>FR990067.1:11859178-21859178 GCA_905404285.2 Erannis defoliaria
CGTCAAATTTCATTAAATATGTCACAAAAAATAAAGCTAGTTCCTCCGAGCAAAAAAGAATCACTTAATAAAATGAAATATAAGTATAAAAATACGTCAATAATTTCTTATTTTAAAATAAGCTTCAATGTCATAAAACAAATTCTCTTGTCCACGCTCTGAGCTTGGTTTTGAAGCACCCGGTGGAAGGAGCATCCCGAAATGGAAGCTGGTATACTGCTGGGTGTAGATCGGTTACGGTTTTACATTCGGCTAATATCGAAAATAGATCTGTACTTTTCTTCCTTGTTTGTACGCAAACGAAATCTACCCATAGGACTTAACTTCTTCTTCTTCTTTTGGGGGTATTAAACAACTTATTTCCTAAAACTACATCCAGAACCGCCGGAGGATGGGCAGCAGCGTTCTCTTAGCTAACGTTGGTAACACTCTGCGATTCCCAAGCCGCCTGCCATGGGGATTATGGCAACCCCTGTCTAAAGGGAGAGGTCTTCTTCCAGTTGTGGACGTTTTCTGGCTGATGAGTGTAGTGTAGTCAAGTACTTATTATCCTTTTCAACCGACTTCAAAAATGTTGGTTCTCAATTCGACTGTATGTTATTTTATTTTTTTGTATGTTGATTGTATGTTATGCTATTACTCCGCCAATTATGAACTGATTTTGATGATTTTTGTTTGGTTTTTCTTCAGAGGTGGTCCCATATAAATTTTATCGAAATCGGTTCATTAGTTTGGTTTTTAAATCAACATTACTAGAAAATATGAATATTCATCCAGGTATTCGAAGTTGAAGTCGATTGTTTTTTTTAAAAGCGTATTATTGTCTATATTTTTGGATAGCACGAGTAAAGATGCAGGCTAAACTGTCTACTGTGTACTGTCTACCTACAGGCGGCGCTCAGTAAGGCCAGAATAATTACAAATTAAAGACGTGACATTTTGGCCTAGTTCATACAAGGAAAGATGGGCAATTTATACCAATGGGCCACCTGCGTATGGGAAATGTCTTAAGCCTTTAATAAGTCTCGAGTCTCCAGTCTATAGGCTTATGAATTAATCCAGACTGTACAAACCAGTCTCGAAAAGTTTCAATCCAGTATCAATATGTATAATATTCTCGCTTTTGCAATCTAGGCGTTCTTCGTAACTAGGGCGGTGCCAACGGTGACCAGGCACATGGCGCAGACCCTATGTAGAGGCGCAAAAACGGCCAGTCCAGGACCTAGTTATGGGTCATGCAAGGGCGCAGTTATATAAATATATAAGCTCGCACCAGGTGTATTAAAGGCTATAGTTACGACACTGGTAATGAGTACCTATATATGTCCATCTCCGTACCTTAACTTAAAGTAATTCGGCGTGGACGACCGACGATCAGGTTACACTATATTGCGGTCGGTATGTAGCAGCCACGACTAATCTGGGCGCAATCTGGAGCCATTTTGCAATATTATCTAGCAGTAAAGGTAAGCCTGGCGCTGCCCGTGGGCGGACAGACAACACTCGCTCAATCTTCGACTGGGGTAGTTCTATTCTGACAATGGGAGGATTTTCTTATCTAAATAATATGTATAAAAGTATTTTTTGTACGTTTGTACCTTTTGAAACCCCAACTCAAACATAACAGTGGATTCATGCTTCGTTCGGAAGATATAGTTTCGGCCGCATCAAAAATTCTGCTTTCAGCCCACATCTTATATGCAGGATTCGGCCAGAAAACATTTTTTTATATTAATCTAATAATATTTTCTTATTTTGCCCTATTTCCTGGCTAGACCCAAAATTTTGTTATAAGTTTTACTTTTCGTGTTTTATCTGTCTGTGGCGGTAGCTCCAATATTGATCCAATGATGCTGTAGTATTTTTTTAGTAACTTGTTATAGAATGTTTTAGCTACAACTCAAAGTAAGCTTTTTAAAATTTAAATAATTAATAATTTCATGTTAAAGCCGAAGAATGTACTAAGTTTTAGAGTTATACAAGGGTCAATGAGCTCCTTTCGGCTTAGTACAATTAATCCGCGTTACCCTGTGTGAAGGATTTGAAAGCGTTGCTGTCGACAATATTACGTAACATTTGATATTGGTCAGACGTGGCGTGGGCGGTACAGAATGGAACAAGTGTAGCTTGGCACAAAAAGAGTACATTTTAATAGTGGCGCTACTACCGTAAATACCTCTAAATACTAGCAACCCTGTAGTACGTCTGAGGAAGATGATTGGATGAATTTACCTACTGACGTCATTCCTGGCATTGACAGAAAAAAAAAACAGTTTCAAGGCTTTATAAAATATTTAATTTGTTTCTTTGAGAGAAATGGATCACGGTATCAGTGGAGACAACGCTCCGGGATCCGTGGCTAACCTAGTCTGATCATGGGATACGGGGAGACAAACCCTAATAAATTCTTACACTGAACAAGTGACGAGCGCCATGCCTACGTATTGACGTCATTGGGGTTGTTGATTGGGGTTGGGGACTTCCCACAGAAAAGCAAAAGTCCTACATTTACTTCTCTCTTGTTATTCAGTGGGACTGCCAACAGAACTACGAAATAAGACATTGAGAAATAATAGGATGCCATTAAAATGCATATAGGTTGCATAAACGAATTTTTAAGACGGACTTGGTAAAATCCTAGAAATTAAATCCTTTAAATAATCCTAGAACTGTGTTTGACATGGTTATTTAGCTGTCGAGGGACGGACGCAAGTCTTACTTACGCAAAGGTTTTCTTTTCTTATGTACTCTATAGGCACGTAAATATCTCTAAATATCACAACCAGTGGCCCTGCAGCGCAAGTACCGTTCTTGACGATCGTTATATTTGACATTTAAATCGGTATAAATCGATAAAATTCGGTACATTCTCAAATTCGTCTAAGTAAATCTGCTATACCAACACGTCAAATTTAACGACATAGAACGATACTCGCGCTGCTGTTACGGTAACAGGGCCACTGGTTGTGATAACAGTAACAGTTTTACCGCTGAACGGTAATCATATAGGTACCGAAATAAGCTCATATGATACTCGTATTATAAATAACTTTTACTATGGAAACAATCCTGCAACTGCGAAATTTTTTCATTTACTCCGTACATTTTGTCAAATATAAATTACATTTGTATATGGAATAGTGTTTTTTTCCCGAACGATTTCGTTTTCAGGGGCCTTATTTTTGATTCGTACTCAAAGTTGGACATGCAAGCGGAGCCGATATTGTTGGCAATAAGGTTCAATATCGATCGAAAGTCGGCTCCGCTCGCATGCGTAACTTTGCGTACGATTCAATAATAAGACATGTGACAAAAGTCTCCTACGGTACATAGAGGACCGCGCGCGGGCCTATTTTTTGTAAAATCAACGTTTCTTTACGCGGGTCTTTGCGCGGGTCATTCATCAAACACGGCCACCGACGCGTGTGATCACTGAAGAGAGAAGTAAAAGTAGAGCCTTCGATTTTCTGTGCGTATGACGGAGCTTTTATTGTTTCAGTAAGGGCGGAGTTTCTGGGGATCATTCTCACAATAGGCATGATGACAAAATTTTTTTTATTACCTCATAAAAAAGCTGATCATCAATAGAGCCTATCAACGAAAAAAAAATTAATAATAACTCAAAAATAAATTAATTAAGTAATTTAATTTGAAGCTAGACAGAGAGCGCCCTATACTGAGCTATGACGTCAGGCCTCAGGCGCGACCTACAAATGCTATACTAACACGTGCTATGCGAGAAAGGGATAGAGCATCTCCTCTCTATCCCCACCTAAAACTTTAAACACTCATATCTCAGAGATTTATCAGCCAATACAATTTATTTTTTCAGTATGTTTAATGTATTTAGTTATATTCATCACTAAGCCTGTTATTTGCCATAAATTAAACATTAGGCCACACGCCTATTATCTATATCAATAGAGATGATGTCAAATCTATAACTCAATTTTTCATTTATCCGAGCTTATTTGCACGGTTTGTCTCACATAAATTTTTCAGTTAAAATCTGTTTAAGTCTGGCTGTCGTGATTTTTTCTAATATTCGTGGAACGATATTCTTCATTCGTAGGCGTAATTAGTCTACTATAGTTGTCTTCGCTAAATGAAATCAATTCCTGAATCACACAAATATAAATATCAGTTTCTTGCTCGAAATTATTTTTTGTTGCTTAGAAAGATAAAATAAAAATAAATAAAGTTATTAATTAAAAAATAAACATTCATTCATATACATTCGCAGTCTTAGTAAAGTATGATTAAATCGTTTGCCAAAGATAAAAAAAATATTTTGCACGTAGGTACACCATACAAAATACATAACACAAATACACACTATGTAAAATGTATACATATTAATTACAAATACACACTATCTATCTAATATAATAAAAGGCCTGAAGTCCCGACTGACTGACAGACAACGCACAGCCCAAACCGCTGGTCGTACAGACTTGAAATTTGAAGGGTGTATTCATCTCGACGCGCAGGGGTGTACTATGAAAGGATTTTTCGAAATTTTGAGTTTGTATGAAAGTTCTTTGTTTTTGGACTTTTAGCCACGAAAATTTGGATTTGGATAGTTCATTCAAATTTAAAAATGCTGTTTTCAAAATTTTATCGACAGGGACGATTTAAGGGGGGGGGGGGGGTGGAATGTTGTATTGAAAGTTCTTTGTTTTTGAAGTTATAGTGATGAAAATTTGTATATGGGTAGTTCATTCAAAGGGGGGCAGTGGGGGGGGTTAGGTTAGGTTATAGTGATGAAAATTGATATTTGGGTAGTTCATTCAAAGGAAGGGAAGTTGGGGGGGCGGGGGGGGGTGGGTTGGTAGTGTCGGTAGAGTTGGTAGAGTTTGCTCGGAATGATTTAGAGTGGAGAATTTGGGGAGCGGTCCGTATTTCATCCGCATGCGGACGAATTCGCGGGGGACCTCTAGTGTAAAATATATGCATATAAATTATATGGTTTTTCGTTGTGCTAGTCGAAATTTTCAAATTGCTACCCATATTTTACCCTTTCTTTTATTATATGTTAATCGGGATGATGTAAGGATTCTAACAATACCCCATACATCTAAATCTAGACAAAGAAACTCACATACAAACATACATAAACCCTGAAAACATTACACTCCTTTCTTGGGCAGTCGTGTAAATAACCTCGTTAATTATTTGTTTTTTTCTTGGTCCATATTATATCGCTATTACCTACATTCTAATATATATATATTATAAAATAAATGCGAAAGTTTGTTGTGTGTATGTTTGTTGCTCCTTCACGCTGAAACGCCTGAGCGGGATTTATATGCAATTTGTTATTCAGGTAGCTTATACCTTGGAATGAAACATAGAGTACTTTTTATCCCAATAATTCGGGTGAAACCACGAGACGCAGCTAGTATATAATACAAGTTTTTATTTTTTCTATTACCACCAGCTGTAAAAGCTTATAAGGAAACTTTCTGTTTCCCATGTAATTGAGCAGGTACGTTTACGTCTAATTAATTGTTTCAAGAAAAAAAGTTTCTACAAATTACGTAAATATTCCTATTTACTGGATAAAACTTGCCGCAGGACGTTTTTGTTCTTTTTATTACAAATAATAACTTTTTTACAAAATTGGCTAAATTAGCGGGTAGTTACGCAATTGTGAAACAATTGAACCGTTAGATACATAATAGTAGGTTACATTTTACCACTAATTGAGTGTAATAGTTATGTTTTTAAGTATTCATATTTCACTTTTACCAGATAAATAGTATAGTACTAAAACTGTAAGTCAACAAAACAATATATAACAAAGAAAGATTATCATAATAAACTCAAGTATTTAATGCCAGCTTTTATTGTATCCTACTCCAGAGTGCGCCGTCAGGATTGGTTTCATGGTACATCAATCAATTTCATGGTAGTTGTCCCTTATGATCAGTTGAATGACCTCCTAAGATAATGCCCATGAATTCAATGTGGTGTGGTTTCTGTTTAGTTATAGTTTTATTTTTCCTGTCATGTGTTGAAAGACTTAATTATCGTCTATGCCCATGGAGGATAAGGGGTTGCGATGAGCGACTTGCAGCCGCAGATCCTATTTTGCGGACGGAGTGTGTGACGTCATACTTATTTGCTCAGTCTGCTAACGTCTGCCACGCGTAACGGTCATTCAAAGTTACATATTTAGACGTACAATTTTTAATGTTTTTACCCAGTAACAGTAAAAATGAAATAAGTTGCCCGTTTCTTTATGTAAAAATGACCGAGGAAAACATTCAGATGACATGATTGGCATCTCATTTTATTCGTAAGTAATTTTATTTCTATATTTAGTGATCCGTTCTATAAAATTTAAAAACGTGACATCTAGCGTGATATTAAGAAATTAAGTGTTAATTCAGCTAAGTGTTAGTTCACTAGTTCGATTCTCAAAAACTTTTCCTGAAAACCGCTAGATGGCAGTACAATTTGCCACTCCTCCCGCGAACCTACACCTCCCCGCACAGTCACGCGTCTTTCTAAGGAAAAATCCTTTGATCACACTCTGCTTCTATTACTCTGTGTCTATGCCGTAGACATCATATGTGTCGTCTGAATCAACATCATGTACAATGTAGTGGACGGCCGTAATCACAAGCCGGCCAATCCGTAACTACCTCTATGTATACACAAGTATCGTCCGTGACTACCTACCAACATACCGTGGATCGGTAGCTTGGTAGTATAGACTGCATCGACTGACCGCCTCATTAGTTCTTCGGTCAACCAACCCCGCCTCGACGTTGTTCGCTTTGGGTTTATCTCGTTATCACATGGCCTAGGGTAGTGGCCTAAATTAAGCAGTTAAGAGGGAATCAGGTCTGCTATTCTCCGTACAAATGTATTCCCATATTTTCTTCCTGGGTAATGCCTCTAGTCTAGTCTAGAGCAAATTTCCTTTTTTATAAAATCTAGGTCTACTGTAAACGTGACTCTGTCATATTATTTTTTTCAACAACTAATTTCAAAAGACTAAAATTACATAGTATTTTTTGGAGGGTTTATTTTTATATAAAATATTAAAAATACATATAAAAAACACTATCATATTAAAAAATTGTTGCTGAAAAATAGGAAATGACAGAGACATATGTCTACAGTAGACCTAGATTTCAAAAAGTATAGAGGCTCTCTGTTGTTCTAGCTAGAGGCATTATCCAGATAGAAAATAGGGGAATACATTTGTATGGGAGTCGCAGACCGGATTCCCTCTTAAAGCTTGTATCACACCGCATTGACGCCGAGCGTAACATGCCGTAGATAGCCTACTATGTCAACCGCCACTATACCTATTCAATGTTAATGATTTGCTAAGCTTGAATGATAAAAGCTACACTAGAACATGTTTCTGAGATGTTTTTCATAAGGTACTATGCAGTAACATTAAAATGTTCTGTCACCTCACCGTAAAAATCTGTTTATTTATCATTAGTTTGCCGTCAGTCAATAATGCATTGATACCTTTAAGAAGTTACCTCTCTTGCTGGTACGGAACTCGTAATTGACGGTTTTTCGATTTCTCGTCAACAGTGCCAGCGGTGCCCAGACACAGGGCGCAAACTCTAGAGGGGCGCAGACATGACCAGACCAGGGGCCTTATTTTTGAATCTTACGCAAGCGTAGCGCATGCGAAAGGGCCTTTGAACGATACTGTTTGGAATAAGGTTCAATATCGTTTGAAAGTCGGCTCCTTTCGCATGCGCAACTTTGCGCACGATTCAAAAATAAGGCCCCAGGACCAAGTCTTGAGTCATGTATGACCGCAGTTATATAAGCTCGCACCGGGCGCATGAAATGTTAGTTACGAGTTACGACACTGTTCGTCAATGTCGTCATAGTTTCCGAAATTAAATTGTTTGTTCGTCAAAATATTAAATATTTTGAAAAGTTGCATGGTTGCAATGGTTTTTTTAAAAAAATATTATTTATTCTTTATAGGCTTGCCTTTGACTACCATCTCATCTTATGTTAAACGAAGATGCAGTCTACGATGGAGCACGCTTGCAGAAGAAACCGATTCACTCGCAGAAGATAGATAGTTAAAAGCCGCCGAATCCTTAGGCCAAATCCCGAGTACTATTATATCTTTTGCTTGTTTGTTACAAAGCGCGTGGCGCGTATTCATTCCCCTTTCTGTAGAGCCCGTAGGCACACATCTGTCAGACGGCGGCCTCGGGTACCCGGTCGGGGTCCCCGAATCCCTGTGCACGAGTATAAAAGTGCCATCATTTCCCTTGCGCGGGGCCGTCGACACCTCGTGAAAATAATGCAAGCTCTCAGAGCCGCGTGGCCGTTCTTTGGTCAAAGCACTGCGCATCCCGTGATTGCCTGTTTATGTACGGAATGGATTACCAAGTTTCCTAATCCCCCCCAATCCTCCTGCCTAGCGTGGGGATTATGGCAACACCTCCCTTTAAGGGAGAGGCATTCGTCTAGCAGTGGACGTATTCAGGCTGTTGATGATGATGATGATGGATTACCAAGTCTAGATTTTTGCCTAATCTCGCTTTTTCAGTGGCCGAGCCAAAATACAAAAGCGTTTATATTTTCCTTCTCATATTAGACTAGTTGAAGCCCGTGTGACCTGTACTTACGAGTACACATTGTAATTGAGTACACTCTTGGCCTCACATCTACAGTGTCGTTGTTTATTATACGAGTCACGAAACGAACATATAAAAGTTCCGTGATTCTAGTGAATTTAATAATATAATATATAATCTCGTCTATCCTTTAGATTTGAATATGGAGTTGACAACCCGTCGTAGAGAGCGCGGCGCCGACTGCCGGTTCTGACGCGCGGTGCGCGAGTTGCCCTTCCCCGCGACTCAACCCACCCCCGCTAACATACATAGTACCTCGTCCCCGCCAACGTCTGTCACCCCGCAGGAAGGTCACGCACGACGTTGCCAAGCTATTAAAATCAAAATTAAAATTAAAATTGAAGGCGGCCATTCAACCACGCGGGCGAGTTATTTACGGTCGTCATTACCAAATCACGAATTGATACCGTCTGCCCACACGAACTGCCCCCGCTTTGGCCAAGCTCTAACAATTGCCTGCAGCTTATTACAGCCGCCCACTATGTCTACCAGAACACGTAGTTACCTAAACTTCTACCTATGACAGGTAAACCATACAATAGGTAGAGCTCCAGATTCCACAACCCATTCAATTAAACATCGTGATATAATAAACTCTAATTAATTTAAATTCACTCATATTAAACTTTCAGCAAAATAATCAAATAAATTAAATCCCACGCACAAAATGAGAATATAATCCTCTTGGTGAAGCCTCAATGTGGGAATTATTGTATAGTGTCTACAGTAACAATAGTTTACAATTGTTGGAAAATCCTCAGTATTCTCAATAAATTATAATTTAGTTTACGAAGATTCTGAAATATAAAACGACATAGAACTTCACAGATCCTCCCCAGCTCACGGTCCCTTTGCGACATATACCCGTTCTGAACACGCAGATAGAAATTCCTTTTTAATTTAGACATTTCAAGTATCAGAGTCAAAAGTAAATAGGGTTAGTTCTAATCAGATAGCATCCTTTAAAGGGCATGTTCTGTACATCAAAACAAACAACTTTTATTATGGGGCCAACATTGAAATAGCAAAAAAAACAGCTGTTCCATAAATTTTTCCCAAAGTCGATGAACTTTTTGTATGGAACAGCTGATATTTTTTTCGCGATTTCAATGTTTACCCCATAGTAAAAGTTGTTTGTTTTGATGTACAGAATATGCTCTTATAAGGATTGGAATGGATGATTAGAACTAACCCTGTATAATTATGCACCTCTATTGCTTTTCCTTCGCGACTTAGGCAGTTTGAGAGAAAAACTGATTAGTTTTTCTTCGCTAACTCCTGATTCATACAGTAACATAAAATAACGTGTCGGTTTGTGGCTTTGTGTTTCTTTAACATTAAGCCACTGAATCGGGTCGGTGTGATTTTCCCACTGAGAATAGTTGAACAGTTCTTACCGCGGCATTGGTCATGACCATTGACCATGTGATTTTTTTGGCAGTGGCAACGTGGTTCGACCGCGTGTTTCGATCCATCGGACAATGTGAACTGCAGGCTAATCATGTAACTGTTCGGAATCGCGATTTGTTATAAATGTCACTTGTAACTGTCCCGCCTAAACTCATTTGACGCTGCAGGGCAGGACGAAACGTCAAAAGACCGACGGATTTGCTTAACTTAATTAGGAAATCAATGCATTCGTTCGTAACGATATCGAGAAATCCCTCCGTGATACCGTGAAGCTGTGACAGTGACTAGTGAAAATTATGACTAATCGCAATCCCGAACAGTTACATGATTAGCCTGCATTTCTCGATGCATGCAGCTGACTTGCAGTGAGTTGAAATAAAATCTTAGACTACATGAACTTCTTCATATCAGTACGATCCATTGGAGAGAATTCTTATGGTCTTATTACTTGATACCAAAAAAAAAACGGTGAACCGTGATTTTGGGTCGGGCTACTACCGGTTGTTTTTTCGTGAATTTGATGGTTTCCAAGGACCTTGCTGAAGAAACCAGCAAACAGAACGACCTTTAATAGTTGGTTTTAGCGCTTACAATTCGATTTGAATAGCGGCTATTACAATCGAATTCTTATCGAAGATGCAATCATTAATGCGTCAGAAGAATCTTTACAACGATCTATCAACTTTGTAACTTAGAACATGAGCAGGTATGAACAGGGCAAAGAAAACGCAATTTCATATTCATTCATTCATTTTCTGTAGTGGTAGGACTCTACTGCAGAGTCCGCCTGGGGAAGTACCACACCTTTCCCAGTTATTCAACCGTCAAGCAGTAGTGTGCAAGCATTACTGTGTTGCGATTTGAAGGGCAATGTTGCCAGAGAAATTACTGGGTATGAAGAGATTTAACATCTAATATCTCAGGATGACGAGCGCAGTGCAGTGCGGCGCAGGATTGCGTTCGCAAGTTCACAATTCTGGCACTGCTACTGTTAGTGGCAGGCGTGACGCTTACCACCAGGCGAAAGTCTTACTCGTCTCTTCACTTGAAAGGATTTTAAAAAAAACGGGTCAGTAAGCTAATTTGTACTTTATTTGTACGAGACATTGTGTTGCTTTTACACTGTAGCGCTTGGCTCGTTGACGTCACGCGGCTCCCGCCGGCTGCGCGCGCACCTCAGCACTACAATGTAATTTCGAGATCTATTTTTATAAAACACTATCTAACAAATTAGTTTGCACTGATTATGATATGATTAGAGGCGTTTTTATTGAGTGACAGTGGGATTGGGCGGTCGGGTTGTCTCAAGAGTTTATACAATCTTATTGTTTTATGTTTTAGGTTTAGTAGATAACCTTGTAACTTTTTTTAAATAGCTATATGATATCAGGCACTTTCCTGGTAATAACAATAATGTCACTACGTACTCGTATAATGGAACTACGTCCGTAACTCCCGCGTAGCATACGTTGTAGTGCTCCACGAGCACTATACGGGTAAGCTACGAGAGGTCTACGCTGTGTTTCAAAGCATCATCGTATGAGCAAAACGAGATCTCATGTATTTCAAAGCTAATTAAAAATGCACGCAAAATTATAACGCTTTAATATTTGACTGGACGCCTTTGTTCGATGGCATTACATTTTTCGTAAAGGCCGCCCTCATCCATGTATCGGGCGGCACATTAACTCTGACACTACGGATAGCCACTCAGCCTATACGAAATTACTTACTTTATCCACGTTTCAAGCACATTTTTTACTGTGATCAATCATTATTCTAAAACTAAATGAGATAAAGCCACCTTTAGCGGAGCAAAAATATGGCAGTTACGCAGATTCGTGCGTATCAAGATTTGATTTTCGTTTTTTTTTGCCATTTTTTATTTATTACAAGCGTAATATAAATATTTTTTCAAAACTAAGAGCGTCAAATCGTAACATACTATATTATATACAAGTGAGTAAATTTCCGCGCTAAATTTGTAAAAATTGAATGATTAAAACTGTTGTAATGTGTACAAATTTTGACTGCCATATAGCTCAGTTTGGTAGTGTGTCTGACTTCAGAGCTGTAGGGTGTGGGTTCGATCCCCACCAAGGGCAAACATTTATGTGACGAACATAAATGTTTGTTTTGTGCCTTGGTGTAGTATGCATTTACAAACAAAAAAGGTTGTAAGTATTCTATCAGCTATCTAGTTTCCATATTACAAGCTTTGCTTAGTTTGGGGCTAGATGGCGCTGTGTGAAAATTTTTCTCCGATATTTATTTATTTAAATAGAGGTGTTTTGTTATATTTTTTCTTCTTATTTAAAATTTATAGAAAAATTACAAAACCGTGACATCACTTCTCACATTTTATAGATACAAATATATTTTTTGGGAACATACAAACTCATAAAAACCGTCAAAAAACCGCTATGACTGCATGTGTTTTTTTTTAACAGGCCCCTTAAAAGAATTAAGGACCACGAGCTGAGAAAGCGACACCGTTTCTTGTTTGATATACAAAAACTCCGAACGAAACGTTTTGATTCCACTTTATACAAGTACAGGTACAGGTATTTAATAAATAAAACTGGATTTTCTCAGGTTTATGATATAACTATTTAAAAAAAATTAGGACGTCTTAGTCGTTGTTGGTGAAAACATGATTTCAAGAAAATAATCAAAACACAACGAGCGCACAAGATACCGTGGCGCAAATCTCTAGGTTAGATGAGGTTGGAACTGCGACAACACAACGCAGGAGCCCAGAGAGCGTAGCGAGGGTGTCGTGGTCGGCAAAGTGCCAGAACCTGAAGCTTGTATGCATCATTCGAAAGTTAAACATAGTCGAGGGATTACCATAGTCACGAGTTAGTCAAAATCAACTTACCGCAATAGTATCATAAATAACTATTACAACACATTTGCTCGAAAAATGCATTTACGAAGCCTGTATCCATCGTTCGAAAAATGAACATTACGCACCAAACGACTAGGCGTGCGGTAAAATAGCTAGGCGTGTGGTAAACCTATTTTACCGCACGCCTTGTTGTATAGTATGCCGTACGTATCCTTTACGATATTTTTTTAATTTCTATGTAAATGTATTGGAATTCCACCAAGGAGTTCACATTACGAGAATAAATAAGTTGAAAGATCAGTTATCAGTTCGACACATAATTATGCAATATAAGCTGTGCGACGCGGTTCCACCCGCGTGATAATAAATAAAAATCCTGTATGTTATTCCGGGATATGAGCCCTCCATTTCGAGTTTCATTTGTTTTGAACTTTTTAAAAGTTTTATCCCCCTGTTTAACCCCCTTTAATAACCCCTGTCAAATATATATTAAAAAAATCATATTTTATTTTGATTAATCTAGAACTTCCATAGAAAGTTTCATCCCCCTCCCCCCCTTTTTATTCAGCGCTATCGCAAAAATCTGTTCTAAGCTGACGTGTCCTACCTATAAACTGCCTACCTGCCAAATTTCAGCTTCAGACATTGAGCAGTTTTCGAGATTTCGTGTTTAGCCTTGTAAAGTTTAATCCCCCGTTTCTCGCCCTTTCATCATCCCTGTCATTTTTTTTTAATAACATCTAATTTTATTTTGAATGACCTACCCAAACACCAATTTTCATCAATATAACTTCAAAAACAAAGAACTTCCATAGAAAGTTCCATCCCCCATTTTACCCCCTTAAGTCAGCCCTGTCGCAAAATCTGTTTCTTAGTTGCCGTCTCCTACCTATAAACGAACTACCTGCCAAATTTCAGCTTCAGGGATCAAGTAGTTTTCGAGATTTCGTGTTTAGTCAGTGTATAAGTTTCGCTTTTATATATACATAGATAAACATAAATATATATATTTGTATTATGTGCTTGGACCCGGGTATGTTCTAAAACTGCAACCAGAACCACCCGGACGACGGGCAGCAGCGTCCTCTCCATTAACGGTGGTGAACATTCTGCGATCTACAAGCCGCCTGCCAAGCGTGGGGATTATGGCAACACCATATTAAGGGGGAGGCCTTCGTCCAGCAGTGGACGTTTTCTGGCAGATTTTTTTGTGCCCCAACATCTACAACAATTTGGCACGTATCACGACAGCATAGCGAAGCAAACATCACACTCAAATTCTTTTTTATTTATATAAGTGAGTTGGTATTATTTTATTGATATTTTTTCTTTGTGTAGTCAAGAATATTTAGTTACTTAACATAGATAATTACTTACAAAGCACTGAAAGTAACATAATTAAAGTAAAATAAATATAATATAAATAAGTTAATTAGTAAGTTACGTTTAAATAAATAATTGTTTACTTAACTGGGCGACCCAGATCCACAACTCGCAGAAAGCAATTTTTAACCAACTGCGTTCGGATTTCTACCTCTATTACGAGTTTATTAGAAACCGTTAATGGAACCGTATTAGAAAACGCGATTGCAAATCTAATATAATAAAAGGCTGTCCTGAGTGACTGACAGACAACGCACAGCCCAAACCGCTGTTCGTACAGACTTGAAATTTGGAGGGTGTATTCGTTGTATTCGGGTGTTTGTATGAAATTCCTTTGTTTTTGGACTTTTAGTCAAGAAAATTTGGATTTAGATAGTTCATTTAAAATAAAAAATACTGTTTTAATTTTTTTTTTGACAGGGACGATTTAAGGGGGAGTTGGTAGAGTCAGTCGAGTCCTCGGAGGAACTAGCTCTCTCTCTCGTCGAATCGGTAGAGTCGATAGAGTCGATAGAGTCGATAGAGTCGGTAGAGTCGGTAGAGTCGGTAGAGTCGGTAGAGTCGATAGAGTCGATAGAGTCGGTAGAGTCGATAGAGTCGGTAGAGTCGATAGAGTCGGTAGAGTCGATAGAGTCGGTAGAGTCGGTAGAGACGGTAGAGTCGGTAGAGTCGGTAGAGTCGGTAGAGTCGGTAGAGTCGGTAGAGTCGGTAGAGTCGGTAGAGTCGATAGAGTCGATAGAGTCGGTAGAGTCGATAGAGTCGGTAGAGTCGATAGAGTCGGTAGAGTCGATAGAGTCGGTAGAGTTGGTAGAGTTTGCTCGGAATGATTTAAAGTGGAGAAATTTGGGAGCGGTCCGTATTTCTTCAGCACGCGGACGAAGTCGTGGGGGACCTCTAGTAGTAGATATAAAAATGAGTAAAATGGAAAAAAAATATGTGTGAAATCACTGAAGAGAGAAGAGTAGGGCCTTCGCTTTTCTGTGTGTGAAATGAAAAGAATAAAGTTGAGAATATAGGTACAAGGCTAAGCAAGGCGTTCGCACAAAGCAAGCACGACCTATAAAATAACCAGAAACTAGATTTACAATTAAAAAATAATCTATAGATCCAGGCTATTTTTTTATTCCAAACTCTACTCTACAACTCTTACCATTTTTCTTCGGCGCCGTCTACTTTGATGTCGGGAATGTTGGGTATCTTCTTATTCAAGTATGCGGATGATATCTTCAGAAGAGCCTGCAGCAAACAAAACAAACTATTTATAAATCACACGTTTTACATTATACATGCGAAAGTTTGTCGGTATATGTGTTACCCAATGATGTTATTGTATTTTACTCTATGGTGTTACCTCTCCACGCCAAAACGGCTGAACGGATTTGAATGAAACCTGGAATGGCGATAGCTTATTTCCCGGAATAAAATATAGGCTACTTTTTATTGCCATCATCGTCGCCGTTTTTCGTCGTCGAGCAGTGCGGTGGTTTGTGTATAGTCTAAACAGATACTATAGGATTTTTAGAGCTCTGATGTAATTTTCGCAGAAAATGAGCGAAGCCTCTTTAGTGATACAATTTCTCTTGTCATATGTGTAATTTGCTTATGACAAGCGAAATTGAACAGCCAAGGAGGCTTCAACCGTTTGCTGCGCAACATTTTATTGTGTACTACGTGTTTGGCCAAACGAAGCGAAGGTCTCAGAGTCTTAGGGTACCTACCTACATACAAACGCTATATTATTTTGTTCGACGATAACTTGCGAACCGTTGAATTTATGAAATCTTCTTATGAATTATCTTTATGAAATTTTGTAAGCAAATGGTTCGTGAAATAACAATTATTATGTTCAAATATTAGCCTAAATGGTCGAGGAGCTTGGAAGATATGGAGGCCGCGAGGTCTTAGTTCGCAGCGAACTACTAGTTTTAAAGTAGTTCAAAGGCTTAACACTGTATAATTATGAAGCAGTTTGAAAAAAAATTGGAGTACTTCGGAAACCACACTGACTGAAAACAAAATGTACCTATCCAAAGACAAAATAAGATTTAAATCCCGGAAACGGATGCTACCTAAGAATATTTCGCTTTTCTGTGGATGCGACCGCGTCAACCACCGAGTCGATTCGTTTGTAACTCTCGGAGGAACTAGCTCTCTCTCTCATATAATCAAAGTTTGTAACTATACCCGGGCGGGGGAATGATACTTCTAGGTTTTTGCCATGTCTGGGAATAAAATCAACAGTATTTTTCAAACTAAGTAATTATACATGATGCACAGCACAAGCCATCAGGATACGAGATAAAATATATTCCGTATTTTTCCAGCACGGTTTCCCTCGTGTTTATGTTATCAAAGTAAATGCAGCACGCACATGAGGGTAGACTGCACTGCATTGCAAAAATCTTCCTATACTTCATCACTTTCGTATATTTTGGGGAAATAAAAGAATAAAGAAGTTCGCACATTATATAGACTCGACGCCGCGCTGGCCTACTCCGGCTCGACTCACCCGACGAAGCATTGAAATGTTTGCTTTACGTCTTATTACTTACGGTGTTTTTTTACATTAGGCTATTTGACTCTATTGAAAATATGCTACAAATTGATATAATACTAATTGCAGCGTAAAAAAGCATATCTATTTATTTTTAGTCTTAAATAAGTTTATTTTATGCAAAAAAAAGACAATAAAATTTATTTATTTTGAAGTTTGGTCACGTGATGCGATACACTGTGATTGGTGGCAACTTTTGTGACGTCACACCGAAGTAAACAATCTAACGTGCATTATCATCACGTTTACAGTGAAATAAAGCTATTTTCAAGTGTGTTACCACAGATATTTCTTACATAAACCCCTTCTTTTACGAGATCTATGCCTTGATCGCTTTCTTTCGCTTGTTATTTACTTTGGTGTGACGTCAGATTTGTCACGTGATGCAAATCGCGTTATGGCGCGTTTTTCTCTCATTCAAACTTTCACATCTATTTTTACCGATAATACGACAGATCTCAAGGAAAAATTGATGTGGTGTGCATTAAATATAGTAAGAAAATATGTAAAACAATTTCCCAATAGTAGTCAAATACCCTATTGAAAGAAGTGTAGATATACTACGTATACGTCAACGCGTCGTACACTTATGGGACAGAATATGGCCGCCATCCACACTTATACCGACGGTTGGTAACCCTATTCTCTTCCAGATCTCACTGAAATGGTATTAACATTATTATTTCCATAGCAATCTAGCGCTAGTCGATTACTGTGTATTTAAAATATTATAACGATATTGATACAATTTATACAAATAATTTTTTTCGAGTAAAATAATAATGATGTTGATGGAAAATAAACTCAATTTTATTAGAGATTAACTTGTCTTGTGACAGCAGGATTACATTTCTCCACAGGGTTCAGTATTCATGTGTAAAATAAATATATGTCCCCTTCTGATTATACGAAACACAGAAAGTGAAGGCCCTACTCTTCTCTCTTCAGTGATATGAAACACACCCTTTTGAAACATTTGTGTCCTCGGTATTCTATTTACATCGCATATTATTGTGATTTTAGTGCTACGATAGACCTAAAGCAGCGGAGCAATCGATGGTGACGGAGTTACGAGCTTGACTAGCGGTGCGGGTGCGTATGCGCGTTGTTTGAAAAGGGAAATACCTCCCACCTACTTCCTCTTGTTCTTTGTTCCGTGTTCACGTTAATAGACATCGATTTTAGCTCCGCCCGCATTTTTGCTCGTGCTTATTAATATTGCATTACTGCAGCAATTTACTTCAACAAAGAACAATGACGCAGTGAAATTGCCCTGTAAGTACAACCTATACAAGAAAGAGTCCGCCAAAGTGGTTTGTTTAGTCTTTTAATTTTGACATTGCTCCACTTTTGCGGGCTACATCGACTACCTATTTCCAAGGATGTTGTATAAAACTTGTTTCATACATATTTGACATGTCTCATTCAGTCAATATATACTTTTGGAGGATCTAGCTCTCTCCTGGGTCTATAATCAAAGTATATCATTAACAGTTCTAAGAAAAGAACAGAGTATAGTACCTACAGAATATGACGGAATCGTTCACAGCTATATTATATTATTATTATTATATTATTTATTTAATCATACTCATGAACCAGAGAAATTTACTAGTGATGAACTATATACCATCACAACACTTAAAACTTTAAAAGTATACAAACTTTTTACTTCAGAAATTGAATTGATCATTTCAGGCCCGGCACAACTTCGCATCAGACCTGAGACACGCATATAACAGAAAACCAATCAGAAAACACTGATTTCCGCTGACATTTTCCAACGAGTTTTGCGGAGAAATTTAAAAATGTGCTGTCGTCGGAGTCCCATTGACGACATCCGTTGAGCAGGCGCGACTCCCGCTAGCTGACGGTCTAATTTTAACTGGAAGATTGAAGTAGTTCATTTAAACTATGTACTTGAGTTTTGGCGAAAACACGGAAAAATCATGTAGCTGAATTCAATTTTTTTTTTTTAATAATGATATAATTATTGTGTAATTTATTCATTAAGTGTTAAATTACATGCACGAGTGTGGGTAAGTGATATAATGTGGTGAAACCAAATGTCTTTTTGTGTTGTTTTCAAAACTCCGTAAAAGCTCATAGTAAAGTCGCCACAACTTTACTAGGGCATAACTTGGACTCGACATTAACTAATTTCGTGTGATTAACTGTGATTTCATAACATATTTGACTTGATAATACTACATAAACTTGATCATTCATAAAAATATATACTTGACTCTGGCAGAATGCACAACGTGTGATGCCAATAACAAGGAGAAATAACTATAATTAACTTACCGGAGTTTTGGCGGGAACACGGGAAAATCATGTCGTTGCATTCTATTAATTTCTTAAACTTGTGTTTTTTCGCGAATTAATGATTTAAAATGGTGGTGTTTTATTCATTGAGTGTTGAATTACATGCACGAGTGTGGGCAAGTGATATAATGTGGTGAAACGTGTCTTTTCGTGTTGTTTTCAAAACTCCGTAAAAGCTCATAGTAAAGTCGCCACAACTTTACTAGGGCATGACTTGGACTCGACTATGACAAATTTCGTGTGACTGACTGTGATTCAAGACATATTACCCTTGATTTGAATAAAAAAACTTGTAAATTCAGAAACTTGACACTGAAAGAATGCACAACGTGCGACGCAAAAAACTAAGGAAAAAAATAAAATAAAATAAGGTAACTTACCTACGGCAATGGGAAGTTTTCTGACAGCTGTCAGAATGTAGTTCTACAACCAATGATAGATGGCGCTGACGAGACACGATTCTTTTTTTTTGCTAAAATTACTAATCCGTACTTACTCATTTGTGTTGTGGAAGACCAAAGCATAGGAAAAACCATGGGAAAATACTTTGTTAGACAAACAATAACCACAAAAAGAGCATGGCAATGCAGCGCAGGGGTATACCTCACATATGGTATTTGACTTTTTCGATAAATATGATATTATGTTTTTTACTGGTATCAATAAATATTTTAGGACTATGATAAATAATTCATAACTCAATTAATAGAAACTCAATTAATGAGTGCCTACCTATTCCAATATTTCTCTAATTATTTATTAATTCGTCCTTAATTCTGGGTTTCAATTGAAATATGAAGGACGTTCGCTTTTATCCTTTGTAGTGTTTTACGGCTTTATCGACAAAAAATCTTTCGAGGACTCGAAAACATACCTACCACTTTCATACAAAAATGTAGGAAATATTCTTGTTTGTAGGATTTTTAACTCTAGAATATATGCGCAGCCTTTAGGTACTGATCAACACAAATTACATGATCTGATACTATGAACTGTAAGTATACAAAGAGTGGGTTTAAACTATAATAATATGGCACCAGTTTTTTTTATGTATTGGATTAACGAGAAAAGCGAGACGTTCGCCTGGTAGTCATCATCAGCCTGCCCAACCCAATTGCATCTTCGTTTAACATCAAACGTTTAACTTACAAAGATGGCAGCAAAACGCAACCCTATAAAGTAAAACGATATTTTAAAAAAATGCTGTAAAAGCATCAAACAGTAGCAGTGCCAGAATTGTAAACTTGCGAACACAATCCTGCGCTGCACTGCACTGCGTTCGTCACCCTGATATATTAGATGTTAAATCTCTTCATACCCAGTAATTTATCTAGAAACATTGCCCTTCAAACCGGAAATAGTATTGCTTGCACACTACTGCTTGGCAGTTGAATAACTGGTAAAGGTGTGGTACTTCCCCAGGCGGACTTTGCAGTAGAGTCCTAACACTTCAAAACTAAAATAATATAGCACCAGTTTTTTTAACGTAATGTATTAACGAGTAGAGCGAGACGTTCGCCTGGTAGTCATCATCACCCTGCCCAACCCAATAAAAGCAGTAAGTAGCAGTAAAAGCAGCAAACAGTAGCAGTGCAAGAATAGGCTAGATGACTGGTTTTTTTTATTGTCCTATTCAAATGTGGCCTATAAATATAGCTGATTAATGAAAAGAAAATTAAAATCTGATCAAAAATAAGCAACTTATAAGCATTTTAATATCATGCTGGACAGAGAGGCGAAACAGCAAATCGTGACGTCACTTGTCAGGACGCCATATAAATTATATTCTGACAAGTAAAGCGTGACGTCATTTTTTGTTTTGTGGGAAAGGGACAGAGTTGTCTCTAACAAAAACTTTAAACGCTCATATATCAGAACATTATTAACCGATTTAAATAATGTTTTCAATTACCATACTATATTTACTTAAATTCTTCATCAAAGCTATTGGTTTCAACGATTTAAACATCAGTCATCTAGCCTATTGTGTACTTGCGAACTAAGTCCTGCGCCACACTGCACTGTGCTCTTCACCCTGAGATATTATTAGTTGTCAAATATATTCATGCCAGTCATTTCTCTAGTAAAATAGCTCTTCAAACCGAAACACAGTAAATGTTTGCACACTACTGCGTGGCGGTTAAATAACAGGCAAAGATGTCGTTCTTCCCTATGCGGGCTCTGCATGGTCCTCCCACTTAAAACAACTGATTGCACTGAAGAGAGACGTAAAAGTAGGGCCTTCGCTTTTCTGTGCCTGATTGCCATCGGCTGGTGAATGGCGCCATCTCTTTGATTTATACTTCGTTGGTATAAAATGGATAAACTGATTGAGAGACAGAGAGGCGGCATAAAGAAATGGGGGCATGTCAAAATTTTAAGACAAAATGCAGAGAAATCTATAAATTTTGATCGATAAAATGAGATAATGTCGTAGCTTCTTTCGTTAATATGAGATAAACGATTTGAAATTGTGTTTCTCTATTGCTATACTTTTTTTTATTCATTCATGTGACGAGACGAGCAAGATATTCGCCTGGTGGTAAGCGTCACGCCTGCCACTAACAGTAGCAGTGCCAGAATAGTGAACTTGCGAACACGATCCTGCGCCGCACTGCACTGCGCTCGTCACCCTGAAATATTAGATGTCAAATCTGTTCATACCCAGTAGCATAGAGTAAAATACATAGAGGGATAAACGTCATATGATTGCGCAAAAAAATAATGGAGCCGTTTTTTCAAAACTTTTTATTTTCTTTTGCCGTTGGCCAGTTTTCGCGCAAACTCGAAATCGAAATCGATGTTGCATACCTGATAAAAAAATTCCCTAAAACTTACAAAAAAAAAAAACATAACATCATTGCCCAGTAGTTTCTCTGGTAACATTGCCCTTCAAACTGGAACACAGTAATGCTTGCACACTACTGCTTGGCGTTTGAATAACTGGCAAAGGTGTGTTACTTACCCAGGTGGACTTTGCAGGAGAATCCTACCACTACAAAATACTTGTTCATTGATACATAATTCTGATGTATCAATTATAAGTATGGAACAGCCAATTTCTGGATTGGCTTCAATACCAAAATGAGGAGTACAATGGTATCGTTTGCTTTCGGGTAACTAATATTGAAGTGAACTACACTAGGGACACCTTGGTTAGAGATAGTAGGTGAACCAGGCCAAAATAGACTTTAAAATAAATGGCTTATGACTTAACAATTAAAATTGTTTTAGAAGCGACGCAGAGCGCAAGGTAAACGACTCATAATTTTAATTAGAATTACCTAGCAGTTGTGATCCATACCTATATATAGAGGCAAATAGGTCACAATTGCGGTTCTAAATTAATTTAGTAAATCCCTTGCGACCGATCCCGGCTTGGACTTAGGTAAACATCTCTACAGACGTTATTGATTCTCTCTGTGATTCTAATGTCAGCTCTGGGATCACTCGAGACTCGCACGCTACGAGTAAGACCACCTTGACCTTGACCAAGGTCAATGTCATTTAAAACATGTTAAAACACACACTTTTTAACTTAGGCATACTTACTTTTTTTTTTTAAACGACTTAAAAAAGGAGCTTCAAACAAGTTAGAAGTGGCCCCATGTAAATTTGTATCGAAATCGGTTCAGTAGTTTGGTTTTTAAATCAAAATAACTGGAAAAAAGTTGTCATCCAGCTAATCGAAATTGAAGTCGGTTTAAAAAAAGGTATTATTAATGTCTGAACTCAAAGTTTACCAACTTGGAGGATCTAGCTCTCTCTCTCTCTCATATAATCAAAGTTTACCAAAAAGTAATAGATCATAGTATTCTACGTTCATCCAATTAATATATTGTAAAAGGGACACCGAATTGTGTTCCAGAACTCAAATATTACATGTAGCTCACACAGCAGTGAGCAGTGGAGCTGGGCCGGCCATGTAAGATGCATCTTCTAGGTCGGAATTACTTATAAGTAGCGGCGACAAGATGGCGACGAGCTTAACGCTTTTGACATAGTCTGGCAGAATTAGGCCGGACTGATCGCTATTTAAAACTGGCAAAGCCGAGGAGAGGCCTTTGCCCGGCTGTAGGACTCTTAGCAACAAATAAAAAGGGAAATGTAACGAGATATCTTTGTCTCGGTTGCAAAATATCGACACTAGATCGAGAGTAAGGTCAGAGATTTTCGCATTTTCGCATTTCGCATTTTCTGGAAAATATTCGTTAGTTTTTGTCATTGAGCTAATATCTAAAGAGTCACAATCTCTAAGTAAAAACAGTCAATAAACGTCTGAGTGCAGCAGCACACACCTATACGTGCATTATATAGTTCACAATTGATCCAATATAGACGTTATTTCGCTTGTATAGTGTTCAATGTATGCTTGAGCGCTTGTGTCTTATCGTAGTTCAAGTCGTTCAAAAAGTCAGCGCACTGCATAGCGTGCGCCGAGTTATGGCGCGGATAATAAAAATAAAAAAAATTTTGCACGTTTATGACTCAATGGTTTGTGTCTACAATTATTTTACCGTCATATGCATAAAACGCTTGGAGGATCTAGCTCTCTCTCTCTATATAATCAAAGATAAAACGCTAAAACCTATTTTAGTTAAAAAGTGTTTTGTCAAATTTATTTCAAAGAAGACATAACACGTTTTGACAAAAATAGGTTTGAAATACTTTTTAATGTTTTATGCGAGACGGTTAAAATTTAACAAATTAGAAAGTCGCCCTTATCTTATGGTCGAATAGATTGTTCATAGAGACCACTTTTTAGCTAAGTAGCTAAGTTAATACTACATTGACTTATTTTCTGTCCGCCCTTCGTTATCCTTAGGAAAATACTCCGTTTGACCTTTCGTTGGTTTTAAGCTTTAAATATTATATCAGCGTAGGACAAACAGTTGGTCCGATAATTGGTAAATCTTGTAAGCTTGGGGCAGTTTCAAGTAAATGTATTATTGTCTCAGCATGATGGTCAGGTAGGGATGGACCATATAAAATCGATATCTCTGTTCCTTTCTCTCTTCAGGGGGTCGGACAATAAAGACATGGACTGTAAATTCTAGAGATTATGTAAATGAATTTAATTTTATGTTTGGGTTACAATTTAGATGTTTTAAGTTTTTATAGGCACATCGGGTTTTTACTAGTTGGACCCGAGTATCGATGGTTCCGTACACTATACTATATAATTATATTTTCTTTGGCTCTGTTCGGAATCCGTAGGGCAAGCCAAACTCGCTTTTGACTAGTTTTGATTCACTTTAGAGTTTTCTTCTTAATAAATAACGACAGCACCCCCTATTCACAACTCAATCGGAAACTTAATTTTTTTATTATTTCATGTGCCACATATCAAAAATATAATGCTATTTTTGACTGGCACTTAGGTATAGACCATAGAGTATGTAAATACTACGTGTATAGACTGCGCTCTCTAATGATAAAGAAAACTGCTTTTTGCCTTGTTTGGAAAACTTGGAGGATCTAGCTCTCTCTCTCATAATCAAAGTTGGAAAATCACTCATTGGCCTAAGAAAAGGTTTTAACTATAATTGTTTAAAACTTCTTTCTCCACAAAGAGTTTGATTTGAATTGTACCTTTTAAGATTTAGCTCTCTCTTATTTGTACGGTTTTAAATGAAAAAAAAACAACAGGCACCTGCCAGCACAGAAAAGCGAAGGCCCTACTCTTAGGTTCTCTCTTCAGTGCCAGTTTTGTTTAAAAACTACGTTGGTGCTCCCTCGATCACCTGTCAAGTTTGTCGGACTATACGTTGCAGTTCATTCAAATGATATTGTCCTAAAAACGATGAACGAAATGTTTGCGAGTTTTATTTTAATAAGTTCAGCATTCAATAAAATTCAGATCCCAACGAGATTACATACAAAAAACTGCGGAGAAAACATTTAGTCCCATTTATGTACTTACAAAAACTACTTTGGATCAAAAATATACTTTTATTATTAGTAATTTCACCGAATGCGTGTTACCAAAACTAAATGCGATCGTGATTTAAGATCTTAAAAAATTTTGATATGCGTGAGCGAGAGTGAAGATAAAGCACTTGTTAAACTGGACTATCTGGACCTTAATTTTATTCATACTTATCTTTTTCTTATTATGATAGAGCAATTCTTGTTCAAATTTAGGACTTGCTAAGACGAATTTAGTGACTCCGAATCATATGAGTTTACTAGTCGGCATTCAAAGGGAATGGACTTAAAGGGTTTGCTAAGACAAATCGAATGAGCCCGAACTACTACAGGCATATTAACTGAGTAGGTTCCTGCGGCTGTAGAACAGTGCGGGAGGAGTGGCCTGTTTATATAAGACAGAGGTAAATTCTTCCTCCAAGATAATACATGTTGATGACAGCGATATTGACGCCCGACAATAGTACGAAAATACACCCCTCCCTCACCGCTCCACTATGCATGCCTTGGTCGTCGTTCACGAGTTTTATTATCCGCCTTCTAGCTCAATAAAGTTAAAAGATTAGCTTTATTGTACCATGCTATTACGTATATGTACGTTATTAGGTACGTATTTCTGTTCTGTCAAAAACAGTTTCGTTTCTTTTAATGTAGCATTGCACATTAAAAGCGCATACAACACCTTTTCGTAATGAACGCGGCCCGTTGTTAGCATGCGCAAGTAAGCGATGTTTAGAAGAAATGAATAGAGGTTCTAACATAAACTTTAAATTACCGGTTTCATCGGGCTTTTCGGTAAAAGAAAACCTCTTGAACCTGTAGACGTCCAGAGAAAAAATCTATTACGTGTAGCCCATTAGCCCCCGTACCCCGTAGGTAACCGTGGTAAATATGGCCTATAGGTACTGTGTCCACTTTGACAGCTTATACAAAGTAGACGACATAACTTTGTAAAGCGTCTAGCAAATTATATCTCACTAGCGGCCCGTTCCGGCTTCGCACGGGTGGACTATTATTTTTTAAACATTGAGTAAGTATCTTTAAGCAGGACATTGAAAATAACATTTAATGAATACTATCATACAAAAACTGTGGGAATAAGTACTATAAAAATTAAACAGTAAAAGTTTAGTAAAATAATTTATAAGTAGTTCTGAAAAGGACTTTTTATCTGGAACAAAAAATGTGCTGTGAATAAAGTCAAAATATTCAATGTCCGAACGCGCGTTCAGGCCTACCTATTTCATAGGGCTTCTTACCCGTGGTCCACATAAAAGGTTCACCTAGGTGTTCTACGGATACCTTTTTGTATCCGTGTTCCACGAGTACACTGAATTAAAAGAGTACTCGTGGAACACCCAGGTATACAATGCGTAATTCACCCAAATAATAATAAATAATAATAAATTTGTACCCGTAGAATACCCATTTGTTTACTCGTTCACATGTCCTTCCTTTTTATCCCACTTCAAAAAAGGAGGAGTTTCTCAATTCGGACTATGCGTAATTCAATCTATCCGTAGAATACCCATTGTCTACTCGTTCACTCCCATGTCCTTTCTTTTTAACCGACGTCAAAGAAGGAGGAGGTTCGCAATTCGGTTGAATTTTTAATGCTTCTTACCTCAGCACTCCAAAGTACACACTTACTCAGCGATATTTTAAATAGCTTGTTTCAAGTCGGCTAAAAAGAGTAGGTATACTACCTTAGGTAGGTATCTTATTGTAAGTCCTTACGGTGGTAACATAAATAAATCATCAGATTGCCTACTAATATTATAAAAGCGAAAGTTTGTCAGTGTGCGGGTGTGTATGTTTGTACTCCATCACGCTAAACGGCTGAACGGATTAGGATGAAATTTGGTATAGAGGTAGTTTTTACCTTAGAATAAAACATGGCTACTTTTATCCCAAGAATCGCGTAAAACCGCGGGGTGCAGCTATTTGTTTAATGATTTACCCGTGGTTCGCACCTATTGAGTGAACCAAGGGCACATTTTTTTTTTTTTTTGCCGATTTGTTAGTAAAGTCGATAATATGTATGTGCCCTTGGTTCACCCAATAGGTGAACTAAGGGCACATACATATTATCGTCCTTACTTAAAAACGCCGCTGAAACTTAGTCACTGCTTAAACTTCTCTGTCTTGTTCTTGCACGTGATACTTCACGTCAGAGCGAAGTTGACTTAGGATTTAGTTTGAGCGGCGTTTTTAAGTAAGACCGTATATTTACACTCGGTTTACCTATTGGGTAGGCTAAGGGCATAAAAAGGTATCCGTGGCACACGTAGGTGGACCACGAGTAAGAAACCATTTCATAGATGTGCACGCCCGTCTCCCGCACTCCGGTGCCCCTCGCCGCGTTGCCGTGCTGAATGCGTGAATTTATTTGTATGAGATATAGGTAATTTGCTAGACGCTCTACAAACTTATTTCGCCAACTTTGCTGAGCTATCAATAAGCGATTAATATAATGGACAGAGTATAATCACCCTTAGAGGGTAGGCCCACAGTATATAACAGTATCGTATAACGAAGAATTTTTCTTCTGCCGTAACCGATTTTGAGCCACCGGTTTCGTACGTGGCCTAAGGGCCCGGGGCCGTACTATCTATAGAAATCTGCTGAAAACCAGCGCTGCTAAGAAATTAGCAGCATCATGCTGAGCTCTAACCTTTTTTTGTCGCACTGGAAACTGCAGCGACAACTGTTACATATTATTATGTTTTTATACCTACTCATTTGTTATATTGTATTTCTGTGTAATTGTTTTTTGTTGTTGTAGTGTCTTGTGTGATAAAAATAAATAATTTCTTTCTTTCTTTCTTTATTTCTATTTACGCTCGCTTTCTATTACTAAATTTTTGAAGAAGTATAATCGAAGATTACACCTAGCTTGGACTTGTCAACATTAAAATACTGTAATTATTGGATAACTCACGATGAAGATTCGATAATTAAAAATCGAGCTTGATGCTCGATTGTCGGAGTGAAGAGTATTTTTAAATTGATTTTATTAACTTCCGTAAAGGAGATGGCAATTCAAACGGCAATACCCGGTGGTCTCTCCATAATCTAAATAAGTACCTACGCCGCGAAAAATCTGAACGAACTAATCAGTACATCGCGGTTTGTACCTACTAGCACTAGTACAAACGTCATGGGCACAGGTACATCATTGTGTAGGTACTGGTATTTCCGTGTCTAATATCCATGTGTATACTATCTGACCTGAACTGCAACCAGACCCACCGGAGGATGGGCAGCAGCGTCCTCTTGGTTAACGGTGGTGAGCTCTGCGATCCCCAAGCCGCCTGCCAAGCGTGGGGATTATGGCAACACTCCTCTATTAAGGGCCTCCCTCCTTCGCCCAGCAGTGGGCGTTATATGGCTGATGACGTGTATATCCGCTATATACCCGTGAGTCTACGAATCCGTGTAAATCTACTATATCCATGTGTTTGCAACGTTTGTTAAAATAAAAGATTATTTACATTTACTTTATAGGTACATATGTACAAAACTTAAAATAGATATTATAAACGACGTAACTATAAACTAACTATTTTACCAAGTAATCTTACGATGCTTACTTCGGAGTACGTTTTCTCTATTATACCGCGAAAAACAGTGTTCAGAGCGCCTAACATGCGCACCGCGAGAAAATTTTCTCGATTCTACAAAACAGGACAAGGCTACGAGTCTGTATAAGTTTGTCTCGTTTTCGCACGACATAAAGACACGACAAAATTTTCTCGCGGTGCGCATGTTAGCCCTGCACGTGGACGCGTTCTTTGTATATTAATAGCATCAATTTTTTTTAAGATCACTCTTCTCTGAAATATGGCACGTTCAATTAGATTTTAACGCATTGTGGACATGCAGTTTACTACCTGTATTGAACCTGCATTGTGGATAGTCTACATCTGTGTGTATACTATACCCACTTGTTTACTATGTGCGCCTGTCTACTATTTCCGTGTGTCTACTATATCCGAGCCTACAAAATCGTAAAGCCGTAAAGAGCGACACCTGCAGGGCTAACATGCGCACCGCGAGAAAATTTTGTCGTGTCTTTATGTCGTCCGAAAACGAGACAAACTTATACAGATTCGTAGCCTTGTCCTGTTTTGTAGAATCGAGAAAAAATTCTCGTGGCGCGCATGTTAGGCCTGCTGGGCGGTATTGCAGTCCCTTGTGGATGTGCGATGTCATACCGACTATAGGTAGTGTAGGTACTATAGGTAGGTAGCTGAAGTGTTTGTATAGAAACGCCACCATGTCAATCCGATTGCAGGACGAGAGAACGAAACCATTTCCTTTTTTTTACCTCTTCTTTATTGACATGATCGACGTCAGCTGTGAATGGCCTTCCACGGCCCTGTTTTATAAAGCTACAAGTCTTGTACTTGTAGTGAAAAACTGGCAATACCGCAAAAAAATATTAAGTAAGGCGTTTTCTAAAGCTACAAGACAACCAGTGTACAAACTACAAGTACGGCACTTGTACATAGGATAAAGGCAAATCTTTATAAATTTAAATCAAAATTACTAGATAATATGAACATATCATCCAGGTATTCGAAGTTGAAGTCGGTTGTATTTTTTTTGTAAAAAGCTTATTATATTATTTACCACATACACATACCACCAACCTAACAGAGATTTCAAAAATGTGAAATAGGGAATAGCAGCCCTAGCGTAGGATTTTCAAAGGTGAATTTCCGGGTACTTTTGGGACAGAGTAGATAATACATATTTCTCAAAAACACAGAAATAAAAAAAAAACAGTTACAGAACTGCTCTGTTATTAAAGCGCTTTACAAAAAACCCCACTTAAACCATAACTAATCTCTTTGACCCGAAACGGAACATGATTGTGTTTTAGCATGTCCAATGCGATTCAACATCTTGTAGACAGTCTACTGTAACATTGTGTCTAATGTATCCGTGTGTCCATTATATCCTGGTGTGAATAAAATACAATTATACACTAAAATTAAATTATAACTAACTAACAACTAAATAAACCCTACCTAGTAAAAACAACCCCTGCATAATAAAAAATACAAAACTTTAAATTTTAACTAAAAGCCCCATAGATGATGGAAAGGTGGCTAGAATGCTGGCGGCATTGCCACGTTGTATGACAATGCTAAGTTTTTGACCAAAATATATGCCAGCGGTCATCTGACACCTCGACTAAACGTTTCGCCAGATCCCTATTTAAGACATGTGCGGCCGGCCCCCAAGGTCCTACAATCTCTACCCCAAACGGCACAAACATGTACAATCTGTCTAAATACCCATATTTGTGCCGTTTGAGGTTTTCAGCATTAGAGGCGGCAGCGCCAGCGTGATCATTTGTCCTAGGAAGATGGGACGGCGCTAGTGTGTCGACACATGTAGCGTCCCAAACCAAAGGCCGTCCCATCTTCCATGGGATAAGGGTCATTCCGTCGGGTCTCTTGCCGTCATCCCGCATCAGACCGTTGGGTTCTAAAATCGAGGGGATGCTAGCACTGACAAAGGCCCGACGGATGATATCATTCAAACTGGCGTGCCGTGGAATGCGCCCTGCACTTCTTACACAAGAAAGTGCGTGGTGGCCGAACCTATCCGCTATATCACTGCAAGAGCAGCGGTTAGGGACCTGGCCAAGGGCGGATCCAGCTTTTAAGTCAGGGGGGTCATATAGTCGAGTCGAAGTCTAGTTAGCAGTCAGGTTCCAATTCCATTACAACTAGAAAAGCTATCAGTAGTCGATCTACACTCATCCCAGGGTGGGGTCATGACCCCCATGACCTCTGACCTCTGGATCCGCCCTTGGACCTGGCACGGGGCACCTATACGAAGGGATACGGCTATACGAAAGATCTGATTATCCAAAAGATTGCCAACATTTTTAGACGGTAACGCATGCGACCAAAGCCCTGACTCCCAACGAGTGACCGCAAGTAGGCGAGCACGCTCTGTGGAAGAAGATGATGAATCTATTAAATTTTTACTTTCTAACTCACAGAGTGGCTCGTCCCACTGCCTCTGAGAAGTAGGGGCCTTGGGCAGGGTTTGTTTTGGACAAGCTAATTTCCAACTTTCCATAGCTTCAGACAAGAAACTTATTTCAAAATTTTGTAGTGATGGCGATAAAATAGTGTTTACCAAATGTGTTGAACTGAAAACCGATGATGGGAAAGCTGGCAATGATACACTAGAAATTTTGCGAATACCGAGACCTCCAAACCTTACTGGCAGTGAGGCCTGCCGCCAAGACCAATCGTCAAAAGGTGTGTTGAGAATGGTGGTGAGTGTATCCCGCTAAATGCTGTCAAGCTGTTGTAAAACTGCAGGATGATTCCAAAACTTACAGCATCTAAGGGAGTACATAAATTTTGGAACAAAAAGACAATATCGTATTTTAAAATAGGCCATGTGAGAATTTAATTTTTGAAGGCGGTCGGTTTGATTCGGTTTGAATTTTGAATTTTATCGTCTACATAATCTTGAATTGAATTATCTAGGATGGGAGACCCTAACAGGCGAAGTGACCGATTTTCTAAAACTTTTATATTAGGAGCAATTTTTCCAAATAGTGTTATTATGTCTTGTTTCGGGGCTGTAGAATAATTTGGAATAAAAAGTTCGCATTTTGAAAAAATTAAGAACGAGGCCAATTTCACTAAAATCTTTGATTAAATTTTGAAGGTCTTTAAAAACAGTGTTTACATCGCCTCCAAGGGTCCCATCGTCTAGGTACCAAACGTTCAATTTTGATTCTAATTTTTTGATGATAGGGTGAATTGCTAAGCTAAAAATAGCTGGTCCAAGCGGATCACCTTGTTGGCATCCCACTTCTGAGGATAACACGTTATTTTTGTAAAATAATTTTGAAGGGTTACCATAACATTGCCAAATAAAATTAAATACAAAGGGAATTTTATCTTTTACTTGAGTCAAAACTGTGTTTCTATCGACAGAGTTGAAAGCATTTTGGACGTTCACCTTCAGTAGCACTTCACCTCCTTGGTTGTTTAAAAACGTTCTTAGGGCATGTACCACCGCCTCACAGCCACCACGTGAACCAAAACCGAACTGCAAGGGTTGAAACTCCTCGCAGAGGGTTTCTTTTATATATTTGGTACAAATTTTAGCTGTAAGGCGACGGTACACTGTGCCATCAGCAATTGGCCGCATTCCGCCGTCTTTTTTTAAAAGGGCACATCAGGGCACACATCCTGGTGTGTGTGTGAGTTTTATTCTGTAACAAATTTTCTAAGTAACAATCTACAGGAACTTACCTCGGAGTACGACTTCTCTATGGCAGAACGCTTTATGGTGTATGAGCGTAAGTCTTCGAGGAGATCGCACTCATGCTGGTTCTTTGCATGGAGCTTAGCTATCTGCTCAGTATGCAAGTTCTTCAAGAACTTCGTGTAGTTACTCTGAAAAAAAAAGACTGGTCAGTAGTGACCACGAAACAAATGATGGCAGGGGATTTTATCGCATAAATACGGGATCTGTCTGTCTAATCTAATCTATTACTTTCTGTCTATTACTATCTGTCTAATCAAATAAGCCCAGGTTCACATGCTGTTAGGTAGAGGCCTCCTTTCGTTCACGCTATCCTTCCTACTCCTCATCCACAGGTTTTCGATATGTTCTACAATGTCATTTAGCTGCCATAGGGCTGGTGGTCTGCCTCAACGTCGTTGCTCATTCTGTAACATTCAATGACTGCCTTGGTCCACCTTTTGATATCCTGCGTAGCCAAATGTCCTACCCATCTCCACTTCAACCTTAGTGATCCGAGTACCATCGTCTTCACCCTTGGCGCAGTGTCGAATTTCCACGTTTGGAACACGTGTACCAACCGGATGCCTTGCGTGGCCCGTCCCTAACTTTTGGTTTTAATGTAATCGTTAACTAAATTAATAAATTCTGTTGGACATTTTACACGGCGCCATCTAGCCCCAAACTAAGCAAAGCTTGTACTTTGGGAACCCAAAAACTGAATACTGGTATTTTTAAATAGATGTATATCTACACACATTCATATTAGAAAACTTAAAAGCTTAAAAAATATATGACCTCAACACTAAAAAAGATAGGTACCTATTAAAGTTTTGACGCAACGCCCTAAAGTCTAACAAGTTATTTATTTATTATCAAAGTAATATAACTATAATCACATATATTATGCAGATGAATTATGTAAATATTTTGAAGTAGGTATGTAAATAAGGAACACCTCAAACCAGAGAGATGTATGAAAACGTATTTTTTATAGCTATTATAATATTATTATAATATTAATCTAGAGATTCACCTGAATCTAAAATTCTGACATGATTGGAGCATAAGTTTTTTTTAGTATTCATGTAAATATTTGTTAGTCGTTCCAAATACGTATAATAAGGTGTATGTCTCAGACAGACGTTGTAAATTTACTAGATTTTATCATCGGGTCTAACACTTTTGATACCATTTTAAGAAAACACTTTCAGTTGCTATTGTATATAATCTTTTAGAAAATTATTGCACAAACATAATCTAGAAATTGATCGAAACTACATATAACATGAAGTAAGTAGCTACGATTTCAAGAAGACTTGTCGAGCTTCCGCTCCTGGAGTAGACCACCATGATAACCAACCCCCATGCCTAGCTTTTGTAGACTATAAGAAAGCCATTAACTCAGTTGAAACCTGGGCAGCTTGGAGTCTCTGCAGGTTGCCAGGTAGATCGTATCAACATCGAAGGGCTGAGATGTATTTACGACTCCGTCACGCATTCTAAATAAACAGTATAAACACACCCCACTGCGCAAAGGAGTGAGATAGAGGAAATGTATATCCCTAGTACTAGTATATCTAGTGCCCAGCAAGGACGCTGAATAGCTACATCTCACACCAGCGACTTGATGACGATATTGTATTAATAACGGAGTCACTTTAAGTCTAACAAGATTTCTTTCCAGCCTACCTAATTCTTCTAGATGCATCAGCCTCGAAATCAACATATTGCAGACCAAACTCATACTTTAACCCTAGGATCAGTAGTATAGACTATATACCGGACCTGAGATGTTCTCCGTTGACTTAACTATATAGTCACTACTACTAACTGGTTTTTGACTGGCCCGTTGCATCTAACTCGATGTAAACCAAAAAAAACTCAAAGGATATTCGCGAGAGAGATACGACTAGTGTAATACTAAAATATAGGTATAGTGGACACTGGACAGCTAACTGCAAAGATTTTATATCTCTGTCTCTATGGCTATGCTCGCGAGGCTGTTCATGCCAAATTCTACTAGTACATAAAAAGGATTATATTTAATATTATTTGGGTAAGTAAGTATCAAATGTCAATTAATTTTAAAAGACAAAATTAACACGAATTATAAATTTAAATTAAAGTAAACAGATCCATAAAACCAATGGCATATTTTATTAGCTCCCGCGCGTAGCACCCGGCCCAAATAAAACGTACCGCACACTTGCCGCGTTAACGCGCTGTATAGCGATGGAAATGACTAAAAGAGTATCAAATAACTTATGATTTTATTATGAAATGTGCATTTAAATAATGTTTTTTGGTAATTTAAAAAATTAAATTTTTGTTAATCTGATCGATGACCTTTAATTACTTTGCTATGTAGGTCTAAGAATCGGTAAAATTAGATAAAAATCGGTATTTTCTCATATTCGTTAAACAAATCAGTTATACCGACACTTCAAATTAGGGACATACATAACAGTACACGCACTGCTGCAGCGCGAGTACCGTTTTATAAAATACCGTTTTTTATCGAATTTTACCGATTAAAATGTCAAAATTATCGATTGTTATGAACGGTACTCGTGCTGCTGTTTTGCTTAATTGGGCACATTTTAATATTATGGTAGGTATATTATTTTTGAGTCACCACAACAAAGTTTCAGTCGTCATACCAAAAATCTACAATATTGAGCCTGCACGGACGAACTCGGTATTTCTTGGAAACGCAATAAGAAGAGAGATAGATACGACTTCCCTTCAACAACGTACACTCATATTCACTACGTTTTATTCCACTTTGGACCATTTCCATACACCACAGTAAAAATGTACAATCACAAAGTCCCCAGAAAATACAATACCAATACAATACACTACAAATTAGTAAAAAAAAGAAGTCATTAAGTCACCAGAACAAACCATTTCTTTATATATTAACCTTTTATTGATTTAACCGTCCCCAAAACCATTCATCCGCTATATAGGACAGGAGCATCGTCGGGATAAAAGTGACGTTCGAAAATTTGAGTTCTTCGATTCTACAACCGCGCCAGTGACCCGTTTCCCTCATTATATAATTTTGGTACAATAACACTATAAGCACGCGGAGTTGTGGCTGGAGCAGGGTTCATTCACAGACCTTATGCGTGGCGTGAACGGAGGCGTGAAGAAAGGGCAGCGTGGAAGGTCGGTCGCAGGGTGGGACAACCCTGAACCTCGCATGATGCACTCACCTTCCTCGGCGGGGGTTGCATGGCTGCAGCGTTCGCGCGAAATTATGATACCCGGCCGCGCGCCGCGAGCGACTCTAATCGATGGGGTCGCAAGCCAGATTGTCGCCCGCCCTCACCCTCGCGCCGCTTTAAGCGGATCTGACCGCCCGCCCCGCTGCCGCACTCACCACACGCGCAAGCGTGCCCCGCAGCAAGCCAACTATACACCATTCACAATATTTTTTCTAAAAAATATCTTGCTATTCCATTTGTTAGCACTATTTCAAACTCTTTAACAATATTTTTTATTTATTTTCAGATATAAAACGCCTGCTGTCTGTTTTTGAACATTATTTGACTCGAAGACACAATATGAAAGCCCCGCGACGTCGAGGCGACTATTTCAAAGCGCGTGTGTACTGAAATGCGAGTGCGAGTGAAGGCAACCCCTTGGCATACTGATACACTTCCCTCTTTCACATGGCACTTATAATTCGCCTATAAAGCAACCTATAGATGGCGAGAGCATAAGCCGAATAAATCTTTTAAATGTAGGTACCTAGGTAAGTATATACGTAACGTATTACTACTAGGTAATAAAAAATTGTAATCTTAATCTAATATAATAAAAGGCTCTGTCCTGACTGACTGACTGACAGACAACGCACAGCCCAAACCGCTGGTCGTACAGACTTGAAATTTGGAGGGTGTATTCTTCTTGATGCGGAGGGGTGTACTAAGACAGGATTTTTTGAAGTTCGTGCCCCAAGGGGCGGGGGGGGGGGGGGGGAAGCAGGGAGAAGTTTGTATGAAAGTCCTTTGTTTTTGGACTTTTAGTCACAATAACGGATTTGGATAGATCATTTAAAATAAAAAATAATGTTTTCAACATTTTTTTGACAGGGACGATTTAAGGAAAGGGGGGTGGAATGTTGTATGGAAAGTTCTTTATTTTTGAAGTTATAGTGATGAAAGTTGATATTTGGGTAGTTCATTCAAAGGAAGGGAAGTTGGGGGGGGTTAGTTATAATCTGTGGTATTACTTAGCAAGTAAAACTATATGACATAGGCAATAAGTGGCTAAAAAACTGGTAGGAACCCAAAACCAGCAGACGCATAATCTTACCAGATATCGTGCTCTCCGCGTCGTTCCATATTTCCTCTCGAAATAGCTTCCAACATCTTCCATTATTTGAATTAGCAACAGCAATCCTTTGGTACAGCAATCCTTCTCGACCCAAAGAGTGCCAAAACGAGCTTATTATTTTTTTAAACAAAAATTGCACTTATAAATGTATGTAGGTAGGAAAATACTAGTAGGTTTAAAGGTAATTTTTTAACATTATCAGCAAAACTTACACCGTAACTCTTACTCTAGTGAAATATTACAAGTCCTACCAAATTTTAAAAGAAAAGTAATGCTCTGTTTTACACACATTATATTATTACCTAGTAGGTAGTATAATGCGCTTGCACGAAGATTTATTGTTCGTTACTTAACACTGTAGTACAGAATTATATCAATAATAATTTCTCACATTGAGTATGTACTTAATTTCTTTATCAGCGTGTAGCTATTGAGACGGTTGATAAGAATATAATATTATGTTCAATCAGGTGAACTGTTTCGCTCTGATAATGAACACACGATGGCGGTAGGAATAAAACGGTATCGTTCAAGGACCTATCATTGTGGTAATGGACCGATAAAGCAGATTTTAACCTCATAATTATGTTGTTGTGTGTGAAGATACTTTTTGTACTGTCGGAAAAATCCCTTTGGTAGCTACATTTACATAACTATCCATGAGATAAGATTTTTTTCTTCACTAATTCATAACAAGGAATATAAATATAAACAATTAAAGAAATATTTTAAGGATTTAGAGATGAAATATTTGCTATTTTAGTAATTAGGAATGAAAAAGGCTTATTATTTTACTCTTTGGTAACTATCTAGCTACGAAAATTTATGCTTCTTTTCTTCTTATCATAACCGTTATCTAGCTACGAAAATGGATGCATCATTTCTTCTCGTTGATTGTCCGTGGTCTACCGTTTATTCCTACTGGTACGTATTAAGCAAGGGTAAAGACATGGGGACATTTATGTATATACAAGGAAGTATGTGAAGTTTGTATCACTAGGCCACCTGCCTATGGGAAATGTCCTAAGCCTTTAGTTTTTCAGTGGTATTACTAACAAAATACATTACCTGGAGACTTATTATATTACGCGTAGAGATACCGGTGCAACTTCGCTGCTACGAAAACTTATGAATACAAACCCTTACGCCCTTGGTACAAAAACAATTTATCAAAGAACTATTGGTAGAAAACGGGCAAAATTAAATTCCGTGGTCTAAGGCAGTAGGACTACGGGCAATCTACGGGAATAATTAAGATCCGGAGCTACATACTTACCTAGTTTAAGAGTACCTATCTATCATGATTACTTACCTACTACGCACATATTCTTTCGTAACAACTTGAGAGATTAGTTTAATGAAATAAATTAAAAAAAATACAATCCTAAACGATTGTGACGAAATCTTAAATTTATGAGGGTACAGATTTTTTAGAAGCACTTTACTCATACCTGAGAGGGCCAGATCTCCAACACTTCACAAAATCCAACAAAATAATGACTAAGTATGGCTTATAGTAAACCGTTAGCGACACCTAGTGACATAACCGAGTAGGAGGTATTCCGTAGAAACTTGGCAAAGCTTACTTACTTTTTTACCCCATGGATTTACCCACAACAAAACTAGTTCCAGAACATAACGCCAGAGGTCCAGAAGTTGTCGACACGATCAATATTTATAGCGTTTATTGTACGCTGCCAACTGACTAGTAGTAGGCTCGGAGGAAGGATTTCCCTAGTAGGTTTGAGCTTTTGAATTCTCGGCGGGTTCCCAACGAGTCACACCAAAACCAATCATTTGTTGGGATTTTTCTCCTTACCGAATTCTCTATATTTCATCGTTGTTTGTGCAGCCCAATAATAAGTAATATTTGATGAACCCAATTGTTTTTTGTGTAGTTATCAATTACACAACTCAGTACTATTCCCTTGTTTCTTATACGGTCATTTATTTCTTATCTTACCCTAATTTCTAAGGATCCAATCAAGTCCATCATCAAATCAAACTATGCTTGGTTTTCGTTCACTTTATTGAATGTTTATTACACATTAAAGATCGGCTCAAAACAATAAGAACGAACAACGCCAAATGAACTGACTAGAGAGATTACGTAGAGTGAACGGTAAAGCAAGTCATCAACAAATAATTCGTATAGGTATTTATCTACAAGATGCAACTTATCACATAAATAAAGGTCTGCTAATACAGCGCCGAAATCGCTCATACCGTAGAGACTACGCTAGTTCCCTTCGAAGAGGCAAGAACGAAAAAAAAAACAAAAGGAAAGATTAATTTGATCTAAAAAATTTATTAATGAATGAGGCGAATATGTGCACATTTAAAACACTTGTTATTATTTTACAGGACCACTTGTACAATATTTACAAACCAGCGTCGCGGTATCAGTATACCGGCCGCGACCGCTAGCGGCGCTTGCGTCGCTCTCGCGCCTACCCTCATCCTCATAACGTTACATACATTCTGTACAATGTTTTATGTAGTTTGTACAAATTATACTTAAACATAGTAGGTAATCTAACGATCTATTTTAAAACAATGGAAATAGTGTTGATCATAATTCTTATACGGATAATGGTATAAGATGTTAATCTCTTAACGCTAATACTTAAATTGATTATATCGTCTACACTACAGCATAAATAATATATGTAATATTTGCCCTTAGTTCTAATGACTGGTACGAGACGGTCAGCCATAGTTTTACATCTAACAAGGAGTGAAACGCGGGCGGCGGCGCAGCGCCGGGCGGGGCCGAGTCGCCCGCGCCTCGCGCTCTACGATACATGATACAAATAAACATATATCAACAACACACATGAATAACGTCACCTATCTATACGAATACAAATACAACTTTATTATCGATTCAACACTACCCAAATTAAATACATATAATTCAAGCGCTTAGAGCACAAAAAATATACATATAAACAACACATTTATAAACTCATTATATTAGTTTCTCAATACCAAAATACGAAAAAGAAAAAATATATTTAAAAATGTTTTCATCAACATAACCATAAAATCATGTATAAAATATTTATGTACAATGATTATTTTTATTCCCTGCACTCGGAACCGCGAACACGAAATAATGATTTATTAACTATCATTCAATATACACAATTATAAATAAAGGAATCACAGTAACAAGGTAATGATCGACACATTAATCTGTTAAATGTGATGCATTATAATGTTGATAGAATCTGTATGGTGCTGTTGGTTGTGCGTAGTGTGCTATTCGTGTCGCACACGGTGCGTAGTAACTTGCGCTAATACTGATACAAACATTCTGCTTCATAATGTTATGCTTAGTGCTTTTTAACACTCGCGCAAGTTGACACTTGAGATTAGTAAATGCGCAAGTTACTATGCATTTGTGTAGTCAGACATCAAATACAAGTATTTTATTTAACAAACAGTTACAATGTAATATGTCAGTAACAATAGTTCTTAGGTAATGTATGTTGGTAAGTTTAGACTATAGTGCATCGCCGCCTGTGCCCGGTTTTGCTCTCGTTCAAATAATCTCATCCCAAGGTAAAACTTCGCGTCCCTCATATTTACGCTCAATACGTATCTAGTAGGAAAACACGCTGCTCTAACTTAGAAGATCTCACAATATTCGTATTATGGGAGAGCAACCCCGCGGGTAGATGTAGTTTTACACGTGTTCTAAGAGCACAGGCACATTTATAATATTTAGGACACCTTCTTTCTTTCATTTTCTTCGTGTAGAGGCTTAGCAAGTAATCATATCCAAAGCCTTATGAACATCGATCAAGTTTGTATAAAATTCGATATATTTAATACTTTTTCGGTGGTCTTTAAATCTAACAAACGATAGATATAATCACTTTGCATTCTACCCATCGGGATTGTATGTACATATCACCTTGGCCCATGATGCTATAAATGTGGATACCTACGACATCGACATACAGAGGAATTGGTACAATTCTGTGCGTACGTAAAATCTAAAACTATTACATTTATACACAGTATTACACTTGAGCTGGCATTTGATTTAACAAGACCCATTTTGTGAAAATACCTCTGCTTATAAACTCAAGTTAAATAAAACCGTGTTCCGACATGAAGACATTTTGCGAACGCATCACTATAAGCCCATAATAGTTATGCATGTATGCAATCTGTGCTGTTCATTTACACTTCGTAAATACATATTGTGAAGAGAAGAATAAAAATACTTATATCATTATTGCTTTTCAATAGTCTTTCTCGTATAATAAATATAGGCAGTCGACTGTTATCGATGCTAGCTTATTTTTTCCGATTTCACTCTTTACATTGAAAAACTCAATTTCTGTTGAAGAGACTAGAATATTGAAAAAAGGCTTGCATATTGTTGATAGAACATGGGGGGTGACTATTTTAGTTTTCGGTATGTAAACTACAAAAATGTAACAGACAGATACATGCCATTGACTAATTTGATGTATTCCATCGTCATGAAACCTAATTAATATAGTATGTAAAGAATTTCAAAAGTATTTAACCTATAAATAATTTTATATTACATTTACACATTTAAAAAAGATGCGATTTATAATATACACGCCATAGCAGACTCTGACAAAACTTAATATTTAAAATATACATAGATTCGATCTACCTGTTACTGAATCTCTATTTTCAATATTTTAACTTGAATAGTTGTCGCCGCATCATGGTCCATGATTAAAACACAAAAATCTTACAATAATTCTTAATATGTAAGTAATTTAATAAAAGATTCAAAATGTTTCATTACGTAACGATTAAGCTCTATACGGGGTTTAATTTAATTAATTTAATACCGTATTTCGATCACGGACCATAGATGGCAATAATTGACAGATTGTATGACAATTGCGACAAATAATTAAACTTGTCAATACAGCGCTGGAGATTCCAATGGGCCCACAACTTGCCGAATTGATTGTACAAAAGGGTATTCTCATAGGTATACAAAAATTTGCTATTAAATTAAACGTTAATATATTGATTTGGGATCATAAATGCACATATTACATTTTTACTATTTCGTTACTTAAGTCTATATAGATGACCTAATTACGCGATCCACCCCTTAAGAAAAAGTTTCTCCTATAAAAATTATTTCTTCCTATAAAATTATGTCGCAGCACATCATGCGTATTTATTTATTTATAAGTACCCAAAGATTACGCAAGATGCGCTATCGCGTAATAAAACAACGTTTGAAAATGACTGCCGTGCCGTCATGTTTACGAGTTGCGCCGGACTGCGAAAGAAGATAGCACTTTCATGAGAGCAAAAGGGATAGCACGTGTCTCGCTTAGTGAGCGCAGAAAGGCGAGATAGTCCCTGGGGTCGTTTTCACGGGGCCATTTTAGGGCGCGATATGACATACCTCCCTCCTTATATATATAATATCATCATTGTCAGTACCAAATATTTAAAGCCTTTTCTTTGTGGACGCGTCGGTGTCGTCTACCGTTAAGTTAAAATTAAATGCCGTTCTGAATTCATAGCAAAATTAAAATGTATATAAAAATCAAAATGGTTGCCTGTTTTGTCGGTTGTAAAAATGTATTTTTTTTAATTATATTTAAATCTTTTGAGTGAACATTTTGTAGTTATCAAAATTTATGAGGTTACGAGATAGACATATTTTAAACAGAGTAGAATACCCTATTGTAAATACAAAATGAACATTTTACTCAGCAAACAAGTTATTGAAAATACATTTTGCATTATAAATTCATCTTTCATCGTATAGGAGCAAGTTGCGGGTCAATGGAAAACTTAAAATAGTCGTATATGGTTACCAAGATCAATTTATCATCGAGCTATTCTTTTAATATTTTCTAATGAAGTTAGTGTAATAATGATGTTTTTATATTATTTTTATCAAATCGGCTATGTAATCAATACTTTCTAGATATTGTTCCGTATGTGTAAACGCGACTTTTGTTTAAATCCCAAAGCCTGCTAAGACATGTTATGTAGTATTTATATTCGTATATATTATCTGGTGCACTCTGGTTAACATGTTGTATAATTAGAAGGGGACAAGAGCTAGTTCACACAAATACTACAGTGTTTACATTCAGAATGGTATTTGAGAAAGCTTCAGAATATCGATTTATTAGACACCAATTATTATTTAGTTACAAATCTCATCTCATTTACAACAACAAATGTTTATTGCTAACAACAATGTACTTTCAAAAAAAACTGTTAATGTTAACATATTATAATGATAATTATTACTATATTCCGGGACAAAGAAATGTAACGCATCTCTCTATATTGAAATATGAACTAGCTCATTTACTCGGTACGGTACCTTGACTAATATTGTTTACTTACAATATATAATGTCTATCTCATTTGTATTATTTTATATTTAACAGTATTATCGATAAAACTGTGTTTAAAATAGGCTCTTAGCTATTTACAGAAGTAATAAGTAATATTATGTTTCTTACTAATTAAATTCATCGTTATATTTATATATTATTAAGTTATATTTTATGGTAACATTTTACATCGATATACACTCAGTGACATTGTACCATTCTATTTAGGGACTACAATATTAACTCGTAGCCATTGAGCTAATAACTAAAGAGTCACAATCTCTAAGTGAAAACAGTCAAAAAACGTCCGAGTGCCGTTGTACATACCTATACGTGCATTATATAGTTCACAATTTAGTCAAGTTAGAATTTAGACGTTATGAAGCTTGTATAATGTTAAATGTATGCTTGAGCGCTTATGTCTTATCGTAGTTCAAGTCGGTCAAATAGTCGACGCACTGCATAGCGTGCGCCGAGTTTTGCCTCGGAAATTTTTTTGCACGATTGTTACTCTATAGATATTAGCTCAATGCTCGTAGCAGATTGTTCAATAACAAAGTAATGGTTGGTACAGTTAAATAAGAACATTCAGAAAACGAATGTAACTTGCCAGTCGAAGAAAAGGTACGAAAGAAATTCTCATGGGTAAAAGATATTAATATATACAATAGGAAATTACATGATTTCGTTAAAATTTTATCCACGAGTACAAATCTACAATGATCATCGTGCAAAATGTTAGGTCACTCAAAGGAGTATCACCGTCGCCTGACCTCGTCGGTAAGGATAAAAAAAACTAGGAGCTTATAGTTGCTATCAATTCGCAATACCTACTTCAATTTTTAATACCTCAATGCAGTTTGTTATAGCAAATTTATAATTTCAAAGGAAGTGTCACGTAACTACATTAAACCAACTATTTATTTTAGAAGCGATACATTACTCTGGATGATTTCTGAAAAATACGGATCATAGTAAAGTTGAAGAATGAGATCTGAATACGGACAGACGCAGTTGGCACAACTTGTAATACTCTTTAGTAAAACCATTGCTATTTATATAAATATTATGCTACGGGAATGTAGCTCGTAGAATACTAGGCTAGATGACTAATTATTGTTTATTGCATCGTATCAAACCAGGACATACATTGCGTCGATTTTTTTTTTTATTAAAAGGTTATTAAATAACAATAAAACAATATGTTATTTTCATGCTCGACTAGAGCGACGTCTAGGTAGATGTGACGTCACTTCTATACGCGCCATACAAAATCCTGAGCAAACACCCAATAGGGATATGCATGTGTTTTGATTATTAAAAATAATAGGATAAGTGGAGAGTTTAACTGAATCTGATGCTTTCATCAAAAAAATAATTGAAATCGGCAAAGTCGTGGTAAAGTTTGGTAAAGTCCAGAAATATAAGCGTTCAAAGTATTTGGGAGTAATCAACGTATCTGTCCTTTTCTAGCAGAACACGTGCTAGTATAGAATTTGTTTGGAATCGTAGACTTTCGACGTCATTTGCTAGTATAGTGGCTCCCTGTTGTATCTTTATATCACCCTCGTAAAACTAGTCGCGTTAGCCAATCTACCCGCATATTCCGAACCCCATTGAAAAGTTTTCGACCAGAAAATTACACTATACAAATACTATACTGAATGTTGGACAAAATGTATGGAACAGTAATTTTTTTTCGCGAATTCATATTGGCCCCATAGCAAAAGTTATTCATAATGATGAGTACATACATACCCTTCAGTATTACAACAGCTTTTTGGAACACTTTGTATTTGTATATATCCGTCATCCTGAATGTAGAAGACTGAGATGGTGACAGTTTTCATGTCGAAACTTTTCCGTTTCTTTACAGATTCCGTTTCTTTACAGATACGGGGGCAGGTCATAGTGGTTATTTATTAGATTCGTTTTACGAGCAGTACGAGTCGAACCAATTTTGATTGTCGTGTCTATGCAATCGACATCGCGAGAAAACCCGTACTGAAACTGTATTTACAACACGTAATAATTACCTTAGTTTAAAACACGCACCTTAAGCTACTCATTCTTCGTCTTCTGTCACACAAACTTGACTGTGAACCGAGTATTCCCAAATATTGCACATAACATCTGTTCAACATACATTTTAAAATAAACAACCAAAATAAAATCATTTTTGAATTATACAATTATAAGTATATTATTATAGTTTCTTTTACACGGAAAATTCATTTATAAAGCGACAATTTGCCTATTAGTATTAATGCCCATTTTGTTTGACTTAAAGCTTAATTTGATTTGCATTTTTTTATGTTTGGTATCAAACGTTTATAGGATTTATTATTGTGCGATACGCGTGTACTCAGCGAAAAAAAAACTTATTTTTTAATTCATCTTACTTCAAAGCAAAATACGCAATTTCGATTACTTGGATGATATATTTTTATCTGTTATTTTGATTTATAAACCAAATTACTAAACCGATCTTATTAAAACCTGAAAAAATATCTATTAATATAAAACATATTTTTCCAAATCGGGTTATAATTGACAGAGATCTGAGATAACTAACAGAAAAACATACAACCGAATTGAGAACCTCCTCCTTTTTTGAAGTCGGTTAAAAAGGGAAACTCAATCGAACGATAAAATAATCGAACCGCAGGGTTGTCGACATAATATATAATATAAAGCTGAGTACATGAATGATTTACAGCCAAGGCTTGAATAGTTAAATTTTTTTGGAACACAAGATGATATCGATTTAAAATACAAGTACAGAATGTGGTCGATTTTAAAGGTTTTAGTTGACATTACTAAACTAACTAAAGTATCGCTGTCCTTAGCTAGCATGTCTGATAAAAAGGGACAGCGATATTTTAATTAGTTTAGGTCTGTCTGTCAACCTTCAAAATGAGAAGGTTTCTGACTTCTGTCAAAAGGTAGTTCTACAGCCAAAGGATAGACGGCGCTGGCGAGATATGGCCCACTTTTGTTCTAATTTTTCTTGTGAAAAAGCAGTTCACTCACATTCACTGCTTCACTTCACAGTTGCGTTCGTTGGTGAAGTTCTTTTCCAAGTTTTGTATCATTTTGTTGAAATTCTGATAAATTATTATTGTTACGTTACGTTATTGTTATAATTTATTGTTGATAGTAGTTGTTCTTTTTATTGATAGTAATAAATTAAGCAATTGGCAAGGCGTACTTACTAAATTTGCGTGGAATAACGAAAGCTTAAGAAATACTATGGGCAAGTACTTTGTTATACAAACAATAACCACAAAAAACGCATGACAGATCTGATAAAAATGAAATAAGGTTACTTTTTATGTTTTGACCTTTTTACTTTGCTTCATTCGTTCAAAATCTTCAGAACCACAGACAAGATAGTGAAAATTTTCAGGGCCATGTCTCTTTATTGCCATCCTACGGATTTTTATGAACTATTTATTTTTTATTGGCTGTCAGAAAATCGCACATTGACCACAATATTGATTTAAAATATTAGGTACACGACAGAAAGAACTACTTTCTGTCGTGATACTAACCCAGAATGATAGTAAAATAGTGCTTTTACAAGTTACTAATTAATTAGCTCTATTAACGATTGTAAAAAAAGAACCTCACCCGTTTTTTTTACGTTTATAGTTTTTTGGAAAACAATGTACCTTCAATATAATAAAAACAATTACAAAAGGACTATAAACGATTATTTTATTCTAGATTCAAAAATGAAATTTTGTATTATCTATTGTGTTGGCCCATTCTGGGACTGAGTTTATTTTAACTTAAGTTGTTTATAGCAGATGTTTAAAAATGACTTGCGACATAGCTTTAATGTGTCGTAGAATAAATTACCATTTAAATTACATAAAATAATTAAAAAGACAATGAATATTTTAGTTCACGACTATTGATTTTCCATACATAATATAATATATAAAATGATTAAAAAAAACTGTAAAATTACTAAAAAATTATGTTAAGTTATCGGTCATCTTAATATTTTTCATTGTTCCCATAGCAATAACAGTGAGAGACAAATTAGGTAAAACATAGTTGGTTGAAACCAGAATCACCATTATCAGCATCAAAATGATGATCAGTACAGGAACAGAACAAACATACATATTTCAAGTTACAATCTTCCTAAAAATAGAAGCCCAGCTTCTTACTCGAATAATGTATATAAAACATATCTAAATAATTTTATAAAAACAAAGATCATAATTTTCATTTACATTACAGCCCTCTAAAGTTTTGATTTAAAAAATTATAAAACTGTCAATCGTACCATTGCGCCTACAATCAAAGTAGTTAAAACTTTTGTCAGTCGTAAATTTCATAAACATTTATAAAATATCAGACATACACGCAAAATTACCTCAACTTCATTATGTGATAATGCAGCTCAATACAGGACAGACATACGAAACAAACATTATGGTTAGTGAAGAAAATATAAATGCAGAGATTTAATGAATTAAAGTGTTATAAAGGTGTTATGGCGGGGCTATGAACCGATACGCGTCGTGGCGAGTGCCGCCAATGCATAATATAACGAAGATATCATTGGTATAATTTCACGACAAAAATGTATGAGATTCATTCTTTAGATTTTAGGCACAAAGTAAATCAGTAACATTAACAAAAATATACGCTATGCTATATTAAAATTTACTTGTGCATTACATAATGCACAAAATTCCACATCTTAGAGTAACTTTAAGTTAATCATTGAGCTTCCAATTTATACAAATAAATAATATGATAAGACTAACGGTATCTAAAGTTATTATTTATCATACACTAAAAATTTACAGTCACTATAACTATTTCAGTTTCACTAGGTGAGAGATTTCACAGTGAGGGGCCGCGTAAGCGTGATTCAGAGTCCTAGTGCGGGGCGCGCGTGCTCGCCCGCGTGTATCACCTAACATCGGCGTGCTGTCGGGCCGGCGCCGGCGCCGGCGGCGGGGGCGGGGGCGCGGCCGCGGGCGCCGCCGCTGCTGCCGCCGTCGGCGACGCACTACCCTTCATGACGTAGCTCGTGCCCTGCGTACGTGCCAGTTTTAACCGGATCGGCGTCACCTTAGCGGTGCGCACCTTACGCATGGCGGAGAGCCCTTCCGAGTAGCTAGGCACGTCGAGCGCCAGCGGGTCGGGCGCCGTGGGGTCGTAGTCGAACGGGTCGACGGCGGACTCGGGCACCGCCGCCGCAGCGGCTGCCGCCGCCGTCGCGCCCGTCGCGCCTTCGCCTCCATCCGCTGTCGGCCGCTTTATTTTTATTATTAACTTGGGAGCACTCTCACTTTCACTGTTCACCACTTGTAACTTGTCCGATTTTTTGTCCTTCTTCTTCTTCCGTTTCTCACTCTTGCTGGATTTGTGCTTAGTAGTCTTTTCATTCTCCTCGAAATCGGCCATCACCATCTTGCGGTATTTCATGCTCTCGCGGCGCAGGTCCTCGAGACTTGGCTTGTGAACGAGCCGCTTCTTGGGCGGGCGGAAGTCGGAGGGCTCCTCAGTGACGTGCGGCATGGTGTCAACGCCGATCTTGATCTTGAGCTTAGGCGCGAGCGGCGAGGTGGGCGCGGTCTTGGCCGGCTTGGTGGAGAGGCGCGCACGCCGCTTGTGCGCGCCCGCCACCGCCAGCGCCGAGAGCTTCACGTCGTCTCCGGGTTCCGCGTCGTCGTTCATCGTCACCTTCAGGTGGCGCAGCTCGCGCGAGAGCCCGCTGCTCACTTTTCGTTTCTTTTTGGTCTCTACGGTGGGCGGGTCTAAGATCTTGTAGTCTTCGCGCGTGGGGATGCTCGTCATCGAAGCGACCGCCTTGGGGATGGTGATGACAGCGCGCGGTGGCGGCGGCGCGGCGGGCGGCGGCACGGCGCCCATCATCGCGGCGCTCGTCGGGTCGTCCATGTTCATGTCCTGCGTCCAGTACTGGCGCAGCAACTCCTTCTTGCGCATGCGGCGCAGATTCGTTGAGCCCCCGACCGCAGTGAACGCGCCCACGGGCGGCTCGAGCGGCTGCACGGGCGGCGGCGCCGGCGGCGCCAGCGAGCTCGCCGAGTAGTTCGCGTCTAGGAAGGGGCCCTTTATCTTCACCTTGAGTTGGTTGCGCGAGTCAGAGAGCGACACCTTAGGCAGCGGTACGTATGCTTCCTGGGGCGGCGGCGCGGGCGGAGGGGGCGCGGGCGGCGCGGGCGGAGGCGCGTGCTCCTCCTCCAGGTCGGCGAGGTGGCGCTCGGCCGCGGCCGCCGTGTACGCGAGCGCCGGCCGCAGGTACTCGCCGCCGGCGGGCGCCGGCTCCGGCTGGTAGGTGCGCATGTCCACGGGCCCCGGCAGCAGCGGCGGCACGTGCACGAAGCCACGCACCTCCGCGGGCCCACTCTCCGTCACCTTCTCCAGTTCCTCGGACGCGGGCCGGTATTCCTTGCTCTCGCCAATGGGGCTCTTCTTCGAGGTTCGCGGGGGGCTCTGGCTGTGAAGGCGCGGCGACTGTGACGTGTCCTTGTACGAGTGTTCCGATTTCCGGTCGTCCCGCACGTCCACGGACTTTCTCCGCTCGCGCAGCGCTTTCAGGTCGACGCCGTCGTTGGCGATCTCCTCCTCGAAGTCGTAGACGGTGCCGACTAACTTGTTCCGTATCGAGTCTCCGAGGTAGTCGACGGGCGGGTAAGGGTGCGCGCTGTGACCGCGACTCTTCGATCGCCCGCGCCCGCGGTTACCTCTGTTGCTCCTATTGTTCGACCGCTTGGAGCCTTTCGGCGCTTCGCTCCGTTTCGGTGAAATGCCGGGGCTTTTGCCAGGCGATTTTCCGGGGAATTTAATGGATGGTTTGAGCGGTGGATTCGGTTTCGCCGGAGATTTACAATCCTGTTGAGAGCCGCTCATTACGGTTTCATTGCTATCATTGGACATCTTGGCGGTTCGGCTCTGACTCGTTTCATAAGTGGAGTCGTCGACGCATATGCTGGGGCTGGAGGTTCTCGTGGAGAACTTGTCGCCGGGCGTCGCGTCGCCGGATTCGTCCCTGACGGGCGAGTCGAGCGGCTTGGGCGTAGGGGGCGCGATCATGGCGGTTGTCAGCGCGATGTTCTGCGAGGAAGAAGTGAACGCGGCGCACAGACGGCGGAAGGGCGGCTTGGGCGGCAGCAGACCTGCAGCCGAGTAGGAGAGCGGCGGCGCGTACAGCGGCCCTGGCGAGGGTAGCGGCAGCTGCGAGCACGCGCCCCCGCCAAACAGCGAGCTCATGGTGGTGAGGAAGGGCGACGCGTCTGGCGGATAGGTCGCATACTGGTTGAGCGGCATCGAGGGCTCCACGGGGCACGAGTACGCTGGGATGGGCGGGTATGAGTCGATCTCGGGCATGCCACCGGCGGGCGCGTGCGCCTCGCGCCCGCCTGACGTCTCCGAGTCGGAGCTCGAGGCGGAGGAGCGCCGCCGTGGAATCTCGCTCTCGCGCCACTGCGCCTCGTGCCCCGCGTACGGCGAGGACACGTCACCGCGCTCACTCCGCATCGGCTCGTTATTCGCGTACACGTGCACGCGCTCGCGGATACCCTCCACGTCGATGGTGCTGTTCGAGTTCTCCACAGCCGAGAGCTGCGAGTCCTCGCTCTGCTTCGAGTGCAAGCGGGAGTCGCCCACCTCCGAGGCGGACTGCGGCTCGCACGCGGCTACCACGCCCTGCTCCTTACCCTCCTCGTTGTAAATATTCATCTCGTACTTCCTCGACTCGTGCTCTATGCGAGGATCGGCGAGCGTGGCTCTCTCGTGCCACTTGTCATTGCTTGTCATCGCCATCGGATGGTAATCTTTATCCTCCAGAATGGATTTCCTTCTAGGCATTTCTGCGGGTGCGATTGAATGTTGAATGTGATTCATGGTACTATAGTGTTGTTGAGGTGGCGACACGACTTGAGATTCCATCTCTTGTCTGATCTCTCTCACGGGAGACTGCTCACCAACATGCTTATTGTGTTCGACGGGGAGCTCGCTCACTTCTTGCATTCTATGAGCTTCGCTCTTGAGGTTGTCCACTCTGTAGTCCCCGTCTTCTCTGTAGTCATCTCCTCTATAATCGTCGACTCTGTGCTCTTCTCCCACGTGGTCTTTATCATCGACGGATGGCTCCTGTTGACAATTCTCGGGTGCCTTCTTGGCACTAAGCTGCATTCTTAGGCGATCGACCAAGTTCAAAGTCTCTTGTCGGCCTTGCTCCTTAGAATCCTCCTTGAAGAAAAACTCGGGGAAGGAAGAGAAAGGTTTCATTATTTCTTCATGATTGAATCCATCATCGACAGCGAGCATGTCGAACGCAAACAATTCGTTGTCCTTTTGCTGCGGCGAAGTGGGTGGCCGATCGTGGTACACAGTGGACGGTATCTTAGCGCTCTTAGAGATCTCGACACCTTGCATGTGGCTCGCGTCCTGTTGCGTAACGACCTCTAGCGTGGACCGCTTACGCAAGTTCTTTACGGCGTTGTCCTCCTCGGACGCCAGGCTGCGTGCGTCCATCGGTGTCCGTGGCGACTTTATCATTGTGTTCTCGTTCAGGTTCGCCTGTATCTTTGCGATCATCTTTACGCTCGATTTCTCTGTACTGACGTCAGCGGAGTCGAAAGATTTATCGTCAGTCATGTATTTCTCGTTGCCGTCGGGTCGCTCGATGGGTGTGAGCACGTGTGTCGGACTAGGAGCTTTTGGCAGCCACTTCTCGCTGTCGTTGTAGTCTTCATTCATTTGAATAGGCGTCTTTTTGTTCGGTACCTCGGCCTGAGGTTTATCAGAAGCCGACTTCTTACCAGGCGAGACGCTTTCGCGCGCCGCCTTGGCGTCGCGAGTTTCATAACGACTCTGCCGCCGCTGTTTTATGGGTTCGATCACCTCCTCCGCAGTCGGCACTACTTGATCTTTAGCATCCTTCTGTGACGGTTCTTTCACGCTCATTCGTCTACTCGATATGCTCTTTCTCCTCTGCTCCAAGTTCTTTTTGGGACTAGGCTTATTTTCTGGCAGAGGAGAGGATTGTCTTTCCGGGTGTTTGTCCGTTTCGTCGGACACGCTGGGTGGTTTCGCTTTACTAGGTTTTGGTTTCTCATTGTGAGCGAGCATGAGGTCGGGCGATGGGCCTACGATCGTGCTCGACTTTCTCCTAGCCTTCGGGGAGGATCGACTCTTGGCTTCCTTGGGCGAGTCCTTCACGGTCTCGTGCGCTTTCCGTTCCGGAGGTGGAAGTTCACTGGACTGGCGACTCTCTTTCGGAGTTTTTTCGGATGTAACGGCAGGGGCGGCGTCGTCTTTAGACGATTTTCTAGATTCGGCATCAGGCAGCTCAGGCAAAACTCCGCCTGCAGTAGTGCTTCTGGTCCGAGCACGTGTGGACGCGCGCGCATCGGCACTGGCGGCTCCGGCCGGTTCCTCTCTTTCAGCAGCTGGCGATGACACCCCGCGCTCGGAATCCCGTTCGGAAGTTTTAAGCTTCGTGTCTGGGATCTTGCGAGGGGAGGCTGATTTCTCGGGAGCGTACTTCCTCCGTCGGCGCGGCCGTTTAGGACTTGGGCTTGAAGAGCCGGAGCCGCCGGAGCGAGTGTCCGAGTCGCTCGAGGCGCTAGTTGACGAGAGCGGCCTTGACACCTTGTCGAGAAAGGGCAAGTCCACAGTGGGGCGCGCGCTCGGCGGCGAGAAAAGCGAGGGAGGCTTAACGGCGGCGGCGGGCTTGATTTCGCGCGCCTTTGTGGCCGGTTTCGGGCCCGCCTTCTCTAGCTCCTCGTATTCCGAACTCGACGAGGACGAACAGCTGCTGCTGCTTGATCCCGACGACGACGAGGAGCTCTCCTTGATTTCTGTCTTCTTCTCTTCGATAGGCAACTCCTCCGTACATTTGGACGTCTCCTGTTTCTCCTCTTTCTTCTTGTTTGCGTCGGCGGTTTCCGGCGCAGGTACTTTGTTTCCGATATTTTTTATATGCGCTGCAGCTTTCTTCGCCGCTTGCCGTTGAGGAACGTACGCGATAGTCTCCTTATCTGTGTCTTTGGATGTCTGTCTGGTAAGTTTAGCAGGTGGGCTTTTTATCTCTTTGCCCTTGCCTTTGCCTTTTAATTTGAGTTTGACCTCTTCAGGTGATTTCTCATTAGCATTTTCCTCCTTTTTACCAGTGGATGTAGAACGCATGTTCTCAGAGGCCTTTTTGGCGGCTTGCCTCTGAGGTACTATTAAATCTGTTGGGTTGTCTTTAGGTTTGGAAAACTTATTCTCTTTGTTTTTAGCCTCGTCGTCGGATTCGTGGGTCTTCACCGGCGGCTTCTTTTCCTTGTTAGATGGTTTCCTGCCTCGCTTCTTGGGAGAGGGTTTCTCTTCTGTTGAAGCTGATTCTTTCTTTTCGGTGTGGCTCGGGATGAATTCTTTCATCGCCGCTTTGGTTCTCGGCAATGATTGCTGGGGATCACTTGCATTCGGTGATTTTTCAGATTTAGATTTGTCGCCTTTTTCGCATTTCTTGCTATCTGTATCTTTCTTGGCTTCCGTTTTGTTGTTGGCGGAGTCCTCGCTACTATCAGAATAAATGTCCATAGGGAACTTGGTGCTCCTGGTGGACCTGATGGGCATCAGATCGTCGCTGTCGCTACCGGACTGGCCTCGCTTGCCCGCCGTCATCTCCTTCTCCATCTGTCTCAGAGTCCTACTAGCAGACTTATCTTTCTTTTCACGAACAATCGTCGCGTCCTCTTCGCTGCTGCTCTCGACGACCGCTTTCGACTGCGGCGCTTTCTTTTTCTTTTTATTATCGTTCTTTTTGGGAGATTTCTTGATGGCTTTCGCTTTGGGAGAGATCTTTTTCTTCGGCGAGGAGGTGGACGGTTTCTTTTTGACATCGTCGTCATCATCCGTGGTGGATCCGATGGCTCGCGCGCGGTACTTGGAAGTGCGCGCGATCTCCGCGTCGCTCTCCTCGCTGGAGAGGCCGCTATACATGCTGCCGCTGCGCCGCGATCCGTTCACGTAGTGCTTACGGTACGGATTAGACTTAGAGCGGCGCAATCCATTGCGATCTTTCTTCTTGTCGTCGTTCGAGTCCGGCGGCGCGATCTTCGTGAGCAAATCCTCGAAGTCTATCTTATGCTCAGGCACGTCAGGATGAGAGTAAAGAGTGTCATAGATCGAGGGGCCGTGGTTCGCCTCGTAAATGGCGGCAAGCTCCTCCTGGGGTATAACGGCACCAGCCGACAGGACGGACATCTGTTTGTGAAAGGTTTGCTCACGCAGTCGGAAGAATGACCGCGACAGTTTTTCTCGCCTGCTCACCATGTAACACAGGTTGCGGACCCGCTCGAGGTCTTGCCTCAGCTGCACGAACATTTTCATTTTATCGAGGTCGGCTTGCTCCTGCCGATGCGAGAGAAGCTCATTGTCGTCAGATTTGGGCGGCAGTAGCGGTCGGTTATGTCCCGACCGCCGCTTGAGTTTCCAGTAATTATAGATATAGTTAATAGCATCCTGATCGACGTCGAGGAGATGAGAGCTGATGTCCTTCACGCTGACATGCTTGTCAAATTCTTTTTCGATCTCGTGCAGGCGCGCCGCTCGTGCTTGCGTCTTCTCCTCCGAAGTCATATCCTTTCTGCGCTTGCGTTTAACTTCCTCTTCCTCGGATCCGGAACCGGACTTCTCCTTTTTAGAGTTCACACTATGTTTTTGGCAATAAGACCGCAGTTTGACACCGTCGTCTGCATTCTCGTCTTCTATAATGGCTCGCATTTCGAGTCCATGTTTAAACGCGCACGTAACGTGGTACGCAGTCTTACAACTCTTAACAGAACACTGTATACAGGCGCCCCTGCGCTCGCGACACAAGACACACACTAGAGACCAGCGCGAGGTGGGGATCGACGAGATCTTGGTGATGGGCTCCATTTTCTCCGCGCAGCCGATGGACACCTCGGGGATCCAGAGGACGCAGCTCACGTGGGCCCACTTGTGTCCCGACGGGGTGCACTTCATGGCGCCGCCTTGGTTCGGACAGAGTACACAGGTGGGCTTCACGCCGTCCCCGCACGGCCGGCACAGCCATTGTCCTGGAATCACAAGCGATCGAGCTTACATACTGGCTAACATGGCGTTTTCTATATCAAATGCTAAGAGGCAGAAAAGGAAAGATAATGACGACGTAGGTAGCTAGGTGTATATTTATGATAATACGATGAGGAAGAGCTCTTTTGAAAAATAAGTAATGCACCACTTTGTTAAATGGGAAAAAGGTCATCGTGATCTGTTTAGATATAATTTTTATTGACTTGCAAACTGAATGTTACAACAATGAAAATAATAAAAGTGATCGTAAGAAAATCATGATAGCAGAACAGCTTTCTAAACGCAAACACTACATGCATATTAATTTATCATTCCCCAGGCCTTAATTCAGATTTATTAATGTTGCCATGTGATTCTAAACTGGTACTTATTGAAAAAAGACATCAATATATCCTGAAAAACATTTAGTTTTCGGAAAACCCAGAGGAAAATTGAACGTTTAAATTATGGTTTAAATTTTAAATGTCGCTTTTTCCTGACAGTCGTTTTTTGCCTGTACATTGAAAGTGATAAGATTTGCTAGGATGTGACTGTTGCAGATCCCATTGTCTGTCCCAGTCCCTGTCAATCCGCTGTTCGCTGGTTCGCTAGCTGATGGCGAACTATTTAATCGTCCGGCAACACATTCATCAGGTACATAGTTGTGTGTGAGTTGGGAATTGTTACCGTCTGGTATGACAGTGATGCCATAGCACGCCTGATGCACGCAGATGTTGCACGAGTCACAGAACACCATCTCGTTGCCGTCTTCGGAGTCTGGCGAGCGACACACATCGCATATCACGTTCTCGTCGTACTCTATGCCCAGACCCTCCTCCGACTTTATAATGGCCTGGATCTTATCCCATGTCCGCACCTTAAATGAACAAAAGGTAAATGTTACAATGTTATGTAGCTTTTGAGTATTATCCACTTACGTACATTTTTCCAAAATATAATCCGTGCGGACATTGGACAGAACATGTAAATTTTTGACGAGCCTCCGCGGAGCGAAAGGAACCACTTCCTCCCCGCAGCGGCAAGAAAAATCGTATACACACCACGGAAGTAAGTAAAGAAGCCTCAGATCTCATGTTTGTCACGCTCGGCTTCGCCTCGGGAGACAATATATCTTTACTAATTTATAATTCGGTATTTTTGGATTCGGTGCCGGCCAAGAAAGACAGTAAACTGTCTTTCTGCCTTTGCAACAAACTTTCGAAACGCGCAGATATTAATTTTTATTTCTAAAAATTAAAGATTAAAGAAAGAGTAAAGATTAATACACGATTACCCAAAACAGGAGTGTAGTGTTATTAGGGTTCATGTGATAAGTATGTATGTATTTGAACGTGTGCGAGTTTCTGTATTTCACCATAACGTCTTATTGCCTGAACAGATTTGGATATATCGTATCGTTAGAATCCTTACATTATCACGAGTGTCACGTCAAAATGTTTACAATATGGAGTCTGTATGAACATTCTGCGATCCCCAAGCCACCTGACAAGCGTGGGGATCATGGCAACACCACCCTATTGAGGAGGAGGCCGTCGCAGCAGTGGACGTTTTCTGGCTGACGGGTGGAGTCTGTATGGCGCCATTTTCCTAAAAAGTAGTTCAGGAGATAAAAACATGATTGCGGAATCCTGGACCCGTCTATAGCTTGGCAACGTCGTGCGTGATCCTCCTGCGAGGTGACAGAAGTTGGCGGGGACAAGGTACTCTGGATATTAGCGGGAGCGGGTTGTGTCGCGGGGAAGGGCAACTGGCGCACCGCACGTCAGAACCGGCAGTCGGCGCCATAGAGTAAGTAAATACTGTCGGCGCCGCGCTCTCGACGCGGTTAGACGGGTTGTCAACTCCATATTCAAATCTAAAGGATACACACGAGATTTTCTATCTGACAATCTTTCTAAAGAGAAATTAGCTTCGTGGCCAAACATTTCATTGAAGTTTTTGAAACCTTCGGAAAAGTTAATTTGTTGTAAATTGATGAATTTCTCTGAAAGTGACAACAAAGACGGAAAAGATAAAACGGAGCAAGAATATGAACGTGTCACAGAAATGCGATGTTTTCTAAGCTTTATTTGGCTTTTTTGAGCTTTATTGACTTTAAATCCATTAAATACCTTCTGTAAATGTGGAATATACTTGTTTACATTGTTTTTCTATTTATATAACATTAGTGGTCTGAAATAAAAGTCATAGTTCTTGAATACATTCGCCCAAATGTTGTAATCCATACATTTGTTGTCACCGTTATGGTACGTCACTGACAGTCACGATTTTTCTCGAGATTTATAACCTCAGTACTTTCTCCACGTGTGTAGCCGTGCGTTAGCATGACTCTGCATGACGTCACATTTAGTGTTATCTATTCTCAAACGACGTGATACCAATATTATTTTTTTATTTTTATTATCGAATCTTAAAATCTGTCAAACAATATTTTTTCTATTGTCTAAAAACCTACTTTAGGTTTGTCTAGACAAACCCCCACGCTTGCTTCCCCCCAACGTCTGCGCCCCGCAGGCGGGTCACGAAGTTGCAAAGCCATAGCACCCTATATTTCGCATCAAGTAATTTCGCTAATGCTATTATACATCTCATATTTGAGCTATGAATTAAATAGGATGTGATTAATAAATGCTTGTGGTTAGTACACTACACCTACTGTATTGGCGTAAACTACCACCATCAAAACAACATTAGAAAATCTGTCCCCAAGCATGAAACGGTATATTTCAACAGAATCCCTCCAGATCCAGTTCCTATTCCAGGCTGTACTGTGTTTACCATCTTCGACCGAAGCAAGTGAGTTGTGGTCAGACATCCACTGACTGTCTAACAGAAAACATTTATGTGACGAACATAGATGTTTGTTATGTGTCTGGTTGTTGTATGTAATATAAGTATGTAATTACAACAAAAAAAAGTATATAAGTATTCTGTCAACTATCTGAATCCCATAGTACAAGCTTTGCTTAGTTTAGGGCTAGATGGCGCTGTGTGAAATGTCCACCAATATCAATTTATTTATTTATCCTTAAAAAATCTCACCTCTAGCTCTTCGATGACCTTCTCGAACTGGGTCTCAGTGACGGCAGCGGCGCCAGCGCGCGCTCGTTCAGCGTTCAGCAGTCGCAGCCAGCAGGTGTCGGTGGCGTCCAGGTCATAAGCGCAAGCCGCCTCCGCGCACGCGGGCGTCGAGCTCAGCTGGTGCTTTTCTGGAGAGTAGTTGGCATCGCGGGACAGGTGGATGTACTTGTCTTTCGGTCTGCCACAAATGATAGAAATATTTATTTGTTAAGGCTTCACATTAATAACTACAATACAGTCACACTAATGTTATAAACCTGGGTATGTCTTTAAACTGCAACCAGACCCACCGGAGGACGGGCAGCAGCGTCCTCTTGGTTAACGGTGGTGAGCATTCTGCGATCCCCAAGCCGCCTGCCAAGCGTGGGGATTATAGCAATACTCCTCTATTGGGAGGCCTTCGTTCAGCAGTGGACGTCTTATGGCTGACAACGACGACGAATGTTATAAATGCGAAATTTTGCCGGTGTGTGTGTGGTTGTGTGTCCACGCCGAAACGGCTGTACAGATTTGGACGAAACTCGGAATGGAGATAGCTAGCTTATTTCCCGGGATAACATATATGCCATTTTTTATCACCATCATCACCGTTTTATTCATCACGCGGGTAAACCGCGGGACGCAACTAGTAATTTATACACTATAATTTTTACATGGCTGATTATCATCATGAGTCAGAAAGATGTACACTGCTGGATAAAGGCAGTAGAAATCGATCAATGTTCTGCGACCAACACATCTGGTGGCAAGCGACTCGACGACGTCGACATTGTGGTCAAGAATATGTTTGGGCGTAATTTCACGTGTCGTGACTTTATCAATGGCCTTAATTTTTTCTATCACTAAAAGTAGTTTTTTTTTTCTCTGAACAAAATTTTAAAAAAAATTGGGGGCTATTTAGTATTGTTATGGTATTTAAACCAAAATGTTTATAGCTTTGTTATTTGTGCACATTTGTCATTCAATCATTGAACAAATGTGCACAAATCACTTCAAATAAATTCTTATAACATGAACCCTGTTTTTATGGTTTTTATTTTGAAAAATATTCATGGGTTGTAGAGATATGGTCAACCCCAGAAGAGGTTCAGCCCCCCGTCAAAACAAAATACACATACACAATAAGCAACAACTCGTGTTTTAAGTCTTGAAACAGCGAAGAAGAGGCTTGCGAAGAAGAGAACTGGCTTGAAGAGCCAGGGAGATGAAAAAAGTTATGGCTATCATTTGTTTTTCAAGTATTACGTAAGCAGAATCTTAGTAATTGTTTGACAGTTCCCTCCACCTGGCCAGCAAAAGTAATCCATAAAATCATATTCGGTATTTTTATTTTTAATGCCTGCAGCGCGTACCGTTCCTAACTGTCGATAAATTTAACACTTAAATCGGTAAAATTCAATAAAAATCGATATTTTCTCAAATTCGTTAAAGAAATCAGCTATACCCACGTCAAATTAGCAACATACAGAACGGTACTCGCGCTGCTGGATAGAAATACTTTAAGACAAGAAACAGGCCTTACAATTTATAAAAATGGATCAGCTACTATTTTCTAAATAATCAGGTGTTATTGATATACATAGTGGTGGTGTCCCTAAAAGAAAGCCTACAAAATCGATGTCGACGGTTCACAATAGAGCTCAGAATGCTGTGCGCTGCTATCTCGCTCGCGCATTCCAACATTTTTGTATGTATAACATCACTAAGTAATACTAAGTATAGTTATGTAAATCGTAGTCGGTGAAATTATAGAGAATAAAATTACAAAGGTTTAGAAAGAAACATAATTTCGATCATAAAACTGGGCGTAAACCCATTTTCAGGTACTAAAACTTGCTTAGATCAAAATGTTATTTTTAGCTGATTTTTTGTATTTTTGTATCATTTACACAGATTGGGATTTTTAATTTTCATATTCAATGATTTTATATCAACCAAAAAAATTTGAAATGCGCGAGCGAGACAGCAGCGCGTGGTGATCTGACGATAAACTTTGAAGAATGTAACAGGGAAAATGTTTTACTGCTACCAGCCATTGAGCTAATATCTATAAAGTCAAATTCGTGAAAAAATAAATACCGAGCCAAAACTCGGCGCATGCAGTGCGCCGACTTTTTGACCGACTTGAACTACGATACGACACAAGCGCTCAAGCATACATTGAACACTATACAAGCGACATAACGTCTAAATTCGAACAATTGTGAACTATATAATGCATGTTTAGGTATGTACAACGGCAGTCGGACGTTTTTTTACTGTTTTCACTTAGAGATTGTGACTCTTTAGATATTAGCTCAATGCTACCAGCAGAAAATTATAGAATTTCCTGATAAGGTGATACAACCACGTCGACACATTTCTAAATTGGTTCCTCTAAATAGGTTGCAACACACTTACAGCCGTAATTCAAAATCTGACTTAGATATGTCTGGCAGTTTAAAACTACTACAGACACGTTCGAAATAAATTATTCCGAATTTAGAACCTGGAACATCTACATCTGTTATCTAAAGTTATGAATTAGCTCCATCACAAGGAAAACTCTAATCTGCAAGCCCAATCAAAAATAACCATTTGACAAATAGAGCAGACGTAATACAAAAAATGTTCACTGAATTTACATTTGAATACCAGATAATAACGAATTGTATAAAATGAATATTCCGAGTAACATAACCCTTTTATTGATTCCGATGGGGTTTTACCAAAGAAAAGCGAAAGCCGTACATCTTAGGTAGAATGGCTGTCAAAACAATGTTGTAAAGCAATTGTATGGAAAACCGCTGTCGCCAGTTTCACACAAAATTGTATAGAAATTTAAGACGAAAAAAGACAGATTAAAATTGATCTAATTACGATGCACTGTTGTTTGGTTTCCTGCGAGTCTATTTAAATTGTCTTTTTGGGTATTCTCGGTTTAAGAACATGTATATTGTTAGAATTGACATTAAGCGCATTTACACTTAATGCCGGCTAGCGCGGCCCGTCACATTTCCGTTCTATTCAGTTTTCTGTTCAGTGGGTTATACAGCCCACTTGCCACCCTACCCTACCCATAACTACCACTGCCCTTCCCCCGCCTCCACCAACAAGCGCAGGGCGCAAGTGCAGTCTCTGCATATAGGCGTTCTAGAGCCCTGGACGACCTAGTTACCGAAATAAAGCGAGAATCAACAACTAAGCGACGCGACTTTAATATCCGCTTATTAAAACATCAACATTTGAACATCACGCCATGTACACCATTAGTTAAGGGCAACGGCACCAAAAAAAGTACACTCGTGACTTGTGTTGTGTACGTACCGTTGAACAATTGTTACATTTTCGAAATAAAACCAAATGTAGACTGTCTTTAGATTTTAAGAAACACCTGAAGTTATAATAATATAATTTCAAAGATGCCCAAAAATTGAAATTTTTATCTTTGTATTGAAGAAGGTTGGTTTACGAAGTGCAGCGCCCCGCAGCTTCACTATCCGCTATCCTATGGGAACCGTCAATTTTTCCGGAACTAAACGCTGGGTTAGACGTGTTCTAAAAAGATGACCACGAATCGGCAAATGTAGCGTAGGACGCCTTAAGACAAGATGGAGTGACGATATACATAGGACAGCTGACAGTGGTTTGGAAGCGAAAAGCTGAAGATCGGGTTGATTGGCGTGCCTTGGGAGAGACCTATGTCCAGCAGTGGACTATTCTCTATTACAAATTTCATGCAGATCCGATAAGCCATGATACAGCGAGCACAGAGTATCCGCTTTGTACTATAACACCCCATTTCACCCCTCTATGGGCAGAACTTCCAGTAACGGTGAAATTATTTTCTTATGACACAATTCGCGATTTCAATGTTGGCTCCATAGTAAAAGTTGTTTGTTTTGATGTACAGAATATGTACTTAAAAGGATGCTAACTGATTAGATCTAACCCTGTATATGCAGAGTTTTTAAACTGTGTCTAAAAACAAAGACCACCCCCGAAAACCCCACTTAAGATATTTTTCAAAAACTTGTTCCAAGTCTATGGATGCGAGTATTCTACAAAACATTTTTGTATGACCACCGCTAAACTCAAGTAGGCCAAAATCGCATAATAATGATATAAGTAAGCTAGCTGTGTCCCGCGGTTTCACCTGCGTGATGAGGAAAAACGTTGAAGATGATGATGTTAAAAAACAGCCTATATGTTATTCCGGGAAATAAGGTATCTCCATTACTAGTTTCATCCACAACTGTTCATCCGTTTAGGCGTGCAAAGGTAACAAACATACACACAAACGGGTACTATTAAATATAGTAAACGTACGTACTTCCTTACCATTCGTGCATACAAACGCACCAAATTCAATTTTCGATAATGATTTTTAACTGAAGCACTTGCTTAGCGCAATGTTCAAATGGGATTACTTACAGTTTGAAAGCTGTATGTCCGGCCGGCTGCGGGTTTTCAATGATCTTGACCTTGGGCGCTGGCAAGGAGTCAGGGTTGACGGGCACCTGAACGCCTCGCTCCCAGTCCTGCTTCCAGGAGTCCGTGATCACCCAGTACTCGTTCGATGTCAGTGGCTCGTTGTCAGGCAACTTCATGGCACTGATCAGGTCTTTCCTGTGGAAGGTCGGATCAACCTTAAGGCAAACGTAGCGGCGAACCTTTTCTACCTATTATAAGGTTAAAATACACACATTTCGGAGTAAATACCTTGCGTTTTCGTTCGTTACACAACACGTAATTCACAATCTCTTTCATATTGTAAGGCGTAGGGAATTTTGGAGTTTCGTCAGTAGAAATAAAATAGTCTTGGTCATACATGGGAGTCTGAATCTTAGCTATAAACCTCATGATACCATAAGGATTCGGTAGCTGGGGATCATTCGTTTTATATCGGGTAAACAACTCCCAGGCGATTTGGCGCCATTTCCACGATTTGAGGTCTACAGGTTCCTCTTCTGTTGGCGACTGGCATGCCTGGCAGAGGGACTGCGAAGAGCCTGATGTAGACGACGATGATGTTGATGATAAAATCAAGAGCCGAGCTGTGCCCCTACGCCTGACTCTTTTTACACGAAAAGAGCCACGAACGCGAACAGCCCTTCGTTTACGCCACCCTCGCCCTGACCGAAGTTCACCTACTGGTTTACCACCCGATTTTGGAATATTATTAGCTTCTGCTGAAGATAAGCAAGAAAATGTACGGCCACCGCGACCGCCATCGCGTGCGCCACCGCCACCACTACCGCGACCGCCAGCGCGACCACCGCGAGCACTGCGACAACCGCCAGCACTGTGACCAACGCGTGCACCGCGGGCCCTGCCTCTACTGCTACCTGTTTTTTTTGTTTTAACCATCGCGAAAATATTTTTGTTACACACTAATTTTGAACAGTTAGGTCACTATTGATATTGATTTATTTAAGCCGTAAGTATATTCAGGATTCTATCCCAAAATATCATATATCACTTTTATTATTGCTTATTGATTTGCGAACCAATTCACTGAATGAAATATTGTATATTGAAAAGAAAAAAAAATGGGAGTAGCGGAAGAACAACCCGACCGAGTTGGAAGCCGGCTAAGACTCTATTAAATCTTGACGAGAAATCCTGCGTAGTTGAACCGAGAGCGTTTTGTACAGATAACAAGTTATGCGTGCAAATGTATGAATTGCAGTCGTGTAAACAATATTTTAATGACTTGTTATTGGTATTGGTGATGCATTACTGTTATAAAAGTTTTTTATCACTAGTTATGTTTTTAGGGACTCAAGGTACTTCACTGGTCTGTATGTATATCGCTCTAATTGATTTAATTTTCAGTTTATAGTCATAAATAACAACACAATACAATACAAATTTGAACGTCAGGGTATCTGTGATGACGAAATAGTCTTCAACTTAACAAAGATAACATTAATTAATTGCTTATATGAGGTCCTATATGCACTTAGAAACTTTCGCATATCCTTATTGTATTGCGCAGAACTTGAACGATGTATTCGTGAATTTAAAAATAGTTTATTATGAAAGACCAGAAGAAATCGATAATAAAAATGGGCTTAACGAGCTTTGATTTAACAAAAAGCACTGGGAAACAGAATCTATTTTCTTATCTAGCAAATTCACTATTCAAATTTGATGTTTTTAACTTACAAAAAAATTCACCTTATATTGAAAATGTGGGAATATGCATGATACAATAAAACAAGGTCAGCTATTCCGAGATTGACACTTGCTTACGTCACTCCAGTTGCCACTTTATGGCAAAAAATTTGAAAATTGGGAATCAAAACTGTTGATAATTTATTAATTATAAAATTACATGATTAGCCTGCTTATACTATCAAAAACTTGTAATATGCATATACTTGAAACTGGCAGAATACATATGGTGCGAAGCCAAAAAATAAGAAAGAAAAAAAACGCAGACACCGGTGTACTTACTTACATAAGAAAAGGTTTAAACTTTTATGTGATTACTTTTCTCCGTAAGTTTTAAGGTGCAAAGAACATGGCCTAAGAAAAGGTTTTAACTAGTTTGTAAAACTCCTTTCTACAATCTTCAAGAGGTAAATTTGGATTGTAGCCCTCCAATTTATTTGTAATGTTGTTCAACTGCAAGAATAAAAAAAAACAATGCAGCTGTCGGTTTTCTTCAAAACTTATGCTCGTGGCTCCCTCGTCCATCTGTAGGGATAAGTTGTTCAATCATTTTTTAGAAGCAGCAGCAGCTGCGATCTAACCGATCTAAAAACCAACGAACAAAACGTTTGCGTGTTATAACGGTGTAGAACAATTTTGTGCTTCAAAACTTGAGCTTTGTATGAGTATCAGGTGAGGATTCTGGTATGATTTGTTCACACCAGAATCCTCACAACAATAATATAAAATCATTTCAATTGTCATTTCGTGTCCGTTCCAGCGAAATGATACAAGTTAACCACGAATTAACATATTAAATTTATTGTTTCAACCAAAATCACTAAAATCAGTAATATACGGAGAAAACGGGGAGTAATGATTTCACGCTACTGGTCAAATCACGTCGATGACGTAGGCTTGTGTCACCCACGTGATCTTTGTCACTCGGAATGCCATACCTGGTGCAGTATATAATTATACCATGGGAATATGTATGAAAAAAACCAATGCATCTTTTAAGAAATAACAAATCATATTGTTATTCTTTAGTCACTCTAGCTAGCCCCACCGCCTGGAGATTCACGAGTTTGGATCACAAATGCAAATCGAAACAGACTGGAAAAAACTATGAACGACGTTTCGTTGCTCGGCTCTTCCACCAAACGCGGCGTGTGAGACGGAGCCCGCCGCGGACGCCTGCGGTCTCTCGCGTTTCCGCGTCGCCTGCCTTTCCGCAAATCGCGCCGCAGAAACTCGTGGTACGCTCTAAATAACTTCTTACGTTTGTTTTCACCGCGGTCGCAAACGCAAGACGCAGGTCGCGCGAGCGGTGAGGTCGTGGCCAAGAGGTTAAGGCGAGCGCTTGACTCAACGGACGCCCTAAGTGTTCTCAAGTAGCAGTGAGCGTAATCGCGAACGAGTTCGTAACTAAGATTTGACTTATATGAGCAACATAATATAGCGTTATGAATAACATGTTATAATAGTACTGTTATGGTGTAACGAATATATTAGTCACTCCTCTATGACCGAGTGAGTGCATTCGCAGGTCAAATGGGCTCCAGTTTCAATTAGGCCTCACCGTGTATAACGCGTCGATAGACATCACATTTTTCAAAATGCGATAAGTATCCGGCAATTAATAGTTTAGTATATAACGTGTAACAGATGTGCATACAAGCATACACTGCCAAAATCATAATCTTCCTCTTTTAATGAAGTGCTAAGACTTTGGATTATAGCATATAGCCGCTGATCCTTATCCTAAGGCCTATATTTATCCTAGGACCAATAAGACCTCATAAAACACTCATAAATAGATATTTAAAGATTAGACTAAGTAAGCTAAACAAATGCTGATTAGGCACATAACTATTACTAATTTGTTTACGAATTTAGCCGTCGGGTAGGGCCTAAAAAAGGGCCCAACCCCGATGTCAACTTTAGTCCTCATGATTTTTCTCAAAAAATTTAATAAGGCCGTAATAACGCAGGGCTCGTATAGGGTCGCGAGTTTGAATTTACATTCCCAGTGACTAAAGGCTGGTGAAATAACATCTTGGCCTAGAATTATTTTCGAGTTTAAATGCCCCCCAATTACGGGTTATTACACGGGTCTTAGTCGGGTTAAGACTGGGGTAATTTGATCAACAATGTTCTGGTACCGGCAAAACTCAGCCTGCGTTTTCTTCGCATTTGACGCCGCAATTTTCCGCGACTAGGAATAAAGGTATCGTATCACCTTGTATCCCCTAAACCCTTAACGTATTTTAAGAGAGAATCCGGTGAGCGATTTTCCATACAAATGTATTCCCCTATTTTCTTCCTGGATAATGCCTCCACAGCAATTTTTTTTTCTTGTTTTGAGACTCGCTCATCAGATTCCCTCTTACAAATGACACATATCTGTCGATGCATCCTTAGCAAGGGCGTATCGAGGTAGGAGCAGAGGGGAGGGGGGCAGCTGCCCCAAGACTAGGTGTATGTCAAGTGGTCGCTGGTCGGCTGGAATGCCCACGACCCGGAGTGTAAAAAAACATTAGAAAGCAAAAGCAATGTTGCATCAAATTTATTAGCTATCTGATATTTACGCGCAAAGATATGCTGGTATCGTACGGGGAGCGGGAGGCGAGTCGGCAGAAAGTGACACCACGCTATATATATATATATATATACATAATTATAAGCTAAAGCAGTAATTCGACCGGCACCATAAAATACATTTATATTTTTCCCAAGAATCTTCTTTATCGAGGAAATGTATTTGCCTAAGTGGCCGCGTTAGCTTAATCGGGAGACCGTTCGACTTGAAACCGTGACGTCGTGGGTTCAAACCCAGGCCCATAACAATGAGCTTTGTGCAGTTTATGGACTTATTTTCATAGCTCTGGCTTTTCGGTAAAGTAAATATCGTGTGGAAACCTCCATGCGTCCGGAGAAGAAATTCAATGGCCATGTGAATCCTGTCGCATTACAACCACAAATGGGCAAGCGTAGTGGATATGGCCCAATCCACAGAAAAGCGAAAGCCCTACTTCTTAGGTTAGAACGGCTGTCAAAACAATGTTTTAAAGCAATTGTATGGAAAACTGCTGTCGCCAGTTTCACACTTATTTGTATAGAAACTACGACAAACAAATGCCAATACGAGGGCTACACTAAAAGTATCGGGAATGGAATATTTCCACTGTTTCTGTCATATTAAAATCTTTTTAATTGAAAACTCCTTGGTTTTAAAAATCGAATACCATTTATTTATTTAAAAAAATATTCTCGGTCTTGTCACAAGGTTTTGTCAAACTTGTTTAGTCGTTGAGAAAATGGAATTGACTCGAGAAAATTCAAGAGCGATGATTTATTATGACTTTCGAAGTGGTTTAACACAAAAACAGTGTGTTGACCGGATGATTTCTGCATTTGGTGATAAAGCCCCATCCAAAACCACAATTTATCGCTGGTTTGCTGAATTTCAACGTGGACGTGTCAAGCTCAGTGATGATCCCCGTCAAGGTCGAACAAAAACTGCAGTCACCCAAGAAAACGTTGATGCTGTGCGTAAGCTGATTGAGGAAGATCGACATGTGACATACCGCGAAATTCAGGCAACTTTAGACATTGGCATGAGTCAAATACAAATAATCTTGCATGAAAAATTAGGTGTAAAAAAGTTGTTTTCCCGATGGATACCGCATTCGCTCTGTGAAGAGCAAAAAGCGGCTCGCGTTACTTGGTGCGTCAGAACTCTCGAAAGATTCCACGCAGGATCCTCAAATGCTGTATACAACATCGTGTCAGGTGACGAATCCTGGATATACGCGTACGAACCCGAAACAAAAAACCAGTCACGAGTTTGGGTGTTCGAAAATGAGTTAAAGCCAACAAAAATTGTTCGTTCACGGAGTGTTGCAAAAAAAATGGTGGCCACGTTTGTCTCCAAAACCGGCCATGTTACGACTATTCCTCTTGAGGGACAAAGAACGGTTAATGCAGAATGGTATGCTAGCATTTGTTTGCCACAGGTCGTTTCTGAACTCCGTAAAGAGAACTGCAACCGCCGCATCATCCTCCATCACGACAATGCGAGTTCTCACACCGCGCACAGAACAAAAGAGTTTTTAGAGCAAGAAAACATAGAATTATTGGACCATCCGCCGTACAGCCCCGACCTAAGCCCTAATGATTTCTATACTTTCCCTAAAATAAAGAATAAATTGCGTGGACAGAGATTTTCATCACCTGAAGAAGCTGTGGACGCCTACAAAACGGCCATTTTGGAGACCCCAACTTCCGAATGGAATGGTTGCTTCAATGATTGGTTCCATCGTATGGAAAAATGTGTAAAATTTCGCGGAGAATACTTCGAAAAGCAATAAATATATTTTTAAATAGTAATGTTGTGTCACTTCCTTGATTCCCGAAATTTTCAGTGCCGCCCTCGTAACTGGTCGCGCATTTCAAGTAAAACGCTCGAAATGCCATTACAACAGATTAAAACGTATCTAATTACGATGCAATGTGGTTTGGTTTCCTACGCGTCTATTTAAATTGTCTTTTTGAGTATTCTCAGATTAAAATAATGTATATTGGTAGAATTGTCATCAAGCGCATTTGCACTTAATGCCGGCTAGCGCGGCCCGTCACATTTCCGTTCTATTCACTTTTCTCTTCAGTGGCCCAATCGCCCTTCGATGGCAGGCCTAAGGCCAGCGGTAGACTATAAAAAAGGGTTGGTTATATTACGTACCAAATATTCCAGGTTTATGTGACACACGCTGGTCGCAAAAATATAAGTCATTGTCATTTTGAACTATAAACCTATAACAGAAAGTATAAGCTCGTGTCTCGCGCTCTTTGCGCCCACGCCGGTGACAGGCTTGACTATGCACCCACACTGGCAGTGGTGGCTGTACTACGGATCTCCGAGATATCAAACCCCAAATTCTCTAATAACGCACACATAAAACACTATTAAAAAAATGATTTTCACGCTTCTCTGAAAAATCGCTTTAATATCAAAATTATTTCTTCCGGAATATGCAACACTGAAAATCTTAGAGCTGAATAACGATATTCCAGCCCGAAAAAACTATGCAGATAAATGAATCCGGCAAGTTTACATTTTGTCGTTAATTTTTTTAAATTAAGGAAACACCAGGACTGTTTAGAAAAAGGAATCAGTACGTTATGTCGCCGCGTTAACTACATCAAATATGTGCACAGAGAATCAATAATGATTTGACGATACAAAGTATACATATTATAGAAATTAGACACGCTTTACAAAACTTCCAAAGCGTTAAATTACAATAAAATATTGCTCACTTCGAAACGACGCGACGGGCGGCCGATCTGTACAGCACTCCTTCCTTGAAAGCAAAGTTCATATATTGACCGTCTGCAAAGCGGCTCCGCGGAGCGGCGTACTTAGGGCTACCTAATCCTTTCTTTTGCGTAGTGTTAATATATTCAGAAAATTTATAAAGTTAGGAATAAACTGCAATGTCAAGTAAGTATCCCACTACACTCAATTGGGCTGATTTCTATTAAGGCATCTCGAGGAATTCAATTAGAATAATGATTAAATATGAATTAATATTATTAAACTGCAACCAGACACACCGGAGGACGGGCAGCAGCGTCCTTTTGGTTAACGGTGGTGACCATTCTGCGATCCCCAAGCTGCCTGCCAAGCGTGTTGATTATGGCAACACCCCTCTATAAAGGGGGAGGTCTTCGTCCAGCAGTGGACGTTTTATGGCTGACGACAATAAATCGAAGTAGTTCTAGTAAATAAAGTATGAGTTAATTTAATTTGTTTTGACGTGTACTTTACATTTCTCCTGTATAAAATTTATTTTTGTAATTTAATTACAAGGCTTACTTACTTATCCGTTGCCCTATAGCTGCATAATCAGCTTTTTTAATTGTCCACAGCTGGACTTGGGCCTACCCTCGAAGGAGAATGGACAATGTTCACCACGCTGGCTCAGTTACTGGTTGGTGTATTCACATACGCCATTGAATTTCTTCTACGCAGGTTTCCTTCACCGAAAAGTGGTATAAGTATCCGTACACAAACTCCAAAGAGCTCATTGGTACGGGCCTGGGTTTGAACCCGCTACCTCACGATTACAATAAATATCTTAAACTGTTCGCACTCGCTACGCTCTTGTATTAATTAATTAAATTGATATAATCTTTGTACACGTCCCATCATTACGTCTCTCACCAAAACGTCACCCACGGCAAAAGTCTGAATACGTGCCTGCCTTAGTGTTTGGTTTTCTCCCTATGGAGCTTTAAGAAATATGGGGGCAAACAGTTTAATTAATTGCTAATGTTTTACGTCGGATCTAATGTTGAAATAATACGCATATTTTTTTAAAAGCAACCGTCTTCTATTTGTACTACCTGGATGACATCTTCATATATTCCAGTTATTTTGATTTAAAACCGAAACTACTGAACCGATTTCGTTAAAATGTATATAGAATCATCTATCAAACATAATAAAAATCATCAAAATCAATTTATAATTGGCGGAGTAATCGCGTAACATATATACAAAAAAAAACATAGTTGAATTGAAGACCTCCTTTTTTGAAGTCGGTAGAAAAAAGCTTCGGACGAGATGAGACGATGAATAAAACATATTTATTTATTTATTCGTTACTCGGAGTTCCCGATTCTCGTATTTCGAATTTTGATGTTTGTTAGTAGTTGTTAGTACATGTGTGCCACTGACGCTTTCAACAACATCTACCGCTGTAGACCGCTTCTACTACCACAAGACTACCTAGGATAGAAGCATGGTCACTTAACATAAAGCTGCTCCTCGACGTTGTTAAATGAAAAAGCCTACATTCGTCATCATTTAGGTAACCTAAATGAATCGGCTCCGGAACGAAGTTATGCATCAGAGAATGAAAGTTACTAAGAAGTCTTTACGACAACAGAGAAAGCAGACAGAGCTTCGGTCAAAGGATTTTTCTATAGAAAGACGCATTGGACGCGATCGTTGGAGGTAATTTGCGCGAGTGCCTAGTATTACCGCCATCTAGCGGTACACAGGAAAAGTTTTTTGAGAAATGCTATAACCAGGACATTAAGTAACCTAAAACCACCAGATTCCTTAGCTTCACGCTAGATGTCGCTTTTATAAATTCGTTTGGCTGTATATAAAATGATTTACGAATGAAATGAAGCATCAATCATGCATCATCGTAAAGTTTTCCTCGATTATATTTTACGTAAAGACACGCATCAGCTCATTTTTACAGCTACTTACACGTAGAAACACTCAAAGTCTAGACCTGTTATGTTAGTCTGACAGACAACTACGCGAAGCGGACGTTAGCAGACTGACCAAGTAGGCGCCCGCGCCTGACGCCCGGCACGATTGTAACTACGGCAGCAAGTTGCTCATGGCAGCTCCACCTTCCTCCGCGATTACGACACATTAGCAAATTTACGTTAGACTGTTCATGTCTGGTGCAGAACCGACAGCCCCTGGCCGTATTTTGGAGAGGAAATCGCGAGAAACTTGGCTTTTGACTGGACCTGAAGTTAAAGACACATACATAAACAATTAAATGGGTGGCTCAACACTTACATGTACACCAACGGCCTAAAAACCGTCATAAAACGTTCTGCACAAGCCAAAAATAAAATGCGCATTACTAACTAACGTCATTTAACTTTAAATAAGCCCCTAATGTACTGTTTTAATTTGTATGACATGTGATAATGTTATAAATTATGATTAAATGTAAGGCAGTTGGCAGTAAATGGAAAATCCTACCTTAAGAGATTGTTGTAATCTAACAGTGGTGATGTGATCTGCTGTTGTCAGATTAAGGTAATTGTGTAGCGAAGGAAACGCAAGATATTCGTTCTGTACAATAGCAAAGCGAAATACACATAGCGTTCGGTTAGACGACGAACATACTTTAGGCGGTTATTTATTATCTTTAAAAACCTAATTATTTGCAATGCCGTGATTTGATTTCAATAGACCGAGTGAATCCTCAGACAGATCCACTAAAAGATTAAGCGATCTAACCAGCTTACAGAAGTGGTTAATGGGGAGCGTCGCATTGTCGTTTCATTTTAGAGTGTGCATTGTATGTGTGCAAGGGCGGATCCATGATTTATTTCGGGAGGGGCGCAAGGACCATAGGCCAAGTCCTATAGTATTATCCTATGTTGTCTTTGGGATAGATTCTTTTACAATGACATACAAGAATAACTATAAAAACTACTTTTCACGCACACTCACTCATCAGCCAGAAGACGTCCACTGCTGGACGAAGGCCTCCCCCTAATAAGGAGGGGTTGCCATAATCCCCACGCTTGGCAGGCGGCTTGCTGATTTGGCTTGGTTCGGAAAAATACTTTTAATAAAGATTAAATAATGAGAATTTACATGTTTATTAATCAAAAAGAAATAAATGTTATTAAAGCGGTATCCTATAAATGTCCCAGTTCTTTGTTATAATATTTAAACCGTTGCGGGGAGGAGAGGCACGTGCCCCTGTGCTCCACCCCTGGATCCGCCCTTGGTGTGTTTACTTCGTCACACACAGAACTTTGAAGACGATTAATGTTTATATGTTTTTTTAGTAAATCTATATTTTTGTACTATAAAGGCCTGTATTATCATTAGCTCGAATATGTATGTCGTCAGTCCGAATACTCAGTGTTTATTATAATCAGAATTGTTTAAATACTGATTGTGGCCGAAACTAAATTAAAAAATACATAGTGCTGTTTACTAGTCTAATTATTTTACACTCAAATTAACATTTTCTGTAACGTAGAGAAACCTGAAAAGAAATAAAAGGTGAGTTACAGAAATTGCATTATGTGAGGTCTATTTGTATAATGATGGTGAACGTCGCCTTAAAACTTTCGATGGTTTTGTTAGCCCCAATAGCATTGAAGTTACAGTGTTATATTTCATAATGTAATGACATATAACATTTCAAATCTAAATAATACACCACAACATAATAATATAATTTAGAATAAAATCGCTTATGTAATGACTAGGAATATATAATCTGTACAGTTAAAATTGTCGCAGATGCTTTTTGAGCTTAGACGCAAGCAGATAATGTGATGTGTGATTAGGATTTTATCACTTTGCACATAAAGTAAATGAAAATGTAAACATGATTAAATAGATGAATATAAATTCGCATTTAACATTTGATACACTAACTATAAAATAAAAACATGTAACACAGCACGCAAGCATTACATTTTCATTGAATTTAAATCAATACTTCCTTTGTTGCCATTTCCAATTTGATTTGATGTTTGTTTTGTCAAGTCTTAAGTTCGCTTGTATACTTATACTACATACACAAATTTTCAAATTAATTAGCCAGGTTTGCAAAATACAGATAATTAGCAAGGCAGATTATTAAAAAAAACACTTATACATTTCAATTATTATTGTAAGTACTTGAATGTTTACCTAGAACGGCACAAGTTATCTCTTAAATAGTATATAGTTACTATAAAATTGACGATTTAAATAATATCTATAGTCTATAGTAAGTCTATATTTTTTTTAATTATATATGGTGTAACTAGTGGCACACCACAGTTTTACTTGCTAGCCTACAATATCTATCATCATCATCATCAGCCCGGATACTTCCACTGCTGAACGAAGGCCTCCCCCTTAGACCCCCACACTGTACGACAACCTGCCATTTGCATCCACCGGTTGCCCGCGACTTTTACAATGTCGTCGGTCCACCTAGTGGGAGGCCTTCCTACGCTGCGTCTTCCGGTTCGCGGTCGCCACTCAAGAACCTTTCTTCCCCATCGGTTGTCAGTACAATATCCATATATTTATCAAACTGCCTCCATACCTAATCTCACCTAAATCTGTTTAATCTTCAGAGATAATATTCTACAGAGAATTAGTAGTTGTAGGACTCTAATGCAGGGACCACCTTGGGAAAAAACACTACTTTGCCAGTCATTCTACCGCCAAGCAGAAGTGTGCACACATTACTGTTAATCGCACCAGAGAAATTACTGGGCATGAAGAGATTTCACATCTAATCTCTCAGAGTGACAAGCGCAGTGCAGTGTGGTGCAGGATTTTGTTCACAAGTTCACAATTCTGCCACTGCCACCGCTAACCACTGACTACAGTGCGGGCTCTGGACCAAGCTCGTCACGGTTTGAACCGGCAGCATTTTTTACAGCTACCACAGACTGCCTCTTTTTGGGACAGGGTTTGTTATTCTAGTATCAGAAATACAACATATATACATACAAAGGCTCAAAAAGTTTAAGAAGTGGTTGAAAAGGTAAAGCCAAGACTCTTAATTTTGACCGTCCCACTGCTGGGCAAAGTTTCCCCTTTCCCCTTCTCTCCATCCACGCTTCATGGTTGAAAGCTTTTATCACCCAGTCTCTGCAGTGGTAGTCAACCTCGCTTTAAATAGTGATTTAGAAACCCATTTCAAATTATTTTTGAATGTAACATTGTGTTAATAAACAAAACTGGAGAGTACTTGATAATAAGTTGATAAATGATTGATAAAGCAATTAGCCTTCGCATTGAAAGAGACATAACCTGTAAAAATAACACTAACTCGCAGCACCGTTTTTAGGGCATAGATCTACCCTTGCAAGCCTCGGAGACACCGCGTGGCTGAACTAGCCGCGCCGGGGCTACACAACTTGCGTCCATCAAGGGCTTCTAGTGCGGAAAAGGGCCGCTCACCAAGTAAGTAAGTACCCTTGCAAGCATGTCTGGACGGTAATTCAACCACACTGGACAGTGCATGTTAGCAGATTCAAATAATGCTGTTGAATTCCATCCTTGTACATAAAAAGGTTTCTTCACAATGCTCTCTTGCACCGAAAATCCAGTGTAAAAGTTTTGAAATCTGTATATAAATTCCGAAGAAGTTGTTGGTATAGGCCTGAGATCGAACACACCATATCATGCTTCCGAAGTGTGTTTTCCTCCCTAAGGGTTATCATGTCATTCACTAAGTATGTATATATTTTTCATGGCTTTTTGGTTTACTATTAGTTTCATCCAATTATACTTCAAAATTTAGAATATGCATTGACAAATATAACACAGACAAATCAATTCTCATTAACTAGTCGTTATTAAAGCTTTGGACTGCTGCTTGAATAGTGTACTATTCACAACACTTGTATGTTTTGTGAAAATGGCAGCCAGCTTCTAACCTAACCTAAGATATAGCTTGTATACCCCAATTAGTTTTGCTGGTGTCAGTATTCCTTTATGCCATATAACTATTACTACAACATAACCACTATAATCACCATAGCATTCTATAGTTACTCTTAATATTCCCAGTAAAAGTACATTAGTAGTAGTAGTTTTTTGGAATCAAATGTATTTTCAGTTTGATCTTGAGAAGAAATTCAACGGCTTATGTATGTGAATTCATCAACTTGCAACTGGAGGGTAGACCTATGTCCAGCCGTGGACTATTAAAAGTCTGATTATGTTTGTATGTCTGTAAAAGTTTATTATTATTATATTGTAAGTGCATGGAATTATCGTTGATAACTTTGATTGCACCAAATCATACAATTAGAGTTTAACTGCATTTTTTTTAATGTGAGTGGCCTGAAAACTGCCAGTTTAGTAGTTTAGTCGGTCTATGTTTAGGCGAGGAAGACTGTTTGAAAATACCATAATTACATAAAAATAACATTTCTCCATTAAATTTACTCACCTCTATTTAAACTGTTAATACTTTATTGCATACTGTAATAAAAATCTTATGCAACTTCTTTGCTGTGGTTTTTGGTCAAGAACTAGTGTATTGAAATACACAAATAATAATTTTATATTATAAATTGACCTTGATATCAGGATATTGACATACTCATGATGTTCATCATTCTGCAGCTCTAACCAACCGCACATAGAACCCTTGCCTACTGCCAGTGGTACCCTAGTTATAGAGTTTTTTTTCATTTTGTCCTTTTGTACATATATTATTATACATTGCTAAAAACTTAAAATAAAGATGTAAAACATATACAAGATTATAACATGACACCATCCTACTAACTTTTTTGAATATTACACAATTTGCAAGTAATGCAGTAAACATAATTTAGGAACTTTCACTCTTGATTTTTACACCAAGATTAAATTCCCAAATTTTGTATTTACTTTTTGGTTATTAACCGATTAGCAGCATGAGGACTGCACCACCAATGCCACCAAGAGTAATTTATATTTCTTTAATAGTAGTTTACGCAAAGTCTTCATATTTCTATCTAGCAATTATTTAAATACCTACGACAAACAGATAATCTACGATAAAATCTCTCGGCTGCTCATGATGAACAGTAACTTACTTTATATTTTTAACCTTAACCTCTTAGTTTAGAGTTATTTGTTTGAAGACCCATGCCACTATTTTCTATTTGTATGTATGGTGCAAGGGTGCAATCTGGTGTAAGGTTATACCATTGTACCTATGCTGTGTACTCATCAATATGAACATTTCCTACACCCCTGAGACCATGACAAAAAATCAGCTATCCCATAGAAATTTGTAAATTCACTGTCAGTGCAATCTTTGGGAGAACTGTTTTATTTGCAATTTTTTTGTCTACTTTGTGTATAATAGTTTAAATATAGAGATTTTAGAAGCTATGGCAACAAATATTTTGATGTTGTTCTACAATTACATCTAATTTTACTGATTTCTATGGTGTTTAACATTTGTACTTATTACTACTACTAATTAACATAATTTATGTTCATATATGATACCAATAAGCTTGAAATCAACTAAAATAAAGCACACAAACCTGAATAGTTCTGCTGGTGCCTCAGAGGCACTTCTATTGTATATTGATGACATCTTGAGGTCACTGACAGGCCGTAACTGCCAGAGCGGGTCGTCTGGGTCAGTCCGCCGGCGCTTGGACAAGCTGGTACTGGGTCCTGCAGTGCTAGTGCTGGGCTGCTCACCATCGCGCACCACGGTTGCCCGCTTAGTGCCCCTCATCGACATCGTGTTTACTGTCCTTCTCACAACCTACATGTTCACGATCGCACAATGGCTTTGCACTTGGACCGTGGCAGCAGCATTGTATAAGTCACATCGCTCACTACATGATTCCACTTTATATGTTTATAATACCTGAAATAGAAACAAAGATAGAGTTCAGTGGTGTGGGAGAAGAAGCAAAACAACACGTTCGGCACTATTACTGTTTCATGGGAGCTCAGGCATGGCTTGTTTTGCCACATTTGACAGTTCTTTGGGTGGTTACTTTCAACACATAACAACAAAACAGCGCGCAATATACGATGTCCTCTCATCTCTAACTGGAGTAGGCACTTGTGCAGCCCCAAAATGAGCTCTAAAATAACACAAAAGGAGCAATCAACACTAAGAACAAAACGTCGTCGGGAAGTAATGATATTGTTGCACAACTGCATATTATTGTCAGATCATAATTTACCTCGGTGTTTTCGAGAATGTTCGTCAAATAGGTCATTATGCGCATTATTTTCATTTTCAAAAGATAATTTGCACACAAATCCTGTTTGACGTTTCACTTTAGTACACTAAATGTATGGCGGGCCAGAGGACAACTTGTTAGAATAAGGCTGCAGATCCCGCGCCCTCCTCTTGACACCATTTATTGTTGACACCCGATACGTAGGTTCTCAAAGCACTTGTTGGTAACATAACACATGCCGAAACATGCATTTATTAGTTAGAATATCCGTAAATATTTATCTCACTGAGTGTCCATTGCAGACTACATAACAAAGTTGACAACATAGATAGCAGCACTGTTTTGTTGCCAGAATGCCAGATTGACATGAGTCGTCGCATCACTTTTACGATCATTTCGCAGGGAATTCACTTTGTCGATTACATGAATGAAACTATTTATTTCGGTGTAACATTCATAAGCTGAAATACTTTGTAGAATACATACATTTTCTGTAAAAGTCATTTGGCGCCATTGATTCTTATACTTTCGTGGTCACGTGACTACGTACGAATCACCAACGCAAGCCAAGTAAGATGGCCAAAACGCACATCGAGTTCTAATGTCATTGGTATTGAAAAGAACTTGTGAATTAGATCATACATCGAGACTTGATTTTCAACGCTTAATCGCCGAGTATAAGTTGGTCACAAACACAGTAAAATAAACCTAATAAAACAGCAATTAGCACAATTTCTAAAAAAATTATCGGACAGAACCCGAGATATCAATAGGGAATTTCGCAAAATAGCCAGCAGTTGGCGCTGCTATCGCATAATTCAAAAAAAAAAGTTAAATTATTGCCATGTCTAAAAATGATTTCTTTCTTTTTTGATTTCAAATGACGACGCCGCCGCCGGCAGCTAGTACGGCTGCCAGAAGTGGCCATAAGTTAGTCAATGAGTTTGTGTATTAGGTCATGTGTAGTGTAGGGCCTTGAATATTTTTTTGATAAATCGATAAATATATTTCTCATGACTGTATTTAATGAGTTCTGTTTTCCTCCTCCTCAAGACCAGTTGTAAGATATCACACATTTGTAGATATATTATGTTTACATTTTCAGTGTAAGCCATATTATGCACGATGCAGACAGACGATTTTATGGAAGAAAGTCCACAACCAATGCAATAAGATGAAAAACAAGTCCAAAAATCTGATTTTATATTCGGAAGAGTGAGACTGATGGTGGTCAAGGACAACGCCAGGTAACGCAGCTCTGAGATTTTCGTATCCGGAGTTTTTTTCCGTGTTTTTAATAATTCCCCAGTTAATATCCGGAGAAACTCCGATAAAAAAAAGTAAAGCTTTGTTCTCAATGATAACATAGCTTCTGATTCAGCTTCTTCAAAATAAGAAGTACTCATTTATTTTTATTATTTATTAAGCATTGAAAAGGCATTAAACATAAAAACAAAGGAACGTAACTAACACAAAAAGGAAACTTTAAGAAAATATTTTTATTACGTACTTTAGTTTAGTAATTAATACTTATTATCCGCAAAAACCGAGACATTTTACCTAGTCTAAGCCTTCTTTTGATTCAATACCTTCTTTGATTCAAAGTAACCGATGTCAATTATGAATAATTATTCAAGAACAAGACATGAATGAGTGGAATCCCGTTATCTACTTGTCTTATCCGATGCCAAGCACAAGTTAATAATACAAAATCGCAAAAGTATTACTAATAATTGTTAAACTATCCGTAGCTTTTTCTCGTTTAAACCACAGACTTTTGATATATTTCAGAGAAATTTACTAGATATATTTTAACAGTACCTTACCAGTGTTGCCGTAATAAACAAAAAGGCTGGACATTTCCCATAATATCCCATACCTCTTTGTATGAACTAGGCCAAAAAGTCCACAGAAAAGTGAAAGCCCTATTTACTTCTTTCTATAGTGAAAATGTCCCATGCATTTACGTTTCGTTTTATGCAAAACAAAACCGGAGATTCATTACAACAAGTGGTTACTCGCGAAATTTGTATTCTCCGGAGATTGACCGGTTTTCTTGTCTACGGAGCAAAGCCTAAGAGGCAACCCTATCTCAAGAGAATTTATTGTAATAGTGGATTTCAACTATATGGGTATTTTCTCAAAATATTGCGCACGTGACGATTAGGAATTATGTTTTTCTCCCATTGTACCAAAGCCCGTGACGATGGGGACGTGATGTTTTAGATACAAAGCAAGCATTTATTTATTTTCAACCGCTTCGAGTATATTTGTCGTAGTTTATATGGTTACATCAGATTGATAAAATTACGTTTATATATTATAAATACCCTAATTTATATTTTTTTATTCAAAATGAAACATTTTAACAGTATTATCATTTCAATTTTAAGCCTATTTTCTTGAAATTATCATTTTTTAAAAGGTATTCTTTTAAATATATTGAATAATCACTGATTAAAGTCTGTCCCACATTTTGGCGCTTGGTGGAAAATCCTACATAGTCACGACAGTTATTCTCTATTTTATTTATAATTTTCATTCTGTTGCTTACGAGAGCTAGATCCTCCAAGGCTGCTTAAAATATTGGTACATATTTTATTCTTCCAACAATATTCGATAAAATAATCTGCCAACTTGCTGCCACGCTTTCATTATAATAATGCGAAAACCCATGACGATAAGTTGCATTTGGTGTAGTTATAAATAGTTTTCCATCATTATAGTGACGATTTACGCAAATTGTAGATAGCAGATTTTTTTTTTTTAATCGCTTTGGAAATTCGATTACTAAATGGGCACTAACCATTTCTGTTTTCGAGATATTAGCCAATGAAAATGCACTTAATTGTATGAAATAATTTTTTTACCCGCGGCGGAAGATAAAATCTTTGCAAATCGATATAACATAACAGATCGATTCGAATATGTTCTAGCACTAACCCAGTAACCGTTTCCGTTTCCGAGATAATGACTAATGAAAATGCACTTACTTGGTCGAAATCATACTTTTATTCGCGGCGGAAGATAAGATCTTTGCAAATCGATAGAACATAAGAATTCGATTCTTAATAAATATTCTAGTACTAACCCAGTAACCGTTTCCGTATCCGAGTTATTGGGCAATGAAAATGCACTTATTTGGTCGAATACTTTATGAAAATACATGTTATTTATATATTTCTGTGTTGTTAACATTTTAACAAATAGGTATCATCTTTAGGTAACACCTAAAGGGCATGTGACATTTTGGTCTAGTTCATACATGAAGTATGGGAAATTTGTACTACTAGGCCACCTGCCCAAGGGAAATGTCCTTAGCCTGTAAGTTAAGTTGAAGTTTTTAAGGCAGTTGTTTTTTTCGTTCATAGATTTTATCTCATCCCAATTCCCCACAGAATAGACCTAGAATAGTTGGTAATTGCATAGCCCATATACCTAAAAATAAAACCTAAAAATTCAACGGAATATCTCAGAAACGGAAACATTTTGCTCCACTTTTTGAACACTAGGCCACGGCGGCGTCACGGAGCATGTCCGAAGCCCTTTCTCTGTCTAGCTCTACTCTTTAGAATTTTTTGACATTCAATATTTGACAAGCCGCCATGTTTTATTTCTTAGTTATTGGCATTGCACTTTGTACATGCTGCCAGTGTCAAGTATTATGCATTTTCAAGTTTTTTAAGTATGAAGTCACATAGACATGTCATACAATCACAGTTAATCAAGTTACACGAAATTTGTCACAATAGAGACTAAGTTGTGGCGACATTACTATAGGCTATTACGGAGTTTTGAAAACAACAAGAAAAGACACGTTTCACCACAATATATCACTTGCCCACACACGTGCCCATTCAACATTTAATAAATAAAACACCACTATTTTTATTCATTAAATCGCGAAAAAACACAACTTTAAGAAAATAATACAATGCAGTGACATGTTTTTTTCGTGTTCTACGCCAAAACTCAAAGCTAACGGCCTTACCTAAAATAATCTCGTTAGTCAATGCTTAAGCAGCTCTCAGGTGAGAGGTTCTTAAATCGTTTGTCTATGGTTTCCTTTTCTTCACCCAAAATCCTTGACTAGCCATAGTTTAATTGAAACAAAGATGACCGAACCACAGAGCAACGAAATTTGAAACTTCGACACAGACTATAACCAAACTGATGAACGGAAGGAGGGAACTGAAGGTGTATTGCAGCCTTATTCGAATTTTTTCATCTGTTTTTACTGTGAAAATGTCAGATTGCTGTTAGTTCTGTTGTCAGTGTCAGATACGATCAACAAGTTTTTAAAATTATGATTTGTTTTGTATTTTTATTTCAAAATAAAGGGTATATTTACCTAGTTTCGAGTTTTCGAGAAAGAAGAAGTTTAGAATCATTCATATCAGCACGCTCCATCAATTGGATTGAACAAGGTTTACTTTTATTATTGTGTGGAAACTGACTAAGAATATTTACGCTTAGTCTGCTTGAGCAAGCCGATGTTATAGAAAACAAGGACACTAGCACGAAAGCATGTAATTAAAGCTGCCTGGACCTGGGTGTCCTAAAAGTGCACCCAGAACCCGCCCTTATCCTAATCTATCAGCCGTTACAGCATAATGTGTTAAGTAACCCATATTTTCACTATTTCAGCTGGAACCCACTCAGACGCTGGTAGCTATGCTAACCCATAATTTGGCAAAAGTTTCCTTGACAAGGCTTGCTCATGTCCTGCCTGAGATGTCTCAATCAGCAAGGGAAAAAACTGGTCCTTCTCTTCCAAAAAAGAAATTGAACAGCAAGACCAACCAATATGTTAGTGTTACTGTGCTGTAATGAAACCCATGAGCACCAGTTATTGCTCCTTGCAAAAACTTCAAGAGAAAAAGCCCTGCTCCATGAGGAAGAAATACACAAAAAAATATATAGTGATGTCTTTAGTTATAGGAGGAATATTTAAAAATAAAAATAAGTAATAATGTGTTTAAAACATTTGTTTTATTAAATGTTACTATAAATTGTTTTCAATAAAATATTTCTATCCATTTTCATGGCGTTATCCACAATATCATCACCAGTTTCTTCTTCAAATGCTACTTCAAGCGCTGCATCTGAAAACAATAAAAATTTGTTTATGAGGCAGAGCAGATAGGGCAAATGTATTTTTTCCGTTTTAGAACTCTGGAATGTCACATAATTGAAAACTGATAATTCTGACTAATTCTTTCTTTGCTAACCTAACAAGAAAATGCCTGCTGTGTACAATACAATGATAATATACGTAAAGGTCTAAAAGTATTTGTGCCCCATATAATTATGATGCCTATAGCCTTTAATTCATCTCGCAATACAGTTCCGCAACTCGCAATACAGTTCCGCAATGCAACTGCTTATTCTGTAAAAGCTTATTTAGTAAAAGAAAACATACCTTGTTCTACATTAAATGAAATTGCCAAGTTATGCAGTACAGCAGAAGTGATGATCGTGTTTTTGTATATGGTGATAGTTAAATCGTTGATCTTCTTTGGTGCTGGGCTTCAGTATTGGTGTGATTAGATGAGGGGTACACGGATAACCACTATCACTGATTATCTTTCCGACAAACTCGTTGTGCTCAAACCTCTTCTTAATAGAGCTTTCTCTATATATATTCTTGCACCATGTGACACAATATCATAGATTTTTTTATCTGCATCGCACACAACCTGTGAATGTTTTCAATATACATTAGAAACATCTGTATAAGGTTGTCTACTGGTAAAAATATGTATTCTCAAGATCATATGAAAGTACTGAACTGTTGATGTGGCATTTCTGCTAACCTACCTTATTTTGATAAGCGTGCAGTCGATACCTCTAAGGCCGCAAACTTCCGGATTGCGTTAGCCTCCTCAGTCATGTTTGATTGAAGGCATTTTTAATAAGCGTGAACTTTTCGAAGGGAAGGTTATTGCGACTTTACAAGCCAAACGACAAATAGTCTGCTGGTTCATGCCGTGCATGCGCAGTCTCCCTGAATCTACTTGCGGTTGTATAGGGATTCCGCTACATCCATCGACCTGCTGGTAGTTTTTAACAATAACAATGATTCGGCCCATGTTGGTCCTAATGAATCTGTATCGCAGCTTATATTCTTCGTCAGTTAAGACTTGTAGTGGATTAAACCGCTTCCGTTGTTTATTTCTACGCCTTCTAAGCTCGCTAGTTCTTCCAAAATTCGATAGCAGATCGTCGAAATCCACGATTTTACTTCAAAGCCAATTCAAAGCACAAACAAACACGAATATCAAATCCACCATTTTATTCCATAGACAAGGCTTGAAACATGGTTAAACCAGGTCGGGCGGCCTGTTAAATTTTACAACTGTTGAGTCATTGCTCACCCACCGCGTAACGTTGAAATGGTTTTATGAGTGAAGAATTTTGCTAATCGGCCGTTGAACAATGGATCAACGGTGGAGAAGTTTTTTTAGGTAAGGCCACCATGTTTCTGTACTTTGGAGGATCTAGCTAGGCTGGGTACTCACGGCCTTACCTAAAAAAACTTCTGCACCGTTGATCCATTGTTCAACGGCCGATTAGCAAAATTCTTCACTCATAAAAGCATTTTAACGTTACGCGGTGGGTGAGCAATGACTAAACAGTTGTAAAATTTAACAGGCCGCCCGACCTGGTTTAACCATGTTTCAAGCCTTGTCTATGGAATAAAATGGTGGATTTGATATTCGTGTTTGTTTGTGCTTTGAATTGGCTTTGAAGTAAAATCGTGGATTTCGACGACCTGCTATCGAATTTTGGAAGAACTAGCGAGCTTAGAAGGCGTAGAAATAAACAACGGAAGCGGTTTAATCCACTACAAGTCTTAACTGACGAAGAATATAAGCTGCGATACAGATTCATTAGGACCAACATGGGCCGAATCATTGTTATTGTTAAAAATTACCAGCAGGTCGATGGATGTAGCGGAATCCCTATACAACCGCAAGTAGATTCAGGGAGACTGCGCATGCACGGCATGAACCAGCAGACTATTTGTCGTTTGGGCTTGTAAAGTCGCAATAACCTTCCCTTCGAAAAGTTCACGCTTATTAAAAATGCCTTCAATCAAACATGACTGAGGAGGCTAACGCAATCCGGAAGTTTGTGGCCTTAGAGGTATTGCTGGAGCTGCACGCTTATTAAAATAAGGTAGGTTAGCAGAAATGCCACATCAACAGTTCAGTACTTTCATATGATCTTGAGAATACATATTTTTACCAGTAGACAACCTTATATAGATGTTTCTAATGTATATTGAAAACATTCACAGGTTGTGTGCGATGCAGATAAAAACATCTATGATATTGTGTCACATGATGCAAGAATATATATAGAGAAAGCTCTATTAAGAAGAGGTTTGAGCACAACGAGTTTGTTGGAAAGCTTATCAGTGATAGTGGTTATCCGTGTACCCCTCATCTAATCACACCAATACTGAGGCCCAGCACCAAAGAAGATCAACGATTTAACTATCACCATATACAAAAACACGATCATCACTTCTGCTGTACTGCATAACTAGGCAATTTCATTTAATATAGAACAAGGTATGTTTTCTTTTACTAAATAAGCTTTTACAGAATAAGCAGTTGCATTGCGGAACTGCATTGCGAGATCAATTAAAGGCTATAGGCATCATAATTATATGGGGCACAAATACTTTTAGACCTTTACGTATATTATCATTGTATTGTACACAGCAGGCATTTTCTTGTGAGGTTAGCAAAGAAAGAATTATCAGTTTTCAATTATGTGACATTCCAGAGTTCTAAAACGGAAAAAATACATTTGCCCTATCTGCTCTGCCTCATAAACAAATTTTTATTGTTTTCAGATGCAGTGCTTGAAGTAGCACTTGAAGAAGAAACTGGTGATGACATTGTGGATAACGCCATGAAAATGGATAGAAATATTTTATTGAAAACAATTTATAGTAACATTCAATAAAACAAACATTATTACTTATTTTATATTATTTATTTTTATTTTTAAATATTCCTCCTATAACTAAAGACATCACTATATATTTTATTGTGTATTTCTTCCTCATGGAGCAGGGCTTTTTCTCTTGAAGTTTTTGCAAGGAGCAATAACTGGTGCTCATGGGTTTCATTACAGCACAGTAACATATCGGTTGGTCTTGCTGTTCAATTTCTTGTTTGGAACAGAAGGACCAGTTTTTTCCCTTGCTGATTGAGACATCTTAGGCAGGACATGAGCAAGCCTTGTCAAGGAAACTTTTGGCAAATTATGGGTTAGCATAGCTACCAGCGTCTGAGTGGGTTCCAGCTGAAATAGTGAAAATATGGGTTACTTAACACATTATGCTGTAACGGCTGATAGATTAGGATAAGGGCGGGTTGCCATAATCACAACGCTTAGCAGTCGGCGTGGGGACCGCAGAATGCTCACCACAGTTAACCGAGAGGATGTTGCTGCCCGTCCTCCGTTGTTTCTGGGTGCACTTTTAGGACACCCAGGTCCAGGCAGCTTTAATTACATGCTTTCGTGCTAGTGTCCCTGTTTTCTATAACATCGGCTTGCTCAAGCAGACTAAGCGTAAATATTCTTAGTCAGTTTCCACACAATAATAAAAGTAAACCTTGTTCAATCCAATTGATGAAGCGTGCTGATATTGTTTATAAACTTCTTCTTTCTCGAAACTAGGTAAATATACCCTTTATTTTGAAATAAAAATACAAAAGTAATCATAATTTTAAAAACTTGTTGATCGTATCTGACACTGACAACAGAACTCACAGCAATCTGACATTTTCACAGTAAAAACAGATGAAAAAATTCGACTAAGGCTGCAATACACCTTCAGTTCCCTCCTTCCGTTCATCAGTTTGGTTATAGTCTGTGTCGAAGTTTCAAATTTCGTTGCTCTGTGGTTCGGTCATCTTTGTTTCAATTAAACTATGGCTAGTCAAGGATTTTAGGTGAAGAAAAGGAAACCATAGACAAACGATTTAAGAACCTCTCACCTGAGAGCTGCTTAAGCATTGACTAACGAGATTATTTTAGGTAAGGCCGTCAAAGTTAGGAACATTTTCAAGAAATCTACATCACTTAGGGGAATTGTGCTTAAGATGACATACTTTTTCTTTCAGGATAAATATTTCAAATAAATGAAGTCATGTGAGATCAGAATCTAGCGTATATTCATAAACGTTTCATAAACATTGGAATTGCTTCAGTTTAAGTACAACAAACATAACATAAAATCAAAAAACAATTAAAAATCGCACTTAGGTCGACGAGTGTAAGATGACATATCAATGGCCTAAGATGACATAGTATGCCATCTTAGACTTTGATGATATGTCGTCTTAACCCTTAGCCGGCTCTTAAAGTCAACTCTTACAAAAGTTGTTAAAAATATTAGAGGTTCATTATGTATCAAAAAAAAGAAACAGTTTACCTGCGAATTAGTGTTAATCCTTTTAACAATATTAATTTACCGAGCATAATTCGCAGGTAAACTGTTTAATTTTTGGCGATATGCCTGCGCATAGTGTATGACACCAATTGGAACACAGTTGACACTTCACCCAATGTTCTTTTGGTCTAGATTGGCTAAATAATTCATTGCAGTAAATGCAGGCTGGATCATTTTTCTCCTCATCCTCATTAGCGTAAGGATCCTCGACTTCTCCGAGGTCCTCATCATCATCCAAAATAGCCCGCTTTGGCTGCTTTCGAACTCGCTTGGTTCTGCGTTTTTTAGGTGCGGGCTCAGGCTCCACGTCATCATCCTTAAAAATAAAGCGCTTGGTTTGCTTTTGTTTTTTTAGGGGCTTGCGATTATCATCTTGTTTTTGTTTTTTTAGGGCTTTGCGATTTTCCTCTTCTTTTTTCTGTTGCACTGCTGCTTTAATGTCATTCATAAATGGACTAGCCGTGAGAACCTGCGATCCACCAACTTTTCTGTTTGTTCTTGACTTTCCTGTAGAAGCAGCTTTCGGTAGTGGTGAAATTTCCTTAAGTATACTCTTCGTGGTAGAAAGTAAATCTTCCCCAGGTAAAATTTGACTGCAACATGACGGTGGTTCGTTATCGTCCTCTCTGATAGTTTCTGGAACAGTTGCATCTGCTATTTGCCCTTGATAATTATTGTCCGGAACAGAAGCGATGTTGATAGGTTCGATAACATTACTGGGTTGGTTAACCGATGGTGGGTCTTTGCCGTCTGCAGATATAGCTTCTGGAACAGTTCCATATTTTATCTGCTCTTGGTAGTTATTTACCGGAGTAGTGGTAACATCTATCTGTTCGTTGGCATTAGTGGATTTCTTAGAACCAGACTTTAGAAGCATTGGCTTGAATTGAGATGAAATATTGACGTCATGATCTTGTAATAAATGCGCAACAACATTTGCTGACAAAGTTTTAAGAGATGATGGACCTCTTTCAACTTCTCGAGATGTGGCACCTGTTTTCGGAGCACTGGTGACATCCATCGGTTCGTTGGTTGTAGTGGGTTGCTTAGAACCAGATTCTAGAAGCATTGACCGGGACACGGATGAAATATTAACGTCATGATCTTGTGGCAAATGTGCGACAACATTTGCCGTCAAAATTGTAGGAGATGAGCGACGACTTTCAACTTCTTGAGAAAAGTTGTCTGTTGCAACTTCCATCTCTTCGTCAGCGTCAGTAGATTCTGAGGAAACGGACTCTTCACGATTTAGCTGGGGCTGACATGAACTACCGGCAACCGACCCGTCATCATTATTTATTTCATTTTCTGTAACTTCGCTGGGTAAATACATGTCCTCTGGAAAAATATGTGGGTTAATGGGATAAATTCCGCTTTTTTCAAAACCACTCGTTATATTCCTGACTGAGGCTGCATTTTCGTAAGCTCTTCCAAAAATTTGAGCAACTTGGTACAGGCCTATAGTTCTGCCAGGATGGTTCTTCATCCAGGTGGCCATCTCTCGGTCATAATACGCCTGAAGTGGACCGAAAAAGGATACATCAGTCGGCTGCATTCGATGCGTGCAATGCGGAGGAAGACGGAGCATTATCACGCCATTGGCTTTGGCAAATTCAAGTGCTTCCAGATTTTTATGGCTGGAATGACCGTCCAGAATAAGCAACACCTTATTTGTGACAGAAGCATTCACAAAAGACACAAAATGGCGCATCCACTTAAGAAATAGGTCACCGACCATATAACCAGAGGGATAGCACAGCTCCAAAGTGCCTGGTGGAGCACCATCAAAGTATTCCGCCTTGTGATTTTTTCTTGGTATAATCAGTGCAGGTGGAACAAAGTTTCCAATGGCATTAGCACATGCAACGACTGTGAAATGTTCGCCACGTTCAGCACTAGTGACAGCACCGACTTGCTTTTTTCCTTTGGATGCAAAAACTTTTGGAGGCTTTTGAACAGTGTTAAGCCCAGATTCGTCCATATTGTATATTCTATGCGCCTGAATCCCATTATGAGTCACTGCTTTTTCCAAAAGAGAAAAAAACTTCATTACTTGAGGCTTGTTAAATGCCCTTGCTCTTGCAGCTAACGTTGGCTCTGGAGCTCTAAGTGAGATATTTGGATTGCGTTCTCGAAACCCTTTCAGCCAATCCCAGCCAGCTATTTTTTCATTCTTATCAAATCTGTGATCAAGCCCCAATCTTTCCGCAAATTCAAATGCTAATTTTCTTATTTCGGTCGTATTAAACCCAAAAAGTCGACTTTCAAACTCGAGCACATGAGCCACTATGGCTTTTTCCATATCTGCGCTGAAGGTCGGTTTAAAACGACCAAGGTTTTCTGGAGTACTATAATAATGGCGACGTAGTGTTGCTTGTGGCACATTAAAATATTTAGATGCTAAAAGCCAACCCATCTTATTCTCCTTTACAGCTTCTATAGCCTTAGCCATGTCTTCTTGTGACCAGCTCTTCCGTGTCGAGGTACGTTTGTAATTGCCGGGCATCCTGTAAAGAAAGCAAAAAAAAAACGAATTTGATAGGTCTAAGATAAGTAGGAATAGAATAGAAATAAAATTTATTCTGATTTGGATATATTTTGATTTTCTGACTGCCATTATGCGTTGTAAATAGTTCTGTTCACAACTCAGTTGCCGTATTTCTGTGGAGAGGAACAGACAAAATCCTATTGTATAAGGGTAAGATGACATGGTATGCCATCTTACACCCACGTCTGGTATGTCATCTTACCCAATAGTGAATGCAAATGTAATTAAATTGTCGTGAAAACAATTTTTAGGTTAGAATATGCTTGTATCAATATTTTGGTCATAATATAATGATAGATTTCATAAAAAAATAGTTCAACTAGATAATTCTTACCTTACGAGTAATTTCCCAACAAAACCAGAACGTCATCAATCTTTTTTTGTTCACTAATTCACAAAAAAAATTGCTACATGCGCAATGTGCGATCCTGTCCACCATATTGAACTGCAACACTAGCGACACCTGCGGACCGTCTCTAAAACATCGCAGGTACACCTATAGCGCGAATATTTAAATCGATATTGCTAGTGTGTCATCTTATCTGACTATGTCATCTTAAGCACATCTCCCCTATATATTTTTGGGTTCGCACTTTAGGCATTCTGTTATTGTCAAGTATAAGTTTTTTTTTAAGTTTTAACAGTATCAAATCAAACAAGTCCTAAAATCACAGTTGTACACATAATTCATTTTCATTTACTTTATACTTTTATGGAGTTTTGGAAACAGCACGAACAGAATTATTCATGCGTGTATAACAGTGTCTGAATTAATAAAACACAACTATTTTCGTGCGTACTAAAAATACACGTTTTGGAAAATAATATATTGCAGCGACATGATTTCTACCTGTTCCCTCCAAAAATCGACGCTAATCCAAAATGTCCTCTAAATAAAATAGGTGGCAAATCCTATTTTTTTTTCCTTGTTGTTGGCATCGCACGTTGTGCATTCTGCCAGTGTCAAGTTTATGAATTTACAAGATTTTTATTAAAATCAAGTCAAATATGTCATGAAATCACAGTCAGTCACACGAATTTAGTCATAGTCGAGTCCAAGTCTACAACATACCCAGTTCATGTAGGTATAGACCACAGAACTCCTAACTTAAGACGAGATATATTATTGCTACCCTAGTTATATTACTTATTATCTAAGATTGACTATTGGTATTCTTTTATGGCAGGTTTCTCAAGTATTATCGAGTAAAGAATATATTATATAAAAAAGTGTCCGTCAAGGGTGACGCTAGTGAACAAGCAGTTTTTTAAACTTCCGCTTCGTTTTCTTTACTTTTTTTTTACTTTTCGAAACACTACTTGCCCACTAATGTTCTATTATTTTATAACGTTTTCTAAAAAAAGGACTACCATACATTGACCTACTCTAGCGCCATTCTGGAGGGTTTTGGAACTGTTATTTTTACCCAAGCGTTTAGCGCCTTATTAATTAACGTGATCCAATGAGGCGCATTGTGTGCCGCAACCCTAGTAAAAGTATTATTTGGCCGTAACTTTAAAATTAAATTAAAGTTGTCGCAGGAGCAGTTATGAGAGGTAGGTTATTATATATTATAATATTGGGGTTCAAAATGCTATTTAGTCTACCCCTTAGAGCGTAAGCGGATCTTCAAACTTCTTCTTCTCCTTGGTCTACCCTTAAGCCCTTAAGGGCCGGCGCTCACGCACACAGACGGCGCGGCACGGTGTTAAAAGATTTTATCGTTGACTTTCAACCTTATTATAATTAATTTCATTCAACATGAAAAGTCCATAACTTCTCATTCTCATTTGATGCCGCGGAATGGTGCGGCACATCGCGTCGTTACCCCAGGATGCTTCGACATGTCGCGTCATTCTCGGGGCACCTGCAGCACGTCGCGACATTACATGGAATGCCGCGGCACGCCGCGCCGGTGCGTCACGTGAGACGCATAGATGACTTCATGTCGTTGAAGGAATGTGAGTGCTAAGTAATAATTGAAACAAGGTTGAATCTAGCGCGTACCGGCAGCGATCTCAGCGAGTGACGCGAGACGAGATTGTTGCCGCCAATGATAGTTGTCGCAACCAACTTTACAGCAGCATGCAGTGCTAACTGAATGAGGGTTTTCACACAGCCACGTCATCGCCTCGACATTATCGTGAGCTCGGACGACACGATACCGGTATACTATATATCAATACTTCACAAGATTTTACCTTGCAAGCTTAAACATTACAAATGAAACAGCATTGATATTATAATGACACATTTATTTACGGACTTTTTTGGCGAACGGGACGAGAGTGCCCGCAGTGCGGCGAGGTACACGGGGCCAGGTACGAACGAGATGTGTATCTCGCCCCGCGAAGAAAGGACGCCACGGAAAAAACTGCAATACCGACCCGATCGAGGGTCAATTAAGGAAAGGGTAGGAAAACGCTCGTCACGGCGGAACTCTCGCTGCATTCTTGATACAATAATAAGTTTACAAAAGACTGACACACAATTCACGAAGGTGCGTCACCATAAAGTTGATTTCTTTCTTGCTTCATACGCTTGATCGTGAACACAGTCACGTAATATTTTAAAACAACTAACGAAAGTTACTAACATAAGCAGTGGTGCGCGATCGTGAGTTACAAATCAAAAACTTATAAAATTGTAACGAATAAAGTTCTTGAACTTATTGGACAGTTCACTGTTATTCAACAATTAAACATACATGTACCTAGTAGACATTTATAGTTTCAGTTCACATATTGTTTTGAAAATAAAAATAGAACACAAAACATCAATTATGGTTAGATAGCTAGGTACTTGAATAAATTCGTAAACCTTGAAAACATTCTGCAAAAATTGAAAGCGACGTGGCGGGACGGCGACGCGACGTCAACAAGCATTTCGCTGAGAGAAATTCGTTCAGTGTCTCCTTTATTTTATACATGAAGGTGCAATTCCACGAAACGCCTTTCGACGGTAGGCCAGAGAGAAGTCCAGCACTGAATGAATAAAAGGCTGATTATGCTATTTAGGGCAAAACCAAAACCAGAACTTTTGTTTTACGTGATCTCTTTTATTTTTGCTTTTTTGTTAGTTTCACATTCGTAACTTTACATGGCGCACAGGCCTTGTTTCACCGGCCGAAACGTCCCTCTCCTCCTCCATCCTCTGTATGTTATGGTCAATACTACATTTGTTCGACCTTTAACAGTTGACAATATGTCCATTATGTTTAATCGATTTTTGACAAGTTGACGACATAGCATTGCAAAGCGTTTAGCAAATTATATACCGTACAAATAAATGCGTTTAATCTAGCATTACCTCTTTAAAAGGTTACATTGACAGGTGACATAACCTTGTAGTAAGGAGGTAATGCTAGATCACATATTTTTTTCCTATGTGATATAATTACCTAGACGCTTTGCAAAAGTCACGTCGTCAACTATGAATGATCTGTCAAAAAGCGATTAACGTAATGGATATAGTATAAATAATATAAACAGTACAAATGATACAAAGTGTCTTCTTATATCTAATTACACATACATATTTATTAACATCTTACAGTACTTTGTTATTTTTGGTATAGGATATTCTAAGTTAAATTAACACTAAGCCTCCATGAGGCTGTAAAATATGTTAGGATTATTAAAAGTATTAAATGTTATTTTTTAAACTAATTAATTAAAATATTCTTTAAATCCATCTACATGTTTATGTTTATACAGATCTTATAGTCATAATCAATCAGAGCCCCAGATTTTTGAAAGAAACTGTATAATAATAATTTCCTAATATTCATTTCCAGCTGTAAAATTTCACCTGCTTCTTTCTCTTTACAGCAAATTTCTGCAAATGACGCCTCATCGTTGTATTTTTACAGATGTTGAAAAAGTTTTTTAATAATTGTATATCTCATGTAAGACTATGTAAATTCGAAAACTGCAATCTAATCCAGATAGAAAACTAGACGTAGGTCGCGAGATTACATAGATACGACCAGTTACTATAAAGATAACAAAATAATTGTGTTTACTCCGCTTCAGAAAGAGTTTATTTAATTAGAGTTTTGATTCACCGCGAAGCCTAACTCAATATTACGTTATCTAAAGCAAATGGACGCAAGCGTAGCGCAGGACGCATCGATAACATCACTTTCTTTGAGTCAACGAAAACAAAAATACTGACACTTGTTTGGCTTTGCGTCTAGGCGACCTTTCATGAGATAAGACATTATGTAAACTATTGCAGTAATACTATAAAACCTGTAGCTTATTTTATTTGGGGTCTATAGATTTTTATATGCGCCAAGCACCATTTAGGAAGATAATTTAAAATATAACTAAATAATTAAGTAATTTAAATAATTTCGTTGTGCGTTTTTTTTTGCCGCCAATGTACATAATGCATATTGTTTAATTTTATAATTTCAAAAGTTAAATTCGATGAATTAACAAGTAATAAATCATTATTAATAAGAATCTTAACAATAGTACTAACAGAAAAAATCCCTTTTGTATTTATATGATATTAATATTTGCAAAAAATAATAATAAAAAAACGGAATATTATAAATAATTAGAAAACCAGTTTAGTTAGGATCGAGTTTGGAATGTTATTTACATTTACATAAGGATATAAAAAATTTGGAATGCAGAAGAATGTTTTGTGTTAGGTAATTTAGGTTGTGTTCTTTAAATTTGGCACAGATCTATATCGATACAATTTGCAATATAAAATGTATTAACATTACAAAAACTTTTTTAAGTTTACATAATTTAAATACAATATCATGAATATTTTTTTTAAAACAACAAATAACATAATAACTAAAGATAATCAAATAAATAAAATATAACAGGTACAGAATCCTAGAAACGAGTTCAACTCGCACTTGGCAGTAAATATTTTGGATTGTCCTAACGTCATGAACCCAAGTATTATATAAAAAACTTACTTGGGAGCTGTCAAAACTTTCTTTTTTTTGGCTTTTGGTGGGGTCAGGATTCTAAGGAAGGAGACATAAAAAGGCAAAGTGGTTAGGTAATAATATTGGTTCATAGACTAAGATAAAACTATAAACAAAACTGGGGAAGCTAATGTATAAATAAATATTTTTTCGGAAATTGAAATGTGTCTAAATGTCTATTGGAAGTTGAATAATGTATTGAATGATAGATCAAAAAAAATGACTAGCTATAAAGGTAAAAACATAAATTAAAGAACCAAAATCTAAGTCGCAAGGGCAAATAGGAGACAAAAATGTTGCCAGCCAGTTGTGCCCTTGTATTATTGCGTAGTAATATAGCTGTGCGCTAGCAACAGCGTATTAGGTAGTGGGGATTTGACAACTCCAAGCATCTTACTACAATAATTGAGTTATTTAGTTAAATCGTTATAATATTATCAACAATTTTCCAATTTCTGGGCAGCGCCGCAACTGTTATAGAGAGAGGGCAAGCTGATTGTCTAATATATCCCTACTCGAGGCAAACAGGCCCTCAACATAATCTCGGAAAAAATGAAAAAAAAAAAAAAACATTCTCACTTCAAATTATGAATATTTCCTCGTGGTTATTCAGTATATACACCGTGAATTGGTTGATGGGGATGACACAGTTCAGTGAAAGGCGACCTTCCGGAGGCCACAGGAAGTTGGGGCCAAACACTACGGCCAAATTGTTGACAGTCATCTTATTGAGGCAGCTCATGTCGGCAACCTGGATAGCATACAACAGATTATTAAGGACACAACTTTTTTTAAATTTTGGCTTCGCTCTTTGTGCATCCTATCAGTGTCAATTATTTGAATATTTTCATGTTTTGTATGGCATTGAGACAAATAAATCTTGGTCACATGAAGAAAGTCATGGTCAAGTCCAAGTCATGCCCTAGCAAAGTAGTGACATCTTTACTAGAAGCTTCTGGAGGGTTTTATAAATAAATAAAGCGAAAAGATATGCTTCACCAGCACCATAAATTATGTCACTCGGCCACACCTTCACATAATTCTGCATTTTACGTTTAATAAATGAATAGTTTTTTTTTAAACCAACTTTTATCTTCAGGTGGGCCTGACAGCAGCAACAGGTCTAGCTTACCATAATATTGCATTTTCATTAAGTTTATGCATGGATACCAGTGGCGAAGCGTAAGAACAAGCCGATTCCCATCGGCTTACCTTGACGAAATCGCAAACTGACGCCCTACAATTTTTTTGAAAACGCCTACTATTTTTGCGATAGCGAAGCAAGTTCAAGTTAAAGAATAAAGATATAACTAGCTATAGCCAATGTAATAACTCGCTAATGACAGGCTTCTTCCAAAGCCACAGCTGGGCCATAGGTACTATAACATTTTTATGTCGGCTACGTCACGACCAATAGCAAATAATTTCTTGTCTCTTTCACTCCTATAGAGAAATGTCGCGCGTTCTCGCTCTAAGCAAGCCGGTGTCGAGCGTATTTTTACCGTCACAAGTAAAAAGTCATAAGAATCTGATCAGTCAATTCAATGTAAAGAAAGCACCTTAACGTCACGTATTTTAAGTATATTTTCACCCTAAGAAATTACTATTTAATAATTCTAAATTCTAAAGATCTTAGAATCATGTAGTTATGTATCAAAAATGTAACGCATGTCGCATACCGTTTGGCGGGTAAACTTTTCATTATGGCGATCTCATTTCGTGTTAGTTTTGTTTCTATTTTAGATTTTCTTAAATATTGTTAATTACACATATTACATTAAACATTGTTATTTATTTGGAAATTTGAGTGCCGAAGTGTTCGTTATCAGTTTGGTGAATTAGAATAGCTTTGTTACATAATTATACATTGCGGTTTAACAGATTATTTTACTCAGACGAAAATACATTTTCGCGAAATAGTTTTGGAAACAAAAAGCATGTCCTAACTTAATAAGTTAGGACGTGCTCTTCTAGATAAGACGGCGATTTTTAATACATATTGAAACTAGTCTTGAGCCGCGAGCAGTGCTATTCCCACAGAATACATATCAGTGACAGCCACAACAATCGCACAGAATAACTATTCCTTACTACGCGTGCAAGCCGATCCGCGTCGAGTTACGCCACGGAATAAATATCAGTTACTTCCTTGGACGCGCCGATTTTTACGCGCTATAGTGAAGGCGGGTTGTTTCTACTGATTTCAGCATGATCGACGATTTTTTTTGCTCCGGCTTTCCTCTACTGAATTTTTATCCTTCGCCACTGATGGATACCAAATTTCACCTATTCGGGCTATGTTAAAAAAGCAAAGATAAACCCAGGCACATACATAATTGCAAGTTTAATAAACCTTGTTATAAGCCACAATTTTTGACACAAACACTAAATAACACAAGTGACCGTTTGGCCAATACTTAGTTCTCAAGACAATACGGCTGCCACGAAAACTACTAGAGCTACTAGTAGAGCGAGACAGCTGTCAAATTCGTTCAAATAATGGTACACCAAAATAAACACAAAAAATGATACTGACCCGCCACAGAAACTGGATAATATACTTGAGTAACTTGTAGTTCTCGAGCGGAAGTTTCTCCAGAAGAAGTATTTTTGTCATCCTTGGACGTTGAGGCATAGGCCAGTCTGGAATATTGTTAAACTTTTCAGCAAAGATTTATGACATTAGTATGATGATTTTCTGTAGTGGTAGGACTCTATTGCAGTCTGCCTGGGGAAGTACCACACCTTTGCCAGTTATTCCACTGCCAAGCATAAATGTGCAAGCATTACTGTGTTCCGGATTGAAGGGCAATGTTACCAGAGATATTACTGGGTATGAACAGATTTAACATCTAATATCTCAGGGTGACGAGCGCAGTGCAGTGCGGCGCAGGATTGTGTTCACAAGTTCGCAATTCTGGTACAGCTACTGTTAGTGGCAGGCGTGACGCTTACCACCAGGCGAACGTCTTGCTCGTTTCGTCACTTAAATGTATTAAAAAGAAAATATTGTAATATGGTAAAGAGCGCATGTAATGTAACTCTATAAAAGTGGGGATAACGTTTTGATAATTTGTGTTTATCGCTTAGTCAGAACACGCCTGGATGAAGCCAAGCTATACACTAGCTTGACAAACAAGAGTAGAATCAATAGGGGCGCCACTCTCGCAAATAGTTCTAACTAGCACCTCGCTATTACAGCCGAGGATGAAGATGATTGGATGAAATTCTCACACTGACATGTTTTGCACAGTATTGTCAGGGGACAAAAATGTTCCCGTTCCATAACTTCTTTGCCAAGTTATACTATAATAGCTACTATAAGCTATACACAGGGTTAGTTCTTATCAGTTAGCATCCTTTTAAGGGCATATTCTGTACATCAAAACAAAAAACTTTTACTATGGGGTCAACGTTGAAATCACGAAAAAATTATCAGCTGTTCCATACAAAAAGTTCATCGACCTTGGGCAAAATGTATGGAACAGCTGTTTTCTTGCGATTTCAATGTTGGCCCCATAGTAAAAGTTGTTTGTTTTGATGTACAGAATATTACCTTACCGTACCCTTAAAAGGATGCTAACTGATTAGAACTAACCCTTTCTATATATATATATATATATATGTTCATCATGTTTATTCTATGATCAAACATCAAAGTAACTATTTCATGACATTATACTGAAGAAAAAACTAGCTTAATGTGCATCTATTTTAATCAATTAACGTGATGGACGACAACTACGAGGCTCCAGCGATAATTAAATTTATTATCTGTCGTATGATCCCACTGCTGGGCAAAGGTTCCCCCCATTTCCTTTCCCTTATTACGGTCCATTGCAAGCTGGGACCATTTCCAGCGATACGCATTGAGGTCTCCCCGTCACTGCTTTCCGAGCCTTCCTGGAGGTTTTCATGCCTCATCATCAGCCCGGAGATGTCTACTGCTGAACAAAGGCCTCCACCTTAGAACGCCACACGAAACATGCCGTTACATCCACCGGTTGCCCGCGACTTTAATAATGGCTTCGGTAATCCGGCTTACGTAGTCCTATGAGATAGGCCTCCCGAGGCTGCGCCTTCCCGATTTGTGGTCGCCACTCAAAAACCTGTCTTCCTATCGTTTTCTAGCTTATAAGGTAATAACTAACTGTGTTCTTAATCTGTGGTCAACGTTGCTGGTGCACCAGCTACCTAGCTTATTATTAATACTACTTTAACATAATGTTTTGCTGTGTACTGTTTGTAGATTCTTAAATACATTTTTAAAAAAAACTAACGTGTTATCCAAATGCGTAGCGCTCCGTAGTAAATGCTACTCACCCATCACTATGGTGATGACATGGTCACTCATCCGAAAAATGACTGGCTCTTCAGTCGCTTTATATCGGTGATCTTATGGGAACTATTAGTCATAAAAAGCCTGTCATTGGCCACAGCTGGATATAGACCTCTATCAAAGCACGCGTGTCAGCCTGATCTTTCACAGACCACCCACCACCACTTCTTCTTGAGGGCGCCACTTGTTACACTAGTTAAGTTTATTTTATCCCTTTTTTGTAATTGTTGGTGTGAACAATAAAGAGTTAATAAAGCAATCAATCTTCGACTTTTTTCTCCCAAACACTCCCGCTTGTCCTATGTATCAAGGACCTTCACTCCAACGAGTCTCAGCAATGTTTAAATAAACTTACCATTGAACTGTAAAATTTCGTCGAAAAGCCGGTGCGTTAGTATCGGGTCTTCCAGGTCCCTCAGGAATGCTTTAAGCAGTACGGCGGCGCAGTGCGGGTCGTTGTTGAAGTTGACTTCTTCCCCGCGGTTGCATTCCTCTACCATGCGGGCCAGTGTTGACTGCGACGTCGATCGACGGAATATGCCCTCAGTCGCTAGACCTGCAATATACAATATGTTCAGCCTCGTATCTTTGCTATAACATAACTAGGTAATCCACAAACTTTAATTGGTAAGCTAACTTGATAATGATGTGATTTCGGGATTTCGGTGGGATTATATTTTTGGACAACCTTTTTGAAAAAAATGTTACTCGATGATTTTTCGGGAAAGAAAAATCCCAAGAAGTCCCACTGTGACTGGTTTGGATGTGACTCGTTGGGAACCCATCATTTTGTAAATTTTACAGGACACATATACGCAAGTCATGTTAAAAATATTGTATAACATAATATGGAATTTCAACTGAACATAGTAATTTTTATGGACTAAACGGTAGTCGATTTTCATTGCTTATGTTGCTTAGTTGGTTATGTAATATATGGTTATTTTTACTGTATAGAATGCAGAAGCCACCTACATTGGGGGTGCACCTAGCTTATTAAACCTACAAGTTTAAATCGCTAATGTAATATGAACCTCTGTTAACCTATATGGATCTTTATGGAAAAAAACAAACGATTGATTTGACTTTAGTAATAGACAATATTACTGACTTTCTGGTTTGGAGAGGAAGTCGATGCAATAGCGCACAATGGGTGGCACATTGTCTTGCATGTCAGGGTTGTGCTCGCGAATGAACTCGAGCGAGACTCCGAACTGCTGCGTGGGCGCCGTCTTGGGGTCGCGCGCCGGCTGCGGGGGCGGTTGCGGCTCGGAGGGCAGGGATAAAGACATCGCCGCTAGCGCCGCGCGTGGGTTTTTTTCCAGCAGCTTCCGGTCGTGTCTGTCATCATATTACATCACATCACATAAGTCATTACCAACAAATTTGTCGAATATCATGTGGCCGAATTCCATTGGTATACAAAACTTATTAATTTTAGTTGTCTTGTGTTTGACCGCCCTCTGCAAGGATGCGGAATATGTGTTTTTTAGTTTTCATGTTTTATAAGGAGTGGGGTACGTAAGACAGCTGGCAGTGTAGTAGCGTAGTGTCTTAGGAGAGTCTTGTGTAATTAGTTATTTATTAATTATGGACTCAGATCACAAACAATTAATTGTTTAGTTTTTTTGTTTAAGGAATGAAGTACGGGACGAGCGAGACGTTCGCCTGGTGGTTAGCATCATGCCTGCCCATAACAGTAGCAGTGCCCGAATAGGGAATATACATGTTTATTATTGACTCTCAAAAAAGCTGACTGGCAACAAATCATTGAAAGTAACATTTTAATATGTGCACAAATAACGAAGTTATGAACATTTTAGTTTCATGTTAGACAGGAGGGCACTATACTAGGTTTATGGCTTCATGGTTCACGATTCCAAACAAATTCTATACTATAAGTTTTGCTAGAAAGGGACAGATGACTGAGCCGATTACAATTATTTTTTCTACGTAAGCATCAGATTCAGTTAAACACTCCATTTATCCTATTATTTATAATAATTGAAACACATGCATTTGCGAACAAAGCTCTGCATTGCACTACACTGCGCTCGTCACCCTGAGATATTAGACAATATATTAAATGTCAAATCTCTTCATGCTCGGTATTTCTCTGGCAACAAATTAGAACGATCCTATACTCCAAATAGTTGCCAAATAGTCAAATAAGCAGTAGGATGTGAAAACCTGTAGATGAATCCAGAGAAAAAAGCTGTCAGTTATAACTGACTGAGCCTTATTTAAAAAAAGGTTTTTTTTCTTAGTTATTGGCATCGCAAGTTGTGCATTCTGCCAGTGTCAAGTGTATTTTTTTTTAAATTTTAACCAAGTCAAATATGTCATGAAATTACAGTCGTCGTCGTCAGCCATAAAACGTCCACTGCTGGACGAAGGCCTCCCCCTTTATAGAGGGGTATTCCCATAATCCCCACGCTTGGCAGGCGGCTTGGGGATCACAGAATGCTCACCACCGTTAACCAAGAGGACGCTGCTGCCCGTCCTCCGGTGGGTCTGGTTGCAGTTTAAGGACATACCCAGGTCAGGAAATTACAGTCAGTCACACGAAATTAGTCAAAGTCGAGTCCAAGTCATGCCCTAGTAACGTTGTGGCGACTTTACTATGAGCTTCTACGGAGTTTTGAAAACAACACTAGACATGTTTCTCCACATTATATCACTTGCCCACACTCGTGCTTGTAATTCAACACTCAAATGAATAAAACACCACCATTTTTAATCATTAATTCGCGATAAAACGTAAGTTTAAGAAAATAATAGAACACAACGGCATGATTTGGAGTTTTGGCGGGAACACGGAAAAATCATGTCGTTGCATTCTATTATTTTCTTAAACTTGTGTATTTTCGCGAATTAATGATTAAAAATGGTGGTGTTTTATTCATTGAGTGTTGAATTACATGCACGAGTGTGGGCAAGTGATATAATGTGGTGAAACATGTCTTTTTGTGTTGTTTTCAAAACTCCGTATAAGCTCATAGTAAAGTCGCCACAACTTTACTAGGGCATGACTTGGACTCGACTATGACTAATTTCGTGTGACTGACTGTGATATCATTACATATTTGACTTGATTTACATATAAATACTTGAAAAAATCATAAACTTGACACTGGCAGAATGCACAACGTGCGATGCCAAGAACCAAGAAAAAAATAAATAAAAAAAACGGCATGATTTTTCCGTGTTCCCGCCAAAACTCCTAAAAAAAGGTTAACAATGATGACTAATTTATTAATACTTACTCGCTCACACACTCTGGTATGGGAAGCTGATCTAGCCTCACATGCTCCCGAAGTTCGTGCAGGTAGTTCACATAGGTTATTTTCTTGCCAAACTTCACAGATATCACAGGGCGAAACATTTGCCACAGCATCCGTATCATTTTGGTGGGGTGCACAAGATAAAGAGCCTTGAGGTTCTTCTTGAACTTTCTGTCAAGGGCTTTGTAAGCCTCCCAGAACCACGCTATCGGCGGTTTGTTCTCACTAGTAATGCCATGGTGTAAATATACTATCGAATAGTCTTGCTCGACGAATTTGTCCAGAGTACATACCAGATATCTGAAATTTCAGGTTACACACAGTTACACAAAATTGTTTATCTATGTTATTAAGACGCAGTTATTTAACGTTATACTTATACTTCATACTGGACCACAACGTGGCTTATCGGGTGTATTGGTGATCAACCACGCAAAAATATAATACACAGAAGAAACTCACCTGAGAAGCGTTTCTGGAGGTACTTCTCTAGTAGTTGGCAGACGACAGGCGGACACCACGACGCTGAGCCGGCCGAGCTGGTCGTCACCTCCCACCTCGATGAAGCCCGAACGGACCACTTTCGAGTAGCAGTCGTCGCTATTTTCGATCTGAGTGCAACGAGGACTTTGAAGCTCATACTCCATGTGCCACTGCGAAACGGTGATGGGCGGTCAAGCGCGAAATTTAACTTCGCATACGGCCAACTGGATTATTATCTTTTCTGATGTCACTGCATCAAGAAATACATTCCAGCATACTCAACAGTACAAGCTGTCCAGGAACATGTTATCCTAGTAGTGTCCTAATATTATAGGCTTGTCTTTGTGTCCAGGAACACAAACGCAAGCTGATAATATTAGAACGATATTGGTATATGGTGGTCCTTTAACCGGTGGAAAAAATCCGCGTCTGTTAGTCTGTTACAAATATGTAGACATAACACATAAAGGAATAGTGCGATACTTTAAAAAAATGCAATACTCGGTAGCATTGCCGGTTTGCTTTGTTCCGGGACAGCCTATATGAGGCCCTTAGAGATGTCCAGTCCACCACCCCTCCGCTTTCAACTGCTAGGAGTCAGCGAAAATCAGAAGCGACATATATTTTTTGCTTTTAAGCAGTAGGCAACAGCATGCTCGTATGAGATTTCAACACGTGTCAGTATAACAAGGTCACACTATCTTTGTACCTCCCTGGGATGCAATGCCCCTCTGTCTTCGCCCTTCTCCTCTTCGCGCTCACCCTGCACTTTACTTATTTTTTTAAACAATCATTATGCAGTAAAAAAACTTTCATTTCGAATACATTGAATTAATGAAGTTTCCTTTAAAATAAACTCACAAAAAACTTTAATAACAGTCTGTAAGAAAGCTTTAATTCAATAATTCTACACAAAGGTTTAATTAGACTTGAAGAGCACAACTAATGTGACCGTGTTGTATTTACTTTATTTTTAGCTCATGTGATTTGACTCAGGGTTGGTTCTAACAGGAATAGTAAGCTGAAAGAAAAAAACTACTTACGTCCTGCATAAAGATACATTTACTCTACGTTTAAAAAACACATATCAAGCACAAAAGAAAAAACCCGCGCGAAGCCGGGACGGTCCGCTAGTAAGCAAATACGTACGTCTTACACGCCCCACTCCGGCTTTATGCAGCATGCTTAAAATCAAACGACATTTGATTTTCGAGCATGTGTCTAAAAAACATGCTCATTACTTGCTACACCAGTGTGGCCAGACCACTTACGAGCAATTGCGCATGAATGGCATGCTTTCGTACGAGCAATGAGGTTATCTGCTAGCTTAATACACTAAAACGCAACGAAAATAAATTCTAAATTGATGCTGATTTTGTTCTAATCCTGGAACTATACACAAACCAGAGCATCTTTTTTAGGTAAATTTAATGCAACTTAAAGCAAACGGAAGGTAAAGGATTAAGATCCAAGCAGAGTAGAGATCCATGGTTATTTTTATTTAATGTATAACTTGACAGCTTTAAAAAATGTCCTAGAAAATTATAACTCAGAGCTTTTAAAGCGACAGGCCCTCACCCTTTGTAGTGCCATTTAGAAAAATAACATACAGGCATTACCTCTGTACCAAATTTCTTTCAATTTTATTTTAATTTTTTCATACAGTGTGATTGAATAACAAATATTCGATGCGGCGGAATAATAAACAACGTGGCGGACACGCTCGCTAATGAGGGTGTAAGCAAAAAGGTAGGCGACGACGTAGTAGCGCTCTGCAGACCATCAGCGATGGAAGTGAGCTACTGCAGCGCCCTTACAGCGAAAAGGAACAACAAAATCTGTGGGATAATAAAGACGACTGCAAACATGCCAAGATCACTTTCCCAATCCTTCACAGGAAGATCACTTAACAATCGACAGGACGACAGGACCTTAGTCTTTTAGTAGGCCTTATAACAGGTCATTGCAAAAAGAACAGTCACTTATACAAACTGGGAGCCGGATAGTCCGCTATATAGTTGCTGCATGCAAGATAATAAAACTGTAAAGCATATTCTGTGGCATTGCAAAGCCACAGAAACAACGAGAATCATTTTGCATGAGGCAGCTTCTTCTCCAACCAATGCACCGCAGCAGCTTGACTGCTTTTCACCATCTTTACCTCCAACTAACCCTCTGAGCTACTATGCCAGCGGTCCAGCGTCGCTCCGAGGCTGGCCGCTAGCATAGCATTGGGCATCGCTACTTCAAGGAGCTAGGTTGGATCGGGTAGACGCTGGCGGGGGAAATGCACAATATACCCCAAGCGGGACAGCAGTCCAGGACTTATGGCCTAAATCGAATAAAAACAAACATTCAAACTATCACATTTATTAAATTAGTAAGATTATGAAAATCAGTAAAACACTTACTTCAGCATAGGAGCGAGGCGGCGACGCCAATTCGCGCTCAAAGTTTTCTTCGATGGTCCCATCGCTGGCAGAGCGAGGCATGGTCTCCTCCTCAGCTTCAAGTCCTTCTAGTTCGGGCGGAAGTGGGCCTGCAATCAACGCACTCATAAAAAAATCTTGCTTGCAAAGTGATACCCTCTCCACCTCACAGCCACACTATGCTCCTCGTGCTACCGACCACTGAAATGTTGCTCTGAGCCTTAGGACTTCAGGGCCTCAGGGCCTCTTCAAGGCAAGAATGAATAGATTTCTTCTAGATCGACATGTTCCATCCTCGACCACACCATGATTTACCATCAGGCGAATTAGGGACTACGGGCTATGGAGCTCTATAAGCTTCACATGTATCAGAGCTATAGTCGGTTTTTTTATTAGATGGACTAAACTGACATATTGAAATGTCACTTTTCAAAACAATGCTGCCAGCTAAAAAAAACTTTAGTGAGTTTTTATCATTCAAAATAATTATTAACTGTTGTTAAATATTTATAAAGCCAATTGAAGTGCAAGTGGAAAAGGGAAATCATGTTGTGTTAAAAAGTTATTCTGTAAAATGCTACAGGTTTTTTTTAACCTTTTGTAGATCAATCTGGCTATGATTGCTCTCATAATATTTCTTAATATTTAAGCTTTAAAAACAGAAATACCCAGTGTGGAAACACTTCATATAAAAATATTCAATCCTGATAAAATTAAGGGAGCAGTGCAAACAAAAGTCTAGGTAGAGGCTTATGTCTAGTACTGGACTATTATAGGCTAATTATGATGATGGTGACATGTATGGAACATTCGATGTAGGAACTCGCGCTAGACAGGTTGTATTGTAACCAAATGTTACAGAAAATTGAAAATCGCAGTTAAAATGTGAGACATGGTCTGTCAAAACTAACTTAAACATTAAGATCAAACCAAAACCTTTAGATATACATTGAAGCCGTGACTGTCCTCCTTCAGGGCAAAAGGCTTCTTCACGCTTTATGAAATGAGTTACGTACAGGGTGCGGGAGGAGGCGATGCGACAGAACTGACACCGTAAGGACCTAAACAAATGCAGCAGCGCGGCGGCGCGGCACGGCCGCTGCGCTGTGACTTTACACAAAACCATACGCGGCCGAGCCGCTGTCGCTATAACTGGACGCGTATGTTTTTGTGTAAACTCACAGAGGAAGCGGCCGGGCCGCGCGGCCGCGCCGCTGCATTTGTTTAGGCCCTAAAAGACGTCATAATCTTTTTTCGAGGAAGTGCCAAATATTCCACTCTACGCTCCGCTCTACGTGTAAAATGCTGGTCGCAAAATTATAGGAGTATTCCCATTTTTTTTATGAACATTTTGAGGACCATTGTCCTTGATCCAGTGATCAATGGACTTTTAAATATTTCTAGAGAGTTAATGCTGGAGCAAGAAAAGTTGCAAACTACAACAGTCCTTATCATAAAAAACAGCTGGTTCCTGGTGTAATTTGTTTATTCATACTTCATACATACTCTGTCATAATGCTTGTGCATCAATATATACCCATATATTCTTAGTTTTTCTTCACCTGCCCCCCTTAACAGAATCCTGGTTACGCCATTGGGGTGCAAGCAATGTTCAATCAACAGCTTAAAAGCAAAGACAATGTAACGTTGAAGTGAATGCAAACCATGCTCATGTGTGACCAGATTTTAGTATAAGATTTAGTAGTTTCTCGTTTAATATTATTAGGGTATACACTTTGGCACCTGGGTATGTCCTTAACTGCAACCAGAACCACCGGAGACGGGCAGCAGCGTCCTCTTGGTTAACGGTGGTGAGCATTCTGCAATCCCCAAGCCGCCTGCCAAGCGTAGGGATTATGGCAACACCCCTCTATTAAGGGCGAGGCCTTCGTCCAGCAGTGGGGTTTTTATGACTGATGACGACAAACTTTAATCACACCAAGACAAGTTTTCAGCTTGGATGTAAAACTAAGGCACTCCAGGTATAATACATTTTTTGTGTTGAATTTCAATTTACATTGATAATTACAATTGATTTTTATCTGTGGTTTGTCCCTTCATCTTATTAGTACCTACCCGAAACGATATTACAGCGGAAATACACTAGAAATAAACAGTTATAGCAATTTTGGTCATATAGTTTAGTTGCCTATACAAACGATCCTTGTGACTTTTTAGTTAAATTCCGTAATTTTCAATGTTTCTGTTGTTTCTACCATGCCAACTTTTATTAAATGCTTGCAACTGTGTGAAAAGGACAAAGTGAGTCTTTCTCGTGGCCGTTTTTACTTATCCTAAATTGAATTAAAAAAACAACGTTACTTAGTTGGGATAAGGTTCAAAATCTTTTATATATTAAATGTCGAGAGAACTTTCCTAACGTAGTAATATAAATTCCTTGGTCACTACCATGGAAGAGGTTAATATCCGTCAATCGTTGTTAGTGGGATGTAATTATTTGGTGTGACCCGTATAGTTAAAAGCAAACTGAATTAGACACAATACTTTATTAATTAGATATAGTAGAAAAATAACAAATTAAAAAAAAAATTGTCATTATTAAAAATATAAATATATTAATATTGATTTAATTTTATTATTATTGCTTTTTTTGTTGTTTTTTATTATAATTTTTTTTTTTGTATTATTGATTATTGATTTTTTTTTCGTACTGTGTTAGCTTTAAAAACATAACAGAAATAATATTAGTTAAAAGATAATTTGTAATTATTATTTTTGGTATTAATTCGTTGTTGGTCATTAATTTCATTTAGATGCTTTCGGCTTGAAATTCAGACAGTACGTAGATATTCGCCAAAGAACCAGTCACCGACAGATCCTAATATTATAGCTCTCAGGGGTTGCAAGTTGAAATAGCAATAAGCAAGAAAGATTAATCGAAGAACTGATAACTGATGGGGGAAAAAGACTTTTGAGTGGAGACCACGAACCGGAATGCACAGAGTAGGTAGGCACTAGGTGGACCGACGACGTTGTGAAAATAGCAGGCAACCGCCACCTATTGTCCGCCATTTTCACATCATCAGATGCAGATGGCAGGTTGTCGTATAGTGTGTCGGGAGGTGTCTGTTCAGCAGTAGAAGTTTTCGGGCTTATGATCATAATGATGAGCTGCTTTCCGGGTGGCTACTTTCGATAGAACCGGAGCGGTAAACCCAGTTCCGTTTTGTTTTTAATGATAAACCAAAAAGGTTACACACCCTAAACCAAACAGGTTACACAAGAAAGCTCATGTGTACGTGTTGTTTTATGTTTCAGCATTCCAGTTAGACAGGTGTAACTAATTTTACCATTGTAAACTACAGATTATAAGAAACTTAACAACATGAGTTTCATTATCAAATGCTACAATCAAATAGGGGCCTACTTTCCCTTACTGAAGAAACTGTCTCCTTTGGTGGCTGTAATCTGGACACAGGACTTCAATTTAAACATCCTATGTAACTTTTGTCCTTTGGGGTAAGGGCTAACAAGGAAATGTATAAACATACAATTATCTGGAATGCGACCACATAACCAGATTTTGGGTCACGTAAAAATCATGACCCATTTTGCCGGCCACCAATTAAAAAGTGGGCAGCCATCATTACTTGCAATTTTTTATTTAAATACCTTTCAAACACACTTATCTACAACACATATTAGCAATTAAATCAATTGGCTCAAAGTAGAAAAGCGAATACTTGCCTTTTATGCTGGGAATCTGCACTACTTTTTTTTATATGTTGACACACATCCACACTGCAAGATTCAAATCACTACTGATGCTACATCTAGCAATAGATAATAGAAAAGAGCTTCCATGATATGTTCAGGGAAATTCATAAAATCCAATGGTGCGTTTGTTTAAAATTAGGAAGCCTTATAAATGCTGTTATTTTGATCAAGTTTGAAAATGTTTGTGAACAGGTAGTGGTCGGCGAACCAGCAAAACTACACTATTTTTTATGGTTATATAGTACTTTTACAGGTATGTAGGACAAACATACATAGAATAGAATCAGTAATAACATAGATTAAAATGTATATTCATTGGCGACTTGTTTTCCCTTTGGCATCTTTTAAAAGCAGTAAAATGTTTAAAAAAAACTTTAAGAGAACTTACTGATTGAAGATTGCATCCATGAGTCATCAAATTCTAAGTTAGGCTCGTAATCATGAAACTCCGAAAGACTTGGGAAGGTGTTTTCCGCCATACTTCTGGAACAAATTATGAGAAGTAAGCAGGTATTAGATTAACAAAGGCTAATTAAAATTTTAGCAAACTGCCAAAAGCTACCTCGATAGCAAAAATGTCATCCGAATACTTTCTGTTGCTACCTACTCCCATAACAAAATTTCAACCAAACCCATTCAGCCAATATAGAATTCCGTAGAAAAAACGTAGTGTATTGCGAAACAGAAACTTGCATTTACTCATCAGCCAGAAGACGTCCACGAAGGCCTCCCCCTTAATAGAGAGGGGTTGCCATAATCCCCACGCTTGGCAGGTAGCTTGAGGGTCGCAGAGTGTTACCACCGTTAACTAAGAGGACGCTGCTGCCCGTCCTCCAGTGGTTCTGGATGCAGTTTAAGGACATACCCAGGTCCACTTGAAACTTGGACAGTACTTCCACAGGAAACTTGCATTTACGCAGTGTAAAAGTGGGGATGGGGATAGAAGTACCAAGTGAGATGTAATGACTATAATTTTAATTATCTTATGTATAAAACATCTGTTTGTATGCCTGTGCAGCGATTATATGTTTTTGGTTTCTACCCGCGGGCAGAGGTTTTAAACACTACGTTTTACCTTGGATTTCCACAGCCATATGGGGTTCCGACAGATCTATGAACAAAAAAAGAGCCCACCTTACCTTGGAAAGCTAAAATATTCTTGACAAACACAAAATTGATTTACACAAAGACGTCACTTACTTTGCTGCATACAGAAAATAGCGTTGGAAAACTAAATCACTCACCTCAATCCACATTAATATCTAAACTTGACGAATATCAAAGAGAATCCAATAATTCAACAATGTTCAATACGAACGATTTTGAGAGAATTTCACAGAACTATTTAACACGAAACGAAATTACAGTTTGGCCTTTGCAGTTTGCACTTTGTAGGTAGAAAAGAGGTGGTCGTGGTCGGTGCAAACCCTAAACTAGAGGTGGTCGGTGCAAACCGTAAACAGTTTCAATACCCAGTTATCAATGCAATACCCAATACCGGGTACTCGGAGTTTCGATAACTGGGTGTTGTGAGAAACTAGGTATTGGCGATAACGCGAACCGTCTCAACGTCATCGTAACGAGCGGGAACCAATACCTGCGCATGCCGAGTACCGACGGGTGACGGACAATACCGATCGTCGCTTCGCAGCCGATGTGATGCGCCCGAGTTTATCCGTAATATTCGGAACGTAATCGTACTCTCCAAAGCCGAAACACGACTAGAGCGCCAAAAGTAAAACTAAAAATGACACTTATTACTGAATCATAAAATGCGTTTTTTGAAAAAAGTCAAGGGTTTGAATTTGAATATCATTCAAAAGTACAAGATTATATCACACTTTATTCACTGAATCAGTGCACTTTCCAACAAATTTAATCAGTAATCTTTTTAATTCATAAGCATTTTTATACTTTAAAAAAAGGCGACTCCAACCACTAACTAGTAGGTAGTAAGCAAAGATTATTTAGTGCAAATAAATTATTATTATAAAAAGTTTCAACGAAATCATCAAAAAGACATCAACAAAAAATTTACGAAAACCAATCGGTATTTGTACCTTCTTGTGCAACACAGTTATTTTTGTAAAGCGTTTTTTTAATAACAACGGATACCAAATACCTTTGCAGAAACTCAAAAACTACGTTATTAAAGAAACGGCCAATACCTAGTTATTAAAATAAGCAGTTTCAGAACACGGTATTGCCATTCAATACCAATACCCGTTTCGGTACTGCAATATACCATACCGACCCACCGCTACCCTAAACAGTTTCAATACCCAGTTATCAATGCAATACCCAATACCGGGTACTCGGAGTTTCGATAACTAGGTATTGTGAGAAACTAGGTATTGGCGAAAACGCGAACCGTCTTCACGTCGTCGTAACGAGCGGGAAGGGAACCAATACTTGCGCGTGCCGAGTACCGACGGGCGTCGGACGACACCGATCGTCACTTCGCAGCCGACGTGATGCGCCCGAGTTTATCCGTAATATTCTGAACGTAAATACTCTCCAAGGCCGAGAGGTGATAAAAGCGCTAAAAGTAAAAAAATATGACAATTATTATACAGAAACATTAAATGCGTTTTTTGTAAAAAGTCAAAGGTCAAGGTTTAATTTGAATTTCATTCAAAAGTACAAGATTATATCACACTATAATCATTGAATCAGTGCACTTCCTGCGAGTTTTTTGAACGAGCGTGCAAGAAAGTCTCCGGAGTTTTACTAATTATAACTAAGTTTTAGCCAGTCCTAAGCCTGGGATTAAGTTTGAAAGAAAATTCATTTAATTCAATTTTAATAAACTTATTTTTTTACATAAAACGTATTAGTTTTGTATGTCTATTACTATCCAACAAATTTAATCAGTAATCTTTTTCATTCATATGCATTTACATACTTCAAAAAGGAGACTCCAACCACTAGTAGTGAGCAAAGATTAAAGCAAATACATTATTATTACTTATTGTAAAAAGTTTAAACGGCATCATCAAAAAGACATCAGTAAAAAAATACCAAAACCAATCGGTATTTGTGCCTTCTTGTGCAACACAGTTATTTTTGTAAAGCGTATTTTAAAAACAACTGAAACCAAATACCTCTGCAGAAACTCAAAATCTACGTTATTAAAGAAACGACCAATACACAGCTATTAAAATAAACAGTTTCAGAACACGGTATTGCCATTCAATACCGATACCCGTTCCGGTACTGTAAATGGTATATTGCAGTACCGAAACCGATCCACCTCTAGTAGAAAAATCTATGACTATGACCAAACGTGTCTATGACTTTCCAGTATAGAATTGCCTCTTCTATGTCTATGAATAAAAAAAACTTTTATTTTATTTTATTTTTGGCGTTGTCCTTTTTCTATTCTGCCAGTGACAAAACATAAGTCTCATGGCTTACGCAGGTGGCCAAGTGATCCAAATGTCCCATAATTTCTTGTATTAACTAGGCCAAAATGTCACATGCCTTACAAAGTAAAGTAGGTACCTACTTTTAAGTTTAAAAAGTTATAGTATTCATCATCAAGTCCCCCAAATACTGTTAAAATATATATATAAAAAATATATGTATTTAGAGGGATTTAAAACGGCCAGGCCTTAGAATCTCACAATCATTAATATACCTAAAAAAAAGAATAGGAATACAATGAAATATAAACAGAATTACAGAAATAATGACCGATATGCTGGCCTTTATTTGGGCCAGAAAATTTGCCTCGCGATCCAACGGGGCAACGTGCCCAGCATTTTGGGCACATTACCCGAAACTAGAGACTGTTGTGTTAACTATGAGAGCGATGTGGTGTAAGACAACATTATAAACATCGTTTTAGGAGTCAAATCACAATAATATCTTAAATTTCTTTATAAATTATGATTAATAACTTGTCAATTAATATAAAATTAATTGAATTAATTCAAGAAAGACAAATTTAGTTAATACCAATGATATTATATGTATTTATCTCTATGGTTAATACAATATTGTACAACGTGTACAACAGTCACACACTTCATTTTATTGTCCTATTCAACCTTTGCATTTAACCCGGGTGGGTTAAATGCAAAGGGGTTAAAATTGGTTAAATCAATGGGTTAAATTTGTCCTACCTCTATGGGGGTCCATAGAGGTAGGAACCTACCTCTATGCCCACCCCTTACCGGACCCCGCTGGTCCGGTACTATCTTGTAACTTTTCGGGATCGCGATTCGGATACAAGTTGCCAAAAATATACACTTGTCACTGTCACTGCCAAAACTCATTTGACCCTGCAGGGCAGGATGAAACGCCAAAAGACCGACGGATTTGCTTAACTTAATTAAGGAAATCAATGCATTCGTTCGATAACGATAGCGAGAGAAATCCCTCCGTGATACTGTGAAGCTGTGACAGTGACAAGTGACATTTATGACAAATCACGATCCAAATCGCGAAATCCATGCGAAAGCATGGTTGCACCCACAGCCCACTGCCTAGCCGAATCAGCTCTCAAGGTATCCTCCAACAACTACTCATGAACACGCTTTGCAGTGGTTTCATCCCAGACAGGCTGGACACATGGCACTACTGGCTCGATGCACCCGTGTCGACGGCAGACCAAGTTGACATCGCATCAGACACAAAGGATCTACTCACCCCGTCACCATTGGACCGAAGGATAGTAGTGACAAGATCCACTACCCTATGTGCTAACGCGAAACAAAAGCTGGCAAACTCACAACACGTGTGCATCGCACCTCAAGACCGCCGTATCTGATCGGAAGAGCCGCCTGAGTCCATTCAGACTCATTTGGGATATATTCAGAATTACTCAACCATAGTCTTTATGGCTCTATCAAACGAGATAACTGATGGCGAGTGCAGCTTGCAGCTCGCGTGTAGTTATTTTATATTAAAATAATATGCCATAATTAATGTGAGAAAAAACATTTTTTATTTCAAACAGAACTGACAGAATATCCATAGAAACCAATCAACAACTATAGACACAAACACCATACAGGATTGCTATCCATAAAGATCTAAATAACATCCCCACTCAATCCTATAAATTGTGTGCAAAAGACATGTTTCGGCCTGCCTACCCCCTTTGTTAACATATCTGCAGGCATCCTAGCAGTCTCACAATATTTGATGCAAATCGACCCTTGCTCTGCTAACTCCCTGACAAAATGATACCGTACATTTATATGTTTAGAACGTTTCCCTATTACAGGAGAATACACCAATTTAGCAGCGCTTTGGCTGTCACTGTAAATTGTAACAGCTTCGCCTGTAAAACCAATCAGTTCACCATATAAACCATTCAATGATATCACTTCCTTTGAGACCTCACTAATGGAAATATATTCTGATTCTACAGTGCTTAATGCCACACATCTCTGCTTAGCAGACTGCCAAGCCACCGCAGCACCAACAAAAACAAGAGCATAGCCGGAGAAAGACTTCCCATCAGGCCCGTTGCCCCAATCCGCATCTGCATAGGCAATTAAAGGACCATTACGTCTCTTGTAATGCAGCGATAGCTCCAATGTCCTCTTCAGATACCTAAGCACACGTTTCAGTGCTGCCATGTGAGTTGAGTCATTGCAGTTATTGAACTGGCTCAACATCGTTACTGCATACGATATATCTGGTCTTGTACAGCATGCTAAATACATTAGCGACCCGATAATTTCTTGATACCGCGGGTTCGCTTCATTCTTCTCTCCTGGTTTAAGTCGTAAGTTGACTTCTACAGGTGTACTTACTGGTTTAGCATCTGCCATTTGATACTTTTCCAAGACCTTTTTAATATATGCCTTTTGCGACAGATATAACCCATCATTCTTCCACAGAATATGGATCCCCAAGCACTCTTTTGCCTGTCCCAAGTCCTTTATCTTAAAAGAATCTCCAATCTGACGCTTTACAGTTTCCGCTTCCCCACTTTTGTCGGTAAATATATAAAAATCATCCACATAGAGGGCTATTACTGTAATACATTTCCCTTTGTTCTTTAAATACACACATGGGTCATATTTGCTTCGAACAAATCCAAAACGCAGTATATGGGCATGAATTTTTTGATTCCAGCATCTAGCAGCTTGTTTCAGACCATATATTGCCTTTTTCAGTCTACAAACAAAGCCTTCTTTCCCCTTCTGAATAAAAAAATCCGGCTGCTCCATATAAATCTCTTCCTCTAAATCTCCATTGAGAAAAGCTGTTGTCACGTCAATATGGTGAACGTTCAAATTTTTCTCAACTGCTAGTGCCAGCAGAAGACGAATCGATGACATTTTGACCACTGGTGCAAATGTTTCGAAATAATCTTCTCCGGGTTTTTGCGAGTACCCCTTAGCAACCAGTCTAGCTTTATGCCGCTGAACACTGCCATCAGCTCCAACTTTCAGTTTGAAAACCCACTTTGCTTTGACTACATTTCGATCCAATGGTCGGTTCACCAATTCCCATGTTCCATTAACAACAAGGGAATCGTACTCATCCTTCATCGCTTCTATCCACAGTTTTTTGTCTGACCGCTCCATGACATCTTGAACGGATACAGGATCAGGAGTTTCTGACACATGATAATTGTACACCATATCCTTGTCCCGCTTTGGAACCCTATCTCGTAATGGGTAACGTGTCGCACCTTGTATATCTTCCACCTCAGGTCTCACAGTCCTTGTTGAAGGTTGCACATTTTCCGTTGTTTGAATTTCTAGTTCACCCTCTGATTCAACGGTGTCAAAATAATCTGTGGGTGAGCTAGGTCTCTCTCCTTCAGATCTCGATTCAGCTTCCGGAATAGTTACTTCCAATCTCACTGGACCAGGAACCTCTGAGCTAGTAGTTCGTCCAGGAATGTTCTGTATTTGTACAGAGTCATTTCTCGAAACTGAAACTTCTTTCTTTTCAACCACGGGTACCTTTTCCATAAAGGTGGCATCACGCGCAATGACAATCCTCCTAGGATTTCCATTTAAATTTATAAAACGGTATGCCTTAGAATCACTAGCATATCCTGTCATTATCATCTCAACGGTTTTCGGATCAAACTTTCTGCGACTATGATCCTTCACCAAAACCTGAGCTTTACATCCAAATATTTTTAGATTAGATAAATCCACTCTATCTCCCGTATACACCTCTTCAGGAACCTTATCCTTTAGTGCCATTGTTGGAGATAGGTTTTTCAGGTACGTGGCACATCTAACTGCTTCTCCCCAGAACTTCTTATCAAGTCCAGCATCGTGTATCATACACCTAACCCCCTCGTTATGACATTGGAGCATTCTGGCATTAAGATCTCGACAACTATAGACACAAACACCATACAGGATTGCTATCCATAAAGACCTAAATAACAATAACTTCCTCAGGAAAGAGCCAGGTAAGGGTGGTCCGCAATAGGTACGTGATTTTCGGAAGGGCGAAGCAAATACGTAACAACAATCGCAATGTGCGCAGTAAGTTCCTTAAAACAGTAAGGAGAAGCTGCTGATTATAGGAAATAGCAACAGAAACTGCATTAAGAAAAATTGGAGAACCTAAGAGGTTGAAATCAGAAGTTTAAAGTTCTCTTAGGCCGGGTAGAAGACTAGTAAATCAAGACAAGTCTGTACGAGCCTCGATATGCATGGGAAAACGGATCGTATTTAGAAAGATTCACCTCCAGACTTAGGTTTTCAAGGCGAGGAATAAGGGCTTCCAGAACCTGAAACACACCCTCCGGCTTATTCTCAAAATTGTCATCGTCGTGATACCAGCGTTTTTAGTATCCCCCTTAAGTTTCACCTTCTTAAGTACCCTATGAATAGCCACGACAAGACATGGCATGGCAAAACGAGTAACCCAAGCGCATTCCCTTGCTGCGCTACCACTTGCGAAAATAAAAGAGGTTTTCATTAAGAATTATTAGAAGATAGATAAAGTTGGTGAAGTTAGGGAAAGAGGGAAAAGATTTGTTCCTTCACCACACTCAACAGAACGTCTCTCTCCAAAGTGTTGAACGCGTTGCAAATATCGAGCTTAAGCACGATGCTATTCCTATTTAAATAAATAAATAAATATTGGGGGGGACATTTATTACACACAGCGCCATCTAGCCCCATACTAAGCAAAGCTTGTATCATGGAAACGAGATAGCTGATAGAATACTTATATACAACTTTTTTTTCGTAAATACATACTTATAATACATACTACACCCAGACACAGAACAAACATCGATGTACGTCACATAATTTTTTGTCCTGGGTGGGGATCGAACCCACGTCCTACAGCTCTGAAGGCAGACATGCTACCAACTGAGCTATCAGGCTGTCTGCTATTTGCTGGGTTCATCACATACGTTCGCGCGGCATGGCCATCTCACATCCCGCCACGTACCGAAACGTAACCGAATTTGTACAGCCAATAATCCGAATACATTTCTCAAATAGACATTTAAAAAAACCTAACTGCTAAACAAATAAGGAATTCGTGTACTTGTACATCAACATATCAGTCTGTACAAAATCGGGGTGTGCATTATTGAGCCGAGCCGATAATGTACGGCATGATATTGCACGGCACGATATTGCACAGCATGATATTTGATGTACATGTACACCAATTATCATGCTGTACATTATTATGCTGTACAATATCATGCCGTACATTATCTGTGTGTGTCTGTGTCGTACATTATTGCCTCCCCGTTGTTTGAGGACGTAGTATTTACTTACTCTATGCATAGATATTAGGTTTACTTACTCTATGTGCATAGACTCTATGGCTTTGAGTTGAGGCCTTTATTAATTATACACAAAATTAAACTTCTATGTCTTAAGTATAGTATTATATTATCATTTGTAATATACTGTGAATCAAAGATCTATAGTTTATTATTATTATATTGTTTGAGGACGAAACCTAACCTCTCACATATTACTAATAAGTGAAGTGCCTGCCTTTGTTGCATGCAGGGCTAGAATTCCTGTAATCTGACTATTGTATCCTCGTTGTAATCGTTTATCAAAATGCTGGGTTACGGAAACGTCGGTATTCCGGATAGAACTTGGCAGCCGCCTGCAGCAGTTTTGGAAACAACGTAAGGACAGCTCCCTATCCCTAGCTAGATCAATGTTTTATAGATAATGTTACAATATTATCAATGTCTATTCATTGTGTTTAATGTAGACAACCATTCAAGACCATAACAATAAAAAATTTCATTTCAGAATGGGCCCTATTACCGTTGAAATGTATTGGAAACATACGCCTATTACATGCAGAAACTTTATGGAACTTGTTCGAAGAGGTTACTATAATAACACAAAGTTTCACCGTGTTATCAGAGACTTTATGATACAGGGAGGCGATCCAACAGGCACGGGTAAAGGGGGGCAGTCTATATATGGACCTGTGTTTGATGACGAGATTTTGTCAGAGTTAAAACACACAGGAGCAGGGATCTTATCCATGGCTAATGCAGGACCAAATACCAATGGTTCCCAATTTTTCATAACCATGGGTCCAACCCAATGGCTGGATGGTAAACACACAATTTTCGGCAGAGTACAAAGAGGAATGCAAGTAGTTAAGAGAATTGGTTTGGTGGAGTGTGATAAAAATGACTGTCCAGTAGATGACATTAAGATTGAAAAAGCATACATAGCCAAATATACACTATAATTTTTGCTTAGCTAATACAATGATATAGTATCATATACATAATTGTACTGTGCTGATAAATATTTGTTTTCGAAAATTGATGAAGGTAGTAATTTTTAAGCAGTGTAAACACCAAATGAAGCTGTGGTTATTATCAAACAGATAAAGAAACCAAATTAAATCATAGTGATAGGCGTGTGGCCTAATGTTTAATTTATGACAAATAACAGGTTTAGTGATGAATATAACTAAATACATTACACATACTTCTTCTTCTTCTTTTCGAGTCGATGTTTCGTTTTCGTAGCTATATCAAGTGTTTCGACCAAAACTCGGCCACCTCTATGGCACTAAAAAATAAATTGTATTGGTTGATAAATCTCTGAGATTTGAGCGTTTAAAGTTTTAGGTGGGGACAGAGAGGGGATGCTCTATCCCTTTCTCGCATAGCACGTGTTAGTACAGCATTTGTATGCCGCGCCTGAGAATTAACGTCATAGCTCATTATAGCGCGCTCTCTGCCTAGCTTGAAATTAAAATACTTAGAACTTATTTATTTTTGAGTTATTTTAAATTTTGTTTTCGTTGATAGGCTCTATTGATGATCAACTTTTTTATGAGGTAATATAAAATTAGTAGTCATCATGCCTATTATGATACAGAATAATCATTTTGTATCTTGGAATGAATACTCAGGCTATGGACAATTTGAGATGTACATTATACATTATGCAAAAGTAATCCTTGCAACATTTAACTTTCCTTAGAAGCAAAACTTAGTAGCCTAATTTTAAGTTTTATGATATCATTGCATAGGTCTGCGTGGAAATCTCTGGAGGAGGCCATGACTCAGGACAAGCTGATGTGAAGGATGCATGAAAAAAAGTAACTTATGTAATATTTTTCTTGCATGTTTTAAAAAATTATAATAATTATATGTAGTTTTTATAATTTAAAGTTTGTTAAATAAATTTCAATATAATATAATAATTTTAAAATTAAAATTGAAAATTAATAAAATCTTAATTAAATGTAATCATTTTATATAATATTATCAGCAATAATTTCTTAAATAGTGGTTTATCATTATCCATGATTTTATTATGAAAACTGATGTGGTTTTGACACATTTTGTTATATTTATACGGGAATAATCACGTTTAATTAAATCGGCAGAAGATTTCAAAGAAGGACGTAGCTGCACGCGCGTCAGGCTCTGTTTTAACTCTTTGAAAAAGGTCACCGCGAAACTATAGTCGGAGTATATGATTTATTTAAACGTGAGTATTCCTGTATAAATATAACAAAATTGTTCATGATGATTAAATTGTGTAGACTAAGTGATAAATCAAACTATTCATGATAGCTAGTGAGAGTTGGGTAAAGTAATAATTAAGGACTTGATGTCTCGCCCGCTTCCTCTACCTTTACATAAATATATTTATCCTAAAAACAGAGAGAAAGTAAATAATTCACCGAGTGAAACGCAGCTCTGTGAGACCACTGGGACAAGCATGATATTATAACCATTATTTCAGAGCAGACAACTAGTTGACTGAGTGAACTGATGTTCACTTGGAAGTGGGACTGCAACAGAACTGGTCACGCAATCAATGTTGAGTCGCATGCGATGAATGAGTGGGCATTTTTTTTCTTTAATATGACCAATATTATGTGGTACTCCCTGGCAGGACCACTTTAATTTTACTAGGTAAAAATTACATAATAAAAACCTAAGTTATGTTGCTATCTTATTTTGTACCTTGTCATCATCATCATCATCAGCCCGGAGACGTCCACTGCTGAACGAAGGCCTCCCCCTTAGACCGCCACACTGTTCGACAACCTGCCATTTGCATCCACCGGTTGCCCGCGACTTTTACAACCTTGTATAACTTTTTAATTATTCAGGTTTCATAATGTTTATAAATTTTCTGCAAATAAAATTGTAATATAAGTAAACTAATGTTTATTGTATTTTAGGTTTTATTATATAGTATTCAGTATTCAGTAATTTTATTGCACCAAGTTTCTTAGTCTAGTACAGTAATGCCCATAGAGCAAGTAAATACTACGTAATAGTAATGCCAAGATCTAACAATCATTGAACTTTTAACAATACATGGACCCTGTAAGGGTGTGGCAAAATAAATCGTAATTCGTAGGTTACGACCTTACGACCAAAGAGAATAGCGGATGGCAGCGTATAATACTTATACAAGAGTCCGAACTTAAAAGAAAAAAAATTAATCGTTTTCATGAAATGTCAATGTCACGCTTGGCAAAGCAATTGCAGTTGGTACTATCATAGTAAACAACCAGTAGTGCCAACATGAACAAAGAGCTTAGTGCTGTACCGCCATGAAATATCGATATCGAGGAATTTTCATGCCAGGTGCACTTTTTATTCGCCAGTTATTGCTATTCGTTACCGATTTTGTTTTGATGGTTAGGTTAGGTTTGAATTTTAAGTATTTTGTTAACCACCAAAACAAAACCAGTAACATTGAGATAATTTTATATAGGTAAATAATAGAAAATATCCAAAATACCAAGCTTTTGTTATATTTTATAGATCCCTTGTGGTTGTGTCTTTTTCATGTTATCTGCAAGAGATTGTTATTGTTTTCATAAATTATTATTTTCTAATGATAAATTTTCTTGCACTCGATTCTAAAGAGAAATGAAATGGTAGATTTCATTATCGATGCGAATGAATTTTCATCTTTATTACTTTCCTTTGTTGTACTAGGGAAGATATTTTGCACCTCACGAAATTTGCCATTGGGCAAGTCACTGAAACATGAATATTATGATTACTAAGATAAGATTGTCAACATTGTAAAAAGAAAATAAATTACTAATAAAATAAATACACACAGACATCAGCCAGAAGACGTCCACTACTGGACAAAAGCCTCCCCCGATATACGGGTGGGAATAATAAATAATTTAAATAATAATAATCAATGCGTACAGAGTATACTGGAAGCCTCGTGTAGCTTGGTGTATATCCAACAAGGAAATCTGGTTCCAAGGGGTGGGTTCAAATGAATCTGAATATTTTCTTTCAAAGTTTGATGTTTTGCTCACGCAAAATATTAACAACTAGCGGCCCGTCCCGGCTTCGCACGGGTGGACTATTATTTTTTAAACATTTTGGGATTAAACGTAGAGTAAGTCATTGAAAATAACTTTTGATGAATACTTACCATTGAAAAACTGTGAGAATACTATAAAAATTAAGCGTTTAATAAAATAATTTATAAGTAGTAGTTCTGAAAAGAACATTTTAATTGGAACAAAAAATGTGCTATGAAAAAAGACAAAATAATCAATGTCCGACCGCGCGTTCGAGCCTACCTATTTCATAGGGTTTCTTACCTGTGGTCTACATTTAATATGTGAACCTTTTATGTGGCCGTTTGTACCGTTTATGTATATACCTTTTTGTACCCGTGTTCCACGTACACTGAATTAAGAGTGTACTCGTGGAACACCCAGGTGTACCATGCGTAATTCAATGTACCCGTAGAATACCCATTTGTTTACTCGTTCACTCCCATGTTCTTCCTTTTTATCCGACTTCAAAAAAGGAAGAGGTTCTCAATTCGGACTATGCGTAATTCAATGTACCCGTAGAATTCCCATTGTCTACTCGTTCACTCCCATGTCCTTCCTTTTTAACCGACTTCAAAGAAGGAGGAGGTTCCCAATTCGGTTGAATGTTTTAATGCTTGTTACCTCAGCACTCCTAAGCACACACTTACTCAGCGATATTTTAAATAGCTTATTTCAAGTCGTCTAAAAAAGAGTAGGTATCTTATCGTAAGTCCTTACGGTGCGGTGGTAACTTAAATAAATAATTTTATCTAATTGCGTACTAATATTATAAATGCGAAAGTTTGTCAGTGTACGTGTGTGTATGTTTATTTCTCCATCACACTGAAACGGCTGAACGGGTTTGGATGAAATTCGGTATAGAGGTACTTTTTACCTTAGAATAAAACATGGCTACTTATTATCCCAAAAGTCGTGTACAACCGCGGGGTGCAGCTAATTGTTTAATTATTTACCCGTGGTTCACCTATTGGGTGAACCAAGGGCACTACAATTTTTATATTTACCCTTAGTTCACCTATTGGGTGAACCAAGGGCACTACATATTATATTTACACGTGGTTTACCTATTGGGCAGTCTAAGGGCACAAAAAGGTATCCGTGGAACACGTACGTGGACCACGTGGGTAAGAAACCATTTCATAGATGCCCTTCCCTCGCTCGCCGCGTTGCCCGCGCTGCGCTGAGCGGCCACGGTGCGGCGCCGTTTATTTTTCTAGTTAGATTTTTAAATTCATAATATCTTTTGAATGGAATGTCCGATTAGGATAATTCAAAAAGTAATGGACAGGTTTTGAAACAGTCTTGAATATGATACAAATTTATTTGGATAAGGGATACAAATGTAAGGAAAACGTGGTCTGGTTTTGGTCGGCATTTCTAGCAAGTTTTAAGATGTCAAAAAGTCGATATAGTAACATAATTACAATAGTTGGACATATGGTATCGTTATCACGCAATGAGGCGACAATAGATTTTTGTAACTGTATGTCGTAATTTTTTTGCTATGCGTTATTTTTTTTCCATAATATAACGAATATTTATGTTATAAAGTACTCCTTGACTGATACATCCATGGTACAGCCCTAACAAGCAGCCATTTTAAGCGCCACTTTGAGTTGTAGGTATGCACCTTTTTTTGTAGGTATTTCGGGTCCATTTGTTATTTGTTTAGTACGTCCATGCTCAAGGAGGCGTTAGTTAAAAAAAAAAAAAATAGTTTGTGATGTTTTACTAGATGGCGTAAGAAGCGTAAATCTGTGCTGTCAAACCACGTTTAATCTTTTTTAGTTATTCCTGGGCATGGATACAAGTCCTTCGGCCGAAAACACAGTTAAACCGATTACGTATGGTGGTGGGTTCATAACAAGTCACAGTTTGACTCGATGGGATTTTTCTTCCCATCGAGACTTGTTGGGAAAACCTATTGGAAAAAAAGTTTCATCAGTAACAAGTACTCGATGGGAAGAATGAAATCCCATCGAGTCAGATCTCTTAAACTCCGAAAAAGCTTGTAGTAAAGTTGCCATGGCTTTACTAGGGTATGATTAGATTTGACCGTGACTTACTGTGTGTGACTAAGACTCATTCTAGAGTAAGAAGGATTGATGAAGAAATATGAATATGGTTTAATTATTCATTTCATCTAATATTTATTTACTATAATATTATTTTGCATTATCATTCATTTTATGTAAATTCATTTCACGTAACTCGTTACGCTAAGGAGGTCGCAGGCTCGCTTCGCTCGCCACCTCCCTTGAGCTTCTGACTCCCGCGCTTTTTATATACACTCTAGGCATAGAGTAAGTAAATACTGTAAACTCTAGGGGTAGGGACCACAAGCCTAGGTGGAGTCAGGGTGCTCTGATTCGAATCTGTCAGCCATTTCGAACCTAACCAACTCAAGTCGGGTACATGAAATAGGATTAGATAAAGGAAAAATCACACCAAACGAATATTATATCAAATTAATGAACATTATACCAATTGAACATTAGCGCAACCGTTGTTATATTAAACGAATATAATTTGAAACAAAAATTATGAAAAGTAAAAATATTTTTTACTTTTACAAAACGATCATTATACGAATCGTTGTTAGTTCAAGTGAAATTATATGAAACGGCGGGGACCCACATTTCACTACACTCATGTCGGCATCGGCAGTGACGTGTTGGCAATTGGCAAATTCTGATTTTCCACAACGGTCACACTGACTGACGCGAGCGGCTTTGACTTAACGTGCGTGCTAAGAAATAATATTAAAACGTTGTATTTCGTTGACTGTTTTTGTTCTATTTAAAGTAATTCCTAACTCGGTTAATTTGCGCTGTTTGTATCTTTTGTATTTCCAGTTGTGTGAAGTGTCCTTTGCCTCATTACCTCACAGACATATCTTAACAGTGCAGTGACATTTTCAGTTTCACATTACCCCATGCCCGCCATATTTGTCACGTTTTTGCTAGTTGTGAATGTATTTAGCTAAAAATCGCTTACGACTAGTTTGTGCATCAACAGAACTCAGCATTACCTAACAACAAAATGAGTCTACGTGATATGTTTTCAAAGAGTAAGAAGAAACGTTCGCGGTCTCCAACCAACGACCCCAGCGAGTCAAATCGTGTAAGTTTTTGTCATGTCTCGCCTTTTCCCGCTCTTGTATTGGGTAAATCTCGTAAGAATGCGATAACGCTCTGCGACCTCACACGTAGATGTGTATTTTTACCCGTGTAAATTATATAGTCGATCAAACTTAGCAGTATTTAAAAAACTGAATTAATGCGTCGTACAACCCAAAACCTGGCCAATATTATCTAACGGTGTTTTTTGGTTTATTCACGGTATAGTATTCACATCAATGTCTCACTAGCAGGTCTAAACTATTTTTAGAAAGAAATATGTTGCATTTGTGCAATAAGTTTATTCCTATAAAATAATCTGATTAAATTATGTGCTACAATGGTACCTAATATACTGAAAAATCAAAACAAAAAAACAGAGGAGTGGCTAATCTTCTGCATCAGATGTATCAGTATAGATTAAGTAAATACGTAAGTTTTGACTCTAGAAGGCACTGGAAGAATAGAATGTGTTGATTGATGATAACTATCACTACAGTCAAAAATTGTATAAGATATAAATCGCTTACATCTATGCACTATAGCTATACACTCTATAAGTGTATAGCTATAGTGTAGAGTGCCAATAGTTAGTTAGCATATTCAGGCATATTAATATTTATTATCTATAAACAAGTAGGTACTTAAACTAGCTGATAGAGTGTAAGAAGAAATGAAGGCTGGAAAAATTAAACAATGATGCTAGGGCTTCACCTGCGTGTAATGCCATTATTTAGCATGGTATTTCATACAGTACGCAAATATGCGGGTGTTAGCATGCTAATAGACTAGTGACAATATTCACGTCGTTAGACGTTAGGTGATATTCAAAGTCAAATGAGAGTGTGGCCACCCATGTAGCTCTTTGTTTATTGCCTTATTTATTGCAAGTTAATTATCCCGATAACTGGAAGTAAAGCATCATGCTGGTGAAGCCCTAGCACAAGACTAACACAATATGAAGGAATCTACTTGGAGCAGTGATTCTTAACCGGTGGTCTGCGGACCACTGGTGTTCCCTGGAAGCACCTGAAGTGGTCCACGAAGCCATTGGTAATATAATAAATAAGTGACAAGGCAATCTCCGTTTACCTCCAAGTAATAAGAAGTCCATAGCAAGACAAAAAAATTACAAATGCCCTCATCACTAAAACAACCACTGACTTAGAGGGTCTGGGACCAAACTGATGCAGAATCTCATAGCACCCTCTTATAATAATACAATAGTGATAGCCAGAGTCTTTAACCTTTTGACTACATTGGCATAATTTTATCACATGCCCTGTATGCCAAGACACAAAAAAATAACACTTCTAAAAAAATGCGAGTTCAAAATCTGATATTGATAACTAAGCACATTTTTATAGACCATATTATTTGAGAACTATGGGCACCATTGGCATACAGGGCTTGCTCATGCTTATCAAGTATTACTGACAATCCTGCTCAAATGGTTAACTACATAAATCAGAAGTTTGCTTGATTACTGCAGACCAACATCAGTATCAAAGACTAGATTACTAAAACCTAAAGATCTTCTCGGGCATACACCAGGCAGTACCCTGTACCAACGAATTAATAGTCCTACTAGGAACCAACTAAACCAAAAAATGCTAACTGTTGTACATAATCATCAGCTCGAAGACGTCCACTGCTGAACGAAGGCCTCCCCCTTAGACCGCCACACTGTACGACAACCTGCCATTTGCATCCACAAGTTGCCCGCGACTTAATGTCGTCGGTCCACCTAGTGGGAGGCCTTCCTATGCTGCATCTTCCAGTTCACGGTCGCCACTCAAGAACCTTTCTTCCCCATCGGTTGTCAGTTCTTCGAGCGATGTGGACTGGCCATTGCCAGTTCAACTTGCAAACCCTGCGTGCTATGTCGGTGACATCGAGCGGTGTCGGTGTACATAATAATAATAAATTTAGCTTTGCCTGGTGGGGTCCATATTAGTACCCATATTGTTTAACTCTGTACCACTGAAGAAAGATGCATTGTAGAATGCTACCATAAAATGAATATTAATAAATGATGAGGCTATTCTTTCTTAAGTTACCATAAACCATCTATAGGGAGATGTACCTCTGTATTTGCAATCTGTATTGAAATTGAATTTATTTATTTCAATTAGTACGGCTTAAGGCCAATTACACTAATGATATTACATAATTAATTAAAAACATTCCTTAAACAAAATTATTAAAATCCAAAACAATAAAATTAAATGAGAATGGCACATTACAATAATACCTACTAAATAATATTAAAATGTCAAATTATAATAATCCAACATAATAAAAAAAATTACAAATAATAAAAATCTTATAATAATATACCTACCTAATTTATAAAATTGCTTGATATTGTTGGATACAATATCAAGCAATGTTCTCACAATAACACTAACATACCGTCATAATTTCCTTCCAGTCATCATCAAACACATCAAACTCTTGTTTAGCGTCAAGGAGGCCATTAATTAGTAATTACCTCTTGACTATCATTGTAACAAGATGTACCTGGTCTGCTTCCCAATACTGACCATAAGCTACCACACTCAAGTTCAAAACCTACAGTGCTTCCTCATAATCAAACTATTTACTTAGTCCAACTGGTGTGACCACAAGGGATTTCAGTGCTTCCTCATAGTCTTAACTATTTAGTCCAACTGGTTCGACCATGAGAAATAGCAGCAGCGTCCTCTTGGTTAATGGTGGTGATCATTCTGCGATCCCCAAGCCGCCTGCTAAGAGTGATAGTTATGGCAAGCTCCTCTATAAAGAGGAGGCCTTGTCAAGTAGTGGACCTTTATGGCTGATATGAAGAGCCTATTCAGGATTATTATATTATTTAAATGACTGTACACATTTCTATCTCGACAATGATACAGGAGGATCATTTTAATAGTTTGACCACGAGGAAAGACCATTCGTCATAGACAAACCAGTTGAACTAAATAGTTTGATTACTAGGAAGCACCTAAAATTTATAATCAAGCACCTAATGGTGTGTTCCATTCCAATTAACTCAAGTATTTAAAAATATCTGTTCAGTATATCTTTTACTTTCTAAACTATTCAGTTTTTTCTTTAAAACATTAATGTATTTTGAAAAGCAACTTTATTTCAATTATCCTTTCTCTCTAATATAACCATTTGTATAAAATGTTGCACACAAACGACCAACGCTTTATTATGGGAAGTTTTCTGACAGCTGTCAAACGTAGTTTCAAAGTTCAAACGCATTTTACTTGTTTCACGGTTCGCGTTTGTTGGTGAATAGCTTTTCCAAGTTTTCTTGTATCATTTTATTGAAATTCTGATAATTTTTTATTTTAACTTTACGTTATTTGAATGCACACAAAACCATCATTTGGATTTATTTGTATTGTCGTATCGTACGTCTCGTATGTCGCAAAGATAAGAGTATGACTGCGCAAGTGGAGAGCTGGCGCTCAATATAATAGTCTTCAAAATCCGTGCGCTTATTTCCCGTCCATTCATATTATCATTGTCGCTGCAAACAATAACCACAAAAAACGCATGACAGATATGATTTAAGTAATATAATTTTGACAATCTTATAGCTCAGTTGGTAGCATGTCTACCTTCAGAGCTGTAGGGCGTGGGTTCGATCCCCACCAAGGGCAAACATTTATGTGGCGAACATAGATGTTTGTTCTGTGTCTGGATGTAGTATGTATTATAAGTATGTATTTACAAAACAAAAAGTATATAAGTATTATATCAGCTATCTAGTTTCCATATTACAAGCTTTGCTTAGTTTGGGGCTAGATGGCGCTGTGTAAAATTAATGTCCACCGATATTTATTTATTTATATTTATTTAAGTGAAATAAGGCTACTTTTTATTTTTTGTCCTTTTTACTTTGCTTCATTCGTTCAAAATCTTCAGAACCACAGACAAGATAGTGAAACAAACCATTGTTGCAACAACAAACACTTGATTCCCTTGATATGTTCTTAAACAGAAAGCTAGTGATTAACACTAACTATGAACCCATTAAAATTGTTGTGACAAAAACACCAATGGGATTTATTTTCCAATAAATGTTAGACAAAATCAATAATCATGACAATGAACATAATTATATAATTTTTACTTTACGTATTAAGTTAATAATAATACGCTTTGAAAAAAAATACAACCTACTTCAACTTCGAATACCTGGATGACATCTTCATATTTTCTAGTAATTTTGATTTAAAAACCAAACTACTGAACCGATTTCGATAAAATGTATATGGGACCACCTCTGAAGTATGACCTACCAAACAAAAAAAAGAATCATCAAAATCAGTTCATAAATGTCGGTAGTCGCGTAACAAACATACAAAAAAAAAACGCTTTTGAAGTTGGTTTTAAAAAGAATACTAGCTGTGCTATAAAAAGGCCAAAGAACCAAAGTCACCGACATAGCTCGCAGGGTTTGCAAGTTGAAGTGGCAATGGGCAGGCCACATCGCTCGACGATAACCGATGAGGAAGAAAGGTTCTTGAGTGCCGACGGTGAACCGGAAGACTCAGCGTAGGAAGGCCTCACACTAGGTGGACCGACAACATTGTAAAAGTCGCGGGCAACCGGTGGATGCAAATGGCAGGTTATCGTACAGTATGCGGTGGCCTTTGTTCAGCAGTGGACGTCTCCGGGCTGATGATGTTAAAAAGGCCATTTAGCATAAGAAGAGTTTTTATTTAAGTGTATCAAAATGTAATAAATGGTGTTATTTAAAGGAATATTTTCCATTTGTTTCAGTCATTTGTAAATAATGTGAAATCTCGAGTGTCGGGGCTGGTACCGGCTAGAATCTCTCAGTGGTTCAGCTCCAGTCCAAAGAATTCTACCAAAAATGGCTCTACACCCATTGCTGACAGCACAGACTCCTCAGATGATGATTCCGAGGTGATACCACCTGCCAAACGCAAACGCTACAACTCACAACACAATCAACCCTTTCAAGAGGAGGTGAGACTTAATTATATAATTTACTTGCAAATCTTACATTACAGGGCTATTTCAGTTCAGGGCAGTTCTATATGTACACACGCATGCACAGTATAAGTATTATCATATTCTTACCCAAACACATCACTTATATGTAATGTAATGTAGGACAGACAAACAGATTATAGTAATAGTTAGAAGCTTAGTAATTGTTTTCGTTTGACATCATTTAGGTACAGAACCCTGAAAAGGAACCATAAACAAATATGATTCATAATTAAAAATTAATTTATTTCTCGCAAAATAGGTATACAAATAAATTGTGATCTTAAATTATACAATAGGCAAGGACTCTTATTTTCGCTATTGAAGCATGCATGTACTTATATAGAAAGTAATTAAGTAAAATTAAAAATATACAAGAATCTAAGGGTTTGTCCATACTCATAATACAACATCTGATGTTACTATACACAATAAAAGTTTATGAAAAGTTACGTAAAATATGGTAGAATACGCAAATACGGTATGGTACGCATTTAAGAACAGTCTGGATAAATGTATAAAAAAGGAGAAGATAGACGTAACAGACAAATACTGAAATTCAACACAGTTTGATATAGGCACATCAGCATAATGCTGCTCGCCTATCATTAATTAAATAAATAAATAGAATTATACAGCATATATGGCATCATATTGACAGGTTTGTTTAGGGATATTCTTCAACATCTATTTTTAAAAGAATTAAATTTAATAGGCTTGCTTAGGTTGCTCACATTGTATAAATCACAATTACGCATGAAATACTGCTTGCACCTTTGGAATGGACTGGCAAAGTACCATGTTGGTGTGGTGTTCACTCTGAATTAATTGAGAAATGTGTCAAAAGGATCCATCGGCATTGAGTGAGTGAGTTCGTATAGGCTGAGTGGCCAGCCCTAGTGTCAGAGCATATGGCATTAAGATGTATGTAATGATAGTATTCAACATCCATGTAAAATCCTAGGTCAGTATTTTATCACATTTTTTTCGGAGTGTTTTCTTCGGATTTGCGTGTTCTGATTCACGCCTGCCCAAACTACAGTGAGATGGCCAAGCAAGGCTGTCTTAAGCTATGCCGGCAACATACTATAAACAACCTTATTGCAAATCACTAGTAGTGCGTAGATGGTAGCAGCACTATTGACAGTAAACATGAGGATATCTTTATCACCTCAATTGCCGGGAACTACAAGAAACACATTAGAGTGGCACAACTGTTCTTGTGGCCAGCAATAGGCCCATGGTCTCTGTCTGCAGTGCAGTCATAGTCTTGTTTAAAGGTATGGCCTCTCTGAGTCCAAGCTCTGGAGAGTAGTAGTCGTAGCCAGCTCCTGCATTGTTCTTGACACCGTCAGTGTACATGTTCCATGTGTTAAGTTCTGCGTTACTTTTAAGAAGCTGTCATCTGTTATCAGTTCGTACTTTTCTAGTTGTATACTGGCTATTTTAGACCTAGGTTTGCTTGAGGGATTAGTCTCATTATTTCGCAGTGTTTTGAAATCAGAGTACTACATATTTCACTGCTTGTAGACTGTAGTGCTAACACCGTTGCTTCCTTTTGTATATGGAGGTAAGTAAGTTCGTATAATATACTGAATGACCAGCCCTGGTGTCAAGAGTTCATGTGCCACCTAGAGCCTATCAGTGGCTTAACCGCTCGTTTGCCGGTAAACAAACGTTGGCGGATGGAATCCGCGTTCGGCATACTATAGGTTAACTGTTGGCATTAGGGAAATATAAAATGACCATACCATACCATACATGTATGTATGTTCACATGTAATTATGTACCTAGTCTATACATATACCTAGCAACTGCAGGAATAGGGCAGAAATAAGTTTATATTCACATTATTACCATAAACCGTAATTACACCACATTGACAAGGCATACTTAGACTTAAAAAGTATAAAAATGTTTCAAGTTATAATATTGGTCAAAAATTAAATGAAACCTAAATTCCTTACTGTTAAGTTGATAACTTGGTGCATCAATGATTGAAAACTCTAGACTGTTTTGGAATTTTTAATTCCCTAAGGCCACTCCAGACACACCGGGCAAATTGTACGAGGGCGGCACTGAAAATTTCGGGAATCAAGGAAGTGACACAACATTACTATTTAAAAATATATTTATTGCTTTTCGAAGTATTCTCCGCGAAATTTGACACATTTTTCCATACGATGGAACCAATCATTGAAGCAACCATTCCATTCGGAAGTTGGGGTCTCCAAAATGGCCGTTTTGTAGGCGTCCACAGCTTCTTCAGGTGATGAAAATCTCTGTCCACGCAATTTATTCTTTATTTTAGGGAAAGTATAGAAATCATTAGGGCTTAGGTCGGGGCTGTACGGCGGATGGTCCAATAATTCTATGTTTTCTTGCTCTAAAAACTCTTTTGTTCTGTGCGCGGTGTGAGAACTCGCATTGTCGTGATGGAGGATGATGCGGCGGTTGCAGTTCTCTTTACGGAGTTCAGAAACGACCTGTGGCAAACAAATGCTAGCATACCATTCTGCATTAACCGTTCTTTGTCCCTCAAGAGGAATAGTCGTAACATGGCCGGTTTTGGAAACAAACGTGGCCACCATTTTTTTTGCAACACTCCGTGAACGAACAATTTTTGTTGGCTTTAACTCATTTTCGAACACCCAAACTCGTGACTGGTTTTTTGTTTCGGGTTCGTACGCGTATATCCAGGATTCGTCACCTGATACGATGTTGTATACAGCATTTGAGGATCCTGCGTGGAATCTTTCGAGAGTTCTGACGCACCAAGTAACGCGAGCCGCTTTTTGCTCTTCACAGAGCGAATGCGGTATCCATCGGGAAAACAACTTTTTTACACCAAATTTTTCATGCAAGATTATTTGTATTTGACTCATGCCAATGTCTAAAGTTGCCTGAATTTCGCGGTATGTCACATGTCGATCTTCCTCAATCAGCTTACGCACAGCATCAACGTTTTCTTGGGTGACTGCAGTTTTTGGACGACCTTGACGGGGATCATCACTGAGCTTGACACGTCCACGTTGAAATTCAGCAAACCAGCGATAAATTGTGGTTTTGGATGGGGCTTTATCACCAAATGCAGAAATCATCCGGTCAACACACTGTTTTTGTGTTAAACCACTTCGAAAGTCATAATAAATCATCGCTCTTGAATTTTCTCGAGTCAATTCCATTTTCTCAACGACTAAACAAGTTTGACAAAACCTTGTGACAAGACCGAGAATATTTTTTTAAATAAATAAATGGTATTCGATTTTTAAAACCAAGGAGTTTTCAATTAAAATGATTTTAATATGACAGAAACAGTGGAAATATTCCATTCCCGATACTTTTAGTGCAGCCCTCGTAGTGCCACATTTGGCACGCGACACATTTATCGCCTCCGTATATCTGCGTGCAAGCACGCACCAAATAATAGAATTTAATTAATTATTAATTATAAATAAATGGTTTTAATAATTAATTATTTTAGGGGGATTATTTAGGCCTCCTCTCGTTCACGCCTCGTTCGTTCGTTCTTTCCCGCCCTGTGAGAGCATCTTTGTTCTCGGACATGCTTCACAATGTCGTTTGACAATCGGGCTGGTAGTCTGCCTCTACGTCGTCTGTCGTACCCGTTTCATGCATACAATTCAGTGACTGCCTTGGTCCACCTGTTGACATGCTTAGCCAAATTCCCTGCCATCCCAGCCACTTTAACATGCTGATCTGAGATCCAACGTCTTCGCTGTTAGTAGTAACTGTTAATGTATATGTTTGTTTCAGCCAGCACCATCCTACATGGATAGTTCAGACACGACCAGCTATGAAAACTCTCGTCACACTGTACGGGCAGCACCAGGGCGAAATACTTTCATACGGGAAGAAAAATATGTGTCATCTAGATACACATCTAATCCTGACGACTCGACTACAGAGCCTGCGAGCTTATCCTCCACAGACGTAGAGACCACATACAGATCTCTGCATACATCTACATCTTCAGGGCAACCTGTAGCCACCAAGAGAAAGTCTATATTTCCTTTCAATGAAAAAACAAAGAACAATGAGGAAACACCAAAAAAGTCTCCATATATCTCTCCATACTCTGTAGCTACATCTTCTGGGCACTCTGTAGCCAACCAGAGAAAATCTATCAATCATACCATTAAAAGAACCAAAGATGAAGAGGAAACTACAAAAAAGTCTCCATATACAACTTCATCGTCGGGGCACTCTGTAGCTACCGAGAGAGTATCTATTTTTGATGCCATTGAAAGAACCAAGGATGAAGAAGAATCATCAGAAAAGCCTCTATCTTCGGGGCACTCTGGAGCCACCGAGAGAGAATCTATATCTCATACCACTGAAACTACCAAGGACGAAGAGAAAACAACAAAATCTTCTGGTAAGTTCTTCTTAAGAGTGTTTCCTTTTAAAGTTTGTGTTTGGCCACCAACTCAACTGTTTGTAAGCGACGATGTGGTCGAAAATTAAGCACATAAACCTACAAGATCCACCTATACCACCTACCTATTCACTCTGACCTTAAAAAGAACTGGATTATATTTCTTGGGAAACAAGGATGTCGGCAGTTCATTTCATTCCCTGGCCGTACAGATTAGTAACATAGTATCTAAACATTTGGTACATATCTGAGAATATATGGCATTTTATTGTGAAAATTTTCCCTCCTGACCAGAAGATCTAAGTAGCAAAATGTCCAACAGCGCGAAACGTCTAATGAGCACTAAGCCTATTTAACAAAATGTCCATGTAGCAAAATGTCCAACTATGACATGGTCTGTATAGCAGAACATCATCTATATAGCAAATTGTCATTCGAAAATGTGTACACACATGTTAGAAAGTAAACATAGTTTGTAAAACTTTGTAAGAATTCGTAATAACCGGGAACGGTCAGGGGCGGGTATTTGATAAGTTATTAGGTTATTTAAGGGTTTGGTATTGACAATATTAACATGTGTAATATTTAATGTGATGATGTATAGGCACTTATATGTTTGATATTATAATACAACATCCAGAGATTGAATAAAATACATATCACACATTATAACATTTGTAAAATACATTATATTTATTTGGTGAAAAAAATGGAGCTATATAAGATTATGGAATGGAGCTATAATATAACTATATATTATTAGGCCAGTCAATAACGGCTCAAAAAATGCCAAACATTGCAATCGCGCATGTATTTACGGTATTTTTGATGTTTTTAAAACTGCAATATTATGACACTTGTTTCCTTTTTTTTTTCAAATTATATGCCTTAGGGAAGTGTTTTAAGGTACCTTTACTATAAATGTTTATAAAGCAAACTAAATTTGCTAAAATTTCGCAGTGTTTCGCAGGAGCCAAAGTTTTATATATTAATTTTAATTGTGTCCTTGTTCTAGACCAAGAAAGACCTAGCAGTCCATTGAGTGATAGAAGGCCACGGTTTAGACCTTCATTATATGGCTCTCCTTTCTACCCGGGCCATACAATGTATGGAGGAGCCTCTGCTTCTACATACATTAACCATCCTATAATCAAACACAAGGTAATATTTATTTAACAACATATATGAATCTGATTTAAAAACTACTTAGAAAAAGAATACTAGGTGCATGCAATGTTGTTTCTTTATTCTGTTCTTGTAATTGATATTACTTTATTAATGTGCGAAATGTTTTATTTGGTATTTCCCAGCCAGTAACAGTGAGGGAGTCACACAAAACAGCATGGAGCGAGTTGAGTTCAGCCACCAAGAGAATCTTCGACCTTTTGGAGAATTGTCCCTCGCCTTTGATTGAAGCTAAACGGATATCTGTTTTCCAAAATCTGAATAAGTCATACGAGCAAAATAGCCAATCTCCCAACACAAGCAAATCAAGCTGTGAGTATATCTTGATCAAAATATGATAATGATCGGTATAATTTTCATGTGCATGATAAGCAAGCATGCTTGGTAAGCCCACAATTGGTACAAGAAGCTACAGCTTGCTTGGTGCAGTGATGTGGCCACTGTTAGCCGATCTATGCCACATCATAGAAATTATATACGCATATGACGTTTCGGCAATACCTCGGTGCCGAGAGGATTTGCGATTTTGTGGTTTTACATATGCCATTGAATTTCTTCTCAGGGCCTGTGCAGATTTCTACACTATGTTTTTCTTCACCGAAAAACCGTTATGGAAATCCGTACTATAAACTCCAAAGAGCTCTTTCCTGGCCTCTTAATTTCAAGCCTAGCAGTCTCCCATTAGAGAAGACATTACTCATGGATCATATAATAGGCCTCATGGTGGGCATATCTTCTGTCAATAGTTGGAAGTGATGGTCGTCGTCAGCCACAAGACGTCCACTGCTGGACAAAGGCCTCCCAATAGAGGGGTGTTGCCATAATCCCCACGCTTGGCAGGCGGCTTGGGGATCGCAGAATTCTCACCACCGTTAACTAAGAGGACGCTGCTGCCCGTCCTCCGGCGGTTCTGGATGCAGTTTTAGGACATACCCATGTCCACTAAGATTACCAGGAAAACAATTTAAAAGTCTTTTGCATTTAGTACATATGTGCCTTCCTATGAGGAAAACCCACGCAGCACCATTCATCAACCTCTGATATGATACAAACAAATTCAAAGAAAAGTTAAAGATTTAACAAATACAGTCGCATAACAAATTGCGAGTCGATATCGCCTGTTGTCCAATTTTATTGATGCAGAGATCGCCGATGGTTTAACTCTGCCCACCCCTGGTCTAAAGTGTTGTTTGCTCATGTTCGTTTCCTTGGTTTTTAGCATATAAAACGCAAGAGCTGGTTGTGCCAAGCATCGCATCGATTATGCGCCTAAAGCAACGCTCCCGCATGCTCGAAAGCTCCAAAGCAGCAAGACAACTCATTGCATCACACAGCAGTACAGAACCATACCTGCAAAGTTATAAAGACAGTACTATGAGGTGAGATTGAAAGATAGTTTTGAAATTTGTACAAATTTGTTTAATTAGTACCAATGGATATAACTTATAACACAATATTTCCTGTGAATAATCTATACATATAATAAAAGTGGAGAGCGAGGACTGTAGTGTAAGATTCCTACCTAACGTGGAAGTAAAATCTGGTATTGGTGAATCAAGAATTAAAAATGTTGCTTGCGCGATTTAGGTAAACTGTCTTATAAACCTTTAATAGAGAACAACTTTTTCTATTTTTGCACAATTTTTTTTCAAAACTATTATGTATGAAATCTTTCTGACGTTTTCAGCTGTACATTTTGTAAAGTTTTAGCGATTTTACTATTTTCTACATAATACGCATTTTTTATGCGCCATCTGGTGAAACAGTCGTTTTATCCCGTTTATTCATTTGTTTTCTGTCTGTCTGTCTGTCCGGGATAAACTAGAAAACTACTGATCAGATCTTTATGCGGTGTCTATAAATATGTGTAGAAACGGTCTGGTCAACACATAGGTTATAGCAATTGCTGAAAATATAGATCACTTAAAGGAAAAAATAAAATTTAATTAAACGCCATCTAGGCTCTTTTCAGGAGCTTAGTTGTCGATGATAAAAACAACGTGGCCTGTTGATGGAACTAAACATTTTCAACAAATAGCTGACATTTATGCACAAAAAATACGATGGCAGCTCCCTTATTTCATTCTGCAAATGATTTGGTCGTACTTTCTACTATTTTAGGATATCTGGACAAAATAAAAAAAAACCCTGAATCCTGTTATACTGATCGTCAGTAAGTCACAGTAGTAAATATTTCATTATTATATCATTTGTAACAAAAAGGTTCAACAATACTGAAGGGTATCCTAATCATTATGAACAAATTTTACTATGAAACGTGAAATAGCAAAAAAACTGCTGTTACATACAAAAAGTTCAACGACCTGACACAAATGTATGGAACAGATGATATTTCTTCGTGTTTTCGGTGTTGGGCCCATAGTAAGAGTTGGTTAACATACACTTTGTAGATAAATTAGTGGACCAAGTTTTACTAATTCATCATCATCTTCATCATTGGTCCGTTTTTATCTTAAAGTACAAGACATGATTTATGGAGCGTCGAAAGTTAATTTGCACTTATGGCTAAAAATGCCTGTTCGGAAGTCAGATAGATCCGGTCATATCAGGATCACACAAGATGGCATCTGGTTGTCTGACCAAATGTGTCTATTCACACGTTTGTGAGCTAACCCGTAAATCTAGGCTTTGTCTTGAACAGAATATAACCTTCAGCAGTCACTTTTCTCCATCGATTATTATGATCCTTTGCAACTGGCTCCCAGCTTCCTAATTGTATGTGGTACTTCATTAATTAATAATCGTAAAAATAAATTATGATGAAAATTATGATAATATTATTATTTATTACTAACATAGTTACGGAACCCTCCAAAGTGTATCATAACGTGCTTTAGAAGCGCATTTGACATTTTTTATTTTGCTTTTTAATTGTGTCCTGTCTCAGTGTCAAATGATATATACGACAGCAAGGAAGTGGTAACCTACCAGTATAAAACTTCCTTGCATAGCACGATGGCAGTCAGAATCCCGCTTTGTTATCGTATCCGTGAAATTTATTTAAAACACCAAATCAAGTTTAAGCTTCGAAATAACATACACAGCTTACTGAAGTTACGCTTAAACGTTTGACGTTACCACGACCTAACCAAATCAGATAGTTTTTGAGGTATTCACACATCATCATCATCACACACCCATTCTTTATTTGAAAAAAAAAAACCCGTATTTCTTTAATTTTGTGGTATCCGAATATCTGTTTTCTTTAGCTACATTTTGTATATTTGAGTTGTTTGTTCCTATGGGTTAATGTCGTAGCCGTAGGGTAGTAAGAAATGGCATACAAGCATTTTTCATTCCACTCGCAAGCATTTTTCAGTAGTAGGTATGCGCACGAAATCGCGGGTAACATAGATAACCTCCCTTTTTTTTAAGTCGGTTTGAAATGGTTTTTTGTCCCCGTGCGAAGCCGGGACGGGTCAGCTAGTGTATCATAATAGTCGACATGTGTACACACAAAATCAACCATATAGCATCTTTATGTGTCTATAGTTTAAATATAAAGCAGTTGCAAATTTAGTGGGTAAGCTGTATGATTTATCTTTGATCACATTGTCACTTACTAACAGGTGAACGGATTTATTGAGTTTAAAAAATGAAGGTACCTCTCGGCTCTTGTCGTATCTAAATGCAACAATCGGTCACAAAGATTCAGAATATTCCATCAATAGACATAAATCAAACAAAGTAGTCATTTCGTAAAATTATTTAAAAACTGTAAAAAAACTACTCATAAAGAACATCAAACTATTATTCAAAAATATGAAAATGGGAAAGAGTACAGGTTTCAATCTTACAAACTATCTGCAGCGCATAGTGTGTGGGAAATTTCCTGAAGAAATACATTCCTTGTTCTGGAGCATAATTGGTTATAAAACCTTTTCATTCTTTAGTTCTCTGCAGTGTAATTATTGTTGACTGCTCCAGGGGTTGAATACGATGGCTTGAGCAGTTAGCAGTGTCAGCTCAAGCAGTCGAAAATAACTAGAAAAATAAGAATTGTCTGGGAAAATAGTGTATTGACTAAATTTTGAGCTGCCCCTGTACGGCTGCCTTTAGCCTGTTACAACCTGTTTTGCCTGTTGTATCCTACGTTTGTAGACAAGAAATAATTTCGTCGGCTTAAAACTGTCATGGAGCCTTGCCTCACATATAAAACCTTGATAGTTATTTTGCAATGATTCTACAAAATATTTCAAGAAATCATGGATAAACGTGAAATAACAGGTTGTTAAATATCAAATCTTGGCCAGCTCTGTGTCCAGTAGGTACTTCCAAAAAACGGTAAAATTAAGAGGAATTAAAACTGTTCTATAGTAGACGACTTGAATGGGAATGTGCTAGTGCTTTGACCTAATTAGTGACAGTCAGCAGACAGCTACCTGACCACATTTCACCTGATGCTAAGCAATGGTGCCGTCGAAGATGGCAAACACATTGCCTAGAATGGGGACTGGCTCTCAAGTGAGGCTGCTAGAACATAACCTTAGGTGTTTAATGACAGATTTTAACTTGAAGGTGGAGCTAGCCAGCCGAATTCTAGAAAGTATCATGACACCACAACCTTAATGATCAAAGTTGACTTAGTATTTTTTCTCTTGCAGTGACTCAACCAGGTCCACGGAAAGGGAAGGCTCATCTAAAATGAAGTTGCGCTTGACCAGACCTAACAGAGGAGAAGATCCTCTTGCCATGCCTGAACCAGTGCAGTTGCCCACAGCTGTATTACATATTGATAAGGATAACTTGCCCAAGTTTTCTATCACTTCACCTACAAGCAGCACGAGTGTGCTCAGCACGCAGCTCAATCACGGCACGCCGGCGTTCACCTCTAATTACAAGCCCCAAGTTACGAGCGATACGAACACCACGCCCAAATGGTTCGAAAACCCAGTAAATTCAAATATGCCATCGCGCGCCAGTAGCAGTAGTTCGATGTTCAAGTTTGCGAGTCCGGCCGCTAGTCCCATCGCTATGACTCAAGATTTGCAAATAATCAACGAAGCCGGAAAGGACGATCAAAACGCTAATGAACCACAAGGCAGGCAGGAGCCTCTGCAGCAGAATACGTTTTTCGTAAAGAAAGACGTGACGCCGCTGATTACATCGGGTCTTCAAAGTTCGAAAGACTGGAAATGTTCGGATTGCTGGGTGAATAATAAACCCAATTTGGAGAAGTGCGTAGCATGCGGTGGTAAGCGGCCTCCGGGCGCTGACAAAATTGTGCAAGGGCAACGCGCGCCCGCGACCGTCTCTGCCCCCGCACCCGCACCCGATGCTAATGAGGTCGAAGAGAAGGATTGGAAATGCGATTCATGCTGGATATTGAACAATAGTAGCGTCAAGAAATGCGCAGCGTGCGGCGGATCAAAACCAAGCGGAAAAGAACATGCAACCGCGCATACGTCAGCGCCTTCGTTTGGCGTCACAAACTCGGATCAGGATTGGAAGTGCGACAATTGTTGGATAAAAAATAAGAGCAGTGTGAAGAAGTGTGCAGCCTGTGGCGGATCAAAACCAGGTGGAAAAGAGCCGACAGCTTTTATTTCGGACGCGCCTTTGGCCAAACAGGCCGACGAAGATTGGAAATGTGAAAATTGTTGGATAAAAAACCAGAGTAGCATAAAAAAATGTGCTGCTTGCGGTGGTTCGAAGCCGGACGGGAAGGAGCAGGAAAATCCTGCACCGCATCCAGGGTCACACTCGGTGTTCTACAAGCCGCCCGACAAGAAACTTGAGGAGATAATGAGTGCTCAGAAAAAGAAGTGGGTTTGCTCCAGCTGCCTCATCAGGAACGATGATGACAAAACGAAGTGCCAGTGCTGTGAAATGGAGCGAGAGGGACCCTCCAAGGAGATCACGTCGAAACCTTACACGTTTCCTAAAGAGAGTAACATCCATTTCAAATTCGGCATTGATCCAAAAGAACAAGAAAAGAATTTAGCTAAGAAAATAGACCAGGGAGCAAACTCGAAGCTGACAAAACTAGACGAAACTAACAACAACAATACATATGTCGTCAAGTTCCCGCCACTAGTTAAGACTGATGATAACAAGCCTGGCGAGCAGAAGCCCGATGGTAAGGTGAACGATAATAAGACAGAAACTGGTGTTCCAGAAGCTGCAAAAGTGTCTTTCACGTTTGGTGTACCGAAGACGACGCAGGAGACACCGTCGCTATCGGCGGTCGTGCCCTCTTTGGACAAACAAGTAGAAAAACCTACTCAAGTAACGACTACACCTTCGTTTGGTACAGGGTTTTTTGCGCCTCCAAAACCAGAACAAGCTACGTCACCAAAATCTTTTCCCTCTTTTCTGGCTACTTCCACCCCCATTGCGAAAACCGAGCCTCAGAAAAGCACCGCAGCTCCCGTTGATGTTCCAAACAATGAAATGAAAGATCAGAACACTGGATTCCGTTTCGCAGACGCTAAGCCGAACACGTTCCAATTCGGCGGTGAGAAGCGCGCGGGTGAGGGCTCGTTCGGTGCTTCCTCGACCAACGCCAACTCCGCGTTCTCATTTGGCGGGACGCCGCAGAGTGCGCCTGCTGCCAGTACTGGGGCGTTTTCCCTGACTTTCTTCTCTGGCCCGCAGACTGCCCCCCCTGGGACATTATTTAGCAGCACCGAGCCGTCGACTAGCTCTGCCTTGGCCACGCCCATCTTCACCACGAAAACCGAAGGCCCCAGCGTGACATCTACATCCGCTTTTTCCTTCGGAAACGCGAACAACATTGATAACAAAACGACTTCTTTCGGGTCTACAAACAACAACAACATTGCGTCTCCATTTAGCTTTGGAAGTAACAAAGACAACAATGCGTCTCCATTTGGCTCTGTAAACAAAAGTGAAAATGCGTCTCCGTTTGGCTCTGCAAACAACAATGACAATGCGACTCCGTTTGGCACTGCAAGCAAGAATGCATCTCCGTTTGGTTCTGCAAACAACAATGACAATGCGTCTCCGTTTGGCTCTGCAAGCAACAATGATCACAAAACATCTCCTTTCGGCTCTACATTCAAGACGAGTGGCGCGCCTAGCGCTTTCACTATGAACAAGACGACTCCGCTGTCAGGCGGCACCCTGGAAGGTAGTTCCGGTGGCATGGATTCATCAAACAACGGCTTTAACGAGCCCGGGAGCGGTGCGGCCAATTCCAGATTTAGAACAGGCGCGCAAGAGAGCGCGTGGAGCGCCAAGGGCGATGCAACATTTGGAGTGGGTGGTGGTGGAGGAAGTGCGGCGCGCGACCCGGCTCTGTTCTCGTTCAATGCGATGGGTAATCAATTTGGGCCAGGCAGTTCGGGATCCGGTGCCGGCGCGCCGACGCTCTTCGGCGCGCAACCACCTGCCGCCGCGCAGAACGTGTTCGGCATGACGGGCGTGAGCTCGGGCGGTCTGTTCGGTGCACCGCAGTCGCAGCCCGCGCAACCCGCGCATATCTTCGGGGCGCAGCCAGCGCCTAACGTCTTCGGCGCGCAGAACCAGCCCACACCTTTCGGTGCGCCCGCACCCACCCAGCAGGCTACATTCGGCGCGCCCGCGTCCGCCCAGTCGACTACATTCGGTGCAACCGCGCCAACCCAGCCTTCTACGTTTGGCGCTCAGGCGCCTGCATTCGGTGCCTCCCAACAAAACCAACAGCCTGCCTTCGGGGCGCCTACATCGAATCAACCGCCTGCTTTCGGTGCCTCGGCACAGAACCAGCCGCCTACGTTCGGCGCGCCTGCACAGAGTCAACCCTCAGCGTTCGGCGCGCCTACGTCGATCCAGTCGCCTGCGTTCGGTGTGCAAGCGCAGCCGGCGCCTACGCCCGCATTTAATTTCGGATCGGGCGTCTTTAACTTTGGCCAGGTAAGTTCTAATCATCTACTACGTAATATTACTTGCAGCCCCACCTGATTGCCAGCTATGTTTATTAAACTATTTAATAATTTGAGGGCGCTGGCACTATAAAGTTACAAACACACGGAAATTGATCATATAAATTGAAGTTTTGACTAAAACAATAGAAACTATTGAGTAATCTGGGAAAAAATTAAATAATGTAAATTAAAGTAAAGGGTAAATTAGACAATGACGATGAAAACTTACTACTAACTCTACTCTTACTAGTGGTTATTTTGTTTCCAGCAATCACAAACACCGGCGCAGCCGTCAAGCATATACAGTTTCGGCGGGAACACAATGGGCGGGTTGAACACGAGTATGGGCGGTGGAATGTTATCGCAACCCATGGACGGGGGTATGGGCGCCGCCGGTGGCATGGGTGGTATGGGCGGCATGGGCGGCCCCGGGGCCATGGGCGGCCCCGGCGGCGTGCATTTCAGCGTGGGCAGCGCGCCGGCGGCGGCGAGCAACGCGCGGCGCGTGCGCAAGGCAGTGCGCCGCAACCCGCCGCGTTAAGAAGCCGCCACGCTCCGCCACCTCCACCGCCGTACGTCTCCGCACTAACTACACAAAATGCAACCAATTGATACAACCGACACACTTGAAATATGAAGTTACTCGCGCTTTCCCCACGTTACATGTATTAGTAAGCTTAGTTTATTCGACGTCGTTTTTCATGATTAGTTTTTGCAATTTTGAATTATTTCATTTATTACACTTATTTTACACTTCACTTTGTTAATGTTATTTTTCTGGCTGACGCGCCCGGTGCAGGCCTGTTGGTAGCGCAGTTTTTTTTCTGTCAAGTAATTAGTTCAGTTTTCAGTGGTGCAACTATTTTCATGTGATTATTTATCCAGATTTCGCGTTTTGTTACGCTTTGTGAAGTATTTGATCCGGCGTTCGTTGTTTCATCGTCATGCCGTCGTTGCAAGGCATAGTGTGGCCACATCTTAAAAATATACCCGGAGTCCTGACGAATAGTAACATTGAGCCTTGAATATAACGATCTAGTTCGATTATATTATAAATTATAGATGGTACCTAACAATCTACCTACCTACAAACACAATTCAACAATCGATAACTACAGATTTCTGACATTACTTGTACACATTGCTCACATCATTGAATCTTCGTTATGCATAATACTGTTTAGCATATCAATGTGCTATTGTTATTTTTTTTTTTGATACAGTATAGATTAAAAATTGCACATAACACCATGTAGGTACATTATGCAATTGATTATACCTTATGCATTCAACATTTACACGACTGTAATCAGAGTTTATTTACTTTTATAAGTTTGCTTGTTTCTAAAATAATGTTACACTAAAAGGGTGAAATTAACTCTCATAATTAATCTGAGTCCACCTCAAGATGTAAAAATCTGATTAACAAAGGCAAGTATTCAAAAGAGCGATCAAAACATTTTCAACATTTTGCTGGGCCTATGTAATTTTATTCTTAGTCTTACCAATTTTACTGTTTACAGCATCAAAATGAATCAGATGTTTAACAATGAGAGATTTGCCAAACATACCAATAAAAATATAGTTTAATCAACTCGATAGATGGCACTGACTATAAAAAAAAACAGGCGGAAATCGGTCCATTTGGAGAAATCTCGTAGCAGGTGGCACTGCCTTGTCTGTCATTGTCAAGTTTTTTATTTTATTTTATGTGCCACAGATCAAACATATTATGCTGTTTTTGACTGGCAAGTATAGTAAATCTGTAGGCAAATGTTGAAAAAGTCGTCTCCTTCTCGATTTTCGTAGCCATCTCTTCTATATACTTACAACCGGTATGGATGTGTTCCTTGTGTCTCCACAACACGAAATGGTCGGTTGTAATTCGCGGAAGTGGGGCTAGTGGTAGTTATGACGTCACAAAGATGGCGACAAAATATGCAGATTTTTTACGATTTCGTGTTGGGTGTTGGGTGTTATTTGAAAGGTTTTTTTAACGTCCATTTCGTGTTGTGGAGACAACAAGGAACACATCCATACCGGTTGTAAGTATTATAGAAGAGATAGCTACGAAAATCGAGAAGGAGACGACTTTTTCAACATTTGCCTACAGATTTACTATACTTGCCAGTCAAAAACAGCATAATATGTTTGATCTGTGGCACACAAAATAAAATAATAACTTGACAATGACAGACAAGGCAGTGCCATCTACAATGAGCTTCTTTTTTTTTAAAAGAGTGCCGGAAATTTCCCCGTTGTTAATATATTTTTACACACATGTTTGATGATGTTTGAAGTTTGATGTAATTTATTTGTGGTTTATTACGTTCAATTGACACCTATGTGTTTTCGCGGTCAGTTTTTTCAATATCTCTTCGTAAAGACATTTATAGTCTGGGTTTTAATTCTAAAAAATTGAATCAATTTGTTTGAAACATCTTAGTCGCTCTCAATATAACACTACAGGTATCTTTATCTAACATTTATTAGTTTAAACCATTGATATCCCGGTTTAGTTTTTTTTTTCAATTAGCATCATCACTCACTAGGATTATAAATTACTATCTGCACTTAGTGGTTTTACTTTCTGTACTAGAAGAAACGCTTATTTTTCTTTCAACATAAACGATTTTGTTAATACAGGGGAATTTTAGTAAATGAAAGAAAAAAATATAACAGTTAGTTAGCCATGTTAGTTTTGCCAGCGGCAAAAAGTAAGATACGCATTCAAATTCAAATAGTGACACAAATACGACACATAATAAAGCCGTCAAGTGCGAGTAGGACTTGCGACTCGGACAACGAGGGTTCCGTACCACCACAAGTAGTAGGCATTCCGCAATAGTAACGAATATTCTGTGAAAATTTCAACCGGCTACCTATTACGATTCATGAGACTGACATGTATGTCAGTAAAGATCAAAGAGACGATTGGACAGACAGGGCTTAATAATAGGTTACATTTGGATTCCCTTTGGGTAAGTAACCCTAAAAAAGATGGAAATGGGTCAATTTGCCAACTACGAAACTTTCACACAAAAAAATAAAAGCTATTAAAAAAAAAACATTCAACCGACTTTATTTAATAACGGAACCATCTCCATAATAAACACGCGTGTAAAAAAATGGTGGTGTAATATTAATTAAGTGCCGAATCACTAGCATTATGGGCATTGCTTCCTCCTCATTGCTCCGTCTCTATTAGGAGATTTATCCTTCGTCCAGCAGTGAACGTACTCTGGTTGTTGATGTCAGCGACGGTGATAATGGAATGGACGGGATCTCGAACATTCACGAGCATATTTGACGAAGGATTCTCGAAGTCTCTCTGTCTCGTAACATTACGACGAAATCATAACTTGGATTTATTTGTATTGTTGGATCGTACTGCTCGCATGTCGCAAAGACAGAGTTTGACTGAAGCGAGTGGAGAGCCGGCGCACAATGGTCTTCAAAATCCGTGCGCTTATTTCCCGTTCATTCATTGTATTATTGTCGCTGGTGGATGTGATGTGTAATATGATGGGCATTGTATGGGCAAGTGATAGAATACGGTCAAACATGACTTTTCTTATTGTTTTCAAATCTCAGTAAAAGCTTCTAGTAAAGTCGCCACAACTTTACTAGGCCATGATTTGAACCGTGAGTGTTTTTGTGTGGATGACTTATTTGACCTGACGGTATATAGCCATTCCTATTTGCCCTTGGATAGTGTGTTGAAAAGAGAGACCTTTGAAAATGTGTATCAGTGCAGATAGCTACATATACTATTATGTTATAAAATAGTTATTAATTGTCGTTAAAATAAAATCCCTTATTTTTAGCTATAATTGGTTGAGAATTTCAATTCATTAACAACGCAAATGTATATTTCTATAACGTAATATTTTTTTAAATTATGTATGTTTAAAACTGTTAGTGTATTAATGTTGTGGAAAAAATAATGATTTGTGGTTCATACGAAATAAATATTTTTTTTTTTTTTTTAATAATGTAGACCCTACGTGCTTGGTATAAAAGATATCAAAAATAAATCTGTCAGGTTTTGTTTTTTTACATATTTAAAGACTGATTTAAGGAAATTTTTTCGTCATTTTCGACGCCACAAGGGAGGGAATATATTATGTACTTAATATATATATATATATATATACATATATTATAACAAATCAAAAAAGCAGACAACGCATAGCCTAAACCGCTGGTCGTACAGACTTGAAATTTGGAGGGTGCATTTGTCTCGTTGCGTAGGGGGGTGTACTAAGAAAGGATTTTTCGAAAATCAACCCCATAAGGGGTTAAAATGGGTAAACACTTTTGTATGAAACTCCATTGGTTTTGAACTTTTAGTCGTGAATATTTGTATTTGGATAGGTCATTTAAAATAAAAAATGCGGTTATCAATTTTTTTTGAAAGGGATCATTTAAGGGGGTGCAATCGGGGACGAAATTTTGTATGGAAAGTTCTTTGTTTTTAAAGTTATACTGATGAAAATTGGTATTTGGGTAGTTAATTAAAATTAAAATATGGCATTTAAATTATTTTTTTGACATGCTACTTTAGGGGGTGTAATGCGGGATTAAATTTTGTATGGAAAGTTATTTGTTTTTGGATTTAAAGCGATAAAAATGTGTATTTGGATAGTTAATTTAAAATAAAATATGGTATTAAAATATTTTTTTTTGATAGACGGTGAAATGGGGGATGAAATTTTGCATGGAAAGTTCTTTGTATTGAAGTTATTCGTATTTGGTTTGACTTTTTTAGACAAAACGGTACTATTTTTTGCTGGGGTTTATAAGTGGTGGTAGAAAAAAAAATTGTATTTTACCCAGCCGTATAGATATTTGGAAGCGAGTAGAATTTCTGCCTTACGCGGACAGAGTCACGGGCGATATCTAGTCTTCCATAAATGGAAAAATTCCACTACATTCAATGTTCTAGGGTTCCGTAGCATAAATATGTCCGACGAGACCCTTTTAATACGTCTCTGTGTGTCCGACCTGGAACGTTACGTTAATTAACGATCTATATCTTTGGAACCGTAATTGAGCCCGTGAAAATTTTCTGGAGAGGTTTATCTTTAATTAAAATGGACTTTGTATATTTGATATCGGTTTTAATGATGAAAACCATGTTTCGTGATTTATATGCTTATTTTATAGTTAAGCAATGATTTGCTTAATTGTTTATTATACCAGAATTTCGCTTGCGTCTATCAATGTTTTTAAAGATATTATAATAAAATCTTTACTATTTGATCGGAAATCTACCACATCATACTTAACGTACAATATTGAGGGGGAATTGCATAAGAACTTTACCATATTATTAGTCCAGTATTTTGACATTAAATTAAATACCTAGAACTCGGAGATCAAGTAAAAAAAGGGGAGACGAGGGACGCGCGCTTTGACGTGGACCGCGCAAATTAGGTCCACGGACCTAATAGGCTATATGACTGTTTTTTTAATGTCCTATTACAATGTGGCCCATAAATATAGCTGATTAATGAAAACAAAATGAAAATCTGATCAAAAATAAGCAACTTATAAGCATTTTAATATCATGCTAGACAGAGAATTATAGACATAGTTTAGGACGTCACTTCTCTGTACGCCATATAAATTCTATTCTAACAATGGCGCACAAAGGCGTGACGTAATTTTTCGTTTTGTGGGAAAGGGTCACAATTTTCTTTACCAAAAACTTTAAACGCATATATATCAGAACATTAATAACCGATTTAAATATTTTTTTCAATAATCATATTATATTTACTCAAATTCGTCATCAATGTTATTAGTTTCAAAGATAAACATCAGTCATCTACCCTATTGACCTTAGTCACAATCAAACAGGCGCTTGTGTATAAAGTTAGGTTCGACTATCGTAGATCTATCTAAATAAGCAGAAACAATACCTCCTGTGTTTTCAAAAGACGCACAAATACACCAAAAACCAAAAACAAGTTCCATGGAATTCTTTCTCACTCGGTAATACATTAAAACTAAAATTTTCTTTAAAATTCTTCCGATTAATTCATATAGTTGTTTTAGTCAATTATGTTTGCTTGACATTAGAGCGTACCTCATCTCCTTTTCTGACTAGATCTATGCTAGAACCGTAATAAACCATTGTAAAACATTGTAAGATCCTTTAATCGTTGCTTCTGTTAACAAATGTAATTTTCATCACACTTGCTCGTAAAGTGGAACGTGTAAAGTGTAAACTCTTATTACATCGGTTTTAGGCTCATAATCCAAGCTATTACGCACGCGTGCTTTTTACTTTACATTACGGCACTTGTGCTATAATAGGTATAACCCGGTAAAGTCAAGTTTGTACGTGACTGCAATTAGACGTATGTATACGAAGCTCTCTTAATATAGCCGGGTAATACTTACAGTTTTTTTTGTAATACCAACAAAGAGTTCTTATGCCGCTGAAGTAAATGTCAACCTGCGCGCGCATTGCTGCTTTGGGCGCCATTTTCCGCAAATGTTTGTTGACGTTTTCGCTGTGTGGTTGATTAATATCAAAAAAAGATTGTTTTTTCGTCGCAAGTGTGATGAAAACAGTCGTATGGAACTCTTGTGCTATTAGTCATTACGCTCTCGGCTTCCTTATCGTGCTCACCTGTGGCTCGCGCGCATAATACCGCCTCTAGTGTTTTTACAATGTAATGACTAATAGCACAAGAGTTCCATACGACTGTTTTCATCACACTTGCGACGAAAAAACAATCTTTTTTTGATATTAATCAACCACACAGCGAAAACGTCAACAAACATTTGCGGAAAATGGCGCCCAAAGCAGCAATGCGCGCGCAGGTTGACATTTACTTCAGCGCTTCAGCTTTACTTCAGCTTCATTAACATAGCACACTTGTATCATAATGTACTATTAACGCAAAGTGCCGATTTTGAGCAAGGCCGAAAAAATAAAAGGTGGAGCCGCACATCATAGTCAGGCATATTGTTCATGATCTTTTGAATCTAAGAAGTACTTAATCAACGTTTCGCGGCCCCGTGTACACACAATCTCGGTTTTTTGGGTCTTCAAAAAAAGGAAGGTTTTGAATTTGTATGTATATTTTTTATGTAAGTGCACTAATTACTCCGTCATATGTAAACTGATTTGCGTGCTTCTTTTTTATTATGTAGAGGAAGTTAACGAGATGATTCTCTGAACACTTTTAACCCCAGCTGTTGATCCGATTCGTAGTTTTATGCCGATTATTTTTGGGTATAAAAGCAACTTATATTTGTCCAGGGTATAAGTTACTTCTCTACAGAATTCCATAAAAATTCGTGTACTTTTAGTGTTGGGTACAAAAAACCTGTACATGTTTCCAGTTATTTTCGGATATATAATTTAAGGTTGTGACTATAAAAGCTAATTCTTTCTAGTGGAACTCATCTACGAAAATTAATCTGAAATCGTAGATAAGAAAGCTGGCCTTTCATGTTATTGTATCTTCATTGTATAATTTTATGGTTATTTTTTCAATGCTGCAGCGCGATTACCGTTCTGTATGTCGCTAATTTAACGTGTCGGTATAGCTGATTTCTTGGACGAAGTATCGAATTTTACCGATTTAAATGTCAAACTTATCGATCGTTAGGAAAGGTAATCGCGCTGCAGATTTGTTTGTCAGTGGTTGTGTAGGGAAAGTAGGCAGCCGCATGGTAGCTTAAGGCAGAAGTCGTTGTTTCCCAATATTGTCACGCCTTGTGTTTCGCTTTTTTCTCGGCTCGTCCGTACAGATCCATAGATATATACGAAATAGGAACTCACCGTTCAGAAAATGTTAGCTTAAAATACTCTTAACCGGTTGTTCGCGTCCGTTCTCACGCGAGTGCTGTCCGTGTTTAGGTCAGAAATAGTATTCTCTATGCTGATGTGACAGTACACCCAATTCTATGCTTATATAATATGTCAGTACACCTTATTCTAAGCTTATGTGTCAGTACACCTAATTCTATGCTTCTATTTAGTTTTTAGTTTCATTATTTTCTGCTTTTAGGTAGGTACGTAATTTTAAGAAAATAATTTAGACATGTCATTTTGTATATTAATTAGTTGAAACTGCTGAAAACGTTAGTAAATATGTTATACTTAGTTTTATACTTTTAATATTGGTATGTAAATAGCTACATCAATATAATTATGTTGAGATGTGTAGACGCATTTGGAACTTTTTTTACAGTTTTAGTAAAATTATGAATTCTGTTAGTTAGTGTGATTATATTTTTTAATCTCAGGTTCGAGCTTAAATAGAGAGGCATCCAAATGTGCACTTCACATAGTCACTATTATGTAAAATAAAATAAAAATTATAATTTAGTACGTACCTAATAATATTGTAAGTAAATGTACCCCATATCCAGACATATAATTTTAAATAAATGTGTTATGGATTAGATTGGGGAGCAAAACTAATAAAAAGGGTTGTACAGACGTTTATTCTTTGATATTACCTATGATGTAAAGTGTTAAAAATGACCAAGATTGAAATCTTTGAATTATGACTTAGATTTGTTCCTCAATAAAACAGCCATTAATAAAATAATGACACGTGTTTTTTTATTAATCCTCTAGTTGCTTCTACCGTATTGCACCGAATTAAAATTGCCAAGAAATTGTAAACTAAAAGTTATAACCGATTCCGTAAAGAGAGTACCACGCTGCGCTGGAGTTCTGTAGCTACTACAGGCGTACTCAAGGTTTTGGAAGGCTGAACCTGCTAATTATGGGTGTAATTTGAAATAAATATTTGTAGTAATATATATAAGCTTTCAAATAACACCCCTAAGTGCCTCCAAAAACCAACTAATTGAGTACGCCTACAGTAGCCGCAGCTGTCAAGTGCGTTGTAGTATACTCGCTTTACGGAATCGTTTATTATTTCTTGGCAATTATTTTACAGTTTTGAAAAGATAATAAATGTGCTATCTTTTATATTACATCAATTATTTGCTACAGTTTCTCAATATTGAGTAAAACTGGTAAACATGCAAAAGATTACAAAAAAATATATTTTTTTAAATGTTTTTACTATATCTACTACAATTACATAATAAGTGTTGAGAAACAGTTGTAGTACATAAAATAAGCTTTTTGATGACACCCGTAAATATCTTCCAATGTCCAATTCAGCACACCTGTAGTAAGCTGCAGAAGTCCAGCGCAGCGGGGTACTCGCTTTACGGAATCGTTAGATTATATTTTCTTGGCAATTTTATTTACAGTTTTGAAAAGCTAATAAAACGTGCTATCTTTTATTTCCTAGCAATTATTTTACTACAGTTACTCAATACCGAGTAAAACTGGTAAATATGCAAAAGCTATAATAACGTAAAAAATACATTTAAATATTTTTTTCCTATAACTACTACATTCACAATATAGGTGTAGAAATAATTGTAGTACATAAAATAAGCTTTCAAATGAAACTCCTAAGTACCTTCCAAAACTAAATAGAATAAGTCAACACTAGACGCGGAAGTCGAGCATAGTGTGATACTCTTTTTATGAAATTGGTCACAAGTTCTTTATTTATTATAAAATGGTGATTTGGATTACATTTTTGAAATGCTCATTAAATGTATTATATTTTATGATGAAACGTTTATTTGAACCAAATAAACCAAATCCAAAAAACCAAATTGACTACGTCAACTGTAGAAGCAGTCGAGCGTAGCCACAGAAAAGCGTAGGCCCTACTCTTCTCTTCAGTGAGCGTAGCGTGGTTCTCGCATTATAGAATCGGTCATAGCTTCTTTGATTATTACTTTAAGGCAATTCGGATTACAGTTTTGAAAAGCTAATGAAATGTGCTATGTTTCATATTGTAAAATTAGTATTGCTACAGTTGCGCATTATTGAGTTAAACTGGTAAATATGCAAAAGTATAAGGTCTGAAAAACAGTTTTCTTCGAATATTTCTATAACTACTATACTTACGCTATAGCTTTTTGAGAAACAATTAAAGAACATTAAAAACCTTTCAAATTACACCCCACACGCCCATTTGCTGAAATAGAACACGAGAAATCGTAAAAAACGGCGTATTTTGTCGCTATCTTTGTGACGTCATAACTACCACTAGCCCCACTTCTGCGAATTACAACCGACCATTTCGTGTTGTGGAGACAACAAGGAACACATCCATACCGGTTGTAAGTATTATAGAAGAGATGTCTACGAGATTTCTCCAAATGGGCCAATTTCCGCCCGACTAATAGTAAAAGTTGTTTTGTTGTACGGAATATGCCCAACTGATTAGAACTATCATGTATATGTATCCTGTATGCATATAATATAATGCTTATTCCTTAGATGTAGGTATTTAGTATTAGCCGTATTCTTAACGCTAACATCATCACTGACAGTACCACAAGTAACCTTTATCGTAGCATGCTATCCTCAACACAGAGTACAGAGTAAATAGAAGCAGAGATGTGATCAAAAGATTTTTCCTTAGAAAGACGTGTGACTGTGCGGGGATGTGTAGGTTTGCGGGCTTTGAATATATACCCAGCCAGAGAGCTAGATCCTCCAAGTTTGCGGGAGGAGTGGCAAATGGTACTGCCATCCAGCGGTATTTTTGTTATGAGTTTATATTGTCTTATCTTGTGTACAAAATGTGTTTTTTCTACAAATAAAATATTGTCTATTGTCTATTGATGAAAAAAATGTGAGAATCGAAGTTTAGTGCACTTAGCTGAATGAATACTTAATTTCTTAACATCACGCTAGATGTCGCGTTTTAAAATTGTATAGATTAGATCACTAAATATACAAATAAAATTACTTATGAAAATTACGAATGAAATTAATGAGATGCCACTCATGTCATCTGAATTTTTCCCTCTGTCATTTTTACTAAAGAAACAGAGCAACTCATTTCATTTTTACTTTTACTAGGTAAAAACATAAAAAATCGTAAGTCTAATAATGTTTAAGTTTGAATGACCGTTACGCGTGGCGGATGTTAGCAGACTGAGCAATTACACACTCTGTCCGCAAAATAGGAGCTGCGGCCGCAAGTCGCTATCGCAACTCCTATGATACTAGCTAACATTAATTTAAAAGACGAACTTTAAAAAAAACGGTGGGGTTTGCTCAATCGTAGAGACTACCGTTTATCTAGACTCTAGAGCATGACCAACTATTATTCCTCCTATACACTAGTGCTAGCTAGTGCAGTAGTGTACACAAATTAAGTAGATAATATAGGCTAGGACGATACATAGACCAGTATGGTAGGTATATGGATGATCATTATGAACATTAATTATAGGTACGTTCAAGTTTTACTAGTTAGTAATACCTACTCGTTGACGGTTATTGGTTTTAGGTCACCCTGAAAACGTTGGTGTGGTCAAACATTGGAGAATTTATCTAGATCATACGTAAACCGCTATTTGAAAACTACCACGACTATGCATTGCAGTATTTTTTTACGTGATATTTGCCGTATTCTCGTAAATGATCATAGAACTGCAAACGTAGGTAATTAATTGGAGACTACGGTAAACACAGGGCTTAAAATCCTCAGGGTAAACCCAATGAACAACTTATAAAACTCACACAAAACCTATAAACCTATTTCGAATTAAAATGTTTATATTATACCTAAATCATTAAAAAAAATTACAGACGTCACTCATATAGTTTACACTTGGTTTACATATCAATAATTGGTTTATAGATCAATTTCAAAATGATACAAGTGTTGTACTACTACTTTTAACCGTTTTTACCTATGGTTTTTACTTAATATCTACAGGCAATTCTTGCATTTATTAGTTAGCAAACCAGCGCAATGGTGAGGAAGCCAAAGGACTTTGTTCCATTCGGGAGTAGTGTGGCTCGTTTTGGGCAGAACAGGGCGCACCCGGGGATAGACCCGAGCGGGCTGTACGCTGCGCGGCCCGCCGCCTGCGACCCCGGCCTGTACACCCCGCAGTCGCTCAATGAAATATTCCGAATCAATAGGTACAAGAAAATCGACAAGGACCCATGGAGGTACAAAGCGGAACTAGAAGAATGGGCCCTAAACTTAGGCTACAGAAACCAAAAAATCCTCGAGTACAAGTTGTACACGAAATCGATCCTGGGTCCGGCGTGGCATGAGGTGGACTGGCCGCCCGAGTATGAGGCCGCGTGCAAGAACGTCGGCTTCAGCCGGACGCCGCGCTTTCGCCGCTCCAAGAACAGAATCCCCGGCCCCGGAACCTATTATCAGGTGCAGCTCTACAAGGCGCCTTACGGCCCACACTCTACCAGGCCCACTATGGAGAGAGAAGAGCCCTGCAGATTGAAAGACCGTATGCCGAAATGGTCCCTCGCTCCCAATCGCTATACGATCCTAGACAAGGACTCTATAGAGAATACACCGAATCGGTCGGTGTCGAAACGTGGGCCCTACGAATTGTTCACCGGGAAACGAGACGGAAGTTCTATTAAGAATCATTTCAACATGTCGAGGAAAGTAATGGCAGCGACATGGCCCATCGCCCTGAAAGGAACACTAGATAAATACGACAAATCTCACTTCGGTGCGATGAACAAGACCGGGAGAGAACGGCCATATATGGGTCGAACTGCGTTGGTGGACACAGCCATGTGCAAACGTAAACCGGACGATCCTGGGCCGGCTCATTACCCGGAGGACTTGCCTGCGTCAGGGGTTAAGCAGAACAAGCGAGGGTTTAACAGTTCGTACGACAAGGGGCCGGGCTACCAGCGCGTGGTCGTATGGCCCGGAGTCGGACGCTACTCCCCCGGTGACGGGCGCTGCGGCCTGCCTGGGCAAGGACACAGACACGTGTTCCTAAGCAAGGTAGGCCGCACCATAGGCTCCATCCTCCCGCAGCCTATGAACTCGTTCTAAACGGCGACGTGGACTCACTGCTCATGCGCAAACCTGCTCTATCAGTCCAGTCGAGGTACAGGTGTTATCGACAAGCTGTGCAGCATGCTTTCATCATAACACTATGTCTCGAGCAGCTAGCTTTTATCCTAGTCAAACTTAGTAAACTGGAGTTGATTTGACTATTTGACTACAGATATCCCTGCTCCACAACGAAAAAAGGAGAATAACGATTCTGTTAGTAAATATAGGTACCTAAGTACCTTAGTAAATGTAGGTAAGTAGATACTTTTATTGTAAACTGGCTTATCGAATTATGAAAAATGTAAAGTTGGCGGCATTTTAGTTTTCAAACATGATAAGGGTAGGTATAGGTAGGCATTTATTTTGTGTGGTGAGGATATAAATAAAAAATGTGCGTTACTTATACCTAAACCTTTTTTTAAGTAGGCAATATTATTAGATGATTTATTATTGAAGTAAATTTTTGTATTACTTGTAGTTTGAAAAATTAGACCTTCACGCTGATTATTAGCAATGATCTTTTTATTAAAAGCTGGAAAAACTAATTATTTCTTAATTTGTCACTCAGTCGACCGTATATTTTTTACACCATGAAAGGTGAGTGAGAGGATTTGAAAGTAAAAACAAAATAACAAAAATTGAAACTTTCCCGTTTGATCACCATTGAGAGCATTGGTAGAGGCACAGAATGAAGTTGAAGTTAACATAATTATAATGATTATGTAAAGTATGGGAAAAAAATAGATATGGAAGCGTAAGTTACCTTTGACACCTTATTATAATGGATCATCATCATCATCATCATGGACAGCTTGCCTGCTCAGCTTACTGCAAAGCATAAGCCTCCGAACTCTTAGGCCAACCTCCCCCCTGTTTAGCGCCAAATCGTGTCCAGCTACTTCCATAGAACTTCCGGATGTCGTCCCGCCATCCTAGACTAATCGTCGTCTTAGTTTGGTGCCAGATCACTTCCAGTGATTCTTAGCACCCTCTGCCCCACCGTTTCTCCGACCGCCACCTTAGCCGGGACTAGGTGGGGCTGCTGGGGTCAGAGGGCCTTGTATTGGCGTTAATCATGAAGGGGTGTGTTGTTAGCCTTAAAACACCAAGCGATACAAGAAATTTCTTGAATGCATCGTTTTCTCTGTCTCCTGAGTAAAGTATTCTCTAATTCAAAAAATCTATTGAGAAATCGCGTCTCGGAATCTTGTGGTTGTGGTTCGATCCCGGACGTTCCATCAATGAGTTCTTTGGAATTTTTGTACGGATTAAAAACATAGGTACCACCGGCTTTTCAGTAAGTAAAGGGAAGATGAAGATGTCCAAAGAAGAAATGATGGCATCAATGCTGTAGGTACGTGTATGCGCCAACCTGCAACGATGATTTGGTTCGGGAGCATATTGGTAATATGAAGTCGAAGTAGGCAGGCTAGGTACTATTTACTCAGTTTATACCTACTTATCTGTAGTGGATACATAGTACCTAAATATGTCATAATGGACTATACTCCTACAGGTGATACGGTTTGGCATGAGTCGGCGAAAAGGGTGGTGGGCGGCCGTGTGTCGGCGCGACGGCGGCGACGACGCGTCACGCTACCGCTCGCGACGTCACGTCACTCGGCCTACTCAGAATCAAGAAAAAGTATCGAAGGGAAGCCGAGCCGACTCGGTAGGTCTCCGCATTAGAACCGCGCCTTATGCGGGGTGTATAACGCTGGCGAAAATCGATGGGGAGGGAAAGAGGGCGCGTGCGTCCCACCGCGTCGCGCCGTGTCACATCCGAACAAACGTCGGCCGGCCCGCACGCTCGCCGCACCGCGCTGCCCATCCGCGTGCATAACCTCAAAGGCGACTTGTTGCCAGCACCGCCTGCTGCGTTCTTCCCTGGACTCTTCACACTCTCTTCCTTCAATAGATCCAGCTCTTTAACCCCCCAAAAATCTGTTTTTCTAGAGACAGCCTGCGCGCGCCTCTGACCGCGTCCATAGTGACGACGAACCTGGTTCGGTTTCCGCGCGCGAACTACCCTGCAGGATTTGAAATGTACGAGCTGGTTTTTGTGTGCTGACATTTTAGACGCAAACGATGTGAGAACGAGTGATCTGCCGAGACATCAAGTAAGTACCTTTACAAAAACCGAGGACTTATTCGCGATTAAAAACAAGTTATTGCGAGCTTATGATCAATTTATTATATAATGTATGATTGTAGAAAGGCTTTATTATGAGAGTTAAATAAGATTTGTCACTTTTACTGATTCTAAGTATTTAACTTTTCCGGGCGGAGACAAGCCTTAAAGGAAATAGGTAAGTCTCTTATCTGCTGGATAACTTGTGTAAGTAGGTGTTGATTATTTATTCTAACAAAAAATATTGGGTTTGACTAAGTTTTGTTATATGTATAACATAGTATATAACATAGGAGTACATGAGGGTGCTGGTAATGTGCTACGCCGCCGCGCCGTACCGACCATGCAAACAGGCGTTTATTTATGCATGAAGAAATGTAATATTATATAAATCTTTCAATGGGCATTTGAATACAATGCAACAAAAGGCAAATAATTGAGGGAAATAGAGATCGCTAATTGGACCTTCCTATATTTGTACTAGTGGTTGCCCGCGGCATTGCCCGCGTGGCCTACAGGCGATATTAGAATTTGGCATATAACCAAACCGTGGCTGTTTTATGGTATAATAGACTGGCGTGTGACCGCCAACACGCCTGATTAAGCGTTATAGTTACGTTTACGTTGGAGCACGCTTGCCCAAACGAAGCCGATTCACTCGCGACTTATTGAAGACACCCAGAATATATCTATTGGGAAACAAACACCCACTCGGGAAGCGTATTCCACCTGTTTAACGGTTCGCACAAAGAAAATCCTTTTTTCCTTTTGGGGTACGGAACCCTACCCTTTCCCACCCCCACCCTACGGGTTTTGAGGTACACAGCCTCAAAATCATTGACAATAAAAATGATCAAATTATTCGTTTAAGTTGGGTACTACCTGGATATAGATAGATACGGATAGCGAGGCCATAGTTACTATGACAAGTTCTATAGAAAAAATTACGGAATAAGGTCATGATATGCAGCAGGTATCAATACTTACCGTGCCACAAGCTATAAATATTAGACGACTTCTTCTATGCCAATCAATATTACCTTCTACACTGTCCATACTTGCGTCACGTATAAGAGACTCGCTTTTGCTAGCAGCTTTGCTCGCGTGGATATAATTATGTTTACCTACTGCATTAGCTCTACCATCCCACTACTGGGAGGTCTACTCTAGAAAGGCGATACCTACTCTACGACAGGTTGGCCGTTGTTGGTAGTGTTACAATATGCCTGCATATGTCCTGCATACGTACCTAACTGCATACGTACAGTTTCGCGAAGAAAAACATTGTAAGAGAAAGAAAGAAACACGTCCGAAAGTGAAATTCAATTTCTCTACGCCTCCATACGTAAACCTGCAAACATCCGGCTTCGTGGACGAAAACATTGTGAGGAAACCTGTATAAGTCCATAAGATTAAATTTTAATAGTATATGTAAACATGTTTTGTTAAAGCTTAAACAGTAAGAATAATTATGACCTCTGGCAGGACTAGAACCTGCATACGAGCAGTGTAAACATGTGTTATTCCCTAAGTAAAACAAAGAGATAAAAAAACTTAAATAAAAAAAAACTTGTTCTTAAATATCGGGAGCTCATTTCACAACATAATCACGGTAAATATCCCGTTAATAATAATATAACTTTAGTAAACAACCGTGATAGTTTAAAACAGTGTTTTATGTCTCTTTGGGTAAAATAAATTTAATCGTAGCATGGATACTAGACCTACTAGGTTTTTGGTCTTCGTACATCCTATGCAATACGGCCCGAGCGGCGAGCAGCGCCAACTAGCTTTAAACCTACAAACAATCACGGGTTACGACCAACCTGTTGATGAAGTTTTACTTACTTATTCAGTAACAGCGCCTGCCTCGTATCTACCTGGACTAAGTTTATTATGAAGGATGCATTCTAAATGGTTGAAGTTGGACTCAGCAATCACGACTACACCGTTAATGACTGGATTACACGGGCTTCGTTGCAAATGCTTTGTACTAATGCATAGTATTAATACATTTCGTGTAAGCGTGCTAATTAGTCCTTCATATAGTTACAACTTTTGTAGTGGTAGGACTCTACTGCAGAGTCCGCCTGGGGAAGTACCACACCTTTGTAAGTTATTCAACCGCCAACCAGTAGTCATTATCAGCCACCACCGTTAACTAAGAGGACGCTGCTGCCCGTCCTCCGGTGGTTCTGGATGCAGTTTTAGGACATACCCAGGTCAACCAGTAGTGTGCAAGCATTACTGTGTTCCGGTTTGAAGGGCAATGTTACCAGAGAAATTACTGGGTATGTGATTAAGAGATTTAACATCTAATATCTCAGGGCGCCGAGCGCAGTGCGGTGCGGCGCAGGATTTTGTTCGCAAGTTCACAATTCTGGTACAGCTACTGTTAGTGGCAGGCGTGACGCTTACCACCAGGCGAACGTCATGCTCGTCTCGTCACTTGAACGTATAAAAAAACTTAGTATTAGTAAATGACAGTGCAAGTGAATGAAACCCGATCCTATTAACTAAGCGACAAGTGTCATATTAATATAAACCGATTAGTATACTAATGAGGAGTACGAAGCACGTGTAATCTAGACATTATAAGGTAATAACATTTCCTCATTTTACTCATTCACTATTTTATCCATCAATATCATCGAAAACCGTTTATAGTCACTGATGGATAAAAGTCCTTCTTTCGGCGCTACTGCCAAATGTCTTATGTGCCTAAATCTTTACTTCATTGAGTCTCTTACGCTACGTTTAATTATTAGTTGTATCCATTCTATACAATAGAACACATCAACCCCAAGGGTTATTTGATCAGTCAGTATCTATGAATTCTAAGGGCGCGTTATTTGATATTTCGCGCGATTCAACGCGGTTTGATCAAGGAGCTTGTTTTTTTTATCATTTCTTGTTTTCTGCCGAAGTCCGTGTTCTCCGAAAAGTACAATTTGGGTTTCTTCAAATCCAGAGTGAACAGGTTCCTTCTAGATTAGCGTGCTCCATCCTAGACCACATCGTTGCTTAACATCAGGCAGGGTGTGGTCAAATGCTAACCTATTTATTATCAATAAAAAAAACATACTTAGGTAGCTACAGTCAGTATGAGTTTTCGCAAAGATATATGAACGATTTTCAAACAATATGGTTCGAAAGTCGGTCGGCCGTAAACGTATGCGAAACCCATAATATAAACAGTTCAAAATTCGAGTTGGCACTTGGCAGTGTCCCTAGTTTTTAAAATATACCTAGTATATTAAAAAAAAAATAACTTACACTTCTACATAAAAATTCTGAGCTGTTTTTTTAAAGTAGTTTACCATTTTTCTTAACACATCATGGTTGATTTTTACTAAACATATGATGGTATGGTATGGTGGTGTATATTGTGTACACCACCGACCAAATTGCATTTGCCTCCGTTAGTCCAGTCCATCCAAAGGTTGCCTGGAAGAAATCGCTAAAGGTGATAAGGCTGCCCTTGTACTGCCAAATAATGTACCCTGATTAGTTGTTCTATATTTCTGGTGTGCAATAAAGTTGTATTGTATTGTATGATGATATTGGATCCAAAGTGCTTAGGCCATGTCCCATACGCAGATGGTCTAGACAATAACTACGTGGTACACGGAAGCGTGCGTAGCTTCACTGCGGGAACTGTGCTGCGCTATAGTTGTACATAGTCGTGGGTTGATATTCATGTATAGTGTGTGCTGTACTGGAAATGTAGACCTACGTTGTCAAATAAACGTACACACGCAGCCAAAATGCGCCTCGTGGCCGTACACAGCGTGCGCCGCAGTGAGCCTTTATGCTTATAAAATCCTCGGATTTATACGGTAATTTCAAGCGGAAACATACATATTAGATGGCTCTCGTTTCAATGCGATCAACTCTAGATATACTTCACCATACCGGGGATTCCACATTTCCATTCCCTGGGATCCAAAATTAAGTAGGTATATTTTGAACAATAGTAAAATTCTGTTTTGTTAAATTAAAGATTTTTTTTTATCCGCCTGAACTTAATAAAATAAATAACTCCTTTAATTTTACTATAGTATTATATTTACTAAGTACTAGTGGACCTGGCCATGAAAACAAAAAAATACTTGGAACCCGATTACAGCGCTACCTACCGGACCAAAATGTCCCGGACTCTCACTCTCACGACATTACACACGAACAGAATAATTATATATGTAATATATATACATACATAATTAAATTAAATTAAAATAAAAAATTCAGCGCTCTATGCATTTAGTGCATAGATGTTTTGTTAGTATGATTGGTTGCTTCTCAAGCGTCGGCGTCGACCTCTATTGAATAACTAACATTATTTTAATGCTTTGATTTCACATTTGCGGGTGAAATCTTTTTTTAAGACTGGGTATAGATAGCGTCATGTAAAAAGAACGCTGGAACAAAGTAGAGGGGGTGCGCATGTGTACACTTGCGCACAAAAGTACTAGGCCTATTGTTTTAAATAATTATTAATTAGCCTTTTGCTCGCAGCTTCGTATATTGGTTATTACTCATACCGCGCCTCATACCACCAAATAGACCGATAAATCGCCTACTGCGCTGTTTAACCGCCAGCGTTTGTTTTTACAAGACGCGACCTATAGCGGCAAAGATAATATAATACTGTACTAGTAGTAGCACGAAAAAGAATATGTAGGTAGGTAATTGTAATTGTTACTGTGCACACTATGGGAACTGTTTATATTCCAATTTTTTTAATTCACCTTTGTGATTTATACAATGTGTAACAAAAAGGTTCAACAATACTGAAGGGTATATGTACTCATCATTATTAACAACTTTTACTACAACAATAAGTAGCTTATATAGTTTCATAATATTTGGATTTTTACCTCTCAAAGGGAATGTAAGATAATCCCGGAATTAACAAAAAAACCTAAAGTATTATAATACCTAATAATAGTTGTGGCAATAACGGCAAATATGACGCATTTTTTTATATTAAATTATAAATAACCTGTACGTGATAGTTCCAGAAGTGTATTTTCCTTTGAATAGTGAGTGAAAATATAACTTGATCAATTTAGCCGCTAGCTGCCTTTGCACTGTGACTCGTAGAACTTTCTAAAACTTAGGTCTACTACGAGTAACTCTTGCTACAAATTTCTAAAGTATTGCTCGCTACGAAAACGTAGCAGATATTTGCACCCTAGGAGGAGAAGCATTGGAATAGTTATCTGTTTTTTTGTCTTTTTTAATCGATTTCTTCGAGCATAATATACCACTGGAGATGCCAATGGCGATAACTTGTCTACGTAGTTTTCTGCCACTCTTTGCGGGGGACGAGGTAAGCACGTATGACACTACAGAAAAGCGAAAGCCTTATGGCCTTTTCCTGTGCGGATGCAGATCGGCCCGCGCGTGGATCCGGTCGGCGTGCAGGATGCCCCGTTTATCGTTTCATGCAGCGAGGGTATTTTATCATTATCGCCGGTTTCAAAGCTATCACGCGAGTTGCACGCACGCGGATCTCGGATTGGCTGCGGGCTCACAATCCGCGCGTTCTTTTAAGTAGTCTAGTTTCAAGATATGGATCACCTCTGAATAGTTGTTTTCAATAATACAATTAATGATTACTTTTATAACGTTCACCTTTCTGAGCGAGCTTACTCACTGGCGACACGCACGTCTTTACATCAGAAAAAATCTCTAGATGAAATCTTAGTCATGCGTGTGGCCAGGAGCATGCTGCAACACCCCTCTATTGGGAGGCCTTTATCCAGCAGTAGACGACGACGACGAAACAAACTCCTGTCAAATGGTCATCAAACAGTATTTGGTCGGTGACCACATACCTTTTGGCAGAGCGGTACACCTTGGCTTGCCATCTCCAATGGTGTATGCTCGAAAATAGAGTTACGCATAAAATTTTAAAGAAAGGAAAAGACAAAAGACGGATTAAACATTTGGAGGATATTTATTAGCCCACTGCTGGACGTATGACCATATTCACGACGCTGCGCTAGCCCTGTTGTGGTTTGGTGGATTCACACACGCTATTGAGTATATTCTCCGGTTGTAAGCAGTTTTCGTTACCCGCTCAAGCGCTTTCCCGCGGTATCAAATAAATGTCCCGTCCCGCGCCGCCGGCGCCAGGTATTTCCCGCGCATTCTAATTGACCGTCTCGAAAGCGCCTCTTACGACATTGAGTGACAAAATTTATGACAGGACTCATTGAAGAACCAAGGAGTACGTTACGTAAATAATTTTGGCTAGTGTAGTAATAAAATATTATGCTACGTAAGGCAAACTTGATCTAACTATAAAAAAAGGTTTTTTTAAAACATTATTAATTTGAAAATAAAAGCGATAGCATACTGTTTTTTATTTTTATTTCAAATGTACATGAATAGCATTACAATAAGGTAAAAATAGGGATATTATTAGACATAAAAAAAAACAAAAAAAAGATTATAAACTTACATAATTTTTTATACAACTGGCACTTTTTTTTTTAACTTTGAGCATAGATTAAATTACACACAGAGAGTGGCAAAGACTCGTAACTTCAAGCAAATATATCAAAGATCCGTATTAGACTCACTAACGGCATCTGTTGAGCGCCCCATTAAAATTATGAGGTAAATCATATGGCGCGAATTTCGTGCAACTGGACTTGCAGGAAGTATAATTGCTTCGGGGAACGTGCAACCACGGTTGCACGGGCACTCTGGCGGTTATGACGTTTTCCTTCACCACAAAGCCAAGAAGTATGAAAATCCATACATAAACTCTCAAATAAAATATTGATACGAGCCCGGGATTGGTACCTATGACCTCACAATTCCAAGTCGAGCGGTCTGCCACTGACTATCACGTACGGCTATTTAGGCTAACTAGGTACGCGTTAGACCACAATCTCACCTTAGTGGTAGGACTCTATTGCAGAGTCCGTCTGGGGAAGTACCACATCTTTACCAGTTATCCAACCGCAATAGCAGCAGACGACAAGCACGACTGCGTTTCAGTTTGAAGGGACATGTTACCAGAGAAATTACTGGGCGTGACGAGCGCAGTGCAGTACGGCAGAGGATTCTGTTCGCAAGTTCACAGCTACTGTTACGGGCAGGCGTGAATCCTTACTACCAGGAGCCGCTCTTCTCGTACTTAGGTACTTTTTTATGCAATGGAGTGCCATTGCATAAAAAAGTACTTATTCACGTATTTCTTGAACATCCCCATGTTCTACGTTATCGAGAAGACAAACAGGAGTACCACACTGCTATTGTAGGTGTACTAAAGTTATGTATCGATAGTACACGGGTGCATTGCTCACGGTGTTCGGTTGTTTCAGAGAGGGATAGACGATGCCGCGGTGCTACATGGTAAAGAAGGACCCGTCGCCACTGGGAGGGACTCCGCCATGCAGCCCCACGGAGGCGAGCGTGGCGCCTCCATGCTACACGCCGCACGACCACCACACCCTGGCAGGCACGTACTATACGACTGAATTCTTCCTGCGCTGAATTCAGATGCGGTCGCGCGTACGGTATTCACACAGGGTCAGCGTCTAGCTCCAAACTAAGTAAAGCTTAGTTTGAACGAACCATCTCCGGGTATAGGGAGAAGTTGGTGTAGACAAGGATAGTAATTTATGTACAATATTTTCATTGCAATATTTTTTTTTACAGTAAGTTTTTTTGTTCCACACTGTGGCGCTGACCTCAACGGCGCTTAATTTGTATATTCCTAAGCGCAGACGTGACTGGTCTAAGCGCAACGGGAATTCAGGTCTGTAAAATTGCTGAGTGCCCAGTGCGGAAACCCTTCCGCACTAGGCACTCATACCGCTTATTGAATTTACGAGTGAGAATTTGCGAGAATTATGTAGTATTTTTGTTTTATTTATACGGGATTACGCACGATTAGTTTATTCGAATATAGATTCGGTCACATCCACTGAACTTTTTTAAGGTGTTGTAAACAGAGCTAACAAGAGAGCAGAGTAATTAAACGTGAGTAATGTTTTTTTTTTCTTTGGAAAATTTACAGCTAAGTACATAATTAGTGTAGTATAAATAAGAATAAAAGGCCAGTTAAAAAAAAACACAGATATAAGGAAGAATAGAATGGAGAAGTAACACTGTAAAAAGATGGACTCGCACATAAATAAACAGTCTAAACAATAAATATGCAACAGACAAAAAATAAACAATAATAAGAAGTTAAAAAGCTTAAGTTTGCTAAAGAAAAAAATTATAAAAAAGAGAGGAATTGGAACATACATAAATAAAAATAAAACAAAAATGTATGGAAACCACGTCAGTTTTCATAGTAACATTACGTAGAACGATTTAGAGATGGCATGGTGTAGATACGTGGCACATGATGCGGGATAAAACATTATAATATTATTAAAAAAAGTTTTTTGGTATGAAGATATCGCCTAGCATACATGCAAGAATGAACAGCCGAATTTAGATACTTAACTTTGTTATAAATAGAATAAGGTCTCGCGCTAGAACAAAGCACGCGTGTGAAGCCGCGGTTGCAGCTAGTGTGAAACATTACATACGACGATTTCTTTGAATTTTGTAAATTATCTGTATTTGGAAGCCTATTATTTGCAGCGACCTTATATCGTATCTTTGTGATAATAATACCCCATGCTGCAAAGTTTTCGCAAATTTCATGCTAGATCTTCTGTTTGCTTTCAATAAAGCCCGTATAAAACGTAGCATAACGTCGATCATTGTTGATGGCAGCCTCAATTCCGCGCGTAATGGTTGGTGAATAGTTTGTGACAAGAGGCTTAATTTGTGCCCCTTTAGGTTAGTTGATTGCAGCTTGTGAGCCTGTACTAAAAGGACCAAAACCCGGTCGCATCTATTCTATCTCTATGTCTAGTAGTCTATGTACTGCGCGTATGAAACTTATTTAACACATTTTCAACCGACTTCAAAAAAGGAGGTTTGATTCGACTGTATGTTTTTTTTGTATGTATGTTATTTATTTATTATTTATTTAAATGTTACACCAACAACAACAATGTTGCGCGATCACTCCGCCAGTTATGAACTGATTTTGATGATTCTTTTTTTGTTAGGTAGGTAATACTTCAGAGTTGGTCCCATATACATTTTATCGAAATCGGTGCAGTAGTTTGGTTTAAAAATAATAATAATAGAAAATATGAATAAATATGGTTTTTGTTTTATTTATACGGGAATACTCACGTTTAATTAAATTGGGTACTCCGACTATAGTTTCGATCACATCCGGTGACCTTTTTCAAAGAGTGAAAACAGAGCCCGATGCGCGTGCAGCTGCGTCCTGTTAAACGTGAGTATTCCCGTATAAATAAAACAAAATTGTGTCAAAACCACGTCAGTTTTCATAATTATACTGAAATTTAACACTTAATGAGGAACTCCCAATGGATTTGACTTACGGTTACACGATATTGGCTACAAAGTTGTTTAAAATCTTAATCACGAAGTAAATGTTAAAATAATGTTTGATTATTGTTGAATAATAATTATTATGGGTACTTTGAGTTATTAATTAATTAAATTACTATTTATTGATTAATATTATGAAAATGGGATAGTTGATTTGACTCAGAGTGGCCACGTGCAACTTGTTTACACCTTGCTATAAAAGGGGCTGTTGGCGAGCGCTTCGGGGCATTCTGAGTAAAACTTCTACCGAGGAAACAACTGTGAATATAGTGTCCAATATTTCTATGAGTTTTCTTATCCACGATGAATACTCCAACAGATATGTTTGTCACATAATTATTTATTGGGAATAGACAAGTATAATATCATTAAAAAAACGAACATCATAAAATAAATTAATCTGTCTTAAATTAATTAATTTGATAATAAATTAAAAATATGATTATTATTTGTTTGAATTAAATCAAATGTTATATATATATTTTTAATTTAATTAAATATATGTTTTATAATTTTCGTAGTTTTTCATTTTTTTTTATTAAATATAAGATCAACCTTTCTTATATCAGAATTCTTAGCATAAGAAAAGATGAAGAAAAAAGAAAACACACGGGAAAACATAAGTATTCCATTGAGTATAATTTTTTTATAAAAATAGGAACTCTATAATAAAATAATTTCAAGAATAAGTCTTAATAACTATTGATGTAAAATATAGGTACCTACGCATCTAAGTCTACGCAAATTCCAAAATATTTTTTTTTACGTATATTTGACCCCGCCGTTTATCGCGTTGTCCTACAGGAATCGTATATTTTTCGGATTAAAAAGAAGGTAGTATAATTATGTCACTAACTGACTATTAATCAAAAGAATCATGCAAAACATGACGTTAATCCGTTGCTTTCGATAGTATTACGAAGAAACAGTTAACTAAAAACATATAAACCAACAAACACACTCAGTGCCAATAGCGAGACGTTCACCTGGTGTTAAGCATCACGCCTGCCCTGTTATAGGCATATATCAGTGCCAGTATTGTGAACTTTCGTTATTATAATTCATTTTTACTTTATCTGTAAGAAAGCTGTTGGTACTCCAAATAGAATAAATGTTAGTAGGGTAGACAGGAGAGAGGGGTAAGTATGAGCATCGATTTGTTTGGTGCAGGCCCGCGTCCGGCGCAGTACGCGGAGCCCCCTCGCCACGTGGGCACTCAGTACGAGGAGCCCCGGAGTGGAGACTTCGCGGAGAAGCGTGGCGGCGGCACCAGCACGAGCCCGCGCGGCGCCGCCTCCCGGCACGAGCCCGACCGCAACGGGCTGTACACCGTGCTGCGCGCCGCCGAGTACACCGACCCGCACCTCGGCGCCGACCGCCCCGAGCCCACACTCACCGCCGCACACACCGACGACTACACCTCCGCATCGCTCACCAAAATACGCCAACTCGACTGCGATCCCCGACTTACGGATTACTCCGACCCGCGGCATGCCCACGAGCCTCGCAGCGGAGACTACGCGGAGCCGAGGACGGTGCGATACCTCGAGCGAGATCTGTCCAATAACGAACCTCGAGCGGCGGAATACGCGGAGCCTCGTGCGAATAGCCACTCGGAGCACGGCGACTCGGGGCCCGAGTATGGCGAGCTAGACAAGTACGAGGCGGTGGTGGAGTACAGCGCGGACACGAGCGCGAAGGCGGCGGAGTACGCGGAGCTCGGGGCGAGCGTGAGCGAGCGCAGCGCCGCGGACACGGAGGCGGCGCACGAGCTGCTGTCGTTGGCGGCGGGAGTGCCGCCGCTGCCGCCCGCTGCCGTGCTCACCGTGCTGGGAGCGCCCGATCCCGTGCTACCACTCTACACCTACCAGCTGCAGCCAGCTGGCATCTACATCATCGCCGACGAACCGAACAACCACAACCTGTACGCCACTGCGGTGCAGACGCTCACACCTTTGCAACAGGTAAGTCCACTTAGAATAAGCTGAAAATATGTTATACAGCCGACATAATTAATTAAATAAGTTATCATATCTACAATATAATATAAAGAATATCGTTTCGTCACAACACTATTATTTAAGTTTTTTTTGTTTACTTATTATGACCAAGTAGTTACTAGGTACGGTAAGGTTTCAACAGGTTGCATTGCCAACAGGTGGAGTACAGTACGCAGCCGCAAGTGGGCACATACATCGCGTACCAGGAACCGGTCGGCGCGGCGCCACTGCACTACCAGCCGCTGTACGGCGGCGGCGGCGCGGCGGACGTGCCGGTCGAGGGCGTGCCGCTCGCCGTGCCCGTCTCAGTCATCGAGGCGGTGCCGGCAGCGGACGAGCTTTCCCCGCCCACGCCCGCGCCTCTACCCCCGCTCTCCGTGCAGGTACCCGTCATTGAACCCGTGCCGCAGCCGCCACCCGCCCAGGAATCCTATGACACCGACTCCGACGAATCCGGCACGCCCTGCTCGAATGCCAAGAAGAACAAGTACAACTGTAACGAGTGCGGTAAGCGGTACGCGACATCCTCCAACCTGTCGCGGCACAAGCAGACGCACCGCTCGCTGGACTCGCAGGCGGCCAAGCGGTGCGGTGAGTGCGGGAAGGCGTACGTCTCAATGCCAGCGCTTGCGATGCACGTGCTCACGCACCGCATGGGGTACGTGTGCGGCGTCTGCGGGAAGCAGTTCTCGCGGCCGTGGCTGCTGCGCGGCCACCTGCGCTCCCACACCGGCGAGAAGCCCTATAACTGTCCTTCTTGCAGTAAATCGTTCGCGGACCGCTCTAACCTGCGCGCTCATCTACAAACGCACACCCCCGAAAAACGATGGGAGTGTGCGCGTTGCAATAAGACTTTCGCGCTGAAGAGTTACCTCAACAAACATCAGGAAGCGGCATGCAGCCAGGATGACCAGGACACCCACTGAGCGGTGCGCTCCGCATCAACGAAACATTTCTCTATGAACTTCTTTACACCTTTGTATAATTCGGACGAGAAACGTTTTGCCGAGCTCGGAGTATCGACGGATGGAAAATGATAAGCAATAATAAAGTACCTAATATTAACGTTATAACTCCATTAATGTTTAAAAATATAAATAAGTAGTCAATAAGTAAGTACCAATATTTTCAGTCGTTTTACTTCGACTCGAACGAGGTGTCAATTGATGGTGAAAGCCCGTAACGTTAAACGAGAAAAGATGTTATCATAGTACGAGTAGAGTAGGTATGTAAGGTCGCTCGCGCGGTGTGCGACGATATTAGAAATAGTAGTTACGGTGATACGTAGAGACTTATTGAAACCGTCGAGCTGTGGTACAAAGAGAGCAATAAATAGAGAAGGGTTAGTGGCTAGCGAACGAGCGGCGTGCAGCGCGTGCGAGGCCGGCGGCCGGAAGGACCAAACTGTTGCTCGGCCGCGTCCGCTGCGCGCCTGCCGGGCGACCCGCGCGGCCCGCGCGCCTCCCTGCGGCTCTCGCCGTGACTGTGACTGCACGCCTAGCTGATACTGCTTCCGTCGTAGATACTATGACCAAATATCTCGTAGAATCAACAAAATTTTGCTTATTGATCACTGATTGAAATAATAAAATAAATACAAATAAATCAGTAAAAGAAAAGTCAAGCTTCTTAGGTTATCATCATTCAAACATAATAAATGTCTTTTCCATGAATAGCTCAACAGGATCAAATTGCTCAGCCAATATTCCTTGTTTTGGGGACTAGGCCATTATACATGCCTATACAGAAAGCGTGTCTTGTCCGTCTATTGCCCATTGTACAACCACTATATAGTTCAATCAGTTCCACCACGGGATTATTTTTACCCGTGGCTCAACTGACCGCCTTAATAATAGTAGTGCCACCAGAAAGTTTTTGTCTGTGGTTGTACTTTACAGGGTTTGTGTCCATAGAACCAAAGATAATTCAATTACGTGAGACATACTCGTAACACTACTGTAGGAAATGGCAGGTGACAGGTGTCAATACAGATTTTTATTATTCTTATTTTTACTGAAACACATTTTACAACGGGATTTTACAAAGTTTATAAATAAATAATCTATGCTTAATACATAGTTTCTATCCGAAGCTACATAATTATACATTATAATAGTCATTCAACAATCTCGATCGTTATTAGCTACATGAGCATTGAGCATACTACTTAGATAATGTTAAGTAGTGATTCAGCGTAGTTTTTTATATCTAGTTTAGGTACCGAGTCGTTTGGCGCGTCGCTTGGGGAAACTTTAAAAATCTAATTCCAAAAATATAATATCATCGTATCCTAAAGTCACAGTGCTATTATAATATATTATATTATATATAAATATATATATGTTGTAACTAGTGCTATCTACTTATTTTTTCTTATGTTTTGGTATCGCTCTTTGAGCATTCTGCCCGTATCAAAGTCGGAAAAGTCAACGTCAAATCGTTTATTGCACATCATAGATTATGTAAAACGAATATTAATAACATAATAACGTAAACATAATGACCCAAATGAGGGTATGGCAATCAATGGGTATGGTATGGGGTTGGGTATCAAGTTTTAATACATTTCAAGTTTGTGATGTAATGTCCAAGATTCAAGTTTTGGTTGCATAAAGTAAAAGTTTAAATTGATCTAGCCTTTCTAGTGACTCCTGATCTATGTTCGAAACATATTTTTTTAGTTTTCCCTTGAAATAAGCGTTGTAATAGCTGTTGTTGTTTAATGACGATTTATTTTAACTAACTACGAGTAAGTTCTTTTGTTTTTTTACTCTTTGTTGTTTATTATATTTTACACAAGCCACTGTTTTTATTATGTTTTTTTTAGTATATTTTTTGTTTTATTGATCGTTTACAATCATTTAAAGTTTGAATTTTACGTTAGTAAATTATTTTATATATATATATATATATATATAATTATTATTTGTTGAATTTGGACTCTGGGTCAAAATCATTGTTTAAAATTAACAAACGTCAAATAACTTCTGCGCAATAAATACAAAATGTAGTGCGCAATACTAACTAACGTCATTTAATTTGAAGCGGTTTTTATAAGTAAGGTCTTATATCTGTTTTGTTTTATTAACGTCTAATATTTCTTTGGAACGATAAGTCTGGAAACCAACAGAATGTGAATAGAAGTCATGTATCGAAGAGAGCGTATTTTTTATAGATATACATTTTTATTGAGTAAATAGTTAGTGATGGCTTGCGTAACGTAGATATTCACATCATGATACGTAGTATAGGCACAGAATAAATAATAGTACTAATAGTACTACGGTATAGGTAAGTATTTACTTAGCGCGCTTTGGTATTTGCGCATCAGTCGATGTAGGAATTCGTTTTTAAGCTTTTATTTTAAATTAAAGTGAACTTGCGAGTATTGTAACAAGAGCTAGAATTGGTTGTAGGTACTCGTAGTCTACATGAGATCGATATTATAACCGTCATGATATAAAAGCGCGAAAAACACCTCATTAATTGAATAATATGCACTTTAGATATATAACATTATTAGGGAAATATTGTGCTAGGACGAAATGAGTTCCAAAATGCTTTTATGTAAACTGGAAAGCTAATGCATAATATGTTATTTGTTTACTTGTTTTTGGTATATTTTAATACTTCTATATTGCTGCGTTCCATGACAGGCGTCACAGACGTAGGAAACAAAGCTGCCAGGCTCAAATGGGAGTGGGCAGGCCACGTCAACCGGATGCACCCGGACAGATCGGAAAAGGTCTATACGGATTGGGTGCCCCTGGACAGTCGACCCCGAGGTCGCCCTCCGACACGATGGCGCGACGAACTCGGGAAGTTTAAAAAAGAATGGACGGCGCTGGCACAAGATCGAGACAGCTGGAAGAAATTGGGGGAGACCTTTGCCCAGCGGTATACAAGCCAGTTAAATTAAAAAAATAATAATATTGTAATTTCAATATTAAATGACAAAGTATACTTATCAGTATCGTTCCGACCGTATCGAGTGTCTGAGGCAGACATAGAAGAGCAAAAGGAAGAAGTAGGGCTTTCGCGTTTCTGTGGAGTAGATGTGGAGCTGTATTCAAATTCAAATTCATTTATTTCAGGTACGAGACCCATATAGTGTAGCAAATACAAAAATACAAAATATTTTACAAAAAAACTGTCCTAAAATGTCACAAAATTTAAAATGTCATTATTGAAATTAAAAATTCAAGTAATATATAAATTTAATTTAAAATAAAATAAAAACAAAATTTAACACACGCAACAAAACATTTAATAAAGGTCAATATCCCCGTACAAACGTATTGGAACTCATTTCGATTTAATGATTATAAAATACAAAACCATTCGTAAGTTAAGAAACACTTTAATCACAACCTACTTTGGCTCTGTTCAGTTTGAAATAAGTAACTCAGAAACATAAGTACGATTACTCAACGAAACGCATTTTTCATAAATAATATTTATACGCGTAACTATAGTATTTAATTAAAGATTTGAAATACAATTACTAGATTAAATAGGCAATTTATGAAAAATAATTAGGAATATGAAGGCATATTTAGTTGCTCAAATAACAGCAATAATATAAAAGCATAAGTCTAAATTATATTCAATTTAAATTAAAAACTATTTTCTCTTTTCTCGTTCTATAAATATTTCGTTCGAGTTAGATTGATTCCACAAAAAAAATACATTTAATTTGCTTCTAAACAGGGGTTGCTACGTCATAGTCAGAAAAAAATTATGAGCCCAACTAAACAAAAAAACAAACTCGCGATGAACTAGAAAAAGTGTCAAGAGTTGTATAAGATGACATAATTATTCTGTATAGTTATAATAGATATCTATTATTTATCAATTATATAATATAGGAAGCCACATATAGACGTAGACGTCAGACTAGTAAACATCAACGCTCGTTTTTCGACATAAGGTGTCTTCCCACGGTGCGTGATTCTGCGGATGGAAGCGAACCAGCACCGACGCAGTACGGGAAGAGTGTCGTCTATGAAAGCGCAGGCAAGTCCGTAGTGGTGCGCCCGATTCCGTCACTTCACATATTGTGAGGTGCAAACTCGTGCGTGGCCGTCCGGTCCGTGCTCATCTGCCGTGCGTTACACTCCACAGAACCACGCACCGCCGCTGGCTCCCCGGCCTTTATGGATTTAGTAAATAATGTCATACTAGCTTTGAGTTAAGCTCCAAAGCGCAGGCGATTTTTTTAGCGTGTATTTCAAAATACAGATGGTACCTACTCATTGTATCCGTATATATATATATATATATACCTACATTTACTCAATGTGATACTAATATATTATGTAAAAAATTGCTAATTGTTATGTCAAAAGTAACGCTTTTTAACTCTTTAATTTTTTATAGATGTTGTAATATTTTTTGGCATTGATTTGTTGCCAGACTAACAGAGAATTTTAAATTTTCCGAAAATCTATCAGCATCTGTCAATCTTAAAACAATAATGTCAATTAATACATTTAACAATAGTTCGCGGACTGTCAATTATTCACCGGTGGTATAGTCGGGACATTCCAGAATCTATAATATTATCTCCGTCTGCGGTCACTCTCATTTTGATAAACATAAGTGCGACGGAGACGGTTACAATATTGTATGCTCTAGACTAGCCGACGAGTTACCTGTAGAGTTCGGTACTCACTTTCTTTTCTTTTATATGTTTAAATAGGCTTGTGCTGGGCCGCCATTTTATAATGTATGGGTGTAATTTGCCTGATTAAATAAATAAATAATAATAATAATTATTATTATAACACATTTGGATCAATTTAAACCAAGCGACTTAAAAAAAAAATTACTTCCTTAAAATGCAATAATGAAATTATATATGAACCTACTACTAAGCATACGAGTAGTAGGTAGGGTAACATACTGACATAGCAATAACTAGTCAAGTTTGTATTAATTATTACTTTTCTGTTGTGGTTCACCTTATTTATTTATTTTTATGTCGTTTGTGAGCTCAGAACTTGAAAAATACTTTAATTGCTAAGATAATTTTATTTACTTATTATTTCATGCATATTACTTATATATAAGCAAATTAGACTGTAAATATGTACCTCATATGTATTCAGGTTATCAATTTAAGTCAATTATATAATGTCATTTACAGTTGTATAAGTCATGTTTTTTAGTAGTTGGGTTGGATTAAAATAAAAGTTTTTATTTGTAGCTAACTATTTAAATAAAATGAATAATTAATAAATATGATTAACAAGTTTTAAGACAAAAAGGTAAATAGATTTCACAATATTTATTTCAGTAATAATAATTACTATAATGTCTCGTTTAGTACCGGAAAGCAATATTATGTGTACAATCTTTTGAATATCTATTATAATTAATAGAAATTGTGGGAAAAAATATTTAAACCAAATTAAATTCGGGTTAAGATTTACAAAACTATTTACTTAGTAAGTATATACTTATCTATTATATTAATATTTCTTGACCATAATTATGTATTTAAAAAAATCATATCAACCTTCGACTTATTTTGGCATTCATAATTATAATACTTTAATTTCCTACATGACAACAAGATATTTAAAACTATAGATTCCAACATTGATCCCAAAAAAGCAGCAAACGTTATTATCTGTCCATTACATTAATTGTTTTATGACAAATTGACGACATAACATTGTAAAGCGTCTGACACTTAACAAATAAATACGTTTGATCTAGCATTATCTCTTTACAAGGTCAGGTCGACAGTTTAACCTTATGAGGAGGAATGCTAGATCAAACGAATTTATTTATATGGGATATAATTTGCTAGACGCTTTACAAAGCTATGTCATAAGCTTTGCATGTGCTGTCAAAAAGCTATCAACATAATGAACAGAGTATAGTGTTTGTTTACACAGACGGGAATTACGACATTGTACACATTTACACATTTAATTTTGACAAATGGGCCATAAAGTTGTACACATAGCTGGTTATATGGTGGGTTTTTGTGATGGTCGTTTATTTGAAAGATGTTACCGCAATTTTAGTTCAGTTTTATTGATAATATTGAATCTATATTTTTTTATTGGTTGCTAGCTCCATGGATACCGAAGCCCGAGAATTTTGTAAAAAAATATATGTTGTCAATCATATTTTCACTTATTTCGAATCTATAGTTTTGAATGTTATGACCTGCACCATAAAAGATGTCGAGTTCTTACAAAGTGTGTACTTTTTAAATATTTATTTTTAGTTTTAGTTTTGTATCATCGATGCTAGACACCAAAGTACTTATATTTGATATTTTACCTCTTTTTAAATATATTATTGAAGTTATTTGACTTTAACTAACATGGCAAGGTTTATATTGCATTTAAATTTACAACTGCAAATGTTTTATATAGGTAACGTAAAATAAGTAAAATGTAAAGCTATACCTGCCTTAGAACATCTATCTACCTGACTAACGGCTGTAGTGGCGTATGGTAGAGGCCATGTGGTGGCAGATATTATGAACAGCGTGCCTGTAAGATACTTAGCCACTTACTTAAGGTCCAGAATACCGCGAGCCGATCTGTGCGTTACGCTCGCGCATTTCAACATTTTGAAGATATAAAATCACATATTTGCTTGAACTCCTTGTTTACAAAATTTCATAAAAACGCATCAACTGTTCGCAATGTATAGTCTAAGCTTATAAATATACTTGCATACAAACGCCTATTTGTCCCCACAGACTCGGAAAACTTCGATTAGCTTGGTCAAAAATAAAAATTTTAGGCACGAAAACATGCTGATATAAACATAATACTTTTATTGAAACTTTGTAATGTTATTCTTAGACATTTTACTGATTACGATTATTCATAACTAAAATAAGTAATTTTATATCTTCAAAGCTGTTGAAATGTGCGAGCTAGATAGCAACGCGTAATCCGGACCTTAAGACGCATGCTCTGTCATGGCATAATGTAAAATAAAATAATTCTCTATTTTTGTTATCCGGAGCTGTAGTTTTTTAAATAATGTTGTATTATATTTTGACGAAATTCTGAATATTTAAATTGATTTTGTTTTAAATTAACATGTAGGTAATTATTAATTCAATTAATATTATTATTAATAGTTCATTTTAAAAATATGTAACTTGTACATAGATACCGAATTTTGAATGTTTTTAATTTAACCTTAACCGTGAGGCATTGAGGTATAATAAGGGTTGTACCCCAATGCTGTGGGGTCCAAAAGTACATAAGAACGTTTATTTCCCTTATTGAATATTTTGAATGAAGAATTTCCAATTTTTTTTTTTTTTTTTTAAGTTAGAAAAAGTGTTACCTCTGGCATGACTCGAACCTGCATACGAGCAATATCTGGGTCTCAGTAAAACATTATCAGAATGATGACAACTTGTTGCTTAATTGGCAAAGCAGTTGGGACGGCAACCCAGAGATTGCTCGTATGCAGTTCGAGTCCTGCCAGAGGTAATATTTTTTCTTACTGTTTAATTTTATTTTCCTTGTTCACTGCGCTCCTATAGTAAGTACAAAATACTTTGCCAGCTTAACAATTGGAATACCACAACGAATTTTGAACAGAAACAGTATTTATATATTACTATCCAAGGTACATAAAGCAAGATTAAGTAGGTATAGTTAAAGAATAAGAGCTAAGCATTTAAAAGTATGGCGAATTTATATGACAACGATGGAAGTAGGAAAGAAGTTTATAAACAGACTCATTGGGAACCATATTAAATAGCATAATTATTAAGTACCTATCTACATAGCCAATTTTACTATAATAATTTCAATGCAAAACTTTTTATAATAAGTAGTAGTGAAAATTGATGTACCTACAATTTTCAAATATAATATTGTTGAGGTATGATCACACTAATATTGTACAATACAATAAACATTTATTTAATACAAAAAAACAAACAATAGTTACGATACAAAACACATTACATCAACAGCCGCAAGACGTCCACTGCTGGACGAAGGCATCTCCCTTAAAGGGAGGCAAAACACATTATAAGGACATAATTATACATATCCATAATAATGTTTGTCGGTGTGTGTATGTGTGATGAATGTGCACGTTTGAAACTGTTAGTTATTTGTTTACTTACGGCGAGATTATCCCACGTTTCAAGCACTTTGGTTACCGTAGTCGAACATCGGTTTAACACCGTAGTAGATGGAGACACATTTAGAGGAGAAAAATTTGGCGCCTACTCAAATATGCGTGTAAAACTTTAAAAAAATAAGTTTTTGCTTTTTCAAAGCCCTTGAATACATGTTAAATTTAAATAAAATGAGATATTTTTATTGCAAATTATATATATTTTTAAATATATTTCAGTATGCCCAACCACGGTAGTTAAAAGTGGGATAACCCCTTCTTAAGATTACACGGAAACAGGACATTTGCTTGTGATAGATTCGATAGATGTTTTGTAGGTACCAAACGTGTATAGCTGTTTCTACAAGAACAAATAATTTTAGAACAACGGTTTGTTGAAAAAATAGATTTGTTGGTACAAAATAAAGAAATTTGCGTTGCTTTGAAATTTAATCAATTTCAAAGCATCAAGTACCTGTTACTGAAAAAAAATACATCAATTTGCATTACGTAGACGTGCCGATTTAAATTCCTGCCCTCTAAAGTGCTCTCTAATCACATAAAATTCTGTTTAAAAATGCGACAATTATAATGATTCTAAGATAAAATTGCATCAAAGATGCAAAAATAACTATAATGTAGATTTTTATCACGATTTATCATTTCGAAACCGCCAAACCCTAACCATATATTCTCTATTTATAGAACCTTGTAAAATACAAAGGGAATATGCATGTGTTTCAATTATTAAAAGTAATAGGATAAGTAGAGAGTTTAACTGATTCTGATGTTTATATCGTTTTTTTTGTTGAAATCGACTGGTGAAGCTCTGAAATATAAGCGTTCAAAAGTATTTGGGAGGGAGTCATCTGTCCCGTTCTTGCAAAACACGTGCTAGTATAGAATTTGTTTGGAATCGTGTACATTGACGTCATTACCCACTTTAGTGTCCGCCCTATCTAACATGAAACTAAAACGTTTAAGTATAACTTCGTTATTTGTGCATATTTAAATGCTATTTTCGATGATTTGTTTTGTTGCGAGTCATCTTTTTTGTGACTTTATAAAAAAATACATGCATATTCCTATTGGTTTATAACATTGTTGCTAGGTGAGCGTTCGCGAGTCAATAGTTTAGATACAGACTGCTATACGTTGGTGACACATGAGAGTCAACCAAGGCTTAACGACACATGGTAAAAAATAGATAGGCTAAAATAACCCTAAAATAATTTATTTTTTCTGAATTGTGTCTCATTTTGAAATCAATCAAAAATTAACGAGATAAAAAGTAGAGTTCAAGTAAATATAAGCGTGCAGGCAAGCCAACTGTGTCTTTTACTTGCTTAGAGACATTACTGTTGTTACACACTCATATTCCATAATATAGGACATGCTGTACAATATAATACCTACCAATTTATTACTGTACAAGAAAGTCATGAAAATAATAATCCCATTAAGACCCGACGCAGTCATGGTCGTCTATTAAACATATACAAATTGGCAAAGTCACTATGACATATGTACTGGCTTATCGAATATAAGATTGTAAAGCTTAATGTTCACTGGAAAGTAAAGGCGATTTGCGCAAAGATCCAATCAAAAGAGCCGAATTACTTATAATATATTTTTTTCCATTCTAATTGATTTCAGTTTATTGGAGAGTTTGTCAGAGAGGACGCACATACTTGAATTTTTAAAGTTGATCTAAACGTGGGTGTCAGAGTCGGTAAAAAAAGACGTATGTTGTTTTTAGGCAATCGGCTTGGAGGATCTATCGGCTGAGTATATAATCAAAGGCAATCAGTTAATGATGTACCAAATAGTTTTTAAGCGCCTTGACGTTCCAGTGGGCGTTAAGTCTAAGTTACAATTGTTACCTATTTAAGTATTTATATCAATATTCATGATACTGATCACATCAACGTTACGCCCTATGTTCCAGTTGCACACGAAGCGCATTGATTCATTCATAATTCAGTGTTACTGGGTATACTAAGTCTAAACGGGTTATTTTACTCAACTTAATGAACAAACAACCTTTACTACGAGGCAGAATCTAAATCTCAAAAAATTTGTTGTTTCATCAATCGAGTTCATTGACTCTTGACTCGCAGCTGTTTTTATTGCGTTTTCTTGTTTGGCCTCGTAGTAGTTATTTACAACGATGAGTATAATGACCCTGTTTATGCTAAGTACCATAAGCTTTTCACCCCAAATTTACCAGTTGGTGGTCAAAAGCGGGTTTATACATACGCGATAAAAAGCGAAAGAGCAGGAGTAAAATGTTTAGCGACCTTGCTTGATAACACAAGTGTATTTTTCACTGTTTATACAGGGTTATTGATAACATGCGAACCACCTCTCGCGGAAAGTTCCTACTAAACTATACATTCATCCCAAAAAAAAAAAAAATATTGTATGAAATTGGTTTGTATTCTGTAGGCGCAAAAGCCGTCTCAGCTTCGCCTTGCCAATTAGGTAAAGTCCTAATTAAAATATTTTCTTTTTTTGTATGAAAGAAACAAATGATTTTTTAAGTCATGAAGCCTAAAGTTTGTCATGATATTCACAAGTTGCCCTTAAGAGGTTGTTAGCTCAGTATTAATAAGTCTGTATATGTATTTTCGTTACTCTATGCACTCGTGAAAAGTGCGCATCGTGTGTATCGGGCTAATTGTTATTTAGGGTTCCGTACCCAAAAGGTGTCCAACAGCCCAATAACCAAAGGTCCAAATGTTTTTATTTTAAGTCGGGATCAAAGTTGCACATTGTTTCTGCCTATAATAATTCCAGTCACTTAAATATTGTGACAATAGCGTATTTATAGTTAGAAATAGTACACGTAGCGACGCTTGTCAATTTACTTAGTGTTTTATTCAAATTTCTGAATAAAGAATATTAAGACCATGTTACAGAACTTTTTATTCCTTAAGACTATTGTATCATCACAATCGGTCTCTCTTATATAAGTAGCAGGTGTGTACCTAACATCAGCACAACTCTTTTTGCTAGCTAGCTAATTAATAGTGACCATGATTTCTTTACCATCCAAGTAAAACTATGTTGAAACAAAACAATGTTGTACGTTTTAGTAGCCAGCATCACTAGTTTTACTCTTACACCTAACTGACTTAACTTTATTTTACAACTTACTGTGCCTTATTCGTAACCTAGCGACCAGCCCGGCTTCGCGCAGTTCATCATCATCATCATCAACCCGGAGACGTCCACTGCTGAACGAAGGCCTCCCCCTTAGACCGCCACACTGTACGACAACCTGCCACTTGCATCCACCGGTTGCCCGCGACCTTTACAATGTCGTCGGTCCCCCTAGTGGGAGGCCTTCCTACGCTGCGTATTCCGGTTCGCGGTCGCCACTCAAGAACCTTTCTTCCCCATCGGTTGTCAGTTCTTCGAGCGATGTGGCCTGCCCATTGCCACTTCAACTTGCAAACCTTGCGAGCTATGTCGGTAACTTTGGCGCAGTTATTACCTATTTATTATACGGGGCTAGTTCTAATCAGTAGCATCCTTTTAAGGGCATATTCTGTACATCAAAACAAACAACTTTTGCTAAAGTAGCAGCCAGGGATTTCACTTATTTTTTATTGTACCATTTTATAGACAATAAAGCATTTTGTATTTTGTATTTTTGTATACATTTTGCCCAAGGTCGATGAACTTTTTGTATAGAACAGCTGATATTTTTTTCGCGTTTTCAATGTTGGCCCCATAGTAAAAGTTGTTTATTTTGATGTACAGAATATGCCCTTAAAAGGATGCTAACTGATTAGAACTAACCCTGTATATGTATATTCATATAAAACTTCCGGCAGTAACTCTCTGATAGTGGAAACTGTGTCAAAATCCATTGTGACATGTAGAAGAACTACACGCACAAACCGGTAGGTAAACACGCGAAATGTGTCTTCATTTTACTATTCAGATATGCAAAATCTAAAAGCTAGGCGATGAGTTTGGCACATTGCATTCTCTTTGAAACCCAAATAGTCAAACGCTCAGGTTATAATCCACGAGCAAATATGCCCAGAGGCATGCCAATTATTCCCCAATCAATGTTTGCAAGTGTGTTAACTGTCCGCCAATAAACGATCAATCGTGGAGCCCGTGTAGAGTTCAAATCACAGATGGAAAACGAATTTGGTCTGGGAAATACCTCCTGTGTTTGTTTTCGGTCACCTGTTGATGGGCACTGCATTTGTCAAATGTAGACAGTTATCAAAGATATTTGTAATTACGAATAAGTAGAGTACTTGGATGTTTATTATTTGTACTTTTGGTACTTAATATATAGGTTGCAATACCTGTGTCATAACTAATCAAGCGGAATGTTTAAGTAGTACTCTAATGCTAGTTTAAAGTGTACCTACTTTCTGTCAGTAGTTCAGGAACAAACTAATGAAAACAAGGTCAGTACCACTTGCATAGAAACGATCGTTTTTTTAAATACGTACTTGTATCTAAATACTTAAACGATATAAATATGTACGAACACTGGGATATCAGATGTAAACGGAAGCTAATAATTATTACTAGTTCCAATATTTAAGTTTATTATATTATTACTGTGTAATTCTTGGTGTGAACAATAAAGAGTTAATCAATCAATCTACTTTTCATTATTATTTTCAATTGTTTACATTTTAAATATTGTTCGATTGTTTCTGTGCTAGGGTACAGGATAGCTACTTTTCAAGCACAAAAATTTATTGCTCTACATTTCTATTATGGAAAAAACTTTATAATTGCTTGTATACTAGGATTGTAATTTTATTATACCTATAGAATATTTACGTGTATGTCTGTACAAAAATAGAAAACAAAAAAGACTATCAAATTTCACGTTGCATCGAAGATAAATAATCAAACTGTGGATTTAAAAAGGCGCGATACGTGCGGGTTCAGTCGGAGAGCAAAGGCTCGAAAGCGGGAGCGAATATGCAGCGTGGTGTCGCGTCGGCCCGGTCCCGCTGCGGACCGTTCCGGCCTGCGCCGTCTGCCGGCCGCACAGTGCGTGCGTAGCCAACAGTCGCATGCAGCTCTACGTCCACTGGTTGCTCGCGTGCGCGCTCTGTCAAGTGTCAGCCCAAGTTGGCGCGGCTAAAGTTTGGCGCGGCGGGCGGTGGGCGCGCCACCCCCGCCCCATCGATCGCGGTGGGTGCGCGCGCACTCGCCTCCCCGCACCCCACCTATTTAAACAGACGTGTCGCTCCAAACTCCCCACAATCGCAAGAGGTCGCGCGCGACGTCGCCCGCACGCCGCTCGCCCGTGGCGCCGCTCTTTCTCTTTTCTCTCTTTTTCTCTCTGTTCGTCTGTCTCTCGCTGATGCGGCCGCGCTGAGGCCGATGCGGGCGCCACCATGCCGCGCTGCCTCATGGCCAAGAAGTGGAAGGCGGGTGCGGCGGCGGAGCTGGCGGACGAGTCCGACGAGGAGATCGACGTGGTCGGCGAGGGGCGCGGCCGAAGCCCCGCGCCCGCCGCCACCGCACCGGGCCCGCAGCCCCGGGACCCCGAGCCCACGCTCCTATATAACGGTAAGCCTTGGCGCCCGATATTCTCTGCCCCTGGTCAAGGTCCTGCCGCCGCGCCGCCGCCGCCGCCGCCGAGGTTCGAGAGACATCGCGCGCACGCGACGCTTCTAAAGGTTAAGTTTCTATTCCATTCATCCCTGGCCTTAGTATCGTTGCATCGTAACCTTGTTTTATTAGACCATAAGTTCTGCAGAGAAGCGACTGCCTCATATGCTGCGAATTGGGTGTACTTAAATATGTAATGCGCCAGCGAGGTTTAATATTCGTTTTATGGAGGTTATAATCGGTGATATTATCACGCCGTCTCCTGTGTCGGAATGACTGCACTGGAAGCTTGGATCTCAAGTGAGATAGAAGTACATCAAGCATAGATTGTTACAAAAATGCACAGGGGCACACTTATATCAGTTATATGGAAATGAAATGAAAGTTGGCCAGTTGCCATTCTAACCATACTTAAGCATTCCGAACAAAGATATATTAAAATATATTCGAGGTATTCTATTCACATATATGATAAAAACGTTACATGAGGACATGTGCTTACAACTACTTCAGTAAGAGCAACAGAGCAACATCAACAACAACGAAGGATTTCAAAATACGCTGAAAAAGTTAAGCTGACGTCGCTTCTGAAAGGAATCCAATTTGTAACCGATACAAATACATGTATCGAAACCATTCCAAGACAAATAACATTCCACCACGACAAATAACTTCAAAGAAATAAAATTCCAGCACGAACTCTAACTATTGGAAAACACACGAATGAACAGCTTTCAATTTGGACACGACAAACTTCAAACTCGTCATGTATCGAAAATATTTCCACAGTACAAAAGTTTTAATGTTAAGAAACACTAGGTTACGTATTGACCCAAAACTCTTCAAGGATGAATGCACATATGTTTAAAGTAAAATGTATAAATACAATGCTTTATATATACTAGAAACTGTCATACCTGTTTTTAACAGAAGAGCCCGCAACAGTTACAATACAGAACTAACTAAACAACAACTAATCACAGACCTGAGATGAAAACATAACATTCGTTAAAAAGGAAGCAGATTAGTTTGTACAAGTATAATTAACAATGTGCAATACCGCGAACCGCAAGACGCAGCGTATGAAGGCACTAGGTGGACCGACGACATTGTAAAAGTCGCGGGCAACCGGTGGATGCAAATGACAGGTTGTCGTACATTGTGGCGGTCTAAGGGGGTGGCCTTCGTTCAGAAGTGGTTGCCTCCGGGCTGATGATGATGATGGATACTAAAGATAAATTAACAACAGGATGGCGCCTAACATCGTAAAAACCGATTCTAATAATAATTACAGAATAATTCTGCAACTTATACCTCAAGTGGCCATTTAGCTACAACAATCAAAGACTGTGATTGGGTCATAGAAGCGAGATTGGAATACTCTTGCAAGAACAAAGCATTCTCAGAGGAGCTCCCGAACTGGATTGCGAATTTGAGTTGCGACAGACGCAATTTTATAACGTTTTAAAAACCGTTTTGCACAAATTGCCTCTCAAACATAAAAATTAGATAAATCAAATTGGCTCAATTCAATTCATTTGCAACGGTTGACGAGATCCTTCTATTTATGTTAATGGCATCAAAGCGCTGGGTATTTTTCTTTGCCAGCATATTTTACGTCGGAGTTTTCAGATTTTTCTAGTCACGTCTCAGTTGCAAATTCAATTTAGATTTAAATTTTCTACGAAAATATAACCTTAGAACAAACACTAATAATTGTATTACAATAAAAAATTTTTTTTTATGAATATTGAAAATTTTTAATTTAAGGTGATCGATTTGATAGGAAGTTTAATCAAAGTTGACACTAAATTTTCGTCGCCTGCTATGATATTCCACAGTAAAACCTCGCAAATATCAAAGCAACAGGTGAACATTTAATTTTTTTAAGATTTGGAAAAGCTTGAAAAACGAAAACATCTTTATTACAGCATAAACATGGTTTTTTACTTTTGGACTAATGTAAGAAAAAGCTTAAAAAAACGAAGTTGCGTAACCAACAGACGTTTTCACGTGCCGACGTTCTGCAAACATCGTCATGCGTCATAGTGAATTCTTGATAATATGTTACCCCAACACAACAAGGTAAGATAAACTAAATCGGGTAAATGCGAGTTGGGCTCGCTCACAGGGTATTGTGTTTACCGAGAATTTTTTATTTTTCTGTTCTGTTCGGAAACCGTAGTCAATGCCCAACACGTATCTAGTTACGTAATATTTAGTCGTGTTTTTTTAAATTATTTGTCTTGATTGTAATCACAGGCAACAGATTACTAAGACCATAGAGTAAGTAAATACTACGTAATTAATTTAAAAAAAAACACGCCTGCCCCGCCAAAAAATATAGCTAGTGTCACTCGAGATGATGTAAGGATTCTATCGATATCCGATACATCCAAAGCTATGCAGGCATTTAGAACTTATGGCGGCATAAATAAACTTACATACCTACATACATGAACCCTGAGAACGTTACACTCCATGGGCAGTCGTGTAAAAATAAAAGAATTTGTTGTCATTATTTAGAATTTGGTCATAATCACACTTAGAATTTGGTCATAATCACACAAATGTTGATGCTTCAATCTATTATCGTGTTTACGATATGGAAAAAAACACGAAAAAACTCAAAAATTGCGTTTGGTGTATGAGTCCCTTAATTTGTATTTGATAGACAGACAGACAACGTGGACTTAGCAATATGGCGCCAAACATAAATGAAAAAATAAAAATCGATTTTGGGTCCACATTCTGTTTAAAATATTCAAGATATTGATACCTGTAGAGCTGGAAACCCGCCTGGCATTAACGGGCAAACAGTAGCATGCAATATATAGAGTGACGGCAATAGAGTACCGTTTTGCCTTTTAAATACAGACATGGATGATCTGTTTGTCTAGCTGCATAATAAACTGTGATACGAACGTTGAAACGAACGAAACGTTGACTAATTAATAAACTGTGAATAGTTATTTCTTATATTAGAGCGGAAATTGAGGTTACGGCCTTACTTAAAAACGCCGTTTTAACCCTTAGAGTGCCTGGTTGGCAAAAATCACACGGCGTGCCTAGTGGGTCAGTCAGAATTGTAAACAAACGGCCTTACTTAAAAAAACTTTTCAACTGTTAGCAGTTGCAGTAAGCAGTGACTTAAGATTCTCTGCCATCTTCTCTCTGACGTGAAGTTGCACGTGCTAGAAAAGGACAGAGAAGTTTAAGCAGTGACTAAGAGAATCGAGATTATTTTAGGTAAGGCCGAAAATCTTTGTTATTAATGTTATTCAATTTGTGATAACGCAAAATAAAAAATATTGCATTTTGCATTTTATATCGTTTTACTTTTAGGACACGTGTTACGAGTACTTAGACGCTTGCGCGTTGTGGCCCAAGGTAGTGGCGGCAAATAGGCCTCTAAGTACTCTAGTCTTTATCGCGATGCTCGACTCCGCAGTTTAGGTATGTTCGGCCGGCGCTCCGTGCGGGAAGACAATGCAAGGCTGAAGTCAGTGGCCGCCCGTACGCTAGCCTCCTCGCACGTAACTACGCATACGAGTACGTGAGAAAGAGAGCGGTATATCTAGGTGAATATAGCGAGCGGTATCCAACGCTGTGCGAGTTGAATTACTACTTTATTGCCTAGTAGATAGAGTCCTTATTTATTTCAATTCCTTTGCGGAGTGAACTTTCTGTACGTAGTACTATTATTTATTTTGTGCCGTTATCTTGGTAGGGGTAGGTATACCAGGCCACTCAGGCAAGCATGCTTGCTTACAAAATAGTAGAATTTTAGTAAAGTTTCTTTTAGTAAAGTTTAGGGTCTGGCAGAAAAAATCTACTGTAGAAAACACTTGTTGGGATGGTAATTGTCTTTATTTAGATTATGCTTCTAATAATATCTAGCTGCTCCATACAGTTTGCCGAGAATAATGATTATTTTCCATCTTGCTTTTGATGCTGTTTTTTTTTAGCAAATAAAAGTTCTAATGTTTTTATTGTTTATTTTTTATGCTGTACAGAAGTGGATCGTTAGTTACAAATAACCTAGTATATTGTATTTTGATATGATTATAGCTGTCCAAAACATATCTTAGTTCCTTTAATATTATAACTATATTTTTATACGCGATTCGTCTTTGGAAATCCCTGAAGGATATTCTCGACAGCTCATTTATCAATTTCAACATTAGATAGATTTCGACACGTATATTTACGTAACCGGTTATTACTGACGTACCTATCTATTTTCATTCAGTATATTGATGGAGTGTTTATTGATTCGATCCGAATTTTCAAGTCATTATTATGGGATTAAAACATTGAAACTACTGTCGCCTGTACCAAAAAGGTTCAACAATACTGAAGGGTATGTACGTACTCATTATGAATAACTTTTACTATGGGGCAAACGCTGAAATCCCGAAAAAAATATCAGCTGTTCCATACAAAAAATGCAGTGTCTTGGACAAAATGTATGGAACAGCTGATATTTTATCGCGATTTTAGGGTTGGCCCTATAGTAAAAGTTGTTCATAATGATAAGTATATACATACTCTTCAGTATTGTAGAACCTTTTTGTTACACATTGTATATCCGTGGTTTAAATAAAAATATATATATATTGTATTTGCGGTTACGTGACCTGAAATGAAAGTTGAAGAGTTGGGGAGTCAATGTTAGAGTGAATGATTTTATGAAGCAAGGTAAAATCAATATATTTCCGTCGAACGTCATTACATGAAAATATTTAAATCGTTCGAGCTACGATGGAAGCTTACGGCCCATGCCACTACTATAGCTCTTAACTTATAAAGGTATATTGTATAATTGTAGCCTATGACAAGCGGATAGATAAGACACATCTGTTTATAGGTATATATAATTTAGTTAGTACTGGTAACAGGAAGCCTCCTGAAGTGAATGAAGTGACCGGTGTGGTCGCCCCTCATTGGATTAAAAGTCCTCGATATTGGATATATCCTTAAACTGCAACCAGAACCACTGGAAAACGGGCAGCAAACGTTCTCTCGGTTAACGGTAGTGAGCATTCTGCGATCCGTAAGCCGCCTGCCAGGCGTGGGGATTAAGGCAATACCTTTTATTTGAGGTTGATAGCTTATTTTTCTCCATTGATCTGTTTCCAAACTTTTCTTTACTAATCCGAGTCACAGTAGATTTTCCAATGCCAAGAGCATCAGCAACTCTATCACATACTTAAGACACTGGCATTAGCGGTCCACCATTTTGATCAATTTTGATTTCTACATTCAAAGCAGACACGCAAGCGAATCACAAATTCTCGACATTCACTATCCAAAACCGTCTTTTTGCCGTTTTTGGCATTGTGTCAACAAAACAATATAACAATAACGACAACAGAAACTCAACAAACAATATTTTATGAAATAAAAACACGTTGCAAAGCGTGAGCACTCGTACTAATTCAAATCACTCAAACAAACATGATAGCCGAATAAGAAAAAAGTATACCACCTGTAAAAAAGTCGTATATTTGGGAGTTTTAACAAAAAACAATACAATCATACCTACATCATACAGCTTGGCTTACATTTCCTCTAACATATTTTGACACAGAAATACTAGTTCCATTTCAAGAATTGTTTGCCATGCTGTAGGTACACCTAATATCATGGCGGAACGCTGTTTTTATAAATATGGCATTCACAGAATTTGTGCATTTGCAAAATAAAAAGATAGATTATATTTTGTTTTATTTATACGGGAATACTCACGTTTAATTTAATCGGATACTCCGATTATAGTTTCGATCACATCCGGTGAACTTTTTCAAAGAGTGAAAACAGAGCCCGACGCGCGTGCGGCTGCATCCTGCTCTGCATAGAAGCAAATAAAATTAAATGAGTCAAAACCACGTTAGTTTTCATAATAAGATAGATTTTATGTTTATCAATTTTACCACATCCTTAGATAGAATTTTATTCATTTTGACGTAACCTAGGATGTCAGAATGGAAAAATATGGTTGATGTCATATTAGTATTACTTACTCTTACATATGTCATGTTATTGTTTTGTGATAATCCACGCTAAATGCAGTTCCGTTTTATAGTTCAAATATAGTTTTACTATTTACACGTACAGCTATTGTAATTCATAGTAGTTTTACGCGCAGAAAACCAGTGAACTTTGTGTTACAAATAATTGTGATTTGTCAGAAGATATAATAAAATTACGCCGTGAAATTTCGTGAGCTGCCAAATCAATCAAGCTACATTTAATAGAGTATAGCTTCTATTTCATGTACTTAAAAAGTATATGAATAAGATTAAATTTATGAGTTATGAGAAATTTATAAAAAGTAAGGTTTTTTTCCCTAAGTTAAAAAAATGGTTTAGTAGGACATGATTTGATATATCCCCCAGTTACAGAGATGCCTTCGTTTACTGGACACCCTGTATATTTCTTATGATCTCTTAAACTTTAATGACGATTCATGTTATGGTGAAGCTATGGCACTCGTATTATAGACAAAATAAAATACCGATAGCCAATAATGTATTATATATTTCCTCTGTGTCAATAGCTGTTCCGCGGTTCCAATTAGTATATTTCACTTAAGTACAATTTATCGGCTAGACATTGGTTTCGGGGTTTTGAGATACTTCGGGTGTTGCCGAAACTCACTACGAGTTTCAATTTTACGGCCTTACCTAAAATAATCTCGATTCTCTTAGTCACTGCTTAAACTTCTCTGTCCTTTTCTAGCACGTGCAACTTCACGTCAGAGAGAAGATGGCAGAGCATCTTAAGCAATGACTACCGGCCCCTTTTCAAATTCAAATTGTATTTATTCACATAACTAGGATCCAGGCGTTAGTAACAAAGGTATAAAAAAATCTTACAAAAACTTTTGTTATTATACAGATACAGATAGATACTTTGCTTTGTGGTTTTAGACAACAACATGATATACACAACATCTATAGATGGCGCCATCAAAGCTTTAGTTGATTAGCATATATCAGTTTAAGACTAGTAGTAGTAGTGTAGCAACTACACTACTACTACTACTACTACTGTGTGTGTGTGTGTGTTGTGTGTGTGTGTGTGTGTGTGAGTATTGTGTGACTTATGTGGCTTATGTATTGGCAAAGTAATCGGGAAGGAAACCCGGAGATTGCTCGAATGCTAGTTCAAGTCCTGCCAGACATCTTCATTTTTCATACTGTCTATACATTAATAACATAGAAATACCCAAGTGTGGAAACAATTCATAAACATAATATTTATTATCATGATTTAGGTTGTAAAACTAAAAGTACACCTATTACTTTCTTACACATAATCATAAAGCAAAATTACCACTCTGCTCGCCTCTCGAAGGGTAATAGGGTCATATTCACCACGCTAGCCCAGTTGCGTGTTTTTGGATTTACATACGCCATTAAATTTCTTCTCCAGAAATATATTAGGTAGGTTTCTCGCGATGTTTTCCTTCACCAAAAAGCCAGTGGTATGAAACACATACACATAAACATACACAAACATAAACATACACTACCACATAAACTCCAAACAGTTAATTAGTAAGGGCCTGGGATCTTAACCCACGTACTCTCGTTTTTTTTAAATATAACTGTCATTCTACTAGGCTACTGCGGCTTTTTTACTTCGTTGGGCATTTTGCAATGGTATATTTTGCCAAATTTTACTAAAATGTAACAAAAATATAAATGTATTTTTTGGAATGTGCTGTAAAAATTAAAACATTACATTACTTTTTTGGGCATTCGTGTAAAAAGTAGATGCGATGCTTCATTTTATTAGATTTATTGGTAGTGTACATATGTGCGAGCGAGATGACTTATGCAAGGCTTTAGTCATCACCGTCATTTAACATCAGGTGAGCTATAGTCAAGCACAGACCCTGGCAACCACAAAAAAGTGATAAAAACAAGTTAACGAATTGTCTACTACGTTTTGACTTTACATCGCTAACGTTTGTTATATAGCTGTATATTTATGGGTATGTGGTAAATTTTTAAGGTTTTAGTTGACAGGACTAAACTAATTAAAATATCGCTGTCCCTTTTTTATAAGACATGTTAGTTACCGACAGCAATACTTTAGTTAGTTTAGTTCTGTCAACTTAAACCTTCAAAATCGACTACAGACGTATAGACGTGGTTTTGAGTATTGCATGACTATTATTTATTATTCATTATAGTGGGGCTACATTTCAAAGCATTATGCTTTTAGGTAGGTTGATGGGTGTCGCCGATGTTTTTCTAAAATATGTGAAAAGCAGTGATTATAAAACTTGTCGAGGTATTCGGCTTACAACAAGTTTTCTGCTAGCAAGTTTTATGCTTTCTGTATACAAGTGGTACCTACCTACGCCTAAACTTTATCGATTTATCACTGTTAAATATATATTATGTCGTTCGCGTTAGAGACCGCGAGTTGGCTTAAAGCATGGGCCCAGAGCGGAGGACATTTCTCACGCTATTTATAGAAGCATAAGAAGGAAAAGTAATAGGCTCATTTGTAATGAAACGAAAATAATTTTATCTCGTTTGTGCTGTTGCAGAGTTATAGAAGGAAAATAGAAAGAGACGTATAAGAACTCTGCAGCGGGAGTTTTTTTTTTTATTTAAGTAGAAATTAAAATATTATGATTAACTTTTCATCATAATAGTAGAGGATGAACAACGACCTTCACCCATCTGTTTAGTCGATGAAAATTGTTTGTTATCAAATTAAGTATTTTAGAAAATACATCGGGAGTGGGTTGGTTAAAAAAATTCTGGTAAAAATAATTACTAATATTCATCATCATCATCATTATTATTAATATTAATTAATTGTTATTATTTATTATTTCCCTTATAAATAAATAAAAATATCACCTTATTCATACATCTGTATGCAAAAAGAATTTGTGACAAAAGAAATCAAGAGCGTGTCAAGCATTGAGGGTAATTCTTTGTGGTGTCAAGATACGCATATCACAGTAATGAGATTCATTACATATTTCCAAAATGCTAGACAGAAACTTTGAGGTGTGTTTGATCAGAATGAATGCTTCTTTTTAAATAAAGTTTGCTTGAAAGTATGCTATCTTATTTACTTCGACTCCTTTAATTGACGAAAGCCATTGGAATGGAAACAACCAAAGAAATAATTTTTAAAGACTAATATTTTCTTCCAGGATGAATCATTTTTGGTTTTGGTTTTGGTAACCTTGTTAAATGTTTTGCACTTTTTGTTTCATGAAAATTTGTCGAAATAATAACATGAGCCGTGCTTACACTTAAATTTACGTAAGCATAACGTTGAAACGTTCGATGAAAGTTCTATATAAAGTATTTTTTTGTTATTACAGCTCAAAACAATATAATACTGTACTAGTTACAGATAGACAGCGAAAAATAGAAATCATAGTGTTCAAATTGTCCAAGGCGAAATTGCCGGCTAAGTTTTGACCATAAAGTAGAGTAATAAAACTTGGACAGCAAGTTTTAACTGCACGAACAAGTTTCGCGATGTGGCCACTTATGAAGTTAAGGATATTCGTCGTTACTTTTGAATTACACTAGATGCTATTCAAATCTTTAACCCAAACTTACATAAGTAAACAAGTACTTCTACTTAAACAGTGAATGCTGTGATATACGTAATTGTACTTACCTGACAATATTTATCTATAGCACATCAGGTTTTTAATAGATGACAGCGTCTAGGTTGTGTGACCAAAGCTTACCTGACTATAAGTGACGGTATATCGAAGATGAAAAACACACCTAGCCTGAGATGGCATCTGGCCATGAAGCGAGGCCGACGGAATACACTGTTTTTTATTTTTATTTAATTTTTAATCGTGATAAGCTTGCGTTTGACCACTTCCTGATGTTAAGCAACGATGCGTTCTAGGGCGGAGCACGCTTACCTAGAAGGAACCTGTTTACTCTGGATTTGAAGACACTTATATATTGCACTTTGAGGGAAACATAGACTCTGGCAGGGAGTTCCACAAACTCGCTGTGTGTTTTTTTTTTTAATAGGAGCGCTTAGTGCATACGTGGGGAATATCCACCACGAACTTAGTTCGCGTTTGACTGGACATCCGGTAGTAAAAAAGGGCGGGTGGAATCATGTTATGCAACTCCTAGGCACACTGTCCGAAATGTATCCGATAGAAAACCGATAAGCAAGCAACCCTACGTCGATGCTCTAGGCTTTGCAGCCGAGACTTGACCAAAGTGTGGGTGCCTATCAACCTCTTGGCTCGCCTCTCGATCGACCCAATGCCTCAAGTTGGTACTTAGTAAAACTATCCCATAGGTAAGAACAGTGCTCCAAAAACGACCTTACTTGGTCTTTGTACAAGCAGATCAGCTGTTCAGGTGAGAAGTACCGTCTCACCTTAGAGAGGATGCCAAGCTTTTTAGCGGCTAACTATTGTTATGTACTCTATTTGGCGGGTTTTCAATTGGAGAGAGGTAGCTAGCCAGTCGAGTACCTACTACAAAGTATCCTACATTCTTAGTAGGAAATCTGACGTGGTTTTGACACATTTTTGTTTTATTTATACGGGAATACTCACGTTTAATTAAATCGGATACTCCAACGTGCAGCGGCATTCTGCTCTGCTTCTACTCTTTCAATAAGGTGACCGAATATACAAACCACTTATACAAACTGGGAGCCACGGATAGTCCGTTATGCCGGGGCTGCATGCAGGACAATGAAACCGTAGAGCATGTGCTGTGGCAGTGCAAAGTCACAGAACCAACAAGAATTGCTACCGGATTGCATGAGGCAGCTTTATCTCCGCAACAGCTTGTACGCTTCTCATTATCATCATCATTAACATGTACACTTCCATCTGACCCACTGGAGTTACTATGCCAGCGGTCCAGAGCCTCGCTCCGTTATTTCAAGGAGCTGGGTTGGCTCGGGTAGACGCTGGCGGGGGAAATGCACAATACACCCCTAGCGGGACGTCAGTGCAGGACTTATCGCCCCACGTTAAATAAGAATAAGAATAAGAAGGTGACCGAATGTGATCGAAACTATAGTCAGAGTATCCGATTTAATTAAACGTGAGTATTCCCGTATAAATAAAAAAAATATAATCTATCGTTTTATTTTGCAAATGCACAAATTCTGTGAATGCCATATTTATAAAAACAGCGTTCCGCCGTGATATTAGGTGTACCTACAGCATGGCAAACAAGTACAAGTACATTCATGATATAGTTTCATTACGATATTATTATTCGGCGGCAGTTTAAGCTCTTTGTCGGGATTTGAACCCATGCTACATATGAACATGAAAGCCGGTGTCAAGGCTTGCGGTAATAATGGAAAGCCTACTTAGCACCTACTGTGTTTTTTAATTTCATCCTTGATTAATTTTGCCACATACTATTTCTTGAATTTCAGTTCTTGTTTGTTATCATACCTCCCGGATTAGGATAGCATGCGACACAACGGGGCTCTGCTACAAGCGACACATAATTATTATGACGAGGTTAATCATAATAATAATAATAACCCTGTCATAATAATTATGTATTGTCTTGCATCATATTTCAGATAAGTAATCGTATTTTTGTGGTCTTAGTATTTTGGTTTGTGTCCGCAAACTCAGGAAATACATCTTCAGTCAATAGGTACATATAAATTTTCTCAGAGAAAAATAAAACAGTGTTTGTATAGTTAAATCGCATGCCAGTAAAGATGAACTAGTTTCCCACAGCGCACATCGCTGTTTCGAAGGCAAATCGTTATAAATGCTCGTTCATTTTTGTTTGAACATGAAACATGCAAACTTGCACGTTGCAAATTTGAACCTTTCGTCGGTAAATATTCCGAGCGCTACGCTTATATTTTGATTTTTCTATCCCAGTTTCGGCAACCTCGGTATTCGCGTAGCTCTGCTACAGTTTTCGTAGCTCTGCTATGGTTTCGTAGTACAGATACGGTTTTCGTAGCATTGCTACGAAGAAAAACTGGTCAAGTGCGAGTGGGAGTCGCGGTCCGCGGGTTTCGTACCATTGAACAAAATATGTCGTGTTATTTGAAACACATGTTGGAAAATTTGTCATTTCGTTACTTTGACGAAATTACAACTTTAACGCAAGTCGAACTCTCTGTTGATCAACTTGGACGGATAGAGGCTGACGACAAAAATGCACGATTAAACGAACTTATAGAATAGTACTTGTGGTATAGAGCTCTCGGTAAGCGAGTCCGAATTGCAATTGACTTGTTTTATTGTAGTCTTCCTAATCAATGACTCTATGTGCAGTAACTAGTAGTGATAATAGAGTTATGAGTAGTAAATACATGAGTCTACGCCACTTCTGTTAAAGTTTAATTTTTTCAGCTTAGCAGCGAGACATAACAGACAAAAGCCTCGATCGCTACACCCCATCCTCGAGTCCCAGAATACTTAGTAGTACAATCTCTGTCCGTAGTCCCCGATCACTCCAGTGAAATCAGCAATTACGCTGGACAACGGACAGGGAAGATGGGGGAGAACGAGCTTTGAGGATATACATGCAGAGATAGCAAACGTGTTTCGACACGGCGGTGCAAGTAAAGGCTGGTTCACACATATCAGTGACGTCACAGTTCCGACACAGTACCGGCCACCGAAGAGAGTGAAGTGAATAGAACGGAAATGTGACGGGCCGCGCTAGCCCGCATTAAGTCTATTTAGACTTTATGACAATTCTTCCAATATACTTGTTTTTAAAATGAGAATACTCAAAAAAGACAATTTAAATAGACGCGTTGGAATCCAAACCACATTGCTTCGTAATTAGATTAATTTGAATCTGTGCAAAATGGCAATTCGAGCGTTTTACTTCAAATACGCGAACATGTCACGCGATATTAAATGTTTACATGGCAATAAATTTAAGAACTGTTTAAAAAAATGTGTCATAAATAAGGTATTTTACGATCTAAATGAATATTTTCACTGTACAAGTCCGTTTAATCACTTGTTTATGTAATGCGCAAATTATCTTTTAATTATTGTACGTCCGTAAGGATATAACTGTTGATACCCAAATTTACTTTAAGACCTTGTAAGCACAGTTATGAACAATAACAATAATTTTTTTATTTTTATTCTATTCTATTCTATTCAATGATTGGCATTTTTTCGTCGTAGTTTCTATGCAATTTTGTGTAAAATTGGAAATTGGCCGGTTTTCCATACAATTGCTTTACAACATTGTTTTGACAGCCGTTCTACCTTGGTTTCTGTGGTACCAGCACAGTGCGAAGTATTATGTCATACATTCTCAATGTATGCATCCCCACTGACACTGACAGCACTGTGTCGGCACTGACACTGACAAGTGGGGATGCGTTCATAGAGAATGTATGAAAGAATACTTCGCACTGTGTCGGTATTGTGTCGGAACTGTAGCGGAACTGTGACTTCACTGATATGTGTGAATGGACCTTAAACTCGTGCATGTTGGCGTAATTGTCATCATACAGAGATATACAGATAAATATATAGATTAACTTTTAATTGTTACCAGCAAAAATTACATACTAAAATAAAAGCGTAATAACTAGTGGCGGCCTTATTTTGTTAAAAGAAATCTCTTTTGGTTTTAATACGGGGTGTGCACTGTGCAGTAACAACAATTACCTATGTGAATTGAAATTTAAAATAATATACATAAGTCCATATTTATATTTATAACACGTAATAATAATAAATAAATAAAAAAAAGTTTTATTTCAGGCTTTGTCACAGGCCCATGATTTACAAATTCTTAAAATTCACACTGTAAAGGGGTGTTTGTAAAAAAAAACTAATGCAACTAATACTAAACATACTTACAATGTTTATACTAATACATAAAGAAGTAAGTGAATAAAGGCTTGTATAGCTTATGAAATGCTTCTTATGCAAGAGTAGAAATCAATTAGGTGCTTCTATTACAAATAGTTCTGTAAACTACCAGGCCTGGAATACTGTGCGGTTAAGCTATGAGTTTATACCTCATACCACAGAATAAATAATTCGTACGTACTTCTACTACGACTTTTTGCACCGCCCGCCGGCGCCGGCGGTATAAAACGCTGGCGCTCAACGCTGGCGCGCGCTAGCCGAGCTAACCTAACCTAACCTAGCCAAGCAGTAAATTAAATATTCGACGTTCTGACATACAAATACAATACAAATTAGCTTGCACTGAATATGAATTATCGTAGCTATAAGTATATTGTGGATTTCGTCGGTTTTGATGCGTTTAATATGGGAGTGAGATTTCTGTACCATTAAGTTTTCTGTGTTATTATCAACCACATTTAATATAATACAACACGACTTTTGTTTCCAGTAATGATCTTGGAGGATTTAGCTCTGTCTCAACATTTCGCTGTTTAAATTAATTTTAACCATTTTTTTTACATTTCATTCACAAATTACGTGGAGAGAAAAAGTTTTCGTTTCAGTTAGGTTTCAAGCCTTTTTCGCATTGTTTTTTATGCCGGTTTTTGCTATTTTGCATGTTTTTGCAGGTTCTTTCTATCACTCGTCTACCACTTATATCCAGAGAAATATACTAGCTTATATCTATAACTTTTTTTACATATTATACAAGTTCCTTGCTTATTTAACGATATTTAAATTTATTAAATTTATTTATTAAATTTAAGATTTATATGTTCCTCTTATGTCCTACAGGTTATTTAAAGCTATACTGTATTTTGCTTATGTCTGTGTCAAGTATTTCAAAATTAAACATGTAAATTACGAGTCGGACTCACGTATCGAGGATTCCTGGAGGTACTATAGTAAATCTTTGGTTAAGTGGATTTTTATCTTCGGAATACTGTTTATATAAGCTTCGTATGTAAACTTTACTAGCGAATGTTTTGTGCAAATAATAAAGATCCCATCTAGCGTCCGCGAGATAAAAGTGGATAGACCCAACCAGGCTCTTTTTATAGTTACGTGGAAAACGTTCCGTGAAACGTAAAGTAGTTTAGCTGGTTACTGCTTGAATGATGCAAAGTGAACGTTCACACAATGTTGAATTGTAGAACTAGGTATGCTTACTATACAATCATACAATTGAAAGTTCGCGAGTAAAGACTTTATACGGCCGGGTTTCGTTCCGTACGATTCTTCTGTTTCAAGTACGTTTTGCAGCAGTCGATTATTAGTCTTAAATAGTATATCTGATCTGCACCCTTATCATGGATGTTCGTGATTCTGATTGCGACCGTGCGCGAGTAGGAGGGCGCATGGCGTGAGTAAGCTGGTACGAGCCGGATGGCATGTTATTACAATCAGAATCAGGAACATCCATGATAAAGCCACTGATCACATTTAGCTGAGCAAAATTACGGCTACGAAGTTAGAGCGTGTCAAACTTCGGTTTTTTTGGGTTTTCTAATAATAAAAAAGAAAAATCAATATTTTTTTACCATAAAAGCTTTGATGGATGCAGCTCTCTCTTTCGTAAAAGCCCTATAAAAATGTTTTATTTTTTATTGATATTACGAAAAAAAAACAGTTTGTTGAATTATTTTGCTTTATTTTTAATTTTGATGTGCAAAGTAGGTATACTTAACTCATTGTGTATTCAACAAGTCCTTAAGACGCATATTCGTCTGTAAGACATATTTTTTCAGGCTATAAATAATAATTCCAAATTGTTAATTTCAATTTCAGTTGGGCTCCAATGTTTTGTTGCTTCAGTTTTTTTATCATGATGATGATGGTGATGATGATAAATATAGTTAATTGTTTAACTACATGAAATTAAAAATTTTGCGAGAGAAAACTTTGGATAGCCTGCCGTTATGGGTAGGTTTCTCCTGTTTCAAGCATAATTTTGTTACAAAAGAGATTTGGTTCGTAGAAGGAACATGATTTCCTTTTCACCATCGTTGTTAGCTGCTTAGTAATACATCCTGCTGCTATAAGTAATCTTAAAAATAATTACTATTTAACTCCATTTTTTTAGACGTTGTATGAACATCCTCTGCCGTGCGGTTTCTTTACCAAAATCATAAAATAGCCAGCATTCTCAGATGTCGAATGGTCTTTTTACTGCAGCCTCTCTGACCCTCGCTTTTAATACTGGTGGAATTTTAACATTAGATAGAGTTTAACACAGCCCTTTTTCGGGATAATGCCTTGTTATTTAGAGAGGTAAACGGCTTTTCTGTTTTGCGGTGGCCATATAGTTACGCTCACCTCGGTAGGTTTTTCTCGGGTTGAGTTAGGAATATCCGTGGAAATTGTAAAATGAAAGAGAAATAATGCATGGCACGTTAATATACGTAAGCTATAGAAGGAAGATATAGCACCCCAGTATATTACTCTGCTCTATGTATAGCACGCTGCGCTGCTACAAAGCTGATGTAAGCCGGTAGCGAAAAAGTAAGTGAAGATTCAGGCCGGTAGAGAAAAAAGAATAACAATAAGTTTTGCATTGATTAATTTATATTTTAGACAGAGTTTTGGTTTAAAGTTGCGATAAAAAATTACTTGTAGACAAAGCAAGTATACATATAGTAGTCATAAATTATTATAGATTAGCTGAGATTGCCATTATATGACAGGAAAGTCTTGAGGAGTTAATTAGAGAATTTTATTGTCAAAAAAGACAAATTGTCATAGATGTATTGGAAAGTTTTCTTACAGCTGTCATAACACAGTTCTACTCGTACAGCCAAAGGATACATGAGGAGTTTTGGCTAGAACACGGAAAAATAATGTCGTTGCATTCTATTATTTTCTTAAACTTGTGTTTTATCGCGAATTAATGATTAAAAATGGTTGTGTTTTATTCATTGAGTGTTGAATTACATGCACGAGTGTGGGCAAGTAATATAATGTGGTGAAACATGTATTTTCGTGTTGTTTTCAAAACTCCGTAGAAACTCATAGTAAAGTCGCCACAACTTTACTAGGGTATGACTAAATTCGTGTGACTGACTGTGATTTCATGACATATTTGACTTGATTTTAATAAAAAACTTGAAAATTCATAAACTTGACACTGGCAGAATGCACAATTAACGTGCGATGCCAACAACTAAGAAAAAAAAAAGAAGGATACATGACGCTTGACGAGACATGGTTCTTTTATTCGCATTTGTTTAATTAAAAAAGCAAACACACTACTAATTATTAAACCGTATTTACTCATTTGTGTTGCGGAAGAACAAAAGCATAGGCAATACAAACATAGCAACATGCGTAGTAGCATGGCATAGGTAAGTATTTTGTTAGACAAACATTAACCACAAAAAAATGCATGACAATAGAACAGGCGTATTCACAATTCAGTCGGAAAGGAAATCGGATAATGTGGATCCGAACACATTATCCGTTCCAGTTCTCTACATTCCGAATGACAGAGACGGAGAATGTGGATGCGTACGGAAACATTTCCGATTGAGTTGTGAATACCCTTGCTAACGTAAAAAATAAACTTATTTTTGTTTTTTGGCCTCCTGCTCTTGCTTCATTCGTTCAAAATCTTCTGAACCACAGACTAGGTAGTGATACTGTTCAGACCCATATCCCATCAACGCCATCTAACGGATTTTTATGAACTATTTTTATTTTTTAATTGCTTGTCAGAAATCATTAATCGGGTACTACAATATTTGTCATTCAACGCCGCACATACACAAATTAAATAGCCTGGAAAGGTATTTTTCGTTTAGCATTAATCAATAACTTAATACTTTTATAAAGGAGGTGTTAAATCGAATCGAGTATAATCAATACCGGCAAGGCTATTTACGTCACGCTTGTTTTAAATATTAATACAATCAAATATTTATTTCGTGAGAGTAGGTGTACGGTTGTGTAGGTGTATATGTGATCCAGAATAAGCAGAGATGAATTAAAATATTACCTTGCTCGTATTTCGTACTGTATTGGTGGTAATAACTGGAACTTAGAGATAGGAACTAGGAGAATCTAATAAAAACAACTCGAAACTGCAAACATAGAGCTAAATTGCTCAGAGGGGATTAAGTTCGTTATGCAGCATTTGTCTGCAACCCTAGCTCTCGTACCCCTATTGAAGTTACAGTAATTATGTATTGTCTATTGCTTCATTTATTTAAAAATATAGCAGCCGACATTGTTTTTATCACAAACCTAAACAATTTCATGTTTTTGATCATAAACTAGATTTTCTCAGCTTTATAATGATAACAAGTGCCTAATAATTTTGACTTCTTCCGGTTTTTAAACAAATCTATGTGATAAAAATCTCTGATTTTATTAAAATCCTGCAACAAATAGATATCACCTACTAAACGTGGTGATTTGCTTTAGTCAGAATGTCAATAAAAGTTTGAGTAAAATGTAATAAAAATATCCGGAATTCCAGAGAATTAACTCTGAAATTCCAGAGTCTATGGAGATTGTATGTAGCCTGTGTTCAAGAATCAGCAGTGTCAGTCTACAGATTACGGCGCCTACGTCACTTCAGGTATCTTCAATGAATGACCTATGAGTTTTGGCGGGAACACTGAAAAATCATGTCGTTGCATTCTATTATTTTCTTAAACTTGTGTTTTTTCGCGAATTAATGATTAAAAATGGTGGTGTTTTATTCATTGAGTGTTGAATTACATGCACGAGTGTGGGCAAGTGATATAATGTGGTGAAACATGTCTTTTTGTGTTGTTTTCAAAACTCCATAGAAGCTCATAGTAAAGTCGCCACAACTTTACTAGGGTATGCCTTGGACTCGACTATGACTAATTTCGAGTGACTTACTGTGATTTCATGACTTATTTGACTTGATTATAACAAATAAATGTGAAAATTCTTAAACTTGACACTGGCACAACGTGCGATGCCAATAACTAAAAAAATAAAAAAATACCTATGACTTCCGTTCACACCGTCCGAATATAATTAAACGCCTACCGCCAATGGCAGTTTATTTAGTTAAAATAAAATTATTTACAAAATAAAAAAAACCTAATGCTCGTTCTAAAGCTTAAGTGCCTGCATGAAACCTAGCAATCAAATATTAATGAATAGAATTACATGTTTAAAATCGTAGCTTTAATCCTAGGTCTAAAGTTTTTAGTATGCCTGTTTGCTAAAACGATTACTTATGTCCTTAGTTGTACCACTAGGCTATTACGAACACTGGTAAATGTACATTTCTGTGTTTCTCATTGCTAATAAAGAATTTTTGAAATTGAATTGTTTGACCTATGTTAACCCGGGTTAATAAAGAATTATTGATATTGAATTGAATGACCTAAGGAATAAAAAAAAATAAAAAATACATTTAAATTTCAGGTTTTCAAACACCGTATTGTAAAAGTGTGCGCTGACGTAAAAATAAATATTTTTGCAATCATCTCTCTACAGCTGAATCAAATCAAAAGCAAAACCATGCTAGTAACGAGCAAAACTCGAATTGTAGGCAAACTTATTTAGCTAGAAAAATAGTAAAAGCAGAAACCACTTTATTTATTAAATTAAAATGTGAGGCTTACAGCTTTGGCTTTTCCGGATTATATTTTTCTTAACGGCTTTGCGTTGCAGCAGAAAATATTTTGCTAACAATTTCAGTTGGGCTCCAGTGTTTTGCTGCTTCGGATTTTCCCCGATACAGCGTAAGTATCTATCTGAGATGTTTTTTTCAGGATTCCGTACATGACACTGAGCCGTGACAGTGTTTCCTTCCGTCCCACATTACTGACCTATGTTTTATGAATCTTATTAAGTAACCGGATGAAATTATCATAAAACAATTATCCTACCTTCTAATTTGTTTTTGCTCTATCGTAAAAACGAAAATAAGAATAAGCATAATCAGCCTGTTATTTTTTTTCTTAATTATTTCTTCATCGATCTTACTTTCTCCAGTCAAATCTGTCCTAGTCACAGTCAAAGTCACACAGTAAGTCCAACCATGCCCTAGTAAAGTCATGGGAGCTTTACTACAAGCTTCTTCGTAGTTTTGAAAGAGAGCTAGATCCTCCAAGCTTGAAAGCTACGCGTGAAGTCATGTTTTATCATATTATATCATTGCCTATATAGCCTACACTTGTGTAGGGCAATGCCAGCATTTTTATATATTACACTAAAAAAAAACACAAGTTTTGGTAAATTATACAATATGTAACAAAAAGGTTCAACAATACTGAAGGGTATGTATGTACTCACCAGTATGAACAATTTTCACATTCCATACATTTTGTCCAGTGTCAATGAACTTTTTGTATGGAACAGCTGATATTTTTTTCGCGATTTCAAGGTTGGCCTCATAGTAAAAGTTGTTCATAATGATGAGTACATATATAACATATCCTTCAGTATTTTTGAACCTTTTTGTTACACATTATACATATAATGCGTCGACATGTTTTTTTTGCGTTCCCGCCAATTCTCTGGGCCTACCTTTGACGGGTATTGTGGCCTAATCCATCACGGTGGTCCAGTATTCGCACATACGTCATTCAATTTCTTGAATGAAGCCGAAAACTATCGAAGTACACGTACGCAGGAACGTCATACTTACTTGTAAAACTAAGTATTGTGCAAGCTCCAAATGTCCAACAGCAAATTTTAATAAAAACTGGCCAAAAGGAAATCTATCTTGCACTAAAGATATTGAACTGAAGCAAAAAGTCCCAATTGTTAGGATGCATCATTATACTCAAAAATAAATGCAACCTATGGATGATAGAGATTTGTTGGACCGAGGTAAAATTAAGGAATTGAGTATTGAATAGTTATTACCTAGAAAAGTATCTAAGGTTTTGTAGATAATATAAGTAAATAGATAAAAATAGATAAAGAAGTAGTGTAGAATATAGATTACATAAAGCGTATGGTATAATATGGTATAATTAGATAGAAATTGTGTCCGTGGGACCAGCCAGTTGGCCCGGCTTAGCCGGATAACATGGAAACGATCTCACGTGGCTGGCAACAGCGTCCCACCGACATGAAAATGATAAAAACTTAACTCATAAGAGGGAATCTTGGTCAGCGATTCCCCAAACAAATTTGGGGATACATTTTTTAGGAATATTTTCTTCATGGATAATGCCTCTAGAGCAATTTTTTTATGGAATCTAGGTCTACTGTAGACAGACATGTCTCAGTCATTTAAATTTTTCAGCAACAACGAATTTGAATTTTAAACGTTTATATTTTTACGATTTTACTTACTTAGTGTTAAGTAGATTTTTAGACTTGCTATTCAAATTAGCATTTGATGCCAACCAAAAAATATAATAATTGAATTTTTTATGAAACTGTATTAAGTCGAGTCTTTATTTATTATTATTCTACTCATGAATAAAGGCTTTTTAGTTTTTGAAAGATCGCTGGTAACAAAAAAAAACTTTTGCCTAGAGCATAATTAAAAATGCTATTTTTGTTCGCTCTAGTACATTATTATGTATTATAATACACTTAAATTATCTTTGGTTCGCTACAATGATGGACTTTTTGAGCGAGCTAAATTCCGCCGTGTTAAATTACTGTAATGTCAAATTAATATACTACAACGCGAAATGTTGTGAAACCATTACGCATCGATAAAAACGCCCAAAACTCAAAACACTTAGGACAAAAAAATATTAGGAGATACGAAGGAACATATTATTATACAACGTGTAAGTGTTACAAAAAGGATTAAAGTAAAGGTTAAGAACAACTTACACTCTGCTACTTTAAACTAATCTGCTGTTCCATACAAACAGTGCATTGACCTTGGACAAAATGTATGGAACAGCTGGTTTTTTTTCGTGATTTCAAGGGTGGCCCCATAGTAATAGTACATAAATAATTATGTGTACATACATACCCTTCAGTATTACTACTTACATCTTTTTGTAACACGTATATATAATTACATATACGTAGCCTACTAAAATTAGCACTCGTAGTCGAGCAAAAAACATTTGTGCTCCGAATCCAAACAGTTGAAAAGATCAAACATAAAAGGGCCATTAGTGTTTTACAAAATACGAGTGGAAATGCAGCTCTGACTCGGGCTTAGCTGTTATAAAGTGGGCTGAATGCAACCCGAGCACGCAAAGAGCTGAGATACAAAAATGCTAACAGCATTGATGCTTTCTGTTAGACTTCACTCAAAGCCTACAAAGCGTTAGAAGCGATTTCTCATAAATTCATTTATTCGGACCGATGTGGCCTAAAATTTTTCACTTAATATCATTTTATAGTGTACAAAATACACAAAAAAACACTAGTATGGACAAAAGAAAAGAATAAGAGAAGATAGAAAAGAAATGAATAACAAAAGTACATATCAAGATGTTAAATACCGATCGGTTTAGATAACTAGCGTGACTTGTGACGCTAGTTCTTTTATCTAATAGCTATATCCGAGCCAGTATTTCCAACTGAGCGAGACCTTCGTATAAATTATTTTGACGGTAACTAATTTATTAGAGAACAATAATGGTGTTATTTTATCTGACCCCGCTCTAGTAGATTTTTTTGACGCTATTAACGAATTCGTAAATAAGGGTCACTTCATTTTCACACCTGTTTCGGCAATTCCCAATTACATTTTCCAATCCATTTTAGTTGGCGCAATCAACTGCGGGCAATCACGATAAAAATCTTTACAATATTTCACAAAACAATTACTAATGGTCCTAAAATGAATTTTCCAACGGAAATTTATTCGTTATCGTCGCCTCAGTCGTGGATATTGGTTTTTCGAGTGCTTATACTCGAAAATACCTATTGTTTATTGTTTATTGTTTATTGCATACTTTATCGACTTGACTCATGTCCAGTTCCAATACTGGAAAACATTTTTCAGGAAATAAACCGATTCACTCGGGACTTAAAGATATCTTGAACCGGTTTCTTCTACTAGGCAAGCGTGCTTTGTCATAGACTGGTGTAGGGGCATTTCTTTAGATATCAAAATTAGAAGAAACGAGGAAATACCTAAAAACAAACAGTTATATACATTTATTCATACATGTTCGTTCATATATAGTTAAATACTTAGATTCTAGGGGTAACAAACATCCTTTAAGTAAGTATATTAGTATAGATTGAGTGTCTAACGTGCCAGAATTAATATGCCGCCGAAGGCCTCCGCAACATAATATATCGATTGTTAGAATCTAAAATATTCACATAACGCTAATCATACATTATCACACGAATATTAAAGATATGTCTGCCTGTATGTCTGTCTAAGCGGCTAAACAAATCATAATGAAATTTGGCAAGGGTGTAGGCATCATCAGGACAAATAGGCACTATAATGCCTATTAGCCAGGAAATACATTGAACAAGCAAAATGTGGATATAAAAACTTGGTATAAAGTAACATGACTAAATTTAAATGTAAACCGAAAAAGATTAAAAGTTAATCGAAATTCACCCGTGATTGACCTACGAATTTCTAGTGTAAACCACATGGAAATTCTTTCAATAAGCTCACATTTCAATAGAGCTGCATAGATGTAGTATAGCTATGGTGTGCGACGGGGGTTGGCCGTGTCGTTATTCAGCGGTCAACATATTCTTTTATTTGTGAAACATTTTAAAAAATCACTTTTGTTCATGCTTTTGTCTTGTTATTCCGATAAATAAACGGTGGTTGCGTTAAGCTTTCGGAACAAAGAAAAGATATTTTTTAATACCGATAAGTGACGAGACTAGCGAAACGTTCGCGTGGTGGCAAGCGTCATGCATGCCCACAACAGTAGTAGTGCCGGAATTATGAACTAGCGAATACAATCCTGCACCGCACTGTTACTAGCTCGTCACCCTGAGATATTAGACGTCTCTTCATACCCAGTAACTTCTCTGGTATATTTGCCCTTCAAACCGAAATACAGTAATGTTTGCACACTACTGCTCGAATAACTGGGAAAGATGTGGTACTTCCCCAGGCAGACTCATAGCATTACACATAGCACACTTGCATAGAGTTAAATAACAGAAATTAAATATTATAATCACGTTAATTAGTATGTAAAGTATTTTCGTATGCGTGTGTGTTTGTTCGCACTCAACACAGTAGGTTGCAAAGGTGAACGTATCAGAATGAAGTTGCGTTTGGGGGTAGCCTATTATAATAGGCTTATATACATACCCTAATTTAAAACTTAGGTATATATTCCGTTCTTGCATGGTAACGAGTGAAACAGTGTGGCACTGCTCATTTAGAATAAATATAATAAATAGTAAGCATTTTTTATACTTTGCTTTTACGGCTGTATTGTAGACTCACGCAACGCACCAGTTCAGTGGAATGTTTTTTCAAATCAATGGCGTATTCGGAGCCCGCCGAAGCTCAGATGGCATATGAGGCGGCGTCAACAAGTACCCTATAGCTCCCCTTCGGGGGTGAAGCGGGCCCCGTAGGGGGAGAATAGGGGTGAGATTCAACTGGTGCAATGCGGCGTACTCGGAGCCTCTCATCCCACCGGCGGCGATTGTTTGTGCTGTTATACAGCGCGTCGAGGCGCAGCGTCGGCATTCTCTGAACTTATCTCGTCATTAATAAAAGCATTATGTTACTTACTACCTACTTACTCCTAAAACAATATGACATGACAGATATAACTTAACATGTGGTAGGTACTCCCTGGCTGGACCACTTTCATTTTACTAGGTAAAAATTATATCATTAGAATGTAGAGACAATTTAACGTCAGGTTATCCTTAGTATATTTCTTGTCGTGAAATCAATTTCATTTATTATAATGACAATAATTTTGATCTAAAAAAATTATATACGTTACAAAGCTCTATCGATTTCGGAAAAGGCAAAAAATCGACATCATTATCATCATCATCATCCTTAACCTTCCTCATCTCACTGCTAGGTATAGGTTTTTTTTATAAGTGACGAAACGAGCAATACTTTCGCCTGGTGGTAAGCGACACGCCTGCCACCAACAGTGCCAGAATTGTGAACTTGCGAACACAATCCTGCGCCGCACTGCACTGCGTTCGTCACCATGAGATATTAGATGTTAAATCTCTTCATACCCAGTAATTTCTCAGGTAACATTGCCCTACAAACCGGAACACAGTAATGCTTGCACACTACTGCTTGGCGGTTGAATGACTGGCAAAGGTGTGGTACTTCCCCAGGCGGATTCCGCAGTAGAGTCTTACCGCTACAATAGGTAGTGTATAGCATATATTATCTTTGGTATTGGTCGCTCTCTTACTATGCCTACCGCCTCGGTCCTATGCTAATCTGTGCCAAGCTGCGTCAATCGGTGAACAGTGCGGTTATCTGTCACCACCTCACAAAATATTATAATAGCAACGTATCCTGAAGGAAATAACTGGCCATAATGAGATTTATCTGGATACACTCGTTTTTTTTGTGTAGTAGGATAAGTAGTCTTTGTAGTTAGTTGTAGTTCAACATCTAATATCTCAAGGTGAGAAGAGCAGTGCAGTGCGGCACAGGATTTTGTTCACAATTCTGGCACTGCTCCTTTAATGGGCAGGCGTGACTTACCAGGCGAAAGTCTCCACTCCATTGCATAAAAAAACTGTCTATATATATAATCCATTTTAGCTTCATAACCACATTTCCGACGTCTCGAATCATTGTCTTAGCCGGATTTTGATATTATGAACTCGGTTTTGGAGTTTGATGTCAAGCATGGGTCTCTCCATTGCTCTCAAAGCTAGTTAAATTTTCTGCACAGCTTCATGTGTGAGTTTCCATGTCTCGGTACCATACGTCATGATGGCGTGGCCAGAGCGTGCCTAAAATTCGCCACTCACATCAAAATCGATTGAGGCGTTCAAGAGCTAAGTAAGTATGGCGGAATTCAGAAACCTGCAGGCATATATGAACTTGAACGATATACATAAAGAGTTTACTCACCTAGGGAGCAAAAGTAAATAATGTCTCAGATCTCATATACAGGGTTAGTTCAAATCAGTTAGCATCCTTTTAAGGGCATATTCTGTACATCAAAATAAACAACTTTTACTATGGGGCCAACATTGAAATCGCTAAAAAATAACTGATTAGAACTAACCCTGTATATTGTCTTCTGAGGCGAAACCGAGGGTGACAAACATGAGATCTGAGGCTTCTTTACTCTCGTGGTGTATATACAATTTTACGTTCCGCTGCGGGGAGCAAGTGGTTCCTTTCGCTCTACGTAGCGAGGCTAAAATAGCCACTATAGCTCAGCAGGCACGTAAACTCCTTTTTTAAGCAGGCGTGTAATAATCCATTTTAGTTGCCAGGGAAAAACAAATTTGGTGGCCAAACGTAAACTTGTTACAAAATAAGTTAAAAGACATAGCTTAATAGAGCTTTGGAGTGTAAATGTAAAGATAAAATTAAAGAAAGATTAAATGTATTTGGATTGGCGCGCGGATTTAGTTTTGTAGGTATCAATGTTTTCGCTAAAAAAAAATGTTTTCGCGTTGATGCAGCAGCAATGGAATCTGTGCTGGGAAAAGCCGAAGCGAGTGATGTGGGATTCGGGGCGTTTCATCAAGTACCTAGGCAGGCTACCGGGATGTTTAGTGGGTGCAATCCTACATAAAAAAGATATCAGTGAGGAAAGATTGATCGCAACTAACAAAACAAACTGATAAACAAACGATATTCTGGCAAATATAGAGTACATAGAGTACCTAGAGTACCTTCTCAACATGAGCCTTTTAACTGTGGTGTATAGTGGTCTAGTGATAGTGAATTCATACAAATACAAGGGTGTCACCCGAATCGATTGGACTCATCACGGGCCCCGCACGACTGGACGTAGTGGACGTTAACGAATAAAGAACGAAATTCTAAGCGCTCTTCGCAAAAAGACAACACATCTACTACTAGGTAGTTACTACTATTTACTACCTTTAAACCTCATTCAATTTAATAAATAAAAGTAGCATATTGCGTAAAAAAAATACGGTTTCATGAAAGAAAAAAATCTAGTAGTTCAATCATGGGACTACTCAGTGAATTAACTGGTACCACTAGTGCTGACGCTAGTAATGGCTATTGCTTGACGTTTTTTACTCGACTACGCAAAATGAAGGGCTATGATTTTAAAGTCTATCATAACAGTCACTGAGCTAGCCTCGTAGGTTCAGCTTCTGCTTTCTGGATAACAAATAAGTTTGTTATACTCGTACTGTACAATCAAATGTGTAAAATCGTTTGACTGCCATATAGCTCAGCGGTAGCGTGTCTGCCTTCAGAGCTGTAGGGCGTGGGTTCGATCCCCACCAAGGGCAAACATTTATGTGACGAACATAAATGTTTGTTCTGTGTCTGGGTGTAGTATGTATTATAAGTATGTATTTACAAAAAAAAATGTATATAAGTATTCTATCAGCTATCTAGTTTCCATATTACAAGCTTTGCTTAGTTTGGGGCTAGATGGCGCTGTGTGAAAAAATGTCCTGCAAAAAAAAAAAAAAAAAAAAAAAAAAAAAATGAGGTCTCTTCTCTTCTTCTTCTTCCTCATTTGATTGGCTATCAAATGAGGTAGTCTGCGCCAGATGGATTGGCATTGGCAAGCTTTGCTTAGTATGGGGCTAGATGGCGCTGTGTGTAAAATGTCCCCTAATATTTATTTATTTATTAGCGTGCATTGACCTTTCGGTTGTTCAATCAGGGGTGACAAACATAGATATCTGTTGTTCTTGGATATATTTCGATGTAGTACTACAAGTATGTATTTACAAACCAAAAAGTTTAACAGTTTGTAATTGCGTAACATACATACAAAAAAAATATAAAAAAGCATATAGTCGAATTGAGAACCTCATGTTTTGAAGTCGGTTGAAAATCCAACAAAAGCGTCAAGAGTTGTGCGAATTACCCGAGAACGTATATACCTACACGCAAGCGCTATCCACAAAATAGCGGTCAGGTGGCCGGCCAACATCGGCAGCGCGATGAGGGCGCCGAAGATTACGCTTCCCTGCCGTCTGGCGTAACAACATTTTTGGAGTAAAATGCCACAACTTGCGTTTTGTTTAACTTTAAGAAGTAGTTTCGTAAGTGAATAAAGAATCTTATTATCATGCTTATTATCTTATTAAATGTATTTATTTGAAGTAAAACAATTATACTAAGAAATATTATTTTACTAATAATGAAATAAAGTACAAAATAATTATTTTTTACCGTGATTTTCACAATTTTTATAAGTTCGTGAGACAAAACTATATGGGGATCAACAAATTGAGACAAATAAACAAATCAAGTTTGTTTTAGTGCTTTGTCGATTTGTAATAAAAATCAATGATACATTATTATTTTATCTTCGAAATTGGTAATTTTTTAATTATGCTTCTTTGCTCTTCGCGACTGACGCCCGGATCAATGAACGCTAATGCCAATCCATCTGGCGCAGACCATTGCTACTATGACTTCACAGAAAATTGACGGACATATAACGAGAGTATGAATGATTTTAATGACATAAATTCGCAACTCAGTCGGGTTTATGTATTGTTTGAGATATTATACAGGGTCATAAGCTTGGCATGTACTTACGAAAGATGTCATTGTACACATAATTGTAAATAGCTTTTAATAAGGGGCCAACACTGAGAATCAGCTGTTTCTTAAAAAAAGGTAATTGACTCTTGACAAATTGTTTTAAACAACTGATATCTTTTCGCGGTTTCAGCTTTGACCCCACATTGAATATTGTTTACAAAGATGAGTACCTACTAGGACCCCATTTCAGTTTACTACATCCCAAACGTATAACCCTGTATTTCCTTGTCTTTGGTATAGCAATCAGAAACGTTGATGCGGTTAACTGTTACTATACTTTAACTTTATACGTAACTAACTAACTTGTAACCAATAATACGAGTAAGACGAACTAGGTCATAGTTCCCGGTATACTGGTCAGACATTCGTTGGCAGGGCTCCAAGATGACACCGCAGCGTTGCTGGTGTATGCCCTACCTGTTACCATATACCTACAACTAAGAAGACAGATGGCAGCAGCGTGTTACCATACGCCTCTACAGGTAGATAAATAGATAGAATAATTATTTATTTTTTACACCAATAACACACAAAATAAACAGCGCAGCATCTAGAGTAACAGTGTATTTGTTGCTAAAAGTAATCTCTTATAGGCGACCTTAAGATAGAGAGGATTTCAGTATTATGTAAAAGACGGGATGTGCACGAACAGGAAAGCTATGTGAATTTAAAATCTCTTCTCTACATATAATAAAAGTGGAGATCGAGGACTGTAGGGTAAGATTCCTACCTAACGTGGAAGTAAAATCGGATATTGGTGAATCAAGAATTAAAAATGTTGCTTGCGCGATTAAGGTAAATTGATTTAGGTTTTCAACACTATTATTATTGTAGTAACCATGAAATATTTCTGACGTTTTCAGCTGTACATTTTGTAAAATTTTAGCGATTTTACCATAGAGTAAATATAACATCATTGGATTTTACTATTTTCTACATAATACGCATTTTTTATGCGCCATCTGGTGAAACAGTCGTTTTATCCCGTTTATTCATTTGTTTTCTGTCTGTCTGTCTGTCCGGGATAAACTAGAAAGCTACTGATCAGATCTTTACGCGGTTTCTATAAATATGTGTAGAAAAGGTCTGGTCAACACATAGGTTATAGCAATTGCTGAAAATATAGAAAACTTAAAAAAAATAAAAAAAATAAAAAACGCCATCTAGGCTCTTTTCCGGAGCTTAGTTGTCGATGTTAAAAACAACGTGGCCTGTTGATGGAATTAAACATTTTCAACAAATAGCTGACATTTATGCACAATAAATACGATGGCAGCTCCCTCATTTCATTCTGCAAATGATTTGGTCGTACTTTCTACTATTTTAGGATATCTGGACAAAATAAAAAAAAACTCTGAATCCTGTTATACTGATCGTCAGTAAGTCACAGTAGTAAATATTTCATTATTATATCATTTGTAACAAAAAGGTTCAACAATACTGAAGGGTATCCCAATCATTATGAACAAATTTTACTATGAAACGTGAAATAGCAAAAAAACTGCTGTTACATACAAAAAGTTCATCGACCTGACACAAATTGTATGGAACAGATGATATTTCTTCGTGTTGTCGGTGTTGGGCCCATAGTAAGAGTTGGTTAACATACACTTTGTAGATAAATTTGTGGACCAAGTTTTACTAATTCATCATCTTCAAAATTGGCCCGTTTTTATCTTAAAGTACAAGACATGATTTGTGGAGCGTCGAAAGTTAATTTGTACTTATGGCTAAAAATGCCTGTTCGGGAGTCAAATAGATCCGGTCATATCAGGATCACACAAGATGGCATCTGGTTGTCAGACCAAATGTGTCTTTTCACACGTTTGTGAGCTAACTCGTAAATCTAGGCTTTGTCTTGAACAGAATATAACCTTCAGCAGTCACTTTTCTCCGTCGATTATTATGATCCTTTGCAACTGGCTCCCAGCTTCCTGTCCTGTCTTGACCAGTGTCAAATGATTATATTATATGATAGCAAGGAAGTGGTAACCTACCGGTATAAAACTTCCTTGCATAGCACGATGGCAGTCAGAATCCCGCTTTTTTATCGTATCCGTGAAATTTATTTAAAACACCAAATAAAGTTTAAGCTTCAAAATAACACACAAACACACAGCTTACTGAAGTTACGCTTAAAGGTTTGACATTACCACCACCTGACCAAAACAGATAGTTTTTGAGGTATTCACACATGATCATCACACATCGTCTCTTACCATCAGGTGAGCTGTGGAGTGAAACAGTGTGTGTGTCGTGTGAAACACCCATTCTTTAATTGCAAAAAAACCCGTATTTCTTTAATTTTGTGGTATCCGAATATCTGTTTTCTTTAGGTACATTTCATAAGGTCTATTTGAGTTGTTTGTTCCTATGGGTTAATGTCGTAGCCGTAGGGTAGTAAGAAATGGCATAAATCGGTGTTCCACTCGCAAGCATTTTTCAGTAGTAGGTATGCGCACGAAGTCGTGGGTAACATTGATAACCTCCCTTTTATTGAAGTCGGTTTAAAATTGTTTTTTGTCCCCGTGCGAAGCCGGGACGGGTCAGCTAGTAATATAATAAAATAATACAAAAGTAAATTATTATTAATAATATTACCATTTCCATAATATAGTAGACCTCTCTGTCATGCTCAAAGTGTCCTACGTTAATTAGTGGAAGGCGCTGACCGAGTGGGTGTTTTTCGATAATTGGGTGAGTGTTGATTGAACAAGTGTCTTTTTTGGCTAATTTTGGTGTACATTTTCGGTAGTAATTTTTTGTAATGATGTGATGGAGAAATCTATCACAATACATAAAATGAGACAGGGATGTGATTTAGTACATAAGTTATTGATATATTCACGACACCTGAATTGGTAAGACACCAAAACTGAATTTACATCAAAATTTGAAAAAAACTACTGTAGGTAAGAAATAAATTAAAAAACAAGGGAAAGTAACTTAGGAATAATAATAATCTTGGAATAAAAGATAGTTACCTACATCAAAATATTTAGTAAATCAACTTATTAAGTCTATGCTAAACCAAATCAATTTGCAATTTTATCAGTTAGTTCATCAGTTTTATTTAAAATCGTTGTGAAGGTGGCGTATGACTACGACTACGACTTTAAAAAGTATAATAAAATCGAGTTTCCATACAATATGTTCTTTGACCTGAGATCAAATTGTATCAAATAGCTGTTTTTTTTCTTAATTGGTGGAGCAAATGTGGTTAGAAAATAGTTGTTGTTGTTAGTTGTAAGTTGCAGTTGTGGGTAGTTGTTGTTGTTGTGCTGAGATCTTCATCATCAAAACAGGCCAGTTTCAAAACTGGTTCAATTGCATGGTACATAAGATTGGGTTTTAAAATTGATTCGTTGAGTAACTTTAAAGTACCTAATGATCTAAAAGTGGTCTATTTTACACTGATAATTGAAATTGGTTATTACTAACCACTGTAATAAACCATATCACATGAAAATTACAATTTTGGAGTAATTAATCAATTTTAATGATCCGAAAACACACCAAAACCACCAAAATTGACCCACCGAATTTAGAAGTGCGTCTAAGAATCGAAATTAATTGAAAACTATTGATAGTACAATAAATAAGATTTCATAATTATTTAAGCACACCTAACTTCTATATTATATATAAATATTACCATAGTATCATTAAAAGAAAGAGATATTAAACACGGACACCACAATTGCACATTTGTTGTCCGAGTTCCAAAAATCAACACTTACATTATTGGCGGGAAACCGCGAAGAAATCGCTCGGTTTTTAATTTCACGTTGCCAGAGAGACTACGACTGATCAATGCAAATGAGCATGGTGTTGTCCTTTTCGGATCGTTTTGTGCAATCTTGTTCAACGTTTTATAAATCCCACCAAATTTATAAATTCATCGCGGGCGGTGCTTCGTCACATGCTGTAAACTTAGTTATTAAACGAAATAAGTTAATAAAAGTTATATTAGATAGGGAAACTAATGCTACTACTAATAATATCATACAAAGAATTATTCAAAAAAAATAAAAACTTTTTGGAGTTTCGCCTAAACGATACAAATGCCAATGGTTTATGGTTCTATGTTTTTAGACCTTTAAATACCCTAAGATAAAATAGGGTGTAGTGTAGGTATGTCTAATACTGAAGCTATACACGAAACTAGTAGGGTACTGCTGTTAAGTTTAACGCTCTTACAAGCGCTCAAAGACTTGACTCACGCATCTACTACCTACGCACGTCTCTAGCCGAGAGAGAGGAGCTAAATCCTTCAAGCTCTAGCCGCTGCAGTGACAACATTCTTTGATATTCATACTTTTGAAGGTTTTTGTTAAACCTTTTTACGTTAAAAGCTTTCAAACACCAGCTTTAAAATTTAATCCATCGCAGTAGCATCACCTGCATTGCAAACGTTCGTTAATTAATCGAATCACTTTCACAATCGCGCCGAATTTACCGACTCGTTTCACACAGATGCCAACAAGTAAAATCGATTTTCGCTACAGTATCGAGAGAGCGACCTAACTCGATTAAAACCCCAGTGCAATGTTTTTGCTGAACGGGTAAGTAATAGGATGTAAAAATAATAAAGCGTTGATTTATAAAAAGCTTCTATGTATTTAAATCAATAAGTACATACTTCGTTATATATTAGATTGATTGAAAAATAATTTTCATAAACTCGTTCTTACTCTAAGTACGGTCACTTTCACCAAACTATACGCGATGTCCTTTTGTATCTTGGATGATTTCACTGATTTCAAAATAAACAATACATCATTGTCTTGTAGATATTAATCGAATTCGATATTAGTGCTTTGGCGGGTCGATAAAGAAATATAAATCGCCTTGACTGCGCCTCGGCTCTGGCAGTGTGTGCTGACCAATTCAATTGTTTAGAAGAGCTAGAAGTGGCGCCCCTATTCTCAGGGCCGGATTTAGAGGTGTGGAGGCCCTGGGGCAACAAAGGAGTCGTAATCATATCGTCAGCCAGAAGATTTACACTGCTGGACGTAGGCCTCCCCCTCAATAGGGAGGTGTTGCCATAGTCTCCTCACTTGGCTTTGGCAGTTGAATAATATTGTTCTTGCAAATTTTAATCATTTATTGCGAGACAAATCAAATCTCCTCAGCAAACTAGAGTTTACCAAACTTTTATTGTAAGTACAATCAAAATCAACCAATAAATAATACAATCAATTTATGTGGAGGCCTTGGGCAGTTGCCCACGTTCGTCATCAGCCATAAAACGCCCACTGGTGGACGAAGGTCTCCCCCTTAATAGAGGGGTGTTGCCATAATCCCCACCCCCCCGGGTTGCCCCGGTTAACCTCCCTTAAATCCGGCGATGCTCTGCCTAGACCTCGCGCTGCTACGACTCATCATTCTGTGTGCGATGCGCCTCTGCTATCTGTTTCAACACAAACTCTACCTAACTCACTGAGGAAGTAAAACCTGAGGAGGTGTAGTAAAGGATATTACTTACTATATACATTGCTCTCTTGCGCTACTTTATCACAATTCAGAGCTGTTTACTTTGTAGGGGAAAAATTACAAAAATATTTAAGACCAAAACTACTTTCACATAAAATCTCTTCTCCTTATCATAAATTCTGTAAAAAATCGACTTGATATTACTTTATAAAAAAATACTGCTTTTCACAAGTTGGATCAGAAAAGTTTTCATCAAAAAAGTCTCATAGTTTGCATAATTCCACCTTCGTAAAAAACGTAAAAACCAAACGTAAAAACGTACACAGTTATTTTATCTGCCTCGACGAGGTCAATTTTTTGCATCAGATCGACTAACCACCTCTCAAGCCATGACTTCTAACCCATGTCCGCCGAGCAGAGAATATAGAGGTAATAAAGGGTTAGTTACGAGGCAGCTTCGCTAGCAAACACTCTCCACATTGGAATAGAGATCATATCGAGATGCTGTGTGATAGGTTAAAATAGCCGAAGGCCTCTGACGTGGCTTGGAGCCCTTCGTCTTATACACAGTTGACTCTTTTCCAAACTACATTTTCACATTTTTTAAGACACAAAGTTTTTTTTTATGTAGTGTATGTTGCACCTAGCAATAATTCCATTAAAATATTCTTAATAAATTGCCGTTTCCGTTCTGATATACTCATGTACTCATATAACATTTTAGTTTGAAGGTGAAGATAAAGACAATAATAGGGAATATGCATGTGTTTTGATTATTAAAAATAATAAGATAAGTGGAGAGTTTAACTGAATCTGATGCTTACATCCAAAAATACCTAAAATTTGCGTCCAAAGTATTTGGGAGGGAGTCATCTGTCCCTTTCTAGCATAACACGTGCTAGTATAGAATTTGTTTGCATTGGGGACATTCAAATCGCGAAAAAAAAACAGCTGTTCCATACAAAAAGTTCACTGACCTTGGACAAAATGTATGGAACAGCTGTTATTTTTCGTGATTTCAGGGCTGGCCCCATAGTAAAAGTTGTTCATAATGATGAGTACATACATACCCTTCAGTATTGTTGAACCTTTTTGTTAAACATTGTATTTAGTATAGATTGTAGACCAAACGTAAACATACTTACAGAAAATACATTTTCTTATTCGGCTGCCCAAATAGTTGGTTTTGTTTTAAGTTTTCTAATATTTTATTACTCTTGTAAATAATAATAGAACTATAGTGAACAACCGTGATAGTTTAAAACAGTGATTCCGAGATGAAATCGTGGTAGCCTAATTGGAAGACCTTGAAATCGTGAGGTAATGGATTCAAATCTCGGGACCATACCAATGAGCTGTTTAGAGTTTATGTGGCACTGGCTTTTTGGTGAAAGAAACCTGTATACGAAGAAATTCAATGACAATGGCAAACTGCAGCTGGCCCGGTGATATATATGGTTATTTACTATTCTGGGATATGGCCCAATCAGCCTTCGAGGGTAGATCTATGCACCAGGAGAAATAACTCTAGAATCTTTGGACTACCTTAATTTTTATTCATTGTTTTTTTTTATAATGGGTGTCATAAAGCATCTCTAAACACAGGGCTCCCCCAAGCGTGGGATACAGGGCAGGCCAGCTTTCAAAATATACGCATCGATCTTATCTAAATAAAGATACATTTATAATTTTTTATTTACTATTCTGGGTGATATTTTGTCGCAGTCTGCTGTCGTTTTCTTTGTCTCTTTTAATTGGATGGATGAATACGTATTTATAGTAGGTGTGTGAATTTTTGTACAAACCAAAGATTATCAATCCTACTTAAAGCATTTCCATTTCTTTATCTGCAACGTAATTAAAACGACAATTATAAAGAAACCAATTGTTCTCGAGTAACTGGTCGTAAAGACGCTAAGCAAAAGCAATCCTCTAATGTTACGTCTTTTACTATATTATAAAAAGAGAGGGCGAGTGTAGAGTACGGTTAATGCAAAACACAAGAGCCATCTCCAGTAATTTACTCATTTAGATTAAGCTTCAAAGCCGTGGAGCTTTGCGTCCCTATGCTATGCTGAGCTATTTATATGTACATATATGCTGTTCCTGTATACACATTACACATTTATTATGGAACACAATCTAGATCTTTTTTTTTGTAATTAATTGTCACCTAAAGGTACAATGCATCTAATGCATGCAATTCTAAAAATGCATATTCATTAAGAAAATGTTACGTATGATTATATTATATATTATTATACTTATATGTCATTCCTGTCAAAAATATTGAAACATAGAATTTTCTATACAAAGTTTCACCCCTATTTACCCACTTAAAACATCACTATTACAATATTGTCTTTAAATTATTTAATTTACTATTTTCTTTTTTCATTGTCTTAGGTTATATTTAAACTATAAATATAGCAATAACTCTAGACATTATTTCTTTCGTAGGACCCCAGAAAACCGGCTGAGCCGAGTTTGGGCCCACTGTAATGTATTTTGAATTTAACACTATAAATAATGTATACTATAGATAATATTTTATTTTTATTTTGAATAGGGATTACAGAATAAGACGAGATTTATATATATATACCTTTATAATGTTGAAAAACACAGTTTAAAAAATAGTTGTTATTATAATCAAGATAACTTTCAAACGGGTCAGCTCAACCTCTTTATAGCTTTTTAAGGCGTAGCAAATCTCTAAATGGTAGAGATTATCTACGTCAAGGTATACGTCGTAGAACACGTGAGTACCAAAGCAGTTTTTCGTATCTAAAGCATCGCAATAAACTTCACCCATCTTTGTTCCTAAGGGAGGTCGTAGGCCACAATGATTGATAACAGCCACACAACTGCGTCATCCAATTATTTGTAGCTCTTTTCGCCAAAAAATACCAGCCTCTCACCAACAGATTGTCAATTTTGGATCTCCAGCCCTGTTTTATAAAGCTACAAGTACAAGCTTACAAAATTGTACTAGCTTCAAGTACCAGTAACTACAAGTTACCAGTTACAGGTAGATGGTTTGTATTTAACTTATATAAGTACAAGTGCTTGTTTGTTTGTACACTGGTTGTCTTGTAGCTTAAGAAAACGCCGTACTCAATATTTTTTGCGGTGTTGCCAGTTTTTCACTACAAGTACAAGACTTGTAGCTTTATAAAACAGGGTCCTGCTGGCACGCTACCGTAATAATTAAATATTTACCTTCTCTTAAATCAACATTTACATTTAATTAATATACTTAAAGACATAATACTTACACACGTACATTTCACTTAACTGCGTGTTGACTCAATTCATGAATTTACTCGCCAGTATTTTCAGGAAAGGTTTATTATGTTTATTTTAGTAAATAATAAAAAGGCTTACTGTAAAACTCTCATAATCAGCCTTTTTCATAGGCCACTGCTGGACTTATCCCTTCCCTCAAAGGGCATCGTGCCATATCCACCACGCTGGCCCAGTTGTGGGTTGGTGGATTCACATACAACGCCATTGAATTTCTTCTCCGGCCGTATGCAGATGTAAATCCGTATCCTTCAAAGAGCTTATTGGTACGGGCCTGGGTTTGAGCCCGCGACCTCACGATTACAAGTTGAGCTGTCTCCCGATTAGGCTACCAAGGCTTTATTGGACTACCAAAGCCTCATTAGGCTACCACGGCCTTATGAAGCTACTACGGCCCAATACATCTAAACATATATTTCATTGTGATGATAGGTACTTTTTATTTGCAATATTTATCTGTAAAGGTATTTGCAAAAAGTAAAGGCCGTCACACACGATGAAGATGCTATAATATTTCATCTTATATTAGCTTAAGAACTTTATATTATATTAACTTGACCTACCACACACGGTAAGTAAGTTTGTAAATTATCGTAAGTTACGATAATTTACAAACTCTTCTTATTCGTTCGACATTCAAGCAAGGTGTCAGACGTGTATTGGTTGGCAACCTACATAAAGGCAACATACATTTTTGTGCAAATGAGTACTCAAACGTCACTACTTGATTTACTTGACAGTTCTTCAGAAGATGATTCTGTTTTTTTCCCTTCTACTGCGTCTAGTTCGCAGATAATGCAGTAACGCAGTTTATATTCCCACGTTGACCAATTGTTGCCTGTGAGGAGACCTACTTGCGACTTGGTCTCGTCGAACCATAATCATCGTCATAGTCCTCATTTTAAAAATTTTCTTCCACTTCACAACAGTTTTTATGTGTTAAAAACTGTTTTTTATGATATGCATAAAATTATAATACTTTCTAACAGTTAAAGAAAAATCAGAGTGACAAATGTCATAGAGCCTGCAAAGAACATCCAAAATTAATCAACCTGTATTTATCTTAATATGAGTTTATGTATGTTAAGATGGTATCTTAAGATCGTGTTTACCTATATCAATATGGGCATTTTAACATGAATTCAGAAATATGTCATCATCTTAATTTATGTTGCGGGCGTTGAAAATGTATATTATCTTCGTCGTTTGTGCACTTTAATGAAATGTATAAGTGGCGATATTGAAATATGTTCTAAGATAATATGAAATATTATATCATCTTCGTCGTCTGTGACGACTTTTATTTCCACAAAAAGTAGGTTCTGGACTGGTGTCTTTACTATACTTGCTTGCGAGCCCCCGTACTGTACCTACTTACGTATGAAGTCGCACGGGTACCAGGAAATTCATAACTAGCTTGTTATCCATTCATATATAATTTAAAAAGTAGTACTACGTAAGTACAACAAAAGTGCCATAGTGTGATAGTGTGCCATAAAAGACATGGGAAACTTTTTTCCTCGAAGTTACGTAATAGGGAATATGCATGTGTTTGATTATTAAAAATTATAGGATAAGTGGAGAGTGTAACTGAATCTGATGTATCGAAAAAAATATTAAAATCGACTGGTAAATTCCTGAAATATAAGTGTTCAAAGTATTTGGGAGGGAGTCATCTGTCCATTTCTAGCAAAACACGTGCTAGTATAGAATTTGTTTGGAATTGTGGACTTTGACGTCCCTGTCTAACATGAAACTAAAATGTTTATAACTTCGTTACTTGTGCACTTTTTTTTTGATTTGTTGTTTACAATTCAGCTTTTTTGTGAGTCAATTAAAAAAAACATGCATATTCCCTATTCCTGTAAAAGAACTGCCAGAAAAGCAAAATAGGGCCGTGTTTCGTAAACTGAATTATTCAATAGACAATACAGCAAAGCTTTGAAATAATCAATATCAAGTAAACAGAAATACAAGTACAAATAACCCTGAAATTTCTCACCCAAATAAATAACCCTGAAATCTCTCACCCATCTTTCTCTTTTCCCTATTTAATCACTTCCAAATTCCAGGAGATGATTTAACATCAACGTTTCGCAGCTCGATGTCGTATCTACTTCCACTGTTTTTTTGTGAACTTTTCGTTGGTAGAAGGTTCTCAGAAGTTTTATGTTCCAATGAAAAGTTGGGGTAAGCGCGGCAGCCCGCCCGGATCAAACTTCGCAGCGGGAGCCATTTGTGTACACTGTGCTTACAACTGAATAATAACAAGCTTAGAGTAGTTAAGTAGTTAGGAAGCGGAGGTGTGGAGAGTAGTTTACGAGGGCTCGTATTGCGTCGGTCGGTGGAATTATCCTGATGTCAGAGCAAGGGAAGGGCGGCGAACAATTACGCTGTGAGTAATTGTCGGAATGCAAGGCGCCACAGGTTGGCGGCGGCCACAGGTTGCTCCTGCAAGTTATTAACGCTCCAGAAATAACTCTTGCAAGCGTCCGCCACCCCACTACCCCCACTCCTACTGATGCGGACATTGCGGCTCCACTCGTAATTCTTCCTTTATAAACCCATTTAAAAAGCGCGAGCCTTTTTTACTCGTTGTCGGGCGCTTGAAGTCTGTCAGATCGCACTTCGAATGCAAAGCTAATCACTCACCGCAACACTGAGCTTTATTCATTGGCGTTTCTAAGATTCCATGCTGTAATGGTGCTAACGTGCTCCTACTATAATTCACATTGTATGTTCGTATGTCGTTACCTGTACAGAGTTAACATAAGCATTTTGTGATTATGATTATCCTGTAAATAATGTGATAGCTTGCTAGATATGCAGAAAAACGGCTTATGCATGTGGTCCCATTGGATACCCTTGCAAAATTGAATGGAACTGTAACAAGAAAAACCACCGCGCAAACCAGCGATGCGCGTGCATTGCTGATTTATGCGCCATTTTCGGAAAATATTTGTTGACGTTTTTGCTGTGTACCTAGTTGATTATTATCAAAAAGAGTTTGTTTTTTTTCCCTCGCAAATGTGATGAAAATCGTATGGAACGTGTGTGCTATTGGTGTGCCTCTAGTGTAATTACCAACGTGTAGCACACTTGTATCATAATGTACTATTGTGGTACCTAGTATCTACCTACATAATTGCATGCGAGTGTGACTCGTTTTTGAAAGGTCATATGTAGTCATTTAAAATATCTGTTTTCAAGGATCTGTGATAAAATAAAGAGTAGATCCCCGATCGCCGCACGAAAACGGCACCGTCAAGACAAGGCATAAATAGCGTTATATGCCTTGTTTTGGCCTCCGCATGACTACGACAATCGTGTGACGTGGCGCCATGCCGAATGTTTTACTCGCTCACAAATGTTTTACAACGCTATTTCAGGGTGTTAAGGTTTTTGTTTTATTTATTTATACGTGAATACTCATGTTTTATTAAACCTAAATTATAAGTGTTAATGTTATGGTTCATTATTATAGTGAAACTATATCCGCTTGTGAACTTTTTAATATTAGCTGGAGAGGTATGATATATCTGTTTAGGTAAGCATTGGCGCGGGCCATTTTACAGATTTGATTTTCATAGAGACTAATCATCATTCATTCATTCATTCATTTCATTTCTAGATTTCTGTATCTATAGCATATTTGATCTAAAGCAAGGAAGCATGCGTTAGTAGCTATTCAACGTTTTTCTGGGTTAACCTACTTAAAAATATTCAATCGGAAATTATAAGATTGCTGGGCGGTCAAATAATTTGACAAGAACAGCCGAACACAGGCAGTTAGATAGAGCACTTATATTGAATAACTTATACGAACCGCTTGAGCAGTCATTCTCGACTGCTTTAACAGACGCCTACTGATGAGCTCACTGCTCAAGTAGTGGTTTTCAATCGCTGCTAGAGTAGGTGACAAACCCAGCTGCCAATGTACGGCCGCCTAAGATTATTTGTTTCTTAAACAGAAACAAAAAATCTTAGAAAATCTTATCTTTAATCTTTATTTTAAAAAATCTTATTTGTTTCTTAAACAGAAACAAAAAATCTTAGGCTATTATTTTAAATGTCACTACATTTATAAAAAAACGTCCTTCGATCAATGAAACAGAGGATTATGTACCAGCCACTCGAGCGCGGCACACCTGAAACTCTCCGCTTCACCAGTTTGCTTACAGTTCGGCGACGTCCAGCTATCGTTCGAGTCGTAACAGTCACTTACATTGCATTGTATTGCATTTTTAACCTTGTCCTCTTACTTTAGAGTTGCTATTTGTTTGAGTCGTTAAAATGTGCCACTATTTTCGCATTTCAATTACTACGCGCGATATCCTTATCTTAAATCGATAATAACGTCTCATAAAAAGTTCCTCCCTAGTAGAAGTTCGCGAAAAACTTTATAGTAATAAAGTGTGCAGGGCAAGTGTGAGACTTGACAGCGAGTGTTTGTTGTTGCAGGCTACACCGAGGAGCAGCCTTCCACTCAGTTCACGGCGCAGCTCCCGAGCGAGCTGAGCCCGGGCCGCGGCGCTCAGCCGGCGCTTCACTCTGTCTCTTACGCTCTTTTACAACTCTCTGCTTCCGACTCTGACACACCTTTCCTGCAACTGCATGTCTCTTCGCCTGTGTCGCCCACCCCGCCTCCGCCCCCACCTCCGCCTCCACCCCCACCGCCGCCGTTGGCGAGCGGCAAGTCGAGCGCCATGTGCTACACAAGCACAGGCGCGCTGCTCTCCCTGCCGCCCAAAAAGAAGGACATCTACCGGCCGTACTGCCTGGAGCAGCGCGCGGCGGCGGCGCACCTCGGCCGCGCCGAGGAGGACCTTAACGCTGCGCACGCCATACTCGACCTCAGCCAGCACGCAGTATACTTGGCCGTGCCGCCACCGCCGGAGCCAGCACCACCGGAGCCGGAGCCGCCGGAGCAGCCCGCCTCACCGCCACCCACGCCGCCACCGCACAACTCGGACCGCGCGTGCGAGACCGTCGCTTACACCTACGACGCTTTCTTCGTAAGCGACGGTCGCTCCAAGCGACGAAATTTTGCAAACGCACCGCTTGAGTGCGCACAGCAACCGGAGCCTAAATCTAAATATACGTGCAGCGAGTGCGGTAAGCGATACGCGACGTCCTCCAACCTGTCGCGGCACAAACAAACGCACCGGTCGCTGGACTCGCAGGCGGCCAAGCGATGCGGCGAGTGCGGCAAGGCGTACGTCTCGATGCCGGCGCTCGCAATGCACGTGCTCACGCATCAGCTCTCGCATGTGTGCGGCGTATGCGGAAAACTATTCTCGCGGCCGTGGCTGTTACAGGGCCACCTGCGCTCCCACACCGGCGAGAAACCGTACGGCTGCGCACACTGCGGCAAAGCGTTCGCAGACCGCTCCAACCTGCGCGCACACATGCAGACGCACTCTTCCGACAAGAATTTCGAGTGCACGCGCTGTCACAAAACGTTCGCGTTGAAGAGCTACCTCAACAAGCACCAGGAGTCAGCGTGCACGCGTGACGATGATGCCGAAGGCGAGGCGCCGCTTGCGCCCGACGCCTCCGACGGGTAACCCCCGCCTCGCAACCAGGGACCGGAACCGACCACGCACGGTTCACTTAAACGTAAAGTATTAATATGAATTTAGCTTGTTAGATTAACGTAATTTTACAACGAAACAGGTGCGCGCCAGTCCGAGCCGGACTCGCTCCGGGAAGGACGCGCGCCACCCGATCGAGCAACGTTTCGCATACAACGAATAAAGTACGACCCCCTTAGCGCCGCGACGAAGCGGCGATAGACGTCCCTTTAAACTAACGATGTACATAGTCGTCGATATAATTATACCCTTATACATAGAAGTATCGAAATGTGAATGAACTAATATCTTTTGTAGGTGATTTTTACAAGCGCAATGTAGGTTAGAGAGTACTAGGGTGTAAGCGATTTAGGAGACGCGAGCGCCGAGTCCGGACGCGAGCCGGCCGGAGGACTCGCCGACTCTATCCGTCCGTAGCGGCGCGCCCGCCGCGCTGCCTGCCACCCGCCGCCGCCCGCCGCACCGCCGCCCCTACACTTACTTACTCCTCTATTCAATAACCAGATTTACATTTACATCTTTATGCCGGCTGGGCTTACATTTTTAGAATTAGTGCAAGATTCTACAAAATCATTTGGATAAAGATCAATATTGAAAGACTTGAAAATGTTATAAAAAACCAATGATAATGTTTCAATAAAAATAAAGTTTGGCCTTATTGGCGCGAAAAGCAATATAGCTTTAGACTATTGTAGAGTAAATGTTAACCGCGCGGCTTGACGGCGGCGGCGCGGCGCCCGCGCCGGCCCGCGACAGTGCCTTAGCGGCGTCCGTGCGCGCCTCTGCTCTCTCACTCACCACGCCACGCCACCAAATATACAAAAATCGAATCAATACCAACATTAATTTTACTATAATTTCATTCTAAAAAGTATACATCCATGGCTAACAACTCATTGAAAGCGGTTTATGGATTCGTACTCACCGTTTATGAACTTTTCGTAGATAGTGCTACGCAATTTGCTAAGTTAAGTGCTACGTACAATTCATGACGCATACAATGTTCGGAATTCTAATTTTACAGAATAGGCTATTTGACTCTATTGAAAATATGCTACAAATTGATATAATCCTAATAAATTGCAGCGTAAAAAAGCATATCTATTTATTTTTAGACTAAAATAAGATTATTTTCTGCAAAAAAAAAAAAAAATTTATTTTTATTTTGAAGTTTGGTCACGTGATCTCAAGGAAATATTGTTGTGGTGTGCATTAAATATAGTAAGAAATTATTTAAAACGATTTCCCAATAAGGTCAAATACCCTATTTTGGTATTTCAAGTTGCTCCAATTTGTTACCGATGATGTAATGGGCTAATGGTATAATATGTATCTTTTTGGAGGGCGGTTTGGCAGAGTGACAGGGCTGCGCCACAAACACAGCGAGCATGCCTTTAGTTGGAGCGTGTGAGGAGTCAAGTGGCAATAAAGTAAATTAGCGGTAAGATAGGCTAGGATCGTAGACTAGCAAGGAGCACGAGGTGCTCGGAGAATGGGTATCGAAAAGCAATAATAATGTAGGAAAGGTCACGCACCGCTGTCGTAAGACGCTGCAGACTTGTAATGTAATGTTCTATTTTATGCCCCGTAGCAGTAGCGTAAAGAGTGCCGCGTCGGCCCGAGTTCATGCCGATACCTACCCATATATAATTAGGCTCTCCGGGGATCGTGAGCACAGAGCTACCCGGGATCCTACAGTTAATACCCCGGGACCTCGCACGTCTCGAGCTCGGACCGATGCTTCCAGTCTATTGTTGGTGCCTCACGTCAATTCAACAATCGTAAATTTATTTTAACCCTGTCAATTAAACTACATCTTTTTAAAAGATAGAAGTTTCTGAATTTTCAAATTAGAAATTTAGTAACGATTTTAATCAATGATATTTTAGTTCGGAATAAAAGTAAGATGGTAAAGTATAGCATGTTTTGGTAAAGGGGCATTTGTGCGCCAAATAATTATTATCTTGTGATTAATACGAGTACCTACATAAAATGAAATAGAACGTCAGTACTGCCTAGGAGGCACTCGACTCTAGTATCTATCTAAATCCTCCTGACCGTACTCCTTATAGTAATTGTAGTAGTGCCACATTTTACCTTTCTAGACGTTTCTAGTTTCCTTCATACCTATAATTATATCCTCCAATGAAAAAAATATATTTTTACAAATTTAAGCTTTACGGAAGGTTGCGCGTTAAAAGCAATATAAAGTAATTTAAAAGCAATATTAATTAGGAACAGTATATTAAGGTTTTGTAGATTTTTAGTGGTTTGGTGCTTTGAAGTACCGAGTGGATGATATTTATTGAAAGGGAAAATATTGAATATATTTGATTTGAAATTTTATATACAAATAATAATATGCTTAGTGGTATAATTATTAGTAAGTATTTATTATCTTTCCCTTTGTGTTGACTTTTCCTCTTCCCTTATCCTAGTATATTAACCTTATATACTATGTAGGTAGATCTATCGGTAATCTATATACTCTTTTCGCGTATTCCCTTTCTTAATCAATTCTTGAGTATCACTATTCTATATAACCTAGTGGCCCCATCTTTAGTAGATACATATTTAGTAAAAAATTACCTAGATTTATATAATAATATATATGCAAACATATTGGCTTATTGGAATTAATGTAACGTAAAAACGAAAAATACATATTTTATTCAAATATATACTTACTTAATATAAAATTAGTATTATTTAGTAAGATAAACAATTTAATAATGTAAACAAAACCAACTTATACACAAAATATATACAAGATTGTAAATACGTCCTTGTGTACCAAATTTCTCTTCTTTACAAGTTTTTGTAGCGGTAGAACCTTATGTAGAATATATTAGAGTAAATTTTATTGTTATATGTGTAATGAAAATCATATGACTATAGCGACCAGAAAATACTTAGTACTAATACTAAATAGATTAACTACACTCAGGTTGAGTGACTAAATAAAACACTTTGCTATATGATTTTGCATTCGTTTAATGTCACACTAGTTAAATTTAAATACATTTTAATTCTGGCTAATAAAATAATTCTACAAAGCCTTTCGATTCATAAGAAACAGCCTACAATACTATCAAGGAAAACTTGTAACGAAGTTTATTGTAGTGTCCAGCGTGTAGGCATTGGGAATAAGCTGTGACCCTCGCAGTGATAAAATTGTCCAAAATAGCAATACGTACGAAGCAATATAGGATAAGATTATTATAAGTTTACTAATTCTAGATAAATAGATATTTAAGGCATACCATGAAGCAATATCGTAATAACAAGCAATATGAACATAATATCGTTTTAATAGACTTCGTTATATAATGTGACTTATCGATAGCGACATGAATAATGGCTAATTATTAGACTGCAATCGTGATATAGGATTTTAAATTATATTTCGTTACAAGTTTATTGCTTAATGTTTAAAATTAAAAGTTTTGTTTATAGGTATATTAAATATCGGAATATCGGATATACTGAAAAAAATAATACTAAATTCGCTAACAGTGAGCACATGCAAATCGACAAACTTTGTGGGGAAAATATGTAATTCGGCAATGTTCACAAATTGGGTAAAGTTTATGTTATTGTGTCGGCCTTATTTGTTCTTATCAAACATGAATCAAACTAAGCGTACCTACCGATTTAGCTTCTTTTATCAACAAGAGAAATCACACCGCAGCGAAAATAAAACTGCTAAGTTTAAGGGAGTTAAGTGACCTTTTTATGCAGTAGTTGTTGCTCCAAGCTCAACGCTTTGTCGGCGAGCTGCGAAGCACCATTTACAGTTTCGCCGAGCGAGAGCTGTCGTTGCAGTTTACAGATATTGCCTTGTTTTTATTACTGTAAAATATAACTATAATATTTGGTAATTCACCGCGTGTCGAAACAGATAACATTTTATTAGGCTCATTACAGAATATTATCGAGATTGTTACGGATTTGAGATTCAGAAGACATATGTTTATGCTCGTTTTTCCTTAAAATTCTTGTTCTATCTTTTCTTGGATCTGCCTCGCGAGTTCAAAGCGAAGTACATTAGAGTTGTTAAGAATGCGTTGCTAACACGTACCTACGTGACAACTACCACTCAAGGATCTTTATAAAGGAGAAAGAAAGAAAGGTAGATCTGAGAAAGGATTATTTTAGGCTAAAGTCGAGTATAAAATATATTAAAGAGACAACGATAGCAATAAATCGAAGTATGACAACGAACGTTTAGTTAGCATTTATTTGCACAACGAATTATGTTTAGGGTTAAATTGATCCGAGATGTCCCCGACGAATCGATTGTTGTTTTGTCGTTATGTGATTATGCTGCATGTTTAAATTTAGTTTTAGGATATTTTAAACGTATGTATAGATTTTGTCAGGGACATCTCCTTCGTGACGTCGGATATTCAATATCCAATATTCGGTTAAAATTATAGTATGTAGGTAATTTTACTTGTATTAAAAACAAACATATATTAGGCTACTATTTTTAAAAGACAGTTAGATTAAGCCATATTTATTTATTAGAGAAATTATATTTTGTAAATTCGCTGCAAGATTTCGTTTTCTGTATCGAAGATTTTTCGAAGGTATTTTTGCAATATTTATGTGTGAAGCTTCGATGATGATAGAGCCTAAATCGTAAGTTTTTATAGTTGGCCTAGATAAGGCTAAGCTAGTCATAGGTATGTAGCGTAGAAGGACACTAGTCGATAGAGTAGAGGATTGTGATTATACCAATGTGATGTGACGCAAGTTTAGGTAGCTCGTGCAAGTGACTAGTGGCATGGTGTGGCGTAGCTTAGGTACACATTATAATAGTGTTAACTTTGCCTTACGAATTTTCGTCCAAGTGAGATGTGACACTTATTAGGATTAGATACATAGCAGTTAAAAGATTTTGTCAATATAAATCGAAATAACGGGCCAGAATAAATAATAGTAATAGTAATTTGGTTTTTTGTGACTTAGATGAGGCTGTGGGGATTGATCCAAAGGAAAACATCTAACACTGCCAAATGTGTGTAATTAACATAATTAACTTCTTCTTCCATATCAACATATTACAGACGTCTTTAACTAAATCTAACTTATCTGTAGTGCTGACATTAAGATTTAGATCTATCTCACTTGTACTAAAACTCGACGATATTGACGATTCATCAGGATATTTGTAGGGCATTACTTCCAGGTGGAAATGCTTGGTGAGAATTGACACCAAATAGCTGATAAATAACTTTAAGTAGCAATATTACTGACCAATATGCAAGGAGCGTCGATTCGTGAGAATATGAGGTTAAGAGTATCGCGACCAAAAAGGATCAAGTAATGTTTGAGTTCAACTGTTTCGGTCAAGTTAGAAATGTTGATATAAAATGTTGTTGGCCTATGTCTAATATCACAATAAAATAATAATAGAGTCCACCCAACTTATTTTTTTTAAAGTACCTACTGATGTGTTTTCAATCATTCAAAATTATTTTAATATTATCTTTAAATAATTTCTATTCATTAGAAGAAGGATGTTAGTAAGTTAGCAATTTAAGTTTGACATACTTGTAAGTAGTTTTTCAGGTGGTACATTTTACTTGCCCAATACTACATTTATTTAGAGGTGTATGAGCGAAATGTATGAGCTGCTGTATGCTCTCTCTTCATCGTGTTTTTGCTGCAAATAATACGAGAACCAAATTCATGTTTAATTGGAATTATGTCAAAGTAAATTAATTCGTGCCGAATGTAACAGAGTACAAACATATACTAAATGTTACCTGTGTATTATTATTTTTGTAGTTTCTCAGGCACATTAAAAACATTACAACAATTTTAACTTGACTGTAACAATCGTAATTTAATTAGGTACTTATTTCATAACATCCAAATTAGTTTTAGTTAACATTTTATGCCCTTGCTATTATTGTTATAATAAACTTATTCAATTAGTTGTGAATTTATTCAATCTATGAGTAGAACGTCAATTTATAATTCACTTATTCCTTCCTAATAAGCAATTATAATTATATATTTTATAAATTCCTACAGAGTTACTTAGTATATAACATGCATGAATATTTAATAAAGTATTAGTAATGTACCTATTTAATAGAATTATTATGAAATACAATTAGGCAATTAAGTTAGTGGAGTCATTGGCGGATTTACACATTCGCCACCAGTAGGATATTCAAATTTTGCCGCCCGACCGACCTCTACAATTCTATACCTTATAGCACAGAAAACTTAATAATGACCCTAGTTCTCAATCATATCATAGTTGTTGATGATGAAAATTCACTCGTTTTGGTCAGAAATTAAAACTTTTAATTGAACCTGTTGTAGACCTCCTGCCGTTTTTCTAATTCGGATACAAGTCTATCAACTAGGACGAAAGATGTGTTAAACCTGAAAGTATTACTACCCTTGGACCTAATAACACTTAGGTACCTATATAAATAAGTATATTTTAATTTCTGTACGATAATATATATGTTGGCTCAAAATTTGCCGCCCCTAAACTCTGCCGCCCTAAGCTCCAAGCCTAATCAGCCTGCTGGTAAATCCGCCACTGAGTGGAGTCATAACGGAGTTTAGTTAGCTACATCAAAATTTGATTTGGATAACAATTTTTTAAATATGCTTCCGTATTATAAGAAAAATATATTTTGAAAAGGCAATTACAAAAATCATTCCCAAATACTTCTGTATTGTTATATGTTTTTATAATTGAGTAAAGCCCGTCACATAAACATGAAGATACTTACTATAATATTTTATGTTATCTTAGAACATATTTCAATATCTCTACTCATACATTTCAATGACAGCGCAAATGACGAAGTTAATATATATTTCAAAATTGTATGGCGAGCGACATTTTATTTTAGCATGATGAAAATTATTATAGCATCTTCGTCATCTAATCGTAATCTCACAAATGACATGACTTCGTCATCTTCATTAAATGTTATGTGTGAAAACGTAAAAAAAAAACAATTAAGTACGAGTTGTTACTTCAGTTATTGTGTTGAGCAAAATATGTTAGGTTATTATATAGGGAATATGCATGTGTTTTATTTACTTACTAAAAATGATAAGTCAAATGTAGAGTTTAACGGAATCTGATATTAACACCGAAGAAATAATTGAAATCGACCAGTAAAGTACTAATTGCGCTAAAAGTTTTTGGAATGAAATTACAATGTTTATAACATCGTTATTTATACACCATGTTTTAATGTTGTTGTTAGTTGATCAGCCCTGCTCGTTCCACTGTTGGACGGAAAGGAGCTAAAAAAAATCAACATCGTGTTCGATATTTCAAAAACACCACCGAAACGGTGTTTTTCCACTTTTATTGTGTGAACTGCTAAACATTGAAATTCGTTTCCCGAGTGGGTATTTCTTGATGGTACTATCGGATTCCTCCTCGTGGTCAAACTAAATAGCCTAACTGCTCAGATTAAAAACTCGATTTTTAAATATCATGTGTATCACGTACAGTTATGAATAAAGGTTTCTAGGTATATTTTTGCTACGTTTTGGTATATTTTTTGCGAGAGAATAGGTTTCATTTAGGCAAGCGTGCTGTATCATAGACCGCATCTTCGCTTAATATGAGGCGAGTTAGCGGTCAAACGCAAGCTTATATTTAAACAAAAAGGTCACCTTTTTGTGTTACACTTGTTACACTAAAAAACATGCGTATTCCCTATTACAATGCTGCTACTTATTTTACTTAACACTGAACTTACGATACGAGAAACGAGTTTATTGATTCATATACCTGCTTAGGTACCTATTATGAAGGTTCACGTAAGTATACCAAATTTTTTTCACTTCACAAGTTCGGGTATAATCTATTTATCATTCTAAATCAGAGTGCAAAAGTGCATTTTATCTGCCAGCGTAGAAAGAATTTAAAAAATTCGATACTGTTCTCTGTTCAATATTTTTTTATATCGTCAGTCCACTGAAAATGCATATAAGTAATACTTATTACATGTCAATGGACAAACATACTTTTTAGAATAATCGCATAAAATTTTAAAAAAACTAGAGTTTTCCTCGCTGTAGTGAGTGAAAAGTTGTGTTTCGCTCGGCAGCAAAGTTATTCTGCGTCTCGTACCTTTGAAACATTCGCTACGCTCAGGTTTCAAATACAAGTACTCGCGCCAAAAAATTACTTTGCTGCCTTGGATAACAAATAACTAGGTATTGTTTCACTATTTCACAAGAAAAAAAACAGTAATTACAAAGTGAGGCTTATCAAAAATTACGAGTACTTAGATTACAATTAGTAGGTCCTTACCTCATTACAAAGCGGTGGACAAGTAGCCACTATAAAATAAATTCTTTTAAACAAAGACATTCAAGAAAATACCAAACCAAAACCAACCAAAGTAATAACCAAAGTGTGGAAACACTTAATAAAAAAATATTCTACAAGTAGGTATACAGTTCTACTTTTGTGTTTATGTGTCCTTTTCCCGCTTTAACGTTCATACTACGTAACATGCAAATTACTTGGTACGAGTACCTGTTAGTGTTTTGGTTATTCAACTCTATTATTTATTCGTTTGGATTAAGACACAAAAACAAAATCTGTCAAAGACTTTAGCATAACATAGCTACTATCGTAAAAGATTATAGCTGTCAATATTATCTAGCCCTTCTAATTTCAGAAATTGTATTTTCTAAATAGCCTCTTTCAGACTATTAGTATTAGAGGTCCACTGCGTATTAAATGTACCTACAAACTAGAAGTAGACAAGAGTGGCTAGACTGTTTTTTAAACCGACTTCATTACGCTACAAAATAACCTGAGTTTAATTTTGTTAATATTTTACATAATATTATAAATCATTCTGTATCGCACACGCTGGATTTTTACTCGAAGGGTCCTTAAAAAAATAACGCAACTGAAGTGGTGTTTCTAAGTAAGAACCTATGTTCAAAGTGATCGTAAATTCGTATTGTTTTACACCTATAAAGAGAAAACTATAAAAAAAACTAAACAACCTAGTGCGTCTCTAATATTTTGACTAAAATACAGTAATCATCTCCATTCTGATTTTGACTGCGTTGTCATCTACAATAGAATATATAAAGATAGAAATAATATTTTAGGTATTCAACTTGCGTTGTTTTTTCCTTAGGAAAATCATTAATGTTCTAATGTATCATATTATTATGTACTTAGATACCAACACTGCAACTACTTAGATTATATAGATAAACAAAACGCAGGTTAATTTTGTAATTTAGCTTAAAATAACGAAACTGTTATTTTGTTAATTTGGCAGTTTGTTTTAGAATTTAGTTCATGTTACTACGAAGAGTTTTTGATGATTCCGCAGCTAAAGTTAATATAAATCAAATTAATATTTTTGGTTACGTAAAAAACTGTATAACTTAACAGTTTACTAGGTACTTTACTTATACCAACTTAGTTGAATTTTGGTCGTCTGTATGACGCAGTTATTTTATTCAAATAAGTACCTACACTATTATGGACTAGGCATTGAAATTTAGTACACGTAGGTACAATAAGTATAATTTTACCTGCTACTGAGACAATTTCGGAAATGTAGCAAAAATTATAAGGTAGCAAGAACACTTGGTGATGATAGATGTCAAAAAAATAATAAAAATAATTGGGTGACATTTTTTACACACAGCGCCATCTAGCCCCATACTAAGCAAAGCTTGTATTATGGAAACCAGATAGCTGATAGAATACTTATAATTTTTTTTTTCGTTAACTTATAATACATACTACACCAGACACAGAACAAACATCTATGTTCATCACATTAATGTTTGCCCTGGGTGGGGATCGAACCCACGCCCTACAGCTCTGAAGGCTTAAGTTTTCGTAGATGCGTTTTTTTATCTACCTTAAAATTCATATTGCCTCTGAAGTAGTTTATTCTACAAGAATTAGGTCCTTTTCCTGTTCTTTGTCCTAATGACGCACCATGATGACACTACGTGGAGTACTGAGGTGCGTCAATATATTCAGTCAGTCTTATTTATCTATCGATCTTTTAAAGAACCTCCTTCAAGCATTTAAAAAAATACGCGGAGATATGAGAGAGCCACTGAGCTCTATTATACAAGCGTACTTGTATAATAGATGCCAGTGGAGAGAACAGATTAACATGCATACCTATTTACATGATTACATTTACTGTCAAATTCATAACCCTCATTTTGTAGTAGTCGAGTAATACAACTGCAGGCTGCGGAATCGTCAAGCGCTTCTCGTAGGTATGTGGAATATTGTGCAATTGCAGCCAATGTATTTGTTTAAATTACGTAATAAATGAACAGCAAAAAGAATTGCAAATGTCAACTGATGCCTACAACTTTCTTATACTTGCCTTCATAAACAGGATTATTTTTATTTAACTAGACACCTCTCGCTGGCGTCTACATGGAATCCGTACAGGGCAACTTTTTTATCTCTGCCCAAACCATTGAGATAATATCTAATGAGTCACAATCTCTAAGTGAAAACAGTAAAAAAACGTCCGAGTGCCGTCGTGTCGTACATACCTATACGTGCATTATATAGTTCACAATTGTTCGAATTTAGACGTTATGTCGCTTGTATAGTGTTCAATTAATGCTTGAGCGGTTGTGTCTTATCGTAGTTCAAGTCGTTCATAAAGTCGGCGCACTGCATAGCGTGCGCCGAGTTTTGGCGCGGACATTTTTTTAGCACGTTTGTGACTCTATAGATGATATTAGCTCAATGGCCTACAACGAAAATATTTAAATTAGGGGTCTCAATCACTATTCTTAACTGTACTTTCTAACGATAACGAGCGCATGGAGCATCGGGGTTTGCCCCAATAAAATAAAATAAACTCCTACCTACATACAATAAAATTATTTTTGTGGAATATATTTTCTTTTGTTAAAGATCATAGAACTAAAGTTTATTATATACGATGCCAAGAAGCTACATGCGAATGGGGACCGGTTAGTTAAAAATAACCCTGTACATAATATTGCTAACCCTAAAATATCTATGTATCCGAAAACGGTTATCCTTCCTCAGGTATACCTACTTAGTGTTCATTTACTTGTATATTTAATGTTATGTTCCTTTTAGGGCACAAATTAAGTGATTTTTTATAAAGTATTCAAGATAAAGTGTTTTTTTTAAGTATACTATACAAACATATTTTATGTGAAGCAGGCAACTTTTCTAGCTGCCGTCCAATATCTAAGAATCAATTAACTGCAGAAACTATGCGACCGGTTTCTGCTTTCTAGCTCTAGGACGATGAATTCCAAAGACATTTTCATATTTGTTGCAGGTTTTGTGTTTATCTAGTCATTGCGATTAGATTTACGTTGTTCCTAAATAAACTATTGTAATATGAACATGTGTTTTATTCTTTAGCTACTCCACCTACTATAGGTGCGTTCGGATAGCCCCTTGGTAGCAAAAATAACTGTTACAAATGCCAATAATGTGCCAATCTGTTTTCGCTCACCGTTCGGATAGGTCAAAAACAGCGAAAAATGCCATCGTAATCTGCCACATTTAACCCACCTCGCGACATGAGATCATTGTGATCAATTTTTGACATTATGATTGTGACGTTTGGTTTTCGCGGTGTTTTGGAGTTTTGTTTGTCAAGTGCTGTCCCTGTGACATTTGTTTGAGATCACCGCTAGACCCTAGTGACTGTACCAGAGGACTGTACAGAATTGTGAAACACCCTCACAAAGGCCATTAAACAAGAGTTGAAGTTGAGGACTGTACCGTTCGTTTTGGGTAGGGGACAAAAGTGGCAAACATGGCAAAATTCTCAAACCGAATGCTTTACGCCAACGCCAATTTTGACAATGCTAGTAATGCCACCATAGGCTATCCGAACGCACCTTATACTACACTTTGAGTGACATATAGCTCAGTTGTTAGCATGTCTGATTGTCTGCGTTCAGAGCTATAGGGCGGGGGTTAGATCGGTGAAGGAAAACATCTTGAGAAAACTGGCACGTCAGGAGAATAAATTCAATGACGTATGTGATTCTACCAACCCGCAACTGGGCAAGCGTGGTGGATATTCCCAATCTCCCTTCAAGCGTAGGCCTAAGTCCAGCAATAGACTATTCAAAAAGGATGGATATGCTTAAATTGATTGATTGATTGAGGCCTTGGTCGAGCAGTGGACGTCTTCCGACTTTTGATGTGTGACGTGATGCTTAAATTATAATACCTACTCTCTATGAATATGTTATATCGTCACGTCTTTACGGTAACATTGAAAAGGATGACTATCATAATAGGATTCGAGGACGCTGCTGTGCTTTATTATACTTTTTTGGCAGCACTACCATATCACAGGCCTTCCTCCAACAGTGGACGTCTTCTGGCTGATGATGATGATGATGATGACCATATCTTAGCGTCACAGCTATGATGACATAATAGCTGATTTTGTCAGACGGAAAGAATATCTAAAATTTGTAGAATATCTTTTAAGCCACGAAAGTTCTCTTTCTGTCCAAGGTATAACGAATAGATCGTTTTTACTCACTAAATTCTTGTAATTTACAATCGATACCGATTGCATCATATGCCGTATGAGTATCTAACGGGCTAGGAAACTTGTAATGGGGTCCTATTGGACAACAAGTCTACATTTTTGGAATTTGTTAGATTTATCAAAAGCCGAAAGACGTCCACTGCTGGACGAAGGCCTCCCCCTTAATAGGGAGGGGTTGCCATAATCCCCACGCTTGGCAGGCGGCTTGGGGATCGTAATATTATAATAACCTAATCGTTTGCTAGATTAGGTTATTATAATAACAATTACCTATGTTGTAAACATTACTTAAAAAATGTAAATATGGGTGTAAGGGATTTGTATAAAACTGCTTTTGTAGTACACGAACAGGTAAAAAGCGAGCAAAATTACTTTATATCTAAATACTCACCGTCCTGGCATCTGGCCTGACTGGCGTTAATTAACGTGGATTAATCTGGAATAGAGCACCCGTCTCGTCTTTTCTTTTCTTTGAAATATGAAACTCAGTGAATAAAGACAAAAGGATTACAATTTTTTCTGAAGCTACTGCACCTTAATTAATAATGCTAGGGCTTCACATCACACACATCAACAGCCGGAAGACGTCCACTGCTGGAAGAAGGCCTCTCCCTTAAAGGGAGGTGTTGCCATAATCCCCACGCTTGGCAGGCGGCTTGGGGATCCCAGAATGGTTACCACCGTTAACTGAGAGGACGCTGCTGCCCGTGCTCCGGTGGTTCTGGATGCAGTTTTAGGACATTTAATATAATTTTTAGATATATTTAAAAATAAAATTGCGAGGAGGTGCAGATAACCTCCCGTTTGAGTTTAGGGGGGCATTTGGACCTCTCTGCCCCCACTCCCACTTCCGCGGACGCTGAGTGTGGCGCATTGCTTAATGCATTATTTATTGCGCGCAAATTATTCCGATAATTTGACGTAAAGCGTCACGCAGGTGAAGCCCTAGCATAAGAGGACAGAGCACTAACATGATACCACATTGCAAAACTTAATATAAAATATTTGTAATTGAATTCATGAGCAATATCTTAGGGGTCATTAAACTCAGCATAATGTACCATGAAACCAACCCCGACAACGCGAAAAAAAATATAATTAGGCCAGGCCAGGCCCATACAAAAAATGCAATTACGCACGACAAAATGTATGAAGCAGCTGTTTTTTTCACGCTTTCCACGTTGATAACTTGTTCATTACGATGAGTTCAATAACATCCTAAGATAATGCCCACAGATTCAATGTCACCATGTATAGGTTGTATACCTTATTATATGAACCAAGATTATTATTATCATTATTATACTAGCCTATCTTGTCCCATTGCTAAGCAAAGGTTTTAGCTTTTACCCTCTTTCAATATTTATCTATTTTATGCTATGAGTCAAGATTGCCTGTTAGAATATGGAATATGCATGTATTTTTATTATTAAAAATAATATACTAAGCAGAGTTCTGATGCTTACATAAAAAAATAATTGAAATCGGCCTGTAAAGTCCTGAAATATAAGCGTTCAAAGTATTTGGGAGGGCGTCATCTGTCCCTTTCTAGCAAAACACGTGCTATAGAATTTGTTTGGAATCGTGGACTTTGACGTCATTAGCTAATATAGTGCCCACGCACACAAAAACAAAACTAAAATGTTTATAAATATTGGGACGACATTTATTACACACAGCGCCATCTAGCCCCATACTAAGCAAAGCTTGTATTATGGAAACCAGATAGCTGATAGAATACTTATATACAATTTTTTTTTCGTAAATGCATACTTATTATACATACTACACCCAGACAGAACAAACATCGATGTACGTCACAAACATTTTTGTCCTGGGTGGGGTCGAACCCACGCCCTACGGCTCAGAAGGCAGACATGCTACCAACTGAGCTATGAGGCTGTCAAATTTAAATATGTACACAAATAACGAAGTTATTTTCGTGCACATATTTAAATTTTATTTTCGTTCACTTGTTTTGTTGCGAGTCAGCTCTTTAGTGTGTCAATAAAAAAAAATGCGAATTCCCTATTATATTATATAAAAAACGAATACAAAAACTGAATAAAAATACATGGTTAATCTCCAGCGTTCCTTTATTTGATAGCATATTACAAACAAGAGTAAAACAATGAGGTCTCGCCAACCGACTGATATTTATATTAGTAAAATAAAAGTTAAAGGTTACAGGTACAGCTCGGTACAGGGTTAAACCGCATTCGTATATTTACAATATATACCCTCTGCGCCAAGCGTAGGGTTAAACAGACATGTAGAAGGTTTATGCAGGTGGTGATGGTGGTGCAGGGGGTGATGGATATACGGAACGGGTGTTCTAAGCCCATGATGGCATATTTACTACGTCAATCCAAGAAAAAATCAGGTGTAATTTTTTTTATGTCAACCCATTTTAATTCATTTCTTGAATCCTCTTTCACGCCACCAGCCTTTCTACGAATTTACGATTTAAACACAACGATACTAAAAACAATCATTTCTTCACGACTTAGTACTCCCGTTCCGCTTAATTCTATAATATAGATCCACTTTACAAAAATATGCATGACACTTCCACTAGATCACTAATAGAGCAAATGGTCTGTTCTAGTAAACGTTCAGAAACTATATAGATGGCAGCACAAAAACGACACTGTGCGGATAAAAAATAAAACTTTCCAGACCCAAGATTCAGATTTGCGCCATCGTGCATGTTCCCTATACAGTCACGCAAAACGTTTTAGGACTTTACACTGAAAGCTATTTCGGATATTGTGACTATATACAATGTGTAACAAAAAGTTTCAACAACACTGAAGGTTATGTATTTAATCATCATTATGAACAACTTTAAGTATGATGCCAACCCTGAAATCGCGAAAAAAATATCAGCTACTCTATACAAAAAGTTCATTGACCTTGGTATGGAACAGCTGTTTTTTTCTATGATTACAGGGTTGCCCCATACTAAAAGTTGTTCATAATGATGAGTACATAAATACCTTACAGTATTGTTGAACCTTTTTGATACACATTGTATATACATTCATATTGTTATATATCTCATTCATTCGCTCTAGATTATTAAATAAGATATAATATAATATATTATGACTTGCTAGTAATAAGTTGCGAATATTTTTAAAGCGATTGCAGTTAACCCTCACACATACCATCAGTTCTTTTAAAAATAATATTAATAATTATAAAAAATAATCGTATGGTAAATAAACACACATTTGAACTTACCAATTAAAATAAATTTACCTATGTAATGAAAACACGTATATAGAAATTTGTCTATAAGACCTGCCTCACATTTTGTAAATAAAATAAAAATTTAAATTAACTTCGTTGAAAAAAAGGTTCACAATAAATAGTATAATCCTCATTCGTATAAAAATTAACACTAATTCAAAATCATAAGTACAAATAAATAAAGTCACACAAATTACAATTTGGTAAATTATCAAAATACATTATTATAACTTTCTACATCATCGAAGCTTTCATTAAACATCGAAACTAAGCACTCCGGCTGTTTTGTAAAATATGTTTTTTTCAGAAGTCACTCCCCCTCGACATGTTTTTGTGACAGTATTAAATATAAGCCATATTCATAAACACACTAATGATTGTTTATCGGGTGGCACAGGCAAAGCTAATCTCAGATGGCGCCACCATCGCTGGTGCTTGTCATTGATGTTTATTTTAAGTTTAAAAACTTTGATCGTGAATGAAACACAGTGTTATCTGATCTACTTTCGCGATTTCAGGAGAATTCCTGATTCTTTTGTTAAGTTCTGATATTCATATCATAAGTTTTAATTTAAAAATTACAATATATTATGCGTGAAAAAGAACTTAGTCTACCGAGAGAGTCTGCAATTATTTGGCAAAAAAAAACACAGAGACGATTATTTTTTTCTATATATTTTAGGTACTTTGACAGGAAAACAACAACAGCGATAATGCGCCAACTAGTGGAATAAATTACCAGTGCCTCCCCATTGTCACAAAAGCACATCAAGCAGGGACCTCTAGCGATAGCGCGTGTAACCGTCCGCAATAAGTATGTACATCGCATACCGACGAGTCCGTCTTTCCGGACGTATTTTCATTTATATCTATAGCAAAACAACATAAGCCTAGCTAACTTTACACCTATGTCGATATTTATTGACTAGGACCTGCAGCCGACGACGCTGGTCGCTAGCAAACTGCCGAAAACAACAATATTAGATTACTCACCTAGGGAGCAAAAGTAAAGAAGCCTCAGATCTCCTGTTTGTCACCCTCGTCATCGCCTCGGGTGGACATGAGATCTGAGACATTCTTTACTTTCTCCCGTGGTGTATATACGATTTTACGTGCCGCTGCGGGGAGGAAGTGGATCCATTCGCTTTGCGTAGCGAAAAGTAAAGTAACCACTTTAGCCCCGCAGGCACGTAAAAATAATTAGAGCTTGGATCAGACTAAAGCTGATGCAATAAAGTTCATTTAATCAGTTTTCACAATCAAACTAAATAAATAAACAATGATAAATTACGAGTATTAATGATTTCAGTAAAGTTCATTTAAAAACCTCTGTACAACTTTAAAATCATCACAAATCGCAATAAGCCTTCGACCAGCGTCCTTACAACGTGTGAGTCAAACTAATTATCACTTAATTCAACTAATTTGAGGCTCTAGCGTAGAAATTATCGAGAATTACGTAATACGTAAACGATAGAAGAAAAACGTAGTTTTAACTTACGCTCGTTGTCCCCGTTTTCATACAATTTTCTATCATGTACGTTCTTCGTGATTCTATCAAAGGTCTATGCTAAGCCTTCTGGTGGCGGTTCGGGTATTGATTTGTATAATCGATAGTAGCACTAAAAGCATGTTAATATGATGTAATTGCTACCACCAGGTATTTGGCAAACATAACATTATTTACCTGACTAACTGTTTAGAAAATTCCTAGTATGTAGCAATTAACAATAATGTAGCTTTTTTATGCTACTATTGAACGTGCATTTGAAAGTTTTGCTGTATTGATCTATTTGACGGTCAGCGGGGCCCCGTTGTACCATGAGCGACAAACGTCGAAACGAGATGCGAAAACACTAAGCAGTCGTTGTTCCTGCACGTGGCCTACGTTGTTGCATCGCGTCGAACCGCTTTCCGACACTCATGTAGGACAATGGGTAACCCGATTAAATGCAGCCGGGATAATCCTGAGTGGCTAAGAGTCGTGGCGCCGTCAAAAAAAGAAAAAGAATGTTACGTGAATCCTATATCTTTTATTTCATATTCCACTGGTTAATACTTGTTATTTGAAATTCTGCTGTACGCAACACGATATAAAGATCACATTCCTACTTGTTACCGCCACGACTTTTCTCCATTAGCGTCATCCCTGACAGTACTTAAATGACAGTCACAAAACATTAACGTTTGAACTCTCGGGTATAGTATAAAATTTTATTACATTTATAATTATGCTGGTAGTAAAACATGATTATTTTTAATTTCCCACCGAACAGTACGGTACATTTAAAAATATCTTGCCTGTACCTAATTGGCTTAACTCTCCAAATATTATATAAGTTGATACGGTTTCCGCGCGATTTCATTAGTCAAGTCATTTCATTATAATTCATATTACGAACAAAGATTTACTACTACGAGAAAAAAAAGTTAACATTATTTAGATAAACAAACCTCGTCCATTCTGGCCATTTTCTAATAACTGAAATCAACTCTATTAAAAAGAAATGCACTTCACAAAAATTTCAATAAAATGGAAGAGAAAGGTACTATTAACCTTGTGATTTAATAGCGGTAAACTTCCAAAAACAAATCAATGTTAAGGACGTTGATTTGTTTTTTATTACATATCTTATCAAGGACGGATCTAGAGGTGCCGGGGCACGGGGGCACGTGCATGTCCTCCCAATATTTATATTTGTTTCTTGAAGCATAATAAATATGTAATTTCTCATTGTTTAATCTTTATTTAAAGTATTTTTTGTAGTTATTCTTGTATATCATTGGAAAAGAATCGATACCGAAGACAGCATAGGATAATACTATGGGGGAACTTGGCCATAACTTGGCCTATGGCCCATGTGCCCCACCCTGAAATAAGTTCTGGATCCGCCCTTGTAATCTTATCTTGTATTTATACCGCTAACGCAATCTTTTTAAGCTAAAAACGTGTATATTGTAATGAATTTTAGAAATCTGTTTCATTGTCATGTAAATGGATATGCCCCGTGGTCTCACCAGCATTATGATGAAAATTTACCATGATAATGACAGTTAAATGTTCCGGCGCTATCTCAAAAAAAAAGGATTAGTTAGTTTTAGAACTTTCAAATAGTATAAGGATTGTAAAACATATCGTTAGTAGAAAAGGTACAGTAGTACGTAGGAGAGTGTACAGGAAAAAAACATAAATACCGTCGAACATAGAACCTCCTCGTTTTATGAAGTCGGTTAAAATCTCACTATAATTAGTGACAGATCCGAATAATAAAATCGCGCGCAAGCTTGGGCCCTTAGGCGTGCGTAGAGTGAACTGATGACTTAAATACTAACTTAAATTGCTCTCGTAACTAAAACTAGATGTTTGCACCATTGTGAATAAAATAACACCATCTATAGTCGATACTCGATTACACGTTATCTTATTAGGAAGCGTGAAGTAGTCGGAATACTTACTTCACCTTTTGTCTTTTTCGATCGTATTTTCTTTTTAAATATAAAACAGACAAAACACGCAGTAACTATAGTAAATATTTATAAATAAGAGGGTAAGTGAAGTGCAATGTATCCTGTATTGTATAAGATAGCGAGTATCTTGGAGCCCTCGACAGGAGCCCAGTAACACTAGCACAAAAACCTTCGAAAAACATTAGTCCACTAGTAGACAAAGTCTTAATTTGTATTAAACCACACTACATAATGTTTTAGAAAGTGACCTGGTACTTTACCTTATGTGCTAAGAAAATAACATGTTTTATACTATTAATCGATAGGAAATGTAAGAAAAACTATCTGCGACCCACGCTTCCTGGAATAAAAAGAAGTCTATGTGTTATTCCATGCTGTAAGCTACCTCTATACCGAATTTCATCCAAATCTGTTCAGCACCGACAAACTTTCGCATTTATGATAGTAGTGTGATGCAGCTTCCGCTGACTATGCTGTACAATGTGTCAAACTTTTTTTTTAGTTTGTGTAACCTTTTTTTTTCGAAAGTATTCGCGCTAGGAGTTACTCGCAGTATCAGATACATACTATATACAATATATTAGATATCAATATATTAAGAGTCAATGAAAGATGTCTTTAAATAATTATTTGATTTGGTAGTCATAATTTCATAAACGCTACATTAGTTTTGATTTTCAATGAGAGCTTTTCACGCAACCATTTTTCTTTAAATTAGACTAGATGACGCTCTTGCGCGCTATTCACGCGCTAAAACAGGGCTTCAATCAATTAATTTCTTATGTCAGCACAAAAAAGCAAATAAATGTTATAAGACAAATTTTACAATACTTACATTTTTAAACCAATCTTTAAAAAAAGGGCAGATAGATCACAGAGCTAAAATGTATATACTATACAGAATAGATGCGGTTTGTATCGCCATCTATCGAGACAGTTGCCACTATTTATTTCTGTTTATTTATTTTATCGTCATTTGAAAAGCTCTCATTCAATCATGATCCAATTTAATATTATTATATAGTTCATTTTAAAATTCATTAATTAAATTATTATAATAAAAAACGGACACTCTAAATAAATTAGATAAAGTTAAACAAAATAAAATTGTGATGCAGATGACAACCGCGGCCCAAATGAATTCATTACATCAATATAGCTAATAAATGAGAAAAACCATAATATCTAGATATCATGTATCATTTTACTTAATTTATTATACAAACTTTTGTTAAATCTAACTACTAAAGACTACTAAAATGTATTATTTGGTGGTTACATCTTGTACATTAATTCTAAATGAGATTAAGCTTGGACGGGTCGAGCGAAGAAATAGTTATAAAATAGATGGAACATATTGGCGCTGACCCATCCTTAGAGCACTATAGTGAGAGCGCAGACTCGCTAATACCGGTGAGGCCAGTTTCACTTTCAAGTCTTTAGTCGAAGCCACAACTGTCTGAATCGCAAATCTTTACATTATTGACTAAGGGTGATTTAAAAAAAAATACCGGTTATGTAATCTATCATATTTTTTACGGTAACAACAAGTATTTAGAAAAACATTTTACAGAAATTATCTTTATGATATCTTTTAGTTTAAAAGAGAAGATAAAAATATGTTAATTAAAAGCTTTTGAGTGTTGTCTGCTCGATTAAGAGGTATAGCGTAATTTTCTTCAAACATTTTTGAATGTATTGACTCAAAGAACCTTTTGTGAAATAATTACATCATCAAATCAAGCAAATATGCGAGCGAGACGGACAGCTGTGGCATTGCTAATAATGCCCAAGTGTATTTTCATATATACATAAATATATAAGGTACTATTTATATCAGAATACCCTTTTGAGGGCGTACGCCAAATTCAAGTAATTGCACGCTCGCGTGTCCGTATTGAAAAATAGTACGAGCGGCGCAAACAGGTGCGAGCGCGTGGGACAGGTTTTCGCACGCGTTTCAGTGTACGGCCCTCCAAGTGAAACGTGGCGTAACCGGTAGCTAGAGCCGCGCATCGTGAGCAATGCTTGCCGGAGCGTTTCGTAGCGCGAGTGAAGCACACTGAATATAATATACAACAAAGTCATAGCAGTGCCGTGCACCGCTTCGAATCCGAACAATGACGTGCTTGAGACGTGACGTATGAGACACACAGCGAGGACCGGGTTCAACGCACGCGCGCGTAGCTTTCACTTGTAGATGTTTTATTACTTGCAGACCGTTCAGCCGTGTTACGCGTTGCATTTCAGTGTCCCAAGCCAGGGGTAAGAGTTATTAGTTAACTTATTGGTAAGTGGTCAGATAACTGAATAGACAACGCCGTTGTATCAAAAAATTTGACATTCTTAAACGGGATGTCTCATTCTTGGACGCCCTAGACATAGTATGCTGTACGCATAGTACATTCTATGCCGTAAACGGATCTACAGTATAATTTGCTTGCCCTGGCTTCGGCTCATACGCTCAAAAACACTTATCTGTTTGTAGTTTCCTACAACGTGCGCTGAAGTATCTATCGCGCGCGCCAGTTAAAACTGGACCTTATGAAGGTAATGACGAAGAGATCAACTATCTTATCACAAATCAATTCCTAATTGCTGAACGCAACCGAACTTTAATGGAGAATACTGATCAAACACTTCTCGTCAGTCCCTTTACGCCGCCGGCCGAGGGGCAACTGTCTCGCCTACATTGCTAATATTGCACTTCAATACTAACTAGAAAACTTTGGTTTGTATTTGTGAATTTCGTGATACTACCGGCCTTACTTAAAAACGCCGCTCAAACTTAGTCACTGTTTAAACTTCTCTGTCTTGTTCTTGCACGTGACACTTCACGTCAGAGAGAAGTTGACAGAGCATCTTAAGCAGTGATTAAGTATGAGCGGCGTTTTTAAGTAAGGCTGTAAGAATGTAACAAACAAATTACGTTTCTGACGAATTTCTATTTAGGTTTAGAGTACGTCAAATGGTCTAAAAGCATTGGTTATAAGTTCATTTGCTTTTTAGTTAAGTACATCATTATATTTTATACACTTTTGTGTAAGACTTACCGTTAATTCTAATTTAATACTCAAACCTTTTAAAAATTGTCAGAAACACCAGTTACAATGAGAATTTGGGTACATTAACAATATCCTCTAAAACAGTCATTAATGTTGAGGCTAACAGTCAATGTGCATTGCCGTACACTCTATTAGGTTGTCGGCCGAAACCTGCAGGAGGAGCACGCGCGTCGCAATAATGTTTGTATACTCTTTCTGGCGCGCGTAAAAGAGAGATATATGCCACATTCGCGTTTTCGACTCAGATAGTACACTTTATCACGATGCGCATGTACCTTAGCTCGCACTCGTCTCGGTAAGAATGTACAGTCGACTGTGTGACTGCAATCAGTGTATCGTGTGAACAGTGTTAGTGAGATAGTGTTGCCCCTGTGGCGCCGGCGTGAGCGCGGGCACAGTGAGCACGTGACGCTCACATGTGCACGACCTCGGGCTTGGTGGTCGTGCACACGTACACGTAGTCGTCGGAGTCGAGGCGCGCGCGGCAGGCGCGCTGTTAAGCCGTAGCTACTTGCCACACGATCAGGTGGCTCCGGGCGGCGCGCTCCGCCAGTGAGCTGTGCCCGCTCGACGACCCGTCCTCCGCCACCACCACGCTATCTTCCATCTCCGAATCCGCTGCAAATTACACTTGTATCACACACCTGGGGCCGTACTGTGACCAAGGGCAGATCCAGCTTTTAAGTCAGGGGGTGGGGTCATATAGTCGAGTCGAGGTCTAATAAGGACAGGGTCCAATTCGATTACAACTGGAAAAATATCAGTAGTCGACCTACACCCAGCCCATAAGGGAGGGGGGGGGGGTCAAGAACCCCATGACCCCCCCTCCCCCCTGGATCCGCCCTTGACTGTGACAACAAAAAACATTCACTTTAGGTTTAGCCGCTAACGCTTCGCGACCACGAACCGAATCGCGGCGCGATAAAATTCAGTCGCGCAGCGTCGGCAACTGAACCTAACAATCATGGTTTTAAGATGTCAACGTATCTCTGTATTGAAGTAGTCTACCTTACTTGTTACCATTACGCGTCTCAAACATGATACTTACTTTGTTGACTCGAATACTGAACTGATCTCGTGGATTTAGGTCTGTCAACTTATTAAACCTTCAAAATCGACCACATTAGGGACATATTATTAGACAGGCTTAGTTTTCTTAAAGTTTGAAATGGTTCTGTAGTCTACAAAATACAAGTCTATAACTTATATTTTTAAATGAGTAGCTACGCCCCACGGTTTTACCCGGGTGATGAGGATGATAATGAAGAGTAGCTTATGTCACACGATCCGTTGTTCCATCGCTGCGCGAAAGAAGAACAACAAAACTAACAAATGCACATTCGCATTTTGAATATTAGTAAGGACGTCTTGTTTTTGTATTGTATTAGTCAAAGAAATTTGACAAAACACTTTTTATGTTTTTAAATCTTAAACAGGAAGAAAATAAAACATAGATATACCATAAGTGTGGAAACATTTGAAATACGTTTTAGCGTTTTATGCATATGACGGTTAAATGTTTAATACTAAACATACCAGCAAAACAGATCTTGACAACATAAAGCAGTTTAAAAAGACATACATAGGACTCCAGAACTTTTGTGAAATATTAAAAATTCCCGGTATAAACCACAGAAAACAATAGTAGGTACTGCATACAGAACATTCATTCCCATACAAAACGCCTCTAAATATAAGTTAAACTACATATATAAGCTTGTTTATTTGTAAAGAACAGTTTCAATATTATAATGTAGTGCTGAAGCGCGCGCGTAGCCGGCCCATGACCACAACGAGCCTAGCACTACTGTGGAAAATCATTACTTTTTTTATAGAAATAAAGTCAACTTGCACTGAATACAACTTTGTTGTAACTATAGGTACATATCCAAATTTAGACGCGATTTATATGGGAGTGACTGCCCTGCAGGCTAATCATGTAACTGTTCGGGATCGCGATTTGTCACAAATGTCACTTGTGTCTGTCCGGCCAAAACTCATTTTACCCTGCAGGGCAGGACGAAACGCTAAAAGACCGACAGATTTGCTGCGCTTTAATTAGGAAATCAATGCATTCGTTCGTTAACGATAGCGAGAGAAATCCCTCTGCGATAACGTGAAGCTGTAACAGTGACAAGTCACAATTATGACAAATCACGATCCGAATCGCGATCCCGAACAGTTACATGATTAGCCTGCTGGACCTGGATATGTTCTAAAACTGCATCTAGAACCACCGGAGGACGGGTAGCAGCGTCCTCTTGGTTAACGGTGGTGAGCATACTGCGATCCCCAAGCCGCCTGCTAAGCGTGGGGATTATGGCAACCCCTCCCTATTAAGGGGGAGGCCTTCGTCCAGAAGTGGACGTCTTCTGGCTGATGAGTGAGTGACTATGTCCTGGTAAAACTCAGGACGCTTATACAATGTGTAACAAAAAGCTTGAACAATACTGAAAGGTTTGTATTGTACTCAACATTATGAACAACTTTTACTACGAGGCCAACCCTGAAATCAGCTGTTCAATACGTTTTATCTAAGGTCTATGATCTCTCAATGATCTTTTTGTATAGAATAGCTGTTTTTTTCGCGAATTCTAGCTTGGCCTCATAGTAAAAGTTGTTCATAATTATGAGTATATACATTATACATATCCTTCAGTATTGTTCAACCTTTTTGTTACACGTTGTATATGTATAATATACGGGCAGTGTAAAAACAGGCTGAAATCACTGCCAAAGAAAATAATGCCACAAAGAACGCTGTGTTATCTTACGATAACATTCTAAAAATCTAGCACAAAAATGTACACAAAAGAGTGAAAGTAGAATAACCGAACAACGTTATAAAGTTTTTTAATCTACATCATAACACAAAACATAATAAGTTATTGTTAATTATTTATACAATTACTTTTATAAACTGTATTAGCAATATACACGTTAGCGAATATACTTTAAATAAAAGTACATAAACTGTACCAGTCATACGATAATAGGCTTACCTTGTTACTTACGTTACTGTTAAGTTACGTTGTGAGCTTAGGAAATGTGTAGATACCATGTTAGCTGACAGAGCTGGTTTTACAAGCATTTAGTTTTGTTGATAACATATTGAACAGAATCTTTGATTAACTGTTTAAGACGGCAAAATGTTGTTTTAATTTGATAGTCATCCTTGAGTACAGCAATTAATTGAAGTGTTCTTATAATACATTATGTAATGTCTTTGGGTCATTCAAGACAAAATTAAGTAAATTGTAATTTCAGTTATATATTTTAAATAATACAATTATGAGTTTTGAATAAAAAGACCAAGAACTAAAAAAAAAAATATAAATAAATAATAAGGTTTTTTTTTTTAATAAATAAATTATTTATGATTTCTTTTTATGCAAGCGTTTTTTTTAGTATGGAAATATGTCAGAAATCACATTCAATTAATTGATTATCTGGTAGATAATATTATTAAATTATTCTCTTCATAATTATTATGTATAATAGGTACTTAAAGTGTAATTTTAATAATTATTAATAAAGAATGTATGTTTACTTTTGAGAAGTAGACATGACTTTTGAGTAGTCACCTAATAAAAATCATGAAATAGGAGTGTCTCTCATAGAATTAAAAGAAAACACAATCTGATCTGACCATTATGCAATTCATGAATAAGATAACGACTGGTAAGCATTTTTTCATCACACTTGCTCGTAAAGTAGTTCTTATTACATCGCTTTTAGGCTCATAATCCAAGCTATTACACACGCGTGCTTTTTACTTTACATTACGGCACTTGTACTATAATAGGTATAACCCGGTAAAGTCAAGTTTGTACGTGACTGCAATTAGACGTACGTATACGAAGCACTCTTAATATAGCCGGGTAATACTTACAGTTTTTTTGTAATACCAACAAAGAGTTCTTATGCCGCTGAAGTAAATGTCAACCTGCGCGCGCATTACTGATTTAGGCGCCATTTTTCGCAAATGTTTGTTGACGTTTTCGCTGTGTGGTTGATTATTATCAAAAAAAATTGTTTTTTCCTCGCAAGTGTGACGAAAACAGTCGTATGGAACTCTTGTGCTATTAGTCATTACGCTCTCGGCTTCCTTATCGCGCTCGCCTGCGGCTCGCGCGCATAATACCGCCTTTAGTGTAATGACCAACATAGCACACTTGTATCATAATGTACTATTATATTTGTTAGTTTTGTGTGAACAATGAAACCAGTGTTGATTATGTTTGGAAATAAATTAGTGTGCATTATGAGATATGATTGATTTAAGTTTTTTATATACAGAATTTATTAAAGTCAACGAAAATGAAATGCATGGTGCAGCTAATGATACGCAACTATTAGGTAAAAAAAAAACCTGACATTCGTCTATTTTGACCATAGAAGATAAAAAAAAAAGGTTTCACTCCAGTATTCTGGCAACAAATCTAAGACAGCTGTAAGACCACCTCCGTCCCTCGCACCGCCACATGCCGTGCCATAGCTCGGTTAGTGATGTTAGTATGTTACGCCACAAGCTGTGCACTTACAAAAACATCACGTACCCCTTTTGTAATACAGACTATATTCGCTTAAACTCTATCAGGTACATGTCGAGATAATCTGCCACACAATGAGGTGGGATGCTGTATCTCTTACGTCGTCCACGTGCTCTTCTATAGAGGCAAAACAGAATAATCGTATTGAAGCTTAAACATCTTATTGCCTATTCGAGGCGTGTTTTTCTACTAAAATGTTATTTTAGAAACGGGAAAAAACTCATATGCAAAAAGGCCGTTGGAAGTGTCAACATTTTTATACAGGTGGTTGCTGTAAGCCGCTGGCCCGCTGCTGCCCACGGAGTGGGTCCGCTCGTGTGTCTATACTCTGTTCGCTGAGAATGTCTAATATAGTGCGCTCTCTCTTGCACAATTGTATGTAAGTGAAAAGGACACTAATAACTATGTTCGTTACCTGCGACCAATGACGTGCATTTTGACGATTAGACTTTTGCCTATTAGTTTTTTTTTGCAAACAGAGTATAGCATCGCTTTGCAAGAAAATGTATGTGAGAACGTCCACTGCAACTCACGAACACGAACTACGCATGATTACGAGATTAAAACCTTCATTGTTACACGCGTAGCATGCTCTAATCTGGCGCCCACGCAACTCAACGCTGTCAACGCTACGCACGCGGTACACGGAAGCGTGCGTAGCTTCACTGCGGGAACTGTGCTGAGCTACAGTTGTACTTAGGTCGTGGGTTAATATTCATGTATAGTGTATGCTGCAGTGGTAACGTAGACCCACGTTGTCTAACAAATGAACCCACGCCTCAGTGGGCCTGCGGCTAAATGGTAGCGACGACGATAATAGTGAAAGGGTAGTCACATCAACAGCCGGAAGACGTCCCCTGCTGGACGAATGCCTATCCCTTGAAGGAGGTGTTGCCATAATCCCCACGCTTGGCAGGCGGCTTGGGGATCGCAGAGTGTTACCACCGTTAACTGAGAAGACGCTGCTGCCCGTCCTCCGGTGGTTCTGGATGCAGTTTTAGGACATACCCAGGTCCAAGGAAGGGGTAGTGGTAAGGTGAAATTCCGTCATTTCCAAGGCTTATGATGATTGAGTAATAACTCTGTTAGTGTTTACAGGTTCAGGCATGCAAATGATAATGACTGATTTTAATTAATAATGACTCGTATGCCGCTTTGCATATTTTGCCTAGGTGAAGCTTGATGTAATCTGTAAAATACTCATGCCCATTGTCAGCATGTATACGCCATTAAACCCATTTCGACATTTAAACGTCCAAAATTTGTGCCAAACACTAAATAATTCTAATACAATGATGTTAGGAAACACGACATTTTTTAAATCACATTTTAGTAGAAAAACGTAGCCTGAAATTCAAATCAAACAATAGGCACAAAACACAACAAATCTAAAATTATAAAACTAGTTAAAGCATGTTTGTATAAGCGTTGGAAGCACTACGGGGATATTAAACGCGACGTTTCACCATCTCCTGATTCGTGTTATATGACGGATAAAGAATAAACACAGGCGTGAAAAGGCAAAAAACTATATTTATACTTCAAATTAAGTACTTACGCAGTATTTTTGCCCCTTCTGTGTTATAGTTTATCTGCCAGATTGTTTTTAAAAGGGGAATGTGAAACCGGGGTCTAGAATATTCAGCATAAAGCTCCGATGAGGTATGAGTTATGTACCTACTGACGCTAACGTGCATATTGCTTGCTTTGCTTGGAAATTTGAGTTTTACGGACTAAAGTGTTTGAAAAACAAAATATAAATGTAGGCCAATAATTATAGTATATCTAACAAAGCTTTCCGACTATATTAAAATGATTGAGTAATGCATGAGATTCAAAGAGGGTCTTATTTATGTAGGATTCAGGTGAAATTAATTTATTAGTACAAATGATTCCCAATAGCTTGTAGTTTTAACATGTTACTAATATTGACTGTGCCCTCATTGGCCATGATTCTTGATATTAGACACATTGTTATGTGTATTTTACGGTGAACTATTTTTATTTACCTTATTTTTGAATGTTCTCTATTACCATACATTCTTATTGTATTGGAAGTTGGGATTTGGTGACTAATATTAAACACAAGAGATCGCTCTTAGCGATAAGACCGTAAGTTTTTGCACCAGTATTAGTTCGTTTTTGCCCAACGTACATAACTATCTAATTTCTGGTGTGGGAGTTTTCTTGTCCTATCTCTATTCTGCACATGAACTCTGACACTCACTGGCTACTCAGCCTTACGATCGTACTTGCTAAAGACGTTATGTCACGGCAAGTACAAATACGAAATCTCACCTATCCTGAAGTCGATGTACCCTTCCCCGCCGGATATGACGAGCATGGGGGGCGGGGGCGGCGGCGGCGAGCGTGGCGACTCCGGCGCGGGCGCTCCGCCCGGCACCGCCACGAAGAACGTAACAGCGTCGCGGTGCCCGTGGAACGAGAGCTGCGCGTGCGCCATCGAGCACCACGGAATGGTGCCCGTCGGGCTTACGGACCGAGCCCGCGCCACAGTGCCTTGACCTGTAACCATACACGAAAACGCATTATAGTCAAGTCACAAAGTCACGGGACGGGTACGGTCGCCGCTTATGCCGGCAATACATAATCAGCCGAAGATGTCTACTGCTGGACGAAGGCCTCTCCTTGAATAAGGAGGGGTTGCCATAATCCCCACTCTTGGCAGGCGGCTTGGGGATCATGCCGGCAACGTTGCATATAAACTACAACATTACAAAATCCTTTCCCGTCGCACGCCGCTCTCCCGTTACTGTGTGACTTGACCTTGACGCCGGTAGGTAGCATAGATCATATTCTTAGTGGTGGCGTAATGTATAATATTAGCGAAATCGATTAGCTTATATTTTCGTATCTTCCAAGTCTGCGCGCTTCGTCATTGCTTACCCACACGCATATTCTTGGTCAAACACGAGCTTAAAAGTCGGGTAACAAAGAGTAAGAGCAACACGCAAGGGTACAAATTATAGCGCGTATCAAAATGTATAAAACTCAATACTCAAAATTAAACCAACAAAATCATTAGGCAGAAGGCTTAGATTTAAAAGTGGTTAGGAAGCTAAGACAAGAGCAAACCGAAGTATGCCTTAGCTGCTGACTCCGATCGTACTATTGGACCACCAAGTGGTTGGCCGCGATCCAGCGCCGCAGGGATCTCCACTAACGACGCTTTGGCGTAAGCGAGGAAGGAAACAAGACTTTTTACTACAAGGTATGTTAGGACTACATCTAGAAGGGTGAATGTGCTCGTTAGTTTTTTTTTGTATCTAAATTTGTGGCCATGTCAAAATGTTCACCCAGATTTGTGGTCTAATAAAAAAAAAACAAAAAAAAAAAGGTCTTTCGGATTTCATTTTTCTTAAAGGATTTTCGATTAGCATTATTATACTCTGTTAAATTTGTTACAGAAAAACAAAAGGTTCGGCGGGAACACCGAAAAATCATGTCGCTGCATTCTATTATTTTCTTAATCTTTTGTTTGTTCGCTAATTCATGATTAAAATTGGTGGTGTTTTATTCATTGACTGTTGAATTGCGTGGTGAAACATGTCTATTCGTGTTGTTTTCAAAAATCCGTAGGAGCTCATAGTAAAGTCGCCACAACTTTACTAGGGCATGACTTGGACTCGACTTTGACTAATTTCGTGTGACCTGTGATTTTATGACATATTTGACTTGATAATACTACATAAACTTACACATTCATATACTTGACTCTGGCAGAATGCACAACGTGCGATGCCAATAACAAAGAAATAAAAACCCGTGCCCCGCGCGCTTTACCTCCGCGCCGTCAAAATGCGTGACTATAACTGCGTGCGGCGTGAGAGACTTTGGCTGTGTGGGTGTGGTGCAACCTGAACACACTCCGGCGGACGACTGATAAAAGACGATCGCAGTTCTCGATTCGTTTGTTGTTTTTTTAAATATTTCCTGGCCATGGATACTAGTCCTTCAGCCGAATTCATATTTCTTCAACGATCCTTCTTTCTCCAGTTAAATGAGTCGTAGTCACATCCAAGTCACACACAGTAAGTCACGATCCAGTCCAATCATGTCCTAGTAAAGACATGGCAACTTTACTACAAGCTTCCTCGGAGTTTTGGAAACAACACAAAAAGACACGTTTCACCACATTATATCACTTGCCTACACTCATGCACGCGAGTCGGCACTTCATGAATAAAACGCCACAACTTTTATGCATTAACACCCGAAAAAACACGAGTTTTGAAAAATAATACAATGCGGCGACATGTTTTTTTTTGCGTTTCCGCTAAAACTCCCGTTCTCGAGTCGGTTCAGCCAACATTGCCTCACAATCTCTCTTTTTAACTCTAGTTCTGTTTCAGTGTTTGCATACTGACCGGACGCATTCCTAGGCGGCGCGCCTCCCGTGGAGTCCCGGCTAGATCCTTCCGACAGCGGCACGGAGATCACCACTCCGTTGCTGGTCCCGATCCAGAGCCGGCCCGAGCTGATGAGGAGCGCCGTGATGCGCACGAGCGAGAAGCCCAGCTTGCCGGTGCCGAGCATCTTGCTCACATACGGCTCTATGTCGACGTCGCGCAAGTGTTGGTAAGTGTGAGCGTGGTAAAGCCGTAAAGTCGAATCCATCTTGATCGATACCTGTGGAAGTAGCGTTAGTAAAACGATGATTTGAAAATCTTCTATAATATTAACTTTACTCTCAAATACCTGCGCATCTATTAGTCAATTACTCTAATACCTGGACAACTAATACACGAATATAATCGTATGCTGAATCCGAATTGATAGAGTAGCATATCAGTGAGCGACCTTTGGTTCGTATCACAATCGTGCATATCTATGCGCGCCAGAGATCTAACACTTAGACCGAGAAAGCAGATACAATTTAAGGCTCGCCCAGAGCCAGGGGTCCCGGCTTGAATACCAAAGCCGGGACCTCTATGGATCCATGCGACTGATTTCTTCACTGAAAAGTCAATGGTATTTGGTTGAAATCAGGCTAAATCATACCATAACCTCAATCAAATTATACAGTGTTAGTTCTAATCAGTTAGCATCCTTTTAATGTCAATGTTGGCCCCATAGTAAAAGTTTTTTGTTTTGATGTACAGAATATGCTAACTGATTAGAACTAACCCTGTATATATTTTTGAAGTAAAATAAAAACAGAGTAAGTTTCGTCTTCTAACTCACCCAGACACCGTCCCCGTCGCAGGCCATCTGGCGCACTTGGCTCTCGTGGCGCGGGTGGGCCTCCAGCGAATGGAGCAAGAGCCGCGAGCAAGGCTCGATCACGTGCACTTTGTTCCTGTATCCGCACCATACCGTGCAACCCACTGCGCTTAAGCACCGCACTGTCGCCAAAACAGTACCATTAGAACACAGATTATACAATGTATAACAAAAACGTACGATACTCAAGGGTATGTTATGTACTTAATGTTAATCTTAAAATCGCGAAAAAGGAATCAGCTGCTCTGTACAAAAAGTTCACCAACCTTGGACAAAATGTATGGAACAGCAAGTTGGCTCCATAGTAAAAGCTGATCATATTGATGGGTATATACATACCCTTCAGTATTGTTGAACCTTTTTGTTACACATTGTATAATAAAAGACTATTAAACTTCATTTGGACCTGGGTATGTCCTAAAACTGCATCCAAAACCACCGGAGGACGGGCAGCAGCGTCCTCTTAGTTAAAGGTGGTAACACTGCGATTCCCAAGCGGCCTGCCAAGCGTGGGGATTATGGCAACCCCTCCCTATTATGGGAGAGGCTTTCGTCCAGTAGTGGACGTCTAACAGGCTGATGAAGAAACTTCATTTGAAGAACTGAAAGGTTAATGAAGATATGACTATTCTTCTTTTACCTGAGCATTTAGGATCCCCTAGCGTCATCGACCAGTACTGAGTGAAGTCCCACTGTCCATCCGCTTGGCGCGCGAATATCGCCACGGTGCCGTCAGCTAACGCCACGATACAGCGCGACGAGCACGCTACTATGGCGAGGATGGCGTCGTTCAACTTCACCCTGAAACGAGTCCATTTTGATTGGCTAATATACAACGTGATATAAAGAAGTTCAACAATACTGAAGGGTATGTATGTACTCATCATTATGGACACATTTTACTATAGGGCCAACCCAAATCCCAACAAAAAAAAACAGCTGTTCCATACAAAAAGTTCTTTTTTTTTGTCGTTTTTTCATGGTGGCCCCATAGTAAAAGTTGTTCATAATGATGAGCACATATATGTATAGTGTGTTGTTGAACCGTTTTGTTACAGATTGAATATCAAGAACAAACTGAACTGAGCGGCGGCGAGACGTTGAAAATTAAAGTATTACAATATTACTGTTTCCAACATTCTCTGTTTACTTAGCTTAGATTTGGCTGATAAAGGGCCTAATGGACAAATTGACAACATTTACAAAACAACTATCTAAAATATTTCCTGTTCATGATATCAAAGATAATAATAATACTGTACTAGTATTGTAGTGGTAGGACTCTATTGCAGTCCGCCTGGGGAAGTTCCACACCTTTGCCAGTTATTCAAACGCCAAGCAGTAGTGTGTAAGAATTACTGTGTTCCGGTTTGAAGGGCAATGTTACCAGAGAAATTACTGGGTATAAAGAGATTTCACTACTCTCACTTCTAGCACTGCTACTGTTAGTGGCAGGCGTGACGCTTACTACCAGGCGAACGTCTTGATCTTCTCGTCACTTAAAAGTATTTTAAAAAAAATAGCCAAAAACTAAGTAAAACTTATACAGCCTTACCTAAAATTATCTCGATTCTCTTAGTCACTGCTTAAACTTCTCTGTCTTGTTCTTGCATGTTACACTTCACGTCAGAGAGAAGATGGCAGAACATCTTAAGCAGTGACTAACGGTTGAGAAGTTTTTTTAAGTAAGACTGATGGAATTTATCTAGAAAGAAACGGTTTTTAGAAATTGTTTCTATTGTCTTTTTTAGAAAAAATCTGCACTCCTAAGTTTAGACGATGTTAATTTTACGCTAGACTTATTTTGCATAGAATATTGGGTCATGTAGGAAGTATGGTGCATGAAAACGTGTCAGATAACTTGCCATGTTGCTAAGGTAGGCATTACGCTATATTCAAGAGGTCAAATGTGTTCTAAGTAACCTACCTGGCGAGACACTTGCTGTAGTTCCCCATAGCGGAGTGCACATAGAGATTGCCGCTCTTCGTGCCGAGCCATATGGTGGCCATCACTGTGGACATTTTGCGCTCCTGAATGTCGCCGCGGCTTTCTGCGTTCGACTGCTCTTGGGCGAACGCGTCCACGCCTGGCTCCGGCGACCCGGGACCGCCCTCGTCTGGAGAGTTAATTCCTTTTTATCACATCTATTCAAAAATACCTACTTTGTCCCGCCCGGAGGGAGCAAAAGCGATTTGAATTTGGAATGTGGATATGATTAGTAAGAGTTCCAATCACCAAAGAGATCAACGACTGACAATGGACATTGTATGAACAACAGGACAACAGGCTGTTTGAAAAAGGAAGGCAAGCGAAAAAATAAAAAAAATATTTTACGAAGAAAAAAAAACGCGCGAAATGCATTCCGCCTTCGTTAGAAATTGTTTACTCAAATTCGAATATTACTTTGTTTTATTTTAACTCGGAGTATCTTCCTCAATAAAAAGTGAGAAGTGGGTGTGAGTAGTGAAAATGAAATAAACGTAGGTACTATTCTTATTCATAAGTTGCACTTACTTATTTTCTCATAGAGGGTGATAAAAAGTAGAGTGTCCTATGGATAAACACTATTTTTAACCTCGAGTACTTTCAATCCCTCGCTGAGCTCAGGATTCTACTCTAGAATATTACGTTATTCAAAGAAATACTCTCGCCTTTAAAATTGTTGTTTCCTTCCTTGGTAAACAATCTACTATTTTACACAAACAATAGAGAGAGTTTTTGCTCTTACTTCCGCCGTACTAAACGAGATCAGACGCTTGCGGTAGTGATATTTCTGTCGCGTCTTACTTAAGATGGGAGGTGTCAGTATTTTGCGTCGTATGCTAAGGGATAAGGGATTCGATAAAGAAACAGTGACGAACGAACGAGTGCCTTTCGGCAGTAGTGTAACGCTGATTCTAAATTTTAAACTGACATCACACTAAATAAATGCGAAAGTAACTCGTGCCTACCTGTTTGTTATACAAGTTACCATTTAAAAGCTACATAAGTTGATTTGCATGAAATTTTACAAGTAAAGCGAACATACTTATGTCGATTCTTGTCGTTGAACCACACTTTTTCTCTATTCGAAGCCTGTACGTCAACTGAACTATGGCCCTCGACGCCACAGTCTACACAAGAAAATTCATCGCGATGAAATCTTTCGTTGTGCAAACGTTTATCGATGATGTAACCATGATCACAAAACATCCGCCGTGGTAGAATCTATGTGTCATTTTGACCACAGATGTAAATCTCTAGAGTAAAAACTGAGTAAGATTCGGCAAAAAAGACTATACCATACGATGAAAATATATGGTAGATCCCCGATCGCCGCTGGAAAACGGAACCGTCAAAAAAAGGAATAAATAGCGTTATATGCCTTGTTTTGCTCTTAAGTCGTGTGACCGTGCCAATCGTGTGACTTGCTACTATGCCGAATGTTTTACACGCTCACATACGTTTTACAACGCTATTCCAGGGTGTTATTTAAATGAAAGCATATCCGCTTGTGAACTTTTTTATATTAGCTGGAGAGGTATAATGATATCTGTATAAGTAAGTATTGGCGCGGAGCCACTCATGAAGCTAGATTTTAATAGAGACTGTGTATCTATCACTGAAGAGAGAAGTGAATAGAACGGAAATGTGACGCGCCGCGCTAGCCGGCATTAAGTGCAAATGCGCTTGATTACAATTCTACCAATATACATGTTTTTAAACTGAGAATACTCAAAAAGACAATTTAAATAGACGCGTAGGAAACCAAGCCACAATGCATCGTAATTAGATCCATTTTAATCTGTTGCAAAATTTCGATCGTTTTACTTCAAATGCGCGACCAATGTTTGGCATTTTTTCGTCATACAAATAAGTAAGAAACTGGCGACAGCAGCTTTCCATACAATTGCTTGACAACATTGTTTTGACAGCCATTCTACCTAAGTCAAAGTCAAAGTCAAAGACTTACCTAAGATGTAAGGGTTTCGCTTTTCTGTGGTATCTATTTTATATTTGATCTAAGGAACCATAACAATAATGAAGCACTAACTAGTCAACGGCGTAGAGCCGAGTGGCGGGCTCTCGTCACCGGCAGAGCTCTCCTTAACGCGGGGTTCAGGGTCATCGGGCGCTTCGCCCTCTGGCTCCTTCACCGGCGTCCCGGGCGGGGTCAGCAGCGTCGCTTGCACCTGGATTACGTAAACATTTAAGTAAATATTTGATTATAAGCGTGCAGGGCTCAGAAAAAATAAAGATAAATATATAATCTTCGCGCAAAGGGCTCTTCTGCATTGTGTATTGCGAGTCTTTCTTGTATAAATTCTTTTGGCAGTTTTCGATCGAAACTGGTATCGTACACGGCCAACAAACTCTTCGGACGAAAACTAATATCGTACAAGGACAAAAAAGTCTTTGATCGCAACTGGTTACGAAGTTTCGGTTTTGTACGCGGCCGACGGGATAACATCAGCTTAGACAACCTGAAACCAGGTTTTTATGCGAGTCTGCTTTTCATACAATGATTTACAAGTGATGAGCTTGGTATAATTGTAAAAAAGGCGTCATCCAGGTATTCAAAATTGAAGTCGGTTGAATACTAATTTTAAATGTTAAACTTAATTATTGTTCTCTTGTAGTCTAGCATTTATGTATATATTATATATTTTTTGGCAATAAAGTTCTTTTTATCTTTTTTTTATTTCGTTTTCCCACCGAATTTTCTATATGCATGAAGTTTTACCAGCTGCGCCCTGCGGCTTCACTCGCGTGATGGCGAAAAACGGTGATCATGACGGTTAAATCCAAATCAGTTCAGCCGTTTTGGCGTGAATAGCGTGAAGTTAGTACAATTATTGGTGACAGTTCTCTTACTGTGCAAACATAAATCGTTAAGCTTACCAGTTTAGCACTGCCAACTATGACTTCCTTGTCGACGTTGTCGTTGGCCCCGAGCGAGCTGGGCGGCCCGTTCGCTTGGCTCTCCGTGGACTCGCTCTTACCCACGCAGAATAACGACTGGAAAACAAATAAACAACTTTATTGTAGTGGGTATAGGCTTGGACTAAACCATCACAATACTATTTCAAAACTAGCCAGTTTAGATTGGATCTCAGTAACTGAAATAGTATGGTAATAGTAATACATTAGTAATAAAAGTACCAGTATTTATAGTAATACTAGTACTTTGGTGGTGAAAGTAGTATTACTGTTACTTCGGAAATCCTAGTACATTAGTAGTAAAAGTACTAGTCATGGAGTACTAGTATTACTATACTAGTACTTTGGTAATACTGGTACTTCAGTATTAAAAGTATTATAGTATTACTATACTAGTACTTAAGTAATACTGGTACTTCAGTAGTAAAAGTACCAGTATTACTATACTATTACTTTGGTAATACATGTACTTTAGTAGTAAAACTACCAGTATAGTAATACCAGAGATAATATAATACTATACTAGGTAATACTTATTATCTTCACTATTATAATTGTATTTATTTATATAAGTACATTGTTAAAATATTAAATTTGTCAGTAAATGATATTACAGAGTCAAATAGAAATAAACATGAACTCCGCAGAGTTCATTGTCAAGAATTATAAAATATAATGTCCAAGATCGTCGCAAGATCCCCCCCCCCCCCCCCCCCCCGACAAAACGTGCCCATCAAGCCAGCCGCATTGCCACGCTGAATCGCCAAGGAAATGCGCTGGGCGAGAAAATTACCAGGGGGGCTAAAATGGTCGCGTTTAGCAATTCTGTATATGATCCTATGATGATTCATTTCACAAATCGCAAAACGGTCTCTTAAGCGCCAATTCATACTATGATTTTGCAAATGATTGTTACAAAATTCATTCGTTTGTCAGTTTTCTATAGAAAGTCGTAAAATAGTCGACGAAAGATGGATTGCATAAAGTCAACTTGCAGATTCGTTAGAAGTTACTCGAGAGCAACTTTTTACAATTCATGCTGCTAAGAATTCATTAAATGAAATGCTTTTAAGGGAATTGCTTAATGCGGCCATTTTAGACCTCCAGAACGTGGGTCCCTTTCTCCCTCAAACGACGACCTATTTCGGCTACCAATTTCTTGGCGTCGGAGCCCACGATCCACGGCAAACGGAACGAACTCGTACTGCGTCTCCAGGCTTTAACATGTGCCGCTTAGCTCTGGCCGCCGCCTCCGCCCCGGCGCCAGCCACCTGCTGGGTAGCGGCAAGATGACACGCAGCAAAGATGCTAACGCAGGTGGCGTCCCAAATCAGGCAGCGGCCCCTACGCCACGGAATCAATGTAAGTCCGTCCGGTCGCTTACCATCGGAACGCGACAGGCCAGGAGGCTCCAGCGCACGAGGAATCACCGCCTCTACCAGGGCTCGTCTCAGTATTTTCTTCACTAGTATCGTAGTACTCACAGAATTTCGTTTATTGTCTGTGTCGTTCATGCGTTCTTCATACTCGTGGTAGTCTTCATCGACGGCGCCAGGCACCGACGCGACGCAAAGGATGTGTTTATCGCTCACTGGGAACGAATCTATCACTTCCGCTGGGTTGTTCGCGTCGATGATCTGTTAACAATTATTTAAATGATATATATTAAGTTAGTAACATTTTTCAATGAGCATATTTACATGCTTTTGCAATAGCTATATAATTACGGCACAAGTAGGTTACATAAATTCCATTTATTGTCTGTCCATTACGTTAATCGCTTTTAGGCGGCTCTTAAAAAGTGTACGACATTACTATGTAATGCGTCTATATATGACGCGTACTATTCCCTCCCGGGGCTCCCGATGTAATGTGTGTGTTGAATTTGTGTCTGATTATCCAGACATTTTGAGATTTGACTGCTTGAAACGTATTTATGACAATGGGATTTATTTTTCTAGACGTTTTACAAAGTTACGTAACCTTTTTATGAGCTGCCAAAAAGCGGTTAACATAACGGACAGAATTTAGGTACACTCATAAGAAACTTAAAACAGAGACATAATTTATAAAATTATGAAAGTACAAGGCATCTGGGTACCTATTCACAACTCAATCGGAAATGTTTCCGTTCGGATTCACGTTATCCGTCCCAGTCATCTACATTCAGGATGACAGACGGAGAATGTGGATCCGAGCGGCAAGCTTTTCGATTGAGCTGTGAATATATTTAACAAATGCTGGACTATATTTCAAACGACTTCATAAAATTTGGGTCTCAATTTTTTGTTACGCGATTGCTCCGCCAATAATGAAATGATTTTGATGATTATTTATTGTTTGGTAGAGGTAACACTTCAGAGGTGGTCCCATTTTTATTTTTTCGATATCGGTTCTGTAATTTGGTTTTTATATCAAAATAACTGGAATAATATTATTATCCAGGTAATGGAAATCAAAGTCGGTACTTTAAAAAAGTTATTATTCATATAACTATATAGGTACTAGCTAATAAATAGTATTAGGATGATTATACAAAGTGTTGCCTTGCTTGTATTTATTAATGTCACGAAGTGCAAAAAAACTTATGTAAAACACTGTTTTAAAATATCAAAATTGTTCATAATAGTTTTATGATTATTTACGGGATATTTACCGTGACTAAGTTGTGTTATCGGGATCTCGTTTCACAACATAATCACAATAAATATCTCTTAAATTGCCTATTTTTTTTATGTCATGTACTGGTGTGGCTAGCGAGATGTTTGCCTGGTGGTAATCACGCCTGCCCATAACAGCAGTGCCAAAACAGTGCAAACAAAATCCTGCGCCGCACTGCACTGCGCTCGTCAATAATAGATGTCAAATCTCTTCATGCCCTGTAATTTCTCTGGTAACATTCATCAACAGCCAGAAAACGTCCACTGTTGGACAAAGGCCTCTCCCTTAATACGGGGATTTGCCATAATCGCCACACTTCGCAGGCGGCTCGGGGATCGCAGAATGCTCACCACCGTTAACCGAGAGGACGCTGCTGCCCGTCCTCCGGTGGTTCTGGATGCAGTTTTAGGCCATACCCTGGTCCAGGTCTGGTAACATTACAATCACAGAAATGTAATCAATTTGTGCCAAAAAAGTTCCTATAGAACAGTAAGAGTAGACTTAGATGTTCTAGTCTAGAGTAACATAGATGTTAGAGTAGTAAAACTGCAAGTAAGTAAGCACTTTGCTTAGCACTGACCATAACGCATCCTTTGGTTTGCGTACTGGAACAGATCCAGACTAGAGAGGAGAGATTCTTTTCCATGTATTCCACGCTCTGCGTAGATTGCAGCTGCCGATTGATTTGCTCGACTTCCGGGGAATGAACCGACTGCGCTTTGCTCATCTCAAGCGCTGAGAAAATAAGGTTTTCAGTAATATATAATGATATCAGAATATACACATTCAGGCAGCGCATTCTACTGTTATATCATCATCATCAGCCAGAAGACGTCATTTGCTGGACGAAGGCCCCTATAGGTAGGGAATAGGGACTTCTACAGCCTTACCTAAAATAATCTCGATTCTCTTAGTCACTGCTTAAACTTCTCTGTCTTGTTCTTGCATGTTACACTTCACGTCAGAGGGAAGATGGCAGAGCATCTTAAGCAGTGACTAACGGTTGAGAAGTTTTTTTGAGTAAGGCCGCTAATGTTCAAGTTAGGTACATCTTAAACACTCGTCTATAATTAATTCTTCTATTGGCGGAAACTTATAATTGGCCCAGTCATAGATCTAAGTGTTAATATTCGGTTATTTAGGCTGTTAGCTTCTCTAAAAATGTAAGATGAAATAAAATAAAATTATTATTAGGAATAGAAGGAATTCTACTGTTTAGCAATTCGCAAAAGGTAAGCCTGCTATATCATTGCCTACTTGCTTTTGTTAATTGCTCTTTACTGCCTTACGAGTATATAGACACGCACCATTCATTATTTCAAATTCCCATCCAGGTCAAACATTTATGTGACGATCCTGGTCCTGTGTTTGGTTGTTTTAAATCTATGTATAGCATATTTTTACAGAAAAAATATACCTATAAAATTATATTATTATGTGGTTTCCAAAGTACATACTTTGGCATTGTGTGAAATAGCAACCAATATGTATTAATTTACACCTACCAAAAATCGTTGTGGTTTAGTGAAATACCTTTATATTGGAGGGGTCATCATCAGCCAGTATACGTCCACTACTGAACGAAGGCCTACCCTTAATAGACCGCCACACTGTACGAAAAACTGCCATTTGCATCCACCGGTTGCCCGCCACTTTTACAATGTTGTCGGTCCACCTAGCGGGAGGCCTAACTCTTAATTGACTTCAATTGGAGTAGCTTTTCCGAATTGGATGTTACACATTTTGTTTGAGACACACTTATAGATGGCAATTTGATGAAAAAGAAACCTATTGCGTTTTCTGGTATTGGAGGAAATACGCTTTAGGTCGCTAGCGGAGTAATTACTCACCCAAAGACATAATGTTCTCTTTTTCTTCCTCCTTGGCATAGAATACACTTTCGCCAACCATACATCCCCCGTCTGGCGTCCGGCCACCGTTCAAGTTGACACCAGTTGCACAGAGCAACGTCATGCGCGGCTCGCTTTCCGCTATTGGCCTGCCAGATAGAAACAAGAGCTAAGCTCAAACAAAAAAAAATATGCCCAAAAATGTTTGCCAAAAGGACCTTTATGTCTATTGGGATACAGATTTTTAAATCCACAGGAATAAAGTTGTTTTTAGGGTGATGTTTCGAGTTGCTGGATAGTCAGACATTGAGGATACGTCTCACTTTCTTCACTAAGTGTTATAAAAAGTAAAAATAAATAAAAAAATAAAACTCGCTAACCATAAAAAAATTGATTATCCACTTCCTGATTATATCATCAGATTAGCGCGATGGTACCAAATGATTGTATTGTCAATCAAAATAACATTCCTACAAAATTTCTAACAGATACGATAATTAGAAATAAAAGATAAAATCAACTTTCAGCACGAATAAAAGAGAAGCTTGTTATTATGAGTGTTTTAGACAAGCAAAACAAACCTGCAAAAGACTGGCACGGGGACAGGAATGCCCCCCGACGAGAGCGAGGTGCACGGACTGGGCCCTTTAGGTCCCTGCCCGCCCTTCCCGGGCAAGCTCCACCCGTATGCGTGCGTTCGCCCGTCCTCCTTGCGTACGTGCGCTCGAACCTACATGCAACAACAAACACACAAATTACTTATTTGGACATAATACAAAATAATGCTAATAAATGGTCTCAATCTTCCTAACTAATCAAACACTGTGAGTCAGGAGCCAATGGCTATTCCTTGTTTCTTCTTGTGATTGTGCGCGCGCGCGCGTGCATTGAAGATGCGTTTATGTGTGTGTGTGTGTGTGTGTGTGTGTGTGTGTGCGTGTGGGTGTGTGGGTGTGTGTGTGTGTTTGTGATAAGATGAGAACACTTCTATCATGTGGCTGGGTGTCTATAAGACAGATACATCATTACATTATGAATGGCGCTTTGAGCGTTGACGTTTGAGGTCGTTCAGCATCACCAGTAATCAGGTGAGTTTTATCTGCATAGCACCACACACAGACGCAGTATTCGATAAGGCATTAGCATAATGCTTTTTAGGTTCGAATTATTGATTTGATTGCAACAGTCCTGACAGTTTTAAAAACATAAACCAATTTTCTAGTACTAGAAGCAAATGTATTTATGTCAGGCTGCCATACAAGTTTATCGTCTAAAATAATTCTTAAGCACATAATTAACATTAATTTATTGCCAAACTGACAAACACTAACGTTGCATGTATGGTTGCATAATTATGTATCTTACAGTCAAAATTATATCAATCTCCTCTTACTGACAATTTAGTGAAACATAAAAACTACGTTTAAGACAATCGTCCAATCAACCAGTAACATTCCCTAGAGGAGGACATTGTGCTATCCGCAAACATAAGAAGGTATAAACCAGGTAAGAACTAGATAATCAACCATTAATATAAATAATAAACAACGTTGGTACTAGAATAACTCCTTGCGATACATCAAAAATGCGGGCAACGATACCATTTTCATGTCTTTTAGTGCGAATACGTTGGAATCTGGTAGTTAGGTAATCCATGAACTATGGGTAAACGGGGTAAACGCCTAATTTTAAATTATTTTAGTCTTGTCAAAAGAATAAGAATCGGAACAGTGTCGAAAGCCTTCTTCGGGTTCAAAAAATCTTCCGACTCTTCCCTGTTCCTATCCATGCAGGTTGTAGATGTAAACTCTTATTATGTTCGGTGGCAGAGCTTTTACACTGTGATTGGAATCGGCTGTGAATTTATTTATTTATTTCATACACAAAACAGAATACACACTTTACATTTGCATTGCATAGGTTACAATTATTTTGTTCTAGATTGAACATATATTGAATGAAAGACAAGTTATAATGAAAGACTGTTTACAACGAAATCAACGAAATATACTAGAATATACATTTACAGAATCATCTTTCAAATCATATCCAGGCTGATTAATGAATCAGCGTCTAACTTAATGGGATTTTGATCATTTAGACACGTAGTCAGTATCAAAATCACGATGACGGTGAAAAATTATGATCATTACGACATACATTTTTAATTTATTGGCACCCTCTTTTAAATGCAATAAAGCTAGCGAACGATAAACCAATAACACACACAAACAACTTAAAATAGTTTATTTAGCAAACATCACAATAAAACTAGACATACACAATGACGGCAAATTAAAATAAATTCACAAGCTTATCAATACAAAATCTATTATCACTTGATTTTATAACTAGATATAGTTATATCACTGTTCGTATGAACTTCTATAAATTCGATATTTGTAGGCGATCACTCATTCAACTGAAAAAAAAAGAAAGGAAAGGTTGAGGGGAAGGATCAAAACAAATAAAATTGCACACAAACACAAAAGAAGCTTTATGGCATCAAAAAAATAACGAACGCATAACAGTTCGGGGCCACGAGTGACAAGCTATCACACAATGTAAATGCTCCGTTACGTTATCTCTTCATGGCTGAACAGATCTTGATCGATTTTGGCAAGTGCAACTGGAAAATGCGACAAATCGCAGTGTATACTAAAAAGTGCACGATTAGTATAACTATTAAAGAAATGCAGGAAAATAAGTGAACAAACAAGCGATAGTCGTACACCTGATGAATATCGACACAGAGATGATATCTCAAATCTTGTGAAACCATATTGAAAGCCTCTAGAAAACCAAGCTTGGAAACACCAAATTTTCTAGCGTCGGTATCTATTTATTGATGCCCATAATATTAAACGAACTTGTTCTCCAACTGTAAGCCAACACACAAAGTTTTACTAGCTAAAAGCAAAGCATGACCGTCTTTAAAAGACGTATTGAGAAACCTCGGACCGGCAGTGGGAGTTTAGTGAAAAATGATGAAAAAATTACCTGAGACGCTTAAGCAAAAACGATCTATGACTAAAGCAAACTACAAAAAAGGCAAGCTATAAATACCATAAAAAGCAATATGAATATGACTGATGGAATGATTTACCTGCGACATTTTTATATTTGACACACTTACTCCGAAAACATTGGATAAAATTGCAATTTCACTTTTAATAAAAACATATAAAAACCGGTGAATAAATTATCGATGTTTTTGAGAATGTCCTGTATAAACATTTCTTCCTTTAAATTTTTTCCTTGTGAAGGTCGGTATCTATTAGATGATGTTTTGATTGAACTTTTCATTTTGATCACTATTTTGTCTTCTTCACTAAGTCTATATTTGTTTAAGTGTTAAGATTCATTTTTACTGCTAGGTGTTGTGGTTTATATCTTTTAGAGTATTTTTTTTAATTTTACAGCTTTTTTTTAAAATTGCGATGACTGAACATTGCCGCGCCTATATCTGTCTATTAAAGATAATAAAAGATATTAAAGATAACGTTGTATTTGATTGTTGACAAACAGAGCAAACAAATAGTATTCTGGGTAATATACTAAAGAAAGTGCCCTGGGTTAACTCGTGATTTAAGGTGCCTGTGTCTGTTTTCTTACACCTTGGGCTATGTGACATCTTCATGGAAAGTCGCCCTTGTCAACCCAATCACTAAAAATTGTGATCGTACGGGCCATCAAACTACTGCCTTATGCTACCACCTCTTCACTGTACAAAGTGATCAGTTGGAGATCTGGCGTACCTTACGCATTAGCGTACATACCTCACGCATGGAAATTAGGTGGGAAGCAATGGCGGTGAGTCTCGATATCGCTAAGACATTTGCCGGAGTCTTGCACAGAGCGCTCTTATACAAATTACAATCATATTATGACATACCGTCGGGGCTGTACACCTGGGTTTCCAGCTGCCTCCGGACAACGATTGTGATCATAGTAGGTGGCTCCTGCTTTAAGGTCATGCACGTCAACCCTAGAGTCCCCCAGGTGTTTGTGTTGTTGCCTACATTATTCATCCCGCATATCAAAGATATGTTATAAGTTCTTTGTTAGGCGAATGGTATTGGGGACTCACAGTAACACGGCCGTGTCACCTCCCTACGTCCCGAGATGAACGAAAATAGAAACATACTTGTGTCTTGTACCGAGAACACTCGAAAGATAATCTCGGAGTGAAGAGATCTGCACCTTGTAAAGTTACGAATTTTATTGTTACTTGAATATGTAGTGTTATCTTCTATCACCACGACATCACCACACCACGTCATGGATGTTAATATAATGGGATCAACGTACATGCTGGTAATGTGTAGTGCGTGCATTTTATTATAAGTTTATTAAGCGCCCGAAATTGTCAGCAAGTTCTTTAGTAAAGACGGTACTAACACATTTACTGATGAGCAACCCTTAGAACGGACATTGGTTCCCGGAAAAACTTATATTTACTTGAGTACTGGCTATGCTAATAGCAATGCTGTCAGCTAAAGACAATATCACTGCATTTACAAGCCTCTTCGGCAAACTACGGTGAGTAAGGCAAAGCTGACAAATTCAGGTGCCTTAAAGACTGTAAAAACTGAAATAGTTCCAAAAAGAACGCATGTTCAAGCCTGGAATTTGCGGGAATTTTTAAGTAGGAATACACATTTACAGTAAAGGCACTTACTACACACAACTCTTAATAAGTGATCATTTGGTTTGAGGGGTCTTCAATATGTAAGATGTAGTATTATGCGTTCATTTTGGAACCAGTCCAGAATTTTACACAGGTATTAAAGTAAGTTAAGCGCTTAGATAATCTTCGTGTTTCCTAATTATATAGTTTTTTTTTACTATCCTAGTGATGAGACGAGTAAGTGTTTAACAGTTGACTACAGTCTAGGCATTTGACCACAGTTCACCTGATGTTAACTGATAGTGAGGTCTACGAAGGAGCACGAGTTGAAGCCACCTAGATTGTATTTAAGAGGAAACGCCCACTCTGGAAGTGTCTTCCACTGTTTTGCCAGTCCAGCAGTTTTCGAGCTCGTGCTCTTCAGATTGTAGAATGGCCAGAAGGAACCAGACAATTGTGAGTTGGAATATGGAATGAAGCTCCGTAGCAGGCATATATCACTTACAGCATCTGCACAGATCGAGGGATAGTCAGACGAGAAGCACACAGGCTACCAAGGATAAAACGAAAAGAAATCTCGCGTCTAATCTCAGTCTGGTGACATGTAGCGCCATACCATCAACTGATTCTGGGCTGGGATCGGGCGGGGATTAGACTGATATATTTTTTTCAAATAGTGGTCCAAATTACCTAACAGTGAATATACCGATACGGTGAAGTGGTCTCGATCAGTCGTCAGTAAATGGTTAAAGCATAACGGTGTGTGCGGGACAATGCCAAGAAGCCGTGAAACTTTGGACCAACTGGGTGAATATGACAGTCTGCTGATCAACATCAAAAGTGCCGGTTTGTCCATCTCAAGATGACGCGAGAACTAGCACGAGATTTGTTTGCAGTCCTATAATGCGAGGTGCACTTTGAGCAAAAAATTGTGCAGCCGCTGTCAAACCTTTTTACCCTTCTTCTTGTTCGGGTGGTTGGGTTGGGGAATGGGACTTTATATGTTATTGACCAGTAGACACACGCCGCTATGCCACATCAACGGGGGCCTAATCTGAGGAATACGGACCCCGTTTCCCTTAGAGTAGCAATGATGATTTCTTGATCACTAAGTCGCTATCATTAGAAATTGACGAATACTAAATGTCCTTATGAAGTAATATAAAAGACTTATAAAAGCCAATACAGATATAAAATGAGTTCAACAGATGAGGCGCAGAAGGCATGATAGAAAGCCCGTTATCTGTAATACTACTAGAGTAACTAGAGCATAGTATTATATTATCTTTGGTTATACTGAAAGGTCTGTCTGTTTTGCTAAACAAAACGATGAAGCTGTTTAATCCTACAATTAAAATTATTTACACTGTAGTTGCTTGTATTTTAACTAGGAAACATGAAGATTGCCGAAGCGCATAACTTTATAAGCACAGTGCGACAAGGCTTTATACAAACGGGCTCAAAAACGGAACTAGAAGTTCAACTGTTTTATTAACAGACTTCGAAAAGACGAAGGTTCTCAATTCGACAAACGTTATTCAGTGTCAATGAAAGACAAAACGTAATAAAAACTAAAATATAACTTCCGTAAATACCTCTTCAGAGGTAACAGGGCCGGTATCTTTGTTCATTTAAAGCCTTGTTGCACTACAGCACCGAGCTACGTTCTAACCTGTCTAAACTGCTCGGATCTCTCGTGGCGTCGCGAGTGGTGGTGGTCGCTGAGCTGGGTTTCGAGGAAGTCTGCTTGAGTGCGCGAGTGGCGGAGCGCGGGTTGGGGCGCCGCCACCGCGCGCAAGTGCGGCGTTGACAACGGTCGCTGCGGACGCTCGTTCGTACTGTAATGTACACAATACAAGCCTATGTTATTGTCGAAAGGCGTTGTTTTTTTTATTAATACATTTGGGAGTGTGTCAGGATATCATGACTTGATTCCACCTGCCCTTTTCCATTATAGGACGATCTCACAAGCGAAACCTAAAGGGCATTCGTAAACTGTAAGTTTACGCGTACTAGGTTTCTTAAGCGTTTCGATTCCACATGTTCTATTCGTATGGCGAGATTGTGCAACTCAATCGGCGTCTGTTTCTTGAAAAACTTCTAATAATAATCTTAGTAATCCTAATTCTAGTAATTTGGGCGTCTTCAAATCCAGAGTAGCAGGTTCCTTATACAATGTGTAATGCAAAGATTCAACAATACTGAAGTGTATGTATGTACTCATCATAATGAAAAACTTTTACTATGGGGCCAACATTGAAATCACGAAAAATATACAATTGTTCCATATATTTTTGTTCAATGTCATTGAACTTTTTGTATGGAACAGCTGATATTTTTTTCGCGTTTTCAATGTTGGCCCCATAGTGAAAGTTGTTCATAATGATGAGTACATACATACCCTTCAGTATTGTTGATTTTTTTTGTTACATATTGTATATAAATATGCTCCATACCTCGCTCGCCTAGCTCGTCAATACTTAACTTCAAACGCATAACTTGTATTTACGTAACACCAATCATTTGTCTCAGGACATAAGTAAGAGCGACTTTTGAATTTCGACACTGATGCGTAGTCACTGAGTCTAGTTTCGCTAATTGAGATATTTAATTGTAAGACCTCACGTGAAAATGGCTTTTAGATTTTACAAAGCGCTAATGATAGATGTAGGATTAATGAATTCTAATCTAATACATTAATGGTGGCATTACTTACATAACATATAAGGGATGCAATGGCTTCTTATTATTCTTTATTAAAAACTCTTGTCTAATAAATGAATTATTTGTATTTAACATATTGCACATAAGTTATATGTAACGCGTGCAAGTTCAATCACAACGAAATAACGCAAAGCTATTTGTACTAGTAAATACATACTTGCGTAAAAAGACGTTAGCTATTTAGGTTAAAAAATAAAATTGTCTTGTGACAAAAATCACGGATCATGGAGTCCGTAGAGCTGAGCAACAAATAAAAAAACTTATTAACGCAATCAACAACCGTTTCTTTGTTTTAACGTTTTTTGTAGTGGTAGGTGCTACTGCAGAGTCCGCCTGGGGAAGTACCACATCTTTGCAAGTTATTCAACCGCAAAGCAGTAGTGTGCAAGCATTACTTTGTTTCGGTTTGAAGGGCAATGTTACCTGAGAAATTACTAGGTATAAAGAGAATTCGCATCCAATATCTCAGCGTGACGAGCGCAGGGCAGTGCGGCGCAGGATTGTGTTCGCAAGTTCACAATTCTAGCACTGCTACTGTTAGTGGCAGGCGTGACGATTACCACCAGGCGAACGTCTTGCTCGTCACGTCACTAAATGTATATTTAACAAAAAAAACATTGGTTAAATGGCGAAACAGAAACTGTTAAAATAATCTACATTGATTTGACAAAGTAGTGATTTTACATTTGATTTAGCGTAGAATGCGGGCATACTGGAAAACTTGATAGATTTAAAATGAGTCTTGAGCATTAAAACAAATATTTTATTATGCAACAGCAAGAGAAAAGTGCAGTGGCCAGGCTACAACAGTAAAACATTAAAAGCCGCAACATTTAAATAATATCAAATAAATAAATTATATTTACTAGTTTATATTTTCTACGAAATAACAAAACGGATTTAGACTAAATTCACCATAGTGCTGAGGTAGCTAGCGGTTTGGTCTTTAATCTTATGAATGAGGTAGTCCGTATATATCGTAATTTACGATTGAAGAAAAAATTAAAAATATACCAGTCAGACTTTTTGTTTGCTCACTGCTGGCCTTTGGGCCTACCCTCGAAGGGCGAATGGGCCTTATTCACCACGCTGGCCCAGTTCCTGGTTCGTGAATTCACATACGCCATTAGATTTCTTCTCTGGACGTAATTAAATTCGATGTGTAACTTTGGTGTTCATCATCAGCCCGGAGACGTCCACTGCTGAACGAAGGCCTCCCCCTTAGACCGTCACACTGTACGACAACCTGCCATTTGCATCCACCGGTTGCCCGCGACCTTTACAATAGGGAGGCCGCGCCTACGCTGCGTCTTCCGGTTCGCGGTCGCCACTCAAGTACCTTTCTTCCCCATCGGTTGTCAGCATCAACTTTGGTGTTATCAATAAACTATTGTATTAACAAAACAATATCAAAAATATTGGTGGATATATCACATAGTGCCATCTAGCCTTAAACTAAGCAAAGCTTGTACTATGGGAACCAGATACTGGTACGTACATAATTAAAATACATACATCAGATACAGAAATAACGTCTACGTACGTCTCATACATTTTTGTACTGGGTGGGAATCGAACCCTCACCCTGCAGCTCTCAAAGCAAATACTTGTACTATCGGTTGAGCTATAAGGCAGTCAATCGGCGTCTTTAACGTCTAACTGCTTCAGCTTCTATCTTTGTCGCTCGCTAATAGTCACGCTGGTGGTCACACGTGGATTTTTACGTGATAAGGAAAAACAAATTTGGATAAACTTTGGTAAGTATTCAGCTTTGTCTTGAATTAACACATAGGTAACACTCTTTGTTCTGGAAAAGTTTGCGGTTTGTATAGGAATGTGTAAAACCATTGTTCGCTGCAGCTAATCAAATTTTGTTCAAACCAACAAGCTTCACAAACAATGTCAAATCGCCAGGCATAAAACAATTTTATTTGTCAGTTATTACAATTGCATTTGCAAATAACAATTAAAGGTTTTAGCCGATAAGTTATGTAGATAAATCAGTTGTTTTTGAAAGACCCTCTCTTTCTCTAGGGAACGTTACTATCATCTTCTAGCCTTTCTTAATGCATTGCTGGACATAGGCCTAAGCATTAGCAATCGTTCCGATCCCATATCATAGTTACCTGCCATCATCTTTCTCTCACACACACGCACACGCACACACGACCACACGCACAAACACACTCTAGTTCGGTCCGATTTTCTACGTTTGCTTTTTCAATCAATTAAAACCTTCAATAAAAACGTGAATGGGTATGTTCTAGGCAAGCGAGTCCCATTTTCGATAGCATCATTGCTTTTCATCAGGAGATGAAGGAAAAACACATGTCTAGTCTATTGTAAAAAATAAAAACAATTTTATCGCGATTGATCAATGCAATTTAGGTCATAGCCAGCTAAACTTATGATCTACAGTAGCAAAAGCAACAAATTCAACATAATTTACAGGATTCAGCTATTTGATGATGATATTATGACAAACGTTAGCTAACATGATGTTGACGAAATGACATCATGAACGATGGATAATGACAGCAATGCATAAAAATCATCATATTTTTTTTGTGAGCTTATACAATGAAATATTTTTCATAAGCGGAGATTGTTCTTTATTTGGCAAACATTTTCAAATGTGTGTCGCTTAAAGTATACCCTTATATTAGAGATAAAGGGTAGTGTTATCTCTAAAATGGAAAAACTCAAGTCCACCTCACCGACCTTATGGATCTCAAAATAAGGTCCGTTAACGATTGATTTGTACCTGAAAAGGTTGCTAAAAAACTTCCAAATGCTTTGCTTGTTCTTCTTATCCATAGTGGAGTCTACGCGACTTGCGCGAACCATCTCCGTCCAGCGGACAGCATCTTGGAGCTCCATGAATCGTTCCTGAAATGTATACAGCAAACGTTTTATTGGTGGGTGGATGCAATACTTAATAGTATATTCATCGCCTTTCGCTGCCGGCGGTATTTCCGGATTATTATTTAGTTAGTAAAGATATGTTTACTATTTTGTTTTGTTACTGACTGTCCCTGGCCTTTTGTACAATGGACGTTTTCACATATTGGACGTTTTACTAGTAAGTCGCTGTCCACTCAAGACATTGTCACCATGTAGACGTTTTAACAAGTCGACGTTCTGCAAACACCGTCATTTACCCTTGATACTCCTTCTGATACGGAACCATCAAAACAATAACATAACTACTTACACAAACGCAAAGTCAAAATTGTATAGGGTTTTTTTTTATAGATGGCTCATAAAGTAGCTCTCAATCGGTTCTACATTAACCGAAATCCCTCAAAAAACTGTGCACGATTATTTATTCACACATTATTCGCGCATTATTGTAATAGGCTCTAAATTTTATAGACGTATCTGAAAATATTCGCGCTCGCTACGCTCGCAAATTATTGCCACGCCATTTACGGGCTAAACGGTCTATTAACACATAAAAATAACAAAATAGATAGAATGATAAAGGGTTACAAGATTCACCTTGTATTGGTTCCGTTCCATCAACACTCGCGCCATTTCGACGCGAGTGAAGCGGCGTCGCTGAGCCATTGGCACGTCGGCTTCATCTTCGTTTTCACCACCGCCAGCGTTGTTGCTTACCGTCTCCTGAAATTATACGTTATCACACTAAGAAAAGTATGTATGTAGAGTTTTTCGATACCCTAACATGGTTGGTATTGCTCGCTTGCTTCCTTGAATTACTGCTTGCTAGTACTGCATAAGAACAGCAGTAAACGCACGCAGAAAATAATGATTATGAAGTCTATGGTTAATAATTTTACCAATATACACTCTAGTCTTTCTAGGTGTAAGTCCAGTCCAGAACTTTTTGGTTAAGGCCAAACTCGCCTGCAGGTGATACACCCCGCCAGCTAGCGAACGAGGCTCTACTAGCAGGTTTTCCTTCGTTCGGTTGTGAGGGTCAGGCAAAAGCCACTCCGAGTAAAAGACAGAATTTTGCCGCTACATAACATACATACACAAAAATAGAATTCCGCTCACGCGACCGGGAAAGATATTGAATTCCCGGCGAAAGCTCCACATCTCTACATAGCGTCCTTGTGATAAACCTGACGTGTTTCCCCAAGTAACGGTAAAGATATCGGTTAGGACCCAAAAGTAATGATAGCATTTAGGATTAGGAGTGTGAGAACAATCGAGATATTAAGGTTAAGTACCACACTATGAAACACTGAGTGCGTCACTGAATTTCATCTGCGATTGTCAGTTTGAATTCGACCGGTTACGGCAAAATAGTAGCGTCACTTACCTTCAAATTTCTTAGTTCCTCTTCCAACTGTCCCACACGCTCCCTCAGCTTCTCTCTCGCTGAGCAGAGATTCGAAACCTCTTCACGAAGAATTTCCTGTTCTCCTGTCAGCTCGTCCACTTTCACGATTAGATCATCTTTGACCACGTTCAGCGCGTTCTTGGTCGCGAGGAGCTCGTTGTTTTCGAGTATCAAGTTTTCAACTTCCTTGCCCATGCCTATTTACAAATAATTTTATATAACAGGCCTTTATAAGTATGTTCAGTTGATGGTGCAGCTAGTGTAGAAATAAAATTGGATTTGTTCTTGGAGGATCTAGGTCTCTCTTTGTTCGACTGTTAATTAATATGATGGCGATAAACTATGCCGAATGAATATGAGATTTTAAAGTTTTTTGTTTTAGGTGAAACTGTTATAATTTTGCGTATATGATATGGCTTGTTTCTAGATATTCGGTATTTTTATTCGGTATATTCGATATTTGTATCATTGCGAAATTCGTTTTATTTTTTTCGTGCCATCGACCCTTTCATGTGCAAAATAAGTTTTAACGCAAAAAAATATGCATTAAAATGCTCTCGCAACATAAAAACGTAACATAGCTTATAGCTTGGCAAATAATGTAGAAAATAATAAGAGCGCCGCTATCGCAAATAGTTCTAAATATAAAGTACCCTATAGTATGTCTGAAAAGATGATTGGATGAATTCGTGATCTAAGTACTGTCAGGAGAAAAAAGATTCCATTTCAAGACTTTGCCAAGCCATACATTTAAAATTCGAACAGAAGACAGTAATTTCTACGTAACGTCGGCTGTATTCTACCACTTTAAATAAAAAACTGAGATATTATAACAAATATAACAACGATATTATAACAAACTGAGTTCAACTTGAGTTGGAGTGTTGATTTCAATCCAACGTCAATATTCTAGTACAGCTAAATCAAAATGTTAATCGGACTTGTTTAGAAAAGAACAACGTTACTTTGAACCTTACGAAATTTAGTATCGTTTCAGAGCAGACCATAAATCGATGTCATGCAAAAAATGGTGCAAACTCATACATTGAATAATGAGTGAGATTATTGAGCTCTTTACACTGTTAATATACAATGTGTAACAAAAAGGTTCAACAATACGAAAGGGTTTGTATATACCCATCATTATGAACAACTTTTACTATGGAGCCAACCCTGAAATCGCGAAAAACCTGAACCTTTTGTTACACGTTGTAGATAGATTTTAATAAATAATTACCAAATAACCACTTGCCAAAGACCCCAATAGAAATATTCAGAAATGTTTTCTAAAATAATTAAAACTTTTGTATAAGTTATTGTCAATTATATAAATACGCACTTATTATATTAAATAAGAAATATGGCACGCCGGAAATCGTAATTACGGTGCCTGTTTAGTATTGAACTTGCTTTAAAAATTATTATAATTTTCACAGATTTAAAAGGAGTATCTGAATATACTCAGAATGTATACGCTTTATACAAGCCACTGCAAATAAAACTCATATAAGCATTAGATATAATATTAATTATTATATTATACTTTAAAACTGCTTAACTAAATGGCCCATAGACGTCTCTTTTCTTTGTTAAATACTTAATTCGTTAGTAAGTAGATTTTTATATATTATTCTGTATTAGTGTATATTTTTTTGTATTGTATGTTGTTCCATAAAAGCGGTGAAACTTTCTATTTCCGTTTCCGACGTGCCACATCTCTCACCAGGCACTGTACGGAACACTTACCGAAGTAGTTATCGTTAACTGCAATGCGTTGAGGCAACAATATTGTTAGAACGCATGAAATAGAACGAACAATGTATTAGTATGTCATATTTATACGGAAAATAAATAATTACTTTTACAATAATACCACTCACATATTTTTTATACTTTCAATACTGGCATTGAATTTTTGACTGACTAAATATAATTATCTTCAATTCAAGATATTCTCTATAATATTTATCGAGCTAGAAACGAAGTACTGAAATTAAAGCCTTAAACCATATCCATACAGTAGAATTTAGTATACAGTAGACTTTCTACTTGGCTGATGCATTTGAAGCCTGTTATGTAAATTTGTGCTGAACGTAATTGTTTAAAGGCTCCTATTTCAGCAATTAGATTTTAGTAGGACGAGCATGGCACAGTGCGAGCCCGGTTTAGCATAAAATGTACTTTAAACCAAGGAAATCAGATTTATTTTGAAACGACTGTATTTAACTATAATTTCTTGGATCAAAAAACAAGCAAGCATCTAAGATGTCTGTGCACTACTATATGAGTGGCATTATTCGTGTTACAAAATAATACAACTCAGCAATATTTACATTAAGCTAAAAGCGGATTTAGGAACTAGTGTAAAAAAAATCATGATCATGTCGTTCGGTACCACAGAAATACATATTTAGTGATAAAGTGTACCTAATAGGTAAGATGACTGTTTATTTGAATCGTCCCATAGCGAAGCGAAACATCAACAGAGTCGAATAAAAAAACTGTTCATATACCTACTGATAGTTTTTTTTTTACCTTCAGGAAAAAATAGGGTGTTATTAGTTCATGAAATGAAAAGGCACAGTTAGTGTTTTTGTTTTATCTTTTTACGTGTCACGGCACAGCACGATTAATTTATCAGTGCATATTTCTTATGCAAGGGCTTCACCTGCGTGACGCGCTTTACGTCCAGTTATCGAAATAATTAACGTGCAATAAATGATGCATTAAACAACGCGCTACATGGGTGGCCACACTATCATTTGACTTTGAATATCGCCTAAAGGCTAACGACGACGTTGATAATGCCACTATCCTATTAGCGTGCTAACACCCGGCCATATCTGCGTACTATATCAAATACCGCGCTAAATAATGGCATTATACACAGAAACGTTTATAAAACTTCAGGGACTCACAAAAAGATCAGGAAATTTAAAAATATTGTTACTGCAGCGGTGAGAAACGTGCATGGGTAGGCGCGTATGTTAAGCTTTTGAGTGCTTGTAAAAGCATTCAACTTAACAGCACGACACGATTACTTTCGTGTGTCGCTTCGGTGTCACACATACGCTACAAACTAATGTTTTCCTGAAGGTAAATAAAACACCCAGTTTAAACGAATAAGCATTTAACGTTCATGCAAGGCAAATAATGCAAAATGTATACGCACTATAGATGTGACTGTTATTTCTGTGAGCCATACAAATTCTATACTAGTACTCATTTAGCGAAAAAGAGACAGAGTATCCCTTCAAACTCCCTACAAAAACATGAAATGTAATTCAAATTATTCTGTTGTATACATAACATTAATACCACAGATAATATACTCTTGCTAAACCTAACATCAGTCATCTACCCTATTAAATCAATTTCGAGTCTGAGATTTTATTACTATGCTATACAAAAGCCCAGAATGACGAGACATGCTGAAGAAACTTTAAAATATGATAATTTTCAAATACTAATCATCAGATTAGAAAACTAATAAATTGAGTTGAAATTAATGTCATAGTAGTTCATTATTGAGAGGGAAGTGAATGTCTTACCTGATGACGCGTACTCGCCAGGATGTACCCAGCTACCTGTGTGGGAGAGAAACGCACACAAATGTAGTATTACAACGAAGAAGCGAAGCGATATGTTGTTAAACACACACATACACATGAGGCAAATGTCACAATCAAATCTTTTGTATATTATTGAATAATATTATGTAATGATATCTTGAAAAGTTTTTGCAATAAAGGGCTTAAAAAAAATAATGACAGCTTTTAAATTATTGCTGTAAATTTTTCATACATTGATATAATAAAGGCACTGTCAGATTAGTTTGGTTTGAATAAAAACACATAACCGACGCCAATACTGTAGATCAGCTTGTGTATCTGCCTCATTTTTTATCAGAACAATATATATTTTTTTACATAGTAATATGGATACTACTTACATAAATATGTAATAACATTTACTGAAAGCTACAAAAAACCTAAAAAGCTCGCTGATATTTTCTAGACACGAATTTTGAAACTATAATTTAGTTTTTTACAGAGTATTTTTTTTTTCATAATGGACCATGAATTAAGATGATTGACGAAGTGATGAAATTGCAAATTCAGTACAAAGTGCAACGGCCTTGTCATCATAGCAAGTTTAGACATTTTTTCTTTTTTATTGGCATAGCACGTTGTGCGTTTTTTATCTAACTGCTCTTCTTTCCTCCTAGGAGGATTATGACGTCGCACCTTGCGCATTTACCAGTGTCAAGTATTTATAAACATCAAGTTTTTTATGAATGTCCAATGGCTTTATGTGTTCTTATAGAATGTAGCATACACATCTTTCAAACTATTTGTACTATTTAAACTATTTGTCGCACTATAACACTCTTACTTAAAAAATCTTTTCAACCGTTAGTCACTGCTTAAGATGCTCTGCCATCTTCTCTCTGACGTGAAGTGTAACATGCAAGAACAAGACAGAGAAGTTTAAGCAGGGACTAAGAGAATTGAGATTATTCTAGGTAAGGCTGTATATGTCTACGTAATTATTTGTATGGAACGTCCCTGATTGAGACACGTTGATCAGCAATAGTAAAATAAATATCGGAAACGTACAATGCTTTTTTCCTTCGAACCTATTGCTTGGCATTATAAATACAGGCTCTTTTTCCATCACACTTCTTAAAAAATAATATAAACCATATTGCAGCCACATAAGATTTATGTCGCACATACCCGTGATATCAGCCCCGTCGTCGCCTTCGACCATGTTGGCATCTGTGTCATGGAAGGCTAGCTCTTGGTACAGGGTGTTGCCACTTCGCTTTTCGCTCTTAGTCTGCGATCTGCTGGCGTTGGCTGGTGGCGCAACTGGAGAAGTCGCCTGAAAAGTACCAGAATATATTAATATTCTACGGGTGGATGACTAGCCTTTGTGTCAACGAGGACGTTCGATGATCTCTGACATAACCTAATACTTTATACCCAGCTATAACGTATTAGGTAATATAACTATTTACGATTACCCTTTAATTTTTACTCTTTTCTTTTGGCAAGCTATAGACTAGAACAGACAAAAGGCATTATTTTTTTGAAGTTAATCAGAGAAATGAGGTGTGTACATTAAAGAAACAAATGTTTTTTTTTTTAAATTATTTATTAAGAATTAACCCTGATTTAATCCGTATAACTCCATTTTAAGCGGTTCTGGGATAAAAGATAAACTTATTCCGTCTGCCTTATCTCTCTCTCCTTATCTGCCTGTCCGTCTAAATTTTTAAATTAACAAATACTTTTTTACTTTTCTCGTTGTCTCAAGAACGTCATTGAATCAGTCATATTCTCTTTGCGTCAGTCGTGCGTCAGTCAATTTGCAAATTGAGTGATGAGATTAAACATATAATTTTTTCTGTAAAATAAACGATATGAAATACTCCATTCACGTAGCCCTGCTACTTCTAATGTGTAAAACAGCATCGAGTGTAAAATGCTACCAGTGTACAACCACTACCGACAAAGGCTGCTGGAAATACAACTTGAACAGCTCCTACCTACAACAATGTATGCCCAAATCCAGTGGGCAGAGTCCTATCTGCAGAGTGCTCTCTCAAGTACACTACTTCACAATGACACAAGATATAACTGTTATCAGGGAATGTGCGTACATTTATGAGAGACCGTTGCGCTGTATTCAGTCGAAGTTCAGCGGGCTCCATTACTCGCTGTCTTGCGAATGCCAAGACGACGCATGTAACAAAGCTAGAAGTGGTCATACACGGAATTTGGTAGTGGTAGTATTGACTTATTTGATAAGCAAATGGAGTATATAGAGGAGTATATATATGTATAGCATAAATAAGGAAATATATGGATTGTTTGTGAAACGCATTTCATTATTTATCGTTTATCAAGTCATAAGTTAACATAGATTTATTGTGTTAACGTAAATTAATAACACACAAGTTTATAATTTTATGTTGAAGAGGCAAGGCAATATGAACTTTTATCGCTAGAACTCTCCATTGCAACGTACAAATATAGGGAGGTACTCGGTGTGCTAATTAAAATAAGACATCAGATTACTACATCGCAATGTACTAAGATACTTATACAATATTTTCAACCGACTTCAATAAAGGAGAAGATTAACTCTGAACCGAATTGGAAATTTGAAAGGATATACTATGATGGAAATTTCATCAAAATTCGTTCAGAAGTTTGGTTTTTAAATCAAAACAAATGGAAAAATGATGTCCTCCAAGTATAGGAAAGAGAAGCGGGTTGCAGTAAAAAAAAACATTACTTCTGTGTGAATTGAGTGCTGCCCTACTAAATTACTGTGCTAAAACGGTCAAAACGTGTCTTTTACAATCACGAGAGCATCATGTTTGTCGCATTGTTGCCATGAAAAAAAATTAATGTAAGTGTGCCAACATTCTGTTCCGTGATATTTATTTGTTCTCCTAAATATATATTACTGCGCTCTATAATAACGCGGGCAGAGATAGTATGTAATGTTAATATGTAACGGTATGTACTTCATCATCATCAGCCCTGAGTCATCCACTGCTGAACGAAGGCCTCCCCCTTAGACAGCCACATTATACGAGAACCTGCCATTTGCATCCACCGGTTGCCCGCGACTTGTACGATGTCGTCGTACCACCTAGTGGGAGGCCGCGCCTACGCTGTGTCTGCGCTGCTACGCTGGAATTTACTTCAATGGCAGCTATTTGTAGCTTATTCTATTTATATGTTGGCAGCCCGCTCCATCCATGAGCATCCTCCCTTTTTAGCCAATATTCCCTACGCAGCACCTATCATAGTCAGGTGTTTGCGCTCTCACGGCACGGAGTGGATAGAACTAAAAATATAGACCACACACATATTTTTTTGCTTAATATAAGTGCAGCCCATAGGGCGTTGAAGTAAACTGAAAACTATATAAAGAGTACCTCGGAAGCCCGAACATTGCATATTAACTTGGCAACCCACCAAGCTTTAGTGGAAAAGAATATCATTTGTCTTAAGATAACAAGAGCCACGGCATACTAAAATAAAATAATTACAATACTCGTTTATACATTTAATACCACTACTTCGGCCAAACGAATGGCTAAAAATAATTAGGAAAAAGAAAATAAATTTACTAAAAAATATTAATAAATAAAGTCCAATCACTTGGTAGAAAACACACATCCGTTTTAGCCTTGACAGGGTTTCCGAACTTCGGCAATTAGAACATCAATAACTATGCAATTTTCATTAATAGTTCGCTTGAAATGTTTGGCTTGAGCTTCAAGGTTTGCTTCAATTGTATTTAAATTGACGAGCCCGAAGATGCTAAAACATGTGTAGTATGATTTAGCAAATTATATAGAATGAAGAAATAAACAGGATCAGTATCGTGGTCTATTATTACTTTATATTATTAGAGAGTTGTTTCATCAGGCTCGCATTCAATTCTTGTATGAATAGGGCATAAGGTAATATCCTATCTGATGACATCCGAAGGCAAGGCAGAAGATCTCGATGACTCTAAGGCCGTTTGTCGACCGCCGTGTCCGACAGGCGGCTATAGTAAACTGTCTACCGGTAATTTGGCGACGTCATCTCGTTTTCGTGGACGTCTCGGTGACGGCGTCGGTGGACAGGCGGTCTAAGAGATGAAATAAATGTTACTGTGGATACAGACAAGCAATTGCCTTAAAGCTGTGCTAACCTGGCTTTGCTGTGTGATAGGATCGGTCTGGTGAGCTCTCTCCACAGTCCTCACGGCAGCCAGTTCCGAGCCGAGTGGCGGGGTCGGCGGGGACGACGACAGACTCACGGGACTACCGGGAATACTCTCAGTCTGCTCGACTGCGTGCATAGAGTTTTCCAGCGAAGCGAAGCCGAAGGATATCGGACCTGGAAATTAGCAAATAAATATGTGAATGCAAATACAATCTTGCCGATATTATAATAACGGTTGTATTGTATTTAATGAAAGACTTAACGGCTAAATGGGTACTTTTCAAAACATGTATGATTTGCATCAAAAATATGCCGTGGTATAAAGAAATAGGCGGGTTCTTAAGTGGCGTAGTACCCATATTTTTGATGCAAATTATACATACATATTTGCCAAACGCAATACATTTATTTGGTTTATTTTGGAACGTAAATACTAATCATTGAGCCCTTTCTTATGATACCAAACACGATATCATAGTATTTGCCTCACATTTTTTGTATGTGCGAATTTAGCTTATAAAATGAGCTGTATTCGATTTCTGTGCATATCCTATAACATGCAAACATGGCAGAGTGATAAGATGCGTATATAGACACCTCATTAATCAAAATATGATAAGTAGTAAGAGACCACGAACATAACTACATAGATTGCGAAAATTATAGCCCTCCTTATTGCATAGTCGAGTTTAATGAGGGTAGATTAGAAGAGAAGAGAGTATTGTTTACAACAAAAACAGTAGAGTGCAATAAGGAATTTTAACACCTCAATTAGGTTTTAAACTTCCGGAGACCGTTTGACTCGAAATCGTGAGGTCGCGGGATCAAACCCAGGCCCATACCAATGAGCTCATTGGAGTTTATGTACGGATATTCTTACCAATGGCTTTTCGGTGAAGGAAAACATCGCGAGGAAACTTCCAGAGAAAAAATTCAATGGCATATGTGAAACCACCAACACGCAACTGGGCCAGAGTGCAAGGTGGATATGAGCCCATCGTCCTGCGAGGGTAAGCATAATATGTCCACATGTCCAGCTGTGAACTATTAAACATTGCTGATTTTGTATGTATGTAAGGAAGGTTACCGCTGGATCGTCCGACAGGGTTGAGGCCCAGCCGCCCGCGCACTTCACCCCTGTCGCTCGCGGTACTAAGAAGCAGCTTAGTGCGCTCCATATAATCCATATGGGTCTTGAACAGCTCCGTGTATCGCTCGTGGAGTTTCGCATATTCCTGAAAATTACAATAACATTTATTAGTTTAAAGTGTCCTCGTTAATCATCGTCATTACCAGCCCGGAGACGTCTAATACTGTACAAAGGCCTCACACTGTACGACAAACATCTGTATCTACCGGTTGCCCGGGACCATCACAGTGTCGTCGATCTACCTAGTGCGAGTCCTATATACGTACGCTGCACCTTCCGGTTCGTGGTCAATACCCAAGAACCTTTCTTAGAACCTTTATTCTGATAACTATGTCGGGTACTTTGGTTCTTTGGCCTTTTTTTGGTGCCTTTGTTAAATAAAACAAAATATTTTCCTATGCTCAGTTGCCGTTGCACCAGCCATATCCTGTGTCTCAGGAAGATGTGACACGGAGCAGCTATTAATTTTAGATTACAACGATATAGGTACGTCTGTGCGCTCGACAAACTGATAACCGATGGGGAAGAAAGGTTCTTGAGTGGCTTCCGCGAACCGGAAGACGCGTAGGCGCGGCCTCCCACTATGTGGACCGACGACATTGTAAAAGTCGCGGATAACCGGTGGATGCAAATGGCAGGTTGTCGTACAGTGTGGCGGTCTAAGGGGGAGGTCAACGTTCAGCAGTGGACGACTCTGGGTTGATGATGACGATGATGAGGTACGTCTGTGGATTGGCGTGATCACTATTTTTCAAATTGATGTACATTTACTTGTTAATGTGAATATAATCTGTTAACACGACCGATTTTTACTATTATGCATAATTAATGAGGAAGGACATTATAATACTGTTATGGCGGAAAATCAGGAAAAAATTAGAATAATAATTGATAATGATGATAATTGATGGATAATTGTGGTAATAAAGTAGACGTGGCTGGTCAATTAAGGAGAATCAAGAATATGACAGTATTTTTATTATAAGATTTAAACTAACTTAACCGTTGGTTGATGAATACCACGGGGTGGGAACAGTGCCAGGGTATTTGGATTTTTGCATATTTTGATACACTTCTTACCAACCGTGGCAACATTACTATTAATAGATTGCATATTTATATTGTATGGATGGAAGTGGAACACAATATTTACCGATTTTATCTACAATGAACATGTATGGGCAATTGGGCATAGCTCTTTCTCATTTAAAAGGACCTTTGACAATGTCATACTCGTAATTGAAAGATAGGATAGGAAGGGCGTAGCGTGGGAGCCGTATTATGTTCATTTGAGGAAACTAATCGGATCGAAGGCCTCTAATCTAACTGGGATCGCACTTTTGTCATTAATTTTTCTTTTCATACTGAAATTCTGCCTGGTAAATGTAACTTATTCTTTATTTAGTTTTAAGCGAGGAATTTCTCTGAAAAATATACTCATTGTATAACATATTAAGCCAATATCTGCCTTAGATGAACCGCCGTCAGATTGACAAGAGAATATAGAGAGAATTTGCTTCAGTCATTTGGACCTAAAATCAGTACCAGTAATATACCTATGTAATAAACAAAACCATGAACATGATAATGACATCACCCCGGAGACGTCTACTGCTGAACAAAGGCCTCCGCCTTACACAAACTGTACGACATCCTGCCATTTGCATCCACCGGTTGCCCGCGACTTTTACAATTTCGTCTGTTCTCCTAGTTGGAGGCCTACCTATGCTGCGCCTTCCGGTTCGTGGTTTCCATCCAAAAACCTTATTGTCTCATCGGTTAACAGTTCAAAAAAACGATAAATAATAAATATAAAAAAACAATAACACCAATAAATCATAAATCAATATAATATTAACAAATAGATAAAATATCTTGATGAAATTCGCCTGTGCTGGATCAATTATGATGAACTGTGCAGGTTTATGGACTTCTTTGGATATAACACATTAAGTTTTGCACTACATATGAGTAGGTAACATGTCCGATGACTCACGAATAACCTACTCAGCCAAATGACGCAACACTGTTTGTAAATAATCAGCTTGTAATCATTTTACTTGTACGGAGGTTACGCAAAAACGCGAGTGGCGTGTGAGGACGTAGATTAAAGTCTAATTTACTTTGCGAATGCCTTAGGCGGGAATTGTGCTTAGCATAGCATTGCAATTTTGCCCGCGCTGTCTTATAGTACAGTAACCATATTTTATTCGAGACAAGGGAGATCATCTGTTAAGAGAATCAACCAAAAAGAGTCTTATTGACTACTATGCGACTGAAGCCACCTATGCGAACAATCCATAAAATATTCATATGTATACACGTACATGGTGTAAGAAAGACTTTAAGATGCAGAACACGCGTCATGAGTGAGACAGAGGTGCCATTATGTTAGGAAGTGGTAGAAAATCGGACTTCTCGACGAAGCCGAGGAAGTCATTTGAATTATGTAGCATTCCATAGAAAACGTCAAAGAATAGGTTCAATGAGATCCTTGTCTCCAGCAGAGACATTGATTTATTCAATTTAAAGTTTTGTTCCTTTCAATGGCAATTAAAAAGGACATTGGACTAATTTAAAATTAGATAAAATCTAGTAATAATGAATAATAATGTTCTATTAAAACATGCTTATATGCTAGCTTTAATTTTTTTTTTTTTTTTTGTATAATTTTCAAAAACGAATTCTTCCTTTGCCTTGTATACCTAATCCCCTAGTGTATATTATGTTAAATACTTCTATTATTAATGCAGCTAGGCATACATAGTTTTAGAATGTAGTACAGATCTTTAAAATGTAATTTATGAGATAGCTTTAAATTATTGCATTCTGTTTTGTATGTTTATTAAATAAATAAATAAATAAATCTCAGTAGTTTCAGGGGCCAGATTCACGATGGAACAAGAGATTATTTTCTCATTGGATCTATTTTCAAGTATGTGATACAAGATGTTATTAATTAGATTTTTTATGCCTTCAAATCAGTCAGTGTATTTTATTTCAATGTTAAAAAGTATTAGGCCCCTATTGAAAGACCCTATAACATACGGTTCATGTATAATAAAATTTGTAATCAAAAATGTAGTGTAGCGAATCTTTAGCTCGTATCATTCCGCCTCGTCCACGTCCTTTTTCGTCGCTTTGAGCTATGCCGTAATTCACTCGTCTTTCACTAGAAGTCTAAGCAAAAAGGAATTTTAATATATCGCGATACAGTATATTTTAAATTGCAGAAGTTTTACAATGCCCTTTTAAGGTTATCTTCTAGCCAATGCCACAAAAATTATGGACCTGTCTATCCAAGTCATGTACAATAGTGCAGAATAATTATAGACAATTCGTGTATTATATTCGATGTTGCTACTTGCAATTAAAAAGCTGTGCAAACAACAACTAGATACTTAATTACACTGTATTATACAGCATAAATACACTTACTTATAATGTGTTTTACTCTTGCTTTCTGTCTATTATTTTAGTGTGAGCAATAAAGGGACCTGGCTATGTCCTTAAACTGCAACCAGACCCACCGGAGGACGGGCAGCAGCGTCCTCTGGGTTAATGGTGGTAACACTGCGATCCCCAAGCCGCCTGCCAAGCGTGGGGATTATGGCAACACCCCTCTATAAAGGGGGAGGCCTTCGTCCAGCAGTGGACGTTTTATGGCTGACGACGAGCAATAAAGAGTTTATCTATCTAACTGGTTACAACTTGTAGGTATATTTCACAAAAAAATATCGCTAGAATTTATTTTTAGTAAAATGATCTAATAAAGTAATGACCTAATTAGTTAAATTCCGATAACAAACCAATTTGAGGTAAACATTTGAAATAGAGATTAATGACTATGCAAAAATTTCACAAAAATAAAGACCTTATTTTTACGATTAATCGCGTGAACCAATCTTAATACAATTCAGATGAAAATAGAGTGTATCGTAAGGAAAGACGGGATCTTTTTGATTTCGATAAATTGCGTCGGAACTGCCTAATAAATAGCAGAGGAGACAAATGGTTGTTTCATAATTCTCATAAAAAAATAATTGATCAAGGAAAACATTACACGTTCATAAATAGGACGATATATTATGGGATCAAAGGACGGTTTAGTCCGGTCTCGATTTCTTTTAGTTTTATACTAGACAGAGAAAGTACTTCAACAAAATATGAAGTCATGGTTTGCGTACACTGTCCATAGATAAATTCCATAAGCAAGTCAACATAGATGCTTGAGACAAGCAATTTCGCTTGGGGTATGGCCTGCGCTTAAAGCCGCTGGCCCACTGCGGCGCACGCTGTGCACGGCCACGCGGCGCATTTTGGATGCGTGGGTTTATTTATTTGACAACCTGGGTCTACGTTTACACTGCAGCACTATACATGAATATTAGGTCACGACTATGTACAACTGTAGCGCAAGTGTGCATCCCTACGCCCGGCCCGTCCCACTTCCCGCAGTGAAGCTACGCACGCTTCCGTGTACCGTGTACATATCTTTGACAGCGTTGAGCTGCGTGGGCGCCATATTCGAGCAAGCCATGCGTATAGCAATGACGTCATTAATCTCGTATTCGTGCATATCGTGTTCGTATTGCAGTGGACGTTATCACACGCATTTTCTTGCAAAGAGAAGCACGTGCACGTGTGTCTACACGTGCGAAGCTCAGCAGTGGGCCAGCGGCTTTACACTTGCTGTGCGCTCGCATTTACGATGGCGCTGTGTGACATGACTACCATTATATTATACTAGCTAACCCGGCGAACTTCGCACGGTCTATAATTATATATTTTTTATTTGTGTATTTTTTCTAATGTTTAGATAGTTATTCTGCTATTCGGGGCGGAGTCAAATCCAACTAATCAAAAATCCATAAAAATCGGTCCTGCAGTTCTTGAGTTATAAACTAACTTTATTATAAAAATATTAGACGATAGAAGATTTACAGACCATCCCCTCAATTCCCAACCAAAATTTTATAATGATAATAAATTATCTCAAGAAACTCTATTTCTTCAGCGTAGGTTCTGAAAGCACAAAGATGTGTATATGTAAACTATATATAATTATATACTATTATGTTTAATTTCATAATTCTTCACTAAGCTTATTATTTTGAGTAAGGTAGAACCGTGGGACGTAAGCGTAACTAGCATTTATCTGTACACTCGTAACGTAACGACCTTAAATGCTCCACTTAATTAAATTATGCTCTATTAAACGGATAAAGTAATCTGGAGAGCATTTTTGTTTATCATTTAAATGTTGTTTCTCTTACTAACATGTATATCAAATGGAATACGAAAGAGATCCCAATACATTAAAGACAATAAGACTACCAGTTCCATGCCTGTTTTTTGGGAGAACCATTTTAACAGCTGTTCGTATGAAAATCAGCTTAACACAAGACGGACAGACACCAAGTCCACCATAACATATAATATTGGTGAGAAATACAATAACATTTTCGTTTTATAATTAAGGGAATACTCACGTTTAATTAAATCGGATACAAAAACACAAATAACACAACAAAAATGTGTCAAAACCACGTCAGTTTTCATAATAAAATACAATAACGTAAAGTACATATTTAAGCAAAAAAACTATAATCTTTTCACATAACCCCATAGTTTGCCTGGAAGAAATCGCTTAAGGTGATAAGGCCGCCTCTTGTACTGCCAAATAATGTACCCTGATTAGTTGTAAAGTTGTTCTATATTTCTGGTTTGCAATAAAGTTGTATTGTATTGTATAACCTCAAACATTCAAGGTCATCCAAGTAAGGTGTAGTTTACACCACATATTACCTTTCATGTGTGTAATATAGGATTACTCAGAGCTGATTAAGTTGAAATAGGTTCAAAACACCTTCAAAATGTTACTGACCCAAAATCCAGTGGTGTCTAGTTACAAATACTACATTTTATAATGGTGAACAGCTTGAATGACGTGAACTCTGGCCAAAATTTGGTAATCATACAAATAAAAGACTATGAAAGTGATAATAATAGATAAAACAATTGTGCAGAAGAAAGTCCGCCAAAGCATTTTGAACTACCACTTAATATTTATAAGTTGATGTTGCAATACAAGTAAGGATTTTATGAAGCGCTTTTAAGTATATTATTCCCCTTTTCAACACCACCTGAGTAAACACTGATTTTTGGCACTCAACCGGAACTGATATGAAAAGACACCTATTATTATATGTGATAAAGTTGTTTTTTTTTTGTGCGGTCAAGTGACGAGGCGAGCAAGACTTTCACCTGGTGGTAAGCGTCACGCCTGCCATTAACAGTAGCAGTGCCAGAATTGTGAACTTGCGAACACAATCCTGTGCCACACTGCACTGCACTCGTCACCCTGACATATTAGATGTTAAATCTTTTCATACCCAGTAATTTATCTGGTAACATTGCCCTTCAAACCGGAACACAGTAATGCTTGCACACTACTGTTTGGCGGTTGAATAACTGGCAAAGGTGTGGTACTTCCCCAGGCGGACTCTGCCGTACAGTCCTATGGTATGTATCAATGATGTGGCTGCCTACCTTTTTGAGTTCATTCTCCCTTTCTTCCAACCTGCTGGCATGATCGAGTGAGTTCTTATGCTTCAGTTCCAACATTCGGACAATGCTGTCAAGGGCTTCCAGCCGGCCGGTCAAGTCTTTCCGTTCGCCTTCATAGTGATCCTCTGCCTCTAACAACTGTAGACAAACAAGAGACGTAGTTGATAAAATGCAGTTAGGCACAATTTTAGAGCAATACACATTAAAAACGGGGGTTATAAGATGTAAAGCTGCATTGATGTAATGCTTGGGGTCTATCTTTAATAGGCTAGATGACTGGTTTTTTTTTAATTGTCCTATTCAAATGTGGCCCATAAAAATTGCTGATTAATGGAAAGAAAATTAAAATCTGATCAAAAATAAGCAACTTATAAGCATTTTAATATCATGCTAGACAGAGAGGCGAAACAGCAAATCGTGACGTCACTTGTCAGGACGCCATATAAATTCTATTCTGACAAGTAAGGCGTGACGTCATTTTTTGTTTTGTGGGAAAGGGACAGAGTTGACTCTAACAAAAACTTTAAACGCTCATATATCAGAACATTATTAACCGATTTAAATAATGTTTTCAATTACCATACTGTATTTACTTAAATTCTTCATCAAAGCTATTGGTTTCAACGATTTAAACATCAGTCATCTAGCCTATTATTACCCCCTGCCTGCAATTATCCAATCCATCCCAGCTCCTAGATGTACTGGAGTGTCTCTGGGCTGCTCACAGAAAAGCGAAAGCCCTACTTCTTAGGTAGAACGGCTGTCAAAAAAAATTTGTAAAGCAATTGTATATGGAAAACCGCTGTCGCCAGTTTCACACATAATTGTATAGAAACTACGACGAAAAAATGCCACTCATTGGTCGCGCATTTGAAGTAAAATGCACGAAATGCCATTTTGCAACAGATTAAAATTGATCTAATTACGATGCAATGTGATTTAGTTTCCTACGCGTCTATTTAAATTGTCTTTTTGAGTATTCTCAGTTTAAAAACATGTACAGGATTACTGGTAACTCGACGTATTCCCGGCAGGAACAGAAGAGGGGATAAAATAAATCAAATTTAAGCCCACCAGTGTATGGGTGAAAGTTAATAGTTTACGAGATATTTGAAATTAAAACAGTTTTTGGTGTAAGGGGTATTTACAGAAAAAAAGAAGTTAATTGGCATTAATCGTAAAAACTTACAAAAACGTAAAAAAAAACACTGTTATCACATTCTAAGTATTTTTGAATTTATTATTGCTTTTTATATTAATTTCCCATATTTTGTATAATTTTTTTCTGTTTTGTTAGGGCCTATTTGATCCCGCCGGAGTGTAGAATTGTCATTAAGCGCATTTTCACTTAATGCCGGCCAATGTGGGCCGTCACCTTTCCTTTTTATTCACTTCTACTTCAGTGGGGCTGCTAGCATAGTAAGTCGTATTGTGTTTGGGAATGTAAAGGATGCTGAGAAGCACTCAAGCTGTTACAATGAGATGAATGCGTCGAGCAATCTAACAGCAATTATTGTTTCTTCTTCTTGTTCTTCACAAAACTAGATTATAGAAGAATCTGTGGTGAATGGTGCAGGTGTCACAATTATTTAAGATAGATTTGATTTAAAATCCTCTATGATTATATTTTTTTTAGAAACATGTATTTACTGGTCAAAATTAAAATAAAATTAATAAGTAATTACCGAAGCACCAGTCAAAAACTTAAAACTAAACAAGAAGTCCACCACGGCCGGGCCCGCTGCTAAATGTGCCCATCAAACCAGCGGCATTTCCCCGCTGGATCGCCTACGAGATGCGTTGGGCTTAATACTGTCCTGACCGCGGGATCCTCTATGTAACATTTATTGTGTCATTGTTAACTTAGGCTTAAGCATCGACAGGAGGGGACTAATATCCTAAATACAGGGCAACCTAGCAAGGAGTTAGAGCTCAGCCATGTACTCGTTTGGGAATAAAAGTGAAAAAGTATAAGTGTCACAAATATAATAAAGATAACTGTTATCCTTGAGCCAAGCTATTAAATAACTGCAATAACATAAACATTAGTGTAAACAAACAAGCCAATATAATCAATTAGTCTGTTCCATTATTAGTGACAAAAGTTAAAGCTCCTTTTTATTTATCTAACTTGATCTATTTTAAATGCATAGTTTAGTTAGTAATAACATTTTCAACGTTTTCTTTTCATAAAACTTAACTGTGAGTAAGTTCATGGTGTATCTTTTGTAATATAAATTTTTAACTAATAAAGCATTTGTAATAGGCTAGATGACTGATGTTTAAATCGTTGAAACCAATAGCTTTGATGAAGAATTCAAGTTAATATAATATGTTTATTGAAAACATAATTTAAATCGGTTATGTATGTTCTGATATATAAGCACTTAAAGTTTTTATTTAAAAAAAAGTGAGAAAGTGAGTGAAAGGCGTGACGTAATTTAAAAAAAATTACGTCACGCCTTACTTGTCAGAATAGAATTTATATGGCGTCCTGACAAGTGACGTCACGATTTGCTGTTTCGCCTCTCTGTCTAACATGATATTAAAATGCTTATAAGTTGCTTATTTTTGATCAGATTTTCGTTTTCTTTTCATTAATCAGATATATTTATGGGCCACATTTGAATAGAACAATAAAAAAAAACCAGTCATCTAGCCTATTGTAATTTGTTTATTTGCCCTAATAAAAGGGAAAAAAAAGAAAAAGAATTACAACTTGGAAATATTTAAAAATCTTACTCTATGTTAATCCAGCCACACAGGTTTGCTAGTCTACATTACTCCAAAGGCACTAATACAAACAAACGTAACAATCTACATTAGTCCTGGGGCCGTACCGTGAACCGCTTATTGCGGGACCGAATAAGCTCAGCTGCAGATGCTGCGCATTTGGAGTAATGTAGACTAGCATACCTGGGTGGCTGGGTAAGAGCAGAGTAAGATTTTGTAAGAACTGTAAGACTGGTCAAAGTTGAAGATTAAAACTACCATCAACATTTTTAATACAAAGAAATACTTCATAGTGGATAAAATCCACTAGCTAATAACAAATAGCAGGCATAAATTATAATAAAATTATAATTTACATAGGCATATTTTATTTTAAGTACAAGATAGGTACCTTGACCTTCTTTGCCACATATTTAAAGTGTAACATCATCCAATAACCAGTTCTATTATCTGTAGCATTAAGTTCATAAGTAGAGCTAAATTAATAGTTAAGTAAATGTTGACACAAACAATCTTTGGATGGGTGGTGAATAGGCATTTACACACCAAATAATACTAAGCATCGCCATGATTTCGATTACTTGTATAGGCTTTAATTAATCTTTTGTTAGAATTCTAGGCCATGTTTTGTTTATACAAACTAACTAATAAAAAAGTTTAATAACAGTCCAAGTGTGGTGCCAGAGCAGGTCTTTTCATCCCCCCTAAGAATTAGGCTCCAAACTTAAATCTTAAATACCTACTATTTGAAGATACAGTCTCTATGAAAATCACACCTCAACAGTGTCCTCAAGTCAATACTTATACAGATAATATAAATCACCCAGGTGATATCACCTAGGTTCAATGATTCCGAGGTGAAATAAAGAGACTATAATTTCCACTTTGTTCACTTAGGTGATTTCACCCAGGTGAACAAAGTGGAATAAACCATAGCTCTCCAGCTAATATAAAAATAGTCCACAAGCAGATATTTTTTAATTTTAATAATGAACTGTAACACCTTGTTATAGCATTGTATAACATTTGAGAGTGTGTAAAATATGTGGCATGGTAGCATGTCACATGATTGGCTAGGTCAGACGCCACTGAGAGCAAAACAATTCACGTTACGTCTATTTATGCCTTGTTTTGACAGTGCCTTTTTCGAGCGATCAGGGATCTACCCTATATTTCATCACAGGCTCCAAGTAACTTAAACTGAAACTTTTAGAACTAAAACTAGCTACTAAACTACATCCAAACAAGCAGATAATATACTGGCCACTTTTTGCATGACTGGTTCGTGTATATATCTATGTAGTATGTATGTATGTGAGTTTCTTTGTTTCACCATAGCTTCTAAATGCCTGAACAGTGTTAGACATATTGGGTATCGTTAGAATCCTTACATGCACTCGAGTGACATAGGCTGTATATACCTAATATACAAAAAATGGCTGAAACATTACGCCGTAATCAAATGTGAAAAAAAACCTTACATTTTACTTCGTTTTTTGGCAGGGCGTTTTACATAATTTAATTAACCGACAATATCCTTAATAACTCTAGTAAACAATAACACACTGCATTGGTAACTTACTTATATAGTCAGTCTGTTTATACTGATGGGATACACAGACTTTTTAAGCTTTCTACCAATGAAAATTAAACCGATAGGTGTTGGGCCTAGTGCAATGTTCATGAAAAGTGAGTTTACTAGTCTGTGTAAGTCTAAGAGCTACCTGTAATTGCATAGTTGGAGTCTGCTTTCATCATTTCCTAGAAAAGGTGACAAAAAAAATCCCAGTGAAAAAAACCATTGCTTTAAATATATTTTGCTCTTCACCTTGAATATACCTAGATATTTAATATTATGCAAACAATTTGAAATAGAATATGTAAATGGTAGTTTACCTTGATATCACGAAAACAGAATGGGTGACACATTCCCATATAGTTTTGCCATAAACTTTTTCACTACACTTGCGAGTTATCTGCCTATACCTAATACATTTATATAAATGATTAATTCATAACTGCATTGATTGTAGTGCATGCAAAGACTGCATTTGAGAAACAGTCTTGCGTAGAAAAAACAAAGGAAACTGTATCAAGGTCTGATTACTAAACATGAACATTTTTGAGTAGTGGTAGACTCAGTTGTAGTCTAAATGAAGAAGCACCTCGCTTAATAGTTATTCAGCCACTAGGAGTGTGCTAACATTATACTGTATTCTAAATTGAAGGTCATCACTTTTCAGTGATATTATAAAGGGCATAGTGAGAATGAACAACTATTTATTTTAGGGTGGCTACCAGCAATGATGTAACTAGGGTGGTACCTGCGGTGCCCATGCACAGGACGCAGACGCTGGATTGCCCTGCATCCTGTGAAATGACCAGACCAGGACCAAGTTTTGGATCATGCATGGGCACAGTTATAGCTCGCACTGGGCGTATGAAAAGCTCGTTACGACACTGGCTGGTGAGTACAGTACTGTACAACATTCTAAACTACTTGCGAGCATTGCAACTGTACCTGGGAATGACTCTCATAAGGTCTAAACATAATTTAGTAAAATTGTATTAGAACATTTCTTAACCAACCTTTTGCTCAGAGTGCTTCCTCGCTGCCTTCTCACGTTCGTACTGCGTAACCAGCTGCTCGTTGTCTTCCCGCAGCAGCTCTAGTTCGACTTCGTGCTCCTGATTCGTCTGGTATGCAGAGTCTAAGCACTCCAGCACGTTCACAAGTAAGGGCATTAACGTCTTGACAACATCCTCGTCGTAGCGCGCTATCATCCGCTCGAACTCTTGGTAGATGCTTCCTGCCAGTGTCTGAACCTTCTCCGACATGACGACGTGTGAGTCTTCGTGTGTTCCATAGATTGTTTCAGTAACGCCGAACTCGGCGGCGCTGTCCTCGAAATTCATAATGTGCAATATGAAATCGGTGGCTTCCACCACCGATTTCCGTGCTATAAGGAAATCTTGCTCCTACCGAGGACGTCTAGTGTATTTTGCGCAAAAACATTTTTATTTGATGTGTTCAGTGCACAGTTGTTAACAGTAGCAGATGATTGCGAATTTAAAAGTCTGGTCTTAAGTATCGTGTGAGCATGACGGGTTAAAAGCACTTTTGTGGAAAAATAAGAAATTATATTTATTGCGTTCACACGATTTGATTCATTTCATTTGATTGACGTTTAATTTCATTTCTGCGATCGACATTGACCATCGACAAAATAGAGTCATCGTTGACGTTGCGGGCAATAGTGTTGGTACCCCATGCTATTTCCGGTTTTACGGTCCCATGGAGGAAGCCAACATGCACAAAGTGCGACGCCATATTTCCTACGAGAAAAGAAGAAAATCCAATAAAGTACTTTACTAGAGGTCAGTGTATTATAGTACGCAATTTCTGTGAAGGAAAGCAATGAGAGCAGAATGAGAGGAGAGGCTATGACGTAAAATCACAAAAAAATAAAATCACCACAACTTTATTGGCATGAGTTGGATATTGGTTGGACGTGACATTACTGTGAATAGGTAAGGGATTCGGACATGCTCCATGCCGCCGTGGCCTAGTAGTGAATCACCATGGAGGATAGGGAGTTGTGATGAGGAACTTGCGGCCGAACCTGTGGATTTGTAGACGGATTGTGTGACGTCACACTTATTTGGTCAGTCTGCTAGCGTTCGCCTCGCGTAACAGTCATTCGGGCTTACAAAACACACGTACGACTTTTAGTGTTTTTACTTAGTAAAAGTGAATATAAAATGAGTTGTTGTGTTTCTTCATGTAAAAACTATCGCGGCAAACATTCTGATGACATGAATGGCGTCTCATTTCATTCGTAAGTAATTTTATTTGTATTTTCTTAGGTTCGTTTTAGAAAATATGTAATGTTTCTTGGTGTTTTTAACTAGTTCTAGAGATGGCGCCACTTTATTTAACGTTAACCATAAAAAAATACGTTTCAGAGCACTTTTTAAATTACATGAACTATTCTTGCTTAAATTTATTATTTTTATATAATGTGTTTTTGGTTTATTCCGGCTTTTAAACTAGTGGTTCTAGTTAAAACCTTTGTCTTTAGAATTTACGAAAGCGACATCTGACGAGAGAGTAAGAAACCTGGTGTTTATAAGAGTTCTCCACTTTTTTCGATAAAGCATTTCCAAAAACTTATTCTGAATTCCGCTAGATGGTAGCTCCATGTGCGGACTCCAGCGCCCCTCCCGCGAGCCCTACACCTCTCCGCACGATCACGCGTCCTTCTATAGAAAAATCCTTTGATCGCGTCTCTGCTTCTATTACTCTGTGTGAATCACCCACATATCGACAGAGCATATCTAATATTCCAACACTAACACTGTAACCATTTCCGTTTCCGAGATGTTGGCCAATAAAAATGCACTTATGCCAATGCCGCGAGTAATAATATGATAGCGATCAAAAACATATTTTTACTTACGCCGGAAGATGTGACCTATGCAAATCGATAGAGCATATAAATGCGATTACTAAATATTCTTAACCAAGTAACCGTTTCCGTTCCCGATAAAGAGAGATATTGGTTCGAGATATTGGCCAATGAAAATGCACTTATTTGTATGAACTGATTGTTTTACTCGCGGCGGAAGGTACAATCTTTTCACATCGATAGAGAATAAACATTCGATTCCTAAATGTTCTGGCACTAACCCAGTAACCATTTCCGTTTCCAAGATATTGGCCAATGAAAATGCAGTTATTTGGTCGAAATCATCGGCCTTATTTAAAAAAACTTCTCAACCGTTAGTCACTGCTTAAGATGCTCTGCCATCTTCTCTCCGACGTGAAGTTGCACGTGCTAGAAAAGAACATAGAAGTTTAAGCAGTGACTAAGAGTATCGAGATTATTTTATGTAAGACTGCATATGTTTACTCCAATGATATTATATGCTCAATGGTTTACTCGCGGCGGAAGATGAAATCTTTGCAAATCGATAGAGCATAAAAATACGATTACTGAATGTTCTAACACTAATTCAGTAAATGTTTCTGTTTCCGAGATTTTGGTGAATGAATATGTATTTATTTGGTATTTACTATTTACATTATTATTATTATTTATTTATTTTATTTTCATTTGCCAATATCTCGGAAACGGAAAGGGCTACTGGGTTATAGGTTATCTATCCATTTGCAGAGGTCTCATCTTCCGCCGCGATTAAAAAAATACCTACAAAAAATCCAATAGAAAAAAACACTAGGCCAAAATGTCACATGTCTACAAAACTTGAAAAATGCAAAAACTTCACACTAGCAGACTGCTCAAAATGCAACATCAAAAATGAAGAAGAAAAAACATAAATAAGCAGACCGTATCGTACAGCCAGCCCAGTCCACCATACCATACTACCTCATCCGTACATGATCCCACGTAGTATTTACTTATTCTATGCATGATCCGTACTATGATCTGTCAAAATTATCATCCATATAAAAAATATAAATAAAGCTTATTTTTAGTTAAATATGAAATAACGAAAGGCACCATTACGCTCTATATTCGAAATTTCTACTTATTTTTTAGTGCTCCTCATTGGCATTATTGTAATGATTCGGACCGTGATCCCGCAGGAATCCTTACTTAAAAAATCATTTTCAACCGTTAGTCACTGCTTAAGATGCTCTGCCATCTTCTCTCTGACGTGAAGTTGCACGTGCTAGAAAAGGACAGAGAAGTTTAAGCAGTGACTAAGAGAATCGAGATTATTTTAGGTAAGGCCGTTAATGATTAAAAATGGTGGTGTTTTATTCATTGACAGTCTTACCTAAAATAATCTCGATTATCTTAATCACTGCTTAAACTTCTCTGTCCTTTTCTAGCACATGCAACTTCACGTCAGAGAGAAGATGGATTATGACTTGGATTCGACTATAACTATAACTAATTTCGTGTAACTTACTGTGATTTTATGACACATTTGACTTGATGATAATAAATTAACTTGGAAATTCATAAGCTTGGCAGAATGCACAACGTGTGCTGCCAATAACTAAGAAAAACAGTCTGACAGCTAATGTCAGTTCAGTTGTCAGGTCAGGTTGTCATTGTCACATACTTTTTTTTGTTTCGCCGCTCTGGAAATCGTATTCGTGTAATGTAAATTACTGCTGAATTTTAATTTAAAAGAATATATTAAATTCTTTGTCCTACTTTTGTGAAATAAAATTCTATTCAGATTAAACAAAACAATGTATTTATAGGGAGTCTCGTCACTTAAATAAACAAGTCATATAACGAGTGTAAAACTGATTCCAAAAGGCAACGTTAGTTGACACAAATTAAGTTTGGAGAAAATTGTTAGTACTGTTATCAAAATGCCCGCTGAAAAGTCTGTACTGGTGGCGTATATCCTTTGGCTTTTCGGAGGTATATTTGGTTGCCACCACTTCTACTTGCGGCGGGACAGGCATGCATTCATCTGGTGGACGACGCTTGGTGGGTTCGGAGCTGGCTGGCTGAACGAGGTTTTGAGGATCCCCCGGTACGTGCGCGAAGCTAACGAACACCCTAAGCAAATGGAAGAGCTCGTAGGAAGAATGACCCGCAATAAAAAGGTAAGCCTCAGAAATGAGGTCAAACATGAACCTAGATTTCACTTTCTCCAGTATAGGAATAAGTTTAAGCCTTATGGTTTCAACACAAGTTGATTACTGAATATAATCTGTTTAACGCTTGTACAAATTGTCTGCCCTGTTTTTAAGACATCTAATCCACTTTGGTTAAAAAACAGCTGAACAAACTTAATGAAATAGAATTAACAATAATTACTTTATAATACTGAGCAGATGCCTATAATTATAAAGATAATTAGGGCAAAATAATAAAATTTGAGGTTGTAGGTTGTTGTCTGAGGCAAGGTGGGAATAAGTGTAAATAAATTACCATTATTAGGTACAGCAAATATTACCAGCACATGGGAATACCTAAGTTAAAGAAAATCCCGGTGGCCAATTAATAAAGATTAACAAGCTCTTTTTGCACTGGCAATTAGATGGAGATAATTTGCTTTCAAATAGTAAAAACAAATGGTTCCAAATACTCCAATAGAATCAATGTTAAATCCTTAGGATTTCATTTTCCTTTATATCTATTTACTGTTACAAATATTAAATGTCTTTTCCCCAAGCAGCCTGCCAAGCATGGGGATTATGGGAAATCCTCACTAATAAGATAGGCCTTCGTCCAGCAGTGGACGTCTTCCGGTTGATGATGAAATATCTTTTACCTATAACAATACTTCAATTAGCTTAAATCATATTTAGCATGGGTTTACACATGATGTAGATTGCTTGTACTGACAAAGGGATTGCAAGAACATTGTATTCACTAAATACTGAACTAAGCACACATTTTGCACCTACTCTTTTTTGTTGATTCAGTAGATTTCTAATATAACTTCATAATAAATGAATAACACATGACATGATGATGTCAGCATAATAATATGCTGACATGCCATTTAGAAAGTTATATATCTCACAATTATAATAATTGTAATAAAAAGTCTGTGCTAAATTAGATTCAGTAACATTGATATAAATACAAACTGGGAGCCACGGATAGTCCGTTATGCCGGGGCTGCATGCAGGACAATGAAACCGTAGAGCATGTGCTGTGGCAGTGCAAAGTCACAGAACCAACAAGAATTGCTACCGGATTGCATGAGGCAGCTTTATCTCCGCAACAGCTTGTACGCTTCTCATTATCATCATCATTAACATGTACACTTCCATCTAACCCACTGGAATTACTATGCCAGCGGCCCAGAGCCTCGCTCCGTTATTTCAAGGAGCTGGGTTGGCTCGGGTAGACGCTGGCGGGGGAAATGCACAATACACCCCTAGCGGGACGTCAGTGCAGGACTTATCGCCCCCACGTTGAATAAGAATAAGAATTGATATACATTTTATTGTACTTACCATTTTCTAAACTGACTGAGAATGCTTACACATGGTAAAAAGTTATATTCCACTATTACCTAAAAATCATCAGTCTCATAATTTTTTTCTTATTTTTAATTTATATGGGTTCAATAAGTAATTTCACTATAAGTGAGAAGTGAATTTATCTTCAGCAAGACATGATTATAATACTATATATATATTTGAAGCCATTTTAATCTCGAAGCCGTATTAATGTCTTATAATTGAATTATCACCCTCATAGTTTTGTCTTTGATAACCTTAAAGTCGTCATTATTTTCACACCATAAAAATATTTAAAAAAAGACCTGAAAGATCCTTTTCATAAAAGGATACATAAACCTCATAGAGTTAGTTTAATTTATTTTTATATTTCAGCCACCATTCTCAATGAACCGTTTCACGGGTATGCTCATGGTGGGATACTCATGGGGCCAGATGATGATGTTCGCAGTGCCTCCGGATGAGTTCTGGGGCATCAACTTGAAGTATTTGAATTTCCTCATCCCTTTGGTGGCTGCTCTTGGTAAGTTATATCTTATTGCAAACTAATCAACAAATACATAGTGGTGTATTTTGGCAGCCTCATTTTACAGCCAGTCTCCAATCAAGACAAAGTCTTGTTCTAGACCCCCTGAGCCCACATAGATTTAATTTATCAGGTGAATGTTTACTTGTGGCTGTAATATTTTGATACAATTACAACATTTTTACTTAATGTGATGAAAATTCAGCCTGTGAATACATGACTAGGTGAGCAGTTTTACCACCAGTTAGTAAACAAATAAATAAATTAATTCATTATGTGCTTAGAATTTAGGAAACCTACTTCAAGAATCAAAATTAAAGTGCAAAGAGGCTTCTCAGAATTCTCAGAAACCAATTGTGTTACAGAAGTTTAAGCTTACGATTTAAGAGACATTTCGGCTGTGGTATTCCTGAATACTTTAAAGAACAAAGAACAAATTGAACAAAAAACATTGAATAAAGGCTACTTCATGCTAGGTGCTCTGGGGCTTTTTTATTCTTTACTTAATTGCTTTGATTATATACCCAGCCAGGATAAGCAACGACATCTAATTTTCAAACAAAAAAGCCTGTCAATTTTAGCGGGGGACGAGTAACGCACACAAGTAATCAGTGACACGCTCACTTGACAAAAAATCAAACACTATAGGCTGCGTTCCGTAATGCGCTAAAAGTGATAATATCGTAAACCCGACCAAAGTGACAAGTATTACTCGATCAAGTCAAAACCCTTATATTTTGTGACTATTCAATTTAGTCGGATTCGCGATATTATCACTTTTAGCGCATTACGGAACGCACCAATAGTATGTGCCAGATGGATTGGCATTAGCGGGCATTGACCTTTTGGTTGTTCAATCAGGGGTGACAAACATAGATATCTGTTCTGTGCCTGGGTGTTTGTCTATGTAGTACTATAACTATGTATGTACAAACCAAAAAGTTTAAAATTATTATATGAGCTATTTGGGTCTCATAGTATGGAGTAAAATATAATGAAAACATTATTTAAAAATCCTAGATTTAGAATAAAAACCTTGGTGTGAATCCATATATAAGTACAACTAATATCTTATTTATCACAAATAACAATAACAACAAAACATGAACAAATTATAACAGATTCAATAGCAAAAATCCAACAAAAGAGTCAAGATTTGTGCGAATTACCCGAGAACGTATATACCTACACGCAAGCATTATTCGCAAAATGGCGGTCACGTGGGTGGACAGATCGGCAGCGCGATGCAGGGGCCGAAGACGAAGCTTCCCTGCCGTCTGACGTAACAATTTTTTTTGAGTAAAATGCCATAACTTGCGTTTTGATTAATTTTAAGAATTAGTTTCGTAAGTGTAAAAATAATCTTACTATAATGATTTACATGTATTTATTTGAAGTAAAACAATTATAATAAGGAATATTCTTTTACTAATAATAATTTAAAGCATAAAATAATTCTCTTTTAGCGTATATTTTCACAAATTTTACAAGTTCCAGAGACAAAACTTTAAGGAGATCAACTAATTGAGACAAATAAACAAATCAAGTTTGTGTTTTCCTTGTTATCTTTCGCCTTATTAATTAGTTTACAAACTTTTGCCTTATTTATTAAAATATAACTGTGATGGAATACTGTGATTAATGTATTGAAATGTGAAGTCTCAAGGTCTAATAATAATGGAATGGCACTTGTATGAATGTATGTTCCAAGTAGTATTTCCTTAAAACCAAAATAAACAAACGTTACCTTAGCGTGTTCGGATACCACGCCAAAAGAAGTTGTTAAAAAAAAGATAATCCAGTCTTTAAGTTATTTCGTATGCAAGTAGTTTTAATTATAAAACAAATCAACAAACAGCATTGTGAAGTATTTTTTATAGTTTTATACCTACATTATTCGTAAAATCTCAGTGCGAGAAGTACAACTACCTATTTAAAGTTTGATTCTTTTGAGTAATGGTGATTGATAAGGGTCACCATTACTTAACGTAAAAATAAAGGCTTAGGACACTTCCCATAAGCAGGCTTTCAAACACACAAATTTCCATCCTACCTTGTATGAACTACCAAAATGTCACATGCTTTTACGAATCGGAATTATTATGGTGATCTTTGGGAAAAAATATTCTATCAAATTATGATTCGTTATTTTGTAAATGTTTGTCATGTCGTCGTAAATAAATGATGAGTCGTTGCTTATATAATTACAGAAACAACGTGAAATCACAAAAACGGGCGCACTTAAGTATCTACTATGTATAAAAAATAACGCGTAAATCAAACAATATTGTCATAACACCATTTAAATCGACGGTACTATAGTAAATCCTTACCAAGAATATTCGTTTACCACTTACAGCTTTAATCAACAGTTGTTTTAAAAATCATCAAAATTTTTCTATTTCCTTAATATATTATTACCTTATTATTATTATTGCCTTCGTTCAGCAGTGGACGTCTCCGGGCTGATGATGATGATGGTGATGATGATTATTACCTTGATCACGAAAAACATCGATATTTGGGATTGTGCTACCTCATCACAAAGGAAAAGAGAATGTGGCCATCTTTTGAAAACATAAAAGCGCCAAGCGTCATGAAAGCGCTAATGACCAGTATGCTACAAAGTGCTGCCACAATTTTCTACAATCGCACATTTAGCAAACATTGCATCGGGAGATCCAGCGTTGGACTTGGGTGGGCTGATGATAATGATGATGGTTTATAGAAAACCGAAGTTACATATTTTCAAGATATATTTATTATTATTTAAACCTTTTTTATCTGTTCTTATTGATAATACTAGTACAACAGATTCAAGGCTTGTTAACATTTATTAAAAAATTATACTGACAGGAGCAAAGTAATATATTTTATGACGTAGGATTTTTCCGATATTTTATTATACCTATATACACTGCATCTGGGCATTTTTACAGGACCCTTTTCCAAGAGCGCTATCAACCAGTCAACTAGTGTTATATTATCGACCTTGTGCATGCACAAAGGTTCTGTCATGGACTTTTGCGAGAGGGGTAGGCCTGTTATAGCCACTCCAGAGAGAGAGAGAGCTAGATCCTCCAAGCTTAATAGGGAACTAAAAATTCTGGGACTTTAAGACAACAGACATCCAGTAAAGTTATACAGAGTTAATTAATTTTAATTTCGTCTTCTAAAGAGGTTTAAAGTAAGAAAACATAGTATCAATTGTAAAAAAAAAAATGTTACTATAATAATCTACCCCTTAATTGCACACAGTATTAGTGTATTCTCTGCTCTTAAACATTTTATACTTGCTTGCAGGTGTGTGGACAGTGGGCAACATCGGTCGCGAGCGAGGCACCCTCAAGTGGCCGCTGTTGGCGGCTTACCTCGCATATCCTCTGCGCTACTACGTCTACGACGAAACAATCTGGTTCACTGTGATGGTGCTCACGTCGGCTTTGGCTTTCGATTCGCTTTCTAAGGAGTGGCGCCGGAAACCCCGCCGGACTCATATTTTCAAGTAAGATATTTTATTCTGTACCACTAAATATTTGTTTATAATTAATATCGTTTTATGAACAGATTCTCTCTCTTCAATAATATGAATGAGGATTTTTGGCAAGCGCCATTGTCAGAAGCTGTAGATTGATTTTAACAAACCTCATCATCAGCTCGGAGACGTCAACTGCTGAACGACAACCTGCCATTGGCATCCACCGGTTGCCCGCGACTTTTACAATATCGTCGGTCCACCTAGTGGGAGACCTTCCTACGCCGCGACTTCCGGTTCGCGGTCGCCACTCAAGAACCTTTCTTCCGCATCAGTTCTTCGAGCGATGTGGCCTGCCCATTGCCACTTCAACTTGCAAACCTTGCGAGCTATGTCGGTAACTTTGGTTCTTTGGCGAATATCCTCGTTCCGGATTCTATCGCGCAAAGTAACTCCGAGCATAGCTCTCTCCATTGCCCGTTGCGTGACTCTAAGTTTCTCCAAAACTTTAACAAACCTACATTGCAATAATAAGATATTATATCAGTCTAGAATTTTGATTGTCATATAACAACCAATGATCTGTAAGAATAGAGCTTGAACATCAGATTAATACAGCATTGTCAGAAAATAACCTCTCACCGAATTTTTATAATCTAACCACGGACAGCAAAGTGACTATGGACACCAAAAGTGCTCTTGGTCAAATTGGGTAGTGTGGTCAGATTGCTTTACCTATACGACCACAGGTACCTCCCGATAAGTTTCAGCCTATGATCCTACAAATGCAAATGAGCATAAATCACTCTCATCGGCGTACTAAAATCGAAATACTGAAACTGGTTGTTTTAAAAAAATTGATGCAATAGTATAATAGGATCCAAAAACATTCCAGAACGAAATAAAGTTATGTCTACATTGAAATAACGTTTGTTTTGCAGGCGTATTGCGATTCTGGGTGTGTGTGCGGCTCTTTACCTGTCGCTGTGGTGCAGTTACCTCTATTTCCATGGAACCATCACTGACAGCGAAGGAGATGAAGTACCAGTATACGAAGCAATACATCACTTCTTCACTAGTCCATGGTATGTATGGTAAGACTTGTGTTTGCTACCATAGCACAGCATATCAGGTATTAATGAAAACAACATTAACATTTTACAATAGTATTTAAATAAAAGAGTGCAGGCTAAATACACATGTCGCAGCCGAATTGTAGAATTTGCCGTGTTACATAATGGCTAGCCATTTTACAAAACCGAGCCGTTTTGTAATAAGGAGGATCAACGTTTAGCCGGATTGTCATTGTGATACATTCTACAATACGGCGGCCTATGCTTAGCCGTATTATTATAAAGTTGCCTAAAATGCATAATGCTTACCATCTTAACAAAATGATATGGTATTCAGTAAAAAATATAATTTTATGCTTTAATAAGGTACTTGGTAAATCAGTAGCAACATATTAGAACCTAATAAAAAAGTGACATTTAGGTTTTTGCTCGGGATGATTCAAAGTGGTGAATTTTGGGAGCGGGTCGAATTTCTTCCGTACGCGGACGAAGTCGCGGGCGACCTCTAGTACAATATATACAGATTCGATCAATGATGTATTACTGATCAAAGACAGCTTATGATATTTCTGTAGCTGCAGAACTTCCCATGAGTACTCGTTAAAGAAATCCTTTTATAAATCCACTATATCACTGAATTTCACTTTGTTATGGCTGAACAGGTGAACAGTTTCTATTGCATTGCAGGTGGTTGGACGTGAAGCAATGCCTGCTTGAGACCTACAATTACGCCCAGCATCACGGCTGGTATGAAATATGGAAGCAAATCATAGATCTCTCTGATCCGCATGGCGAGCAAAATGCTTACAGGGTGAGTCTTGTATAATAAGCTCATTAACTCAATTATTGGCGGGGGTTTGAAGAGTAAGTCTTCAAAATTTAAAGCTTGTAGCATCTACATGCTGATGGAGCCTCATCTCTAAACATTCCATGGTGGAGAGAATGTCTCAGGACGTCTACCTTCCTTACTGCCAAGCAGGTTCAAATCTGTCAAAATGGGAAGTTCCCATGAAGCGCCATGCAATCAATCAAGAAAATGTATCTTTACAGGTCCTAGGCGTAGGACCAGATGCGAGCCAGCAAGAGATCACCAGCACTTGGCGCCGTCTGTCCCGGGAGCACCACCCGGACAAGGTAAAGGACGTATCTCTCCGTCGAGCCGCCCAGGAAAAGTTCATGGAAATCCAGCAAGCATACGAGATCTTGTCGAACAGCAAGCATCGACGCAATAGGCGGAATAAGAAGGACAATAGTGAACCCTCAGCGAAACACGACGAGATGTAAAATACTTTAAATCAGAATCTCAACCAACCGACTTTAACCGATTCTCAACCAACCGACTTGTCACATTTTTGTTTTGGATTTCATTAAGGGGGACCGTGTCAGTTTCCATCTACAATTGTCTACGGTGCAGATAGACTCCTTACTACTTGGCGTGTCGCATATTGAATATGAGAACATTGACAGCTGAAGTATTATATTGAAAAATGTAGGTATGGCCGTGCGCTGCGCTGTAACTCGCCTTACTTTCCGTGCACCCAGATAAATATGGTTGATGTGCCGCAAAACGCTCTCATAGCGTGATAGTTAATGGCCGTTCTTCTAACTTGGATAATCTATGGATTCCATCATTCTGTGAATTGACAGATTATTCTGACAGTTTCTCTTAGGACTCTGGCATTTAATATACAGAAGGTATTTCCTTGAGGGCTTTACTTAAAAACGATCTAGTTAAATTACGTAAATGACGTGTTAGTATGGCGTACGATTGTTATTTAAAGCAGCGTTTTTAAGTTAGTCCGTTTATGTGTAACCTATCATACACGTAAGACATAATGTGAGCCCGTAACATTTCTATCAATTTCAATTGAATTCTAAAATTTACGGCTTATGAACCAACTTGTGTCTCGCGTCGCTCTATGAATGATTATAATATCATAAAGCAACATCTTTGCTACATACTTCGGGGATATATTAGTAATTTTTACGTAATTGCCTACTGCAAAGCAAATTAATATTTGCTCCCTTATTCCTTGTACGCAATATATAAGCGGTTTCACTTGATATCGCCTACGAGAGTCTCATGTGTACAGGGGACCACAAATAGGGTATAATGTCAATACAGGGTAGCTATTTCTGTTCAGAATCTCACTCAATCCCGATAGCCATTAAAGCGTAGAGAAGTAACAAACGTACGTGTGTTGAAGTGTGATTGAATCACCTCTTGCAAGGAATGTTTAAATCTTTGTTTCTTGAGCTGGAGGTTGCCTAGTTGCTACCACCACAGAATAAATAATAGTACTACGTACAGAAAGTTCACTCCGTAAAGGAATTGAAATAAATAAGGACTCGTATCTACTAGGCAATAAAGTAGCAATTCAACTCGCACAGCGCTTGATACCGCTCGCTATATTCACCTAGATAATACCGCTCTCTTTCTATCACGTATGCTTAGTAACGTGCGACAAAGCTAGCGTGCGGGCGGCCACAGACCTCAGCCTTACATTGTCCCCTCGGAGCGGAGCGCCGGCCGAACATACCTAAACTGCGAAGTGACACCCCCCTGCTACCACTACAATGTCATAATTATATTCTGCCGCCCACCAGTAGTGTGAAAACATTACTGTGTTCCGGTTTGAAGAGTACTTGTAGTTTGCAGGGCTAATGAGACTCACTATCGAATATCTCAAAAGAATGTGGGTCAATGCAGTTATGCCCTTTGGGCTTCGTTGTTACTCTAAGTTCTGTGTACGCTGCAGTGGTCATGTTGAGGCGTTATTTCTTATCATCGGGAGAACTTGCTCGTTCCATTGCTCGTCACCATTTAAAAAAAAAAACGCTTACGCATCAATCTTTTGGCTCGTCAATGTGGCCAATTTGAAGGCTTTAGCACGGAAGAAATAATAGTACTACGTACAGAAAGTTCACTCCGCAAAGGTATTTTAATAAATAAGGACTCTATCTACGAGGCAATAAAGTAGCAATTCAACTCGCACAGCGCTGGATACCGATTGATATATTCACCTAGATATACCGCTCTCTTTCTATCATGTAGCTCTATCTCTCCTGACGCGGCACGTGTAACGTTAGGGTTGTCTTTTTGATATTTACACATGCATGCATTAAAATCAGTAACTGTTTTTGTTTTCCTACATTGGTTAGTAGTGGATTGACCAGATAAATGTAAGAATATGATCAGTGACAGTAGTGCTTAAAACAGCGATTCTAGCAGACGCTATTTTTTTTCTCAATCTTTAACATAATATGATCTAAACAGTTACTTTCTCTTGTTGGAAGTAGGTACATGTCCTGGCTATATACTATGCATAGATAGCATATTTAAGTAACTTAGTGTATTTGTCCTTTCTAAACCTTGTTCAGCTTCCCTTGAAATTAGATTTATGTTTATATCTCCCGCTATTAATATTTTTATTATGTTAATGAACTTTTTTTTAAAATTATTACGTTAGAGCTAATATAGAAGTTTCTCTACGACATTATTAGTCCAGCGGAATTCTCATTTTTTCTTTGAATTTTGTCCATTTTGTTATCTTTGACGTCAAGGTACTAAGAAGTCTGTTGTTCGTGTAGGCTGTAGGATTTTCATCTCTATAAAATATCTGTGGTTCGTTTCTCAACGCTTCGATCAAGAAACGGAGGATATTTTAGCCACTCAAAAATGGCAATCGTAACACAACGCGACGTTGACCTGTCATTCGGTTCGGGACAACCAGTCACTTACGCCTTACGTACTTACTTGTTTAAGCCTTGCCGTCTTAGCCTAGAGTTGCTATTTGTTTGAGTAGCTAAAGTATACTATTTTCGCATTTCAGCAGCGCGAGTACCGTTCTGTATGTCGCTAAAATGACGTGTCGGTATATAGCTGATTTACTATTTTTTGACAAATTTGAGAAGATACCGATTTTTATCTATTTTTACCGATCTAAATATCAAATTTATCGATCGTTAAGAATGCGCAGCAGTTACGGCGTGCGATATCATGTGTTTCTTAAATCGATGCCTTAAGGATTTATATTATATACTACCTGATATCCGCTACTTCGTAAACGTAGAGCTCGGCCTTCAGCCTCGCTACTGTGACCCGCCCCAGGAACTATTATCCAAATCGGTCCAGCCATTTAAACCTTCTCTGGACTATGACAAACATTTCATAACCAAAATCAGCTAAATCGGCCCAGCCGTTCTCGACTTTTAGCGAGACAAACGAACAGCAATTGATTTTTATATATATAGATAGATAGATAGAATAGATAGATAGAAGAAAGATAGATTAAAATGAAATCTTTTCTACGCTAAAAGCGAGTCAGAGCCACGCATTTATTAAAAGTCACTCTTTCTTTCTTTGTCGCAAAGCCCTTACATCGGTATGTAAGTTATGTTTTTTTTTAAACGGTGACGTCAAAATATTCTCAATGAAAGACATATTTGTCCACTGCATTTAATATGCCAAAACCGATTAATTAATATTAATGTTAAGTTTTGGTTTTTTTTTTATACAGATTTTTATACTTTTTCTAAAATGTAATAGGTTTAAGATAATGTTTTCCATTAACTTTAAATGTTATTGGCTTCGTCCACATGACGCGTATCGGTACAGAAAACTTAATAATACTACTAAAAGAAATTAACTCCCACAATAAACGCGTCTATACTCTATCCACGGACTATATACTCTCTATCTACATGGCGTATTTTAAGGGGATTAATATTTCAAAATTTTGTTATATTAGTGTTATTTTTTGTTTATGATTTATGGGGTTGCGTTTGACTGCGATCTCGTCTGATGTTAAAGGAAGATGCAGCCTACGATGGAGCACGCTTGCCTAGAAGAAACCGATTTATCAATACAAGAAAATATCTTTATTAATGTTATCGGCACCAATTAGGACATTTTTAAATAAAAATAGTATAGGTAAGTTGTAGGGTTAACAAGACCAATGTACATAAAAGTACTAAATTTAATACATCATACGCATCCGCTCCGTGCAAGCGATAGATTGTAGAATGGCATTTCGCAGTCATCTAAAAGCTGTCTAAGTCATCTACTTAGCTCGTTATCGCCTAATAATGGCGACGCTTTAATTTTTTTGGTATTAACTCTGTTCCGTGGATAGAGTATAGACGTAGTTAAACCATAATATTCCTAAAAGGGAGTGAGGATGGATATGTCATATTGCGTCCTCAAATGGCCCCGTGAAAACGGCCCCAGGGCCTGTCTCGCTTGTCTGTGCTCACTAACCGGGACGCGCGCTATCCCTTCTGCTCTCATAAAAGTGCTATCTTCTTTCGCACTCCGGCGCGGCGCAACTCTTAAACATGACGGCACGGGAGTCATTTTCAAACGTTTTATTACGCGAAAGCGCATCTTTTGTAATCTGTGACGCGCATACAACTTATGCGGACAAAGCCATATAAGCGGAACCGCCATCTAGACTGAAAGTTGTTTGTGTGGTGTTTATCGCGTTCAGTAGTTTATAGGGCCAATTTGTTTCTTTTATACGAGGATGTAAGTAAATGTAGGTATTTATAATTATTTAAGTTTAGCCCTGCAGGTTGGGCTATAAAAGCTGCGTTGAACTGAATCGTTATAGTGTCGCGCTTCCGTCCAAACATTCGCTCAACATTCATGTAAAGAAAGATTTGATTATGTTATTTTTAGCTCTTAAAATTGATGTGTCAAAATTTCCACTTGATTAAGATTTTTTTATTTTTACGTTTCATCCTTCGAGCATCATTGAAAATGCTAAATCTGCTTACATAATTTTCTGACACTTAGCGGGGGTCGAGGTAAACACTTTCAAGTTTCACACGAATAAAACAAATTCTTGTTCGTATGAACGCACACCAAAACAATCTCACAACACACACAAAGGATATACGGTCTTGGTAGACAGTACACGCCTTAATTTGCTCCAATGTTATAAGCTCGAAGGCTTCATCATTTTTTTTTGTCTTATTGCTAGAAATATATTCCATTTAAGCTAGATTGAGAAAGGTTGTATTTAGATATTTTTTTAATTTATGTGAATAGAAAAGTTTTATTATACCTATTTATAAAAGAAAATGTTAATCTCAAAAACTGTTAGAAAAAGTTAAGTTTTTTTTAATTTTTACTTTATCCCACCAGTGTGCAACTTGATCGGGCAGAGTGGAACATTCCATTTTGATCGCTGGTTTGGCCACAGTTTAACTATCGCGAAATCTCAAAATTTGTATTAGGAGCCATCTATTATAAATCACGACAAATCATGAGGGGAGAGGGGGGCGAAAATGAAGGGAAAAAATTGCAAAAAAAAACATGATTGGTGATTCATGGACGGCCCCTTACTTGGTTATTTTTTCTAGTGTGACAACTGTCATATTAGTACATTTTTGTACGTAATAGGCCAAATTGTAGTATGTTTTTTTATTACCTCTGAAAATATGTATAGAAATATCTCGAAAATGTTGACTAGATTATGGAGGTTATTTGGATTTTTAATAATTATTTTTATAGGACTGTTTGCGTCTGGTAAATTTAGTTTATCATAGTTTATTTTAAATCACTAAAAACAGACTTACTTGATATCTGATTTTTATTAAGTCATTCGGCCGTAACATTATATATATATATATTTACGGGATTACTCACGTTTAATTGAGTCGGATATCCCGATTATAGTATCGAATACCGAGTCTTAGTTATCGTGGTCGAGTATCTGACTTAATTAAACGTGAGAAATTCCGTATAAATAAAACAAAAATGTGTAAAAAAAGCCACATCAGTTTTCTAATGCTGGGGCCACACCTGCGTCTATTGTGACAATGCAATGCGTGCCGAAGCTTCGTATGTTTTGCTCGCAAAAAAAGTTATCGTGCAATTCAAAATGGCTGTTACAGACGGCATTTGACCAAAGACAAGATAATCATTGCGACATTTTGACAATGGACGACGTCTTACATTACTTCTACATGTGTGTTAACCAGACCTATTAACAAATTATATGTTGTATGTTAACAAGTTATTTGATGCCCTTATTGAAAACTAAAAAGAAACCTAAACGGAAAAGATGGTGGTTGACAATAGATAACGCTAGTCCGACCACGCCCATGCTAAATAGCGCGCTAAACCTCGTTTGATGTACCGCCACCCGGGCGATAAGTTAAATGCTACACAGCCCGAACTATCGCGACGATAGCCGATAATGGTTGGTCACATCTGTGTGTTATCACTGCGCGAAGCTTCGTCAGACGCAGACGCGGCCCCAGCATAACGTTATAAATGACGCGCCACAAAAATTGTATGAATCAAAATTGAAATTCTTGCTAAACCTTTGTAATATTGTTGTCAGAAACTAAATATTTTAACCAATTATTTCAATCAAATTAATTATTTAATTATTTGAATCTACGTATATTAATCTCGAATATTTTATTCTCCACCATCAAATAATTGTTTCGGTAAATTACGTGCTTGTTACTATAAATTTAATTTAATATATTATTAGTATAGCAGACTCTCGAGGCTTTAGTGGACAGATTTAAAGTTACTAATACATACAATACAATAATAGTTTATTGATAATACCAATGTTACACGTTAAATTTAATTAACTTCATAGCTGACGGTGCTGTCAGGCTGGCGTCCAGACGGATTTTTGCGTTACGACGCGGCCCGTCCTGGTGGACCCAGCCTAAATAGATAGTACTGCTACATTTTTCGTAAGTTGAGATCTGTTAACTAAAGCTATCAAAATTTGTTTTAGAATAACTATCTAAATGTTTGTTTATTGGCATGTACTTACCTTAGTTAGTAGGCAAATAAATGTCGTAAAATCTATACAAATGTGTTATTTCGTAAAACTAAATAAGATTTATTTATACACTCAGCGTAATATTACAAATACGTAACTGGATATGTCATATATACACGGTTACGCGGAGAGGTGGCACTAGGCTATAAGTGCATTGTCCTTAAGTTTGTGAATTCGATCGAACGAAATTCGAGTGATTAAACAAAAAAAAACATTTTTTCTTTGAAAATTTCATTTTCTTTCAACGAAATGTATGGAATAGCTGATATATTTTTGCGATTTTAGGGTTCGCACATGGTAAAATTAGTTCGCATTAAGCATATTAGCACTTATTTCCGCTTAGTACATTGTGTTCCGCTTAGTATATTTTGTGTAGCGGGCAACCGGTGGATGCAAAGGGCAGGTTGTCGTACAGTGTGGCGGTCCAAGGGGGAAACCAATAAATATTATCTGAATCTGGCCTTCGTTCAGCAGTGGACGTCTCCGGGCTGACGATGATGATGATGACATTCTTTACGTATTACATTTAACTTATTACTTGCTTGATCTGGGAGTAGAGAAAATGAGAGAAAAATCTGTATAGCAAAACAATTTTTTTTGAGATAGTGATAGGCCACTTGCCCCTTATTTTAAACCAGTCGAATCGGAATTGATTCAAGAACTTTACCATCTCTATCCTGGACCTGGGTATGTCCTTAAACTGCAACCAGACCCACCGGAGGATGAGCAGCACAGTCGTCTTGGTTGACGGTGGTGAGCATTCTGCGATCCCCAAGCCGCCTGCCAAGCGTGCATGGGGATTATGGCAACACCCCTTATTGGGAGGCCTTCGTCCAGCCACTGCTGGACGAAGTTTTATGTCTGATGGCGACCTCCTATGGGCCGTTAATGGGTTCTCTCTGTTTAATGAAGGCCTACAAAACTACTATCCCTATAAACGTAAATATCCCTGTAAACTCTCGAAATATTTAATCCGATTTTTGTCTTTTCTTTCCTCTTCAAGCTCTCTCCCCTCTCTCTTCTTTTCTTCTCTTTCTTTCTTTCTTATTTTCTTCTTCTTCAGTGGATAAAGACAAAAGTTGGAATACCTAACTATTCTGAAGTTACACTGTATTTATAAATGAGGCCCATAGGAATTATAGATTAGGCAAATAGAATAGGTAAATAGTAAGTACATAATTATAGGTAAAATCTGTAGGAAATGCTTTGGACTTAGTGGTGAACCTACTCTTTAAGGAAGTATTGTATAGGCGACACTGCCATAATTAAACAACATGGTAGATTTTATTTTGTAATTCCATTTATAAAGGTACACGTACCTACACTCTGGCTCCCACACTATCTACAAGAAAACAAATATGTTAGGCATTTAAATCTTATTCCAACGTAAAATAGAGTAGTAAGGCATTCAGAAATACTAATCACACAGAGAAAGAGCTCACAGCGTACTAGGGCCTTCAATGTTTTTTCGTAGAAGAGCTAAACCCGTTTTTAGACGCATATGACACTTCTAAGCTCTCGGTACGTGGCTCCAGTTGTATAAGCGCACACGGACACACACACATCTGCAGAGCATACAGAGGAACCTTCGCTAAAAGCGTAAAAGCCGTCACACACGATGAAGATGCTATGATATTTCATGTTTATCTTAGAACATATTTCAATATCGCTACTCATACAAATGACGAACAAGTGACCAAGAGATAATTATTATATTTCAAAATTGTATGGCTTCGTCTGTGACGGCTTTAACACTTCTTATGAAGAATGTCTTCGCATGCTCTTGCCACAACGAAGTATAAACAAGGTCTTAGGTGGAGCACGCTTGCAATCATACACAATAGATATCTGATCACTGTCACTGATGCACTTTACTACATGTGCAGAGAAGTGTGCGTAAGCCTAACCCGTTACTGTATGTGAACGTGCGTTTTGGACTATGCAGGCGTGGGTGGCATCACACACACTTACCTGCCCACTTTGCGAAGTGCATACTTACGCTTATCTAGCAGCAGTTATGTATTTTCTGTGGCTACATAATGAAGTAGATTCTTACGTCTGAATGGTCTTACGAGCTGTTATTATCTGTATTTTTCTACTCAGAAATATGTCACAGCGCGACATAATTGTATATATTCACATAGAATGCCTGCTATTAATTATAGCGGCCTTCGTTCTTACAGCTAAATAACAAGTAACAATTCTGTACGTGAGAATATAATCATATGTAAACATATTCAAAAACACAATGAATTCATATCAAAATGGCACAAACAATTTAGAGCTTTATCAGCGTGAAAGAAAGTATATAATTATATGACAATGGTACATATTTTATACGTCAGAGCTTAACTAAAAACGCTTATATATTTGTATTTACAAAAGCGCTTGGATTAATAAAAAAAATTATTACATTGACATGGCATGGGGTTTGGTTATAAAATAATATTACAACTATAACTATACTTACAATATTTGCAATTGAAATGAAGAATTGAGCTTTTAGGTATATAGGTAGGTATACTTATTTTTGCTAAGATTTACATCGTTATTTCTAATGTCTTTTAAGTTTGCCGCATAATAATAAGTACTTATAGTATGTATTTACATTGGGATGCGTACATTATCAAAACCTTTTTAGATGATGGCAAGTGGAATAAAAGCTAGTCGGGCATTACTTATGGCAAGATAACAATGTTGCATTAGATATTCGTCCTATTATAATATAAGAATTGATTTAATAATTGTGATTGATATCAGTTAAAATTAATGTATCACGGAATGTGCGTGTATAATAAATGCATTAGTTTTAAGTTTAATATAGAGCTTAGAACAGCATCGTGGTCAGAATTCGTTCTGTTTATAGTAGTTTCAAACGTTTTTCAAACTGTTCAAACGAAATTAATTTCTATCAATGCACCGTGGTCGTTATTAATATATTTAAATGAAGCATCTCCTAATAGTTGACAACAGTTTTTAAAAACAAATCTGCCGTTAAGTGCCTTTACTTCATTTCACTGGTTCTATAATATCAGAACTAAACTAATTATCACAGTTTAAAAATTAAAATAACACTCTTAATTGACCTTAAACATAGCCATCCTTAAACTAAATTAATAAATAACTTAATTTTGTTATAATTATGCATCGTAAGATGCACCATAAAACATTTTTTTTACAAAATATAAAATAACAGTGCCTATACAGTTTCTTAGGGAGAAAAATTAACAAATTGGTCATTAACTATGATAAATTTCTTATAAGGGTAGTACGAACGAGCTGCATACGAGTAACACTAGCCATCGCTGAATGGCACGGGGGTACTAATGTCACTACGCGGGAGATCAGCCTTGAGCGGCGAGCACGACGGATCCAGACCATACATCTGGTGTATGTAGGAAAGCGCTAACAGCACATAATTGCAGACTGCCAGTGGACATGTTGGTACTGAAACTGTCTACACCTTTGGTGTTTTAGTAGCTATTCCTGTTACTCTGTAAGGAGAACATAGTTCATACGGTGGTCTCGTTCCGGCGCAGTGGCTGCAACTCGCGCTGCAAGTCGTTGTAGTACTCGTGGTCAGACATAGACTCTTCCTCCACTGAACGCTGCGGCGCGTACCTAGCGTCCGGCGGCGGCGGCGCCTCGCCCTCGACTACCGCCACGTCCGTTGGGATACCCAGCGTCTGTGTGGGCACATTATCCTCCGACATCAGATACTCCGGATTATCCACGCATCGTTTCGGCCCGACGAGCCCGTGGAAGCGCAGCTCCTTCTCTTGCGCCTCACTGCCTTCACCTATCAGGTCCATGTATGTGGACTCCGTATGGTTATGTTGCGGCAGTGGCATCAAGTAGTCGTCTTCGTCGAGCGGCAGGTTCAGTTTTAGGTTTCCTACCTGGGCCTCTTTCACCTTGGACATACTGTCGAAGTTGCCTTCGAGAGTGTCAGGTCTCAACTTCATGGGATCGCTGCAGTATCTTGAGCTTGAAGTGTCTGAGGCGCAGACCGCGTTATTGTAGTAGTGTCTGTCTCCTTCTGGATTCGTCTGTCGGTGATCCCAGGCACCGGAGGTGGAACCTCTGTCGGGCATGCCCTCGGCGCCGGCGCCCGCTGCCCACGTCGAAGAAGTGCAAGGGTTCAGCGAGCTGGTCTGCGTGTCGTTCGCAGTCAACACACCGGAGTTGGTTGCTGTTGTCGGTAAAGTCTTGAACTTTGGCTGCAGATACTCGTCCGCTTCGACCAATGATTCCGGGCCTTCTACGGTCGACGAAAGGTTCGTCATCAGCTCCTTCTCATCCTGGAAACACATAAGACATATTTTTTACTGTGGCTATCAAGATGTTATCATTTGTGCTATACGATTACGTTTCATTTTACTGAATTAGGTGGAGAAAAGCATTTTATTTAGAGACAAATCTTTAAAGTGATGGGTATTTTAGATCTTAACTTTGTTTGTATCTAATATTTTGAGTCTCTGTTCAACAAAATAAAGAAGATACAATAATTTTTGTCTTTATACGTCATTTTGCCTTTAAACATCCAATCTAATTCTGCATAAAAAATGTTTGAAATAATATTAATCATAATGTTATCAATCACAGAAAAGCGAAGGCCCTACTCTTAGGTTCTCTCTTCAGTGTTATCAATCGTACCTACTAGAAAATGTTGAAGAAGGTATCTCGTTATTGCTAACTTTAAACTACTTAATGTTATAAAGTGTTTACAAATAGGTAATGCAGATTTTCCTTAGTGTATTTATAGGGGCGCTTATTCCGACCGTTGCGCATGTTCAATACGTTCGATACCCTTCATAGCCGTAAAAAGTTTCATATTGTACAAAATTCTATTACCTGAGTGGAGTAGGACGGAAGACGCATGAACTTATCCCCTGGAATGACGAGATATCTGCCGGGATCTCTCGCCATCTCTGCGAACCTATCCGCCAAGTGCTTGAAGGTCGGTCTGCTGTCAGCGTCGAGCATCCAACAAGATACCATGATGCAGTAGATGTCCAACGTACAAATATTAGGTTGCGGAAGTTTCAGCCCATTTTCTATGAGCTCTGGCACATTCCTAGCAGAAATGTTCTCATAAGGGCGACCTCCATAGCTCAGAATTTCCCATATGGTCACGCCGAAAGCCCATACGTCACTCTTGTGCGTAAATCTCCTGTGCTGAATGCACTCTAAGGCAAGCCACTTTATTGGCATCTTACCTCCGGCCGCTTTGTACTCGTCTTCATTTATATCTAATAGTTTTGCTAAACCAAAATCGGTTATTTTAACACAGTTCGGTGTTTGTACTAAAACATTACGCGCGGCTAAGTCTCTGTGTACTAATCTTTTCTCCTCTAAATACGCCATGCCACGAGCTATTTGTGTACACCAGTTGAGGAAGGCTTTCGAGCCTATCTTTTCTTTGTGCGTTTTGACGTAATCTAGTAGGCAACCCAACGGCATTAATTGTGTAATTAACATCATTTGGCTGGTCATGCAGACCGCTAAAAGCTGCAGCAAGTTGGGATGCTCCACACTCGCCATGATATACGCCTCTTCCAGAAACTCTTTACTTGCATTAGCACTAGTTCCTTCTTTGAGGACTTTGATGGCAACTGGAATCTTCACATTTTCTCCCTCAGGGACCCAGACACCACGGTACACTTTACCAAATGCACCGAATCCAAGCATACCACCTCTCCGAAGCTCGCCTTCTTTGACGATTCGTAATTTAGCTAGATTTGGTTTGACGTTAGTTGGCCGAAGAGGCTCATTGTCTTCACAACCCGTTAGTACCATAGTCATTTTAACGGCTTCTTTCTTTGCTATCGCTTTCTGTCTGCAAGTGTAACCGACGATAGCTAATGTTACCAGTACGAGAATGGCAATAACTAATATAATAACTAGAACAGTCGGCGTTTTAGCTGTAGCGGCGTTTGGACCGCTAGGTTGTTTTGAACAATATGGTTCGTCTATCTGATTTTGCTGCTGCTCGTCATAGAAAATTTTATTAGGCACATGTTCAGGACATATATCAGTGCAGTTAAACGCGGGATTCTCAGAAGAACTTGATTCATCAAGGAAAACTTTGAGAATCTGGCATTTGATGCAGTCTGTTGAAGTCGGTCCAGTGCATCCTCTACACCCGTGGTGACATGGCGCACATGCCTTTGCTTCTATATCTATGTAATGATCCGGTGGGCACTCGTCAACACATTGGTCGCCTCTCTTGAATCCATTACAGACTGTGCATACTTGCTTGTGTATTCCAAAGCCAGTGCATTGTACACATAGAGGATGACATTTTCTGCAAACAACTGTGACTTTTTCGCCGAGTTCCTTGATAATTCCGACCCATTCATTGAAATATCCATCGGGACAGGGTTCATTTTCTTCTAAACAGTTACCGATGGTGGCTTCGTCGCTGAGGATTGCTTTTTTGCACGAGTTGCAGCCGCCTTCGCCAACCGTATTCAGAGGTCCCGTACAGCCATCATGGCAATTAGAGTGGCATTGTTGGCAAGTTCCGTTTTCTGAGAGATATCTGGACTCTGGACAGGCGGCGACGCAGTAAGGACCATCGCGGACGTGTTTGCATCGTGTGCAATTCGCCCGACTCGGTCCAGTACAGCCGTCTAAACACTCTGGATGGCATTCTTTACACGTCTTCGGACCGCTTTTATACAACCTGTAAAGCATAAAATTGCTTGTTAGTTACTTTACTGTTTGCTAGTATCTTATTCAACACACAGCTGCTACCACGGCTGGGAACAATCAGGTCAAAGTGGTGTGCGGTACGTCGAACCGGTAGAGCGCTACCCACACAACACACGGTTTTGTTATGGTAATAAGGCTTTGAGATTTTTTGAGACGCAATATTGCACTGACAATGTTACTTTACATTGATTGTTAAAATTTTATATTAAACTCTTATTTAATTTAATTAGACAAAAATATTGCATCTACCCTTCTCAATCAAATAATATTCACTTTCGCCAGGCAGAAATCATTATTTATAAAAACATTCATATGTTTATAGAATGCATTATTTGAAACACCTACCCTGGATGGACACTGCAGTTCTGAATACAGGTGGAGCCTGCTATGTAGTTTTGGCAGGACAGGCACATATCCGGTCCCGGGCCCCAACATCCGTCAGACGAACATTGAGGGTCACACCCAAAATGTAACTTCTCTGTGGAGTAAATTATCGTTAGGAACAAGATCTAGGTACCTTCAATAGTTAGAGAAAGCCAAGTTTGACCTTGGAAATTTGACAAGGAAATAATATCGCGCAGTCTTCATTAGCATAGGCTGTTAGTAGGTAAGTGATTGTGTTTTTGAATGTGATGGAGGTAGAATAAAATATAATTCGCTCAAGTCAATATAAACAATTTCGCAAGGCACTCTTATATACTATGACTCTACTGAGGATCCTCACAAAACGTATCGCTGTGCTAACTCACCACAAAGCCCAGGATCTCCATTTTTCTGTATGACTTGTTTGTGTTCCCGTGATTTAACTAACTTGTTCCAGGCTATTTTATCAGCGTAGCATAAGTTCTTATTTTCCATGATCGCAATTGCGCCAGAGTTCACTCGCTTCAACGATTTTAGTCCAAGTGATTTCAGCGAAGTCTTAACGATGTAAAGAGAAGCGAAAAGATTCTCAACCATCTGACGGCCTCCAATCATTTCCAGGTTCCGGAAGTAGGAGAGACTAGTGAAGTTCGGATGGTGTGCCTGCACATTTAGGTAACCGGTGACCTCGCGCACGGTGCTGAACACCTCCAAAGCATCAGGCTCCATTTTTGCGTAGTGAGCACCAAACGAATAGTCATTGTTAACTTGCTGGAACCCAGTGAAAGTCATTTCCAAAATCTCTATAGAACCGTCTATGATGGTGCAATCTTTGTAGCTTGCTATGTTTCCCGAGTGGATTGGCTTCTCTGCATGGCAAGTTTTAGGGCATGTGACATTGCAAGGTATGCATTCTCCATTCACGGCGGTTTTATTTGGTGGGCAGCTCCTCACGCATGCTCCGTTGTCCTTCAGAAGATGTTCGGGGCAGTTTCGCACACATGTTGCTCCATAAGCATACTTCCCGTTTGGGTTCGGTTCCCACGAGTAAGTGGTCGGATTGTAGATTTGCATCGGGGGACATTCTTGCGAGCAAGTACCTTCGTCGTAGAAGTTACGGCAGGCATAGCACTGGCTTGCCAGCGGACCCTTGCACCCGCCAGCGCAGAACGTGTTGCAGCAGTCTCGCGGGTTCGGGCCGAAGCAGCGGCCCTGCGCGCACTGCGGACTGCAGTTCGTTTTGGAGAACTTCTGGCAGTTTTTCTCCCCTTCACCCCAGCAGCCGGCCTCACACTTGGGGTCACAGCGCGGGCAATCGCGCTCCGGCGCCGAGAAGTTGTATACGTATACGTAGGAAGCGTTCACACCAGTGATGATCTCGTCCCAGTTTATAGTTTTCACGTGACACAAGTTATAGTTCTTGTAGATGCCGACACTGCCGCGCAGTACGTCCCGCAGCTTGGGCAGCTCGAGCGTGAATGCTGAAGACATGGTAACGAGGAGAGCAAACTCTTCATCCCGTACGTTGAGTTTGAATAGCGTCCGGCCTCGAATGATCTGCAGTTCCGGCAGTATAATCTGTTTGACGTTGACGTGCGAGATAAGCACGTACCCAGTCACCTCGCGAATGTACTGCAGGAAGGACAAGTCGAGGGTTTCGTTTTGAAGCCACGTCAGCTCGAGGTTTCCGTCGACGTAGGTACAGTTTGTGAAGCGATCGCGGAGGTTCCGGTAGTGGGTGTCGCGGTTCGACGGAACCGACATCCGACCATTCGTGCCGATGCATACTGGAAAGAAAGAAAAACAAATATTAGATACAATTCAACTTTTACTGGCTTTCATGTATGGTCACGAGATATCGCTCGGACGAAAAGATAGACAGACTGTGCTAGCATGGACCCCTTGGTGCGTAGATTTAACTCTTACTTGACCGGTTTTACCGTTAATATTTAAAAGTTTATTGTTTGTTTGTTTATTTAATATTTAGTTATGGAGTACCTAATTATGAAGGGGTGGGTTGAAGTTTCAGCCAAACCCAAAAAAAGTACCAAACGGGGAAAATTGGCGAAAGAGGCTTTCAGTGATGATTTCTATGTTGGGTTTTCTTCAAAATCTAATCAAAACCATAAGGAAGAAGCGAAAGAGTGATCTGCCAATGATGATGATGACGACTTATTTATGAGTAAAACGAGCATTGCCTAATTGGGCTTCGTCAATATCTAATGAAAACAACGTATGTATTAGTGTCGGATTTACGTTCGGAGGCGAGCGCGCGCGCCTAACGAAGAGGCGTATACCCGCGTGGGCGGGCTCTAGAGCGAGTTTCTTCTACTACGCTACAAGCGACCCCGCTACATGGTGATTTATTACGACGGCACGGCTTACACCGCGGCGCGAGCGCAGCGCGCCATACGATCTGTCCAGCTAAACCGTTTATGTAAAACGAACACGTAAGATTGTCAGAATTTAGTGGCTTTGCCCAACTTTACCGTTGTGCTTGTTTTTACAGCGCACAATAATACACGATTGTTTCTATTTCCGATCAAAATAAATGTCTATGAATAAATGTATTCGATTGAGTTAGAAAAGGTTTGTTAACATTAGAGTAGCCGTAAAGGTGTGCTTTTATATTATACGATCCTAGATGTACAGTAGCATACTGCGATTTGCGTAATGCTTAATGAAGCACTTGGATATTGATATGATCAGAAATATTAGCATGGCATTATATTGACCACAACCTATAAACCTCGGACTTATACTTAAGAAATATTTATTATTTGAGAGCTCAGTGTGGCCAAGACAAAGAATCCGTTTTTTTCTAAACTCTATAGAAATACAACTACATCCAAGCAAGGTAGATTTTACCTGCTCGTTTCAATAATAGTTTTTTTTCTTGTGAGCATCCGAGAAATTGATCCCTGGCGTCATATGATACGTTTTTAGTTTGGTTTTCGAGTGTATTAAAAGGTACGCCATGGGCCGTATAACATATTTACTTTTCCTTAAAGTTGATTAACGAGTTAGAGCTTTATCGTCTGAACAAATAAAACGACGTATGGAGTTGCGTACACACACCCAGTAATTTTACGACGCAGTTACGCTTTGTCACAGATTATATACTACTATAATAGTAGTTTTGTCCTAAGCCTACCTATCTATTCGCGTGTGTACGCTATACGCATGCGAAATTACACATGTACTTATTCATTATTGAATAATGAATAACAAAATAAGTAAAGACTCGCATCGCTCAAAATAATTTGTCTGCGATAAGCGTGTATAAGCGGATAAGCTATATCAAAATTCTGCCTTAGGCCTTTACACTGAAACACTTTACACTGTTTTTTTTTATACTGTCAAGTGACGAGACGAGGAAGACTTTCGCCTGGTGGGAAGCGTCACGCCTGCCACTAACAGTAGCAGTGCCAGAATTGTGAACTTGCGAACACAATCCTGCGCCGCACTGCACTGCGCTCGTCACCCTGAGGTATTAGATGTTAAATCTCTTCATACCCATTAATTTCTCTGGTAACATTGCCCTTCAAACCGGAACACAGTAATGCTTCCACACTACAGCTTGGCGGTTGAATAACTGGCAAACGTTGTGGTACTTCCCCAGGCGTACTCTGCAGTAGAGTCCTACCACTACAATTTTTTTAAATAATTTTCCCGTTGTTTATATTTTTAACTTGTGCTGAAATCATTCTTAAACTAAACATTTTTACGATGCAGCTCATTACATTCAATAGATTATATTGCCTTTTGGATCCATAAAAATCATGTGATCAGAAAAACTTAGCTTGTGTGTGTAGTTCTGTTATTTGGCGATGAGTTTCACGCTTCCCTTGGTCGTTAACATCGTTTGACGCCATAGCATATCTAGGAAATCTATAGTTGGAACCAATTAGCAGAGTAGAGTCGGCGACCTTTACTGAATAACTAGTGTTAATACGAACGCCAATTTTCACATGTACTGGACTAGTTTCATGTTTAAGCAAAGATTAGCTAATTTTCAGTTTCAGAGTTTGTGATGCGAGGTCTTTTCTAGCAAGTATTAATATTTACATAGTATATCATATGTTTTTATTGTAACAATGAATAAGAGGGAACGCCTGTCCAGAACTTTGAGTAGCAAAGCCCAGGGGCGTTATTTTTGGATCGTGCGCAAAGTTGCGCATGCGAAAGGAGCTGACTTTCAAACGATATTGAAACTTATTCCAAACAGTATGGTTCGAAGGTCAGCTTGTATCGCATGCGCTACGCTTGCGTACTATTCAAAAATAAGGCCCCAGGACATCAATGCGCTGGCGCTTATTACTTAGAGGCATTCGATGGTCAGTGTCATTTGCCCTGTAATGTCGTTAGCTACCAGCACTCTTCAATTCGGATCACAGTGATGTTTGCACATTGCTGTTTAGCGCCAGTATATATGCGGTAATATGGTGATACCTAGACGACTTACTGAAAAGGAAATCGTACCAAGTAAAGCGTTTATGCAGTACGGAGTAAGGTCGTCTATGCATATTAACATAATAACTAGACACGTCATGTCACCGATGTATTTGTGGCACTTTGTAGAACTTCAGATTATAACTTGCTCGTTATAATCCAGTATAACTGTTTATATGTCTAATGCTTATCTTAAGAAACTGATATTATATTTTTGTAGCTTCTGAGTTTCTGATAGAACGACTTAACTGAGAGTGTTTCTAAGTGTTAGTACAATAGCTTGGCAATAAAGAGTAGAAATTAATAGGGGCGCCACTATCGCAAATAGTTCTATTTTTTTATTTGTCCAACAGAACAAATGTGTTGGTAGCTGTAGTGTAGGTTTTCCTGGTTGCGTTGCATTTTTTGGTTTCTTATTTTAGTTAGGAAAGATAATGTTTACTATTTTACTAATTTTACAACCGTCAGCCATGTCAGAGGCCTTTGGGCGGCACATTAACTCTGACACTAGGGCTGGCCACTCAGCCTATACGAACTTACTTACTTACTATTTTGTTTTGTTACTGCCTGTCCCTGACCTTTTGTATAATGGACGTTTTCACATTTTGGACGTTTTACTAGTAAGTCGTTTAGCCACTCAAGACATCACCATGTAGACGTTTTCACGTGCCGACGTTCTGCAAACATCGTCAATTACCCTGATAGTTCTTTCGATACGGAGGCAAAAAAACGATTCTAAAGCTTTTTGGCAAACTGATATCTGCGCAATTTTGGTTACCTACTTTTAGTCAGCTTAAGTTAATTCAAACCTATTAATGTACTAAACCATTTGGTTAAGTTGTACTTTTGCACATCCAAAAACATATAATTATTACTAATAAAACAATATATATCATAAACCGTCGAGCGAAACTTTCGAAAATGCCACCCATACGCGAAATCAGCCATTCGTGGTGTCACAATCAGAGCCTTTGGTGGGGCCTGGATAGTCCACCGAATTCAAAAGCCTGTGTAACTGTTGGTGTCTCGCTGGTCGGTATATGACTATCATATTTGGTAAGGCTATGTGTGGGCAGCGGTGTCCGGTCGACCTAGTTGTGCTTCATGAAACGCGCGATAGCAAACAAGCGTGGAAGCGGCGGCCCGTGCTCACTGATTTGATCTCTTGATGGGAAAATGGGAAATTAAGTATTGTTCTGAATACATGTCACACTTTTTGAGCATGTCACATAGCTATGTGATCGAAAATTGATTTTATATCTAGAATGTGACTTCGATTTAAATAAATTATTTTTAATGATCAAAATCACAATCCAAAAGGTTTTCCTAATTTTGTGGGGTAAAACGCTCTATAATCTTAGATTAACGGAATTAGAGACCGTAACCAGGAGACCCGCGAGACATTTGTATAAATTAAAATGTGACAGACGTCGTCGCCTACTAACGCCAGTTGGAATTATTTAGTATAAATAAACCGCGGTATTGAGATATTAATAGTACATTATGATACGAGTGTGCTATGTTGGTCATTACACTAGAGGCGGTATTATGCTATAATAATGGTGATAAGAAAGCCGAGAGCGTAATGACTAATAGCACAAGAGTTCCATACGACTGTTTTCGTCACACTTGCGAGGAAAAAACAATTTTTTTTGATAATAATCAACCACACAGCGAAAACGTCAACAAACATTTGCGGAAAATGGCGCCCAAATCAGTAATGCGCGCGCAGGTTGACATTTACTTCAGCGGCATAAGAACTCTTTGTTGGTATTACAAAAAAACTGTAAGTATTACCCGGCTATATTAAGAGTGCTTCGTACACGTACGTCTAATTGCAGTCACGTACAAACTTGACTTTACCGGGTTATACCTATTATAGTACAAGTGCCGTAATGTAAAGTAAAAAGCACGCGTGTATAATAACTTGGATTATGAGCCTAAAAGCGATGTAATAAGATCTACTTTACGAGCAAGTGTGATGAAAAAGTATTTATTTTATTGTGTTTGGACCTCTAGAATTACACAGAATAAGGAAGAATATAACTAAACATTGCGACAATAGTTAACTCATTTCTTATTACCTACGTTTGTTATCGAAAACAAAATACATGTGCTCAGTCACGTGATCGCATCCTCAAAATATACACGACCAGAGGTCCCCCGCGACTTCGTCCGCGTGGGGAAGAAATTCGGCCCGCTCCCAAAATTTACCACTTTAAATCATCCCGAGCTATTTTTTTAGCCCCTCGCCACAACTCCCCGAACTCTACCGACTATCAACTCCCCCCCCCCCCCCCCCCAAACTTCGCCTTTGAATGAACTACCCATATATCAATTTTTCATCACTATAACTTTAAAAAACAAAGAACTTGTCATTCAACATTCCACCCCCCTTTTATTAAATGGTCCCTGTCAAAAAAAAATTGAAACCACTATTTTTTATTATAAATGAACTATCCAAATCCAAATTTTCGTGACTAAAAGTCCAAAAACAAAGGACTTTCATACAAACTTCTCCTCCTTGGGGGTCGAATTTCGAAAAATCCTTTCTTAGTACACCCCTCCGCATCGAGATGAATACACCCTCCAAATTTCAAGTCTGTACGACCAGCGGTTTGGACTGTGCGTTGTCTGTCAGTCAGTCGTTGAATCAGTCAGGACAGAGCCTTTTATATATATAGATTACACGATTATTTAGTACAAAGTTGAAAAAATTATAGCTGCTACTTATAAAGTCAAATTTTGGCTTTTGAACCTGTTTTTTTCTACAATATTATTATCTATAGATGCGTAACTTAGACTCATACTCTCACTCATTGGGTAAACGTAGTCCATGAGTTCAAAGAATTAAGTCACTATTTAATACAACTTTAAAAACTATAAAAAACATATTGGTGTCCAATTGTCCATGTGGTAATGCTTAAAAACACTGGCAGCATACCCGCGTTGAATTGCCAAAGATATTCACTGCTTGAGGAATGAGCCAGTTCTCTGTTCTCTCTCTGTTTTTATTTGATCTATGTCGAACTCAGGTATTCTATTTATTTGGCATGCATTGAGTTATAGGGTCTTACTTAATAACGACGCTAAAATTTTAAGCCGATTTTGAAAAACAATATTGACGATATCTCCGGCAACCGGCAAAGAATTACATCTAGGAAACAGTTATTTTAAGGGTCACGTCGACATAATTCGTCACTTTCATACAGCCTTTCAATAGTCTACTTTTACAAGAGGTGACAATCCAACCAACTTCGGACATCTCGTTCTGTTGCAATCACTCAGAGAGCAGCGTGCCTTGCCCGCGACTGGTTTGTCTCAGGCCGATGTTTTTATCCAGTTACTTAAATTCTGTAGCTTTGAAACCAGTTTGGCTCTACCATTTCGTTCTTGTTATTCGACCTTTCACTACAATCCCTTAGTGCGGTGTGTAGATTGCTGCGCTCATTCCCTGTTTTCTTCACATTGAAGAAGGGAACTACGTAGTGGATAGTGTGAACGGTGCAAGGAATTCTGCTTTCGAAAACTTAAGCGATGTTTTCCATGAAAGTGAAATAAGCTTTATATTCTAGTCACTCGTACTCAAACTTAATTACGAGCATGAAGAAAGCACGTGCCATATCTCAATGCTTGTTTTGTCTTGTAGGATTAGTTAGTACCTAGTGGTTAGTAGTTAGTTAGTCAGGCCCTAGTGTAAGACGTTCTGGTTTAACCGAAGGCTTTATTATTGTTCTAGAAATTAACTGCCTGGACATACGGTTACCGTAAAAATGATGTCTCACTCAGTCAATTATCTCTTAACGTGGCTCGCAGACGGACTCTCATCCAAAAAGCTAGCAAGGAGCATTTTGACTGCTATAACTCGTTTTTTTATGCAATTGAGTGACGAGATAAGCGAGACGTTTTCACCGTGGTAAGCATCACTCCTGCCCATAACAGTAGCAGTGCTAGAATTGTGAATTTGCGAATTGTGAAATTACGTTAGTAATTTAGCTACGGCTACGCTACAACACTTAATTATTAAATACTCCATGATCATCATGGCCATAATGATCGTAGCCGCCATAGTACGCGTGCCCTAGACGTATTGAGGTATATACTCGTGTATATGTCGCAGCCCAATTGTAGAATTAGCCGTTTTACTTAATGGCTAGCCATTTTACAAAACAAAGCCGTTTTTTAAAACGGCGGATCAACGTTCAGCCGGATTGTCATTGCGATACGTTCCACAATATGGCGGCCTATGTTTATCCACATTGTAATCATGTTGCCTTCAATGCAAAACGGTTACCATACTAAGAAAATACAGTGTATTTAGTAAAAAAAAATGACAAAAAAGGACACTTGGTATATAAGTAGCAGGCAAACAATTGTTTTAACCACATGAAACGATCACACTTAAGTTATCAAAGCGCCAAACCGCCGCGAGTGTCCAAAATTTGAACTAAAGATTGCCAAAGCGGCGTATCATGACCCGCTTAATTACAATATTGGCTAGCCGTGTTGTAGAATGCGAAGCACGCATAAAATGCGGTGGCCTTACTTTCAGCCGTAATACAATTTGGCAAAACATTAATACGCCACTTTATAAAACGGCCCTGTTTTTTAAAATGGCTAGCCGTTATGTAATACGGCGTATTCTGAAATTTGGCTGCGACATATACACTACATACCTATTCTTGCGTGACGTCACCTGCCAGTCTCAACGGAAGACCAGCGCCGGTTGACTTTCAGCCGGCATCATGCTGAACTTGGATTAAAATTTATCTTATTTGTATCCTAGATAATATTGCGATTCTCGTAGGAGAGAGGATGAAACTGCGAAGCGCTGCTTGCATGTAATATTTTCATGATATGCCGTAAACTGACAATAACAGTTTGATCATTCAACATAAATAATGTACGAGTATGACTACCAAGAGAGCGCTATACTTATTTACCATTGCATGAATACGAGACATCATTTCTTCGAGAAAAACAAGATATTTGTGTCCTCTGTCCCTATGTCACAGTCAAGGGACTAAAAATGATGAAGCATAAATGAGTCCTTGCCCACGCGTTACAGGGCGCGGGGGTACGATGACAAAGGGGATTGATGGAATCATCACTATAGGCAATTTTCCTCCGTACTACCCAACCAATTAAAAATTGGGCAATTTGATCGACGATTGTTCTAAGTCACTTAAATGATGTGCACCTCTTTTCTTTTTTCATTGTACTTACTGTTGGAAGAATGTGCCGGAATTTCTTAGCTCTATCAAGTTAGTCTAATTTACATAATGTTACGTCGGAATCAACATAATTAATTATTATTCCATCCATCCAGCCGACGGGGTAATAAGTGATTAAATCACGGACGGTTGTAAAAAATATATAAGTCAATTTTATATAACCACATTATTATTGAACCGAACTCGTCAATGAAACTTTTGAATATGTTTATTAGCCAAATAATTGTAGGTGACCAATTCACCAATCGATGGTGGCGGGGGATTTTTCGTGCTTGATATATTAAGTATTTCACCACATCGTACCTGATGTTAAGTGACGGCATGGCCAAATATTAATAATGGATATATATTCAAATAAATATACTCTCACATTAATGGAAGGCACACAATATTTTAAAAGTTATGCCCTGAAGTTGGGCGCCCCTTATCTGGAAGCTACAAAGTGTCAAATAAACACATTAGATATTCGTATGACGCACCTATCAGTTACATGCTGTATTTTTATCCAGAATCTTCCATTTTGAATTTATAAATTTCAGCTTCGGAGCTTGGTTAACAACTACAATGAAGTCCATAGTAATTGACTATTCAGTTCTTGCGGATATGAATTTCGTATGGTGGGGCTGCATCGATGCATTTAGCAGCCGCTGCGTCCCGCAGTTTTACACATTGTATTTCAGTTTTCAGGGTAATTTACTGGTTTGCGAAGTGGAAGTGTCAAGGGATATAAATCATTCCTACAATATGATTTTCACTATTTCAGGCCAACACACAACACCACATTATCAGCAAAAATTAGAACACGCTACCTCAACCCCCCTAGCACGCGCCGAGGACTAATTGGTCTTTCCCCGCGCGGGAACGTGATAAACCTAGAATTAGATACGTCTGTCACGTTTTCGCGGGGAAAAATAGAGTGGATATAATTTTATCATGTCTCGCGTGCTAGGCGGGCTGTGGCTCATTGTAAACTCGCCCTAAAGGATGTGAAACTAAGAGCGAAATCAATAAACATCAAAATTAAAAATAAAGCCGTCAAGTACAAGTCGGACTTGCTGCGACTCGGACAGAGATCTCTAAGTCGAATAATATTGGTGCTTCCACAAACAACGCGCATTGAGGTCTTTTTAATAATCAATAGGTCCCTTATTTTATCAACATATATTTTAATACAGTTGTAGTCAGTTGTATAATTATATATATATACAATTACATGTTCGTTTTTAAAACTTTCAAATAAATGTCGTCTGAAGAAATATGTTTTTTGAGGGCAACTTACTACTTAGCTACCTACTATTCCAACTGCCAAAAACTCTATCTGTCTAATGGCTCCCAGCAATTGGCGTTTGCCACAATTTTCTTAGTATCTTTTTCGTTGTCTACGAAATCCAATAATACCTTTTGTACATGATGGTAGGCTTTAAATATATTCAAGCACAATTCAATGCTTGCGATCCTCTCGTGCTATCTAAAGGTACCTACTTCTATTCTACCCAGCACTCCAACCTGTTCCAACTTCAGTTCTGTTGACAAGTTTGTATGTATTATAAGATATGTAATTATTGCGTATTAGACATGCAGATTGCAATTTTGATGCATTGCAATAATATTCTATGAACGTGTTAACCTATGCATAAGTAAACGAACTTCATACACTCCGCCGAGCATATTTAAATTGTTTCAGTTTTGTTCATCCCCAAAAGCTGCCGGGGAGTTATCGCTTCAGTCAATGTAGGGGTTTTAGGATGTTTTCTTTTAGAGATAGTGTGATTTGCATTGTGATTTTTGATTTTAGACTCCCGGACGTCTTCACCTATATCGCTCCCGCACGCTATTCCTTTATTCGTCAGATGTATTGTTTGCAGTGCAAAGGAAACTCAAGCTTCTGAAGCAATTAGCTGACTTATCAAGGGGTAAGTTCTATTTATTAAATTTTATAGATTTTTGAAAATTTAATTAGATTTTTCCACATTACACGGTGCCTACGTCGAACGGTTATGGTATTTTTTCATATTGTGAACGGTTTTACAGTAACATTTAAAAGGTAAAGAAAATCAAAGACGGCTTTACTAACCTAGGTCCTATAGTTTAGGAGAACAAACTGGTTCTTGTGGGTTTCGTGTATTATTTCAACGATAAAATGTATGTATGGGCGAAAAAACTACAGGACATTATGTGTCTTAGTAGGAGTTAGTTCTTACAAAAACAATTTTCGGCTAAAACGGGTTGTTTTTTAAGTCTCAAATTAAGACAGGCAGTTGGCTCCCAGTTCGCAATTAAGAAATAGTTATTAATTATATTAGTTCACAGTTTATATAACAATACCAATATATTCAACTTTGTAGTGGATAGCAGATATATTATTTTTAAATGTGATCCAGGACATAAAAAACAGAGTCGTTTCACAAAAGACATAAACGCGCACCTCGTTTTACTCAGACCAAGGTATAGGGTCTACTCCAGCCACTATTTTTCTTACTGCTTGGCGGTTGAATAACTTGCAAAGGCGTGGTACTTCCCCAGGTGGACTCTGCAGTAGGGTTACCGCTACAAAATACTACCAAGTAAATTAATCATATAGTTCATATTATAATGTAATTTCTATCTTTGAACAGACAGAATCCGAATAATATTATGTTATATTAATAATAATATAATAATTTTATTTTTTTATTATTCATAATTATAATAATTAACAATGTATATATTTAAAGTGATATATAGTTTTATATTAAAATACGTACATACTCGTACATCAAGAAAACTGTGTGCTCAACTTTCACGTGATATACTCGTACATCGGAATAGATAATTAAAAATTAAGATCCCGTTTCTGGTTTTAATTTTAACTACGAAGCATCAAATCCGAGCCCGTCAAATTCCTGTTTTGAGTGGAATCGATATTTGAATCGAGTGCTCATCTTGGGTCAAGAAACTCGCCTTTTGACTCTTGCATATAATTAGGTATAACTCGATTATTTCTAATGGACGTTAATCCGATGTTTTAAATTTAATGTTTCGTCGTGAATGTTCGGCCGTCTCTACCAACTTGTTAAAGTAGATAGAAGTGTGTTTGTAAAATACAGCTTTAATTTATTTATTATTCATTCAATATTCATTTATTTCCTTTTACTACGCTTAATAGTTAACCTAACTACGTGTTAAATGACGTTAGAACCTCAAATTATCCCACTTCTAAGAGTCGATTACAGGTTTTCCCTACAAATTCCGAACAAAACTGAAATAAAATCCAGTTTTATCACAGTACTATTAAGTTTTATGTGGTTTTAATGGCAAACGCAATATATCATGTAATGATACAGAACCCTTGGTGTCTGAGTGAGAGTCGCACCTGACCCGTTATTAAAGTTATAATTAGTGGATAAAGTCCGGCCAAGTTCACCTCCGTCGTGCAACACCCATGGCGTGCGTGGGCGCAACCACGCGTCTTACAAAGAACTTATTTAAAAACTTGAAACGCCAAATACGTTCAATATCCAATGACACACGGTTCCGGCGGCGTCTGGTGACTTGCAACACTTTGCCAAATGTTAATAAGTACTAGTATAAGTTTAAATTCTCAATCTAAACTTAGAGATCTGGATTGCTCGCGGTTAACAGGTAATTTAGAAATAATTTTATAGTAATTCTTATACGTTCATCGTCTGTCTTCTTTTGCGTTTAACTTTAAAACAAAAGCCATAAAGGCATGGACCCCGATGTGCTTAGTGATTGATTTATAAAAAAATCTAAGATTGTATAAAATTGTTTTCGGGTGAGATTATTTTGTTTTGATAAAATATTTATTCTTACACTTTTAGTCAGAGCATTATGTTATTACTTATAACTACTTACCTACCTATTGAGAATAATCAATATGAAATAAACTATATAATTTGCTATTTTGAATACGCATTACGATGATGGGTTAAAAACAATACTTTTAGTTAAATTTTGTAATTGAAACATTATTCTAAAGTTATGAGTGTCGATAGTTCTCTTTCAAGATTTTTGTGAAGTCAAACCGACACACTTGAAATGTTGGTACTCGTAGTAGTAATAGAAAGAAAGGAATTTCAGTGCTAGGTACCCAAATCTCAATAGATATACCGACTCCCGCAGCGACAACTTCGAATATCTTTAAAACTGCGAAAGTATCAATTGATAATCACGGAAAAATTTAAGCTTAAAATTCATAACATTTTCCTTCTGAAAAGTATAGTCATACAAACGCGATTACTGCTGGATTTATTTATTTACAAAAATTAAAATTAAATTAGGGTTCGGTACCTCAAAAGGAAAAAAGGAACCCTTATAGGATCACTAGGTTGTCCGTCTGTCTGTCTGTCTGCCTGTATGTCTGTCTGTCAAGACCCTTTTTCTCTGGAATGCGTGGAGGTATCAAGTTGAAATTAATATCAAATACGTCAGTCCCTTAGATCTGTAAAAAAATCAAGCTTCTAAGTCAACGCAATAAAAAATTGGCCATTTTAGTGAGTTTTTAGAGTGAACTAAATCAAAATTCATAGGGTACTTCCCGTTGACCTAGACTCATGAAATTCGGCAAGAAGTAAGGTCACATAACATTAATTACAGGAAAAATCTGAAAATTGATAATTTGTAGATATATCATCATTTCTCAAGCCAAAACTGAAATGATTATTTTGTTTGTTTCTTTAGTTACCAAAAAAATTACTAGATGGCTTTCCACACCGTTAAAACGCGCAAACATTTTGTTCGTTGGTTTTTAGACGGGTTTGATGGCAGCTGCTTTTTAATAAATGTACGACTAACTTATCCCTTCAGATGGACGAGGGAGCCACGAGCGTAGGTTTTGAAGAAAACTGACATCTGCATTGTTTTTTTTTTAGTTCTTGCATTTGAACAACATTACAAATAAGTTGGAGGGCTACAATTCAAATTTGCCTCTTGAAGATTGTAGAAAGGAGGTTTATAAACTAGTTATTAGGCCATATTCTTTGCACCATAAAACCTACGGAGAAAAGTAATCACATAAAAGTTTAAACCTTTTCTTATGTAAGTAAGTACATCGGTGTCTGCGTTTTCTTTCTTTCTAATTTTTTGGTTTCGCACCATGTTTATTCTGCCAATTTCAAGTATATGCATATTACAAGTTATTGATAGTATCGGTCTTAAGTCATAAACTAAAACCATGGACAAGTCCAAGTCATGCCCTAAAATTGCCTAAAACACCCAGCAACGCTGGGTGTTAAAACTCCCAAACATTTCGTAATAAGTTTTCATCACACATTTTTATGAGATTTCGCTGTTAGCGTATTGAACGAAAGTAGAAATTCTTTTAGGGTTCCGTACCCAAAGAGAATCCAATTGTACCCTATTATTAAGCCGCCTACCGTGACTGTATGTCTGTCCATCTATCTTTACTGACCTATAATCTCGTGAATCGTAATAGATAGCCGGTTGAAATGTTCATAGAATATTCGCTATACACTTAACTATCGCGGATTATATAGAACTTGTGTGAGTGGTACGGAACCCTCGTTTTCCGAGTCCTCGGATTTGACGGTTTTATTTGTATAGTTCGTAATACCCCGTTTTTTTAAGGAAATGAAAATAGAAAAAGTTCTTGAAAAAGTCGAGATAAAAGATTTTTCGGTAAATTTATTGAAATTTAGAGAAGACAATGTCGGGTTGGTATTAGTTACAAAATAAGATTCGAATCTAAAATAAATTTAATGACAATCTGATGCAAATCTTATTTTCCAACCGAACATACTTATGATATATTCCGGCAAGACTGAACGTTAATGAATTGCCACGTTTGATTTTAAATTTTAAAATGATTGCCGCCTTAGCTTTTTTGCAAGCTGTGTAGCACTTACTAACGGACAAAAAACCTGTTAGTTTATTTATTTCGTAGCTTCAAGTGTTTTACATATTTATGTATGCAGCATTCTGATATCTGCACTGCACGCGGCCATCTATTTCATTCTAAATGGGTTTTTTTCTATGAATCAAAAAGTCACCTTACATGTTTTTAGTTTTGAAAGTATTAATAAGATCGGTTTTATTAATAAAACACGTACCTATTTATGCGTTTCTTAGAATCTAATCTGAATAATTTTTAAATCGTATTCGGTATTTTATTCATGGTTTTTTATAGGTAAGTATATAACTATTATATTTATAGCTTTCATGAATGGAACTCGATTAGACGTAGCTACTTTACCGTCTTTCAAGTTTTATGTTACAAAAATGTTTGAAAAAGTATCTAAGCTGTTAATGAAACTGACAGCCCTTTTCTTGTGAATTTCGTGAAAACAATCTTACTCTAAGATTTTATTAAATAGAGTTTGTTCTTTATCCTTCTCCGTCTATGAAGAAGCGTTACAACTGCTTAGATTCTGAATACTTATATAGGTACACAAGTACGAATCTATAAATGTTTGTTAGTATAAATTCCACGAGATCTGGCAAATAAGTTGTAAGTTGATCTAAGAGCCCAGCCACATGTCAACGGAGCAGGCGCAGTGCCTGCAACGTGAATTGGTGCGGCATCGCACCGCAGCACGTTGCTCTAGCGTGGTAATTTGCGACGCCATTCGGCATCTATTTTGCACAACGTATAAACGTATGAAACGTGAAAGAGTGACCAGCCTATCTGTCGACCTATGTCGCCACGGCAGCGGCACGGCCCGTGCTATGCCTTTTCACGGTGCGGTGACGTGCCGCCACTGTGCTTCTAAAGCCGTACCTACTGTTTCATGGTGCCGGCGTCGAGACGTGAAAACTTGTATAAACACTAATTTGTCAAAGTTTCAATGCAACATTCTAATCTGAAGGCGCCTAAAGCTATGAAGTTAGTACAAAATTCCGTATAAGGAAAAGTTTAAGCATAGCTTTTCAATACATATAATTTAAAAAAAACATTGAAACTATCATCCAATGGTGAAAAAAAGTGATTTTTGAAAATACTAATACTGTGTATAATCTTGTCTTAGGCATGAGCAAATGTGTGTCTACATATACGTTATTTTTAACGGATACTCAAGAAAGAGACAGAGTATGCGAGCGAGGATACTAGTTCTCCTTGGCTACAAATACTTTATATTATTACCGATATGTGTAATAACTTTGTTGACTTGGTGTTTTCCTGGTTAAGAAACACATATTTATTGATAGTGAGAATGCAGTATTGCATTATTATTAATCTGACTGAGTGATCTGACACTATCTTGTTATTGAACTGAAAATAGTATGCGGACAATAGATTTGACAACACTCGATCCAAAATTGGATGTCTTCCTACTTATGTTAAACTGAGATCGAAATGCGGGCCCAAACAGTGTTTACTTTATAGTAGGATTCCAATTCCGATATAGATTGTATAGGTTAGGTTAAGTCTGGAAGGTGATAAGAGGAACGTGAATAGTAAGTAACGTAAATCTTGGTTAAATCACAGATAAGTCTCTATGGCTTAAATTAAAGATAAGTTGGCATCATTTAACTGCCTCCATTTTCATTTACTTATCTGTACTAAGACTTAATTTAACACCCGTACAAAACCTGTGTCCTATAATAAAGATCTGTAGAAATACCTACAAATCATAAATTAACAGTTTTAAACGTTGCGTTAACGGCTATTTAACAACGTTTTGTCTAGATATTTATTTCATAATCACTGGCAGGTGTCTAGCAGTAAAAAACATAGACGTCTATAGAAAAAAAGCACATTTCTTTTCTTGTTGAATTTTTTCGTTTGTTGGCCTGGCACCTGTATTCAAAGTTAAATTACCACGCGACAACATTTTGGCTACGCTTGGGCGGCCAAGTTACCGAACATACATTTTTGACCATCACTTATGTTCAGAAAATGTGATGGTGGCTCCCTCAATCAATTTTATGGATAAGCTGGTGCATTGTATGACGCTTTGTCCAATTATACATAGATAATTGTTTGAACGGAAACCGCGAATACCGTTTCTAACACAAATGCGTCGTTTCTAGTTTTCGTAGCGCGTTGGGACATAAAGCAATCTTACGACATTCCAATCTCAAAGTAGGTAATTGACTATTAACGACTTGTTTTTACAATCGCTAACCGCACTGTTTATGATTTTTGTAATCATTTGGGTGGGTTGATGACTGTCATTTTTTTAAATTAATTACTGTGCTAAATAAATTTTGTAATTCTGGTAGAGCAAGGTAGCCTAGGGCCAATCCGTAGTTAAGCCTCTACTATTAATATTTTTTACTAGAAGGAAGCAAATAATTTCTATATACTTTCCATAAGTAACTGAAAAATGGTTCCTATAAAGTGGGACTGGGCTGGACACGTCTGGCGAATGCCAGAAGAGCTATGGGCGAAATCCACCACTGACTGGGCGGTTAAACGGCCACAAGGCCGGCCTAGAAGGAGGTGGAACGACGAACTCGATGCCCATACAAAGGAGTGGCCCACCATAGCACTAAATAGAGAAAAATGGAAAGAGGGAAGAGAGGCCTTTGCCCAGCAATGGGACAAAACTGGCTAGTTTAATAAAAATAATATTATAATATGACGTGAATGAAACATGACGTACAGCTAGCAAACTCTACCCACATTTATATTAACATTTAAAATTTGATCCTTATTTTAGTTTTGACCTCATTCGTCCAAGTTGTGTTTATAGCTTTGGGTTCCAAGCTTCTGAGAAAAGAATCGAATGTATAACCAAAAGTATAATATAATACTATGGGAACAATGGTCTTTTCAACGCCAACGCGGTAAAGGATTCGATTTAGGTTCATGATATATTATAATGTATAAGTATAACGGTCGGCAGTATTAATATTACTGAATACTAAAACAGCATCATTGATTTCTACTACAGCTACGTCGAGTATTTCAAATAATGTTTCTTTGAAGGCAGAGTTAGACTTAGTCAAGAACCAAGATTAATAAGGTATCTTAAAGTACGGTGACGCTGTAGAGACTGTCTGAGGCCGACAGAAGAAGTCATAAAAAAAAGGTATAAGCCTATAACTAAGACAGGCAACTACACCCTTAGCATTTCACTACAGGGCATATGCTTATCCTTTTAGGCGGATTATGAGGTCTACGCAAAATGTACACTCAGTCCAAAATGAGAATTTCTCTAAGTGCACTTTCACCTTTACATAGTGATAAATTTTCTGGTTTGTTTAAAAACGGTGAATACTACCGAATCTTCGTTCGTTTCTGTCGCTAAATTTCTGGTTGGGTCCAAAATGTGCAATACGTACAGCAGTTCTCAATAAGTACACAAAAGCTATAAAATGACAGTATAGACCGTGAAATCGTGAGCTTCTATTTATGTGTGTTTATTTTTGTTAATTTATAGTAATTTTCACTTGAACTTTTAAATGAATTGTAGGTAGGTACTAGTTATCCATAAAAAATAATTTTCAGTAGTGGTATACAGGTTGTAATGTAGGACTTGGGTGGGTATGTCCTAAAACTGCATTCAGAACCACCGGAGGAAGGTCAGCAGCGTCTTCTCTGTTAACGGTGGTGAGTGTTCTGCGATCCCCAAGCCGCCAGCCAAGCGTGGGGATTATGGCACTCTCTTAGTGCCTCTCGCTAGGTGCTGGGTCAAGGATTTGATCCAGAATACAGCAACAAGACAAGGCACGCATTGTCTGGATGTTCCTACTTTGCAGCCCTTATTACCGGCAGCTTGAGCCCTGTTCAGCTGCACGTACCACGCACGTTTATAAGTTTTCTATAATATTTTTACTCTTATACTTATAGTTTTAAAAATGAAATAATACGCTCTCGTCGCAGTGCCATCTCGGGTCATACATGGAGCACACTTGCCTAGAAGAAACCGTATTCACTCGCGACTTCAAGATACCCAGATTATAAATAAATCTGAATTGTTGCCGTAGCTCCAAGATAAGGCTTGTTTATTTTGTGCCAGCGATTAGCCGAACGCGTTTATACCGGCTTTCTGATACGGTTTAAGCTTCTACATAAAATTTTAATTTGAGGATTTTACTTGGCACTAAATAAAATAATGGTTAAGAAAGCACACACCATGAATAACATTAGTTCTTTTTATGGTTCCGTATTCAAAGGGCGTCCAATGAAATACTGTGTCGTACGTTATCTGACCTACCTTTAAAGGGTTGTATCTTTTGAACCGTAATAGGAATAGGAAGCTGCTTGAAGTTTTCACAGAAATGTTTTGTTATAGGGGAAATTGTATTTTGTTTTATACAACTTAGGCATAAGCCTTTATTACCTACAACAAACTACAAAGACTACTTTTTGTTTGGTGGATCGTCAAACGCACATAAAAAAAATACAGTCTCTTTGTAAAACTATTACTTAATTTATTGTCTTTGGTCCCTCGATGCGCGAGTTCCAAAAGCACTGGTTTTTTATCCTCCGAGTTAATCCGAAATATCCAAAAAAACATTCCTTCAATATAAAATGAATCCAAAAACTGACAAATTTAAAGAGTTCTAACTAACACTTTTCATGTAATTCATTATCAGATTAAGAGCTTCCATTTATTTATTTTAACATTTAAAAAAGCCTAGTACCAGCTTCACTACAATCAAAAGCGTAAGCTGAAGAGAATCCAAAAAAGCTTTCCAAGTGATTTCAAAAGGCAGCAATTTGAGTCCGTTGGCAAGTAGTGGGCTGTCAGTTGGGCAAGTTCTCCGACTACCACATAAGAGTTAACTTACTCTTTCCTTTAACAAATTCCGAGTGCCTAGAGTGGTGGTTGTGTTGACGCCAGCGGTGCTTGGCAGCAGCGGCTTGGGACAGAGTCGCCAGCAGCGCCAAGGTGCACAGAAAAAGGCGCGCAGCCACCATACTCCCATCACTACACTACACACGCGGCCGGCCCCAACTGGCGCATATCGTGGACTGACTGGCGGTTCGACACTCGCCCTCTTGGCTCACAGCCTGCGCCCGCGCCGCGCTTTGTAGACCTTAGCCTTTCGAGACCCGAACAAACTGCGATGACAGCCCAACGACATCGCTGGAAGGCTACTTTTTTAAAGTTCTGAGAACATTTCATGCTAAATTTATTAAATGTGTTTATGTTACCTATTCTCGCAAAAACGTCTACACGGATTTGGATAAAACTCGGAACAGAGATAGCTTATTTCCCGGCTATTATTTATAGGCTACTTTTTTACATCATCATCATCACCGTTTTTCATCATCACGCAGGTGAAACCGCTGGGCTTAGCATGTAAACATATCTAAAACTACTTCAAATGAAATAAATACAAATACTCAGGGTTTAGTCAAATGCAAACCTATTAAGAATAAATATATATATTATTATGAACTATTCATTTTGCTTTTTTTAATTTCTATTGCTGTTTTAATTATAAAAAAACCTATGTTATTCCTATTTTTTTGATTATCATAAAAAACGTCTCCATTTATTTGATACTGTATAAGTACAATAAACTATTTATAATGTTGCTGATTTAGGTTGAGAGACTTCGATTATTAAATTAATATTATCAATGATGGCTAGACTACGCCCTCTATAAGTAAATATTACAAGTTTTGCTAAATCGAATCAGTTATTGTTAGAGGTCTGGTTTGTGTAACTATAATGCCGTGTCTACAAGTTTGTAGAGCAAGGTGGGCCCTCGACCACAGGTAATGGCTTGCCAGGTAAGCGCCCGCAAAGGTAAAAACTGCTTGTAACAAAACTTTAATGCAGATCGCGAGCACGCTACATCGATATAAATAAATTTTACTTAGTGTCCATCTACACGGATGATAACTGTGATTAATACTAAAATGTAATATCCAGTAGTGATAGTATATAGTACTGATAGCATTTACTATAAAGTACTTATATTCAGTGTGTAAAATTCTGTGCCCGAAAGATGTCCTACGGGACCTTGTTACTGAGCTTACGTCGTCTGACTAACTGTCTTTCTCCATCAAGATAATTATGACCCGCACCGTACTAGGAAGCCAATTTTTTTGCAGAATAAGCGTAACTATTACGAAAATACAAGCAAGCAAGCTTGCAACAAACACAACAACAAGCTTACAAGCTTACAAGCTTTGCTTAGTATGGGGCTACATGGCGCTGTGTGTAATAAATGTCCCCCCAATTTTTTTAATTTTTTTTTATTAAAAAAAAAATGGACATCCGTGCAAAAAAGTGTACGGGTTAAGTTTATTAAGTTTTGTTATATCATAGAAACAGTAATATCTAATAAAGGCACCATAGCAAAGCATGTTTGGTTGCCAGATTCAGGACTCGTGGCAAATTCAGTCATAGTAGCGATGGCATGGATAAAAGATAAAATAACATGCAACAGAAGAACCTGGCTTTCTGGGAACCTCTTTATTCTTAGCTATAAAACTTTGATCCACGAACATTGAAAACAGTATATTTAACCTGATGTGTATAGCTTACTATACACATCAGCGTTACAGCCGTAGATGAAAATGGCCACTAACATGCAAAAATGTCTTTTGCCTAACAAAGTTGATCCCTGACGTCCATTATTGTACTAAAATAGGCGTCAGGATTGTTGATCAAATCCAAAAGCAATAAAATTGACAGCATAGGGCCAACACATAGAGACAGAATCAAGTAATCATCATCATCAGCCAGAAGACGTCCACAGCTGAACGAAGACCGCCTAGGAGTAACGGGATCAAATAGTACCATCTCGAAATCTTTAAAGTGCGGACATAAGCACTACTGTCTCAAAATTTGAAGAACAAGCTAGACATTAAAAAAACCGGACTTTTTGAAAGTGCTGGACACGACGAAATAAAGTATCATCATCATCAGCCCGGAGACGTTCACTGCTGAGCGAAGGTCTCCCCCTTAGACCGCCACACTGTACGACAACATGTCATTTGCATCCACCGGCCCGCGACTTTTACAATGTCGTCGGTCCACCTAGTGGGACCGGCTTAGGTTATGAGGCCTTCGTACGTTGCGTCTGCCGGTTCGCGGTCGCCACTCAAGAACCTTCTTCCCCATCGGTTATCAGTTCTTCGAGCGATTTGGCCTGCCCATTACCATTTCAACTTGCAAACCCTGCGAGCTATGTCGGTGACTTTGGTTCTTTGGCGAATATTCTCGAAATAAAGTTTAAATAATTATTAATGAAAACACGATTCATTATCACATAGTGTCATATACGGGGGTCCCTGGAAAGATTAAGAGCAGTTAGGAGTTCCACTAAATCTCAACTCTATCATAATGTAAAAGACTCGTCAAACATACCAAATGTGCTCAAATTCGAGGGGTTTATTATTAGCCTTTCATGATTTTCATTAAAATTCGTCGTTTCGTCCTTTCTTCACCAGATTAGCTTGATTATACGAAATTGTTGTATAGTCGCAACTACATGGTCCTATATTTGCAAAGTTTCAAAACAACACGACAATTGATTAGCATAAGCAGACATAATGACTGACAGACAACGCACAGCCTAATCCGCTGGTCGTACAGACTTGAAATTTGGAGTGTATTTGTATATAAATAAAAATATAGGCGTGTTAAAGTTCTGCAATTTTCTTCCATGTTCTTGATTGAATCAGATATGAGGATACATTAAAAAGTCAGATAATGTTATAAGATGGATCCGGACACTGTTGGGATTTATCTGGACTGCTGGTAGCCCTAAGTAAGTAGGATTTCTGTAAACAAATAGATACTTAGCCTAGTTATTTTCCTATCTGTGACTATCCGTATCGTTTATGAGGTCATACAGGTCCTAGCTCTGATGATACGATATGACCGGGGCCTACCATAACCAAAACATTTTGCGTACCTACTTTTGAGTACTATTACTTTCTCCTATAGCTCAAATACTTTTGCGTTCTCCAGCTTGCAGCGCAAAGGAAGTTTTTGATTTTGCTACTTTATTTAAGTATATACAAATACAAATACAAAATTATTTATTTTGACACAAATCATTTCACAAATTTATGACCCATAGGCTCCCAAACTAGTCAAAGACTGTGTGTCGGGAACCAGTGGCTTCTCCTATATAGTTATACATTAGATAGCTATGCCAAAACAAAACTATGGGTATGATTACAGACTATAAGTAAATAATTACGAATAAAGTTGTATCTATAGAATTTAGAATTTATGTTTTATAATGCCAAATTTGTATACAAATAAATAGGGGAAAAAAAGAAATGTTTTTTGCTAATAGCAGAAAACAAAACTTAAATATATTATAAAAACCAACATTCCGAAAAATAACAAACAATTTTGCATGCATAATACAATCTTTGTGCATGAGTACGTGTATGTGTATGTGTGTTTGTGTGGTTTTGTATATACATATAATATATATCATATGTGTATGAGTGTTTGTGTTTGTGTGTGTGTGTTAGTGTGTGGGTGTGTGTGTGTGTTAGTGTGTGTGTGTGTGTGTGTGTGTGTGTGTATAAATAAATATTATAGGTGTGGGTGGTGTATGTGTGTGTTGATGTGTGAGTTTATTACATATACAGACTATCCAATATTTTCTCAGTGCCATCATAATCAAATTTTTGTAACCAAGACAAAATGACTTTTTTTATTTCGTTATTACTAAACTTTTTAATGTTATATTCTTTATTTAATATTGTATACAACCGCGGTGCTATGGTGGTGTATTTTTTTGAGCGAATCTGGTTTTCGTTATAGCGGTTGGAAACAGCTCAACTCTTTTTTTAACTGCTTTGGGTAGGTATGGTATAGTTTTTTTATGATATCTTCTTAAGCATTCATATATAAATATTTTCCTTACACATAGCACATTTGCCATTTTGTATACTTCTGTGGTGGGATGTCTAAACGGAAGTGAGTTATATGAGTTACCCGTTCTTTCGCAAGTCCTAAACTACTAGAAGTAAATAGATAACTGACGTGGCCGCAAATATACTCACAAACATATATAGATACATACATGAACCCTGAAAACCTTACCCTCTTTTTTTTGGGCAGTCGTATAAAAAGTGGGATGGTCTTTACTAAGTATATCGGGCGTAAATGGATACTACTTTTTTTAAACTATCTTTTATCAATCGAGTCTTTGACGCGTCTTCGTGCTTCTCGTATTAAATACACAGTGAATACAAAATTGTGAACTATAACGCGAATACGCATCTACGAAAATAATTAAGAGGTAAGTTTAAAAAGGGCAAACAAACGTTATTTTGAGAGTTTTCACTCGCATTTCTTGCGTCACGTAATAGTTGAGTCGAAATAGCATACAACTTATATTGTGACGTCGTGTGGCACAAAATGTATAAAACCGAGTGCAACGTAAAATACACGACTTAACTAACAAAATTACGCTATCCTAGCCCCAGCCTTACTCAGGCCATAAAACAACGCTTAAAGTTAAATGACGTTTGTCAGTAATCATAATCATAATCGATATATATAAGGCTCTGCCCTGACTGACTGAATGACTGACAGACAACGCACAGCCCAAACTGCTGTACTTGAAATTTGGAGGGTGTATTCGTCTCGATGCGTAAGGGCGTACTAAGAAAAGATTTTTCGAAATTCGACCCCTAAGGGGGGGAAAATGGGGCAAGCGTTTGTATGAAAGTTCTTTGTTTTTGTACTTTTAGTCACGAAAATTTAGGTTTTGATAGTTCATTTAAAATAAGAAATGCTGTTTTCAGTATTTTTTGACAGGGGCAATTTAAGGGGTGAAAGGGGGGGTGGAATGTTGTATGGAAAGTTCTTTGTTTTTGAAGTTATAGCGATGAAAATTGATATTTGGGAAGGGCTAAAAAAATAGCTCCGGTTGATTTAAAGTGGTGAATTTTGGGAGCGGGCCGAATTTCTTCCGTACGCGGACAAAGTCGCGGGCGACCTCTAGTAATATTATATAAGTATTAAATTATCTTTGGTAATTTGCACTTAACTTTGTATTGCGCAGAAGTTAAATGGCGTTTGTAAACTTAAGCGGCGTTTTTAAGTATTTATGCGATACTTAATATTATATTGCAATGGTTTTCTGTATATACACTGGAGCGTGCGTGTATTATATATTTTTATTTAGAAAAATTCCACGTGGTATCTCTTTACGGGATCGGACCGGAATTCTTATATACGCTATTTGAAAACAATACAAATACAGTTATAATAATGCCGCTGCATTTTGTAAGCGGATTAAGCCTCATTAATTACGATTCACGGATTATCACAAAATTTCTAGGCGTTTTACAATTTGCCGTCGACATATTCTAAAGTAGTATGCGTTTAGAGACAGAGATGCCATTTAAATAATGACGATTTATACAATAAAATGCAATTTATTTGTCCCGTAATGTCTGTTAGGGTAGGGCGGGGCTAGTTGAGCATAGGGGCAAGTTGGGCAATCAAAATATCTCGCAAACTATTCACCTTACGCATAGACATCTTATGGCGGAAAGAACGAGTCGCGGGAGGGGTAATCAGCACGCGATCGCTAGTAGCGGCTGAACGAGCGAGTGAAGCGCTCGTGCGTTTTGTTTTTTTTGTGACCAAAAAGTAAAAACGTCGTTTATCGCAAGTTTTCGTCTGTATTAGTCAATTGTCATTTGTTTTCAATCAGGTAAGTGTTAATCTTTCTGAGAATTATTGTACTTTTGATATGTGGAGTTGTTCTGAGTATAATTCTTAAGACTTTTTTATAACCTCGCTTTTGTTTCAAAATTCCGGGTTGGGGTTAGTTGAGCTATAGTTGCTCAACTTACCCCACGACTCAAACAACTAAAGTAATGAATGTTTTATGTTTATTAGGATGCGGACTTACAAGAGGAAGACTACAAGATGTTCTTACACTACTGAAGATTTAAAAAATGCTGCAAAGGCTGTCAACGATGAAGAAAAAAGTGTTAATGCCGCTGCTAAAGAATTCGGTATCAAACGGATGACTTTAACAAGATTTTTGAAAAAATTAAATGAAGGTGGTGATTCATCCATGGGCTATGCAACACCGAGGCAAGTATTTTCTCCTACACAGGAAGACTGTCTGAAAAAATACTTGCTACAAATGGCATCAATCTTCTATGGATATTCTCCAAAAGACGTCCGTCGCCTTGCCTATGAATGTGCTGCTAAATTTGGCATTGAAATTCCACCCAGCTGGACTGCAAATAAGATGGCCGGAAAAGAATGGCTTACGATGTTTTTAAAACGAAATGCCGAGCTATCCATCCGAAAACCAGAACCCACTAGCCTTGGTAGGGCAACATCATTTAATGCGCAGAATGTTAAAGTTTTTTTTGAGAAATTAGCTGATGTAATGGATAGATATAGATTTACTGCAGCAGACATTTGGAATGTAGATGAGACAGGAGTATCCACTGTGCTGAAGCCAAATAAAATTGTAGCTGCCAAAGGTAAGCGGAACGTCGGCGCAATGACTTCTGGGGAACGAGGGACTAACGTTACAGTAGTAACTGCTGTATCTGCTCTTGGAAATGCTGTACCTCCTATGTTTGTATTTCCGAGGAAACAGTTTAAGACACACTTTCTTAACGGTGGTCCCCCTGAATGTATAGGAGCAGGAAATGCCAGTGGATGGGTTACAGACGAAGAATTCCATCAGTTTATGCAACATCTTATAAAATATGTGAAACCATCCATTGAGCACCCTGTTTTATTAGTGCTGGATAATCACTCCTCTCACTTGAACGTGAAGACACTAACTTTGGCCAAAGAAAACGGAGTTGTAATGTTGTCCTTTCCACCGCATTGTAGCCACAAATTACAACCGTTGGATGTGTCAGTCTTTGGACCGTTCAAAAAGTATTGCGCTGCTGCTCAAGATGCATGGCTACGTAACAACCCGGGGAAAACCCTTACTATCTATGATATACCCAAAATAGTCGCTGATTCGTTGCCGTTTGCTCAGACAAGTATAAATATTGTTAACGGTTTCCGAAAGACAGGCATCTTCCCATATAATGAAAACATTTTTGGCGAGGATGAGTTTTCACCATCATTTGTAACCGATCGTCCTGAAGCAGAAACAACTATCGAGCCAGAAAAAGATCCAGAGCAAGCTGTGATGTCCAGCACTGAATGTAATCCCACTCCTTCTGCCTCCACCAGCCAAGCTGAACCCGAACCTGGTCCGAGCAACAGGGAAAAAGAGACGTTCGATCTAAAACAAGCATTTTCCCCGGAAATTGTACGACCATACCCAAAGGCTGGCCCTAGAAAAGCAGCTAAAACTAACAGAAGAAAGAGAAAAGCTGCAATACTAACAGACACTCCCGAAAAAAACGCTTTAGAAGAACAGCAAAATAAAACCACAAAGAAAGTTAAGAAGCCAAAGAAGAACATGGATAAGAAAAGGAAGAAGGGTGTCTGTAAAAAAATACTCCAGTCAAGTGAGGAAAGTGATGACGATGATTATTCCTGTCTGATTTGTTGCGAAGGCTATGCTGAAAGTTTACCAGGAGAAAATTGGATCCAGTGTCAAGCTTGCAGGGAATGGGCACATACAAATTGTGTTCCAGGTGCTGGTCTTACTTTCGTTTGTGTCAATTGCAACAGTGACAACGACGATTAAGTTGTTAAGATCTTATTAATATATTTTTTTAAGATATTCAAGACTGAATTTAATCCTGAAGTTAGTCTTAAGATACGTTGCTGTTTTTTTATTATATTTTCAGTTAATTATCCAAAGAAAATTACTTTAAGTTTAGTTGTTCTGTCACAAAGACTATATAAACTTACTTTCATTTTTGTCAATTGCAGCAGTGACAATGATCATTAAGTTCCAAAGATCTAATTAATATTTTTTAAAGATATAAACTATAAGAATAATAATATAAACATGTTAGTCTGATTTTAAATAGAAAGACTGAATCTAATGCTGAAGTTAATCTTAAGATACGTTAATGTTTTGTTGAATCTAGTTTTGTTTAATTGTTCAAAATTACTTTAAGTGTTGTTGTTGTGTCACTAAAAGACGATAAATAAAGAGCTGATTGTCAAACACATATTTTACTTCATCTCTAGTCAACATTGAACCCATGTTTTGGTTAGACATTCTTAGTGCTCAATTTGCCCCATACCCTTGCTCAACTTACCTCACCAGTGGGGTACATTGAGCATACTTGACTTCCTGCATATCAATGGCTGTAGCTCTTAAATTCGACATCTTACAAAATAATTACTATGGACACTTTTGATAAGGGATAAATTACGAATCCATCAAGCCGCTTAAGAACTCATTGAGACTTATCATTGAGGAGCTATATCCGTTCAAGTGAAAAATTGCTCAACTAGCCCCGCCCTACCTAGGCTCATTTCCTTTTAGGATATATTTCCTATTTCGTCGAGGAACTATTTCAAAGTAGGTATAGTTTGATGCATTTTACGTTAAATTGTTGGTCCCGGTTGTTTGTTCTAGTTTCTATAACAACAACCGTCAGCCACGCCAGAGGCCTTCGGGCGGCACATTACCTCTGACACTAGGGCTGGCCACTCAGCCTATACGAACTTACTTACTTTTTTTTTACCATAAAAAATGTGCATCGTAAATGTTTTGTTTTGAATGACAAAGATTTTGGTGAGCGATAAATTATTCCCAAATACTACTATTTATCCACTGGGCTAAAGCTAAGACACTTATCTCATACTTACTCTTAAGTAACTATCACAAGTGGCCAGTTGCTAACATCGCATGGTAAACTAATAATTGTATTATTTACTCTACTTAGATAAAAGTGTGTGCACTGATATAGAGTACTCATAGCTTCGCGCGTTGAACTCTTGAGCTCTTGACAAAGGTAGAGATCTAGCCCCATACCACTTCTACCCCGCAAACCACAAAATACGGGCGCATCGCGACAAACACCATCCATTGCTCTCTTTATAGGAAACGTTCCCTTGCTAATAGAATATAAACATACTCAGCAAGAAATGTATGAGCATTTGTTAAGTTCGAGATACTTCGCAGTCGCGCAGTAAGTTGTGGTACGGGCTCAACATTCCTGAACTATAGAGCCTCCGATACTGTAGCACGCTCTCACAAATCTTTTGAACGCAATAACCAAGTAATGTAGAAGCAACTATGCCCTAAGCTGTGGTTAGTGGTTAGGTAAAAGCATTGTTAGTGAGCAAGTAGGAATATTCAGCAGAGCAAAAACAAGTTTATGGTTTTGATTTTAGTATTTTCCCCATTTTGTTAGCTTATCTTTATCAAGATTATTGAGTTTGACAGTCTCATTCTAGGCTATCTAGCCTGAAATAACAGGTCTTAATGTTTAATATAACAATATTGATGTACTTACTTACTTAAGTACATTTAGTTTTTATAATAATTTTAATTAATATATTAAGAACCTATAAGTAAACAGAAATAAATACAAAGATATGAATTAATATCAATAATTATGTCACGTTAAAGCCTATATTATCTTACCTAAATATTATTAATTATTATTATTTTCAGCCTGAATTGTCCCACAGCTGGGAAAATACCTCCCTTCCCTCCTTCCAGACTTACTGAATACAAGCATTCATCATCATCATTGACAGCCATAAGACGTCCACTACTGGACGAAGGCCTCCCCCTTAATAGGGAGGGGTTGCCATAATCCCCACGCTTGGCAGGCTGCTTGGGGATCGCAGAGTGTTACCACCGTTAACCAAGAGGACGCTGCTGCCCATCCTCCGTTGGTTCTGGATGCAGTTTTAGGACATACCCAGGGTATCCAGTTTTAGGGAATACAAGCATTATAATTATAAATTATAAGACTCTATTAAAGTATATGATAACAATCATCTATTACGCTATTAAGTGCTAGCTATCAAGGCAAGATCACTTACTACATTATATATTCCTATCTAACACAACATTACCTAATTATAGTCCCGAAGTTTTGCAGCCCACCAGCAATTTTAGTTTTCCTACAAAATTACACCTTTACGTCATCTACACAAGATTGATTTCAGACGAACGAACGTTTTGAGTTAGTCTACGCCTACGAGTCTCCTCTGCCAACGCTAATATATTCTATAATAATAAAACTTTTGCCCGCGACTTCACCTAGTGACGTAATGACCTTATTCGACAGGCAATAAGCGATCTTAAAGTAATCCTATAGGTATTAAAATAGTACAGCGAAGTTCACAATGATTGGTCTTATCACTGATCACTGAACGAACAGTGAGTCTCTTGAAATCGAAACATTCAAGACTTATTACTGAGTGTTGGATGGCAATTTTCCGGTTTAGACTGGGACATCGGGGCCTTACCTACTTAAAATCACTACATGGCTCATAACATAATGCTGCGCGAATGCGCGCGCGCCGCTAGCTCGCTCGTGCTTTTCACCATTTTTGAAGTTATGAAAACACTGAATATAGGTTCGAAAAATCGCAGTCGCTGAAATTGCTGAGAATAGGTTCTGGAAAAATATAATTTTGATCTAAACAAGTTTTAGTACCTATAAATGGGATTATAGGTTATGCCCCGTTTTATGAACAAAAACTTGCTTGAATCGTTTTTTTTTTTCTTTCTAATCCATTATAAATATTATTTTCAGTAATTTCACTGACGATATGAAGATGTTGAATAAGCGCGAGCGAGAACTTGTCGCGCAGCATTCTGAGCCTTAACACACTGCTTAACAAACATCACTTAACTTCTGCACAATATAAAACTGATGTGCGTTTGCAATATAAAAAGACACTAACCTTAATCGGTGTTTGTACCTAATTAAGGCCTACTAAGAACAACTGTCCTAACCCTAAAACATAAAATCGAATTCGTCCTCGTTTCCTTTAGATTCCGAGCTTTTTGCCCCCATTAGTCTATACTTATTCGTAATTTTTAATGTATGTTATTTTAATATATTCTTGAATATATATTAGAATTGATATAATTTGCATATTAGTTCGAAGAACTGACAATCGATAGGGAAGAAAGTTTCTTGAGTGGAGACCACGAACCGTAAGGCGCAGGCAGCGTAGGTAGGCCTCCCACAAGGTGGACCGATGACATTGTGAAAGTCGCGGGCAACCGGTGGATGCAAACGGCAGGTTGTCGTACAGTGCGGCGCGGTCTAATGGGGAGGCCTTTGTTAGCAGCGGACATACTCTGATGATGATAGATATATGTTTGTTTGACTTAGATATTGGTTGTTGTTCGAGCATATTATATCTCAGGAGCCCGCGCTGCTGAGACGCTAGAACATTGTAGTCACCGAGTGTAGTAGACGTTTTGATTGGTACAGTAATAAAAATATAGGTAAGTAATACCTAGCTTAAGCACTTATTAAAATATTCTATTGATAAAGAATTTTATTGTGTTGTAATCTCGAGGACAATTATATTTTGTAATATATACCTATATATATATACTATTTTAATTATGTTATTACAGCAATTGTGTTTAGACGAAGCTTCTATACAGCTGACGCACTATATTACTATGTACTAGATTTAATTCGTATTAATGACTACCTTCATACTGTTGTCATTTTCTGAAGGAGTTAAAATATTATAATACCCACAAAATAGCTTGTTAATAAATTGTTATTCCTTTTTATGTTTTGGTGACGAGTCCATTATAGAAACATTCATGATATTATATTATTAGTAAAATATTTATGAATGTAACTTTATGATAATAAATATTATTCTATTCTATTCTATTCTTAAAGTACACTTTCTAATAGTATAAATGACTATTATTGTGTTTATTTTTGGAAATTATTTCAGGTTGCAAATGTCTAAATTCAAAATTACATCTAGTAATTTTATTTACTTTGGTTCTGTCAACGTTATCTTACACTATAACTGGGAGAGGCCATCGGTTACTAAAAACAGTTTTTACTAGTTTAGGAGCCTTTGGGTTCATTTTGTAATCGTATCACTGATTTGCGCTAAATAAACCATTATTATTATTATTTATTATTACTCCACAACAGAAAGACGATTAGAATAGAATAGCACACTGGTTACAAACGAAAACGTTTTCAGTGACATTAACCAGTTTACAATCAAGAAATCAGATTTTTTGCTAATGACTACGTTAATGTATGACTACTTCAGAGACCACCGAAGAAAACTTCTGTAAAACAACCGGAGAACTGATTATAATAGTATCTCCAGAGTAGCGTCTAAATTCAACATCGCATTCAGAATACAAAGTAGCTACCTACCTACATTGCCGCATTTCTAACTTACAATAACATTTTTGATTTAATTTCGGATAGTTTTAACATTTTGGGCTAAGGCACAGAATACATAATAGTACTAGTAACTAAGGGTACTAGACAGTCAATACGAAGTTTATTAATTATTTTAAGTTTGACGAATATGACTATCCTCATTTCAGACTCACAATAAAACTTCCGATTTAACTTCGGTTCGAAAAGCGCATTCTATACAAACTTTATTTATTTAACGTTCGACGAAACTGATTATCTCTGGATTTAATAGCAACTGTGGCGCGCGCCGCTCTAGTAGGGTTCTTGCAACAAAGCTTCAGCCACTTGACTCTATTGTCATGCCACAAACGGACTCTGATTTTCAATATTGTCCCTGCAGGTAGCTTGCACCTTACCCTGCTACGTTTTTATTCAAATCTGAGCCTTAAGCCGATGTTTTAAAAGTCAAATTTTGTCTGTAAGCTACGGGCTACGGGGAAACTGTATAATATAAACTTGAGTAGTGTTTGTTACTAATACAAAAGGGACAAGTACTTTTATGGCTCTTCTTTTAAGGCGATTGTTTAATTAGTTCGGATGTAGTTCTCGTAGATCAGTTCTGTAAAATCCTACTAAAGTTATATACGCACAAATAAAAAGAACACCTAGCATATATATAAATAAGAAAAAAACATTTGTTGGCTTGGTTACCAATATCCCTGATATACTATAGTTACCAATATCCCTGATATACTAGTTACCAATATCTCTGATATACTATAGTTACCGATATCCCTGATATACTATAGCACATAATAAATAATAGTACTACGTAACTATAGTTACCAATATCCCTGATATACTATAGTTACCAATATCCCTGATATACTATAGTTACCAATATCCCTGATATACTATAGTTGCCAATATCCCTGATATACTAGTTACCAATATCTCTGATATACTATAGTTACCAATATCCCTGATATACTATAGTTACCAATATCCCTGATATACCTACTATAGTTACCAATATCCCTGATATACTATAGTTACCAATATCCCTGATATTGGTAACTTTCCTACGACCATATCATAATTTGGTATTATAAAAATGACGATGGAGTGAGGAGGGGGATAGTGGAATTCTACAATGTCTAACGTCTAATAAATCCTTCAATATTGGGCTTATTTGTTTTGTATTAACGAGTCCCATAGTGTAATACTTCGTGATCAGGGTCTGGTGATGGAGCAGAAAGGTAGGTAGTGGAACTCCTCCAAGGCAACTAGTAAACTCCTCGAGTTTCGCTCATTTGCTTGGTTTTACCGAGACCCGTAAATTACACTATCTAACAAATCAAAAGTGTGATTGCTGTGTGATTGTGTGAAAAATGTTTTTTAAACTATGATAGTCATTCAAGTAAGTGATAGCTGTACGTGTAAGTATTTGATTAAACAGCTAAAAAAAAACAACAACAAACACACAGCCTCGGTTGCAATATTCATACCTACTGGTGGCAATTAGTTTTGATCCCAATTTTTTTATCATACAATTTAAAGACACTACACTAAAAATCTTGTAGGTTCGTAAATAACAGCCAGGTCCAATATACCGCCGCCTCCCAGAAACATTAAAAATTATGTTTCACATCATTAATATCAAACGAAGAACTGTTAATAATTGTGGACGATTATAAATGTAGGCAATAAAAAATGCATTCTTGGGTTTCAGTTAGTATCCCACTGCGTCGGGGTGGTGATTCCTTACTCATGATATACAACTTTCGTGGGCCAAACAACACTTTGAACCATAACATCTAACACATAAAATTAAAATTTGCTTATTTGACACCGGAGTTAGAGACTCAATCTTACGTTATACAGCCTTCAAGAGAAACGATCCCAATTTCAATCTTATCTTTTTCTTCAGAAAGTTTACTATTGTTTGTTGACATGCTGTTGTATTTTAAGTATGCGGTGTTAATATTGAAGAGTGTTATCGTGGTTTAGATTTGGGAACAGAGGGGCATGTGCTACCCCCGACTGTTCGACGATCGAGGTATATTTGATCGATATCTATCGATCATTCAGGACTATCAACTATTCGATCGTTCTTTTGTTTATGAAGTTATTTGTAATTACAACGTATTTTTGAATATCATTGTGAATATAATTCCTAAATTCTTCTTGATTCTGTGATGTGATACATGAGTTACAAGAATAAATAGGTACGAATATATATACTTATCGTTAACAAACTAATGGAACATTCGTTGTAACAACATGTAAGAAATATCATGCTTTAATGTTTGTAGGGTTGCTTCTGGTTGTTTCCTTTGAAATTGCAAAAATTTAAGCATCAGATGCTCTTATCGAACCGAGTAGTTTTGAAGTCAGATCGATCCCTGACAGATGCGAACCTGAACATATCCATGAACAAAAGCGTAGTGTGTTCGCACGCTCCACACAATAACTTTTTTCGGAGTTCCCGGACGGAATCTAAGCGCGAATCGCATTGTGAGAGCAAACTCTTCGCTTTTTGCAAGACAGATAAGTTTTTGCCTCTAATTTCAGCTGAATTGTGACCAGTTTAGGGTCTCACGTTAATTCCTTCATTGCAATATTGGATGCGTACGAGTAACTAATGTTTTGGCAAAAAAGTCAAACAAAAAACTTTTATTATATCCGTGCAATACTGTAGATAACGTCAGAGAGTAAATTCATGGAAACATCTTCCTCATACGTACTACAGGTTTGCTAGTGTTTCGAAATATTTGTGCCCCTATTAATTTCTACTCTTTTATGCTAAACTATATCTACATTACTGGGTATGAAGAGATGTAACATCTAATATATCAGGGTGACGAGCGCAGGATTGTGTTCGCAAGTTCACAATTCTGGCACTGCTACTGCTAGTGGCAGGCGTGACGCTTACCACCAGGCGAACGTCTTGCTTGTCTCGTCAGTTGATTGTATAAAAAAAAAGTTTGCGTTATTAAGATATTTTCGATTTATGATAACATACTGTACGTAGGACTAGCAGAAACAAAGAACATCATCATTGAACTTTCCATAGAGCAATAATCGTTTGACCTTGTGTTTGTAAAGTAGCCCTGCCATTTATGTCCATTTCATGTATTTACAAGCATTCATGCCAAATTGGTCTTCAATAAATCGTTTCATAGGAAAAATAAAAACACTAACCCATATATGGCAGAGGACAAGAAAGTGCGATGTTTCGATCAAACCCAAATCTCACTAAAACACACCATACCATTTAATAGCAGACGCTAAATCTCTCAAAGTTCCAAATAAAAACCTTACCACCAGCCGAGGGCCGCAATGGACGATTAAAATAAAATAAAATAAAACACAACAACACAACAAAGCGTGCTTTTGTCTTACTCGTGTCTACAGGGCTTTATCTGTCAGACGCTATGGGCCAAAGAAAAAAAAAGTTTAAACTGGCGCGCAGGTAACCTCAGCCATTTTGTGATACCGTTTTATTGTTAATCTTTTTCAATAATCCGCTTGTTTTATAGCCTGTTAAGAGGCTTGTTCGATGCTGTAACAACTAATTTAGGTAACGGTAACACAGGAGGTCAATAATATTAAATACGTAGAGTATTTTTTGGTTATGTTGGTTTTGTAGTAGATATATTTTATCTTTAGTAGTAGGTAAAGACTGTAGAGATACGTACGATGACGTTGCGTCGTATTATAAGCTAGTTTAAATTTATCATTTGTGGTGACTAAATAGAGTATATTTAGAATTTGAACATATCAGTATAATAATTAATAGTACATAAATATATATATTGAACCTGGGTATGTCCTAAAACTGCATCCAAAACCACCGGAGGACGGGCAGCAGCGTCCTCTCAGTTAACAGTGGTAACCATTCTGCGATCCCCAAGCCGCCTGCCAAGCGTGGGGATTATGGCAACACCTCCCTTTAAGGGAGAGGCCTTCGTCCAGCAGTGAACGTCTTCTGGCTGTTGATGTGATGTGATGTTATATATATTGGAGGAAAACTAGGTTTTGTAGGATTGAACATTAGCAAAGCCTTCTAGGGGGCCTACCTCCATGCCTGACGAAGGATTACGGGGCTATAAGAGGAACACATTGGCATCTTAGTAGAACATTAGCGCTTTGCCTGAGTTAACATGTCTGGGAAAATTCTGGAGAAGATGTTAGGAGCCCCTTAAATGTTGAGGCAAAATCCTTTTTTATATTTAGGTTCTAATGTCAGACATGTGATACTGAATCTATATAACTGTCCTGCTTAATCTTAGGCTATTTCAGAATCTGCGATACTATTTATATCACTTGTCACTTTCTTTTTGATTGACATAAGAGTAACAGGGACAGAAACAGTATTACTAGCACATGCTCTAAAATACGGGGATGTGCTGTGCTGAACTTATAATGTATGCGACTTAGTCCAGCCACAAATTCTTTTCTACGATGTAGGTTATCTTCATTTATTTCCTGGAGCGTAAGTAATACCTCACGCATGTCCGACAATTTCACAAAATAATGTTTATTTAGTTCATCATAATGTGCTGTTATTACTATTAATAATGTAGTATTAGTTACAAGAATGCGGATGCGTTGCGTAATATAATAATGATAGCACAGAGTTACGGACTACATGACATCTAATTGCTATTCGTATTTATTTATTTTTTAATAATGAGAACATAATTCCATTTGCCGTTACTAATGAATATACGGGGTGTTAGCTTGAACACCGTTATCCTTCTATGATATCATTGTAGTCATCATTATGAACAACTTTTACGATGGGCCCAACCCTGAATCACGAAAAAAAAACAACTGTTCCATACAAAAAGGTTCATCGATCTTGGACAAAATGTATGGAACAACAGAAATTTTTTTCGCGATTTCAAAGTTGGCCCCATAGTAAAAGTTGTTCATAATGATGAGTACAATGAAATCCTAGAAGGATAACGGTGTTCAAACTAACAGCCTGTATATCACCGACATAGCTCGCAGGGTTTGCAAGTTGAAGTGGCAATGGGCAAGCCACATCGCTCGAAGAACTGACAACCGATGGGGAAGAAAGTGTAGGAAGGACTAGGAGGACCGACGACATTGTAAAAGTCGCGGGCTACTGGTGGATGCAAATGGCAGGTTGCAGTACTATGATTTATTCTGTGGCCGAGGGTAGTCCTTACGACCAGCAATATTAAAAGGCTGATTTTGCTATAAGCTTAATGCACCTGGGGCTATAGGTGCAAAGGTGCCTACGACCCTGGCAACATTTCCATGTTTCAATGCAGCTTTTGCATTTTTTTTGTTTCTTAACACTAACAACTAAAGAAGCTTAGTCGTAGTTACCATTAGAACTCGTCCACTTAAAATTCTGTGTTGTTTATCCATGATTAAAAAAATTATTGCACTAACCATATCAGCCCATAATCTGCTGGGTTTTTAGTAACGATAAAGTGCGAAGAAGATAACATTTAATTCACATAGAGCCTCAGTGGTTATTAAGGCAATTTTATAATCATCACTATTTTTAAAGTGGTTTTCAAAGAAAAGTTATAAACTCGTATTTTTAATAAATTGTAGATTAGATCTTGTTATTACCAGCGACAATGATAAAATGAATGGACGGGAAATAAGCGCGCATAACGCACGGATTTTGAAGACTATATGTTGAGCGCCGGCTCTCCACTCGCGTCAGTCACACTCGGCCTTTGCGACATGCGAGCCGTACGATCCGACAATACAAACTTCTAATACATGTACATGTGTTCTCTTTTTGTCATGCAGTAATTAGATTCGCTATCTCTATTTTCTGCCAAATGTAATATGTATACTTTTTGCCAGGTATGCTTGATTGTGTTGACTTGTTAATTTTGAACGATTCGCAGGCGCTGGGCCCGTCCATTCCATTATCACTGTCGCTGGTTATTACAGCATCTTGTTATCATCCTCATATAGGGTACTCATACAGGTACTTGTAATTTTCAACCTAGGGTCCTCACGTAAACTACACTCAGTCCATTATATTAATCGCTTTTTAACAGCTCCTGGAAAGTTGACGGCATAACTTTGTATAACTTTATTTCTAGCAAATTATATCCCATACAAATTGGTTACGTCGACATTTGACACAATAAGCTACATGACTGGTTTTTTTTATTGTCCTTAGAAAATGTGGCCCATAAATATAGCTGATTAATGAAAAAAAAAAAAAAACTGTTCCAAAATAAGCAACTTATAAGCATTTGAATATCATGCTAGACAGAGAGGCGAAACAGCAAATCGTGACGTCACTTCTCAGTACGCCATATACATTCTATTCTGACAAGTAAGGCGTGACGTAATTTTTTGTTTTGAGGGAAAGGGACAGAGTTGTCTCTAACAAAACTTTAAACGCTTATATATCAGAACATTAATAACCGATTAAAATTATTTTTTAAATAAACATACTATATTTACTTAAATTCTTCATCAAAGCTATTAGTTTCAACGATATAAACATCAGTCATCTACCCTATTGTAATGAGGTAATGTATATATATCAAACGAATTTACCAATTAAGTCGGTGTTTTCTACGGGATATCATATCAAACATGTTTGACACTAGGTGGCGCTGCTCTTATTTCATACAAATTGTAGTTTACGTTAACGTGAACGAATACGTAAACGCTCTTGGAAAAACTGGCACTAGACACTAGGTACTAGGTGTTAACGCAGTAATAAAATAAAATAAAAAAAATTATGGTAAATTTATAACATTTTGGCCTTTTCTTTCGAGGGGGGAATACAAAGTGTCGTATTCGTATTGCATAAGTTCACTCTGTATTACGTTGGTTATGGTTGTTTGCCCTAGGCCTAAAATAAATCTAAAACAATCATATTACGTTCGAAAACTGATAACGATAGGTAAATGACAGCCACTATCTACTATCCGGTGAAGATTTTATTCCACAAATAAATACTCGTACTAGTGCAAATAATACTTAGTTAGTAACAAATGTTGAATGTTAAGTCAGCATTTATTTACTTATAATTTAAGAATATTTTTATGTTTAATATGATTTATACCTACGCACTGCCTTTTTTGATGCGCATACTAAGAAACTATGCGTCAGGAGTTTTTTGGCGGGAACGCGAAAAAATCATGTCGCTGCATTGTATTATTTTCCAAAACATGTGTTTTTTCGCGAATTAATAGTTAAAAATAGTGGTGTTTTATTCATTGAGTGTTGAATTACATGCACGAGTGTGAGCAAGTGGTTTAATGTGGTAAAACTTGTCTTTTCGTGTTGTTTTCAAAACTCCGTAAACGCCCATTGTAAAGTCGCCACAACTTTACTAGGGCATGATTTGTACTCGACTATGACTGGTTTCGTGTGACTGACTGTGATTTAATGACATATTTGACTTAATGATAATACCTAAATAAACTTAAAAACTTTTAACTTTAAATTTATAAACTTGTCACTGGCAGAATGCACAACGTGCGATGCCAATAATTAACATAAATAAAAACCTGGAGAAGTTGATGGTGACAGGGAAAGTCGACGTCAAAGATCATGAGGGCGCAGCCCGATAGGTACGTAATACGTTGATTCGATCAGATTCGCACCTCTCTCGATAACTCGGTCTGCATGTCCCTGAAGATAGGAAACGTTGGCGGAGCATCCTCAGAGAGAACTAATGGGTGGTGGTTGTCACGACGACAAAAAAAGCAACAATACGTCACCGAATAAACAAAATTATATCTAAACAGAAAGTTAAGAACATAGCGTGTATACCATTCAGAGTATTTGAGTAGGATTCAACGTGATGCTTGCACAACTGGTTAAATAAAGTATCTCAACTGGTTTATTTACGAATGCATTCGTTTGTGCAGTAAAATTATTGTAAATGTTTCTCTACAGTTTCTGTTTTTAACCGACTTCAAAAAATTTGTAGTCTTGACATTCAATTCGACTGTTTTGTTTTTTTTTGTCTGAATGTTAAGCGGTTACTCCGCCAATTATGAATCGATTTTGATGATTCTTTTTTGTTTGGTAGGTCATACTCGTACTTCAGAGGTGGCCCCATATACATTTTATCGAAAATGAAGCAGCACTTTTTGAAAAATCTACAAAAACAAATAATATATACATAGATAACGTTATGATTTTAACTCCATAATCTCACCATCATGTGGAGTCTCTTCAGGAACAATTAATAATATTACTGTGTTCCGGTTTGAAGGACAATGTTACCAGACTGGTTACTGGGTATGAAGAGATTGGACATCTGATGTCTCGATGGGGTGGCGAGCACAGTGCAGTGCGGCTCAGGATTATGTTCGCAAGTTCAAAATTCTAGCACTGCTACTGTTAGTGGCAGGCGTACGCTTACCACCAGGCGAACTTCCTTTAAAAGCACCTTACTCACACATTTTTTTTTTTTTTTTTTATATTAATGGGTTCGCGTTAGACCTTGCCCCGCCGAGGCGTAGACAAGGTCTAAGTTGGAGCACGCTTGCCCAGAAGATACCTATTCACTCTCTACATTTCTCGCAATAGTGTAAGTACTTAATACCCTTGTTTCCATCAGACATCTCAATCAAGTATAATGTATTTACAATTAAAAAAGTGTGCGATATTCTTGTAGAACAAGACAAATTAACTATGGATTTAATATTGATACAAGATAACGCCAGAAAATTGTAGATAAAATAGTCTGTTTCTAGTCTTTAAATAGTGGCCGTCGTTTCGCAAATTCAGTATAATCGTGCAAAATGTCGAATACAGTGCTAGCAGATATTTCAAAGCACCTTACGGAGGATGTGATAAATAAAGCTTTTCAAATCAGAACACGCTCTCAGGACACTGTGAAAGATATTGAAATAAGTAGAGCTGCGGCCGCGGGAGAGGGTCTACTGAGTGCCGTGTATAGAGTAAGGGTGGCAGGTCATCAGCACTCCGCGAGCTTTGTAGTAAAAGGACTAGTACCCGACCCTTTACTACGGAAATCACTTAGCAGTAACAAGTATTTCAAGAGAGAAGTAGATTTCTTCACGAACATATTACCCGTAATAAACGCAGTGCAATCTTCGCTTGGAGCAAGTAAGCGTATTAGTCATCATATACCAATATGCTACAGCTCCTATAACGACGGTTTCGACGACTATATACTTCTTGAAGACCTTTCTGAGTCTAATTGTCGGTCCGTCTCCAAAACTCCATCTAAAGAAGAAAAAAATCGGGTGCTGGGAACCCTGGCACACTTCCATGCCGTATCCATGGCTTTGCGGATAAAAATGCCTGAAAAATTTAATACAATCACTGATTCTTTGCACGAACTGTACTTCAATGAAGATAACCGTGACTGGTACTCGACGTATCTTCAAAACGCAACAGACATCGATCGAAAAGTAATGGATGAATTTAAAGATTCAGATAGCGTCTACTACAAAAAGTTTAACGAGAATCTGTGTGAGGATTTGTATGGACAGTACATAGCTGCAGTGACCAGAAGAGGTGAAAATCCGGTGTTGTGTCACGGGGACTCATGGAGCTCTAATTTCCTGATCTCGCAAGACAGAACAGTGATGATCGACTTCCAAATCGTGAGGTGCGCTTCTTTAGCCACCGACCTTGTCTACTGGATCATGATGAGCACTGACCATAATACAGTTAAACAAGACTTTCTAGACGCTGTTGACGTGTACTACTCTTCATTACAATACTTCCTACAAGACATGGGGTTAGACGCCTCAAGTGTGTTTTCGCGTGTCGCTCTAGACCAAGAAATAAAGCTATACGGCAAGTTCGGATACCTAGCCTGCTTAACGTCTTTTCCTCTACTGGCTTCAGAGAACTACGACGGATCAGTGTCCCTAACGGAAAAGTTTCCAGGTGTCGATACGATATCCCTCGAAAACCTCTGGAACATTACTGCCATTGAAAAAAAGGAGCATAAACTTCGCCTGCGAAACGCGGTTCGTGCCGCCGTCGACTTTGGGATCATTTGATTTATCAAAAAATTAAAACTTAATTTCGCTTACACCGCCCGTTACCTTTTTATCGCAATGGAACATTCCACTGCGATTCACGCTAAAGATTCGACATTCTAAAATCTTTTAACAGCCTTCGGACAAGCAAACTGATTTGTATAGAGATTCGGTACAAAAACACCTGTATCTTGGTGGAGATAAGCCGACGGATGAGTCGGCAGTACATCGGAATGTCCGAACTCGTGACCGCTAGCCCCCCGAAAACTAATTATCACCGCGGTGCCGATGTTAACCGACCACTTTGTATCTTTCACTTTGTATCGAAGGCTCGCTCGGCCGCCGGCCACTTCGTATTCTCGCTCACACATAGCTCGTAGATTCGGTTTAGAACGTGACGATGCCACATCTCGTATTTAAATTGGACATTCTTCTCTTCTTTCGAAATAACCGCTATTTCGGCGTGTTGCATCTACTGCATATAGCGACCAACTGTAGAAAGTATATTAATGTTTGGTATCAATAGATTTGTTTTTGTCATTTAACGTTGAACTTGCTGTTTGTGTTATCAATTAGCAATGTATCAGAGTGTTGTGGAACCGATTCCATGCGGTTTGAAGTAATCTGACTGAAGTTGCTTTGACAACATATGACTACTATTTTTAGGAACATTTGGCCAAAATAGGAAAAAACTAAACAAGAAACATTTATGAAAACTGTTTTTACGTTAGATACGTGATAGATATTCTATGCATACTCGAGGCCTTCCAAATTTTAAATTCACCTCATACGCTATTCCGAAAATTCTTAGTGAATCGCGAATTCCAAAGAGGTCGAAATAACTCAGCGACTAAAGCTGGCTGAGTTTTTTTGACCTATTAACAAGCTGAGAGATAAATATCAAGTTAGTTTTGTTTGGATGATAATGGTATTTCGGGACACATTTACGGGTAACGTTTCATTTTCATGTTTAACACAGGACTTTGCCCTATGTAAATGTTTTGAACACAATAGAGGGCAAGTGGATAGGGGTCACTTAAAAGTTCCCCTGTGTAACTTGTGAGCGTGTGCATGTATTGTTGTAATTTTTCAACTGAGCCTCTGTGGTTAAGATGGAGTGATGATAGCAGTATATGGAAAGGAAAATGTGGAAAAAATCTTAAAACTGACGAGATGTCGCAGAGAGCTCTACAATAACAATACAATAATTTTGTGTGAAGAAACACAAAATATTTGATAGTTATTTCCACCAAACATGAAACTAGAGATAGAGTCATTCGTTTTATTTATGTATTGCTAAACTAACTACACTCTATTACTAGTTTCATTTTTGTATCATTATGCTGGAATGGTCACTTTGAATTTACTGTTATAAAGGATTAGTTGCCTTTATCACATAGATTACTTATTATACACGTAGGTACAGTATTAAGTAGGTTTAATGTAAGTAGTTATACTACGTAGGTAGGTACTATTTTTGATTTATCTTAAATTGAATATTAATGAATTTAGAATCGATTTATGTGGTGGTTTAAAGATGCGAACGATTTAGTTTTTTTTCTCACTTGTCATTAATCTTTTTTACATAAATAGTTTATTAATAGTTAGTATAGTCAAAGTTTAAAAAATGCAAGTAAAATGTTACTATTACTGTCAAAAATATAAGCTCGTACGTGTAATTATCACACGTGTAAAGCTTATTTTATTTTAATACTTAGTTATTTTATCAATGTGTGGCAAGTTTACAATAGTTGAAAATAATTATGGTGAATTAACTGTATAAAAATATGAATGTAACGAGAAGTACTGTGTGGTTTACACATATTTTTTGTCTGTGGCGAATTTACAATGACTGACGCTTATAATCTCAATATTTCAGTACAAAATTCCGTTACAGTTCTTAATTCGACTTCAGAATACCTACTGTTGACAGACAGACACTAATGCATATTTATACCGCATTTAACATTTAAATAATAATTATATGTAGGTATATAAAATATAGTCGCCTGGCGCCAGCATTAATTTGCATGTAATATTAAATTTGAGGTTATAAACTAGGTATGCAATTAGGTGTGTCTTCAAAGCGTGAACAGGCTCCTTCCTTCTGCGTGCTCCATCCTAGACCTAGACCGAGAATAAATAAATAAGTACTTATTATTAAATGTTATGTGTCCTGTGCAGTAATTTATACAATAAAAGTATTGATTTTAATCGTAGAACTTTCTTTTCTGGTTTACACTTTTTATTCAGCTAAATCCTATCATTGTGAGAGCTTGTATGTTATGATGTTTGTTACAGAATCACGCAAAAATGGCCGAGTTTTGGTACAGATGTAGCTTACACCTTGGAATATGACATAGGCTATTTTATAGCCCAGTAATGGCATATGAAACCGCGGCGCGCTACTGGTTTGAAATATATTATGTGATAGCAATTGCAATGAAACACGGTCTTAGTTGACGATGATGATGATTACTTATAATTATTCATTTTAAACATAGCTACGGAGCCCTACCACGAGCGTGTCACAACAATTTAACAGTTTTTTTTTATTTAGCTTAAAAGTGTGAAGGCTTTAGTTGACAGTTCTAAACTAATTAAAATATTGCTGTCACTTTTTTACTAGGCATGCTTTTTTTAGCTAAGGACGGCAATACTTTAGTTAGTTTAGTTCTGTCGGGAGGCTATAATGTACGACACAGATAATGTACGGCATAATAATGCACAGCATGATAATTGGTGTACATGTACATTAAATATCATGCTGTGCAATATCGTGCCGTGCAATATCATGCCGTATATTATCGGCTCGGCTCAATAATGCACACCCCGATTTTGTACAGACTGATATTTGATGTACAAGTACACGAATTCCTTATTAGTATAGCAGTTAGGTTCAGGTAATTTTTTTTAATGTCGTTTTGAGAAATCTACTCGGATTATTGGCTGTACAATATAGGGCCGTACTTTATAGACACGAGCCGATAATGGACGGCCAGTATTGTACGACATGTATTGTACAGCATGATATGCGATGTACATGTACACCAATTATCATGCTGTGCATTATTATGCCGTACATTATCGTGTCGGCAAATATCATGTTGTACATTATAGACACCCGTTCTGTCAACTTAAATTTTCAAAATCGACCATATAACTTACTTAAATAAAAATCTACGTTTGCATGAAAACATTAAATACAGCCCGAATCGTGTCAGCGCCCGCCGCCGCGGGAAGTTTTCAAACAAAACTATCCAAAACGTTATCATCGAAAACACAAAATGTTCAAGCACCAATCTACCTAAAAGCCTTTTTATCGCCCGAACTGAAGAATAAATGCTGATTATTAATAATTTGTACCATTAAGCTGAGTGACCGTCCCAAACGCGGACTAAAATAAAACGAATCTCGGACACGACGCCGCGCCGGGCCCTCTCGTCGTGGAGGCTTTTAAAACTGTCAGAGGTACCATCTAAAACAAGATAACGTAAGAAAAAAGTAAAGATCACTCTGTAAACACGATGTAAACGATCGTGTTTTAGGAGTTCACCAAAAAACTTGTTACATTAAAAACATCAAACATTATTAAAATTTCCGCTTAATCTTAACCACATCTGCCTAACTTTTTCAAGTTTGATACTAATTAATATATTACCCAATAAAGTATCACGAAAACTTTTAAACCTAATTGAATTGTGTTTTATTATATTTTGACTAACCAATTTTGCGCTCGACTGTACCCACTGGTAGCATTAAACAATTGTTTTTATTTTTAATTTTGAATATGGGTCCAGTTAACGAATAAAACACAAGGGGGAAATGCTGCGGTCAAGTGAACCCGCGGGTCCACTGGCGTGCGGGTCCAGTTTACCAAAGACTCATATAGCTATGTGTTTGTAATGACTGAATTATTTTAACTGGATGGCATCAGCGTTAAAAAAGGCAGACAAAAACAAATGTGGTTTCAAACGCCTACTCAGTACCTAAGCTAAACATGAATCATTTGATGCCTAAACAACATTTTCTTTTCGACCCTTCTCTGAGTCGTAAATAAGATATAACATAAAACAGAATTATGATATTGCATCGGTTTTATGTACGTTAAAGACAATACGAAGGTGCTAAAACCCTTGACTGTACCGAAAGAACTACGCGTACCGGTTTATTTCTGTCCATTTTTATTTAATTGTTTTTAAACCGACTTCATAAAAGAAGAGGTTCTATGTACGTATGTTTTATTTTTAAATGTATTTTCACCGATTTCTCCATCAATGGTAGACCGATTTCGAAAATTACTTTTTTTGTTTATAAGGTTACTCTGGAGATGGTCCCATAATAACTTGAAGTTGGTTGAATTTGTTTTTAAAAATGCCTTGTTTAATTCTACCATTTCGTATGTATTAAAAGTTCAGAAACCTTTATCAGAAAGTAGGAACATGATCAAATACGATTTAGGTACGAGCGTTTTGGAGTGTTTTTTTTGTACTTACTGCGCCTCGTCGTCTAGCTCTTAGCAAAATCTCTTATGGATCAGGGGGGGGGGGGGGGGGTCATGGGGGTCATGACCCCCATTCATTCCCACCCATTAAAATAAACTAAAACACCATAAGACCAAAGTATGATCACTACACCGAAATAATTTCGAGTAAATATAATAAAGGAACAAAACTACAAAATGCTACATATTTATTTAGTTCAGAGGTCGTTGAAATAAATTATAGTAATCAAATCTCTTCATTAATGAGTGTTCTGCTGGCATTTTTCTATTCAAGGAGGTTCCACAGGCAAAACTTTTTGCAGATGGCGCCAGTGGCAGTCCGGATGTGGCAAAGTCAAGTTTTCTTGTTAAACGTTGCTGATATCTATCTGCTCTTGATAAGGGCGTTGTCGATAATCTAGTCCAAGGAGAATACTGGGTACTGTGCCTTGTTTTAAGAATCTATGCAGCTGGTGACGACCTGAAATAGATAATAGCCTATAGATAAACCTAATAGTCTAATAGATTTGTAGGTTAGATAGTTGTGAACATTTTATGTTGGACAGAGCTTTAATTAAAGGTAAATGATTGCTGTACAAACCAGCCCGCCAAGCACGCGAGCTGTGATAAACGTCTATCCACTCTTTTTTCCACGCGAAAACGAGACAGACGTATCCATATTCTAGCTTTATCACTTTCCCGCGCGGGGAAAGACCAATCAATCCTCGGCGCGTGCTAGGGGGCCTGTTTAAGTAGATTCTCCCTGTTGATCCCTGTTAATTCTTTAAAATGTTCTTTGCAAAAACAAAACAAAAAACTATAATATGTATGAGATTGACAGTTGACTATGGCCACATCGACGATGCGCCCTAGTGGAAAAAATCCGCCGTGTGGATCCCCATTGCATTAAACGACTAGGCATAATGTGAAGCCCCTTAAAATAAGTCATGTCCGTTGCACTTCGTACGATTATTTAAGAAACATGGAGCTATTATACTTAAATCGTGTCCACGGGAATCTATGGTATGAGCGTCTCGACCATAAGTAAAGGTTACTAGGTTCTTGGCATTTGCTTACTTACGTTTTTTATAAACATACGCATTAATGTATGTGAATACATGTTTGTATGTAAAACACTATGAAGTAGTTTAAGAGTAAGTGTTATGTAGTTTTTCCAGTTCTTGACCGAATCATAAGTTTGTCAGATGACATCTCTAGCTCGAAAAGATACGAATCAGTAAACCTGATACTTTATTTCATAAAAGATGGCCGGGATGCTAAAGAAACGGATATCTGTTATAATTATATAGTTAAACTTTATGTTTCATGAAACTCTACCTGTTACCATGTATACTATCGAGGGGAATCTCGTGGTCAAACTGGATAGTCTAACTAATTTGTCCAACAGGAAAAAAAGTTCTTGTGGTCAGTCTTCTTTGACACATGGTAGAGTCAACATGTTATCAATATTTTTATTTCCACGGGTTAGCTAACTATTAATTGGGTAGATACTCCGACTATTTCTATAATGTCCCGGTTGTTTGTTCTATACAATCCGACAAATAAACCGTCAAGGACTTTGGGCGGCACATTAACTCTGACTAGGGCTGTCCGCTCGGCCTATACGAACTTACTTATAAATACTATTCTATAAATTTTTTTAGTGTATGTCATTGACCTTTATAATACAAATACGCTGGACTTCGTATTGGCGATAGCAAATTGAAGCCATTTGATTTTCGCCATTTTGGCGCGGATAGCCAACAGCGCAGCAGCAGCGTCGGGCAGCAGCGTCCTCTTGGTTAACGGTGGTGACCATTCTGCGATCCTCAAGCCGCCTGCCAAGCGTGGGGATTATGGCCTTGGTCCAGCAGTGCATGTTTTATGGCTGACGACGAGCCACGAGACTGGCTCGTCGTACCATCAGCAACAGCTATCAGCAGTGTGAGCATCTATGGAACTAATATTTCGTAATACTAATATGTCAATTTTAGTACCGGAAATGCTCGAAGGGGGGCTTCAAATCGGTACTAATAACTTTTAATTTCCTAGACAATATTTAGTCCAGTGTATACTTGTATTATATAGAGGTCAGTGGTGTAAGTACAGTATTACGAACAATTGTAAAGTAAAAGCATAATTTTAGTGTTTTCTTGCTGTATTTTTCGGATCATCCGTTCGCTGACTCGTATTATGCGAAGCTTACCTGAAAAAATAAAACACACAATCAGTAAAGCACACCTGTTCATACGTTGGTTTTAAATGACAAAAAAAAACATTTAACGCATTCGTTTTCTTATAATAAATATACTGCAGTAATAAGGCAGCTGGAAACGTTTCGATCAACCACCTAAAAAAAAAACGTAGGTCTATCGATGTAGGTCTTAGCCAAAAGATTTATAGAGTTGGAGAGTCATATCGACCACGAAAAACATGACCACGTGGTCGAGACGCCAAATAAAAAATAAAAAAGTTAACTCGACCACTAGCGGAATATAGTACATTAAAAAAAAAGCGTTTCAACAATTTAATGTTTTGATTACATAACATGTTATAACGATATCTTTATCTTGTACACTGAAGAAATATTAACTAAAGCAACTTAACTTAATTATAGCACAAATTGTACATAATTTTCAGCTCGTAATATAAAAATTTAGTAATTTTTCGTACCTCAAAGACCTGTTTTAACGTTCAAGAGTGACAAGGTAATTAGTAAGTTAATGCCTGATTCCGATTTGGATACCGACCCGGTCAGACTGAACCGGACCGAAGATCTTACTGTGGCGCTATTCAACTTTTAATCAACAGTTTACTTAGGTACTTCGTGGGACATACATTACCATGAACTTTTTGAACCTCTACTGCTAAACAACCAATTCAATTGGGCGCTACTTCCATGATACAGAACTGTAACCGACTGTTACCAATAAAATAATTATGATTTAAAGTATTTGAAAAAAAATGCACGTCTTTATAAATACCTTTTTTTAATTTTATTCAAGTGACGAGACGACCAAATGTTCACCTGGTGGTAAGCGTCACGCCTGCCACTAACAGTAGCAGTGCCAGAATTGTGAACTTGCGAATACAATCGTGCGCCGCACTGTACTGCGCTCGCCACCCTGAGATATTAGATGTTAAATCTCTTCATACCCAGTAATATCTCTGGTAACATTGCCCTTCAAACCGGAACACAGTAATGCTTGCACACTACTGCTGCATAACTACGGCGGTTGAATAAATGACAAAGGTGTGGTACTACCCCAAGCGGACTCTGCAGTAGAGTCCTACCACTACTAAACCTACTTTTTAGATAGATACTGAATATTGTGGAGGCTGAGGGCTGAGATTAAGAGCATTCTACATTGCTTTAGGCCCTGTCCTATATCCCTATAGTCCTATAGTCCTATAGCCCTGTCCAAAGATGTAAGAATAGTAAATATTGTTTAATCTGCTAAATTGATGTCATATCGCGGCACTGTTTCGTAAAATATATAGAACAAAGTATGTATATGGTTGTTTACATATACATAGATTATTATTAGGGTGTTGTGATGTGAGTTATCAACAGATTATTTTATACATTAGCTTCACAAAAGAGCAAGGCGAAAGCTGGCTATCCTTGTTGGTTGCGAAATAAAAAGTTTCCGAGGGATGCGTGGGTTTGCCACATAAGTTATATAACTATTTAGTATACAATCGACCTTATTTCTTTAAGTGTAAGCGTCACGAAACTGCAGGTTGGTTGGTAAGACTGCTGTTTACTAGTTGCCCACGTTTTTTTCAACACCACGAGGTTGAGGTGGGCGCAGCCTACATGGACATTAAATAGAAGTAGACTCTAGGCAAGATGGAAACCTGACGTAACACTTCAAATATAAAGGTCTATTCAGATATGAGCCATAAGGATTTTGGTATATAACGGCATTTTAGAAAGAGGACGGCAGAGATTTCGTCTCGTCTTATCAAAACGGCGAGCTTTTCCGTTGTACCTATTTAAGTGTTCTCATATTAAATATAGTGATTAGGCGTGACAGTATTATTATGTCGAATAGGAGTCACTGTACTCGTAATTGTGAACAATTTTCACAAAAAAAAAACACAATAAGAAATTACGGTGCCATAAAAAAAAATTCGCCTTCGATAAATTGTATGGCATTACTGAAGAATGTAGCGTGTATTGTGATTGTTATTTTTAACAATTAGTATGCTACTTTTTAAGCCGAAAAATTAGCAGTTCCTGAAAGCTAGGAAGGATCATGGATTTACGAGGCCCTTAAAGTAAGTACTCTCGCGCAATATTACGAGTACATAATCTTTACTCATTTTAATATGAAAACTTTTGAAACGTCGTGGCACGAGAAACTTAATACATATACACACCACAACTTGGTTTTCGCTACTGGCACAACAGCAGCATAAAAATATGGTGTGTATCTGAATAGGCCTTAAAATGTATATTGCAAGTGCAGGCAGATCTATTCGTAATTGTCTTGTGAACAAATAGGATTTTGTTCTGTAATACGTTGCTAGGCAACAGAATAGTTCTGTCGTAATTCTTTTTAAATCTGCTGTTCTGCGAAAGAAAATCCTCCTATTTTGTATGAAGGAGGTTGGACTGTGGTCTTAATATTAAATCCATCAGCTATTAGCGAGTTAGTAATTTTAAATTCTAGAACATTTTGCTAACAAGTACTTTACTGCGATTGGTAATATAACTGAGCGAAGGAGCTACCATCGTATTCCCAATAACTGAAACTGAAAAAAATCAGCGGTAGCTTTGCTATAGTTAGGTATTAATCTTTCATCGCCACGAATACAGTCTTCAGCTACTATACATAAAAACGTTTGGAGCTCTTTTCTTTCTCCAGTCAAATTAGTCTTAGTCACAGTCACAACCACACATAGTAAGTCACGGTCAAGTCCAATCATGCCCTAGTAAAGTCCTGGCAAGTTTACTACAAGCTTCTTAGGAGTTTTGAAAACAACACAAAAAGACAATCATGTTACACCATATTATAAATACTACTTACCCACACTCAAGCATGTAAGTCACTTAATTAATAAAATGCCATCATTTCTCGAAAAAAGGATTTGAAATAAGGTTTGGAAAATAATACAATGCAGCGACATGATTTTTCCGCGTCCAGTGCAAAGTCTTTTCGTAAAGTATTATGTTTTCATGTTACTCATAGAACAGAAAAGTGAATCGCGGTTGTGTCACTGGCGCAAGTCAAGATTAAAATATAAATAGGCAGTGGGAGTCACACAAATGCTTTTCTTTTGTTTTAGTCTAAACGCCACGTGGGTGTCTCAGTACAAAATCTACTTGCAAGTGATTAAAACTAATAGCAGGTGATTATTTTATAGCATTTCGGCTATTATGGGGAAATGGTAGATTTCCGAGCAATGCGACTCTATCGCAGCGACCGAAGCGAGACGACATTGACGTGACTGATTGTACTATGATATGTTCTTGTTCGTTCTAAGCATTGAGCTAACATCTATAGAGTCACAAACGTGTAAAAAATATGTCCGCGGCAAAACTCGACGCACGCTGTGCATTGCGCCGACTTTTTAATCGACTTAAACTACGATAACACACAAGCGCCTAAGCATACATTGAACACCATACAAGCGACATAACGTCTAAATTCGAACTATTGTGAACTATGTAATACATGTATATAGGTATGTACAACGGCATTCGGCCGTTTTTTGACTGTTTTCAGTTAGAGATTGTGACTCTTTAGATATTAGCTCAATGGTTCTAAGCAACAGGTACCTACGCATTGTAGCACCACCACTTGGTCGGACATCAACTTTTAGGAGTTATGGAGAATCACTAAGCAGATTAGTTTTTAAAGCAATGGAGTAACAAGCTGTGCCAGAATTGTGAACTTGCGAACAAAATCCTGCGCCGCACTGCACTGCGCTTATCACACTAGATATTCGATGTCATATCTCTTCGTGCCCAGTAATTTCTTTGGTAACAATGCCCTTTAAATGAAAACACAGTACCTAATGCATCTGAATGTGTTCATTGTTAGTACAGTAGATAATGAACAGTTGTTTCTATTTTTGCCAACGTTTTTTAGCCCAGTAAAAATTTTTTTAAACAAGCATTTGCAATTTTTTTTATTTAACCTGTGTTGGCCCACTCCTGGATAAAGTATCACCCAATTTCTTCCAGCTGCCTCGATCTTGTGCCAGCCCGTCCAATCTTTTTAAACTTCCCGAGTTCGTCGCGCCATCGTGTCGCAGGGCGACTATCCAGGGGCACCCAATCCGTAGAGACCATTGCCTATCTGTCCGGGTGCAATCGACTAACGTGGCATGCCCACTCCCATTTGAGCCTGGCAGCTTTGTTTGTTTCTACGTCCGTGACGCCTGTCATCAGGCTACTTATTAATTTGTAAAAATGCTTTTGCTTCTTAACTTGACTCCACGACGTTTACAGTTTCCCATTAGGTAGTTCCAGTCCACCTTTTCGGTCTGTTATCATATCAGTTCGATACTATAATTATCATCGACTCTTAGCTACACCCTCAAGTGGAAAACCGTTGAAATTCAGGTCGATCGTGAAGTCCTAGAATAGTCCCAAATTTGCACAAAACACAAAACAATAAAGTCACAGGACGATAAAAACTTATATAGTAATAGGAAGTATTCAGTAAAAATGGAATGGAAAACTTACTTTTTAAATCAATAAGTAATGTTTATTAGGTGGGTGCGAAATTGCGATGCGGTAGGTCACCTACCAGTTACCACGCAAGTCGGAGGTGTTCCAAAAGTTATACGGAAACTTGTTTACGCCTTCATACCTAGGGTTCCCATATCGAAAATAAGTTAGACTTTTCCAATGACAGAAGGCGAATGATTGAAAAATGAAAAAAAAAATGAAGGCGCTACTTACTATGCAAACTCTTCAAAATGACGTATAACTTGACAACACTGATAATATTTTGTATTGAAAACTTTTAGTTCCATTTTATTTAATTTCTACTCTTTCTGGTACAGCTATAGCTACGTATTTATTCAGTCGTCTGGCAACACTGAAAGGTATGAGAAAACCATAACTAAAACAAAAACAATGAGCGATTTCCAAAAATGTTTTTCTGCTTACTTTCTACTACTTCTACTCGACAGATAGCGCAGACTAAACGTGACAGCCAAAAACAGCATACTAGTTTAGATAGGTGGCACATGAAATAAAATAAAAAACTTGACAATGACAGCCACGTCTGGTCTGCGCAAAGTCAGAGCCATCTACAATGAGCTTTTTTTTTATTGCCTGTCAGAAAATCTCTCACACATAAAACACTTTTTATCACCTCGATACATATTAGAATTTGGTTAAGAACTTTTCATAACCAAGACATTGTGGAACAACGTGGAAAAAACATTGCAAAGCCGATTTCGCTGACGTCCAAGAGCTAGATCCTCCAAGCCTTCAAGCCTGCTTAGCTAAGTTTAAAAAAAAAAGTCTTCCTTCAACGTTTTACATCTTTTTGATTCCTTCAAAGTCCGGACAGATTACATAGCCTTACAAAGTCTTGACAAGGCCCCTAAAATCCGTCCTCTGTCCGTAGAAATCCGAAAAGACGGAAACCCTATTAATATTTTAATCCTATGACCTATTTAGGTGTTTTTATTTACCTTCCGGCCTATGAAGGTAATCACATAAGTACAATACTTTATTGATAGAGCAAAGCGCAGAATACTGATATAAGCTGAAACTTCCCATGCGTGTTTATCTGTAGGTACGTATTTATGTAGGTACGTAAGATTTTTGTCTGGTACAATATCGCGAGTAATTTTTATGGTATCTAAGTATAGTATAGAAACGAACACGGTACTATTGTAATAGGTAGAGTTAACGCTTACCTCCTAAAAACATTATCACATCTGTACCTGGGGCCGTACCATGAGCGCTTATTCCGGGGCCGAATACGCTCACCTGCCGACGCTGCGCGACTGTGAATTTTATCGCCTCGCAATAAGGTTCGCGGTCGCTGTAAGCGGTTCACGGTACGCCACCTAGAAGTTTTAGTAATAAAACTCGAGAAATTCAAGGCATCACAGCATTCACAGCATTAGTGCTTATTACTTTGAAGCATTCAAAATAAGCCTTATAACATTTGATAATTAATTCATATAAATAATTATAGCTAATTATTGAAAGTGTTTCCGAATAAAGTATATGTTTGGCTTAATAATTAAACGTGAATATTTCCAAATTAATGTTCAGCGGTTTATCTATCCTACCTAGTATAGTATTAGGTTATATTATCTTCGATCCTACGTAGTTAAATAAAAATAAATAAATATTGGGGGGGACATTTATTACACACAGCACCATCTAGCCCCATACTAAGCAAAGCTTGTATTATGGAAACCAGATAGCTGATAGAATACTTATATACATTTTTTTTCGTAAATACATACTTATAATACATACTACACCCAGGCACAGAACAAACATCGATGTACGTCACAAACATTTTTGTCCTGGGTGGGGATCGAACCCACGCCCTACAGCTCTGAAGGCAGACATACTACCAACTGAGCTATCAGGCTGTCAAAAGGTAATCGTTTTATTCATGGCGTTTTTTGTACTTGTAGTCCTTGTCCTTTTTGCCTATTATCTACTTATTGCAAACGATCGCAACGTTTGCGAAAACCGATGATCTTTAGATTATTACGTAAAGCTATGTATGAGTATTACTGAAATTCTTCTATGAATAGTTTAAAATGGCAATAAATTGTGTGAATGTACCTACTTGAATTTTTCTTATAAGGCGCATTAATGTTAATAATAATGGTTTACGTGATAATATAAATAATAAATCATCGATTGCCCCACTTTAGGATCATTTCTACAATATTGTTCCCCGGTCTAGTTACAAAGGCTACGAAAGTGTTTGAAAATAGAATTTCCCACCAAGGCTGATACGGTCCACCTTTTTAAAAAATCATCATCATGCCCGAAGACGTCCACTGCTAAACGAAGGCCTCCCCATTAGACCGCTACACTGTACGACAACCTGCTATATGCATACACTTGCCTGCGACTTTTACAATGTCGTCGGTCCACCTACTGAGAGGCCTTCCTTCCTTCCTTCCTCCTTCGTTCGCGGTCGCCACTCAAGAACCTTTCTTTGCCATCATCGGTTATCAGTTCTTCGACCGATGTGGCCTGCCCTTTGCCACTTCAACTTCAAACCCTGCGAGCTACGTCGGTGACTGGTTCTTTGGCGAATATCCTCGTTCCGGATTTTATCGCGCAAAGTAACTCCGAGCATCTCTCTCCATTGCTCGTTGCGTGACTGAGTTTATCCACCACCACCACGTTTCAGTTCCATATGTCATCACTGGCAACACACACTTGTTAAATACAAATATATGATATTTATGCTTATGGTTTTAATTACCTCACTTTCGAGTGAAGTGAGGTATTATATATATATATACAGTATTTATGTATTTATTCACCTTTTTTATCAGATGCCATAACCTCAAGGTCGCCGCTAAAGATATATCCAAGGCTAAGGCACAGAGGTCCGTTGTATTATTTAGGCGAAGCAAACAAACCTTATCACTGCAAAGTAAACGGTTATAGGAACGCACTGAGAATTTTAATTTCACTAAATGTACAAAACTCCTAATCACAAAATTTATTTTTATTTTAAACGTAATACAACAAAAAAATATCGTAGACACTTATTTAATTGAACGGTTTGTTGTTACATTGTTACGAAATAAATATGAAGTTTTTTTCCAAAAACTTTATCTTGAGTGTGTTTAAGAAATAATGCAATGAGTACATTATCAAATGTAGCAAATTAGTCGATTTTTGCTTTCCAACCTGTCTTGTTGCGCCTAAATAAGCCAGAATATTAAATGCCAATTTCCATTTTCAATTTAATTACATTGTTTTACTTACATAATAAAATTGCTCGTCGACTAAATAAATTATTCACTAGTGAATTTGAATTTAGGATTCCGAGTTCCAACTTACCTACTTTGGTATTTTAATTTAAGCTAACAGTGCACGGACCTTTTTCGGTCAAAGTATCGAATCGACAAAATCGTTAAAGTTTTGGTATGTCATACTACCTATGAAGCAGTGCCGTAAATGGACTTTTATGCGCCTGGTGCGGGTGTCTATATTTGCGCCCTTGAAAAGAAAGCGCCTGGTGCGAGCTTCTATAATTGCGCCCTTGAAAAGAAAGCGCCCGGTGCGAGCTTCTATAATTGCGCCCTTGAAAAGAAAGCGCCTGGTGCGAGCTTCTATAATTGCGCCCTTGAAAAGAAAGCGCCCGGTGCGAGCTTCTATAATTGCGCCCTTGAAAAGAAAGCGCCTGGTGCGAGCTTCTATAATTGCGCCCTTGAAAAGAAAGCGCCCGGTGCGAGCTTCTATAATTGCGCCCTTGAAAAGAAAGCGCCTGGTGCGAGCTTCTATAATTGCGCCCTTGAAAAGAAAGCGCCCGGTGCGAGCTTCTATAATTGCGCCCTTGAAAAGAAAGCGCCTGGTGCGAGCTTCTATAATTGCGCCCTTGAAAAGAAAGCGCCCGGTGCGAGCTTCTATAATTGCGCCCTTGAAAAGAAAGCGCCTGGTGCGAGCTTCTATAATTGCGCCCTTGAAAAGAAAGCGCCCGGTGCGAGCTTCTATAATTGTGCCCTTGAAAAGAAAGCGCCCGGTGCGAGCTTCTATAATTGCGACCTTGAAAAGAAAGCGCCCGATGCGAGCTTTTATAATTGCGCCCTTGAAAAGAAAAATATTCATAACTTGGTCCTGGTTTGGTAATTTTAGGCCTTCCAGGACCAGCGCCCTGGGCACCGCTGGCACCGCACGGTACTGCTAGGTAGATTGTGTTTCGCTTTCTTGGTTATAATTTATCGTAGAATTGTCTAGCCAAGTAGGCCAGATAATATCGACACAAAAAATTGCAAACATAGCAAACGCACATGTATTTACGGTTTTTTGATAATTATGTTGTTAGGACCACCAATGAGAGTAGTTTATGCCCAAGTTTGCAACCCTAAAAACCCTGTGCTACTCCCGTGATGCAAGAAAAACTGCGCAATTTTGGCACCCTTTTTGACTAGATCTATGGTTGTTAGATGTAGATTTTTACTGGCCTAAAGGTGTAGAACAAATATTTGAATTTGTCGATTGTTTTAAGCCAGTTGCCGTTTTTTGCTGGATTGAGTAATAAACATACAAACTTTGACATTTATAATATTAGTAGGAAATGTATTGGTGTTAGAGCCTCCATCGTACTCCTGCACTGTACGATAAAGCAGTCGTTCTATCGACCTGCGCCTACGCTTTTCCGTTTTAAAACACACGAGGAAGCGGAAGTAAATTGTACAAGTTGTTTAATTCATATTTCTTTGACATCAACATCATTTAGTGAACGAAGCTAATTTTTCAGTAGATTCACTACTTCATAAAGATAAATGGTTGAAAAACAAAGTCAAAATCAAAATCTTTATTTGTATGATAATGGGTATATACTATATATAGTACATGGTTTTAAAACTATTCATATCCGTCCATTATCAACCGTCATAGATATACAAAATCATTCAAATTCATATACTGCGAGTCCTACTCGCTCTTGCCCGGTTTTTATTATCTGTGGTTATTTATTAGAGCGCATTATAATAATATACTAAAATTGGCGTGACTATTATTCCAGTTTTTACAAAAGAGCAAATATACAAATTGTACGGGGTACCCCTTTATATTTCATTAAAATTTGTCAAGGAATCTGCGTTAACGCATATATTATGAAAAATTCTACAAGTCTATAACGGTTCAGAAGATACCATTTAGGCTTATACATAGGGTCCTGTTACTAACCCTTTGAGTACGGAACACTTAAAATACCTACAATCTTTCTCAAGAAAGCGCTTCTATCTTACATTAGGAACCTTTCCCTGGACCGAGGTAAGCTACTATTGTGTAATCTGCGGTAGAGGTCAGAGGGAGTTCGGCCGACTCCGCATAGAAAGTCACGTGGGCTGCGGCGCGTGCGCAAGGGTCACTATGAAACAAGTATTGCTTAAGAAAAAAAATCCTACTGATTATAATTTTGTTGTAGTAGAACTCTATTGCAGCATCTGCCTGGGGTAGTTCCACACTTTTGCTAGTTATTCAACCGCCATTTAGTAGTGCAAGGATTATTGCGTTTCGGTTTGAAGGGAAATGTTACCAGAGAAATAGCTGGCAAAGGTACCAATTTTATTTTTGTTTTTTATACAGTCTAGTGACGGGATGAGCAAGACTTTCACCTGATGGTACCTGATGATACCTGATGGTAAGCGTCATGCCTGCCACTAACAGTAGCAGTGCCAGAATTGTGAACTTGCGAACACAATCCTGCGCCGCACTGCACTGCGCTCGTCACCCTGAGATATTAGATGTTAAATCTCTACATACCTAGTAATTTCTTTGGTTACATTGCCCTTCAAACCGGAACACAGTAATGCTTGCACACTACTGCTTGGCGGTTGAATAACTGGTACTTCCCCAGGACTCAGCAATGTAATCCTACCACTACAAAGAAATGTGTTTTTAGTTTACTTTTTAGATGCAATATTTTTCTTTCTGCACGAATCATATTGGATTAGCTTACGTCACATAAATATTCTTCAGTATTTCTCGAAAAAGCTATTTGTTTAAGTATATTTGAAGAGCCGCCTGCTAAGCGTGGCTGTTATGGCACCTTCCCCCTCCCCCTACTAAGGAGGAGGCCTTCGTCCAGCAGTGGACGCCTTCATTAATTCATAATGTGCTAATTAGGCAGCCGACCGGATGTGTCAACAGCGTTTTTACACGGTTGCATTATCATCGCCCCCGCTATTCTACTAACACTTTAAAATATCGACTGCTTAGCTGTGACCGTCGATCGCAGAAACTGAGGAAACCGCACGCTGTAGATGCAACGCGAACATTTTATTTAGCTGCTGGGTACTCAAACAAATAGATATTCTGGTCTTCTTTAATAAACGTGGAGTCTCACGTGGACGTGAAGGTACAATACAATACTTTATTGATAACTCCATTGTTACATGACATTTAAAATTGTGAAAAAAAAATTGAAACACTATATTGATTTAATTGTTAAATTATATTAACATTATCAAAAATATAAAATAAGTATTAATATTTATACATTATTTTTATTTAATACAATAACTTCTTCTGTTACTTACAATCGGTCTCTATCTTTGTAGGGTCACATACTTCGGTAGTATTGGAATAGTCAATTCGACTTTTGATTTTTCCTTTCGAATTTGTGACTCGGTTTAAAGACAAACAGTGGATTAGACATTCCGAGACTAGGAACTTCATATTTATAAATAAATTTAAAACGCTTTATAAAAAAAACCGACTTTAATTTCGACTACCTGGATGACATCTTCATATTTTCCAGTAATTTTGAATTAAAAACCAAACTACTGACCCATTTCAATAAAATTTATATGAGACCACCTTTGACGTACCACCTACCAAACGAAAAAAGAATCATAAAAATCAATTCATAATTGGCGGAGTATTCGCGTAACATACATACAAATAACCACATATATTTGAAGTCGGTTGAAAAATTAAAATCACATAAATATTGGGGACATTTCTCACAGCCCCATATTAAGCAAAGCTTGTATTAAGGAAACCAGATAAAAAAATATACTGAAATACCAATTTTTTTTTGTAAATATGTATTTAAAAAAAACGTTTAAGTATAACACATATTTTTTTGGAAATATGAGAATTATATTTTAAAAAATGTAAAATTGTAGATCTCGCTATAGGCAGTTTGTATACCGGTAACGCCACGACAAAAAAAATGGAATGATAATAAATGTTTTATCATAGGTACTAACCTAAGTTCAGGTAGATCATGAAATTTGGCACTAACTGCATCTGTGATGTACATAACTGCAGTTGCTTAATAACATGTAGGCTGTAACAAGTAGTTATTATTGAAACTATGACTGTCGCGTTGGATGATCCTCGACTTCACGTCTAGTTTCGTCTCGCATCCGCAGTATAATCAATTTTGTTACCCAAACATTAAGGTACACTTTTAATATTCATCAACACCTCGAAGTACCGTTTTCAAAGAATTACGGCACTGTCGCAATCGACGCGTGCCTATGCTGTTCAAGTTTCTAGAACAGATTCAATTTCGACGTTATGATTCAGTAATTTAGATACATTTTAGCGTGTTGTGTTGGAAGGTTCTATACACAGCGCATTTACTCGTGGGCAGGCGGTGACGTCATTGAGCACAAGACTGGTACCTTCAAAGTTCTTGAACCTTCACTTTGTACGATAAAACCTATAGTATTATGTGATGTGTGATAAAATTAAGGCTTTAAGCCTAGATGTAGCAATAGTAGATAATTAATTATTGTGTGGCAAGGCAACGCGACAGCGTTAAAGTAAGCAAGTTATTATAGCCTGAGTGGCCAGCCCTAGTGTCAGAGTTAGTGTCGCTCGAAGGCTTAACATTACTTGACGGTAGTTGCTTTAAAAATATAGAACACAACCGGGACCAGTAACTCAATGTGTCATCCGACAGACGGTTGCGCTCAGGTGTTAATGCCACTCACGGTCACCCATCCAAAGATTCACCGGATTTCAGTGATCTTTTAGAACGACCCAGTCAAGCTACGTCATGAGCGCTAAGCTAGTGTTAGTGCGGATCTAGAAACGTAGTTACTGGTAAAGCCTCCATGACCACGTGTTCCCAAACTATAAATGAAGTGCTGACAATAATTATCAATTTTTTATAATTATTGGCACGATTAAATGATTAAAAGTATCGAGTATAAGCTGTCAGGCTTTTCGATCGGGTTATATCCCTATTAAAGGTCGCAGCACACTTTAAGACACTTCTAGCGCTGCGTGACGGCGACCATGCAGTGAATTTGCGGTTTCATAATATACAGGGTTAGTTCTAATCAGTTAGCATCCTTTTAAGACATATTCTGTACATCAAAACAAACAACTTTTACTAAAGGAACAACATTGAAATCGTGAAAAAAATATCAGCTGTTCCATACAAAAAGTTCATTGACCTTGGGCAAAATGTATAGAACAGCTGTTTTTTTCTTGCGATTTCAATGTTGTTCCCTTACTAAAAGTTGTTTGTTTTGATGTACAGAATATGCCCTTAAAAGGATGCTAACTGATTAGAACTAACCATGTATAACATAATGCTGCACCGCGTTCAAACTCCGGTCATCGAGCATAAACCATTATAAATAATAAATAAATATCGGAGGACTTTTTTTCACACAGCGCCATCTAGCCCCAAACTAAGCAAAGCTTGTAGTATGGAAACTAGATAGCTGATAGAATACTTATATTTTTTTTTTTTGTAAATACATACTTATAATACATATTACACCCAGCACACAACAAACATTTATGTTCGTCACATAAATGTTTGCCCTTGGTGGGGATCGAACCCACGCCCTACAGCTCTGAAGGCAGACTACCAACTGAGCCATTTGGCTGTCATTGGCGGTGGCAATAAATAAAGATAGGTATATGGTCAGTGACCATTAGTATTAACTTTTGTTATGAGTTTGTTTTAGTGTGCATTCATACAAACAGAAATTTGTTATAATAGTGGGAAATTTTACTTAAAAGTCTGCCATGCGTGTTTACTTAGTCCTCCGCAAAAAGTTGTAGAAATATATGTAGGCAGATTATCGCTCCTGGTATCTCAGGTATTTTTATAATGCTTGAAGACCACGGCATGTCGCCATGCGATAATGTCTATCTGCTCAGCGTTAATGACTAAAAATACTAATTGTGTGTGCGGTAACCTTTAGTTAGGTAGGTATAATCAGAGCTTCCGTTCATCGATTAGGTACCTAGGATTATATCCTGCATAAAATAAATACAAAGGCGCGTTTGTTACTCAATGCTCTAACTTAAATCACTTCGGAGAAAAGTAAAATATATTTCTATGGTTTGATACATTGTAAATTAGTTTCTGCTGGATAATAAGAAGTAGGAGTTTTGGCGGGAACACGGAAAAATCATGTCGTTGCATTCTATTATTTTCTTAAACTTGTGTATTTTCGCGAATTAATGATTAAAAATGGTGGTGTTTTATTCATTGAGTGTTGAATTACATGCACGAGTGTGGGCAAGTGATATAATGTGGTGAAACATGTCTTTTTGTGTTGTTTTCAAAACTCCGTATAAGCTCATAGTAAAGTCGCCACAACTTTACTAGGGCATGACTTGGACTCGACTATGACTAATTTCGTGTGACTGACTGTGATATCATTACATATTTGACTTGATTTACATATAAATACTTGAAAAAATCATAAACTTGACACTGGCAGAATGCACAACGTGCGATGCCAAGAACTAAGAAAAATAAAAAAAATATAAGAAGTATTCTGACAGCTGTCAGACAGCTGTAGTTCTACAGCCAAAGGATAGATGGCGCTGACAAGACATGATTCTCTTTATTTTCGCATTCGTTAAATGAAAAAGCAAACACACTACTAATTACGAATCCGCACTTACTAATTTGTGTTGTAGAAGAACAAAAGCGTAGGAAATACCATGGGCAAGTACTTTGTTAGACAAACAATAACCACAAAAAAAGCATGACAATACAGCAGAGGTATTCACAACTCAATTGGGAAGGTTTCCGTTCGGATCCATATTATCTGTCCCAGTCATCTACATTTCTGATGACAGAGACGAAGAATATGGATCCGAGTTTATGGATCCGAGTCCGAGTTGAGTTGTAAATACTCCTCCTGATGTAAATTAAATAAGCTTTTTTCTTTTTTTTTTCTTTTGACCTTGATTCATTCATTCAAAATCTTTAGAACCACATACTAGGTAGTGAAACTATTCAGAATCATGTCTCGTCAACGTTATCTAACAGATTTTTATGAACTTTTTATTGGCTGTCAGAAAACTGCCCATTATAATAAACATATAATAAAGGGGTATCCACCCGCTGGCCCAGTACTATTTTGTATTTATTAATAATTTAATTATAAAAGAAAGTTAAAAGAAAAAGTAAAACAAAATGCAAACGTTGCCTGTACCGTATACACCCGGGAATTGTGAAGGTAATCCAGTATGTATCTGCGCTCTTCCCTCCTTTAGGTGTCGTGTCTAGTGTCTCTGTCATACCTTCGCAGCCTCTGAGTTTCCGAGAACTCGTGATCACTATCAGCTTGTAGCTACACAAGTTTTCTGTGTTATTATATGTATACTGGGTTATAAGCTTAAGGTGTACTAAGTAGAAAGGGGGCATTATACTCATAAATGTGGACATTTAACTATTAGCTCATCCCTGAAATCGCGAAAAATAAGCTTCAATCATTTTGTCAAGAGTCAATGTTTTTTTATGAAACAGTAAAACTACGACGACGGTTTTCGACTAACCAAACGGGCTAAAAAATAAAGAATAATTCGCAATTAGAGTAGGGCAGAAATACGACCGTAGCTCAGTGGCTATAGCAATAGGGGAATTACCCGGACCGTTATGCAAGTTCGAATATGCCTTGAATATAAATATGTAGTACTTAATAGTGGCTAAAAGTTAATGCTAGCGTTAACAAAGTAAACAAGTTCCATTGTTAAGCTGATTCGACAAATTTTTAGGGTTCTGTACTTGACGGGATTCCGACGGGACCCTACTAATAAGCCTACCTTTTTCTGACCGTCTATCCATTTGTTTTATTTCGAACTGCAGTTGTTGGGTCGTTTAAAGCTATTAACATAATGTTAATACTGTAGGTTATTGCTGTAGATGATGATGAAAAAAGGCGTTCTATATGTGCTGCGTCGCAGATTGTAGAGTCGATGACACTGATAGCTAAATGGGTGAGCTGATAACAGGCCCTCGTTGTTTACATTGTTTGCTGGGCTGTTTGACTAACGAAACACTGGTTTCTTATAGGATATAAATTAGGTTTACATTTTTTACACCACTAGGCAAATAGGAGAGATGATTTTAGCAGTCTATGTTTAAATATATTACAAGCCTTAATTAAAAAACAAATCAAAAGTACGAGGGTCCTGGCAAATAAGTTAAAAAATAATAATTGATGCTCTCTCACTGCTCGCTCAATCTGATTTTTTAGAAGGCATTTTAGAAGTTACAATGTTAAATAGGCATGAATTGAAAGATGGAGGAAGTATACATAATGCCCTGCAAAGCGCTGTATAGTATAATCTGCCAATGATTTGACAGCCTTATAGCTCAGTTGGTAGCATGCCTGCCTTCTGAGCTGTAGGGCGTGGGTTCGATTTCCACCCAGGGCAAAAATTTATGTAACGAACTTATATGTTTTTTCTGTGTCTGGGTGTAGTATGTATTATAAGTATGTATTTACGAAAAAAAAAAAGTATTTTAGTATTCTATCAGCTATTTGGTTTATATAATACAAGCTTTGCTTAGTATGGGGCTAGATGGCGCTGTGTGTAATATTTTTTTTATATAATTAAAAATGTAATAAAATCAATTGTCAAAATTAACACAAAAGAGAGAGAGCAAGTTCCTCCGAGCACAAAACACATAATTAATTATTATTTATGAATATAAATATTAACTAATTAATTAATATAATTATTATTGATTTAAAATGTGCAAAAATAAAGTCAAGGGCATCATTCAGTTTTTCATTCGTTTCTTATAATGATTTGAATGTTTATGCTAGTATTATATTTATTATCTTTCGTATAAGACATCTAATATATTTAACACAGTATGTTTAATACAATTTATTATAGTGTAGTTTGTGTTTAGTTTTTCACGGAAATATTTTTTTATGAATCCCGTCACCCGTCCCTACAGCCTGATTTACCACCAGGCAGGTTCGTTTATTGCCCGTGGTACTACCAGTCTTACTACCAGTCTTACTACTAGTGTTGGCGGCCAAATTACTCATTTATAATATGTACATTATGATACAAGTGTGTTATGTTGGTCATTACACTAGAGGCGATAAGGAAGCCGAGAGTGTATTGAAACATAGCACAAGAGTTTCATACGACTGTTTTCATCACACTTGCGAGGAAAAAACAAACTTTTTTTGATAATAATCAACCACACAGAGAAAACGTCAACAAACATTTGCGGAAAATAGCGCCCAAACCAGCAATGCGCGCGTAGGTTGACATTTACTTCAGCGGCATAAGAACTCCTTGTTGGTATTACAAAAAAACTGTAAGTATTACCCGGCTATATTAAGAGTGCTTCGTATACATACGTCTAATTGCAGTCACACACAAACTCGACTTTACCGGGTTATACCTATTATAGCACAAGTGCCGTAATGTAAAGTAAAAAGCACGTGTGCGTAATAGCTTGGATTATGAGCCTAAAACCGATGCAATAAGATCCACTTTACGAGCAAGTGTGATGAAAAAATCCTTGTTGAATTTACTATGACGTCTTAAACCTTATGACACGCGAGAGAAAGAGCTTTATAGATTCTCCAAGTGTCAAGCAGAGTTTTAACGTGTTGAAGGGTGGTTCATTTGTCAAAATATGACTATCAGGAGATACGAACACATACAATCATACAAAGACTACTCAAATGGTCACATCAGGTAACAAATCACACACACGTTGCGTGCAGCGTGCAAATGGCTAATTTTTTACACGACTCTGGCTCGTGTTGAGCCCTGAGGGCCCTATCTTAAATTTAAGGTAGGTATCATTAAGCCCAAGCTTATAGCATGTTTTGTATCCTGGTAGAAACCCACTCGGATTTTTCTTTCTTAATGCTATGTCGAAAATCAAACTATTTTAACAGAAATAACTGAATATTTAGTACATAAAGTATTTTATTAGTTACCTGGTTAATATAGTACTAACTTAGCTTGGTTTGGAGCTAGGTGGCTCTGTGTGAAATGAATATATGAATATACAGAGCTAGTTCTAATCAGTTAGCATCCTTTTAAGGCATACTCTGTACATCAAAACAAACAACTTTTACTAAAGGAAAAACATTGAAATCGTGAAAAAAATATCAGCTGTTCCATACAAAAAGTTCATTGACCTTGGGCAAAATGTATAGAACAGCTGTTTTTTTCTTGCGATTTCAATGTTGTTCCCTTAGTAAAAGTTGTTTGTTTTGATGTACAGAATATGCCCTTAAAAGGATGCTAACTGATTAGAACTAACCCTGTTTATTTGTACGAAAAAAAAAACCTCAAAAATAAAAAAATATAGTTTGGGAATCATAGGCTTTATGACGACAAGATAAATCCAATGTGGTGGATTTTATAACCTTAAATCGCACCTGAAAAAATGTTTGTATAAATGTTACTTACTTCATATTTACTTACGATTCAATAATTTAAGATAAGATAATGATTATTAGAGCTATATACATAAATAAATAAGTAAATTACGGAGGTTTTTTTTTACACAGCGCCATCTAGCCCCTAACTAAGCAAAGCATAATACATATGGAAACCCGATACCTGATAGAATACTTATATACTATTTTCTTTTGTAAATACATACTTATGATACATACTACACCCAGACAAAAAACAGACATCCATTCGTCACATAAATGTTTGTCCTGGGTGGGGATCGAACCCACGCCCTTCAGCTCTGAAGGCAGACATGCTACCAACTGAGCTATAAGCATTGAGATAAATACATAAGGCAGTCCAATCCAACATAATTTTATAATACTGGTAAACTTATAAGTATTTATTTAGGGCATAATCCTTTATTAACTACATACAAACTACATTATACTACTTGTACAAATAAAAGTAGGTAGTATTCTAGATATAATTTAAACAAAATAAACACCGATTAGGTACTTTATTTACTTATTTTAACGATATTTATTTCTTCGATGTTTAGTGCTACTTTGAAAGCAAACATTTAAAAGAAATGTGTCGAGGGCTGTGATGGGTGATCACCCTATATTTTAAATGCAGCCCATCCAAAAAACAACGCTTGATAGCATGCGAATGTATAAATTCAACATTCTTAGAATTTTATGCACATTTTTAGGTAGAAAGTTCATTCCATATTACGAAACGAGATTCTTCATTCAACGTATACATATTCAGCCTTACCTAAAATAATCTCGATTCTCTTAGTCACTGCTTAAACTTTTCTGTCTTGTTCTTGCATGTTACACTTCACGTCAGAGAGAAGATGGTAGAGCATCTTAAGCAGTGACTAACGGTTGAAAAGGTTTTTTAAGTAAGGCCGATTATGTTTAAATCTTTAAATATATAATTATTCTGTACGTGAGTATGTCACATAACTGCTCCTAAACTGATTTTAATGTTTTTTTTGTACATGTTCGAGTAGTACTCGAGCACACACACAAAATACAAAAAGACCAGGGGATGTTATAGATTCACATTTGGAATCTGTAGGTGGCACTGCGTTCAGCGTCTAGGATTTCTTATTATATCAGGGCAGGGCAGGTGTGCTGGTTTAAAAGTAGGTATATAATAGGGTAGATGACTGATGTTGATATCATTGAAACCAATAGCTTTGATGAAGAATTTAAGTAAATACAGTATGTTTATTGAAAAAATAATTTAAATTGGTTAATAATAAAAATAAAATAAATAAATATTGTGGGGACATTTATTACACACAGCGCCATCTAGCCCCATACTAAGCAAAGCTTGTATTATGGAAACCAGATAGCTGATAGAATACTTATATACATTTTTAATGTTCTGATATATGAGCGTTTAAAGTTTTTGTTAGAGAAAACTCTGTTCCTTTCCCACAAAACAAAAAATGACGTCACGCCTTACTTGTCAGGATATAATTTATATGGCGTACTGAGAAGTGACGTCACGATTTGCTGTTTCGCCTCTCTGTCTAGCATCATATTAAAATGCTTATAAGTTGTTTATTTTTGATCAGATTTTAATTTTCTTTTCATTAATCAGCTATATTTACGGGCCACATTTTAATAGGACAATAAAAAAAAACAGTCATCTAGCCTATTCTTAGAGTTATCTGTAACTTATTTTGCTTAGACTGCGGCTGTGACTTACTTGATATGTTCGAATTTCACTTGATGCAACTAAAATATGAAAACTTAGACTGGCATACTTAAAAAAATATTATTGACTTAAAAACGCAAAATAGATTTCTGCAAATATATATATATATATTTGATTCTGAATGATGGTAGTACCTCTACACTTCGAGTCACACAGGCAAAGCGACATCGTTTCACAGTTGTAATTCCGCAAACACGAATTCATAAAATGGTTTGTTTCCACTTTTTCGTGCGATCTGCTAAACAGTGAAATATTCTTCGGGAGTGGATAGATAGATAGATATATTTTATGTCTATATATATATATATATATATATATATCAGGCAAGCGTGCTCTATCGTAGACCGCATCTTCCGAGTTAGCGGTCAAACGCAAGCCTATACATACATACATATATATATTATACAAATAAAGAAAAGCCATCTGAGTTTTCAAAAATCATCCTACTTATATAATTAACAAATAGATGCAATAAAGAAATTGCTTCGGCGGTTTTGGACCACAAATAAAAAAAACCACTTCTTGAAATGACTACTTCTTGATACGACCACTTCTTGAAATTACCACTACTTGAAATAAAATGTATCACGGAGCAGTTTCCATGCTTTCTTGCCTTTTTCTATCTTTTACGTATGTATAACGTAATTCTCGTTAATTTTTAATGCCAAATCTTCAGTACTTGTTTAATATAACATATCTATATATACATCTCAGACGGTTATATAATATGTGGGTATACAACGACGTTCAATGGTAATTTCTAATGGAAACTATGACCAGGACGCAGCAGTTTAATTCTTTTAAGGCAATATAATTATATAGTTATGCAGTGTATGTCGCAATGTAGGGAAGTCTCGTACGCCTAGATTTCCTTTCCCTACTAAGCGAATCTAGTTTATTTTAATTAATCTATATAACGTTGTTTTTTTTTGTAGTTATTGGACTCTATTGCGGGGTCCGTGTGGAAAAGTATCATACCTTTGCCAGTTATTCAATTGCCAAGTAATAGTGTCCGAGGATTACTGTGTTTCGGTTGAAGGGCAGTGTTACCAGAGAAGTTACTGGGCATGAAGAGATTTGACATCTTATATAATTATATCTCAGGGTGACGAGCGCATGCAGTGCGGCGCAGGATCTTGTTTGCAAGTTCATAATTCTAGGACTGCTACTGTTATGGACAGGCGTGGCGTGATGTTTATCACCAGGCGAACGTCTCTCACGTATCGTCACATAATACAATTTAAAAAATAACCTGGCGTTTTTTATGCTCTGACAGTAGTTTGTTTATTAAGAATACGTAGTTGATACAGGCTAACGCAGAACGTTAGTAATAAGCCGAAAGCTCTTTTTTTAAACTCAACTATGAGTCTATCTTAATAAAATACATAAAATAAAAATGACACTTAGTATGCTGCTAATTAGCTATGAATAATTATTGTTTTACATGGCAAGGGCATACAAATATATTCAGCCTACTTTATGACGTCATCGCTATAAATTCAGCCTACTTTATGACGTCATCGCTATAAAAAGTTTGAAAACGTATTAAAATCAACTACTGTATAGAAAGCCAAAATATTCAAATACGTTTCATAAAATAATGTGTGTTTGCCCTCCCTAAGTTGACGTATCTCTTGCGGACTGCGCCTACCTGGCTTTGTCCCGTTGAAGTCTCTGCATTTGACGAGACCTTGAAAGCAATAGTTGAGTCGATCTTGAATGTCTCGCTCAATCAAACTCAGTGGATACAGGCGACTCTTCCCATAAGACACGGAGGTATCGGGATACGTTGCGCACGGGATGTGGGCTTGCCGGCTTTCCTGGCGTCGGCGCATGGGGTAGCGGACCTCGTCACTGCAATTCTTCGTTCCAGTGGTGGCGGTGTGAGCTTGCCCTTTGTGGCCGGCGCCGAGTCAGCTTGGTCTGTCTGCAGTTCCGGGGCAACGAACCCTGTTATTCCTCAAGTTCAGCGCGCTTGGGACGATATTACGGCTCGACAAATTAAGGAGCGGCTCAGGTTGGATGCTTCGGGAGCTGATCTGGCTAGACTTCGGGCTGTGTCAGAGCCTGAATCGGGAGCATGGTTGCACGCACTGCTGTCACCTTACCTGGGCAATTTATTGGACGATAACTCTCTACGTGTGGCAGTGGCTCTCCGCCTGGGCTGCAAGGTGTGTGAACCCCATAGGTGCACCTGCGGTTCCATGGTGGAAGCCGATGGCCATCACGCTTTGAGCTGTCGTCGATGCGCAGGTAGGTTTCCGCGTCACCATGCCCTCAACGACATAGTCCGGAGGGCCTTGGTATCGGCTGATGTCCCGTGCTTGCTTGAGCCGCCCGGCCTCAGCAGGTCCGATGGCAAGAGACCGGACGGTATGACTTTGGTGCCCTGGAAAAACGGCAGGTGCCTTTTGTGGGACGCCACGTGCGTCAGCACTGTCGCTCCCAGTCACCTTGGTCGTACCGTCCTCTCTCCGGCAGCTGCTGCCGAGGACGCGGCTGTTAAAAAGCGTTTGAAGTATGCAGCGTTGGAGGGGCAATACATTTTTGTGCCTCTTGCGGTGGAGACATTAGGCAGTTGGGGCATTGATGCTAAAAATGTAGTGGGGGAAATTGGGCGTAGGTTGAAGGATAAGTCTGGTGACCCCCGCTCCAGCTCGTACCTGGTGCAAAGATTGGCCATAGCCATTCAGCGTGGCAATGCGGCTAGTGTGATGGGCACCTTTGCGCCAGGTGCCGTTAGGGGCGGGCTATTTGATTGACGAGCGTATAAGTTATTTTTGACACGTTATTTATTTTATTTATAATTAGCTATAAAATAATTAAAAAATATAAAATAAAATTACAAAAATATAACTTTACATACCGAAACAACAAACTTTTGGATGCTAGGCTCTTTTTGCGCGTTTCCGCATATAAAGTATTTCACTCAACAATCCGTTCCTACGAATATTACAAGCCAAATTCTAACAAATCGTGCCAATTTAAAACGGTCCCAAGAATTCAAATCCTTGAAAATCCTTATCTATATGGAATATCTGTATCAGTATTTTTTATTTGCATTACTCTACAATCATACCCTACGGGAGCAGTGTTTGGTCGCTGATAACAGATGGTTGGAGTCGTGTTATCAGTTATCACTGGCAAACATGAAGATCGGATGGCCGATCACCAATAATAAGTTTTCAAGTTTATTTTAATAATTTATTAGGATGGTATTTCATGGCGCCAAGTTCACAAAATCCTTATATGATGTAGACCAGTGAAAGCGATTTTATCAAGATGAATCTAATATAATAAAAGGCTCTGTCGCGAGTGACTGTACAGACTTACAGACGTACAGACTTGAAATTTGGAGGGTGTATTCGTCTCGATGCGGAGCGGTCGAGTCGATCGTGTCGGTAGAGTCGGTAGAGTTGGTAGAGTTTGCTCGGAATGGTTTAGAGTGGAGAATTTTGGGAGCGGTCCGTATTTCTTCCGCACGCGGACGAGACCTCTAGTAGGTAATAAATGAGATAGTTACTTGAGCTATTTCTTACTTTTAGGGATCCGTATATTCAAAGGGTATCCATCGGAATCCTATTACTAAGCCCGCGTCGTGGTCTGTCTGTCTGTCCTTCCGACATATCAGCTGTATCTACCGAACCATAATAGGCAGCCCTGCGAAATTTCACAGAGTATTCGTTACTATGGCGTATAAAGTGATAAAGCTTTTTTTTTTTAATTTTTATTCCTTTAATTGCCAGTGTCACCAATACTTACCTTAAATTTACCCATTACTCAAATCCTTTACAACTTTAATTACTTACATTTTACATTTTGTAGTAAAAAAATGGGTAATTGAATTTTGTAAAACCAAAAGCCGGTTTGTAACAAAATAGTTGCCATCTAGTTAGTTACAAATTGTTATAATGATTTTACCTTTAATACCATCGATTATAACCATTTGTAACCAGCTTCAATCTGGGAACAAATTACTCTTTTGATAACTATACAACGGTACGGTGCCGATATTAAATTAACACACGTGTAGGGTTAATGATCAGTAACCATAAAATAATGAAAATAATATATATTCGCGAAAAAAACAACAGACGTTCCATACAAAAAGTTCATCGACGTTGGACAAAATTTCCTGTTTTAATTTGATTATTTTTATGTGCCTTATTATTATTTTTTTATTGAAACCATGTAGCTGTAGTTTTATATCATCGCTTGTAGTACGCATCGAGACTTACTACTTGAGGCGTTATTTACATAGGCCAACATTACCTGAATATTGACACGATGATAAAACGTCGGCCAGACGGTAAACGCACCTCTAAGGACGCTGAATTTGCATAAATATTAAAAAACCTAATTACTCCCCTTGCTCATAAAGTCTGTCATTATAGCGCACCAGAGCGGGGCTAAAATAGCATATCTCCCTCTATGGACTAAAGAAAAATTTGCTCTAGGGGCTAAAGTATTAATTTTATGTTTTTGTCTGTTGCACCAAAAAAATAATAAATTAATAAAGATTCAACTTCATATTTAATAATAAAAAACATTTTGTTTTTGAAAATGGAACTAAAAGCGGCGATCTCTTTGGTAGAATGCTTGCATCATGCGAGCATTGCGTCGCGATGCAGCTCATAATCATAAATCGTAGATATTCATAGAAAAAGATAATAAAAAAACATTTGAGTATAATCGATGCTAACGCTTGTAGTCCCCTGCTGGACGTCGAATTACTTCGAAAGGCGATTACGCCATTTCCACCACTCTGCATGCGCCGAGGACTAATTGATATTTCTCCGGGCGGGAACGTGATAAAGCTAGAATATGGATACGTCTGTCTCGTTTTCGCAGGGAAAAAAGAGTGGATAGACTTTTATCACGGCTCGGCCCGCCTAGCACGACGGGCTGGTCCAGTTGCAGGATGGTGGATTCACACATTCCGTTAAATTTATTGGATGCAGGTTTTCTCACGATATTTCCCATCACTGAAAAGCCAGTGGTATATAAATCCGTATATCTTCTAAAAACTCATTGGTACGGGTGGGTACGGGTCAGGGATTGAAACCACGACCTCACTATTTCAAGTAGACTGGTCTACCACACACACACATCATCAACCAGAAGAAAAATCAAATCAATAATCAAACGCAAACCAATTACAAATAAAAGTAAAAAAAATAGGTCGTCCGTCATTGCTGGGTTGCCATAATCCCCACACTTGACAGGCGACTTGGGGATCGCAGACTGCTCAGCACTGTTAACCGATAGGACGCTGCTGACCGTCCTCCGGTGTTTCTTGATGTAGTTTTAGGACATACCCAAGTCCACTACTTACCCTATCATGGGCTTATATAAATTGTATGTAAAGACTACACATAGATATGACATTCCATCTCTGTGATATACAGTTTTGCGAAGTTTTACCAATGGACTTAATGTCATAGTTTGGACTGTACTTAACTTTTAGGGTTAGAAACAACTTTTTATCTCTTTTATAAAGTACTCAGTCTGAAGGCTTAGGACATTTTCCATACGCAGGTGGCCTAGTGGTACAAAATTCCTATACTACTTTGTTTGAACTAGACCAAAATGTCACATGTCTTTTCATTTATAGGTTTTCTTTTCCTTTTTTTTTCAATTCTTCATCCAGAATCTCAGTCCTGACATAATGACTGATAGACAACGCACAGTCCAAACCGCTGGTCGTACAGACTTGAAATTTGGAGGGTGTATTCGTCTCGATGCGGAAAGGTGTACTAAGAAAGGATTTTTCGAAATTCGTGTCCTTAGGGGGGAAAAGGGGGGGGGAAACGTTTGTATGAAAGTCCTTTAAAGTTATACTACTTACAATAATGTTACAAAATAAATTACATTTCTTTCTTTTCTTTCTTTCTTTGTTTTTGGACTTTTAGTCACGAATATTTGTATTTGGATAGTTCATTAAAAATAAAAAATGCTGTTTTAAAATTTTTTTTGACAGCTAAGATTTAAGAGGGGAAAGGGGGCGTGGAATATTGTATGGAAAGTTCTTTGTTTTTGAAGTTATGGCGATGAAAATTGATATTTGGGTAGTTCTTCAAGTTTGAGTTGGTAGAGTTTGGGGGAGCGTAAAAAATTGCTCGGGATGATTTAAAGTGGTGAATTTTGGAAGCGGGTCGAATTTGTTCCGTACGCGAGCGACCTCTAGTTTACACTGACACTGAGTGACCGCGAACCTTATTGCGATGCGATACAATTCACAGTCGCGCAGCGTCGGCAGCTGAGCGTATTCGGTCCCGGAATAGGTGTTCATGGTACGGCCCCTGTAGTAGGAACCTACACGGTTTCTTCCAGGCACACAGCTTCGTTTTCCATGTTGCAAATGTTAGGTTAGGAACCTGCCATACTGCTTTCGAACGGATTTTATTTCGTGAAACTCGTACTAGTAAAAATACCTACTACTTAGATATTTGTTTAACAAACAAATTTCCAAGAAGAAGTTTTGACGGAAACGCGAAAACAGAAACGCCAGAATGTACGAAGTGGGATGCCAAAAACAAAAAAACAGACATATAGTCGAACATAAAACTCTTCCTTTTCAACCGACTTCAAAAAAGGAGGTTCTCAATTCGATAGTATGTTTTTTTGTGTATGTTCGCGATTACTCCGCCATTTATGAACTGATTTTTATTATTCTTTTTTGTTTGGTAGGTAATACTTCAGAGGTGGTCCCATATACATTTTATCGAAAACGGTTCAGTAGTTTGGTTTTTAAGTCAAAATTACTAGAAAATATGAAGATGTCATCCAGGTATTCGAAGTTGAAGTAGGTTGTATTTAAAAAAAAGCGTATTATTATTATTTGATGTCTGTTAAAAAAGATGAAAGGCATAGCATTGGTGGGCATTGGTATGTGATTTATGTAGGCCTGTCGTTTTATGATGTACAGGAAGTTCACGGCCGTCTGCTCGGAACCAGTTCCATTTACTTTCTATATCCATAACGCATGGATTCCGAGAATTCAGAGTAGATGCTACGCAAGTACTTACGTGTTTGTATTGCTACAAAATGTTTGTACTTTTCTTCGTTAATCATGTTAATCTGAAAGAAAAAAACTTGTATGCAAAATACTGGAATTTTCTTCGGGAGTTGAGCAGCGGGCTGGGCGGTGGCGTACAAAATGAGGAGAGGTGTTTAGGTCATAAATAAAGACAATAACTAGGTGATAGTTATAGTATCGAAACTGCGCGTGATCTTGTGCACAAATCATTCACTCTTCTCTCTTTAAAAAAGATTTAAAATGATTCTCATACACAAATGAGAATAGGTGTTGCATTGCAGTTACCTATTGGCTTGAAGACGTTTGATAGCTTTTACTGGCGTCGATGCCCTCGCGCCGCTTGGGATACTATCAGTTATTCTGTGGCTTTGCTTTTTGTTGTTCATCAGGCTTGTTTCGCCCGCGTCACGACCCCTAACTACAGGAATTCTCCGTAGTCGATATATCTGCTGCCCCATCAGCGGTTTGCTTTCTTGAACAAACGGCGCTGTACCAAATAAAGCAATGAAAGATTTTCTTTAAAAATAATGACAGATTTACAGCTCATTGCTTCTTTCTGTCCGTAAAGGAAAAATTACACGATTCCACCAAATAGATTTATGAGTGGATTACACGGTGCTTCGTAGCGAATGCTTAGTACGAATACCTTTTGTATAAAAGTACTAAGTACCTTGCACTGTCACTTACTTAGTATTAGTAAGTGACAGTGCAAGGTAGAACCCGATACTATTTACTAAGCGACAAGTGCATAACCTGGCAAACACGGTCCAGACTCGTGTAACAAACCATTAATAAACCTAACATGAACTGGTAATTTAAAAAAAACAACAAGCGACTACAAATTAATATGGGACCACCTGATTATGCCCCTACAATTTTTTTTAAAATATGGCCACATCTGAGGTACAACTCGGTGAACATACAAAAAAAAACATACATACGGTGGAACATAGAACCTCCTCCTTTTTTGAATTCGGTTAAAAATAAATATCTACTTACATGGAAATAAAAGCATTAAGTTGGCCTTTAAACTCTTTTAGTAGCACTCTGTAAAAATAGAGCACCGAGCTATGGAATCGCGTCGGCCCTCTAAACAGAACGGCACGCTCGGCTGAAGGAATTTCACTGGTATGTGAGAACAAAGACTGCCCGATTAGTGGACATAAACTAATTGAAGAACTAACGAGATGCACCGCCATTGGTGAAACCTGTGAAATACTCTAATGAAGGCATAGATCTATCAGCACATGGATGTCGTTGATACAAGATGGCGGTGAATCCTTGTTACTTTGTAGATGAATTGAGTGATTTTGAATAAAGTGAAAAGTGAATCGTTGTTACGTTGTAGACGAGTTGAGATATTTTGAGTATAGTGAAAAAAATATTATTTTATGAATTAATAATTTTGGTCGTAATTCACAAAAGTTATGGTCCAAAAATATCTAGATATTTTATATCTTTGGATTTTACTTTCTTCACTCTGCGGGTAAAGTACGGGACAAAGTTAGTCAAGTAATACAATTTGTAGATAGATTTATGGTAGACAGGCAAAATTTCAACACGTCATTATACAAGTACTTGGTACCAAGAGATAATGCGATCGAAGATACCAAGGCACAATCACAAACAAAAATTATTTTAATATTACATCGAACTTTATCTCGATCTATTTACTAATAAATTAAATATACTTCGTTCTATGTACCTTAAGAGATTGATAACATATAAGTACGTATAAGCTATACTTAATAAACTGTATCTACTTATTATCTCGATAATAGATCCTTAAAATATCTGATAATAACAGGCCATGGGTGTTTACGTCTTCTTTGTTGTTGACCACGAAGGCATCTAGCGCTAAGTATTTAATCTGTAGCTCTTATTGCAGCGTATTAGAGTTGTTGTTTTAATGTGGAAATATTTTTTGGGACTAAATCTAGAGGTTGGAGAATTTCTTTGTCCTCACCGCTTTACAATTGATGCTTTGGCAGAGAATCAAAGGATTGGAATGAGTTTTATTGAGAACGATACGTATAATTTCAGTTGGGTAGTTACAACAGAGGTACCCATCGAATCAGCATTCCTAACAAGTTTTAATGTAGAAAAGTTAAATGAAACAATCCAAGAGTAAGTCAAACCTGCGTGTTGAAGGTTCCACCACAAAAAATTATAAACCAAAAATAAAATTTTGTAATTCAATCTAGTGACAATACGAGCTAGACGTTCTTCGGTTATTCGATTATGAACTTACATTAAGCTTTCACGTCATATAAAAATTGATACAGCTTCACTTTGTGAGTTCGTTAAGAGTGCGACTAATGCCAGAAAAATATCAGATTTCACCCGCGCGTCTTGCATTAGTTTAGAGTCGAAAATCGCATGATACAATTGATGATGATAATGGCTTTGAGCAATTTAGGTGGGATTTTATTTAATTATTCAAAATGTGGGCAAGAAATAAAATAAATAAACGGCTATTGTGCTAAAACATTAGTTTGGCTATGTAATTCGTAAAAAATAATGTGATGCTGTCGCTGATAATTTAGAGCATTTGAATTAAAACAGTTTTTTTTGTTGGTAATTTGTATTTTTATTTTTTTATTATATTCCAAAATTCTATTCAGTTACTCGGCTTTTTTAGGTTTTTCTCCTACTTGTAGTATTTTTTTTATCTGAATATTTACGTTATTTATCATTAAACTATGTGTTTAAAACTACACCTTTTACTTTACTTTTGGCATTAGTCGCGGCTTATTCATGTGATTCATGTGACGGTTAATTCATGTGATTTCATTGGCTCGCTCGGAAACCAATCCCTACTTGCACTTGGCCTGTTTTAAAATCATTAAATGCAGTTCTTGATGAATTGCTCGGCTCCGGGAAACGGGTTTCCTTGTCCGGAGTCCGACGCATAATTTAACATATTGTTAATTATTATAATTATAAATAAATAAATGAATTAAAAAAAAAAAAAAAAAAAAAACGCATTACACACATTTAACAAAAATATTATTTATGTGCGATCGAGTTTCCAGAAGTGCATAGAAGTTAGCACAAAGTTACCTAAACTAGTTTTTGCCCATGACTTTAGGTCATAAAGGGTCGCCCATTAATAAAGTGAGGTTTTGACGATTTTACGGCTCTCCCTCCCCCTTGGTGAGTAGTCGTGAGATTTGGCTTGATCCCTGCCCCCCCCCCTTAATCGCATGTGAGATTTTTCAAAATGCGTATTTTTAGTGTAAATAATATCTGCTTGATTGTGTTGTATTTTCAGTAAAATCATCTGCTACTTCTGGCTAAATATTACGTGATATTTGCCGAGACCCTCCTCCTCTCCCCCACGTGAAATTAGGTGAGATTCGGCTAGACCCTCTCCCCCCCTTAAACACCTCACATAAATAATGGACACCCCCTAAGAAGGAAGAACTGTAAGCGTCAATAGAACCTACCAATATGTTAATTTACTATAACATATTGTTATCACACACAAGTAGCTCCGCGGGCGATGGAACGATGAATAAAAAAAAAATACGTTTTCGCGTAAATTTGTTATGTTGGACTTCATAAATACCCGTATACGGCCATGGGTACTTCCATCTAAATTCCATCTAAATCAGTAATGGGCACGTTTCATATCCCCTAGCTACATACAAGGTTCTGCGAATCTCAGAGTTGTTCGGCAATTCCGAGAGAAGCCGCGGGCGAGAGCCTGTTATTTTTACGACCAGCTACAAATTGGTGCTGAGCGAACACGGTGAGGGTACGCACGACTCCTGACTCCTTTTATTTTTCCGTTTTAGGGTTCCGTGGATAAAAAAAACCTTCCAATGACTTCGTGTTGGTAGCACTTTTTAACCTACAACAAAAAAAGGAGGAAGTTTTATGTTCGACTAGTACTGTATGTATTTTTTTGTATGTCCGTCGATTTCTCCGCCAATTGTAACCGATATTATTTTTTTGTGTAGTTTGAAGTCGTTTGTTTTTTATTTAAGTTATTTGTTCTCATCAAATGAAATTAGTTCTCACAAGGCTCTAGATTTCTATTAATTCTAGCTTAAGGCTTTACTTAAAAACCATGCTTAAGCTAAAAATTCGTTTAACTTCTGTGCAATGCAAAAACCAAGTACGCAAAATTAACTAACGTAATTTGATTTTAAGCGGAGTTTTTAAGTAAGCCTCCTACTTCCTTGTTTACTCTAATCTTCACTGAATAGTAAAAAATGAAGCCGTATTTTGCATTTGTCTGTGCCCTTAACTTAACAACGCTACGGAATTTGATACGACATTTACTATAATTTAGGTTTTTTTTCGGAAGCTTTTTATGTACCCTAAGCTACATGTATATTCTCGTTATAGAAAATAAAGTAAGTCGATATTTAACACGTGCAAAGCCAGCGCAGTTCGCTGGTATTGTATCAGCATATGCGAAAGTGCGTTTGTTAGTTAGTTTTAATTTTTTTGCGAAGCAAGAGTATTTACGACTCGATTTTTCATATACTAACTTTACTATACTTATATAAATTAACGAACGAAGTGAAAGTCTCCGAGTCTATTACTGGGGCTGATCGGCATCTGTATGTGTGTTTTTTGTATGTATATAATTTGATCGACGATAACTTGTAAACCGTTGATCAGATTCTTCATGAAGTTTTCTAAGTAAATTGTTGACGCTCATATTTTTTTTTAATTCGTATATGAGTTTAACTAGCCGCATAACATTTTATTCATTATGCTAGATATAATTTTTATCATAGAACCTGGTTGTGTCCTAAAACTGCATACAGAACCACTGAAGGACGGGCAGCAGCGTCCCTTCGGTTAATGGTGGTGAGCATTCTGCGATCCCCAAGCCGCGTGCCAAGCGTGGGGTTTATGTCAAACCCGTTACTAAGGGGGAAGTCTTCGTCCAGCTGTGGATGTTTTCTGGATGATGAAGACTTTTTATTATCTATATAACAAAATTATAAGCTTGCAGCTATAGGTTTGACAGCGGCACGCAGCTAATACTTTTTTAGGTAGTTTAGAACTGGTCTTTTTAAATAACCAATTAAAATTTGAAAGTGACGTAAAAACCAAACAGTCATAGTACTACCTTGCGGCGTTTGTATTAAAACGGAATAAATAGAATCATTCGTTTAAAAACATAAAAAAATACTCTGCCGTTCTTAACATTATTTTTGTTATTTTTTATACGGAACCATGGCCTAAAGTCATTTTCCTTTGATGGTTTTATTTCTTTCTTGTTTGTGGCTCGTATGGACGACCTCGGTCGATACGAAGGTCGCTAGGCCCGTGGTCCGTGGCCCGTGGCCCGTAAGTCGAAAGAACAAGGATAGCAATAGAATCACCGAAAGGCAGAACACTTGTAACAAATGCTTAGCAATAAAATTATGTTTATGCTCAAAATTATGTTTATGCTCAAAATTATGTGTATGCTCTTAAGGTAATTTTTATTTTTATTATTATTATTTCGCCTACATTACCCATCCACCCTTTTCTGACAGGTCATGCCGAGCAGGGATTTGCTTTTCGATGCCTTGGTCAGCCTCTGGACGATGGGCGTTCTGATGGTTGTCGTTACCATAGCAAACGTCGCAATATCATTCGTCTTTGTGACGGGCGTCATGTTATGGAGCGTCATGCCAGAGAGTGTGATGACAGCTGGAGCAACGCTGATTGGTGTCATTACGGCCGGCATCTTGATGGAAGTCGGAAGGCGCCTTGTTAACTGGAAACTTTGCGGATGGCGTACCCGTCAGGGTCATCGTGATAAGCTGGATGTTTTATTAATTTGATAATTTGTACATTATGAAGGCAAGTTAGTTCTGTTTGTTTTCTGAGCAAAAAAAAATATCTGAGGTGCTTAGTTTGCGGGAATCTCATAGTACGAAAGACATAGAAAAATGTAAGAAAAATGTTTTGTTTTTAGTGTACTATCATGTGACGAGACGAGTAAGATGTGCGCCTGGTGGTAAGCGTCACGCCTGCCACTAACAGTAGTAGTGCTAGAATTGTGAACATGCGAACACTGCGCCGCACTGCATTGCGCTCGTCACCCTGGGATGTCACATGTTAAAATCTCTTCATACCCAGTAATTTCTCTGGTAACATTGCCCTTCAAACCGGAACACAGTAATGCTTGCACACTAGGCACTGCTGGGGGGTTGAATAACTGGCTCAGGTGGGGTACTTCCCCAGGCGGGCTCTGCAGTAGAGTCCTACCACTACTAAGTTTCCATTTACGACTTTTACGCCGTCCTAGTTTTCATAAATTTTACTAGTTTTACACCATAAAGATAAGCTAGAATCTCTGGCAAATCGCTTTTGGCTTTTGCTTGGTATTTTGTACATGTTGACACTCTCACCATTAGAAGCTTTATATATTATGCATGAAATGTGGTTGATTTGCACCGGAGTGGAACTAGTTTTCTATCAATACAATTTTGAATGAATACGTTCATTTCATACCTACAGGTAACCCGTTCTATCCACGCCAGGTCATATTAGTTCGTTGAATCCACAAAAATGCTATGACTCGTACTTACTCGAATATAAAAAGTATTATAGACATTAAACAATCTCCAGAGTTAGACAAAACTTCTCCAGTTTTCTGTACCTATTGGCCCACAGACGGAAATTATTTCGTACTCTTTTTAGTTAACAATTTAAAGAGTAAGATGACTCTTTCGTTCTTTTTATATTTTTGTATGTTGGCAACTCTCTTGCCTCGGTGATTGAAACAAATACAGCTTAATTTATGAAGTCCTGAGTTTTTATTTAATACGACGGTTAGTACCACCAGCGACCGAAAACAACCCCTACAATACAGTCCATGCCACTACAAGCAGGCATGCTCTGTATGCAATCGTGTTCCAAACCAAATCTATTCTGCGATTTGAAAGAAAGTACACAACTATACTAAATCATATTAATTGTAGAGCTACTTAGAGTTTACTATCACGGCACGAAACATCCCTTCGAGCTCCGGTCACGACATAGCCTTGTGTGGTCATTCTAGCCAATATAGCCTGAACCCCTTTGCCTTTCGTTCTGAAATGTCAAGAGACCACATTATAACGGTCGATTTAAGATACGCGGTTAGAACATGACAAAATTATAGGCTTCGAACAAAATGTTATTTCGCCTAACGTTTCTAGATTGTTCTTTGGATGGAGTTATTAGTCATGTTAGAGTGCACAATATAAGACCCCAACGCAAATGAGAATTTGTGACTTGGCTAGTTTTTTATAACATTAAGTAAGTAGGTATACCTATAGGTATACTCAATTAAGTATATAATGACATAATAATCAAAATGAACATTTAATGTGTAAGTTGCAATAAAGTTAAACTAAAAACTTAGTTCCATTATCAAATCGTAAATCTAACCATTACCGTTTCCTTTCCAATTTCAAAAATAACCGTCCCGGAAAAATTTCGCGCCAATAAATGTCGTGAAAATGGCGCGCTTGAAAATTGGTCTCAGCGCATGCGCCTGCGACACGTTTAGAAGAAATAAAACCTACGTAGCATACGATATAGCTGCGTACAAAACTTATTTGATCGGTCGTTCAACCATGTCGAAGTGGCGTCTCTCTCGCGCGCATGGCGCTGTCTCTGTCGCACGTACCGTTAGGGTGGTATGCCTGAGTTATGGCATTCCAATGTTGCCACCACTCGGAGGCTGTGCCAGCGCAGCGCACTGGCCCGCACGTAATAGCGTTAGTTACATGTGGTTTTGTCTTCCTTATTTCTCTAATGTTTCTTATTAGGTGTTAAAGCCGCCGCTCGGGATTAAAAGTTAATTTAACCACTTTTATAAGAGATGTTTCCCAAACGTTGCCATGAAATGCTGTTCGTCGAAACTGAAGAAGCTCTCTGAAAGGTTTTCTAGAACGTTCTCCTGAGTTTAACAGGTTTTTAGGGTTCAAAAGCTACTTGGAACTAAAAAAATAAAGTAAGAATAAAAGATTTTGTACTACATACCTACTACTACTACTTTCATCGGTCTGGATACAATCCTTTTGTTTTTTGTTGTGTAGTAGGCTAAGTAGTCATTGTAGTTTGTTGTAGTTAATAAAGGCTTATGCCTGTTAAAAAAAACTACTATACTAAATTGCGTATTTATCTACAATAATATATTATCTGTAGAACTGAATATCAGATTTAATTAAAACAAAAAACTTGGCCAGTGGTTAAAATGTCGAAAAATAGGTAATTAAATACCTAAGACGTAGGTATACAATTCTCAAAGTACTTAGTAACAATTAGCGCCAGTGCATTCTCCTGGAAAAGTTTGTTACAACAGTTTTAGTTTCTAACAAACAAAAAAAGTTGGTTTTGTTTGTCTCAAAGCTTAGGGTAGATACCGCTGCTCGCTGCTATGACCGTGAGCTTCTTGTTCACGTTATTACTAGATAACATTAAGAGTGCGACTAATGCCAGAAAAATAACAGATTTCACCCGCGCGTCTTGCATTCGTTTAGAGTTGAAAATCGCATGAAACAATATTGATGATGATGATAGCTTTGAGCAATTTAGGTGGGATTTTATTTAATTATTCAAAATGTAGGCATAAAATAAAAAAAAATAAACGGCTACTGTGCTAGAACATTAGTTTGGATATGTAATTCGTAAAAAAAAATGTGGTGATGTCGCTGATAATTTAGAGCATTTGAATTAAAACAGTTTTTTTTGTTGGTGATTTGTATTTTTTTTTTTAATAAACCAGATTATTTTCCAAAATTCTATTCGGTTACTCGGCTTCTTTAGGGTTTTCCCCTACCTGTAGTATTTTTTTAATCTGAATATTTACGTTCTTTATCATTAAACTATGTGTTTAAAAATACACCTTTTACTTACTTTTGGCATTAGTCGCCCCCTTAAAAATCTCTGACGAAAGGCACAAAGACAGAGACAAAGATATAACGCGAGGAGCGTTGAAGTCTTTTGCTCCCGTAACTAAAGAGGCAATAAGGTTATAGACTTTTCGGTTTGCAAAGATAAAATTATTTCGTTTCTTAATCACAGATAAATAAGGTTAAAAACATCAAAGATAAATAAACGTTATAGGAAAACCTCAAATAAAAGCTAGCAGATATACTTAGTTATAAATAGAAAAACTCTTTATGTATGGAAAATAAAAAAGAAAAATAATTTGCAAAATTAGAACAAGGTTGCATCTACTATATGTGTATACGTGTTAACGTTGTTATTCCCGTAAATAGTTCTAAACACGACAAGAAATGGTGTATGGGCGTTTTAGCGGGAGCCCAAAAAATCAAGTCGCTGCATTGTATTGTTTTCCGAAACTTGTTTAAATCTTTTACTTGTAGAAGGTACTTGCTTCTTAGAGTGTTAATGTAAAAAATGTGACGTTTTATTAATTAAACACATATATGTGCGCATTAGTCGCTGTAAGTAATATTATGTGTAGAAAAATGTGTTTTCTGCGGTTTTCCAAAAAATTCGAAGAAGCTTGTACTGCCTAATGTTGATACGTCTTTACTAGGAAATGATTGGGCTTGGCTGTGCATGACTTACTGTGTGTGATTTTGAGTGTAAGGCTCATTTTACTATAATTCGTCTAAAATTGTATTGAAGTATTATAATAATTGAAACTGGCAAATGTACAAAGTGCGACGCCAAAATCCTCTTATGAAGAACGAAGGCAAAAATTGCGTTTATCGTAGGGATCGATACTGTTTATTGTGTAAGTACACCAGGAATTAAAATAGACAAAGAGTTATAGTTAACGTTATACCTAAGTCTACCAGGCGAGGTATCGTGAGATAAGCTAATTAAGTATACCTACTTTTTATAGAGAAGAAAAATGCAGGAAATATCGTAATCGCTCATAAAAACACGTGGCGCAGCTAGTGAAATATGAATACCTCCTAACGATATTATCATTTACCATCCTGCAAAACGTGAGTAGCCAAATTTAAACTAGGTATAGCATTATTAAAAAAAAAAAAAAAAAACGCAATAAAACGTGTCAGTACAGAACTTGAATACCAGATTGACATAGTTATATTTGCACGTTTTAAACGAAAATCAGATCAGCCTCCGATCAAAGTAATGTAAACAAGTTTATCTGTCCTTTTTTGGGCATCGCTGCCTTATGACGTGATCGTTGAATCCTTTCATTACAATCATAGATCGACGCCTTATTTAGCAAGGCAAGCATGCCATCTAGTGCGCGTCATTCAATTATAAGCTTTACGATTATCGCAATACGAACTAATAAGCTAGAGCGACGCTACGACATTAAAATTAATAACGTGTTGCAGCCAATAAGTTAACTGCAGAAAATGTAAATGATGTCATAGATTTTAATGCACCTCGATCATTTGGCAACAAACAAGCACTAAACCTAGCGCAGCAATGGTTTGTCAGAACTACACTTCGATTTAATTGTTATAATTTTCATCCTTATTATAAATTTTCAGTAGGTAAGTATAATACATACATACCTACGTATAAAACATGTACATGTATTCTCTTTTTGTTATGTAGGTAAGTAGATAATTACGTCATTTCGACAGTTTCAAAATTCGATTGCAATCCTTAATAAAACGACGGCATTAATATTATTATAAATCAGAAAGAATACATACAATAATTCTATCAGTGCTGTCATCTATCTATTTTTCCGAACATTAAGTTATATGAGAAAGTACGCCATCTGGCGTATTATTTTGTAACTAAGCATCGGAGAGCGCCTGCTATCACTGAGATGGTACAGAAGTTCCAAGTAAAACAGCTAGATGGCGCTGTAAAATAAATTTCGTAACGAGATCTCAACCTGACTGTAGATGGCGCTTTTAACAATATGTAATACAACCGCTAGGTGGCGCTAGCACTGGTGTGTAAGAAATCCGCTAGATGGCACTAGCTGTGACAAGTGATTTCATCTGATAGTTGTACCACGAAATTCCATCCATGTTGTTTGCTTGAGTTTCTGCGAAGTACAAATTAAAAAAGTCACTTCCCAGAAGTCAGCCTATCCTCATTATAGATACGATATTTTTATGACTTGTAAGTAAATACTTGATAACAATAATATTGTAAAGTAGGTAAGTACCTACAGCGACAATGATAAGATGAATGGACGAGAAATTAGCGCACGGATTTTGAAGACTATATTATTTTAAGCGCCGGCTCTCCACTCGCTATTTATTTATTATTTAAATTTCTTTCTTTAGTATGAACTTTTGTGTGAACCCCGCCCTATTTTTTTTGTCTCGAAGAAAGTACATTTTCTTTCTTTCTTTCTTCAGTCATACTCTGCCTTTGCGACATGCGAGCCGTACGATACGACAATACAAGCTTTTAATACATGTACATGTATTGTCTTTTTGTCATGCAATAATTAGATTCGCTATCTCTATTTCCGGCAAATGTAATATGCATACTTTTAGCTAGAACTCGGATTCTTAATTAAACGGACTAAACCCATCTTAGGACTAAACTGTCATTTCGAGTGTTGCTACTTTTCGGCAAAATTTAAGTAGTGCTGAGATAAAAATATTAAGTTTATTAACATATGTTAAGAAATTTAATATCTTTTTTAACTTAAGAATGTATGTTACCATCATCAGCCCGGAGACGTCCACTGCCGAACAAAGGCCTCCCGCTTAGACCGCCACACTGTACGGCAACCTGCCATTTGCATCCACCGGTTGCCCGCGACTTTTACAATGTCGTCGGTCCACCTAGTGGGAGGCTTTTCTACGCTGCGTCTCCCGGTTCGCGGTCGCCACTCAAGAACCTTTCCTCCCCATCGGTTGTCAGTTCTTCGAGCGATGTGACCTGCCCATTGCCACTTCAACTTGCAAACCTTGCGAGGTATGTCGGTAACTTTGGTTATTTGGCGAATATCCTCGTTCAGGATTCTATCGCGCAAAGTAACTCCGTCCGAGCATAGCTCTCTCCATTGCCCGTTGCGTGACTCTAAGTTTCTCCAAAAGGCCAGCAGTTAAAGACCACGTTTCAGTTCCCATATGTCATCACTGGCAACACACGCTGGTCGTATACCCTTGTCTTCAGACACTGACATTTCAGGATTTTGGAGAAGATATTATGCAATTTTCCGCTGCCCATCCGAGTTGGATTCGTCGGGCGACCTCTTTGTCGAAGTTGGACCTACCTAACTGAACAAACTGTCCAAGGTAGTTGTAGTGGTCAACAACTTCGAGAGTATCGTTACCCAACGACAACCGGTACGGGCACAACATGGACATTGGACATGATCTTTGTCTTGTCCATGTTCATTTTAAGACCCACCTGTTGGGAAACATTACTGAGGTCGCTGAGCATAGTATTGAGGTCTTTCAGCGACTCTGCCATGATGACTACATCATCGGCAAAGCGAATCAGTAATTTATTATAACAAACTAAATAATTTCATACTTATGAACTACTTCGATATGTTTATATGAGTCTTTGTAAAAGGTGAAGTTCTTTACTTTTACACGATTTCAATCTTTCTTAGGTTAAAAATCATGAAAATAATGTTACATTTCGGTGTAGCAATTTACAGAACAACTTTATAACACAATATGCCTTCCTTTTCTACCTGCTTGTTTTGTTTTTAATAGGTCCTGGCCATGGATACTAGTCCTTCAGCCGAATACATTTTTCTTTCATCGATCCTTCTTTCTCCAGTTAAATGAGTCGTTGTCACAGTCCAAGTCACACACAGTAAGTCACAGTTAAGTCTAATCATACCCTAGTAAAGTCGTGGCAACTTTACACAAGCTTGTTCGGAGTTTTGGAAACAACACGAAAAGACACGTTTCACGACATTATATCACTTGCCCACACTCTTGCTCGTAAATCAGCCGCCATTTTTAAGCATTAACACTCGAAAAAACACAAGTAATGGAAAATAATACAATGCAACGACATGATTTTCTCGCGTTCCCGCCAAAACTCCTTTTCTACCTGCACATTTAAAGTGCTGCCAGTGGAAGGCAGCACTTTAAATGTTTAACGGCACTTGATAATTATTCAATAATTCTTTTGAACGATATGAATTTATCAATATCCATCACTACAGTTTTTTAGCAGGCAGCATTATTTTGAAAAGTGACATTTCAATCTGTCAGTTTAGTCCGTTTGATTATGAATACGATTGCAAGCATAGGTATGCTTGTCTTGCTTGGATTGTGTTGTCTTGTTAATTTTGATCCTCCTTATATATATAATATCATTGATTTTGATCGATTTGTAAGTTCTGGGCCCGTCATCCATCACTGTCGCTGTCTACATATATAACTTATTTTTTATATATTTAAGTATCTAAAAATTATACAGCCACGAGGTATATAATACCGGTGACATACAAATAGGTATCTAGATACCTACTTAGATATTTTAATACTTGAGTTCAAGGCTTAGGAGTGAACTTTTTAAAGACAGGTTTAGAAGAGATGAAAATTAGTATTAATCATCGATGATTTGTATGTACAAACACTAATTTAGTAGAAGGTCAGGTACTCTCAAGTACTTACCTACTTAGACAAAACGCGACTGTATTTTCACGGAAAATTTATTGATTGATTTAACTCTTTATTGTTCACACCAAGAATTACACAAAAATCTGAATTATTTCAGCTAGGTAGTTTCAGCAGTAGCTGAAATAATTATAGCTAGTGTGAAAAGGAAATAAACAGATAAGATAAAGACAGACAAAAGAAATGCGATATCCACGTAGTTTAATTTATTTCCTTCTAAGAGGATAAGGGCGTCGCACTCTGTGCATTTGCCAGTGTTAAGTATTTATATCTTAAGTTTTACATGGTAAATAGACTTGTTATGTCAAAAAGGTACGTAATTCAAAATTTTAGAATGGCTAGAATTTAATTAAGATATTTTTTATAAGTTTTCCGGGAAGTTTAGCGTATGGCCTAGCTTGTAAATAACATTTTACGATTTTTGTGCTCACACACCCCGGCCAAGCGTATCTTTGATACGGCGGTTTATAAAACCTACGCCGCTGTTGTACTTGCCTGGAAGTGATTTTAGCGTTAAGCTCCCACTTACGGCGCTTGCTCATAATATCATGTACATTACTTCTACTGTACACAAAAAAGCGTTATCTATTTATCCATACTTTAGAATATTTCTCGTAATACATTTATTAAGAGGTCTACCACACACAGGTCTGTAGGGCCGCCAGTAAGTTGTAATCGAATATCTGTCAAGTGATGCATGAAATTGTGCGCCAGCGCACGTAGGCCGTTGCCCCTACGCCGCCGGGCCGACTCCTTTCAATCTTGATGAGGTAGCTAATTGGATTCTCGAATAAGAAACATGGCAAACATTATAAAAACTTAATTTAAATATTTGTGAAGTCTTTCTGCGTTTACGTGGCCGAAATCCACACTGTGTTAATAAAAACCTTGACATCAGAATAAATAATTCAACTTATTGTACCTAGACTTGAGCAAGTTATATAGTTACTGGGGAAGTCTTGTGAACGAACAGTAAAAAAATTACTAATACAAGAACAAAACAAAAACAAAAACTAGGACGTTATTGGGACAAAAACTATATTCATTATGTGATTACATACCTACGTAGAAATGAATGAATTAAGTTTCGCTGTTACATTTTTCGTAGCGAATGTTATGTTTTCGATAGTGTTTATGCTAGGAGTACCTACAGAGTTTGTAGACATACTCTTATACAGACTACGAGTGAGAAACTGGACTTCATATTCTCGCGTAAGATTTAATGTAATTATTTTTTTGTTGCTACTGTTGTCTAGGTGTGCTATATTTGTGTAATTAGTGATATGAGCTGGATTTGCTGTTAGTATAGTTTTTATGTTTGCATAAAAAAAACGATAGCATCATCAGGTAGCCAGGCAGCATTTAAAAATGAGGTCAATCATACGAGCAGCTGTACAATCCTCTCCGCAACATAAACAATTGTAATTGTAGCCTCTGACGATGTACCTACTATCCGTTAGGGCTGTCCCGCACAAAACCAATACTTCAGGAGGCCTACCTCTTGTTAAGGCCGGGTATTCCACGTTTCAAGCACATTTTTTAATGAGATCAATCATTAGTCTAAAGCTGTATCAGGTAGGGTCACATTTAGCGGAGCAAAAATATGGCAGTTACGCAGATTCGTGCGTGTCAAACTTCGATTTATTGATTACTTGAAAAGTATAGAAATTTATAACTTTTGAACCACAGAATGCTCTCCAAAATACTATTAAATTATAATACATATTTATTTATTTGACTATGTGCTGTTATTAGGACATAAAACTGAAAATGGTTTAAAAATAGACACTGTTTCGGTATTTTTTTCTATCGAGGAAAGTATAATCAATCGTGTTTTCATCCACAAAAGTTACTAAGACGGATGTTCTTCTGCAACATTTTGTATTTTTGGGCTTTAAATATAGTAATTGGACTAAATAAATTAGATTTTGCGAGGGGCAAATTTGGTAAATACAAGCCTTAAATGACCACGAAAAAAAGCGTTAGGTATAGCGTGTCTGTGCATTTTTTTCTTTATTCTTGGGCCGTAACACTTTTGCACTTACATTGTGCCATTTCTCAAGTATTCTTCAAATACTGACTGTCTATTGTTGACTGTATGACTTCCTCATGTCTCCTAAACTACAAATTATACATTGTGAAATTAAGTGTAAGTAGGTATATCGACGCGTCTTAGACCGTTAATTATGCACCCGGTTCGTGCACCCGTTAATTATGCCGACATTTTTTTTTATTGGTTGTGTTGACAGATATTTAGTCAAAATAATAATAATTAACGATACTGGCTGAGTAGCAGTATTAAAATCAAAGCAAAAATTGATTCATTCAGAGATTTGACACGCGTAGTTAAATACCTAAGTAAAGACAATTTTAAAGATTTATTTATATTTGATTAATGAAATAGATGCATAAAAAAATATTAATAAATGTAATAGAAGTTATATCGCAGTTGAAATGTATTTTGCTTGAAAAATTATAATATAAAGCGATGTAGTACGCACGCTAATGAAAATAAATGTTTTATAAACATATTTATTCATAAATGTTCATAAAAATGTTAAATGAACAAAATCAATTATTACACGTATAAATGTTATTATCAACATAACCATAATAATCACATAAAATATGTCAAACAAAAACATAAACCGCTAACATTACAATGTAAGTATTTTTCATCAAAGGTATGCTAACAATCCATACTAATAATTTCTAAAATACTTTTGTTTCACAACAGTATGTACTACGAAAACATAAAAAAGTGTTACATTGAAATCGAGGGCATAATGAATGGGTGTACCCTAAATCGGGTGCATAACGAACAGGCCCGCACTTCGCATTCCATTCGATATTATTATTATGACTTAACTGTGAGTCTAACAAGATATAATAAAAAAAGCAGTAAACATTTTTGTTGTTTCTTCGCACTTCGTATTTTTCTCAAATATTTGTTTTTACTAATTGGATAAGTAGGTAGATTAGGAGATACACGAAAATTTACTTACAAATTCATCCAAAGATTGCAAAATTTAAGTCTTAAATCTTAACGGTCCTTTTACTTATTCGTGTTTAATGAGGTCATAATTCAATTATACGTATATATATATAAATATCTTCGTAATTAGAAAAAAAAAATACATGTAAAGAGGTAGCCCTAGCTCCAACTTGACATTGGGGGGCCATAATTAAATGATAATCGTGATACGGGCTCGGGAGTGAACGAGCTATGGACGCCTCTGTAAGATTCCAAATCTACCAAAAACCACTGCTATTCCTACAAATGACCCAACAACGCTAAACAGTTACGCGATACGGTATAAATAAATATTTGTGGACCATTTTTCACACAGCGCCATCTAGCCCCATACTAAGCAAAGCTTGTACTATGGAAACCAGCTAAGTAGCCGATAGAAAACTTATTACGTTTTTTTTGTTGTAAATACATACTTATAATACATACTCTGACACAGAACAAACATCTAAGTTCGTCACATAATTTTCTGTCCTGGTCCTGGGTGGGGATCACAGACTTCATGATGGGGATCGAACCCACGCTCTACATCTCTGAAGGCAGACATGAACTACCATGAAACATGCCACCAACTGTGCTATAACTATAAGTCAGTCAAGTAAGTCAGGTATTACTAAGTCAAAGGAAGTCTTATTATGAAAACTGACGTGGTTTTGACACATTTTTGTTTTATCAAAGGAAGTCACTGTGCTCATAAAACAAAAAAACACTTTAAAAAAACGATTAAAAAAAACTAAAACTAAATAAAAAAAACTATAAATAAAACTATTTTGTACTGTTTAAATTTGTTATGAGTTTATATTGTCTTGTCTTGTGTACAAAATGTGTTTTTTTCTACAAATAAAATATTGTCTATTGTCTATGTCTATTGTCTCATCATTGTAAACCACTTTTTCTATTTAAGCCCTGAATTCGCGAAACAGTTCGGTGTAAAATAATATTCCTTAATCCACCCTACCCAAAACCACAAGTTTCTAAGTAACTTTATGGTGGCCGTTTTAGGGAGGAAAAACGGAATTTACCACGGAATCAACTTTTTGCATTTCCTACTTTTTAAATATTTAGATAGATTGTCGGTCCTGGTTGTTTGTCATGATAGCTATGTTAAGTCAATAACTATATACATATAGCTATGTTAAGTTCATACGTTTCAGTTGATAATTATGTTCATGGGTTATTCGGTATAGGTATAGGGTAATAGATTAGCCCCTATACCCATAGGGGCTAATTGATTGTTAGCTAACAATTTCTGTGAATCTCACTGGCATCCAAATCTAGTATTTTTCAGGATGGTAGACGGTAAATAAGTAACTTCATATAGGCTGAGTGGCCAGAACGAATGTCATTGTTAATTTGCCACCCGAAGGCCTCTGAAATGGCTTGACTGTTGTTGTTATAGAAATATAGAACAAACAACCGGGACCAACAATTTAACGTGTCATCCGATCCACGGTAGCGCTCAGATGTAATGCCACTCACGGTCACCTATCCGAATACTGACCGGACCGGAATACGGGTCGTCCGTTGCTTAACATCGAAAATCGTTCATAACCACGAAACGGTATGCACACCAAAGAAGTTCAACTGTTCGACGCTCTTGGTATTAAAGACCTTCTATACCCTATATAAGGGTAAGTACGGCATCTAGAAGTCAGCTTGGGGTATTCCCGATTGAGCACCAATTTCTTGAACACCCATTAACCTAGCAAATTCCCAAAATATGCCCTACAAAATAGTCTACTTATATCGTACGTTTAAGATCCTAGGACTTTTGACCCAGTAGTTACAAGTATACCTATGAGTACCTTATAGGCTCATAGATGGTATATGGGAAATGTCTTATCATTTTACTCAAAATAAAATGCAATAATACAAGGGTTGGAGTTGGAGGTACATTGACTAATCTAGTCGTAGATAGTAGATACTAAACGGGTGATGAAATAATCAGAATGACCTGGGTAATAATTTGTTTATGCCCTAAAACTGCATCCAGAACCACCGGAGGAAAGACGCAGCATCCTCTTGAGCATTCTGCGATCCCCAAGCCGCCTGTCAAGCATGAAGAATATGGCAAACCCCCTATTTAGGGGGAGGTCTTTGTCCAGCAGTGGACGTTTCTGGCTGATGGTGAAAGTATCAGAATGAGATACTTACTAGCAATATTTTAATGTTCCTATAACTATTTGTCCAGATTTCAATTGTAAATTCTACGAATCTGCTCCCAAACACTGGAATATTCAATTCCATAAAATAGAGCATGAGACGTGACATGACTACTAAAAAATGGTTTTATAACCTAAACATATATTTAGAATACTGCTTATACACGTAAAATATCATTGTTTTTGCATATTACATTCCAGTCTGATATCTCGAGTGTATTTTAATGCTAAGCTATGTAAATTCGTTAAGGCCAGGATATTCCACGTTTAAAGCACATTTTTTAAAGAGAACGATTATCATTAGTATAAAGCTGTATCAGGTAAGGTCACATTTAGCGGGGCAAAAATATGGCGGTTACGCAGATTCGTTCGTGTCAAGTTTCGATTTTTGAAGTTTTTCTATTCCTCGAAAACTATCGAAATTAGTAACTTTGTTCTTCAAAAGACTATTATCTTTTAAAACATTATTTATTTATTTTATGTAACTATGTGCAGTAATTAGGACCGATAACAAAAAAAAAATAGGCACTATATCGGTATTTTTTCTATCGAGGATAGTATAATTAATTTAATTAATAATAACCGTAAAAGTTACTAAGACGGATGTTCGTCTGTAACACTATATATTTTTTGGCTTTAAATATAGTAATTTGACTAAATAACATTGGTTATGCGAGGGGCTACTTTCGAATATAGAGCCCTTAAATGATTTGCTGGACCTGGGTATGTCCTTAAACTGCAACCAGACCCACCGGAGGACGGGCAGCAGCGTCCTCTTGGTTAACGGTGGTGACCATTCTGCGATCCCCAAGCCGCCTGCCAAGCGTGGGGATTATGGCAGCACCCCTCTATAAAGGGGGAGGAAATCGTCCAGCAGTGGACGTTTTATGGCTGACGACGAAATGATTTGCTATCTAAAAACATTCGGGCAGTAACTTATGTTCACTGCAAATATTGGTCAGATTAAGTAAAGGTTTAATCTTACCAATTTTTATGACTGCCCGGAAATGTTTCGATAACGGGACCGCGAGCCCACAGAATTAAAATCAATGCAAGAGTCTCAATTATAATGACAAACCCGAGTCGGAAGGCAGTAATGTTTCTGTCGAGCCAGAAAGTAGAGATACAATACTCAAGAACGGGTCAGTGAGACTATCGATCTATTCCCTTCTAATACCAAAAACTAATACCATTACACTGCAGCCCAATTTTATTTCTTCAAAATAAAAATAATATAGAGCTGCCTAAAAGTATTTAAGAGTGATTCAAAATTTGCATTCGCGTAGTAGCTATAAATTATTTATACCAAAACTGTTTTATATTTAATTTTTTTTCTATTATTATTATTTTATATATTTTTGTGTCGAAATTCGTCATTGCGCAAAAGTCTCGCAATGTTTGATATATTAACCTTACATTAAAGGCATCTGAGGTTTCAGTTCTAATACAAACATTTGCTATATCACGATAAGTAAGTAGTGTTGCGGATCGTTAAAAATTACAAAAAAAACCTACTTAAAATAACGTTTAAACGCATTTTTATTGTTGACTCTATAATATTTAACTTGTTTCGGGATTCGTTTATGCGTGGTATAAGTTGGGAATAGAAATTAACTATGATAATAAACGAATACCACTGGTATTAGTTTTTGGTATAAGAAGGGAATAGATCATCTATGAGAACAGTAATAAAGCTTATATCTTTAAAAACCCAATAGATGACACACTATGTAAGCCCCTTTAAATAGGCCATTATATTCCAAAGTTGCCCCTCGCAAAATCAATCGTATTTATTCAAATTACTATCTTTAAAGCAAAAAAAAAACTTATATGTTACAGACGAACATCCTTCTAAGTAAATGCTACTGTTGAAAACACGTTAAATTATATTTGTCTCGATCGAAAAAAACCGGAACAGTACCTATTTTAAAACTGTTTTCAGTGATCATCACATAAAAAATGATGTATTAAAAATGATAATACATAGTATTTTGGAGGACTTTCTACGGTTGAAAATGAATAATTTTGATACTTTTCAAGTAATATAAGAAAACCTTAAACTTAGCGTAAAAAAACCAGAATAATGTCCAGTTGACGATAACAGACATGTTATTCATACTTAAAAAAAAACAGAATAATGTCCAGTTGACGATAACAGACATGTAATTCAAACATGTTATTCATACTTAAAAAAAACAGAATAATGTCCAGTTGACGATAACAGACATGTTATTCAAACATGTTATTCACTATCTGGACACGCATGAAAATAACAACTGATACCAATTTTGGGTTTCACCAGCTGGACACACGCATGTCCAGCCTCTCGAGCCCACTTGGTGAATAACCCAAAAATCAAGGCTTGACACAAATAATTGCTTGACGCAAGAATCTGCGCAACTGCCATATTTTTGCTCCGCTAAATGTTGCCCTATCTCTTTCAGCTTTAGAATAATGATTAATCGCTGTAAGTTGTTGTATTATATTGTATTGTTACACTGCAGAGTCCGCCTGGGGAAGTACCACATCCTTGCCAGTTATGCAAGCAGTAGTGTGCAAGCATTACTATGTTCCGGTTTGAAGGGCAATGTTACCAGAGAAATTACTGGGTATGAAGAGATTTAACATCTAATATCTCAGGGCGACGAGCGCAGTGCGGTGCGGCGCAGGATTGTGTTTGCAAGTTCACAATTCTGGCACTGCTACTGTGAGTGACAGGCGTGACGCTTACCACCAGGCGAATGTCTTGTTCGTCTCATCACTAGATTCTATTTAAAAAAAAAGTAAATATTACGTGCTTGAAACATGGAATACCGTGGCATGGAGAGTACAAGAACTTTCCCGGGCCGCGCGGCATCCTAAAAATGTTAACATTAAAAAGCATACGTACCGGTTCGTTCGCCTTGCATCTCATTCCACCGAAACAGGTTCGAGCGGACAAAACGCGCATCGTTATATAGCCATGTCGCAGAATTCTTTATTTTCCTCGCCCATTCATGTGAATGGCAAGAAACCGGCTTTCTGCTTATTTAGGAACACTGGTTGTAATGCTGGTTACATTATTTTATCAGGCGTGAACTTGTAATTATGTTGTTTTAAATTGCTGCTATGTTAATTAAGTCTAGACTATAGAGCACATTTGAATCAGGTACTCGTACTAACAAGTTGTCTTCTTTTAAATATAGTTTTAAAAGTTTTACTTAAAAAAACAACCGGATTCAATTTCGATTACTTGGATAAACATGTTTATATTCCAGATATTTTCGTTTAAAAACCAATATGCTAAACCGATTTGTATGAAATTTATATTAGACTAATCTGAAAGTATGGATATAATTTAAAAAAAATCTCAATCACGTCTTAAAATGAGGGTTACGAGGAAACAAACATTTTAAAAAACACAACCGAATTAACAACCTCCTTCTTTTTGAAGTTGGTTAAAAATATAGCATAGATGTTACGCTACTAAGTATACCCAAAAGTACAGGAAAGCTGCAAACTACTGTATCCAGCAAGCAATATTAATCAATCAATCAATCGATATCAATAATGTAATTATTTTTTTCAAACTTTATTAAATTTTACTGAATAAAATACTACCTAAAACAAACGGTAGGGTCCCAAGAACGCTGGCTACATTCCCGCGTTGAATTGCTAAAGAAATTCTCTGCGCGAGAAATGAGCCAGCTCTCTTGTAGGCGTCGACTAAGCGTAGAGTGGAGATACAAATAAAAAAAATGTTTTGGTTCCTGGACCCCCCACCCCCCCGTGTTCCATAAATTTAAAATAAATCAATTATTAGGATTTAAATTTAAGGCGTAGACGATGCTTCTACAATACCAAGAGTAGCGTAGGCATCCTAAGTCCAGTGATTTTCATGACAACGTGAAGTAACTTCTTTTATTATTTTGTAACTACTCAAAAATTAACTAGAATGAATGCTCATTCTAGTTTATTTTTGAGAGAGCGGAAAGAATCAGGGTCCTATCAAAATTTGTTAAAAACTTAAAAGCAAGCTTCTTTTGCTTCCTTCCTTGGATTTCCTCCGGAGGTAAAACTAGGTACGCGTCCAACATTATTATGTTGATCGTTGGGGGTTTGGCAAAAAGCGTATTTTTTCTTCTGAAAACACCTTTTTTCTTCAATAGCACAGCATCTGGCCGGGTATAAGATGACCTGCGATCTCACGTGAGATGAGAAATATGCACAACCAAACAAGTTTGATACTTGTCATGTCGAAAGTGTAAACTCGTTTAGTTAGTGAATAATTTGGTTCGTTTCGGCCATATTAATAAAATTAAGTGTTTGAAATATCAATACAATACTCGCAAATACAATTTAGATAAGAAATAAAATTAAAAGCACTATTTTTTATGCGAGGTATCTTTGATCTTTAAAAAGCGCCAACAATTGTCCTGAATCAGAATTTTTGACTTGTTTACGTACTCACTCAGTAACTTATTTCAGCGTACTAGGAATCGTAGCGCTCGTGGCGTAGCTTGTCTAGGTGATTCTAAACGTTCACCGATGTTAAGCAACGGACGGTCCGGTCAGCCTTCGGATGGGTGACCGTGAGTGGCATTTATTTCTGAGCGCTACCGTGGATCGGATGACACGTTAATTTGTTGATCCCGGTTGTTTGTTCTAGTTTCTTTAACAACAACCGTCAGCCATGTCAGAGGCCATCGGGCGGCACATTAATTCTGACACTAGGGCTGGCCACTCAGCCTATACCAACTTACTCACTTACTAGGAATTTTCGGCTACGATCACAAAAATAACTTACCTGAAACAAAATAAAGTGTAAGATTAGTATCCTTAATATAATAATTTTAAATGTGATTTGAAAATAACATATGTGCATAAAATATTAACAAACGATTAAAACAATTCAGTAAAACAGTTGATTTTGTGACATATTATTAAATAGAAATCTTACTTAAATTTCATTTAAAAACTTGAATCATACTTGTGTTTAAATGTAAAGGTTTAGGACATTTCCCATTTACCTAGTGGTGGCCTAGTGGTACAAAATGTCCCATACTTTCTTGTATGTACTAGGCCATAATGTCACATGCCTTTACTAGATGCGCCTCGCAGTTTCACCCGCGTGAGAACAAATTAGTAGATTTGTTCTGCCTTTTTGGCATGAAGAGGTAACAAACGTACGCACACTCACACAAGCACATACTGACAAACTTTCGTATTTATAATATTATTAGTGTGATTTAATTTAACACAGAAAGTATCAAAACAGCATGGTTGCGTTATAAGTGCAAGAAGCTCTGGTTCACACAGTACCCCCACTACACCATGTTTTTTTACCTGTCTCGTGTATATGTGTGTGGGTGTGCGTACGCAGCAGGTGTATACGTGTAGGTGTGTCTCAGCTCAGCTAAAGCTTATAGTGAGTGAACGTAATATAATGCGCATACATCGTGTCAAATAGCTAATACCTAAATGTAGGTAAAATGTAAACGTCCAAGATAATGCAATTGCAAAATACACTAGTCTTTTTAAATAAATACCTCACAACGAAACTCGGTATCAGATTTTATAACACGTCGTCACCTACGTCTTCTAATATGATACAAATCTAAATTTACAATAGCAGTCATCAACAGCCAGAACATGTCCGCTGCTGGACGAAGGCCTCCCCGATAATAACGGCGGGGTCATAATATCCACGCTTGGCTTGGGGATCGCAGAATGGTTACCACCGTTAACCAAGAGGTCGCTGTTGCCTGTCTTTCGGGACCGGTGCTCCTGGATACAATAGTAGTGCAAGTACCGAACTCCTTATCGATATTTTACTTTATCAAAAAGTAGACTACAGCTTGGCATAAATGAGTAAACATAAATAGGGGCTCCATTATCGCAAATTGTTCTATATGTTAGCAACCCTGTAGTATGTCTGAGGAAGGAGATTTGGCGGGAACGTGAAAGAAACATGTTGCTGCATTGTATTATTTTCCAAAACGTGTGTTTTTTCGAGTGTTAATGCGTAAAATAGTGGCGTTTTATTCATTATGTGCTGATTTACGCGCACGAGTGTGGGCAAGTGATATAATGTAGTGAAACGTGTCTTTTCTCTCCGAAGAAGCTTGTAGTAAAGTTACCACGAATTTACTAGGGCATGACTGGACTTAACTGTGACTAAGACTCATTCGACTTTAAAATTATCAAATCTTGTTTTAAATAAATACTTGACACTGGCAAATGCACAAAGTGCGACGCCATAATCCTCAAAGGAGGAAAGAAGAAGAAGACGTAGAGAGAGGATAGGAGGAAGACTCGGAGCAAGGATTTCGGCTTGATAACATTTCGCTGGAGGAAGATTATTGGACGAATTTCTCACATTGACATGTATTCCACAGTATTATCAGGAGAGAAAAATTGTTTCCGGTTCTAGACATTTTTGCCAAGCTGTAAGTCTTTACGTTGGAGGATTTAGCTTGCTCTCTCGTCTTTACCGACAAGCGCAAATAAGGGACAAAATATGTAGGTGTGTTGAATATAGGTACTACTGCTTGGCGGTTGAATAACTGGCAAAGGTCCAGACCTTTGCCAGTTATTCAACAATACAGTCGAAGTGAGAACCAACTTTTTTGAAGTCGGTTGAAAAGTATTTACGATAATTATATTGGTTCCGTACGCGACGTCACTCACCAAATAAGGCTTACTACTGCCGTGGGTGTCACGTGTGGGAAGCATCGTAACTGACCACGCTGGAGAAACTGGTCGAATTCCTGGCTCATGTCAAAGGTCGACAATCTAGATGATCCTTAGCAAGGACAGCTTGGTATTAGCGCGTTAGGTTCGCACAACATATGGTGTGGGTTTTAATCCCAGCAATGATGTTGAGTACACAAAAAGCCAGTAGTATGAGTTTTTTTTAACACAGATGTTAGAAGTACTATTTACTAGAATACGCAATAATGAGGGATATGATTTCAGTTCTATTTATAGTATAAGTACATAGACTATGCTAAAATCATATACATAATCTAATATAATAAAAGGCTATGTCCTGACTGACTGACTGACAGACAACGCACAGCCCAAACAGCTGGTCGTGCAGACTTGAAATTTGGAGGGTGTATTCGTCTCGATGCGGAGGGGTGGGAGAGTCGGTAGAGTTTGCTCGGAATGATTTAAAGTTGAGAATTTTGAGAGCGGTCTGAATTTCTTCCGCACGCGGACGAAGTCGCGGGGGACCTCTAGTGTGTGTATATAATGTTTGCCCCGTTTCTCCTACTAATATTATTTTGACGAATGAGGCGACTCAAATCTAATAATTACGGAGTTTAAACAATGTTTAGGGATCAATTTATTTTTTAGCCTATCATGTCGTGTTTGCTATCAAATGAAAGGCTCAGTCATAGAGTACACCCCAATTAAGTACAATGTAATTAGTCGTTTAAAATTTAACGTATAAAATACGGTATTTGAAACGTAGAGTAGTGTAAGTTTCAAGTAAAAACGTGTCGTGACGTAGAGAAGTAGTAGAGCTACGTGATACTATTATCTCTTCTGTGGTAGAGCTAAGTATTTCGAATTTTAAACCATTACTTAAACCGAGCTCTTGAATTTTAGGTTTTACTAAAAAGTTTTAGACAAAAATACATAAATGGTGTATTATTTAGTAAATTCAGTCGTTCAATATAATATTTCAATTATGTCAATCGATAGAAAATAAGAAAAATAAAACTTTTTTATTCAGTTTTTGAGCTACTTTTAATTAATTAAAAGTTTTTTTTACAGATATTATAATACATAACCTAAAAGTTTTTTTGTAACACAAAAATACAAATGATCAAGAAAAGCTCAAAAACATTAGCTTATTATAAAATTAAGAGTTTAGAGCACTTGGTTTAAATTTTTAGAACATCGGAAGTAATAAGTAAGTAATTAAACGTGAGTATTCCCGTATAAGTAAAACAAAAATACAACATCGGAAGTCTTAGTAAGTCGCAATAACTCGCATAACAAATACTATCCTACATAAGGGACTTCGATTATGGAGATACTGACTTCTGACTTCTCCAATCTATTACATAGAGCAAACATCGATCTATAACTAGCCAAGATATAAGACATCGCATGATCACGCTTCGGATCGAGCAACTAGTATATTACAGTTGTAAAACAAGACCCGTAATACGTATCACTTAAAATTTTAAATTCCCGACAAGCCCCGAACACATTGTAAAGCTAAGCAAGATCATACGTGACTTAACTTTATCATTATCACTAACAAACATAACTCACTTATTATCAACCTTAACCAAATAAAATAGGTTGTATTTTATCAAACCTATTGTAGTGTAGGCCCATACGTTAGTAGTTCAGTATAGCGAAACCATATTGAACTTTAAACTGAATTGCTAAGGTTTTATTTTTTATATCAAAGCGCTGTGATGGTGTTTTGTTTCGTGATTTCCATTGAATAGTTCATTCAAACAAGTGTAATACTAATGTTAAACAAGTAAGGTTCAAGTTAGATGAGACAAGCGAGAACTTTCGAAGAAATAGTTTAGCACGCCAGTACTATTATTTATTCTGTGATGCCAGTGAAGTATTTTTATGCCCTTGTTTGTAAGTTAAGTTGTGGTCAACGATTTCTGGGAAGTTACTGGACTATAGACTCGAATGTCACTTGGCGTGCTATTGTCCGTTCGCTTGAATTGCTATTGTCGAATCTAAACGATTCTGTAGAAGCGAAAGACAGGTATTCTAAGGTTACGGTATCGTGAGAAATGTGAGGTTTCTTTGCAGCAATTCTTGATGCGTACTTCCCAAGTTTGGGGAACCCTGCCCGATGCCCTATCCTGTGAACTGAAGTTCGGATTTTGAAACCCGAAGTTAGAGAAATTAGGGTTAGGTTAGGTTCAACTCTAAACCAAAGTATCTTAAATTTAAGCACACCGTCGTCGCTTACCAAAGTTTAGTTGGTGATCAAAAATATAAGGTTTACCCTACTATAAACCAGATTATAGTAAGGTAAACCAGGAATAATATAAGCTGCTCAACATCACGCGCACGCTTGCCTTACAATTTCTACAAGTTTCTATATACCTAAGCAAGTCTGACAAAAAATCTAAATTGTGTTCCGCAAAAAACCTTCATTATACTCTCTGGACGCGTCAGATATTATACTCTATGATGACCTTTTTTTAAAGGGAACATAGACCGTAGTTTTTGTCCACGTTTTGATGCTTAGTAACGGTGAATGAAAGGGACAGAAGTAGTCACTGATGAGTGTAGCCGAGACAAGGGCAGAAGATGTGCGTTTTTGCATTGGATTTCAATGGAGTCAATGCTGACGATTTTCTGAAGAAGCGTACTGACTGATATTTGGATACCGTGTTTTCGCCCACTACTAGAATTTTTGCAGTTTTGCATCTGTTTTATTGCGAAACAAACATGTCATATATAGTTTCTATGCATATTTATCGCCCATTATAACGACCATTTTAGTGGGAATTGTTAAAAGTAAGTTCGTATAGGCTGAGTGGCCAGCCCTAGTGTCAGAGTTAATGTGCCGCCCGAACGCCTCTGACGTGGCTGACGGTTGTTGTTATAGAAGCTAGAACAAACCGGGACCAACAATTTAACGTGTCATCCGACCCACGGTAGCGCTCAGAAATAAATGCCACTCACGGTCACCCATCCAAAGACTGACCGTCTGTTGCTTAACATTGGTGATCGTTTAGAATCACCTAGACAAGCTACGCCACGATCGCTACAATTGGAATGGGAATTGTTAATCCGATCTTTATTATCTTTTTAAAAGCGTATAGTCAACATTTGAGAAAATCTATCCCAGGGTTGTCAATAGTAGGCGCAATGTTTAATATTGGGATGAAATTGACTACTATTTAGTATCTGCGGTAATCATTGAAATGCATAAACATGTTAATTGCGTATTACAGCCCTTATTCACAGTAGAGTTATACTAAAAAAATACTATATCAAATTCGGTTTATCCGTTTGGGATGCCTCAGATAGTAAACCTCATTGTATATAGATGTAGACGAATATAGATATGTTTGTTCTGTGTCTGGGTGTTGTATGTATGCTGTCGATGCATGGAGTGTCGCAAACCAAATGGAACTTAATTCATTGAAATGTCATGCTATGACTTTCTCTCGGAGGTTGCACCCAGTTCAATACAAATATCAGTTGGACTCTCATGAAATCGCTAGATCAACTACGATAAAAGACTTGGGTGTCACTTTCGATCGAAAGCTTACTTTCAATGACCACATAGCTGCTGTCGCCAAGGAGTCTTATCGAAGACTAGGATTTGTGATGAGGAACTCAAAGGACTTTCAAGGGACCTATGTCATTCGGCTACTCTTTGAAGCACTTGTTCGTAGCAAACTCGAAGCCAGCTCGTGTGTTTGGAATCCATATGAACAAACTTACACTACTATGCTTGAAAAGGTACAAAAGGCATTCCTTCGTTGCCTTTACAAACGTAACTATGGATATATATCCCTTTATGTACCCGACTAACTTTCTCCTTGGATGCTTAGGCTACAATTCCTTAGAAGTTCGCCGTGAGTGTAACCAAATGGTAGTCATGTGCAAGGTTCTTCATAACAAGATTGACGCACCCAACCTACTAGACAAGTTGTCGCGTCTTTTTGTCCCTGATCGTGACAGCTGCCCTCGTCGAGGGATTCATCCTCTCTTTTCTGTCCCTCCGGGGCGAACTATTGCACACGGCCATTCCTCTATACAGCACACTCTCGCTGCTTTTAATCGCCTCCTGGCCAGGACGCCTGAATGTGATGTGCTTGCGGATGACTGGAATTGTGTTTTGTCGATGTGTCTGGCGTACTGTGAGGAGAAGGCGCGCAAGGTGAAGGATGTGGAAGATGAGGAGTCAGAAAATGACTTTTTGTATTAATACGTGATACTGTGTTTTTCTGTCATGAGTATTTTTAAGACAATATTTTAAATTTAATTTGTAGTTTATAGTCTGTAAGTATTATTATTTCTCCATTTTGACATTTAATGACTACAAGATTGTTTAAATTTATTTATCTTGACGTATTTTGATATTGATGAAATTATTATACATGACATTGACATTGATGACATTATTATATTTAAAAAATGATATTAGATTTGTTGATTTATATAATTTAATTAACTAATGTTATTGGCTATAGCCGTTTTAGTTGATAAACAAATAAATAAATAAAATAAATAAATGTATTATACGTATGACAAATGTACATACAAAAAAAATTAAAACAAGGCGTATTCTATCAGTTATCTGGTTCCCATAGCTTTGCTTAGTTTGGGGCTAAATGGCGCTGTGTGAATAATTCAATGTTCACCAATATACTTATTTGTTTGCGTCGGGTCGGGCGGGGGTCAAAAAGCGATTCTATTAATCACATGTAGGAATAGAAAATAAAAATGTAACTTTATCTATATTGATTTACTCTTTAATGTAGACACCAAAAATAAACAGAAATCGACACATCCACAAATCCCTCATCCTCAAATACAACCCAATCCTAATAATTTAGGATTTAGGTACCCTGGTGATATTTATCGTTGATATTTGCTTGTCATTATTACACCTTTTTACACAGTTGTACAATTTATAATAGAGCTTATTCTGATTCTAAGGCAGCCTGTATAAATAAAATGAACGCAGTTTTATGATAATAAAACTGCGTTTATTTTATCATTGATTACAATAATCTACAACATGTGTTTGCAAACATGTGCCACTAGCCAGTTGTTTTTAGTTCTACGAAACCGCGTTATCTATGTGGGTGGTTGTCCACTGCTTAGATAATTGCGGTAATTACCATAATTCTTTGCGCTCCATGCGCATAGCAGTGTTGCCAGATCGCCATATGAATTTCTCCCCACATCTCACCGGAAAACACCCGGAAAAATTGGTTATTTGAAGAAATACATCTAGGGCGATCAGCCTTGGAGACGCTAACTAGATCCGTAAATTTACCCAATACCATAATAGTATCTTGATTCGCGTGACCAATATTCAATTTTTTTCTGGCCCCAATAATTTTCCTCCACAATTTCACCCCGAAGCTAAAATTACCTTATTAGCTAAATACGAAAACTCGCCTGGATCGATTTTATTTTGTTGAACTTTTGTAGAAACGTAGCCTTTTACTGATTGTTATTTTTATAACTATTTTCAGTGATTTTATTTTTTTAAAATGTTGTGATGCGCGAGTGAGATAGAGGTTTTCGGCCTTACTATAAAACGCTGCTCAAACCTTAGTCACTGTTTAAGATGCTCAGACAACTTCTCGCTGACGTGAAATGTCACGTGCGAGAACAAGACAGAGAAGTTTAAGCAGTGACTAATTTTAAACGGGGTTTTATAGTAACGCCGTTTGAGTTTGAGGAGCGTGACTCAAGTGTAATGTTCTACAACTGCGATATCTACCAAGTAGCGGCTGCAGCCCAGTTGCGATTTGGAGAATCTGGATACGCCATTAGATTTCTCCTACAGACGATGTTTTCCTTACCGAAAAGCTAGTGGTACTGGTATCCCACAAAGACACAACTCCGAGCTCGGGTCATATCTGGCTAATAATATGTAGTAGCACTAAAACTGTAACAATAATTACGACACGTGTAAGTACGCAGATTATCGTTTTATCAAGTTATTCGCCAGGGAACGGTGAACTCGCGACCTTTGTATCTTCGCTACCTTCCAACACATAATTATTCATATTCAAACATAATGCTCAATGATTGTATTGAAATGAACTCTTAGTCTGAAAGATCAGATCAACCTTACCCAAGCACGTCGAGCAAACATCACAAACAATACTTCCTTGCGAGACTTACGACACGCCATAACAATTTTAATCGCGAAATCACTAATTTTACGTATCAGGGGCTCATTGTAAATTCAACACAAAGTAAATTCACCACATTTTTTTAAATTCCATACATTGAAAGTAAACTTAGCACAGACATTATAAATATGTGTAAATTCGTCCAAGGAACGTAAAAGTTATTCTCAATTTTGCTGAAAGTAACGTCAGCAAACAAGGTCCTAGGTTTTGGTTATGAATATTGTGCTCTTAATGAGCAAATATATCTTTCCTTTTGATATCTAAAACGACTTAGTAAAGTAGGTCCAATAAAGTCGCCATTCCTTTTCTAAGGCGAGGCTTGTATTTGACCATGACTTGCTTTATGTGACTAACACTTGACTTCATATCATCGAAAAGTTGAAAACACATGAGTACAGTTTTAATTGACAGTGGCAGAGTGCAGTGCGTCTTAATATAAAACCGATCGAGTGCGAGTTGGACCGAGGGTTCCGTACGGCTTATATTGCGTTTATCGTAAAATTGGATCTGCATTTGGCCTGTTTTTAGTTTTTTATTGTTATACTTAAGAGTGTGCTCTATAATCATACCAAGTTTGATACTTCTATGTATAAGTATATAAGGAAAAAAAAATACTCGCCGTAGTAACGCACATTCTGTGAAAATTTGAAGCGGCCACCTGTTGCGAATAAAGCCATACTCAACGTGTAACAAAAAGGTTCAACAAGTTTTTTTTTTAACGATCTCAGGGTTGGCCCCATAGTAAAAGTTGTTAATAATGATGAGTACATACATACACTTCAGTATTGTTGAACCTTTCTGTGACAGATTGTATACAATAGGTCAGACAAACAGACAGACAGACACGCTATAGGCTCAGTAATAGAGTCTCCGGTGCATAACAAAACAAATGGTGCAAATTCACATTAAGTCAATCTTTTTGGGGAATAATAACATTTAACGAGTAGCCATTATAACATCTTCGGAAATTAATCATCTCAGATTAGACCAAATCTCTGCGACATATTAACGATAACTTAAAATGATACTTACTATGTAACATATCTGTAAATCACACTAATGTTACAAATGCAAAAGTTTGTCGATGTGTAGTATATGTGTCACTCGGAAACGGCTGAGCGGATATTTGCATGAAATTCGTTATAGCTTGGAATAATACATAGGCCACTTCCAGGAATCGCGGGTAAAACTGCGGGGCGCACCTAGTAAATCATATTATTTATTTTAATGTTTTTCGGATCCTCGGATTTATTTCTTGCAATTATTTAATTATTTGAATTTCTATTGCAGTTACGCCATCAAGGCCAATGATACCTGCGTCTTTACGTCAAAAGAAGAAAAGGAATGCGTACACGCAGGTGATGAACGGCAATGAAGACTATATCACCGGTATCAAGAACTTATCAAAGGCGAACTGCATTTTTGTTTTCAAGGAGTACATCAGGAAAACCATTTACAACCTCGACATCATAGGGTTTGCCATTCACAACGTTGTTGATCAAATTTTGAATCTGTGCAAATCTGAGGTGCACATTCGTATTATCCTGTTCCACAAAGTTCGAAATTGAAATCCATTGCAAAAAACTGCATAGAGCCGGCGGAAATCAGGTGGATGCCAATTGGTAGGATGAATATTTTCAATGTATGCCTGATTGTCTGTACTATGGATTTCAGGATGCCCCCATCATTGAAGGTAATGCCTGTCGCGTTAGCGTCTCTCCATTCTTGTGAAAGCACCAAAATTCGCATAGATGTTACTGAGGGATTTATATACAAGGGCAGAAGAACCGTCCGTTTTTATGACTACTTTATCAACTCTTGGGAACAGCTCGGTGCATCCTCTGCTTTTTGTTACTAAGCAAGCGCTCGTGGCGTAGCTTGTCTAGGTGATTCTAAGCGATCACCGATGTTAAGCAACGGACGGTCCGGGCAGTCTTCGGATGGGTGACCGTGAGTGGCATTTATTTCTGAGCGCTACCGTGGGTCGGATGACACGTTCAATTGTAGGTCCCGGTTGTTTGTTCTAGTTTCTATAACAACAACCGTCAGCCAAATATCAGAGGCCATCGGGCGGCACATTAATTCTGACACTAGGGCTGGCCACTCAGCCTATACGACCTTACTTACTTACTTACTAATTGCTAACTATCTGTATTCTTTATGAAATGTTTTTTCTCATTCATACATCCAAAACACTCACCGTCATATGCATAAAACGCTGAAATGTATTTCAAACTTATTTTAGTTAAAAAGTGTTTTGTCAAATTTGAGTTTAAAAAAGAAGTCAAAACACTTTTTAATTAGAAAGGTTTTAAATACTTTTTAGAGCGTTTTATGCATAAGAAAGACGGTTAGTGTTTAGCAAAGTTGATGGTATCATCATCCCTTTGCTGGATCAGCTTGGTTAGCATAGGGTCACATTTAGCGGAGCAAAAATATGGCGGTTACGCAGATTCGTGCGTATCAAACTTCGATTTTTGAAGATTTTCTCTGATTACTTGAAAATTATAGAAATTAATAACTTTTGAACCACAGAATGCTCTCCAAAATACTATTCACTTGCAAGCTTGCGTAGGAGGTTACCATATATTCCATTCGTCGTGCGTTTTTGTTATTTTTTATAATACATATTTTTTTAATATGACTATGTGCTGTAATTAGGACATAAAACTGAAAATGGTTTAAAAATAGACACGGTATTTTTTTCTATCGAGGAAAGTATAATCAATCGTGTTTTCAACCACAAAAGTTACTAAGACGGATGTTCTTCTGTAACATTTTGTATGTTTGGGCTTTAAATATAGTAATTTGACTAAATAAATTTGATTTTGCGAGGGACAAATTTGGAAAATACAAGCCTTAATAATGACATGCTTCTTCTGTTTATACAAAATAGTTATTGAATTCATGAGTAGTTAGGGGGCCGTTGGAATCATCATAATAAATAACTTTTACTATGAATTCATAAAAAAACAGCTCATCTGGGTTTTTTACAACAAATTATACATGCGTTTGACTACAATCACACCTGATGGTTAGTGAGGATGTGATAGAAGATGAAGCAAGCTTGCATAGGAGGTTACCATATATTCCATACATTTTGTCGTGCGTTATTGAATTTTTTGTGTGGGACAGTCGTTTTATCTTATCGTTTTCAGTGTTAGTTTCGTAGTACAAGCCATTATAATGAGTTTAATGAGATTGATAAGATATTGCTCATGTATTAAATAACAACCTGTACAAAAAATTGCGCTATGTAGTCAAACGTAGGCAGGAAAATTCCGAGAATTTGTAATAGTCAACTGACTAGAGATATGACCATAACTCAAATGTCAAAATACAGTGTAGTCGAATATGGTAACCGCGCCAAGTCTGAGATAGTAACTGAATGTCTTACAGAAGGATCTTTTAGTGGCTTTTGCAGTCTATTTGTACAAGTTTAACTTATTTCAGTGTTTGCTTGTCTGTGGCATCGTCTCCCTAAAGGATGAACCGATTTTGATTTAGTTTATTTGTTTGTAAGGCAACTTGATTAACAAGGGAGATTAAAAAAAAAAAAAAGATGGCAGATTTCTAACATTTTCAGCCTATGTCTTCTGAGAGCATAGGGTTTCACAATTTCCGGGGTTTTTACTATTCCGGGAACGAAACAAAAAATGTCTATGTAAAATATGATGTCTTGAGATTAAAAAATAAATAATTATGTGTCATATAATATACAATATAAAAATAACTTTTTTTCCTTCCCATCTTTATTCATGATGCCTATTTTTTATAGAAAACACAAAAATATTATATGCACTTCTACATACATAGGTTCACACAGGCATATAGTGTCTCGGTTTTATTTTAGCGAGGCGAGTTCTGCCATGCTTCTTTTAATGTACACTTGTTAGTGATCGTATAGTGGCACTTAGAGTAGCTGGACTGGGCCTACGAGTAGGTACCAGCTCCGCCCTTTAAGGCTCCGGTTTCTAAAGCTACCTTTACCGTACTGTAACTGGACACTACGGGCAGATCGGCCACTTTTTATCAACCTAACGGATACCACCATTCGTTTGTAATTGCAATACTAACTGAACTCAACAAAAACTAGCTCGTTTATCTTTACTACCTATGTGGCGTTTACCTGTATCTTTAGTATGACTTAGATAGTTATTGGGTCGACGATATTGTGGCTACTGAGCAGTAGGTCCAGGTAGGATGGAAGTCCAACACTGTGAATCGTCTAATGAGCAGTAAGCCTAATTAGCAAAATGTCCATGTAGCAAAACATCCAACTATCATTATGGTATGTATGGCAGAACATCTATTCATTATATATATTTAGCAAATAGTCATTAAGATGCGCTTTGAAAAAAAAAATACAACCGACTTCAAATTCAAATACCTGGATGACGTCTTCATAATTTTCTAACTCCGATTTTGATAAAATGTATATGGGACCACCTCTGATTACCTACCGCACAAAAAAGAATTATCAAAATCAGTTCATAATTGGCAGAGTAATCGCATAACATACATACAAAAAAAAATACACCGTCACATACAGTCGAATTGAGAACCTCCTTTTTTGAAGTCGGTTGAAAATGTGTACACTCATGATAGAAAGTAAACGTCATTTGTAAATTACATAAAATTTATATGATGAAAAAAATAACTGAGTTAAAAAGCTAGCTAGCTAGTAAAGCTAGTACTTAGCCTACTAATATTTTCGCTAAGTTTTCAAAACTCCCTAGAAGACTCTTGTAAAGTCTCCGCCATGTTACTTGGACAGGACTTGACCGTGACTTGCTTTGCTTGATCGTGACTGACTTTTGTGATATTTAGACACAATGTAACTTGATTTAATTCATAAACTTTTACACTTGCATTTTGTTTAATTTTTATTTTTATTACGTACACATTTCAAACGGAAAGAAGGAGAACAACCGGTAACTCGTTACTCATTCTTCAATTCAAAAATTAAGTTGTCCAACGTTTGCTTCAAAGTTAGCTAGGCGTAGGGCATTTTCATGAAGAACGGAACGTGAAACTGCAACAATAGTTCCTATATATATATATATAATAGGCCATATTCCTTAGAAATCGTGTCAATCTTTTTACAGTTTTACGAGCTTTCACTGCTTACAGATATCGATTCGAACGGTAAACTCGTGAGACGACGCTTGCTATGAATTATTATAAGAAAAACCGTGATGGGAGCATGTGAAATAACACTAGTAACGGTGTTGGTGTAAAGCTTGCCCCATACTGAGTGAGGCAAGGGACTCAGTCTTTTAATTGAAGGCCTATAAAACGACTCGACTCAATTGGAAGCTGAGTCGTCATAGCTCGCAGGGTTTGCAAGGTAAAGTGGCAATGAGCAGGCCACATCTCTCGAAGAACTGATAACCGACGGGGAAGAAAGGTTCTTGAGTGGCGAGCGCGAACCGTAAGACGCAGCGTAGATAGGCCTCCAACTAGGTGGACCGACGACATTGTAAAAGTCGCGGGCAACCGGTGGATGTAAATGGCAGGTTGTCCAACGAAGGCCTTCCTTCGTTCAGCAGTGGACGTCTACGGGCTGATGATAACTGGATGATTTTTAACGCCTCACGACTAGAAGTCTTCTTGGAGTAAGACTAATTTGAATCGCAATCTTTTTACCTCAGGCTTTAAAACTTTACGTTATAGGCTTTTTTGACTTACATGGACAGGCGCCCGAGTCGCGAGTCTTGAAGCGTGTGATTTCTGTTGCATTATTTTTCTAGAACTATTTAATTGAAATTTAAAGTTATTGCAAATACAAACATACTTTAATTTATTTATGAGCTGTATTTTATATCAAGCACGACTCGACAACCAGTGGATTTTTCTGGCTGTTGCAATTGAGTATATGTGTGAAGGCGTTGTTTGTTTATATTTAATTTGAAGGGAGAAATTAAATCGACGCTGTAGTTAATAGAAACTCAACTGAACCTTATTACTAAAGATTAGTGAAGTGATTGTAATGGACCTTAGTCACGTAAAACCCATGCTTGAGTTAACAAGCGTCATTTAACTTCTGCGCTGTACAAAAACGAAGTGTGCAGTACATTACATTTTTGAGGCGTTTTTAAGTATGGCCTGTGGTGTGGCCCTATAACCCTACATGCTTGGGCGTATATAAGGGGTTTGGGGTCCGGTTGCTGGGAGTGGATGTAAATCTAACTACATTTTATCCCCGAAAAATATACATCCCCTGCCCGCCAGCCGTGATAATATCTATTCACTCATTTTTCCCCTCGAAAACGATACAGACGAATTTGTATTCTAGGTTTATCACGTTCCCGCGCAGGGAAAGATCAATTAGTCTTCGGCGTGTGCTAGGGGGCTGGGATTGTCGCCGTGGATAACAACTCGGCGGAAGCACAAATAAATAACTATTGGGGGACATTTTACACACAGCGCCATCTAGCCCCATACTAAGCAAAGCTTATATTATGGAAACCAGCTGATAGAATACTTATATCTAAGTACTATTTTTTTGATGAAAACAATCAAAGGTATCTAATTAATAGTTAAATGAACCAGATATTATGATACAGCAAGAAAACAGAAAGTCAAACAATGGTTTTTATTGGACTTTTGTTACGTTACTTAGCGAATTACGTTTACCATCGTGCAAACTGTGTCTCTTTACCCAATAAAAAGACCATTCCATGCCATTGTTATTTAGCCAAGCGACATTCTGTAAGAAAGCCGAGCACTTTGACACAAACAATGGGCAATGGAGCTCTGTGTTTGTAAACATCCACACTACACCCAATTATTCAATGACTACGAAGAAACTGTCATGAGATACTTGCTTATCGTCAAGCCATGACGTTAAATTGTTATGTTGCTATGTTTCTATTGTGCGTCGTTCGTTTTTAAATCATAGTTGTTAAGAGTGTGTTACCTCAGCTCATAAAAACCCCCCGTTGCCTGGGCCGGGCAGCAGGAAAGGTCCAGTTAAATGGTTTCAACGCTCAATGTTTTAGGTTTTTTTTTATACAACCAAGTGACGAGACGAGCATGACGTTCGCCTGGTGGTAAGCGTCAGGCCTTACACAGTGCCAGAATTGTGAACTTGCGAACACAATCCTGCGCCGCACTGCACTGCGCTCGTCACCCTGAGATATTAGATGTTAAATCTCTTCATACCCAGTAATTTATCTGCTAACATTGCCCTTCAAACCGGAACACAGTAATGCTTGCACACTACTGTTTGGCGGTTGAACAACTGGCAAAGGTGTGGTAATTCCCCAGGAGGACTCTGCAGGAGAGTCCTGCCACTACATTTTTTTTTACTATAATTTTATAAGGTATTTCTTCTTTACAGGCAATATAATAGTTATTTTTACATTTTAAAACGTTCAAGTCCTCCCTTATTGTTTCAATTGTTATGCAAGGTTTCAAGATCTCATTGAGAGTTTATTAAGATTATCAAGTTTTAAATTTGCTTTTTAGAGGTAACTTTGTAAATTTTTTCTATCTAGTTTTTTTTTGAATCGTGTTTCCACAACGATCAAGCCCTAGCAATTTTCCTTAACTTTGTCATGTATTTATTTGAAATTTAATTTATTGTCGATCGAACACATGTGCGTAAATTATGCAATGTGATCTCCTATATATACGTTATAAAACGAACGCTCCTCGTCCATAGCTTATTAGACTGCCACAGCTTCATAGTCGTGTAGCCGTGGGGAGAACGCCCGGCTTGAAATCGCGAGGTCGCAAGTTCTAATCCCGGGTTTAACCGTACCGATGATTGGAGCTTTTGAGTTTATGTAAAGATTTTCATACCGGGCTCTACGGTGAAGAAAACGTCGTGAGGAAACCTACTCTGGTTCATAAAGCCGACGCGCGGGGCCAGAGGGGTTGTCAGGTCGATTTGGAACCTTATGACTGAGGATCTGACACGTACTTTATTTGTTATTTTTAAAGTCTTCATTTACAAACGATATATTTTCAATAAAGGAAATTAGAGGTGATTAGCCTAGATAAACAGTTCAGCTTTTTATAACTTCTATAACATTCTTAGCGTAATTAGTAAGTGATCATACTATACTGTACAAAACGCTTAAACGTATTTCAAACCTATTTTAACTAAAATAGGTTTGAAATACTTTTTAGTGTTTTATGCATAAGACGGTTATAATATAAAATTCATAAAACTTTCTTTAAGACAAGACATCATGTCACCGCCATATTGCCTTGAGAACAGCAAAAACCTTGTCCATTTACGTATTGATCGATCCTAAAATAACTAAAGCTATCTGAATGCTGCTCATGAGAGCCTATGGCTGTCGAATGCCCGTACAAGCGCGTGCGCACGTGTCTTGCATTCTACGCAGAACCTTTCCAAATGCCATAGATAGTCATTTAAATAATTCTTATTACCAACACATAAAGAAGCTTTTCATTTAGAAACGCACAGACGTAACCATCAGCATATTACTCTAGAAATTCTAATATGACAATATCTTGTGAGTCATGCAATTACATCGCATGTTTTAAGGTTGTTGTCCTTAAAACAAAAAGATTTCTAAAGTACCTATTTTTTGTTCAATCAAGTGACGAGGCGAGCAAGACGTTCGTCTGGTGGTGAGCGACACGCCTGCTGCTAACAGTAGCAGTGCCAGAATTGTGAACATTATGCTGGTCACCCTGAGATATCAGATGTTCCTCTTCATACCCAGTAATTTCTCTATTGGGTACTTGGAATTAGAAAAGGTTTGCGCACATTATGGCCATCCGCACCGCATTGCGTTACATTGCTAAAATCTTTGTACCTATGTATATATATTTTTTTAAATTAAACTACACAGTACATTGTTGCACTACTTCTAAGTACATTTTGGGGTGGACGAAAGGAGCCTCCCCGCGCGGTGTTTTTTTATCGGAAACTTTGATTACGAAAACGCCCGGCCCACCCTGGACAATCAGCGCCGAGGTGCTGATTGACGAATCCTTTCACTACGATGATCCAAAACGGCCCTTCTCAGGACCCTCCCGCAACGGCCCTTTTCAGGGCCCAACAACAACGGCACTTTTCAGAGCCAAACCCAACGGCACTTCTCAGCGCCACCTCAAATAGTGTACACCAGAACAATCCCAGACCAACACTCGCTGACACAGCCCTTAGCGTTGTTTCCATCAACATCGAGGGCTTTTCTCAAAATAAGGCAGAAATACTCTCAGAATAGGCATGATGACTACTAATTTTTTATTACCTCATATAAAAGCTGATCATCAATAGAGCCTGTCAACGAAAACAAAATTTAAAATACTTCAAAAATAAATAAGTTCTAAGTATTTTAATTTTAAGCTAGACAGAGAGCGCGCTATACTGAGCTATGACGTCAAGCCTCTGGCGCGGCATACAAATGCTATACTAACACGTGCTTTGCGAGAAAGGGATAGAGCATCCCCTCTCTATCCCCACCTAAAACTTTAAACGCTCATATCTCAGAGATTTATAAGCCAATACAATTTATTTTTTCAGTATGTGTAATGTATTTAATTATATTCATCACTAAGCCTGTTATTTGTCATAAATTAAACATTAGGTCACACGCCTATTATGCCTGTCCACGCAATGCGACATTTTATGCGTTCAAGAGACTCATCGAGGCGACGAACAGCTCCGACCGCATATCCCCGGGCTGACATTGGTAGCAGAGATCCCGCATGATAAACACGGAAGTGCAATATTTACCAAACCAAATATTTCAATTCACTCTACCTCTTGCAACTCTCTTGATAACATTGAAACTCTGACCATAGACACAGGACACTGCACTGTCACGTCAATCTACAAACCTCCCAACCAACCATTCAAATTTAATGAATATTTAATGGATAACTACCGCAATAGAGATAAAAGAATTATAATCGGTGACTTCAACAGCCATAGCTCTACCTGGGGTTACCGGGTCACAAATAACGACGGGACAGCGGTTGAAGAGTGGGCAGAAGCTGACGACCTAGCTCTAATTCATGACCCTAAACTACCGGCATCTTTTAATAGCAGCCGCTGGAAACGTGGGTTTAATCCAGACCTCCTGTTCGTCAGTAGAAATATCAGACCTTTATGTAAAAAGAACATTTCTAAAGCTATCCCAAATACACAACACAGACCCATATCCTGCCAGATACACGCCGCCTTGAAGCCAACACAAACACCCTTCCGACGCCGCTTCAATTTCACTAAAGCTAACTGGGAACAGTACGCGCAAGACATCGACGCAAAAATAATGGACCTTGAGCCAACACATTTAAATTACGACCAGTTTGTCCTAATCATAAAGATGGTATCACGTCAAACCATCCCCAGAGGCTGCCGTTCTCAGTACATCCCTGGGCTGAATACTGAATCCGTAAAGCTCCTTAAAAACTATGAGCGCTTATATGCCAGTGACCCATTCTCACAAAACACGATCGAGACAGGAGAAGCGCTAATGCTTAAAGTCCGTGAAAACCGACAGGAAAAGTGGATAAAAACAGTAGAAGAAATAGACATGATACATAATAGTAAAAAAGCCTGGACAACTCTAAAAAAACTCACCGACGACCCACCTAGCCCATCTAATCCAGGGAAGGTATCAGCCAACCAGGTTGCACATCAATTACTGCTCAACGGTAAAGCCCCTCAAAAATTACCGAAAACTAAAAAATCCACGAAACTCACTCACAACTCGTCCGACATCAGTAAACCATTCACGCTAACCGACATCATTCTGGCAATAAAAAGCCTTAAAAACGGTAAGGCTGCTGGTGTCGACGACTTAACAATAGAACAAATAAAACACCTAGGCCCAGCTGCGGTATCTTGGCTTCTTGCGCTTTTTAACTTCTGCCTCCAAAACACAAAACTCCGAAAAGCTTGGAGAAAAGCCAAAGTCACCGCCCTACTCAAGCCTGGAAAATCTCCCGATGTTCCCAAAAACTATAGGCCAATCTCCCTTCTCTGCCACACCTACAAACTGTTCGAAAGACTCCTATTAAACCGCCTTATCCCGGTGATCGAACCTAAGCTCATTCCTGAGCAAGCAGGATTCCGACCCGGGAAATCATGCACAGGTCAAATTCTGAACAGGTCAATTCCCAACACATCGAAAATGGTTTCGAGGAAAAACTCGTAACCGGAGCAGTTTTTGTCGATCTTACAGCTGCCTACGACACCGTGAACATAAAACAGCTGATCACTAAACTATCCGGTTTGACAGATGACCAAGGTTTTATCGATATACTGGGTGAAATGCTTAGGAACCGCCGCTTCCAAGTAACCCTACATTCTGAAAAGAGCCGATGGCGTTGCCAGAAGAACGGCTTGCCCCAAGGTAGTGTCCTGGCACCCATCCTTTTCAATATCTACACGAATGACCAACCTCACTCTCCACATACCGACAGATTCCTGTATGCAGATGACCTCGCTCTCACCGCCCAATCCAGCACCTTTGAAGAAACTGAAGCAATACTCACACGTGCACTGGAAACGCTTGGGACTTATTATGATGATAACGCTCTGAGGCCGAACCCATCAAAAACGCAATCTTGCGTCTTCCACCTCCGCAACCTACAAGCCAGACGGAAACTCAAAATCAAATGGCGAGGCACTAACATAGAACACAGCGACAGCCCAACCTATCTAGGGGTAACCCTAGATAGGTCACTCACCTACAAACACCAGTGCTACAAAACTAAACAAAAAGTCAGCTCTAGAAACAACCTTCTCTCCCGCCTAACGTCAACCACTTGGGGTGCCGTACCACACGTACTCCGAACATCAGGGCTGGCACTTTGCTTTTCAGCGGGCGAATATGCATGTCCAGTGTGGCATCGCTCCGCCCACGCCAAGCAGGTGGACACTTCCCTGAACGAGACGTGCAGGACGATCACCGGCTGCCTCAAACCTACCCCTATTGACATGCTATACCCACTAGCGGGTATAGCTCCGCCTTCTGTCCGCAGGAATATCGCTTGCTCAGTCGAAAAACAGAAACAGGAGTCAGACTCCAGACATCCGTTATTCGGCTTGACACCACAAAAAATTCGCCTTAAGAGCCGCAATAGCTTTCTCAATAGAACCTCCGCCTTAACTGATCAGCCGAGAGAAGCCCGCCTGAACCTGTGGAAGAAAACACACTCCCCACCGCCTGACTTTCCAGAACCTATGGAAGTACTCCCAGTAGGCGGCGACCTCCCGTGGCCCACGTGGAAGTCTTTAAATCGACTCCGCACCCAAGTGGGCCGCTGCAGGAGTAACTTGGTCAAGTGGGGATACTTGGACACCGAGAGAGCACAGTGCGACTGCGGAGCGCCTGCGCAGACCATGTTGCACCTACTGTCGTGTCCTCGGTGCCCGAGTTCCTGCACCTTAGAAGACCTGAATAAGGCTACTCCTTGTGGGATGGCAGTGGCCAAATACTGGGAGAAAATAGTATAGAATAGGTTTTTTATAATTATATTTTTTGGATCATCGACTCGACGAAGAAGAAGAAGTACATTTTCTGTTGTAATCATCACAACTGTTATAAATTTTTTTGATGTGTACAATATAGATTTCATCTATCTATCTACTTATCTACAAGGTGGCGCACCGCAGTTTTTCCTTTACTGCGATACGCTGTGGTCCGTCACGGCTGTAGTACAGCGAGCCTATATGAACGAGCAGTCTAACAAGAATTTTGCGACAAAATATAGTCCAGAAGAGATTTTGTGTGAATGTCACTGATTTTTTTTATACAAGAAGAAGTTTTATACAAGAGGAAGAAGATAAATAGGAAATGCTCATGTATGCCCCAAAAAACAATCAAATGAGCAAAATGTTCGGAGAAGTTGATTTATTTTTTCCAAATTGTAAAAGTTATAGAACAAAACTTGTTTTGCTGTACATAAGCCGATCCTACGAAGTTGTTGGCTAGTTACTCTCTATATCTATAAGCGCAGCCATAATGGCGTTTCTTTCACATAGTCGTTAGTTGAGCAACGCAATGAATGTTTACTTAATAAGGGTGCCACTATCTCAAAAAATTATAATCCTGGCAACCATAGATCTAGTAAAAAAATTAGAGATGAGGGACGCGAGCTTTGACGTGGACCGCACAAATTAGGTCCCCGGACCTAATAGTCACTATCAAACAGGCGCATGTGTATAACGTTAGGTTCAATTATCGTAGATCTATTTAAATAAGCAGAAACTGTGTTTCACAAAACACCTACACTACTAACCACACTAAACACCTTCCTGTGTTTTCAAAAGACTACAAATAGTCTAAAAACCAAAAACAAGTTCCACGGAATAATTTCTTACTCGGTAATACAATAAAACTAAATCATTTCTTTAAATAAGTATTTAATAAAATTTAAATATTTCTGTAATCGGATTCATGTTAGTTGTTTTAGTCCAATTATGTTTGCTTGACATTAGAGCGTACCTCATCTCCTCTTTTTTACTAGATCTATGCTGGCAACCCGTAAAACAAAAGTTTTCGTATCAACACTTTTTTTGTCACGCTATAATAATTAAAGTGGAGTTTTGGCGGGAACACGGAAAAATCATGTCGTTGCATTCTATTATTTTCTTAAACTTGTGTTTTTTCGCGTATTAATGATTAAAAATGGTGGTGTTTTATTCATTGACTGTTGAATTACATGCACGAGTGTGGGCAAGTGATATAATGTGATGAAACATGTCTTTACGTGTTGTTTTCAAAAGTCTATAGAATCTCATAGTAAAGTCGCCACAACTTTACTAGGGTATGACTTGGACTCGACTATGACTAATTTCGTGTGACTTACTGTGACTTCATGACTTATTTGACTTGATGATAAAAAATAAATGTGAAAATTCATAAACTTGACACTGGCAGAATGCACAACGTGCGATGCCAATAACTAAGAAAAAAAAATCATGTGATGAAATCTATCGACTGGTACCTATTCAGGTAGATATATCGTAAAGGAAGTCTGCATTAACTCCGGAACAGTTATCCAACAGTCATTATACGAGATATTGAATTTGCATTATAATTGCTAGGATACTGAGTATGGACCTTTCACAACAAAGCTGGTTGCCGTCCGGTCCGGATGTCGGCTGGACTAGAAAGCGGCCCCTCGCGCCTCGTACACAGATACCAACTTATTTGTTTTGTTGGTCAAATGGAAGAAATAAAAAAAAAACAACAGGCAGCTGTTAGTTTTTTGCTAGTATATAAGTATTATAATTGTCTTTGGTTTTGGTGGAAAACAAGGATGAGGGCTCCCTCGCTCATCTGCACAGGTAAGTTGGTCGAGACCTCTAGTTGCACAACCCCGAGCTCGCCACTTAGGTACAACAAACCTTAGTTGCAGCCCGCACCTGTGATTTTTCATCAAGGTAAAACTAGGTTCATACAGGCGAAGTGTGTCCTCTCACGCCGATGTCAGCTAAGTGGTACGTGGGAGATAATGTGCCGCTCGTAGACCTCTTAAATGACTTGTAATTATTAGTTATCCCCAATGATATTATATATTATAGGTTATTCCGCATTTTATAGGGGTTTTTTTAAATAGTTAATATTCTATGTATAGGTATTTTATACAGGCCTGTCGATTCAGGTACAGCTACACAATTGTCGCTGATGTAGTTATCAAACTGAACTCTTTTTATAACCACCAGTTTTCTAAATTTGATACACAAATGTTTGGAAAATGTAAAATAAGTAGGTACTTTTTTTTTAAATCTGAAATAATTAATGTGACTGACCATTTTGTACATCATAATCAGCCTTATTAATGGTCCACGGAAGCCTATCCTCAAAAGTAATTTTTTTTTCTTTATTTTTGGTATTGCATGTTGTGCATTCTGCCAGTGTCAAGTTTATGAATTTTTTAGTTTTTATATTAAAATCAAGTGAAATATGTTATGAATTCACAGTTAGTCCCACGAAATAAGTCATAGTCGAGTCCAAGTCATGCCCTAGTAAAGTTGTGGCGGCTTTACTATGAGCTTCTACGGAGTTTTCAAAACAACACGAATAGCCATGTTTCATCACATTATATCACTTGCCTACACTTGTGCATGTAATTCAACAGTCAATGAATAAAACACCACCATTTTTAATCTAGCGAAATATCACAAGTTTAATAAAATAATAGAATGCAACGACATGACTTTTCCGTGTTCCCGCCAAAACTCCCGAAAGGCGATTGCAGGCCATATCCAACTCACTGGCACAGTGCGGGTTTGATGGATTCGTTGAATTTCTTCTCCGGACGTACCAGGTACCGATATTTTTCTTCACCGAAAAGCAAAGCAAGAAAATCCGCACATAAACTCCAAAGAGCTCATTAGTACGGGCCTGGGACCCGCAACCTCCCGATTTTATATCGAGCAGTCGCAATACTGGGCAAGCTATGGCAGGCTCGCCATTTTGTGTGGAGACTCAGTTTAATGTTTTTTCTTGTATATTGTATAGCTAACTTTTGTTCTAAAAGACATTTTCTGTAGCTTTGAATTAGGGCCTAAACCTACTAGGCCAAAATGTCCTAAGTTCGCAGTAGTAAAGATCTGTGTGTATTATAGGTACCTATATCATAACATCCCGGTTATTCCCGAAGTGCGTGCAAACCGCCCGTCTCGTCGGATTATAGTGCGTTGCCTCTATTCATTGCTCTTCCTCAATGAAAGTGCAGCGCACTGACCGCCCAGTAAGAAGTTTAATGGAGCAGCAGCATCCAAGAGTAGGTAGGTACACACTATAAATGTGTACATTACATAGATTTAGAACTTGAACTTATATGTAATAAAAAAACCTACAGAGTTACCGAGAGTTACAGAGCTAGTACCTAGTTAAGTGCGACGAGGCTAGCGTGCGGGCGGCCACTGACTTCTGCCTTGCATTGTCTTCCCAAACGGAGCGCCGTCCGAACATATCTAAACTGCGGAGTGACACCCCCCTGGTATAGGACAGGTAGAGTTCCATTAGTTATTATTTTAAGTTTTGGCTGAAGATGTCTATAATATAAGTCAATTTAAAAATATATCATAATAGTGCCTAAATCAGATCAGTTTTTTATAAGCTTCTTACCGGTCGCGATAGTTGATAGATACTTGAATAGGAAAGCTGGAGTAAACTTTGGTACAAAAGTCATGAAACGAAAACTTTTCCCCCATATGGCATTACCAGGTTCTGGATTTGAACCACTTACTGTGAATGGGAGTTTTTGACAATTGTTGTCAATGGGATTTTTGTTGGGGTTGCTAGGATTTGTAACTATTTAGAAAATGGCGTCGGTATTAATTTCTACTCTTTTTTGCCAACGTATTTTATTTATGCATTAAAGTGACGAGACGAGCAAGACATTCGCCTGTTGGTAAACGTCTTGCCTGCCACTAACAAAAGCAGTGCGAGAATTGTGAACTTGCGAACACAATCCTGCGCCGCACTGCACTGCGCTCGTCACCCTGAGATATTAGATGTTAAATCTCTTCATACCCAGTAATTTATCTGCTAACATTGCCCTTCAAACCGGAACACAGTAATGCTTGCACACTACTGTTTGGCGGTTGAACAACTGGCAAAGGTGTGGTACTTCCCCAGGAGGACTCTGCAGGAGAGTCCTGCCACTAAATTTTTTTTACTATAATTTTATATAGGTATTTCTTCTTTACAGGCAATATAATAGTTATTTTTACATTTTAAAACGTTCAAGTCCTCCCTTATTGTTTCAATTGATATGCAAAGTTTCAAGATCTCATTGAGAGTATATTAAGATTACCAAGTTTTAAATTTGCTTTTTAGAGGTAAGTTTGTAATTTTTTTCTATCTAGTTTTTTTTTGAATCGTGTTTCCACAACGATCAAGCCCTAGCAATTTTCCTTAACTTTGTCATGTATTTATTTGAAATTTAATTTATTGTCGATCGAACGCATGTGTAAATTATGCAATGTGATCTCCTATATATACGTTATAAAACGAACGCTCCTCGTCCATAGCTTATTAGACTGCCACAGCTTCATAGTCGTGTAGCCGTCACCCTGAGATACTCGTATTAGATGTTAAATCTCTCCATACCCAGTAATTGTTTTGGTAACATTGCACTTCAAACCTGAACACATTAATGCTTGCACACTACTGCTTGGCGTTTGAATAACTGGCAAAGATGAGGTAATTCCCCAGGCGGACTCTGCAGTAGAATCCTACCACTACAACGTATAATTTTAGCATTTCTGTAAGATTGTTTACAGTGTACACTTAAATATTACTCGAACGAGTAATTATACTCAGATTCTTAATTAAACGGACTAAACTGTCATTTCGAGTGTAGCTACTTTTTGGCAAATTTTTTATAGTGCTGGGATAAAAATATTAAGTTTATTAACATTGTGTTAGGAAACTTAATCTTTTTATTAACTTTTGAAGTTATGTTAACAAACATAATAAATTCACACCAATGAAATACTTTGATACATTTATATTAGTCTTTTTAAAAGCTGTAGTTCCGTACTTATGTACGATTTCAATCTTTCCTTTTTTTTTGGTTATAAATCATGAAAATAACGTTACATTTAATTTTTACCGTTTAGCAATTACAGTAGCAATTTACAGAACAACTTTTGTTTACCCTTTTCTACCTGCACTTCCACTGGCAGCACTTTGAATGTTTAACGGCACTTAATAATTATTTAATAATTCTTTTGAACGATATGTACTTAACAATATCCATCACTACGGTTTTTAGCGCAGTCAGCTTTATTTTGAAAAGTGACTTTTCAATCTGTCAGGTTAGTCCGTTTGATTATGAATACGAGTATAAGTACGTAAATGCAGACAGGATTGCGAATATAAAGACTTCCCAAGGATCCCGATGCACTACCATTTCGATATGCAATATATTAATACTTTTCAGAACAAAAAAACTTGTAGGAGTAAGAAGACTGAAAAAAAGGCCGACGCCGCAAGTTGGCGCCCGTTTCCCACGCCTGCACAGTGGGAACCGCGCATGTACTCCCCACATGTGCTCCTACAGTTCAACTCATCTATAAACTTGTCTGCCGGAGCCACTATGGCATTCCTAAACAAATTTAACTGCCAATATTTTAAAAACTTTAGTTTCTTGATTAAGCCAACTCCACACACAAGTTATGTTGATTCTTACGCGGGAAAACCAGAAGCGATCTCGAAACCTGGTTAAAAAAAAATTGGTGGCAAGATCATGCCATCGTAAACATAACGCCATGAGTAAATAAACAAAATAATGGCATGTGATTGTTTATGTTAGCTATTATTTGTTCATGGTGTGTTGCTTTATTATTAATATGGTCCTGTTGTGTGATATAATTAAGCAATCTAACAACGGACGTGACTACATTTTTGATACTTATGTTGTACAGCATTACAAGTAAATCTATAATATTAATAGGTCTTTCATTGACTCCTCCCTCAATGTTCCTGGCAAAGTAGCTGCTAGCGAAATAGGGCAGAAGCCGAGATTTTTTTATACAAAGCAACTGGTTATAGAGAAAAAAAAACTTGTAATTTTTTTTGCTCGCCTTTATTTCGTCCATAGAAATGTATTTTCTCTGATTTCGTCAAAAAGGTGAACCTCGCAATCCAGCCAACAATGCCAGAGAGAGAGGATTGAGAAGAGCTAAATCCTCCAAGCAATGCCGCCAGCTTTTTGGGCACACTGTCTAAAATTAGACATCCTTAAACCTATTTATAATAAAAATAGTTTAAACTATAATTATTTATTTACTTACTATAAAAAAAACTATAAACTATATTTTTTTACTCTAAACTATTAGCTTTCAATTAATTTCCTTATTAATTACTTTTTGTTTGTTTTATTATTTAAAATGTTTATAAGTACGTTCATAGTATATGTAGATTGCTTGAACTATCTATACCGATTTTCATTTAATTTTAATTATTCGTTTTATAATTTTAGGTAGTCCTGTGTGTAATGTATATTATTATGACAATACTTCCTACGCTTTGTACATAGAAATACAAATGGAAGAGGTTGGTTATTATTTACAAATAAACAGACGAATGTCGACATTGTCGACCTTTGGTATAAAGACTGATTCAAACTTAATGGCGGCTGTGAAGTGCGCTGCAAGCGAGACGCACACAGCACGCCTAATTTTTTATTGCTACTGCGCAGCGTCTTGCGCCTATGTTCACAGCCGCTATTAATTTTGAATCAGTTTATAAATACAGTTCATCGTCAGAATTTTGAAAACGTTGCTTACGTATACTATTATTTCTTGTGGTATCCAAGGCCGTAGGCAGGGGGGCGGGGTTTCGGGGGTCCAAACCCCCCCCGAAATGCCTTCGCCAACCCACCGTTTTATACATACCTACTTACCCCCCCAAAATGAATTCCTGGCTACGGCCTTGGTGGTATCACACGAAAAATACAATTCAATAAAGTGAGAAATATGTACAGTCACCTGAAAATGTTCTCTTGGATAGAAGTAGGATACTACCGACTTTAAAAAGAGCGTGTCGGTATTGCGTATATTAGTTTAATGGCGGAGTCAGCTCCGCTTAGTTTAGTTGGAAATAACTACTGGCTAGTTTTGTTTTGGTATACGTATTTTTACTTATTTGAAGATAATTGGTATTATATTTGAAGTATATAGGAAGGCATGTATTACAAATTTAGGTACTTAGATAAGTACCTACCTACTTACAAAGTTTAAACAAGTCGTTAAGATAAGACTGCTCGAGTTTATTTGAAATTGAAAGTGATGTCAATTTGAAGCCAATAAAACCGTCGATTTCAATCATGACTGAATTCAGTGCTTCCATTGTTATAAGCAAAGGAATTATTACTTACTATGGATTATAAGACCTGGGTATGTCCTAAAACTGCATCCAGAACTACCGGAGGACGAGGAGCAGCGTCCTCTTTGTTAACGGTGGTAACACTCTGCGATCAAGCCGCCTGCCAAGCGTGGGGATTATGGCAACTTCTCCCTATTAAGGGGCCTTCGTCCGTCAGTGGACGTCTTCTGGCTGATGAGTGATGGATTATAAGGTTAATTTATAAATCAAAAGTTTGATATACTTACTTATTTCATTATTGTTTAACGTAACTACACTTGTTAAAGAATGTTGGTAATTAGATATATTACAATTCAGATTCATACAACTTGTAACCTATCATATGGCATTTTGCCTCATCATATTACATTAATTTGTCAATAATTTTACTTCCTTTCTGTTTCGAGCCACATCACATAGTTCTATTTTTCTATTTGTTAAAATCAATCCGTAAGCTAATATGCAACCTCGTAAGAGCGCGAAATCGGTACCTGTAACCCGGTGGTCACCAAGATACAGGCTCTGCCTAGTTACCTACAAAAATGTAATTGTGTTTCTTTATTATATACGCTTTATATTTTTACCAGTGTTGGCTAATGCATTTTAGTGTAATTGAAAATTTTTATTTTGGTATGAATAAAACGAATTTAATTGTTTTGATTGAATTGAGTAAATAACTACTTATTTCAACTAATCTTACTAATTCTACGATCAAACTATATACCTATTTTAGTTAGGAACTAACTAACTATAATTATGTCAATAGTGTGGTCGATTCTGGCGGTTTTAGTTGACAGTTCTAAACTAACTAAAGTATTGCTGTCACTTTTTAACTAGGCATGTTAGCTAAGGACAGCAATACTTTAGTTAGTTTAGAACTGTTAACTATAACCGCCAGAATCGACCACAGCGTAAGTATAAAAACAGCAGTGATGAGTAAAATCAGAGAAAACGATAGAGAACATGTCTACCCCTATTCTGCTCTCGTTGATCCCAGCTGGTGGTGTTCTTGATATATTATACAGTAGTATTTAACTTGGTTCTTAATAATCCTGAAGGAGTGCAGCAAACTGAGCTGCATTTTCGCATAAAGCCTTCTGACATTTCAGTTATTTTGTCAAGTACTTTTCGGTTTCAATCAAGCTTTTCTGGAAGTTTTTTCATGTTCTGTGACTTAGTCCCGTTACTTCGTGAAAATCATGAATGAGGAATGAGAAAGATAGTACTTAATTGAAAAACAAAACATGTTTTACTTGCTATCATGTGTACCTAGCTATACTCTTGATATTATTTTTACTTAATTGATCTTACGTTTACCATTTGCAAATCTAAAAGTCCTACCTTACGACTAAACTCTTGGTGATAATACCTCAGACGTTCTACTATAGACTATACTATCACAATCTTCGTTTGCTTGCTGCAACGGTAATTAAAAAACAATAAAAGTTATGGTCTGATTTTACTACCTGCATTTCCGCTGTCAAAGCATACGCCCATTTACCAATATGGTTTCACCTTCCTTGAGTTTCGCTTAAAGCATGCACTTCCTCCCAACCTACTCCGAATGCGTGAGAAAGCTGAAATCGGATGTAAAACAACAGAAAAAAACAAAATACCAGTATCTCAGATCCTTGTCACAAAAACTGTTTCTCTCGGGCGGTCATGAGGGTTTAGAAAATGCAACACGTGGTCCCGCATGTCTTCAATATCGAGCATCTGTTCTAACATGATCGACATAGCCCGACTAAAGTGGAAGCTGCACCATCAACAAGCCGCGTCATTCTCTGAAAGGACGATTGTATTTACCAGGAGTATTTCATTGCCTTTCAAGACATAACGAGCATTTCTGAGGTAACCTGGCAATGTTCGATAGGCTGGTAGATTGGAGCGTCAGTTAAGATGGCGCAAGTGTCTAAAATGAGTCAGGTTAGATCTTAGGGTCAGTATCACTTGACCCAATGCAGCTGCGAGCCGAAGAGAAGCGTTTTCATGCGTCTTAATGATTGTATTTTGTTTTATAACACGTTACAGTACACCAACTAACTATAGCTTGGCAAAAACAGTAGAAATAGGAGCGCCATTATCGCAAATAGTTCCAACTTTCAAATACCAGCAACCGTACTTATAGTATGACTTGACATAACTTTTCCCCAATTTTGCCAGGACTTAAAGTTTTACGGTTTAAAGACTTTTAGCAACCTATACACTTCTATAATAACATACATATCAAGCTGAGTAAATATACTGTCTTGTAGCTCAGTTGGTAGCAAGTCTGCCTTCAGCTAGAGCTGTAGGGCGTGGGTTCGATGGCCACCCAGGGCAAACATTTATGTGGCGAACGTATGTGGTTGTCAGATGAGTGTATTATAAGCATGTATTTACAAAAAAAACCCTAAGTATTCTATAAACTACCTGGTTTCCATATTACAAGGTTTGCTTAGTTTGGGCTAGATGACGCTGTGTGAAAAACGTCCATCCGAAATTTATTTATTTAATCATAGTATAAACTGGATGGAAAGCGCCGCTCGTGGCCACCCATCTTGAGAGGCGGAATTGTCTGTTCATAAACTTCACAGACAAAACGGGTTGGTTAAGCTTGATTAGGTGTGCTTCGAACAAAGCACTTAATCCTTACGAAACTGCTTGTGTTTTTGTTTTGTGATACAAGATAGATAAAGCACGTATTGTAAGCAATTTACGTACGTAAGCACCTAGCCGTATTTCTATATGGTAGGTGATGATAAAAGGCAGATAGAATTTAGCTCATTGATTTATCTGAATAAGTATTTTATTATAATACAATGTATGTACAATAACGTACAGCTTGGGAAAGAAGAGTAAAATTAATTGGGGCAGCACTATCCTCAATAGTTCTAAATATCTTCCAGCAACCCTGAGTACGTCTGAGGAAAATCAGTGGACGAAATTCTCGGAGAAAGGATTTCCCCATTTCGCTGACGAAATTGGACGAAATTCTCCGTTGATATTTCCTGGCCATGGATATTACTCCTTCAGCGGAATACATATTTCTTCATCGATTCTTCATTCTCCAGTTAAATGAGTCGTAGTCACAGTCCAAGTCACAAACAGTAAGTCACGGTCAAGTCCAATCATTCCCTAGTAAAGTCATGGCAACTTTATTACAAGCTTCTTCGGAGTTTTGAAACAATACAAAAAGACACGTTTCACCACATTATATCACTTGCCCACTCATGCACGTCAGTCGGCACTTAAAGAATAAAACGTCACTATTTTTATGCATTAACACCCGAAAAAACACAAGTTTTGTAAAATAATACAATGCGGCAACATGTTTTTTTTTCGCGATCCCGCCAAAACTCCCCAGATTTATGTGTTTTCCACTGTATTGCCAGGAGAGAAAAAACTTTCCGTTTCAAGACTTGGAGGATTTAGCACCTCTCTCTCTCTTTCAAGACTTTGTTGTTTGGTGGAAAATATTTTGGCAATAAGAACGAACGTCAATGGTCAGTGTCAATCGAGTTATGATTTTTGACTTTTTACTATCGTTCCAATATTTTAGTCTAATGTTTATTTCTAGATAAACACGCGTATTATTTTGGGTTTCATTAGTGGTTATGTAAATTAATCTAGTTAAAATGCAAAAGGGAAATTTTACATCCAGTATTTGGTATTTGGAATATTTTATGTACATGTCTATATTGATGGTGTTTTTCTTTTTTATTGTGTATATGGCCCAGCTAAACGGCTTGACATACAATCCCAGTCTCGACAAAAGGAAACAGTAAGTCAATAAATATCGACCTATTTGTTGATAGCATACTAATATACTATAGCTTAGAGTACATAAGACTACGCGCACACTACTCGCCGCAATATTTGATATAAGGCCACAACGCACAAGCAAAAGTCATTTTATAAATACATACGTCATTATGAAACGGCCTAATATCTGTAGAGTTCAGTAAATAAATCTCACAAAACTTGAAAGTGGTTCGACCGATATGTTAATTTTTTTTGTTCTTTTCTCAATTCTGGGGTGGTTTAGGAAAAAAATGGTACCAAAGTTCACCGGGTCATCTAGTCTGCAATAAAGGTCGGTCATTGTGTGTAGTCGGATTCTGGATTCCTTGAATCGACATTTGAAGTTTGGAAACCACACCATTTATTATTTATTTGTGCCATTTTTTTCTTTTTTAATTCTTGGGTATAGGTCGAAATCCTTAGGGTAAGCCCTAATTGACCGGATGTTATAGTTTGTCATATTTTCAACCGACTTCAAAAACGGAGGTTCTCAATTCGACGGTATGTGTTTTTTCTTTTTTGTATGTATGTTACGCGATTACTCCGCCAATTATGAACTGATTTTGATGATTATTTTTTTGTTTGGTATGTAGTACTTCAGAGGTAGTCCCATATACATTTTATCAAAATCGGTTCAGTAGTTAGGTTATTAAATCAAAAAATTACTAGAAAATATGAAGATATGTTATCCAGGTATTCGAAGTTGAAGTCGGTTGTATTTTTTTTAAAAGCGTATTATACAATCACACAAGTTTGAACCTGAAACTACCTGAAATGACCTCCTCTGTCTTAATACTACTGTTCCGCCTTACCCTAATAATATTTAGTAATATTTATTTTTTTTATTAACCGTCTAAATAAAATAAAACGTTAGAATTTTTTTCAAACCTATTTTAGTCAAAAAATGATTTGTCTTCTTTTTTCAAACTCAAATCGTAATACGAAAGAAATTTAACAAAATACTTTTTAACAAAAATAGGTTAGAAATACGTTTTAGCGTTTTATGCATACGTGTTTAATAATATGTATTGATTCTTTTGTAGATGGTTGGCTGATGATACATGGTTTACGATGAATTAATGTCAACTCAACGACCAATTTAACTATTTGAGCTTCGTGGAATCTATGGCAGTACCTATATAGTAAGTATAACCTTTACCTACCTACTAATACTAGACTTTTCTAATACTTCACTGTTTATTTATATACCGTCATATGCATAATACGGACATACGCTCGTATGGGTTGAGTGGCCAGCCCTAGTGTCAGTTAATGTGCCACACGAAGACCTGTGACATGGCTTGACGGTTGTTGTTATCAAAATAGAACTAACAACCCTGACCAACAATACAGGGTTAGGTCTAAACAGTTAGCATTCTTTTAAGGGCATATTCTGTACATTGGCCCCATAGTAAAAGTTATTTGTTTTGATGTACACAATAATTATGCCATTAAAAGGATACTAACTGATTAGAACTAACCCTGTATAACATGTTATCCTACCCATGGAAGCGCACAGAAATAAATTCCACTCACGGTCACCCATCCGAAGACCGTTGCTTAATATCGGTGATCCTCACCCTTTCCCACTCAATCCTAAAACCCAACCCCTTCACGCTCCCATCCCACTAATCCCAATGCCTCTACCACCCCAAAAAATTAAACAAACCCCAACCCTATGTGCGGTAGGGAGAAAGAGTATACCGAAAGCACTGACTCCCTACAGCACAAATCCAAGTAAATTATATAAAAACAAAAAAAAAAAACAATAAAATTTATCGGTGATAATAGACAATAGACAAAAGACAATATTTTATTTGTAGAAAAAAACACATTTTGTACACAAGACAAGACAATCGTTTAGAATCACCTAATAAAGCTACGCGCTACGCCACGAACGCTACTGAAGAATGTCTGTTTATCTTTTTAGCTTTTGGCTTCGCACTTTGTGCATTCAGCCAGTGTCAAGCATTTTGCGTTGTCAAGTTCATAAAGTATCAAGTTTTATAAAAATATGTCATCTAATCACAGTCGGTCACACTCGAGTCTAAGTCATGCCCTAGTAAAGTTGTGGCGACTTTACTATGGGCATTTACGGAGTTTTAAAAACAATACGAAACTACATGTTTCTCCACATTATACCACTTGCCCACACTCGTGCATGTAATTCAACACTCAATGAATAAAACACCACTATTCTAAATCATTAATTCGCGAAAAAACACAAGTTTAAGAAAAAAATAGAATGCCTCAAAATGACTCAAAATATAATTTCAAAAGTAATTTCTCCCCCAGGGGGGAAATCAAGGGAAGGCACGAGTCTGTCACCGAGTTTTCCGTGTTCCCGCCAAAACTCAATGTCTGGTTTTATAGCGTCCCGCAGAAAAGTAAGCCTCAAAGCGTAAAGCTAACTGTGAAGACACGCGAGCCTCCCCAAACTCCAATCTGCTTCGAGGCCAGCTGTGTCTGGTTCTGCAGACTGACTTGCAGTATCGCCACCATCGCCGTCTGCTACTACTTTGCTTATTACCTTCTCAAGGAAACCAAGCTCAAGTTCGGCATGTTTGTTTTATCTTAGCTTTTAGCTAAATGTAGCGCGTGATGCGTTGTAGATTGCTCTTGCTGCGACATGCATTGCCTTTTTTTAACTATTTGAACTGGTATTTTTAACCGTAATCTTCACTTTTGAAATAATAAATTATGGTGCTGGTATTGTTTTTATTTTTTAAATTATCGGCTTGCGTTTGAATGGTATCTCATCTGATATCAAACGAAACAAAATAAAAAAATAAACGATGAATATTGCATACAGCGCCATCTATCCCCATACTAAGCAAAGCTTGTATCATGGAAACCAGATAGCTGACAGAATACTTATACAGGGTTTGTTCTAACAGTTACAGTTATTTGAGTTCTTCCTCCTCGCCTACAGGCGGAGGTAGGGAAACGGACTCGAGGATTTACGTCTTTTCAGTGGCTGGGCGCTGGAGGATTTTCGGAGGGTGCGAGTCCGCGCGGTGTTAGCCGCCTGCGTCTTGCACCTTCGTGACGCCACGTGCAAGCAAGTCGCGATTAAGTTGTCGCCCTAATCAGTTAAGATGCTTTTAAGGGCATACTCTGTACATCAAAACAAACAACTTTTACAAAGGGCCAACATTGAAGTAGCAAAACTCGAAATGTCAGTTTAGTCCGTCTGATAATGAATTCGACATAGGTAGTATGTTCCAATCAAACAATGTTGAGCTTTGCTAGCGTAACATTATCAGCCAATGTAACCCAGTGTCAACCCATTTGAACCAGTAAACAAGCTCCAATAACAAACGTGCCAATGTTATTGAATCATTCTAATCAAAATCATGCGTCACTGGAAGGAATCATTGCTGTGTGGTATTTTCCTTATATTTAAGATGATTCTCAGATTGATACCTATAATTTCGTTCTCCTGGGGGCCAATTCTCATGAGATGAGATGTAACCTCATCTCGAAAAAAGTTCGAGTTTTTTTATTCTCAACTCTATGGTTCGACATATTCACGATTGCTAGCGCACGAGATACCTCGAGTGATCGGTGGCAGTCGAGATGCCAATGAGATGCGTGTCGCGGCTTTCAAGTTTCGATTTGTTGCTCTTTATTGACATTTTGATTGACTTTAGGCTAGGGTCCGCTTCTATGCGAGCGATTAGTCTACTTTTTAAAGGAACGTAATTTGACTGAGAAGTATCCATCTCTTCTCGAGTTTCATTGAGAATGCCAAATGGTTTGTTTTTGTGAAATTTTCATGCGAGTTTGAAGTCTCAAAATCGACATATATATGTCATAATTGAGAATTGGCCCCCTGGTCGCCCCCACTGGCGAGATCTTCACACGTCACCGTGCAGGATGCAAGCAAAATATAGGATCTACGTGAAAGTGTATTATGCGAATTTTAAAAAAGTACAAACTAAGTTTTGACAAAAAAGGTGTTTTGCACGCGTCTGATCGATCAGCCCGATCAATGGGTCAGATGGCTATTTTTACTATATAATACTGGATACATTTTACAACAGTTGGATTCAAATGAAATTCCGCAAAGTAACGCCTGATGCGATCACATAATCAATAATTGGATTTAACAAGATCTAAATGTAAAGTCCAGACATAACAATTATACTTAAGTCCTGAAGCACTTTTTAACTTATGTCAAGGACCCCATGTAGACAGAGTGTCTAATATTTCACAACATGCTAACAAACCGGTATAATTATTTAAAATATCCACTTTGCTATCGAATTTAGAATTCGTATAGCCTAGTTCATAAGTTGCGATGCGAGTTCTGCCGGAAACAACGCGGTTAAGGCTCCGAATATCACGCTCCGCTATATCGATAGCCATTTCAAAATTTTATTATTGAAGAAATAAAATGTATAACGAATTATGAAAATTCGCATAAGATTAAGTCACTGAAAATAATATTTACATAGTCTGCTGCCGGCAAAAACAATACTTTTCCGATATACAAGCACAGGGTTTTTTTCTCGTTTTCAGTGTTAGTTTCATAGTACAAGTTGTCCGATATGATGAGTTTAATGGTTTCATTAACAACCTAATTTTCTGAAACGTGGTCTTTAACTGCTGGCCTTCTGGAGAAACTTAGAGTCACGCAACGAGCAATGGAGAGAGCTATGCTCGGAGTTACTTTGCGAGATAGATCCGGAACGAGGATATTCGCCAAAGAACCAAAGTTACGACATAGCTCGCAAGGTTTGCAAGTTGAATTGGCAAGCCACATCGCTCGAAGAACTGACAACCTATACGGAAGAAAGGTTCTTGAGTGGCGACCGCGAACCGGAAGACGCAGCGTAGGAAGGTCTCCCACTAGGTGGACCGACGACATTCTAAAGTCAGGTTGACGTACAGTGTGGCGGTCTAAGGGGGACGAGACGTCCACTGTTGAACGAAGACCGCCACACTGTACGACAACCTGCCATTTGCATCCACCGGTTGCCCTAGTGGGAGACCTTCCTACGCTGCGTCTTCCGGTTCGCGGTCGCCACTCAAGAACCTTTCTTCCCCAAACCTTTCTTCCTTTCTCCATATAGTCCAAATAAAAAATATTTTTTATTGTGATAACAAGTAATACGAAGAACAACACGCTCATGTGTTAGTAAGATGTAGCACCTACTCCTATGAACAATGTTGTGGTACCCAGAAAAGAAAATCTAGGGTATTACTACTGAACGCTTATTGCGGGACCGAATACGCTCACCTGCCGATGCTGCGCGACTGTGAATTTTATCGCCTCGCAATAAGGTTCGCGGTCGCGCAGTGAAACTGAACCTATTCGGTCCCGCTATAAGCGGTTCACGGTACGGCCCCTGGGTATGACAAACTGCAACCAGAACCACCGGAGGACAGGCAGCAGCGTCCTCTAGGTTAAGAGTGCACCTAATGCCAGAAAAATATATGATTTCACCTTCGCGTCTTGCATTAGTTTAGAGTCTAAAATCGCACGATACAATTGATGATAATGCAGCTTTGAGCAATTCAGGTGGGATTGTATTTACTTATTTCAAAATATAGGCATGAAATAAAAAAAGTTAACGGTTACTCTGCTAAAACATTACTCTGGCAGTGTAATTCGTAAAAAATAATGTGGTGTTGTCGAGTATAGTTTAGAGCATTTGAATTAAAACCGTTTTTTTTTTATTTACTCCTTTTTTATTCTACTCGGTTACTCTGCTTCTTTTGGTTTTTCCCTAGCTGTAGTATTTTTTAGTCTGAATATCATCATCAGCCCGGAGACGTCCACTGCTGAACGAAGGCCTCCCCTTAGACCGCCACACTGTACGACAACCTGCCATTTGCATCCACCGGTTGCCCGCGACCTTTACAATGCCGTCGGTCCACCTAGTGGGAGGCCGCGCCTACGCTGCGTCTTCCGGTTCGCGGTCGCCACTCAAAGAACCTTTCTTCCCCATCGGTTGTCAGTTCTTCGAGCGATGTGGCCTGCCCATTGCCACTTCAACTTGCAAACCTTGCGAGCTATGTCGGTAACTTTGGTTCTTTAGCGAATATCCTCGTGTCTGAATATGTACATTCTTAATCATTAAACCATGTGTTTACACCTTTTACTTGCTTCCGGCATTGGTCACCCCCTTAACGGTGGTGAGCATTCTGCGATCCCCAAGCCGCCTGCTAAACGTGGGGATTTCGGCAACCCGCTATTAAGAGAGAGGCTGGAAGAAGGCTCCTGCAGTTGACGTCTTGTTGCTGTTAATGATGATGACGATGTTTAGTCTCATTAGCTTTGAAATAAATTGATGGAATTATTTATACATTCAGAACTAATATGTCAGCTCTTGGAGGATGTAGCTCTCTCTCTCTATATACTCAAAGTGTCAACTACGTTATTATTTTCGAAAATAGTTTGTAACCCAATTATAACAAATTTATTTCACAAGTCGAATGTGAAACGTTATCCAATTAATTTTTAAAGGTCTAACGGACGTCGATTGCGTCGTTTCCTCAGAAAGTTTATCTTATCAGATCATATATACATATATGTATAAATAATTGTTGTGTAAGAAATTAAGAACAAGTTGTTTTACATAAATAATAAGGAAGCGATTTTACGTTCACAGTTATTTGGCTCAAAAGGTAAAATTAATTCATTAGCGAAATTTTTTGCAGGTAAATGTCAGATCTCTTATTACCATTTTGGCACGGAATTCTAAAAACTCTCATGCCCTTTCAATTACATACTTTCAACGAAAAACTTAGAATCCATAAAAACCTTTAATATAGTAATTTACAGAAAGAAATACTAAGAGAAGAAGTAGAGATGTGACGTAAAAATAAAAATGGGTAATAATAATAATAAAATAATTGCTAAGTTTAGGTTTTGTATAATATTTAGGCAGTTACAGTTTTATTTTATTGTAAAAACAATTTATACTCGCACACACTGAAGAGAGTAGTAAAAGTAGGGCCTTCGCTTTTCTGTGCTCGCACATAATAAGCCTATTAATAAATAGAGTACCTATACCTGATATTTTTCTAATAAACATTCCCCTTGGTCGGAATTAGGACGAAATAATACAATTGAAATCTGATGAATAAAATTTCGAGATAATACAAATTAATTACAACACGTATTTAAGCCTGAACGAAATACCACAGATACAGAAACGTTTGGACTAAAAACCATTTTAAAGAAGTAATAATAACTCACTGAAGGTACCTAGTACTAAACTTAGATACTTACTTGTGTTCTCTGCGCAGACGCTGCTGCGTCCTGAATGTCAATAGGGCATCACCATCAAGCCATCAAGCGATGAGCCAAAGTCATCGGGGTTTGAAATTCAAATTCAAATGTCAATTCCACAAAAATACGTTGTGGGAACCATAAAAATTGTTCGCGCTAAGTTCTCACAGACGCCAAGGCACGTACTTATTCAAATGATTCAAATATAGTTTTTTTAAATTTATATCGTGATGTGAATACTTAGATGAAATCTATTGTTTGACCTTATTCTTGCGAAATCCCGGTTTAATTGCCAGTTGTATTAATTAAAATTATGATTATTGTTTTATGTTATAGGCAATGATGTTCTCTATCTACTTTGTTAAAAGAATTGATTGAACTGTAATTTTGATTGTGTAAATTTTTCTTTAGGTATTAATTCATGCTATTACTTGATGTGTAACAAATTGTTGAAAACTGTTTTAGGTTCTTCGTAAGCATAGTAGTGGGCATGTTTTTGAAGACAATTCAGCGTTTCATCTTCAGATCAGAGAAACAATGTGTTTGTTGTTTTTATAACACGTATACTATAAGGTCACGTTTGACCATCAACTCGACTGTCGGTGAGCAAGACGAGAGTAAAGATGCAGATTTAGAAACATCCTATTCACTCTGACCTTGAAAAGATCTAGATTTCTCAGAAAAACAAGGAAGCTTGCGGTTAATTTCATACCTTGGTTGTACCGTACAGCTGCAGAAACAAGCTGCTACATGCTGAGTGAAATGTACGACATTTTTTTTTTATTATAGCTGTACAGATCAGAGTCAAAACGCTGATCTGAGGTTTCGTCGGATGAATGGTATAGGAACGCAGTCGGGATAAACATAAATAAGTTCATTAGGCACATTCATTTTTAAATACCAGAGTAAATGTTGTAATGATGTCAGTGCAACGAATGCTACGGGGAATGTTTAACTGTAGTTTTACAAACCAATTTATAGTTGTACCTACCTACGAATGGTGAACGCGCTGAGCGGTAGGTACAATTTATACGCTAAGACGAGTCTGAAATGGCGCGACAGCGAGGGCTCTACGTAATTAATTGACTACCACATTTATAACATCTTGTGAACACGTACATTACATAACACGTACTCATAGATTATAGTTATTTATTTGGATTGGACTCTAAAACTATGTCATAGTTAGATAAAGACGTCGATTCTGTCTGTTGTACCATTCTCTAATCTTAACTTAGTGTTTTAATCTTCAAAAAACTCACAAAAGAAACGTCCTTCATTTAGTTTTGCTCTATCGTATAAACAGTGAGAAATCATAATATTGAGACAAAATAATACAATACGCTAAACTGTTAGAGTAATATAAAATTAAATAAAAGTTACCGACAAATGTGAATCGGGCTGTCACACGGTTTGCGAGCGTTTTCAAAGCGGAGCGGGCGCGCCGCGAACGCGCAACGAACACGCCGCGGAAGCGTAACGAATACGCCGCGGTCGCGCAACGAGCTCGGCGCGAACGACATTTTGTACATTCTCGTACAGAACCATTTCGTTTTCTGCGTCTTCGAAGCTACAAGTCAACAGTTTAAAAAATGAGTAGTACACGTACGTTGTCTTGTCCTGTTTGTGTGCGACAAAAGCAGTAAATATTTAGTCGCGATGCGCATATGAGTCGTGCAGCACAGATAAAGCGCGTAGACAGCAATACATGGCCTCTCGCAGCGATCAGGCGAGCGTGACTATACGATGGGGCCGCGCGGTGATCTAACCGATCACTCCAACTAGAGAACTACGTTAAATACAAAAAAATACTCTAACAATGGTTCACCGTGCCCTGATAGCCCAGTTGGAAGAAGCGCTTCTCAATCGTAGGTCAACCTCGGTTTAATCCTGTGGAGTTCTTCGGAATTAACTTACTAACTTAACCTGCTTAGTAATGTAGAAAGCAGCAGATAATAGACTCGTATCGTTTATTTAAAGCGGTTCTTTTGAGAGTCCTATTTTGTATGGCAGATTTAAAACCAGTCACAGCCATTAATGATAAACTAAAAGCTGTGATTGGTTCGACTCCGCCATTATTGTTTACAAAATTGGACACCTAATAAAAAAACGCAAACCCTTGTAATTATTCCTGCGATTTATTCTTGTTTTCAATGCGACCATCTAAGTAAGTAAAGTAAGTTCGTATAGGCTGAGTAGGCAGCGCTAGTGTCAGAGTTAATGTGCCGCCCGAATGCCTCTGACATGGCCATCTATGTATAAATAACTAATGCTTAGATGCTTTTTAAATAAACAGGGCGGTACTTGCATTGTAATATTGCAATTTACGAAGAGAAATACAACATTTACACAAAGATCCTCTGATCGTGACTGTAACATATTTTGAAAGCTTTTCTTGCTACTGACCAAGAAATTTACTAGGACAGCGCCAGCATTACTCCTGTTTCAGACTATATTCTAACGAAAACATATAGATTATCTATTAAGAGTTAACATATCTGCAGATTTCAATGGCAAACCAACGAAACAGAGAGAGAAAGAGAAAATGTCGCTTTGGTCCGTTTTGGTAATTGATTTTCGTAGTCAGCTACGAAAGAAGAATTATTTTTAATTGTTTCGTAATCAATTATGAAACAAGAATTTTGTTGCCGTTTTGGTAGCTGAGTTTCGTAGTCAGCTACGATAGAGGAATTTCAGTTCCCTTTTCGTACTCAATTATTAAATAAGAATTTCAGCGCCGTTTTGGTAATTCGCCCTCGATTCAATCAAGTGTCAATTAAAACCAAATAAAATAATGTTTAATGCCAATTCGTATCTTATGCCCAAGTCCCAACACAAAGAAACTTACAACCGAAGACGTACAAAATCAATAAAAGGAAAATAGACGATGTAGGTATTTTACTTGTGTGTACCTATATATACGAGGGTATATATAGTGTTTTTCACAGAAGTGAGACTGACGGCCAGTCGGATAAAGAACTGAACATTGCTTGATAGTACGTCCTAGACCGCTATAAGCAGCCGCTGGGTTTTTATGTAGAAGTTATGCTACTCATCCCTATTAAGACATCTAAAAATTTGAAAAACTCTTGCACTAGAAAGTTACTATTTGCCGTTCAATATCCTTCAAAGAGTATCGGCCGTTGGATGAAAAGTCTAGTGCTCAAAAGGAAATACTTCCAGAATTCACCAGCGCTTACCATTTCAAGTGTAAATTGCATGTAGGTATTAATTGTGCTTACCTGAAACAAATCAAATAAACATTGTTTACAGTCTCAATAAACTTAAATACGATTCGATAGGTATACACTTATCATCCATCGTGTATCTGGCCCCTGTATTTACTGAGATTGATCCAGAACATCGGGTGAAAAGTTTTGCACCTGTTATATATGATTTGAGTAATAATAATAATTTCGATTGTTTCTAAACTTTCATCGGTCTGGATACAATCCTTTTTTTGTGTAGTAGGCTAAGTAGTCTTTGTAGGTTGTTGTAGTTCATAAAGACAAGCCTAAAAAAATATATAATAATGAACACATAATATTTTATTTACTCTTTTTTTTTATTAATAAATGTAATTGTCATAACTTTCACAATTAACTAATAATTAATATCATACAAAAATAAAAAACATCAAAAAAAATATATATATTATAAATATATATATGTTAGTTAGTTATAATTTAATTTTAGTGTATAATTGTATTTTATTTGTAAATAAACTTATCAAGGTTTATATTATATAATTTACTTATGACATATTATTCAATATGTTAAATTAATTTAATTATTGTGTTCTATTTTATTTATATTTTGATTAATTTTATTTATTGGCATACTTACCTTTACCAAAAGGTACCTAATTACTAACTACTCATTATTATATTAAATATTAAATAAAATAAAATAATTTCATAATCTAATTATACTCAGCATATTTTTTACTACGAGTATAAATATATTATGTCTGTGTGTGTGTTTTTGTGATTGTTTGTTGTTTTTGTAGTAAGAGTTGTTTTTTTTTTTTTTTTTAAATTTTCATTATCTAATCATACTCAGCATATTTTTACTATGAGTAGATGTAAACATTATTTTATTGACATGTAACCTCTTCAGTTATAAATAAAGAACTATGAACTATATTATAACACTGATTACCTATATAGTTGCACAAGAAGAGACAGTGTATAACCATTTACTTGTAACTACCTGAGAATGTAACTTAAGACCTCCAGTGCTAAAGGCACATCCACTACCAACGTTTACAAACTGCGATCGTAAATAAGTACTTAAAATTAAATAATTATATTACCTACTCGACAGCATATTTCGAATCGTGAGAAACCTGAAATTCCGAACGAAATATTTAATAAAAATGAGTGTTAATACTTTCATCGATGCAGTATGTTATTAATCGAGTTAATTATGTAATTAATTAAGTTGTTAACATTATACTATGCTTAAAGATATATGTGTATGTATTTATGCTTTATAGTTTAGAAGGGTACACTCTTATACTAATACAGCGGTTCTCAAGCTTTTTTGGTGACGGAACCCGTTTGCAAAGCGAAATACTTGACGGACTACAATAAATCAATAGTTTTAAAAAGTGCCCGTTTGTGTCGGCTTAACAAAGTATTTCATTTGAATGAACAAAGTATACTGTGGTGGGTGGCGACTGCGCTTCGTGAATAGTGATACGCCGCGTCAAAACGGTCGACCAGAGAGAGGTGTTTTGTTTTTTTTTTCTAAATTCTTGCGGAAATCCTTCAGGGGTATCGCGGAACCGTAGGGTTCCGCGGAACACACTTTGAGTATGGCTGCACTAATACAAACCATTTCGCCTGTCTTTTTGTATTCGCGTCGCGTTTGATCTATTATGTGTATTCTGGTCATGGCTTATCGTGAAGGGGTTTTTTGTTTTCTATCCAACGCCATTGGCCTCAATGAAGCACGCAAGACCTGCGCTTGACAAACTAATGATAGATCTAACTGAGAGTCTTATGATTGCGAAGAACAATTTTGCGACGCCCGCTCTGGTAAAGGGCTCCATCAAGGCACCTTTTTATCGTGATGATATTTTGAAAAGCAATGTTGTAAAAATTTTGCTCAATACATTGCTCATAACAAAAGATATAGAATCTTAAAACAACTAGAAGAGCAAATCCTTTTTCCAGGCTTCGTTGGACAATTTTTTTACATGATACGGAAGCGCTTCAAATAGAGAGCTAACACAGCACTAACGCAGCATTAAATTAAAATTTCCGCATTTATAGTGGCATACTTATAACGGTGTCTCATCTTAAAGAGTACTATTCTTAATCAGTCTATCAAACTAGTTTTTCGCAGCGGATTGAAACCTCGCGAACCCATTATCTTCCACACTTGATACCAATTTTAGTTTACTTCATTTCCTTTTCTTTCCTCATGGTAGTCGCTGACTCTAGGGCTAGCTACTCAGCGTATACGATAAGCACACATCTGGTTATCAAAGCTTGGGTATGATCCGTGTCGCTTGGATGATTCCGTTACGGGCTGACGAGCTCCCTCCACCTTCGGGCACGCTCGGATATCTTCGGGACTATTCGGAACAGCTCGGGATCCCAAATTCGCAGCGTTAACGCGTTGACTCATCTAATTTTGGTAATGGTTTTAAACTAGTGGGTACTCTGCTACTCAGATTAAGTAATTCAAATACGTTTTTAAATAAGAATTTCTGCAGAAAGATAACTTTTATAGTTTTATAGTCAAAAAATAGATTTAAAAATAGCAACCCAGAGCAACCCACACCTACCTGCTGACAAATATGTCAAACTTAGTTGTTATGTCAACATTGCTTGGCTTGACGATTTAATAGATAAGTTCTAGAAAGGATAGACAAAAGTTATCGCAAAATTACGTGGTCTTATGTCAACGAACAGTGCTTAACAATATCAACATCATTCGATTCCATGAAACGAATAGAATACAGTATTGAACAACAACTTCGATAGTAAATGTTACTCTTGGCACTTGGACAAGCAAAGCAAGCGTTAGTTATAGTTTTCGATTATCATATGGCATCTTACTTTACATAAATACAAACTTGTTGATTAGATAAATAAAGGTGATTTCACACAAGCGCATGCAATTAAGACATGCACCCATGCACGTAGTGGCTCATGACATAGTTTCCACGCTACACGCGCCCTAATCTAATTCAGTTTTAATTATGTATATGCAAATTGCCCGATTATCTGAAACTTTATGTACTACTAGTAAATATAACGACATTTTTTCAATTGCCTTTATTAACTACACAAAAACAAAAGAATTGTATCCTTAACGATGAAAGTCTAGCCGGCTATCTGTATCGACGATATAGGATATCCTAGAATATTATGTTCGTCGTTAATCGAAAACGAAACACCCGTATTCTCTCGAATGAGTCCAGCACCCTTATCATGGACGTTCACGATTCCGATTGCGATAGCATGCCATCCTGCCCGTACCAACCCACTCGCGCCATGCGCCCTCCTGCTCGCCCACGCTCGCAATCAGAATCACGAACGTCCATGATAAGGGTGCAGTTCAGGGACAAAATAAATCCCTAATGGAAAGTTTTCTGACAGCTGTCAAAACGTTAATCTACAGCCAAAGAATAGACGGCGCTGGCGAGATTTGGCCCACTTCTTTTTTCATTTTTCTTGTGTAAAAGCAGTTCACTCATCTTCACTGCTTCACTTCACAGTTCGCATTCGTTAATGAAGTGCCTTTCCAAGTTTTCTTGTATCATTTTGTTGAAATTCTGATAAATTGTTATTGTTACGTTACGTTATTGTTATTATTTTTTCTTATTTTTATTTATAGTAATTAATTGGCAAGGGGCACTTACTAATTTGCGTGGAATAACGAAAGTTTAAGAAATACCATGGGTAAGACAAACAATAACCACTAAAAGCTCATGACCGATCCGATGTGATTTATGTAAATGAAATAAGGTTATTTTTAATTTTGTGACCTTTTCAATTTGCTTCATTCGTTCAAAGTCTTTAGAACCATAGACAATATAGTGAAACTGTTCAGAGCCATGTCTCTTCATTGCCATCGAACGGATTTTTATGAACTATATATTTTTTTAAATTGGCTGTCAGAAAATCGCCCATTGACACGGCTCGTAATTATTTGAGCATGAAATATTGATGGGCAACGGTGCCAATATAATTACATCCTGCAAAAACCAGTGGCTTCGTTTCGATTACTGGACACGTATGTGTGAATTGATTCTTCGATCCCATTATTTTGTGCGCCCTGAGTTCAGTCGCGATTTTTGCGTCGCGTAATTTTCGCTTAAGGCCGGGTATTCCACGTTTCAAGCACATTTTTGAATGAGATCAATCATTAGTCTAAAGCTGTATCAGGTAGGGTCACATTTAGCGGAGCAAAAATATGGCGGTTACGCAGATTCGTGCGTGTCAAACTTCGATTTTTGAAGATTTTCTCAGATTACTTGAAAAGTATAGAAATTAATAACTTTTGAACCACAGAATGCTCTCCAAAATACTATTAACTTATAATACATATATTTTTTATGTGACTATGTGCTGTAATTAGAACATAAAACTGAAAATGGTTTAAAAATAGACACTGTTTCGGTATTTTTTTCTATCGAGGAAAGTATAATTAATCGTGTTTTCAACCACAAAACTTACTAAGACGGATGTTCTTCTGTAACATTTTGTATTTTTGGGCTTTAAATATAGTAATTAGACTAAATAAATTTGATTTTGCGAGGGGCAAATTTGGAAAATACAAGCCTTAAATTGTTAAATGAGTTGTCTGCCGACTTGACTGGACAATTTACGCGACCCAAAAAAGCAACTCATCTCACAAAAATACGCTTTGGTCCCAGCCTAAGAAGGTTCCTATACAGATAACCAAGTTGCATTCTTACATGCCATATCTATCATATTTTTCCTACGTTGAGTTTTTTAGGGTATAGAGCTGCTAAATGGTAATTAAGTTATTGCAGTGGGCACCCATGTCAAATCAGACTATTTACTTTAGCCCTTAGGCACTCCTTCAGTGACTTGCCTTATTAGTCACAATAGTTGCAGTTACTATAATATGCTTAGCCCTTACATATTTGTTATGTTAGGAGCCACGGGCTAAATATTATAATTATATTAACTTATGTATTTTTCATATTCATTTAAATTCTAATCGAATATTTATAATGAATTTTCATGTTTATAATTACTTTGTTTCCAGGGACAGTAATCTCGGGTTAATAAAATATAAATGAATTTTAGCATACTTCAAATATTTCTTAACAATAACATTGTTCGAAAGTATTTGCAAAATAAAAACATTCGCATTGTTAAAAAATCGAGCGACACTAAAATTATGGCAGAGCCAGCACTAGTTCAGACAGACACTCTTTGACTCAGCTCTCTAAGATCGTCTAACAAGGCTTCCGAGCTATTTTTGCCCTTCGCAAACAACTCCTATTGTTTGCCATAATTAGTAAACAGTATTATTGATGGTATCATTATGGGAACTTGGAACTTTATTTGTTGTTACAGATGCTGAAGATTATGTTAATTTAAAAATTTGATAAAGAGTCAAAGATATATTTAATTTTACACAAAGAGTTGTGTAAAATTAATTGGCTGACTTTATATTTTTTTGTTTAATACGTAATGGTTATTATTACGAATTCTCCAAAACACAGTAGTAGTACAATTTGTTCTTGTTAGATTGTAATAAAGAAACCTGTGATATTTACTACGTTTTGTTTTTTATGAACGACTGATTCAAACTGCGCAAACGTACACTCAATATAAGTAATAAGTACTGTCATAATTCGAATAATGTGCAGCACATTATCGCCTCTGGGGCCCTACCGTGAACTGCTAATAGCTGGACCGAATACGCTCAGCTGCCGACACTGCGCGACTGTGAATTTTATCGCCTCGCAATAAGGTTTGCGGTCACGCAGTGTCGGCAGCTGAACCTATTCGGTCCCGCTATAAGCAGTTCACGGTACGGCCCCTGATAGCGCTTCTAAGAGCTTCTGTCTTGCGGAACAGTCAATAGTATTTCTTATAGTTCTTATCAGTCCGTATTATCATAGTGGTAGTTAATCAATTATGATTAATCATTAATTGCGTCGATACTTTGGCACAGTCTCATCTTCCTGAGACACAGAAGGGCTGGTGCGGCGGCAAATTTGGCGGAGCAGCACAAGCGTTGCAAATATGCTAATCTCGGCAGTGGCATTGGAGCCTTTTGGTGTTGAAACATTGGGGTCCGTGGGGTAACGGAGCTCATCTTATTTTCAAAAATGTATCTGAGCATCTGGTCGACATAAGCATTGCTTTTCAACGTGGCAATGCCGCCAGTATGTTGGGTATGCCGACTGGTTTGAGCATTTGAGTTGTCTCTAGACATTCGATCTGGAAACACTCATTTTGTTTTTGTTTAGTAGGCTAATTAGTATAATAGTCTATGTATATAGTTTGTTATTAGTTATACTGGGCAGGAAGTGAAACTCAGGAACTAGTTGTTGATGAGTATACTAGTCTTATTCCTAGTAATTAGAGTATTCGCTATTCATCACTCCATTTCAATATTTTTGTTTTTATTTCTTTTCCTGTGTTAAGTATTTAAAAAAACCGAGAGACCCATAACTATTTTTGATTTTGACAAACCTTTAAGGAAATATAATAATATGCTAGGTCAATAAATAAGGGTTTTAAATTAACATAATTTAGAGCAGTCTTTCTCACCAATTCGCTTTTTTAGGAATACATTTGACTTTACGTTCTTTGTAACATACTCGTATACCAAAGATTCCGTTTGTAATCGGTTATACGTCTATAGCAATAAAATAATATATCTGAAAACCATTCAAAATAATTAAAGTATTTTTTTGATTTTGTTTGTTACGAGTATTTGTTGTGAGTAAGCTATAAATAAACAAGTTGAAATAGCTCAAAGGCAGAGCTTATTCAGCTACGGCCTTTAGTCCGCTCTTTTTATCCAGGGAAAAAGAGAGACGTATTTATAATCTAGCTTTGTTCCGTTTTCGCACAGGGTCAGGTCCCTGGCGCGCGCTAGGTTCGCTGTCACGGCCAGTTCCCCATTCACATGTGCCAATTTTTTGTCACATTCGGTTTCGCCACAGAGTATCTATCAGTTAATGAGGACCCCATTTCACACAGACTGCGTCATGAACTGATGAACATTTCAATAAAGTAAGTAAAAAAATAAGGTAATTTTCCGTTTAAACTGTGGGCTGTATTCTTATAATAGGGTTTCCTTCATCTCTTTCAGGTTATCTAAGATCTCAGGATACAGAAGTGAAATTCAAAACTGCACATAAAAACGATGACAAGGTCTTCATAACTATACTTTGTGATTGTAACAAATTATTGGTTATTCCATAATGATCCTTGGTCAACTCATCCTTTTTTTTTAAATTATGAATCTATTTTATTTTATTTCATATCTCACCCGGAAATGATTATATCTAATACTAGCTGACCCGCTCCGGCTTCGCACGGAGGTAATTACCCTTGAAAGACTTGAAAAAAAGGAGGTTATCAATTCGACACGTATACGTATGTAATATTGGCTGTGCCCCGCGGATCGACCTGCGTGATGATAAAAACGGCGAAGAAAATAATAAAAAAATGGCTTAAGTATATGTTATTTCGGGATATAAGCTATCTCCATTCCGAGTTTCATATAAATCCGTTTAGCCATTTTGGCATGAAGGCGTAACAAACATACACAAACACATACCGATAAATTTTCGTTTTTATAATATTAGTACGATATATATCTCCAAATACCAATTTTCATCACTATAACTTCAATAACAAAGAACTTTCTATAGAAAGATTCATGCCCCCTTCACCCCCTTAATTCATCCCTGTCACAAAATTCGTTCTTAGCTGACCTTTCCTACCTATAAACTACAGCTTCAGAAATTAAGTAGTTTTCGAGATTTCGTCTTTAGCCTTTGTAAAGTTTAATCCCCCGTTTCGCGCCATTAAATCATCCCTGTCAAAAAATATTAATAACATCAAATTTTATTTTGAATGGACTACCCAAACACCAGTTATCAAAATAACTTCATAAACAAAGAACTTCCATAGAAAGTTTCATCCCCCATTTTACCCCCTTAATTCAGCCCTGTCACAAAATCCGTTCTTAGCTGACGTCTCCTACCTATAAACTACCTACCTGCCAAATTTCAGCTTCAGGGTACAAGTAGTTTTCGAGATTTCGTGTTTAGTCAGTGAATATATATACGACTGAGTGATTTTCGCTTTTATATATAGATAAATAGAAAATTGTACTAGTAGTATAATATTAGAAAAAAAATGTAAAACGCAGTATTCTGTAAGTCGTCGCTTATTAAGAGGCGAGTTGGTGGTAAAATACGAAATTATGTGTTAAAAAAGAATGGAGTACCAAAAGAAAAGACAGTAAATACTTTAAGTAATCTCTTTAAATCAAAAAGAATACTCGACTTAATCAGAAACGCTTCCGCCGTTTTGAAACTAAAACCAACAAGGAAATGTCGATTTTAACTTAATTAAGTATCCACTAACTTATTTCATTTTAGTAACTAAAGGAAAAACAAAACATGGTTAGCTATATTGTAATTATAATTTTTTACACATACTTTTTTTTTAATTTCGATGAAATAATGGAATTATTATGACGAGGCAGTCCCTAACTGTGATAACCTTCTTTTCTTTCAGGTTAGCTTATTGACTTTTTACTACTCGTTTTAAGTTCATAACAAAACATAATACTGTATGACTATATTGTTCGCAGTACACCAGACTTCGGCGTCGCAGGCGTACCTAATTAACGCTTCCCAAGGTCGCCGTTTCATAGAATGATATGTATCAGTATGAGTGTATTATAAAAGTTCAGAGCACAAAGGTGGGGTTAATAGCACAGAATGAACACGTAACTCACACTTGGAATATCACTTTGTTAATACAATTTGTCGCGTGCGTATTCTATACTGCTGCAACCGTTATCGGTTGAACTCAAGAATATTTGGCTTTCACGTCGAGGGTTCGTCTCGAGCAATCCTGAGTTTGGCCCTTCTCTAACGGAGCCGTCTATTAAGAGTGCGACTAATGCCAGAAAAATAACAGATTTCACCCGCGCGTCTTGCATTAGTTTAGAGTCGAAAATCGCATGATACAATTGATGGATGATGGCTTAGAGCAATTTAGGTGGGATTTTATTTAATTATTCAAAATGTAGGCATGAAATAAAAAAAATAAACGGCTACTGTGCTAAAACATTAGCTTGGCTAAATAATAATGTCATCGCCACATTATTTTTCGCTGATAATTTAGAGCATTTAAATTAAAACCGTTTTTTTTTGTTGGTAATTTGTTTTTGTTTTTAAAATAAAACAGATTATTTTTCAAAATTCTATTCGGTTACTCGGCTTCTTTAGGATTTTCCCCTACCTGTAGTATTTTTTAAATTGGAATATTTACGTTCTTTATGATTAAACTATGTGTTTAAAAATACACCTCTTACTTACTTTTGGCATTAGTCGCCCCCTTAAGCTACGCGACTGAGATTCGAACCGTAGATCGCCTACTGGTATGCTACTCTATTGACGAGATTTACGCGACACTACCTTTATTCGTTTTTTTTATTGAACTGTCACTACCACTACATATCATTTAAACCGAAACTCAGTCGAATACCATTAAGTATGTGAGAGGTTTTAGCGGTTTTTGTTTTATTTTGGCATCATTGAGAAGTAAAAAAATATCCAAAAACTACCTCAAACTTCTACAGTTTTCGCCACTAAAACCTCCAGTTCATAGCATAATATAACCCTGTATATCTTCGAACATACAGGGTTACGCAGAAGCCGAAAAGTTACTCTACTTACTACTGTGAACAACTTTTACTACGGGGCTAACCCCGACTCCGCCAGAAAAATCGGCTGTTCCACGGTTTCTACGGAATAGATGATTTTATATTTCGCGAATTTAGGGTTGGCTCATAGTAAATCTTATTCATAATGCCGATGAAAATAGTAACCTATTTTCGGCTTACTATTACAGTTACGCGGAACCCTGTAAAATATAACATCATCAGCCAGAAGACGTCCACTTAACTGCTGGACGAAAATAGATAACCAAGTAGATGCCATAACCATAGAGAGGACGCTTCTGCCCAGCCTCCGGTGGTTCTGCAGTTTTAGGACAAACAACGCTCCAATATAACAACACACATTATCTATTTAGGTTCTAGTATAACCCTCGCTTTGTTCGTTAATAACAGTATGATGAAGCGTCATAGCCGTTATAGAACGCATAATAATGAATATGGCAAAACCCGCCTCTGTGACATATGTAATCGATACAACAGTTTCTTCTGATAGTGGTTATATTCTATTAAAAGTAAGTACATAATTATGCTCAGTTGACATCATCGTTTTTATTGTCCTTTACTACATCATTGCCTTTACTAGTCAATTGGCGCATTAACTTCACAAATAAGAGAAACTATTGTGGAAAATATGTTTATCAGAGGGATATCGGAATGAGTTTTTTCAACTTGGTAATTAAAAATAAGTTATTAGTACCTATTTTTTTGTATGCATGGCACTTTTTCTACAAAATGTGGGATCAGACCGCATAAATATATAATACACCTCAAATTGAGGTGAATTTAGTAAATTGTAAATTGAAACGCGCGAAATCCAAGCGATTTTTTCCATTGGTCCAACGACATTATAAAAAATAATAACCATCCAAGAGTTTGCCAGAATCGAACAGAATAAAAAATTATGCGAACTTTGTAAAAATGCAGGCAATAATATACAATTTTAGTCTTCTTTGTTTGCCTGGCGCACAGAACTTCATAATACAAGATTTCAAACAGATTCAAGAACCATAAGATCATCGTTACTGCTTACCATTTAAATTTGTCATTTGTCGAAATCATTATCAAGATTCAAACCATGTATAAATGTAGGTATCTGGAACGTCTTAGCACTCAGGTACAGGATTTGCTTCTTTTATAAGAATAAAATAATTTTAGGAATTATTTGAGCTTTAAAAAACATCATGATTTTTCTGCTTTTCTGTTGTCTTAAATGGTATCTCTACTAAAAAAAAAACAAATATGAGAAATAGCAAGCGTGAAGCGAGACAAAAATCTATAGAAGAGATTGCCTTATGCAGCGTTTATGGATAAGATATTTAAGTACCACGTTGATACAGCACCACATGACAAGAAAACCTGAAACTTCGATAATGAACCTTGCAAAAGACGCTTTGGCCCAGCAATGGGACTATGTAGGTTAGTATGATAAAGTGCATTTTAATTAATTAATATAAATACAAATTATTAATTGATAACACCAAAGTTACACGTAAATAGCACCAAGCCAAAATGTTGATTGGTGCTATTTATTAGGTGCTCATTTCATGGGTGCTCAAAAAATTGGTGCTCAATCGGGTATACCCTAAATATTGTTACCGTCTTAAGCATAAAACTATTTCAGTGTGTACCTACGTACTACGTAGTGTCAGTATGTGTTATTCCCTTTCTAACCGACTTCTAAAAAGGAGGTGCTATGTTCGACGGTATGTTTTTTTTTTGTTTGTTTGTTCACTGATTTCTCCGTCAGTTGTTTTTTATTTGAATGGGTAAACTCCCGAGGTGGTCCCATATTAATTTGAAGTAGGTTGTTTTTTTTAAAGCTACTTGTTCAATATCAGTTCGTAATGCGAAACAGACTGAGAAAACCTTTTTTAAATAAATAGGAATAATATTATATTTATATAAATGTGAATGTACAATACGTAATAATGTACAGTAACCTTTTTTCCATACTAAGTAAAAAAACACTAATAGGTTAATTAATTGATTTAGTGTTTTATGCATAAGACGGTAACTCTAACTGGTAATATTGGACCTAACGAAAGCTTTTGACGTGGGTCGAATTTGTGTCATGATGATGACTTTAAATAGCAAATTATTATGATCTTCATGGTTTTAAGAAGTTTTAAGGTCAGTGTGCAATCTTGTATTTTGTAATAAAACAAAAGGGATTGAAATGAAAAATGATCACCGCTGGCCAGAGCAGCATGAACAATGGCCGGCCACGATATTTTGTCAACAGCGAACAAGTTTTGTACTCTTTAAGCCTTGTGAATGACTGCTCACAATTATATCGGTATGGAACATTGTCTCTCTTTCACCATATTAAAACACAGATAAGTCAGTTATAGCTTTGGTTCAGCTGTGAGGGGTTTGGCAATAATTTTTGTTTATAGGCTTTCTAGGGTGAAAAGTCCTGCTAAGCAGGACGCAGCTGCACACGCGTCGGGCTCTGTTTTCACTCTTTGAAAAAGGTCACCGGATGTGATCGAAACTATAGTCGGAATATCCGATTTAATTAAACGTGAGTATTCCCGTATAAATAAAACAATAATCTGTCAAAACCACGTCAGTTTTCATAATATAATATTAGTGTAAGTACACATCGGTTACATTATTAACCTATTAGCGAAATTGAAGCGAATTTATTAGAAATTTTCTCTTATAATGTAGCCATACCAAGTTTATCTCGTATAGCTTTTCCAGCCGAACCGCAAATCGCTGCCTACTGTGGCCTCAGCCTAAAGTTACACAGGTCCAAAATCAAGTTTCAGTAGCTTTTGAGAAATAAATCGCGAATGCTAAATATCTGGATTTGACAACTTACATTTGTAGATTTAAATAGAGTTGCGTATAATATTCCAATAAACAGCCATAAAAATATCTATTTCTCAAATATTTTCTTGCAAGTAATTAATTAAAATCGCGAGACCTTGCGTTACCGCCATGTTTTTGTTCCACTAAATTAAACCTTATCTGTTAAATAGTAAGCCTTAATTTAATTGCGGTAATAAATATACTAATATTGTCTCGAAAACATTTATATCATAATGTCTTAAATTGTTATTCTTGGACTATCTCTACTCCTGGTTTCAATAAATTAATTGATCTACAATCTAATATTAAAATATTTCATGGCATAATTACTAATCATGTTTAGAAAAATTATATTACAACCCGTAATTCTACATTTGAAGTCTGATTTCTTATAACTAAATCGAATGCAATTAAATTGGACAGGGTCGTAGAGTAGAACTTGGAACATTTAAACTCTTCAAAATGTCTAAAAAAAACATTACAACATTTAGTAGAACATAAAACATATTTAAATACTTTAAATGCCTAAAAACCTATCATAATCATAGCTTATTATACGGGGCGCAACTAGTTCTGTCTAATTGGTCTGATTGCGCTTATCGGTGTTGATTTTACTGCAAAATACAACTAAATATCAACGTTACATACATAGTAATAAAGTCCCTAGTGCCACCACTCCTTGAAAACAATTGGCGCCAATGATTCTCATAACACCAGTAGCCTAAACATCAAAACATAAAACAAATAGGCCAACTCAATTCCCATACACATGCTGACAAGGTGACGAACGTATAAAATATTCTGATAAAAATGATGACGTATGGCATCGGCTAAATCATAAGTAACGTCTGACGTAACTAGCCTGACCTATATCACGCGAATATGCGACTTATAACATATATATTTGATTTGTTTTTCATTTTAGTTACCCGGGGTGGTAGGATGTTTCGCTTCTGGCGCTAGGAAACAGCTCATATAGAGGCAATACTGCAAAAGCAATCTCGTTGAGTAGGTATGTATATTTTTAAAAATGGAAGCTCATTGCGTCAAAGCAACCATATTGTAGTGACGATAACATAATTAGAATCGATATTATTTGTATTATAATTAATAAGCGACAGATAATAATAAATAATAATAGTTAATCATTTATTTCAGGCAACAGGGTTTACTTTAAAAACACGGTCCCATATAATAGATATATTACAGACTAACATATACATAAAAATATCCAAATTCTTTATTTTTCTATCTGTTAGGTCAGGAATCGAATCCGGTTTATCCGGTGGTTGAAGCCGCTCTACCACTGATCTAGATGACTGATGTTTAAATCGTTGAAAACAATAGCTTTGATGAAGAATGTAAGTGAATATTGTATGGTAATTGAAAACATTATTTAAATCGGTTAATAATGTTCTGATATATGAGCGCTTAAATTTTTGTTAGAGACAACTCTGTCCCTTTCCCACAAAACAAATAATGACGTCACGCCTTACTTGTCAGAATAGAATTTACATGGCGTCCTGACAAGTAACGTCACGATTTGCTGTTTCGCCTCGCTGTCTAGCATGATATTAAAATGCTTATAAGTTGCTTATTTTGGATCAGATTTTAATTTTCTTTTCATTAATCAGCTATGTTGATGGGCCACATTTGAATAGGACAATAAAAAAACCAGTCATCTAGCCTAATTATTGTCAACAATTTCATCGAGCTGTTTTAGTTTGGGAGACCTTCAAACACATTTCAGGCAGAATATTTAAAAGCTTTAAAAAAAACGGACGATCTGCTCTTATCTTTCAGCTGTTTAGTGATTTGTTACATTTAGCCATTGAGATAAATACATATAATATCATTGCATTTAGCCCCCTCGCATCTATGTTTTAACGCCCGACGAACTACGTCTCATATATTTAATTTAAGACCTATGTACACATAAATGCAAATAAATAAATCTAATACTATAAGAATCTCTGTCCTGATTTAATGACTGACAGACAACGCACAGCCTAAACCGCTGATCGTACAGACTTGAAATTTGGAGGGTGTATTTGTCTTGTAACGTAGACAAGTACTAAGAAAGGATTTTCGAAATCGGGGAAAAAAGGGGGGAAAATTTTGTATGAAAGTCCTTTGTTTTGAAACTTATAGTCATGAAAATATGTATTTGGATAGAACATTTAAAATAAAAAAAAGCTGTTTTCAATATTTTTTGACAGGGATGATTTAAGGGGGTGAAATGGGGGGTGGAATGTTGTATGGAAAGTATTCGGTTTTTGAAGTATAGTAAAAAAAAATCTTAGTACATTTAAAAAAAAAAAAATCATACATGGAAGACTTAAGGGGGGGCGGGGGTGATTTAAAGTTGTGAATATGGGGCGATGTGTTTCCGTACTCGGACGAAGTCGTGGTGGATTTCTAGTATGAATATGAATAATAAAAATAAGAATACCTAACAAAAATACTTAAACCGCAAACCACACAGCAGTCTATCTCATGCCATTCGTCGCTAATAATAATTACTATTTAAAACTCTCTCATAAACTATTTATGGAGATAATTAATTGTAAATATTATGACTAAATGACCGCATGACCTACTGTACCAACTTAAGTACTTACATTGGTAAAGGAAAATTTGCAGAAATATAACCTGGCAAGATTTCTCACACATACCTACTTACTTATAAATAAATAAAACAAGGATGTATAATTTTTTCTTTGGTATTGGCATCGCACGTTGTGCATTCTGCCAGAGTCAAGTATGTATGAATGTTCAAGTTTGTAGTATTAGCAAGTCAAATATGTCATGAAATCACAGTCAGTCACACGAAATCAGTCAAAGTCGAGTCCAAGACATGCCCTAGTAAAGTTGTGGTGACTTTACTATGAGCTTTTACGGAGTTTTGAAAACAACACAAAAAGACATGTTTCACCACATTATATCACTTGCCCACACTCGTGCATGTAATTCAACACTCAATGAATAAAACACCGCCATTTTTAATCATTAATTCCCGAAAAAACACTAGTTTAAGAAAATAATAGAATGCAGCGACATGATTTTTCCGTGTTCCCGCCAAAACTAAAGAAGCTCATTGTAGGTAGATGGCTCTGACATTGCGCTGACCATGCGCAGACCAGACGTGGCTGTCATTGTCAAGTTTTTTATTTTATTTAATGTGCACCATATCAAAAAGTCCTATGGTGTTTTTGACTGGCACGTATATTCTTCGCTATCTATCGAGTTGAAGGAAACTTTTTTTTATAAATCATGTTTGGAAAATCACTCATTGACAGTGCAATAGCAAGTTAAGTTATCCTTATTCTTTTAATGCAATGATGTTACGAGTAGAGCGAGACGTTTGCCTGGTGGTAAGCATCACACTCGCCCATAACAGTAACAGGCCAGAACCCTAAATTTTTAAGTAGTATTATATTGTTAAAGCTACGCCTTCAATTTCGCAAAATATAGCCAGAAGTTACCGGCCAAATAATGGAATGTTAAGACGAAAGAATTCATACAAAAGATCTAGGCTTGGATCCTAAATGTTTTTAGGTCTTTCGACACGAAAAAAGACTATAATAGATGGCATGTTTTTTCCTTTCGTCATATCTTCAGCGTTTAGTACAAAAAAAACGTGTTTTTTTTTTAGTAAATATTAAGCCAATCATATAAGGATTCGTAATCGGAGTTGTCGCGAACTTTGAACTTGAATAACTCAAGTTACAGACACGATATACTATGATATTTTCGAACCTACTTACAAAACTTCAAAACAAAGGTATATACAAATTTTTGGCTACTTGTCTTAACTATACAAGGATAACCCTTATTTTTAGACAATATGACTGGATCATATGTAAAATTTTGTATTCTCTGCTTATTTGACAAAGGATCGAGTATGTTCTACCGCTGAAACATGTGCACCAGAAAGCTGCCATGCTCAAGTGGGTGTGCCCGGGCTCTAAAGTTCATCCGTGCCGGGAATCGAATCAAAAAACACGCACACTTGTATCCTCTCACGGGATGTACGCAAGGGGGTCTTCGTGTTTTTTGTTTTTTTTTTGCACCACTCTACGATACTTCCGTTTTATTGAACGCCGGAAGTGGAGTACTTTATTTTTTTCACCTTTTTGGCGTCATACGGTTTCCATTGGGTTATAAGAATTTGTGTTTTAGCCACGTTTGTAAAAAAATATATCGCTGATAACACTAAAGAGAGAAGTAAAGGTAGGACCCTTCGCTTTTCTGTGGCTGATAAAGATCTGTTTATTGTTTGCTTTCCTAGATAAAAGTTCAAGTACACTTGAAATTGACAGTCATTCATTCAGTCCTTGATTGTCAGTATTTTGTTTAATAATATCATTCTTATTTTATTCGCTTGTTTCTTGGTTTTTATTGTTATTTTGTCGGTTTAGCGCCCTCTTTCTATTTACAATGTTCTAAAATAAAATAACAAAGTCGCTAGCATGCTGGGTACGCTGCCAACTGGAAGTGGGCTTTTTAGCATTTGGATTGGCTCTAGACATTCATCGGCCTATAGTCTATCCAATAAATAAATTGTAAGTATATAAAACTGCATCCAGAACTACAGGAAGACGGGCAGCGGCGTCCTCTCGTTTAAAAAACGGTGATGAACATTCTGCGTTCCCAAGCCAGACCAAGCGTTGGGATTATGGCTACCCTCTCTATTAAGGGGGCCTTCGTCCAGCAGTGGACGTCTTCTGGCTGATGATGTGATATATTTTGTTTTAGTTAATAAATAATGGGGAGGCAATAATGTACGGCATGATACTGTACGGCATAATAATGCACATGTACATCGAATATCATGCTGTGCAATATCATGCCGTACATTATCGGCTCGGCTCAATAATACACACCCCGATTTTGTACAGACTGATATTTGATGTACAAGTACATGAATTCCTTATTTGTATAGCAGCTAGGTTTTTTTAAATGTCAATTTGAGAAATGTACTCGCATTATTGGCTGTACAACCGTACTTTATAGACACGAGTCGATAATGGGCGGCCAGTATTGTACGACATGGATTGTACAGCATGATATTCGATGTACATGTACCTACACCAATTATCATGCTGTGCATTACTATGCCGTACATTATCGTGTCGGCAAACATCATGTTGTACATTATAGACACCCAATTAATGCACAAGCTCGAAAAAATACATAAATAGTATTTTATAATTATTTTATGATCTCTTTAGCTCTGAGCGTTCATTATTGTGGACAACTTTTATAACAAAATCAACTCTGAAATCGCGATCAAAGAGCTGCCGCTACAAAAAATCTCCCAAATTTTTATTATATGTAATGAGTGATATCTTCGCGTTAATGCAGAGTTAATTCCATAGTAAAAATTGTTCACAATGGTTCCGAGTTTTGTTTATGGAGCAAATCTGCAACACGCCGCGAACGTGTTTTGTGACAAAAACTACCCCAAGCGAAAAATAAAACTAAATAGTACTTCGCAACTAAGAGACCTCGTGTCATGACCACCAGATCTTCCGAGGCCCTTGACCAGTTTGACTCATATTGGAACTTGATAATTTGTATGTTTTAAAGCTGACCTCTAGTAAGTATTATTTATGTAGGTATAATTATTTTATTGTAAGTATTTTAACTTATATGTCTGCGATATTAATTTATTATGTTTTATATATTATGTACACCACCGACCAAATTGCATTTGCCTCCTTTAGTCCAGTCCATCCAAAGGTTGCCTGGAAGAAATCGCTTAAGGTGATAAGACCGCCCCTTGTACTGCCAAATAATGTACCTACCCTGATTATTTGTAAGTTGTTCTATATTTCTGGTGTGCAACAAAGATATATTGTATTGTATTGTATTGTACCTCTGGCAATTATACCATAGAAACAACCAAAGTGTGGAAACACCTCATATAAAAATATTCATTTGAAAATTTGTATTTGCAATTTCAATAAAGATCGGATGTGGGGTATTCCCGTTTGCGCACCAATTTCTTGATCACCCACTTAATTATTCCCAAAATATCGTCTAACAAATATGACAAACAAACATAGGTACAACCGCCTTGCCCCCAGTCAAAAAAGAATATTATAAGGACTTCGTTACTATAGTAAGTTACTCGTGTAAGTGTTTGTAGTCTTTATGACGGCATTGGCACGCTTTAATACAAAGTTTTAACATTACTGTGCATAATACGAAACCCCACAGATTAAGTTATGCTACATTGCATTATTTGTATTTCTGAACGGAGTTATGTTACCAGTGAAGATCCTGATGCAGTTCCTGTCTCGCAATTGCTATTCAACATTTTTGAATATATCAAATCACTGAAAATCGTTACAGAAAATCACTAGTCCCCGCTAAACTCGTCGCCAGCCAATAACAGTGGGATGTTCTACAAAAAGTTAATTGGAATAAGTTTCTTGTAGATTATAATATATTTGAACAGAATAACGCAAAAACACTTTGTATGAGTACATAAGTAGTTTTTATAATTCTACATAATATGTAACCTTCAGTAGTTAGCCTTATGATATAATTATTCGAATATGGATGGGATACGTGAATTACATAAACAATTTCTATAAGGAAATAGATTCTAATTTCCGGCCACTCCTGTTTGTTTATCTCATATTATTCATGAAGCGAACACAAACATTATAAAGATACTAAGGTAAACAATTGAAAAGATAATACTGATAGGGACTGATAAGCTGATAAAATGCACTGAAGATTGGAAAGTCCGCTTAGCTTTTGTGTAGAGTCTAATTACTTTTGTATAGGTACATATTAAACTGTATGTGTACGTTTATTTTTGCCGAAACGGAATAAACAGGATGTATACTGAAAACTGTAAAACAAACATGCCACAGGTATTTAGTCCATAATAAAACACTCTTAGTTAGGAGCTACGAGTATTATAATATGGATTAATAGTAATCTGTGTAATTTTTTTTTTGAAACTTCTACACTACTACAGTAATTAGATGGGAGCAGTCTCTACATTACCATTCGCTTTGTAAAAAGACTAGTAATGCCCCTTTGTTTGAAACCAGCTTTGTAAAGGCTTTGTGCGATGAAATCAATCACTTCAGATAAGGCAAATGCAAATACATTAGGTACCTACCTACATAACACAAGTCAACCTTTTGAAGATAAGTAGATACTTTTAAGTTCAATGCTCTGCTTAGATATTTTGTAAATTTTTGTAGTAGGTAGGTACCTACCTGTAGGTATAGGTAGGTATAAAGGCCACTAAGGCTAAGAATCATTACCTTGATTGCATGAACCTACCTATATTTAGTTTACAAGTAGATATTATTGCACAAAGAAAATTTATTACAACACTGTACCGTTAGTACTGTTATCGTTCTGTTACTTTAAAAATAAAATCTGAATATGACTTTGAAAAATGGTTAACTAGGTAGGTATATTTTACTTGATTATTTGGAGTTTTTAACCCCTATTGCAGCATATCGTTATGGCTAGCTGCTTCAAAGTTTATTGGCCAACAATAAAAAATCAGATACACTATAAACAATACACTTACACTTTAAAAGATAAAATATATATATTAAGATTGAGATTGATTGAGATATATTAAGATATACTTTAAAAGAAAATGGTTAACTGAATGTAGGTAAATAATGAAAGTTACCTAAGTATTTGTCTGAAAATAAGTAAGTCTAGTCATTTTACACTTCCTTCATACTTAATATCCTCCTAAATAAATTACATTCTAGACACATCGAATCCTCCTATAATATCATTGCATCCACATTAACAATTATCTAGAGACTAAAAAAAATTAGTTGGCCAAATGTCCCGTACCTACCTAATTATTATATGGGTCAAACCCGTTTTTTATTTAAGCTAAAAAAATAATATACAGGGTTAACGAAACACAAAAAGGTATTTTCTGGATATTGCAAATCCGGTATTTGCGTGTTCTACAGTAATCAAATTGTACAAATAGTATGTTTTAATGATTATCGTGGGTTGTTCCTAACGGATTTAATAAAGTTAAAATCATCCTTTTTTAAAATTATCTTCATCAACAGCCGGAAGACGGCCACTGCTGACGAAGGCCTCTCCCTTAATACCTAGGGAGGAGTTGGTAAATTATCTTAACTAGTCCTATATTCATAGCTCGTCCGACAGAATTATTTTAATTAATTTTCTTATTTCATCCGGAATGTAATCTTGACTCATCCGTTGCTGTTTCTACACAAAAAAATTAAGGATAATAGGTTTGTCAAGTATGTATGGATAGCAGAAATACTTAACATAGGTACGCATTATTCGTCAAAGAAACAACGTATTTATAGAGTAAAAATATGTAATCCCGTATTTTGTACATTACAACCCTTAAATCATGAAGTGGCAGATGGCAACCCTAAAATATCTCAGCAGGCTAGGGTTACTTGTCGACCATATCGTCACATAGGGCTGAGCTACTCTATCTACAAAAATGACATCGAGAGAGAGTGAAAATATCAGACTTGTACTTGTACCTAACTGACCCCTCACCCTCATCCCATTTAGCTAATCTTAAGTCACTTAGGTACCTACCTAGCTGTTAGTTTTTGTCAGAGGCCTTCGGGCGGAACATTAAATCTGACACTAGGGCTGGTCAATCAGCCTATACGAACTTACTTACTTAATCCAGAAGTAGAGTCTGCGTTTCTGTCTCAAAATTATTACTAGTAACTTACTAGTAATAATATTTAAATTATTACTACCTAGTAACTTATGTGAAATGAGCTTTAACTGGATAAAAAAAATTACCTAACCTGGTCTAAGAAATAGAGTCTTCGCATTTCAGTGTCAACTAGAAGTAACTTGCGTGTAGAGTAAGGCCTAAAAACCAATTCAGTACAGCTAAAATGGTTTTGTAACTATATCTTCGATTGTTTACTTTTGTTTCGCAAAGTCTGAGCCACGCCAGCGTCGTCGACGGTGTTTCGCATTTTGAACAAGCATTAAAATTCCTTATTGAGTAGGTATAAGTAACAAATACAAAAATTGGACCAGTCTTTTTATTCTGTCAATTAAAAGGTCAATTACAAAACCTGATATGCTATCTATCAGTTAGAGTACCTACTTCGAAAATGTTTTAGAAAGGCAGTGTGTGAAAGAAAGAGAAAAAAGGTATAATTAAGTTACCTCGTTCTTGTAGACCTTGCAGTTCTGCGCTGCCGCCGATGGCAGCAAGCAGCACGAGAAATCTCCACATTTTCACAGTCACATGAAGCACTGTCACAGTTTGTCACAGGGTGTAAGTAAAACTTGTCGTCACAGGCACATAACGCTCGGCGCGGACTACGTCCGGCTTGTTCGAATGCCGCGTTCAGTATAGTTTGGTTGGCTAACGCTGTGTGCGTGCGCAACCAACCGAAAAGCTATGAGGACAGTTGCGGCAGTCCATGAATGTATACTATAATGCCTACATTTGGTTGTACTTAAAGTGACGTCACGGAACAAATAACAATGCTGAAGTTGTCGTTGATAGTAATACTTAATGGTTTGAATTAAATTGTCCCTGTACCTATTAAGCAACTTCTTATACTGAAAAATTACAAGTTCTGGATTTTGGGTGAAAAACTGACTGCAATTATTTATTTTCATCAGTCAGAATTAAATGTTTGTACCTACCTATATTATAAAGAATCTGACCAAATGACAATATCCACCAAACAGTCTACATACTACAGTCTACAAAAAAATGTGGTTATTTTTTAAGTTGGTAGCCGTCCCTTTAAACAGATATCTGTCTTAAATTTTACACCATGAAATAATAGTTAGTCCATGATTACACTCAACTATTCCTCACAGAAGCAACGCTCTTACTGGCTTGCTTATTGCCACATCTGACCCAACTAATCTTTGCCTTGTAATAGCGGGTCTGAGAGGCTATATCGTGAAGCTGCGGCGCGCACGCAGGTAAAGCCTTCCCGGAGCGTAGAGGGGTGAAGGAGGGGGTGGATCGCCGAGGGAGGGGGACGCTTGCACTTGTGCCGGGATCGGGAGAAGACTTCACGTGGTCCCGATGGGCCTGGGGATTTTATTCATACTTATTTCATTGAGCGATTTGAGCGAGTATTTCTTACATGTGAATTAACGCGAGTAACGACCACGTGAGCAACTGAGTGCTACCGTACGGCGGCATAGGTCGAATGACACGTTAAGTTTGTCGGACCTGCAGCGCGAATACCGTTCTTTAACGATCGTCAATTTGACATCTAAATCGTATATTTAAAATTTAAATCGGTAAAATTGGATATAAATCGATAAATTCTCAAAAGCGTCTAAAGAAATCTTATAAAGCTACATAGAATAATCTTAGAAAGCGACATAGAACGGTGCTCGCGCTGCTGCACCGCGAATACCGTTCTGTATGTCGCTAAATTTGACGTGTCGGTATAGGTACCTAGCTCATTTATTTGACGAATTTGAGAAAATACCGACTTGTATCGAATTTACCGATTTGCGGTACTCGCGCTGCTGGCTTGTCTTACCTAATAACAGCAATTGTAAAGACAAGTCAAAAGCCTTAGAGCGCCCTTAAAGTAGGCATTAGAACTAGCTACTCAGACCTAAGAACTTAATTATAATTATACTTATTAATACCTAATTAGGTTACAAACGATAACTTTTTCTCTCAATCTGTGGAAAAAAAAACAGTGTGTGAACGTCATCCAATCATCTACTGCAGACGTAGAATACTTACTACAAGGTTGCTAGTACTAGTATGTAGAACTATTTGCGATAGTGGTGCCCTTAATTTCTACCCTTAATTGCCAAGCTCTACTTGCTTATTCAGTACAAAATTTAACTCTTTAACAAGAGCTCTTTAAAAATAACAAGTCTTATCAGCGGAAACATGTTCTCGTTTCCGGGAAACTAAGCTTGTTATATTTTTTTTTTATTTGGATGATTTATTTTAATTATCTCGTATCATATTTAAAAATTAATTTGTAGGTATTAGTAAACAATGCTTACAAATAGTAATATAGTATACCTACTGATATAGGTAGGAAATATAAAGTACCTACATAATTTCATATATTATATGATAGGTATACAAATCTTAATCAAATAAAGTACTTACTTACAGTATGTAGCTTAAAATACTTATGTACAATTGTACATAATTTATGCCATTTGCGCTTTTTTCCCAAATAGCGACGCGCGGTGATCCGGACTTTGTGTCTAGCTAGACCTACTTACCTAGACCAGCACCCTTATCATGGACGTTCGCGATTCCGATTGCGATAGCATGCCATCCTGCTCGTACCAACCCACTCGCGCCATGCGTCCTCCTGCTCGCGCACGCTCGCAATCAAAATCACGAACGTCCATGATAAGGGTGCAGGCCCTCAGACCAAGAATAAAAGAAAGGTGCCCAGGCACGGCCAATCAAAAAAATTACCCGTAAAAACCATGCCCAATTTCAGTGTCATCTTTGATACAATTTTCTATAATATAGTCGATCATGGAGTCGGTCGATTCTACTTTTCCCGTGCCTTTGAAAATATGTTAATAAACTGATTTTGTGTAATATAATTATACTTAAATATTATTATTTTAGTAGTTAAACTGGTGAATTTAGCTAAAAGTTGAATAACCACATCTTAAAAGTATTTAAGAAGTGGTTTTTTTTGTGGAATTGGTACCTTATGGACGGAGCCCTCGATTTGCGAGTCCAATTTGCAGTTTTACTGGAGAGAACGTCTCAGGATGCCGAAGACCTACACGTCATTTAGCGAAAGAGTCAATAATTAGCCGTAATAATGAGAATAATGTCATGCGGCCATAAATCAGTCAGAATTTCCATTATTATAACCACAGAAAGTTTCACGCTTCTTCGGATTACCATTATTACGTAAAAAAATAAGAAAACACTTAAATACGAGAACTCTCCTTAATTAACGGAAAATCATCCGTTCTACATTCTATGAAAAACACAGATTCTGTGAAAAGCGCCGTTCTAAAGACACTGGTTATTAAAATAAGTAAGAACACGCAGGTAGACAAATAGACGGCGTGGCCTTACGTAACATAATCCAGAGGGACTACTTTCCATTTAAAAAAAAAGTGTACCATGTAAGTTGCAAGTGTAGCTGACAAGTGTAGCAACGAGTTTTGGCGGGAACACGGAAAAATCATGTCGTTGCATTCTATTATTTTCATAAACTTGTGATTTTTCGCGAATTAATGATTAAAAATGGTGGTGTTTTATTCATTGAGTGTTGAATTACATGCACGAGTGTGGGCAAGTGATATAATGTGGTGAAACATGTCTTTTCGTGTTGTTTTCAAAACTCCATAGAAGCTCATAGTAAAGTCGCCACAACTTTACTAGGGTATGACTTGGACTCGACTATGACTAATTTCGTGTGACTTACTGTGACTTCATGACTTATTTGACTTGATGATAACAAATAAATGTGAAAATTCATAAACTTGACACTGGCAGAATGCACAACGTGCGATGCCAATAACTAAGAAAAAATAAAAATATAAAAGTGTAGCAACTGCAACTGTCATGGTTTTTTTAAAATTGTTTTATGAGAATTAAATTAATTCTCTTTCGATTGAAGTTGCACATGTTGCGTTGCGGCAGCGTCGCACCGGCACCATGTAGTGTATTCTTCAATAACTTTGAAACTATACACTTTAGATATACGGTTTTTTTATTAAACGTGCAATGAATTGCGCAACAATATAAATAAACAAAAAAGTAAATATTCTTTTCATACATTTATTTGTATAATTACATAAAAACCGAAAAAAAAATTTTCTTTTTCAAAGGTTTGGGTTATTTTTGTTATCATAATTATTTTCTTCCATGCCATGTTTTTTTATAATAAATTAATTCATTTGCTGTCGAGGTGTCAACCTCAATCATCAAAATCAAAGCATCCGTTCAGGTTTAAGAATTTTTTAAAGATTTTTTGAACTAGTGGTGCCATCTCTGTTCCTAAGGAATGAATATTGTGTACCCTCAGATCAAATCGCTTATTTTGGCCCTACTATCTCTGTGCAAAGCGGCTTACTTCTATCAGTAAATGCAGCTTTCGGGACAAAAATTTATCTAACACCTAGGACTAAAACGGCCAAATTCATCATTTTTGTGAGATAACATTGGATGAAGTATTCTACGTAATACTTCAGACAGATAAAAGGGCAACGATCAAAGATCGACACTGGCCGGCGCGGCGCGGCGATTGCAGACATTGTACCGCCGGAATACCTCCTATGTCATAATGTAAATCCTGTGTGTAAATCAAATCTAAATAAAACCTACATTTAAGTATGTTTATTAAACCTAAACAAATTAAAATAGTGTTTATTCCTTGACAGAGATTTATATAAATGTATTAATAATACTTATTAAGTTTTCTGTGTAAATACAAAGTAAGTGGGCATAAATAGCTACGAAATATTATATTATTGGCATAGAGGTAGGAACTAGTAGGTAGGAACTAGTAGTTTCTACCTTGTTTTTTGATTAATGGTTATTATGATATTATATTTCTGTAGGTAAGTACTAACCCGTAGTCTAAACCTACTATATACAGATTCCTCTATAAATGGGGATTGAAAATAATCCATAAAAATTTACCTAACGTAAAAGAACGTAATGTACATTATGTAACTAGGTACCAATACCGTCAATGCTAGGTACATACATTATTATGTAAGTTATTATAACTTATTTATATACTCACATACAAATCAAAATTGGTTTGGAAATACTTTTGAGAGTGACTTATCTTTCTTGTGCTTTTTTATAAAAGCTAAATAGGGTTCAGTATTCATATACCTAGTTGTTTGTACGACATCTAGTACCATGGAGGATAGGGAGTTGTGATGAGGAACTTGCGGCCGAACCTGTGGATTTGTAGACGGATTGTGTGACGTCACACTTATTTGGTCAGTCTGCTAGCGTTCGCCTCGCGTAACAGTCATTCGGGCTTACAAAACACACGTACGACTTTTAGTGTTTTTACTTAGTAAAAGTGAATATAAAATGAGTTGCTGTGTTTCTTCATGTAAAAACTATCGCGGCAAACATTCTGATGACATGAATGGCGTCTCATTTCATTCGTAAGTAATTTTATTTGTATTTTCTAAGGTTCGTTTTAGAAAATATGTAATGTTTCTTGGTGTTTTTAACTAGTTCTAGAGATGGCGCCACTTTATTTAACGTTAACCATAAAAAAATACGTATCAGAGCACTTTTTAAATTACATGAACTATTCTTGCTTAAATTTATTATTTTTATATAATGTGTTTTTGGTTTATTCCGGCTTTTAAACTAGTGGTTCTAGTTAAAACCTTTGTCTTTAGAATTTACGAAAGCGACATCTGACGAGAGAGTAAGAAACCTGGTGATTATAAGAGTTCTCCACTTTTTTCGATAAAGCACTTCTCAAAAACTTATTCTGAATTCCGCTAGATGGTAGCTCCATGTGCGGACTCCAGCGCCCCTCCCGCGAGCCCTACACCTCTCCGCACGATCACGCGTCCTTCTATAGAAAAATCCTTTGATCGCGTCTCTGCTTCTATTACTCTATTACTCTGTGTCTAGTACAGTCCGATCCACATCGTAAACTCAAATCAAAGCGCAATGACGGGTAATTTTTCAATCTCCACTTTTAGTTATTCAATGAGCAATACGGTACAATGTACTGGTCATAGATGGCGCTTATAATTTTAGCGACGTACTATTGCCACACACTTTTTATAGATGGCGCTTGTATACAACGGGTTACGTAGAATAGAACCTGCCCCTATTGCAAGTAATTTCAAGAAATTCATTTTGAGTCCTACATAGATCCTACTGCATCGAGATCCAAGACCGTCCAAGACAAGGGTGATTTTAAAGCCTTCGGATGAACACACCTGCGGAGAACGTTAATAAAAGCGCCAACGCCAGGTTTTAACGCGACGTTAAAAAAGCGCCCGTGCGAACGAGGCCCACACGAGGCTTAGAATAATATTTTTATGCTGTTTGATATAAACTTTAGAGCTTGACTTTAGAGCTCTAGAGCTTAACACAATTTGTTCATATCCACAACAAACTGTTGGGGTTGGGTGAGCGTTGCGTACACAAAACACTTACATTTCCCACTATTTTTTTTATTATTTTTTACAAACGTAAACTAAAAATTAGAAAATAATATTTTAATTTACTTACTTACATGCTTACATGCAACGAGCATTGAAGGACAATCGACAAAATTATTGGTATTAATTGTATAGGCAGACCTGGAGAATTTACTTTATTTATGAGATTACGTTTTATTATTTTAAAATTATTGGAATAAATAAAATAATAAAATAATTTTGTAATAAATAAATAATAAAATGACATTTAAAGATCATTTTATAGAAATGCCTGGAACGACATCTATCTAGCACAGTCTGTAACGGTAAGCACTCGAATGGACAAAGTAAGCGCCATGTGCCATGGCATGGTGGATACATTTCAATGTCCGCTTTTAGTCTATAAGGCAAAATAGTGCGATGTGTTTGTCATAGATGACGCTTTTGTAAGGGATGTAATCTTCTATTACACTGTGGATGTAATTTTTAGCCACACACATTTTGAAGGCTTTAGTTGACAGTTCCAAACTAATTAAAATATTGCTGTGACTTTTTTACTAGGCTTGTTAGCTAAGGACAGCAATACTTTAGATCGATTCGTTATAATTATTACAACATTATCTACCACTAAAAACTAGCAAAGATATACAGACGTTATATTATAATTATTATAAGTGTTATGCTAGGGCTTTACCTGCGTTAAATGCCATTATTTAGCGCGGTATTTGATACAGTACGCAGATATGGCCGGGTGCTAGCACGCTAATGGGCTAGTGGCATTATTAATGTCGTTAGACGTGAGGCGATAGTCAAAGTCAAATGAAAGTGTGGCCGCCCATGTAGCGCATTGTTTAATGCATCGTTTATTGCTCGCTAATTATTCCGATAAATGGACGTAAACCATCATGCAGGTGAAGCCCTAACATGAGGTTAAGAGTGCGACTGATGCCAGAAAAGTTTAGAGTCGGATATCGCAAGATACAATTGATGATGATGATGGCTTTGAGCAATTTAGGTGGGATTTAATTTAATTAATGAAAATGTAGGCATGAGATAAAAAAAAATAAACGGCTACTGTGCTAAAATATTAGTTTGGCTATGTATTTCGTAAAAAATAATGTGGTGCTGTCGCTGATAATTTAGAGCATTTGAATTAAAACAGTTTTTATTTGTTGGTAATTTGTAGATTTTTTTTAAAATAAACTAGATTGTTTTCAAAATTCTATTCAGTTACTCGGCTTTTTTAGGTTTTTCCCCTACCTATAGTATTTTTTTTATCTGAATATTTACGTTCTTTATCATTAAACTATGTGTTTAAAAATACACCTTTTGCTTACTTTTGGCATTAGTCGCCCCCTTAAATAATAATGCGAGTATTTGATTGACTCTGCTGTAGTACTTATTTGAATTCAACAGCTTTGGTAGTAGGGCTACCTACCTACCATTAGGTCCAGTCAAGGTAATTATGGGGTATTCCCGATTGAGCACCAATTTTTTGAGCACCTAGCATATTCCCAAAACAGCACCAATCAACATTTTGGCTTGGTTCTATTATGGGAACAAAAAAAACTGATTTTATTCCCCTTTGAGCACCTACGTCAGCTTCTAGTGATGGAATGGGACCTTAGATAGATTTTATGTAACACTATTACTAATTATTTTACAGTGACTAGGCAACCAAACTGTTAAAATAATTAGTAATAGTGTTAAATAAAATCTATCTAAGGTTCCATCCCATCACTAGAAGCTAGGTGCTCAAAGGGGAATAAAATCAGTTTTTTTGTTCCCATAATAGCACCAAGCCAAAATTTTGATTGGTGCTGTTTTGGGAATATGCTAGGTGCTCATTTCATGGGTGCTCATTAAATTGATGCTCAATCGGGAATAACCCATAATTAGTAATACTTAGTTAGGTTATTTTGTTATATTCATTTTGTAAAGCCTTTAGCTTTTAATTTAGGTAGGTACTAAGTGTAAAATGTAGTTAGATAAAAAAAAAACAGTTGACAAAAGGCATGGACTCGCGGCCCGTGGTGCTATTAAACAAAAAAATAAAATAAAAACAAAAATCTAATTACAAAGTATTTACAACTGGCAAGTAATATATTTCATCTGATGCTCTTTGCTTGCGAGTTTCAATCTGAATGAATCTGAAGGTGTAAAGATGCCCCCAATTTGGACTCTATTGCGCTGAGATAAGACAAGTATCGATGCCCACTACATTCCAAACAGACACGAATGCCACACCTAAATAAGCGTTCATTACTATTAGACTATTAGTCACATTATAAAAACAGCCTGTTCAATAATAACATCTATTTTTATAGCAATTCATCGTGCTAGGGCACTGTGACGTTTTGAGGGACGTCACTTGGCATCAATGTTGGATTGTTGGCTTAGAATGGGACTGATTGCTGTCGTCAGGTATAAGGAAATCGATGCCAATCACTCTAAGATTTATTGGCGCTGATTCTTTTGTACCTCTCAAAGAACTAATTCAATATCACCGGAGTTTTCCTTTGCGTCAGATTTTTTTAAAAGTTTTTAATCTGTAAAACATAATCGTTAAGCTTTTAAGTAGGTACTCCATCAACCTGCCATACATACCTATATAGAATCAATGAATCAAAATACACTCAATAAATATAAGGAGTCATATTTTCCTACTACTACAGAGTGTAATTGTCCACCGCATTGTTACCAAGCTAAAAATGATTTCTACAGCTTACGGCCTTCTAAACTGAACAAATTTTGAACTAGTTTCGTTTAACGAGGCACAAGTCACTACACTACAGGAATATGATGATTATTGCCAGAATATTACGTGTGGACAAAGATTAGCCAGCGTAGATGGTAGAATATCTGGCAACATTAGGTTTTAAGGCATGATTGGACTTGACTGTGACTTACTGTGTGTGACTTGGACTGTGACTACGACTCATTTAACTGCAGAAAAAAGGAGCGATGAAGAAATATGTATTCGGCTGAAGGACTAGTATCCATGGCGAGGAATTATTAAAAACAACAGAAAATATTGGGTGACCGGGAAGACGAAGAAGAAGAAGAAGGCATGAAAATGTCTACCACACATAGTTAACATGGGGGGTCAGTGGCAGTAATTGTTTTTTTAAGCCTGATCGCTGATGGCGGTCCCACTAATCATCCTCTAGTTAGCGGCTCCGACGATGTAATGGACAGAGAAGATAAGGGACCGCAAACGAACTAAATAAGGGAAAATCTCAGAAATTAAGAGCAGAGAGTTTCCTGGATGGTCAGGTATTCTCTACATTTGGTGTAAAGTCAGGAAAGCTTGGATTTATAGCAAGTAGTAGCTACCTATAATAGTAATACAAATAGTACAACATTTATTTAATAGGTACTAACAGTCTTACTTAAAAAAACTTTTCAACCTTAGTCACTGCTTAAACTTCTCTGTCCTTTTCTAGCACGTGCAACTTCACGCCAGTGAGAAGTTGACAAAGCATCTTAAGCAGCGACTAAGTTTTTAAGTAGGGCCCTAAATTTATAGCTAAGTATAGTTAGCTTAGGTAGCTCTAGCAGTAGAGCTACCTACCCTGATATCAGAATCTTAAAATACGGGTTCGGTATATTTTACTTAAAGGCCCAATTATCGGATAGTTTTTTGAGCTCAGGTGTGGTCACATTTGGTAAACTAACTTCCTGTTAGGCTCGCGATGATATGTAGTAGGTAATAAGTAAGTAAGTTCGTTTAGGTTGACTGCACTGACATCAGAGTTGATATGACGCTCCAAGGCCCCTAAATTGACCGGGATAGACACCTTAGCGTGCGATCTGATCGACTTCAGTGCTCAGTTGTATACTCATCACCTATCCGAAGACCGTAGTTGGGTCCTCGACTTTGTTGAAGGAAAGTGGGCCAGCATTTCGGGGGTGATTTTATTTTTCTTTGTAGTGGTAGGACTCTTTCTGAGTCCACCTGGGGAAGTACCACTCTCCACTAATTTGCCAGTCATTCAACTGCCAAGCAGTAGTGTGTAAGCATTATTTTGGTTTGAAGGCCATCATAAATTACGGGGCATAAAGAGATTTCACATCTTAGGGCGACGAGCGCAGTGCAGTGCGGCGCAGGATATTTTTCTCCATTTTATAATTCTGGCACTGCAACAGTTATGGGCAGGCGTGATGCTTATCACCAGGCGAAAGTCTCGACGACTCGTCATTTAATTGCATAAAAAAGAGGGTTTGAGTAAGTGCAATCCTACATAACCTGGCCGAACAATATGTTCGTTGGTAACTTTATAAGCACGAACTTTTTCTCTGTTCCGTGTTTAATTGTTTATAAGATTTCCCTCTCAGTAGCCCAAGAAGAAGGCAGCTCTTCTGTGTTGTAGTTCTGTGCGGGCAAGGCCGGAGCGATGCGGCACACGTTGCGAAACTCACATGTGGAGCGTTCTAAATATAAGTCTCGCGACCTGCGGGATGGCGTTTCCCCACATACGCTCACCTGTTACTCTCAAACTGGAGCGCTTAACCAGCTGCTTCTTACACATCACAAAAGACCAGGGACCGATAGTTAGTTGAGCACTATTGTGGTTCTATTGCATTTTCAGAAGAAGAACAAAGGGAATATGCATGTAATTTTTTTTATTGACTCACTAAAAAGCTGACGGCCAATAAAACAAATCATCGAGAGTAAAATTTGAATATGTGCACAAATAACGAAGTTATAAACATTTAAGTTTCATGTTAGACAGGAGGGCACTATACTAGGTTTATGACGTCATAGTTCACGATTCCAAACAAATTTTATACTATGCCACAGAATAAATAATAGTACTACGTACAGAAAGTTAACTCCGCAAAGGAATTGTAATAAATAAGGACTCTATCTACTTGGCAATAAAGTAGCAATTCAACTCGCACAGCGCTGGATACCGCTCGCTATATTCACCTAGATGTACCGCTCTCTTTCTAACACGTATGCTTAGTTACGTGCGACGAGGCTAGCTTGCGTGCGGCGACTGACTTCTGCCTTGCATTGTCCACCCGGACGGAGCGCCGGCCGAACATACCTAAACTGCGGAGTGACACCCCCCTGACTATGCACGTGTTTTGCTAGAAAGGGACAGATCACTCCCTACAAAATACTTTGAACGCTTATATTTCAGAACTTTACAAGCCGATTTCAATTATTTTTTCGACGTAAGCATCAGATTCAGTGAAACTCTCCATTTATCGTTTTATTTTTATAACTGAATCACTTGCATATTCCCTATTGCCATGGTAGAAGAGAGATGTAGATTTCTACGAGATGTTTACTTACTGCGCCATCCACGAGCTCAGTCCATGCAATTAAACGCTTTATTGATTTTGTTCACAGTTCACAGCTGGTAATCTATACAGGTATAAGTATTCATTGTGATGCAATAGTGCGGTAGGTTGATTTTCAGAAACTAGTAGACAAGTAAATTGTAGAGTTAGACAAACAGTTGAGTTTTTATATGTGCCGTAGTACTTACAACAAAATACTACAACTAATACTTAAATAAAATGTCATCAACTAAATTACTTTTCATCACACTTTACGAGCAAGCTCGTAAAGTGGGTCTTATTACATCGGTTTTAGTTCATAATCCAAGCTATTACGCACGCGTGTTTTTTCTTTACATTACGGCACTAGTGCTATAATAGGTATAACCCGGTAAAGTCAAGTTTGTACGTGACTGCAATTATACGTATGTATACGAAGCACTCTTAATATATAATAATAATAATTCTCTGTTTTTTTGTAATACCAACAAATAATTCTTATGCCGCTGAAGTAAATGTCAACCTGCGCGCGCATTGCTGGTTTGGGCGCCATTTTCCGCGAATGTTTGTTGACGTTTTCGCTGTGGTTTATTATTATCAAAAAAAGTTTCAATTAGTTAGTAATCTCGTATATTTATATTTTTTCTTATCAAGCCTTAGACCTGCGTATGTCCTAAAACTGCATCCAGAACTGCTGGAGGACGGGCAGCAGCGTCCTCTGGGTTATCGGTGGTGAGCATTCTGCTATCCCCAAGCTGCCTGCCAAGCGTGGGAATTACGGCAACCCCTCCCTATTAAGGGGAAGTCCTTCGTCCAGCAGTGGACGTCACCTGTCTGTGAAGCTAAGAATCAAGCCAGGCCCGGGCTAGTTGGCCTTGAAGTAAACCAGGCTCTTGTTTGAGCCACGCCAATATTATACTTAACAAGCGGACCCCATACGCCAACGAAGTCATAGTTGGCAAAAATAGGACCTTTAAAAACATAAACATACACTTAGTAATCGATATCTGATTTTTAAAACCCTGTTTTTTTAATTGGTAGTTATGTGGTGCCTTGGCGTAGGTAAATGACTGGCGGCGGTGCAATTATGTCGAAAGTTTTATATTAGCTAAAATTGTTTCGAAGAAAATCATATAAAATACAAAATTCAGATCAAACTACCTTCCATCTACCACAAAGCTAAGGTGTAAACATTCCTGCGTTTCAGAAATAGAGTGCGTAGGCGGCGACCATCAACTCCGGCTGGCTTGAAACTAACAAGCGGAACCACCGTTGAAAAACGTGTAACATGGGAAAAATAGTTTTGTTCCATTCCAATTCTTACTGATGGGGTAAGCGGTGATAGCTCAACGTGAATGCAACTTGCCGCGTACTTACTCGTAATCTACGCTACGTATCAACTCTTTAATAAGTGTAGCGCTCATGGCGAAGCTTGTCTAGGTGATTCTAAACGATCACCAATGTCAAGCAACGGACGGTCCGGTCAGTCTTCAGATAGGTGACCGTGAGTGGCATTTATTTCTGAGCGCTGCCGTGGGTCGGATGACATGTTAAATTGTTGGTCTCGGGTTGTTTGTTCTAGTTTCTATAACAACAACAGAGGCCTTCGGGCGGCACATTAACTCTGCCACTAGGGCTGGCCACTCAGCCTATACGAACTTACTTACTTAATAAGTTAATCTCTTCATTCTCAAATTCTTCGGTCAATTGTAGCTCAAGAGAACCGAGAATTATTTGAAAACGTAGTGAAGGCAGAACTGGGTAGAGACATTTCAGTTAGGTCTATACGGGGATAGGTTTTTTGTAGTGGTAGGACTCTACTGCAGAGTCCGCCTGGGGAAGTACCACACATTTGCCAGTTATTCAACCGCCAAGCAGTAGTGTGCAAGCATTACTGTGTTCCGGTTTTAAGGGCAATGTTACCAGAGAAATTACTGGGTATGAAGAGATTTAACATCTGATATCTCAGGGTGTCGAGCGCAGTGCAGTGCGGCGCAGGATTGTTCACAAGTTCACAACTCTGGAACTGCTACTGTTAGAGGCAGGCGTGACGCTTACCACCAGATGAAAGTCTTGCTCGTCTCGTCACTTAACCTTATAAAAAAAGGGTTTCACCATCATTATCATTTTCAGCTCGTAATCGCCAACTTCTGAGCAAAGACCTTTCTTCTTGCACGCCGCACTTATCCCGATCCTGTGTAAGTTGGCCTGTTCAAAAATCGCTATAATCGATTGTAAAATGATTGCTTAGTGCTCTGTATCAATTTTATCCTTGGCGATAAATAATGTTGAACTGATCAGGACACCATGATGACAATTGATTGATTAACTATTTATTGTTGTTCACACCAAGAATTACACAGAAATAATTTAATAAACTTAAGGAATGGAGTATTTTATATTTGTGGTAGTAGTGGCCCAGGCATAATAAGCGAGTGTTGCTCGTCCAGCTGCAAGATAGAAGATTATCGTCACCACACCATCACGGGTCGAACTGGGCTAGAATATCACAGGACGAAGATGACGTAAAAAGGGGGATACCTACCCGTAGTGGGTTAAAGAAGTTGGGTCCGGTATCCTTGGGCTTGAAATCTAAGATTGGTGAAACAGAATATATAACATTATACTACATACAGAAGACTCAAAAATACGTATAAATATATATAGAGATAATAGTTATTTATGATACTAGTGCGGTAAGTTGGTTTATTACAAACGAGTAGACGAATGTAACTTACCACAATGTGGCTTACCATAGACACGTGTTGGTAAAAATCAATACCGCACGAGTGCCATACAACGTTTTACAACACATTTGCGAGAAAACAGATAACAGAATAACAATAAATAATGAGCCAAACTTTATTATTTTGTTTTTATTATATCGGACGGAAAGTCGCAAACAAATACCTACTTGACACTGGCAAATGCTCAAAGTGCGATGCCATAATCCTCCTAGGAGAAAAGTAGAAAAAAAGAATTCGTTCTAAAGTTCGTCTTCGTTAAAACGTTTCTAATATGAGTGTCTTTTCGTGTTGTTTCTAAAACTCCAAAGAAGCTTATAGTAAAGTTGCCACGACTTTACTAGGGCATGACTTACTAAGTGTGACATCAGTTTGACTGTGATAAAGACTCATTCGACATGAAAATTATCAAAAACTTGATACAAATAAATACTTGACACTGGCAAATGCACAAAGTGCGACGCCATAATCATCCTAGGAGGTAAGATGAAATGGCGCGAATTAACAAATGGCGCTAAGTGCGCGTGGTGAAAATGAGAAAAAAAAATTAAGTAGTGGTGAGAATTTATTTCGTTACATTTTCAGTTTAATATTCAAGTAAGACAAACGTATTGAGCAAAAGCGCTTCCAAGGAGGTTCGATCATTCAGCTTATTTATTCTCGTAATGTGAAACTTTTTGGTGGAGTTCTTATATTATTATTAAGGAAATTTAAAAAATACCGTAAAGCTTACGAACGGCGCTATACAAGGGAGTGTGCGGTAAAGGCTTTTCCGCACGCTCCGTTGTATGGTGCGCAATGTTTAACTTTCGAACGATCTATTACAGGCTTCGTAAATGCACTTTTTGAGCAAATGTGTTGTAAAAAATTATACCTGTACCCAACCACATAATATGTACACTATTTGTATATGACAGTGTCGATTTTTCATTATAGCGCTTGGCTCTACAGTGAAATATCACCACACTGTTTTATACAAATAGATTACAAATTAGCTTGCACTGAATATGACATGATTGGAGATATAATAAGTATTTATTGTGGTCCAACTATGTTCAGACGCTATATAATGAATCTTCTGTAAGTAGTACAATTTGTGTGGTAAAATGTCGATGGTCAAACCACAAATTGAGTAAAATCTATATGCATCCAGTTACCGAGACTGCGGGGATTGTGCCAATAATACAGTCACAAAATCCAGACAAATGTTTCAAGTCTTTATTTAGACGAACAGGTCACTACAACGCTTCAGTAACAATATATAATATGTCGTAAATAACAGGACATTCTTTTAATACATTTAATTAAACGAGCACTAATTGATGTAGATTATTTTTAATTAACTCAAATCGCGTTTTGAAACACGGCTTGAATGGTGTCGAGAAGTGGTTAGAATTGGAGTTGTAAGGAGCCTACTACTGATTCAGATACGAAATTTGATTTTCGCAGATCTGTTCTCCATAAGCGTATACCTACTCTACCTTCTTATGGTACGTAGTACTATTATTTCTTGTGTGCTTATGGTTTCGTTTAAAGGCCACCATAAGCTTAGAGTTACTTTCTTATAGTTTCGTAAGTTCCCATAACATTACCTATAGTTCAATAGGCTAGATGACTGTTTATTTTATGGTCCTATTAAAGTGTGGCCCATAAATATAGCTGATTAATGAAAAGAAAAAGAAAATCTGAGAAAAAAATAAACAACTTATAAGCATTTTAATATCATGCTAGACAGAGAGGCGAAATAGCAAATCGTGACGTCACTTCTCTGTACGCCATATACATTCTAGTCTGACAAGTAAGGCGTGACGTAATTTTTTTGTTTTGTGGGAAAGGGACAGAGTTGTCTCTAACAAAAACTTTAAACGCTCATATATCAGAACATTATTAACCAATTTAAATATTTTTTCAATAAACATTCTATAGTTACTTAAATTCTTCATCAAAGCTATTGGTTTCAACGATATCAACATCAGTCATCTATAGTAGTCATCACTATAAGAATAGGGTATTCTTATAGTTTCGTAGCTTTCCATGAGCTTAAAGTTGCCTTTTAGGTTTTCTTATGCTTATAGTTACCTTTTTATAGTTTCGTAGGTTAATAAGCTTAGAGTTATCTTCTAATAGCTTCGTAGGTCTATTTACCTTCTTATAGTCTTGTAGGTCTCCATAAACTTATCTATATATATAAAAGCAAGTCCCTTTTTCTTAGCAATCATCGCCCAGGCTACACCGCTTATTGTAGAGATGTGGAATTTGGATCCAATATTCCTCAAACGGTCTAGGTGGTACAATAAGAACGGATTTTTCAAAATTCGACCTCTAAGGGGGTGAAATTGACCCCTAAACTTAGTATAGAAATAAAGATAAAATTCGAGCTACGTCGTTCAGACTCGGTTTGTATATTTAACATCAATAATAAAGAAAGGCATGTCTAAGGATTTTTCGAAATTCATCCCCTTCGGATGCTTCATTGAGGATGAAAGGTCAAAATGATAATAAAATAATTCAGTGCCACGGCGGTGAAATTTTGTGTGTGTTCTGAGCAAATATAACTAAATAATACATGATTAGTGTTTTTTTGAAAATCATCCCTTAATGGGTATTATAAGGGTTTTTATTTTTTTTTAATCTACGATGATGAAAGTTGGTAAATATACTAAACTAAAGAAACCAAGAAACTCATTTTCACGGTTTTTTGAAATTCATCCCCTAACGAGGAGAAAAGGGATGTTAAAGTTAAAGATTTTTTCTAAAAGTTAAAGTGACTAAACTTCGTAATTCTTAAAGCTAGAATAATAAAAATCAGTATATACACGAAGCATTTAAAAACAAACAAGTAATTTTTGTTTTTTTTCGAAATTCGACCTTTGAAGAGGTGAAATGGTTAAAGTTTGTATGAAGTAAATATTTCTTTTAAAGAGAGAGCGATGTAATTTCGCAATTTTGTTTAGTACCATTAAGAAACTACTTTCATAGTTTTTCGAAATTCATCCCCTAACAGGGTGAAAATGGGCGTTAAAATTTAATATTTGCTAAAAGCTAAGGCGATATAACTTGGTAATTATTAAAGCTACAATATTGAAACTCGGCACATGTACTAAACATTCAAAAACAACATACTTATTTTCACCGTTTTTTTAATTCACCCCTAACAGGCTAACGGGGGTTGTTAAGCTAAAGATTTTCCTAAGAGTTAGTGTTGATATTTCGTAATTATCAGAGCTAGAGTAATGACACTCGGTAAACGCACTAAGCATAACAATTTTTACGTGCCTCTGGGGCTAAAGTGGCTACTTTAGCCCCGCTACGCGGAGCGAAAAGAACCACTTACCTACTCCCCGCAGCTGCACGTAAAATCGTTTACATACCACGACAGCAAGTAAAGAAGCCTTCATTGCTGACGACATTCATGAAGACATTCTTTATTTTTGCTCCCTAGGTGAGTAGTCTACTAATATTATTTGATTCCATAATATCCATCTGAATATTATGGCGCCTGAAAAACAACAATAGCAATCTAATTAACAAAGTTTATACCAGAAAACATACACTCGAATTGAAAACCTCCTTTTTTGAAGTCGGTGAAAATATAGAAAATATTGTAAATAAAAAATATATTTAAAAAAGTATTATATTTTCAACCGACTTCAAAAAAGGAGGTTCTCAATTCGACTGTATGTTTTTTTATGCCTATATTAACATATTCACGTAATATAGCGAATATGAACTGATTTTGATGATTCTTTTTTATTTTGTAATACTTCAGAGGTGGTCCCTTAGAAATTGTAAAAATCGGTTTAGTAGTATGGTTTTTAAATCAAAATTACTAGAAATTATGAAGATGTCATCCAGGTATTCGAAGTTGAAGTCGGTGGTTTTTTTTAATACGTATTATTATTTACATTTTCAAATACCTAAAGTTGAACGCCTGTTGAATAAATTGCATTACATAACTTTCACTATTATCTCGGTTAGGTTATAGAATAGATGTAGAGGTTTAGTTCATTTTTCTAGAGATTTCTTATAAAGGTCCTATGAAAGAAAAGGATGAAAGTAAAAAATATATTGCCAATGAATTCCGTGGTCTTTAAGGTCCAAGATCTTCACGAACGTGCTAGAAAGTAAAGACTCTTGAATGGAGTGACAGATATTCTAATATCAATAGCACACACAAAACGCATCTCCGTTTCGAAGAAGACTAGCTTAGCTGAGAACTTTGCTGACCTCTAGAGTATGCTCAAAGAACTCCAGAAGACTTAAAAATAGGTTTTAGGGTGATTCTCAACGGGATAAACAAGACCAAGACTAAGACCATGACAAGTCTCAACATCCGCGTTTGGAAAATTGATCTTTGTGCAAGATCCCACAATGTCCGAGGTATTCGTATATAAGCTCATCGATACGTTCATTGGTTGAGCCCAGGATTTGAACCCGCGATCGACATCACGATTTCAAGCCGAGCGGTCTCCTAATTAGGCTACCACAGCTTAGGCGGTAGCCTATAATAAGCTTAAAGCCACGGTGTGATCATAGACCGAATTCCTGCAAAATACACAGCCCACGCAGGCGAAGCCGCGGGCAACAGCTAGTCTTATATATATCTTCTTACAGTTTTGTAGGTTTCTTCTAATAGCTTCGTAGGTTTCCATAGGCTTATTTACCTTCTTATAGTTTCGTAGGTCTCCGTCTCCATAAGCTTATGGTTACCTTAACTAGCTGAGCGCCGAGAATTCATTTGCGGCAACTATTCCATAGATATAGTACTTCCCGATTGAATTAGTAGCCTATCAAATAATTCTGACTATGCCAAATAAAATGTAGATTTGTTATTCCTTTCAGGCGGAAAAGAAGGTCATATATATACCTAATTCCATGACATGTCGGGTTACGCAAAACGATAATTACTAAGCCAAAAGGAGGCCATTGTACTTAACTTTAACTTCAGGTTGCAGATCCAAATATCCAAGATACCAAATAAAAACCTGGTCCAAAAACCCAGGCTGTATCCAGGAGGTATCTTCAAGTATTGTAATACTTGAAGATACCTAATACTAACTACCTATAGCAGTAAGTCATCGTGCGTTATACATGTTATAATTAATTAAAGTACTCGCATGTTGCATTATGACGTCACGGACGTAAACGTGAATTGTTGGCAGCGACGGCAGTGAGTCGTTTTACGGCAGTTTCGGGCGTAAAGATCGAAATAAACTTTATTTCGTGCGAAGCCGATGACTGTAGGAATGCTTACTAGAAGCTCCCGTTCGAGAGAGTTCCACATTGCACAAGCGCATAGCATGCACACTTCGACATTGGGATAGTAATAAAGTCGCGTCTAACGATCGTGAATTCGTGAGGTTAAAGTTTCTTAGGCGCCATCGTTCTAATCATGGCGGGAATTTCAAATTTAAACGGTTTTTTAACCGGTTAACAATTTTTTCCTTTGTTATTGGCATCGCACTGCGTGCATTCTGCCAGTGTCAAGTATAAATGTATATCTCAAGTTTTTATACTAACAAGTCAAATAAATCATAAAATCATTATAGACAGTCACACAAAATTTAGCACAGTTAAGTCCTAGTGACGACCTAGTAAAGTTGTGGCGACTTTACTATAACCTTACAAGGAGCTTTGAAAAAAATACGGACAGACAGGTTTCATTACATTATATCACTTACCCACACTTGTGCATGTAATTTGACAATTAATGAATAAAACACCACTATTTATATTCATCATATTAAATACACACATCACATCACTTAAAAAACGGACAAAACAAACATAGATACATGACTATCACGCAGGAATGTATACATTTCCTTCTCTTTCCTTCCTAATCTTTAATAGATTAACCTACTAATAATAAAATATAAGTTAGTATATATAAATACTTTTGCTATAACCTATGAAAATGTGATCCTATCTATCTAATTTTAAATAACTATTTTATAACTAACATACAATTATACAATAATCTACTAGCGAATAACATAATTAATCAACTACTACTGAAATTTGAATTGTTTACATAACACATATTTTAATACTTTTCCTATAACCTATGAAATGTGATCCTATCTAATTATTTTTTAAATAACAATTTTATAACTAATATACAATTATACATATAATCTACTAGAGAATAACATAATTTACCAACTACGACTGAAATTTGAATTATTTACATAACACTAATTCATTTTAGTCATAAATTTAATAAATTATCTTTGTCCCTTGAAGAGCGCTAGTCATCGCAACACAGGGTATCCTACAGCGATGACTAGGGTCTGAAAACTGTAATGCGAATCGTAAACAAACATAATTCTCTTGCACGTCTATTGTCTATAATATAAAGTTTATTTGCTATAATTTTTTGCAGGATTTGTACTTTAGAGGCAATTATTTTAGGCGTTGTTTTATATCACAGATTAATGATATTACATGATGAATATATTTGTAAGTATGCATGTTACTAACAAAAATGTATTTAATTTAATAACTATAATGTCACTAAACGCATGTCTCCAATCATGTTTTCATGAAATAAATATATTATTATTATTATATCGATTCGCAAAAAACACTAGTTTAAGAAAATTATACAAATACAGCGACATGATTTTTCTGGGTTACTCTATTTGCATAATTGATAATTTCATCTCATAGAGTAAAAAAATTCGTGTGCGTGTGCACTGAGTGAGCACCTTGTGAAAACAGTTCATAATATATAAGTTATTTAGTAAAAGCTCTGAAACAATTGTAAAACCAATATTTATATTTGTAAAAAGATAGAACAATTACTTACACCATTGTATGTGGGCTTCCCTCCCATCAGTTCTCACAGAGGACCGGCGAGATATGCAAATGTATGAAGTTTAACACAGAACGTCTTGTGTACTAGTTTTAGTAAAATCTGCGTAAAGTTATGGTCTTTAGTTACAGGTGCCCCCTAGTGCCTTGGTAGAGTTGGTCGAGTCGGTAGAGTCGGTAGAGTCGGTAGAGTCGGTAGAGTTGGTAGAGTTTGCTCGGAATGATTTAAAGTGGAGAATTTTGGGAGCTTTCCGTATTTCTTCCGCAGGCGGACGAAGTCGCGGGGGACCTCTAGTAACTTATATATTATTAACTGTTTTCAGAAGGTGCTCACTCAATGCTCACGCACACAAAAAAAAAGTCATGGTACGGACCTATTTGGTCGAAGAAAAGAAAAAGTTAGGTCAGTGGTATTTGACAGCTGGGAAAATCGTTTCCCAGATGTGTGCCAACTAAGGGATTGGGACATTTCCCATAGGCAGGGTGGCCTAGTGGTACAAATTTTCCATACCTCCTAGTAAGAAGTGGGCCAAAATGTCACATACCTTTCCCAGGGGCGAACCTACCTGTTTTCATCCCTCTGCTCTGGTAACTTCAAGCATTTGTACTTTCCATGTATGAGAAATGACAAATTTAACAGTTATTAATGCACCTTATAATGAGAATGTCAGTACATTCATCGATAAACCCATTTTGCTATAAATAAATAAATAATAAGAAAAAAGAAAAAAAATGATATTAGTTCAATGTAAGCATCTTCAATTGCCGAGAACATTGCGATCATTCATCAAGGACAAAAAATGTTTGACATTTAACTTTATACGTGAAACGATTAATGAAGCAACGAATGTTATTACCGAATACCTAAAATTCTCTTTGTCTATGTTAAAATTCTGAATTTGGTGTGAATTTCACTTTGCTTGGGACGGAGAGTAAGTACGTGCATAGTAGGACAGAGGCTTATACCCACAGGCTGTACTACAGCTATCAGATAAGGAAGGCTGTAGATGATGATAATGAATAGGTCGTCTGTTCATGTAGTAGATGATACGGACAACAGGTTATTTTCATCGTACTCACTTTTTAAGTTGTGTATAATTATTTTTACCGACTGCAAAAACGGACGAGGTTATATGTTAGACTGTATGTACTTATGTATCTTCACCGATTTCTTAGTCAATTATGGACCGAATTTAAAAATTGTCTTGTGGTGGTCCCATATATATTTGGTGTCGGTTGCATTTTTTCAAGTTACTTGTTAATAAAATATTATTTAATTAACGTACAATCATATAGTAGTAACACCATAGTCCTTGTACCTTACTCTTATACTGGACCCTGAAAACAGATAAATAGGCCAATAGGCTAAAAGGCATTCTATAATTTGTTACGGAACCCTAAAAGTTTTCATTCACAGTTTCGCAAAATGAGTAATTGCTATCCACTTGCCACAGTTTTTGAGTCACCTCATAAATCGGGAGTTGAGACACATTAAATAAAGTAGCATGTATGTCTCATCTAAATAAACCGTCTCATAGAAAACATCAACTACGTATTAGAATGTTAAATGCTTTATTACAAATAAGTAATCGTGCCGAAGCTGGTCAGCCAACATTTAGGAAACCACTATTTCAGAACAAAAATACAGCTAGCCTAAATTTTTTCGTTATAGGTATTAGGTACTTGTTATAGGTAAGGTTTTTAGTCATCGCTCACATCATTTTAATAGACGGTGTGTCGGAGTTAGTAAAAGTTCAGCTAGCCTGTAATAGGTAGGTAGTCAAGCGAAGGTGCTGCGGAACGCACTTTTAGGTTGATGAATAGCCTGCTGAGCGTAGGTACTAACCATGGGCGTCGCCAGGGGGGTGCAGAAAGGACAGCTGAACCAGAGAAAAAAAAATGCAAAGGAACCGAAGTCCTAAGTCCACTCACTTGACTTGTTTGACCGATAATTCCCGCACTTCGAAACTTGAGTGAATTCAGTCAAGTTGTTGTGATGTTACGCGATTACTCCGCCAATTATGATGATTCTTTTTTTATTTGGTAGGTGACACTTCAGAGGTGGTCCCATATATATCGAAATCGGTTCAATAGTTTGGTTTTTAAATCAAAATTACTAGAAAATATGAAGATGCCTTCCAGGTATTCGAAGTTGAAGTCGGTTGTATTTTTTTAAAAGTGTTTTATTTTATTGGTGCATTAACCAGCATGCATCAGATCCGGTTAGCACACCGCACCGCCGAACTGAAATGTCGAGATAATAATTTACTCTACGAGATATTTTCACAGTGAGATCGTCGAGAAATATTAATCATAGTGCTATTTTCACGAGTCGGTACAGCCGGCGCGAAAACAACTTGGATCGTATTATAAACAGATCGTTTGCGTGTAGGAATTCGGACGAAAATAAACGGAGTTAAAACTTCTATGGTTTAGGTAGGGTGGCCTTCGATACATTTCGGAAAACAATTCCTCCAACATATAATTATTATAATACTTACATAGGTGTAGAGGATATGTCGCGGCTAAATTTCAGAATACGCCGTATTACATAACGGCTAGCCATTTCAAAAACGGAGTTGTTTTACAAAGCGGCTTATTAACGTTTAGCCGAATTGTATTACGAACAAATCCTCCAACATATATATACTTACATAGATGATTAGATGTAGTGGATATGTCGCGGCTAAATTGCATAATACATCGTATTACGAAACGGCAAGCCATTTCAAAAACGGAGCTGGTTATAAAGCGGTTTCTTAACGTTTAGCCGAATTGTATTACGTTTGAATGCAAGCCAGCCGCATTGGATTAGTGCTTCGCGATCTACAACATGGCTAGCCATAATGTAATTAAGGCCGGGTATTCCACGTTTCAAGCACATTTAATAAGATCAATCATTAGGTTAAAGCTGTATCAGGTAGGGTCACATTTAGCGGAGTACAAAATATGGCGGTTACGCAGTATCGTGCGTGTCATACTTCGATTTTTGAAGATTTTCTCGAGATTACTTGAAAAGTATAGAAATCAATAACTTTTGAACCACAGAATGCTCTCCAAAATACTATTAACTTATAATACATATTTTTTTAATGTAACTATGTGCTGTAATTAGGACATAAAACTGAAAATGGTTTAAAAATAGACACTGTGTCGGTATGTTTTTCTATCGAGGAAAGTATAATCAATCGTGTTTTCAACCATAAAAGTTACTAAGGCGGATGTTCTTCTGTAACATTTTGTATTTTTGGGCTTTAAATATAGTAATTTGACTAAATAAATTTGATTTTGCGAGGGACAAATTTGGAAAATACAAGCCTTAAACGGGTCGTGAACCGACACTTTTGGAGACTTTAGACACACCCCCACTTTCTATAAGCACTCATTATATTGATTATACTTTCTCTGTAAGAAGGATGTAGGTTGTTATATACACTTATCTATGCGTAAGTCTATACTACCTTCGATAGTTTCTGTATGTTTCTACACTTATTTGACGGGGCTATCATAGTGATTGGCAGGCTATACAAGTAAGCTTGACCACAGCTCACTTGATGTTAAGTGACAACACCGCCATCGAATAATTCATTTCACACTCCCACTTTTTGTAAGTACTAATTATATTGTTTATACTTTCTCTGTAAGAAGGTACTTTTGTTGTCCAAATAAATTATTTTAAAAACTTACAAAAATACGACAGCCCTAACACAAAGGCTTTTTTCCACAAAAAATATAGCCAATATCGGCAAAACGTATGCTAAAACTGCACTACACTGCCCTGCAATTTTAAAATAGTTTTCATACATTATAATTTTCATCTAAATGGTCCGATCGACTTGTGACAAATAAATAAATATGAAAATATGCCGTCAAATGGCCTACAAATTAAACGTGACAAGCATCACGGCGACCGACGGGGACAAAAAAACAAGTATTTTCTCTCACTTTATTATCAAAGTTCGTGATCTTGTGATCTCGCTCGCTTTTACGAACACGAACTTTGATAATAAAGATCTGTCTACAAAGGTCTATGTTTATTATATTTGTAGGTAATAGACCTACGTAAACAGAGCTTATTTCGAGTAATGTAGCTGTCTCATGCGTGGCCTTGGAGGATCTAGTTCTCACTCTCGCGCGGCTTCGCGATCGAGCCATCTAAAAAAATCAATGTTGTAGGGTTATGCATAGATACTTGCGGCCTTACCTAAAATAATCTCGTTTCTCTTAGTCACTGCTTAAACTTCTCTGTCCTTTTCTAGCACGTGCAACTTCACGTCAGAGAGAAGATGGCAGAGCATCTTAAGCAGTGACTAACGGTTGAAAAGTTTTTTTAGGTAAGGCCGTTATTGTGTACATATATGCTGCGTTCCGTAATGCGCTAAAAGTGATAATATTGCAGAAGTATTACTCAATCAAGTCAAAGCCGTTGTATTTTGTGACTCTTAAATTTGGTCGGATTAGCGATATTATCATTTTTAGCGCATTACGGAACGCAGCAATTATTAAAAACTAAACGAGCGCTTGTCACTTTTGCGCGCGAGAGTGCGGCGTTCCGACGCCGGGCGCGCAGGTGGGAAAATATTCGTTTAAATCCGTACCTGCGCGATGTAGGCCGAGAGCTTTCCGCGTCCCCCCTCCGCCCTCTCCAGTGGTGAGTCAACGCCGCGAATCGCTGAAATTATCGCACGATTATGCGAGCGGGCTTGTGTGATATTGGTTACACGCGCCGCCTGAAATCTAGGAATTTTGTGTATTTTTGTGGGTGGTTCGAGGAATATTTTTTTTACTAGTTGACCCGGTGAACTTAGTACCACCCAAATGTTTTTCCCTAACCAACTATTAAATTAGATTTAAGCGACAACAGAAATTAAAAAAAATTGTGTTTTGTTTTTGTTTAGTTGTCTCGATAAATAAACTAAACTTTACGTAATACTTCATGTGCTTGCAGATAAATCGCACCACCATGTGGATTAGCACGCCATTAAACTTTACCTACTTAAAACTTGATCTTAAAACTTAGCATGATTGAATAAACGATACACGATATAATATCTAAGTATATATTGTGTACTAGTAATGGTATGGCGGCATCGGTGGGCGAGTCCGACTTGCACTTGACCGATAACCGTGCGTCTGTACCATATAAAACTAAATAAATAAATAATAATGTGAATAAATTGGCTCTCTATCTTTTCAACCGACTTCAAAAAAGGAGGTTTCTCAATTCGACTGTATGTTTTTTTTTGTATGTATGTTACGCGATTTCTCCGCCAATTATGAACTGATTGTGATGATTATTTTTTTGTTTGGTTTGTAATATTTCAGAGGCGGTCCCATATCAATTTTATTGTAATAAGTATAGTAGTTTGGTTTTTAAATCAAAATTACTAGAAAATATGAAGATGTCATCCAGGTATTCGAAGTTGAAGTCGGTTGTTTTTTTTAAAGCGTTTTATACCTTACAACATTAAGCGACATAACTGATGTTCACGAAACCTGGCATGGTAGTGGTGTGCAACACGAAAAACAAGAAAAAAGAAGACTGACATATACCCCCCAGAAAAATACGGAGAAACAAAAAAAACAAGTACAATACCGCTAGACGCAGCTAGTAAATAAATAAAACAGCATACACAGTACACAGTACACACACGCACATATATACAAATATACACCCACGTGAGCTTAAGTAGCTAGGTCACCTGAGTCACGCCCTGCATTTGTTAAATGTGCCACTTTGGAATCTAGTTAAGTTCCTGCTTATAAACCTCATTTTAATTATGATCCTTCATCAGCCATACTAATTATCAATTTTAAGCCTAAATGTTGTCCTTGTACTCAACACTGTGCACAAGTTTTTGTAAGAGGACAGAATCCGCGGAGAAATTGCTCCATAAATTGGTCTGTCTGTTTCATAGAAAATCGTCCTTCACCCTCGACAAAACTTATGGAACAGCTGTACGGTGTGTAATATTTTTTTCGCAAAATCTGGTATAGTACGAGTATATATACTAAAAGTAGTCATATAGTAAAAGTTGTTCACGATGATTTACCTTATTATTAGTTTTCGTTGTTTTAGTATATTTTCTTATAAATAAACTTTATAACTGCTTTCACAATCACAAGCTATATCGTAATCAAACCAAGATTAATGCCAAGCTTTAGTTAATATAGTTGGCACATTAGTACCTATCTACTCCGGTTCAATGAATCCAGAAGAATTGTCCTTGCAATGTCGTCAGAATACCACTTTTAATTGGACTTAAAATAAAATTTATATCCACTTTCATTTTATAGTTGAAACTGTTGCAGTGCAATTTGGCAAGAATATTGTTTGTTCTTTCTAAAACAATGTTACTTCGCTTGAAAAAGAACTATTTGTTAGTCTAACCTTCGGACATAACTTTAAACAAACAAAAGAATGATCTTAAAATACCTAAATCGTTTTCTATTTTGTGTTTGAGTCTTGACAAAATGACTAAATTAAAAAGTGTTAATTACAGCCGCTTATTAAAAAAAAATCGATAGTCTAGAAAAAAACGTTGCAGAAAGGTCTACGCCAGCGTCTACGAAGTGCTACGATAAGCGTTACGATATGATTTTGTACTTTAAGGTACCTATTAAGATGAAAAGTCTAGTGAACACTTTTTATCATTAATAATTGCAAAAAATCTTGGCTTACACGTACGAAAAGCTATAACTAATTAATTTCAAAGCTCAAGTTAACGGTACATGAAAGAACCTCCCAAATATTTGACAGGTTCAAGAAAATAGTTTAATATTTGATTGAATTAACTAATTGATGTTTGTAAACATAGTGCAGCGGTACTCAGGCGGGGTTAATTTAAAGATTGTAAGAAGTTCATTGTTAAGTTCAGGCGAATGGCAGTGGGAATGTACTGGCGAGGGGCGCACCGGGTGACAGGTAAGTGCGCTCGTGGCGCGGCGCCTCGGTGCACCGGCCCGGTCACTCATACAGGACCAAAGGGATTCGCCAAATTTTTGGGCAAAACAAATAAAAGAGAGTCGCGCCGGCGTCTTAGACGGGCGTGTCTATAAAAGGCCGAGAGCGGGGGGTGCGCGGGGGTGGTAACACGATCCGCGAGCTCCAGCCGGCCGGCCGCCCTGGAGCCGCGGCGGGAGGGCGGCGGGGGCGGGCGCGGCGGTGCGCGCGCGCCGCCCGCACCCGCTCTCACTAGTCGAGCGGTGCCCGACCGGTAACGTAGCGCCGACTGCCGATCGAGAGACGAACAGCGACCATGTCTTCCGTGGCAAAGACTTCCAAGTACACGTACCGCAGCAGCGGCGGCGGCACCACCGACACCGTCAACATCGAGTACAGCGCCGACCTGAGTGCTCTCTCCAGGCTGGAGGTACCGGATCCGCCGTGCAGTGCAGTGCCCAGTGTTCAGTGCCTATATACCCGAAGCGGACCGTCATACAGTATGTTGTATTTTTCAGGACAAGATTCGTCTTCTCCACGATGATCTGGAATCCGAAAGGGAGCTGCGTCAGAGGGTAAGCCTGAACATGCGAAATGTGATATCGCGAGCGCGCGCGCCGCCATACAGGGCGCCCGCAGGTGTGGGCGGGCCGCTCCTATTAATACCGCCCGCCCTGCGCTCCGCCGCTTCCCTTCACACCCCGACTAGTAAAAGTGCTTGAAACTCCCACTTACCATCTCATCCACTTGAACTTAACATCATTAACTCATTACTAAAAGTCGTGACTTCATTGAGAAATGATAATTAAGTGAAAACCCTTGTACTTTTCAAAATCTATAAATTGCAATATCTGGCTATCAATAACAAAAAAAACAAATGTGTAAATGCCAATTATTGTAATTAGTAGTTATTTGGTTATATCTTTTTTTTTTTGGGCGTAAGTCTTTATTAACTATTACAAACTAACTACTTAAACTATTTGTTATATTAGTAATTATTATGTCAATTTTTTAAAGATATATTAAAATTTAAATACTCTGAAATAAATTAATTCATGTCATATACTAAATGCGGCTGTCATTCCGACAGATCTATTAACGAGTGAATTTCATTGGATCATATAATCGAAAGTATTCTATTTTTATTCATTGTACTGAGGCGTGCGAGCCGGTAAGGTGGGCGGCGGTGGAGGTGCTAGGGCGGTTGAGCCGAGCGCGCGCTCCGCCGCGTACGCGCTGACTCTTGCGCGCCGCTTTTCCACTGCGTTATATTTAGCCCAGTAGGTAGCGAAAGCATTCTCTGAAATCTCAACTTCTCGCTCTCCGGTCTCACTTTTGAAACTGGGCCAAATGATGCTCGTTCCCGTTGAGAATGCCACAATATTGAAATATAATAATAGCCGGCGGTATTAGTGGCGAAAATATCTGAGTTAGTCAGAGCGCCGTGAGACACGGCTGTTTCTTATTTTAGTACAATACTGAAATATGCGAAGGACGGCGACTAGGTGGCACGCTGTTGCATAATGTAGGTAGATGTGCCGTCACGAAAGCGCATTGGTAGTGATAACATTAATGTCGATATAATTATCACTAAATTATGGTAACAACAAGTTGACCTCGTAGTAAATTAGAAGTTTTCAAACATTGACTGACAGGATCTTTACAATATTGCATAATCGTTACCAACAACAACTTTAAGTTATTCTGTTTACCTACAACTAGATAATAAAAGACCGAACTTATAAAATTTCACATTTTCATCAATAGGTTTCATCAATCTATTAATTAATAATCTTTTAATTAAAATCAATATCAGTAAAATACACATATAACAAAACAACTGCAGTACATCAATTAACCTGCATTTTATCCCCGATTCACACAATTAACGAACAAATTTGCTCTGTATTCCAAATTTAATAGAGTTGAATGATGATTACAGATCGAGAGGGAGAAGGCAGATTTGAGCGTGCAAGTCATTCAACTCTCTGAGAGGCTTGAGGAAGCTGAAGGTGGAGCTGAAAGCCAGGTAACATATACTTTATATGTATTTATTAAAAAAAAAGTGTATAGAACTAGAAATAAAACATGGATATCATATCAATAGAAAACAGGGAAACAAAATATACAACACCCTCATTTTCAACATTAGAAGGAATCAATGGAAATAAAGAGAAGAAGAAAAAGATGAAGGCAAGAAACAAGAACAAATGCTATATGCTATAAACAATAAATAAAAATACAACTACGGTTAAGTGAAAAAAGGAACGAGGAATAAACTAAATCGAACGAAGGTGACAACATGACCTAAAAATTTTCATGACAATCATAATGATTTAGAAATCATATGAAAATGTTTACTAAAGAAAAGGAAGGAACCAATACAAAGAAAAAAAAATGTAATGAAAAAAAATTACAATATAAAAACGAATGGGAAGTCGATGGGAACGGAAATGTAAAAATTAAGATGTTGCCAATTCACAGAAGATAACAACTTCGCCGTTTTCAAAATTCCTTGCCCTGCGATTTAATACTATATATATTATGCATTTGCGAAATATGTGTGTGCTCTGCGATTTGTTATGTTTTTTCCAGGAACTTGAAAAATAACAGACAAGTCGTAAAACGTCAAGACTATTGGATTAATCAATAATGTCTACAAGTTCTGCAATTCATGAGATTTTAGTGACTTAGTTTTACAGTGGGATGTTGAACTTATTTATTGTAATTTTAAAATTAAATTGTTTCGTAATAAACAGAATTAAAACAATAAAAACAATTTCGGAACATTGTTTACGTTACTAATTAATTAGGTAAAAGAAACTAGATTAGAGATGAACACAGTCAATATTAAGTCCATCAGTAAATATTTGTGCCCTAATTATTCAAATATGCTCCCTATTCCGAAGGTGTTGGGGGCGTATTTTGAAATGAAACCGTACGTTTTTCAGTTCGAGATCAACAGGAAACGCGATACTGAACTGTTGAAGCTCCGCAAACTCCTGGAAGATGTCCACTTGGAGTCCGAGGAAACCGCCCACCTGCTTAAGAAGAAGCACCAAGAGATCATGGTCGACTTCCAGGAGCAAATCGACCAGCTTTCCAAAAGCAAAGCCAGGTGGGGACACGTTCCTTCTAAGGCCGCCTGTCCACAGCAGAAATATTAACCAACAGACTTGCACCAACTCGATATGATGTTTGGTGAAATTCTATTTATTAAAGTTACTTTGTTCAACATCAGTGGACATGCAGCCTAATCATACTTCTAACCATTAATCGTGTCCTACCTATATTAAGTGCTGCGCGTGCGTTAGCTAGCTGTGCGTTTCTTTTCATTTATTATTACCCCTATCCATTTATAAATTAAGAGATCCAAAAGGTTGCATGACATTATTTTTTGTCTCCAGGTCTGAAAAGGAAAAGTCCAAATTCCAAGCCGAGGTGTACGAACTGCTGGCCCAAGTGGAGAACGTGACTAAAGAGAAAATTACCATCTCAAAGACCGTTGAGAGGCTCGACATCACCATCAGCGAGCTCCACATCAAGATTGAGGAGCTGAACCGTACTATTGTGGACATCACCTCACACAAGTCTCGATTGTCTCAGGAGAATGTTGAGCTCGTCAAGGAAGTTCAGGACCTTAAGGTATGTTCCATCCATACGGGGCATTTAGGCAATAGTATCTACAGAGGTGGACAAGCAGTCTTTGCCGCTCTAGGCCATGTTCTACTAGCCGCCTTTGTGTACTATCTTGTCAACATTATCTGTTGTTCCTTGTTTGACAGCCCCTAATATTTTAATATGGCCCTAATTTGGCCATCTTTTAAGGAATATCCGTTTCTAGCTATCTATACTATAGAGTACTATTTCACAAATTAATGTTTGTAGGCATGCTCTTTTGAAATGACTATGATAACGTACGACCCTTTTGATCGATAACACTTTAATGTTCAAGTTATTACACACCTACCTTAATAGGGAAACCCAGTTTTAAAACTGATTAAAAAGTCTTAATTTAATAACATAATCCAAAAGAAACGATGTTTTCCAGGTGAACATCGAGAACGTCATCTACTTGAAGAGCCAACTCGCCAGTCAGCTGGAGGACTCCCGCCGCAGACTCGAGGATGAAGACAGGAGGCGCTCTATGCTCGAGGCTTCCCTCCACCAGGTATGTAATCACATTGTTTTATATCTAATGTGGTCTCACATCTTTTTTTATGTCGTTCATTCCGATCTGTACCTACCCACTTGCTTGTCTCCAAACGGAGTCAGGTATTTGAGCCCATGCCAGGATGTTTTTCATCTAGGAAAACACAGAAAGATAGAAATGGAATCGAAAACATTATATATTTTCTTTTAAAAGCATTACAATTTAACGGACGCACTGGGAATGGTATTTTCATAAAAACGTATTCGTTGAGAAATTAAAATTAAGTCATCTTAAAGGCATGTGACTTTTTGGCCTAGTTCATACAAGAAGGTTTGGGAAATTTTACCACTAGGGCACCTGCGTATGGGAAATGTCCTAAGCCTTTAATGATGTTCTTTATAGAAACCAAATAATTAATAACAGCCTCAAATTCTAGGTACTGTTGTTTGTTCTACAAAACAAAACAATGGCAAAAGTAATCAATTCCAGAAATTATTATGAATTTAATTGGACTTTATTAGGGTAGGTAGGAAATAAAAAAAAAACTCAAAGAAAGGTCGATTTGTGACATTTTATATAAAATCTTTTTGTTTATATGCTTTATGAGATTCCTTTAAAAATGATTGATAAATTAAAAAACAATCATAGTGTTCTCATACAAAATTATCATCTACCTCAGGTTGAGATCGACCTTGAGTCCGTCCGCGTGCAGCTGGAAGAAGAATCTGAGGCTCGTTTGGACCTGGAAAGGCAGCTGGTGAAATCCAACGGCGAGGTTCAGCAGTGGCGCTCCAAGTACGAGGCCGAGGCCTCCGCCAGGGCTGAGGAAATTGAGGAGCTGCGTCGCAAGTACTCCGCTCGTATCCAAGAGCAGGAGGAACAGATCGAGACCCTCATCGTTAAGATCAACAATGTTGAGAAGCAGAAGTCTCGCCTGCAGAGCGAGGTAAGGAATTTCAAGATTATTTTGTTTTTTTTTTAACCTCAATAAATATTTTAGAAGAAATTTAGAATCGACCCGTGTAGAGAGGTCATTGTAGAACATAATATTATCGTCATCAGCTTGAAAGCAAATTTTGATAGTAATTTTTGCTTTTTTGGAAAATGCTATTGCTATATTCGTTTATTAGACTTCTAATTACGATTGACTAAGTATAGTATTCTTTTATCTGCGGTGTTACGTAGAAAATAAAAAACTGATGTATTCCCAAATTTCCTAATACTAAAAGTACCATAGAAGCTGGCAATGGTATCAAAAATATGTTGTTATCATTTCTAGGTGTAATAATTATGCTATCTCCGAATTCATTCGACATTGATTACAAACAGTCTAAACAATTAACGCCAGTACAAAATATGACATTAATTTTCCCTTCAGGTCGAAGTCCTCATCATCGACCTGGAGAAGGCCAACGGAACCGCTCGGGAGCTTCAGAAGAGGACTGAGCAGCTGGAGCGTGTCAACATTGAGATCAAGTCACGCCTGGAAGAGACTGTCCAGATCTACGAACAGACCCAGAGAGACCTCCGCATCAAGATCACTGAGATTCAGCGCATCAGCCACGAGCTCGACAAGACTAGGGAGCAGAAGGACGCTCTCGGTCGCGAGAACAAGAAACTTGGTGGTCAGTACTTTGTACTTTTGATTACATTTTGGTAATTAGGCTTAATGCTCATTAGACGTTTCACGCTGTTGGACATTTTGCTACTTAGGACCTTCTAATCAGGAGGGGATTTTATGTCTGGTCATAAATGCACGGATTGTGTTCGAATAGCGTTTTACATTCATACTTAATTATAATAAAAGACAGCCTTATAGCTCAGTTGGTAGCATGTCTGCCTTCAGAGCTGTAGGGCGTGGGTTCGATCCCCACCCAGGGCAAACATTTATGTGACGTACATAGATGTTAGTTTTGTGTCTGGCTGTAGTATGTATTATAAGTAAGTATTTACGAAAAAAAATCTATATAAGTATTCTATCAGCTATCTGGTTTCCATAATACAAGCTTTGCTTAGTATGGGGCTAGACATTTTTATTTTTTTTAAATTATTTATTTAAGTTATTAGTAGGTATAACAGAATATGAAATTGAAATCGATCTTTATTAGGAACACAAAACAATGTAGGTACATTTTATAAACACTGGTAGAACGATGTATATATTAATTTATAGTCAATAATTTAGAAAAAACTGCACAAATATCGAGCCAATAATTACTTTAGAGATTGTATATGGATTTTCATACCATGGATTTTCTGTAAAGGAAAGATGAAGCCTGCATATTTCTAGCGAAGAAATTGCATATGTGAATTATAAAACCCTCAACTGGGCCAGCAGGGTGAATATGCCCGGATCTCCCTTCCAAGATAGGGCTAAAAAGGCAGATTAATATGTTGTTGTTGATGTTTTTGTAACGCATATGGCCATTGCTTATCACTTGGTTTTGTTGCAGATGACTTGCACGACGCCCGCGGTAACCTCACTGAGTTGACCCGCCGTCTTCACGAGCTCGAAATCGAGCTGCGCCGTCTTGAGAACGAGCGAGAAGAACTCACCGCTGCCTACAAGGAGGCTGAGGCTGTAAGTGCACATGATACACATAATATGTTTTGATCTATAAATAAGCACTTTAAAGTTTATAGGTATAAAAACAATGTTGTTCTGAAAATATTTTTATTATTTATGCTGTAGTAGAGTTTGTAGGGCAACTTTTAGTAACACGCGCTCTCAGGTATCTTTTAACTTTTACATGTTATCAGAAAACTGCTGATGTGAGATCAGAAAACTGCTGTACCTACATGTGAGAATCTCTTTAAAAAGGTCTATTAAAATATAATACTAATATTTTATACGATAGACAGCAACAATTAGGTAACGCTATAACTCGTTTATGTAAAATTGATAGTAGTAGTTGGCAACAGTTCAACATTCAATCGGCAAGAGCTGCCAGGAGCGATGCCTCATTCCACGAAACTACTCTATGTTTAACCACGAGATGGTATTAATACTGAAGTATGAACCGCTTTTGTAGAATTCACAGCTGCAAATGATATAAATTTGTATGAAACATTTTAAGACACAGACACAGCGGATAATAATAATAAAACATAAAAAACACGCATACAATAGATACAAAGAAACGCTATAATAAGTTCGCATTGGGCTAGCAATAAACGACAAGCTATTTATACGAAAATCCAAGATACCAGAAATATGTTGCAATTAAGTTATATCTGCACTTGATTATTAACAAGTTAAAAACACAGTAACATCTATTCACAATGAACTTGTTATAAGCTAAACATTCTCATGCATAAGATAGTGTGAATGCTTCTTTTAAAAACGTGTGGCAATTGGCCCTTGTATGAACTATAGTTCATACAAGGAAGTATGGGAATTTTGTACCACTAGGCCATCTGCGAATGGAAAATGTCCTACACTTTTAGGTACTTTATATTTCAGGCATCCGTAATGAGCTTTCATATCCTTACATTCTGCTCCTTATCAGATATGCATCCCCAAAGGGAATACGACATACCTACATATTTTATTAAAATTCAACCTTTTGTCCCAGGGTCGCAAGGCTGAGGAGCAGCGCGCGATGAGACTGGCCGCGGAACTGGGCCAGTTCCGTCACGAAGCCGAGCGTCGTCTGCAGGAGAAGGAAGAGGAGATCGAGGCCATCCGGTAAGTCCCTCCATTAGTTATGAGCTGCTGCTGGCAGTAACACGTACTTAAGGATAACTGTAGGGTACCGGTATGGTTTCTTACCCACATTTCGTCAGAAGGACACATAAGAAAAGAATATACAAGAGCACGGTGGAGATCCTATACAAAAAAAATACAACTTTATGGGTTTCAGTCATTTGAAATGTTATTATTGCAAACGAAATTATTCGTATGAAAGAGAATAATATACTTTGAAATTATCATGCATTATTATGGTACTTACAAAAGATCACAATGTTACACTGCAAATATTCGTATCAAGGTATCAAACTGAACACGATTACAGACCAACCACCATCAATCGCCAAATCAAAACTAAGATTGAACGGTTCTCTTCTCACTGCAGCCCCACTACCTTCCCGGCGTTGAGTGAATGGTGTCACACAAACTTGCGACAGATAGCTATGAACCATGACCTACATCTGTCCGGAGACAAGCCAATAAACAGATTGATGTATCGTTTTCAAGAAAAAACGCGATCAAAACCCCTGTACATAGATACACGTACATCAGGCGCATAGGTATGAAACCGAATAAAATTTAAAAATAATTCGCTGTACTGACCAAAACAAGCGTTAACATCAAATGTTTATAACACAGTTGCGATAGTGGGTTCTGCTGTTTATGTTCTGTATTTATAATAAATCCGAATTATTGGCACGAAGTTCGGTTATATTTAGCCACTGATTTGATTGGCGAGTAAATGCGGTGATCGCAAATATTGGCACACATAGGTGCAGGGAAAATGAACAAAAGGTGGAGTTCATTTTCTCACGTCTTCATTTACGCGACCTCGAGCCCTGACATCAGACGACGGAGAGAGAGACATTTAATTTTTTTTTAGTTAATGTTGTATAATGCCGCCGGTTAAAGTGCCCAAGTACAATAAGTGGAACCGACCTGCCACTGCAGTGTACGAAGATAACTACGGTTATGGAATCAACTTCTACCAGCCAATGATTGATTACATCAGTGCTAAAGAGCATGGTATTTCTGCAACGCCTCCACATTTGCCGTGGAACAACGAACGAGGTCTAGAAAAATACAGAACTGACAGACCTGTGGAAAGGTACTCCGAACAAGAGGTTTCCCGTATCTCGAAAGAAGCTGCTGAACATGCAAAACGGGAACGTAACACGTTTACTGTGGGAAATCGAACACCCTTTTCAGTGGCGGCAACTGCAGCAGCAGGAAATGTCGGCAAACATGTAGGTATCGAAAGTGTTACCATAAAAGGAAAAAAAACGAAAATCAACCGAGAAACATTCAAGGCAGAGAGGCAAAAGAAAAGACTCGTAGAAATTGAGAAAGAACTAGATCTTTACGATAAAGCCGTGAATGTAGGTTCAGAGCTGAGAGGTAAAGCTTTCATGTACAGGGGCAAATCTGCAAGCGCAATAGCACAAGTGCTGTTTGATGAAAGTAGAAGGAATGTAGCTCAAGGGCACATTAGAAAAATGGATTTTAATGCTAAAAAAGAAGCAATCGATCGAAATTTAGCAAAGGTATCAGAAAGCATCATGTCCAAAGTAGCAGCGCATTCCCATTTGTCTAGCTCATCGCAGACGCAGCTTTCAGAACAGATCACAGAGACAGTGCAAGCAATCCGAGCCACTTCGCCTAGGACTAAATGCGTTGTGATTAGAACTGAAATCCCGATAATTGATAACTCTTACGTGCAAAAAATAAACGAGCTGAGGGCAACACTTAATCAGTTTGAGCAGTTGAGCACCAGCTTGTGTATTGACAAAAGGTAACATTATATAATGTCAAGGTATATTATTAAATTTCATAGTAACGTTAGCATTGGCATTTACGAGTATACGGAACAAAATGTTTCTGGTTCTGTACACTCGTACCTTAATTGGCTGGTATCAATAATACGTCTAGATATCGCATTTCGTGCCCACAAACATCTACATCTTCTTATAAGTGTTATGTAAAGACACATAAACTTACCCTTGCTTCATAAATAATGTAAAAAATCTTGTTAGTCATTCAAATAATATGGAAGGTAAAGTGACCCTACAAGATTTACAACATCAGTCTCTTCATTATTTCCGTCGTCTTACTTAATGGTCCTTGTACGGGCAAACATTTATTCTCAGAAGTAATTATTTTCTTTCTCTTGTCTGCAGCAAGCAGACCAGCATTGAAATCGAGCAGCTGAACGCTCGCGTGGTGGAAGCTGAGACCAAGCTGAAGACCGAGGTCACCCGCATCAAGAAGAAGCTACAGATCCAGATCACTGAGCTGGAGTTTTCACTCGATGTGGCCAACAAGACCAACATTGACTTGCAGAAGACCATCAAAAAGCAATCCCTGCAGGTAAGCTAGATTTTTTGCACCTACGTAATAGTGGTCATCACCATCAAGCAACCAAATTTTGCAAATAAGGAATACGTCTTTTAGTTTTGGCTTCATTACTTAGGTACATACCCTATAAAGGTACATACTTTTTTTTAATTGATAATTTTTAAAGTTACAAAATAATTGATCTACCCTTTATTAGGGTCAACTACTTACAGTGGCGGTAAATAGCAGCAACTTTATGCTATTAAGTATGTTGTACATGTTCAGGACAATTCCTTAACTTACTTCATAGAATGAGAATTGACTCGATCCTACCCTCGTAAATACCTGTCAAATTGTACCCATGTACGATTCCAATTTCTTACTTCATTCCAGCTCACAGAGATCCAGACCCACTACGACGAGGTCCAGAGGCAGCTCCAGGTGACCCTCGACCAGTACGGCGTCGCTCAGCGCAGGATACAGTCCCTCACCGGCGAGATCGAGGAGATCCGTGGCAATTACGAACAGGTAACCGTTTACTTCTGATTTATAATATGCAACCCTGTCATTGGTGCTGATTCTTGTATACCACACATGTTAGTCCGTCCAACTGAATTTCTTCAAAATGAGAAGAAATTAACTTGCCTACTTCTTAATAAGGTATTTTTGCCCCTGGTATCTATAGCTCTATAACATCATTGGCTTAACTTGACAAGTCACTAATACATACCTAAAAGGTGGCGCTTTAAGGCACATAATAAAATAATAGTTAGTCTAAGTAGAAATAGTTCGCTTTGAGATGGAATTTCAACAAATGGAGTCTCTCGTTCTGTTCACTTTAGGCATGTCAGGCTATTGTCGGTAGACGAATCGTTAATTTCTATAACAAAAAAAAAATACTTTCTTTTTTAATTAGAAAAATACCTTGTGTCTAAGAACACAAGATTGAAGTCACACTTGAAGAAAATGTAATTTGCACGCTTGGACTTAAAGACATGTGACATTTTGGCCTAGTTCATACCTTACGAATTGACACCATGTCACTTCAGAGTGATACAAAAATGTTTGTAGTGTTGGCACTGTTCACTGTGTGTAACCCAAATATAATTAGATCAACAAAGCCACGACCAATTCAATTCGCGGCATATGTAACACCTAACATTCCTGTTACATTAACATTCTAAATCAATAATAGGGGTTTTCCAGTTAGTTTACATACACTTCAATTCTGTATCTGATTCTACAGGCCCTTCGCGCCAAGCGCACCATCGAGCTGTCGTATGAGGAGGCCCAGACACGTATCAATGAGCTGACCGTCATCAACGTCAACCTGTCCAGCAGCAAGGCTAAGATTGAGCAGGAACTGGGTGCCGTCGCTGCCGACTACGACGAGATCACCAAAGAGCTCCGTATAGCTGACGAAAGATACCAGCGCTGCCAGGTAAACTGATTGTGGATTTGGGGTCGACCTTCTGTATATGTTTGCAACATTCGGCTCTGTCTTACATCAGCTGGAATATTATTTGATTTTTTGTTGAAGGTTATATGTTATTATAGGGTAGGAAGTTATTACCATCAAGTACTCGTAGCAGGACGCCCAAAAGCTACTAAGCAAACTAAGCCCATTATGGATCACACTAGATACATATAATGCTTTGTTGGGTCACTGGACATATTGATACTGGCTGGATTTTATGAGAATCTGATCTGTTTGGTATACCAAACGGAAGGTTTGCATTCCTAGTCAATATGTAGACTTGAGCATTTAGGGTGAAAATAATCGTGATCAACACTCTACGTAACGACGCTGTAACGTGGGATTTTTAAGATGAAAATAATCATGTACAAAGACAAAATAGATCAAAAAAAATTAAGAAAAATTTCTTACAACTCGAGTTAGTTGAAGTTACAACTCGAGTTAGTTGACGCCCTTTATCTGAAGTAAAATTAATTATAATAATCATTAAAAATTGTTGTTAACGCAATAGGCAACACGAACACACATTTTTTTTATTTTCTTGAATTATTTATAATATAATGTAAACTGATACATATACGTTAGATAACTATTGGCAAATAGTATAATTGTGAAATAGAAAAACTTTTTAAAAACTAAAACCAACGTTGATGTTTTAGATATGTTATCGGTATGTGGAAACGATATTAACTCAAATATTCTAATTATAGCAATCATAAAAGCAAAATAATCTGTTTCTAGTCAACTAACATTATTTCCCAAATGTTTATTGATGAATATCTAATCTAAAGCCAATCTTCGGGCGATGATATAAATATACGTCCTCTCTTTAAAAATAACTCTACAAGTACGACACCAGTGGTTCAGGTATTCAGTGACTCATTCAATACTTCCTCAGTCTCAGTCAACATTTAATCTCTTGGCACATTATATAAAATTCTACTTGACAATGTTATAGCTAGTGACTAATTATACTGTACTGTTGGTACATGTTTTTTTAAGAAGAGTAGCGATGATACACTTTGATTTTCATCCAAATTGACTAATTTGGTTACATTATCAGAATTTTACACGTAAACAAATCGTTGACTTACATTATTAGTATTTTAGACCAATGATGTACTGTTTTTTTAGGAATGAATACATCCTCTGAGTCTATTGATAGTTTATTGAGAGTCTATTATGAGTCTGTTGTTTGAGTGTATTAATAGTATTAAACAATTTAATATAACATTATTTTAGTAAAATAGAAGATACCCAAAATTAAGTCATTATCACGCAGCAAATTAGGTTGTACCTATTCCTTTTCTTAATGCATTTAATCTTGAAACTTAAATTTCAGACTGAGCTGAAACACACCGTCGAGATCTTGCACGAAGAGCAAGAGAGGATTGTCAAGATTGAAGCCATCAAGAAGTCCCTCGAGATCGAAGTCAAGGTAAGCTACATCCTTTATATTTGCTTCTCCAATCCATTTATCGTTTTCTTGGCACAAATACGTAATATTTCAAAATCTTAGGCAAGTCATCAATCGATAGGCAAATGTAAAATTTTCAAGATATCTGTTGTTTTATTCCACTTATGAGTTTAAAATTGTTGGTTTTTTTCCAGAACGTGTCCATCCGTCTGGAAGAAGTCGAAACCAACGCCATCGTTGGAGGCAAGCGCATCATCAGCAAACTTGAAGCCCGCATGAAGGATATGGAGCTTGAACTCGATGAGGAGAAGAGGAGACATGCTGAAACAATCAAGATCCTGCGCAAGAAGGAGCGCTCCATCAAGGAAGTCATGATTCAATGTGAAGAAGACCAGAAGAACATCGTGCTCCTTCAGGACTCTCTCGAAAAGACCTCGCAGAAGGTCAACATCTACAAGAGGCAACTGCAGGAACAGGTAACTACAAACAAATTTGTCATGTTGTTTTTAATAATACACTACGATTTGACAAAAATAGAACAGTTTTTATGCAATATTATTCAATACAAATATATTGATCTGGTTTGCTTAACACTGTTTGCTATTGATTTCCAGGAGGGCGTCTCCCACCAGAGCGTGACCCGGGTGCGACGATTCCAGCGCGAGTTGGAGGCCGCCGAGGACCGCGCCGACGTCGCCGAGAGCAACCTGTCGCTCATCCGCGCCAAGCACCGCACCTTCGTCACCACTTCCACCGTGCCCGGCTCCCAAGTCTACCTCGTCCAGGAGTCCCGCGCTCTCAGCACGGAGTGAGAAGTCTCTCCATCGCCCTGCAGCATTTCTCTCCACCAGTTGACATCGGGGCGCAATTCCGGTCGGGTATAAGCCTAGTCGTTCATTAAGTGTGCCGAGCGTCAGGTGGCGGTAGCGTCGTGCGACGCAAGCGCCATCTGACGCGCTGCGCCGGGACGGGCGCTCGCCGCCGAGGCTCGCCCTATACGTGTCTCCACACCGTTGCCTTCTCGACGACTCCTCGTCCCGACACAAACCAATCATACACTAAATAAAGGAACCAAAAACAATTTCTAAGCTTTTGTTCAATATTTTTCTACTTAAGGTCAACCGGCGCTAAATATTTGTACCGCAAGGTGCAGTAGTTTAAATTAAAGGATAATTTTATATTATTTATTAATTGTGCAATGCATATTGTACGTTTGTAACTGTAACTTTTAATAATTTTAAAATAAATGCTATTTATGTTAAAGAAACAAAAAAACAATAAAACTCAAAAGGACTTTTGTTTTTTATTTTGTGTGACTTAACTTGGCTTCAAACATCCTGTATGTTTAAGATCCTGTTGAAATCCTTGCGTTTTCTTTAAGTTAGGTTTACTCCTAAGTTCGTATCACGTAGATATACATGTGGCGGCATACAACAGTAGGTACTTCATGGACAAACGTGAACATCGGACTGCAAAAGGAGAACATGTTGGCCGAGGCGAAAATTATTAGGAGTGTCAAAAATTTGTGGTTTCCTCGATTTTTCGGTGACGGTCTCGTGTCTCCCCTGATGTCCCCCCTGGGGGAGACATCAGGATTTTTCAGTCCGTCTATAAGTACTATTTAGTAACGAGACGAGCAAGACGTTTGCCTGGTGGCAAGCGTCACGCCTGCCACTAACAGTAGCAGTGCTAGAATTGTGAACTTGCGAACACAATCCTGCGCCGCACTGCACTGCGCTTGTAACCCTGAGATATTAGATGTTAAATCTCTTCATGCCCAGTACTTTCTCTGGTAACATTGCCCTTCAAACAGGAACACAGTAATGCTTGCACTATACTGCTTGGCAGTTGAATAACAAGGTGGCAAAGGTGTGGTACTTCCCCATGCGGACTCTGCAGTAGAGTACATAGTACACGTAGTACCTACAACTACATAAAATACTACGTTTAGACATTACGAGTATCTAGAAGATCATTCTTCGAATCTGACGCCACTCAGAAAAACAAGTATAACTAGGCTGTTGCTGCAGGTTTTCCTAACTACTACTTTACTATGTAATAATACGCTTTAAAAACGATTCGCTGGATGACAAACTTCATATTTTCCAGTTATTTTTATTGATAACAATAATTTTGTCTTAAAAACGACACCTACAAAACCGATTTCAATAAAATTTATATGGGACCACCTCTGAAGCGTCACCTACCAAACAAAAAAGAATAATCAAAATCAATTCATAAATGTGCGGAGTAATCGTATAAAATACATACAAAAAAACATACATACTACCTTTTCTCTTTGATTTCGTAATCACTGACGCGTAAAATTATTATCTTTAAGTAGTATAAATTCTAGCTCTGAGCTCCTAAACTATGCTCATCGTATTTGATAATAATTTATACTCGCTCACTTTTTTTTTTTTTTTTTAAATTTGGTCCAATTGTCTCCGATCAAAAATATCAATGAATAGACGTTTATCGATGTTTTAGTACTTACAGTAAATCTAATAAGATCAAAATTACCTAAATTAAAAAAAAATAAAGCTAGGTAGTAGGATGTTCGCAGATTTTCGCTGCACCGCATAGACTAAGTTCACACGGCAATACACCGCACGTTTTTCAGTATTTGATTAATAAAAGTTAAAACAGCGAGACTTTCACAAACTAAGTATACCTACATTTTCAAATAACGTGTGTTACTACGTGATGGTTATCTACGTAGGAATACGTCATGCTGGCACCACTCATCGCCTATATTTGCCGGATAAAAAGGGACACACTATGTAGGCTACATAGATGCGTCCCTTTTATATTCGGCAACCATAGACGATGAGTGGTGCCACCATTAGAGTTCATTGGGTTTGCTAGACAATAGGCTAGATGACTGATGTTTATATCGTTTAAAGTTTGTTTAAACCAATAGTTTTGATGAAGAATTTAAGTAAATGTAATATGTTTATTGAAAAAATAATATTAATCGGTTAATATATTATAATATATTAGTCTGATATATGAGCGTTTAAAGTTTTTGCTAAAGACAGCTCTGTCGGGTTCCCAAACAAAAACAACAAAACAAAAAATGACGTCACGCCTTACTTGACAGAGTAGAATTTATATGGCGTACAGAGAAGTGACGTCACGATTTGCTGTTTCGCCTCTCTGTCTAGCATGATATTAAAATGCTTATAAGTTGCTTATTTTTGATTTTCATTAATCAGCTATATTTAAGGGCCACATTTTAATAGGACAATAAAAAAAACCAGTCATCTAGCCTATTCCGGTGAGTATCCGTTAAACTTATTAAGCGGCGTACATATTTTTTTGCAGTAAAAAGGACGTGTGAACTTCTACTCATATATGTACAATGTATGCGCAACTGCTTTTACGATAAAAACGTATCTATTGGTAAACAAAACGTGCAGTAAGTACAATGCCGTGTGAACTTAGCCTAAGTCAGCCCCCAAAGGCATACCCAAACAGGTTAGCAAAAAGTCTTGATACAGAAGCTTATTTTCTCTCCTGGAACTGACAACCATCAGACCTACTTAGGGTTGCTAGTATTTAGAACTATTTGCGATAGTGGCGCCACTATTAATTTCTACTCTTTTTGCTAAGCCTAAGTTTAAGTATGGTTCCTTATTTCCTTACTATGATATTAATAGAAACGATAAATTGTTTCTGGTTTGTTATTCCTTCTTTCACGCCTACAGGGCAACTGATCGACGTGATTTCTGACAAGGATATCGAAGAGTGGTAGTGAAATACTTTTTATATCCCGAAAAAACAAACCGATTGCTGCCGCGGGCTGCGTTTTAATATTTGATCCTGTCTACAGGATCTTGTCTGAGGACAGGAGCTATATAATAGGACAATGCCAGGAAAATATCAGACAAAATAGTGTTAATAAGATTATTTTTATATGTATGTTAGTCTGTAAGGTATTTCTAATAAGAGCCTGTGTTTTTTAAGTAATTCCTGTTGCCTGAAATAACCGATTATTATTAATATATTTATTATTATAATTATAGCAATGTTAGTTCTCATACGGTCTTTGAGAAGGTAAGTACTTATTTACTAGCTGCTAGTAATAGTACTATCTACTTATGACTTATGAGATGACTCCTCCAAGGTGACTCCTCCGCTAGTAAACAAACAAGAAAACGGTGCAATTATTTAGATTCCGTATTTCGTTACGGAACCCTAAATATTAAAGGAAATATTTCAATTAAAAACAAAAGAGGGAAGTGTATACAATATACATCCTTTACATGTATACACCTGGATACTTTATGCCCACATTCGTTTAGGGCTATATGGCGCTGTGTGAAAATTAAAATGAGATTCAATATTTATTTATTAAAATTGTTTTCGAAATATAACCGTAGTACTATTATTTCTATTCTGTGATATAACTATATTCCGAATACGAATTGCATGTAGTGGCGTAGAAAAGTACTTAAAAAAAATAACCGACTTCAATTTCGATTACAGATCGAAGTTCGAGATGTCGATCTTTTTTTTCAGTTTAATTTAATAACCTAACTATTGAAACAATTTCGATAAAATGAGGACCACCTCTAAAGTATGACCTACGAAACAAAAAAGTGTGATCAAAAACAATTCATAATTGGCGAAGTAATCACGTAACAAACATACATACAAAAAAACATCCAGTTGAATGAGGTTCCACAGCCAAAACTTTTCGCAGATGGCGCCAGCGGCGGTAGGGATGTGGCAAAACCAATCTACCTGCTCTTGATGAGGGCGTTGTCGATAATCTAGTCCAAAGAAAAATACTGTGTATTGTGCATTGTTTTAAGAATCTATGCCTGAAAATAGATTTGTAATATATAGTTATTTACATTTTCAGTATGTTGGATAGAGCTTTATTTAGCAAGGCAAAGAATTGCCATACAAGCTATATATATGCAGATTTTGGCATGGTAACCATATAATAAAAAATCGAATAAGAGCAAAACCTTGTAATTGTAGAAAAAATAAAGCCATGAAGTCTGACTCGTACTTGCGACTCGGACAACGAGGGTTCCGTACCACCACAGGTACTAGGTAATCCGCGATAGTAACGAATTTTCAGTTAATATTTCAACCGGCTATCTATTATGATTCACGAGATTATATTTCATAAAAGATTGGAAAGACAGATGAACAGAGAGACAGACAAGGAGGCGGCTTAATAATAGGGTAGAGTTGGATTCACTTTGGGTACGAAACCCTAAAATAATTTCCACTTTCGTTCAATACGCCAACTGTGAAATAAATAAATAAATGTGAGGTGAGAACTCAGACATATATTTTCTTACCGGTGTGAAGTTGGCAGCCAAACTTAGCTGCCTATAATACGACCAAATAAAGATGGTATTTTTTGTGAAGTTAGCAGCCAACGTGGTTACGACCTGAAATCGCCTGAAAACTTCAACAAACGTATTGCAGGGGGCTTCAGAAATGTGTAAACTACCATAATTACCTTTAAAAAGTATAAAATCATAACTAAAAATTAATAATTAAAGAAATTTGGGTTTTGAAAATCGTTAAATAATACCAATCTGAAACTGAATCGAGCTATACCTGGTATTCGGAATAAAAGCCTGTATATCTAGCTACATAATGAGCCCTAACAGGTTCTGGCTAAATCATATCATCATACGAAAATCAGCAGCTGAAATTACCTAAGTAGCAAACAAATATTTAAAAAATAATCTAAATTTGGAAAATTGTTCTATAATACCAATCTGAAATCGAATCAAGCTATACCTGGTATGCAGCATGAAAGCATGTATATCTAGCTACAATATGAGCCCGAACAGATTCTGGCTAAATCATATCATCATACGAAAATCAGCAGCTGAAATTACCTAAGTAGCAAACAAATATTTAAAAAATTATCTAAATTTGGAAAATTGTTCTATAATACCAATCTGAAATCGAATCAAGCTATACCTGGTATGCAGCATGAAAGCCTGTATATCTAGCTACAATATGAGCCCGAACAGATTCTGGCTAAATCATATCATCATACGAAAATCAGCAGCTCAAATGACCTAAGTAGAAAACAAATACTTTAAAAATTCCAAAATTTAGGTTTTGAAAATCGTTCAATAACTCCAATCTGAAATCGAATCGAGCTATATCTGGTATGCAGCATGAATGCCTGCATATCTAGCTACAAAATGAACCCTAACAGGTTCTGGCTAAATCATATTATCATACGAAAATCAGCAGCTGAAATGACCTAAGTAGAAAACAAATACTTTAAAAATTCCAAAATTTAGGTTTTGAAAATAGTTCAATAACTCCAATCTGAAATCGAATCGAGCTATACCTGGTATGCAGCATGAATGCCTGTATATTTAGGTACAATATGAGCCCTAACAAGTTCTGGTTAAATCATATCATCATACGAAAATCAGCAGCTGAAATTACCTAAGTAGCAAACAAATATTTAAAAAATTATCTAAATTTGGAAAATTGTTCTATAATAACAATCTGAAATCTAATCGAGCTATACCTGGTATGCAGCATAAAAGCCTGTATATCTAGGTACAATATGAGCCTTAACAGGATCTGGCTAAATCATATCATCATACGAAAATCAGCAGCTGAAATGACCTTAGTAGAAAACAAATATTTTAAAAATTCCAAAATTTAGGTTTAGAAAATCGTTCAATAACTCCAATCTGAAATCGAATCAAGCTATACCTGGTATGCAGCATGAAAGCATGTATATCTAGCTACAATATGAGCCCGAACAGATTCTGGCTAAATCATATCATCATACGAAAATCAGCAGCTGAAATTACCTAAGTAGCAAACAAATATTTAAAAAATTATCTAAATTTGGAAAATTGTTCTATAATACCAATCTGAAATCGAATCAAGCTATACCTGGTATGCAGCATGAAAGCCTGTATATCTAGCTACAATATGAGCCCGAACAGATTCTGGCTAAATCATATCATCATACGAAAATCAGCAGCTCAAATGACCTAAGTAGAAAACAAATACTTTAAAAATTCCAAAATTTAGGTTTTGAAAATCGTTCAATAACTCCAATCTGAAATCGAATCGAGCTATATCTGGTATGCAGCATGAATGCCTGCATATCTAGCTACAAAATGAACCCTAACAGGTTCTGGCTAAATCATATTATCATACGAAAATCAGCAGCTGAAATGACCTAAGTAGAAAACAAATACTTTAAAAATTCCAAAATTTAGGTTTTGAAAATAGTTCAATAACTCCAATCTGAAATCGAATCGAGCTATACCTGGTATGCAGCATGAATGCCTGTATATTTAGGTACAATATGAGCCCTAACAAGTTCTGGTTAAATCATATCATCATACGAAAATCAGCAGCTGAAATTACCTAAGTAGCAAACAAATATTTAAAAAATTATCTAAATTTGGAAAATTGTTCTATAATAACAATCTGAAATCTAATCGAGCTATACCTGGTATGCAGCATAAAAGCCTGTATATCTAGGTACAATATGAGCCTTAACAGGATCTGGCTAAATCATATCATCATACGAAAATCAGCAGCTGAAATGACCTTAGTAGAAAACAAATATTTTAAAAATTCCAAAATTTAGGTTTAGAAAATCGTTCAATAACTCCAATCTGAAATCGAATCAAGCTATACCTGGTATGCAGCATGCATGCCTTTATATCTAGGTACAATATGAGCCCTAACAGGTTCTGGCTAAATCATACCATCATACGAAAATCAGCAGCTGAAATTACCTAAGTAGCAAACAAATATTTAAAAAATTATCTAAATTTGGTAAATTGTTCTATAATACCAATCTGAAATCGAATCGAGCTATACCTGGTAAGCAGCATGAAAGCCTGTATATCTAGCTACAATATCAGCCCAAACAGATTCTGGCTAAATCATATCATCATACGAAAATCAGCAGCTGAAATGACCTAAGTAGAAAACAAATATTTCAAAAATTCCAAAATTTTGGTTTGGTTTTCAATAACTCCAATCTGAAATCGAATCGAGCTATACCTTGGTATGCAGCATGAATGCCTGTATATTTAGGTACAATATGAGTCCTAACAGGTTCTGGCTAAATCATATAATCATACGAAAATCAGCAGCTGAAATGACCTAAGTAGAAAACAAATATTTCAAAAATTCCAAAATTTTGGTTTTGAAAATCGTTCTATAACTCCAATCTGAAATCGAAACGAGCTTAACCTGGTAAACAGCATAAAAGCCTGTATATCTAGCTACAATATGAGCCCAAACAAATTCTGGCTAAATCATATCATCATACGAAAATCAGCAGATGAAATGACCTAAGTAGAAAACAAATATTTTAAAAATTCCAAAATTTAGGTTTTGAAAATCGTTCAATAACTCCAATCTGAAATCAAATCAAGCTATACCTGGTATGCAGCATGAAAGCCTGTATATCTAGCTACATTATGAGCCCGAAAAGATTCTGGCTAAATCATATCATCATATGAAAATCAGCAGCTCAAATGACCTAAGTAGAAACCAAATATTTCGAGTTTTCAAAAAAAATTTCGTTTGCGAGTTTTAACACCTAGCTAGCGCCATCTAGTATTTTTTGGGAACTAAAGAAACAAACAAAATAACCATTTAAGTTTTGGCTTGAGAAATGACGATATATCTACAAATGATCAATTTTCAGATTTTTCCCATAACTACTGTTATGAGACCTTGCAATTTCATGAATCTAGGTCAACGGGAAGTATCCTAGAATTTTGATTTAGTTCACTCTAAAAAACTCGGAAAAATGGCTGTAATTTTTTATTGTGTTGACTTACATGCTTGATTTTTTTACAGCTCCAAGTGGCCGTAGATTTACGTATTTGATATTAATTTCAACTTGATATCTCCACGCGTTCCAGAGAAAAAGGGTCTTGACAGACAGACAGACGGACAGACGGACAGACAGACAGATAGACGGACAACGGAGTGATCCTATAAGTGTTCCTTAAAGGAAAAAAGGAACACTTATAGGATTTTATATATATATATACTTATGTAACACCTTTTTGCCTGTAAGGCACGGAACCCTAAAAACATCAAAATGTATGAGATTGACAGTTGACTATGGCCGCATCGACGATGCGCCACCTAGCGGAAAACAAATACTGTGTGGATTCCGCGAGGAAATTCTCAATTCATATTCTCAATTCGACCATAAACATACAGCCGAACTGAAAATATGTCGAATCGATATGACAATACTTTTGAAGTCGGTTGGAAAGAATAATATTCCTTGTACTTATGACAGCAGTTCGTGCTATATGGTTGAACGCGTGTCTATTCCGGCTCCCACCGCCCAGACACCGCCGCCCAGTCGTCAGCCGCCCGCCCCAGCGCACGCGCACGTCGCCTTACGATCAGGTCAGTCCACTTCCCAAATTTTCTATTAAACCCACCAAAACTGTTTCATGTGTTGTGTCCATCCATTCTCCATCAATAAGAGTCAATCAATGTCAAGGAAAAAGTGTTATTAACCAACAGTGCAACGTGTTTTAAAAGAGTGTTGTTCAAAAGTGGGAAATATTTAGAAATATGGTATTCGTTGTGTTTTGCAGGAGTTTTTAGTGAAGCGCGGTAGCTCCTGTGTATAAATAAATAGAAGTAAGTTTGTTTCGAAACGTTATTTTGCCGGTGCAAGGACATACGAATGTAATTGCAAATGTATTGTTATTTTCTTTCAAGTAAGTTTTTATATGCTGAGATGCCAGCCCGCTAGCTTGTGTCAGAGTGCTACTCGAAGGCCTATGATTAATTTCTTTCATTCAAAATAGGCCCCTGATTTAACACATCCTGCCTGATGTAAAGCAACGGTGCGGTCTAGGATGCAGCACATTAAACCAAAAGGAACCTGTTTGCTCTGGATTTCAATAAACCCATATACTTTATGGGAAACAGACCTGGCAGATAGTTTCACAACTTCGCTGTGCGAATATAAATGTTTGATATTGTTTGACGGTTGCTGTACTTAATAGAACAAACAATTAAGACCGATCATTTGATGTGTGATCCATGCAGTGCTCAGTTGTAAAATGCCACTCACGTTCCAAATCAAACCTGCCCATATTCTGAATCTAATCGCGTTTTTTTTAAATTAAAAAAACAGATTGGACTGGACAGATTGACATAGGATTATGATAACTTTTTTAATAGGTAAATGTTTTGTGGCAGGATAGTGATGTTTTTTTAGTTTTTATTATTATGGCTTGTTATACTCGTGCAGAAAATATTGTAGGGTTGAGATTAGGTATGCAATAACTTAATTAGACACATTTTCCGGGTATAAATGCCGAATTGTCCAAGTCGGAGACCATAGCTTTCTCGATAGATAAATTTTGTCTGAGTTGGAGACCATAGCTTTCTCGATAAGTAGATTATACTCGTATTTGCCTTCTGGGATTATGTAATATATTAAAAGCACTAGGTTCAGCAGGTACTTACGTACTGAATAGTAGCCCTATATAGTATAGGTACACGTTTAGACAGGCCATGCAAGGATCAATGTTTTAATTTCTCACGTTTCTAGATCACGCCGTGTCCTGTTTTCGTTGCCAGGAAATGTTTGTTGTTCTGAATTGTGATAGTTTCTAAAGTTCTCTTAGTTTTCTTAGTTCTTAGTCAAAGGACAGCGTAGTTTGTGTTCTGTGTAGGTAAATGTTAATGAAAAAAATATTCACATTAAATTAAGTATGTATGTCGCAGGGAGATGATAAAAACGGAGGTTTGAGCAAATACCGGGAGACGTTAAAATAGCAATTAGGTACTTTTTGTCATTTCTCCAAACAAATCTAGTGATTTGATCAAATAATCCGTGTACATGAGCGTTTTATATAGCAGTTAGGTTCAAGTTAATTATTTTTAATGACAATTTGAGAAATAATGCTTATTTTGTATGGCAGCTAGGTTCCAGACATTTTTAGTGTCAATTTGAGAAATAATTTAGTTTAGTGATTTCATCAAATCACTAGATTGTTTGGATAAATGATAAAATGTAGTCTTGTTAAAATGAAAATCAAATATTCGTTTTTATCATTTCCCTGTGACTTATATAAATATCGATTAGGTATGTTTTATCGATATTTATTTTTTGGTTTTATATCGAGTGATAGTCAGGAATAAAGCACTAATCTACGAGTACATTATCAGTTTATCATAATCCATTGCTGGAACTCTTCCAAGGTACACCACTTAGTCTCTAGTCTTAGTCTTAGTTTTCCGCACTAAGCTGTTAGAAAAACAGTTATGACAACTTCAAATTATTCGCGAAGGAAGTAGTTAGTAGCACAGATTATTATAATAATAAACTGGGTTTATAGGTAGATACTGCCATTAAAAGGGATAAGGCGAAATCTATAATCTAATAGATGATTATGTATGTTATGAAATAAACAACGTTACGATAGTTACTTTTCCACTATTAAAATTTGAACGAGTCGTTTGAAACCTAATAAGTACTTAATCCATACAATGTACTCTCATTATCTCAGTGAGGTACACTATTAATAATCTATTGCTGGACTTAGGTCTACCCTCGAAGGGCGATTGGGCCATATCCAACAAGCTGGCCTAGTTGCGGGTTGGTGGATTCACATACGTCATTAAATTGCTTCTCCGCACGTAAGCAGGTTTCCTCACGGTGTTTCCTTAACCGAGAAGCCAGTGGTATAAAAATCCATACATAAACTCCAAAAAGCTCAATGGTACGTGCTTGGGCTTGAGCCCGCGATCTCACGATTTCAAGTCGAGTGGGATCCGGTTTTTTTTTTGAGTGACTGCTGTTCGTCTCAGATCCTCAGAGCCTCTACAGTGTCACTGGACTTTAGGCAAGCGCGGATGGCGCTTGGCCTAGTTTAGGTTATAGGCGACTAGCTCAAGGGCACCTCAGACGGTATGAACCTCATCTTGGTCGTCCCCAGGAATGGGGTCAGACTTGCCCTGGCACCTCAGAAGAGGTGTGCCCTAGGGGTGTTGCTCTGGTTGACTATTTGGAGAGAATCTAACCGATCTTCTAACAGATCTGGGGAGTCCTCGACCTCGCCGGCGAGGTCGGTGTGTGTTTGTGTACCTCTGGTAACCAGCGCCTATACCAAAAACGGAATACTTCCTGTTGCTAGAAGTGGTCGGATCGGGCGAGCCCAGCGCCGCCAAGGTGATGACGGCGATGGGGCTGTCTGAGTCGCCCAAGACGTCTCTGGGGCGTCCACGTAAGGGAGTTGGATCCTGATTAGGCTATACCACGGCTTATTAGGCTACCATGGCTTGTTGTGATATATTTCATTCCACACATTCAACATCCCAAATTAACACTAGAAAGTCAATAACTTTTTGAAAGTGATACAATCTCGCCGGAGACTCCCCAACGCGGATGTTTACCCTGGCTTCCGACATTTATTTTTAGCTCCGCCTAAAGTGACATTATTTTAGCCGTAGGCTGTCGGTTTCAGTGATGATGATTTAGCAGTAAGCTTTCAATACATTCTCAGCCGGCTTTATACATTTATTTTTCAAGAGGTTTTTGATTTAATAATCCAGATTAATCACATAGAAATAATATTTTGACATTTTAGTAATCATTTTAGGAACATCTCGACCGCGTGTTTTTATACGCAACTATCAGCTACCTATGTACCTACTTAGTTGGTTTACTTTTACCAAAGCTTTAAATTTTTCTTGAGACTTTACATATTCTTGAGACGGAAACGCGCTGCATGGTGCTCTTAGATATTACAAAATATTATAATTGTAAAGCTTTGAATAAATACCTGTATATATAATCAAAGTTTTCTCCTTTGATCATATTTTATCTTAGTAATTGGCATCGCACGTTGTGCATTCTGCCAGTGTCAAGTTTATGAATTTTCAAGTTTTTTTTATTAAAATCAAATCATATACTTATGTCATGAAATCACAGTTAGTCACACGAAATTAGTCATAGTAGAGCGGTCGAGTCCAAGTCATGCCCTAGTAAAGTTGTGGCGACTTTACTATGAGCTTCTAAGGAGTTTTGAAAACAACACGAAAAGACATGTTTCACCCAGCGATAATGATAATATGAATGGACGGGAAATAAGCGCACGGATTTTGAAGACTATATGTTGAGCGCCGGCTCTCCACTCGCTTCAGTCATACTCTGCCTTTGCGACATGCGAGCCGTACGATACGACAATACCAACTTCTAATACATGTACATGTGTTCTCTTTTTGACAAGCAGTAATTAGATTCGCTATCTCTATTTTCCGGCAAATGTAATATGCATACCTACTTTTAGCTAGGTATGCTTGATTGTGTTGTCTTGTTAATTATGATCGATTTGCAACCGCTGAGCCCGTCCATTCCATTATCACCGTCGCTAGTTTCAGCACATTATATCACTTGCCCACACTCGTGCATGTAATTCAACACTCAATGAATTTTACATCACCATTTTAAATAATTAATTCGCGAAAAAACACTAGTTTAAGTAAATTATAGAATGCAGCGACATGATTTTTCCGTGTTCCCGCCAAATTGGTCCAGCTCGGAGTTGCCAAGAGATGGCGCCATAATATTTATTTTATGGTTTTTTTTTAATGATTTAGATTGCAACTCAGTTTGAAGTAGATCGTAAATCGCCATTACAGTGATTGCAAAAAGCCCAGATTAAGATTGTACGAGTATATTGCAAAACTAACACGTTGGCTATCACTGAAGAGAGAAAGTAGGGCCTTCGCTTTTCTGTGTTGGCTATAATCGTTTCTGGGTGATACTGAATGCTGCCCTGCAAAAAAGAAGCTAATATGGCTAAAATGTTCGTGTAACAATAAAAAAATTGAAAATTAACAATCACAGTACCGGTATATGATTGTAATTTAAGATCTACTTAAAATTAAATTGCAATCTATATCGTAAAAATATATTTCCAATAAAAATGATTCTGGTGCCATCTCTTGGCAACGCTGGGCTGACTCATTCGCCTTAACATCTCGATACTCTCTTACTTTCTTACGATTTTTTATTATATTATATTCTGTACTAATATTATAAATGCCATCAAAATGTGCTTGATTTGTTTGCCCTCTTTTCACGCAGCAACAGAGAAACGGATCATCGTGATTCTTGGCATAAATCTTGATTAAGGATCGAAGACATAGCTGTTTATTCTGGACTTCGACAAACATAATCCAGATGAATATATTGGATTACTGATTCAAAATCCCGGGTAAATGAACGAATCATGTGTGATTGATGTATTCCGTAAACTAATATAATAATTATGACAAGTCAGTTAAGGCCCGACTGATTCACGGAATGTGTCTAACAAGCTATGGAATTTTATACTGACTGGCCACTCTGGTATTGATGAATGTGGGATCTAGTGCACACTGGTGCATAAGTACTTATAGGATTACTAGAGGTTCCCTGCGACTTAGTTTGTGTACGGAAGAAATTAGTCTCACTCCCAAAATTCACCACTTTAAATCATCCCGAGCAATTTTTTTAAACGAGCCGTTTTAAACCCCACTTAATTCTTACAAAATGAAGAAACTGGCGAGCGAGATACCGATATGCTCTATTATGGACCTTAAGGGCTCTATATTCCAAAGTTACCCCTCGCAAAATCAATGTTATTTAGTAAAATTACTATATTTAAAACCTAAAAATATATATGTTACAGTCGAACATCCGTCTTAGTAGCTTCTACGGTTGAATACTTACACGATTAATTTCTACTTTTCTCGATACAAAAAAAAACCGAAACAGTGCCTATTTTTAAACTTTTTTACTTAAATGTCCTAATTACAGCACATAGTCACATTTTTTTTAAAGATAATATTTACGGATGAAAAGTTATTAATTTCGACAATTTTCAAGTTATCTGAGAAAAACTTCAAAAATCGAACTTGGCACGCACGAATCGGCGAAACCGCCATATTTTTGCTCCGCTAAATGTGACCCTACCTGGTACTGCTTTAGACTAATGATCGATCTCATTAAAAATTGTGGCTGAATATGAAGTATTTCCACCCATAGGTATCTTTTAGTTCTTATATAATGCATAGAGAATACGAAAAATTAAGGTCCTGGTCCTGCCAGACGTCCTAATTTTTCATACTGTCTATGCATTAAACTTAAGACGCAATGTTTTTGTGCATCATACAAAGAATTTGTTACAAAACATCCACCTGCGGCGGCAAACCTCCACCTCCCTGAGCCATCACAACCTGATGATGTTGCCATTGAAGTCCAGGCTCAGGAGATTGCAACGGCTGTGGCGTCTTTTCAGAGTGGCTCAGCTGGCGGCCTTGATGGCCTTACAGCTCATCATCTAAAAGATCTTCTATCTTTTAGCTCTGGTGAGGTGGGAGAGACCCTCTTAAAAGACCTTACAGCTTTGGTAAGTCTTATGTTGTCGGGACGAGTCAATAGTGACGTTATCTAAATTTTGTACCGCGCAAATTTATGCGCACTTATCAAAAAAGATGGTGGCATCAGGCCTATTGCGGTCGGCACATAACGTCGCCTCGCGGCCAAGGCAGGCTGTAGGAAAAAGGTTGCTCTTTTGAGTAGCCTTTTCCAACCAATACAGCTTGGTTTTGGTTCGCGAGGTGGGTGTGAGGCTGCTGTTCATTCTCTCCGGACTTTTTTGGATCAAAATTGTGGAGAGGTGCTACTAAAGGTGGACGTCAAAAATGCTTTTAATTCGGTCGATAGAGGCGCCCTGTTGACACAAAACAAAGACAAAGTTCCAGACGTTTTCAACTTTCTTTGGCAATGCTACGGCAATCCCACAAAATTAACATACCAAAACAATGTTTTGTTATCTTCGGTAGGTTGCCAACAGGGTGATCCATTCGGTCCCGCCATTTTCAGCCTGGCCATTCATCCAATTATTCAACGTCTCCAATCCAAACTTAATGTTTGGTATTTGGATGATGGAACCTTAGGAGGTGATGTGAGCACTGTCCTAAATGATTTGCAAATTCTCATAGACGCATTTCGTCTTTTCGTCGATTATTTCGTCTTATTTCGGCTTTGAACAAAATTTTTCTAAATGCGAACTCTATGTTTGCGATTCATGTCCGAACAAAGATTTGGTTATTGCAAAATGTAATAATTTGGCTCCAAACATCAAATCTGTGGATAGATGTTCTCTTCGCCTACTGGGTTCACCGATTTTAGATGAGTCTTTTTCACCTTTCGTAGAAGAAAAAATTCAAAATTTTATGAGTCCTCCAGGAGGTTACTCAATATTAACGCCCACATGGCGTTTACCATTATCAAATATTGTCTGTTTGTGCCAAAATGTATATACACTTTACGATGTAGTCCGCTGTGGAAACACGGTGAGCTTCTTTCGAGCTTAGACAATGTCGTAAAGGAAACACTAATATCGGTTTTGAATGTTGACATGAATGACAGGACATGGTCACAAGCCTCACTACCAGTAAGGTTAGGAGGCTTAAGGATCAGCAAAATTTCAAGTGTGGCTCTACCAGCTTTCTTGTCCTCAGTTCATACTACACATAAATTAATTGAAAAAATCCTTCTTCCCTCGTTAGGCCATTCCGATGTAGTAGTAGCTCATTTGAATGAGGCCAAGAATGTTTGGAGGGAGGCTTGCCCAAATACTGATTTTCCGAGGACTTTGTCTTCGCAGAGACTATGGGATCGGCCGATCTGTGAACTAGCACGGAAATCTCTTCTAGATACGTGTACTAGCGTCGCAGATCGCGCTCGTATTCTTGCTGTCTCTGTATGGGAATCTGGTCTTTGGTTGCAGGCTATTCCCTCCTTTAACACTGGTAGCCTTTTGGACCCAACCGCATTTCGTCTAGCTATCAGCTTGCGCTTGGGTGCAAGGTGCTGTGAGGCCCATCGCTGCCAGTGTGGTACTGCTGTCGATCAGCTCGGTCACCATGGTCTCTCTTGCTGACGAAGCGCTGGTCGAATAGGCCGCCACGCTAGCCTGAATGATCATACGCCGGGCTTTATAACTTGCATTACTTCACTAACATAACGGAGATTTATATATTACGCAATATTTTAGTCTCTCGCAAAGTTACAGATATTATGCAAGTTTTAAAAATCTTCTTTAAATTAAATGTCACTGAATAATAAGTTCATTGTTTCTCAACACATCAAGATTGTTTACCCAAACCGATTCCAAAAAATCTGAAGAATTTCTTTAATGCAACTTGAAATTACACTCGTTCAATGACCTTTTTGCATCAGCGGTCTGAAAAACTAGGCACGTCAGACTTGGTTCCTTGATAACATTTTTTGTAAATGTAGTCCTATATACCTGACTTAAGTAAACACTTTTTTTTTCATGCAATTTATCGTATTTTTTATTATCAAACTGTACCTAACACCGTAACAGGTTTGTTCCGACAGCCTCACTCGAGAGCCAGTTCTTATCCCAGGCTATATACGTGTTTACCACCTTAGACCACACCGTCAGCAGGGGCTTTATTAATGAATGCGGAGTAGCTTGGGATCAGTGAATGAAGGAAAAGACATAATAATTTAAAAATAAACAACCGACTTCAACTTAAATTACTTGGATGACATCTTCTTTTTCCAGTAATTTTGTTTTTAATATCATACTACTGAACCGATTGCGATATAATGAATAAGAGATGGCCTACCAAACAAAAATATAATCATTAAAATCAATTCATAATTGGCGGAGTAATCGCGTAACTTACGTAAAAAAAAACAAAATTAAACAAACAGTCGAATTGAGAACCTCCTTTTTTTAAAGTCTGTTGAAAAGAGGAACTAACTTCTTTGGTAACTCTACGATTACAAGGTGAGCCAAAGAACTGATAAAAAAAAACAAAAAAAACACCTGGGCATGTCCTAAAACTGCATCCAGACCCGCCGGAGGACGGGCAGCTGCGTCCTTGAGCATTTTGCGATTGTCAAACTAAATAAGTCGCCTGCCCGTAGTGGGAATTATGGCAACCCCTCCCCAGTAAGGGGGTCGACCAGCAGTGGACGTCTTCTGGCTGATGATGGAATGAAGAAAAAAAAAGTTTATCAAGTAGTAATCAGTAATCGTAAATCTACAGATTATAGGCTATAGTTGCGGTCGTTAATGTGTGTAGTTAGCAACCCTAGCCAACAAGTATACGCGCCGACATTTTGTTTTTTTAACCGACCGACGATATATATATTTTTTTCCTTTTTGTATGTATCGATTTCTCCGTCAATTGTGGACCGATATTGAAAATTCTTTTTTTATTTGAATGGGTATACCATTCAATTTTGTGGTCTCCCGAGGTGGTATATTAATTTAAAGTCGGTTGTTTTGAAAAAGTTACTTGTTTTGTTTACTACTTGGAATGGATTACCTACGATATAGGATGAAATAGCCTAAAATAAATTCGCTATTTTTAAACAGATATTTTTTTATTGGCAAATTACGTTAACGCTAAATATTATAAATAACGTTTGTTAACTTAGCAACGTTTTTAAGTATGTTCCTTTGTATAAAATATGTGCCTATTGTATCTAAGTCGGTTATAAAGTAAATACTCATGCCAGAAACGCCTACGCTTATGGACATAAAAATAATATGTCAGGATATCCCATTGCAACGAAATGGTGCATGTATGTATTTATAGAACCCAACCAGTCTATGATCACTGGCGACCGCGTTGGATGTTCTATGCGTAGAAGTTATAGATTCCATAACTAAATACTAACCAATTCCTCCCTATTTTTTTTAAGGCAATAGCATTCATTCATGAACTAAACTCTGAATATTAGACACCTATGTACATACTCTATTATTTATCTCTTATTTAATAAACGCTTAGCAGCCTCGTTTTTATTTTTATTCATCTATAGTTACAAATTCGAAAGAATGGAAGACCGAATACTATCAACTCTGGTGATATCAATTTTTTTTTGTATTTGGAGTAAATGTTTTACGGCTAGTCCACATTTATTTGTAAGGGGGTTAACGTTTATCTTATGTTTATTCGAAAAAAAAAGTTACAAACGTATCTGGGTATAATTTAACGAGGTCAAACTTCCCGTACTCGTCATTGATTCGTAAACATACCCCCGTTAAAGACATCTGGATCACGCTTCCGACAAGCCACGTGTCTTCCAATTATTTATTTTATTTCAATATAAACGTATTTAACGAGATAGGGACAGAATGCAAATAAACTGAAAGATAGTTTATCGAACAGTGATTAAGTACCCAACCGCAGGTGCTAAATCTTCCAAGGTATCGAAACACAAATGTAATCATTATTACATATGTATTCAAAACATTTTTTTTTGTCTTTTTTTTGTCTATTTTCTCTAGTTTTTTTTCTTTTTCCGTACGTGACTTGGAAAATGGCTCTACCTATAAATTTTACTTTTTGGGAAAAAGTGCCAATCTTTGACAAGCTGTATCTCCGTAACTAATGTACCTAAAGACCTGAGGTTGGGCTTAAATTGAAGAATCTTTAGTTTGCTTTACAAAAGTAAAGCAAATAGTAAAGATACCAGAAAAACGCTTCCCTAGGTATTTTTATTTAAACTAAAACTTGTACCTATTATTCGATGTTTGTCGAGCATCACTGGAGTAGCACAGGGTTTGCAGGGTTGCAAACTTGGGTATAAACTACTCTCAGGGGTCCTAACAACGTATCAAAAAATCGTATCGGCTATTTATATAATCTCTGTCTACTTGTGAAGGTATTTCGAACTAGATATTTCACTTAACTATTCTTCATAAAACCATACATAAAAGACCTTTTAAAAGTCCAATGCTGGACATAGAGACCTTCACTGTATAATACCTACGCTATTGGGCCATAATTATCCACCACCCTAGCCCATTTACGGGGTAGTGGTCATCGGACGGTTGAACTTTTCCTAACGATGTTCTCCTTCACAGAAAAGCCAGTGATTTGAAAATCCGTACGAAAATCTCAAAGAACGCATTGATACTCGGAGTTGAACTTTTTTAATCACATTTTGTAATTAAGCATCTAACAATAATTTGAAAGTGCGCGATATTATTCTGGCCCTTTAACACCAATATGATTAGGGCTAGCTACTCAACATCAGTAAACTAACTTATAGTGTAGAACTGTCTTAAAATGGTGACGCTTCACACTTATCTACCTTAAACAGTGTGTTTATATGTTTATATGTGTAAACGGTTATATAGGCCACCCGGTCAGAACCGGCACTTGAAGCCACTTCAACATTTCAGCGAGTGTCCGATGCCTAAATTTAACACGACGTGATATTTTTGGCGTGATTTAAGCTGGCTTTCGTCCACCATTATTGTTGTAATTTTGCATATTGTGTGACAATTTCGTTTCTTTCATTATTCTTGAAAATCCGAGTTTAAGATGAGTTACAACATGACTGCTAAAATACCTATCTGTGTAAATAACAAAAATATCAGTCAAGTGTGCACTCTACGCTATTCTGTAGAATTACTTCTACCACTAGGTATCTATGTATATGATTGATGAGGTATTTGTACTTAGTTATGGAGCAAAAGGTCAAAATTGTTACGAAATCACCGTTACCTACTTACAGTGTTTATACAAATACTTTTAACAAAAAGGGGTATTCCCGATTGAGCACCAATTTCTTGAGCACCTATCATATTCCAAAGTAGCAATAGTCCTTTGTTACATACATGTTTATTAATACCTATATGATCCAATCCTGACAAATTACTTTCGGTAGGTACCTAAATAGATTAAGGTTAAGAAGAGCAAGACGCATAAGTACCTACTTAATAGTAAATTTGGAATAATTACTTATCATAATTTCATTGTCAAATGTATCTGTGAAAAAGTTCCCTATAATATGAATTTTCTAAAGCACCGAAATTCTCCGAACTCTGTTGACGCTCTGTATGACTAGTCCAGAAATGAGTAAAGCAGAGTCTCATTGACTCAGTGACTCTTAATGAGTTATTTTTAATCATCCGTTGCAGCCAATACGCAGGCTGATACACATATAGCTAATATGATTTTTATGTCAGATAAAGCCATACAGCAATCAAACCTTTGACTATTAAGCTGCGCGTCCACTGCGTCGGAATCGGCCCTTACGCAGCGGACGGAGCGGCGGCACTTATAAAATGCCGATGGGTGCGTCAACTGCATTCGGATTTTGCATCTGCTACATCCGACTGGCGCGTTCGCTGCGAATGACGTCATTTATTTAATTTTGTTCGGGAAAATTATAGCGACAAAATGACTTATAACTTATAACTAAACATTTAGAAATTATGCGCCATTTAAGAGTTTCCGCATATTGATACTAGTTTGACACTTGTCTGCAATTACACAAATTACTTGCAATTACATCGGTAGATCTACCGGTATCTCCCAAGTGGCGCGTTCGCTGCGGATGACGTCATCGGCAGAAATACCGGTATCTGGCACGGATGTGCCGATCCAGCGCACGCAGTCCCATAGAAAACAGTACAAAATTACAAATCCATCCGCTCCGTCCGCTACGACGCCGACGCAGTGGATTCAAAATTAAAACGCTCTGATTTTCAAAGTCATTGTTCCAGTAGCAAGCATTCGAAAACGAAAACTCGAAACGAAACAGTTTCATTCCACGTTTAGTGTGGTGAACCGCTAAACTAACGAATGCTGTTTACGAGTGGGTATTTCCCGATAAATTCAATCTGGGTTACTTCAAGTAACGAATGAATCAGTTTCTTCTCGGCAAGAGTACTCCGTCGTAAACCGCATGTTCGCTAATTCGGTTTAGGTGTGATGGTGGTAAAACGCAAGTCCATTATTCAATAAAAAAACGTATAAGTAAGTATACTACCTAAAACGCAGTCCCAAAGCTATACGCGACAAGTCACTGCGCCGTCTAAGCCTTTCTTCATAAGTCCTAAACACGAGCATTTGCAAATAACACTGCATTGTTACAGCACTTGCGTGAAGGTATGTGATGCTGAATCACATACCTTACCTTACTTAAACATAATGATAGTACATCATCATCATCAGCCAGAAGATGTACACTGTTTGACGAAGGCCTCAGCCTTAATTAGGGGTTCCAGAACATACATGCATTTTTGTAGTGTCTCTATTGCAGAGTCCGCCTGGGGAATTACCACATCTTTACCTGGTATTCAACCACCAAGTAGTAGTGTGCAAGCGTTACTGTGTTGCGGTTTGAAGGGCCATGTTAACAGAGAAATTACTGGGCATAAAGAGATTTGGCATCTAATATCTCAGGTTGATGAGCGTTGTGCAGTACAGCGCAGAATTTTGTTGGCAAGTTCACAATTCTGGCGCTGCTGCTGTTATGGACAGGCGTGATGCTTACCACCAGGCGAACGTCTTGATCGTCTCGTCAATCATTTGCACAAAAATAACATACCCGCAGGTCGAGCTCCAGGTCCGTGATACCATCAAATAGCATCAAATGAAAATGTAAAATGTTTATTGCATTAAAATATACGTTTCAAATAGAATATTAAGGACGGCTTTTGTTTTTAATCTAGTCCCATAAAGTAATAAAGCTGGTATTATGGAAACCAGATAGCTGATAGAATACTTATATATACATTTTTTATTCTGAAATACATACTTATAATACATATTACACCCAGACACAGAACAAACATCTGTTTCTATGTTCGTCACATACATTTTTGGCTTGCGTGAGGATCGAATGCACGCCCTACAGCTCTGAAGGCAGACATGCTACCAACTGAGCTATAAGGCTTATTTTGAGTATAAAAATAGTTTATGACAGAGGAACTCACTCTGCCAAGACCACAACAAATTTCTATTAGGGTAAATAGACCACCTATATAGGTATAAATAGGCAAGGCTTTATGTAACATTTTACATGACAAACGTAGATATATAACAACAATGGTATAATAAAACAATGACTGAATGAACTAGTATGAAACAATTAAGATAGATTACAAAACCAGTTAAAATATCAAAGTGTATCTAAGCCTTATAAATTAGTGGAGTAGTAGTTTCGATCTGAGATTTCTCAAAATAAAAATAACAAAAATACCACAAATTCTAGTGGGTGACTGGGTGACCCCGGGTAAACAATACTGACGTCACGGCCCACGTGGCTACCGGCCAAGAAGGAGTGAGTCACGATATGAGGTGGACACCTAGTTTGTGATCATATAGGTTTAGATCGGTAAGAGGCCGCAATTGTTTTTTTTTTTTATTTTTTTTTGGCCTTGTTCCATCATCTGGTGTAGAGGGCGGTGTCGTCAGCGAAGAGAGCAAGCTCTACTTTGGGAGTGCGGGGGATGTCGCAGGTGAATTGCGAGAAGAGGATCGGGGCCACTGCGGAGCCCTGAGGGACTCCGGAGCCGATGTGGTGGGGGAGGAGCCCTGAGAAAGTCTTGTATTATGAGTACAAGACGGTCTGGCAGCCCGAGCTGATAAGGCTGCAATTGCCTCAAACTTTTATATTTATACCGAAGACCGACGTTTTGTGATTAAACCTACGGCGACCAGGATATTGGTCACTTTGGAGACGAATGACTGCATATAGACTAAACAAGAGACTAGCTCAATTGATAGTGCACCTTGAGAGCTGAAGGTCGTTGGTTCGATTCCCACCCAGGACAAACATTTATGTGCCGAACATATGTTTGTTCTGTGTCTGGGTGTTGTATACGTTTCATAAGTATGTGTTTGCAATAATAAAGTTAAAGTGACTGTTTCCATGAATGACGGACATATTTTAGTATATCATAATACTAATCGTTATGAACAACTCATACTATCACACTAACTCAGAAATTGCGAAAAAAATCTATGAAATGATGAGTAGGTACTACGAGTATACTCTATTCGCTGAGTATGTCTATAAAATCGTCAAAATGCACGTCATTGGTCGCAGATGACGAATATAGTTATTACCGTCATATCTAATACCGTCCTTTTCACTTACATACATTGTGCAAGTGAAAGCGCCCTATATTAGACATTCTCAGCGAACAGAGTGTAGGTACCTACTATGATATCGTAGAATATATCTTTCAATATAACACTTTGTATATTATGTATCTATCAGTTATCAGGTTCTCATACACCTTGCAGTTTTAACCGAATTTAAAAAGGTTCTCAATATGCTTGAGTTTTATTTATGATTGTTACCTATCTCAGAGCTTGGTCATTTATAAACCGATTTGGTTTTTTTTTTTATTCTAAAGGATTTCTAAACTTTGGCTACTTGGAGGTAATCTAGCTCTCTCTCGTACTTAATCAAAGGTTTAATAGCAATTTTATCAAAATCAGTTTTGTATTTTGTTTTTTAAATCAATATAACTGGATTTATCCAGTTATATTAACAAATATAACTGTACTTATCCAGTTATATTGATTTAAAGTTATCCAAGCAAACAAAATTGCGAATTTTTCTTTCCTGTGAGTGTGCAGTGGTTTTTATGGACGTGGTCCCATAATTGTTTGAATTAAGTTTTTATTTGCTTTACGCATATAATACGTCCAGTTTTAAAGACTTTTAAAACTACAACAAACGTAAGCTGAAACAAAAAAAAAACTAGTCTTATTTACTTATCTGAAAGTTTCTTCCATTTTCACGATATGAATGCTAAACTCGTACTGGATAACTTTCTAAATGATGAGTATCTATTCTATCTATATTATGTACATAGAAGACCTATACATGTACGTAAACTATAATTAAAAAAAATACAGCGCAGACTTTTAGGTAACGAATACCTCGTCGGGAAATAGTAGATATACATATATAGTAAGATATCTTAAGAATTAAACCATTACCCCTTTGATGAACTCGAGCCTGTCACAGCTTCCGAGGTTGAGTCGATTATTAAAGGCCTCCACACCAGGAAAGCTCCAGGTGCGGACGGCATCAGTAACAAAGTGCTCAAGCACTTCTCCATTACGCTAGTTCACCTTCTAGTTAGCATCTTCAATGCGGCCATCGCCAATTGCATTTTCCCCGACGCGTGGAAATCCGCCGACGTCATCGGCATCCACAAACCCGGCAAGAAGGCTTCCGAGCCCTCTAGCTACCGTCCCATTAGTCTCCTCAGTACCCTGGGCAAGGTCTACGAGCGCGTCCTTCTGAAGCGCATCTGGTCCTGTGTCAAAGACAACAACCTCCTCCCTGATGAACAGTTCGGCTTTAGAGCCAGACACTCTTGCGTCCAACAAGTACACCGCATCACGGAGTACGTCCTAGAAGGTTTCAACAAGAAACCCGGCCATGGTTACACCCACAAGCCGTTCCCCCAAGGGACTGTAGCGGTGTTCCTCGACGTCGCGAAAGCTTTCGATAAAGTCTGGCACAACGGGCTGATATACAAGCTGTATCAGCTCGGGCTGCCAGACCGTCTTGTACTCATAATACAAGACTTTCTCAGGGCTCGAAGCTTTCGATACCGCGTCGAGGGACAACGCTCCTCCCCCCACGACATCGGCTCCGGAGTCCCTCAGGGCTCCGCTGTGGCCCCGATTCTCTTCTCGCTTTTCACCTGTGACATCCCCCGCACCCCCAAAGTGGAGCTTGCGCTCTTTGCCGATGACACCGCCCTCTACACCAGAGGGTGGAACAAGGTCATTCAGCTAGCCCACCTTCAACGAGCCCTCAATCTCCTCGGAGACTGGTTCAAGAAGTGGGCTATCACCGTTAACCCCGATAAAAGTGCAGCCGTGTACTTTCATCCGTTCAAAAGACCTCCTTCTAAGCATATCACGCTCAACGGCCAGCCCATCCCATGGGCTACCGAGACCAAGTATCTCGGTGTGACCCTTGATCGTCGACTCACGTTCTCTAAGCATATCCAGATAGTTCGCAACCGAGCAGCCTTCTTCTTAGGCCGGCTCACTCCCCTTCTCAACGAGCGTAGTAAATTGTCCCTTAGAAATAAGGTTACAATTTACAAAACTTGTATTCGCCCCGTCATGACGTACGCCTCCGTGGCGTTCGCTCATGCCTCCAGCATAGATCTAGAGAAACTCCAAGTCATACAAAATAGATTCATCCGCAGAGCAGTCGGTGCTAGCTGGTTCATGCGAAACTCCGACCTGCACTGCGATCTCGAACTCCCCTCCATCCGTCAGTACATTAAGTACGCTTCGCGCCGCTATTTCGATGCGACCCCCCACCATCCCAATCCACTCATAGTCCAAGCCTCGAACTATACGACAGACACGACAGACCCACCCCCCTTCCGTAGACGCCCCAGACACGTCTTGGGCGACCCGGACGACCCCATAGCCGTCATCACCTCGGCGGCGCTGGGCTCGCCTGATCCGACCACTCCTAGCAACAAGAAGTATTCCGTCTTTGGTATAGGCGCCGGTTACCAAAGGCACACAAACACGCACCGACCTCGCCGGCGAGGTCGAGGACTCCCCAGATCTGTCAGAAGATCTGTTAGATTCTCTCCAAGTAGTCAACCAGATCAATCTACTAGGGCCCCAGGGCATACCCCTTCTGGGGTGCCAGGGCAAGTCTGACCCCACTCCCGGCGACGGCCAAGCCGAGGTTCGTACCGTCTGAGGTGCCCTTGAGCTAGTCGCCTTTAACCTAAACCTAGGCCGAGCGCCGTTTGCGCTTGCCTAAAGTCCGGTGACGCTGTAGAGGCCATCTGAGGCCAACAGCATAGTCATTCATAATTAAAAAAAAAAAAAAAAATTAAACCATTAATCGTAGAGACTTGATATTTGGAGGGTGTATTAGTCTTGCCGCGTAGAGGTGAACCAAGAAAGGAATTTCATAATAAGGTAGATGACTGATGTTTATATCGTTGAAACCAACAGCTTTGATGAAGAATTTAAGTAAATACAAGATGTTTATTGAAAAAATAATTTAAATCAGTTATTAATGTTCTGATATATAAGCGTTTAAAGTTTTTGGTAGAAAAAATTACGTCACGCCTCGGTGCTCCATACTTGTCAGAACAAAATTTATATGGCGTACAGAGAAGTGACGTCATAATCTCCTCTCTTTCTAGCAAAATATTAAAATGCTTATAAATTGCTTATTTTTGATCCGATTTTCATTTTGTTTTCATTAATCAGCTATATTTATGGGCCACATTTTAATAAGACCCCTTAGGTTGTAAAAGTTTGTGAAAACTTGTGAACTCTCTTGTGAAAACTCTTTTGTTTTGAACTTTTAGTTGCGAATATTTACATTTAGTTCATTTACAATAAAAAAATGTATTTCATTGACTACTGGCATATAAATTGATAAAGAAACTAGAAAAATAAACGAATAAACAAAAAAAATGTGATAATCAGGGCCTTATTTTTGAATGGTGTACGCAAGAGTTGCGCATGCGCATGCGAGCAGAACCGATCTTTGCGAACGATATTGTTTGAAATAAGGTTCAATTCGTTCAAAAGATTCAAAAATAAAGCCCGGAGTCGCGGGGCAACCTCTGGTACTGTATACCGGATGTTAGTTTAAACACCGTTAATCTTCTAGGATATCATTGTACTCATCATTATGAACAAGTTTTACTATGGGGCCAACCACGAACAGTGAAACAGTGAAATCACGAAAAAAAAACCAGCTGTTCCATACAAAAAGGTTCATCGATCTTGGACAAAATGTATAGAACAGCTGTTTTTTTTTCGTGAGTACAATGATATCCTAGAACTAGAAGGATAACGGTGTTCAAACTAACACCCGGTATATCTCAAAATTATAAAACTTGATTATAACGGTTTCTTAGTATTGAGGCTGATATCCTTGGTTTCATCTAGTATTCATATTTTCTATTTCATGTTAAAATAATCTGGGTTACTTTTCTGGTTTTACGAGTCAGCTGTTTTTAGTCTTGATGTGGATCAAATCATAAATAATTTTGTGACTGCATAAAACGAGAGTCATGCAGTTCGATACAAACTATCGCTTTCTATTTATTACCTCGTGATGCAAATTATTGGACTATCACAAAACTATGAAGTAAAATAGCAAAAAGCAAAAATTTCGGTTATAACCACTTATATACTTCGTAAACTTAAACTTACTTGCATGAAAACAACATTTTATTCATTTGTTACGTTATGATAGACAACAAAACATAATTTTGAAACTTTTCGTAAATTCAAATTACGTGGGTGTAATTTTTTTTTTATTTTTATTTATTTAAATGTAGATACAAGACTAGCGGCACGCCTTGTGGTAAGCATGACGCCTGCCCATAATAGTAGCAGAGCCCGAATCGTGAACTTGCGGACAAAAAACCTGCGCTGCACTGCACTGCGCTCGTCACCCTGTGATATTAGATTTCAAATCTCTACATGCCCAGTAATTTCTCTGGTAATCTTTTTTTTAATAATATTAAGAACAAAATATGAATAGCGATGCGATGATAGTGTTATCATTAAGTTATTTATATAAATTTTACTAAAGTTTATTACTAAATTGTAATGATAGCTAGAAACATATGAAATAGCCGAGCAATATGTAATTAAATAGGTGTTAAGTTTTTCTAACTACCCTCAACTTTATGTTTGGATGAGTATTTATAATTCTAGCAAATTGTTTTAGCCCAAAGTTTTAAAAGGCGCTCCTAGACTACAAACGACTGTTAATAAGTTAAGATAAGTTTTTTTAGTGGCATAGGACTCTACTGCAGAGTCCGCCTTGGGAAGTACCACACCTTTGTTATTCAACCGCCAACCAGTAGTGTGCAAGCATTACTGTGTTCCGGTTTGAAGGGCAAAGCTACCAGATAAATGACTGGGTATGATGAGATTTAACATCTAATATCTCAGGGTGACGAGCGCAGTGCAGTGCGGCGCAGGTTTGTGTTCGCAAGTTCACAATTCTAGCACTGCTACTGTTAGTGGCAGGCGTGACGCTTACCACCAAGCGAACGTATTGCTCGTCTCGTCACATGAAAGTACAAAAAAAAAGCTTTTTTTGCTTCATCTAATTAACGCTGAGTTGTACAAATATTATTATAATTATGGCAATAAAGAACTTTTAAAATCAAATCAATCTGGCAACATTGTAATATAACATCAAATCTGGTAACATTGCCATTCAAACCGAAACGCAGTAATACTTGCTCACTACTGCTTCGCAGTTCGATAACTGACAAAGGTGTTGGTGGTGGTGTTGGTGGTGGTGGTGTTGTTCCCCAGGCGGACTCTTCAATAGAGCCATATCACTACAACTCCAAATGATTTCCTAAATAAATAATATGATCATGTGCAAGCAGGATCATGTCCCCCCACATTTTTTAACCTACAAACAGAGATAAAGAGAGCGATAAACCTGGTGTTGGCACTACTTCTGGTCACTTAGGGAAGAAATGGTGCCCTCGTTTGTTCCGAGGCAACAACCTGAGTCGGACCCAAGTCTTTGACACTTCTAGCAAGCAGTAGGCCATTTATTTTCGTGCGTACAGACAGAAATAAATCTCTCAGTTCCTAGCCGAATGTTTGATGCGCGGGCGCGGGTCGGCTCTGTGGTGCGATTGGTTGATTGATTAGCCTGGCGGTAGTCAAATTATCATTGTTTTTTTATACATCAAATAGATTTCTGGCCAACTCGAGTGGCCGAAATGTTGTAAATACCAAAGAGCTATGCGTAAATAGTGAATCTAAACAAAAACCGTCTTGCTTAAAACACTAAAAAGTATTTCAAACCTATTTTAGTTAAAAAGTGTTTGTCTTCTTTTTTCAAACTAAATTCGTAATTCGAAAGAAATTTGCCAAAATTATTTTTAACTACAATGTTTGAAATACGATTTAGCGTTTTATGCAAATGACGGTAAGAATATGACACCTGATTGTGCCTGATTGCATCTGATGGTGAACGCTGCCGTCACTTTTAAACTCCGCGCCGTTGGTATAAAATAGACGGACTGACTGACAATAAAGATTTAAAGTCCGGTGATACTGTAGAGGCCATCTGAGGCCAACAGCAGAAGTCATTTCAATAAAAAAAATATAACAGACAATAAAGACGGGGATCGGTAGAGATATGAAGACAGTTCAAATGTAAAGGCAAAACTAACTATTATTTCGGTCTCTTAGGATCTTAGGAACAGTACTCCGGGAAAAAAAATATAATTAGTACGGGATTTCCAGAAAAAATACTAAATGTCCTGATTTTTTGAAGTGTAGGCATGATAATGGGACCTTAAATCCTGTTTATCTCTCTGGAGCTTAAAAAATGAAATCAAGACTAGGAATTCGGGTGAAAAAATTAAAAATAATACACTACAACTGATATTTCCCTGCTTATTTGTATTATCTTGAGTTCCGCAATACTCTTACTCAAATATTGCTAATAGCAGTTATATGTACTGAAACAGCGACAATGATAATTGTCACCGTCGCTGTACTGAAATTGAATTTTATTCTAATTCCTTTTTCTGCCTAGGTTCGTTACCCTCTATAATTTTACCAAAGAAAGATGAAATATTACCAAAATTGTTTTTTTTATACAATCATGTGACGAGACTAGCAAGACATTCATGTGGTGGTAAGCATCACGCCTGCCACTAACAGTAGCATTTTTTTGAATAGCATACTATTCAGCCACCCTCTTTGCATGACTACTAAACTTCACAGAATCACCCGCTGGGCTAATCTGAGGATTACCTGAAATTTTTATCAAAATCGCTCCAGCCGTTTTGCAGTCGATAGGGATCATAATTATATACATACAAACATTGGTTTGTATATTTAAAGATAGAAAGATAAGTCTGATAACGCACCTGATGGTAACTGACAAACTATGAGTAATATGAAATTGGCTTTGATGAAATATTTAAATATTGCCCTTCAATCCAATAGATATAATTAATACTTTGCTCACTATCGTGTGGTGGTCGAAAAACGAATAAATAGTAGATTAACACACACTTAAGAGTGCAACTAATGCCAGATAAATAACAGATTTCACCCGCGCGTCTTGCATAAGTTTAGAGTCGAAAATCGCAAGATACAATTGATGATGATGATTGCTTTGAGCAATTTAGGTGGGATTTAATTTAAATATTCAAAATGTAGGCTAAAAAAAATAAACGACTACTGTGCTAAAACATTAGTTTGGCGATGTATTTCGTAAAAAATAATGTGGTGCTGTCGCTGATAATTTAGAGCATTTGAATTAAAACAGTTTTTATTTGTTGGTAATTTATACATTAAAAAAAAAAAATAACTAGATTGTTTTCTATTCGGCTACTCGGCTTTTTTAGGTTTTTTCCCTCCTATAGTATTTTTTAATCTGAATATTTACGTTCTTTATCATTAAACTATGTGTTTAAAAATACACCTCTTACTTACTTTTGGCATTAGTCGCCCCCTTATGGAGCAAAAGTAAAGAATGTCTCAAAGTTTGTCACCTTCGGCTTCGCCTCGGGAGACAATATACATGAGATCCGAGGCTTCTTTACTTGATCCCGTGGTGTGTATACGACTTTACGTGCCGCTGCGTAGAGGAAGGGTTCCTTGCGCTCCGCGTAGCGGTACTAAAGTAGCCACTTTAGCCCCGCAGGCACGTAAAGACCTCTTATAGAGTGATTAAAAAACACATCTAAATAGTGGTGTCATATCACAAATCAAAACGATGGACCGTGAAAAGGGTTTTGATTTCAAAATGTCTGAATCTTATATCGTAGTTATTGTTTTCACAACATCTTCGATGTTAGGTTAACAAATGATTCCTCTACATTCCAGTAATCGTGAGCTAAACGTTAATAATAAATAAGTACATAATAATATACTACTAGCCTATTAGTTACCACGTAAACGGTACAAGGTTAGGTAAACAAGCAGGTCTGATGGAAATGTGAAACTGGGCTGGGTATTATTAAAGTGGTTATTTATTAGAACATAATAAAGTTAGCGCGTTCTACACTCACGCGTGAGTTGCGCCGCGAATTTATGAGTAAATTTTATGCAGTTTGGAACGTATTCGTAGGTATATACACACTAGAGGTTGTCTCGCGACTCCGTCCGCGTTCGGAATAAGATATTCGACCCGCTCCCCAATATCTTGTATACCGCTGGGTTATACACTTATATATTTTTTATACATTCAAGTGACGAGACGAACAAAACGTTCGCCTGGTGGTAAGCGTCACGCCTGCCACTAACAGTAGCAGTGCCAGAGTTGTGAACTTGGGAACACAATCCTGCGCCACACTGCACTGCGCTCGTCACCCTGAGATATTAGATGTTAAATCTCTTCATACCCAGTAATTTATCTGCTAACATTGCCCTTCAAACCGGAACACAGTAATGCTTACACACTACTGGTTGGCGGTTGAATAACTGACAAAATGTCGTCTCCATTTCACCCCTTTAGGTCAATACGGGCAAAAAAAAATGTTATTGTTATAAAAAGTCTATCCAAATACGAATTTTCATCACTATAACATATAACATCAAAACTAAAAACTTTTCATACAAAGTTTCATCCGCTCTTTCACCTCATTAAGTCATACCTGTCAAAAAATTATGAAAATACCACATTTATTTTAAATGAACTATCCAAATACCAATTCCCAACACCATTCCATCAAAAACAAAAAACTTTCCATACAAAGTTTCATGCCCCAAGAGGGTGACCTCTTAGGTCTAACCAGTCAATAAAATATTGAAAACATTTTGTTCATTTTGAATAAACTACCCAAAACACAACTAAAAGATGTAAAACAAAGGACTTTCATACAAAGGTTTTCACCCATTTTTACCCTTTTCATAGAACTTTAATGAACAACCGTGATAATTTTAAATCTATTTTTATTGTTTTTTTTAATGGGTTGAGTAACGAGAACAGCTTTGCACAAAAAGGCTCGAAACGGAAACTTATTTCTCTTCTGGCAATGCTGTGATTATTGAGCAAATTTCATCCAATCATTTATTTACCTCAAACAAACTACAGATTGCTAGTAGGTATATTTAGAACTATTTGCTATAGTGGCGCCGCTGTTAGTTGTTTGCCAAGCATAACTAGTCAGATTCTCTATTGTATTGTATTTCATATTGCCAAATAACGTAAGCAACAATATTTACATACCAGGTCTTAATAGGGTTCCGTACCCGAAAAATGACCAACGGTACCCCTATACTACGTCCTTCCTACTATCTGTTCGTCCGGCCTATTACTACCTGTATCTCACGAACTAACTGTAATAGACATCTGTTTGATACAGAGAACATGCACTACAATGGCGATAACGAAAAGTTAAAGAATTACGGGAACAAGAATTAATGAAAAAAATATTACATAAATAAAACGCATTTATAGAGATATTATTTGTCTTTTCGGTTCATAAAAAGGGTAAAACATAGAAGTATCAAACTTGGTCGGATTATACTTTTTTTTAAATATAAAACAATATTATATAATAATATTTTTTTATACTAAAGGTAAAAATCTGCCAAATGCAAGTCGGGCTCTCAGTACGAATTCCAAACAGACAACATTTTTTTAAACACAAACTATCGTACGGAGCCCTCGGTGCACGAGTTAAACTCGCACTTGATCGATTCTATTTCTAATGACTGCACTTTCAAGAACACAATGTTCACACCAAAATCACGCTTCGGGGCGTCCTTTCAAAATGCAAATCGTGAATTCTCCAATGTCAGATTAATTAACTAACAGGTATTTTATTGCAACAGATTTGTTGCTTCAAAAATTAATAGAGTGGAATACAGAACTATTTAGGGTAATCATCTTCATGCGATAAAAATCGCTCCAGATTTCACAGTTTTTAATTGATAATAAATCATCAAGGCTTATCGTGACGGACGTGACCACATACTTGATTATAAATGCGAAAGTTGTTGTTATTGTATTTGTCATCTAGTCAAATATGAAACTGCTAAATAGATTTTGATGAAAGGCAGAAATATAGCTTTTTAAGAAAGACTATCTACGACAGCAAGTGTAACCAAGTCAAAAATTTATCAAATTAACATAGGTATTTCTTATAAAGCATATTAGTGCGAAGTGATGATGGCTCAGTAGCTAGAGTGGTACGCTGACACGCCAAAGGCTGTGGGTTCAAACCACAACAATAAGCTTGAACTTTCGTTGAAGTAAAACATCGTGACGAAACTACAGCATTGTGTTATGGAACTGTCTATCACCGGCTGTCTAAATCTCCTCAAGTTGCCGCCAAGGACCAACAGTGTATTCCGGTCATTTGACAGCCAGACGGCTAGCCTATAAAATAGGCACTCTATTTTATAGGCTAGCCGTCATATGCATAAAACGTTCAAACGTATTTCAAACCTATTTTAGTTAAAAAGTGTGTTGTCAAATTTCTTTCGTATTAAGATTTGAGTTTGAAAAAAGAAGACAATACAATTTTAACAAAATTAGGTTTGAAATACTTTTTATATAGTGTTTTATGCATAATATATAATAATAATAATAAGACGGTAAGTGTGTTTACCTTCTTCGAAGACGCCGTTATTTAACATCGGGTAAGCTGTGGTTACCCGAGTGCTGTGGTGTTGCTAGATACCTAGACAGTCAAGCATAAAAAAAAACTAAATATTTATATAAGGTTGACCTTCTACTCGGAGGACACGGCTTAAAATATAATTCACCCTGAAATTGAATTTGAAAAGATCTAAATTATATTATAATCTCAGGAAACTTACAAACAATTCTAGTTTATAATACGAGTAAAGACTTCGAGTTGTGGATAATTTATGATTATCTTTGCTAATAAATTATCTTTTTAGGGTTCCGTACCCAAGAGTTTTTGCTCTCTTTGTTAAGGAATACATTGTTTAATTGAAAAGCGTTGATCGCAACACTCGCAAACAATAGTAGTAAAAGTCAAGAACTCTATTAATATTCCGAAATTCAAATGATAGAAATATATGAAAAAAAATTCAAGAACTCAGCTCATAACATAATAACGATAGATATCCCGTAAATAATCATAAACTGTAATAAACATTGAACTACCGTAACACCCGTAGTTCGGTGTTTCATATAATTTGAAAAAAAATATATTTTTGTTTCATATTTTAACAGCGCTCAAATTATATTGTACTAACTGTACCCGACCAGCGTAGTTGTGGCTCATAATAATAGTACTTTCTTATCTTATAACAACAAGTAAATTAAAAAAAAGACTTCAAATTAATATGTGACCACCTCGGGAGTATACCCTATCAAAGTCTATTAGAAAATAAGTAAGTGCAGCTTATGAATAAGAATAGTACACCTAAGTTTATCTCATTCCCACTACTCACACTCACTTCTCACTTTTTATTGAGGAAGACACACCGAGTTAAAATAAAACAAAGTAAAATCCGAATTTGAGTAAACAATTACGAACGAAGGCGGAATGCATTTCTAGCGCCTTCCTTTTTCACAGTCTGCTACTTGTTCATATAATGCCCTTGGTTGATCTTCTTGGTGATTGGAACTTTTACTAACAATATCCATATTCAAAATTTAAAACAGGGCAGAAATGAGCTGCCCTGTTTATGAGATGTGATAAAAATATATTTCATTTCATTATATTACCTCTATAATATTAGTTAAAGAGTAAATTACCTCTATGTAACATTAATTCAGATGAATGTAAGGAACCCACAGAGCGCGCGCTCGGCTCGCATGTCACTAGTTTTTTTCTTCTAATATTGTGACAAGAGTAACAAGTGTAGACAACAGGTCGCCAAGCTTGCGCGACACGAATAGCCTCTATCCTCTCATCACAGCTGAAATATTGTGTAATTTCTCTAGATACTCGCTACGTTTCTGTTTGTTTTCAACATAGGGTTATCAAGCATTTTGTTTCACATAAATATCATCATTGGACATAGCTCAATTCAGAAAGTCACCGACAAACCTCAGCGTATTAGTCGTCTGAAATAGCAGTGGGCTGATGATGATTATATCTGTCGCAGAACCGATAACCGATGGGGTAGGCGTTTCTAGAGTGAAGACTACGGATCGGAAAAAGTTGCGTAGTCTCAGGGCGGCCCCTGAGACTAGATGGAGTGGCGATATACTCGTACGTACGACAATGGGTCGAAGCGGAAAACCGAAGATCAGGTTGAGTGGCGTGACATGGGAGAGATCTAGCAGTGGACTATGATAGTCTGATAATACGATGATGAAATATCTGACTCTGAGCTGTAAAAAGCTGTGGTAGCCAAATGGGAAGACCGCTAGAATTGGAATCGTGAGGTGGTCACATATTAATTTGAAGTCTTTTTTTAAATTTACTTGTTGTTATAAGATAAGAAAGTACTATTATTATGAGCCACAACTACGCTGGTCGGGTACAGCACAATATAATTTGAGCGCTGTTAAAATATTAAACAAAAATATTATTTTTTCAAATTATATGAAACACCGAACTACGGGTATTACGGTAGTTCAATGTTTATTACAGTTTATGATTATTTACGGGATATCTATCGTTATTATGTTATGAAATGAGTTCTTCAATTTTTTTTCATATAGTTCTATCATTTGAATTTCGGAATATACATAGAGTTCTTGACTTTTACTATTATTGTTTGCCTGTGCTGTGATCAACGCTTTTCAATTCCAATCACGGACCTGTATGAATGAGTATTTGTAGTTTAGATTCGGATTTCATACTACTGGCTTTCTGGTGAAGGAAACTATCGCGATCTACAAACTTCGTCGTCAGCCATAAAACATACACTGCTGGACGAAGGCCTCCCCCTTTATAGAGGGGTGTTGCCATAATCCCCACGCTTGGCAGGCGGCTTGGGGATCGCAGAATGCTCCCCACCGTTAACCAAGAGGATGCTGCTGCCCGTCCTCCGGTGGGTCTGGTTGCAGTTTAAGGACATACCCAGTAAATACCTACAAACTTATGCAGAAGACATTCTAAGGCGTATGTGAATCCCGCCAACCTGCATCTGGGTCGATGTGGAGGCTGGATAGCTATATTGGAGCCCAATCTACCTTCGAGGGCAGGCCTTTGTTATGCTAATACTTATTATAATCAAATAGTACTGTATAGTAGGTATTCGACAAGGTTGAGGTTGGCATTTTTATTCTATTTTTCCATTCATTTATTCTTTCTTCTTTTGCTATCCTTATATTTAGTTATTTAGTTGGACCGGTTTTTGAATAGCAAAAATAAAAGTTTTTTTTTCTCTACTTATTTTTATTAAAGTTACATTCATAAAAAGTAAATCCGTTATTGGGTGTCAGTTTCACTATAAGTCTCATTGTATTATTTTTTAGAGCTGTAGATTTTGTAAATAAATAAAATTAAATAAAGTGCTTTCGGTATGGTACAGTACAGTCGAATATTATACCCTCTCATATTCATTACTGGTATTATACCCTCTCGTATTCATTACCGGTATTATACCCTCTCGTATTCATTACCGGTAGTAGCCCTACAAGAAGTGTCGGGTACTGCGTCTTGTCCGGTACAAACAAGCTTTATGGCAGTCTCTACATTCTTCAGGTCGTATTATCTAATTATAGCAGACAGGTTAATAATTATAAGCAAGAATATCCACTGCCTTCTATACACAACATGGCGTCTAGCCAGCCCACTTATTAATTTCGTTTTTTAATTCCGGGAGCCATTTCCGTTTCCGATTGGAGATTATCTTGATCTAACTTTGAAAATTATCTTTATTTCAAGCATTACAGCCACCGTCCTTATTTGTTGCTTGAGGTGAACTATATTGAAAAGGGTCATTGTACCTATCACTGTGAACAACTTATACTATGGGGCAACCCTGAAATCGTGAAAAAGAGTCAGTAACATTATGTCAAGAGTCAATATTCTTTTTCTATGAAACAGCAAATTTTTTAAGCGAATTCAGGACTGGTCTTGTCGTTGAAGTTGTTCATAATTTTGCGCAAACTCAATACAATACTTGTATTCATACAATGACAATAAAATGTATCTGTCACTGGCGAACTGCAGAATTCGTCTTATTACATAACGGCTAGCCATGTTAAAAAACGGAGCCGTTTGAACGTTAATCCGATTGTCATTGTGACACGTTTTAAAACACGTCGATTCATGTTTTGGCCGCATTGTAATCGAGTTATTTTGTACGATGACCAATGACCATACTAACAAAATAAAACAATGTATGATGAAACGGTTTTTTGTCTTTTCCTTTCTTTCTTTGTTATCTGGAGGATAAAAACAAAAGGCTACTTATTCCGGAGCTACTATTAAATGACAAAAAGTAGATTCATAATAACACAATAAAACTTTTTCCTATATTAAATGTTCTAGAATTCTGTAAAGGCCTTGAAGTAAAAGTATCGATTCGTGCGATTCGTGCAGTTAAACAAGAAATCGTGTTTAATTCCTGCTTCGTCGGTTCGATTGATTTATATACCATGTCCAGACGCCAAGTTTTGATAATTATGCTTCAACTACAAACAACATTAGACCATAACGCTAAGGAAATAAATTCGAAATTGGTAAGAGTATCTACAAAGGAACTCGATGGAAAAAATGTGATCATCGATCTTTTGTTCATTGACTCTGTAAGTCCGTATACAATCTATTTAGGATAGATTTAATTTATCAGACGAAAAATAACACCAGAGTAGATTTTCACGTGTCAAAAATAAAATACTAAAACATAATAATATTTAAGCTGCTGAACTTCGAGAAGTTCGGCGTTCACATAATAATTTAATAATAATTTTATTTTCCAATTGTGATAGTACATTTTAACATATTCAACAATATCTGACTCATTAACAAAGACTAATGAAGTGTTACGTGTCATGCAGCACCTGCACTAAGACTACTTCCAGACATACTTCCCTGTATATTTTTAGTTAAAGTTTTATGTTATCTTTAATTCTTTATTATAGTTAACTAAAACATTCTTAAGCAACACTCTAGAAAAAAATAAAGTGCGAGTCATTCTCGTGTGTCGAGGATTCTCTAAATTCAAGAGGGTTCCGTAACTCTAAAAAATAAAAATAAAGTAAAAATTTTTTGGTTATAGAAACAAAAACATACGAATATTCAGTCAGACTTAACTAGTCTTGTTTTAGAAATACCTTTTTAATAAAAATGGTCAACATCATTCGTTATTTAATATTTATAGACTTTTCAGTATAAAAGGTAATACTTTTACATGATCCAAAAGATGACTTTTCATCTATGTTATAGTTGAAAATTGTTTCTACTAGTTTTGTGCAAACTAAAGTTTGTTACTTTGTTAAATTTCAGAATTCACACTGAAGTCCAAGCTACGCACACTTATCTCGACTAATGGAAAGCAGCTGGAGATAAGCCCAAAATGTCTTTTAGAAACTATGTGAGTATCAATAAAATTGTCGTTTCAGGTTTTTTTTTTTTTTTGCCAGCGTCTAAAACACACTCTTTACTCCATTCCTGGCTTTTCTGAGATAATATAATCTAGTTCTAGGTCTTCTCAAGGTCAGATTGAATAGGCAAAATCTTCTAGCTCTACGTGATTCATCTTTGACCACATCCTCGCTTACCTAGAGGCGAGTTAGTGGTCAAATGCCCACTACCCACGATACAAAAATGGTTGAGGCCGTGTGGGCGTAAACTCGGATCGATACAAATGCGAATCGTGCCTACCGTTGATTTATTAAAAAAAAAACTAAATACGAATCTGAAGTAGAAAGCATTTTGCAGAAAACAGGTACTCGTACATAAATTTATACCGAACTATGTAGGTAATAGTAGAACTACGAAGGGCTGAATAAGACACTCTGTATGATATCTCGATGCATACGCACGCATTCCCTAAGCTATTTATAGCCGTGGAGGGAACAGCTTTATTTGCGAGAATTTGTGATAAGTACTTACTGTTGAGTGAACTCTGAATCAGTAATTATTATAATATTGATGTTGTCCTGTTTCAAGTATAACTATAATATTATAGTAAATCACTGGTAAAATATTGTATAACAATAACTCGACATCTAAAGATGAAGGAAGGGTGCGATTTAAATGTCGGGTCATTTCTATCGTTAACATTTTATCCATCAACAGCCAGAAGACGTCCACTACTGGACGAAGGCCTCCCCCTTAAAGGGGGGGGGGTCATTATCCCCACACCTGGCAGGCGGCTTGGGAATCTCAGAGTTTACCACCGTAAATCGAGAGGACGCTGCTGCCCGTCCTCCCGTGGTTCTGGATGCAGTTTTAGGACATACCCAGGTCCAAATATATACAGGGTTAGTTCTAATCAGTTAGCAAGTTTTACTATGGGGTCAACAACGAAATCGGGAAAAAAATATCAGCTGTTCTGTTGTTTAATAAAAGTTGCTTGTTTTGATGTACAGAATATGCCCTTAAAAGGATGCTAACTTGCTGAAACATTTATATTTAGATTTTAATAATACATAACGATATTCGTCTCCTAATAAAATAAAATATTACGTTGTACATGTATTTTATCTTAGACCTCTAGAAGATCTCGGCATTTTTATAGGTAAATGTTCAATTAAACGAAAGCATCATCAATGAAGCTCATGTTATCATTAGTTCAAAATTCTATAACTGTTATGGGCAAGCGTCGTCGTCGCTTAACGTTATAGTGGGTAACTTAGCTAGTTTCTACCCAAATTACTCAATGAAAAAAATCCTAAAAATTCTACTAACGATCGCACTCTTGATGTCCTTGATATAACAAATTATACTATTAATGACACTGATTCCTGATACTGTTTATAAAACCTTTATTTTTCTATTTTCAGTATGATTCTTCATCGTACGGGCGCCGAGATACAGCCAAAAGCAGCCCAAGTACAGCCACAGACCGACCTACCTCCGTCACAGCCAAATACACCACCACACCATCATACAAATCATCCAGTATTCCCGTACTATCCACCGAAAAGAACGAGAAAGAAAAAGAGTCACCTATTACCGCCATTGCTAACAAATATGCAAATTACAACAAAACTGAAAAGCCAGGAACAAAATATGAAAAAAAAGACTATACAAAACTTTGTGCGCCATCAATTAATAAAAGCAGAGATCCTAGTCCGGTTTCCACATCCAAGTACAGCCTCACTAGACCTTCCAGACACTTGAGTCCAGAAAGGAGAACAGCAAAAAGTGTTAAAGACAAAAGCCGAGACATAAGCCCAGGTGACCGAGATAAAGACATTCCAAGCAAGACTGATAAGTCTACAGGTTATAATAGCCTGACAAGCTACAAGTTGTATCCTAGAAGCTCTAGCTACTCAAGACCAACAAGCACGAGGACAGATTCTAAATCGGAAAGCTCTTTATCAAACTATCCGCGACCTTCTAGGATAGATCCCAAATCTGACATTAATGTTTCCAACTATTCACGGCCATTGTCACGAGCGGATACTAAATCTGATACAACCTTTTCAAATTATTCACGACCATCTACACGTATTATAGATACTAAAGCTGATATTCCAGTATCTAACTACTCCAGACCGTCTTCTCGTACCGAAACTAAACCTGAAATTTCTGTTAACCGTTACGCTATAGCAAATCGCTTATCTTCAAATTACTTGAGGAGCCCTCCAACCGTGAAAAGAACATCGGTATCTCCAGTAAACCACATTGAAGTTCCTAAAAAAGATCTTGAAAAATCAGTGTCACCAGTAGCCATTATAGAAGAACCATCTAATCTTCAAATTGAGCAATGTCATACAAACATTACAAATGAAAGTGGGATTCGTGGTGAAGTTAACAATGACACTGAAACCATTTGTATAGTTACACGTCACACATCACCAACTCCGCCTGGTTCGTCATCTTACGTACGGTCAAGAAGAGCCGAAATGGCTAAAACCATCGAAAAAACTATTACAAGGCTGAAAAAGAGACCGGAAACTGCCAATAAAGAAATACAATCCGACCGATTAGACGATCCTACTAGAAACAGTCGATTTGGTAGCACTGCAAGGACTAGTATGTCAAATTGGTCTTATTATACTCCAAATTCTACTAACTACACTGGCTACGCTGGCAGATATTCTACACAATACTCAAACTTAAGCGCACCTAATACTTATAATGACAGAAGTAGTCGAAGTCGTAGTAGAGAACCACAATTAATAGATCATTCACAAACAAGTTCATATTCAGACAACACTAGAGAAAAAAACAGTGCTGAGCCAGACAACAATCCAGAAATAGTCACATCTGTTTATGAACAAAATAAGGGAGATGAAACATCAGAAATTATTATTAACGTAAACTTAAAATTGAAAAGAGCTAAAAGCCCATCAGCTACAGAGGTAGTTTCTCCTGAAATAACAATAACAAATAGTCAACTGCCGCCTCAGGCACCAAAAGCAGATGGTACTGTTAAAATTAAGAAACAAAAGGTGAGAAAATCAAGTACTGACTCATTGACAGATTCTAGTACAAAAAAAAAAGTTGTGAAAAAGAGAAGTAAATCAGTAAGCTCTACAGATTCAGATCAAGCTAGTGAAGTAAGTGACAAAGCATCTTCATCCAAAAATATACAAAGAAATTCTTCGAGTAGTAATTTAGTAAATTGTCATTCAAAATTAAAACATTCCAAGTCGCGGGAAAGCAACAGCCCTGAGTCGAGCACTTTATCAACACAATCATCAATTAGCGAAGATGAAGTGGTATCTAAATCAAAAACTAATGATCTTTCTAGAACATCCGCTGATGAAAAATCTTTATCGATGGATAGATCAGGAAGACAGTCTTCTCCCCAAGCACAAAAGAATGAAAATGGAACAGAAGAAGCCAAATCATTCCTTATAAGAGCACTAGCACCAGTAACAAACTTTTTCAAAACAAGACAACCTGATTCTAGTGAAAACAGTCGATGGATGGAAACATCAACATCGGAATCTACTAGTAAAGATATTTCAAATCTAGTCACTGAAAGTGATAAATCAAGTATAACCAAAGGTAATCCTAGTAACATCGTAGCTTCAAGTGATGATGGCATGATTCAATTTAAAGGTATAAGGCCGTTAGAATCAGGTGAAAAGGCCTGGTGGCTAGAATCTGATCCTAGTAATAAAAAAAGTAATCTATCTGTCAATGAAAGCACGAAGACAACGGATAAAAATATTCCTTATAAAATTAGACACAATGAATCTGGAGAAAAGGCTTGGTGGCTTGAATCAAATAGTGATAACAAAAATGGCAATTATGCATCTGTTAACTCCACGGGTTCGGATCCTAATAGATCAGGCAAAAAATGCAAATTCGCAGACGAGGAAAAACCGTGGTGGCTCGATAGCTGTGCTAATATTCCAGAAGGAATAGAACGATTAACACCACCCAGAAAATCATCTAGTGACAGTGAAAAAAGTGAAAAATACAACTTTTTTAAAGTTCGTCACACCGATTCTGGTGATCAAAAAGATTGGTGGCTCACTAGTAATGAAAACTCAATGAATCAGACAGACACGCAGAGTTTGAGCAAATCTGGGTCCAAGGGAAGCTTTCCTTTGAGGCGTATAAGACACGTAGAATCAGGTGAAAGGCCTTGGTGGCTATGCAGTGACAAGAACATTCCAGAAGGCATTGAGAAATTACCTCCTTCTCCACCTCAAGAGGAAAGCGAATCTTCCGATTCGGAAGAAATCCAAGTCTACACAATTCCTTCTCATATACCACCGTTCCCTTTACATTTGCCAGATAATGAGCCTCTTGGTGACAGGCGGAGTCCTGAAGGACTGGAAACTCCCAACAACAGCGAGAACTATAGAGGTCGTACATCTCCTTACGAGAATAATAGACAGTTTAGGCGAAGGAGTTCAGCAAATTCTTACCAGAAAGGCGTGGAAAGATATATCTCACGATACACGGATATAGATGATATCCTTGGTACATCTGGACAGATCTACAGCCCGTTCATGGACTCAATCTTGGCGAGACGGACTGGGCAGATGGCATATGACGATGATGAGTGTGAAGAGATAGACCCGACTCAGGTTCGGATACATGATAGCACAGCACAACGGCCGGTCATCAAAAAAATTCGATCAAGGTGAGAAAATTAATTGTCAAAATATGCTACAGTGGCGAAGGGTCCATATAACCCGATTCCTATCGGCTTCCCTTTTGAAAATGTGTCTGTAAGTATCTACAACCGACATACTATCTAGTACCTACCACCTCTCAATAATCTCCGAGGTGCCTTTAAATTATCTTAGCAATGTCACAGAATAAATATTACTTACTAGCGCGGTAACCCGCTGCGCGTCGAGTTACGCATTCGTCACAGAATAAGTAATAATTACTATGCGCGCAATCCGATGCGAGCCGTGTTATACCCACAGAATACATATCAGTGAGTACCACAGCAATTTCACAGAATAAGTATTAGTTACTATGCGCGGCAAGCCGGTGGGCGCCGGGTTTGCGATCTGTCCTGTCTCACAAGTCTTGCATGTCGAACACAGCGTCTCGCGCGGAAGCACTAGCTATCTCTCTCACACTCGTGAATTTTTGTATCGATCGTGCTCGCTCACATAACTCGGTGATTTTCGGCTTATGATACCTATTCATTGTATTGTTTACGTTGATAGAAGCATAGATTAAGTATACTAACACTTAATCTATGATAGAAGTGAGTTCCGAGCTATCTATAAACTATAAATAGTATATTTCTCTGCTATAAATTAATGTAGATACGGTTTTCAGGTACAATTATAGTTATGGTCGTGTATTGATCGGTAATTGTTAAGTTTTTTTTGTCTGTTTGTTTCGTGTGTTGTTGTTTTAACGTGAATGTGACAATGTGATAGCGCGCCAAAATCGCCGACACTGACCCGCCGATTTTTACGCGATGGTGCTTTAAAGTACCTATGGAGAAGGTGGTTTCGGTTGTTTCTACTGCTTTCGGTACGATGGTAGGTAGGTAGGTACCTAAATTTTTTGCTTCGGCTTCCCTTCGCTGAATTTTCACCCTTCGCCACTGATATGCTAATTAATAAAAATACTTTACCTCAAATATGTATGTTCATAGGCCGTTCTTGTAAACATAATTGCCTACTTTAATTTAGTAAAATACGCTTGTAGATTGGAATGGAACACGAAATGGCTTTTCCATTACAGATGGAAATACAAATTGCATTGCACTACTAAGTCCGTGATGGTATCCATGTTTCCCAGTCTATAGCCCTAGTTAATAAGATCGTACTCGGAATGGTTATGGTCCATGCACGACCGAATTCCAAAGTCACTCGAAGTGCTTTCCAACTATGGCACGAGCTTGCCGAGCGCGCTTGAAAATTCCGATTACGCTGACTTTCACGAACGCTGCTTGCTTGCTTGTCGTGTCTAGATTAAAAGAAATACAGCTTGGCAAAAATAGGAGAAATTAATAGGGGCGCCACTATCGCAAATAATTCTAAATACTAGCAACCCTGTAGTAGATCTAAGGAATATGATTGGATGAAACCTTAATTAAACTTTCCTACTGCCACATTTTATACACAGTATTGCCAGCAGAGAAAAAGTTTCGTTTCAAGACGTATTTGCTAAGCTGTAATTCAGAATTGTTGGCTACATGAAAACATCTAACATAGAGACTTATTACTATTGTAGTATAAATAACCGATTTTTTTTCTGCCGAATTACCGCGTATACATACGCAAATGTGTAGAGCTCAGTAATATTATCAGTTCGTTTATCGATTATTCAAAGAAGGACAAAATCGAAGGTTTCACTAAATCGACCGAATCGAAACTTTCGATTCGCTGACCCATTAGCAGTCGTTATTTTAGCTAGGATACCATGAGCATCGATATAACCTGTTTGCGAGTTGATAATAATGATGGTTTCTTTTTCAGGAGTGACATCATAGATTGCCGGGACGAGGATCAGGTAAGCGCATTTTTTTATTTACTAAAACGACCTAAGAATCGAACACTTCTTTAACAAGATGGCAAGCGCCGTGCCGGTAAGTGATTGCAGAACAAAGCATGAAGCGTTTTTAATGGATAAGTAATGGCTTAAATAGGAATTATCAACGCATCTCTATTAAAGCAAAACAGCTAATAATTAAGACCACCAAAGGGCACTATTTCGGGTCGAATGGGAACAAATATTTACACAAGCCATTAAAATAAATTGCCGGCGGCTAATAACGTCAGCTGTCCGTGTAAAAACTTGTTGGAGACGGGACTGAGGGAGAAAAAACAAGAAAGTCAAGTGTAGAGGCGGTTAAATGAAACTGTATTTGTAGGTGCAGTTGAAACTGCAAGAGCTTTCCGATATTTTATTATACGATTTGAGGCAAGTTTTATAAGTCTTGTTCCCAGGCTTGCACCGAATAGAGGTGGCAGAAATAATAACCGTATTATTACATTTATGAAATAAGACGACGAAGGCCCCCTAGATGTGCTGATTTAGCCCGGCGGAACAGACGTGCCAAAAAGATGGAAAAAGAAACAAAAACCACCTGTATTGTCTCTTTTTCTACCCCAATAAGATCAACTTCTATATGTACAGCATAAAATGATATTGCTCTAATACTTTTAAAGTTCGTGAAAAAATCTGCTGCTCCCTTGTAGCTCAAGGAAGACCCTAAGATATAAAAGTTTAGGTTCTTCCATAGAAATTGTTTATTTTCTCTTGGCAAAGAGTATGGAACAGCTGATTTGTTTTCTTGTTAAATGTGATAGAGCAAAAGCTGATCTCATTTTTGTTTTTATGTGGTAGAGCATAAAATTATATCGCGATGGTCCGCTTTGGACGACGCAAAACATCTGTAATTAGGTACCTATAACAACAAATTTTGCAGTTTTTTTAAATACCACAATCTTTTCTGCATTTCTATGATCATAAAGTGTCCTCAACTCTCTCATACTTAAAATGTGCGACCGTGTGACCGCATGACCTAGCTTCTCATTGACCTAGCAGGCTATCAAATTTATTATTGAAGCTTTAGATAAAGAAAAGATATTACTATTTTCGATCTACATTTGATAGCTATCAAAATATTTTTTTAGGAATTTAGGATTTATGGCGATTCGTCCGGAGAAAGTTCGTGCACATTAAAAAATTTGCTTTCGGCCTAGAGGAAAGCATCCCATGGTTTATTATCCTACTTATACAACTACTTGGTAACTCCAAGTTTCATGATTTAAAAATATATATTATTTGCAAAAGCATTTTTCAATGTTTAGTCTTCAAGTTATTGAAAACTTCATGAACAGAATTTATCAATGTGATTTTGGTATTCAAGTATTTTAGTAAGTTTAGAGAGTCATTTTTAATTAACCCGCCATCACTCGCAGCTTACTTGCAGCCTCCTGACATCATAGGTACATAATATATCATCATTGACGGTCATACAGCTCGTACAACTCTTACGAAAGTTAATACATTCCCCAACAAAAGATACATTTGAATTTTGAGCTTGGTATTTAAATACGTTGAAAAGCCTGAGGTTTAAGCATACCCTCGCGCTCCATTTCGTCGAATAACATTTACATTTACAGCCATTTGAGTCCCTAATTAACGGTTCTGGTTTTTGTGCAGAGATGAAAAAAACTAAATATCGAAAGAAAGATTTAAAATTGTTATTTATGATGTCAAGAAGTTGCTTGGAAGCGGTTACCAGTTATTTTATTCATAATACGTTTGCTTTAGACCACAACCTAGCCTGGTGATAATAAACAGTGCGGTCTAGAATGGAGCACGCTTATCTAGAAGATATCTATAAATTTACTCTTATCATCGCCAGCCTTATGACGTCCACTACTGGACGAATGCCCCCCCCCCCCCCCCTATAGGGAGGGGTTGCCATAATCCCCACGCTTGGCAGGCGGCTTGGGGATCGCAGAGTGTTATCACCGTTAACCAAGAGGACGCTGCTGCCCGTCCTCCGGTAAATCTAGATTCAGTTTTAGGACATACTCAGGTCCAAATTTACTCTACTTTTGAATAACTTATCCAAATCCGAATACCATATCCTTTTAATCAAATATGTCAACTGTATATTATGTATCCCCAAAAGTGAAACGTAATAAAGGTTCTCGCGCTGGTTCGACGTTTAGGCTTCACTGCGCGGGAGCACTGAACCGAGAGTGCATGGCATCCTTGAATCGGGTCTGAGCCCGCGGTTACATGTGAGAAACGAACTAGACAGAGATGGCGGCGAGCGAGACAGCCGCGGAGAAACCCCTCGAGACAAAGACAGGGACAGATATAGCTTGCGTGGTTGGCATTTTAAAACGATGACGTCACGGCCAAAGAGGCTTTATGCTTTACCGCGGATATTTTGATGGTCATTGCCAGTTTTTTAAGAACAAAATATATATTTTTGTATTATTTATACGGTATTACTTACATTTAATGAAGTAGGTACTCCATCTATAGTTTCAATTATTTATAACATCATCCGGAGCTATTTCAAAAAAAAGTGTCAAACACACGTCAGTTTACCTAGTAGGTACTTTAAAAATATTTATATAAATAAGCATAGAGCACTGTTTTAGCTATTTTGGTTTTACATAACTATTGTTACAAAAATCAATAATTAAAGGTAGATACCACGGGAATAATCGCTAAATTATACCCAAGCATACATATCCAAAATATTAGGAGGCAAATAATAGAGCTCTCACAAATTTATTTACTCTATGTTAAATTGATAGCCCCTGATGTTTTTACTGATAAACCTAAGCAACTGAAAGACCTGATGGTCTGATGGTAGGTAAATGTCATAACCTACTGAAATATTTTCACTATACAAAATTTTTGGTCAGTTTGTGTAGGTTTATTATGCATATCTAAACTAAACAACTAAAATTCTTTTTATACTTTTATATAACTATATCGAGTAATAATTACATTGAGAACATAAATATAATAATAAAATAACTCACAAAATAATTCTATTTCACACCAACATTTTTACATAAAACGACAAATCGTGCGACAACTGGCGACCTTATCGCTAAGAGCAGTCTCTTCCAGGCAAACTCAATTACAATTGTAATTTTGAAATTGTTTACGTAATTTTCCTTTCAAATTGACCGTATGTGGGGCCATTTGGAGCCAATGTCAATTGCAATTGATCGTCTCAGGTCCTCTAGGCCTTGAGGTCTAAACGACCAACGAAACATTCGTTACTCCTTGACAATTTGCGCCCATTCAGTGTTCATCTCTGTCTTCCGCCGGTCAGAAACCACGTTCTATTCAAAGTAATCCCAACATTAGCTGTAACCACTATCTTCACCCAAAACATATAAAAACTAGAAACTTCTCAACTTAACAGTGTTACAATGGCATGAAAATACAACGGTACAACCTTAACTCAACACGAAGAAGCCTTAAACGAAGTAGGCTCAATAAAAGTCAGTCTTTTTTAACTTAGCAGGCTTTTATGGATGTGAAAATTGTAAGGCTACCGTGCAGGCTTGCACCTCAGTAGTACTTATGACTCTGGCCACCACGGTACTTACTCGGTTGCGGTGGCACTGACGTTAAAATAATCACAGTAATGCTGTGATTACCGCGATTTCGATGACTGTGCTTGATCTCTACAAGGTTGTGTGTATACCATTTTTGTTACTGTAAATAGTTTTCGCGCGCATAAGTTTCGGACTCCTTGGAAGCCGGTTTTGTTTTCTTCTTTTTTCGGTGAGCGAGCGATGGCCAGTTGCGGTAATTTTTGCTATTGTTTTTGTTTATGAAACTCGCCTTTGCTCTAAAATTAAAAATAATTTAGACCTAACTTTTTCAACAATATGCTAAAAATTATACCTACTACCAGTGAATTTAAATAGGTTTTGTGAACGCAAAATAGTGTGGGAGCCAGTAATGTTAAACAAAGTAAGCACAGTACCTCCCACATTTTTGAACCTGAACTTCACCTTTGAAATTAACCGTGAAGATGCAAATCATGATTCTATATCATTGACTTACAAATATTTTTATTTTCAAATATTTACTTGTGAATACGACCTAAGCTAAGTTGCGGTACAGAACACAAAATGAAGATCTTTAGGTAGATATAAAATGTCCTTGAATGTTTTATTTACCGTATTTCTATCTTAATACTTCGTATGCCAAATTACAAAGCAGAAATTTACCTTACCACATTACATCACTGCTAAATAATGTAGTTTTGACTAGTATTCAAGAACTCATAATCAGCTGTAAACGGCCACTGCTGGACGTAGGCCTCCCCTTTAATAGGGAGGGGTTGACATCCCAAGTAGCACAAAAGCGCATTATATAAGTTCACATCGGTTATTCCAGCATTAATAAAAACGTATAAAGGTTCACTCAAAAGCAAACAGCTGGATAGAAAAACATCGGAACCAATTTAACACTTTTGTCTGTAATATAACTTTATTAGCGCTACAAAGATGCTACTGTAACATTACTTGCGTTAATATTATGTTTTTGATACTATCAGCCATATTGCAGCATTTTCGTGGACTTGAACGATGCTAATAACTGCATTGAAGTGTTACTCGTGTGCCATTATAAGATTACATTATTAGGAGGAAAATGTGAACTACAATAATGCAAACACTTATTTTGTGAACTTATTTAACAACGTGTAATCTCTTCATGCTGCATATGGCTTCACTCCTGGAATGTTGATCAGCTAATTATACCATACTCTTACAATGACACTTATTTATACCACGAGAAGACTGTACGTGAACATTTATGCAAATGACTTACAACGTATTACTTTAAACTAGTTCACACGTACCCCTGATTCTTGTCATAGCCCGAATAGTCGAAAACGAATATGCATTTAATCGATTAATAAAGTTTAAATTATAATGTTCAATGCTGTAGTATATTAGAGAGCTTCTTGCGGTGTGAAGAGAGCGAAGGGAGCCCCACTATTTTTTATTCTGTGCCATCCCCGCGGTTTATGGGGATTGGGTATAAGTAGATATAGGCGATTTCTCAATAGGTTTGCGGATCCCTAAAGCTGGTTTTCAAGAGTAATACTTTAATTGGTTCACTGGTACGCAATTGGTGTTAATTTTGACCACTGTTACTCTTCACATCAGCTAAAAGTTTACTTGAATTACACATGAGCTATTCATTCTTGCTAATTGCTTGCTTGTGGTTCACTAGTGAGCATATGTAATGAAAACAACATTTATTTGTGATTAATGCGGTTCACGTTACAGGTCCACCATTTTTTCTGTTTTATAACCTGTACACTTTAAAATTCATGTATTGTTTTCTTTAAAACAATAGAAATAAGTAATTTTTTATAATGTTAAATTTTGAACTTTAAGTTTTATATCAAAATTTACATTTCTAATCACCAAATTTAGTAAAAAAACAACATAGTTGAAATCATCCTTATTAAGTTTTCTTGATTAATATTATAAAACAATGTTATTTAACGGGCGCATGAAAAATTTCATCTGAAGACATATAGTATTTGACAATAAAATTGCATTCGCTGTATAATTTCATCACATTATAATAGTTATAATACACATTGTACTCGCCAAATATTATTGTTTAATAAGTTCACCACACTAAAACTAAGTTTTCACATCGACACAAAATAGAAGCTGTGATAGGAAGTATAAATAATACAAAACGTAATTATTTAAAGCACATGTGAACAATGAAGGTTATAAGCATCTATATCGTGTCACGATTAATATTCGTTGTGTACTTTCAGCTGTATAGAACGTCCAACAAGTACGAATATATTGTTTGTTAGCTGTTTGATAAGTAACATATATCTACTTAATCAGCTGTTTTTCAGCACTTATGACGATTGTTACCGTTTTTAATGCTAATATATTGCTATAGAATGCTGTTATACAGACAATTAACAGCTTTTTGCTGTCAATTTTGTGCCCAAATCAGTATTATATCAGCACTGTAGTAGGATATAACTCTGATAAACAGCACATGCCAACAGCAAAAGGTTTCAGCGTGGCCTCTTTAACTGCAGCTATACAGAACTTGTGTGCTACTTGGGATAGTCCCCCGCTAGGCGGCTTAGGGTTCGCAGAATGCTCACCACCGTTAACAAAGAGGTCGCTGCTGCCCGTACTCCGGTGGTTCTGGATGTAGTTTTAGGACATACCCAGGTCCAGTCTTCAAGTTTGCTAGTTTTGACAGTTCAGTCAAAACTAGTTTTTTTTAATTGCTTAGTAACTAATCATTAATGGGCTCTAATTCTGAATAGCTTAGCCTTATAAGGAGCCATATAACCCTTATGTATGTGTGTATGTACCGTTATATAGCCTTATGTATCTAACGATGTGTTCCAAATTCCAAGTGCGATAGTCTTTTTGAAACAAAATAACCGTGACATACAAACATACACAGTGATAACTATAGGAATCAAACAACTTTCAAACAAATCAAAATTGGTTCAGTCGTCTGGGAGCTACGATGCCACAGACAGGTACACACGTTAAAATTGTAACATCCCTCTGATAGCGTTGGGGGTTAAAAGATTTCGGTATGTTTGGTTTAAAACAATTAGGTTTGTTTGGTATCGGTAATCGATACTTTAGGTGAAATAAATAAATGTCGGTGGACATTTACACAGCCCCATTTAGCCCCAAACTAAGCAAGTTTGTAGGAAACCAGATAGCTGATAGAATAGGTACTTATATACATATGTTTTTTGTTAAGATATAGGTACTACACTCAGACACAGAACAAACATCTACGTAAGTCACAGAAGTTTTTGTCCTGGGTGGGGATCGAACCCGCACCCTACAGCTCTGAAGACAGACATGCTACCAGCTGAGCTATAACGCAATCAAAGTACCTACATACATTTTAGTGGATTTCGGCAGTATACATTTTTTTCCAATCAATTTGTATAAACGGTACTGTGCCTGATTCCATTAAAAATAATACTTAATTGTTTCATGACCAATCTATATTTTGTGTCTAAAACCCAATACTTACACGTAAGTACTTAATTTCACCTGATCTTGAAAATATGATTGGAAAAACATTAGTTTCCAAATCAAATTATTTGTAATTTTTGTGGAACGTTTAGTCGATTAGTAACAAACCAGCTACTCGATAAGAAGCGGCATCGACACAGGCGGGGCGCGGCGGTGCACAATAAAGTGAACGCATGGGTTTTTTGGCGGGAACGCGAAAAAATCATTCCAAAACTTGTGTTTTATCTCGTGTTAATGCATTAAAATGGTGGCACGCGCACGAGTGTGGGCAAGTGATATAATGTGGTAAAACATGTCTTTTCGCGTTGTTTCTGAAACTCCGAAGAAGCTTGTAGTAAAGTTGTCACTTTACTAGGGCATGACTGGACTTGACTGTGACCTACTAAGCGTGACTTTGACTGTGACTAAGAGTCATTCTTGACTTGAAATTCACCAAAAACTAATTATAAATATTTGACACTGGCAAATGCACATAGTGCGCCGGCATACTCCTGTTAGGCGGAAAAAAGAAAAAAGAAAAAATAAGAGAACGCATGAACGCATTGACTATGAATCGTATATTATGTTCTGCGCAGCAGAATTACAAAACTGGGTAGCCCGATTTTTAAATCGTGGCTGTCAGTGCACCAGAGTGTGAACCGAAAATGACTGTGATATTTTTATCGTACTGTTTAATTTTTAATTTTAATTTCTGATCATTGATATTTTTATTTTTTATGGGTTTCCTATGTGTATACCTGAACTAAAAACATATTATTTTATTTTTATTTATTATTTAAATGGCGTCGAGACCGTATTGTCCGTAATTTTGATACCATGCGGTATCAAAATTATGCATTTGATATTCTGTACAAAACACCATACATTATTTGACTGTGCCTATCCATAAGAAAGGTAGGCAAGTAAGTACATCACTAGGTCAATAAAAATTACACGATACATCACTAGGTGAATACAAGAAACTTAAAAAAAATAACAACTGACTTCAAATTAATATGGGACCACATCGAGAATAAAAAAAAACCAAATAAAAAAAGATTTTTTAAATCGGTTAAAATTACTGCGATACCTACCTATTAGTAATAATATTGCACCGTAGGCAATTTGAAAGTTGACATAATAGGGTAGATGACTGATGTTTATATCGTTGAAACCAATAGCTTTGATGAAGAAATTAAGTAAATATAGTATGTTTATTGAAAAAATAATTTTAATCGGTTAGTAATGTTCTGATATATGAGCGCTTAAAGTTTTTGTTAGAGACAACTCTGTCCCTTTCCCACATAACAAAAAATGACGTCACGCCTTACTTGTCAGAATATAATTTATATGGCGTACAGAGAAGTGACGTCACGATTTGCTGTTTCGCCTCTCTGTCTAGCATGATATTAAAATGCTTATAAGTTGCTTATTTTTGATCAGATTTCATTTTCTTTTCATTAATCAGCTATATTTATGGACACACACACACATTTTAATAGGACAATAAAAAAAAACAGTCATCTAGCCTATTGTAGGCATTTTTCTTTTTAGGCATTCTGTTGCAGTCTGATCATAAAGGACTGCAATTTTTGCCAATAATTAGGCAATCTTTTGGCAGGTTGTGAAATAATTTGAGATAATTACTGTGAGTAAAGCATTCATGAAGCTCTTATTAGCTAAAGTAGTGATCGATTCTGTTATTGTCCTATTTTATTAAACCAAAATAAAAGAGAATGGGCGAATTAAGAAGGCACCAAAATCTGATCGGGTAATTTTGAGAAACTGAATGCTTTTAGAGTCTAATAATTATTTGGGGCATTATTTACTTCTTGGGACGTAGACAAGAAGTAGTTGTGGGTAAAACAAAAAGCTATATAAACTCGATTACATTGTGTCGATTGATGTTTTGATGAGCATTAATGTAATTAATGTTTTTCTGAATGAATAACTCAAAAGTTAAGACTGAGAATTTTTCGATATTCTTAACATTTTAGGTTTTCTCTTCGGTCATTCATTTATTTTGCTTGTTTGCTCGAAGGGTGACTACTCGACTAGCTCCAAAGACCACATGCGCCCGATTGCCTTTGACAAGTTCAAAACGGTTGCATTTCATAGCCTGCCATACATTGCCGTTTATTTTTCACATATTGGAATGAAAAGTCACACAGCCAAAACATTGGACCCAGTCGTACCTACGTTAATTGATTAACAAAATATTGGTAGGTAATTTAGACTAACCTCGACATTTAGTTAAGTTGTTTTGATCACGTTACGAGATGACCAAGTTATACATGATACTATTAATGTACCATGACTTTACTCGTTTTTTTTCTCGAAAAGTAGCCAACGGGTCCCTATACTTATATTCTAGTATTATGTTAGACAGGATTACGCGAAACGGAATTACTAAGCCGAAAGGGTAATAGGGAATATGCATTTTTTTATTTACTCACAAGAATGCTGACTCGCAACAAAACAAATTACGGATATAAAATTTAAATATATGTGCACAAATAACGAAGTTATAAACATTTTAGTTTCACGTTCAACAGGACACTATGTGGCTAATGACGTCAAAGAACACATTAAAAAAAAATACGCTTAAATGACGAGACGAGCAAGACTTTCACTTGGTGGTAAGCAGGTAAAAATGTCTTAATACGGCTATAAACGTAATTTCGTAGGTGTAGGGCTGAGTGGCCAGCCCTGTATTAGAGTCAAGGGGGCGACCAATGGCAAAAGTAAGTAAAATGTGTATTTTTAAACACATCGTTTAATGATTAAGAACGTGAATATTTAGATTTTAAAAAATACTACAGGTAGGGGAAAATCCTATAGAAGCCCAGTAACCGAATAGAATTTTGGAAAACAATCTGGTACTAACAAAAAAAACTGTTTTAATTCAAATGCTTTAAATTATCAGCGACAACACCACATTATTTTTTTCGAATTACACAGCCAGACTAATGTTTTAGCATAGTAACCGTTTTTTTTTTTTTTTCATGCCTATATTTTGAATAATTAAATAAAATCTCACCTAAATTGCTCAAAGCCATTATCATCATCAATTATATCATGCGATTTTCGACTTTAAACTAATGCAAGACGCGCGGGTGAAATCTGATATTTTTCTGGCATTAGGCGCACTCTTAATGCCGCCCGAAGGCCTCTGACATAGTTGGACGGCAGTTGTTATATAAAAATATAAAATAAAGACCGAGACCAACAATTTAACGTGTCATCTGACCTATAGTGCTCTAAGGATACTTCCGTAAAAATATTCTAATCAAACACTGCATTTACTGGTATTATTATTTAATTTGCCAGTGTTCTTGGTTCTTGAAAACCTTTTTGAAACTTCCGGCTATTTTATGTCCGATAACGCTTTATTTATGTAGGTACTTTGTTAACTGTTAATTATTCCGTGGCTTATGGCCTTACACCTTCTAACAATAGATAGACCAAATAATAGAAACAACCCTCTTTGTTCGAGGGCAGCTTTTATTTGAGATAACATTTACGGTTTGGGTCGCCTTGGCAGCTCTCTCTTGCCCGGTCATTCTATGTTTTTTTTAATCTGTTCAGTGCATCTTACAATACTAACATCACGAAGAATATAGGAAATGTTAAAAAAAAACTTAATGAAAACACTATTACTCTTTGATGGTATTATAAAAAAAAAGTGCGTCGTATACATACATTATATAACTTGCAGTGAGGTATAAACTTAACCTGGTTATACCCATTATACTCGTAACATTGCTGTAATGTAAAGTAAAAAGCACGCGTGTGTAATATCTTATACATTTAGTACAATATTATATTAATATCTAATAAGGAAATATGAAATAATATAGTAGTTGTATAGTATAGTAATAGGCGGAATCTATTGCAGAGTTCGCCTGGGGCCAGCTATTCAACCGCCAAGCAGTAGTGTGCAAGCTAAACAGTGTTCTGGTTTGCCAGAGAAATTACTGGGAATGTAGAAATTTGACATCTAATTTCTCAGGGTGACGAGTGCGGCGCAAGAATTTGTTCGCATTAAGTTCACAATTATGCCCCTGTACCTGTTCACCTGGTACCTGTACTGTACTTGGGCAGGCGTGATGCTTCCCACACTGGGCGAACGTCTCGCGTCTTTCAAGAGACGGGACATAGCATAAAAAATAGAATCATTCCGGGAAATCACAGAAACTAGAGACAAAACACTTTCTATACAACTAAGTCTCAGACAGATAAATGTCTTTGAGAGAGTCTAGAACTGGCTTAGGTTATTGACATCTTTATGCAAATCTATGGAAATAAATAGATATTACGTAATAAAAAGTTTATAGCTGTACCTCTCACATTTTTACCAACGAAAAACGACAGAGGCTTTAGCATAGGTTGCAAGAATTACGTCTTACCTACCTACGTAAAGGATAAAAACAACAAAAAACATTGAACCCCCCACCAAAGGAGGGGTGGTTATAAAGACGTGTGCATATATATTTTATTGTGTCTTTCTGTGACGTCATTTTTAAACTGCCTGAACTATTTACGATAGTGGTGCTCTTATAAATGTTCATCATTTTTGGCAAGCTATTCTTTAGTTATTGGGGTGCCAGAGCTCAATAAAAGAAACCCTTTACAGTTTTTCCGTGTCCATCTGCATCTCCGTCTTGTATGTAGGCTTCAGTGTAAATTATAGACGATACGCGTGTAGAGAAACCTTTTGCTCGCATGACTGGTACGTATTCAATTAAGCCTTAATTTCATGGAGCTTCTTTCAAGCTTGTGGTGTAGGGTTTCTGCCTTGCAGTAGATATAGCGACACGTTTAATATGTTGTACCTTACCTATTTACAATTCATAAAGATAAAGATAATTCTTCGGGGAATGCATGAAATATCAGAGGCCTAAAGTGGGACCACATAAATAAAAAACGATTAACCTACAAACATGCGTTATCGCAAAACCATGTACCTACCTACCTATTATATAATATTCTTTTCATCACACTTGCTCGTAAAGTGGATCTTATTGCATCGGTTTTAGGCGCATAATCCAAGCTATTACGCACGCGTGCTTTTTATACATTACGGCACATGGTGCTATAATAGGTATAACCCGGTAAAGTCAAGTTTGTACGTGACTGCAATTAGACGTACATATACGAAGCACTCTTAATATAGCCGGGTAATACTTACAGTTTTTTTGTAATACCAACAAAGAGTTATTATGCCGCTGAAGTAAATGTCAACCTGCGCGCGCATTACTGATTTGGGCGCCATTTTCTGCAAATGTTTGTTGACGTTTTCGCTGTGTGGTTGATTATTATCAAAAAAAATATGTTTTTTCCTCGCAAGTGTGACGAAAACAGTCGTATGAAACTCTTGTGCTATGTTTCAATACACTCTCGGCTTCCTTGTCGCGCTCGCCTGCGGCTAATGACCAACATAGCACACTTGTATCATAATGTACTATTGTAAAGCCTTATTTCGTGTAGACATTTTAACGATGGAATATGAGTAGGTCCTAAGTAATATGAATAACTACCATGCTGATCACGCGTAAGTATATAAGTTCTGAATTGAAATATGCACCACATACTATGTTGCAGCTGGTCTAGTAAGAGACCGCTCAACTTGGAGCTCATTGTGAGGTTATGGGTTCAAAAGCTGGGCCCATAATTGAGTTCTTTGGAGTTTTACACGGATTTCGAAACCACCGGTTTTTAGGTGAAGATAAACATCGTGAGGAAATCTGCATACCAGGCAAGAATAAATAGCGAATGTGAATCCACCAATCCGCATCTGGCAAGCGTGGTGGACATGTCTCAATCGTTATTCGAGGGTAGGCCTATATCCAGATTATCCACTTGCGTACAATTGAAAAGGCTAAAGACTAAAGGCTAAAGGCTAAGACTACGGGCATGGGATTCAACTCCACTCACTCACTCACTCATCAGCCATAAGACGTCCACTGCTGGACGAAGGCCTCCCCTTTAATAGGGAGGGGTTGCCATAATTTCCACGCTTGGCAGGCGGCTTGGGGATCTCAGAGTGTTACCACCATTAACTGAGAGGACGCTGCTGCTCGTCCTCCGGTGGTTCTGGATGCAGTTTTAGGACATACCCAGGTCCAGGGTTGAACCCCACAACACCAATGAATATTATTTTGGACGTATGCAGGTTTTCTCATGATTTCTTTCCTTCGCGTTACACTCAAAGGTTAGAAAATCCGTACATAAATTCCAAATAATCTTTGCTAAGGGTCCGAGATTGAATCCATGGACAAATGATTTCGATTCGAGCGGTCTAACACTAGACTACCAAGGCTTTAAACCAAGTGCGCCTATAACTAAGTCTCCAATACTTTCCAACTGGTGAAACCTGTCGTGATCTAAACTTTTCTCTTCTTTTGTTAATTCATTAGGATGCCACCATTTTAATTGCTAATGGCATTTAGCTAAGATTGAGAGTTGCTTGCTTGGAGGATCTAGCTCTCTCTGCTGCTTGCAATATTTAGTAATGTGTCAACCTCGGAGGAACTAGCTCTCTCTCTCTCGTGTCGTCAACTAACACATCATATTATTAGAACCTATTTTTAGATTGACGAAAAAGTTATTTATTTAAATGCACATGTACAAACTACAAAGCATTAGAATCTACATAATGTAAACACAAAAGTAGGACTATACTAAGTACATACCCTGTAAGGGCGTCGCATTAATATTACATATTTTGTTATGGAGCAGTATGAGACATTTTTTTGGAGTACTTTGGAAACAACCCATGAACACAAATATCTTCCATTAAAAACAAATAAATATCGGTGGTCTCACTTTCACACAGCGCCATGTAGCTCCAAACTAAGCAAAGCTTGTAATATGGAAACTAAAAAAAAAAATGTATTTAAGTATTTTATCAGCTATCTGGTTTCCATAATACAAGCTTTGCTTAGTATGGGGCTAGATGGCGCTGTGTGTAATAAATGTCCCCCCCCCCCCCATATTTACATATTTAGATAGCTAACAGAATACTTTGTATACAATTTCTTATTTTTATTGACTATCCGTATGAGTATCCCTGTGTAATTATTATCATAATCAGCCTATCGTAGTATACAGTTGGGCACTGTGCCGCAGATCCTCTGATGGACATAGGCCATTCCCAGGGCACGCCAATCAACTCGAACTTCGGCTTTACGTTTTCAGACACTGCCAAGGCCAACTCTCTTAGATACTTACCTTTTTTTTTTATTCGGTATAGGTTTGCGTTTGACTACACCGTGCCTGATAGTAAGAAACGGTGCTGTCTAGGATGGAGCACACTTACCTAGAAGGAACCTATTTACTCTAGATTTGAAGACACCATGGAGTCCATGGAGTCCTATCTCTCCTCCACGACTCCATGAAGTCTTAAGGCGTCTTACGCTACGTTACCGATACACGACTACCACTCTATGACACCTCTACCCCATCGGTCATCGTTTCTGCGACAGATGAGTTACTTCAACTTCATAATACACTGAGCTATATACTTAATTACTCGATTTGTTTATTTCATTCGTAAAATACTTCATACCGGATTCGAAATATTGAATTACCTGTCGACTGTTATTCCATCTTTTTATACACTCGACCGATTATTTAAGGCCAAGCTCAAAAGCTTATAAATGTTCAGTAAAAATTTGGCGAAATATCGATCAGTCAGTTGCCAAGTGGAGTTGTTTATTGGAGAGTTATTGGCTGCAGTAGCGTTAGCGAACCGGTTGGCGGGCCTGCCCGCTATGGTGCGAAAAACTGGTCGATTCCCGGTTCCGGTCGGGCCGGTTGCAGGTTTTCGTCTGGCAAAAAAGTAGAGCCTCGAGGCCGATCGCGATACAGTCTTACGGCGAGTCTTCGTATGCAGTTTACAATGCACGTGTTGTTCATAAAAATATAAATAGATAAGTATATGTAATTACTTACATATCGATTGATCTAACATATGTATGGTACTTACTTAATTAAATCTGCCTTACAGAAATTATTTTATAACTTAAAAAACAAACTGAGATTATGAACAAAAATGATGATTTATTTGACTAATTTTTAGAATCATTGATAACCAACTGAGCAAAACTGGACACACCCGTGTCCAGCTCCTCGAGTCCACTTGGTGATGGTGAATAAACCAATAAAACTTAATATCTCGCTTCTGACCAGTTTAAAAGCAAAATTAAATAAAAACAGGTGTTCCATACATTATGTCGAGCTAGTCATCTAGTCACTCTGTCTATCAATACGTTATCGTTCTTCACCTAAGAGTGAGCAAACTCCGAAATTGTTAAAATACCTATTTATCATGTCAAAAACTTGTTTTGGACGGTTGCATGGTAAATCCGTAATTGTTCCTCAATATCTCTAAATAACTCATGGCATGTTCGATTCATGACTAGCATTCGTCTCCTTGGTATCAGATGTTGACTAACACCAGCCCTACTCCTGCCGATTTTTATTTTTTTATTTTTGACTATCATATCATACTATTATATTGCATTATACACTATACAGGGTTAGTTTTAGTCAGTTAACATCTTTTTAATGGCATATTCTGTACGTCAAAACAAACAACTTTTACGTAGGGCCTACGCTGTTCTGTGACTATTACTATCGGGAAGTCGCAAAATCCATACATTTTGCCCAAGGCCAATGTTGCAATGCAACATTGCAAGGCAATGTTGGCCCCTTAGTAAAAGTTGTTTGTTTTGATGTACAGAATATGCCCTTAAAAGGATGCTAACTGAGTCTAAGATAAAAAACCTGGATACAATAACGTGTATTAACGTTATTGTAAACAATAGTGTCGAAGCAGAAACCAGCTTCTCTATGCTCTATCATCTCGTTATTATTTGAATCTTTATCATAAGATCTATCTCTCCCATGAGAAGTTTCCAGATCATTCTATTTTTCTTCCCCAACAACTTCTTAATTTTCAGAACGATCCTCTCAACGCTCGATTTCGTATTTCTGTAAGACAGTCACGTCTAGAACTCTTTCTTTTCAAGTAGGTTTTAAATTATCATCTAGTTCTGGAACAGCTTGTACTCATTATACTTTTTCTTTGTTTCCATATTTCCTAATGACAAAGAAAACATCGTCCTTCCATTGACGAGCTTTCCCGTGTCGACTATATCTCAAAAACTAAAAATTTTGAAAATAATAACTGTACATTACAATTCTAGGACTGTTAAAAGCTTGAAACGAATCTTGCCGCCGATTATATACACAAAAATTTAATTAAAATAAGTTTCCATTATAACAGATCAACTGAGGAGAAATAAGGAGTATTTTTTATTAAGCTCCTTGTTTGAAGTCTGTGAAAAATATGCTGAACAGCCTTTACATAGTTATCTTTATACGCAATGATGACTTATTCAAGAATGACGTTGCATACAATGTTGCTTACTAAAGAAGCGACATTGTGATGCGCAAGAGAACCTGTTCCCGTCTCGTTCTGCCAAGGTCACGATGAGCGGGATGGCCGACTGGATGCCTATGCATAAATAGGCAACGTGGGAAAATAAGCCAAGCGTAGGCGGTTCGACGGATGGAATGTGAACCCTCTGTGAAAAATAAATAAAGTCAATAATTACTTGTGAGGGTGACGTGATGATTAGTAAGGCAAATATTATGGTCTTCCCACCGCCAACACGTAGCTTACTACCACTTCTACACAAGTAACGTTTCATTGGATGGGTGGGCGCTAATTTTCGTAGCTTTCGTAATAGGTACCTACCTAAGTACTTGATTTCCTCGAAGACTTACAAAATGTATTTATGTTACAAGACAGCTCTGGACATTGAAGTCGGAAGGAACACAATTGTCACGCTCGCGAATTTTCACATTATTGAAATTATAAAACCACCGATTGTGAAATTCTTCATGTGAAAAGTGCATGTTGCATATATTTAGCATACATTTCTGAGGAAATGTTTCTATACTTAGCCAATTTTGTTGTGACGGGGTAATTTTAGAAGATACATTTATTTTATATAACTATAGCGGCACCCCGCGGCTTCACTCGCTACCCTGCGGAAACCGTTTTGTTGAGTTTAAAAGTAGTCTCATTGTTAATATGAGGTACAATCCTTAGTCCGAATTTCACTCAAACGATTAACAGAGTTAAGAAAAAAGTAAGTTCGTATAGGCTGAGTGGCCAGCCCTAGTGTCAGAGTTAATGTGCCGCCCGAAGGCCTCTGACATCGCTGACGGTTGTTGTTATATAAAAACTGGAACAAACAACCGGGACCAACAATTTAACGTGTCATCCGACCCACGGTAGCGCTCAGAAATAAATGCCACGGTCACCCATCCGAAGACTGACCGGACCGTCCGTTGCTTAACAGAGTTAATTAGAACCACACTTAAACAGTCACTCACACACTTTCGTATTTTTATATTAGTCGCCAGCGTGACCTATGTGACGTCAGAATAAGTAATTAAACTATACCTATAGATATTAGGGTTTATCTTTAATAATAATATAATAATAATGTTTATTTGAGACTATTACAAGGCTTATCTTTATACTTATGGTGGCGTGATTATTTGATCTCTTCGGCCAAATAGTAAATATAATTAAGTAAATTAAGTAAATATAATACTTAGATTTAGACGTTATATTTTTTTAAACATTCGTACACATGCCATGTATGAAGCAGATACTTACAAAAAACTTTTTGAAAATTCACACTACAAAAACGTGCTAGACAAAGCTCTGTGAAGGTTATCGTAGAAAAACCTTCACCAGGTAGTCAAATTGGACACCTCCCGCAGGGACCGTGGAAGTACTCCATGACAGGGGGGGGGGGGGCAAACAGAGAGAAACCTTCTTTGCCAGGTATTGCCGTTTGATTTTAAGGGGAGCATTTGGCCCCTTCTGCCCACACTTCCGCGGCCGCTGCCTTGAGGAAAATCTTGTGTAAGTAAGTTAATAATCCCCCACCACTGACTATGATATAACTCACCAATTAAACTATTAACACAATAAAAATGATGGCGTCTGACTGTCGCCACTAATCGATTGTCCTTGTACCGAATTATCTAACACTGTACGATTATGACTGCGCGATTTTGTTGGTTCTCAAATGTTTACTCTTCTTTTTCATAGTCATAGATATTCTTATTGATTATCTGCCAAAAATAATTGACTGCTATAGAGCTCAATCGGTAGTACTCGCAGGTATGTCTGCTTTTAGAGCTGTAGGCCGTGGGTACGTTTCTCCCCCATAGAACAAACATATGTGACGAACGTACCTACATATTAGTTCTGTGTCTAGGTGTTGTATCTAGATACTCGTATATACGTTTATATAAAATAAAAAACCTATTTTATTAGCTATCTGGTTCCCACAGTACAAGTTTTACTTAGTTTGGTGCTAGGTGACGCTGTGTGAATTGTCCACCTAATATATTTATATTAATTCATATAAAACAATGATTGCATGGAATCGCCATTTTCAAAAAGCTTTATCACTTTTTAGTGTTTTATTTTAATCGAAAGAGACCGCCATATGAAATTAGTTTTTTTATATTTTTTTACATGTCTCCATATCTCTATTCCGCTTCTCTATATCTATCAGTCAGACTTATTATGTACTATTGCCTACTAACCTAACCTGTGTCGGAATTGGTCACGGGAACCGAGCACAGTAAACGCCCAAGTGAGTAGGCCATCTGAGAACCAAAATGACTGTTACTTGTTAATCTCGCTCTATTGTGAGTCACAGGTAATAGCTGTTTACAAGGAAATATATACCACAGAATAAATAATAGAACTAAAACGCTTTGTGCGTACATGAGGAATGTCTATGAACGGATGGCGCTGTTTCTGGCCGTTCGATATGAAAAAACGGCCATAGAAAGCCAATAATTAAATTGTGCAATTCCCACTTACCAATGCATTTTCTTTTTTTTTTTTGGACCTGGGTATGTCCTAAAACTGCATCCAGAACCACCGGAGGACGGTCAGCAGCGTCCTCTCAGTAAACGGTGGTAACCATTCCGGGATCCCCAAGCCACCTGCCAATCGTGAGGATTATGGCAACACCTCCCTTTAAGGGAGAGGCCTTCGTCCAGCAGTGGACGTCTTCCGGCTGTTGATGTGATGTACTTAATGTGAATACACTTTTCGAAATGTACCGATAAATATCCAACAAATAGTCAACTCTACAAGGGCTCAAGTCTTTGTAGCCAAGACTAGACCAACACTGGCGCTGTGTGAAAAAACGTCCAGCCATTTAAAAAAAATTTTTTTTTAAACATATCTTTGCCAAACAGCATCTTGGTACACCTCTCGATCGCTTTTAGACTCTCTAGTTAGTACCTACTTGGTAGATCCAGAGCAGAAACTACTCAAATAACAAACAGATTAGGTTTAAATTACAGTACCTTGCCCTTCTAATTTGTCCTATTTTGATGTACACTCATAGTATAATTGATTAGCGTTTAGTATTTCTGATGCGCCAGAAAATATTTCCCATAGTTTTTCTCATTACGCGTCTGGTCTAGAAACTATTGTCTCGCGTTTCCCATGAAACGAGAACAATTAATCAATTCCTAGATATACCCGGTACATCTTGTCTCTAGCCGTGATTCCATCTGTTTCCTCGAATAAATTAAGTTTATTTTACAGGGTTAGTTCTAATCAGTTAGCATCCTTTTAAGGGCATATTCTGTTCGTCAAAACAAACAACTTTTACTTTGGGGCCAACATAGAAATCGAATAATCATCAGCAGTTCGATACATAAAGCTGTTTTTTTGCGATTTTAATGTTGGCCACATAGTAAAAGTTGTTTATTTTGATGTAGCTACAGAATATTATGCCCTTAAGAACTTAACCCTGTTTACAGTTTATTCGAGTTTACATAGAGACAGAGAATGGATTGGCGATAGATTTATAATTTTTTACCATCAGACTGTAAAGCCTTGGTAGCTTCTTGGTAACACCCTAACACCGCTCGACTTGAAACCGTGAGATCGCACGTTCAAATCCCGAGCCTGTGCCAACGAGCTCCTTATAGTTTATGTACGGACTTTCATACCACTGGCTTTACTATGAAGGAAAACTTCGTAAGGAAACCTGTATACCTCCGAAAAGAAATACAATACTGTATGTGAATGTGAATCCACCAACCGCAACTGGGCCAGCATGGAGAATACGGCCAAATCGGCCTTCGAGGATATGCCTAAGTCCAAGGTCCAGCGGTGGACTCTGCTTTTGCGCTGCAAAGTGTCACCAGATTCGTCTTTACTTTTCGATGTCTGTTTCTATGTAAATATCCAGGAATTTAAAATCATTTGAACAATCTTTCGATAAAAAATTACACTAATGATTTATCGATCAATCGACGACTCGTGCTAAACGCATTCGAACGATAAAAAAATAACTAGTGTCTTAAGAGTTATTTTACAAACGCAGACAGGTTTTTAAAATCATGTTACTACATGTTTGGATGGGTCACTGTGGCTCCCGAATTAATTTTATTTAGTCATGAGTGCAGATGTACTTTAGACGCTATATAAATCATCTCTTGTAGATGGAAACGGACCAGTGATGGAAAGGTCATGGAATGAAACCACTTACGGGACCAATGGAGAACTAGGGTGGTATAGCAACGTTATTGAGAGGCATCGCAGTAATCTGTGGGATCAATAATGTTTACTGTTGGTGTAAAATGAACTTACAAAATGTAGGCTACAAAGAAAACTTGCTGCCACTAAAGTACATCGGAACATGACATAGATTATTATATAGTCATGACAAAGATTATTACATCTTATTTGTGGGATTAGTGGAACGGTAATTAATTATAAGGTATAACCCGTAACATAGATTAAGAATACTATATACTTAATCTATGCCCGTAAGGAACTCTACATAGCGAACCACTTTTCTTACGGAACCCAATATGAAATCTAATACTATAAGTTGTTTTTTATTAAATCCAAACATAGGAAAGAAACATAATTATCTTATGTTATTATAATGTATAATCTAACGTTAAAGGACAACCATGTCACATGTGTGTGTGTGTGTTGTGAACAATCACTGTCCTGACTGACTGACTGACAAACAACGCACAGCCTACACCGCTGGTCGTACAGACATAAAATTTGGATAGTGCATTTTTTGTCTACGCGTATTAGTGTTCTAAGAAAATAATTTTCGAAATTCAATCCCTAAGGGGTTAAAAATTGGTAAAAACTTTTGTATGAAACTCCTTTGTTTTTGAACTTTTAGTCGTGAAAATGCTTTGATTATATACCCGAGAGCTAGATCCTCCAAGTGAAAATGTGTGTTTAGATAGTTCATTAAAAATAAAAAATGCTGTATTATATTTTTTTTGGAAGGAATAGCGCGTTATAGGGCGATATAGGCGAATAGGGCGATAGGGGTGAAATCGGGTTATGAAATGTTGCTTAGAAAGTTCTTTGTATTGAAGTTATAGTGAGGTTATTCGTATTTGGTTTGACTTTTTAAAATATAAACAGTAATTTTTTTGCTGAGGTTGATAAGTGGTGGAAGAAAAAATTATTAACTAACCCAGCGGTATTAATAAGATATTTGGAAGCGAGTAGAATTTCTACCGTGCGCAGACGGAGTCGCGGGCGACCTCTAGTCGGAAATATAAATTGAAAATGATGACGCATGCTCCGTGCGCTGACGTGCTGATCCTGTATTTCTTCCTTTCGCCTTCTTATTTCTAGTTGGCTGTGTAGTTTTATAACTTTCCTGTCGATATACACCTAGCTCGCGTGGGGACACGTTTTATTTCTCCGCAGGTAAACTCTACAAAGCTAGAATATGGTGCATACTCCTGCCAGACAGACTGCCTCGGGATAAAATGTTATCACGATACGCGTGCTAAGTCAGCTGGGGAAGCACCAAGCTTTTATTGATGGCCAAGCATTCATGTGCAAAACACACTAAGTACTGTATAATAAGAGGCAATTTCTCCATAGCTAGGCTTAAGTGACGAGATAGCGTTGCCATGCTCGTAGAGTTACAAGCTTTTGTAGTTCAGACAGAGTTTTAAGTGGCACTGAATAGTTATAACTTCCCATCGCTTAGTAGGTAGTATTGAATGCCCGTGGTAATCTCTATGCACCATCTCAGCAATCTCAAGTAGAGCAGACCTCTACCATCCGCAGACTTTGTAGCTACAAAATAACCTAACGGTACACTCAGATACGAGCAGTATTGAATGCATTTAGTATCTTAAAGCATGTGATTCCTACCGTTAAGTCTGGAACTCCCACATATTCTGTGGTCCAGCTTAAACATTGACCTGCGACCTTGTATGAAATAAAGTTATTGGCGCAAGTGAAAAGACCTTCGCGTTTTAGGAGCACAGCTCTAGATTAATTGTAAATAGCTGCGGTCACATACTCCGATCTTGTTTTGAGGTAGGTACTCACATTACGTTACTAGAGGAACTCGATGAGGGATAATTATTATTTTGGTTAATGCTGTGTCACTTCAAAAAACAAAACACTTTTTGATAGCCAAAGAATTTAATTGTTGGCGAATGCCTGGGAGGAATTGTGTACCGCAGCTCCCATCATAGGATACTGAAGTCGGAATACGGAGTTGACCGCAAACCGTGGCATACTCAGGGCATACCGGTCCCATGAAGCGCGGGTCAACTTTGGTAGCCTATCAAATAAGTTATTTTTCAGAGAGCCTTAAAAAGGCTTTTTGGAATAGGTTTATTTGATCCAGAGATAGATATATGTCTTAAATAAACAAATTACAATAAAATTCATCGACAGGACAACAGAGACGCCGCTGCTAGATAACTTAGGAAATATCGTTGCTTTTGTATCAAACCTAATTTAATTTCCCTGGTATCATGTTCTTATTTATTAGAATAAACTAAAAATAGAACACTAAAATAAATAATAACGACAATGAGAATGCAAATAGAATAGAAAATATTAGTTCCAGGGTCTAGGGAGGACGATTGCTATTTGATACAACCATTCCTCCCCAGATCCAAAACTTGATCACGAATGGTGGTTGATAACCCTCTTTTTACTAGATTTATGTTGATAAGTTATAAAGTGGCAGTCCAATTTACCAGCTATAGATTCTATCCTGTGCAACCAGTGATTAAGTAGAGAGGAGCTAAATCCTCCAAGTGTGCAACGATCTGCTGCTCAAACCACTAAGCTGCGATTGCCTTCCTCCCTACCACACCGCGAAATAAAGTGTCAAAAAGTCGTACCTACCTCTATAAAAATCTTTCTTGTATTAATTTATTGTGTAAGAAAACAGAAATGAAATTATATGTTTGATTAAAACCGTTCAATTACCTGATGTTATGTATTTCGTTGACTAATAATGTTATGCGCTAGCTATCATAATATACCAGTCCAAACGCGGCTAGGTTGTTATTATTCAATATTTTTACACAACTCACTTCAATTGAAATGCAAACGTAATTGTTTAATGTTAAACATACTAGCACCCTCGTGGTTCCCTTCGACCCAATAGTTGGGTTACATACAGCCACAGAAGCATAATAAAATAATTATTGGTGGACGTTTCACACAGCCCCAAACTAAGGAAAGTTTGTACCTACTATAGAAACCAGATAACAAGATAAGAACGAATCCTTTCGGATTAGTACTACTGTTCCACGGTTATTTTTTCATTATGTATCAAAACAAACAACTTTTACTATGGGACCAACATTAAAATCGCGAAAAATAAACAGCTATTCAATACATTTCGCCCAAGGCCGGTGAACTTTTTGTATGGAACAGCTGATCATATATTCGGGATTTCAATGTTGGCCCCATAATAAACGTTGTTTGTTTATATATTATGTTGTTTGTTTTTCTGTTGTATGTTTGTTACAAATATGCCCTTAAAAAGATGCTAACTAACTAGAACTAACCCTGTATATGTGTTGAAAAATCCGATCAGCCGCTATTCACTCGTAACAGGCACGTCAGTGACCAAGTACAGTCACGGCCAATCTCGTTAGCAACGCACGTGAAGTGACGCCGCTAAATCCTTTCCATGCGCACTGTAGGTACGTAGAGCAGATACTTAACATTCCGCATAGAAATAGTTAAATAGAATAAGCTATACTAGACATTCCACTAGACCTAAATAGCTAAATTGGATCACTAAAAGTTTTTTTTAATTACTGTATAGGCTTGCGTTTGACTGCCATCTTGTCTAATGTTAAACGAAGATGCAGTCTACGATGGAGCACGCTCGCGTAGAAGAAACCGATTCACTCGCAACTTGAAGACACCCAGATTATAATTATCGGGAAACACCCACTCGGGCAGCGCATTCCACTGTTTAGCAGTACGAATGAAGAAAGTGGAATCAAACCACTATAAGTACTTAAGATACCCTACATGAGAATATAATAAATACTGTTTTCTGATAGATCCCAATCCCAAATAAGCTAGAATACCTTTATAGCTTTGTCATAAAAAGCCATGTCGAGCGCTTGCTATTTTGGATCATGGGATCGTTCTGTATTTTTCAACATGTTACTGTATTATTTAATTTCTATGATCTGTTGTAAGAGCCTAATAAATAAATAAATAAATAAATAAATAAAATAATAATAATAAAATTAGACATGTTCACATTTCTCTAAGCCATTATAAAGCTATCATTTAGATTAAATCATTCCCAAATGATAATAATCAGGTGCGATATTCACAATGTTTAAGCCCTCGCTTTAAAATACAGCTCTTCACCATAAGATCGAAAGGATATCGATCACTCTCTAGTTACGTCACTTGCTAAAACGGGTCGGTGAAGTCACCACGGAACCGGAAGTAGGCACCACAGTCAAAGCGTGGCTTAAATTAGTCCTATAGTATTCTGATCACACGCGATTATGCCACTTGTGGAGTTAACCTAATCGAATAAACTATCGACTGGGAAGTAAAATTTTTACGCGCTAAAATACTTTTCTACCTACGTACTCGATATTTTGATCAATATAATCGAGTCGACCTGGACCTGGGTATGTCCTTAAACTGCAACCAGACCCACCGGAGGACGGGCAGCAGCGTCCTCTTGGTTAACGGTGGTGACCATTCTGCGATCCCCAAGTCGCCTGCCAAGCGTGGGGATTATGGCAACACCCCTCTCTAAAGGGGGAGGCCTTCGTCCAGCAGTGGACGTTTTATGGCTGACGACGATGAATCGAGTCGAACATTTGCTGACTAAGATATTAAATGCATAGCTTTTCAGGATTATTGAGTATTCTTAGGTCTGTTCAATTCCCACTGATCTTGGGTAGGTAGGTACTTTTCACACTGACGAGAAACGATATCGAGACGATATCGTTTCTGGTCAGTGTGAAAACGCCCAATGAAAATTGGCACTACTTCGTTCCATCGTAGAACTCACCAAGCAGAAAACAATAGAAAAAGTGGAAACAAACAGAGTCTATTTCCCGATTCGAAATCGAATAAAATTCGAGTAAAGCCACCATTACTAAAAATCGATAGGTACACAATGTGTTAAAAAGTTATTTAAGGCCAAAACAGACGTGTTGGAATCTTGTATAGTTAATTGAACCCTCTCCGCCGTTGAATAATAATGGTAATGTTATTATTATGGACAAGAAGCGCGTGAGTCGCTCGTAGAATTGGTGTTTATGTTCGTAGTGAAATTATATAGCATGTCTCATCATCGGCTAGACTGACAAAATGGATCTTCAATGATATTATTGCACTACTAGATCAAAATGTAAATGAACATTTTCAATTCATTCAAATTCAAATTTCAAAATAGTTTTCTGCTTTATGACTAGATTACACGAGGATTCGTTGCTAATTCTTGTAAACGTACTAAAACTAGGGCTAACACCTCATCCCACAAGGCAAACCAAACGAAACAGCGTGTAGCACCATATAGTCATTATAAGGGGGTGTTTCGGTGAATGACGGGTATATTCGAGGATATAATCTCGATATTATAGTACCTACCTATAGTACCTACCTTATTTTATTTTATTTTATTTATTTATTTAGGAATTTAGGAATTTTGTTCTATTGATTTCGAGAGTGAATGTAATGTAAACAAAAATGTGTCAAAACCACGTCAGTTTTCATAATAAAAGTGAATGTAATATTTTTTTTAAACATATATTAAAAAAAATATATTTCAGGTTACTGAGACCCATTATGTAGAACACAGAATAAACAAAAATTCAAATTAAAAATAATACATGAATTTTAAAATAAAAAGCACAACATTCATTAAACATTCTATGCAACAGCTGTTTTTCCGCTATTTATGAGTATTGTGTCATATCTATAGCCTTCTAAAGATTTAACATAAAGTCTACTCCATAGAATACTCAATAAACCAGCTAAAACAATTATCTTGAATATATTAGAGGTCGCCCGCGACTTCGTCCGCATACGGAAGAAATTCGCCCCGCTCCCAAAATTCACCACGTTTTTTATTCCCCCCCCCCCCCCCTCCCTTGAATGAACTACCTAAATATCAGTTTTCATCACTATAACTTCAAAAACACAGAACTTTCCATACGACATTCCCCCCACGTCCCCCTCCCCCTTAAATCGTCCCTGTCAAATAATATTGAAAACAGCATTTTTATATTTTAATGAACTATCGAAATTCAAATTTTCGTGACAAAAAATTCAAAAACAAATGACTATCATACAAACCTTTCCCCCCTTAAGGGGTTAAATTTCGAAAAATCCTTTCTTATACACCCCTACGCATCGAGACGAATACACTCTCCAAATTTCAAGTCTGTACGACCAGCGGTTTGAGCTGTGCGTTGTCTGTCAGTCAGTCAGTCAGTTAATCAGTCAGGACAGAGCCTTATATATATAGATAGATAAGTAGGTATTTATACGCATAAAAAGTTGTAGAATTAAGATATAGAGAAGAATTGAATTAAGAAACACTAGGGTTACCGACTCAGCCTACGCACGAGCGTGCAAAACGAGACCGTACAGCACCATAGTGATCTTATTCTAACGAATAACTGATTGTTACGTAACCCCTTTCACCGCTATGCAAAACTACGATCTGACCCGCGCACCGATAAAAAAGATATACTTATAACACTAACGCCACTTTAGAATATAATAAAATGCATATATTAACTGTTCCTTGGAGAAAGTACAATTTATCGATATGCGAACTCGTTTTTTTTTTATAAAACGCTTTGTTTATTTTATTATGACCGCACTAAATTACTACTAGCTACTAGGTCAAACTGTATTGTGAGGCAAATTTTTGAATAACATAATAATAAGCTTTTAAAATTATATACAACCAACGTCAACTTCGAATACCTGGATGACATCTACATATTTTCCAGTAATTTTGTTTAAATAACCAAACTACTGAACCGATTTCGATAAAATGTATATGGAACCACCTCTGAAGTATTACCTACCAAACTAAAAAAAAAACATCAAAATCAGCTTATATTTAGCGGAGTAATCGCGTAATAAACATACAGTCGTATCGGAGAACCTCTTCCTTTTTTGAAGTTGGTTGAAAAGGCTAAGAAACAGATATACCCCTTTTTTCGAAATCGGTTCAGTAGTTTCGTTTTTAAATCAAAATTACTAGAAGATATGAAGATGTCATCCAAATATTCGAAATTAAAGTCGTTTGTATTTTTTCACAGAAGCGTATTATTAAGAGTGTAACTAACAGATATAGATTAAAAAAAATAGATTTAGATTAGCTTTTTGGAAATTTGGAAGAAAGTGTAAGGAAGCATTTCATATTGTGTTAGAGTAAGATTTTGTCATTGTATTTTAGGGCCCTAAATAACTATTAATTAACGTGTAATACACGTTAATATGGGTAAATAGTTATAATTATTATTATAAGCGTTAACTTTGGTAAGCAATGATAAATAAGTAGAGGTCCCTCGCGACTTCGGCCGCATACGGAAGTAATTCGGCCCGCTCCCAAAATTCACCATTAACCATAAACCATTTTTTTTTCACCCTCGCCAAACCAAATTATTTAGGGCTCTAAAATACAATAATAAAACCCTACTTTTTTCATTTCACACATTTCACATTTCACATGCAATTTTTTTTTGTACAATCTAGTGACGAGACGAGCAAGGCGTTCACCTGGTGGTAAGCGTCACACCTGCCTCTTACAGTAGCAGTGTCAGAATTATGAACTTGCGAACACAATCCTGCGCTGCACTGCATTGCGCTCGTCACCCTGAGATATTAGATGTTAAATCTCTTTATACCCAGTAATTTCTCTGGTAGCATTGCCCTTCCATACGGAACACAGTAAGCTTGCACACTACTGCTTGGCGATTGAATAACTGACAAATGTGTGGTACTTCCCCAGGCGGACTCTGCAGTAGAGTCCTACCACTACAAAATTAAATTAAATTATTATTTATTAAATTGAATTAAAATAGTAAAGTTTATGCACCTGCCTAAATTATTGATAATTCAGTTGTGGTTGTGGTGATAAATTATACTTTTGTCGCTAACTGTACACAATATAATATTGTTATACGGGACGAATACAGACAAACGTGATCAGGCGGGACGAACAAATACTTATTAATGTGATGGGCCGATAACTCGGGACTTACTTACAAATAATTTCTTATATCTACTCATTATTTACTATTTATTGAATATCGAAAGGCACTGTGTCCGCTCCAATATATGACAGGTTTCATTATTTTGTCAGCTCGCAGCCGTCATTATGCGGTATTCTATTCTAAAGGCGGCGAGTTGCGCAAGCGCCGCATTATGCCGAGCTATATGCGGCTAGCGAGATTGTGCAACGCGAAATGTGGACAGCCGAGAAAGCACGGGAAATGCGCCATCTTGAACTTTTGGGACGCAATTTTTTTTCCTATAGGCAACGCGAGTTACCATCTGCGAACGTAACATCAGTACAGCATGGCACAGCGGAGAAGCCGACAAACTTGCCGCGGCACTACCATTGATTTTATGATCCACACTATGCAAATACTAAATAAAGAAATACTTAGGTACGAAAGAATTGGGTAGATGACTGATGTTTATATCGTTGAAACCAATAGCTTTGATGAAGAATTTAAGTAAATATAGTATGTTTATTGAAAAAAATATTTAAATCGATTAATAATGTTCTGATATATGAGCGTTTAAAGTTTTTGTTAGAGACAACTCTGTCCCTTTCCCACAAAACAAAAAATTACGTCACGCCTTACTTGTCAGAATAGAATTTATATGGCGTGCAGAGGAGTGACGTCACGATTTGCTGTTTCGCCTCTCTGTCTAGCATTATATTAAAATGCTTATAAGTTGCTTAAATTTGATCAGATTTTCATTTTCTTTTCATTAATCGGCTATATTTATGGGCCACATTTTAATAGAACAATAAAAAAAAACAGTCAACTAGCCTATTATGCTTCAATATTTATTTTTTTATACATTCTAGTGACGAGGCGAGCAAGACGTTCGCCTGGTGGTAAGCGTCACGCCTGCCACTAACAGTAGTAGCAGTGCTACAATTGTGAACTTGCGAACATAATCCTGTGCCGCACTGCACTGCGCTCGTCACCCTGAGATATTATATTTTAAATCTCTTCATACCCAGTAATTAATCTGGTGGTGGTAATTTAGCGTCATTCCATTTTTATTCACCAGTCTCCGTATTATAAGCCCACGGAAAGGTTTCGATACGAAAATTACTCTCGGCATCTCTCTCTGTCTCTCAACATTCAGGATGAAACAAAAACATGAAAAAAAAAATGTATGTGTACATGTGTGTGTGTGTGTATGTTTGTGTGTTGTTTTGGATTTAAATAAATATAAATATATGACCAAGACAGAGAGTTGTAATTTTCGAATAGAAACTTTTCAGATTGGTTTTAGGTTAGGGCTAGTCGGAATAAGTTTGTCGAATTTTATTAAGTACACATTTACTTTAACCATTGCAAACAAAGTACTAGTCAGTAAAAAAAAACATCCCGGTAGGTAGAACCATAGAAAAAATTAGGCTACGTAGTCTTACATGGTACCGGTTCTTCCTCGCTACTTAACTAAAATGCTTAACTGCATCTAGCATTTTTAGTGGTAGGACTCTACTGCAGAGTCCGCCTGGGGAAGTACCACACCTTTGCCAGTTATTCAACCGCCAAGCGGTGTGCAAGCATTACTGTGTTCCGGTTTGAAGGGCAATGTTACCAGATAAATTACTGGGTATGAAGAGATTTAACATCTAATATCTCAGGATGACGAGCGCAGTGCAGTGCGGCGCAGGATTGTGTTCGCAAGTTCTGAATTCTGGCACTGCTACTGTTAGTGGCAGGCGTGACGCTTACCATCAGGTGAAAGTCTTGCTCGTCTCGTCAAATGTCAGCATAATTTTTTTTTAAATTAAAAGTTGAGCAGTGGGTAATACCAACAGCTCAACTGGTAATTCTTCAACTATGAATAGTTGAGCAATGGGTAATACACAATATCTTCTTCAAATTCATACACAGTCATAACTCCATACTAAAATTATCTGCGTCAGACATAGGTCTTGAAAGACACAAAGTAACTGCTAAAATCAGAAAATTATATTCAAACATCTGCCAATGCGGAAATCGTACCTGGGAATTCTGGCTCCTAAAGCAAACAACCGATGATCCCCCGCAAAAAAACTGAGCCATAAAAGTTGTTAGATATGCACAGTAGAGTTTGGGTCGCTAATAACTATTGCATAAGTCATAATTACAATACAAATACTACGTTATAGAAGATAGCACATATATATCTATGACGATTTGCCGCATTACGTAACGTAGATATCTAATATTGAATACAAAATATACACTTCAGCTTTATGCAGATAATGGTTGTCCACTTACAAGCGGACAACCGTCATGATCGCGAAAGGCACGACTTTGTTAAAGAAGCGTGCACACGATGCCAGTCACTAGACTCTATATTGTAATGAACTATTCGATTCTGTAAATTTGAATTCATCATCGTAATCAGCCAGTTTGTTTACGACTGAACTGAACTGTAGTGGCTATGTCATGGAAATAGCGTGATTTCATTATACTTTTAAACGATAGAAAAATGAATGAAGAAAAGCAATTTCCATGTATACGCCCTATTTCTTTCTACCAGTTTATATAAAATTAAAATTTTCTATACTATACCACAACTTTTTTTTTTCCTAAATCAATAAATAATTAATGCGTCACTAAATATTTCAAACAGTAAGCTGTGGGCTAAAGAAAAAAAAACTTTTTTTTTGTGCTATGTCTTTTTCACTAATTAAATGATGGAGACTTACATCTGATTTCTTTCAGTGCCGAGTTTTGCCATCAGTTCAGAACTTTGATTATATACTCAACCCCACCGATAATAAAAAATGAATGGACGGGAAATAAGCGCACGGATTGTGATATTGAGCGCCAGCTCTCCACTCGCGTTAGTCATACTCTGTCTTTGCGACATGCGAGCCGTACGATACAACAAGTAAATCCAAATTATGCCTTCGTGTGCATTCTTCAAGTGTAAGAACACTTTTTGTTTTATTCATACGGGAATACTCACGTTTAATTAAATCGGATACTCCGACTATACACGTGAGTGTAACGTGAGTATTCCCGTATGAATAAAACAAAAATGTGTCAAAACCACGTCAGTTTTCATAATAAAATTATAAGAACACTACTAATATTATCAATAAAAAATTGGGGATCACATTCCATAAGTAAATACACATTAATCACTGTATTTTGTTACAACTGCAATTAATTTCAATAAATATGTTAGGGTAATCGTCATTTTGAGGCGATAGTAATGTCACGAGACAGGCTTTGAGAATCCTTCCTCAATACTCGTGAATGTTCGAGATTTGAGAGTAATATACAAATGCATGTGGTCCCTTTTTGTCATGCAGTAATTAGATTTGCTATCTCTATTTTCCGGCAAATGTAATATCATACTTTAAGCTAGGTATGCTTGATTGTGTTGACTTGTTAATTTAGAACGATTTGCAAGTGCTGGGCCCGTCCATTCCATTATCACCGTCGCTGCCCAACCCTAGATCCTCCAAGGTTCAGAAATATTTTTCGCTGTTCTGCGCATATCATTCCCAAACCATTCTAAATCTTATTCCGCGTGGTTTTCCTTTATGTTTTTCAAGTTTCCTGCATCTTATCTTATTATTTTTTCCATAGATCTATCATCTACTTTTGATTAAGGGATAAATCCAAAAGATAACTCTACCCAAAATTTATTAGTTAAGGTACTTAGATAATAACAATTTTTATTGGCAAATGCCAAATACACTAGGTAAGTAATGTAAAAGTTGAGTTGGTGAACCTAGTTTCTTTCAAACTCAGCTCTGAACTTGAATCCTCTGATTGTGATCTGCGTCCGACGGGCTATGGTGTTCCCAAGCTGACCACAGCTTAGACAACAGCTAGTACAACTCCGGAAAGGGTCGTCGACCCGTGCGCACGCGCATCCATACTCCATTCATCATGCTAGATTGGGGACTCGAAACTATCGACGGTTCCTTATATAGCTTTGCTTTCAGGAAAGTTAAAAATTAACAATTTTGACAAGGAAACAGCACAAGAGTTCTGTACTTTGAGTTTAATATAAGTAGAGGCTTCCGACGATTATAATGATGATGACCTTTGGTCTCTTTCTGTGCAAAATTTATGACGTCTTATTCATGTTAAAACGGCTGAACCGATCGTGAAAAGATAATAATGTCAAAGACGAATATCTTCGTGTGTCTAATTAGATAAGTCGAAGAAAATATGTTTGTACCCAGATACGGGAAAACTACAAAAACACTGAGAAAACCATTAGATGCACTAATTTCATACTAGCTGACCTGTCCCAGCTTCGCCCGGGAGTAAATACCCATTTTCAACAGACTTCAAAAAAAGGAAGTTATCAATGCGACACGTACATATGTAATATTAGCTGTGCCCCGCGGTTCCACCCGCGTGATGAAGAAAAACGGCGAAAAAAAAAATGCCTACAATATTGCCATCACTATACCTTTAAAAACCAAGTACTTCCCATACAAAATTTCATCCCCTTAAGTCAGCCGTGTCAAAAGATATTGAAAATGACTTTATTTTTATTTTGAATAAACTATCTAAGTATTCCAATGTTCATCATTATATCTTCAAAAAAATAAAGACTTTGCTTTATAAAGTTTAATCACCCGCTTTACCCCCTTAAATCATCCCTGTCATAAAATATTAACAACATCAAATTTTATTTTGAATGGACTACCTAAACACCAATTTTCATCAATATAACTTAAAAAACAAAGAACTTACATATAAAGTTTCATCCCCCATTTTACCCCCTTAATTCAGCCATGTCCCAAATCCGTTCTTAGTTGACGTCTCCTACCTGCCAAATTTCAGCTTCAGAGATCAAGTATAGTTTCCGAGATTTCGTGTTAGTCAGTGAGTAAGTGATTATCTTTTATATATATATATATATATATAGATAGACTAGAGGTCGCCCGCCACTTCGTCCGCCTACGGAAGAAATTCGGCCCGCTCCCAAAATTCACCACTTTTATAATTCCCGCGCATGGCCAATACCAAAGGTCATAAACTCTGATGATCCTTTCTCTTTTACGAGTTATATACTGAGAAAGAAGAAGATTAAAGCGGCACTTGCCCCTAGGTAGGTAACACCTATAATGAAAATAAGGATAAGTTAGAAGGAAATATTTGAATATTTAACTGCTCATCAAATTCACTCAATGCCATACATCAATTCAATTTTGATTTCAACATATATGAAGGACGTGACGAAAACTACATAATTATGAAAATAATGCATGAAAAGCGTTAGCGAATGCTCCACTTACTTTGTGTTTGCATTAAATTTGCTTTGTAGTAACAAGTACATTTAATGACACGAGTGTTACTCTTTCTTGATGGTAAGAGATAGTGCCTGCCCTTGAACATTGCAAGCATCATATCTCTTGCAGCTTTTTCAACAAAATTCTAACTTTAATTTTGGCCTAATTAATATGTGCCCATTCGCTTTGTGGCCAATTTTTAAGAAAGAATGCCTAGTTGTGTATTATTTTTATTATAAAACCTTCGTTTTTTGCTGTGCGAGTAATACCAATAAATCACGAGATTCGCGTCACTGGTCTCGGGGAATGGTGACCACAAGCAAATTGCAATAAAATGACCTGAGCTGGCTTGAAAGTACTGTTTTAGATAAGACATTGTTATAAACCAACAACTCTGGCGCTGGCAATTTGAAGCGATAAGACATGATTAATTACTTAAAATATTGCCATTTCAAAACACGATCCACAGGCATGATTCACTATTTGTAACTTACAATTGCTGGGTGTTAGGTAATTTTACACTCACATACGAGTATAAACTTTGTTCAACATCTAGACCCGCAGTATTAAGAACTTGAAAAGAGTTGCTCAAAATATTTATGTTTAAATAAATAGTACAAGTTAAGTGACTTGCACTATTACTCAGCAATTTAATTTAGTCATGCGTTCGCTGTAACCTAAATAAAGTGTTTTTTTCTTCTAATATACATTAACCTCTTTTTGCCTCTTAATGATAATGACGTCAGTGTCAAACTAATAATTTTTAGGATTTTGTTTTGATTATTTTACGAAGTAAAAAGAGTTTAAGACATCTGGACACTACAAGCAAATAAATACGTAAGTCGTGTCAAATAGATAGCTAGATTTCACTAGACTCTAAAGAGTGAAATTTATAGAGTACATAAAGACACCCCCCAAATGCACTTGATCGTACTGGCCGAAAATAACCGACATCGCATTAGTGCATCAGCGTTACATATGAAATCACAAATAGATTCCAGAAATAATGACATAAGTTTATATAAATGGCTGCAGCATTCTGTTTCAGCAGTAGGTCATCTTGCGGCATAGGTGTGTTATCTGCTCAAAGATAAATTGTGTTACAAAACCATGTTGAGACCTTGCCACGGATCTGTTTACCTGTTTGTAAGATAAACAATAAAATACAGGAATAGATAGCTGACGCATTTTATATTCGCACATGGTAAACGCCGTTCATTTTTATTTTATCGCATGTAGGTACCGTTACAAAAACTTCGATAATCGAATCGGGTTCGTTAGCGCTGGCAGTTTCAAAACCGCATCCTTTCCATTCTATAATAAAAAAAAACCTAATCAAAACATAACATCTTGCACGCTTATCGCGGCCGGCGATTCGGGTGAAAACGTGCAGTCTTCACGACGCTCTCAGTCGAACTTTTGCATTTACGTGCGCTGGCCGAATTCACGGAAAAAATAAAATACCGAGCTATCCTTGTCTATGCTCGTAGTAATATCTTTTTTATCTATAATAAAAGAAGAAAGGTAAAACCACGGCTTATAAATTTAATTCGCGCTCCAATTTTGATATAATTATTATTTGTTTTTCAGTGAAAGATGTGATTAGACTGTGATTTTATTTATAAAAAAAATAGTGTTTAAATGATTGAATTATTGAAAGTGAGTGATAATCGAGTGGTGGGTGCTATGCGGGAGTACGGGGCTGAAAGTTTTGTGTGCCGGGTGCAATACCTGAATGACCTGGACCCGTTTATGGAATATAGTGTGCGGGAGCCTCCAAGGCCACTTTACCATACGTTTAACACCACTATACCGCTGTCATATCAGATAGCAGCTGTGCATCGTTTGCTGCAAGCACCGCATAGAGTAAGTATAATTATTATACTAATTGCTAAAAATATATTGTTCGATTTAGCCGTTTGGCTTAAGTTTAGTTTAACACCAATCTAGTTGGGAGTAATTACATTTTTACTGTGAGGGTTTTTATATGAAGGCCTAAAGGCTTTTTGCAAAATTTCAAGTTGCGGAAACAAACACTTTCTGTGAACAAATTACTGGAAAATTGGGAAAAAACACATTATATTTTGGCAGTCTTGTACCGCAATTAACGCAAACTACACGTTTTACCTTCTACCAAATAGAGCAAAAGTAAATCGTAAAAAAAAATAAGGCCCTGTTTTGGTTAATTTCAATTATTAATACGCTAAAGCCCCATTATTTACACTTGTATGTATATTTTATTTATTTGTATACAGTTAAGTATAATATATATTACAGGCATAAACATTCAAATGGTCGGGTGGCCATCCGGGTGGTCGCAAAAACTAAAAAATATTTTAATAGATTTCTGCGTCAGTTAACGTTAATACAAAATGATGCTTTTTTATTTTATTTTTGGTATGTCACATAAAAGTACTTATTTGGTAAGAGTTCAGGATCAAAGTGACAAATCTAGTCTACAGAAAAAACTATTCATTTGAGTGAGACTTAATTTAGCGAGTGATACATAACAACTATTTTATCAATCATGTCACACGCTTTAGTTTAATGATAATTAAAACAAGGAACTGAAACAATCGATTGAAAAAATGCATTCAATAATTATTACATCCTTTGAAAACAATTAAATTCTATGAAGTTGGGAATAAAGCATGGTTACTGTATTGTTTAAGCATTACTACCTCCGCACTCGAAATTCTAAATCACAAATAATAATTAACTGATTATGCTGATGCCGAAATCTAGAAAAGTTGACACACTTTTGATTTAAAATCAAAGTAAGATTATGATCTTGCGCATATCACAACAACACAAAGCGTTTACTCACCGGTTCAAGGGCCGAGTTTTTATTATACTTACTAGTACTTCGCTTGTATTATAGTAAAAGCAAAATATATTGTGCAAGAATTGTATAGAACGAACTATTCACAAACCCGATCCGAACATCACGTTGTACTCTGGAAATGAAATAAATCATCAAAATCCGGCAAAACAACATAAAATAAAAAGCAAACTCAATAGAAAAATACTCTATGTTGTGTTACCATGACAGAATAGTCTTTTCATAATTTATTAGGTTCGATCGCGATAGACAAGACCCGCAATGTAGACCAAGATGAAACCAAAACTCTTAATACGAGTAAAAGTACCACGTTCATAAATATAAATATTTTCACGATGCCTCAAGATCTGTTAATGTCTGATCTGTCTGTTTTCCGGAAAATAGCGAAGATATCTAGATTTATGAAAATGCTACGACAGTCTGTAACACTATAGCCGTGTTCAGAAAAGTAGTTATAGCTACTACTTTAACAAAATACATACTTATTAATTTGCCTAATTAAATTAAATGCTTAATGATATTTTTCTTACATCTTAATAAACAATATATATTGTATTGTAATTTAATATATCATATTAATGAAATTTTTTAAGTTCGTAATATGAGTAAAGCAGCTACATAATATTGTCAAAATTATTTATAAAGGCTATGTCAGTTATTAGTTCAACCTCTGAGGGGAGGGCGATGTATGCCGAATCACAGGTCTTGAACCTAGTTCGGCAGCAGTATACCTGATTATTATAAAACATTAGACTAGCCAACTACTTTTAATGTTTAATAACTTAATAACTTTAAGTAATAAAGATATTATATTATATTATTATATTACTACAGGTACTAATAAAAAAACTGCAACACACCGTCACTGCTCCTACTATTCTGGTAGTTTGATTTTGAAAACACATGAAGACATTTTGATGTGCGTTAAGAATATCTGATAAGCATTTAAATATCTCAAAGTAGGTGCACTACAGGTTCTTATAAAAAAATCTGCAACACACCGTCACTACTTCAACTATTCTGGTAGTTTTGATTATTAACTACAAACATGGAGACATTTTGATGTGCGCTAAGAATTTCTGATAAGCAATTAAATACTCGTATCTCCAAAAAACTTTTGTCTGATGATGACATTACATTTTCTCCTAAAATAAGATTGAAACGTAGTAGAGTAGTAGGTACAACCGGTGACACAATACACACCTGAGACTAGGTGGCTCGCAACTATTCAGAACAGAAGATAATTTTAGCCAAATACCGAGTGAGTAACCAAGTATTAGTAATGTGGGCTTTACGTTTATAGCTCGCTTGAAATAGAGCTTCCGAATTCTGTATTGTTGCGGTACAGTCAGTGCACTTTCCACACACTTCGATACACTCTTATGCTAGGGCTTCACCTGCGTGTAATGCCATTATTTAGCGCGGTATTTGATACAGTACATAGTTATGGCCGGTAATTAGCGCGCTAATAGGCTAGTGGCATGATTAACGTCGTTAGACATTAGGCGATATTCAAAGTCAAATAATAGTGTGGCCGCCCATGTAGCGCATTGTTTAATGCATCATTTATTGCACGTTAATTATTTCGATAACTGGACGTAAAGCGTCACGCAGGTGAAGCCCTAGCATAACACTCACATAAATTGCAGAACGTAATAAGCAAGTCACTTTTTACAAAATAATCTTTAGTTTTTTTTTCAGTATCGCAGAAATTTATAATACGCTTTAATAAAATATACAACCGACTTCAACTTCGAATACCTGGATGACATCTTCATATTTTCTAGTAATTTTGATTTAAAAACCAAACTACACAACCGATTTCGATAAAATTTATATGAGACCACCTCTGAAATATTACCTACGTAGGTACCAAACAAAAAAAGAACCATCAAAATCAGTTCATAATTGGCGGAGTAATTTCGTAACATACTTACAAAAAAAAACATACAGTCGAATTGAGAACCTCTTTTTTTGAAGTCGGTTGAAAATAAGACGCAAATAAGAACAATTATATGAATAGAAAAAATTGGCGCCAGGAATGAGTACGATTGCTATTTGATCAAACACAATCCCTTCTGCCCAGATGCAAAATACTTTAGAATCAAAAAAATACTATTTTATTTAAGAGAAAGCATTACAACAAGTATTTAATTCATTTTCCTAACTCGGCTTCTTCCTCTTTTAAAACAAAATTGAGGATTTTGAGCAGTTCATTGATATTATGTAAATATTTTGTGGAGGTCTTAATATTAAGTCAAAGTGTAGAATGGTTTTTAATATAAGGTTGTAGATAATGATGAAAGAGGTGACGTTTATTAAGACGGACTCGTTTAAGCTAACTGGTTGTAATCTGACTACAATAGTAATTCCGCAGATACCTAGGTCAACTGGTACGAACTAGTTACCCGTCAAATCGACCGATTGTACTCGGAATTGAATCTGCAAGTGAATAACTTAACTTTGAATCGTTTTGAATAAATGAGCATGTATACAGGGCTGGTCCTAATCAGTGAGCATTTAAGGGCATATTATATTCTAAGGGCATACTATATTATATTCTGTACGTCAAAAATCAAAACAAACAACTTTTACTACGGGGCCAACATTGAAATCGCAAAAAAAACGGCTGCTCCAAACATTTTGCCCATAGTCGATGAACTTTGTGCATGGAACAGGTGATACTTTTACTTAATGGCGAATAGAAGATCGGGGCCATACCATGAACTCTTTAATCAATACGGTTTGCGGTCGCGCAGCGTCGGCAGCCGAGCCTATTCGGTCCCGCAATAAGAGTTCATAGTACGGCCCAATACTACGATACAGGGTCCGGTGTAGCAAATAGCAATTCATGATGCCGATATACCCATCAAATAACAGCTCTTAGAACAGTTTTTATTTTATTAAAAAAAAATGTGTCGTCAGACTATTTACTAGAAGGAAAGATATAGGCTTGCGTACATAAGAGCTGGCATCAATATTTATTATTAAATATATAATGTCCGCGTACGGAAGAAATTCGGCCCGCTCCCACTCTCCGACTCTACCGACGCTACCAACTCCCCCCCCCCCCCCTTGGGGGTCGAATTTCGAAAAATCCTTTCTTAGTACACCCCTCCGCATCGAGAAGAATACACCCTCCAAATTTCAAGTCTGTACGACCAGCGGTTTGGGCTGTGCGTTGTCTGTCAGTCAGTCAGTCAGTCAGTCAGTCAGGACAGAGCCTTTTATTATATTAGATAGATAATATTACTTCCACATCACTTTCGTACATTTTTTAATAATGAACCAGCACACTACTGTACTCACCGCACTTTTTTCTTTTGTTATGCGATGTGCTGCGGCCAGCCGCGGCTGTATTAAGCGAGAGCCTTATAAAGAAAGCGTGGTCGCAGTTGGGAGCAAATAACTAGTTTTAAAATATCGGGTCCAGCATGGGACAACACGACAAAAGGAATTCCTTAAGCGAGGTCATTGTTTCATTTTGATTAGTCATCAGACTGTTTAAGTACCTACAAGGTATTTTTATACAGGTATCTATAAAATACTTTGAAGCTTAATTATGATTATCAAGACCAACATGATACTTGCACCGTTATCGATAAAGTAATTGTTTTCGTCACACTGATAACGGCGTTAAACAAAAGGTCCTAATCGATCATGTGCACGTAGCTGAAAATCCTATCACTTCGTCGCACGTAGGACTGGATGGGTATATAAGCGGAAACAGATTTTATCTATTTTATAGTTTTAGCGCTAAGCATTCTAGTGATAAAAAGTCATTAGTTTATACAAAGACACAAGTAAATACCTAACATGGCTAGTTTATCTGAGCCACAGGTAGCCCTTCACGCCAAAACGGCTGAACGGATTTGGATGAAACTCGGAATGAAGATAGCTTATTTCTCGGAATAACGTATAGGCTACATTTGATCATCATCGTCATAATCACGCCGGTGAAACCGCGTGGCGCAGCTAGTATCACATCTTTACTAGTGGGTATGTAAAGTAGGTAAAAAAATTTACTAATGCATAATAAAGAAATCTTGCTATTTCACATTATCATAACCTTAGGACGTATGAACTACGTCTATGCTCATAACATAGGTGTTAATAGGTGTTGTTAATTCTTCCGTTCTGCTCGGTACGGTAAAAAAAATTGGATAAGTACTACTGCTACACTGCTAGCTTCCACCTTTTCCTCGTAGTCATACTATAATGCAGTGGGTTCAAAGGGAAATGCGAAGTACCCGTTGCACCTACTAGTGGGTGAAGGCGGTGGGTGGACGGGGCATGACCCCTATTTTGTCGTACCAGTATGAACACGAGGATATACAATTATACATGTCCTCGTGGTCATACTGTAACATCATATTTTACGAAAATGAGTTTTTCTTCCTCCTGTAGATATAAATACTTTTCTGCGTGTTGACTGAATAATTTTATAGAATATATAATCTACTAGAGGTCGTCCGCGATTTCGTCCGTGACTTCGTCCGTTCGTACGGAAGATATTCGGCCCGCTCCCAAACTTCACCACTTTAAATGATCCCGAGCAAGTTTTTTAGTCTCCTCCCCCAACTCCCCGAACTCTACCGACTCTACCAACTCCCCCCCCCCTCCCCCCCAACTTCCCTTCCTTTGAATGAACTACCCAAATATCAATTTTCATCACTATAAAAAAACAAAAACAAAGAACTATTCATACAAACTCCCCCCCCCCCCTTTCCACCCTCCCTTTGGGAATTGAATTTCGAAAAATCCTTTCTTAGTATACCCCTCCGCATCGAGAAGAATACACCCTCCAAATTTCAAGTCTGTACGACCAGCGGTTTGGGCTGTGCGTTGTCAGTCAGTCAGTCAGTCAGTCAGGACAGAGCCTTTTATATATATATATAGATAGATAGATAGATTCTGCAAAATTATTCGCCTCCTTCCACTAGGATCCATAATTCTGTAGTCTTGCTTAACGGCAAACAAAGATAATGCAATCACTACGTTTTACGGCAAGTACAGGAACTGCCGCTGTTAATACATATGACGTTTTGATTAATTTCTATTGATGCGAAACCTTCAGCAAAGATGACATCAACATCATTCCACGCTTTTAATGATTGGTGACATCAGAATCACTTAAGCTCGTGTTGTTAAAACTAACATGCGATGGATATAAGTGGCTGTAAAAATAAACCGCCTGTTAGTAGCACAGTGTAAAAAACCAATGGATTTATAAACCGCGGAAGTAGTACTATTTATTTTGTGGTACTACGTAACAATCCCATTTGAAGGCGGATGGACCAGCCCAGCTTTGCCGGATAAATTACTGGTAAGATTTAACACCCAGGTATCGCAGTAACAGGATTGTATTCGCAAGTTCTCATCTCTGGCACTGCTATTGTTAGAGGCAGGCGTGACGCTTACCACCAGGCGAACGTCTTGCTCATCTCGTATATGTATAATAAATATATCTAGCACCAGAATCATTTTATTGGAAATATATTTTGACGTAGCTTGCTTTGCAACTCAATTTAATGTAGATTGTAAATCGGCGTCGTGTACCAGTACCAGTACAGTTATTCGCCCATATTATTGATTGTGAAGCAAATATATTAGCCATATTCGTTCCTTTTCTGCAGCGTTGCGTTTAGTATCATCATTATCTTCATCCCTTTGATTAAGGAACGAATATAGATAACACGTTATTAATTCAATCAATAATATGGGCTATTTCCAATCGCTGTACCGGTACATCGAATTGAAACGCAAAAAAAAAATCTGCGTCTTGAATTTTTTTTTTTTTTTTTAATCTTCTGGCGTCATCTCTAGACAACTCTGGGCTGGACCATCGCTTAGGTCAATTGAATGTTGGAATGTCTCATACCATTTATAGGTTTAAAAGGCCACTTAGTTGGATTTTTTATTAGACGGTCTAAACTGTAATTAGGTACGATTCTTTATGTTTAAATTAAAGTCTTTAAAAGGTTTAGTTCCTGGCTAATATGCGGTTTCAAATTTTAAAGGATTTTTTTTCAAAATTGGTCTCATTAATAACACTCGTTATATGGGCTGTAAATAATATAAATAATCTTTATTCGTGGGCGATTTTTTCTTCAGTTATGAAAATGGAAAGATTCGTAATTATGAAAACGGTAAAACAGTCAATTTCAATTATTTTTCGGAGCTGGTTATGCGTTGCTAGTTAGTTCGGCAACTAAATAATTAAAATTAATTATTATTCGATATAGATATTGTTATGCAGTATTCCGTTCTATTGATTCATATAATTTAAAGAGTTCAGTTATTTAGAACGATAAAAACTGAACTATGATTTATCCAACACTACGGACTTCAACTGGCAGAATTATTTTAAAAAGTGACATTCCAGTTTTATCAGTTCAGTTTATTCCGTCTAATTAGAAATTCTATATAGCGGAGTTTTTGACCTGCCTGCATTAAATAACGCAGTTGGTATAGTAGCCGCCAAACAAGATGCCAAATTGTCGGAATGGAAGGGGTGAGCCTGCGCAGGTACGTTGTGTACACCACTGAAGAGAGAAGAGGCAGGGCCTCCGCTTTTCTGTGGTGTACACTTCTGTGCAGAATATTTGGCAAGCTTAATGACAAGTTTTTTTTATTTATCCCCACTTTTTTACAACTTGCGTGGCAATTATACCTAACTAAAAGTTTTATCTCCCCCGAGTCTTGAGCTTTTCTTAGTAGGTACCATAGGGGTTGCAGTGGTTTGGGTGAAAGCGGTGGGTGAACGGGGCATGACCCTTATTTACAAATTACTCCATTCTTTTATTCTAAAAAGCAATGCCCTAAGAAAATAAAACACCTATAAATAAGTACTGCTAGTATAATATGAGTTTTACAGAACTAATTTGTATTATAGCAGGTATTTGCGTTTCCAAACTTTAATTTGACTACTGAAGTAAGCCAAAGGTGCTAGCCAGATCGTCAACATGAACAAGGCGTGCAAAGCTTTTTCCTGTAAATAATAATAATAAATTACGATTAAAATTTATTCACACAAATATAGAGGTAATTAAAATAGACATACAATCCAATGAAAATTAATTAATAATGCCAAAATAAAAATGTTAATTAAAATACAAAAAATAATTAATACAATTAATTACTTGTTTAATTTATTAAATTAAATAATTAAAATTTTAATTGTTTAATTTATTAAATGTATTGTTTAATTTATTAAATTAATTGTTCCATGTATTCAATTAATTGTTTAATTTATTAAATTAATTGTTTACATTACTTAATAAATTATCGATTATATACATAAATTTATCTGTTTTTAATGAAAATAAGAAAAATTATGACCTCTGGCACTTCATAAAAAAATTGGTATTCATACAGTATGAATACCAATACTGTTGGTACTTACCGAATTCCTCATATTTTACAATAAACCAGTATCGATTTTATGGTATTATGACGAACAAGATCCTCTGGTGCTGGTAAAAGAGCGCCCAGACCAGCGCCTAAGACCTCCAGGCTAGGACTAGGGGTAGGTACCCAGAGCTTTGAGTAATAAAGCAAATTCCAGAACATACATCAGTGCTTTGAAGCACATTGACGATTTTAATTTTGGGCATAATAGGTAAGTATTAACATTTATTCGCCATTAAATTCTTAACCTAAGATATGTACCCATTATATTTATTTGTAGTGGTAGGACACTACTGCAGAGTCCGCCTGTGGAAGTACCACAACTTTGCCAGTTATTCCATTGCCAAGCAGTAGTGTGCAAGGATAACTGTGTTCCGGTTTGAAAGGCAATGTACTCGTACCAGAGAAATTACGAAGTATGAAGAGATTTAACATATAGTATCTCAGAGTGACGAGCGTAACACCATTGAAGTAAACCATTTCAAGGCGGATGGGCCAGCTCAGAGTTGCCAGAGAAATTACTGGTAAGATTTAACATCTAGCGCAGTAACAGTGCAGCGCAGGATTGTGATCGCAAGTTCACAATTCTAGACTGCTACTGTTAGTGGCGTGACGCTTACCACCAGGCGAACATCTTGCTCGTCTCGTCACTAGATTGTATAAAAAAAACTTACCCCATAAGAACATTTGACCCGCGGTGGTGTCACAACAATATGGCCGACTTGCCCCCAGTTCCTCTTCGGCAAGCAGTAGGTAGACTTCAGAGCGTTACTCAACACTCCTCTATACATGCTTGCACGCATTTTTCAAAATTTTCAAAGCTCGGTGTAGTCTGAAAACCGCTTTGACGTACAATTAATGGATCTTTATCATTTTATGTCAAAACTTTAACTGAGTCATAATGTATGTGCTGGATGTCAGTTAGCACTAATTTCAAAAGTGGAAGCTATTATGAATCTATTTAGAGCAGAGATTTAGAGGCATGGAGGTTTTATAATTATATAGGTACCAAAAGTTAAGAAAGTATTTGTAAGGCCTCGTTCGCACGGGCGCTTTTTTAACGTCGCGTTAAAACCTGGCGTTGGCCTTTGATTATATACGAGAGAGCGAGCTAGATCCTCCAAGGCGTTGGCGCTTTTCTAACCCTCTCCACAAGTGTGTTCATACGAACGCTTTGAAATCACTTTTGACCTATGTAGGACGCAAAATGAATTTCTTGCAATTACTTGGGTATATGTTACAACCCCAATATATATTAACCCCCTAACCAAATATTTAAGAAGTCACTAAAATCAGTAAGTCCAGTCAAGTTCTCAAGATATATTTTTTTCTCGGTGTCTTTCTAGCTTTGTTTTAGTCGTTTTATATAAACTTCTTCAACTTATACAATAGGTAAGGTTGTATAAACCTTGACGTTTTTAATTGTTAACGATTCCACCTCTGACACTGATAATGTCAGAAGGACCAGGCGAACCCAGCGAAATTTATCAAGCCGTAAATCCATCCTCCAAGAGGAACCAAATATTCTAAAAGGTGAAGTGAACGTATCGTTTTCATATAAGTAAACCAGTTAAAAAACTGATCTCCGATTAATATCAGTGATTTGAAAAATGCAAAGTTTTCCAAATAAATATTAGATAAGATAGGATTAAAATCTGCGGTCAGTCAATTCGAAAATAATTGAAGTGTAGCGCCATCTACTCGATCTGTTGTGAAGTTTTTAGTGTTGTAGATTTGCCTACAACGCGGTACTATGCGATGCGAACAGACAAGCAAAGCAATGCAACGTAATTTATGTCAGGGAACTTCTAGTGATGGCGCTTATTTCCGAAAACTTTTCCGTTTTTTATGTTTCCGTTTCGGTTCCGTCGAACCAAGGGTTTCGGGTATTGAACCTAGAATAAAACTAATATTAAAAATGCAAACGTTTGTCGGTATGTGAGGGTTTTTGTTAGCTGTGCACGCCAAATCAGCTGGACGGATTTGGATGAAACTTGGAAAGGGTATTAGCTTATTTCCCTAACATAACATATAGGCTACTTTTTATCATCGTCATCATCATCATCACCGTTTTTCATCATCACGCGGTTGAAACCGCGGCTCGCAGCTAGTAAAGAAATAGAGATAACAAAGTTTCTAAGAAAAAACAAGTGATAGATGGCGCTGCTTCGCTTTAAAACGCGCAGATGTTTTTTTCTCAGTTATAAGGATACGTCGAACACCACAAGCATTAAACACTGCTACAAATAAATAAATTCGATTTTTTCTATGAGACATCAGGTAACATTGATGTCCAGTACAGTTATTTTATTACTCCAAGTAGGTATCTTAGACTAGTACAGTAAGGCTAATAACGTTAGAACCATTATTACATGTAAGGGTGTGGCAAGATAAATTGAGGCTTTCGTCTACCAGAGGACGTCTTCTGGCGACTGATATTTATGTCACGCTGAAACAGAAGGGTTACGCAGAAAGGTGAACCTAAGCGTAAGGAAAAAGTTACAAATGAAATCTACATAATGGTGGTTTAACCACATTATAAATTTGCGTATACCGGGTGTAAGGCTTTTTTTCCAAACAGAAGTGCAAGTGAAATATTCACATAGTAAAAGTTTTCACCATGATATAATCCTAGGTGTAATCCTTGTTTCAGATATTTTACGTATTAGGTGAGCGTGACCTAAGGCGCAGGACACACTGAACTGGCGTCTGGCACGGGCGGCTTATCGACCCATTCTAATTTCATACTAAACACATTGAAATAAGGCGCAATTTAGGACACGCCGAGTCCGATCGGGTGCGCTGTTATTTCAATGTGTTTAGTATGAAATTAGGATGGGGCGGCAAGACGCCCGTGCCATGCCCTCGCCCGACGCCAGATCAGTGTGTCCTGCACCTATGGATTATATATATTATCTCAAGTCATCTGAAGCACTGATAAAATAATAATATACTATATATACTAGCCTATAGGTATTATCGTACCTATCACTAAAAAATTGTTAATTAAATATTGTAACACACTCTTTTTCACGAACGAAAATGACAAATATTCCCAGAAATGACAATCAGCAAGGCCCGGTCTAAAAAACGAAGAAAAAATTTGACACAACAATTAAACAAAAAAATGGCTTAAAACTATATTTTTCCTTAAAATACAAAACCACCTAAATTTAAAAAAGAAATAGGGAACGCTATTCATAATTAGTAGGTATTTCATCGTCGTCAGCCATAAAACGTCCACTGCTGGATATAGAGGGGTGTTGGTCCCTTTATAGAGGGGTGTTGCCATAATCCCCACGCTTGGCAGGCGGCTTGGGGATCGCAGAATGGTCACCACCGTTAACCAAGAGGACGCTGCTGCCCGTCCTCCGGTGGTTCTGGATGCAGTTTAAGGGCATACCCAGGTCCAGGTATTTCATAATTGGGATGTATTCCCTTGTAAATTTTGTATTGAACTATTTTTTCCTAGTTTTCGATAATACATTTGCCGTAAAATCGTGTCGTTATCTGTTTTGTTCGTGAGCTCAAATGTGTGCCGGACTCACACTTGCCCAGATTTATTATATTATTAGTTTTATTTTATTTATTATTTGTTGGTGCAAATGTTGTGCAAACTTACAGTTTGCACTTAATCACACCAAGTTTAATAGACTTGTGTTTTATCGTCTTCACGATATGAATAAAACAAAAAACTCTAAATGGATGGGTTTTAAGTGTCAATACTCCTTTGTATTTTTTTTGTATGTATCATTTACTATATTCGTTTTATGCTATGTTAATGATGGTGATTAACTTTATTTTATTTTATTGATGATTCAACTACTCTATTGCATTAGGGAACAACCTGTAATGTGTAAATAAATACATAAATTTATTTTTTTGTTATTTAAGGCTACATATCATGGTTCGCCAGATATAGATCATAATACAGACAGACAATGTAGGCCTAGTAATAAGGTTCCGTTGGAAGTTGGGTACGGAACCCTAAAAGCTAATAAAGATACAACAAAAAGTTTCGTTTAAAAACTAGATGGTGCCGTGTCGCTTTAAGCAGACGCTTTTGCTGTAGTTACAAGGTTTGCTTGAAGACTACACAAATTTGATACCTTAACAAAGAATTAATGAATATATTTTTTTATAATGAGGTATCCTTGAGACATCCATTTGGACCTTGGTAAGTCCTTAAACTGCAACCTGAACCACCGGAGAACGGGCAGCCGAGTCCTCTTGGTTTACGGTGGTGAGCTTTCTACGATTTCCCTAGCCGCCTGCCAAGCGTGGGGATTGTGGCAACACCCTTCTAGGGGGATGAAGGCCTCCCCCTAGAAGGGTGTCCCCCAGCATTGGGCGTTTTATGGCTGATGACGAAAATGAGACATCAAGTAAAATTGTTGTCCAGATAATTATGAGCTATTCACTCGGCAGCAAAAACGTTGATGCGTCTACTATCATATATAATCTTACTATTTTTATTAATATTATATAAACTATGTAAATGTTACTATCAGCCAACATAGTCAGTTACGTATCGGAGGATATTTTTTTCACACAGTGTCAGTCACGTGTACCTATAACTACAATCATAAATCACATTTAGTGCAAGCTAATTTCTACTCTATTTGGATAGTAGAGTAATATTTCACTGTACCGCTTGGCTTGGTGACGTCATGCTGCCGGTCACTGAAGCGTGCGAATGGCCGGCCCTGCGGCTATACGTAACCTATATTATAGTACACCACGCCTGCCCGAAATTAAAAGTGTTAGCTTTGTACTTGACAACCTGACATAAGCAATCTGTGTTGTTTCAGCTGGATGATGCAACGCTGCAGGTGTTTAAGGATGGCGACTACGGGCCCTATCTGGACCTGGATTCTACGCTGGGCGAGCAGGACGAGGAGCTGGAAGGGCTGCAGGACAAGTCAGTATACTCTATCAATGTATAATTCTGTAAAGTTTTGTGCTAATGATGGCTCAGTATAGCGCGTTAAAATCGCGCGCTGAACGGCGTAGGTTTTTTCATCCCACCTTGTTCTAACCCCTTATCTATTACCCTACTTACCCCTTACCCTACTTACCCTACTTACCCTTACCCTGCTTACCCTTACCCTACTTACCCCTTGCCTAACTTTGCCTTTTTACCACACCGAAAACTGACAAATGTCCAAAACTATTTTTTCGCCGATTCTTACCCACTTACTAACCCCTTACCTCGTACACTACTTACCCCTCACCCTACTTATTCTTTTTACCACACCCAAAACTGACTGATTTTCGTTTTAAAAATCTAGTTTTTCCCCTACTCTTACCATTTAGCCCACTTTCTTACCCCTTACCCTCTACTATTACTCCAAAAAAGGAATACAATTTTAAATTGTATTCCTTTCAAATTTTGTCAAATTGCATGTCACTTTACAAGCTACAAGCTTTATGGCCATAAATAAAATAAAATCGTTGTTACAAAAAAAAATTTGGTATGTATTTCCTTTAATACTTATTTGAAAGTTAGCAGTGTATTATTTTTTATTAAATTAGTATACAAAAAATATCAGCTGAACGGCTTCCGTTCATTGACCTCTAATGTCAGCAAGACTTTTTTGTGTTGTATCGAATTATCATAGTAATCGCTGGTACTATCACTCGTCTTCATTTTCGGGTTGCCTTACACCCGGTATAAAATGATTACGTTTACAAATCGCCCCCCACAATGGTTTATTAAATAATCGCTTTAGGATATTGCAGCGTAACAAACAATATTCTCGTGGCTCCGGATGTTAAACGCCATTCACTGCGTACGATATACAACGTGTAACAAAAAGGTTCAACAATACTGAAGGGTATGTATGTACTCATCATTATGAACAACTTTTACTATGGGGCCAACCCTGAAATCGCGAAAACATCAGTTTTTTTTCGTTACACATTGTATATACAACGTGTAACGAAAAGGTTAACAATACTGAAGTGTATGTATGTACTCATCATTATGGACAGCTTTTACTATAGAGCCAACCCCGAAATCGCGAAAAATGTATCAGCTGTTCCATACATTTTGTCAGAGGGCAATGAACTGTTTCTATCGAACAGCTGTTTTTATTTCGCAGTCTAAATGTTGGCTCTATAGTAAAAGTTGTTTATAATGATGAGTACATACATACCCTTCAGTATTGTTGAACCTTTTTGTTACACATTGTATAATATTATAAGTCGTATGTTATTATCTTTTCTATCCTACTGCTTGTTTTTAGTAGCATTGACGTAGTGGTAGGACTCTACGGCAGAGTCCGCCTGGGGAAGTACCACACCTTTGCCAGTTATTCAACCGCCAAGCGGTGTGCAAGCATTACATTGTTCCGGTTTGAAGGGCAATGTTACCAGATAAATTACTGGGTATAAGGAGACTTAACATACAATACAATACAATTCTTTATACATACGAGCGCAGTACAGTGCGGCACAGGATTGTATTCGCAAGTTCACAATTCTACAACTGCTACTGTTATGGGCTGGCGCGGCGTGACGCTTACCGCCAGGCGAACTTCTCGCTAGTCGCTTTACTAGATTGTATAAAAAAATACTTTATTTCATTTAAGTAAGTTCGTGATTTTGGCGATTTTTCTACTCCCCCTCCCCTTTTGGTGAGACATTGATCGACCACCTCTGTCCCACGTCCCTTAATCTCACGTGAGATTTTTCAAAATGCGTATTTTTAGTGTAAATTCAATTGTGTTTAGATTTTCAGTAAAATCATCTGCTACTTGAATCTCGCTCTGATTAAGCCAGTTTTCTCGCAATTTTACGTTTACGTTTCTTGTAGTGGGAAAAGTATTACGTGATATTTTCCTCCCCCCCCTCTCCCCACGTGAGATTCGGCTGGAGAGATTCCCTAAAGGTCTCACGTAATTTATGGACGCCCCAAATAATATTTTGGGTGGTGAATATAGGAAACCATAGCATAGCCATATTGAGGTGGCAAGCCAAGGCGTACCACGCTGCCAAAAGTTATATGCAAAAAATCCTTTACGCCTTTATGATGCCTATGTGAAGTGATGCCTTTTATACTTATATCTGTTGTGAGTTTGTTTTTTGTTACTTACAGTCTTAGTTAAAAAAACAATCGTTACCGTTCAACCGTTAGTCACTGCTTAAGATGCTCTGCCATCTTCTCTCTGACGTTAAGTGTAACATGCAAGAACAAGACAGAGAATTTTCAGCAGTGGCTAAGAGAATCGAGATTATTTTAGGTAAGGCTGTTAATGTATAAGTTTCCTTGAAAGTGTGCCATGCGAGTTTACTTCATTCCCCGCAAAAATTGATAGAAAATTATGTATGCAATATTGCCAGTGGCTTCATCGTTGGTATTATCCTGGATGCTGATTATAACAACTTCTTTATGCGTACATAAAGGAGGCATGTGGCCTAATGTTTAATTTATGACAAATAACAGGCTTAGTGATGAATATAACTAAATACATTACACATACTGAAAAAAAAAATTGTATTGGCTGATAAATCTCTGAGATATGAGCGTTTAAAGTTTTAGGTGGGGATAGAGAGGGGATGCTCTATCCCTTTCTCGCAAAGCACGTGTTAGTATAGCATTTGTATGCCGCGCCTGAGGCTTGACGTCATAGCTCAGTATAGCGCGCTCTCTGTCTAGCTTGAAATTAAAATACTTAGAACTTATTTATTTTTGAATTATTTTAAATTTTGTTTTCGTTGATAGGCTCTATTGATGATCAGCTTTTTTAGGAGGTAATAAAAAATTTGTAGTCATCATGCCTATTATCATATGTGAGAGTTTTAGTATTACTCAATCCCACAATTTTGCTGTGATATTTGTTTGTCCTCTACCAGAACATGCAGCAGCTGCCCAGGATTTAGATTAAAAAAGTGTGATGTCCTGTCCTATAAACGAGGGATGGCTTGACGATGATTGGCAAATTGCAGGACAGACTCTGCCGCTAAGTACAGTCCGTTCGCTATCGGATGAGCTGCCACCGCCACAAAATGCAACTGAGTGTACATAATACTAAAATTTATATTTTTTTATTAATGTCCCTTAAATTAAATCATGATTATTGGGTGTATTATAATTTATATTTTAACTGTCTTATGCATTAAACACTGTGTATTTGTATTTTGAATTATATGTATTTTAAACCTATTTTAGTCAAAAAGTGTTTTCTGAAAAAGTGTCTTATTAAAAGTGTTCTTTCAAACTCAATTCGTTTTTAAACTAAAATAGGTATAAAATAATAAAATAGGGTAAAATTATATAACAGAGGTTATGACGGTATGAATATTGCCCGCAATATTACATCTGTACAACTAAATTAGTAGTTTGTAGCGAACAGAGACCTCGTGAGCCCCTAATATTTTCACAGGCCCTTGACCAATTTGACTCATAGTCGAACTTAATATTTTTTTGTATTTGCATTAACTATTTGCTTACAGCATTTCATTATACGGTTCGTAATTTAACGTCGAACAAACAGATACACATACAAACATACAACGGTGAAAACATACATAAGTACATGCCAATCTACCCTAGTAGACTCGGAGATCTTCGCTTTGCTTGGTCATTAAATATTTAATTTCATATTTTAATAATAAACTGCAGCTAACAGCAATCACCCAATAGCGAATGGACTATACCAATTGATTCATATTGCACATGACATAAGCCTTGCATATCTTTATACCCATTGCCTACCTAGGTACCTACATACTCGTACCTACTACATAATTTCATTTTTTTTTAATTGTTTGTGCTACTTATTTTTTTTTGTAACTGCTTTGTTTCACAAGGTAGATTATGTTACAATTTTGATACGCAAACTGCGTTAATCACTGTATGTATCAAAGAGTTCTGTTACTTAGGCTCATTGTAAATTCGACACAGTCAATTCACCATACTTTTTTTTTCAATTCATATCCTTTTATTTCGACTAATAAAATAATTAAGACTAATAATTTTTCAAGTCATATTACATTTTAAGTTCATATTACAATTAAAACATATATAAATTACAATATTATGTTAAAACTATTATTATCATTATTATACCTACTCCTTTTAAATAATTATGCCAAATAAAATTATACCTAATTCAATTCAACAAACAAAATTCAAAAATTTATTCAATAGTAAAATTACTTATTCAGAAAATAAAGTCATTAGCCAGTACATGAATCATGTGACAATGGTTCATTTACTGACAGTCAAACCGATTTAAATCAAATTCCTTACTTTGAAAGGAAACTTGCCACAGTCATTAAAAATATATTGTGTAATTCGTCCTAGGTAGTGTAGGTAGGTAAAAGTATTGTTGTTTGTTAAAGTACTGTTGATTCGTCACAAGTCTCAATTTTGCAGAAAGTAGCGTCAGCAAACAAGGTTCTCTGAACACGAAATCCGTTTCGGAATCTGCTATCTCTCTCTTGTGTCCCGCTCTACAAAATTAAATTTTTTGGGATGTCCCAATTTTAATTACAATGTTAACATAATCGAGTTAATGAATATTAGGTGTAAGGATTTCAATGAGTCATGACAACGAGACCCAAAGGTTGTCGCTCTATTTCTACGAGATACAAATAGCTCACAGCCGGATTCAACATCCCATTTATTCGGGTTACCGTAATACGCACGGGACATGGGGTAACCGGGTAAACCATATTATGTTGAATACTTTCTTTGATACGTTTAGATCCAGGTTCTCATAACAGCATCAGCCAGAATACGTTAATAGGGAGGGGTTGCCATCAAAAATGATCTTAATATTAATTTAAAAAATATATAGTTATAAACTTGATGAATAAATTAATAAATAAAGGAATAATAAAATGTTTTTTTTTGTTTTGTCTGCTCAGTGGCGTCTAAGACACCGTTACTATATTAGCTTGGAGGATTTCGCGCCTCTCTTATTAGCATTAGCTTATTTTGTAGTATAGTGTGAAATGTCTCACTGCCTTCAGAGCAGTAGGGCGTCGGTTCGATTGCCACCCTGGACAAACATTAATTATGCGACGAACTTAGATGTTTGTTCTTAGTCGAGTTGTTGTATGTATTTGAGTAATGTCTTAATAAATTGCTATTTCCGCATTGCATCTAAGGCTCGCGATTTCCGGTTTTTTACTGATTTCAGCAAACAATTCGAGCAACCCTTAACCCAATTACCGATTTAGCTGATATGCGCAGCACTAATCTTAAATTATCTAAAATCTTTAACTGAATTATGTCAAAATAGAAAGCATAGAAATCACAACAGAGCGAAACCGTGTGGTATAAAGTTTTTACTATGCGAATTCAATAGTGATGAAGGCGAAATGACACAAAAAGCAGACAATGAACCGATCTGCTCGTCACAGGCTGCTCCATTACAATAACAAATCTTTGGATACGTGTCTGGCTGCGAGTGGAAAGAAACCGTCCTCGGAATCTCGGAAGGAACCTCGTTGTGTAACCCTAAATAACAACTGAAATACGGCGTAGACGTGATACAGCAAGATCCATACGCTGTTGAGGAAGCCTACTTACATACATGATACCTTCTCAGGCATAGATTGCCCGCAATAGATTCCTAATCAACGACAATTACCGCGCGTTTAGCAAAACAGACCACTAAATATGTACAAATACCTTCATTGGCCTTAACTATTAGGGCGACTTTGGGCCTGCATAAAGATCTTGTAATGGGGTATGGCGCAGTCGCAGGTTGTATATATAGTAAAAAAATATTACCATCATAAAGTAAGCATCAAATATTTCTGGTCAGCTCAAAAACTGGTATTTCTGGTCTGGTTGGCTGGTGCGCTGCGGTGGCACAGAGAGAGAGAGAGAGAGAGAGAGAGAGAGAGAGATCCTCCAAGGCTGTGCTAGAAAATTTAAAAGTCTTATCCAAAAGTAGATTGAAACTGCAGTAGAGTAGCTATATATTAATCTATGCAATCTATGGATGTAGGCAAAATTTTATTGATTGGTGTGGCTTAGGAGTAATACCTAAATACTTAGTTTGCCGACATACAGAATTTACATTTGTTTGTCGGTGTCTTAGGTCACTTTTTGTGATTTTTACAGTTATTTATTATTTTATTAGTTTTTTTTTCCAACGTCTATCCATAAATTTGAAAATCTATGATTCCCGAGATAGATTGAGAGATTGAATGTGATTTCTGAAGTGGACTCAACGGGCACAGTCGCGAACGGGCCCCAGGCGGGTGGGACGCACACGCATCCTTTGATTCCTATATTTAAAAAAAAAACGTGTTCCTGGTCTTATCTTCAAGATATTCAATCATGGATCCCATAATCAAAATCTGCCCTCGTTGTGCTATATACAAAGTTTACATCGACCTCGTCAACGAACTATATGGAGATTTTTGAAAGATCCCATTAAGTTTATATTACTATTCTGTGCGGCACAACTTTATCAGTACTTAAATAATTTTAATCTATAAGTATATTATATATTGTAATCGATATCAACTTTAATTCTATAATCCATTACCTCGATGCCAAGAGGATATTTCTCGTAGTCTATATCAGTCCTCGCTGTGTTATTTACGAAGTCTAACCCGAAATATTATAGGGGGATTATTAAATTTTCAAAGGGGGATGGGAATCAAGTTACCATTCTCTGCGACACAAATTTATTTAGTACTTTTACTTGATGAGAACATGTTATATATATTTTATTTTACGAAATATCACTGAGCGACTTGAGAACTCTAATTTTTTTTAACTTGAAGCAACAATGGAAATTGACGTGGATTTTAAAAGGAGAATGTTGGGAACAGGATGGTCAGTTTCGTCAGGGGTAGAAGTGGATAGGGTTGGTGTAGCAATAAAATGCAGGGATGAGCAATTTTTTTTTAATACGCAATCTCGAAGCCGCTGGCAACGATTAGTTACAAAATAAGAAAATATAATCAGCCTATAACATTAATCGGTTGGCGGGGAAATGATTCCGAGTGGTGAGAAAAGCTTCACACGGTCTGTGCTTGTTGAGAGGACGCCACACGTCGGTGAGTGCAAGGTCGGAGACTTCGCGCCCTCATCAGTTCGTTCTGGAATCGAAGAAGTCCAGCCCGGGACCCTGGAGTCAGAAGATGATGACATGTCCGAGAATGAGGAGTTCAAAGATGCGATCGATTTTGATGAGTGAGCGTTTGTGATCTTCTTTTGATCTTTTTTATGGAGGTGACAATAGATAATAGTTTATTTGTTACAAATATACATATATGAATGCTTGTGATGTCCATTAGCTTCTTACACGCTTCCTATAATAGTCAGTAAAAAGTTTTATGACGTATCTATTTGTAATTGTGTATTATTGTGGGGATACACAATTAGAAATAGATCTTTCACGTTTTTATGCCAACGGGAATAAAATATATCTATAAAAGCGAAAATCACTCAGTCATATATAATATATTATATTCACTGACTAAACACGAAATCTCGAAAACTACTTGATCCCTGAAGCTGAAATTTGGCAGGTAGGTAGTTTATAGGTAGGAGACGTTAGCTTAGAATTTCGGATTTTGCGACAGGGCTGAATTAAGGGGGTAAAATGGGGGATGAAAATTTCTATGGAAGTTCTTTGTTTTTGAAGTTATATTGATAAATATTGGTGTTTGAATAGTTCATTCAAAATAAATTTGAAGTCGGTTTAAAATGGGTATTTACCCCCGTGCGAAGCTGGGACGGGTCAGCTAGTAAATTATATACGCGGTAACCTAATGGTTCCTAATTATGGCAAATTGTTTTATTTAGGCAAGAAAGTGTATTCATCTCGATCGTTCTCAGTTCATTTTCGATTTTTTCCTCTTTTCAGTCGCAAGAATGCCCTGGTCCTACGCACCCAGCTTTCTGTCCGAGTACACGCAATCATTGGTAAGTGATCAAAGTATTCAACCTAAAATATTACTTGTAACAAACTATGTACATAAGAAAATCTTGGAAGTCAATGTTCCTTACCAATAGGTAAGCAAGATTCGACAATTAAGGATGCACCGCCCGACGGCTCGAACTCATCGGTGGGCGTGGCTAAAAAGCATGCTCTCTTCATCAAACAAAGTGTGGGAAAGGTAGAAAGAAAGAGAAATGAGCGCGCAAATTTTTTCATGTCGACTTTATGCCGCAGGATTTGTGATGAATAAACTACTGAATTAATTTATTCCAACTAAAGTTATTTGAAATGTTGATGGACTAAACTATGCCACTTGATACATTATTTCAGAGTTTTCGTACTACTTATGTTATTTATTTACGTCCAAAGTGGCGTTAATATTAAGCTAAAATACAAGATGTTTCCTGGCTCAAAACTTTCATGTTTATTAACTTTTTACTCTCTTATCAATTTACAATCCTAGATAATGAAGAGAAAAATCGATATAGTACTTATTTTTGGACCTACAACATTACATAGTGGAGTAAATTTCTTCCCCGTTTCTATGGAGAAGTGACCGGCTTGTTAACTCTTAAATACAAAGGAGAATTATTTTTAGTGAAAACTTGTAATTATATATTTATATTTAATGTACAAATTAAACGACACCACAAGCGAGCTAAGGCCGTGCGAGTGGTCCAAGTTTGCTTTAGTTAAAGACCAAGCTATTTTAAAAAGAAGTCTACCGTCTTCGATGCAAAATGTTGTTTACTTTGATGACATATTTTTCAGTAATTTTGATTTAAATACCAAACTACTGAACCGGTTTTTGATGAAATTTCTCTGGAACCAATTTGAAAACAAGTACATCCTTTCAAATAAAGAAAGAATTTTCCAAATTGTTTTTTTATTTATTTATTTTTTATGTTGTCTCAGAGCTACGCCAAGTACCAAACACTAAAAAAAACAAGTGAAATGAAAAATTCCGCCGTTTTTTAAAAGTCGGTAATAAAATTGGATAATAATAATGCAGGTTCGAGTCCTGCCGGAGGTCATAATTTTTCTTCCTGTTTAAGCTTTAAAAACATAAAATTAAGAGGCTTGCGTCGTCATTTCAGAACGCCTTCTCCACTCCCAAGGCAGAGAGTTGCGACGTGCACTCTTCACGCTCAAACAGATCCTGCAGTCGGACAAGGATTTGGTTCACGAGTTCGTAGCGAACAAGGGCCTGGACTGCCTCATGCAGGTCGGAAACATGGCTGACCACAACTACCTGGACTACATACTGCGAGCGCTTGGACAGGTACCTATATCTTAGTAAATTGGTTGAAAATGCTAAGTAAACTAGTAACTTTAAAAAAAAAACCCAACCTACTTTAAATTAATATGGGACCACCTCGGGAGCTCTTTCAAATAAAAAAGGATTTTCAAATTCGGTCCACAATTCGGCGGAGAAATCGGTGAAAATACATAAAACAAAAAAAAGCGTACACAGAACATAGAACCTCCTCCTTTTTTGAAGTCGGTAAATTAGTAATTCTGGGCGTCAGGCTTAAGGAATAACAGTAGAATATTTAAAATAATAATTTAAGAACTGTTTAAATCTTTGAGCTAGATCCTCCAAGGTATAAATACATTCTAAAATTCGTTCCATTTTTAACAATCGACGCGTCGTTAAACGGCGGTACTTAAAGATATTTTCCAAAGGAAACCAAACAACTGGTCTAACTAAAATGAGATGTTCACAATACGTATTAAACTTATTCGGTTTTCGTGTATTTTCCGACTCTGGCTTTAGCATCGAGTCACCTTTATTTATCTGTTTTAGATCTTGCTGTACGTAGACGGCATGCACGGCGTGATGAGCCATAAGCGCTGCATCCAGTGGCTCTATTCACTGATATGCAGCAAATTCCGTCACGTCGTGAAGACCGCACTCAAACTCCTCGTGGTGTTCGTTGAGTACACTGAAAAGAACTCTCTGCTGCTCATCGACGCAATAGTGACGGTGGACGGACAGAACGGAAGGCAGCCGTGGTACAACATCATGAAGATTCTGCAGGTATTTCTTATTTTGTGAAGCTTTTTAATTTGTTTCGTCGTCAGCCATAAGACGTCCACTGCTGGACGAAGGCCTCCCAATAGAGGGGTGTTGCCATAATCCCCACGCTTGGCTGGCGGCTTGATGATCGCAGAATCCATTTTGTTTAGTTGGTGCTAATTCTGCTAGTATATATAATATCACAAATTTTTGCGAAAATCTTATGCTCTTCAATTTGTAAAAAGAAAACAGAATGTCATTGCATTTCTTGAGCAGTAGAGTAAAAATAAAAAAAGATTAAAGAAAACATATTATAGAATAGAGAAGAATTCTAATTAGAAGCAGGAGCACAACTGCGTCGGGAGCGGAACGAACGGAGCGGACGGATTTGTTGCTTTGTATTGATTTCTATGTGACTGCGTCCACTGATTGCAGGTACTAATAGACATTTAATAAATTAAAAATAAAGTTTGAGATTCAAAAGTTTCGCGTAGTATGAACCATATTTCGCTTTTATCACATTGCAGGATTTTGATGCTTCTGACACGGAACTACTAATCTACGCGACCACTCTGATCAACCGGTGCCTGAACAACGTGCCAGATAGAGATACTTACTACGACCAGGTACTTAACAGTATTTAATCACTTGCTAATTTTGGTCCTAGCATCAGCTATACGCCATACATGAAATCACAAATAAACTATGTCACGCGGAATATACTAAAACGCGTCTACAAGCATTTCATTTGTCAAAATATGTGTCACGGGAATACTAAAACGCGTCGACGAGCACTTCATTTGTCAAAGTATCTGTCACGCAGAATACTAAAACGCTTCGACGAGCACTACATCGGACAAATTATCTGTCACGCCGAATACTAAAACGCGTCGACAAGCACTTCATTTGTCAAAGTATCTGTCACGCAGAATACTAAAACGCGTGGACGAGCACTACATCTGACAAATTATCTGTCACGCCGAATACTAAAACGCGTCGATGAGCACTTCATTTGTCAAAATATGTGTCACGCAGAATACTAAAACGCGTCGACGAGCACTTCATTTATAATTTGTAATCTATACATATAATGCGAGTGTAAATCCAGAACAACTGTAAACTATTTCTACCTTACCAGTAAGAATCACCTAATACTGGATCAACGAAATACTAATTGTAATCATGTTTATAATTGTGATTACTTATATTATATGCTTTTTGTTTACTAGCAGAGGGCCTAGACCTGAGACAAACCTCTGCGAGGGCTTAGTAGGTGCTAGTTACCGAAACCTTTATTGTATTAAATGTAACTGAGAATAAATAAAAATAAAAATATAATAAATAAAATAACGGGCACTCAAAATATCGTTTGCGCGATTCAGGACTCAGGATTCATACTACCTAAAATAAAAAACTTTACACCTTTCCTTATTTTTGAAAACACGCGTCCGTCACTCTTAATATTACTAATTTTCAAATAACAAGCATTCTTTTAATAAGTCCATTGGTAATGTTTTGAATATTATATTGTTTTGAACTTAGTCCCCGATTTAGTGCTGCCATCTGTTGGTTTTCATTGTAGGTATGTCTAATAATGTATATTTACCAAAATGTTTGTACTAAGTACCTAAATAAGAAAACGGCTGGAAAGAATTCAACGAAATTTCGCCAGGCGGCGGTCGGTAATTTAAAAGCGCCTTGGCCTTGGTTTAGCGCCATCTCTCCCATTTACTCCAAACTATGATAGCAACTATGATGCTTTATTAGCTTGCTACGAAAGACAAGAAATTAATGAGGACACTATATATATAACGCTACCATTTTTATACATTAATATTCAAATAAATGTGTTGTTTATTCTTGTATTGGAAAATAATACAATGCGGCGACATGTTTTTTCGCGTTCCTGTCAAAATTTGTTTCATACTCGAATAAGTAGTCCAAGTTATTACAATGAAACTTTAAGGTGATTACATCCAATGATATTATATTATCTCTATGATTACATCAGTGAAGTAATGTTGAGAAACATTTGTTATATCAATCAACCAATATTATTTAGCTAAGCACCATGTGAGACAACCATTTTTTAAATTCATATGATTAATAAAGCCTGCACCAGCGACGGTGATAACGGAATGGACGGGCCCAGCGCTTGCAAATCGATCAAAATTTACAAGACAACACAATCAAGCATACCTAGCTAAAAGTATGCATATTACATTTGCCGGAAAATAGAGATAGGGAATCTAATTACTGCATGACAAAAAGAGAACACATGTACATGTATTAGAAGTTTGTATTGTCGCGTCGTATCGTACGGCTCGCATGGCGCAAAGGCAGAGTATCACTGAAGCGAGTGGAGACCCGGCTCTCAACATATAGGCTTCAAAATCCGTGCGCTTATTTCCCGTCCATTCATCTTATCATTGTCGCTAGCCTGCACCACAACCATCCTTTTTGCTGAGCTTTTATAAAAAGATTAATATATTTTTCAAACGTAGATACTAAACCTTGCCAGTAACGAATAAATAATATTTATAAAAACTTAATGACCTGTCGGTGTGCTGGATCCTACACTAGGGTGAGGGGCTCCGTGTCGTGGGCTCCAGACTTGGCTATGTCCATTTCCCGAGTTGTGCGCGTGATTGACAGTGTTTTAAGTGCCTTTAAAATAATTAAAAATTTCAAGGTGGATTCCCTGCAAGACCAAGGCATAGACGATATTATCCAGCTATACATGTCTAAACAAGGCACCGACCTGGACCTGCTGCGGCAACTTCAGATCTTCGAGGCCGTGCTGCTTTATGAGGATGGAGATGAGAGCGGGACAGCACTCAAGTGAGTCTTACGTCGTCGTCAGCCATAAAACGTCCACTGCTGGGCGAAGGCCTTCCCCTTTATAGAGGGTTGTTGCCATAATCCCCACGCTTGGCAGGCGGCTTGGGGATCGCAGAATGCTCACCACCGTTAACCAAAAGGACGCTGCTGCCCGTCCTCCGGTGGGTCTGGTTGCAGTTTAAGGACATACCCAGGTCCAATGAGTCTTACGTATTTGTTTTATATTATAAAGTTTAGTGTCATTCGTAACACTTCATTAGTCTTATGTTAATGAGTCAGAGTCAGATATTGTTGAAGATGTTAAAAAAGTTAGTACTATCACAATTGGAAATAAAATTATTATTATTATTATTCGTTCTTGGGGATCTTGGTCGCACTCTTTAAGGATATTTTGTTTTCGCGAAAACAATAAAAATAATTTTGAGGTTAAGTTTGGTTTTTTTTTTTAGGAATGTACTTTATCGACTGACTTCTTGATGTAACTCGACTCATGATAGTTCGAGTCGGATCTGTCACTCATTTAGAACCTAACCAACTCAAATTCGACTCTGGGTGGGTTCCCACCAGAAGCTCTTGCGCTTTTTATATACCACAAGACCAGAGCGCCTAACATGCGCACCGCGAGAAAATTTTCTCGATTCTACAAAACAGGACAAGGCTACGAATCTGTATAAGTTTGTCTCGTTTTCGCACGACATAAAGACACGACAAAATTTTCTCGCGGTGCGCATGTTAGCCCTGCAGGTGGAGTCGGGTGCTCTGATTCGAATTTTTCACCCATTTCGTACCTAACCAACTCAAATTGGGGTGCACCATGGAGGTGTAATTACGCTTAGATTTAATACACATACAGTGTTGCACGAGTAATGAAGATTTTTGGGTTGAATTTAAAAAAAAGCTAAGCTAACCTAGATTAGGCTCGGATCTGTCATCGGGCTTTAATATACATACAGAACCTAAGTCCTATTATCCAATCCACCACTAACTGAGCTAATTAACAAAAAAAACTAAACCAAAAAGCTAATAGCACATTATCATAATCATTCTTAGGAGCAATAACTCATTGAATAAATAAATTAGTAACATTTACTACATAAAACACAGTTTTAAACTATCACGGTCATTTACTAAAGTTATATTATTATTAACGGGATATTTACCGCGATTATGTTGTACTCTCCAGTTCGTGGAATCCAGTGTTGCCTTAAAAATACTAAGTCACGTCCTAAATGTGTTCAAAATAACATATGCAGTGATATTGTGAGTGTGTTTTGTCGAGAATTGGGTTCGAGTTCGAGTTCTAGTAATAGTAGTAAAAGACTTAGAAATAGGGTAGTTCGTTATGAATGCCCTTAATGTTTTTTCGAAATCTTTTGGTAAAAATTATGTGCTATAGGACACAATTCAGTATGTCAATTCTTAAGAGTACGCATAATGCCAGAAAAATAGCAGATTTCACCCGCACGTCTTGCATTTCGAGTCTTTCGAGTACTTTAGAGTCGAAAATCGCATGATATATTTGATGATGATTGTGACTTTAAGCAATTTAGGTGGGATTTTATTTAATTATTCAAAGTATAGGCATGAAATAAAAAAAATAAACGGTTACTCTGCTAAAACATTAGTATGGCTGTGTAATTCTTTAAAAATTATGTGGTGTTGTCGCTGATAATTTAGAGCATTTGAATTAAAACAGTTTTTTTTTGTTAGTCATTTGTAATTTTCTTTTAAATAATCCAGATTATTTTTTAAAATGCTAATCGGTTACTCGGCTTCTGTAGGGTTTTCCCTTACCTGTAGTATTTTTTTAAGTCTGAATATTTACGTTCTTAATCATTAAGCGATGTGTTTAACAATACACCTTTTACTTACTTTTGGTATTGGTCGCCCTTCTTTCTTCCCTGCTTGCTTTATGATAAATTTTAGTGTCATTAGTTCTTGGGGGTTCTTGACAACTCTATTAGGATGGATCGATCCATCGATCGATAGAACGGGGCAGTATTCAAGTCAATCTACAGAAGTTGTAAAAAAATAATATAATAACATTTAATCTGGTCAAACGCATGCCTAGTAAGTTGTAAAAAAAACTATTCTGCTTGCCTTATATCATAAAATGCTGTGTTATTTATAGGTATTTGTGGTTCTCACTCTATATGTATCTCACTCCTGTCAAGAATAAAAAAATATGACAGTGGTATGTTCACATTCACATTGTTTTTGTTTTCAATTTCAGGCAATTGGATGAATCTGTGATAAAATCAGTAAGGAGAAGAAGTCTTAACCTGGACTCATCGGAACGGAGAATGTCGAAAAAACAACAAATGAAGGACAAAGGTTTGCAAACAGCTTTAACAATAACGATGATGCTTTCAAATTAAATCGGTTTCTACGGATAAAATTAAAAACAAACTAGGTAATCGTTTAAATGAAAATTTAAAAATATATACCTACCTATGTAGAGAATCGAGCATATATTATTAGAGGTGGCAAGCCAAGGCGTACCTTATATACCCTGTGTGTGTTGTGAGTTTGTTATAGTGTGTTCATACCGGGGCGGGCCACAAATGTTTCGAGGTCCAGATATCAGTGGTAACATAGTCTCAGTGTCAAAATGTACAAAAGTCGTAATGTATATAACGAGCAGGTGTTAATAAGTAGATACATACAGATGACAGGAATTTGTTTGATTAATTATAGTAAAAGTGTACTTAGTGTGTCAAGCGAATCATGCGATGCATGTAAACATACCTCGGCCCCCGCCAATAGTGGCAGAAAACGATGTAGGCAGATTATCGCCATTGGCATATCCAATAGTATATACTCGAAGATGTAGAGAGATTAATTAAAATCCTATAATTTGTCGGCATCATCCAAAATTTTGAACGTTTTTTGGCCTTTTAACTGCGTTTTTCGTTTTGGCATGTCTATGTTTCATTGATGTCCACAGATTACAACTAAACTAATCCTAGTAGTACCTACTGATGAATGTCACTAATGATAAGTATTTTAAATATAAAAAATACATCCTAATATTCTATCAAGCTTCAATGAATTTTTAACTTAAATTTAAATGATAAACAAAATTTACTGGTTAGGGCTAATGAGAGCATCAGTGCAGTGATGCCCCAGACTTACTTTGAAGATGCCTATTTACTCAAGATTGTAGCCCATACTAGACCCTCGATCGCCTTGAATGACTCAAGCGCTTAATATTGCATCTTTGAGTGGACCTGCAACCTGTTGACTCTTGTGTCGTATGTTTAGTTCTGTACCTATTAACAGAGCTGTCGTTTACCTACATATCCGAAGATTCCGAGCTTCGGCAGATTTTTAATATGCAGCAGAGAGCGTACGTATACCTGAGGAGCTCTGGCATCGATATCCATTTGATCCGACGAGCATCCAATAAGGTTTATTCCACTGGCTGAATTCACCCAGGTGAACAAAGTGGAAATTAAAGTCTCTTTATTTCACCTTGGACTTATTGCACCTAGGTGATATCACCTGGGTGATATGTTTCGACATTACTGGTGTCCTTTGTTCACCTTGGAATTAAAGCACCCAGGTGAACAAGGGCTACTTTTTCTATTAATTTTGTGGAATTTAATCACCCAGTTACAACATGTATTAAAACTAAAACTAAAATAAAGCCAACTTAATTTTTAAAACAGTTTTATGTTTTATTTTAGTGTTATATATTATTACCTATTACAATAGCGATAGTATAAGATCAAGATGAAAACTCGTTGTGAATAAAATAGTTTTATTGATATCAATAAAATAGTTCTGTTAAGAAGCTAACTATTGCTGTCTATTGCTTGATGAACCCTCGCCGTGATCAATATTTGATCTATACAATAAATTATTTTTCAGAAGAAAAAAACCGACTTCTGGACTATACCTACCTATATTATATACAAACTTGAAACTAAAAAGTAAAAAATATATATTTATTACTTCAAAGCAAAGAGCTTTACAGGAAAATCGATGAAATTATTGATCCTTATATACCTTTACGAATTCATAATCAAGTATTTTTGGAGTCGGTTTTAATACTAGTTGTATGTGGGTGAATAAATTCCACAAGATTAATAGAAAAAGTCGCCCCTGTTCACCTGGGTGCTTTAATTCCAAGGTGAACAAAGGACACCAAAAATGTCGAAACAAATCACCCAGGTGATATCACCTAGGTGCAATGAGTCCGAGGTGAAATGAATATACTTTAATTTCCACTTTGTTCACCTGGGTGAATTCACCCAATAAACGTCCAATAAAATCTACTCTAATCGATGGGTCCCTCATAAAGTACAAAATCCAGACACAAAAACTAGCAAGCAGACCATACGAAAGAAGCTTGTTATAAGGCTGTCATGCCAGACCCTCTCAAAGGCTTTTGAGATAGCCTTTCGGGATGTAAATACTCATATACAATTTGGTAACAATGGTGAAAATGAAACAACTAATTTAATCGCGATGTCAAGATCAGTCTCATAGTGAAATTGGGTTAGGTATAATTTGGAAAAAAATTGTATGAAGTGTTTCCACACTTCTGGTATTTCTATGTATTTTTTTCTTCCTGTTTAAGCTTTAAAAAAACATAGTTAGGTATGTTTATGATATTTAGATCTCATTTAATCAATTCTGGCCTAAAATAATTAAAAAGCTAAGTATTTTTTCGCTATCCATAAATTTTAACTATATCATTCCACTAACAACAGCAAAGCTTCCAGTCACCCCTGAGCCTGTATCTAAGCCGACCTTCCGAAATTCATTCTCACCTTCCATTCATGACAACAAAGAAAACAAGGAACTTAGCACAGCTTTGAGAAGAAGACGTGACAGATTTGCGAGGCAACAAGAAATGTTAAACAATTCTACCGGTAGCATCTATAGTGCTAGTGGCATGTTTGTTAACACCAACGGAGTAACCAATGGTCATACCAATGGTATTACAAATGGCAGCTACAGCAGTGGGACATATCCCAAGCCTCACACAAATGGTAACGTAAATGGTCCCAGCTGCACGAATGGAGTAAATGGTACCAGCTGCACGAATGGAGTAAATGGTCATGATGAAGAAGAACCGTATACCAATAAACCTACAAAAAATCTCAATCTGGCTGACTTCTTAAAAAATGGTTTGTTTTGCATCTAACACACTAATTTAATTTTGCTTATGCATTACTTTTCGTTGTTTGTTACTAAATCGCTTGCTGTTAGAGCATCTTTTTTATACTTAACACAAATCTGGGTTTTGGAATAAAAAGTTAACCCCAGCTCACAATTTCAGGAAACCAAAGATACACATCTGGTCTAAAGCAAAGGATTCAAAATGGTACTCTAGGGCACAGCGTTACTGCTGTTGACGCTCTATCGGCAATCAAAAAGAAACAGTTGGACATTCCAGCAGAAACCAAAGATGACCGAGGTATTCTTCTGAACAGAGAACATAGCATCAAAGACCTAGCACAGAGGTTGACGAGTCCTGTAACCCCCACTACACCAGAAGAGAAACCCTTGAGGGTGTCTGAAATGGCTGGAATAGTTTCAAAAGCCAAAGAAGAATTAGCTAAATCACAATCAAAAGGTAAGAACCTCTAAGAACCTATTTAGAACCTCTTCTGTGTTTTGAATTATTATTTGTTTAACGGGACTTGTCACATAAGTACCTTCCACATTTCGCTCCAATTATGTTGTGCATTGTGCTGCGGCTTTGTCGTGCGCTTTTAGGGAAAAACAAAATGAAGAATTTACACATCAGTATCTAGTCACTATGTCTCTACTTCAAAGGGCTTTTATCTTTTATTTTAGTTACTTTTTCTCTTTCAGAACTTATTATACGCTAATGTTTTTTTTCAGTAGAAGTAGAATAATTAATTAGAAGTGTACCTAATATATATATTTTTTCTTTTTCAGAGTTAATTAAAAGCCCAATCATAGAGAAGTCACCTAAACTTGTAGACATCAAAGTTTCCGAGAACGATATCCACTGGGAAGAGCTAAGAAAAGGCTGCCTCAACAGAGAATTCCACCTTTGCGATTTGGACTTCTCCGACCTTCGAACGGACTCCGATGAAGACATGCTTTCGCCTGCTATTTGTGCTTCCAACGGTCCTCCTCCACCTCCTCCGGGATTCTTTCCTCCAGTTAACGCTCCTCCACCTTTACCCGGCTGTTTTCCTACTTTCCCTAAATCCAATGTACCTGCCCCACCAAAACATACCTCTTCAGAAAAGTCAAATGAATCTTCCAGCTTAACTATAAAGAAAAATAAAAAGACAGTTAAGTTATTTTGGAAAGAGATTCAGGATAACCCAGCACCGCCTCCTATGAGACCTAAAGTCGGAGGGTTTATCTGGGATGACCTCCCGGATATCAAGTTGGATACAGCGATGCTAGAGCATCTGTTTGAATCTAGGACTAACGATCTGATAATTAAGGTTAGTCAAATAGCTGTTTCTCCTTATGATTAAATTATTTACTTATGTACATAATTATGACATCGGTGGACGCTTACCAATTTTTTTTATTGGTTTCATGTTCTCTTCTGCTGCTGTTTGCCGGATATCACAGGAAGTGAGTACAGTGTTTATTAGTTAACACTATGATTACCTATTACAGTTCATGAATACATCGTTTAATGACTGCCTTATAGCTCAGTTGGTAGCATGTCTACCGTCAGAGCAGGGCGTGGGTTCGATCCCCACCCAGGCATAGCAAACGTTCATGTGACGAACATAGATGTTTGTTCTGTGTCTGAGTGTAGTATGTATCATAAGTGTGTATATATACAAAAAAAAGTATTATATCAGCTATCTGGTTTCTATATTACAAGCTTTGCTTAGTTCGGGGCTAGATGGCGCAGTGAAAAGAAAATGTTATGTCATGCATTATTACGTTAATAAGGGCCTTCACTTTTCTGTGATAACGTTACTTAACGTTTTGTGTCAGTTCTAGCAATTTTACAAGACTATTCCTTATTCCTTTTAGAAATTAATGGAGCCAAAGAGAAATTTAATCTTAGACGCAAAACGGTCTAATGCTATTAATATCGCAATGAAGAAGCTCCCCACAGCGCAGACCATAAAGATTGCCATTATGAAGATGGACGCAAATGTGATCGGTAGAGAGGGCATTGAAAAACTACTTACTATGCTGCCTACCGAAGAAGAGAAGATAAAAATTCAAGAAGCACAGGTAGAAATAGAAACCAATCTATGTACATACACTATACATATTTTTATTATACTTAAAGATATGAATAAATTTGCAATAATTTTGAGTATAAAAATAAACATGCTCTCTCGTATTAAAAACCAAGTTATGGCGTCCTTTCATAAGCATGAAAATGGCTCTTTCCACAAGTCACTAACTGATAGTCTTAATGCAGTTAAAGGGATGGTATTTGAGTATCCTATGATCGAAAGAAGAGTATATGTATATATATATATATATATATAGGCATATTCTTATATTCTTTTAATATACCGTCCAGTATATTATTTTCTGTAGAAATAATAGCATCATCATTATTAAATCACAATCAAATTAGATTTGACCATTTTGATTAGATTGAATACAATTTATTGTGTGTCGAATGTTTCAGTATGCAAACCCTGACTTGCCATTGGGCAGTGCTGAACAGTTTTTGCTTGCATTGGCTTCTATCAACGAACTGTCTTCACGGCTTAAGCTTTGGGTCTTCAAGCTGGATTTTGATAATCTTGAGGTAAACACATTTCAATTTGTTTAATTATTTTCCTTATCTCTTTATTCCTAATCGACTGACGAACTGAAGCGTAAATCTCAAAAATTGCCTGACCTACGACGCTAAAATTTGCCAGATTCGACGATTATATGTTTAAAATTAAAACGTGTTTCTGTTAATTTACAGAAAGAAGTAGCAGAACCCCTAATGGACTTGAAGCAAGGCATTGAACTTCTTAAAGCAAACCGGACTTTTAAGGTCATTCTCTCTACACTGCGTTCTGTGGGCAGTTTCCTCAACGGTAGTATAGTGAAAGGGTTCAGGTTGGAGTACCTTTCGAAAGTAATGGAGGTGAAAGACACAGTTCACAAACATCCTTTGCTGTATCACATCTGCGAAATGATAATTGATAAGTTTCCTGATAGCTCGGACTTCTTTAGTGAGGTGAGAACTTTGAAAAGGATTCTAATCTGTAGAAAAAAGGTAAAAATCTGACGGGGAGATAAACAAAAAGCCAAATGAACAAACATGGTGTATAAAATGTGGTTTTTTTTCATAAATAATAGCTTGTCTATTCTCTATTATGCCGTGGCTTTCAAAAAGTTAATTAGTATCTACATATAAAATTACATACCTATTAGGTAACTTTTTTTTTGTACTTGGTGTATTATAAAATTCTGTAGTTATATTATGGAACTCTTATATACTATTACTTATTTACGTATTACATGGGCAACAATAAAGCTATCTGTTTAACGAATTTATCGACGTAAATGTTCCAAAATTTTAGGTAGGTCCTGTGATCCGAGCTTCGAAGGTAGATTTCGATAATCTAAACCTGAACCTCCACAAACTGGAGTCAGACTGTAAAGCGTCCTGGGACCATATGAAGCGAATCGCCAAACACGATAGCTCGCAGATATTCAAGACGAAAATCAACGAGTTCCTCACAGATGCCGCTGAGAGAATCATTTTGCTTACAGTCATCAAGAAGAGGGTGATGGCCAGGTGAGACCACGTGACCTTACAAATGAGAACCAAAAATACTTATTTGCCTCTACCCTTACATTTTTTTTTTGGAAAATACGTCAGCTGTTCTTTATATACAGTACACATACACAGTACTATATATGCACAGTCTATGTTTCATTTTTCATATATTTTTAAATCAGTAATTTGGCGTACCTAAAGCAACATCTAAATATTTTTTTCTTTATTAATTACGTAATAACATACGTATGTTTCGATAAGTAGCATTTATTATGCAAAACCTCTTGTATACAGAAAACTTTAAAGTATAAACGATGACCACATAGTACTTATACAGCAATGTAGTGTGTGTGTTGTGTATATATTTGTACAAGCGTAGGTACACAGATTTACTTTATATGAGGTCTCCTTTTACTGACACAACTTTACAAAATTATGCTAAAAGCTAAAAGAATTTATGAAGTCCACATAGTCATGAAAATGTCTACATGTCTAGTCATAGTTATTTTTTTCGTTCGATGTTTTATTGTTACGATATATATACATATGAGTAAGTACATAATGATATGTGCCTTGCGAATGATTTAGCGTTGGATTTGCGTTGCGAATTTATTTCACTAACTCATGTACAAACAATATCAAGGTAATGTGGAATATTTTTAATAAGTAGCCCAAGCGACTATAATACATTTATAATTTTCACACAAGTTGTTATGTCCAAACTTCTAAGCACATTCTCTTGTTACAGGTACAGCAAGTTCCTCCTATTCCTTGGAGTACCTCCCCAAGACGTCGCCAAGACGAAACCTTCAGAGTTTTTGAAGGTGATCGCCGAATTTGCTTTGGAATACCGCACTACACGGGAGCGGGTGCTGCAGCAGCTGGAAAAGAGAGCCAACCATCGAGAGAGAAACAAGACTAGGGGGAAGATGATCATCGATGTAAGTATCGATATAAAGTCGGCAATTTATATTGGCCCTAGCTTGCTGCGCATCAAACAAATCGCAAATTAATAAACGCCCCAAATGCTTCTATCTACATGTTGATCAAGTCATGTTGGCCCTTCATCTTAGTACTGTCAACGTGGAAATTGCTCGCCGATTGCAAGATGACCTAACCTTTGATTAGTCCAGAATAGCCGACACTGATCCGAGGTGATAGGAGTTGTGGCCAGCTCAGAGTTCTAGCAAGGTGCACCACCAAGCGAGGATGTGTTAAACTGACGTCCCTACCACAGAAAAGCTAAAGCCAAATAAAGTAAAGTATGGAAAACCGCTGTCGCCAGTTTCATACTTATTTGTATAGAAACTACGACGAAAAAATGCCAATAATTGGTGGCGTATTTGTAGTAAAACACTCGAAATGCCATTTTGCCACAAATTCAAATTAATCTAATTACGATGCAATGTGGTTTGGTTTCCTACGCGTCAATTTAAACTGTCTTTTTGAGTATTCTCAGTTCAAAAACACGTAAATTAGTAGAATTATTATTAACCGCATTTACACTTAATGCCTGCTAACGCTGCCCGTCACATTTCCGTTCTATTCACTTCTCTCTTCAGTGGTCCCTACCGATGAAGCTATAGTGCAGATGCTGAGAAGTTGAATTCTCAACGTCTGCTCTGAGGATTTCTAGTAGAGACGCTAAGATTAAAATTCTCAGCGTACCCACTAGAAATCCTCATTCGTCATCTGCTGTATCAGTGGAAATGTTGGGGATTAAAAGTCCTACTTCAAAATTTACAAGGGGGGCAGTTTTAGAATACACAATCTTGCTGGCTTGCTTGCACTAAGCAACGGCGAGCATTGGCAAACACATAGATTAAGGAATTTTATCGTCTATGGGCAATCAAAGTCTTTGCGAATTAGCTGTCAACGCGTTAGTACTTCCTTCCTTCATTCAGCGAGCTAAGGCCAATATGTATTGTACAGGATCCATATAGCATCACCAGCCTTTCAAGATCATTCCTAATTTTTCCTCAATATCCACATTTTTACCATTTATTCCAGGTGGGTAACTATTCTAACAAGAATGGCGATCACACGGCGGACAGTGCTTTGAAGGAACTCTTGAAGACCGATCCTGATACTGACAGCCTCACAAAAGGAAGGAAGAAGTCGCAAATTTCCGCTAGCAGGAGCATATCTGTCAAGTGAGTACAGTATTTATTCGTACTAGCAGCACCCCTAGGTTCCAATCGCGCTATCCTACGAGACACGTATATATTTCGGAATAGAATGTAGTCTCGCATTGCCATTCAACGTGGCAATGCCGCCAGGATGCTGGGTTCATTGCCGACTGGTAGTGGGTTTGAGCATTTGGATTGTCTCTAGACTTTCATCGGTCTGGATAAAATCGTTTTGTTTTTTGTGTAGTAGGCTAAGAAGTATATAAGTAGTTTGTTGTAAGGCTTATGCCATTAAAAAATAAGAGTCTACATAAGTATGTGTGTGTAATATAATGCTGTGCATGCATGTGTCTTGGTATTTTAATACGAGAGAGAGAGAGTAAGATATCTCAATTCTGAATTTCACTGTAATGGTCGAGCCGTAAAATTGTAACAAATGTACTTATTTACATACTCACAAAGTTTCGCATTTATAATAGATAATAGTGTAATCAGCAGAATTTTCCAGTTTTTACAGTTTTTTTGGTCAGTCTCATGTTTTTTGCGTCTTAGGGTGTCTACCGCTGAGACACAATTGACACACAAAGATTATTGATAAAGTAGTCAAGGTTAGAACGAGTCAGTAAAAATATTTAAAAAACTAAAACAAGTTATAGCAATTTATTAGTAATCGGGTGACAAGCAAGTAAGAGTAGACAGTAGACACAGGGAAGTTAAATAAATCATTTTTATTGATTTATGTTTTGTCAGTCTTATTTTTTTTAATCACTTCCTTTTTTTCTAACATCATATTCTCGTTTATCTTTCGTTTTTGTTCTTCTGTTTTCCTTTTCTGGGAATAGTTGTTTGGGATCTGTATCATATTCCCTGCTCTCACTTCCCTATCTGTATAGATCCAGGTAAGTGATAGACAGGTAAGTGATATTTTAAATTATGAAGTCTTTAAATCATTAAGTCTCTAATCTACAAGAATTATATATTTTATTACAAAAATAATATCCACGAATGTTCCGTGCACTTAAAACAACAATTAATTCAAATTAAATAATAACTCATAATTAAAATTGAAATTGAAAACTCAAAATGAAAGTGAAACAAAACACATCAGTCATCACTTTCTTTCAATTGCCAGAACGGAAACGTCGCGATCTTTTCAATTTCTAGGCAATTTTACCAAACTTTTAGCTACAAAATTCGTGTCGCGGATGTCATCTGTCAAAAGTTGCCACCTTTGGCTCGGAACCAAAATGGCGGGCCGTGCGAAAAATTCGCAAGTGTTTAAAAAAATTACGATATCTCTGTGACTACTACAAGTTTTTACTTGAAATAAAAAGAAAGCTTTTGTACAATACAGTAGTGTTGTATTTCTCTATGATTGCAATTTGATTTATTTTCTTATTTATTTGCAATTTCTAACTAAAAAACATAACAAGGAAGAAAGAAAAAAAATAAGAAATGTTAATGTTAACAAATATTTTTTGGAAATATCATGCAAGCTTGAAAGATTTGTTTATGTTTTTTATAATCTTGAATGAATAGCTAACAAACTTGCATTTATAGTTTTACGTGTTTCATACAAAATTATTACGATAATTGCCTACGAAAATGACGGTCCCTAAGTGACAATTACGAAACGAATGTTTACAAATGGCAGCATTCAGAACCATAGATACGGAGTCACAAGTATTATACACCAAATTGAAGAGCAAATATTCTTCTGTATTTGTCCCATACACACCATAGACGTACGGAAAGGGAGGGTTACAATAAAAAATACTTTTTCATTTGGTAGCGTATGCGTATAGATTCATACGCATTCCGAGTATATGTTTGGTCGGCGTTCTCCGTATGAATTCATACGGATTCGGAGTCGAGGAGTTAGGGTGAGTTTTTTGAAAATGTAACTCTTTAAACTTTATAGCTTTTCTAGCAAACAAACACTTATGATTATTACAATAAATTAAAATAATTGAAGTAAACTGTTTGTTGAAGTCATTATGTGAACTTAAATGTTGGATTTTAGAATGTCACCGATGATAATCGAGTGATAATTTTTGCTATTTGGAGGTTGTTTTGTCGTAAAAATATTTGCTTAAGATAGTTGATTTTTAATGCCTAATTAGTAACAAATGTAAACCTTTATTTAACGTCATCATAAAGGAAATAAATTGAAAAATTATGAACCTACGATCCGAGCCAACCAAAATTCCTTGATTTGTAGAACTAGCCAAATCACAAAAAAAAAATTAAATTATATAAAATTATCCTTCCAAGAAAAATAAGGTCGTCAGTTGAACTGTTGTTTTTAACCGACTTCAAAAAAGGAGGATGTTCGATGGTACAATATGTATGTTTTTTTTTTAATGTGTATGTTCACCGATTTCTCCGTCAATGTGGACCGATTTTGGAATGGGTGGTACTCCCGAGGTGGTCGAATATTAATTTAAAGTCAGTTTTTTTTTTTAGTTCTTGTGTATCTTTCGAGTGGTTATGGGACAGTTAAAAAGTGGGAAAGTGTGGACGATGCGATTATTCTCGAAATCCCCACTAGTAGGGGTGGTTATTGGGGATTTCGAGAATAAATCATTTAGTCTATCCAACAAATCAGGACCTCATTGTTGTTTTACAGTGGAGACCTGTCGGCGGACGAGGAGATTATCGAGAGTCTAGTGAGGTCAGCGACTTCCAAGCGGCGGCCGGTACCGCGCGAGCGCAGGAAGAATAGAATCTCGGACAAGAAAAACTGTGAGTACCTGTTCCACAGTTTTATTCTGAAAGGTTGCGCAAAAGTAGCTCGTTTTACTTAATGTCAAGAACTTCTTTTACCTTGGGATCAACCCTGAAATGTAATGAAAAATATATCTAAGCAAAAGTTTATTGGTACAATGAGCACTTTTCGGACGTTAACCCAATAGATCAATAAAGAGCTGGCGCTTTTTCATCATTATACTATACTACAAGGTCAAGCGCGGTGTGGGCGGTGGACATGTCCACATCCCTAGTTGGAGGTAGATAGATAGATATCCTATTAATAGTTCTATACAAAATCTTAATTACAAAAAAAAAAATGAGGCGTCCAATATTTGGGATGCACACAAACTCATAGTGAGCGAGCGAGCTTCTTTGTAGAAATTTTCAGGGGGACTGGACATGAGATGCAAAGTTGCCGATGAAGCCGAGTCTACGGGCAACTGGGCACGGGCTTCCGCCGCCGCATATAAGCGCCATCTATGGCCGTGACCACACCCTTTTTTCAGAGCTGAATCCGCATCTGTACAAGGTTACACGGAACGGAAGTACTACGCCGAAAGGAAGTGATTGTGCTCATCATTGTGAACAACTTTTAATATGCAATGACTTAGTACCATCGTCCCGTGTCACTATAGTATGTACTATATAATGTATTCTATCTTCACATACGTGAATCCTGAATCCACGTGTTCTCAACAATGCAAATCAACATCGGGACGGCGCGGCTGAGTGCGTGAAAATTTTACTTTATTATTCGATATGATTTTCCACAGCAAAGCAATATACCTTCATACCCATTAAGTATTCCCTTTGTCCACCACCCGCGTGCGCGCCTCTGGTGGACAGCGACAAGTTTGAAAAACTGATCACAGCTTTTTACAATATTCCCGTTGTCCACCATGGTGGGCAGTGAAACGTTTTAACACGTTCATAATTAAAACCTGATTTTGAATTGAGGTTTTTGCACATAATAAGTAAATGCTGATGTTCGAATGCTGTGCGAATGTTTACGGGCGAACACGTAGCTTGCTTCAAAGTAAGGGCCACTACCCGAAAAATTCAGTGCCACCTATTTCGCTATTTCCAACAGTTAGCGAGTACCGTTAGAATTTGAGAATATACCGATTTTTATCGAATTTTACCGATTGAGATGTCAAATATACAATTTAAATGTCAAATAGAAAGGGACCGCGGAAGTACTCCATGACTTGGGGGGCAAACAAAGAAACCTTCTTTGCCAGGTATTAAAATTGGACCCCTCCAATTTAGCATAGCACTCCCCGTTTGGCCCCCGGGCATTTGGCCCCCTCTGCCCCCCACATCCGCGGCCGTTGATTAACGATCGTCAAGAATGGTACTCGCGCTGCTACTGCATACAACCTGAGACAATCACGATAAACGCAAACTATTATTATTATTCATCGTATAATTGATTGTCGTATCTTATTTACGAGAATTCCTCTGCTGCGGATGATAATAATTATTCTATTTGAAAGCTCATGCGTATGATTGTAAAATCGCCCTTGTTTGCACCCTACTGCGTTCCAGTTGAGTAACTAAAGCTAAAGTTTGCTGGTGTACCTAGGTACAGACTGATTCAAACTTAATGGCGGCTGTGAAGTACGCTGCAAGCGAAACTGCGATTGTACGCACTCCGCACGCCTAATTGTTGCCACTGCGCAGCGTCTCGCGCCTAGCTATAGCCGCCATTAAGTTTGAATCAGCATGTACCTTGAGTGTGGACATTTCCAGACAGATTCTAGAAAATAGTTCTATCTATTAAAAAGGTAATATTTGTGTAAGTGGTCTAGTTGAAAAGTGTTTCGTTTACAGGGAACAGGACATTAGATGGACACCAATCTTGGCCGAGACGTGAAACAAGTCCAGGGTAAGCTATACATTAATCCGGGCTAAAAACATTGGAACAGCAACGTTTATTAATCCGGAAAACATGGTAACACATACGTTTTTAATTCGGGAAATATTGCAACAGCAACTTTTTAGATCTGGATAAACATTGTAACCACATTCTTTAGCCCGGAAAACATTGTAACTGCAATGTTTTAACCGGAAAAACATTTTATCAACTTTAAGGGTCAACCCACACGTACCACAACCACACCACATCGCAACGACAAAATGTGGTGACGCAGTGGCCTACGTGTGAATAGTGTCGCTGCAACTTTTTGCAGTTGCGTTGTGGTACCGACAAAATGTCGATGTGGTTGCGTTGTCGCTAGCAGTTGCGATGTGGTTGCGTCGTGTGACACAGTTCGACTCCGGCTTTCATAGAGCGCGCACTGTCGTTGCGTCGACGCAACGTTGTAAGTATCTGCGATGTGGCCGCCGGCTATTTCACTGTGTAGCTGGTGCTTGTGTTGTGGTTGCGATGTGGTTGCGATGTGGTCGGTATCAACCACGCGGTTGATAACGACGGTAAAATTTGGTACGTGTAATTCTACTATTCATTAATTCTACTATTTATTTACAAAATATGCGACCGACCACGTGTTGTGGTTGTGGTGTGGTTGTGGTACGTGTGGGTTGACCCTTATTGATATCGTAGGAATACAAGTCGTGTTCGAAACAAGTAACTTTTTCAAAAAAAAAAGACTTTTAATTAATATGGGACCACCTCGGATGTATACCCTTTCAAATGAAAAAAGACGTTTTCTAAATCTTTTCACAATTGACGAAGAAATCGGAGATGATACATAAAAAATAAAACATACATAAGGTCGAAAAAAGAACCTCCTTTTTTGAAGACGGTTAAAAATAGACCCTTAGTTTTGGCCGCAAGGCCATCTTGCTCCGCTGCCTTCTTTGTGATAAAAAAATATTTAAAAATCGGCTTTTGATGTTCTGATGGTAAGAGACTACGTCTGCTTAAAACCGGAATGTTTTTCCCATTGAATATTTTATATGAAGTGTTTCCACTCTTTAACCCAGGGAAATCCATAGATTGCTCGCATGTAGGTTCAAGTCCTGCCAGACGTCATAATTTTTCTTACTGTTTTAGTTTTAAAAACATATCTTTCTCATGAGGATCAATATCAGTATATAGATACAAGAGCCAGATCCACAATGGATCTAGTAAGATTTTATTTTCTCATTGGTTTACAGATAGATACTTAGAGACACTACTGCAGTGGATAGGAGATCTACCTACTAGCCATAGATACAAAACAGGACCCTGAGCTTTTTGTATAAGAATAAGTAGGTCCTATGTTGGTAGATAAATTGTTTTACTAAGAATGCCTGCGGTTTTCAACAGACTTCAAAAAATGAAGTTCTTAATTCGACTGTAAGTTTTATTTTATGTTTGTTACGCGGTTACTCCGCTAATTATTAATTGATTTTGGTTATTATTTTTTGTTTGGTTGTTTGTTTAGTATTCATACTTCAGAGGTGGTCCCATATAAATTTAATCTAAATCGATACAGTAGTTTGATTTTTAAACCAAAACAACTAGAAAAAATGTATTCGAATGTCATCCAGGTATTCGAAATGAAAGTAGGTTGCTATTTAAAAAAAAAGGTATTATTATAAACATATAACTAATCTTCACAATAAAAATGACAAAGTGCACTTACCTACTGACTCTGAGCCTAACAATAGTATATTATGAAAGTTGGAATGTTTGTTACTCAATCACGCCAAAATGTCTGAACGGATTTGGATTAAATTTGTCACACAAATAGTTTTTTTTTTTATAACTTGGTTTGGTTTGTCGCAGGCAAAAGCTAATGTAGGTAAATAAATAAATAATGATTCCATTTTCTTTACAGGACAACGACAGAGGCTCAGCAAAGATAAACATCTGTAATAATAAAACTAGGATTTAAAATTAAGCAACTGTAAGAGAATCTCATTATGTTCTATAAACAGTGATTATTATTTTCTGTTGGTCAAATATTAATTATAAAGAACTATACAAATCCTTGTTTAATATGACATGTATTGTAAAAAAAAATGACTATTAGTTATTATCTCGGCCGCAGTAAACTCAGCCACGTGGTCGCGCCACGGTTTTAATATTATGTTTAATAGGCAACTCGACCGCATGTAAGTATAGTTAAAACACATACTATTTTGAAGAAATATCTTCAGCATCGTCATTGATAGTTGTATATATAGCAGGGTGTATGCTTTCTTTCGCCAATTTTCCCAATAATAGATAAGAAAAAAAATAAAGATTCAAACATTTTAAATATAGACAACACAAAATAGATATGAGTTTAATACCTGCGGAAATTACAATATTATTTCCATTATGTTTGTACATGTTATACCAACACAAGTTCTGTACGCGTTCTTTGCGTAGGTTTATTGGGCACGCATGCAATATAAAAAAAAAATATGCTATTTCTTTTTTATAGAACGCTTTCTACTTATATATTTTCCATTCTACTCTTCTCCTCTTACTCTTCTCTTCTATCTTTCAAATAGTAGAACAGACGGTCACTGCCCTTTTTCTTTGTATTCAGTGAATGTGTAAAGTTTTTGTACCTACTGCTGTCAATGCTAACATTAATCTGTAATATTTAATTTCCAGGTACGTAGTATATTTATTTTAATTTTATTGTTGATTACTTTTTAGAAAAAAAACACATGACTTTTAGAAATATTGGTTCTTACTTTAATTAGAAAGATAATCACATACTTATATTACAGCACACAGTAATTTGAAAATGTTGTTACATTACATGAAAAATAAAAAAAAACAAGTACTTAATGTGTCCACCAGCAGCCGAGTTGACTACTAAAAAACATACTATACCTACTTAGGTTAAAATTAAAAGGGTCGACTCGACCACGCGGCCTGTTTGCAGCCGACAGCTAAGGGGGTGGCACAGGCAAAGCTAATCCCAGATAGCGCCACCATCGCTGGTGCTTGTCATTGATGTTTATTTTGAGTTATTCCTGATTTTTATGTCAAGTTCTGATATATAGATCATAAGTTATAATAGATAAATAAAAAACAACACCAGCGACAATGCGCCACCTAGTGGGATTAATAAGCAGTGTCTCCCCGTTAGGTAGAAAATGTACATAATATATCGAAGTGTTGCTGAAAACATTGCCTGGAGTTTACTGCAAGAGTCCCTTGAGTCCTGCCTAACGTTATTTTCAACGGCCGCGGAAGTGGGGGGCCCGAAAATCAAACAAGGGGGGCTGTGCCCCCTCCAATTTTAATACCTGGTAAAGAAGGTTTCTCTGTTTGTCCCCCCCACGTCCTGGAGTAGTTCCGCGGTCTGCTTATTTATAATTTATAACTACCTACCTCCTTAATTTTGACAATCAAGAATAACACATTTGAATCTCTTGCAACAAAATTGAGACTGAATGAACATGTGCAATAACAAGATTAATTAGGTAATAAGTTAGTCTTGGTCTTGCATTTGGGGGGTAATTGACTTAGGTAATCATATTTTGATCAATATATTAATTATTAAATTGTATGATAATTGTATATTAATGTGTTCTTTTTATAATTATAACATCTGCATGTAATATTATAATAAGTTTTTAATAATTGTAATAAAACATAATCCAGTGAGTTTCAGATATAATTATGTTGTCAGAATGCTCAGATTGATAATATCGCTTTGTTTGTACATTTCTATGAATACCTATTTACATTGATAGGTCTAGAATAAGTGATGTGAGATAAAATCATTTTAAAAGTTCACCATTATCTTGTATGGTCCATAAACACATACCTACGTTATATTATTCCTAATGGTAATATCAGTACAAGCATATCGATTTTCATAAATTATCAAATTGTTATAATTTTAATGGCATTGGTGCTTAATACCTTTGAAATCACTAAGCATAATCGTCTAGTTATAAAATATAAATATTAACCGTCAATGTTATAATTCGTTTTATTTACCATACCTTATATTACGTATATTTTGTAAAAACATATTCCGCACGAGTGTCATACAAAATTTTACAACACATTTGCGAGAAAACAGTAATAATTAAAGTTTATAAATATTAGCCAGATAGTCGCAACTAAATACTTGACACTGGCAAATGCACAAAGTGCAATGCCATAAGGAGGAAAGAAGGAAAAATTTCGTTGATGTTATTTTTTTCTTAGTTATTCACATCGCACGTTGTGCGTTCTGCCAGTGTCAAGTTTATGAATTTTCAAGTTTATTTTATTAAAATCAAGTCAAATTTGTCATTAAATCACAGTCAGTCGCACGAAATTAGTCATAGTCGAGTCCAAGTCATGCCCTAGTAAAGTTGTGGCGACTTTACTATGAGCTTCCATGAAGTTTTGAAAACAACACGAAAAGATATGTGTCACCACATTATATCACTTGCCCACACTCGTGCATGTAATTCAACACTCAATGAATAAAACACCACCATTATTAATCATTAATTCGCGAAATACACAGGTTTAAGAAAATAATAGAATGCAACGACATGATTTGATTTGATGTTTTTGATTTTTCCGTGTTCCCGCCAAAACTCCAGACGAGGTGTTGAGAGTTTGTATTAGACTATAGACTCACGGAATACAAGACAAGCTGTTCTATAAAAAAGGTACCTGAAAACTCCCGCATATGACGTGTCCATCCGTTGGTCCGCTGGAACTACTCGGTAAAATAGACCTTTGCAGAGATACAGAACTCCCAGACACGACACCAACCATTTATCTCCTGAAATTAATCAACAATTGCTAATAATTATGATCACCGTAAAACTACAATCATCCCTAGTTCAGTAGTTAAAGAAAGTTACAAGAGAAATTTGCGAAAGAGACATTTTGCAAAAGAGATATTGTGCGAAAGAGACATATTGCGAAAGGGACGTTTTGCGTGCAGTAGAAATTTTAGAAAAGGGACATTTTTCGACGGAGCTGCTACTGTTATGGGCAGGCGTGTCGCTTACTACCAGGCGACCAGTAGAGGGCGTTAGTCTAGTCACACAATATCATAAAAAAAAAAGGTTTTTTTCATGAATTGAAAATTGGCTTTATTGTAGAAGTTGTTCACAATGATGAGTATCATGACCTCCTTTTGGGTTAGTGATATCGTTACGCGTATCCCTGTTTATGTTTCACCAATAGATTTATTATGTACCTTACGTCAGCGACGTTGATAAAGGAATGGACAGGCCCAGCGCTTGCAAATCGTTCAAAATTAACAAGACAACACATTCAAGCATACCTAGCTAAAAGTATGCATATTATATTTGCCGGAAAATAGAGATAGCGAATCTAATTACTGCATGACAAAAAGAGAACTTATGGACATGTATTAAAAGTTTGTATTGTCGTATCGTACGGCTCGCATGTCGCAAAGGCAGAGTATGACTGACGCGAGTGGAGAGCCGGCGCTCAACATATAGTGTTCAAAATCCGTGCGTTTATTTCCCGTCCATTCATCTTATCAATGTCGCTGCCTCTTCGCAACTTTTTAACGAACTTTGTAAAATAATAATTGTAGAAAACGTCTGGACAATACATAAAAACCTCAGAGTAATTATAATTATGTACTTACCTACTAATATCGATGAAAAGTACAATATACAATTTAGTCGATGTTTTTAAGCAGGCCTCATCAAGCTAAGACTGACAGTTTGGATCTAAGATGTTTTTATTTCAACTCACTGGTTTGGATAAATATTCTACCTAAGTACTATTATGTTTTCTGTGATAAAACGCAGTGTTCTTACGATCAGGAAGGCAAATGTTTGGCAGACAGCGAAAATCATGAAATTCATAGTACATTATGATACAAGTGTGCTATGTTGGTCATTACACTAGAGGCGGTATTATGCGCGCGAGCCGCAGGCGAGCGCGATAAGGAAGCCGAGAGTGTATTGAAACATAGCACAAGAGTTTCATACGACTGTTTTCGTCACACTTGCGAGGAATCATCTTTTTTTTTTGATAATAATCAACCACACAGCGAAAACGTCAACAAACATTTGCGGAAAATGGCGCCCAAATCAGTAATGCGCGCGCAGGTTGACATTTACTTCAGCGGCATAAGAACTCTTTGTTGGTATTACAAAAAAACTGTAAGTATTACCCGGCTATATTAAGAGTGCTTCGTATACGTACGTCTAATTGCAGTCACGTACAAACTTGACTTTACCGGGTTATACCTATCATAGCACCATGTGCCGTAATGTAAAGTAAAAAGTACGCGTGCGTAATAGCTTGGACTATGAGCCTAAAACCGATGCAATAAGATCCAATTTACGAGCAAGTGTGATGAAAAATATTTTATTTACTTAGCTCTGGGCAAGCTCAGTGAGAAATGTCTCCTATGTGTGATACCGACTAGCTTCGTCACAAGCTAACGTACCTACTCTTGAGTTTTTATGTGACTTAATTTGGAATAAGTACCTAGGTACGAGAACGTACCTACAAGGTAAAAGCTAGAAACTGATAAAATATTTGATTAAAACCCATTAGAGATAGTTTCGTCAGTTCCTAATTAGCCGTTATTGATAAGTATCTGTGATAAGAACATCCCTAATAAGGGATCCCCTTCGTCTAGCAGTAGACGTCTTTCAGATGATGTGTGTGTGTGTGTGTGATAGGTATATAGAAACGCATATGGACGCACATCTGAAGGCCACGTGGTGAGCTCTACGTGCTGGAAATATTCCCGACACTGCACGGGACGAATCCAGTGATGAAGAGATCCAGAGTGCGCCGGCGCAGCACTGGCGGGTAGAGTGTACCCGCCCCCACTCCCGCGCCCGCTGTCATCACGCGCGCGACGCGCAGCGGCCCGCACTGCTAAGCAGGATGCAGCCGCACACGCGTCGGGCTCTGTTTTCACTCTTTGAAAAAGGTCACCGGATGTTATCGAAACTATAGTCTGAGTATCCGATTTAATTAAACGTGAGTATTCCCGTATAAATAAAACAAACAAACAAAAATGTATGTATAGCTCCTTCGTTTAAAGTCCATCGCGTTATAAATAAGCAATGCTTTATGTACAGCAACGTCGAGTGATAATTGTCCCAAAATTAACTAAAATGCATGTTACTAGTCACACAGAAAATATCTGTCACCTCGTCGCTTCCGTCTGCGTTTTTATCGTATGATGATTTTCTGTTTCATCCTTTTTTCCCTTAGCTCACTATGCGGTCGGTTTTATATTTTTTAACTCATTTCTTTATTAACATATTTTTAGTGTTATGTGAAAAGTTTAAAAAATCATTACCCTTCTTTTGAGGCAGTCGGTAAAAAAAAATACTCGCAATATGTCAAGAGCCGCTTAGACTACAGCGCAAGCGAGCCATAAATACAAACATAGGTACATACACTTGAAAAACATAACTTATCCTCCTTCTGGCGCAGTCGGAAAGCATTACTGCTTCAAAACTGAAAGACTAGAACAATATAATGAAAATGTATCTAAAACTCGATAGTAATAACCCTAGCGAACAATAGGCATTAAATTCACGGACACGTCCGAGTCAAACTACTGCTAAAATTTTCAAATTTTAAATGTTCTTAATAAAGCTTTAGCTTATACATACATATTTATACTACCGTGCTTTTAGTTTGAAATATTAGTGCAAGAACTACTCGCGCTTGAGCAGTTTTTATAAGATGGTTGTACCTACAAGTAGTACCTGTGGTATAATCGCGCCAAAAGTTTAACGCACATACAGCCCAAAATATAGATATTTATACATTTTGTAAGTAGTTTTTATGGCAGATCAAACTATCTATGAAAAACGCTTTTCTTGTCACTTGAATGCGCTACCCGTTCCTATTTAATTAAGTCTTGGAGAGGTCTTGTCTCTTTATTCATTGTGGTCAATTCTGAAGGTTTAAGTTGACAGAACTAAACTAACTAAAGTATTGCTGTCTTTAGCTGACATGCCTAGTAAAAAAGTGACAGCAATATTTTAATTAGTTTAGAACTGTCAACTAAAACCGTCAGAATTGACCACGTATTATTATTAGCTCGATGGTATTAAGGGTTATTAACTCGATGGGTCGATATTATTAACTCGATGGTATTAAGGGGGGGTTAATGGTATTAAGGGTTATTAACTCGATGGGTCGATATTATTAACTCGATGGTATTAAGGGGGGGTTAATGGTATTAAGGGTTATTAACTCGATGGGTCGATATTATTAACTCGGTGGTATTAAGTATGTTTCCAAGTAAGGTGGGGCAGAAAGACGAGACGGAGTAGGCTTATGTAGTAACCCTTTCGGTACCTGCATACAGGGAGTTAATGAAATACTTTTGTGGTGAATATAATTGTATTTTGCGAACAAGAACATTGGATATATTATTATCTACTATAATATTTATGTTTAATATGTCTTTTTTTTTTAAACAATATATTCATACCGTCATTTGCATAAAACGCTAAAACGTATAACAAACATATTTTAACAAAAAAGTGTTTTGTCAAATTTTTTCGAATTAGGAATATGCAAGGCAATGCATTTTGAAAAAGAAGACATAAACTTTATAACATAAATAGGTTTGACATTTATTTTTGTGTTTTATGCATAAGACAGTTAATATTTAATACATTCTAACGTTTATGTATAAACTCTGTCTCTATGCAAAAAAAACAGATACAATAAAGATTTTCTTATTCCTATTGTGCTGCACGGTACGGCTATCCATTGTAATTCAACCTTGGTAATTTTTATCGCGACAGTGGTGAAGCTAAGATTAATTAATTGCCACTAAAATAATCACAAGGTAAAATAAATTGCAGGTCGCCGTGGTAAGCCGTGCGGTCAAGCACTTACTTATATGTAATTACCTACTCATATTTTAACCCATAGATTAATCCTATAATAGTATTTTTAATATTAATCATATACCTATCATAAATAAAACTATAAATTAATCAATCCATGATTTACGATCATATATTTTATAGAAAATTATCTAAGTATGTCTTTTATTACAGAACTTATAAAAACTTAAGTAAACTTAAGTTTAAGGTATAAAAATAAAAAGTATAAATAACATTAAAAGTAGGTGCTACTTATTATAAGTACCTATATAATTAATATAAGAAGTGTAAGTATCTACATAGCTGACTTTGCATTCGGTACATACCTTTACAATTTATATTTGGTAATTATTTTGATACTTGCTATTTAAAATATTTAGCATAAATAGTTAATTGAACTAATTATACATAGGTATTTAGTATTGTAAGTATTTATATTAATTCTTGGGCATTATTCTTCAAGAAATTAAATAGGAAACGATGGTCATACGAGTAGGAAGGCAAATCTTTGGCCGACTGAAATTTCATGTAGGTACCAAATATTTTTATTTATTTTTACTCGGCATTAACAGGATGTGTTTCTGGGCTGTTGACGGCAGCATCGAAAATATATTCAGTATTAACCTCATTCCCTATGGAGGCGAAAAATGACACTTCTAGGTACATCCTGGTATGAAAGCATGGAGGGGTATTTCCGTTTGAGCACCAATTTCTTGAGCACCCATGAAAAGAGCACCTAGCATATTCCCAAAATATTTGGCTTGGTGCTATTATGGGAATATGCTAGGTGCTCTTTTCATGGGTGCTCAAGAAATTGGTGCTCTAACGGGAATACCCCAGCATGGTAACTTAAACCGTATCGACTAGCTTCATCACAAACGAATCGTGCTGTTGAGTTACAAACTTAATTTGCAATAAGTAGACGTACAAAAGACTAGAACCTTACAACTACTGATATCTACAAAATATTCGATTAAAACCATTATTTACAGATACTTGCGTCGAGTTTTAATTATTATTAGCCGTTAAATACCTACCGCAGATGCTAAACGAATTTTACACCGTTATCTGCGTCTTCTTTAACTTCAATAGGCGGGTTTAGAGCTGTTTAATATAGTTTTTCATTTATACAGTGTGTTATTGAATTCATGAGCAATATCGTAGGGGTACATTGAACTCACATAATGAACAACTTTTTTACTATGAAATCAAAGCGCAAACCATGAAAAAAATCCATCTCCATACATTTCGTCGTGCGTTACTGTTTTTTTTGTGGCACAGCTGTTTTTTTTCTTGTTTTCATAATACAAGTTGTCCATTATGATGAGTTTAATGACCCCCTAAGATATTGCCCATGAATTCAATAGCACCCTGTATAATATGCATACTTATGTCTTATTATAATGGCGCTTCCTACCTATGGCGCACAGACCTGGTCACCAACTAAAATCCATAGATCCGGTAACATACGAATTATTTAAGTAGTACGTAACGTAAAAAGTTCGAAAAGGCGTTCTACCTTACTTGAAATCTAGATAAATTAGTTGAACATTCATTTTCTTAATAACGCGAAGAAAAATAATGCTTTCATGGTTTGAAATGCCAATAGAGTTGACCAGGTTGAGTTATCCAAAAACATATTAATATTATTGTACATATATAATTAGTAATAATAATGTTTCACTTAAATTATCATCTCTACATAATTATTATGTACATTAAAATATATCTTAAAATGATTTTAATACATCCAAAAATATTTAGTTAAATCTGAATATACTGTAATCGTTATAGTTCGGCCATCAAACATCTCGAGGATTCTTGAAGCAAGAGTTCCTACGTTATATAATTACATTTAAATAATTTCATTCTGAACACCGCCTCACTAAAAACTCATTTAATTAAAGGCCCACAAAGAGTAGGGCCTTCGCTTTTCTGTGCCCACAATAAACGGGGCTCGCTATCTCGCTCGCACATTACATCATTTTAGGAGTAATCAAATAACTAAATATACCCACAGAGTTTAGTTATGAAAAATCGCAATCGATAAATTGCTGAGAATAAGATTTAGCAACAGAACGAACCGAATACAAAAAAAAATGGGAATTGATATTTTGTCCATGTTTACGAGTACTCATATGCACGAAAATTTGTTTATGTCAATCTTATGATATATTTTCTTATAATAATAAATATACCCACGCTTCCCTGAATCAAGGGCGGATCCCGGGGTAATTTCCTTGACCGGGGGGTCATGGGATGGGTTGGGTGTAGGTCGACTACTGATAGCTTTCCTAGTTGTAATGGGATTGGAGCCTGACTGCTAACTAGACCTCGACTCGACTACATGGCCCCCCTTCCCCCTGACTTAAAAGCTGGATTCGCCCTTGCCCTGTATGTGATTTTTTATAGATACGTTCAGTGCTGTATTTGTATTTATCGTTTTTATTGAAATGTGTGCAATATTCCGGACGTTAAAATATGGATTAAGCAGACATAAGAGTGTGAAACCGGTGGATGCATATGGCAGGTTGTCGTACAGTGTGGCGGTCTAAGGGGGAGGCCTTCGTTCAGCAGTGGACGTCTCCGGGCTGATGACGATGAAGAGTGTGAAAATCAAAGAAAGAAAAATTTGAAGGAATTAAGTCAAACCTAAACTCAAAAGGTACATCGAACTAACAACAAAGTGTTGTCGTTTCTGTGACTTGATATTGCTACTTTTCTAGCCGAAGGGGATGTAGCTACTGATATCACCTTCGCTAACACATCAAAAGATAAAATACGTTCATATCCATGGCCAGAAGTAAACAAACCCTGCGACTCCAATCCAAACATAATATTTCCATCTCCCAACATTTCAACCGTTAAAAAAATATACATTTCATTTTTCATTCCTAGCCAACGTTCTGGGTTCACAACATCCCTTGAAGAGTTAATAAGAAAAATACAAATTATTTCTCCACAGAAGAAGTACCTAATAAACCTAAATAACCTAATCGAATAGTAGAAACGATAATTTTATACCGTTTTTTAACACATTCGCTGCTACAAACGCAATACTTAATAATAACTATAAAAATAACTATTTAAAATAATGGAAGACATAACGTGATAGGAATTATAACTAGTTACAAATTATCGCATGTTACGCAAGTAAACAAGTACTCAAACATAAAAAGTCAAAACGAGCTTAAAAGTACATAGTACTTCAAAGTGTTGTCGTTTCTGTCACTCGTTTCTGCTTTTTTCTAGACCAAAGGGATGTAGCTACTGCTATCACCCTCGCTCACACATCTAAAGGCAAATGAGCTAATTGCTCATGCCTAGATGGTAACCAGCACTGCAACTCCAGTCCAAATATACTGTTTCCATAGCCTGACATTTTAACTGTTACAAAAATATACATTTCATTTTTCATTCCTAGCCAACATCCTGGGTTCACAACAACCCTTGAAATTAAGAGGATAAGAAAGATGTCTTCTCCACAAAATGATCTACAGAAGATAGATGTAATAACGCCAAATAACAATAAATTTTCAAAAGCGACAGTCTGATAGTATACATCACGATCCGGATCTTTCAAGATCTTTCTTTATCGGATCCGCTCAATACGCTATGCTGTAAATGCTGTAATTCGTAGAAATAAAATATCACTTCAGTATCAAGATCCATCAATATTCTAAGCTCGATTCACCAATATTTCAGGTTACACGCTTCAGTCCAGTTCAAATCTTTTTTTTTTATACATTCAGGTGACGAGACGAACTAGACGTTCGCCTGGCGGTAAGCGTCACGCCTGCCACTAACAGTAGCAGTGCTAGAATCGTGAACTTGCGAACACAATCCTGCGCCGCACCGCACTGCGCTTGTGATATTAGATGTTAAATCTCTTCATACACAGTAATTTCTCTGGAAACATTGCCCTTCAAACCGGAACACAGTAATGCTTGCACACTACTGCTTGGCGGTTGAATAACTGAGAAAGGTGTGGTACTTCCCTAGTCGGACACTGCAGTGGAGTCCTACCATTACAAAAATCTAGTGGTTGCCATAGAGCAGTTAGCTGTTTTTGACAGATACTTTGGCGGGTAAATCACACAACAGTTATTCGGGCTGGTACACCCATCCTTACCAAGCTATCCCTACCGGTAGGGATTTCTTGGTATTCAGGGTAGGGGCAGCCACTAAACTTAAACGCGTATCGTCGTTAGGCTCAATAACTACAGGGCAGTGTAATAGAGAAACTAATTAGATAATATGCAGGTAGCAAAAATTTACAAATTATATTCAATAATATTTTTAAATCGAATACAATTACATAATTGTACGAAAGTAGAGTTCCCTGAACTGTCTCTCAAGAGTACTGAAAACCTGAAGAACGACACGGGCCCATTTGTCGAAAGAATGTCGAAAGAATTCAGTTGGATGACCTAAAACAGAATGAGCAAGAAGCAAAACGTGTATGCGTATGATTAGTTAGAAAATACACTGATGCCCTATGTAGTGTCATGTGCCAACGCTGCTGAAATTTGTAGTTATTGAAGATCGAAGTTTAGGTCCCAGAATATCAATATTTTGCCCTCAAACTATAAAATAAAAAAACAATAAAAAAATTACACGAAACCATAAAATGAGCAAACTTATGGGCTAAGAATTAATTTCAAATTCCAAAATCAATTACATAATTGAATGAAAATACATGGATCAAGTACGAAATAGTACCTAACAAATTATTTAATCAAATGTGGAAGACAATTTACGACAAGGAAGACTTCTGGTAAATAATAAAATAGAAGGTGACGTCAGTATGCTCTCAAATGTAGTAGAGAAACAAAATAAAGACAACACATTTAATGCAACCAAGCGATGGAAGAAGAACAGCTGTGAAGAAGCTAAAAACTTACTTTTGGATCACTGAAACCAGACAACATCCCCATAAGAACAGAGGCGGACGGCGCAGCATCCGTCCTCCTTCTTATGCTGCCTGCAAAGGCCTGGCCCTATGCCCGGGCCTATAAACAACACGAATAGGAAATGTGGAGAGTATAGTAGAAACGAATAATAGTAATGATAGAAAAATGTATGCAAACAAAAAGGTAGTTACATACTAGCTAACTCAACAATTTTTAATCCTAAGCAGCGGCTGCCCTCTGGAACCGGGCGTGCCACTTCGGCGAGACCATGCCCCATAAAACATTTTTTTTTAAGATCTTTAACAATACACCATTATTTCTGTCACCTGTCACACACTACGGACATGGGAGTGACAGGAACAGCAAAATGAAGCGCCATTTACTATATAATGAATGTATTAAAAAAAAAGTACTTTGGTGGTAAGGTCTCACTAGCGCAGGTTCATCGGCTTCTACGATTCGCTTGCCTGGCGACGGAGAGGAATAGTATTCTAACCCGTCCTCCCACGGGGAAAACGCTCTATGACTGATTCAGCGATTATCAATTGAATAACGGTCTGTGATTGTTTCATCAGCCCGGAGACTGAACGAAAGCCTTAGTCCGCCACACTGTACGACAACCTGCCATTTGCATCCACCGGTTGCCCGCGACTTTGACAATGTCATCGGTCGACCTAGTGGGCCTAGGGGGCCTTACTACGCTGCGTCTTCCGGTTCGCGGTCGCCACTGAACTGTGGATGTTTAAGAGATGTTATCGCTACCTTGATTAGGTGAAATATGTAAGCGTAGTCACTATGTTTACAGGTAGACAGAACATCCGTGATAGTTTAGAAGCCAGTTTGATATACGTGTTACAAAAAAGTGTACTAATACTGAAGGTATGGTATGGACTGATCATTATGAAAAACTTTTACTACGGGGGCCAACATTGAAATCGCGAAAAAAAAACAGCTATACCATACAAAAAGTTCATTGACATTGGCCAAAATGTATAGAACAGCTGTTTTTTTTATTGTATTCAAGTTTGGTCCCATATTAAAAGTTGTTCATAATGATGAGTTAATACATACCTTTCTGTATTAATACACCGTACACCTGTTTGTAACACGTTGTATAACTACGTGTATATTATTTGTTTCGGGAATAGATCGATGGTCGGCAATGGATTCGAGTTACAAGAGTTCGTGAAACAATAGTCAAGTCTGGTCAAGCTTTTAAATGTATTGTATAGTTCATAATAATTTTGTTGGTTTGCGCAACGCCTAACAAAAAATGCTTTAATATCAATCATAAAATTATCTTAGTCTGATTTTGACAACCCGCGTCACTTTATAAAGCTTAATCTAAACTTGACATTGGTGTCGATTCTGTTGCACCGCTCACTAAACTAAACTTTACTGACAGGACTAAAATTATACGCGTCTCATTTCATTTCAATATGTTAGAAAAGGATGTCAACAGGTTTCGTCCTGTCAAATTAAGTTTACTTTAGTGAGCTGTGCATCAGAATCGACACCAGTTTTGTTCTAACTATATCGGTGTTTTAAGGTTTTAGGCGAGGTGATATTTTAAGTGGAGCATTTTGAAGGCATTTCTATACTCATTACTATCGAATTATCTAGCAGAGAACGATGATGGTATAATGATTGTTTTCATAATGTGACAGCTTATAATATTGGTACTGGCTGTCCGCGCCTTAGATGACTTGGCGACGACGTTGGTGAGGCGCGGGGGACACATGAGATATGAGATTAAATACTGACCAAATATCATAAATAGCTGAATAATGAAAGATTTTATTGGAATTTCCTATATAGTAATGTCGTTGTAATATAATATAGAATTACTGCCAAAATAAGTAGGGAATAGTTCTATGGCATTATTTTGAAATAAATAATATCATTTTATTCTGAATAAATACCAGAGGCCTTATTATTGAATCGTACGCAAAGTTGTGCATGCAAGCGGAGCCGACTTCAAACGATATTGAACCTTATTTCAAACAACGTCGCTCGCATGAGCAACTCTTGCATGATTCAAAAATAGGGCCCAGTACTAAAAAAAACAACCGACTCCAATGTCTATTACCTGGATGACATATTTATTTTAGTTATTTTGACTTACAAACCAAACTACTGAACCGATTTTGATAAAAATGATATGGGACCACCTCTAAAGTATGACCTACCAAAAAAAAAACATCACAATCAATTTATAAATTGATTGGCGAAGTAATCGCGTAACAAACATTGTCGAATTGAGAACCTTAAAGTAAAAAATACACTTTAATCATTACTTTTTAAATTGATGATTCATTGCTACATTGCTATTGCTACCTAAATTAAATAATGAGTGCGTCTTATACTTACAGTAGATCTCCTCCCCGTCCTTGCCCTCACATACCTAACGGCAAATGACTTCCGTCCCCGCAAACTATGCAAAATAACAAAATTCTACATCGAAAGCGTTAAGACCTTTAAAAAAAGCAATCGGATTTAAATAGCAATATCAAAAGAGCCGCAGTCTTTTCTTTCCATTTATTCAACACATCCCGACTTAAGGCTCAGAATGCTGCGCGCCGCTGTTTCTCTCGGGCATTACAACATTTTTTTATATTTAAAATCACTGCATAAAATAGTTATGAAAAATTCGCAGTCGGTGAAACTGCTAAGAATAACATTTACATTTATATATAGATATAGATATACAGGCTGTTAGTTTGAACACATTTATCCTTCTTGGATTTCATTGTACTCATCATTATGAACAACTTTGACTATGGGGCCAACCTTGAAATCGCGAAAAAAAATATCTGCCATACATTTTGTCCAAGATCGATGAACCTTTTTGTATGGAACAGCTGTTTATTTTTCGTGATTGCAGGGTTGGCCCCATAGTAAAAGTTGTTCATAATGATGAGTACAATGATATCCTAGAAGGATAACGGTTTTCAAAACTAACACCCTGTATAAACCCATTTTTAGGTGCTAAAACTTGTTTAGATCAAAATGATATTATGCTGAAATTTTGTAACGCTATTCTCAGCTATTTCACCTGCTGCGTTTTTCATAAACGAAATTCAGTGTTTTGTTATCTTCAAAAATGGTGAAATGCGCAAGCGAGATTGCGACGCGTGGTGATCTGGATCATAGTAATTAAGTCAACACTTCCCAAAAATGTAGTGGCAGGTAGACATAATTATGACTTACCTACCGACTTCTACGCTACATTATACATACTTAGTGGCATATATATGCTACCCTGTGTTTCCCTCGAGCTTGCTTCTGGACTATTCTAGAGTAATGAGGCGAATTCAGAATATTTACTTATCATAGAAACAGTAGGTACCTAGTGGGAGTAAGAGTTAACGATTCTGTAGGATCAAGTCTTTTGTGTTTGCAGATGAAAAAACGTACTCAATTCAAATGATAACCTTGTAAGCTTTCGGTACTTTTCACTCACGTTCTTGTAGAAGGTACGTATATGCTTCTTCTTACTGCCAGACGTCCATGCCTTCTTGTGCCATTTGTGGGTAGGCCTGCATTTCAGCCACGGCCTCAGCTAAGATCCTATCGAGTTCTAAGTCGCGCTTTGCCTTTGCTTTGTCGTATCGGCGACGCTTGCGTCTTGGAGCTTTGGAAAGCACTGGTTCAACAAGCCTCGTCCACATCGCGATCTCTTCGGCTTTTTCTGGGCAATCTCGAACGCTTACGGCTGTAGTCACATTAACCTAAAATAGGGATAATAGTTATTTATGATACTAGTGCGGTAAGTTGGTTTTACAAACGAGCTTACCATAGTCATGAGTTTGTAAAAACTAATTCCGCACGAGTGTCATACAAAATTTTACAACACATTTGCGAGAAAACAGTAATAATTAAACGAATGTATACAGGCTTCGTCAATGCACTTTTTGAGCAAATGTGTTGTAAAATATATTACACACACCTTGTTACACGACATATTTATAGATTTAGATCTTTACTTAAAACCACTCCTTAAAAGTTAACTAACGTCATTAAACTTTAAGCGGAGTTTTTGATTAAGGTCCTTATAGTGTAATATGTATACAGTATGTCCCGAAACTCAAAGTCAAGCAGGCACGGAGCGGGAAATAAATAAAATTCCATATCACCACGTCACGTCATCAGCCATAAAACGTACACTGCTGGACGAAGGCCTCCCACTTAATAAAGGGGTGTTGCCATAATCCCCACGCCTGGCAAGCGGCATGGGTATCGCAGAATGCTCACCACCGTTAACCAAGGGACGCTGCTGCCCGCCCTCCGGTGGGTCTGGTTGCAGTTTAAGGACATACCCAGGTCCATATCACCAGGATAAATGGGCTTTTTTTAAAAAAAAACCCTGACATTCCATCATACCGCCCCATGTCCGGTTGACGTTTAATGTCGGGAAACCCTGTATAAGTAATATGTATAGTGTAATATGTATATATAAATATATATATATACCTATATATATTGTTTAATCAGGATATTGTACCACAAGGTTTTTTTATATTATGTTTTTTTATTATACGCTTTGTCAGGAGGTTCCTCACTCCGCAGCCCTAACCACCAGCAGCTTGGGCTCCGTCCAGCTGCCGATGGGACTCTAGGTTAACGTTTTTAGACTAGCCGGGTGGAGTACATATGTGTGTGTGATGTTTTTGGGCCGTAAACAGTAAACCAGTTTTTTTTTTAAGTAAAAAAATGTAAAAATGGTCTGGTACAATTCAGAACCTTTCTTATTTTTTTTATTCAGGTAAAAGGGTGACTAACTAACAGAGAAACAATTAAATATTAGAAATGAAATGAAATAGAACCTTGCGCTCCTGTGTGTCAATTTTGTCTTGCCGAAAAACGTTAAAAATGTGTTGGTCGTACTCTTGGTCCTCGTGCTTGTACATTCTGTTCCAGATTTCGTCGCTGACGAACGAGTCGTCGAAGTCACTGTCATCGTCTGGATCTCGGGCGTTATACCTAGCGAGCTCTTCTAGCACTTGAGCGGTAGGTCGGCGCCTCTTTGGCCTCGGGCTAGGGATCCTTTCACTAACCGCCTTTGCTACCAGTGACGCAATGGAAACTGGCGGTTCCATTGCGACTACCTGAAACAAAATAATCGTGTAAGTACTTGGGTGGGATAGATAAGCTGCCGATGCCGCTGCTGATGGGTCATTTTGTATGGAACCCGTCCCCAAAAAAAAAAGTTTATTGTAGCAATATGAGTAATGGATAATGACGTTGCACATTATATAATGCTTTCATTTAACTATTGCAGTATATATAATTATAATTGGAGAAGAAAGATATTTCAGGTAAAAAATACAAAATTTGTTACAATTTTTTATTCACCAGGTATCTAGCTAGTTACTGTACACTTCGTCAATTATAATTAATTTAACAATTCGACAATTAGTATAATAGGGTAGATGACTGATGTTTATATCGATGAAACCAATAGCTTTTATGAAGAATTTAAGTAAACATAATATGTTAATTGAAAAAATATTTAAATCGGTTAATAATGTTCTGATATATGAGCGTTTAAAGTTTTTGTTAGAGACAACTTTGTCTCTTTCCCACAAAACAAAAAATGACGTCACGCCTTACTTGTCAGAATAGAGTTTATATGGCGTACAGAGAAGTGACGTCACGATTTGCTGTTTCTTCTCTCTGTCTAGCATGATATTGAAATGCTTATAAGTTGCTTATTTTTGATCAGATTTTCATTTTCTTTTCATTAATCAGCTATATTTTATGGGCTTCATTTTAATAGGACAAAAAAAACAGTCATCTAGCCTATTGAGCCCACTGCAACAGCAGGACTTATAAAATGTGCCTGAAGGAAAAAAACCTATAATATTTACTACAAAATACACCATTGATCATAATGCTACAAATTACTTCAAAACTGGGGACATCCAGGATAACACAACACTGGTGGTGAGCTTTATGTTAAAATATCTGTTAGGGATAGGAAGATTTTGACGTATGATTTAGCTGTCATGTCTATAGAATAAAGTCTCTTCTCTCTGGTTAATTCGCAATGTCCGCCGGTGTTTCATTTCGCTCCTCAAGCAAATATTATTTGACTATTTCCCATCAACGCATTAGTTCATCTTTTTGGTATAACCTAGATCCGCTGCGTAGGACAAACTATATAAGAGTTTACAGGTGAGACAAATTCAAATGCCATTAAGTTCGGTCATTGACTTTGTTCGTATTTTCAGTAAGTACAAGTATAGCAATAGTTATAAATAGTTGTACATGTACCTATAATAAATGTCTGATGATATTGGCGGTCAAACACATTAAGGAGTTTTCCGGCTCATATTTCATCTTGCTTTTCCCACTTGTACCATGTATACGCAATAATTACGTTACATTTCTCAAAGTGGGCCTAGGAATTCGAAAGTGACATATATCAAAGAGAAGAAAAAATACTTAAGGCGGTTTTACTATTCCCAAGTTACTCCACGTTTATTAACGACGAACATAGATGTTTGTTCTGTGTCTGGGTGCAGTATGTATTTACAAAAAAAATGTGTATATCATTATTCTATCAGCAGCTATCTGGTTTCCATAAAACAAGCTTCGCTTAGAAAGGGGCTAGATGGCGCTGTGTGAAATGTCCACCGATATCTATTTATTATTATTATTTATTAATAATAATAATTATTCTATTCTATTCACATTATTTATTTACTTTCTTAAATCTAAGTTTTTTACAATATAAATTTAAAAACATAAATATTATAAAAAACCTAAACCTAGAATGCCGCCGGCAGCGGGGCAGGGCTCAAGCTGCCGGTGGTTAGGGCTGCAGAGTGAGGAACCTCCTGACAATGTGTGCCGTGTCAAGTACCACTGCCCTTTGTATCTGACCCTTGACCCAACCGTCTAGCGAGAGCCTCTTGAGGTATTGGTCGAGGCTCTTCGCTATGAGACCGTTCGCCGAAACGACTATCGGGACAATAATCGTCGAGTCAACATCCCACATGGCGGTTATCTCGAAGGCCAAGTCAAGGTACTTGCTGAGTTTGTCCTTCTCGGCCTTTACGAGATTCTCGTCATGTGGGATGGTGACGTCGACGAGCACTGCCCGGCGCTGGGACCGATCCACCATCACGATATCAGGCTTATTGGCGACAATAGTCCTGTCCGTGATGATGGAGCGGTCCCAGTAGAGCAAAGCACGACCATTCTCGAGAACTGGAGCTGGTGCGTACTTATAGTACGGCACCTCCGACTCGACAAGGCCGTATTGAAGAGCAAGTTGCTGGTGGATGATCCTGGCCACTTGGTTATGCCTGTGCAAATACTGGCCGTTAGCAAGATGCGAACAACCGGAAATAATATGTCGGAGAGATTCCCCGGGACGGTGGCATGCCCGACAGATGTCGACCGTACCGTCCTTCATGATATATTTCCGGTAATTGTTCGTCTTGATAACTTCATCCGCAATTGCACAGGCAAACCCCTCGGTTTCCCCAAAGAGGTCCCCGAAGCGCAACCAGTTCGCCGACGCGAGCAAGTCCACATCGGGGCCCGTTAAAGCCCGATAGAACCGCCCGTGCAGCTCCTTGCTCTTCCATACTTCCTTGCGGTCGTCGGTGCTTATCACCGATGGTCTGCGCCAGTTCTCGTTTGCCAAGGAGAGCGGCGTGAGCCCCTTGTCAACTGTCACTACATCGCGATGCATCCCACACTCATTGTTAAGAAAATAATCCCTAAGACTGCACACTTCACGATTATGGAGGTTCTTGGCGTTTAAAAAGCCACGACCCGCCCACTTTCGTGGAATGTACAGTCTCATAACAGATGAGCGTGGGTGTAACATGCGATGCGCAGTGAGCAGTTGACGGACTCTTCTATCCAGGGCGTCCAGCTCAGTCTGAGTCCACCTAAGTATGCCAAAGGAGTATATCAGTAGAGGCATCACCCAACCATTGAAGGCGCGCGCCTTGTTGCCGCCAGACAAAAGACTGTTGAGTACTTTTGTAAGCCGACAAAAGAAGCGCTCCTTCACTGATTTTTTGATGTCCACTACTGATATACCCAACGACTCTGACATACCTAGATACTTGTAGGTCTCGGCCTCAGAGAGAGATCTGAGAGTCATTATCTCAGAAAGTTGTAAATCCGGAGAATTTACAACTTTCCCCCGCTGCACACGCATGACCGCACACTTGTCAACACCAAATTCCATCCTGATGGCGCTGCTAAAAACCTGTGTGGTTTTTAGCAACTCCAACAAGTCTTGGTGTTTTGGTGCAAACAGCTTAAGATCATCCATGTACAGAAGGTGAGAAATGACTTCACCCCCCCTTCGAAGCCGATAGCCTAGTCTAGTGCTGAGAGGGTTCAGTGCTAGGCAAAACCACGATGGACTCAGACTGTCACCCTGGAAGATGCCTCGCTCAATCCTTATCAAGTCCTGCGAATCAGAGGAGCCATTTCCACCACCTGGCTGACGAAGAACTGTGGTCCACTGCCTCATGCATGCGCCTAAGAATGATTTAAGAGTTGTATCAATTTGATACAACTCTAAAATCCTCTCCAGCCATGAATGAGGCACTGAATCATAGGCCTTCTTATAGTCGATCCAGGCAGCGGAAAGGGCTCCTTTGTTCCGCCGAACTTGTTGGCTAATGGCCATGTCGATGAGGAGGAGCTCCTTAGTACCACGGGACCCAACCCTACATCCATTCTGAGCGGGGGCCAAAACATTGTTCGCAACAATGTGCGCGTTAATTTTAGTGCTCAGAATAGATGTAAGGAGCTTGTAGATGGTAGGCAAGCAGGTGATGGGTCTGTAATTTTTGGGTTCCGTGGTACTACCGGACTTATGGAGCAGGAAGGTGACACCGGTTGTCATGAAACTAGGGAGGGAACCGAGCTCGAGAGCTTCTTGGAATTGTGTCGCCAAACGGTCATGTGAGCACCGAAACCATTTAATCCAAAAGTTGTGCAACCCGTCCGGCCCAGGACTTTTCCAGTTCTGTGCCGTACGAATCGCACAACTAACGTCTACGGGGTCTATTAAAATAGACCCCATGGGTTCGATGGACTCACATTCCCGTTCGACAACACGCATCCAATCACCCTCGGTGTGCTCAACGGGCACCGACCAGATGCCGCGCCAGAAATTAGTCATGGCGCTAGCATCCGGTAGCTGTCCGTCGCTCACACGTTGCTCGGTTCCTTCCCAGTTTCGGTACACCTTCCTTTGATCACTTTGGAAGAGGCGATTTTGCCAATATCTATCCACACGCTCTCTATAGCGGCGGATACGGTTTGCCCACGCATAGACTTTCTGCTTCAGATAGTCAATGCGTTCCGTCACACTAGCCATATATTGCTGGGGCCGAATACCAGTCCCCGCAAAGGCCTGAGTCACGAAACGCATGACTCGGGGGCGATTATTCCCCCGGCTGAAGCAGATCAGCTTTGCTATGAGAGTCCTGAACGTGCTGATACGCCGCTCGATTCGTAGTTGCCACGCGGGCACATCTCCGGCGGGTCGCGGTGCACGGTTAGTGTCCGGAAACTTAACACGTGCAACACGACACGCCGCGATAGCACCGCAGTACAAAATCGAGTGGGTATCAGTTAGGTCTTCGCTAGCCCGCAAGTACGGGGCTAGCAACGCGTTCAGGGCTCCCATAAGCGCTAAGTTACGTCTATGAGTAGGCAAACGCGGTAGTCGCGGCCTAGAGTTGAGTGCGAACCTATATTGGCCAATCGCGTCCTCCAAAGCCCTCCTCAATTGCTCACTCACCTGGGTGGACACACTCATACCCGTACAGTCGCCTTCATCGAGTACGGGATCGGCAGATGTCGCTAGTGTCGCCGCCGACGTTGGCACTGAAGCCAGTGTCGGGGCTGACGACGCGACATCCAAGTCCCGCGTCGACGCAGGCGTAGGACGAGCAGACTGCACCTCCAGGCGGAGCCGATCAAGCAAGGGCTGATCCAGTAGGTTGAGCCGCTGGATAGCCCGCACTTGATCCGATATTCGCTGAGCAGAAACGGTGACGGTAGGTTCAAGGGTCTGGAACAAAGACAGCATCCTAACACGGTACGCCGTCAGGTTAGTTCCCCCCTCTGTAGCCCCATAATAGGCGCGCATGCAGTTCTCATTATTGGTCTGAGACCATCGCATGCGACGCACTACACCACCGGCAGCGAGAGCCGGACGCGAGGCAGGTTGCCCCGCAGGCCCCAGGCGTGCCGGCAGCGGCGGACGTCCCCGACGTACAGGTATTGGCGGCGTCAGTGTCCGCGGCCCGCTCACGTCCTCGCTCGACGAGCTCGTGCCGCAGGTGTGGAACTCCTCTTCTGACGGCGACGATGAGCTTGGAGACGATGACGGGACGGGCGGAGGTGTTGGTCGTGCGTGTTGGACCGCTGCGTTCCTCTTCTTAGACCGTGTAATCATTATAAAGTTTTCATTTTTTCACTTTTCACAAAATTTTCTTTGGTTTGTGTTGACATTTGGCTGTCAGGTTTCATATTTCTTCGTATTATTTGCAATTAAATGTTTTTCAATGTTAAAATATAGGTTGTGTTGTCTGGTAAAGTTTTTCTTTCAATTTGTGTGGTAAATGAATACAAAACAAGCTTAAAAATGCAATAAAACCATTAAAAATTACACAACAGAAAAAAAGGACGTCTTTTAGTTGTCAGCGGTTGACGTTTTTTTATTATTATTATTTATTAATAATAATAATAAATTAACTAAAGGGTAGTACTATTATTTATTCTGTGCTAACGACACATTAAGTCTGACACTAGGGCCACTCAGCCTATACGAACTTACTTACTTTTATTTATTAACTAGCTGACCCGTCCCGGCTTCACACGGGGGTAAATACCCATTTTAAACCGATAAAAAAAAAGTTATCAATTCGACACGTACTTATGTAATATTAGCTGTGCCCCGTGGTTCCACCCGCGTGATGAAGAAAAACGGCGAAAGTGATAATAAATAAATTGCCTATAATGTTGTCATCACTATACCTTTAAAAACCAAGTACTTCCCATACAAAATTTCACCCCGCGTTTCAACCTCTTAAGTCAGCCCTGTCAAAAAATATTGAATATTACTTTATTTTTATTTTGAATGAAGTAAGTAAGTAAGTAAGTTCGTATAGGCTGAGAGGCCAGCCCTAGTGTCAAAGTTAATGTACCGCCCGAGGGCCTCTGACATGGCTGAGGGTTGTTGTTATAGAAACTAGAACAAACAACCGGGACCAACAATTGAACGTGTCATCCGACCCACGGTAGCGCTCAGAAATAAATGCCACTCACGGTCACCCATCCGAAGAATGACCGGACCGTTGCTTAACTTCGGTGATCGTTTAGAATCACCTAGACAAGCTACGCCACGAGCGCTACTTTGAATGAATTATCTAAGTATCAATGCTCATCATTACAACTTCAAAAATAAAGACCTTGCTTTATAAAGTTTAATCACCCGCTTAAATCATCCCTGTCAAAAATATTTAAAATATAATATATTATTTTGTATGAACTACCCAAATAGGTACCAATTTACATCACTATAACTTCAAAAACAAAGAACTTTCCATGTAAAGTTATATCCCCCGTTCCACCCCCTTAATTCAGTCCTGTCGCAAAATCCGTTCTTAGCTGACGTCTCCTACCTATTAACTACCTACCTGCCAAATTTCAGCTTCAGAGATCGAGTTGTTTTCGAGATTTCGTGTTTAGCCTTGTAAAGTTTAATCCCCCGTTTCTTGCCCTTAAATCATCCCTGTCAAAAAATATTTATGACACTAAATTTTATTTTGAATGGACTACCCAAACACCAATTTTCATCAATATAACTTCAAAAACAAAGAACTTCCATAGAAAGTTTCATCCCCCATTTTACCCCCTTAATTCAACCCTGTCCCAAAATCCGTAAGATTTGATTGATTTTGAGATTTCGTGTTTAGTCAGTGAATATACAGGGTTAGTTCTAATCAGTTAGCATCCTTTTAAGGGAATATTCTGTACTTCAAAACAACCATCTTTTACTATGGGGCCAACATTAAAATCGCGAAAAATTTATCAGCTGTTCCATACAAAAAGTTCAGCGACCTTGGGTAAAATGTATAGAACAGCTGTTTTTTTTGCGTTTTAGACGTTGGCCCCATAGTAAAAGTTGTTTGTTTCGATGTACAGAATATGCCTTTCAAAGGATGCTAACTGATTAGAACTAACCCTGTATATATGAGTGAGTGATTTTCGCTTTTATATAATATATAGATAAGGCTACTAAAGTTTGAAAGTTACACAATTGAGAGTTATATCTTTGTAGGTAAATATCCATATGATGACTATAGAAAAACTTGCGTTGAATTCCAACCTCCGCGATGAAATAGTAGACCGCGGGAATGAGCACCATTGCGGTGTTAGCACAACTGGTACTACTTATAGTATCAAAATACACTGTTGGAATGAGGTTCCACGGGCAAAACTTTTCGCAAATGGCAAAATTAAGTTTTTATCACATCTATTCAAAAAGACCTACTTTGTTCCTCGCAAACAGGGCAGTAATGAGATGTTTTCCGCCCTAGGGTGTCCCTCCGGGTGGTGATTTGAATTTGGAATGTGTATATTGTTAGTAAAAGTTCCAAATCACCAAAGAGAGAGATCAACCACGGACATTGTATGAACAAGTAACAGGCTGTTTAAAAAAGGAAAGCGCGCGTAAAAAAAAAGGAGTTACAGAAAAAAACAAAAACGCGCGAAATGCATTCCGCCTTCGTTCGTAATTGTTTATGTTTACTTATATTCGGATTTTACTTTGTTTTATTTTAACTCAGTGTATCTTCCTCAATAAAAAGTGAGAAGTGAGAGTGAGTAGTGAATGAAATAAACGTAGGTACTATTCTTATACATAAGCTGCACTTACTTATTTTCTCATAGAGGGTTATAAAAAGCAGAATGGGCACCTCGGGATCAACACTATTTTTAAGCTCGAGTACTTTGAAACTTTACTGTACTTTTTTAAAAGAAACACTCTCGCCTTAAAAATAGTTGTTTCCTCCCTTGGTAAACAATCTACAATTTCTTGTTAATCATTGCTTAAATCTATCTACTCTTGATGAAGGCGTTGTCGATAATCTAATCGAAGAAAATAACCGGGTACTGTGCCTTGTTTTAAGAATCTATGCAGCTATTGACGGCCTGAAAATAAATTTCTAGGTTAGATAGTTGTTTACATTTTATATTGAACAGTGCTTTAATTAGCAAGGCAAAAGATTGCTGTACAAATCAGTATAAATACAGTTTGTCCCTGGTAATCCGAGTCTAATAAGAGTCGTCGCCAGCCACAAGACGTCCACTGCTGGACGAAGGCCTCCCAATAGAAGGGTGATGCCATAATCCCCACGCTTGGCAGGCGGCTTGGGGATCGTCGGGAACTAATAAGAGTAAAACCATTAAATTGTAGAAAAAAAAACAAACAAAATGTATGAGATTTGACAGTTGACTATGGCCGCATCGACGATACGAATGCGACCTAGCGAAAAATATCGCAGAGTCCCCATTAAACGAAATAAACGGGACTTGAAAGATTGAATTATAAACTTTATTTTGTCCAAATAACTCGATTAATTTATTTCATAAAGCATGCCGAAACGCCAGCCGAGACCATAAGTTAAAAGATAAAAAGCATACATACAAAGGACACGCGGAGCTATAGTAGAATCTGTGATATTCTTTCTACCGATTGGTTTAAAAAGAGAATCCGCACAGAAACCTTTCCGATTGAATTGTGAATACCCCTGCAGATGAAAATACAAGAAAAAACGGTTCTGCGCACGCAACACGTGACCAAAATGGGCTTAAGCTATTGCGCACCATTTTCCTCGATCAATATCAATACGTTGATGTTGACAGCTAGAGAAACTCACCACGCGAAAATGGAAAATTGGAAAATGGCGATATAAGAAATTGTCTAATAAAAACTAACGAATCAGCGCGTCTGGCGAATGAGGAAACCGACTAAAGATAGGCATATCCGACAAACAAGCAACAAAACATAAGAGCAACGGGAAAAGAAACAATATCGTATTCTTTAAAATTGCCAGGTTGCTTAATCTAACACCACATGGAAATTATTTATTTACTTACACATTGCAAAAAAATTCAAACGTTATAGTTGTTATTACCTTAAGGTCAGGATTACAACGAAACGGCGGCATCGGCGGGACTTCAGGGACGGCGCATTTTCCACAAGAAAACATTATAGATTTTTTCACCACCACATATCTAATGCTCTAAACTCTATTCAAAGACTAGCAATCATTATTAGCATGTCTTAACTTTTCACACGAGCAATTCAGCCTGCCAACGCACAGATATAGTATGCACTGGTAGCTGGTAGTCCGGAGATGCGAAAAACTGGAGAAAAGCTACTCTGCCTACGCAACAGGTATCAAAAATGCGCAACAAGCTTTGCGCACCAGTTTCCTCGATCAATATAATAACGATGACGTAAGCGATGGCGGCACATTATGTGCCGATGAGAGAGAGAGACGGTGTGTTTGTTACCTCTTCTACCCCAAAACGGCTGAACGGATTTAGATGATACTCGGAATGGAGATACTTTATTTCCCTAAATAACATCATCACGCGATCGGGAATACTACGGAACGGCAGTTTCGGCTCCAATCGGATATCGGTTTCGATTTTAAAACTACTCTCACCATTTCCATCGTCTGCATTAAGAATGACGGAGACAAATAGTGTAGTTTCCGAGTGAAAGCCTTTCCGATTGGGTTTAGAATCAGTGACGGTGATAATAGAATGGTCGGGCCCAGCGCTTGCAAATCAATCAAAATTAACAACACAACACAATCAAGCTTATACCTTCCTAGCTAAAAGTATGCATATTACATTGGCCTGAAAATAGAGATAGCGAATCTAATTACTGCATGACAAAAAGAGAACACATGGACATGTATTAGAAGTTTGTATTATCGTATCGTACGGGTCGCATGTCGCAAAGGCAGAGTATGACTGAAGCGAGTGGAGAGCCGGCGCTTAACATATAGTCTTCAAAATCCGTCCGCTTATCATCGTCGCTGTTTAGAATACGATAGCAGATGATCTAAATATTCTAAAGGATAAAACGATTCTGCGCACGCAACAGGTGACGAAAATGTGCAGTAAGCTACCGTACTCGATCTATTTATTACGGTTTGTGCAGAACGAGAACTGAGTGATTAGAGAATTAGAGATTGAAAAAAGGCTTACTTGCAGAATTCAATTTGAAAAGTGCATGTTTTAGAGGTGTTTGTTTTAAGAAGTGCTCGTCTTGAGTAGTTCTCAATTTGATGTAATTATAGTAATAGTAATTTTTGGAATACTCCAAATGAGCACTACTCTTTTTGAGAAGTTCTGGTTTTTAGGACTGCTCGTATTGATAATTGCTCGGTTTGAGAAGTAATACCTCTTCTGAGATGTACTCATTGTGAGAAATGCACATTCTGAGAAGTGCGCAAAGTGTGCAATAGCAAGCAATTTGCCTAGACGAGCGAGACAAATTAGTTGTCTACACGTTTTAATTCACGCCTTTTATAAAAATACCTCCAAGAATATTAAAAACAAAATACTCTTGAACGGATAAGTTCAAAAAATATATTTATGTAGGCAGATTTAAAAAAAGTTGACTTCCGGCCTAAAATAAATAAATAAAATACGGTCTAAAAAGGTCCGAGATCCTAAAAAGATCGAGTAAGCATACACTTACAAACAAACACGAGAACTTTGCCTTGTGATCGCAATAAATCACGGCGGAAATGGTGAAGTTGCTGCGTAGGCCACACCACTGAGGCTTAGATAAGCTAGGAACGTGAACAACAATATATGAATTTAGGAAAGCAGCCCTATACGAACGTACGCCTAGAGACCTAAAACATCCACCACAGATCCCTAGGTATATAGATACCTACACATACAGACGAGCCACAGAGCGCATGTGCTATCTGACCATATCAATACTTGTCCGAAACAATGCAAATTTCCAATTTCTCTAAAATGTCTCTGATTTTAGGGCACAAAACAGATACATTTATAGAATGGTGCATTGACATATACATGTTAGATATAAGTACCTAAGAATAAAATAATGTAAGTAAGTATGTATATTTTGTTCTACGTATATGTATTTGGCTAATAAAACGATCCTTCGTTCGCATATGGGAAAAAAATACTCAAGACTTCGAAAATGCAAAGGTCGCGAGGTCAGGAGATGGTAGCAAATCAGTACTTAGCTCATTTTAAAGTGAACACTCATTGTTATGATCAAAAGGTAAACAACAACATTGATAATAAAACAAATCTAACAGAGTTGACCCAGCAAATAAAATTCTGATAGCACTGACAAAAACAACCTGTGGCTCCTTATAAATCATTATCGTATTCTCCGAGAGTTTCTATACAGCTCCATCTATCTAAAACACCTTCCTAGGACTTACCAAATTGTACTCCTTCCAAGAATCACTTTAAAATACACTTCTATATTTAAAATTATTCAGGGCGTCCTATCTCGGTAACGGCGGCCGGCGAAAAGACCCGATCAATAGAGGTGGTCGGTGCAAACCGTAAACAGTTTCAATACCCAGTTATCAATGCAATACCCAATACCGGGTACTCGGAGTTTCGATAACTGGGTATTGTGAGAAACTAGGTATTGGCGACAACGCGAACTGTCATCGTAACGAGCGGGAACCAATACCTGCGTGCCGAGTACCGACGGGTGACGGACAATACCGATCGTCGCTTCGCAGCCGACGTGATGCGTCCGAGTTTATCCGTAATATTCCGAACGTAATCGTACTCTCCAAGGCCGAGAGGCGACTAGAGCACCAAAAGTAAAACTAAAAATGACTATTATTATAACACTTATTACTGAAACATTAAATGCGTTTTTTGAAAAAAGTCAAGGGTTTAAATTTGAATATCATACTAAAGTACAAGATCACAGTTACACAGTATCACAGTTAGATATCACAGTTTATTCACTGAATCAGTGCACTTTCCAACAAATTTAATCAGTAATCTTTTTAATTCATAAGCATTTTTATACTTTAAAAAAAGGCGACTCCAACCACTAACTAATAATAATAATAACTAAAACTAGAAGGTAGTAAGCAAAGATTATTTAGAGCAAATAAATTATTATTTTAAAAAGTTTAAACGGAATCATCAAACAAACATCAACAAAAGATTTACCAAAACCAATCGGTATTTGTACCTTCTTGTGCAACACAGTTATTTTTGTAAAGCGTTTTTTTAATAACAACTGAAACCAAATACCTCTGCAGAAACTCAAAAACTACGTTATTAAAGAAACAGCCAATACCTAGTTATTAAAATAAACAGTTTCAGAACACGGTATTGCCATTCAATACCAATACCCGTTTCCGTACTGCAATATACCATACCGACCCACCGCTACCGATCAATTATGCGGACTGCGGAACAGCTAGACGGGCTATCAGGCTAAGTATATTATTATGTACCTATAGAGAACTTTGGATACAGGTTTGGCGGGAAAGCGGAAAAAGCATTTCGCCACATTATTATTTAAAAAAAATTGAGTACTTATCTATTTCGAGAGTTATGTTTAAAATAATTGTAGCATTTTATTAATTAGTGCACGATCAGATGGGTTGGGCAAGTGATTAGTTGTATGATTAAGTGTAAGTATATTCGTGTTACTCTCATAACTCCGTAGAACCATCTAGCAAATACGCCACTTCTATAAACCAGGAGCTGGATATGACTTGGACTTGACCATTTTTGTGACTTTGACTGTGATTTCGATGTAAATCTTGGCGGGTCTAGCTCTCTCTCTAAAATACTTTATACTGGCAAATCAACAAAGTGCATTGCCAAAAACAAAAAAGGAAAAAGTTTCCATGGAAAAACTAAGATGACACGTTAGGGGATCCTTAAATCCTTTAGAGAAGAGCTAGGTAAATCATTTTCTGAAAGGCAATTAAAAAAAGGAGTTTATTAGGAGTTTCGGCGGGCGGGAACACGGAAAAATCATGTTGCTGCACTATTATTATTATAAACTTGTTTTTTTTCGCGAATTAACGTTAAAAAATGGTGGTGTTTTATTCATTGTGTGTTGAATTACATGGAAGAGAGTGGGCAAGTTATATAGGGCCATACTTAAAAAAACTTTTCAACTGATCACTGCTTAAGATGCTCTGCCATCTTCTCTCTGACGTGAAGTGTAACATGCAAGAACAAGACAGAGAAGTTTAAGCAGCGACTAAGAGAATCGAGATTATTTTAGGTAAGGCCGTAAATGTGGTGAAACATGTCTTTACATGTAGTTTTCAAAATTCCAGAAAAGCTCATATTAAAGTCACCACAACTTTACTAGGGCTTGACTTCGACTCGACTATGACTATGCACACATAGTCATAGTCATAGTCACTAACTGTGATTTCGTGATATATTTGACTTGATGATTTATATGTTTATAAACTTGAATATTCTTATTATACTTGACACTGGCAGAATGCACAAAGTGCCATGCATATAATTAAGAAAAAATATAAAAGCAGGAGTTTTGGTTTGGCGCGAACGCGAAAAAATGGTGCTGCCGCGTTGTATTATTTTCCAAAACTTGTGTTTGTCGAGTAATAATGCATAAAAATGGTGGCGTTTTATTCAATAGGTGCTGATTTACGCGCACGAGTGTGGGCAAGTGATATAATGTGGTAAAACATGTCTTATCGTGTTGTTTTCAAAACTCCGAAGAAGCTTGTAATAAAGTTGCCACGACTTTACTAGGGCATGACTGGACTTGACTGTGCCTTACTAAGTGTGACTTTGAATAACTTGACTTGTAATTCATCGAAAACATGACAAATATTTAGATACTTGACACTGGCAACTGTACAAAGAGCGACGCCATAATCCTCTTAGGAGGAAAGAAGAAGAAAAAAAGAAGGCGTGACGATACCCAGTGCTGCCAAGTTAGCCTTATTTTTGGCTAGATCTAGCAAGTTTAACGTTACCTTAAATGTTGATGGCAAAAAAGACCCACATTTTTTATAAGAAACTCACTGTCACAGACTAAGAATAGAGTCAAAAATTCAAAAGTCAAAATCAAAAGTTTTGAAGCCGAGGAATCAAATCCGTTTAAAGCTGCTGAATACATTGACATCACTTAATATTACCAACCGGCTACAAACAATTAGAAAAAACAAACTGCGCCCCGCTGTTTTGTTGAGGTTTCATAGCATTAAGTGCAACCACTTTTAGAAACTTAAAAATTAAAACAAAGTGTGTGTGTGTGTGAAGTAAGGATTGTCATAACTATATGAAAAAGTGTTATCAAATTCTTAAAATAATTTAATATGATAAATTAAACTCCAGGATGGCTAAATTGCGTAATAAACCACATGCATGTTACTTAAGACCTGCATTTAGCCACATATGTTGCAATAAATGATTGAGTATTGAGTAAATAACAAAACTTCGCTTAAATAATCTGTCGTTTAAAATAATGTACTAAGAATCTTTTCGATTGTGTGTTTTACTCAGCCTCTCACTCTGCTATAAATAAGACTGGTAAGTCGTCCCAGTCGTTACAATATGTTTTACCCGAGTGATAATGAAAAACGGCGTTTATGATGATGACAAAAAGTAACCTATCATCATCATCATCAACCAGAAGACGTCCACTGGTCCTCTTAGAACATAGAGAGGATATTAATGTTTGAAATATTGAAATTAAACATATTTTATGTAGATGATTAATCTAATGTAAAAAAATATTTACTTACTTAACATATTCTTATTCGAGGTACTTTTTTTTTATTACTTTTAGGCAGTTTCGTAGGTATGAAATTCTAAATATTCTGGCAACTTTTTAAATTGTTTAGCCACTTCACCTACGTTATCGACTTGAACTTGGCAACACTCTACGCTCTATGACTCTACGCCCGACTTGACAAAGGAAGGAAGAATTCGTTATTCCTGCTCATAATCGGTACGTTGTTAATACAATTAATATTGTATTTCTATCAAATTGATAAATTGCTAAGTTAATTCCAAAACACTGGAATCGTACCGGTAAACTGTAGGCAGCCATAAGGTTAGATAAAACGGCGTACGTACGTGTTCTGCTCCACCCACACCCAGTGCCGTTACCAATTTATAGGCCATAACAATAGTGTTTTACAAAACTTTAAATTATGTAAATTAGGGCAGTTTGCATCATGCAGTTTGGTTGTACTTAGTTATTTTGTTAAAGGTAATGAGGCATTGAAAAACGTTAAAAAAACGACTTTGTATCTTCTGCATTCTGCAATGCTAGGCGCGCGGCGCTTTACTTCGATGGATTCATTGTGAAAGTTGTTTACATTACAGAAGTGTATACCTCAAGTGCTCTTTATAAAGTGACAAGTATGATAAGTCCCTACGCCTATAATACTATAGGTATTTCCAAGCACAGCAGGTGATGCAGCCAGGGCTACATAAAGTTTGTAGCTACGCGTGCCACGCCCGACGCGCTCGTTGTAAACAACCTGCCCGCCATATCTCCCGAACAACTTTTATAATGAAGCACTTTAGTTTGTTGTCTTTATGAGGTTTTCTTTCTTCTACAGGTGGGGTAGAAAATGTCGGCCTCTGAAATGAACACTTACTTTACAGGGAATGGGACTTACAAAGCTGTGAATCCCATCGTGACATCAGTAGGCGACTTCACCCCATTTTACATTACCATCGCCATTTGCTCTGTGATTCTTGGGTGTATGATCATCCTCAACGTGGTGTTCTGCTGTTCAAGATATTCTGACTACTGGCTCGACAGACATACAGGTTAGTTAAATAATGCCGCTATTTATATATGATTAGAGGCCCAACATGACTTCACATAGGCATTTTGTAAATATATTACACATAAACGTTCCAAAGGAAACTAAATGGTAGTGACATCATTTTGTTTTATTTATACGGGAATACTTACGTTTTAACCACATCAGTTTTCATAATAAGATGTGACATCCAAATCACAATCCATTGCAAAGTTTAATAGAAGAACTAACTGCACAAACAGACATGTATTATGAAATTTCTTTATGCTTTTGATACACTGTTCTATTTCTATGGTGGCATGTACATGTAATTTGGATTTTTGCAACCCGGTCACCAGTTCAGTTAACTGTAACTCTGCTTATGATACCTATTCATTGTATTGTTTATGTTGATAGAAGTGAGTTCGGAGCTATCTATAAACTATAAATCTAGTATATTTCTCTGCTATAAATTAATGTTGATACAGTTTTCAGGTACAATTATAGTTATGGTCGTGTTTTAGTCGTTACTTGTCAAGTTTTTTTTTGTCTGTTTCGTGTTGTTGTTGTTTTAACGTGAATGTGACAATATGTGATAGCGCGCCAAAAACCCGCCGATTTTTACGCGATGGTGCTTTAAAGTACCTATGGAGAAGGTTTCGGTTGTTTCTACTGCGTTCGGTACGATGGTAGGTACCAAAGGTTTTTTATGCTTTGGCTTCCCTTTACTGAATTTTCACTTTTCGCCACTGTAAGGTAGTGATTCATATTGATGGGTTAATGATAATTGATAATATTATAATTATCTCCCTGAAAATTATCACTATTTCCTTTAATGAAGGATGGAGTGAATAAGAGAAGGCCTATACTCAGCACAGGGTGGATGGGAACAGGGCAGGCTAGATGATAGACCCTGAGTTTTTATAGTCATTAGGTTCAGATTAAACACAATGTGATGCAACCAAAATAGTTACTAGTGAAACTTAGGATTTTGCCAAAGATTCCGAATGTAACTAACAATAAAGCAGAATTTAGGTATTACTAATAGAATGTTTGTTATAATTTTGTAAAAAGGACAAATTTTTACTGCTGGTTGAGTAAAAACCTAAAAACTCATTTAGCTAGATCAAAATGAAACACGAGAATTATTACTTTCAGAGTACTGTATTTTTAACAAATTTCTGAGTAATGTAACTTGGTTTATTCTATATCACTGTTTGTATTTTTCAGGTAACCGCTGGATAGTATCTATCTGGTCTGCGACACCACACAAGCAGCCTCCTCTAGACTTCACCGAGCTCAAGAATCAAGAAGAGCTTGGAATCTACATCCATCGGGACTATACCAAAGAGTACCATCAGGAAGAAGTACCTGCGTCTATCTCTCAACAACCTTTAACTTCTCAGGTATACGATTTGCATAAGCGAGAAAGCGACATATAGAAATGGCATTTCTCATGCTATACCCAGCTATAGCTATACTTAGCTTGTTTGTCCTGATGGTTGTTATTGTAATGTTGAAGTTCGGAGCTCGCTGGTGTAGACTCCGTCACACAACTTTCTCAGATCAGGAATATTGGAATGAAGATGAAGCTTATGAACAAAAAGTCTCATATGCCTAAAGGCGATAAGCTATAACTTCAAAATTACACAAACATAAATAGAAAAATATTTATTATATCTTTCTAAACATATTATATACTAGCTGACCCACCCCGGCTTCGCACGGGAATAAAAATCAAATGTGAACCGACTTAAAAAAAGGGTTATCAATGTTGCCCGCGACTTCGTACACGTACTGAAAAATGCTTGCGTGAAAACCGATTTCTGAGCAGAAGGTAAGGACCTACGGCTACGACAATACCACATAGGAAAAATTTTTTGCAACAACTATTGTAATAGTCTTACTTTCAACGGGCCTAGACAAATGGCATTCGTTTCAGAGCGAATCCATATCGGCAGTCGCTATCGCTTCAGCGATAACAAAGTTCCATTGGTAGACAAAGTTTCATAGGCTCATAGGCGCTAACACCTTCTCTATTCGTTTGTTCGATAAACATTACATTTTGTCTCTGGACTTTCATCGTCAAACCTCAAATTGCCATAGAATACTTGAAAGTAAGTTTGAAATAAAAGAATAAGCAGATTTTGGCTTTGCCAGATCATTGTTTATTACAATTATTATTGCCATGATCTTGGCCTTGTATTAACCTACCTTGAAAAATGTATAAGTATTAATTATTATTATTACATATATTGGAAAATAATTTTAAATTATGTTTTTTTTAGCCGCTTTTTAAATGCAGTAAATAAAAAATGCTTTATCACGTCTCGTCAGCGGTTCCCAATAAGTTCTCCACTGGCATTCACACACAAAGCGCATACTTACCTACACGTATTATTTTAAACAATAAACTCGAAATAAATCACATACTTACCATTCAAAACAGTGTTAAATCGCCACTTTGAAGTTTCATTTTCTACAAGGTCTGCAGCATTCGCTAGGGTTTCTATCGCGCGAATCGAAAACTAGCCATAACGCTAGCCAAAAGTGCCATTGTCTACGCATTTCTATGGAAGTTGTCGTTCGGCGATGTAGATTCGTTTCATGGAATCTAAAGATGTTGGCATTGTCTAGCAAATTTATATTTGTTAACGTAAGACCTTGTGACATTGCGATAGCTTATGCCAATCCCATACATTTGGGATTTTTTCTATTAGCGTCATCGCTAATCGAATGTTACTTTGTCTAGGCCCTCAGGCTCACCTGAGTTCATGCAAAGTTCAATAAATGATTTTTACTTAATCAAAGGACACATCTTAGTAAAAATATGTATTTGATTTGATTTATTATAATAATAATATCTTTATTTTATACACATCATAAATAACTGTTGAAAATTAAGACTGAAATAAACCGTCCATTGCAGTTAAAATGTTAGTAAGTAGAATTATAGAATGATTGATGACTGAATTAATTATCTAATTATCATTCTTTTATAATGTATATATATGCTAGATTAACCTTTCGTTTGTCAGTAAACTAAGGTTGGCGGATCGGATCCACGTTCTTGCATCGACACACAACAACAAACACACCAGACAAACACAATTATAATGTAAAAACTGAATTTTTATTGATTAATGACGTGAGTTCAATATCTATTTATCATACTTTATATAAATGTTCTATGCTAAATGAAATTACACGTCTGCTACAACGTAAAAACTGAAAGTATTTTTACAAAACATTTGCTGGAAAAATGCATTTACGAAGCCTACAAGCTTGGTTTGACAAACTCTTGACTATGGTAAGTCCTAGATTCTGTCTCGGGCTTACATTCGTCTACTCGTTTGTAAAACCAACTTACCGAACTAGTATCATAAATAACTATTTTAGATTTTGAACTTTTTCAAAACTAATGTATTTAACATGGTGTATAATGTTGATTATAAATTTAATGTACTGTGTGTAATTGTATCAAATATCATGGGTATATTTTATAGTCTTACAGTCTTATGCATAAAACTAAAAAGTATTTCAAACCTATTGTTGTTTAAAAGTGTATTGTTTTCTTTTTTCAAACTCAAATCATATTTCGAAAGAAATTTTACTAAACAGTTTTTAACTAAAATAGCTTTGAAATACGTTTTAGCGTTTTATGCGTATGACGGTTAGTATTTTGCCTTTGTGCTTCTTTACCACCAGTTTAATAGTTTATATCAAAGTTGTGCGTAACATTGTACAAAACCGTGCAGTTACAGCTAGGCAAAATAAGTTTGGTTTTTTTTTCTCTCTTGACAATATTTTGAAAAAGATGTGAATATGTAGCCATAAAAAAATACTGTGTACCCTTCTCAAATAAAAGTAGATTGTAAGCTTTAATTTTGTTACTAACATTTAAGATAGTAAGATTTTTTACACCTGTCTTATTATAGGATAGAAATAAAATGCATGCAATTTAAGAAAACACTTGTTTTATTTATAACTAAATTAATTAGTCCACTCCATAACCAATTAATAAAACTTATACAGTGGTATACTTACAATTAAAATATTGGTATTTACATAAAATTATTGTTACTTATTTGGAATAAATCATAGATTTACTGTTCTTGTGAGAGGACCGCTGCTTTTGTCTCAAAGTTATTGCAATTAAGTATTCATTTGTACTATCATAGTATTGCTCGTCATTATGTGTCTGTCATCCAATCGATTTTGACAGCTCAGTCTAAAAAGTCGGTTAAAAAGTAAGTTTCTCTGATGGAAGTTTTACAATTTCTAAAGTCATAAAGTATAGGTTGATAGTTCAAATACCACCGCACTCGCAGTGCGACTTCAATAGGCAAAACAGCTGAGTCGTGATTTGCAGATTTTATGAATAATTAATACCAACCTGGTGATGGGTATATAATAAGTAAACCACTTATAGTCGGAAGTACACCGTCCTGACAGTTTATAGTATGGAAGTAAGAAAGTGGAAGTTTCGATATGAATGTATATGGAATTTTCAATTTGTTTAGTCTCTATATTAAGGGGATGAGCGCTTCTCCATACAAACGTATTCCCCTATTTTCTTCCTGGATAATTCCTCTAGAGCAATTTTTTTTTCGCCAAATTGTTTGTGGCAATGGGCAGGCCACATCGCTCGAAGAACTGACAACCGATGGGGAAGAAAGGTTTTGGAGTGGCGACCGCGAACCGGAAGACGCAGCGTAGGAAGCTCCCTACTAGATGGGCCAGCGACATTGAAAAAGTCGCGGGCAACCGGTGGATGCAATTGGCAGGTTGTCGTACAGTGTGGCGGTCTAAAGGGGAGGCCTTCGTTCAGCAGTGGACGTCTCCGGGCTGATGATGATGATGTTTTTTTTTTTTTTAAATAAAATCTAGGTCTACTGTAGACGTGTCTCTATCATTTCCTTTTTTTTTCAGCAAAGTAATAGCAAAAAATATATATAACGCTTTAAATATCTTCATAGATCTTTCTTTGGAGGGCTATATTTTCTTTAGCGATTAGTTTCTGAAAAAAAGGAAACGACCTAGACTTTATAAAAAAACAAATGATTGCTCTAGCTAGATTATCATTATCCAGGAAGAAAATAGCGGAATATGTTTGTATGGAGAAGCGCCCCTTTAAATGTATGCTCGATGGTACAGCTTATCAAGACGGACGGAAGATTTCTTACCTTGTTTCTTTTCTTTTCGTACTTTGCAACAATGAAGTACATTTTGTTTGATTATAACGTTGCGTTGTCTACAAGGTTCGAAACCTAAATGTTACCTTGGTAAGCAATACCAGCACACGCTTTACCGTTACATTATCGAGCGTCAGTAGACTGGGCAATTAATGGTTGTTTATTTTGTACACTACTGTGTACACACCAACGCTTTCGGTTAAAATACTTTCTAACCTCTATTCTTGTTTAAACAATCATACAAGAAACAAGACTGCTATGTATCAACTAACATCGATGTTATCAAATTCTACATTCTTTATGATGGTAAACCGTTTTCAATTTAAGTAACACAATCGACAATTCAACACAATAATACAATTACAATTCGTGATTTTTTTAGTAGTTACCTACTAATACTTATAAAAAAAACAGGAACTTATCGCTACTTACAAAAAAATACGTATTAATATTTTGATAAACGTGTAGTGGGGTAGTAGTAGTAACTGAATTAAAACCATAAGGCCCTCCTACACAGTAAAACATATCAAGGTGACTCTTGTTAAAATTTCACATAGAAATCGGCACGCAGTTGATATAATATCCTATTCAGTAGCTAACATCTCTGTACATAGCGGAACAATAAAGTTATTATCACTGTCTTATGCATAAAACATTAAAACGTATTTCAAACCTTATTTTAGTCAAAAAACTCAATTCGTAATTCGAAAGAATTTGACAAAACACTTTTTAACTAAAATATGTTTTAGTGTTTTATGCATAAGACGGTTATTATATAAATATATCATAAAGTGGTTTTGACCATCGCCGCTAGTCAAAACTACTTCAGACTGTTTTTTCTCAGTCTAAAGTGGTTTTGACAGGTTATACGTTTTTGCTGTAACATAGTGATGTGATAACAGTGTCAAAATTAGTGCTAATGTACACATGTAAAAACAAGTTTTACAATAGCGACTATGATAAAATTAATGCACGGGAAATAAGCACAGATTTGGCATGGATTTTGAAGACTACATATTGAGCGCCAGCTCTCCACTCGCATCAGTCATACTGTCTTTGCTACATGCCGAGCCGTACGATACGACAATACAAACTTCTAATACATGTACATGAATTCTCTTTTTGTCATACAGTAATTAGATTTGCTATCTCTATATTCCGGCAAACGTAATATGCATACTTTTAGCTAGGTATACTTGATTGAGTTGACTTGACTTGTTAATTTGGAACGATTTGCAAGCTGGGCCCGTCCATTCCATTATCACCGTCGCTGTTTTACAATGCATATGGTTAGTCAGGAGAAGTAAGCTTTATTTTGATCATTTGCTGTGGACACCCTGATCACTGTCTAGCACAGGCTTTAGACTGTAAATAATGGTAATAGGGTAGATGACTGATGTTTATATCGGTGAAACCAATAGCTTTGATGAAGAATTTAAGTAAATATAGTATGTTTATTGAAAAAATAATTTAAATCGGTTAATAATGTTCTGATATATGAGCGTTTAAAGTATTTGTTAGAGACAACTCTGTCCCTTTCCCACAAAACAAAAAATGACGTCACGCCTTACTTGTTAGAATAGAATTTATATGGCGTACAGAGAAGTGACGTCACGATTTGCTGTTTCGCAACTCTGTCTAGCATGATATTAAAATGCTTATAAGTTGCTTATTTTTAATCAGATTTTCTTTTCATTAATCGGCTATATTTATGGGCCACATTTTAATAGGACAATAAAAAATCCAGTCATCTAGCTTATTAGATGATAAAATATAAGCTAAATAAATTAATGCTCCCTCAAAATGTTTTGGAAAACAGACAGCAATACCATGACACAATCGCCGAGACAGAAGGCTAGAACAACTGTTCATACAAAGCATTGTTGTATACAATAAAAATACCTAAAGATCGTAAGAAATCTGCATACAAATTGATATTAAAAAAGATAAAGGCATTATTGGCTGGCTCGAAATCATAAATCAAATATATGATACGTTCCATATGTTATACTTACTTACGTAGTATACTTAGATAATTCTAGACTTTTGGATCGCTGCTTGAATTTTGAATCATCTTAATATTTATCTTTGTTTGTATACAATGTGTAACAAAAAGGTTCAACAATACTGAAGGTTATGTATGTACTCATAATTATGAACAACTTTCACTATGGGGCCAATCCTGAAACCTTAAAAAAAACAGCTGTTCCATACGTTATGTCCAAGGTCAATGAACTTTTTGTATGGCTGGTTTTTTCTTCGCGTATTAAGGGTTGGCCCCATAGTGAAAGTTGTTCGTAATGATGATTTCATATACCCTTCAGTATTGTTGAACCTCTTTGTTACTCGTTGTATATATTAGTATAATATCAAAAGGGTTAATTATGAGCACTTGGACGATTCACACTTTGACGTGCGGTCGTGGTGCGATAAAATCCAACAAATATGGCGACCACCTCGATTTAGGCCTGACTCCCACTTCCTAAATACCGTGTAGTAAAATGGGCATTTAAATAAAAGGCTTAAAAGTACAGCAGTGGAGCTCCGAGAGCTGAGATGGCAATATTGTAAAGCTTATTATAATGACAAGAACTCTTTTTGACCCATTGCACCAAAATCATGGCGCCCAGAGAAATGGTGGCTGCGCGGCATCTAACTTTAACTCGCGACGCGACGGCATCTACACTGCGAATCTTTCATTAATCTTAGGCCAGCTTAGAAACGCACTTGACAGCGAACAAGTGAGATATTTCACATTTTCATTATGGCGTCGCACTTTGTACATTTGCCAGTGTCAAGTATTTTTATAAGACAAGTTTTTGATGAATTTCAAGCCAAGTCAAGTTAGTCACACTTAGTAAGTCAAGTCCAGTCATGCCCTAGTAAAGTCGTGGCAACTTTACTACAAGCCTTTACCATTAACCAAGATTTATAAGAAATAAATGTGTTGCCAATCTTGACACTAGATGGCGCCGCTCATATTTTTTGTAAATTGTGGTTAGTTTAACGCGATCTTACGCAAGCTTCTAAACTCATACTTGGCACTCAGTAGTCTACAAATCATTCAAGTTTCACTCGCCAGTTTCTCAACAACCGACAGACGTGTATTACAGATACAGATAGCATTGCGAACGATCGATAGCGCTATCTATAAGTATACAAAGTTTTTTTCAATAGATACACGTACCTATTTTAAAAAGAAACGAATTTAGACCGCACGCAATGTTATCGAAATCGCACTTTAAATTAATATGGGCTTGATAGCTGGGCGCGTAAGGTGATGATTGCTATTCTAAGGCCATTAATAGCATGTTCTTTTATTGTCATTTTGTATGACCTTATGTTTAGGAAAAATCACGATAAAGTTGTCTGGGGTATGCAAATACGGCTTAAAATGCTCAAAATTTTCTTTGATATCATCCGTTCATCGCTTCGCACCCATTACCCGTCGTTTTAACTGTCAAGTGTGTACCCGCGTGATTACAGTACACATAATATATCTATGATCCTTAATTATAAGATATTATACAGAAGTGAACATTGATTATACTAATTTAATTTAAACATAATCTAATAATAATAAATACAAAATATGTTTCGTACGTCACAAAAAGTACTATTTTCCAATCACTGGCGATATATGAAAATAAATTAAATATGATACTGTAAGACGTAAATAAAATAGTCCGTATATAAAAGTGAAACTATAGTCGTATTCATAATCAGACGGACAAAACTGACATTTCGAGTGTTGCAACTTTTTGGCAAAATTAAAATTACTTACTACTACTATCTAGCACAGGCTTAAAAATCGTTTTCATATAACCTGTAACCAAGTTTTAATAAAAATGTGCTTTGTTTAGGTCCCTCGAATGAATTTTTGATCAGCGAGACGTTGACAAAGCATGTTTTAGATAAAATAGCTTTTATCGAGCGTTAGTAAAACGAAGACGTGTCTTAAATAAGGCGCGTAATTTCATTGGAAATTATTCACAAGAACCTAATTTGATAATGTTACCATGTGGTTCCGTACATGATACAAAACTTAAGTGTTTATACAATACGTGCAATAAACAATTACTACGAATAACTTATTGTCGTAAAAGCATGTGATGTTACGCCTGACCAAAAAACTTTTGGACGAGCATACGTTGTGTTGTATGTTTGGATTTATCCTAGACATTCATTAAGACAAAGGGTCGGGCGGAATCTATAAGATCACACTAACTTATAAATACCATATAATACGATTATATTAGGTATATCCGTCCTAATTAACTCCGTAACGATTAAAATTATACAGGGTTACTTGTAACTCGACGTATTCCCGGCGGGATCAACTAGGGGAGGAGCAAACAAAATAGTAAAAAACAAAAAAAAATAGTTTTATTTTATTTTATATATAACATGGGAAAATTATTTAAAAAGCAGTAATATATTCATAAATATTTAGAATGTCATAAGGGTGAATGTTTTGTAAAAATATTACGATTAATGCCAAAGAAGCTTATTTTTTCTGTAAAATCCCCAACAACAAAAATAGTTTAATTTGAAATATCTCGAAAACTATTAAGCTTCGCTCATACATTACTGGGCTTAAATTTGATGTATGTTAGCCTCCCCTATCTGATCCCGCCGGGAATACGTCGAGTTACCACTAACCCTGTATAATCGGAATTCAGTGCAATAGCACTTGTATCTTTTAGCTTGGATAGCAAACAACATGTGAATGTAACATAACGGGTAAACCTACGTGGCAGTGGTAGTACAAATGTCTACAAAAATATCTAAAATGTATAAAAGACTTATTTAACGACGCAAGCAAGCAAAATTATATATTATGTTACTTTTAGTTTGAAATTAGATTATTGCTTTTTTAATGTTTTTGTTTTAAATATTGAATGCTTTTTGTTCGTTCTACATAATTATACTTCAAAACAAATTCATTCAAATCAACACGGTGGCAATGCGAGTGGAAATTTAAAGGCCGTACATACGATGAAGATGCTATAATATTTAATGTTATCATATTTCAATATCGCTGCTCATACCTAAAGGAATAAAAACATATGACGAAGATAACATATATTATAAAATTGTATGGCGGTATTTTAACATAACATAAAATATTATAGCATCTGTGTCGTCTGTGACGGCCTTAAAAAGTAAAATTTATCTAACCTTTAAAAGCACTATCAGTTTTGAAATATTGTAATAAACGTTCTATCGATTTATTACAACCAATGGATAAAATTTAAGCCATGATACTCTCAATTCATTCCTATCCAATCTGGATTAAGATTGATTCGTATCCAAGCTAGAGGCGAGGCGTTAGAATAGTGTCACATCACATACGCAATTCATCAATCAATTATAAACGATACCTCAACTAATCTTTATCTCTACAATAACACGCTTAAAAACATACTCACGACACATTACGCTTAAAATAATAAAAATTAACCACAAAACACATTTATAAACATTCATAACAAAAGGTGCCATTTGATTTTATATCACAGAAAAACGTAGTATTCTCTTACTAAATCTAAAACGCGCTTCGTACTAAATATTTTTCTTCTTTTATTTATAATAAACTGAAATGTACAAATTCTTACCGAAACAAAAAAAAATGTTAGTACGTACTTGGTAACGAAAAAATATCACTACGTCTCAAGTCTACGAAATAGTAGTTAGTATAATAAATGCTCCTTTCTGTTTTGAACTCGATTAAATCTAAGAGGTAGAGTAAAGGAGACGTGAGGCATTCTCGCCGACGACGTTTGGACAAGGGTCGGTGCACACTCACCAACACACTATTGGAAATTTAAAATAAAAATACACGTCACGCAAAATACTAGCCTCCTTATTTCAATCAAGCAATTCAAGCGATAAAATGAACAACGCATGGTCTCCTCGCTGGGTTTAAACCACATTCCCTCGAGCGTAGCAGCCTTTTTTCATCGTAGTCCTACTTTTTCCGTGGCGTGGGTGAGTGTGTTTGTGAACTGACTGCCGAAATTTTGCTAATCGCACGATATAGAAGTCAACGCATAGTACGGAACGCATAGATTTAAAGATTACACAGACGCGTTCCGTACGGAATATTTAGTGCGGCAGGCTTCGTTACAAATGATCAAGTAGCCCGACACGATTATATATGCAATCACCTCCGCAAATACGAATAACTAGAGTATAAAATCGTAAAAAACGTATAAAAATATGTGATAATGACCAAGTGCGAGCGGCAAAACAGTGGCGCTGCGTACGGCGCGGCCTCACGTTAGACAAAACTACTAACGTCATTGCAATCGTATGTCTTACTTCGGACTCGAAACGAATGCCTTGACGATAGCAGCTCGTCTTGGATCTACTGCTAATATACCCAGTCTCAGGCCTCATCTCGAAATTTCATTAATCGTTATCAAGTACACTTAATCCTTATTATATTGTATACTAATCTACCAGACCACGCTATGTTGTGGCACAAAAAAAGATAATATAAAAAAAACAGGCACGTATTCAAATGCAACGCTGTGTCAAAATTTTAAAAGCAATCTGTGAAGAACTTTCAGAGATTCAACATTTTGAACAAACGAACATTTGCATTTCGTTTTATAATAATTATAATTGCTTAATTAATTGTACTCGTTTTCGAGAATTATGTATATTCACCAGCGCGAGTACCGTTCTTGGCGATCGTTCTATTTGACATTTAAATCGGTATACTTCGATAAAATTCGGTATATTCTCAAATTCGTCAAAGAAATCTGCTATACCGACACGTCAAAATTAGCGACTAGACCGGTACTCGCGCTGCAGTGTCGCTAAATTTGCCGTGTCGGTATAGCAGATTTACTTAGGACTATACCTATTTTAATCGAATTTTACCGATATAAATGTCAAATATAACGATCGTCAAGAACGGTACTCGCGCTGCAGGTTCGATTTAAGTAAATTACTTACATTTTGAACACAGCTTGAGTTTGACGAGAAACAAACGATTTGAAAATTTCGAGATGACCGTGAAATCGAGCGGTTACTTACACCACACTAAATATTCTAAAGTATTGCATAGTTTCATTTTCAAAGTAGGTACGTAGTCAAATTTATGTTTAACACTAAAACATTACATTAGCCATACAATGTAATAAAAAATATAAAGGGCTTTCTGTAAGTCCCAGTTTTTTTTAATAAAAGTAATTATTGCGAATTTCTTTAGGTACTTAAATGAACTGCATTTGGCCCTTTTAAAAGCGGTCAAATAAATTACTTACCAAAATTAATTTTACATTTAGGTATAGTGGCAATACTAATACCTTTCGCGGTATCTGCGAGAACTAATGCATATTTTTTATGAAAAAAAAAACGTAATAAAGCCTTACAGAATAACATAACATCGAACATCTGACCTTATCAAACCTTAGTCGACTGATGCTTGCTCAGTGCTTTGTTGGCTTTTTTGTCTATCGCTACATTAATGATTTTCGTTCGTCAGTTGTTTCGCTCGCACATTTTTTTTTACTAAAAAATGAGAGCTACTTTTAGCTGTCTTAACATTGTGTTTTAAATATAGCATTCCAATTATTATCTTTTCATTTGATGATGATAGTTTTAATATTTTATTTTTTCTATTCCACTTCCCCTGTGCATCTGCCAAATTAGAAAATGTCACATTTCTTTAAAATAGTTGCAATGTTGATAAACGATATTACAATTTAAGTTTGAGAAATAAATGTAATTTTCTTTACAACCTTCGACCATAGAAACATTTTTACCAGCTTTTCAGCTTTTTTTATCTGTTATGAAAACTGACGTGGTTTTGACACTTTTTGTTTTATTCATATGGGAATACTCACGTTTAATTATATCGGATACTCCGACTATAGTTTCCAGACAATCGACGCGCGTGCGGCTGCGTCTGCTTTGCGCTGGACGCGCGTCGGGCTATTTTCACTCTTTGAAAAGGGTCACCGAATGTGATCGAAACTATAGTCGGAGTATCTGATTTAATTAAACGTTTTTCTATCTGTTTCTTTAACTGGTGTTACAACGTTCACGATTTACGTTTTGAACACATTTTCAAACTGTTTAAATAAACGAGCAAGTGTGAGCGAAGCAACCGAGGCACTGCTCTTATGACCTTAATCAACGTCAAGTAGCACAAACCCATTACCAACCTGGACCAATGCAAACTAGTCGCGCGTTTTGCACTAACGAACAAATATCAACTTTGCGGATAACACTCGTATAATCACGAATAAAATGCCGCAAATACGACCAATGTCAACACTGGCAGTCAATTAATTTGCAACTCTGTTACAACACGCGAACAGTAGAAATTGGTTTATCGATGATATCCTAACTTTGCTTTACTTAATTATCATGGAAATACACATTAAGAAATGTAGTAATTCTTTTCGCAGTTGGTGCATGTAGCTAGAGCCCGAGTCAATCTTCAAGACTGCATTGAAAAAAATCATAGAACTGTTGTAATAGGAATATAACGTCAGCACGGCGGGATTTTAGGGACTTTTGTACCTTAAACTGGAACTGGTAGTGATGGGTGATTGCTTGTCTCTCTCGCGCTCTTTGCATGCACATTGAGGCGAGTGAGATGGCACGCAATTACTATCGCCACCACATTTAAGAAATAAGACGGATAATTACCACATCGGTTATAAATGCGTGGTATCTAGTTCTCCACCACATTTTTTACGTACCAAAGTATCTCGTCAGTCATCACATTGTGATAGCAGAAGATTCATATGTATATGTGTAAGTCTATAGTTTGATGTAGTCCGGCGTGCCGATGTTCGCCAGGGTCTTCTTGATTCGTAGCGCCGTCAGTCTGGCGGCTGGGTTCTGATACCAGCATTCTTTCATCACCTTCGATATCGCCGACAAGACCTGGAATATCGAAATGAAGAAATTATAGATTCGGAACAGCATTTTCAGAGATTATAAAATAATTTTCTAACAGTCGCACTGTTGTAGAGAGCATCCACATTGGCGATGTATAAAGGAGTTCTCAATGGGGATCCACACGCAAAACTATTCGAAGATGACGCCAGCAGCGATCCGGACATGTCAAAATATTAACGTCAAATTACTAACTTGGGAGCAAAAGTCAAGAATGTCTTAGATCGCGAAGCCGGTGATGACAAAAATGAGATCTGAGGCTTCTTTACTTGCTCCCGTGGAGTACATAGGATTTTACACGCCGCTGCCGGGACCTCTGGAAGTGATACCTTTTGCTCCGCGTATCGGGGTTATAGTACCCACTTTAGCCCCGCAGGCACGTAAACTTAATAGTTTCACACCAGTGAACTACTTCGATATTTTCATATTAGTCTCTGTAAAAGGTTGTAGTTCCTGACTTATGTAGCATTACAATCTTTTCAAGGTTATAAAAAAATAATGATCATGAAAATAAATTTACATTTCCCTATAGCATATGTTACAGAATAACTTTATAAATAGTATGTTATCTCTTTTCTACCTGCACTTCCGCCGGCAGCCCTTTAAATGTTTAACGGCACTTAATAATTATTCGATAATTCTTTTGAACGATAAGAACTGAACTATATCAATGACTACGGTTCTTTAACTGGCAGCATTATATTGAAAAGTGACATTTCAATCTGTCAGTTTAGTCCGTTTAATTATGAATCCGAGTATAATAGTTTGGTGAGTACTTACCGGGTCCGAATGCCACCTGTTGGGCACGTTGGGGCGCCGCTTCTCCTGGCACACCACCCGGCGCATGTCCTCGAGCGCGGGGTCCGGGGGCACGCAGTCGTAGTAAGGTTGCTGGTACTCGTCGGGCAGCGCGCCGCACCGACGGGCCATCTCCCACAGCACCAGCCCGAACGAGTATATGTCTGACCGCTTGTACGGGTCGAACTGGCGCGTGTCCATCGTCTCGTCCAACACCTGGATGACAGATTATTTGTTACCAAGTGACCAGGGGCCGTACCGTGAACTGCTTACAGCGGGACCGAATAGGTTCAGCTCCCGACACAGCGCGACCGCGAACCTTATTGCGAGGCGATAAAATTCCAGTTCCTTATTATTATTAAGTTCCAAATTACAGTTCATTGACCTTGGACAAAATAAAACACAACTACAGAACTAGAACTTAGAACCCACTAAGATACACCAGGACACACACGGGGTACACTAGGTTACTTCTTGGTTCTTAGAGTATAGAACTTTAGTAAACGACCGTGATAGTTTAAAACAGTGTTGGACTAAATGTTTGGAAAAGCTGTATTTTTCGCGATTTCAGGGTTGACCCCATAGGAAAAGTTGTTCATAACGATGAGTATTGTACTCCCTTAAAGATTTAGACATACATAAAAAATAGTGGTGTATTGTATATGTATATACCTACTTACTACGTCTAATCAGGTTCCTCTCCACTAAGATTTTGCTGCGGCTAACATGCTTATTACTAGTAGGATAGTTACCTCTGGTGCCATGTAGCGCTTGGTGCCCACGCGGTTGGTGGAAGGCACGTCGACGGAGTCGCACGGCCCGTTGTGTCGCACAGCCAGCCCGAGGTCTCCGATCACGCAAGTCAAGTTGCTCTTCACTAGAATATTCTTACTCTTCAGATCTCGGTGCGCGATTGCCGGCTTGCCTGCACAGAAAAAATCAAGTCATTACACGTATTTTTGCAGCAGTTACAGCTGCCCAATAGGGATCCACACTGCGATTTTTTCGCTAGGTGGCGCATCGTCGATGCAGCCATAGTCAACTGACAATCTCAAATATTTAGATATTTTTTTTTAGAATTTAATCGTTTTACTCTTAGTTTTTCGAGCGATGTGGCCTGCCCATTGCCACTTCAACTTGCAAACCTTGCGAGCTATGTCGGTAACTTTGGTTCTTTGGCGAATATCCTCGTTCCGGATTCTATCGCGCAAAGTAACTCCGAGCATAGCTCTCTCCATTGCCCGTTGCGTGACTCTGAGTTTCTCCAAAAGGCCAGCACTTATGACCACGTTTCAGTTCCATATGTCATCACTGGCAACACACACTGGTCATATACCCTTCAAACACTGCGGGATTTTGGACGAGAAGACATTACGCAATTTTCCGAACGCTGCCCATCCGAGTTGGATTCTTCGGCGACCTCTTTGTCAAATTTGGACCTACCTAACTGAACAAACTGTCCAAGGTACTTGTAGTGGTCAACAACTTCGAGAATATCGTTACCCACCGACAACCGGTACGGGCACATTGGACATGATCATTGTCTTGTCCATGTTCATTTTAAGACCCACCTGTTGGGAAACATTACTGAGGTCGCTGAGCATAGTATTGAGGTCCTTCAGCGACTCTGCCATGACTATATCATCGGCAAAGCGAAGGTGAGTGATGTATTCGCCATTAATGAAGATGCCGACAAAAGCTTCAAAACGTCCTCCAATGCGTTCGTGAACAGTTTCGGAGAAATGACGTCTCCCTGTCCCCTGGAAGTCATCAAATCTGCGTTCGAGACGGTTCGTAATGCCTCTCGAGAACAGCTTGTACACTGACAACCGATGGAGAAGAAAGGTTCTTGAGTGGCGACCGCGAACTGGAAGACGCAGCGTAGGACACTCCCACTAGGTGGACCGACGACATTGTAAAAGTCGCGGGCAACCGGTGGATACAAATGGCAGGTTGTCGTACAGTGTGGCGGTCTAAAGGGGAGGCCTTCGTTCAGCAGTGGACCTCTCCGGGCTGATGATGATGATGATATATGACTCATATCAGACTCCGACTACCAGGGAGAATATATAATATTACCGCCCTAATAGAGCAAAATATCTATATGAGCCGATTCCGTCACAGGGAATCGAGGTCAATCCATTCTTAAAGCTAATCCAGGGGTTGAGTGGAAACAAATACGCCAACACAAACTTTCGCATTAAAATAAACATTTCTAAGAGATACAACAATTGACACGTAATAGTAGATTGTTTACCAAGGGAGGAAACAACTTTTGTTAAAGGCGAGAGTGTTTCTTTAACGAGTACTTTGAATCCAGAGCGTAGCGAGGGATTCAAAGCTTAAAATAGCGTTGATCTCGAGGTGGACACTCTACTTGTTTTCTCATAGAGCACCTCTATGAGAAAACAAGTAAGTGCAACTTATGAATAAGAATAGTACCTACGTATATTTCATTCTCAGTATTCACCACTCACTTCTCACTTTTTATTGAGGAAGATACACTGAGTTAAAATAAAACAAAATAAAATCCGAATTTGAGTAAACAATTACGAACTACCGATGGGTCAACTCGGTTTAGGAACTCGAGTTGAGGTTATTTCGACTCAACTCGAGTTGACTTTGTTAGAGCTTGAGTGAACTCGAGTTGCCTACGCAGCCCGTGGCCGCCGTTACGGGGGCGGCGGTTGTCAGCGGGCGCTCGGCATTATTCGGGTCATTAATTGAACCAACCAATCACAGCGCACCGCGCGCGACGATGGTAATCATTAGCTAATATCTAAAGAGTCACAATCTCTAAGTAAAAACAGTCAAAAAACGTCCGAGTGCCGTTGTACATACCTATACTTGAATTATATAGTTCACAATTGTTCGTATTTAGTAGTTATGTTGCTTGTATAGTGTTCAATGTATGCTTGGGAAAATAAAATTATTAGGAAGTGCTAATTAACTACAACAAACTACATAGACTAATTAGCCTACTACACAACAAAAAAAAAAGAAGGATTGTATCCAGACCGGGATACATTTTATTGCTTGGGCGCTTGTGTCTTCTCGTAGTTCAAAAAGTCGGCGCAGACATTTTTTTGCACGTTTGTGACTCTTTAGATAATATAGATGGTAATAATTTTTTTTTTGTTTATCATAATAATTATGATTACAACAACAACGAAAATTACAACGACTATTATTGTCGTTGAAATAATTAAGTAATTTTCAAATTGCATTATTGAAATCAAGTTGGCTGGAGAAAATCTCCCTCCCTCCCTCAAATATCTTGCTCGTTCAGTCAACCTGAGTTGGAACTCTTTTTGACTAACAATACAGAGACAATAGGGTAGATGACTGATGTTTAAATCGTTGAAACCAATAGCTATGATGAAGAATTTATAAATATAGTATGTTTATTAAAAAAATATTTATATCGGTTATTAATGTTCTGATATATTATATAAATGTTTAAAGTTTTTGATAAAGACAACTCTGTCCCTTTCCCACAAAACAAAAAATGACGTCACGCCTTACTTGTCAGAATAGAATTTATATGGCGTACAGAGTAGTGACGTCACGATTTGCTGTTTCGCCTCTCTGTCTAGCATAATATTAAAATGCTTATAAGTTGCTTATTTTTGATCAGATTTTCTTTTCATTAATCAGCTATATTTATGGGCCACATTTTACTACGACAATAAAAAACCAGTCATCTAGCCAATTGCAGAGTGAAGTAAACTAAACCCTATAGTAGTTATCTTCGTCCAGTCAATTTGAACTGCAAGTCGAGTTGACTCTAGTTACGTGTATTTCAATTCGGTTTGACTCGGTTTAGCAAAATGTCGAGTTCGCCCATCGCTATTACGAACGAAGGCGGAATTCATTTCGCGCTTTTTTGTTTTTTTTTTAGCGCGCGCCTTCCTTTTTTAAACAGCCTGTTACTTGTTGATACAATGTCCATGGATCTCTTTGGTGTTTGAAACTTTACTAACATGTGGATACACATTCCATTCAATTCTAATCACTTTTCCTCGCTCCGGGCGGAAAATTGCTCTTTTCTGCCCTGGTTGTGAGGCATAAAGTAGGTATTTTTGAATAGATGTCATAAAAAAGTAATTAAATCCACCTACTTCGAGCCGACTCAGTGGCGGCAGACGAACTCATACCTCATTTCCCACTTGGCGGGCTTCGCTATCCTTCACCTAAATTGCAGATTGGATTTGTGGCAGAAGTAAATGATCCACTTTTATCGTGTATTATTGTCATCAGTGTTATTTATTCTTTGCCATAAATAAATAATTGTGTATTGTAAAATAATTCGGTACGCCCTCTATTCAAAACTAAAAATTACTCTTCTAAAAGATCTCTGAAACTTAGAGGGCTTTCCTCTAATACATACTTCAATAACTCTGTCTACACTTTCATACAAAAAGAAAACAGGGAAGGAATAAGCAAAAGTAAATAAAATTGAAAACCTAACTCCTTTGAAACGTAAAAACCTTTGTTGAATACAACAATTGAACCGAAATCCTCAATAATCCCCATACAGTTGCTCTCATTCGCACGAAACACACCTACGCACCTTTGGCAAAGGAAAGATAATACCTTTATGCTACATATATGTATATATATACAGGTAGGCGTTCGTCTAGCCGCCTGCTAAGCGGGGGGATTATGGCAACCCCTCCCTATTTAGACACTGACAATAGCTGATCCTCCGCGCGTCTGTGGTCTCTGTCTAATTACATAGGTAAAAAAGAGAAGCCGGCGCGCTTGCCGCCACGTTTCGTACAGTAGTTTTGTTAGAAAATAATTCATTGCAATAAAGTTATTGAGTAAGAAAAAAAAACTAGTTCAATTTTCATAGTTCAATCTGGTTACTCGTAACCTTTATTAATTTTGGTTCTGTGTCCTCATACAATACAATACAAATTACAAAGAAAATTTTATTTAGAAGTTCACTTTTAGATTTTATTTTACGTTTTTTTTCTATCGAGATAATTATTCGCAAACTTGTTTTCGAAACAATAGCCAACTAGGAAATATGATCTAGATTAACATCATTTTTTTTCAGTGCTGTCGAATTTGTGCATTTGGCAAAACATTAACCCGAATGAAGCTAATTTGGGTGTAATCATCCTATTAACGGGGAGATCGTCCAGCAGTGGGCATCTTCGGCTGATGATGTGTATGATAAATATCTAGCAGTGGACGTTTACTAGCTGATGATGATGTCCGAGTTCGATGCTGTGATGTATGTCATCAACAGCCGAAAGACGTCTACTGCTGGACGAAAGCCTCTCCCTTAATAGGGAGGGTTTGCCATTAGCCCCACGCATGGCAGGCGGCTCGGGGATCGCGCAATGCTCACCACCGTTAACCGAGAGGACGCTGCTGCCCGTCCTCGGTTCAGGATGCAGTTTTAGGACATGCCCAGGTCCAGGTGATGTGTGTAGCTTACCCTTAGTGCCAACGATGTCCATGTGCAGGTGAGCGAGGCCCGTAGCGACGGAGAGCGCCATTTTGACAAGAGTCGTGGAGTCTATAGTCCGCACGCTCAGGAAGTCGAACAGCGACCCGTTCTCGTGATACTCTGTCACCAACCACAGCTGCGTCCATGTGCCGTTGTCTACAACAAAATACCATTACTAACAGTACTGGTATACATTATGATAAGATATACTGCAAACTTTTCATATGCAAATTCTCACATGCTCGTATCCAAGGAAAGTTTATTTACACTTTTATTAGTTTTATTTATTTATTTAGTTTATTTAAACACTAAAAGCTATTTCAAACCTATTTGAGTTAAAAGGTATTTTGTATATTTTTTTTCAAACTGAAATCGTAATTGGCGATTATCTGAGAGCCAATTAAAAAAGAAAAATTGTTCCTAAAAATCCGTAAGACGGCGATGAAGAGGCCCTGAACTGTTTCACTATCTAGTCTGTGGTTCTGAAGATTTTGAACGAATGTAGCAAAGTAAAAGACCATAAAATAAAAAGTAACCTTATTTCATTTATATCAGATCTGTCATGCGTTTTTAGTGGTTATTGTCTGTCTAACAAAGTACTTGCCTATAGTATTTCTTATGCTTTCGATATTCCACGAAAATTAGTAAGTGCGCCTTGCCAATTCATTAGTTAATTACTATCAATAACTATAAACAAAAAATAATAGCAGTAACGTAACAATAACAATTTATCAGAATTTTTACAAAATGGTACAAGAAAACTTGGAAAGGCACTTCACCGACGAACGCGAACTGTGAAATGTGAAATGAAGCAGTGATGGGGAGTGTACTGCTTTTTCACAAGAAAAAAAGTGGGCCATATCTCGCCAGCGTGGTATATCCTTTGGCTGGAGCACTACGTTCTGACTGCCGTCAGAAAACTTCCCATTCGAAAGAAATTTGTCAAAACACTTTTTAACTAAAATAAGGTTGAAATACGTTTTATGCATTATGACGTTAAATATTTATCTTTGTTACCATGCTACCCCATCAAAGAGTAATTGTGCATTAGTATTTAGTGGATAATGCTGTGGGTAGCGTAGTAATCACTTAACAATACTAACTAACGACTACGCCAGTGTTTATTGTCCAAATAAAAAAAACCCGACTATGTGAAAACGTGAGTATAGCGTAGCAACCATAGAGTAAGTAAATACTACGTAATAGTAGCAACTGATGACAGCTGAGTGTTCTACCAACGTCAGATTTGAAAGGGTATTTTAGGGGCTAGATGGCGCTGTGTGTAAAATGTCTCACAATATTTATATATTTATTTATTGTTTCCACAACTGAAAGATAAAAAAAAAATTGTAATCTTCAAAAATGTTGAAAAGTGCAACCTGTTTTAGACAGAGCTCTACAACAAATGCGGCGCTCTGTTTTTTGGGCCTTAAAGATTGCGAACAATCGATTACGTGTGAGCGTTGAAAAATATACTACAAAAGGTTGGCAAAAGGTCACTTATGCTGTGATTTTTAATGGGATGGCATTTCCAGCAGGAACATAGCTAAGCACTAATTGATGTCAATGCTGCACATCAACCGGGGTAATCGGTATCTTTGAGTACGCAGACAGCACTGTTGTTAATAGAGAGATTTTAATTCATGCACAGACCAGTATATCACAAATCAAAGTTAGTTTAGTTTAGATTACTAAGAAAGGCTATGGTCGAGATTTTGAACTTGTCCCTCAAATCAGAGATCTCTCCTCAAATGGGGAGATGCCAACCAGGTCAAGTTCAAAGCAACTAACACCCAAGCGTGTTTGCCAAAAGTCCATTCAATCTGTCTTTCCGATATGAATCCGTACCGATAACTGACGATCTCGAGCTCTTGGGCGTTACTATGACTTCTTAACTTAACTTTCTCAATACAAAACTCAGCTGTTCTCATTGTACAAGCACTTATACAGGGTACAAGTTCTAATCAGTTATCATCCTTTTAAGGGCATATTCTGTACATCAAAACAAACAACTTTTACTATGGGGCCATCATTGAAATCGCGAAATAATTATCTGTTGTTCCATACAAAAAGATCATTGATCTTGGGCAAATATATGGAACAGCTGTTTTTTGCGATTTCAATGTTGGCCCCATAGTAAACATTGGTTTTTTTTAATGTACAGAATATGCCCTTAAGGATGCACCGCCCGACGGCTTGAACTCATCGGTGGGCGTGGCTAAAAGCATGCTCTCTTCATCAAACAAAGTGTGGGGAAGGGAGAAAGAAAGAGAAATGAGCGCGTAAAATGTTTCACGTCGACCTTTGGCTGCAGGATTATGATGAATAAACTACTTAATTAATTCATTCCAACTAAAGTTATTTGAAATTTTGATGTCCTAATTAAACTATGCCACTTGATACATTATTTCAGAGTTTTCGTACTCCTTATGTTATTTATTTACGTCCAAAGTGGCGTTAATATTAAGCTAAAATAAAAGATGTTTCCTGGCTCATAACTTTCATGTTTAGTAACTTTTTACTTTTTTATCAATTTACAATCCAAGATAATGAAGAGAAAAATCGATATAGTACTTAGTCTTGGACCTACAACATTACATAGTCGAGTAATATTACTTCTCCGTTTCTATGGAGAAGTGACCGGCTTGTTTACTCTTAAATAAGGATGCTAACTGATTAGAACTATATAACCCTGTATACAACATGTAACAAAAAGCTTCAACAATACTGAAGGGTATGTACTCATCATTATGAACCTTTTTTACTGAACCTTTTTTTGTAACCTTTTTTTGCTGTTCCATACAAAAAGTTCATTGACCATGGCCAAAATGTATGGATCAACTGATTTAATTTTCGCTATTTCTAGATTGGCCCCATAGTAATAGTTGTCCATAATGATGAACATAAAAAGTACGTTCTGGCTTAGTACTGGCATTCCGCTTAACCTCGTATAATGGTATTCTAGCTGCCCTTTTATTACTGGAAGCTTGAACACTTTATAAATAACTTAGGTACTAAGCGTAGGCGTACTTAATGTAGCGTGTGTGTACGTGCCCGGACGACCGGTGTGGGCGCCATCTCTGATAAACCCCTCTATAAATAATAACCATTTCCAGTAATAGGTGAGAGCTCTCAACGCTCGCTCTATTACAGAAAGAGAAGAACATTAGTAATAACTGACTGCCTTATAGCTCAGTTGTTAGCATGTCTGCCTCCAGAGCAGTAGCGCGTGGGTTCGATCCCCACCCAGGACAAAAAATTATGTGACGAACATAGATTTTTGTTCTGTGTCTGGTGTAGTATGTATTTACAAAAAATAATTAATATAATATAAGTATTCTAGTATGGGGCTAGATGGCGCTGTGTGAAAAAAAAAACAAAATTTATTATTATTAAAGTAGAGCTTTTTTTTACCTTTGTTATCAGCAGCAATGAAGCCGAGTATATTTTCGTGTCTCAGCATGACGGTCTGGTATATCTCTGCTTCACGGAACCACGAACATTCTTCTCGCGACGAGAATATCTTGACGGCGACGTTTTCGCCGCGCCACCGCCCACGCCACACCTCGCCGAACCGACCCTTGCCTATGATGTCCACCAGCTGGATCTGACGGGCGATCGATCGCTGCACGAGAAGCGGCAGTCCTACGAATATTCATGTATGCTCATTATTATAAAAAATATATAATAATAATATTAATCATACTCATTTAACAAATGACTACGTTTCGTATTGAGCCAGAGGACCCAGAAAACGATGAAAGATTTATTTTTCTTATCAGGTGTTATTCAATATCGATATATCAATATTAGTGGTTCGATCCCCACCAAGGGCAAACATTTATGTGACGAACATAAATGTTTGTTCTGTGTCTGGGTGTAGTATGTATTATAAGTATGTATTTACAAAAAAAATATCTAGCTATCTAGTTTTCATATTACAAGCTTTGCTTAGTTTGGGGCTAGATGGCAATGTGTGAAAAAAAAAATGTCCTGCGATATTTATTTATTTAATACTTTTTTCGTTTATTTTTTTATTTTTTTATGATGTTAATTCATATAAGTCTTAGTCACAGACAATGCCACAGTCAAATCAGTCAATCTAAACAAGAAATCATTAAAATTTGCAACTACGATGACAAGTATTATTTTTGCCTTTTTATTTTACGTGGTAAATACAATTTGGTATCCTGATATAAAATGCGTCTTTACTTCACGCAAGGGAACAGTTGCTAACATCCTACCAATTCACAAGTACCAAGTTCTATCTTGATACTCACCCTTGGGAGATATAGCCCAAGTACCTGCTAGAGACTTTGCAGCCTTTTGAGATACGAGAAAAAAGCAAATCAGGAACAACTTATTCAGAACAAACTCCAAAGTCTACGCAAAATTGCTAAGCCTGACAGATTTTAACGGATACATTTTTAAGAGCGTGTTCTGATTTATATGCATGATCTAATTTCCCCAAGCTTTTGAAGTTATGTGCTTGGAACATGAAAAGACGACATCTTTTAGTGGTTAACATTACAATAATTCGAAAGAAGCGCTTTGAATACATGCTTTCATCGCACAAATCGCTACGGTTTAATGCATAAGTGGGAGTTTCTCGATACATATACAATCCGGTGTAAGTACGATTCAATTGTAAACCACCACGGTTCCAGGAAAGCTTCAGAAAATGTTGCTAAAAAAATATAATAACGAGTACAAAATATTATGGAATAGAAAAAAATATAAGAATAAAACGTTTAGGAAAAATGGGAAAATGTATACACGAACATGTTTTGAGCGTGAAAGTAAAGGTAACGAGCGTTGAGGCAAATTAAATTTAGTTATTCTCGCGACTACAACATCCTCCCTTCCGCTCGCCAACAAGGAGATATTTATGATAGAATTTACTCTAAGTATAGACCGTCACGACGTTCGATGAGTCGAGTGGAAGAGAATTTGCTACACAATGGTATGGTGACAAAAAAACAAGAAATATTTAATTGGAATTCAGACATGAAAGAATTACTAAAAAAAATAGCTTGACTTGAATTCGCTGTGTCCTAACGAATAGTCGAGGGCTTCCCATAGTCACAAGTTTGTCAAAACCAATTCCTCACGAGTGTCATACAAAATCTTACAACACATTTGCGAGAAAACAGTAATAATAGGCATGATGACTACAAATTTTTTATTACCTCATAAAAAAGCTGATCATCAATAGAGCCTATTAACGAAAACAAAATTTAAATTAATTCAAAAATAAATAAGTTCTAAATATTTTAATTTCAAGCTAGACAAAGAGCGCGCTATACTGAGCTATGACGTCAAGCCTCAGGCGCGGTATACAATTGATATACTAACACGTGCTTTGCGAGAAAGGGATAGAGCATCCCCTCTCTGTCCCCACCTAAAACTTTAAACGCTCATATCTCAGAGATTTATCAGCAAAATCAATTTATTTTTTCAGCATGTGTAATGTATTTAGTTATATTCATCACTAAGCCTGTTATTTGTCATAAATTAAACATTAGGCCACACGCCTATTATTATTTTGTTTTCAAATATCAGTCAGAAAGTCGCAACTAAATACTTGACACTGGCAATTGCACAAAGTGCAATGCCATAAGGAGGAAAGAAGAAAAAAAACTTTGATGTTTCTAAATGAAAATGGCGCAAATTTGCAAATGGCGCCTCGTGCGCGTGGTAAAAATTAGAACTACATCTTTCATTTAATTTTCGTGAGACAAACATATTGAGCAAAAGCGCTTCCAAGGAGTTTCGATAATTTAGCTTATTTATTCTCGTAATGTGAAACTCCTTAGTAGCACTCTTATATATTTTTATGGAAATAAAAAAAATACCGTAAAGTTTATGCACGGCGCTATACAACTGAGCGTGCGGTAAAATAGGTACTTAGCTGAGAGTACCTACTTTACCGCACGCTCCGTTGTATGGTGCGTAATGTTTAACTTTCGAACGATGTATACCTAAGAGTAGGGCCTTCGCTTTTCTGTGATGTATACAGGCTTCGTAAATGTGTTGTAAAAATACGTAGAAACCGCAATTTGGATAGGGTTGCAAGATTCGCCTTTAAGTAGATATTACAAATGAGGTCTCAGTATTCGTGCTGCTCGGATTTACAACACTGTATTAGCTGTCGATGGCGACGGAAATACTCTGACGGAAATACTGGCGTACTATTCACATTGGCAGTCATTTAAGTGAATACTATTAAATAAAGTATTTTCTGGCTGATGGGTATTAAATTAAGTATTAATTAGAAGGGTTGCCCGATTGTTGAGATGCGTGATAACATGAAGAGGCCGGCAATATGGCGTTAATATCGCTACTGTGACGATTATTTAAACAAGATTCAATAAAATGTAATTACTGTATTTGCTCTTAACTATAATTTATTTTGTGCGCCTACATCCCCATCTCTTTAACCGCGGGGACGACTGGTAGAAAATGCTTTAGCATAAAGTCCTCCTTTTGTACATTAATGTATTTATGTGTTCAATATAGAATTAAATAAATAAATAATAACAATGTCAATCAATTAGTATAATATATAACACGCTTTTTAAGAAAAAAATATACAACCGACTCCAACTTCGAATACCTGAATGACATCTTCATATTTTCTAGTAATTTTGATTTAAAAACCAAACTACTCAACCAATTTCGATAAAATTTTTATGGGACTACCTCTGAAGTATTACATACTAAGCAAAAAAAAACATCATAAAAACATACAGTCGAATTGAGATCCTCCTTTTTTGAAGTCGGTTGAAAACAGTCGGACACGATGAGGATGCTATAATAATTAATATTATCTTAGATCATAAAAACATTTTTCTATATCGCTACACATACAAGCCATCAAAAAAACAAATGAAGATAATAATATATTTTAAAATTGTATGGCGAGCGATATTTTATCTTAACATGAAATATTACAGCATCTTCGTCGTGTGTGACGACTTTAATGTAATTACAGATTCTGTAAAAGGAATCGTAATAATAAAGGATTGCGGGCAAAAACAAGGAAAAAAAAGGCGCATTGCAATATTTTGAAAAAGTTGTACTTTTCCTTTCTAACTACTTTTTTATAAAGTAGTTAGAATTTTTATTTTAAAATATATTGGCTTTTTGTTCAATAAGTGTCGAAATACTGGAAAATATGTGGGCAAGTGGTATTTATAACGTGGTGAAACAAGTCTTTTCCATTTTTTCAAAACGCCACTGAAGCTTCTGCTTAGTACTATTATATATTCTGTGCTTCTGGTAAAGACACCACCTCTATATTAGGGCATTATTTGGACATGGCTGTAAAGTTTTATAACTTCAACCAATTTTACTGGATTCCATAAAAAAAATATTCGGAATTCTGATCTTGACACTGACAAAATGGACAACGATTCAAAAAACGAAGAATAATAAGAAGGCTCACCAGATCCGGATCCCGAGGTGGAGAGCTCGATCATGTCCTTTATGGTAGTAGTCATCATAGGGTGGCGGGTTTCTCTGGAGAGCGAGTCCTCCCCGGGGAACAGCGGGTGGCTGCCACGCTTGGTCATCTTGCGCGCGCGCTTGGCCCACCATAGACTGATGGCGGCGCACACGCCCAGCACCGTGAGCCCCATCGCCCAGGGCAGCACGCGCCACACCGTCGACGACGATGTCGGCTCTTTGGTCAGAACACTAGTTTAGCACGCCCACACGCGTGGCCATCTCCTAACCGAAGGCCACACCACAAGCTAACTTAGCTGAGTTTAGCGTATCTACGGCGACTCGTCTTACATCGGTCCACACCACGGTTTATTTTGTGACACGAGTACATAACGAAATATGTCATGAAATTACTTTAGGTGTAGGTGTGAGCCGTAGAGTATGAAGTTTTTGTTTGTCATATATGTTGAGAATCTTAGATGGTATCTTAATAAACAAATTCTTGAGTGTGATACTGGTCTAAAAGGACTCGTAATAATTGTATAGTTAACGTTTATGTTCTCGCCTCTGAAAGATAAGCGGCCAGTCAGTGGCCAATTACCTAAATTAAGGACCGCAATATGCCCGTGTCGCACGTGCTTTCGACAACTCGCTAAAGTATTATATTCCGGCGACGATATGGCGTCTCTTCGTTGCATTCATAATAATAGACGGTCATTGCCCGCCTGATAGCTATTGATAAGTCATCTAAGACCCGCGCTCAAACGATTCACATCGATATATTAGTCTGAACAATATTGAGGTGACATTAGCAATTGAAATTGCTGAATACTAATTTGGTTGAGGCGAAGTGTGAAGGTAAACGACATGATTTGGGTAGTTTTCTAGACGAAATAAGAATTTGCATAAGGAGCTTTAAAATGAATAAGCTTGTAAGCCATGTCTTGTTGGATATAATTATTTCTATGGGATTCAACGGCTTCGTTAGCTATCATTAGCACATAATCATATATTTTGTATATTTTATTATTATTTGACCCGCTATTTATTGGCGTGACATGTTTTATTATATATATGTTTTTTTACATATTTATTTGGTTTAGCAAAATCGGCATCGGCATTTCCATACCTTTTATTTGGAATAGTAGTCAAAGTTTCAGTTATTAGTTACTACAATTTAAACCACTGAACGGATTTCATTTGAATTGTTTATACCATAACCGCAGCATTGATGATGAAATGGCCGAATTATTATTTCAGTACATTATGTTATCATATATTTTTATTCAAAACGTCTCGTAAACTCAATTTCGAAACTCATTTCGCCTTAAGAACTATAATTAAATGACATTATATTATTACTAATTCCACCTGCTCTTCTGCTATCAGAGGCAAGGAGCTCGAAAAAGCGACATCGTTTCACGGTTGATATTCCTAAAGCACCCACGAAACGGTTCGATTGCACTTTTATTTTGCGAACTCCTAAACAGTGGAATGCGCATCCTGAGTGGGTCTTTCCCACAGATACAATCTGGGTATTTTCAAGTTGAGAGTGAATCGGTTTCTTCTAAGCAAGCGTGCACCGTAGACCGCATCTGCACTTAACATCAGGCGAGATAGCAAACGCAAGCATATTAAAGAAGAAAAAAAACGTCTAAAATCAATGAATATATTGCGAGTGGAATTTAGGTTTTACAGAAAAATAACAATGTAACTATAACGATGACATAATGTATAAACCAACTATGACGAGAACATAATGTAACAAACTATAACGAGACCGACATAATAATATAACTACAACTTCTATAGACCAAAGCCATACTTAATGTAAACCTCTCTGCAGACAAAAACAGAAGTCCCAACGTCCTCACTGACGGCCCCGTCAGTGCGGGCGTTGAGAGAACAATAATTTGTTGATATTTTATTTTTATTTTGGCTATTCTTACGGCTTAATAACAAAGCATGAAACCCGTATGTGCCAAAGTTATCAACTGTGGCTTCATTACATACAAATCATATCCTAACTCTGTTGTACGTCTGAAAAGATGTCAGAAGCCTCTTATTTAACATTTATAATGCAAAGCAGGATAGTGACAAGCAGGTAACTCATACAACGTCTTTTTGTGCAGCATATTATATTATAGTGCGGTCGACTGAACATAACAAATAAATTAGTTTCTTTTGACAAGTTACCATTAATAATTTGCGATTATTTTTACCGTTTACAAATAAATATGTACGTGTTTTATTAAACCAAACGATATTACCCATAATTTCAATAACCCGTAAGTCCCGTAACCATGGTTAAAATATTGTGTCGAATAGGTAAAGTGAAAGAATTTTTAACTATATTCAGGGGTTAAAATTAGCATTTTGTTAAAAAAAACCATGCGATTAGTGAAAAATTTAAGTGTAGCAAAATCATGCTAAAATGTAAACCGGCTTATGATCACTTACGCTATTTGTCTCCCTGTGGTGGAATGATTGGCATACTCGGATCATCGGTCATCCCTTCATGCCCGCTACAAATGCAATGTACTGACATAATATACAATCGTTCGACGACATGTATCAGAAAAGGTTTAAAAGAATTCCAGGAATATTAAGAATATACGAATGCTGCGAAATATTAAAACGAAGCCGCCCCGTTCGAAACATTTGCATTATCGGTCTGGTTCCATTGCCATGCAAAGTGGACGGAGTGGCGAGTGGATTGGAGAGGCTAATAGACACCATGAAGGCAGCGTGCGTCCACCGGCGGACGGTACAGGTCGCGAGGACATCACAACGCAAGCCCCAGTCCCGACGGCACATCCCGTACTGTACCTGTAACGCTGGCGTAGAGCGACCGGTTACAGAGGTCCGTGTCGCAGCACCGCATCCCTTCGTCGCGGCACAATATGGGCCAGTCCCCGGGGGGGAACGAGAACTCGGGCCCCCAACATCTATGCCCATAACATCGACACATTAGTCCTACTGAATACATTCTCTATACGGTGATCAAGGCCGGTCTAAGGGAAAATAACTAGTATTATGTTAAAGACAACAAAATTAAAAGAGGAAAATTAAAATCGGATAGCCATGCAGTCTCGCACCGAATACCAAGCGTGGCTCGGGGCGGGCGGTAGTTCCCTCGGCGTATTGACCAGCATCGGCGATCCGAGAGGTATGTGTGAGCGTTATCTGTCAGGCGAGCGATCGGCGGTCGCGAGGACTCGGGCCGATAGTGACGCACGCAACAGTTATCTCTCATCAGATCGTAAATATTTACATCGCGGCCAGAGTGGAACTATCGCCTGCGTGCGGCCAGAGGTGGCGGTGCGTTGCATTGCGCGGTGGCAAGCGTACGGTTAGCGGCACACGTGTTCTCCTACCTGACGACGACTTCAGCGACGGCGGCCCCAATCTCAGAGCCTTATCCTTGTTACACATGTCGGGCTTGTTACAACACTCTATCACCACCGTCTCATTTTTTTTTCTGGTCGAGGAGCAACCGAAGGGATGCCCCGGGGGTACCGCTGTTCCGAGCTCGATGCAGCTGCGTTGCGATTGGAACCACCATACGTTTATTAAGTTAAAGCAAAACCAACGCACACTCGAAAACTAGACTTGGTTAAAGAGTATGGCGCATCATCCTAACGCCGGCGGCTATCGCATCTTACATTAGGTCTTATTCCGATCGCTAGTTCAGAAGCAATGTGGTTAGAGTATTGGCATCTCAACACAAAAACTGATAAGAAAAGGTCAATGCAATTATATGCTTCTAATAGTACATCAAACAAACCCAAAAATCTGCATGGTCACTGTATAAATCACACGGCCACAAGAGTGCAGGGTGCTTACCCTTGGCTGGTGACTGCTCGACTCTAAACAACTTTTGTAGAGAGATCTCACTGGAGTTGCAGAGATCAGTGCCGCAGCAATAGTGTAACGGCGCTTTACATTTTATTGGATTTTCAGGAGGGAAGGCACTGCTCATGTTCATACAGCTCAAGGCCACCTCGCTACACAGGTCAGTTGATGGAAACAGGTTAGAATCACAGGTATTACCCGCATTTTACAAACATTGGAGGATATCATTTGTGTTGATTTGGGTTTGCCAATTTTAAGACAATAATTATAACATGTGGAAAGGCCCATAAACAATCTATTTGAAATTCCGTATGTACCTGTAGTTTCTAATTATATGAAAAAAATTGAAGCCCAAAAGCGTTTTGATGACTATTTTTATGTTTACATATTTGATGGAACACAAAACACATATTTTATATTAGAACTATGTTTTACATGCTATATTAACGTTCTAAAGGATTTGAAATGCCGACAGGCGAATTCTCGTAAGATTGAATAATCCCCATTACTAACGTGCACCACCACTGTACTGGAATTGCTTAGCAAATATTTTTTGGATACTATTTTGTAAATAAACTAAACGAAAAAAACGGCATATTTTTAAACTAAGTAAATTAAATAAACCGTTTTGGCGGTTTACACCTTTCATATGTTAAAAACTTTTCACCAAAATATATTACTTAGCTTATCTTTAAATTTAACTTCAGGCTCAAATTTCATTATTTGTTGTTGAAAATAAAGTCATTCTAATTTCAGCTTAATGGATTTTGTGCTTGATGACAAAATTGGCTGTGAGTTACAGGCAGACAAATTAATAGTCTGATCATTTGGGGTTTCATTCGCTTGATACAGAAACATCAAATGGTGAACCAAGACAACCAAACTTTTTTTAAAGTAGTTATCTAAAAAAACAATTATGTGTGCAAATAGGCTAGCAATTAAATACTCACTGGTAAGTCACTTTCTGTTGTCCATTTTCATAGGAGCTGGAGGCTAAGCAGTACCCATCCGTTTCACAGGTGGCATTCTTACATGTCTCGCTGTTACAGTAGCATTTCAAAGCTGCAATCAAAACATTATATTCATTGCTCTATTATGAGAATATGTACATTTAATAAACATTTATTAAGGTCAACCCACACGTACCACAACCACAACACGTAGTCTATTTTGAATTGAAAATGAATAGTAGAATTTACACGTACCACATTTTGCCGTTGACAGCGTGGTTGATACCGACCACATCGCAACCACCAGCTACACAGTGAAATAGCCGCCGGCCACATCGCAGATACAATGTTGCGTCGAAGCAACGACAGTGAGCGCTCTATGAAAGCCAGAGTCGAACAGTGTCTGCACAAGACGCAACCACATCGCAACTGCTATAGTACGTGCTAGATAGATTGGCAATAGCGTTCATTGACCCCACATCAGCCGTGAAGAGCAAAGAAGTATAACTCATAAATTACCAATTTCGAAGACAAAATATCAATTTATCAACGAGTTTTATTTAAAATCGGCATAGTGATAGGACAAACTTGATTTGTTTATTTGTCTTAACTTGTTGATCCTCTTAAAGTTTTGGCTCTGGAACTCTTGAAAATCACGCTAAAAGAGATTTATTTTATACTTTATATCATTATTAGGAAAAGAATATTCCTTATTATAAACTTCACTTTAACTTTTACTTCAAATAAATACATATAAAGCATTATAATAAGATTATTTTTACACTTACGAAACTAATTCTTAAAATTAATCAAAACGCAAGTTATGGCATTTTTCTCAAAAAAAATGTTACATCAGACGGCAGGGAAGCGTCGTCTTCGGCGCCTGCATCGCGCTGCCGATCTGTCCACCCACGTGACCGCCATTTTGCGAATAGTGCTTGCGTGTAGGTATATACGTTCTCGGCTAATTCACACAAATCTTGACGCTTTTGTTGGATTTTTGCTATTGAATCTGTTAAAAATGTTTGTTCATGTTTTGTTGTTATTGTTATTGTGGTAAATAAGATATTAGTGGTACTTATATAAGGACCAAGTTTTTAATTTTAAATCAATGGTTTTTAAATAATATTTTCATTTTATTTTACTCTGTACTATGAGCACCAAAACGCTCATAAAATACTTTTATACTTTTTGGTTTGTAAATACATAGTTATAGTACTACATAGACAAACACCCAGGCACAGAACAGATATATCTATGTTTGTCACCCCTGATTGAACAACCGAAAGGTCAATGCCCGCTAATGCCAATCCATCTGGCACATACTATAGCTACAACGCCACCGCATCGTCATTTTGTCGGTACCACAACGCAACTGCAAATAGCTGCAGCGACACTATTCACACATAGCCACTGTGTCACCACATTTTGCCGCTGCGATGTGGTGTGGTTGTGGTACGTGTGGGTTGACCCTAACATGAAACTTATTTATAACTGATTGCAAGTCGTAACTAGAATTTCATGTACCCGGTGCGCGCTTATAATAACTACCCATGCCCATGCCCATGTACGACCGAAACTTGGTGCTGGTCTGGTCATCTCTGCGCCCTGTACCTAGGCACCGCTGGCACCGCCTTAGTTACACCACTGATTGCAAGAGGTAAGTAAGTGTACAGATTATAGTTATATGTATTATTGTATACCATTACCCATATTCGTGAGGCCTAGTGGTGAAACTTTCTCGTACTTATAGTTTTATAATAAGTTTCTAATACTGTATTCTTGTAGTTCCTAGGTCAAAATGTCACATGCCTTTAAATATACCAATGATAATTCAATGTTTTGTTGATGTGATTTATCTGTCAATAATGTCTGCCTAAGTTGCGTCAAAACGTTAATACTTAGTGAACTTTTAGAACTAAAATTATAGAAACATAGTAAATTCATCAAATATGTCCTGTTTAAACACCTAGTCTCCAAGTAAATAGCCTTGAATTCCTATCACTGACAAAATTAGGCAAAAAATAAATTGGCAAAAGTCATCATTTGAATTCATTACTCAAGAATGTTGTTTTATTTATAGGGCTCCGCGAAACCACCTCTGTTGTCACAGTAAAATCACATAAGCTATTATTTCTTTTACATTAACCGCCTATAAATTAACTAACCAAAACAAAACAATTATACAACCAAAGTACATAAAATCTACATAACCTACTAGGTACACAAAAACAAAAAGATTGATATATTTGAACAGTTCTACTGTGCGAACTAGTCAACAACGAGCAAGCCTTTATTTATTATTTATTGAGCTATTCTTGTTTTCAAGTTACAGGGAGTGGCAAAAAACACTTACCATCGACAGAATCCCATCGGCGGTACACCGCAAAAACCAGCAATACGAACCATTTTCTATATTGGAAATTGTTCATCGTCACATCTTTTAATAAATACATCACAACTTTACAGTTTCATAACAGTAAAACACAAGTTACACGAGCAACACGGCCATTGAAGTGCTCCAACATAAAACATTTTCCAACAAGATTTCATGCGCCGAATAAACACGTTATTGCTAACTTCACTAATAACTTTTAAAACTATTTATGTTATCACTAAAACGCAGTATAAAATTAAATAATTGTATCAGACAAACAAAAATATACGTAATGTTTCTTTGTGAAGTGAAACTTCCAAGTGTTTCTAGCAGAGCAGAGCAGAGCTTCGACACAACAACACAGCACGAGCAGAGTAGCAGACCAAAGAGAATGGCATTTAGCATTTAACTAGAGAGAATGGCAGCGTATAATACTTATACAAGAGTCCGAACTTAAAAGAAAAATATGAATCGTTTTCATGAAATGTCAATGTCACGTTTGGCAAACCATCATAGTATGTAAACAACCAGTATTACCAACATGAACAAAAAGAGCTTAGTGCTGTACCGCCATGAAATATCGATATCGAGGAAATTTTATGCCTGGTGCACTTTTTAATCGCCAATTATTAGCAATTACCGTTACCGATTTTGTTTTGATGGTTAGGTATGAATTTAAAGTATTTTGTTAACCACAAAACAAAACCGGTAATATTGAGATAATTTTATATAGGTAAATAATATAATAATAATAATAATACTCTGTTGACAAAACAGCTATTTTGAATGAAATCCAGGATTCTATACCAGAAATTTACAGTTATCTTTGGCAATATTATGGTTGCGAGTCGAAATTATTCTACAGGAATAATTTAATTAATTCCTGTACTGGTTGTCAGCAAGGTGACCCACTCAGACCTGCTATCTTTAGTCTTGCTATTCACCCCATTATTTCATCTTTAAATTCAAAATTAAACATGTGGTATTTAGATAATGGTACTTTGGGAGGTGATGCGAGTACTGTACTTCAAGATTTGGAATTGTTAATTGGTAAATTCCACGAAATTGGTTTGGAGCTGAACTTTTCTAAATGTGAATTGTTCTTTTCTGATGCAGTGCCTCTTGACAAAAAAAATGAGCTCATAAGTAAATTTAATTTTTTGGCCCCAAACATAAAAATTCTAAATAAACAAACTCTGCGCCTTCTAGGTGCTCCAATTTTGGAAGATTCATTCACTTCTGAGAGCAACTTCTGACCGTCTTCTAAAAATACATTCCCATGTCGCTTTTCATATCATTAGGTTTTGCTTATTCGTTCCCAAGCTCACATATGTTCTTCGGTGTTGTCCTTTCTGGAACCATAATGTACTTTTGTCCAATTTAGATGTTACTATTAAAAATGTTTTATCCCAATTTCTAAATTGTTCTCTATCTGATAAATCGTGGTGTCAAGCTTCTCTTCCTATTCGGTTTGGAGGCATTGGCATCCGCAAAATTACAAGCGTTTCACTTCCAGCATTTCTGTCTTCAGTGCACAGCTGCGGTGGGCTATTCTCAAAAATTGTAAGGCCTGCTTTAGGCAGTATTCCTGTGCTATACATAGAAGAAGCGAGAAATACTTGGAGTGCAATCTGTCCGGGTGAGTGTTTCCCGTTAAGTCTGCGTTCACAGAGGCTTTGGGACGAGCCCTTATGCAAAAAAGTTGAACAAAATTTACTACAAGATTGTGTTAATGTTTCGGATCGGGCTCGTCTACTTGCTACGAGTGAAAGTGAGTCTGGCTACTGGTTGCAGGCAATTTCTTCTTCTAACATTGGGACCCTAATGGATAATTCCAGTTTTTCAATAGCCATAGGCCTGCGTCTGGGCATCCCTAGAACAGAACCCCACTTTTGTCGCTGCGGAAGCGAGGTTGATCGCTCTGGGCACCATGGTTTGTCTTGCCGCCGTAGTGCTGGACGCTTATCACGCCACGCCGCTCTGGAGGACGTCATCCGTCGGGCTCTTGCCACCGTTAACGTGCCGGCTCGCTTAGAGCCGAACGGTATTTCACGTGACGATGGCAAGAGGCCTGATGGCTTGACGTTAGTTCCCTGGAGTCGTGGGAGGCCTTTAGTATGGGACGCAACTTGCGCAGACACGCTGGCTCCCTCTCACCTCCAGAGCACATCGAGGGCGGCTGGTGCAGCGGCGGAAGTGGCGGAAAGCCTCAAACGGAGGAAATATGAATCTCTCGGCGATGGATACATATTTCTTCCATTTGGAGTTGAAACCATGGAACCGTGGGGTCCGGCCGCTCGGGTTTTGGTTAAAGAGCTGTCCAGACACATACGGCAGATGTAACGGGTGATCAGAGAGCTGGCGCTTACCTTGGCCAAAGAATAAGTTTGGCCATTCAGCGTGGTAATGTCGCTAGTTTTTTAGGTACCCTACCCGAAGACAGTGACCTTAATGCAGTTTTTTACCTGTAGTTTATAGTTTTGGTTAGTTCAGGATAGGTATTTAATTTTATTATTTTGTTTTGTATATAGTTCTTAATTTTATTGTTGGAATATATGTGTCTGGATGTAACAACTTACGCTTATTAAATATTTACTAGCAATAGTTTAACTTTTGATTTGACATTTTGATTTAATTAAGCAAAATTGACATTTATTACAAGCAAAGTAAATAAATTATTTTGGTAAATAATACAAAATATTCAAAATACCAATCTTTTATTTTAATTATAGATCCCTTGTGGTTATGTCTTTTTCATGTCATCTGCAAGAGATTGTTATTGTTTTCATAAGTTATTATTTTTTGATGATTAATTTTCTTGCACTCGATTATAAAGAGAAATGAAATGGTAGATTTCATTATCGATGCGGATGAATTTTCATCCTTATTACTTTCCTTTGTTGTACTAGGGAAGATATTTTGCACCTCACGAAATTTGCCATTGGGCGAGTGACTGAAACATTCATATTATGATTACTACCATTGTCAACAATGTAAAAAGAAAATAAATTACTAATAATAATAAATACACACAGACATCAGCCAGAAGACGTCCACTACTGGACAAAAGCCTCCCCCTATATATACGGGTGGGAATAATAAATAAATTAAATAATAATAATCAGTGCCAATGATGTGCAAATGTGCCAACAACAATACAACAAAAACAACAACAACAACGACAATTATTGTTGTTGCAATAATTAAACAGTTTTCAAATTGCATTATTCAAATCGAGTTGGCTGGAAAATCTTCTGCTTCAAATATCTTGGTCGTTCAGTCTACCTGAGTTCAATCAAACTCGAGTTGACTAACAATAACCTAGTGCAGACTGAAGTAAACTAAACCGCTAGTAGTTACCTTCGTTCATTCAACTTGAGCTGCAACTCGAGTTACGTATATATTTCAATTCGGTTTGACTCGGTTTAGCAAAATCTCGAGTTCGCCCATCGCTAATTACGACACTCTTATGTTGGCGGCAAGATATAAAATGGCAATTTATCAGTATGCCGGCGGTACATTATCGCCGAGTTACCCCGTAACTAAAGAGGATGTAATGAGGCGTTTGTTTAAAAAAAAAGAATAGTTCGTGATCTTTTACTAGATGGCGTAAGAAGCACATAATCTGTTCTGTCAAACCCCGTTTAATCTTTTTTAGTTATTCCTGGCCATGGATACAAGTCCTTCGGCCGAAACACGGTCAAACCGATTACGTATGGTGGTGGGTTCGTAACGAGTCACACCAAAACCAGTCACAGTTTGACTCGTTGGGATTTTTCTTCCCATCGATACCTTTTGATGAAAAAGTTTAATCAGTAACAGGGACTCGATGGGAAGAATGAAATCCCATCGAGTCGGATCTCTAAATTCCGAAAAAGCTTCTAGTAAAGTTGCCATGGCTTTACTAGGGTATGATTAGACTTGACCGTGACTTACTGTGTGTGACTTGGACTATGACTAAGACTCATTTAACTAGAGTTGATGACTTGATGAAGAAATATGTTTTTGCCTCAAGGATTAGTCCACAATCCAATCAAACCATCCATGAACATGAATAACCATGATTCCTTGATCCATCGATCCATAATGGGTTGTTAATAGATCCATGGCCATGAACATAATGTTTTGTTTGTTGTTTTAAATTTTTCGGTTTGGAATAAACTTTGTAGGTTCTGATCATTTCATCCAAAGCAGTTTTGAGATGTGTTAGTAAACAGTATTGCGTCCAAGGTAAAAAAAACATTCAATAAATGTTGTATTTACTTTACCTTCAAATATGTCAAATATGTCAACTGTCAATCAAATTGCGAATGACATTGCCATACAGTACAGCCTGCAAGCAACGAGGCGTATTTTTTGTAATTTTTCCTGGCCCTGGATACTAGTCCTTCAGCCGAATACATTTATTTCTTCATCGATCCTTCTTTCTCCATTTAAATGAGTCGTAGTTCCATTCATTCCCTTAGTCACAGTCTACAATCATGCCCTATTAAACATAGTTGTGGCAATTTAACTACAGGCTTCTTAGGAGTTTTGGAAATAAATCAAAAATACACTTTTCACCACTTTATATCACTTGCCCACACTCATGCACGTCAGACGGCAATAAATTAATAAAACGTTAAAATTTGTATGCATTACCAATCAAAATAACACAAGCTTACTTGCCTACTAAAGCATAATTATACATTTATTTTTAATTTACAATTAAAAATTCAAGGCAAAACGAAATCTAAAAAGATTCCGTCAAATTATAGTCCCTCGCCCAAACGTGCCCATTAATAGCCACGTTCCCCCGCTGTATTACGTGCCCATTAAGCTAGCCGCGTTCCCCCGCTGTATTGCGAGAGAAATTTGTTGCCATTGGGCGACAAGGGAGTATCGAGTATATTGATACTCCCTTGTCGCCCCAATATGTCGCTTGGCATCGAAACGTTCAGAAAATGGGGTCCAGGAACTAAAAAAAATTACTAAATATATATCTCCAAGCTTAGTCGACGCGGTGGCAGTTTTCAGTTTGTTTCATAGAGAAACTAAACACTACGTTTTAGTTTGTTTTCGCTCACGAGCGTGGAATATTATTGTTATTGTTTTTTGCGCATTCCAACGCCTCAGCTTTGTTTTCTGGACCCATCGAACGTGACCCCTGCATTTCTACCTTCGATTCGGCTTCGATTTGCTTACCTTTTAGGAGCGTTCACTAAGTTTTACCCAAGATCATGCCTCAGGGTGATAAGGCCGTAGTCCAGCAAACTGGATAAGGCTAAGTGCGGATATGTAGATTAAAAACGCCACTGAGTTTCTTCTCCAGACATAAGGCCAGATTCCTCACTATGTTTCCCTTCACCGAAAAGCCAGTGGTCTATCTAATTCGTACATAAATTTCAAAGAACCCATTGGTACGAGCCGTCGGTATGTGAACCGGCCAACTCACGAATGCGAAGCGGCCCGTCTCCTACTGAGCTACCACTTCACCGATATTGTTAATTCCGTCCAAGGTAAAGAAAATTATCAGATGTTTTCTTTACCTTGGACGCAATACTGTTTACTAACACATCTCAAAACTCATTTGGGTGAAATGATTAGAACCTACAAAGTTTAATCCAAGACGAAAAATTTAAAATAACCAACTAAACATTATGTTGATTTAATCTCCTGATTGTTTGTTGTTATAAAATTGTTCATGACCATCTATTAACATTACGAATCGATGGATCAAGGATGAATCATGGTTGCTCATGTTCATGGATAGTTTGATTGGATTGTGGACTAATCCTTGAGGCGAACACATATTTCTTCATCAACCCTTCTTACTCTAGTTAAATGAGTCTTAGTCACACACAGTAAGTCACGGTCAAGTCTAATCATACCCTAGTAAAGCCATGACAACTTTACTAGAGGCTTTTTCGGAGTTTAGAGATCCGACTCGATGCGATTTCATTCTTCCCATCGAGTCCCTGTTAGTGATGAAACTTTTTTATTTTATCAAAAGGTTTTCCCAACAAGTCTCGATGGGAAGAAAAATCCCAACGAGTCAAACTGTGACTGGTTTTGGTGTGACTCGTTATGAACCCACCACCATACGTAACCGGTTTGACCGTGTTTCGGCCGAAGAACTTGTATCCATGGCCAGGAATAACTAAAATAGATTAAACGGGGTTTGACAGAACAGATTCTGTGCTTCTTACGCCATCTAGTAAAACATCACGAACTATACTTTATTAAAAACAAACGCCTCATTCAACGCGGGAATGTAGCCAGCGTTCTTGGGACCTTAACACATGAACACCGTTATTTTTGATTAATAATAGACTTTTAAGTTTCTTTTAGGTAGTTTGTTTTTATTCAATTCTCATAGTTGTATTATTTTACACCGATTTAACATAATTTATCGTATAATACCGTACATGTTGTATAAATGCGTATGAATAGGTACGTGCTATCCGTAGGTATAAATATACAATCTTATAACAAAACAACACAGAAAATATAATAGTACTATGTACAGAAGATTATCGGCCTTACCTAAAATAATCTCGATTCACTTAGTCACTGCTTAAACTTCTCTGTCCTTTTCTAGCACGTGCAACTTCACGTCAGAGAAAAGATGGCAGAGCATCTTAAGCAGTGACTAACGGTTGAAAAGTTTTTTTAAGTAAGGCCGTATATCTTTATGCGAGTATAGAAAACGCGTATCGTCTAAAAGTAGATATAACTATAACTACAATGTGGTCGATTCTGAAGGTTTTAGTTGACAGAACTAAACTAACTAAAGTATTGCTGTCCCTAGCTAACATGTCTGGTAAAAAAGTGACAGCAATATTTTAATTAGTTTAGAACTGTCAACTAAAACCGTCGGAATCGACCACAGTGATGTCATATTAAGACCAAGCTAATGTGTATTCTATTTGTACATACCGTATGACAATATTACATTCTATGTGTAATTTAAGTTTACGACTCGTTTTCTATGGAAGTGAATCTTCTGTACCTACCTAAGTAGTATGTACTATTACGTTTTCTATGACTACATTGTTTGGCAAGTGCTTTGTTTAGAAACGTGAAACAGGGCATCATGTAGGTACCTTATAACTGCCATTTTAACGGCCAGTCTATCGAATAACGACAATCAATAAATTTACCTACTAAATTTTGAGAGAAGTCGTGTACATCAATGATTCAGTGCCTACTTGAGTCATTGAGCTAATATCTAAACAGTCACAATCTCTAAGTGAAAACAGTCAAAAAACGTCCGACTGCCGTTGTACATACCTATACGTGCATTATATAGTTCACAATTGTAACGAAATAACGTCTAAATCGAATTTAGACGTTATGTCGCTTGTATAGTGTTTAATGTATGCTTGAGCGCTTGTCTTATCGTAGTTCAAGTCGGTCAAAAAGTCGGCGCACTGCATAGCGTGCGCCGAGTTTTGGCTCCAACATTTTTTTGCACGATTGTGGCTCCGTAGATATTAGCTCAATGACTTGAGTCAACTGTATACTGTATGTACATTTTTGCAAGCAGCCGTAAAATCTCTGTAATAAACCTGCGTAAAAGCTCTGTAAATAATTAAATAAAAATCCATTGTGATCAAAGTAAAATATTTTTAAGATACAGGTTACAGGTATATACAAAATAAACAATTAGGTATTTCTTACTAAAACTACTTATCTACCTAAATCTAATTATTCGTAATCTGTTTCGACCTCTGAATCATCGATGAGGGATACAGGTTTGCTCAGACTCGAGTCAGACTTAGACGGCTTGAAGTTGAATGCTGTGGGTGTGTGGATCCTATAGAACACTTTTAATGAATTTGCTTCTATATGCTTTTTTGTGTTTTGTTTGAATATACTTAGTTCCAATTAGCCTAATGCACGTAATTCAGCACATAATTAATAAAACACCACTATTTTAAACATTAAAATTAAACAGGTAATTCGCGAAAGAACATAATAGTGGATACCCTTACTGTAGGGTTCATTCATTCACTTATCTTCATACAGGATGACAGAGAGAGAGAATGTGGATCCGAACGGAAACCTTTCCGATTGAATGGTGAATACCTCAGCAGCAGATTACAGAAATAAAGAATATATTTTGCCATGTACCTAGCAATAACCAATATACGAAGCTGCGAGCTAATTAATAATTATTTAAAACAATAGGCCTAGTACTTTTGTGCGCAAGTGTACACATGCGCAAACACATCCCCTCTACTTTCTTTCAGCGTTATTTTTACATGACGCGACCTGCACCATGGTTGTGTTGGTAATAGATACGAAGCTAGCTAAGAATGAAATCAAGACGTAAGAATGCCGCAGTCACTAGAAAAGTCGCTAGATATTTTTTGTCGCTAAAGAAGAAAAAAACCTATTTTTTTAAAGAGATGTGGCGCGCATTGTATTTGTCACCGGTATGACCTCGGAGGAAGGATTTCACTCTTGGACAAATTTCTCTGAGCCGAACAGTTTAAGCTTGGTTTAAACGAAGTGCCAATCATTTATGAAAGTTTCATCTAAGCAGGATCATTGTAAAAGTATTAAAATATGTTGGCACAAAATGGTACAAAAATAAGGGAACCAGATAGATGAAAGAACATTATTTGTTAATACACACATATAATATACACAACCGTACAAATTGCACTTAAAGTTTATTATTTCGGGTTTTTATTTGTAATGTGGTGGTAAAAGCTAGTCTGTATAATTATTATCGCTGTTAATGTAACTATCTCAAGTTAGCCATTACATCTCGGATTCACGTTTCCAGACAAAGCACTACTGCTTCAAAACCAAACAATGTCGAGCGACAAAGCTAACTTAACAATGCAATAAACTTGTGCATTTTGTTCAATATATTTATCTTAAGGAAGGCACTTTATATTTCAACTATCCACTTAGGGTTGTTGGCCAATAAATATTGATATGTCTTAACTTAACCATCATCAGTGGCGTCAGTTAGTCTTTGGGCATGAACCCTATCTTGCATTTAGCTGACTTATCTTAACATTAACACACTCTTATTATTATTATTATAACAATCAGTAAATCTTAAAAAGTAGGTATCAATAAAATGTTTACATTTTAGCCTTAGAACAAACATAGGTCCAGAAGTATAGTTCAAATACAAAGCACAGCGCTCAATAAGAAGCCATAGTTTTCTACGCGTGTGAGTTAGCTCCGCCCACCGCGAGTGTGTCGCTTACCGCGCTTACGTTTGTGTGCATGACGCGTGTAAAACCAGTGTTACCCCAAAATATGTGGGAATTTTCTGTTTATGTAATGAATATTTTTTTTTTTTTTTTGGAAGTTGGTCTTTTATGAACAGAATGGTAGAAAAATTCATAAATGGCTAGAATTTTGCGTAATTTTCAGGAAATTTGTGTGTTAGCACTAACATACAACAGTTTTCTTCAAATATTTCTATAACTACTGCTCTTACGCTATAGTTGTCTGAGAACACACGACAACCCACACGTTTTATTTGGTGAAATAAAACTCGAGAAATCATTATAAAAACTGCACAATTTGTCGCCATATTTGTGACGTCATAACTACCACTAGCCCCACTTCCGCGAATTACAACCGACCATTTCGTGTTGTGGAGACAACAAGGAACACATCCATACCGGTTGTAAGTATATAGAAGAGATGGCTACGAGATTTTTCAAATGGGCTGATTTCCGCCTGACTAGATAACGCATTGCCTAAACAGCAGGTTTTACACAATATTATTTACGGTTTTTATAATTTTGCGAAGAAATACGTCAGGAAATTGAGTACTTACTTATGAAATGTGAAGTTAGTGCACTTAATTTTTTGTAGAGTAGTTTTTGCACGATTTCACTGCACACACAGTCATTTTATGAAATTGAAACACGCCGACTCGTGACGTACTTACACAACAAACGTCGAGACGCGTGTGGCGTGCGCGGTCGAACGAAGTAGCCACACTGTCTACTTTGGATTGAAAACAATTACGGTGCGTGTACTGGGGATCTGGACCTATATTTAATCTAAGATTTTAGCATTAAACTGTAATTTGAACATTAACCGATCTTATGATATTGTTAATAATTAAGGCCACGCTTTTCCATGTTTTAAGCACTTTTTTTTTTGCGTTCAATCATTAGTCTAAAGTTAAATGACATAGGACCGTTTTCTGACAGGCAATTAAAAAAAAAACTCTTCTACTCGATAGATAGCGCAGACTATACGTGCCAATCAAAAACAGCATAATATTTTTGAGCTGAGGCACATAAAATAGAATAAAAAACTTGTCAATGACAGCCACGTCTGGTCTGCGCAAAGTCAGAGCTATCTACAATGAGCTTCTTTTTATTTATTGCCTGTCAGAAAATTTCCCATTAGGATTAAAAACAGAAAAAAAAACGGTGTTTCGATCGAGATAAATATAATGTACCCCTATCATGTTTACAACCGTATAAGTTACTTAGACGGATATTCTTCTGTAACATAATACAATATTTTTTTCTTTAAATATAGTAATTTGACTAAATAACATTGATTTTGCGAGGGGAACTTTGGAATATAATGGCTTTAATAAAACTCCTTATCTCGCGGTTCGACCATAAATTGCCATGCGGCGGCGATGCGTAGTTTAAACGAATTGAAATATAAACCTCATACCGCGCTTTACAGGTTTATTGAAAATTACCCAAATACCTACTTACTTAGGACTACTTTCACAAGTCATAACAAACAATGCCGAGTCCATGCCGAGTCTTATGAAATTAGTTTTTTGTCTATTAGACACAATCTTCTACCTTCTAATACTATAAGAATCACTGTCCTGACTGACTGACAGACGCCGCACAGCCTAAACCGCTGGCCGTACAGAATTGAAATTTGGAGTGTATTTGTCTTGATGCGTAGGGGTGTACTAAGAAAGGATTTTTCGTAATTCAACCCCTAAGGGGGTAAAAAAGTTTGTATGAAACTCTTTTGTTTTTGAACTTTTAGTCTTAAAAATTTGTATTTGGGTAGTTCATTTGAATTAAAAAATGATTTAAGGGCTTGAAATAGGAGATGAAATTAAGTATGAACAGTTTTTTTTTATGAAGTTATACTGATGAAAATTGGTATTTGGATAGTTTATTTAAATTGAAATAAGGTATTTTAAATAAAAAAAATTACAGGGATGATAAGGGGTGAAATTATGACATTTTGTATGGAAAGTTATTTGTTTTTGAAGTTATAGCGATAAAAAATATATTTGTATGTGTGTTATTGTTTGTTGTGTGTTTGTTGTTTGTGTATTGTTTTGTATTTTGTTGTTTTGTATTGTATTTCCATTTAAAATATAAAAAAACTGTTTGTAATATTTTTTGACAGGTTTGAATTAAGAGGGTGAAATGGGGGATGAAATGTTGTATGGTAAGTTCTCTATTTTAGAAAATATGGTGAAAAAAATGTATAGCACTTTTAAATAAATCAATTACGGCGAGTATAATGCACATCAGCAAAAACATGCCAAAATTTTGGCGAAACAACCCACGCTACCTGTTAACAAACATATGCCCCTATAACATAACAACGATTTATTATAAATAACACAACTAGTTATATTTGTTTCTATTAACTACCATTATGCCGAAATTAACTCACTACTCAGTCACTAGCTCCTCCATCAAGCATCGCAAGCATAGATTACCGTAACCCCTGATTCTGCATCCAAGGCAATGCACATCACGCATTGGTCATATTATTAAAATTCTATCTCATTGGTGAACCGCCTAGCGACGTCAATAGTAACCTTGACATAACGAAAGGGGGCGATTTAGCCCAGTCCTAGCAAGCTCTTAACCCACCCTTCTTTGAGTTTTGGGGACTTTTTACTCTTTTACTTTCTTACTTTTTGACTCTATGACACACAAGTAAACAGCAAAATAAGCGGCAAGCGTCATCTTTAGAAATCTTCTGCGCGTTACTGAGGAAGTAATAGCATCTAGATTAAGGAATTACCATTCATATCTCTTCATCACACTTGCTCGTAAAGTGGATCTTATTACATCGGTTTTAGGCTGATAATCCAAGCTATTACGCACGCGTGCTTTTTACTTTACATTACGGCACTAGTGCTATAATAGGTATAACCCGGTAAAGTTAAGTTTGTACGTGACTGCAATTAGACGTATGTATACGAAGCACTCTTAATATAGCCGGGTAATACTTTTTTTTGTTAACAGTTTTTTTTGTAATACCAACAAAGAGTTCTTATGCCGCTGAAGTAAATGTCAACCTGCGCGCGCATTGTTGGTTTGGGCGCCATTTTCCGCAAATGTTTGTTGACATTTTTGCAATGTGGTTGCTTATTATCAAAAAAAGATTGTTTTTCCTCGCAAGTGTGATGAAAACAGTCGTATGAAACACTTGTGCTATGTTAGTCATTACACTCTCGACATCCTTATCGCGCACGCCTGCGGCTCACGCGCATATTACTGCCTCTAGTGTAATGACCAACATAGCACATTTATATCATAATGTACTATTGCCGCACCGCCGCCATGTATTTATGGCCGAGTAGATCAAATAATTGAAAGATTCAGATCATAGCTAACAAGTTGCTCTACTGCCAGGTTCCCGCATGTATATTTATATCACATTGCCAAGCTTACTATGAATTACATAAAAGTAAATGTTGTGTATAGAAAAAAAAACATTATTATTATGCTTTTCTAATATTCTATTGCCTTTATTATAACAGGCCTAAAAGCAACGTTAAATAAAAAAGTATAGTATACTTTGAATATAAAAACAGCACATTTTTTACGTACTTATCTAAGCAGTTTTCGTTAGGGTTTAATAAAATAGAGATTCTTTAGAACATTGTTTCCTTTTGACATGTTTACATTTTAAAAGGAAACAATGTTTTCCTATTGACTTGTTACAATGTACATGTTTTCCTGAGCGGAATCTCAAAAAATATGATTTTAACTTAATTAATATTTCTACGTATTAAGACTATTGCACTTTTAACTCACTCGACTTAGTTATATACCTACCGTTTATGAGTCTGTTCATAAGGTAGCCGCGAGTATAACCTCATTAATCATCAAATAAATAAATAAAACAATCAATCAATTTTTTTGCTCCAGAACGTGAAAAGTATTACATTTTGCTCTCGCAGTGACCTCTGCACCACGCAGCTATTTCAAGAGCCGACTCAGTTAAACGGTAAACTTGTAACAGCACAGCATTATAGGCTCTATATCGTACTACGAACGTCAGGGAGCAGCGTGTCGAATATAAGGCAATACCTGGTATATTCAACGTACATCTCTTGAACGTGACACGATATAGGGGGCGAGAGTCTACCAAAGATATTAAATGTATTGTGGAAATACGCTGGTTTCATCTACCAAATTTTCCCAAGGAAATATAATAAAAGGAGAAAAACTCATACGAAATAGATAATTTCTTTTGGAAGACCAAGACATTTCTATCCAGCAGCTCCACGCAATATATTTGATTGATAGATTAATTAACCCTTTATTGTTCACACCAAGAATTAGACAGAGATAATTAAATTAACTCAAACTAACTATAATATGCTTTGGTAAATTTCGGCCCTAGTGCTTGGCTTCGCGACGAGTCTGTATCGATTTGCAAAGGCCAATAGAGCCTTATTATTATATGTAGTATTGTCACTTATTTCGATTAAATGCCAATTCAAATTAACTTATAAGTCGTCAGAGAAAAAAAAACATAAATCACTTTAAGCTTAAATTTCAAAATAATTTCACACTTTGCTAACTTGAAGGAAATTAATTAAACTTAAATATACATATTATATTCCAAAAGAGTCCGAATTAAAAAAATACTTTAGTTTAAACTTAAATCTAAAATAATAGTATAATAAATTTAGTATAATTATAGTTTCAAAATCCATATAAAACTTGTATGATAAGGTTTTGATTTCATTACGCCGTCTCCTACATAGTTATGTAGGTAGGTGCCTGAATAACTGTCTTAGTTTGAAACCAGATGAGCGGGAATTTGCGATATGTTCGGTTTCTATGGTTGTGATTCGTGAAACGACGCAAAAGGCGTTTGTTCCATGTGTAAAATCGGTAAACGCAATGCAAAACACGCGTCCGCGAAATTTCGCTCGCCTTAATAAACTATTTTTACCTACAATACATATTTCGACTTGACTTTGGTGATAGTGATGCTTCAGTTCTCAATAACAATAACAAAAAATTTATACATCCCAAATTACTATTTACTATTTATTTCAAAACTAATATTTATTTCAGATTATATTTTGTTGCAGCTTAATAATTATAATAATTTGTTTCAGATTAATATTATATTGTTTCAGCTTAATAATTATAATAATTTGTTTCAGATTAATATTATGTTGTTGCAGCTTAATAATTATAATAATTTGTTTCAGATTAAATTAATAATTTGCTTCAGGGTTAATAAACTTTTTGTTTCAGGTAATTTTTAGGTCAGGTTACATTTCAGTTTAAGCTGAAGATTACTGTAAAACAATTGGTAGTTTGTCCCTTCATCCTACTAATATGTACTCGAAAATATATTACAGCGGAAATATACTAAAATAATTAGTATATAGCAATTTGGCTCAAAATGAACTTCCGCAAAGTAACGCCAGAATCAATCACAAATTTATACAAAGAAAAATAGACAAAGTACATATCGATGTATATAACAATTATAAAATACACACTACCCACATACTTTCATGATAATAAAATTTTTGGTACTCATGCTTAGCATCTTTTAGTTGTCTCGCATTGACTATAAGCAAAAATTTACCCTGCCATAAATATCAGCATTGCAAACAATGATATGAATTTAAAAAAATGATTTTAATCTCCACACGATCAAAGTGCACGTGAAAATAAGATTTATTTTATTAGTTACTGATATTCTTTTGGAGGTGAAAACTTAGGCCAATTTCCGTTTCTAATGAACCTGAAAGTCTTGCACCAATATACCACTGGATTCGCATTGTTTCGGATCTAGAATGCTTGTAAGTACAAGGCCAACAAGATTTACCCGACGCGACGACTCTATAGTGAACATCAACGAGTGACGTGCACAGCGTACTGACGCGTTTTCACATTTGAAATGTTAAGTGGTACAGGGAATGATTTAACGCTCCCTATTAGGGAGCGTTAAATCATTCCCTGTACTGTCGGATCAAAAAAAGTATCGCAGAATGGAAACAAAAATGTTAATATATTTTTTCTCAAATTCTCTAATGCTTACCAGTTTTAATAGGTTTATTTGATAAGAGCACTGATCAACGTTACTTCTCTTCTAGCTTTAAACACGTGAACAGGCGCAACTGAGTATAACTTACTTACATTTTATTTTTTACTTTTAGAAGGGCAATGTTACCAGAGAAATTACTGGTTACGATGAGATTTGATATCTAATATGTCAGGGTGACGAGCGCAGTACAGTGCGGCGCAGGATTGTATTCGCTAGTTCTCAATTCTGGCACTACTACTGTTAGGGGCAGGCTTATACCACCAGGCGGACGTCTCGCTCGTCTCGCTCGTATCTCGCACGTTTCGTCACACGAAATAAATAAAAAACTACAAGTCCCATCAATTAGAGATGTGATAACAGTTCTACAAAAATGCGCTATTACTGATTATGTCCATCTTATCATAAGCCTTAACTTATAATTACTTAACCACCAGGCGAGTTGATGGCCACACCAATACAAATCAGATTGGAAATTACAATTAAAAAAACCCACTGCGAACTACAGTTTTATTACCTAAATACAGACGAATATTTTACTGTGTCTGTGACTTTTATGTTAAAAATAAAAACAGGATAAATTGAACTTTGCTTGTTCGAAAAAACCAAGCTAAGATTTCGAAACCTTTTTATTTTCAAATTTCAACACGTAGTCACGTCATACAAATTAGTAACCTTACTTAAGTAAAAGGCTGCTAATAGCTGATCCTCCGCGCCTCAGCGGTCTCTGTCTAAAAACATAGAGAGAAGCGATTATTGCCGACGGTTTGCACCTCGTTTCGTAAAAACTAGTACAACAGGAAGATAGATATAGTATAGTACTAGCTGTACCTGTGGCTTCGCTCGCGTGGACCAAATAGTTTTATGCGCATGACCTTATTTTACTTAAAATAACAAAGTAACGTATAAGAGGGTTTAAATACGGCTAATCATTTTGTAAATATCTTCGTGCATAATAATAAGTTGTATCTCGCACCATCTTACACTGGGACCTCTCTAAAGATAGATACTTTAAATATGAGGGAATGCAGTCTTATGTTGATGTTGTATTTTCTAGATAATCAGTATTCTAGGTCGGGTAGATGGGATATTCGTATTGGTTCCGTGCGACAAATGGCCTGCGCACGCAATCAAGAGGTATCACGATTTGCAATTCATCAATGTGACCGCAGAGCCTAATAAACCAAGTAGCCTAATTCGGGAACGCTGAACTTCAAATCGTGAGGTCGCGAGTTCAAATCCCGGGCCCGTACTAAATGATCTCTTTGGCGTTAATGTTAATGTGTATTGTGGGAATCCACTAACCCGCAACTGGGCCAGCGTAGTGGATAAATGGCTTATTCGCCTTTCGAATATAGACCTAAGTCTAGCAATGGACAACAAACCACTATAAGATTTTCATTCCGCAAAAAAAACGACTTTCTCCAATTAAATATTTAACAGCAATTCGGAAAACTCTTACTCCAGGCATTTATTTCATCACTTCTTCTGCCTTGTGATGCAATACGTAATACGATCATCATCATTATAGCCCATAAACATCCACTGGTGAACGAAGGCCTCCCCTTAGACCGCCACTCTGTACGTCAACTTGCCATTTGCATCTACCGGTTGCCCACGACTACCATCATCATCATCATCATCAGCCCGTAGACATCCACTGGTGAACGAAGGCCTCCCCCTTAGAACGCCACTCTGTACGACAAGCTGCCATTTGCATCCACCGGTTGCCCGCGAGTACCATCATCATCATCACCCCGTAGATATCCACTGGTGAACAACGGCCTCCCCCTTAGACCGCCACTCTGTACGACAACATGCCATTTGCATCCACCGGTTGCCCGCGACTACCACCATCATCCCTGACCAGGGCATGTCGTTAAACTGCAATCCAGCACCACCTGAGGATGGGAAGCAGCGTCCTCTTAGTTAACGGTGGTAACACACTGCGATCCCCAAGCCGCCTGCCGAGCGTGGTGATTATGGCAACTCCTCCCTATTACGGGAGAGGCCTTTGTTCAGTAGTGGATGCCTTCTGGCTGATAATGATGATGAATGACCACCATAATCATCATCAGCCCGTAGACATCCACTGGTGAACGAAGGCCTACCCCTTAGACCCCCACTCTGTACGATGCCCTGTCATTTGCATCCATTGCTTGCCCGCGACTACCATCGTCATCATCAGCTTGTAGAAGTCCACTGGTGAACGAAGGCCTCCCCCTTAGACCGCCGAACTGTATACGACACCTTGCCATTTGCATCTAACGGTTGCCCACGACTTTTACAATGTCGTCGGTCCACCTAGGAGGAGGCCTCCCTACTGTACTGTACTAACTGTGCAGTGTGGTGTTACTTAGCTTAGGACACCACAGAACATTTTTATAAAATCGCATGTCAATCCATTTATCTTCGTTACTCGCAAACTATCAAGATAAACATTAACCAGTATAAGCTGATCTTCAGCCCTTAGGGGCTTGGTATGTTCGGGGGTTCAAGTTATAGCGGACATCTATATATTTTTTATAAATTGCGTCATAACTTCTATATTCCTAGGCCGATTTTGATAAAACATAGCCTATGTGAAGCGCCGGACATCATAGATCATATTTCAAGAAACTGCATTCAAATACGTGCCGTAGTTTCTGAGTTTATCCCGGACAGACAGACAGACAGACAGACAGACAGCCAAAATTTTAAAAACTGTATTTTTGGGTTTTGTTGCTTTCATACTTTCATACTACTAAAAAAATGTATTTTTAATTATATCTCAATGTACAGTAATCGCCTGGTAACAGTTTTATTATATGTTTAGATTACGCCGCGTAACCCTTAAATGGAACCCTTACTTATTTAATTAATGTGTCTTTGTATAAAAATACAAATTAAATGTAACATAGAATATAATTTTCACTTGAGATTTTACTATTTTTTTCGCACATGTTTTGAACTAAATGACCAAAAAAAAAATGTATTTCGCAAAAAAAAACACCCGAATGAAGCCTATTTGGATGTACTCAGTCTTAAAAAGTTTGCTTAAGTTGAAAAACATCTTTTAACAAAAATGAAGTGCTAATAATGCTAGCTAAAGTCATTTAATTTTAAGCAGCGTTTTTAAGTAAAGCTGTTGATGTGCTAAGAGATAATAATAATTGGGTAAAAAATATTGATTTTGATACTTTTCTATACAGAAGACACGAAAAATCTAACGTAATCGCCATAGTTTTGCTGCCCTTATACAACTGTATCTAATTCAGTATTAGATTGATGATCGACTACAGAAACAAAAGTGCTTGAACCATGGGATTGCAATGCTTTCAGCGTTATTGTATTTGCCATTACCTATTACCATTCAACATCGCGGGTCGAACCTGGACCAGATTAGCACATACCGAGGCAGATGGCATAGTGAGAGAGAGGTGGAGAGAGAGGTGTAATCAGTAAGATAAGGAAGGCTGTGAATACGATTACCCATTCTAGATCCGAACGAACCGTTGAGCTACTGGCTAGGTAGAGTGAAGTTCAGTTTTTCCAGTGGTTTGTGTGTTCAACTTATTAAATGTTCAACTCATTGGTATTTAATAGAGATGTGTACGAGAAGCGTGGATAGTTCGAGCTCTTCTGAAAAACCGTTGTGTAGCGTGACAGAGCGATACCCGGTGCGGAGACATTTCAAGGGGTACGTGGCTTGTCCAATGAAGGTGGGGTCTCCAAACATGTCTTCCTCTTGAACCAGGAAGCGGATTAGGGCGAGCTCGGGGCAGGATACCTCGAATTCCACTATATTGTTCCAAATTGGATTGAGACCGTTCTCCGCTGGAAATATAACAAGACGACGTATTATTATTTGGATTTAGGGTTACCATCTGTGTAAAGGAGGATGCCTGTCCAGGACGTACATAATGCCTGATTTTTTATAAAAATGTCTGTCTATTGTAATAAACTGTAAGTTTAAGTGTACTGTAACTGTTCTTGCGCGATACAGCGGAAATCAAAAATGCCTGTCTCTGCTTAGCGCCGGCCGCATGCCAGTCTAAACCGTAAAATGCCTGTCAAATGCGGCAAATGCCTGTCAGATGGGATGGTAACCCTATTTGGATTAGCTATGCGGACTATTAACCGGTATCTCTACAAAACAATCTAGAAGCAAACAGTTCTTAACATGTAAAGGGGTCAGTCGCATAATGTGCCATTTGCAAATTGTGCTACACTAGGAAAACGTCCCATTCGCAGAATGTAAGCGAGAACCAGTTCTTTTAAACTGACTACCACGCACATCTTAAAAAACTTGCCAACATTTTATGCTATTAGATTCATATAGCATAAAATTTTGCACATCAGTTCTTATAATGTCTCAATTTCGAGCGTACAACTGCGAGGCGCCAATTCGCTGGACTCAGCTGGTGTAAATAAATTTAAACACATCGCAATGAATATAACATTCGAACTTGGTGTTTTTATTATAGTGCTTCCTAAGCTTAAAGCTAAAATAAGCTTTTAGCTTATTTCGCGGAGAAGTCTAAGTAAGGTCTCAATGTATGTAACTATGTAATAATGTACTATTTTAAATAAACAAGGTCTTTGCAATTTTTTAGACAAAAAGAGAATACACTTTAAAAAAATTACAACCGACTTCAACCTCGAATACCTGGATGATAACGTCACATTTTCTAGTAATTTTGTTTTAAAAACCAAACTACTAAACCGATTTCGATAAAATGTATATAGGACCACCTCTGAATTATTACCTACCCAACAAAAAACAATCATCAAAATCAGTTCATAATTGGCGGAGTAATCGCGTAACATACATACAAAAAAAAACATACAGTCGAATTGAGAACCTCCTTTTTTTAAGTCGGTAGAAAATAAATAAGTTATGTACATACAGGGAATTGCCCACGACCGAAAAGAGAGCTAACGTTATGATTTATGCGTCCTCCGCAAAAAGTAGAAGAAAAATATCCAAGCAGACGCATCTTTAATGGTATATTCTCAGAGCTATCCTATTTTTTTCCTTGTGGCAAATGTCACTAAGCTGTTTTATCCCACTCGTCGCCTCACTCCATTGCATATAAAATGCAAACATTGTTTCACTATGGTATTGCTACAAATAGTGTAAATTCGTACAGCAGCGCACACAAATAAATAACTATTGCTCAGCTGAACATCGTACACAGTGCCAACTAACAACCCCTACCTAAACAAAGCTTGTGCTATGGGCACCGCATAACTAATATCATACATATAGGTATATATACTTTTATGCAAATACATTGGTAGTGGTTATAATTTGTAATGGTAGGAGTCTATTGCAGAGTCGCCTGGGGAAGTATCACAGCTTTGCCAGTTATTCTATCGCCAAGCAGTAGTGTGCAAGCCTTACTGTATTCCGGTTTGAAGGGCAATGTTACCAGAGAAATTACTGATCAATCAGATTTGACAGTGCGGCGCAGGATTTTGTTCGCAAATTCACAATTCTAGCGCTGCTACTGTTATGGGCAGGCGTGACGGTTACCATGAGGCGAACGTCTCGCTCGTCTCTTCACTCAAAAACATAAGTTTTTTTTTATTAAAAATAAATTCTTATGAAACATATATCAGTCTTTTCCGTCACTTTTTCTTCGCTGAGCATAGTTTCAGATATAACGTGTCGTTTTTGAATGAATTCGCCCAAGGTCGGTTAGGACTCCGCACTGAAGCCCGCTCACTATGGAATCACCTAATATACTGAATACATTAAATTGCCTAGATGAAATGTAACTCGCAAGTGAATATATAAATGTATTGATGTACAAAAAGAAGTATAGAGATCGCTTTTTTTTTAATTTCTCTCAGCGCCGTCTAGCCCCAAAATAAGCAAAGCACTATGGGAACGAGATGTGTGGAATGAGTATTTTTTTTTAGTACAAGTGAAAAGACTTATCAAGATTGATTACCTTTTGGCGGAGTATAATGGAACACGAAACTTTCGCGATTTAAACATATAATTAATTTGCGTTTTGGTATTACGCGTAACAAAGACTTGACAAATTGCGTATATTAAGTGTTTGGCACTACGCAGCTGTATAGAGAACGCAAAGCTATATCGCTTTTTATTGTACGACAAATAGTAAAACTCCAATTAGATTGCGCCAGCATATTAAGTTTAACAAATAAATTTGCTTACCGACAGTTTTGGTGACGAGCTTGACACCGCTGTCATATTCAGCTCCGATTATCTCAACCTCGACGTACGGGCTCATCGTCCCCCTGCCCGCCTTGCACAAGTGCCTCGCTCCAACGACACGTAACTTCACAGACGCTGCCTTTACTTTCTTTTCTACACACCGCTTGTCATACGGACTATAACCTTCTTCGAACATGAAATCAGGTTTCAGGATATACCCGCATCCGCCGTTATCCTTAAACCGGCCCATGTTGATCTGCATCGCCCTGTCTGGGGTTTGGTAGTTGAGCGCGACCATCTGCGAGCCTGAATTCCAGAACGGTATCGGATTGTAGTTGGACGAGTCAATCCTTTGCCCCTTGGGATATATACGACTGAGTTGAACGTCATGATATTTGAGAAAGAATGCGTTCTCCTGCTGGCACATAAGTCTTTCGGCTTTTGTTTCGGGGAAGGAAGACATTTCGGCGTATGCGAATCCTTTGGTTTTGAGCCGTTCGTGGTTAAAGGTGACTGAGCGGCAGTATACTATGAGGTCTGACATCTCTTTAGCGATACGCCAGGTGCGCTCCATCTTACGGTGGTGGAGGGAGCGGGCGGAGGCAGACTGTGCTGCTTCCTTGATGGCGGTGAGCCACTCGAGCGCCATCTCGCGCGACGGAGCGGCCATGTCGAAGGGCACACACGACGACGGACTCTGGACACGCACCAGCCACCGCGCGCCGCCCGCTTCCCCTCCCACCACCAGTTCTACGGTAGCGCCCAACACGTCTACTTCACCTTTCTGCAACGATCCTAAAGCTGCAGTCTCGCTCTCGAGCCCCTGCGACAATATAAAAATGTTACATACCATGGCCTGTAGTCGCCACTATTTACTCTAAGAAATTTACTATGACAAGTGCGAGAAAAAATCCGCGACTAAGACTCGACACATTACCGATTTGTCAAACGAAACTATGGGCCACCGTGCGCCGACTTGAATCCATCGCGACTTTTTTCTTGTTAGTTCATGGCATCACCTCTGAGCATTCAGCCAGAATCCTATTCCAATATTTACAAGTTATGTATGATTTGTGAATGATTTCGGAGTCAAATAAGTCAAAGTCATGCAAATAATCAATGGTCTAATCCAAGTCATGCCCTACAGCATACTTCCTTAGCTTAGTAAAGTATAGACGACTTTACTAAAAGTCTGTAGGAAGTTCACGAAAATAAAGACAAATTACATCACTCGCCCACACATGTGCGCATAGTTCAACACTTTATGAATAAAAACACTACTATTTTTAAACATAAACATTAGAAAAAAAACACAAGTTTTAGAATATAATACAATGCAGTAACATGATTTTTCCGCGTTCCCGCCTAAAAACCTCAGATTTGATTCCTCCATGCCGTATTAATCTGCCGTGCCATTAATAATGTCATACAATCCCAATCAAAGAGTTAAATTTTAAGAGCCCGTTTGTAAAATTTGTCGTGTAGGCTATAATGTCGGTACAATCGAGTTAGTTACCTACGGTGGGCGTCATCCGATATCGACATTAGTTGTTCGTGGAGCCATGCGGTCAGGCACATTATGGTCTAAACATGCACGAATAAGTACAGTTAGTTTAACAATACAAATATTTTCAATGAATCGACGGTGCAAGTATAGTCATCATGAAATAAAGAAAAGAGAGATTTTCGTAGCGTTGATTGCTGGGTGGTTAGCGCGTTGCGACCGCAGCTCGTACGCTGCAAGGCGTGGGTCAAAACCCAACAATTAAGTGCCGGTGAAGAAGAACTCCATAGGGAAACCAAAGTATGGTAGTAGAGTACTTTTTGATATCCGGCTGGGTAGCTAGCCACCGTCAGTTAAAAATCTGTTGGCAAACACCTAAAGGTGTGTTCATGGCAGTCCCAGGCTTAGTGGTTGCCATCTTCGACCGAAACGTCGCTTTACATCAGGCTAGTTGTGGTCAAGCATTAGACTGCTAACAATAAAAATCACGACTTCTCAAAACAAAAGTCTTCAATCGAAAATAATAAAGTCTTTCTATAGTCTTTGTCTTCAATCCTTCTCATTAAGGTTATGGTTCTAATATAGTAAATGGGAGTGTCAGGAATTGAATGATGTAGACAATATTGACTTGCATGCACCCGTAGTCATTGTAAATCACCCGTATTTTTGATTGCGAGACCATAATTAGCTATATTCGTACTTTTATCAATGGGGATGATGATGATGATGATACTAAACACAATGCAGCAAATAAAGCGTCGAAACTAATTCAATTTTACACTTCTACCGAAGCAAACGAACCGTCTAATGGTAAACGATAATTTCCGCTTAAAGAATGGTAGGGTCCGAGCCAATTTGCGTAAAAGTGCATTGACCTTTCGGTCGGCAGTTCAGAGATGGCAAACTTTTTTTTTTTATAGGATAGGATAGGATATTTTATAGGACAATAGGGTTAAGCTCAGTGGAAAGGAAAGGATTTGCGTTCTCTTTTACCATTTGATAAAACTTTTTTTTTTTGGTTGTCTGGCTTAGTTTTTTGCTTTAGATGAGCTAAGAACGATTATAAAAAGCGACCATGATGCTGCTGATGTTGCTAGCCACGAAATACAATATAAAAATATTAACAAAATGAGACAAAGAAACAAGTCAATAATGTTTTACGTATTACATCGAGACTTTCGTATCTTTTTTTTGTTATTAAATTAGGCTGTTTTGTTATAGAGATCAATGCAGTTCTCAAAGAAATTGGCTCGGACTATAATAATAACATATTATATTAACGGTTATTATACCCTGTGCGACAGTTTCAAAGCACCGTATCATGGGCATGCCAACTGGTGAAGTGTACTCACAGTGACTGCCATCTGCGGCACGTCGATTTCCTCTACATAGTTCGCGGGAAACCAGTGGTATCTCTTGCCGCCGTAGTCGCCACGCCACCACCCCTGTAATTTATCATCAGTATCATCAGCTCAACTTATCGGCCTCTGCTAATGCAAGCTACTAGGCCCGATTTTAATACCTCGTTCTTTACAGCTTTAGGTGCGTTTTTCAGAGCATTCATAAACGATTTCGGGATATAGCAGCCCCTTGTCTGATACCTTAACGAAGGTGGATAGATTCCGTTTCGCTGAGTCTGGTCACGGACTCCAGCACAGCTCTTGTTTCAGCAGAGACAAAAGCCTTCCCATAGTCCACAAACGCTAAGCAAAGAGGCCGACAGTTTCTTGAGCCCGCAGTACAATCTGCCGCACTGTATGGTCTATATATTTCTATCGCCTTCGAAACCTGAGCCTGGGTTCCAGGTGCTCAAGCTCGTCGAATCTTCGCGGAAGGCGGTGTGTTTCTAGAGAACAGCTGATAGATAATAGACATGGCTCAGAAGCAATATAGGGCGGCAAGTTTTCTAGCGGGTCTTATCCCCCTTTTTTAAAACAGAGTAACGACGCTTCTTCTCTTGGTGAAAAGCGCGGCTTTGAAAAGCGCTCGGAGCTCCTTCATTTTCGGAGTTCCGCCGGTCTTTATGATTTCTATTACCTCTATATTCTACCTAATATATTATATTATGTCTCACCCCAGGCATTTCTATTTTTAAGCAAGCTAAGGGCTAGCACGTTCACATCCGGACTTACATCGGGCAGGTCTTCCTTATAGTGACGAGTGAGGTTAGCTCTATTGTCTTAGGTGTCTGGAACTCGCCATAAAAGACCCCCCACTTCCGACAAGATCAATCTCTCTCGGAAGCGACGAGTCGCAGAACTTTATCAAGTGGCCTCTACCAAGTTAGTTAGTTGAAAGAGCACTTTCAACCCGTTTTACGAAGGTACAATTTATTTTTCAATCGAGCTCGTATTGTCGGGTTGGATGACATGTCGTACTAATTTAGTGATATTTTTATACCATGTCTCCTGTTTTGTGAAGTTATCGTGGGAAATCGTCGTTCTTCCGTAAGCTTTAGAGCGTCTCTGGAAAGTTTCGCCATTTTGCCCATAAGCTGCAGGACTTCGTGCCCTAGTCTCAGAGGACGTCTACTATTTGCTCGATTTCCTGGTAGGCGACTTGTACGCGCGTTACATGGCCGATATATTGGTTGCCACGTCAATGTACTGAGGTAAATCTAACCTAGAATGTCTCTTAAATGAGGCTGCCAGAACAAGACACACCGTTGTTGTTTACATATTAACTTTAATAATTGTATGATTAAAATACTTACCAATTTTTTATGGAGATCTGATCAACGGTTTTGAAGTAACCTTATTACAAGGGTACGGTAAGTTACGGAATTGCTCATTATTCCGTATGAATAAATAATTACAGAGCCGTTAAGCTTGGTGTTTACCTGATCAGGTTTATCCACGTTAGTGATGATGGCCTGTTTGCAGAATGACAGCTCGTCTTCTTGTCTCGCACGGTAATCGTGCAGCGCTTTTACAGTCACCTGGCCGTTAAAGATTATATTCTGTTAATTGAATTTTTGTATAGTTTCAGTTTGAATATGTACAAAATTGGTTAATGGGTTGTGAAGATACTTGGGTCGCGAAGTTTAAGTTTAAAATGTACAGCTGGTTCTATCTGTAACATATTTTTTACATACATTTTAGTTAATACGCTTAAATATTTGGGTAATGTTAATTGTTGTATAGTTTCAGTTTGAATATATACATAATTGGTTAATGAGTTGCGAAGATACTTGGGTCGCGAAGCTTAAGTTTAACACTTACAGTTGGTTCAATCTGTAATATAACCTTTACATAAGGTTAAGTTAATACGCTTAAAGATTTAGGTAATGTTAATTGAATTTCTGTATATTATCCGTTTCATTATGTACAAAATTGGTTAAGATAGAGATATAAGAGTTGAGAGGTCATAGTTCAGAGCTTACGGCTGATTTAATCGATATTGCATTCTATGCATGTGATTTATTTTTTTAAGTTAATGATGATATTCTATTTGTGTAACCTCAATTTGGATAAAAGCAAAATTGGTTAATGGGCAGCGTAGATATTGGGGTTGCGAGGTCATAGTTAGAACTTGCAGCCGGTTCAAACTGTACCGTATTCTGTACATAATAGTTAATTTTTGTTAAGTTAATAATAACGTAAAAGTTCTCTGAAGAGTTTCTTCGTTCAGACATGGGTCATAACAGGTGGAACGCACTGGTAAAGGAATTTTGTCATGACACTTTGCCGGATTGATGGCGTGAAGACTACGTTATTTTTCGATGGAATGTTAAGGCTCTTTTTTGTTTGCAACTGCTTTGGTTCGCAGAGACAATATCAGTGTTGCCTACTATAAAAATCCCCAAGAATAAAATTACTATGAATAAATAATTGGAATATAATAAGAGATTTTTCAGAACAGTTCCATTTAAGTTTTTAACTAGATTTCTGGCGGGAACACGGTAAAATCATGTCGCCGCTTGTATCAATTTACTAACTTTTTAAAATTTTGTCTTATTTTGATGTAGACAGATATAAAATAATTGATGTTTTATTTTATTAAGTACCGATTTACGCACCTCTACTTATGGGCAAGTGACGTAAAGTGCAGATACACGAACATTAATGTATCTCTATTTCAAAATTCCGTCGAAGTTTCTAGTATTGTCGCCACTTTTTGTTACTAGAGATAACTCGGGACTTGATCATGACTTACTTTGATTGTCATTAGAAGACATAGGTGAATCGATAGCATTAAACATTTTCAAATACTTGACACTGGCAGTATACATAAAATGCGGCGTTACTCGGCTACATCAGAAGGGGAATGTTATAATAGATCTGATTGAAAGGAAAGCAAGATTTTGAATGCATCAGTAAAATAGTGTGCCAATAGCAATGACATAGTTTGTATTATTATAACGTCAAATAGGCGTGGCTATATGTATTACCCTTGACGTGAACGACGTAGGATCCATGTAGCCCGGAGTTCCATACACAGAGATATCGTCAGGTTCCTGAAATAATATTGGAAAAATAATACATATTTTAATTAACATATGACGGAGGAGGGGCCTTTCGCCATCATCATCAGCACTCATCGTTGATCCTCTTAGCAGTGGGCGTCGTCGGTGGGTAGTGTCGGATGAAGAAAACAAGCTCGTACAATCAATCAAATTATAATCTTCACAGGCACAGTACAGTAATCAGGTAGGCACAAATAAGTTGTAGGTAGGTACGTATCACAGAACGCGCGATGGTTCAGTGTCCACCGCACGCGCCGCTCGTCAATGGGAAAGTGAAGTCACCGATCGACGGCGCGCACGTCACCGACTCCATCGAGTGCCACCAGGTGGCGCTGGCGTCCCGGATACGACTCGATTGCGACACATATATAACGTATCTTGATATATTTCAAATAACACAAAAAAGGTGAAATCTGGATGGATGTATGTGGATCTGGCATTAAAAATAACTAAACCTATCTATTTATAAGTACCTATATATAAAAAGCTTTATCTTAATTGACTGACTAAACTGATAAACTACGTATTAACAGTCGATTCGATTTAAACTTCGTATAAATACTTTACAACTAATACAAAAAAATACGTATATCTCATATCCCTTGAGACATGGAGACATGATGACAAGGAACAGTGACAGAATCAGAATCCTCGTTTGACCACCAACTCACTTACTGGAAAGCAACGATGTGTTTTTTTTTATTGACTTTATTTGTTGGCCTCATGTGGCCTCTACAGCGTCACCGGACTTTAGGCAAGCGCAAATGGCGCTAGGCCTAGTTTAAGTTGTAGGCGACTAGCTCCAGGGCACCTCAGACGGTACGAACCTCGGCTTGGCCGTCGCCGGGAGTGGGGTCAGATTTGCTTTGGCACCCCAGAAGGGGTGTGCCGGGGCCCTAGTAGGATGATCTGGTTGATTATTTGGAGAAAATCTAACAGATCTGGGGAGTCCTCGACCTCGCCGGTGAGGACGGTGTGTGTTTGTGTGCCTTTGGTAACCGGCGCCTTTACCAAAAACGGAATACTCCCTGTTGCTAGGAGTGGTCGAATCGGCAACGATGTGATCGAAGATGGGATATATACTCAGAAGACTCAGAAGGTAGAAGCAATTGATGGGGAGTGTGACGATATTGTTGTTAAATGTTCCTATCCAAATACTACTAAGGCCGCCGCGAGAAAAAACTAGTTTTACTTTTTAGTCTATCCTAAACCCAGGGCAACCTAGTTCGTAGTTAGAGCTCAGTCATGTACTCGTTTGGGAATGTACTTTCCTTTTATCCTGTAAAAGGGTCACAAATATTATTATATTAAGATAACTGTTATCCTGAGCCAAGCTACTAAATAACTGCAATAAGATAAACAATGGTGTCAACAAACAAGTCAACATAATCAATTAGTTCCATTATTAGTAACGCTCCTTTTTTAAGAATAAGAATAATAAGAATAAGAATATATTTATTGCCAAAAACACGAGGAAAACACTAAAAATAAAACATAACAGTCGTTGTTCGGCAATAGGGGTACGCTCAGCGCTGTGCTGCGTGCTCCCGGAGGTTCACGCAGGGCTGATTTTCAGCGTACTCCTATGCTCAGATAAAAGGTGTAAGGTGAGCATTATAAGCGGTGGCGGGTATTCCCTACAATTTATTATATATTATTATCTATTGGTATTTTATCTTGTCCTACTTTAAACGCATAGTTTAGTTAGTATAGTAACCGGCAAACAACTTGAGCCAATGACCTTCGCTGCGCAGTGACGATTTTACGGTATCTGGCGGATCGAATGGTGCGCGAGGGCAGTTCGACGCCACGCTTCCACGCGATTGGCCGATCAGTCGGCCGGAAGCAGTCCCGCGGCTCCCGCGCTGCACTCACGCCCCGCTAGCATCTGACTACACTTGCGTGTAATGTTATTAGCCAATTTCTTCTCTCATGTTTTGTTATTGTTTATTTGTTAAAATCTTGCTTTTGTTTTGTTGTATTTCTGTTTGTTTGTTTTTTGTTATTACTAATTTGTGTTATATTACTGAAAATGTTTTGGACAATGCCGCGCAAAAGTAACATAGTTCTAAAGAGACGAGAGAGAACATCGGTGTATGATGTGTACTGTTATATGAAGCTGAGATCTACAAAAGAAACGGAAATAAATAAAAATACCGCAGATGCAACAAAAACGGCTGTCAGCCATAAAACAAAACAAGCCATAAACGCATCATTTATAAAACAAAGCAAAGTTTCTTACCGTATTTAGGACACCAGATAAAAAAAAGACGTAATAATAAAGCTCTAACCTCCTTGTAATAAAGATGTACAGCTACTAAAATGTACAGTCAGAATACTAGTCTCGAACAAGTCAGAAAGTTTTTTTAAATAGTAAAATAATGTATATTTTTTGGGTTTTTACTTAAATAAACTATTTAAAATTTTCGACGTCCTCAGTGACCATTATTATGTCTAGAAGTGTACTTTCGCAAACTTACCCCCACTACATCGCTTTTGGCTCAAGATATTTGCCATGCACTGTATTAACCGTATTAACTTTGTTTTTTCTGTTCATAAATCTTAAATCGTACTTACGTACATGGTGTACCTTTTTTAAGCAAAATATTGAACTAATAAAGCATTTGTTATTTGTTTTAAGTCTTAAATTTTTACTTTCAAAAAAGGTAAGATAAGTATAAGTACTCACAGTTATAATTCTTCGCATGGAATTTTCGCTAATGGGGTACCACAGCCTGACCTTCTTGTAGAGCGGGTGGGTTTCATAGTAGGAGATCAGTTCCACTAGGCTTTCGTATTTGACTGTACCGATGGTGTACAGTCTGCCTTCTTGCTTTACGCGGCAGTGCTTTATCTCACGACCGGACCTGAAAAATTAAATTTGGAAATGATTTAATATACAATACGTACACATTGTATAGTTGGGAAGAGCCGCATTTTAATTTAATAATATTTTAATTACTTCAAAGCAAAGAGCATTAAAGGACAATAGACGAAATTATTGATACATAGATACCTTTACAATTTATAATTAGGTATTTTTGGAGGCAAGCTATAACCATCGGGGCTATCATGTAACTTTTCGGGATTGCGATTCGGATACAAGTTGTCAAAAATAGACACTTGTCACTGTCACTGCCAAAACTCAATTGACCCTGCAGGGCAGGCCGAAACGCCAAAAGAACGACGGATTTTCTTAACTTAATTAAGGAAATCAATGCATTCGTTCGATAGCGATAGCGAGAGAAGTACCTCCGTGATACCGTGAAGCTGTGACAGTGACAAGTGACAATTATGACAAATCGCGATCCGGATCGCGATCCCGAACAGTTAAATGATAGCCCCGCTGGTTAATGCCGTCTTATGCATAAAACACTATAAAGTATTTCAAACCTATTTTAATTAAAAAGTGTGTGTTGTCTTCTTTTTTCAAACTCAAATCGTAATTCGAAAGAAATTTGACATAACACTTTTTAAATAAAATTAGTTTGATATACGTTTTAGCGTTTTATGCATACTGACGGCTAGTATACAGATATAGGCAGATAAATTTACTAGGATATAGGTAAGACCCCATTTTGAGAATATTATCAACATTTCTGAAATTGTTCCTGAAGCGCCTGCAGCTGGGGGGCGACCTTATGGAGTTACAATCATAACGTCATCTATGTAGGTATATATTTTCTGTTTATGGAGATTTCCAAAAAGTGCGGAATCAATTTCGATAAAATTTATACGGGACCACCTCTGAAGTATGGCCTACCAAACAAAAAAAAAATCATCAAAATCGGTACATAATAGACTGAGAAATCGCGTAACATAAAAAAAAACATAGTCGAATTGAAAACCTCCTTCTTTTATGAAGTCTGTTACGAAATTGATTCAAAATTAAACTTGTAGTTCAAAACGAACTAAAACCTCGCGACCCCATCTTTTTCCATTTGAGGCCATGTTGGTAGGTATGTTTTCAACCGACTTCAAAAAAGGAGGTTCTCAATTCGACACCATGTTTTTTTTGTATGTATGTTACGCGATTACTCCGCCAATTATGAACCGATTTTGATGATTCTTTTTTGTTTGGTAGGTAATACTTTAGAGGTGATTCCATATAAATTTTATCGAAATCGGTTCAATAGTTTGGTTTTTAAATCAAAACTACTAGAAAATATGAAGATATCATCCAGGTATTCGAACTTCAAGTCGATTGTTTATTTTTTAAAGCGTATTATACCTGAAGCTGATGGCGAAAGAGGCTGCGTCCTTTTCACTTGGGCGCACGAGAAACGCCCCGTCAGTGTTAGCTTTTCTCAACAATTCCTCGGCCTGAGCCCGCGAACAGTTTGGATGGAACCACTCCTTATCTTCGTGTTTTTTCGGCTGCGGAACAGGTTCGCGAAGGATTATAAGGAACTCCTGTAAAATAAACAGAATTCCATTAAAGGTGTTGGAAAGTTTAGCCTAGTAGATGTCGGTCACTTGTAGTGCCGAGTGGAAAGAGATGATTGACATGTTTAGTCTGGCATTGCAATCGCAAATACGTAATTTCAAACGCAAGTACGTAACTTGCGATCGATTTTTATTTCGTTACGAATTTTCAATACGTCAGTTTTTGCAAAGTTCAAACATAATCGTAAATCATACATGCAGTTAATTTAATAATGAGCGATTTTCCATACATGAATTTAAAAAAAGTGTAAAAAAGTAGTTTCCTTCAACTCGACAGATAGCGCAGACTAAACGTGCCAATCAAAAAAAGCATACTAATTTTGATATGTGGCACATGAAATAAAATAATTACTTGACAAAGACACGTCTGGTCTGCGCAAAGTCAGAGCCATCTACAATGAGCTTCTCTTTTTTTTTGTTATTGCCTGTCAGAAAATCTCCCATTTCATTTTCATATATTTTCAATGAACAGTTATTGAGATATGTTTTTGTTTTTGTCGTAATGTTGTAGGAAGTAAAAAATACACAATATTATATGTATGGATCACTGGCTGTGCCCCGGGGTTTCACCAGCGATTTCAGGAAAATAAGTACTTAGCCTATTTTTGTAATATGACGGTAGAATTGTAATTCACAAATGTAATTTATTTATTTCAATAAGGTTTTTTAAACTGCATCCGGACCCGCATACGCGGACGTGCGTCTTCAGATATTAGCGTCGGCGGATGTCGTGAATTCAGCATCCTGCAGGGCTCCGATGCGCAACACGAGCTTTTTTCTCGATTCTTAAAAACAGGACAAGGCTATGAAAGGTTATGACTCTGTATAAGTCTGTCTCGTTTTCGCACGACATAAAGACACGACAAAATTATCTCGCGGTGCGCATCCTAGACCTGCAAGACGACCCAGCTGATGTGTCCGTATCGTTCCATATATCAGTGTCGCTTTACAATTCTGCACCCATATTGAGCATAATAACGAGAAGGATATTCTTACCACTGTTTTAAAGATATATTAAAATAATGTGCATATCGGGAAAGGGTTATAGAAAATGCCACACTCCTAAAATATAAGCACCAATGTCACCTTCAGCTTGTTTTTAAATCAATCGCCATTGACTCTGTCATTCACATACAATTGTTTACCTAAACGAATACAAAGTAAACGAATATAAAACATACCTGACTCCTCAACGGATTTTGCCTATAATGTGTGATGAGGCTATAAAGGCTGTCGAAGCAAACAGATTCAATAAGATAATACTTCGTCACTCCTCGTTCTTGTTTCAACTTGATCCGACAATGGTTTGCCTTTCCTTGACGCCAGAACGACAGGCAATAGTCACCTACAAAGGTAACGCTTTCACGGACCAAAAACGTCCCATCTCCGAGGTATGCGTGTTCTCTTAATAAGCCTTCTGCTTCCTGTCTGTTCCCAGCCAGCTTCCCATGGAACCAGCACTCTCCAAAGTGAAGCTCGTCTTGAGGTACGCTAGAACTTGCTTCAGGTTCGCCATCGCTATCGGTGTCCGTCTCTCTTTGAGCGTTGTAGTTTTCCGTGTAGTAAAGCTTGTTCTCCGTTAACACAAACGCGTGTGGATACCACTCTCTGTCTACCGGATCTTCTAACAACAGGATTCCATTTTTTCTTGAATTTCTCAAGTCTAAATCTCGTGCTTCCTCATGGCGGATAGCGAAAGAGTTCTCCTCTGCGCCTTCCGGTAGCTTTTTATGTTTGAGGATGACTTTTCTGCGAAGGTCATGAGGCGACGGCAATGCTGTCTCGTTTTTCTCCAAAGGTTGCGTTAAGAGCATATCTCCGAAGATTTCTTGAAATGCGCTCGCCATTTTTCTTTGTTGCGTTAAGGAGCAATTGTCTTCAATGGAGAGTATTAAAGGGTAGTCCGATGCGATGAAGGCATGTTCTTTGATCGTACGTAAGACGTCTAAAAATCTAATTTTCGTTGTTAGCGTGTGTCCATGGTAGATAAAGGGTGTGCCGTCCGGCCCGTCCCAGCAGTCGAGTTCGATGCAACGGCAGCCAGAGCGGAGGCATCGCACGTATGCCTCTAGGGACGACTCGCTTGAAAACTGATCACCGGTCAAATACCTGCAACACATTATTACTGGTTACGACCTGTACAGACGTTGACTGCTTGAATGAACGTTATACCGGCCATTGATAATCGACCCCGGTATTGGTAAGATTACTTGTTCGTGAAATCAGCTGGACGACGCGACGTATCTATGTTCATTTAGATAAAAACAATAGGCATGATGACAACAATTTTTTTATTACCTCATAAAAAAGCTGATCATCAATAGAGCCTATCAACGAAAACAAAATTTAAAATAATCCAAAAATAAATAAGTTCTAAGCATTTTAATTTCAAGCTAGACAGAGAGCGCGCTATACTGAGCTATGACGTCAAGCCTCAGGCGCGACATACAAATGCTATACTAACACGTGCATTGCGAGAAAGGGATAGAGCATGCCCTCTCTATCCCCACCTAAAACTTTAAACGGTCATATCTCAGAGATTTATCAGCCAATACAATTTATTTTTTCAGTATGTGTAATGTATTTAGTTATATTCATCACTAAGCCTGTTATTTGTCATAAATTAAACATTAGGCCACACGCCTATTGTATCAAGATTGTTTTTTATTACAAAACTACGCGGGCTTGTGTAGTTGGCGACGGGTATTGTTTGTTTATTGTTGTATTTACTAACGTGTTGTGTGAAGATGAGATCCAGTAATGCGACAGCGGTCTTTTCATGTCTTGCGTGGACGCGTCATGTTTTCTGTCCCATATAGAGTTCTGCTTCGAGAACAACATCTCTATGAACTGCAACAACACAATTTTGTTTGCTTATATTGCACATTAACAGCCTTACCTAAAATAATCTCGATTTTCTTAGTCACTGCTTAAACTTCTCTGTCCTTTTCTAGCACGTGCAACTTCACGTCAGAGAGAAGATGGCAGAGCATCTTAAGCAGTGACTAACGGTTGAAAAGTTTTTTTAAGTAAGGCCGTAAATTTTAAAAATGTTTAAGGACGACTTCTACTGATAAATGCGTATACTATTTTTTTTTATTGCTCAAATAAAGTTTTTATTATTTATTTATTTGTTGCTGAACCCATTTTTCGTTACAATTCATAATAATATCTATGCTCTGTCTATTGTGTTAATCGTTTGTTGAAAGTTCGTGCAAAGTTACTGACATAACTTTGTAAAGCGTCTAGATCAATAACTTCTTTAAAATTTTACGTTGTCAGTTTACATAACCTTGTAAAGAGGTAATGCTAGATTAAACGAATTTATTTGTATGGTTTATTTTCTAAAGCTTTACAATGTTATGTCGTCAACTATGCACGAGCTGTCAAAAAGAGATGGACGCAGTATAGGAAGCAATAGACAAATTTTTTTGTGGAGTAAAACCTTATTTGCGTAAGTGAAAGTGACAATACACTTTGGGTAGATTGAAGGGTCAGGTCACTCTTAGAGGGCGTCCATTAATTACGTGAGGTGTTTAGGGGGGAGGGATCGAGCCAAATCTCACCCAATCTCACCGGGGGGAGAGGGGGGGTCTCATCACATAATGTTTTGTCCCGGCAAGAAACAGCATGAAATTGCGAGAAAACTGGCCAAATCAGAGCGAGATTCAAGTAGCAGATGATTTTACCGAAAATCCAACACCATCAAGCATTGAGTAAGGTATTTACACTAAAAATAAGCATTTGAAAAATCACACGTGAGATTAGGGGGGAAGGGGTCGAATCTTACGACACCTCACAAATGGGGATCGAAAAATCGCGAAAATCACCTCACGAACGTAATTAATGGACGCCCCCATACCTAGGGTAGGGCTAAGTGCAACTCAGTCAATCTGCTCCAAGGTAAAGCGTAGGTAAACTCACCTCACTGAGAGTGAAGTATGGTTCGGAAATGTCTCGGCGCGGGTCGCATAAGTAGTCTCGTATGAACTCGGAGGTACGCACCTGAACAACATAAAGCCTAGTTAGAGATTACTCACTGAGATCAAAATAAAAACTCCATTCACCTTCAAGATTGTGCCCGCGACACATATTTTTCTCTACTAAAAACCTCGAAACACTAACATTTCACAATACAAACTGAAGCAAGCAGACCAAAATTATACATAAAAAATTGTATATGGTTTGATTGTTAGATTACAGATTTAAAAAAAATTAAGCTAAGGGTTGTAGCCTGCTTTCGAAATAAAAGAATTTCATGAAAGCATAAGTTGACGTCACTAACCTCGTCATCACCGAGCCGGTCGTGCTGTTCGACTCGTAGGAAGTTCTGGAACTCGCGTAGTGTGATATTAACCCCGTTAGAGCAGTACAACGCATGCTTGTCAAATATCTCGTGTACGTTCTGCGAATATAATACAACATTAAACCAAGTAATCCGGCATAAATATCCGGCAAAAATCTGTCGCGTTAAAATAATATCTAATCACTCTCTCCCGTCGAATCATCTACTTGACCGCATCATCATCTTAGGATGTCAAATGGTGGGGAAACAAGATGCGGTTACTGTGCGATTTTTATAAAGCGTACTTTTTGTGTAAGTGCTTGTCTCACGAAAGTGTAGACGCATAGAAGCATACTCCATAATACCCATTAGGTCGAGATTGCCCAGACAGAAGATACCAATAGGGTAGATGACTGATGTTTAAATCGTTGAAACCAATAGTTTTGATGAATAATTTAAGTAAAGATAGTATATTTTTGTTTTATTTATACGGGAATACTCACGTTTAATTAAATCGGATACTCCGAGTATAGTTTCGATCACATCCGGTGACCTTTCTTTTTCTTTTTTTTAGGTCACTGGATGTGATCGAAACTATAGTCGGAGTATCCGATTTAATTAAACGTGAGTATTCCCGTATAAATAAAACAAAAATGTGTCAAAACCACGTCAGTTTTCATATTAAATATAGTATGTTTATTGGACCTGGGTATGTCCTAAAACTGCATCCAGAACCACCGTAGGACGGGCAGCAGCGTCCTCTCAGTTAACGGTGGTAACCATTCTGCGATCCCCAAGCCGCCTGCCAAGCGTGGGGATTATGGCACCACCTCCCTTCAAGGGAGAGGCCTTCGTCCAGCAGTGGACGTCTTCCGGCTGTTGATGAGTATGTTTATTGAAAAAATAATTTCAATCGGTTATTAATGTTCTAATATATAAGCGTTTAAAGTTTTTGGTAGAGCCAACTCTGTCCCTTTCCCACATAATAAAATATTACGTCACGCCTTACTTGTCATAATAGAATTTATATGGCGTACAGAGAAGTGACGTCACGATTTGCTTTTTCGCCTCTCTGTCTAGCATGATATTAAAATGTTTATAAGTTGCTTATTTAAAATCAGATTTTCAGTTTCTTTTCATTTATCAGCTATATTTATGGGCCACATTTTAATAGGACAATTAAAAAAAACCAGTCTTCTAGCCTATTATAATTTAAACCAAAATGTACATACAGCTATAGGCAAAGTTTCACCATTTTTGGGTACTTTGCCGATCATGATTTGTACTTACATTTTCGTCAAAAATTAATTTCTGGTACAAAATGGAGAAGTCGTCAAAACTGATTTCTCCCCGCTTGCCGGTGTCCACTTCTTGAAATATATCTCTCAATTTGCTCGTGGAGATCTTGCAGTTCATTTTGGGTAGAAATGCCTTTACTTCTTTCAGTATGATTCTGTGGAAAAGTAAGGTAACAAGGAAAATGCATGTTTTTTTTATTGACTCACAAAAAAGCTGACTGCAAACAAAACAAATCATCGAAAGTAAAATTTAAATATCTGCACTAATATTATCTTATGACTTATGACTTACTTACTTACAAATAACGAAGTTATAAACATTTTAGTTGCATGTTAGACAGGGAGGCACTTTACTAGGTTTATGACGTCAATGTTCATGTTCAACAAATTCTATACTATGCACGTGTTTTGCTAGAAAGGGATTAGTAATATAAGTTTAAAATCTGGAACTTTTAAACTTAATTTTATATCATTTATAGTAGACTATTTTAGATGTTTCGATCCGCGGCGCGCCACGTTAAACTGTTATTGTAATTTGCCAAAACAAGTTCAATATTAACGTGCTTGCTATGCTCGCGCATTTAGTTTCATGCACTTCATACATGAATGGTTAAACAATGGAGAGTTACCTCAAACGATCCAGATCTAGTAACAGTAGTAGCAATCGTGTTGATGTATCTCTTGTTTGTTATGTTTACAATACATAAAAAATATTGTACTGTGAACAAAATTTGATTAGAATCCATAAGCACCTACAAAAAACCCTGGCCTGCCCCGCGGAAAGGTTTCCGTTCAGATCCATATTATCCATCCCAGTCCTCTTCATATCCAAAAAGTAGCATCACTCTAAATGTGAGTTTAGTCTGTTTAACTATGAATTCATTTATGAATTTGTTTAGGCCGCCACACGTTCCAAAATTTTAGTTTATTACATTATTTCTGTGTAATTCTTGGTGTGAACAATAAAGAGTTAATCAATCAATAAATCAATCAATTCGAGTATAGGCATGGACTGATACAAAGTTAAATAATAATAAAAGTTTTTATTATTTAATTCTATTAATCTAGTAATTCTATTAATTTAGTGATCAGTAATTCTATTAATTTAGTAATCAGTAATTCTATTTATTTAGTAATCAGTAATTGTATTAATCTATTAATTTAGTAATCAGTAAATCTAGTAATTCTAATAATCTAGTAATTCTATTAATTTAGTGATCAGTAATTCTATTAATTTAGTGATCAGTAATGCTAGTAATTCTATTAATCTAGTGCTTCAATTTAGTGCTTCAGTGTGTGGATCCAACCAGTGAAACTGCTCTCCTAATTTACATGATGTTGGTGTGCTTAGTAGTTTTTACACAACAGCCCATAAAAGGAGTGTAATGTTTTCAGCGTTCATGTATGTATATTATGGGTATCTTTGTTCCACCATAACCTCTAAATGCCTGAACTGGTTTAGATAGTATGTGGTATCATTAGAACCCTCACATCATCCCAAGTGACCAGTTTATGGTCACTTATATTATAAAATAAAATAACGATATAGTGGCTGTATGGCGCCCTTTATAGATTTGAAAAAAGAAAACTTCAATTCTTTTAGATTTTAGTTTGTTTTTAAATGTTTTTAATATATAACTTACTTCTCATTGGCATTCTCCATTGAGTAGAATTCTTTCCGCAGCCACCTCTCAATCTGTAGTGGATATGAGGCACTGATGGCCTCGTCAATCAGGATCCGCAGCCCTTTCACCCATGATTCACATATCTTCTCTGTTTGAACTGCAAGCAAAACAAAAGGTATAAACTTCTACTTTCACCACTGCAAGCATCACTATTTTATTAATTGTGTGCAGTGGTCTAAACCATATTTTGACTTTCTTTGTGTCAATGGTTTTACATTAAATTATGTAGATTTAACTTTATCAGACCAGTAGTCTGCAACAGTTACCCCAAGAGGACAGGCCTCCATCAGGTCACTTAATGTGCAGTCGTTAGGACACTGAGGGTAGGAAAGCAGGTGTGCCATTGTTTGTGCCTCTCCACAGCCACACAGTATATTTTGACTTTCAGTACAAACAAAAAATATTTTTGAGCAGATTTGTTTCTAAACAGGAGATTACTCAGTATTACTCTTTGTACTTCTATTTTTAACATAATTATGCGAAACTCGACTCTCTGTTTAACAAGCAAAGGAAATCTGCAAAACAAGGCAGTAACACTGGGAATTCTAACGTCAATATCAGAAGGAATGCTAAATTTAGCAGTGTTTAGCCAGTATATAGTATTATAGACATTATGCATAGGGTGTATTATATATTGCTAATTACCTGTAAATGACGCCGACCGCAATTTGAACTCTGTTCCATAATATATTGTGAAACATTTCGGGGTTTCTAGGCGGTTCGTCTCATCAGGCCACCGCTCGAAGTCTTTGGAGGACTTACTGACGCGTACTTCTTTGACATCGCGGATGTCAAGCGCGCCTTCGTAAGCCTGCCGTTGCCGCTGCGGCAGATCAGTACGCGACCAGATCACCTGGTACGTCTCGCGAAGAACTGACAAAGAGCGCCGTTCAGGTCGCTTACGTGGGTAGAACTTGAACACCAAAGTGCCCCGCTCAATAAACGATATGAGCTGATCGGCTTCATGGATCAGTCTGTCGTTACCTCTGATGAAGCACACGGTACTCATCGCACGTCCGTTATTCCCGCCGGATGTAGAAACACTGCTCGAACGATACACCGCATGGAATGACTAGACGTCCTACTTATGGATTGCAAACATAGACCAAATTATAATTCCACTTCCAGTGACTGATATTTTTGTATCGCACAATTTACGCGAGGAAATGCAGTTATTCATAGCCTAGCATAGACGTCCGTCCATACATGACAAAACAATAATCGTTTATTTATTTTATTGATTTTTTCCAACTGTATTCACAAGCAAATCCAGCAATATTCCACAACCAAAACCAACAGTCATAGAGTAAGTAAATACTATGCCAACAGTCAAAGAGAATTTAACACCATAGAGTAACGGTCTTATGCATGAAAAGTTATCAAACGTTTTAAACCTGTTATAAACCCTTTATAGCAGGAAGTCCATTTTTTCGTATGCATGAACGCTTTATAACGGCTTTATAAGCTAAACAGTGTTACAAACCTTTCATAACTTTAAAATGGCCAGGACCCTACTATAACCATAGAAACTATTATTCGAACTGTGGTTTATGAAACAATATGGCGACAATACGATCAGCTGTTTTGAACGTGTGAATAGAAAAGTGAAGTTTTTAGTACCTTTCTTCTGAATTTTATTCGTTGTGTAGGAAGAATTAAGTGGTTTGCTTTAATCGTGCAAAGCACAGATTTTTCTCCGATACGCTTCAGCAAACTACAATACATGTAACCAATTTGATAACGGATGAATTCGGTTAAAAATACGCCACAGCAATCTCTCCAACCAAGTCGATTTATGGAGAAAACATTCATTTATACAAACTCGGAGTCCCGGGCAGTCCGTTATGCTGTGGTCGTAGTGTAAACCGTAGTACCTAAGTGCTGTGTTGTAGTGCAAAGTGTCAGAACTAAAGAATGAGAATCGCTATACCGGATTGCAAAAGGCAGCTTTATCTCAGCAGCTTGACCGCTTTTCATCATCATCTAACCCAGTGGAGCTACTATGCCAGCGGCCCAGAGCCTTGCTCGGGTACTTCAAGGAGGTCGGTTGGTGCTGGCTGGGGAAATGCACAATACATACCAAGCGGAACGTCAGAGCAGGATTTATCTCCCCTACATTAAATAAGAATTGGAAGGAAGCATGAAAGCGAGCAAGATGAGTGTCAACCTGCTGTTAACTATTAAATAAAATAACACTGACATGAAAAATAGATGCTCGACCAACTCTTACATTTGTTCTGGTAATCCTCAAATCTTCACTAAGGAGAAGGATGTTTGCCAGATGTAGCTGACCGCTAGATGGACCTATGACATCAACACATCACAACAAAGAGAGAACAACTCAACCTAAAACACAAAGGGCCCTACTGGCTACTAGGCAGGAACTATCTATTGACAAAAAACTTCTGATATACAAGACAATACTGAAACCAATTTGGACATATGGCATTCAATTATGGGGATCTGCCTGCAACTCAAACACCTCTATCATTCAAAGAGCACAGAATTACAATCTGAGAAACATATCTAATGCTCCATGGTTCCTGAAGACTACAGAGCTGCACATAGGATTGAAAATGAACACAGTCAGGGATGAAATAAAATTCTTTTCAACTAAATACAAAAAGCAACTGAACATGCATCCAAACCTGCTAGCGACACAGCTTACTACCATCAGCTATCAAAAGAGGCTACGTAGACAACACATCATGGAATTGAACGGAAATGATGCATAAAGATAAGAAGAAATGCTCACTGGATCATTTCTCCTACACGACAACCAAAATACTACAACGGAACTATAAATGTACAAGTACTTACTTATTTATTTTAGTTTTGTTGCTTATTGTTGCTTCAAACGAACGAAGCTGAGTATTTTATTAAAGTACCTATGATGATATGACTGATGTTATATAAGATGTACACACTGATTAAAGCTTCATGTAAAGTATATTGTGTTTTTATTAAAGGATGCAACATTTAATAATTTCAAGTACATTTAATAATAAAGATATTCTATTCTATTATAAATCTCCTGGGGAGGCTGAAACCACGGCCACATCTTTGTGGTTTATTACTGATGAACCACTCAAAGTCATCTGCGGTAGTTATGAACAACTTTGATAACCCAGCCATGTCTGGATCTTCTATGTGGTGGTTTCTATCACATCTGCTACTGGTGGGTTCTAAAAGAAAATAAGGTAAATATATATTATAAAATCAAAACAATAATTTTGTGATAAAATTCAGCTATCAATGTTTTTTGTCTTATTAGCTCCTAAAAAATTATCTAAAAAATTACAATAATAATGTTATCTAACTTAAGATATTATAAGACCATATGTAATCCATAGCTACACATTGTCATATTGTAGGACCGGATATGTCCTAAAACTGTGACCACCAGAGGACAGGCAGCAGCGCCCCTAAGGTACACGGTGGAAGAACTGTGTTCCCCAAGCAGCCTGCCAAGCGTGGGGAAAATAGCATTTACCCCCTCTATGTGAGAGGCTTATGTTATACCGGGAAGCAATTGACGAGACTTTCACAGGATCGACAATGGTTTCCTACTGCTATTACTTTAGGTCCTTTTTGATAAACTGTATCTGGCCATGATTATAATAGCATGGCTGCCTATCGAAATATTCATTTGCTTCTGAATTTACATATGTAGGGGCACTGGCATGAAAATAAGAATAAACATTACATGATAAACAAGAAATTTAATAGAAAATATAACAATAATCATTCTCATGAACAATAGTTTCAACCCTCATCATCAGCCCGGAGACGTCCACTGCTGAACGAAGACCTCCCCCTTAGATCGCCACAGTGTACGACAACCTGCCATTTGCATCCACCGGTTGCCCGCGACTTTTACAATGTCATCAGTCCACCTAGTGCGAGGCCTTCCTACGTTGCGTAGGACGGTTCGCGGGCGCCACGCAAGAAAGGCCCCATCGGTTGTCAGTTTTTCGTTGTTTGGCGAATATCCTCGTTCCGGATTCTATCGCGCAAAGTAACTCTGAGCATAGCTCCAAGCTTCACCCGGCCCGCCCCGAAACTACAACCATTACCTAATTACCTTTTCTTCTTCTAGCCAATTTTAGCCCCGCTGGCGTTTGTTTTATTTTTCTGCTATTACTTTTTTCGTAAAAATAAAACAGAAAACAAAATTCACTTTATCTATCTATCTATCTATCTTTGGTTATGGCCTCTGCGGTATAGCCGCAATTTCGCCAATGTCGCGTGTATAGCTGAGAAGACAAACGCTGATAGGATTGGCCAGTGATTAAGATGTAAACTGACAATTAACAGATGCTCAGTTATCTATTGTAAATTTAGACTGAGCTTATTTTACACCATGTACCTGAAGCAAACACAAGGGACATTTACAAAAAAACACAAATATTAGTTCACATTATACATAATATTACTATAATGTTAAGAATATATATTATATTTATCACAGTCTAATATTGTTAACTACAATAAATTTAAAAAGGACATGCACAAATGGGGAAAATACGAGGGGAAGGAGATTGGAAAAGTTAGAAGGACGGGGAAGATCATTTGGAATCATATCATAGAGGGAGCAGCGAAGCCTTGGACACTCAAAGAAAATATGATCAGTGGTACCTATGTCTATACCACATTCACACAGAGAGTGGTCGCGTATTTTAATTTTGGCTAAAAATACCGGAGTGCAAGCATGACCTAACCGAAGCCGACATATTGTAGATGTAACCTGTTTGTTAATTTTTTTGAATTTCGAAAACCAGGGCTTGTTTGGTATTGAAGGCTGGATTTGGCCATAAAATTTACCTTTCTGGGTTTGGGACTTTTCCCAGAGAGTTTCCCAAGCGCTATATAATTGAGGTTTGCATGAAGAGGAGAGGTCATGAGAGTGAATTTGGTAGTGGTCTTTATTGCCAGTTATCGAAGCTTGTTTGGCATATAAGTCAGCATTTTCATTGCCACGTATGCCAACATGTCCAGGGATCCAAGCTAGTACTACCTGTAGTCCTAGGGTATGACATGTGAACAGTTTTTCTTTGATTTGGAGAATGACTGGGAATTTGGTTTTTGATCTAAAGTGGTTTGTCATGATGGCTTGAAGACAGCTTTTGGAATCTGAGAGAATAATAGATTTCTTAATATTATGGGATATTATAAATGTGATGGCCTCAAGAATAGCTGTAGCCTCTCCAGTGAATACAGACGCAAGTGGTGGGCATTTATTGCTGAGTATGATGCTATATTTAGGGATCCACACGGCAGCTCCAACGTCTGTGTCCTTATCTAATTTAGAAGCATCAGTGTAAATTGGCAGCCAGTCTTGCCAAGAACTTTCTATATTATAGGAGAACAATTTATCAGCCTCCGGAGAGTCCTTGTAAATGCCAAAATCTAATAATATGGATGGTTGAAAGATTAAAGAGTTGTAACTAGTGTGATACAAAGGGTTGCAAGAGAATTGCACTATGGGGTAAGGGAGAGAATACCAGTATTTCGTGAAGCTCCGTACAATACAAGGAATACTATGATTAGGTCTTTGGTCTTCTGAGTATATGAGGTTGTGTAATTTTTCAAGTGAATAGAAAAGAGGATGGTTAGAGTTTTGAATGGCCCTGGAGACAAACCTGTCAGCTAAGTATTGTCTACGTAGATGAAGAGGTGGATCGCCACATTCCACTTGCATCGCATTAATTGGTGAGCTTTTCATGGCTCCTAGAATGATTCGGATACATTTAGACTGAATAGTCGTCAGCTTAGCAGGAGCCGTCTTTTTTCCAGTATCTAATAGGAAGGTTCCATAGTCCAAATGACTCCTAACTATGGAATTATAAAGAAGTTTTTGAGAGAAGGGGTGAGAGCCCCACCAAACCCCTGAGAGAGAGCGGAGGATATTGGTGTTCTTTTCACACTTTTTGGCTATGTATTCGAAGTGGGGAACACCTGTAAGTTTAGCATCTAGCCATACTCCTAGGAATTTTGCAGAATCCTTTTGAGGAATCTTTTCATTGTCATACCAGATATTGACAGTAGGGATGGTCCTTTTCCTAGAGAAAAGGACTGTGCTACTTTTTGCTGCTGAAATTGATAGACCGTGGTCAAACAGCCATGCATGAAGGTAGACTAGGGCATTATTGATGTTGTCTTCAGCCTCTGACAAGTTTTTAGATGAACAATACAGAGTCAGGTCATCAGCATATTGTAGTAATTCACAGTAGGGGTTGACTGACTCTTCTAGGTCTACAGTGTAGAGACTGTATAGAATGGGGCTAAGTACGGAACCCTGAGGCAAGCCCTTCCACACGGTTCTGGATGTTGAATATGCTGATGAATCCTGGGGCCTAATCATGACAATTCTCTCCATTAGAAAGGAGCATATAAAACGTACCATCTTCGGGGAAATACTCAGCTGTAACAATTTTGTTCTGAGTATCGGAAGGAGGACGTTGTCATAGGCTGAGGCAACATCAAGGAAGACAGCCAAAAGATGTTCTTTTTTTTTGGAAGACACCAATGCTTCAGTGGTGAGAATGCTAAGACTGTCTAGGGTGCTTAAACCTTTTCTAAACCCAAATTGTGACTTAGATGGGATACCTTTATTTTCGACATACCATTCTAGCCTGTTTTTAATAAGGATTTCAGTGATTTTGGCAGTGACGCAAGAAAGAGCTATTGGGCGACGAGAATTTGGATCAGAAGGGTCTTTTCCTGGTTTGAGAATGGGAAGTACTACTTGGGTTCTCCAAGCATCAGGGATTTGACCATTTTCAAAGAAGTTATTTATTATGTTGAGTAATAAGCGTTTTGCATTTGCACTAGCTTTAGTAATAAATGAATATGGAATGCCATCTATCCCGGGAGTAGAGTCTGTCAAACCATTGAGGGCTACTTGAAATTCGTCATATGTGAATGGGCCATCAAAATGGGCTGAAGAGGGACAAGAATTAATAGGGAGAGAAGGAGGATTCTGATGTACAAAAGGGGGAGCTAGTTTATCGGCGAATGACTCCAGCCACGAAGAAGAATCATTGGATGCAATGTCAGTATGGGAGTATGAACCTCTGAACCTACGGATCTGTTTCCAGACCAAAGCAGAAGGGGTAGCAGGGGATAGGCCTTCGCAGAACCGTAACCATCCAAGTTTCTTTTTTGCCTTTAGGGTTTTCCTGCATTTGGCAGCCGATTTTTGGTAAAGAAGAAAGTTTTCTGTGTTCATGTCTCTATTGTAATTTTTTTCAGCCTTATTACGTTCTTTGACCATTGTGGAACACTCCGGGTCCCACCAAGGTGGGGAGGAAAGATTTTGATTGGGAGTTTTGATAGGGATACTAAGGTTTGCTGCAGATAGAACTGATTCCACAAATTTATCATAGGGTATCAAGGAGTTTACCTCGTTGATAGCAGGGAAATGAGAAAGATTTTGGTCTAGAGAAGAAGAGTATTGCTCCCAGTTAGCTGAGGAGATCCTGAACTTTAAGAGAGGGGTGGGAGGGGGAGGGCGTGCTACTCTAAGGGAAAGATTAATTTGAATTGGGAAATGGTCGCTGCCATGTGTCAAGGGGAGGACTTTCCAAGTAAGAGAAGGGAGAAGAGAAGGGGAACATATAGTTAGATCTACTGCAGAGATCGGGTTTTGATTCGGATAGGGCCTGCGGGTTGGAGAGCCATCATTCACAATACACAGATCTGTATCATTGACCAGCTGTAGTAAAAGATGTCCAAATGAGTTACATTCAAATGAACCCCAAATAGTGTGATGGGCATTGAAGTCTCCCATCAATATAATAGGAGGGGGAACTGAAGATATTATTCGGTTTATATCAGGGATATGATAGGGTTTGGGGTGGGGAATATACATACATACAAAAGAAATATTAGATGAGCGCACTGCCACAGCATTAATTTCTGGGCTGAACGCGGGAAGCGTGACCTGGGAGAAAGTCAGGCTACGTTTTATGAATATTGCACATCCGGCTGCTCCGTCCTGGCGGTCATCTCGAAGACAGGAGAATCCCGGGACTCGATATCGTGCCCCGGGAACAAACCAGGTCTCTGAGATGGCCATCAGGACGGGACCGCATGTACGTATGAGGTGGAGAAGTTCAGGTACCTTCTGTCGAAGGCTCCTGCTGTTCCATTGGAGAATGGGAAGCTGGTCCATTATGGAGGAGTGAAGATGTGAGATGGGAGATCGTTTGGGCAACGTGGTTCGGTAATTGGAGTGAATTTTGGGAAATAATGTTAATGATGATTGTAAGAAGATTAACAAGGTCATTCTGGATGTTCCCGGGGGAAGATGGTAGGGAAGATTGAATCATTTGCAAGGCGGTTCCATTTGGGGAGGATGTTTGATCAGCTCTTGTAATAGCTTGGTGGGCATTTTTGTCATACGACTTACCTGGTGGGGGCCTGGATGGCGGATTTCCGACAACTGTCTTTCTGTATGACACTGTGGGGTGGGGTTGGGTTGGTTTAGGGGGTATATGGTGGGTAGGGGTGGGGGTTGCCATGGGAGGGAGCAATCTGGAGACGACATTAAAAGATCTAGAGGATTTATAGAGCAAGGAAGCCTCTTGGTATGAAATTCCTTCACGGGCCATGGCAGATTTGATAGATTTTTGCCTGGCTTGTTCAGGGCATGCTTTATTTGTAGCAAAGTGGAGACCAGAGCAGTATAAGCATGAGGCTGAGGATTCTAGAACATTGCACTGGTCTCCTGGATGGGGTTGGGCACATTTAAAACATTTTGGAGTCGATCGGCATTGAGATTTAATGTGACCAAAACGACAGCAAGCCAGGCACTGAATTGTCGGGAACTCATAAATTTCTACACTTAAGGCTGAGTAGAAGGAGTAGATTTTATCCGGGAGCTGTTGACCTCTGAAGGTCAGGACAACTGTCTGAGTCGGTTCCCAATTAACAACGTTATCATTTTTAACCTTTCTATTAAGCCGCCTAGCCTTGAGGACATAGGTGATATTATTTGAGATCTCAATAGAGTCCACGAATTCCTCCATCGACCAATCGACAGGGACTCCGCGTACTACCCCCATTCTAGTTACATTGTAAGTGGGAATCATGGTCTCATATTTTTGGGCAGATAGAAGAGGGTTGTCCAGGAATTTGTTAGCTGCATCTGCTGTTTTAAACTGGATTGACATTTTATTTCTACCAATTCGCTTCACACCCTCACGGCATATATTTTCAATCTTATTAGAGAATAAGAATTGTCCAAATTTAATAGGGCGAAAGTTAGCTCCTACGGATGGGTCATCTTCGGTTTTCGCAACATGCACAATATACGGACCGCAGTCTGTCTTGTCATACTGCCTAATACCCATGACGGTTAAGGACGGGTGGGTATATATAGTTTGTATTGAAGGGATCGCTGCATCCCTGGCTGACACACGTACTTTTCCTCGCGGAGCGCCATGACCTTCCTCCATTAACTCAGCAGATCTTTTGCTGCCAGCAGGTTGAATATGTGATGTGGAAGTCGAAGGAAATACCACCGGAGGAAAATCCGGCGGCTCGTCCGGTTCAGGGGAAATGGATTCCATTTCCCCCGAACAAAGCAACACACAACACTTACCGAAACCAAGTTAGAATAAAAATAAGCTCAGGAGATGAAAAAACGCAGCCAAACTTCCAATATTCGGGCACAATCACAACAACACGTGTATCCCCTAGCGAAGTTTTTTTGCGACCCAAAAAATTCACTTTAAATCCCGTGCCAAATAAACAAATACATAATAATCGTAATATGACTTAGGCTGTCATAATTTTGCGATTGTCGATGTCATGAAATGTCAAACTCCACAGATTATTATGTGCTTCATATTGAATTATGAGTGGTTTTCTCAAGGTTTGGTAGTGAATAGCAAGTGTAAAGCGAATTCATTCTTCTATTTCAGGGGAATGGCAACATCGATCTGTTTATTATGTTTGTCTATGGTTTATTAGTTAAAATATGGTTATAATAGGTTTATGCATACCAACACATTTTATCGGCTTTATAGGCTATCATGAGTTTAAAACGCGTTATAACTATAAAGCTGTTATGAAACTGTTTAAGCAATTTTCATGCATAAGACCGTAAGTAAATACTACGTAATATTTAACACTACCGGCCTTACCTAAAATAATCTCGTTAGTCAATGCTTAAGCAGCTCTCAGGTGAGAGGTTCTTAAATCGTTTGTCTATGGTTTCCTTTTCTTCACCTAAAATCCTTGACTAGCCATAGTTTAATTGAAACAAAGATGACCGAACCACAGAGCAACGAAATTTGAAACTTCGACACAGACTATAACCAAACTGATGAACGGAAGGAGGGAACTGAAGGTGTATTGCAGCCTTAGTCGAATTTTTTCATCTGTTTTTACTGTGAAAATGTCAGATTGCTGTTAGTTCTGTTGTCAGTGTCAGATACAATCAACAAGTTTTTAAAATTATGATTACTTTTGTATTTTTATTTCAAAATAAAGGGTATATTTACCTAGTTTCGAGAAAGAAGAAGTTTATAAACAGTAATATCAGCACGCTCCATCAATTGGATTGAACAGGGTTTACTTTTATTATTGTGTGGAAACTGACTAAGAATATTTACGCTAAGTCTGCTTGAGCAAGCCGATGTTATAGAAAACAGGGACTCTAGCACGAAAGCATGTAATTAAAGCTGCCTGGACCTGGGTGTCCTAAAAGTGCACCCAGAAACAACGGAGGACGGGCAGCAACATCCTCTCGGTTAACTGTGGTGAGTATTCTGCGGTCCCCACGCTGACTGCTAAGCGTTGTGATTATGGCAACCCGCCCTTATCCTAATCTATCAGCCGTTACAGCATAATGTGTTAAGTAACCCATATTTTCACTATTTCAGCTGGAATCCACTCAGACGCTGGTAGCTATGCTAACCCATAATTCGCCAAAAGTTTCCTTGACAAGGCTTCCTCATGTCCTGCCTGAGATGTCTCAATCAGCAAGGGAAAAAACTGGTCCTTCTGTTCCAAAAAAGAAATTGAACAGCAAGACCAACCGATATGTTACTGTGCTGTAATGAAACCCATGAGCACCAGTTATTGCTCCTTGCAAAAACTTCAAGAGAAAAAGCCCTGCTCCATGAGGAAGAAATACACAAAAAAATATATAGTGATGTCTTTAGTTATAGGAGGAATATTTACCAAATAAAAATAAATAATATAAAATAAGTAATAATGTGTTTAAAACATTTGTTTTATTGAATGTTACTATAAATTGTTTTCAATAAAATATTTCTATCCATTTTCATGGCGTTATCCACAATATCATCACCAGTTTCTTCTTCAAGTGCTACTTCAAGTGCTGCATCTGAAAACAATAAAAATTTGTTTATGAGGCAGAGCAGATAGGGCAAATGTATTTTTTCCGTTTTAGAACTCTGGAATGTCACATAATTGAAAACTGATAATTCTGACTAATTCTTTCTTTGCTAACCTAACAAGAAAATGCCTGCTGTGTACAATACAATGATAATATACGTAAAGGTCTAAAAGTATTTGTGCCCCATATAATTATGATGCCTATAGCCTTTAATTGATCTCGCAATACAGTTCCGCAATGCAACTGCTTATTCTGTAAAAGCTTATTTAGTAAAAGAAAACATACCTTGTTCTACATTAAATGAAATTGCCAAGTTATGCAGTACAGCAGAAGTGATGATGGTGTTTTTGTATATGGTGATAGTTAAATCGTTGATCTTCTTAGGTGCTGGGCCTCGGTATTGGTGTGATTAGATGAGGGGTACACGGATAACCACTATCACTGATTATCTTTCCGACAAACTCGTTGTCCTCAAACCTCTTCTTAATAGAGCTTTTTCTCTATATATATTCTTGCATCGTGTGACACACAATATCATAAGATTTTTTTATCTGCATCGCACACAACCTGTGAATGTTTTCAACATACATTAGTAACATCTATATATGGTTGTCTACTGGAAAAAATATGTATTCTCAAGATCGCATGAAAGTACTGAACTGACGTGGCATTTCTGCTAACCTACCTTATTTTGATAAGCGTGCAGTCGATACCTCTAAGGCCGCAAACTTCCGGATTGCATTAGCCTCCTCAGCCATGTTTGATTGAAGGCATTTTTAATAAGCGTGAACTTTTCGAAGGGAAGGTTATTGCGACTTTACAAGCCAAACGACAAATAGTCTGCTGGTTCATGCCGTGCATGCGCAGTCTCCCTGAATCTACTTGCGGTTGTATAGGGATTCCGCTACATCCATCGACCTGCTGGTAATTTTTAACAATAACAATGATTCGGCCCATGTTGGTCCTAATGAATCTGTATCGCAACTTATATTCTTCGTCAGTTAAGACTTGTAGTGGATTAAACCGGTTCCGTTGTTTATTTCTACGCCTTCTAAGCTCGCTAGTTCTTCCAAAATTCAATAGCAGATCGTCGAAATCCACGATTTTACTTCAAAGCCAATTCAAAGCACAAACAAACACCAATATCAAATCCACCATTTTATTCCATAGACAAGGCTTGAAACACGGTTAAACCAGCACCCTTATCATGGACGTGCGCGATTCCGATTGCGATAGCATGCCATCCTGCTCGTACCAAACCACTCGCGCCATGCGCCCTCCTCCTCACGCACGCTCGCAATCAGAATCACGAACGTCCATGATAAGGGCACAGGTCGGGCGGCCTGTTAAATTTTACAACTGTTTAGTCATTGCTCACCCACCGCGTAAAGTTAAAATGCTTTTATGAGTGAAGAATTTTGCTAATCGGCCGTTGAACAATGGATCAACGGTGGAGAAGTTTTTTTAGGTAAGGCCGTACATTCCCAACAGCCGACAGTGGCCACAATGTTGAATGGTGCCAGCAGCGTAGGGCCTCATGTCGCCATTTTCCACAGCTTAAGTAGCCTTATGTAGCCGAAATTTAGCCTAATTTACTAAAAGTAGCTTAGAGTAGCCTGCCTAAACGCCTAAATATCACTATGAATAAAATAAAAAGATGTTTATATTAGCTTATTTGCTTGTAAACTTACATAAAATTACGACTAAAGTAGCCTAGAAGGTGATCAGTCGCCTTGGAGAATTTTTATCGCCGTTTTTCGTCATTTTCGCCTAAATGGCGAAAAATCGCCTATCGCCTACGTTGGGCATACTGGCCACCGAGGCCAATAAATAAAAAAACTAAAAAAAAACTATGACAGATGACAGCCAATTGACAATATATATATTTTTATTTATTCCTGACACCGATCCAATACAAGTCCTTCAGCCGTTTGACAATGATGTAAATACAACAAGACAACAATCGAGTTTTGACGGGAACGCGACAAAATCATGTCGCTGCATTGTAATTGTGTAATTTTCCAAACCTTTTTTCGAATGTTAATGTATAAAAATGGCGGCGTTTTATTAATTAAGTGCTGATTTACGTGCATGAGTGGGGGCAAGTGATATAATGAAGTGAAACGTATCTTTTCCAAAACTCCGAAGAAGCTTGTAGTAAAGTTGCCAAAACTTTACTAGGGCATGACTAGGACTCGACTATGACTAAATGTGATTTCATGATATATTTGACTTGATGATTACTATAAAAGCTTGCAAATTCATAAATTTTACACTGGCAGAATGCACAAAGTGCGATGCCAATAAACAAAAAAAAAATACAAGTCAACAATTGTAAATTCAACAGAGATAGCAATACAATACAATCATCTCCTCATTGAGCATCTAGAATCATAGAGTAAGTAAACCTAATAAGAGACGGGTGTTCCATAGAGTAAAACGAAAAAAACAGTCACTCAAAATGTTTTTTCTTAAATACCAATAAAAAAACAATTAAAAGTATGAAAAAAATATAAAAGAATATTGAAAAAAATAACTTTTGACGTAATGGCAGAGCTGACATTGTCAGTCTGACAATATAATCACCTCAAATAGGGATGTACATATTTTTGTATCGATAAATTTACTACAAAAATGTAGGGAGGGGTTGTGGGGGTGGGGGGGGGGGGCGTAGGATAATGTAGGGTATATTAATTTAAGATCTCTGTACACTTAGTTGCAAATAACTAAATATGAAAGTATTTCATTTCATTTTTGGCAGTTTTGTTTTATTTTTATTTAGTGAGTTTATCCATTACATACAAACATAAATCTAATCTTACAAAAAAATCTAATCTTTTTCACTTCTCTCTTTATAATATTAGTAAGTAAGTAGTGTAAATGGCCGTTTTTTTTTTGATTGTCTTCGAATTGCTGAAAGAATCCACTGATGGTGACATCTTCGATGACGTTGTATCTCAAGGATCTTGTGGTCAAGCATTATCTTCGCGCACTTGGCGGTGATTAAAATTGAGTCATTCGAGGGTATCATGTGTTTCGATCTTGCTGTTCGCTCCATCTCAGTCTCATGCAGAGTCGCAATACCACTTTCTGCATTGCAAGCTGCCATAAATATTGTCTTTTCATGGCTCCCTGGATAACCTGGAAAGTGACGTTATTATTATATTATATGGCTGCTTCCGCCTCCTCTAGTCCCTCTTAAATTAGATTATTGCTTCCTAGCCTGTTTTTTATTTTTATTATTATTGCGCTATGAGCGCGAACACCACGCGCGTACTGGCGCTATTTTGTATTTTTTTAACGTAAATAATAAACATCGACAGTCGATAAAAAAATGGACAAACACTATTGTTAGTCTATTTATGGCTTATTTTCTTAATATTCCTTATTCTTTAAGCTAAAACTGTAAATCAAGTAATTCTTATTCTATAACAGCCTTACAAAATTAGTTTTTGATGCTTACCTATCTTCATCCAAAGGAAATTTTGCCAGGAAGATTCGCTTTTGGTCATTTGACTGGCCGGATTTAATACCACATATTTGACACGTTTTCATTATTTTTCATTATTATTAGGTTACACTCATTGAACTCATTCACATAATACCATGTTTTTACGTGATAAATTTAGGAATTTTGGTTAAAACAGGAAAATGATGCTTAACAATAACAACAAAATTTTGACAACTAAATTAAATATTGACAGTAAAACGTGCTTAAAACTCTTTGGTTGGCGACTGCGTAAATAGATAACTAACCTAAGCACTTTTATTCCGGGAGTTTTGGCGGGAACGCAAAAAACTATGTCGCCGCATTGTACCTATTATTTTCCAAAACTTGTGTTTTTTCGGGTTTTACTGCATTAATTAAGTGCCAGTTGACGTGCATGAGTATGGGAAATTAGTATAATATGGTGTAATATGTCTTTCGTGTTGTTTCCATAACTCCGAAGAAGCTTGTAGTTAACTTGCCACGACATTATTAGGACATGATTGGACTTGACGGTGACTTACTGTGTGTAACTTGGACTGAGGCTAAAACTCATTTAGTCGGAATAAGAAGGATCGATGAAGAAATATTTATTCAGCTGAAGGCCTAGTATCCATGGCCAAGAACAAATTATAAAACACCATTATTCCTAGTGACCGTTTCATACATGTCTTGTCCATTCTGTCACTATGGCACTCTCGCCAGGCTGTCTAGAATCTCCTAGTAAAATTATTCTTTGAAGTAAATACTACGTGATTGCTAGTGCTACTATTCAATATCAATATCATATAGAAATTACAAATTAAATAATAGCTACTATTGATATTGTCGTAAGCTATTGTAAGTTTCCTTTATAAATATTCTTATAGAAATTACCTGGTAAACATTCTTTGGAAATTAAACACTACGCTATATAGGGTTTTATGGGTTATATTATTATTTGTAGTTATTGACCATGGTCTTTGGTCTTTGATGATAATCTGGAAAAGTTTGGAGGATCACCACTACACTTTGAATTTTATTCAATAGAGTATTTACTTTCTTATTATTTTAGTTTTAGCAGATAACTGAAATCGTAAAAGGTACAGTAGTACCTTTCTGTGTAGTAACACAGAAACAGCAAAAAGCGGCAGCGCAAGCCATGGCTGGAAGAGGTATGTTATTGTCGATGAGTATTGAGTGAAAACTATTGGAATAAACGTAACATACGTTTATTCCGATAGCTTTGACTAAGCTATATAAGTATCGTTATTATTCTTTGAAACGTCACCCTTTTTTCTTTCAAGGTAAGAATCGTCAAAGCGGCAACAAACCCTCAACATCCACTATTGTGGAAGATGAGGCTACCACTTCACTCTCACTAGCTGGGGACAGTCCAATCTTGTCTGTGTTTCTAAAAGCAGCCAGTCGCCTCACAGAGCGCCAAAACAGGCATGAGGCACTTGTCAAACAGTCCAGAGATTTAACCATTGAAAGCAAACGGATTATTTTCCTGCTTCATTCAGCTATAACGTAAGACATCTACTACTTTTTAACATATCCCACAGCTATATAAAAGTCTCACATACTCTTTCCAACAATCCTCACCTTCCTCCACCTCTTGCCAATTTTCCATTTGTTTTTATAGCTTGTGTTATTAGTCTTGAAGCGGAATTGATCTCAGTTCTATAGAAAAGTAATATTTCTTAGGAAAACCTAAGAGTAAGGCCACCTGCACAATAAATTATATCTATAGTCAAAATTCATATAAGGCAGACTAAACTGAAATTTTTGAGTTGCAACTTTTTGGAAAATTTTCAATTTTGCTGGGATAAAAAACGGCAGTTAATAATTATAAGATAATTCATTTGAACAGTATAAACTGAACCATATCCATCACTATGGTCTTTTAGCTAGCAGTATTACTTTGAAAATTGACATTTCAATCTGTCAATTTAGTATGTCTATTTATGAATCCACCTACAGTCTTTGCTTACATATCTGGAAGAGATCACACTTAGCGATAAGGCAACCAGTTGTTGCACTACCTATTATTAAGTAGTATTATTGACTATATGTCTTTTCAGGTGTGAAGAATACAAATTTATCTTACCTCCCTGATTTTACTTCGTCCCTAATTTTAAGGTTTATATTATATTTATTTGTATACTAGCTGCACCCCGCAGTTTCACCTGCGAGTCTTAGGATAAGAAGTAGCCTATGTTTTATTCCAAGGCATTATTATTATTATTATAGCCCTTTCTGCTGTGGCTTGTCAAATTATTGCTATTGAAATTGTTGAATGTCCGATATTTCCTATTTGATTATTTAAATGTCCAATATATTTATATTTTTGACATCGGCTATTCAGCTTTCTCTGGTTTATGTTTTTCCCCAGCTTGCCTTCCGGCATAGGCCTCTTCCTGGGACTTCCATTCCTTCCTTTTTTGTGTCAGTTGTTTCCAATTTGTTCCAGCTTCTTTTTTAATGTCATCCTCCCATCTTGCTTGCTGTCTTCCTTTGCTTCTTTTTCCCTCTCTTGGGTACCATTCTAATATGTCCCTATTCCATTTTCCTAGCTTATCCCTTAGCATATGACCAGCCCACCGCCACTTTTGTTGCTTTATTACATATGATACGTTTTTAGTCTTTGTCTTCTCTTTTATTTTCTTTAGGTTGACTTTATCTTGCAATTTTATGTTGAGTATACTTCTTTCCATGTTGTTTTGACATACTTGGATTTTCCCATAATTTTGTTTTGTTAGGGACCATGTGGGGCAGCCGTAGGATAGAACTGGAAGAATGCAGCTGTTAAATATTTTAATTTTGTTTTTGAGAGGAATTGATTTTTCTATCAGAATCTCCTTCATTGACCAGAACCTGCGCCAAGAGTTTCCAATTCTTTCCTCAATTTCCTTATCCATCTGTTTCTCATTAGATATTATCTGGCCTAAATATTTATACTCATCCACATATTCGATCTGATTGTTTTCTACCATGATTGGTTCCTTTGTTTTATTGGTCATCAATTTAGTTTTGTTGGTATTCATACTCAGTCCAACTTTCCTGCTTTCTCCTCTATACCAAATTTCATCTAAATCCGTTGAGCCGTTTCAGCGTGACAGAGTAACAAACATCCATACATCCAAACTTTCGCGTTTATAATATTAGTAGGATTCTTATGTATTCATATTTATCTAAATAATCACCCAAAACATTTCAGAAAAGAAAATACCAAAGAAAAAGTAATAGCTGAAGCTAAAGAACGATTTGGAAAATTGATCAACGGCCCCATCAAAACTATTGCCATCGAGACGGATAAAGCACCAGCTTACTTGCACTATAGAGCCATTACTGCAGGACTACAGGAGTTTGTTGAGGCACGAACATTATTATCTATCATTGAGCAAAACGTAATCATCTCTTTTGCTGAATTAAGCAATGAGTTGACTTTTAGAATAAAGTCTGTAGATGGCAGTGAGCAAGACTTACCAGCACCTTTATTACCTGTGGATTATATACTTGGAGTGGCAGATTTGACCGGTGAATTAATGAGGAAAGGCATTAGTGCAATAGCAGGCGGTAATCCTGATGAGTGCCTCTTTGCTTGTGATATAGTAAGGAGACTATATGCGGGGTTTTTGGGTATGTATCGCAGTAAAATAATATCACAACTATTATTGTAACTCTGTACGATTGTTAAACACAGACCACTATTTTCACTATTACTGATCTTTACTTAGAGAGTACGGTACCCACGGCTTAATTGCATCGCTTTGCCCTGTGTGCCAATGCCAAGGCAGCAAAAAATACCTACAAGAAATATATTGCATAATCAGTTATTGATAAAGCATTTTACGTGCTTGTGGCTAAAATGGGTACTTTAGCCCCGCTACGCGGAGCGAAAGAAACCACTTCCTCCCTGCAGCAGCAAATAAAATTATATACAGTATACACACCATGGGAGTAAGTAAAGAAGCCTCGGACAAAGGTCCTCTGGAGACAAAGGTCTCCAGAGGTGAGGTGTACATACCTGAGATATTATTTACTTTTGCTTCCTAGGTGAGTAATCTACTATTTTATGTCTAAACCAGCCATATTTTTTGTCATTGTAGATGTAGATGTCGTTGGCACTCAGGGCTCGCTAATTCTTGTCACATATAGGTGACTGTGGCGGTTAATAGGTTAAAGGCAATGTTAAGAACTTAATTTTCTATATTATTTTTGTGCAATGTCGTGACGAGACAAGCGAGATGTCCACCTGGTGGTAAGCATCACATAACAGTGGCAGTGCCAGAATAGTAAACTGGCAAACAAAATCCTGCACTGCGCTAGTCACCCTGAGATATTAGATGTCAAATCTCTGTATGCCCAGTAATTTAACATAATGACTAAAACATTCACTTACAAGGTATAGCTACACTATTGTCTCCTCTCCATTATTGTTGTGTAATTATTTTTACTTTCATAATTTCTTATGCAATACATTTGGAACTACATCGAATACACAATATCTAGGCATTCTACACAATACAATTAGAAATACCTACTTTGCTGGATTTGTCTGTAACATAACATCAACAAGCTATGCAATAAAAACATCAAGCTAGGTATAGTTACTTTGTATTTACGAAATTGGGTAACTGACGAATGAATTTAAATACAGCTACTAAATCATAATTTAAAAAATGTTGCAGGCGTATATGGAGGTAACCAGGTGTTGAATAACAAGTTGAAAGCCACCCGCGCCAACGTGTACAAAGTTGAGCATGCTTTGTTCACGTATTATGTGCGGGGTCGTGAAGCCATCCCCAAAATGAGGTTGGCGCCCCCGCCGCCGGCGCGGCAGTCCGACGTCGAGGAAGACCAAGGCTGTTATTAACTCAAAATAAAAGGGTATATGCATGAGTTTCATTTACTAAAAATAAAAGGATAAGAGGAGAGTTTAACTGAATCTGAAAATTACAAGCAATTATTCAGGTAGGCTGGTAAAGTACTGAAATTAAGGGTCAACCCACACGTACCACAACCACAACACGTGGTCGGGCGCATATTTTGTATTGAAAATGAATAGTAGATTTTACACGTACCACATTTTGCCGTCGTGGTTGATACCGACCACAACGCAACCACCAGCTACACAGTGAAATAGCCGCCGGCCACATCGCAGATACAACATTGTGTCGACGCAACGAGAGTGCGCGCTCTATGAAAGCGAACTGTGTCTGCAAGACGCAACCACATCGCAACTGTTAACGACAACCACACTTTGTCGGTACCACAACGCAATTGCAAAAAGCTGCAGCGACACTATTCACACGTAGGCCACTGCGTCACCACATTTTGTCGTTGCGATGTGGTGTGGTCGTGGTACGTGTGGGTTGACTATAATGTAATTATTTTTTGGAATTAAACAAAACGTGCTATAGTCACCGCGTTACCAACTGAGTCGTGCGGCCATAAATCATTCACTATGTCTATCTCGCTCGCACTTGTGGGTCTGGCTTTTGGTCGCACTTGTGGGTCGTGCGGCCATAATTTATAGCCGCACGACTCAGTTGGTAACGCGGTTACTATAGTATACAATTTGTTTGGAATCATGTACACTGACGTCATTTGCCAAGATAGTGCGCTCTTCGTGTAAAGCTTTGGTTTCCTCCAATAGCTGTGGCGTAATTTAACGGTCGCTATATAATTTAGCGGTAGCATTGAATGACCTCACTTCTAACTTCTACTATGAAAACAAAATAGCGTGGGTTCCTAGCTATACATTTCTTTGGTTCCTAGAGAACGTTGTCCGAGACCGTAACGTCATGCCCAGTAGCGGGGCCGCTATTTGCACGACGACCAAACTTTACGGTGTTAAAAAGTCTTCGTATGTTGTTTTTCAATAGCGGTGTACATAGTAGCCGTCTTTTTAGTCATCATGTTGCGTCCCCTAAATGGCGCCACCGCCTTTTCTGTTCCATATTTTTTTATAATTTAGTATTTTTGTTTTCGATGATTGATTTTGTTGCGAGTCAGCTTTTTGGTGGGCCAACAAAGAAACATGCATATTCCCTATTTATCTATCTTTAGGATTACGAACAGAACAATAAATTATATTAAAACTAAAGATAATTTGATATTATACTCACCGTATCTGTCGTTTATAAGTCAATTAAACTTTTGTATGAATATTTCGAAGTTTAATTTCTGCTGATTGGATTATACATATACTATGTGTAACAAAAAGGTTCAACAATACTGAAGGGTATGTACTCATCATTATGAACAACTTTTACAATGGGGCCAACCCTGAATTCGGAAAAAACAGCTGTTCCATACAAAAAGTTCATTGACCTTGGACAAAATGTATGGAACCGCTGAATTATTAAAAAAAACAGGTTTATCAGACATACTTATAAATAAAGAATAAAAAGCTTGGCGATTTCTAGTTCTCTCTCTAAAAAGTTATTTTTGACAAAAATGTCTTGCCACACCACTTTTCTTTTTTTAAGTCAGATATGCCGGTGCTGATTACTCTTCTCTATGCGGTGCTGTTAATGATGGTACGTCGCCGGCATCAATAAAAAAAAATACATCTCCGTCGGTCTCATTAAAACAATTGAATAATTTAGAGAGAGAGCTAAATCCGCCAAGAATATAATTTATTCATTAAAGAATAAACCTAGCGCTGACCCTGACTGCATGTTCATTGTTCAACCTACCGCCTACCGTGTGATACATGGGACAAGTTCAAATAAAACAACAATATGCTTTTGTTCTTTATTTTGTTACACAGTTTAAAATACATTTACTTATATGCTACACATAATTATTTTTTAGTAAAAGAACGGTTTATTCGCAAAACATCCCATTCGCAAAAGGTCCCACTCTCATAACCTCCCATGCTCAAAACGTCTCATAAAACTACTTCTCTAAGAAAAATAGATACCGTGTTTGAATCGGATCGGGCGTCCAACTGCTCACTTAAGGACGTTTTGCGAATGGTATGTTTTGCAACTAAACCAAAAGAAAATAACTCCCATCTCTACAGAGATCGGAACTTGCAAGTCACATCATATTTCACTGTAAAAAATAAATAGGTATAAAATATTATACCTGACAAATATATACTGAAAATCATTATCAGTACCAAAACAAATTGTTGAAATCCTGATAGGGTTAACTTAAATACAAGTAATATAAATACATTTAGTTAAACACATGAAAAATAGTTTTGTCATTGATACATTTTAAAGTATAATAATAATTGCCTTAGGTCTTATTAAACCCGCGACTCCACAGGACTTATGGCCCGGCCACGATTTTTGTCTTAGCTGCAGCTCGAGTACCTACCATTCTACGAGTATGTCACTAAATTTGACGTGTCGGTATAGCAGATTTGTTAAGACGATTTTGTGAATATACCATTTTTATCGAATTTTACCGATTTAAATGTCAAATATAACGATCGTCAAGAACGGTACTCGTGGCAAGCGAACTAAACGTTGACCTATAATATTATATTTATGGACAACTTATGAATAAATTAACTTTATTATAGCGCAGCTGAGTCGTAGCACGTCACTCATTCGCCCGTAATTTATTGTGGCTCGCGTAGGAGCTGCTGCAGTGATCCTCTCGTCTAAAATTGGTCACGTTTTTATAGCTTGCAGCTCACAGTGATAGCAGTAAGGTCGTGGCCGGGCGTTTAGTGAGTGAGAGCCGCGCAGCTTTAGGTACCTAGTGATTTAGTGAGTAGGTACGTATAGCCGCGCGGTAGGTACTACAAACAGATTTGACTGCAACCGGTACGGCCCGGGCTCGAAGCCGAAGAACTAAGCTATAAATCTGAACAAATTAACATAATTATACGAAGATACACATGGTATGTTTAATTTTGCCAAAATAAGACAAGTCAGCGCACGTTAAACAGAGATACTTATCATTATGAGCATATGGTGCTTTCTTACTATTGGGCGGGTCATCGGCCTGTAGACGTGATATCACTAGGCGTTTTGTTGCAACTTTTGTCACCTTTTGATGACTAGAGTACTGAGAAGTAAACTATCGATGACTAAACAGTGCAGTTTGGATATTTTCAATAAAAATGTAAATTTATTTTAGTGCTAGAACAAAATGTATAAAGGGAACTATGTATTTACCAATCATTATTTTTGCCTCAAAAATTAAACTCAGCATCCCTAGGCTGCGGCCGAATGAGCGTATTGAAAGTCGCGTTTTAACGCGACTCACAACTCAAAAAATTACGCTCGCAGGCCTTAGTTTATCTGTGTCTCTTTGTTTATGTCTTGATTGTCACATCGTGAATTCCATGTCTAAAGTCGACGCCCTAAGTAATTACACACATGTTTGTTACACAATAAATGTTGATGTGTGTGTACATGTTTATTAATACCTACTTACACCCAGTGCCGTAAATACCCTTTTATGTGCCCGGTGCGCGAGCTTCTATATTCTATAACTGCGTCCTTGAAAAGAAAAATATTCAAAACTTGGTCCTGGTCTGGCAATTTTTGCGCCCCTCCAGGACCTGCGCACGGTGCCTGGGCACCGCTGGCACCTCCCTATTTACGGCACTGCTTACACCTGTTGTGATGTAAAGTTCAACTTTTTTGCGAAGTAGGTATGTACATGATTTTTTATGCAATAGCTCCTTATGTAAAATAAAACAATATCTAAATAACTAATTAAATAAGAATCATAATATACAGAAACATGCTCAAGCATGAGTCAAAAATGTTTAGACTTACTATATTTTGAGAAAATAGTAAAACATTCGACTCTATAAGAGCTTGGCCAGACTTCACAAATCTAATAAACTGAGGCAGTAAAATAAGAACATCTTGCCTGATTTTGTGCTCCGCACTTAAATTGGCAGGATGAAGAGGTAATCCGGTTGCGATTCTTCAACCAAACGTAATCCCCTATTTTCTTTCTGGATAATGCCTCTAGAGCATTAATTTCTTTTTAATAAAAATCTAGGTCTACAATAATCAATTATTCCCGTTGTCCACCACCCGCGTGTCCGCCACTGGTGACAGTGACACATTTTTACAATATTCCCACCATGGTGGACATCACTATGGAGTTTATAAAGGGTTATATTTTTTTTTACAATTAGTTGTCTGCAGTAGATCTAAACATTATAAAAAAAATTGCTCTAGAGCCATTATCCGGGAAGAAAAGAGGGGATACATTTGTATGGAGAAACGCTTACCAGATCTAGGTGAAATAATTTTCGGCGCGCAGCGCCACTCTCATAACTTAAGAAATATCTCTTAGTTAGTTACACAGATAACATACTAGTATGTTAGTAACCAGTACTTATTCATTTCGTTGCAGCATTTTTATTCCATTTCATACCAAAACAGAAGAAGGACGGATAGGCTATTTAATAGTTTGTCCTTCGAAACCGCCAGTCTAGTGATATGAATATTTAGCAAGTTATGAAGTGCTGAAAATCTAATTTCGGGATTGACCTTTTATACATATAACGCTTACTAACAGGCGAGCGACTTGCTATGAACCAAATATTTAGAAAGAATTTATTGATTTTAGACAGTTTTCTTGTAACTTTTTTTTTTAACTCTATTGCAGTCCGCCTGGGGAAGTTATTCAAGCTATGCCAGTTATGCCAGCTATTCAAGCCTATGCCACGTATGCCAGTTATTCAAGCAGTAGCGTGCAAGCATTACTGTGTTCCGGTTTGAAGGGCAATGGTACCAGATAAATTACTGGGTATGAAGAGATTTAACATCTAATATCTCAGGTGACGAGCGCAGTGAAGTGCGGCGCAGGATCGTGTTCGCATGTTCACAATTCTGGCACTGCTACTGTTAGTGGCAGGCGTGACGCTTACCACCAGGCGGACGTCTTGATCGTCTCGTGACATAATAGTAAAAAAAAAACTTTTATTAGAACGAAGTACTTTTTGATTTCATTGTCAATATTAATTATTTCAGTGCAGTGTTAAAAGTACGAAATGGAGTAAATAATAGGCTACGCCTCACCCGCATTACATTTCTTTCAATTCTTACTTATTCAGATCTACTTAACGACGGCATTAGATCCGGTCGGGCACATAGGTAAGCACCACCACATAATTTTTCACCATCAGTAGCTCTTAGTTTCTTAGTCTCATGAATATCGAGGAAAATAGCTGTACTTATTATAAATCCGTCAACACGAATATACCACACGTTACAGGCTATCTTTACATATCTATGTTCAGTCTATGAGACTTGCAAGACCCTAAGTGAACGTTTAGGTTAGTTATCAATTGCGCACCGTTCACAAAGTTTGCAATTGTTTGGCGCTATTGTTAGATTTACACGGTGATTGCTTTATAGATAATACCAATGATGTTCTGTGGAGAACTCCATCAAGACCGATCCTGTTCATAGTTGCTATGAGTTATATTGTATTAATCGATATATTACCCTCTATGAACACTCTCTTAAGCGTGAGCGCTTCTCCATACAAACGTATTCCCCTATTTTCTCCTGGTTAATGCCTCTAGAGCTATCAATTGTTTTTTATAAAATCTAGGTCTACTGTAGACGTGTCTCTGTCATTTCTTTTTTTTCAGAAACGAATACCTAGAAAAATATAACGCTTTAAATATCTTCATAGTAACTTTTGGAGGGCTATATTTTCTTTAGAAATTAGTTTCTGAAAAGAAGGAAATGACAGAGACACGTCTACAGTAGACCTAGACATTATAAAAAACAAATGATTGCTGTAGAGGCATTATCCAGGAAGAAAATAGGGGAATACGTTTGTATGGAGAAGCGCTCACCTTATTCACCCTTAAGGTACAGAATGCTGCACACTGCTATCTCTCTCGCGCATTGCTACATTTGTGAATGTATATAAGAAAACACTGAATATAGATTTGAAAATTCGCAATCGGTGAAATTATTGTGAATACATATTTATTTAAGAACACCAACACGATGTACGTCATTGCAACACAAACATTACAAAGGCTAAGAAGCAAGTTTTAATTCATAAAACTGGGCATAACCTAAAATACACATTTTTGTTTCATTTTTATTACTAAATTTACGTGCACTAAAACATGTTTAGATCGAAATGATACTTTTGTTGAACCTTTGTAATGTTATTTTTGGCAATTTCACCAACTGCTATTTTTCTAAACGATATCCAGTGATTTTATATATCTTCAAAACTGGTAAGAGCGAGATAGCAGCGCGCAGCATCCAGGACCTTAAGGACAATGGCCTATAAAGTAATTACCTTGTACGGTCTAAGTTTCACGCTAATAAACTAATTGGTTTTTCGGCCTTTTTAGATACGCAGCTAATTTACTCAGTATTTACAAAAACTTTTATAATAAACGCTACTTAGGTATACATATTCTTTCAATTTACCTATGTACTCTACCTCTGCATTACATTACATTTACATTATGTAATTGACATACGAATTCAATATCTTAAGTCCAATCTTCGTCACTGTACAACTGCGCGCACTCGCAGACGCGTCTTTATATAATTTAATGTTAGAAGTGGGTTGTTTTTTGGAGCAAGATACATTAAAGCGGACGTCGCAATGCTTTAACGTGCTCTGCTGTTGGTAAATTGTAGCAGCAGAACAGTTCACCACGTAGGGCCCAATAAGACGTACCTAGATATCAGTTCTGTTGTACCATTTTTGAATTCAAACGCAATTTTGACGGCTTAAGGCTATAATTTTAGTCGTTTTATTATCTCATATGCGTACAATTATTCATATATTGTACTAATGTTTGCACACATGTGAAAAAACCGACACAGCTTGGAAAACCGCGAATGCAGCGAAAAATTTGCTTAATCATTGGCAAATGTCGTCTACACTTGCGGGTTCGCGTAGATATTCGTGCGAATGTAAGTGACCGGGGTAACCGTCAGATTAGGAAACAGTCTAACAGAATTGATGACATGTTATTACACAGGGTATTTCAGTAGATGTGTAATACATTACAATAAAGGGTAAATCAACACCCTATATTCAGTATTGCTAAACTTACCTGAAATATCCTGTTTAAAAGACTTTCGTTTTTATGCAAAACCGCCGAAAGGGTTCCAAGTATAGTTTTATACTAACATTTAACATTTATATCTGTGACGTATAAGCAGGGAACGTCTAAGAAGTAAGAAACGATCTGCAGGGCTATTCTAAATGGCGTCGGATTCGAGATCGGAAAGTTTCCGTGTGAAATCTTCCAATCTCAAATCACAACTTCGAATCCGACATTTAAATTCGAACAAAACAGCTGATTATTATCGGTAACTTTTCCGCCACCTATTTGCTCGCGGAAACGTATCCGATTGTCAATAGTTTATTAGTTTTTGTATTCATTGTGTAGCTTGGAAGTTTTTATCTTGTTTTGGTGTAATGTAGGTGGTAGGTAGGCACTATGGAAAACACTAGAATTAATTAATTGTGTATTGCGAACGCAAAATCTTTGACTTTATGGGTTAAATTACTTTTGTAGTATGAAATACATTATATATTTTGCAAATTTTATTGGAGGTCGAATCTATGTAAAATTCATACAGTTAATTTTCTACCAAGGACCCCCTTCATAGTAGAAATGAAACAGTCTCTAAAAACGGTTTCTATCGTGTAGAGTGTGGGCTGTCTATGGTTTCTCATGCGGATAAATCCGACGATTGCCGAAGTTATATCCGATCGGATTTGAGAATTGCGTTTTGGGTTTCGTTCGGAAGCAGATCCATGGAAGCGACATTCGAAGCGACAGTCGAATCGGAAGTTTCCGACGTCATTAAGAATAGCCCTGATCTCTTCAGCCGTTCAAATTGAGATCACACCTGAGCAACAGACGCTAACAATTAAGCTATATTGACATATTATAGGTAGCACACATAACATCGATGAATCTGAAAATGAGATACTATTCATTGAACATTGCATATGCAGAAACATGGCTTGAAGACACATCTTAGTAGGCTTAGTAATGCCTAGATTACAAGGTTGATATCATATGCACATGATATATATACACTTGTCGCTTAGTAAATAGGATCGGATTATATTCACTTGCACTGTCACTTACTAATACTAAGCACGAATTGGTACGTTTACACGAAATGTATTAGTACTAAGCATTAGCTTCGAAGCGCCGTGTAATCCAGTCATATATCACTGCAAGGAAAACAATTGAAACTACTTTTTTTTACTTCCACCAATAAACATAACAGACGTAAAATAGCAAATTTACTACCACTACATTGTCTTATTGGGAGAACACGAACGGAGTGTAATATTAGACATACTTCACTAGAATCATATCTTTATCGAAAATAAATAAGGCTGATCACAGCATCAGTAAAAAGGAAAGTCACATTCATTGAGCTAATATCTATAGAGTCATAAACGTGCAAATAAAATGTCCGCGCCAAAACTCGGCGCACGCTATGCAATGCGCCGACTTTTTGCACGACTTGAACTACGATGACTGGTCACTTGGCATAAAATTTACTCAGAGGCACAGTAAGCGGGTTAAAAAATAAAAACGGTTTGACCAGGTTATATAATTCACAAGTGGTTCAACAGAGAGGTTATGAGCATTAATTCACTCCAGGATGCTTTAGTATCAATAGCAGCACACAGGAAGAGACGTGGGCTGAGAAACATCTAAACCTTGACAAGATGAAGGCCGATGGAGTTCGTAAGCGCCTAAACATGTGGAAAAACTAGACTCGTCAGAGACCACAAAAGGAGATCCACGAGGCTTTGGACTCGTATGAACAGGAGATTCGCGAATGATTTCACTGGAAGGACAAAATTCTATGTTTCCAGAAGTAGGAACGTCGCAATGGTCTAAACGGGTAGCTTTCGTATAAGAACGCTCGGCAGCTCCTGGGCTGGCTATGAGTGAAGAGGAGTGGATAGCGGCGGCGGTTGCTGCGTTAATAAGAAGAGGGCGTGGACTTAGGAGTGGTGTAGAAGGTGGAGAGAACGAGTCAGGATTGCTTTGAGATACCGCTAAAGACAGAGCATCGCCACAGTTCCCCTGGTCGTCGTCATCGGGAAATTCAAATTTCTTTTGATTGCAGGGGGTGCGATAAGAAGACGCTTTTTTCGCAGAAACGCATTTCCCGCAGTAGTTCGGAAAGCACGAACACGTTGGCACTGTTAGGGGACAGAAGCAGATGTCACATATATCCATTCCCTGTTGCTGGCTACACGTAGGACAGAAGTATATTGGGTCTTCTGACAGTTCAGGGATTGGCGCAGCAATGCACCAGTTCTGTGGAGTTTGAGACCAACTTGGACCAGGACAGGTAAAGAAATCGGCCGGAAATGTATGTGTAGGCAGAGGCACCTGGGTACTGCTTGAAGGGAGGTTGTCGGGTCGCATTAGATGATACAATTGTTCGCTAATATAGTGTGCCGCATCAATTACGTTATCTTCGAGGCGGTTGGAGTCATAGTTAGAGGAGCTAGAGCTAGCATCCTCAAAATCGACGTTCAGCTGATCAGCAGTGGCTGGTCCTCGTTCGTCTTCGTTCTGCTCTGATAAAGATATGTCATCTTCGTTAATTGGTGAAGAGCCGTTTTCAGGGTCACGTCGCTGATCAGGGTAACTATTATGTTCAGCAGGCGGTAGTCCGCATAACAAGCTAGCTGCTGATTCCTCAGGTATGTCATTTTGTATAACATTCGGCGTCGGATATTCATTCATATCATTTTGTGGCTCAATGGGACCTGAGGCTGCAGAGGCCGAGTTACTGCCACTATAGTAAGAGCCTGATGGCTCCATTTGGGGATATGGATACGCGTATGAGCATGACTGAGTAGGAAAATACTGAGGGCCATTATAAAGCCCTTGTGGGGGAATGGGATACAATCCGACAGGCAGATGGTTACATGGCACAGAGACAAGTGAGCCCCAGTATGGGTCAGCAGGTAAAGAATAGGATGGAGCAGAGATACAAGGGCAACATGGGTAAGAACATGGATATTGACAAAAGTGATAATAGGGCGAACTAAAATAGGATGGGTGCACAGGGCTATAGTAGTAGCCATTATTATCAGTAACCCAAGGTACCGCGCCAGGCCAGCTATCGTTTGGGACATTGCTGTTATCAACAAATTGTGGCATATCAAAATTATGAATTTCACCAGAGACCATACCGGAGTAAGAGGTGTTTGAAACATTTATATTTTCAGCAACATCTGGCATAAAATCTCTATAATGAGAATTTTCGCCAGCGTTCACAGCAGAGGCAGAACTTCCAAACTCCAGATCGTTACCATTGGTCTGGTTGCTATCACCGGAATCCCAGACGGCCGCTCGCATTTCACATGACGGCTCAGACCAGTAGAAATTATAGGAATTAATTCCAGGTCCAGGCTCAGATCTGTCTAGGTCATGTGACGAACATAAGTCCGGCAAGGAGTTGCTTCTTCTGGGCCATCTGGGACGACATATACCGTCGTTACCACAATCCATCTGCATACTCGGCTCTGAATCCACGTTAAGTATTATTTCTGCACCTGTGCCTTGCATGTCCGAATCACCAAAGACGTAGTGTCTGTCGAACGTGGCGCCATTTAGACCGGCTTCCACATTTACCTCTTCCGGGACAGGCGTAATTGGATTTTGAATATGTAATGCGAAGCCACGGGCCAAGTCGTCGACTTGATTATCTAATGCAGCTGCATTGTTAAAATCATTTAGGGTTTCCTCGGAATCATCCGATTTAACGTCGTCATCGAGCGTAGGATCAGAAAAAGGAATACTATCATTCCCGCACTCATTTGTAGCACTACCTGGTTCAAAAATGTACTGCGTCGGTTCTGTATATTCTTCGCTTACGTTGAATGTATCACTGTCACAATCATTAGTATTTAGAATGGCGTTGTAGTTCACGACAATTAAATTGTCTGGTGCTATATTGTCACTGCCTGCGCGTGCGGCGGGCACTGGGGCGTTTAGGCGTTAGGGACGCGCCGAAAGGCTCATCACCTCATCGAAAGCAGATTCAAGGCAGTGCTTCAGTTCTGCGTATGTGACTACGAGAACGCTCTGTTCATCCCTGGATATGAGTTCGACCTGGAAACAACCCGACTTATTATCATGAAAGAAAGAAAGAAAAGAAAGAAAAATGATTTATTTTGTAACATCTTAACGTAGGTACTAATATAACTAAGTATAGTTAATTACCAATAAAATTACATTAAAAGTGATGCCTAAAAAAATGGCTTCAACTCAGCGTAATGCTGAATGCGTCATGAAGCTCCAAACATGATTTATGAATATTTAAGTTACGAACATTTACAGAATAATGTGATTTTATTTTAATAATTTAATTAACAAGTACCACAAACTTTTATAAAGGGTTCTTTCAAACAAAATTAGAATTTTCATAAGCCAAGCCGTTACACTAACACGTGTTAGGCCTTATCTTGAAAACGATTGAACCCATTTAGACGAAGAAAATGGTGAACATACATAAAAACATATACAGTCGAACATAGAACTCTACCTTTTTATACGACTGCCCAAAAAAGGAGTAATGTTTTCAGGGTGCAAGTATGCGAGTTTATTTATTCCATCATAACGGGAGGGGATTAAGATGGTCGCTATATCCTCCTAAACTGTAGATATAATGTCGTTAATTATTATAATTATAAACTCGTTCTGTCAGGACTCACTGTATTAACAATTCTATTTAATATTTAAGATCGAGTAACAAACGAGAGCCCACCATCTTGCGGCGTACGCGCAATAATCCCCGTAGTGATGTCCCACGTCAATATGGTTGGGACGACCAGCACCCTTATCATGGACGTTCGCGATTCCGATTGCGATAGCATGCCATCCTGCTTGTACCAACCCACTTGCGCCATGCGCCCTCCTGCTCGCGCACGCTCGCAATCAGAATCACGAACGTCCATGATAAGGGTGCGTTCAGTCGATTCGCACAGATAAGGCAAATCGTCTAATACTACAGACTAAATGCCTGAATAGATTTGGATGTATGGGGTATCGTTAGAATCATTACATCATCCCGAGTGACAATGGCTATACATTATTTTGGCAAGGCACTCGTGTTTTGATTGTTTTTCTTCGTTTCGTGTAAATGTTTTGTTGAAATCGTTTATAAACCCAACCGGTACATACCTTTTCTTCCGTTCCTCCATCAAGGTTGTTCAGGGCGTTGGTGACATGCGCCAGATCGATCCAGGGGCGGCCGTCTTCCGACACGCTGTGGAACAATTTGTCCCGGAACAGTTTCAGCAGGTACCGGTCACCTGTCTCGGACCACGACCCGTCCATATTCAGCCTGCGTACAAATATCATTTATACTAACATATTTACCAAAGCGAATCGATTGTCGAAGCGATTGTCTCTGAATCTAAGAAGCAAGTCAGCGATTGTATGTTTGCAAGTATATTTGTTCTACGATAACTGGCGAAATGTCGATCAGATCTTTATGAAGTTCAGTAAGCAAGTAGTTTGTGCAAATAAAATGATCAATTTCGAATATGAGCCACATTGGTTAAAGAGTTTGGAAGATATGGTAGTCTCGAGGTCTTAGTTCGCCCTGAACTACTAGTTATAACTAAATATTGAAGTGTTTTAGTTGGTTTGTTTCTTCCTCTTTCTTTGTATTTGAATCTCAAAAAAAAAAAAAAGTTCCGGTGGGATTGTCGCCGGGAATAAGGCAGAGGGCAAAGCGTGGCTTTAAATTTTGAAACCAATGCAAAGGACAATGAATTTAAGCTTCAGCAATTTTAGACCAGCGAGTGTCATAAAACTGCATCCAGAATCACCGGAGGACAGACAGCAGCGTCCTCTCAGGTAACGGTGGTGAGCATTCTGCGATCCCCAAGCCGCCTGCCAAGCGTGGAGGTTATGGCACCCCCTTCTATTAAGGGAGGGGGGGGGGGGGGTGAAAGCCTTCGTCAAGCAGTGGCCCTCTTCGGGCTGATGTGTTTGTTACCAGTTTGTAAAGTTTTGCTAAGGAAGATTAAAAAGGAAGACAATATTTTTGAGGTGAAAGAGTACAAAGTTAAATGGTGTAATTAAATGTTAAGAGGTTGCACATGTTTGTCAGCTCTGCGGGACAATTTTAAAGTAATACTTAATGCGTCGAATAAGACGCTCCTTTGATGGTAAGAGATAACACCTGCCCGAAATTCGATGGTAAATTTCGCTAACTTTCATTTCGTTAGCTACATTACCCTTCGAACCAGATCACAGTAACGTTTTCACACTACTGCTTGGTGGCAGAATATCCGACACAACGGTGGTCCCTTGACAACCAACCCAACCAAGCAAACTTATATTTCTGGAATATTTAAAAAAACAAGTTTTGAACTGAAGGTGTTCAGTTGACAGAGCTAGTTCTATAGCAGATAGCGTAAAAAAGATAAGGAATAGGTCATACTCTGGTCGTTCGTTGATCACCCCGAGCTTGACCAGGATGCGCAAGATGCGACTGTTGTCAATCTCATGAGCCAGTTGGTCTTCAAAGACGTCTGCACGTCTTTGCAGCGCTTCGATCTGTGGAGAACACTACATTAACACATCTCCTGCACCACCGGAATATAGAAACGCTGTTAAATTTCTACAGGAGGATTTAATTCGGAGAATGTGCTATAAAGCTGTACGACCTTATCCTTCCCTCTTCTATTAACTACAGGCAGACCAGGCGCACTGTGAAGTTTAAGCACGAGTTCATTTATACCTACAACTTTGTGCCCTTGGACCGAGGCAGCGCTGCGGCCACCATAGCCGCCAATGTGACGTCATCCAGCCAAGCGGTTTAGTGGAATATCGTCGTACTCCAATACAGTTTACAAATAAGCTAGCACTGATTATATGATTTATTATTGTAGGTGTATTTCATTAGTTATTTACGCGTAATATTCTAGACTCATTAGTCTTCTGTACATACCACATTTTCTTTTCTGTCCTACAAATAAAAAGGTGGCTCACTACCATACAAATATTCCAGATTTTCCTTCGATACGTGTCAAACGTTTTCACATTACATTTCATACTCTTATAGCCACGGTCAAGGCACCCCAAAAGTGGTGAATTTTGGGAGCGGCCCGAATTTCTTCCATACGCGGAAGAAGTCGCGGGCGACCTCTTGTATAAAATATTTTCAGGACTAGAGTAGGTACAAAAAAAATTATAAGCGCTGGTGAAATTGCGGGCGGTATTACGTTCACGCAGATAGGTACTAAGACATACCTGAGTATAATACCGAGCCCCAATCATGGGCATCAGGTCTGTCAGGGATCTTCGGTTCGTAGTTGACAGCAAATATCTAAAAACCAAAAATATGTTACGAAAACACTCTTTCAATCACAGCGGGCAGCGAGATAACAAAATTCTCGAGGAAAATTTTATTTTCTTTGACCAGTGGCTAATGGACAACCATTATTATGTATGTGGAGATTCTTGGCGGCGACAGCGATTCCTTTTTATATCGGCAGAGCGAGTGTACTGTTGGCTGTTCGCTCGCATCCGTCTCGTGGCATGTCTTGTGTAGGCTAGCGTTTTCGACGAGAATGTACACTCTAGCAGGAGTAACGTTCTCTCTCAGGGCTCTGTGAATGCGGAATAATCGAAAGTACACAAACGTCTTTGAGAATACGTACAATATCACATTCTTAAAGTCTGACGAGTAAGTCCTCGCAACGAGGTCCATGGAAGCAGCGAGATTCTCGCAGTGCACTGTGCGACACGCCAGCGCAAGAGCAAGCCGCCCGAGCGCCGTCAGGTCATCTTGCTGTGCCTGAGGACATGCATTATCCTAGTCAGATGCATGGCCATGGAATCCGATGGGTTCCGTTCGGCTATCTCACTAAAGTAGTCACTTAGTATATGTTCCCAGAATGCCCGCGGATGCAGAGTGCACAAATGTTCATGAATTTTGTTCTAGACTCATCTATGTAAATCTTTGGTATACGAGGGCTACACTAAAAGTATCGGGAATGGAATATTTCCACTGTTTCTGTCATATTAAAATCTTTTTAATTGAAAACTCCTTGGTTTTAAAAATCGAATACCATTTATTTATTTTAAAAAATATTCTCGGTCTTGTCACAAGGTTTTGTCAAACTTGTTTAGTCGTTGAGAAAATGGAATTGACTCGAGAAAATTCAAGAGCGATGATTTATTATGACTTTCGAAGTGGTTTAACACAAAAACAGTGTGTTGACCGGATGATTTCTGCATTTGGTGATAAAGCCCCATCCAAAACCACAATTTATCGCTGGTTTGCTGAATTTCAACGTGGACGTGTCAAGCTCAGTGATGATCCCCGTCAAGGTCGTCCAAAAACTGCAGTCACCCAAGAAAACGTTGATGCTGTGCGTAAGCTGATTGAGGAAGATCGACATGTGACATACCGCGAAATTCAGGCAACTTTAGACATTGGCATGAGTCAAATACAAATAATCTTGCATGAAAAATTAGGTGTAAAAAAGTTGTTTTCCCGATGGATACCGCATTCGCTCTGTGAAGAGCAAAAAGCGGCTCGCGTTACTTGGTGCGTCAGAACTCTCGAAAGATTCCACGCAGGATCCTCAAATGCTGTATACAACATCGTATCAGGTGACGAATCCTGGATATACGCGTACGAACCCGAAACAAAAAACCAGTCACGAGTTTGGGTGTTCGAAAATGAGTTAAAGCCAACAAAAATTGTTCGTTCACGGAGTGTTGCAAAAAAAATGGTGGCCACGTTTGTCTCCAAAACCGGCCATGTTACGACTATTCCTCTTGAGGGACAAAGAACGGTTAATGCAGAATGGTATGCTAGCATTTGTTTGCCACAGGTCGTTTCTGAACTCCGTAAAGAGAACTGCAACCGCCGCATCATCCTCCATCACGACAATGCGAGTTCTCACACCGCGCACAGAACAAAAGAGTTTTTAGAGCAAGAAAACATAGAATTATTGGACCATCCGCCGTACAGCCCCGACCTAAGCCCTAATGATTTCTATACTTTCCCTAAAATAAAGAATAAATTGCGTGGACAGAGATTTTCATCACCTGAAGAAGCTGTGGACGCCTACAAAACGGCCATTTTGGAGACCCCAACTTCCGAATGGAATGGTTGCTTCAACGATTGGTTCCATCGTATGGAAAAATGTGTCAAATTTCGCGGAGAATACTTCGAAAAGCAATAAATATATTTTTAAATAGTAATGTTGTGTCACTTCCTTGATTCCCGAAATTTTCAGTGCCGCCCTCGTATCATGCCTATCAGAATAAATTCTGATAATATTATTCCTTTTTGTTCAGAATTCGATTTGGCTTGCAAACTACCCTCAAAGATGCCTTATTTGAGATTTCTCGAAAACAGATTAAAGATACATTATTGTAACGAATATTATGCCGTGCACAATTGAATTATTCTGTGAATACACTCTTTCACATCATAAAATAACGTGTATTATTAATTTTTCATTTACATACTGTACCTATTTATACAGGGTTAGTTATACTCAGTTAGAATCCTTTTTTTTTGTTTGGACAGGTCCATGGTAAATCCGTAATTGTTCCTCAATATCTCTAAATAACTCATGGCATGTTCGATTCTTAGACTAGTATTCGTCTCCTTTGTATCAAGTGTTGACTAACACCAGCCCAGCTCCTAACGAATTCTAATTTTGCATTTTGGGGGGAGGTAAAAGACGTGGTGAATTTTGGGAGCGGCCCGAATTCCTTCCGTACGCGGACGAAGTCGCGGGCGACCTTTACTATAATATAGATTAATAGATTGAAGATGAAAACAAAATGAAAATCTGATCAAAAATAAGCATTTTATTATCATGCTAGACAGAGAGGATATTATGACGTCACTTCTATGTACGCCATATAAATTCTATTCAGACAAGTATGGCGTACAGAGGCTTGACGTATTTTTTTGGTTTGTGGGAAAGGGGTGTTTGGGGTTGTTAGTTTACTCTAGCAAAAACTTTAAACGCTTATACAATGTGTCCGGACTTCGATGTCGGAGACTTTATGGGGTTAAAATACAATCAATTTCATCGACAAATCAGCCATCAAATATTTTTTATATCCAACTATAAAAAAATGGCAGCCCTTTAAAAACTTTTGTAGCCGAAGCACAGGTGCATGTGTTAATTTAACAATACCTACCCAAGTAGAAGTGTTAGAAACACAAAAGAGGTCTCATATGTTAGCTAACAAAGAAGCCAAAAAAAAATAGATTTAATAACAAGACAAAAAACTTGACTAAAAGTTCAAAAAAAAATAAAGCAAAAATATTTTTTTTCATTTATTGTGGTTTTTTTCAGATTTTTAACTATAAAAAAAAACAATGTGCTAACCTATCCGTTTTTTATTTATTTTTATTAATACAGGATATTTGCCAAAAATGCACATTAAAATCTTAGCTCTAAGCTAGATAGTTTAGACGCTATGATAGTTTGAATGTGACTCTTCAAAGTGCTTGTAACCCGATATTAGATAGTTCAACACATTTCATTGGGTGATACAAAATTCTTCAATAATTCAAAGAATCCGCACTAAGTTCAATCCTTAACAATAGCATTCTTTGTGCGTGCAGGTAAAAAAACGAAAGGGCCAATAGTGTGAGTAAGCAGAATAGGGGCTGCTTCCAGGTAAAAAGGGTGCAGTGTGCACTTGTACAGGCGACCAGTCGTCCCTCGCTCTGCGTCGTGATAACACTCGTTTCACTCGTTTGCTGTTTTAAAACTACTTACTGTGCGTTACTGTTATTTGTTAAACTTTTATTACGTTTTTGTTTTGTTTTTGGACTAACTGTTGATTGTCGTGCATTACAATGGACGAGTACTCAAGCCAGCACATCGCTGACATCCATTTTGTGTATGGATTGTGTAACGGGAATGCAAATAGAGCTGTTACAGAATATGCACGCAGATTTCCCACTAGGCGAACACCGAATGCTCGCACTTTCATTAGAATTCATTTGCGACTTGCCGAAAATGGAATAAGAAGACGCGCTAACGAACGTACTCGTGTTTTGTCGCCCCAAGATGAGCAAGAAATATTGCGACTAATTACTCAAGACCCTAGCCTGAGCATCAGGCTCATAGCCTGTCGGCTAAATTTAACTAAATGGACGGTGTGGAGAGTTTTAAAAAGAGAAGGACTGCATCCTTACCATTTTCGTAGGGTACAAGAAATACTGGAACCTGACTATACAAGAAGAGAAGTTTTTTGTTCGTGGATTCTAAGAAAACCCGATCTAATCCAAGTTTTTTAAAAAGAATTATGTGGACCGATGAGGCCACTTTCACAAGATCAGGGTATACGAACCACCGCAATGAACATCTGTGGCTTCAAGAAAATCCACATGCAATCCGACCAAGTTCTTTTCAGCACCAATTTTCGGTCAATGTTTGGGCAGGACTGATTAACGATGTCCTCGTTGGACCAATCATTTTACCAGAAACAATGAATGGTCCAAGGTTCCTGAATTTCCTGGAAACGGACTTTTTTGATGCTCTATTGGAGTTACCATTGGCCTACAGAAACAGAATGATTCTGCAACTGGATGGTGCTCCCGCACATTTTGCACTACTTGTGCGAAATCATTTAAACGCGCAGTATTCGCCGTGGGTTGGGCGCGGTGGAACAATCGCATGGCCGCCACGCTCGCCAGATTTAACGCCCCTCGATTTTTTTCTGTGGGGCACAATGAAACAAAAAGTATACGTAAACGTGCCTAATACAAGAGAAGAGTTAATCGCAAACATCATTCGAACAGGGAATGAATTAAAAGAAGACAGGGCGATGATCCAGCGCTCTACGCAACATGTCGCAATAAGAGCAACAGCATGCCTGCAGAGGCGAGGAGGTCACTTCGAACAGTTTCTGTAACTTTTTTGCCAAATTAAATGCAATCCTATCAATAATTATTTTTTTATTTAATTTCTCAGGAAAAACATGCTTTTGAAGTGGCTATGTTTATAATGTCATAGCTCCTAAACTATCTAGCTTAGAGATAAGATTTTAATGTGCATTTTTGGCAAATATCCTGTATTAATAAAAATAAATAAAAAACGGATAGGTTAGCACATTGTTTTTTTTTTATAGTTAAAAATCTGAAAAAAACCACAATAAATGAAAAAAAATATTTTTGCTTTATTTTTTTTTGAACTTTTAATCAAGTTTTTTGTCTTGTTATTAAATCTATTTTTTTGGCTTCTTTGTTAGCTAACATATGAGACCTCTTTTGTGTTTCTAACACTTCTACTTGGGTAGGTATTGTTAAATTAACACATGCACCTGTGCTTCGGCTACAAAAGTTTTTAAAGGGCTGCCATTTTTTAATAGTTGGATATAAAAAATATTTGATGGCTGATTTGTCGATGAAATTGATTGTATTTTAACCCCATAAAGTCTCCGACATCGAAGTCCGGACACATTGTATATATTAGAACATTAATGACCTATTTAAATGATGTTTTCAATAAACATTATATTTACTTAAATTCTTCATCAAAGCTATGGGTATCATCTACCCTATTATCTCGGTGTCGCATTATACAGGGTCAGTTATAATCGGTTAGCATCCTTTTGATGGCATGTTCTGTATTTCAAAACAAACAACTTTTACTAAGGGGCCAACATAGAAAACGCGAAAATAAAAACAGCTGATCCATACATTTTGTCCAAGGTCGATGAACATTTTCTATCGAACAGCTGATATTTTTTTCGCGATTTCTATGTTGGCCCCATAGTAAAAGTTGTTTTGATGTACAGAAATATGCCCTTAAAAGGATGCTAACTGATTAGAACTAACCCTGTACATAATATATGGGTTTGTATGACGCAAGTGGTACTTGGACGTCTCTGAGGATCTCTATACACATGAATTCAAGCGTATTTGTTGTCATCCTCCTGCACAACAGCTGCTACAACGATATTTTCAATAAAGCATTCTAAAATTATGGCTCGAAATTTATAAAGTGTTATTCATAAAAACTAACCATACGGATCATTTCTCAAATGCATTATAATGTGCACCCGACCTGACCACTGCATTTCAGTGTTTGTGTAAGTAAACTATATTTTTTTATACATCGATACGCCCACACCGTTTCGGCACCATTAATTTATTTTGCAACAAATCTGACGGACGTACCCACATTATCAGAAGTCCTAATAGGTACCAGATAGTTTTCAGTTTGAAGTTTGTAGACATACCTGATGGATGTCGATTGGGTTGACGTGCATAATGTCAGCGGCACCACCCCAAGTAATGCGAACACGTGGCCCATTCATCACCACCTTTGTTGGGTCCAAGCTCCTGCAACCAGACTTGCTATATCAAAGCTCCAACAAAGCTGTATGGTCACTAAACCGATGTGTAATTTTATATATATGGAATGGTACAATAAAGCGTTTTGTGTATTTAGTTGGTAGTGTTTTCTGGCGGTGGTTTGAATTTCGAAATCCTAACTACAACGCTAAACCCACTTGGTCGGGTTTTATTATGTGTTAAACACAAACGTACATCACGGATTCCAGGTCAAGGGTAAATAATAGTAAATTAAAATCTAAAAAGATCATGTCAAACTATAGCCCCTCGCCCAATCGTGCCCATTAGACTGGCAGCGTTCCCCCGCTGTATTGCGAGGGAAATCTGTTGCACGAGATACTCCTCAGACCGCGGGTCTCGCCCCCTATCACGTAAACGCCGTCCGCTTAGGTCCGCCATAAACGTCTTGGCTTCTGAACACCACGGCCCCGCCACCTCCACAGCAATAGGCACGAACTCATACGTCGATTCCAAGGCAACGCATTTATGGTGTTTGCCTAACGCGGCTGCCTCCGCACCCCTGCCAGCGACCCGCTGGGTGGCTGGCAGATGGCAAGCCGCGAAAGTGCTCACACATTATGAAACCATCACATTTTACACCACGGAGGAGTTCCAAGACGCGTCGATAAAGTTTTTGTTAAATGGATTTCTATGGAATGTTATAGCTACAACATTCTAAAAAACAGATCATTATGCGAAATCAAAGCATAGAAGAATAAAGAAAATGGTGTTAGATCAATACAACTCACGTGTCATCTGAAAAATGTTTTCGAAACTGTTATTTGACTATTGATAAAATCTGAGTCGAGTTTTTGACAAATATGACCGGATGTATGTTGTTTCCGTCCTTCTCCTTCAAAACTGACAACTTATTGCCTCAACAAAAGCGATTTTGCAACTTGTTACATTAAAAAAATATAGTTTTAATTCCTCATCTAATAATTTTGAAAACTAAAAAATTAGCAACCCTTTGCTTCTGTTCGACAGTGTACTACTAAGATTACCTGTCCCTTGGCTTAATGTTGAAATAACCAATAGAATATGTTAATAGAAAATAACTATATTTAATTATCAGATAGAAAAGGTATTTTCCTTAATTATGACAATTATTAACAAAGAAATTATCTTTGTAAATGTAAATTAACAACAACATACTTGTCCATGTTAGCAGTTTTAAACATTTTATCTTAAACTTCAATTTCATCTTCTTTATTTATACTTGATGAATAAGGCAAAATGCATGCACAACAAAATGGTTAAAACAAACAAAATAAGACAAGTTAAAACAAAATTGTTTGATGGCAACTTTGTTGAAACGTGACAAGTTGTAACTTTGTTGAGACGTAACAAGTTGTAACTTTGTTGAGACGTGACAAGTTGTAACTTTGTTGAGACGTGACAAACTATAACTTTTTGGAGACGTGACAATTTACTACTAATTTATTACATTTTTGGCACATGACCAATTAGAAAAAAAAAATCTGCGTATCCTAAATCAATGACAAGTTCCATGATGGAATAAACGCGATTTTTTTCCTAAGGGGAAATACACTCTTGCTAGAAAGACAAAATTCCTGACACAAAAAAGTTAAAAGCTTATTACCTGCAAGCGAGGCCAGCATTGTGCAGGGCTCTCAGTCCAGCAGACAGCTGTACGAGCAAACTCCACAGCACCGCTTCAGGCAGCAGGGCGCCGCAAGCCACCGCCCGGAGCATAGCGTTCTTCTATACATACATATAATATGAAATTTCAAATACGGTTCTACCGGTATTGATTGAGTTATCTTAATAGCGAGACTCCTAATAATATATATATATTATTACTATACTAGTTACTATTACTATACTATACTAGCCCCCCACGTAGAATTAGTCTCCCCCGCCAAAGGATACTAGGGTAAGGATTCTCAGGATTCTATATTTGAACCACAAGCGTAGCGAGGGTTTCAAAGATACGAGACGCAGAATAATTTTGGTGCCGAACGACTTTCAACCTCACTACAGCGAGGAAAATGCTAGAGTTTTTTTACATGCAGTCTTCGTGCTGGCCAGTACGATTTTTGTAATTATTATATTGGCGCATTGACATGAAAAAAGTACAAATTGGACGTTTTACGCCTACCCGATTTCCGGTTTAGTTTGTTTTTATTTAAAACGAACGGGCCCAACACGGCTATTCTCTCCTGATCGAGAGTCTCCTTTACATCAAGAATTTTGCCGTTTGAAATGATGTTGGAAAAGCATTAAGCCATTTAATTAAATTTTATCCATCATGCCATTAAAAAGCCATAATGCCATATTTTTTTTGACATTAGTTTCAATTTCATTTTATGTACCATCAAGTATAAAATCATATTTTTTTCGTTACTATTAATAAACCGGTATAATCTGTCGGTAAGTACACAGCTGAGTACTTTTAGATGATTACTACCCCTCACAATAAAATCAAAGAATTATTTAAGTTACTTAACTTAAATAATCTCACCCAGGTGAACAAAGTGGAATAAACTTATGGGACCTGTGTATGTCCTAAAACTGCATCCAGATCCATCGGAGGACGGGCAGCAGCGTCCTCTGCGTTAACGCCGGTGAGCATTCTGCGTTCCCCAAGCCGCCTGCCAAGCGTGGGGATTATGGAAACCCCTCTCTATTAAGGGGGAGGCTTTCATCCAGCAGTGGACGCCTTTATGCTGAAGAGAAGTACCTTATGAGTGTATGGACGCGGCGCGTCCGGATCTGACGAGAATGGATCCATGTAAGCGTTTGCGTCTGTAGACGAGTTCCCTGCTCCTCCCGAAAGATATTTGTTCATTACAGTTTCGCAACCCGGGTGGTAAGAGAACACCAGCACCATAGCTGTAGACAAACAAAGAATTATTGGCCGAGCGAACGTCTCAGTGTCTACTAGTCTACGAATCGGCATTTGTATGTGTTTGCTCGACGTGGTGCCTAATAATAATAATAAATATTGGTATTTTTTTCAATAAATTATGAAATAATATTTTTTCTTGGTATTTTTTTTCTTTTTCACTTTCAAGTGACGGCGAATAAGACGCTCGCCTGGTGGTAAGCGTCACGCCTGCCACTAACAGTAGTAGTGCCAGAATTGTGAACATGCGAACACAAACCTGCGCCGCACTGCACTGCGCTCGTCACCCTGAGATATTAGATATTAAATCTCTTCATACCCAGCAATTTCTCTGGTAACATTGCCCTACAAACCGGAACACAGTAATGCTTGTACACTACTGCTTGGCGATTAAATAACTGGCAAAGGTGTGGTACTTCCCCAGGCGTCCTCTACAGTAGAGTCCTACCACTAAAAAAAGCCCCAAATCTAGCCATACCAAACATATAGCCGTGCCAAACATCTAGCCCCAAACTAAGCGAAGCTTGTAATATGGAAAACAGATAGCTGAAAGAACACTTATATACTATTTTTTTTACCTACATTCATATATCCACTGCAGAGAGAAGTTCTCTTTTCTGTTATATCACTTCAGACGAAGATAGGGTTTAAGTACATGATCTAAGTGGATTTAGGTGTTGCGAAGAATTCAGTCTTGAGGTCACCTTTCAATGACAGGGAACGAAGTAGATACAGATATTGTAAAAACGAGATAAAATATCGTAATGTTTATTTAGGTATTTATTTAATGATAGGCGAACAACATACGCTAATGTACCTATATCAAAAAGAATTGAAATTTTTTTTGGGGGTCCTAACCAAATTCGCCTGAATTTTTATATCATTTAATTTGCATAGCGTTTTTTCGAAAAAAAACTTTGCCTTTGTGGACAACACACCTGATGTTAAGTGATGGTATACGCACCTGGCCTGGAATATAAACGTATATCTAGTCTATATGAACGTTATCGGACACTGCAAACCTGAAGAAGGTGGAATATTTTTATCAAATATCTTTCCACGTTTGGTCGAAGGTACAACGTACCCGTACACACGTGAGTGGCGCCTTTACTGTTAATCTAGAATACCTTCCTTGGAAGATGATCACAGAACATTGTCTGATTGTCTGTTAACATAAAGTAATCTGTAATGGCATGCGTAGCGATGAGCTTCATAACCATTTGGAAGTCAAGACACACGCCGAAACAACAAGATAAGCCGTGCTCAGTAGCGGTGCACCGACATTGATCAACTTTTACTTACAGTGATCTCCAAACGCCTGCGTAGAGAAGTACTCGTGCAGTTTGACTACGTTCGAGTGGTCGATCGCCTTCCAGAGGTCGAGCCGTTTGGTGACCACGGCGGGGCATGCATGCAGCCTGCGCAGCGCGAAGTGTTCTCCTGTCTGGCGGTGCTCCGCGCGGAATGACGTCGCGAGCGAGTGCGGTGCTGCGCTTTCTAGCGGGATCAGACTTGTGTACATCTCCACGTTTTCCGGCAAGTCTATGAATAAACGACGATAAGGTTATACACAATACTTTTTATCAAGCGCGACTCGGTAGTCTGTGTTTGCGAAATTCTACAAATTAGCAACCAGTCGTGGATATAGGTTAGTTATGATAAGCTGATTATGATGATGATGAACACCTAGATTATAACGACGTTAATTGTAATGTAAAACAGCTAATACAAATATCTTAGAATGTTATAATAAGATCAGTAAGTACATAAAAGACACGAAAATATTGTTTAATTTACGGACACCTTCGAAAAAACTAGCTTACATTTTTATATCGCTACTAGCTTTTGCCCGCGGCGTTGCCCGCGTAGTAATGTTGAATACTGGAAAATAAAAAAAAATCGGGGCCCAACTCAATTGAATCACTAAAATACGTATATTATTGCATTTTTTCCAAGCCGCTTGCAAGTCTTTAAGTTTGCTTGAGGATGACCAAATTTGGCATGTCGCGTTTGCAATACTTACTTCAAAACAAAGCCGTCTTGTTGAATTTTAAACAGACAGACAGATGGACATGACAAACTTATAAGAATTCCTCGTAGTACTACGGAACCCTAAAAATGTCTACTAATGACGCTATAGTTGCCGGGGCCTTTGACCCGAAAGATTACAATATTTCTTTGTAGACAACGTTTTTGACTTTTTTGTTGGAAGGTGCTAAAATAGCCAGGCTTTTAGGGGAGCTAACTCGCGAGCAAGCCACATAGAACTGACCATGCGAAAAACAGTCCTGCCTTAAATCAATACCAGCGTATTTTAAAGTTTGACCCAGAGCCTTATTGATGGTCATGGCAAAACAAACTTTTAGGGGAAATTGAAGCCTTTTGAAGTCATAAGGTAAGTCACTGGGAATCATGGGAATACGCGGCACAAACACTGTTTCGCCATGGGCACACCCAGTCAAAATGATGGCCTCAACCAGATTACGATGCAGCATTTTTACTTGTAACCTGGTTCCATTACACAATTTGGGTGGTCTTAAATTCCGAAGGAGCATGACCGGTGTACCTTTCTTCAGGATAAGCCTATGATATGGTAGCCCCGCTGGTCTTAATGAATTTAAAAACTCAAATGGATAGTTTACAGAATCATCATTATTGCATACCGTATCAACAGAGTCAATGAAATGAAATAAGCTTAAGCAGAAAAAGTATGATAACAAAGAACGCAAAAATATTACCAAAATATTGCAAGAATTACGAAACTTCGATAAAATACAGTGCTGCACTGATCGCTTAGGTAGACTCGGTGTGGGTTGGAGTGGGGCGCGTTCGAGGTACAGCGCGTCGTACTCGGGTTTTAACGTATCTGAGCCGATGCGGGATGGACGTTTCGAAAGCGCTGTGCTTGGTGCGTGCACCGGATCAAGTACATGTGTTTAAAACATTTATTTTCTTACGCATAAACACTCGATTAGCTAATCTATAAATATAACTTTTTATTTCAAATGAAAAACTGACCCGTGGCCTTCCAGTTTTGAAATTGTTTGAAAATTCTGAAACATGTTTATGTTTATTTTATCTTATCTCTTAAGTCAAAAAACTTAACAGCCTTAAATTAATGGTTTCGGCAAAATGGTATTTTAATGATACATTGAACCCCTTGCGAATTTTTCAAAATCGTTGCTGAGTGTGCGTTTCTCTGCATCAGCCCTTAACACTAATGGTATATCGGCCTACCCTGATTGGGCCATATTCACTACGCTGGCCCAGTGCAGGTTGGCGGATTCACATACACTATCGTATTTCTTCTCCGGAAATATGTAGCTTTCCTCATGATGTTTTCCTTCACCGAAAAGCCAGTGGTATTATCCATGCGTAAGTTTCAAAGAACTAATTGGAACGGGCTCGCCCGGGTTCGAACCCGCGACCCCAAGAATGTGAGTCGAGCTTGATCTCACTGAAGCTACCACAGCTTGAGCTGAGTGTAAGTTTACACCACTCAAAATTTAGTTTAGGCATTTAAAAGTAAGTTAATTTAATATTAAAAATTAATTTAGCAGCTTAGGCTGTACAGTATCTATAATAATTATGTCCGTCAAACAGTCGTCTGCGTGGACCTACAAAAAAATAGCCTATGTCCGTTTCCGAACCTTATGGTAGTTACCTATCCAAAAATGCAGCTCCATCTGTTCAGCCGACCAATAAATACGCCCATCCCCGTCCCCATTCCCAGCCTCATCCCTATAAGCGCCCCCTTCCCCATCCCCATCCCGATGCCAAATGTCATTTTAATATGAACACGCCCATCCCCGTCCACATCCCCGTTCCCTCCCTTATTTTCATCCCGAACCCCATCCCATCCCCACCCCCATCCCGATTTCAACTTTCATCTTAATATGGACACGCCCATCCCCGTTCCCAGCCTCATCCATATCCCATCCCCACCTGTCTCCACCAAATCCCCACTCCATCCCCACCCCATCCCCATTCCGATACCAATTGTAATCTTAATATTAACATGCCTATCTCCGTCCCGTCTCCGTTCCCAGTATCATCGCCACCCCCACCCCCACCCCCATCCCCACATCTATCCCCATCCCTATACCAAATTTCATTTTAATATGTACAGCCGTTACAAAGTTAAGGAGAAACAAACGTACTATCACTAAAACTTAGTTTTTTTTTATACTAACGGGAGCTGATTTTGAAAAAACTGTGACACCCGTATCTTCTTATTTTTATAGTAGAATATGTATACCAAGTTTTGTATCAATCGAACCAGAGAATAAAAAGTTTCATACAAACTTTAACACCCCATTTAACCCCCTTCGGGGTTGATTTTCGAAAAATCCTTTCTTAGTGGGCGTTTACACCTCTCCAAAAACATACCCTCCAAATTTCAAGTCTCTACGTTTAGCGGTTTGGGCTGTACGTTGTCTATATGTCAGTCAGTCAGTCAGTCAGTCAGGACAAAGTCATTTATAGTTATAGATTCTCACACCTATTAATTTTAACTGCATGCTGAACTATTTATTTAAGGTGAAAACAATTTCCCATATCATACCAAACCAACACTTTCCCATAGATCATAGTCACATTATAAGCCAGAAGACGTCCACTGCTGGACGAAGGCCTACCACTAAATAACCCCTTATTTTGCCCTTATTTGCCCTTAGGTTGCCATAATCTGTTACGCTTGTCTGATGGCTTGGGGATCGCAGAATGCTCATCACTATTAACCGAGAGACGCAGCTGCCCGCCCTCCGGGAGTTCTGGATGCAGTTTTAGGACATACTCACATCCTCCAGGTACATCATAGTTACTAACCTGGAAATTGTCGCAGATCAGCCCGCAAGTAGACGTCATCATTTCTCTGGTATATCTCTTGCCTGATCGCTTCCGGCTGATAAAAAGACGCAGCCAAACCTGAGAGTAAGATTGATGTTACATAACATTGTAGCAAACACTAGGTAAACATGCAAAATTATGATTATTATATATCATACAAACATATTAAGGCCCTAAACGTTTGGCAGTATGACATAATAGTGTTTATAGTTAAAAATGTACAGTCTATGTATGGTAATTGATTGATTGACGATGATTGATCATGTTTGTCTAGTGACTATTATCGAGTCAATACATGCGCATTTGCTTTCGTATAAAGGAATAGCAGACGACACATTTTTCACTCTCGCACTCGCATAAATAAGCTGAACTATTTTATATTAATGTCATACGGCAGGATTTGACGCCCGCATACTAGAGCTGGGTCCACATATAAAGAATCATTTGCCCAATCCGATCACCGTACCCACTCGTATCAGCGAGCGTATTTTTCATCGTACCGTATCTTGCTCCGTATCTAATACGCCTTAGTTTATTCCTTATCATATCTCTATCCTACTCGTATCTTCCGTGCAACGAGACTGGCGAAGGCGAAAGCGTTCAGAATGACGTGCCGTATCCCTTTTGATGACGGTCAAAAACCCACTCGACATGGAAAGGACCGTATCGCGTATAGTATCAGAGTGAATACGGATACGGTGATCGGACTAGGCAAATGATACATAATGTGGACCCGGTTTTAGGCGTGGCTTAGCAGAAAGAGGCGAGGGACGACAAGCGCACGGCGAAGCCTTCAAGCGATCTTTGTGTGGTATGTGCATACTTTCTGAAGACATGAGCAAAATAGCCAGCATTAGGATCATGGGTGGTATAGACCAGGGGCCGTACCGTGAACCGCTTATAGCGGGACCGAATAGGTTCAGCTGCCGACACTGCGCGACCGCGAACCTTATTGCCAGGAGATAAAATTCATAGTCGCGCAGCGTCGGCAGCTGACCGTATTCGGTCCCGGAATAGGCATTTATGGTACGGCCCCTGGTGTGAACACAAATCTTTGAGGATTATTGGTTGTTGAGTCGAAACTTAGTACAATATTAATTTTCTGGAGAAAAATCGCCGGCGGTTAATATAAGACTGAGGTGGAAGGAAATCCTGCTTGCGATCCCTTTAGAGGAAACCTGTAGTGGTAGGGCTCTACTGAAGAGTCCGCCTGGGGAAGTACACCACACACCTTTGCCAGTTATTCAACCGCCAAGCAGTAGTGTGCAAGCATTACTGTGTTTCGGTTTGAAGGGCAATGTTACCAGAAAAATTACTGGGTATGAAGAGATTTAACATCTAATATCTCAGGGTGACGAGCGCAGTGCAGTGCGGCGCAGGATTGTGTTCGCAAGTTCACAATTCTGGCACTGCTACTGTTAGTGGCAGACGTGACGCTTACCACCAGGCAGCAAGACGTTCGTCTTGCTCGCCTCGTCACTCATTGTATAAAAAAAATATGTCAATTTTTAAATCGATAAATGGTCGCATACCCTTCAATTCATATTATATAGGAACTGCATATAACTTTTATTTAACAATTAACATTGACTTTGACGCTTTTGTATGGATTTTCGTTAAATGGCTTACGAAGGAGGAATTGATTTTATTGATTTTAATATACTACAGTTTTTTTAATCAGTTATTCGTTATCGTGACTATTCAAAAAAGAATTATTTTCGCACATTTGAATAAAAACTTTTAGGTCTCTACGATTGCTTTTATGACGGTGTATATTATACTTTGTGTTTTATTTATCGCTAGCAGCAGCTATTTTCTATTCGTAGGTCAACATGTGTACCAAATACTTTTTTATTATGCCATTGATGGCTAACAAGCGGACGGGTTGTCTGATGGTAAGCAATTACAGTCGCCAATGGATATATGCATTACCAGGGGCACCACAAATACGTTGCGGACCTTTTAAGACTGTTAACACGTCTTTCGAAGTCTCAATGATGTGCGCCAGGGTGTCTGGCCTTCGCAAGGCTGGCAGGGAGAAATATCAGAATTTGCCTTTAGCATGTTTAGCTTGTGACCAAACATATGGACCCACAGGTGGAAAGTTTTTCAAATTGGTCGCCATTTCTTATTTGTAGTTTGCTTTGGCGTCGACGATAATCGTCTTAGTAGCCTTGAAGAGATGTCTTGAGGATGGAACAGTTTGAGTTTTTACTACTTAGTGCTTTGTACCATGATTTTAAAGCGGCTTACTTAAAACGAGAAGTTTTCGTGCAATATCTGTTATAGGATGATCGACTTCGCCCACCGATGCGATGGTTGGAATAAAAACATTCAATTCCTGGCAGCACGACATCGGCGACAAAGTCAGCACAAGTATCACAGACTGAAGAAAAGCAAAGCTGCCCCCAAGGGCATGAACTAGGTAGATGTGTAGACCTCACGCAATCCGTTCCAGTCTGCTGACCGATAGTGCCAAACATTACGACTACCTCAAGGAGGAGTACAGGCGGAGTCTAAGATTGGCACTAAAGCACGGATAAGACAACGGTCGAAAAGGGCCCATTCCATCCCATCATTCCAGACCCATCGCCCATTACCTGGTAGGTACATACTGGTCAGGGTGCGAGGTCATTAATAGGGCCAGCAAAGGAGGGCAACCAAACACAAATTAACCATTTTCTAAAGAATGCTTGCCGCCTAGCACTCGAGCCGTGATAAACGTCTAATGACCCTTTTAATCCCGCGAAAGCAGGCTTATCCATATTCTACGTTTATCACGTATCCGCGCGAAGGAATACAAATAAGTCCACGGCGCGTGCTAGGTGGCCAGGTCTTACTTAAAAACACCGGTTTATTTTAAATGACGTTAGTTAGTATTGCACGCTTAGTTTTTGTATTAATTACTAGAGATCCCCCGCGACTTAGTCCGCGCACGGAAGAAATTCGGCCCGCTCCCAAAATCTTTTTTTACCGCACTGGAGCCATTGTGTGAAAGTCAACAGCTCAGCTGTGAGCCGAGGTAATAAACCACTGCTTTAGTATTATGTAACCAAGACGTCCGCAGTTTGCTTTACATTAATTGGATGGTTCCTTCACATCATTGGTGGACATTTCAGCGGGGATGTGTCATCTAACATACGGAAAGGATAATGACAGGTGTTCCCAGCTGTCCGTTTGGTTCAACCACTGCCTTTTAAGGTAGAATAGGGTGAGCGCTTCTCCATTCAAACTTATTCCCCTATTTTCTTCCTGGATAATGCCTCTAGCATTTTTTTTAGTCTATGTTTTCTGTAGACGTGTCTTTGTCATTTCTTTTGTTTTCAGAAAGTAATTGTTAAAGAAAATATAGCCTTCAAAAAGTTACTATGAATATATTTAAAGCATTACATTTTATTAAACATTAGTTTCTGAAAAAAAAGTAAATGACAGAGACACGTCTATAGTAATCCTTGATTTTATAAAAAAAATTTTTGTTCTAGAGGCATTATCCAGGAGGAAAATAGGGGAACACATTTGTATGGAGAAGCGCTCACCCTATTCCCACTTAATGGCGCGGGGACAATGCTGTGACGAAAGAGACGGCACTTCATGTTATGATAACAGCGGTTTTTAATTTTCCAAAAGGCTAGTGTTACAGATGAGTTTGTTAGCAAATGTTATCATGCTATCTACTGAAAGTGTAGTTTTTAATCCGTGGCATCTCTTTTGATGGTTTTCAATCCATCAAAAGTAATTCGTAAATTTTTCTCTCGTTTGAAAAACTTGATCTGTAGTGCTTAATAAAAATGTGTTACAAAGCTGTGCCTTGGGCGACTTCGTCCGTTTACTGAAGAAATTTGGCCCGCTCCCAAAATTCACCACTTTAAATCATCCCGAGCAATTTTTTTAGCCCCCCCCCCCCCCAACTCTATCGACTCTAGCGACTTTACTTATTTAATCCTTAGTATGTATGTTGCTTCGGTGTGAGCAATAAAGAATTAATCTATCTATCGACTCAACCGACTCGACCGAATCTCCCAACTCCTCCCCCCACCCCCTTCCCCCTTTTGAATGAACTACCCAAATATCAATTTTCATCACTATAACTTCAAAAACAAAGAACTTTCCATACAACATACCCCCCTTAAATCGTGCCTTTAATTTTTTTTTTTTTAAATAGCATTTTTTGTTTTAAATGAACTATCCAAATCCAAATGTTCGTGACCTAAAGTACAAAAACAAAGGACTTTCATACAAACTTCCTCCACCTTTTTCCCCCTCTTGGGGGTCGAATTTCGAAAAATCTTTTCTTAGTACACCCCTCCGCATCGAGACGAATACACCCTCCAAATTTCAAGTCTGTACGACTAGCGGTTTGGGCTATGCGTTGTCTGTCAGTCAGTCAGGACAGAGCCTTTTATTATATTAGACTAGAGGTCCCCCGCGACTTCGTCCGCGTGCGGAAGAAATTCGGACCGCCCCCAAAATTCTCCACTTTAAATCATTCCGAGCAAACTCTACCGACTCGACCGACTCTATTGACTCTACCGATTCTACCGACTCGACCGACTCTATTGACTCTACCGATTCTACCGACTCGACCGACTCTACCAACTTCCCCCTTTGAATGAACTACCCAAATATCAATTTTCATCACTATAACTTCAAAAACAAAGAACTTTCCATACAACATTCCACCCCCCTTTCCCACCCCTTAAATCGCCCCTGTCAAAAAAAAATTTGAATACAGTTTTTTTTTATGGACTATCCAAATCCAAATTTTCGTGACTAAACCCCCCCCCCCCCCCCCTTGGGGTCGAATTTCGAAAAATCCTTTCTTAGTACACCCCTCCGCATCGAGACGAATACACCCTCCAAATTTCAAGTCTGTACGACCAGCGGTTTGGGCTGTGCGTTGTCTGTCAGTCAGTCAGTCAGGACAGGGCCTTTTATTATATTAGATAAACCAAAGATATTGGGAACAGAACTTTTTAAACTTAATTTAACTTTTTGAACTTTCTTCTTTATATAAGTAAAGAACGAGCAAGTTAAAAAAAACTGACTAGTGCACGCGACGCATGATCAAAATGCTGGCGCGTATTGGGACCTACCATACCACAGTGATAATATTGTAAAGAGATGCCAAAACCCTTGGCGATTGAGTCAACTGTATGCACATTTGTGTAAACAGCATTAAAATCACTATTATACTCGCATTTTGTTAGTTAGGATTAGGTAAGATTACTGTGAATAACAATACAATGGTTCTATACTCGGATTCTTAATAATACGGACTAAACTGACATTTGGAGTGTTGCTAGTTTTTGGCAAATTTGTAATAGTGCTGTGATAATAATATTAAGTTTATTAACATATGTTAAGAAACTTAATCTTTTTATTAACTTATCAAGTTATGTTAACAAACTTAATAATTTCATACTTATGAACTACTTCTACATATTTATAAGAGTCTTTGTAAAAGGTGAAGTTCATTACTTTTGTACGATTTCAATCTTTCCAAGGTTAATAAATCATGAAAATAATGTTACATTTCCATGTAGCGATTTACAGAATAACTTTTTAACACAATATATTTACCCTTTTCTACCTGCACTTCCACTGGCAGCAATTTAAATGTTTAACGGCACTTAATAATTATTCAATAATTCTTTTGAACGATATGAACTAAACAATATCCATCACTACGGTTTTTTCGCAGGCAGCATTATTTTGAAAAGTGACATTTCAATCTGTCAGTTTAGTCCGTTTGATTATGAATACGAGTATAGATAAAGTTTTGATCCAAACAAGTTCTAATACTTATGAGGCCAAACATAAAACCATAGGAACAGTACTACATTTTCTGGGTCTTGAGGAGACTTAAATTAATATCCGCGCCACGTCTCCACTTGTTGTTCTCGGCCTCTTTCGATATATAACCCACGCCTAAAAGGTTTGTCGTCTGCTCAGGTACATATGGTTGAGAGAGACAAGAAAGTAGGTAGGTAGCACTTACATAAATAATAAAGACAAGTACTTGACTAATCAGAGTCGGACGTCCTTTTATGTCCGATTATTATTATGATTATCTATCTATAGACTACAGCAATTTAGCCTAGTTCGGACTATGTTAGTAACTTAGTCGAGTAACGAGTGTGTTAGCACTAATATACTTGCTACTGTCCTTACTCGTTCGCACTGCGGTCGAGTAAGATACAGAAAGATTGACTCGACTAAATCGTGTGCTTAAAGTACTCGACAAAATGTTTGTTGTTCAGACACATTTCGTTACTAAAGGCTTAGGACAGATGGCCTAGTGATATAAATTTCCATACTACCTTGTATGAACTAGGCCAAAATGTCACATGCCTTTACGCTGCTCGACTAATTTACTAACGCAGTCCGAACTAGGCTAAATACGAATCTAGAATATACACAACAAAACAAATGAACAACCAAGTAAATCTTAAAATACAATGGTCATACATTTTCGAACTGCACACATATGGATGAAATAAGCTGCAAATTAAACAACATGTAGTCTAAGACAAGCTTATTATAGGGCGTCAGCGCAACATTTAGATTTAATAGGTACTTCAAAACATGCTCCAACCACGGCACGACCAAGCGCTTCCAAGGAGGTTCGACCATTCACTTATTTATTCTCGTAATGTGAAACTCTTTGGTGGAGTCCTTATATTATTATCATGGAAATAAAAAAAATACCGTTAAGTTTACGCCCGGCGCTATACTAGGGAGTGTGCGGTAATAGTACATTATGATACGAGTGTGCTATGTTGGTCATTACACTAGAGGCGGTACTATGCGCGCAAGCCGCAGGCGAGCGCGATAAGGAAGCCGATAGCGTAATGACTAATAGCACAAGAGTTCCATACGACTGTTTTCGTCACACTTGCGAGGAAAAAACATTTTTTTTGTGATAATAATCAATCACACAGCGAAAACGTCAACAAACATTTGCGGAAAATGGCGCCCAAATCAGTAATGCGCGCGCAGGTTGACATGTACTTCAGCGGCATAAGAACTCTTTGTTGGTATTACAAAAAAACTGTAAGTATTACCCGGCTATATTAGGAGTGCTACGTATACGTACGTCTAATTGCAGTCACGTACAAACTTGACTTTACCGGGTTGTAGGGTTTGTTGTTACCTATATAACACCACTGGCTCGACAATGCCCACGTATTTTATCTAGCACACTCCCCGTCCACTCGCGCCCGTGGCTCTCGTGACAGTGACGTTTGCTAACCAACACAGGGACACACGAGACAGCGTATGTATGCTATAACGCATACACTACATCCCTCCCTTGAGGATAAATTGGAAAATAACAAACAAAGGATCTTAGAAACGAAATCATTATTATTATTTAAAGATCCGTATTCAACTTGGAAGTTTTATACCCAATCAAGGTATCGAACATTTGCTAACCTATTTGGTACTTATACACATCAAATTACATTTGTAACACATTATTAGTATTAGGTAATCAAGTTTATTGATTTGTTGAATCGCAGTTTCATTTATTTATTTATTTTCGATATCCTTGTCTTCCTCTTCAGCTGCTTGTTCTTGATCCTTTTCCTGAATTGCTTTCCACTGCCCTTCAACTCTTTTTAAGTGGACAACATTTCTTCTCAGTACTTGCCCTGTTTGGTCGTTCCTGACTGTGATATCTCCTCCATGATTATTCTGTACCGTGTGGGGTGTTGGGTTATAATTTGAGCTAAGTTTATTAACTTTATCCATATTTTTTACATACACTTTATCTCCTTCAGTCAATGTCGATTCAGTCGCTCCTCTCCTTTTATCTCCATACTCTTTCCCCTTCTCCTTCTGAATTTTATCGTGGTCTCGCACTTCAAGATCAACTTGTGTGCTTTCCAGCCTATCGATTGACGGAATTTTGTCTCTGTTCTGCCGTCTAAAGAATAGTTCCGATGGCGATCTTCCTGTGATTGAATGAGGCGTGCTGTTGTACATTAATAGGTATTCCATCAGGCTCTCTTTTATATCTTTTTTCTCTAAATGACTGATCTTGAGGCGCTTTACGATGTCACGGTTTTGTCTTTCGACTTCTCCATTCTGTTGGGGCCAATACGGCACTGTATTGTAAAGGATGATGTTGCATTCCTTACAAAATGCACGAAATTCATCGCTGACAAATTGTCTCCCGTTGTCGGCAGTAATTGAGACCGGGTAACCTAGTCTGCTAAAAATTTCTTTGAGCAGTCTTATAATCTGGGCGCTAGTCACCGATTTCGTGATCTTGACTTCTTTATAACGACTATAATAATCAATCATTACAAAAAGGTAGTCGTTGTTAGGTAGTGGACCCAGTAGATCCATTGCAACGTCAATCCAAGGAGCTACAGGGAGTTCACGTCTTTTCATGGGCGTCGGGGGATTTGGCAATCCCACCAGAGTGCAGCTCTTGCAGGATTTGACAAGATTTTCTGCATCTTTATCAATTCTTGGCCACCACACTTTTGACCTTAACCTTCCTTTCATTGCAACAATTCCAGGGTGACCTTCGTGTGCAGCATCTAATACGTTTTTTCGTAATACATGTGGTATCACAATCCGGTTTCCTCGGAGTAATATGCTTCCATAGAAACATAACTCATTTTCGAAAATCTTATAGCCCTTGATAGATTCATGCCACTCTTTTTCGTAGACTCCTTTCTTAACGTCGTTTATTTCTTTGTCACTACCTGAAGCTTCAATGATAGTATTCATTGAAATTGCGCATGGCCTCGCTTGCTCCACAATTTGATGTACGTGTCCGTCTCCTCCCTTAGGTGGTGATTTCAAATGTTCACATAAACGGGACAACGGATCAGCGATGTTTACCTTTCCTGGCTTGTAGATCACGTTGAATTTATAAGATTGTAGCCGGAGCACCCAACGCTCTATGCGCGCACAAGGCTTAGATTTTAGTCCGAACAGTATCTCAAGTGGTTTGTGATCTGTAATTAGATCAAACTTCTTCCCAAAGAGGAAAATATTGAAATGTTCTACGGACCAGACCAACGCTAAAGCCTCTTTTTCTGTTTGACTGTATTTCCTTTCACAATCTGATAGTGTCCTGTTCCCGTATGCGATTATTCGTGGTCCTTTTGAGTCTGTTTGTACCAATATAGCACCGAGGCCTACAGGACTAGCGTCTGCGATAACTTGTGTTTTGTCTTTAACATCGAGGTATCCCAGACACTGTATTTGAGTCAGAGCTTCCTTCAGCTCTGTGAACGCCTTGTCTTGCTCGCTTGTCCAAAATGGTTGAATAATAGTCTTCTTCCCCAATTTTTTCCTTAGTAATTCCTTCAGAGGTTCGGTTTTTGTAGCCAAATTTGGTAACCACTTATTAACGTAATTCACCAGTCCTAGAAAACTCTGTAGTTCTTCTATAGTTGCAGGGACTCTAAAGTTGGCGATGCTCTCCATGTACTTTGGCAACGGTTTTACTCCGTCTGATGACAGTTCGTGTCCCAAGAAGTTCACCTTCTCTACTTTGAATATGCACTTCTGTTTGTTGAGTTGTACATTATTTTCTTTGAGTACTTGCATCACCTTTTCCAGTCGTGAGTCGTGTTGTTTTTCGCTATCTCCAAATATTAAAATGTCGTCAATAAAGTTAATTACTCCATCGCATTTTATCAACAATCTTTCCATTACTTTCTGAAAGATCTCTGGAGCGCAACTGATACCGAACATAAGCCTTTTGTACCGGTATAGCCCTTTAGACGTTATGAAGGTCGTTATATGTCTGCAATCTGTGTGCAATTCGAGCTGATGAAAAGCATCTTTGATGTCTAATTTGCTAAAATATTTGGCTTTACCGACTTCGGGCAAGAGTTTATCCATGCATGGCAAAGGATGATTTTCCCGCAAAATAGCAACGTTAGCGCGTCGCATATCCACACACAATCGCAGGTCCCCATTTTCTTTCATAATTGGTACCATTGGGGAAACCCACCTTGAAGGTCCGTGAACCTCTTCAATTATATCTCGGTTTAGTAGGTCCTGAATCTTATTTTCAACTTCTCCTTCAATAGGCAGTGATATTCTCCGGTACGGTTGTGATACTGGTTGTACGTTGTCATCAATAGGGATTTCCACCAGCACATTCTTGAGTTTGGGGAATGGGTTTAATGTCCGGCTGTCCTCTATTTCATTAATATCTACGCCTATTTTCAAAACCCCTAAGAGTGTGGCAGTTTCTTTTCCTAACAGGTCCCTTGTGCCGCCCGCAATAACGTAAACAGTTGTTTGTTCTTGTCGTTCATTTATTCCTATTGTGGTCTCGAATGATTCTTTTATATTGAGTGGAGTGCGACTGCCATAAGCGAGGAGTGTTTTGTTTGGCTTGGGTGCCTGATTTTTTGTTACGGCTCCTTTCTTTTTCATGGCCTCCCATGTTTCTTGGGTTATCAAGTTGACTTTACAGCCTGAATCCACTAGCATTTTAGTCTTGATTCCTCCTAGGGTGCACTCAATTGTCGTGTCGTCATCAACATTAAAAACATAATCCACTTCCACTCTCGCTTTTTTGTTTCCTTTTGTATTTTGTGTGTTTCCAGATTTTTCTTGTTCATTGGCTTTTCTTTTTGTGCCCGCTGTTCTGCAGAATTGTCGGAAATGACCCAGCTTGCTACAGGTAAAACAAGTTCTTCCTATAGCAGGGCATTCTTTGCAATCTGATTGATGACTTTTACTTCCACACCGTCCACATGGTCTTATGTTTTTGTTGTGTACTTGTCTAGTTTTGTAGGTTCCTTCTTTTTTATTTCTGTTGTATATAGCGTTAATTTCTTGGTTTTCTTGCTTCTTGTCTTGACTTTCTTGTTTTTTATCTTCATATATCTGTAATTGGTCGTTGACCACCTCCAAAGTGTTGGCTTCCGTCACGATTTTTTCTAGAGTTATGCTGTCACCCACTGTTAGAATTTTTTTACGCAATTCAGGTGAAGTACATTTCTCAGTGATCTGGTCGATCAAGTGGTCTTCTTTTTTGTCAAAATTGCATTTTTCAGCTTGCTTACGTAGTCGTACCAAAAAACTTTCAAACTTCTCGTTATCTTCTTGCTTGATCAGTCTAAATATGTGACGTTCAAAAACGCGATTTTGTTTTGGAAGGAAATATTCGTCGAGTTTTTTTATTGCTACGTCAAAACAGTTGACTCCTTCCGCAGCTTGAACGTTTGCGCCAGGTAGGTTATAAAATATATCTTGCAGGCTAGCTCCTCCAAAGTGCAACAACGTCGCTCGTTTCCTCTGTGGAGACTCGATTTCAGCGGCGTCAAGATATATGTGTAGTGATCTTTTCCATTTCTCCCATTTGCTACCTATAGAGGTCCTATCACCGTCTAAGTCTAGCTTTTCCAAAGCAAGCATTGGTTGCTGAGCCATGTTTCTTGATCCCTTTGGAGCGACCTGGAATATCCAATTTATGGATAGTCAATACAATGAACTACCTATTAGACAACTTGCAATTTAGCCGAGGTTTTGTCAACCAGTTCCAATTTAATGGAGGCGTTCATTTGAACCCCAGACAATTCCTAATTTAATGGAGGTTTTGTCAACCAGTTCCAATTTAATGGAGGCGTTCATTTGAACCACCAGACAATTCCCATTTTAATGGAGGTTTTGTCAACCAGTTCCAATTTAATGGAGGCGTTCATTTGAACCACCAGACAATTCCCAATTTAATGGAGGTTTTGTCAACCAGTTCCAATTTAATGGAGGCGTTCATTTGAACCACCAGGCATTTCCAATTTAATGGAGGCATTCATTTGAACTACCAGACAATTCCCAATTTAATGGAGGTTATGTCAACCAGCTCTAATTTAATTAAGTGAATAGTAGGGTATAGTAGGGTCACTATATACACGGCTACGTTCATTTGGAGTTTTAATATCAACATTCCAATAATATCCAAAACTAGTGATGTTAATAAATGAGTATTGTAAATGAATATTATTTTTAGGATCCGATAGTGCGAACGTTCGTTACATCACTACTCTTAACAAAGTAGCTCAAAGACATTGAACGTGATCCCGTTACGTATAACATTTTTAAACAAAGTCTAACATTTAAGATTGGTAGGTAGGTATCTACTAAACTAGGCAAAGTTTTTTCTCTCACTTAAAATATTTGTACTTTGTTATAATTAGTGAGTGGGATCACTAATTATAACAAACAGTTGGAACATTCATGACGCCTCGTAAGATCACTAAGAAATGTGATGAATTCTTACGACCCATACGGGTAGTAATGAATATAAACGTATTTAACTTAGGTGGTGTCGGTAGGTAATTAGTTAATTATAACTTATATATTCTAACATGTAAATTTGAGGTAGGTAATGCGTTTGTTGTTGGTATTCACATAGGTAAATGACAAAAAAAATGTTGATTTTGCCCTGTAAATTACTATTTAGTACCTAATTTACTATGTTCGGCAAATTTCACGAAATATAATAACATGCATGACGGGTTTGTTTTTAGTTATGTATTGATGTAAGGTGTTTCCTTCCGTAAGATATTAGTAAAATGTTTACCTTTTTGCTCGTCGCCACTTGTAGGGTTTGTTGTTACCTATATAACACCACTGGCTCGACAATGCCCACGTATTTTATCTAGCACACTCCCCGTCCACTCGCGCCCGTGGCTCTCGTGACAGTGACGTTTGCTAACCAACACAGGGACACACGAGACAGCGTATGTATGCTATAACGCATACACTACACGGGTTATACCTATTATAGTACAAGTGCCGTAATGTAAAGTAAAAAGCACGCGTGTGTAATAGCTTGGATTATGAGCCTAAAAGCGATGCAATAAGATCTACTTTTCGAGCAAGTGTGATGAAAAATAAGTACTTAGCTAAGAGTACCTACTTTACCGCACGATCCGTTGTATGGTGCGTAATGTTCAACTTTCGAACGCTGTATACAGGCTTCGTAAATGCATTTTTCGAGCAAATGTGTTGTAAAATTGTATACGCACCACGGGATCAAGTAAAAAAGCCTCAGATCTCATGTTTGTCACCCTCGGCTTCACCCCGGGAGACAATATAGGTACATGAGATCTGACACATTCTTTACTTTTGCTCCCTAGGTGATTAATCTACTATTAATACGGCGCAACCTACTCCATATCATTGACACATCTTTAATCGAAATTGGTTGAAGCTGTTGGCATCTAGCCACATACCTACCACGTATAAAGATTGTACCTTTGTTTGTAAGCAAAACTTCAACAGGTCTTGTTGACAACACGTGTTACGCAAAAATTTCCGACTTGTGGCTCTTTTTTGTCACCTATGCTTGGACCGCCACGTTTTATAAAGCCTTTTTAGCTTTCAAGAAGTGTAAAATATAGTTTAGTTTGTTTTTAAAATATATTATTTCAAAAAAATTTAAATTTGACAAAAGGCAAGGACCCCGCAGTCAATGGAGCTAAAAAACAAATTGAAAAAAAAAACTGCTGGTATTATTTAAGTAATAAGAAGCAAAACTCAGGAAATATACGCGGCGATACAATGTCCAGGTTCGATGTTCAGGTAGGTATGTATATACTTACTATAAAGCAATTTAAAAAAAAACTACTTCAATTAAAATTCCACACATGTGAGACGCATAATTAAAAGGATAGTTTCTGCTCACAATAAAGTATCCAGCCGGCTATATATATTTTTTTAGTCTACATACTCGGAAATATGCTAATTACGATTGCCCACGTGTCAAGAACCGGTGCACTTACTTAAGGCGAATGTTTTGTTTGACTTTCATAAAAATCTTGACATAACTTCTCAAAAAGAAAGTAATGTATTTGTTTGGATACCTATTTATACCTATTAATACATTTATAGATTACTAAATAATAGTAGATTGTTTACCAAGGGGGAAACAACTATTTTTAAGGCGAGAAGATTTCTTTGAATCCAGAGCGTAGCGAAGGATTCTAAAGTAGAATCCTGAGCACATCGAGGGATTCAAAGTACTCGAGCTTAAAAATAGTGTTGATCCCGAGGTGGACACTCTGCTTTTTATCACCCTATGTGAGAAAATAAGTAAGTGCAGCTTATGAATAATAATAGTACCTACGTTTATTCTCACTGCTCAAATTAACTTTTCACTTTCTATTGATAAAGATACACTAAGTTAAAATAATACAAAGTAAAATCCGAATTTGAGAAAACAATTACAAACGACGCCGGAATGCATTTCGCGCGCCTTCGTTTTTTAAACAGCCTGTTACTTGTTCATACAATGTCCGTGGTTGATCTCTTTGTTGATTGGAACTTTTACTATCAATATCCACATTCCAAATTAAAAACAGGGCATAATGATGTTTGCGAGAAACAAAGAAGGTTTTTGAATAGATGTGTTAAAATTACTTACTCGGAAAGACGGCCTCAATGAACAAACTTAGTTTTTAGGTATGACTAAATTAGCTAATAAAGTCATTCAAGTATACAAATCGTTCACTAAGGGCAACAGGTGGGCACAAAGTTGCCGTTACGCAAACAAAGACGCGAGCCTACCAACTTTCAAAGTACTATTAACTGATAGCAATACAATTTTAGTTCGATGTGCCAAGCAAGTCTCCAGTGCGCCTGCGACAGGCCCGGGCGAGATTATTGATTTGTTTGTTTCCATTGCAATTCCGAGAATAGACCACGTCTACGAGCCTACAGTGCGGTTGTGTCCTGTGTGGGTGTGTGTGCTTGTGTTGACCTGGCCAGATTGCAATATTGATTGATGCCTAGATTAAATTTCGTTCCTAATCAAGCTAGGTAAATGCCGGTGACCACTCGCGTATCGGCACGTAGTCCCTCACGCTTGCGCCCGGTCTCCTGGTAACTAATTAAAATCGCTACTGATGAAACTTTCACGCTTATTCTTATTGCGTTTGAATAAAACGTAGATAGGAAAATAATGCAAATACTCTAGTGTTTCAAACTGAAATTATTGCAAAATAAACTCAAAAAGCTCGATAAAAATAAGCGTTGCAAATGATAACGTATATACCTCTCGGTTCAGAGGACTTCGCGCTGCCGCGCCGTGAGGATATCTTCAGGATTTTAAAACGATTAGAACTCATTTTGTACCGAATGAAATACCGAAAATATGTTTTGAAGACACCCTGGTCAGCACCGAGAGGCAACAAAAGCAGTGTGATTATACGATAGAAGTGAGACGAGACTCACTTTCAGTGAAGTCCGGCGTCGGGTTAGGGTCTAGTTCTTGCGTGTGTATATCAGAGCGGGGCGAGAACACGGGACTGAACCTCGGCGAGGGTGGGTATCGCGGCGAGAGGAAGCCTGTGCAGCGGAGGTCGCGGCAAGGGCACGCCGCCGCCGGCCCGTACCCCGAGGGCACTAGGCTCGGCAGCGGCAGCACCTGCCAGCTTGCCACTTCACACCCAATACACATGTTAGTATCTAAATAACGCCTCGCTAACACATACATTGATCTTTAATCAAGAGCTCAAGATTTCTATTCTAACGCTCACAAGCGAACGAATTTTCATCTATGGTGTGCAGCGTTTTGGAACTCAGTGGAAGTGAATCCAAAAGCAGTAGTGGCTTAATTCGTGTATGGAGTCCTCTCATCACTGTCCCGCTATGTAGAGGATGGTTTCGTATAAATACTCAATACTTATGTTAGTCATACATTAACATGAATGATACATGAAGGTTTTTAATGACAAGTTTAGATAAGTGATACCTTGTGAGGGTTTGGTATAAAATTGCAGAGCGGGCCAGACTATTCTATTATTTCTTGCCATTAAAATATTCGTCAAGGCTATTATAATAGCATTTTGTTGTGCAAATATTTAAGAGCGATTTAAAAAAAAGCGTTTTTTCCCGTTTCTATTTATTTTATAATGAGTTGTATAATATTTTGATAGCTATTGGATTTGGGCCGGGGCTGCTATGTCATTATATATGCATAAAAAACACCAACGCGATTTCACCACCGCTAACGCGCGAGGCCGCTATTTTGAAGAAAAAACAAGATTATGGCTTCATACTATAATCTTCAAGGCATTTTAGATTGTAACATATGGATGGCTATCCAGAATTTCTATACTTCAAAACTCAGAACCTGCGAGTAAAAGGTTCCTCTAAAATTACTCATATGCAGCTCTTGCTATACCGATCGTACTAAGGCGATTAGAATTTACGTTTGAGACCTAAGTACATCCGATCGGAATTTAACGAAACTACTAATACTTCTATTAGATAGATCCGATTGTACCGATGCCAAAGCCAAAATAGATGGTTTATAACAAAGTGGAACAAAAAGGTGTGATACTGAAACTGAAGAAAACAAAATTGATTTAGTTCTAAATATTTTAATACAATACTACCAATATACAACAATGCTGGCGGCATTGGTAGAGCTAGAGGTTTGCGGAGTCGACGGCAGTAGTCCTCGCGGAGTTGGAGCCGATTACTAAGCATGCCTTGGCAGCTTTGAGACGTACCAAAAACCGCCTCGCTCTCTCGGCGCCGGACATTGGGGTACCCATGCGTGGCCCCCTCTTTCCGGTAATAGCCGTGATTTATATGTTTTACTGCCTGTTGCAAGGGATGGGGCCGATATACATGGTGCTATGTAATCGGCTAGGGAGCGGTCGTGAGGATGTTGTATACAAGATAACAAATAACTTATATTGAACGGTTTTTGAATGAAAATTCACAAAAAAAAACAGCTTTTCCGTACAATTTATCACATGTAGCGCTCGTGGCGTAGCTTGTCTAGGTGATTCTAAACGATCACCGATGTTAAGCAACGGACGGTCCGGTCAGTCTTCGGATGGGTGACCGTGAGTGACATTTATTTCTGAGCGCTACCGTGTGTCGGATGACACGTTAAATTGTTGGTACCGGTTGTTTGTTCTAGTTTCTATGACAACAACCGTCAGCCATGTCAGAGGCCTTTGGGCGGCACATTAACTCTGACACTAGGGCTGGCCACTCAGCCTATACGAACTTACTTACTTTTTTTATCACAATGTTTTGTATAGAACAGCTTTTTTCTTTCGAAGTCGTAGAACAAAAGTTGTTTGTTATCTTGTATACAACATGCTCACGACCGCTGCCTAGCCGATTAAATAGCACCATACATCAATTTTAACAAAAAAATTACACTTCCTGGTTATTTTTAACTATAAATACCTAGTATTTTTTAAATTTAATTCTTTATTTTAGTAAAAAATATTTATTTGCATTTAAATCAATCTGTCTAAATAATAAACTCTAAACACATGAAAGAACCACCGCGTTATCATGTGTGAGTCGTGAGTTACGCCGAGTAGAAAGGAGAGACCGCCGGTTTCGGTTATTCTACGCAGTGCCCTTCCCCGCCAAACCCCTACACAAACTCAATTTCATAAAAGCGACCTCTGAATCTGAATGTTCGGTGTGACGTGTGACGGTTCACGTCAAAAATCAGCTGCTCCACAGAAAAAGTTCATTATCTTTCGACAAAACGTATGGAACAGCTGAGTTTTTTCTCGATTTCAGGGTTGGCCCCGTAGTAAAAGTTGTTCATAATGAGACATACACATACATACCCTTCAGTATTATCACACCATTTTGTTATACGTTGTATGTTCTATTCTATGTTCGTGTGCTTGCAGACTCAATGAACGTACTCGTCGAGACCCATCATCCACTCTATCCATCTTCTAATGAATTGAATATCCGACCAGAGCGAGCAAACGTTACTAGGGTACGTATGGGTAGATATGTAGGGCGATTATCTGAGCGGGAATATTACACTTTGAATGCACACTGCAATTTAAATGAGCTGACGACAAAGCATTTGTAATAAAGTCCATATGCTACAAGAGTGTGATTGTTGGAATTGAACCATAAAATATTAATTTTTAATATACTCCTATTTGCTATATGAGTATAGTTAAGAAACTTAAAATCTTTGTACGAAAGTTACGAATTAGGTAGGTACTAGGATTTTAAGGATATTTTTTATTACTAGGAAGTTAACGTTAAACTTTACTAAATTCGATGTTTAATTAAATATTATTTCTTAAAAACGTTATATTTAGGAAATTTATTAAATGTACAGGGCTACTGGTAACTCGTCGTATTCCCAGCGGGACCATATATATATGTATGGCTAATGTATGGCCGAAAGTTAATAGTATTCAAGATTTTTAAAATTAAACACAAAAAATACGTTTTTGGCACTAATCGTAAACCTTTTGCTAAATCTTTACGTTGTAACGGTCAACGGATTTGTGTGAAAACCAAAATGGAGGTAGGACCGCGATCACTTTATCAACACAAATGAGTGCATTATATAATAAATATGAAAAATATATATATTCGCTATGTATATTCGCTAATTAATCAATGAAGTGCAAGAATTTGTTCGCGAGTTCACAACAATGTTGTTATGGGCAGGCGATATGCTTACCACCAGGTGCCTTATTTTTGAATGGTACGCAAGCGTAGCGCATGCGAAAGGGGATGATCTTCGAACGATACTGTTTGGAATAAGGTTCAATATCGTTTGAAACTAAGCTCCTTTCGCATGCGCAACTTTGCGCACGATTAAAAAATAAGGCCCCTGGCGAACGTCTCGCTCGTTCGTTACTCGTCGTGCATTATAATACATTTAAAAATGAAATGAGCCAGAAACAATATTATGAGAATAATGAGAAGAGAGCGATAACCGCGGCGAGCACGGAAATAAATGGGAGAAATCCGTACTGAACGTGACATATTTGGAATATACCTTTTGATTCCAATGTGTGGTATCTTATTGTATCATATTTGAGTCAAATTTAACAACATTATTTGGTATGCTTGTTTCAATTTTATATCCGCCATATTGGATTAAGCCAAAGACACGATCAACAAACAAACACAGCAATAGAGTTTAAGACGCATCGATAGACATATAATTATATGTCCTTAACGGAGAGATGGGCTTCGTTAGCGTTGGTCCGCAACCCATCTAGGAGAAAGAAAACTCTAAAATCAACCCAGGATCAGTCACGGCACAAGTAGGGACTGCCATAGTTGGAGTTAAACACCACCATAATCTATCTTGAGCTTCAGGACGCTAACGTCCTTTTAGGCCAAGATAGAAGAGAGCTTTTTTGTTTTATTCATACGGGAATACTCACGTTTAATTAAATCGGATACTCCGACTATAGTTTCGATCACATCCGGTGACCTTTTTCAAAGAGTGAAAACAGAGCCCGACGCGCGTGCAGCTGCGTCCTGCTTAGCACACAACAAAAATGTGTCAAAACCACGTCAGTTTTCATAATAAAATAGAAGAGAACGTTTATAGACTACTCGGAAACCTTTGACAGCTTCAACCACACCTCTATATTGAAAGCTCTTCAAAACCAAGGCATCCACTCCACCTATATTCAACTATTGCGAAACATATACAATAGCAGCACAGCACAAACTGGACCGTCATTTGCCATACAAAAAGGAGTCAACCAGGGAGACCCACTGGCTCCGAAACTCTTTACTGCCACTCTTGAGGACATCTTTAAACCTATAGCGGTAAACTGGGAGGAAAGGAGCATTGTCGTGGGTGATAAGAGGTTAAAAAACCTTCGATTTGCGGACGATATAGTGCTCTTCTCCTCCTTCTCTCCTCGGCATCAGAACTAGGCTGTACGATCAACGGTTTCAACACTGCAAACCTCGAGGTCGAACTGAAGATGAACATGTTGAAGACCAACGTAATGACAAACAGCACGAAACGTAGGTTAGAAATCGTCGGTGTGGGGAAATCATATGTCCATGAGTATATGTACCTGGGCAAATTAGTATCCTTCCAGGCACGACAAAAAGAAGAAGTTGCACGACGCACCGAACGAGCCTGGACGACCTTTTGGTGCATGAAAGACCTAATGAAAGGCAACCTCCCTCTTACGCTCAAGAAAAATCTCTATCCTATCCTCACCTACGGTGCTCAAACCTGGAAAGTTCGCCCTCGAGGTATGCCAACTAGCCATGGAGCGCAGTATCTTAGGAGTCAAACTGTCAGACCGCATTAGGAACAGCTTCCTGCGCTCCAAAACTCAAATCGTTGACGTTGGTCAAAAAGCAGCCGAACTAAAGTGGAACTGGGCCGGATATGTCCGCCGCATGTCAGACGATCTGTGGGCAAAGCTCACAACACAGTGGGCTCCACAGACCGGTAGACTGACTGGAAGGCCCAGGCGGAGACGGCGGGATGAACTGGACTCCTATAACAACTGGGCTCATAAAGCTTTAAACCGAGAAGAGTGGTAGGAGGATAGAGAGGTCTTTGCCCAGCAGTGGGACGGAATAGGCTGATAATAATAATAATACTAAATCTCGTTCACAGTTAAATGACGTTATTTAGTACTGCGCAGTTGCGCATTTCATTATTTGTATGGCGCTAAATGACGTTTGTAAAGTAGCCTATTTTTTGGCTTCGCACTTTGTGCTTTTGCCAGTGTCAAGTATATACATTTTTCAAGTTTTTTTTAGCATTACGTCACATAAGTCATAAAACAGTCAGTTACATTATTAGTCAAGTCATGCCTAAATAAAGTGGTGGTAACTAAGCTTCCACGGAATTTCTAAAACAACACGAAGAGACATGTTTCACCACATTATACCACTTGCCCACACTCGTGCGTGTAATGCAATACTTAATGAATAAAACACCACCACTTTTAATCATTTATTCGCAAAAAAACACAACTAAAAACCAACCAAATAGTTGCATCGTTGAGAAAGAAAATGACTTGATCCGTTTCAGTTGGTCAGAATGTTTTTTTTAGATATTCCTAACGAACCAACCAAATAGTTGCATCGTTGAGAAAGAAAATTAGTCAAACCGTTTCAGTTGGTCAGAATTGAAAAAAAATATTGATATTCTTATCGAACCAACCAAATTGTTGCATCGTTGAGAGAGAAAATTACTAGTTAAACTGTTTCAGTTGGTATGTTCAGTTGGGTGGGTGTGGATTGACAGTTATTTTCATGATTAAAGGTAAACGAATTCTCATTTAACTTATTACATGGATATGATGAAAATCATTGAGGCATTCATTTTTGTAAAATCAAGTCAAATACAATCACGTCTTCAAGGCTAGAGTTAAAAGATTTATAAAGATCGACGTGCGCCATCCTAGGCAAGAATGTCACTTACCATCAGGAGAGTTAGCAGCCAAACGTAGATCAATATCCAATGTAAAAAAAGAACACCACCATAAACTACATAGAGATTCAATCGCTTTTTCAGAATTCTTTATAGAGAATGTCGCTTAGTAGAGCACTGCAGGATAAACTATTGTTTATTCTATTTTAAAATATGATTAGATTGGATGGGTTAATGCTTGGAGGATCTAGCTCTTTCTCTACTTAATCAAAGGGTTTATGTCGCAAATCGCAATGGCGTCGCGTCGCTTGAGCGGTCTGCAGAAATGGTATTAGTAGATAGTCTACGACTTAATTTAGTACTTATTCTTTGGAATTCACGAGCTGGTGTTTATGTAAAAGTCAAAGCCATGGAGGTGAGCAAATTTGCTAGAACTCCAAAATCAAATCATTATTCCTGTTTATGTATTAAAAACATAAGAATTCTCAGAAAAGGCACATATTTTACAGTCTATAATTTTGCTTCGTAGTCTTTTGTTGTTGTTGCTTTTTGTTCGTGTTTAGACTTCGTAGTCTTGGTACTGTGACCTTAGTTCCTTGTTAGTTAGTTAGTTAGTTCCAGAAATATAAGACGTGGCAGAGCGCTGATAAATCGAAGTGAGTTGGCAACCGAGAATGTAGAGATATCCTTTGGGCTATACGTATTCCCGGCAGGATCAGATAACACGAACAAAAAAATTTAAATTAAAAAACTGGGAAAATAACAAATACAATATTCAAAAATACTTAGAATGTGATAACCATGTCTAATAATGTAATAATTAATTTTTAGTAAATTTTTACGATTAGTGCTAAAAACTAATTTTTTCTGTAAAAAAAACCCTTAAAGAAAAAAGTATAATTTGAATAGCGTAGCGGCCAATATAAATAATGAAAATAAATAAATGAGTAGTTTAATGTATATTGTACAATGATTGATTATAATGAAACGTTTAAATAGCGCGGTATCAAGCTGGATGTTGGTTTGACGCGGGAAAGCGATGAGTCAGGTCACAGGTGAATGGCATTTCGAAGATCGATTTAGACCGCCCTTTTTGGAGGGATTTTATTGGTCAATAATGATTGATTCTGATGCTTTTTGAGTAACGTGTGAAAATCGGGTCATTGTATTACTGCCACAAAATAAATTCGTCACAGTTTTTAAAATTCCATACTATGATAGTTAACTTGCAACAGTCATTAAACATATTTTAAGGTGTAAATCTCAAAAGGCGGCCCACGTGTCTATGCAGAAGGGCAAGCTAACGAACGTGAAATTAAAAAAAGGTGGCAAATTTACTTTGTGGAGAATTTACAATGAGCCGCTGTAATGTACAACAGATTTAGAGAGGCAGACGTTCTCGCTCACTCGGGCAACATGGTGGACGCTTATGCTAACGCTCGACGAAGTGCGTCCGAGCAGCCAGACAGCAAGATAAGCAACCGTTTGATAGTTCATACGACAAAGCGGTAGATTAAACAACTATCGCTCTATCGATAGTATCCAAACTGGTTACTATCTATCGACTACTAAGTCAGACTAAGTGAGAGCCTACTGATCTGATTCACTACTCATATCTGGGGTCGTCCTACTAGACCATCTCTGGACTGCGCGAGTTCTGGTCGTACGAATCGACGATTAAACATTTCGGTGTCCTAATTGACTTTTAAAGTCGCGCGATGAATTTCAATGGATTTGTACGATCAAGATTCGCGAGAACTAGCGATGGTCGCGTAATCGAATGGGCGGTTTTCTGACAGTCAATAATAAAATTATGATCATAAAAATCCGTTAGATGGCGTTGACGAGACATGATTCTCAATAATATCACTACCTAGTCTGTGGTTCTGGAGATTTTGAAAGAATGAATCAAGGTCAACAGGCAAAAAATTAAAAAATGCTTATTTCTACATTCCGGATGTCTCTCTCATCTGGAATGTAGAGGTCTGGGACGGATAATGTGGATCTGAACGGAAATCTTTCCGATTGAGTGAATACCGCTGTATTGTCATGCTTTTTTGTGTGGTTATTGTTTGTCTAACAAAGTGCTTACCCATGGTATTTCCTATGCTTTTGTTATTCCACAACACAAATTAGTAACTGCGGATAAGTAATTAGTAGTGTTTTTGCTTTTTCATTAATCAAATGCGAAAAAAAGAGAATCATGTTCTCGTCAGCGCCATCTATTCTTTGGCCGTAGCAATGCGTTTTGACAGCTGTCAGAAAACTTCCCATTCTATTATGACGACGTCTTAGAGTAATTATCGACGGTAGTAACAAACGTGTTAGAAATTAGGATCACCATCCCTTAATTAAATATCAAAATATTATATGTGAATGAATCCTACGGTCTTAGTAAAATAGTGAAAATTCAATAATCAAAATTCAATCATTGCGTCCCACGACAAGATCTTATCGAAACGAGAAAATATCGCGGTAAGTTTTTACTTAACATTTCTGAAAACCAGGAATAATAACACAGATTAACGTCTATTAAAATCCCATAAAATCAAGACTGTAGGATGTACTCATAGACATTGATCGAAATAGGGACGCGAGTTTATGTAATTCGCGTGCCATAAGAAGCGTCGGTAGCTAAAAAAAAAGGCAAAAAGCTTCTCTATGCTATTTTATTTAATCTGCGCTCCGTTATATACCGCTAAAGGAGTTAATAGTTTTTTTTTTATGCCTACTCATCAGCCAGAAGACGTCCGCTGCTGGACGAAGGCCTCCCCTTAATAGGGAGGGGTTGCCATAATCCCCACGCTTGGCAGGGGGCTTGTGGGTCGCAGAATGTCTTAAAAATATGAGTAATTGTTCCGTATTGTGCTGTACATACTAACTCGACAAAAAAAGGTTGGCCGAGATATAGGGAAACGTTTCTTTTCATCGGTAATTAGAAAAAAGTAGTAGGTACGCTTAGTTTCTATACAGATCGAGGCTCTAACTCAATCCGATCCCGGGACCCGTGGAGACAAACCCTTATGTTTTATATTTCGATCAATGTCAACCTACAGGCATAGCGCTTAACTGATTAGGTTCCTGCGGTAGTGGAGAGGTGCGGGAGGGTGTTTTCGTTACATCAAATGACGCGTGACTTCAGTCGGGCGTCAACATCGCTGTCATCAATACGTGTTATTTAGACAGGCCGCTTTACAGACCGTTCTATTACGTCACATGCCTCATGCCACCCATCCCGCACCGCTCTGCAAAAACCTATTAAACGTACACAAGCCGGTCAGTTTTTTTTTGTTTAATGTTTTATAGGCTTGCGTTTGACTGCCATCTCATCTGATGATAAACGAAGATGCAGTCTACGATGGAGCACGCTTGTCTAGAAGAAACTGATTCACTCGCGACCATACTCACATCACTTCTCCATAGAAACTGGGAAGTAATATTACTCCACTATGTAAAGTTGTAGGTCCAAGACTAAGTATTATATCGATTTGTCTCTTCATTATCAAGGATTGTAAATTGATAAGAAAGTAGAAACTTAATAAACATGAAAGTTATGAGCCAGGAACATTTTATATTTTAGCTCAATTTTAACGCCACTTTGGACGTAAATAATTAACATAAGGAGTACGAAAACTCTAAAATAATGTATCTAGCGGCATAGTTTAGTCTATCAAAATTTCGAATAACTTTAGCCAAATCCTACAGCTAATGTTCGACATGAAAAAATTGCGCGCTCATTTCTCTTTCTTTCTCCCTTTCACACACTTTGTTTGATGAAGAGAGCATGTGTTTTAGCCACGCCCACCGTTAAGTTCGAGGCGACGGGCGGTGCATCCTTAAGCTATGCCTGTAATGCAAAATATTTTCTAAAATGGCCCGCCGAATATACTTAAGGTTTGCTCCGTTAATATACGTATTCCTGCAAACACCTTAACACTAAACCTATAAAACGAAATATCTAATGCTGAGCTTTAAATGTCAATGTCATGTTAACTTACCAGGCTTCAGGTTCATGGGATTCAAATGGGTCGGAGTCCCGGCGAACATCTGCGAAGCGTAGGGCGAAGCAGCTGCCGGAGTCATGGTATTGCCAAGACAAGATTCCGGTCCTGGACAAAAACACTATATTACACTAGTTCCAAAAGAGTATACTATTATATTTATATAGTTTATTTTATTATTTTTATTTAGTATATTTTTTTTAATACTTGTAAGTGACGAGCAAACCTTTCGCCTGGTGGTAAGCGTCACGCCTGCCACTAACATTAGCAGTGCCAGAATTGTGAACTTGCGAACACAATCCTGCGCCGCACTGCACTGCGCTCGTCACCCTGAGATATTAGATGTTAAATCTCTTCATACCCAGTAATTTCTCTGGTAACATTGCCCTTAAAACCGGAACACAATATGCTTGCACACTACTGCTTGGCGGTTGAATAACTGGCAAACGTGTGGTACTACCCCAGACGGACTCTGCAGTAGAGTCCTACCACTACACGTTTGTGGAAAAGAAAAAGCTGTGTGGTGTCGTGTCAATCTTAATTTGTGGTTTTTATACGCCCTGACCTGTGAGTATTACGGATTATGCGCTTGGGGTGTACTAAGACGAAAGAGGGTTGCAGTACTCATCACTGTGAACAACTTTTAAAATGCGGGCGCAACCTTAGCCTAGACAAAAAAATTGAATAAAAAACACACATTTTGTCAAGAGACAACATGACTCTTGACAAAATGTGTGAAACAGCCTTTTTTATTTTCGCGATTTATAGGCCCTGTAGTGAAAATTGTTCATTATAATGAGTACAATGACCCCCATTTGGCTTAAGTACACTTCCAAGCTTATAACCATCGAAGACATTGATCGAAATAGATGACGCGAGTGTATGTACTTCGCGTGCCAAAAGTAGCGTTGACGGGGGATGCATTGCAACCCTTTGGCATTGGCACTTACTATTATTATTTTTATAATTTATTTTATTAACTTTTTTTTCATTTTTTTTTCCTCTAGCCTTTCTTTTTGGTCTAATTTAATTAGTTTAATTTATGTTGTAACTAATTATAGCTTAATATTTTTGGTCTATAAATAAATCAAAATTGATGATACTATATAAACTTTAGTCTGTGCTACATTTTAGGTCGGTACCGGAAGTAAAAAGAAAAAAAAAGCTCTAATTGTGCCGTATTGTGCTGTAAAAACAACATAATAAATCTTGCCCGAGTTAAGGAAAACGTCTCTTTACGAAGAAATGTGGCACGCTTGGTTGCTATACAGATTGAGGGACAGACGATATCTATGTCTATCATTTTCTTGTCTATGCGTATAACCCAGGTGAAACGCTATCTAGCCATCGAGAGATAAAATGAAAGACTCGCACTCTCTATACTTCTTTCGCCGAAGGTTAATAAAAAATTTTTTTTCCGTTAACGACGTTAAAACAATTACGTTACTATTTCAATGTCGATAAGGAGCTAAAAATGTTAAGCACGATGTTGTTACGTGATCAACGACGTCCTATTACTGTACATGAAGTCCCTGTGATTGAAGTGATTGAGGGCGTAAAGTTATAGCTTGTTTACTGGTAGGTACGGGTGAGAACACAAAAGTAATCGAATGGCTGTGAGTAGGCATACTCACACTTGCCACCGAAATAGACAGACTTTGTGGGTATAATTAGTCCGCTTTACACCGATCCCAGCTGGTTAAATGATCGAAAGCCCCCTTCAAGTAAAGACCTTGTCAGCTTTTAAACAAGAAGTTGCTCTAAAATTAATCCACCTAGCGTTTAACAGATACCTCTTATGGACACATAAATAGGTTTTCAATGTATTGTGCCGCTAGTGTAGTTTATTCTATATCTATGACTGCTCTACTATTTTAAGGTAAATTAAAATATTTACCTGAGAAAGGTCTCGGGAGGCGTAAGTAACTGATTAATAATAAATGTAGAGAAAAATATTCGTAATGATAAAAAATAACTTGTATGTGAACGAGTTAAAATGCGGCGTATAAAGGGAAAAGAGATTTCAACATTCAACAAGTATCGATTTATTGCAAGTTTCAAAGTAACTTGACCCTTCGTAAATCAGTTTGCGCGTGCGTGATGCAACTTATTGACACGGTTTATAGAAATGCACGAGCAGGGACGAAAGTATACAATATTTAGTTCCAAGTTTTCTGATGGCATACGTCTTCCAGTAATAATAAAAATCATGTCACTTAGTATTTTTTTGTGTTTTTCGAGTCTTATGCATAAAAATTATGGCGTTATATTTGTTAAGTGGCCAGTGATATAATGTAGTGAAACATGTTTTCTGTAACTTAGACTCATTTGACGTGAAATTCATCAAAAACTTGCAATATATAAATACTTGACACTGGTAACTGCATAAAGTGCGACGCCATAATCCTCTAAGGAAGGACAGAAGAAAAATGCCCATGACAAGAAATAAGATCGCAATTTGCAGTATCATTCACGCACATACGTAATACGTAATAATTTCTGCGTTCAAAAGTTTAACTGTTCAGTATTTGGTTTATATTTTGAGATAAACCAAAACATATTCTACTACCCTGAAGAGTACCATAATTGCTAGGCAGTGGGTCTAACTTGACGTATTGCATTGTATCCTATGCCTTACATGACCATGCAATAGCAAAATCTTATTTTACGTACATCCATATTATCTGTTTGCTTACGTTGCTGAATCAATGACATTACTTCGAACCCTTGTCCATTTCTTTCAGTGATCATGTCTTTAGCAGAGTATTGTACAATGGATGGCTTTGACAGCTCTTCTTCGGTTTTTTTGTGTTTTATATATAATAAGGAATAAGAAAATACCCTATTTATTTGATAACGATAGGCAATATAATGTGGTCGATTGTGATTTGAAGGTTGACAGACCTTAACTAACTAAAGTATTGCTGTCCTTAGCTAACATGACTGATAAAAAAGTGACAGCGATATTTTAATTAGTTTAGATCTGTCAACTCAAGCCTTCAAAATTGACCACATTGCTATCTTTTAATAGATTTTCGAACATGTGCTAACACGTGTAATATCATGCTATGGAACCACTATAGCCTACCCTAGACCCTACATACATATATTTGCGAATGAAATCATCACGTCTAGACCGATAGGGGAGGGTTATCAATCACCCTTCGCATAGGGGATCGATCCATTTAACAGCCACGTTAAAACGTTGTTTAACATTTTAAAACAGTGTGCACTATTTTGCTCTGTCGAAATATTTGACCAAATTAGCATAACACGTTTTGGGAGCCAAACCTCGCCTCCGCTAAGATCTCAGCAGAAGGGTACTGTGAGAGAAAGGTAAATTTATAAAACCCTCTAGCATCAAAGTATTGGTCATGTCAACCTTTAATGCATTTAAGGCTCGTTGCCACAACTGTCTGTGGCCAATGCCAATCCTTTCTGCTGAGTAAAACTCACATGGCTTTAAATAGCTTACAATGCAATCAACTATACTAGTGAAGATGGCAGCAGTGATAGGTTATCAACTTACATGAGCTACATGAGCTTCCTTACTTCAGTCGCTTACTGCCCTAATTAAGTGGATGTCGGTTTTTTTCTATATATCTATTAAGAAAACGTCATCGCCTAATAATATTTTTTACATTGGTAAATACTTAGTCACCAGCCACAAGACGTCCAGTGCTGGACGAAGGCCTCCTCTGAAGGATGTTTTAAAGAAATGTTCTAATTTAAGGCAAGATTGTACGGCGCCCGTATCGTACCGACGTCCGAGTCTAGACCGATCTAAACATTATCAAAATCGAATAACTAACGAATTATTTTTTGTCCCAGTAGCATCCGATGGTTTATTCCTATATTACAGTTTTTTTCAATAAAGCAAGAGACACTAAGTAATCTTCTTTGTTCACAATTTAAAACAATCTTGGGTGGATCATTCTAGATTCCCTTAGCTTAAATATTCTGCGATGTTTAATTGAGAAAAAATAATATATCAGACTGTTCTAGAGTTTGTCTTAAGGCTTTGGGAGAGAACAATTGTGTATTTATGCAATTGTGAAAAATATTTTTATAGAGAACGCCCGAGGTCAAAGGCAGTCAATTTTCTTTTGCCTTTCAAAGAGAAAACGGTGAACTTTTTTTATGAAAAGTGAACATGTTTTATGAGCGAAGTGTTACTGTTTATGTACGTGTGAACGATAGAGTGTGTGTGAGTAATTTTATTCCGAACCCTTAGCTGTTCGCTGGTGGAACAAATTAGAATGTGACTCACCAATGGACACCGATGAATTCAGACCTGAGTTGTTGAGGCTGTCAGAGTTTGTCGAATAGAAGTATGTAGTACCACCAACATTTTCCTGTCGGAATTAAATGTAGTCACTATACTGCACGGAATAAAAGACAATAATCTAGAGAAAACAACGGGTAGATAAGTACATCATGTGCATTTGTAATGAGTTGAAAATAAAAACCAACATGCGCTTCCCCAAAACATACAATTGAAATGGAATAACTTATGAAATAGGCTAGATGACTGGTTTTTTTTAATTGTCCTACTAAAATGTGGCCCATAAATATAGCTAATATAGCAAAATTAAAATCTGATCAAAAATAAACAACTTATAAGCATTTTAATATCTAGCATGATATTAAAATGCTTATAAGTTGCTTATTTTTGATATTATTTTGAGAGGCGAAACAGCAAATCGTGACGTCACTTCTTTGTACGCCATATACATTATATTCTGACAAGTAAGGCGTAACGTAATTTTTTGTTTTGTGGGAAAGGGAAAGGAAACAAAAACTTTAAACGCTCACATATCAGAACATTATTAACCGAATATAAGCGTTTAAAGTTTTTGGTAGAGCCAACTCTGTCCCTTTCCCACAACACAAAAAGTTACGTCACGCCTTACTTGTCAGAATATAATTTATATGGCGTACAGAGAAGTGATGTCACGATTTGCTGTTTCGCCTCTCTGTCTAGCATGATATTAAAATGCTTTCAAGTTGTTTATTTTTGATCAGATTTTCATTTTCTTTTCATTAATCAGCTATATTTATAGGCCACATTTTAATAGGACAATTAAAAAAAACCAATCATCTAGCCTATTGTGAACTTTTTTGTATTATGTTCTACTTTTCTGAAGTACTTTTCTAACTTTGGATTTTGAAACCTAATTATGGTAAAAGCTTCAATAGCAGGAAAGTTTGAATAATAAGATGGAGGGTTTTATTTGTAATATTTGTAATTAAAAACTAAGAAACCTGTAGATTTAACGTAAACTTCATCGTTCGGAATTTATTTCAATATGATACAGCAGATATTGTTATTATTTGACTGATTTAACCTTTTGTTCATACTTTCCAGCTTTTAAAACTTTTTTACTGTAATTAGGTTTTGAATTCTAAAATTACAGTACTAAAAGTAAAACAAAATCCTGCGCCACATTGCACTGCGTTCGTTACCCCGAAAAGAAGATGAGCTAAATAAAAATTGTTGAATTAATTAGAGATTAATGAATATGGTGACATACCTGGTGCACTTGTGACGTTGTAGGCATAGGCAAGTGAGCAGACATGGCTGCCGCCGGCGAGGCGTTCTCTGGAGACTCCGACATGATGCCGGGCTGATAGTAACCCATCGGGATGAACTCATTTATCATCACCTATTGCAATACACATTAATCATTACCCATTCTTTAATTGAACACATCATTTTAGTATCTATGGTGTCGATATAAGATGGTGATTAGTAAGTATGTGTGGAAAATAGCAGATATAATAAATATATCCAGTACGAAGAATAATTTATAGTAATATATTCGTAAGAAAATTATTATAATTTTTAGTTAACAAAAAAACGGCACAATTTGTTAGTGGAGAATCTGATTCCATGACTCTTTAATATCTTTAAAGACTATAATATAAACATTCTCACCTTTTTGACAGATTGTGGAGAAGATTCAATGTTGAGTTTAGCGATGGCTTGGTTCAGGGGCCTTACTGGAGTAGACGTAGATCGATTCTGCAATACGCCACAGAATCAGTGCTATGATTCCAAGCTGACATCAGAGGGTTAACATGATTATATAGGATGTGGCGTAATGAGTGATTAAACTTAATGCCTACCACTCATATGCTTAACACTTATACCTACAGATAGGTCACATTGTGCTGGTTCAGAAAATTAAAAAAGATATTGCATAAAATTCACGCAATTTTCGAGTTGAAACGAGTTAAATGCTTTCTTAAACAAAAATTATACTTGCGATACAAAAATGGCAGTGTACCTTCATTGCACACCGGATCAAGACTACCTACTAACCAAAATACAGATTGGGAAAATTCTTTGATTTGCAACCTTACTCGAACAACTGGAAATGTCAAATAACTCGAAAACTATGCTACTTTTACGGAACACAAGTTTTGATTTTCTTAACCACCATGATGCCTCCCATCTGTTGGTACAAGGTTATCCATTCGTTACGCCACATCCTGTGTATGTAATAAACGAGCTGAGATGTTTGTACAAAATATAAGTCTAAACGAGTAAATAATCCGCACAATTTTTTTAAATTATAACAATGAAAATTATCATCAAAATAGTAGCTAGCAAAAAAAATGGCCACAGTATATACAGGGTTAGTTCTAATCAGTTAGCATCCTTTTAAGGGCATATTCTGTACATCAAAACAAATAACTTTTACTATGGGACCGACATTGAAATCGCGAAAAAAACCTTGGGCAAAATGTATGGAACAGTTGTTTTTTTTGCGATTTTGATATTGGCCCGATAGTAAAAGTTGTTTGTTATTATGTACAGAATATGCCCTTAAAAGGATGCTAACTGATTAGGACTAACCCTGTTTATTGCAAATTGGTACCTTTAAAACAAAGCAGCAATTTTTTACCTTTTGATTTAAAATATAGGCAAATATGTGGGGTTAAAATATGGGGGTGTTAGTTTCGTTAGTAACGATAAAGTTTCGCGAAACACAAAAAAATCCATGGGTAAAGTTTTTTCATTAAAAAAAACAAATTACTCTCCGCTAACATCAGTTGCATGTAAAGACATTTTGGCAACTTTTTCTCGTCTGCCTCAGACACCTCTTCTACGGCCTTCCCGAACGATGTTAGGTCATCTTGCGGCGATGAAAAATAGATCGTATTGTTTCATGACCTGTAAATAAATAATGTCGTACACATGCCGAGACGAGCCTGTTTCTAATTTAGCTCATGTCACGGTGGCACCATTCCACGCGGGCCTGCGGCTGAGCATCATTGAGGTTATACAACCAGCGCGAAACTATCCTCCTCACACGAAGGTGCTTCCCGATACGTATACGTGCTAAATATCTTCGTACCTAATTCTCCTATTATTCTGCACGTTTTAGGCGACATTTCAAATGATAAAGACTCATCGCGCGAAAATGTTTCTAAGGCAGACTCACTTTTTGATGAGACAGGATAGTGAAAATTTGCTCGTATAAAATGGCGAGGGAAAGTTTTGTAACTGGAACGTTCGTCTTTTAATTTATAAATAATCGTGTTTTGGGAATAAATTATAAATGTGTTAGTGCCTAACAAAGATTTTTTTCGCAGTACTTTCTACGAGGCCTAGTATAAAAAATTAACTATTTTTTGACTTATTTTTCTTAAACAAACAAATAACACTCGGAAAAATACACTCCATCGTACCCCATAAGAGACAACAAATAATAATAAAAAACAGCAAGGTTAACGAAAATAACCAGCAAAACAGACGACAACAAGCAAGAAATATATTAGAATCAATATAGTGACACAAATTTGACATAAAAGAATGATCCTCTAACCGTTGGCCCAGCAATGCAAAAATTCAAAAATGCAATACAAAAACCGCATTTACATTCAGCCATTACCGTTGAAGCTTGCCCTGCCGAACATATTTTCTCAAATATTGCTGTGGCAAAGTCAAAGGAAATGAGCGTTTACAATGCCGCTTCATATGTATTTTCAATTCGATCCTAAGCAATGGACCACGTGGATGTTGTCGCAGCGTCGGCGCTCTGCCTTATAAGTTTAATTAGTTATATAAATGTTTAACTTAACTTGACTTGTTAACTGTATGTTTAACTTTCATCCTAAATTAAGTTATTGCTAAACTTAACGTAAATTATCAGGCTGTCTCAATTTTTTATACATTACGGCAAGATCTTAAATCGCACCTTTACAAAAAGTCATTCGTCAACAGAGAGTTAAGGCATATGTTTTGGAAAAAAAAATATATACCCTAGAGGACTTCTATAATAGATAAAATTATTGTTTTTTTGAATATGTATTAATTGTATTGTGAATATGTATAAATTGATGAATTATCTTCACGAGACGACTAAATGAGAGAGATTCATGTAAATACACGTTGCCGCTCGCGTTGCCGCGCTTTGATGTCCGCAAGGAAAACCGCCAAATGGGGGATAGCCGGGCAATCCGAACGGCAACGTCAAAGTCAATGGAAATGACTTGTTTAGTGTTTACATTCAAGCGTTTTCCAGTTTATTCCCCATGTCCTTGCTCGTTGCCGCGGCAATGGGCTGAATGTAAACGCGGTATTAGTTCAAAGAAACTATTTTGCTACCGAACATTATTTAAAATTATTGCAAAAAAAAACCAATGCTACAATTTAAAAGTTATTCCTAAATTGGTTTTCGAAGTTATAATTTTTTTTTAATTTCAAAATTGCTAACTGTTTGCTATTTTTTTTACACGTGTAACACTTTTGTTTACAAGAATTACCTATCTGGATTTAAAAGCCCGCAGTATAGAGATAGAGAAGTTGGTAGCTAGAACTGAAAATATTATTGTCTTCACTAATTCCTCAGATACAAAAAGCAATTCACGACAATCATTTTAAACTTTTAATACCATATTGAAAGGTTGATGAGGAGATTCAAGGCTGAGTTGGGCCATGACTTGGTGCAGATGCCTTAATGGAGTAGTCGTAGATCGGTTCTGCAACACACCACAGAAGCTATGATTCCAAGCTCTCTTCAACGAGGGAAAACATGTGTAAATATTTCTGAAGGTAATACTAACCACCATGTAATAAGATAAAAATATAATATAAAGCTAGAGATAGACAACTTGTTCGACATAACTGAAAACGTTTTATCCTTAAATTGATAATTAATGATTGTCCAAAGGATTCCGCGAAAAGATTTAAAAAAACCGTTTCAAGATTTTTTGTTAAGCAACACGTCCTTTGTGTAATATTTTGATTGAATTCTCATAGTCAAACAACACGAGCGAGTATTTTAAAATGCGATTGGTTGCTTTAAGTAAGTGACTGAGTCAGTGGTAATTCAAGTTTATATAAAGTCAGTGTGAAATTGACTCTAGGCAACCAAAAGGGGAATCTTTCCTCTGAGGTAGCCAATATGACACATTCGTACGTCCGCCCTGTAACGTTGATATGTACAATCAAATACAAATTTTACAAAGCACGCGAGTTTATCCGTTCTTTGGCGTTACATAACTCCGTGTCTAGTGATCGTAGAAAAAACTTTCTGACTTGCATTTGTACAAAATTTTGTATTCTACAAAGTTTTTTCAATATGTTTTGCTCTAAATTGCACTGAAAAGTAGTTATTGGCGAAATAATGAAAAAACAGTCTGATTTTTAAAAATGTTGATTTTTGTTTCCAAGATGGCGGAGGAAGCACATGACGTCACAGGGGTGACGAAAACTTGGATATTTCATTACTCTATCGACCTATATATAAAATATCAAAAAATCAGAACTACCGGACCTTTTGCGGGATGGCCATGCATAGTTGGCCTCTGGACCACAAAGAAACTGGAACTGGATCATAAAGAAAGATATGGCAGAAGTTGCCTGGCTAAAAACAAAAAACACGCACCGTGCATAATAATAAATCCTACTAATATTGTAAATGCGAAAGTTTGTGTGTGTGAATGTTTGTTACCACGTACCTCCGTAATTAATAAACCGATTTTAATGATATTTTAAATGTGCATAGTTTAGAAAGACGTGCATAGTGAAGAAATACTTTAAACTTATAAATCTACATATTACACTATCTAAGTATTCTATCAGCTATCTGGTTCCCATAGAACAAGCTTTGCTTAGTTTGGGGCTAGATGGCGCTGTATGAAATGTTCAGTTTTTTTTACTATCTATATCTATATTTCTACACTAATCTACATCTACATAACACAAGGTACTAATATTATATAACAAAAGTTTGTACTTAAATGTGATTGTTGTTTGAGGTAAACATCTGAACCAGTTTTTTTTTTCTAAACTTTATGACTAAGATAAAGCTATAGTACGTTCCCAGATTGCTGTAAGATATATTTTATTGAGATTCTTTATTTTTGTAATCAAAGTGTACATTTGTAGGAAAAAAAGGCAAATTAGCTGCTTCCTCAGCTTACGGCGCCAAAACAATTCAATATAATGTTCTATGAAAATTTATACCTGTGGTAGACATACTAACAAAACCGCGTGGTTAACATATTTTTTTAAATAGAACTGGTTTGATTGTATTGGGATTTGGGTCTAATACCGCGAGGCGCCGCTAGTTTCTGAGATACAAAAAGTTTTTCAAGACAAATAAAGATATTAGCTATAATTTATTAATCTATCTCCAGTTTAAAACTTTAAATACCATATTAATAGATTGTGGTGACGATTCAACGCTGAGTTGGGTCATGCCTGGTTGCAGGGGCCTTATTGGAGTAGTCGTAGATCGGTTCTGCAAAATACCACATACACTATGATTCCAGGCTCACTTCATAGATAAAATATGAGTAGATGTTTCAGAAGGTACCACTAATGCTAGGGCTTCACCTGCGTGTAAAAACATTATTTAGCCCGGTATTTTATACAGTACGTAGATATGGCCGGTTGCCACTAGCCTATTAGCACGCTAATAGGCTAGTGGCATTATTAACGTCGTTAGACGTTAGACGATATTCAAAGTCATATGATAGTGTGGCCACCCATGTAGCGCATTGTTTAATGCATCATATATTGCACGTTAATTATTTCGATAACTAGACGTAAAGCGTCACGCAGGTGAAGCCATAGCATAAGCCTTAAAAAAAAATTTATAATCATTTTTACTTTAATAAATCTTCGTTTAACATCAGACGAGATGGCAGTCAAACGCAAGCCTATATAATAAAAAAATAAACTAGATAGAGAAGTTGGTAGACAGAGCCTGAAAACATTATTGTCCTCATTAATTCCTCTGATACAGATACAAAAAGCAATTCAAGACAGTTATGGTAGGGAGCTACGAATTAACTCGCAACAAAAATCGCAACCTTAGGGTCTCCTATCACAATAATAAAATAACTAAATATTATGCTAACCAGACATACAAGCTAGTTACAAGAAAAATCTGGAAGAACAAAAGAAATTATAATTTAAATTTACTTCATAAAGCCCTAGAATTCAACAAGTCACTAATGAAAGCTACTACAATATGTTCTATGTTCTTGTAATATGTTTTACATAAATCTGTAGCATTGTATACTACGTCACAGACGGTCACAATTCATTAATTCATAATATATAAATAGAACAAATAAGACAAACCCACAAAAATAAACAAGATTCCATGGTCCAGTCAACCGGACTGCAGAAGAAAAAAGCTCTACCGTAGTCCGGAAACTGTACTATGGAAAAAAAAAACCTTAGTCCGGTTGATTGGAAAACTGAACCGGACCACGGGCAAAGAGCGATATTTTCCCTACGCATTACGTAATAGTATATGTGCCGTCGCGCAAACGCACATCATAATGATAAAGATCAGAAGATTGCATTCAGGTTTTCCAACGAGTAATAGAGTGCAGAATCCTAGCCTAACAAGATAAGCAGACCAAACAAGGAACAGGAATACGATACTAAATCCGAGCATAATACCTAAGCCGACATCAGGCAGAAAGCCAGATATCTAAATGGGACTGGGCTACCGTCCAGTTGCTAAATGCAGAATGCCCAAAATACCGAACGAATTCTGGGCAAGTTCACCACAGATTGGGTCCTAAAACAAAAAACAACCTCAGGGTGTACCGAAAAGAATGTGGCGTGATGACTGGACTTGTACAACAAAATCACCAAAGTCGAAGATCGGGCAGTCTGTAAGGAGGAAAGGAAGGCATTTGACTTTGAAGAGGCTATGTCAGGCTAATAATAATAAAATAAAAAATGTGTTAACCAAATACAATTGAATTAGTATGGAATTTTTAGTGCATGCTTGATGTGCATTTGGTTTAGGTTAGGTTTATCCAGGCTGTTAATTTGTCAACAAAATAAGTTAAAGTATATTAAACACATTTCAGTAAAATCATAACTTCAGTAAAGAGTTGGAAATCTTGAAGAAAACACCCTCTGATAATTTCGCAACTCTAGGTCAGGTTTGGGTGTCACATTGCTAAGCATATTTTCGCCACCAACATTTATGAAATTCGATAGCTCCATTGGTCTCATTAAAAAATCGAGTTATAAGGAAGGCAGGGTTAGTTTTCTAATGTCTATTAATAAAGATTACCAACAATATTTAACTTACCATGTAGGTTGCTAGTTTGGACTCCTGCGGGAGTCCACTGGGCGCGGCGCCCGGGGGCGAGTACTGCGTGAACATGGACGGGTCCATGTTGGGCTCACAGTTACTTCCTAGGACCAACGAAAATACATACATCATCACCACTAAAAACTTGAATGTTTGATCATGATGGAAGACTTAAGGATGTGTCGGTAGTGTTAATTGTTATTATTCCAATATTAATTTATACGGTTTTTTTTTACTTTTGATATTTAAAAAGTCTAAAATAACAAAATAAATATTAAAACTAGGGTGCCGGCGGCTGCGCTCAAGGGCTGGTGAATAGCAATGCAGAGTGAGAATCCTCCTGTCAATGCATGACGTGTCAAGAGTCACTGTCTTTTGGATCTGACCTTTGACCCAACCGTCTAGCGAGAGGCTTTTAAGATGTTGCTCAAAGCTCTTTGCCATGAGGATGTTTACCGTGACTTTTATCGGGACAAAGATTGACAGAAATATTAACCATTTATTTTGATTGATTGTGTGTTGCAGGTCGTGTCACAGGCTGTTTCTATGTTTTCAATAGAATACTGTGAAAACATGCAGTAAAATGCCATGTGAACATAGCCTTAACTTGGAGTATCCCCTTGCGCTATCCTTATTAAGCCCATTGACCAGAGGAGCCATTTCCATCACTTGGCTGATGAAGGACTGTGGTCCATTATGCACCCAACAACAATTTCAGAGTTTTAGAGCTTTTAGAGTTGTTATACAACTCAAAACTGCTCCCTAGCTGTGTATTAATGAGGTGAATAATGAGTATTCTTATAATCAATTCAGGCAATGGAAAGGCCTCATTGCCTTCCTCTGGGCTAGATGGCTAATGAATGGCCAACTTGATGAGGAGGAGCTCCTTAGTACCATGGGACTTAGCCCTACATCCATACTGATCAACATTGTTCCCATGATATGCATGTTCATTTTAGTTCTCAGAATAGATGTGAGGAGCTTGTAGAACTGCCACAATATGCTTCTTGTGCTGATGTGAACATTCCCTAGGTGTCCATATACCCACACCTCTCCTCATGCTATCTATCTTGCCTGGTCCTTTAACTCACAACAGAAACAAATAAAAAATTGAGAGTAGCGGACTAGGCATGGCGCTTGGCTAGCACCGACGGTGATAATGGAATGGGCGGGCCCAGCGCTTGCAAATCGATAAAAATTAACAAGACAACACAATCAAGCATACCTACCTAGTTAAAAGTATGCATAATACATTTACCGGAAAATAGAGTAAGCAAATCTAATTACTGCATGAGAAAAAGAGAACACATGTACAATGTATTAGAAGTTTGTATTGTCGTATCGTACGGCTTCCATGTCACAAAGGCAGAGTATGACTAAAACGAGTGGAGAGCCAGCGCTCAACATATAGAAAAGAAAATCCGTGCGCTTATTTCCCGTCCATTTATCTTTTCATTGTCACTGTTGGCTAGCTGCAGGCCGAGTGATGCGGCCACACAACATCACCTCGTCAAGTGTGTAGTTGTGAAGGTAGGCAAGCATGTAAAAAATATGAAACCAGTAGTCATGAAGGAGGGCTTCTTGCTTGCTTTTGCAACCTGTTGGGCCTAGGACTTTTCCAGTTCTGCCATACAAATTGTACAACTAACATCTATGGGTTTGATGAGCTTGCAATCACATTCCAACACGCATCCAATCACCCTCGGCTCGGGGTACTTTGACGGGCACCGACATGGTGCTAGAATACGGTAGCTGGCCGGCGCTCTATGTAGATTAGGTCCTATTCAATTATTATTATTATAATAATAACCGAGTTGGTCGTGCCTATCATTTTTTACTCGTTGATAATTGTAGGCGTCAATTCGTACAATAAATTAAAACAATAATCAGTTTGATCTAACAATCGATCTAACCACGGATACGTCCTGTAAATCACTTACCTATATTCAAACTTTCATATTATGGCCTTTGATGCGCTTTCAGCTGGTTTACTAGGCACCGGTGCAAATAACGGACTCACATTGTTCGTACATTGTCCCTTTCTCGATCGTAGCACAAGCTGGTCGTAACACAGAGCTATAGTCACACCAACGGCACTTTCCAATGCATGCTGGCTGCGGAAGCCAAATAATAGTTGTTATATATCTTGTACGTTCGATTTAATAAATTTTATGCATGGTAGTGTAGACGAAGCAACAATCACAATGTAACAATACTTTCATGAAATAACGATCCGGACACGAAGACAAAACCCGAAACGAAGCTCCGTAAACCATCCGTTAGATTGACATTTTGACAAGTATGTCAGTATGTCAAAAATCCAGAGGCGTATGTCACTTTTGACAGATCTGATGGTGACAAAGCAAGGTCCGAATTACGCCAACTGTCCCAATCCCCGAAGTCAAAATAACCGAATATCTTATAAACCGAACATAAATCAAGAAATGTTTCTAATAGGTACAGTAGCCGGCAAACAACTTGAGCCAATTACTTTAGCTGCGCAGTAACCAGTGCTATTTTGACTATCATGTACTAAGGCTTAAAAAAAAAAAAAAAAAACATTTGCTAAAGGTAAAAAAAAATACTATGTGCTTAATATTATTTACAAATATAGCACAGTACAATAATACAAGCCATGTTAATGTAATTTCCCTATCCCACGTACACTGTAAAATGATGCTATCTCCTTTATAGTTTTTATCTGATTTTTATGAACTATAAAAAAAAACAGAAAAAATATATTAGCTGTCAGAAAATCGCCCAATGCGCTTTCCGTTTGGGTGTTTCTATTATCAAGAAGTGCTACGCCTAGTCCTTTTCGGAGGATTAAGAAAAAAAAAGTATTATTTAGTTAGTCTATTACGGCTGAACGACTTGTATCCATAGCCATGAATAAATAAATAGAGAAGAGTAAACAATAAACAAAAACAAAACAAAAAGAGAAGAGTAAACAATAAGCAAAAACAAAACAAAACTATTACGTAGTATTTACTTACTCTATGAACAAAACAAAACAAACAACCAGAGAACTTTAAAACAACGCTAACCATGAAAGGAAATGAGTAAAAAGAGAATTATGTGAAAAAAAATACAAAGATATGAAAAAGCTTCCTTACGACGTGCAATCACTAATATGTGCATCAAACCAAATCAAAAACCACAACAAAGCTGTCGAAGAATTAGTATGTATAATATAACGTCAAACTAAGATCTTGATTGATTCCTATTGTTGAGAGTCGTATAATTACTGATCAAGGAGATTTGAAGATATGCTGACAGAGTTACTGATTTAAGATTCCTTTATCCACATTCGTAACTAAAAATTCATAACTAGGAAAAGAAAAACGCTGTTTTCTAGGTAGTAAATAAACAGGATTGTTTTTCCATTTTCATAAATTTTCTTGTTTAGCTGTAATTGTTACTGTTTATATTTATAACTATACTGACCCCTTGACAGTCACCAACATTTTAATGCTGACTGTACTATCAGTACATTTATATCTGAGCGCTATCCTGGGTCGAATTTTTAGTTTTATGAAAGAAAAATTTGAATATTATTATACTAGGTATGTCACTGACAAAAAAAAGTCCAAACTCTAAGGGCTTACTAGCACCTAGACATTGAAAATTTCCACTATGTACTTCCTGCCTCCATTATCGGAATCAGCTCGTTGGTACTAAACTGGTTATAAATTTCTAGTTATGAATGTGGATGAGGGCAAATTATTCTTCATTCGGATGACCTTATTATCAAAACTATTTTGAAAGGAATAATTGATTATAAAAACTGGTTATGGGACAGTTTAAAAGTCTTTGTTCTTAGCCAGTCAGGGTTATAAAAATGGAAGCATTTGTAATTAAGAAAACGGAAAAAAAAGAGTCTTGTTTTATAACTGGTTATGAAATAGCGTAGTTTTTTTTCCGTAGCTAATTATGAATGTGGATGAAGGGTTTAAGATATCATTCTGTATTTAATTGTAATTTTTCAGGTATACAATGCTTTAGATGCTAGAGCTACATCTATTGCAATAAGAATTAATATTCAGGAAAACACCATACAAGTGATTGATAATGGTTGTGGCGTGTCCAGTGAAGATTATTATTCTATAGGTCACAAATACATGACTAGCAAATTTAGTGACCTGTCTACTCTGAAATCTGCACCCAATTACTATGGCTATCGAGGTCAGGCACTAGCAAATATAATAAATGTATCAAAGTGTGTAAAACTGACATCTCGTCATGAAAATTCTGTAGAAACATGGATGAGAGTGTTTGAATATGGCAAAGAAAAGCTAATAGACAAATGTACCTTAAGGCCTTCTAAGGGGACAACAGTAAGTACTTGTATTTGTTGGTAAGTAACAATATGTGTTAAATTTCCATCTTTGTTTAAGTGATTTCCTTTACTAATGTTTCAGGTTGAAATCATTGGATTTCTCTACAACCTAACCATACAAAAGAAAACGAAAGATATTTTGGGTGACCTACAAAACATAAAAACATTTTTGGAGCATTTGTCATTAATTCACTGTAATATCTCTTTAAGTTTAAGAGATGACTCAAAAAATGAAATTGTATTCAAAATGCACAAGAACAGAGATATTTACCAAACATTATCTGTGCTATATCACAAGGACAAGACCGACTTACAAGAGTTGCAAGTGGCAAAAAATGAGTACAAAGTAACCGCTTATTTAGGAAAGTCTGATGGAACTGGAAAAAACATGCTTTTCTTGAATGGAAAAATTATATGGAACACAAGTAAACTGCATAAAATAGTAAATAACAATTTGAGTAAGCATTTTGAATGTAAACCGAGAGGCATACAGAGATCAAAAGTAAAGGTAATAATTATGTTTGGTTGTGCCATATTCTCCTTACTATGAATCGCCACATTCTTAATACACCCTAGGCTAGGCCCTTGACCTTACTCATGTACTGATGAGCTGTACGACCTTATCCTTCCATCACCTTTTTACTACAAGATAAGTAGATAGACGGCCCACTCTGACCCTTATATTGTGGTTTTTCCTTGGATTCGTACCGTCATGACGTGGATCGACATTACGTATAATTTTTTGCTATACCTACATCAAGCAAGGCAACCACAGTAGAAAAAAAAACCAGTAAAGACCGTATTGTACGCGATAATTTCGAGATTATGTTGCCATACTGTGAAATATAAAGTAGTTTACGGGCTCTGAATGAGTGCCATACGTATGGGGCTAGATGGCGCTGTGTTTAAAATGTCTCTCAATAGTTATTTATTTAATTTAATTACATCAGCTAGAACTTTTAGAGAATTTAGTGTTTTGATTAAGCTGTTTGTTACTTTTATCGACCTATGAAAACAACTACAGCTATTTTGAAGAAATTTGCAATGAAGGTAGTTTACATCGTGACTCGAATTTGATTTTAAATTTTACGAAGATCTTTATTAGTCAATGATGAATACAACTTGCTTATAAACTAGACACAGCCTAGAAATTTGCGTGACTCGAATGATGAGTTATTTAAGGGGGCGACCAATGCCAAAAGTAAGTAAAATATATATTTTTAAACACATCGTTTAATGAATAAGAACGTAAATATTCAGATTTAATAAAATACTACAGATAGGGGAAAGCTCTATAGCAGCGAAGTAACCGAATAGAATTTTGAAAAATAATCTAGCTTAGTAAAAAATTTTAATACAAATTACTAACAATAAAAAACTGTTTTAATTCAATAGCTCTAAATTATCAGTGACAACACCACATTATTTTTTACGAATTACACAGCCAGACGAATGTTTTAGCAGAGTAAACGTTTTTTTTATGCCTATTTTTTGAATAATTAAATAAAATCTCAACTTAATTGCTCAAAGCCATTATCATCATCAATTATATCATGCGATTTTCGACTCTAAACTAATGCAAGACGCGTGGGTGAAAGCTGATATTGTTCTGGCATTAGGTGCACTCTTAACATACATACTGTTATTTAGTCGAAATGCATTTATTATTATTTAAAGTAGTTATGATTTATGATAAGATTTTTAAGTATTCTAGCACATCTTTATTTGGTATGTATATTCTAATTTTAGAACATAAACACAGAAGAAGAAAACAATTGGATCCAAAAGAAAATTCCAGATTACTTTATATTCATAAAATGTCCATATATGGATTATGATTTGAGTAACAAATCCAAACAATCAGTCATAGAATTTAGAGATTGGGATCAAATTGTCAAATTGTTAGATAAACTGATAAAATTGTATTATGGTGATATCAATCTGAGACGAGAATATAAAGTAGATACAAATCAAACAAACAATAAAGATGAATGTAGCGATACAAGAAATCAAGTTAAGAAAATCATGGAAAAGATATTGGGTTCTAAGAAGCCAGGAATATCTCACATGCACAATGCTATTAAAGGTACTGATCTGGTGTCCTATAGATAATGACAATAAAACTTGGTACCTACCAGATGGTGCCTATCAATTTTATAGTGTATTAAAGAAATGCTGCATTTTGTCATTTTAATGTGTGTAGGCTTTTTTAATCCTAATGTCTATGCTCGTATTAAATATAGCTTGACAATGTTTTTGATGAATAGTTCTCGGAGGAAGGATTTCCCTGTGCTTGATGAAACATTTCGCTGTGAAAAGGTAGTGAGAATATGAGAGAGTTACTGTCGCATTAGTAAATATTCATGTGATTTCCAGGTAAACAAGTAAAGAGAAAAAAACAGAAACTGTTTTTACAACCAATCGTAGTAGAAAGTAATCACAAAGAGATTGGCAATGACAACAGTTCAAATAATATGCTCTACAAAAATAACTATAAACAGTTTTATAAAACAAAAGAAAGTCATTCCAACAAAAAGTGTATTACAAATAATTATTCAAATTTGGTTCTTAAATCACCTTTGGGAACAAATGTAGATAAAAGATACAACTTAGAATTAAAAAAAGTGTCAAAAAATAGAGAATCAAATATTCCACTAAAAGAAAGCAGAGGTAAAAAAATAGTTAAACAGCGAAAATCTAATATTAATATAGATGTAATACTAAGAAAATTTGAAAAAAATACTGATTCTATCAAGAAAAAATCTGAAGAACTAGAACAAAAAACAAAGTGTTTATTGGAAAAAATGCATAAAAAAGCCTGCCAAATGTTTGCCAATGAAAATATTGTGACGAAGGACAAAAAGCTGAAGAGGCATATAAATATATCAGTTCGAAAACAAATAGATGAAATACTAATTCAAAATAATGTCTCAAATAGACCAAAAAGTAAACGGGTCAATAAATACAAAGCTTGCAAAATTTTAAAAAAGAAACTTGTTCAATCTAACTATGATCTTCTACACACAATACTGAATAGTCAACTAGAAAATAAGATACAAATAAAAAATGTACCAGATGAATCTAATAGCATGGCTGCAATTATGAGTTCACCTAAGGTTGCTAGTATTGATGATGTTAACAAATCTTTAAATATGGAACCCCAAAATATTTTTATAGAACCAATGATAACATTTAAAAGTCACAAATATAACAGACACCAAAGTTATAATATAGAAAATAATAGCTTTCATTCTCATAAGAATTTTCAGAATGAAAATCAACATACTTTCCATGATAAACCAAGAACTTTCATAACGAAACAGTCGAAAGACAACTTTATAATACCAAATGATGCTATTAAAAATCATAATTTTAAGAAGAAAAATCAAAGACCAGGTTTTGCTAAAAAAATCCAGTCCCATATTAAAAATTTGTTCAAAAAAACATCAACACTTTTTAATTTGAAGAAACAAATAATAGGAAATACATGTGAATCTTCATATACGATCGAATTTTTCGAAAGCAACGGTAATAGATTAACCAATAACAAAGATATTGTAACAACTGATGCGGCAAGAAATACTAGAATGAGTATAGAAAAAATATTGCCAGATTCGGACAATACCTCTGCTGGGAATGATTGTTTCATAAATACTGATACATATATAATACCGAATGTCGATAACAATGGTTATACAATAAACAATGAAGAAAATTTGACATTTTGTGGTACTTATACTATTGAACAAACCAATGAAATGATAGATAATACTAATGAACATAATCCTGACAATAGAATTAGCGGCGATTGCCAAAAGAATAAGAATTTTATTTTTGTTTCTAAGTCCCAAGAACACGACCAAAATGAACACAATATGTATCCAATAGATGTATGTGAAATAATTTTACATAGCGATGAAATGTTGGACAGAGAGTTTGAATTGAGCTTTATCGACAAAGAAATGAATTTGCCGAAGGAGCACAATTATTCAACCAATTCTCAAAGAAACTATGACGATTCCCTATACGGCTGCATTTACTCGAAAGAAAATAATGTTACTGAAAATCAAAATGGCCTAGGTAATATAAGCAAAGTTTCAAATCATTTTAGGACTAACATAAATGTAACAAACAAAGTCAATAAAATTACTAAGACCATAAACTCAAGTCCTATTCTCATCTCTAGACAAAACATTTATAATGAAAAAAAGTCAATTCAACAGACAAACATTTCTAAAACTGTAAGTGACTCAAACATTGAAGATTTTAATTTTATGAACAGGCTATGCTTTCTACCCAAAGGTAAATAAATATAGCTACTGTATTATATTTAATTTCTTGTTAACTTAAACTATGTGGTTGAACACTATACCTGTTCTGAACTTTTATTATATAACGTTACAGGAATGTCACCCATCTTCCAGAATTGTCAAACTAAAAATGCTTGCGAGTATAATCTTTCAAGTGATTATTATGAAAAGGTAGATAACTTACCATAGTTCTACAATCATACATACCTGTATAATTTTTGTGTACTTTAAATGTTGTAAGAGTCAATAAAATTCCAATCCGACATTTCAGAAAATGTATAACAACTTTGTTGATGATGTACGAAATAATGCTGAAATATTTGATTCAAACATACAAGATACGAAAGAAATGGCAACAAAGGCCATACATAAAGTAAACGTCAAGATAACCAAAGATAATTCTGAGTTAAAATTTGATGGGCAGTCTTTGAAAGATGTTAAAGTAATGAAGCTTCTACTAATAAAAAAATAATTTAATAGATTTATTCCTGTCTAGCATAGGGTTAATTTTTATTATGTTACAGGTTCTAGGGCAAATAGATGAAAAATTCATAGCAACTATCATGAAGAAAGGAAGTAATGTGACACCGACTGATTTCTTAGTATTATTCGACCAACACGCCGTCCATGAAAGGATACTACTTGAAAATAATCTAGCAGGTAAAAACTCATCATCAGCATCAATAGCAATGATAACTCATTGGTTAACGCGTTTGGTTTGAAGGCACAGGTCGTGGTCTCATATCCAAAATGGCAGAAGCTCATTTTGGCAAGCTTCACTGGGCTTGGCAAGCTAAGCCCAGTGTAGGAAAATGTTTTCCTACGTGACATGGTCATTATAGTAATCGGTGGGCTAGCTACTGTTACGTGATTGTCGATCCGCGGATGCCGAGAGTAAAGCCGGGTATCCACTAGAGGCAGCCTCGGGTCGAGCGGCTGCCTCGCTCCGAGGCCGCGCAAGTGGAGACGCTGCCTCAACCTGAGGCACGCCGGGACACGAGGCAAATTGGTGGCCACGAGGTTAGCCATATTTTGTCAGTTTTTTTACCGTGCTCAAAGGAGCCTCAGTCCAAGCCGTGCATTTGATGGAGACGAGCGTATCGCCTCGGATCGCAATGGACAATGAAACTGCTGTTAAAGTGATAAAATTATATGCGCGTCGCCGTGTTCTCTGGGATCCGTCAAATAATAGTTATTTATGATACTAGTGCGGTAAGTTGGTTTTTACAAACGAGTAGACGAATGTGACCACCTACCATAGTCACGAGTTTGTAAAAACCAATTCCGCGCGTGTGCCATACAATGTTTAACAACACATTTGCAAGAAAACAGATAACAGAAGTACAACAGATAATGAAACGAACTTTATTATTTTGTTTATAAATATCGGTCGGAAAGTCGCAACTAAATACTTGACCCCAAGCCATGCACCAAGCACTGCCCTCAAGTCGAAGCTGCTCGACCCGAGTTTGCCTCTTGTGGATATGGCTTAATATTAAGAGACTCCTTTTATTGAAATAAACGGTAATATCCTATTCTACAATATTACTCGCTCATTCGCTGTCCGCCGTCTTGCTCGCGGCGCTGGTAGTGATTTCCCATGCGTCGCGCTAGTGTGGGTCTAAAATTACTAACTATATAAATTAATCGATTCCGTTTTTTTTCTATGTGTTTCAGATTATTTCAATGAAAACCAATGGAAGCCAGTAACAATAGATGCAGTTTCATTAATATTGTCAGGAGACGACGTTCTGTATCTTCATAATTTTAAGGACAAGTTTGAACAGCTAGGTCTGCTATGGACTATTACAAGCGCCTACGAAGTGTCTGTTAGAGCCATACCTGAAGCTATTCTTGGTAAAACCCCTAGACAGGTAATACATACATTTATAAACCGGTTCATTTGCAGTTATGTCTGTACTAGACAGTAACAGTAATCTTGAGAGCGTCAATTGTATTACTTTGCTTACCCATAATAATAATAACTTTAATTACCAACCTGCGGTAAATGATGCCTGTGCCACATTTGCATAAGCAATTTTTTTATTAATTAACAAACAGCCAGCCGTTCGATACCAACATTTTTTCTACGTCGGCAGCCAAAGTTTCACGTTGTCAGGGGGTTAGGTTGGTTTTGCAGCGTGTTCGCGCGTGCTGCGTGTTAAGTTCTTGTATAGGCAATATTTATTGTGTCTATGTTTATTTACAAATAAATGGGAAAAAAGCGTCCTTTCCTTACCAATGCGACCTTGGTATTTTCTTACCCTGTAGGTGTAGACATTGGTAAATGGTAAACTCTTACCAAAAAGGATACCGCTTCCTTCATGGTAAGACGCATTATTTATTAAGAAGTGTTATTTAGCAGAGCGTTGAATTGAAGCTTGTGCCACAGTATGTTTTTCGGATTTAATTACCTAGCTTACTTGATCGGTTCCCCAGTCCCCACCATGTATAGACCATGTACAGAGGTTGACGTCGGCAATTTGATCCCTGGTCGGTGAGCGTGCCAACTATTGTTTTCACTAACCAACTAATTGACCTTTTTTTTTTACTTTGGGAAATGCTCTTACGCATACCCCCCTATTATAATTAGAATAGGATTAATTATCACCAAGCAACTAACATTCATAATATATGTTCTTTTTTTTATACAGGCGTAGCGCTTACTGCGTAGTTTCCTGCGTGGCACTACCACGGGTAGCACGGGTAGCATGTGACGGAACAAATCTGTCTGTAGAGCGCAAGGAGGTTTGAAGATACGCTTGCGCTTGTTAAGCGGCCTGTCCAAATAACACGTGTTGATGACAGCGATATTGACGCCTAACTGACGTCACGAGTCATCTGACGTAACGAAAACACACACCTACCGCACCGCTCCACGGAACCTACTCAGTTTAGCGCTATGCCGTAAACGTTAGCGGATCATCATCATCATCAGCCTGGAGACGTCCACTGCAAACGGAGGCCTCCCTCTTAGACCGCCAAACTGTACGAGAACCTGCCATTTGCATCCACCGGTTGCCCGCGACTTTTACAATGTCGTTTGTCCACCTAGTGGGAGGCCTTCCTACGCTGCTTCTTCGGGTTCGCGGTAGCCACTCAAGAACCTTTCTTCCCCATCGGTTGTCAGTTGTTCGAGCGATGTGGCCTGCCCATTGCCACTTCAACTTGTAAACCCTGCTAGCTATGTCGGTGACCTTGGTTCTTTGGCGAATATTCTCGTTCCGGATTTTATCGCGCAAAGGAACTCCGAGCATAGCTCTCTCCATTGCCCGTTGCTTGACTCGTGAGTTTCTCCAATAGGCCAGAAGTTAAAGACCACGTTTCAGTTCCAAATGTCATCACTGGCAGCACAAGCTGGTTATAAACCCTTGTCTTCAGACACTGCGGGATTTTGGATGAGAAGATATTAAGCAATATCCCGAACGTTGCCCATCCGAGTTGGATTCTATGGGCGACATCTTTGTCGAAGTTGGACCTACCTAACTGAACTATCTGTCCAAGGTAGTTGTAGTGGTCAACAACTTCGAGTATCGTTGCCAACAACTACTGGTACGGGCACAACTTTGTCTTGTCTATGGTCATTTTAAGACCCACCTGTTCAGAAACGTTACTGTGGTCGCTAAGCATAGTATTGAGTTCCTGCAATCGCAGTGACATGGTAGCGTTTCTATATAAACACTTCAGCGCTTCCATATACCTATAATCGATATGACATCGCTGAAGGCACTGCAGTACCACCCAGGTCTCGATTGAATCGAAGGCTTTTTCATAATCCACAAACGCTAGACATAATGGCCGATTATACTCCTCAGTCTGCTTTATAATCTGGCGGAGCGCGTGGATGTGATCCATCGGTCGTCAGTGGATGAATTCATCCAATTAGCGCCCTCGTACGTGCTACAGGGTTGCTTAGAACTGTTTGCTATTTTGGTGTTCGTATTAATGTATATAGCTAGTCATTTTTGCCATACAGGTAATACAGTGCTATTTTTCTGTTTCAGGTGGATAAAGTTATAAAAGCAGTAAAGACTCTGATTGCCGAAGAAATAAACATTTTAAAAATACAAGGGGGTTGTATCTCCTTGTATCCGAAATCAATAATGGATCTTGTATTCAGCGAGGTAAGGGAAAAAGTTGCAAAAACTCACTTAACATTGTAGTGGTGCACATACATTTAAAATGACATGGACTCTACCTTTTAACGCCTTTGTCGTACGTCCTTGAAATTATGCTGATTTGCATTCGTCTATTTCTTATTTAGTTTTGTCCACACTTGTCCACTTTGTATTTCGAACATAAAAATATATAATGTATAATATTATAATATAAAAATATCGAAGACTCGTGTTCGAGCGACTTGTAGTCTTGAAAATTGGCTTGAAAAGAATGAAAATTTTACTCTGGCACGTGTAAAATTTTCTTTTAGTAGAAAGAGGATGTAATATACTACTTTATGTCGGTTTACCGACACTTTCAGCTTTTGTGAGCACACCGAACAGATTCATTGATTGCCCTTGGTCCTACTATCTTATTCCTAATGGTAAGCCCAAGGAGTTTTATTTTTCCCGTGATGACAAATTTGTTTTTTTCTATGGTCCTACTAAAAGCACAAGGGCAACTTTCGCTGCAATTTTTTTTTAAGTGACTTTGCACCCTTAGTTAGAGTAGTAAAATAATACTACTACAGTTAAAAAGCATGTTATTAGTAGTGCCATCGAAAAACGAAAGGCTTATGACATTTTCCATACGCTAGGTGGCCTAGTGATAAAAATTTCCCATACTTCCTTGTATGAACTAGGCCAAAATGTGGCATGCTTTTACCCCTAGACCCGCGGGCAATTAATGATCAAAATCCTTTGAAGGTCACCTAGGGTTTGCCTCTCTTCATTGAGTTTGTTTTCCTCTCTACATTGTACCTTAGTTAAGAACATCAATATTTATTGTTACAGGCATGTAGATATGCTATCAAATTCGGCGACAAGCTTTCTAGAAGTGAGTGTGTCGAGTTATTAAAGACGCTCTCCAGCTGTAAGACGCCATTTCAGTGCGCTCATGGGAGACCCGTCATGGCTGTCATTATGGAAACTAAGCTCAATAGAATTGATTATAAGGTAAAATACCGGGGTTTGGTAGACATGTATTAGATTGGAGAAACCGGCAAACTTAGCGTAGGCAGGACGTTACTTACGTATATCGTCACTCGCTCCGAAAGTCGAAGGAACCTGGGCATGTCCTAAAACTGCATCGAGAACTACCGGAGGATGGGCAGCAGAGTCCTCTCTTTGAACGGTGCTGAGCATTCTGCAATCCCCAAACCGACTGCCCAGTGTGGGGATTATGGGAACCCCTCCGTATTAAGGGAGAGGCCTTCGGCCAACAGTGGACGTGCTCTGGCTGATGATGATTAATTGAACCCACGTCCTACAGCTCCTAAGGCAGACGCTACCAACCACGCTTTCCGCGGTACTCCCACAGCCCGTTTGTATTCCAGAATATAGAAGCCTGTCACACGCCGACCCTTAATCTATATCCATGGCTAAAATCACGGTGATTGGTTGTTTCCTATCGCTACGCGAAAGAAGGACGAACAAAACGACAAACATAATTGTTTATGCAGTGGAGTATGGAGTGACAAGGCGAATGATGGGCTTGGTGTAAGCACCACGCCTGCCCATAACAATAGCAGTACTAGAATTGTGAACATGCGCACAAAATTCTGCACTGCGTCGTCACCCTGATATATTAGCGTTCAGATCCAAAATGTCCCTTTCTGTCCAATCTCTGCATACCCAGTATTTTGTCTGGTAACATTTACCTTCAAACCGAAACACAGTAATGCTTGCACACTACTGCTTGGTATGTTAAACTGGCAAAGGTGCGGTGCTTCCCCAGGCAGTCTACAATAGTTCTACCAATACAAAATCACAGCAACATTGTATTGTGTTTCATAGAAAGGTGTTCTATAGAAATATTATGAAAAAAAATAGTTTTTTTTTTGTAATTTCTTTATGCCCGCAGGAGCACTGCTTTCCTAGTTTACAAACATTTTTGTAAATAATACATACTTTAAGCCAACGTATTCTGTGTGTATTTTTCGAAAACTTCTGTGCTAGGCTAGAGGTACTGGACAGCTGGACACCCTAGGAAAGCCTGTTGACGATGGGAACTACATAACTACAGATGCTGATATATAAACTAGCATTTTCTGTTTCAATTTTTACAGATAAACCTTGACAAAATAATGGAATGGAAAAGAAAATGTAAATAACTTATAATGTACCTAATGCTGAAACAGTGAAACTATTCACATTAATTAAGTACAGTAAAATTTTATGTTATGAGATAGAATCTCCTATTTGAGTTGAAATAAAAATCGTTTTAAAAGTGGTATTTTTATTAAGTATCCTAATAGTAGTAATAGTACCTAACAGACGTCGTACTATTATTTATTCTTTGCTAATAGGGAAGAACCTCGGAGGAAGGATTTCCCCTTGGATGATCTAGCTAGATCTAGATTTCCCTCTTGGGTAAGAACCTTATAGGTATAGCCATTGACGTAGTTAATACGTCAATTGGGTAGGTTAAAGATAGGCTATTTCCATTCTGAGTTTCATCCAAATCGGTTCAGCCAGATGTGGATATAAGCCAAACACTGGTAATTTTTATTTGCAAGTATATGAATTTTCAAGTTTTAATAGTATAATCAAGTCAAATATGTCATGAAAATCACAGTTAGTCAGTCGAGTCCAAGTCATGCCCTAGTAAAGTTTAGTGGTGAGCGTTGTCCAACGTAGATAGTTGTACAACTATCTATCGCGCTACACAACGATCACTCGTTGTCCAACCATAGCAAAACTAGTTATTTCAATAACGAGTTGTTTCACAAACATCGCTTGTTATGTATGAAACGAAACCAACGTTATTTTCACAACGCTCTAAATTCGCGCAAACTATAGCGTATATGAAGTTATCGACATAGCGGGTTGGAGCGAATAAGCCAGATGGAGTGTTACCATGCGTGTGAGTAGGATAGCTTTACACGTTGGGCTGAGTTGAATTTAGAGATTGCGAAAATGTGACTTATTCCCAATGTATTTAGGATGATCATCGTTTGGTAAACGCATTTACGTTAAACCGTAACGTATCGCATTTAAAAATTTGGAAATAGATAGTTGCTAGAAACAGATAGTTATTTAAACGTTGTTGGCCCTAAGATGTTTTTACCTGTAGATGAGTTGTCCCCCCCGCCATATTTACTAGACGCAATCAAGGTAATTGCCGTGATCGCTACCAGTCTTTCACTACCGAATGTCCGGTAATACGCTGCCGCTAATCGTATGTTTTCTAGCAAAAATATGGTAATTATAATGACTTTCTGTGTGTTTAGACACAGCACAATCTACACAGGCACTGTGAAAGACAAAAAAAATATCGTTTCACGCGTAAGTACTGTATTTTTATTGCAAAGGGAAAAAAATGAATTTATTTTATCTTAGGCGACTGTTGTTACTTTGAAATGGATGACTGAGATAGATAGATCGTCTTTTGTGAGAGAGTAAAAGAGTCACACCAGCGCGGCGAGGGCGCTCGCTCTGGCCAATCAACTTGTGTAGCTAATTACGCCGTAAGTGAAATTAGATATTTGTCTCTTTCTAACAACAGGTGTGGCGTATAAAGTCGGTCATATTCTTTTCTATTCTTCACAAACTGCATAGAAACATGCATAAGTATATTTATATAGGCAACTTCTAGTCAGTTTTTAAAGCAGTTTTGTTCGACTATAACTACTCTATTTATTTCAACTCACTGTGTTGGCCAACGAACAACGGTTTCGTTGCGTTATTTGAAAAAACCGCAACGACACATTACTAGTAAAGTTGTGGCGACTTTACTATGAGCTTCTTCGGAGTTTTGAAAACAACACGAAAAGACATGTTTCACCACATTATATCACTTGCCCACACTCGTGCATGTAATTCAACACTCAATGAATAAAACACCACTTTTTTTAATCATTTATTCGCGAAAAAACAATAGTTTAAGGCAATAATTGAATGCAACTAAAACATAAAACCTACTACCGTAGGTACATGATTTTTCCGTGTTTCCGCCAAAACTCCAATAGGTAGTCGCCACTCGCCATACATTTTATGACTTATTTGACTTGATATTGATGGTGATACTATTAAAACTTGAAACCACAGCTGAAAAAATGCATAATTACATATAACACTGGACCAGACACTAGAATGCACAAAGTGCGATGCCAAAAAAAAGAAAGAAACAAAATAGCAATGACTTCAAAACGTCAATGTAATATTTTTTTACTGAGGCTTTTTTCGGTTTCCGGTTATGGCGGTTAGAGTTCTGGCGGGAAAGCAGAAAAATCATTAATGATTTATTTAATCTTGGGTTTTTACTTTCTAGTTTTATCGAATTTTCAATGCCATTTTCATGTATATCAATACTGGTGTTTTATTCGTTATGTGCTGAGCTATGTGCTTAAGTGTGGGCCAATCAGGTAAAAGAGTAGGTAGGTATAACTTGGAGGATTTTTAGTTCTTCTCTCTCAAGTATAATGACGTGACCCTGCACCATTATCATGGATGTTCGCGATTCTGATTGCGATAGCATGCCATCCCGCTCGTACCAACTTACTCGCGCTATGCGTCCTCACGGTCGCAATCAGAATCACGTACGTCTATGATAAGGGTGCAGGGCCGGATTTACGGGAGGGCAAACGGGGCAGCTGCCCGGGGCCTCCATAATACCACCACCACCACATAAATTAGACTTTTTTTTTTGTGTGTGTAGGTATCCAACTATGCATCCCTTGAGCACTCATTTATAATAACAATAAACGTACTCAGTTGAAAAAACAGTTATTTTGACCCTATTATATTTATTTATTTATTGGGTTCCAACATATCATACATCAACACATACAAATATTATCATTAACACATAACATTTTGGAAGTATTTTTAATTTGTTCAGTAACCATAATATTTTTACTCCCTTTTTTTTTTTCAATCTTACCAACGCAAATAATCTAAAAATACAATTTTCTTTTGTTACAAAAAGAACACTGTTGTCAGTGTACATTGCAACGAGGGGTCAATTAATTAATTCTTGCGGAATTACAGGGATATCGCCGAACCCTAGGGTTCCGCGGAACACACGGCCTTACTTAAAAAAAACTTCTCAACCGTTAGTCACTGCTTAAGATGCTCTGCCATCTTCTCTCTGACGTGAAGTTGCTCGTGCTAGAAAAGGACAGAGAAGTTTAAGCAGTGACTAAGAGAATGCAGATTTTTTTTAGTGAGGTTTAGTTTAAATAAAAGGGTTTTTTCACATGAATATTGAAAAAAAATCAAACGAACTCGTGTTTGTTTGGCAGCTTCCATCTCAGATCGGCTGCCTTATCATGTAACTTGATCGGGATCGCGAGGGGCTCAATATGGGTTGTATTTTGACATTTGAAACCAATACGAAACGTCATTCGAGGGTTAGCGATCGCGATCCAAATTGAATGAACATTTTCTTGTACTTTGGCCTAAAACCTCAGTAATCGGTATCACAGAACTCCGATGACAGCTGCCTAGTTAAATGCTCAATGACATCTGCGAGCTCGCTATCAATGCTGCGTTCCGTAATGCGCTAAAAGCGATAATATCGCGAATCCGACCAAATGTAATAGTCACAAAATACAAGGGCTTTGATTTGATTGAGTAATACTTCTGACTTTGGTCGGATTCGCAATATTATCACTTTTAGCGCATTACGGAACGCAGCACAAGTGTCAAACGATAGAGGTAGCACGTAGCAATATCAAAACATAACAATAACTTTCAAGAAACAAAAACAAAAGGCATGTGTAATTTTGCCCTAGTTCCTACAAGGAAATATGGGAAGTTTGTGTCACTAGGCCACCTGCTTATGGGAAATATCCTAAGCATTTTCTAGAAGCCATGCCATCTATAGTAAATTTTCTATGCGAGCCATGGCCGGAGCTATGTTGTTAGCTGCTGTGGACGGAGAACAAAGAATACTACATACCCGAGACTACCGCAATGGAGCGACGAATCTTAAGGGAGATAAGTCAGCATCTCACGATATCGACTATGGAGTTTACGGGCCACTACCGGCTGTGATGAGTTAATACCACTTTTGCTGGCAAGACAGCGCACAAGCGTTGTAAGGCCGGAGAAACGGTTGGGTTCCGATATTATAATGTACAGTGCCTACTGTACTGCAGTGTTGCTCACCAAGAAGCTCGAATGAAGCGGTGGGTTCGTAGACGGTCTTCAGGTGGGTTTCATTTTGTTCCATTGGAGCTTATCATTTAGACAAAAGCATCATGGGTCAGCATGATTATAGTATAGAGAAATACAGGGTATCACCGCTTAATGATTTAATAATGTGAGCAACTTACAGTTAAGTATTCCAAGAACAAAAGTAATATAATACCTTATGTAGGTATTTAACGTATGAGTTAATTGTTACACAATTACAATGTAATTTTTATATTATTATATCATGCTTAGCCAATATTTTAAAGTATGACTTTGTTGCTGATAATTGTAAGAGCATAATTTTTTTGTTATTTGAATAGTATAGTATAAGTAATTAAAAACAGACAAAAACTTAAGGCATGCCAACAAGGGATGGAGAGAAGCATGTTGCACATTAAGCTGCAGGACAAGTGGAGACTGACCAAAATTAGGAAGGCCACAAGGCATGACATATGTCTCACGCAAGATCAAATTACTAAAATAGCGCTGGATTGGACATGTGATTAGATCTCCGAAACAAAAGTGGACCAAAGAGGTCATTGGCACCCCAGAGATGGGAAGAGATCAAGGGGATGACTACAGAGAAGGTGGGAGGACGACCTACCAAAAGGGTGGCGGAGAATAGCCAGAGATAGAGAGGAGTGGAGACTTTTAGAGGAGGCCTATGTCCAGGGAGGACAACCTGATGGCGAAACTAGTGCTGGTGTTACAGATAAATAAAAGGAGTATTAAATAATGTATAATAGTAACTAGTACCATAGATTAAGTGTTAATTATTCTTAATCTATGCTAGTACCGAATACTTTAGTAGTTAGTAATAATGTCAGTGAATAAATGTTATTTTTTTTTTCTGTATTAGGAATTAAATTTATGGTTGTACTGTGTAGGTTACCTGCTATCCCACAGGAACTGACCATATAATTTTCCTAGGTTTTCAAGAGTAATGTATGTGAGCCACCTTTGAAGTGCACACACTTCTCTTATTGTGCTATATTCTATAGGTCCTAATATTATAGTGACTTGTTAATCGCATAACTTGATTGTATAGTAGTTTCTAAATTCTTAAAATGTTGATATATTGTATGTAGTTTTTTCTGTATAGTGATGTCTTAAAAAATAATTGTAGTTTTAGTAAGATACCCAAGTTACTGAAGTAAAAAGTATTTATTATAAAATATAATATAATATTTTTTTAGTTATTGTGATTAGTAATCTCATAAAATTGTTCTGCAGTATGATGTTAATACATTACTGACCTTCCTATCTATTGTTTGGTACTGTTTATTACTCCCCGGAAACTTAATCTACTTGGCCTACATTTCAGACTCGTTCACGGTATTAATAATTCAATAAATATCCCTTGATACCTAAGCTTGGCTTAGGTTTTTAATAGGTTTTAGGTAGCTACCCTGGGCATAACAATGCAGGCCTGAAAAAACTAGGGGAAAACATAAGTTTTTTGTGCATATTATAAAGACTGTCAGTTGCACAAAAAAAACTTGCGGGGCAGAGATAGGTAATAAAAAGATGTATATTAAAATAGTTAAATCCTGATATTTTTATTTGACAAATACATGGCAGTGCTTTTGTAGAGCTAACCTGTGGAGTTAACAAACATGTTTATACAGTTACATATTAGATATTTACTTAACATGGACAGTTACTACGCTAGGTACTAAGAGGCTTCCGGATACAAGTCCCACATTTTATCATGTACATGTCCAGAGTAATAGTACAGTACACATTAGTGTCCAAGAGGTCTGTTTTTTTACTGCTGTTCATCGTTGAGCCGTGCTTAAGTGTACAATACTATCGTTCATAGGTAATTTGATGGACCGTACAGACTCCTCATATGGCATTCATTAGTTTATTTTAAGAGCATGGCTCTTGTCGGTGGACTGCCTTCCATCTTTCTCTATCTCCGGCCAGTTCTTTGATCTCTTTGTATGACATGACTTTGGCCCTCTCCTTAACTTAATCAACAAAGCATCTCTTCAGGGTCCTTGATTTGCTTCTATTTTCCCCTCTATGATGTTTTTCATAAATACGTCATGTCACACAAGGTTGCCAAACATTTTTCCTCTTCTGAGCTCTATGCTTTCTATGATCCTTCTTTCCTCTCCTACAATGTCTAACACCTCCTGATTTGTTTTCTTTTTCCAGCTTATTCGTTCCATGCGCCTCAAGCACCACATTTCAAATGCTTCTAGCCTTTCTCGGTCTCTTATGGTCATTGTCCATGTCTCGTTTCCGTACAATGCAGTGTACCTTTAACTTTAAACAGTAGTTTTCTCAGGTACCTAATACTTGAAGATGTTCTTTGGACATTGATATTCGGGCTATTATGTCTGAGGTGCAATAGGTATGAATCGTTACTGATGATACTGCCGTTAAGAATAAGGAATTGATTTCTGCGCAGTCCCATTTCAATGCGTTATATATTTGGTGCTCCATCAAAGACATTTTAAATTTTTGTTTTGAATGTATGTATGACCATGATAACCTTAAATTCTAAAAGTTGGAGAATACTGTCTTTTGTAGCCGTTAAAACATAATCTTTCACTGATTAGGAAAGTGCAGCAACATTAAAACTTCTGAACTGCACAAATGCCTATGAGAAGTTAGAAGATTTCACAATTTTATTTCACAAACATTGACACGAAAACTTTCATAGAGTTTTGGCGGGAACACGGAAAAATCATGTCGATGCATTCTATTATTTTCTTAAACTTGTGTTATTTCGCGAATTAATGATTAAAAATGGTGGTGTTTTATTCATTGAGTGTTGAATTTGGGCATGACTTGGACTCGACTTTGACTAATTTCGTGTGACTAAATGTGATTTATGACATATTTGACTTGATTTTAATATAAAAACTTACAAATTCATCAACTTGACACTGGCAGAATGTACAACGTGCGATGCCAATAACTAAGGAAAAAAAACACTTTCATATCAGACGCACGTCACGACATTGACATTGACTTGACTTGACCGCTTGATTGACCCTGCATTGTTTGTTGTTTTTAATCATCCTGGCCATGGATACAAGTCTTTCAGCCGCATACATATTTCTACATCGATCCTTCTTTTTTTTCAGTCAAACGTGTCCTAGGCACAAAGAGTAAGTCACGGTCAGGTTCTATTATGCCCTAGCTGTGGCAAATTTACTACAAGCTTCTTCGGAGTTTTGAAAGCAACACGAAATTACCATGTTTCACCATATTATATCACTTGACCACACTCATGCACTTAAATCGGCATTTAATATAAAACGCCACTATTTTTAATACATTAAAAACTCGGAAAAATGTGCAAAATAATACAATGCTGCGACGTTTTTTTTCGCGTTCCCGCCAATACTCATTTGACCCTGAAGGCAGGACGAAACGCCAAAAGACCGACGGATTTGCTTCACATAATTTCATTCGTTCGGGAAATCAATGCATTCGTTCGTTAACGATAGCGAGAGATATCACTACGTGATACCGATTAGCTTTGACAGTGACAAGTGACATTAATGACAAATCGCAATCCGAATCGCGATCCCGAACAGTTACATGATAAGGCAGCTGATGCTGCCAAACAAAATAACCCGGCCACGGTGATAAGGACGCAAAAAAAAAAGGTTTCACCTCTTTTTGGCTTTGTGCTAAATGTACAGCGGTATCCTTGTCATTCATGAATTACGTCATCACCTAGTAAATTTCTTTGCTTGATAACTTGAGAATTGAGTTTTGGCGGGAACACGGAAAAATCATGTCGTTGCATTCTATTATTTTCTTAAACTTGTGTTTTATCGCGAATTAATGATTAAAAATAGTGGTGTTTTATTCATTGAGTGTTGAATTACATGCATGAGTGTGGGCAAGTGATATAATGTGGTGAAACATGTATTTTCATGTTGTTTTCAAAACTCCGTAGAAACTCATAGTAAAGTCGCCACAACTTTACTAGGGTATGACTTGGACTCGACTATGACTAAATTCGTGTGACTGACTGTGATTTTATGAAATACTTGACTTGATTTTAATAAAAAACTTGAAAATTTCATAAACTTGACACTGGCAGAATGCACAACGTGCGATGCCAACAAATAAGAAAAAAAAAAAAAAAAACTTGAGAATTGGCACAATGCGCGAACGTGCTGTGGCCACAGAACAAAGGATGAAAAAAAAAGCTAAAGTGTTTCCTCTATGGTCTATGATCTTACGTGCTCATAGAATGCTCATAGATAATAGATATTATTAATTTGTTCGTAATCGTCATTGCTTTGTATTCTTCTCAAATTATTAGTATTTTGCCCTCGATAGTTAGCAATTCTAGTTTTCTATCCGGTGTACTCGTGTGTGCTGTGTAATAAACATACTAATCATACTACCATACCGTGTTTGCAGTGAAAGAAGGCACGTCACAACTTTATCTACATCATCGCAATTAAGTAAAAGGTACTTACAATGACATCATGTACGCAGTTGAATTAGATTTATCCAGACTTTTCTCCATAATTTACTCCTTATTGAACTTGTGTGAATAGTTGCAGTACACAAGTGATAATTTTGTTGTAACGGGAATGCGATTTATCTTGTGCCAAAATTAACTAGATTCTATTTTGTTCAATTAAACCACTATATTCTTTCCTTAGAACAATTTGTTATGCTGTGAAGTGAGTTTATTTTAAATAAAATTAAGTAACTATCGATTTTGGTTAATACAGTTTAGTATATTCATGTAAACTACGTTTTCTTGGCTGCCTGTGATTGTGACTGCACAGGAAGTCGTAACAAGCTAAAGCAAGACTAAGCACTGACTTGCAAGTCAGCACTAAGAACACACAGTATAGTGTGACTAAAATGGGATTCTAAATTAATTTTAATCACTTTGGCCCACATATACACTTGATGTTTTGCTATTGCTCAACACCTTGCAGTCACACACGGCTTAATCATGCCATTGAGTTTAAAAATGGAATTAATTTAAGGTATATTTTACAGTACATAATGGAATCATCATACCAAGGAGGTGCGTCATATCAAGAAATGCCGAGCGACTTCCAAGAGCACTCGCAAAACATAGCAAGCAACATTAAAAAGATCTCTCAAAATGGTGAGTAATCCTTTGTTTGCGATTGATAACTGCTATCTTTTAGACTCTTGAATTTCGTCATGTAAACAATACACTCACCTGTCAAATAACTACTTTGAAATAACAATGATGTGAACACTTTGAAACTATAATTTGCTTTCATTGCAATTATGCACATATTTTAACATAACTAGAGCAGGCATAATTCAAAAATCAGTAAGCATGATGGATTTAAAGTATAACATGAACTCAATCAAAGCTCAAAGCATGTGGCTATTTTTTTTTGGAATGTACATAATCAAAGCCCAATTCATGCCGGTTCATATCATTACATGAACTCTATACCAAATCAGGTATACCCTAATGTAGTAGCTGAACCAGGTAAGCCATGAGCTCAAATGATCGAGCATAGTAGCTCAACCAGGTAATTGACGATGTAATAGCCCTACAAACCATCAGTGATGGTAGTGCATAAGCTACTGCACCACCACACTGAAAAAGAACAATGTAATCTGTGTGATACGATAGATGATTTACTTGCATGTGTGTGTTGGTAAACTGCTGAAAAGTTTTGCAGAAACACGATATGGAGATAGCTTATGTCCCGCTATACGAACCGCTGGGCGCGGCGTAGTTATCATAAATTACTTATTTGTATTTTGCACTTACAAGTAGTTAATGCCTTCTTCAATTTATTGTTATAAATTTCAGTTTCGGCAATGGCAAAAATTGTGAATCAAATGCAAACACCGCAAGACTCCATGGACCTCAGACATCAGCTGTGAGTACATCATAAATGAATAGTAGTTTAATGCATTGAATTTGTTAAGTTCACAGCTGATGGGTACTCATTAAGACTGAATAGACTCATTATACTGCTGTGTCTATCTAGATCTGTGCCTTCTTCATCATGTAAAACTGTGTCTTCAGTGGTCCAAGCCCAATTAGAGTTGCACTTATTTCATTATTCTTCAAGTAAAGGCTGATTCAAACTTAATGGCGGCTGTGAAGTGCGCTGCAAGCGAGACTTTGCGATTGTACGCACACCGCACGCCTAATTTTTGCTACTGCGCAGCGTCTTGCACCTAAGGTCTTAGCCGCCATTAAGTTTGAATCAGCCTATATTTATCTGTTAGTTTATTTTATTTGTTCAGGATCTGACAAATCACATATTCTGGGAACATTTTAATTGGGTATCCATTATGGCTCAAGAGATACAGGCCGTTAAAGGTAGGAGACACAGACAGATTTGCATAGGCTTAGTACTTGCCAAACTATTAGGCAAACTGCAGGCACATGTGGGTTCAAAAGAAATCCTGAAAAATCTTGATATGGTCAATGTTTATATAATCATGTAATTCTAATGTAGGTAAGTGTCACTGAACTCCTCATAAACGACTTGGCCGATTATAATGTTTTTTTTAATGTGCGTTTCCTGGATGGTTTAGATTCACAACTGGACCCGGTAGGTGGCGCTGGGATAAGATTCCAGGATGGCAGGACAACGTCTGCCGGGTCCGCTAGTATACTATAGTAATTAGGCTCAAGAGAGTTGTGTTGTAACTGGAGTAACATCAGCCGGCAGATCCAGAACTACACCCAGAAGCTGGTAAAGGACACGTCCGCAATGCTGATTGCTCTGATGAAGATGCCTGTAGACCAGACTGTGGACAAGCTCGCGCGTGACCGCCTCTCCGACGAATATATGACTACCCTCAACAGTTTCCAGGTGAGTTACTCTACTCTCTAAAAAGGGCTTGTAGTCGTGCTTAAGCGGTCTCTCTTGTACATATTCTAGTTATGAAGACATAATAATCACTGAGTTTATTTCACTTTAATGTGTGTGTTGCACTAAGTTGTCTAGCGCTAAGGTCACGTTCGCGATTTATGATCTTATTTAGGCTTCATATTGGTATTGGTATAATGTGTCTTATCAGTTATATGTAGAACTTTCAGGACAATAAAATTTAAAACTTTAGATTAGAAACTTACTGCTTGTTATAGGAGTAAACAATTTTAAATGATGGACATAGACCGTAAGGCTGAGTCACAGTAAGCAAAGTCACGCTTTTCGTCAGCGCGGACGGAAAGCACGGAAGGCATGGGCTTATAGTTCAGGGTCTTCAAACTTTTTAGCATAAGGGCCAGACTGCTCCACAAAGCTTCAATGGCCAAGATATATAGCTCATCAGATTAGCGGGCCGGATTGGTGGTGCTCGCGGGCCAATCTTGGCCCGCGGGTCTTAATTTGGAGACCCCTGTTATAGTTTAAAGTATCGTATATTTACCCGCGCTGACGCCCCGCTCTGATGGCAAAACGCACGCAGTTCACCGGAGCTACAATAGGCAAACCGCGCTTTTAGAGACGCGCTTATCGCTAGCGCTGGCGATAAGCGTGATTAGCAAACCTAAGCAACCTAAGACAATGGGACAAAACCTATTCCGAAAAGGCTATGGAGTTAACCAGTATTTTTTCCTTTTCTTTCTTTAAAATTTGTTACTCTGTGGATAAACATAAAAGAAGACTTAACTAGGCTACTCCACGTTTATTAATATGGGGGTAAAGGTTATGACTGATGAAAGTCAAGAGCACAAATCAAACAGTAGTTACAACTATTGAGACAATTTACTGACATATCGTAAGAATCCCACAGCCTTATAGAACATTAAATCCTAGGGACTGAATAATAAATATCTTATCTAGATCGGCCGATAGCTTGTTAGTAGGGAAAGACTACAAATAAATGTTCTAAACACATTTTCATTTAGATATTTTATATTTGCAAATAAATTGGGAAAACACATTAATTACAATTCTATGATTATATACAAGAATTTTTTTTTTTTTTTTTTGGGACTTTTGTACATGTACATGTCAGTCCCATCGTATCTTCTTAACCTAGTGCTAAAAACAAATACAAACACATCTACTGGAAAAATTGGCGGTGCGGGTCACTTAAGGCGACTCACACAACTGAACAGCTCACGAGCTGCGTCAGAGCCGGGTTCTGACAGCAGTCTATTAAACCTCCCAACATCCAGTTTGTTCAATTGGTACGCCACCTCAAGCGCCCGCCTCTCACGCTGGAGGCGGGTGCATTCTACCAGAAGGTGGTATACATCCTCCTCCACTCCGCATGTGTCGCAATTCGGTGAATCCGCCTTCCCCATCAAATACATAATTTTTTTTAGAGGCATGTGACCAGTTCTTAATCTATGCGCTGTGACAATAAGGCTTCGAGATAGATTTACATTGCTGAACCACGGTATATGAGGAGGCTCGCACACCAGAGTTTTATACCATACTCCTCTTTCAACCGATCTCTCATTAAAATGTTCTTTCCAAATATTATAACAACTTTTTCTGTATTTAGGTAGTAGTTCACTGAAATTTGATAATATATTATACTCTTTTCCGTCCAAAACTGCTCTTTTTGCTAGTGTGTCAACCTCCTCATTTAACGTGATTATGTGTGTGTTTCACAACATAATCACGGCAAATATTCCGTAAATAATCATAGATAAAGAATATGATCATTTAAGAGATATTTATCGTGATTATGTGTTGTGTGTGTTTCACAACAAAAATATTTACATTATAAGATATTCCGTGAACATACAGATTTGTTGAAAATGCAGTTTGCAATACTCAGATAAACAGGTATAAAATACACATTGGAAATTCAATTTCTATCTGCGTGACCGTGTCAGCGCCCGAGCGAGACATCTGGGTCACCACTATAAATACATAAGTCCCTTAACTCTCACCAAACAAGTTTTCGAAACGACATGCATTCATGTTAATAAAATATTAGCATGTGCATTTCGAATGCATTTTACTTGTAGACATTTTGTTTACGCATGCTTTGCTGTGCGGCGAAAAATGCAAGCCTGAAAAAAATATTGGTTTATTCCTCTTTGTTGACCTGGGTGTAATCAATCACCTTGAAATTAGAGACAGGGAAAAGAAATTAAGTTTATAATAGTAAAAATATTGAAAATATAATTTGAAATCAAATAAATACCAGAAAAACTTAGTAAACAAATGGCGGCATGAGGAATGGTATATACTGATACTTGATAATAAATACTTAGCTATACAGACTTAGCTGCTCCGTTACCGGTGGTGGACTAGTTTTTTCATATTATTAGTGACGTTTGGAAGTATTGAGGTATGAAGTATGTCCATACTTCATGTAAAAAAAAAAAAAAAATTACTATAATATAAAAATACAAAAAACACATACAAATATAATAAAATTAAAACACAGCGGGGAACGCTGCCAGCCTAATGGGCACATTTGGGAGAGGGGCCTATAGCTTGACATGATCTTTTTAGATTTTAATTTTATTATATTTGTATGTGTTTTTGTATATAAATTGTAATAAAATATTTAAGAAACGAAATATATATAAAAATAGGTACGTGTTGAAGCGTTCTTGGGTTTACTTGAATTGAGCAGTTTTAAAACAATACAGAGCTACAAGTGGTGCCGTGGCTGCTAACCATAAAAAACATTTTAACAGATAATTTTTAAATCATGCCATTTAAGCATCAATACTAATGAAAACATGATTATGTGGTGTTCAATATTTTCATAACTTTTCGTTTGAAATGTTCAGTGCTTTAAATACACTCGCCAACCTGTTATGTTAATGATGGTGATAAGTCCCAGATAAAAGTGCGATAAAGTTTCAACGACACGTCGATTAATTTGTTTCTCTTTAAATCCAAAATTAATGTTTTAATTGGCAATGCTTCTAAATATAAACTAAGCAGTTGTGTACAATACAAACTAAGCAGTAGTGTTCAAGCATTACTGTGTTCCGGTTTGAAGGGCAATGTTACCAGAGAAATTACTGGGTATGAAGAGATTTAACATTTAATCTCAGGGTGACGAGCGCAGTGCGGTGCGGCGCAGAATTGTGTTCGCAAATTCACAATTCTGTCGCTGCTGCTGTTAGAGGCAGTCGTGACGCTTACCACCAGGCGAACGTCTCGTTCGTCTAGCCAGTCGTCACATGAACATTTAAAAGAAATGCCTTCGTTATCAATTTTTTTTTTTTTTTTTGATTATCCTTTGTTGTCCCACTGCTGGGCAAAGGTCTCCCCCAATTTCTTCCAGCTGTCTCGATCTCTAATTACTTTTAGTAGTTTAAAAGTGTTTTCATCACACTTGCTCGTATAGTGGATCTTATTACATCGGTTTTAGGCTCATAATCCAAGCTATTACGCACGCGTGCTTTTTACTTTACATTACGGCACTCGTGCTATAATAGGTATAACTCGGTAAAGACAAGTTTGTACGTGACTGCAATTAGACGTATGTATACGAAGCACTCGTAATATAGCCGGGTAATACTTACAGTTTTTTTGTAATACCAACAAAGAGTTCTTATGCCGCTGAAGTAAATGTCAATCTGCGCGCGCATTGCTGGTTTGGGCGCCATTTTCCGCAAATGTTTGTTGACGTTTTCGCTGTGTGGTTGATTATTATCAAAAAATGTTTGTTTTTTCTTCGCAAGTGTGATGAAAACCGTCGTATGGAACTCTTGTGCTATGTTAGTCATTACACTAGAGGCGGTATTATGCGATAAGGAAGCCGAGAGCGTAATGACTAACATATACACTTGCATTTACTTTACATGCATTCTTGCATTACATACCACACTTGTATCATAATGCACTATTGTAGCATCTCCCGACTTTATTCATGTGTATATTCTTCCTTATGGTTGCCTGGAAGAGATAGCTTTTAGCGACAAGGCTGCCAATTGTGGCACTAGCTCATAAAGTTCTGTATCTTTTTCTATTGTATTTTTTGGTGTGCACAAATAAAGAGTTTCTATCTATCTATCTATTACTTGTATTGCTTTTCTCTAACATGCGGTATTTCTGTTCTGGTGTATCGGTGAATATCTGAGCTATGTTTTGCTCAGAGGATAAACGTCCGCCAGGCCGGTCTAGGAAAAAATCGAAGAATGAGGTTGATGCTTATAAAAAGGATTAGTCCACAGAAGTAGAAGGAGAAAGGATGAGAGGCTTTCAGCAATAGGACAATATAGACGTATAATTATAATAATCTTCAATAAATTGATTATTATACAATATGTAACAAAAAGGTTCAACAATACTGATGGTTATGTATTTTATGTACTCATCATTATGACAACTTTAACTATGGGGCCAACACTAAAATCACGATAAAAAATCCATGTTCCATACATTTTGTCCAAGGTCAATGAACTTTTTGTATGTAACAGCTGATATTTTATTTCGCGATTTATTTGTTAGGCCCAGAGTAAAAGTTGTCCATAATTATGAGTACATAACATACATAACCTTCAGTATTGTTGAACCTTTTTGTTACACATTGTATAAATTTTGTTGGATATATTTTGGTGATAACAAATCCGTCGACTTATGTTATCGATCATCGCCATCGTCTCGACCATTTAGTATGCTGCGATTGCAACTGATAGCTAAAAACTAATAAGATCGCAAAAGAAAACGGGCCCAGCGCCACATGCGAACGACGCCAAGTGTGAACAAGTCTCGCCAGTAAGAAATTTTGTAATTGAAATTTGTGTACCAATCTTGCTACCGCGACAGTAATATACAAAATTTAAGTAAATAAAAAGCAACTCCCGTCGCAGCAGCGTCCTCTCGGTTAACAGTGGTGAGCATTCTGCGATCCCCAAGCCACCTGCCAAGCTTGGGGATTATGGCAACCCCTCCCTATTAAGGGAGAGGCCTTCGTCCTGCAGGTGACGTCTTCTGGATGATGTGATACCCCCGTATCCCGATACGCCGATCGTATAATGTCCGAAGCTAGAGGCATTCAAGCGGCATAACACTAATTTTAAGGTTGGCCGCTCGGCCTTTATGAAGTTACTTAATAGTACATTATGATACGAGTGTGCTATGTTGGTCATTACACTAGAGGCGGTATTATGCGCGCGAGCCGCAGGCGAGCGCGATAAGAAAGCCGAGAGCGTAATGACTAATAGCACAAGAGTTTCATACGACTGTTTTCGTCACACTTGCGAGGAAAAAACCATTTTTTTTTAATAATAATCAACCACACAGCGAAAACGTCAACAAACATTTGCGGAAAATGGCGCCCAAATCAGTAATGCGCGCGCAGGTTGACATTTACTTCAGCGGCATAAGAACTCTTTGTTGGTATTACAAAAAAACTGTAAGTATTACCCGGCTATATTAAGAGTGCTTCGTACACGTACGTCTAATTGCAGTCACGTACAAACTTGACTTTACCGGGTTATACCTATTATAGTACAAGTGCCGTAATGTAAAGTAAAAAGCACGCGTGTATAATAGCTTGGATTATGAGCCTAAAAGCGATGTAATAAGATCTACTTTACGAGCAAGTGTGATGAAATAGTTATTTATGATACTAGTGCGGTAAGTTGGTTTTTACAAACGAGTAGACAAGTCGAGGGCTTACCATAGTCACGAATTTGTAAATAAAAACCAATACCTCACGAGTGCCATACAACGTTTTACAACACATTTTCGAGAAAACAGATAACAGTAAGTACTTATAACAGATAATGAGGCAAACTTAATTATTTTGTTTATAAATTTCGGTCGGAAAGTCGCAACTAAATACTTCACACTGGCAATGCATAATACTTGACACCGGCTGAATGCACAACGTGCGAAGCCAAAAGCCAAACCAAATGAAATGGCGCGAATTAACAAATAGCGCTACGTGCGCGTGGTGTAAATTAGAACTACATCTTTCGTCTCATTTTCTATTTAGTAATAATAAAAATAATAGTAATAATATAAATTATGATAAGAAGAAGACAGAAGACGTCACCTGCAGGACGAAGGCTTCTCTCTCTCCCTTAATAGGGAGGTGTTGCCATAATAATTAAATATAATTTTAGTCATAATAAAAATGTTACATAATATATTAAAGTGAGACAAACGTATTGAGCTAAAGCGCTTCCAAGGACGTTCGATCATTCGGCTTATTTATATTCGTAATGTGAAATTCCTTAGTGGCTTTCTTATAATATATTATAGAAATTAAAAAAAAAAACCGTAAAGGATACGCACGGCGCTATACAACTAGGCGTTCGGTAAAATAGGTTTACTGCACGCATAGCTATTTTACCGCACGCCTAGTTGTATGATGTATACAGGCTTCGCAGGAGCAAATGTGTTGTAAAAAAATGTGTTGTTACATTTTCATTGAGCTGTTCGTCTTAGTCTACCCGTCGAACTGTTAAGAATCACAGTTAAATCATTATTTACGGGATATTTACCGGGGGATTCACCATGAAACGGTAAATTCGATCACAATATAAATAATCCCGTAATAAATATCCCGTAAACATTCAAATAGCAGTAACTTCAGTAGCTTAACGCGGGTTTCAGCGGCAGAGAGAGTTTAGGTTTTCGCGCGATGCGAGAAAAAGAATTATTTCTGGGTATTTTTGAGCCAATCAGTCAAACTGCCTTATAATAGGATGTATTTGACCAGTTCATGCAGGTTTATGAAGCAAGTTACAACAAAAATTACACGTTTTTTGCAAATATTAAATATATTTTTTACACAATTGAAACAAAATGGGCTGACTAATGAAAGCAAAGAAATGGTGCACTGGGCGTCCGTCCCCCACTGCATAAATAAATCAACCTCGATAAATGTTTTATTAAGAATTTTACTTATGCCAATGTCTGATTGTTTCTGTTGCTTACTATAATTGTTACAAATTTTACATGGCATTGGTGTTAAAAATATGGCTTTGTCCATTTTCAGTCTACGCAGAAGCTTGCTGCCCAGAAGACTAAGGAAATTGTGAAGAAAGCGAAGGGTTCTCAGCCCATCAACATAACACAGCCCTTCACCGATAAACGTGAGTTCAGCCACAGAAAACTTAATAGTTCTATCCTACCTAAACTAAACTACTATACTATCCTATAAAATAGAATAGTAATAGTAGTAGCTTAAACAGTTTTAAAATTATGACGGGTAAGGCAGAGACTTATGTAGCTTAATTGGCAAAGCAGGATGAAAACCCGGAGGTCATAATTTTACTTACTGTTTATGTTTTAAAACATATTAATAGTACTACGTACAGAAGACACTCCCATATTAAACGAGCCAAAAAACGGCTGGAACCACAATCATAAGTCATTCGGTGCAAGCTAATTTGTATTCTATTTGTATGTAAGAACGTCGATAATTCAATCCACCGCTTGGCTCGTTGACGTCACGCGGCTGCCAGCGCGCAAACACTGATAGTCCCGCAATACGGGCAGTTTTTACAAGAGTTTTAGCAGGCAGTTTATTTTCCAAAACTTGTGCCGTTTTATGAATTGACAATTGATATGAACCGACAATTGATATATTGTAATCGGCTGAAATGTTTTTTCGTGTTATTTTCAAGACTCTTTAGAAACTTCTAGGAATGTTGCCAGTACTCTACTAGGGCATGAGTTGGAATTGACCGTGACTGATTTTGTGTGACTGATTGAGATTATATGATATATTATTTGACCTGATACCGACAATAACTTAAAATGCAATAAAGTGCGTTTATGCTTGAGTACTTAAAACTTATACGTTTTTTCGGCTTAGTATAGGGCAAGATAAGATACCCTGTATAATAAAATAGTCACTATTTTAGATCACGCACACTCGTCGTTTTGTCGACTATTCTAATCGACAGCAAGGCACGATCGAAACAGTCTCCCAGCACTTCTGCGTATTCATACAATTTATAGCACAAGCGAAGGGGGAAAATTTATCGTTTAAAATGAGTAATTGTTTACTGACCGTTGTTTCCTTTTAGGCCTATAAGTAGTAATCATTTAAATAACGTTGCTATAGTCGTATTCCAGCAACAAAAATGCTTATATTTTGTATCTTGTGTCATTCAATGTTTAGTTTTTCTGTGTCTTGTTTTTTTAGTTTGTATTGATATAAGTCTTTATTATTTGTAAATGGGTAGTTACCACCTGTTCTACTACTTGGTGTACCAATAGAAAAACTATAGTATATAAGTAGTAGTATATTGCATACAAAAAAGACGAAACACAGTAAGAATCTCCCGTCAGAACCGTCAATTTATTTGGACGTCGGGTTGTGTGCATTCAGAAGGTCGCGAACTGGCTGCTATGGAGGAGAACCGGATCCAAGCGCAGCTGCGTGCTCAAGATCACTCTATCCAGGACCTCGAGCAACGAGAGCAGGACTACAAGCAGCTCGAGGTACGCACACTAACACACCGCCACCGCTTCAGCTAGCGTTCTAGTTGAAGGGGTTGTGTCAGTGACAACGGCGATCATGTCATTTTCTTACTGTTCTATTTGTGGGGCTGTCCTGAAGTAAATGCCTCTAGTCCATATACCTAGCGGGTCTCAAACCTAATATTTTGTCATGAGTCGAGTAAATTGCTCTCGTGACGTCATAGTACATGAATTTTTATACAGTACTAGAGGTACACCGCGACTTAGTCCGCGTACGGAAGAAATTCGGACCCCTCCCAATACTGGTATCTTCCATACCGCTGGGTTAATTACTAATTATTTTCCTCCCCATATTCACTTCAAAAATTTTCGTAACTTTTCACTAACTTTCCATACGAAGTTTCACCCGCCCTTTTGAAGTCATCGGTATCTTCCGAATGGCGCGTTCGCTGCGTCATCGGCAGAAATACCTGTCTGGCACGGATTTGCCGATTCAGTGCACGCAGTCCCATATAAATCAATACACAGCAACAAATCCGTCCGCTCCGATGCCGACGCAGTGGACGCGTGGACCCTAACAATCGTCATGGTGTGCTGTAGTGACCACTTGAAGAGAGAAGTGAATAAAACGGAAATGTTTCGGGCCGCGCTAGCCGGTATTAAGTGCAAATGCGCTTGATGACAATTCTACCAATATACATGTTTTTAAACTGAGAATGACCAAAAAGACAAATTAAATAGACGCGTAGGAAACCAAACCACATTGCAACGTAATTAGACCAATGTTAATCTGTTGCAAAATGCCATTTTGGAGCGTTTTACTTTAAATGCGCGACTAATGATTGGCATATTTTCGTCGTTTTTTCTATAAAATTATGTGTGCAACTGGCGACAGCAGTTTTCCAAACAATAGGCTAGATGACTGGGTTTTTTTATTGTCCTATTAAAATGTGGCCCATAAATATATCTGATTAATGAAAAGAAAATGAAAATCTGATCAAAAATATTCATCAGATCATTTTAATATCATGCTAGACAGAGAGGCGAAACAGCAAATCGTGACGTCACTTCTCTGTACGTCATATAAATTCTATTCTGACAGTAAGGCGTGACGTCATTTTTTGTTTTGTGGGAAAGGGACAGAGTTGGCTGTACCAAAAACTTTAAACGCTTATATATCAGAACATTAACAACCGATTTAAATTATTTTTTCATTAAACATACTATATTTACTTAAATTCTTTATCAAAGCTATTCATTTCAACGATTTAAACATCAGTCATCTACCCTATTGTATTACAACATTGTTTTGACAGCCGTTCTACCTAAGAAGTAGGGCTTTCGCTTTTCTGTGGTAGTGACATTAGTTTGTATAACTCCGCAGAGCGACATAGTGGACGTGAACCAGATATTCAAGGAGCTGGGCACCATGATCCACGCTCAGGGCGCCACCGTGGACTCGATCGAGTCGCACGTCGAGTACACTGCGCAGACCGTAGAGGCCGGAGCGCAGCAACTGCGCACTGCACACAACTACAAGGTAACCCTTTCTAGCATCCAGATATACGTGTCTTAGACAATTCTTGTTTTCCTACTTCTCCGACTACCGAAAGGATATCAGATGTGATCGAAACTACAATCGGACCACCCGATTTAATTAACCTAGTAGTTCGTAGCGAACTAAGACATCGCGATCTCCATCACTTATGAGCCCCTTGAGCAATTTAGGTCATATTAGTAATTGATAACACGAACTATTTGCTTACAAAATGTCATAGAGGTCGGATCAATGGCTCGCAAGTTATTGTCGAACAAATAAACTTACAAACATACATACGAACACCGATTGGACACTCCATAGACTTAGAGACCTTCGTTTCGGCCAACAAGAACAAAAAACACCTATACTACCGGTGCCAGCTTTTCTTATGCCTGAATTAAACAATTTTTAGTTTGCATGGTCTGGACCATGCAAGGAAAATGATGGCATAGCAGTATGTATATATGTTCATCTGTACCCATTGTATCTCCAAAACTTTAGCTTGGCAAAAAAGAGTAGTAATAAATAGGGGCGCCACTAGCGCTAAATGCTAACAACCCAAATACGTCATAGGAAGACGAATTCAGCTCATTGGATGAATTCATCCACTATCATGACACCCAGGAGAGAAAAAAATATTGCCAAGCTAAATTTCTCCTATTTTGACAAATGAGGTGCCTATGGACGTGTCTTATTCCGCATTCGGTGTCTATAGGACGGCTTTTACAACATTAATTCACATCCCTAATAATTTATTGAGCTAATATGTTATATTTGTTATCAGATGAGAAACTTAATGTGTACATTCCAAATATGTAGTTTACGTTCGTAGGTGGTAGATCTAATTTGCACGAGGTCGTCTAGGCACCATCAGACATTCTGCCGCCATGTAGTAGTGTGTAAACATTACTGTGTTCCGGTTTGAAGGGTATTGTTGTTAGCGAACTTCCAGGGCTAATGAGTCTCATCATCTAATGTCTCAAAGTAGTCAGTGCCAATGGTACCCTTGCGATGGGCGTGGGGTCATGGCCAAGCGTTATTTATTTCCATCAGGAGAGCGTCTCGTTCATCGTATTAATAATTGCCATTTTTTTTTTATTGGGTAATGCTCTGGATAGTATTTTTTGCTTTGAATCCCTGGTCACTGATGTTTCCGTCAGTCCGTAGTCACTTTTGTCCGTAGTCCGTAGACACTCTGATTGTGGTCTTCTGCCAATTGCTCCCAGTTATCTATCTCTTCCAACAATACTGTTTTAATTTACTTTTGGCGGTCACACACCGGGAGCATTCGCGTGTAACGTAACAGTTCAGATTCGAGTACCATTGAGACCAGTGGATGCGTCCAGGCACGCATGACACTGCGCACACCTGTGATGATACAATCTGTTACATTGCAGCAGTGAGTGCGGAAAACAGAGCATTACAATGCGCACCACTTCTAACAACCGATTCGTGGTGCAGTCGAAGTGAACTAAGGCCTCATTTTTTTATCGTATGAGTTATTGCCTTATGACTGAGAAGTTAATATTTAGTTAGTTACACGTAAAATCGAATGACATCAATATTATATCATGTTATTCACGACGATATTGTTACTCGGAATTAGTTCAATATTAGTTACGTACACGTTCCCGGTTACGCCTTATCACTTGAAAATTAAATTTTTGTGTGCGGTAACTCATGCGAAAGATTAAATATGAGGGCTCTAGACGGCAGTGACGGGAGCGCAGGTGTCGTGTAGTGGTTTTTGGTTTCAAAATTTTATTTTAAAATGTCCTAAAAGAAAATACCTTAATTATTGGCAATAAATTAATCGATGTAACACGTACGCATGCTTTCAGTTTGTAACGTTCGCAGGACGAATGGTTACAAAAATGAATGCTCCTTTGTCACTGACCTCTATTATACAAGTACGTATAATAGAGGTCAGTGTCCTTAGTCAAAGCGTCGAGATGGCGCAGTATTGTAACTTAATGCTCATAATCGAATCTTGCATTGTTACGTCACACGCGAATGCTCCCGGTGTATGACCACCTGAAAACAATTTTTTCAGAATAAACTGCGAAAGAAGAAGGTGTACATCGCAATTGTGATCATCATCATTGTGTCGATCATCCTCATCGTGGTGTTTCATCACTGAGTCGCCGTCTTCACGCAGAAAACAACCAATCTAGCTGCTGTTTATTTTATTTTATTTGTCCAAAGCTGTGTAAACAAACGTGGCGTTTCTCATCCAATCACAACTCTGTATTACCTCGCTCGTGATTATCATTCGTAGCTTCTCCGTTATGTTTGTTTGATTGATATTAAAAAAAACAATGTTCATATATAATAGTTTTATCGGTTTGGTCTGTTTTGGTAATTGAGCTCGTAATCAGCTATGGTATAGGAAATTCAGTTCCCTTTTCGTAATCAATTATTAAACATGAATTTTGCTACCGTTTTATGAAAAAAAATCTGTGCGTTTCGATAACTGTTAAAGAATTTTTCTTAAAAAAAATAGTACTTAATAAAAGAAAAAACACACTTTCGTGTTTTTCTAAATAATTCCGTTTGTCATCATCTGTCATTTTATTTTTCATTATAATATTTTTAAATGTTTTTTTTAATTGAATGATTTTTATTTGTCTAGGTTCACCATCGGTACAGTTACCAAAACGGCATCGAAATTATTATTTAATAATTGGTAACGAAAAAAGGGAACTGAAATTCCTATATCGTAGCTGATTACGAAACTCAGTTACCAAAACGGCAACAAAATTCTTGTTACGAAACAATGAAAAATTGTTCATCTATTGTAGCTATTTACGAAGCTCAATTACCAAAACGGACCAAACAGTACATATATATCTATAAAGACGCGCTCGTCTATTCTCTTGTAAATGTTTTAATAGTGCTTATATAGTTATATTGCTACACACATTATCTAAATCTACACTATGATATGTCGTATATTGGATAATGAATAGCAGAACATTCTAGAAAGGCCGAGACGCATATTTGTGTCTATTTGTAATCGCCGTCGCTTTGTATTTGTATGCGACTGCCATATAGGTATGTATATTACAGCCAATACTGTAAATACTATTTCATGATTATTAGTGTAAATGCCAAGCATTAGATTAGAATACATAGGTATATCTAGTTTTATAGTATATAGGTTTATAATAGCATCCTATAATCATAGTAATACACGCTGCTTGTATGCATAATGTACAAGCAAATCGGTCAAAATGTATTTCTTGAGACCTGTATAATGTGTAATTATGTCTATTGTATCGTATAAAACAATATTTACGAATTAAAGTTGACCGCCCGTCCATCCATTATTTTCACTAATATCGATGAAAACATTTGTCCTCCTTATGTCAGGAACGGGATTGAATTTTTTGCACGCATAAGTTAAGTCTTTAACTGTTTTTGCTAAGTCTTTAAGTTTGAATCGGCCCATATTTAGTATGGTTTCTATGTAAATTCGCTAAACGAGTTGACAAGTTGCGCTGGCTATCGCACCTACAGTAGATATTGCGATTTAGATCGGTTATCCCTCTGGACTTTGATGTACTTTGAATCGATATTGTACAGTGTACACGAAACAATAATAAAACATAACAATACATGTTGGCCGAGCGTAAACTGATGTCGACTTTATGTCGACAGTATATGAATTACTTTTGATTTGTGCAGTAAATTGAATAACTGGAAAATTTCTAAAGTGAGACGAGTCTAGGCTAGATTCTAAGCATCGGTAAGGCACACAAACCGAGCCGTTTTATCGTTGAAGGCGTATTATAGATATATAAACAGAAATTAAGTAGGTAATACAATACTTCCATGCCAGTCGGGGCATTTTATAATAATGTGGATATTTGCACCTACATATCACCTACGCAGTTGACGGTGTCTAAGAAGTCTTTAATGACAATACAATAACACTTTATTGACACCAAAGAAAGGACATTACAAACACATACTCACTATAGATAGGCACAAAAGGCGGTCTTATCACTAAAAGCGATCTCTTCCAGACAACACTCGGTTGAAAAGAAAAAGTTAAAATTATAACCTGAACTAATACTAGTCTGTTAGTTATAACTTAGGCTGAGCAAATTATTAATTTTGAAAAAAATGGTTATATAAAATACAACACTACTGAGCAGACTATTCGAAAATATCTATCTTTTTAAACATACGGTATTAAATTAAATTTGCTTCATGAAGGTTTAAGGGCATGAGTGAGCGAGGATGAGTGAAAGACATGGACGACGTAACATTATTTGGACCAGTAGGTACGCAAAGACGTCTATGAGTGTAGTTTATATAGTGTGGTGTGTGTGGGAAAGGGTGTAGTTTAAATGTGTACGTTAGGATGTCTGGGTATGAAATAGCTTAATACACGTTGTTACGCACCTTCGCAAGGCGAGCTACGGCCAACATGTATTGTCTTATTTTAAAATGTATAGATATATTATGTTTAATTTATAGATTAACCGTCTTATGCATAGAACACTAAAACGTACTTTCAACTTATTTTAGTCAACGTTGTCAAGTGTTTTGTCTTCTTTTTTCCAATCAATTCGTAATTCGAAAGAAATTGACAAAATATTTTTTAACTAAAATAGGTTTATAAAAGGTTTTAGTGTTTCATGTATAAGACGGTATGTATGTACTCGTATATCGTTTAATTCTATATCATAATTTCGTGAGCAATACTTCGTATATCATACAAAGATTTTGAAGTTAAAAAGTAGTGTCAGCTTTTTTATGGCTAATAAGCAAATAAAGCCCTTATTGGCATACCTATTAATAGCAAGCGAGAGTCCAAGACGTCGGTCGCGTCGTCATTAAAAAGTTCGTTCATTTCATTATGACAATATTAGATGTTAACGTACAGAATACCAGAATAACAGAATACAGAATAGTTGTAGTGGTAGGACTCTACTGCAGAGTCCGCCTGGGGAAGTACCACACCTTTGCCAGTTATTCAACCGCCAAGCAGTAGTGTGCAAGCATTACTGTGTTCCGGTTTGAAGGGCAATGTTACCAGAAAAATTACTGGGTATGAAGAGATTTAACATCTTATTCTCAGGGTGACGAGCGCAGTGCAGTGCGGCGCAGGACTGTGTTCGCAAGTTCACAATTCAGGCACTGCTACTGTTAGTGCCAGGCGTGACGCTTACAACCAGGCGAACGTCTTGCTCGTCTCGTCACTTGATTGTATAAAAAAAATACCGTGTTAAGGTGCAGTTACCCGGACAGTTTGTCCAGCAGCAATCGCCCGGCAACTCTTACCGGAAGGAAAAACATATGGATCTAGTCTAGAGCAACATCTGACATTGTGGGGAATTACGGCAAATTAGTTTTTAATTGCTCCAAATATTCCGTATTGCTCAATATTTCCGACATGAATTTCTAACTATCCAGTGGGGCGGTAATTTTTAATAAGTATAAAAAGCTGTTAAGACGAATAAAATATACAAGCAAAATGTAAAAAAAAAATTTGATTTGTGTGTGTGTGTAATGTATACATACAGTTAGAAAAAATATCTTAAAATAATAACTTTATAAATGTACGATATCTATACAAAGGTTTCTATGAGTGTGTGTGCGCGCTTACGATTGCGAGCGCGATTTTGGGCGATTTCAGTTGTCCGTGCTACTGCACCTTTGAACTTCTATTAAAATCAACGTCTACAATATTTTATCGTAGACTTAGCGTGTGTCGCAATGTTGAGGCGAATTGTGAGATTATCGTCGCGTTCGACATTGGTGTCGATTCGGCGGCGCACCGTCTTACCTATATTTTTTTCTAAATTTAATTAAAACTTGTCAAACGCCACTTTGCTATTCAGATATAAAACGTCTAAGATTTAGAGATGATACGCCTAAATTACTCAACTTAGCTTACAAGCAAGTTAAAGCCATTCGCCGGATACATTTTAGAGAAGCTTGTGTCCAAAATTTATGTCAAAATAGACGGCACCTAAAACATGGCGAATAAGATTAGAGTTCTATTATGTATAGCAGTTCTAAATTAAGTTCAACGTAAATGCCGAATAGCTTTTGTAACGCCTTGCGCCTAAACTAAAATGTTCAAGTGAGCAAAACAATATGAGTTCTCTAAAATCACCGAATCGACACCACTGTGTCAAAAGCTTTCACATAGTTGGATATCAGTAAGAAGAATAAGCTAGTTTCTTTGTGTTTTGAGAGGCCGACAGACTTAAAATAAATTGAATGATCAAGAATACTAGATGTAAACTGAGCGTGCAGTCCTTAGCGATTTTAGATAGGTTCTAATACCTAAGGACCTGGGTATGACCTTAAACTGCAACCAGACCCACCGGAGGACGGGCAGTTGCGTCCTCTCGGTTAACGGTGGTGAGCATTCTGCGTCATCCCAAGCCGCCTGCCTGCCAAGCGTAGGGATTATGGCAACACCCCTCTATTGGGAGGCCTTCGTCCAGCAATGGACGTCTTATGGCTGACGACATTAATACTAATTAAACGATAAATCGCTACGATTGATGCTACGTTTAGCTTGTCGGTACTAGAATTTGCTCGACACAAAAAAAATGCTTATTGCATTCCAAGCACTATAATTGATTTGATTGATCTACATCGTCGATAAAAAAAAATGCGATCGATTATTGCCACATTTGTACACTATAGGTATATATTATACATTACTTAGTGTTTTATTTTTCAAATTGCGAAAAAGTCAGCGGCGTTTTTGATATCCACGCTACGCTACTGTCCAAAGGCCTTGTCAAACACATGACGAAGCGAACACGTGTCGTGGCGAGTTTATTTTTCATATAAAACGTCTTTCGCTTTTCATGTGTGTCTGTAATCAAGAGACACCATACATGACGCTTGTGTTTGACAAGGCCTTAACGGGTCCCAATATTCAAACTTCGATCGGGTGATCGGATCAATCCAAGATAGAATGCGATCTCCCGATCGCCCTTTATCAAACATTTGTCAAAGTCAAAAGACCAAATATTGACAATTTTCGAACTGTTATCTACGGTTTGGATATTGAAACACGTATAAATGAAATCAGATTGAAATTCTGATCTGAGTAAGTAAAAATTTATTGAGATCGCTTTGCAATATGCCTTCTGTTTATATTTTAATTTGGTTAATTTTGTCGTCACAGCGTTTTAAGGTGCATTGTTAGGGCTTTATCACACTAGCGGTAGGCGAGCGTCTTCAAAGCGGAGCGGGCATGCAGCGAATACGTCGCGAACACGCCGCAGCTGTACAGCGAAGACGTCGCGGAGATGTGGCGCTTACGCAACGTTTTCGCCTGTTCGCGGCGAGTTCACGACGTACAATAGACTCGGTAACAGAATGGATTCCGACGAGGAAACACTTCTGTTGGCCTTGTTACTTCGAAAACGCAGAAAACGAAAGCATTCAAGCAGTACGAGAATGTACAAAATGCCGTTCGCGGCAAGCTCGTTTCGCGACCGCGACGTGTTCGTTGTGCGTCCACCACGTTCGAGGCGCTCTCGCTCCGCTTTGAAAACGCTCGCAGACCGCTAGTGTGATAGCAGCCTTATTACTTAAGTTTAAATGTAAGTCAAAATGTTTTGTTAGTTTTCTCATGATTTGTAATCATAAGTAGTAGGCAAGTAGCAAGTAGGTATAAATGTCTCAAAATATATATTATTGAGATTATAAAACCTCGTGCGACTTTCCCTCATGTAAATAACAATGACAGCAAAATGATTACATTCGACGTTATCTATTAAAATGATTTGTTTTATGATTGTATTAGCTACTGATTTTGTATTTGAGTTTTTATTTTCACGTTATACAGTAGTGTGTCCATATATCGGCTGTACAAATTGGAAGGTAGTTGTAGGTGGGTTAAGGCTAAAATCATTCTACATGAGAGATATTGGTATGCGGTAGTCTACCCAACCCTGAATAGGGTAGATGACCGATGTTTATATCGTTGAAACCAATAGCTTTGATGAAGATTTTAAGTAAATATAGTATATTTATTGAAAAAATAATTTAAATCGGTTAATAATGTTCTGATATATGAGCGTTTAAAGTTTTTGTTAGAAACAACTCTGTCCCTTTCCCACAAAACAAAAAACTACGTCACGCCTTACTTGTCAGAATAGAATTTATATGGCGTACTGAGAAGTGACGTCACGATTTGCTGTTTCGTCTCTCTTTCTAGCAAGATATTAAAATGCTTATAAGTTGCTTATTTTTGATCAGATTTTCATTTTCTTTTCATTAATCTGCTATATTTATGGACCACATTTTAATAGGACAATTAAAAAAAACCAGTCATCTAGCCTATTGCAACCATTTTTGTATTATGTTCTACTTTTCTGAAGTACTTTTCTAACTTTGGATTTTGAAACCTAATTATGGTAAAAGCTTCAATAGCAGGAAAGTTTGAATAACAAGATGGAGGGTTTTATTTGTAATATTTGTAATTAAAAACTAAGAAACCTGTAGATTTAACGTAAAATTCATCGTTCGGAATTTATTACAATATGATACAGCAGATATTGTTATTATTTGACTGATTTAACCTTTTGTTCATACTTTCCAGCTTTTAAAACTTTTTTACTGTAATTAGGTTTTGAATTCTAAAATTACAGTACTAAAAGTACGTTCTATTCAAAAAGTAGAGAAAAACACAAAAGTAGCTGCCATTCAGAGGGGGTCGTTTTAGAACAATTTTATCGTTAAAAAATAGAGCAACTACCACCCCTTTTAAGTTTGTACAGTCGGTAAACGGACACACTGTTTATTTTTTCTATTCAATGAGTTCGGTTTGATGACGGACATACTTCGGAGAACGTACAGAAGAGTAAACAATTTCGTAATCCTGCCATGAAGCGGAATAAATTGCCGCTCTGTATCAGTTGTAATACAGAATAGTACAAATGATACAACTTTCTATCTTTATACATCACCACTGTACTGTAGTCACTAGTACTACTGGTAGTACTAGAGATAACAAGTTGTATCATTTGTACTACCTGTTGTACTACTAATCCGGAGCGAAAGTAGCACCTTAATCGGTCAAATGACCCGATGTTAATCTGCTGCTAATGGAAATTATTCGCCATACTCGTGACGAGTTGTCAATCTTGCGGGCATACTATTTTTATTATGCTATGCACAAACTGATAACGATTCAGCTTTTGATAGCTTAGTAATTTTTTTCGTGCCATGTTAGCTGAATTGCCATCGGTGTTCTCTTAATTTGTATGTCGTCTTTCCGAAAGCGTGTATAGAAAAGTATGTTCTAAAATTATTAAGTATTATTTTTTTATAGTTTGGGGTTCTAGTGTAAGTATTTGGAATTTTATGGGTGTATAAATAAAAATAGAATAATGTGACATATTATTGACCATTTCAGTAATCAGGTGATATTGAAAAGTACTATTATGTAATGTTTAAATAGGTCTACAAAATAATAAAGAAATGCCTTGAATTGCGGTATCACCTTTATAATTGGTACTAACACCTAATTTTTACTTGTATCTAACAAGTCATGCAATAATATTATATATCCATTATTATATTTTTTAAAGCATCTTAATGTTAATATATTCGTGTTATATTAAGACACAATCATTTTTATCAGAAATATACCTGACGATTAATCATTGTGCGTTTCATTAAGACTGGCGTCCCATTAGCGGGCCGGGTCGGGTCGCATCGCACGTCTCTTGGTATAATTTCTAACTAGCTTACAATGCTGTACAATGGTTCACTAGATAAAATCTTAGAAAAAAATATATTAAAAAAACAACAAAAATCCCGCCGCGGCCTGTTCTGACAGAATCCGCTCCGATTCGCCGCTAATGGGCCCCCATACTTTTAAAAGTTCAACTTCCGACTCTCCTGTGTTGTAGCTAAAAACACTCACGATCAAGTCATCAAAATCGTTGGGTTTCTCCGTGGTTTCACTGCTAAGATCCACAGGTTCTACGGGGGATTTTCTTCCCCGTAGACACCGCGCTAGAGATGGAATTAAAAAACAAACTTTATTGTAGCATAATAGCTTTTTATAGTGGAAATTTCCGAGAGAGCACAGTGTGACTGCGGAGCCACTGCGCAGACCATGTCGCACCTACTGTTGTGTCATTCATTCTTAATACGGCCGACGCAGTCAGGGTTGGATTCAGTCCCTCAAAAAAATATTGTACATAGAAAATAACATTATACTATTTTGTCGAAAATTTTACCGTTTGATGTTTTTTTATTAAATTCGTATTTATACGTTTCGTTTTTCGCATTGCATTCAAAAGTAAAAAAAAATTTTTAACTTTTGTTTTACTGAATTTACTTTTTAATTACTTAACTGAAAAAAATGTTTTACACAAAAATATTCACGAAATCCTAAGCATATTAATCAAGGCGATCGATCTCGGTAAATTCGCCAATCGGAACTTCGTCCTTAGCATTGATACTACGTAAAATGTTGTCAGACGGCATAAACTATAAGCAGTTATTAGATTTACAGCATCGCAAGACAGTATCAGGGAGTCAGGGTAAATATTAAAGAGTAAAAGGACCAACAATACAAGGCGGTCGACCTCAAGTTAAAATTCTGCTATTTTCGCGTAGTATAGTGGCATTACGATACTACATACTACACACTATGAAATAATAGTACAAATAGTCTAATTATACTACGAAATCCAACGCTGGACGCAATCGCAGTCGTCGCCGCCAGCGCCACTGCCGGCTCGTGGCTTGGCGACGCCGGCGCCGGTCGCAACATGCTCCACTCGCCGTAACCAACTATACTCGTGGCCGAGGCGTTATGCTGCTCTCCCCGCTCATCTGTCTCAGTGGAAACTCACCCTTAAGAGTATATCGACTACCATAAACAATCCAACGTTCTAGCTACATATAAGTGGTTAATTTTCCTTCTAATCATTATAAATATTGTCAAACTGATATTTTAACTCAAGAGAAGTTATGGTCTAGTTCAAGTAATGTCTTAGCGCTATCTATTTTATGAAATATTGGCAGGAAGTTATTACAATAATACACAATAATATCATTAAAAAATCACCTTTAATCAACTCACACAACGAATCAAACAAAACATAGTTATCTATAATGCCCAAACACTACGGACAAACAAAATGGTGCTCTTGGAATGGAAATTATGGAATTTAAACAAAACACCGTGAACAAGACCATACTACAACGACCAGAAAAACGACTACAAAATTGTTTTACAGCATCAAGATTTTCAAACGTTAAACGTCCGGAGTTCGGTCCAGATAACTGTGAGTGGTGGCCCAGGTGATGTTAACAGTAATCAAAAACTTTTCAAATTACCATGTTCCCCAGTTTCCTCTACTTTCAGTCGCAGTGATCTGGAACGCATTAAAGTAGTAAAAAGGTCTTGCCGATCGCCATAGCACGCCCATTATCTCACACCTATAAAGCAGTAGGAATGCCGAGATTCTACGCAACCTGTCAACTTCTACAGATCAACGCTATTATCTATGAAGAGAAAAGTTCCATTAACATGGTAATCATCGATTAAATATGTAAATGATTATACTGAAGACCCGCGATTCGGTCTCTAATTTGTATTAGTATTGGGTCCGGACTGGTTGCACACATCAAAGCACGATTATAGCTACGATGCCGATTGCACGCATTCATAAACATTTACCTATACTAAAGCGGTGAGATAATAACGCTTACAATATAGACATAAATTAACTAATCAACAAAAAATAAAAGACTATACTTAAGATCGATTCTCACACAAAAGCGACTAAACTATACGAGATTCACCATAATACTGATTAACATAATACAAAAATAACGAACATGCGATATATTACTCAACTCCATCGCCCCGTGTAAGACTAGGCCGAACCGTGAAGACAAACTGGCACGAGGCGACGTTATAGTAGAAGTATAATTAACAGTTATAATAAACTAAGCAAATATATTTCCAAATAACACATGATTTTGAAAATCTATCTTGGTCTTTGCATAGCACCCAGCGTGTCGCCGTGCGCGCCGAGGCCCGCGCACGGCCCCTCGTGTACATTATACCACTATATTACGAGTACAAAATAATCAGGCTAACTTTTATATTCGCATAACTCAACCAGACGACAGTGTGATGTTAGCCTAACCGAATGACATCAAACGCTCGACAGTGTTACTAGTTATAATTTCAGTGGTTCTAGTAAAAAATATCTTAAAATTAACTATCCATGATATAAAGTACTTAGTAAGGATGGTGGTCGCCGCCGCGTCGCATCCCTGCCCCGCCCCGCTCGCGGGATATGTGCGCTGATTAACTTTTCACACACGATACTATTTGATTACCAATCTTTGTGTCAAACATCATGTGCAGTCAATTCTTGACCGTTATTCTTTAATCGACCTGAACAGTAGCATAACAGCTGGTGCAAACACTTTCGGTAGTACTGAGTCTGTGAAGGGAATTTATTTTAAATACTGTTATAAAAAAATTGACGCACACAACTATGACCGTGATAAAGACCAAAATGAATTTTGTAAGTAGCAGCACGAAATAAAATTTATATTGGCATAATGAAGGAAGCTTTCGGTAACCCGCTAGTGTAGTAAAGACGCCGGTTCAGTTTCCCACGAAGCTTGTCAAATAGTATCGTCCGTGTGTGTGTGTAGTGTTGCGGGTGAGTGTGTGTGCGGGGGCGGGTCTCCGGAGGCCTACTCTAGCAGACCACAGCCTCGGAGATGGGGTTCTCGGTGATGCGAATGACGGGCGAGAGGCGGCACGCGCGCCGCGCCGTCACGCGCCGGAACGCGTGCATCTTGGTCGGCGACAGCGGGGCCACTGCGGACACAACACCACATTCTATTATAATATACCTGCACTAGCTGCTGTACTAGGACCTGATAAACATCGTCCTATCAAAAAAAAAAACACTTTATTTTGCGAATTTACCGGACAACTTTTCTGTTTTAGTAACTTTTAGTAACTAGAAACTTTTGATAACCAGTTAATTTTTAGTATAACTAGTAAGTTTTGGTTACTAGTAAATTTTGGTAACTATAAACTTTTGGTAACTATGTAGTAAATTTCTGTAACTAGCAACTTTTGGTAACTAGTTAATATTAGTAACTTACAAACTTTTCTCTTTTTACTAACTTCTTTCGGGCTATTACGAACATTTTAAAAAATCCAGTCTTTCTCAAATAGGTAGTAGTGTGCTTACCAACGAACAGCATTGGATTATTATTTATACAGATTTTCAGCCTATCTTAGACATTAGGTTTTATTTATTGTTACAACCCAACGATTCGATTTAATTATGACAGCAAATCAAAAATAGTATTTTTAGTATAAATGTTGGCCCCAAATCTGCCGCCCCTAAAATATGTCTCCCTAGGCTCCAGCCTACTCAGCCTGCTGGTAAATCCGCCACTGCCCTGAATGCCACGAGCTTATTAGTTTGTTTCAAATACACATAAAGCAATTATGTTTAACCATCTCTTTCGCATGATATCAGAGGCATGGGTTTATGCCTTCTTCAGGCTAGTCCTAGAACCAGCACACACACACACAGACACACAACAACAACATCATTCAAATGTTACAAGACTATTTATTATTAGAGCAAAAGTTAACCATCTAATCTAAACTTTATTCACTACAGATTACAGAAGCTTGGTAAACAATAATTATAAAATTGATACCTACACAAAATACAACGCGACCAACTCATCGGTTGAGTTATTTGAGTAGAGGGAGCCACCGCTGTGTTCTTAAGGCCTAGAATACGGCGCACCGCTATCTAATTATCTCCTACGCGGTGGTTGTAAAAATCGATACTTACGCACCATTTATGGGTGGAGCATTTTGATAGCTTTTTATATACTTTTATACTTTTTGTGCCAATGTGTTAACTGTTTGCCAGTTATTCAACCGCCAAGCAGTAGTGTGCAAGCGTTACTGTGTTCTGGTCTGAAGGGCGATTTTACCAGATAAATTACTGGGTATGAAGAGATTTAACATCTGATATCACAGGGTGACGAGCGCAGTGCAGTGCGGCGCAGGGTTGTATTCGCAAGTTCATAATTCTGGCTGCATTTTACTGCTAACTGTTAGTGGCAGGTGTGACGCTTACCACCAGGCGAACGTCTTGCTCGTCTCGTCACTTGATTGTAAAAAAAACTAAAAGGCATTATGCCAGTCGTCTATTCAATTCTACATTGTTGACCTTTCTTAGTAATTTGAGTTTTATTTTTTTGCAGAAAGATAACTAACATACGATTTTAGGGCGTTGCTGTTATTATATGTAATGTTTGTATAGGTAGCAACACAATAGCAAAGCAACGCTGACATAACAGCCGAATATACTTTATGCCAGGAATTTGGTATTTAAACATGGTAAGGCGTGCTATACACTTAAGCGGGTCAGAGTTAATAAAAGGCGGTAAAATCAAACATATGTACGCTCGGTAGACCCGACCGAATCTGTCGAATCGAATGCAGTATAATAATTGCATCGTGTCGGCTTTGTCATTCAACAAAAATACTGCCTGCAATTACTGCGCCTAAGTGAATAGCACGCCTAAAGTTCACTTTTTAGCCACAAAAATCTTTCTTCAGACTGGTCTAACTCTCCCGATGAGTGGGTCGGTGCAGGTGGTAGCAGTAATCTATAAAGCTCACACTTACAAGACGCGACTACGTGCGCCTACGCAGGTCTGACCGGGAGCTCGTCCATCGAGGCGCGGACACTGCCCCCCAGAGTATTTATCTTTTGAAGCGCCAACACGGCTACGCAAAACAAAACAGAAACAAAATAAAACAAAACAAAAAAAGGTGAAAAAAAGCTCTTGAAAAATCGTGTCAAGCGTGTATAATGAGATAGTTTATTTATGAACGTGAATGGCCATCACAATATAATAACCACCCGATCTTCTTGGTCCATCATCAGGAGAGCTCTAGTGTACCATATTAGTACTACAGAACTACATAAGTATAATTAAAAAGTTTTACATTGTTAAGATATTTGAAGTGAGTAACTTTTAGATTCCTGAAAAAAAGAGATATAAGATGTTGTGATAAGCCATTGCGGTTTAACATGTAACCACGTTCACAAATAAGCTATAGCTAGCTGTTAGATTTATTAAGGTGGCTTCACTATAACTAAGTTAGAAAACAAGCAAATAGATAAATATAAATAGCATACAAATCACTAGAAAAAAGAGAAGCGTTCTGCCAATACAATGTACATACCATGACAGAGGCGGTGTACGCATTCCACGCTCAATGCTTAACTTAAACCACGGAAAGAAAACTGCTTCAGACTAGGCAGACTTTGCGTGGCACACAACGGATACGAGATTGAGGGATAAGATTAAAAATAAGGCGTTCTGCACATAGAGAAACTTGATTGTAACGATCGAGCATGATTTTTTAACTCTTTATGATCATACCCTCCATGGTATCAAGAATTTTGTCACAGTAGGAATTTTGTCACGAACAACGAATCGAAAAGAACGTAAGCGGTACGTGTCTACGAGAATGAAGTAAAGAAGTTTCACTCCCGTGCTACATGCGACAGATATGTTACGATTTCTCGGATTTTTAGTGCCGTAAAATCCGCGAATTACATTCGTCCCATAGGGAATAGCTCTGTACGTTTAAACTAAATAACAACAAAAATATACATCAGCCATGATTCAAAATAAAACCGTGATATTTATCAGGTTACATCAATTTTATTTGCTTATCTAAATATCGAAACTCGACTCAATTTGCCTCCTACGCTAAGGCGTTTTGACACACACGTATAAAATATCTCGTATCCACTCTGGCCAGCGACGATTATATTTGCCCATAATTATAGTATGCCAAAACTACGATCATACCCAGAGTTTTAAGTGTTCAAAGGATTGACTTTAGATATTCCGGCTTGAAAGTGATCAATCTGTTCACGATTATTCAGTAAGTAGCCGATAACATTTATAAATATGACTTGAATGGTAATGGCATCTCATAGTTTTGATATTACGGTGCATAAATACAATAACAATAATTATAACTTATGAAATTAAATAAAGCTTCAGTATATTTTATTTATAAGATTAGTTGATTAACACTAAATGCCCGCCGCAAGAGGCGTGCCAAAATTTTATGTTGAATTAATGAGGACAATAGATATTTTCTGTACATTGTATCAGTAAAATTAAATAATTAAAGATGTACGGTACGCCTTATGCAGTGGAGAAAAGAGCTTAAAACTGTTACAATAATATTCAATATTAGTTTATAGTAAAGGTATATTCAATACATAATTGTATATAGTTATGCAGTTATAAAGCTTTCATCGTACAGACTAGGCGGTGTTGTGATGTAGGCTGCCATGCTCGACAAACACAAAACCTGGAGGAGTCCTTGGTCAGATTGATCTGACAATCGATATGATACCCACCGATCTACTATCCAATCCAAGTGGTTACACTGGTTACATTTTGGTGTCCGGTGACCATAGCTATTAGATCGGATCGGATATTAGATGAATTCGACCAAAGACACTGTTTAGTGTCCGTGGCAAGACTGGTTGAGCCATTGAACAAAAAACATTTTTTTCCGGGCAGGGTGTTTTTGTTCCCATTTGGCCACTTTGGTCCCTTGATTTGGCCACTTGAGTCTTAATATAGTTGTATGCATATAAATCTACTATCCTATGTGTGTCTACCCTAATTAGATACTCAAGTCAGTAGAAACTTAAGACAGACTCTAAAACTATTTAACAGAAATTCTGACGCTGATGTTCCCGAATATATTGAAGACACGCCGACCGTCGGTCGAGCATTGACGACCTAAGGACTTTATCACACTTACGATTTCCGAATGCGACGATCGGGTGCAGTATACACAGACTTAGTAAGAACTAACAGAGAAGATAGTTTTTGTATAGCATGTAAGTTAAGAACGCGCCCACGTTGTACGCTGTAAGTGCTTGGACTGTGCATTTCTTTCGAAAATGTTCGGGAATCGCCAGTGTGATAAAGACCAAACCGTATCAGGGGCCACGGCTCCTGACATCTTAAAACCACTTTAGATTTCAGTTGCCGGCGCTGGGCGACCACGAACCCTATTGCGGCGCCATAAAATTCACCGTCGCGCAGCGTCGGCGGCTTAAACTAACAATCATAATGCCACGTACGGGCCCAGGTTGCAACAGTTAATTTTGATCTATATTATTTTGTTGGTGGGTCGAAAAAGGTGGACCCATAGTTTTATATTCTCTATGAATAAGGTACTTATATAACATGTATAAAGTTAAGGCCAAAAATGGCCCTACGGCCAAATTCCACAGACATGCAAACTACATCGTTGTCACGAGACGACTGGCAGTTTTTATAACTTCAGATGATAATAGTTAAATTTTTATCATCAATTTAGAAAGGACTTCTGAGAAAGTATGATATTGGGTTAATAATAAAAAACATGTATAGAAAAATAAACGTGGCACCTGTTCTACGCGTACCATTTAATTTTATAATAACACACGATTTGCAGGACAGAAAGAAATCCATTCGATTTGTCGACAGCCCATGACAACGAGAGAGAGAGAGAGAGAAAGAAAGAGTGAGAGAGAGAGACGGTACTTTGCTGTTGGCGTGGGGTCATTTTTAACATGGTAGTTGCGTAATGAACCCGCTTCCGAAAAAGAATTAATAGTAGATTATTCACGTAGGGACCAAAAGTAAAGAATGTCTCACTCAGATCTCATGTATATTGTCAAACATGAGATCTGAGGCTTCTTTACTTTTGTTCCCGTGGTGTGTATATACGATTTTACGTGCCGCCGCGGGGAGGAAGTGGTTCCTTTCGCTCAGCGTAGCGGTGCTAAAATAGCCACTTAAGCCCCGTAGACACGTAAAATACTACACAACACTGAAAAATTGTCTGACAGTGGTTGATCGTTCGTTAACCTCTAACATCAGCTGATATATTTATGTTTTTCGTTAACTTTTGTATTTAAGGCCTCAAAGCTGTTCTGTTATCAGACAGACCAGCTTCGTTTCTCGTTTTCGTTTTCGGGAGTCCCTTACATGCGATATCAAGGTAATTATTTTCTTATATACGTTATTCATAGTGTATCCCTGGCTAAGTGTACGTAGACTATGTCCTATATAGGTAATGGCGACGAGGACAGGTTGAGGGTGGTCGGCCGGCGCTGCGGCACACTCTTACCATAGCCCTCGCCCTGCAGAAACAAGCGGAAAGCTTCAGACAACTTCCCCGGCTGCTCGTCCACCACCATGCCGCAGTCGGAGATCTGCACACGCCGAAAAACGACATTTATCAAGCCAGTAGCGTAAGTATAGACAATACTGGAGCATAAGTATAGACAATACTGACCAGATAAATGACTGGGTATGACGAGATTTAACATCTACTATCTTAGGGTGACGAGCGCAGTACAATGCGGCGCAGGATTGTATACGCAAGTTCACAATTCTGGCACTGCTACTGTCTGTGGCAGGCGTGACGCTTACTACCAGGCGAACGTCTTGCTCGTCACGTCACATGATTGTAAAAAAATTTACTTAAGTATAGACAACTGGAACTGTATGTATGTATAGCCCATACCTACTGGATTTTTGTTGTCAACTTTACTACACCAATCATATACACACTCCAGCAAATTAGTAACAGTAGATCTTTTTAAGTCCAATGCTGAGTCATTTAATACATAACATCAGATAAGCTGTGGCCTGCAGAATATATGCAGAGTAATAAAAATTAAGTTATATAAAAACTTAAGTTTCTTCAATGTTACATGATTCGGTTTTATTTCAGGTGCGTGTTTATATTGTAAATCCACCATACTGAATTTACTGTGACGTTATATACTGTGACACGCAGAATGCTTAATCCTTAAACGAGTAGGGAAATACCTCATTTGTCAAATTATGATTTATGTAGTTTAGGTTTTTATTGAGTCATCATCAGCCAGAAGACGTCCACTGTTGAACGATGGCCTCCCGCGTAGACTACCACACTTTTGTTTTCCTTAGTTATTGGCATCGCACGTTGTGCATTCTGCCAATGTCAAGTTTATGATTTTTCAAGTTTATTATATTAAAATCAAGTCAAATATGTCATTCAATCAAAATTCAGTCAGTCACACGAAACCAGTCATAGTCGCGTCCAAGTCATGCCCTAGTATAGTTGTGGCGACTTTACTATGAGCTTCTACGGAGTTTTGAAAACAACACGAAATGACATGTTTCACCACATTATATCACTTGCCCAAACTCGTGCATGTAATTCAACACTCAATGAATAAAACACCACATTTTTTTTTAAATCTCAAGTTTAAGAAAATAATAGAATGCAACGACATGATTTTTCCGTGTTCCCGCCAAAACTCCACTGCCACACTTACGACCACCAACCATTTGCATCCGCCGGTTGCCATGGGAGGCCTACCCACGGAATAAGTGAAAGGCGAAAAAGGTCACGCCTACCCTGAGTACCAGGGTACCAGCGCACCGAGGAGTGAGTGTATACGAGATACGAGTTTGACGCGTACCTTCATCCACGTAGACTTGTTCGGGTTGAGGCGTCCGTTGAAGACGACGGTGTCGTCGACGTGCGGCGAGTCGGCGCCGGTAATGTTGAGCACGGGCACGCGCAGCGTGTCGGCGGTACGCTCGATGCCGAGGTCGGCGCGACGCACGTACGCGTCCGTCAGCAGCGACAGGTTGGTCGCGTTCACGTGCCGCGTGAAATAGCTGCGGTACGTCGCCACCAGGTCCTGGTTGCGCTCCTCCGGGAACTGTAACCCACCATCTACTGTTCAACACCGCACTCAAGGTTAGAAATGGCACTGAGCGAGCAGAAGCACGAATCGGGAAAATAAATTACTATACTAATAGGGTAGATGACTGATGTTTATATCGTTGAAACCAATAGCTTTGATGAAGAATTTAAGTAAATATAGTATGTTTATTGAAAAAATAATTTAAATCGGTTAATAATATTCTGATATAGGTATGAGCGTTTAAAGTTTTCGTTAGAGATAACTATGTCCCTTTCACACAAAACATAAAATTACGTCACGCCTTACTTGCCAGAATATAATTTATATGGCGTACAGAGAAGTGATGTCACGATTTGCTGTTTCGCCTCTCTGTCTAGCATGATATTAAAATGCTTATAAGTTGCATATTTTTGATCAGATTTTCATTTTCTTTTCATTAATCAGCTATATTTATGGGCCACATTTTAATAGGACAATAAAAAAAAACAGTCATCTAGCCTAGTACATTATTGTTATAGTTTGTGCAGTAAGACAATTTTATTGTCGTGGGATAGGAGGGCGCTGCTGTTACCGTTTTTATTTAAGTAACAACACTATAGCAAAGCAATCTTGACATAACAGCTGCCTTTGACATGTGCCATAAGGAAGGAGTAGGTTTTTGTTGAATGTCAACCCAAAAGAAGCAATTGCAATTTCGCTATTGCGCAACATAGTATCGCAAGGCAAGCGCTAAGATAAAGACAGATTTATGTTGTAAACACCTAAGTACTTCGCGAGCGGTGTTGCTGTAACAAGTTCTGAAATTTGGTATATCGGCAGTACAATTTAATATTACAAGTGTAGCGAATCTAAAATAACAGTCTTCGTGTCCCTGTCGCCATATCTTTCCTTCAATCTAGCTATTAGTTCTAGTAATTTCCCTTAAAGCTTGTATCCCTCAAGAGATAGTCGTTCATCTGTCTCGACCGGCGACGATATCGAGTGTATATCGCTTAATATTTTTGATCGAGATTTACTTATTCACGATTGAGATCAGTTTTGGTCAATTTATGTACCAGGTTTATGCAAATATCTATAATCAGCTAGTACGTGAAGATTTCAAGATATTTTTGGTTAATTTAAGATAAATGGCAAATAAAACTTAAAGGTAAAGGTGACACTAAAGCGCGAGTGTAGTGATCACGAATATCTAGCGTGACATTCATTTTGTTTTTAGAAGCATCCCTGATTGAACATATTCTTGCTACGAGAACAATAAAATGCCTATTAAAAGCGATTACAATTAGGTCCGTTTTTTTACAGCTTAGCTTACGGCCGCCTGCCAAGCGTGGGGATTATGGCAACTCCTCCCTATTAAAGGGGAGGCCTTCGTACAGCTGTGGACGTGTTCTGGCTGACGATGAAGCTTACGGTAAAGATTAAAAGTCTTTTAAGATTTCGATGAGTGTTTGGACACACGAATCTCAAATACAGGCATGTACTGGTACAGCTTGTAGCAAACAATCAACAAACAGGCGCTTGTGAAACCAAAAACTGCCTTTCACCCTTGAGTTTAGAGATGTTTACCTCATCTCGAAGACAATTTATAATAAATACAGCAATTTGTGCCGCAATTGCATTACAAGTGGAGTCTTGGCTCCAGTGAGATTAACTGGCATTCTTGGAAGGCTTAGGCGTTTCGATTAAAAAAATAACCGTTTAAAAGTTGGTTTTCCCGCTTGTCGGGAAATAATTTTATTTTCAATTTCCGTTTAAATCTCGGTATAGCTTGCCTCGTTTTATTATGATCGCAATGGTCTGTATAAGACTTGGTTTATACGTCTGATGTCTTCAGGTTGGATCATACCTCGACAAATTAAAACTTAGTGTGTGGTGCTTTGTCTCGGTACATACAATAAGACTTAGTAAGAATAAGTTCAGTTGGTTTATACGTCTGATGTCTTCGGGTTGGATCATACCCAGACTAATTATAACTTACAGTGTGTGGTGCTTTGTCTCGGTACATACAATAAGACTTAGTAAGAATAAGTTCAGTTGGTTTATACGTCTGATGTCTTCGGGTTGGATCATACCCAGACTAATTATAACTTACAGTGTGTGGTGCTTTGTCTCGGTACATACAATAAGACTTAGTAAGAATAAGTTCAGTTGGTTTATACGTCTGATGTCTTCGGGTTGGATCATACCCAGACTAATTATAACTTACAGTGTGTGGTGCTTTGTCTCGGTACATACAATAAGACTTAGTAAGAATAAGTTCAGTTGGTTTATACGTCTGATGTCTTCGGGTTGGATCATACCCAGACTAATTATAACTTACAGTGTGTGGTGCTTTGTCTCGGTACATACAATAAGACTTAGTAAGAATAAGTTCAGTTGGTTTATACGTCTGATGTCTTCGGGTTGGATCATACCTCGACTAATTAAAACTTACAGTGTGTGGTGCTTTGTCTCGCTTCATACAATAAGACTTAGTAAGAATAAGTTAATATTACAAAAGTATTATCTCTAATCTATCAATAAAATTGACATGAAAATCTAACGATTGGTAATTTCATTGTACCTTTTAACATCATCACAGGGATAAAAATGTCGTCGTTCATTGCAAGCATAAGTTACTCTTATACCTGATTTAATTCAAATGAAGTCTGCCGAAGTTGGGTGGGAACGCACAAGCTTTCGCTTTTATAATATTAGCGTGATTTTGTGAGTGAGGAGGCTTACGCCTTTCAGTGAGTGGATCGAGTTGAAAGTCGATGATGATGATAAATAGCGTACTCCATCGTAGACCGCATCTTCGCTCAACATCAAGTCAGATAGCGGTCAAACACAAGCCTATTACTTAACAATAAAACAAGAAAATATAATAGACGCATCAGATAAAAAAAAATAACGCAAAACTTACATCTATTTAGAAATAATGAATTGTAAAATCGCAGTTGCAGTAACATACCTACTTCATAAAAAACACAATTTCGCTGTTTGCCGCAAAATGATCTATCTTTACAGTAAATTTAAACGCTATTCCACTTACTACTTACTTTTTGTATAAACAACTGTGCATACAAAGTTTGCAAGTCCTGATTATGCCTACTTCAAATAACTTCCAAATGACGTTATTTCGCTAAACAGTAACGAAATTAACACTTTTGAGTATGTTGGTAAAGTTCATTTCGCTAAATGTTCGCAACGTAATAAATTAGAAATATTTTGAAAGTAACTCTTTCAATTACTTTATTTCTCTTAAGACGAAATGAGTGGATAGACTTTTATCAAGGCTCGCGTGCAGGAGCAGATCGGGGAGATACTGACCCGTCCGAAATGATGCCACATGAGATAGTCAAGTACGGCCTGCGTCATGCCGCGCGCGCGCAGCGACCTGCTGTTCATCTTCTGGTACGCCCACTCGATCCAGCCCGCCTGGGTTGACGAGCAGTTGATTAGGACCAGCGCGTCCACCTGTAACATAACGGTAGCATCTCACATCAAATATACCGAATAAGAGTTCACACACAGAATCTATACATCCATTCTTGTACACACAGAACAGAAGTGTACAATAATGGATGTATGAACAATAACAATGTATGAATTAATTAATCTAAACTACGCCACCTTTTTTTTTCTGCGATTCTCAAGCCGCATGCCAAGCGTGGGGATTATGGCAACACCCCTCTATTGGGAGGCCTTCGTCCAGCAGTAGACATCTTATGGCTAACGACGACGCTACCTTAAATTATATCACCAAGTTGTTGCTAAGAAGATATTGAAGCATACGAACGCGAGATAAAACTAACGGAAAAAAACTTAATACAAAATAATATGCTTGCGTTAGCAATTACTGTGTTGCAAAAAGTTACTTTAAAAAAAATATTGAACCGACTTCAAATTGATATGGCATAAAACCTTTCTAAAAAAAAATTAAAAAATCGGTCCACAATTATTGACGTAGAAATCGAAGAACAAACACAAAAAAAATACTTACTTACGGGTGAACATAGAACCTCCTCCTTTTTTGAAGTCGGTTAAAAAGTAACAACAACTACAGAAATTTTAAAAAGGGCATACGAAAGAGGAATTAAATTGAACAGCAAATAAAGAAAGTAGACGTCAGAATGCATCTAAATTTCGAAATATTTTATTTACCTAAGTAGCACCGTTTCACAACGAAGTTAAGCTTTAATCAGGAGGCGAGACGTTAAACTTTAAAAAGGTCAGAAACTACTGGCCTACTTTACACTTGTGCAAACTGGAGACGAGAACTCTCGGACGTTGAAACTTTTTGAGTGCTACCGGCTTTGACAACATCTGCGCCTTTCGCTAATTGGTTCTTTGAAGGGACAGTCTGTTTTAGTTATAGTGTTGTCAGTATCCAAGGCATTCAAACAGAATAGTGAAAAAAAAATAGTTTCTTATCTTGTGCAGAAAGGGAACAGTCGTGGGATTTGAGGGCGCTGCTGTGCTATCTTCTTCTTCGTGTAGACCTGTCGTGTGACCAGTTGAGTTTGAACATTTTCGAAAGGAAAGAGTGGGTTTGCTTTTCAACGGACTTCAAAAAAGGAGGTTCTCAATTCTACTGTAAGGTTTTTTTATGTTTTTATTCTTTTTTTTTGTATATATTTACGCGATTCCTCCGCCAATTATGTGCTGATTTTAATGATTATTTTTGTTTGGTAGGTGGTCCCATATAAATTTTATCGAAATCGGTTCAGTAGTTTGGTTTATAAATCAAAATTACTAGAAAATATGAAGATGTCATCCAGGAATTCGAAGTTGAAGTAGGTTGTATTTTTTTTTAAAAGCTTATTATATTCTAATAAATCGTAACATCAGTTAACTTGTCTGCCACGACAGTTCTTTTTCTGCACAAATTCTGGCAACCCTTATGAGGTAGATGTAGTGAACGAACCGCCGTTTCATATAATTTCACTTGAACTAACAACGTTTCGCATAATAATTGTTTTGTATATTTTTAGTTTACATAGTTTTTGTTTCAAATAACATTTGTTTAGAACGGTTGCACCTAATGTTCAAATGGTATAATGTTAATTTGATATAATATTCGTTTGGTGTGATTTTTGCTTTATCTAATTCTATTTCATATACCCTACTTGAGTTCGTTAGGTTCGAAATGGCTGACAGATCCGAATCAGAGCATCCCGACTCCACCTAGGCTTGTGGTCTTTAACCCTAGAGAGTATATAAAAAGCGCGGGAGCCCACCCGGAGTTTCCTCCACTGACAGAACCGAGTCAGGCGACATGCGTCAGTACGTTTAGCTTGTTTAAAAAAAAATTAAAACCCACTTCCTCTCCCCATCTGTATATTGTAAACTCATCCATATTTTGTTACGTATCTACCCATTTTTTTAGTTATATTTATTTAACAGATATAAATTAAAATAAATGTTATCATATATAATTTTTCGAAATGAATATTCGGTCAAACAATATTATTCAAAGTGAACAATTATGTGAAATGAATTTATATAAAATTAACGATGATCCCAAGCCGCCTGCCAAGCGTAGGGATTATGGTAACTATGGTAGCAGTGGACGTATTGTAGATGATCATGTTTGTGAATGATTATGAAAAATAATATTATAGTAAATAAATATTAGGTAAAATGAATTATTTTTAAATGCGAACTGATTTTATATGAACTGAAACTATATCCAGTGAAATTATAGGAAACGTTGTTATACGAAACAAGGGAGAACCGAACGTGCGCGAGTGCCAGATTTCCGAGTGACAGATGAAGAGCGGGCTGGAGGCCATGGATTATAAAGGCGTCTTCACAAACATGATATATAGGTACAGCCCGATAGCGAGAAAGAAATATGATGATACCTTATCAGGGTTGCTAAGCGCAAACTTGGCGAGGATATGGGCACCAGCGCCCACTCCGAACCCGACGCACGACCTTAGCCCGAAGTGTGCCAGCACGTAGTTCAACTGGTTGGCCAACTCGTCCATCGTCGGATACACGTAACTGAAATGAAAAATTACACAACTTGCTCATATTTTATCGAAATTGGTTGCTGTTTCTTAAAGTAATAACTTAATAAGTAATACGAAAGTACCACCGGAGGACGGGTAGCAGCGCCCTCTCAGTTAGCGGTGGTGAGCATTCTGCCATCCCCAAGCCGCCTGCAACCCCTCCCTGTTAAAGAGGAGGCCTTCGTCCTGCAGTGGACGTCTTCTGATCATGAAGACCTTTGCTGCGGTTCCCAGAACATTGAGGAACAAAACAGAGTACAAGGTACCACGAGGCATTCGCGATAAAATATTGAAAAAAAATTGGAATTGTTTAAAACATTCTATGGTTTCATCAGCCTTGTAATTTCATCTTAAATTAGCAGTTTAAGAGAATAAAGGTGAGTGTGTAGTTATAGCTTACGTGGAACAGCTAGAGAATAAAAAGCCTATTTTTTTTCCGGAACTGCGAGCTCATTCGCCAGTAAAGATATAAAAGTATTACGATCGCCGCTCAGTCGCCCTGCCCGGTTGTGCAGCTTGCCTCGCATTAATTGTTATCCTCAGTGGTTATGGTAGCGAATTCCGTTGGAAACGTGTGCATGAAGTGGCATACATATTAATCAGGTGCAATTTCAATAGACCTGTCTGACTGCATCGCCACACAAAACCGTTCAGATCTAATCTATGCTTTATCAAAGCCTGGACTAGTCTAATTTTTAAGAAAATCCCGTGGACTGAATCTGAAATCCGAACAACTCTACTAGAAATGCTACGTAATAAAGGATGCTTTGGATGGCTGGGAGTGTCATTAACAACGTATCTGTTTCGTATTAACCATGATGCCGTTCCTAGCTTGTTTGTTTAAAAAGATTAAGCTGTCGGAATTCTTAGAATAACTTGAAAATCTAGACTACTTAGGTACTGACAACACGACAAGCATTCGCCGCAGTGTTATGTAACCGCTCGATCGGCCCCACGTTGGGTTTGCATTCTATTTGTACTTGCACACATACATAATAATTTAATGTTACGTCATACTATTCGTTTACATAGAGAGCCTACACGAACAAATTTAAAAAGAAAAATATTTGATTCCTAATTCCAAATTGCCAAAAAAGCGCTGACATGGCCCAACTAACAAATTTAACAAACTGAGACCTGAGATCTTAGAGAGCTAGATCCTCCAAGCCTGAGATTCAAAGTTATTGAATTTTCAACCGACTTCAAAAAAGGAGGTTCTCAATTCGACTATGTATTTACTCCGCCAATTATGAACTGATTTTGATGATTCTTTTTTTGTTTGGTAGGTAATACTTCAGATGTGGTCACATATACATTTTATTGAAATCGGTTCAGTATTTTGGTTTTCAAATCAAAATTATAGAAAATATGAAGATGTCATCAAAGTATTTGAAATAAACTTGACACTGGCAGAGTGCACAACGTGCGCTGCCAATAACAAAGAAAAAAAATAAAGAAAAGGTATTCGAAGTTGAAGTCGGTTGTATTTTTTTTTAAAGCGTATTATTCATTATCATTATCGTACTTTTATCTCACTGCTAGGTATAGTCTTCTTTTGTTATTATTATCAAACCACATTTAAATACCGTTGATTTTAGAAGACTTTTTTTTGCTCGAGATCAATTACAAACATGGTACGAGCAGAACAAGATAAAGTACCTACACTATCCTAAATATTCAAATTCTGTATTTTTCGAGTATAAAACCTAAACCTATGAAAGTAAGACGAGGTACATGACAGTACAAATACTTTATTCATACAACATTTATATTCTTGTCTTCATCTTGGTAGATATGTAATTAATGGAGGAAAGTTTCTTACGGTTGTAAAGTTAGTGGTCGCGTCGGGAGATTATAGCGCTAGAACTTTTAATAAGTCATATAACTATGTCAACTTGTTAGGATAAACCTAACTATATTATAAAAGTACTAGCAAAGCTCCGCCGTTTCACCCGCTATCCCGCGTAAACCGTATATTTTTCCGGGATAAAAAGTCTTAAATGCTTTTTACGGTATATTATGACATTCATTTTAATTCTTCATTTTAAGTTTCACTAATCTACCAAAGTACAACTAATGGACGATTTGCCTTATCTGTGCGAATCGACTGAACCGGTCATACTAGCCCTATCGACGTGGGACATCACTATAGGAACTATTGCGCGGTCGCCGCAAGATGACGGGCAAGGCCGTTTTAAATTTTGTTGGGGCCCCTGGGCACACAAAAGTTTGGGGCCCTTTTGGAAACTAAAGAAAGCTAATTATATTAACATTTTTCTACAGCTAAATAAGTCTAAATCAAGTCAAATGTTATGGAAATTTAATACTTCTAAAAGGAAAAAGGTAAGGATTGACTTCATTTTGTCTTAATTTGGTTAAATAAAATCTACATTGTATTGACTTTTATTTTAAGACAAATGTTTTATTTTCTACCCGGGTGCTCACTGTTACTGTGCCCGACAAAAATGTAAAGAGAATAAATGTGAAAGAAATTGTTGGTCCTTCGGGGCCCTCTGACGATCGGGGCCCTGGACACGGGCCCCTTGTGCCCCTATGGTAAAGACGGTACTGAGTAAGGCGGGCTCTCTAACGTTACTCGTACTCTGTCATAGAATATTGAAAAGAATTTGTTACTACAGTGAATCCTGACAAGACGAGTTTATAATTATAATCAACGACATATATCTACAGGAGGAGACAAGACAGCGTCCCTTTTAACACTACCTACTTTAGAATATTTATTTACTTCCTTAGTTTAATCAACAGTTATTAATATCCAGTTCATATACACCCTATACCAACCTCACCTATAGGTCCCACCTAGTGACCTACCGCAAGAAGAAATAAAATCCAAAATTCATAATTTTCTTGTTCGGGCCGGAAAATCATGAAGGCAGTGTTCAATCATTTCGCCAATACTAATTTTAATGTACCCACACATGTTAATTATGTATTAAGTAAGTACCTACCAACTAAAATACGTGGAGTAGTCACAGCGAGAATAAGTACTAAGAAGTAAAAACATATGAGTACTTTTTCATCACACTAGCTCGTAAAGTGGATCTTATTGCATCGGTTTTAGGCTCATAATCCAAGCTATTACACACGCGTGCTTTTTACTTTACATTACGGCACATGGTGCTATAATAGGTATAACCCGGTAAAGTCAAGTTTGTACGTGACTGCAATTAGACGTACGTATACGAAGCACTCTTAATATAGCCGGGTAATACTTTCAGTTTAATACCAAGTAATACCAACAAAGAGTTCTTATGCCGCTGAAGTAAATGTCAACCTGCGCGCGCATTACTGATTTGGGCGCCATTTTCCGCAAATGTTTGTTGACGTTTTCGCTGTGTGGTTGATTATTATCAAAAAAAAAAAGTTTATTCCTCGCAAGTGTGACGAAAACAGTCGTATGGAACTCTTGTGCTATTAGTCGCGCATAATACCGCCTCTAGTGTGATGACCAACATAGCACACTCGTATCATAATGTACTATAATGTCACACTCACTCGTTCACAAGAACATCTCGTTCGCATTTATAATATTAAAAAATAAAGTCCATCGACCTCGCCAAGGGCACTGGCCAGAAGTTGGTCTGGCAAACTTCTATGGGATCTACACAGTCTACTGACAACCCATCAAGCAAGTAACGAGTTAGTTCCGTTTTCGGGCTGAGCGTCTACTATTTTTAACCATTCCGTTTGTTGATAACAAGTGAATCAAGACAATAGCTCAAACGTCCGTAATAACAAGTTTGTATGTAAAAAAAACTTACAAAGGTAGGTATTTAATTTCTATACCGATTTCGGTAACATATACAGATTAGAACTCTGAGCGGAAATTGTGGTCGATTTTGAAGATTTAAGCTAACTAAAGTATTGCTTTCCTTAGCTAACACGTCTGATTAAAAAGGGACAGCGATATTTTAACTAGTTTAGATCAACCTACTATAGCCTTCAAAATTTACCACATTGTAAACGTACAATCTGGTTATAAATGATGTGTTAAACTGTATTTATGAGTAAAACTCACTTTTTTTTATTGTTTTTTTTACAGTGTATAATCCTATCCCCCTTTATCGCCTAATATTCCCTGTTCAGTGCCAACCATGTGTTTCTGCAGGAGTTCTGTGTCATTACTCTTAGATCTCCAAGAACGATGGTTGAATAGATTATGTTATGTTTTGTTTGCATGCGGAGTTTTCTACAAGTATAAAATTATATATTGTGCAATCTAGTAACGAGACGAGCAAGACGTTCGCCTGGTGTTAAGCGTCACGATTGCCACCAACAGTAGCAGTGCTAGAACTGTGAACTTGCGAACAAAATCCTGCGCCGCACTGCACGAATGATAACGTTTGATAAATCTTTATGCATTATGTATAATTGCCACATGGTATTTATGATAAAGTCACCAACGCTGTGACCATATTATCTGAACCTCGGTGCCTAAATGTAGATAAATCAAATTCAAAAGCGGTTAAGAGTACATGGAAACAAACTCGTTTGCTATAATACTTACGAGCATAATACTCCCCTAGCATGTATTCGGGTAAAGAAAGGTGGAAAAGGTTAGCAAATATTAACGCAATCACATTAGAACTTGCTACCCTTAGCAGAAAATATCTATTTCAGTATCGACCTTCAGTTCTGTTCCCATCCGTAACTCTAGTCTATAATAGTAGAATGTTGACTCAAAGCAAATCTACAAGGCAATTACGTCGATGGGCGAAGCACGACATGCGATTTTCAAATTAAAAGGACACGTCGAGGACAATGCGCGTCTGCGCACCCAATATCACATACCTTGCATAGTATGAATGCCATGTAGTCGCATAAAAAACAATAGCTTTTTGTTCTAAAGCTCGACCAAAATAGTACAATATAAATATCCGCGTCAAAACAACTTGCGGCAGATAGTATCTAACTGCCTTAGCCTCCAAAACCTACAGACTATCATTATTGTAAACAGCATTTTGATGCGAGTAAATAAGTCTAATTTTCACTACGTTAAACAAAATATTTTTATCTACTCGGCCAGTATGAGGAGGTGCCGCCAGTATAAGGCAGATGCAGCTGGCAGATGGGTGTAGGTTTAAGTTTTTTTGAGAACAGTTTGTCTGAGAATCAATTTTTCGGTGTGTGGTGTCGGGAGGGCATGAAGACACGAGGCAGGACGTGGCACGCCCCTAGGCGGGCATGTACCACGGTTCTAACTATAATTTAATCTGTGGCACGGTTCACGAATGGGTACGAGCCGGTCTATATCGAGCGGCACTGTTACATAACACTGCGGTACGAGACCCGCCGACGATTTCATTCCGCCTTGCGAGTCCGGCCGGCTTCTTTGTAACAGAAGCTCGAATCAGCTGTTCAGTACGCGCCCCGATACCGCCCGCGACCCGATGACGCACCCATCCATGGTGCGTCAATGTCCGGTTACTATATTCAAACAACAGTTCGTTTTCTTACAAATACATTATTTATTACGTATTGGAAAAGTCTACATGTATTGGTAAACAAACAATCCATTGTTTGCATATAGTAATAGGATATTTGAGCAAAATAAAAGGTGCGACGAGGGATAACTTGAACCCAAAGTAAGAAAATTTCGTCGTTGCGTCGTGACGTGTCCAAGTTAGAGTAACAAACTATAATAGTCGAGAAACTTGCTTGCGACCACGAGTGACACCAGACCGCTACCGTATTCTCGATCACTCCAATTTGCCTTAGAACATCTAGCGTAAGGTGACGTCAGAGGCTTATATACAAACGTTCTGATGCTATTTCCTATCATTTAACTAATAGACCAGGAAAATATCCTATATATTGAGTTCGCCTACGAAGTTTCCAGTAAAGTAATTGAACGACGCTATCTATAAAACGTTGATTGGATTCAACACCGTAATAAACTTTTTGCCGAAGCGAATATATCCAAGAGTGCGGCACCACCGCCGTCGGTAACTTCGTTACCAATACAGAATTATTACAGAGTCGGTACACCTTTCAGCACTTCGAGATTCAAACGCGAAACGCAAAAATAATGAACTTCTCTAAACGACGCCTGGCGCGGAAAATTATTTCTTATTCAATGTTACGGCTGTGTTTTGTCTGAATAATCCATCCCATCGATAGATTTTATTTTTATTTAGTTTTTAGTGAAATATTGTGCCGTCTTGTGTCATGTGCCGTCTTGGGTGCCTAGCTGCAAGCTTATTGCTTTGCGGATGAGCACTCTCATGACGTGTCTTTTAATTTTTTTGTGTACACATACTTTAGATTTCAATCCAGTTCAGTTTTTGTTTCCATTTCTTAGTAAGAAATCCATTGTTATCTGTTTTGTGTATCATCATCATCATCATCAGCCCCAAGACGTCCTCTGCTGATCGAAGGCCTCCCCCTTAGACCGCCACACTGTATGACAACCTGCCATTTGCTCCACCGGTTGCCAGCGACTTTTACACGTGACTGTTGTGTATCATAAATAAATAAATGTTGAATTGAAGCTCATAACACACTTCTGCTTTCTGCTTCTTTTTCGATTGTTATTTTGATCCAGTAAGCAGAGGTCTACTATGTATACGGCGGCCCTCCCGCAAAAAATCCGATAGTTCTGATTATTTGATATTTTGTAGGAAACCGAGTACAGTGTCGTGAAGACAGAGGTAGCCTTTTGTATGGTAAAACTCTCTATTCACCACAGAGTAATATAATATCCTCCATGCTATTCACTGTACTATTTGCTAGGTAATGGTGTGCGGGTTTTAAGGAGTTTTCGTCGAGACGGGCCGAGAGCGTACTGCTAATCTTTCGTTTATCTTTCATTTCAGCCAAAAAGCATAAACACACAGCATACTTACTTACTTTGGTAACAGCATAAATACGAGATAGTTGCCACACTGGCCTAGCTCTTATGTATTTACACTCAATAGTGTAATAATGGCTGAGCCGCCATCACCCAAAATCAGTATAACATACACAAACCATCCGTGTTTGTCTAATAATTGAAAATCGTAGCATCGTAAACAAAGTCAGTTCAGTTCAAACGAAACTGATGCCCGGGAAACCCTCGCGTCCCACATGAAACGTATCGAATTCATTCTTTCTGTTAATTTTGAAGTCGTTCCGATCCAAATTATCATGTTAGAATATGTTATGACTCTCACACATATGGTATAAATTAAATACAGCCGTGAGAGGTGTCGGAGCCGATTAGCGTGTAGGGTGCGTGGGACAGCGTGTCACCGCGCGGGGCGCCGCCGGCCCGACGCCGCGTCGCCGGCACATTAATGCAGTTTGTTCACCTCCCCCGACAGCCACCCTACTCCCACCAGGCTAGGGGGATCAATTGCTGTCAATCCGGGATTTTCTTTCCTGTCTCGGGATCCCTACGAGACACGGACTTGGAGCCTAAATAACTGTTTTGTTTCATCCGCGTACAATATACGAGTACGAATGTGTGCAAACAATTTACTATCGGCATTCACACTATTTTTATACTACTGTTTTGCGTACGTGAAACCCTAATTTCATGTAAAAAAACTGTCTGTTACAAGATGGTGCATTCTAAACTAATTTATTATAGAATGAAGTACTAATTTAAAAAAAAAACTACACTTTTATTTACACATTTAGATTTTATCAAAAGCAGGTAATTCTACCCAGTGCGTAATATTTGCATAAATTAGGCACTATAATATCGCGTGACTCTTCATATTACTTGTGGTAGGCCCCTTTTGCAGGAGTTCTAGGCAGATACCACCGTGAAGCCCACATTCATATTCTTGTACCAACATGTACTGTGCTCGTAAATGAAAATATCTTTATTAAAGCATAACCTTATTAAAATAACAAAAAAAAAGTACTTATTGCTAACCTAAAAATGGTCGCTACAGAAGGAGTGCCGAGAGGTTTGCTGTTCTCCCAGCGTTCTTGGCACAGTGTCTCGAAGAACCAGGGTTCAACGCTCCGATAGTTTATTGACAGTCTCCCAACGGCAATAAGCTGCTTTATGAGCTGTCTACGGCGATAGAACGACATTGGTCCCCCTTTATGAGTGAGTAGGAGTAGGTATAAGAACTACCTGCATTCCGTGGCTTTACTAGCTTTTCGGCCGAAACAGTTCCTTTTTCAAATCAGCCAGAAGGCGGCCACTGGTGGATGAAGTCCTCCCCCTTAAAAGGGAAGTGTTGCCATAATCCCTAGACTTGGCAGGCGGCTTGGCGGATTAGTGCATCTAGGTTATTTCCACTCAATATACTGCGAATACTAATATTTAAAAAAAACGGACTGCCAAGTACGGTCCAAAAATGATCGACAAGTCAAGGATCTACATTCAGATAGATAGCCGACGAAGGGTTGATACAGTGATTGGTGATACTGATACGGGTTGGTACCATTGAAACTCTTTTGAGATCTTATAAAGTATCTCACGTCACGTTTGAACTCTACTATGTGGCAATGTAAAGTATGTGACTAGAATAACGCCGATTTAAAATGCACTATCTTTTGAATGTAACTGATTTAGTAAGGACCCTGTATACATACACAATTGCATTTACTCGTTCATGTGATCACTAGAGTAGTCACTAACAGTACGTACACACAGGGGACAGAGAAGCAATGATAAAACGTGATCGCGAAACGTAAAATGATACTAGACTCAAGACTGTAAATGTAAGGTTACACAATCGGCAAGGTAGATAAGGTGTCGAGTTACGGATCGCAATATCACACACACACACACACAGCCATATTTATGTCGTCTCTAATTCTTGATGCCCATTTATAGTACTTAATAATAGAAACAGAATAAATAGTAATTCCTGAAATCTTAAAGCATCGTAAAGTCTTTATCGTGGAACAGACATTTATATTGGTCACGTTTGTAAGAGTAATGCAAATAACATTTACGTACAACAGAAAGTAATAGGCCATAGGGACAAAAATCGATTCACGAGCGAGTAGGTGACTAAGTTTCAGTACTGATTGTTTGTTTAGTTTTTTTCGTTCTTATGTTACACAGTATGCTACTTAATAACATAGATTTCGTTCTGTATTTAGCCGCGTCAATTGATAACGAAATTATTATAAAACAAAGATACTGTTCACAGTTCGGCTGGAAGTATTAATAATTTGGTACCTAACAAGATAAACCCGTGTCAGTCAGCGACAATGATAAAATGAATGGACGGGAAATAAGCGCACGGATTTTGAAGACTATATGTTGAGCGCCAGCTCTCTTCTCGCGTCAGCCATACTCTGTCTTTGCGACATGCGAGCCGTACGATACGACAATACAAACTTCTAATACAGGTACATGTGTTCTCTTTTTGTCATGCAGTAATTAGATTCGCTATCTCTATTTTCTGGCAAAGGTAATATGCATACTTTTAGCTAGGTATGCCAGATTGTGTTGACTTGTTACTTTTGAACGATTTGCTAGCGCTGGGCCCGTCCATTCCATTATCACTGTCGCTGGTGTCAGTCAGGTCATTTAACTACATGTAATAAAGACACGCAAAATGTTTAGTGTGAGGGCCCTCACTCATTCAGTCAATGAAGCTATTGATTTATTGTCAAAAAACTTAAATAACACAAATGAACATGTTGAATCTGATTGGCACTTAGATTAAGTAGACAGAGCTAGATCCAAGCATTGGCAGCTGTACTAGGTAACCCTTTTTTTACGTTGGGAAATATTGGGGGGGGGCATTTTATTACACACAGCGCCATCTAGCCCCATACTAAGCAAAGCATGTATTATGGTAACCAGATAGCTGATAGAATACTTATATACATATTTTTTTTCGTAAATACATACTTATAATACATACTACACCCAGACACAGAACAAACATCGATGTACGTCACAAACATTTTTGTCCTGGGTGGGGATCGAACCCACGCCCTACAGCTCTGAAGGCAGACATGCTACCAACTGAGCTATCAGGCTGTCACATGCAATGCAATGCTGGAAATGCACTTACGCAAACCCTCCTGCCAGGGCGCAGGAGGGTTATGTCGGACTCGATGCCAGAGTGAGATTCGATGACACCCCTACCGACTGCCCCCTACTGACGATGTGATAACCGGAACACCCAGACACATCGTGGATCCACCTCGGAGGCCATGCCAGCGAGATGGGCGCCGGACGGCCCCACGTCCAACGCCCTGGCCTCCATGCGGCGGGCCAGATGAGTGGCCCCGCCGCCTGCCACTTCGGCCGCTGGGAATGGGGAGCTCTGGCCCCTCTGGCCTGTCCCAATCCCGCATCCGGTGGGTGCCCCCTCAAGGAAAGCCCTTGATGAGGTCACCGCTCGGTTGTCCCTCCTCACTTTCCACTGAGACCTCAGCTAATCAGAGGGACACGTGGAGAGCCCTTATGTCCGGACCTGGTCCGGACCCACAAGCCCAGCCCCTGCCGTGGCCCTTGGGAAGGAGAGCTCTGACCCCTTTGGCCTGTCTCCATCCCTCAGGCCCGTGCTGTGGCCTAGCCTCCACTGTGGCCGCTTCCGCGGCCCTACCTCGACACTAGGTAACCCTGGGCCTTCGCAGGCCCAAAAGGAGTTGTGCACTTTGCTGAGTTGAAGCCTTTTTGTAACATCATCCCGGGATTGTCCATTAATTTTAGTTATGTTACCTTAATGATGCTACAATAGTACATTATGATACGAGTGTGCTATGTTGGTCATTACACTAGAGGCGGTATTATGCGCGCGAGCCGCAGGCGAGCGCGATAAGAAAGCCGAGAGCGTAATGACTAATATCACAAGAGTTCCATACGACTGTTTTCGTCACACTTGCGAGGAAAAAACAATTTTTTTTGATAATAATCAACCACACAGCGAAAACGTCAACAAACATTTGCGGAAAATGGCGCCCAAATCAGTAATGCGCGCGCAGGTTGACATTTACTTCAGCGGCATAAGAACTCTTTGTTGGTATTACAAAAAAACTGCAAGTATTACCCGGCTATATTAAGAGTGCTTCGTACACGTACGTCTAATTGCAGTCACGTACAAACTTGACTTTACCGGGTTATACCTATTATAGTACAAGTGCAGTAATGTAAAGTAAAAAGCACGCGTGTATAATAGCTTGGATTATAAGCCTAAAAGCGATGTAATAAGATCTACTTTACGAGCAAGCGAAATGAAAAATAAATTGTATTTCATTCATTCTTTCTTTTGCTGACTTGGCGTAGCACAGTAATGTCAAACTTTATCAAACTTCAAAATTTTGATTATTATGGTTGTGGTCAGGTAATATTACTATTATTTCTTCCGTGGTTGTGGCCCTGAACAGTATGCTTTTAACGGGGTGCGACTGAATGAACATGTGCGTGGAAAATGCGTCAGTCATCGCGACTCCCTGCGAATCGGCCTTGGACACCAATTCAACGCCGACGGCTGACCTACATGCTCCAATCCCACTCAACTACATATCTTTGTACGACAAAGGGGCATACTATCTCTCTTATTCCCAACATGGAAATAAGAACGCTATTTTATTTTAGGCTAATTGGCGTTTAAAATGACGTAAACCAAATACGTATGAAATTAAAATTCTCAACGTAAATCCACTTTGACTACAAACATTCATCATTTTCCCCGTACAAATTAGATTTTAACATCTAAATTAGCTTTGAAGGCTTGAAAAGGTCTGCGGGGCGGGTGAGTGCGACCTTTCGTTTGATCTTTCCGACGTATTTGGCACAACAACCGTGACACGGCTGCAGTCGCCGTGGCGTGTTGACATACTGGTAACCAGGCGACGGTGCCGACGAGCCGTCTCTTCGCAAATTCAACACAAACTTTTGCCTTTACTTATTGTGTATGTATTAAACGCGAGTCATGCGGCATGGCGCCTTTGTAGAAAATTATATTTGTACTTACTTTCTATGGTTTGATGACGATGCTAAATGAGATTAGTAGATAATAATAATAATCAGTTTATTTGGAACAATAACATAAAGAATCACAAACAATGAAGAATTATAACACCTGCAGAAGTATAAAACTGTGTCGCAGATGTCAACGCCCTCCTCCGAAAACTTCACAAGTTCCGTAATAAAAGCAAATTACAATTATAGTATCACATCATCAGCCCGGAGACGTCCACTGCTGAACGAAGGCCTCCCCCTTAGACCGCCACACTGTATGAGAACCTGCCACTTGCATCCACCGGTTGCCCGCGACCTTTACAATGTCGTCGGTCCACCTAGTGGGAGGCCTTCCTACGCTGCGTCTTCCGGTTCGCGGTCGCTACTCAAGAACCTTTCTTCCCCATCGGTTGTCAGTTCTTCGAGCGATGTGGCCTGCCCATTGCCACTTCAACTTGCAAACCTTGCGAGCTATGTCGGTAACTTTGGTTCTTTGGCGAATATCCTCGTTCCGGATTCTATGGCGCAAAGTAACTCCGAGCATAGCTCTCTCCATTGCCTCAATACTATGCTCAGCGACCTCAGTAATGTTTCCCAACAGCTATGCGATTCTGTATAAATGCCTCACTAAGTGAACTCGACTAGGTGATCCGCACTCCCTTCGGACTCTCACACTCACCTCACCTAAATCGGTATTCCGCGAAGGAACGTCTCACCGCGTGAAGTGAAGTGATCAATCGGCGCTCAAGCTCACTAGGCAGGTGGGTCTTAAAATGAACACGGACAAGACAAAGATCATGTCCAATGTCCATGTTGTGCCCGTACCGGTTGTCGTTGGGAACGATACTCTCGAAGTTGTTGACCACTACAACTACCTTGGACAGATTGTTCAGTTAGGTAGGTCCAACTTCGACAAAGAGGTCGCCCGAAGAATCCAACTCGGATGGGCAGCGTTCGGGAAATTGCGTAATATCTTCTCGTCCAAAATCCCTCAGACTCTGAAGACAAGGGTCTACGACCAGTGTGTGTTGCCAGTGATGACATATGGAACTGAAACGTGGTCTTTAACTGCTGGCCTTTTGGAGAAACTCAGAATTATAGTATAGAGTAAGAAAATTACAAAAAGTAAGAGAACTAATGCTAAAAGCGAATGCGATGCGATAATAAGAACTTTGATTGTGCGAACTGCTAAACAGTGGAAACGCTAAACGCTTCCTAAAAGGGTCTTTCCCGAAAAATATAATCTGGGTGTCTTCAAGTCGTTAAGTGAATAGGTTTCTTCTAAGCAAGCGTGCTCCATTGTAGAACCGCATCTACACATAACATCAGGCGAGTTAACGGTCAAATTATAAAAATATATGGTGTGCTGGTGTTCTAACCATAACCTTTCCTAAAACATGAAAAAACATGAACATGGTTGAGTTTTTGCATGTTGTTATGACTTAAACTTGTCCTATATAATTCCACAATTGGACTTGGGCTTGTTCGGCAATATTTACACGACAGTTTATGATTTGAAGCTTCTTAGGAGGAAATAAGACTTGAAAGCAAACGGCATTATAAAACCTAGCCACAACGCTCACGTTTGTGACACAGACACAAAGTTAAGCTAATTACCTAACACAAAAGAGCTCGTAGAATTCTACCTAAGTAGTTTAGGTATGTTGGACTGGGACGGGAGACGGAGAGACGCTCTAGCCGCAGTTAAGAGTAATTGCGCACTAATCCCACAGGAAATTACGCACCACTCTAACACAAAATGAGCCAAAACCTTCCTCATTTGCTGAATGAATAGCTCACTGTTTGTCTGCGTCGTTTAACATAAATCGGCCAAAAAAACTCGCTCGTCCATGATTACGTTTCTTCACGATATCGATAGAACCTTTAAAAACACTAGTTACTTTATAAATGAAAGCCAGCAAATAACGGTGGTTACGTTTTTTTTTGATGATTTAATATGGCTAAAAGCTTCGTGTTGCATAACACCTCGTTTTATCTTTTACACCGCAAAAGTACTTACACAAAATTTTAACCGGTGGACCCGACTCCCATTATACCACAGAACCACTTAACGCTATTTACGGGATATTTACTGTAAATCGTTATGAAACTTCGCCTAATTATCTACTTTCTTAAAGAAAATGACACCCGAGTCTCATCATAAGGTTTTTATGTACCATCATGATACGGAACCCCGAAAAGATTCATCTTCTTTAGGTTCACCACGCTTCCGTTACGTTTTTTTTTTTTTTAACTATTTTAATTGATTTGTCAAAATCGCCAATCTAACTCGATGCAAGCGCCGTCATTCATCTGGCTTACGAAAGAATATTTAATCCAGAACAGTCTTGGAGGATCTAGATGGTTCATACTTATTGCTACGAGTGCGTATATGACGATAATAAGCTGCCTTATTGCTTAAGGATTTCGGACTATATTCAACGGCTGTCAACACAGCGACAATGATAAGACGAATGGACGAAAAATAAGCGCACGGATTTTGAATACTATATGTTGAGCGCCGGCTCTCCACTTGCTTCAGTAATACTCTGCCTTTGCGACATGCGAGCCGTACGATACGACAATACAAACTTCTAATACATGTACATGTGTTCTCTTTTTGTCATGCAGTAATTAGATTCGCTATCTCTATTTTACGGCAAATGTAATATGCATACTTTTATCTAGGTATGCTTGATTGTGTAGTCTTGTTAATTTTGATCGATTTGCAAGCACTGGGCTCGTCCATTCCATTATTACAGTTGCTGTGTCAGCATAATATCAAGAACACATCACAACATTCCCAACGTAGCGCTCCGAATACTTACACGATTTAACATAATTTGAGACAACGCATTCTGGAAATAATATACTGGGAGCAAACATTCCTCGCCGTAAAATAACTCCCAAGACTTCTTATCAGAAAAAAAAGAAGAAAATGAGGGAAGTTACATTTTATATGTGGGTAGAATGATTGCGCGGGTGACTTGTAGAGCTTTTGTAACGAGCGGAGTGCAGTCGGCGGCGCGATGCGGGTGGAATTTTGTACATTGTGTTATCTCTATATAAGATATCGTTTGGCAATAGTTTCGAACTCCAGGCTTTGGGGGCACTTTTTTCAAGGCTATCCCGCTAGAGCATTTCGTGATTCTACGTCAACGAGAAGTATCCTATGAATTTTGATTTACTTGCGAGTCTCAAAACACTAGAAAAATTACTGTAATTTTTGATGGCGTTGACTTTAAGCTTGATTTTTTACAGCTCTAAGGGACCGTAGACTTACGCATTCGAAATTAATTACAACTTGATACCTCCACTCGTTTCAGAGAAAAAGAGCCTTGACAGACAGACAGACGGACAACGAAGTATTCCTATAAGGTTTCCTTTTTTCCTTTTGAGGTACGGAACCCTAAAAAACAGAATCGGTCCACGACTGACGGAGATATTGGTGAACATACATAAAAGAATTACATACAATCGAACATAGAATCTCCTTTTTTAAAGTCAGTTTAAAAATGCGTCCTAGACAAGATACTTATTTGATGCCTATACACTATACAGGGTTAGGCCGAAAGATATAACTGAACCGAAACGCGGTCATTGTACTCATTACAAATTACCGTTCCGTGTAACACTGTATACGAGTACCTAAATTTACGTTAATTGACTTTCGTTAACTAAATTAATAAGAGGAACTTAATCAAAAACAGAAACGCGGCCTTGTTTAAGCTCACCCGCAACATTTTTAGTCCAATAAATACGTCTATAAGTCCTTACAATATTATGACACAGTTTAAGCCTAATGTAAACAAAGTGCTCGTATTGACTCTTCTCATTGCCTTAACCGTGGAAAATAGACAGCTCATTCAATTTAATTAACCTATTCATATCATCGATTACTAATACTAAGTAGATAATATAATTATAATAATTACTGTTTCGGAAATAATTACTTTGATAATAAGTAGGTATTCGGTTTGATGAAGGTCATGAAGGCAAAATCAATCGACGAGTCTATAAATAATGTAGTTTATAATAAATTAGCAACCCGCCCCGCTTTCGCACAGGTGTATTATATTATCCTACAATGTTCTACTAATACTATAAATGGGAAAGTTTGTGTGTTTGTTAACCAACACACAAAAACGGATGTACAATTTGGACGTTTGGCTACTTTTATCCCAGAAATCGCGGGTGAAACCGGGAGAGACCCGGGCCCTTATTTTTGAATCGTGCGCAAAGTTGCGCATGCGAAAGGAGCCGACTTTCAAACGATATTGAACCTTATTCCAAACAATATCGTTCGAAGGTCAGCTCCTTTCGCATGCGCTAAGTTTGCGTACGATTCAAAAATAAGGCCCCGATCAAAATCCGTTGCGCAGTTCAGTAGAAAAAATGTTTCTCATTTTATACAACTGAGTGATGAATAAATAATTAATCAAATAGAGCACTCGTGGGAATGTTACAATTTATCGGTTCGTTACACTTGAGAAAACAAAGATTTTCTCTTTTCTCTCCCCGACGGCGTAGTCCAAGATCCACACATTACAGCAGCTTTATCGCCCATCCAGAGCGCCGCAAATTGCATCACTGTGAACTGTTTGCGGACTCCAGCGGTGTTTGCACACGTGACACATCAAGAATAATCTGTTTAATGTTTTGTTCGAACCCCCCGGTGTGACAGTCGCTTCGTACTGTCAGTAACACGGGTCAGTAATAAGAAACGTTTCCTACGCGATACCGTTTTGTTTTCCGATGGATTTTTTTACAAGCTTTTATTTAACTTGTATGCATGTTCGGGTCAAATCTTGCAATTGAATTTTAAAGCAGTTTTATCCTCAACCGATTGAGATGAAATTTTGCACACACTTTAAGTTTGGATGACAAATTCGACAAATGTCGAATTTGTTGCACCGATCACTAAACTAAACTTAATTTGACAGGACGAAATCTGTTCCTTTGGAGTTTAGGCGGGAACACGGAAAAATCATGTCGTTGCACTCTATTATTTTATTAAACGTTATTTTATTTTCTTGTGTTTAATCGCGAATTAATGATTTAAAATGGTGGTGTTTTATTCATTGAGTGTTGAATTACATGCACGAGTATGGGCAAGTGATATAATGTCGTGAAACGTGTCTTTTCGTGTTGTTTTCAAAACTCCGTAAAAGCTCAAAGTAAAGTCGCCATAACTTTACTAGGGCATGAGTTGGACTCGACTTTGACTAATTTCGTGTGACTGACTGTGATTCAAGACATATTAGACTTGATTTGAATAAAAAAACTTGAAAATCATAAACTTGACACTGGCAGAATGCACAACGTGCGATGTCAACAAAGAAAAAAAAACCTGTTCCGTTTCTAACATATTGAAATTAAATGAGACGTATAATTGTAGTCCTGCCTCCTGTCAGATTAGTTTAGTGAGCGGTGCAACAGAATCGACACCAATGCATGATTAGCTAAATGACGTCAAGCTAAATCTAATTTGGCAGACTAGTTTTTTTTTGTGCACTCCCATGATATGGGTGTCAAATGAAAGGGTTTGTTGAGAAGAATACTAATAAACTGACGTCTGCTTATAAAAGCTTGTTTTAAAAATGATTTTTTTACTATTAATTTTTTGTTATTTCTCTTGCCTTTCCAATTGTTTTTAGGCTTCACATCACCGAAACAAAAAAACGCGAAACAGGCGGCAAGCATCCGAACAATGAAATTAATGTGCCGAATAAACCGATTCAATTCACGAACAGAAAATACGAAATATTGCGCATTCATTCGCGTAGGCTGGGCACGGGCACCGCCGGGCACTGACGCGAACAGAGACCCGATAACTTTAGAGGATTTTAAATAAACGATGCTGGATTTCCAGTGCGAGGTACAAGCTGTACAGTGGAACGGAAAATCAACAGCTCGCTTTTTTTGCACACAAAATGATCACCGGATTCAGTCCGCTGTGGTATACAAGCTGTTGTTTTGAATTCTCGCCAAAAGAGAGGTAGATATATACTCATCGTTATGAAGAACTTTTACTTGGGCCAACACTGAAATCGCGAAAAAAATCTGATCAAAAAAACTGTTTTTGTGTGGATCGAACTTTATGTGTGCGTGTTCAATTTATGCATAGTTGTGCAGAGCAACTCTTGCTTTTGGAAAATAGCTGTAAGGGTCAACCCATACGTACCACAACCACAGCACACCACACCGCAGCGACAAAATGTGATGACGCAGTGGCTACGTGTCGCTCCAGCTTTTTGCAGTTGCGTTGTGGTACCGCAAAATGTCGATGTGGTTGCGTTGTCGCTAGCAGTTGCGTTGTGGTTGCGTCGTGTGACACAGTTCGACTCCGGCCTCCGGCTTTCATAGAGCGCGCACTGTCGTTGCGTCGACGCAACGTTGTATCAGCGATGTGACCGGCGCGGCGGCTATTTCACGTTGTCGCTTGTGGTTGTGGTTGCGATGTAGTCGGTATCACCAACGCGGTAGATAAAGACGGCAAAATGTGGTATGTGTAAATTCTACTATTCATTTTCAATACAAAATATGCGCGAGACCACGTGTTGTGGTTGTGGTACGTGTGAAACAACCCTAAGCTTCAACGTCGTTTTTAATATTCAGCCAATTATAGAGTTAATCACTGCACCGCACCGCGCCGATTTATGAAATGTGCCGTTGTGTCGTGATTTAGATGCTCAGATGTATAGTTTATGTTTTCAGCTTTCTTGATAACTAAAACACAAAACAAGAAAAAAATACTTCTAATGGTTCTCGTATACATTTAAAATAAATAAAAAAACAAAATCGTTCCGCAATTGACGAATAAATCGGTGCAGATAGATAAAAAAACATCCATACACTCGAACATAGAACCTTCTTCGTTTTTGAAGTCGGTTAAGAACAGCTGGAATATTACAAACAAGAGTCTGCTTGCTGCACTGGTTACAGCAAGTGTTTTAACTAAAGAAAAAATATAGGGTGGGAAAAATCAAATATTTGAAACATGTTTTTTAATCAGGTGCGAAATATGATCCGCTAAAGTTATACCGTTCCGGGTTAGAATCGTAGCAATTTTAATAATTCAGTGTGCGCCATAATATTTTTTTCGACCGTAGTCATATTAATATTATCGTGTGCTATACAAATCGATAATGAAATATCTGTCCATGTAGGGAGAACGTTAATGGACTTAAAGTTGGAGCGGTATTTGAAGCATTGAAATGTGAACTCTGCTACTAGTTCCATTGAGCAGAGTTTTAATAATATTATACCTAAAATGACAAACTGCGACGCATGGCACAAGTAATAAATACACAAAAGCGGCGCCAAAGTTCGCCAATTAAAATGTGTATCGTAAGTAACTCAATGTAGGGTTCAAAGTTCAAACTTTAATATTTTTAAATCGCTAAGTACGACTCTTTGTCATTAAGCTACCTACAACCTGCGGAGCCCTGTGTTACGATTCTGATACACCAAGAAGGCTAAAAATAATGGCCAAGGACCCTAATCAAAGCAAAAACGACATAATAATAATGTCAGGTGTGGGGTTCGAACCCACGCTCCCTCTCGGGAACCAGAGCTTAAATCTGGCGCCTTAGACCACTCGGCCAACCTGACTTGATACCGGACATCAGATAACGGCTACAATACAGAATCAAACAACAATGTTAGCATCCGTTACTACAAAAATAATGTCTTCATCATTATACTCTGTCCATTACGTTAATCGCTTTAGACAGCTCAAGAAAAGTTGACGACATAACATTGTAAAGCGTCTAGCAAATTATATCCCATTAAAATAAATACTGGGAACTGTGTATGTCCTTAAACTGCAACCAGACCCACCGGAGGATGGGTAGCAGCGTCCTTTTGGTTAACGGTGGTGAGCATTCTGCGATCTCCAAGCCGCCTGCCAAGCGTGGGGATTATGGCAACACCCCTCTATTGGGAGGCCTTCGTCCAGCAGTGGAAGTCTTATGGCTGACGATGATGATGACAATAAATACGTTTGATCTAGCATAGCATTAGCTCTTTACAAGGTTATGATTGTCAACTGTCGACGTAACATTATAAAGAAGTCAAACGTATTTATATGGGATATACGAGTAATATAATTTGCTAGATGCTTTACAAAGTTATGTAGTCAACTTTGCATGAGCTGTCAAAAAGTATCTTATTGACATAACACAATGGAGATAACATAGAAAGAAATAGAAGTAAATAATGATAATAAACTAGTAAAAATACTTTAAATACGAGCTATATAATTTTAGCATAGTACATATGATACAAGTGTGCTATGTTGGTCATTACATTAAAGGCGGTATTATACGCGCGAGCCGCACGCGAGCGCGATAAGGAAGCCGAGAGTGTAATGACCAACATAGCACAAGCGTTTCATACGACTGTTTTCATCACACTTGCGAGGAAAAACAAACTTATTTTTTGATAATATCAACCACACAGCGAAAACGTCAAGAAATATTGCTGGTTTGTGCGGAAAATGGCGCACAAACCAGCAATGCGCGCGCAGTTTGACATTTACTTCAGCCGCATAAAAACTCTTTGTTGGTATTACAAAAAAAACTTGTGTAAGTTACGCGATTACTCCACCAATTATGAGCTGATTTTGATGATTTTTTTTTTGTTTGGTAGGTAATACTTCAGAGGTGGTCCCATATAAATTTTATCAAAATCGGTTCAGTAGTTTGGTTTTTAAATCAAAACTACTAGAAAATATGACAAACAATATGACAATGTCATCCAGGTCTTCGAAGTTGAAATCAGTTGTACTTATACTTTTTTTAAAGCGAATTATATAGATTCAATATACGTATGTCACCGTCGCTTGAAGAAAGCCCCCCAAAATAAAGATTGCCAGGTATCAATACATATTCCCATGTAATTGACTAGGGTACAAGCGGGTAAAGTCGGTAGCAATTTTGTAAAAAAACCATGTTGTATGCGCTCGTTAGGTGAGGCTTATACCACCATTTATCATGGTAACGAGCACAGCGTGAACTCTTCTCTGAGTTTGCTTGCTGGCATTATTTTCGGAAAAGAGGAATAGTTCTCCAGGATAGGAGGTACCCGTTGTTATTTAGGTGTCTTAACATTGTCTTAAATAGGTTATATTCGTTAGTCGCATAGCTAACCATTCGCATAATGTCCCACGCTCGCAAAACGGTTGATATCTATTAATTAAATAATGTTGTTGGCTGTAGCAGTTTTAGTTAACAAAAAAAAAACATTTGTGCGAGTGTTAAGTACACGTATGTCGTATTCGTACTCGTATACATCATTAACATTTTTGTGTTCCTTTGCAACAAGTTCTTCCGTTCTATAATTAGTTTGTAAAGGGTCCAAATATAATTTAACTATCCTCTTAGAATAAATTAACTCTGAAAATTACTGCCAGTGCAGCGCCTTACCACGGGGGTGTCACTCCGCAGTTTAGGTATGTTCGGCCGGCGCTCCGTCCGGGAGGACAATGCAAGGCGCTAATGCACGCTAGCCTCGTCGTATGTAACTAAGCATACGTGATAGAAAGAGAGCGGTATATCTAGGTGAATATAACGAGCGGTATCCAGCGCTGTGCGAGTTGAATTGCTACTTTATTCTCTAGTAGATAGAGTCCTTATTTCTTTCAATTTCTTTTGCGGAGTGAACTTTCTGTACGTAGTACTATTATTTATTATGTGGCATTACACAAGGTTTGCTAGATAGATAATATTTATAATGTAGAATATTACGCGACATTGTTTTTAAACTACGCTAGAATATATTATAATAGTTTAGAAATAAACAGCAAGTTTAAAGTATTAAAAGCTCATAATGCGCTACAATTTTCGAAATATTTTCCGTTCGCGTGCCATATTTCAGGGCGGGTGATGTAATTTAGACGTCTTTCGTGGGAAATTCTAATTTCCACGGGACGTTCTGCATACTAATATAATCTCCGTATCGATTTACGGAATAAACTCTAAATAAATCCGGAGCCATCCCGCGGGAATACCCGACATTACCCCGCCGCGGAATACGCGCCATTTAAGTAGGAGTTCAAATAAATTTATGTCTATTGTCATGAATGAGTGAACCAGCGGCAACCTCCAATAAAGGCAAGCAAGACGCATTTATCATACACGTTATTGTATTATTATTTACAGACTAATAACTGCATGTTGTTATTATATTTCACATATTATGCTGGCACTAGTTACAGGTCCTTAAAACATAATACGATTCGTAAGCATAGAAAGTGACATCACAACAAATAAAAAATGGTATTTAATAACGAAGGCCTCCCTTCAATATGGGGGTCATAATCCATGACAAATAAAAGTAGAGAAGTCTGTCATCGGTCTCGATAGATCACGGCGCCGGCGGCGAGACGCCCCGGTTCGTATCGTCCACGTACAGGGTCGTTATCCGCCGGTGTATAGTCAGGAATACTGCATAAACTCAAAATTATAAAAAAAAATGGTTGATTCTGAAGTCAGCATTATTCAAATGCTATTACTTGGCAGTAGTGAGACGCGCGTGCCTTTCAAAAAAATCAATACTACCCGCAGGTCCCGCCTCAAGCGCGCTCGCAAGGACACCGCGGCTAAATGTTACAAAACCTTACGTCACATGGCTACGTAGTAGCTGTTATTCAATCTGTGCCACAATGTCGACGACCGCTCACTAACCCCCGATCACTATTTAGACCACGCGGAAAATGGACATTCAATATTTTCCTAGATAGCATCTTATTTTTCCCGGGAGAAGAGAGCTACAAATTGAGTCTGATACCTAGTAGAGGGTAATATCAAACTTTAAACTTTATGATAGTTATGTAAAAAGTTTGTGGTGCTTTGTTGAAAGCTAAGTAAAACTCGCTAGAGACTCGACGGTTATCCGCTCGAAATTTTTCCCGAGATAATTAGACATTTAATTGAAAAATGATGAAGATGATGCAGACAGAGACAGATATAATGTAAATTGCCAAGAAAATTGTATCGTCATCATTTATATAGACCTGAATTCGAGTCCGCCAAGAGATCCACAGCTAGATGGTTATACGGAAAGAGAGCAACAGGTTGTTCGCTAATGGGATTGATGCGGTACGCATAATGCAACTTTATCACCAGTTGCTAAAGTTTAATATCAAACGTAACATGCAGCTGAACTTTTGACCACCTTAATGTTACGGAAAATAAATATAACACGAATCTAATAAAATGGTCTTGACCCACCATATTTCGTCTTAGTTTGGACACTATCTTCATAATAATCTAGTATTAGGTAGCTACGAGTAGCTAATACAGGTAAGGAACAAATGAGCCTTTTTCTTCTTGAGTTTGCTTACTAAATAGTATTTGTGACGGTGAGTAGTAATATATTAGAGATTATTTACAATTACATTATACATATGTACAAAACTTAAACTACTTATATACAATTAAAAAAAATAAAAATTAAAGAAAACCTCGCACCTATAACACAATACATTTATACTTTTTTTTATTGTGAGTAGTCGAATATTATATATTGAGAAATCTAAGGTCAAAGAATAATTATTGTAATACATAGACCAGTTATTATTTTGTTGTCCTTCACTAGTGGGTTTACACAGATAAGCTAAATATAGTATGACACTGCAACTCATCGAATGTAACACAAACTAATAATTCGGTTTTGAACTATATGCCATAATAGTACAAAACCGAATACAATCAAACCGAACCGTACATACATGCCAAAAGGTTTGAGACATCTAATGGCCTTAGCACAGTGCCTTAAAAACACCGCTTTCATAAATAATAATAAAATGTAAAATAAAATAAATTCATATTGCGTACTTCAGATTTATACTGCGCTTTTAATTTAAGCATGGTTTTTAAGTAATGCCCATGTCAAAAGGACAAGTTAATTTATAAAAGAAACACTAAACTAAAATGAAACTCAATGATTAACTCCTATTATTCCGAGTATCATTGCCGAGTTTAACTTTCTTTGTTATTGTTTGTTACGTAAATATGAAAACTGTAAGTTATCAGATGTTTCCAAGATCCCGCAAAAGGGGCAATAAGTACAAGCATAATATAATATTCGATCTCTGTAGTACAAGTACGAACGTCAGAGTTGGTTGGCATCTCGACCGCGAAAAACTCGACCACATGGTCGAGTCGCCACCTTTAATTTTCATACCGCGTCGGTGTCGACCAAAAGAAAATGTTTTCACATTTACAGTATTATTTTCTCCCGATATTTTTTTTCGTTTTTATTATTATTATTACTTTACTGTCGTGACATAAATCTAGTTGTTGAGGGTGATTGGAAGTCTTATCGCTAAAAGCAGTCTGTTCTAGGCAACCTTAGCGATTATAAGTTTCATAGAAGTAGTCGCTAATGTTGTCAGCATTTATTTTCACAATAACGTGAAACAGAGTTCTTCTGCCTAGTTCGCTTATGGAGATTTTAGAACCACAGCCACAGAGACTTTCCTGCAGCCAGATGGCGTTTTTCTTTGAAAAAGTTTTGTCCCATAAAACTTTATGTAGCTAATAAGACTTTTTATAGCTAAAACAAGTTTTTTTATTTAGTAATAGAACAGAAAATTTAAATCTTGTTAAGTAGTTTTTCCTCGTTAATTTTCAAATCAAAATGTTCTTCATTATATTTAAAGATTTAATATTTCGCATTCTTAAGGACACAATTAGTGGCATAGCGGGCTTCTTTAAACGTTGTTCACGTTTGCTGCGCTCTTGAAATACTTCGACACAATAAAAACGCAGAATTTGAGGTGAAATACTCGAAGAGGAAACGAATGTGCGGCCCCATTAGCGCACAGCAAACACCGAGAAGGACAACTACAAAGAAACAGCTTCAAAGAGCGAACGACGAACGAACTGAAAGCACCTCGTTACCATGTGCAGACAAAGGCGCCAGTCTTCAGTGCATTACTTGGTCTATCATGCGGGTTGCACGTAGTTTCTCAGTATATTCAGTAGTGTATAAGCGAGTGCCGCCGCCACCGGTGAAGTGGCCCGGATTCCCGACCTGCTTACAGTTATTGCGTTCCTCGCCATTCATTAGGAGGGCGCGGCACGCGGCCGCTCGCCCCAGGCGTAACCTGACCCCTTTGCCGACACTTTTCCGCCCGTTTCTCTTGTCACTCATTAGACGACTTTTCGCCAAACGCCATTTAAAATTTAATATTCCCGATTTTCTTTTTAACCGCCGCGGCTAAAATGTGCCTTTGCCGTAATTCTGAATCGAGGCATTCGACCTTCAAAATAATTCTAAGTATGTAGGCACATAGAGAACCAAAACTTTGTACAAAGTCAGCCACATTGCGTAACTCGAGCTTTGACTAACCTTTGGAACTCATTAATCATTACAAGCCAAGGGTGATGAATACTTCCCGAAAACTGAAAACTATCAGAAACATGGGAAATTCCTTTCTGACCGAGGCGGGCGGTCGATAACGTACATAGTAAAAGAGAATCAGTTCTAAAAAGGGTCTGTTGTTACGGTGTAATACACGGACTTCGTTTCATCGCCGCGTCGCTTTGTTAGTTTTCTTGTTGATGTCATTTCGCGCGAGATAAAGGTCACTCGAGGGGGCGAATTATCGCGCGCTCCAGACGCTTGCTGTTTGAATTATCTACCAGAACAGACCGAACGGCGCGTCCGGCGCCCATCTATAATAACCGGGGTTTTTAAACACATTCTCCAACTTCCCATGCGATCTGACGATATTTTTTTGCCCAGTTCAGCACGCAAGATCAGTTGAATCAAAACGTATGACCTTCAACACACTTATTCTTTGGGTGTTCACTTTACATGGTCAGTTACACAAACCAATCTAGCTACTTCAGGAGCGCTTCAACGCGTAAACTTATTTATTTGCATCCGTCTACGGTCACTGTACGACTACCGCGATGAATGTGGGTCCGAAATCGTCCTGCTTCGACTAAAATAATAGTCACGAGTGAGGAAACAACTTTTAGTCAGATCTGCACGAATATGATACGGAGCTATTTGACAGCGTCGTACTTGTAACTAGAACGGAAAACATAAAAGTTCACTCTGGACCTATTGAGCCATGGTGGTGAGGGACAACTATCAGGGGGGGGGGGTGTCACTCCGCAGTTTAGGTATGTTCGGCCGGCGCTCCGTCCCGGGTGGAGAATGCAAGGCAAAAGTCAGTCGCGTGTTTTTGATGCATCATCCACTGGTCGTTGTTGGATTTGGGTGTGTCCTAAAACTGCAACGAGAACCACCGGAGGACGGGCAACAGCGTCCTCTCAGTAACCAGTGGTGAGCATTCTGCGATCCCCAAGCTGCCTGCCAAGCGTGGGTATTATGACAGCCCGCAATTAAGAGCCTTCGTGCTGTAGTGGAAGTCTTCTGGCTGATGACGCTTTTCTTCACCGAAAAGCCGTTTAATCCGAAAGTATATTCCAAAGAACTCACGACCTCCCGATACCGGCACATCTCCCAATGGGCTATCACAATTTCATAGTATTTAGACGGCCTAAAATACCGAGTCTAGCAACACAGTACATGACAACTGGACATTTTTTTCTGGTACAGCTAATATATATAAGAGTCACACACGGCTGGCACGTACCCTAAGCATGGCAAACATTCGTATGGCGTTCCCGAAAATGATTTATGTTACTTTGATGTTCTCGACTCGGGGCGGCTGCAGAATGTGTAATCGAACTGTGTACTGCTGGAACATAAGAGGTCGGTGGCGGTCATTACACGGACTCTATAGTTTCTTACAAACGTGTATTGAAGCACGGTCAATATAGTATGATGATCATGGTGATGCCGACTCTTTCCAAGAATAAGATATTTTCCGAATACAGCAATTTTGTAGTGGTAGAACTCATCTGCAGAGGCCGACTGGGGAAGTACCACACTTTAGCACACTGTGTTCCGGTTGGAAGGGCAATGTTACCAGAGAAATTATTGGGTATGATGAGATTTAACATCTAATATCTCAGGGTGACGAGCGCAGTGCAGTGCGGCGCAGGATTGTGTTCGTAAGTTCATAAGTCTAGCACTGCTACTTGCGATGCTACCATGTGGCATAAGGAACATCGCAAACAGGGCATTTTCAGAATAAAACATAATGCTAATAGGTCCTAGGTCTTTTACGAATAGGGTTCCCAACCGTCCCGCGTGAGCCGGGACCGGGACGTCTCGTTTCCACGGCTCAAATAACGCGTCCCGTGATGCGTGTCTACGGGATGCTAATTGTCCCGCATTATAGTAAATCTGGCCCAGGTTAGGTAGAAATCCCATTCATATGATTGGGATTGGCGCAATTGATTGAGGGAAGTGCTTTATTTACTGACTCGTGTTTAATTTTATTGTGATTACTTTGTTATAGGCACATAATAAATAATAGTATGTTATAGCGAAGAGTTTATTTTGTATTAAATTTTAAATAATACATTTGTTATTGTTTTTCTATCGCTTCTGTACGTTTGTACAGAAACAATAGAAAAACAGGCAGTTCCCACTATTTATGCTCTAGCTAGGCCTACATCTAGATCTGGTTTCCGGCATATCCGTGTAAACATAAGAATTGGTAAACCTATTTACGAGTCGGTCCTAGGTCGATTATACCCCTTATTTTAATATCGTCCCAGTTTACATTTCAGTTTCTAGAAACATCATCTAATAACGTTTTGGCATCAGACTTCTCAACTCATCCACCATCGACCAAACATCTATAACAACTTTATTCAAACACGGGTACTGTATTAAAAGTTTAATATTCATGAAAGCTGTAACAACACTCTAGTAACGTATCCCTGACAAGGTTATTAAAATTCAAACACCCGCTCAGAGTCAATTTAAATTGAATAAAACGATGTACACATTAGGATTCCGCTCGCAGACGGGGCGCTTGAGATGCCTAATGAAATCAGTGGAAGCTGCGCGGAGCCAATCACTGCGCATTATTTTGATACTGTATTTAATATGTGCAATAACAGTGACTCATGTATAAGAAACGTACTTTTACATTCCAGTATGTCTGTAGTCATGTAAATATATTAAGTATTACTAGACTTTGTCCGCGTACGGAAGAAATTCGGCCCGCTCCCAAAATTCACCACTTTAAATCAACCCGATCAATTTTTTTAGCCCCCCCCCCCCCGCCTAACCCCCCAACTCTAACAATTCCCCCCCCCACTCCTCCCCCCTTGAATGAACTGCCCATCAATTTTCATCGCTATTATTTCAAAAACAAAGAACTTTCCATACCACATTCCACCCCCCTTTCCCCCCCCCCTTAAGTCGTCCTTGTCAAAAAATATTGAAAACAGCATTTTTTTTAAATGAACGATGAATGAAATGAAAGAAATCCAAATTTTCGAGACTAAAAGTACAAAAACAAAGGAATTTCATACTAACGTTTGCCCCCCCCCCCCTTTTGCCACCCATAGGAAATCATCCCGGGCAATTTTTTTACCCCCTCTTTTAGTAGCTCTCGCAACTCGACCGACTCTACCAACCCCCTCCTTCCCCCCAACTTTTCTTTGAATGAATTACCCAAATATCAATTTTCATCACTATAACTTCAAAAAAAAGACCTTTCCATACAACATTCCACCCCCCTTAAATCGCCCTGTCAAAAAAATATTGAAAAAGCATTTTTTTTTTATATTAACTATCCAAATCCACATTTTCGTACGACCAGCGGTTTGGGCTGTGCGTTGTCTGTCAGTCAGTCAGTCAGTCAGTCGCCAATCATTCAGTCAGTCAGGACAGAGCCTTTTATATGTATATATAGATTGATTCGTATTTCTTCTTTACCGTACCCCCGTCTTTTAGTGTCCATAATTTTTGTCCATCTTAAATTTGCCTGGAAGAGATCACTTTTAGCGATAAGGGCGCAAATTTGTACACTACTGTGTAAACTATTTAATCATTAGTATGTTTTTTTTTGGTATGAGCAATAGAGTTAATCTATCTCTATAAAATTAATTTGTTTGTAAATTACAAAATTATTATCGTATTTAGGTAATATAAAATGGCAGCACCCTGATTCGATTTGCATAAATAAAAACGCGATATTACACAGTGACGGCACTCGGCCGCTTAACGTCCGCCCCGATACTCGCTCTCACAGCATGACATAATGTCCCCCGAGGCAGCCTGACAATCGAGTCAAACGGGTAGATTTATCAACAATAACATTAATCTGACGTTTTATTAACGTTTCAAAATGATCCAGAGGTAATTTAATTTATTTTCTACCAAAATCTTCTACTTTATCTAGTCTAACTTTATGTACAGCTTGATCGTACAAAAACAGACCAACAGGCGACTTGGCGGTCAAACGTAGGTCTGCTTTTTAAAAAAACCGGACAACTATATACGAGGTCGACTTCGTGCACCAAGGGTTAGGCGCACGGATGCTCTCCCATCCCCCGCTCTTTGACTGCATTCAATAACCTCCTAGCCTGGGCCAGGGGGGTGTCACTCCGCAGTTTAGGTATGATCGGCCGGTGCTCCGTCCGGGTGGACAATCAAATGCAAGGCAGAAGTCGCACGCTATCCTCGTCGCACGTAACTAAGCATACGTGATAGAAAGAGAGCGGTATATCTAGGTGAATATAGCGAGCGGTATCCAGCTCTGTGCGAGTTGAATTGCTACTTTATTGCCTAGTAGATAGAGTCCTTATTTATTTCAATTCCTTTGCGGAGTTAACTTTCTGTACGTAGTACTATTATTTATTCTGTACCTGGGCACCCGATTGGGACTTGTTTGCTGATGAATGGAAGAGTATGCAATTGAAATGTCTGGAACACTGTGAGATGATAGCGGGTAAGAATAAGGATATGAATGATGACGATGAGTGGGAGTTTCTGTGTCAGAGTGACTTTGATTTCTGGTAATTCATTTTGACTAATATATATTATATATTTTATTTTCTTTTTGATTTATGTTTTATTACTGCTAGCTATTATAATAATCTTTTGACATTGAATTTATTATAATTAGGTATATTTGAAGTTTTGACTTTATTTGTAATAACTATGTAATTAGTCATGTTTGCATTGTAATTTTTAATTTTCCCTTAATTTAAGCGTGACAAATATGTACCCGCACATACTATAACTTGTGCCTACCATGTATTAAATAATGTAATTAGCTAATGTAATTGTATGTGTACCGTATTAGTTAACTAAATAAATAAAGGATTAAGGATAATAAAGGATTAGAAGGAATATAGCACCTATACGTTGCGATCACTGGCCCCTGGGCTGCGATGGCCGATGAACCTGATTCAACAGCCTAGAATTACGAATCGGTAACCCAACATCCTGGGGTGGGGCACTAGACCATTATGGGATGGGCATGGACCACCGGCCCCTTCTTATATACGCCCATGTTTTGGCCTATGTATAGCCGTAAACTAAGATAGGCTTATGCCTATAAAAGTTCCAAGCAGCTGCCTAGTACAATTCAGAACACACAAGTCATAATAGATCTGCCAAACAGACAGGCGGCCGTTGGACAACTTTAATGTATGGAGTCCTGAAAATAAATATATATCTATGACCCGAATTGAAAACCGTGTCGGAAGGTTGTTTCACACGCGCTGCTACAGAGTTTTGTGACACAAAAAGAAAACAACCGTCCGTTATCGACGCCTGTCAGTCCCCTTCCAATCTCTTATTAAAGCTCCGAACAAAATGTTTCCTTTTTGATTCCCATTCACGTACTCGCATACGAACGCTTTTTCATTACAATTTCTCGCATTTGGGCAAAATTGTGGTGTCACTCAAAGTGTCACATTGTTGTCTAATTGTATGTACATACCTAATATTATAGTTGATGACTGGATGTTTAAAATTCACAAGGCGCATTCAAAGAAAAGCTTTACACAGGATTTGAAGCAATGTTTAATTTAATTCACGACGTTTGTAATTTAGTGAAAACGAATTAAGCGTCTCTCTAGATTTATTGCGGACGTTTTCAAACAGTTTCTCTAACTTGTTTATATTTAAACCATTTAGGAATTTCTGTATTTGGCGTCCTGTCATCTCTGGCCTTAATTTCTTTTAACCCGGTGGCAAACTTCGATTCTTATCGAGAAGGAACGTTATTTGCTGACAGTTTTATTATGTTTATCGGGATGCTACTTCCACCGCGTGTTTTAAAACCAATCACGGTTACTAGAGAATTTGTTACGTGAGATTAAAGCTTATTTTACTTTAAAAGATTACTAAAGCATTTAATATTATAATTATTTTATTTTATGAAGTTATTATTTTTGGTGAAATACATAATGACATGTAACTTAGTGATATCTATAAAAATAATAATTTGAATTTAAACTAACGCCAGGATTGGCCGCGGAACTATAGGACAGTACTTAAAAATAACAATCACTGAAATTTAGGCACTTAATAATATCAAAATTCAAATTTGATGGGCGCTTCGATATAAAGGTCGTGTGCGCTTCGAAAGATACACAAGCAATTACGTAATGTAAAGTACGCGTAGAAAAATAAAAGTTGCCCAGTTAATATACGAGACTTTTTATGGCAGTGCTTGCAAATTACTTAATAAAAACATTCAGGTTGATTGGCTTTATTTAGTGACGGACAATCAGTAAAAATTAATATTATACAAATATGCCCTTGGAATATTGAAACGAAGTAGTAGTGCACTACGGTCGAAGGTAACAGTTCGTAGTGAACCGAATAAGGTGTGACAAATTGTGCGAATTATAAGATGACATCACACGCGGTGAGGGCCAGCATGGGGAAATTAGTGTCAGGCACTTATTTTGAAAATTATGTATCTCTGAAACTAATTGGCGTTTCAACATTTTTTTCACACGAATTCTTGGTTTTTAATAGAGAATACGAAAAGCTGAAAATCGAAATGTGTAAACATTCTTAATTATTACAATAAACGTAAATTTCAAATGTTGGATTGTTTCGGACACGTATTTTGTGTAATTTTAGACTTTTTATACGATAGGTAGGTTACTTTATAAAACGTAGAAAACAAAAAGCGGTAGCAATTTTGATTTTATTCTAGGTCAACCCCTAACTTTTCTGGGCTAAAGGAACCGTATTCAGACTGGTTCAACCAAGTCGTATCTTCACTGTTTGAAGCACAAGATCGATCAATCGTCTTAACATGACTACTTCTTATTTATCACGTTTTGAGATGACGAATGACTCATAAATACAAATACTCACTCTTCCGGCAGCGTCGGGGCTCCTTCCTCCTGGCCCGGCGCGTTCACATGATAAACACAGAAGTTCTCCAGCAGAGCGCGCATGTCCACGAAGTTGAAGAACGATTGGAAGCATATATCTGAAAAACAAACAAGGTTTTGTGTACTACTGGAAACATTGACATTATTTTCTCTCTCCCTTTTACGACGGGAAAAGTTAAAGAACTCTATTAGCACCCGTTCCTCGTGGACACTGCAAAAACTAATCTAAGTTCTGATAGTGGCAAGATCCCAAGAAGATATGTATGCAAGAATTGCAGAGAGTATAGTGTACGATATTTGTGTAGAAATGTGCGTAGAGCTGCGTTTAACTTGTAGAACTAGATAAATCTCCTCCCAAAGGCATACAGAGCAACTTTAGGTATGTATTAACACCCAACTATACCACAAAATATATTTTTAATTTCACCAATCATAAAATTTACGCGGTAGCGACCGCGTTATATCTAAAAATACAATTCGCCAAACGTGCAGCGACCTAATCCAATTAAATTGAATGTCCAACGCAAATCCTCCTGATACTCTCGAACTTTTAAAGCCATATTGTCAAACGTTCGCAAAGGATAGGAATCTGGAGTTAACGTAGCGACGGCTGAAGTCCGACTTTATTTAAGCTCTCAAAGGGGCATACTTGGATGATAATCTTCCTAAGAATATTAGTGTGGTTATCAAAGTTTTGAGACAGAATAGTTTTGGACATATTACAAATAAAAATGCTTTTTTTTTCTAGATATGGTAGGTACATTAAAATAAGCGGAATTCCTGGCTGCTATTTTAGCGTGAAGCTGTAGTAGCGCAACAGCATATTCGCAATGTAGTTGCTGTAAGCTCACTTTGGCAACTTGGTACTGTGTAATGTCATAGTGAAAAAAAGAATACCAAGTTTATGCTGGCGGGATATCGGAAGCACATGGAAAGTCAAAGAACTGTACTACCTTCTTTAAAGCATCCCGCGTATCCAGAGGTAACACAGAGGTTGTATCAGAGATAACAAGTATCAGTAATAACTAAAAGATGCTAAGGGGATATTACTTGCAGAAGATAACCTATTCGTCCATCTGCATTGGGCTGGTATTCGCTTACATTAGCTAATAGAAACCTAGTAAGTATTCGTTTCGCTTGCCATAATTCTACCCCGATATTGCTTTTCAAGGGGCAACCCCTTGAAAAGCAATATCGGCCAGCATCGGCGCATCTATTATAGCGCGGTTGATAACCAATTATCAACACTATAATAGCCCTAGCTACGAGCTTGCTACGAGTATATTACTACCTTTTCCGTTTTATAACAGCAAACAGCAGTAATAAATAATGAAGCGAAGGAGTGCAATGACGTAGATTGCAGCCTACATATGAGAGAATGACGTTTTTTGTGACGAACGACGATATTTTGTAGACAGAATAAAATGTTATAGTGGTACCACAATATTTTATCAAATTGCCAAGATATTTGACTGAAAATGTTAGAGTTTGCAAGTAAGTACTAAAGTATATCGTGTACGAATGTTTTATGAAGAACTAGGCAGGGTTTGATCTAACGTTACCAATTCACATTAAATTTACCGGTAAGTAACGTTATTTTCGTAAAGATACCTGCCTTAACGGTATCATTTGGTAGCGATACTTATAAACATAACATAAATATAACGTAAAAATATCGTTAACAAATAACGTTATTTTTAATGTTAAGAGCCTTTTCACGATTTTGCACGATAATCTTATATTTCAAGCGCTTATTTAGAAACTACTTTTACAATATTAAATAATTGTTTAAAATAGAACAATCTATTGTATTGATTGTTAATGTTACACATTTACAAACACTACTTTATTTTTTTTGTAGTCGTCAATCTTTCGCACCTAGTATTACGAAAATTAAAACAAACAGTCAACTTCAGACTCCTAAATCTTTTATAAAAATCCATCAAAATGACTGGTGAAAAAAACCTATACATCAGGCATATACATTTGTAGATAGATAATGTATTAGAATAAAGATTATTCATCACAGTAATCCTTAAAAAAAAGAAGAAATTCCGCTAATTTCCCCGAATTATACCGGCAGTTTGCCACGATTTTTTGCTTCAAATAAAGCGTAATTTCAAACAAAATACTATATTAAAATAAAGTGTGTTCTTAAGTGAATCTGATTCTTAATTTTTATTGATATTCCCTCTTTTTGATAAGACATAAAAAAATACTTATCATTACTCTAAATTTACTATAAATTACGATGTACAGGCGCGCGCCGATCAGTACGGCGCGAGCGCTCATCGAGGTAGGGTCTGTGTCAGTTTTTCCGCGCCCCAATTCCCCGTACGCGAGACGCATAAACGCAAGTTTATAGTACGACCACAACGACAACACCGTTAGCAATTTAACGTTATTTTTAACGATATGTCATGAGACGTGGCCGTTTTAGAGTGGTCGCGCATTGATTCGGCACGGCACCCGACAGGCGCCGGACGATCGTAACACACTGCGCACAATTAACTGGTGCGAGAGAGACAGGCGTCTCGAGAAATTTCTTAACGTGGGACCTAGAACAAAATGTATGCACGGAGCGCCTTCGGGCGAAACCGGACGGTTTTTCTATCAGTTTTTCTCGTCGTATGTTATTTGGCTTACTTGGTGAAGCGGTCTGCGCTGCGGCACGGCAACGGCACGCGCGCGACCTCAGCCCATGCCGAGGCACATGCTCTCAGCGTCAATGCAGTCTGACAATCTTTGCGATTGGACGAGCGAGTGGGATGGTAACAAAACTTACTGATAACGATAAAAGTATTGGTAACAGCGATGTTAACGTTAAGTATATTAACTACTATTAATATAACGTTATTTCTGGAACATGTTAATGTTCCAGAAATAACGTTATATTTGATAACGATACTTTTAATTAACGTTATCTGCATAAAGCCGCTGGTAACGATACCATTTTTAACCGGTATTTCAAGCCCTGGATTTAGGTAAGCTTGTTAGACGGTTTGCTTCGCCGTCGTTTCTGCAGATTTGTGCTGTGTTTGGTCAGTCACCAACGGATCAGTCATACGGTAAACGGATTACAAAGGCAAAGAGTCACCAAACAAACAATCCTATTTGTGTCGGTTTAAATTTTACTTAAAACTTCTGGAGTCATATTTGGTATCATTATTTAATCAGGCAAGTTGGCGCTTTCAGTTTCTGACGTCAATGTAGGATTGTTTGTGAATTTGTTATAATTATGGTAGTATGTTGGGCGAATGGGCATATTTTCAAGCTAATAATCGCTAAAATAGACGAGTTTTAGAACAGAGACCGTGAGTAGTAGAGACCGATCGCGTAGAACGATGGATAGAGTCGCGATACAGAAGGCAGAAGACAGTGGCGTATATTAGGAACCATCAACAGTAAATGTATATAGTCCAATGGTGCTTTAGATATCCTGGGGGCAACAGGAAAGTATTGGATAAGACAAGAGCGAGGGTCTCGGAACTAGATAAGATGGTTGGTCGAAGAAAAGACAAAACAAGCTATTATTAATTATGTTTATCACCGGGACTTAATCGCGCACAAATAAATTTATTTTTATTTACCTCGACGTTTCGACCATGTTCCAATGGCCGTGGTCCCGGTGATAAACATAATTATGTGTTCAAATCGCGAAAGTTTAGAAGTTTCATAAGCTATTATTAATCAAATTGAATGGTCTTGATAAGTCAACTAAGCCTTAACACAATTTGTTTTTAGGAAGTTCTAGTGTCCATCTGCCAGGCCTAGAGCAGCAGCGCGAGTACCGTTCTATGTCACAAAATTTGACGTATCGGTATAGCAGATTTACTTAGGAGTATACCGATTTTTATCGAATTTTACCGATTTAAATGTCAAATGTGACGTACGTCAAGAACGGTACTCGCGCTGCAGGTTTGATAAGTACCATAATCATCGGTTGTCATGGGTACATATAGCTGTTAAATTTCAGTTCAATCTAATTAGTAGAAGTCGTCCTAAAATTGTTTTCAAAATCCGTACCGTACAAATGAAGTCGTCGTGAAGTATTAAAGCTTGTAATAAAAATCAATGCCAGTCGAGTTATTATTCGTACTGTTCCCGCTTCTGAAGTGTGCATTCTCTTTTACTAATTAAACGTAGCATTGCTTCAAAGGAAACTCGCTCGAAGGTCTGTACTCGTATTAACCTCATTCTCACTCATGCAATATACTTATTAACCGTCTTCAAGCTTTTGAAGGAACAGCTTAGCTAAACTAAATTATACAAAAAGTATCTTGAAAGACACAAGGTTTTCTTCTACTCGTAATAGGTTTGCGTTGTAAGTGGATCCCACCCTGTCTGATATAAAATAATGTGACCGTCTACAATGGATAGGCTTAGAAGATACCCATTAAATTAATCTAGATTTAAAGATATCTATATTCTACTTTTCGGGGGGAAATGGAACTCTATTCCACAACTTTGCCTCGTCGGTAGCGCGAAACAAACACGTGGAATTGCAACGCCACTTTGCATACGTCGGGAATATCTACCAAGAACGGCTAGTTTTTTAACAGGTTAAACAAAAACCTTGTCTACTAAGGCAGCGGTACTTTCATGACATTAAAGTTAGGTAACAAAAGACTGGAAAACTAGGCCCCACATGATCATATTCTATTACTTACAGTCTTCAGCGTCTTAAAAGTTAGGTCTTTTAAGTTTAATAAATCAAGTTAATGTTCGTAAGTGTCAGTGAGGTGCGATATAAAGCAATCGAGACGACCGACGAGACGCGACGTAGCCTAATTACCTGAGCGCGGATCCAAGGTAGCCACTAAAACTTAAACTGTGGCTCAAACGGCTCCGGCTTTGTTTAACTAGTAGCTTTATTTTAATATATACAGGGTTAGTTCTAATCAGTTAGTATTCTTTTAAGAGTATATTAGGTACATCAAAAAAACTACTTTTATTATGGAGCCAATATTGAAATCGCGAAAAAAATATCAGCTGTTCCATACATTTTGCCCAAGGTTGATGAATTTTTGACACTCTACACTGATGTCATATAGAGATAAAGTTCGTGAGTTTGTATGATTATTCGCAATGTTTGGAACTACTATTTATTAATTTTAATGTATTTATTTAAAGCGGCAAATTGCAAGTTACATTAATCAATAAATTACTAATTTGATTATCATAAACTTTACATCAATACACGCTATCCTTGAGTGTTATATTTTATTGTAACACGCGTGGCGTGGTCTGGTCAACCGGACTACCTGCGGGTGCAGGTAGTCCGGAATATATAAATTATCCGGACCACGGGCAAAGAGCGTGATATAATAAGTATAAAAACTGAGGAAGAAGTATAATATAAATTTTCATGTTTTATTCTTTTATTTATTTTCATCTCAATTTGTTTTATGGATCAACAGCATAATGAACGTATTCAGTGAAACTAAATAAAAATAATGGACTTTACTCTGTCCGTTATGTTAATCGCTTCTTGACAGCACATAAAAAGTTGACGACATAGCTTTGTACAGCGTCTAGCTAATAATATCCCTTAATAGAAAACGATACGTACGAGACGTTACGTTTAAACTAAGATTACGTCTTTACAAGGTTACTTCAACTGTTGACTTAACATTGTAAAGAGGTTGCTTATTAATGCGTATTTTTTTTCTAGGAGATATTATTTACTAGACGCTTTACGAAGTTATGTCATCAACTTTTTATGGGGTGTAAAATTATCATAATGGACAGAGAATAATTCAATTACCACTGTGCAGATTAGCAAGTTTAAAAGTATTAAATACCCAAATTGCTTTAACTATTTATTTCTAGTTTCTCTAAGTATTTAATAATACGAGGGCGGCACTGAAAATTTCGGGAATCAAGGAAGTGACACAACATTACTATTTAAAAATATATTTATTGCTTTTCGAAGTATTCTCCGCGAAATTTGACACATTTTTCCATACGATGGAACCAATCATTGAAGCAACCATTCCATTCGGAAGTTGGGGTCTCCAAAATGGCCGTTTTGTAGGCGTCCACAGGTTCTTCAGGTGATGAAAATCTCTGTCCACGCAATTTATTCTTTATTTTAGGGAAAGTATAGAAATCATTAGGGCTTAGGTCGGGGCTGTACGGCGGATGGTCCAATAATTCTATGTTTTCTTGCTCTAAAAACTCTTTTGTTCTGTGCGCGGTGTGAGAACTCGCATTGTCGTGATGGAGGATGATGCGGCGGTTGCAGTTCTCTTTACGGAGTTCAGAAACGACCTGTGGCAAACAAATGCTAGCATACCATTCTGCATTAACCGTTCTTTGTCCCTCAAGAGAAATAGTCGTAACATGGCCGGTTTTGGAGACAAACGTGGCCACCATTTTTTTTGCAACACTCCGTGAACGAACAATTTTTGTTGGCTTTAACTCATTTTCGAACACCCAAACTCGTGACTGGTTTTTTGTTTCGGGTTCGTACGCGTATATCCAGGATTCGTCACCTGATACGATGTTGTATACAGCATTTGAGGATCCTGCGTGGAATCTTTCGAGAGTTCTGACGCACCAAGTAACGCGAGCCGCTTTTTGCTCTTCACAGAGCGAATGCGGTATCCATCGGGAAAACAACTTTTTTACACCTAATTTTTCATGCAAGATTATTTGTATGTGACTCATGCCAATGTCTAAAGTTGCCTGAATTTCGCGGTATGTCACATGTCGATCTTCCTCAATCAGCTTACGCACAGCATCAACGTTTTCTTGGGTGACTGCAGTTTTTGGACGACCTTGACGGGGATCATCACTGAGCTTGACACGTCCACGTTGAAATTCAGCAAACCAGCGATAAATTGTGGTTTTGGATGGGGCTTTATCACCAAATGCAGAAATCATCCGGTCAACACACTGTTTTTGTGTTAAACCACTTCGAAAGTCATAATAAATCATCGCTCTTGAATTTTCTCGAGTCAATTCCATTTTCTCAACGACTAAACAAGTTTGACAAAACCTTGTGACAAGACCGAGAATATTTTTTTAAATAAATAAATGGTATTCGATTTTTAAAACCAAGGAGTTTTCAATTAAAAAGATTTTAATATGACAGAAACAGTGGAAATATTCCATTCCCGATACTTTTAGTGTAGCCCTCGTAATAATAACGTTTTATGTCAGCTGATCCCGCGGGGCCGGGGTCAAGCGGGATCAGTTGACGTAGTAGCTCTGAAACAGTAGCCAGTTTTAACTTGCCTTAAACTGAATATTTGTATGAAGTGTTTCCACACTTTGTTTTTTTTTCTAGGTTTATTAAAGCTTAAACAGTAAGAAAAATTATGACCTCTGGCAGGACTCGAACCTGTATACGAGCAATCACTGGGTATCCGTCCCAATTGCTTTACCAATTAAGCTACAGAAGTCTCTGCCTTACTCGTCATCTGATACTGTTTCAAGCTAATAACAAAAAAATATGCCCTAAACCATAGAGGTAGAGGTAGGAACTAAAACTGTATCGTAGTATAACGAAATAGAATGCAAGTATGCCACTGCATGTACTCGGATAACTTCGCACTTCAGATAAGTCTCAATCATTCTGTAGTCATGCTAATATTAGAAAAACGTACGTAACTTAACGTATCTAGTTGCCTGCCAGACAGGTTTACCTACAATGTCTATGTAGAAACGAAACGGCGCGGCGGCGCTTGCGCTAATCACCAAGAGGGTTCTCCTCATCTCAATTTCAAATCACGTGATTGATTGTTCCGGGATCTCTCAACTCGACTCTCGGCTCATAAGCCACCAAGCGCAGATATATTTTTTATTACCACCGTCTCGGTATTTTTCTTGCAAATTTTCAGTTTTTCCATTTCTAGGGATAATACTATTTATTTGTACTAGACGAGCAAGACGCTGTCACGATGGTAAGAGGTAACGCTTGCTCATGACCACAGAGTAATAGAAGCAGAGACGCGATCAAAGGATTTTTCTATAGAAGGACGCGTGATCGTGCGGAGAGGTGTAGGGATCGCGGGAGGGGCGCTAGAGTCCGCACATGGAGCTACCATCTAGCGGAATTCAGAATAAGTTTTTGAGAAGTGCTTTATCGAAAAAAGTGGAGAACTCTTATAAACACCAGGTTTCTTACTCTCTCGTCAGATGTCGCTTTCGTAAATTCTAAAGACAAAGGTTTTAACTAGAACCACTAGTTTAAAAGCCGGAATAAACCAAAAACAAATAATATAAAAATAATAAATTTAAGCAAGAATAGTTCATGTAATTTAAAAAGTGCTCTGAAACGTATTTTTTTTATGGTTAACGTTAAATAAAGTGGCGCCATCTCTAGAACTAGTTAAAAACACCAAGAAACATTACATATTTTCTAAAACGAACCTTAGAAAATACAAATAAAATTACTTACGAATGAAATGAGACGCCATTCATGTCATCAGAATGTTTGCCGCGATAGTTTTTACATGAAGAAACACAGCAACTCATTTTATATTCACTTTTACTAAGTAAAAACACTAAAAGTCGTACGTGTGTTTTGTAAGCCCGAATGACTGTTACGCGAGGCGAACGCTAGCAGACTGACCAAATAAGTGTGACGTCACACAATCCGTCTACAAAATCCACAGGTTCGGCCGCAAGTTCCTCATCACAACTCCCTATCCTCCATGCTCATGACCGTTGTAGCCGTACCCTGAACTATAAGTAACAAGCACAAATATAAGTCCAGGACAGTGGCGGATTATCCGTAAGGCAAAGTAGGCACGTGCCTAGGGGCGCGAGGATAAAAAAGGGCGCACGCGGAAGTTTTTAAACGAAAATCAATATCTGTCAATTGTTTATGATATATTACCAATATTAGGTATAAACAATTTAAGCCACTTAGGCCTCGAATGTTTTCCTTGTAAAAAAATTGCAAGACAATGTATGGGTACTTACCACATTTTAGAGGGGCGCCGATATGGTGCTAGCCTAGAGAGCTATCGACATTTAATCCGCCTCTGGTCCAGGGCATGACAGTATGACACATGACAGCTCATTACTTTCGAGACATTCGATCATGAGTCTCATAATTCAATCGCCATGTAATTTCGCTAACTACAGTACCTACCCTTCCAATTTGAAGACGGTAATGTTTACGCACTACTGCTTGGCGCCATCTGCTAATTGCACTGGCACCTACTATTAGGAAAAACTATTGGATTTGAAATAAAAGTAAGTTTTAAATGTCAGACCTCATTCTTGAATCGTTTGAAGACTTGCATGAGTTACCTTTCGAAAGTCAGTGTATTTTTTGTGCGAAATCTCATGGTAAATATTAAAAAATGGCCCCTTGGCCATAAGTCATAAGCCATTTATTGATAAATGGTCACATACATGTCAATTATAAAACTATTTGAATAGGGAATATAATAAAACAATATGTAATGCAATGATGAAGGATGAGGATAAGTCTGGCGACCCCCGCTCCAGCTCGTACCTGGTGCAAAGATTGGCCATAGCCATTCAGCGTGGCAATGCGGCTACTGTGATGGGCACCTTTGCGCCAGGTGCCGTTAGGGGCGGGCTATTTGATTGACGAGCTTATAAGTTATTTTTGACATGTTATTTATTTTATGCTTTGTGACGCTTTAATTTTAGTAAGGATTATTATATATTTTAACTATAATTAAAAAATAAATCAATATTAATGATATGATGAATTAAAAATATTACAATTACTATAAATTAAATTAAAATAATAATAATATTCCTACTATTAAATTCATTATTACACTAGCTGACCCGCCCCGGCTTCGCACGGGGATATACACCCATTTTTAACCGACTTTAAAAAAGGAGGTTATCAGTTCGACACATATGTATGTAATATCAGCTGTGCCCCGCGGTTCCATCCGCGTGATGATGAAAAACGGCGAAGGTGATAATAAAAAAATTGCCTATATGTTATTCCGGGATATAAGCTCTCCATGAGTTTCATTTGTTTTGAACTTTATAAAGTTTTATCCCCCCGTTTAAACCCCTTAAATCATCCCTGTTTAAATATATTTAAAAAAAACATATTTTATTTTGAATAAACTACCCAACTATCAATTTCCATCACTATAACTTCAAAAACATAGACTTTTTCATAGAAAGTGTCATCGCTCGTTTCTCGCCCTGTCTTCCCTGTCAAAAAATATAACATCATCAAATTTTATTTTGAATGGACTGGACCGAAACACCAATTTTCATCAATATCAAACACAAAGAACTTCCATAGAAAGTTTCATCCCCCATTTTACCCCTTTAATTCAGCCTTGTCGCAAAATCCGTTCTTAGCTGACGTCTCCTACTTATAAACCTATCTGCCAAATTTTAACTTCAGAGATAAAGTTGTTTTCGAGATTTCGTGTTTAGTCAGTGAGCGAATGAGTGATTTTTAACCGACTTCAAAAAAGGAGGAGGTACATCAAAACAAACTGTGGTCAAGTGGACCCGCGGGTCCACTGGCGAGCGGGTCCAGCTGAACGAAGACTCTATACAGTCAGAAAAATGGCCGTGATGATACAAAACGAGTTAGCCTGTAGAGTAAAGAGGGTCCTTAATAAATTAAACCCGTGAGGAGCTCTGTTCATTTACGACCTGCCGAACGATAATACAGCGAACTCAGATGCCCAGTCAATAGATCAGCGAAGATAAGCTACGAGGGCTGCACTAAAAGTATCGGGAATGGAATATTTCCACTGTTTCTGTTATATTAAAATCTTTTTAATTGAAAACTCCTTGGTTTTAAAAATCGAATACCATTTATTTATATAAAAAAAGATTCTCGGTCTTGTCACAAGGTTTTGTCAAACTTGTTTAGTCGTTGAGAAAATGGAATTGACTCGAGAAATTTCAAGAGCGATGATTTATTATGACTTTCGAAGTGGTTTAACACAAAAACAGTGTGTTGACCGGATGATTTCTGCATTTGGTGATGAAACCCCATCCAAAACCACAATTTATCGCTGGTTTGCTGAATTTCACCGTGGACGTGTCAAGCTCAGTGATGATCCCCGTCAAGGTCGTCCAAAAACTGCAGTCACCCAAGAAAACGTTGATGCTGTGCGTAAGCTGATTGAGGAAGATCGACATGTGACATACCGCGAAATTCAGGCAACTTTAGACATTGGCATGAGTCAAATACAAATAATCTTGCATGAACAATTAGGTGTAAAAAAGTTGTTTTCCCGATGGATACCGCATTCGCTCTGTGAAGAGCAAAAAGCGGCTCGCGTTACTTGGTGCGTCAGAACTCTCGAAAGATTCCACGCAGGATCTTCAAATGCTGTATACAACATCGTATCAGGTGACGAATCCTGGATATACGCGTACGAACCCGAAACAAAAAACCAGTCACGAGTTTGGGTGTTCGAAAATTAGTTAAAGCCAACAAAAATTGTTCGTTCACGGAGTGTTGCAAAAAAAATGGTGGCCACGTTTGTCTCCAAAACCGGCCATGTTACGACTATTCCTCTTGAGGGACAAAGAACGGTTAATGCAGAATGGTATGCTAGCATTTGTTTGCCACAGGTCGTTTCTGAACTCCGTAAAGAGAACTGCAACCGCCGCATCATCCTCCATCACGACAATGCGAGTTCTCACACCGCGCACAGAACAAAAGAGTTTTTAGAGCAAGAAAACATAGAATTATTAGACCATCCGCCGTACAGCCCCGACCTAAGCCCTAATGATTTCTATACTTTCCCTAAAATAAAGAATAAATTGTTTGGACAGAGATTTTCATCACCTGAAGAAGCTGTGGACGCCTACAAAACGGCCATTTTGGAGACCCCAACTTCCGAATGGAATGGTTGCTTCAATGATTGGTTCCATCGTATGGCAAAATGTGTCAAATTTCGCGGAGAATACTTCGAAAAGCAATAAATATATTTTTAAATAGTAATGTTGTGTCACTTCCTTGATTCCCGAAATTTTCAGTGCCGCCCTCGTACTTTCAACCGTCAGCCGTTCAATGGGAGGATTGATCGCAAGTGGCGTTTACATTACAACTGACCACTATTGCAGATTAGTATATACAATGTGTAACAAAAAGGTTCAACAATACGAAAGGGCATGTATGTACTTATCATTATAAACAACTTTTACTATGGGGCCAACCCTGAAATCACGAAAATAAAATCAGCTGTTCCATACAAAAAGTTCATTGACCTTGGACAAAATGTATAGAACAGCTGATATTTTTTTCGCGATTTCAGGGTTGGCCCCATAGTAAAAGTTGTTCATAACGATGAATACATACATGCCCTTCCGTATTGTTGAACCTTTTTGTTACACGTTGTATATAATACGCACTAATAGGGTTTTTATTGTTTGTTCGATATATTGTTTGTTTGCTGCTTGAAACTTCTGACAGCATTGTTTGCTGATTTTTTAAGTAAGCTGTTGAATTCGTTCCATACAGCATTACAAACAATGAGGGCATTACGTTAACAAACGTCATTTAACTTAGCCGCAATGCAAAAATGACGTGTGTCATTAAAAAAATGTATCGACATTTTTACACAGTACCATCTAGCCCCAAACTAAGCAACGCGTGTACTATGGGAACCAGATAGCTAATAGAATACTAACTAACTACTATATAAATTTAAGAACCGTTTGGAAGTAAAGCAGTTAAATCATATCGTCAGTTTTCGACAGAACAGAAAAATATCCTTAGGATCAATGTCCGACAGTACCCTGACGAGTTAACATTTTAATTAGTTCTTTATTCCAGACTAATATAATATTTTTCGCTATGCAATATGCATTAACCCCTTTTTATTAATAAAAGTGGAGTAGCTTTCAGAATCGTCTTTAGTCTTTATTTTTATTGAATTACAGCTTTAATAGGAAGGAAAAGTCTACGGTCGGATAAACTACAGTGAAAGAATAGACGTTAGGTATCCGTTGTCAGATAAGTTTGTCAGATTGATCTGACCACGATCACTGTTCAGTGTCCTTGATTAGACTGATTAAATTACAGTGTCTGACTGTCCGTATTTAGATTGGTGGACCTGGACATGGTCTTGTAGTGGATTTTGTAGTGGTAGGACTCTACTGCAGAATCCGCCTGGGGAAGTACTACACCTTTGCCAGTTATTCAATCGAGAAGTAGTAGTAGTAGTAGTAGTAGTAGTAGTAGTAGTAGTAGTAGTAGTAGTGTGCAAGCATTACTGTGTTCCGGTCTGAAGGGCAATGTTACCAGAGAAATTATTGGGTATGAAGAGATTTAACATCTAATATCTCAGGGTGACGAGCGCAGTACTGTGCGGCGCAGGATTGTATTAGCCAGTTCACAATTCTGGCACTGCTACTGTTATGGGCAGGCGTGACGCTTACCACCAGGCAAACGTCCCGCTAGTGTCATCACTTAAAAGTATTTAAAAAAATATGAGTTAATAATTTTTTAATCTATTTTTTATAGGTTCTAGGTAAGCGTGCACCATCATATACCACTTTTGCTTAACATCAGGCACGATTTAGTGAAACACAAACCTATACTGAATAAGAAAAATTATACCGAGGCTACTCCACGTTTATAAATAAAAAACCCCTTATTAAATTATATTCTGTTTTATTATAGACTAGCTTTTGCCCGCGGCTTTGCCCGCGTAGTAATGTTGAATACTGGAATTCGGTTAAATCGGGGCCCAACTCAATTGAATCACTAAAATACGTACATTATTGCATTTTTTCCAAGCCGCTTGCAAGTCTTTAAGTTTTCTTGAGGATGACCAAATTTGGCATGTCGCGTTTGCAATACTTACTTCAAAACAAAGCCGTCTTGTTGAATTTTAAACAGACAGACAGATGGACATGACAAACTTATAAGAATTCCTCGTAGTACTACGGAACCCTAAAAATGTCTGCTAATGACGCTATAGTTGCCGGGGCCTTTGACCCGAAAGATTACAATATTTCTTTGTAGACAACGTTTTTGATTTTTTTGTTGGAAGGTGCTAAAATAGCCAGGCTTTCAGGGGAGCTAGCTCGCGAGCAAGCCACATAGAACTGACCATGCGAAAAACAGTCCTGCCTTAAATCAATACCAGCGTATTTTAAAGTTTGACCCTGAGCCTTATTGATGGTCATGGCAAAACAAACTTTTAGAGGAAATTGAAGCCTTTTGGAGTCATAAGGTAAGTCACTGGGAATCATGGGAATACGCGGCACAAACACTGTTTCGCCATGGGCACACCCAGTCAAAATGATGGCCTCAACCAGATTACGATGCAGCATTTTTACTTGTAACCTGGTTCCATTACACAATTTGGGTGGTCTTAAATTCCGAAGGAGCATGACGGGTGTACCTTTCTTCAGGATAAGCCTCTGATATGGTAGCCCCGCTGGTATTAATGAATTTAAAAACTCAACTGGATAGTTTACAGCATCATCATTATTGCATACCGTATCAACAGAGTCAATGAAATGAAATAAGCTTAAGCAGAAAAAGTATGATAACAAAGAACGTAAAAAGATTACCAAAATATCGCAAGAATTACGAAACTTCGATAAAATACAGTGCTGCACTGATCGCTTATGTAGACTCGGTGTGGGTTGGAGAGGGCGCGCTCGAGGTACAGCGCGTCATACTCGGGTTTTAACGTATCTGAGCCAACGCGGGATGGACGTTTCGAAAGCGCTGTGCTTGGTGCGTGCACCGGATCAAGTACATGTGTTTAAAATATGTATCTTCTTACGCATAAACATTCGATTAGCTAATCTATAAATATAACTTTTTTTTTCAAATGAAAAACTGACCCGTGGCCTTCCAGTTTTGAAATTGTTTGAAAATTCTGAAACATGTTTATGTTTATTTTATCTTATCTCTTAAGTCAAAAAACTTAACAGCCTTAAATGAATGGTTTCGGCAAAATGGTATTTTAATACATTGAACCCCTTGCGAATTTTTCAAAATCATTGCTGAGTGTGCGTTTCTCTGCATCAGCCCTTAACACTAATGGTATATCGGCCTACCCTGATTGGGCCATATTCACTACGCTGGCCCAGTGCAGGTTGGCGGATTCACATACACTATCGTATTTCTTCTCCTGAAATATGAAGGTTTCCTCATGATGTTTTCCTTCACCGAAAAGCCAGTGGTATTATCCATGCGTAAGTTTCAAAGAACTAATTGGAACGGGCTCGCCCGGGTTCGAACCCGCGACCCCAAGAATGTAAGTCGAGCTTGATCTCACTGAAGCTACCACAGCTTGAGCTGAGTGTAAGTTTACACCACTCAAAATTTAGTTTAGGCATTTAAAAGTAAGTTAATTTAATATTAAAAATTAATTTAGCAGCTTAGGCTGTACAGTATCTATAATAATTATGTCCGTCAAACAGTCGTCTGCGTGGACCTACAAAAAAATAGCCTATGTCCGTTTCCGAACCTTATGCTATAACTACCGATCCAAAAATGCAGCTCCATCTGTTCAGCCGACCAATAAATACGCCCATCCCCGTCCCCATTCTTAGCCTCATCCCTATAAGCGCCCCCTTCCCCATCCCCATTCCGATACCAAATTTCAAATTAAAATGAACACGCCCATCCCCGTCCACATCCCCGTTCCCTCTCTCATCCCCATCCCGATTTCAACTTTCATCTCAATATGGACACGGCCATCCCCGTTCCCAGCCTCATCCACATCCGCATCCCATCCCCACCTGTCCCCACCAAATCCCCACCCATCCCCATCTCCACCCCCATCTCGATTTCAACTTTCATCTTAATATGGACACGGCCATCCCCGTTCCCAGCCTCATCCACATCCGCATCCCATCCCCACCTGTCCCCACCAAATCCCCACCCATCCCCATCCCCACCCCATCCCCATCCCCATCCCGATACCAATTGTAATCTTAATATTAACATGCCGATCTCCGTCCCGTCTCCGTTCCCTATATCATCCCCACCCCCACCCCCATCCCCACATCTATCCCCATCTCTATACCAAATTTCATTTTAATATGTACAGCCGTTACAAAGTTAAGAAGAAACAAACGTACTATCACTAAAACTTAGTTTTTTTTTATACTAACGGGAGCTGATTTTGAAAAAACTGTGACACCCGTATCTTTTTATTTTTATAGTAGAATATGTATACCAAGTTTTGTATCAATCGAACCAGAGAATAAAAAGTTTCATACAAACTTTAACACCCCCATTTAACCCCCTTCGGGGTTGATTTTGGAAAAATCCTTTCTTAGTGGGCGTTTACACCTCTCCAAAAACATACCCTCCAAATTTCAAGTCTCTATGTTTAGCGGTTTGGGCTGTACGTTGTCTATATGTCAGGCAGTCAGTCAGTCAGGACATAGCCTTTTATAGTTATAGATTTATCTGGTTATCTCGCCGCAGTATGGCATGTTTGCGTTCATTCACTTATTCGACACTTAAAAGGACGAGCTCTGACGTGCATGAGCTAAAAACGCTAACGAATTACTGAATGTTATTTTCAGATGTATCGCGTCGCACCTAATCATATTTGAATAAATAAAATAAAATATTTTGACTTTCACTTTGAATACTCTTTTTGATACTACTCTTCTGTCGTAAATAGTAAATATTAGCTAAATGCCTTAATATACGAGTTCTAAGAAAATAACTTATCTCAGGTACTTGTAATATGTATATTTTATGATTTCTGTCGATGTCTTTCATTCGAGACTGTCTAAAAGCAGCTGATTCCTGTTTAGCATTTCAATCGATCTATAGCTTTAGATATTCAGCCCACCACCTGCCGGTACCTTCGTTGTAATACCTTCGAGAGCAATCTGTATGTGTAAAAGGAAGCCACTCCAGAACATATAAAATCTAAAAACACGTTAAGTACTTATAAAAATATTTTAAAATTGTCCCATTTTAGGGCCACGTCATAACTCAGGAATTTATCAGTCACCGTGCATGCATGCATGATGATTGATACATTTCTAGAACCTCTCTGGTATAATGACACTATTAACGAGAGCTAAAGAAAGAAAGAGAAATACATTATTTATCTCTCATTTCTCAGGGGACTATCTGCCGTGGTTTGGGCCAACCAAATCCGCAGGTCTGTTAATATTAAGCTGAGACCAGCTTTACCGAAAGCGGTGCTGAGGTCGACACTATCAAAAAAAGTATGGGCGGGTACGATCGATGCTGCCCGGTGCTTAGAGATGCCTTCTTGTAGGAGGTACGGTAAGCTCGGAGACAACCCGTTACGTAACCGTGAAGGCAGTAGGTAATCTGTGACGACGCTTGATATCAAATCCTGACAAAAATCACAAACATTTTATAACCGCATTTCGTTATTACTCCATCTATGGTGCCTATGGACTATCGCAGAAGCTGCCTACAGAACTACAGCTAACATGAATAAAATTTTACGACTGTACGTATATGCAAAAAAAAACAGTTTGTTTCGTTGCCTTGTCTTGACGTGAAAGAACGACAAAATAGAGCAAGAAACTGAAAGTCATGACATATTTCTCCATTAAGTACAAGTAGATTATAGGTACCTTAGGAAAAAGATTTATAAAGGCCTGTTCAGACCTAAGCGTTACCTCTGTGGGTAGAGAGAAATACCGCGCGGATTTCGGTCAGGTATTTGTATGAAGTTCCGCGGCTAGAGCGAAATCTTTAATCATCTATAGGTATCTTGGAGGAACTAGCTCTCTAGGTATAGCCGCCAAACAAGTTGTCAAATTGTAGCCATGGAAAGGGTGAGCCTACGCAGGTACGTCGTGTACACCACTGAAGAGAGACAAGGTAGGCCCTTCGCTTTTCTGTGGTGTACGCTTCCGTGTAGTATATTTTGGCAAGTTGAATGACAAGTTAATCTTTTTTTATTTCTGCGCATCCCCACTTTTTGACAACTTGCGTGGCGATTACTGTATAAGCAGTATTTTTCACTACCACAGACGGTAACGAATAACGTTTTACAACAGGCAAATCAACATACTCAATACTGGTATATGCACCACTCGAAGCCATAATTCTCTCAGGAGGAAATATAAAAAGATCTAGTTATTGATATTGGGATTCTAAAAATAAACTGGTTTTCATTGCGAATCACGTCTCAAGTCTCAAGATAAATTTATTGAGAGCATCGAACTTTAGGAAGTTGTAATATTTTTTGAAAAAGTCGCGGGCAACCGGTGGATGCATATGGCAGGTTGTCGTACAGTGTGGCGGTCTAAGGGGGAGGCCTTCGTTCAGCAGTGGACGTCTCCGGGCTGATGATGATGATGAATAATTTTTGAAAAATTATATTTCTATGCTTTTCTGATGAACCAAACCGTTTAAACTATTGTGGTTAGAGAACTGACGTTTTTTGTACTCGAAATTTATATAACTGGCCAGCTGAATTCAGTTTCATGAATTTTAACTCGGTCATCATCATCAGCCCGGAGACGTCCACTGCTGAACGAAGGCCTCCCCCATAGACCGCCACACTGTACGACAACCTGCCATTTGCATCCACCGGTAGCCCGCGACTTTTACAATGTCGTCGGTCCACCTAGAGGGAGGCCTTCCTACGCTGCGTCTTCCGGTTCGCGGTCGCCACTCAAGAACCTTTCTTCCCCATCGGTAGACAGTTAATCGGATTAATTAATCGCACAAACCGTCGATAAATATCGAACCAGATTTTACTGATATGTATAAATATTTGCTTCTTTCTCTAATCGCTTTATGCTGATATCAGTGGTTTTTAATATATAGAATCGCCACATCGGCGGCAATGGAAAACGACGTTACGGTCGCATGTAGAGCACGAAGACATAGAAACTAAATTATAATTAGGTCCTTATACCTACAAGGTTCAACTGATTTTGAGACGCTGTACTGTTTTAAGTAAGGCCATTTATATTTAGAAAAACAAATTTCATCAAATGCTACTATTGTGTAAATAACTTATGTCTGCGATCGTAAAAAAACTATGCAAACCATCGGCTTTTCAATAAAGGAACACATCGGGAAGAAACTTGAATATCCCGAAGCAGAAACCTAACGGCATATATGAATCAGCCAACCCGCAACAAGGCGGCATTGTGGAATTTCTGCCCAATCTTCCATCGAGATTAGGCATATGCTCAGCCAGGGACGTTAAAGGCAGTCATATCAGAGATCTTTGAAAAACCTATCGACAAGACGACAAGAAGACAATACGAAATGACTGCGAATATCGATATATAAACGAAACTCGTTGCTACGCACTTCCAAGGACTACGCCGTAGCATGTTCGTAGCGCGTAGATAAAAATATAATTGCAATGGCCCTACCTTTATATCTGTAATCTACGACAGTCCCATGGATTATGGTACTTGTATAAAAGAAATAAAGTCATACTTTCAACCGCATGAAACTGAAAATTCGCGCGAAAATCAGCCTGGCCTGACACAGTTTTAAATGTTCGTTATAAGTGCACTTGGTTTGGACGCCGCGTTCGTTTCAAACGGCGCATTAATTAATTCTAAATAGCGGTAGGTACAGCATAGTACCTAGTAGGTGCACACTTTGACTGCAGCACTCAGTTGCGTAACATGCAGCGCAGTATGACGTCACTTCCTGCTGGTTACCTGACGCCACTTCAATGCTGCCGAGTAAAGTAAAAAGATAACTTAGCCTTGAACTTCAGGCCGCCAAAGATAAACGAGCCAACAAATGTCTAAAACATTCTGACCGAAACACGGTAGAGACAGTTAGAAAAGCTACGATCACGCATCGAAAAAACGACCAGCTCAAAACGTTCTTGCAGGTCGACGAGCTGAGGTTTACCTCGAGAGAAACTTTAGTAACAAGGGGAAAACCTAAGACAATATTGATATTGTATTGTTAGCGACGAATCATCCCGACTTGGACGGTAAGTTTAAGTTAGATTTAAGCCGTGGGATTAGTACAGAGGCGGTAAACATCGTCATAATACCGAGTAGGTAATGCTCACAGAGAGATAGCTTAATACTTGGGACAAGCAAAAAACAAGTTTTTTTTGTACAATTGAGCGACGAGTGATGAGTCTTGTCACGTACCCTTAAAATGTAGTGCCATCCAAAACGTAGAATTATCGAAACCTTTGCATAACAACGCATTGGACTTATTACCCTGACATATTCACTATTAGATTACAGACGAAACACTGCACTTATATATGGAACTCTAGTAATTTTTGCTAGCTGCTTGACGGTTGAATATATGACAAAAGCGAAATATAAAAAAGAGGATAAGAACCCTACCAGCTACCACTACAGAATCGTTGGGAGTAAGGAATGTGTGTGTGGCTTACGCACACTTTACTACTAAAGTGCATATGGTCACTAGAGAGCTGCTTCTCTGAACGAATATCCTACTCCTCGGACATATTGCGATCCGCGAGGGACACACCGATCAATGTTTGCTATCAAGCAACATCAAACTCGAATTTTCTGCTCCAAGGAGCATCTGTGGGCAAACGGTTAAGTTGTTGACTAGAAACGTAGATAGGTACTCCGTAGTCAACATACGAAATGTTAGTACGAAAGGTTGCTAATTAAACCTCTGTCCAACATAAAATGTAAACAACTATCTAACCTACACATCTATTTTCAGGCCGTCAACAGCTGCATAGATTCTTAAAACAAGGCACAGAACCCTGTATTATTCCTTGGACTAGATTATCGACAACGCCCTCATCAAGAGCAGATATATATAAACAACAATTAACACGAAAACTTAATTTTGCCACATCCGGACCATTGCAGGCGCCATCTGCGAAAAGTTTTACCTGTGGAACGCCATTAAAAGTGAACGACTCGACCCATGCCTGGATCTAGGGGGGCGCAAACCGGGGCAATTGAGCAGTAGGTAATTTCAATGCATTGACAATTTGAATAGAAAAAACAAGGCTTTTAAAAAAACTTTTTCATAAACGATACAAATAATTATGGGGGCGCCACAATCACGGTTCTGCCCCGGTTCGAAAAAATCGTAGATCCGGGGCTGACTCGACCACGCGGCCGAGTTTATTGCGGACTGCGGTCGACATGACTATCAACGCTCAGAAAAATATTTATTTTTTCTCAACTTTACTATTATTCATGTTTTTTTGGTCTGGCTCAGTTTACAAGACAGTGGTTTACAAGACAGTGGTAAAAATTTTAATTTTATCTCTAGTACTTTCCATAGCTTATGGGTATAATTATAAAGAACATTTATATTATGATAGAGCTTCTTCAAGGGTAACAATACTATAACAGCACAAATTCAGTGTCAAAAGGGTACGTATATGCCTTTTCATTTCAAATGTATTCGAGAGCTTACGGCAGGCACTCAGATTTCAGGTATGGACATTAATGTATATAGGCGTGAAAACATGTGATAACCGAAACCCTTTACACGTGGTAGCCTCATAATTATTTGGAGTGAAAATGTGGGAAATCCGCTTGAAATCTTAATCTGCGGCCAGTGGCCGGTGATGGCGGAAAAACCACATGCGGGCCGGGCCTGGCGGGGAGCCCCACGTCATTTGTCCCTATATATAAAAATATTTAAATGCGCGAGTGAGATAGCGTCGTGTGGTAATCTAGACCTTAAGGATTCTCGATAATTTGGTTAGGAGTTTAATACAAATTGTTTATTTTTACCTTAAATATATAATACATAGTGTGTCATGACCTCAAAGGCTCCAAAACTAGTTAAAAACTGTGTTTCAGGAACCAATGGTCTGTCCCGATTAAGGTCTTACAAAAAATACTTAAAAATTATACCTGAAAGTAAACATATATAATTATATTATTTAAAGTAATTAATTTCCAAAATAAGGTCCTCATAAAATAATAATTATAAAATCAATAATTCAATACACGAAGAAACTAAAATATAAATTACTAGCTGCGCTCCGCCAATCATCACGCGGGTGAACCGCGTGACGATGAAAACAGTGATGATGATGAAAAAGTAGACTTTAATTTATTTAGGGAAATAAGGTATCTCCATTCCGGGTTTCATCCAAATCCGTTTAGCCATTTTGGCGTGATGAGGTAATAAACATACATACACACGCATACCGACAATCTTTCGCGTTTATATTATATGTATATATACTCCATCGTAGCTAGTATAATATTATGTTATCTGTGATCGTAGTAATGACGTTATAGGTCAGAACGAACAAACCTTCACTGTTCAAATGTCTGAGATTTTACAGAGCGAAGAAAGATTTTTTGGAATATTACAGATATTAACGAGATTTGACACCTTACTATAACTTAGAGTGAATACGATGCGATTAAGGTTTTTTTAAAATTTAACCACATTTAATGTCGACCTCTAATGTAATAGGTCTACTGGTCTTAATAACTTGGCCATAGATAATGTCCATGTAGTACCTACATGATCATTTTCTATGGATCTACATTGTAGGTTCTGGCAAAATGTGTGGAACAGCTGTTTTTGCTGCTGCAAATTTCAAAGTCATGGAACATTGTTATTCTGTACATAAACTGATCTTAAGACGATGTTAGCTAGTTAACAAAAGCCCTGTAATGGTTATACCAGCTTTATAAATAAAAATAAATAAAAGAATATTCAAATAGAACACGCCATCATAACATTACGATGTTCGACACAAAGCAAAGCTGGCTCTAGAAAATAACGAGCTCTAGTGCACATAATTGCAATGACGGTCTTTATACACTCAACGAGCTAAATTAAGGGTTCTCCACTGCAATCATAATGAATACTGCGACTTTGAACTTTAAAGGCTTTGTTTTTACGACTGACGATAGAGCTGCGTTTGCATAAGGACGTGCCAGCATTTGCGATAAAAACATAGAAAAATAAGTTTATCGAATATGATTCAAGTTGGCTGACCGCTCAGTTGAGAGTTTGAGAGCCACTTCTCATTCAAACTAGGCGAATTCTAATCACATTGCAGCGTTCCATTGTTTGACACGACGGGTTTGAAACATGTTATTATATCCAACTCAAGGGCAAACTATAGTTCATGGGTCACAGTCCGATATACATTATTATACATATATATATATATTACACTGCTAAACATGACTGAACGAACTCGTAGTGGTGCCTAACTGGCACGGTGCCAGTCTATCTTACTAGGAAATCGTGAAAACTGGCCATGTACGTAATACGCCTTTAGCTGATAAACAAAAAAGAGTAACGATTTTATGCATAGCCTCTTCCAAATATTTGCCCGAGGTCCTAAACAACAAGAGGTAGTAGATTTCTTTTTTTCAAGCACGGTACAAAGCGGGTAAATTTTCTGAGCGAATGGCTTGTGAAAACGAAAACTGTTCTAGTGTTTTTTTCACGCACCCGGTTTTATCCAATAGTATTTATACTATCGTATCTACTCTTCTATGAAAAAAATGTGTTAAACCTTTTTTCATAGTAGATGTACGATAGACTCACTGCGCTTGCCGTTCTTGTGCGAATTACGTTCTATCTTCTATCGATTGTATCTTTGAAACTATTGGATCAAAAATGTTCGATATGAACAAATTTTTTTTAGTGTTCCGTACCCGAAGGCGTGGATGGAGGTTATGAGGCATGACCCTATTACTAAGCCTTCGTCGTTTGTGTATTTGACTGTCCGTCTAATCTTTAATGACCTATACCCGTCGTGAACGTAGATAGGTAGACGGTTGAAAATTTATTGAAAAATTAAATAAAAAAATTGTAAACGTACAAACAAAAAACGCGTTTTTTACTTTTTCTTATATTTATATTTTTTTAATGGTAATACGTAAGAGCGTAAACGTTAGATTATAATATTCAGAAAACTAAAACATGTGCTTCACGCCAGAATCCTCACCACTGAAAACTTCATGAAAACCGGTTTTCAAAATGCAAATATTTAGTCATTAATTAGTCACAATGTGAGATAATTAGTCGCATCTTAATTCCGAAGATATAGGTTGAAGAGGATTCTGGCGTGAAGCTCACGCCAGAATCCTCACCTCTCATGGGAGCGAACGGTGAGAGCTAGAGACGTGGTTTGATTCCAAAATGCGAGTCCGACGCGCACTTGACCGGCTTTATATTTTCTGAGATTGTTCGTGATTGATACTGACAAAGTGTGGTTGTACAGGCATTTTTTTGTACAAAATGCGTTTACTTTCTCATTTCTATTTTAAGCCCAATAGGGTGTGGGGCAATAACTGCCGTAGAATAGGTACCTGAATGGAACAAGCCCTATGAATTTGATGTGAATTTGAGCCTGTGGTGTCTATAGAACACACATACTCTTTTGTTTCCCATTGCTTTATTAGTTTGCGCGGGCGGCATTGTTTGCCTGAGGTGAACTAATATTTTGCTCTGCCTAATGCATTCTCTCGGCGGAACTCACTCGCATTTATTAATGTACAAAACTTGGTAATGTCTGCATAGAGTTCAGGAACGCCAGAAGTGCACACTTTATATGTTTGTTATTCAACAGTCATTCAAGTTTAGTTCACATTTCCCACGTACGAGAGCGGGGAGACGTGCCATAACTTTAGAATCTAGCTTCGAAGCAGATACCGCTAAATGAAAACAGAAAAAAAAAACTGTGAAAAAGCGTATGTAAATAAAGCTCGCGTCGACTATAGCCTCGGGGTGTGGCAGCGGTTCGTGCTGATAAAGGAAAAATGCAGTGTGGCTTGCCTATAGCGTGCATATAAATTGTACGAAATTGATCTAGGTTTTTTGAAATGCAATACGTTGCGGTACGGTCCGCTCTAACGTGCGCGCACCTTTGCAACGACGAGAATACTGAGTGAACTTTTTACCTTCAGGAAAAAATGAGGGTGTAGTGTACTCATCATTATGAACAACTTTTAGCAAGTGGTTTTACACCCAAATATGTCCCTGAAGGTAAAAAAGTTCACCCAGTAAGTGCTATTAGTACCCTGAATTAAGTTAAAAACGGAATATAGATAAGAATAAAGCCCGAGGATTTTATTTGTATATGAATTTTAGAAATTTATCGTACAATATGAGGAAACTTTCCAAAACGTTTCGAGTGGTGCTCCAAGTTCGATCGCTGTCATACGAGCCGTAATGCTCAAGTTCAGCACGCCATGTTACGCAACGAGGATCAATAAGAATCATTACGATACGGCCCAGGTTGTGCCGCCACAACTAAGCTGCTATGCGGCAGAATGTGTTGAGACTATTATGTCACTGTTTCATGCGCCCCCCCAATCGGAACGGGAAGTGGGCAAGGTCGCGATTGTGTAACTTAGCGAATCTAAAGGCGTACTCTCTTCCTGAAGGCTTTTGCATAGAATTCGGGAAATCTCTTAAGCTTATACACAACGTGTAACAAAAGGGTATGATAATACTGAAGCTGATAATGATGTATTCATCGTTATGAACATCTTTAATTATAGGACCAACCCTGAAATCGAGAAAAAAATACAACTGTATCATACATTCTGTCAAAGGTGAAAGAACTTTTTTCTATGGAACAGCTGTTTTAGCAAAATCCAAAAAGCAATAGAACGCGGTGCCTGATAACATATATAAAAAAAACACATTCATTAATTTATTACTAGCGCATCCTACGGGAACCGTATAAACTTTTCATGATAAAAATTGTCTATGCGTTTGAAACTTTTATGTACCTATTATCGTTTTTATGATACACGCATACAGCAAAATAATCGTAAGAAATACAAGTTTATTGTTTGGGAATCGCCCTTAATTTTATTATTCCGTGAACATTTCAAGCAGCTATAATTCGGGTATATAGCTTTCAGAATTGACTGTAAAGTAAAGCAGTGATCATTATATGATTTGTGCTTTTGGCGCTCGCTCTCGTACATTGTAATTTCTGCAAAAATTACACTTTTATTTACCCTGATATTATGGGTTATTCACCTACTGGACTCGAGGGGCTGGACACGCGTGTGTCCAGTTGGTGAAACTCAAAATTGGTACCACTTGTTATTTCTTCATCCGGACACGCTAGAATTTTGTGAGTCCAGATAGTGAAATTTGCAATAAAGTACATGTTTGTTATCGTCAACTGGACATATTCAGCTTTTTTAGCAAAATAGTAGTCAGGTTAAAAAAAATATCTATTAAGTCGAAAAAGAGTCCTTTAATGATTACATGTCGAAAAAACTGGCTTACGCGATTTTCGACCTTATCGTCCATTCATCGGAAAACCTTCATCTAAGACTCCGTAAATACCAGTGACTAAGAATATAACAAAAAAAACGGAGTTTTTTAATGGTCTTTTTTTACCCCTGAGTGCTATGGGCTGTTTTATTATAATGCCGTTTTGTATGCTTTTCCACCACAGATGTGCTACGCTGTGTTACTACGAATGTGTTTGACATACAAAGGGACCCTTATTTTTATAGCAACGGTGGAAACGAGTTCGTAGCTATGTTTTTAGGGATGCGTGCTGAGGATGGGACCTACGGACGGCAGCTGCAGATGGGTGCTACGGATACGCGAGTGGTGTAACCTTGCGCAGAGCACACGAGAGAGAGAGAGAGAGTACACGATGCACATTGTAGTTAGCGCGCGTTTGTCACCAAGTAGACATGCCATTATGGAAGCAAAAAAAATGTTTATAGCTCGCAATGTGAGATGAACAACTCCTACTATTGATGCAGTCATTAGCTCGAGACGCGAATCTTAATAAAACAGCTAACTCACACAGCGTATCTTCATAACACATCTCACCCGGTCCGCTATATCTCTTAGCATTAGCGGAAACGGTGACATAGTTTCGTAGCTTAGCTTAACCTCGTTCATAGCTTTGGGAACGTACCCATACTATGTGACCAATTTTGTACAATGTTTTACCCCCTCCCCCTCCTCGGTGACCACCCGTAGTATATTATGCCAAGACGCCCCTCTGATAAAAAAATATATGTCATATTTGAACATAGCTCGAAAAGCGCGAAATTTCACTAGAGAATATTGACTACGTGATGAAAACCTAATCAAACACCCCCCCGGACCATGCGTAGTATTTTGAAGACCCCTCTGCCCCCCTGAGCGTCACGTAGTATGGGTACGTTCTCTTAGCTACATAGCACATCTCTCGTGGAAAGGCACCCTAATAATATTATGAGCCACAGCACTGCGTGGCTAGGTACGGCTACTAGCAAATATTTTAGATGTTGCGATGAGGCTGATAGGCGAGAGATGACAACATTGTCGACATAGCAGCTAATTCTGCTACGTTATGTTAAGTTGTCCACGTCGGGCTTAACAATATTGATTGGAACTATAACCTACTTTTAGTTTAGACTGCAGGCATGGAATACGAATGTGTACGAATGAATATACCATAAAGAAAAATAATAAATAAACTGGCCTTATATGAGTCATGTTCCGTTTTCGTACTATTTATTCCTGCTGAGGAGACACAATGAAATATTGTGATGATCCAAACTCGCACTTGGCCGGTTTCCAATTCCGGATAAGATATTTAAATATTACCTTTTACAATTTGCACTGAGTATAACACAAACATATAGGCACAATTTGATTCTTCTAGATAATGTGTTAGCGTTTTTATCAAAACCCTTAAAATAAACGACTCTTGTACGGGAGTCATTGTACAGGAGAATTTTTGGCCTTTTATTATTTATTCATTTTTATTATTTGCTAGAATATCCTCTGTAACAACATATTATGTTACGTAAAAAATTAAACTGCTTACGGATTACGGTAAAGTCATAGGTCATTAAAGTTAGGATAGGCAAGACTGTGAAGGCGGGTATTCGGGCGCAAATTCTTAAAAGAAAGTATCTTAATTATACAAGCAATCCATGATAATGATACAAATCAGATTCCAAAACCTGTTATCCGTGAAACTGTTTTTAGAACACAAACAACGTACTCGTATATGCAAATAAATGTGTCTTTTTATCACGTCTATTCAATTATAAACTTTATAAAAAAAATACAACCGTCTTCAACTTCGAATACCTGGATGACATCATATTTTCTAGTAATTTTGATTTAAAAACTAAACTACTGAATCGATTTAGATAAAGGTAGGGCAAAATGTATATGGACCACCTCTGAAGTATTACCTACCAAACAAAAAAAAGAATCATTAAAATCCGTTCAGAATTGGCGGAGTAATCGAGTAAAATACATACAAAAAAAACAGTCGAATTGAGAACCTCCTTTTTTGAAGTCGGTTGAAAGGACCTGCTTTGTTCCTCGCAAACAGGGCAGAATGATCAAAAAAATTACGTTTGTGAAAAAACCAAAAACGCGCGAAATGCATTCCGCCTTCGTACGTAATTGTTTACTCAAATTCGGATTTTAGTTTTTATTCTAATTTAGTGTATCTTCCTCAATAAAATGCGAGAAGTGAGTGTGAGTAGTGAGAATGAAATAAACGTAGGTACTATTCTTATTCATAAATTGCACTTACTTATTTTCTCATAAAGGTTACAAAAAGTAGAGTGTCCACCTCGGGATCAACACAATTTTTAAGCTCGAGTACTTTGATTCCCTCGCTGCGCTCAGGATCCTACTCTAATCTACTCTTCGCTACGCTCTGGATTCAAATAAACACTCTCGCCTTAAAAATAGTCGTTTCCTCCCTTGGTAAACTATTTACTACTACGTACATACTGTAGCATCGGTCAATGTTTCCTTTTAGTTTATCCGTTGTAGATTTCCCTTGCTTTCAATATCATACACGTACATCGAAACCATTTCCGCTGTTTCACAAAGGTTCGGCAAAAAGGTTGCATATTCGATGCCATTGCCAGCTGACGGCTCACTTCGCGTGTAGTTCCATGAAAACATGAAAGAATATATTTGCAGAATGTGCTTACACCTGTATATAGTTTCTTCTTTCCTCCTAAGAGGATTATGGTGTCGCACTTGGTGCATTTGCAGCATTATTTTTTGTGAAGTATTTTAATGTTTCAAGTTTTTTATGAATTCCAGTCAAATTTACTCCTTGATTTATTGTTTATTCTTGTTTGTTGATCCCCAAGCCGCCTGCCAAGCGTGGGGATTATGACAACCCCTCCCTATTAAGGGGAGGCTTTCGTCCAGCAGTGGGCGTCTTCTGGCTGATGAGAGTGAGATATAAAGTTATTTGAAATGTATATGGCCTAAACTATTTTAGAGTTTTCGTACTCTTTATGTTATTTATTTACGTCCAAAGTGGCGTTAAAAATTGAGCTAAAATACAAGATTTATACATAACTTTCATGTTTATTAGCTTCTGACTTTATTATCATTTACAATCATAGATAAAGAAGAGACAAATCGATATAATGCTTAGTCTTGGACCTACAACATTACGTATTGGAGTAATATTACTTTCCCGTTTGTATGGAGAAGTGATCGGCTTGTTAACTCTTAATGCTACGTGCTCTTTTCATTGGTGCTCAAGAAATTGGTGTTCAAACATGAATACCCCAGAAGTTCAATTGACATGCGATAGCTAGTCGCCGCTGCTGGCGTCACAGCTCGCACAGACTATTAAACACGTCAGTAGGTGTTTACAAGATTTAACACACGTGTGAAACATTATAATAACAAATATGGATAAGTTCATGAACACCGCTGAAGAGTATACAGGGACACGCATAAATTTATTAGTAATTATTACCATAAAGTTCTACTCTATAAACATGAATATAGTTTTGTCACTTGATAGTTATGGAAGTTTCGTCAAGATTCGTTGAATAATACCACCTGTATATTTGCGCGTAACCTCTCAAATACGTCTTTGGTACATCAAAACAAACTTTTGTTCTGCGAGTTTTAAAACACCTCAAAAAAATATTTGCTGTTCCTTACAAAAAGTTCATTGACCCCTGACAAAATGTATGGAGCAGCTGTTTTTTTGAGAATTTTCAAAATTCCCAATACAAAAGTTGTCTTGAGTTTGTCTTTAAGTCTTTACGTCTTTAAGAGGTCATGCGCAAGTTACCAATAACCCTGTATACGCGAGTACAACATACATACATACATACATCCGGAAAGATGAAAGCAAATACTTTAAATTTAATTTAAATTTTGTAGTGGTAGGATTCTATTGCAGAGTCCGCCTGGGGTAGTACCACACCTTTACCAGTTATTCAACCGCCAAGCAGTAGTGTGTTAGCATAACTGTGTTTCGGTTTGAAGGGAAATGTTACCAGAGAAATTAATGGGCATAAAGAGATATCACATCTACATCTCAGGGTGACGAGCGCAGTGCAGTGCCGCGCAGGATTTTGTTCGCAAGTTCACAATTCTGGCACTGCTACTGTTATGAGCAGGCGTGACGCTTACCAACAGGCGAACGTCTCGCTCGTCTAGTCGTTCAATTCCATAAAAAAACAGTCGTTGCAACTTTCACCATTTATAACTCAAGAACGGCTGAACCGATTTTTATGATCTTTGATTTGTTGAATTTGTCTCCGTCCCGAATACCAGACTATTCCAACACAGAAAAAATCACAAAAAAAATTTTGGCGGTACGATTTTCGCAGGATCAGCTAGTATTTTATACTATATAAAGTTGATTAGGTATATAAAATTACCATGTAAAGTAAACCTATTTCTACAAGGTAAATAAAATAATTGTTACACCTGGCAGCTTTATTCGTACCATACCATCCGTCGTCAGATCGTCACTAATTAGCAATTAGTATGGAACATGAAAATACATCTCCATAATAGTTAATTAAGTTCAACAAACAATTGTTGAAACATTACGGTTACTAACTTTGCTTTTAACGAATCCCCTTTGTATCGAGGGACTCAATGTTCGCATAATAGACACATCCCAATAAAAATAAAAATAAACTATGACATCTAGACAGGTTAGAGAAGGTATTTTATTGTAATTTCATTAGTTAAGTCACTTAGGTATTTAATAATTCTCATAACATTTCTTGTAGTGTAGGACTCTACTGCAGAGTCCGCCTGGGGGAAGTACCACACCTTTGTCAGTTATTCAAAAGCAGTAGTATGCAAGCCTTACTGTGTTCCGGTTGGAAGGGCAATGTTACCAGAGAAATTACTGGGTAGGAAGAGATTTAACATCTAATATCTCAGGGTGACGAGCGCAGTTCAGTGCAGCGCAGAATTGTGTTCGCAAGTTCACAATTATGGCACTGCTACTGTTTGTGGCAGGCGTGACGCTTACCACCAGGCGAACGTCTTGCTCGTCTCGTCACTTAATCTTAATTAAAAATCTTAATCTTATTTGGATCAAAATCCTTCAAGGATCTTATTAAAAAACCCCAAATCCTACAACCATCTCAATTTATTATTCTTATCTCGTTATTCTGTGTTCGTTCGCCAGCTAAACGTTATTCATGCAAATCAGCAGCGCGACTACAGTTCTATGTCTAAATTTGACGTGTCGGTATAGCAGATTTGCTAAGACAAATTTGAGAATATATCGAATTTTACCGATTTAGATGTCAAATATACGAACCAAATGTCAAATATAACGATCATCAAGAACGGTACTCGCGTTGCAGTTTCGTACAAACAAGTCCATTTGGGTGCCGTAGTTACGAGTTATCGCAGAATGCAGCCGCTCGGTGTCAGCCAGCAGAGCCAGATCACAATGGCTATTGGTAACTGGTATCTTCTACTTCGTCGGACGAACAAAGCGACGTAATTCCCTAACAATTACGTTACGAGGGCTGCACTAAAAGTATCGGGAATGGAATATTTCCACTGTTTCTGTCATATTAAAATCTTTTTAATTGAAAACTCCTTGGTTTTAAAAATCGAATACCATTTATTTATTTAAAAAAATATTCTCGGTCTTGTCACAAGGTTTTGTCAAACTTGTTTAGTCGTTGAGAAAATGGAATTGACTCGAGAAAATTCAAGAGCGATGATTTATTATGACTTTCGAAGTGGTTTAACACAAAAACAGTGTGTTGACCGGATGATTTCTGCATTTGGTGATAAAGTCCCATCCAAAACCACAATTTATCGCTGGTTTGCTGAATTTCAACGTGGACGTGTCAAGCTCAGTGATGATCCCCGTCAAGGTCGTCCAAAAACTGCAGTCACCCAAGAAAACGTTGATGCTGTGCGTAAGCTGATTGAGGAAGATCGACATGTGACATACCGCGAAATTCAGGCAACTTTAGACATTGGCATGAGTCAAATACAAATAATCTTGCATGAAAAATTAGGTGTAAAAAAGTTGTTTTCCCGATGGATACCGCATTCGCTCTGTGAAGAGCAAAAAGCGGCTCGCGTTACTTGGTGCGTCAGAACTCTCGAAAGATTCCACGCAGGATCCTCAAATGCTGTATACAACATCGTATCAGGTGACGGATCCTGGATATACGCGTACGAACCCGAAACAAAAAACCAGTCACGAGTTTGGGTGTTCGAAAATGAGTTAAAGCCAACAAAAATTGTTCGTTCACGGAGTGTTGCAAAAAAAATGGTGGCCACGTTTGTCTCCAAAACCGGCCATGTTACGACTATTCCTCTTGAGGGACAAAGAACGGTTAATGCAGAATGGTATGCTAGCATTTGTTTGCCACAGGTCGTTTCTGAACTCCGTAAAGAGAACTGCAACCGCCGCATCATCCTCCATCACGACAATGCGAGTTCTCACACCGCGCACAGAACAAAAGAGTTTTTAGAGCAAGAAAACATAGAATTATTGGACCATCCGCCGTACAGCCCCGACCTAAGCCCTAATGATTTCTATACTTTCCCTAAAATAAAGAATAAATTGCGTGGACAGAGATTTTCATCACCTGAAGAAGCTGTGGACGCCTACAAAACGGCCATTTTGGAGACCCCAACTTCCGAATGGAATGGTTGCTTCAATGATTGGTTCCATCGTATGGAAAAATGTGTCAAATTTCGCGGAGAATACTTCGAAAAGCAATAAATATATTTTTAAATAGTAATGTTGTGTCACTTCCTTGATTCCCGAAATTTTCAGTGCCGCCCTCGTATTCGCCGCGTCGCAGCTCAATCTTTAACTTTTACTTTATTTGGATGTTTTAAAGTGTTCAATATGGGGAGGAAAATAATTAGTAATTAACCCAGCGCTATGGAAGATACGAGTATTTAGGAGCGAGCCGAATATCTTCCGTACGCGGACCAAGTCGCGGGCGTCCTTTAGTAATTATATATTTTGAAATGAATGGGCAAAAAAGGAACCCGGATATTGGCACAGGTTGTCGTTGACTGCCTGGATTTAGAGGCGAAGGCAATATCGTCCTCGGTTTGTGGAGGATTCGAACTCTACTACTGATACTCGTAGACATTATTGAAACGACTTTTGTTTTGTTTTAGAAGATAGATTCACATTTTGACCAGCAGAGTGTATAAAGTCTTTTCACTTGGCGTAGCTTGTCTAGGTATTTCTAAAGTAGCGCTCGTGGCGTAGCTTGTCTAGGTGATTCTAAACGATCACCAATGTTAAGCAACGGACGGTCTTCGGATGGGTGACCGTGAGTGGCATTTATTTCTGAGCGCTACCGTGGGTCGGATGACACGTTAAATTGTTGGTCCCGGTTGTTTGTTCTAGTTTCTATAACAACAACCGTCAGCCATGTCAGAGGCCTTCGGGCGGCACATTACCTCTGACACTAGGGCTGGCCACTCAGCCTATACGTACTTACTTACTTTAGGGTTTATGTCCATTACTCAGCGTGGCATGTTAATCAGACAAGCTCTTAAGGCGCTTAACACGCCACGCTTCCCACATTGAAATATTCGTATTGAACAAAAGTCACCTCATTTAAATCTAGCTTTACGCTTAGTAGTACAGACCCTCTTAATAGCCCACCCCTCTTAATAGCTCTTAATAGCCCAGTTGGAAGGAGTCACTACTAATTTTAAGGGGTCCGATCCTGAGCCCGCACCAATGTGTTCGTCGGGGTATACGTAAGGATTTTACAAAAAACATTAGCTATAATGTGAAAAATAAAACAACCTGCATGTAATAATATGAACTAAGAACAAATTTGAATGAATGACGTTTGTCAATATAGTCAATACGCAAATCTGCACCGGGCCAGCAGCCCAGATAATCTTCTGAGAGGCCTAGACCACAGACTAATGTATAATTATAAATTGAATCTCTGTGACATATGCTTAGTAATTAGTCCTGGGCTGCTAACATCATGGTATAATAATATAATACTCCGCCGGGTACGACACTCCCGAGAAACAAAGGTCACATGGGTGACACAAGCCTACGTCATCGACGTGAAATGACCAGTAGCGTGAAATCATAACTCTCCGTTCTCCTTATATTACCTGTGGGAATCCCACAAAACTATGTGATTTTGGTTGAAACTATGTTAATTCGTATTTAACTTGAATCATTTCGGTTGAGCTGACAGGAAATGACAATTGAAATGATTTGTCAATTCATAAATTATTAACAGATTTGTTTCCCAATTTTTAAATTTTGTTGCCATAAAGTGGCAACTGGAGTGACGTAGGCAAGTGTCACTCCCGGAGTAGCAGACCTTGTTTTATTGGATCATGTCTAACATAAGGCTGATAGCCACAGAAAAAATAATAGTACTACGCAATACAGTGCAGAATGTGTATTTTGATCTTCGTGTATATGTTGCAGCCAAATTGCAAAACACGCCATATTACATAACGGCTAGCTATTAAAAAAAACAGGGCTGCTGTATAAAGCGGCGTATTAACGATTAGCCAGATTGTAATAAGGCTGAAAGTAAGACCGCCGCATGGTATGCGTGCTTCGCGTTCTACAACACGGCTAGCCATAAAGTAATTGAGCGGGTCATGATCCACCGCTTTGGCAATATTTAGTTAAAATTATGGACACTCGCCGCGCTTTGACGCTTTGATAACCTAAATGTAAATTTTTTATTTGGTTCAAATATTTTGTTTGCCTGCTACTGATTTACCAAGTGCCCTTTTAAACCTTAAAATATATTTTTTTTACTGAATATCATATTATTTTGTTAATATGGTAAGCATTCTACATTGTAGCCAACTTTATTACAATTTAGCTAAGCATAGGCCGCCGTATTATATAACGTATCGCAGTTACAATCCGGCTAAACGTTGATCCGCCGTATTACTAAACGGCTCGGTTTTGTAAAATGGCTATCCATTATGTAATACGACGAATTGTACAATTCGGCTGCTACATATATACCAATGATGGTCGCAAGCCAAGGCGGATCTCTGCTAAAAAATATATGGTCAATGACCATATACCATTTGTGTATTGTGAGTTGGTTTTAAGTGTGCGTTCATACGAACAGGAATTCGTTTTATCAGTATGAAATTTTATTTGAAAGTGTGGCGTGCGTGGCCACAAAAGTGGCAGAAAATGATGTAGGCAGATTATCGCCATTTTCTTCTCCATTGATATGTGCTCTAAGATTAAGATAGAAATGAAACAGTGATACTCACAGTTCAGGCCGAGATCGTGGTAGGTGAGTATGGCGGGCTTGGCGCGGTCACCCTGCACGGCGACGACGATGTCGCCGCGATCGGTGCGCACGCGCGTCTCGACGCACCCGCCCTCGCTGAGCCGAAGCCCGCATGGGAACTGCAGCATGATGTTCTTCAGCTCCACGTCGTCCATCCTAAGCGTACATATATCACATTACTATTTTATTCATGATCTTCATTGACCAGTGACCACTAGATGACCCGTTGGACTTCGTACCACCTCATGTTCTTTTTAAACTACGCCAGTATTGAAGCGAACATAATAGTCAAATCGGTAGAGCCATTTTCAAGTATCTGCAAGACTAACGCACGGCAATTGATTTGCATTAGCTTTAAGACATCCAAAAGGTCCATTCAGAGTTTATTACCCAATTTTAAAAATAGCAATTGCATTAGAATACATTAAACTTGGTCGGAAAGATGTTTCGACAATTGCAACGAAGCTATTATAAGTAAGTTCGTATACGCTGAGTGGCCAGCCCTAGGGCCAAAGTTAATGTACCGACCGAAGGCCTCTGACATGGCTCGATTGTAGTTGTTATAGAAATATAGAACAGACAACCGGAACTAATAATTTAACTTGTCATCCGACCCACGGTAGCGCTCAGATATAAATGTCACTCAGGGTCACCCATCTGAAGACTGACCTGGTCGTCCGTCGCTTAACATCGGTGATCGTAAAGAATTGGCATTCCACATCTTGTCAAGCTACGCCACGAGCACTAAAACATCGCCGGATTTAAGGGAGGGCAACTACCCGGGGCCTCCACAAGAGAAAGACCTCCACGTAAATTGTACTTATTAAAAAAAGTTTGGTTATGTAAAAATATGTTTGCAGAGAAGATTTGATTTGTCTCGCAATAAATTATTGAAACACTTGCAAGAAAAATATTATTTAACTGCCTAAACCAAGTTTGAGAGATTATGGCAACCTCTTCCAATTAAGGGGGAGGCCTTCGTCCAGCAGTGGACATCTTCTGACTGATGATGATGATGATGACCCATTTGTTGCCCACATCCCTAAATCCGGCCCTGACTACAAAGCTATTTAAACAAATACCTACTCTAATGAAATTGGCTGAAGAGTCGGGTATGCACCGTTGCTATAAACTTTACGAGTTTAGTTCGCGCAAGCTCGCACGCTATAGAACGCGTCTACTCGTACTACGGCTGCGGCAAACAAGCATTGTGTCATACGTTGCTTGTCCCTAGTACCTAACTCGTAGTACGTACATAGATAGATTTAGGAAATGTTGGGTTGTCGCCATAAAAGCTAAACGATTTTCATGTCGACAGCGTTCCACTAAACAAACATCGTACAGCGGAACTAAATAATTTTTTTAAAGTTTCGGGTTTACACTAGTATTTTTTATTATGAAAACTGACGTGGTTTCGACACATTTTTCGTTTTATTTATACGGGAATACTCACGTTTAATTAAATCGGATACTCAGGCTATAGTTTCGACCTAAGAGTAGGGCCTTCGCTTTGCTGTGGTTTCCATCACATCTGGTGACCTTTTTCAAAGAGTTAAAACAAGCAGGACGTAGCCGCACGCGCGTCGGGTTCTGTTTTCACTCTATGAAAAAGGTCACCGGATGTGATCGAAACTATAGTCAGAGTATCCGATTTAATTAAACGTGAGTATTCCCGTATAAACAAAACATTAAAGCCGTGATAGTAACTGGTTTTCATTCAAATACAACAATAATGGACAAACTACTCTGTATGGGGAATCGTTCGCCGATCCCTGACAAAATGGCCCCAGAGCAACAGCAATACATTAATGAACAATGGCCGCGCTAAAGACAGGCTTTACTTCCCTAGATCATCTATTATTCACGTGTGTAGGCTGTAAGTCTATCGATGTGGTGATAATAACGGATGAGAGTAAAAGGGGCCTGGGACCTTCGCAAACACTCGGAAGCCTAGCCGTAGTAATGAAAGCTGGGAGTGATATAGGCCTGTCCGGATCTTTGGAATGCTTTTAAGAGGACGAGCTTTAGCAGTGTAGTGTTACGATGAACATAACTACATCGATACTTGTGCCTAATGCTTAGGCCGTACTGTCATGTAGCACGTTGTTAAAGCAGCAGAATTAATTGACTTAGACGTCTTACACCGAGTTTTACGACTGATTTTATTTAGTTTATTTGCAAGATTAGCCACTGCCACAGGGTAACTATCGATTAGCTGAACGTCTAGATGGCTCACTCTATGACCACACAATTCTCTATCTCAGCCAATTTATTTTGACTTACAAAGGCAGCCGCGACCTAGAAGCTTGCCACCTGCAATGTGCCTGTGGTCTTAGCGGAGCACAGATACTGAATTGTTAATTGAAGTAATGGAGGTTCCATTGTCAGGCTGTCTCAGGTTTGTGAATAGAACCACGTGTCAACAAATCGAGAACTATTTCCAATAGAATTACGTAATAAGTCAAGGAACACTAGACTTCGGCTTCTTTATCTAAGCTCGAAGTTATGATTGCCAAAATGTCGTTCTTATTTTTTATCGAACAAAAACTATATTTAGCGCAGTCATGAGCAGTTACAAAGGATGCGTATCAGGGGAATGGATGTAGGGTTACGTCGTCGTACCTCTTTGACCTTTTTATTTGTTTTTATTTCGAGTCGCTACCGTTTTGCGGTTCATCAAAAATGTATTAAGAGAAAAGACGTGAAAAACTAGAGCAACTTCAACAAAAAAACATTTCCGAATCAAAATCTCTAAAGAAGCCAGACCAAAAGACCGAGCTTACTTACATCTGAATTTTTAGACTAGATCTTAGACTAAAAAGATCCAATCTGAAGTATCCAAATGCAAGCTTAAGACAAATCCAACAATAAATATAGTCTAAAACAAATAGCTTGAGAGTGAAAAACTTTAGGCAGTGTTCCAACAGAGTAATGTAGAACTATGCAAGGAGAGCTGTTCTTTCGGACTCGTGCTTATTGTGCCGGTTAAAGAGGGTAGGTAGGTAGGTAAAAGTGTTAAGAGTTTATTTATCTATACCTACTATAATGTAGGTATATAGATAAATAAAGTCGCAGCAACGTCTTTCTGTGAATGCAAAACCATGTATATGCTGATTCAAACTTAATGGCGGCTGTGAAGTGCGCTGCAAGCGAGACTGAGAGACTTTGCGATTGTACGCACACACACGTCTAATTTTTGCTACTGCGCAGCGTCTCGCGCCTAAGTTCACAGCCGCTATTAAGTTTGAATCAGGCTATAGAACGATGTAAATTTTCATTTGATTGTATGTTTATCTGTGAGGTTTCGTACTAGTATGGCTTACACTAAGAATCTAGAACTGAACGATATAAAATACTTTTTTTTGATTAACACATTGTTTATTATTGTGCGGCGGTAAGGATTATAATACCATCGGTGGGCAGCCCAACACGCACTCATCCGATTATTTCTAAATTGTTAAAAATGTATCTCGAAAGGTACTAGCATTAATTAATATGAATTAAAAATAATACGCTTTAAAAAAAAAACAACCGACTTCAAATTCGAATACCTTTTCTAGTAATTTTGATTTAAAAACCAAACTACAAAACCGATTTCGATAAAATTTATATAGGACCACCTCTGCAGTATTAACAAACAAACAAACAAAACATACAGTCGAATTGAGAACCTCCTTTTTTGAAGTCGGTTGAAAATAATAAAGGTTTTTGAATTGCATTCGATATCCCCTACATTCCCTACCAAGTCCTACTAGCGCGGATTTGTATTAACTTAATTAACGTCATACGAGATTGCAGTAAAAGGCAAATACTTTAAAAAATAATTCTCAGAACAATTCTATCTCCGCAGTAAGTTTCAATCATATACCAATATTTAGTTTAAGCAATGTGACGTTTTATAAAGGCGAGCTAACCGCCGACACTCGGCGGAATGTTTCCTTCCGGGCTTTCTAGAATCAACATAGCCTCGCCTTTTAGATAGGTACTAGAATAATCTACTTTTGACTAGTTGTTTGATCCTAACTATTATCTGTGGATCTATGCATCCTCTGCCGATTTCGCTTACATTCTAACTCTTTCTAGGCAAGTATGAACTACTTGCCTAGAAAGAGTAATAATAGTATTTAAATCACCTTTGCCAGTTGTTCAATCGCCAAGCAGTAGTGTGCAAGCATTACTGTGTTCCGGTTTGAAGGGTAATGTTACCAAAGAAATTACTGGGTATGAACAGATTTAACATCTGATATCTCAGGGTGACGATCGCAGTGCAGTGCGGCGCAGGACTGTGTTCGCAAGTTCACCATTCTGGCAGTGCTACTTTTAGTGGCAGGCGTGACGCTTACCACCAGGCGAACGTATTGCTCGTCTCGTCCCTTGATTTTATTTAAAAAACATATAACGCAAGATTGCATGAAGATCAATAGTAAAAAAAAAGTAAGTTCGTATAGGCTGAGTGGCCAGCCCTAGTGTCAGAGTTAATGTGCCGCCCGAAGGCCTCTGACATGGCTGACGATTGTTGTTATAGAAACTAGAACAAACAACCGGGCCCAACAATTTAACGTGTCATCCGACCCACGGTAGCGCTCAGAAATAAATGCCACTCACGGTCACCCATCCGAAGCCTGACCGGACCGTCCGTTGCGTTGGTGATCGTTTAGAATCACCTAGACAAGCTACGCCACGAGCGCAACAGATCAATAGTAATAGATAACTCGTTATCTTAGAACATATATAACACCGGATTTGGATCAAATGGGCGGCAATATAAAAATAGATTGATCATTTGTGATCTCTGAACTTTTTTTAGTTACTAATTTGTCATTGCCAAGTAATTCATAGGTCCTAAAAACGGACGGCACCGAAGCTCGTAGTACAATTTAATTACTAGTACGATCGCTAGCCAGTCCCAGAGTCAAACAAATTAAGTTACCTGTTATAAGACTCATGAATGTATTTTCAAAATTAAGTTATGTCATTTAAGTTTAGTTATTAAGTTAGGTTAGTATTTGATTTGATTGCCGCGGATCAATATAATCCGAAGCAGTGAGTAGCTGCGGTCGTATAATTAGCAGGCTGCTCATTTTATTCATATTCAATGCATGATTAGGTCTCATCACGGATAAGCCGCCTTATCTATATCGGAAAATGCGAACGTCATATAATATAGATATAGATAATACATGTATCCGTCCGACCCGTTTGTTCAGAATCCGGGCCAGTGAATCACTATCATAAAATGTTGATCACTACGCGATATGTTCGGTAGCGTGTATATATTATTTTGCAAACAAAATAAAGCCACGATTCTGTTTACTAGATCGCATCGCAAGGTTGTGAAAATTAAGAATTTTACGACCTTTATACCAAAATAACATTATAACGTCATTAATGACATATGTTTAAAGCCCCGTCCCTAGCTTGCTACCTTACGCCGGCCGATAACCACTTAAGTGCTCAGATTAAATTAATTAACGGCATTTATTCTACGGCGAAGTTTGCAAAATTATTAATCCGAGGCAGCCGTTGATAACGCGGACATCTATAGCTGTGTTGCAACTGGGCCGACCATGACTCGTTCAATATAATTTACTGTACCGTTTAATCCGATTACAGGCAATAGTGTACCTACGCAGGGCGGGCGGCCACGGAAAAGCGAAAGCCCTTCTTCTTAGGTAGAACGACTGTCAAAACAATGTTGTAAATCAATTGTATGGAAAACCGCTGTCGCCAGTTTCACACAAAAGTTGTATAGTCACTACGACGAAAAAATACCAATCATTGGTCGCGCATTTGAAGTAAAACGCTCGAAATGCCATTTTACAACAGATTAAAATTGATCCAATTACTATGCAATGTGGTTTGGTTTCCTACGCGTCTATTTAAATTGTCTTTTTGAGTATTCTCAGTTTAAAATAATGTTTATTGGTAGAATGTCATTAAGCGCATTTACACTTAATGCTGGCTAGCGCGGCCCGTCACATTTCCGTACCATTCACTTCTGTCTTCAGTGATCGCGACCCTCCAATCCGACATTGTGTAATTCCACACAAACTTAGCGGCCGCGCCCAAAGAAATAACGAATTATGTCGACACTGCATGTACCCAACTTGGCAGCAACTCATTCAGGTCGTCTCTTTGAAAATTATTAACTTAAACTTATGATAACGACTATGGGCGTACCCAGTTTTTAAGCAGTACAAGAATTTCGTCAACAAAGCAAGAATTTCGTGTCGGTATGTTATGTACTCATCGCATTTATGGACGTGATTACAAATTTTTTGGTGTTACTGGGCGTTACTGAGGGGCCAGATTTACAAAGCAACATAGCTGGGAAAATCCATTAACTAAGCAAGCGCAATATTGCGAGATTATTACTATGATCGACTCGAATCGTTTACAATTAGAATCATAGTAAGTAAACATGAATTATTAGTCAATTTACAATTGAGTCTTTTACTAAACTTCTACACATAACGATATCAGCCTCAGCTTAGCGACTGTGAATGTTTTAGCTATTTCATATTGCTTTGTTATCAAACGCGAAAACGTTTTAGCATAATAAATATGAAGACAATTGAAAATCAAGCTAGAATAGCGGCGCAATTATGTTTAGAGCGGATAAAACACTTCGATCTTGCAAATTCTTTAATACCAGCCAGCACGCACCGTGGATAAATAGTCATTCTACCGCGTGGAAACGTGACAAAATTAGAATGTGGATTGCCCGTCTCATTTTAGCGGGATAAAATAAGTGGATAGACTTTTATCACGGATCACGTGCTAGAGACTGGCTGATGGGGATAAATCTGGTAGCGAAAAAGAAAAATTAAACATTCAATGACACTGGAATTCGAAGAGGCGGACGCGAAGCGAGAATTAGGAGATAAATACTTAAATAAATTGGCGCAGATGAAACCCAGCCACAATACTTATAAATAATGTCTCAGCTTAGATCAGCTCCGGGTGTACTTAAAAAGTAGCAATTCAGGGTTATAAACTGAGAATACTCAAAAAGACAATTTAAATAGACGCGTACGAAATCAAACTACATTGTATCGTAATTATATCAACTTTAATCTGTTGCAAATTGGCATTTCCAGCGTTTTACTTCAAATGCGCGACTAATTATTGGCATTTTTTCGTCGTAGATACAAATAAGTGTGAAACTGGCGCGCGGTTTTCTATACAATTGCTTTAGAACATTGTTTTGACAGCCGTTCTACCTAAGAAGTAGGGCTTTCGCTTTTTTGTGGGGTTAGAAGCTGCCCCTCTCTTGCTGCTGCCTCGGTACGCACATGCAAATAACCACACAAGTAAATTAAGACATATAAATATAGAAAAATGGTCGCAAAGAAGGCAATTTTACCGGCATTGAACATAAAGAGCTCGGGAAAATGTTAATATACGTTATGCGTCATCTCATCATTCAATTATGATTTTCTAAACACGTTAATAAGTTTAAAAATGTTTAGGCAAAACGCCCATTTGATCCTTGACGAAATTTACTACTTACTTGAGGGGGTGTGACCAGAGAGTACCCTTAATAGTAGTAGAAGTAGTCCTTTTTGGTAAATTTTCTCGCGAAGGCGACATTTGGCTTCACTGGCATTTCAACCTCATTGTTGGGATTTGTACCCACGCCTAGCGGTGGGCGAACCTCACCCGCCAACCACTTTTATATTCGCTACTGAACGTTACATCCGCGGTATCGAAATCAAAAGGGAAAGTAAAATGTATTAAAGGCAAGAAGGAGCCGTTGATTCGAGGCGGTACCCAGGGCGCGTGGTGCGGGGGTGTGGCATCGACCGCGATCCTTGGCGCCCGGCCAGCTCCGCCGGTGGCGGCGCGGGCCGTGCCGCGTGCCCCGCCGGGACCACCACCTTAACGCTTTTACACTAATTACTTTCCTATTAATTTGGGCTTATTGTGATTCCGCCGCACGCCGCCGTAGTCTTGGCTTGCTATTTTATTCGTTTCGTTTGCGTCGTAAAGAACATTAATATTCCGAGTCTTTGTGGGGAAGAAAATCGATTTACTTAACACAATGTTACCGATCATGCGAACCTTTGAATTTTAACGAATTAGATAGAATTTTATAAAAGACGGAAACAGATGTAATTATAATCCATAGAATACCCTTACATGTAGCATTAATACGAGGGCTACACTAAAAGTATCGGGAATGGAATATTTCCACTGTTTCTGTCATATTAAAATCTTTTTAATTGAAAACTCCTTGGTTTTAAAAATCGAATACCATTTATTTATTTAAAAAAATATTCTCGGTCTTGTCACAAGGTTTTGTCAAACTTGTTTAGTCGTTGAGAAAATGGAATTGACTCGAGAAAATTCAAGAGCGATGATTTATTATGACTTTCGAAGTGGTTTAACACAAAAACAGTGTGTTGACCGGATGATTTCTGCATTTGGTGATAAAGCCCCATCCAAAACCACAATTTATCGCTGGTTTGCTGAATTTCAACGTGGACGTGTCAAGCTCAGTGATGATCCCCGTCAAGGTCGTCCAAAAACTGCAGTCACCCAAGAAAACGTTGATGCTGTGCGTAAGCTGATTGAGGAAGATCGACATGTGACATACCGCGAAATTCAGGCAACTTTAGACATTGGCATGAGTCAAATACAAATAATCTTGCATGAAAAATTAGGTGTAAAAAAGTTGTTTTCCCGATGGATACCGCATTCGCTCTGTGAAGAGCAAAAAGCGGCACGCGTTACTTGGTGCGTCAGAACTCTCGAAAGATTCCACGCAGGATCCTCAAATGCTGTATACAACATCGTATCAGGTGACGAATCCTGGATATACGCGTACGAACCCGAAACAAAAAACCAGTCACGAGTTTGGGTGTTCGAAAATGAGTTAAAGCCAACAAAAATTGTTCGTTCACGGAGTGTTGCAAAAAAAATGGTGGCCACGTTTGTCTCCAAAACCGGCCATGTTACGACTATTCCTCTTGAGGGACAAAGAACGGTTAATGCAGAATGGTATGCTAGCATTTGTTTGCCACAGGTCGTTTCTGAACTCCGTAAAGAGAACTGCAACCGCCGCATCATCCTCCATCACGACAATGCGAGTTCTCACACCGCGCACAGAACAAAAGAGTTTTTAGAGCAAGAAAACATAGAATTATTGGACCATCCGCCGTACAGCCCCGACCTAAGCCCTAATGATTTCTATACTTTCCCTAAAATAAAGAATAAATTGCGTGGACAGAGATTTTCATCACCTGAAGAAGCTGTGGACGCCTACAAAACGGCCATTTTGGAGACCCCAACTTCCGAATGGAATGGTTGCTTCAATGATTGGTTCCATCGTATGGAAAAATGTGTCAAATTTCGCGGAGAATACTTCTAAAAGCAATAAATATATTTTTAAATAGTAATGTTGTGTCACTTCCTTGATTCCCGAAATTTTCAGTGCCGCCCTCGTAGTCGGGAGCAAGCTAGGAAAGGACCAGGACGGGAACATGAGCGACGAGTGAGCGACGAGTGAGCAGACGAGTAGAAGAAAACCGACAACAGCGCGAAGAACAACTAGATATAAACACTCATCCATATAAAGACTAAGCTTAATTGCAGTGAGGCGTGGTAGCCCAGTTTGAAGAAGCGCATCGCAACCGTGAGTGCCAAGGTTCGACTCCGGTCCCGAATCAATGAACTCGAATTTTAGAAACCCATACCACTGGCATTTTGGCAAACGAAAACATTATGAGGAAACCTGCATAATTATTTCTGGAGATTTTGAAAATATTGAATGGCTTCAATTCGCTAACGCGCACAGAGCAGCGGGATGGAATATGGCTCAATCAAGGACGACATGCCTGTTTTAGTTGGTTCCTAGCAGTGAGATGTTAAAGGCAGACAAACAGTGCAAAAGTGCAATATTCCAGCGAATAGAGCAGTGAAAGTCGCATAAGCACAATGAGCGACTGGAATTGCACTGCGACCTAAATACTCAGCTCATTTAGAGGCAGCAACCTACGCTTTTCAACACAGCTGACAGTTCGCTCCAAAACTCACTCTCGAGATGATGAGTTTCGCGGTCCTCCGCCACATTTCTTTTGAAATTTGCGAAGAAAACATGAAGCTACGCCTAGGTGATTGATGCCGCAGCGACGTGAAACAGTAGGTATGTGATCGAAGCAAACAAAAAAAACTGCCGTGCTCACAGAAACTTAGAGCGCCAATCCTGAAAACGCAAAAAAAAACAGCTACTTAAATTTTTCCAACAACTACTTACAAGTTGATTGACAATTCTCAATGGAAATTAGTATATAACACTTTTTAACGTTACGCGTATCCCTGTCATGTACAAACATTTATAGTGCCACGGTATGGTGATTGATTTGCACTAGAAAAAATCTAAAATAAGAACGAAGAACACCGACAAGACATTGACGGCGGTTCCATTCCAACGTCGCCGAATCACTATGAAAACTGACTTTATATATAAATGTAATATTGATTTGACACTACAAATACAAAAATAACAAAGTTAGGAGACGTAATCCGGGAAAAATATCTATTATTACGCAGGAGTGACAAGTGAAGACATACGAACACTCCGGGAACATTATATTATGTTATTCCTTTTGTGACGCGACCTTCAAGGTTCCTTCGCTTCACACGTGAGAGAATTCTTTTATCGACGAGATCTTTTCTTTACTGTACGTACACGCGTATATAATAATGTACGTACGCGACCGTCTATAATATACACCCCAACCCTCTGTGTGGTTGCGAAGTGAAAATTTAGTCGATAAACATCAAGCATCTGTTTGCGTTTCGTCGAATACCTCTTAATTACAAAGTTACCGTACGTTATTATATAGAATACCTACTTGTACTTCTCGACTTTTGTAAGCCAGCCGTTAACAAGATACCTCAAGAACAGAATCAAGTTAATTGGCAAGCTACGAGGGAGCTCCGACTCTCACTCAAATAATTGAGACATTTTTTTTATCAAACTCGATTTGAAGTGATACAATAATTTGAACCAGAATTTATTTATAGAATAATTGGCACGTGCAAGTAGAGCGAAGTTTTCGCGAATGGGCTTATATTTAGGTACTTTTACGAATGAAAAACCAACTAATATCGGGTGTCAGGGATACATTTAACTTAACTGCTCTGCACATTATACCATCTCGACAATGTCAGGCGCGGGAACTGTTTCGATAGCTCGAACTTTCATGCATACTATATATAGCTTTGACTTTTTAGCTTTTCGACTCAAGTTGAGTGTAATTTTTATGAAGACCTCTCGGATGCATTACTTGAGGGAATTAATAAAAGCGTCCCCTATTAAATTTTGCATGAAATTCAATTGGAACTCAAAGAATTTGCATTAAAAGCTAGCTTGACTAAAAGTAATTCACGCTCACTGCCATTAGTGGTAGTAATTTCAATTTTAAAATAAAAATATATACTGGGCCGAATACAGCATACCAGCGGGACAAAATCAGTATTTTTTATGTGGGCCGAACTTTCTGGGGATGAATTTGGCAGAAACCTTCAAAATTGGCTCAATGTGTAGTAATTACACACACTTACTCACTCGCCACAAATCATAAAATGAAACAATACATAAGTACTTATGTTTTACAGTGTGGTCAGACAACGATTATCTTTGCGGTTGCTCCATTCGACTAGGTACTTCGGTCTTGGGGGGCTTGCCTTAGTTTATTATATGATAGGGCACATGAAACCTTTGCGATAGTTTTGTAACTGTCGTACGTTTGTTACAGAGGAGAATCAACTTTGGTAAACGAGCAAACGGCGAGCGGTATAAACAAAACACCAAACGCGGTTCTGAATCGAGTCAGCACACAGCGAGTTCCTGTAGATAAATTTATACTTCATAGCCCACTTCGTTTTAACTGTAAATACCTAATATATATACAGATATAGATACTATATAGATATACAACAAAATACTTTATTTTGATATAAAACAACACAAGTTTGCTCGAAAATGTTTTTAGATGTTAATTTAGGATGTAAAATTCGGCGTATTGGACATAATGAGGTGTTATTTATTGATGCATATGACAACGGGAGTGTGTTAAGACCACGTTATTTGTCAAAATTAATGATAGGTAATTTAAAAAGGATTTTTTAAGAAATATGTACCAACATTGTTCAAACAATGTTTTTATAACTTGCCCGAAATGTGATGTTTTACTATTTTTACGTTTTTATGGAAACTTTGAGACATAGGTGCCCATGTTTATATTAAATTAAATTTGATTATACTTTCTACAAATTGGTTATAATAACTTTTCATTAGAACCATCGGTTTAGCCAGTAGGTACGTGTCTTGGAAAATGACCCAATCATAATTTTTTTTTTGTGAAGAAGTGCCCATTTTTGACAAGCTGTATCTCCGCAACCAATGTACCTAAAGAAATACATTGTAGAAACTTTAGTTTGCTTTAGAAAATTTCATAGATAAGGTACCAGAAAAACCGCTTCCCTAAGGTAGTTTTTTTAATAAACGAAAACAAGTGATAAAATTTCGCAGTTAGTCGAGCATGACGAGAGTAGCACAGGGTTTACAGGGTTGCAAACTTGAGTATAAACTACTCTCAGGGGTCTTAACAACATATCAAAAAATCATAGATACATGCCGGTTTGCGACCTAAGATGTCTTAGATGACTAGTTTAATAGTAACATCACAATGACAGTGAGTATGGACAAGCCCTCAGATTTTTATATATTTTTTATTATACTTTATTTCTTTCTAAGTACTTGCATGCTTCAATAGCGAAAATAGAGCCCTTGCCTATTGTATAATTTAAGATCACATTTTATTGTTTACCTATTTTGCAAGAATTAAATGAATTATGAATAATAAAGAAAAAAAAACAGTGAATAATACGAGCACTACCGTGGATGACTTATTTACACCGCCAAGGCTACTCGCTAATCACTAACTACACATCAGTGTGAGGTACAACAGTTCAAATGCAATGACTGTAACACTTCTCGTGACTTGCTAAGGTTCAACACTATATTATAGTTCCATATAGGTTCAATACTATAGGTACCTACATACTAACACTTACACTTAGTCGAAATACTTGACTGTATTCCGTTGCAGCGAATAATGTAATTGCGACCCACGTTACCGCTAAAACAAAACGCGGTGGTGGTTAGCCGTGTGAACAAATACCTAGGTATCTGTTTGTTCCACTTCAACGTTTTTATAACGCGCGTTGAAAAACCGCCCATGCGAACCAAGCCTTAGATAGCAGGTAGCATACTTAATCTATGCAGGTAGCAAGTTAGATTGTTCCACTCAAGGGGCGACCTAGGAACACGGCGCGGTTCAAAGTACTCATATTTCGCATTCACCACGTACAGGCGCTCGATAAAAGCTTCTACGTTTTAATTCTAGAAATAGTGAATAATACACCAGTTTCAAAGCAGATTAGAATAGAAGCAGAGCTTACTAGGCATACGCTTTCTCGTGGCTCAGATACGGAATCATACTATGGGGCAACATTGTTAATGCACCCGACCTATTTCCGCTCAGAAAAAATGCATTCGTATCCTAGCCAACCGGAAAGCTCCTAAAGTAAGTAAGTAAGTTCGTATAGGCTGAGTGGCCAGAGTTAATGTGCCGCCCGAAGGCCTCTGACATGGCTGACGGTTGTTGTTATAGAAACTAGAACAAACAACCGGGACCAACAATTTAACGTGTCATCCGATCCACGGTAGCGCTCAGAAATAAATGCCACTCACGGTCACCCATACGAAGACTGACCGGACCATCCGTTGCTTAACATCGGTGATCGTTTAGAATTACCTAGACTAGCTACGCCACGAGCGCTACTAATTTATCCTGATATTACCATATTTAATTTCCATAAACATTATTTTACTAAATTCAAAATATTATCATTATTGTACATTTATACATATATTTGCTATAAACTAAACTAGCTGATACCCGCTACTTTGTACGCGTAGAGCTCGGCCTTTGGCCAAGCTACACACAAAACAGGAACACAAAATTTCATCCAAATCGGTGCAGCCGTTTAAACTTTCCCTGGACTACGACAAACATTTCAAAACCAAAATCAGCTAAATCGGCCCAGCCGTTCTCGAGTTATAGCGAGACAAACGAACACCAATTGATTTTTATATATATAGATAGATAGATAGATAGACTAGAATAGAGGTCGCCCGCGACTTCGTCCGCGTACGGAAGAAATTCGGCCCGCTCCCAAAATTTACCACGTTGTTACCCCCAATTTTCATCACTCACAACATCAAAAACAAAGAACTTTCCATACAACATTCCACCCCCCCCCCCCCCCCCATTCCATCCCTGTTAAAAAATATTAAAAACAGTATTTTTTTATTCTAAATGAACTATCCAAATCCAAATTTTCGTGTCTCAAAATCCAAAATAAAAGACTTTCATACAAACTTCCCCCCCTTTTTCCCCTCCTTGGGGGTCGAATTTCGATAAATCCTTTCTTAGTACACCCCTCCGCATTGAGACGAATACACCCTCCAAATTTCAAGTCTGTACGACCAGCGGTTTGGGCTGTGCGTTGTCTGTCAGTCAGTCAGTCAGTCAGTCAGGACAGAGCCTTTTATTATATTAGATAGATAGATAGAAGATAGATACATGTGCAAATACGTAAGAAAATACCCCGATTAAAAAAAGTTATCTGTCGATCGACAGCCTAACTCGAGACCCCAATCTGACAGATATAAGCTCATTGAACCACAGTCAAATATTGCAATACACAGTTCTAGCTCCAACTCAATAGCCGTAAAAATCTTCAATCAACTGCCTAACTCTCTCAAAGAAATAGAAAATGACGACTGTTTCAATAAAGAAATAAAAATGATTTTAGAAGCGAAATGTTACTGTTCTTGCCGACATCTTCAAAGACAAAATACTACTATAAATACTTCCTAGTAAAATAGAGCGTTCTGCACCAAAAGTACAGACGAAATAATAATAAATAGCACTACGTACCAAAAGTTGCCATACCCTGACAAGGGTCTTATGTATTACTCGTAGAAATATAAACAAACTGTAAGCTACATATTATGTTGCAATAAAGGATTGAGTATTGAGATTATGCTAAGCGAAAATGCAGTGCACTCACAATGAAAGTATCTATTAAGTTAGAAGGCTTTTTAGAAAAAAATTATTATCGCTTTAGTAGGTATGAATGCATTGAAATACGACTACAAATTATATCCATTTGCAAAACAACGCTTGGTTCAAACGAAATGGTTGAGCTGGTTTGTTATTTTCTCGTTTAAGCATATTCTGGAAAGGAATGAGAAAATAGAATACGCCCGGTCTGTGGCACATTCTGTCCTCATTCCTTTGCATGTCTCTGTCTGAATATGCCAACCTATCGTCCTATCCTATCTGTCTTGCCATCGCAACGTTGAGTTTGGCATTCCTACTTTCCTTTGCTTTGATGTGCTGTCATTTTCTTCGTCCATCTCTAGTAAAATTTCTCTGGTCCATCTATAGTACTCGTCCTGCTTTAATAGGCATGTCCCGCCCCCTTTTTGAAAAGGCGCGTAATAAAGTATGGGAAACGGATGCATGGGTAAGCATTTCGTTTACCAAGGACGTTTGACGACAAACTTTTAAAATAACGTAAGGTATACCCCAAAAAACAATTTGTTTAATATACAAACAGGTTGTATGTTCGTTTATATTTTAGTGTATATTTTTTTCTAATTTAATATCATGATTTCAATTTAATAAAGGGCTCACGATTATGCTGGCTTATCCGACAAAATTAAGTTGAACAGATTATTATTTAACGCTAATGAAGGATTATTATTCCCAAAATGAGCCCCGTAGATCATCTTTTTTAGAGAAGGATCAGATGATTTTATTCAGACTTGGATTGCATGCAGATATTGATAACTAATTAATAAAACAGTGACAGTACCTTTCCATTATACAATCCTAATTAAAATATAGCTGATCGTCATAGGTCTTACTATAGATATCTCTGTGGTTTAATTTAAGCAATATAATGTAATAATTCATATTTCTCACCATATTAGTGGAATAAATGAATACTTACCTAATTATGGAAACATACCAAGAGCGTGTTACGACACGCATTTGCCAGATTCTTAGGCTTATGTATGCGTAGGGTTTTCCTATTAGATACTAATACGGCATCCATCTTTTCTTCCGAACTATTAAGATCGCTGTCTGCTGAACCGTACTATAAGTAAAGGCAATAACTAGATACTAGGCACGGGACGGTGCACAAACCACTTGCCCTTACCTGCTATCTGAATAAGAACGGTTACGGCAATATAGCAGCGCCATAGTTGGGTATCGAATGCGTCAGATGTGCGAATGATGTGTGCACAACGTCACGTGCAATTTCGGTACTACATAGTTATTGTCAATACTTTTGATCGTACTACTAACCCGTTTAATTTTTCACATATTATATGTTATTTTTTGTTATGAAATAATAAAAATGAATAACTATAATTAAGCTATGTTCCTATAATACAAGAAACGTGTTTTTATACGGTTTTATTATTTTTGATCTATCTCAAAATCTTACAGATTAGAATACCATATTTATATACTTGGTATGATTGCAGTGTACACTCAGATATGTTATATCTGACAAAATAATAAAAACGGCCAAGTGGGAGTTGGAAGACTAAAATTCCGAATGAGTTCAAACAAAACGCATGGTTAAACGAACTTGCGAAGTGAAGATCTATCAACATTATGCGAGCAAGCTTCATGCAGTTCTTTTTGTAAATGCAATAAGTCCAGCAGGCTTAGCAAGCGCCTCGAGATTAAAGTTTTAGCTTCGCGTTTTCTCTTTCTGGCATGCTAAAACGAGATAGACTTATATAAAGTCGCAGCCATGTCCTGTTTTTTCATGACTGTTAAGAACAGAGAAGATTTTGTCAAGCCTCGCGTCTAGCATGCGAGCCTTGACAAAATCCTGCAGGGCATTACCGCATTGGCGACTTTGAGACCTTTGTCTTACATTTGACCGGTTTTTTATAGGTTATGCAGAAGAAGAACTGTCTTGGGATTTGCTGCTGTACTCAATGGTCGTTTTTGTTTAAGTGGCAACAAAATTAACATTAACAAAATATATATATAATTATACTTGTCATTGGCAAATTCACAATATGCGACGCCATACTCCTCTTAGGAGAAAAGAAGAAAGAAAGTTGTCATAACAGCCAGGATTGTCATTTGGCAGGAGTAACGTTGGTTCACTTTGTGGCCATGACAGTTCTCTTGTGCACTCTGTAAAGTAATCTATTCTTACCCGAGTAGTGCGGTCTCCTCCATATTAACGGTAGGCATTGAGCGTGTCTGCTGGTTACTCAGCGATCTGAAATCGTGCCGGGTCTTGTAACCATGAGGTGCACGGCATGGTACGGTGCTTCAGAAGCCAGCTCATTGAAGTGCAAACGACTTGCGAACATGAGTGATAACTTAGGTCTTAGGGAATTTGATTGTCATTACGGTTTTGTTGAAGCTTTTTATTTTGCTTATTATGGCCGATCAACTAATTTATTTTGTTAACATCACCGCCGCGTACGTACCGTTGGAACATTCGGTTGTTTGCGGTGTTCATTCTTGTGTGCTGTCTTACTAGACGCTTGAGAGAGTTCCCTACTATTGTGCTAACTATTGAAGAGGAGCTCTGCTGGCGAAGCGACTGCTCCGATTAGGGATTTACTTCTTTCTTTAACTCAGTGCAGTATCTACATTCAATTTAAAATATCTTTGTTTTTCAAGAGACTGTAGAGTTTTAGTTTAGCTATATCCTAGTAGTAAGTACATTAACAGAAGGTATGGATTGTTATCCAAGTAAGTAGGGTAATTGTATACTTCGGCACTTGATGATACATGAACATAATGTACATTGAACATTTTCGGTAAGTTAGGATCATGAACCTAGAAAAAATGTTTTTTTTTTAGGTTCATGGTTAGGATTTGAAAAAAAAATTTACAGTTTTATTTTGTAGTCTCAATAATTTATTAGAAAATAAAAAACAAAAATACTGGCTGAAAAATTATCATCTTTGAGAAAAGACCATGCAAGGAGTATTATCATTTTTAAACCATCGCATCGCAGTTTTTTTTTATTATATTGTTAGAGTACACTTGATGACGACACCGGTTTACTTTTATACAGTTAGAACGCGACTAGTTTTGTTGAATAAGGACTTTGACTGTTCCGATCGAGTTCAGATTTGACAGCCATGATTGTGTGACCTGGATCAATAGGTCTTATTGGTCTGGTCGTTGATAATTCGAGCAGATCTGATGATGGAGCCGGAAGAGGGGCTCTTGCAAAACGTTTCGATTGTCATCTGAACATAAAACTAATCGGGCCTCAAGCTCATTGAACCCAGAAAATTTTATTCTACTACATATATCGCCGTGCCCTGTATGCTAAGGCACCAAAATACTTAGGTAATGATGAACTTCTAATAATAATAAGTCATAACACCGAAGGCACAAAAATCTCGAACTTCTTTACGCTTTCGTGGCGATGAAAAGATTAATAAATTAGCCCTGAAATTGTTAATCCGTCTCGTTTTTGGCCACAGGGCTACACATTAGGAAGAAAGGAAAAGTCAAAAATCGGATTAACTATTCCGAGGTAAATCCACGTTTATTAAATGAGGCCCAGTTAATTCCATTGACAACCGATAAGAAACTTTTCCCAGTGCCCCTCTTCCATGGGCTCCATTATCAGATCTGGTCGACTTACCAATGACCAGATCACTAGTTAAGACCTATTTAATGATCCAGGCCGGGTGCGTATTTTTCCTTATTTGCATTAATGTTAACTATAATTTATATAAAATAAGAGCAGCGCCATCTAGTGTCAAGATTTGACACTAGATAACACTCCTATTTTATATAAATTGTAGTACGATCGAATACGTAAACGCATTTGGAATAACTCGCGTGCGGTGCTCAGATCGACGGTACGATTAAAATCGTCTGTTTGGAACGAGACCATAAGCAAAGCCCCTGGGCTGAGTAAACTCTTCAAGAGAATGTCTTGTTTATTATAAAATTATTAATTTATTAGTTATTTTACAATACACTTGGTCATAGGTCATAGCAGACCCATTACCATAATATTTGTATGCATTAATCAAATTGATTGAATTCTAAAATACGTAGGGGTAGGTATATACAAGTGGGTACTTGCTTGAAAAGCATTTTAAAATTCCCCATTATTAGATTGGTAGCTTGAATTGTTAGATTGTGTGGGTGTAAATTCAGTCTAATTTAAGGTACAGAATACCACGAGTCGCTATCGCTCATCGCATTTCAACGGTTTTGAAGACAGAAAATCATTGAATACATTTACGGTGACGAAAAATTGTATTAAGTAAAATTACAAAGTATAACATTAAAAAGGTTCAGTTAAATTGTAATTTTTATCCAAACATGTATTGTGTATTGTACCTAAAATAGGATTTTATAATATTTTGCCAAGTTTTGTGTTTAAATTTTATTTTTGCTGAACCTTAGTAAAGTTATTCACGGTAATTTCACCGATTGCGATTAGATGTCGATGATGATTCAGTAGGAAAAACCAGTATCTTCAAAAATATTGTAATGCGCGAGCGAGATAGAGCGGCGCTGTGGTCTGGACTTTCAGACTAACTATTCAGCTTTACTTAACAAAGGTTTTAATTATATGAACTAATATACACTGTGACACGCCTATGCTCAAGGAGGAGTATTTATATTTACTTATTTGGTTTTTTCACTCATGTGCAGACATAGGTCGGTTGCAACTTCCATGAACAGGTTTGAGTGAAGTTGGAGTGATGAGGTGGAAAACAAAGGAAGGTGAATGATATATTTTGATTTTAACTAGTTTAGTTTCAAAATGTCTTTATTAATTCATAAAATAACTTATTATATGTACAATAACCAGTGTAAATGTGATCCTAGCAGTACAATCATTGTTATTTTTTTATATATTATTTTGCAAGCAATAACAACCGATATAAGCTTTGATTTTAACTGTATGACAAAATGCATACAGTTTATTTTTGTAAGCCAAACTCAAGAGCAGATCCAGGACTTATTTCAGGGAGGGGCACATGGGCCATAGGCCAAGTTCCCCCATAGTATTATCATACGCTGTCTTTAGGATCGATTCTTTTTCAATGACATAAAAGAGTAACTATTAAAAAAAACTTTTAATAAAGAATCAATAATAAGAAATTACATGTTTATTGAGCAACAAGAAAAAAAAATTACCGGTATCTTATAAAACACCCAAATCTTTGTTAAATATAAACCGTGTCGGGCGAGGGCACTTGACCCTGGATCCGCCATGCCTAAAATATATACACAGAAGAAATACATTTGCCACTTAGCTCAGAGAATATTTGGTTGATAGGTTTGTGTTGGTTGTGTTGCTACACTCTAAAAACCAGGATATCTTTTAGACCTTGAAAGCTATTGAGATTTCCATGTGTATGTTACTAGGTTAACACCTTCCTTTTGTTTCCATAAAAATACATAAGTAATTAAAGGATAATAATAACTAAACTGTGATAAGTGAAGAAGAAAGTCCCAAATCAAGGAATGGAATAATAACCAAATAATTTAAGTGAAACAAGTTTTGCACACCCTCATAAAAAGAGAACATCCGTTGTGATTTGACTTCTTCAAGAAATAATGTAACTATAAAGTGCCTTACTTAAAAATGTTACTTAGGTTAACAAACTTCATAACTTCCGTGCAATAAAAAAATGAAGCAAGCAACAAACTATAGGCATAGTGCTTAACTGAGTAGGTCCCTGCTGTAGTAGAGCGGTGCGGGAGGGATGGCAGGTGACGTGAGGTAACAGATCTGTCTGTAAAGCTGCCTGTCCAAATAAGATGTGTTGATGACAGTGATCTTGATGCTTGACTGAAGTCTCACATCTAACTCTCCAATGGATCAAGGGGCACAGGTGATCCAGAGGCAACGATGCGGTCGATGAGCTGGCGCGGAGGGGCTCGAGCAGGCGCCCTATAGGACCTGGACTGATGATCCCTCTGCCGTTCACTCAAATCCTGGATGAAATCGCGGATCCTGGATATGCTAACGTACCTTTAGACTACATAAAGAATACTGGGCAAGTACCGAGGGGTGCACACAGTCAAGGGCAGCCTTCCCGGAGTTAAATCCGAGATACTCCCGAAGGCTACTAAACCTCAAACGTGACAAGCTCCGACGATTAGTTGGTGCTCATTAATATAACACTTTTTTAACATGGGGTTACAGATAGCCCTCTATGCGAAGGATGCATGGAGGCAGAAGAAACGGCCACACACATGCTGCTTGAATGCAGCAGCGTGACACACCAACGAACAACGATCCTCGGGTCACCGAGGACGCGCCGGGAGGCCTGCGCCGGCGTCAGCGAGCTGCTGGCCTTTTTCGGGGACAACGAGTGGCTGGACTAGCTGCACTGGGACTACGCACCGTTAGCCCGTGAGGGCATGTCGTCCGGAAATAGCCCGCGCACCAAGTACCATGTACCAACAAGTGTCGCGTTATGCGACTTAACGAAAAAACCACTCCACTACTGCAGACTTACTCAGTTAAGTGCTATGCCTGTAACATCATTTAACTTTAAATACGTTTTTAAGTAAGGCTGTAATTTACCTTACCAATTAATACACATACATATTATTATTTATAATACTTACTGTATTTTTTTTTTATAGTGATACATAAGGTACTATGGCAAACTACAGTACTATGACATACGTATAATATAAATTTACTTATTAAAATTAGCACTATTTACTTTTACGTAATAAAAAATAAAATAGTAAGTACTAAATACTTAGTAAATTACACAAAATTGATTGGTATCTAAATCAAAGACGGCACAAACATGGTCATCACAGAGACAGACTCTACTCACGCTCGAAACAATGGATCAAGTCTCTTCCTTGATCTCCTCTCCATATGGAGTGCTCTCTTTTTGGACTTAGTATCACAAGCAGAAGGAACCCAGAACGCTTCTCCAAGGGTTCTATATTGTCCGCGTGGCATACTTCCACTCTTTAGTAACTATAGTAGTAACCAAAAAAAGAATCTCACGAAACAAATAAAAAATTCATCATTGAACATAAAACAAACCGAAAACTTCACTAATACTGATATTAATTTTGTTATACCATTTTCTAAACTTTAAGATCACTTTTTTATAGTTTTTATCATTTCAGTCTAGATATAGCCAAAGTTTTCAGCCCAATCAATTTAATAGTAAACGAAGTATACAACATAACCAGCACCAATATCAATGTTAACCATAACACCTATACTAAAAAAATTGCTGCATCTCAGTGGTCAGAACTACTGACTTATCTAAATATTTAGTTTTGTACTGTTTCGTAGCAATAAATCAAATGATTATGAAAACTTTAGTGAATAGTTTATAAGCTATTTTCTATAAATAAAACTCTGTTTAAAGTTCACAGAGTAGTTGATTTGTAGTACAGTTCTGGTCGAGAGTTATTATGTAGGTTCTTAATTGAATTAGGAAGTGTGTGTGTGCGCGCATCTCACCTGATCTGCGTGATATTGTTTGCGTAGCGATAGGTAAGTCGCGACAGCTGTCGAGGAGCGACGCGGGCGCGAACAACCGGTCTCTAGCGCGGAACTGGCGGAATGACAGCGGCGCGGCTCGACAGAACAGAACACGACCCACGCAGACGGAATGTTCTAACAGTGTACACTAGCGCCGGACGTCGTGATCTGCCTCATAGACGCATGCGTAAAACTCATTTCGTTTATCCAATTTAAATTCTTAACCAGGGAAACTCGCTTGGTTCAAAACGAAGTATTTTTTAAAGTACCTATAGTACTCATTCGTTTCTTTATTGGTCATCCAGCATCGCTCCATGAACACGTTTTGGTTATAATGTAGGGATAAGTAGGTAATTAGGAAAGTAGTTTAATCATAAGTGTAAGGAAATAATTATAAATTCGTGAAAAATATCTAGGTTTCGTGGTCGTACTTACTTGATGCAGTGCAACTTTAACAAAGCTCTTGTGACGATAATTGTCAGCTTAGTTAACCATCCCACAAACGTGTGTCCAGACAAACAAGCGAGCTAAATCAAACGAACGAATGAGAAGTATAAATTATCTTAACCAAAACTTTTGTTTTGGTTTTGTTTGGCAAGTCGAAAATGAAAATTACCGTCCATGGATTTGAAAATTTGAAATTGACAGTGACTTAAAGTTTAATCAATTTTCTTCTTCATTTTTCATATCGCACTTTGTGCATTCTGCCAGTTTCAAGTATTTCTGCCATCCTCTATCTAAAAAAGCATTAATACCCGAAAAGTAGTAACGACGATGAATTGTTTTTTCTAATAATCATAAGATCTTATTTGTTCAGAATACTATCATAAATTATATTTAAAATGCACTTTTTCAAACCTTATACCGATTTCAAAAAAGAAGGTTCTCATTTCAAGTTTTTTTCCAGGGTGGTCCCATATAAATTTTATCGTGATCAGTTCGATAGTTAAAATAATCGAGACCCGACACTTTTTATGTTAATATTTAATTTTAAGTTTATTTTCATAAAGAAAGAAAATAATTACCTTTATTCGAAAATCAAACTGGCAACCACAGGCAGAACAGAAACAAAAAACCAGTAGATCGTATGGCCCAGCACCACTAAATGGCGTCGGATACTTCCGATTCGAATTTCGCAGAGAATTTTACTAGGAATTTCGCTTCCCCCGTCTTTGTCATTCTGAATGTAGATGCGGGACGGATAGTGTAAATCCCTGAGAAATTTACTAAGTGGATCCAAGCGGAAACCTTTCCGATGGAGTTATGAATACCCCTGCAAATATGAGCTTCATTATGCCGCCCGTGACGTAAGACCATAACACAGATTCTACTTCTACGGAGGTCTATAATATTATCCCCTGTACTTAAATTATGCATAATTATTTTACAATGTGTAACAAAAAAGTTCAAAAATACTGAAGGGTATGTATAGAGTGTGTATATAGTATTCTTTGGGTATATATGTACTCATCATTATGAACAACTTTTACTACAGGGTCAACACAGAAATCGCGACATCTAGGTAATACTTGGTAAACTATAATGCCAGTTCTACACTCTTTTAACATTGTACCTATTTTAAGGTGATCATACTATTCTGTGAAATAGTGTGAGGTTGAAAAGATAGATGGCGTGGTGCAACTGTTATCCATGGAGCATAATCAGCTGCTCGGAGTTTTGGCGGGAACACGGAAAAATCATGTCGTTGCATTCTATTATTTTCTTAAACTTGGGTATTTTCGCGAATTAATGATTAAAAATGGTGGTGTTTTATTAATTGAGTGTTGAATTACATGCACGAGTGTGGGCAAGTGATATAATGTGGTGAAACATGTATTTTTGTGTTGTTTTCAAAACTCCGTAGAAGCTCATAGTAAAGTCGCCACAACTTTACTAGGGCATGACTTGGACTCGACTATGACTAATTTCGTGTGACTGACTGTGATATCATGACTTATTTGACTTGATTTCCATATAAATACTTGAAAAAATCATAAATTTGACACTGGCAGAATGCACAACGTGCGATGCCAAGAACTAAGAAAAAAAAAAATCAGCTGCTCGCCACAAGAGCTAACAAGGTTCGCCATTGACGGACACGTCAAGGAGGACGATATATACTTATTTGATATATATTATGTGATATATATCAGCCTCAGAGGAACTGCACCCTTATCATCGACGTTCAACACTCAATGAATAAAACACGACCAGTTTTAATCATTAATTGGAAAAAAAAACACAAGTATAAGAAAATAACAGAATGCAACGACATTTTTCCGTGTTCCTGCTAAAACACTTCGAACTTCTATTTACTCTGTGCGTGTGATTTGCATATTAATCGTATCGTTGGTCATACCTATTTTCGGACAATGTCGCTCAAAAGTAACATAGTTCTAAAGAGACAAACGAGAAAATTGGTGTATGATGTGTACTGTTATATGAAGCAAGGATTTACAAAGGAACCGGAAATTATAAAAAAGACCGCAGATTCAACAAAAACGTCACCATTCATAAAACAAAACATAAACGCATAACTATTTAACTCAAAGGTTCTAAGTTGTTTTTAAATAGTAAAATAATATATATTTTTTGGGTTATTACTTGTAGGTATAAACTAACCGTCTTAAGCATAAAACACTAAAACAAATTTCTAACCTATTTTAGTTAAAAAGAGTTTTGTCAATATCTTTCGAATTACGAATTGAGTTTGAAGAAAGAAGACAAAACACGTTATGATTAAAATAGGTTTGAAATTCTTTTTTGTGCTTTATGCATAAGGCGGTAAGTATTAAAAAAAATCGACGTCCTCATTGACCATTAATATGTCCAGAAGTGGACATGCGCAAACTTAACCCACTACGTCGCTTTTGGCTCAAGATGTTTGCCGGGCACTTACAAGACTTGTAGCTTTATAAAACAGGGTCCAGCACCCTTATCATGGACGTTCGTGATTCTGATTGCGAGCGTGCGCGAGCAGGAGGGCGCATGGCGCGAGTGGTTTGGTACGAGCAGGATGGCATGCTATCGCAATCGGAATCGCGAACGTCCATGATAAGGGTGCAGGTGCGCTGATATTTTGACCGGGTAGATATGTATATTTTGATATTTTATGTTTGTTTTCATATTTTGTAGTAGGTACTCACTTTCCGTAGATCACTCCTGAGTTGTCACTTTGTGCCAGGCAGGCGCAGGGCTGAGATCTCTTTCCACTGATGTACACTACCACACACTCCTTGCTATGGCCTTGAGCGCAACCAACCACACACAAATGCTCATCCACCACAAAGCCTTGATTGTCCATGGTCACAATAAACGAAATAAAACTGGCTGAATTCACGAACGAAATTAAAAACAAAATAAATTAAGAGGTTCCGAGATTAAATTAAATAGCGCTTAATAATTTTATCGATAAGACTGTAAATCAGAGGTTCTACCAAGTTACACATGCGAGGAGTGACTGAAAATAGTAATGTAGTGGCATTAAAAATGCGAGCGAGCCGTCTACGTATACCTATTGTTAACAAACACAATCAGCCAGTCAAGTGGAAAACGAAAAGCCACTCCACAGAATTTAGAATAGCACAGTAGCTGTGCCTAATGCACGCCATTACTCGTGCATAATTGACACTCTTTCCTTCGTGTGTTAGGTAGGTATTGTAACCAATGCCTACCATAAAACACTTGCATTAACGGAAAAAAATGCCATTTGATTCGAGTGTAAGTTTTCAGTGATTAAAAATGTCTTCATATGGTTCTGTTCAGAGTTCTAAATGCAAGCCCGACTCAAAAACGTACTTGCATGGTTTTAGACCTTTGTTGTAAACAAATATAGAGTTTAGACTACACAGTATATACCTAAGTAGGTACCAAGTTACACGCTTCTGTGCACGGATTCCGTGTCAATTAAATGAAATGTATTTTTTTTTATTGAATTGAGAACGTCTAAATTGAATATTTTGAAGTTTGGCGTACACGTGAAATAATCACATGTCGATACATTGTAAGTAATTAAAGAATAGGTATACCGGGTGTAAAGGATACGCTACTGAAAACGAAAAACATTTTCTCCACCACTACCGCTATTGGTCGGAATGTTTTGGCGTCCTCGTTGGTTCCTGAAAACTATAATTTGGGCATTTTAAAAACTAGATTACATATGTACCTTCTAGGACTGCGCCAATTTCGACCACAACGTGGTTTTCCATCAGACGAGTTGGCGTCAAACGTAGACCTGCGAAAATATAGGTGATATAAATATAACTGGTGATTACCCATTACTCATACGATAGGTTGTTTACCAAAGGAGCCAACAACAATTTTTAAGGCGAGAGTGTTTCTTTGAATCCAGAGCGTAGTGAAGGATTCTAGAGTAGTAAGTAGAGTAGTGTGTGTTTTCTAAAGTAGAATCCTGAGCGCGGCGTGTCAGTTTTTTTTTGTTCAGTAAGATCACCGGCAATATACCTACACCCGGTCTTACGCCCTGTATTATCGTATGTATAAATATGCTAGTGCAGTTAGTAAAATATACCTTATCTATAATTCGATTACATGCACAAGTGTGCAAGTGTTGTAGCCTGGTGAAAACTTTCCTTTTTTACTGATATACCTAGTATTAAAAATGTATGTTGTTATGTAACATAATCTAAGAGTAAAACGTGTCTTATCTCTTTCTCTTAACTCTATAAATGCGCGTACAGTGTCTCTACCATGAGTATTTAACAATTTACTCGCTAGCGAAGGCGTAAAATATTTCTATGGCAAATTGTACAGCGCCACTAGCGGTCACCTTAAGAACTAAAAATCGGTAGTATGAGTCACTGCGTAAAAAACCTATCGAATCTAGTCTCGCTAGCGTCTAACGTTTTGTATCCGTTGCTTTAATTCGGTACCATGAGTCACAAGTTTGACAGATGCCATCGATAAATACCGTTTCGATAATAGTTAAGTCATTCACTAGCAAAATAAACCGTGAAAGCATTTCGATAGCTTATTTTATTGTGAAAGTTTGTTTAATTTTGAGTGTTATTTTGGCGAAAGATGTAATTTAGCACGGAATATTTTAGAGGCGGCTGTGTATGAAGTCGAACGACGCGAACAAGGGAATTTTCAAGCTGGCATGAGAATGATTTTTGGAAATCCACTTCAACACTTATGCTCTTGAAACAAAGTATTTCTATAAAACACTGGCTTACAATCGTTCGAAGTTATAGCACTTTATTTAAAATTATAATTATAATAATTATTTTATTATTTTTCATAATTTTTATAAAGTAAAAACAAAACTTTCCATATACTCCACCATTAACTGAAATTGTAAAGAACTGGTTCGCATTTTAGGTACTTAGCTAAAATAAGTTAGTTTGCAGAAATAAAATAAACTTGAAGCCAATTAAACAACCAAAGTAAACAACGAACGTGTTGACCCTGACAGTTTGACTGAATATAACCAATACAAATTAAAAAATCACTAACAATAACATACTCACGCACTCCTCTAGACGCTTTCGATTGGCAGGATTATTTCAATATACATCTTACTCTGTCTTTGGAGCATAGTTAGAAAGAGGCAGCTACATTCAGTGTGAAGTTAGAAACGTACTACGAGTGTACTAAAATGCCGACGTGATAACTACTCGAAGCAGCGAGCTAACGCTAGCGAGTAAGTAAACGCTCACGTAACTCATGGTACGAGTTTAACCGAATACTATTCGATGCGCGTTTATTCGCTATCGACTGAAGTAAGTTTTCGACAGCAAGTCATGGTAGAGGTACAGTCCACTATACCATAGATTAAGTATATTAAATCTATGACTATACTCACTGAGACATAGCTTGGACTAGACGTGAAAACTTGCTTTAAATGACTTGACGTGATATTTTATATGATAACATTAGGCATACTTACTCGTATTTTACAATTACCTACTTTCTTTCCTTAGCAGCAACGACAAGAAGGGTCTCTTACTTACGCATGCTGATAATTGTAGTTCACGTAGCGTCGTCTTTTAAACGCCAGGCTTTATAGCAAAGGGAAATGCCGGGAACGCCCGCTAAAGCCTACAGAGCCTATTCCGAACCGCCTCGATTCAGTTTTTATTTGAATTCATAATAATTAGATTTGTCAAGTGTCATCCTCATTTAGACGTGTGGTAGAAGATGGTAAGCAAAGCATACGTAGCCTGGAATGGGAACTAGCTCTCTAGTGAGGCTGCCGGAATCTACTACTGTTATAAGGGATTTGGAAAATCTTCGACTTGTCGTAAAATGACATTGATGCAATGATATTACATAATATAAGGAGGGAGATATGTCATATCGCGCCTTCAGACGGCCCCGTGAAAACGGCCCTGGGACTGTCTCGCCTGTCTGCGCTCACTGAGCGAGACGCGCGCTATCCCTTTTGCTCTCATAAAAGTGCTATCTTCTTTCGCACTCGTAAACATGACGGCGCGGGGGTCATTTTCAAACGATTTTTTATTACGCGATGGCGCATCTTTCGTAATCATTGCATAGATGTTATTCTAAGATCACAGAGAATATAAATAGAATATCGTGTAAAGGTAGTCCTGGGTAAGACTTAAAGTTGCATCCAGAACCACCGGAGGACGGGCGGCAGCGTCCGTTGGTTAACGGTGGTGAAAATTCTTCGATCCCCAAGCCGAGGCGGCTAAAAAAGGAGATACAGCAAGGAGCCTCTCCCATGGTGCCAAACGTGGGTTTATGGCAACCTCAATCAAGGGGGAGGGCTTCTTCCAGCAGTTACGCCTTCTGATCATGATGTGGGGGTAATAGATAGAGTAGCATTGTTTTCTGGTCCTTCCCGGAATGACTTATTCTGGGAAGGAATGTTCTAGACAGAATGAATGTTCAGCTCCGAACAAATATTTAATATTTACGTATTTTTGTTTTTCAGTTCCTAATATTTTTTTCGATACAATAAAACAAAAGGCCGTTTACCGTGACGACTGGGACAATGATCGCGTCAAGTCAACCAACATATCCAACAAATGGCGGTTAGTTTCGTGAGCCAAGTCAAGATTACGTAATATAAAATATAATCGCCGACACTAGCTGTCATAGGGGGCCATCCATAAAGTACGTCACACGAATTTCATGATTTTTAGACCCCTCCCCCCTCCTTGTCACAGGTGGTCACATTTGTGAGACCCCCCCCCCCCTCCCTGGTGTGACGACACAAATTTGCAATTTTACATCAAAAAAAATTTAATTAAAACAGCAGTTCCACAATCAGTTTCATTTCCATTCAAATTAACTTTAAAATTAATTCAACATCAAATATTTGTAAAAATAACAAATTAATAGACTATTAATTGAAGAAAAAGAAAGGAACTTAGTTGTCTTCAGTCCATGGACTCTGAATCCATAATTGGCATAGAAGTCAGTTCGTTCTCATTGGAGTTGTTAACTTCAGCAACATTTGTGGTGTCTACATCTTCTTCATCCAACCATATGGCATCATCATTTATATCATCCAAACAAAGAATTTCTCTGGCACGTCTAGCTTAATAATTTAAATAATTTAATATTTCAAATTTCGCGATTCAATTTATTAAATTTGAAATGTGATGTCACAAAACTAGGACCCCAATTGGTCACACCATGTCACATTTCGTCGACCCCCTCCCCCCCCCCTTTATATGTGACGTACTTTATGGATGGCCCCTAGTGATCTGTGTCAAATGTAAATGCAATCAAATGTACTTATGCCATTGTAAAAGACTGGAAAGGGTTAACCATCCGCTATTTGGGTGTGATAATCAGCTAAACTTCGTAAACCACATAAAAGCATTAGCTGGCAGGGTTAGAAAATTAATGGCGGTATTCAAAAACATAAAGTTCTAAGAACTACGTATTAAGCACTCTGTCAATCATTATTAATTTATTGTATCGGATTCAAAGGGTGTCACTGAACCAAATAAGTACTAAGCGTCGGCATCGTAAAAGTGTTTTCATCACACTTGCTCGTAAAGTGGATCTTATTGCATTGGTTTTAGGCTTTTAATCCAAGCTATTACGCACGCGTGCTTTTTACATTACATTACGGCACTTGTGCTATAATAGGTATAACCCGGTAAAGTCAAGTTTGTACGTGACTGCGTGACTGCAATTAGACGTATATACACGAAGCACTCTTAATATAGCCGGGTAATACTTACAGTTTTTTTGCGCGCGCATTGCTGGTTTAGGCGCCATATTCCACAAATGTTGTTGACCTTTTCGCTGTGTGGTCGATTATTATCAAAAGAAGAAATGATGATGATGAAAACAGTCGTATGAAACTCTTGTGCTATGTTTCAATACACTCTCGGCTTCCTTATCGCGCTCGCCTGCGGCTCGCGCGCATAATACCGCCTCTAGTGTAATGACCAACATAGCACACTTGTATCATAATGTACTATTATAACACCTAGGTTTCGTACATTTTTCATGGATAGGTTTTTTTGTTTCTTGGGTGGATTCTTATCAGAATTCTTTCTTCTTCTTCTTTCTTCTGATTCAGTTGCACTGCCGCAGCTTTATCATTACTCGCTTAATAATACTGTCACCAGCATTCTTCAACCACTTTCTTATCAAGAAACGACACAAGGTAGTCACAAGAATCATCCATGCATAATTCAGAACCAAAACTTCATTCAATCCGTGCAAACATACATCGCACAGCCCCACAACACACAATCACACAACACATCATCGCACAACACAATCCTTTACTCTTGCACACGTACGTACTTAGAAAATTTTCACTAAAAAAATAGTGGACGTAATCTGTTAGGGGGAGCACGGATTTCTGATGTACAAGCTACTCTTAGCTTAGTTTGGAAATCCTGGGCTCACAATGTAAAATGTAGCTTTACACATAAATATTTTTCTTTTGTGGAATTATTGTGCTACTATTTACATACTATTTTTTGTTCTGTGACAATAAATTATTATTTTTGTTTTATTTATACGGGAATACTCACGTTTAATTAAATCGGATACTCCGACTATAGTTTCGAACACATCCGGTCACCTTTAGTCTATAGTCGGAGTATCCGATTTAATTAAACGTGAGTATTCTCGTATAAATAAAACAAAAATGTGTCAAAACCACGTCAGTTTTCATAATAAATTATTATTATTATTAAAAAAAAAAATTGTACAAAAATCTATACATGGAGCGTTTCTGACGTAGATACTTTTGTATATAATAAAATAGTAATGAGGTTATTTAAAGCCTGTTTAGACACTTATCTGATTAGCAGATATGTAAAACCCCTCAAGTCGGGGTGTTTTGCCATCTCTCTCGGTTGACGACGGGTATTGTACTTCCGGACGCAAGTTACGAGAGTACCAGCTCCCTTGGGTAGTCGCTCCGTCACTCTTGCCGTTTCTAACACGATTACTGGATTATGAACGGAATAAGCGTACTTTTTACATTCAAAAATTATAATAATAGGCATGATTGGCATAGAAAGGAACGGCCTGCTTACAGAAAAGCAAAAGCCCTTATTCTTAGGTACAACGGCTATCAAAACAATGTTGTAAAGCAATTGTATGGAAAACCGCTGTCTCCTGTTTCACACAAAATTGCATAGAAACTACGACGAAAAAATGCCAATCATTGGTCGCGCATTTGAAGTAAAACGCTCGAAATGCCATTTTGCAGCAGATTAAAATTAATCCAATTACTATGCAATGTGGTTTGGTTTCCTACGCGTCTATTTAAATTGTCTTTTTGAGTAATCTCAGTTTAAAAACATGTATATTATAAGAATTGTCATTAAGACTAAGTCACATTTCCGTTCTATTCACTTCTCTCTTCAGTGGTCCCGCTCCACGCTGTGGTATCAGAACGAAACAAAAGTAAAATGATCTTTAGCTTCGAAATAAAAGTAGAAATTAATAGGGACGCCACTACATATATATCATTTATAAATATAATTCTATGAATAGGGCCACTATCATAAATAATTCTAAATACTAGCACAACCCTGTAGTATGTCGAGGAAGATGATTGTAAGAATGAGGATCCACACCGCGATATATTTTCCGCAAGGCGGCGCATCGTCGATGCGGCTATAGGATAGTCAATTTCACCCACAGCGCTAAAATGTTTATAATTATTATGTCTGTGTGGTTTCACCATATTATATCATTGACAATCTCTACATATAATAAAAGTGGAGATCGAGGACTGTAGTGTAAGATTCCTATTTAACGTGGAAGTAAAATCTGGTATTGGTGAATCAAGAATTAAAAATGTTGCTTGCGCGATTTAGGTAAACTGTCTTATAAACCTTTAATAGAACAACTGTTTTTTTTTTTCAATACTATCATTATTGTAGTAACTAACCAAGTAACTAACGTTTTCAGCTGTACATTTAGTAAAGTTTTAGCAATTTTACTATTTTCTACATAATACGCATTTTTTATGCGCCATCTGGTGAAACAGTCGTTTTGTTCTGTTTATTCATTTGTTTTCTGTCTGTCTGTCCGGGATAAACTAGAAAACTACTGCACAGATCTTTACGCGGTTTCTATAAATATGTGTAGTAAAGGTCTGGTCAACACATAGGGTATAGCAATTGCTGAAAATATAGATCTCATATAAGAAAAAAATAAAATTTAAATAAACGCCATCTAGGCTCTTTTCAGGAACTATAGATGCCGATGATAAAAACAACGTGGCCTGTTGATGGAACTAAACATTTTCAACATATAGCTGACATTTATGCACAAAAAATAAGATGGCAGCTCCCTCATTTAATTCTGCAAATGATTTGGTCGTACTTTATACTATTTTAGGATATCGTGACAAAATAAAAAATCCCTGAATCCTGTTGTACTGATCGTCAGTAAGTCACAGTAGTAAATATTTCATTATTATATAATTTGTAACAAAAAGGTTCAACAATACTGAAGGGTATCCTAATAATTATGAACAAATTTTACTATGGGGCAAAACCTAAAATCGCGAAAAAATATTTGCTGTTCCATACAAAAAGTTCATCAACCTGACACAAATTGTATAGAACAGATGATATTTCTTCGTGTTTTCGGTGTTGGGCCCATAGTAAGAGTTGTTTAACATACACATTGTAGATAAATTAGTGGACCAAGTTTTACTAATTCATCATCATCTTCATCATTGGCCCGTTTTTATCTTAAAGTACAAGAAATGATTTATGGAGCGTCCAAAGTTAATTTGCACTTATGGCTAAACATGTCTGTTCGGGAGTCAAATAGATACGGTCAAATCAGGGTCACACAAGATGGCATCTGGTTGTCAGACCAAATGTGTCTTTTCACACGTTTGTGAGCTAACCCGTAAATCTAGGCTTTGTCTTGAACAGAATATAACCTTCAGCAGTCACTTTTATCCATCGATTATTATGATCCTTTGCAACTGGCTCCCAGCTTCCTAATTGTATGTGGTACTTCATTAATTATTAATAGCAAAATAAATTATGATGAAAATTATGATAACATTATTATTTATTACTAACATTGTTACGGAACCCTCCAAAGTGTATCATAACTTGCTTGAAGCGCATTTGACATTTTTCATTTTGCTTTTTAATTGTGTCCTGTCTTGACCAGTGTCAAATGATTATATATGACAGCAAGGAAGTGGTAACCTACCAGTATAAAACTTCCTTGCATAGCACGATGGCACATGGCAGTCATAATCCCGCTTTTTTATCGTATCCGTGAAATTTATTTAAAACACCAAATAAAGTTTAAGCTTCGAAATAACACACAAACACACAGCTTACTGAAGTTACGCTTAAAGGTTTGACATTTCCACGACCTAACCAAATCAGATAGTTTTTGAGGTATTCACACATCATCATCACACATCGTCTCTTACCATCAGGTGAGCTGTGGAGAAACACCCATTCTTTAATTGAAAATAACCCGTATTTCTTTAATTTGGTGGTATCCGAATATCTGTTTTCTTTAGGTACATTTCATATGGTATATTTGAGTTGTTAGTTCCTATAGGATAATGTCGTAGCCGTAGGGTAGTAAGAAATGGCATAAATCGGTGTTCTACTCGCAAGCATTTTTCAGTAGTAGGTTTGCGCACGAAGTCGCGGGTAACATTGATAACCTCCCTTTTTTGAAGTCGGTTTAAAATGGTTTTTTGTCCCCATGCGAATCCGGGACGGGTCAGCTAGTGATTATATATGACAGCAAGGAAGTATGGTAACCTACCAGTATAAAACTTCCTTGCATAGCACGATGGATCAGAATCAGAATCCCGCTTTTTTATCGTATCCGTGAAATTTATTTAAAACACCAAATAAAGTTTAAGCTTCGAAATAACACACAAACACACAGCTTACTGAAGTTACGCTTAAAGGTTTGACGTTACCACGACCTAACCAAATCAGATAGTTTTTGCGGTATTCACACATCGTCTCTTACCATCAGGTGAACTAAGGAGAAACACCCATTCTTTAATTGAAAAAAACCCGTATTTGTTTAATTTTGTGGTATCCGAATATCTGTTTTCTTTAGGTACATTTCATATGGCCTATTTGAGCTGTTTGTTCCTATGGGTTAATGTCGTAGCCGTATAGGATAGTAAGAAATGGCATAAATCGGCGTTCCACTCGCAAGCATTTTTCAGTAGGCACGAAGTCGCAGGCAACATTGATAACCTCCCTTTTTTTGAAGTCGGTTTAAAATGGGTTTTTGGGCCCCATGCGAAGCCGGGGCGGGTCAGCTAGTCATAGAATAAAATAAAATAAACAAGTAACTTTTCCAGGACCCTTATCTTGGAGCACCAGTTTTTTTGTAATTGTAGAGGGTCTACACATGCAAAGCATGGCTGTAAGCTGACTTATTGATCCACTTAAATGGTCAAGGTTGTTGTATACTTATACTACGTATTCTAGGTAAGCTCTGTGCGAAAAATCTGCAAAAATAAAAAAAACGTGTGAACTTGCGAACACAATCCTGTGCCACACTGCACTGCACTCGTCACCCTGAGATTTTAGATGTTAAATCTATTCATACCCAGTAATTTATCTAGTAACATTGCCCTTGTAACCGGAACACACACTTGCACACTGCTTGGCGATTGAATAACTGGCAAAGGTATGGTACTTCCCCAGGCCGACTCTGCAGTAGAGTCCTACCACTACAACTTTTGTAATACTGTATGCACTCGGCAATGACCTTAGGCCTTGTTACAGTTCTTCTTTGTGCGTAGAAGTTGCAGCACTGTCCAGCTCTACCCATAGTGAACATGGATAGAAAACATGAGGATATCTTCATCGTCTCGATCGCCGGGAACAGCGAGAAACTCATTGAATGGCTTATTGACTTTGCCTTTGACAAAAATATACAATTATTTTTATCTTAAAAAACATGGAATGTGTGAGCGAGAGAGAGCTGTCAAGGATACCCAGGCCAAGCTGTATGACACTCTAACCTACTATATACATATAATAATTACTAGGTAAGTTCATAACATACGCATTTCCATTCAGCGTGGCAATGCCGCCAGCATGGTGGGTACGCTGCCGACTGGTAGTGGGTTTGAGCATTTGGATTGTCTCTAGACTTTCATCGGTCTGGATACAAACCTTTTGTTTTTTTTTGTGTAGTAGGCTAAGTAGTCTTTGTAGTTTGTTTTAATACATAACGTAAGCACAGCATACAGTTACCTACCCAGCTCTATGACTTTTCGAGCGCTGTAGTAAGCTATAGCACATTTCTGTACCTATCCCAAACTACAGATTGGAGGGCTCATTCAGATATCACTAATCTAGCTTCAACTTAAGTTTGACACTCTGTATAGCTAAAGTAGCGTAGCCTAAGCCAGCTTCGCCCCATAAAAAGTTAGGCCCCTTCCTACATCGTCGTCGAACGGTTATCACATAAACATGCTCCCAGGCAGCAGGGCGAGCTGGTTTAAACAATTTACGTTTACTTCTATAAAAGTTCGTTTTACAAGCGGTTGAGGCAGAGGCTATAATTTCTTGGAGAGCTTTTAGAAGTACCTAAACGTCGGGTGCGGCGTCTGACGTTGGCGGAGCGGTTATATGTATAAGAGAAATATTTAAATAAGTACGCGCATCAAATTGGCTCCATTAAATAAGTTAAGTGTAGGTAACGTTACTTGAACCAGGATTCATCGTAATTAGGAAAGGCGTCATAGTTTCCATCACAACCGGTGACCTTTCTCAAGGAGTGAAAACAGCAAGGCGTGCGCGATATCACGTCTTGCTTCATTATTATCGCACTATACAGGATTAGTTCTAGTCAGTTAGCATAATTGAGGTATTTTTCTTTTGCGATTTCAATGTTGGCTCCATAGTAAAAGTTGTTTGTTTTGATGTACAGAATATGCCCTTAAAAGGATGCTAAATGATTAGAACTAACCCAGTATATAAGAAGGGGTTGCATTGTAATTTGTAACAACAATACAAATAAACACAAAAAGTACAATAAATGTTGTGTTTTGCAATTGGTTGCAAATATTTAAAAATGACTATCGACCTCAATTATGTCAAATCTAATTAAGTTTTTTTACTGTGGGGTTCGCAACTTCTGCAGCTCACCACCAAGCGACCACCCGCTCAACTAGTCCGTAGTTGCGGCCAGCAGGGCTTCTGTATTATTCAAATACACTACCTACGCTTACCCACGTGCTTTAACGTTACGCTTCTTGGCACGTCTCTTCATTTCCAGCTGTGCCCCGCGATTTATTCACCCTAGATGATCTTTTCTAGCATTTCCCGTAACTTCGTAACCCGTAATTTCGTGTTCGTGATTGTGATACACAATTATGTGCAATTGTACTTTATTAATAAGCAGCAAAATCGACCCTATAGATTTGGCCTTTATATGTATGCTGCGTTGTGTAATGCGCTAAAAGTGATACCTAATATCGCGAATCCGGACCCTTATCATGGACGTTCGTGATTCTGATTGCGAGCGTGCGGGAGCGGGAAGGCGCATGGCGCGAGTAAGTTCGTACGAGCGGGATGGCATGCTATCGCAATCAGAAACGCGAACGTCCATGATAAGGGTGCCGACCAAAGTCACAATTATTACTGGATCAAATCAAAGTCCTTAGATTTTGTGACAATTAAATTTGGTCGGATTCGCGATATTATCACTTTTAGCCTTTGATTATATAGAGAGAGAGAGCTAGATTCTCCAAGGTTTTAGCACATTACGGAACGCAGCAGTAGTAGACCCAAGGATGCATGTGAAAGTCTGGAGGGATAAAAGGATGGATATGAAAGTTTTACTTCTAAGCCACATGATCGTAACGTGCGAACGTGGGAAATGTCTTCCGCTTTCTTAGGCAAGTTTAAGTACTTATGTGTGTTTTTGCATTATAAATAAATGTTGATACTTATGGACTAATATCAATATGCAGTGATTATAAAAACATGTAGTATATCAGCCTTTGTATAGTCCTCCGCCGGAGTTTTTATTTGCCTAATTATAATAGGTAATATTTATTAAGTACCAAAAGAACCAAGATTTACATGAACAGTAAGATAATTACGCTTATGGGCTTATGCCAGTCAACAAAGGCACAAATAACACGCTCTAAAACGTTTTAAATTTCGACTACACCTGGATGACATCTTCATGTTTTTCATTAATTTTGATTTAAAAACCAAACAGGGATACAGGGTCCAGATCCACGATGGATCTAGTGAGATTTTATTTTCTAATTGGATCTGTTTTCAAAGATGTGGCTCCTGTATCTACTGAGATTGGTCCGGAATTTAAACCCGCGACCTCGCGCTTTCAAGTCGAGCGGTCTCCCATTCTACCACCATTATTAACAGTGATTATGTTGCTAATCAGGCGCCTTCTTCAGCCGGCCTGCCCGTGAACATGTTGCATGCAACTCGCCGAAATATCAAATAATAATAATAATAATAAATAAACTCAGCAAGTACCTTGACTTGGCCTTCGAGATAACCGCCATGTGGGATGTTGACTCGACGATCATTGTCCCGATAGTCGTTTCGGCGAATGGTCTCATAGCGAAGAGCCTCGACCAATACCTCAAGAGGCTCTCGCTAGACGGTTGGGTCAAGGGTCAGATACAAAAGGCAGTGGTACTTGACACGGCACGCATTGTCAGGAAGTTCCTCACTCTGCAGCCCTAACCACCGGCAGCTTGAGCCCTGCCCCGCTGCCGGCGGCACTCTAGGTTTAGGTTTTTTATAATATTTATGTTTTAAAATTTATATTGTAAAAAACTTAGATTTAAGAAAGTAAATAAAGTGAATAATAATAATAAATCAATAATATCGGAATATTAGTCAGATACTCGCTTCACAATAAAATAAATAATAATTTATCTGTAATGAATAACGTTCATCAGCCCGGAGACGTCCACCGCTGAACGAAGGCCTCCCCCTTAGACCGCTACACTGTACGACAACAGTCATATGCATCCACCGGTTACCCGCGAGTTTCACGATCCACCTAGTGGGAGGCCTTCCTACGCTGCGTCTTCCGGTACGTGGTCGCCACAAAAGAACTATCGTCCAAGAACCGTGAGAGTAAAAATTGAGTTTTATAGAATAATACGTTACGTAAATTAATTTCAAGAAAATGCTAGAAGACAACTCATTTTCATTTACAGTTTCATTATTTACTTTAAAGTTTATATACCAAGTCTTGAGTGAAAAAACATACAAACTATAGAACTTCCTTGCAAATCCCCTAGGGATAGGTTTGAAAAATAAAAAATACTTTTTTCATTATTTACCTACTCTAAAGTTTATTTAAGTATATCAAGTTTTGAGTGAATCGACAGAATAAAAAAAACATATGAACTATGGAACACTATAAACCGTTAAAAAAAAAAATTAAACATACTTGTTTAATTATTTATTCTAAAGTTTATTTGTGCCGAGTTTTGAACCAATCAAACCCTGGAATAAAAAACATCCATAGAAATGTTACCACCCTGTTTAACCAACCACCTTAGGCGATAATTTTAGAAAATCAGGCTACGATATGTCTTACTCCAGAACCTAAACTATCCACATTTAAAATTTCATTAAAATCGGTTTAGTAGTTACTGAGGCACGTGGTAACAAACATTCACACACACAAACATTCGCGTTTATAATATTAGTAGGAAGTAGGATAGGATACAAAACCATTGACACGACGAAGAAGAAGCATAATAATAGTTTTTGAAAAAAAAACAACTAGCAAACAAATACTTTCTGGGAGGTTTGTTTCCGTGTTGAACACGGAAAAATCATGTCGTTGTATTCTATTATTTTCTTAAACTTGTGTTTTTTCGCGAATTACGACCTTACTTAAAAAAACTTTTCAACCGTTAGTCACTGCTTAAGATGCTCTGCCATTTTCTCTCTGACGTGAAGTTGCACGTGCTAGAAAAGGACAGAGAAGTTTTAGCAGTGACTAAGAGAATCGAAATTATTTTAGGTAAGGCCGTTAATGATTAAAAATGGTGGTGTTTTATTCATTTACAGTCTTACTTAAAAATCTTTTCAACCGTTAATCACTGCTTAAGATGCTCTGCCATCTTCTCTCTGACGTGAAGTGTAACATGCAAGAACAAGACAGAGAAGTTTAAGCAGTGACTAAGAGAATCGAGATTATTTTAGGTAAGGCTGATAATGTCGTGAAACATGTCTTTTCTCTCTCTTCAATGTTGAAATACATGCACGAGTGTGGGCAAGTGATAAACAGTCTTACTTAAAAAATCTTCTCAACCGTTAATCACTGCTTAAGATGCTCTGCCATCTTCTCTCTGACGTGAAGTGTAACATGCAAGAACAAGACAGAGAAGTTAAAGCAGTGACTAAGAGAATCGAGATTATTTTAGGTAAGGCTGATAATGTGGTGAAACATGTCTTTTCGTGTTGTTTCCAAACCTCAGTAGAAGCTCATAGTAAAATCGCCACAACTTTACCAGGGCATGACTTGGACTCGACTATGACTGGTTTCGTGTGACTGACTGTGATTTAATGACATATTTGACGTTATTTTAATAAAATAAACTTGAAAATTCATAATCTTGACACTGGCAGAATGCACAACGAATGATGCCAAAAATTAAGAAAAAAAACTACGTTCTGACAGCTGTCAGAAATCTTCTCATTTTTTTTCTTTGTTATTGGTACGCACGTTGTGCATTCCGCCAGAGTCAAGTATAGTTTATGTAGTATTATCAAGTCAAATATGTCAAAAAATCACACGAAATTAGTCAAAGTTAAGTCCAAGTCATGTCCAAGTAAAGTTGTGGCGACTTTACAATGAGCTTTTACGGAGTTTTGAATACAACACAAAATGACATGTTTCACCACATTATATCACTTGCCCACACTCGTGCATGTAATTCAACACTCACGGCCTTACTTAAAAAAACTTTTCAACTGTTAGTCACTGCCTAAGATGCTCTGCCATCTTCTCTCTGACGTGAAGTTACACGTACTTGTTAATATATTGATTAAGGAAAACACTGGTATATTTGTAATCACTATATATTGTACTTTAAACTAATCATTTACTTTTAACTACGCACTACACAAACGGAGGCCATTACTCAGACCGACCAACCCAAAGACAAATATAAATGGTGGACGGACCCGGAAGCTTCTTTCTGTCATAGAGAAAGAATGATGTAGATACATGGTTTACTACAGATAATCTAACACGCCTCCTTACATTATTATTTCTCTATTCACTTTTAAATATTTAAACAACAAAAAAACTTACTTATTTTATCTATTATAAACTGTTACATATTTATATAATATTTTATTTTTTTTCTATCTTACACTTTGTAATTTCTTAAGTCTATTATTTAAACATTCTTAAACACATTTTCTTCTTATTGAATAACTATATAATATTTATCATACGTCTATGTACTTTTCTTGTGTTTATACACTCATTATTTTCTATACTTACATACTTTTGGGTTTTACACCACCTATAACAATTTTTTACATTTTTTATTTTTTTATTTTTTTTATACTGTTTTATTTCATTACTTTTTATTAAATGGATGCAACAAAAATACTTCTATTTTTTATTTATAACAAACCCAACAGACTTCTAAATTTAAGAAACTTTATACTTGATAAGGATTTTGTAAAAATGTCAGCGACATTGTCCTCCGTAGAAACTTTTATGACATCAATTAAGCCATTCTTTACACTCTCATGTACATAGTGGTAATGCACTTCAATATGTTTAGAATTCTTAGTAAAATTACCAAACTTAGCAATGGCTAATGCGCCAGAATTATCCTCATATATTTTTACAGGTTTACATTCCTTTTTAAAGACTTCCTGAATTAATGAATTTAGGAAAATTATTTCAGTTACTGCTTCCGATAATGAAACATACTCAGCAAATGATGATGACTTAGTTACACAATTTTGTTTCTTTGACTTCCAATAAATTGCATTTCCAAATAGTCTTATTACAAAACCAGTTGTGCTTTTTCTACTCACAATATCTCCAGCAAAATCTGAGTCTACATAACAGTCCAAGAAATCAACATTTGTATTTTTACAATATGTCAGTTTTAGCTCTCTAGTTAAATACAAATATTTTAGAACTCGCAGAGCATGTTTGAAATGCGTTTCATCATAACAATTTTGGAATCTACTTAGGTAATTTACACTGAAAGATATATCAGGTCTTGTGCCTGAGCTGATGTACAATAATGCACCAATTAAATTTCTGTACTTTACATTTTCAATTACATCACATGGTTCTAATTTTAGATTAATTTCCATTGGTGTCTTGGGCAATCTAGAGTTTTCAATATTGTAACGTTTAGCTAGTGACTCTATATAAGATTTTTGACTTAAGGTCATAGTATTACATTTTTCATAATCATACTTAATATCAATTCCAATATAATTCTTTACTTTGCCCATATCTTTCATAGTGAATTTATTCATCAGTTTATTTTTAACATCGGCAATCATTTTATTACTTTTACAGCATATAAGCATATCGTCAACGAACAGTAATATATATATAGGTATGTTTTCATTTGATTTTACATAAAGACAATAATCATATTTGCTTCTACTGAAACCGAGAGTAATTAGAAAATCATTTACACATTCATACCAAGCCCTAGGACTTTCTTTTAGTCCATACAAAGATTTATTTAGTTTGTAAACTCTACTGGTACCATCTTCATAGCCTGGTGGCTGTTGCACATAAACTTCTGACAATACTCTACCATTTAGAAAAGCTGTTTCTACATCCATTTGATTAATATTTAATTTTTCCTGGCAACAGTATGAGAGTAGTACCTTTAGAGTTTGCATCTTAGCGACAGGTGAATAGGTATCATCAATACAATCAGTTTGTTGAAAACCTCTAACCACTAACCTGGCCTTATACTCAGTTTCAGATTTCTTTTTATATACCCACTTAACATCAATAACCTTTTTGTCCTTTGGTCTGTTTACTAGGGTCCATGTATTGTTTTTAACTAGACTGTCCATCTCACGATTCATTGCACCTGACCATTGTTTAAATTCATCACATGACATCGCCTCCTGAATATTATCTGGAATCATAGCATCACAAAAGTTAGCATATACACAGTAATAACCAAATTCTTCATCGAACCGTACTGGTTTTTTAATTTCCCTTCTTGCTCTTATGTTATCTACATTTGCATTATTTTCATTTGTCTCATTTTCTTGATTAGGATATTTTCTCTGAATATTAATTTCTTCTTCAGGCTGTTTATAATTTAATTTTGTGTCTTCACCCTTTCCATTGTCTGACTTTGCATTTTCTTCTTCATAATCATCACTGAACCCAATACATTTCACATCTTCTTCTATAATGTCACAGTGTCTTGCCACAATCACTCTGTTTTCAACAAGTACTCGGTACCCTACCTCGGTGTAGCCAAGTAAAATTCCAGGTTCAGCCTTTTTGTCAAACTTAGATTTCCTTTTAACTTCTGGTACTCTCACATAAACTTTACTTCCATACATGCGCAGGTTACTAAATGATGGTTTTCTTCTGAAAAATATCTCATATGGTGTCTTTCTTTCAATTGTATTTGTCAATGTTCGGTTTTTCAAATATGTTGCTGCTTTAACAACTTCTGGCCAATATTTTCTTTCTACTTTGGCTTCCGACAGAAGACATCTTGCCATATCCATTATCGTTCTGTTAAATCTCTCTGCAGTACCGTTTAATTCATGAACATATGCAGGGCATGGTTTTATAATTATTCCTTTTTCTCTTGCAAACTGAAATGTTCGTGCATTTATGTACTCTGTGCCATTGTCACATATTAATTCTTTTATCATTTTTCCAGTTAAATTTTGACATTCATTTACATACTGAACTAGACATTCATAAACTTGATCTTTTGACTGGATACAGTAAACTTTTGCCAACTTGCTGTAATCATCTATAAAGCTTAGGAAATATTTTTCTCCTTGATAACCTGTGACTCGATGAGGCCCATTTAGGTCTGTGTGCACAATTTCCAAAATATCTTCAGCTCTTCGTCTATTATTTTTGAAAGGTAAATTATGCATTTTATTTTCCATACAGATGGCACACTTCATATATTGTTCTTCCAGTTCTGTAGGTATTCCTTCTAGTAGTTCCCCTTTACACATCAATTTTAAGTTATAAAAATTTACATGTCCAAGCGTTCGGTGCAATTTCTCTTTCACAGTCATCGAAGCTATGTTTGCTTGTATTGACCCATTTGACATATAACTCTTAATTACATACAGTCTGTCCTGTTTAATAGCGATGGCCAAAACTTTTCCATTACAGTTATAAATTTTTGATAAGCGGCCTTTTGATACAATGGAATGATTGTCAGTTATTTTTGAATAACTTAATAAGTTTGCTTTCATTTCGCTTACATAAAATACTTTTGTTAATGTAACTTCCGACTTTTTTCCATATACTTGAAAAGTTGTTTTTATGTTACCAACTTTGGATGCTAGAAGTATTCTTCCATCACCTACTTTAACTTTAACTGGAGTTTTTAGTATCTCAAATGTCTCAAAGTATTCATCGGTGTTAATAATATGATCAGTACAACCGCTGTCTAATAACCAGGAAATTTCATTCTTATTTGTTGACTCATTTTCACATTCAGTATTATTATTCAAAATTGTTGTAGTATGGAAACTGTTACCTTGATTATCATTGCTTGATCTAGACTGAAAATTTCCTCTGCCTCTTTGAAAGTTATAATATGAACCTCGCCCACGATTGTGTGGAAAGCCACGACCACGGCCACGATAGTTATTGTTTCGATATCGACAATCTTTCTTCATGTGATTTGGTTTTCCACAATTGTAGCATATTAATTTACTTTGACTTGTTGGTGAGGTTAGTTTTGACTCTGCTTTAAAAACATTTGACTTACTTGATTCTATTTGGGTTTTTCCTGATTTTTCTTCAATCGATTTCAATTTAATTTTGCTTTTTAAGTAGTCGACGGTTCTGTCCTTTTCCGGGAGCACATCTATAAGATCTCCGATGTGACTATAGCTTTGCGGCAACGCCTTTATCATGTAGTTAAGTTTCTCCTGCTCACTTACGGCAGCCCCGGCCTGTTTCAATTCATTCACTGTTTTTTCAAAATCGTCGAAAAATAAGCCGACTTCAGAATAATTTTGCAGTTTCACAAGTTCTAGGTTATTTCGACAAACAATTTGCAATGCAGTTGATTTTTTAAGGTACATTTCATCGAACTTCTCGATTATTTGATAAGAGGACTGCAGGTCGCAAACATATTCCAACTGTTTGTTTGTTATTGCACTGTAAATGTAATTAGTGGCTTGAATGTCCATCTCGTCCCACTTGTCAGGTACGTCCGTGGGAATTCGTTTTCGCATTGCTACTTCCTTGCATTTTTTGAATTGCAAGAATTTCAAAATTCTTAATTTCCAGTTTTTATAATCGGCCCCGTCAAATATTGGAATAATTATATCACTATTCTTCACAGTTGAAGCCATTTCGTACACCACGTTTGACCTCGTGCTTATCAAAAATTTTCTTTATTTTTCTTTATTTTTAAACCACTTTCCGCTACCATGTTAATATATTGATTAAGGAAAACACTGGTATATTTGTAATCACTATATATTGTACTTTAAACTAATCATTTACTTTTAACTACGCACTACACAAACGGAGGCCATTACTCAGACCGACCAACCCAAAGACAAATATAAATGGTGGACGGACCCGGAAGCTTCTTTCTGTCATAGAGAAAGAATGATGTAGATACATGGTTTACTACAGATAATCTAACAGTACTAGAAAAGGACAGAGAAGTTTAAGCAGTGACTAGGAGAATCGAGATTATTTTAGGTAAGGCCGTCAATGAATAAAACACCAAATTAATTCGCGAAAAAACACTACATAGTTTAAGAAAATAATAGAATGCAGATACATGATTTTTCCATGTTCCCTCCAAAACTCAAACTTCCCATTAAGGGCCTAAACAGCATAGACTAAAACACTAAAAAGATAGAGCTTTCGCTTTTCTGTGCTTATGACGGTGGTATTAACTTTGAAAAACCGTAAGATTAAGTAAGGTTTCAAAATATAATGCAACTAGGTAAATTTTGGGCTTTGAAACGCAAATTTTGAAGCTGAATTAGAAGACAGTTCTGCAGCAGGCGTGCCTTGAGGAATCCCTGAAGTCAGCTTAGCGTTAACATTAACGTGATAACCATTTCGCAAACTTCTGATTGACAGTATCTATCGCCTCTCAAACTTAAATAGGTAAACTCGGCCAAAGTTGCCAGCGACGACGCTGAGCTCTAAGCTCATGAATTGATAAACGACCAGGAAACAGTGGCGACGCTTGGGGACAGGGTAGAGCGACTTCAAAATATAAAATTTGGCTTCTCAGCATGGCCCTTTTTAATGAAATAATTTATTAAACAATTATTTGTTAAGTTGGCAAGTTTCAAGTAAAAGTGGAACACGACGAGCTCGCGGGAGTCGCGTGGCGATCTCGCGGAGGCGCCGCGTCGCCAAATGCAGCGGGGTAGAGCGCCTCGTGCCGTCCCTATCGCGAGCACGGTGCGGCGCCTCTAGTGACAGGGACGGCGGGCTCCGTAGGCCGCGTCACCCTCTCAAACTTTATCCGGATTCCAAGTTGGCGCGCGGCTCGGCTCCGCTCGGCTCGTCCACTTCGGTCAGTCGTTCCACGCCGGCACTCGGTAGCGCACGCATACTTTAACTTCCTTATAACTTTTCGTAAGTTCGCAATGACGTTGCGCTGCGTGTTGGCGGTGCTGGCGCTCGCGGGCGCCACGTTCGCGGGCCCCGAGGTCACCGAACTCAAAGTGGACGTGGAGAGCGCGCCCGAGGGCTGCACCACCAAGTCCAAGCACGGAGACATGCTGACCATGCACTACACCGGCACACTCGACGATGGCACCAAGTTCGACTCGAGGTATGTGCGCTGACCATCATGCCACCGGCCGGCTCCCTGACGCTCGCGGAACACTCGCGCACCTCCTAACGGCGCTGTTGCTACTGTTCACCAGCTTATCAACGAATTAATTAGCTGTTCCGCAAGCTGCTCAGAGCTACCATAAGCCATGACATTGGTCTTTATCTAACCCTTTGTTCACGTGAAGATTTTTTAAATGTCAAATACCTAAGTTAATTTATTCTTGTAGGTACAAAGTTTCATACATTCCAAAGGTACGGCTGGCACGGGTCGAGTAATGAATCGAATCGATTTAACTAAGAACATTGTTATTATCGTAACGTAAAAAAACATGATCGGAGCGACGACCGAATCGGTTGACCTTACTTTGCTTAACACGTCACAGTTGTTTAGAGGAAAACTAAAGATTTTTTTAATAATAAACAATTCGGGTTCTTCCTAGTGGTCAAACTAAATGGCCTAACTGATTTGTCAAACAGAAAAAAAAACTTTGTGGTCATACAATTCAGTCGATGTCATTACGAGACGAACATAGCTATGATTCATTACAATTTGAGTTTTAACATTCCAAAACCCGATGATTATTTCTATAATCATTAAATACTTGTAATGTAACTAACGCCTGCCGCTAACTATCGGTACGAAATCTCATTAGTAAGTAGGTAGGTATACTTGTAACGTGTTGCCTACCGGAACATTTTTTGCGTAATTTTTATTCATTTTGGATTTTCTAACTTAACAGAAAAGAAAATATGTATAAGTAAAAAAAATATCCATTTACACTCTTTTTCTGTTAATTCCATATTATAAAAAATAAGCCTAAAATCGACTTCACCAAACTCATCGCCGGATTTAAGGGAGGGCAAGCGGGGCAACGGGCCCGGGCCTCCAAGAGAGGGGCGTCCACATAAACTGTCCTTACTAAAACAAGTTTGGTAAATCCTAATATGTCTGCTGAGAAGATGCGAAATAAATGATTGAAACACTTGCAACAAAAATATTATTTTACTGCTAAAGCCAAGCGTGGAGAATATGCAACCTTTTAAGGAGAGGCCTTCGTCCAGCAGTGGACATCATCTGGCTGATGAAGATGAGGACTCCTTTGTTGCCCCAGGGCCTCCACACCTCTAAATCCGGTCCTGACCAAAATGCTTCAACATTGCTAACACACATGGAAACTGGTGATAAGACGATAATTATTATCTTTCGAACCCGTTCGCGCTTTCTGATTACAGCTCAAGTTACAATACTGATTACGACTAGGTACCGACATAACAATCCGAATTTTCCTTGGACGTATATACGTAATAAAATGTATAAGTCAACAAAAATTGTCACTGTTGTGGACTGAAACTTCCACGTCAACTAAATCAGGCATGTCAAATGGAACTGCCACGTCAGCATGACGATAGTGATATTTTGCATATATTGATAATTGTATATTCCGAACGTTAGAATATAATTGTGTAGATTTTGCTTTTCTTGTATATAAGATCTATTACTATATAAGAATTCCAAAACGCATGTGGCTAATTGGTGAAACTTTTCTTCTACTACGCCAAAATGTCATATATTCTTATCGCCTTTTGGTAACCGGAACTTAAATCAGAAAACTTGAATTAAAACCGTATAATTCTGATACTTAACTGAATAAACTTAGGACAGGACGAACGAACGAAAAAATAAAAATAAAACGTCACGGAAGGGGGTTAGCAGCCATGCGTTTCCCAAAGTAGGCAGGTCATAAAACCGGGTGTGAAAATTTATTGCTTGCCTTAGAGCGTCAACCTGCAAAGTACCGAGCACCCTGACTCCCGTAAATGTAGACAACAGGACCTATAAATAGTAATGAAGCCGGAAGGGAGTTATGAATGCTGCATTCGTCACCTACAAGATGTTATCCGACATGCTGTAGCCGCTCCCTGTCACACATACATGCCATACAATGTTATGAGCGTTTTTATTTCACGTTTATATTTTTTTCTTATATAAGTATGTATAACTGCACTGCGCCTTGTAGTTTAGCCGTATTTTCTGCTATTCCGTATTTTCAGGAGAGGATCGGTGTCCGCGCGTCCTCGTGACTCACCACGATTTAATTAAGATGAGTTATGCCATTCAGTCGTGATTATATAACAAACAGAGTTACTTCTCTTTTATAATATGATTACTATTTTAAGATTCGTAAATTTACATATATATGCAATTGATATTTACAACTTTACTTAGTCCGTTACATTTTGTGAGTAACCGGTACCCGTTTCAAGCTGAAATTGGCCTTTATTTCACCGTTGGCGCTCTATCATCGAGATGCAGGAGTCCAATGAGGTTCCACAGGCATACATTTTCGCAGATGGCGCCAGCGGCGGTCCGGATGTGGCAAAATCAAGTTTTCTTGTTAATCGGGGCTTCTAAGCAATCTAGATCTGCTCTTGATGAGGGCGTTGTGGATAATCTAGTCCAATTAAAAATATTGGGTACTGTGCCTTGTTTTAAGAATACATGTAAGTGTTGACAGCCTGAAAATATATTTGTAGATTTGATAGTTGTTTACATTTTATGTTGGACAGAGCTTTAATTAGCTCACTAAGGAATAATATAAATAATTAAGGAGTATATATTAATAATAAGGATTGCTGTACAAACCATATGCAGATTCTCCTTCGTAATCCAAGTCTAATAAGAGTAAAACCATTAAATTGTAGAAAAAAACAACAAAATGTATGAGATTGACAGTTGACTATGGCCGTAACGACGATGCGCCTACCTAGCGCAAAAAAATCGTAGTATGGATCCCCGTTGTCTATAAATTTTATAGTAACCTGTCAGCAGCACATGGTTCTTCTTACTACATAGCCCCTGTATCTACTGTATACCTTCAAAATATCAGTGCCTAATCGATTACCTCCACAGTGCCTTGGAAACTTGGAGGATCTAGCCCTCTCTCTCTTTATAATATCAAAGCTTGGAAAGTAGACAACTTCGACATGAGTAAGTTAAGTTCATAATCGCGTAAATTCTATATATTATAATAATATTCGCAACTTAATATAATTAGCATCTACGTCACTTGTTAAATTGACTTTTCTAGTAAGCTAACGCGTCCGGTGGCATTTGATTTTCTTCCAGTCCTGTTAAGCTTCTAGTTCTTTTAAAACTCTGCAACTTAACTAATCTTTGGCTGCCTTAATTTTATACGTAATTTTCGTCTCCCTGGATATCTGCAATATGATTACTTGTCACTCTTGATTGTTTAGAGGGAGAATAGAACGGGCAAAGTTACATGGCCAGTGCCGTCTTTTTATACGGACATATATTTAAATAGTCTACGTGTGTGTTTATTATAAAACCAAACGATATAACGAATACAAAGCTGTTTATGTATATCTAGTGCTACAACTTACTCGTAACAGCTATTGTATAGCACATTGGCTACCATGTCAACTTGTCTAAACAACTTACAGACTCATAACGTTGCCATTGCCGCCCATTATATTCAAATCACTATTCAATATTTGTAACTAATGACATAAAAAACGTACAAAAAACTTTTTTATATGAACGACGCCTTGCTGTTTTTGGTAAAATAATTTAGTTTTTAGGAAAATGGTAAATTCTGAGATATCATAAACTTTTAATGTAATCTCCTTGATTGTTTTTTTTTGTCCTAGATTTATACAAATACCGGGCACTTAGGCCGCTAGTACAAAATATTAGTAATTATGTTAATACATGGTGTGCACAATAGAGTTTATATCTATCTATTAATTGTGTTTTTATACTTTATGTTGGTATGTAGGAAGAGAATGAGCGCTAACTCGTCGAGTAGCGATAACGGTACTCCATTCGCTTTCGGCGCGGCTCGTGACCGCAGGCTAGTAAACTATACAGGACATTAAATAAGGCAAATAAGTGACACAGGCATTTTAGCAAGGCAATTTTTGAAGGGAATGTCTTACTTAAGCTTTTTATAGGCAATACAATTTTAGAATCTAGGCTACTTTAAACTATACTTGAATCAAATGGGTAATGTATGCTATAAATTAAAAAGGTTCGCAGGTACGAGTAGTTTCATCACGAAGAATTAATTATTGAAGTTGAAAAACTAGAAGAATGTTTTTATTAGATCTATATATTTTTCTGTAATACGGTGCTTACTTTCTTAATATCTTGCGAGCGAAAGACATCAACGCGCTCTTTGTTACAATCACGGATATAGTATAAATCTGGATTGCGCATTTAAAATGGGGTCCAATATGAAAGTGAGGATAAAAGTAATTTCCTTTTAATTAAGTATTCTCTTATTATACACAATTACATTTGTTAGCAGTATTCTGAGGAAGACTACAGTTCTTAAAATCAACACTCGGTGTTCGAGAGCGAAGGTATTGCATGCACTGTTTGACAATGACGATGGTGGAAAATGGGAATATTTAAATAGTTGTGCTCCTTTCCAACATATAGTGGTATAAGTGGATAGCTGGACAGGAACACAACTTTTTCAAACATGCTCACTGTCCTTGTCCACCAGTGATGGACACGCGGGTGGTGGACAACGGGAATCATAATCGTTCTTCGAGAGGTTCTCGATCAATAAAATTATCAGAAGCGAATAATACAATTAGATTAAAATCACAAATTGTTTGTTTTTCAGTTTGTAATCGTTGAAATGCGTAAAAAAATATACTTACTTCTTACATAATATGGTAAACTAGAGGTCGCCCGCGACTTCGTCCGCGTACGGAAGAAATTCGGCCCGCTCCCAAAATTCACCACTTTAAATCATCCCGAGCAATTTTTTTAGCCCCCCTAATTTACCCAACTCTACAACTCTAACGACTCTACCAACTCCCCCCAAACCCCCTCACAGTCACCTCACTGTCAGTTAGTCAGTCAGGACAGAGCCTTTTCTATATATTAATTAAATACTCTGTGGACAAATTGTTAAACAGAAACAGGTGAAGTGAGTTGCCAGAACAGAGAGACGTGAGGTGACAATGAACGAGCTTTGTTTCTCAGGACGAGAGCAAGTGATTAACTAACAAAAGTTCAGCTTCCCAAACGCACACCAAACTTTTGTTATTACCGCTTATGAGTGCCTCAGAAAATTTACCGTTTAATTATCTACATTCTTAGCTTTTACGCCACTTGTTTTAAAGATTGTACTCCTTTCAATTATCGTCTGAAGTAATGACTTTTCCCCCGGCCCTAGTCGCGGTTTACCCCTCTTCTCCCGTACTCGCAATGATCGCTCAGCCACCGCCTCCCGCCGCCGCCGTACTTACCTTTGAAATATTAATCACATCACATTCCAGTTGTCTCGAGCTATACTGTGTGTGCCTGTAGAGATAATTTCAGACTACTTTGCTTGAAAAAGAAATAATTATGCTGAACAAATCATAATACTTACTTTGTATTGATGGAAAAATTACAAAGTAATTAGATTTTGTATTCTGCCCAGTAAAGCTACCACTGTCAATAAGCCCAGTACAAAAAGTTCAAACAAAATCCGTATTGTACGCTGCCATCTGGCAGCCGAGCTGTAATGAAGGGATCGAGTTTGACTCAAACTTAAATATTTACACATTCTATTTCCGAGGAGTCTCTCAATTCTTTCCGAGATTCGATTCAAGAAGACTAAAGTTAAATCGCTTTATATCTCACATGGTTGGAATCATGCGGTCGTTATACCAATAATTTAGCATATTGGATTGCGGTTGCTAAAGTTGATGTGTTTACGTCTTTATACGGACTCGACTCAATAAACATTATTTATCGCGTGACGTGAAACCCTTTGGTTTTTAGCAAGTTTTTATAAGTAATTTTTTTATTTAGCTTGTTTTATGGTATCATCAAGTATTGAGAAGAACATGACGCTTTCCTGATGGTTAGCGGTAACGAAACGTAAGAGAAACAAAGCAAACACAATCCGAAAAGTCCTAGACTAACTAGTCTAGGACTTTTCTGCATTGATACGTAGTCATTACTTTGAGATATTTGATAGTGAGTGTCATTTAGCGCTATATTTTCGCTAGCTTATCGCGATTTTTAGAGAACCCTTTAATCGTTAACAGCACAATGTATTAGATTATACAGGCTCCGCTAGCACGAGCGATCGCTCGGTTTCGCAACTTATTTAATCTCTTAAAGACCGGCCACTGAGAGAATGCGTTTGACAGCGACAGTAACATTTTCTAAAGCTGAATTAAAACACTTTTGCTAGTTACTACTTTTGCGATTATAATACCTATACATACAGGTGGTCGATTATTATGATTATACCTATAGCAAAATAATATCTCCATTTTATTTCAATAATAAAACCAGAATCTAATAACTATTAGACTAAAAAACCTACTATACTAGAATAATGAAACTAAAACCCTGAAAAAATATAATATAATAATTAAATAATTAAATGTTTTCATTCAGCCTTAGACAAAGTTATTGTAGCTGTCAAACTCATTCTCTCAGTGGCCGCCTGGCCGGACGTAAACTTGAAAAACTTCAACGTAGGCCAGTATCGCATCGTCGATCTCAATACAACCAGCTTTCTTTTTCGCGATCACTAGATTAAAAGTTACGCGCTAGTTTCCGCAGTGTTATCGCATTGTTAGTCGTCTACGGTGCCACTTGACATCGTTTACAGAGAAAGTGGAGTGCATTTGATTTTCTAAAACAATGGTGTGACGCGTGTACTCGCTACGAATAATTGTGGTAGTACGCCACGTCCGCAGGCTCGTTACGCTCGCTCGCTGACGAATTCAAACAATAACAAGGTGCTCGGCAATTACTCGTATGCTCTTACGTTCCTTGCGCGGATCCAGTTATGAAGGCAGTTCTATTTTCTGAGAAACTAAATCTTTTGAGATGCTAGGACGGTTGGATATGTTGCGTGGGAGAAATGGGAGGCGTGTGTGTAGAGGCTTGTGTTCCTCCTAGGAGCTCCGGTGCATGTCTCCCAGCGAGGTGCAAGAAGCGATAATTACGATATATTACTATACTATCAGTAATTAATACATGCCGGGAGCTCATTTTTCAACTAGGTACCTTATTATGTAGACAGTAGACTTTTTACACCGCCTGCTGTATTAGCTAACTAAAATTAAAACACAACAAGTTCACTAGTGAATTTGTGATACTGATCTTATACTTTCGGGGCGGCAGATTCTTTTCGATAATCATCATTTAAATACCTTCTATCGTCGCTACCTTTACTACACTCACTGTACTCATTAAAATCCCTTGAATATCGATATCGAATACATAAAAGATAAAATCGATATTATAAGCAATTTTGATAGCGATTGCTAAATATTACTTTATTATTTGTGTTGTCCGAGGTTACTGATAGAAATTGAAGGCAAGCAACCACGGGGCGGGGTCTGCGATTCCCTAGCAAGAACATAAGTAGGGGATGGCGTGGATCTCGGAGCAATCGCACAAATTAATTGAGTAAACACGAATAGTCCAGCATTTAATCCCTCTTTTGATAAATGAAAATGTTCATTTCGTTCTGTGATTAAATTCGTGTAAGCGAAGATACTCCGCAAACTTCGGACTCTATTAAACTCCACGGACTATAATATTAATTACTGAGCTTATTTTAATTTGATCGAGGGGTGTGGCAAGCAGCGCCGGCGCGTGCTGCGGCGGAACATTTACGAAACGATCGCGCGGCCTGTTTGCCGAATACCCTCATTATGTTTATGTGTGTGAATCACATTTCAGCGGCACTTCGGTTGCATTGTGCCCCGCTGCTATTAATTTCGCTATTGTTGTGATGAAACAAAAGGCTCCGCGTTCTCAAGGTTCTGATAAGTGCAATTATGATTCTGTAAATTCATATTTATCTGATTTGAAAATATCCATTCACTGTGTTTCTGGTGGTTCATATCCTTGAGTGAGTGCGGAGGGCCATTCGTCGGAGTGATCGGCCTGGCGGGCGGTGGAGTGGCCGAGGTACTCGCTCGATGCATATCGCTTATAGACGGTCACATGACCTCATCTCATTCGGGATGCCATTTAATAAGACGTGGGAAGAGCGGTCCACTTCCACAGATGTGGTTCGTGTCGAGGCGACCTCGTTTACCTAAACTACTTCACCGTACAGCACCATGTAACATTCGTTTACTTCGAGACGGTATAACTATGGACAGAACTAATTGATAAGGTTAAGTAGTTTTTTAATAGATGTATTATGTCGGATGTTTATTTATGGGTAGTGTAGGTTTGACCATCGACCAGTCACAGGTGGCGCGATTGCTTCGATAAATGGAAGCATGTTGAACCGATTAGCGTGGTAGCCACCGCGCTGCGCTGTCCGCTGACGTGGCCCAACACACACGTACACCTCTTATAAGAATTCACAACACATGATACGAGGCGACTGTATTAATAGTATACACAATCATTAAAATTTAAAACTACTTATGGTAGGAAACGAGTGACTTTTCTTGCTAATTATTAGCAGAAGGAGAAGTCCTAGGATATAGAGCTGACTCCTGCAAAACTTAGAGTAATGATAATGATCGAAGATGATTGTAATTTGGCATTTTGATCCTAGAGAAACGTATGTCATAAAAGATTGAATAAGATTCCCTCTAAAAGGATGCAAATCACTAGTTTACTAGAGCTGATTCTCCAAGATGCAAATGCAAATATACGCGTTAGAATTACAAACAATAAAATAATTAGCGATTGGTAATTTAGAATAATTTAGAATAACTTAAAATAATTTTGATTCACGATTAAGAACCACGAATGAAACGAAAAACATGGCCATCTAAGATCTATTTTAATACTAAAATATTAATACTAAATATTAATAATACTATTTTAATACTTTTATTTATTATTATTTGGGCCAGAAAATTAGCCTCGCAATCCAGCGGGGCAACGTGGCCAGCATTTTGGGCACATTACCCGAAATTAGAGATCGTTTAAACTATCTATAGGTTTGCTACCTATAGATACTTTAAACGGTCTCTTATATCGATTGATTAATGTTTTAATAATAGTACTTACTATATATTATTACAAAGATTAATATAAATTAAAATGAATGTCATATTATATATTTTAATACTAATACTGCTATTATTTAGTCTGTGCTAATACTAAAGGAATCAAACAGCAAAAACGAAATGATCATTTTTTTTTTGTTTTAATGGCTTCTGCCCCATTTCGTTTGGAGCAACTTTGCCAGGGGAACACATTGCGAACTCAAGCTTGCTGTCGTTTTTGCTATTTAAATCTTCTATAGACTGGATGACGGGTTTGCAAAATACTAGCAAGCTAGGTCTTGTTTGAACTGAAGTTGAATAGCGGCGGAATAATATTATTTTGTTAGAATTAGAGTCATTAGATAAGAACACTATAAAAACGAACATGATTAGTTAATTTGCAATTTATAATGTTATTCGTTTAAAAACAATCTTCTGAGGAAGGCGAACCGATTGGAAACCGTGTTGTAAACGCATATTTTGGGGTCGATTGATACGTCCTCGATTACCTATGTGAGTAGCTTAGTAGTGAGTAGTTGCACAAGTCGTACAAGAGACGCATACTAGGGAAGTGATTTAACAAAGTGCGGATTATTATTGATGACTAGTTCTTACATACTATTGAATCCTCTTTGTGAGGTATGAATATAGCAACTTGCTGGGCCAAAAGGCTATTTAGTTGGGTATGCATTAACTGCATAGAGCATTCTCATTTTTAAACTCATTTTTTTTCGAGTAAGTTGAGTACCGATAAATTTGACAATTAAATCGGTAAAATTCGATACATAAAGATATTTGCCTCGTCTTCGTCTAAGAAATCAGATTTATATATTTTTCGTAGCAATTAAGAAAAATTAAGAAAATGGAAAATGAAATTATCCTGTTTAATTTAACTAGTTATGAAACAGCGAAGAAAATTTATTTTTACGTAGCTAGTTATGAATTTTTAGTTATGAATGTGGATGAAGGGGTTATACCGACACGTCAAATTAGTACATAAAAAACGGTACACGCGCTGCTGTTTAGTTTTTTTTTCCAAAGGTGAAATTTTGTTTAATGAAACTAGAAACTAGAGCATCAATATTACTTGTTGCTATGTCTAAAAGTAACCTTATGTACCGCGGAAGATCAGATTTGTGGTTCGCAAACCTTGGGTATAAATCAGCGTATTAGTATTGGGTATAAATCCATATTTTTTATGAGTGTAGATCACTTAATTTCCACCGCCGCATGTACCTTTCTAAAATAATAGGGGTTGCAAATTCTCTGAAATCTGCCGCCCCTAGGACGCTGCCGCCCCTAGGCCGCTGCCGCCCCTAGGCCGCTGCCTGTACAGCCTATTGACAAATCCAAGACTGGTATACAGTAAGCGTGATATGGCAGCCGCCGTTGTAGAATTGAAGAAGCTAAACGGTCGCAGTCGCAGTACCTACTTATTGCTTCAGGGAACATGGTAGAGGGGGCCGGTGCATTCAAAATTCCTATAGAGAGTGCTTGTTGGGACCGAGGCAGACCACTGAGGAGATTTTAGTAGTTAGGTACAACCCTACATAACCCACTTGTACCCCAAAATACCCGACTATATTTCGGAATTTTCCCCCTTTACCATAAAAAATACCCAAGGCATAAGTGTAATAAAAAAAACTGGTCTATTGTCAATGACGTAGTGTTCATTAGTCTAATCTAAGCTCGTAAGCTTGTTTGTGGCGCTCGCGCATTAGTCGCATCTGTATTTTTTATCAGCGCAGCATGGCAACGGCGCGATAGTCCGCTGATGTACACGACCGAAAGAAATCGCAAATAAACACAGATTTATTACGCAATAGATAACAAAACGATAAATAAGACATTTATCTGCACATGCAGGTGCACAAACATTTTAAATTTATTTCAGGCTCAACAGATTCAACTGAAACGCTTTATGCTTTAGATTGACTCACGTTTTTTTTGGGTTGTTCCTTACTCGCCCTTGGCCAACTCATCCTTTTTTTTAATGTTATTTCAAATCATCCTAAGTCTGTATTCTTAACTCATCCGACTGAATTATTTAAATTTATTTTCTTAACTAATCCTTAATGTACTTACTCTTGACTCATCCGATGCTGTTTCCAAAGCAAAAGAAATATTATCGGTTGGGGGATATCTTCTAAACTTATTCTAAGTCTATATTAATTCTACGAGAAAACATGTAAAATATAATGACATGCTTTAATTAACTGAGCGTGGTTGGAAAGACAATTAAAATATCTTAATAAAACACAAACAGCCAGTTCCGGTTCGCTTGAAACTGCACCGTTACTCTACTCACACGTGGTGAACTTTCAATGAGTTTTAATCCAACTCTACGTACGGAAGCGCAGAGGATATTGAAATTAAGCTGTCAATCAGTGTTCTACGAGATAACATGGATGTATGTGAGATAGGTACAATTATTTATATGCTAACTAAAACAAACTACAAATACTATTTAGCCTACTACACAACAAAAAACAAAAGGATTGTATCCAGACCGATGAAAGTCTAGAGACAATCCAAATGCTCAAACCCACTACCAGTCGGCAGCGTACCCAGCATGCTGGCGGCATTGCCACGCTGGATGGCAATGCTTATGCGTTGAGCCAAATAAACGCCAGCATTATGATTACGCGTCGCGTCGACCAGGCGCTTGGATATGTTTTTGAAAAGATAATGAGCTCCCGGTCCCCACGGACCCAATGTCTCAACACCAAACGGCTCAAATATGTAACCTCTGCCGAGGTTAACATATTTGCGCCGCTTGTGCTGCTCCGCCGAGTTTGCCGCCGCACCAGCCCTACTCTGTGTCTCAGGAAGATGTGACGGTGCCAAAGTATCAACGCAAGTTGCGTCCCATACAAGGGGCCGTCCCATCTTCCAAGGCACAAGTGTCATACCGTCAGGTCTTTTGCCATCGTCACGCGCAAGGCCGCTCGGTTCGAGCACAGCTGCAACATTGATGGATAAAGCCCGGCGTATGATATCATTCAGGCTAGCGTGGCGGCCGATCCAACCAGCGCTTCTTGAGCAAGAGAGACCATGGTGACCGAGCTGATCGACAGCAGTACCACACTGGCAGTGATGGGCCTCACAGCACCTTGCACCCAAGCGCAAGCTGACAGCTAGACGAAATGCGGTTGGGTCTAAAAATATATATGCTTGTCTCTACTAACTAGTAACAATTTTATGTTACTGAGAAGATAAACAGTCAGTGGGTAGATAGATAACTGTTATCGCAGTTTTTACCGCTATTGTGATCGGGGTCAGTAGTGTTGATACACTTCTGTCATTGAGACGCACAGACGTCCTCTTGGATCGACGATACTTAACTTAGTTGCTTAAGTTGCTGTTTTGATGATCATTTTAGTGTCTAAATAATCATCATCATCATCATATCCATTGCTGGACGAAGGCCTCCCCCTTAACAGGGAGTGGTTGCCATAATCCCCACGCTTGGCAGGCGGCTTGGGGATCGCAGAATGCTCACCACCGTTATCAGAGAGCCTTCTTTGTTTAGCTTAGGTTAAGCGAACTTAGAATAAAATAAAGCTATGGTTATAGGTAGGTAAATAATAATAACACTTTATTACATTAATTATAGGTAAGATTAAATATAGATAGATAAGATTAAAACCGATTCAAAACGTTTATGGGATATGTTGACTACCGCCACCGTATTTACTATTTTATACATTAGTACCTACATTATTTTATAAAGGGGAAGCGCGGGGTGCGTGCCGAGGTGGGGGTCGTTTAGTTTTGAAGATTAGTCGTTATTGCACCGCCTCCACGCACGGCGCGAATTGCCTTATATTATTTTCTGCGTATACTACCTTCAGTCAATAAATAATGTATATCAGTGTTTTTTGGTATCGTCCATGAGCATCACCATTCCGTCGGCTACAGGATATTCACACCGTATACTTCATAACACAAAAATTGGTGCATCGTGTTAAATGTCCAGTAGGTGAGACATACCGGAAACTTGTTGGAGTGCAACCTAATCTTTATTCAGATACTGTAATGAATGTATTATTTAGTACGAAAGTTCATTTGGATAGCAGTTCGCCAACTGATGCTGTTCGTATAGAGAGTACTAACTATTGCATAATAGCTACGCAGAGTTCGATAAAACCGCGTTGCAAACTTCATTGTTGTTTCAGGGAACAATATCCAGCGATCGCTCTCAGCGCCCAATTCTAGCCCTGAGTTACGATGCAAGTTGTGCTTCAACAATACGCTCTGGGGCCTTATTTTTGAATCATGCGCAAAGTTACGCATGCGAGTGGAGTCGACTTTTAAACGATATTGAACCTTATTCCAAACAATATCGTTCGAAGGTCGGCTGCTTTCGCATGCGCAACTCTTGCCTACGATTCAAAAATAAGTCCTCTAGTCAGGGCCCTACTGCAGGCGCCGGCTTTTTGCATATCTAACACATTCCAAGTGTACTCGTCACCTTCCCTCAGCTGACCAATGCTAAGGTAGTATCATCGACCCATTTTCAGACATGCCAAGAATGACCTCTGTAGCATACCACTGCCCGCAGTGGGGGTCCCAGATCGATTGTTTTGTCTCATACTACTTAGCTTATCATACAAGTAGTAGTTTCCTGTTAATCTTAAAAAAAAAAAATTCGGCTAGGTATTACGGTAGAAAAACTTTTGCTCTAATAATACTGGCGCGTTTTTTTTATCTGTGACCGTGTTTGTCCTTGATAAAAATAAATTCGTGTGTAGGTACGTTTTCTGCCTTACTAGCTAGTAAACATTTGCGTTATTTTTTGTCGGTCAAACGTCTCTACCAAAAAGCATACAATCTACACATATTTAAGTGCGCACAGCGATTGCTACCTGCGAATTGAATGGCTTGCGTTTTGATTGAAATAACAAGATGAGATGAGATGTGTGCTTTTTGATAGATGGCGAGGCCTCGCGGTGAGCCAGTGCTAGACTCCGTGCCCGGCGCCTCGCCAGCTGCCGCACTTAAGGTACTTTACAAGCCTGCTTTCAATATAGACAGCAAAACAAAAATACACAGAGTTTATACGCCTCAAAATATAAAACGAACTGAATGTTTTTGATTATATAAATGTGCTATTTATTTATCTATACAAGACACATAGATAATATATTTATAGTAATATTTCCATACACTAACTATTCGTTTTATACATATTTAATTAAAGGAACTAGTTCATTGTGTTTTGTTAGCTCTTCTCGATCGAATCAATTCGGTTTCGAAACTCTATGTATGGCAACCGGGCTGACGCTGAATCGCATCGAGTAAAGCGTGGCCGTAAAGTACCTATGTCCGTCTGCCGCTTAAGGTGGGGCTAGCTTCAATGTGGAACTCCTTTGTTCCACGGTCCCTCGGCGGGAATCAAAGCTTGGAGTGATGCGATTGGGTCCGATTTATGTGCGCAGTTTGGTGCTACGAGCCGCAGCGAGCTCACCTTCGCTTCGTAAATGGAGTCTTTGCGTGGATTGCACGCACTTGGGATTGCCGGCAATGGGCGCGGAACGTATTGCCGCCGTCATCCGCGCTAGGCGCCCACTAGGGATGAACCCCTTTGATTCGCAGCTTTTTGACAACTATATAAGATAAGCTAACTGAAATTGTAATTATCGTTATTGAGCTTAATTTACGACAGAGAACTTGTTACTGCCGCCTCCTTTAAAAGCGAAATTTTCGATTCAATCACAAAATAAATTTCTTTGCGGAATTCGAATAAGCATGAAAATGTGATCAAAATTCAGTTTTAGTTAGAAAAAATTCGACAATTATATAAACATAGCAGTTAGTTATATCTGTGTAAACTAAAGCCTAGGTATATAAAAGTTAAGAAACTAACTAAAAACAGAGCAGTCTACTACATTCTAAGTAAGCTGTAATCTGTGAAATAAAGCCTTCAAATTGGCAGTAATTAATTACTAAATCTCATTGGCAGGTACAAAAATCTGCAGCAACTTGCTTAAGAATACACAGATAGGTTTATGTCTTGAACATTCTGTAAATGCACTTTAAAATTACTTACCTTCATACTCCGCAATAGTAGAAGCGACTTGAAAATTCAGTTATTCTCACGGATACAACGTTGTGACGTCATCGTTATTTCACGGCAAAACTATATAAATATATATAAACGAATTTTGAGAATGTCTCTGTGAAATCTAATTACCATGTCTATGAACCAAGTCCATGTTATTAAAAGTTGCGTAAACACGTCTCACGACTCGTCGCGGATGATGTTGAAGTATAAAATGTTCAATAAACAAAGTTTTAATGCAGAACTGACGTCACTGTGCCATAATATTCAGTATTTGCATTTTAACGTGTCTTTCAGGCAACCGATGGACATTTTTATTATAAAAAAGATCGGAAATACGTACTCTGTAATCAGTATCTGCACTGACAAAAACATAACATTACCTTTTAATATGAAAATCAGCAATTTCAAATTCATGAATTTCATAAAAAAATGGTACCGGCGGCGTTTTATCAGTAAGGCATTTCAATTATATCTAAAAAAGAGAAACTATGCGTAAAGGGGTTGTTTTTTATATATCTTTTAGATACTATAGCGATATTTGACCTATTTACAAAAAAAATACGAATAGTGTGTATAACATCGTGTAGCACAACACTAGCCAATAAAATAAGATTGTCGGTAGCGGGTAGACGCGAGGCCCAGGTGATACATGTGGGCCAAACGTTATAGCTCGGGTGAGGTTTGCCGCCCTTAAATATTTAATATTGAAAAAAATATACTTATAGCGAGCTATCCATCGCGTGTAGATCGAACTTGTTTATAGCTCGCGTTCACCGAGCCCAGTCACGTGCGGCTAATATACTTCCAATACCACATTCGGATGTAGAAAGTTAATGTGATTGGCGCAAGCAGTTCATATTTGGTATGCTTTGGTAGGTGACTCATAAGGTTTTTCCTTGAGATTCCAAAGGAATACTGTGTTTAAAAATAAACACAGACTATGCCTGTACCTAGTAATTGTGATGTATCACAAAACAAGGAAGACAATGAGCATTATATTATTTTCATCACACTTGCTCGTAAAGTGGATCTTATTGCATCGGTTTTAGGCTCATAATCCAAGCTATTACGCACGCGTGCTTTTTACTTTACATTACGGCACTTGTGCTATAATAGGTATAACCCGATAAAGTCAAGTTTGTACGTGACTGCAATTAAACGTATGTATACGAAGCACTCTTAATATAGCCGGGTAATACTTACAGTTTTTTTGTAATACCAACAAAGAGTTCTTATGCCGCTGAAGTAAATGTCAACCTGCGCGCGTATTGCTGGTTTGGGCGCCATTTTCCGCAAATGTTTGGTGACGTTTCCTCTGTGTGATTGATTATTATCAAAAAAAAGTTTGTTTTTTCCTCGCAAGTGTGTTGAAAACAGTCGTATGAAACTCTTGTGCTATGTTTCAATACACTCTCGGCTTCCTTATCGCGCTCGCCTGCGGCTCGCGCGCATAATACCGCCTCTAGTGTAGTGACTAACATAGCACACTTGTATCATAATGTACTATTCTATACGTATGCAATAATACGAATACAATTATAAGAAGGAAATTTCATTTGTAGAAAGGTCAGTATTTCGATATGGCCTTTTATAGCTATAAAAGTAAGTATAGTAAACAAGTAGGTACATTACATATGCTACTCACTACTTTTTAGTACCGATTTATCTTATTCGCGAATAGAGTTTAATAAAATGACCTTAATAGTGGTTAATACGTGCATGAAATCAAATAAAATTAACTTATCTATTAATAATTTGATAAAAAAAAAAACGTTGTATCTCGTACGCAGAATTTGTGGGATAAGTAGGGCTCCTAGAGATTAGATAATATTTATTAATCAGAGTATAATTAATAAGTACTCACCTAAACAAAATACATACTTACAAATGATACACTTACCTAATTTAATCAACCTCCTTTTTTATTGTAATAACAAATATCAACCTACTACAGAATAACAATTGGATTGCCTATTGTCCGCTGAAAATGTAGATACTTAGTAGGACGTTAAGATTAATTTTGAAGTAGGTACCTAACAGATGTAGTACTTAGGTAAGCCCGCGCGGCGCGAGCCACATACGAGTAAGTAGGTACGTGCGGCAAGCCGCGGCGCGAGACCGCGCACGCTGCACTGCGCCTAATAATTCATACTTTCCTGAGTAAAGTTTTTCCAACACATTACAACATAGGATTCCTCCCTGCGGACTCGTAAATAAACATTTGCATGTCTATAGAGCCGGCTTGTTATCTGAATGCGTAGACGTAATATTTCATACTTCGATATCTAAATACATATTCGCGGCGCCGCCGCCGCCGCCGCCTTCCGAAACGGAACCAATCTTCAGCGGAATATACTAAAAGGTTTGATTCTAGATCAGTTTGACTACTGAAAGCGTAATGTTTTATCTGGAGGAGGTGATAAATAACGTAGTCGGTTAAACCGAAGTGTAATTTGAGGCATTGATTATGCAGTGCGCATTATACCGAAGGCCCGCAGTCCGCAGCACGAGGTGAAGGCGCTGGGCCCGCGACATGGGCCCTCCTGATCCTGAATAAAACACCACTCGGACGCGATCTTAGCCTTCTTTATTGAGGCCTATTGACCTACAGCACACGTACAGTATAAGACGTAGATAAAAAAGGGGTAAATATAAGATAAAGAGGTAACTTTTCAACGAGAAAAAGCTCGCGATGTCGCGGCGCGACTGCGTAGCGTTAATAATTAAGGGCACTTTTCCACGCGCGACGACGCCGCTCCCGCAGGCTTGTCGGTGACGGCGACGCACTGGGGAACGGTGGGGAACGATAATTGTTTCCTCGAGAAAACTCGAGAAAAAATACTCATACAGCGGCGCGATACAAGTAACTTTGTTTTCAATGATCAAAAATAATCCGTCAACTGCGTGTCACGATATTTTCATGGCATGGTTTTGTTAGCTATTGTTAACAAATTACTAAAGTGTAAAATAATTTACGCTTATATTTCGGATCCAAATGTTGGATTTTAATGAGTGTTAGCTTGGGGGTCTATTATATCTCGTAAATTATTAGAATCTTGTAACTCGTGAAAAAACTCTTTACAGTACTTCGATACTTTTTTGATAGGCTTCTTCTTCATCAACCTGTTAGACGTCCACTACTCCTTCTCCTCCTACGACCTCTCCCATAATAGGGAGGGGTTGCTATAATCCCCACGCTTGGCAGGCGGCTTGGGGATCGCAGAGTGTTACCACCGTTAACTAAGATAGATAGATAGAAACTCTTTATTGTGCACACCAAAAAAAAAATACAATAGAGAAAGATACACGATAAGATATAGATATACGAGTAGATTGATAGGCTTATCTCTAAACAAATACTAAGGTTCAGTGAATTATCCTTATTATCTTAGGATAATGGACATTGACACAGACAGTCACGTTGAAACTATTATTCCATAGTTACGGAACCCTAAAAAGAGGCTAACTGTCCCTATGTTTACCACTGACACTTAACCCACTGTTTTCGATTGAACGGAACAAAGATTTTTCAGGCCTGTTCAAAAATTTATTAGTTCGGGCCAATGCGCGCAACTGATAGGATTCACCCGCACCGGTGACCAAATCGAAGATTGAATGCGCCCTTTCGTTAGTCGGTCACAATACAATCCAAATAAAACCGACGCAAAATCTCTATCTCAGTGTGCGTTCCCGTTTGCTCTCACCATTAGGACTCTTTTTGCTGAATACTGTCGTTCTTTCAACACGTACTTACACACTTTTTTTAAAATTAAATATGTGGTAACAAGCCATGCGACAAGCCGCCAGATGGTAGGTAAGTGGTCACTACCGCCTTCTGACACCTACAATTACCTGAAGAACAACCAATTATTAACTCCTAAATAAGGAATTTGTAAAAAGTAATTTAAAGTATTCGAACGTATGATGTACTTGTAACACAGATAAAAAAATTGAGGTCTTTTATAAGCGAACATACCCTACAAAAATATTACGTGGTGTCAACGCCATGAGCCTATCTTATTAAACCCTATATTATACAATTCGAGATTTAGCTCTGTTCATCAAGTTTCCTTTCTTATGCACCGATAGGCCTTAACCAGTTTTTAAATGCAGTATGTGGTTGGAATAAGTGAGTCGTACGGCAGATGATGTTTAGTTGTAGACATTATCTTTGGTTGTAGAATACTGCTATGAATATGAAACATTATTGCGAAAAATGCGCGTTCGCGAGCAGGTAAATATCTCATAACCACGCACCGGTGTCGGTTCCGACGAACAGTAAGGGCAGATTTATTGGATAGATATATTATTTTAATATCAACTCAATGAAATTGAATGTACTCACATAATTTTTATGAGCAAAGTGACTGCGACCGAGAATCATACACAAAATTATATAACTACAAGTTATTTCATATACTAAATAAAGCTAAAATTTTGCAAATATGATGTTTTGCTATTATGATGTTTTGCGAATATCATATACGGCGACGGAGCGAGTTCATTTCGTACATAAACTTTGATAATGTAGCCAGCCAAACTGAGAACCTCCAAGTACAGAAATAGAATAATAGAATCGTATTTGAGTTACAAAAAAAGCATTCCGTCTCCTCTGCGAAAAGTTTTGCCTGAGGAACCTCATTGTCCGGTATATTTTGTCTTGACGCAGATTTTCCGCGTATTGATACTGACTGCGGCCCGTAGGGAGCGCGTAAGGTGAGGGTTCCCATACATCCTACGGCACGCATTTCCCTACTAAGTTAACGTAAGCCTCTCTTGACAAATGTTTAAGATGAACGGTTATTTTGCACTCTGTTTATGTTTTTTCCACTAAAAAAATGTTCTTTCTCGTAGGAGGGCTTCAAGGAAGATAAAAATACGGTCTTGACGAAGTAAACGACAACGATAGGCTGGTACCGATCTCGTGTTGATATTACACGTAGCACTTGTCACACTAACTACTCAAGTTTAAATTGGTTTTTAAGTCCTAAACTTTGGGCCCATAGATGCAGTATTACTTAATCATAATGTACCAAAGAACTTATTAGAGATGTTTACCTACCTAGCTGAGCTATCATATCTCTATCGCATGGGTTTCCATTACGCGGATTAGCAAAATACATACTAAAGACTTAGGACATCCGCAGGCATGTGGCGTAGTGATAAACCCCCATACCTCTGCGCGATTTAGGCCACACGTGGTTATAACCACAGTTACATTTTGCAACAAAATTAAGGGCTTCTGATCTCAATGCATTTTCACATGATCAAAAATACACAACGAAATTGAATTATAGCGCTCCAATCCTGAACTGCACTAGACACGTTCAAGACTAATCAGCGGTCGACGTCACCGCAATTAACTTAATACTCGTATAAACTTAGAGGAATTTCAAACGAAACTTCGGAAAAAGGATTGATCGAGCTCGCTGGAGGTTGCCCGCCGTACGTCGCCCGTCCTCCCGTTTGATTGATCGGGTACCCTTCTGCGCGATAAATAATAAATAGTTTGTCCGTACCGGTTAGTCGCGAGAAATGATATATTAATAGTGAGGAAGATGCATCGCCGGTCGCCGAGGGCAGGTTATGGTCGCACGTGCCGCGCCGGCCACGTCCTTTCACTCTGTGCCAAACTTTTATGACCGCTCTGAGCTGTGGTCATCCCTGCTCTCTCTTGCAGAGAGATATGTATACTATTGAATACTATCTAAAATATCTGGAGAAGCGATAAAGAAAGACAGTCTGTGGGTTACTATCCAAAGTCTCTATAGAAGTAATGCAGTTAGAGAAAGTCTGTAGGACACTATCCAGAGTCTCTAGAGAAGCGGAGAGAGTCTCTAGGATATTATCCAAAGCCTCTAAAGAAGCAATGCAGATAGAGAAAGCCTGTAGGGCACTGTTCAAAGTGTCTAGAAAAGCAATCCAATAAGAGAAAGTCTCTAGAATATTATCTAAAGTCTCTATAGAAGCAATTCAGATAGAGTAAGCCTGTAGGGCACTATCCAAAGTCTAGAGAAGCGATCCAATAAGAGAAATTCGCTAGGATATTATCCAAAGTCTCTAAAGAAGCAATGCAGATAGAGAAAGTCTGTAGGACACTATCCAAAGTCTCTGGAGAAGCGATCCAAAGAGAGAAAGTCTAATTAGGGTATTATCCAAAGACTCAAGAAGCAATGCAGATAGAGAAAGCCTGTAGGACACTATCCAAAGCCTCTAGAGAAGCGATCCAATAAGAAAAATTCGCTAGGATATTATCCAAAGTCTCTAAAGAAGCAATGCAGATAGAGAAAGACTACAGGACACTATCCAAAGTCTCTAACGACCCAAAAGAGAAAGTGTCTAGGATACGTATTATCCAAAGTCTCTAAAGAAGCGATGCAAAAAGAGAAAGTCTCCGTTTAATAGATAAACTCACCACGATTGCGCTGAACGGTAGTACGCCGAAAAAATCTCATTGTACTTTAATCATTATGAACAACTGTCAATAAAGGACCAACCCTGAAATTTGCCTGAAATAATGAAAAAAAAACAATTGCTAATGTAAAATTTTCTACTGGTTGTCTTTAAAAACTGGCGGCACGGCGCGGCGGGACATCTCCATTGCGTTGCCGAGGGCGACGGTTTCCGTGTTCAGAGCGTCTACAAAGTTTGTCTTGGTCTCTATCTTGCCTCTAGCGGATATCTTATGGATAACATCAAAAACTCATTTCCTCCATATACTTAGTTCTTAAAACTTGGAGCTCTGTTGGTATTTTACAGGCAACACAAAAGTTAACTGAGTATAGAATTACTCAACATGTTCGCGTATTAGTAGGTACCTAGTCTTTTAACATTATCGTAATCATCGTTTGAACCCATTGAGCTAATATCTAAAGAGTCACAATCTCTAAGTGAAAACAGTCAAAAAACCTCCGAGTGCCGTTGTACATACTTATAGGGGCATTATACAACATAGCGCGCGCAGAGTTTTGCCGTGGACATTTTTTTGTACGTTTGTGACTCTATAGATATTAGCTCAATGTTTGAACCCCATTTTTTGTTTTTGCCCTCATTCTTTTATTTAATAAAATTACCTGACGCATTTGATAGCCTCGTATGTTCCTATGTGTGCATCGGTTGGTCTTCAGCCCATATATTTCACCTTTTTTCATCAAATATTATAAGCAACTAGCGGACTTGTCAGACGTCGGACTGTTCTGAAAATGTAAAAACCTGGAACCCAATTGTAGCGCCACCTACCGGGTCCAATTGTATAACTTAACTTAAAGCACACAAAAAAATACATTTAAATCGGCCCAGCCGTTTAGGGGTTCAGTCACAAACACGTACAGGAGAATAGGCTAGATGACTGGCTTTTTTTACTGTCCTATTAAAACGTGGCCCATAAATATAGCTGATTTTCATTAAAACAAAATAAAAATCTGATCAAAAATAAGGAGCTTATAAGCATTTTAATATCACACTAGACAGAGGAGATTATGACGTCATTTCTCTGTACGCCATATAAATTATATTCTGACAAGTATGGCGCACAGAGGCGTGACATCATTTTTTCTTTTGTGGGAAAGGGACAGAGTTTTCTTTACCAAAAACTTTAAACGCTTATATATCAGAACATTAATAACCGATTTAATTTATTTTTTCAATAAACATATTATATTTACTTAAATCTTCATCAAAGATATTGGTTGCAACGATATAAACATCAGTCATCTACCCTATTATATAATAAGATAAGATATATCAATATATATATATGTCATATACAGTTTTGTATAATATAATTATATCATATACAAATACGTTTGCTTTTATATATATTTTCATATAAGTATAAAAAAGTGAAGTTATGTACTAGTTTACGCACAAAACATAATATTAATATAGCGTCCTACATACCTGAACAACAAGCTACGTACAAGCTACTAATTATGTTCATGAATTTTTGTTATGCAACTGCATGCTGTTTGCTGAAATTTTTAATTGCAACTCTCTTTTACTGGCCTGTTTTTGCCTTCAATTCCCCATTTGGGATTTCAGCGTGGCTTCGCCTGTTTCCAAAGCAGGCTTTCTGCGTTAAGAAAAGCGATTCGTGAATATTTTTATCACTATAACGTCACATTTTGCCTTTAGAGTACGTCTGAAAGTATGCTTTTGTGGACGTTTTCTATAACAACATTGTGAGGAGATTATTTAGATAAAAAATGAGCGCGATGTTGGACAGGCGCAGTCCGTCGGGTACAGGGTACAGTCTCGTTTTCCTCTATCGCCGACGTTTTATGAGCGTCTTCAAAGCTTTGTCGAATCTCCCCATAATTCTGTTACTGACCAAAGGACATACGGCGATGAAATAGCTTTTATATCGGCCTTAGCTCAGACCAGTCAATAAAAACATATCGACATGCTGTTACACTGTAGCTCCTCGTTGAAAATAACTCGTTTCGTTAACTTGTTTCTTGTTGAATGAGAGACTGGTACTGTTAGCGCACATTATCCGTGTGCGTATAAATGTGCAGAATACGACGACGTCATACCTTTTTAATTATTTTTATCAATTGTGTGCATATAAAAAATTGCTGATTAGAAAAAAAAAACTGTTAATGGGTAGGTGAAAGATGTTTTTTGATATACTAAAATAAAAAGTTGATTGTATTTATCTGATCAGGTTTTAAAAAGATTCTAAAGCCTGCTGACATCACAACATTGCCTCCCTGACCTTCCCCTTCTAACTCAAACCTGTGCTAGAATGATAGAAAACGATTTAAATTCAATTTGTGATTCATTTTCACTTTACTGTTCCGTCGATGCGACCGACGCCAACGCCGCGAAATCCAACAGAGCGTCCTGATGATGCGATTCACTCTGTCCATGTCTATTATAGAAAATTATTTTCCATTCGCCAGTTTACAGTGTGCTTTATAAATGCGGTCGAGGTGTTAGTATTTCATGCATGAATAGGGATGGGATAGGTTTACTTCGAGCTCTACCTCTACCTGTACTTATATAAAAATATAAAATATATAAAAATATTTAAAAAATTAATAAATATTAAGCCATCTTTTTGCCACCGATTTGTGTTGGTGAAATAAGAGTTAGGTATTTGAGGTTATTATACTTATGTACGCTTATAAAAATAATTGCGAAACTGTCGATGTAGTTTGCGCAGAAAGTGAAATGTCGTGGCCAAAAGTGAACTAATGTTGGACTTCTACCTGCATTGGGGGCTCACTGTACTCCTCATTGTGAACAACTATAACTTCGAAACCCACCTTGAAATCGCAATAAAAAAACAACATTATGACTATTCCATACATTTCTTCATGACTCAATGTATTTTATTATGAAACACTTGATTTTTTCACAATTTTATGGTTGGCTCTTAGTAAAAGATACAGTAATGTGTTCAATGAGCCGCCCAATACTGAAAAACATTTAAAAAAATATTCTGAAATCGAAAGAGCTAAGAATTATTAGCTTTTGATTCTTGCTTTTGACACTTTTTGAGCATATTAATTAAACCAATCAGTGTGAAAAAGATACGTCAGGTCTCCATAATTTGAGTGACGGGAGGTCATCCATCTAACCTAAAAATTCAGTAAATTAGTAGAGCTTTTCTAAAGGAAAGCGGTTGACTATAAGTTTATGGGACAGTCGTGGCGTCACGTGGTTTGGTCGGAGTCTGGCTTGTATGGAATTATCGTCACGTAAACGTGAAGCGTTCGATAGGTTGGATCAGAGGCGCTCCGCGCGTCATATCGTTGCAAAACAAGGTGTCGTGCCTATAAATATTAAATTCGCGTATTCTGTGAGTTTGGCCACCGCATCTGGCTCCCACTAACCGGGCCGTTAAAAATTCAGAGGAACGTTATCGCTGCGCTGCCTTGTCCCGAGCCAGCATGCGATCGGAATATACCGACCTCTCCTTAGCTTATAGTATTCATTTGTTTTGGATAAAAAACGAAATACAAACACGACTCGGCAAACTTAGCGTAGGAAACTGTACGACTCAGACATCATCAGCCAGAGAGCGTCCACTGCTAGACGAAAGCCTCCCTCTTAATAGGCGACTCAGTAAAGTGACGATATAGACATTATACTAAAAACATTTCGCAATAGCTGGCAGCAAAAATCCGAAATGGCTTGACTTGAAAGAGTCAATCTCCTGCAGTGGCCTATATGATAGGCTGATTTTGACTTATATTCCATCTCTGGATAGGTCTAACCTCGAAGGCCTATTGACCATATTTTATTTTATTGCATATCTGCTCAGGACGTATGTAGTATGTTTCCAGACGATGTTTTCCTTCACCGAAAAGCCAGTGAAAAATATTCATCTAAATCTATTCATAATTCGCGGAGTAATCGCTTAACAAACAGTCACACATACCAAAAACAAACAGACGAATAGGGAAGCTCCTTTTTTGAAGACGGTTAAAAGGTTCAAACTACTTTACCTAAGAGTAGTTTTGGAGTTATTTTAAAGTGTACTTGACCTATGAGCGTTATTTACAGAGTATGTACCTAATATTCTATTATGTACAAACTGCGGTTCTAGTGCTTCTTGACCCAATCACTATTTACTCACTTGCAAAAGCACAGAAATTATCGACAAATACGTAATGCGTATTCAATACACTCGCGCCCGAGAGGACGCTGCTGCCCGTCCTCCGGTGGCTCAGTATGCAGTTTTAGGACATACCTAGGTCCAATTAGCCCTATGTCTAGGTAATATAATATTTTATGGTCCAAACTCCTAAATATTGTTATATCTGGGGTGGATAACTGGATACAGGGTCAAACTTTCACATTTATCCTATTAGTTTAACGAGCCTTGGTTGACCTGCTTAAGTGAGCTTGATGAACTATTGCTATTATTCTTTTTAAACAGATCTTTGAACATAAGCTAGATATTTTAACGGAGATAGTACTTTCTCTGCATCTATGATTAATTTGTAAGCTTAACCAACTGTGTCGATTCTATTGTACCTACAATTTTTACACGGCGACACGACTAAGTCTATCTGCGTGTTGTATATTATGTCGCAGCCAAATTTCAGAATACGCCGTATTATATAACGGCTGGCCATATCAAAAAACAGGGCTGTTTTATAAAGTGGCGTATTAAAGTTTAGCCAAATTGTATTACGGCTGAAAATAAGGCCACCGTATTGTATGCGTGCTTCGCGTTCTACAACACGCGTTCCACAAGCGGCAAATAAAGAAAGTGATCGCATGAAGCGAAGCTATGTGGACGGTAAGCCGTACCATTATGTCACCCTATGGTCACCATACATCAGAACGTTACCTTTACCGCCAAAATGCCAAATAAAACGAATTAATATGTTTATTTTTTACATTAGACTTACGGCGCAGGGAAGTAGTCGAGTTTTTTTCCAACTTAATTTTTTTTTTGTTATGTCATGTGACGAGACTAGCGGGACGTTCGCCTGGCGGTAAGCGTCACGCCAGTAGCAGTACCAGTACCAGAAGCAGTGCAGGAATTATGAACTTGCGAATACAATCCTGCGCCACACTGTACTGCGCTCGTCACCCTGTGATATTAGATGTTAAATCTCTTTATACCCAGTAATTTCTCTGGTAACATTGCCCTTCAAACCGGAACACAGTAATGCTTGCACGCTACTGCTTGGCGATTCAATAACTGGCAAAGGTGTGGTACTTCTTCAGGTGGACTATGCAGTAGAGTCCTACCACTACTTACATGTTACTTCCCCAGGCGGACTCTGCCACTGTCCTACCACTACAAAAAACGTCCTAGTCCTATATAAGGATATCTTGTATCCGATGGGACTCTCCAAACAGACATACAGAAAATGATATTTTTCCTGAGTAAATAATCCAGAGCACGTCACTCTTTCTTCATTAAATTTCCTCGAGATTAGAAAAAGAGAGACATTTCGCATTTATATAATTTTATTACTAAGACATTTACATGATGTGATGTGTTACAAGGTACTTTTTGTTAGTTTTTATTGTTGATAGAAAAAAGGACTTATATGCTTAGAGAGATCAGCAGATTATCTGGCAACCATAGTAGTATTACTAGATGAGATATCGGACGTATAGAAATATACACACTATTTAAACCAAAATGGTCTGGTGATAGTTAAACCGTCTTTTATCCAAGGTAGGACTTAGCAGGTTTTCTGATTGCAGCCGGTCCTCTTATAATACGGTCCTAGATATGCTTGATAATATTTGGCCAAAAATGTCACATGGTCGAATATGGCAATCGTTTATCCAAACAGACAGTACCATACTATCAAATGCACCTTGCTTACCTACTTGCCACATTATTGTACAGGCCACCTGCATGCCTGCCTATATAATGATAATGCTTATTGCGACTTCACATAAAATAATAGTACATTATGATACAAGTGTGCGATGTTGGTCATTACACTAGAGGCGGTATTATGCGATAAGGAAGCCGAGAGTGTATTGAAACATAGCACAAGAGTTTCATACGACTGTTTTCATCACACTTGCGAGGAAAAAACAAACTTTTTTGGATAATAATCAACCACACAGAGAAAACGTCAACAAACATTTGCGGAAAATGGCGCCCAAACCAGCAATGAGCGCGCAGGTTGACATTTACTTCAGCTGCATAAAAACTCTTTGTTGGTTTTACAAAAAAACTGTAAGTATTACCCGGCTATATTAAGAGTGCTTCGTATACATACGTCTAATTGCAGTCACGTACAAACTTGACTTTACCGGGTTATACCTATTATAGCACAAGTGCCGTAATGTAAAGTAAAAAGCACGCGTGCGTAATAGCTGGGATTATGAGCCTAAAACCGATGCAATAAGATCCACTTTACGAGCAAGTGTGATGAAAAGCAAGTTACCATTCTGTCTTGAGCTGTGCATTAAACATCTTTTTTATTTTTTATTTTTTTTAACGTGGCGACTCGCCTGTTTCGTTAGCGACGATGTGGTCGAGGATGAATCACACAGACTTAGAAGGTACCTATTCACTCTGACCTTAAGAGGTCTAGAGTATATCTCTCAGGAAACAAGGAATCCGGTAGCTTGTTCCTTTCCTTGGCTGAATCTAACGAATTAGAAACGTGGAGTCAAAACGTTTGGTACTTATCTTGTTATAAATGTTACCGTCGAGAAACCGTCTGCCGTTAAATATCTAGAAAAAGTAGAGTTTATATTTTTGAGATGTGACGAAGTCTGCTCTGATATTTTATTAAGAGCGGGGAGGCGGTGGTGGCAAGGGGTGTGAAAAATTCAGCATCGAGCGCGGCTGCGATCCTTCGTGATGCGGTATAGTCCTCCTTTAGTATGTATTTTTATGTCACAACCCACTTAATACATTTAGCGGTATATGGCCTTCCAAATCTAAGGCCTTCCAATGTCTTTTTACACAGTCATACTAGCTTCTCTTGTTAGTATGAATGTAACCAATTAACTCTGTAAAGACTAGATATTCTTAAGAGAACACTGATTCGGGTTAGTCTGGGGATGGGTGAGGCGTGTGGTTTTTAGCATAGCACAGATCATGGAAACTAGGACTTTTACACTTAGGCGCTAATGTGGGCCAGCCTTAGGGCAGCATATTTAACTCTGACATTAGGGCTAACCACACAGCCTATTGCCTATACGTACGAACTTATAAAAGCTAGTGGGCCATAGGTAAATAGATAAAATGGTTTTTGCTACAATATTTTTTATCTTTCTTTACCTAAAATAAATTCAAGCGAGCTTCAAACAAGCTCCAAGCAAAGCAAGCAAGCTGTTTGCAAGATTCGTCATTGTCAGTCATATATGTATTATTACTCGTAATAAAGTAGGTATGCGCTACACTGTTACCAAGGTGACCGTTATGAAAGGACAGAAAAAAATAGCGTAACACTGTATCTGCGGTCTACCCTGACGCGGACACTTAAGGCCGGGTATTTCACGTTTCAAGCACATTTTTTAATGAGTTCAATAATTAGTCTAAAGCTGTATCAGTTAGGGTCACATTTAGCGGAGCAAAAATATGGCGGTTACGCAGATTCGTGCGTGTCAAACTTCGATTTTTGAAGATTTTCTCAGATTACTTGAAAAGTATAGAAATTAATAACTTTTGAATCTCAGCATGCTCTCCAAAATACTATTAACTTATAATACATATTTTTTTAATGTGACTATGTGCTGTAATTAGGACATAAAACTGAAAATGGTTTAAAAATAGACACTGCTTCGGTATTTTTTTCTATCGAGCGAGTTGTTACCAATCATGTTTCTAAATTCACAATTGTCTAAATAATATGTTCATCTATGATATTACACTAACTCCGTATTTTTTTTCAAATTAGAAGTATGCGAACTTATGTATCAAAAGTTGCAAAAACTCGCGAAGTTCCTAAATAAGCCCGTCTTAAGAAAAGAATACCAAGGTGACTTTTGTGATTTCTTACCGTTTAGACAGAGGTCAAGCTAGCCATGGAGGTGTGGATACAGTAATCTCATCTCGTCTTGGAGGATCTAGCTCTCTCTCATATAATCAAAGTATCTTGTGTAACATGCCAAACATCGCGGTCCAGTCTCATCTCCATTGGCTCTCTGGCGTATGACGCCGCCGCAGGCACCGTCGCGTGCAGGGACAGACGGTTTATTGCCTTGTTACTTTTTAATTTAACGTCATCCGTGGATTCGCCGTGCTAGACTACAAACAAACTGCTACGCGATTTTGACGTCCCCAGAATCTTGGCCGACTTGGAGCGCATTGGACTAGTATGTTCTGATATTCAGTTTAGCCAATATGATGTTTCTGGATTGTTGGCCGATTTTCCTAGTCATATTGAAAATCAGATTGCAGCTAATATCTCAAGTTGACGAGTGTTCTTTAAAAATGTTGAATCTTACTTAAAGGAATTCATTTTTAGTCATAATTTATAGCATGTACGTTGCGTGCACCCCAATCTGAATAGGCTAGATTACTGTTTTTTTTTATTGTCCTATTAAAATGTGGCCCATAAATACAGCTGATTAATAAAAAGAAAATGAAAATCTGATGAAAAATAAGCAACTTATAAGCATTTTAATATCACGCTAGACAGAGAGCGAAACAGCAAATCGTGACGTCACTTCTCTGTACGCCATATAAATTCTATTCTGACAAGTAAGGCGTGACGTCATTTTTTGTTTTGTGGGAAAGGGACAGAGTTGTCTCTGACAAAAACTTTAATCGCTCATATATCAGAACATTATTAACCGATTTAAATATTTTTTTCAATAAACATAATATATTTACTTACATTCTTCATCAAAGCTATTGGTTTCAACGATTTAAACATCAGTCATCTACCCTATTATAGGAGGTCCAGCTAGAAAAAGTATACAAGTTTCGATGTTATTATTAACATCGAATTATTATATACAGGGTGTTAGTTTGAACACCGTTATCCTTCTAGGATATCATTGTACTCATCATTATGAACAACTTTTATCCTTTTTTTATTCTTGATTTCAGGGTTCATCGATTACAAAAAGGTTCATCGATCTTGAACAAAATGTATGGAACAGCTGTTTTTTTTTGTCGTGATTTCAGGGTTGGCCCCATAGTCAAAGTTGTTCATAATGATGAGTACAATGATATCCTAGAAGGATAACGGTGTTCAAACTAACACCCGGTATAACTTCGATGTCATTTATTTAAGCTTTGATAAGATTGTAAAAGTTTTAATTTATTTTTTAATTTTAATGATTATTGTGTTCCTGATAGTAGGAGGCTCTGCTGGGCATTCCATATTTTCTCTAACCGCTAGGAAAGGTTTCCATACGCTAGGAATTTTCCTCCGCTCTAGGAAGCGGTCTCTAAATTGATCGTCCGGTCAGACTCGTCTCACAGGACCCGTTTGTCCGGATGGGCCACTTTCACTGCCGCGGGTCTAAGAGGTATAAGTTGTTCAAAGACTTCTTTTTACGCATGCCAGATTTATTATCTAGTTTCGTTAGCAGTTTTTTCGCATTGTTTACATAACAAAAAAGGAATTATGCTTGCCAATTTTGTAATTTTTTACTTGCTCTTCATTAATTCGCTTCAGCTGATTAATGCTCATGAATGTGGAACAACTGATTTCCAATGCCCATAATAAAGCATTTCTGCGTTTTCTATTTAAGGTATGTATGTATTTATAGGTATGTGTTGTATAAAAGTCTACCTACATACTTAAATATACTATTTCAGGAACCTCGACATTTAAGATCAACTTGTATATATGATCTAGTGTCCGGAATCTGTTAAAAACGTAGTGAACAAGAAATCTCAATCTCAATACTTCTTCGTTTTCGAAGACTTAACTCCTCGACTCCAGATGTCATAACTCTATAAGCGTTCTAAAGCGCACAATAATTTCCTCATGTGAATTAGCCTACACCTGCAAACCTATGTGACAGCGATGGCTCGGATACAACGTGTGTATGGAATAAGGTCTTTTAAACTACATTTGAGAACAATCTTGGAGGAGTTTAAAAGTGGCGTGTTTAAAAGCATTTTTCGCAATAATATAATGTCGACGGTTTGTTAATTCGTGATTGAGAACAATCGCGTTATCGTTATTCGTAGTCGGCTTTTCGCAGTAACATGTTTACATGTTAACATGTTTGGTTTTAGTCTGTTTATGGAAAACGTAAAAGCAGAAAAAAGTAGGTGAAAAAACCTTCAGCAGTGTTATGTCTTTTTACCAGTTATGAGGAATAAATGCAAATTAACAGTAATAAAAAAACCTATATTATTTTTAAGGTAACCTTTTACTTTCACCTGGCAAAATCTATTGACACAAAACCTCTTTAGATTTAACCGGCGGGTTCTCCTTACAAACTTATGCTGAGCGACAGATTAAATAACAGTTACTACCCTGAGCTTCAGCCGGCAGCCGGCATACAAGTAAGGGTGCTACAGGTGCGAAGAAAAGCTTAATCTTCATGTAAATTGATAGTGTTAACGCTAAAGTTTCACCAAGTACAGCAGCGAAGATAATTAATGAATAAAACAACTTTACAGACTTCCAATATAATTACATTATCGTCGTGCCGACAAAGTTTTACGCACATAATAATGACTTTAGTGACATACGTCATGTTCTAAAGACCAGACGCTATACTATTACCAGCGAAATGTTATCAAAGGAAATCCCTCCTCCGAAACTATAACTATACAATTATGTACTTACACATACTTTCGATCGAAGACACAACAATCAGTATTCAAAATTAATTTTGTAGAAATTTTTAATGACTGCAATCAATGCTGAAACCTGATGCTATACCCAGCGACAATGATAAGATGAATGGACGGGAAATAAGCGCACGGATTTTGAAGACTATATGTTGAGCGCCAGCTCTCCACTCGCTTCAGTCATACTCCTTTGTCATTACTACTCCACGCCTGTGCGACATGCGACTTTGCCGTACGGCAATACAACCTTCTAATACATGTAACATGTGTTCTCTTTTTGTCATGCAGTAATTAGATTCGCTATCTCTATTTTCTGGAAAATGTAATACGCATAATACTTTTAGCTAGGTATGCTTGATTGTGTTGTCTTGTAAATTTTGATCGATTTGCAAGCGCTGGGCCCGTCCATTCCATTATCACCGTCGCTGGCTATACCTACAATATAATGATGTATAAATACATACTTTCGATCGAAGACACAACAAATCAATTTTATAACTAGTTTTATTTGTTAACTAGTGAGAAGAAATGAAGTCTCATATTAAGTAAGTACTTAATTATTCCAACAACATTTTGTTATAAGTAATCCTATCCTATGCTACTTAAAACGGTGCATATAAAAAGGATTTGTTCGTGAATACAACTATTTATTTGGGGCTGAATCAGCTTTCATAAAATTAAGTTTCACATTTCATAACTACCATATTTTTCGAACCAAACTTAATTTAGCTCTTATTGCCAAAGTTGTAATCAGACGAACTGCCCAATCAACCTGCATGGCATGTTTAATGTATTCTTTCAATAATTGCTAAGCGGAAACGTTTATGAATATATTATGTATTAGTCAGTTAATTTTCAAAAATACTCTGTTAAAAACTGTTTTTTTTTTAATAGAAATTGACCTGCAATTAATTATATATAATCTGATATTCAATGCGATTCCCAAGCCGCCTGCCAAGCGTGGGGATTATGGCAACACCCCTCTAATAAGGGGGAGGCCTTCGTCCAGTCTTGTGGCTGATGACGAGGACGAATCTGATATTAATTAACATGACTTCTATGGCTGACGTGTGCACTACGTCGCGTATTGGAGACGTGTATTGGAAATAGTAAGTAAGTACCTAGGTATTTCCTTGAGCTTGTTTTCGAATAAGTAAAAGTTTCGGACGGTTTGACCTAGCAGTTACAAGTATGTTATGCCACGTGCTTTTGGGAAATATACTGGTATAATAACGTTCTTGCTTTAGGCAAGTATATTATATTATTATATATTATTACAGGGCTGGTTTTACAAAGTTATTTATTTATTGCCAATGCACACATTACATAAATTTTTAATAACTAGAGCATAGTAAATAGACCCTTTTAGGGCGCTTTTAACAGAAAAATATTAACTTGTTAGCATCATGATAATTCGCACTTCGTTAGCTCACAATCAAACAAACTGCTGCGTATTTAGAGGCCCTTTTTCTTGTACGTCGCTCATCCCGGTCCTGTGCTAATCTACTGCTCGACGCGTCTTTGGCGAAAAATCGCCAACATTGGGCGGCCCAACATAGGCCATTATTCAACCGACTTCAAAAAAGGAGGTTCTCAATTCGACTGTATGTTTTTTTTTGTATTTATGTTACGTGATTACTCCGCCAATTATGAACTGATTTTGATGTTTTTTTTTTATTTGGTAGGTGGTCTATTTGGTACTTTTATCGAAATCGGTTTATTAGTTTGGTTTTTAAATCAAAGTTACTAGAAAATATGAAGATGTCATCCAGGTATTAGACGATGAAGTCGGTTGTATTTAAAAAGAAGCGTATTAACGCCATTTAGGCTACACAGGACGAGAAACGGCGATCAAAAAATCTGAGAGGCGACGGACAAGCCATATTCGTTATACAGACTACAGAAAAGCGAAAGCCCTAATACATTCTCTGTTCAATAAGTCAGGCGGTCCATGTTGCATCAGCACACCCAGCACACATCTATCTCTTGAAATAATTGTGCAACGAGGATTTAATACATGCTAATTTCGACTCTATCTTGAACCATGGAGTGAAAGTGTGTTCCGTGCGTGTCCGTGAGTCTAATTGGTGACTACACGTTTGACCTGTGACTTGGGCGAGCGGTTTCCGCGTCGATAATACGCGATTATTTTTAGATCACTTACGCTCCATGTATTCCTGGCGTTTATTTGGCTTTGCCATTTAATGCAACTATGTCGCCAGCGTTGGGTATATACGCTCAAGTAAGCTACCGACTGGTATGGTATGTAGATCCCTCCACATACCATACCAGTCGGGACTGGGCTTGGGAAGTTAGATTGTCTCTAGTATATGTGTGTTAAAGAGATTAGTTAATTGGATCGTATGTATCATGTTCTGGTTAATCCAGTAACAAAAATGTGTCAACAAGGGCAGCAGGGGGGTATATTAGAGAAGTCGTCATCATTGAATAAAAACGAATGAATGACTCAGGCAAAAAGACGTGCGAGAAAATTGGCAGGTAGATTGTCGGAAGATTTCTCTTTGTTACCGCCTCGGGTAGAAATGAAAGTGGCACTTACATTTCTACCCACTCATTGACCATCTTTTTCCAACCAAGGTGTTGCAAGCTGACCAGACAACTGTCTAAATGTGCATTAGTACATTATGATACAAGTGTACAAGTGTGCTATGTTGGTCATTACACTAGAGGCGGTACTATGCGTGCGAGCCGCAGTCGAGCGCGATAAGTAGGCTGATAGTGTAATGACCAATAGCACACGCGTTCCATCGACTGTTTTCATCACACTTGCGAGGAAAAAACCAACTCTTTTTGATTAAAAAAAAACACACAGCGAAAACATCACCATATATTTGAAAATGGCGCGCAAGCCAGTGATGCGCGCGCATGTGGCATTTACTTAAGCGGCATAAAAACTCTTTGTTGGTATTACAAAAAAAGCTGTAAGTATTACCCGGCTATATTAATAATGCTTCGTATAGATCGTATATAATAATACATAGGTACATCTACTTGCAGTGACAAACTTAAGCGAGTTTTACATATTATAACAATAGTGCGTAACGTAAATTAACGTGTTTAACATTAACACGCGTGTGTTAATGTAAAAATGATTATGATTTATTTATTTATTTATATTTATTTATGCTTGGATGATGTGCATAAACCAATGTAATAAGATCCACTGTACGTGCAAGTGTGATGCAAAATAGGTTTCTGCAACAACAGGACTCTATACTTAGTTGCCAAATGATTGAAATTGGTTTAACCGTTCCGCTATACCTACCTATCGAAACAGGCTTCAGTCCAGCGGCGCGGTCAACCGCGTACCTGGCTGGATACTTATCGTTCACAGCAGCTTCTGCGTAGGATGGTATAGAGCAAGTATTACCCACGTACAATTTACACAGCTATATAAAGCTGCGCTTAGAAGTAAGTTAGCCATTTTACCAATGTTATTGAAGCAATGGCTGAAGAAATCCGTTTAGTTTTTTTATAATGTTGTACACCTAACTTGCAAATATTTAGCATATTCTATAAAATATCATCATTTCCATTTATGATCTGGTTTTTGCTAAAAACTATAAGGTATCCACGCCAGATATCTACATCCATTCCCATTGAGGATGTTGGATGATTTGCAAGCGCAGTCGTGCTCGCTCACGAGTATTTTATAACTCAATCAATTGCGACTTACGTGCAGCGCCTGTCGTGTCTTTGTGCTACGAAATTACTAGTTCTGGGAATTGCAATCCCGCCGTGCTTCTATATTATATACTATATAGGCCTGTACGGTCGCTAGAGACGGGGCGTTCAAACACAATCTGGAAAATATCTATGACTGGTATGAAGTCTATATGAAATATGAATTACAGGTTGAGTGTAAAAAGTTAGACACACAGAGCTTTTAGGCTCACAAAGCCGTTAATATGGTCCGCTTTCGTTAACGAAGTCATTACACATTATTTATATCATCCGGGCTTTATTACCCGATGATATTTTAAAGCTGCCAAATTGCTTCTGATGCATTTTCAGCAAAACCAATACCGGCGACCGAGCTTTATATCCGCCCATAAACGTCAACGAGATGCTATCATACTGCGCTCTCAATTTCCCACTAAACCACTTATTAACTAGCGCATTGTGGCGCTCGTGGTGTAAGCCAACAACTACCTAACTGATCTCAACAAAGTGCAAAGTCAGTGTTTTACCTAAAACGTATTCCGAACACTACCGAGTCAGATAGCCCTTAGTTATCAACACATAATCAGTATTATTAATAGTCTAGGTACTATCTGGTACTGTCAAAGGGAGATTGGGACATATCTAATGGCGCCGCAGGGCGCCAGTTGAAACTTGGTGGATTCACATACCCCATTTAATTTCTTCTCCGGACGTATGCAGGTTTCCACGCGATGTGTTCCTTCACCGAAAAGCTGCGGTGGTATAAAAATCCATGCATAAACTCCAAAGAGCTCACTTTTACGGGCCCTGCATTTGAACCCACAACCTCGCGATTTCGAGTCAAGTATCCTAATTAGGCTACCATATACACCAACATCAACAGCCAGAAGACGCTGACGACCGACTGATGTCCAGACTCCAGACTGCTAGACGAAGGCCTCCCCCTGACTAGGGAGGGGTAGCCTTAATCCCCACGCTTGGCAGGCGACTTGGAGATCGCAGAATGATCACCACCGTTAACCAAGTGGACGCTGATGCCCGTCCTCCGATGGTCGTGCATGCAGTTTTAGGACATACCCAGGTCCACCAAAGGTCATTCAAATTAGAAACAACCTATCGTTCAAACATATTGATCACATACCATAGTTATTAGGCAGGCCAGGCAGCACTAAAATTCCAAGATCTCACAATAAGTAAGCACTTTAAATACAAGATTATGTAAACGCGGTTCATTTTCAAGTGCCACTGGCAGGCGCGCAAGAATACTGCTTAATTATCGGAATACGCAATATAACAGTCGGACAATGGCCGTTGCTAGTACAAAACAGTGAGATGTATATTGATATTCAGTGCGGATGGCCTCGTTTCCCCTCCGGCACTCTGTGGATAATCTGAGTTGTGCAACAAAGATGTGGCGACGACAGCGAGGCGTTTATATAAATGAGTCGCTACAGCTATTAGAATTCATTTATTTAATTTATTTAGTGAACATACAAAACAGAATGTAATAATAATAGCTTTAGACTAAAATTGCATATAGGTATACCTATATTGCAGATCTGTATCACACTAAAACTAAAATAATACTGATTAATTGAAAAATACTGTAATAGTTTTGAGAATCTTAAAACCACTAAGAATAAATGAATAATCCTATCTAAAATGTATCCGGGTGCACCGGGTAACACCGGGTGGTGTTCTAAAAATTGATACCCCGGTGTGCCTCAAATTTATTTATTTATTTACTCATATTTATAAAAACTCAATCCGATGAATTGATATACTCTATATCAATTCATCGGTTCATTCAGCTGTATATTAGCTCAACATCTTCATCAGTGAGAAGACATCCACCGCTGGACTAAGGCCTTCCCCTTAGTTGCAATAATCCCCATGCTTGGCATGCGGTTTGGGGAGCGCAGAATGCTCACCACCGTTAACCAAGAGGGCGCTGCTGCCCGTCTTTCGGGGTTCATGATGCTTTAGGACTTACCCAGGTCCTCTCTAACTCATACTATAATCCTGAATTTGTTTGTTGCAGCTACGACCGCGACCAGCCGTTCACGTTCCAGATCGGTGTGGGCCAGGTCATCAAGGGCTGGGATCAGGGCCTGCTGGATATGTGTGTCGGTCAGTATATCCACTAATAAACTCAACAAGATAGATAATATTTTTAGAAGTGTTTCCACACTTGGGTATTTCGTATGCAAGTCAGGCGTCTAAATTTTTCGTTCTGTTTAGGCATCAATTCACCATGCTTTAAAATATTAAGACGCATACGCAGATGGCCCAATGTACGTATGTATGTACTAAATTCGTATGTATAAAGAAAACTATTCGGTGATTCGTGTGGGTGTAGCTTGGAGGAGTCAGTACTTAATCAAAGGGGTCTTGCTTAACCTAACGGTACGATTACAATTTCAATAATAATTCATAGATATTAACAGCCTTACCTAAAATAATTTCGATTCTCTTAGTCACTGCTTAAACTTCTCTGTCTTGTTCTTGCATGTTACACTTCACGTCAGAGAGAAGATGGCAGAGCATCTTAAGCAGTGACTAACGGTTGAGAAGTTTTTTTAAGTAAGACTGTAAGCTTTTAGTAAGTCATAATCATTAATGGGTTTTCCAAAACAAGGTTAGTTTGTCAATTAATTATGCTCCGAAATATTCACGTCTAATCTGGCAGTTATTTTTATTTTATAAACGAAGAGAAATATATTATAATCACTTTGTTATTAATCAATTTCATTTTGTATCAGTCAATCAACATTTTCATGCTTAACCTTGCTTTCTCTTTCTGGTTAGTAAATCCGTGTCGTTAACACATTTTTGTTAACTTTTGGAAAAACCTAGAATTATTACGTTTTAAAGCTGTCACAGACGACAAAGATGCTATAATATTTCATCATAATATAAATTATCGCTTGCCATACAATTTTAATATTATATATAATAAGCATAAGCATAAGCGTTGCCATCCAGCGGGGCAATGCCGCCAGCATGCTGGGTACGCTGCCGACTGGTAGTGGGTTTGAGTATTTGGATTGTCTCTAGACTTTCATCGGTCTGGATTCAATCCTTTTGTTTTTTGTTGTGTAGTAGGCTAAGTAATCTTTGCAGTTTGTTGTAGTTAATAAAGGATTATGCCTATATATTTACATATTATCTTCGTCATTTGTTTTGTATGAGTAGAGCGATATTGAAATATATGTTCTAAGATGTCATGAAATATTATAGCATCTTCATCGTATGTGACGGCCTTTACTCTAAAAATATAACGATAAGATTGCGAAATAGAGCCGATCGAATTAAAGGCGTACCTATGATATGAGTATGGTTATAGTTTATTATATTTCTACGGCGATGCCCATAATCTCGATGGACACATTTCACCCCACATGACACCTGTTAGACAGGCATACAATCTACGATTAGTGATTGGGTTTAGTCAGGCTAATACATTATTCATTAGGGGCAACTTTACCCACACAAATACTTCATGTCTTACGATATTATCATATAAATTTATAATTATGCTAGCTGTTCCATGCATGATTTCATCCGCAGTGTCAATCTCGCAGGAACGTTGTTTTTTCAGGGATGATAATTATTGCAATAAGTAATTTAATATTTTGTTTAATTGCGATGAACAGGTACAGAATGATATCTTATTGGTTATATTTTTTTCATGTCTGTAGAATTCTTAGATTCTTCAGCATAATTATAGAGTCGCGTTTGGCGAGTCTTAAATGCTACTTTACTTACCTTTACTACTTTAACTTTTACAGATCGAATTTTAAAATCGATCCGACTCGCGTCGTCGTTCGTTTGTTTCGTGAAAGAAGGACAAACACACCAATAAACCATCAAATTAACAAACTCACTTACGCAATTAAAATATTAAAAAGGAAAAATAAGGATATAATAAGGATGTGTAGACATTAAAGAAGGTAACTTCGAGCATATATTATTGGAGATGCCAAGAACGATAATCTACCTGAGTAGGTACATAATTTTCTGTAACTTTTCGTGAGGAACGAGGTACATATGCAAATCCATGAACCACATTATCAAGTACCTACTATTCTCAGTGTAATAATCCTACTGGTTATTGATACTCTAAGCTAGTATCACACCAATAAAAAAATATAAATTCACAATCACAACACTGTCGCTGACCACGTACGTTTTGGCAGAAGGGATTGACACCTCTATTAGCACATACTCTAAAGTAGATCTTGTGTATCATAGTGTGCATAGAAAAAATAATATCTAATAGCATGGGCGTCGCCAGGGAGGTGCAGGTAGGGACAGCTCCCCATGAGAGATAAAAAATGCAACTGAAGTTCTATGTCACTTGACATAATATTGCTTGACCATAATTCCGCGATAATTCCCGTACTTCGAAAATTGAGTGTATTCACTAATTCTATTCCAGGTTTTGTATTTCGCGCTGCTATTAAGTCCATAGTTCTTTCGTCAATGCAGATTTTTCCCATCCTCCATATATCAACTTATTATATAACGAGTATAAATATTAAATTCTATAAAATCACATTCCAGGTGAAAAGCGCAAATTGACGATCCCTCCCTCTCTCGGGTACGGCGACCGCGGCGCCGGGAACGTGATCCCAGCCCATGCCACGCTTCACTTCGATGTGGAGCTAGTGAACATCGGCGACTCGCCGCCCACCACCAACGTGTTCAAGGAGATCGACGCTGACGCAGACAACATGCTCTCCCGCGAAGAAGTGAGTATCGAGTTAGCGTTCAAGGCGATCGACGAGAACGGAGATAGCGAACTCTCGAGAGAGGAGGTCAGTGTTGCCAGCGCAGGCTGCCGCGGCTCGGGTGGAAGTTCTTCTAACTCACTGCAACAGTAAACGCAGCCTGATTACGCTAGCTGTCACACGCGATAGAGTAAATTACTGATCTTTGATTTACTACAACTATACTTGACAAACAGACTGTACATAAAGTTAGGAAGTGATAAGTACAAGTGAGGAAAACAAAATAAGATATATCTCCGGCCGACATCGTTTCTTTAGTAGGAATGATATCCATTAGTGTAGGTACCTATTATATAGTTTATTGATTGCATTAATATAAATTCGAAAAAAAGGTACTTCAATTAAATTAAAACTAAGTAACTATTAAACAAACCCTAACTAGTAAAAACAAACCCTACTTAAAACTTAAAATTTAAACTTATAGCCCTAACGTAGATCAAGCTTATTATGTAAAAAATAAATAACATACTTAGTGAAATAAATAAGTAAAAAATATGATATAATTATGTACCTTAATACGTTATAGTGAGGATCTGAATATTTTTCAAAAATAAAATGTGCAGTTTGAGAGGAATGCTGTCCCTATTCCTGCACTGGTAATTTGACTCTATTAATGATCCTCCAAGAGGCAATAAAAAACAAATTATTCATCTTGCCTTATGTTATGTTACTTTGCTCGAAAGCATAACGCAAACACAGAGTAATAAATAAATTAGGTAACCGTAGATATGGTAAAAACGATGGCAGTAGCAATTGCGAGTGACAGCTAGCATTATTGGGCTGCCGCATGCTCGACTGGCTCAAAGGAAATCATTGAAATCTTGCTACTTGTAGTGTGGTGTCTAAATCGAAATTTCAACCAAAATGTGGGGTGAAATACAAGGTTGTCATCATAAATTCTATTGACAATCTTATTTTAAATATTATACACCTACTCATACATGGAGCGAACAAGAGTCAGTAACATTTCAATGGTTTGCTTTGCAGGTTTGATTTGGATTCGATGTAGTACATATTCTTTCCTCTCTCATTTACTCTCATAGCCTTATATCCTTATCTTGCTTAATTAAAACTGTATATATACATATACAATAAAAATAACAATGCATTTGCCTATCTTAATGATAGTTCTGGAACGGTAACGGAATTTGCATGCTGTATAGGTACCTATTTGTATTTAACTAGCTACCTACCTACCTACGTCTTCCGATTTTTCAGCGTTCTAGCCTTAGATTAAGGCAATCCTTATTCGGTGGGAAAGTAACCTATGCCCATCCTAATAATATTCACTGCCTCTTTTCCTAACTTCATTAAAATTAGTAAGTACAGCCGTTTAATTGTTGAAAAGAGGCATAAAGACATGTAACATTTTGTCCTAGTTCATACAAGGAGGTATGGGAAATTTGTACCACTAAGTAGGCCATGCACCCGCATAGGGGTAATGTCTTCGGCATTAATAATTTCAATAAACAAAATGTGAAGCGTGATTTTATCCGCGACATACCTATTACGAGTATATGATTTAATATATTCAATATAAACTTTTTACGAGTTGAAAAGCGCGTGCGGGATAGCGGCGCGGTGACCTGGATAAGGTTGCTATATGATTATTAATGCCTTGCATAGGTTTTTATTGATAGCAACTGCATTTGTATCGTATGTTTCACTTTGAGGACAAATATCATTTTGAATAAGTATTACTTTAAAATCGCAATGTTCTGCAGGTGAGCGAATACCTCAAGAAGCAGATGGTACCTCCCGATGGCGCGGAGATGAGCGACGACGTCAAGCAGATGCTCGAGGGGCACGACAAGCTGGTCGAGGAGATCTTCCAGCACGAGGACAAGGACAAGAATGGCTTCATCAGCCACGAGGAGTTCTCCGGACCGAAGCACGACGAACTCTAAGCTTCACCTTCCAAGCGCTACACTCAATTCTTATACATAAAAACATTAAACAAAACTTAACTACGTTATTTCGTGTCTAATTATGTGAACAAACATGGCGTTTTCCAACCAAGACAACTCTTATTTCTATCATAAGGAGCTGTCATTGGTCGACAGTTCGCCATATTTGTTCATCCTTCAGGATTAGTTAGAAACAGACTCTAGATACAATAGTAGTTGTTTAAGTAAAAAAGACAACATTGTAAACTACCAACAATCAAGTAGGTACTTAATAATTGCACCAATGCCAGCGATGCCAGCAATGATTTTGTTTTGTTATACAATGTTTGGGCAATCATCGCTGTTATCATAAAGGGCAGGTGTCATAACATCACCTGCCCTTTAAGATAACGACAGCGTTTTGTTCGTCGTATTAAGTACTTGTTAGGTATCACCAAAACATTGTTTTCAAGCCGGTTCATTTTCTAAGTTTTCAAGCAATGGTGTCGACCTGTGGACTCTAATCCTCGCCTCCCTTCCAACATTATGTACTTATATCATAGCCGGAGAGGATTTGACAGACTGTGCGTGCTAAAGATAGTGATCAGCCAAGCTACAAAAGCGCTCGGATGTCTGATGTATTAGGTAACTGTCAAAGGCTTTTTATATCTTATTGCACCCATAATGCATCAATCTACAACAGTAAGACTACTAAGTGCTAACTACTGTATACTGAAGAGATGGGGATGCCGGCGTGTATTAAAAAATGAATTCCTAATTGAACATTTGAATCAGAATAAAGTAAGAAATTGGTCTGCTGATTTTTCAAATGTTTTTATAGGTACCTATGTTGCTATGAGAATATATGTATACCTAGGACAGTAAAGTAGGTACCTATAACATCATAATGTGCTTAAACCTAACAGGTGCGTACCTAATAATGCTATTACTGTTTTAACGCCTACTTAGACACTTTCTGGTAATTCTATGGATATGTATAGTAATCTATCAATTCAGGTCTTAAGCTACCTACAACTAGTTATTACTCTGTGTTAAAAAAAAACATAAAAATCTTTTCTGTGCTAATATAGGAATGTTCTATACTTATTTAATGTATGAAGATAGCGTATTATCTCGTAAGGCGTGAGAAGAATCGTCTTTTGTTGAGTCGTTTTGTACTTAGTTTATTGAATTGTTGGAGAGGTTTGTTATAATTTAATTTAGCTACGGCTTAGTTAATAATTCATACTATAGCTTGGCAAAAAAGTCCTAAAATAGAACGTTTTCTCTCCTGGCAATACAGTGCGACTACAGGGTATCCAGAACTACTTGCGATAGCTGTAGCTCCCCTTTTCATTTCTATCAATTTTTGCCAAGCTATATATACTTAGGTAAAGATTTTCTGTTGCATAATATTGTTTTCCTCTTTGTTCTTCTGATCTCCTGTCTTCGTCGCCATGTTACCTACTATAATCGTTATTTAAGTATTTGTAGGTGTACCTACTTATGCATTTATTATGTAGGTACAAAGCGATCAATCTATTTGTGTATTATATATATACTTATTATTTGTACAAATTATGGATTGATGTACCTACATTACATTCAGATTTTCAATTGTTATTCTACCTACTTATATTACCTACGTTTTCAGCGTAGCTCAGGGACTTTGTTGTTTGGCGCTCTTTATTTGTAATCCTTTATATGTTTACGAGGGAAGGTACTTAGACTACTTAGGCACCTATTTACTTTATATTTTTGACACTTCTGATTTCCATTCCAATATGGTTCAAATAAAATATCGTAATTAAAGGAATTTGTTTTATTTAAATTACAACTTTACTGTCTTCGTTCATGTGATGGAACTAGGTACTTAGAACACTTTCGAACCCCGGTTCCGCTCAATTGCGTCCTTAATACACACTGTTAAAGGAAACTTGCCATATTCCGACATATCAGCTGAAGGTTGCAGTCTCATTTTGGTACGGTCTTCCATTAGCTAAAGAGTTCTGTCTGAGAACTTCTGAGGCTTCTTCCGGCGTGGGGCCTTAAAGAACTTGGACCCCACTGCCTGGACAGTTTCTACGAACCCATTGTTGATCTCGTCCACCGTTTCGCATTCGGCTAGGCTCTGGAAGCGATTATGCAGTTCGAGTTGAAAGTTTTCGGGGTTCTGGATTTAGGCAGGGCCAGGACGGAGCGTAGACTTCACCAGACGTGACCTCTCAAGCTTGACATTGATATTCAATGTGCCTCGGACTTTTATTTAGATATACTTAAATACATTATGTTAAAAAATATTTAAAACAACTTGGGATAAATTTAAGAAAAGTTAAATAGGTATATTTTTTTAAAAACGATCTTTCTTATCTACTGAAATGTAGTTGAAAAATAATATAGACGGATTCCATAAAATAATGAATACTATGTAATGTAAGGTGAGAGTTATAGAAACATTGTGAGCAAATTTTGAATTATTTCTTCGGAAAACAGTTTGTAACCCCTGTAAAGGCTCGCTAAAGACCCCCTCTACGATGACGCTCTTGCCCCAATTAATCAAAAACGCGTTTCTCAAGGACTCTATCTACTTAGAGCCTTAAGACATGGCACATGACTTTGTCATTCAAGAAGTACCTATATGTGCAAGCTTACAGCCTTACCTAAAATAATCTCAATTCTCTTAGTCACTGCGTAAACTTCTCTGTCTTGTTCTTGCATGTTACACTTTACGTCAGAGAGAAGATGGCAGAGCATCTTAAGCAGTAACTAACGGTTGAGAAGTTTGTTTAAGTAAGGCCCAGGGTCTCCAGATTGGGGGTTTTTTTCCCCATTTTGGGGAAATAATGGGAAAAGTTTTGGGTAACAGATTTTTTTTGGGGAAAACAAATAAATCAGCTGTTTCATACATTTTGTCCAATTTTTTCCAAGGTCAATGAACTTTTTACATGGAACAGCTGATATTTTTTCGCGATAACAAGGTTGGCCCCATATTGAAAGTTATTCATAATGATGAGTACATGCATACCATTCAGTATTAATTACTCTTTTTGTTACACATTGTATATTATGTTATTCCGAGATATAAAGAAAAAACTATAACTACATAAAGTAAGGTAAATACGAACCAAAAATATTTGGGGAAAAGCCTTGGAAATAGTGTCTTTTTGGGGAAAATTTTAATGTGATCTGGGGAAATTTCACATACTATGGGCCTTACTTAAAAAAACTTTTCAACCGTTAGTCACTGCTTAAGATGTTCTGCCATCTTCTCTCTGACATGAAGTTGCACGTGCTAGAAAAGGACAGAGAAGTTTAAGCAGTGACTAAGAGAATCGAGATTATTTTAGGTAAGGCCGTATATCTGGAGACCCTGGTAAGGCCCTTACGGCCTTACTTAAAAAAACTTTTCAACCGTTAGTCACTGCTTATAATGCTCTGCCATCTTCTCTCTGACGTGAAGTTGCACGTGCTAGACAAGGACAGAGAAGTTTAAGCAGTGACTAAGAGAATCGAGATTATTTTAGGTAAGGCCGTTAGTGTGCAAGTATAGGCAAAAGGAGAAACATAATATCGTTTTGTATTGTTTTCAAAACTCCATATTAAATAGTCTAGTACAAATCTTGGAGGATTTAGCTCATTTCTCTGAGTATTAATAGTCACCACTAAGGTACTTTACTATGATAGGGCACGACTTGGAATTTTCTTTGGACTTTACTGTGATCTGACTTTGATAAATAATAATAAATAAAATTATAATTAAGTTTTTTGCACAAAAAAGCTGCACTTTAAGGAATATTGCACTACATAAATAACCGTACAAACTCTTTGCGTTTGATGCCCTATCTTTCTACGTGACAGTGGCGGAGTTGTGAATCATCTTCAGAAAAGCCGAATTGCATTAAATTTAATGGGGATCCACACTGCTTTTTCCCGCTAGGTGGCGCATCGTCGATGCGGCTATAGTTAATCCAATGTCCATCTCATACATTTTTTTTGTTTTGTTTTTGCAGAGAACATTTTAAGGCTCGGATTACCAGAGATAATCTGCTTATACTGGTTTGTACAGCAATCTTATTCTTATTCTTATTCAACGTGGGGGCGATAAGTCCTGCACTGACGTCCCGCTAGGGGTGTATTGTGCATTTCCCCCGCCAGCGTCTACCCGAGCCAACCCAGCTCCTTGAAATAACGGAGCGAGGCTCTGGGCCGCTGGCATAGTAACTCCAGTGGGTTAGATGGAAGTGTACATGTTACTGATGATGATAATGAGAAGCGTACAAGCTGTTGCGGAGATAAAGCTGCCTCATGCAATCCGGTAGCAATTCTTGTTGGTTCTGTGACTTTGCACTGCCACAGCACATGCTCTACGGTTTCATTGTCCTGCATGCAGCCCCGGCATAACGGACTATCCGTGGCTCCCAGTTTGTACAAGTGGCTGTTCAAGTTGCAATGACCGGTTATGAGGCCTACTAAAAGACGAAGGTCCTGTCGTTGCAACTTCAACAGACAGCAATCGTTTGCCTTGCTAATTAAAGCTCTGACAAAAAATTTATTAAAACAACTATCTAACCTACAAATCTATTTTTAGGCCGTCAACAGCTGCATAGATTCATAAAACCAGGCACAGAACCCAGTATTATTCCTTGGACTAGATTATCGACATTGCACTCAATCCTCATCAAGAGCAAGGAGCAGATAGATACCTATAAGAAAACTTGATTTTGCCACATCCAAATCGCCGCTAGCGCCATCACGAAAAGTTTTGCCTGTGGAACCTCATCAACTTAATAGATTTAATGAATCTCCTTGGTAATCTGAGTCTAAGGCCTATGTGTAAGACCAATATTGTAGAAATAAAACACCAAAATGTATGAGATTGACCATGGCCGCATCAGCAATGCCACCTAGCGGGAAGAAATCGCAGTGTGGATTCCGACTGGGGATAATTTTTTCATTACTTTTGCGAATCTGGTACCTCTTATAGGGTTACTAGCAAAATGCTCAAAGAGCGATGCCAGAACAGAATACAGAACATAACATCAGCACCCCTATTCACAACCGCATCGGAAAGGTTTCTGTTCGGATCTACACTATCCGTCCCACTCATCTACATTCAGGATGACAAAGACGGAGAAAGCGAAATTCGATTCGCCATTCTTAGACAGTAGTCTGTCTAAGAATGGCGAATCGAAATCAGATAAAAATAAAATTACACACCAAAGAAGAATAGAATAGAACACTTCCTACTTAAAGATAGAGACGAGACACACCTCTTACCAACTGTACCATCATCTTTGTAGCTAGATGTATTGCAGGAAGTAGCCAGATCATCACATTATGACAACCCCAAAAAGTAGCTTGTAATGTGTAAAGTAAATATTGCTAGTCAAAAATCTTTTCCTACATTAAATTTACATTGTGTTTTATCGAATATGAGCGCGCCCCATGAAATTCACTCTGTATCGTTGCTATTGTCCTCCAAGACTCTGTAAAAAATGCCGCCTCCGCACTATCACACTCAAAGATAAGAAACTGGACGGCTACAGTTAAAACGAAAACTCAAAATTAAACACTTGCACCCATAAATTAGGGTTTCTATGACTTTAAGACGTGTGTATGTTCAAATAAAGACGCTATGTTGAAAAGTAGCTAGTAAAACTTTCAATTTTTTTTCGCCATTCTTAGACAGAAGTCTGTCTAAGAATGGCGAATCGAAATCAGATAAAAATAAAATTACACACCAAAGAAGAATAGAATAGAACACTTCCTACTTAAAGATAGAGACGAGACACACCTCTTAGGCACTGTTGTCATGTTTGCTATTTTATAGCTATATCTATTTTTTTTGCATCCCCGTCAGCAACAATTACAAAAAAGTTGTAGCTAAAAAAAATTGAAAGTTTTACTAGCTACTTTTCAACATAGCGTCTTTATTTGAACATACACACGTCTTAAAGTCATAGAAACCCTAATTTATGGGTGCAAGTGTCTAATTTTGAGTTTTCGTTTTAACTGTAGCCGTCCAGTTTCTTATCTTTGAGTGTGATAGTGCGGAGGCGGCATTTTTTACAGAGTCTTGGAGGACAATAGCAACGATACAGAGTGAATTTCATGGGGCGCGCTCATATTCGATAAAACACAATGTAAATTTAATGTAGGAAAAGATTTTTGACTAGCAATATTTACTTTACACATTACAAGCTACTTTTTGGGGTTGTCATAATGTGATGATCTGGCTACTTCCTGCAATACATCTAGCTACAAAGATGATGGTACAGTTGGCTGCTCTTTGGAGGAATCCAATGAGAATTCAAATCAGAGGCTGGAAATTTACCTTTAACCTCCCTACCGGATTTTTATGCTCGCCATCTCATAATAAATCACCGTAATCTAAGAGCAGTGGCGACGCGTCACGCCGCTCATAGATGTCGCTACGACGCGACGTAGCGGGAGGCAATAATGTACGATACAGACAATGTACGGCATAATAATGCACAGCATGATAATTGGTGTACATGTACATCGAATATCATGCTGTGCAATATCGTGCCGTGCAATATTATGCCGTACATTATCGGCTCGGCTCAATAATGCACACCCCGATTTTGTACAGACTGATATTTGATGTACAAGTACACGAATTTCTTATTTGTATAGCAGTTAGGTTCAGGTTTTTTTTTTAATGTCAATTTGAGGAATGTACTTAGATTATTGGCTGTACAATATAGGGTCGTACTTTATAGACACGAGCCGATAATGGACGGCCAGTATTGTACCACATGGATTGTACAGCATGATATTCGATGTACATGTACACCAATTATCATGCTGTGCATTATTATTCCGTACATTATTGTGTCGGCAAATATCATGTTGTACATTATAGACACCCGAAGCAGCGACTACTTAGAGCTGTCAGTGTTAAAACAAACTTACCTAAAATAATCCAGTAACAAGTCAAATCTAGCTTTGGCGGGAACGCGAAATAATCATGTCGCAGCATTGTATTATTTTTCAAAACTTGTTTTTTCGAGTATTAATGCATAAAATAAGTAAGTATTTATTAAGTACTGATTTACGCGCACGAGTGTGTATAATGATATAATGATGTGAAATGTGTCTTTCGTGTTATTTCTAAAACTCCGAAGAAGCTTGTAGTAAAGTTGCCACTACTTTACTAGGGCATGAGTGGACTTGATTGAGATGAGACATTGACTAACTTTTTTTTTCTTAGTTCATGGCTTTGACTAACTTCTTGATATAATTTTTATAGATACTTGACACTGACAAATGCATAAAGTGCGACGACAATAAATTCAAATCAGAGAAATTTATAGTAGAAATATAGTGCGCGTGGCCACCTAGTTATTTCTTACTCCCACACTTTGTGCTGCCACAAAAAACTTATCCCAAAATATTGGGTAAAGGTTTACGACATTACCCATACGCAGGTAGCATAATAATACCTCTTTGCTCCTTGTATCAACTTGGGCAAAATGTCATATTGCCTTAGTAGTCCCTTTAAAGTACATTACGTCAAATGTATTTTTTATAATTAACATTAAATACAATTATCAAAATGAACTATTATGTGTATCATATTTGTATGTAGAGATACCGAAAGAATAATAATCCTGGTGCATAATATAATTTCAAAACTTACAAATACAAATACTTTATTGTCTTAGAAATGGGTGATTAAACGTGAATATTACATTACACTATATAATTTATATAACAATAATAATGACTATAAACACCTAAGAACTAAAAATAATACGACAAAATATAAATTCTAATATAATTTTATTAAACGTTATATTTACACAGGAAATACACGATTACACAGAGGAAGTACATTATGATACAAGTGTGCTATGTTGGTCATTACAGTCGAGGTGATATTTTCTGATAAGGATATAAGGGATGGACGATAAGGAAGTCCAGAGTGTAATTACTAAATATTACACGCGTTTAATACGACTGTTTTTATCACACTTGCGAGGAAAAAACGAAACTCTTTTTAATTTCTTCTGCATAAAAACTCTTAGTTGGTAAAAAACTGTAAGTAGGTATTACCTGGCTATATTAGGAATGCTTCGTATACAAATACATCTAACTTGCGGTGAGGTACAAACTTAACTTAATCGACTCTATTATAGCAGTGTTTTAATTTAAAGTAAAAAGCACGCGTGGATTATGGGCCTGAAATCGATGTAAAAAGATCCACTTTAAGAGCAAGTGTGATGGAAAGTCTATTTTTATAGGCATACACATTTTAAACCGCAATTAGTAATTGTATGTTAGGATACGATGGGGCTGATATGGACGGATAGTCTTAGAGTCCCAGATAAAAAACGCAATTTCGCGCATAATATACTTACATTTAAATGGAAAACTGGCCCTGTGAACATCTTCAACATATTTTTTATATTTTCACCGTTTTTAAATGAATCTTTACTGAAATGAATGGAGCATATCGTAGAAGTTTTTTTTTAATCCAAGTTTGGCGTCCTTAGGCTTCAATCCATTTACACTATGTTTCAGGATCATTCGGGAATCTAAAATAATAATAATAAAGATATTATTTAGATAAGTGCTAGAATATTGAATAAGTATGGAGGAGGGGGTAGAAACCTTGAAGGGGAAGTTGCGGAAACCCCAACGTAGATATGTATTTTTTAAACTCTTACCTAACTTTCCCAAAACTTTGCCGAACAAAAAAAAAAAGTGGCGACAGCTGACGTTACCACAAAATGGCGTCAATTACGTTTCATTTCACAAGTTGACACAAATCAGTAAAACTTTGTCCGCTTAATATTATATCAGTCTAAATGAAATAAACATACAAGAAGAAAACGAAGTCTTTAATGTAAATAATGGAGTTTTACAGCCTTACCTAAAATAATCTCGATTCTCTTAGTCACTGCTTAAACTTCTCTGTCCTTTTCTAGCACGTGCAACTTCATGTCAGAGAGAAGATGGCAGAGCATCTTAAGCAGTGACTAACGGTTGAAAAGTTTTTTTAAGTAAGGCCGTTAGTGTATAAACAACAAAAATTAACCAAAACAGTAACTTATTTTAACTTTTTGCGATTTACGACATTTGCTCAGTTTTTTGCTCAGTCAGTCTGGTTTGCTCAGAGAGAGTAAAACGAAACGTTCAATTTGCGTTATTGTGGTTAAAAAAAACTGTCAAACCCTATGGTGATATTCCCAATTTTTTGCGCAACTTGAAACTTTGCAAAAAGCTTCCATATAATAAGACCTTTCTGTAAAAAATATGAACCCCCAACTCGTTTGGCACTCAGGTAAAGTCATACCTTGGGTATAGCTTTTTCGGGATATTAAAAAGCAAAACCTGGCAGCACTATGACCTGCTATTTTATGGCTATGTTATAATATTTTAGCAAATATAATTCACGTAGCTGTTCTGCTGAGAACTAATGTTCTTTGTAATGTAGCGTAATATTCGTAGTATTAATATTTTTCACAATGAACACTTCTAAAAGCGAAAATAATCAAAACAATGACCACTTACTTGTGAAATGGTAGTCCTTCAGTTTTCGTCTCAGAGCGGCTTTTGCAGCCTAAAATACTGCAACCACCCATCACCCTACACACTGTTTTTCCATAATATGAGGTTTAGTTTAAATAAAAGGGTTTTTTCACATGCATATTGAAAAAAAAAACAAACGAACTCGTGTTTGTTTGGCAGCTTCCATGACAGATCAGATGCTGCCAAACAAAATAACCCGGCCACGGTGATAAGGACGCAAAAAAAAAGGTTTTACCTCTTTTTGGCTTTGTGCTAAATGTACAGCGCTATCCTTGTCATTCATAAATTACGTCATCACACTACGATTCTCCTAGTAAATTTCTCTGATTCAAATCAAAAGAGAAATGTACTAGTTTCTGTGTTCAATTCAAAATCTTTCTTTTTTTTCTTAGTTATTGGCATCGCACGTTGTGCATTCTACCAGTGTCAAGTTTATGAATCAAAAACTTTATCGCAGTGTTAAATTCGAGTTTTGGCGGGAACACGGAAAAATAACGTCGCTGCATTCTATTACTTTCTTAAACTAGTGTTTATTTTGCGAATTAATGATTTAAAATGTTGGTGTTTTATTCATTGAGTGTTGAATTACATGCACGAGTGTGGGCAAGTGAGGTGAAACATGTCTTTTTGTGTTGTTTTCAAAACTCCGTAAAAGCTCATAGTAAAGTCGCCACAACTTCACTATGGACTATGGCATGACTTGGACTCGACTTTGACTAATTTCGTGTGACTAACTGTGACTTCATGACATATTTGACTTGATAATTCTACATAAACTTGAAAATTCATAATACTAAACGCTCTGGCAGAGCAGAATACACAAAATGCGATGCCACTAAAAAGAAGAAAAAAGTGATTAATTGATTTATTTTTATTTGATATTTCGCCAGTTTGGCACGCAACGCACGTAAATTTTGTGTCCGTCGTTAGTTTTTTACCGATTATTTGACAAACTGTATGGTTTTTAGTCAAAGATAATTTAATATTAAATAAGTTTTGGATCGCAGTTGATCCAAACTGTATCGAGTGGTTGTGCAATTATTTATCCAAGCCTAAGAAGTTGGAAGGTTTGTACGCATAATTAATAACGTTTATCATGCTTTCTAACAAGCGTCTGGTGGCCTCCTGCGCCGTCGCTTTCATCAGCAACTTGACTGTTCTGGTTCTGTTCGTGAAATACTTCGCCGGGCACCCATGCTACATCACTATCAACGAACACCAAAAAGTTACAACTGTCCTCCCAGACGACTTCCTCAGTATAGGAATAGATGCGCTCGAGATCGAGAAGTATGACAATATAGACTTCAGGAGCGTTCGATTGCGGCAACTGGGCGCCGCACTGGCCCCGGCGCGGCTGCGCCTCGGCGGCACTATGTCCGAGCGGCTCATATTTAGCCGCGACACTGAACACGAGCCTCTGGCATGCGACCGCGCCTGCCACAAAGACTCCCACCCTAAACATTTCTGTGCTTATCTTAAGAAACTATGCAAGCACAAAAATTTACCATTTTTTGTTATGACTGGCCAAAAATGGACTGACATAAATGAGTTCTGCACAGCCACTAAGCTGAAGCTCATGTTCACATTCAATGTTTTGCTTCGAGATGAGCATGGTTGGAACTATCATAATGCTAAAGAACTTCTTGAATATTCCAAGGATAAACACTTTGATGTAGATTGGCAGTTGGGAAATGAACCAAACTCATTTCATCATGTGTTCAATATTAGTGTTACACCGGCTATGCTAGCCCGTGATTTTGAAAAATTGCGGAAGGTGCTGAATGACACAGGATACAAACACTCATTGCTTGTTGGCCCTGACACTACAAGGCCACAACGTGAACGTCCAGAATGCCTACAATACATGCTGGAGTTCTTAGGAAATGGGTCACACACAATAAATGCTAGATCTTGGCATCAGTACTATCTCAACAGCAGAACAGCTACTTTGGATGAGTTTTGGAATCCAACCACCTTTGATTTACTAAAGGAACAGATTATAACTATGAAAAACCACACAGTAAAATATAAACACATTCCGATGTGGCTCACTGAGACTAGCAGCTCTTATGGAGGAGGCGCCCCAGGCCTCTCTAATAGCTTTGCAGGCAGTCCACTTTGGATTGACAAGCTGGGGCTCGCTGCCAAAAACAACATAACTACAGTAGTAAGACAGAGCTTCACTGGAAAGCACTATGGATTGATAGACGAGCAAATGGAGCCACTCCCAGACTGGTGGCTCAGCCTGCTTTACAAAAAAGTAGTCGGCAACAAGGTTTTCAATATAAAATGCAATTGTTCCCGTCACCTACGGTTGTATGCTCATTGTGCCAATAAAAAATATACAAATGATACATCTGCAGTCACAGTCTATGCCATAAATTTAAAAATGGATAAGGCAAACTTTGTTCTAAATGGAACAGCATTGCATGGGAATGATTTGATCATTGATGAGTTTATTATAAGTGCTCCATCAAACAACCGAAAATCAAAGACCATCTTGCTGAACGGATGGCCACTTTACTACGAGCATCCACTGCCAGACCTTGAGCCCCGCCACCTCATATACGGGAACCACATTTCAATGCCTCCGTACTCTATTGGTTTTTGGGTTATCAAAAACACTTCAATCAAAGCATGTAAGTGATTTTCTGAATTACACAATTACAATTGTTTTTATACTATACTCGGATTCATAATAAGGCGGACTATGCTGACAGATTTAAATTATGCTGCCTGCTAAAAAACAGTAGTGATGGTAACAGTTCATTTTTATCGTTCAAATGAGTTATCAAATATTTATTCATTGCTGTTTAACATTTACAGTCTTACTTAAAAAAACTTCTCAACCGTTAATCACTGCTTAAGATGCTCTGTCAACTTCTCTCTGACGTGAAGTGTCACATGCAAGAACAAGACAGAGAAGTTTAAGCAGTGACTAAGTTTTGAGCGGCATTTTTAAGTAAGGCCGTTAAAGTGCTGCCTGTGGAAAAACAGGTAAAAAAAATATACTGAAAAATGCTACAGGGAAAGCTAATGCTACTAAATAGTCTAAAAGACAGGAACTACACCTTTTACAAAGACTAATATTATGAATATATTAGTAAGTATATTTTGTTAACATAAGTACAGTAATTAATAAAAAGATTAAGTTCCTTAACAAAAATTAACAAACTTAATGTTTTTATCCCAGCATTATTTAAATTTTGTCATAAAAGAGCTACACTCTAATTAGTCCGTTTAGTCCGTCTAACTATGAATTCGACTATAGGAAATAATCCAGTGATGACTTCAATATCAATTCTATCCCAAGTGCTATGATATTTATCTATGTAAGTAACATGGGCTTTTATTAAATAGGCAATGTTTGTATCACTAGGTACATTATTCCAGGAACAAAATGCTATTGCGCAAATATTTACCGCCTACAGCTTTTTTCAATGCTATAAACTATATGGTTTCTAAATAACGCTTCTGTGATATTGATGCCTAGTGAATGACTACCTAGATATAGCCTCGGCATACCAGAATATAAATATTTTGTATCTAACTATCTGAGGAAATGTCAATTTATGTGTATTTTGTGTTATTCACAATATAATTGATATTCAAAATGTTCTCATCATTGTATAGTGGACAGAAATGAGAAAGACAATGATAGTCTAAAGAATCTTATCATAAATACAAACATAATATGCTACATACATACAATAAAATAGAATGATAAAAGAGATCTGTCTGCACAATTTTAGGTTGTTAAAATACTTAAGGCCATACAATTAGGCCGTAATTACTATAAAACGCCGTCCAAACTTAGTCACTGCTAAAACTTCTCTGTCTTGTTCTCGCACGTGACATTTCACGTCAGCGAGAAGTTGTCAGAGCATCTTAAACTGTGACTAAGGTTTGAGTGGCGTTTTATAGTAAGGCCGTTAGATGTTGGATTTAAAACCCATGGCAGAAGTGTCTTGTGTGATGTATTTAAATTTAGATTCTTACTGTCTTATTCATAAAACATTAAAAAGTATTTCAAGCCTATTTCAGTTAAAAAGTGTTCAAAGTGTCAAACTCATTTGAGTTTAAGAAAGAAATTTGAAAAAATTCTTTTTAACTAAAATAGTTTTGTAATACGTTTAAGCGTTTTATGCATAAGACGGTTAGTATAGATTTAGAACCAACAAACAAAATGTCTTATTCATTATGACAATGTTAAAGTGTTATATTATCAAAAACAGAAGATTTGGTTATATTACAGGGGTGAACACAAATGGCTCTAAAAATGCTTACAATGCTATGTGCGCTGTCAGTTGCTTGTTTAGAGCTTGGTGCCTACAGAAATTAGATTTTCATATATCTAGATGATCCCCGTAATGTTTTAGTAATGGCCGACACAAAATCCATGTATTTGTAACACAGTATGAAATGACCTTCAATTGTGTTTTATGAAAATAAAATGGGTATAATACATTTATACATAAATAAATAATAAATACTATGATTATGTGGTTAAAGTTTGTACTTTGCAAACAGTTTTAAAAATGTGTGTATTATATTTTAATATAATATTATCACCTTCGATATAATTATCACAATATAAAATTTAAAAAATATTTCATATCAGTAAAAAATAAAATGCCTCATAAAATATTAGAGGTCGCCCGCAACTTTGTCCGCGTACGGAAGAAATTCGGCCCGCTCCCAAAATTCTCCACTTTAAATCATTCCGAGCAAACTCTACCAACTGGAACTAAGGTGTGGAACTTCCCCAGGCGGACTCTGCAGTAAAGTCCTACCACTACAAAAAATAATCTCGTATTCTCGCTGAATCTCTGTTTATTATCTAATTGTAAAGTACATGATTGTCGCTGCCTTGTTCGGTCAGTTCTTAAAGTCATGGACAGCCAGTTGACTTTGGCCCACTTGACTTCTGATAACAATTGTGCACACATTAATCACATCAATTATTAGGAATGAGTATTAACTGTCGGAACTAAATAAACCATGTCTATAATCTACTTCATAAAAGACGTTCTCAATTTGATTGGTCTGTATACTTTGCACCTGCAAAATTAACTTTGGTAAAATTATTTCAGATGGAGATTTTCCCTTTTGTTTTATTTGTGTACGCTTTGGTTTGTTGTAATAGAATACAGAAAAGATATTAAGGTCTGTACTAAAGGGTACTACTACCGTCTTCAACAGTTTTGTTTTTTTTAGAATAGAAATTAAATAAATATCGGTGTACATTTTGTACACGGCGCCATCTAGCCCCAAACTAAGCAAAAATTGTAATATGGAAACCAGATAGCTGATAGAATATTTATATACGTACATAAGATACATACTACACCCAGACACAGAACAAACATCTATGTTCGTCACATAAATGTTTATCCTGGGTGGGGATCGAACCCTCGCCCTACAGCTCTGAAGGCAAACATGCTACCAACTGCGCTATAAGGTCAAATTAGTAAGATAGAGAGATCCCACAGAGTAGTCACAATCTAGAGTGATAAGTGTCAAACGAATTCCGACGACAAACAATCTGACTATGCGGCTGTATTGTATCTAGAAAGATACTTACTGCCTTAAAATTATCTTTAACATATATATTATGTTAGCAAATTTAAAATCAAATCATGTAGGAAGTAAATATTAAAAAGTGGGGCAATTTAAGAAGCGGCAGTTTTGAAAAAGAGTAATAACTGTTTAAAGCAATTTTAATAAGTATTGTTTCTGAATCAGGGAAATAGTAACTGGTGTGACATTATTGAAAAATAGTCCCTTCACTAGAATCAGATATGTCTAGTAAACCATACATTATTACACATCGCTCATTTGGTGCAACATTGACTTAATTACAGTATTCGAAATTTTACAGGAGAGCCAATCAAAGTTTGCTATTAAAAGTATGGCATTTTAAAGAGACTTATTACAATCATCGTGCTTTTAAATGTAAGATCAATTTGTGTAGATTTTATAAGAGTCCCAATATACTCGGTATATTGTACATAAACTAGATTTTAAAGTTAAATAAAAAAAGGTACCTGTAAATACGTCACTGTTGCTTCAGAACTCAATGTGAAAAATAATGCGTTCACTATGAAATTTTGCATTTGTGACAAAAAAAGAACAATAATTTAATTAATCCAGTGAGTTGAAATAAATAGAGTAGTTATAGTCGAACAAAACTGCTTTAAAAACTGACTAGAAGTTGCCTATATAAATATACTTATGCATTGTTTATATGCAGTTTGTGAAGAAAAGAAAAGAATATGACCGACTTTATACGCCACACCTGTTGTTAGAAAGAGACAAATATCTAATTTATCTTACGGCGTAATTAGCTACACAAGTTGATTGGCCAGAGCGAGCGCCCTCGCCGCGCTGGTGTGACTCTTTCACTCTCTCACAAAAGACGATCTATCTATCTCGGTCATCCATTTCAAAGTAACAACAGTCGCCTAAGATAAAATAAATTTAACTTTTTCCCTTTGCAATAAAAATACAGTACTTACGCGTGAAATGATATTTTTTTTGTCTTTCACAGTGCCTGTGTAGATTGTGCAGTGTCTAAATACACAGAAAGTCATTATAATCACCATATTTTTGCTAGAAAACATACGATTAGCGGCAGCGTATTACCGGACATTCGGTAGTGAAAGACTGGTAGCGATCACGGCAATTACCTTGATTGTGTCTAGTAAATATGGCGGGGGGGACAACTCATCTACAGGTAAAAACATCTTAGAATTAATCACATTTATTTAAGAATGTTTAGTAAAATCAACTTATGAAAACAACCATGTAGGTATGTTCTATGTTCACTAGCTACTCTTGCTTAAGATTAAAAGTGGAATCATCTTAATACCTATTATCACAATTTGTAAGTCTAATTGGCACAGAATCACAGTTTGATTACTTACTTCTACAACTTAGTGATAAACGCCAGCATAATGTACGCGTGAAAAATACTTATTCAAAAGAAAAAAACCTTTAGAAAATACTTTCATAAAAGGCTGAGTAATACCGAGGTATAATGTTCTTTTGTAACAGTTCTTTTAAATCTTTTTTCTTGTTTGCGGTAATTTCTCTTTTTGAAGTATACACAGGAACCATATTGATATCTTCGATATCCTTAATTATTCGTTGACTAGTAGATCTTTGTTTCTGTTTTTTCACTTCAGCTTCACTCCAGTTATCGTCAAATTTGAGTTTGTACTTGTACACTGCATCATTATCTTTTGTAAATTCTATTACTTTGAGGTCTGAGATTTTTATGGTGTTTCCTTCCACATCTTTGACCATGTTAAGTTCGATTTCGTCAGATAATTTTTTTTAATCATAAAAATCATCGAAGTTTTGTTCTTCAACAATAAATTGGTTACCACTTTTTTTTGCGGATCTTATTATTTGTATATACTGGTCGGGTACGTAAATAGCGCCCGATTTTTTAGCTCTTTTTATCGCCTTTTCAATTATGGAGTGGGCTGTATCTCCCTCATTTTGGGTATCAGAATCAGAATCAGAATCAGAATTATTTATTGAATAACTGATTACAAATTGTTATGCTAGGTCTACATGCAAAATAGTGACATCAGTTTACCCATATCGGGCATTCAATATATTTAGAACAAATTATAATGTACACTTTTTTTTTTTTTAAATTATAAACAATTTCTACTTTAAATATTATGTCAATGAATTTTAATTAATTTCAATATGTAAGTCCTTATTATATTAGTTTTAAATTTATGTCAATAATAATATGTTAATATAAAATAATTCATTACAATCAAATTAAAAATTGTTTATTTAACAATGTCATTTCGATGGACTTGTCTCTATTTATAAATTCCTTTAAATCATAGAACACATTATTCATGAGCCACCTTTTCAGTTTAGTCTTGAATTGCATACCACTAGAAATGTCAGTTATAGCTTTAGGTAACAAATTGTAGATGTGGATAGCATTAATAAAGGTGCTCTTCTCATAAATGGAAGATTTAATGCGAGGTGTAAAGAGGTAATCGTTGCCTCTCATAGTGTTATTTCTGACTCGCATATCAGACCTGTTTTTGAACAAATCTTTATTATTCCTCACAAATAACGAAATTTCAAGAATATAAATACCAGTTAGGGTTAAAAATTGATTTTCTTTAAATAATTCCCGTAACGTATCATCGCTTTTTTTACTGTAGATTATTCTTAAACTTCGCTTTTGGAGTACAAAAGTCTGTTTAACATTGACAGAGTTCCCCCAAAAGATAACCCCATATGTTAATAGAGGGTAAATGTTACCATAGTAGGCATTTTTTGCGACCTCATTGGAAGCAACATCGACCAATACCGATAGAGCGTAGCAATGGCTGGATATTTTACTATTTATACTCGTCAGATGCGATTTCCAGTTTAGATGTGTGTCCAGAGATATTCCAAGAAAGTCCGCTTGACTAACCTCAACTAAAGAAGAACTATTAATGTTTATGTTGAGATCAATTGGGGCAGTCTTATAATTGTGGAACTGCATTATTTTAGTTTTAGAAATATTGGTCTGTAGGTTTAGAGTGTTTAACCATTCTATCAAAGTATTTAGCGTATTCGTAATAGTGTTAGCATATTCAGCATTATCTTGTCCACTCTTTACAAATAGAATGGTTGCATCATCAGCGTAAAGAACAGTAAGATGTTTTATTAAAGAGGGCAGCTCATTAATATATTCCAGAAACAGCGGCGGACCCACGATGCTACCCTGAGGTACACCCAGATCTACATTGCCCACCGTTGATTTCGTGGTTTCGACAGTTTTCGTTTTCCTATTGTAACTGTTAAGAACCGTGGTTTGCGTCCTGTTACAGAAATACGATCGGAAAAGTTCTTGGGCTGTTCCGCGGACGCCAATTCGTTCAAGCTGTTGGAGTAGAATTGTGGGAACCACACAGTCAAACGCTTTAGACATGTCAAGAAACACTGCCGTACATGGCTTCTTTTCATCCAGTGATTCCCATACTCTACTCAGCATTGAGTATATTGCCAAGGTTGTTGATCTCCCTTTCCTAAATCCGAACTGGTTCGAACACAGTATATCGTTTTTCTCGAAGAACCGTAATAATCTGTCGCAAATGGCAGTCTCAAATATCTTTGAAAAAGCTGGTAACAAAGCTATTGGCCGATAGTTATTTGGATTCTCTTTAGACCCTTTTTTATGCAATGGTTTAACAATAGATACCTTCAAATTGTTTGGAAAGCAGCCCTGCTCGAACATTAGATCAATGATGTAAACTAAAGGATCCGATATATATGTAATAGAGGATTTTATTACCTGCATTGTTATTCCATCATAACCGCTGCTTTTTTTATTTTTCAGTTGTTTCACTATCTTCAACATCTCGACTTTATCTGTCGGAGTCAAGAAAATACTATCGCATGTAGTTTTACATGTAGGCTTGTACCTTTTATTATTGCTATTATCTTTTAAAGCATTCTGTGTAATAAATAAGTTATTCATATAATTTGCTATTTCTTCTGGGTTAGACAGCAGACGTTCATCCGCTTGTATAAATTCTATAGTCTGTTTGATATCATTTGTTGGCGAAGTATGCATTTTTATTAATCCCCAGGTAGCTTTTGATTTATTGCAACTATTTTTCAAGTAATTGAGATTTGATTTCCTTTTAGAATATTGAATAGACGATTTCAGTATCGTTTTATATTTATTATAGTACCCGATCTTGCATACTGATCTGTTTTTTTGTAGTTGAATAAAGATATTTCTCTTAGTTTTGCAAGATGTTACTAACCCTTTTGTCTTCCAATTAGGTTTTCGTTTATGGGTTATAACAACTTTTTCTAGTGGAAAACACAAGTCATATATCATTTTGAAGATATCCAAAAATGTATCATAAGCATCATTCACGTTGAGTTTCTCATAGACATCATCGAAGCTGATCTGAGCAATATACTTTAAAAAGATAGGTAAATTTAAATCTATTTTTCTCCTGAACTCATACCAGTACTTTTCTGAATAGCTTAAGCTGCATGGTAGAGCAATAACCTGTCCGGTATGGTCAGATAGCCCTGTCTGAAGAATATCTACTTCGTATTTTTTTATATTAGTGATAATAAGGTCGATACAAGTACCAGTAGTAGCAGTGATGCGCGTTGCTCTGTCAATTGCACAGTGAAAATTGTAGAACTTAAGCATGCTTGCTAGCTGATTTGTCTGCTTATTCGTTTTAAATATATTCAAGTTAAAGTCACCGAGAATTATAACTTTTCTATTAATTTTTCGGGATTTACGCATTATTGTAAATAAAATTTTATCAAATTTATTAAAAAACATATCAAAATAACTATTTTGATATGTTTTTAGGTATGTCCCCTTATTAAAAATTTGTGTGTGATTTTATTGATTGGTAGAGTTTTGACTGCATACAAGTACATGGAAAATATAAATCTGAAATAAAAGATGTAGAAAATATTAGGCATACTACATTTTTTCTACAAAACCACATAAACAGTTCCTAACAAATGAAACAAACCTGTTTTTTTGTTGTCCGCCACAATTGTCACTATAAAATGTGATGTTACAGCCAGGGTGTTTATTAGCTACACGTTGCAGGTATTTAAGGATGCAGGAACCGATCTCATTTGCTCCTCTACCGCCAATTGCCTCATGCCAAAAGTAACAATAAGTTTGTTCGTCTTTTATATCCGATACCTAGAAAAACAAGACGGTTATGAAACTATTGACAAAAAGGAGCCAATAAGAATATTTTGAGCCATAATAGTATGTACATACTGTAAGGTTTAAGCAGTTCAATTTGGATTTATAGTAAAAAGCCGAGGACTCGCCGACTGGCACTGGCATAACAGCTTGCAGATCATAAATCGCGACTATTTCATTGTCCGTATTCTTACATATTTCTATGTCTGTCTTTTTTTCCAATCGACTAAGTTCTTTTTGCCGGCAATGTTCTGTGTAGTGACCCTCTAATTTTTCTTTTTCCTCTCCAACAGCATTTTTATATTGTTCACAGACATCGCACTGATCTTTTTTGGGCACGAAAAAAGAAATATTGAATTCCGTATTAAAGATGCGAAAGTATGAATCGTAAGTTGCAGCCTCTTTGTTATCGGATTCTCTCAATCTCTTATAATCACGATGCAGGTCAGCTATTGTTAGACCACCATCAATAAACTCTCTAGTGGTGTTTGCACGGAGATAATGGCTCTCAATTCTACTTATAGAATTTATATGGCTTCGAACAGACTCTGTTACCTCAGAACAAGTCTTTTTATGTTTTTCATGGCAGCCGCGTCTGTCAATTGGTGCTATGCCTCTTGATTCAGTACTCGTCTTAGCCTCGATTACGGTACGTAAAGTACGTTCGGAAATGCCCAACGTGTTCAAAAAAAATAATTTGCATACTCTGATACTCCTACCATTAGATATCAAGGAACAATAAGTATTAGGTTTTCTGTTCTTTTGTACACCAGTTTTCAAGCGACGTTGTGCCAATTGTAGCACGGTAATTGTCGAATTCAAAAAATCACGCTGTCTTTGAAGAGAGGCTAAATCCCAATACATTTTGAAAATTTCATATCTTTGCTCCTCTGAGATGTTTTCTGAACATTTATGTTTACATTTGTTAGTGCAAGCGGGCTTAATTCCTTTTGCAGAAATGATCTTGCCCGTCCGAGAAGTATACTCCTGACCTGAATTCTTCATCAAAGCACGTTTGTTTTTCTTCCAAGCCGCGGGATTTCTTACCCTTTTTTTGTTTTTTTTTTTAGGTGATTCTGGATTTTGATCAATGTCAGTAGATTCATTGTTTCGAATGCTATTGCTAGGGATTATGTCTTCCAGTGGATCTTGACAAGCGTTATCGTTTACAGTATTGTTGTCTTGGTTTGAAAGAGAAGGTTGATTCTGCGACAAAATTGAAAGACTTTGTGGAGAAGTATTTCTAGATACTGAAACGTTCGCTGATGAGGTAGAGCTTGAAGAAGAGCTCGAAGAAGAAGAGCTTGAAGAAGAAGAAGAACTCGATGATAATGATCTTTGTCTACAACCTATAACTGGACGTAAACGTTTAACTTTTTCAGGGCGGTATTCTTCTCCACTGTCGTCTGGAGAAAAATCTGCATCATCTTTTGCATTCACTTCCGGTACATCATTATAAGTCAAGGACTTAGACTTTGTTTCCAATGTTATATCCGAATCCATAGTTTGGTTAACACAAGTTGATGAATCAATTGGAGCTTGAAAGTTTGATGCATGTATGTCTAAGTCAGGCACATCATTTTGTGGCATATTATTTTCGCTACGAAGTACTTTATTTTTTGATATAAAATTATCCTTATCATTAGCTGCAACAAAAATAAATATTATGTACGATAAAGTACAATCAAAAGCATACACCTCATCCACCTAACTTACATACTACATACTTACCATCTATAGATCTTTTTCTAAGATCTGAAGCATTCTGTTTTGCAAATGGTGGTACTTTTCCTTCAATTGTACAATAATTCACCAATCTTCTCGCACGGTTATCCATCATTAATATGTTCTTAACTAAAAATTTAAATTAAATAAGTCATAGATGTAAATCGGCTGCTATAGGCAAGTTTCTTAATAAATAAATAATGCTATACCATCTACACCGCATTATCTAGCCCCAAGCTAAGCAGAGCTTGTGTTATGGGTACTAGAACATGATAAACTTAATACATATTACAATACACACATAGATATTTTTTATTATACATAGAACACACTCAGAACACCCGGTACAAATTTCAGCAGATCGTGCACAAATTGGTCCCGAGGCGGGAATCGAACCCGCAACCTCCTGCGTTGCAGGCGAACCTACGCCCGCTGCGCCACTGATATCGTCATACATTTAACTATCACCCTTTATATATAATTCAAAACTATCTAAAAACTTCACACTAATAAAAATTGTCCTCGTAGTTACAGTTATATTTACAATTCACGTAAAAATACTGGAGTAACAATGAAACAGTTATACAATTCTGACATCGATTCAATAGGTTAATAATTTACCTGGAGAAAATACGACATAATTACTAAATTTTGTCATGTCACCCACAATAACTAGCAAATTTGGGGGTAACAATGACATATTTTACAAATTTTAGTCGTTGTTTCACCAAGAAGACTCATTACTTGGACAAACATGACGTAATTACGCAATTATGTCATTGTTTCACCAAGAACTTACTATTTTGGAGTAAAAATAACACAATTGCTCAATTACGACATTGTTGCACCAACAATTATCGGATTAAATGTCATAAATACCTTTAAGTCGTTGTAGCTCTCGAACACAACCACACTTAGCGGGGCGCCCCGCGCAACTGGCCCTCCAGACGTCGGCAAGTTACCACAAATTCAATTCTGTCGATGTTTCCCCCAATGTAAATAGTCTTTTCGAACATTTTGACATATTTATCTGGTTTAAAAAAAAAAGTGTAATTACGTCAGTGTTGCACCAAATGAGCGACATGATCATTATAAATGTAAAAAAGAGTCAAATGTTAATAAGCTACTTTTAGAAATGATCTCCGATCTTGTTTTTCATTGGAACTGTCCAACTCCTTTCATTGACAATGATGCTGTAGTTGTCCTGAGAGAGCCAATAAGATTCTTCTGTTCATTTGTGACTACTTGTGTTTGCTTGCACACTAACTAAAGTAATTGTTATTATTATTGGGCGAGCGATGGCTAACCAATGCATATGGCTTGAATGATGTCACTCTTGAGATCTGCACTTTTGAAGTAGGTTTAGTTTGAATTATTGCCGAGTGATAACAGTTTCGCTTTAACAAGGTCTTGAATCGTGGCTGGCAATCTCATTGTATCATATAGATATGAAACGCTTCTGATTCTCACTAGTTTTGGTTTCTTCTATCTTAATCTCATTTATATTACATCTTCTATAACAACAACCGTCAGCCAAGTCAGAGGCCTTCGGGCGGCACATCAACTCTGACACTAGGGCTAGCCACTCAGCCTATACAAACTTACTTACTTTTTTTTTAGGGATATTAAAGGAAAAATCTCATTTATTTCATCAGATATTTGAAATCAGTGTAGTTGATATTCTTAATTTAAGTTTTTTTTTTGTCACTGAGGTGTTTTATCCCAATTCGTGACCATCTTTTATGCATTACATTTTGTTAGATTATATTATGCCATTTATAATACGAGGTATTTCTAATGAATAGACTATTCAATATTATATAATTTATAATATAAGAAATGCTTTTGTATTTTAAATTTACTTCCATTTTATGTCTATTGGAACTAGCTGTGTAGTACAGTTCTATTATTATTTACGGGATATTTATCGTGATTATGTTGTGAAATGAGCTCCCGATATTTCAGCGCAGTAATAATAGAACTTTAGAATTAGTAAACACCCGTGATAGTTTAAAACAGTGTAGCTATGTAGCTTTTAATGTGGCTTATTTTCTGATTTTATGTCCCATACATTTGAAATAGACTTATTTATTAAGATTATAAAAATGGTTATTATATTGTTGTGAAGTTAGGTGCCTAATTGTAAGACTGATTAGATGTACAATAGTATGTATTTCTTTCTCATGTGCCTAATAATGTGCAATTATTTTTTCTGCAGCATTTTGTATTGGCTCTACCTATGGACTATTTATCATAGTCATACTTAGTGCAAAGCTAGACCTTTGCACAAAGTACGATTTATTATTTTTAATACCTTATTTGGAAACCAAGCTTTTGCTAAAACAAATAGTTATTAAGCCTTTTGAGTAAAAGAGGTCCAGGTTGACAATATACTTATATATAACAATGTTAATTTTTTTACAATGCATACCTAATGTATATTAGATTAAGTATGACATTGAATTTTTCATCACACTTGCTCGTAAAGTGGATCTTATTACATGGGTTTTAGGCTCATAATCCAAGCTATTACGCACCCGTGCTTTTTACTTTACATTACGGCACTTGTGCTATAATACTTATAACCCGGTAAAGTCAAGTTTGTACGTGACTGCAATTAGACGTATGTATACGAAGCACTCTTAATATAGCCGGGCCTTAATACTTACAGCTTTTTTTGTAATTCCAACATAGAGTTCTTATGCCGCTGAAATAAATGTCAACCTGCGCGCGCATTGCTGGTTTGGGCGACATTTTCCGCAATGTTTGTTGACGTTTTCGCAGTGTGGTTGATTATTATCAAAAAAAGTTTGTTTTTTCCTCGCAAGTGTGATGAAAACAGTCGTATGGAACTCTTGTGCTATTAGTCATTACGCTCTCGGCTTCCTTATCGCGCTCGCCTGCGGCTCGCGCGCTTAATACCGCCTCTAGTGTAATGACCAACATAGCAAACTCGTATCATAATGTACTATTATGATGCTACCTATAAGTAAATTCACATTAAACTTAGGAACACAGTTATTTAAACATTAATTTATAATGATGTTAAATGTTATTAAATAAGGTAATATACATGTCTAATTATAGTACAGAAGGATTCGTTTACAGGATGAAATATAATGTAAAATGTATATTGTATATGTATATTTGTAACTTATGTATGAGTAGAAATTATGTAAACAACATCAATTTTATGAGCCCTGATCACAAAGATCCTAAATACTTGCCATATTATTTCCAGAGAATATACAATGTGTAACAAAAAGGTTCAACAATACGGAAGGGTATGTACTCATCATTATGAACAACTTTCACTATGAGGCCAACCCTGAAACCGTTGAAAAATAAAACAGCTGTTCCATTCATTTTGTCCAAGGTCAATGCACTTTTTGTATGGAACAGCTGATATTTATTTCGCGGGTTCCGGGTTGGCACCTCAGTAAAACTAGTTCATAATGATGAGTAAATACACACCCTTCCGTATCGTTGAAGCTTCTTGTTACACATTGTATATTTTGTTAAAAACTAGTACCTAACCTTACCTAATGCCTATACTTATATATTCTAGCTGCGCCATTGAATGGGCAGTTGACTCAAACCAAGCCTACCTTCAAACAAGTGTCCTTGGTGTGGTAAAGGCCAGCACCGGACCATGTAGCAGCCCCTTCAGGCTTTCTTCAGATCAAAAAAAAATTGCATACATCCACCACACTTTATACTTAGGTACATTTCTGACTAAAAAAACATTTTAGTTTATTTGAAACGGTTTAGCGAAGAATGTGTGTGTAAGGTAAATCAACGATAAATAGTTTTTCATCACACTTGCTCGTAAAGTAGATCTTATTACATCGCTTTTAGGCTCATAATCCAAGCTATTATACACGCGTGCTTTTTACTTTACATTACGGCACTTGTACTATAATAGGTATAACCCGGTAAAGTCAAGTTTGTACGTGACTGCAATTAGACGTACGTGTACGAAGCACTCTTAATATAGCCGGGTAATACTTACAGTTTTTTTGTAATACCAACAAAGAGTTCTTATGCCGCTGAAGTAAATGTCAACCTGCGCGCGCATTACTGATTTGGGCGTCATTTTCCGCAAATGTTTGTTGACGTTTTCGCTGTGTGGTTGATTATTATCAAAAAAAAATGGTTTTTTCCTCGCAAGTGTGACGAAAACAGTCGTATGGAACTCTTGTGCTATTAGTCATTACGCTCTCGGCTTTCTTATCGCGCTCGCCTGCGGCTCGCGCGCATAATACCGCCTCTAGTGTAATGACCAACATAGCACACTCGTATCATAATGTACTATTACGTGATAATGTAAAGAATAATCAGCGGTTGCCGCAAATATTGCGATTATTTACAATAGTTATATCTGGCCGCCTAGGATATGAGTGAAGCTTAATTAAGAAAAGGCTATTTAAAATAAACAACCGACTTCAAATCAATATCGTTTACTTGGCTGTCATTTTTTTCTAGTTCTTCTGTATATTTATATATTATATTTATTTAAAACCAAACTACTGAACCGATTTTGATCAAATTTCTATGGGACCAATCTGAAAATTATATCCATTCAAATTTTATGTCGCAACTCGCAAGTCCTTAAGAGTAAGTCTTAAGGGTCCTTAAGAGTTTGGGAGAAACTTGAATGTTTTCCTGCGTCCACTAATAAAGGATTTAAGCAAATTATTAATTTGTTTTGTTTATAATAAAACTATTTAATTTGGCAACTTGAGACTTTAACAATGAGAAGAGGACTGAACATTATGAGTTATTGTCGAAATCTGATAATTTGTGTAAAACACTAATAATACTACGACAATAACAATATTACTGAGATGACTGATTAGATTACTGTCTAAATCTAATAAATGAAATAATAAATATTGGTGGAGTTTAACACAGCGCCATCTAGCCCCAAACTAAGCAAAGCTTATACCCACTAAGACCGACCGCATACGACGAGAAAAAACCGATAGAAAACCGTACGGTCGCGCCCGAAGGCGCTCCGTGCATACATTTCGTACTAGGTCCCGCAGACCGTAAGAAATTTCTCGAGACGCCCGTCTCGCTCGCACCAGTTAATTGTGCGCAGTGTGTTTCGGTCGGTCCGGCGCCTGTCAGGTGCCGTGCCGAACCAATGTGCGACCACTCTAAAGCTTCTTGATGGGAACCAGCCAACATTATAATAAAGAAGGGGCTTCCGCTTGCCGACGTCGCGCGGCCTCGCGCTTAGACCGACGTCGAGGCCGTAAGGCTGATAGAATACTTACTAGTTTTTTTTTGTAAGTACTTATAATATATCATACAACACCCAACATTATAATAAACAACGGGGATCTTTATGTTACATTGTAATAATCAGGTCAAATTCTGTTATCAATTCCCATTATTGACATAGGCGTCATCATTGACATATTAAATTCTGGCGTCCATGGCAATTGGCCATTGGAAACCCATTGGTTTAAATTAAGTCCCAGATTATACTGATGCTTGAGGCTCTTACACATGATTTAGAGATTAGTGAAGGTACATAACATATTTGTGTCTGACAGGTATTATATTCTAATCTAAGGTACATAACATAGCTGTCTCTGACAGGAATATACCTGTTATCTGTCAGAGACAAGTATGTTATGTACCTTCACTAATCTCTAAAACATGTGTAACATAACATCAAATAAAAAATGAATTTTACAAATCGGTTTATATTTGAAGGAGATCTGAGGTAACAACATTTAAAAAAATACAACTACTTTGAAAACCTTCTCCTAATTGATGTCGGTAAAAAAATTAAAATATGATTAGTGATGAATATGAGTAATTATTATTAGTGATCATTTAATTATTTTTAAGCAATAAAAATATTTGATTTGAATTGGAAGATAAATATGATTTCCTTTTCCATCTTTCACATTGCGCAAATTATATTACTACTCGAATTACTTACTCGAATTTACCCCACAATGAAGCTAAATCTTTGACATAGAATTTATGTAGATCCTTAAATCCTATGTCGTAAACTTAAAACTTGCCTTAGCTTTAACTATTTTCCTTCGTTATTTCATTATCACTAACTGTGATCTCTGGCAGGCAACTATTAATTATTGATAATAAATATATGTTTACGTATTAAGTTATTGTGTTACATTATGTCTTACATATAACTACTGAATGTATCTTGTGCCTTGAACGCGGGATACTAAAATCGGAATGTCTGCGGATTTGTATATTACGTCTCATATTCGTTTAATTAAGTGCTCAAATTTCGATAGATACTTGTATTAAACAGGTGGAAATAATTAAGCTACCTTGTAAGGAGAGCATATGTATGAGCGTCTTTACTAATAGCTTAGGACATTTGTGAAATGCAGGTGGCCTAGTGTTAAAAATATTCCCATACCTTCTCTTGACAATGACGCTAGCACGTGAGTTAACTATTATGAAATTGTGTACTTACATAATTATTTTCAGAACCCAGTAAGGCCTACTGGTAGTCGATAATAAAAAGATTTACTACATGTGGTGCTATACATACATAATGTATGAGTAGTTGTATCTATAATAAGTAAGAAGTGACTTTATTGCAATTATTATTTACGTAGGCTCCACATTTATGCATGCATATATGTATTATGTGGGGTTATAAATTAAATTAAATTAAATAATCATTTATTTCAAGTATCATAGACTCATATTATAAATCATCAATTTATCAATTTAGCAGTCACATTAATAAGTACCATACACATAATTGAAATTGAAATGTTATTAAATTAACAACAATTAGTTGTGTTTAATTGTTATGTTTCCTACTCTAATAAAAAGTTTTATAAATGTTGTGCTATACATACATTACTATATACATATACATATACTGTTATATCTAGCTATTATCATTATGCTATTGCATTTATATATTATTAGCTACTATCATTATGAAATAAACATAGCTTGTGCATGCGTCTTATAAGAATAATTAAAAACCAGATTGTCTCTACAAAAAATCAATTAGGGTTAACACCAGTCCACTCCAGTAAACCACTATCTGAGCTAACTCGAACCGGATACAGAGGCTATTAATAGTTATAGCTAGGTAATTAACCGACTTAAAAAAAAGAGTAGGTTCTATGTTCGACTGTACGCATGTTTTTTTTATGTATTTTCACCGACTTCTCTTTTTCTTCTTCTTTTGTATGTGAACCGATATTGAAAATTATAAATAAAATTTTGTATGAAAGGGTATTCTCTCGAGGTGCTCCATTAATTGTTTGAAGTACCTAGGTTGTTTTTTTTTAAGTTTGTGTACTTGTTTTTGTATAGGTTCTGTTTAATTATCGCCTAATTCAAACCCGAAAGGAGGCATATTTTTTCTCATTATGGAAAACTGTTTGCTAAAGGATTAACCCTAAATCAGTCAATTGATTGTCGTGAGACGTGATATATGCCTATAAAATTATATTATAGGTCGTATAAACAAGCTTATTTAATCTTAAGTCCATAAAACTTATTTAAATCAACAAATGCTTAACTAACTACATAAGTGTTAGGCTTTATTGTAATAAATTACCATTATATTTCTACTACTCTTCTCCCAATAAATGATAATGTCTACGTGTTGATCTAGTTTTTTTATTTTTGTGCTTTATGCTATGCCAAGCGTTGGGATTATGGCAACCCCTCCCTATTTTAAGGGGGAGGCCAGCAGTGGAAATATTCTGGCTGATGATGTGCTATGCTGAATTTCTCGCAAAATTTGGCACTTATTGTACCCTATTATATAGAAATAAACGAACAGGTATAGGTCGCGTCATGTAAAAAGAACGCTGGCGGTTAAGCTGCGCAGTAGGCGATTTATCGGCCTATTTGGTGGTATGAGTAATAACCAATATACGAAGCTGCGAGCAAAAGGCCAATTAATAATTATTTAAAACAATAGGCCTAGTACTTCTACTACTACAAACACACCCCCTCTACTTTCTTCCAGCGTTATTTTTACATGACGCGAGCTATATTTAGGTTGGTATTTGACATTAGTTTCATTTTGCCGTGCCATGATGCGGTTTCGGACGTCGTGTGGCGTTTTTTTACCATGCACGTTATAGATTCTACATGCTACGATACAATGCCAAGAGCGGATCCAGGGGGGGGGGGGGGGGGGTCATGACCCCCCCTGGGCTGGGTGTAGGTCGACCACTGATATTTTTTCTAGTTGTAATCGAATTGGAGACTGTCCTTACTAGACCTCGACTCCACTCTATGACCCCCCCTGACTTAAAAGCTGGATCCGCCCTTGTACAATGCGGCGTAGTATCTCGTTGAAGTAGGTACCTACCTATAGATACCTAATTCGCTAGATATTTACTTTAGTACTAAAGTTACCGATATTAGTTCAGCGTAGGTAAGAAAGAAAAAGGAAGGAGGAAAAGAGCTCATTTCTGCACTGTTTGCGAGGAACAAACTAGTAAAAAACCTAGGTCTTTTTGAATAGATGGGATAAAAATATTATTTAAGTGGGCTGGTCATAATGATGTGTCGCAAAATTGATCAAATGTAGCGTAGGATGTCGTGACACTCGATGGAGTGACGATATGCGTACGAGAGTAACTGTTAGTCGTGGTTGGAAGCTGAAATGAAAAACGAAGATCAGGGTAAGTGGCGTGCCTAAGGAGAGTCCTATGTCCGGCTGTGGAATAGCTGATTATCAAAAATCCTTAGAGGATATAGCTCCTCACTCTCTCCTCTTCAAAAACCTTAGGATTCATTGTGTGTGATTGTGAAATACTTGTCACTGGCAGAATACACAAAGTGTGGTGTCAAAAACTCAGTAGAAAAACGCAAAGAAATTTATATTTCTCTGGAAAAAAGGAAAGTTTGTTTTTAACTTTGTTTTTCTTAGTTGAATGAGATGTTCTTAGTTGTTGAGAGAGAATGCACAACGTGCGATGCATTGGCATTCTCTGCCAATGTCAAGTTTATGAATGTGCAAGTTTTTTTTAAACTAAAATCAATTCTCTGGCAGAATGAACAACGTGCGATGCCAATAACAAAGAAAAAAATATTGGTTGACTTATTCGTGCTTATATACTCTTTGGTAGGCGCGGCAAGCTAGTAAAAATATTCGTTGGCGGGGAGTGGGGAGCCAGGCTGACGACACTACGAACAAATTGAATTTTTGTATGGAGTTTGTGTCGCAAATAATGGCGGCCTGCAGGCGGGGTGGGACGGGGGTAGATCCATCCGCCCGTCGTCGGTCATCAGTTCATTCGCTCATTCCCAGTCATTCGCCGTTCTTTGACCGTTTGTTTATTTTATTTTTTGCTTGTGAATTTAATTACATTTTTAATAGTTACCCGAACAATCTAATAACTTGATACTGTGAACTAAGAGTGTGGGTGAGCTTGGAGTGAAATGCCGCCAAAACCGCGGAGTGTTACGTGCGAAATTTGCGGGTTTAGAATCTGCCGCATTGGAAACAAAACATGGATTTTTATGGCCAAGTTTCCTTTGGATGAGGCCCGGTAAGCATCAAATTACATTTTGTAGCCGCATACGGCAGTAAACGTACATATAAATTAGAACTTAAAAGATTGCTTACACTAAATAAACAAAGATAGTGATGTACCAAAATTATCGATAACTTAGAAACCGATAATTTAGTGATTATTATATATGGTTAAACGCAAGCATACTTTTTATAGAAAAGGATTTTTGTTTTATTTATACGGGCTTACTCACGTTTTCAAAGTAATAATAATAATGTAATAGTGCTAAATAGTGTTTTTTTTCATTGCATTTCATGAAAGTGAACTGTTAAAACCCCATGAACAATTCGGTCAATAGACATGGCCCGAATCGTATCCAGCGGCAGCGCCCAGCAGCAAAGATTTATATCTCGGATATTAGAGTAAAAAAGTTCTGAATTTTTACTATTGCCCAAACATCTTTTTTTTGCATAGAGATGTACATAAATTATATTGTAGGCATTCGATTCAATGTTCACCAAAAATGATCATTAAATAGGGACAACAGCAACAACATACATAATTAACAAACAATAATAATAACTATAGCTAGATTTCTACCTAAGCATATTTTTCGTTAGCATAAGCTTGAGGATTATTTATTACAAGCTTCTTCAGATTTTTGAAAACAAATTGAAAATACATGTAACACCACATTAACAGTTACGGCCTTACCTAAAATAATGTCTATTCTCTTAGTCACTGCTTAAACTTCTCTGTCCTTTTCTAGCACGTGCAACTTCACGTCAGAGAGAAGATGGCAGAGCATCTTAAGCAGTGACTAACGGTTGAAAAGTTTTTTTAAGGAAGGCCGTAAATCACTTGCCCACACTCGGGTGCGTAAACAGTGTTGCCAAGTCAGCCCCTTCCAGGCTAGATCTAGCCCTTTTTCGACTTGTTGAGCCCCGAAAATAATAATTTATCCCCAAGCCCCAATTTGACCTAAAGAAAATACACATTTATATTGAAAAGCCTGCGCCTCACATCAACGTCTCCAGCACAAGTGAAATACTGTGCAACGAATTCAACGAAGACTGATGAAGACACCAACATATATACTGCTTAAAATAAACATTATTTTAGTTTTTTTTTAGAGAGGCTGCCTTCACGTCCATAACACAATCGTATGAAAAGAACAATCACCACCCCATAATATTTATTGTTTTTGTTTCTTTCAGGGCGTGCGCTGAAGATAGCCCGCTAGCATGGTCGCGTGTTGGTATTGAAAAATTGTATAAGCGGTGCAAAATGGCGCGGGTACGCGCCTTCGGATTTCACACGCGCGACTGGCTACTATATTTTGTATTTTAATGTTACCTAGATAAATAGTTTTTTTAGTTTGAATATAAAATTGCGTTTCATTTTGCTTACATCTAATTCCAACGTTACAGTAATATGGATTATCCGGTAAAATATAAAAAAGGGTTTTTTAGTCTGTGCATTAGCCGGTACATTTTATCGATAAAAGCTGGACTGTTACAACCCTATTCGTTTGTTTGGTTGGTACCCATGTGGTGCGAATGAAGTACTTACTTGTTATATTGGCTACAAGATGCGACACAAACTCTTAAAAAAAAATGAAATATTGACTCGATTAAATTGACTCGATGTATGGAAGTCCCGTCTCTTCTAGTTAAATGCTCAATGTGGGGAGCGAACGGACATGCGAACGGACGCCGTTATCGTTATCGGTCGGTTATCTCTTATCTATTCGTGAATAAATGTTTTAAAACGTGATAATGATTTTAATAGTATTAATTTATTTACTACCTTTATATTTGTGCCAAGAAACCCCTGAGCTCTACTCGCAAGGTAGTAGTCGAATCCGTTCGTTGAGATGGGTTTAATAAGAATAAATTATTTATTAATTGTTGTTGATTGCTTGTTTACAGATGATTTCAAGTGTTCCCTGCCTGATGTTACAAGCATTGATACTAATTTGGATATAACAAGGTTTCGATCGGATTTTTCTAAGATATCTGAGGTATTTGTCCCACATCATTTTTACCTTATCGAATCAGACAGTTTTAATGTATGTTGGGGCTGCCTGATGCTTTGTGTGTACCTTACTTATTATGTTTTGATGTAAGTGTTGGGGCGGCGTGATGTTATTTATTTATATGTGTTTTTTATTTTTATTTAGTTTTTTTTAATGTGTGTACCTTACTTATTAATGATTTTAATAATTATCATTTCGCTCAAAAACTAGGTGGAAGGATGAATTTTACGGTTCTGTGTTTGTGTGTGTTAGTTACAGTAGATTATGCATTATTTTTCCACTTGCATACCGTGTGTAGGTAAGGTACTCATCAGTTTTATGCCTCTTATTATTCTAGGTAAAGTTCCCAGGAGTTATCGGGCCGTTGAATGAAAGGCTCATTTGTAAGATTAAATGTATCGACGGCAACTGGGTTGGACCACTCTGCTCCACAACTCCTGGTAATTTAGTAACCTTTATTTGCAATGCTAAACATAAAACAAAAAAGCCTTGATAGTCCTATCCTAGGCTAATGTGAACTATTGTGTACCCCTGCCCGCCTCCGGTCTAACTTATGTGGCTGAGAGCATGAACAATGCATGAAGCTTTATTTCTTGCTTTAATGCTCAAATGAAATATTGGAACTCTATTATGTTTACTAGCTGAGCACAGCGGTTTCGCCGTCATTGCGAAAAACGGTGATTGTGGCGATGATAAAAAATAGCCTGTGTGTTATTCCGTGAATAGCTATTTATCTATAGCGAGTTTCATCCAAATCCATTCCGTTTTGGCGTGTAGATGTAACAAACAACACACAGAAGCTTACTGTCAAACTTTCGCATTTGTAATGTTTGTGTGATATTATTACTCTGCTTGTATTGAACAAACATCTTAAAAGTTATGTTAGATCTAAGACAAGCTCAGTCATTTGGTGTATTTAATTGGTTTCATAAATTTTTTCAGATGGCAGGTTCCAGCCCATTCTTCGGGAATGTCTGTACCGTCATGATTACGCACTACTTGCAATCACCTTCAAGAATTCCTCAATAGAAGTTAGTTCAATACATAAACCATTTAATACTCGGTCCTTATTAACAATTTGAAATTACTAATTTATAAAAAAGTAAAAACGAAGTAAGTGGCAATGGGCAGGCCACATTGATCAAAGAGCTGATAACAGATGGGGATGAAAGGTTCTGGAGCAGCGACCACGAACTGGAAGATGCAGCGTAGGTAGGCCTCCCACTAGGTGGACCGACGACATGGTAAAATACCCCATGTATGTTCTAAAATTTGTCATAATTTATTATTATCTTTAATTTTTTTAACGATTTTCCGTTGAGTGCTATAAAAAGTTATTACTTTGTTGTGTGGCTGTTTCGATGTGATTGTTTTTGTGGGTATTATTGTTATCAACAGTTTATTTGTACAAAAAATAATAAAATGACGATATTTCCATTTTTTTTTATGTGGACCGGAAGTAATAAGATAAATTAGCTTCCAAACAAAGAGAATATGAAATTCCGTTTTAAATTAAAAAAAAAACATACATGATCTCAATGCTTCTGGTTTTAAAAAAAATTTACAAGAGCCTAAGCTTTTATGAATGCAATAAAATGTGTACCTATCAGGGTTTACTCTCACCCGACTTTACTCTGACACCCATTGTTTAATTCAGCCGAGTTTCGCTCTAAGCGGCTTTCAAAGCCAGCTAGGCAAAATTTTCCTAAAAATGTTTGGTACTTGAAAATAAGGATTACCTATTTTTTACTTTTCTTGGGTTAGTCTACACCCGGGAAACATTACTCTCTTTAAGAGCAGTCGGGTAAAAAGCTAAAAATGAACACGAAAACAAACTATTAAAACAACTGCATTTTACAGAACTGGCTTTGATTAAATTTCTATGAAGAGGCTAATGTTTTTCTCACTCAGGTTTATAATGGCATAATCGATTGGAATGAACTAACAGAAGCAAAATTGACAGTTCCTGTAGGGTAACCGTGGCTGTAATTGCACTTTGCAGTGCACAGCTAGTAATTGAATGATTGACTGTAACAAATAGAAGTCTATATATCTGGGCCTGGTGCAATATGTGTCAGCCTACAGGTGATAACTTAGTGTAGTTACGTAATTTTGTTCGATCAGAACTTAGAAAAACACAACCTTTATAAAATTCTTCACTGATCTAGGAACGAGTATAATTTCATCTCTCAGTGTGTCCCTATCGCTATGGGGTAGTCATTTTGATGATGATCTTTATTTATATACTAGAGGTCGCGCGCGACTTCGTCCGCGTACGGAAGAAATTCGGCTGCTTCCAAAATTCACCACTTTAATAAATCATCTACCCGGCCCCCCCCCCCCAGGCGGCGTCCGGGGGGGGGGGGGGGGGGGGGGGGCTCCTCCCAACTTCCCTTCCTTTGAATGAACTACCCAAATATCAATTTTCGTGACTAAAAGTCCAAAAACAAAGGACTTTCATACAAACTTCCCCCCCCCATTTTTTCCCCTCTTGGCGGTCGAATTTCAAAAAATCCTTTCTTACTACACCCCTCCTCATCGAGACGAATACACCCTCCAAATTTCAAGTCTGTACAACCAGCGGTTTGGGCTGTGCATTGTCTGTCAGTCAGTCAGTCAGGACAGAGCCTTTTATATATATAGATAAACTAGCTGACCTGGCGAATTACGTACTTCTTTAATCTTCTCTTTAGTCTTTAATCTTTTTTGTTTTTAATATTTTTTGCGATGTTTTAATAATTCTGCTATTTGGAGCGGATAAACATCCAACAAAGCAAAGATCTTAAAAATCGGTCCAGCGGTTATTGAGTTATAAGTAGTGTTAGTAACCAGACTATGTTTTATATTAGAGAAGATTATGGAACCCTAAAATTAGGTTTTCACATAACGCATTTGATAGATTTTTGCTAAGTTGGAATTTATTTAGTATTTTGTTTCCATTTAGGTTCTATTATTTAAACAGTTTTAAATTTTAATCTCATCAAAATCCACACTATTGTTTCTGAATTTGTCGACTTTATGTTACTATTTCATTGTGAAGTAAACTTTTCCAATAATCCACCATCATTTTGGTAAGAGTCATTAAGTGTTTGCTCTTTGGACGCAGAAAGAGACTTCGTTCCCACACGGATCAGAGCTGGAGGCTCGCTGCCGACACTTCGGCCTCTACAAGATGAAAGGCGAGGGGCGACTGCACTGCGAGAATGGACACTGGACGCCCGCATTCCCTGAGTGTGTCCCTACAACTCTTATCACCAACTTCACTGGTATTAGACTTGATTAATATTACATACAACAAAATTGCAGGCAATCTATAACTACTCTAGCATGCGCGCCCCTCCGTAAATTAACTGGCTTCTAGGGTCTCAGCAAGAATGTATGACTGGCGACACTATCAAGCCTCACTGGACTAATTTAAAAAGCTAGGCTGTCACTAATTTTGAATAGAATGAAATATATTACATACTTTATTAAAACATGAAAGTAATGGCGAATCTGTCTCGTACATGGCAAACTTTTGGGTAATAAACAGCTTGTGAATAGGCTTGGTTGGTTATTCAAACTTCTGATCACGTCACACTCCCCAGTAGGATTCACTGTGTCGGGGACTCCGTGGAACCCACACAAAGACACGAACAATTAACACCCAAACCTGGTCAGGTATACCAATCTCATATTTAAAAAAAAACAGGTGACGCGCCGCCGTCGATCCGGTACCAGCTGGCGGCAGGCTCGGGCGTGGTGGGCGCGCGCGGCGAGCTGCTGCTCTACCCGGAGTCGGCGCTGCGGCTCGAGTGCGTTTCGCCGCGCGCGCTCGGCGACCCCGATTGGAGCTGGCACGCGCCCGGACACCACTCGGCTGGTCAGTTCACGCAACATATACAACGTGTAACAAAAAGGTTTAACAATACTAAAGGGTAAGTATGTACTCATCATTATGAACAACTTTTACTTTGGGGCCAACCTGGAAATCCCGAATAGAAAATCAGCTGATCTATACAAAAAGTTTTTCGACTTTGAACAAAATGTATGGAACAACTGTTTTTTTTTGCGATTTCGAGGTTGGCCCTATAGTAAAAGTTGTTCATAATGGTGAGTACATACATACCCTTCAGTACTGTTGAACCTTTTTGTTACACATTGTATATAAGCCAGAAGACATCCGTTGCTGGGCGAAGGCCTTCCCCTGAACAGGCTCTACTAGGACTATCTTTTCAAGCCCCTCTGCATCAGTGTTCCGGGACGTAGCTATAGCTTCCATATGGGAAGGATGGTCTGAGCAAGCACTACCTTACCTGCAGTCCTAGGACGCGGACTGTGACAAACTCTATTCTATTCTCCCTCTCATAAAATAAACAGGCTACGACTCTATTTAAGTGTGTCTCGTTTTCGCATGACATAAAGACAAGACAAAACATTATCGCGAGGCACGTGCTAGGCCTGCTGGACTATCCTTGCAAGCCCCTCTGCATCTGTCTTCTGGGACGTCTTCCTTGGGAGGAAGGAATAGGGTTGGTCTATTCCTTCCTCCGGGCATATAGTATAACTATAGATTTCATATGAGACAGTCCACCACGATGTTAAACAAGTTTTTGCCCGTAACTTCACGCTATAAGAAGAAAGAAACTGTAAGAGCGAATAGAACCAACCAACTGAAATTTGCCTAAACATAATCGTCTCTATAACACACGCCTAAGACTGTGGACAAATGATAGTAGACATAACGGGAATATCAAGGTTACAAATAGACGATTGTCTTTTGTCTTTTCAATTAAATAATATGTTGTCTTTCTTATGTAAATAGGTTGTCTCTCGTGTTCCAGCGTGGTCGAGCGAGGAGGGGGAGAAGGACAGCGTATATCGGCTGTCGCTGAGCAAGCTCCCGGCCCGGCACACCGACAGGCTTACGTGCACCGCGCCCGGCGGACACACACACACCGTGCTCGTTAAAGTTGTTAGTGAGTCTGTACGCACACATGCTTATATCACTTAAATTAAGCACAGGGTCATCATCGTCATAATCAGCCTACCTTTTTCTATAATTCAGGCTTCTCAAGACACGCCACTCTCCCGAATCTTTGGCTGTTCGTATCACTGTTGCTGTCGAATGTCTTACTTACTCGTATCTGGCCGTTCCATCGAGTTGTCTTATGTCGTTTGCTCGTGGTATGTTCTTGTACTCTAGATATGCCAGGCCTATGCCTACAACATTGCCAACAAGAATACCTGGACATGCCACAAAGCTGGTTATAATCACAGTCGACCAAAACCAAAATTTTAATCGGTATTTAAATAAAGAAGTAAACATTTATTAGAACAAAACAATCCAAGACGATTAAAAACCATTAATTTTTTTCATTACCAAGACCATTAAAACTATGTAGTGGTAGCATCCTACTGCAAAGTCCGCCTGGAGAAGTAACACACCTTTGCCAGTTATTCAACCGCCGAGCAGTTGTGTGCAAGCATTACTGTGTTTTGGTTTGAAGGGCAATGTTACCTTATAAATTACGGGGTATGAAGAGATTTAACATCTAATATCTCAGGGTGACGAGCGCAGTGCAGTGCGGTGCAGGATTGTGTTCGCAAGTTCACAATTCTGGTACAGCTACTGTTAGTGGCAGGCGTGACGCTTACCACCAGGTGAAAGTCTTGCTCGTTTCGTCACTTAAACCGTATAAAAAAAAAGTAGAAGCATTGCCTCCTCCTCTCGGTCAACCAATAGCGCAACTTATTTTCAGACGTGTCGTGCCCAGCGATAAAAGCGCCTTCTCCTCGTTTAACGGTTATTGGACAAGGATTGAAGCTCGGACAAACACAACACTTCACCTGCGCACCTGGCTTCCACCTCGAGGGCGATAGCGTACTCACTTGTATGGGAGACGGTGAGTATAGGGTAGATGACTGATGTTTAAATCGTTGAAACCAATAGCTTTGATGAAGAATTTAAGTAAATATAGTATGTTTATTGAAAAAATAATTCAAATCGGTTAATAATGTTCTGATATATGAGCGTTTAAAGTTTTTGTTAGAGACAACTCTGTCCCTTTCCCACAAAACAAAAAATGACGTCACGCCTTACTTGTCAGAATAGAATGTATATGGCGTACAGAGAAGTGACGTCACGATTTGCTATTTCGCCTCTCTGTCTAGCATGATATTAAAATGCTTATAAGTTGTTTATTTTTTTCTCAGATTTTCATTTTCTTTTCATTAATCAGCTATATTTATGGGCCACATTTTAATAGGACAATAAAAAAAACTAGTCATCTAGCCTATTACGTTATACAATCCGCCATGTGGCCCGGCAAACATGTTTCTAAATTCATGATTGCTCATGATGTAGCGCTCGTGGCGTAGCTTGTCTAGGTGATTCTAGATCACCGATGTTAAGCAACGGACGGTCCGGTCAGTCTTCGGATGGGTGACCGTGAGTGGCATTTATTTTTAAGCGCTACCGTGGATCGCATGACACTTTAAATTGTTGGTCCCGGTTGTTTGTTCTAGTTTCTATAACAACAACCGTCAGCTATGTCAGAGGCCTTCGGGCGGTACATTAACTCTGACTCTAGGGCTGGCCACTCAGCATATACGAACTTACTTTTTTTACTTATTGCTCATCATAATTGTGTTTTCCGCTGCTGGACGTAAGCATCTACGGTCCGCAAGTCTTATGGGTTCTGTAGGCTTACGTACCTGCTTAGAACGTTTTCTGCTGACCTTCCTCTGACCGTAGGGTGTAGGTTATACTTCCACTGATGTAACGAAATCCTCAGCATTTTAGGATACTTTTCTTGAAGGATTTTAGCCTTATGCGCATCACAGTACCTATACGCTTACATATACTGATCTTACCGTTCTGACCCCCAATGGCGGGTTGTGTGATGCTGTTTGTGCGTCTCTGATCCGAGGATTCAGACAGCTAATTTTATCAAGCTCTGATAACTTTTACTTAAGAAATAAGGCACGCAAGCTTGTTAAATAATGGCGATAACAGGTTCGTGCTCCTTTTTAACTGACTTCAAAAAAGGAGGAGGTTCTATGTTCGACTGTATGTATGTTTTTTTTAATGTATGTTCAATCGTAAAGATCAGGTGATCTATGTTATGGGGCTCCTATGCGACTCTTGCTACATGACAGCCAAGAAACAGGCGCGGCGCTCCGCCACCTTAAGATTAGGGCAACATTTTTATAGACGCTTGCAACAGATGCCCGGCTACATTTACCCAAAATGCGTCTTTACTTTAGAATAAACTAAATTCCTGACCTGGGTATGTCCTTAAACTGCAACCAGAACCACAGGAGGACGGGCAGCAGCGTCCTCTTGGTTAACGGTGGTGAGCTTTCTGCAATCCCCAAGCCGCCTGCCAAGCGTGGGGATTATGGATTATGGCTATTAAGGGGGAGTCCTACGTTCAGCAGTGGGCGTTTTATGGCTGATGACGAAACTAATTTCGGCCGTTCATATCTGAAGCTGCCAAAAAAATATGGATAATTGTATACCATAGAAAACTAAGTTCCGATCTCATTACTGGTGTTTTTATTTTAATATGGCTATATTAAAGAAGATTACATTACGAAATAAGTTTTTGTTGTTTTATCCTGATTTTGACGTGCAAGTGACTCCACGCGCCCAATGTTAGATATTTTGTTTGAGACATCAGAAACTCATGATAGGCTCGGCATTTTGAATGTTACATTTTCATCACCCTTATATTTGATTACAATTAAAAAAAAAAAATTAGGTTATTGCTTGCAAAATAATATAAAAAGTGACAATGATTGTACTGCTAAGATCACATTCAGACTGGTTATTGTACATTATAATATATATTTTTATGAATGAATAAAGAAATTGAAAGGCTCGACAGTTGCTGGCGTTGCCGCACCGTAAGATTGGAATATTCTAACGAGGTCGTTACCGCAGGTGGGTGGTCGGGCGCCGTACCCTCTTGCGTGCAGACCCTGTGCCCTGCGCTGGAAGCCCTGGACCCGCACCTGAGCGTGGTGGAGTTCAACGCGTCGTGGGGCGGCCGCGCCGTGTTCCGCTGTGCCTGGGGCTACCGACTGACGGGCGCGCCCGGCCTCGAGTGCGAACGAGATGGCGCCTGGTCCGCGCCGCCACCGCATTGCACGCGTCAGTTGTATATCTATCTCTCTCACGTACTCGACACGATATAGGCAGATGTGGTTTGTAGAGCTCGACACATATTTTTGTTAGCATGATTGACGTTATATCACGGACATTGGTTAAGCTTTCTCATGGGAGGGTGTCCAAGAGGGTACACATCAACAGCACATTAACGCAGCGAGCGCGTAGATTGTGTGCCAAATTATTTGGCCAGTGGTCATGCATAAACTTACCTCATTAAAGATGCGCGAGCGCAGGGAGCGCGGTTTTTTGACCAGTACTGGGTAATTGTGAAAAAACTACCTACCTGTTATTTGGCCAATGCGTACATGTAACCTACGTTTGGATGCTCGATCTAAACTACCTCCATTATCCAAATCCGTTCAGCCCTTATACAAATAAAGGTAAAAGGTATCATCATCATCATCAGCCAGAAGGCATCCCTGTTGATGGGGGAACACTAAACAAAACTAAACTAATCACTACGCTTGGCAGGCGGCTTAGAGATCGCAGAATTCTCACCACCGTTAACCGAGAGGACGCTGCTGTCCGTCCTCCGGTGATTCTGGATGCAGATTTAGAACATAACCAGGTGCATAATGGTTGCACACTAACACATTGATTGTTGATTTGACTAATACTACTTCTCACTAGTAGGGCTATTATTCAATTATTCAAGTAATGATTATGTATTTTATTTTTTGTTTTGTTACAATTTCAGTGTATTTTTATTATTTACGAAACGTTATTAATTTATTATTACTAGTATAATTGACACAATTTATTATTATTAATTTATGACGAACCTCCTAAAATACCTCTATTTAAAAGGAATCTTATTGTTAAATGAAGTCGTCCTCCTATCTTCAACTACTGCTGCGCCCGACAGGGTCCATATGAAACTCCTTTTTGACAATATCTGTGTACACTATGGAAGCAATAAATATCCGAATCTGAAACTTATAAACTTTCGATCTTTTTATGTGTGTATGATAAATATTGTATCAAGTTATATTGCTGTTGCAGCGATCTACTGCCCCGAGCCGCTGGTGCCGGCGAACGGACGCCTTCTGACCGAGGCGTCCCCGAAGCACGGCCACTACGTGGTCGGCGACCTCATGATATACTCGTGTCTCGACTCGTACCGCATCCACGGAGAACCTTCCATCGTCTGCACCGAAAATGGGTAAAATACTTATTATGGAAACTGACGTGGTTTTGACACATTTTGTCTTATTTATACGGGAATACTCACGTTCAATTAATTATAAATAGTTTCGATCACATCCGGTGACCTTTTGCAAAGAGTGAAAACACTAAAATGGAAAATCGACACTGTTTTTTGTTAACAGCTGTTTTTTGCATTTTCAATGTTATATAGTGAAAGTAGTTTTTTTTACAATCAGGTGACTAGAATCAGGCGTTCGCCTGGTGGTAAGCGTCACACCTACCACTAATAGTATAAGTGCTAGCATTGTGAACTTGCGAACACAATCCTGCGCCGCACTGTACTGCGTTCGTCACCCTGAGATATTAGATGTTAAATCTCTTCATACCCAGTAATTTCTCTGGTAACATTGCCTGCATCAAACCGGAACACAGTAATGCTTGCACACTACTGCTTGGCGGTTGAATAACTGGCAAAGGTGTGGTACTTCCCCAGGCGGACTCTGCAGTAAAGTCCTACCACTACAAAATCCAATTAAAGCCACTACAATGTTTGTTTTGATGTACACAATTTGCCCTTAAAAGGATGCTAACTGATTAGAACTAACCCTGTATATTGTGGTTCAACTTTGTTCAGACGCGTTTTCTATGGAAGGAAGTCATCCACCTGAATACTATTATGTCATCTGTGCCTCGCATATTATAATTTTCGTAAAAAACAATTTCAGGTTCTGGTCGCACCCGCCGCCGTTTTGCCTACCGCCGTCTGAAATCAGGAAAGCAGACACCATATATGTAGAAAACACTACTTTAATTTACGTCGAAGAATGAACATAAGAAAAAGAATGATTGTATGAATATAAGATACATTCATTCTTTATAAGGTACTTTGTGAAGTATATTCAATCTCTGACATGAACTTCTCCTCATTTAAAAATGACCATGAAGTTTCTATATTTAATTTAAAACCATCGACACGACGACGTAGAAGATGGAGTTTCTATAAAAATACGTAGAAAAACATTTCGACCGACAACTCACTGAAATTTCTAGAATGCGAGTGAAAAATACTGAGATAAAGCAATGCCATTAGCTATCTCAAAGTTAAGCTTAGCAATGCACCCAACACGCTTATTTATTTTGCAAATTTATTATGGTTATTATCGAAATGTCGTATAATAGGGTAGATGACTGATGTTTATATCGTTGAAACCAATAGCTTTGATGAAGAATTTAAGTAAATATAGTATGTTTATTGAAAAAAATCTTTTAATCGGTTAATAATGTTCTGATATAATATGAGCGTTTAAAGTTTTTGCTAAAGACAGCTCTGTCGGGTTCCCACAAAACAAAAAAGGACGTCACGCCTTACTTGTCAGAATAGAATTTATATGGCGTACAGAGAAGTGACGTCACGATTTGCTGTTTCGCCTCTCTGTCTAGCATGATATTAAAATGCTTATAAGTTGCTTATTTTTGATCAGATTTTCATTTTATTTTCATTAATCTGCTATATTTATGGGCCACATTTTAATAAAACAATAAAAAAACCAGTCATCTAGCCTATTCTCCTTGATGATTTAGTAATTTGTACTAATATTTTTTGATGTTATTAAACCTATGGAAACCGTTGGTACTTTTATAATACATAATATAAAGGGAATAATGTTATTTTCATGTCCCAACTACCATCACGGGGGATGGTGGGGCAATAAGATATTAGAATTGGGGTCGTAACCACCACCGTGGTGCTCGTTTTATTAGGGGTAGTCAACTATCCTCGCGTCTCTATGTTAGAAAAATACAAGACAATATACAACGTGTAACAAAAAGGTTCAATAATACTGAAGGGTATGTATGTACTTATCATTATGAACAACTTTTACTATGGGGTCAACCATGAAATCGCGAAAATGAGCTGCTGTTCCATATAAAAAGTTAATTGACCTTGGACATAATGTATGGAACAGCTGATATTATTTTGGTGATTTCAAGTTTGGCCCGAGGGCGGATCCAGCTTTTAAGTCAGGTGGGGGTCGTAGAGTCGAGTCGAGGTCTAGTAAGGACAGTCTCCATTTCGATTACAACTAGAAAAAATATCAGTGGTCGGCCTACACCCAGCTCATTGGGTCATGACCCCCATTACCCCCTTCCCGGTTCCGCCCTTGGGTTGACCCCATAGTAAAAGGTGTTCATAATGATGAGTACATACATACCCTTCAGTATTGTTGAACCTTTTTGTTACATATTGTATAATAACATCAAAGTACCTAAAATTCAACCGCGAACCGTTGTACGCAGCGTAGGCGCGGCCTCCCACTATATATATATATATGTGGACCGACGACATTGTGAAAGTGGCGGGCAACCGGTGGATGCAAATGGCAGGTTGTCGTACAGTGTGGCGGTCTAAGGGGGAGGCCTTCGTTCAGCAGCGGACGTCTCCGGGCTGATGATGACCTACAATTATTATGATCTCCTATGCCAAAGATACTGCATTGTATTACGTAGTTAAGAAAGTAACCAGTATTATTTTGTTGATTATTACTATTGTATTACTATGTATTTATGTTCGTTTATCTACTCATGTTATTATTATTATAAAATAATAGAAACATATCAATAAGTACCAACCTGGTTTCATTTATCCGAGGCTTCTAAGGTTCGTTCGTGTTTGATACACACTCTTCACTCGTACTACATTTTTGAGGAATACTCCGTAAAATTTTGACGTGCAATAAGGCCTATAAAATTGCATTTTATAAAACATATATTTGATGTAGACTTAAAAGTAGGAGTGAAGTATTTTACTTTAATTTCTAAACTTTAAAACTAGGTGGCAACTGACCTATTAGACAAACTGAAGAGTTTACATTTTATTTTTTATTTTTATTTTAATAGGTTTGCGTTTGACCACATCCTGCCTGATGTTAAGCAACGATGTGATCGAGGATGGAGCACGCTTACCTAGAAGGAACGCTTTGTGCGTACGTGGGGAATATCCATAAGGGTGACGCTTTGAACATACGCATATTCCAGTGTACACCGCTTGGCGCGTTGAATTCACGCGGCTAATGGGCACCTATACCTTAAGCCACTCAGACGCAGCCACTGCCGCCGGTCACACTTCACAGTGCGTGATAGACATGGTGTGCGATACTCTGGCTGAAAAGTGTCGAAATTCTAATTTTTGTTCACTAAGTTTTGCATATATGAGCAGCGCCGGTTAGTGCCAAGAGGTGCTGCTTACTCTCGAATATTTCTTGCTAATATACAACTTCTAAATAACTGCGGAACGCAAAGTAGGTGCCTATTCTATTCTGTAACTAAAATGACCGTGGCATACAGACTAACTATTCTCGCACTGAGGAGCGGAACACTAAATACTAAAATAGAAAAGCTAGTTCAATGCATGAACGTAGATACGAAATGAACTGAGTTAGCATCTACTTGGGTAACTAGGGATCAACGATGTTTCAACACGTACGCCTCAAAAAGTCGTGGCGTAATTGATTATATGAGAGAGAGCTAGATCCTCCAAGCGTGGCGTTGATACTCATCATGTATACATTTTTTTACTGATAACACCAAAGTTATCGTCAAATTTCATTATGTAGGTATGTCACAAATAATTATCACGTACGTAATGAAATAAAGGTAGTGTCAGCTATAGTCACCGCGTTACCAACTGAGTCTTGCGGCCATAAATCATTCCCGCATGACCCACAAGTGCAAGCAAGACCTACAAGTGCGACCACAAGCAAGACCCACAAGTGAGTTTTAATGAGACCTACGGTGGAGTAAAATCTGCCAATATTACGATAAAATCACCCGCCCGTTATAATCCCCAACATATGGCCGGCGACACTGATGCTACAGTCATGTCAGCATACATGTGCATAATAGTTGTATACGAATTTACAGTATAATCGACGAAAATATAGCCTAGATAGAATAGATTTTTTGAAGGCACAGAATAAGACATTAACGGCCTTACTTAAAAACGCCGATCAAACTTAATCACTGCTTAAGATGCTCTGTCAACTTCTCTCTGGCGTGAAATGTCACGTGCAAGAACAAAACAGAGAACTTTAAGCAGTGACTAACTATGAGCGGCGTTTTTAAGTAAGGCCGCTAGTAATAGGTGTATATCAACGGAGCATTGCACATAAGATATACACTGCTAATGCTCACTAATCTAAATAAAATTAAATATATAAATAGTATAGTAACAGAATAAGACATCTACAAGTTGGTAGCACGAATATAATATAATAAAATAATAATTTATTTAAAACATAAGCTTAATATTTAGACACTAATAACGAAAAATCTAAACATAAGTTGTTAAAATAATAAGTAGTAGTAGTTGTGATAATATATTTGTAGAATAGCTCCAATTCGTTCCCATCGGGTGTCATACTATGACACTCTTTTTATTATTTTCGTCGGATGCTGAGAGGGTGGGGGCGGACCAAAGGATTTGCCAAGTTATAAGGTGCGCGAAAAAAAACAGCAACCGCCCGCCACCGCCATTAAATAGAACTCCGTTCATTTTTGTCTTATATCGCCCCATACCCCTGCTATATCAACTCCCTTAAACTACTTCAGTACTAACTAGGCTATAGCGTAGTACTATTATTTATTCTGTGCTATTAGCTTGATTATTAGGTACTACAAATTTTTTCGTCGCCGGCAACCGGTGGATGCAAATAGCAGGTTGTCGTACAGTGTGGCGGTCTAAGGGGGGAGAACTAATCTGAAAACGTGAAAGCATTCACTACGTCGCGTCCTTATAGGCAGATAAGGCCGGGCGCATACGACGAGAAAAACCGTCCGGTTTCGCCCGAAGCCGCTCCGTCCATACATTTTGTACTAGGTCCCGCACACCGTCAGAAATTTGAAATTTGACGCCCGTCTCGCTCGCACCAGTTAATTGTGCGCAGTGTGTTACGGTCGCCCGGCGCCGGTTGGGTGCCGTGCCGAATCAATGTGCGACCACTCTTAATCTCAGTAGATGCAGGAGCCAGATCCACGATGGATCTAGTGACATTTTATTATCTCATTGGATCTGTTTTCAAAGATGTGATAGAAAATGTATCTGATGAGATTTTTTTGTTCCCGATAGATCCATTTTTATGTAAATTTTGGTGGACGGTATAATTTGAATAACAACCAGAGAAATTTACTAGATAACAACCTACCTCCAAACTCTTCCTCCAAAGATGAAAGTGACAGTTCGAATATACACGTAGGTACGGTAGGTTGTTGTAGGCTTGTTGTAAGTGTAACATAAGATAGGTAATGCACCTATTTGGTTTAACTGGCCATAAATACCTAAGTTTTTCTGTTTACATTTCAAAAAGACAAGCGACAGTGCCCGTCGTTGTCGTTTGTCTTAAAACAGCATCGATTTTCAAAATAATGAAAAAGTGCGTGCATTTTGAATCAAACCACGTTAGATATAACATCGTTTTATGTAGATTCTGCACCATTGGTTTATAGCTGTTAAAAGTTATTGAAACATTAGCTAAGGTAAAATATGTCAGTTTGATTTACATCGAGTTTTTGTCAGTTGTTGTCAACGACGATCCCCGCGTTTCCGTTCGTTGTGTTGACAACGTTCAATCATCACGCAGGGGCAGCGAAGATCAGTCATAAAAGTTATGAAGATAAAACTGCGTGAGTACTATCCTTTCTTTAAACGCAGTGGCGGATACAAATGGGGGGAACGGGGGGCGCGCGCCCTCCCTTTAGCGTTTGTTGCTAAGCCCGCACCGCCCCCGCATCTGCCTACCTAGTGATGTCTCGTTATCGCCTTAGCTTTAATTCTAACAAATATTCAAGTATTTAGCATTAGCTCATGAATGGTAAATGATATATTCTGCCCAAATTAAATAACGATAGCTAAAAATCTCTCCCTCAACCGTTGTGCGTCTTTTGTTCGACAGTGGGCTTGGTCGGTCGGGCGAGACAACCACTTGTATTACGTAGGTATGTAGGCGGTATTTTTTATACACCCACCCATGACCCGACAGTGCCCCCCTCCCTCCCCAACCCCTTGATTTTTTTCTGTATCCGCCACTGCTTAAACGTCTATTAGATACTTATAACCACCCGTGTTTAGTTCTCTAGATGGCAGAATCTAGCCTCACGTTATCAACCGTAAGACGTCCACTGCTGGACGAGGGCCTCCCCTTATTAGGGAGAGGTTGCCATAATCCCCACGCTCGGCAGGCGACTTGGGGATCGTTGAATCTAGCCTATTTGGTGCTTATGTGAGAGCCCAGCTTCTCCCCCTAACTATTTTAGCATAAAAGTAGTGATATCTCACATTATCAGCACACAATTCCTGCCAGAAGCTTTAAATATAAAGCTAGCAGAAGGGTTGAGAATTGCTACAAAGTCAAAAACGATTCTATGGTAGCGGTACATTTTTACATAATAATTATATGGTCGATGTAGCTGGTGTAAATTATCTATAGCCGCCCCCCCCTGCTCCCCCCTGGCGACGTCCATGCTAACCTACCAATCTATAATTCCTGAATTCAACAGAGGGATGAAAGTAGAAGTGTTTTCTGCTTGTAAGTAATAAAATCATCATAAAATGTATCTGTCTGTAAAAATAAACAACTTCACATTTGGTACTTAATCTTTTGATACATTACTTTGCCAGTCCCCTTAGAATTTTATTTTTATATGGATGGACAATAAACGCATCTGTCCTACCTTCAAATGGGATTATAGCTCAATAGATTATACTATAAAAATCCTATGATTTATATAGGATATTTACTTACTGTGAATATGTTCACAACATAATGACGGCAATTAATAGTGTAGGTTTTACAAAAGTGTGATGATTATAGCTCGCGACCGATTCCCGTCAACGTCATCGACGGACGACAACGGCAGCGGGCAGGAATGGGAGTTGCCGGCGCAGCACGCACTGGCGCGGCCGCTGCAGGCGCTCCCGCGGTACCTGCCCGTAGTGCCCGCACCGCCGCCGCCGCTCGTCGGTTCGGTGCGCAAGCGCCGCGGTAATCTGCCTAAGCACTCGGTCAAGATCCTCAAGCGATGGCTCTATGATCACCGCTACAACGCATATCCGAGTGACTCTGAGAAATTGGCACTCTCTCAGGAGGCAAACTTAACAGTCTTACAAGTGAGTCCACTTCATCTTCGCTTAAGATAGCGTTAGCGTTAGCATGCCTATATTGGAAAAGAAAATTACACGGACGAGTAGGTTCACATGATTGTTAGGTAGATTAGTTTTTTTTTGTTTCTTCTGACCGAGAAGACGAGCTAAATCCTCCAAGTTTTCACCTGAGAGTTTTACACCGCTACACATTAACATTTGCCAAGTTCAAGCATTTGAATCTTTAAGTTCAATAGTGCCTTTTTCCAGAGATAGAGAAATTTTTACTTTATACGACAGTGCTATTAATAGAAAGCGGCCATCATAGTAGCCCTATTTCTAATGTCCCTACTTGTGCCTTTTATTAGTTGTGTCGACTAATGTAGTGATAAACTCTGTTTTGTTTGTACTAACGCAGTTTAAAAGAGTCGGGATTATTCAAAGCTGTCAACGTCATCGGGTCCCGGATTCAGATTACTGTATACATGTACCTACTTGATACTTATGCAGGTATGCAACTGGTTTATAAACGCACGGCGGCGCATACTGCCCGAAATGATCAGACGGGATGGGAATGACCCCCTCCACTACACGATCTCACGGCGCGGGCGCAAGCACACTAGTCTTACTGGTGTGGGCCCCATGGCCCCGATGCACGGCGCGGGGCCCTCGGGGCTCACCGGTGTCTCCTCCACTACAGGCGGCGTCACGGTTGCCACCTGGGATGGAATCGTTATGGAGGTATAATTACGTTACAATAGGTAGTTCAATTCCCGTGTAGTGAGTCCCCCAAAAAGCTAGAGAAAACGAGCCTTATATACGTGAGGATGTAGTTGGCGGCCTTATATAGCTCAGATGGTAATACCCATGTTTGCTTTGAAATCTGTATGTCCCGAGCCTTGGGCTTGACGAGATTCTATTATAATATTTACTACCACATACCTACCTATACATAGATCTATATTTATAAAAGGGAAAGCGCAAACCTTTCGTACAATAAATATCAAAAACTACCAAAGCTACGACTCTGAAATTTAGGTATGCTCACTTACAACGGATTTTGCGAAATTCCATTCCTTAGGGGGTAAAATGGAGGGTGCGCGTTAGTATGGGAAAAAAACTTTTTTCTTTTGAAGCTATTATACCGCGTTAAAATTTCGTATACACATTATTAGGGAAGGTGAAAAATAGACGTCTAATTCATATTTTTTCAATATCAATCCGTAGAAGCGATATATGGGGGTGCAAAGTTATATTTACGAAATCTCAGAAACTGCCAAAGCTACGACCATGGGCTACGACCCAGATATTTTGCACGTGGTTTGTTTTTATGTCGTAGGTCCTACATTAGGGAAACTGTCGACCCTTTACTGGACTCGTAAGGAATTCCTGCTGTTCTTGCCTAAAAGGTGGTTTGATAACAATTAGTCCGTTTAAAAGGAAATTTCACAATGAGAGGGTGTCTTTTCCTTGAGTGTCGATTTACGTCCCACTCGTCAATACTGCGTATTCGTCAAGCCTACAAAAATTCAATGGATTACGAAGTTATTGTTTTCTTTCATTTCACGTTATCACGTAGTAAATGAGCGTTCATCCGCTCTTTTTCTCAACTATCTCGTCAAGCGTCAATTGTGTAGAAGCGCAAGTGAATGACGCCGAATGCTAAAATCCAACAACGTATAATTTGATTAATTAAATAATGCACTCGTCACTTGATTCATTTCGTGAATGGTTCCGATTGGAAGACAGAAATGAACTAAAAAAGAATCGTCTGATATTAGCTTTACACCCCGTATCACACATATTTTTGGTATTAGGGAAGCCACGACGAGTACTCGGAAGGGTTGCTGGTGTACCGTTCAGACGCGGATCTAGGGGAGGGGTACTCGAGCGCGCTCAGCGAGGAGGAGGAAGTGAAGTATGACCCCTACGTGTGGCAGTCCGTCATCCGGTACGGACCCGCAGACCCGCTCGTGCACGCCGTCACCCGCCGGAGGTACTTCACACAGTATACTAGGTACTACTTACATTTTCGAATGCTGCCAACCTAAGTTCAAACAACCATCACTAAAACAATAGCCACTGTTGTTGATTCGGACTTTGAATATGGTTTTTAAAACAAAATGGCGGCGTGTTCTGGGGTTTGCAGTAGTCTGATTTAGCTAGCTTTTCAGCCTGAAATATTTTTTCGCGATCCCACTTTTAGCCTAAAATAAGCTTAGTTTGTTAAAAGGCATAGGACATTTACGGCCTTACTTAAAAAAACTTTTCAACCGTTAGTCACTGCTTAAGATGCTCTGCCATCTTCTCTCTGACGTGAAGTTGCACGTGCTAGAAAAGGACAGAGAAGTTTAAGCAGTGACTAAGTGAATTGAGATTATTTTAGGTAAGGCCGTTAGACTTTTGCTTAAACTTTTAAAGGCATAGGATCGTAGTTGATACAAGGTGGTATGGTAACGTTGTACCACTATCACGCATGCATATGGGATATTAGCATGGTAGATTCACTCCCATAAAAAAACCGTCTAAACATAGAAATATTTCGAATAACTACAATACAGCAATGTCACATTCAGTGCAAGCAAATTTTTACTTTGTAGCGCTTGGCTCGTTGACATTACGCGCTGGTAGCTAGCTGCGCCCGCGCTTTAGCACTACAGTGGAATATCAACACAATACTGTTCTGTACGAATAGAGTAGAAATTAGGTTGCATTTTTTTTTTAAACCGATTATTGTTTTTTTATATAATATGACATGATTGTAGTCATAGAGTAGACTAGAGAGAGGGTCTACCAAGTTTAGACGCGTTTTCAATGGGAGTGAATCTTCTGTACCTACGTATTACTATTATGTTTTCTATGATGTTAGGTCCTAAGCCTTTAAACAGTGCTTTTACTCGTATGGACCGTTGACGACAAAATGTAAGTAAAGAAGATTGTTTGACGGCAGCGTGGGCGCAGTGCTGGGCGAGGAGCCGATGGGCACGCTGACCCCGATGAGCGCGGTGATGCCGCTGAGCGGCGGCGAGTGGCGCGCGCCGGCCGTGGCGCGCCCGCGCCGCATGCAGGTGAGCCCGACGCCGCCGCCGCCGCCTCCACCGCCGCCACCCGTCGCCGTGGAGCTCGAGGTCGCCACCACTGACATGTGGTGCCACACCACTGAATGACACCATAACCCCTACCCTCACCGGAACGCCCACCTTCGACTCACATACCTACAGTTTTTCACGAGCCACTTCTAGATAGGTAGTTTCTATCAGCGACAATGATGAAATGAATGGATGGGAAATAAGCGCACGGATTTTGAAGACTATATTTTGAGCGCCGGCTCTCCACTCGCGTCAGTCATACTCTGTCATTGCGACATGCGAGCCGTACGATACGACAATACAAACTTCTAATAACTGTAAATGTGTTTTCTTTTTGTCATGCAGTAATTAGATTCGCTATTTGTATTTTCTGGCAAATGTAATATGCATACTTTTAGCTAGGTATGCTTGATTGTGTAAACTTGTTAATTTGGAACGATTAACAAGCGCTGGGCCCGGCCATTCCATTATCACCGTCGCTGGTTTCTATTATGATTGGTAGACGTCTCGACTCGGACGCGGGCCTTGCACTGAACTATACTGTGGATGACGACGCTGACGTTAGTACGTGTGCTCTACTTACGGTATTAACAGACCTGCGGATTTGATCTGGCCGGACTGCCATCTGGCGGACGAGAGAATATAGTATTTGGTTTTTCTCTTCAATGTCGGCCCACCGCGGTCGGTGCAAACCAAATCCGTAGATCTGTTGGTTTATGCATGATGTTATCGGTATAGTAGCCGCCAAACAAGTTGTCAAATTGTCGGCATGGAAGGGGAGAGCCTGCGCAGGTACGTCGTGAACACCACACTGTACACTTCCTTGCAGTATATTTGGCAAGTTTAGTCACATTTTTTTTTTCTTTGCATCCCCATTTCTTGACAACTTGCGTGGCGATTACTATAACACCACTGATAATTAACTTTACTATACGGTCGGCAAAATTATTGCAAGTTACATTTTGATGTTTCATGATCACTGCGGCCCTGTGACTCTGTGACAAGATGATCATAAACCATTCAAACTGTCTATATAGACGTGATTGCGCTCATCTGACCCACCTTCCCTCTCTGGCATTAATGGTTTGTAAATAATATTATTATTATATTGATATGATATTATCATATCACTTCATTCCCTGCGCTTTGTCTGAGAAGAGAATACAACGCTGCGTTCCGTAATGCGCTAAAAGTGATAATATCGATAATACGACCAAATTTAATAGTCACAAAATATAAGGGCTTTGATTTGATCGAGTAATAATTGTGACTGGTCGGATTCGCGATATTATCACTTTTAGCGCATTACGGAACGCAGCACAAGTTTTTACGCAAAACAATTTTTTTAAACACTTTTTTTTCTAATTTCCGTGCTAAATATTTTGTTTAAAAACGATGCGGTTAACAGCTCCTATTCTTCGAATGCTTTCATACGTTACGTATTAATTCTATTACATTTTTTGTGTCAAACCTTGGGCTTCGTCCTAATCGGCAAGACGCACATGTCAATGATTGTGTATATCGCATGAATAGTGCGAAGACGCGATATTTGTTGAAAATCATGAATGAAAAATCGTGCGATCGTACCACCTTTGCCAATTCGTACGACGCGTTCGGTATTTTTCACATACACAAACGGCAACGGCACGAAATGTAGATGTTTATACTTTTACATGCCGTGGTTGCCGTAGGAACTGCTTATATAGGAACGGCCTGTGAGTGAATATGACGTTACTCTATTATTTTCTATACATGTGTGTACTCTAAGTACTACCTATTTGTATCTACTGTGCGACATAGGCTTTATAGGGCGTGGACGGTCTTACTGCTTGTAGGAATATAAGGCTGACCGCAAATTGGCTACTATCGCTTGAGCAATCTCTCAAGTCTCAATACAATAGTTGCTCCGCGCTTACACAGCGACCCGCGCGTCTATATACAGGGTTAGTTCTAATCAGTTATCATCCTTTTAAGGGCATATTCTGTACATCAAAACAAACAACTTTCAGTATGGGGCTAACATTGAAATCGCGAAAAAAAATATGTTCCATACAAAAAGTTCATCAACCTTGCGCAGCAACGGTATATAGGCTTTGTAATACCCTTCCTTCTCCCCCTCCTACCTTTCGGGTAAGGAACCCTAAAAAGTAACTGAAGTTGGGAGTTGGGTAACTGGGTGGTTGGTTGGGTTGGGTCATAACCATATTCCTTCCTAATGTTTTGTGTCGCATTGTACATGAGCTTTGATTCGATAAACTTTTTAGTGAAACTCTTAACATAGTTATCTTAGATATAATAATTACATAGACAACGTCGGTGTTAAAACACTACTTTTTTATTTTATGTAAAGTGTTTTCAATCTAAACTTGTGACTATTTTAAGTTTAATGGTAGGTATATATTGTTTTTCTTTTGCCAACTTGTAAGCTTCTGCCATAGTTACTTTACTTTTACAATAAAGTCTATAAATGATGAATTTTGCTTTTATTTGCAATAGGTAGATGTTTTAATACCGGCACATATGATAGAATGTAGCTAAACTTCAGTCAGTTTTTTCTAACCATTTCATAAAAACTAAAACCTACCCACTTTATGCCGCGCCGCGACTAATTTACTGTGCAAGTATAAGTACTAACATTACTTATGACATACTAAAGGAGTCTGCCCATTATACCGTACCACACCATGGCCGAGCTAAGAGCATATCAGGCACCGAAAGCGACACAATACGCTCCTGAAACGGATCGACGCCGTTCTGTGCCCGTATGCATCACGTATGATGCAGTATGTATCCCGTTTGATGCCGTATGTATCCTGTATGATGCCCGTATGCATGCTATGCACGTAGCGTGTCACCACCGGCAAAATGTTCTCGTCGACAATTTGTTGACGCTCCGTCTGAGAGCTAAATCCTCCACGCGCTCCGTGCATGGTACGCGACGATGTTGGTCGGTGACGGAACGGTCTGGGGGCTTACCGTGACCTCTTATAGCGAGACAGAATAGGGCCTAAACTGACTCGCGCGTCAAAATCGTACCGTGAGGTCGGTTTTAGCTATTCAGTTTAGGTTGCCGCCATCTTTTTCTGGTAAAACCTAAACATTATCGCAAATGCATCGGAAAGCTTGATATCGTTCATTCAATTCGTACCGTGAACTCTTATTTGACGTTATTATGATCATAACAGTCTCGCTAAACTGACAATATTAACGATTCATTATAAGTTACTATTTCAAACCCAAATTTCGCCTGCTAACTTAGAAATTTTTTATTTATCGGTGTTATGCGTACCTAATAATAAATGCTGAAGAAAACGAAACGAAGGCCGAGGATTGCGAGTATTTGAGAGGTAGAAGCTTGTAATAGAACATATACAAGGCAAAAGGCAAGGCCCATTGATAAAACTCAAAGAATTATAAAAAAAACCTGAATTTACGTCCTCTGAAGTCAAAGGAATGTAAGCTGTAAGGTAGGTAATTGTTTTCATTAATAATTTATAATAACATAGGTAATAAGTACGTTTTTATATAGAGAATACCTACTAAACATACTTAACCTATCTTGGAATTAATCATTACATTTAATGTAAAACAAAGGTGCATTGCTGTCTTTATTTTATTAATTATACTTATATTAGGTATATACGTTCATAAACCTTGTAAAGTTATTACGTTCCATCATCTTATGCATTTTGTCCAAAAAAAACCACATTACAAGTACCAATAAAATTCATAATTATTTATTTGTTACAGCTCTGAAGGAGAATTTTACGGTGATTAAGTAATGGGATTTGTAAACGGGATGCACACATACAGGGAGGGGTACATTTATGTGTAGTCAAGACTTGAATAATACCCGAGCATAATGTTCGACAGAAATTTTATGCTGTAACGGCTACTTATGAAATGGAACAGAACCTTTCAATGTGAAGATTGTGAAGCACACATTAGGTAGGTATTAATTTTATAATGTTTAGATTTGAAGTTTTAACAGGATACAGCGTAATATCTAAGAGATCTAATATCAAGTAAATTTGAATGTCAAGAGGACAGAAGAAAAAGATTCTTCTGGTACAAGTTCGGGTATGTAAGCAAACGAGTACCTATAAAGTCACTATAGTCAAGACCATTGGTCTATTTAATCAGGAGGCTCGGTTGCAGACCCTGGTGTACACCTCTGCTTTTTAGAAGTCATGTGTGTGGTATCCCACACTAACAGTGAAGGAAAACATTGTAAGGCAATCTGCATACTGCAGGCAGTACACATCAAAAATAATTGATATGGTGTGCGAAGTCTGCCAACCCACAATAGCCAGTATGGTGGAGAACAAACTAAACCATTCTCATCATGAGGAGGCTTGCGGCTAGCTGTGGGACTGTTATAATAAGAGCTGTCATTATATACCTAGCTATTAATAATTCTAATCAAAATTGTTTTATCTGTTAATATCTAGTCCGCTGTGTGTAATCATTCTAGTAAAACAAAACATTTATTTTTCAGGATATCAAACAGTTGGAGCAAAACTGCCAGAAACTAGCGAGCCGAAAGCAAATAAATAAGTTCAAGCATTTGTAGCACCCAAATATCTAGTGCCACATCTGTTTAAAGTTGGGACTAATATAAAATCAAGTCCTACTGTGTCCGGCCTCAGTAAAATTACAAGAAATTTTGTGATTGAAGAAGAGCACTCTTGACTGTGATATTTCTCTGTTCTAATCATCGTTAATTACCAACAGTCGCTCACCATCAGTGCATTAATCATCTGCTGAGTAAATTTTATATGCTTAAACCATTTTTATGTATTAATTTTAAATTTTTAAAAATACTCTATGACATAATAATCATAGTATGTGCTTTAATTTATTTCCAAGATTCTATAGTAAAATAAAACCAATGAAATTGTGAAGATGGTTTTTATTTAAATAAAGATAGTTCTACAGTTTTTATAGTATATTACTAATAATATAAATTCAAAAGTGTGTCCGTTTGTGTGAGTATATGTTTGTTACTCGTTCACGCTGAAACGGCTTAACGGATGTGGATGATATTTGGTATAGAGGTAGCCTATATACCTTGGAATAAAACAGGTTACTTTTATCCTGGAAATCACAGGTAAAACCACAGGGCACAGCTAGTATTTATGAACATAATATACCTATAATAATACACGCACACAACACATACATTTACATTTTCCAAAAGTTTAATAATTTATCATTTAGTTATATTAAAGACAGTAGCACACTTAATATACTACTTATTTTTGTCCTTAATCTGGGTATCATAATCTAGTGTGCGTACTCCTGGCGGAAAAGTATCGAAAATCTAATTTTGGTTATGGCAAATAATTAGATCATGACGTCGTGTAAATGTTTGTGGTAATTTGAAATTTGTTCATCCAGCCATTATTGAGATATCTGCAAAATAGAGATTCCGCCAGGGGAACGTTCCCCCAGCGGCACTTTTTGCTAAAGAAAGGACTTTCGAGAAAAAAAAGTATGCCACGAATTAGATCATATTTGTTCGTAAATGTTTGTGCTAGAATGGAATTTGTTTGTCATAAGACCTCCGAGATATTCAAGTTTTTGCTGGGGGAACGTTTGCGCATTTGCTGGATTTCGTAAACGGTTAGGCGCACAGTTATGATTTTATTTGCACATATTGCTATGAATTTGTTTATAATGTTAGTGCAAACAGAATCCGAAAAAACAACACCGTTTGGAAGAAAAAAATATATTCGTAAAACAAGGTTTTTAGGTTCTAGTACTTAAAACATATGTCCTAGAGTCTACATTTCAATGTCAATATATGCCTTACAACTGCTTACAACGTCACGCCAAGTATCATTTGTGTGATGTAAGTAGTTAACGAGTTATTATGAGTTAAGTGAAAAAAAACACGACTAAATCATGACAGTTTTCGCCATTGAATTGCACGAGTTCCTTATGTACTGACAACCTAAAAGTTACGCAATAATTAGATCATTCTTTCAATTATCTACCTGCCAAATTTTAGCTCGATGCACTCGATAATTAAAGAGATATTAATCTAAACCTAACAAGACTTCAAATGGTCGATAAACCGGCCAAGTATCAAAGGTCACCAAAAAGCGGCCGCGCGGTATATAGTGCTAGCCTTCTAAAATCGATAGAGTTGTACCGATGCTTTTGTACATGTGAGCACACAATCATGATCGAGTGACAAAAAACAACGAAGTTTAGTTTATAATCAATAGATGTTGTTTGTTTATTTACATATTTCTTTTGAATTGATAAATAACTAAAACGTATGGTATTTGTTTCCTTGTAACCCATACGAATTGGATTCGATTCGAAAACTTTCTCTCGCCATCTCTATCTGTCTTAAGCATGAAGAATGACAGAGACAGATAGTGAGTGGTTTCTGAATCAAAACCTTTCCGATTGGGTTTAGAATACGGAGGCAAGAGCGCGAGACGTCCTTAGCATTTTATTTTGTGTCATTAACTTCCTGAACGAGATTCAAGATTGCATTAGGTACTTCAAATTTTTCCCACAGCTCAACTAATCGAAACATCGGAGCGAAATATTGACAACGCTATCGCTCAAATATCATCAAATATTCTAGGGTTGTATAGTAGCCGGCAAACAACTTGAGCCAACCTTGGCTGCGCAGTAACGATTTTACGGTCTCTTTGCCGGATCGAAGGGTGTGCGAGGGGAGTTCCGACGCCACGCGTCCACGCGATCAACCGGCCGGAAGCAGTGCCACGGCCCCGCGTCCCGCTAGCATCTACACTTGCGTTTTGCTATTTTATTTATATTGTTTTTTTCTTCAAATGTTGTAATTGTTTTGTTGTATTTCTGTTTGTTTGTATTTTTGTTATTACTAATTTGTTTCAAACCTATTTTAGTTAAAAAGAGTTTTATCAATTTCTTTCGAATTATGAATTGAGTTTCAAGAAAGAAGACAAAACACTTATGACTAAAATAGATTTGAAATACTTTTTAGTGCTTTATGCATAAGACGGTAAGTATTAAAAAATTTCGACGTCCACATTGACCATTAATATGTCCATAAGTGTACATGCGCAAACTTACCCCCACTACGTCGCTTTAGGCTCAAGATGTTTGCCGGGCACTATACTAGAACTAAAACAGATTTTAAAAAACTAGAATTATAAAAATAATAATCAGTTGTTTATTTTTAACCCTACTTATATTATGTACTTATACAATCACAGATCAGTTTCAATAATTGACTCATTTATAAAAGCAGCTGTAACAAATTATTATCTAGCTTTCCTAATTATAATGTTCACGCATAATCGAAGCAGCCACTGTGTCGTCGTCAGCCATAAGACGTCCACTGCTGGACGAAGGCCTCCCCCTTAATAGAGGGGTGTTGCCATAATTCCCACGCTTGGCAGGCGGTTTGGCAGTTCATGCATAAACTTTGTATTAAATGATTAAAATAATAATAAATTCAACTAGAAAAAACTAACATGACACACTGACATGTAAAGCTAATTGTCTTATACTAGATAGACTGATTAGGTCATCAGTCTGTCTATTATACAATCTGTAACAAAAAGGTTCAACAATACTGAAGGGTACGTATGTACTCATCATTATGAACAACTTTTACTGTCGGGCCAACCCTGAAAACGCGGAAAATAAAACAGCTGTTCCATCCATTTTGTCCAAGGTCAATGAACTTTTTGTATGGAACAGTTGAGCTGAGCTAAGTTAACATAATGTGTAGCGCGTGTAACAAACGTTGTCGGGGACTTACACAAAAATACTTACTCAAACTTGTTTTATTCTTATAGTATGAAAAAAAATACGTGCATAAGAAACCAAGTAAACGATTTTTTACGAACATGTACCACCCCGATAAAGGTACAATGCCACCAATTATAGAAGGCTAGCACTATATAGCGCGCGGCCGCTTTTTGGTGACCTTTGATACTTGGCCGGTTTATCGACCATTTGAAGTCTTGTTAGGTTTAGATTAATATCTCTTTAATTATCGAGTGCATCGAGCTAAAATTTGGCAGGTAGATAATTGAAAGAATGATCTAATTATTGCGTAACTTTTAGGTTGTCAGTACATAAGGAACTCGTGCAATTCAATGGCGAAAACTGTCATGATTTAGTCGTGTTTTTTTTCACTTAACTCTTAATAACTCGTTAATTACTTACATCACACAAATGATACTTGGCGTGACGTTGTAAGCAGTTGTAAGGCATATATTGACATTGAAATGTAGACTCTAGGACATATGTTTTAAGTACTAGAACCTAAAAACCTTGTTTTACGAATATATTTTTTTCTTCCAAACGGTGTTGTTTTTTCGGATTCTGTTTGCACTAACATTATAAACAAATTCATAGCAATATGTGCAAATAAAATCATAACAGTGCGCCTAACCGTTTACGAAATCCAGCAAATGCGCAAACGTTCCCCCAGCAAAAACTTGAATATCTCGGAGGTCTTATGACAAACAAATTCCATTCTAGCACAAACATTTACGAACAAATATGATCTAATTCGTGGCATACTTTTTTTCTCGAAAGTCCTTTCTTTAGAAAAAAGTGCCGCTGGGGGAACGTTCCCCTGGCGGAATCTCTATTTTTAAAATATCTCAAAAATGGCTGGATGAACAAATTTCAAATTAACACAAACATTTACACGACGTCATGATCTAATTATTTGCCATAAACAAAATTAGATTTTCGATACTTTTCCGCCAGGAGTACGCACACCATAATCTACACAAAAACATTGTTTTATTTTTCAAGGTACATTTAAGCTGCATTTAGACTTAATATATTTCTGTAGGTTGTCCATTTATAATTTTTGTATGTCTTTGCATTAATAAGACACATGATTTCTATTATGCCATCTTCTAATATTCGAAGTGTTTTGATTTCTTCCAATAACATTCCACCGAAGTGCATGATAGTTCCCCACTTTGGCGATGAAGTCTTGATATTGTACAGAGATTATGGCATCATCTTCTTCGTCGACAAGGCAGTGATATAACTTAGCATGTACTTTGTGCTCTGAACATGTATTATTTAGCACTTTAAAGTACCTAGGTACATAATTTACTGTCAAGCTTAAGCTGCACATAGCTTAAGGTATCATTCGTATAAAGCTGTCTCCATTAAAGGCTCGTGAGGACCTGAAATTAAGTTTCTTAATTAGCACTTGTTACTTCGTAAATCTAACCTCAAAATTAGTATCAAATAACTTGTAATAGGTATATGCTTTACACTTGTGTATACTTACATCGCAGTTTTAACATTCCGGAATTCCCATGGAGCTTTAAGTAATACGCTTCACAGTATAATACAGTCCATATCAATTGGAATTCCGATGCGGTCTTTGACAAAAATCTGCCAAGCTTTTATGCGCCAATATTGGGCAAAATGATGCTGTTGCTGTTTGCTTTGGAAAATCCTGATTCCATGACTAATAATTTATAATTGTTTTCGTAAATAAAGTAAAAGAAACTTTATGTTTTGTTTTCAACGAAATACGATAAATAAAATAAAATGTCATGTCAACAACAGAGGGAAAAAAATGCGTTCGAAAACTAAGTAATTGTTATTTACACCATTCACACTAACATATTGTTTTATAAAACAAACTTATCAAGGCATATCAAGGGCAAATCATCAAAGCTTATGACATTTGTGACTATGTTTTACCGTGATTTAGTACATATTCAGTAACATTTCGCCTTAAAACACGTTATTTACATTTTTTATGAAAACCGGTACTTTCCGACAATGATAATGCACTTGAGTTATAGAACGCAACTAATGCACGAGACCCTAAATATACTTTTCTTCCTCCGTCTACGATACTTTTGTATAGCATTGTCCTTTTCTGTCTTAGCAGGACAGTACTAGATCCAGAGACAAGTTTTCTGAATTTTTGTTCACTCTATACGGAGTCTAGCGATTCAAATACGATCGTGTTAAAATGAGTTCATGGTACGAAAAGAAGCGAGTCAATTTCGGCACCTAAACTGAACTGCATCGCAAGTGGCTCGCTATTCAAAAGATCACGGTAAGCCCCCTGGTAGGAATAGTGTCAAGCTTTAATAATTTATATTTAAAATAAATGCCTGTTCCGTTCCTAGCACGGTCATGGTACGGCATAGTGTGGGCAGACGCCCTAATTAGGATGGGTATCATAGAGGTATATAGGTTTGAAAATCCGCAATATTTTTGGTTTAACTGTGATGTAATATTAAACCTAAAATACAAAAAAAAAATATAGCCCTCCAAAAGTTACTATGAAGATATTTTAAGTGTTACATTTTTTTAGCTATTAGTATCTAAAATAAGGAAAACAGAGACCTAGATTATATTTAAAAAAAAAACTAGTAGCATTCTCCAGCCTGCCTAGCACGCGAGCCGTGATAAACGTCTATCCACTCTTTTTTCGTTTCGAAAACGAGACAGACGTATCCATATTCTAGCTTTATCACGTTCCCGCACGGGGAAAAGACCAATTAGTCCTCCGTTAATTAGTCAATTAGTCCGGCGCGTGCTAGGGGCCAGGGCCAGGAAGAAAACGGGAATACGTTTGTATGGAGAAGCGCTCTCCCTATTCGCCCTTTATTCGAACTTCGGTCTGCCGGGACAACAAAAGTCCTAGTATTCTTTATCTTTTTAGTGGTCTTGGCATATCCTGGCTACATGGTTTAAATATCGAAGGATACCAGGGTTCATAACTCTCCCTTTTGCGTAGTGTTGCGTAATAAGGGCCTTGTGAAGTCTTACAGCAACGACGATATTATACAAGCCTACAGTCTGAAATGATTCATAGTAGTTCCGATACTTATACCTGTCCTATTCTTTCGACTCCGTGGATGCTCAGGTTAACCGTAAGCCTTATTTTTAACTGATTTAATGAAAAACGTGATAAAATAAAATTACTTGGCACTGGCAGAATGCAGGAAGTGCGATGCCAGTAAGCGCAAACTTTTTGGCCCAGTAAGAGTCGACATAAAAAGTAATAGGTACGAAACCTAAGAAGTAAGGCTTTCGCTTTTATGTGGGTACGATGTGTGTTTAAGTAGGTTGTCTTGAAAATGTATAATAAAAAAAACAATGTGTGAGCGTTTGTTATATACCTACTGATTTGAAATGGTGTTAACGTTCAGGTAGTAACGACAGTGGAAGGGGACGAGGAAAAGTTCGAGTATCTCCACCTTTTATCCGACACTGCGATAAGGGTGATGCAGCTGGAAACGGGGAAGATGGAGGGGATGGCAGGTTTAAACGGATCTCATCTTGTTTAATACATAATACAAGTAAACTTATTTTAGGGAAGTTTTCAGGGATTCTTTGTAATAATGGTTTGAGGCGTGCATAGGTACACTACGTTTAGTAGGTTTTATATGCGGAACTTAGATAATTTCGTTTTGTTTTGTACCTAGGTCTGTAAATGTTTTGTATGTACTCATGTTTTTTAGTTTTCTATCCCGTACAGTGCTTCCAGATTCCAGTGTGTGGGGGCGGATCTACTGTAATTTTATTTTGCTTGTTTTGATATATATTTCTTTATTTTTTGTTTAATATAACTACTTGTAGGTATAGTCATTATCTGTGATTTTAATAAGTATGTGTAGTTATTAATTTCGTAGTAATCAAAATCATTGCGTAAAACCAAACGCAGCAAAACGAGCTTACATAATTTGCTGGGGATAGTTTTTGGCGCGAACGTGGACAATCACATCGCCGCATTTAGTATATATTAGTATATTATAAGTACCTATATTCTAAAACTTTTTAAAAAATATATTATAGGTTTTCGTTTGCTATCATCTCGCCTGGTTAAAGCGCAGATGCAGTCTAGGACGGAACACGCTTACCTTGCCTAGACACCTAGATTGGAAACTTGTGTGTTTTCGTGTGTAAAGGTTAAAAAACTTTTATAAAAAATAATACGAAGAACACCTTATTTTAGAGTATAGAAATCAATAAAATAAAATTAAGATTGTTTTCAATATCTAACAGAATACTTGCTACTGTATAAATTTTTAGAAAACTACTGTATTTTTCGGAATCTACTGTATTTTTTAGCTGGAAGTACTGTAATTTTACTTTCGCGATCTGGAAGCACTGATCCCGTAGTCTTTAAGCATAATTTTATTAGATATTTAATAGTCCGCGGTGACCTAAGCACATAATATAAATAAATAAAATTTTCTGGACTATTGATACAGCTAATTCAAATTAAAATCAAAAAATATAATAATTACAATAATGCTAAGTTAATTACATAATTATATATTATTTTATACTATTTGTGAAACGCGCTACCGTGAAATTCTCCAACTTTGGCCACGTTTCGTAGAAAATTTGTTGTCACACCAAAAAAAAGTAGGAATTGGTGTTGTTTTTATGACATGAACGCGAAGTATACACGAATTACTATTAATCAAGAACAAAAAACATGTAAAAAAAATACTGATTTTGTATCAAATTCAAATTATTTATTTGTGGAGACATGGGTTTTAAGGAGATATTCTATAAACTAGTACAACATTGAGATCGCCATGCTCTAGCACCATGGCATGCAAAATATTTAGTATGTATATTATATTATATAAGTATATATTAAATTTAAGATTTTGTCAAAATAATGAATTAAATATTATTAATTACCTAAATCCCGCTCCGGCTCGTATCTGGTGCGAGCCATAAGGTTAGCCATTGCCATTCAACGCGGCAATGGAGCCAGCGTTATGGGCACCCTTGCACCAGGTACAGTTAGGGGTGGGTTATTTTCTTAGTTTAAGTATGACTTGATTAATAATTATTAATACATAATATGTTTACGATTATATATTAATATGTATATGTTGTATCAGTATCTAGGAATATTTCAAATCGGGAGAGGCAGGAACTTAAAAATACACACTTTACTTGTAACTGGCAAGATTTTACATATTTTGAACAGTTTATTATATTCTTATGATTACCTAAATTTACAATTTGTCATTTAAAAACCCATTTATTGAATAATATGTCTTGTCAATTAGTAATTTCTTAAGCCTAAATTTGAAAATGTCAACATTTTGTATTTCTTTCAAGCTTTGCGGTAGTTTATTATAAACAGAGATTCTCATGACAACGTGCTGTTACTATACAGGGCAGTTCTGCGGTGTGGCTCACGCAGTCTACCGTCATTTCCGGTATATATAAGTTACTCTATGACCGTCATGCCGCTTAATTAATATAGTTTCATATTTATTTAAGTTTTTTCCTTACAAGTAGGGAATTCGGGCTGATTCGTAGATATATATCGAAGGCAAAGTTAAAAGTTTTAGTTGTTTAAAATACGGCTTGCACGAATCTCTTTGCTTTAACCCAGATATTGCTCGAATACACAATTTTTTGAGCTATAAGAGCGGATTGTGTTTCAGCGGAGTTTATCCTAAAAGTAACTTGAAAGACTGGCCAAAGTTAGCTCCACTTCCTATCAACTTTATCCACCGCTTATATCGTCTTAAGTATCAGCCCTATTTGCATGTCGTTAAGAGCTATGGTAAAAATCAGGCCAAAGAAGACAACAAAATAAAGTAAATCACGAAATGTGGCTATTTGCGCTATTTACCACGGTGGCCAATGTTACCTGGTAATTTTTGTTAATATCCTTACAACTGATTTTAGGTGCTAGGGTTGACACAAAGAAAGATAAACAAATTACCCATCGCTATAGCTATATGATAAATTTGTATATATTGAAATATACTATAAAATCTATAATTACTTGCGCAAATACAAGTTTCACGTTGACAAAATGTAGTGGAAAGGTGAAATCAACAAAAAACTTCTAAGAGAGAAGAAGAGTGGACTTATGTTTAATAGGAAAAAATATATATTTTATTATTGCGACATTTCAACAGAGAAGAAGTACAACAAGGGTTTGAAACTTGCCGAGCCGGGTCAGATCTTAACTTAACCCAATCCGTGGGAGGTGTATATGTGTCGTCGACAGGGCCCTGTATATCAGCTTCCTTGGCTGTAGTGGAAGCGTCCTCGAGACGCCGGCCGGCGCGTGGTTTACAACCACGAACACCCCACAAAATTGCACTTCTTTCACAATTATTATAACACAATCGCGAAGAGGGCGAGGAAATATCGCGTGTGTAGTCTGTCTTGTGTATGGCTTATTGGAATTACTCCGGGAAAACAAATTATTATGCGGAGGCTATAATGCTGCGAAAACAATGGCTACGAGAAGTGCAAGTCTATCTACCGGAAGTGCGTGAACCCCAGTAGAGGAAAATTCGTTCGAAAACGAGAATTAATAAATAATGAAATTTATGGGAAAAATTAAAGTTAAGCTAGGATAAAGAAAATAAATAATACAATACATGTCTTGCATCATAAATGAGAATAAGTTTTTATATATAAAACATCAATCAACCATTCATAAATACAGACATAATATCAAAAATAGTAGCTACATTATGCAAAAGACCGGCAGATAAATTAGAACTCGCATGTCTGAACTTTGAGCCAAGATGTAACCCAACGGAACCGAGTGCAAAACAGCCCGAGTTAAGGTGTATGGGAAGGAGAAAACGCATAAACAGGTGTTTTTGGGAACGTTTTATGGCAAAAATACAACATGTGAAGCTTTGAAATTCATATATCCTGTAACAGTTTTATGTAGGCCCCGACTACGAGATCCAAATGTTTCAAATTAGTTATAGTTAGCACTCTAAGCACTCGGAATTACTTCTAAGTACCAAGATTTGCGAGGGTGACCGGAGGTGTGACCATCGATATTCATATCGGTCATCCCTATCGTACACTGACGGTATCGTTTGTGGCAGTGTGAAAACGCTTTAGGCAGCACACTGTCGAACTGTTAAACTACTTTGCGGCTAGATGGCGCGCGGGTGATGGCTTATGGAATCAAACTAATGCACTCATTACTGGATAGATGGCGTGCCGGCTGCTAAATGCGCAATTTCATTTTCCCGCAAAGCATCTAGCCGCAAAGCAGTTTAACAGTTCAACAGTGCACACAGCACTGCTGTGTGTGTGTGCGTGTGCTGCGTTTGATTTCACACTGCCACAAACGATACCGTCAGTGTACGATAGGAATGACCGATATGAATATCGATGGTCACACCTCCGGTCACCCTCGCACCCCAGTCGAACTGTCTCAGTGAAGTAGTACCTATATTACTGCCTACCTTGCTCCAATAAATCTCATCGTGAAAATATGATCATAAATAAGCAACTTATAAGCATTTTAATATCATGCTAGACAGAGAGCTCTGTCAGCTCATAATCTCCTCTCTGCTAGACAGAGAGCTCTATCTAGCAGAGAGGAGATTATGACGTCACTTCTCTGTACGCCATATAAACTTTATTCTGTCAAGTATGGCGCACAGAGAAGTGAAGTCATTTATTGTTTGTGGGAAAGGGACTGAGTTTTGTCTACCAAAAACTTTAAACGCTTATACATATATCAGAACATTCAAATATATAATAATTAATTGCAGAATAAATAATTGCCTTAACGCAAGGGACGCCCTAAAATAATTTCTGTTTTGATTAGGTCTGTTTGCCCTGCAGTGAGACTATCACCGTGAAACTCAAGATTAACATTGTACAAATCATAGGTAGTTACACATTAATTCCATGCTTACCTAACTTATAAAATTAGGTTAGCAAATGCAAGGCTATAATTATATATAAAAAAGCACAAGCTGAAACATTAAAACTAATAATAAATATTACAGTAAAGTAAAATGCAAGATAATATATAATTTCAAATAAATTAATAGCATTTTATAAAACTTACGTTCAGACAGTCTCTGTTGGAATTTTATTCCTAAATACGTACCTAATAACAGTTTTGATTAGCACCATTTTACCCTTTCACTGTTTCGAATGTATACATCTGTAGAATATGTATGTAATACAGTATATAATTATATACAATAACAATGAACAACTTATTCTCAATCTCTTATAGCCTACTTAATTATTACTTACAAACCTTCTTTGATATAGTGGTGATTTAAAATAAAGCCTAGTTGTAAAAAAACAGGTTGTATAGTTGATGTAACAATACGTAGCATGCAGATTCCGCACCTTATCATATAAACAAAGGCATCAGTCGACTAGATTCAGTTCGTTTCTTTTACGCAGTAAGACGCCAACGTGTCTCAGTTCAGACGCATCGCGTGATGACTAGCATCTTTATTGCGTTATTCTTGTGGTAATGGCGATCGCGCGCATAGGATTAAGAGTCCATACGGTGCTTTGCGGCGCCACAGTTGTGGGGCTTAGGTTTTTACATTTTACGGTGTCGCCGTATATACAATGCGACCACAGCGACGTAAACCATCATGCTCGTCGGTTGTGGCTCCGTCCAGGTTAGCGTAAGCAGTGTCGCGGTGATCACAATCAGGATTTCGACTTGCGCAATAAGGTCGCTGATCTCACGCAAAGTGCATAAGTATAATCATATAAGATTAAAACAGCAAAGTTTTATCTATAAAAATCTTACATGTATATCTGTTATCAATTGGCTCAGTCCGATGGAGATCACAATTCTTCTTCGTCAGAAATATCAATGCCCTCGAAATTTAAAAGTCGCAAGCATTGCTGAAACAATAAAAAAAGATTGTATACATATATATATATAAAAATAAATACAGATATATTTACAAAATATACACTGCGGTGCTGGCACCGTGACCGGCGCGACAGTAGGAGTCAGTCATTCTCAGGTGTTTCCTCGTGGCCACATTAGGTTGCCAATTCTCGGACGGTTTGCTTTTTGCACGAGTCGTATGACCTTTCGAAAACTTCGTCTCCGCAAGCCGCAAGTTGCAGCCGCGGTGACGGCACTGAACTGTTAATTTGCAGGCGCGCGCGCGGTAACGTGCCGGGAGCCGGACAGCGTACCATTTCAAGGTGCCGGCGCCGTACCGTGGAGACATGGCGCCTTTAGGTAGTGGCTGGCAACAACGGCATTTATGGGCGATCGTGAAATAAGGAACAAAGCTTAGTCCATATCTGCATACGACACTCCACTAATTTATACCCATCTGACGGCTCTCAAGGTGTTTAGTATAGGATAATGTCTAGAGGTCTACACAGTAATTGCACCCCGTGATTCTACCTGATATTTTAATTCAGCATCCTCGTGGCGTGTACTGCCGTACTTATTTTATTTTACTATCATCTGACGAGAAGAGGAAGACTTTCGCCTGGTGGTAAGCGTCACGCCTGCCACTAACAGTAGCAGGGCTAGAATTGTGAACTTGCGAACACAATCCTGCGCCGCACCGCAATGCGCTCGTCACCCTGAGATATTAGATGTTAAATCTCTTCATACCCAGTAATTTCTCTAGTAACATTGCCCTTCAAACCGGAACACAGTAATGCTTGCACACTACAGCTTGGCGGTTGAATAACTGGCAAAGGTGTGGTGCTGCCCCAGGCGGACTCTGCAGTAGAGTCCTACCACTACAGAATATGTAGGTTTCCTCACAATGTTTTACTTGGTTTTGCGTACTGCCACATTACATCAAGATCGATCTAACCGTTTAAAAGCTATCACGCAAACGGACGTCTAGAACAGTTTTCTTTCGAATTTATAACATCCAGGCTCCAAAGCTCCAATGAAATGGAAATCAAACTTTATAGAATGGGTAGGTACGTAAGTTAATATAGGCTGAGTGGCCAGACAGAGTGGTCATAGTGTCAGAGTGGTAATGGTAATGGGTAGGTACAATACGGACTTACCTCTTCATTATCTCCCTGTTGGATAATATTGCGTTTGCGGTACTTCACAAGTTTAGCCAAGAGATATAGATACGCCATGTACATTATCAACACTGATATAGTTGCTAACAATGATACAACCACTATCTGGGGACAATACAATGAAATTGTCATATTCCACACATATATATAATTTTTTTTCGTGTGATAATAAATCTATCGACACGTCGCTATCAAGCCATTTTTAGGCTCTTGGGCCGTACTGTGACATGTTTAAGCCATATTCTTTAGATTCAGCCGCCAACGCTGCGCGACCACGAACCTTATTGCGGTGCGATAAAATTCACAGCCACGCAGCGTAGGTGGCTGAACCTAACAATCATGGTTATTAGATTTCAGAATGTCACGGTATAGGTCCTTGGCTTTAGAAACAGACAAAAATGCATACATGAGATAGAGATGCGTTAAATAGTCATGTAAATAAAACAGGGGTGCCATTTATGGCGACTAAAGATCTTAATATACTACACTTTAAAAGAAACACAAACAAAAAAAAAAACATTCAGTAGAAAATACCAGATTAAAATGCTGTTTTTTATAAAATGGGCTGACGAGGTGACCTGGGTATGTCCTAAAACTGCACCCAGAACCGCCGGAGGACGGGCAGCAGCGTCCTCTTAGTTAACGGTGGTAGCACACTGCGATCCCTAAGCCGCCAGCAAAGAGTGGGGATTATGGCGACCCCTCCCTATTTAGGGGGAGGCCTTCGTCCAGCAGTGGACGGCTTCCTGCTGTTGATGTGTTGTCTAGTGACGAGACGTGCGCGACGTTTACCTCGTGGGAAGCATCACGCCTGCCCATAACAGTCAGTGTCGTGTCTAGCCTTTCATGCACCCGGTGCGAACTTATAGATTTATATTATATTACCGGGGCTGTGCATGCATGACCCAAAACTTGGTCCTAGTCTGGTCATTTCTGCGCCACTCCAGAGGGCTCCGTCGCACAATGTCCCTTTCGCACAATGTCTCTTTCACAAAATGTCCCTTTCGGCCTGGACCCTGTACCACAGAATAAATAATAGTACTACGTACAGAAAGTTCAGTCCGTAAAGGAATTGAAATAAATAAGGACTCTTATCTACTAGGCAATAAAGTAGCAATTCAACTCGCACAGCGCTGGATACCGCTCGCTATATTCACCTAGATATACCGCTCTCTTTCTAACACGTATGCTTAGTTACGTGCGACGAGGCTAGCGTGCGGGCGCTAGGTCACTGACTTCAGCCTTGCAATGTCCTCCCGGACGGAGCGCCGGCTGAACATACCTAAACTGCGGAGTGACACCCCCTGCCTGTACCTGGGCACCGCCTTAGTTAAGGCACTAATAACAGTAGCAGCAACCCATAGCAGTAGCTGATAGCGTCTTACAGAATATTTAGCCCCATCAATAACTGACACATTGACAACTATCGACTCACCATTATAGTCGTAGTGTTCCGTATTTCAAAGTGGCAATCGCATTGTAAGCAGTATGTGAGCACGCTGCCATTGAATTTATGTTCAATGCGAGGTAGCACCATATCTTTGCAGTTGCTGTAAAGACAAAAATTTAAGTTTTAGACCATTTCTTAGTTCTAAATAAGAGACAGAGACCTTCATTGTTGAGAACATCGCAGTTGGCTAAATACTTAATGACCAAGCTGCTAAGCCGCTCATAGTGTGGCCGGCGACGCGCGGGGACTTTAATGAGATGGGACATGATGCGTAGCAACGTCGTCAGCGATTATTTGTGCACCTTTCTGCGACATCGCAGCGTCTAGGGTTCAGTATGACAATCTTTTCAGTAAACAAATAATAAACCCCAGACCAATTATGTTTTCTAAATCCATCAAATATAACCCTCCAAAATTCACAACAAAAACTTTAATGCGTTATATATTTTTTTAACAATTAGATGCTGACAATAAAGCAAATGACTGAGACATGTCTACAGTAGACCTAGTTATTAATTTAAAAATACTCTTGATGCAGTATACAGAAAGAAAATAGGGGAGTACATTTGGATGAAGAATCACAGACCGGATTACCTCTTAACATGTTGTTCATATATTACAGCAGATTGAAATTAAGTGCGAATTTACATTACCACTCCTCAGGTAACACATGGTTATCTTGATAATAACTCCTGGTACCCCCGATATGAGATTTATTTGCACCTATTTCAAGGTCAGGGCAAACACAGGTACAGCGGCTGTCTTCATAAAATTCTGCCTGTAACAGAAAGAAGATTAGGTTCAATTCAAGAATACTGGAACTACCTACACTACCTAGTATAGGTAGTTATACCTATTATTATAATCTGTGGCGCATGGCATTATTAAGCCCGGATAGGTCTGCCGGCATGATTGTTTCCAGTTTCCCACTAAGGTAGTTCTATGTACAGAACCTTTATTTTTATTTTACACAATCAAGTGACGTGACGAGCAAGACGTTCGCCTGGTGGTAAGCGTCACGTCTGCCAGTAACAGTAGCAGTGCCAGAATTGTAAACTTGCAAACACAATCCTGCGCTACACTGCACTGCGTGCATCACCCTGAGATATTAGATAATACCCAGTAATTTCTCTGGTAGCACCTGTACCTGAACCAATTTCCTTTCGACATCCTTGCTTGCGTACTAGAGATGTTATAGTAGGATTAGCTAACATTGTTTCCATTGTTGGACTTAGGCCGACAGATAATATTCAGCTCACATCTAAAAGAAAGTTCCCAACTCGAAAAGTTCAGGCATAAAGCAGGACATTTTCATATTTCTATGAATCTAAATAAAATAATGATCACTGTAAAAATGCAGTATGAAGCCTGGTGATATGTGAAATTAATTCATTATGTACAATGAGCCCATGACAGCATTAACCAAAGTTTGCCATCATTGACAGCCATAAAACGGCCACTACTACGTCCTCTATTTAAGGGGGAGGCCTTCGTCAAAGTTTGCCGATTCCATGTAAATCTCAATAGCTGGTAACACAATGACTACATGGCAGGCTATTGCATTATGCATTGTGGCTATGTAAGTATAAAGCTTTCTTAGTCCTGTTAGGTAACATATCTGTCCACCGATTTGGCAACCACTGCTATAGGCTTTTTTTACTGGAGATTCAGATACAGGCATAAGACTCAGATAGTGTTGTCAAGTCAGCAATGTGTAGTCATAACTGACTACACCGGAGGGTGGGCAGTAGCGTCCTCTCGGTTAAGGGTGGTGAGCATTCTGCGATCCCCAAGCCGTCTGCCAAGCGTGGGGATTATGGCAACCCCTCCTAAAGGGGGATGCCTTCGTCCAGCAGTGGACGTCTTCTGGCTTAAATATGGGATTGAGTAGTAAATGTAGACCTATGGATTATCAGTCACAATAGTATCTGCTAAAATAGCGTAGTACGCATACATTTCAATAAAACACTTACATCAACACCGTATGTGAAAAGCACTAAACTTAAAATCTGTATCGTAACAAACATAGTTTTAGGACTGCTTGCTTTTTGTGGAAGTACTGGTTACCCGGCTTTTGCCTAAAATATCTTTATTGTGTTTTAGATAATATGATATTCGTAATAACAGTTAAGCAGTTGTGTGCCTTTTCATACTTGTCCCAATTAATTACTTATTGTTACATTCAAAGAGGAAGAGAAATCAAATAAAAAAATCAAACACTTGTGAGGCAATAATGTACGACACAGATAATGTAGAATGTACGGTGTACGGCATCGATTCTCTTAGTCACTGCTTAAACTTCTCTGTCCTTTTCTAGCACGTGCGACTTCACCGCAGAGAGAAGATGGCAGAGCATCTTAAGCAGTGACTAACGGTTGAAAAGTTTTTTTAAATAAAGCCGTTGGTGTACATGTACATCGAATATCATCAATGCTGTGCAATATCGTGCCGCGCAATATTATGCCGTACATTATCGGCTCGGCTCAATAATGCACACCCCGATTTTGTACAGACTGATATTTGATTTACAAGTACACGAATTCCTTATTTGTATAGCAGTTAGGTTCAGCAGGATAATCATGCGGGATCGTGATTCGGATCGCGATTTGTCATAATTGTCACTTGTCACTGTCACGCCAAAACTCATTTGACTCTGCAGGGGCAGGACGAAACGCCAAAAGACCGACGGATTTGCTTTACATAATTAGGAAATCAATGCTTTCGTTCGTTAACGATAGCGAGAGAAATCCCTCCGTGATACCGTGAAGCCGTGACAGTGACAAGGGACAATTATGACAAATCGCGATCCCGATCAGTTACATGAATACGGCCTTACCTAAAATAATCTCGATTCTCTTAGTCACTCCTTAAACTTCTCTGTCCTTTTCTAGCACGTGCAACTTCACGTCAGAGAGAAGATGGCAGAGCATCTTAAGCATTGACTAACGGTTGAAAAGTTTTTTAAGTAAGGCCGTTAGTCTGCGGGTTATTTTTTTTAAATGTTTTTTTTGAGAAATGTACTCGGATTATTGGCTGTACAATATCGGGCCGTACTTTATAGACACGAGCCGATAATGGACGGCCAGTATTGTACAGCGTGATATTCGATGTACATGTACACCAATTATCATGCTGTACATTATTATGCCGTACATTATCGTGTCGGCAAATATCCGGCCTTACTTAAAAAAACTTTTCAACAGTTACGGCCTTACCTAAAAAAACCTTTTAACCGTTAGTCACTGCTTAAGATGTTCTGCCATCTTCTCTCTGACGTGAAGTTGCACGTGCTAGAAAAGGACAGAGAAGTTTAAGCAGTGACTAAGAGAATCGAGATTATTTTAGGTAAAAAGGTTCGGAATTTCCAGTGAGTTGAAATAAAAACATTTTATATGATATTATTATTATTATCGGGTATTTCTGTTATGTTGTTGTGTTGTATTCTGTATAGTTGGCCTCTATTTACTGCAAGGAGGTTTGAAGATACACTTACGCATTTTCGTGATTCTTTTTTCGTGTTCTACTGCTTGGAGGATTTACCTCTTGATACTGGACCAACATAGATAAAAAATAAAAAGGTTTTAAGTTTCTCTTTATTTTGATAGACGGTCAAGGAAGTATCAAAAGATCACTAATTTCTCTACTTTATGCCTAGACGATACATACTTAGGGCTACTTGAAAAACTACTGTAAGTGCGTTATCTCACGAGACGACACACGACGCCGTAAATTGCGGTGACAATACCGAGCGCCATACAATTCTATAGACCATTTTCTCACACAACGACACGAGTCTGTGGACACGAGTCACGACACTGCGCGAGACACGTTTAGCGGACGATTCTTGGCAATAGGCCATATCGTCGGTGCCGTTAAATCTAGTTTTCTTTACACGATATAGCGGCTGTGGGAACAAACAATATGAACTTGCTCACGATGTCGTGCACGAACACGACACGACACTTCATACGGCACTCGTTTCTTTCGCTGGCCTTTGTTTTAATTGTGTGTTTAAACTTGCAGTGCTGTCGTTTCGTATCGTGGAAAAACTTACCACGCCGTTTTTAGCGTGTCATATGTCGTGTCGTGGCCGTAAATCCTGTCGTGTGTCGTCTCTTAGGAAAACGCGCAAACGGTTTTAAAATCAGTACATACCTACCAATTTTTTTGATAAATACATATTAGCACCTACTAACATCATGTTTTCATATAATTTTCCCAAAATCTGATGTTTTACTAAGTATTTGTTAATTTTTGAGGAAACTATGATGATCGACACGGAATTTTGAAATAAAATTGTAGCTAATTCAATTTCCTACAAATTCTTTTGTCGTTACTTTTCTCCAAGACCATTAATTTTGTCAGTAAATGTGTCTTCTAAAAAGTGAAAATTTGTCAGTTTGTTTGTAGGGTAACTACTGATAAATTTTCACTTTTTTGAAGAAAATACTGTTAAATTATAATATGAGCAAGAAAGCTAATGAAAGCTAGTACCTTTAGGTATGTACTGGTTTTATTGAAAACGTTGTTTTTATCATAATTTAACATGGTAGCAGAGCAAAAATAACGTAATATTTACGATAGTTAAAAATGTCGTCTAGCTCACATTGCAAACTCGAGACACTAAATAAAGACAATTTCAATAAGTACACGATTCAAGCAAGGGAACGAGCGAGGGATTCCATACCACTCAACAAAAACAAGTTATGGATCTGCGTCGAAAAACCAATAAATCTCGATACAGCCGACGAGCTGAAGCAGTCTTAGCGCAATCTTAGTTAGTTTAGTAGGTACCTACATAATTCACATACCGAATTAAAACACACAGCTTACGACGTATGGACGAAATTACATGAAATAAATCTACGCAAGTAAAGGGGCTGCCAGAAAAGCCATCCTTTTAAGGGGGCGACTAATGCCAAAAGTAAGTAAAAGGTGTATTTTTAAACACATAGTTTAATGATAAATAACATAAATATTCAGATTAAAAAAATACTGCAGGTATGGGAAAAACCTAAAGAAGCCGAGAAACCGAATAGAATTTTGGAAAAGAATCTGGTTTATTTTAATAAAAAAATACAAATTACCAACAAAAAAAACGTTTTAATTCAAATGCTCTAAATTATCAGCGACAGCACCACATAATTTTTTACGAATGACATAACCAAACTAATGTTTTAGCTCAGTAGCCGTTTTTTTTTATTTCATGCCTACCTTTTTAATAATTAAATAAAATTCCACCTAAATTGCTCAAAGCCACCATCATCATCAATTATATCATGCTATTTTCGACTCTAAACTAATGCAAGACGCGCGGGTGAAATCTGATATATTTCTGGCATTAGTCGCACTCTTAAGTCTTAAAGCAGTCGAGTCCAAAATGCATGACGGAAGTGTAAGAGACCATCTAAACAAATTTATGGATATTGTTGACAAATTCCTGATGCTCTATAGCCTTTCTAGCAATTATGAAAATTTTCAGATAGCAATAGAAGAGCTTTCATTACCGAAGTCAGAATAATTAAAGATCAAATTACTGGAAGAGGCAGAAGCTCGAAAAGTTAGTTTAAATGCAAATACTATACAGAAGAGCAATAAGACGAGCATGCATTCCTAATTCAACTTTGCAAAATTTGGTAAGAAAAAGGGACATACAGTTTCAGAATGCAGAAAGCTAAAATACAAGAAGAAAAAAGAGGCAAACCAAGCGCAACAACCTAAAAATTATTTTTGCACGGCATTGTAGTCCAAAAATTATCAATATAAATGGATATAGATGGCAGATGCACATCTCACAAATGTCAAACGACAAAGATTGCTTTAACCAGACATTACATACAACATACATTTTAGCTTTGTGGTTTTAACGAACTTAGAGAATCTGACGAAGTTAGCGTCAATGGATGCCAAAGCAAAATATCAAGGTAAGTAGGTAATACTTAATGTAAAAACCAAAGAAAAAAGGGGAAGCTATATTAAATTAAACTCTAAGCTTTCAGAGAACAAAAAGAACCTGAAACATATCGCTAAGCTTTTGAATGCAGTGATAAGAATAAACGATTAGAAGCAATACTATGCGAAATTATTGCATATGCATTAAAGCATCATTGAAGCATATTAGTTACCTACGTAAGTTATTTAGGTATTTCACACATTTTTAAGTAATTTCTTGTTGAGAAAATAAAATTCTTTAAATGAGAACCAAACTTGGAACTGTGGGTTGCCCACCTCATTAACAAAGAATAAGATAGCTTTACCACGCAAATGGGTGTTTAAAGAAAAGACAAACACAGTTGGTAGTGTAGATAGAACGGTATAAAGCTACAGCTGTTACCAGAAATAGTAGAAATTAAATTATATGGAACTAAACGTATTCAATACAAAATTACTTAGAGTAAAGAACTAGTTCGTTACTACGTTGTCGACAACTGAGAATGAAGGAAACAAGTTTATTGGTGAACTGCAAAACCGATTCAAATTTAAAACATAGCCTGCTTCGTACTTCCTAGGCCTGGAAATATAAAGGCCTAATGATGGTAACATAAAACTTACTCAAAGGGCATACACGAAGAAGGTACATTGGGGAAATTCAGAATGGCTGAATCTAAGCCAGTGAAAACACTTACTGAAGGAGTCGAAAAGCTTCCATATAGAGAAGCGGTGGTTTCTTTAGCCTACCTAATGGTCGCTACAAGACCGGATATTACTTTTGAGTCAGTTCTGCATCAAGAAGCTTAGATAATCCATCTAAAGCAGACTTTATAGCAGTGATACGGCAGAAAAATATTTTATTATTTGTACATTTTTTGGTACCTTGGCGTACAGGACACGGCGCGCGGCGATGCGTTTGTGCCGCGACGGTCAATAGGATAATAATAACCACTCAATTAAAACACTTGCATGAAAAAGTACTACCTTTTTTTTAATTTATCCGACTTCAACAACTAGTAGGTAAGGGGTGGCCCCTTACCTACTAGCACAGAATAATAACTAGTAACTACTAGTTGTTGAAGTCAGTTCTGTGTTGAAGCCAACACGAGACAAAAAGAATACAATTTTCTAAATTGATCCATCGGACTGAGAAATCGGGTAGTCGAACTTAGAACCTCCTCCTTTATTGCAAGTGATCAAAAATCGTTGACGACTACGAATTTAAAAATTAAACTTTTTTTTTTCTGGTTACTGCCCCTTTTCTTTAGGAGCAACACTTGAGAAAGAGGTAAATCCTCCAAGGTTGGTATCAACTCTTGAGAATTGGCACAATGCATAAACGCGCCGTGGCAACAGAACAAAGGAAAAAAAAATGGTATCAACTACGTAAATTTCTCTGGTAAAAACCTTACTTTCAGGACCTGGAAACGTCTAAATTACATAGAAGGAAACTTAAAATATCTGATAAATAGGAACAAAACTGGAAATGCAACGTCCAACCTATTTTGTCAGAATCTTCATTTTCATCTCAGAATATATATTCACCAAGAAGAAAAATACTAAAGGCGAATTTAAAAAAAAACTTTGTGAAAACTGTAAACGTTATAAATAAAGACTACAATCCCAAAACCCCCAAAAGAGAGACAACCAATGTTGTTTAAGGTAAGATGTTCTGATGAGTGCATTTTTCTTTCAGATTTGCATGTATTTTCTTCAAGTGTCTCTTTTGGGAGTTTTGGGATTGTAGTCTTTATTTATAATGTTTTCAGTTATCACAAAGTTTTTTTTTAAATTCGCCTTTATTATTTTTCTTCTTACGCCAATGCGTAGAAGAAAAATAATTATTAAAAAAAGTACCGTACCGTGAACTGCTTATAGCGGGACCGAATAGGTTCAGCTGCAGACACTGCGCGACCGCGAACCTTATTGCGAGGCGATAAAATTCACAGTTGCGCAGCGTCGGCAGCTGAGCGTATTCGGTCCTGCTATAAGCAGTTCACGGTACGGCCCCTGAAAGTAACGCTGAAAACAAGATTAATTGTAAATTGGTAATATTTAGATGAAATGAAAATTAAACATACAATAGAATTTCTAGGTACCAAACACTCATAAACATTATGTGGCTATGTGGACTAAGGATTTGATTTTAAATCTGATAATTCTGAAGAAGCATAGGCCGGTATGGTATTATTATTCTTAAGAATAAACACTTCTAAAAACCTTACTTTCAGGATCCGGAAACGAAGCATTTTAATATCATGCTAGACAGAGAGAAGAAACAGCAAATCGTGACGTCACTTCTCTGTACGCCATATAAATTATATTCTGACAAGTAAGGCGTGACGTCATTTTTTGTTTTGTGGGAAAGGGACAGAGTTGTCTGTAACAAAAACTTTAAACGCTCATATATCAGAACATTGCTAACCGATTTAAAATACTTTTTCAATAAACATACTATATTTACTTAAATTCTTCATCAAAGCTATTGGTTTCAACGATATAAACATCAGTCATCTAGCCTATTAATAGGTACACTACAAGATACATTAAATTGTGCCATTGGCACCACAGAGTATCTTTTTGATTACGCGCGAAACTTTTCCGCACTCGGCCTTATGCGCCGAAAACCTAATTTGAAAAAAAAAATGTATTTTTTATTTATTTCGAATCTCAAATTCGAATTAAATAAAATGATTGGAATTGTTGCAATAGAGTATCTTTTTGATAACGCGCGAAATTTTTCCGCACTCGGCCTTATGCGCCGATGAAAGACCCTTATATGTGATCTAGATCTACACCTGGTCCCTGCAGTCAGCGACAATGATAAGATGAATGGATGGGAATTAAGCGCACGGATTTTGAAGACTATATGTTGAGCGCCGGCTCTCCACTCACATCACATCATCAACAGCCGGAAGACGTCCACTGCTGGACGAAGGCCTCTCCCTTAAACGAGAGGTGTTGCCATAATCCCCACGCTTGGCAGGCGGCTTGGGGATTGCAGAATGGTTACCACCGTCATAGATTAAGTATTTAACATTCTTAATCTATGGTTACCACCGTTAACTGAGAGGATGCTGCTGCCCGTCCTCTGGTGGTTCTGGATGCAGTTTTAGGACATACCAGGTGGCTCTCCACTCGCTTCAGTCATACTCTGCCTTTGCGACATGCAAGCCGTACAATACGACAATACAAACTTCTAATACATGCACATGTGTTCTCTTTTTGTCATGCAGTAACTACATTTGCTATCTCTATTTTTCGGCAAATGTAATATGCATACTTTTAGCTAGGTATGCTTGATTGTGTTTCTCCTAGTAGGTATCCTTGTTTATTTTGATTAATTTGCAAGTGCTGGGCCAGTCCATTCCATTATCACCGTCGCTGCCTGCAGCTGTAACATAATGGCAGCATCAGTTTATAGAAAAAGGCGTCAGCACTACTGGTTCATCTACCTGGAGACATGACATCAAGAAAGCAAGCAGCTGTTAGGCATCTTTGGAAAGTATGGGTTGTTGTATGTTGATGTTCCGAGGCCAAGCTAAGATGCTGCCCTTTAGCCGCAAATTATTGTAATGTGTTGCCATTATACAGCAGCCCACCTACATACCCTGTGACATATGATTTGTGATAGGATAAAAAAGCTATTTGTTTAACTGTTTATTACCAAAATAGTACTTTGTAACCTTCACCGTAAGAGATAAAACTTATAATTATATATGCTTAGATCCCATTTCACCACCACCACGATTATAAGTATAAAGTTTTATGTTATTGTATAAAGTTATTGTGCATAAAGTTTTTTAGTACAAATTAAACGATTCCTAAATTTAAAAAAATTATAAAAAACTTTGAAAATGCATTTGGGTTCCAAAACGAAACCTGCTAAATTATTTACAACAATAATCATTTTGTTGTTAACAATTTAGCATAATTATTATAAGGCAATACGATATTACATAAACATTATTATTTAGCAGCAATTGCATAATGCGCGTTCAGCGTAAACTATAACCATGGAGGATATAACTTTAACTATAACTTTATTTTTAACTTTGCGACTAATTGATGTTGGGATCTTTAATCAACATCTAAATTATACGCACAAGGAGATAGCTTAAGGGACTAGTTTGTATGGCCTTTGCCTTTGAGTTTGTATGGCCCGTTGGGATCTTTCTACGAGACTCAAACTACTTACGTACGTACTTTTGTACTTAAAATTAAACCAACACCATAACATATCAGTTTTGAGATTAAAATTATTTCGAGTAACAGAGATAAATACTGGTTCCTCCAACAATAACGTAAAACTAGTGACCATCATGTCCACCAATCGACTTTTAACATCAATGAATAATAGACCTATGTGTTACAGTGGCGAAGGGTCCATATAACCCGATTCTTATCGGCTTCCCTTTTGAAAATGTGTCTGTAAGTATCTAAAACCGACATACTATCTAGTACCTACAACCTCTCAATAATCTCCGAAAAGCAATGTCACAGAATAAACATTACTTACTTGCGCGGTAACCCGCTCCGCGTCGAGTTACGCATTCGCCACAGAATAGGTAATAATTATGTGCGCGCAATCCGATGCGAGCCACAAAATACATTACAGTGAGTACCACAGCAATTACACAGAATAAATATCTTACTATGCGCGGCAAGCCGGTGGGCGCCGGGTTGCCTTGCGACCTGTCCTGTTTCACAAGTCTTGCATGTCGAACACAGCGTCTCGCGCGGAAGCGCTAGCTATCTCTCTCACTCTCGTGAATTTTTGTATCGTTCGTGCTCGCTCACACACGCGGGATAACTCGGTGATTTTCGGCCTATGATACCTATTCATTGTATTGTTTACGTTGATAGATGTGAGTTCCGAGCTATCTATAAACTATAAATCTAGTATATTTCTCTGCTATAAATTAATGTTGATATGGTTTTCAGGTACAATAGGCTAGAAGACTGGTTTTTTTTTATTGTCCTATTAAAATGCGGCTCATAAATATAGCTGATTAATGAAAACTAAATGAAAATCTGTTCAAAAATAAGCAACTTATAAGCATTTTAATGTCATGCTAGACAGAGAGAAGAAACAGCAAATCGTGACGTCACTTCTCAGTACGCCATATAAATTCAATTCTAACAAGTAAGGCGTGACGTAATTTTTTGTTTTGTGGGAAAGGGACAGAGTTGTCTCTAACAAATACTTTAAACGCTCATATATCAGAACATTATTAACAAATTTAAATTATTTTTTCAATTAACATACTATATTTACAAATTCTTCATCAAAGCTATTGGTTTCACCGATATAAACATCAGTCATCTACCCTATGTCGTGTTTTGATTGTTACTTGTAAAGTATTTTTTGTCTGTTTGTTTCGTGTTGTTGTTGTTTTAACGTGAATGTGACAATGTGATAGCGGGCCAAAATCGCCGACACTGACACAGATTTTTACGCGATGGTGCTTTTAAGTACCTATGGAGAACGTGGTTTCGGTTGTTTCTACTGCTTTCGGCACGATGATAGGTAGGTACCTACGTTTTTTTTGCTTCGGCTTCCCTTTACTGAATTTTCACCCTTCGCCACTGATGTGTTATATTGTATTATTTTTCGAAACTTTTCTTTTTAAGCACCTATGTGCAATAATAATGGATTTTACATATAATTATTAAGTATTAATATTAAGCTTCTTATTAAGTGTCTAAATATTAAGCTTTTGTGTTAAATAAATTATTATTCGATTCTGATAAGACAGTGCCTTTTGTATTTTTAAAGTTCCATAAGAACAAGCAAAAAATTAAGTATACCAGTTTACTCAAAAATCAACTTGAACTCGGCCATGATATTGTATGCTTGACTTTTACTGTTACTATTAACGCTTGCTTAATTCTTCTGCTAGATACTGTTATCAACTAAGTTCATAAACTATCTTATATATTATAATTTTAGAAATATTTAACAAATGTCAATTACAGAAATAGTTAAATTGCTAAACGTCTAAAATAATCATGACGAATCCTTCGCTTATCTTGCAGCTGTCCGATTTTAGACGCAGCATCTCTGTCTCGGCATACTCCACAAAACATACTTGAAAGTATGTGGAATGGGCTGCGGTAGAATACATTTGGATTTTTAGTCATTTTATTTTTCTTGTGGCAGCGAATATGTAAAAACATTTCTAATATCATGAGTATAGCACATAGACCTGGAGAGAACATCAATGTGGGCAATAATAGCAGTCGGTGGCTGACAGGGTTGGAGCCGGCGATGATAGTGGCCTTTAGCTTCTGAAACTTCTTAGTTTTACTAAAATATCCATGTCGCGGGAACTTGCAATAGATTTGTTTTTTAGGACTTCCAGGTTCTGCAGTGTTCCTTTCTACAAAAGATGCATGAGAGCAGTTTACGAAATCAGGCTCTCCAGTTTCTTCGTTGAGTTCGTATGTCATATGTTCTCCAGTCTCATCATCACAATAAAATGGCATTGTATGCGCCATGACTCCCTGAAACCCGAATTACGATTTTTTTTATATGTAGGTATGGAATTAATTGGAAATGCCTACTTCACAAACACGATGCAACAAAATGGTTAATTCAATTCAAGAGTTATTGAGTATTCAAGTATTTGAGAAGAAGCGAGTTAAACTTTTGCACTGCTTGTTCACCAAGCACCAAGCAATCTAAAAGATTAAAAGATAGAAGTTTGTTTTTTTCTGCATTTCCATCTTAGCTTGTAGATAAGTAAATAAATAATATCATACTTACGCCAATTGCGTTATAATGGAACGTAAACTAATCCACGATTTTATGTAGTTAGATGCAAAAACAAAAAGAAAATTAAAATTATGTAATCGTAGTTTACTTTTAAATACCTACTGTATTATGTATTGGGCAACAAACAATGGTATAAACCAAGTTTATACCGGTATAAACGCTATGTTTTTCTTTACGATGTAAAACCCAAAGTAAAACCACAATACCAAACACAGTACCATCACAGTTTGATTGAATGGGAGGCAATAATGTATGACACAGATAATGTACGGCATGATATTGTACAGCCGGGAGGCAATAATGTACGGCATGATATTGTACGGCATTATAATGCACAGCATGATAATGAGGCGTTTGTTTAAAAAAAAAGAATAGTTCGTGATGTTTTACTAGATGGCGTAAGAAGCACATAATCTATTCTGTCAAACCCCGTTTAATCTTTTTTAGTTATTCCTGGCCATGGATACAAGTCCTTCGGACGAAACACGGTCAAACCGATTACGTATGGTGGTGGGTTTGTAACGAGTCATACCAAAACCAGTTACATGATAAGGCAGCAGTCTCAGTTTTTTTTTCACAGATTTTTCTTCCCATCTAGACTTGTTGTGAAGTATCTACCTATCTATACAACCTCAACTGCCTAAAGGAGATGTTCTTTTTTGTATGGAGTTTTGGCTAGAAGTCCTACACCACGCCATAAAATAGAGGAATTATATGTTATTATGAAGCAGTAGAGTTTTTTTCATAAAAATTTCTGAATAAAAAGCAAAACATTTTTTTCTTTGAATTATATTGCAAACTGCAGGCTAATCATGTAACTATTCAGGATTGCGATTCGGATCGCGATTTGTCATAAATGTCACTTGTCACTGTCACAGCTTCACAGTATCACGGAGGGATTTGACTTGCTATCGTTATCGAACGAATGCATTGATTTCCTTAATTAAGTTAAGCAAATCCGTCGGTCTTTTGGCGTTTCATCCTGCCCTGCAGGGTCAATTGAGTTTTGGCAGTGACAGTGACAAGTGTCTATTTTTGACAACTCGTATCCGAATCGCGATCCCGAAAAGTTACATGATAGCCCCGCTGCTTCGCTGTTGTCTGTCACAGCACGCACCAAAGAGAGAGTAAAATAATACCATAGAGTAAGTAAATACTACGTAATAAATAATACTATTGATGCACGCACGCCATATTTGACACCGAGATGTGAGCGCCGGCTTTGGTTTTTGTTATTCCTGGCCATGGATACAAGTTCTTCAGCCGCATACATATTTCTTCATCGATCTTTCTTTCTCCAGTCAAATGAGTCCTACTCACACACAGTAAGTCACGGTCAAGTCCAATCTTGCCCTAGTAAAGTCGAAAGTAAATTATAATATGCGATGTGTCAATATTTAACATATTAAGGGAAAACCTGATTCAGTTAAATTGTTCCCCAAGCATTAAAAAGCAAAGCAATCAAAAAATTAAAAGGATGCCACTATTGCAAATATGACGTATAATGTTTGAGGATGGTGTGACCTTGTGTGACCAGAAGAACTTGTATCCATGGCCATGAATAAATATTAAAAAAATTGAATGGCGTTTGGATAAATTCGTCCAATGACGTGTTGAGCCACAGTATTTTTAAGAGCCGAGAGCAAAAAATGGCTGTTGGGGTACCTAACCTAACTATCGGCCTTACCTAAAATAATCTCGATTCTCTTAGTCACTGCTTAAACTTCTCTGTCCTTTTCTAGCACGTGCAACTTTACGTCAGAGAGAAGATGGCAGAGCATCTTAAGCAGTGTTGCTTAATTGTTTGTAGTCAGTTCTTAGAGTCAGTTGATAATATATGCGATGTCAATGAATTCAGCCCTCATCTTTAAGGCTTTTGAGCACTCTTTGAGAAGATAATTATTACGAGCTTAGATAATAACATCGGTGTTCGGTGTGCGGTGTCTGTTCCATGGGTTGTGACAATGAGTTTATTATAATTTGTCATGTTAATTAGCAGTTAGCAAAAAGTTGCTAAAATTGTGGCTAAAATTTTTTGCCACCAATGTTTTTTTATTAGTGGCTAGAGTAACGTCAATACTTGCCAGATCTAGCCAAGAATTGGCTAACTTGGCAACACTGGTCAGAATATCGCCCATTGACTTCAATTTATTAAAAAGTTACAATATTTATATAAATCACTGGCCTTTAACTCTATCAAACTGCGTACTTGTATACTTACTTTATCTCAGTACACTGGCAAATTCATAAAGTGCGACAAAATAATCCTCGTAGGAAGAAGAAGAAAAAATACGTGACATTGGCAAATCCACAAAGTTCGACGCCGTAATACTCTTACGAGAAAGAAAACAAATAAAAGAGATGTAAAAAAAATCAAGATGGCATTATTTTGTAATAAAAAAATCTTTTTATTTTACAGTTATCAGCTAAAGTTTTAAAAGCCGTGTTCATTATTTTGTAGTTGAACTTCTTTGGTTGAACTATTCATCTCTGCTGTGTAAATAACTAGCAAGGTCTGCAAATTTAAACAATTACCAAGTAAAGACTACGTGAAGTTGGGGTAAGTTCTGTTGACATTACCAAGACCTTACGCGTTCCAAAAATTCATACGTGAGCCCATGATGTGTGAAAAAGTTTAAACCAAGTTTATTGCAATAACCTCAGCCACCGAGGTTATGTATGTGTTGTTTTATTTAAATTTTCCAGTTAAATGAGCGTATTGTTACGAAAACTTACTGTCGAAACTCTTGTAACTATCAATCAAATCTATTACCTAGTTACCCTCGTGTTGTGTGGGCACTTTCCTCATGAAAGAATGCTTTGAAATCATACAAAACAAGATGCTAAAGTCATGATTGAGTACCGTATTCTGGAATATAAAAAAACAATCATTTTTATCCGACTACGCAAAATGGAAGGTTATGATTTAATTTGTGTGTGAATGCGCCAACCCCAATAGCCAGTGTAGTGGAATTACGGGCCAGTTGCCCTTCGGAATGTTAAAAGCTGAGGTAGTTGTATGATTTTAGCAGTCTATGTATGTAATGCATATTCATGTGCTGCATCCTATCTCATAGAAGATTTTGGCAAATGATGTGTCTATCGATTATGTGATCATTTCTCTGTGTATCATTAAATACAGATCAAAAATATTCTTTATTATTTATTGGTTTTACAACCTAAATATGTATCAAGCATATCTATAAAACCCAATATACTTGTGCGATGAATGTACATTGTAAACCTGTCAGAGTATCCTTGCATATTTCGAATTTAAAATACCATACTGAAGTTAGCTAAAAACAATTACACTACCTATTTCAACCTTAAGTCCTTATACCTTACAGAATAAATTGGAGTCATCTTTCGCTGTATTACCAATCAACAACGATGGGCAAAAAAAGAGAGTAAGTATCATCTTAGATGCGATATCATATACAATTTATTTGGTTGGATGATGGTACAGATTTTCTGATATCATCAATGTATCAATATTTATAATGAGTTGTATTCAAATTGTGCATTATGCTTCAAATATACTTACTAATATTGCTAATAAAATTATCATTTTTTTTTGCAAATAATGTAAATACTTATCTATTATTTATTACTGGTGTCTACCATGATAACACTGAGAAAGAAAAATGAACTTTTAATAAAAGCCAGCCTGCGCTAATTGTTGTGATGCAAGACAAACCATAATATGGCCAACTCAGGAAACATGAGAATAGCAGGGGCCACTGAAGAGCAGTGAGGGATGGAGGTGGTTCACAGTATCATAAGAAAATATTATAGCATCTTCAACATAACTATGTTACGGTCTTTAAAAACGTATAGCAAAAAGTACTGAAACAGAAAATATTTAAAAATAGCATTGGTAGGTTGTGTCAATCGCAATTATGTCAATGTCATTGTGTCATTTTGAAAAAGCAAACAAACATGAAAACATTAAAAAATATATTTAAATACTTATAAATGATAGGTATTAATGATAACTAACTTATAATCTAGATTATCTCAACAGCTATGGACTGTGGGAAAGAAATATCAATTAATATTTCAATAAAGCTAATAGATCTGAGTAATCTAAAATCAAGGTAACCAGGTGGTTGTCAGTGGAAATTGTATTTCCATAGTCATGAAAACATTTATTATTTTGGCATGACATTGCAGAGTTGTTCACTATGTTGTGAAGGAACAAGAGGGGCAGCAAGATGAGGCAGTTGACACAGCCATTGTAAGTACACGTTTTATCTGTTTATTTAAATTTTACAGGAAAGAAGACTCTGATATATCTTCATCAAGCTACGAAGAGGAAAAAAGAAGGAAAAAACACAAAAAGCACAAAAAACGTAAGCGACAAGAAGACGAAGAGGATCTCAAACATAAAAAGAAGAAAAAAACAAAGAAAGCGAAGTACGAAAGTCCTAAATCAGAAAGTGAAACTTCCCTTTCAGATGTCGAAGATTTGATTATAAAATCTAAACAATGCAAGCCAGTCGAGGCATCGCGCAAATCCCCTATTGGCGACTCTATAAAAACTCACACCAAAGTTAATAAAAACGGAAGCTCTACATCACAGAGTCACAGTAAGCACAGTTATAACGAGCTTAAAGATGATGCACTAGAAATCATATCATCGAATGGGACTGAAAACTACCAGGATGATTGTGCAAGTCCTGAGCTTGGTCTGATGGAAGACGATCTTAACCTAGAAGAGTTGATGAAACAGAAGGAGTTATTACAGGCTCGGCTTGTAGCTTACAACTCTGACAGGAGTGACCATGAAAAGGGCAGAGCTAGTTCCGTGAGCGTCATTTATGTAGATGACGAGGACACAAAGTCTCCAATTCAACAGTCTAAGAAGAATAGAGAAGGTGATCATCGGAAGCACAAATCCAGCAAGGATCGTTCGACAGAAAGTGAAAGGCACAAGCAGCGGCGGCATCACAAAGTAGGTTTGAGGGATATTATAAAAAGAGAAAGCCGGAAAGACAAAGAGAGAGAACGACAAATAGCAGAAATGCGCGAGCGTGAAAGAGAAAAGGAAAAAGAGCGGGAACGGGTCAAGGCACGGAATCGAGAACGCGAATTACGCGAACAACGCGAACAACGCGAGCAACGCGAACGTGAAAGGGAACGTGAAAGAGATCGCGAAAAACACAAAGAATCCCGTTCTTTCCCGCGCAGAGCTTCGGAAATAAGAGATCGGGAGCGCAGGTCCGCAGAGAGGCGGCGGCGGGAGCGCGACGCTCGCTCCAATAGGCGATCACCAGACAATCGCGATCGCCGTCGCGGCGAACGCGACAGGCGATCGCGCGATCGGTCCAGATCAGATCGCTCGCGAGATGGCCGCGCTCGCTCCCATAGTCGAGATCGAAAGGTATTTTTATGTAGTTTAAAACCCGCCATGCTTTAATGGTTTTATTCCTATTAATTTTTTGCAGGCGATTTAACAGCTTGACCTGTTTTGTTGTCACTGCATAGTTAATGTCTGTAATCCCTTTGATCCCTGTTCCTACATTAAAAAGTAATGGCGAGTGGAATATGAATGTACTCTTAGTATGTGATGTTCTTGTAGGGGTTCCAAGAAGTCACGCAGTTCGTGTCGAGCTCCAGTGACGAGGAGTTAAACATTTCCATCAATTCAGATGATGAAGAAACGGAGGAGCAGATTATCGAGCGCCGGCGCAAGCAACGCGAACAACTAGTTAAAGTATAAAATTACTATTTGATACAAGTTTAACACAGATAATATTGTAGAAAATTTAAAACCTGACGTATTTTCATCTTTTACAGCGTCTTGGTGGCAATTCGAATAATTCGTCGCAAACAAATCAACAGGACAGCATAGTCGCACTTTCGCCTAGTAACTCCACTGCGGAAGAGAAAGTGGATTCAATTCCATATCCAACCACGCAACAGAAGCCTGTAACTAATGTAGAGTCAACAACTAAACAAAATCTTTTGACTAATGTAGAGCCACAAGAGGTTGTTGGTTCAATATCATGTCCGACTACAGAACAAAAGACAAACGTAGATCCCACCACATCCAACCATAAGGAAGTTAAGAGTGGTAAACCGCTCGATTCCAAGTCTTCAGATGTCAACAAGAAGGATTCAAGCTCTTTAGCAATGAAGATCTTAGCGAGAGACGAAGAGGAAATGAAGAAAGATAAAAATAATACTGGACAATGGGATATGTTTGCAGATCAGGATAATTTTGAAACAATTGGTGTAAGTCTTGCTTATATTTTCGGTTTTTTTCGAGTGGAGAGAATCTGTTTAGTTTCAATATAAGAAATTAGTCTCACGATTTTGAGAAAAAAATATTCTAAAAATCTGCTTTACATAAACAATCAGATCATAGCTGCCTTAAAACATGTGAGTAAGCAAAAGTGTGCTAGCCTAGATGTGAGAAGTTGTGCTTTACAATCGTGAGGTTGTAGGTTCGATCCCGGACCTGTCCAGCAGTGGAAGCTGTGGTTAATTAAACACGCTGTATTTTTGCGGTAATTTGCAAGATGGTGTACAAGATGGCTCGATTAGACGTATGTTTATTATCTTTCTCTGTAGAAGCGATGCTATAAAATGAAAACATTCTTTTGCAGGCAGTGAGCGGAAAGCTAAGCAAGCGGCAAGGTCTAGAAAATCCGTCTCTGACAGACAACTGGGATGATGCGGAAGGATATTATAGGTATGCAATATTTTAATTAAATATTATTAAAAAAAAAAAAAAAAAAACTTTAAAAAAAAAATGAAAAATTTTAATTGTTTATTTTTTATTTATTTAAGTTAATTTTTATAAATATTATTGTTTATTATTGTTGAGGTGACCATGTATTGCGGACTTACCGTGTTTTTTTTGGAAAATAAGGAATACTATACATGCGTTCTTGATTTTAAAATCCTATTGTCAGTTACGCCGCCATACACTTTACTAAGACTCTGTTATAGATACCTCAAACACACTGGTTCGAGGACAAACACTGAATTTCGTTTTTTAAACTGACTTCAAAAATTAAGGAGGTTTTCAATTCGGTTGTATTTTTTGGTTTGTTATCTCTGAAATCCTTCATTTAGGAACCAATTTAAATAATTCTTTTTTTATTTGGATTATTTAAAATAATATGAAGACGGTTATCTTATTCTTATTCTTATTCAACGTGGGGGCGATAAGTCCTGCACTGACGTCCCGCTAGGGGTGTATTGTGCATTTCCCCCGCCAGCGTCTACCCGAGCCAACCCAGCTCCTTGAAATAACGGAGCGAGGCTCTGGGCCGCTGGCATAGTAGCTCCAGTGGGTTAGATGGAAGTGTACATGTTACTGATGATGATAATGAGAAGCGTACAAGCTGTTGCGGAGATAAAGCTGCCTCATGCAATCCGGTAGCAATTCTTGTTGGTTCTGTGACTTTGCACTGCCACAGCACATGCTCTACGGTTTCATTGTCCTGCATGCAGCCCCGGCATAACGGACTATCCGTGGCTCCCAGTTTGTACAAGTGGCTGTTCAAGTTGCAATGACCGGTTATGAGGCCTACTAAAAGACGAAGGTCCTGTCGTTGCAACTTCAACAGATTGTTAGTGATCTTTCTGTCCAGGATTGGGAAAGCGGTCTTGGCATGCTTGCAGTCGCCTTTCTTGTCCCACAGATTTTGTTGCTCTTTTTCGCTGTGGCGGCGCAGTAGCTCGCGCACTTCCATCGCTGATGGTCTACAGAGAGCTACCACGTCGTCGCTTACCTGTTTTTTTACACCCTCTTTAGCGAGCGTATCGGCCACGTTGTTACCTGTACATGTTCCGTGGCTCTTTGTCCATCTTACTATAGTTCTATACCTATTCGAGAGTGTTTGTAGTATAGTGTGGCACTCTGCAATGACTCTAGACCTTGTTACAGGTCTTCTTAGTGCATAAATGGTTGCAGCACTATCGGTGGTAAACATGAGGATATCTTTATCACCCCTATCGTTGGGAACAACGATAAACTCACTGAATGGCACGACTGCCTTTGCAGCCAGCAAGAGGCCCATGGCCTCCGCTTGCAGTGCTGTCGTGGTTTTGTTTAGAGCCATGGCCTCCTTGAGTCCAAGCTCCGGCGAGTAGTAGCCGCACCCAGCCCCCGCCTTGTTCTTGGCACCGTCAGTGTAAATGTTCCACGCGGGTTTAATGCCTTCTAAGACGTTGTCCTCAGTGATCAGCTCATACCTTTTGCTGTCTAGATGTGTACTAGCTGTTTTATCAGTACCTTTACTTGCTTCGGGGATTATTCTCATCGCCCGGTCGATTATTCTGCAGTGATTTGTAATCGGACCCGTACTTTTCCACTGGTTTGTGGACTTTAACCTTAGTGCTGAGGCCATCGCTTCCTGCTGTATGTGCAGATGCAGTGGAGTCAGACCTAGTATAATTTCGAGCGCAGCTGAAGGAGTTTTCTTCATACATCCGCTGATAAGAGAACATGCCAGTCTCTGTGTCTGTTGCAGTTTCGTAATAACAGTCACTAAATTAGTGCGAGTCCACCACACTACGCATCCGTAGGTGAGTACAGGCCGCACTATAACAGTGTATAGCCAGCGACAGAGCTTAGGTTTGAGGCCCCAGTCCTTTCCTACTGCTCTAGTGCACTGCCATAAGATGTTTGTTGCCTTTGTGGTGATATAGTCTAAGTGTTTTCCCCACAATAGTTTGCTGTCTAGCCAGATGCCTAGATACTTTACTTCCTTACTGAGTGTTAGTTTGGAACCAAACAGAGTAGGAGTGTTGAGTTTCACTGGTTTCGTTTTTCGTGTGAATAAAACCATCTCTGTCTTTTGTGGGTTTACCGAGAGGCTATGGCGTACACACCATTCCTCAACGACCTTAAGTGCCTTTTGCATTTTTTCACACAAGGTTGTTTCAAAAAGCCCGGAGACCATGATAACCAGGTCGTCAGCGTAGCCCACGGTGACGATACCTTCTTTGTTGACGATACCTTCTTTGTTGAGAGACGGTTGTTTTTTTTAAAATAAATTTTGATTGATTTCTATGAACTCAAAAAATGAGCCTAGAAAAGGGCAATGCTGTTGCAATGCTTTGCTGTAGAAATGTCCGACTGTGACATAATTACGAGTATGTATCTTGACTTTAACTGTGACTATGTATCATCTAATGATATTACAAACTTGAAATATTGTTAATCATAAATAGTTGCTGGACCCTGACTAAATTTATAATATGAATAACGCCAGAAAGTAAGGAATGATGAATGCTGACAGTATAGCAATTGCTTTTCAGAAAGCGAATAACAATAAATTTCTTTAGGCCTCGGTAGCCTTTGTAATGTTATGTAATAAGATGCAGCCGATATGAAACATAATTAAAAATACAAGTTTCTATGCTCTGTCCATTATGTTAATCGCTTTACCCCTTTACAATGTTACATCGACAGTTGACATAAACACTGAAGAGACTAAGAAGTAGGGCTTTCGCTTTTCTGTGGGCATAACCTTGTAAAGAGGTAATGCTAGGTCAAACGAATTTATTTCTATGGCATATAATTTGCTAGACGCTTTACAATGTTATGTCGTCAACTTTTCATGAGCTGTGAAAAAGGGAATAACATAATGCGACAGAGGATAATATACTTTCAAGTAGGTTTTTGTTTCTTTTTACTGCAGAAACAAAACCTACTTGATTTTAAAAGCTGATATTGATGCACTGCATCTGGTAAGACACAACGGTAAAGCCAAGTTTCACGGCGGCGCGGGGACGGGACATGTTGTCATGTTGCATATAAAATCTAACATCACAAAAATTCCCTCCCATCCCGCGCCGCTATACTGCGTCTGTGTGACTTGATTTTTCATCATCAGCTAGAAGACGGCCACTGCAGGACGTTTCCCTTAATAAGGAGGGGTTGCCGTAATCCCTACGCTTGGCAGGCGGCTTGGAGATCGTAGAATGCTCCCCACCGTTAACCGAGAGGACGCTGCTGCCCACAGAAAAGCGTAAACCCTGCTGTCAAAACAATGTTGTAAAGCAATTGTATGGAAAACCGCTGTCGCCAGTTTCCCACAAAATTGTATAGTCACTACGACGAAAAATGCCAATCACTGGTTGCGCATTAGAAATAAAACGCTCGAAATGCCATTTTGCAACAGATTAAAAATGGATCTAATTACGATGCAATGTGGTTTGGTTTCCTACGCGTCTATTTAAATTGTGTTTTTGAGTATTCTCAGTTTAAAAACATGTATATTGGTAAAATGTTCATGAATTTACACTTAATGCCGGCTATCGCGGCCCGTCACCTTTCCGTTATATTCACTTCTCATTTCAGTGCTGCTGCCCGTCCTCGGGTGGTTCTGGATGCAGTTTTAGGACATACCCAGGTCCAGGGCTTGATCTTTATATACAGTTTATTTTTGTGTTGTTACACAGAGTGCGCATTGGTGAAATTCTGGACACGCGGTACAATGTGTACGGATACACAGGACAAGGGGTGTTTTCGAATGTAGTTCGGGCACGGGACCAAGCCAGAGACAACCAAGACGTGGCCGTGAAGATAATCAGGAACCACGAAATCATGTATGACATTATGTAATTATGCAAGCTGCTTATTTCTTTACGTTATCTCTTTCTTTTTTTCTTCCAAGTCTTCCACTGTTGCTTTGCCTTGCGTTCTTTCATTTCCACAAAACGGATATCGATCGGCACCAGTCCAGAGGCAACCAAGACAAAATCAAGTCAAGTTTTAACGGATACCACAAGATTATGTATGGGAATGGGATCATGTAACTATACAATTTGCTTAACTTTCTTTTTCTTGTAGTTTTGACCGCTATTTTTAAGGCGAACTTTACATCCATATAACTCCAGATAAAAACCTTGTTCCTTGAACCATGATAGAGTTAGAAATATCAATTTTAATATAAATTTGGTTCGAGTACCAATATTTTTTCAATTTACAACTACTATTAACTGGGACCCGAGGTTAAACCGCGCTTTTCCTATCAGTTTTCAGAGCTGCTCAAGGTAACAGGGAAAGGGATTTTGTCCCAGAGTAGACATACATCCTGAAGGAACAGGGTTTATCTCGCATTTATGGCATCCATCTCATCTAACAATGAAAGTAGAAAACAAAATAGATTGGGAGAGACATTTGCTAAGTCGTGGGGTCGAATAGGTTAATACTGCTTGTCTATGTTATGAAAACAAAATGTGTGAAATAATGTCAGTATCGATATTATAATAAAAAATTATAAAGTAGTTTTGTTATAGAAAAGTTTTATTTCAAAATGTATTTTTTTTGTAATGTAATTGTTTTATGTTAGGCATAAAACCGGCTTACGGGAACTGGAAATGCTGAAGAGATTGAACGACGCCGACCCAGATGATAAATTCCATTGTCTGCGTTTGTTCCGCCACTTCTTCCACAAGCGGCACCTGTGCATGGTGTTGGAGCCGCTCTCGATGAACCTTCGAGAGGTTCTAAAGAAGTACGGAAAGAACAGCGGCATTCACATCAAAGCGGTTAGAAGCTACACGCAGCAGATGTTGCTAGCGCTCAAGTTACTGAAGAAGACTGGTGTACTACACGCAGGTATGCTCATATATATATTAATATATATATATATATTGATGTATATATTTGTCTATGTAATTATACGCTACATGCTACGTGCTATTGACCATACGCCATAAGTTAAGTTGTTTCATGACTTCATACTCTTTGTTCTATTTGCCCTAAGCTGTGATCTACAATCACTTTATACAATCACTTGACGAGACGAGCAAGGCGTTCGCCTGGTGGTAAGCGTCACACCTGCCACTAACAGTAGCAGTGCTGGAATTGTGAACTTGCGAACATAATCCTGCGCTGCACTGCACTGCGCTCGTCACCCTGAGATATTAGATGTTAAATCTCTTCATACCCAGTAATTTATCTGGTAACAATACCCTTAAAACCGGAACACAGTAATGCTTGCACACTACTGCTTGGCGATTGAATAACTGGCAAAGGTTACTTCCCCAGGCGGACTCTGAGCAGAGTCCTACTACTACAAATAATGTTGGTCCCGATTCTTGGTTTAAGAATAATAACTGCAAGCGAGGTAAAAGACCTACAGCCAGGCTTAGAACTCCTTTAGGACTACTGACTCTGCCCGAATATAATGAAATAATTCACTGAACTTGCTATTTTTAGCGAATATATTTATTCTGCAAAGCAAAAATGCTGCTCTTTAATTTGACTTCTGTTTTAAGTCGCCACAGTTTATGCCAAGCGAAATAAATAGGTTGCCTTTATTAAGCTGGTGAATGTATCCAATGCTAATCGAAAAAGATGTTGTAGTGTGGTTCTATTTTAAAAGGTGTCAGAGTTTGAGCTAAGCGCAATAGATACATTTCAGGTTGCTTTATCTTTAAGTTAAGGACAGTATCTTTGCTAAGCGAAATAGCTGCGCTTAATTTTGGAGCAGTATGTATTCACATATATTTTTGCCACCACTACCAAGCTTTATCTCCCGGAAACGGCGTGCGCACACACAAGCTAAGGGCACTCTAAACCAAACGGCAAACAAAAACATCTAGTCGACGCGCAACTACGGCTCAAAAGAGTGAAGAAAAGTTCTGTTCTTTATGTTGATTTCTATTAGTTTGTAACGCTATGCTTAATAACTACCCTTGACAAGTGCTTGGGGCAAGAGTTCAAGCGCAATTGCGAGCGTGATGTTCTCGGTTGAGTCCTCGGTAGACAATTTCTTGTTATTATTTTGGAATTTTTCGCACCTATACATATATATAATACGCAGTTGATAACGGTATCGGTATCCCGTGCCTGCAATAAGAGCTTTATAGAAGCGGACCTTATTCAAATCCTTATTCATTATATAACGAAGCGCCTGCCGAATACAAAAATAAATAAAAACAAAACGAAGCTTAACGATATAACTTTTATCCAACATCAGAAAGGAGGCTTATAAATCAGATAGGTACACAATACATGTGCAATTATATTTTGGCTATTTTAGTTACGATACGACACAGTATTACGATAGGATGAGCTGAAAGATGAAATTTTTATTTATTATTATTATATATTTTTTTTATACAATCAAGTGTCGAGACGAGCATGACGTTCGCCTGGTGGTAAGCGTCACGCCTGCCACTAACAGTAGCAGTGCCAGAATTGTGAACTTGCGAACACAATCCTGCGCCGCACTGCACTGCGCTCGTCACCCTGAGATATTAGATGTTAAATTTCTTCATACCCAGTAACTTATCTGGTAACATTGCCCTTCAAATCGGAACACACTACTACTTGGCGATTGAATAACTGGCAAAGGAAATTTATTAAGGATAATTATGAGGGGAGGGTTGACATAATCCCCACGCTTAGCAGGCACGCGACTTGAGGATCCCATTAATAATTGGGTTTGATTACTAATTTCCATAAACGCGCTATACAGAGAGCTTAATGACTTTTTTTTTGTTGTAATTAGCACTGCCTACGCTGCGTCTTCCGGTTCGCCACTTAAGAACCTTTCTTCCCCATCGGTTGTCAGGTCTCCCACTAGGTGGACCGACGACATTGTAAAAGTCGCGGGCATCCGGTGGATGCAAATGGCAGGTTGTCGTACAGTGTGGCGGTCTAAGGGGGAGGCCTTCGTTCAGCAGTGGACGTCTCCGGGCTGATGATGAATTAGCACTGTCTATTGAGATCTTTTTTATCTTTTAAATTTCGGCTAAAAATCTCGTTGCTTTATGTGCTATAAATGACATATATGACTATAGTTTCAAAGTCATTACGATACTTTAAAAAAACAGCGTTATTTTAATAATAGTTTTTTTTTGTTGAACATAAAAAAACAAAGAAATCTGATCAGATTAGGAGTGACATCAGTCTACGCATTTGCGCATAATTTTTTAGTGCTTAAATTAGTTACGTTGTTGATCGCAGATCGAAACAGTTGCTTTTTAGATGGGCTGCGTTTTAAGTTTCTGACTGATATGAGCGTAAAAACGTCACTCGCGATTGGTTTTATTTTAAAGCTGTGTGTTTTGTGTTGAGCGAAAAAGCTGGATTGACTTGATATTGATAGCGTTGTGCGAGCAAATTAGCTACGGCTTAGTTTCGTGCGAGCGAGATCGTGCCTAACAAGTTTTTTTTGTGTGAAATCAAGTGATGAGACGAGCAAGACGTTAGCCTGGTGGTAAGCGCCACGCCTGCCACTAACAGTAGCAGTGCCAGAATTGTGAACTTGCGAACACAATCTTGCGCCGCACTGAACTGCGCTCGTCACCCTGAGATATTAGATGTTAAATGACTTCATACCCAATAATTTCTCTGGTAACATTGCCCTTCAAAACGAAACAGTAATGCTTGCACAGTACTGCTTGGCGTTTGAATAACTGGTAAAGGTGTGGTACTTCCCCAGGCGGGCTCTACAGTAGAGTCCTACCAGTACATGGTACTTCTCCAGGTGCTCTCTGCAGTAATTGCATTAAGTTACCAAATAAGTTTTGGTATTATTTTAAGTTATTGATAGCGATACCACTAGGTGGACCGACGACATTGTAAAAGTCGCGGGCAACCGGTGGATGCAAATGGCAGGTTGTCGTACAGTGTGGACGTCTTCGGGCTTATGATGAAGATGATGACGATAGCGATGCGAATTTTGCCTACCTATGTCTTACTGCGAATGAGAGAAATTTAGCAGATAATGAAAACGAAGTAGAGACATAATTAGTATTTATTCTGTTGCGAAAGAAGTTCTTTTAAGTAACTGTTTACTTTTTTATTGTAATAAGCATATTTCTGGCTCACTGGCCTAATGTTACGAAAACTAGAAAAACCAATAGTAGGTATAGTGTCAGTTTAGACCGTACAGATATTTGAAAAAAATACTTTTTTATTTTTGTCATATTATTTATGGGCTTGCGTTTGACTGCTATCTCGTCTGATGTTAAACGAAGATGCAGTCTAAGATGGAGCACGCTTGCCTAGAAGAAACTGATTCACTCGCGACTTGAAGATACCCAGATTATAATTATCGGGGAATAAGATCATGAATCTTAAGTATGTTTGAGTTTCCCTGCCTCATATCTCCTAAACTACTTATGTAAATTACCTAAGTACTTACGTGGCTTTGCATAAAAAATCGCTTGGCGTATAGCTCGCGTGCGTGCGCGCTCCGCGCCGTGAGAAAAAGCACGGTAGCGAAGGCAATAACATTTCTAGACACATATTGCACCAAACTTACGCGAATAAGAACACTTTCATAAAATAATAATTACATATGAGCTACTGCTGGACGAAGGCCTTCCTCTTTTTTAAGTGGGTTGCCATAATCCCCACGCTCCACAGGCGGCTTGGGGATCGCAGTATGCTCACCACCGACCGAGAGGACGCTGGCTCGTCCTCCAGTGTTTTAGGATGAATTTTTAGGACATACCAATGTCAATTATTTTTTTAAATGATGCCAACGTAAAATAGCTATTAGCATAACAAGCTTTCACTGATTTAAAGTTAAGACAACCTGAAATTTAGCTTTTCCGATAAATACAAACTCTGTCGCCACTTAAAATAATAACGCCAACCACCCCTAAATAAAGTTTTCGCTCGAAAATTTGGCGGCTACAGACTTCTCTTAAGAATAATTATGCCAACGGTTATGGCAGCTATTTCACTTAGTTTAACATCCTGTCACCACTAAGTTAAGGCAACCTGAAAGGTAGCTATATCAATTACTATATAGTCTATCACTACTGAAAATAAATCTAGAACAGCTTGCGATATTTTATAGCGCTATCACTAGTTATATATATATATATATATATATATAGTCCTCCGGCGGTTCTGGATGCAGGTTTAGGACATACCCAGGTCCCAGGTATCATGTCTTCAGCAGCTTACAAATGAATAAATTGGCCAATATTGAAATATGAGCCGGAAATCCATGCCTGCAACAGTTTTCAAAATATATATATATATATATATATAACTAGTGACTTCTTTTGAGAATAAATTATGTCAACGGTAATAGCAGCTATTTCAGTTAGCTTAACATGCTGTCACTAACTTACTTCAACCTGAAATGAAGCCATGTAGCTTAGTGACTACTTAAAATAGGGCCGACCTAGAACAGCTAAAACGCTTCATAAATCACGTGACTACAGATATTTAGTCTCAACTGCGAAAATAGTTATTATTCATTATAATGTCAGTGTTTTTTTTGTTTAATAAGGCGTTTCCTAATTATTTTTTTAACAAACGTTTTTTTTAAACGTTACTCTCCTTACTGATCACAGTAAAGTCCTCAGCTGAAGACGTCAACTGCTGGACGAAAGCCTCCCCCCTTAATAAATTAAGGGAGGGATTGCCATTATCCCCACGCTTGGCATGCGGCTTAGGGATCCTTCCTATTCAGTGAGCGATAAATGTATATATATTTAGCATCACTCTCTAAACTGAGTGAGTGACGCAGATGCAATGCTGTTTTGTAGTTGACCACGATGATAGTGTGTTCATTTACTAATTACGCATTGTTTAATAACCATAACAATCTACTTTTTTCCAGATATAAAGCCCGACAACATTCTTGTAAACGAAAGCAAGTTGATGCTGAAACTGTGTGACTTCGGTTCGGCATCTCTCATTACTGACAACGACATCACTCCGTATTTGGTTTCTCGCTTCTACCGAGCACCTGAGATCATTCTCGGCGTTCCTTACGACTATGGAATAGATATGTGGTCTACTGCATGCACCATATACGAACTGTCCACTGGCAAGATCATGTTCAGCGGCATCTCTAACAATGACATGCTGAAATTTTTCATGGATTTGAAGGGCAAGATACCTAACAAAATGATCAAAAAGGGCCAGTTTAAAGAGCAACACTTTGACGCCAACTGCAATTTCTTGTATCACGAGTTGGACAGGATTACGGAACGGGTGAGTTTATACATTATAATTTTTTTAAGTCAATGAAGTGACGAGACAACCGAGATGTTCGCCTGGGCCCTTTTTTATAAAGTTACAAGTATAAGCTTACAATAGGCTAGATGACTGGTTTTTTTTAATTGTTGTATTATAATGTGACCCATAAATATTAATGAAAAGAAAATGAAAATCTGATCAAAAATAAGCAATTTATAAGCATTTTAATATCACGCTAGGCAGAGAGGCGAAACAGCAAATCGTGACGTCACTTCTCAGTACGCCATATAAATTCTATTCTGACAAGTAAGGCGTGACGTCATTTTTTGTTTAGTGGGAAAGGGACAGAGTTGTCTTCAACAAAAACTTTAAACGCTCATATTATATCAGAACATTATTAACCGATTTGAATATTTTTTTCAATAAACATACTATATTTACTTAAATTCTTCATCAAAGCTATTGGTTTCAACGATATAAACATCAGTCATCTACGCTATTGTACTAGCTCCTTGTACCAGTAACTACAAGTTACCAGTTACAGGTAGATGCTTTGTCTTTAACTTATATACAAATGCTTGTACTTATAGTTTGAACATTGGTTGTCTTGTAGCTTTAGAAATCGCCTTACTAAATATTTTTTTGTGGTGTTGCCGGTTTTTGCACTACAAGTACAAGACTTGTAGCTGTATAAAACAGGGCCCTGGTGGTGAGCATCACGCCTGCCCAACACAGTATCAGTACAAGAATTCTGAATTTGCGAACAAAATCCTGCACATGTTTACCTGGCTGTTGCATAACTGGCAGAGGTGTGGTACTTTCCTAGGCGGACTCTGCAATAGAGTCCTACCACTATATTACTATAAAGTAGTAAATGTGGATGCAAATGGCAGGTTGTCGTACAGTGTGGCGGTCTAAGGGGAGGCCTTCGTTCAGCAGTGGACGTCTCCGGGATGATGATGATGATGAGTAAATGTGGATAGTTGTAGAAATGTAGGTAGAGTAACTCATTATTGTACTGCAGGGGTTTCTACATCCCACTAAGGTCCATTGGGCGAAATCTACTACGCTGGCTTGGAGGGGGTTGATGGATCATATACTCCAATGCATATCTTCTCCGAACATTTATGTAGGTTTCCTTCACCATAAGGCCAGTGTACTTATGGCATTTATAAAATCTGTACGTGTGTTCCAAAACGTCAGTCGTACGGGGTATTTTATATTTTAACATTATTTTACTGAGATTGCTCTTCACCTGCCACGATCATTACCATCTACCAGTTCAACTACTACGACGGTGTAGCTCTACGATGTTTTCGTTTGCCACCAGAGAAATCACTGGGTATGAAGAGATTTCATATTCAATATCTCGGGGTGACGAGCGCAGTGCAGCGCAGGATTGTATTCGCAAGTTCACAATTCTGGCACTGCTACTGTTATGGGCAGGCGTGACGCTTATCACCAGGCGACCGTCTCTAGCATCTCGCCACTCAATTCCATTTTAAAAAAAAACATTTTTTATATATTAAAGTATTTAATTGCAGGAGAAAATCGTGATAATATCAAGCATAAAGCCGACCCGAGACCTGCAGAGTGAGCTGGCGCCGCCTCACCACCGGCTGGCTGTACCAGAAGCCAAGAAGCTCGCGCAACTAAAAGACTTGCTTGAACGGATGCTCATGCTCGACCCCTCGAAGCGGGCTTCTGTGAACCATTGTCTCACGCACCCCTTCATCCAAGAGAGGATCTAGCACCAACTGGAAGTCAGACTGACGGTTAGCATGAAGGGAAGAACAGAAGACATCAATAACGTGACGCGCTGAACGCAATCACCTTGAGATGGGCGACTTGGCCTATGTACCCCGATTATGTGTCTATAATCTAAATATTAGTTATATTTTTCCAGTTCCAGGTTCGCTGGTATATTTAATATCAGTCGATATCTAATATCAGACCTATGTGCAGATTCCACTGAAATGTATTCAATACTTGACAATATATCCGATATTTATCATGTTTTCATTACTTTTATAAGAATGTCAATCCAAAATCGTTATACATATACAGGGTTACGTGTAAATTTGTTACTAAGTGATATGTATGTCGTAGGTAGCAAATAATACACTAGAACTCGTTGAACGCTCGTTTATTACTAAACCAGTTTTCATACGCTATCCGCGAAACAGTGGGTGGAGCGTAGGTATACATCATTTCTCCACACTTAAATTGAAATTCTGACATTCCTCGCAAGACGTGTCCATGGTTTGTTCCGTGATATTGGAATCCCGCTCCGTCATCACGTGATGATATCCCGACGTATTTTTAGCACTTAACACATTCGCTTTAGGTGGCCTTTCCTTTCACACTTGGCATTTATACGCCCGATATTTGCACTTATCACTTAGGTGATTCCTCATTCCGCAAATGACACAACGCGATGATTCCGCCGAGCCGTCGCCGCCTCCTCGGCGCGCGTCTCCACCGCGATCGGCCTGGAACTTTGCCCTAAAAACCGGTTGCTCTTTAACGGTGACTGCTTCGCCGCCGGTGGTCATAGGAGACTTTTTTGGGCTTGAAATGGCCGTCGAGTAACAAAACGAGCTCCGAGTAACGCAGTGATTCCAGTACCTTCGGAAATGCTAAATTTCGCGCTAGGCGGTACGTCTCGTCGTTGAGTTTCGTCAGGAGTAGTCCGCATTGGCTTCCCTCTTCCACGCGGTTTATCTTCACGAACTGGGTTAATTTAGCCTTGAAAATTGCCCATTCACTATTCTTGTGATCGAAAATAGGCAAATTTCCCAAATAAGCCACAGCCATGGTCAATATTTTTTTCCTGTCCAAGGGTAGTTCCACATCGATCGTCGCCAGTTGATAAGACAAAGGTTTTATTTCCCACTGCTCACAAATTTCTCTAATTGTTGCCTCTTTCATCGGCATGTATTATATCATCTTAAAACGAAAGTCTAGATCTGTGAGAGCCTGAATACCTTCGAGAGCCGTTTCGTCTTCAGTTGTAGGTTCACTGTGTTGCCTCCCGGTGGATCCAGAAGATGTTGCATCGCTCGATGAGTAAGTAATCTTTCGAGCTCCCTTCCAAAGGATCTGATTTTCCTTGGATTTTCATTCTTTTGACTTTGTCGTAATCACTTTTAGTTTTCCGTTTTTTCAAGGAGTCATTGTCTTTCAGGGACTTTTCATTATTGCATAACAATACGTATATCATGATGTGTATTAGTAAGTTCTCTTTTTTCCCTCCCTGACATTAAGAACCATTTTGGGTGTCGCCAAATTATTCTATGATCTCTAAAGGGTAAAGTTGGTTTCCAGAAATAATTTGTGAATAAGTGTCCATAATAAGAGTGCGATATAAAGAGTGGAGTGGTGGGAGTGGAGTGGAGTGGGAGTGGATCTGTTCATACTCATCACGACAAACTTGCAAGAATTGGAAAGATTGCTATGTTCCTAAAGACCTCTGGGCCCAGAATCTTTTCGTTCCCGTAGACCGCACCCCCAAGTCGAGAATAGAGGTTTAGATAATGCATTTCGAATGTGTGTAGAAATTAGTGTTATGATGTTTTAAACTATCACGATCATTTACTAAAGTTCTATTATTATTAACGGGATATTTACCGTGATTATGTTGTGAAATGAGCTCCCGATATTTCGGCGCAGTTGTTGTTGTCTACTCGTGAACATGGTGCATGCAACTGCGCCGAAATATCGGGAGCTCATTTCACAACATAATCACGGTAAATATCCCGTTAATAATAATAGAACTTTAGTGTTATGATTTCTGAATCTAAGCTCTCTATTGTGTTTACATTGAAAGAGAAATTCTCTGGCATTAATTTTCCCTTCCACTTGATACACTGTTCAGGGGATGTTCCTTCCACCACTGGTGTCAGGTTGTTGAGGAAATCAGAGGGTGTAATGGTTTTGGGTGGTTGCTCTTCTCTATAGATCTCTGAGTCTTTGTAGTCTTTGTCTTCATGTACCAATGGTTCACTGTGTTGCTCCCCGGTGGATCCAGAGGATGTTGCATCGCTCGATGAGTAATCTTTCGAGCCCCTTCCAAAGGATCTGATTTTCCTATAGCGTAGGTATACTAAGTCAATTGTATGCATCCTTGTGAACAACTTTTAATGCAAGGAGAACCCTAATACGCAAAAAAACTGCTGTTCCATAGAAAAATTACATTCACCCTCGATAAAATTTATGGAATAACTTTTTTTTTCGCTAAATCAGTGTTTGTCCAATATTAAAAGTTATTCACTACGATGAGTACAATGACCTTCATTCGGCTTAGTAATGCTGTTACGCGTAACCTTGTATTATATTATTGTCCCAATTGTTTTCTCATAATCTCCGTGATTCTGGTTAAGTACTCTGTTTACTTTATGATTTATGGTTTCGTTCGAAAAGCATGTCACCAAAGTTGATGGTAAAATCTATTCCATACACTGCTGATGTACAGGATTACGCGTAAAGGTGTTACCAAACCGAAAGGAGTTCATTTATCATCATCATTGTAAGGCCAACACAAAAATCGCAAAAAAAACAGCTGCTCCTTAGAAAAGGTCATTCACCCTCGATAACATGTATTAAACAGCTGTTTCCCACGAATTCAGGATTGGCCTCTTAGCAAAGTTGTTCAAAGCAATGAGAACTTCTAATAACCTTCTTTCGGCTTATTAATACCGTTCCGTGCAACCCTGTGCAAATACATAGTTAAAATTTATTGCATTGTTGTATTTAAGTAAAAAAAAGGTTTAAATGAAATTAACTAAGCATTTTTTTACACATTGTGTTCATAACCTCAACCGATATGGAAAAGTCTGTTTTTATTTGAAACTTTGAAAGAATGTACTTTCTGATTGGTCCCACAGAAATTTCATCAAAATTGGTTCAGAATTTTGTTTTTAAAATCAAAATATCTAAAAAAAGATGTCATCCAGGTAGGTATACGAAATCGGAGTCGCTATTTTTTTCATTACAGTAGGTACTTGTTGCGAATACAGACGGCCTTACCTAAAATAATCTCGATTCTCTTAGTCACTGCTTAAACTTCTCTGTCCTTTTCTAGCACGTGCAACTTCACGTCAGAGAGAAGATGGCAGGGCATCTTAAGCAGTGACTAACGGTTGAAAAGTTTTTTTTAAGTAAGGCCGAGAGTGTATAGTAAAACCTACGTATCGCCTGCGCGTCGATAACGCGCTTACGATTGACGAGCGGCACGTCGTATGGTTGTCTCAAAGGGTTGTCTCAAGAGGTAAGAACTAGTTCCTCCCTCTACCTAGGACCTACTACTACTACTAGCGACGGGCGGTCACTGGAGTTTTGGCGGGAACACGGAAAACCATGTCGCTGCATTCTATTATTTTCTAAATCTTGTTTGTTTCGCGAACTAATGACAAAAAATGGTTGTGTTTTATTCATTGAGTGGAGAAACGTGTCTTTTCGTGTATTTTTTCAAATCTATAGTAAAGTCACCACAACTTTACTATGGCATGACATAGACTCGACTGTGACTGGTTTCGTATGACTAACTGTGATTTTGTGACTTAAATGTTTGACTTGATGCTTTAAAAACATGCAATTGGACATATTTGATACTCGCAGAACGCGTAAAGTGCAATGCCAAAAACGAAGAAAAAAAAACAAAATACTTCTTGTCAAGTTTTTTGTAAATCAATGTCAAATTGTCAATATTTTTTCCTAAGAGGATTATGGCGTCGCACTTTGTGCATTTATCAGTGTCATATATTTTCAGTGGCATCATGGCAACAATAAACGGGATTTTGAAAACAACACGAAAAGGCACGTTTTTACACATTCAATCACCTGCCCAAGCCCATGCGCGTAAATCAGCACATCGAATAAAACGCCACTATTTTTATAAAGACCTTAAAAATAGAAGTTTCATTTGAACGATAAGAACGGTACTTTACCCATCACTACAGTTCTATAACTGGCATCATTATTTTAAAAATAAAAAGTTACATTTCATTTTAAGCTGTCATTGTCAGCTTAGTATTTTTTTTCTTAGTTGTTGGCATCGCACTTTGTGCATTCTGCCAATGTCAAGTTTATGATTATTAAAGTTTATACAGTATCATCAAGTCAAGTATATCATGAAATCACAGTTAGTCCCACGAAATTAGTCATAGTCAAGTCCAGGCCATGCCCGAGTAAAGTTGTGGCGACTTTACTATGAGCTATTACAGAGTTTTGAAAACAACACGATAACACACCTTACACCACGTTAATATCACTTTCCCACACCCGTGCATGGAATTCAACACCCAATTAATGAAACACCATCATTTTTTATCATCAATTTGTGAAAAAACACAAGTATAAGAAAATAATAGAATGCATCAACATGATTTTTTCGCGTTCCGCCAAAACTCCTCAGTTTAGTTTTTGTCCGTTGTGTGACCCGTGGGCTAGTAAAGTAAAAGTAGAGTTTTTTTGGCGGGAACACGGAAAAATCATGTCATTGCATTCTATTATTTTCTTAAACTTGTGTTTTTTCGCGAATTAATTATTAAAAATAGTAGTGTTTTATTCATTGAGTGTTGAATTACATGCACGAGTGTGGGCAAGTGATATAATGTGGTGAAACATGTCTTTTCGTGTTGTTTTCAAAACTCTATAGAAGCTCATAGTAAAGTCGCCACAACTTTACTAGGGTATGACTTGGACTCGACTATGACTAATTTCGTGTGACTTACTACTACTTGATGATAACAAATAAACTTGAAAATTCATAAACTTGACACTGGCAGAATGCACAACGTGCGATGCCAATAACTAAGAAAAAAAAAAAAGTTAAAGTATTCATTGCCCGTGGGTCGTGCTGCTGTCGGCAAGTTTTATTTTTTATGCGTACGACCGTACGCACTGTATTGTAATGTAACAGAGACTTGGGCTTTTATGTAATCATGAGTTTGATGAGTTTTTTTTAACTAATACCTAGGTTAGGTACATAATTTATTTTCAGAAATAATTTTATGATAATGAAAACTCGGTCACACATTTTTTATTTTGTTAACAACAAGGAATAATAAATCAAGGTAAATCGGCATCAAATTACGAGTAGGTAGTATTTACATTACGAACAGTTTCGTGACGACGGCTTTGCCGCTTCTCTTGCTTAAATATCGTGTAAAGTAAAATAGTAGAAAAGTCGAAACCAGGCAAGCCTCAGTTTCCCGGTTATCACTGATAAAGACCATATTTTTTGGTAGGTACATTATTGACGATAAAGGTTTAGGTTGCTTGTGGTCTGAATGTCACACAGGATAACTATATACAGGATATATTTTAAAATAATATAGCGCCTCAAAATCTTGTTTCTACCGTACTAGTTAACAAGTAAAAAGATTCAAATTATTATTAATTATTCAAATATAATGTAATGTTGTACTGATTTTCTAATTTTGCATCGACAGAATATAAGAAAAACTAATCAATATTTAAACAACTTGGCATTACATTTTGGTTTTTTACAGTATGTTTGGGCCAGAGCATGTATTCCGTGTGAGGCGGCTGTATAAGTTAATCCTGCGTGTGCACCGGGGCCTTCCACCAGAACTCCGCATCATGGGGAATAATTATGCTCGAGATGAATTCAAGAGACACAAGAACTGCCAGCCAGCAGAAGCCCAAATCTTCTTAAAGGAATGGACAGTATGTATTTATTTTTCAAGTGAATTTCTTTATTGTCAGCTAAAGTTCCATTTCTAAGACATATCCAAATTCTATGATGTAAAATTAGGAAGTGCTTGAGCAGTGAATTAATGTGCTAGATTAACACACTAGCATTGATGCCACACTTCATATTTGCTCATCTTGTACCCAACAGTTAACCAGCTAATGGAATACATAACTCAATTTATTTTGCATTATATTTAACATGTGTATACAGCAAAATGCAAAAAATATATGAAGGTATGAAGATAGTCAAAATTTCTAAAGAAAAGGTTAGTATAGGGTTAAGCAAGTTATTTCCTGAAATGAATGTTAATTTGTATAAACCATGAGCTGCCTGCCCCCAAAGAACTAAGGTGTCCACCCCAAACATGTACACACTACACACTGTCTAATTATCAATATTTGTGCTAGAAGTTCATATCACTGACAACAGGTTTTCTGCCAAGTGCGATCTGACTTATATTATGCAATACTTCACTAGGTAGTAACATATTGTAACATCTACCTGGGCCTTTGCAAAATCTAAAACAATTTTACATGAATGTTTGACTATAAAAAGTTTACCCACTATGCGACACCTGCTATGATCATATTCCAAAAATATAGCATATATGCCATATTTAGTATTATAAGTGCCATGTATGAAAACATAAAGTAACATTTTATGTTCTTTAGTTTAATATCTTAGCTTCTTCACTAACAATTTGTTCAACCATTAAGCAAATACCTACCTCGACGGTAATAAAGTGGAAGAACGCTCAATGCCAAAACGTTAGGTTGTGGGTTCAATCCCAGTTTGTAGTATGTATCCAGTTTATGTATGGAATTTCATAACACGTAGTTGCTCAGAGTACCTACTGGTTATGGATACTTTAAGCGTACTTGCTTTTCGGTGAAGGAAAACATTGTGAGGAACACTGACTACATCCAGAGAAGTAATTTAATGGCATATTGTGAATCGACCAAACACGCAAACTGGGCCAGCATTGTGGATATGGAGCAATCGTCCATTGAACGTAGTATGACCAGCAGCGGACTATTAAATGCTCAAAAACATATATTACTCAAATGTCAGTGTAATAATTGTATCTATAAAAAACTGCAAATAAGTCAAACAATCACGACTAACAATATACTTAAATTATAACTTTATTTAAATTCATATTCAATAATAATCTCTACGAGATAGTTGTTTTCAACCGACTTCAAAAAATGAGGTTCACAATTACACTGTACTTTTTTTTTTGTGTGTGTTTATGTTACGCGATTTCTCCGCCAATTATGAACTGATTTTGATGAATCTTTATTTGTTTGGTAGGTAATAGAGGTAGTCCCATATTTTTTATATCTGAATCGGTTCAGTAGTTTGGTTTTTAAATAAAAATTACTTACTAGAAAATATGAAGATCTCATCCAGGTTTCGAAGTTGAAGTCGGATGTATTTATTTTTAAAAAGCCTATTATGTTATAATTGGTTTCTATGTAAGCTATGTATATGTTTGTTCTAGGACTATGCCATCAATCTAGCAAAGCAGTTGAAGCCGCTCAACCAGGCCAAGACGAAAACTGTTGGTGTGTCGCTAGACCCTCAGATGTTGGACTACATGACAGAAGAACAGCTTATGCAACTGTATGAGCTACATAAAGCGGCCAGCGGAGATGACGAACAAACTGATCCAACCATTATTCACCAGGAGACGAAACTCGACACCGCCGGGGAAGCTAAATAAACCTTGGCTACTCCTTCTGCCGTCTGCACACATTTTAATAGTCAGCTAAGTACCACAAACATCATAGAGATTGAGGCGTATTGATCCACTCTTTTCATTGCTAATGTAGGAATATGTTGATGTACAAGTAAGTGCTAATTTCTAATGTAGGAACTCGTAAATAATTGTAGTAGTTTTATTATTAGTAAATGTATGCTCAGTAGTCTGCAGCATATGCTTATTCTGAGAGAGCTCTAGTAATAAAGGTGCTTATTCGTGATAGCACTAGTTCATATCACATACCGTTAAGGTGTTGTAAATGAATTTATAAAGACATTACATTTGATACCTACCTAATTTGTTACAAAACACACCGCTGTTTAAGTTATACATTATTTTGACGGCATTATTTTGACACTACTGTTAAAAGTCATAAAAAGAAACACTGCAGATATTCTATTCGTTCGATAGTATTAGATTAATTTATTATTAATTTATTTATAAAGCTTGACCTACGTAATAATTTAGATAGTAGATTTGTGAATAAACGGGTAGGTTTGACATATTCAAAATAGCAATTATTTATCATAGTCACAGGCGGTCATTTCCCATTATTCCCACTTGTGTTTTTTACTACTAAAATATAATTTTAACTAAAAAACTTAATAAAATGTTTAAATTGATTGATATACCGCAACGCAAAACTATTGTTGATTAATATAATCGTACTAGCGTAACCGCCAGTTATTGCTTTGCTAAAATGTCATCCTATCTGCTACAGCCATAAAGATCATCGACGCAGTAACAAACGTGCTGGAATCATCAGAAAACCTCACCATAAATTTGATGAATTCATGAGCACTTCTTTTTATTTAATTTATTTATTCTACATTGATATAGCATGTATGTGTAGATAATTATTATGTTAATTTTATTTGTATCATATTTACAAAAAAAATACTTTATTTACTAATCACATTGAATTAAATATACAATTGTAACTATTATTGCTCTTTAGTATTTAAAAAATCGTATTATCTACAGTTTTTTTTTACTGAATCTACAATCAAAAATAATTTTACTAATAATATGCTCAGGATCAGAATATTAAAAGCTACGGATCCAAAAATATCATAGGTGTATTACATAGTTTCATGAGATAGCCTAATTAATACTTTGAATGTAAAACATATTTAGTTTAATGTTAAGAGCAATTTTTTTTAACAATATTTTTCCTATTAGTGTGTCATGTAATTTAGATGAATGTACTTTTCTATTTATAAATAGTTTGGATCCTAAATAGTCGTTATTCTAAAGTAATGAGTAGATCAGCCTTAGGGTCAACCCACACGTACCACAACCACACCACATCGCAACGACAAAATGTGGTAACGCAGTGGCTACGTGTGTATAGTGTCGCTGCAGCTCTTTGCAGTTCCGTTGTGGTACCGACAAAATGTCGATGTGGTTGCGTTGTCGTTAGCAGTTGCGATGTGGTTGCGTCGTGTGCAGACACAGTTCGACTCTGGCTTTCATAGAGCGCGCACTGTCGTTGCGTCGACGCAACGTTGTATATGCGATGTGGCCGGCGGCTATTTCACTGTGTAGCTGGTGGTTGCGTTGTGTTTGCGATGTGGTCGGTTCAACCATGCGGTCGATAACGACGGCTAAATGTGGTACGTGTAAATTCTACTATTCATTTTCAATACAAAATATGCGCCCGACCACGTGTTGTGGTTGTGGTACGTGTGGGGTGACCCTTAATAAGGCGCCGGAAGGATTTGAACACAGCATATCAATTTATTTTACTGGAGATACAGATCATACACATGGCACATTCCTTGATATTTTATTTAATTAAAATGCAGTTTTCGACATAACAAAACAACAGTACAAAAGATAGAGCAAGTAAAATATGACATTCAGTATCTAAGAGTATTTATTGAACTCTAATCTTATTATTGACATATTACTACGTTTTTTAACATTTTAAATAACACCAAAGAAATCAACCAAATCTTCTGTCCGGTAAATGTGTTTATTATGGTTTTACAACAGTTCACGAAGAAATAATTATCGTAATTTTTTTAATACTTTTATAACATGAGCTTGTTACTAGGTTCTCAATTAGGTCTAGTTCAATAATGATAAAGTTTCTGTTGCAAAATTTTGTAAGTTTAAGAAAACTCAAAATTATTGGCATTTTTTCTATCACATAGTGGATTCCTCTCTTTTGGCAGTTCTCTTGCTCGCACATTAACATATCATTACAGATAAGATCTACTATTACTATAACTACTAGCATGTTTAGCATGCTAAATAGCAAACCATGTTTAGTATTCTATCATGTTTTAATAGCATTAAAAATTAAAACTAATTGTAACAAACAAAAATTTAGGTTCATACCATTTTAATTCGTCAAATAATACATACTCTGTCCATTACGTTAATCGCTTTCTGAAGCTTATATAAAGTTGACGACGTAACTTTATAAAGCGTCTAGCAGATTATACCCCATACAAATAAATACGTTTTATTTATTACCTCTTTACAAGGTTACGTGAACAGTTGACGTGTTGAAACACTTGAACTTACATGATTTGTCACCCTAAGGAAATATCTAAATCGTTAATTTTATATTTTATTTCCAATTATGATAATGTGCGAGCGAGATAACTGCAAACGGGAGGAATCCTTTTAAACGACAAGTTCTTTTTTGGTGCTGTCAAATAAATCTAGGAAAATAAAAAAGACAACGCAAACCATTGTCTATTAAACTACCAATGCGGTGGTCACAACATCTGGCCGTTAATTTATGTACAAATCAATATAAAAAAGACACTTAAAACTACCTAATAATTACGTACTTATATACTCGTTCAATTAAAGCGAGATCTTCAACCAAGTTGAGTTTTTAAACATATATTTTTTATTCATCTGATACTTTTAGTTCGATTTCGTATTACACAGTATTTATTATTAAGATTGATTGCGTGTTCGTGGCCTTATAGAGAAGTGATAAAGATGTAATTTTAATTCTGCCATTAATTATTCACCTATATTATATGTGTCATAACTAAAGTTTTATTGTAGTGCTAGATAATATTGATATACTACATTACTTTTTAATTGTAATTTAAGTTTAAGCCACTACTATCACCAACGGAAATCAGCGGTTTTGTTAATAGAAGATTTCTCACGTTTAACAAAAGCAATAGACTTAGGTATTTACATACATAGAAACAAATATACGTCCGTATTATCTAAATAAATAGAGTGCAAAATATGTATGAATGCGTACGATATAATATATTCGCAGTATGTTTATAGCATTTCTATTTCCAGATACAATATACATATATATGTATATTGTATCTGGAAATAGATATAGGTAAAACATATAGGTAAGGCCTTACCTAAAAAAACTTTTCAACCGTTAGTCACTGCTTAAGATGTTCTGCCATCTTCTCTCTGACGTGAAGTTGCACGTACTAGAAAAGGACAGAGATGTTTAAGCAGTGACTAAGAGAATCGAGATTATTTTAGGTAAGGCCGATAGTGTCTAATGTCACAAGTTAAACCCGAATCTAATATCTATATCTAATATAATAAAGAGGAAACGTTGTAAGTTTGTTTGTTTGGGGTAATCTCCAAAACTGCCGAACCGATTCTGCTTTAGGTGTTATTTAATTAAATATCAGGTCTAATAAATTTGGGACTTGAGATTCCCAATTATTTCACATCACATCACATCATCAGCCAGAAGACGTCCATTGGTGGACAAAGGCCGCCCCCCTTTTTAGGGAGGGGTTGCCATAATCCCCACGCTTAATTAAATATTTACCATAAAACTAAATTATAAGCCAACTGTACATTTTATTATTTCACACTCTAGATTTTTTAATTGATTATACGTAGTATGTACGATTGAATGAAATATATATATATATATATATATATATATATATCTGTAATGCTAATGTTCCGTTAAGACAAAGCACACAGGTCTTGTGAAACAGTTTTCTAAGTTCATCACTTTTTTTTAATGTAGAAAAAAATATTTTTGATAGTAGTTTAATGGGTTTGGAAGCAAGATAAATTATATTCATTAGTATAATATAATCGAATCGTAAGTTTTTATGTCTGATTTTGATATGTAGCTTAGCAAGGCCACGAACTTTACAATCACAGTACGTATTTATACATAACATAATTAGTAGGTTAAAAATTCATATCGTTAACCTTTTAACGTTAAAAATGCATGAACCCCTTTTTATAACATGACATGTATAAAATACATGAATATAGTAGTGATTTAAATTATGTCTAAATAGTATTTTTTGCAAGATATACTTAGTATATAGGTAAAAAACTTTTAAACCAGAAATTGACATTATAAACTAGAGAGTTTGAAAAGTGTACATAAAAATACTCTAATCTAAAGATTAGCACAGACGGCGGATAAGCCTGAGCAAAAAAGACTTTACTCGTGTCAAAGTGTCCTTGGTTTTCAAAATTTATATAGCTTTCGAATTCTACAATTTCCAACGTATGTGAGGAACTGATCGGGTTATTTAGACAAGAAAGTCGTTGGTCGAAAATTATACCTTGGTTTTTATTGTAGCAAAGAAATACTAGACGATAGATGATTGAATATTCGGGCCTAAATTAAAAGTCCGCCGTCTTTGGTGGTAGCTATTAAATAATAAATGACATTACACCCAACTCAGTCGTGTTTACCTATAATAATAATAGTTCAGTATAACGGTAGAATATTATTTGTACACTGTTAGAGCGATTCTGCACTGCATCCGATCCGAATCCGAGAAATATCGGTCCGAAGTCTGTCTGTCTGTCCGAAGTAGCAGTAGTACCATTTGTATGAGAAGCTACACACTCTAGATCCGAGAGAAATCGGATGACGGAATTCGGTTCTAGTGCGGAACCTCCCAAACGAATAGTACTACTGCTACTTCGGACTGACATTTCTAGGATTCGGATCGGATCCGTGTCGCACGTAGTGCGAAACACCTCAGGCTTGATCAGTTGCAATGGACAGTAAAAAAAAATCGGTGGCCTTTAAAGGGGCCGCGTAACTCGGTTGATAGAACAACGGAACCGTTTATCGGGATCGTTGTAGGATCCAGGAATCTGGAACCCCATATTTTCAACCCAATCGGAAAGGTTTTAGAAAAGGATTCGGAAACAACACTGTATCCGCAATTCTGTAGGCAGAAGTCGGAAATGGTGAAAGTGGTTTTCAAATCGAATCCGATTCGATTGGGTTCAGGATACCCGGATAAGGTTTTTTCTGGCCGCCGATTTTTCAATTGTCCTCTATTTAAGGTAATAATAACTATTATAACGGTACTAGGTAAGGTAGAATAAGCGCCCAGCGAGACTATAGTAATGTCCGGGGTTAAAATCCGGAGCTTCCTGAACTGTAATGTACTGTCGAAAATCCGACACGTAGAATAGCAATAAGGCTTCTTCCTTTATTGTTTGCGACTCCTGTCAACACATGAACGCGCTGTGTAACCACTGGAAAGAAAAAAAATTTGGTTAACTATGGTATGTATTACTCCTCAATAGCTGTAGCGAATCATGTATAGATTTAAAGCCTGCCCCACATTGATGCGGTCTGCGGCAGCGGCGGCGGCGTCGCTTTATAGTTAGGTTTATAGTCGACCGCATTTTCAGTCGCTCTGCTAGCCGCGTCTGTCTGGGGCACGCTCGATTCATAGCACTAGAGCTTGTCCATAAGTCCATTATACTTTTCTAAATGTTCGTATATTCGAAATTGTCATTAGAAAATATTTTGTAAGTTCCACGATATAAGATTCGCATTTCGTTGTACCTACGTCAAGTCTAAATGAGCGTAGCGTATGAAACGTCCGGCTTCTAAATCTATCTACTTCAAATTACGTCTAAGTACATGAAATTATCAACAACGTGATCTATATAATTATTATTTTACAATAAAAAAAATCCTGAGAGTTTTATTAAAAGATGAAGGAAGAGTTTTTTTTTGATAAAAATGAAGCAAATTATTTGCTCGATTTACTGAAATTATTATGAATTAATTTGTTTGTTAAATACTTTTATCAACATTCACAGAGATCCGCCCAAATTGCGGGCATTTTATTGATGCTTGATAATGTGATTGTGGAAACAAAAATAAAAATTTGTATATTGGTAGTGCGAGCGTAAAACGAAAAGATACACACACAGATAGATAGATAGATTCGCACTCTCCTTAGAAAGTCCGATTTCCTAATAATTTTCAAACGAATTTCTGTTAAGTACTTACTCACAAATGTATTGAAAAGTTTCGGTTGATACGCAGACAGATATTGGTCTCCACAAACCAGTGATGATGATGAGTACTCGACTTCAACCCATGCGACCATTCAATGAGTACTCGACTTCAACCCATGCAATCGTTCTACTCGTTGGTAAAACTACTACCGCACACGTATAATAATGTACTAATACTAAGTACCTACTGTATATGGACAACTTCATAGTTTCTGATTATACATAATTTGCTTCTAGGAAAATGTATGTATTGTGAATATGTAGTATCATAGTACGGCAAGTTAATGGTGCCAATATTTCATAAAACTAATGTGTCTTTATGAACTTAAGAATGATTTTAATGAACTTATTAAATCACTGTATTAACTATTAACTAGAATTTTGAATAATAAATGGACGTTCTATCATACATGGTTAATAGTTTTACTTAAACTACACGTAATGTACATTAGGTAGACTAAACGTAGGCTACGAGGAACGACAATACTAAGTCGAAAATAAGTCATTGTACTCATCTTTATGATCGACTTTAGTATGGCAAAAAAAAATCTGCCGATTCATAGGAAAATGTTAATCGTCCTGGATAAAATGTATAGAAACTGCGAAGAAATATAGGGTAGATCGTTGCTCGAAAACGGCACCGTCAAAACAAGGCGTAATATGCCTTGTTTAGATCTCAGTTGCGTGGGACCGCGCCAATCGTGTGACGGGCTACGATGCTGAATGTTTTACACGCTCACAAATGTTTTACAACGCTATTACAGGGTGTTAAGGTTAATTATTAAAATGAAACAATATCCGCTTGTGGATAATTTTTATTAGCGGGAGAGGTATTATATCTGTATAAGTAAGCATTGGCGCGAGGACACTGTTGAGGTTTGATTTTCATATCATTATGTGTATCTATAGTATTTGATTTAAGTTTAGTTTTTTTTGCTTTTTCTGTTATGGCACCATAGTGAAAGTTGTTTACAAAGATGTGTAAAGTTACCTTCTTCCGGTTTAGTACCGCCGTTCCGCCTATACCTATATACATGTAAATAATGAAGGAATACTAACCTCAGTTAAATTTACTTGTATTGTGTTTGAATGCAGACTCTCGTTTGAGTAGAACACTTCTGTAAATCAATATTAAATTATTACAGTTTGAGATGTAGGTTACGGAAACACATTTATAAATTGTAGTGGTAGGACTCTACTGCTATAGTGTTAGGACTCTACTGTTCTAGTGTAGGACTCTACTGCTGTAGTGGTAGGACTCTACTGCAGTTTCCGCCTGGGCAAGTACCACACCTTTGCCAGTTATTCAACCGCCAAGCAGTACAATACAATACAACTTTATTGCACACCAGAAATATAGAACAACTTACAACTAATCAGGATACATTATTTTGGCAGTTTAAGGGGCGGCCTTATCACCTTAAGCGATTTCATCCAGGCAACCTTTGGATGGACTGGACTAACGGAGGCAAATGCAATTTGTTCGGTGGTGTACATAATATATAACGCAGCATATATATAGCAGCAGTGTGCAAGCATTACTGTGTTCCGGTTTGAAGGGCAATGCTACCAGATAAATTACTGGGTATAGATTTAACATCTAATAACTCGCGGTGGCGAGCACAGTGCAGTGCGGCGCAGGATTGTGTTCGCAAGTTCACAATTCTGGCACTGCCATTGTTAGTGGCAGGCGTGACGCTTACCACCAGGCCAACGTCTTGCTCGTCTCGTTACTTCATTACACAAAAAAAATAAAAAAAGATTTAAGTTACCGAAAGCTCTATGTAAATGTAAGACCGCCGAGACGTAGTCGCCGAATCTGAGCATGCCGTCCTTTCTCATGTACCGAAGCACCAGTAGCGTCATCACTCTCTCCGGGACAACAAATCCAACATCTCGGAGCGCGTCCCGTAGCCTCTCTGCTCGAAGCACGCCCATCTTCTCGCGAGCGTGCTTTTTGAACAAGAGCTGCCAGTGTTTCAAACTGCACATCAAGTCTTTGAAATCTGACAGAGAAATGCGCCCTGTCCCTTTTTTCTGATGACCATTGTTGAGAAGATTATTATCTATATAGTAAGTATTAAAACGGTTTTTTTTCTTAGTTATTAGCATCGCACGTTGTGCATTCTGCCAGTGTCAAGTTTATGAATTTTCAAGTTTCTTTTATTAAAATCAAGTCTAATATGTCATTAAATCACAGTCAGTCACACGAAGCCAGTCATAGTCGAGTCCAAGTCATGCCCTAGTAAAGTTGTGGCGACTTTACTATGAGCTTCTACGGAGTTTTGAAAAAAACACGAAATTACATGTTTCACCACATTATATCACTTGCTCACACTCGTGCATGTAATTCAACACTCAATGAATAAAACACCACCATTTTTAATCATTAATTCGCGAAAAAACAAGAAAATAATAGAATGCAACGACATGATTTTTCCATGTTCCCGCCAAAAACTCCTTTTAAATGGTTAATAGGTAAGACGGCTGATTAGTTTTTATTGCTCATGACAAAGCGGAACAACAAAGCCAAACAAAAAAAACTGACTATAAATGAAGAAGTTATAAGAATTTCAATTATATTGTGCGCCATACAGATTCTATTCTGATTAGGAAATGCTAACTCAATTTGCAGGAAATGCATAGAGCATTTGTATCTCAATCGCGCCATTTTTTTTAGATCTATGTTAGCCGCTTAAAATATTATGTCATAGTCATGAACCTAGAAAAAAAGTCGGACGGAACTCCCGCAAAGACAATACTGTGTCACCGTAATGGCGGCGGCTATCTATGTGCGAATGAATTTAGGGTTGCCATAATTCCCAAAAAAAATACCTTGTATTATCTAGACAAACACAGGTGGGCAGACAAGTTTATTGAAACTAGATTTTGGCCGCAATTTCGTCCACTTGAACTAATATAAGGCAACCATTTTAAATTACCTCCCTAAAGTAAACCAAATCCAAATCCTTAAACGCATTTAAGAACAGTCTGGATAAATGGATAAAAAAGGAGAAGATAGACTTAACAGACAAATACTGAAATTCAACACTGTTTGATATAGGCACATCAGCATAATGCTGCTCGCCTATCATTAAATAAATAAATAAATAAATAAAGTATGGAAGCTCTAAATAAAAAAAGTATCAAGAAGTCAAGCTGTATCTCCGGTTCTACCCATGAGAATTAGATGAAACATGGCTTAGATTTTAAGTTGGACCCTAAGTATCAAACTGTATCAATAATGTATCAACAATCAAATAATGTATGTAATAATGTATCAACACTAATAGGTAAAAAGATAGGTAGATTTGGTAAAAAAAGTACGAGGAAAAGTTTGAATAGTAGGTAAGTAGTTCAAAATAAATGCCATGTAAGCTTAAATATTTAATTTACCTTATGAGGTACTGCATATGTAACAACACGCCTGAGGCCTCCTTTAGTTGTGTATAGGTCATTAGCATCAAAATGCAAACTGCAAATCACGCTGTATTTGTTTGGATTCCAATTGTTTTCACTGTTACAATTTCTAATTATTTGGATCCAATCATTTCTCCATGCTTCGTTTTCTTTAGTAAATCTAGTACAAAGTACATGAAATAAAATTTAAATGTTACGCGAATAAGTCCTGATCAAGGCCGTGTTGGCTTATTTGGGAGACCAATAGACGCTCATGCGGGTGGTCGAATCCCGTCGGCTCGTACCAATGGGTCTTTGGAATATATGTACGTATTTAACACCACTGGGCTTTTCGGTGAAGGAAAACATCGTGAGAAAACCGGCATATGTTCAGAGAAGAAATTCAATGGCGTATGTGAATCCACCAACCCGCGTGATAGTTAGTAAGTTGAAATTTTCACAGATGATGTATTTCTGTTGCCGCTATAACAACTAAAAACCAGCCCAAAAAAAAAAAAAAATATGTAAAAGCCTCGCATGATCACCGAAATTAAGCAACGACGGGTGCGGTCAGTACTTGAATGGGTGACCGCCTGTGAATATCGCGTAATGTTGTTTTTTTAGCAGTGAATTTCTAATCTCGAACTGAAACCCGAAAATTTTTTGTTACGGAACCCTTGGTGCCCGAGTCTGACTCACACTTGGCCGGTTTTTTAATTATTACTATAGAATTAATAAAAAAAAGTCGCATTATTTCAGGTCATATCATCATGTCTGTGTATCCCCGAAGGGGTAGGCAGAAGTGTCGGAACACCCATATATTTCGGGTAATTTGCACAAATTAATATTGGCAACACTGGTATTCTGACGAATTATTTTGTTCTGTGGCATGAATATTGGTTATAATGTATAAAATCGGGAACTAAGTGATTGAATTATTAATTTACCTATGAAACGTGATTCCTGGTTTTTTTTCTTTTGTTCACTACGGTTTTTACACCACTTTACCACAAAAGACATTCTATTTTTTTCGTAGCGTAGCCGTGCCGACTGTGTTGCGTTTGCCCGCGTAATGGCTGACTCGTGTGTGAATGTGTGCGTGCCGGCCTGTACGTACAGTAAAGCTGGCCGACTCTGAGTACCACAGTATGTTGTTAGTGAGAATCTGTCCGACTTTTTTTCTAGGTTCATGGTCATAGTATATTGAATTAAAGGTACTGTTTTTTGTAAATATATCAAAAGTAATCTACTTTTCTCAAACAACATAAAAACACTGATTAAAGTTAGTTAAAATTGCGCACTTCAGCTTCTGTTTTGTATTACGCAGAAGGTAAATGACGTTGCAGCGATTTTAAGTAAGGCCCAACGAATCCATAGAATGAATCGCGGACTCTGAGATTGCGGAATATTCAAAAGGATACATCTAAGGACAGCACAATCTGTCGGCAGGTGTCGATCGAGGCGCAGCTCTTTATGTAATCATTTGGCAAGCAGGCGTCGAGCAGCTCCTGCAGCTCGAATATATTGATCGTCCGGTGCTCGTCAGCGAGCTGTAGGAACAAGGCTTCGTACTGGGCGAAACTGTTGGCCTCGGTGCCGGGCGGCGCCTTCAGAAGCGCGGCCTTCGTCATCTGTGGGGGGTCGTCTAGAACCTTCATCTTGTTTGACTTGTTCGAGAATATTCTCAGTGTGAAATTAGCTTCTTCACGTGGCTCGAACGTTGTCGGCATTATAAGGTACGCGCCTGCATCCAATTCGCATCTGCAAAGACAAGAACGTTAAGCGCACATTGATTTATGACTGCAATCTGTTGACACAGAGTTTTTCATAATTCGCAAAAGAGCAGCATGTGCAAATGTGTCAAATAAAGGCATTTAACGCTTATGAACTTATTATCATCAGCCCTTGGGCGTAAAATTTGCGGATGAGATTTACAATTATGTGATTCGCATTTCGCATTAATTATTGCATAATTGGCATTTGCGTCCTTGAATGCTGGTGACAAATCGCTCATGTCAAACAACTAAGTGCGAGTTCGCTATAGCACGCCGTAGATTATGCATCAGTCTGTAAAATCCCACTGCTGGGATACCTTCCTTTGGAGGTCTATAAGACAATACTCCACCACGCTGACTGCCAATCCGCCGGTCAGTTTTTATATTTATTATTTATAGGCTTGCGTTTGACTGCCATCTCGTCTGATGTTAAACGAAGATGCAGTCTACGATGGAGCACGTTTGCCTAGAAGAAACCGATTCACTCGCGACTTGAAGACACAGATTATAAGTAATTATCGTGGAAAACCCACTCGGGCAGCGCATTCCACTGTTCAGCAGTACGAATAAAGAAAGTGATTTTCTATGATATACATATATGATATGATTATATGTGATTATATATAATACAAGTAACTTAAAAAAAAACAACCGACTTTATATTAATATCGGACCACCTCGGGAATAACCCTTTCAAATAAAAAAAAAAATTTCAATATCGATCCACAATAGACGGAGAAATCGGTAAACATACATTAAAAAAACATACATACTGTCGAACATAGAACCTCCTCCTTTTATGAAGTCGGTTAAAAATTATTGATTCGCTCGATTGCTTTGTCGCCAATTTAAACTGACCTTTATTTTTATAATCGTCATACCTGTGACTAACTTGTCGACTATTGGTGTACTGTGAATTGATGGTGCTTTTGGTACTCCTGAAGAACATCGGCGACGCCGTCTCGGGAAGGATCTTTGAGGTCTTGTAGATACTGAAGCCAATGACCTTCGGCTCCATGATGCTGTGCTGGTTTAAAGAGACGATCACAGTGTCTGGTTCGTTCAGGACTATCTGTACTTGCGGGTTCATGTGGAAGAAATCTGGTGGTGAGATAAAGATGAAAATCGATAAGTTCGGTGTCATTATCGTTTTATTGTATACTCAAGAATGGTTATGTGAGTTTCATTCAAAGTAGGTACAACAATACCTATACTCACTGACGTGGTTCCGACAGCCGCCAGCAGACACGCCTCGCTTCCACCCGCTCTGGTACATGCGCATCTGCCATTTGATCTTCTGCAACAGCGACGTTTCCGCTTTGCTAGTCTCTGCGTCCAAGTGTACCATCTCCACTCTTGGGAAGAGGCGCTGGAAGTCACTGAACAGCACCCAGAAACCTTTCACGGAAGATATAAGTCGGTCACGCTCTCGAGGTGGTATAGTCAGCCATCTGAAAATCAGAAAGTTTATATATACCTAAATGGTTTTTTTTCAAGCATTCGAGTGACGAGACTGCCCATAACAGTAGCAGTGCCAGAATTGTGAACTTCCGAATATAATCCTGCGCCGCACTGTACTGCGCTCCTCGCCCTGAGCTTAGATGTTAATCTCTTCATATCCAGTACGTAATTTCTCTGGTAACAATGCCCTTGCCCTTCACACCGAAACACAGTAATGCTTGCACACTATTGTGATTGAATAACTGGTAAAGGTGTGGTACTTCCCCGGGCGGACTCTGCAGTAGAGGACTCTACCACTACAAAAAGCTGATACTTATATGGTGTGTAGACGTATTATGTGTCGAGGTAGACACTCACGCGGCGTTATCCAGCACGACGTGCGTAATTCCAATGTCTCCCTTGCCAAGAGGCCTCCGCAGTCTTACCAAGTAGACGAGACCGTCTTGTGTTTCAACCTGGAAACATCATAATACTATTAGACAGTCATATACTAGCGATCAGCGACTTTGCGCACGTATACTCTAAGACTTAAACGTTGTCTTTGATGATATACTCAATGCTTACTTGTTTGATTTCGCATATCCTGTAGTTCATTTCTAATTCTAATACTTTTTGCCTGTCTTCATTTTCCTGGAAAGAACAAACGATCACGATAAAACTATGAAAATATATAGTTGTCCTTGTTCGATTCAGACTGTAGAATTGAAGCTTACAGCGGGATAATAGTGCGCGGTAACTATGCTGGTGGTTTCAAGTAGGCTCTTCAGCGAGAGCGCGTCAGGGAGGTCAGGCATGGGCAGCATCTCCGTGATGCCGCCTGTGAGGTCTGCCAGCCCGTCCACTAGACTGCCGTACTTCAGAGCTTCGTACGAACCATGCAACCTGGACATACAAGCACAATGTGAGTCGCTGAGTATGCAACTACACCGTTCCTGCAGTTTAGGGTTAGAAAGCTGATGTTTTTTTTAATGTTGAAGTTTTTTTTATTTTTTTTATTCGAATTGTGGTTAAATACTGGTAATACCCACTTTGCATAGGCCTTCTCCAGCAAAGCTGGCCAGAGCTGTTCCGAGAAGCTGGTCTGCAGGAAAGCAAGTTTGCCGTTGACAGTCGGGAGACGGTCGTCCACAAGGACCTCCATCCACTGTCCGCACCACCAGAGTCGAAACCTGCGTGGAGGTGACACCATAATTATTTGTTGCAAAATCATAAATGGGTAAATAAATAAAATATTTTATTATGAAAACTGACGTGGTTTTGACACATTTTTGTTTTATTTATACGGTAATACTCACGTTTAATAAAATCGGATACCCCGACTATACTTACGATCACATCCGGTGACCTTTTTCAAAGAGTGAAAACAGAGCCCGACGCGCGTACACCTGCGTCCTGCTTAGCACACCACACCGGAAAAAAGGAAACCGGATGTGATCGAAACTATAGTCGGAGTATCCGATTTAATTAAACGTGAGTATTCCCGTATAATTAAAACAAAATTAAAATATTGGTGTTAAAGTACGTAGCTTGTTCGTAACTGGGTTCATATACTTAGTATAATTTCAGACGTATGTAAATTGAGTTGTTCTATAATATTACTGGTACTATTTTGTGAAAGGCAGTGATTAAGTACCCAGCTAGCTGACTCCTACAAGGAGAAAGGCGATAAATAAATGTCAAGATCTTCAAGATAAATATACAGGTCGTGTCGTAATGAGTGGATAACCTTATTCCTACAGATAGGTGATGTTATGGTGGTCCAGAAAATTAAAAAAAGATATTCCTTAGAAGTAACACAATTTTCGAATTGAAACGAGTTAAATAGCTTTCTTTAACAAAAATTATAGTCGCGGCACAAAAATGGCAGAGTTCATTCGATTGCAGATCTAACCAAGACTCCTAACCAAAAAACAGAGTTTTTTTTAATTTGCAGTCTTACTCGAAAATCTCGAAATGTCAAATAACTCGAAAACTATGCGACTTTTACGGAACACAAGTTTTGATTTTCTTAACCACCATGATGTCTCCCATCTGTTGGAACAAGGTTATCCATACATTACGCCACACTATGTATGTATCTCTTAGAGTCAAGCCAGCTTCTGCAGGGCTAGGATGCGCACCGCGAGAAAATTATGTCGTGCGAAAACGAGACAAACTTATACAGATTCGTAGCCTTGTCCTGTTTTTAAGAATCGAGAAAATTTTCTCCCGGTGCGCATCCGAGCCCTGCAGGTTAGTATATCCGTGGTCAAGGTATAAGACAAGGTAAACCAAATTACAGACATTTTAGTATTTTATACTAAAGTCGTACTTACAATAATTTTAGTCATTAGTAATTTTTTAGGTTTGCTCTATAGTTTTAAAAACAACATGTATTTTTTTTTCGTTTATTTTGATACGCATTTTTTACTGTAGATACTTACCTAATTTATGACCGTTGCCATAGATTAAGTATGCTAGTATACTTAATCTATGCCGTTGCGTAGATTATGCACCAAGGGGATAAAGCAGTGTCTTACGTCAAGGGCGAAATGAGGACGTCATGCAAGGATGGAACTGGCTGAGCATAATGAAGCGAGGGGCTAAAGCCGCCCAAGACGAAGACAGGCTTTATCCTAGAGTTGAATACCTACTGTTCTTTCCATACCTTTTGTCTGCAAGACAGACACCCAGTCGCACCATGGTCGTGTAAGTTTTTTCTTGTGGTACCTGCCTATGGTGGCCAGTTCGATTTTCAAATAAACTATCTTTGCAACGCGTATCTATGATAAGAGTTTTCAATCGAATTTTAACGTTCCTAATTCAAATCACATTATATCCTTTGGGATTTTCATATAATTTTATTTCCCTTGGGATATAATGCCTTGCTTTACGTTGAGATTGCGTAATATGTAAGTAGACATTGTCGAGCAGGTGGTTTGAAAACCTAATTACTCGCCTATTTAGACTGGGGTTTGTCTTAGACTCCTGGTTTCCGATATGCTGCCATTCGTACAATTTAATGTCAAATGAGGTGTTTTTTTCTTTGTTATTGGCATCGCACGTTGTGCATTCTGCCTTTGTCAAGTTGATGAATTTTCAAGTTTTTTTATTCAAATGAAGTCGAATATGTCATGAAATCACGGCTAGTCACACGAAATTAGTCATAGTCGAGTCCAAGTCATGCCCTAGTAAAGTTGTGGCGACTTCACTATGAGCTTCTAAGGAGATTTGAAAACAACACGAAAAGACATGTTTCACATTATATCACTTGCCTACACTCGTGCATATAATTCAACACTCAATAAATAAAACCATTTTGAATCATTAATTCGCGAAAAATATTTGTTTTAGAAAATAATAGAATGCAACGACATGATTTGATTTGATTTGATGTTTTTGATTTTTCCGTGTTCCCGCCAAAACTCCAGACGAGGTGTTGAGAGTTTGTATTAGACTCACGGAATACAAGACAAGATGATCTATAAAAAAGGTACCTGAAAACTCCCGCATATGACGTGTCCATCCGTTGGTCCGCTGGAACTACTCGGTAGAATAAACCCTTGCAGAGATACAGAACTCCCAGACACGACACCAACCATTTATCTCCTGAAATTCATCAACAATTGCTAATAATTATGATCACCGTAAAACTACAATCATCCCTAGTTCAGCAGTTAAAGAAAGTTACCAGAGAAATTTGCGAAAGAGACATTTTGCAAAAGAGATATTGTGCGAAAGGGACATTATGCGAAAGGGACGTTATGCGTGCAGTAGAAATTTTAGGAAAGGGACATTCTGCGACGGAGCTGCTACTGTTATGGGAAGACGTGCCGCTTACCACCGCAGGCGACCAGTGGAGGGCGTTAGTCTAGTCACACAATATCATTTAAAAAAAAAAGATTTTTTCATGAATTGAAAATTGGCTTTATTGTAAAAGTTGTTCACAATGATGAGTATCATGACCTTGGATTTGGGTTAGTGATATCGTTACGCGTATCCCTTCTTATGTTTCACCAATAGATTAACAGTCTTACTTAAAAAAACTTTTCAACCTTAGTCACTGCTTAAACTTCTCTGTCCTTTTCTAGCACGTGCAACTTCACGTCTGTGAGAAGTTGACAAAGCATCTGAAGCAGCGACTAAGTTTGAGCGGCGTTTTTAAGTAAGGCCCTTATTATGTACCTTACGTCAGCGACGGTGATAATGGAATGGACGGGCCCAGCGCTTGCAAATCGTTCAAAATTAACAAGCCAACACATTCAAGCATACCTAGCTAAAAGTATGCATATTACATTTGCCGGAAAATAGAGATAGCGAATCTAATTACTGCATGACAAAAAGAGAACACATGTACATGTATTAGAAGTTTGTATTGTCGTATCGTACGGCTCGCATGAGAGTATGACTGACGCGAGTGGACATCCGGCGCTCAACATATAGTCAAAATCCGTGCGCTTATTTCCCGTCCATTCATCTTATCATTGTCGCTGCCTTACTATAAATCTATGTTTTCACCGAAACACCGGTTACCAGTTAAAGGTGGTGAGCATTCTGCGATCCCCAAGCCGCCTGCCAAGCGTGGGGATTATGGCAACCCCCTCTATAAAGAGGATAGCCTTCGTTCAGCTGTGGACTTCTTCTGGCTGATATGTATGTTTGTACCAACTTTCTCACCTAGTTTTCCCGGCACGACATCGAACGTTTCACTCTTATCCAAAACGAAAGTAGGGTTCTGAAAAATGTCCTGAAAGAGAAAAAATACATTGTAAGTAGGTACTTACATAAGTAACATCGTATCAATGAATGAATCAATGAATGATGTAATGTGTGTGTTACTATTTTAGTTCTTTTAGCTATACAATTTTTACTATGGGGTCAACCTTGAAATTGAGAATGAATAATCAGCTGTTCCATTTGTCCAAAATCAATGAAATTTTTAAATGCATTTCGGAAAGGCATAAACCCGAACTTTTTGTATGGAACAACAGTTTTTTTTCTGGATTTCAGGGTTGGCCTTATAGTAGAAGTTGCTCAAAATGTTGAGGGTATGTATGTATAGGTACATATTTCAGTATTTTCACACCTTTTTGTTGCACGTTGTATAGGCACAGTTATTTTCATGATACAAAGAATCAATAACCTATGAAATCTTAAAAAGTAAAGTGTATCATGGACGTGACTTAATTATTTCAAGTTTCGAAGAAAAAAGATCAGTAAAAAATTGGTTAATCCGCTACTACAAACCTAAGGTCATTGTAAGATATTCAGGCACCGAGAAATAAGTAAAAGTCTCTGCAACAGCGTTGTCGTTTGGCATAATCAACAAAACCGTTCAGGTAGAGGTGTTATGTTAAGAAGATTTCCAATATTACTATTATTGAAGATATTGATTTGGGAATAACAGGATATCTAAACTGTTACTCGGAGCAGTCAAATAACAGTATAACGAGAACGACGTTTCTCGAACCTTAAGTGTTCTTGTTCTTAGTGTTCTCGCATAGCAGTGAAACACTGTTTAGTTGTGAGAATCGTTTGCCGTGCGTAACCACGAACAAAGTGCCTAACTAATATTTGACTAATACTGAGTAAGATAATTTGGTCGCTGTGAATAACATGTTATAACATTTATGCCCCTAGAATCATAATCCAGCGGCGGGCAACGCGGCCAATAGTTTGGTCACATAGCCCGAAACTAGCGACCATTTAAACTATCTATTGTTTTGTTGTTTAAAGATACTTTAAAAGTTTAAACGGTAAAATGCTCCTAGACTATGCTACGTGTTAAACTAAAATATAACTGTATGAATATAATTATTACTTAGTGACTCCTAGTTCGAGCAGTGTAGGTGGCGGGTATAGAAGGCAGCGTCCCCGTGGCGGCCTTGTAGCTGCGATATTCACAACTTGCAATATCGAGTTTATTTTACTACGACGAATACTGAAACTTAACTCTGGGTTATTCATGTTTCACATACCTAGCGCTATCGTTAGGGCTGTCAACATTTTTCAAACTAATAAGTAGTATTTTTTAAAGAAAAAGGCTACATATTGATTATTATAATACATTCCGTTAATACCTACTGAGTACGTATATTTTTTGGTAAAATAAAAAAGGTTCAACATAGTTTGTACCTAAGTATAACTATGTTTTTAAAACTTGATTTAGTATTAAAAGTATTTCTATTTTAGGGCTTAGTTAGGAACGCGCTATAAAATGACAATGTTAACATAAGCTCAGAATCTGAACTAAATCCTCCAAGTTTGGAACACTTGCTAAAGATAAATCTGAATAAATTTAGTGTGTACATAAATTCAAATGTTGAAGTATTTGTTACTTAGTTTTGATGTTGTAGAAAATAAAGGATTGCCCATTTAACTGATATATAGTATAATAATGAATAATGTGGACTTCTCCGGGCTGATGATGAATGAATAATGTATATGTATATTCTACAATATAACAGTCCCGAGAGTACAATAAGTACTACAATATGTTGATCAGATTACCTACAATACCTACCTATAATACAAGGTCAGAGTACCTACAATACTATACCTACCTATAATACAAGGTCAGAGTACCTACAATACTATACCTACCTATAGAACAAGGTCATAGTACCTACTTACCTACATTACATTACTATTGAACGTACGGTTGGCAACCCTAGATGTCGCATCGCAGGGCAGTCAGACAACAGTCAGCAGTAATTCGTCGGTGTATGTCTTATTGATAATTGACACCACGTACTCTACGTGGTGTCAATTATCAAATACATACTCCGACGAATTACTCGATTACTAGAATTCAAATACATACATCGTGGAATAATACGTAGGCACATAGGTTCCTGGACCTGGGTATGTCCTAAACCTACATCCAGAATCACCGGAGGACAGGAAGCAGCATCCTCATGATGACATAGGTTCATATATGTCCTACCTATCAACATCAACAGACGCTGCTATGCCTGACCAGTGACCACCATTCATTAACAAAATAAAGGTTATTTATAGTGACCGAAAAACATATCGTTAGCAGACAGTAAAACCAAACTTATATTTAACTACATAATTATTTATAGAAAAGACAAAAAGTAAAATACAAGTAGATAGTGAGACTAGTAATAGTAGATAACTCACCTAGGGAGCCAAAATAAAAAAGTGTCAGATACCAAGTGACAAACATGGCAACTTCTTTACTTGCTCCCGTGGTGTGTATACGATTTTACGGGACGCTGCGGGGAGGAACTGGTTCCTTTCGTTCCGCAGGCACGTAAAACATATTAATGGTAGTACAGTATTTTATATAAGTAAAGTAGAGATACAAGCTGTCGCGGAACGGTAGGACTAAGCTGGAAGGAGATCATTGTACTCAGCCGCCGCGGGAGTGGGGAGCAGAGGGGGCCAAATGCCCCCCTAAAGTCAAACGGGGGGTGCTACGCCCGCTCCAATTTTATTACCTGGCAAAAAGGTTTCTCTTATACTATTGTACTCATCTGTTTCAACAACTTTTACTATGACACCGACCATAAAATAGCAAAAATAAAGTTTTTTTTTTGGTGTTTTAAATGGACTCAGTCTTTTCCACTTATCGCTATCAGTAGGGATACCTTGGTAGGGATAGGTGTACCAGGCCGACAGCAATTGTTGGAAAATTTCCAATATACACGCGTACAGAACATAATGCACGATAATGTTTTACAAACGTTTTACAAATGGTACTGTTAGTACGCTACATAATGCAACGTGAATGAAATCCGTCGGTAATGATCGATGAATAGCAACAGGTGGGCAAGGCTGCCTACACCGTCCTGCCCACGCCTCTCAAACTCAAGATAGGTACCTAAAAACTCGTAAATTTCAACCGACTTAATAAAAAAGAAAAAAAGAAGGTTCTTAATTCGACAGTCTGTTTTTATTTTGTTTTTTATTTATTTATGTTACGCGATAACTTTTTTTGGTAGGTGATAATTCAGAGGTGGTCCCATATTCATTTTATCGAAATCGGTTCAGTAGTTTGGTTTTTAAATCAAAATAACTGGAAAAAAGATGTCATCCAGGTAATCGAAATTGAAGTTTTTGAAGAAGGTATTATTTGTATTAAATCAAAATAACGACCGTTAGCGAACGTTTCACCCATGTAAACCTAGAAACGTTCCAACGTAGGGGCGTTCATAGCACATGAGATGTACGAAGCAATAAAAAAAAACCAATTGATAACCCCGTCGCACCGTCTCGTTCATTCTGAGATGTCAGTGTTTTTTTTGGGGCCTGCGATCTACAACCGTATACCAGCTTCCATTCGGGATGCTCCTTCTACCGGGTGCTTCAAAACCAAGCTCAGAGCGTGGTTACAAAAGAATTTGTTTAATGACATAGAAGCTTATTTTAAAATAAGAGATTATTAACGTATTTTTATAATTATTATTTCATATTATTAAGTGTTTTTTTGTGACATACTTAACGTTTGACTTGTTACTTTGGTGTTATCAATTAAACATTTTTTTACAGTGATAAGTAAGTCTAGTAATCAATACAACAATTACGTCAAAAATATATTTTTAGTACAAATTAATAATAATAATTACAAAAATAATAATAAACATTAAGTCCTCCTTTTGTACTTTAATGTATTTATGTGTACAATAAAGAATTAAATAATAATAAACTATTTGTATTTGTACCTCACACATATTGGACACACTTACATACTTATATTGCACACACGTCCATACAACTGTATCTTCTGATTTAACTATGCCGCGTTTTTTCACGTACATCACCTCATTTGGAAGCACGCCACGCGCCTCACTGTGTCCGCTGCCTTAAGTCTGTTGTCGTAAGGCGGTAAAATTTGGAAGGTCACTAGACTTCTCTAGTAATGAACTTGAGTGGTTCCGTAGGAGTAGTCTTCCTCATTTAGTAGATTAATTAATACCTTTACCGGTGGCGCGACTCGAGCTCGAGAGGTCTCGAATGCTGACCGTTCAGTTGGTCCAATGACATCACCTTCTATCGCGCTTGCTTTGATTTTATACCATTTATAGAATTTTATAATGGGATTTGACTGTAATTGCTTTTAGTTGCAATTTGTAACAAAAAGCCACGTTGTATTATTTAGCGAAATTGAATACTATTCACTTGAATGTTACCTACCACTGCCGAGATACAAATATAAAAGCGTAAAAAATTAGAAGGGCTAGTTTTTAGAACGTAGTTAGACTTAACTGCGATCGGTCCTTATAGCAAGTAGTTGGCCTTACGACTTTTCAAAACGGAATACTAATTAATAGGGCCGACGCAAATGATTAAAGCAAATAGTCCTAAATAAATACTAGCAACCCTGTAGCAGAGAATATACAATAATAATACGTACCCACAGTATTAAGGAGAGAGAAAAACTGTTGCTAGTATTGCCATCTGCGATAGTAGCACCTATTTGTTGACTATTTTTGCCACGCTGTGATGGCAGCCCTGAAACCGCGCAAAACATATTCAGCTGTTCCATATATTTTGTCCAAGGTCAATGAACTTTTTGTCCGGAACAGCTGATATTTTATGTCGTGATTTCAAGGCTGGATCCTTACTAAAAGTTGTTTATAATGATGAGTACATTCATACCCTTCAGCATTGTTCAACCTTTTTGTTACACATTGTATATTGCAACAAAAAGTTTGACTGGTGGGAAGCAAAGAGTGATTCATGGATACCTGTACCTATACAGGGTTGCGAGTATCGGTACGACTAAGCCGAAAGAAGGTCGTGTACTCATCATTCATCATTGTTTTATAAATTCTACTACGGGGCCAACCCTGCAATCGCGAAAAAACAATCATCAAATACATTTCGTTGACAATGAACGTCATTTTTCTATAACAGCTTTTTATCCGCGCTTTCAGAGTTTGCTCCATAGTAAAAGTTGTTTACTATGTTGAATACAACGACCTCCTTCCGGCGTTGTATATAAGCCTATACGCGTAATCCTGTATAATATAGGTAGGTATATTTTATTAATTCCATCATGCAAACGAGAAAAGTTTCTAACGATACTTTAATTAATTTATTCAAAGGTATAAAGAATGATAGAGGCTATTTATTATCAAGAATTTCACTTTAGCATAATATTAAAATTTGGATCTAACTCTACATAATAAACTTGACACTGGCAACTGCAAGTAGGGCGATGCCATAAATGAAGAAAAAAACAACTATAGGTACTAAAGTAAGTAAGTTTGTATAGGCTAAGCGGGCAGTCCTAGTGTTAGAGTTAGTATGCCGCCCGAAGGCCTCTGACATGTCTTGACAGTTGTTGTTACAGGAATACAGAACAAACAACCGGGACCGACAATTAAATGTGTCATACGAGTACGACCCACGGTAGCGCTCAGATATAAATATGCCAATCACGGTCAGCCATTCGAAGACTGGATATTTCAGGACCACATCAAGGCATTTACTCAAGTTTGCCTAAAAAAACATTTCGGATGATCTGGATAAAATGACATTAGTTCAAAGACCATTCGAAGAATAATATTCCATCCATAGCATTTTTGTATTTCTTGATGGTAACGAACAGTGGCCAATGGACCGAAAAGTGAAAGTACTATAACATAAGTACCTGGCACACTAAAGTTGGATGAACTTTACCGAACACATTCGAACCATAGAAATAGACACGTTTTTATATTAGGTAGTAGAGCTAGTGTTTATTAGATACATAATACACATATTTCTTTTCGGCTATCCGTGTGTACGATCTAACGATATTTTCCATCACACGCTGTGGTTATTATTTATGTAAAGACTAATGTCAGTCTCATTTTATATTATATAAAAAAAATGAGACTGATGTTAGTCTCATTTTTTATTATATAAAAAAAAAGCCTTACATAAAAAGAGGTAGGTATTATTTATTTTGGTAATATTTCCAATCGCATGGTTTTTATTTGATAAAAAGTTACAAAATTAAAAATAACTGCATCTTTATCTCCAATGTTGTTAATAAATTTGTATTAATCAATTTTTTTTTTTCATTATTTCGTTTTTGACTCGGGGGTTCAAGTGAGATTAAAATTTTGTTATATTTGGATCCCCAATTCCTATAGTGAACACCCTTCAGGGGTTCCAATTGAAAGAACGCACGCAACTCAAGCTTATTGTCAGGATATAGCCCGCGCTGTACAGCTTGTGATCCGAACGTGTTTACCACTGAGCTATCATCACTAGGCTATCTTGGAGAGTGCCATTGGTGACTTTTTGCTACTCAACAAACAGGAAGGTGCGGAACGTCTCGTCTCCCCCTCAATAGTAAAGGGTTGCCACAATCCTCACGCTTAGCAGGTGGCTTGGGGATCGCAGAATGCTCACCACTGCTAACCGAGAGGACGCTGCTGCCCGTCCTCCGATGATTCTGGATGCAGTTTTAGGACATATCCAGGTCCAGCAGGTCCGGTGGTCAGCTAGTGTATATCATAAAACATGCTACATTTTCTGAATTGAGTAAATACCTTAGCTCTCTTCCAGACAAAGTGGAATGGCGGTGTTTGGTAGTAGAACACAGAGGTTTGGGTCGCTGGAAAGTCTGGATCCTCCCAGAGTTCCGATTTTTCCAGGCATGACGCCTTGATTCGCTCGTAGTCTGTCATTCTGGAAAAGGACAAAATAATTGAGTTTACGTGAGACGGTTTCTATATTAAGAACCGTCAAGCCACGTCAGAGGCCTCCGGGCCGCGTATTAACTCTTGCATTGGCTGGCCACTCAGCCTATATGCAATATAAGGCAACGCTATTTAACGGCTCTACACGCTATTTAACAGGAGCTACTCATTATTTCGGAATAAGACATAGCTATTTCTACTAGTACTTAATACCCTCTTCGTTTTAATTGTACGCATTATGTATAAACGGTGTTATTAAATTCATGAACAATATCGTAGGGGTTTATTGAACTGACTCATCATAATGTTTTTTTTACTATGAAAGAAAAGCGGAAATTATAAAAAAATAGTTTCTCCATACATGTCGTCGTGCGCTATTGTTTTTTTTTGTGTGGGACAGATGTTTTTTTTCTCGTTTTCAGTGCTTGTTTCATAGAACAATTTGGCCATTATGATATCCCTAAGATATTGCTCATGAATTCAAAAACCCTGTATACATAATATGCGTACAATAAAAACGAAGAAGGTATTAAGTACTAATTAAAAATAGCTACTTTTTATTTCGTATTAATTGCTAGCTCCTGTTAAAAAGCGTGAGCGAGAGCCGTTAAATAGCGCTGCCTTATATTGCACATATCGGCAGCACTTAGCAGTTTAGCGATATATCTATCACGGCTTAGATCAGAGAAATGAGATAGGTATATCAGTCTTATTAAGGCTCAATATTGTTACATCTGCTATTATACATGGAATACAATTTTATCTGAGTAAAAAGAAGCCTAATGTGGTATTTTGAATGAGTGGAATGTAAGCTGTTTCAAAGCTACTATTTTATGAATGGTATTAACTAACACACACACACACCCATTTATTTGTAAAACATATTATTACATACAGAATATAAGTCAAATTAATCAAGTCGTTATGAATCTGCTTTTTTTAGGCAAGCATGCTCCACCGTGGACCGCATCTTTGCCGAGACAGCGGTCAAATGCGAGCCTAAATCGAAGAAAAAACAAAAAGAAAACGAACATCCACTTCGCTTCGAAAGCCACCGCAGCGTTATAGTGAAATAACTATTCTATGCATTCTCATTGTTAAGCCCACGTCAAGAACACGTTACTATCTACGTAACAGAAGGACACAAAGCATGAGTAAGTTGCGAAGTTTTGTAACATTCACATCAGTGAGATGAAAAGCGATGATGCAAGTGGTAGGTAATCCGGTTATCGGCCGCGCGCCCACATTTCATCTGTTAAGAGGTCAACCAAACTCTCGCTTTTAACTGCATCCAGCGAGTTCTTTGTTAAACGAGACTGAAAACAGTGTCAGTCACTGTCTGTACCTATAGATATTTGCCAGTTACAGTTACGCTTACCAGTAGTGTGCAAGCTTTACTGTGTACGGTTTGAAGGGCAATGCTACTAGATAAACTACTGGGCATGAAAATACATTTACATCTAGTATTTCAGGGTGACAAGCGCAGTGCAGTGCACTGCACGGCTTTTTTTAAAGTTACTTGTTTACGGCTTAAATCGCAATTCGATTTGAAGCAGATCTTATATGGCGAACACGTACCAATACAGTGATTGTAAATCGCTCATAGTTTTAATCGTACAACGAGTTTTACTATGAGATCAACTCTTTATAGCTTATAAAAACACACACACACACACACAAAGTAAATATAAAAATAATATAAAAGGGTAAAATAGGCTATCGATGTTTGTTCTGTGGACGGATCCGTTTGAAACTAGGTCTATACGTACTCCAGAGTTAAAATAAAAAGATGTATTCTTAGTTTATGCAAAAACTCCTCGATTCAGGGTGAAATAAGACCAATGTCACCAATAAATAAACGTCCAGCCTGAACTGTTGACCCTTGGAGCATGAAATGGAGCATGTATTATTTTTATATCATAAAGATCCAATAAGAATTATTTTGAAGAGTTAATCTAAACCTGACGGGGAAAAATTGAGTAGGTATCAGTGGCTTATTATTCTGTAAGTGAATTAGTTTGATATTTTCATGTGTTAGTGTATACTCTCCAGTAAAAAAAAATACGCGCGTCTGTTTTGTCGTATCACCTACTCTGCTAGTATCACGCAAGTGTTTCAAAAGTTCAAAGTTATCGATAACTCAATGTCCAACCTGAACCGCTGGTCTTAGAGACCGTTCTGAATAAAGGCTAATACTTATAGGCTAATAAGATACTGAGACACCGCAACTTGTCGTTACTGTAAGGCTTCATGGATTAAAACATAATATCCGCATGAAAAATTTACGACATTTCTAGAACCCGGTGTTGCCTACGTCACAATAACGTGAAAGTGCGAAAAAGAAAACAACATCGAAATCAGCTACGATTACTTCTTTAAAATGCGTTTTCCATTGTAAAGTGGAACAATCGGCCAATTTCCATTGAGAGAAAAGCGCTTGTGAGTGGATGCTTGTGGGTTGAGGCGCCATGCTATTGTTTTTTGTTACTACGCTTTAAAAACGTGCACATGTTGTAGGTGTGTTATTTAATGTTATCTTAGAAAATATTTCAATCGCTTCTCATACAAGCCATCAAAAAACAAATGAAAAAGATAATATATATTTTAAAATTGTTAGGCGAGCGATATTAAATATTATAGCTTCTTCGACATGTGTGACGGCCATTATCAATTAAGTAAAAAAAAAACAGACCCCTGGACGTCTAAAGTTTTTGAAACAATAATGCTCGAAGAAAAGATTTCAACGCACTCCACATGGCGTTTGCACCAATATTATTTCAAAAAAGCATTTTAGTGACAATTTTTTGTGTCTTGTAACCGTATTAAAGAAATAAAATACTTATGTACTCACGTGTATTAAGTATAGAGAAACTCTGCTTAGATAATATTTTAAATAGTTGCGTTTAGGTATAAATTAAAATTATAAGAGGAAATAATATAAAATTATCCAGACAAATAAAGAAAATATTAAGTCTAATTAATACTCGACTTGAAAACGTAAGATCGCGGGTTCCAATCCCAGATCCGTACCAAAGAATCCTTTAAAAGGTATGTAAATACGGATTCACACAATATCTTTTCAGTGAAGGAAAATATCGTGAGGGTCATATATAAGTCCGGAGAAGAAATTCAATGGCGTTTGTCAATCCAACAACCCGCAACTGGGCCTGAGTGGTGGATATAGCCTAATCGCCCTTCGATGGCGGGCCTAAGTCTAGCATTGGAATATTTAGAAAAAAGGCAGATTATGTTTATGTTTTTTTACCTGTATAATTATGTATAAGCCAAATGTTTTTTTTACCTATAGAATTATGTTTTAATATAATTATTTACAAATACTTTCGTTTTTTTTGTGAACTACTGAACTAAGTGGCTATGGGCAGACTACATAGCTCGAAGAACTGACAACCGATGGGGAAGAAAAGTTCTTGAGTGGCGACCGCGAACCGGAAGACGTAGCGTAGGAAGGCCTCCAACGACATTGTAAAAGTCGTGGGCAACCGGTGGTTGCAAATGGCAGGTTGTCGTACAGTGTGGCGGTCTAAGCGGAAGGCCTTCGTTCAGCAGTGGACGTCTCCGGGCTGATGATGATGACTGAACTAAAGTTTATGTCAAGTGAAGTATTTTACTGGAATAATTTTGTAAAACGTCAGCGATCGGATAGACCCTTTGAGGATTTATCTCCGATAGATCGGTTTCTCTCTGTAGTAAGCACTAGTGTAATTTTACACCTGCTGTCTATTCTGCGATTTATTTATTTCTTTATTGACCTAATTTCAGTAACGTTTAATTCCAAGCTGAATAGATTTCGTAATAATATCCGAAACGGTTTATGCAACAGCGAACGATGAAGTTGTACTACACGCTATGTACAGTTACAGATAAGTATGTTAAATTGTGTTGACTACGTGCATGATACGCGAATTGCTCTACTTGGCTTGAAACCATTTCTTTGATATTTTCTCATCTATTTCTAGACATTGTAAACATAAAATCTTTTAATTGCGTCAGTAAAAATGGTACAACCATTAATAACTTTTTTAAACTAAAATTGTACTATATTTTGATACTTACGTTTATAATTTTATTACTATTGACTCATAAAATTGTCTAAAAGTATTAGGATGCAGTATACAGGGTTAGTTCTAATCTGTTAGCATCCTTTTATCCTGTACATAAAAAAAACTACTTTTACTATGGGACAAACATTGATATCGCGAAAAAAATATCACCTGTTCCATACAAAAAGTTCATCGACCTTGGGCAAAATGTATAGAACAGCTGATATTTTTTTCGCGGTTTCATGGTTGGCCCATAGTAAAAGTTGTTTGTTTTGATATACAGAATATGCCCTTAAAAGGATGCTAACTGATTAGAACTAACCCTGTATATACAATGTGTAAAAAAAGTTTATGCAACACTGAAGGGTATGTAGGGTATGTATGTACTCATTAATGTGAACAGATTTTAATATTTGTTCGCTCCCATAGTAAAAGCTGTTCATAATGATGAGTACATACATACCCTTCAGTATTGTTGAAGCTTTTTGTTATATGTTGTATAAAAACAGCGCGTTAATTTAATAGTCCACTGTTGAAATAGGGGCCTATCCTTAAAGGGCGACATACTTATTGCATCCTAATTATTACGTTATCGAAAGTTTAGCTAGGTCTTGAAAAACTATCTTTAAAGTTATTGTAACAAAAGACATTAAACGATGAAGGATGAACACTTATAATGTCGATCCAGAAGTAACAACCTAATTTCGCCAGACGGCGACATAATAATGCCAGCCTTTGTTCAGTATCGGCACTCAGCCCGATTGGACAGTGACCAATGGCCGGTTACGTTCTAAATGATGTAAGACAAGGCGGCCTATCGCCGGTCGCGTAATAACTATATTTGGTTTGTATGGTATAACGCCTTCGGGTATCGTACCTACCTGTTGCTTTTAGAAGAAAGGTTACTTCAAAACTTACTTGATAAATGGTTTGATTTCTGTGGTATTAGGCGAAATCATTATATTATCGGGGCGGCACACAAATGTATTGAATTCGTCACTGTACCTGAATATAGTGCTTCTCACTAATAACTTACGCTACCTAAGGACTCGCTACGATTCTAGTTTTATTCTATCTAGTGACGAGACGAGCAAGACGTTCGCCTGGTGGTCAGCGTCACGCCTGCCACTAACAGTAGCAGTGCCAGAATATATATATTTTTGAATTTAAATATTTTATTTGTTGGTTACAAGTAGACGAACACAATTAATTTCGTATATATGTAGACGTACATACAGACGTCATGTTTTGGTTTAAATACACATCATAGATATCATAGTGGAACTAGTTTAAAGTTTACTGGTGTGCCAGCTTTCTAATTTAATGTGTAGGTAATAACATTATGAAATGCAATGTTTCGCAGCGGAAAAGCGTATTAAAAAGTAAAACTTTTTTATACTGTATAATTTATGTTTCTAAATTATTCGTCCATTAGAGAGTAAACTTTTAGTGGCCGCTTTTATTTTAATGGTACATAGTTTCTCTAGAAGACGGCACGATGCGTACAGACGAAGCAAGAATGGTGTCGGATGACCCAGTTGTTCAACTCTCCATTATACTGTGGATGCACTGAGATTACCTCGACGCTTGGACCAAGCGGTAGGAGAAGGCGGTGAAATTGATGAATTGTTTTTCTCACTCAACAAAATTTTAAGCCTCGTTTTAGCAAAGTTATTTTACGGATAATTTTCTAAGCTCTTATTTTGGGTTTTATTATTTCTGTTGTTTAACACTATTATGGTCTATACTCTATAAGATTTGTTTTTAATTGCGGATTTTTCGTAAAAAAAATAATATTGAGTTTTTTGAAGGTCCGATTTATAAAAAAGGGTATAGCTCTATATGGCAAATTTATCACTAATACATACTTTCTTCGATAACTTATTAGTATCGAAGAAAGGAAAATGAAAGAATACTTATAACTAGGTATTGAATAAATACCAATTTAAGACTATTAGACCTTGCATAAATTACTGCCTATATTATACTTATCAACGCTAATGTAAATTTGTGTATGGACTAAACGGATATATGGATCTGATAAAAAATTGGTAAGGAAATAGTGAGTTGAGAAAGAATGCTTAAAACGCCCGAGAGTGAAAGAAAACTGGAAAATCCCGTTTGAAATCGCGGAGCAAGTAGTTCTATAGATACGTACAAATAAGAACGCTATCTCCTGTTCTATGTTCTGCTCTCTCTATTCTCGTGTAAACTGCCGGATGTGCTAAGCACGTTTTTTAACACGGGCAAACGGTCGCTTGTGAACTGTTACAAGAATTACGTGCTGACAGAACGAGAAGCACGGTCAAGGGTAACTAATCTCAGGGCCTCGCTACTGAACTAATAACAAAAATAGGCAAATAAAGCCGTCAAGTGCGAGTCAGGGTTTCCGTAAATATACAATGTATAACAAAAAGGTTGAACAATACTGAAGGGTATGAACGTACTCATCATTATGAACAGCTTTTACTATGGGATCAGCCCTAAAATCGCGCAAAAAACACAGCTGTTCCATACATTTTGTCCAATGTCAGTGAACTTTTTCTGCGATTTCAAGGTTGGCCCCATATTAAAAGTTGTTGTTGTACCCGGTATTGTTGAAGTTTTTTGTTACACATTGTACATAGGGAAGTCAGGTTAGAATAGTAACTATGAAACCAAACTTGAATTTACATCGTCGTCGCTAAAAACGGAATATTCGAATTCTACTGTATTTATGATCTTTATGCTTTTGAATTGTTTTGCGTTCGTGCTTAACTCTCCAATCAAGATTTCATTCAAACGATATTACAAATCACTTACATAATTATAAGGATTACAGAACACTACATTCACGCCCAGTCTTATAATATTCTTATTATGCAACTGTTGACAAATTCAAATACATACAAAGCCTAAAATATAAAAAGTATATACAAAGCCTAAAATATAAAGAGTATATACAAAACCTAAACTAATAGCTATGTGTTATATATACCCTAATAGTACGGTAAAGGAAAAGCGGATAGAATGCTGGCGGCATTGCCACGTTGGATGGCAATGCTTAGTTTTTGGCAAATATACGATAGCATTCCGGTCGCCTGACCCGACCAAATCCCTATATAAACAGTGGGCGGCCGGCTCCAGGGGTCTAAAGTCTCTAACCCAAACGGAACTAATAATACAGCACAAAAAAATACTGCCTAAATCCCCGTATTTGAGCCGTTTGAAGTTTTGGGCATTAGATGCGGCGACGCTAGCGGGATCTTGTGTCCTGGGAAGATGAAACGGCGCTAGTGTGTCGTTATGTAGTATCCCGATCCCAAACAAAAAGCCGTTGACATAATTATAATGTCACCCAAGACTGCGAGCAAACCTGCGAGTTACACTAGCTTTTGTCAAAATTAATAAACTCTTTACTTCCAACCAGTGAGGAGCTAAATCCTCCAAGGTTCCAAACTAAATGGTTTAACGGCGATGTTTATAAATCTTTGAATAACCTGGACGGCAGTACAGACGGATAGACAAGCCCTGGACTAAAGTTCTGTGGAAGTGCCTGGACAGGATTCATTTTATTTATTTATTTATTACACACGCTTAACAAAAAATAAAAAAACAGGTCTTAAATATTTCACTTATTACTAGCATGGTAATCTATAATCATACACTCTACTAAAACGAGACAATTAGTAAACTTTGTGTAGCAGTCCTCACTAGGAACACCCGTGTCGAGGACTACTGCAGTCCACTATCTCGCTCCATAGCCGAGCAAACACTTGCACCAAAATTAAGATTATAATAAAAAACATAAAATAAAATAAAATAAAAAAGTAGATATATATGTTTCTATATATAAATATATATTATAAATAAATTTATAATACTTATACATTTCCTTTGAGGATTGACGCTAAACAGGGACGATTGGCGAAAGAGAGTGATTTAATGTGAATAAGCCAATAATTGATTAATTGGTTTACAAATCTATATAACTTTAAAATAATCAATTCATGAGAATTATACTACCTAGGTTCCTTTATGGATAAAAATATAAAATTTTATAAGAACATTTTGAATACAATACAATAAATAAATTGAAATGTCAAACAATTAAATAATATTAAACTTAACATATACAATTGCATTTCATAATATTATTTAATAATAGAATATAATTATAATTTTAATTATGTTTTTAAAATAAACTAAGACAATTTTTTTCACGTTTCAAGTAGGTATTCAGTATTTGATTTAGTCTAGTCGTTCTAAGTTCTAGCTCGGACATTTGGAAGGTATTATTGGGGTCAACACCAACACCAGGAGGTAAAAAAAGTTATGAAAACTGTCGTGGTTAAGACACATTGTTGCATTTTGTTTTTTTTGAGTTTCCAACATAATAAATAATTTTATCAATAAATATTTGTAGAAGTTATGAGAATGAATGTATGGATTCTTAACTTTTGGAAAGAAAAGAATGGAGTACTTTGTCAATAACCCAATTAAAGGTGCCCGTATAAATAAAAATTAAAAAGTATGTAATAATGGATATAAAACTGTTTTACCATATACCTAGTATAGAATCGATCAATATATTTCTCTGGAACTAGCTAGTGACATATATATTTTGGGAGATTTCGTTCACGACTATTAGTGTCGCAATATCCCTAAGGTATAGTGACCTCAAACAAAAAGCACTTCAGCCTGCAAAACACGTTACAATAAAAAAAACAGTGGCAATCAAACATGGTCGACTTGTAAAAGTAGCTTATCGACTAACCGGTCCAGCAACTACACCTAAGCACTTAAACTCCTTCACCGCACATTTGGTGTTGAACAAGTAAATTGACTATGTTATGGGTGAAGTATCTTACCTCGTTTTAAAGGAGAAGCATGATCCGTTATGCACGAAACATTAAATAAGGCTGTATAGGAACACTCACTCGCGCGGTCTCGACTCGCGGCGCAGACTGCCCCCGCGCGGACACCTTCTGAGACATTCCCCCTCTCAGTAAACCCTGTGCTTGAGCGAGCGATAAGCGGCGCGGAAAGCGAGCTGCTTTGTAAAACACGGTACAGGCGCAGAAACAGAACTTAAAAAAATTATAATTAAGTAACGAGACGAGCAAGGCGTTCGCCTGGTGGTGAGCATCACGCCTGCCACTAACAGTAGCAGTGCCAGAATAGTGAACTTGCGAACACAATCCTGCGCCGCACTGCACTCCGCTCGTCACCTTGAAATATTAGATGTTAAATCATACCCAGTAATTTCTGTGACTTACGTGATATTCGAGGGCGCTGCTGTTCTGGCTTAGGAAATTTCCCAATATACTCATGTGGCCTACTGGTAACAAATAGCCATACCTACAGGCTCCTAGTACTAACTAGACTAAAAGGAAGGAACAGAGTGCTTGCTATTTAAAAATCGTAACGTTGGTACATTTTTAGGCCACGACAGTTTTCTTGGCTGAGCGTAATTTTATGAACTGTGAGTTGCATATTTTTTTACGTCGCGTAATGTACGCTGCGTTCGGTTTCATACAAAAGCCCACGAGCCACATGACGATGCACATGAATTGTCTGCCGCCTTGACTCGACATCACACAACATGCATAATTTGTTTGGAAGATCCATACCCACCTAATTACTTAAAGTTAAAGGTTAGGTTAGGTTAGGTTAGGTTAGGTTAGGTTATATATTATAAAAAATAAAAAAAAACTACACGTACAAGGTACTTTGGAAATGTTTATTATGTAAATATTTTACATAATTTCACGACTGCCACATCCTGCCTAAAGCGTCTATGTCTAAAGTTACGAAATTGAATACAATACTTGGTCTGAAACGACTAGTTACGTAAATTTTAAAAAAACTGTGTGTGAGTTTACCAATTTATAAACTCTACATGAGTAATGTAATTGTTTTCTTTTTAGTCTTTTGTACCCTATTGTTGGGGAAAGAACTCCCTTATTTTTGTTTAATTGTTCTATAGCTAGATCGCTCACTCGTGTGTTGCAGCTGTGGCCTACAAAAGATCACGATTCTGGTTTTTAGACCCGCGAGCCCTGCGCTTTCTAGCAATACACTTCCTCCATGCTTCCTCCTTTTTTCCTCACTACGCAAAAAGGGGGATTATGATCGTCACAGTTAATGCATATTATTTACTATCTGCGCCCCGCGGTTTTACCCGCGTGATCATGAATAACGGTGATGATGATGTTAAAAAGTAGTCTTCCTAAGTTATTCCGGGCCACACGCTATTTCTATTGCGGGTTTCATCCAAATCTGCTCAGACGTTTTGGCGTGAAGAGGACACACACAGTTTCAAGTAAACTTTCACACTATTAAAACAAATTCCTGTTCGTATGAGCGCACAGGAATTCGCAACACACACAGATTGTATAATTATTATGGTCAGTAACCATATACTATATGGCAGTTCGCGGTACACCTTGGTTTGCCATTTTTAATGGCATATGCTCGAGTGCGCGAAAATGTGCTCAATGACCACATCCCAAATAGTTATGTGTAATTTGCAGCTAAATACATGTTTGTTAAGAGCTCTGGCTCATTCCTCGCGCAGAGAATTTTCTAGGCAATATAACGCGGAAATGTAGCCAGCAGCGTTCTTGGGCGTACCACAGCATACCACATGGACACGTTTTAAAGTTTGATTTTGGGTAGTTTTATATTTTAATTTTAAATATTGTTAAATGAACAAGAAATCTGATAAATAAATAAAACACGACTGCGTCGCATTTTTTATAGCTAGTGTATGTTGTAATGCCAAGATGTAATGTAAGGATCCTACTGATATGATGAATTATATGCATAACAATATATGTATGTATATTCACGATTTCATGTCCAGCTGCCTCATTATTACAAATGATGTTACTCCACATTTTATTTCATCGTCGTCGTCGTCTCAGCCATAAGACGTCCACTGCTAGACGAAGGCCTCCCTTTTAATAGCCCTGGTGTTGCCATAATCCCCATTCTATTTCATGTAGCAAAAAAAAAAGAAACAACAATTCAGTAATAACTCGAATATAATTTGTATGCTTATACATAAAATGTACCTAATATCAAAATTACTATTTTACAGTATATTCTACTATGCTAAAGATGTGGCGACTATACAACCTTGCTCTAAAATGACTAGGTAGTGACTAGAATCAGGCAAATAAAAGATTCGCTAACTTACAAACTGGTGACGAAAACAATACGTGCTACTATTACATAATATGTATCCTGTACCTAATGTAATAGCAATAGATGAATTAGCTAAAACTACTCCAGTTAACCCTCCTATACTAAATAAAAATACAAACACTAAACTTCATAAAATGTATGGACTAAAATTAATTTGAGTTCCATAAAGGGTTGGTAATCAACTAAAAAATGTAATTCCTGTAGGTACAGCAATAATTATTGTGACTGATATATGGTCATGTATCAATATCTATTCCAACAGTTAATATATGATGAGCCCATACAATAAAAAAATACATCTGGAACACACGTGTATTCTACATAATATAGGTAGGTATAATTATATTCCCGAAGAACTCTAATAAAATAACAAACCGAGCAGACATTTCTTTTATACTAGTAGTGTTTGCTTGGAAGTTGGAAGATTGGGTATGTACCTACATATGGGCGTATATAAGGGGGAGATTTAGTTGGTCCGGACCAAGCATATATTTTAATACGCCTAATTTAACTATCGTTTGACCACAGCTTCACTTGCGAGTATACCTATAATGTTTTAGTAATTTCTAAATAACTGAGATTGGCGTTTATGCTGCCTTTTCCGGGGCAAAAAATATTTTATCTTTGTAAATTTTTGCTCTTGATGACTGTACTTCACGTTTTGGACGTTTTACTAGTAAGTCGTTTTGCCACTCAAGACCATGCCGACGTTCTACAAACATCGTCATTTACCCTGATAGTCTTAAGTCTACTGATACAGAGCCCATTTTTGCACCCTCGGTCCCCTCCTTATGAAAGCTATAGGCCTATAGCTACGCCCGTGACTACCTGACTTTTTAGAAATTGATATTATGTGTATATTGTATACTTTACTTACAAAAACTACAAATGTTCTAGTTATGATTAGGTACATAAAGCTTAAAAATAAAAGTATGCGGCTTATGCGTGTTTTTTAGACGCAAAAATCTGTCATCCTTTGCAAATCAGGCAATTCGGTTTCATGAGCGCAGCCCAGGACTTGCACAATCTTGGTGGGGGTCTCATCGTAGTACTGAAACAAAAACACAACATTATTGGACTGGCAACTTTGATATCATATGGCGGGGGACTAGATTCGGGCGTTTGTTTGAAGATAAACTACTGCTTTAGCTTATACTCTCGTATATCTACTGTGACTCAGTCACGTCTGATGACCTTCTTCTTTATTCTTGCATACAAACGTATTCCCCTGCACAATGCCTCTACCTAGAGCAATTGTTTTTTTCATAATTTACTTTGTGGACAGTGATGTCAGACGCATCACGATTTCAAACGAATTCTATATGGGACGGGTTATTTCCTTTCACAAAACTTTTAATATACAGATTAGGTGAAGAACACAACTCACTTGATAAATGACGATGTGGGCACATCTAGCTAGAAATAGGAACTGGCTCTTAAGTTATAGGACAGGGTTTCGACTAGTTAGCCAGCTGAGTGTTAGAAAGTATCCTACCACCACAGTATATAATAGTTTCTTCAAGATGGCTTCCTTCACAGGCAACTCAAGTTCATAGTTAGGATTTGAACTCACGCCCTTTGGCATTCGAACCTAACGCGCTAGCCACCGAGCTATCATATTCGCGCAAAATCGGTTAAGTTCTTTTACCGATATTTGTTTTTTTTTAATGTGCAACCGAGTGACGAGACTAGCGAGGACGCTCGCCTGGTGGTAAGCGTCACGCCTGCCCATAACAGTAGCAGTGCTAGAATTGTGAACTTGCGAATACAATCTTGTGCCGCACTGTACTGTGGTCGTCACCCTGAGATATTAGATGTTAAATCTCTTCTTCCCAATTGATTTCTCTGGTAATATGTAGGTACTTAATAGATTAACATAGCAGCTACATTTATATATATTGTGGTAAAGCGTTATTTAAAACAACGAATTAATATGTACTTAGATACTTACGTTGCCGCTGAACGTTAGATGCAGAGGTACGTTTAAGGAACGGTTCCGATTACCTTCCGGCTCATAACGCGGCTGCCTTTCAAACTCTCCTGGAAAATAATTGTTTTTTTAAGAATTTTTTTCGATAATGGCTCGACTGTTTTTTATTTTTATTTCATTCGCCTAAATACTGGTAGTTTAAGACAAAAACAAATGTATTTTAAGTGATACTATTATTTTACAACTAAATGACCCGGTGAACTCACCGGGTCATCTCGTGACATACATAAAGTTTCTTGTCTTTGGACAAAATCGTATGGAACAGCTGTTTTTTTAACGCAATTTCGGGGTTGGCCCCATAATAAAAGTTGTTTATAATGACGAGTATATACATGCTCTTCAGTATTGTTGAACCTTTTTGTTACAGATTGTATACCCTAACGTCTAGACCCTAGACTCTAGGGGCCTTGAAAGTTTGGTTAATAAGAAAAGATAGTTTAAATTAAACAAAAAATAAAAATAAAAATAAAAAAAGTTTCTAGTAGGTGTAGACTACACTACAGTTTTTATCTTTAAATAGAATAGAATGAAAAACTTAATATCTCTAAGTAATTACTAACCGTCAGCTCTCGCCGGCGCGGGCGGGAGATCTTGAGCCGTTGCTCCGTTCCGTGTGTTAAAGAAGCCCAAGTATTTTAAGAACTTGTAACTACCATACACAAAGGCCAGGAACAGGCTCAGCGACGAAACGAGAATAGCTGCTCCTATCAGCCGAGCCGACGTTTGCTTCCCGTGATCTGTAAGAAGGTTAGACTTCACACTTAACACTTATTCAAGTTTCTAATCTTCCCTCACCATCATCGGCAGCTCCTTGGAAGCCTCCTACCTCTTTCGTTAACACGGAAACCTCTAAAATTGAATTTCCCTTCTTTATTATTTTCTAATAGATACGACATAATCTTCCTTGCCAAGTCAGCCACACCGGCTGAGATAGATAGTGTATATGAACGTTGCGGTGGTGTAGCTATTTTTTATGACTATCTGAGTGGAAACTCTCTTGGAGACAAATTGAAAGTAGGTTTTGGTTATTTTTATGGGAATAAAAATAACCGATCGATAGTGTTATAAGTAGGTTATTTTTTATGAGGACCCGGATATAACTTTTTAACGCCAATAACTTTTAGAAGAAAATTATTTAAATAAAAGTAATTTTGATCAAGATCATTGAAGCGTATGTAGACATGTTACAATTTCGAATGCTATAGGTAAAATAATCACAACTCTGAATCTTAATAGCTATTGCTTGTTTCTGGTGGGTAAAACAGTATTTTTGGACGCTCATATAAAAATATTTGACCAAGAAAACCACAGGAAAGCTTAGTTATTTAGAAGACATAACTGCAATTTAAAAGAAGACGTGTTATTTAGCACCCATTTCTTACAAGATTCGTTCAGTTTCAGAAAGATGATCGTTGAATCACTTCGTCCTCGACTGTTGCTTGAGTAAAGGACTGCAGTCAGATTCTCCTGTTGTGTCTTACGAAAGTTGAAGTGTCCGGAGGCGTCGGATAAATTCAGCACCGTGTAACCGTTGTACATTAGTTCCAGGTGGATGGTCTGGGGACGTCCGCCGTCCCAGTCTAGAATAGAATAGAATAATTTATTGGCCTTATAACATTTTGGTTACACTGGTCAAGTTAAATTTAAAAAACAAATAGACAGAACAGAGAATAGAATAGAGAACATTATACAAACTCAAATTAAAATTCAAATATAAAATAAAAAAAATAACAAAGTAATAAGATTAATAACAAAGTATACATAAGGTAGATATTTTATTATGAAAACTGACAAGGTTTTCACACATTTTTGTTTTATTTATACGGGAATACTCACGTTTAATTAAATCTGATACTCACGCGCGCGACGCGCAGCGGCCCGCAGTGCTAAGCAGGACGCAGCTGCACGCGCGTCGGGCTCTGTTTTCACTCTTTGTAAAAGGTCACCGGATGTGATCGAAACTATAGTCGGAGTATCTGATTTAAATAAACGTGAGTATTCCCGTATAAATAAAACAAAAGAGGTGTATATTTTGGTCGATTCTGACGGTTTTAGTTGACAGTTCTAAACTAATTAAAATATTGCTATTACTTTTTTACTAGGCATGTTAGCTAAGAATACTTTAGTTAGTTTAGTTCTGTCAACTTAAACCTTCAGAATTGACCACAATATCTTTGTCAAACGATTATCTATTAATTATTATTATTAAGTGCAATCGTACTTGTAGTTAGTAGTGTACCTTAAAGAAAAGAGCTTATTATTAATCTTATTGTCAGTTTATTCAACTCATTCAACGATTCCGCGGCCGACTAACCATCACACTGCTCTTTTACACTGGTGATGAACTGACTGGTGTGAAGGTTAGGAAGAAAATTTCCTAACCTTCACACTGTGACAGAGCAGTGTTAAGGTTAGGAAATTTTCTTCCTAACCTTCACACAAGTGTGAAAGAGCAGTGTGTAGGTTAGTCGGCCGCGAACGATTCATACGAGAACGAATAATCTACAGGGCTAATTTCAAAGAATTGTTTGAGGTTTCTTTTAAATTCATTTGTCGGTAAGTTTGTAATACTACACGGCAATTTGTTGAACATGCCCATTTTGTTTAATATACTTATTCTGCTTTTCGACTTTTACCAATCTAGTTCTAGTCTATAAGGACAAATAAAACTTAGCTATGTCTCGCATTAAAAATGCCTTTAGTTGTATTAAATAATAAATATATTTTATCTAGCCCCAAACTAAGCAAAGTTTGTACTATGGGAAACTGATTGATAGAATACTTCATATACAACGTGTAACAAAAAAGTTCAACAATACTGAAGGTTATGTATGTACTCATCATTATGAACAACTTTTACTATGAGGCCAACCCTGAAATCGCAAAAAAACCCAGCTGTTCCATACAAAAAGTTCATTGATTTTGAACAAAATGAATGGAACGGCTAAATTTTTTCTCGCGATTTCATTGTTGGCCCATAGTAAAAGTTGTACATACATACTCTTCAATATTGTTGAACATTTTTGTTACACATTGTATATATATTGTATGGGAGTAAATGAGAGAGCAAGGTTGGTTGGTTGGTTGGTTTTTCCAAGGAGTAAATCTTCTGTAAAACGACAGTAAATGTTAAGGTAACGAGCGCAATGTAGTGATGCTTCGAGTTCGTAACGTCATCGTATATACCCCTATAACCAGAGAAATTTACTAGTCTTTGCCTATAAGGATTTTCTGATAGGCTATTAAAATTAAGAAGCTCATTGTAGATGGCTCTGACTTTGCGTAGACCATGCAGACGTGCCAGTCAATGTCAAGTTATTTATTTGACTTCTTATGCCACATACAGAGAAAAATACTAGGCCACATATCAAAAATACTACTTATGCTGTTTTTGACTGACACCATTAGTCTGCGCTATCTGTCGAGTTGAAGAATACTACTTTTTTTTAAATTCATGTTTGGATAATCGCTCATTGTGTGACAGTAGGTAAAAGTTTTTTTAAATGTCACTTTGAGAAATGTACTCAAACTGACATTGGCTGTTCCATATGTGATAGTGACCCATGTGGCGCACACCGCTACATATTACAGTAGGCCTCAGCAACTCAGCAACTTCAAATAACAATTGTTATTAGGTACTTACATTTCTTACATGTGATGTCGATAGTGTTAGGATCGGTAGATAAATGTTCACACTCCGGAGTACGGGGCGGTCCCCCAAACATGACGGAAAATACACACGGCCGCTTCTGTTCTCCGAGAACATTGGTCGCTCGACAAAGCAACTCGCCGCGGTCCGGATGTAGCGGTTTCCACGTCAAAGTGGAGGAATAGCGGTGCTGGTAGCCTGGTATCTTCTACACAGTCAAAACAACAACAAAAGTAAACCCGTGTCCAGTAAACTACCTGAAACCATAATACTACTTAAGAGTTGACAAGTTGGTCACTTCTCCATAGAAACGCGGTAGTATTACTACTCCACTATGTAATTTTGTAGGTCCAAGACTAAGTATTATATCGATTAATCTCTTCGTTATCTAGGATTGTAAATTATTACGAAAGTAAAAAGTTAATAAACATGTAAGTTATGAGCCAGGAAACATCTTGTATTTTAGCTCAATTTTAACGCCACATTGGACGTAAATAAATAACATAAGGAATACGAAAACTCTAAAATAATTTGTCAAGTGGCATAGTTTGGTCCATAAACATTTCAAATAACTTAAGTTGGAATAAATTAACTCAGAGTTTATCCAACCACATTACAGCAGCCAAAGGTCGACAAAAAATAATTTGCGCGCTCATTTATCTTTCTTTCTCCCTTTCCCACAGTTTGTTTGATGAAGAGAGCATGCTTTTTAGCCGCGCCCACCGATGAGTTCGAGCCGTCAACTTGTCGATCCTTAAGTATAAAATATAAGTTCAGAAAAAAATTCAAATAGAGAATAAGAGATAAAAAATCAAATATGAAGCGTTTCCACGATTGGATAGATTTAAAAAAGAAAAACAATGTTACATATTTGGTGTCTGTTAAGGGCATGAAATTGTACTGAAAATTTTGGTGTGATCGATTAAGATCGATTAACCGATTCACGATTAGATTATAACATATACTTAGTATAATTATTTGTGTGTTGGTAGTTGTAGGAAACTATAGGCGCACGAGTTGCGTTTGACTGATTTATTTTTCTATTGTATGTTCTCTTCGGTATGAACAATAAAGAATTACATATTTTATCTTATTATATAGGTAATATATCTAAGGTGCTATCTAATAATTATCTGACCTACAAGTTGAAGCTAGTATCTCGATATAATAATTATACCTAAATGACGTGTGTATACACTGAGCTCGACTGACAGCACCACACAGCACTGGTTCTCGATCTCACTTCGATTCCAATTGGATTCCGATATAAAATGTGATTAATGTGAGATTTATAAGTCTAACCTTTGCCTGACATTATTACGCAATAGTACAGTTAAAGGTACGGGGGCGCGGGGGTAATCGAGGGAGGGAGGATCGAGGCAGAAGGGGTGGCAGGCGCGCTGTGGCCCGCTCCTCCTTCGATCGCCTTTAACATCTACCCCCGCGCCCGGCACCGCGCGGGCGATGTCTCATTTAAACGGTCCCACTATAATAAAGATAGTGGTGTTATTCATCTATACGTAATTATACAATACAGGTTGTCCCAGAGTCGACGTCAAGCCGGAAGCGCAGATAGGCCAAGATATTAGAACAAAATAAATTACATATATTTTTAAAATAATTGGCGTTTTAAAAATCAAGAAAAATAAGAAGTCAACAATTTACAGTAGCATTATTCAGGATCTAAGTAAATTGTAATTAAAAAAATATTAAAAAAAATATATGGTTATTTGTAGTAAGTATTAACGGGATTATGGACCTGGGTAAGTCCTAAAACTGCATCCAGAACCATCGGAGGACGGGCAGCAGCGTCCTCTCAGTTAACGGTGGTAACCATTCTGCGATCCCCAAGCCGCCTGCCAAGCGTGGGGATTATGGCAACACCTCCCTTTAAGGGAGAGGCCTTCGTCCAGTAGTGGACGTCTTCCGGCTGTTGATGATGATGATGATTAACGGGAGGGTTAATCACCATCACAGGATGATTATTATCTCGATAATTTTGAAACGCCTATAATTTAAAAATACCTACATAACTAGCTTTTGTTGTAGTTATCTGATAACTATTATGACTGAAACATAAATATTTATTCTTTAAATAAGCATTTACTTAGTTACTTATCACATACATCCCCGGAGACGTCCACTGCTGAACGGCCTTAGACCGCCACACTGTACGACAACCTGCCCGCGACTTATAAATTAAGAATATTTTTACCCGCTTTCAGCTTGACATCGACTTCTGGGACACCTGTAGGTATATCTCAATAAAATATTAACCGTGAAGGAAGTGTACACAGTCTCGGTGTTTCTGAATGTCCAGCTGAACTGTTTTGGCTCTGGATACGCGTCCACAACACACGTGACACTCTCCATTTGCCCCGACACGTAGCCGACCACTTCTTCGCGATCGTTCACAGACATTGGTCGGACTGAGGACAAAACACACCGTGATAGCCTTAAGAACATGGTCAAAATAAGACTAAAGTGAAACTAAAATGTGTTCATGTCGTTAGTGTTTTATTTACACGTACTTTTTAGCTACAACAATTTATATAGTGTCAAATGTACGTTTTTTATAGTATTCACACGTGACATATAAATAAAAATGAGCTAATCACAGAGTAAGGAACAGAGTTGCGGAGGTTTTTTCTGTAGAATTTGGGGTCTAGGGTTTGCGAGAGGGTTGTTATGCTCCGCCCATTATTCAGCTATCAGCGGTGACCAGGGAAAGTTTTATGCAGTGACAATAATTGAGAATCCTTTTATACGCTTGATTTCTTATTTAAACTACTTAGCACTAGATGTCGTAATTTAAATCATTAAAGTCAATTTTGGACTTTTCTAGAACAAACCAGTAAAAGACAGAGAGAAAGAGAGCTAGCTCCTCCAAGCAAGAAAAGTATAAATTAAATTACTTACGATTACGCCAATCATGTTACCGGAAAGTTTACATCGTTTTTTTTTCTTTTTTCTTTTACTTTATTATAGAGACGCAGTCCCTCTTTTATCAATTATTAACACGGAGAAACACTTTAAGTGTTGCGGCTGTTATGTTATGCTGAATAACTACTACGCGAGGCATTAACTGACCAAATAAGGCTCCTTCCACATTAGTGACGTCACACTCCGATGGAGCTACCGTGGAACTACCGCATTCATCACAACTCCGTTCCTTCCTACTTGGTGCCAATAAACACGCCTTCTTTTAACTAGCAGCTTATTCTTCTAAATAAATAAAGTTGTCCTTTGAATTACTTTATAAGCGACTATCTCTAAGCGTCTAAAAATACTGTTATACCGCCCATATAACACAAAAATAATAATGCAGTCTTCAGAAATGTATAATTTCAATAAAAAAATGTGTTGTAACGTATTAATAAGAGTGTTCTAATTTTCCGATCTTAGCAATAAAAATGAGCGTGCATCCCGGGGTTTAGTTGTAGTACATCTAAACTAAGTAGCAAGTAAAGCTAAACCTAAAACATGCAATACACTGATTGAGTTGGCCACGTTTTAAGACAGAGTTGAAAAAAAAAAAAAAAACTTCATCATCAAAAATCCATCATCTAGAACATGAATCACATATTGAAATTGGTGATACTTACAGCCAACATGAATAACCACTGTGTCCTCATAAATATTGTCTGTCATATAAGAGTTGTGTACGCGGCAAGTCAAGTTCTTCAGATCGTCACGTCGTGACGGAGCCAGGGTAAGAGACGACACTGTGAAGTTGCCGTCATGAACCTCCTGAACAAAAACATATCATACATACATTCATTCATTCATTCATGCAGTCGCCCTCCTCGCTGTGTATAATAATTTCTTGATAGTTTTGGCGGGAAAACGTAAAAATCATGTCGTTGCATTCTATTATTTTCTTAAACTTGTGTTTTATCGCGAATTAATGATTAAAAATAATGGTGTTTTATTCATTGAGTGTTGAATTATATGCACGAGTGTGGGCAAGTGATATAATGTAGTGAAACATGTCTTTTCGTGTTGTTTTCAAAACTCCGTAGAAGCTCATAGTAAAGTCGCCACAACTTTACTGGGGCATGACTTGGACTCGACTATGACTAATTTCGTGTGACTAACTGTGATTTCATGACATATTTGACTTGATTTTAGTAAAAAAAACTTGAAAATTCATAAACTTGACACTGGCAGAATGCACAACGTGCGATGCCAATAACTAAGAATAATAATAATAATAACTTCTACTAATTTCGCATATCAATAGGTTAAACATAGCGCAGCTATTTTGTAATTTTCAATCCTTGGTGATATACCCATATTTTCATAATAAATGATTTGATTTGATTCATCAAGTTATTATTCGTTTTAAATACCTTAATTGTCACATATTGCGGGTCTCATCAAAACCTTAGATTAAATACCTACTTGTATACTTAAGCTATGCCAAAACCAACTAATGAGTACAAATTCAAGTGGTCCACTATAACGCTTGGAGGACGTTAATTTTTTTTCCTCCGCCAGGAGCCATCCATTATTTCAGACTTTCGTCAGGGATGTATCATCATAAGCCAGAAGACACCCACTGGTGGACAAAGTCCTTCCCCTTAATGGAGGGCCATAATCTCATGCTTGGCAGGTGACTTGGGGATCCTCCGGTGCTTCTGGATGCAGTTTTAGGACATACCCAGCACACCCATGGAACTCGTTAAGAGAGGCTTACTATTTATCGAACATACTCGTACGTTTTGGACGTTTTACTAGTAAGTAATTTTGCCACTCAAGACGTTGTGACCACATCTAGACGTTTTAACATGCTGACATTCTGCAAACATCGTCATTTACCCTGATAGTATTTCTGGTACGGAGCCAAAAATACTAGCTATTGAAAAGTGAAGAACCTGCTGATTCCATCATCATATTAACTTGATGGTATTATAATAAAATACAATACAATACAATACAATACAATATATCTTTATTGCACACCAGAAATATAGAATAACTTAAATATAATAAAAAATAAAAATATGAAAAATAATGAAATATGGTGGGTGGTATTATTTGGTAGGTATCAAATTATTGTAATACCATGTTGAGCTCCGCGGTTTCACCCGCATGATTATGAAAAACGGTGAAGATGATGATGTTTGAAAGTAGCCTATATGTTATTCCGGGAAATAAGCTATCTCCATGTCGAGTTTCATCCAAATCCGTTCAGCCGTTTTGCTGACACATACCGACAAACTTTCGCATTTTTAATGATTAGTGTGATTGTCATAGGAACTACACTAAGTACATATACCGGCAAAGTTTGATCTTGCAGCAGAGTGACACGTGGTGATGAGTTAAGTAAATACCAGTATTCAGGTACCTTATGGCTGGAGGATCTCAGGGTCCGGTCTCCAAGATGCCACGAGATGAAGGGTGCTGGAACGGCGCCTACGACAACACAATCTACAACGCGGGGCACGCCCGCTTCGAAGTTCGTGTTGTTGTTCAGCCGAATCTCGACCGATAGCGGTGGCACTGCGGATTTTAAACATCAGCCTGAGTTGACATCAACATCATTTCAACGCATAATAAAGGTTTCTGCCCGCTAAGCCGTACTACACCATGACCGTTTGACCGTGCTATGAACGTATCAGGCACCGAAAGTAACACGATACACTCTAATGTCCCACTGAAACGGATCGCCGGATTCTCGTCGACAATTTGTTGACGCTCCGTGTATGGTACTGTACTGGTACTGGCACATTAACTCTGACACTAGGGCTGGCCACTCAGCCTATACGAACTTGCTTACTTACTGTTGTTGGTCGGTGACGGAACGGTCTAGTGGAAATAGTGTCATACTTTTCAATACAAAGAATATTTTTTGCCTAGCACGTTCCTTCCTAGCACGATCATGGTGTGGTACGGCGTAGTGGGCAGAAACCTTTCTCAAGTTAATATTTGTGCCGACGGCAGAGAGTAGTTGAATGGTGCTGCTGAATGGTGCGGCTGAACGGTGCGGCTGAATGGTGCGGTTTAATAGTGCGGTTGAATGATGTGGCTGAATAGTGTGGTTGAATGGTGTGGATGAATAGTGTGGCTGAATGGTGTGGCTGAATAGTGTGGCTGAATGGTGTGGTTGAATAGTGTGGATGAATGGTATTGGGAATGGTGCGGCTGAGCGGTGCAGCTGAATGGTGCGGTTGAATAGTGCAGTTGAATAGTGTGGCTGAATGGTGTGGCTGAATGGTGTGGCTGAATGGTATGGCTGAATGGTTTGGTTGAATGGTGTGGCTGAATAGTGTGGCTGAATGGTATGAATTCTCAGTCGCAGTATGCGTACTCACGGTTCATTTTAACGACTACAGTCAAGGATACAGGTTCTGTGACGTCAGAGTTCCTAGCCTTGCAGACATAACGCGCATCCCGGTCAAGTCTGCTGGCATTATGTATCCACACCGAGGCCCAGATTACTCCGTCTTGTACTGTCTCTACGGAGACAACCTGTTCTCCATTGCGCTCCCACCACACTATCATACCTGTTTACATTATACACATACATACATTACCATGTTTTTTAATTTATAGAGATAAGTATACGTATACGAGATAAAGCATAACGGTATCACTAAGCTTCACTAAGATTTCGTATTTTCAGGGTTCTCCTATCGGCTAAGTAATCGCGTCATCCTGTAAAATATCCATCATGTTTTTTTGCATATTTTTTTTATTAATTTTCTTATTCCATATATAGTAGATTAATCACCTAGGAAGCAAAAGTAAAGAATGTTTCAGATTTCATACAGGGTTAATCCTAATCAGTTAGCATCCTTTTACGGGTATGTTCTGTAGGTACATCAAAACAAAAAACTTTTACTATCGGGCCAACATCGAAATCGCAAAAAAACAGCTGCCATACATTTTGCCCCAGATCGATAAACTTTTTATATCGCTGAAAATTGTTAAAAATTGCTCGGGATGATTTAAAGTGGTGAATTTTGGGAGCGGGCCGAATTTCTTCCGTACGCGGACGAAGTCGCAGGTGATCTCTAGTATGTTATAAGATAACATTAAATATTATAGCATCTTCATCGTGTGTGATGGCTTTAATTTAATTGAACTTATTTATGTTCTAATATTTAAGTTTCAAACCTAGAATGTTCTACAAGCGGATAACTTGTGTATATCTTACTGTACTTACTAATGCTTACCTTCCTTATCCTCTACTTCGCAAATCAGCCTTTGGTATTGTCCTATGTTCAGGCGGCTAATGCCCTTAGAGGTGGTCCCATCTGGACTCATTAGCCTGGGTTTTGCAGTGGAATCTGTGTGTCAAAATTAAAAGTACATACATGGCCTTTACGTCTATTACAAATGATTTAAGCAGTGTGTGAAGAGAGACACTTTTTTGGTGGCTGAATAAACCAATTCGAGATGGATTGGTATTTATTGCTGTTATGCCGTTTTGCTCGCTTTACGGTGAGCTTCTCGAACGAGGCTCTAACGTGAATCTCTATTTATAAAATTAAAAGTACAGCCTTTAAAACAATGCTGCGTAACGGGTAGGAGACGCTGTGCACGTTTAAGCTGCGAGAGACCATTTTGTCTGTCTACGAGATTCTACCGCAGCACCATTGAAGTCTTCACAACTGCTGGCAAAATTTGCTTTCATCTGACCGGATGTATGTATGTACTCACGTACAGGATCCGTAATTAAACATCATAAAACCACGATTGTTAATTTCAACTGCGGTCGCGCAGCGTCGGCGGCTAACTCGTATCGCGGCGCAATAAAATTCAAAGTCGCGTAGTGTCGGCGGCTGAATCGTGGTTTTAAGATGTTACGGCGTCACTGTACTGGCGCTCGTATTTTTTCCCTAATCTTGACGAAACTTTTAAGGTAGTTCTAGTAGTTGTTGGTAGTTGTTAAGCAACGGACGGTTCGGTCAGTCTTCGGATGGGTGACCGTGAGTGGCATTTATTTCTGAGCGCTACCGTGGGTCGGATGACACGTTAAATTGTTGGTTCCGGTTGTTTGTTCTAGTTTCTATAACAACAACCGTCAGCTATGTCAGAGGCCTTCGGGCGGCACATTAACTCTGACACTAGGGCTGGCCACTCAGCCTATACGAACTTACTTTTACTTAGGTAGTTCTGAGGTAACAGACATTAAAAAAACAACCGTATTCAGAACCTCCTCCTTTTTTTAACCCGGTTAAAAAACATTACAATCCAACTAATCTACCTAAATTCTGACAACACAAAAACAGTAGTATATTATCGAAATAATGAAGCCAGAGGGCTAACTCCTCCAAAGCCCACACCATCTGAGTTTCACATAATAATAATTAAGGCACGAATTAATTAAAAATGACAGATGCCAAAATTAAAATAGTTTTGCCAAAAGGCACAGAAGGGCACAGACCATTTAAAGTGAACGTCACATCCCATATGAATGATACGTTAAATGAAGCAGTATTATGAAGTGCCATCGTATGTGAGACGCAGTGTACTAAAATGCAAGTGCAGTTTGATATTGCAAACCTCATTTGTTTTACACCACACTTCTACGTAATAAGTACTAATATGAAGTTTGTGTAACTAATGTAGTCTAAAGGCTTCTAAAGGACATTTCCCAGAAGCATGTGGCCTAGCGCTACAAACTTCCGGTACCTCGTTGTGCCAGCTATATAAGACCATAATATCACCAACTAGAGTTTTTTTTTACCATGAGCAGGGCCACGATTTCCATCTTTTAAGATGCTAAAAGGGTTGTTGTATATAGTTGCATAAAGGGTCAGTAGTCGAGTTTAAGCAAAAAGTATTCTAAGTTCGTTCAGCCAACAAACCACCAACCAACGAGTCTCAGTTCTATAACGTAGTCAACAGCTGGTGAAGCTTGATAGTGCACGCGGCATCTATACACGCCCTCGTCTTGCTCCCCGACTTGTTTTATCTGCAATGACGTTGGATCTACGCATTCTCCATTGCACTGCTCCAGCACCTCGATAGAAGACCTGCAATGCATAAGTTATTAAGACAAGTACGATCGTAGTTATTTTTGTTTGGCCAGAGGCCTTTTAATGAGGTTCGACAGGCAAAACTTTTCGCAAAAGGCGCCAGCTGCAAAATTTGCAATATTAAGTGTTATTGTTAAATTGACAATTGTATCTATCTACTCTTGATGAGGGCGTTGTTGATAATCTAGTCCGAGGAAAAATACTGGGTACTGTGCCTTGTATTAAGAATCTACTTAATTAAATCATAATTTCTTCTTTATTTATATACCTAAATGTTTTGGGATATAGTTTAGTTCGTAACTGTTATCTTTATTTAATTTTGTTTCTTTTAAGATTGTATTCTGTTTATAGTATCTTAATAAATAAATAATTCTATGCATCTGTTGACGGCCTGAAAATAGATTATGTAGGTTAGATAGTTGTTTACATTTTATGTTGGTCAGACCTTAGTTAATTTGCAAAGCAAAGGATTGTTGTACAAACCAGTATATGCAGATTCTCCCTGGTAATCCGTGTCTTATAAGAGTAAAACTAATAAATTGTCGAAAAAAACAACAAAATGTATGAAATTGACTGTTGACTAGCCGTGATTGATAGCCGTATCGACGATGAGCCACCTAGCGGAAAAAATCGCAGTGTGGATCCCAATTACACACGTCAGGGTTCACGATTGGGGTCAACAAAGCTTAACATCTTTCATGTCGCAACAAAGTCCGTCATTGATCGCCGTGACAGACGTGCGGTGGACACGCGGCTATAGTAATCTGTGTACCGCTACTTCGGCGTCATCTCGTTCTCGTTGACGTCTCGGTGACGGCGGCGGTGGACAAACGGCCTTAATGTATGATTGATAAAATCTAAAAACTTAATTCAGCCTCACCTACTGTCTTCTTCATTAGGGTAGCGGTACAGGAACTCGTTGTTGTTCTTCATCCAAATCACGTAAGAATCAGGCCCGTCGAGGAATACCTTCCCTTGTCCGCATGGAAGAGTTGCGTCGCGCTCTCTAACTGCCCTCAAAACCACTTGCTCTGAGAAGAATTTTTTTTCCATCAAAGGGACCTTCTGGCGAAGAATATTGTTATCTGTGATTGATCATTGACACATCACTCAAAAATACTAGCGTGTTCAATTCACATTCTCTTGTCCAGGCGCTGATCCACATTTCCGTCCAGCCCCCGCAGTTTAAATGGAAAAGGGAGTTTGAGATTGAGAGTGCAATTTACACTCAAAGTATAAGTAAGTACACAAGAATTTACCAGCCGAGAGCTATCCCTTCAAAAAAGTATACACAACAAACCACAAACAAGTAAGTTGTATTACTTAAAGGTGTGTGACATTTTGGCCTAGTTCATGCAAGGAAGTATGGGAAATTGGTACCACTATATAGGCCACCTGCGTATGGGAAATGTCCTAAGCGTTTATTTATAAATTTGTTTGCTTGGAATAGTTAGTGACATGACCCCATTATCGTTATTTAAACCTTTTATAAAAAATACTATATTTTGTTTGCCGATTGGCGCGTCTAGTAAATAACTCACTCACAAATATTTTTTTATACTTTTAAGTGACGTGACGAGCAAGACTTTCTCCTGGTGGTAAGCGTCACGCCGGCCACTAACAGTAGCAGTGCCAGAATTGTGAACTTGCGAACACAATCCTGCGCCGCCCTGCACTGCGCTCGTCATCTTGAGATATTAGATCTCTTCATACCCAGTAATTTCTCTGGTCATCAGCCAGAAGACGTCCACTGCTGGACGAAGGCCTCCCTCTTAATTGGGAGGGGTTGCCATAATCCCCACGCTTAGCAGGCGGCTTGGGGATCGCAGTGTTACCACCGATAACTAAGAGGACCCTACTGCCCGTCCTCCGGACGTAGTAGATAACTCATTAAGGATGAAATAGAATGGATTTTAATAAAAGACTATAAACTACTGTCTATTGTCTATCTATGTTATTCTCTTACCAAAATCTTGTATCGCAGATATCGTGCCTAAAACCAACAAAGCGAAGTATAATAACGACATGACTCCTGCCAAATCTGTAATAAAAGAAATGTAGGTAAGCCTAAATATATTAGCGTTATTGGAGTACCTATATTTTACCTTACCCAACAAGGCAGGCAGGGATAAGGAGAAAGAGTTTTCTTATAGTCACAATTTCTTATTTCTTCATTATACAGCGTGGTGCTACGGTGCCGACATTAAATTAACACACGTGTAGGGTTAATGATCAGTAACCACCAAAACATTTTAAAAAACGCGGAAAAAAAACAGGCCTTCCATACATTTTGTCCAACGTCGATGAACTTTTTGTATGGAACATCTGTTTTTTTTACATTATTTTTATGGTTTCTGATCATTAACCCTAGACGTGTGTTAATTTTAACACATTTAAATATTTTTTTGTGGTTAGGGACCTGGGTATGTCCTAATACTGCATCCAGACCACCGGAGGACGGGCAGCAGCGTCTTCTTAGTTAACGGTGGTAACACTCTGCGATCCCCAAGCCGCCTGCCAAGCGTGGGGATTATGGCATCCCCTCCCTATTAAGGGGGAGGCCTTCGTCCAGCAGTGGACGTCTTCTGGCTGATGAGTGAGTGTGTTAATTTAATGTCGGCACTGTAGCGCCACGCTGTATTAATAACTAAATGGCCCAGTGAACTTCGTACCACTTAAAGTTTCCTAACTATACCAGGCCTGTATCGCATTGAGGCGTATTATACAGTATTGTTATTTTTTTTATTGTCGAGGTGTTTTCGAGTTTTATATATTTATATATACACGTATGACTAGAGGTCGCCCCGCGACGCCGTTCGCGTACGGGTGAAATTCGCCCCGCTCCCAAATATCTTCCGTAGCGCTGGATTATTCACAAATTTTTTCCTCCCCATTTTCGCGTTTCACTCATTTAGATCAACTCTTACTAAAATAATGTTGTCTATGTTTTAAAAAGTCTATCCAAATACCGAACACAGAATTTTACTAGACCGAACATCATCACAATAGCTTTAAAAAAACAAAGAAGTTTCCAAACAAAAGTTCCATCGCCCATTTCACACCCTTAAGTCATCCCTGACAAAAAAACATTGAAAACAGCATTTCTATCCAATACAAATTTTCATTCCGAACTATAAATTCAAAAACAAAAGAGTTTCATACAAAAGTTTTCACCCATATTTACCCCTAGGGGTTGAATTTAGAAAAAATATTTCTTAGTACACCTCTGAACCGTGGTAGCCTAATCGGGAAACCACTTAGTTTGTATTCGTGAGGTCGCGGTTTCAAACCCAGACCCGTATCAATGAGCTCTTTGGAGCTTATGTTCGGACTTCGGATACAAATACCACTGGCTTTTCGGTGAAGGAAAACCTCGTGAAGAACCCTTAATGCATACGTCCGTAGAATAAATTCAAGTCGTCTATAATGATGAGTACCTATTGTGCCACTTTTCATCAGCAACAGCATACACACTTTTTTAGAAATCTAACATTTTATTAATATTAATCAACTACTTTAATGACGATTAATGTGTTTGAATAACCTTATTCTATGAGAGATCCCTCAACCAAGTTGTCCTGACCTCTGAGTCAAGGGTCGTAGTTTGAATTTAGCTTAATTAGTAAAGAATTCATTAGGGGTGAACGGGTCAAACAGCGCTAGATGACAAGAAAGTAAACCGATCACGCGACCGCCCCTCTGCCATCTGAATGACTCATGCGTGCGCTAAAAAATATTCTGATTTGCCAATTAGTATTGATTCAAATCTTTATTCTAATCATTCTGGCTGACGTAGTATTTAAAAAAAAACAAAAATGGTAGATTGTTTACCAAGGGGGCAAACAACTATTATTAAGGCGATAGTGTTTCTTTGAATCCAGAGCGTAGCGAATAATTCTAGAGTAGAATCCTGAGTGCAGCGAGGGATTCAAAGTATTCGACCTTAAAATAGTGTTCATCCCGAGGTGGACACTACTTTTTATCAACAACTATGAAAAAATAAATAGGTAAGTGCAACTTATGATTAAGAATAGTGGCTACGTTTATATATTATCATTCTCTCTACTCACTTTTTATTGAGGAAGATACACTAAGTTAAAATAAAACTACTTAAGTAAAATCCGAATTTGCATAAGCCATTACGAACGAAGGCGGAATGCATTTCGCGCGTTTTTAATTTTTCAGTAACTTTTAATTTTATTTTTTCGCGCTCCTTAATTTATCATACAGCCTGTTACTTGTTCATACAATATCCGTGGTTGATCTTTTTGGTGAGTGAACTTTTACTTACATTATCCGAAAATAATAACGTTATAATGTTAAGAACTTTTAGTAAAATCAACAACTTTATGACTGTTAATTCGGCAATACAACTCGATCTCCTTCTGACCATAAACATTCCTTATAAAAAAAGTATTTAGGTACTTAGTTAAAATATAGCATTACTATTCATACAAATTAACTAAAAGACAGAATAAAGTTCTATTCCTAAACATTAAAAAACTAAAATGTCAATAAAAGCTATTCTACAGCTTACCTATATTTTTTAAGAGTGCAATAGGTACTTTGATGGGTAAATGATATGAATAATAAACTATTCACTTATATCTAACGAAAATGCTTCACTTTCACATTCACTATGAAACTTTTTTCCTAAGCGACTGTTTCCTGCGCAAACTTTGGTACAACTAAGTTAAAAGTTGCACCTACCAACGACGGAAACACAGGGGGAAATAATTTAATGGACTGCTAAAAACGGTCGGCTTATTATTGTCAGTGATTAGATTTTGGTTAATCGCATTACCTATTTAGGTACTTATGTTCCGCTTTCTATTCCTCTGTGTTAAAAAGTAATCAGTGCCATTTTAAAAGCTAAAATGTTGAAATTAAGGAGTAATTATCTTATCTTGCCATAATAGGGTAGATGACTGATGTTTATATTGTTGAAACCAATAGCTTTGATGAAGAATTTAAGGAAATTTAGTATGTTTATTGAAACAATAATTTAAATCGGTTATTAATGTTCTGATATATAAGCGTTTAAAGTTTTTGGTAGAGCCAACTCTGTCCCTTTCCCACAAAACAAAAAATGTCGTCACGCGTTACTTGTCAAAATAGAATTTATATGGCGTACAGAGAAGTGACGTCACGATTTGCTGTTTCGCTTCTCTGTCTCGCATGATATTAAAATGCTTATAAGTTGCTTATTTTTGATCAGATTTTCATTTTCTTTTCATTTATCAGCTATATTTATGGGCCACATTTTAATAGGACAATTTAAAAAAAACAGTCATCTAGTCTATTAAGAACTGGTTATGGTAAAAAAAAACATACTATTTAATGGAGCATAATATTGTAATAAATGCTTAGGACATTTTCCCTCACGCAGGTGGCCTAGTGGTACGATATTAGACTTTTTTTTTGATAAACTTAGCTTCCTTGGTATTTAAGTATACAAATAAATAAATAGCACATATGGATGAACGCGCGACGATTCAAGGTGGCGGTTTGAACTTGACGCACTGGCAACACTGATAACATTACTATGACATGTCGCCCACGTGGAAATGTGTCCCGTCTTCACCTGAGTTCACATCACTAGCAAGGTGCCAGCGGCGCCGCCGCCAGTCGGTAACTTGATAAGTAGACTACAGTGCGCATAAATAATTAATCGAACAACAATATTTCAGATCAGTATTTTTTTTACATTATTTTATTTATAGGAGCTTATTTCACAACATAATCACGGTAAATATCCCGTTAATAATAATAGAACTTTAGTAAACAACCGTGATAGTTTAAAACAGTGTAATTAACTGGTACACGAGTGGGGACAACAGGAATACATTTTAATTATTTTTATTGAGTTCCGTTGTCCCCATTGAATGGGGACAGCGTCAATGGGGACAACGGGGATAGACCTTATATTTTATCATCTCGTAAAACTATCATATTTTTTTCTGATCGTATCGTTTGCAACAACGAAACAACAACATTGAAACCGCGAAAAAAATATCAGTTGTTCCATACAAAAAGTTCATCGATCTTGGGCACAATGTATGGAACAGCAGTTTTTTTTTGTTGCGATTTCAATGTTGGCCCCATAGTAAAAGTTGTTTGTTTCGATGTACAGAATATGCCCTTAAAAGGATTCTAAATGATTTAAACTAACCCTGTATAAATATCCAACTTATATTATAAACGCGAAAGTTTGTATGTATGGGTGTATGGATGTTTGTTACTCTTTCACGCTGAAACGGCTGAACGGATTTAGATAAAATTTGGTATAGAGGTAGCTTATACCTTGGAATAAAACATAGGCTACTTTTTCATTCTAGTAATCGCGAGAGAAACCGCGGGCATTGGTAGTAATGTAATAAAAAAAATAAGGTCTATTAGTGATAACCTTTATTGGCCTATATGTGCTCATTATAATGTTTATTATTTCCCCGTAAGAAGGCTGTTGGTTGTCCAAATAAAATAAAAATAAAAAATGTTGAAAAACAATGGTCACGGTAGTACTCATTGTACCGTCGTCGATATCTTTTCAAGTCGGTTATTAATTTCAAGTTTGATACCATTGTTGCTGACGGTACTTAACGTCGCCGCCTACATTTAGAAAATGTTGTTTTGCTTTATTGATCCCATAATGAAAGTAGTTGGTATTTTAGCTAAATGTGAAATTGTAAACACGCAGAGATCTGCTTGACCTTCCCCATTCACCTACTTACTTATTAACTACGAGCTCTGATTTAATTATTATGACGTTGCTCTACTAATAGATTGTAATTGTATCACAATGAGTGAGTGTTTTAAGACAAGGGGTGCTTTAGAATCTAGCTTTTTTACGCAAGGTTAGTTCTAATCAGTTAGCATCCTTTTAAGGGCATATTCTGTACATAAAAACAAACAACTTTAACTATGTGGCCAACTTTGAAATCGATAAAAATATATCAGCTGTTACATACAAAAAGTTCATCGACCTTGGGCACACTGGGCTAACTGATTAGAACTAACCCTGTACAATCAAAGGAGTGACGAAACGAAGAAGCGTTCAAAAACAAAAAAAAAACTTTTTATGGCGTGTTAAAGTTTGAAGCAATATTTTTCTATATTTAAAAGTTATGTTGCTTAAGAGTGGTGCAAAATCCTCCAAGATTGGTTAAATATTGTAACGAAAAGACAAGAAAGAAAGACAGTTTTCTTTTTATATATAACGTAGGTAAGTAAGTTTGTATAAGCTGTGGGCGCCCTATATATTTAGTGGCAGAGTTAATGTGCCACGGAGGCCTCTGACACGGCTTGTAAAGGAATGTAGGTACAATGGGGAGCTAAAGTTGACATTTATTGTGAAGCTTCTCGTCTCGTTTTTGTAGTGGTATGACTCTACTGCAGAGCCCGCCTGGGGAAGTACCACACCTGAGCCAGTTATTCAACCCCCCAGCAGTGCCTAGTGTGCAAACATTACTGTGTTCCGGTTTGAAGGGCAATGTTACCAGATACATTACTGGGCATGAAGAGATATAACATCTGATATCTCAGGGTGACAAGCGCAGCGCAATGCGGCGCAGGGTTGTATTCCCAAGTTCACAATTCTGGCACTGCTACTGTTGGTGGCAGGCGTGACGCTTACCACCAGATGAGTCTTGCTCTTTTCGTCACTCGACCGTAAAAAAAGACGAATCTTCGTATTCATCCAGTAACGAAATTTATCAAATTGGGATGCAAAGTTTGTATGTATAGTAGAGTTTTCCATTTAACCAAAATGATACTGCATATACCTTTAACGGCCTACTGCTGGTCATAGGCAAACCAACGGCGATTGGATGATACTCCCAAAATACTAGCCCGATGTGCCGAATTGGCGAATTCACATAATTAAACGTCATTGAATTTCTTCTCCGGATATTACCTATCCCTACCGGTAGGGATAGCATGGTAGGGATAGGTGTACCAGGCCGATATGTGCAGGTCTCGTCAAGATGTTTTCATTTACCAAAAAGCCAACCAAAGTATAAAATATACTAACATTATACAACACATGAAAAAAGGTAATTTAATTCGAAGGACTAAGTTCCCGGGATTCCGAGAGCAGCGCAAGATTCTAGATTAGAATCCTGAGCGGAGTGAGCGAGGGCGGTTTTTTTGTGTGGAAATATCTCTACTTTTTACCATTGACTGCGAGAAAATTGTTAGTAGTAATTTTATTAATACTAATTGTATAGCTTAATAGAATTATATAGAATAGCTTTATTTAGTCAGACAGTAGGTGTATTTTCAGCACGTTTTATTTATATTTATTCGTGCTTGTTCCAAATTACAAATATTTTTATCCACTCAGTTACTAAAAGAGAGTTTTATTCCCATGTCATCGATTAATCAAATACCTTTTTCAAGTGGTAATGGTAAACATGTATTATTATCACATCTATTCAAAACGAGATAGTTTGTTCTTCGCAAACAGGGAACAAAATAGCTCTTTAAGCCCTCGGGACGAAAAGTGATTAGAATATGGAATGAGGATATTGTTAGTAAAAGTTCCAATAACCAAAGAGAGAGTATGAACAAGTAACAGGCTGTATGATGAAGAAAAGCACGCGAGTAAATAAATAAAAAAAAGGTTAAAACAAAAATGCCCGTCTTCGTTCGTAACTTTACTCAAATTCGGATTTTATTTCGTTTTATTTTAACTGAGTGTACCTTTCTCACGTACCTAGTGAGAATGAAATAAACGTAGGTACTATTCTTATTCATAAGTTACACTTACTTAATTTCTCATAGAGGGTGAAAAAAGTAGAGTGTCCACGTCGGGATCAACACTATTTTTAAGTTCGAGTGGCGTACTTTGAATCCCTCGCTGCGCTCAGGATTCTGTTTTCTCTGCTCTCTGCTACTCTAAAAACCTTCGCTACGCTATGGAATCAAAGAAACTCTGTCGCCTTTAAAGTAGTTGTTTAAGTTCCCTTGGTAAACAATCTACTATTTCATACCACCTGCTCGACAACGTCCTGTAAGCCGTATCTATGTTTTACTTGCTCACTGTTTTATGGTGCCGAGTAGTTATCTTGCTATGTTATATACAAAAAAACACTTACCTATAGTTATGAAAATCGTAATTCTCAATTTTGTTGCGAATAACGTTACAAAACGACGACATGAAAGAAAATATAATAATATAAGTAACGCAACAAAATTGCGAATTGCGATTTTGTTGAAAATACTTTCAACAAATCTATCTATACGTACAGATATACGTATATATACCCACACTTATGACTATATCGACACCATCGCGGGTCGAACCTGTGGACCAAAAGCACAGGATCGAGGCCTCGGTAACCGTAGCTATGCCATCACCTGGGTGCTTCACCTTGCCTGGGACCTCTACGTAATAAGTAAAGCCTTGGATAATGATGATGAAAGTTACAAAAGTTCAGTAATAATATAATTTGTACTATATTTTGCATTTCTCAACTTAAATCTTCAAAAACTGTGAAACTTACGACCAAGATAGCGGCACGCCATATAGGTTAATTCTTAAATCTTGCACGATGACGAATGTAGCGTGTGCACCTAGTGTTTAACCATGAGGGGTCGGGCCCGAGCTGTCGGGGTGACTAGGGGTGACTCACCTGTGTGAGTCATGTATCGGCCAGCACCCGCGATGCATTCAATTTAAGGCCAGTTACATCTGTCCGACTGCAGGGCAAAGGCGTCCCTTCCTTCTTTCCCCTCCTCATGGTTGAGAGCTTTAATAGTCAAGTCAACTCGCAGCCAATACAGGACTTATATTTTTTGAAATATTGGTAAGTACCTAAGTATGTGTAAGTTACTAACTTAATACTACTTAACTTAGTTTTCCTGAATTAAAATTAATTCACAAAAATTTAATTTTATCATAATTTTTTTTTTTTTAAACTCTTAGCTGGTTGTGGAAAATTATGAAAATGGAAAAATAAATGCTGCTTAATAACTAGTTATGAAACAGCGAAGAAATTTTAATTTTTAGTTATGAACGTGGACGAAAGGCTTTTTTTCATCTTTTTTTAATCTAAAGAAGTGACTGTATTAGTTTTGTTGGAGCTTGTTGAAATGCTAGCACAATTTGACTGTACATCGAGTAATTTCCAGCAGACTTCAAAAATTGAGGTTCTCAATGGGCGATTTATGCACTAACGTGCTGTGGCCACAGAACAAAGGGAAAAAAAAGAAAAAAGTTAGTACCTATAACTAAGATCGAGTACATAGTTAGCTTTACGAGTTAAATAATATTTTAAGTGGCCGCGCCGTCCCGAATACTTTCCAGCGCGGCCACCTGGGTTTAGTAATATACGTTATCTTGGTTCTTTTAAAGTATTACAAGTAATTGTACTACCCGACTAAAATGTCTTTATTAGTTTGAAAATACTTACGAATTTGGAATATTTCTAAATCCAAAATTTAGATCTTTAACTTTTGATAATCTACTAAAATTTGGATAATCGACACCAGTCGATAGCTTCATAGCAGCGTTTCCTACCTGTTGTATTATTTTCGCAGGCACCGCTATGTTCGTTTCAAAAATGAAAAATTAAATACTAGCATCTCAGCTTCATCAGTGGTGCAGATGCAACTGCTTGTTTGCACCATTAATGGTGCAATAAAAACTACACCTACTATACTACTAAATGCTTGTTGCATTTGCACCATTGAAAGGGAAAACAAAAAAACAGACAAACAGGCCGTATGAAAAATTATGAAGTTTGTATCTAGTGTAAGAACTCCTTCAGATGGCAACTACTAGGGTCTTGAGAAGGTTTTCCTTCGAAGTATTTTCTCTTTCCACGTTATAATACAAAAAAAAATTAAGTTTTAATATTATTTAATTGTTTTACAAGGTCTTGGAGGATCTAGCTCTCTCTCTCACAAGGTAACAAATTGTGTCAAGCTCTAAACTGGTTAATGTCATACAATATACTCTAGCTCTAAAGAGATATAAGACCCCATTTTGAGAATATAATCGACATTTCTGAAAGTGTCCCTAAAGAACCTGCAGATGGGGGTTGAGCTTATGGATTAAATCCATCTATTCTCTTCATCATCATCATCAACCCGGAGACGTCCACTGCTGAACTAAGGCTTTCCCCTTAGACCGCCATACTGTACGACAACCTGTCATTTGCATCCACCGGTTGCCCGCGACTTTTACAATGTCGTCGGTCCACCTAGTGGGAGGCCTTCCTACGCTGCGTCTTCCGGTTTGCGATCGCCACTCAAGAACCTTTCTTCCCCATCTGTTATCAGTTTGTCGAGCGATGTGGCCTGCCCATTGCCACTTGAACTTGCAAACCCTGCGAGCTATGTCGGTGACCTTGGTTCTTTGGCTAATACCCACGATCCGGATTTTATCGCGCTAAGTTGCTCCGAGCATAGCTCTCTCCATTGCCCGTTGCGTGACTCTGAGTTTCTCCAATAGGCCAGCAGTTACAGACCACGTTTTAGTTCCATATGTCATCACTGGCAACACACACTGGTTAAAAATCTATTTTAACTAATCATAACTATAACATCTATGTATTTAGTTTTTGTAGATTTTTCAAAAAGTGCTGAAACTATTTCGTTAAAATTTAGGTATCCTCTGAAGTACCAAAAAAAAAGAATCATCAAAATCGATTCATAATTGTCGGAGTAACAGCGTAACATATTATATTCCAAAAAAAGAAGAGAACCCTCCACCTTGAAGTCGGTTAAAAAACGCAAATTTGGAAATAATACAACGCAACGACATGTTTTTTCGCGTTCCCGCCTGATAATATTTCTAGTGTTTGCTTGAAGCTGGAAGCGGCTTCTAAATAAGTAGCGGAAACGCGCGACAGCCACGTCTTGTGGTCTCTTCGCTCTTGGTAGTTGTGGCCGCTTCTTTTCAACCGACTTCAAAAAAGGAGGTTCTCAATTCGAATGTAAGTTTTTTTTAACCCGTTACTTACACTTGAGGACGGGCAGCAGTGTGTCCTCTCGGTTAACGCTGGTGAGCATTCTGCGATCCCTGAGCCGCCTTCCAAGCGTGGGGATTATGTATGGCAAACCCCCTCCCATATTAAAGAGGACGCATTCTGGCTTCCGGTTCGCACAGTGAGCTGCGGGATTCCGCAACTCACTGCGCGAGCGAAGTCGCGAGTGGAACGTAGTCTAAAATGAAATTCTAATGTACCATCAAAACATGTTTATTTCTTAGAAATTATAATAAAACTAAATAATTTTAAGCAACAGAAATACTTACTATAGGATAAAATGCAATCCTATTGGCTTCAGGCCCAAAGTCAAAACGAAACTAGCCTACAGTCACCAGAGCCCGCCTCCACTAGGTTAAAATATAACACATGAAACGGGCCCGTATAAAAATCACACATTTAGTATTTTTCGTTATTCATATTTAAAATGTTAAAAAATACATCCCGACGATTAAGCAAGGGTTACATGATTTACTTTGAAAAATTCAAATTACTTTTATTGACTTCTTAGTAAAAAATCACATCACAAAGTATATTTGTCCGAGCGAGCAGACAAAATAGACTGAGACTACGAGCGACTTCTTCAATTGAAGACTTAGTTTTTTTTGCGATAACAGTCGGTACAGAAAGCAATCATAATAAATTTCAAATAATCTCATTTTTTTTACAAACATACAGAAAACTTTCTAGGACTATGAAATAAATTATATTCAGAGCGTTATGAATAAAGGGGGTACGCGTATAAGTTGAAGAGGGATGGCTCATGACTAGAAGTTAATCAGGGCAATGAAGATAAATAAGATCACATAATTAGGTACCTAAATATACAGTAATTCAATTAGGTATATCAGTCGCTCGCGCACCGTCTAGTCTGTCGTCTGACTGACAAATAGCCACCACTTTCAACACAATTGTCGAGTTAACTTGTTTTTTTAAAACTTTAGTTAACTTTGTTAACGAATGATTTAGCTTCTTGGACAGCGCAGCAAATTAATTTCGAGATGATCCAGTATTACAATACTGACTACATAAATTGATTATAACACTTTGGACGAGACATTTGGATGAAACAAACTTTGCTACGCCGCCTGAGAATACCCCAACAATAATTATATATACAATTACATTATAATCTACTGTTCGCCAACTAAAAAATATCATAAAAAAGGAAATAATTCTCTATGCATTCTTAAACAAATGCTTACATCATCGATTTATTGGGGACGCAGTGTCTCCAATAGTATAATATTATAAAAATAAAACTGAAAGACGCAACTCCACGCCGCTACATAATAATAATAAATTTTATCTAATGTTCACATTGTTACGGATGGGTTTCTAAACGTAGGTATAGTCGAGTAAACGCATGTTTCCTCAATTTTTATACCAAACACCGTAATAATTACAATCTTTCTCCAAAACTGCCGTTGCATTTTGTGATTGAACTTCATTTCCTAATAATTACACAGATGTCTTAAAAACGACATAAAACGTCAACCACAAAGCAATCAGCAATAAAAATTTATAACAATGCAATAAATACTTAATTATATTTATATTTGATAGGACTTGATCGAGTCGGTAGCGGTACCATCTATACAAAAAATTATACAGTATAATGCAACTTTTTATCTCCTCTACATTGCACGAAATAATCACAAAGTAATTTATAAAGCTACTAGGTATCTGGTATCGGAGTCTATGTAGCAAATTAACTAATTTGAAAAGGTTTTTTTGGTTTTAGGCACTCCTAAATTAGTTTCAGTGGAAATTTCATATGATTCGTTGTTTTTTTTATTTAGACCTTTTTTATCCTAGCGGTTGATTTTGATTTAATGCGTGTGAAAGTCAAATATATAATACATAGCAATATGTCTTCGAATGCAGCCTGTGACATGTGTAGTCAGATTATTGTGAACTCGATATTACATTGCACAAGTAGCTTAAGTTTCAAAACAGACCGTTCGCCTGATTGTTTAAAGTCATATTTGCGAGTCTTTAAACAGACTCTATGTTATAATGACTTTTCCTAGGAAAAATAAATCATACCAAAATAAAATTGGTTTTAACTATACAAAGAAAAAAACAAGCCACTTTTTATGCTACGGCGAGCCCAGAGAAATAAACCATCCTAGATCGCACTGTACGATTTAGATGACATTTCTTCTGACCATCGCAATAAATTACCTTTATCTAAATATACACTTTAGTGGCTTTTAACAATATAAGTCGAGAATACACATGTTGGGATTAAATGAGATCTTACCTAAAATTAAAATTCCCTAACATAAAATAGTTCGATTGTTTTATTGCAATTGTCCATGTTAAATCAATTATACTTAAGAAAATTATTATACTATCATAATAACATAAATAGTAAGTAAATGTCAATAACAGAGTATTACTCGAAAAACTTAGATATTTACAAATGAAGAAGGCGTCGAGTTGAATCTCCCAGCTATATCTATTACCCCCTATATTAGTTCATTTTTTAGCTTAGTAAATAGATAATAAATAGATATCACCAGCCTTAGCTATCGCTCCCGACAAATAGGTAAACACTACATCTTAGCATTATTATACAATAAAACTGTAAAGCAAGCGTTGCTACACTATAAGTAAAAGTACAGGTAGGTCAGTTTTAAAAATATCGGTCGTCCAAGAGAATTGTGGATACAAATGTATATCTAATCTTACGAGCAGGCGCTACTCTCTCATAGTAAAATCGTTTTTGCCCCAACTGTATCCTTGTACTGTGCGTCAAGGCAAGAAACGAACGACTAGAACTGGGTTTACTTGTACACTACTAAAATCGCGCTATACGTAGCTCTTTTGAGGCTTTAATCTTTGATTGACTAAATATGATATTGTAACGTTTTCGCACAGTAGCTCTGATGGCCAAAGGTTCTGTCGAAATGCCGCTAGATCCCATTGATCAATACGCTAATATATTGAGTGTTATATCTAAGTTACAAGACATGATTGTTTTCTACAAAATCTTAATATTATTTATTTAGAATATTAAATAGGTGTCGTACACTTCACAGCCTTACGAGGTTTCGTTCGTGAAACATTATATTTGTCAAATGTATAGGTATATGAATTTTACCTATTAAAAATGGGCGTGTTATTTAGATATAGAGTTCAATTATTAGCGATCGCACGCATCGATCAATGCGACCTTCCTTTAAGACCGACCTGCTATGGAAGTGTCAAATGATCTACATCGGTTACCAGGGGCCGTAACATGAACGCTTATTCCGGGACCGAATACGCTCAGCTGCCGACGCTGCGCGACTATGAATTTTATCTCCTGGCAATAAGGTTCGCGGTCGCGCAGTGTCGGCAGCTGAACTTATTCGGTCCCGCTATAAGTGGTTCACGGTACGGCCCCTGAAATTCACTATCAGTTATTGTAAGATAGGTTTCTAATATTCATTAATTATTCTATAGTATGCATCTGTGAAAATGGCCCGATATTTCAAGCGTTTACTAGTTTCATTCCAGTTGGCTCAGCTCGCTCTCTTGTCTTCATAACCTTAATTTTCCCATGGTTATATAAATGCAGCCCTTAATTAAAATTTGGCATGTTGTCATAATTAGTAATATACAGATAAGACAGAAAGTTTGAGAAGGCAGATGTAACTTTAAAATACGAAAAATAAAAAGTTGTGTTTCTATTATTACAGGTAATGGATTGTAATGCGAGTATGGGTTGTAGTGGTAATGGATTCTAATCGTAAGTAAAACATATCTGTAGGACTTTGATTAGACCAAATCTACTGATCACACTACGGCATTTTCTCGAGCTTGTCAAAGGTTGATAAAACATACAAGTAAATATAGTCAAAATATACGTCTACGCCATAGATCGCCATTAAACTTCGTACGTTAGCATACTACGATTTAAACTGAACTGAAAATTAACTCGGGTGCATAGCTAAACGCAGCTAGGGGAATAGATTTTGAATGTTTGCCACGATAGAAAAAAAAACAAAGTAGACACTAAATCGGCATTTCGATTAGCTAAATCTAAGAAAATACATAGTGAAATGTATACTAATAGATATAATATAGAATTATTTACTTTTTGAATTTTAAGATTACAGTATTTCTTTGTTATATTTTTCAATACAAAGGAAAACGTACAAAATTTAGCAATTCAAGAGTTCGCGCCTACCGTTTAGGACCCGCCTGGACGACAAGGAGGTCGGAGACGTGTCGTTTGCTCCACGAAATTTCCCCCTTTGCTATTACAAGCTATGATGAGCTCTTCTTTTAGCTTCTCGTGTCTTCTAGTAGCTGGATGACTACCAATAACTGATTAACTAAACTTCCACTTCAACGGAATACTGCCTATCAAATTGCGAAAGCACGTGGTGAAATTTCATTATGTCGTCAGTAATTCGGGCCATACTAAACTGTGCTTCTATTTATGAACACCATATAGTAGAGGATCCGATGAACAACGAGCTTCACCCATCTGTTTAGTCGATGAAAATTGTTTGTTATAAAATAAGTATGTTAGAAAATACATAGGGAGTGGGTTGGCTAAGAAAACCAGGCAAGGCTAGGTATAACTAAAAAAAAACAAAAAAAATGCACACATGAGATAAACGAATAAATTTAATAACAATCGAAAGTATGAAGCTAATAGAATATGCAAACTTTGGGTTTCTGTTTTTTTCCCTGGCGTAACTACTGGTTATGTAGGTATAAACAGGGATGGTGATACTAGCTATTTTAATACTGATTTATTTAATTAACAAATAAGTGAAGTGAAGTTAAAATGGACGTATCCGTATTTCGACGCGGAACAGCTCGGGTAATATGGCTTCCTCGTCGACGCCCTTCGCAGTCATTATAAGTGTTTTGTGGGGTCACGCCGTTGGTCAGCATCTCCGCACTGTAGTGGCATAACATCTCGGTGGGTTCCATCTCCAGCTGACTGCCTTTCACGGCGCCTGGTACACCTATACTTACCAAGCTATCCCTACCGGTAGGGGGAGGGTAAGTGGAAAACTATATTGGACTCTTTTTATACTTTCTTTTGTTTTTATAATATCAATTGTTTTTCCGTGGGTCTACAAATAATAAGAATGTGGTTGGCATAACATCTCGGTGGGTTCCATTTCCAGCTGACTGCCTTTCACGGCGCCTGGTACACCTATACTTACCAAGCTATCCCTACCAGTAGGGGGAGGGTAAGTGGAAAACTATATTGGACTCTTTTTATACTTTCTTTTGTTTTTATAATATCAATTGTTTTTCCGTGGGTCTACAAATAATAAGAATATGTTTTTTTTTCTTGGTAATGACAGTCAGTTCTATTGGTAGTTCTAGAGATACAAAGTCTCATTATCAGTCACTCAGTCAAGTCAAAGTATCATTTGCACTACCATTTCTACTATTTAGTAGTACTATTGATACGAAGCGAGTGTGTCAGGCGTTTTTTATGGCACATGCACTAGGTATAATTTATTTATTCATTACTAATGTTGCCAAAACTTGGTATGTTTGGTTTTTTATTATTATTATTTTTTATTTAACCTTTGTTGTATCACCACCATTTGTTGTATTTGTTGTTGTACCAGTGGGACAACTGCAGAGCAAAGGTCTAATGGTGGTGTTTTATTCATTAATTTTTATTATATTTTTATTTAGTAGGGATAAGTGGACTAAGAGTTCATATTTTCCACTTATTCCTACCGGTAGGGATAAGTGTTTATTTCCAGTGGTGGTAGTGGATAGGTGTACCAGGCCAATTTATTCATTTTAAAGCTTTCGTCTTTGCTGTTGTAAATAAACAAGAACAACCCCGTATCTTGTTTTTCGTTTTTTTTTAAATATCTTCTTGAATCTGCTGAATGTAGTCATTTGATCGTCGTTTGATGAGCTCCTCTTTTAGGTTCTCGTATCTTGTAGTAGCTGGATGACTACCAATAAGGTCTTCCACTTCAACGGAATACTGCCTATCTAATTGCGAAAGCACGTAGTGAAATTTCGTTATGTAGTCAGTAATTCGGACCATACTAAACTGTGCACCTTCGCTGTGAAACTTCTATTTGTGAAAACCATATAGTAGAGGATCCGATGAACAAACGACCTTCACTCATCTGTTTAGTCTATGAAAATTGTTTGTTATCAAATTAAGTATGTTAGAAAATACATTAAAGAAGGTGAGCAGCAGCGTCCTCATAGTTAAATGTAGTAACACTCTGCGATCCCCAAGCCGCCTGCCAAGCGTGGGGATTATGGCAATCCTTTCCTTATAAGGGGTAGGCCTTCTTCCAGCAGTGGACGTCTTCCGGCTGATGATGTGAAACAGATGGGTGAAGGTAGTTGTTCATCGGATCTTTGACTAATATTTGTGTTTTTTCTGGTTAAAATGGATCTATCCGTATTTCGACGCGGGACAATTGGAACACTCTGGTAATATGGATTCCTGGTCGGCGCCCTTCGCAGTCATTATAAGTGTTCTGCGGGGTCACCAGTAGCACGCCGTTGGTCACCATCTCGTCGGTGGGTTCCATCTCCAACTGACTGCCTTCTACGGTCTTGAAGATCAAGGAGGTGCTGTCATTACTAAAATATCTGGCAGTAACAAACGAGATATAATTGATGACGTCATTGAATTTATTCATATTAAAGCTTTCATCTTTGCTGTTGTAAATAAACAAGAACGACCCCATGTGTTGTTTTTCGAAAATTTCAGAAATAGCTGCTTGGATCTGCTGAATGGAGTTCTCATCTACATTATATTTCTCTTTAATACTACTTATATCAGAATCTGGAATGGCCATTGGTAGACTTGCATAAATTGAACATGTGACCCAACTGTTATTTCAATCCAATCTATAGCGCACACGGAACGTTGCTCCTGGTTGAAGTACCGATGGAAATAACTTATATTAATTTTGATCAATTTTATCTTTTAAATTTTGACATTATTGATTTTTTATGGATGTGACTAATGACTTGTATAAAAACTTTGATTTGATGATTTTATTTGGCCAATTTCTTGTATTTTTATAATAATGTGTATTTTAACTTTTTAATCATGTGCATAATATTATGTGTAACTTAACCTGAAATAAAATTAAAAAATTTTTTTTTTTTTTGTTGGGATTGTACGAGAGGTCGCTTAACTGATTCTCATTTACAGCTGCGCGCACCGTAGCTGGGAACACAATAGGATAATCGCCTCTTCGAGTTCGTCACAGGAAAAAATCTTCTTTCCAGTTTCGCAATCCACGAAAGCATCCTCGAGACCGATATCTTGCACATCAGGATTTTTCACGTCTTGGAATTCATCATCAGAGGACTGGGACTGGCTATCTTCTGAGGGTTCGGTCTGAGTCGAGATAGAAGCCCTTACGGCCACTGTTAAGGGCAATACTATTTTGATACTGATTTATTTAGTTAACAAATAAGTGTAAATAACTACTATCAACATACCTGTTAATAGCACCCAACCCAGTAGTTTTACGCCTAGAAAAAAACAGACAACCCAAAGTTTGCAATCCATATATTAAATAAAAAAATATTTTTATTAATCATCTATCATTGCCAGGTTTTATTAGCAAACCCACTCCCGATGTATTTTCCCGATATTGGGTTGCCGTGAGCGGCAGCGTCCCGTCCGCACCACGCTCGCCTGTCTCTCAGATTTCACAAGGTACTGTAAATCTAGCGGGGATGCAAAACAACAGCTTGTATAGACAATAGACACAATAGTTTTTTTTACAATCAATTGACGAGACAAGCAAGACGTTCGCCTGGTGGTAAGCGTCACGCCTGCCACAAACAGTAGCAGTGCCAGAATTGTGAACTTGCGAACACAATCCTGCGCCGCACTACACTGCGCTCGTCACCCTGAGATATTAGGTTAAATCTCTTCATACCCAGTAATTTCTCTGGTTACATTGCCCTTCAAACCGAAACACTGTCATGCTTGCACACTACTGCTTGGCCCTTGAATAACTGGCAAAGGTGTAGTACTTCCCCAGGTGGACTACCACTACAAAATTTGCAAAAATTTAATTTTCCGCCGCAAGTAAAAATATGATTTCGATCTAATAAGTGCGATTTCATTAGTCAATATCTCGTAAACGGAAACGGTTACAGGGTTGGTGCTAGCACATTTAAGAATTGCATTTTTATGCTCTATCGATTTGCAAAGGATTCATCTTCTGCCGCAATAAAAAAAAATGTCATATGCCCTTAGTCCTATAAGCGTCGCAAAATTAAAATATCACGGGCGTAATAAGTAGAAAAGCAACTTCATGTCCTGCTAACATACTCTTACAAATTATTATATAATTTTTAGAAGGATATTATCCTCCTTACCGTTTCTACTGCATACGTAACACTGTGGTGCAAGCCGCGACCACAGAACGTGTAATAGTTACTACGCAACCGCGCGGCTGGCTTGAGCCCGCTCGGCGATGTTTTTCACGCGCACAATTTCAACAGCGGGGGGCCTTAACATAGGTGGCAAATTACAAAACTATGGATATGATCTAATTCCGTGATGTAAACCAATAGAGCGTACAATAATGAACCTCCAACATGACATCACACTCAGTGGTTTATTCTATACAGTTCAATTGGTCATTAGCACGGCGGTCACCGATTGGTGGACATAAACCCTAACACCTAACTCTTTTAGCACTTAAATTTATAAAGACCAATGACAGTAACTGATAAAATCTAGCTTAATATAATTTACTAAATAGATAAAAAAAAAGCTGAAATCAAATTATAATAATTATCACTTAACTATAATAATTAATGTAAAATTCATACTATGTATTAAAAACAAAGGAACTCAATTTCATTATTTATAAAACAATGGCGATCAAAGTTTAAATGTACTCGGAGTACAATATTGAATGATGATACAACTCAATTATTAATTCTCTTACAATAAGCTTTACACGCATTAGTCTCACACTAGTGCCGTCGCAAGCGTAATGCAGAAACGAGGGGTTTTTAAATTATTGAGTTGTACATATTGTATCACAAATAATATTTGTAATAGTGACCATCGCAATACATAAAACATTGACTATTATATTTTATTTTATACGTTGTATAAAGTTCATTTTATAACGATTGGACGACTGTTTTCCAAAGTCCGGACAGATTTTTAAAAACGACTTTTCTTCTGTTTCGAACATTAAAAAATATATCAAATTATAAAATCAGTATTCCGCTGTAAGCAGGTTGAAATAACATAAATTCAAAGGTTTTTAAGTATGTTATCCATTGAAATCGAATACGATGTGTCCACGCTAATATTGAATTAGTGACTGACGAAATATTGACATTGAATTCCTTAGGTGGTCAACGAACTCATCGCAATGAACAACTACTACGAAAACAAAACGGAAATCGCGAAAAAAAACAGCTGCTCCGCACATTTTTTCATGCGTAATTGCATTTTTGTATGGGGCACGCGATTTTTTTACGCGTTGTCTGGGTCGGTTTTGTAGAACAAGTTCTCCATTATGATGACTTGAATGACCCCCTAAGATAATGCCCATGTCATTCTATATATAATTAATTTTTAATTTCTCCTTGCGGTCCTACGTGGCGCTACAGATAACTGCGCCACATAACTTCTATCAGAACTTTAATCTTTAATAACGTAATTGCATTTTTGTATGGGGCACGCGATTTTTTTTACGCGTTGTCAGGGTCGGTTTTGTAGAACAAGTTCTCCATTATGATGACTTGAATGACCCCCTAAGATAATGCCCATGTCATTCTGTATATAATTAATTTTTAATTTCTCCTTGCGCTCCTACGTGGCGCTACAGATAGCGCCACATAACTTCTATCAGAACTTTAATTAGCTATTCATCTTAAAACTTCTAACTATGTTACACTGATGTAAGAACAAAAAAAAATATTGGTACCTTACAAGTTAAGTTTTGAATGTTTAAAAGATTCCTAAATTAACTTGTCAGTTGTAAAGCTGTATTGAAAAATAATACGAACTGTCAACTTTAGCGCGTTTTCTCACGACACGACACACGACACCGTAAATTACGGTGTCTATACCGAGCGCGATACAGTTCTATTGGCCGTATTATAACACGACACTTTTGGCGTGCAATCGATCGTTTTGATTATATACCTGTCTATACTATATAATCAAAGGGCGCTCGGTAGCATCACTGTAAACTACGGTGTCGTTTGTCGTTTCGTGAGAAAAAGCTATTTAAGTCCCGTCAGATGTATATAATATCGACAAAGAATTAGATTTTCGGTCCTGGAGTTTTATATTGGAGAGTAAAGATCAACCTATTCATTAACTAAAAAAAATATTCCGTCATGACAAAACCGGCAAACTTAACTTGATCTATCGCACACTTGTCAGATACAAAATCTGTAAACATTTCGGGTAAATGCTAAAGATGCGAGTGGCATTGTCACCGTATTACCTACGTCCACCGACATTAAATACAATAACGATGCTAATAAAATTAACTAAACGACAGTTCCACATTCAATCTATGGATTTTAAATATTATGAATATCAGGTCTTGAGTTTTTACCAACTTAAAATTGCGTTTAAGCGGACAATCATATTTCACGGTACGTTTAGCCGCAACACCAGTCAACATACGATGTAATTTTATTTGGCAAATAGATGACGTAAGTGTAGCTCTGATATTTTGTTGATACAGTATCCCCCTTATTAATAAAGGCAGCGTGCTCTCGGAATAGTTAATCCGTCCTTTGTTTTATTCATCGATGTACAAATTTAAAAGAAACGAAAAGATTAGACTGATAAACTATTCCAAGGCTTCCTGGTTATTTTATTACTAAGGGAATAAAACTACATGCCTGCCGTATTCCGCAAATTGATCTTCCATTTAAAGCAATCAAACCATAGATAAAGTAAAGTTAAGTACTTCGTACAGATAACTTACTCCCATAGAAACCGCAGTTGAACCTCAATAATTCTATAACTATAATCATGTCAAATTCAATGCAAGCTAATTTGTTCGCTATGTGTATAGAATAGTAACGATTTTCCACTTTAGTGTCGTTTTAGTGCTCGCGCACAGCCGGCGGGAGCCGCGTTACGTCAACGAGCCACGCATGACATTGGAAAATCGATCCTCTGTTCACTACAAATAAGGTACAAATTAGGTTGCTCTGATATGATATTGTTTTAGTTGTAGATATATATACGCTTATAAGCGAGTGCGCCTGCCCTGGTCAAACGTCCTATAATGTGTTTTAGTGTTAAATCCACAAATTGCAAATTGATTTTTATGGACAGTCAATCTAAAATATTATACCAGCTTTAATCCGTGTTCTTGAACTCGGTATCGATGCGACGCTCCAACGCTTGCAGTTCTTCCTCGAGCTCCTTCTGTTGGTAAACATTTTTTACTATAAGTAATACGATTTAAAAAAAATTGATTTCAGTTTTAACTACCTGGATGACATCTTCATATTTCCAGTTATTTTGATATATTACAGTAATATCGACCTAAAAACCAAACTACTGAAAACCGATTTCGATAAAAAAAAATTGGACCACCTCCCATTTTATTCCCTAGTTTTTGTAATATCCTTCTTAGAAGTAGCCTGCCGAGCGTACCAACGCGTAGACAACTGCCTAGACCCCCATCGGTTGACAACATACTTGTCGTCACTCGTCTAGCTGCCGGAGAGCACGCCAGCGAAACTTAAATAAGGATGCTCCGATTTTTCTAAATATAGCTAAAATACTATAAATATGAAATCCAATGAAAATATCGCTCCGGCCGCGAGGTTCGATCGCGTAGTTTGATCAATCGAACCACGAGGATTTTGACGTCCTTGTGGAAAACCCTTATTTGCGTTATTTTTTTTAAATATTAAAATGCGTTGAAGGACATCTCTTTTGACTTAGCACGATACCCGATACTTCAGTACTGTTGATAAATTTTGTTGCACATTGTATATGAAAAAGTGTTGCGTTACGTTAAATGCCTTACATTAAACGTTGGCGCTAGTGCACGAGCAGAGTAAAATTTTAAAACGTTCTCTTCGTTATGGCAGATTTATTTTCACAGCTTTTAACCTTTTTTTTTTTACTTTTCGCAACACTAGTTTTGCCCAAAATAAATTGTTTTTAAGTTTTAAAAATATACACAAAAAGACACTATATAAAGTCGCACAAAAAAAGGTACTCGGCACTACCATACACTCGGCTAAGCTAGCGCCATTCTGGAGGGTATTGGAACCTGTTATTTAATGCATAACGCTGGACACTTTCAACTCGTCTCCCAATGTAAGATAGTGTCCATAGCTCGATGTAAGAGAGGGTTACATACATCGTCTGCCATGTGGTTGAGATCGGCAGCCACGAGGCGCTCGCCCACGGTGGGCACTCGGTCGCCGCCCAATACGCGCCGGTCCGACCCCACGTTGAATATCTATAGAATACAATTAAACATATAAATTAAATATTTAAAAATAAAATAAAATATTATAAGCTTTATTTAGTTTGGGGCTAGATAGCTCTGTGTGAAAATTTTCCGGATGTTAGTTTGAACACCGTTATCCTTCTAGGATATCATTGTACTCATCATTATGAACAACTTTTACTATGGGGCCAACCCAGAAATCACGAAAAAAATAAACAGCCGTTCCATACAAAAAGGTTCATCGAACTTGGACAAAATGTATGGAACAGCTGTTTTTTTTTTGTTTGTTTTTGTTCTGTTCAAACTATAACACCCGGTATATATAAATTTAGCCTTAACGTGCTATAAGACGGTTCATTTTGTTCATTTATGTCTTCCATTCGGCATCCTTCACTCGAAGTGATAAGTCTGAATACTAAATAAATAAATAAGTAATGAATGCATCAACAGCCGGAAGACGTCCACTGCTGACCGAAAGCTTCAGGAATTGCCATAATCCCCACGCTTGGCAGGCGGCTTGGGGATCCAAGAATGCTCACCACCGTTAATCAAGAGTAGACAAGTTGGTCACTTCTCCATAGAAACGCGGTAGTATTACTACTCCACTATGTAATTTTGTAGGTCCAAGACTAAGTATTATATCGATTAATCTCTTCATTATCTAGGATTGTAAATTATTACGAAAGTAAAAAGTTAATAAACATGTAAGTTATGAGCCAGGAAACATCTTGTATTTTAGCTCAATTTTAACGCTACATTGGACGTAAATAAATAACATAAGGAATACGAAAACTTTAAAATAATTTGTCAAGCGGCATAGTTTAATCCATTAACATTTCAAATAACTTAAGTTGGAATAAATTAACTCAGAGTTTATTCAACCACATTACTGCAGCCAAAGGTCGACAAAAAATAATTTGCGCGCTCATTTATCTTTCTATCTCCCTTTCCCACAGTTTGTTTGATGAAGAGAGCATGCTTTTTAGCCGCGCCCACCGATGAGTTCGAGCCGTCAACTTGTCGATCCTTAAGAGGACGCTGCTGCCCGTTCTCCGGTGGTACTGGATGCAGTTTTAGGACATACCCAGGTCCAGTGATGAATGCATTCATTAGTAAATAAAAAAAGTAGCGCTCGTGGCGTAGCTTGTCTATGTGATTCTAAACGATCACCGATGTTGAGCAACGGACGGTCCGGTCAGTCTTCGGATGGGTGACCGTGAATGGCATTTATTTCTGAGCGCTACCGAGGGTCGGACGACACGTTAAATTGTTGGTCCCGGTTGTTTGTTCTAGTTTCTATAACAACAATTGTCAGCCATGTCAGAGACCTTCGGGCGGCACATTAACTCTGACACTAGGGCTGGCCACTCAGCCTATACGAACTTACTTACTTTTAGTAAATAAAATTCAACTACACTCGGCGTTCATCTCTTCCTTTGGCATCATTCACACGCACTTCGAATGAACTAAAAATTACACTCTTGAACGCTAAGAAAATGTTTGCTCAGGTTCGGCCATTTTAGTTCACGTGTTCTCTATGGGATATAATCTTCTCTACTTAGTACATTATGTCTTCTGTGTGTATAGAAGTACATGTAAAGTTTCCACCACTTTACTAGGGCACAGTTTGGCGTTGATAGATGACGGTAGATGACGATGATGATGATGGTTATATCGTTGAAGAATTTAAGTAAATATAGTATGTTAATTAAAAAATAATTTAAATCGGTTAATAATGTTCTGATATATGAGCGTTTAAAGTTTTTGTTAGAGACAACTCTGTCCCTTTCCTACAAAACATAAAATGACGTCACGCAATAACGTATAATTTATATGGCGTACAGAGAAGTGACGTCACGATTTGCTGTTTCTTCTCTCTTTCTAGCATGATATTCAAATGCTTATAAGTTGCTTATTTTTGATCAGATTTTCATTTTCTTTTCATAAATCAGCTATATTTATAGGCCACATTTAAATAGGACAATAAAACAAACCAGTCATCTAGCCTATTACATACTTCAAAATGGTAAAATAATTGACACAAGCATGCACAATGGACTATGTGCGTAGCCATAATCCTCGCGAGAGGAAAGTAGAAAGTGTCTGTGTAATAAAAAAAAAATGCAATACTTACATCTTCCGACTTCTGTCGTGGGAGAGCATTCACCATTCCGTCGAACTTGAAAATCTGTTGAAAAAATACTTTATTATATTTTTGCGAATAATATAGAAGAACACTGTTTTAAACGATCACGGTTGTTTACTAAAGTTCTATTATTATTAACGGGATATTTACACATAATCACGGTAAATATCCCGTTAATAATAATAGAACTTTAATATAGAAGAACATTTTTGTTTTATTTATACGGGAATACTCACGTTTAATTAAATCGGATACTCCGACTATAGTTTCGAACACATCCGGTAACCTTTTTCAAAGAGTGAAAATGAGCCGGACGCGCGTGCAGCTGCGTTTTGCTTAGCACACCCGTTAGTATTCGCGTGAGTATTCCCGTAAAGAAAAGTAAAGAAAACAAAAAGGTTACAAAACCACGTCAGTTTTCATAATAAAATATAGAAGAACTTTTTAAAAAGCGACTGATAACGTGGACTTGTGGTTTTGAGGTGATAAATCGTTTACAAGTTATACATTCAAAAGCTAAAATCCTCAAACAACGTAACATTTTTGACAGAAAGTTTAACATTATTTGAAATGTACTCATAGACACCTTTAATTTTGACACCGAGCACGACAAAATATTTTATCAGTTACGATTTTACGTTATAAAACTCGCTATATTGGGATTGACTTTTTAATATACGAATTGTAGGATTTATAATTAGACGGACCAAACTGATAGATTGAACCGTCGCGTCACGTTTAAGGCTGCGTTCCGTAATGCGCTAAAAGTGATAATATCGCGAGTCCGACCAAATTTAATAGACACAAAATAAAAGGGCTTTGATTTGATCGAGTAATAATTGTGACATTGGTCGGATTCGCGATATTATCACTTATAGCGCATTACGGAACGCAGCATATGAAATGAAATGAAATTGATCTTTATTAGGAACATAAAACAAATGTACATTTATAAACACAGGTAGAACGATATTACCCGATGTTGTTATATAAATAACGATACCAGCTAAAAGACCGTAGTGATGGATGGATGGCTCTTAAATGATATAGAGGTAAATCAATAGAACGAAATGCTGCATAACGATGTATTTTTATTTATTACGTAGTAATTAACTGTAATGCACCGTATTATTTATACATTACTCACTAAAACGTGTCAAAATGAGTAAGAAAAAGGATGGATGAGTCAAAGAATGAAATTTATAAGGCGACTTACTGTTTCACGTATAAATAAATAGTATTACGTGATAAAGTAAAGAATAATCATCGATTTCAGCAAACAGTGCGATCATTTACTATACATAGATAGATAGATATAAACTCTTTATTGTGCACACCAGCAATAAAAACAATGATAGAAATAAGAACCTGATGACTTATCGCTAAAAGCGGTCTCTTCCAGGCTACAGTTAACCGACTTAGCTACAAGGACATAAAACTGTGTGAAAGGGTGTCGTTTTGAATTTTGGCGGTCACTATGAAAATTATAAATATTGAAAGAGCAATTTAAGAACTTATTTTTACCATATAGTACATTATACCTAAGTAGTATCGGAGCTGAGACATCACGCTTTACAGTTTCATAGTAAAAATCAATAATTCTTGTTGAAACACATAAAAACTGCTACTGATTAGGTGATTACAAGTTTAAGCAAGAAGGGGTTGTCTCCACGAATCCCGGGATTGACTGAATTAGCCCGGATCCCGAAGCATACCAAAAAAACAATGACCGCTTAAAAAAAAAACTACGTCACTAGTCCATACAGAGTTACCCATACCCCTTAGAGTTCCCCGCCAAGAGCGAGCGCGTGCACTTTAATAAATGAGTGTGACGAACTTACATCATTGTTAATGGTAGGCCAGATATTGCCCGCATGCCGGTCTAAGGCCTGCGCCTGCGGTAGCGAGCTCAACCTATACATCTGCACCAACTCTTGCCGGACCCCATTAGGATCTACGAACAAATTGACAAGGAAAACAGTTTCAGAAATTTGGCATCTAAGGCAGAGACTTCTGTAGCTTAATAAGCAAAGCAGTTAGGACGGAAACCCATAGAGCAAGTTATGCGTATGCAGGTTAGAGTCCTGCCGGAGGTCACAATTTTTCTTCCTGTTCAAGCTTTAAAAACATATAAATACAAGGACAAGGTTTGTATTAAGTATAGTATTGCGATTGATTCAGGCGTTGCTTTGCTGTATAATGGTGTCGATTCTGTTGCACCGCTCACTAAACTAAACTTAATTTGACAGGACGGAACCTGTTGATATCCTTTTCTAACATATTGAAATGAAATGAGACGCGTATAATTTTAGTCCTGTCAGATTAGTTTAGTTTAGTGAGCGGTGCAACAGAATCGACAACAGTATATCAGTAAATTTTATCAACATTTTTATATATATTAACCATAGTGTATTTCCGATCCCCAAGCCGCCTGCCAAGCATGGGGATTATGTCAACCCGCCCCCTAAAAAGGGGGAGGCCTTCCTCCAGCTGTTGACGTCTTCCGGCTGATAATGTAACGTATTTCCGCTGTACAGTGTCGAATAAAAAAAATACTAAGTAATAAGGAACCAATTATTAATTACCACTTTACAGTAATTAATAACGTTATAACCTCATTTAACTTAATCTGCAGTGGAAATACGGAACTTGTAAAATCGTTAGGGTCTCGATATAATAACGATGACAGCTGTCATTTTGACATTACGTTAAAATTCAAACATACCGACCGCCGCTAAGATAACGATCCATAGACAACGGATCGATTGTAAACGACACATGCTATTCGATACTATCAAAGACTTCATTAAATGGAAATGCTTGATACTGGCGATGCCAAAAATTATAAAAAAAAAACGTATTGACAATGACAGAAAACTCAATAGTTGCCGTAGAACTGGCAACTCTGAGATTATAGAGTAGTCAATTTATACTTAAAAATAAGTCGTTATAACTTCGGACGGAGTCGAGTTCGTAACGAAGACGATATAATATCGACTGAGAACCGTACTTGCACTGCTGAAACAAACATTAGAAGAGCCTTCAATAATAAATACCCAGTCTAAAGCACCTTTTTACAAAGTGATGACATTTTCATATAAGTACTTACGATCTTCAAATACGTAAGGAGCGACATCTGCCTCCTTGCTGGCGTAATTGACAACAATGCCGGGTGGCAGCGCGGCTGGTATGGCGTCCACTGTAGGGTTAAATCTGTAATTGTAGATAAATAGTCGATAAACCCTTTGTTATATGTACACAATTACCATCTCTGTATTTACACCTATATAAACCACTTCGTCCTGAGTGACTGGCTCGCAAACTTAAACTCAAAACTGCGTAATCGTCTTCAAATTTAGAAGATATTTTTATGAATGATTATAAGATATTAAGATCGCTATAACTTCATAAACAAAGAACTTTCCAAAAAACATTCCACCCCCCCCCCCCTTTACCCCCCATTGCCCATTGACTCCCTGTCAAACAATATATTGGAAACAGCATTTTTATTTTAAATTAACTATCCAAATACAAATTTTCGTTACTAAAAGTCCAGAAAAAAAAGGACTTTCATACAAACGTTTTCCCCCCTTTTCACCCCTTAGTGGTCGAAATTCACTAACTGTTCACTGGGGTGTACTAACACCCCTCCGCATCGAGACGAATACTCCCTCCAAATTTCAAGTCTGTACGGCCAGCGGTTTAGGGGCTGTGCGTTGTCTGTCAGTCATTATGTCAGGACAGAGATTCTTATAGTATTAGAGAAGCCGAATACTAAATACATACGCGCTAGTGGTGGGCGCATCGTACTGATGAGGGTAGCGCGCGAAGAACCGCTCCGGCGGCAGTGCGCTCGGAGCCGCCGCGCCATTCTGGGCTATCTTCAGCGGAGGGCCCGCGTTTTGATTATGCAATATAGGCGCGGGGTAACTTCTGGAACAATTAGTAACACATTATATACAGGGTTGGTTCTAATCAGTTAGCATCTATTTAAGGGCATATGCTGTACATCAAAACAAACAACTTTTACTATGGGGCAAATATTGATGTCGCAAAAAATAGATATATAAACTTTTTGTATGGAACAGCTGACATTTTTTTCACGTTTTCAATATTTGCCCCATATAAAAAATTGGTGGTTTTTTTTTATTTTTTAAAAGCGTATTATAAATTTACGTAATGTATAACCACGTACAGTATCAGCTACCATGAAAAGCTTAAATATTTATATTTGAATCTAGAGGACCCCGCGACTACGTCCGCGTGCGAAAGAAATACGGACTGGTCCCAAAATTTTCCACTTTAAATCATTCCGAGCAAATAAACTCTACCAACTCTACCGATTCTACCGTCTCGACCGACTCTACCGACTCTACCAACTCCCGCCAATTTCTTGGCTTTTTCATAACTATAACATTAAAAACAAAGCTCCACAGGCTCGGTAAGTAATTCGGCGCATCACACACACACTCACCCACGTACACACACAAACACACAAACACACGCGCGCGCGCGCGCGCGCACGCACATACACACAAGCACGCACAAGTTCCTTATTTATCTCGTATCTAAACGATTTTTGTATGCCAGTAGGCTATTACTAAGTATATAAATGTTACTACATGTTATTATTATCCATAAACGTAAAATTGTGTAAAACTACTCATTATTATCTATATAAATGTAATCATCATTGGCCTTAACTTTATACTATTGTATTATCTAGCATGTATTGTTATAACGCTGTCGATTACAATAAATAAAAAAATAAAAATAAAAATAGACCTTTCCATACAACACTTGAATTCATGACCACGATCACGAATCCAAGTCTACCGGTCTCCCATTAGGCATGTTTAACTCAGAGGAAGGGACTCACTGTGATTGGATATTGTCGGCGCCGCGCGCCCCATCAAACTCCTGGTTAGGAATCAGTTCAGGGGGCGGCAAAACGGCGGGAGCGGGCATTGGGGGCAATGCTGCAACAAAGATGTTCATTTACTGTAAACGGTTCAAGCGCTTCATGCTTCGCTTCTAAAATCTGAGGGTGACGAAAGCAGTGCAAAGAGCCGCAGGGTTGTTTGCAAGATCAGAATTCTGGCACAGCTGCTGTTATGGACAGGCGTGATGCTTACCACCAGGCAAACGTTTCGCTCGTATCGACACTCCATTGCATTAAATAACTGATGCTATTGTGTAAGCTGTGCGGGCAGGGTGCGTTCCCATCGAGTCTCTTTTTGTAGTGGTAGGACTCTAATGCAGAGTCCGCCTGGGGAAGTACCACACCTTTGCAAGTTATTCAACTGCCAAGCAGTACTGTGCAAGCATTACTGTGTTGTTCCGATTTGTTACCAGACAAATTACTGGGTATGAAGAGATTTAACATGTAATATCTCAGGGCGAAGAGCGCAGTACAGTGCGTCAGTGTGCTCAGGATTGTAGTCGCAAGTTCACAATTCTAGCACTGCTACTGTTAGTGGCAGGCGTGACGCTTACCATCAGGCGAACGTCTTGCTCGTCTCGACACTTGATTGTATTAAAAAAAGCACCAAAACCAGTCACAGTGTTACTCGTTGGGATTTTTCTTCCCAATGAGTAACACTGTTGATCTGGTGTGACTAGTTGGGAGACCCTTTTGAAAAAGTTTCATCCAGTAACAGTGTGACACGATGGGAAGAACAAAAACCCAACGAGTCACACCAAGTCTACCTAGATCAATATTTCGTAGCGTTCTATAGAAAAACTGAAAGAAGAAACGTGACTCACAAGCAATGTTATAGTTTTCCGAGAGGGGATGGTGCGGCTGTAGCGGGAACCGCGTGAAGAGAGCGGGCTGCGGGAGCGGCACCTGGGGCGGCAGCGGCGGCTGCAGGGCCGGCATCCCCGGCACCATATAGTTGTAGTTACCATTCACCACCACAGGGCCCGCGTTCGGCATTGAACGAAACCTGAGAATTAAAACGCGACTCTTAGCTTGGCCCCAGGGTCCAATTATACGAGGCGGCACTGAAAATTTCGGGAATCAAGGAAGTGACACAACATTACTATTTAAAAATATATTTATTGCTTTTCGAAGTATTCTCCGCGAAATTTGACACATTTTTCCATACGATGGAACCAATCATTGAAGCAACCATTCCATTCGGAAGTTGGGGTCTCCAAAATGGCCGTTTTGTAGGCGTCCACAGCTTCTTCAGGTGATGAAAATCTCTGTCCACGCAATTTATTCTTTATTTTAGGGAAAGTATAGAAATCATTAGGGCTTAGGTCGGGGCTGTACGGCGGATGGTCCAATAATTCTATGTTTTTTTGCTCTAAAAACTCTTTTGTTCTGTGCGCGGTGTGAGAACTCGCATTGTCGTGATGGAGGATGATGCGGCGGTTGCAGTTCTCTTTACGAAGTTCAGAAACGACCTGTGGCAAACAAATGCTAGCATACCATTCTGCATTAACCGTTCTTTGTCCCTCAAGAGGAATAGTCGTAACATGGCCGGTTTTGGAGACAAACGTGGCCACCATTTTTTTTGCAACACTCCGTGAACGAACAATTTTTGTTGGCTTTAACTCATTTTCGAACACCCAAACTCGTGACTGGTTTTTTGTTTCGGGTTCGTACGCGTATATCCAGGATTCGTCACCTGATACGATGTTGTATACAGCATTTGAGGATCCTGCGTGGAATCTTTCGAGAGTTTTGACGCACCAAGTAACGCGAGCCGCTTTTTGCTCTTCACAGAGCGAATGCGGTATCCATCGGGAAAACAACTTTTTTACACCTAATTTTTCATGCAAGATTATTTGTATTTGACTCATGCCAATGTCTAAAGTTGCCTGAATTTCGCGGTATGTCACATGTCGATCTTCCTCAATCAGCTTACGCACAGCATCAACGTTTTCTTGGGTGACTGCAGTTTTTGGACGACCTTGACGGGGATCATCACTGAGCTTGACACGTCCACGTTGAAATTCAGCAAACCAGCGATAAATTGTGGTTTTGGATGGGGCTTTATCACCAAATGCAGAAATCATCCGGTCAACACACTGTTTTTGTGTTAAACCACTTCGAAAGTCATAATAAATCATCGCTCTTGAATTTTCTCGAGTCAATTCCATTTTCTCAACGACTAAACAAGTTTGACAAAACCTTGTGACAAGACCGAGAATATTTTTTTAAATAAATAAATGGTATTCGATTGTTAAAACCAAGGAGTTTTCAATTAAAAAGATTTTAATATGACAGAAACAGTGGAAATATTCCATTCCCGATACTTTTAGTGTAGCCCTCGTATGACGATTATTTTTGTTTACCATCACAGTTTTTTCATTTCCTTTTTATGCTAGGGCTTCATCTGCGTGTAATGCCATTATTTAGCGCGGTATATGATAGTGACATTATTAACTTCTTTAACTTCTTTTTAATTCCCTGGACTAGGTTATTTAAAGTTGAAAAACAGGGCCGTCATGCTAAAATACTAATGTTTAATAAGTTACCGAATTGCATTACTGAATTAGATTTTAGAAAATATAAAAAAAAACCCTTAAGCATTTCTTTGAGAGCAATCCATTTTACAAACTAGCTAAATATATGTCAATGACGCTCTCGGAATCCTCATTTTTGCATACCTAAGGAACAAACGGAGTTATCACAATTACCTGTTATAGTATTCATTTCTTATTATTAGCACTGTTAATTTCATTAATAGTTGATTTATTAAAAATGAACTCTATACTTAGGATATTTTCTGTATAACATGACTTGCCTGTAACATTCGTAGTTATTTATGGCCAATAAAAAAAAAGATTTCTGATTAACGTCGTTAGACATTAGGCGATAGTCAGTCTAATGATAGTATGGCCACCCTTGTAGAGTATTGCTTAATGCATTTATTGCACGTAAGTTATTACGATAATTAGGTATCACGCAGGTGAAGCCTTAGCATTATAATGTATCTTTAAGCGAGAGCTGCGCATGTCTGATTTGTACGCATCTTTAGGCATAACAATACTCAAGTATATACAATATGTAACAAAAAGGTTCAACATTACTGAAAGGTATGTATGTACTCATCATTATGAACAACTCTTACTATGAGGCCAACGCAGAAATCACGAAAAAAAAGTCAGCTGTTCCTTACAAAAAGTTCATTGACCTTGGACAAAATGTATGAAACAGCAGGTTTTTTTTTCGCGGTTTCATGATTGACCCCATAGTAAAAGTAAAAGTAAAAAAGTAAAACATACCCTTCAGTATTGTTGAATCTTTTTGTTACACATTGTATAATATAGTATCATCCAACGTATTATTCCACTCATGTTCAACGCAAATAAATGTATCTTTATCAAGTTCCATTCAAATGCTGTGCATGTGTTTCAAGCTACGAGCCTCAACTCTTTTCATATCACTCGCCACAACACACATCACATCTTTATTGCAATTAGCCCGTGGTATGCCACAAAGCTACAGATTACTTTAAGCTCTTTACGTTGACTTCGCAATATGATGAAGCCTCAATTCTCAAAGAGCCTTATTAATAAACATAGAGTAGCTTCGGTATAGTTAATGTTACAGAAAGAATGGAAAAGGCAAAAGGCTATTTACCTATTTCGAGGCTAATCCACGTTTATTAATAAGGCCCTAAATGTTGAAGTTGAAGTTGTTGTACAGTTTTATAGATTTTCGCCATGTGGAGGAAAATGTCAACGTTACGATGACGCCTAGCCTAACCCAAGCTACTATGAGAGTATTTAGAGAAATAATGAAGGTTTTTTTTTAAATTTTGCTGTATGAAGCAAATATTTTAAGCCACAGTTTTCCCAAGTTTTCCATCCCTTGATTCGACTGGTTTTCCCTGACTGAATTGAGCTTCCCAGACTTTTCTTTAACTTTCCAGAAAGAAGTCTTCCATTTGGAGCGTTTTCACGCAGCAACGAAAGAGCACATCGAAGTTTTGGCATGGATCTAGATTAATCGCCAGAGTTACATAGTAACATAGTCCCGTCATAGGCCGGAGAGTAACATAGTCCAATATTTAATCATCACAAACTTTCTAAACCACGCAGGTAAAATCGCTTGGCGCATCTAGTACTACGAACTAGTTGAACAATAATTTTAATAGTAGTTCACAGCGAACTGAGACCTCACGACTACCATATGTTTCAAGCGACTCCAATATGGTTTATATTCGTACTTGATAATTGTATTTGCACTAACTACTTGCATACAAAAATTCATAAAGTACGGATCTTTTTGTAGTGGTAGGACTCCACTGCAGAGTCCGACTGGGAAGTACCACACCTTTGCCAGTTATTCAATCGCCAAGCAGTAGTGTGCAAGCATTACTGTGTTCCGGTTGAAGGGCAATGTTACCAGAGAAATTGCTGGGTATGATGAGATTTAACATCTAATATCTCAGGGTGACGAGCGCAGTGCAGTGCGGCGCAGGATTGTGTTCGCAAGTTCATAATTCTAGCACTGCTACTGTTAGTGGCAGGCGTGACGCTTACCACCAGGCGAACGTCTTGTTCGTCTCGTCACTTGAATTAATAAAAATAAAATAATAAGATCAACGGTTCGCAAGATATATAAAACAAATTTACATACAAACACTCTATTGTCGCTTTAGGCTCAAAGACATTCGCTTCGCTTCGTAACTTTTTTACATATTTACATACAAACAGCCCTATAACAAATGTTTCTTACATAAGAATAGACAATACTTTATTTGCGACAAAAAAACATAGCACGCAAAAACAAAGAAAAAGAACAAAATTATACACAAAAGTAGAATAAGATTTATAGCAGACTAGACGTCATCCGCGACTTCGTCCGCGTACGGAAAATATTCGCCCCGCTCCCAAATACTCGTATCTTCCATATCGCTGGGTTAATTACTAATTATTTCCTCCCCATATTCACTACTTTAAATTATCCCGACCCCCCCAAGACCACCCCCCCGCAAAAAGCTAAGTCAGCCCTATTCGTTTTTTTTTTTTTAAATGTACTATAATTTTTTCACTATAACTTCAAAAACAGAGAATTTTCCATACAACATTTCATCCCCAAATCACCTTCTAAGTCATCCCTGTCAAAAATATTGAAAATACCACGTTTTATTTTGTATAAACTACCCAAATATGGGCTATGGCTATGGCTATATTTGATATGGCCACATCAGCATAATGCTGCTCGCCTATCATTAAATAAATAAAATATTAATTTTTATCACTATAACTTATCAAAAACTAAGTACTTTCCATACAACATTCCACCCCCGTAAATCATCTCTGTCAAAAAAATATTGAAAACTAATTTTTTTAATTTAAATTGCCACCTGCCTCCCTAAGCCCAAGGTGAGGGGGGGGGGGGGGGGCGACACACAAGTCCTCACCTTAATTCATCCCTGTCCGAAAAATATTGAAAAGAGCATTTTGAAACTATCCAAATACATGACTAAAAGTTCAACAACAAAGGACTATCATACAAAAGTTTCCTTCTTTTTTCCCCCTTAGGGGTCGAATTTCAAAAAATCCTTTATTAGTACACCTCTACGCATCAAGACAAATACTCCCTCAAAAGTTCAAGTCTGTACGATCAGCGCCTTAGGCTGTGCGTTGCCTGTCAGTCAGTCAGTCAATGAGTCGTTGCGTCAGGACAGAGATTCTTCTATAAGCTCCATGACTCCAGCTACCGTCAGACAATCCAATATTATTATTGGATTGTCTGACGGTAGCTGCAGTCAGACTACCGGCAGACCGTTCTGTGACTGACCTCTCGAGTTCCTCTTCAGTGTGTGCGAAAGTGCAGGAGTTGCCGCGCGGACAGAAGGAGCGCTGCGCCGCGTCGCGACACATAGACACCTTGTACCGGCCGTGCGTGGGAGTGGAGCCGCCCGTCGCCGGCGTCGCTTGCTCTACATACAAATAAAAACACTTTAGTATAAAATATTGCTTCATCAACAGCCAGATAACGTTGGACGTTGGAACGTTGGAAGAAGAGCCCTCTCAATAGAGGGTTTCCCATTATCCCCAAGCTTGTCAGGCGGCTTGGGGATCGCAGAATACTCACCACCGTTAACCGAGAGGATGCTGCTGCCCATCCTCCGGTGGTTATGGATGCAGTTTTAGGACAACCGTAGGTCCAAATATTGCTTGTTTACAAACGTTAAACCATGTACTTATAGATAACTTTATATAAAAAAAGTGAATACTAAACAGTAGCCGCGGAGGGGGCAGAGGGGGCCAAATTCCTTGATACTAAAATATCGTATAAAATAGGACAAAATGAAAAAAAAAGGTAAACAAATCAATAAATTGCTGTTAGTAAAGAACACGTTTTTTTAAATATTATGTTAATAATCGTTTTGTGTCTTTTGACATGTTGGTCTAATAATAAAATTGTGAATTATTGGAATATGTCAAATATTTCACAGTTATAATTAACATTTATAATTATTAATTAATATAATGATAAGGGTAAATAATAATCACTAATAAGTTGAGACCTTCGTCCAGCAGTGGACATCTACTGGCTGATAATGATGGGCGCTTGAACCTTGACTCTATGTGAAGTATTGTAGTCTTGTAGTCCTACCGACTCTACTGCAGAGTCCGCCTGGGGAAGTACCACACCTTTGCCAGTTATTCAACCGCCAAACAGTAGTGTGCAAGCATTACTGTGTTCCGGTTTGAAGGGCAATGATACCAGATAAAGTACTGGGTATGAAGAGATTTAACATCTGATACCTCAGGGTGACGAGCGCAGTGCAGTGGGGCGGAGGATTGTGTTAGCATGTTCACAATTCTAGCACTGCTACTGTTAGTGGCAGGCGTGACGCTTACCACCAAGTGAAAGTCTTGCTCGACTCGTACTCTGAACGTATAAAAAAAGAAGGTATACTAACTATTATTGTCCATATTATTGATCAGCAGATGCTTCGCGTTGTGATTGACGTCGCGCGACGTCGCCTGGTGCTGCAAGTAGTGAATAAGACGCGCGACCACCTCATTCAGAGACGACATTATATCGGCCAGTTGGTACCAAGGCGGACATTTGGCATCTGGAACGAAACAAGTACGCATAACTACTTTATTTATACTTTAATTTCCACTTTAAACCAAACCACCAGGTGAAACCCACTTTGTTCACCTGAACAAAGTGGGTTTCACCTGGGTGAATTCACCCAGGTGAACAAAGTGGAAATTAAAGTACAAATAAAGTAGTTATTAGTTATTATTAGATACAGTTATTAGTTAAATAGCTGCAGTTTATCACAGCCTGCAGCTACCCTGATAAGTTGTTACTCATACTCACCGTTTTTGGTTTTCTTTTTACTTTTTAATTTACATAAAACTGATTTAAATTGAAGTTGGCTTTGATTTGAAAGTTTTAGTACATGTTGTATGTGGGTGATTAAATTCCACAAGATTAATAGAAAAGGTCGCCCCTGTTCACCTGGGTGCTTTAATTCCAAGGTGAACAAAGGACACCAAAAATGTCGTAACAAATCACCCAGGTGATATCACCTAGGTGCAATGAGTCCGAGGTGAAATGAAGAGACTTTAATTTAATTTGAATAAACCAGTTCTTTGACCGGAGAATTTACTTATAACTACCCGATATAATTAAAAGTAATCCAACTTTTGTAAACTGTGTCTCTAGTGTATTTCCGTTGTACTCCGCTGTAGTACAGCGGAAATACACAATAGATACAGTTTACAACACTTGGGTTAAAATGAACTTCCGCAAAGTATCGCCTGATTCAATCACATAATTATAAAAAAAGTAATAGGCTGAGCCAGCCCTAGTGTCAGAGTTAATGTGCCGCCCGGAGGCCTTTGACATGGCTGACGGTTGTTGTTATAGAAACCAGAACAAACAACATAATTATAAGTAGCTATACAAATTGATTCCAGCCGGTTATGACACATTTTACTATGGGAGTGACTCTTCTGTACTTCTGTAGTATTATTATGTATTATGTGGTTTTACTGTAATTATTGGTAGTATTCAACTAACCTGGTGCGGGTTCGATGCTCGCGAGCAGATCGAGATGCAGGCTTAGTACGACCAGCTGTGCAGGGTCGCCCGACCGCTGGAGAGCGACGAACAACTCTTGCACGGACTGACCGAAGGAAGCCGGCGTCTGCAGCTTGTCTGTAAACCACAAAACATTGTTCATTTCTATAGAACAACCCGGTTTCCAAATATGTGTCTTACACCATCGAATTCCAGAAGCTGTATCGGAGCCTGGTTAGGCCTAGCCTTATGCAACGCAGAGGAAGCATCCGGCGACTGAACACCGGAAGTCGCGTACTGAGATTGTATTCTCTGTATTTTACTATACAGAGACTCAAAGGCAATAATACGCTTTTTTTAAATACAACCGATTTCATCGTCGAGCTCCTGGATGACATCTTCATATTTTCTAGTAATTTTGATTTAAACACCTAACTACTGAACCGATATCGATAAAATTTATATGGGACCACCTCTGAAGGATTACCTAACAAACAAAAAAAGAATCATCAAAATCAGTTCATAATTGGCGGAGTAAAAACAGAGTCGAATTGAGAACCTCCTTTTATGAAGTCGTTTGAAAAGTCAATAAGTTTGAATCTCAGGCAAAGATTACGAAAGAAGCGACATCGCGTAATAAAACAACGTTTGAAAACGACTACCGTGCCGTCAGTTGATATATGTACTTGTATAGTTAGATTATGTTTACAAGTTGCGCCGGAGTAAGAAAGAAGATCAAAAGGGATAGCGCGCAACGATGTCGGAACAAAGATTAGGTATTTCTACCGAAGCGACTGGACAACTTAAGTGACTCTGAAGATTAATGCCTACCATAATATTTCGTATCAAGCATTATTAAAAATGTCTTTGTGCTGTTATTTCCGTCACTAAATGAGCCCTAATAATACTAACAAAAAAATAATCATTAAAATCAGTTCATAATTGGCGGAGTAATAGCGTAACATAAATACAAAAAAAAACATACAACAACCTCTTTTTTTGAAGTCGGTCATAAAGCATATATAGTCGGGCTTCGCTGTTGGATGTAATTCTAACGTGCGAAAATTATAATTATCGACATCCTTTTCGTATTTATCGCGTAATTAATCTATCTGTGAGGACTCATCCAGAAAACTTTCCCTCTTTGTCTCTCATTAGTGTGAATATCTGACGCGGCAGGTAAATAATAACATAGCTGTACTATTTCTAGTTTTAATTACAATAATTTACTAAATAAAAAATAGACGACTATAATTACAATAATAGTTTTTTTTTTGTGTAATAGGTAAACAATACCTACTCAATATATACTTATAAAATAAAATACCTATTTAAAATATAGTGTCATGCAAAACAAAAATAAATATTAATACTACTTAATAATCTATTCAAACATACACAGTCAATATAATAAAACACAAATCTATAAAAACAAATAACTAAAATAACCATATTTCGCAAAGTACGCTGAGTCACTTCCCGATACGCTTAGGCTTCGCTACATAGATAAAACTAAAACAATCACAAACAAAACGCATTGAGCAGCCGGGCTGGCTACCGGTTGAATGCGATTTGATAAAAAAATATACAGAATTACCCTTATTTTTGTTTAAAAATGTACGGCACTCAACAATATTTTTGTATGATATATACGAGGGCTACACTAAAAGTATCGGGAATGGAATATTTCCACTGTTTCTGTCATATTAAAATCTTTTTAAATGAAAACTCCTTGGTTTTAAAAATCGAATACCATTTATTTATTTAAAAAAATATTCTCGGTCTTGTCACAAGGTTTTGTCAAACTTGTTTAGTCGTTGAGAAAATGGAATTGACTCGAGAAAATTCAAGAGCGATGATTTATTATGACTTTCGAAGTGGTTTAACACAAAAACAGTGTGTTGACCGGATGATTTCTGCATTTGGTGATAAAGCCCCATCCAAAACCACAATTTATCGCTGGTTTGCTGAATTTCAACGTGGACGTGTCAAGCTCAGTGATGATCCCCGTCAAGGTCGTCCAAAAACTGCAGTCACCCAAGAAAACGTTGATGCTGTGCGTAAGCTGATTGAGGAAGATCGAAATGTGACATACCGCGAAATTCAGGCAACTTTAGACATTGGCATGAGTCAAATACAAATAATCTTGCATGAAAAATTAGGTGTAAAAAAGTTGTTTTCCCGATGGATACCGCATTCGCTCTGTGAAGAGCAAAAAGCGGCTCGCGTTACTTGGTGCGTCAGAACTCTCGAAAGATTCCACGCAGGATCCTCAAATGCTGTATACAACATCGTATCAGGTGACGAATCCTGGATATACGCGTACGAACCCGAAACAAAAAACCAGTCACGAGTTTGGGTGTTCGAAAATGAGTTAAAGCCAACAAAAATTGTTCGTTCACGGAGTGTTGCAAAAAAAATGGTGGCCACGTTTGTCTCCAAAACCGGCCATGTTACGACTATTCCTCTTGAGGGACAAAGAACGGTTAATGCAGAATGGTATGCTAGCATTTGTTTGCCACAGGTCGTTTCTGAACTCCGTAAAGAGAACTGCAACCGCCGCATCATCCTCCATCACGACAATGCGAGTTCTCACACCGCGCACAGAACAAAAGAGTTTTTAGAGCAAGAAAACATAGAATTATTGGACCATCCGCCGTACAGCCCCGACCTAAGCCCTAATGATTTCTATACTTTCCCTAAAATAAAGAATAAATTGCGTGGACAGAGATTTTCATCACCTGAAGAAGCTGTGGACGCCTACAAAACGGCCATTTTGGAGACCCCAACTTCCGAATGGAATGGTTGCTTCAATGATTGGTTCCATCGTATGGAAAAATGTGTCAAATTTCGCGGAGAATACTTCGAAAAGCAATAAATATATTTTTAAATAGTAATGTTGTGTCACTTCCTTGATTCCCGAAATTTTCAGTGCCGCCCTCGTAATTCTGTATTGAGCGATACTAGAAATTATAATTAATAAATAATAATAATAATTTCTTTATTTCCAAATTAAAGAAACTACAGCTAATATAAAAACCTTAGGATATTACAATTTTGGTAGGTAGATAATTATGGATTACATTATATATATAGGTATAAATGTATATGTTTTAACTATTGTTTATATATTTAGAAAAAGGAGGGAAAGATACAAAAATACTAGTTGTAGAATAATAACACAGGAGTCCCTGTCTCCCAAACTAGGATAAGTCTAACAAAATATGTCTCATATAAGTGAATTGTAATAATTTTTTAGAAATATATAATCTCAAACCCGAAAACTAGGAAGCATATAATAATAGAAAACTCGATGCACCGATAGGAATTTCACACGAACAAATAATATAAAAGGTATACACAAGTTACTGATAAGAAGTGTTTAATATTATACATTTATACCGTTAAGAGGTAGGTACTACGGAGCTGGGTATGTCCTTAAACTGCAACCAGACCCACCGGAGGACGGGCAGCAGCGTCCTCTTGGTTAACGGTGGTGACCATTCTGCGATCCCGAAGCCGCCTGCCAAGCGTGGGGATTGTTGCAACACCCCTCTATAAAGGGGGAGGCCTTCGTCCAGCAGTGGACGTTTTATGGCTGACGACGACCGTTAAGTTGGTTCGTAGGCTCTTGGTTAACGGTGGTGAGCATTCTGCGTCATCCCATGCCGCCTGCCAAGCGTGGGGATTATGGCAAAACCCTCTATTGGGAGGCGTTCGTCCAGCAGTGGACGTCTTATGGCTGACGACGATACCGTTAAGTTTAACAGGTGACATTAACAAAGTATAAAAATCACTGATATTTATTTGTAGTATGTAAAAAGAAAAAAAAAATGTAAGAGGCTTCTGTGTTCAAATAAACAAATAATCATTATTATTTAACGATAGGCGAGATCCGCGGGCGTCGGAGTCACGTAGGCACGAGTTAAATACAAACCGAGGGTAGTTGTGAAAACACGCGGCATTCGCAATGAAAATGTTTTAAAATGGATTATTTTACTTATAAAAATACAATCTTTATGTAAAATATACACAAATATGCGTAGATAAATAATATATCTAGCTAATTTAATGTTTAGCTCAATGCTTACGACAGACATTAGGGAGATTCATGGAGATGCAAATATATGACGCAATTTATATCTATTTTTCAGCACGTTTATTTGAATCGCAATTAATACATTATCTTACTAGGGCGTTTATTATATCCTGGTATCGAACTCGAAGTATAAACTATGATTTCGCCAAATTATGCTCGGGCAATGCGTGCCCCTAAAATGAGTGGACTGTATTTTTGGTTTAAAACAATGGTGCAACAAAACAAGAGAAGGATGCGGATTAGACAGGACAGCACTTACATGATATTCCTCGGTTTTTTCCCGATCCCGGGTGAAGCCTGCGACAAGTGCGGTATAGAATAGACTGATTCAAACTTATGGCGGCTGTGAAGTGAACATAGGCGCGAGACGCTGCGCAGTAGCAATAATTCGAGCGGCTGCGCAGTAGCAATAATTTGAATCGGCCGCACATAATAAGAAAAATCCGATAGAAAAACCGGACGGTCGCGGCTGAAGGCGTTCCGTTGCATTTTGTACTAGGTCCCGCGCACCGTAAGGAAATTCTCGAGTAGGCCTTCGCGCTCGCACCTGCATATATATACGCGCGTCGGACATCGCTACGCGATCGTATAATATCGAACGTACAATTATATGAGTATAATATGTATTTTAATGACTGCTGTAAATTGTTTCCTGAAGGTAAACAGAAACCGCCCATACAAGCTATGCTTAGTGTAGGTTTCTGTGAACTAATGTAATTGTTGCCCCAAGCCAAAATTATATAGTATGTATAAGTTATTTAATAAGAAAAATGTATTTAAGTGGTCAAGGTCCCGGCACACCGTAAGAAATTTCTCGAGTAGGCCGTCTTGCTCGCACCTGTTAATGGAGATCCACACCGCCATTTTATCCCGCTAGGTGGCGCATAGTAGATGTGTCCATAGTCAACTGTCAATCTCATACGCTTTGTTGTTATTTTCCAACATTTTAATGGTCTTACTCTTATTAGATTCCAATATGTTGTTGTGGTCTGTACCAAGATGATTCAATCTTAGTTAACATCAATTCCAAAAAAAAACACTTTAAAAAAGAAGTGGAAAATGCTTTATGAAGAAAAAACTTTGTGGCGACAGTTCACTCAAGACTGTGCAGAGAACATTTTAAAGATTCGGATTACCCGGGAGTATCTGTTTATACCACAGAATAAATAATATAACTACGAACTTATACTGGTTTGTATAACGGTCCATTGCTTTGCAAATTAAAGCACTGTCCAAGATAAAATGTAAACAACTATTATATACATTTATTTTTCAACACATTTGCTAAAAAAATGCATAATTTACGAAGCCTGTATACATTGTTTGAAAGTAAAAAATTATGGACCATACAACGGACCGTGTATTGCACCGTGCGTTAACTAAACGATTTTTTTTTTTATTTCAATATTAATATTTTAATATTCCACCAAAGAGTTGCTCATTAAGTACGAGAATAAATAAGCTGGAAGATCGAGCCTCCTTGGAAGCGCTTTTGCTTAATACGTTTGTCTCAGGTAGTCACTAAATAGAAAATTAGACGAAACATTTAGCTCGGAGTTATGGTGGGAAAATTATGGGAACCCGGAAAAATAATGATGCTGTATTGTATTATTTTTTGCGCGAATAAAATAAATAATGGTGGTGAAACATGTCTTGCCGTGTTGCTCCTTGAAAGCGTCAAGTCATTAGTCACCACAACTTTACTAGGGCATTACTTGGACTGTGACTAATTTTGTTAACTGACTATGATTTATGACTTATTGGACTTGATACAACAAAAACGTATTACATCATTTATAGTTGACTCTGGCAGAACGCACGAAGTGCGATGCCCATAACTATACGAAAAAATATATTTAGACAGTTGGTTTTATTGACATTGTGACATGTCCGGATCGCTGCTGGCGCCATCTGCTTTGCGTGTGGATCCCCATAGTGCGCAGTGTGTAACGGTCAGTCCGGCGCGGCGGCGCCTATTAGGCACCGGACCGGAACAGTGTGCAGCCGCTCTTAGGCGTACGGTGTGCGTACAATCGCAGTCTCGCTTGCAGCGCACTTCACAGCGCAGGTCTCGAACCTACCGATTTTTTGGTATTTCTACCGATTTTGGCCCTGTCCTACCGATATACTGAAATGGATCGAACCCTACCGATTTTTTAAAAAGCCTAAATAGTGAAAAAAGTATGGATTATTACTTGGAAAAATTACCCGTCATCAGGTCAAGGATGGGATCGGGTTTGGTGTCGTTTTTTTAGGGTTCCGTACCTACCTCAAAAAGAAAAAAGGACCCTTATAGGATCATTTTTGTTTTATTCATACGGGAATACTCACGTTTAATTAAATCGGATACTCCGACTATAGTTTCGATCACATCCGGTGACCTTTTTCAAAGAGTGAAAACAGAGCCCGACGCGCGTGCAGCTGCGTCGTGCTTAGCACTCAAAAAAACCAAAACCACGTCAGTTTTCTTATAGGATCACTTCGTTGTCCGTCTGTCAGTCTGTCTGTCAAGGCCATTTTTCTTTGAAACGAGTCAAGTTGAAATTAATATCGCATGCGCAAGTCCACGTTCCCTTAGAACTGTAAAAAAAAACATGTTTCTATGTCAAAGCAATCAAAAATTACAGGCATTTTTCTAGTTTTTTAGTGTTTTTTTAAACTCGCAAGTAAATCAAAATTCATAGGGTACATTCCGTTGACCTAGATTCACGAAATTTGGCAACAAGCAAGGTCACATAACACTGGTTATGGGAAAAAAAAATAAGTTGTAGATATATCGTCATTTCTCTAGCCAAAACTTGAATGATAATTCCATTCGGTTGGCTTCCGTTCTTTAGTTCCCAAAAACTGGACTAGATGGCACCACATAGAAAATTAGCCAGCGTGTCTTTTTTATCGCAACTGCAGAGCAAGTACCGTTCTTCACGATCGTTATATTTGACATTGAAATCGGTATAATTCGATAAAATTCCGAATATTCTCAAATTCTTCGAAGTAAATCTGCTATACCGACACGTCAAATTTAGCGATATAGAACGGTACTCGCGCTGCTGTTTCGTTCGTCCTTGTGGCGGCACGTGATGCGTACATAAAAATTGTACTCCCTAAGGCTGTAACGTGGTTTCTCTTATCTCAGGACGGGCACCAATAAATATCCTAGCACATTCATAGTAACTATAGAAAAGACGGAGTACGTAAACGATAGAAAAAATGGAAAAACTGGAACATCTTGTCGAACGTAAATTGAAACTCTTTTTTAGGGTTCCTTACCCAAAGGGTGTTCAACTGTACCCTATGGCGAAGCAATCCGTTTCTGTTTGTCTATATTATGTAAGTTCGTCTGTTTTTGATCTATAACGATGTATATCTCGTAAATCGTAATAGGTAGCCGGTTGTTTTCATAGAATATTCGTTAGATTCTGTCGCGGATTTCCTTTGTACTTGTGCTTGTGGTGGTACGGAACCCTCGTTCTCCGAGTCGTAAGTACTCGTACTCTTGACGGGTTTATTTAGATATACCGATTTTTTTATCGGAAAAGTAGAAATCTATCGATTTTATAGGGCAAATCTACCGATTTTGCATTTTCTCGTTCGACTGCTCGTGAACACTGCTTCACAGCCGCCATTACGGCCCAGTTGTAGCGAGGTACGTCCAGGCGAGTAGCGATAGGCACTAAACGGTAGGCGCGAGCGAGAACGAAGACAAGGCGCAAGCGATGGAATTGCTAAATTTTGTAGGTTTTACTTTGTTTTGAAATATATAACAAAGTATATAAACAAAGTTATTTCTTTGTTATATTTTTCATTTTATATTTTAATATAATTATTTAAACCATTTATTTTATAAACTAAATAATAGGTACTATATTCTATCTATTAGTATACATTTTACGTGGTTACATAATGTATTTTCTTAGTTAGTTTTTTTCTTGTTTTTTTTTTTCATATGTAGTCCTAGCTCAGCGAAATGCCGATTTAGTGTCTACTTTGTAATTTTTTTCTATAGAGCCAAACATTCAAAATCGCGTTTTCTAAAAGACTTAAAGCTAAAATAGATGATCAATTTTGATTTTAAAAAAATATGTTCGATATCAGGCATTTTAGATTTTTCTCACATATTACAAAAGTTCAAAATTGCTACAAGCCTTCAGTCTGTACCTTCGTTACGCACTCACAAAAAGATTTGGGGGCGAATCACAGTTTAGTTTTATGGCTAATCTTAATGATCGGCAAGTTCGTCTTGACCACTCATATAATACACGAGGCCGAATGCCCTTGTCCGCAGCGCGGGGGTTGCAAATTAACACACGAGATGCGATGCGCGCGGATTGACGAATCACTGGTTTTATAAGCGCATCGCGATACGCTCTATAGTTTTTTGCTAAGTAGGCATGCCCCAAGTTCAAGTATGTATGTACTTGATAATGATGTTTAAGGGTAAGGTAGAAAAAAAAGGAAATGTACCAAAAAAATTAGCAAAGCTTAAATTAACATAATCTGACGTAACCTATGTTTTTTGCCGCAAATAAAGTATTAGCTATACACTCACTCACAGAGTAAAGTAATAATTATATCACATAAGTAAGTATAGTAATAGTATGTGCTTTAATTCAGTTAGAGCATTTGTCACAAATAATAGTTATTTATGATACTAGTGCGGTAAGTTGGTTTTTATAAACGAGTGGACGAATGTAACCATACCATAGTCACGAGTTTGTAAAAAACAATCCGCACGAGTGTCATACAAAATTTTACAACACGTTTGCGAGAAAACAGTAATAATTAACCAACATTTATTATTTTGTTTCTAAAATATCAGTCAGAAAGTCGCAACTAAATACTTACGTTTGCGTGGTGAAAATTAGAACTATATCTTTCTTTTCATTTTCTCTTAAGTAATAAAGTGAAACAAACGTACTGAGCAGAAGCGCTTCCAAGGAGGTTCGATCATTTAGCTTATTTATTCTCGTTATGTGAAACTCCTTATTTCCACTTCTTATTTATATTTATGGAAATTAAAAAAATACCGTAAAGTTTACGCACGGAGTTATACAACTAGGCGTGCGGTAAATTAGGTTTACCGCACGCCTAGTTGTATGGTGCGTAATGTTCAACTTTCGAACGATGTATACAGACTTCGTAAATGCATTTTTCGTGCATATGTGTTGTAAATAAATAAAAAGCTCACCAATGATGCTCTGCATATGCGACTTATGCACTGTGTCACCGTACAACAGCGAGCTCCATTGATCGGGCGCTATCCGCAAACCCGCCTCCGTTGCTATTTGAACTATTTGCGCGTCGTGCTCTCGACGCAACGACTCGTATGAACGGAATTCCTCCTTCAACTGCATCAGCGACGAGTCGCTCTCTCTCTTCGATACCTGTTTGGAAAAATATAGACGATTGACATTATTTTGCCTCTAATGTCTATAATTAAATACCTAAATGAACTAATAACAATAAAACCTATATATATATATATATATTTATAAAATACAAATACACATATATGTAGACTATATATTTATACCTACCACCAGCGACAATGATAAGATGAATGGACGGGAAATAAGCGCACGGATTTTGAAGACTATATGTTGAGCGCCGGCTCTCCACTCGCTACAGTCATACTCTGCCTTTGCGACATGCGAGCCGTACGATACGACAATACAAACCTCTAATACATGTACATGTGTTCTCTTTTTGTCATGCAGTAATTAGATTCGCTATCTCTATTTTCCGGCAAATGTAATATGCATACTTTTAGCTAGGTATGCTTGATTGAGTTGTCATGTTAATTTAGATCGATTTGAAAACGCTGGGCCCGTCCATTCCATTATCACCGTCGCTGCCTACCACCCATAAACACTATCTTACACGAACAATAATAATTATTCCGAGAAATATTCGCGAGCATAAATCGCTCGAAGCTTGTGCCACAGGGCGATACGTCATGCTCGCACTCACACACAAGCGCTCCAAATCGAGACGCCCGTACCTTTACGATTATTTTTATTACGCCAGTGGACCACCCACTTTATTTTAACTCTATTATTAAGTCATATGACGAGAAACATCTAAATACGCTAAAATAACTATGTTCTGTATGTAGGCAACTTTATTCTTTTATAGGTGATATAGTTATATGTAAGTGTACTATATCCGATCGTAACAAAAATTGAGAAAACTTCCTTTTAGCAACCTATTCTATGGACCTGTTGAATGACGTTAGATAGATTTGTTCCAGTCACATCTTAGTTTTATATTAATACTATTTCATTGTGAATCGATTACATGAGCGTGCTCCATCTTAGAACCTCATCTTCGCTCAACATCAGACGAGATGGTAGTCTAGCTATTAGAAGCAAGCATAATTAAGATAAATAAATATTAAAAATAATTGTCATTTATCTATTTTGTTTCGGGGAGAATTAAAATCACGTTTCATAGCTCATGGGCGCATTAGTGTTTATTTCTCCAAATAAGTGATAAAAAGGTTGGCACCTAAATAAAACTTCTATTACTCTGTAAATACGGACATAATTATAATATAAGTACATAGAAGTTAACAAGGAAGGCACTGAATCTCACGACACAGGACTCCCCTAGTGTGAGATTCTGGGCTACCCCACGGAGTGTGTACTGCCTTCAAATTATTTAAAAATAACTTGTTTTTAGAAATGTTTGTACTTACATACTTCATAAGCCTTGTAATAGTACGAATAAACGTTATTATTATTATTATTATGTAAGTATAAGAATAACGATAGCTGATTACTCACCTAGGGAGCGAAGGTAAAGAATGTATCAGATCTCATGTATATTCATAAACATGAGATCTGAGGCTTCTTTACTTGCTCCCGTGGTGCGTATACGATTTTACGTGCTGCTGCGAAGAGGAAGTGGTTCCTTTCGCTCCTCGTAGCGGGGCTAAAGTACCCACTTTAGCCTCGCAGGCACGTAAAAGTTTATAAACGCGAGTAAATGCGAAGCAGGACGCGGCCGCACGCGCGTCGGTCTGTGTTTTCACTTTTTGAAAAAGGTCACCGGATGTGATCGAAACTGTAGTCGGAGTATCCGATTTAATTAAACGTGAGTATTCCCGTATAAATATAACAAAAATGTGTCAAAACCACGACAGTTTTTATAATGAAAAGTTAATAAACCTATAAATTAATTGGACCTGGGTATGTCCTAAAACTGCAACCAGAACCACCGGAGGACGGGCAACAGCGTCCTCTCCGTTAACGGTGGTGAACATTGTGCGACCCCCAAGCTGCCTGCCAAGCGTGGGGATTATGGCAACACCTCCCTATTAAGGGGGCGGCATTCATCCAGCAGTGGACGTCTCCTGTCTGATAATGTAATGTAAATGGGTCATCTAAGACAATTATCTATTTAACATACTTAAGAAAGAATGTGTGTAGCCATAAACTGAAAGAAAAGAAAACTTAACAATACTACTTAGCCTTACCTTGAAACATGAAGCTCTGTATAGTAGTTGAACGACATGGCCTATACTAGTTTTGGAAGCCTGAGGGAAGTGTGGCTCTAATCTTTGCACAACGAACATAACTAAAACCTGTAAAAAAAGTAAATATATTGCAACGATGGTGACGTAGTCAATGTTCACTACGACTCCAAAGTCGAAACGAATTTTCAATATTAGTGGACATCACATACAGCGTCATCTAGCCCCAAACTAAGCAAAGCTTGTACGATGGGGACCAGATAGCTGTTAGGATACATATGTTTTTTTTTGTCAATACATATTTTTAATACATTTATACATATACAACGTGTAACAAAAAGGTTCAACAATACTGAAGGGCATGTATGTACTCATCATTAAGAACAACTTTTACTATGAGCCAACATTGAAATAGCGGAAAAAAATATCAGCTGTTCCATACAAAAAGTCCATCGACCTTGGGCAAAATGTATGGAACACCTGTTTATTTTTTCGCGATTTCAAGGTTGTCCCCATAGTATAAGTTGTTCATAATGATGAATTTATACATCAGTATTGTTCATTCAGTATTGTTGAACCTTTTTGTTACACATTCTATAATAACACCCAGACACCAACAAACATTGAGTTCGTCACAAAGACAGTATGTGACGCGCTCGGTACTAAACGTGAATTCTGTGTCGCATGCGGTGTTTTATTTACCTGTCGGTATGTTTTTCTCACAATATATTGTACTAAAGTTATATTATTATTAACGGGATATTTACCGCGATTATGTTGTGAAATGAGCTCCCGATATTTCGACGCAGTTGCATGCACCATGTTCACGAGTAGACTCAGTCTACTCGTGAACATGGTTCTCGGGAGCTCATTTCACAACATAATCGCGGTAAATATCCCGTTAATAATAATATAACTTTAGTAAATGACCGTGATAGTTTAAAACAGTGTAATATATTGTACATTTCAATAAGAGTGTTAATTTTAATAGCCCTGTCAAAATTGCGTTAGTGAGAGCTGCAACCAGTGTCAATTTTTGGTGTCAGACCGCTCTCCACGAAACCGACCTCTATGCAAGTATAATCGCGCTGTATTGTATGCCTATATGTTTTTACTGTTTTTAAGAAAAGAGCTCAAACTAAAACCATTTTGAAATTCGTTTCATGAGCCATTTGTTTCTTGTACGGGGAAAGTTCTTGCTTGGTTTTTTGGTTGTGTTACATTTATTTGTTAAGAGATCCATCATACTCGTGACGGCTTCTTTGAAATATTTTCTCTTGTAATAAGAGTTCTGGCTCAATGTTTATTATTTTCAACCACAACGCCACTTAACATCTGCTGAGCCGTGGTGAAATACCTAACTTGTTAAATAACACACATTTTTATAGCATATGAATGTGGTAAACGGAACATTCTGGAATACGATCGCGTAGCAAAACTTGTTTACTTTTCTAGATAGCGCAGAGCCATCTTCTAACGCCAAGAGGACTAGCTTGAGGACTTCTTCCTGCATCGCCGGCCCGAGGAACTGACAACCGCGGGCGCGCACAGCTGCCCACAGGTTCGCGCTTAGCTGTTGAGGATTCTACAACAAAAACAAATGATCCAATCAAAACCGAGTTACACGATTACGTTAGCTATCGACATCGCTATCGCAATGACGTCGACGTGAGTTCACGCACACCATGGAGGATAAGGAGTTGCGATGAGCGACTTGCAGCCGCAAATCCTATTTTGCGGACGCAGTGTGACGTCATACTTATTTGCTGCCTGCTAAAGTCCGCCACGCGTAACGATCATTCAAACTTACATATTAGACGTACGATTTTTAATGTTTTTTACCCAGTAACAGTAAAAATTAAATAGCTCTGTTTCTTTATGTAAAAATTAGAGGGAAAAATTCAGATGACATGATTGGCATCAAATTTCATTCGTAAGTAATTTTATTTCTATATTTAGTGGCCCATTCTATAAAATTTAATTACGCGACATCTAGCGTGATATTAAGAAATTAAGTGTTAATTCAGGTAGGTGTTAGTTCAATAGTTCGATTCTGAACAACTTTTCCTGTAAACCGCTAGATGACAGTACAATTTGCCACTCCTCCCGCGATCTTACACCTCCCCGCACAGTCACGCGTCTTTCTAAGGAAAAATCCTTTGATCTAATCTCTGCTTCTATTACTCTGTGACGCTAACGCAAGTGACGAGGCATTGTAGTGACCCGACAGCGACCCCAGTTAGCACCCCCGAATGCAAGACAGTTAGCGTATCAAGAAATCTCCCTTCAAAACATGTTTTGTTTTCATCACTTAAATTTTAATTATTATTAATTGTTGAGGAATTCGCCATAGTAACCTATCCTACCTATTACTGTTCAAGATGCAAGTCATAATAAGTTGCGACACATAGACGACGTTGGTCTTAGTAATCCAATCGACGGTTCGAATCATCAATGTCGCATGTTACTTATAGTTACAACCAGGGCCCTGTTTTATAAAGCTACAAGTCTTGTACTTATAGTGAAAAACTGGCAACACCACAAAAAATATTGAGTACGGCGTTTTCTAAAGCTACAAGACAACCAGTGTACAAACTACAAGTACAAGCACTTGTATATAAGATAAAGACAAACCATCTACCTGTAACTGGTAACTTGTAGTTACTGGTAAAAGAAGCTAGTACAATAGGGTAGATGACTGATGTTTATATCGTTGAAACCAATAGCTTTGATGAAGAATTTAAGAAAATATAGTATCTTTATTCAAAAAATAATTTAAATCGGTTAGTAATGTAATGTGAGGTTAGTAATGTAAATGTAATATATGAGCGTTTAAAGTTTTTGTTAGAGACAACTCTGTCCCTTTCCCACAAAACAAAAAATGACGTCTCGCCTTACTTGTCAGAATAGAATTTATATGGCGTACAGAGAAGTGACGTCACGATTTGCTGTTTCGCCTCTCTGTCTAGCATGATATTAAAATGCACATAAGTTGCTTATTCTTGATCTGACTTTCATTTTCTTTTCATTAATCGGCTATATGTATGGGCCACATTTTAATAGGAGAATAAAAAAACCAGTCATCTAGCCTATTGTAAGCTTGTACTGGTAGCTTTATAAAACAGGGCCCTGAACTCACTAGTTGCACCGTGAACATGAGCACTGTTTGTACCAGCTTGTACCATGATCATTTGGTACTTACTTGGTGCTGTAATATGAGCTCAGTGACGGTCCTCTCGCCCAAGGACCGCGCTGCCCGCGCCGCCCTCCCGCGCCCCTCTTCGTCCGTCATCGCGCATTGTATCACAGTTATCAACTTGCGCTGCATCGGCCTCGACAGACGACTGCTCCCAATGCCATTTGTTGCTGAAATGGAAACCAGTGCTAAAGTTTTCGTTGTACCCATAGATCTAATAATAAAAGGGAGATGAGGTACTTTCTAATATCAAGCAAACATAATTGGACTAATACAACTACAAGAATTAATCGGAAGAATTTAAAAAATAATAGTTTTAATGTATTTACATGTGAGAAATATTTCTGTGGAACTTGTTTTTGGTTTCTGGTCTATTTGTGTATCCTTTGAAAACACAGGAAGGTGTGGCCATTACAAAATCCATTAAACAAACAAACACAAAACACTAACAAAACAAAATCAAAGCAAATACTTTTTTATGCAAACGTATGACGAGACGTGCGAGGCGTTCGCCTGGTGGTGAGCATCACGACTGTCCATAGCAGTAGCAGTGCCAGAATTGTGAACTTGCGAACACAATCCTGCGCCGCACTGCACTGTGCTCGTCACCCCGAGATATTAGATGTCAAGTCTCTTCATGCCCAGTAATTTCTCTGGTAACGTTGCCCTTCAAACCGAAACACAGCCATGCTTGCACACTAATGCTTGGCGGTTGAATTACCAAAGTTGTAAAAAAAAACAAAGTTGTGGTACTTCCCCAGGCGGACCCTGCCATGGTGTCCTACCTACCATCTGCATACATATTTATAAGTATGCATACATATTTTTATAGATCTTTAGTATGTTTCTCATTTGTGGTGTGTGCATTATAGAATTTATATAATTATGTATACAATGTGTAACAAAAAGGTTCAACAATACGAAAGAGCATGTATGTACTTATCATTATAAACAACTTCTACTATAGGGCCAACCCTGAAAACGCGAAAATAAAATCAGCTGTTCCATACAAAAAGTTCATTGACATTGGACAAATAGTAGGAACAGCTGATATTTTTTTCGCGATTTCAGGGTTGGCTCCATAGTAAAAGTTGTTTATAACGACGAGTACATACGTGCCCTTTCGTATTGTTGAACCTTTTTGTTACACGTTGTATACAAAATGACCAAAATAGCTCGAAGGATTAACAAGCTGACGTGGTGATGGGCTGGCAGAAGAACCGGGCACCAAGATCCTTCTAATTGCATGAGTTACTGAGCTCAGTAAAATAGAAGTATGTGGTCAGGATCAGTAACTGTACCTCCAAAGTCATATTTGTAACACTACGAATAGAGGAATCAGCAATATTTAACAGCATAAAAAATTACAGCAGACCTATGTTGTAATCTACCCTAGATTACAACATAGGTCTGCTGTAATTTTGTAATCTAGGGTTACTTCACACTCAATTTAAATTAAATTCTTCTTTATTTTTGTCGGAACAAACCACACCAGTTATACATAAAAACATCATAAAGTGATATCAGTCATATGTTATGCAAGTTTATTTTCTAAAATGTGTGTAATTTAAAAAAATTATAAGTAAAAGTGATTGCATTTTTTCTAATTATCTATTTACGTATGTGCATATGAGTTGGCAAGTGATATAATATGGTATGAGTATGTGTTTTCGTTTCGCATTCTAAACTCTATACAAGCTTCTCGTAAAGTCGCCGGAACATTCCTGAGGTACAACTTGGACTTGACTGTGACTGGTTTTGTTTGACTTAGACTGCGACTTGCTCGACTAAAGTTTCACTTGATGAAACTTTACCATATTAGTCCCGAGAAAGTTCGGCTCACATAAATAAATCTGCTTTCGTCCCGCATTGTATGTTGTATTCGGCCCAAAGTACACAGGCAGAATACCTACATGAAGTGATGCCAAAATAAGATAAAGTTCTATTGAAGTTAAGATGTTCGGTGCTAACATACCAGTTCCACAGAACTTGAGATAGACAGCGAGGTTTTCGAGGCATCGTATGATGATGTCATACGAGTGGCGGTCCTGTTCTGATAGTGCCTGAATGCACGGCGGGTGGTAGGGCTGCGCAGGCGGCGGGTACCCCGCCAGTTGGAGTATGGCCGTGTTAGTTACTAGGTCTTCTAAATCCAGCTGGATTGTCGTCTGTTCCAAGAGCACATCAACATTATAAGCCTTACTTAAAAACACTGCTTAAGTTAACGAACGTCATGTAACTTCTACGCAATTTAAAACTGAAGTGCGCAATATTGACTAACGTCTTTTAAGTTATAGTGGCGCTTTTAAAGGCCCTATTTTAACAGTAAAACAGGCCGTGCTAAATAATGTTGACCATGGATCAAATAGAATTAACTTGCTAACTAAGGTCCAAATCACCGTGCACAGTGTATCTCGCTCACTCATTATAACATTTTTGATTAAATCAAATCACTGAATATAGTTAAGAAAAAAAACAATTGGTGAAATTGCTAAGAAAAATATTACAAAGGTTACAAGGCCTATACTAATTAGGAGACCGCTCGACTCGAAATTGTGAAGTAGCAGGTTCACAAAGTGCAATTACACAAACTCCTTAGGGTCCATTGGTAAAAGCCAAGGATTTGCCCATACCAATGAGCTATTTGGATAGCTTAGCTTAGATCTTAGTATGATAACCCTGGGTTTTCGGTGAAGGAAAACTTGGTAAGGAAACCAGCATTCATCCGGAGAAGAAATTCAAACGAGTATGTGGATCCACCAACCCCCAACTGAATCAAAGCATGGTGGATATCGCCGAATACCTCTTTGAGGGGGCTGATTTTCATTGTTTTTGTGTTATCTACCTCTTTTAATATTATTACAGCTTTGATTAGAGATAAGAGTTATTTTAGTTAACATACCTGGTCGAAAGGGCATTGTTTTCTGTGCAGATGTTTGAGGCATTGCCTACAAAGTGTGTGCCCGCAGCCAAGACTCACGGGGCTCCGCGGCGGCGGCCCAAACTCGCGGCAGCACACCGGACAGTTCAAATAGTCCGTCCATTGGGGCGCCTGGATTGGCATCCTGATCACATACATTTTGTATGGATTATAATACAATAACTTTACAAAGACTAAAGCAGTTCACATCCTAGCAATAGGCTAGATGACTGGTTTTTTTTAATTATATTATTAAAATGTAGCCCATAAATATAGCTGATTAATGAAAGAAAATTAAAATCTGATCAAAAATAAGCAAATTATAAGCATTTTAATTTCATGCTAGAAAGAGAGGCGAAACAGCAAATCGTGACGTCACTTCTCAGGACGCCATATAAATTCAATTCTGACAAGTAAGGCGTGACGTCATGTTTTGTTTTGTGGGAAAGGGACAGAGTTGTCTCTAACAAAAACTTTAAACGCTCATATATCAGAACATTATTAACCGATTTAAATAATGTTTTCAGTTGCCATACTATATTTACTTAAATTCTTCATTAAAGCTATTGGTTTCAACGATTTAAACATCAGTCATCTAGCCTATTGTTAATATAGTATATAAGTAGCAGCAGTATATAATAACAATTTAATTCTATGTGCTGCTCTGCAGGATTCTTATATGATATAGAGGCAAAGAAAATGCCTAATAATTCCAACAAGATATTGTTCCTGACAATAGGTAAGTATATGCCAATAAATTTGGTATTCACCAATATTCCCCAAACATTACACAAGTTCCTAAGTCGAAATTATCTCTATTTAAAAATAAATTTTTGTCATGAGCTGCTGACAAGTTGCAGTAATAGGCATGATGACTACAATTTTTTTATTACCTCATAAAAAAGCTGATCACCAATAGAGCCTATCACCGAAAACAAAATTTAAAATAATCCAAAAATAAATAAGTTCTGAGCATTTTAATTTCAAGCTAGACAGAGAGCGCGCTATACTGAGCTATGACGTCAAGCCTCAGGCGCGGCATACAAATGCTATACTAACACATGCTTTGCAAGAAAGGGATAGAGCATCCCCTCTCTATCCCCACCTAAAACTTTAAGCGCTCATATCTAAGAGATTTATCAGCCAATACAAGTAATGTTTTCAGTATGTGTAATGTATTTAGTTATATTCATCACTAAGCCAGTTATTTGTCATAAATTAAACATTAGGCCACACGCCTATTGCAAAAACATTATGACTATTGAGGCATCTATAGTATATCAATTTAGTCAGTTGAGAAAGGGCTAAGTACATTTTTCTATGAAGCTAACATATCCACCCGCCACCTTTTTGATTGATTTTCAAAGTTTCTGAGCTTAATAGAAAGAAGAAAAGTGTGACAAGTTCTGTGGTACCCTAAAGTGTCACATACCCGAATTATTTGGAAGTAAAACTGGCGATAAAAGAACAATTTTACAAAAAAATATTTGGAATAATAACACATGTAGAAGCATTTGATTATATGATATGGACTCGGGCATTACTTTGTGTAAGTTCATCTAAACCAACCATTATTGCTATAATTTCTAGTGAAATTCTGCTGTAGGTATTATATCGAGGACCAATATTCTACAGTGGCATTACACTACAAATCTATATATATAAAAGGCTCTGTTCTGACTGATTGACTGACTGACTGACTGACAGACAATGCACAGCCCAAACCGCTGGTCATACAGACTTGACATTTAGAGGGTGTATTCGTCTTGATGCGTAGGGGTGTACTAAGAAAGGATTTTTTTTTATTCGACCCCTAAGGGGGGAAAAGGGGGGACACGTTTGTATGAATGCTCTTGTTCTTTTAGTCACGAAAATTTGGATTTGGTTAGTTCATATAAAATAAAAAATGCAGTTCAATTTTTTTTTGTGATTTAAGTGGGAAAGGGGGTGGAATGTTTTATGGAAAGTTTTTGAAGTTATAGTGATGAAAATTAATATTTGGGTAGCTAAAGGCCTTCTGAGAAGATCAATTGTAACAACAGAGGAGGTCTTTGTATAATTTGTCTCAAGTAAAAGGCCGAATTGATGTTTTGAACACCTGTTCAGTATAATTTAAGTAAGTATTCATCAATATGCAAGTCATGTCAGGTTTTATTCAGATATGTTTATTAATTAACTTAGATCTAAGAGAGTAGGTGTCTAAGATTATAAACTTATTTTAAGCCCTGATGTAAATTTGAGAAGAGCACTATACCTACTAGGGAATGTAGTAAGTAAAGATGATAGGTACTACCGTCTAGTGTTTTGGAATTGCCAAGTAAGTAAGTATCGCCAAGTTGTAAGTATCTGTCCAGCAAAACTTTTCTCACTGCTCATGATAAGCGCCTAGTAATTATGCCTATTTTGATATTTCATAGTGTAATTTGTATCTGGATAGTGACCATTCCCGAAATTCTAGAAGTTTGTTCTTCCTACCAAGTGTCAGGGTAAAGATTGCTAATACCACTTCTTTTCATTTAGGTATCATTAATATTAGTAAGATATTAAGTAATTTAAGAAAATTAGAGGAACATTATTAGTTCTTTCGTTGCATTGTGACATCAGAAAATTGCCACCTCGGCAACGATTTGTCGTGTACAGTATACCATTGATCCAAGTATTTTGTATGTGGATTGATTATGGTGGGTTAGGAATACCGAAAAATCATTTTTTTTACAATTACCTTAAAAATTATACGCACAATCATCACAAAAATACACACATTTAGCTTTCATGCACTTCACTTCAAAACATGATCCGTCAGCATAATCAGCACTCAGCAAACACAGATTATAATAGGTATGTAGTTTAATTTTTTTCATCACATGTTTGACACAGATTAGATATAAACCCCACAGGTTATAACCAAGATCCATTATAGTACCACAGAATAACTAAAAGTACTGACTAATAGCCAGTGCTACCAGATGAAAATTTCAAACTACCGTGTCAGCAGACTAAAATTACCACAGTAAAGCGAAGGCTCTACTCTTAGGTTAGAACGGGTGTCAAAACGCGGTTCTAAAGCAATAGGGTAGATGACCGATGTTTATATCGTTGAAACCAATAGCTTTGATGAATAATTTAAGTAAATATAGTATGTTTATTGAAAAAATAATTTTATTATTTATATTTTATTTTTATTTATTTTTCAATACTCGTGTCACCATCATCAGCCCGAAGACGTCCACTGCTGAACGAAGGCCTCCCCCTTAGACCACCACACTGTACGATAACCTGCCATTTGCATCCACCGGTTGCCCGCGACTTTTACAATGTCGTCGGTCCACCTAGTGGGAGGCCTTCCTACGCTGCGTCTTCCGGTTCGCGGTCGCCACTCAAGAACCTTTCTTTCTCATCGGTTGTCAGTTTTTCTAGCGATGTGGCCTGCCCATTACCACTTCAACTTGCAAACCTTGCGAGCTATGTCGGTAACTTTGGTTCTTTGCCGAATATCCTCGTTCCGGATTCAATCACGTAAAGTAACTCAGAGCATAGCTCTCTCCATTGCCCCTTGCGTGACTCTGAGCTTCTCCAAAAAGCCAGCAGTTAAACACCACGTTTCAGTCCCCTAAGTCATCACTGTCAACACACACTAGTCGTAGACCCTTGTCTTCAGACACAGGGGTTTTGGACGAGAAGATATAACGCAATTTCCCGAACGCTGCCCATCCGAGTTGGATTCTTCGGGCGACCTCTTTGGTAAATACTCGTGTATCTTCAAGTTAAAATGTATAATAAATTGATTAAGAAGAGATAGAGATAATTTTATCAAGTTTTTAACCCCTTCCCTCCGTCCACATCTCCATCTATGTAAGAATAAATAAGACTTTTTTGAACCCCCCTCCTCAATCTTACATACGCCCATGTGGGGGTAGAGTATATGTATATGTAGCTTTATATAGATGCAATATTAAATGAAAATGCAATATTAAAAAGGTAAGTAGCTGGCCTCGATCAGATATCGAAACTCACAAACTCTAGCTTTTATAAATACAATGATAATAATTATGATTTAGTGTAGAAGCGTAGATTTATCAAAACCGGTGTATCTTCTAGTTAAAATGTATAATATCACAATCATATCTAGACATTTCTATGGAGTATTGACGAAAAAAGAAAATTTGCCATTTCTACTTCGCTTAATTTTTGCCTACACTCTACGAACCTATGAACTTACCATAAGCTGATTATTCTATCCTTAGTTCTAAAATATAGGTATTGTACTTGGTACTTACTAAAAATATTGCATTCCCGCAATAATTCAATTATTGTTCCCAATATTGTTTCAAGAACCTTTTTACACTGTTTTGACAATAAAATTGACACTTAGATGAACAATTAATGGAATATAATGTACCTTTATAGATGTTTATAATAACTCGAAGATATTTTAGATATTTTATGATGTTTTTCATTCGTGTTAAGATAACAATAAGAACAAGTAACTTAAAAAAAAACCGAATTCAAATTAATTAAGGACCACCTCAGGAGTATACCCTTTCAAATAAAAAAATATTTTTTTAAAATCGGTCCACAATTGACGGGGAAATCGGTGAACATACATTAAAAAAAACATACATACCGGCGAATATAGAACCTCCTTCTTTTTGAAATCGGTTAAAAATGAAATTTATTACTTTGGCCAAATGGACCAAAAGACCATAGGAAAAAAATATATATGTCGTGCAATAGTGCAGAACATGGTATCATAGTCACTGTTAACTAGTGATGAGGTAAAAAAGTGTGCAATTTGTAGTCTTGTCGATAATTTGTACTAATAGGAGATTCGGACAGAATTATTAGACCAACGTTAGAACGATGTTTAGTGTAGGTATACTATTTTTTTATACGGCAATTATTATTTTATTTTTATAGTTTCATTTATTGTATTCAACTTTTACAACTTATTGTGCTTTAATCAAAGCATTGGAATCAAGGGCGGATCCAGGGGTCATGGGGGTCATGACCTCCCCTGGGTTGGGTGTAGGTCGACCACTGATATTTTTTCTTGTTGTAATCGAATTGGAGACTGTCCTTACTAGACCTCGACTCTATGACCCCCCGGCTTAAAAGCTGGATCCGCCCTTGTTTGGAATTAACTTTTTTCATAAAAAATAAACAATCAGTAAGTAAAGAATGGTTCAGGAGGTGACTCTTAAGTATTTTTTTTACAAAATAATATCCTCTGCAAATTACGGTAGATTTCGTCACCATTGTCATGCTTCGACGGTACGTGGTAAATTAAAATGCTGATTACCGTGCATTTACCGTAATTATGGTGTACATGGCAACACTGCTCGAAGAACTGACAACCGACGGGGAAGAAGGGTTCTAGGGCGACCGTGAACTGGAAGACTCAGCGTAGGAAGGCCTCCCACCAAAGAAATTTATAGAAATGTCTCTGCCGGGAGGCAGCCTATAAGTATAAGTGGGAACTTATACTTATAGGTGGACCGACGTCAGTTAAAAGTCGCGGGCAACCGGTGGATGCAAATGGCAGGTTGTCGTACAGTGTGGTGGTCTAAGGGGAAGGGCTTAGTTCAGCAGCGGACGTCTCAGAGCTGATGGTGATGATGAACTTGTTTAGACTTGAAATTAATCAAATACTTGTTAATTTTAAATACTTGACACTGGCAAATGTACAAAGTGCAACGCCATAATCCATCTAGGAGGAAACAAGAAAAAATAACTCCATTTTCGCAGAGCGCATTTTGTCAATTTTGTTTTTTGTCATTCATTTCCAGATTTCATTCGTCAGTTTTGCGTCAGTCAGTCGCTGCTCGTTGCATTATATTGTTTCTGTTGTATTTCGTTTGTTTTTATCTTTGCCAGTTTAACATTAAATTTAATTCCGCCTTACTAAAAATTGTGGGACGTTAGCCTTTGTTTACATTGATTCATTTGTTTTCACTCCGGTAAGTTTATTTCACGTTCTTTGATCGCTGAATATTGTTAGCGATAACGCTCTGCTTAAATTTCGTTTTTAACTACAGCTATATTACACGTGTCTTTGTCGGTAAGCTTTCTCAATGAATTAATGTAGTCCTGTTGATAGGTCTGCATAATTTGAATTTATTAACTATCCTCATATTAAGTTCCTGCTTAAATATTATGTACTTTAACGGTTTTTTATCGGATAGTCAAGTAGGCAAAAAAGGTACCGCGGGTACCTACATAACTAGTTGCGCTCGGTATTCAAGTGTTTATAATACAAAATAATATGATAGTAGGAGGTAGGTTCCATAATAGCAGCATAATTAGTACCGTTATAATTATTAACCTTATATTCAAACAATTAAACTCTAAACATCATATGGACCAGCGACAATGATAAAATGAATGGACAGGAAATAAGCGCACGGATTTTGAAGACTATATGTTGAGCGCCAGCTCTCCACTCGCGTCAGTCATACTCTTTATTTGAGACATGCGAGCCATACGATACAACAATACAAATTTCTAATACTTGTACATGTGTTCTCTTTTCGTCATGTAGTAATTAGATTTGCTATCTCTATTTTCTGGCAAATGTAATATGCATACTTTTAGTTAGGTATGCTTGATTGTGTTGGCTTGTTAATTTTGAATGATTTGCAAGCGCTGGGCCCGTCCATTCCATTATCACCGTCGCTGATATAGACATCATCATTCAGGTGCTTAAACATCACTTACTCTCCATAGGTATTACATTTCTTTGGCATTTACTTATGTTTAACTTTTTGTGCTTTCAAATCTCCAAGTGAGATGAGTTGAATTAATTCTTTTGGATGGCAGCATTTTTACATAACAGAACAGGCTTAAATGATAATATCAAATAGACTGGTATTTAGATGTAGTGGTGTCTACCTCAAAGTATGTGCAAGATGGTACAGCTAAACAAGGTGACCTTTGTAATTTAAATTTAGTATCATGTAGAAAGTGGTAAATGGTAAGACATAAAAAATATTACTACTTTATATACTACAGTTGTACAGTTGTCGTATAGTGTGGCGGTCTAAGAGGGAGGCCTTCATTCAGCAGTGGACGTGTCCAGGCTGATGATGAATAAATACTAGCTTTACACTCTCACCCACAACCAGAAAATGTCCACTATTAGACGAAGGCCTCCTCTTAATAAAGAAGCATGGGTGCCGGTAGCATGGTGCAATGCAATTTGTTGCAGGTGTACTTGCACCCCTCTGTCAGGAAAGAAAATTCATCTAAAAAATTACTATTGTTTTATTAAGTTACTGTTTGAATAAAAACTAAAGTCATCTAGGTTGCTGTCCCTTTTTCATCACCTTGTCATTATATTATAGACTACAGATATTTAAAACCACAGAAAAATGAAAGCCCTACTACTTAGGTAGAACGACTGTCAAAACAATGTTGTAAAGCAATTGTATGGAAAACTGCTGTCGCCAGTTTCACACTTATTTGTAATAGAAACTACGACGAAAATCTGTCGCGCATTTGAAATAAAGCGCTCGAAATGCCATTTTGCAAAATATTAAAATTGATCCAAATACAATGCAATGTGGTTTGGTTTCCTATGCGTCTATTTAAATTGTCTTTTTGAGTATTCTCAGTTTAAAAACATGTATATTGGTAGAATTGTCATTAAGCGCATTTGCACTTAATGCTGGCTAGCGCGACCTGTCACATTTCCGTTCTATTCACTTCTATCTTCAGTGTGTAAAACAATAGACTAAGAGATATGACTATGAGATATTAATTTTTTAATTTTTGTTAACTACCTGTATTTTACACATAATAACTTGAAAGCTAAAGGCTTTATATAAAAGTGTGTGGCGTAATGAGTGATATTTGGTAACCTTATATCCATAGATAGGTGACGTTGTGATGGTTCAGAAAATGAAAAAAAATATTCCATAAAAGTCACTCAAGTTTAATAGCTTTCTTAAACAAAAATTATAGTCACAACACAAAAATTGCAGTGAACCTTCATTGTACATCTGACCAAGCTACTAACCAAAAAGCAGATCGAGAAAATTCTTTGATTTGCAACCTTACTCAAACAACTCGAAATGTAAATGTATTTTTTTTATACAATCAAGTGACGAGACGAGCGAGACGTTCGCCTGGTGGTAAGCGCCACGCGTGCCACTAACAGTAGCAGTGCCAGAATTGTGAACTTGCGAACACAATCCTGCGTTGCACTGCACTGAGCTCGTCACCCTGATATATTAGATGTTAAATCTCTTCTTACCCAGTAATTTCTCTGGTAACATTGCCCTTCTAACCGGAACACAGATTAGATTATTATAGATTATTTAGATACTTCCCCAGGCGGACTCTGCAATAGAACCCTACCACTACATACTAATAACTCAAAAACTATGCAAGTTATATGGAACAAAACTTTTGATTTTCTTAACCATCATGATGTCTTCCATAGGGGTATCCATTCATTTCGCCACAACCATATTTGTCTAAACTATTGTCTATTTAATATTTCGGAAGTGTATCTTTTAATTGTGATAGACTTACATTTGACCACACTTTTCTGATCTAAGCAATAATGCCATCAAAATTATTTTCTTTCTCTCATGTCTCTTGGCTATAAAACTCAAAGGCTACATTAGAATTAATGATAAGTCACTAACTCTGTATGAAACATCCATGTATGGAAGATCCTATGAGAAATTACGTAATTAAACATATTGTGTTTATAATTAATTACTCATACTGCTGCATCCTCTTGCGGCTTACTCTAGTGATGCACGAGAGTCAGTCTTTTAAGACCTATAAAAGACTTGACTCATTTTGAACGCCTCATACATCATCATCATCATCAGGCCGGAGACGTCCAGTGCTGAACGAAGGCCTCCCCCTTAACCTTATAACGCCTCATACCTAGAATAGTATTTGAACTCTGAAGTTCAGAGTCATAGGACTAAAACTAAAGACAATTTGAGTCAGTTTTTCTTTCGGAGGCCAGTAAGTGGCGCTGCAGTAAACATCACTCTTTTTTGGGGATAATGCCCATCTCAGAAAATAATGCTGACCACAAAAAATATCTATGAAATTGTAAAACATTTACATTATTACATAGAGGTAGTTTGTTGCTTACATACATGCAAAGCTAAAATAATATAATAGTTTATAATATATCCAGAGTAAATATCTTTCATATTATACATTCTATTTCAAGTCTGAGACGAAATAAGTAGTCTGGGTGGTCAGATCGGCATTATTTATGAGGCCTAAGGAAATGCATTAAATAGTTTTTTATACATGGCATCACCCGCATGGACTAGTAGGTATGAAACCATAGGTTAGAAACAACTTTCCTAGTATGAACTGATATAATATAGTACTTAGCAAACTATTGCAACAGAGTGCTTGTATGTATCGGACAGTGTTTTATGCGCTCACTAGTACTCGATGGCTGCGAAATTAATTAAATGGTTTGCTACAAAATTAAATTCAGTCCGTCCGAAATATTTGACCATCAATTTCCGCTGTTACTCGGGATGCACTCTAGTTCGTTCCAAAATCAATATTAACAAAGCAGTTGAATCATGATAATTATAAAGTGACAAAGTTGATTTCATGATCATTGAGTGTAGCTTTATGGTAATAATTGCTTATAGGTATAGTTGTTAATTTATGCATGTCCAAGTTTTCCCCTCAGCGGGTTTGATGATTCTAGCATATTAGGTCGCGCCGCGCTGCTACACATTGCATTGCAAAAGTCTTCCTACATCACTTCCATACACTTTATGTGAACCTTCGCACTAGTGGAATGACTAATATATTCATAACAACAATTTTATTTTACATTGAAAACAAAAAGCTGTTAAGTATTGTTTTTATCTTCTACACGCCAATATTTCGTTGAAGTTTTGCAATGCTCGAAGGTCCTCTTCGTCGGCCCTCGGTTTGTTTTTGATCGTAGTTTTGGGGTCATAGAAGCAATGTTTGATCACCACAAAGACCTTTTTATTTTACGCCATTCTATTATTTTTTTGACTGCCTTTTATTTCAGTTGGCAGTCTGCTTTGAGCGATGTAGGGCGTGGGTGCGCTTCCCACCCAGGGCAAACTTTTATGTAACAAACATAGATGGTTGCTCTTTGTCTGGGTATAGTATGGATTTACAAAAAAAAAGTATAAATATAAGTATTCTATTCTATTTATAATGATGAGTACATACATACCCTTCCGTATTGTTGAACCTTTTTGTTACTCATTGTATATGTATCTAGTAAAACTATAGATATAAAACGAAAATGATATATTAATAATTCAATAAACTATGGACTAACGATTTTTTTTTACTAATAAATGTGTTAAATATATCTGATTGCAGAATCATGCCAAACAATAAGAGTGCCAAGCGCAAAGCGCCAGGCTCCAAGGGCCCCAAGAGGAAGCAGCCCAGAAAGAAGCAACGCAAGCAAGCTTCTGATGATGAGGATAGTGATATTTCTCTATCGGACGCCCAGCAGACTTCTCAGGAAGAGCAGAGGCCCCTGACGCCAGTCCCTGATACAACTACCAAGCTGCCAGAGGTACAGACTGATTCAAACTTATGGTGGCTCTGAAGTTAGGGTTGAGACGCTGCGCTGTATCAAACATGAGGCGTGCGGTGTGCGTACAATTGCAAAGTCTCGCTTGCAGCGCACTTCACAGCCGCCATTAAGTTTGATTCGCACTATACCATATTAGATCTATCTATCTAATCAGCCTGTCTTCACCCACTGCTGCGTATAAGCTTCCTCTTGTTCACACCATCACTTCCAGTCCTGAGCGAGCATCGTCGTCAGCCATAAGGCGTCCACTGCAGGACGAAGGCCTCCCAATAGAGGGGTGTTGCCATAATCCCCACGCTTGGCAGGCGGCTTGGCCTGAGCGAGCATCATCCTTTGCTTTCTGATACGCTCACACACTTGATAATGTCATCTGATTAGCCGGTAGCCTCTACTTCGTTGCCCGTTGCGCGGATACCATTTGGTGACTGGCTGGCATTTTTACTATATTACTATTAACAAGCTGTACGTGGCCGCGCGTTGCTATGATATCGAAGCGTTTTTTTTAAACTATCAATTGACGAGAAGAGCAAAACGTTTGCATGGCGGAAACCGTCACGCCAGCCAAAAAAAAAAAGTACATAATGGTGTACCGCACTGCACTGTGCTCATCCTTAAGATATTAACGGCCTTACTTAAAAAAACTTTTCAACCGTTAGTCACTGCTTAAGATGCTCTGCCATCTTCACACTGACGTGAAGTTGCACGTGCTAGAAAAGGACAGAGAAGTTTAAGCAGTGACTAAGAGAATCGAGATTATTTTAGGTAAGGCCGAAAATGTCAAATCTCTTCATGCCCGGTACTTTCTCTGGTAACAGACACTTCCACGGTACAGCTTGGCGATTGAATAACTGACAAGGGTGTGGTACTTCCCCTGACGGATTCTGCAATAGAGCCCTACCACTACAAAAACAATAGTTATTAAAATTATTACAATAATTCTGTAACATCAACCAATAAAACATAGCACTTGATTGCAGGAGTTGCTGAGATCATTTTACAAGCCTCCCGGTGTGCTCCTGATTGCGGGAATGGTGTCCTGGGACCTGGTGGCCAAAAGGGACAACACCCCCAACAATCGTGTCCACCCCAATTTGTACACCTTCCATAAGTTTACTGACAGACGGGTGAGTTTTCACAGTTGGACAGACCTAGAGTTCCGTACTCTAGGCATGTCCAACTGGACCCTAGCTTTAAATCTAAGGGGGTGTCACTCCACCGTTTAGGTACGTTCGGCCGGCGCTCCGCGCGGTGTGGCCATTGCAGTGGCCGCCCGCACGCTAGCCGAGTCGCGTCGCGGGAATCAAAAAGGAAACTGCCTCTTCGCGTATTTTTTGTAGTAGGCCTCGTAAACTTTTACTTTTGCATGATTGTTATTGAAACAAATTCAGAATAAGCATTAGTTTTTTTTGTTCAGGTTATAAGCCATTCCAATAGTAATAGGTAGGTAGTAGCACAGAATAAATAATAGTACTACGTAGTAGTAGGTACTACATACTACATAGGCTACAAACTGGTAACTAACACTAATAAGTATTTTGTGTATATTCACAATGTCGTCGGTCCACCTAGTCGCGTGCAACTGGATGCATATGGCAGGTTGTCGTACAGTGCGGCGGTCTCATGGGGAGACCTTCGTTCAGCAGTGGATGTCTCCGGGCTGATGATGTTGATGATGATCATGTGTAGATATCAAGAAGACAACCCTAACGTTACACGTCCCGCGTCAGGACGGATAAAGCTACGTGATAGAAAGAGAGCGGTATATCTAGGTTAATATATCAAGCGGTATCCAGCGGTGTGCGTCCATATATATATAAGACCCGATATAGTATTTTATATCCTCTTTAACGAGACGAGTGAGATGTTCGCCTGGTCGTATGCGTGAACTTGCAAAAAAATCAATCCTGCACTGCGCTGGTCACCCTGGGGATATTAGATGTCAAAGCCCTTCATGCCCAGTAATTTCTTAAGCCGAAGTAGCAAATGTCTGGTTTTATCATTAGAAGAATGGGTGGCAGTTAGGGTAGGCTAGTTTAGACTATGTAAAGGCATCCAAAAAAAAAATACAAAATAAAAGAAACAAAAAAAAGGCAATAGGCAGTAAGACGTACAATATATATTTAGACATAGCTGATAATAAACTCGAATTTACGAAATAAATTTGCAATTTCAGTACCGCTTTGTGGCGAGCAGCTGTTCAGCGGGCCATTCCGTTCTTATTGGAGAAAATGGCGAAGCTTATACCTTTGGTATGTATAATCATGGTATCAAATAGTTGTTTATTGAAGCGTTCTACGTACGCGGGACGCGTCGCCAAGGGACTCAAGCTCGGCAGCCTGGGGCCTTATTTTTGAATCGTACGCAAGCGTAGCGCCTGCGAAAGAAGCTGACCTTCGAACAATACTGTTTGGAATAACGTTCAATATCGTTTGAAAGTCGGCTCCTTTCGCATGCGCAACTTTGCGCACGGTTCAAAAATAAGGCCCCTGATCTCCAGTCAATACTGCGATACGGCTTGAACATCGCGCAGTCGCGAGTAGCGAGTACAGTGCCGTCTCACTCTAGTGAGCGAATTTGGCACTATAAAAGAAATATTGAAGGAAGAAGCTGCTCCATATATAAAAATATTTTTAGCCTGTGTTGTCCCACTGCTGGCCAAATGTCTCCCCCATATCACATATTATGAAAAAACGTATTCTATTTTAACATTTAAATTTGATTCTTATTTAAATACAGTCAAGAGTTCAATAATTAATAAAAAAAACATAATAAATAAATAAATAATAATAGACGAACAATTATCGGAAATATATCATGAAGGTACGGCCGACATCTGTCGGGCATGCCACCGTCCCGGGGAATCTCTCCGACATATAATTTCCGGTTGCTCGCATCTTGCTAACGGCGAGTATTTGCACAAGCATAACCAAGTGGCCAGGATCATCCATCAGAAACTTGCTCTTCAATACGGCCTTGTCGAGTCGGAGGTGCCGTACTATAAGTACGCACCAGCTCCAGTTCTCGAGAATGGTCGTGTTTTGCTCTACTGGGACCGCTCCATCATCACGGACAAGACTATTGTCGCCAATAAGCCTGATATTGTGATGGTGGATCGGTTCCAGCGCCGGGCAGTGCTCGTCGACGTCACCATCCCACATGACGAGAATCTCGTGAAGGCATTGAAGGACAAACTCAGCAAGTACCTTTACTTGGCCTTCGAGATTAACATGTTGGATGTTGACTCGACGATCGTTGTCCCGATAGTCGTTTCGGCAAACGGTCTTATAGCGAAGAGCCTCGACCAATACCTCAAACGGCTCTCGCTAGGCGGTTGGGTCAAGGGTCAGATACAAAAGGCAGTGGTCCTTGACACGGCACGCATTGTCAGGAGGTTCCTCACTCTGCAGCCCTAACCACCGGCAGCTTGTGCCCTGCCCCACTGCTGGTGGCACCTTAGTTTTTAAGTTTTTTATAATTTGTATTCTTATATTGATTGTAAAAAACTGAAGTAACTAAGAAATCAAATAAATACGTGTATAATAATAGTATACATTATGTGTATATAGCATTTATATTAGTATGTAATGTGTGGTATCATTATATAATGCGACGCGCCTGCGACAGCGAGTGATCGAACTGTATAAAACTTGTAAATTTGTAGTTTTTTTGGTTGAACTAGTATATAGCATTGAATCTATTGTATATATTTGGTTACTCACACTAAAAAAATATGAAAACACGTTTAGTCATTTATGTTATAGCGTAGTCTGATGACTACTCTACGACTACGCATAGAGTAAGTAACGTAATACGACTACGTTTTCTTTTATAATAAAAAAAAAAAACTCCTCAGATGACGTAACTATACTTCAAGTCAAGTGACTTTGACGTTATAAAACACTAAATACTAGCAAATGTACAATGCCTAACACCACGTCCGGAGTTTTGGCGGGAACACGGAAAAATCATGTCGTTGCATTCTATTATTTTCTTAAACTTGTTTTTTCGCGAATTAATGATTAAAAATGGTGGTGTTTTATTCATTGAGTGTTGAATTACATGTACGAGTGTGGGCAAGTGATATAATGTGGTGAAACATGTCTTTTCGTGTTGTTTTCAAAACTCCGTAGAAGCTCATAATAAAGTCGCCAAAACTTTACTAGGGTATGACGTGGACTCGACTATGACTAATTTCGTGTGACTTACTGTGATTTCATGACTTATATGACTTGATGATAACAAATAAATGAAAAAAAACATAAACTTGACACTGGCAGAATGCACAACGTGCGATGCCAAAAATTAAGAAAAAAAAAAAAAATACCACGTCCTCTAACCAAAAACAAAATTAACGATGACATTCATTTCACTTTGAGTTCACCTTATGGTTTACCCTTGGAATTATTTGTTTACAGCCATGGGTTATAACAAGAAGTAGGGCTTTCGCTTTTCTGTGGTTATAACCGCCTAGCAACTTGCCTTCATAATATCTAAATAGCGATCAGTATCACAGCTACTCGTTAATTTTTAAGCATTCAGACCCGCTTCTTTTTTATATAATCGCCCACGGACCTGCCTTACTTGCTTCCTTCTTCAAGTCTGCATGACACTAATAAAGCCTTTAGTAAAAGTCTTTTAGAGTCAACTCACACGTATCACAACCACACCACAACCACAACCACAACACGTGGTCGGGCGCATATTTTGTATTGAAAATTAATAGTAGAATTTACACGTACCACATTTTGCCGTCGTTATCGACCGCGTGGTTTATACCGACCACATCGCAACCATATCGCAACCACAACGCTACCACAACGCTACCACCAGCTACACAGTGAAATAACCGCCGGCCACATCGCAGATACAACGTTGCGGTGACGCAACGACAGTGCGCGCTCTATGAAAGCCAGAGTCGAACTGTGTCTGCACTAGATCATCGCAACTGCTAGCTACAATGCAACTACATCAACATTGTCGGTATGTATGTTGTATGTATTGGTATGTCGGTACTACAACGCAACTGCAAATAGCTGAAGCGACACTATTCACACGTAGCCACAGCATCACCACATTTTGCCGCTGCGATGTGGTGTGGTTGTGGTACGTGTGGGTTGACCCTTAATAGTCAATTGCTGGACATAAGCCTACGCTTGTTGAAGTTTGGTATATTAGTGAATACTCACATATGGCACTGAATTTCTTCTCCGGACGTAAGCGGGTTCCCACGATTATTTCCTTCTCCGAAAAACCAGTGATATGAAGAATGATAAACTTATCTAAGTGTAGACAAGTTTATTATTTATTCATCTTAATTTTAGTTGTTTCTGAGGAGAGTGTGTCGTTGTTACAGGTCGCAACCCTCACGGTCAACTGGGTCTGGGTGACACGGTGACTCGCGATGTGCCCACGCTCGTGCCGGCGATGGAAGGCAAGAACGTCATCCACGCGGCTGTCGGCAGGCATCATACACTCTTCGTTACTGGTACGATATTCAACTTTGAGCAGAAATAAATTTTTCGTGAATTTGAGGGCGCTAATTTTGAAAAAATCTCATCTCTCTTTCTCATATTTATTTTAATACAAAACACGACTGGTTTGGTTCATTAGGTTTTTCGTGATTTTAATTTAAATTATTATGTACAAACATTAAAACGCTGATTATTGTTGCCATGCTACAGACTGTATCTGTTCTGCATTCAGGTCTAACAAATTGATCAAATTATTATACAAACTAGCTGACCAGCCCCGGCTTTGCATGGGGGGGGGGGGGGGTATTTTTAACCGACTTTTCCGATTTTTCTCTTCATATAAACCTTCCTAGAACTTCTAGGAAAACATTTTAAAAAAATGCTTAATTGGTCCAGCCGTTTACGACTATTGCGAGTTTTTTATTGAAGATATAGAAAATAGATTGACGAAACTTATTTTGGAATTGTTTATACATGCAGATAGCTTCTTTTATTAGTAACTATCGCGGTGAGTGAACGGTTATAAAAGTTATAAAAGTTTTAAAGCTGAATGTACATTTGTTTCTTTAGACACTGGCACAGTGTACGCGTGTGGGGACAACAAGAGCGGGCAATGCGGTATCGGCAGCGTAACCACACCTCAGATAGTCACGCCAACCCGTATACGACATACGTGAGTATTATTGTCACCACAGACAACACGACGCGCCGAGCTGAGCGAAACTTGTTTGAAAAAATAAAACAACTTTATGATTTACTTTTCCAAATTAACTTTTTATGAATTAGACTTGTATTACCATTGGTCTCTAAGAACTTGACCAGTGCATTATCCGGCGGAGGGTATTGTTACGCCATAACACAGGTTTATTCATAGCGTCGGTAACAATGGGTATGAACAAACTTTGACATATAACATATATATAATATATATATATATATATATATATTATATACGGTTTTTTTGGGCGTTTGTGACTCTATAGATATTAGCTCAATGGTGATACGCCATGAAGTTTATATAACGTTTGTTTCATTTCAAACTTCCGAGTGCCGTTGTATACGTGCATTATATAGTTCACAATTGTTCTAATTTAGACGTTATGTCTCTTGTATAGTGTTCAATGTATACTTGAGCGCTTGTGTTTTATCATAGTTTAAGTCGTTTAAAAAGTCGGCGCACTGCATAGGGTGCGCCGAGATTTGTCACGGATTTTTTTTTGGGCGCACAAACGCCCAAAAATATATATATATATATAACACACAAAAAACACTATACAAAAGACATAACGTCTAAATTAGAACAATTGTGAACTATATAATGCACGTATACAACGGCACTCAGAAGTTTTCTGACTGTTTTCACTAAGAGATTGTGACTCTTTAGATATTAGCTCAATGTGTATCACTCAATATTAAATGTCTTGTAAGAGTCGGCGTAGCTCCGCGAATCGCTTGCGACGGCCTTTATGTTTTACTATCTTCACTTAGGGCCGGTTATTTGATCCGTGGTCAAAATCGACATAACCATTTGTTAAACTGACTATAGTTAACTAGCTAACCATTAGCTACATTTTTGACCACTGGTCATGCTAACTATGAATCAAAAAACCGAATTATTGGGATTTTAACAATTTGTTACCGTTTTTAACTATTAGTTGGCTTAACTACGGATCAAAAAACCCTAATCAAAATCAAAAAAGGCCCTTAGTTGAAACTTGTGAACAGCAATTGTAGCAATAGAAGCTGTATTGTCAAACCATCAAGTAGATATTTCCGTGACGCCTCTACATAACACGCTTAACATTACTTAACATGCTGATAATTATTTTAGATCAACAACTAATTTAATCAACTATTCCTTTATCGCCTGTTTCCTAGCATTATAGTAAATTTTCCTTGACAGTGGGGCACCAATAGTAAAGGTGGGATGCGGTGGAGACTTCTCTATGATCCTGGACTGCAATGGTGCTCTGCACTCATTCGGCCTGCCTGAATATGGACAGCTGGGTAAGTCACATGACACTGCATTTAACGAGTGACTGACTTAAGGATGCACCGCCCGACGGCTCGAACTCGCCGGTTGGCGTGGCTCAAAAGCATGCTCTCTTCATCAAACAGTGTGGGAAAGGGACATGTCGACCTTTGTCTGCAGGGTTGTGATGAATAAACTACTGAACTAATTCCAACTAAAGTTATTTGAAATAGGGTATTTGACACTATTGGGAAATTGTTAAATAACAATCTTACAATAAATAATAATCTTACTATATTTAATGCACACCACATCCATATTTCCTTGGATCTGTCGTATTTTCGGTATAAATCGATATGAAACGTTTGAATGAGAAAAAAACGCGCCATAACGCGATTTGGATCACGTGACATATCTGACGTCACACCAAAGTAAATAACAAACGAAAAAAAGTGACCAAGGAATATACCTAGTAAAAGAAGGGTTTATGTAAGAAATATCTGTGGTAACTCACTTGAAAATAGGTTTATTTCACTGTAATCGTGATGAAAATGCACGTTAGATCTCGTTGTTTACTTCGGTGTGACGTCACAAAAGTTGCCACCAATCACAGTGTTTCGTATCACGTGACCAAACTTCAAAATAAAAAATAATTATATTCGGTTTTTTTTTGCAGAAAATTTACTTATTTATTGTCTAAAAATAAATAGATAAGCTTTTTTACACCGCAATTTATTAGAATTATATCAATTTCTAACATATTTTCATTACAGTCAAATAGCCTATTTTGATGGACTAAACTATGCCGCTTGATACATTATTTAGCGTACTCCTTATGTAATTTGTTTACGTCCAAAGTAGCGTTAAAATTGAGCTAAAATACAAGATGTTTCCTGGCTTTAATTTTCATATTTATTAACTTTTTAATTTATTATCAATTTACAATCCTAGATAAAGAAAAGACAAAATGATATAATACTTAGTCTTGGACCTACAACATTACATAATGGAGTAATATACTTCCCTGTTTCTACGGAGAAGTGATCGGCTTGTTTACTCTTAAGAGATAAAGCTACAACTAACCATAATTTTATTTGGTCTATGTCTCGGTTGCAAATATTTGTTTAAGTATTACCACTGCAGCCTAGCAATAGTGAGTACACTTTACAACCCGGTCACAATATCTATAATCAATACAAAATATAGTAATCCCATATAAATAAAACAAAAACCTTGCACGTCACTGGAATACGATACCACAGCTTCGTCCTTCAGCTTCTCGCGCTCACCGAGTTTATTACTAGTTTATTAATCCAATCAACATACAACGAAACACATTATTTAGTATGATTTGACCGGGCTGTAAATATGACTATGTTCAAATTTGTAGGGTGTGTGGGTGAAGGGAATGTAGCTAGCGAAACTGGTTATGTCCTAAAACTGCACCCAGAACCATCTGAGGACGGGCAGCAGTGTCCTCTCGGTTAACGGTGGTGAGCATTCTGCGATCCAAGCCACCTGCCAAGCGTGGGGATTATGGCAATCTATTAAGGGCGAGGCCGTCGTCCACCAATGTACTTCTGGCTGATGATGGCATTTTTTTATCGCGGGTGAAACCGCGTGGTATACTTGGTATTAATTAATACACTGCCCTCTCTTTTGCATTGCTGGCCCAAGGTGGCCCACTGTCGCTCGCCTGTTATAGTTTCTCCCTGTATACAGGCCACAATACCGATGGCAAGTACTTCGTGACGTCCACCAAGCTGTCGTTTTACTTCGAGACGGTGCCGAAGCATATCGCCATGTTCTACGAGAAGTCGAAGCAAGGCCACATAACTCCGGTCAAAGACGTCGACATTGTCGACTTCTCCTGCGGGACCAACCATACGGTGAGCTACCTACAAATCCTTAACAGAATCAAAAGTTTAATTTCAATTAACTGAAAACTGACTTCAAAAGAGTCAACCCGATCCGTATATTTTTAGGGTTCCGTACTCGAACGGTTTCGAAAGACATCCTCTTACCACAGATAAAAAATGCTATGTGCTAGGCTTGTATAGTATTATTTTGTCTGTGCTAAAAGTCTAACTAATTAATTAATTTGATTATTTGATTAATTACATTTAATTAATTAAAAGTCTAGATTCTTTTTTTGTTCGTTTTTTTAAGTCTACGATGTTTTTCTGTCTGACCTATAAGGACAAGACAAAGTACTTTAGTGTTCACAAGTTCACAATTCTGGTACTGCTCCATACTGCTACTGTGGCAGGCGTGACGCTTACCACCAGGCGAACGTCATGCTCATCCCGTCACTTGATTGTATAAAAAAAATTAGAAAAATCTTGTATGTCTTAAGTCTGTTATAACTGAAAAAATAAAACTTGATCTGGTTTGTTTTTGGTTATTTTAGGTTGCCATCGATTCGAAGAAGCGCGCGTTCAGCTGGGGCTTCGGCGGGTTCGGGCGGCTCGGGCACGCGGAGCAGCGCGACGAGAGCGTCCCTCGTCTCATCAAGTTCTTTGAGGCGCAGGCGCGTGGCTTACGCGCGGTCTACTGCGGCTCCACCTACAGCCTCGCCGTCAACGAAATCGGTATTCTACAGCGACAATGATAAAATGAATGGACGGGAAATAAGCGCACGGATTTTGAAGACTATATGTTGACCGCCAGCTCCCCTCTCGCGTCAGTCATACTCTGTCTTTGCGACATGCGAGCCGTACGATACGACAATACAAACCTCTAATACATGTACATGTGTTCTCTTTTTGTCATGCAGTAATTAGATTCGCTATCTCTATTTTCTGGCAAATGTAATATGCATACTTTTAGCTAGGTATGCTTGATTGTGTCGACTTGTTAATTTTGAACGACTTGCAAGCGCTGGGCCCGTCCATTCCATTATCATCGTCGCTGGTATTGTACAGTTTTATTCAGTTCAATTAATTTATTTCAATTGGGTACATTTAAAAATACACTTATGAATGGTCAATAAAAATATGAAATGAATAATAAAAAATAAAAAAACAAACGTTCAACACACATCAACATTTTAGTTAACCTGTATGTTTTTTTATGCTACTGAGTGACTAGACAAGCGAGACGTTCGCCAGGCTTTTAAACTTCCCGGGTCCGTCGCGCCTTCGTGTGAGACGGCGACCTCGGGGTCGACTGTTCGGGGGCATCCATTTAGAATGCAATAGTTTCATCCACCCATAAGCCAGTAAACATCCACTGCTGGACGAAGGCCTCCCCATTAATAGGGAGGTGCTAATAATCCCCACGCTTGACAGGCGGCTTGGGGGTCGCAGAATGTTCACCACCGTTAACGGTGAGGACGCTGCTGCCCGTCCTCCGGTGGTTCTGGTTGCAGTTTTAGGACATACCCAGGTCCAACAGTTGCATACTAGACATTAATCAACCGCAGGGGCGGATTTATGATGGCTTCAGGTTATTATGGCGGCTGTGGAAATCGTAAGAGCTAAGAACCAAGTTTAAGGGTGAAAGTGATCGTGTTAGAAATATACCAACACAGCGCTCTTGCTTGCAGCTTATCTAAATGTGACTTGTATAGCTAACATGTTCATTATATACAATGAAAAATATGTAAAATACTACAATCACTGTACCGGTACATGATGGCGATATACTTACTTCAAATTGAATTGAAATCTACATCGTTTTATTTATTTAAGGTACTCTTTAATAGTGTACCTTGATTTAATAACAATCTAGCTTAGTTAGTCTAGCGCTAATAAGTAATGGGTAGTTTTCTGACAGCTGTCAGAACGTAGTTCTACAGCCAAGGGATAAGCCGCGCTGGCGAGACGTGGCGTATTTTTCTTGTGAAAAAGCAGTTCACTCACCTTCACTGCTTCTTTTCACAGTTAGTGTTCGTTGGTGAAGTGCCTTTCCAAGTTTTCTTGTATCATTTTGTTGAAATTCTGATAAATTGTTATTGTTACGTTACATTATTGTTATTACTGGATGGTCTCGACATGCACATGATGACGAACACAGAAAAGCGAAAGCCCTACTTCTTAGGTAGAACAGCTGCCAAAATAATGATGTAAAGCAATTATATGGATAACCGCTGTCGCCAGTTTCACACTTATTTGTATAGAAACTACGACGAAAAAATGATAATCATTGGTCGCGCGTTTGAAGTGAAACGCTCGAAATGCCACTTTGCAACAGATTAAAATTGATCTAATTACCATGCAATGTGGTTTGGTTTCCTACGCGTCTACTTAAATTTCTCTTTTTCAATATTCTCTGTTTAAAAACATGTATATTGGTAGAATTGTCATTAAGCGCATTTGCACTTAATGCCGGCTAGCGCGGCCCGTCACATTTCCGTTCTATTCACTTCTCTCTTCGGTGATGACGAAGCCTGGTTTCGTGAGCTTCGGCGTACTTTTTTATTACTCTCTCGACGCTATCTACTTGAAGGGCAATCTACGTGGTAAAAAATAATTTCTATAAAATGATTCTGGCGCCACGCGTCTTTAGTTCTGACAGGGGGAGGGGGGGGGGGGGGTATGTGTCACTCCGCAGTTTAGGTATGTTCGGCCGGCGCTCCGTCTGGGTGGACAATGCAAGGCAGAAGTCAGTCGCCGCCCGCACGCTAGCCTCGTCGCACGTAACTAAGCATACGTGATAGAAAGAGAGCGGTATATCTAGGTGAATATAGCCAGCGGTATCCAGCGTTGCGCGAGTTGAATTGCTACTTTATTGCCTAGTAGATAGAGTCCTTATTTATTTCAGTTCCTTTGCGGAGTTAACTTTCTATACGAAGTACTATTATTTATTCTGTGGTTCTGATGACAAACTTTTTTTAAAGTGTTACCATTTTATTCTTATTGCAGGCACGCTGTTCTTATTCGGGCAGACCAAACGCACGGGTGAAGCCAACATGTACCCCAAACCAGTACATGATCTCACAGGTTAGTCACATTATGGCCACTGACGGAAATATAGTCCTAAGTGAGAGCGAGAGACAGATGCGGAAGATGAGAGAGAAACAGAAATTGTAAGATTTACTTTAAAGTAAAGACGCACAATAAAGACTCGGTAGTCTTTAAAGACTACCGAGTCTTTATTGTGCGGAGTTGCCGTGTGATGGCTATATTAACAAGGGAGTCTTTTTCCATGTTCTTTATTTTAGTTTACGTTTTAACTTATAAAATATACTGAAATAAAATGTGAATAGTAGTTTAGTAGAGGTAGGACTCTACTGCAGAGTCTGCCTGGGGAAGTACCACACCTTTGCCAGTTATTCAACCGGCAAGCGGTGTGCAAGCATTACTGTGTTCTGATTTGAAGGGCAATGTTACCAGAGAAATTACTGGGTATGAAGAGATCTAATATCTCAGGGTGACGAGCGCAGTGCAGTGCAGGATTGTATTCGCATATTCACAATTCAGGCACTGCTACTGTTGGCGGTATGCGCGATGCTTACTACCAGGAACGTCCTGCTCGCCTTGTCACTGGATTGTATTTAAAAAAAGAATAAAAGAGCTTAGTATTATATTATTACAGGCTGGAACATTCGTAGCTTGGGTACGAGCAACACTTCTGTTGTAATTGCTGCTGACGACACACTCATCTCGTGGGGCGTGTCACCCACTTACGGAGAACTGGTAAGAATACGCGGTAACGCCATCTTCTACATTAAAACTACAACTACATTCTACTTCTTTTTGTATGAACTGCCTGTTTCATACAAAAAGTTCATCGCCTTTGGGCAAAATGTATGGAACAGCTGTTTTTTTTGCGATTTCAATGTTGGCCCCATAGTAAAACTTGTTTGTTTTGATGTACAGAATATGCCCTTAAGAAGATGCTAACTGATTAGAACTAACCCTGCATATACTATATCGTTTTCGTATTATCACTTTGCATTGTTTATTATCCCTTCCTCCCCGGGCCGTAGCCAGGGAAAGGTGGGGGGGGGGGGGGGGGGCATTGCGGGGCAATGCCCTACCTAAAAATAAGCAAAGTACTGTGAAGCGCCCTATCTGTAACAACAGCGAGACTAGTCTACCTTTGTACATTTTTGGACCCTCGGACACCTCCCATGTAAAAGCTATAGCTACGCCCGTGGTCCTCATGTATGTACTAACGTTTTACAGGGCATGGGCGAAATAAACAAGTCCACGTCGCGCCCCCGAGAGGTCTCTCGAATGGAAGGCATGAGCATCACGCAAGTGACGATGGGATACTCTCACACGCTTCTCCTCTCGGATGATTCAACAGAGGAGGTGAAGAAGAACCTGGCTACGAAACCTGTCTTCAACCCATAAGTACCATCGTCACATTGTAGACAAGTAAATTGAGTAATTTATCTAAAATTGAGTAACATGAAAAGCATTGTTTCGGTATTAGGGCAATTTCGCACATTCAATATTTTTTATACCTAAATGAGTGTTAATGAAATGAAATATGTCGTGATAATGGTAAATCTTTACGGATTATACATAAACTCTATCTGTTTATGAGCTCTGCAAAGTTTTGGACTACATTTTCTAACACTACCATACTTAATTCTATACCTTATTGAATATTGAATGTATCAGCGAGAACGCAAAGCGTATTTCCATTGTGTACAAAAACCAGTTCGCGTAGAGTAAAGTATTTGTTTATATTTTGAATAGCTATAATTCTGAAACCTTATTTTGGAGTGTACTGATACTGTACGGTGTCAGATAAACATGATCAAAGTTCATTTATTGAAGGTTATTATAAAGTCAATGGATGGATATAAATAAAATATGATTTTGAAAGAATGTTTTAATATGTCCATCGTTGATTTTGTTTAAATTAAAGGTACCGAAAACTGTGCTTTTTCCCTTTAGGATGAAACCGCTGATTATGTATACAATATGTAGCAAAAAGGTTCAACTATATTGAAGGTACGTATGTACTCATCATTATGAACAACTTTTACTATGGGACCAACATTGAAATCGCAAAAAAATAGCTGTTCCATACAAAAAGTTCTTGGACAAAATGTATGGAACAGCTGATTTTTTGTCGCGATTTTATGGTGGGCCCTTAGTAAAAGTTGTTCATAATGGTGAGTACATACATACCGTTATTGTTGAACCTTTTCGTTACACATTGTATATTTTATTTTTATATGTTCAATTTTTAATTGTTTATTTGTTCAAGCAAATATTGATAGAAAGATGGAACCGATACATGCCTGGTCGTGTTTAGTTTCTCTGCTCACTGATCACTCAGTTCCTGCTCTCTTGCTCTATTGATTTTCTATTCATTTTTTTTGTTTTCAGCACTGCGCTTGAAGTATATTTCTCGTGCCCTAGTTTTGGGCACAACAGATATGAACATAAACAATAACCGTCTTATACATAAAACACTAAAACCTATTTTAAACCTATTTTTAGTTAACAAGTGTTTTAACAATTTCCTTCGAATTACGAATTGAGTTTGAAAAGAAGAAGACAAAAATTTTTTAACAACAATTGGTTTGAAATACGTTTCAGTGTTTATTCATAAGGCGGTAATAGTAGTATAGTTTTTCATAATATGCTAAGCGAGTTGCTCGCGCTTGCGAACTAGCCTTATACAAAAAGGAATTACGCGCGAATGTCCGTCCGAACACTTAACACATCCTTTAACCTACTCAGTTTACCTGTCTTTGTAGTTAGTCGTAGTTTTAGTGAGTTTGATTGTAAGTAAGTGCGCGGTGACAGGGTTTTGACGTAAACACTTTGAATAAATAGTATCGAAAACCCTTTAGGGCAATCGTCATTATTTATTTCGCTTATGTACTTAATATGTCAAATACCCTGATCGTGCCGATATTAGTAATTGTTCTAATTCTATTTCTTCGACGTTCTCGTATCTCTCTTCGATTAAGGGGTGACCATTTTGTATTGATAAAACTGTGTGTAATACACTTGGTGGTAAAATCCAGCTTGTGAATAATTTCTTGATAAAGTATTCTGTTCCATTCTGTAAATGTTTAACTCGCTTTGATGTGTCGAGCGTTTATGCATAAGAGGGTAGGGTTTTAGTAACATTTTGGGTCCCACCGCCGTAGGTTAAGCCAGTAACAGTGATGTGAAAGATTACAGACGACAACTTGTGAGACTAAATTCTTAAATTGTTTTGGGTCACTCCACATTTACGTCTTTTTTTATATAAAAAGGATATTTATGTAATAAATTAATATTTGTATGAACATGACACGCATTCTAAGGCGGTTCTGGAGTTCTGGTCGTTTCCCAACTTGACATACTTTGTCCTCTGGTCACAAATAGCTAACAGCAATGTTTATGGAGTGTATATTCAGAACAAAACCTTTTATACTGAGTTATGGACCCTTCATATTGTGAGATCAACATATTAAGAGCCTTCCTTTAAATACGTATCTCAGAGTAAAGGTATTCTATTACGCATACCCGTTTTTATTATACTGCCTAAACTAACATTTCGTATGTCAGTTTAAAAAGGGTTTAAGTACTAAAAGATTGCATAAAATTGTTTGTGATTTATATCCTAGTTTAAATAAATCGTCTCCTCCGCAGGTTACAATTGCCGTTAGTATAAACTTATCGATACTTTAAAGTATAGGTTGGTTTTGCCTTTTGACTACGCAGTATTATAAAAGTGGAGTTAAATTTTTAATTAATTTGTTATACTGTTAAACTAAATCATGTAGACCAAACATATTTTCAGTCCTCTACCTTTTATCATTGTAATACGCATTAAGCCTACTTCGCACTGCGTTAGTAATTTAGTCCCACTATTATACGATGTTCTCTTCTATCAGAGAAACAGAGGATTTCGCACCAGTCGCTCGACCGCAGCACACCTCAAACTCCGCTGCACCAGTTTGCATACTATCCGGTGACGTTCAGCTGTCGTTCGACTCGTGACAACTGACAACCAGTTACTTCTATACTAGATTATACAAGTACACTGGACTTCATATTGTCGATAGCAAATTGAAGCCATTTGATTTTCGCCATTTTAGCGCGGATAGCCAACGGATAGCAGTGTGAGCATCCGTGGAACTAACATTTTATTGACACAAATGTCAATTTTAGTACCGGAATGCTCGAAAGGGCGCATCAAACCGGCACAAAAAATACTGTCATTTCCTAGACAATATTTAGTCCAGAGTACTTGTTTAATAGAGGTCAGTGCTTACATAGTATTTTAGCCTTATCCTCTTAACCTAGAGTCGCTATTTGTTTGAGTAAATTAAATGTGCAACCAATTTTCGCATTTCAGTTTGACTTGCGATATCCTCTGTTTGTTAAATCTATATCTGTTTTGATTGAGGCCACCACGCCACACACGCGCAAATGCTAATATCGCACGAATATAATTAGCGTGTACACACTGCCATCTTTTGCGAATAGGGAGTACAACATAACACGTGATCACAGCGAGGTTCCAACAACATACTGAGTGAAGTGTGGCGCAGTGGCCACAAATGGGACAGCGTCTTGCAGAGCGGTGTTCCATCTAGCACCTACGAAGTACTACGTTTGGAAACCTAGTTAGAACACGAGAAAACACCCCATAATTTATGTAATTTTTCCTTTCTTTTCATATGGTATGGTACCGGTACCTTTAAAATAATATAATTATAGTAATAGGTGATTATGCATATTTCATGAATCTTCGAATATAGTATTTTTTGTGTAAGTACTTAAAGTTTTCCATGTTGTCTGATAAACGTGGAAAGGTTCAAGGGAATAGTTAGAAATTTTTGATCGAGTTTTATACCAAAAGTGGATTTTATACAAAACAATAGTACTATAATTAACAGTATGTACCCCAAAAGGAACTATCGAAAAATACGTGTACCGTTTCAGTTTTCGACTGGGACAGCGTCAGGCGTAAACGTTAACTATTTTTCTATCGAATACGTACAGCATATTAGGAGATAGTGTCTGTGCTTGGGGTGGACTGCTTTCGTAAACGTCCCTCGAATCTCCACTACGTCATGTACATTCCAAATCCTTCGGTCGCTTGACGAATAATCATGATTTACTTGTAAACGTTGTTCGATGAAAACATATTTTTTTTGAAAGTGTATCATACTTTTATTTTGGTCTCATAGAAATTTAATCAAAATCGGTTAACCAAAATAACTGATCAAAAATTAACTCAAAAAAAATAACAAAATGTGATCCAAGTATGTATACGAAATTGAAGTCAGTTGTTTTTTTAAAGTTTAAAATATTTCCACTTGTCAGCATCAGGTGCCGCATAAGCTCTTAGGGTTCGTTCTTTACAAAATAACTTATTGAGTCTGAGGGCTTAAGAACATTTTTTATGTCGTCGAGATTCGCCAGGAATCGTTTACGAACGCAATCATAGCATAAATGTGGTCCAAATATCATAACGTAACCACGAAAACACTTTTTGAAACGCATTAGTATACGAATAATAGAGTTTATCTACGTACTAGTATTAAATTAATAGATATTTTCCGAATTTAGACACATCAATGATTTCTTTGTTGATATTTTTAGTGTAAGTAGTTTTAATTTTATTCCGTTTGTTTAGGCTTAAGATGCATTTGTGCTTAAGGTGGTCTGTTGCCTCGGATTATTTTTATACAAACATACTTACTTACCAGAATGTTTTTGGAAATGAATGCTTCGATTTTGATGAAACTTGTGTATATTTAATAATTGTTACAATTTACTATATTGAAATCTTAAAAAATAAAAACATTTTCCGTTTTTTAAAAATGTTGTTTTTTATAAAATCTCACTAGCTGTTTCCCAAAAAATATTTACCGCGTTTATACAATGTGTAACAAAAAGGTCCGACAATACGAATGAACAACTTTCCCTATGAGGCCAACCCTGAAATCGCGAAAAAAAGTCTGCTGTTCCATACAAAAAGTTCATTGACCTTGGACAAAATGCATGGAACAGCTGTTTTTTTTTCCCGATTTCTGGGTTGGCCCCATGTTAAAGTTGTTCATAATGATGAGTACATATTTCCGTATTTTTGAACCTTTTTGTTACGCATTGTATATGCCTGGGTTTCGGCGAGCCGTTAACGCCTTCTCTGTTATGTACGCTCTTAGCTCTTCGTTGTTTCTTGACCGCTTTTTTATTTTCCTATTTGATTTAATAAAACAGCTGTGAACTACAAGATATAAATTAGCTTTAAGTTCTAGTTTTGTACAATATAATAATTCTGATTGTCGAATGATAATGCTATAAGAAACAATCATTGTAGCCAAAATGAAACATTCCCATCTCACTTTTATAGACTGAATAATGGTAAACACGAACAAATTGTCCTTGTACTTACATTTTTATAATAAACAATAGAATGGAATTAGAGGATAACAATCTCAATGTATTCACGATTTAATATTTTTAATTGAAATTATAACTTGTACCAATAATTGTTGTAAACTTATCCTTGCCGACGACAACACTATTAAAATAAATATATAATTTACGTTTAATATTACTTTGTTTTCTTTTAAAGGTAGTACCTATTAGTTATACACTTTGGCAGCCTCGTCACAAAGTGTAAAGTACTCTCTCCGTCAAAACAAAACGAACGAATTAAAATTAGAAACATTAGCTAATAACCATTGAGAGTCGGACATTGAAGGCAACGGAGTCCACCTCCTGGTTCCATCATCAGATCACCTCGATGGCACCAAATGACTGTATTGTCATCGAAATATATACCGACAAAATTTTAAATCATTATGCTTAACAAGTAACTTAAAAAAAATTAATTCAACCGATTTTAAATTAATATAGGACCCTTTCACCCTTACCCTTTCAAATAAAAGAGTTTTCAAAATCGGTCCACAATTGACGGAGAAATCGGGCAACATAAATTTAAAAAAAACAATACTGTTGAACATAGTCTCCTCCTTTTTCGCTAAAAGTCGCTAAATAATAGCTAATATCGGCTAACATACATAGTAGTTCTTTAGTTAGCTATACACTTACTCGGAACAAGTGAAGATAATGTGTGTTAAAAGAATCACACTACTGCGTTTATTCTAGTGAGTTACTGCATGTGAAAGCTAGTGCGTAACTTATTGCACGGAAAACTTATCTACGCACTAACCTTCGATCTATGCTAGACCTCACGAGTATACTTTTTAAACAAATGTATTGATAAATAGAAACACGTGTAAGTCAAAGAGGTAAAAATCATTTTAATACGATAAATTAAACAGTCACAATATTATTTTGTACAATACTATCCTACGGACAGACGATTCGCATACAAAAATATGGTATAATATACTTGGTACCTATTAATAAAACTGGTAAATGTTTGATTATCATTTTAAAGCATGCGTAAAGCATTAATTTATTAACTGGTTATACGGGATACTGTTTTATTTTACAGGCACGGTGTGTACTTACCTAATTATGTAATAATATCGCAGTCATATCATGGGTCAGTTATTATAAGGTCAAAACAACAGACGCCAGCTAAACCTGTGGAGGCAGAGCCCTTACCGCCAACGGATACCTTAAAACCCCTCAGTTCAGGCTCTGGAGCCGGAGGCGGTGGCTCAGGTATAGGCTCGTACGGACATTCACATTCAACATCAACCTTCTTTTTAGCCGTTTCCTTACAGTCACACGCATCTTTGTTATAACTTTGTCGAGATCCTTCTATCTCTTCATAGTATCTAAGAGCTTCCTCGAAACTCATATCTACTTCAATAGGTCTCTTCTTAAATCGGACACCAAATCCAGAAGTAGTTTGTGTCATATCGGATCTGCGCTTCCTTTCTGCTCTTTCGTCTACTTCTACAACGTATTCCACGGGTGGTGGCTCTTCATACGGACACTCGCATATGATATTTTTTCGACCACGCTTAGACTTTTTGCAACTGCACTTATTTTTTTTAGCTTCTTCAGCTTTCATTTCTTCGCAAATAGGGCATGGGTGGGTAGAGCCCTGACGTTGGTAACCATAGCCAGCTCCGTAACCTTGCGCAGCCGAGTAACCTGGTGGGAGTGCAGCGCCAGGTGGAAGTGCGGTACTAGGAGGCTGCGCTGCACCGGGTAGACCTGGAAGGCCGTTCACCATGTCTAGTGGATACATTCCCGGTGGTGTTTGAGTATGCCGAACAGTGCAAGGGCATTCAGTCAACCTGAATTTCCTCCAGTTTTTAGAGTGACATACACACTTCACACTCTCTTTACTGCCACACGTACATTTCGCTTTTTGTCGTTTCTTTGGTTTGTGATCGCATGGTGCTGGACCGCAAGTGATACAATCGCCCTCAAGCTCAACTGTAAATCATATTTAAAACCGTCAAGGACGTCTAGTGACCTAGTACCACGTCAAGGCAAGGTAAGGTGTATACTCGTATTAGGTATGTTTATCTATACCTATTTATGGCTTTGTCCTGTTGAGATAGTCAATTTACACAGCCTAAGCCGCTGGTCGTAGAAACGTGAAATTTGGATAATGTATTCTTTGTAAAGTGTATGGTCCACTAAAAAAATATATTTCGAAAGTCGACCCCTAAGGTCGAAAAATAAATGGGGTATTGTAGTTTGTATGTTTTTTTTCTGCTGTGGGCGGATCCGTTTGATCTTCGTGTGTAACTCTCGAGCTAACATGAAAAACATGTTTATCACAGTTTTTTTTAAATTTGCCTTCAAGGTCGTCAAGGGGATTCAAAGTTTACCAATAAATAAACTTCCAGCTAGAACCAATAACCTTAGGACCTTGAAATTTAGGGGATGTATTCTTTGAAATGTGCAGGGAGGCACTAAAAAAATACTTTTTCGAAAATCCCCTCTAAGGGGGTAAAATGGTCTATAGATTTAGTGGGCGGATTCGTTTGAACCTTCGTGTGTAAACACTCCAATAAAAAGAGTTAAATTCATATAAGCTAAGAGACCAGACCAGCCACTGGCTTTTTAATCTGTAGGTGAACGAGTTTGAGATTTTCGTGTGTATACTGTATATATATATATACTCCCTTCGTCAAGTGATGTCCTGGCTGTCTTGTAATTTACTTACTCTAAATGTAGATAAAACTAAGGTGATCCAGTTCATTATCGCTAAAAAACCTAAGCCCCCACAAGCAGCTCAGTGATTACGGCTCACTGCTGTGACCTGAACTCTTCCATATGCATTGGCAGCTGTAACACCTTAGAGACTGTCCCATTCCTTAAATACCTAGGAGTGTACATCGATCAGAGACTTGACTGGCACTACCATATCGAACAGTTAAATTTACGTATTCGAAGGCTTATCTACATTTTTAAGAAGCTTCGAGATTCTGCCGATATGGATACTCTGTTTTATGACTTATTCAGCCCTGTGCCAGTCAACTCTCTCATATTGTATACCAGCCTGGGGTGGAACCTTTAAAACCAATTTTTTGTGCCTGGAACGCTGCCAAAGAGCAGTTTTAAAAGTTATGACGAATAAGCCAAGAACTTACCCAACTGCAACACTATATTCGGAATGCAAGGTACTAACTGTCAGGCAGTTGTTTATCCTACGAACCATTCTCCACAAACACAGCAACGTGCCATTTAACAAACTTACTTCACGAAAGCGTCGCGGACAGCCGATTTGTGTCTCCACTTCACGTCGTACTGTATTTGCTACTGTACAATATGAATCCCTTAGCTCTAGACTTTACAACAAGCTTAACAAGAAGCTAAATTTTTACTCCCTTTCAAAATTTGAAGTTAAAAAGAAGCTAATGTCTTGGTTGCAATCTCTAAATTATTATGAAACAGAAAATTTACTTGTCTGATTCTCTCCCAGAATTGGGTTTTTGGTGCATATCCCTGAAATTCCTCCACACCTATAGCAGATTTCCTCCTATTTACCAATTATTATTATTTTTACTCACACATTATCACAATCAATTAGTTGTCCTATAATGTATCAATCCTATTGAAGAATCAACTGTCTCCCATAGTACAGGGTCATCCTAGTTTGGGAGACAGGGACTCCTGTGTTATTATTCTACAACTAGTATTTTTGTATCTTTACCTCCTTTTTCTAAATATATAAACAATTGTTAAAACATATAAATACCTATATAATAATGTAATCTATAATTACCTACCTACCAAAATTGTAATATCCTAAGGTTTTTGGTTTATGTTAATGTAATATTAGCTGTAGTTTCTTCATTTGGAAATAAAGAATTATTATTATATTATTATATTATTACTTTCTCTCCAGTAAAATATATATAGATAGGTACGTGCATCAGGTTTCAATTTAAATCATCTACAGACAGGATCACACAGGGGTTCTAACATTTATTAATAACCCAACGTCTAGACTGAAGCTGGTGTCAGAGACAAAAGGAAGGTGTATTCTTTGTACAGTGTACGAATCCAAAATCTCAATGCAGTAATCAAAGCACAATAATAAATAATTTGTAAGTATATCTCCATCCTAAGATGTACTTACCCTTACATGTACTTACCTAAGTACGCCTAAGCCCAGCTGCATGCATTGCGAGTTAAAGCCAGATACAGACATGTGACCGCTACAAATCTGCGAGCTTGGATTAATTTTACTTATCTATAAATCCCATATTGCTGGGCAAAGGCCTACTCTATTTTATTTCATTTGTCACAGTCTAATGGTCAAGTGAGACCAGCGTCATGAAACGCGTCTTAGTCGTGGCGTAACAAAAATCGTACGGTGAATGTAGCAAAGGCTCTACAAACTTACTTACATGTAAAACATTATCTTAGTAGAAGTTTTTTCTTGGTGTGTCAACGATTGTTATGTTGGCTGGTGAGAGTGCGATTAGAAATAAAACAGCGGGCTAGGAGTAGGCCTTCAGTTGAATGAAGACAAGAGTGCAGGGAACGTTCACGGAATCGAGTAGTCAGTTTGGTGGGAACGGAATATAAGTGCGACGAGAGTGGAACAAATTGATATGTGTAGAGAGCCCATACTGCGGCCTGCAAGTTGATGAACGGTAGCAATCCGAAGCGAGCGTGACGATATTGATGAAATACTACTATGCTTGTAGGTATACATCCCAATAGTTACTACTAGAGAAAAATATCTGTGACTTTCAATAATGCGCGGGCGAAGCCGCGGGCAGAAGCTAATAATGAATCATAGTAGTAGGTATAATTTACAAAACGTCCAAAGCAAAGTTTTTGGATTTGGTTGCAGGTAATATAGGTAGGTAGTAATAAAGTTTGTGTCCACGTGAGTATGTTCCTATTCGATTTGAGTTCTGTAACGTAAGAACCGATTTGGATTGGATGAATAAAAATAAATCTCTTATTGTTTAGGTACTCCACATTTTTGAGCGACATCTTTTAAGTCCTGAATACTGCGCGCCAATATCTCGTTCGCGCATTTCAACATTTTTGAACATTTTAAATCAATACAAGCTAGTTCAACGATTGTGATTTTTCATTTCTATAATCAGTGACTGTATTATATTGAAAACAGTTGAAATGCGAGCGATATAGCTGCGCACGGTGATCTGGACCTTAGAGACAACACCACACACCCGCTAAGAAAAAGACTTTGAAAAAACAAAAATTGCAGAAAAAAATAATGTATCTAAATAAATTTCTACAACATCAATATTGGCTATACTTACGTGGAGGAGGAGTGAGACCAACTACTGTTGGTGCCGGTGGCGATAACAGCTGTGGAGCGTTGGGAATTATTGATGGCACATATTGGCTACTTTGCATCCCAGGAGGAGGAGGAGGTAGAACGCAACCCCCGCTACATTTATCTCGATTGTCACATAATGCAACGCCTATATTAGGTTTCAGCGGTAACGCGCCCATATAAGGTACCGCAGGTGGTAAATTTCGGGCTACTGGCGGGTATTGGCTATTTTGCGTCCCAGGAGGAGAGGGTAGAACGCAGCCCACGTTACACTTATCTCGATTGTCACATAATGCAACGCTCATATTAGGTCCCGGTTGAGGCGCGCCCATATTAAATCCCGGCTGTGGCGCACCCATATTAAGCCTCGGCGGTGGTGCGCCCATATTAGCTACCGGAGGTGGCAAGTTTCGGGTTACCGGCGGGTATTGGCTATTTTGCATCCCAGGAGGAGGCGGTAGAACGCAGCTCACGTTACACTTGTCTCTATTATCACATAATGCTGCAACATGTATGTTCGGTCGTGTAACCAGTTGCATACTAATTGGTTGACAGCTTTTCTGGTAACGTTGATTTCGGTTGTTAGATATATTAGTGTCTTTCTTGTTTTCAGCAGTGTACTCGAAGTTTGTGGGCTCTGCCTGGTTATTATGCTTGTCGGGCCGCCTAGTTATGTCTACGTCTACCGATTGACAATTTTGCTGGTAACTTGAAACCGCAAGCGCGTCACATCTTGATATTCTGGTAGTAATATTCTGTGGCAAAAAATGTCTCTGTACGTTTTTCATGTCTAAGTATGCGTCTTGGCCGAGACCTGTAAGCAATATATTTTCACAAAAATAATTAGTACCTACCTGCCTAGATAATATTCAATTATTGAAATAACCGCGACTAGAAATGACTAACAATAACTAGTCTTCTGTGTGTGAAAAAGACTATTATTTGCATTTCTATTATTTGCAATGTATTTTTTAAAGTTTTTTATGAACAAATAATACCTACGCCGCATATATACATAACATCTAACTAACAATATAGCCGCTCTCGAAACTCCGGAGCCTATTATTCTACAGTAGATTTTATTTTTGTTGTAGAGCTCTGTGGCTTCGACATCTATGAAAACATGAGTATTCATATTATTAGATATGTAATTATTTTATTTTATGCTTTTAATAAATAAAATGCACTAAGTATTACCTAGCGGTTCACCTTGGCTGGCAATCATGGGCAACATGATTTCAGAAGCGACGTTTTCTTCAAACTTGACGCCTGTTTCCTTAGGAGCGCAGCAACACGGCCTGTCCTCTGTTGTATCCATTGCGACCCGGTGGCTAACGACGCCTACAATATCAACTTGACATGTTTTACTTTCTGTAGCGCCTCCAAATAAAGCTTCTGCCAGTTTTCCCTTTCTGCTACACAGAGGTTCTAAAATCTCAAACATTCTTTGTAATGTATAATCCCTTTCTTCTTCGGGTTTTTCGCACTTTGATTCTTCTGTTAGATTTTTGTCATATATTCGATCACCATATTTTATTATGTAATCTAGATTTTCTGTTGTTTGCCCTACCATGGCTGTCGATTGCCTTCTTTCATGTACTAGCTCCGTAAATTGTCTTCGTACCTGTTGATCTTCATGTCTTTCGTAATAATATGTCGGTGGTTGGTCGTTAATTTGATTTTGAATATGTTTATTTCCAATTTGTCTGCTCCTTTCACATAATGGATAAGTTGGTTCATGGTCTAGCTCAGCAATTTGTCTTGCTGACCGTTGATCTTCATTTTGTCCTCTTTCATAATAATATGGTGGTATGTTTATCTGTTCTTTCATCTGTTCATTTTCACTTTGCTTCCTTTCATTTGATGCACTAGCTTCTTGATTCAGGGGATTCATAAAATGTGCTATATCTTCAATGTTTTTAGTGTTTTCTTGGTCTGCTTGGTTCTGTTGTTCTTTTTCAGTTGTCGTAGGTTTTTTTTTAGCTTTGTATGAAAGCCTTAAGCCATAGGGTTGCCGTTTCTGTGTTGAAGCTATAACATTAAATATAATTTTAGCATTCTAATGCCTAATTACTTTGATTTTGATAGAGTGATAACAAAAGTGACAAACAACACCATAATAATAATAGTAACAGTAACAATAGTAACAATAGCAGACTGGTGGCGAGACACAATACACGAACGAGGCCGATGGCGTTCTCTTGTGTCTAATGCCGAGACAAATTACTGACCCTGTGCCAGTGTAATATGTAACACGACCCTTTAATGGGCACCCAAGCTGTAGCATACGAAGTGTAGGCAGGATCGTAGCTAGACATTAATTTAAGTTAGGCAGCTGTTGTTGCAGGTATGGCGCTTCACAGTACTAGGTACTTTGATTATTTGAAGGTAGGGCATTGCCCCTCAATGTCCCCCCTGACTACGGCCCTGTGTGCTGGTACCTAGACCTAAGAGTAGGGCCTTCATTTTTCTGTGGTACCTAGGCATAGATTAGATGGCAAGTTACTCACGGTGAAAAGCTTAAACTTACTCTCATCTTTTCTTGGTATAAATCTACTAAAATAGCTTTTGCATAGCCGTAAACAAATAGTGGAACTGGCGGATTCAGACGCACTGCTATCATCGTCTGAAGTAGACACAATCAAGAATATGGAAGACTGTTCTCTAAACTCCTCTTGTACTAATATATCTTTAACCATTTCACAGATCTCCTGGTTATCCATATCACTCAAAACAACTTTCGTTTTGCGTTTCTTGTTCCACTTCTTTTCGGTGTTCGATAAGTTCTTTTGTGACATTCTGAATATTATAATTGTGTTGTCGTCGAGTTTCTTTGAAGACTCGGTGACCTGTCTTTTTAAATGTTTCATCTGTACTGAATGATCGGGTAAATTCTCACTGTGAACATAAATAGAACCAATAACACCAAAACTAACATACTTAGTGTTAATGGTTTCATGAGCAATATCTTAGGGGGTCGATAAACTCATCATAATGGACAACTTTTACTATAAAACTAACACTGAAAACGAGAAAAATAAAATCCGCTGTCCCAGAAATAAAAAACATTAACACACGACGCGTTGATGGAGCAGCTGTTTTTTTCAAGATATCCGCTTCGAAATAAAAAAAAAATAAAAAAAAAAGAAGTTAGTAAAAGTTGTATATTATGATGAGTTAAATGACGCCCTAAGAAATTGCTCATAAATTCAATAACACCTTGTACTGTGGTAGGTAATCATCAATTATAAAATGATTTGATTTGAAATTTGCACTACATCAAATCAGCAGTTGCTGTACCAGGACTATACCAGGTTCTCAGTTAGATAACGGACATATTATTATAGTTATAATAACTTCTACTAAGGAACAGCCTCAAAATCGCGAAAAAAAAAACCAGTTCACTGTAACTTTATTATGTCGGCGAAAAGATTTTTTAAAATGTAATAATTGGTTTAGCGGTTTCATGTTTGAATTCGTGGAAGAAATTGCCATGTAGTTACAATGATAAATCTTAGAATATGTCTATCATTTATCTGAACAGCAAAACTTTTAAAGCCAAAACATTTTAAGTCCAAACTGCGATATTTTTCCGTTAGGTGACGCATCGTCGATGCGGCCACAGTCAACTGTCAATATCAGATTCTCATACCTTTTGTTTTATTTATTTTTTCCATCATCATCAGCCCGAAGACGTCCACTGCTGAACGAAGGCCCTTAGACCGCCACACTGTACGACAACCTGCCATTTGCATCCACCGGTTGCCCGCGACTTTTACAATGTCGCCGAATGTTTTTTCTTCCATTTAATGGTTATATACTTTTATTAGACTCGGATTACCGATTTATATGATACTGACTGATTTATTTAATAACCAAATAAGTGAAAATACCTAGTATCAACATACCTGTTTATACCCGGCAACCCTAGCTACGCCAGGAAAAAAACAGACAACCCAACGTTTGCATATTCTACAGACTTCATACTTTCGATTGCTATTAAATGTATTCTCGTTAATGTGTGCAAATATTAAATAAAAAAACATATAATAATTTTTAATTAATCATAGCCTTGCAAGGAATTTATTAGCCAACACACTCCCGATGTATTTTCTAACATACTTGATTTGATAACAAACAATTTTCATCCACCAAACAGATGGGTGAAGGTCGTTGTTCATCAGATCCTCTACTATAATATTTAATTGTCTTTTTTATAACGATCTACCTATACTAAATGTGTGAGGCCGCGAAATTTGCCAGTTTTTCATGATCTCTAAAGTATGACATATATGTTTTTCATAGACAACTTTATTACAAATAGAGAGTTTCGTAAAACAAAATTATTTTTATCCAGCATGGCCAAAAGTCGAAGTCTCAAAATTGTGGCACAAAGTAGACTAAATTGAATATTTTCAATAAAAAACTGGAGACATTTTGTGTTAAAACTCTGTGCTTTTTGGTACCCTGTGTACTTAGAAAATATGTTTAAAAAACCTATGCTACTTACTGACCAACTATTTATTCCTACGGCACGGCATACGCATATACATCTGCGCACATTAAGTAATGCTTTATGTAAACAAACTAGGTATACTAATAAGGTAATTTTACTAATTTTATGTGATAATTCTTTTACGCAACCAATAATTTACTAAATTTTGTTAGACACGTTTGGTTGATTTATATTATTTTGAAAGACATCACCGAATGCGTCTCGCTATCATGATAGGTGCCGGTGCCATATTGAAATTATTGAAGGAGATAGGATGCTAAACTTGTTATGGAGTGAAGTTGTTATTGTTTTTGGAAGCAAGTTTTTGAACTACTTTAAAGGCAAAGGAGATTATTGCTAAGGACTTTTAGTGCGCTCGATTCATAAAAACATGGGAAGCCTTATTACGCTTATTTTGATAGAAAATTTAGAATAAATTACTGTGGAGTAATGATTGTTTACTGCTGCGCCGTTCTTTCTTTTGAGCTACTAAAAGTAAACGCACACGTAGTACGCTACAGTTGCGAGACCGCAGTTGCGAAATTACTGCATCACTGCTAATGCGCTTCCGAATCAAGGTTGTGGTACACCAGTTACAGATATTTCAGTCTCTTTATGCATTATGTATTTTTTTATTAATTCTTTTGGTAGAAACTACTTGCAGTTTTTATCTCGCAAAAGCCGTTAACTTGCCGTTGCAAAATTGTTATTTTAATCAAAACTGTAATAAAAAGGAAGTTTTTTTTGTTCAGTTATTTTTCTTAGATTTGACAACACAGCAGAGATTTGTAACATTTTGTGCAATGTCAGCATTTTGTTTTTCTGTCTGTTCCATTAGTACTTTTATCTCCTAACTCAAGCGCGTTTATTGCTGCGAGTGCGTGAGTTGTTGTTAAAGATTTTGTTATTTTGTAGTAGTTTTGTTGTTGGTTTTTTATTTTATTGTTGTTTGTATTGTATGTTTCTTGTTACGTTTGTTTTTCTCACGGGAAGACTGAGAAAAAAATGGAACCGCGTGAGCCAGCCCCTCCACAACAAAGGACCCACACTCTGTCGCCTATCAAAAATCAACATCGATAATTGTTATGGAGATGATTATACTTATGGTTATAGTTATACTCATTTGCGTTTTAGTTACCTACTTAAGGCTATATCAAACACAAGTAATCGAATGCGTAGCGAGGCGTCTATATTTTGTAGCTTACGGTACGATGTCGCATTAATATAGTCACATCGCATAGAAATGCGATTAAACTAAATTGAAAAAGCCGCGCGACGCGTTCTGTTCACTTTTTGTTACAACAACAAATCAAATCAACATCAAAAGATGCATCCTATTAATAGTCAGATGGACAAACAGATGACGTGGTCTTACTAAATGAACGTAGACGTATAAATAGACGGAATAGGGTCTTGTTGGAGTTTGGATGCTCTTCAGCTATGGAATGCTAAAAAAGAAGAAAATGTATTTCCTTACCTTGATAAACTAGCAGCACTATAATGGATATCTTTGGTGAAGTATTCCGAATCATCTACATTTATGTCGCTTGTTTTTGATTCCGGAACACAGAGATAGTGGCTAGAAGTTGATGTGATGCTGCTTTCATGCACGGATATTACACTTATTGTGTCTATACTCGCAATACTTTCCGTTGAAAAGCTTATTGAAGACTCAGTTTTGACGAATATTGACACATAACTTGATTTAGAACTTGCCATACTCGAGCGATTCATCACCAAAGAAGTAGATAAAGGCGTGTCGTAACTTTCGCAACATGTTATTAAATACCTTGATGATTTAGATTCGTTGAAACTCATTGCTGAATTACGCTTTAAACCGTTGCGTAAATACCTGTCATTTTTGGTATAAGTAAATGCTTCGTCAGTGATGATACTATGCTCTGAGTTAGAAAACGTGTTCTGCCTTCTATGGATGAACTGTATATTCTCCGAATAGATTTCGAGTAATGATTTATTTTTCTCCTTTTTTGATAATTCGTTATAAGAATGATTTTTTTCTATGCGTGGGATATCAAGAGTGTCCGTTTTCATTTCCTTGGGCGTACAAAATGATGGTACTCCAACAGCTCTTCCCACAGTCACCTTGATGCCCTCATTATCGGTGAACACGCCTCCTTTTACCCCAGGTACACATTCATCAGGACAAGGGCACAGTGAGGATATATCAGGCGAAGTAACTCTAATTTTTACGTAACTGTGTTTAAATCTGATTTTCTTTTTATCACATCCACATCCTCGATCACACGTGGTTGTTTTAACAATGTCTTCGAATTCTTCTGCTATACCAGCTGCTTTAGCCGCACCCACTCCTTTAGCTGGCATTTTTCTTGAAACGGCACCTTCGCCGACTTTTTTTGTTTTTGATCTAATTTTACCTTTTTCTGATGGTGTAGGTTCTGGAGATAAACCCGCAGCCAATCGAACCTTTCTTATCATTGACTTCTCAGATGCAGTCTTACCCTCTGGCAAAGGGAGTCCCGCTGCTGCTAGTCCTTTTAAAATCTTTTCTTTTTCGGCTGGTGTTTTGCCTGCAAGTGGGGTCAATAAACCTTCTGCTTTTGCTTTTCGGATAACTTCTTTTTCAGATGGCGTTTTAGCTTCTGGAGGTATTCCTAATTCAGCTTTTTCTTCAGCTGTTGGGGACTCTTGAATTTTTTTTATGAGGGCTTTTTCAGAAGGAGTTCTGCCTTCTGGTAGCTCGACACCTGCGTCGTGCAGAGCTTTAAGTATTTTTTCTTTTTGCGCGGGAGTTTTGCTTGATAAAGGAGTAATTATTCCAGCAGCTTCTGCTTTTTTATATTTTTCTTTAAGTGAAGGTGTTTTTGGTTCTGGCGGAAGACCGGCTTCTTCCCGAACTTTTCTTATGAGAGACTTTTCCGATGGAGTTTTTCCTTCTGGAAGCGGCATTTTAGCTTTTATCAAACCTTGGAGTATTTTCTTTCTTTGTTCGGGAGTTTTTCCTTCTAAAGGAGTCAGTAGGCCAGCAGCTTTTAATTCTTTAAGTTTCGCTGAAGGAGGCTTAGATGGGCGCACAGTGGGTGTAGTAGCCTTGACTTTAGCTATTAATGCTTTTTCTGACGGAGTTCTACCTTCAGGCAGAGGCAGGCCGGCTTCAGCCTGGGCTTTAAGTATCTTCTCTTTTTGTGCCGCGCTTTTACCTTCTAAAGGAGTTATTAGTCCAGCGGCTTGAGCTTTAGCGTATCTTTGTTTTTGCGATGCCGTGTCGGGTTCTGGTGGCAATCCCATTTCAGTCCTAACCTTGTCGATGAGTTTTCTTTCGGACGCAGTTTTAGGCTCAGGTAGAGGTATTCCTTCCTTAGCTAAACTTCTTAGTATTTTCTCTTTTTGTTCAGGTGTTTTGCCTGTTAACGGTGTTAAAAGACCAGCATCTTTGGCTTTTCGTAATTTTTCCGAAGGTACCTTAGCCGTTGCTGGTGCCGAAGCCTTTACTTTAGCAATTAATGCCTTTTCTGATGGAGTTCTACCTTCGGGCAGAGGTAATCCAGCTTCAGCCTGGGCTTTAAGAATCTTCTCTTTTTGTGCCGCGCTTTTACCTTCTAAAGGAGTTATGAGTCCAGCGGCTTGAGCTTTAGCGTATCTTTGTTTTTGCGACGCTGTGTCGGGTTCTGGTGGCAATCCCATTTCAGTCCTAACCTTATCGATGAGTTTTCTTTCGGACGCAGTTTTAGGTTCTGGTAGAGGTATTCCTTCCTTAGCTAAACTTCTTAGTATTTTCTCTTTTTGTTCAGGTGTTTTGCCTGCTAGTGGTGTCAAAAGGCCGGCTGCTTTTGCTTTTCGCAATTTTTCCGATGGTATTTTCTCTGCAGCTGATACACCGGCCTTTATTTTAGCTATTAGTGCCTTTTCCGACGGAGTTCTACCTTCGGGCAGAGGTAATCCAGCTTCAGCCTGGGCTTTAAGAATCTTCTCTTTTTGTGCCGCGCTTTTACCTTCTAAAGGAGTTATGAGTCCAGTGGCTTGAGCTTTAGCGTATCTTTGTTTTTGCGACGCCGTGTCGGGTTCTGGTGGCAATCCCATTTCAGCCCTAACCTTGTCGATGAGTTTTCTTTCGGACGCAGTTTTAGGTTCAGGTAGCGGTATTCCTTCCTTAACTAAACCTCTTAGTATTTTCTCCTTTTGTTCAGGTGTTTTGCCTGCTAGCGGTGTCAAAAAACCGGCTGCTTTTGCTTTTCGTAATTTTTCCGATGGCACTTTCTCTGCAGCTGGTGCTGCTGGTGCACCAGCCTTTATCTTAGCTATCAGTGCCTTTTCTGACGGAGTTCTACCTTCGGGCAGAGGCAATCCAGCTTCAGCCTGGGCTTTAAGTATCTTCTCTTTTTGTGCCGCGCTTTTACCTTCTAAAGGAGTAATAAGCCCAGCGGCTTGAGCTTTAGAGTATCTTTGTTTTTGCGACGCCGTGTCGGGTTCTGGTGGCAATCCCATTTCAGCCCTGACCTTGTCAATGAGCTTTCTTTCGGACGCAGTTTTAGGTTCAGGTAGAGGTATTCCTTCCTTAGCTAAACTTCTTAGTATTTTCTCTTTTTGTTCAGGTGTTTTGCCTGCTAGTGGTGTCAGAAGGCCGGCTGCTTTTGCTTTTCGCAATTTTTCCGATGGTACTTTTTCTGCAACTGGTACACCGGCCTTTATCTTAGCTATTAGTGCCTTTTCCGACGGAGTTCTACCTTCGGGCAGAGGTAATCCAGCTTCAGCCTGGGCTTTAAGAATCTTCTCTTTTTGTGCCGCGCTTTTACCTTCTAAAGGAGTTATGAGTCCAGTGGCTTGAGCTTTAGCGTATCTTTGTTTTTGCGACGCCGTGTCGGGTTCTGGTGGCAATCCCATTTCAGCCCTAACCTTGTCGATGAGTTTTCTTTCGGACGCAGTTTTAGGTTCAGGTAGAGGTATTCCTTCCTTAGCTAAATTTCTTAGTATTTTCTCTTTTTGTTCAGGTGTTTTGCCTGCTAGCGGTGTAAGAAGGCCAGCTGCTTTTGCTTTTCGCAATTTTTCCGATGGCACTTTCGCTGCAGCTGGTGCTCCAGCCTTTACTTTAGCTATCAGTGCCTTTTCTGATGGAGTTCTACCTTCAGGCAGAGGTAACCCAGCTTCAACCTGGGCCTTTAGTATCTTCTCTTTTTGTGCCGCGCTTTTACCTTCTAAAGGAGTAATAAGCCCAGCGGCTTGAGCTTTAGCGTATCTCTGTTTTTGCGACGCGGTGTCGGGTTCTGGTGGCAAACCCATTTCAGCCCTGACCTTGTCAATGAGTTTTCTTTCGGACGCAGTTTTAGGTTCTGGTAGAGGTATTCCTTCCTTAGCTAAATTTCTTAGTATTTTCTCTTTTTGTTCAGGTGTTTTGCCTGCTAGTGGTGTCAGAAGGCCGGCTGCTTTTGCTTTTCGCAATTTTTCCGATGGTACTTTCTCTGCAGCTGGTACACCAGCCTTTATCTTAGCTATTAGTGCCTTTTCCGAAGGAGTTCTACCTTCGGGCAGAGGCAATCCAGCTTCAGCCTGGGCTTTAAGTATCTTCTCTTTTTGTGCCGCGCTTTTACCTTCTAAAGGTGTAATAAGCCCAGCGGCTTGAGCTTTAGCGTATCTCTGTTTTTGCGACGCGGTGTCGGGTTCTGGTGGCAAACCCATTTCAGCCCTGACCTTGTCAATGAGTTTTCTTTCGGACGCAGTTTTAGGTTCTGGTAGAGGTATTCCTTCCTTAGCTAAATTTCTTAGTATTTTCTCTTTTTGTTCAGGTGTTTTGCCTGCTAGTGGTGTAAGAAGGCCGGCTGCTTTTGCTTTTCGCAATTTTTCCGATGGTACTTTCTCTGCAGCTGGTACACCGGCCTTTATCTTAGCTATTAGTGCCTTTTCCGACGGAGTTCTACCTTCGGGCAGAGGTAATCCAGCTTCAGCCTGGGCTTTAAGTATCTTCTCTTTTTGTGCCGCACTTTTACCTTCTAAAGGAGTAATAAGCCCAGCGGCTTGAGCTTTAGCGTATCTTTGTTTTTGCGACGTCGTGTCGGGTTCTGGTGGCAATCCCATTTCAGCCCTAACCTTGTCGATGAGTTTTCTTTCGGACGCAGTTTTAGGTTCAGGTAGAGGTATTCCTTCCTTAGCTAAACTTCTTAGTATTTTCTCTTTTTGTTCAGGTGTTTTACCTGCTAGCGGTGTCAAAAGGCCGGCTGCTTTTGCTTTTCGTAATTTTTCCGATGGCACTTTCTCTGCAACTGGTGCAGCTGGTGCCCCAGCCTTTATCTGAGCTATTAGTGCCTTTTCCGATGGAGTTCTACCTTCGGGTAGAGGCAATCCAGCTTCAGCCTGGGCTTTAAGTATCTTCTCTTTTTGTGCCGCGCTTTTACCTTCTAAAGGAGTAATAAGCCCAGCGGCTTGAGCGTTAGCATACTTTGCTTTTTGTGATTTCGTATCGGGTTCTGGCGGTAAACCCATTTCGGTCCTTACTTTGTCAATGAGTTTCTTTTCTGAAGCTGTTTTAGGTTCGGGTAAAGGAATACCTGACTTAGCTAAACTTCTGAGAATTTTCTCCTTTTGTTCGGGAGTTTTACCCTCTAATGGTGTTAACAGACCAGCTGCTTTTGCTTTTCGCAATTTCTCCGATGGCGCTTTCGCTGCAGCTGGTGCTCCAGCTTTTACCTTGGCTATAAGTGCCTTTTCTGATGGAGTTCTACCTTCGGGCAGAGGTAACCCAGCTTCAGCCTGGGCTTTTAGTATCTTCTCTTTTTGTGCCGCGCTTTTACCTTCTAAAGGAGTAATAAGCCCAGCGGCTTGAGCTTTAGCGTATCTTTGTTTTTGCGACGCCGTGTCGGGTTCTGGTGGCAATCCCATTTCTGCCCTAACCTTGTCAATGAGTTTTCTTTCGGACGCAGTTTTAGGTTCAGGTAGAGGTATTCCTTCCTTAGCCAAACCTCTTAGTATTTTCTCTTTTTGTTCAGGAGTTTTGCCTGCTAGCGGTGTCAAAAGGCCGGCTGCTTTTGCTTTTCGTAATTTTTCCGATGGCACTTTCTCTGCAGCTGGTGCAGCTGGTGCACCAGCCTTTATCTTAGCTATAAGTGCCTTTTCCGACGGAGTTCTACCTTCGGGCAGAGGCAATCCAGCTTCAGCCTGGGCTTTAAGTATCTTCTCTTTTTGTGCCGCGCTTTTACCTTCTAAAGGAGTAATAAGCCCAGCGGCTTGAGCTTTAGCGTATCTTTGTTTTTGCGACGCCGTGTCGGGTTCTGGTGGCAACCCCATTTCAGCCCTAACCTTGTCAATGAGTTTTCTTTCGGACGCAGTTTTAGGCTCAGGTAGAGGTATTCCTTCCTTAGCTAAACTTCTTAGTATTTTCTCTTTTTGTTCAGGTGTTTTGCCTGCTAGCGGTGTAAGAAGGCCAGCTGCTTTTGCTTTTCGCAATTTTTCCGATGGCACTTTCGCTGCAGCTGGTGCTCCAGCCTTTACTTTAGCTATCAGTGCCTTTTCTGATGGAGTTCTACCTTCAGGCAGAGGTAACCCAGCTTCAACCTGGGCCTTTAGTATTTTCTCTTTTTGTGCCGCGCTTTTACCTTCTAAAGGAGTAATAAGCCCAGCGGCTTGAGCTTTGGCGTATTTTTGTTTTTGGGATGTTGTGTCAGGTTCTGGTGGCAATCCCATTTCGGCCCTGACCTTGTCAATCAGTTTTCTTTCGGATGCAGTTTTAGGTTCAGGTAGAGGTATTCCTTCCTTAGCCAAACCTCTTAGTATTTTCTCTTTTTGTTCAGGTGTTTTGCCTGCTAGCGGTGTCAGAAGGCCGGCTGCTTTTGCTTTTCGCATTTTTTCCGATGGCACTTTTTCTGCAGCTGGTGCTGCTGGTGCACCAGCCTTTATCTTAGCTATCAGTGCCCTTTCCGACGGAGTTCTACCTTCGGGCAGAGGCAATCCAGCTTCAGCCTGGGCTTTCAGTATCTTCTCTTTTTGTGCCGCGCTTTTACCTTCTAAAGGAGTAATAAGCCCAGCGGCTTGAGCTTTTGTGTATCTTTGTTTTTGCGACGCAGTGTCAGGTTCTGGTGGCAATCCCATTTCAGCCCTAACCTTGTCGATGAGTTTTCTTTCGGACGCAGTTTTAGGTTCAGGTAGAGGTATTCCTTCTTTAGCCAAACCTCTTAGTATTTTCTCTTTTTGTTCTGGAGTTTTGCCTGCTAACGGTGTTAAAAGACCAGCTGCTTTTGCTTTTTGTAATTTTTCCGATGGCTTTTTCACTGCAGCTGGTGCTCCAGCCTTTACCTTAGCTATCAGTGCCTTTTCTGATGGAGTTCTACCTTCAGGAAGTGGAAGGCCGGCTTCAGCCTGGGCTTTAAGTATCTTCTCTTTTTGTGCCGCACTTTTACCTTCTAAAGGAGTAATCAGCCCAGCGGCTTGAGCTTTAGCGTACTTTGCTTTTAGTGATTTCGTGTCGGGTTCTGGTGGTAAACCCATTTCGGCCCTTACTTTATCGATGAGCTTCTTTTCAGACGCAGTTTTAGGTTCAGGTAGAGGTATACCTGACTTAGCTAAACCTCTTAGTATTTTCTCTTTTTCTTCAGGACTTTTACCTGCCAAGGGAGTAAGGAGCCCGGCAGCTTTAGCTGCTTTAACTTTTTCGGACGGGATCGCTGCTAATGTAGCTTTCGAAACAACTTTAGGGCCTGCTTTAATTTTAGCTATTAAAGCTTTTTCAGATGTAGTTCTACCTTCTGGAAGTGGAATTCCTAGCTCGTGTTGACGTCTTAGAATCTTCTCTTTTTCAGCAGGGCTTTTTCCTTCTAACGGGATTGATGCTTCAAGAGCTTTTTTGTACTTACTTTTATCATCGGCTGTTTTAGGTGCCGGTGGAAGACCGAGATCAGCAATAACTTTATCGATCAATTTTTTTTCCGATGCTGTCTTACCTTCTGGGAGAGCTATACCTTTCATGGCTAAGCCTCGTAGTATTTGTTCTCTCTGTTCTGGCGTTTTACCTTCCAAAGGAGTTAAAAGACCTTCTGCTTTAGCCTGACGCATTTTTTCAGATGCGATTTTTGCGGAACCCTTGGCTTGAGCTTTGACTTTTGCGATTAGAGCTTTTTCGGATGCTGTTCTGCCTTCGGGCAATGGTGCACCCATTTCAATTTGCTGTAATAGAACTATCTCTTTTTCTGCATCACTTTTACCTTTTAAAGCTTCCATTAATTCAGGGGTAGTTTCTTTTTTAATTTTTTGCATTAACGCTTTTTCCGAAGCTGTTTTAGGTTCAGGAAACGCAATCCCCTTAGAAGCTAAGTCTTTTAATATTTTCTCTTTTTCAGCTGGTGTTTTTCCGATTAAATCTTTTGCAATTTTTTCAGTTTCTTTTTGTTCTTTACTTATTCTTCTTTTTTCTGCTGGTCCTAATAATGCAGCGGCAGATTTTCGTATTTCGCCTTTTTTACGTTCTTCTCTTGGTAAATGACCACACAAAATGCACTCACAATGATCACAATTTTTTTTCTTATAACAGTCATAAAGGCTCTTCATTACTTCAAACATAGCATCAGAATTACAAGAACAACAACAACTCTCTTCTGCTGTACTCAACTGACATCTGTAGACTCTCCAATTGGCTTGGCTAACGGGATTGTTGAAAAAGTTGAGACATTCTGGATCGGTACATTCAGTAACCATGTTTACAGTGTAGTCCGTCTTATATGGATTATGTTGTGTCATCGTATCAGAACTTCTCACCTTCAGATTTACGCTTTCTTGTTTATTTGCCAGTTCTGGCACACTGTACTGCTCCGATAAACTACTCAGTTTTTGCAATTGACGATCCTTAGATGTTATTCGTAACAGTTGTCTCTTGGTGTGTTCAATGAATTTTACTTTTTTTCTTTTCTTGTTATGTTGTGATTTCTTTTTATATACAAGTATGGTGACATTTTCTGCACCGCTGCTTGAGCTGATATTTCGATGCAAGTATGCTATTTCAGTAGTGAGAGGCATTGCCGTGCTATCTCCGCGAAAATAGAGTAGGTACTAATGGAACTATATAATCCGATAAGTGCCGATATCTACGTTATGTTGCAGTGCTACTTTCACTTAAATGAAGCTATTAATCAGACATGACAATATATTTTGAATCACCAAAATTACTTTTTTCTACGAATTATTTCCTTAAGTTGTAGTTGCAGGCACCAATCCTGCAAAGGAAACGATTATTCATTAATTATCTTCCTGCCATTTTAATAAACATAATAAGTTGTGAGCCGTGGAGTTTACGGGTCTCAGGCTATATCAGGCTGCCCGCTCCAGCAAGCAGAAGAAGACCTAATATTTTGATTTAAAATAAGTTTAGATAATAAAAATATATATTCAAAGAGTTCGCGATGTGTACTATATCAAACAACATATCATCTTATAATCTTTCCGCCTACTTGAAAACTAGTTGGTAACTTGGACTTTGACTGCTTATTTTAGAGTTCCGTAGCAAAGGGTTTATAATTATATAATTTAACAATATATTATTTAATTTTGGGCACTCGTGTGTTAAAACGTATACGTACATGTGGTACAATAAAACGTATATATATCATCCCGACACCGAGTGACTATAATTTTTTTGTCAGGGCCACATAAAAGCGAAGGCCCTATAATTTACTTCTCTCTTCAGTGGTCGGGGCAGTGGTGTATTTTTTTATTAGAGGTCTTGTTTCAAGTACACACCGATATTTTGGTAGTTACAAATATTAATAAATTATATCCGCCTATTTTGTAATAACTCTGAAAATCTGGATTGAAATTTCATTTATTTCTAAATCTTTGTTATGTTATTTTCAGTAATTTCACAATAAATATATTCAGTGAGTTTTAAACATTCAAAAAAATTTTGAAATGCTCGAGCGAGAGGCATCATTCGCGCGCAGCATTCTGAGCCTTAAGTTTACTATTTAAGGAGTTTTATTTATAATGCTATTTATTTCTTTCTTACATACTGATGGAATCCTATCATGAGCGCATGAACACACATAACGGGGTTTAAACGCAATTGTAATATAAAAAATTATAAGTTAATAATACTTTTTGAGAAAAGAACAATCGACTTCATATTCGCTACCTGGATGCCATCTTTATATTTCCAGTTACTTTGATTGATCCCAGTAATTTTCATTTAAAAACCAATTTCGATAAAATTTATATGGGACCACCTCTGAATGATCACCTACCAAGCAAAAGAGAATCATCAAAATCAATTCATATTTGGCGGAGTAATCCTATAATAGTACATTATGATAGTGTGCTATGTTGGTCATTACACTAGAGGCGGTATTATGCGCGCGAGCCGCAGGCGAGCGCGATAAGGAAGCCAAGAGTATTATCGTATATGTACGTCTAATTGCAGTCACGTACAAACTTGACTTTACCGGGTTATACCTATTATAGCATCATGTGCCGTAATGTAAAGTAAAAAGCACGCGTGCGTAATAGCTTGGATTATGAGCCTAAAACCGATGCAATAAGATCCACTTTACGAGCAAGTGTGATGAAAAATAATTTAATAAATACATACAGTTGAATTGAGAACCTTATTTTTTGTAGTCTGTTAAAAAGAAAAACTTAATTATAGATGGCTAATTGGTAAAGTTATTTTAATATACTTTAGCGAAAGAGCTGGGCAGGTGAGTGGCTAGGCGCAGTTATTACATGTGCGCTGTGATTTGACCGCGTGGGCGAGTGGCCCAGACTAGCAAAGAAGAGCGTTGATAGGTATATCTTTCTGCGAGATGGGCCGACGATATCGTCACGATTGGGGGTCATATATCGACCATATAAATGTATACATGCTTCTAGGTCTAGGCAGATGACGTACCTAGCAAGAAAGAAACCTATATCCAGCAGAGTCTAACAGAAAGGTGCGGATGAAAACCATGTTGAAATAAGCTAGAAGATATAACGGGTATGGGTCTGCTGATATATTTAGTACATAATATTATTTATCTATAGAAATTAAAAAAAAACTAGGGTACAGAATTATTAGAAATAATACATTAAAAACTTACTTTAGTGTATTGTGAATTTTGTTATCGTGATAGGGGTAAATTTAGGTATTTAAAACATAAATATTACACATATTTTTCGCTATTTACATTTTTTTTGTTTATTTGTAACTTTTTATAAAAATTGTATTATTGACATTAATGTCATTAAAAAATCCAAAAACTTGAAGTACTTAATTGTTACTTTTTAGGGTTCCGTACTCAAATGGCGTCAAAGGCCACCAAACGAGTCTGGCAAATTTGCGCGTGACCCTCCTGCCGGGCGACAGACGTTGGCGGGGGAGGTACTTTAGATGTTAGCGTGTGTCGCGGGTATGGGCAAATCGCGCAAGCGTGTGCGTGCTAAAACCGGCAGTCGGCGCTGCGCTTTCGTAACGGTTAGACGTTCTGTAAACTCCATAATTAATTCTAAAGGGCACACACGTGATTAAAATATATCTGAAAGTTGAATTCTTCTAGCCAACCTTTTCATAGAAATGTTTGGAAACGTTCGTCACAATTTATTTGTATCTTGATCGCTAATTTCTTTAAATTAATGCGATGACAAAGACGGAGAAGATTAAACCAAGCAAAGAAAAGAACGCGACATAGAATTGGGATGCTATCAAAAGTTTATTTGAATATAGGTAAATCCAGTACTACTTATTTATTTGCAAATAAAATACAATTATACACTAAAATTAAATTATAACTAAGTAACAACTAAACAAACCCTACCTAGTAAAAACAAATAGTACTACTTAAATGCTTTCTGAAAATATGGAATATACTGAAAATATTGTGTAAACAGAAAATGTATTATTGTTTGTCTATTTATTTAAACTTAATCTGTAATAAAAATAATAGTTACTAGATTACTTTCGCCCAATATTATTTCTATTACAATTGATATTAAAAAAAATGGTGACCTTTCTGATACGTCACAGACAGTCAGAATTTATCTCGAGATGTAATCTTGCGCCAGTCCGTCCTACATACATTTTCACTTTAGCTTTAGCTATCTTTTGAATCGTAATTTTGTTGCAATTTTCACATATTATACGTTACTGTGTCTGATTTCCTAAGAAAAACTAAATTTAGTATACCTATTATTATTATTATGTACAAGAAATGTTTTTCTTTTGTCTGCTCTGTCGTAAAAACAATCATCAAACTTAGTAGGGTTATAAATCAAACTTTAAAGTATCACAACGAACACAACGAATCGGCAAGGTTCGCGTTAACTAAGAATTCCTAACACCAAGTATTCCGAACTACACCAAAGGAAACATTTTTTTGGTATATAATTGGTATGGATCCCCGGGTGCGCGAGTTCGACTTGCACTTGACCGGTGGTTTACTTCTCTCTTTGAATTTCTTTTTTGAAGTTCTTATGATTTAAATAAAAACTCTTAGTGATTTCAGAGTGGTATAGATCCTTCTAGATCTAGAAGGCTCCATCGTTGGAGAATTTATCACCATTGTAGCGCTCGTGGCGTAGCTTGTCTAGGTGATTCTAAACGATCACCGATGTTAAGCAACGGACGGTCTGGTCAGTCTTCGGATGGGTGACCGTGAGTGGCATTTATTTCTGAGCGCTACCGTGGGTCGGATGACACGTTAAATTGTTGGTCCCGGTTGTTTGTTCTAGTTTCTATAACAATAACCGTCAGCCATGTCAGAGGCCTTCGGGCGGCACATTAACTCTGACACTAGGGCTGGCCACTCAGCCTATACGAACTTACTTTTTACCATTGTAGAGTTATACACTGAAGAGAGAAGTAAAAACTAGGGCTTTCGCTTTTCTGCTGGGTGTGTTATATTATATTGTATATTGCATTGTATATTCTCTTTGCTGATGACTTATCACTGCTCTTTGCAAAGAGAATATAAAAACTAGGTTTTACTTGCTCTACGCACGGATCTACTAGAGAGAGAAAAATCTAACTCCTCAAATCTGCCTCCAAGGCTCTATTATCACTGTTAGGTATTCTATATACTATTATATCTATCTTACTATATAATCTATATGTGTTTAAAAAATCGATATAGTGTATGGATGTGTTTCATTAATTGAAAATAATAGGACAAGTGGAGAGTTTAACTGAATCTGTTAAATAAACATCAAAAATGCTCGACTGTTTTTTTGGTGTTTAGGAAAAAAATTGGATGGTTCAAAGTTCACCAAGTCACCTAGTGTGTAATAAAATCATAGAACTCGATTTTTAACCCTCTGAAGAGCTTTTTAAACGTACTAAGTTCCTACCTACCTGACCTATGTTGGCAAAGCAACGGACTTAAATTTAATCAAAAAAATTATATAATCTCTACTAGATAATGTTGCTTATAAATAACGTAATTGTCTATTTGTTTGTTTGTATGTAGGTAGTTAATTATTTGTATGCATCAATAATGTAGGTACTACATAATTGTGCTCAATTTTGAAGGCTTTAGTTGACAGTTCTAAACTAGGTAATATAAAATATAGCTGTAAATTTTTAACTATATAGGCATGATGGCTAAGGACAGCAATACGTTAGTTACTTAGTTTAGTTGATGTAACATGTTTGATATGTTTGACACTAGGTGGCGCTGCTCTTATTTCATACAAATTGTAGTTTACGTTAACGTGAACGAATACGTAAACGCTCTTGGAAAAACTTAAACTTTAACTCAGTCAACCTTTAAAATCGTCCACAATAGGTATGTATATTTTGAAAGCGAGTTGTGATTGGTGCCGGACAGTTGTCCGAAAATCAACGAAAAACCACCATTGTTTAACTAAACAACGGTGGATTTTCAACACTATATAAATGTGACATTATTATAAATTACAATCAATAAATAAATAAATGATTATCTAATAAATCTCCATCCATCTCTGTCATCTGGAATGAAGACTGACTGGAAGCACTGGGACGGATAATGTGGATCCGAACGGATTGTCAGGCTTTTTTGTGGTTATTGTTTGTCTAACAAAGTACTTGCCCATGGTATTTCCTATGCCTTTGTTCTTCCACAACACAAATTAGTAAGTGCGGATTAGTAATTATCAGAGAGTTTGCTTATTTATCAAACAAATGTGAAAAAATAAAACATGTTTCGACAGCGCCAGCTATCCTTTGGCTATAGAACTACGTTCTGACAGCTGTCAGAAAACTTCCTATTATATCCTGCTGGGAACATCTTGGTTCCGAATCCGTATTTGTTCACTCTGCAATTACAAAACTCATTGGAGATAACGTGGTTAACCTATTCTGACACCGTCAAGTGCTGTCACCATTCTGACAAACGTACCACAGCCAGCCAAAATAATCTACAATTTCACAATAATACAATAATTATATTTAAACAGGCAAATATACTTTAGTTTCAACGTGTATTCAAGATACCACTGCTAGAAAAATTCTCCTAAACATTTATTGTAATAGGAAGCTTCAGGAAGAAATATGAGATGAATATTATATAGAAACCATGCCATGCAATTGCTCAGGTAATATTCTGCTAGCACAGTTAGGGAACCTATAGTGAAGAAAGCTGGTCCATAACAATCGCAATGTGTAGAAAACAGATGTATTCTAAGTACTCGTAGAGAGGACACTACGAAACGTACCTTTTTTGTAGGGAGAAATCTTCGATTATGTAGGAAAGTACCTTAGAGTATACAGTCCTAACCTTAGTATTAAATACATAAATAATAATAATACTTAAATAAACATTGGGGGACATTTTACACACGGCGCGCCATCTAGCCCCATTCTATGTAAAGCTTGTATTTAAGGAAACCAGATAGCTGATAGAATATTAATATATATATTTTTTATATATACGTATACTTATAATACATACTACACCCAGGCACAGAACAAACATCTATGATAGTCACATACATTTTTGTCCTGGGTGGGGACCGAATCCACGACCTACAGCTCTGAAGGCAGACATGCTACCAACTGCTACCAAGCTGTAAGGCTGGCTACTGTATTTAGTATTGGTAGTTATGTATTTTCTAAGGATTATTATCCTCTAAAAACCCCGCAGTGGCCTGTATTATTGGTTAACCAAAGGCAGCAGGATCTCAAGTGAAACGAACCGGAGCTCTCAGCATGGCGCCTGTGCTGTGCTCATCCAAGAATAGCTTAAATAAAAATAAATAGTAGACATGGTGGTTAAATGGTGGACTTTCAATACTGTACCATCTAGCCTGAAACTAAGCAAAGCTTCTTCTATGGGAAATAGATAGCTGATAGAAGACTTAGACACAAATATATACATCATTGCAATACCCAAACTCAGAACAAATATTTATGTTCGTCACATTTAAATGTTTGTCCTGGGTGGGAACAGAACTCACGCCTTACAGTTCTCAAGGTAGACACACATACTACCAACTGAGCTTAAAAGCATCAGTTGTGCCAAAGAATACATACGACAACGTGGGCTACACAACATTGTCGTTCTCCATGAGCTGGACGGAGCCCCACAAGGAGCCTATATGCTCCCAATCTACCTAGCCTACCTAACCTACCTACCTAGTGTGTGGTGTGTACCTAGTGGGTTGGTTTCTTGTGACTTGATAAGCGTGATCATTGACAGTGATTAGTGACGTAAGAAAAGAGCTTCGAGCTGTAGTGGCGTGCTTACTGTTTAGTGAGTGGCTCGTGTCCTCTGAACGGATACAAAGTAAAGTAATACATAACATGTTGTTTCAGGAATTCGTATGAAAAGATGCAGTTGTAAGGTGTTCGGATACCCGTTAGCGAAGAGCAGGACACAAAACGTCGTGCTGGTGGAGGATGATTTTAACGTTATCACCGCAGATGATAAAACAGACGAGAAACTTAACTTCTTCTTCAGAGTGTTTGAACACATCTATGACAAATGTGCTGGATACAATCTGAGGTATTTTTTATTCAAGATTTGGTTGTGATTGACCACACCCTGTCTGATGTTAAGCTTTCGTGTAGGTCGCCTTCCCTACGCGGTTCCGTTAGACACCCTTTATAAAGGTACGGAACGGAACGGCTTGGATCACCTTGACACTTCTTTTTTCCTTAATATCTTTCTCTCACTCGCACATTCTATGTTTTTTAAGATATTCAATTATTGTACATCTTATAAATCAAGTAATGTGCGAGCGAGAGAGAGAGACAGTTCTAAAGGAACCAAGACCCTATATATAAAATAAAATACCTATATATATCGAAAAAACTTAATACTTTTAGGGAGTTTAATCCTATGTGCGAAAAAATGTAAAAGATAAATGGGAGAAGTGAAATAAGGTTACAACGCTGAAGAAAGTGAGAAAAAGTGAAAGTTAAAAAAAGAAGACCGGGCGCATACGACGAGAAAAACCGTCCGGTTTCGCCCGAAGGCGCTCCGTGCATACATTTTGTACTAGGTTCCGCACACCGTAAGAAATTTCTCGAGACGCCCGTCTCGCTCGCACTAGTTAATTGTGCGCAGTGTGTTTCGGTAGGTTCAGCGCCTGTCGGGTGCCATGCCGAATCAATGTGCGACCACTCTAAAAGAGTTCTGAGCCTCGAAAACAATGAATACAAAAGTATAATTCATTGCCTGCAGGTACTGTCATCTACGTGGAAAGCAAATGCGTGATAAGCACCTCGCTAATGCTGCTAAAGACATCATTATACTGGTGTGCTTCCTGGTCGCCAACTTTATCGTCTTCCTCAACATCTCGACCAGGATAGCAGTCCACATGTACTTTGTCTTCAAAGAAATTGTAAAATGGCTTGAACGTTACGCTCATGCCGTGGTTAACAGGTAAAATCACCCTTGGCTTTCTAATCGCACTAATTTAATAACTAATAAATAAATAAAATAAAATAAATAAATAATACAATAGTAATAACTATATAAACCAAGTTGTTCATATGTGCGTGAGTTCTCTTTATCCACATTCATAACCAGCTAAAAAAATACGTTTTTCGCTGTTTTGTAACCAGTTATTAAAACAGGACCGTTTTCATAATTAAGAATCCTTCCATTTCATAACTCTGACCAGCTACGAGCAAAGACTTATCACAGTTCCATAACCAGTTATCGCAACGGGATCAAAATTTGGTGTGTTACTGTTGGTTGGACCGTTATCTAAAATAACTAACTCGTTATCGAAAGAGTTGGTGTTTTTGCTATTTATGTGCATAAATACCAGCTCGTTATTTATAGGTACAACAAGCTTTACTATAGTATCGTGGAGTCAGTGAGTAAAGTGGAATTTAACTATTTTCCTATCATAGTAAACAGGTTCTTTCAGCACACGGACTCTTACAGTATCTCATACCGTTCCGTTGCTTATAAGCCAGGGTAAGGCCAAATGAAAATACTTATGACAGGGGGGTGTCACTCCGCAGTTTAGGTAAGTTCGGCCGGCGCTCCGTCCGGGTGGAAAATGCAAGGCAGAAGTCAGTCGCCGCCCGCACGCTAGCCTCGTCGCACGTAACTAAGCATACGTGATAGAAAGAGAGCGGTAAAACTAAGTGAATATAGCGAGCGGTATCCAGCGCTGTGCAAGTTAAATTGCTACTTTATTGTCTAGTAAATAGAGTCCTTATTTATTTGAATTCCTTTGCGGAGTTAACTTTCTGTACGTAGTACTATTATTTATTCTGTGCTTATGGTTGAAATGCATAATATTGTGTTCTATGTGCGTGAGTTTACTTAATCCACATTCATAACCACCCACGAAAAAATAACGATAATATGCCTATTTATTTATAGTATGATTGGCCAGTTTGATATTATGATATTATTTATCAACAGCCACATTGTACCCTACTGCTAACTTATGCCTGGTAAGATTATTGGCTGTGGCCTCGTGGTTATAGTATGTCCTAACTTTAAACGCAGAATACGTATTAATCGTGGAAGCTTTATACTCAACTAGAGGTAATATTTTTTTTTTTTAATAACCATAATAAACATTTATTGACCAAAAACTTAAGATCTCACACAACAAATATAAAAGAAATTAAAAAAAAAAAAAAAAATACATGCCCAAGGATTCGTTGTCCGCTGGTCTCCGCACTAGGATTCCCTGTATTGCGGAACCGGGGTTTTATTTTAGTTTTATTTTGTTGCAGACACGTGTTGAAATCTCAATGTGAACAAACGATTAGGTTCAATCCGATGCTGCACCCAGAGTAGTAATCTGCGTTTCAATCTTTTGCCATTACTCATTTTATTTTTGATGACATATTTCATTTTGATTTAATTTTATTATATATTACATTATTTATTATTTGATTTGTTTGTTTTGAAAAATAAATAAAGTAAGTACCCAACTATAACAACTCTAATACTGCAATAGGGTAGATGACTGATGTTTATATAGTTGAAACCAATAGCTTTGATGAAGAATTTAAGTAAATATAGTATGTTTAACGAAAAAATAATTAAAATCGGTTAATAATGTTCAGATATATGAGCGTTTAAAGTTTTCGTTAGAGACAACTCTGTCCCTTTCCCACAAAACAAAAAATGACGTCACGCCTTACTTGTCAGTATAGAATTTATATGGCGTACTGAGATGTGACGTCACGATTTGCTGTTTCGCCTCTCTGTCTAGCATGATAATAAAATGCTTATAAGTTGCTTATTTTTGATCAGATTTTCATTTTCTTTTCATTAATCAGCAATATTTATGGGCCACATTTTAATAGGACATTAAAAAAAACCAGTCATCTAGCCTATTGTAATATTTAGCTGTGTGTGTTACCAGTGTGTGTTGCCAGTGATGACATATGGAACTGAAACGTGGTCTTTAACTGCTGGCCTTTTGGAGAAACTCAGAGTCACGCAACGGGCAATGGAGCGAGCTATGCTCGGAGTTACTTTGCGCGATAGAATCCGGAACGAGGATATTCGCCAAAGAACCAAAGTTACCGACATAGCTCGCAAGGTTTGCAAGTTGAAGTGGCAATGGGCAGGCCACATCGCTCGAAGAACTGACAACCGATGGGGAAGAAAGGTTCTTGAATGGCAACCGCGAACCGGAAGACGCAGCGTAGGAAGGCCTCCCACTAGGTGGACCGACGACATTGTAAAGGTCGCGGGCAACCGGTGAATGCAAGTGGCAGGTTGTCGTACAGTGTGGCGGTCTAAGGGAGAGGCCTTCGTTCAGCAGTGGACGTCTCCGGGCTGATGATGATGATGATGAATATTTAGCTGGAAACAATATATGATACTAGCTTAGCTCCGCGGTATCCGCGATTGTTGGGTTAAAAAGTAGCCTATGTTTTATTCCAAGGCATAAGCTACCTCTTTATCCAAATCCGTTCAGTAGTTTTTTGCGTGAAAGATTAAAAAACTTCCATACACACGAACTTTCGCGTTTATTATATTAGTATGATTGCACAAGCCGTAATTGTAATGCGTTAATACACTTAAAAAAAATACCTGGATGACATCTTCATATTTTAGTAATGTTGATTTAAAAACCAAACTACAGAACCTATTTCAATAAAACTTGACCACCTCTGAACCAAACCTACCTATACCAAACAAAAACATCAAAATCAGTTCATAATTGGCGGAGTAATCGCGTATCAAACAAAACAAAACAAAAAAAACATACAGTCGAATGGGAGATTTTCAGACAGCCAATCAAAAAAAAATGTGCATAAAAATCCGTTCGATGGCATTGAAGAGACATGGCCCTGCACAGTTTCACTATCTTGTCTGTGGTTCTGTAGATTTTGAACGAATGAAGCAAAGTAAAAGGGTCAAAAAATAAAAAGTAACCTTATTTCATTTATATCAGATCTGTTATGCGTTTATTGTGGTTATTGTTTGTATAACAAAGTACTTGCCCATAGTGTTTCTTAAGTTTTCGTTATTCCACGCAAATTAGTAAGTGCGCCTTGCCAAATAATTAGTTAATTACTATCAATAAAAATAACAATTACTATCAACAAAAAATAATAACAATAACGTAACGTAATAAAAATAATTTATCAGAATTTCTACATCATGATACAAGAAAACTTGGAAAAAGCACTTCAACAACGAACGCGAACTGTGAAATGAAGCAGTGAAGGTGAGTGAACTGCTTTTTCCCAAGAAATATGCGAAAAAAAAGTGGGCCATGTGTCGCCAGCGCCGTCTATCCTTTGGCTGTAGAACTACGTTTTGACAGCTGTCAGAAAACTTTCCATTGAGAACCTCCTTTTCTGAAGTCGATTGAATATGGTGGCACATTTTAGCGTATACTTTAGAGTTTTACTATACTTTCTAGACTTTGCATTTCATGGTAAGGAGCCCTCGGTGCTCGAGTCCCAATCACATTTGGGAGGGTTTTCATAGTTTAATCATAAAATAAAGCAACAAGAAACTTAAAAAAATAAACAACCAACATCAAATTAATATAGGACCACCTCGGAAGTATCTATCTTACAAATAAAAATATATATATTCTAAATCGGTGCACAATTGACGGAGAAATCAATGAACATACATTATAAAAAAATACATACCGTCGACCATAGAACCTCCTCTTTTTTTTAAGTCTGTTAAAAACCATTAAATTTCTCAGAACAAGCGCCGTATTAATGTATCGCTTGTATTAGCTTCCATCGACAACGGCAAGCAGATTGCTCATCACTGCAAGATAACTGTGCTGCATGTATGATGATGTTGTAGTTAAACCAGCGCCGGGGAGTTCTAGTCTCGGATACTACAGGGTACCGCTCAGTGGGCACGGGTACCCCGCAGGAGACCAGCGATCCCCAGCAAATGGTATCTTCACTCTTCTGTCTTGTTATTGAATCTTGGCTCTTCAATCAAAATCTTTCTTCGTCTCCAGAATCGACTCATAACATAAATAAATTAAAAACAAAAAAAAAAAACTAAAAATATTTCTACCGTGGATAGGTATAATTATTATAATTATGCACAGATAGGTAGTAATCGTACCTATCTGTGGTAGGACCGATAGTATTCGGCTATTAACAATGTGACACAAAAAGGTTCAACAATACTGAAGGGTATGTATGTACTATGTACTCATCATTATGAATAACTTTTCTTTTTTTTAAGCGAGTAGTGGTTTTGTCTGAAAAAGTGTGTTAAGGGAGTGAGGCAAAAGAGGCAAATCCTTCCGGGAGTGAGTGTACGGAGATAATACAATAAAATGAAATATATAATATTTTGAACATATCACAATCTTGGCGGATTTAGCTCCTGTTTTATATCATGGAGGATCTATGATAGCTCTCTCTCGTACTTAATCAAAGTTTTATATCAATCTTTTTATGGTTTTCTAAACTTCTTTTGCGCCTTTTTACTCGAAATTGTGTAGAGACATTGAAAAAAATTTGAAACATAATATGTGTTGAATTTGGAACTACTTAATTTATTTGCAGCTTTTGTTTTCCCCCCGTCAAATATAAAATTGGTGTTGATCCAGCAGGAACCGCTTGAGTACTTTTATTTTTTAAGTATATTGCAAGTATTTTAATCGAAAATGCGTGAATGCATATCTATACATGGCGGCCAAGCCGGCGTGCAGATCGGGAACGCGTGCTGGGAATTATATTGCCTGGAGCATGGCATCCAGCCAGACGGGCAGATGCCGTCGGACAAGACCGTCGGAGGCGGTGATGACTCATTCAACACGTTCTTCAGTGAGACAGGAGCGGGCAAGCATGTTCCTAGAGCGGTGTTCATAGATTTAGAACCCACTGTGGTGGATGAGGTTCGGACTGGAACTTACCGCCAGCTGTTCCACCCGGAGCAGTTGATCACCGGGAAGGAGGATGCGGCCAACAACTATGCGAGAGGCCACTACACCATCGGCAAGGAGATCGTGGACTTGGTGTTGGACAGGGTGCGTAAGCTGGCCGACCAATGCACAGGCTTGCAGGGCTTTCTCATCTTCCACTCGTTTGGCGGCGGCACCGGCTCCGGCTTCGCATCTCTGCTCATGGAGCGCCTCTCCGTCGACTACGGCAAGAAGTCTAAACTTGAGTTCGCTATTTACCCCGCGCCGCAGATATCGACGGCGGTCGTGGAGCCTTACAACTCTATCCTCACCACGCACACGACACTTGAGCACTCTGACGCCGCTTTCATGGTCGACAACGAAGCTATCTACGATATTTGCCGCAGAAACTTAGATATTGAGAGGCCAACGTATACTAACTTGAATAGATTGATCGGGCAGATTGTATCTTCGATTACCGCCTCGCTGAGATTCGACGGTGCCTTGAACGTAGACCTGACGGAGTTTCAGACGAATTTGGTGCCGTACCCGCGCATTCACTTTCCCCTGGTGACGTACGCACCCGTGATCTCCGCTGAAAAGGCGTACCACGAGCAACTGTCTGTTGCGGAGATTACCAACGCATGCTTCGAACCGGCCAACCAGATGGTGAAATGCGACCCTCGTCACGGAAAATACATGGCTTGCTGCATGCTGTACCGCGGGGACGTGGTGCCCAAGGACGTGAATGCGGCGATCGGGACGATAAAGACTAAGCGCACGATCCAGTTCGTGGACTGGTGTCCAACCGGGTTCAAGGTGGGCATTAACTATCAGCCGCCGACGGTGGTGCCGGGTGGCGACTTGGCGAAAGTGCAGCGTGCGGTATGCATGCTATCTAACACGACGGCGATCGCGGAGGCGTGGTCGCGCCTTAACCACAAGTTTGACTTGATGTACGCCAAGCGTGCCTTTGTGCACTGGTACGTCGGCGAAGGTATGGAGGAAGGAGAGTTCTCGGAGGCTCGCGAGGACTTGGCCGCCCTCGAGAAGGACTACGAGGAGGTAGGCATGGACTCCGGAGAAGGAGAGGGCGAAGGTGGCGAAGAGTATTAATTTATTTTGTGAAGTTTTATTTTTAGGTTATTTTTCCGTTTCTAGGTCTTCAAATGATAGAATATTGTTATTGTTGGTTCTAGTGAATAAAATGTACAAGTGAAATTTTTGTTAATTTTTGTTTTGGCACAACTACACCCTTAATTATTAATAATATGACTTCGAGTGGTTTTTTTTGTGAAATTACAATCCTAGAATTCGTAAAGAGATTTTTACATTGAGATAAAATGTATATAATACAATGGTTTTTTAATGATTAACCAACTCTTCGGTGGTCTGAATTTGAAGTCGGTAATTGCGCGTGGTCCTACTGCTTAAGGGTCAACCTACACGTACCACCTGTATATATATACAGGATATCAAATTATTTTTGTCATTGGTACTACCAGTAAGACTACCAGTGCCAGTAGGCTCGTGGACGACCACGGGCAATCACTGTTTGTAGTGTATATACAGGTGTCCAGTAAATGACGGATATCCCTGTGACTGGGGTAAGTCAAGTCTTAACTTTGAATATAATATATTTTAAGGCATTGGGATTGCAGCCTCAGGAGCATTGTTCTACATCGGACTGAGTTAACGAAGCGAGTGAAGTCTTTACAACAAACTACTGGTAAAATTTGCTTCCATCTGTCCGGATGTTCGTACTCGCTTAAATGCAGATATTTTTGAACGAATCTAGACCAATCTTGGTTCTACAATTTCATAGAATTTTTGCCATCGAGATTGTTGGTTGGGAAGGAACTTGCTCTCCCCAAAAAGGGGGAGAAAGTTTGCTGCTACGTGATATAAGGTCGTGACGTGAGATCTTCGTTCACGAGGTCTATTGTTCGTGTTCGCTGTACTACTAGCTTAGAATTATCGACTCGACAAAAATTTGCTGACTGCTAAAATTATAGTAAACACTAGCATTTTTTTTTTGCAATAGTTATTTTAATTTACGGGAATCTGAAAAACAGAATAGGATTTAGTTTTGTACTTTACGGGTAATGTGAGAAAAGTATTGATATAATATTATGTTTCACTATCTTAATGGAGAAAAGCCTCAACAATCGAAGTTTTACACGCACGCATTTGCGTAACCGCCGCCAAATGCTTGCTTCGCTAAATTTCGCTTTGCTTGAAACGTGATATTTTAGGGTGTCCGCTGCGTTAAGCGGGTACCATGCGCGGATGTCCGTCGCGTCCTATGTGCGTTTGTTGGTCCAAGCCAATAGATGACGATAGAATATTATACCAAATATTTTATACGACGTAGATTGCATTTTAATGTTAATTAGATCGTAAATCGCGCTCCTGTACCGGTGCAGTGAATTTTAATCACATATGTTTTGATTGTAAATGTAAAACGAAAGTAGCCATATTCGTTCCTTTTCTGTAGCGCTACGTTCAGTATCATCATCATCGTCTTTATCCCATTGATAAAGGAACGAATATAGCTAACATAGGTAATTATATGGGCTATTTACAATCACTGTACCTGTACAGGAAGGCGATTTACGATCTAATTAACATTGAATTGCAATCTACGTCGTAAAAATATTTTGAATTAAAAATATTCTCGTGCCATCTCTTGACAACTTTGGGCTGGCCCATCGTTCATAAGCGTACGACGGGACACTCAACATAACGCACTGCTCTTCATACACGAGGCTTGCTTACAAGATTCTGACAGGATGTGTGTACACTTGTACAGTCGTGTCGTGATTGCGTATGAAAGTATTTATAAAGTCATATGACTTTTTGGCCTAGTTCATATAAGGAGGTATGGGAAACATGTACCAGTAGGCCACCTGCGTATGAGAAATATCCTAAGCCTTTATTATCTAGCTAATACAGATATGAATAAAGTAGAACAGGTATAATGTTGCACAAAAATAAGAGAAGCTTCCTGGTTGTGCTGGTACTTGTCATATGCGAACTACGCGCGCACACAAATATGTCAATGTTTCCAGCTGGTAGCCAGTTAACTCGTTTGTTGACATCTAGGTTAATTAATATGCCAAGAATTCGTTGCCAAGTTTATTAAGGGAATATTTTAAAATAATAACAACAGTAAATAGCGATTTTTTTTCGAAACCGGATCTATAAGTTTTTAATGCAAATAATATTAATAATCAAATATATTATATTATACAGGGTTAGTTTTATTCAGTTAGCATCCTTTTAAGGGCATATTCTGTACATCAAAACAAACAACTTTTACTATGGGGCCAACATTGAAATCGCGAAAAAAATATCAGCTGTTCCATACAAAAAGTTCATCGACCTTAGACAAAATGTATGGAACTACTGTTTTTTTTGCGGTTTCAATGTTAGCCCCATAGTAAAAGTTTTTTTTGTTTGATGTACAGAATATGCCCGTAAAAGGATGCTAGCTGATTAAAAATAACCCTGTATACATATGTATAAATATTATTTTATTTAACATTATTTTTCTCATCAGTGGTTTTGACAGTACCTAAAACAGAAATGAATATAACGGGAAAAGGATGTAGAACGCCACCAAACTAACGCCATAAATGACATTGGGTAAACGAAATTGTAGGGCATGTCGGCGTTTATCTAGATAACCAAGATACGACTGTACGTACGCACGCCGTTAGAATTGTACTAGCGGCGGCGCTTTGAAGGCGGTTCACCGCGACGGATCCTAAAGCGACGGGCGTCCGCGGGCAGCTCCCGCTCTACGCAACGGACGCCCTAAGAAATAATCATTCATTTTTAAGATTTTTTTGCGTCTTCATCTTAGAAAGAGAATCATGGTGAAACTGTAGGCATATACATTTATTCAACACGTGGTCATTTCAAGAAATTACATTTTATTTGTGGTCCTAATCTGCCGAAACGATTACTACTATAAGGTAAATAGTTATCCAAACCTTAGTTTGCTATTATAATTATTATATAGCGGTTTTCTTGAGTGGTTTAGAACTAATTGAATTGGTTATTTGACTCTTGTGCTATGTAGAGAGGTCGATAAAATGATTAAACTTCTAAAAAGCATATCAAACTTACTTATTATTTCATTTTTACTTACGTACTCTTTAAAAGACGCCAAAATAAACAACAAAGACCTTCCTTGATCATGACAGCTTGCGAAGGTACCTACAACCCGTAGCACTCGTATGGAAAATAAAACAATATTATCATATTATATCACCTTGTTAATGAGGTGTGTTGAGTATATTATCGGTGTTCTTACCTACGCGACCTACGCAAATATCCTCAATTGTTTGTTAATTATAGGTAGATATATTTATAGAAATTGTTTACTTAAAAAGAACTTGAAGTAGGTGTAGTTTTTGTAGGTGTAAGAGTGTATAATTACAACAAAGTTTTTTTTGTCATGGATATACGTCGTGCAAGTTGAAAAGACTAACCATTATTAATAAAAAAAAAAAAACTTTATCTACTATGAATTAAATGTCCAACAAATGTTAAGCACAAACGACCGTAAACCATGAAAGTTTCATGTTTTTTCCGCAAACAAATACGAAACCGGAATAGCACTCGGTTAAAAATAGCTTATAAGTAGTAGACGCGGCGCGGCTCAGACCGACCTAGGCAGAGGCTAGGACGTAGGTGAAGCAAGAGGGTGCGCTATTCCACCCCCGGCGACGCTAGTTCCCCCGGCGGCGCTGGATGCCACCCCACCTCGCCTGTCACCTCTCCCTCCTGTGACGGCGGCGAGTGTGGCTCCCGCAGACTGCGCTACCCCCTTCACACCCGGCGGCGGCGGCGGCGACCGTCTCCCGACTCCCCCGCCCTCCGTTCATCGACCGCTCTACAGAAACCACCTCGATACAGAACAATACACAGTAACTAACTCCTCGTATCATCCAATTACGTTATACGCGCCGTTCTCTGTATACTACGTTTGTGGGACAAAACGTCAATACTATCACGAGTTCTGCTAATAGACGGTGTTAGTAAAACTTAGCAAAACTAAAGTGAAAAAGGTAAGCGAGTGCATGCGTAAGGGTAATGCAAATCTATTCGTATTACTTGCCACCTGTTCCCACCTATTTCCGGATTATACTCGTAGTCTTCATTCACTCCGAACACACGTTGTTATTAGCTTCTTTGGTTTCGTCGAAACGTGATGGCTGCTTTATAAATCTATCTTGACCAAAAAGTGAACTGAATGCCTAATTATATTTTTGTTGCGTCTATCAAATATTGAGCTTGTCGTTACAAAATGTTTTCGACTCGACTGGCCTAAATCTGACACATAAATGAACAGAAAGCCACGACGACTACAGGTAGAGTGTATACAAGGAACGAACACGCATGATTTTCCATCGTGATTAGAGAGTAGAGTTTAACGGACGACAGCTAGTAATAATAACTACGATAGGCGTCGTATTGCATATGGCATATATAAAAATGACCAAAGACTAAAACGAGCGCCACACGACACAGAGCACAGCCCGCGACGCGTTGGCTGCGACATCGTGCGGCGCGCAGCGGCGTCGCGACGTGCCGGTGCGGCCCGTGAACACGGCGCGCGCTTCTTACTAACCGTACTTTACAAAACTTCACGGATAAGATACGTCCGTCGCATGCGCAGCGGTTTACCATTCTAAATGGTGCTCGGCGCAGATATCATCGATCAAAAAATATTTGTCGCTGGCCAGCAGCGAGTCTCCGCGAACCCGCCGCGCATGTCTTGGCCGATCGATCGTGTGCGCATGCTAGTGCGGACTGGCTCGGAATACCCGGGAACGGCGGTCCAGAACAGCCACCCCCTCCCCAGCCCAGAACGTTCCCCCGCCTTGCTTTCACTCCAGCGAGGCCATGCATGCGCGTTTTGCCCTAAGACGCTAGGGTGAAAGTAGGATAAAACCGGGTCGGATTACAAGCGCGATTGGCGCGAGTGCGCGGCAGGCGGAGTTCGGTGCGAGCAGCGCGCGGTTTGCGAGAGTCGCGTGTACTCTCGGAGCTCTCGCAGCGTGTCCGCGCCGCGCTGCGATCGATCGCCGACTGAGCGAGTCTCGGATGCGCTGCCCCGGGTGATAGGTCGCCGCCGCATGCAACGCGCGCGAGCCGCGTCGCCGCTGCCCTTGCACTGGACCCAGCGCCCTGCATCTCACGCAGCCTCCGCCCGCCCTCGCCTTGCGCGACTGTGTGCTATGCACTATTCCCGTACTAACAGTGACGCCGTGCGTGTATGAGTGTCTGTAGTTGCGTGTACTGATACGAACTGAACATTTCGATACGCGATAATACTTATCTATTGGAGGTAAGAGATACGGTCTCATAATTAATTAATGAGTTCACTTTTACTTATAAGCAATCATTATTGACACATGAGATATACGTTCTTAGCTGCCATTATTATTAAGTTAACTACATCATTTTACTATGTTTTTAGTTTATATAATAGATAGTATTATCGTTGCGACTTCTTTTGCGAATTTTTCATGTATTGCATAATTGCAGCGAATGTAGATATTACGATTGTACTTATAGATAATTATTTAAACATATTTTTAAGTATTTACAATCCCACGGGATATTATTGTACTTGGAATTTTAATAACTCTTCGTTATGTACCTACAAGCTTATAATATTGTTAATTAATATAATGAGGCGTATATCTAGCAAAATGTTTTGTAAATATTAAATGCCACTTTTGAAGTTTCATTATGCATCATTATGATAATGTAAAAAATATAGTTTAAAATTAAATCTATAAATATTTTTTTTGATATAAAGAATAATTCCGATTGACACGTTATTTAAATCGATATAATAAATAAATAAAAGAAATAAATTATTTATGCATTTAATAGCGGGATAATATACAACTAAGTAAAGCCTGGGTGTATATTCGTTATCATGATTTCGCAAGTTTTCGTGATCGACAACTTAGCTAAGTTGGCTTATGCAATTAGAAAAGTAGAAAGCTAATACTTGCAAATTGAAAATTATATAAGGAATGCTAGGACCTATCGTAATAATATTTAATATAATGACACTGAGCATCCAAACCATTTGAAAAGAAAAAAAATATAATTTTCCCCTTCATTCAACTATCAAAAGATAGAGCTAGTTCCTCCGAGATCAAAAGCGAGGCAATAAAAAAAGTTTAAATAGAATTTTATTGTGCTATTTTGTGGGATTTTTTAAATACTTATCTTAAATATATTGTGGTCAATGAGCGATTTTCCAAACATGAATATAAAAAAATATAGTTTCCTTCAACTCGACAGATAGCGCAGACTAAACGTGCCAGTCAAAAACAGCATACTATTTTTGATAAGTGGCTTAAGAAATAAAATAAAAAACTTGACATTGACAGGAACGTCTAGTTTGCGCAAAGTCAGAGCCATCTACAATGAACTTCTTATTTTTTTTTCTATTGAGCGATTTTCCGACAGCAAAAAAAAAATTTTGTTCATAAAAATCCGTTCAATGGCAATGAAGATACATGGCCTTGAACAGTTTCGCTATCTTGTCTATGATTCTAAAGATTTTGAACGAATGAAGCAAAGTAAAAAGGTCAAAAAGTAACCCTATTTCATTTATATTAGATCTGTCATGTGTTTTTGTGGTTATTCTTTGTTTTACAAAGTACTTGCCCATAGTATTTCTTAATTTTTCCTTATTCCACGCAAATGAGTGAGCCTAATCAAATAATTAATTACTATCAATAACAATAACTATCAACAAATTAACAAATCAACAAATCAACAAATCAACAAATTATAAATCAGAATTATCAACAATCGAACAATTTATCAGAATTTCAACAAAATTATACAAGAAATTGGAAAAGCACTTCACTAACGAACGAGCACTGTGATGCGAAGCAGTGAAGGTGAGTGAACTGCTTTATCACAAGAAAATTGCGAAAAATGTGGGCCATGTCTCGCCAGCCCCGTCTATTCTTTGGCTGTAAAACTACGTTTTGACAGCTGCCAGAAAACCTCCCATTAAAATATCGCTGTATTTTTTTTTATCAGCCATGTTAGCTAAGGACAGCAATACTTTAGTTTAGTTTAGTTCTTACAACTTAAACCTTCAAAATCGACCACATAGTGCTGATGCTAGTAAATGAGGCTTCAAGAGATTCGCAGTTAAAGTCACCAAGTCCTACTCTATCGACCGCGTTTAGACTTCGAGGGGGTTTAGTAGAAGATATGCTAAATTAGTACATTATTAGCAAGCGAATATCAAAAAATTCAAACGCTAATTAATAGATACTAATTAAATAGTATTTTTTTGTAGATTTACTTGATTTATAATTTTAATTTAATTATAACTATGGTTTTTTTATTATTTGAAATTATTATTGATTATTGATTGATTTACTTAGATAAGTAGTTACATAATAATAAATAAATAGTATCAAAAACTGTAGGATTTTTTGATGGTTGCAATGTTTAAAATCTTATAAAGATTATCTTAAAGGTTAGGTACGAGGGGGTACTAGACATAAATATTGGCTTGTCTTGTATAAATAAATACATAGTTAAACGAAATTAGTCAACTAGTTATTTATTATTTATTGTTTTTTCTCCGGGGTCATCTTATCTGACAAAGTTTTTTTCTCTTTCAGAAAACTTACAATTTTAACTGGTTGCCTTGAAGAATAATCTTTTGTACATTATATTAAATTTTCCATTTTCATACAAGCTTAAATACAATTTTATTTCTTCTTATTCTTAATTCTTAATTTTATTCTGCAATTTAAATTTACCTACTCGTTGAAACGTTGGAGTTTTGGTCTACTCATAGTATCTGGCAAAATACCTACGTTTATTTAAATCACTACCGAGATCACAGAGCTTATTTTTTTATTTATATCTTTTTTAAACGTCTGGATAATCGCATTATTAAAACAAATTACGTATTATTACAAAAAATATATAAAAAAAACATCTCTTTATTATAAACGGGAATTAGTCTCGGAGTAATCGGGTTTTTATTAACAACAATAATACAAATATTAACCTTAATAAACTTAACTAAATCTGATCAATGCTTTAAAAATAAACTAATTGGAAAGGTTTCAACAGAGTGCTTTTGAAAGTCCTGCACTAGACTAACCGACACCGACAGTTGCGATTAAATAGTATAAGAAAGTAGTGTAAAGGCTTTAAATATTAGAGAAAAAAGTATCTGCTTCAAGACTTTTGGCATGCATTATTAATTCCGCTCATACAAAATAATTGAATGGCTCCAATCCCTATAACATATCTAAATACTGAACAATGTAAAATTTAAATTCATAAACTAACATCAATATTTTGAGATTTTTACGTACACACACTTACATAATAATATTGAAGACGTACCTACCTTTCATTTAGACGCACATAGACTAATAAGCATTACGACCGATGAAGATTTTAGTCATTTTGTATATTTCACGTTATAGTCCTTCTGTTATTTTCCGTTATTTTTCTCAATACTTATTTACACACTAGTTAAGACGTTTCTTATGCCAAATTGGTTGCACCTTTACAACTCCATTTTTACTGTCTCGCACGGAGAAAGGTATTTAAAATCAAGTCGGTTGTTTGAATTATTCATAATCATTATCATTTTACATGACAACTTTGTTAGAGGTACTAGTAGCGATCTTAGCATTGTACAAGCTACGCAACGTCGTAGAATATAGGCAGCATCGTAGAAGCTACGCAGTATCGTAGAAGCTACGCAGCATCGTAGAAGCTACGCAGCATCGTAGAAGCTACGCAGCATCGTAGAAGCTACGCAGCATCGTAGAAGCTACGCAACATCGTAGAAGCTACGCAGTTTACGCTTTGTAAAATGAGCTACAAAGGATAATATTATACCTAAGTAGTTAGTTATTTCTTATATATCAATGCTGGCTTTTTGGCTGTTAGCTGCATATATTTATACATGAAATCAAATTAATCGTTATTTGAGTATTAAAAAAAATAAAGCAGGCGGTTCCTGACCGATCAAGTGCGAGTTGGACACGTGCACATAGGGTTCCATAGCACTACCTACATATCGTGTAAAAGTTAAACACGTGTTAGGAACTGCCAATCATTTGAGCGAATGAAATGACATCGAAATAAACTAAAGTTAACATTTATTAAAACACGGAATTCAGATGGTGGGTTCCCAACGTTACACTTGGCCGTTTTTTATTATTTATTACACCTTTAATACCTCCAAAATGAAGCAATAGCAGCATGCTTAGTAGATTAATAGAGACTAAATAAACAACTTAGAAAAATAGTCATGTTTGAATTGTAATTGTCGTGTATGAGTGATCATGAAAAAAAAAAGTTTCGGACTTATATTTAAACCGGTTACCTATCACTGCTTGGAAAATAAGTAAGACAGCCAGGAAAACAACGTTGGTATTAAAATGTACTCCTACTAAAATGTTTTTTTTCTGAACCTTCGTGATGGTATTCTCAGCATTTCACCGGCTGCGAATTTTCATAACTATATTTATATATTCAGGTCTTTTATGTCTTCAAATATGGGGCAATGCGCAAACGAAATAGCGGCGCGTGGTGATCTGGGGCAAAGTGCTGACCCGACTAAAGAACAGAAGTGGTACTGGCTGACTTCCTTTTTGTATCGGGCGTCTTGACCTCCTTGATTTCACGGTGCAAAATGTGTATTCAAGTATATATTGTTTGATATAACAATTTACAATTATCGGGGATGCTATGGACCTATTTAAAATCATTTTTGTACAATAAATATCTGTAGAAGTTCTTGAATATTTTTTGACATTTAACATTGCGCCATCTATCACCAAACTAAGCAAAGCTTGTACTAGTACCAGATAACTGATACAATACTTATATAACTTTTATCATAAATACTAGCTGCGCCCCGTGGTTTTACCCGCGCAAAAAAAGAAGCCTATATAGGTAACAAACATAGACAAACGAGAGACTCGCATTAATAATATCAGTGTGATTTTATTAGAAACATCCTATATTCGGCACATTACTGTTTGTCCTGAGTGGGGATCGAACTTACACCCTACAGCTCAGAGATACTGCCAACTGAGATAGAAATAACCATAGCTAGTTATTAGAAGATATCAACATCTAAAGATGGAGCGAGAAAGCTTCTGAGAGCTACAGCGCAGACTCGATCGATACGCACACGGTAACATGAACAGTATGACGTGGCATAGGAGAGACTACAGACTAGACAGCTACAGCGTTTCTTAACCTTTTCCAGAAACGGACCATTACGAAACCCAGCACAATATTCAAGGACTCCTTACTTAAACAATAGCAATTTTCGGACCATTTATTTTAGTACTACAAAAATACTAACATAATACTTTTTATAAACAATACGTTAATGTGAAAATCGGTGTTGCTTTCTTGCAACTAAAGATATCCGGGTTGATGTTACTACTAAGTTGTAATTTCAAATCGGATTCCGAAGGTCCAGAAATGTGACTGCGGACCGGGATCCATATATTAACCGGACCACAGCCACAGGTTAAGGAACACTGGAATATATCCTACAGAACGAAACCATTATACTACTTATACTAAAATAGGTGCGCCCCGCGTGATGATGAATACGATCATGATAATGATGATAAAAAGGAGCCATATGCCATTCCAGGAAACATGCTATCTCCATTCTGTGTTTCATCCAAATCCATTCAGTCCGTTTTGGCGTGAAGAGGTAACACATATACACACACTAACAATACACAACGTTTACAACAAAAATTAACATAAATGTTGTTGTTTTTTTATGTTATTGTGTAAACATTTAAATTTGTTTATAAAAAATCGGCAGCATAACTAAACATAATTAAAACTAAGCTAAACAGCTCATTAAACCAAAAAACTTGCAATACATAGTTCTAGCCCCTACTCAATGGCCATTAAAAATCAATAGACTGCCTAACTCTCTTTAATATATAATTATACAAGATGACGATTGTTTCAAGAAATATATCAAAATGATTTTAGACGCTAACCGTCTAACCATAAAAGATTTAGGCAACCTTTAGACTCGTGTTGATCAGATGTTTCACAAATTTCGTACCGAAATTCCGCACCTAAACACTCTTTTAAGGACAACCAAGCAAGACACCTGTTTAGCTAGACAGTGTTTAAAACCTAGATACCGTTTAAACGGATGTTTTATTTCTCATACCACAAAACCATGTTTAACATGTGTTGTTAAATTAATTTCGATTCACAAGCAAAACTGATTGACGTAAAATGACAAAACTGATTTAGACACGTCGTAAACCCAGGTTAGGCACTGTTTAAATTAAAAGGCGCGGATTCGTGGTACGAAATTTGTGAAACATCTGTTCAACACGTGTCTAAAGCTTGCCTAAATCTTTTGTGGTACGACAGTACTTGTATCATTTATCGTTCCCATAGTAAAGTTTTGCTTAGGTTTAGTTGGTGTTAGATGGCGCTGTGTGAAACGTTTACCTTTTTTTAAAATTATATTACCTATGTCACTTTTATAATTATTCAGAATAGATTAATGCGATAATATTATTATTAAAAAAATATATCTGCATATGTACAATACTTCAAATAAATATTTAAACTATATACTAAAAACTACTTATTTACAATAAAATATACATTTAAATATATTTAAAAAAAACCTAGTACCTATAAAACAAAAACGCCGTCTAGATCGCCACCATGCGGTAGGGTTCCCAGGATGTTGGCTGCATTTCCCCGTTGAATGGCAATACTTAGCCTCTGGGCAAAGTATGCGCCAGCTCTGAGGTCCCCCGAGGCGAGGACCAATTTCTTGGCCAAATCTTTACAATTTTTTTTAGTGTCGGACGACCACGGGCCTTAAGTTTCCACAGCCAGCGCCACAAAGTCATAATGTGCGCTTAGCTGTGAATACTTTCGATGTTTGAGTAGTTGGGCTTGTTCGGCCGCGGCCCCGACACTGCGAGCGAAGCTGCCGGCATGGGACGGTGCCAGGGTATCTACGCAAGTGGCGTCCCAAACCAAAGCTTGGCCGAGACACCACGGTACCAGCACCGTCCGGTCGCTTACCATCATCCCTCGACATTCCGCTCGGTTCCAGTGTCGAAGGCACGGCCGCCGTGGAGACGGCCCGCCGGACTAAATCATTGAGCGCCCAATGACGAAATAGTCGGCCGGCCTCTTCACGCAGGACAGTCCGAGTCGTCCGGATTGGACCACGTCTCGTCCGCAATGGCAACGATGAGGTTCTCACAACTTAGCCCCCAGACGCAGACCCACCGCTATGCGCAGAGAACTGGGGTCGAGGACTGTAGCCAAGTTGTCAAAGGGAAGCGCACGGAGCCAGTGACCTGACTCCGCCTCTGCAACGGCTAAGAGACGCGCTCGGTCAGCATCGTCAGAAGCTTGGTCTAACAGGGCTGTAAATGTAATTTTGGTGAGCGGAAGGTCCCATTTACTCTGTATCTTAATTTCGGTGGGAGTGCTGACACCTGGGTATGAGGCGCACCAAGCCTCCAAGGCCAAGGTCTGGCAAGCAATTCGAACATCTGCAACAGGGTTATTAAAGATCATGCCGATGAGGGTCTGCGAACCGTGACTGGAGGCCAAGAAGGCAGGAATTGCCACACTGGTGCGTCTGATGTCTACCCACCGAAAGTAATGGGAAGCCTGCACCCACGAGCGATTGTCAAACTGAAGATTTAGAATTATTATTAATGATTATTGCGAACTATGTACTAACGAAGATAAGGCAAATATGAGTTTCGAAGTTAATATATAAGTAAAATCAGTTCAAGTGTGCAATTTGAGGCACTGCTCCGTACGGCTCAGATCTGCTACTGAGAACAATATCGAATGCCGGCTTACTGATATTTTTGCCCGTTGCCTTTGCCTTTGTTTGTACATGGCCTGGTTGAATAGAAATTCACAAGAAGACTTGCTATGGCGTGCTAGCGATACCATTATGTTGTAGAACTCATCGAAAAAACCGTTAATAAACTATTGGACGTTACTGCACCAGTGCCGGTGAGAGAGAATGAGATAAACATAATTATTTCCCGCTCTTTGTTGCGAATTTCCTTGAACCAATAAGCACATAATGTGTGGTGTTGTACAAAAGTACAAAATGTGGATCTGGGTATATCCTAAAACTGCATCCAAAACCACCGGAGGATGGGCAGCAGCGTCGTCTTTGTTAACAGTGGTACACTCTGCGATCCCCAAGCCGCCTGCCAAGCGTGGGGAGTATGACAACCCCTCTCTATTAAGGGAGAGGCCTTCGTCCAGTAGTGGACGTCTTCTGGCTGATAATGATGATGAATAAGTACAAAATAATTGGACATGTATTTTGCCTCTTTTTCCATCGTTGGTCAGGCGGTCGGGTCCGCTTCGGTTTGCGCTGCGGGAACCTAATCATACGTCTCAATTAATATAAGATATATTGCCAATTTTACAGCATGAAAGGAATTCTTAAATTATGCTTAATCAAGAAAGGATTTTATTAAGTGCTGATGATGGACCCAACGACATTTTATTATATAAAAATTTGCAGCTAAACATTCTGACGTGTTTCAATGAAATTCGTTGAATATTTACATGAAGTGATTCTACACTGGGTATTTCTATATTTTTTATGCATAGACAGTAAGAAAAATTATGACAGGATTTAAACCTGCATACCAGAAATCTCTGGGTTTCCGTTCAGTCCGTCCAATTGCTTTGCCACAATTTGAGAAATATGACGGGTAAGGCAGATTCTTCTGTAGGTTAAGGCGCGCTTGTAGCGAGGTACGTCCAGGCGGGTAAACGATAGGCATTAAACGGTAAGCGCGAGCGAGAGAGAGAAGCTAAATCCTTCAAGGCGCGAGCACTTGAATTGCTAAATTTATTACGTTTTCTTAGTTTTGAAAAATATTACAAACAAATACTTAATACTTAATCTTAAAAATCAAAATAGTTAAACTAATATATTATATCTATTTACTAGTATAAATTTCACGTGGTATCATAATGTATTTTCTTAGTACTAGTTAATCGAGCTAACGATTTAGTGTGTACTTTGTTTTTATTTTATCGAGTCAAACATTCAAAATCACATTTTCTAAAAAACAAAAAGCTACAATGTATGATAATTGAAAAAAAATAACACTAAAAAAAATGCATTTTGGATTTTTCCCACATTTCAAAAAGTTCTAAATTGTTACAAGCCCGCCTTATTTGGCAAAGCAGTAGGGACGGAAACCCAGAAATTGCTTGTATGCAGGTTCAAATCCTGCCAGAGGTCATAATTTTTCTTACTGTCTATGCATAAAAAATATAGAAATTCGTTGAATTACAAAACCTGAGTAAAAAGCTAAAAGCTAACATTTATCTACTTCAATTTAATATGAACAGTACCCTTACTTTAAGACAATCAGTGCCCGGCAATCAGGGTGGGTGTAGCTCTACCTGCTCGGGAATTGGCTCATTATGTCATTAAGCCTCGATTCAAGGAAAACCATCCAAAAATAAACAGAAAATAGGTTAGCGTAACGAAATAGATATCATACAATACAAGGCCAAGCCTTAACATAAACAGCAGCACGAACGTAAACGATTTTACCTTATAGTACACCTAACCTCTTGCAAAGTCAGACGTGATTATCGATTTACTCTAGGACATTGAACCAATTGCGAGAGCGGGAGGCTATCATGCCTTATTCTTTCTGTCGCATACTTTTCCCACGTGTATCATCACAGAAATAATTATTTATAACTTTCTCTCTCTCATTCTTATTTAGATTGTGCAGAAAGAAAACTGTTTTTCCAAAAGTGTACAAACGTTTCAATTGTTAGGGTTTCGTACCAGAACAACCTTACTAAGCCTTCGACATCTGTCTGAATGTCCGTCCGTCTATCCGACTTATTATGACCTGTATCTAACGAAACGTAATAGGTTAGAAGAATTCAGAATGCAGTCAATACGCGTTACTATGGCGGATTAAAATAATAGGTACATAAAAAAAAAAAAAAAAAAGTGTACGTGGTCCTCATTGTTGAAAGGATTTTGTTTGTTTGGTATCATAAAAACTGAAATAATTACATACAGGTTGTGGCGTAATAAGTGGTTAACCTTGTACCAACAGATGGGAGACACTAGGGTGGTTAAGAAAATCAATTGCGATTCCAATGTTGGCCCCATAGTAAAAGATGTTTGTTTTGATGTACAGAATATGCCCTTAAAGGGATGCTAACTGATTAGAACTAACCCTGTATAATACTTGGAGGATCTAGTTCTCTCTGTATAGTATAATCAAAGACATAGTATAATAATTATGCTGTTGTACTGAGGACACACTGGTTCGTTTCTTTAACTTAAGTACTTACTTCTTAATTAGTTTGTATAACAAATTAGGCATAATTATATAAAATGTAGGTATACAATGAACTCTCCCAATCAACTCAGCATTAAAAAAATGTTACAAAATCCACAACACTGCAATATGTGTTATGCAAGCACCTTAACACATATCTAAATACAACGCTGATGAATCACATAACTTTTACAGAAAATCTAAATCAGTCAAACCGTTTTGGAGATAAATGGGAACATTCGTAATTTGCACACACAACCCCTCACCCTAAACACACCACACCACACACTCACATTCACCATTCCGTAGTGGGCAAAAAAACTGAATTAAAATTGGTTCATTCGTTTGGGAGCTACAATCCCACAGACGACCCGCGTCGGACCATGTATGCCTCGGGGGCTTAGATCAATGAAGCAGAGGATTTTACTCGACCGCGGCACACCTGAAGCTCTCCGCTGCACCCTCGCAGGAAGGATATCCATCTCTGGCTGGCTGCACGCGGGAACGCGAAAAATCATGACGCCGTATTGTATTATTTTTCAAAACTTGTGTTTTTTTGGGTGTTGATGCATAAAAATAGTGGCGTTTTATTCATTAAGTGCCGACTGACGTGCTTGAGTGTGGACAAGTGATATAATGTGGTGAAAAGTGTATTTTTGTGTTGTTTCCAAAACTCCGAAGAAGCTTGTAGTAAAGTTGCCATGACTTTACTAGGGCATGATTAGACTTGACCGTGACTTACTGTATATTACTTGGTCTGTGACTACGACTACGACTCATTTAACTGGAGAAAGAAGGATCGATAAAGAAATATGTATTCGGCTGAAGGACTAGTATCCATGGCCAGGAAATATTAATAACTTAAACCTTAAAATCGACCACAATGTGCCACTATTATATTTTCGAATTTCAATAGCGAAGTGCTTCTCTATGGCGAAGTGCAATATCCTCTGTTTCTTACATCGATGGTCGGGGTAAAAATAGGAAATGGGAGTATGTTTATTGATTAGTGCACCTAGCGCCCTCTTGGTAGTTTTTCTGGGTAATAATTCCAAGCTGTTAGCGTAGAACCCTGTGTGGAAGGTAGGTCTCAACATGGTGTCAGTATCGTCTCGTAGATGGCAGCACATTAGGTTTTTGCTGTAAACGGAAAACTTTTAGCATAGAACTTCTTGGATCAAATATTGTATAATTTTTTTATGGGAAAGATTTTTTTTTATAGGCAATGTATTACATATATTTTAATTTATCTAACGTTTTAAGCAGTTATGTGAGTATGTAGCAATGAGGAAGGTATCTCCAACGGGTCTTTAGGACCGCCATCTGCCATCTGATTTTTGCTATCATTAACCAACTGCAGTGCTGCAACGCCCGGCGCCCCAAACAGTAAGAAAATACTTTTTGTTTGAGCCCTACAGGAACCTAGGTCACATTATAGTGAGACCTAGATCACCTAGATGGCAGCATCGTTCGCAATACAGTTCGCATGATGTTCGCGTTATATGATAATAGCATATCCGTATATATCAAAATCTATTACTAAGCTGGCTTATCACTATATGAGATATAATACAATAAATATAATAATATATTATCTATCTTAGCTCGAGATATCGCTCACCGTTTTATACAAATATGGCATAAAAACTTAAATTCTAAATTCTATAGATACTTTTTCATCATTATTTACTTCTGTAACGTCTGTAATCTAGTACCCATCGTTTTGTTTTGGCTTATCTAGGTATCTAATGTCTAGTTATATAGGTAAAGCCACTGGTTCCCGAAACACATTCAATTATTTACTCTGTGACACAGTCCTTGACTAGCTTGGGCATAGCATATGGGTCATATATTTTGTGGAAATATTTGTGTCAGAATAAATAATTTTGTATTTTTGTATTTGTATACCGTACTTTTAAATGGAACTGTTCACACTGAGATGTAATATATTACCTCTCGCTGAAGGCCAATCGCGGGATATAATATATCCCATAGTGATTTCATTCTCGCGAAAATTACTTGATTATTATTTTTTTTTTTTTTTGTTTTGTTCACGTTTGTACTTGGGTGGGTGGGTCACAAGAAAAAAGTTATTAAGGTGGAAAGAAGTTACAATCTATTTAAAAAAAAACTGACATCTTTTTCCAGTTTTCCTTAATTTTCCGGAAAGAAAAAGCTCCTTGCTTTCCTTACCTATGGATTTCAAAGTTCGAATCTGCCATATGGTCGAAAAATTGGTTAGGTATTCTTTGTCAGATCAGTTTGTTAGATTGATCTGACCACGGGCACTGTTTTCTGTTGTAATAAACTAAGATACCTACTTTAGAATTGAATAAAACAGCTAAGTATATGAATATTTACCGTAATTATGTTGTGAATCGAGTTCTCGATATTTCGCGGAATGCGCCATGTTAATTGTTCACGCACAGACAAATAATTATAAAACAGTAATGAACGACGGAATAGTTTAACTAATAGTTTTAATCTAACCGCTTAGTTTATATCATGCAAAAGAGATAACTGTTTAGCTATCCCTTTCTTTTCTTTATTCCAGAGAAGAAAAAACAAATCGAAAAGCTTTAAACCTATAAGTTCGTCTCTTTTACTCCCATGGAGAGACCAGTTACAATGCAGTAGAACCATTGCAACTTTGTTCAGTGCCGCTTAGCAGTAGGTACCTAACGGGGTGACCTAGTTAGCCGCTGGAATGTTTGCGATCGAGGATTATTGAAGTACCTATAGGTACCTCAATAATGTAATGTAATGTAAGGTGTAACTTGTGTACCTACTATGAAATTATATAAGATAACCACGACACTGTGCAGGTTAACGGGTTTTATTTAACTTGTATAACAGAGTACGAGTAATAACAGTAGGGTAGATGACTGCATTTTAGGTATTTGAAAATACACCCGCGATTCATGGAATGTAAAAGTAATCTGTGTTTTATTCCAAAGTATAGTACTACCTATATATCGAATTTCTACAAAACATACACAAGGACAAACTTTCGCATTTATAATAGGAAAGGAAGTAGTATATAACAGGCTTGGTGATGATCGGTTTACTTGGTGTTTAATGAACTGGCTAATGAATGGCTAGACTCATCATAATTAATGGCTGATGCGGGAGCGAAGCGAAGCGGAGCGGCCTTAGCCTTCTTATTGGGTATTTTTTTATTTTATCCCAGAAATCCTCACTACTCGTGCAACTCTTTAAGCTTGGTGTCAGATCCGACTCGGATAGGTTAGGTGAGAAAGGCACCCAGGTATTTGTAGCCTAAGCCTTCTTGTTGGGTTTTTTTTAACCCAGAAATCCTCACTACTCGTATGTATATAATCAATGCCGGATTACCCGTAAGGCAAATTAGGCACTTGCTTAGGGGCGCGATATTACAAAGGGGCGCGCGGGCGAAATTTCGCTAAGCTAATACATTTATATCGCTTAAAAGATCGACCGAAGATGTGCTTAACCATGTCCAGATTGGGTACGGTCTAGAACTCAATCATCCTGTATAAGTCATAATCACTCTTGGTTGTGCCGGACTCTAGAGGGGCGCCAATCAGGTGCTTGCCTAGAGCGCTGTCGACATTTAATCCGCGGAGCGGAAATTGTGAGTTTATGGTGGAAATGTATGCATTTTTATTACTAGGGCTAAACTATCGTTATTCTTGATATTCACTTGGTAATGATATTTCTGCGTAAAGTTGTAATGCTAATCGACATTATGACATTTGTTTTTATGCGTTCCAATATGGACCCGTAAAAATCAAACTGATGAAATAGTTTTGGTTGTAAAGTTATCAGGTATTGTGGGGTGTAAGCGTTTTAGGGGGAATTGGTGTCGGGATGTTAAATAATTTTCTCGCAAAATATTTCAACAAACTGTTTTCACTAGAACCTACTTAAAGTTTCCATTCAGTGTAGTTTCTCTCTTTCTTTTCTTTTGCGAGTGCAGCGGATTTATGTGTTTAGCTACATAAGTGCTTTTTCTTTTCTTACATAGGTAAGTTTATTTCTACGCCCCTTTCCAATTGTTTCTAGCGTCTTATTTTACATTGTGTCTAAAAATGGAAACTTTGTTTGGTTATAATTAAACAAGTTTATTTTCTAATATCTTAATATATAAAAGCAAGTCCCTTTTTCTTAGCAATCATCGCTCAGGCTACTCCGTTTATTGTAGAGATGTAAAATTCGCATTTAATATTTCTCAAATGTTCTAGGTGTGCAATAAGAACGGTTTTTTTTAAATCGACTCCTAGGGGTGAAATTTACCCCTAAACTTGTATGGAAATAAAAATAAAATTCGAGCTACGTCGTTTAGACTCTATTTGTATATTTAACATCAAAAATAAAGAAAGGCATGTCTCAGGATTTATCGCAATTCATCCCCTAAGGGTGCTTTATTGGGGATGAAAGGTTAAAATCATCAGTTTTTTTTTCAGTGCCATGGCTCTGAAATTTCTTGAGTGTGTACTAAGCAAATATAATTAAATAATATATATTTGATAATTTTTTAATAATTTTTTGAAAATCATTTCTAAATATACTATAAAAGGGGTAAATAGCTACTATAAGGGGTAGAATGTTTTTTTTCACCTACGATTATAAAAACTTGGTAAATATGCTAAGCTAATGAAATCAAGAAAGTAATTTTCACGGTTTTTCGAAATTCATCCCCTAAAGAGGTGATAAAAGGTGTTCAAGTTTAAGATTTTCCTAAAAGTTAAAGTGATGAAAATTCGTAACTTTGTAAGTCTTAAAGCTAGAAGTTAGCAAATAAATAAAAATCAGTATATAGACGAAACATTTGGGAACAAAACAGTAATTTCCGCAATTTTTCGAAATTCGTCTTTTAGAGGGGTGAAATAATGTATTAAAGTTTGTATGAAGTAAATATTTTTCTTAAAAAGAGAGTGATGAAACTTCGCATATTTGTTAGGTATAGTACCATAGAGAAACAACTTTTAATGTTTTTCGAAATTAATCTCCTAACAGGGTGAAATGTGGTGTTAAACTTCAAGATTTTCCTAAGAGCTAAGGCTATAAATGTTCGTAATTATAAAAGCTACAATACTAAAACTCGGTCTTTATACTATACTACTACTACTACTACTGTATACTATACACATCCAAAAATAATAAACTAACTTTCACATTTTCTTGAAATTCATCCACTTTAACTCATTAACAGGGTGAAATGGGGAACTTAAAGATTTTCCTAATAGCTAAGGCAATAAAAGTCAGTAGGTATTAAAGCTACAATACTGAAACTCTATCTTCAACTTGCAAGTTGAAGTGGCAATGGGCAGGCCACATCGCTCGAAGAACTGACAACCGATGGGGAAGAAAGGTTCTTGAGTGGCGACCGCAAACCGGAAGACGCAGCGTAGGAAGGCGTGGGAGACTTAGGTGGACCGACGACATTGTAAAAGTCGCGGGCATTCGGTGGATGCAAATGGCAGGTTGTCGTACAGTGTGGCGGTCTAAAGGGGAGGCCTTCGTTCAGCAGTGGACGTCTCCGGGCTGATGATGACTGAAACTCTATAGATCTACTTATCTATTTTCTTTCTCTAAGAATCACTGTCCTGAAATAACGACTGACTGACTGACAGACAGCGCACAGCCTAAGCCGCTAGTCGTACAGACTTGAAATTTGGAGAGTGTATTTGTATTGATGCGTAGGGGTGTAATAAGAAAGGATTTTATGAAATTCAACCACTAAGGGTTAAAAGTTTTGTTTGAAACTACTTTGTTTTTGAACGTTTAGTCGTGAACATTTGTATTTGGATAGTTAATTTAAAATATAAAATTGTGTTTTCATTTTTCAAATTTTTTGACAGGGATGACTTTATGGGGTGAAATTGGGGATGATATTATACTTTGCATGGAAATTATTTCTTATTGAAGTTATGATGATGACAATTGGTACTATTTTGATAGACTTTTATAACAAAACATTTTGTTTTAATGTAAAGTTTGATCTAAAGGGGAGACAATGGGAAGGAAAAATGTATAATCCAGCAGTATGGAAGATAAACTTGAATCTAAAATTGGAGCGGGCGAATTTTTTCCGTACGCGGACAAAGTTGCGGGCGTCCTCTGGTCTTAAATATAAGAACGCGACTTTCGCCAAAATATTTTTTTAATGATCGACTTTATTTAAGATTATCTTATTTTATAAGGTAATAAAATTGGATAACTCTCTTACCTGTTATACTGCGAGCAGAAATCACAATCGTTTAATCCGTTTGGGATCTACGATGCCAAACGGTCGGGGGTGCAACAATTTGAACATGCCACGGGAGGTTGTCATTTTGCTAAGCAAACAATTTAAAACGATCTATAGAGAAAACAACACTTAATAATAGTGTTGATTCTGCAGCTTCCCTCGCAAAGTTATCGGCGGCTTATTTAATTGCAATATGTGAGAAAAGTTTATAACTAATAGATTTCGTCCCGTCAAATTCAGTTTCAGTCACTAATTGGTATAGAAGGAATATAGATAGGAACAACATAATCATCACCAAAGGCTCTATTCAACTGTCTTGATCGTCGCAGTGATATGACGTGTATCGACAGATTCGTAATGCTGGCGTTTATATTAGACTCGATCACAGCTATCCCAAGAAATGCTTGCAATTTCCTTGTTTTCAAAACTATTTTGCTAACGTTTCGTTAATTGCCACTATGTGTGGTCAGGTTTTCACAAGTCAATAAAAATAATCAGTCAGCTACTAAACCCATGATTATAGAATAGTACATTATGATACGAGTGTGCTATGTTGGTCATTACACTAGAGGCGGTATTATGCGCGCGAGCCGCAGGCGAGCGCGATAAGGAAGCCGAGAGCGTAATGACTAATAGCACAAGAGTTCCATACGACTGTTTTCGTCACACTTGCGAGGAAAAAACATTTTTTTTTTGATAATAATCAACCACACAGCGAAAACGTCAACAAACATTTGCGGAAAATGGCGCCCAAATCAGTAATGCGCGCGCAGGTTGACATTTACTTCAGCGGCATAAGAACTCTTTGTTGGTATTACAAAAAAAACTGTTAGTATTACCCGGTTATATTAAGAGTGCTTCATATACGTACGTCTAATTGCAGTCACGTACAAACTTGACTTTACCGGGTTATACCTATTATAGTACAAGTGCCGTAATGTAAAGTAAAAAGCACGCGTGTGTAATAGCTTGGATTATGAGCCTAAAAGCGATGTAATAAGATCTACTTTACGAGCAAGTGTGATGAAATATTACATTATGATACAAGTGTGCTATGTTGGTCATTACACTAGAGGCGGTATTATGCAGGCGAGCGCGATAAGAAAGCCGAGAGTGTATTGAAACATAGCACAAGAGTTTCATACGACTGTTTTCATCACACTTGCGAGGAAAAAACATATTTTTTTAATAATAATCAACCACACAGCGAAAACGTCAACAAACATTTGCGGAAAATGGCGCCCAAATCAGCAATGCGCGCGTAGGTTGACATTTACTTCAGCGGCATAAGAACTCTTTGTTGGTATTACAAAAAAACTGTAAGTATTACCCGGCTATATTAAGAGTGCTTCGTATACGTACGTCTAATTGCAGTCACGTACAAACTTGACTTTACCGGGTTATACCTATTATAGCACAAGTGCCGTAATGTAAAGTAAAAAGCACGCGTGCGTAATAGCTTGGATTATGAGCCTAAAACCGATGCAATAAGATCCACTTTACGAGCAAGTGTGATGAAAATTAACATTACTTAACACTTTAATCTGGGTGATCTATACCTACTTTCGTCCTAATAATATTTCTCCAAAGGTATACCTTTGAAGAGCTATTATAGACGGAGAGAGAGCTCCTATTATACAACACAGCCCTTCGTTTTGGCGTCGTAGGGCAGCAAAGACAAAACACATTGCTTGCAGCCCATTCCATCAACATTTTGTTACGCTCTCCCGTGCACTCTATATTATGACGTAGAGAAGATTGCGACGAGGCGCGAGGGCGGAAAATACCATTTCACTATTCGCCATTTAATCTTTCAGCTTGACTTCAAATGGACGAGATTATGAATGATTTTTTTACTTATGGTTTGGCCACTCACTTGATGAAATTGATGATGTGATATAAGTTGTAGCGCGTTTGATGAACCGATAGATTTTTTGTTTAAGTTTTCAATTTCATTATTTTTACTCTTCTCATCTCATCTCGTCAGCCTGAAGACGTCCACTGCTGGACGAAAGCCTCCACCTTCAGGGTCAACCCACAGGTACCACAACCACAACACGTGGTCGGGCGCATATTTTGTATTGAAAATGAGGCAATAGGCTAGATGACTGATGTTTAAATCGTTAATACTAATAGCTTTGATGAATTTAAGTAAATATAGTATGGTAATTGAAAACATTATTTAAATCGGTTAATAATGTTCTGATATATGAGCGTTTAAAGTTTTTGTTAGAGACAACTCTGTCCCTTTCCCACAAAACAAAAAATGACGTCACGCCTTACTTGTCAGAATATAATTTATATGGCGTCCTGACAAGTGACGTCACGATTTGCTGTTTTGCCTCTCTGTCTAGCATGATATTAAAATGCTTATAAGTTGCTTATTTTTTATCAGATTTAAATTTTCTTTTCATTAATCAGCTATATTTATGGGCCACATTTGAAAAGGACAATAAAAAAAACCAGTCATCTAGCCTATTGCAAAAAGCTTCAGCGAAACTATTCACACGTAGCCACAGCGTCACCACATTTTGCCGCTGCGATGTGGTGTGGTTGTGGTACGTGTGGGTTGACCCTAATAGGGAGGGAATTTTTACTCTTAAATACGTTCGTTATTCACTTATAGCTAATGATATTTCCGGTAATATTTCCATGTGCTCATGTTTCCAGTAAAATCGATATTTCAGCAGTATATTTCACTGTATTTTTTGGGGTGGACCGAACTCTATTTAAGCCTTCCTGTTGGAATAACGCTTTAAGGTTATATGTACCGCTAGCACAAAAACTTTATAAAATAGCTTAGTGGGTAGTAGGTAAGGATAAGAGTTTATCGTCTTTGTTATAAACCAAAATACCACCTTACTATACTCAATCAACACACATTATTTGTTTGGAATGTATGAAAAATGGAACAGCACCCAGACATCGGGCGTAAGCTGAAGCTACATCCCCATCTCTTTAACCGCGCGGATGACTGGTAGAAGATGCTTTAGCATTAAGTCCTCCTTTTGTACATGAATGTATTTATGTGTGCAATAAAGAATTATATAAATAAATAAGTAAATACATTTTACGATCCCTACCAAATACGTACTAATGGACTTCCATTGTTTGTATCTTGTTATACGCCTCTCCATCAATTAGCAAATAATTTTGTGTCAGACCAACAAATAATTGACACATTCAGCTTATCTCTGACAGCTAAAAAAATCATTATTAAAAGATTGTAATAGATGGCGTTGACAAATAAAAAAGTCGGTGTAACCCAATAACCCTTCGAGCTTTTAATCCTCTATCTTTTTGACGTGAGTGACGTTTACAATGACTTTTTGCTACATTTCACATCATGGTCTCATCGTGAGATGGAGAATAGATGGGATTAAGTCAAATTGTAACTCGGATATTTTGAGATATGGCCTAAGTAAGATGAAGTCATTTTGCGACCTAGCTATTCTAATACTAACCTATACAGAACTTTAATTTCTGTGAACAAAAAGTCTAGGGCACCGCCGCATTAGCGCTTCTTACTATGAAACATTGGATTGGACTTAAATGGTAAAAAAATAGGTACTAGTAATAGCTATCAGAAATATATTGAACTCTATCAGTATCGCGGAAATATATTGAACTGTATCAGTTATCGCTTCTGTTTTCTAGATATAAGGACTATATTCGTGTAAATGTGGCGGCCTGGCTTATGAAAATTCTTACTTTGTCTGAATGGATTTCTATTGGTTTTTTTTGTTTTTTATTTCTCGAGGTGTTCATGTCCCATGTTTGAAGTCTTGCCTAATAATTTAACACTGCTCTTCAATTTGAAACACACCCCCTTATTACAACAACAACATACAACACCCAAACGCAGAACAAATATAGGTATCTATGTTCGTTACATAAACGTTTGTCCTGGATGGGATAGGAATCGAAACCACGCCCCTCGGGTCTTAAGGCAGAGATACCATCTGAGCTATAAGGCAATCGAACTTGGGTAATTTTACGTTTTGGGCCAAATACATGTTCATACATAAAACCATCGTAATTGGTTGTAAGTACTGCAGTAGTCTCGTAATGTGTTGTCGGTTTCGTTTCCCGTCAAGTCGCTTTTAGCCTGGATAATGGTCGGAATTGGTTTGCTCGTGAAGGTGGCTCAAGAGCTCTCAATGTACGTGCTTGGATTCTAGAATATCACGATCGTTGAGCTTTGCTTACTCTCCCTTTTCAAACAACGGGCGTATTTACTTATAAATACTTATAGATACTTATAGGTTAGATATATTTTACCAAAAGCATAAATAAATGAAAATAAAACTTATAAGTATATAGCGTAGGTATTTAATTCTTGGTGTGCAAACGCTTTTCAACTAAAATATGTTTAAAGTACGTTTTAGTGTTTTACGCATAAGACGGTAAGAGTTTTTACCAAACTAATATTAGTACCTATCAACTATTTTACCTATTAACTATTTTATAAATACTTTCTTCGGACTAAAGAGTAACATTCTACCCTACGACTACTACATAAAAACAATGGGCGATTTACTGACAGCTAATAAAAAAAATATATAGTTCCTAAAAATCCAATAGACAGCGACGAAAAACATGGGCCTGAACAGTTTCACTATCTAGTCTGTGGTTCTGAAGATTTTGAACGAATGAAGCAAAGAAAGAGGTCAAAAAATATATAGTAACTGTTTGTCATTTATATCAGTAAGTAAGTAAGTTTATTATTTATATCAGATCTGTAATGCGTTGTTTGTGGTTATTGTTTGTATAACAAAGTATTTGCCTATAGTATTTCTTCAGCTTTCGTTATCCCACGCAAATTAGTAAGTGCGCCTTGCCAAATAATTAGTTAATTACTATCAATAAAAATAACAATAACTATCAACAAAAATTAATTAATCAGAGTTATCAACAATCGAACAATTTATCAGAATTTCAACAAAATGATACAAGAAAACTTGGAAAGGCACTTCACCAACGAAGAGAATGCGTTATTCACAAAAAAAATGTGTAAAATAGTGGCCATATGTCGCCAGCGCGGCCTATCTTTTGGCTGTAGAACTACGTTTTGACAGATGTCAGAAAACTTCCCACTGGTTTTTTTTTTTTTTCTTATTTGTTGGCATCGCACGTTGTGCATTCTGCCAGTGTCAAGTTTATGAAATTTTCAAGTATTTCATGAAATCACAGTCATTCACACGAATTTAGTCATAGTCGAGTCCAAGTCATACCCTAGTAAAGTTGTGACGACTTTACTATGAGTTTCTACGGAGTTTTGAAAACATCATGAAAATACATGTTTCACCACATTATATCACTTGCCCACACTCATGCATGTAATTCAACACTCAATGAATAAAACACCACAATTTTTAATCATTAATTCGCGATAAAACACAAGTTTAAGAAAATAATAGAATGCAACGACATGATTTTTCCGTGTTCCCGCCAAAACTCTCCCATTGGATTGCCTACAACCAAGAAAATCTACAGATAATTCAATGCTCAAGCCCGCTAATGTCACAGCACTTAAAGCCTGCATGCCGACTGCATTTCCATGTTGAAGAATAGTGTGTGTGTGTAAAAGTGTGTAAGTGTACTTGTGTACCTACTTTAGCAAGGTGTAAGTGCAAAACAAATATTATCGTATTTCTGTCAAGTCTCTCAATTAGGCTACCATGGCGTATAGCCTATTTATATATTTCTTCCAATATATATTTAGCAAACTTAACTTCCTATTCTCTATTTAGTGTTTTTATTGTATAATTATGTGCGAGTCCGTCTTTTTACACATTTTTGTATTCTTCTTCTTATCTGTGAAAACTTTTAATTGGCCTTCTATTCTTAATAACTGTATCTAACTGTGTACATAGCTGTAAGTTTTCCTAAGAAAAAAAAAAAAATAAAAAAAATTGCCTAAGTGGTTAAAAGCCAAATTCTAATACAGCACCTACCTGTAATAATATTCCCAACGCGGAACGCATATTTTACATTAGTATAGGGTGTAAGTGAAAAACAAACATTATCATATTTGACAAACGTTTTTATCAGACTTTAGTAAGACTGCGAATGTATGCCTTGTATCAACTGCATTGGTATATTTATGATCATGGGTGTGTGTGTATTCGAGTGCATAATTTTTCGGGGCAAAGTAATTAATTTTATCCGTCTACCCTAAGCGCTCCGATATGAATTTAATGTTATCTAAACATTCGTATTGTTTGGTTACAGAACATCAAATTGGCAAACAATACTTATGGCGCCGACGAGGTGTATTGGCAGCTTGAATGCGACCCTCCACTGACCTCCCCATTCTGAATCCTGCCCAGAAAAATTATCAAATCGGTAAGATAAAAATAAAAGATTTAGCTCAGACATTAAAAACACGAATACTATAGCGACTACTATAGCTCTATATTATTATAGCGACATGCACTGCTTACCTAAATATTCGTCTAAAGCGGTTCGGCCGCTATCAACGTTATGCGAACACAGTTTGGTCTTAATTTTTTTGTAAGAAACCACATAAGTTCAAGATAGTCATGTCAAACACAGAAAAGCGAAGGCCCTACTCTTAGGTCTCTTCAGTGATGTCAAATCATTGAATTATTTTAGGAGTACCTATATATTTTATACCTGTAGAAATTACGATGCATTTTAAAACGCCGTCTGTTCTATTGTGACACATTTTACTGTCAGTTGATATAGCTCACTGGTCACGAGTTCTATCGTATGAAATCCGCTAGTTCACGTACTGGGGACTTATAGGATTCCTTGTTTAAAGTAGATTTGCCTGCGGCACGAGAGCCTTCTTTGCATGCGGGTTTCCTTGAAACAATTATTGTGCTGCGGACAACTGTTATGCTAGGGCTTCACTTGCGTGATGGTATACGTCCAATTATCGGAATAATTAACGTGCAGCAAATGATGCATTAAGCAATGCGCTACATGGGTGGCCACACTATAATTTGACATTGACTATCGCCTAACTTCCAACGACGTTAATAATGCCACAAGCATTGCCACAAGCATACACATACCATGCGAGGCGGAGTCATGCGCGTGCTACCCGGCTGCTTATACTGTTTTATGCTAGGGCTTCACCTGCGTGTAATGCCATTATTTAGCACGGTATATGAAACAGTACCCAGGCCGGACATATCTGGGTACTGTTTCTTATACCGACAGCTTCGGTCCGGGCACCTTTACCTACAGTGTAGGTAAAGGTACTGTCTGTATAGATCCTACACAAATCCAGTTAAAAAATAATAATTTTACTTAAGACTTGGAAGTGGCTTAAAAAATAATTGCACGTATAAACTATCTATGACACTTTCAGCTAGTTCGCCAATTAAGTTACTAAAATATAACTTTTGAATAAATATATAACATTTTATTAAAATATAACAATATTTAAGGGCATCGAAAAAGCAACAACTTAACTTAGGAAGCTCGATTTGATTGAAAATGTCAATGATGTTATATGTATTTTACTCTATGGAAAATTTAGTCAAAAATGACACCGAAAAATGTCTTTTTCGACTGCTGCTAAAATATTTCATAGTAAATAAAACCGTCAAGAGTCTTTCAACCTTGCGACTCAGACAAGGGAGAGAGATAGAGAACTCTCAGAGAGTAAAACTGTCAGAAAAAGCAAGGATGACAGGGGTCTGGAGCAAATCTTCAGGGAGAAAACATTAAAAACTAAAAGAAAAAAGTGTTTTGAAGAGGAAACTTTGATTGGAATTTGGAAAATTCTAAACACCAATGCAAATGGTTAGAAGCTCAGACTAATGCTTCGTGGAAAAAAGCGCTAATAATCAGGAACATATTTTTTTTAAAAACGTGTTTTTTCCATTGAGATAGATAGATACATAGAGGGATAAACGTCATATGATCGCGCTAAAAAAATTGAGCCGTCTTTTCAAAAGGTTTTATTTTCTTTTGTCGTTGGCCAGTTTACGCGCAAACTCGATATCGAAATCGATGTTGCATACCTGATGAAAATTTTCCCTAAAACTAACAAAATAAAAATACATTTTGAAGGTTAGTACAATAACAAGATTCAATTTTTTTATGGATCATCATCAATGTAAAAAGAATTTACTAACAACAACACATATTCAGTTTACAAAATATTTTCAGTACATACCATAAAGTCAAAAAGTATTCGTCGTCAGCCATAAAACGTCCACTGCTGGACGAAGGCCTCCTTAATAGAGGGGTGTTGCCATAATCCCCACGCTTGGCAGGCGGCTTGGGGATCGGAATGGTCACCACCGTTAATCAAGAGGACGCTGCTGCCCGTCCTCCGGTGGGTCTGGTTGCAGTTTAAGGACATACCCAGGTCAAAATGTTTGTATGTAATGTGACCGATCACCATTTTACTACCTCAACAAGATTTATAGCCAAAAAAATCATAAGGTCGAATATCAACGGTTCGCAAGCTATCATCGAACAAATTAATATACATTATTATGATCATCATCATCATGATGTCATCGAACAACTTAATGCAAACAAACATACTTTACATAGTAACAAACATAAGTTACATGAGTCGGAGACTTTCGTATTGTTCATTAGGGAATATGCATGTGTTTCTATTTTAATAAAATTGCATTTATTAAAAATAATAACATAAGTGGAGAGTTAAGCTGAATCTGATCATCGAAAAAATAATTGAAATCATCTGGTTTTTTCAAAAATATAAGCACAAAATGTATTGCTTTTACTGGAATGAACTCGAATTCAATAAGTTTTGACTTTAAAATACTTGCGAAGAAAGGCTACACCGCTTATTATTCATCACTTTGTTTTATAGGTTAACCAATTAAGAAGGCAATTTAAATAAAAAAAAACTCCCACATATATGGGGAACACCAAAAAAGTCTTTCCTGGCAGCACCGAAAGCAAAATGATATGACATAAAATTTCGAAAATATTTTTGCGAAAATTTGCAATAATTTGCAGTAAAATACGGACATTAATTGAAACTAACATGTGGAAAGAAATTCCATGGTATCTTTTGTGTGTTCGGAGCACGAGTCACAGCTTTTTACGACACATTTACAATTTTTTTCAATTTTTTATGTTAGAAATATTAACCAAATTCATCGGCAATAGAGAATAATAGACGTCAAAGCTCGAATTAGTTCTCAAGCCTATTTTAGGCGAGGCCTGCTTGAAGTGGCAACTTCAGATCTAGTGAAACATATAATATCATTGGTTTTTTCCTGCTTATTTATTTCCTATACTTGTCCTCACTCAATCATATTATATGTATTTATCTCAATGCTATACCTTGACTGGAATTGCTACTACGAGGAAGTTACTATATTTAACATTAGCAACTGGTGGTCTTATTATTCCTGACCTTACGAAGAAGAATGTTCGCGAAACTTTCATCAGGCTGAGCATCGCCAGATTCTGCCGAACGTAATCAAAATTTTATTTACATCATAAACTAAAAGTGTAACCAACAACCTTTTTTTTTATTTCCTCTCTTACTATTATGGTCTTTCTTCCTAGGATAGGTGGTAGACCATAACTTCACAAACCACTTAATTATAGGGAATATGCATACATTTTTTTTATTGACTTACAAAAAAGCTTACTCGCAACAAAACAAATCATAGAAAATAAAATCTAAATATGTGCACTAATATCGAAGTTATAAACATTTTAGTTTTGTGTTAGACAGGGAGGTACACTGTACAAGGTTTATGACGTCAAAGTCTAAGATTCCAAACAAATTCTATAACTAGCACGTGTTTTGCTAGAAAGGGACAGATGACTCCCTCCCAAATACTTTGAACGCCTATATTTCAGAACTTTACCAGCCGATTTCAATGTTTTTTTCGATGTATACATTTAAATTTCAATTTAAAAATATTTATTAACAAAAAAACTTAACTAACACTTTTTTTCCATAACACAATATATCTCAAATAATTTATTAAATACAATAAAATTACATAGACATGTTAGAAATTTCGTTGGCAGCTGTACTAGGTAACCCTGTATTACAGCTACCACGATTCTACCTCCGGCTTATGTCCCTAAAACCAATGATATTATATGTTTCACTAGATCTGAAGTTTCCGCTTCAAGCAGGCCTCGCCTGAAATACGCTTGAGAACTAATTCGAGCCTTGACGTCTATCATCATAGAGTAAAATACACATATAACATCATTGTCTATCATTCTCTATTGCTGATGAATTCGGTTCATATGTCTAACATAAAAATATATAAAAAATGAGTAAATGTGTCGTAAAAAGCTGTGACTCGTGCTCCGAACACACAAAAGATGCCATGGAATATATTTCCACGTGTTAGTTTCAATTAATGTCCGTATTTTACTGCAACTTGTTACAAATTTTCGTAAAAATATTTTCGAAATTATGTGTCATATCATTTTGCTTTCGGTGCTGCCAGGAAATCTTTTATTGGTTTTCCCCATATATGTGGGAGTTTATTTTTTTTTTAAATAATTGCTTTCTTAATAAGAGGTATTAAGAGGTTAATCAAACCTCTTAAATCAAAGTGTTGTATAATAAGTGGTGTAGCCTTTCTTCGCAAGTATTTTAAAGTCAAAACCTATTGAATTCGAGTTCATTCCAGTAAAATCAATACATTTTGCGCTTATATTTCTGAAAATTCTGATGATTTCAATTATTTTTTCGATGATCAAATTCAGCTTAACTCTCCACTTATGTTATTATTTTTAATAATTGAAACACATGCATATTCCCTAATGACCAATAGGAAAGTCTCCGACTCTACTTGAACGATGAGGCATTTGTATGTATGTAAATTATGTTTTTTTGTATTAATTTGTTCGATGACATCATGATGATGATGATCATAATAATGTATATTAATTTGTTCGATGATAGCTTGCGAACCGTTGATATTCGACTTTATGATTTTTTTGGCTATAATTTTTTTTGAGGTAGTAAAATGGTGATCGGTCACATTACATACATACATTTTGACCTGGGTATGTCCTTAAACTGCAACCAGACCCACCGGAGGACGGGCAGCAGCGTCCTCTTGGTTAACGGTGGTGACCATTCCGATCCCCAAGCCGCCTACCAAGCGTGGGGACTATGGCAACACCTCTCTATTAAGGAGGCCTTCGTCCAGCAGTGGACGTTTTATGGCTGACGACGAATACATTTTGACTTTATGGTATGTACTGAAAATATTTTGTAAACTGAAAATGTGTTGTTGCCATTGAAGAAATATATCTTATAACTCCTTGAGCAAGTATTTCTTCCCATTGTGCCGGTATATCAAGATTGTGATCGTCATTTGGTACCTATTTGTACTCATTTATTTTCTAAAATGTAATGCAATACTCCCGTAGCCACAATTATGGGTCGACAAACACTCAATGGCTGTTAAAATGTTTAAATGAACGACAAACCTGTAGTTAAGCCTCGGTTAAACTCTATAACCGAGGTGGTTGAGGTCGATTAAAATAATCAGTTGATTATTCGAAATAACCAATGGTTTTTGGCATGGTGAACCCTAAAATCCGTGGTTATAGGTACGTAACCGATCTTTTAAACGGACCTTTAAATGTTGGTGCACTCTAGCCTTAAAGTTATATAAGATGGATTTTCTTCTGTAACATTTTATATTTTTGGGCTTTAAATATAGTCATTTGACTAAATAAATACGATTTTGCGAGGAGCAAGTTTAAAACCGGCGATCTCTTTGGTAGAATGCGTGCATTGCTTTGCGGCTACAGAAAAAAATTAATAGAAGGCAGTGGCACGAAATCTTTAGAATTATTATCTATATAGTTAAAAATTGAATTGAGTGACTGTAATTTATTTTACAACACATATGATCAAAAAGTGCTTTTACGAAGCCTGTAGACATCGTTCGAAGGTTAAATTAAATGATCGAACCTCCTTGGAAGCGCTTTTGCTCAATACCTTTGTCTCACTTTAATACTAAATAGAAAATAAATATTATAAATAGAAAATGAGACGAAATATGTACCTACTTAGTTCTAATTTACACAACACGCACGTAGCGCCATTTCATCTTTCCTCCTAAGAGGATTATGGCGTCGCACTTTGTTGCATTTGCCAGTGTTAAGTATTTATTTGTATCAAGTTTTTGATAATTTTTAAGTCGAATGAGTCTAAGTCACAGTCAAGTCCAGTCATGCCCTGGTAAAGTCGTGGCAACTTTACTACAAGCTTCTTCGGAGTTTTGGAAACAACACGAAAAGACACTCATATAAGAAACGTTTTAACGAAGACAAACTTTAGAACGAAGTTTTTTTTTCATCTTTCCTCCTACGGGAATTATGGCACCGCACTTTGTGCATTTGCCAGTGTCAAGTACCTATTTAGTTGCGACTTTCCGACCGATATTTATAAACAAAATAATAGTTTGTTTCATTATCTGTTGTACTTCTGTTATCTCTTTCTCTCTTCAGTGCTATAACCAAATTAGCCGTAAACCTACTTTTTTTTATCCGTACCCATCTATCTTTTCAGTCGTCACTCTGACAGAACTGATGGATGCCGTTAGGATGCCGTTAAAAGGTTTGTGGAGTATCGTACACTTCTTTTATTCTATTATTAACTAGACAATTTGTGGTGCAATATGTTGCATTGAATATTATAGGTGCATTTGTTCAAATGCACACCTTTATTATTCAATGCTAGGCTCGAAGCCTATAGGCTAGTTTCTTTGAGCCTTCAGGTAAGTTACTCGTGACGTAAACATAAAAATAAAGCCGACACGATACGAGTCTTCTTGCGACTCGGACAACGAGGGTTCCGTACCACCACATGTATTAGGTAATCTGCGATAGTAACGAATACTCAGTGAACATTCAACCGGCTATCTATTACGATTCACGAGATTATAGGTTAGTAAAGATCGGAATGACAGATGGACACAGACAAACAGACACGATAGGCGGCTTCATAATAGGGTACAGTTGGATTCTCTTTGGGTACGAAACCCTAAAATAATTTCCACTTGCGTTCAATATGCCAAATGCGAAATTAAAAAAAATATGTGCGGTGATAACTCAGACATATCTTTTCTTGTTGTTTTCTAAACTCCGTATCAGCTCTTGACAAAGCTGCCTTCACTAAGGCATGACTTGGACTTGACCGTGACTGTTTTTGTGTTTTTGGCGACTTTGATTTTTGGACTTACTCGGTACTTGGTTACTGATACTATCAAAAAGTTTTAAAATGCCAATGGCAGAATGTACAAAGTGTGATGATGCCAGTGGAAACTAATTTCTCCATAATTAAAGATTATAAATTGAGTTGTACGCAGAAGAAGCAACCAAATTGGCCTAAAAAAAGGTATAATTAGGTTAAGTATCGTACAAAACTCCTTCAAGTTTTTAAATTATATCTGTATATCCCAGGTATATCCCTACAACTTTGTACTATTGGCTATTGGTCAAAATGTTAGAACTAAAAAAACTCACAGGACATAGGTCCTCCAACACTCCGTAAAAGTTCATGGAAAAGTCGCCACAAACGAACACTAGGGGTTGTGACTATACAGTGGAGCATGACTTGTACTTGACCGTGACTGTTTTTAATTATTTATTTTTGGTATACTATCAAGAACTTGAAAATTTATAATGCTTGTTAGACTGGCAGAATGCACAAATTGCGATGCTAAAATGAGAAAGAAAAAGAAGGACACTACTTGGAAAAAGGTTTATACAATGTGCAACTCTTTTCTCTATAGAAGTGATATTGGGGTAAGAAAAGGTAAAAAACTAAAGTGAAACTCCTTTCTTCTAAAGAGTTAATTTTGAATTGTACTATTGGTAAAAGGTAATAATATTGGTAAAAATAAAGAACTAAAAGAATGGAGTTTTGGCGGGAACACGGAAAAATCATGTCGTTGCATTCTATTATTTTCTTAAACTTGTGTATTTTCGCGAATTAATGATTTAAAATGGTGGTGTTTTATTCATTGAGTGTTGAATTACATGCACGAGTGTGGGCAAGTGATATAATGTGGTGAAACATGTCTTTTTGTGTTGTTTTCAAAGCTCCGTAGAAGCTCATAGTAAAGTCGCCACAACTTTACTAGGGCATGACTTGGACTCGACTATGACTAATTTCGTGTAACTGACTGTGATATCATGACATATTTGACTTGCTTTTCATATAAATACTTGAAAAAAACATAAACTTGACACTGGCAGAATGCACAACGTGCGATGCCAAGAACTAAGAAAAAAAAAATATACTAAAAGAATTCAACAGGACTTGTCATTTTTGTTCAAAAATTACGATGGTGGCTCGCTCGCTCATCTGTAAAGGTAAGTTATTCTGATTACATGCAGGAGCCGGCTGCCATAGATCGAATCGACCTAAAAACAGAACGTTTGCCTAGCTAGCGCCTAAAAGTATTTTTTTGAGGACTAAAGAAACAAACAAAATAACCGTTTAAGTTTTGGCTTGAGAAATGACGATATATCTACAAATTATCAATTTTTAGATTTTTCCCATAACAACTGTTATGAGTCCTCGCTTCTTGCCAAATTTCATGAATCTAGGTCAACGGTCAACGGTAAATTTTGATTTAGTTCACTCTAAAAAACTCGCAAAAATGGCCGTAATTTTTTATTGTGTTGACTCACAAGCTTGATTTTTTTACAGCTCTAAGGGACTGTGGACTACGTATTTGATATTAATTTCAACTTGATATCTCCACGCGTTCCAGAGAAAAAGGGTATTGACAGACGAACAACGGAGTGATCCTATAAGGGTTCCTTTTTTCCTTTTAAGGTACGGAACCCTAACAAGAACAAGAAAAAGGTAATATAACACGATAGGGCTTAAAACGTGTTAGTCGGCTTTAGTTTTATACAGGAGATATTTTTATCTCGGACAACAAACAATAAAATTGGTTTATGGAAAGCCGCTTTGTTACCGTAGACAAGCCTTTGTGCTCACATTTGCTCGCACAAAGGATTTTCCTCTTGTTAATTTTTTTATACTACTTCTACATCCGGCGTATGAAATTAAAGATACGCTATAGAATACGTGAGACTACCATTATAAATTATGTTGCAAAGCTGGCTAACAATATATATATTTATATTATTTTTTAATTACATAGGCACTTCATCCGTCAAAGACGTCCACTGCTGCACTTAGAACTTCCCAATGGAACACTATACCATTATAGTTCGCATTGCCTTAATTTATCAGGCTAAGCATTATCTAAGTGTTATTTAAAATAATATTTTTCATCACACTTGCTCGTAAAGTGGATCTTATTGCATCGGTTTTAGGCTCATAATCTAAGCTATTACGCACGCTTGCTTTTTACTTTACATTACGGCACATGGTGCTATAATAGGTATAACCCGGTAAAGTCAAGTTTGTACGTGACTGCAATTAGACGTACGTATACGAAGCACTCTTAATATAGCCGGGTAATACTTACAGTTTTTTTGTAATACCAACAAAGAGTTCTTATGCCGCTGAAGTAAATGTCAACCTGCGCGCGCTTTACTGATTTGGGCGCCATTTTCCGCAAATGTTTGTTGACGTTTTCGCTGTGTGGTTGATTATTATCAAAAAAAATTGTTTTTTCCTCGCAAGTGTGACGAAAACAGTCGTATGGAACTCTTGTGCTATTAGTTACGCTCTCGGCTTCCTTATCGCGCTCGCCTGCGGCTCCGCGCATAATACCGCCTCTAGTGTAATGACCAACATAGCACACTCGTATCATAATGTACTATTTCATTGTTCATTGCTCGAAATAGGCCCAATCGCCCTTTAAGGGTAAAAGGGCGATTGGGCCATATATTCATACACGCTGGCAAAGTTGCGTATTTTATTTTTCTTTGGTATTGGCATCGCACGTTGTGCATTCTGCCAGTGTCAAGTTTATTAATTTTCAAGTTTTTTTTATTAAAATTAAGTCAATTATGTCATGAGTCACATTCAGTCACACGAAATCAGTCATAGTCGAGTCCAAGTCATGCCCTGGTAACGTTGTGGCGACTTTACTATGAGCTTCATACGGAGTTTTGAAAACAACACGAAAAGACATGTTTCACCACATTATATCACTTGCCCACACTCGTGCATGTAATTTAACAATTCGCGAATAAACACAAGTTTAAGGAAATAATAGAATGCAACGACATGATTTTTCCGTGTTTTAGTCGTGCGCTCAGACTAAAACGCAGCCCTACTAGTTGGTTCCTACGTGAGCTTGAGTACGCCGATTACAGTTAGGTCCCTGAGTTGTGATTACAGGTAGGATTACAGGAAAGGGCACCTAGACGTACGCTAGCTCTTAGCCTATCGATTACAGTTGCGTAAAATATATATACTCGATTACAGGTGTGGATGGTTTAGTTCTTATTTTAGAAATGAAACAACGATTACAGAATTACTTCCTTTATTGCATACAATTGCTTACTTAAGTGGAAAACTAAACATTGCACTTAGTATTCACAATACGCAGTATGTTTCCAAGAGACCGCCAATTGTCAACCGCTGCGAAAACCATTTTACATAAATATACGCTCTGCGGAAATTCGCGCCAGTCGACCGTTGGATTCTGCACTGGTATGTTGTCGCTCGTCCCTCGCTCGCGCAGCTATGCGCGCTGCGAAACCGGCGACTGCGCGTAAATATATCGTGCTCCGGTCACTTCTCTCAGTACGAGGCAGTGCGCCGGCCGGCGCACACGTATGGCACTTTATGTAGGTCGCTACATCACTTCCCCCCGTCAGCGAAAGCGAAACGTACAGGAGGTTTTGATTCTCTTCCCGACCGGGTGACATAAGTGTTTTTTTCTTGTGATGATTCTGTGCTGTCGTTGACGTAAAATGCCGGCTTTAATCTGTCGATAGAAATAGTATCGCTTCTGTTAGGAAGCTGGACGGTGTAGAATTTTTCACTGCGGTCGAGCACACGATAAGGACCATTATAAGCAGGTGTTAGTGGTCGCCTATAAGCATCGTTACGAACAAAAACGTGCGTAGAGATAGGTAATTCTTGGTGAATGAATATGGCCCGTGACGTGTTTGCCTTTCTTTGGGCCTGTGCTTTCTTGATAGTTTCAGTTAGCTGGTTCATAAAGTTTGACGATGAAAAACTCGGCTTAACAGGTTCGCCATGGAATTCGCCGGGAAGTCGTAATGTTTGCCCGTAGAGGAGTTCGGCTGCGCTAGCACCTACATCTTCCTTGATAGCTGTGCGTAATCCGAGCAGTACTGTAGGTAGTTCTTGTACCCACGTCGAAATGTTGAGTCTAGCTGTTAATGATGCTTTAAGTGTTCTATGCCATCGCTCAATCATTCCATTTGCTTGTGGGTGATAAGCACAGCTGCGGTTGTGTTCGATTCCCATTCGCAACATGAGTTTTTTGAACAGGTCAGATTCAAATTGGGACCCTCGGTCGCTTGAGATTGTAGATGGTGTTCCGAATCTTGAAATCCACCCCGTATAAAGCGTCTCGGCGACTTTCTCCGCTGTAATTTCTGCTATTGGAAAAGCTTCAGGCCACTTCGTCGCTCGGTCAATCATTGTTAACAAATACCGGTATCCTTCTGATGATGTTGGGAGAGGTCCGACGATATCCAAGTGCAGATGAGCCAGACGGTCTGCTTCCTTAAATGACCCGACTGGTGATTGCGTATGACGTTGTATCTTTGAGCGCTGACACTGGATACATGATCTAGTCCAACTGTTTACGTCCTTGTTCATTGATGGCCAGAAGAAACGTGCGGTAACCAGTTTCCTCGTTGCTCTAATACCGGGATGGCATAAATCGTGGATCGCTTGATACGCAGTCTTCCTGAACTCTTCAGTTAAGAAAGGTCGAGCTGACCCGGTTGACATTTCGCAAATTACTCTCGCTGAAGTGCCAGGAATGGTAATGACCTTTAAGTCATGCTTGTGCTCCTCTTTTATCTGCTTTAAACACGCGTTCGTTGTTTGACTTGCAGCTAAGTATTTGTAGTTGATAGGGGACGGACAATTTATTGCTTCCACGGAAACTCTTGATAACGCATCGGCAACTTCATTTAACTTCCCGGAGACGTGTTGAATATTTGAGGTGAATTGTCCAATATACCCCAAGTATCTTGTCCTTATTGGTGTTTCGTTTTTGCTGTCCGAAGTCAGTGCGCTAAGAAGTGGCTTGTGGTCGGTAAATATCACTAGCTCTCGGCCTTCAAACATCCGTCGAAAATGGCGTACGGCCATATATATGGACAACAGCTCCCGGTCGTATGTACTATATTTCTTCTGTGCATCGTTAAATTTCTTAGAGAAGAAACCCAGTGGTTTCCATTTGCCTCTAACTCGCTGCTGGAGCACAGCGCCGGCACTATTTTCGGACGCATCTGTCATTAAAGCGTAAGGTGCATTTATGGATGGATGAGCCAGACGCGTCGCATTAGCTATGTCTTGCTTGCATTGCTCAAATGCTTTTTTGGTGTTGTCGTTCCAGTTTATCTTCCTTTTGTCATTCTTCCGCGCGTTATGAAGGTAATCGTTGAGTTCTCTTTGGTTCTCTGCCGCGTTCGGAATGCCTTCTCTATAAAAATTTATCATTCCCAAAAAGCGGCGCAGGTCGTTAATGGTCTCAGGCAATGGATACGCCAGGATGGCTTGGACTTTCTCCTCAGTGGGCGTGATCCCTTCTGCTGTGATGGTATATCCTAAAAAGTCGAGTTTCGTTTGCCCAAAAACGCATTTCGCTACGTTGATCTGTAGTCCGTTATCATTTAGTCTCTTGAACACTTCTTCCAACTCCTTTTGATGGCTTGACTCATCTTCAGAAGCCACTAATATGTCGTCAACGAAACAGAATACCGGTAGTCCTCGCATGACGTTATCAATGTGTCGTTGGATGGTTTGGCCTGCATTTCTTAATCCGAAGCACATTCTCGAAAATTCAAAGAGCCCGAATGGAGTAATAACAGCTGTCTTTTTAATGTCCTCCTCGTGATTTCGGACCAAATAATAAGCCTTTTTTAAATCGATTTTCGAGAATATCTTCTTGCCTTGAAGGTTGTAGGTGAAGTCATGCAACCTCGGTATAGGGTATCGGTCCGGCACGGTGATGGCGTTCAGGCGCCGATAGTCACCACACGTTCTATATGTTCCATCCTTTTTCAACACCATATGTAATGGGGTTGCCCAGGGGCTACTGGAGGGACGACAAATGCCTTGGTTGAGCATTTCCTGAAACTCGTCCTTTGCTGCCTTGTACTTGTGCGGTGGGAGAGGGCGTGCTTTGGCAAATACTGGTGGACCGGTAGTTTCAATATGATGTTCAACCTCGCTATGGCAAATCTTCGGTAAAGTCGGTCTGGTGATATCCGGGTATTTTGCAAGTAGATAGTGATACGGTATTCTGTCGTCGATAGTGCGAATGCTACCTTCTGTTAATGGCGTCAAATATCCGCTTACATGTATTTGTGTTTCTCTATCGATGATTTTCCTTCCGCGCAAATCCACGAGCAAATTGTGGTGGTGAAGAAAATCAGCGCCTATAATTGGCCGACTGACAGCTGCTATCACGAACCTCCAACTATAAGGTCGTCTCATTCCAAGATTGAGCGAAATAGTGCGCTCGCCGAATGTCGGTATCGGTGTCTTATTTGCGGCGTACAGGAAATTGACAGGAGTCATATCCCGCTTATCTGATGGACGGGCAGGCAACACTGAAACATTGGCTCCTGTATCTACGAGGAAATGCAGCCCCGAAGATAGATCCTTTATAAATAGGCGGTATGCAGATAATTCGTTGACTTCAGCTCCCACCGTAGCTTCAGTCACGACTAGTTTCCCGAACGTTCTTGATTGTTGTTATTCTGAGTATGGAAATTACATGGGCTCCGACATCTAAAAGCAGCACGGCCGAACTTACGATGGAAGTAACATAACCCCACCACCACTTTAGTCGTGCGCTCAGACTAAAACGCAGCCCTACTAGTTGGTTCCTACGTGAGCTTGAGTACGCCGATTACAGTTAGGTCCCTGAGTTGTGATTACAGGTAGGATTACAGGAAAGGGCACCTAGACGTACGCTAGCTCTTAGCCTATCGATTACAGTTGCGTAAAATATATATACTCGATTACAGGTGTGGATGGTTTAGTTCTTATTTTAGAAATGAAACAACGATTACAGAATTACTTCCTTTATTGCATACAATTGCTTACTTAAGTGGAAAACTAAACATTGCACTTAGTATTCACAATACGCAGTATGTTTCCAAGAGACCGCCAATTGTCAACCGCTGCGAAAACCATTTTACATAAATATACGCTCTGCGGAAATTCGCGCCAGTCGACCGTTGGATTCTGCACTGGTATGTTGTCGCTCGTCCCTCGCTCGCGCAGCTATGCGCGCTGCGAAACCGGCGACTGCGCGTAAATATATCGTGCTCCGGTCACTTCTCTCAGTACGAGGCAGTGCGCCGGCCGGCGCACACGTATGGCACTTTATGTAGGTCGCTACAGTGTTCCCGCCAAAACTCCAAGTTGCTTATTGGTGGCCCCACGTACGCCATCGAATTCCTTCTCCGGTCGTCTCAGGTCTCCTCACACAGTTTTTCTTCTCTTCGTACATAAATTCCAAAAAGCTTATTGGTTCAGGCTCGGGATTAGAAACCGAATTCACAATTTCAAGTCGAGCGGTCTCTAGACTACCAAGGTCTATTAACGGCGATAAATAAAACGATTTTACGAGTATGAAGACTTCCTATTACTTGTTGTCGCTAAAAAGTCGTATCGAATTCGTCACCTCGAGGTTTTATAGTGGTATAGGTTACTAGAAACCCGTCCCGAGCTCGCCTTTTCCCAGAAAATGTACAGAAATCAGGAATCGATATACGCCACCGGGGGGTTCGATTGAAGTCATTGAACTGTGATTATCAAGATTGTATGGTTCCGATAACAATCGCTGATTATAATCAGTGAGTTAATTTATCGGTGGTCTGAGAAAATTCTAGGAAAAATTGACCAAAAATCATTCATTCATTTCGTTCAGCATTTATTACTAAAAACGAAATGAATGCCAAATTATTTTTCATCACTCGGCTTAGTCAGAATTCTCGAACAATCCATTAATTAGCCTCTGCGAATGAAATATGAATTCAATGTAAATGAAGTCATTCGAAAAAAAATTAAACAAAAAAAGTTTTCCGGGTGTGATCGAAACTATAGTCAGAGTATCCGATTTAATTAAACGTGATTATTCCCGTACATATAAAAATATTCCAAAATAGTTAGATAAGCTCGCGCATATATCAATTACGAAGACGGTGGCGTCTGATTGAAAGGGATAAAACGAGAGGGAGAGCTAGATCCTCCAAGTGTTGAAACAATTGCATAATTTTCATTGATCTTTATGGTATTAGCCCGTTAGATCTCACTGCTATGCAAAGACACCGCGCCAGCTTTTACGGGGTAGATAGAACAATACTGGCATATATGATACGCCGTCTTTTTAGAGTGAGATCACTTTGATTAACTAAAATAAAATAAAAAATACAACCGACTTCAACTTCGAATACCTGGATGACATCTTCATATTTTCTAATAATTTTGATTTAAATACCAAACTACTAAACCGATTACGATAAAATGTATATGGGACCACCTCTAAAGTATTACCTACCAAACAAAGAATCATCAAAATCAGTTCATAATTGGCGGAGTAAACGCGTAACATACATACAAAAAAAACATACAGTCGAATTGAGAACCTCCTTTTTTGAAGTCGGTTGAAAATAGAAGGTTGATTCCACCGAGCGAGTGGAGCGAGCGAGGAGCGACCGAACGACGACTGCTTTATATGTAGTCAAGTCCCTGTAAAAATCGTCGCTTTAATTGCCGAAAAAACTAGACAGTAGACACCCTGTTATAAAGGTACCTACTATATCTCTAGTTTATTTCCGCTCTACTATCGTATCGAGTTCTAATAGAAAAAGGGAGCTAAAATATCAATTTTCCATTCACCGCAACTATTAACGTGATAGCCTAATCTGTAACAAAACGTTATTAAACCAGAAACGAATAATAAATTTAATCTGCTTTATTTTTTTTATCATACCCATAGTTTTGTTTTGGCATAGCTATCTAATGTATGTTATACAGGAGAAGCCACTGGTTCCCGACACACAGTCCTTGACTAGTTTTGGGAGTCTATGGGTCAAAATTTTGTGAAATGATTTGTGTCAAATAAATATTTTTTGAATTTTGTATTATACATAATACTTCACTTAATGATTAAAAGCCAAAAAAGGTAATCAATAAATCTCTTCATGGATTTACTGCGGTATATTCGATAATCGTATTATAAATAGCATATGTCATGCATTTGTGAAGCATGCTTTCTTTTAATCGCGATTGTGGCATTGATATTATAAATTACATTTTGCGTCATATTGAAACAGGCACAAAAAGTATAAAATGCTACAATTCCCGGTACATTTGTATTATACCTCTGCCAATAAAAGTCGTTGCTAATTTAACGCAGCGAAGTGGCGCGAAGTCACGAAACATAAGCGCATTATTCGAATTTCGCATAGAACCAGAATAACCTATTTTTCTATTGCCGGGTCGGAGCTTTTATATGAGCAGGCTGCAAGCTGCAAGGCAAAGTCGCCCACTTTGTTTTGAACCTAAGTGCGCTCCGCGGTCTCACCCGCAGAACCGTGTGTGTTTTCCGGACAAAAACTTGCCTATGTCTATGTCGCAGACAAATTGCAGAATACGCCGTATTACATAACGGCTAGCCAGGGCCGTTTTATAAAGTGGCGTGTCAACATTTAGCCAGATTGTATTAAGGCTGAAAGTAAGGCCGCCCGCGTTCTACAACACGGCTAGCTATAATGTAATTGAGCGGGTCATGACCCGCCGCTTTGGCAATCTTTATTTCAAATTATGAACACGCGCGGCGCTTTGACGCTTTGATAATTGATAACCTAAATGTCCCTTTTTATTTGGTCAAACTTTTTGTTTGTCTGCTACCTACCAAGTGCCCTTTTTTATATTTTTTTAATACCTTCAAGTGACGAGACGAGCAAGACGTTCTCCTGGTGGTAAGCGTCACGCCTGCCACTAACAGTAGTAGCAGTGTCAGAATTGTGAACTTGCGAACACAATTCTGCGCCGCACTGCACTGCGCTGCGCTCGTCACCCTGAGATATTAGATGTTAAATCTCTGCACACCCAGTAATTTCTCTGGTAACATTGCCCTTCAAACCGGAATACAGTAATGCTTGCACACTACTGCTTGGCGGTTGAATAACTGGCAAAGGTGTGGTACTTAAACATAAAATGGGGTTTAAACATACATTTTAATTTTTTACTGAATACCATATTATTTTGTTAATATGGTAAGCATTTTTACTGTAGGCAAATTTAATACAATTTGGCTAAGCATAGGTCGCCGTATTGTAGAACGTATCGCAGTGACAATCCGGTTAACCGTTGATCCGCCGTAATAAAAAACGGCTCGGTTTTGTAAAATAGCTAGTCATTATGTACAACAGCGAATTCTAAAATTCGGCTACGACATCTATAGGATCTGTGCTAAAAATCATTCCAAGATGGAAGACATCAGATTCCGTTTACTTAAATTCAAGTGGCGTTTGGCAGAATATACAAACTCTTTTGACAGAACACTTGGCCAGATTCAGTGATGGCAGTTGGGGTTCTATACAGAGCTGTAGGCTACAGCTCTGCATTGAGTTACTACAGCCTGTAGCTACACTTGAATTTAAGGTTAAATTCAAGGGCTGCTGTTGTTACTGATAGGGCGGAAGTACAAATATTACTGTATCTGTTCTGGTCAATAAATTTTAGGCTTTCTGGACTTGTGAGCTTGTGCGAGTCAGTTAATAGGTACCTTAATTGTAGGGGTGACATTATAGTTGTTTTTTTATATTATTTATTAGCTCCACGGACTTCGGGCCTTTAGTCAACTTTAATTTTTTTTATAAACAATATTTTACACTTAATAACTTAAAAGCTGATAAGGCTTTACAAAAAGAATATACCAAAATAACCTAAGTATTACTAATTATTGCTAGAATTGCGTGTATATTCCGAGCAGTCCAGCTCCCGCAAGCAGCACCCGTTCACGAGTTGACGCATGTGCCAGCCATCGCTCTCCTCAACCATATTGGAGGGAAGAGGGCGACCCGACACACGACGCCGCCGCAAGAAGAAGCTTTTTAGTGAGCGTGAGTGCTCCGAGTGACATAGATTTAAAAGTCATTACTCTGATTTATATTATTACCTACCAGAGGTCACCCCGCGACTTTGTCCGCGTACGGAAGAACTTCGCCTCGATGGTATTATATTTGATGTTATATTATTAAGCTAGGACATCGGTATTTTATGGTAGGCTATTGCCCCGAAATGTCCCTCCTAGGCTACGGACCTGAGTCTATGATAGACTGGTGGCCACGGGGTGGTAAACGAAGCTCCGGAAGACCAGTCCAACGGGGGCCGGGATGACATCCGGGAAGTTCAGTGGAAGCGCCTGGACATGGTTGGCGCTAAACAGGGAAGATTGGCGAAAGCGGGAAGAGGCGTTTGCTCTGCAGTGGGCTTTTTAAGCTGCCAATGAGGACTGCCTTGTAGCTCAGTTGGTAGCATGTCTGCCTTCAGAGCTGTAGGGCGTGGGTTCGATCCCCATCCAGGACAAACATTTATGTCAAGAACATAGATGTTTGTTCTGTGTCTGGGTGTAGTATATATAATAAGTAAGTATATAAGTATTCTATCAACTATCTGGATTCCATGATTCCATATTACAAGCTTTGCTTTGTTTGGGGCAGATGGGGCTGTGTGAAAAATGTCCACCGATATTTATTTATTTATTTAATGACGCCGTTGCGATGATGATTAATAATCTGAATATCTCGTCCTTTAAAAGGACAAACAACCAAACCGACAGAGACACTTCTGCAATTATAATATTAGTAGGCCCCTCGCCAACCTCAAAAGAGAAGGCTTGGTAAGACGAACTTACTCCCACTGCAGCGAGAGGGCTACAAAACCCCACCGCCGTTAGAAGTGAAAAGAGAGATGAAAAGCCTATGCCCAACAGTCGACAGTCTTACGACTGATAATAAAACACCTACTTAATAAATTATATAAAAATTGCCCGAAAATATTTACCTATCGTAAATATATTTTAGGGTAGGTAAGTAAGTCCACCAAGGGACTATTAACAGGCTAATACAGGGTTACAGGTTAAGTAGACCTAGATCCCTTAGGGGTTTATAGTATAAGACTTATACTATAAGTGATATGTATTGTTTATTTATTTATTTGTACGCCACCGACCTAATACTAGAATTGGTTGTTCTGTCCATCCAAAGGTTGCCTGGAAGAAATCGCTTAAGGTAATAAGGCCGTCCTTGTACTGCCAATGTATGTACCATTATTAGTTTTTAAGATCTATTACAGTTGGGGTACAATAAAGATGTACTGTATTGTACTGACTGTATTTTATTAATCATTTATAATTTTTATAAATAATTTTCTAATAACTAGCAAATTATATCCCACTGAAATAATTTCGCATTAAAATATAAGCATTACCTCTTTACAAGTTTACGTCAACAGTTGAAATAACCTTGTGAACACGTAATCCTAGATCTAAAGGCCTGGTACACTTATTCCTACCAAGCTATCCCTACCGGTAGGGATAGGTGAAAAAAAACCACTTAGATCTACCGGTAGCGATAAGTGGAAAGCTGAACTCTTGAGTCCACTTATCCCTACTAACGTATTTATTTTTAAAGGATTTATTTCGCTAGACGCTTTACAAAGTTATCAACTTTTAATGAGCTGTCAAAAAGAAATGGGAAGTTTTCTGACAGGAAACCAAAAAAGAAGGAATTTTCTTCAACTCGATAGACGGCGCTGAATACACGCGACAGTCAAAAACAGCATAATATTTTCTGTGTCTGTATTTAATCAGTGGCACTAATATAAAATAAAAAACTTGACAATGTGGTCGATTCTGACGGTTTTAGTTGACAGTTCTAAACTAATTAAAATATTGCTGTCACTTTTTTACTAGGCATGTTAGCTAAGGACAGCAATACTTTAGTTAGTTTAGAACTGTCAACTAAAACCGTCAGAATCGACCACATTGACAGCCACGTCTAGTTAGCGCAAAGTCTGCGCCATTTACAATGAGTTTTTTTTTTATTGCCAGTCAGGAATTAGCCCGTTAACACAATGAACAGAGTATAGTGTAGTTCACAAAAAAAATTAAGTATGTTATTACGGTACTTAATAAGAAATAAGTATTCGACAGATATCCCGCGCTCCGGGTTTCCAACGTTAAATGAGCGTCTCTTTAGACGCAGCGTTCTGCATATCTTTACACCCGCCTCCAGTAAATTTCTCCCGACTGCCTTTATATAGCCGTACAGAGTTCTCAGTAAGCAACTGACGTAACTGTAGGAAAGACCAATCATGAATTTCTCACTGAAAGCACAGCTGAAAAGGACGTAATTTAGATGTATCATTTCATTACCATGAATAGCTCGAAATGCGAAATTGAGATGGAACGGTTTCTGATATCTGCCTTGGCTTACTATGAAATATGATTTCTTGATAACGGAATGTATAGGTGGAACACTAGCTTGATTATTCAATAATACAATTTATACCGGTTGTAAGGGAACAGCTTTCAAAAACGAAGACATGTTATAGTACTGGTTATTTGTAATTTATAATTTATAACTATAGCGCATACAACACAAAAGAAATGTGACTCTTGATGTCATTGAACGGAGGTTATTATTTAACCTCTAAGATCAGCAAATATTTTTGTACATGTGATACCCTATCACCATACCAGGAGCCGTTGTTGGGAGTTCAGCGAAGAATAAAGCTTCAAAGAATTTAACACCTTTTATTTCTTTATCCGACAGCCCAGCTTAACAATCCTACTCGCTTTCAAGTCCGCCAAAGAATGTGTCACCGACCAAGATTTTCCCCCCGAAAGTCTAATTAAACAGATCTCCACGATCAGTCCGATGGCGGCAACCAATCACGCCCCGATATTGTCCCGCTCTTTTAAACCGGGCTCCATGATTGGCCCCCGACATCGACCGACAGTGGTTGACGCAACCCTTAAGTTGCCATCACGAAAATATTATTCACGGAATTATTTACACTACGAAATATCGATTAGTCTTAAAAATCAACAAACCCTAACATACAATGTGCTAAAAACACCTAAAAATAAAGGAAAGAATATGTTTCCCAATAGCAATAATAATTGTATTTAAGCCTTGAAAATAAAAAAAATTACAAAAAAAAAGTATAGAAGTATACTATCAGCTATCTAGTTTCCATATTTTGTAATATGGAAACTAGATACATTTGCATACTTTGGGGCTAGATGGCGCTGTGTGAAATGTCCACCGATTTTTTTTTATTTTTTATTTATTTCAAGCCAGCATGAGCAATACGCAGCAGCTCTAGCAGAGTACCATAAAAAGACTATTAAACATGTTTTACAACAAAAAGAAAACGGTCCTAATTTATTTTACTTGGATGAAACCAAACTACTAAATCAATCTTGTTGAAATGTCTATGGGACCCATATGAAAGTATATCATAAAACATTACAATATAATTGAGAACCTCCTCTTTTTTGAAGTAGGTTAAAAAAGTAAGTTAAATTTGTCCAGTCCAATGTCAATTTGTTGATGTGCATGGAAACATGTTACAAAAAAACATGTTAACTTCGGTTGACAAATTTTTTCTCCGGTTTCTTTTTCAGCATTTCGCAAGTTTTCAGGCTGTTTCTGCTCACCAGCCGCCTGTTCTACCTCTGACTCCGCCGAGGTATTGTTTGTAGGGCTGGGGACAGCCCCTAAGTTACTTTATTTCATATTTTCTAAAACACTCTTGTTTTCTGTTTCCATGTCAACGGCGCGCCGTCTGGCGAGTCGGCGCAGTTCAAGCCGTGTCACCGCCTGACTGCCTGACGTCTGGCAGACGTCACCGTCCGTCGCGTCACTAGGGAATCTAAGTTTTATCAGATAAGATTTTTATTGTAACATGGCATCTTCGACCCCTTCTGGGCGAAATGCAGTAAATGCAACAGGACATGATACAGTGTACAGAGTGCCCCCAGGCCAAGTTTTTTAAAGGCCAAAAAGGCCTCAAAATTCACAAGACCAGATGTCACAAAATTAATGAAATTCCACTTTCGGCTCCAATTTCAGGCTCAAACGTAGCCAGTAGCAGTTCAATGAGCGCTGCTACTCCTGCCAAACCATTTTGGGAGGTTTTAAGCTCATTAAAAAATTCTATTCCGATTTTAAAACGCATCCCGCGTGGTGCTCGAATTTCGGTTGCCCAAAGTTTATCTTTTGCTATTCGGAATGCCGTTACCCAAAATTCAAAGCAGGCCTGGGAACATCTCCTCTCTTTTCCATACAATGTGCTTTACGTTCATTCGGACCCGTCTAACAAAAAATCCCTTACCACTAGAGTAAAGGAAAACTGTGTAAAGTACAAAGTATCGGAAGAGAACCTTTTAGGTCTTGCTAATATTATTCCGCCTAAAAGGCGTAATAATCAAAATTCAAAAAAATCTGACGATTCGGTTACTTTTAAATTAGTAGAGAACAAAATGAGTGATGGTGTCTTCGATAAGATCTAGGAATTCACGTGAAGGGTAAATAAAACGCCTTGTTACGTATCCTTAGCTGGTTATATTGTAAAACAACCTATAAATTGTTATTCGATGGCACGGCGACAAACGTTGGCGCGAGTTAATTTTGCTACTGGCGCCATCTAGTTCCAATGAATCGAACTGCACACGCGATGGTGCCAGCTATTTAATCATAACAAGTATGCATCTCGAACATACCGGCCACCAAGGACATTATGTGAGGAATGTCCTTAGAAAATAACATGCTGATCGCTTAACTAACTAAAAAAAACACCAAACTAGCCAAACCATAATGATTTGGTAGGTTGTGCTTAAGCACTATTACATATGTGAATTCTAATCAATATGCAATATCACTTATACAAAATATACTGACAAAAACTTAAGAATAAATCTTTGTCCTTAGCGACTAAACCAAAAACTTTCGCATGAACTTACTTAATACTAATTAATTAATCGGTTATTGGCAGAACACACAATTTTGAAGTAGGCCGTTTCAACAAAGAAGATTTGGTACGCAATGTGACTACGCGGGTAATGTCATCAGAACCCTTATGTATTTCTACGACACGACCAAGCAACCACTGACCAGGAGGAAGATCATCTTCCTTTATTAAAACTACGTCTCCTATCTTCGGCTCTGGAGTCTGTCGTGACCATTTGTACCGTTGCATTAAAGTTACCAAATATTCTTCCGACCAGCGTTTCCAAAATGTCTGTAATGTTTTCTGAACAAGCTGCCACCGGGACAATAAGTTCACGTTGCTTGAACAATAACTATCGTCCGGTGCGTTAACCAATGGCTCACCCACAAGAAAATGAGCAGGCGTCAAAGGTAGTGGTTCTGTGGGATCTTCTCCGTTAATGACTGTCATCGGCCTGGAATTTAGACAGGCTTCAACTTGAGCTAAAAGAGTGCTCATTTCTTCGTATGTGAGTGTCATTTCTCCAATTGCTCTTTTTATGTGGTACTTCGTCGATTTGACTGCAGCTTCCCACAGACCGCCAAAATTTGGCGCCCGAGGAGGTATGAAGTGCCATTCAGTGCCGTTTTTCTCCATATGTTCGGCGATAGTAGGCTGAATGGCAGCCAGTTCCCGCAATTCTCGTGCTGCTCCGACGAAAGTCGTACCATTATCAGACCATAGATCCTTGCATTTTCCACGGCGTGCAACAAATCTCCTAAATGCTGCTAAAAATGCTTGACTGGTCATATCGCTTACGACCTCTAAATGGATGGCCCTTGTGGCCATGCATATGAATACGCAAATATATCCTTTGTAGGCCCGATGGCCTCGTCCTTTTGTGGTCCTAATGCCAATTGGCCCAGCATAGTCTACGGCACTGGCAATAAACGGCCGTCCGGGACTACATCTTACGGATGGCAATGCACCCATGAGTTGATGTTGAGTAGGAGCACTTTGCTTGAGACAAATGACACATTTTCGTATGTGCTGTTTGACCAAACTCTTAGCTCTAATGATCCAGTATGCTGCTCTTAAATAGTTGAGCATTAGCTGCTGACCTCCGTGTATTGTCTTGTCATGAGCTTCGGCCACTAATAATTTGCTTAGTGGCGAGTCATGAGGCAAGACTATGGGTGTCTTAGTTTGTTGATTTAAAGAAGAGTGCTTCAATCGGCCATTGATTCTAATAATACCATTATTGTCGAGATAAGGGCAAAGAATTCTTAGCTTGCTACTCTTCTTTACCACTGATCTTCCCTTTTTTAAGGCTTCATATTCTTCTGCGAATCCAATCTGTTGTGCCATTTTCATGCAACATTTCAAAGCTTCATCTATTTCAATCTTTAGTACATGTCCTTTATTTCTATCTTCAGTCTTCTTTAGCCACCTTCTACAATAAGCGACTACCCTTAACAGCTTCTGGAGTGAGGAATATCTTTTAAATAAATCATCTTCAGAAACTTCTCCTAAATGTGATCTGATTGATTCTTCTTCGCTCGTGTTTAATACCTTTAATCGATTGTAGGAGACTACTTGATCTCTTAAAAAACTTGGCCCGGCAAACCACAAGTCATGGGCAACCAGTACGCTAGGTAAGACACCTCTAGATGCGCAATCTGCGGGGTTTTGATTGCTTGAGACGTGAGACCATTTAGACGATTCCAGAGTGCTTAGAATCTCGGATACCCTGTTGCCAACAAATGTTTTCCAACGGCTGGGATGACTATTCAGCCAAGCCAGTACGATTGTGGAATCAGTCCAAGCGTATACGTTATCTTTCTGAATATTCAAAACCTCTGCAGTTTCAGCTAACAATCGTGTTAACAATACAGCCCCGCACAGCTCCAGTCGAGGAATACTTATTTGTTTGACGGGAGCCACTCTCGTCTTTGCTACCACAAGTGAAGTACTAACATTATTCGCGCTATCAACAACACGAATATATACGACTGCTGCATATGCACTTTGGGAAGCGTCACTGAACCCATGCAGTTCCACAACATGATCATCTTTCTTATTGCCCAACCAACGTGGGATTTGAACTTGGGACAGTGCTCCGAATTCTGCTCGGTAAGTATTCCATTCCGTTTTTAACTCATTTGTTATAGGTTCGTCCCAGCTTAGACCTTTGAACCATAGCTTCTGAATAAATATTTTAGCTAGAACTACACATGGTGCAGCCCAGCCTAGTGGGTCAAAAAGTGTAGCGATTTCTGACAATATGTTTCTTTTTGTTTCAGGTCCGGTCATGGGGGAGATCTGCACTACGTATTTGAACACATCTTCGCTTCTACTCCAGGTAAGTCCTAAAACTTTGATAGTATTATCCAGCTTTATCTCTGTTTCTTCTCTATCAGTTTCTTTTTCTGCTTCTGGATTATCTTTTATTTGTTTGTCCTTTTCCGTAAATAAAGTGATTTGCTTAAGAAGACTCTTGTCATTGCTGTTCCATTTTTGTAGTTCAAAACCACCTTTATTTAATAATTCTCGCATTTCTTTAAATATTTCACAGCCTTCCTGTACTGTGTTGCATCCCGTCATCAGGTCGTCCATATAGAAGCATTTTAAGACTCGTTCTTTAGCGAGAGGATATTGAGCCCCCTCATCGTGAGCAACCTGTTGCAGTGTTTTTACTGCCAAATATGGTGCAGCTGCAGTGCCAAAAGTAATGGTAAGAAGTTCATAATCCCTTATTTCAGCATTGGAATCTTCTCTCCACACAATGCGTTGATACATGTTAGCATCAGCTTCGGTCACCAGCACTTGTCGGTACATTTTTACTATGTCTGCAACCAAGGCTATAGGGTAAGTTCTCCAATGCGTCACAATATGTCGAAGATCGGCTTGTATAGTTGGTCCAACCATAAGAACGTCGTTCAAGGAAACACCCAAATTATTTGGTTCCGATGCGTTGAACACGACTCTAACTCGAGTGGTGGACTTGTCCTCTCTCACGACGGCGTGGTGTGGTAAGTAGACGGCTTCTTGTTTTTTGTCATCATTATCACTTACTTGTCTCATGTGTCCCAATAGTAAATACTCCTTAAGAACACTATGATAACTTTCCTGAAAATCAGAATCTTTAATTAATCTTTTTTCTAATGATTTTAGTCTTTTTACAGCTATGTTCCTGGTATCACCATTCTTGCAGCGTGGATTTTCGTCGCGAAAAGGTAAGTTTACTACATACCGTCCTTCCTCTGTTCTTTTAGTAGTATTCTCATAAACTGTTTCACACCTTTGTTCTTCTTCACTTAACATTTTCTTTGTCTTATAGAAAGTACTCTCTTCTACTTCCCAAAATTTTGTTAGAATATCATTTTCATTGATCTGTGCATGCATAACTCGTACTGTCATACCCGAGTCATTTCCCTTGTTTATCACACCTGAAAGAATCCACCCTAGAGTGGTGCTCTGAGCAATCAGTGATCCGTTAGGACACTTCTTCATTCCTTCCTTCATTATGGTGCAATAAACATCCGCACCCAACAAGATATCTATTTTGTTGGGTGTGTTGAACTGTGGATCTGCCAACTGCAAATGCTGTAACTCCGTCCAATCTATGACGTCTATCTTTTGTTCAGGTAGATAGGACGTTATTTTACTTAAAACGTAAGCTTCTATTTCGATCTTAAAGTTCGGGTCAATACGTGACTGAATTTGTACTCGAACTTTGTACTGAGCTCGCATGGTTTTATCAGTAGCTAGGCCAGAGATCCTTCCATTGGCTGGTATCTTTTTCAGCCGTAGATGCTGAACTATGGCTTCGGTAATAAAACATGCCTGTGAGCCTGGATCTATCAAAGCATGAATCAATAAAGGAACACCGTTTTTGGCTTCAGCTTTGATTAGCGCTGTAGCCAACAAAACTTGCTTGGGCTTCGTAACCTTGCCTGTTGATAGACAAGCTACTATTGGCAGTTCAGAGTCCTGAGTACTACCACTAGCTTGCTGTTTAGGGGTAGGAGTCTGTTCCTTGTTCTCCTGTTCATTGCCTGCATGTAATAGCGTATGGTGCCTTTTGCGACATAGCTTACAAGTTGTTGATTTTTTGCAATCATATGAGATATGGTTACTTCCGAGACAATTAAAACATATATTGTTGTTCGCTACATATTCACGTCTCTGGCTGACAGCTTGTTCAGCAAACTTCTTGCAAAAACACAGTTTGTGACTTTGGGAGCAATATTCGCACTTGATGTTAAAAGATTTAGTAGCTAACATAACCTTAGAATTATGTCCCTGACTGTTGTGCTGGGTAAGTTTGCGTGGTTCGATGAACTCCAAAGCTCTGAAGCGCTGTTCAATAAACGTCGTAAACTGATCAATGGTTGGTAGTGCGTCGTCACTAGAAATAAACAATTCCCATTGTTTTCTTGTTTCGGGATCTAATTTGTATGTAACTACATGAATGACGATGATGTCCCAGTTACTCACATTGATGCCCAGATTTTTCAATGCATTTAAACAATCTACCGTAGTGTCTAACAATTCTTTCAACCCAGATGCGGATTCAGAGTTTAAACGTCGCTGTGCAAACAATCTTTTTAAAATACAGTTTGATAAATATTTTTTGTTATCGTACCGCTTCTCTAATAAGGACCAACATTCCTTATAATTAGCTTCAGTTATCGGTGTGTTTCTTACCAACTGAGCAGCCTCACCACTGAGATAACCCTTCAAGTAATGCAATTTCTGCACGTCGTCAAGAGATTTATTATTGTCAATAAGAGATTTAAATAAATCGCGGAACGGAACCCATTCAGAATATTTTCCCGAAAAAGTGGGAATCACAATTCTGGGTAACTTCACTGCGGATTGCTTATCGACAGTTGACACAGACGAGGCGTGTTGCGGCTTCTCAGTTGTGGGAGTAATCTTATTAAGTACAGACTTCAAAAGAGATTTATAAGTAACGTAAGTATCTTCAGTCCGATCGTAAATCTCAGAGGTCACATAATTCGATACTTTTATTTCCTCCGGCTTACAACTTTCATACAACTTTTTGTGATTATCAATAAACGATTGCCAATTGTTCTCTAACAATTCTAACCTTGTCTCTATATACTCAGATGTGATTCGTTCTTTAGGACTTTTCTTATAATTATTGAAGGCTTTCTCTATTACATTATGGATCTCTTTTTGTAAATTAATGATCCGATCCATTTTTTATGAACAAAACTTATTATAAGCCGAAAAGGAATTAGAAAATTTTACTAGTTAATTTTAGTCGCAATATAAAGAACAAGTCACCAAAATTCCTAAGTTAAAACAATTCAGAATTTTTCTAAGTCCCGATTTTTGCTCAAAACACTAAAATTTTACAAGTGTTTGAACTTCGGGCCGAAATCGGGCATAGGTTCCCCGTATGTTACTTTTTACGCAAACTATTCTAAGTCCTTAAATAATGCATGCAAATTATTCTAAGTCCGAAATCACTGATTGAAATTTTACAAGTCCAATTTCTTCTGTTATTTTTCTATGTTATATTCTTAACACATAAAGTTCAATTTTGCTTGATATTGATAAATATGAAAATGTACTCACAATTTGTCCTGTCACTTATACCACTGTCACCTTTCGATGATACGCTGATGGTGATGTCACTCGATGATGCGCCCCATGACGTAGTTGATGCTTCGCTGACGTCACGTTTGAAGGCGATGTGAGTGTTGCACTTGATGTTTCCGCTGAGCGCTGAGCTTGCCAGCTAGCACTGATGAGCTGGTTCACTGCTTGCTGTTTCCTCCCACCACTGCTTGGCCGCTATCTCCGCGTGGCGGATGAGTAGCTTCCAAAGCTAGTGCCGCGCACCCTTCTTGCAACAATCCGCTGCGAGTGCGGGGGGTTACGGCCACACCGGACCGTTGACCTACCTAACTTTGACCTAATTTATCCGTCTTAGAAGGAAATGTCTTCGATAAGATCTAGGAATTCACGTGAAGGGTAAATAAAACGCCTTGTTACGTATCCTTAGCTGGTTATATTGTAAAACAACCTATAAATTGTTATTCGATGGCACGGCGACAAACGTTGGCGCGAGTTAATTTTGCTACTGGCGCCATCTAGTTCCAATGAGTCGAACTGCACACGCGATGGTGCCAGCTATTTAATCATAACAAGTATGCATCTCGAACATAATGTCCTTGGTGGCCGGCTCGAAGGAAATGTCTTCGATAAGATCTAGGAATTCACGTGAAGGGTAAATAAAACGCCTTGTTACGTATCCTTAGCTGGTTATATTGTAAAACAACCTATAAATTGTTATTCGATGGCACGGCGACAAACGTTGGCGCGAGTTAATTTTGCTACTGGCGCCATCTAGTTCCAATGAATCGAACTGCACACGCGATGGTGCCAGCTATTTAATCATAACAAGTATGCATCTCGAACAGATGGTGATATCAAAGGCGCCGCACGTGTCTTGTTCTCGAGCGACACCATTGCCCCCCACACATTAGAAACGATTCAGTCACTTCGTGACAAACATCCACCTGCGGCGGCAAACCTCCACCTCCCTGAGCCACCACAACCTGATGACGTTGCCATTGATGTCCAGACTCAGGAGATTGCAACGGCTGTGGCGTCTTTTCAGAGTGGCTCAGCTGGCGGCCTTGATGGCCTAACACCTCAACATCTAAAAGATCTTCTATCTTTTAGCTCTGGTGAGGTGGGCGAGACCCTCTTAAAAGGCCTTACAGCTTTGGTAAATCTTATGTTGTCGGGACGAGTCAATAGTGACGTTATCGAAATTTTGTACGGCGCTAATTTATGCGCACTTATCAAAAAAGATGGTGGTATCAGGCCTATTGCGGTCGGCACCACATACCGTCGCCTCGCGGCCAAGGCAGGCTGTAGGCAAAAGGTTGCTCTTTTGAGTAGCCTTTTCCAACCAATACAGCTTGGTTTTGGTTCGCGAGGTGGGTGTGAGGCTGCTGTTCATTCTCTCCGGACTTTTTTGGATCAAAATTGTGGAGAGGTGCTACTAAAGGTGGATGTCAAAAATGCTTTTAATTCGGTAGATAGAGGCGCCCTGTTGACACAAATCAAAGACAAAATTCCAGACGTTTTCAACTTTCTTTGGCAATGCTACGGCAATCCCACAAAATTAACATACCAAAACAATGTTTTGTTATCTTCAGTAGGCTGCCAACAGGGTGATCCATTCGGTCCCGCCATTTTGCAGCCTGGCCATTCATCCAATTATTCAACGTCTCCAATCCAAACTTAATGTTTGGTATTTGGATGACGGAACCTTAGGAGGTGATGTGAGCACTGTCCTAAATGATTTGCAAATTCTTATAGACGAATTTCGTCTTATTGGCTTAGAACTAAATTTTTCAAAATGCGAACTCTATGTTTGCGATTCATGTCCGAACAAAGATTTGGTTATTGCAAAATTTAATGATTTGGCTCCAAACATCAAATCTGTGGATAGATGTTCTCTTCGCCTACTGGGTTCACCGATTTTAGATGAGTCTTTTTCACCTTTCGTAGAAGAAAAAATTCAAAATTTTATGAGTGCCTCCAGGAGGTTACTCAATATTAACGCCCACATGGCGTTTACCATTATCAAATATTGTCTGTTTGTGCCAAAATTTATATACACTTTACGATGTAGTCCACTGTGGAAACACGGTGAGCTCCTTTCGAGCTTAGACAATGTCGTAAAGGAAACACTAATATCGGTTTTGAATGTTGACATGAATGACAGGACATGGTCACAAGCCTCACTACCAGTAAGGTTAGGAGGCTTAGGGATCCGCAAAATTTCAAGTGTAGCTCTACCAGCTTTCTTGTCCTCAGTTCATAGTACACATAAATTATTTGAATAAATCCTTCTTCCCTCTTTAGGCCATTCCGGTGTAGTAGTAGCTCATTTGAATGAGGCCAAGAATGTTTGGAGGGAGGCTTGCCCAAATACTGATTTTCCGAGGACTTTATCTTCGCAGAGACTGTGGGATGGGCCGATCTGTGAACTAGCACGGAAATCTCTTCTAGATACGTGTACTAGCGTCGCAGATCGCGCTCGTATCCTTGCTGTCTCTGTATGGGAATCAGGTCTTTGGTTGCAGGCTATTCCCTCCTTTAACACTGGTAGCCTTTTGGACCCAACTGCATTTCGTCTAGCTGTCAGCTTGCGCTTGGGTGCAAGGTGCTGTGAGGCCCATCGCTGCCAGTGTGGTACTGTTGTCGATCAGCTCGGTCACCATGGTCTCTCTTGCTCAAGAAGCGCTGGTCGGATCGGCCGCCACGCTAGCCTGAATGATGTCATACGCCGGGCTTTATCCACCGCCAATGTTGCAGCTGTGCTCGAACCGAGCGGCCTTGCGCGTGACGATGGCAAAAGACCTGACGGTATGACACTTGTGCCTTGGAAGATGGGACGGCCCCTTGTATGGGACGCAACTTGCGTTGATACTTTGGCACCGTCACATCTTCCTGAGACACAGAGTAGGGCTGGTGCGGCGGCAAATTCGGCGGAGCGGCACAAGCGGCGCAAATATGCTAACCTCGGCAGAGGTTACATATTTGAGCCGTTTGGTGTTGAGACATTGGGTCCGTGGGGACCGGGAGCTCATCATCTTTTCAAAAACATATCCGAGCGCCTGGTCGACGCGACGCGTGATCAAAATGCTGGCGTTTATTTGGCTCAACGCATAAGCATTGCCATCCAGCGTGGCAATGCCGCCAGCATGCTGGGTACGCTGCCGACTGGTAGTGGGTTTGAGCATTTGGATTGTCTCTAGACTTTCATCGGTCCGGATACAATCCTTTTGTTTTTTGTTGTGTAGTAGGCTAAGTAGTCATTGTAGTTTGTTGTAGTTAATAAAGGATGTTACATATTACATTGCAATTATGGCAATGTAATATGTAAGTAATTCTTGCGATTTCCCATGGTGCAACCTCTGAACAATTCTGCGCAATAACAGTTATCGGTTCAACTTGTGCCACGTTTTAAACTCGCAATTACAGTAGGTAGTTATAAAACTTTGCTCACTCATCAAAAGTTTCACTATTAGCTTGCCAGTATGATTAAAAAATCCATGCTAGGTTTGATGGCGAGGGTTGTGAGAACTACATAACAGTGACTACACTGAAAATCGTCGATACTGCAGTCTTCGAATGAATGACGGTGAGTGGCATTTACATCTGAGCGCTACCGGGGATTGTATATGCGTCGTAAATTATTGTTCCCAGTTGTTTGTTCCATATTTATATAACAACAACCATCAAATCTCTGACACTACGGCTGGCCAGTCAGCCTACACGAACTTGCCAAAAACATTCCTTGAAAAAGAAAGGTGAATTTATAGGTTTTTTCTACCGATAAAAGTGGCTCAGTAAAAATATCTGTGGTTTATATAAGTGAGGAAAAATATACTAACTACGTTTTTTAACGCGCTCAGAGCAGAGGAAAAGCTTATTTTTTTTTGTATACTACCATATAAAAGTAAACTTATATACCGTACCGTTTGGTTTGAAGATAAAACGCGTAATTTTTTTACACCGGCTTTGACGTCATAGACCTGCTCGTCGTAGTAGTGGTGGGAGACCTTTGTCCAGCAGTGGACCTCTTCTGGCGGATGACTGTAAGTGTGTGATGACGTCATAGATCAGTTTTATACTCGATTGACGAAATATCAGCTTTCAGACACAAATAAATAGTTACAACCATATTCGATGGAATCTTTTTAATCATGTTTAGAATGTCGCTCATTAATTGAATTAGTAATTCCTAAAAATCTATTTTACTAAATAGTTTGAAAGGTTTACAGCCTGTGACAGCAAAAAACAAAACAGACACTTTACCGTGAGAGGCACCAGCCAGATTCAAGAAAAATCGGGACGACAGACAACGTTCCAGGAGCCTCGCCTGCTCTCGACCCGAATGTCTTTTTATTTAGCCTTTTCTAATTTATATTTAAATCACAGCGTAAACACCCTATTGTAGTCGTTCGGCCCATCACAACAAGGCTATTTTAAGACTCACAACGCCGACGACGGCGCCGGTACAAAAATTAACTCCTTTTACTGGCTTCGTGGTCACTTTTAAGCCTTATTTAACTGTCAGCTACACTTTGAGGGATTTAGAGACGTTTCCCGGTCTAGTTAACATTACCTTTGTTAAGTGTTCGCAATGGCAATGCTTCTGTTTTCACATTATAGAAACTTTATAACGGGTGTTCTGTGAGACGACGGGCTTATTTTGGGTACTTAATGGATATTAGTATAATAATTATTAAAATCTTTGGCAATTTTTGAGCGCTAGCTGACACGGGTATCATGTTTTATTATGTCACACGCACAGTCACATGAACTTTGGTGTTTTTTTTTGAGTTCCCAGTCAGTACAATACTGCGGAGACTGGACACAGAAGTACCACGTAAATGTAGGTCAAGGCCAGAATACGTGATGCTTTAATTATTGTTCAGTTGCCGCTCAAGCTTGCATTGTAATAATTTAAACATTGCGAGGATTTTCACTAAAAAAAATATAATGCCACAATTTGCACATTATACACATTATTTGCTTCTCGTTGTCCAGCACCAAACTGTCGGGAAAATTGATTTAAAATTTTAAGTAAATGGTGAGAAAACATTACGATAGCAAATGAGTTTACCGTTCAATGTCCTTAATTACCGATAGAGCGATAGATAATAGTATCGACAGAGCAATAATAAGAAAAGTAAATAAAACTTTCTTTTCTGTCCCCTCAATTATCTATTTTAAGCGACTTCAAAAAAGGAGGAGGTGCGCAATTCGACTGTTCGTTTTTTTGTATGTATGTTACGCGATTACTCCGTCATTTATGAACCGATTATAAAGATTCTTTTTTTGTATGGTAGGCATACTTCAGAGGTGGCCCCATATAAATTTTATCGAAATTGATTCAGCACTTTTTGATAAATCTACAAAAACAAAAAATATATTTAAAAGTAAAAGAGTTTTTCTTTTTTAGAGCAAATTAACAATGACACGATAAATTTAACATTTATGATCTTAAATCTAATTTATCTTAAATAATTGTGACACCAGCACCATTTACCACAGATTACTAATTAAGTTATTTAAAAAAACTCCTAACTTAGGTTGGACAAGACTAAAACTAAGAGACTAAAAAATCAAGACTGTACCTAACAACTTAGTCTTGAAGTCGGATTTTGATATTTTTTCAAAAAAATAACTTTGTTATAATACCAACTGGCTATCTTCTCGGTCATTATACGAGGGAGGAATGGAAAAACGGAGCGACGTAGACTTACTCGTAGTACTAATAGCACAGTTGATGTAATACTACACTATTAGTAATAAGGTCCCTTAGGACATCCTTCGGGTTCGGAACCGTACACACTAGGTTAAAGTTAATTAGTTCTACCGTGAAGAACGCATTATAGAAATAAAAAATGCACAAAATAAGGAGCTTAATTGTAGCCACGGATCCCGTGATCAGCGGGTAAAATATTAATTTGTTTTGGCGAGGGAGACGGATCACGGTATCGGTGGATACAACTCTCCGTGATCTGTGGCTAATTCCAACCGATCCCGGAATCTATGGAGACAAACCTCTTTCTTTAACCTTTCTTCCCTTCTCCTGTGTTACATACTAAATAGTTTTATTACCAGTTTTTAAAAGAAGAATTATTATAATCTATTTCCAATAGGGTTTGAAAAGTATTTTTTTTTCCATTTCAATGAGTCTATATTTTTATACTACATCCAGAAATAATCTAGAAGAATCTATCTGCATCCAGAACCAACGGAAGACAGGTTGCATCTTCTCGGTTAAGGGTGGTGAGCATTCAGCAAACCCCATGCCAGCCGCCTACCAAGCGTGAGGATTATGGCCCCCCTTGTGAAAACGGGAAACCTTTGTCGAGCAGTGGAAGTCTTTTGGCTGATGGTAATGATATTACAATGACTAATAATCAGACGAACAAGACGCTCCGTGTACTTGGAACACCGTGAGCAGTTTTTTTATTTTTTATATTGACGGATACTGTGATCAGGGGTAAAATAATAATTTATTTCTTTGAGAGAAAGGGATATACGGTATCAGTGGAGACAACGTTCCGGGATCTGTGGCTAATTTAGTCTGATCACGGGATCCGTGGTACAAACCCTTATGATGGCTACAAATAACGCATGTCCATGACCTAAGCAGCAACTACAGCGGCATCTATTTAACCCTCAGAAGCACTTAACATCACATTTCAAGGCATCGCTGCATTGGCTTTGATTACTTTGAGACATTCGTGGATGAGTCACATTAGCCTGCAATTTAGCAAGCTAGACTGCCCTTCAAACCTTCCTTCAATCATGTCCCTTCGACCACGCACACAACCGAAGGCTCGTAACCAGTTACGGCTGAAGAAAAATTCTTCGTTACTCGGTACTGGTTATTAGGATTTTTTTTTGTTTTCTTTACACTACACCGACTTTTTATTTCGTAGTTTCAGTTAAAAAAACATTTTTATTTGTTGCTCGTGGAAAAACCATTAGTAGGAAAGTAGTAAAGCATTACTTATCCATATATTTTTTAAAGAATATCGTTTAGGAATTCTTTTTTTTCTCTCATGACCTAATTGTAGGTAAATGTAAAACAAATAAAATAACTGAATGGGGTGGGGTGGGCTCGGATAAAACTGAACACTATACAATGCCGGAGCTCGAGCAAAGAGAAGCAGATTAATTGGAATAATCGGCTTAGTTGTTAGATAGGTAACTGAGGATACCGATGCAACACGAGAGTTTACTGTTGACTACGATCTCATAGACGTTTCTTCCCCGTGGTCCACCTACGTGGTTCACTTAGGTGTTCCTCGGATACCTTTTTGTACCCGTGGTCCACCAGGTGTACTATGGGTAATTCCATGCACCCATGGAATACCCAGGTGTACTATAGGTAATTCAATGTACCCTTGGATCCTCCAGATATACTATGCATAATTCAATGTACCCGTATAACACCCATTGTTCACCCCCAAGTCCTAAACCTTCCTTTTTAACCGCCTTCCAAAAAAGAGGAGGTTTTCAATTCAGTTGATTTCATTAATGCTTGTTACTTACTTACTAAAAGTTGTACTTAAATAAACTGTTTAAAATTTTCGACGTCCACAGTGACAAATATATTATGTCCAGAAGTGTACATGCGCAAACTTACCCCCACTACGTCGCTTTTGGGTCAAGATACTTGCCGGGCACAGTACGGGCCCGTAATCAAACTCACAACCTTACAAATATAAGGCGAATGTATTCGCAATTGGTCTACGGGATGGGCTGTTTTCACAGAGGCTGGATCACAGAAAAGCGAAAGCCGTACTTCTTAGTCTTCAGTGTTCGGAAACTACATGACATTTTATACTCTTTATTAATGTCATGTAGTTTTTAAACACAACCCAATCACAAACCGATCCGAATCAAACTTGGAGGATTCAGTTGTATCTCTGGAATCAAAACATTCGACATGCAGGATTTTATTTTCCGGTATAAACATTTACGAATAAAAAACCTTAACCCGCTCTGCCGCCCATTTATTCGAGCCAGGAAAAAGCTTCTACATAAATTTTGTATACGACTGAGTATAGGCGAAATAGTATGCATTTTTAATGCCTTCTCCGAGGCTACGAGCTACGTTGAGGCTACGAGGTTACGTAAAGCTACGATAAAGGCTTAGCTGGTGAGCGCCCACCATGATATCAGCTCTCCTTCTATGCCGTAGCATATTTCTGAGAGAAAGCAGAGACTTTAAACAATCCATAATTTTGAAAAAACTAAAAGCACTACTGCACCGCCAAACATTTTTTAAATAAAAATACAGCTTATGTCACTCGGGGTGATATAAGGATTCTAACAATACCCCGTGGGCGTATACAGGGTTAGTTCTAATCAGCTAGCATCCTTTTATGAGCACATTCTCTACATTAAAACAAACAACTTTTACTATGGGACCAACATTGAATGAAAGCGAAAAAAAACAGCCGTTTCATACAAAAAGTTTATCAACCTTGGGCAAAATGTTTGGAACAGCTGTAATTTCGATGTTGGCCCCATAGTAAAAGTTGTTTGTTTTGATCTACAGAATATGCCCTTAAAAGGATGCTAACTGATTAGAACTAACCCAGCATATATACTATATCGTCTTCATGTTATCAACTTGCATTGTTTATTACACAAGCAAAGAAAATGAAAATCAGCAAAGTAATATGAAGCGCCCTACCTGTAACAACAGCTGCCCTACGTACGGGTACGTACGTACGGTACGGTACGGTACGTAGGGGTACGGACCCCAAATCTTAAATCCAAATCTGTTGAGTCATTTAGAAGTTATGGTGGAACACAGAAACTCAGATACATGAATGATTGAATGAACCCTGAAAACATTACCTTCCTTACTCGTAGACAATTACAATATTACTACGAAGCTGCTACTCATTTTCGTGGTATAATCGAGTTTATTCTACGTTTACTGGAAGGTAACATTTTTTAAACGCTATATACTAAACATACAGTAGGTAAACACATTCTTCAGCAGTCACTACTGTTATATGCAATGTTATAAGTAACAAGCTTTGTATGCAAGATACTCCCGAGCATTAAATGCCCACGTTGAAACTTTGATAGTTCGAGTACAATGTGATGTATTTGGAGGAGTCAGCTTAACTTTCTATGTATAGTAGTTGTGTTTAGTAGTTTACACTGAAACTTGTTAGTTGATTTGAATTGAACACAACTTAAATTACTTGTTCCAAAAATTGGTAAGCTTGAAAAATAAAAGATGGGGCTGACGTTAACGCACATGAAGTGCGTAATAATATTACATCGGCATTACGATCTCATATCAGAATCTCACGAAAGCTGAGAAGGGCCAACTTACTTAGCGAGTGACTTAGCTCACGAGATATTCGCCATGTCGGATGTTGACTCGACGATAATTGTCCCGATAGTCGTCACGATGAACCTTAATAGCATAGAATCTCCAACTCCAGAGACTAGGTGGTTCAGTCAAGGGTCAGAAACAAAAGGCAGTGATTCTTGATCGGCCACAGCACGTCTTGTTGGAATTGTCTGTGCCCCTTACCACCGGCAGCTTGAGCCCTGCCCCGCTGGGCCTGCCCTGCTCGTCCTATATATACCTATTGTACAAAACGATTAATAATAAATACTTGCTGTCTTTGAGTAATGCTGTGTCTTGTGAGTCATTTATAATTGTAGACTGCTTCGAGGCTACGAAAGTTCTCAAGCGAACATTTGTAAGTATATATCTATACAGTAGGTACCTAGTCACATAGGTACGTTTTACATTTAAATAGCAAAGCTTACGAAATCGTATCAGCTGTTATCGCTTCAAGAAGCTTGGAATATAAATTAGTGAGAATGCAGAACTCTCTGGTGCTATTAAAATTCATTAGTTAGTCAATGAAGCCAGCGTCGCCACATCTTGCTCTTAATTAAGGGGCTCAAGCAGACTACGCTCGAACATTTTCAAATTGAATGCACTCTCTAATAAATTGCTTATAGTATCGTCCCTGATAAAACGGAGATAGATAGATAGATGCATTTTCAATCACTACGGTTTTGTCTTCTTTTATTTGTTCACTATATACAGGTTTGTTTTCTTGTATTTGTTCACTATATACGGTTTCGTCTTCTTGTATTTGTTCACTGTATACGGTTTTGTCTTTTTGTATTTGTTCACTGTATACGGTTTTGACTTCTTGTATTTGTTCACTATTTACTGTTTGGCTTCTCATATTTGTTCACTATATACGGTTTTGCCTTCTTGTATTTGTTCACTATATACGGTTTTGTCTTCTTGTATTTGTTCACTATATACGGTTTTGTCTTCTTGTATTTGTTCACTATATACGGTTTGGTCTTCTTGTATTTGTTCACTATAATACGGTTTCGTCTTCTTGTACTTGTTTATTATTACGTGCTTGTAACAAACTTATACAGATTTACGGCAACTATTTTAAGTGTAAGTACAATAGTACTAGCCGTAAATATTTTAATAAATTTCACGAAATTATGAACACTCAAGACAGGTTGTGAACTGTGTAAAAGGACTTACGAGCACAAAAATGTTATTATTGGATTGTCGTAAGTTCATAAACTCGCAGTCTTTTCTTAGTATTCTAAAGTGTAATAAAACAATAATTCGTAACCAAGCTGGTATTTGAAAAACTCTTTCCGATCCGGAGTCATTTGTCTTAAGCTCCCTGTATCCGAAGCACAGAAATTGTAGTCAACTTTATAAAATAGTAGGTTCCGTAACACCTGACATTGGTTGTCTGGTATTCAAATTATGCATACAGTATTTTTCTATCGAATAATCCAGAAAAAAATATGTATTTTTTGATATTTCCCATGTTGGTGTACTGGTGTTACAAGACGGCGTGGGTGAAGATACGACACGCCTGGGAAAGTAATTAGCCATTAAATAAAGTTGAGCCCAGTACATTTTTAAAGGTAAGTATTTAAATCTCTGAATCAGTTAATAGTTATAAAAATCGCAATCGGTTGTTGTTGTTGTGAGTTGCTGATAATGCTTGGTACCACATTTTCTTATAATATAAACTAACCGTCATAAGCATAAAACACTAAAAAGTATTTCACACCTATTTTTGTTAAAAAGTGTTTAGTCTTCTTTTTTCAAATACAAATCGTAATTTGAAAGAAATTTGACAAAACACTTTTTTAACTAAAATAGGCAATGATATTATATGTTTTATCTCAATGAAAATAGGTTTGAAATACGTTTTAGCGTTTTATGCATATGACGGTAAGCTTATAAATCTTATTGTATGGCTGTTAATTACTTATTTCGGCTAATAAAATATGCAGATTGCATAATTATCAACTAATAGGTATCGTCCACGCCACATGCATGAAATGCAATGCATAAATGCATGAAATTAAATTGAAAACTTCATCGATGATCGGCCTAGATGGGCGGCGGTAGAGCGCGAGCCCATCAGCTAGTTGGTTTCTGATACTTACAGCCTCAGATTTACTTTTTGCAAAAGCTTTTAAAATGATTTGAAGTTATTTAAGTTTTAAAATAAAATATATTGAACATATAGCAATAAATATCAGTTGCTTTTTATTTTTTCTATAGGATGAACTGATCCTAAGCTTTTACTGCACATAGCAGAAACGGTGCAGCGCTGCGATACTCGATAAAATAAACTTGTTTTTTTGTTCGGCGCTAAATCGCGTCATAGCTGCACGGCAACAAAGCGGCGCGCCGGGCCGCGCATACGCTTGAAATAATTATTATGCCGTGCCACGCTACTGGCAATAAAGTGTGATTGGAGCAAGGGCTTTGGTTTCGCCCCCTCGCTCAGGCTTTGACGTTTTTTTATCATATTACAGAGTGCATTTAGGTAAAAATGGATCACACAAAATCTCATGAACTGTATTACAAATGCCCTTGGCCTATTTTGATTTATTTGATTTTTTTAATAAAAAATGCGCTTTGGTAGGTACTTGGCAAATCCGGCGTGGATTTGCCCTCTATTTAAGCCCTTGAGAAGATCATATTATAGGTTTTTTTTAAATAAAAGTCCATCAAACTGTAAACATGCGATAAAAACGAGGGCTAGATTTTTTTAACGTTTGCATGGTTTCCGAAAAAGGACAACTTTCAAATCAAAATATCAAATATTTTTATTCAGAGAAAAAAAATACAGAACATTTACAAGTTTTCTTTGATCCCCAAACTAGGCGGAGTAGCCTGTGCTATGGGGTTCTGAGCTCGAGTGTTTGAGAACTGAGTAAATGGCTGACGAACATGTTTACAAAAATTACAACATTGATTCAAAAAACACTAAATTAAATATTAACACGATATTTCCTCACGTTTAGTTACCGTAAATTCGTGTACTTATTTCTTCCTTACCTATTTCTTTTACATACATATTATTTTGAATAAAAAATCAAGAGTAGGTATGCACATTTAGCATAATATTATGTCTATTCAAGGGCATCAGAAAAATTCAAGCTGAGTAAAGATAAAGCAAAAAAATAAAAGCAAAGCTAAGCAAGCTAAGGTAAACTAAGTAAGATGACGGAAGCATGCTTGAAACGTGAGGAAAAATTCGCCTTAAAAATAAAAACAACATAAATGAGGATATGTATTAATTAATTTATGTATCCAAAAATAATATATGTATGTTAGTATGTTAGTAGTAGATGATGCGTGCATGTTGAAATGGGTGAAAAATAGGATGGATGCGAGCCTAAAATTAAATTATGCCTGATAGTTTTACAGGTAGGGAGACTTGTGCAAAGTAAGTTTTTCTGTCTTGTCATACGAGAGCGTCAGCAACCACTCTTGAACAATAGTTTTGCAGGCTGAGACACTACTTCCCAGAATCGCACAGTACCTACATACATTATTATAAGTGTTGACACGATCAAACGATATTTGATCATATTCGTATACGCATACTCTTGCGTATGATTAAAAAATCAATTACACCAGGGCAATTACATAACATTACTACACAATACACAAACCATCACTGCTCCTAATATTCAATGGATATAATATTTAAAAGCCATAAAATTTATAATCCTAACAATATCTAATTCTACAGTAAATGAACATAACAGCTACTCATCCTAATATTAAATCATCCAAAGAAATGTAAGTAGCATCATTTCTACTCCTCACCTAACCTTACCGAGTGGGATCTGTCAGCGAGCTTTAATATACATAGTGTAGCATGAGTAGGGAGGTTTTTTGGGTTGAAATAACAAAAAGGATAAGGCGGGAAAAGGGCTTCCCGATATGTGTAATTAAACAGAGACAGAGAAAGAGAGAGAGAGAGAGAGAGAGTCGTGAACTTCTCCCTGTAAGAGCGGATGCGGATGCGGAAACCTATAGTTTCGGAAAACAATAAAAAAATATGTTGAGGTTAAGTATGGAAAACATGTTTAGGAATGTACTATATCGACAGATTTCTCACTCTATCAGATCAGATCAATCTAGGGACCACAAGACTAGGTGGAGTTGGGGTGCTCTGATTCAGATCTGTCACCCATTTCGAACCTAACCAACTCAAGTTGGGGTGCACCATGGAGGTGTAATTACGCTGAGATACATACAGTGTTGCACGAGTAATGAGGATTTTTTGGTTGAAATAAAAAAAACCTTCGCTTTGCTCCCGCCTTAGCCTAACCTATTCGAGTTAGATCTGTCAATGGACTTTAATATAGGTACATACTGTATATTCTATTTTCCATTACACCACTAACTGAGCTAATTAACAAAAAAAAAAAAAAAAACTATTAGCAGTCATTCTTAGGAATGATGAACAAAGAAATTAGTAACATTACTATTCATCATCATTGACAGCCATAAGACGTCCACTACTGGACGAAGGCCTCCTCCTTAATAGGGAGGGGTTGCCATAATCCCCACGCTTGGCAGGCGGCTTGGGGATCGCAGAGTGTTACCACCGTTAACCAAGAGGACGCTGCTGCCTGTCCTCCGGTGGTTCTGGATGCAGTTTTAGGACATACCCAGGTCCATTACTAACATTACTATTAATGACAACTAATCTTAGCATGTATAACCATTATGTCACACTACTATTAGGATCGATAAAAACAAGGAAAAAAATAATTATACCTGTAAAAAATTATGTGCATGTATCATTATGACTACAGTAGTTTATGCCTAGATGCGTATGACTAATGACAAAAGGACAAAAATCAGTATGTCAATCGTTAGGAACCCCAGGTCAAGCCAATTTTTGGTCGAAATTAGCGTTGTTGCAGCCATTCGATTTCACCCCCTGAAACTTTGTTGAAATCTTTTGTTTTTAGTAATATTTGGAATTAATAGAATTAAACATTTTTATATTTTTGCCGTCATATGCATAAAACGCTAAAACGTATTTCAAACATATTTTAGTTATAAAGTGTTTTGTAATAGTACATTATGATACAAGTGTGCTATGTTGGTCATTACACTAGAGGCGGTATTATGCGCGCGAGCCGCAGGCGAGCGCGATAAGGAAGCCGAGAGCGTAATGACTAATAGCACAAGAGTTCCATACGACTGTTTTCGTCACACTTGCGAGGAAAAAACCATTTTTTTTTTATAATAATCAACCACACAGCGAAAACGTCAACAAACATTTGCGGAAAATGGCGCCCAAATCAGTAATGCGCGCGCAGGTTGACATTTACTTCAGCGGCATAAGAACTCTTTGTTGGTATTACAAAAAAACTGTAAGTATTACCCGGCTATATTAAGAGTGCTTCGTACACGTACGTCTAATTGCAGTCACGTACAAACTTGACTTTACCGGGTTATACCTATTATAGTACAAGTGCCGTAATGTAAAGTAAAAAGCACGCGTGCATAATAGCTTGGATTATGAGCATAAAACCGATGCAATAAGATCCAATTTACGAGCAAGTGTGATGAAATAGTACATTATGATACGAGTGTGCTATGTTGGTCATTACACTAGAGGCGGTATTATGCGCGCGAGCCGCAGGCGAGCGCGATAAGAAAGCCGAGAGCGTAATGACTAATAGCATAAGAGTTCCATACGACTGTTTTCGTCACACTTGCGAGGAAAAAACCAATTTTTTTTGATAATAATCAACCACACAGCGAAAACGTCATCAAACATTTGCGGAAAATGGCGCCCAAATCAGTAATGCGCGCGCAGGTTGACTCGTGATTTACAATTTCTTATCTTATCAACTAAGGACCCCAATAATAATTAGCTAATGTGCCAATTAACCCTAAAGCCTAAACCCTAATAAGATCTACTTTACGAGCAAGTGTGATGAAAAATTTATTTCTAATTACGATGTGAGTTTCAAATAACACGACGTAAAAAAATATACAACCGACTTCAACTTCGAATACCTGGGTGACATCTTCATATTTTCTATTAATTTTGTGTTTAAAACCAAACCACTGAACCGAATTCGATTAAATGTATATGGGACCACCTCTGAAGTATTACTTAGCAAACAAAAAAATAATCATCAAAATCAGTTCATAATTGGCGGAGTAATCGAGTAATACACATACAAAAAAAATATACAGTCGAATTGAGAACCTCCTTAATTGATGTCGGTTGAAAAGAAAACAAAACACTTTTTAACTAAAATAGGTTTGAACTACTTTTTAGTGTTTTAAGTGCGTTTATTAATTACAACAAAATACATAATTTATCTTAGTACTTAAATTACTTAACCTGCTACACAGTACACATATCGACAAACTTTTGCATTCAAATTATTAGTGTGATAGTGTGATGTAACACGAACATTAGCCATATTCGTTCCTTTTCTGCGGCGCTGCGTTCAGCATCATCATAATCGTCTTCATCATTGATAGAGGAGTGAATATAGCTAACATGTTCGTTATACAGTCAAAAATATATGCTATTTACAAATTACTGTCCCGGCAATGGAGATTTACGATTTACTTAAATTGAATTGCAATCTAATCGAAAAATATATTTACAACACATTTGCTCAAAAATGCATTTACGAAGCCTGTATACATCGTACGAAAGTTCTTGTTCAAAGTGAAAGCTCTTCTTGCTAAGTGCCTATTTTACCGCACACTCCCCCTTATTAGTACACACATCCCTTGTATAGCATCATGCGTAAACTTTACGGTTTTTTTTAATTTCCATATTTTAATAATTTAAGAACTCCACCAAAGAGTTTCACAATACGAGAATAAATAGGCTGAATGATCGAACCGCCTTAGCCGTAGTGGCATTTTTGTTAATTTGCACCATTTCATCTTTCCTCCTAGAAGGATTATGGCGTGGCACTTTGTTCATTTGCCAGTGTCAAGTATTTATTTGTATTTGTTTTTGTTAATTTTCAAGTCGAATGAGTCTAAGTCACAGTCAAAGTCACAGTCAAGTCCAGTCATGCCCTAGTAAAGTCGTGGCAACTTTACTACAAGCTTCTTCGGAGTTTTGAAAACAAAACGAAAAGACACTCATATTAAAAACGTTTTAACGAAGACGAACTTTAGAACAAAGTTTTTTTTCTTCTTTCCTCTAGGAGGATTATGCATCGCACTTTGTGCATTTGCCAGTGTCAAGTATTTAGTTGCGAATTTCCGACCGATATTTATAAACAAAATAAACTTCTGTTATCTGTTTTCTCGCAAATGTGTTGTAAAACTTTGTATGGCACTCGTGCGGTATTGGTTTTTACAAACTCGTGACTATGGTAAGCCTTCGTCTCGGGCTTACATTCGTCTACTCGTTTGTAAAAACCAACTTACCGCTCTAGTATCATAAATGACTATTTCAATAAAAAATATTCTGTCGCCGTATCTTGGCAAGTCTGGTCTTATCATGAGATTTTAAGGGGGACTTAAAAGCTCTTGAAATCCAAAAAAACATTTTATATAAGTACAAGCTGCCCGCCCCGGCTTCGCACGGGTAAATACCTATTTTGAACTGACTTCAAAAAAAGGAGGTTATCAATTCGTCACATATGTATGTAATATTAGCTGTGCCCGCAGTTCCACCCACGTGATGATGAAAAACGACGAAGATGACCGACCTGACCCCCCCCCCACACCCTCTCCCCCCCCCCCTTGAATGAACTACCCAAATATCAATTTTTATCGCTATAACTTAAAAAACAAAGAACTTTCCATACAACATTCCACCCCCCTTTTTCCCGCCCTTAAATCGTCTCCCTGTCAACAAAATATTGAAAACAGCATTTTTTATTTAAAATGAACTATTCAAATCCAAATTTTCGTGACTAAAATTACAAAAACAAAGATTTTTCATACAAACTTCCCCCCCCCCCCCTTAGGGGTCGAATTTCGAAAAATCATTTCTTAGTACACCCATCCGCGTCGTGACTAATACACCCTCCAAATTTCAAGTCTGTACGACCAGCGGTTTGGGCTGTGCGTTGTCTGTCAGTCAGGACAGATCCTTTTATTATATTAGAAGATAGAAGATAGATAGATAGTGTGGATATATCTTCAAATACCAATTTTCATCACTATACTTTAAATAAAAAAGACCTTCCGGTAAAAAAAAAGCAGCTGTTCCCTACAATAAGTTCATCGACCTTGGACAAAATGAACTTGAACAGCTGAATTTTTATTTTCGCGTTTTCAATGTTGGCCCCATAGTAAAAGTTGTTTGTTTTGATGTACACTGAATATGCCCTTAAAAAGATGCTAACAGATTAGGACTAACCCTGTATAAACTTACATCTGTTGCCGTACAAATATGAAAGTTAAAACCTTGGAAAACTAGTGTCGAACTTTTCTGAGCAACTTACATAAGTATTACTGTATTTAGGTACTTACTTGGTATATAATGTACGTACTTTGCGGATATGAACTCGTAGACCGAGTGGTAAGTTGCGCTCACTAGAACTTACGCTTTTCGTGGTTGCGCTTCTCCCGGGGTTTGAGCAAGTTTGCTCGTAGCCGTCATACTTATTTAACATGTTATTTATGGAGTTGCCATCACAGAATAGAGAATTTTTGGGTGTTTTTTGGTCTCAGGATTTTGTCGAAAGAATCGAAAAAAAGGGAAAGCCCTACTTTATTTTTTTCTTAGTTAGTAGCATCGTACGTTGTGCATTCTGCCAGTGTCAACATTATGAATTTTCAAGTTTTTAAAATTATAATCAAGTCAAATATGTCATGAAATCACAGTCAGTCACATGAAATTAGTCATAGTCGAGTCCAAGTCATTCCCTAGTAAAGTTGTGGCTACTTTACTATGAGCTTCTACGGAGTTTTGAAACAACACGAAAATACATGTTGCACCTCGTGCATGTAATTCAATACTCAATGAATAAAACACCACAATTTTTAATCATTATTTCGCGATAAAACACAAGTTTAAGAAAATAATAGAATGCAGCGACATGATTTTTCCGTGTTTCCGCCAAAAACTCAAAAGCCCTACTTCTTAGTTTAGAAAGGCTGTCAAAACAAATAATTTATTTTTTTGGTGTCGCACAATTTTTATTTTTTTAATATATTTATATAATATTTTATTGTAAATAAGTAGTTTTCCCAGTTCCTCTCAGTTAACGGTGGTGAGCATTCTGCGATCCCCAAGCCGCCTGCCAAGCGTGGGGATTACGGTAACTCCTCCCTGTTAAGGGGGAGGCCTTCGTCCAGCAGTGGACGTCTTCTGGCTGATGTGTGTGTGTGTGAAGTAGTTTTTAGTATATAGTTTAAATATTTATTTTAAGCTTTGTACATATGTAAATAAATTATGTCGCACTTTATGCATTCTGCCAGATTCAAGTCTTAACATAGACGTATATAATGCCAATCATTGGTCGCGCATTTGAAGTAAAACGCTCGAAATGCCATTTTGTAACATTTTGAAATATATCTAATTACCATGCAATGTGGTTTAGTTTTCTACGCTTCTATTTGAATAATCTTTTTGAGTATTCCCAGTCTACAAATTTTATAAATATATATTATATATCACATACGGACTTATACCCGGCTAGCGCGACGTGTCACTTTTCCGTTCTATTCACTTTTCTTCAGTGACCACTACAACTACCTTGGACATATTGTCAGATCAGTTAGGTAGGTCCAACTTCGACAAAGAGGTCGCCCGAAGAATCCAACTCGGATGGGCAGCGTTCGGAAAATTGCGTAATATCTTCTCGTCCAAAATCCTGCAGTGTCTGAAGACAAGGGTATACGACCAGTGTGTGTTGCCAGTGATGACATATGGAACTGAAACGTGGTCTTTAAGTGCTGGCCTTTTGGAGATACTTAGAGTCACGCAACGGGCAATGGAGAGAGCTATGCTCGGAGTTACATTGCGCGATAGAATCCGGAACGAGGATATTCGCCAAAGAACCAAAGTTACCGACATAGCTCGCAAGGTTTACAAGTTGAAGTGACAATGGGCAGGCCACACACAGGCCACAAGAACTGACAACCGATGGGGAAGAAAGGTTCTTGAGTGGCGACCGCGAACCGGAAGACGCAGCGTAGGCGCGGCCTCCCACTAGGTGGACCGACGACATTGTAAAAGTCGCGGGTAACCGGTGGATGCAAATGGGAGGTTGTCGTACAGTGTGGCGGTCTAAGGGAGAGGCCTTCGTTCAGCAGTGGACGTCTCCGGGCTGATGATGATGATGAATGGAGCCACGAAAGAGACCTATTTCTCGTTGCCCCATTGATGTTTATCAACATTCTGTTTATGAAAAGGTAGGGTTGGGGTGATATCATAAATAAATAGGTTTAATATGAAAATTACTACGTATTCGCACTTGGTCGAATTTGCATTAACATTTGCATTTGCATTTGCAATAATTGCGAATTTGGTTTCTCTAATATCTTAACCAGTTTTCAACAAAATAATAAAGCCGTCAAGTGCGAGTTCGACTCCCGGCGAATTAACGAGGTTTCCGTAAACCGAAACCAACGGAAATTACTCTAAGGAAAATATATTGTTATTATAGGTTATAGGACACACTTAACATTACAGTTGGAAAAATCTTTGCCCATACGTCGATATACCGCACGGTCGATTCTCTAACTGCAAATGTAAGTTTGTAATCGCAAAAATATAGAAAGATAAAGATTTTGGGAGATAAAGGCCGTATTTTCAACCGACTTCAGAAAAGGAGGTTCCCAATTCGACAGTATGTCTCTTTTTGCGATTTCGCCGCCAATTATGAATTGATTTAACTAATTATTTTTTGTTTGGTAGGTCATATATCAGAGGTGGGCCCATATACATTTTATCGAAATCGGTTCAGTAGTTTGGTTTTTAAATCAATATAACTGGAAAAGATATCATCCAGGTAATCGGAATTAAAATCGTTTTTTTTAAATATTATAGCTGTATTTTTGATTGCGTTGATTAAATAGCTTGATTTGATGATATCGCCGAGCATTCCAAAGGAAAAGGTCTTGACAGAACGACAGGCAAAAAAAAACCCTCTAAAAGTCTTCGTACTCATTTTTGGAGGTTTATATTTACTTTAGCAATTAGTTGCTGTAAAAAAGGAAATAACAGAGACATGTCTACAGTAGAACTAAACTTTATAAAAAAAATATGATTGTTCTAGAGGCATTTTAAATCCATCCATATAGAAAATAGGGGAATACATTTGTATATAACTGATGAGTAAGAATGATAATAATTCTAATGTATTATATGTTAAACCTTATCGAAAGTATGAAGTTCTTTGATTAAGTGTCTAAAATTAAAATCGCGGACAAACTCACCTACATGCATACATACATAGATATTAGTCGAACGGAGAAACTCCTTTATTGAAATCGTTAAAAAATACCCCGTTAGTCAAAGCTGTGCTGCTTTAAGCACAAGTATTACAAAAGGAACTTGAAAATGGAAGATATTTCTCCAACTAATAAACTAGAAACTACAATTCTACTTCGTTGTCGCCAACATCAACAACAAGTTTAACGTTAGGGTTATGCTCTGACTAAGTACTCGCTTTGAACCCGCATTAGAGGTATGTACTGCCACTGGATGCTCTTACTAAACCCGTATCAGATTGTGTTGGTTAGCATTTGTGTAACTCCTTCACAAGGATCTCAAAATCATATCGAATGGGATCGATCGAGTACACAATACACATCATCTTGCCTGAAATGTTTGTACAGTATTCCGCTCACTGACCGAGCTTGGGGATTCAATAGTCCGTGACGATAAACTTGCTTCATTTGACATCTTGTTTATATTGATATTGGTTATCAGTATTGGATTTAATGAATGTGTATTCCGTTACAGGATTACGCAAAAACGCTTTAAAGATAATAGGATATATCTAGTACACGGTAATAGTCAAATAATAGTACACAGTTTAACAAATCGGTTTACTATTATTTGCATCGCTGTAGATTAGTTACTTGTACCTACGTAACATACGCTTGTCTATTATTTAACTAATACCAAGTAACCTAAAAAAACAAAAATCACTATGAAGATTTTAAACTGTTATATTTTTTTTACAATTAGTTGCGAAAAAACAGGAAACGACAGATACGTAGATTTTATAAAAAAGAAACGATTGCTCTAGAGCCATTATCCAGTATGAAAATAGGGGAATACAATTGTATGGAGAATCGCAGACCGGATCTCCTGTTATTATACGGCTAAATACTTCTCGCTGTTGAGAAGCACGTTTCTCGTATATAATGGCAAGAAAATCTGTTGTTGTGTTCTTAATTAGATGTCCACTGGACAATATTTGTACAGCGGCAATAACAGTCACATTTGTTTGATCACGGTTATATCTTTCCGGTTTTCTCGAATTTCTCATAATAGGGTAGATGACTGATGTTTATATCGTTGAAACCAATAGCTTTGATGAAGAATTTAAGTAAATATAGTACGTTTATTGAAAAAATAATTTGAATCGGTTAATAATGTTCTAATATATGAGTGTTTAAAGTTTTTGTTAGAGACAACTCTGTCCCTTTCCCACAAAACAAAAAATGACGTCACGCCTTACTTGTCAGAATATAATTTATATGGCGTACAGAGAAGTGACGTCACGATTAGCTGTTTCGCCTCTCTGTCTAGCGTGATATTAAAATGCTTATAAGTTGCTTATTTTTGATCAGATTTTCATTTCCTTTTCATTAATCAGCTATATTTATGGGCCACATTTTAATAGGACAATAAAAAAACCAGCCATCTAGCCTATTATCACACATTACGTGACTGTTTAAGAAGAAGTGAGTCTAAATATTTATTTCCCGTTGATGACATAAGTTTAAAAACCTACCACTATCGACATGCTATACCCATTAGCGTGTATAGCCCCACCTTCTGTCCGCAGGAATATCACTTGCTGTGTCGAAAAACGGAAACAGGAGTCAGACTCCAGGCATCCGTTATTCGGTTCGACACCTCAATAAAGCTTTCGTAACGGAACCTCCGCCTTAACTATTCAGCCTAGCGAAGCCCGCCTGAACCCGTGGAAGAAAACACACGCCCCACCGCCTGAAACCAAAGGAAGAACTCCCAGTAGGCGGCGATCTCTTGTGGCTCACGTGGAAGTCGTTAACTCGACTCCGGACCCAAATAGGCCGCTGCTGGAGTAATTTGGTCAAGTGGGAATACTAGAAAGCCAAGAGAAGAGAGTGCGTTAGCGGAGGCCCTGCACCCTGCGCAGACCATGTCGCACCTACTGTCGTGTCCTCGGTGCCCGAGTTCGTGCACCTTAGACCTAAATAAGGCCACTCCTTGCGGGATGGCAGTGGCCAAATACTAGGACATTTCTTTTTATCCTCCGTATTTATTGGACCATAGACTTAAGAATACTTAATTTGTCGCTAAGACTTAGGCCCTTTGCTATCGTTAAACCACTCGAGTATTGTACGGTCCTACTAGTTAATCGCCACTAGCCACCGTACAAATTCGCCTTGTTCCGCATATGCTCGCAGGGCCGTAGCCAGGGGGGGGGGCATTGAGGGGTAATGCCCTACTGTACCAGTACTATGAAGCGCCCTACCTTAAATTCAGGTCTAGCTACGTACATACTACCTTGCTGCCTAAGAAGTAGGTCTTTCGCTTTTCTGTGTTGCTTGCCCGAACGTCTGTCGCCCACAGGAGAGTCATGCACGACGTTGCTAAACTTTAGTCGAATTAAGGTCGCGCCTTGTGCGGAAACGACGTGGATAGGGTATACTACCTATGGTTTGCATCGTAGTCGCGTACGTTATTGATAGCACCGTGGGAGGAGGGCCTTATGCATTATATTTCTCTCGATTAGATTACTTAATACAGGTAGAAAGAATCAGAGAATCCAAAGGTCTTGTCAATAATGACAATTTTCGAATGTTTTTGCAAGTCAAATAATAACTAACACCTTTACATACAAATTTCCTTCCTATCTCGGAAATCGCTCTGAAATAATATTGAGTTTGAGAAATGAGAATAATTACTTCAGAAAATTTACTTTATATTTGACTTATTTTTACTACTTTTACTTTGAGTACTTTATATAGTTATCTAAAACAGTACCTAAATCAATATTTTTCAGAGGCATTAGAATTTATATTCAAAGCGCCACACATCAAGTATTTAGGGTCCTATCTGCTACTTTAGATAATCTAAGCTTTGGAAACATGCCTTTTCCATTTGTTAAAAGATAAGTTTAAAGAGGGTTGTCAAGCTTGTTTATCACTTATCTCTGGGTTAGTTTGTCTATTTTATCCATTTGAGTATAAAAAAGAGGGCCTTATTCACCAGCCGATGCCCGAATATTTCTTGTTGTTTAGGGCCACTCATTATACCTATACAAACAGAAGCCCATTAACTAGATATATGCATAATTGATCGATAAATCTGTACAAAAATAAAAATAAAGTAATTCTAACATTCATCATCATCAGCCAGAAGAGGTCCACTCTGGACGAAGGTCTCCTTTTAATATTTGCCATAATCCCCACACTTGGCAGGCGGCTTGGGGCTCGCAGAATATCACCACGTTTATCTGAGAGGATGCTGCCGCCCGTCCTCCGGTGGTTCTGGATGTAGTTTTAGGACATGCCCAGATCCAGGTCAGATTCTGACATTAACCGACTCCAATAATTTCGTCGATAAATAATATATATATAATGATTGGCACTGGATATATCCTACAACTGCATCCAGAACCACCGGAGGACGAGCAGCAGCTTCCTCTTGGTTATCGGTGGTGAGCATTCTGCGATCTCCAAGCCGCCTGCCAAGCGTGGGGATTATGTAACCCCTCCCAATTAAGGGCGAGGCCTTCGTCTAGCAGTGGGTGCCGTCTGGCTGATGATGAATATTTTCATCAGAATTATTGTAAATATGAAATTCAACTCACAAGGTAAATTAATCCCGCAACATGGCCCATAATTATATTAAATTTAAAACAGCAAATCAGCGCCAACGCTAATTTTCAATTTTCATCATGAATATAAATTAGTATAATAACGCTCCAAATCTCATGATCGGTAATGCCCATTTCTGATATTTCATACGAAAATGATAAAATGAGTTGACAGAAAAATGTGGCAAAATCTCTAGCCTAAAAACTGTCTTATACTTAAATACCCACAGCCAGGGAAGGTTCAATCCCATAAAAAACGTAGATATGCCCATAGAAACAATAGGCTTAGAACCCGAGTCGGCCCAAGCTAAGTGAAGCCGTTTCAAGTAGGCATTAAAAGGCCGAGTACGGTACTCCACCTGTTTTTCTCACGATGACAATATTTTCTTTACTCCATTCTGTTCAATCTCTCAAGTTATGGCGAAACGTCTATTTAATTGCAACATTTTTCGAACGCAACATTTTCATTTTTGCAACATTTTTCGAACGCTTGTGTGCGTCAAAGAAAGTAATTAGGTACGTAACATTCAAGAACACATTGATTGTTTTTCGGCTTCAACAGCGAACGGAATTTTGCTGTGAGGAAGGATTTACCTCTATATTGAATGAAACTAGTCTTATTTCTGTCAATACATAGTATAAGCTAATTTATACTTTATTTGGATAAGACAATGTGCTGATTTTCCACTGTAGCGCTGGGCAGCGTATATGTATACAAGTATGGTGTGGTCAAACTAGGATTAGACGCGTTTTCAGCGTTAATAAGTACCTATAAGTAATGTAAATGAGAGATTTTAACGCGGGGTTTATCTCGCGGGAAGTTTAATTTGGCGGATGATTGAATCAGGGGTATTTATTTACTCATACGTGAAATTATGTAAATCAAATAATTAGCAGTTGGTATTACGCAAGGGTGTTATGTTCGCGTAGATTTATTGAGTTAATTTGTTCCTATTGAAGACAATAGATATTTTGATGGGTAAATGTGTTATTATCTATTGATAGCTCCAAGCCCTTAAGCAAACCTCTATCTGCAGATGTATGAAAAATTTATGAAAAAAAAAACAAAAAAGTTCTATTAGTGATAACCTTTATTGGCCTATATGTGCACATTATAATCTTTATTCTTTCCCCGTAAGAAGGCTGTTGGTTGTCCAAATAAAATAAAATAAAAAATTAAATTAAAACTTATTATGTTAATGTAATTCTTCTTTAATTTTTCTGCAGACTGTACGGAAAAGACCAGTGTGGCAGGTTTACAATAGTTAAAAATAATTGTGGCGAATTTGCTATTTAAAAATAGGACAGTGATGAGTTTACAAATATTTTTTGTGTGGCGAATTAACTTTGGGAGTTTACAATAAGCCATACTTTTCCAGCAACTTACAGTATCACAATAATCGACTAAGCGAAGCGAAGGTCTCCGAGTCAAAGGGGACAAGCGTTTGTACCTATTTATATTATTGTTTGCAGATAATTTGCTAACCGTTAATAATCTGATTTTTATGAAATTTTGTAAGCAAGTAGTTCGTACCTTTAAATACAAATATCAAGATATATACAAACACAACACAAAAGACAAGAGAAGTAAGACAAGTTGGTCAAGGGGCTTTGAACAAATGGGGGTCGCCGCTACTGCCCGTCCTCTAGTGGTTCTGGATGCAGTTTTTGGACATACTCAGGTCCGGATCCAGACCATGGATGAAAAGTTGTAAAAAAGAACGAGCACGCTGTGCTGTGAGCTAAGTAGCCAAGCGCTCGTATTCACGTATAATTGCACCGGCCACGATCCAGTTTCCTGGGGCTAACTTAACTAAAACGGTGTAGTTTTAACCTTGCGCTGATCGACCTGAAACAACTGGGTTGCGGCCTCACGCTCATTAGTTTCATTACTCTGAATTACGGTGGTTTGATGTTAGCACGTAAGGACGCGACGCTAGTTCGCGTAGGCTACAGTACGAGCTGGTACTTAAAACGAGGAATTCACTTACTTTACTATGTATGGTTAAGATAATTATCTGTCTTCACGTAATGTACACATGCAATAAATGGTAGAGACAAAAAGAACAAAGCTTTCATCGTTTCAGTTCCCACAATATGCATGTCAACCTTGGAGAGTGTCGCAATATACCTGTTGATTATCATATTTAAACAGCTAAACAGAACGCTTAATTATCACATAGTGTTATGCACGACTCTCGTTGGAGCAAGCCAAAAGTGTCTAAGCTCGAAGGTCGACTAGTAACACTGAAGGAGTTCCATTGTCAACATCCTGTCATCATTAGATCCTATCGGCACTAATTAAAATGTACGGGACGCGTTCAAACAAAATAAAACTCGAAGGGTGTTTTTTTATAGAATAGGTCTAAAATGGAGCACGCAGACCTAGAAGGCACTTATTGTGACAATTAAAGTTTCACTCGGTTCAGGGCGGGTCCCAAATCCCAATATTCAAGCTTCGGTCTGAAGATTGGGCATATCCAAGGTAGAATGCGATCTCCTGATCGACCTCTCTCGTGAATTTGTTAAAGTCAAAAGATCGAATATTGATTTTCGCACTGCTATCTCGAAATACGTTTTGGTGAAATCGGATTGAAATTCCGATCTAAGATTGAGATCGCTTATTGGAACCAGCCGTTCAATTGATTCTTCGTCAACATTGAAATTTAAGCATACCTACAATTATAATGACAATTAAAAATAGGTTAAGTCCGACTCGAGACTATTTGCACAGTTAATTAATTTCATACTAGTATATAAATGTAATACTTCATCAATAGCCGGAAGACGTCCACTGCTGGACGAAGGCCTCCCCCTAATAGGGAGGGGTTGCCATAATCCCCACGCTTGGCAGGCGGCTTGGGGAGCAGTGTTACCACCGTAGATACTTACATGTAATACTTAAGTGATGTTAATATAACATGTAAGTGTGATAATAATAAAACCTTTCACCCCATCCATTAGCATATTTACTAAAAAATGAAACGTTATAACATTCTCCTGCAAGAAGTGCATGTCGAATGCCAGGGTTTTTTTTCATCAAAGAATCCACTCTAGCTGTCATTATAGAAAAATATAGTCCATAACTTTAGCCTATTCTTGACAATGGTAAAGATCTATGTCATGAACAATGCACGCTACGTATAAGCTTTGAATAAGCGACGAGCTTTATTAATATTTCACAACTGCGTTAGGCATGTCTATTTCAGTATTAATGTCTAATGCCTACGTAAGTTCGAGAACTGTAATAACAATAAAATTATTTTTAAAAGAACTGACCGTTGGCTGTCGTTGGATTGGAATTGTGCTGTGTTGCCGGGCTTGAGCTAAAGTGGTTCTTTGTGCAGTAGCATGTCGCGTGGATCGATCTCGGTACATTCGCGGTAAAACTGGTATAGTTTGGTTTTTATGTGTGACTGGTTGAAATCTCGATAAGTGAATCAGGCGATGTCGCATGCCGGGCCGCGGGTGCGATGTCTCCGCCGCGACAGCTAGGACGATTTTTACTCTCACAAGTCACACACGTGTCTCCCGCAGTGGTAAATCACAATAACGTCTTCGAGGAATGTTCTGATATTTTGATATCAGCAAAATCCAGCAAAGGCCACTGTAGCAAAACGACAATTAATTTCAAAATGTTTCGACTTCATTATGATCTGGATTTTAGAACATGCCTTTCCCGGTTCCTCATTCATAAAGTTACGAAAATGTTCGCCTAAAAGTCGTCTTTAAAAAAAAAACATGTTAAGAGGCAAGTAGCTAAACATTTTTTTTTTAATCATTGAAGTTAGATACTCTATTATTTATTATTATATATTATTATTGAGAAAGTTTAACTCTGCTGTTTCACTTATTTTATGTTGTTGCTATTAATATTATTTGGAAAAAAGTATAATCATAGTATAATTTAGAAATTACGTACCCAAAAAATACGTTGACTACTTTTTATTCCACAGGCGAATGGCGAGTAACCGCGACCGTTGTCGTGCTTAAAATGTTGGTAAATACCAATCAATTAAAGCCAACACGGCTTAAAATTGATTGCAGATACTTATTCCGGTTGCAGTTTGCTTACAGCTGTTAGCAAGACTCCCGTAGCTCGGATCTTTGAGGGTGAGATCCGAACGCCCCCTAATCACGAAAAAGCCCCCCTACCCCCCGATCTGCTATTCATCCGTTCACGGAAAGTTGTAGCAATTCTGAGCAAAAACTTCCGTAAGTAGGACATAAAGATTTGAGTAGAAAACACAATTGAAATAGAAACACAAATTATTAGTTTGTGCCACCTACAAAGTGATAGTCAGCTGACGTAAACCAAAAGCTTACCTACCGAAACTTTTGAAGTTAGGTGGAAAAAAAAACACCATGTGTTTATTAACATGTTTGATACAGAGCTTATTATTACAGACTAGCGGTTTAGGCTATGCGTTGTCATTCATTCAATCAATAAGTCAGGATAGTGATTCTTATAGTAATACCCCGACTTTCATTCTCACGAATACGCGACCTCACAATTGTAGAACGACATTCGCAAATGATTATGCAAAGTTTTCGCTGCATTCGCGGTTTTCCAAGGTGTGTTGGTTTTTTGACGCACATAAAAGCGCGTATAAATATAATCTTGAGTTTCTGAATGAATGTCTGACGGCCCTCATGTGTGTGCGAACATTTGTTCAATGTATTTATACATATTTGTACACATGTGAGTGATCGGCATTAGATATACCACAGTTGTGAATATCACCAAATGGAGGTTGGTGAAACAGTAATAATTAAGAACCGCCGGAGGATGGGCAGCAGCGTCCTCTTAGTTAACGGTGGTAACACTCTGCGATCCCGAAGCCGCCTGCCAAACGTGGGGATTATGGCAACCCCCCTTGTTATCCCCTTCGTCCAGTAATGGACGTTTACTGGCTGATGAGTGAGCAACAGAATTGCAAGGATGACGGTATAACTGAATTATTAATCAATACATCTATAGAGCAAAAACTTACCTCAACTGCGTAAAATTCAAAAAATCGCTGTAAAGTCGTCCGTTTCGCAACGAGCCTGCTGAGATTTGGCGAGCAGGTCGGACCTGTAAGGTGCGTGTCCTGGCGTTTGCTCAGATACAAATTTAGCTTGTTTCTTAGTGGAGTTATGATAGTACAATTACCCCGTGTTACTATTGGCCTCGGTCTACCATAAGTGCTACACGTGGTGCGGGCATTGAGATCTACAGTAAGCTTACGTATGAGGCTTGTAGACTAGTCCCTTTTTACATATGCCGATAACGACATCGAGATATCGACAGTGTTGGTGTGGCATATCGGTCATACTAGTCGGCTGACCACAGAGTATTGTCAGTAGCTATATGTGCAATGTGCATGGTAAACAGTAGCCTATATTTTAGTCCCGACAACAACCGACTTCAGTTTCGACTACCTTCAGGACATCTTTATATTTTATCTTTATGATTTTAAAACCAAACTGCTGGACTGATTTCAATAAAATTTATATGGGACCACCTTTGAAGTATCGCCTACCAAACAAAAAAATAATCAGCAAAATCAATTCATAATTGGCGGAGTAATCGCGTAATATACATACAAAAAAAACATACAGTCGACTTGAGACCTCCTTTTTTGAAGTCGGTTGAAATCGCCAGCGAACTAAGAGAAGAGTCATATAAAACCTAAAAGTATTGATTTTTGACTGAATATAAGAACTTCATCAACGACGAAAAAATATATAATTCTTAGCTCTTTGAGCGAATTGGAACTTGTCCGTTGAAGGGACCGCCTTCAACTGTGAAAGTCCACGTTTCAACACTATAGTTAGGTCCAGGACGCATCGGACGAAAGAGTTTCGTCTCTAGACATTGCGTGCTCTATCGTAGACCGAATCTTCGATTAGTATGAGGCGAGATGGCGCTCGAACACTACCATGTCAGACATCACATAAAAAAACGGTGTTCATGTCTGGTTGTATGATTGTTTCAAGATAAATTGTGTAATGTTGATCCAGTTTTCGTGGGATTTTGTAGACATGCTGTTTAAAGAACTACATTTCGACATTCAAACACAGATAAAAAAAAGAAGATAATATAGGGGTCGTGAGGTGGCACTTCGGGCCGGAGAGAGTCAATACGAGTACAATGTAGGAAGTAATTGGGCCGATCGGCTCGTAAGTTTCCACATATTATATTGCATCGCCTTTGCTGCTGAGTCGCTGTTGCTCTCGCGAGCAGAGTTCGGATGTCTCAAGATAATAGCGGGTGCAGCCGCGGAACGATGTAGGCACGCGACGGTCGATACGCGCGCATGCGTCCCACCGATCGCCTCTACGCGCGACGAATACGCTCTATGACTGCATTCTTGTACCGTCCCGATAAGTCCCAGCACGTACACGAGTTAGAGCTTCGCTACCGAGTACTGCTACTGGGCCCAGTTGTACGGTACACACTGCGGGAGCGGCGCGCGCCGACTCGCGAATAACCTCCGAGCTCGCTGTCACGAATATTGTAACTTACGTGAATTTGTAGAAACTGGGGTTCGGTGCCGCAAACGGATCTACGTCATACGTTGGTCCCTCAAGTAACTCGGTTTTAAAATTATAAAAAAGTTTAAATTCAATTTAGTGGTTCTTTTATAAGCAAGCATATGATACCAAACTAAATTACTTAACTATTTAGATTGGAACTTAAGTAGTTAGATTGAAAATTAATTGTGAGAATAATTGCTGGTGATATCGTGCTTCGGATTGGTGAGTTATATAAATCCATAATAATAAACTCTAAACGCAATCACACAAAGCATGCTCATTACTGAACACTTTCTTCATTAAGTCAGCAACTAATAGTAGTAACGTCTAACTAGCTTTTGGCTGCAGAGAACTTTCAATGACATATCGTAAGAATTTACGATGTCGAGACAACTTACTGAGCCACATGCAGTAAGGGTGCTCTACATCAGTTTAGTATCTGCAGTATTTGAGGAAAATGCGACAAGGTTTTTCTCATACTTTAAAACCTTAGCACAATAATTTTAAGTTTAAGATTTGCCCGTAGGAAAAGTGGTTATGATAGCCATTACTAACAAGTATGAGAAGATTCCTTGCAAGCATGTACCTTGGTTTTTTATTAATGATTGATAGGCTAGTTTTACCACAGCTTAAGTGAATGTGTTGTAGAATATGTTAACACAACAATTGGAATGGGAACAGGCTCTCAAATGAGATTGTCGGAACATACCGTTTAGTCCTTGACAGCAGAATTTCTACTTAAGAAAGAGATATTGGCGGCCGAGTAAAAAAAATTACCCTACGGCCAACCTATGGGTTTCTCACGATGGTTTTCTTCAGTTCTTTTTGTGGAATGATAAAGCTTCAATGATTTGTGTAGTTCCGTAGTGTTTTAGCTCTTCAGCGACTGTCCAGTATTGTCACATGATGGCGCATAAAAAGCTTGCGAGCGAAAGTGCTGGCGATCGTTGCTTTGATTTTCATGTATTTACTAATTTCAGGGATGCTGCTAATCAAAACTTATTTTGTCAAAACAAATCAGCTGTTTTCTTAATCAAATCATTGTTTTGAGTAACACAATAGCTATAAAAATAATTAATAGTTTATATAATTAAAGATTCCAAACAACAACATGATTAATTGGCAGATTTTCGTTTAAAAATCTGCCAAATAATCGTATTATCAAATTTCAACAAAAATTATAATTGGTAAGTAGGTACATTTAAATTATGTCTGAACTACACACAGACATGACCCAGACAGGGTGTAGACAGATCACAAGAAACAGTTTGATTTTCCGTCAAATGCATCGATATGATCTACTACAGTTATTTGATTTGTTGCAACGAACTGACATAGCTAGAACTACAGTGGTTTAGAACTCCTGCCTCACTCCTCCAAGGTAATAGGGCGAATTATGGGCAGTGTATCGAAGGACTTAGTACATTTAACAGTTATTTGCAATCCAAAATGTTTTTTTTGTGTAAACTGTTAGGGCCAGACTCGTCCGCTTGTCTTGTTGGTCCGCAATCAAACTTGTTGCTACAAAACTTCCATTGATAAAGTAGAAAGATTAAAGATTTTAAAATTATACTTCGAAATATTCTAACCCTGAATTTGTCCTAAAGTTTCAGTAACCGGAAAAACTTACACAGAACTTTATGAAACTCAAAAATGTTCTCACCATCGGCAACATCGCATCGTCAGCCTTTATGGATCTACTGGTTTTTTATGATGTCTACCATGTTCGACTCCTTCGTTACTTTTTATGAGATAATAGGGCGGTTGACTGCCATCTGCCATCTCGCCTGAGGGCCACTTCTCTCTTGTGCCATTGATCCGTTTAGAATTAATCTCACCCACGTGTGACCTCTACTGTCGACGGGTATTGTTGATGGAGCTATAGGTTACCACTCAGTCAGGGCTCCGGTACACTTGCCGTCACCACTCTTAGCCACGTGTACTAACCACTTTATTCGCATAATACGGTTTTCAAATAGAGAAATAGATACGTCGAAATGAAAACCATGTTGCAAATAGGTACGCAGTGAATTGGTTGCCTTCAGCTTACTTATAGGGAATATGCATGTATTTGATTATTAAAAATAATAGGATAAGTGGAGAGTTTAACTGAATCTGATGCTTACATCGAAAAAATTATAGAAATCGGCTGGTAAAATCCAGAAATATAAGCGTCAAAGTATTTGGGAAGGAGTCATCGGTCCCTTTCTAGCAAAACAAGTGCTAGTATAGAATTTGTTTGGAATCGTGGACTTTGACGTCACTAGTGCCGTCCCTGTCTAACATGAAACAAAATGATTATAACTTCGTTATTTGTGCACATATAAAAAAAAACATGTGTTGTATTGTTGCGAGTCAGCTCTTTTGTGAGTCAATAAAAAAAACATGCATATCAGTGTTGGATTCAGACCCTCAAAAAAAATTGTACAAGGAAAATAAAATTATACTATTTTGTCCAATGTTTGTTTTATATCGTATTTATACGTTTCGTTTTTCTGCGTTTTTTCATTGAAAGAAAAAAAAACGTAAAAAAAGTTTAAACTTTTGTTTTACTGAATAAAAGATATTACGTAGTATAAGATATTAGTATAAGATAGTATTATGATATTATTTACTTAATCTATGCATGTTTTTTTATTCAGTATTATACAAAAATATTCACGAAATCCTAAGCATATTTATTAATTTTTTAATCAATGCAAGTGTACGTCGATTTCGGCTAATTCACCAATCGGAACTTCGTCCTTATCATTGACATTGACACGACGTAAAATGTTGTCAGGAGGTATTTACTCTATGCACTTATTAGTTTTTTTTTTTTTTTCTTAGTTCTTGGCATCGCACGTTGTGCATTCTGCCAGTGTCAAGTTTATGATTTTTTCAAGTATTTATACGAAAATCAAGTCAAATATGTAATGATATCACAGTCAGTCACACGAAATTAGTCATAGTCGAGTCCAAGTCATGCCCTAGTAAAGTTGTGGCGACTTTACTATGAGCTTTTACTGAGTTTTGAAAACAACACAAAAAGACATGTTTCACCACATTATATCACTTGCCCACACTCGTGCATGTAATTCAACACTCAATGAATAAAACACCACCATTTTTAATCATTAATTCGCGAAAATACACAAGTTTAAGAAAATAATAGAATGCAACGACATGATTTTTCCGTGTTCCCGCCAAAACTCACTTATTAGATTTACTTTCTTTTACAGCATCGCAAGAAAGTATCAGGGACTCAGGGTAAATATTAAAACCTCAATATTAAAACCTTAAAATATTATTACCTCAAGTTAAAATTATGCTATTTTCGCGCTATTTTTTTTTTTTTTTTTTACACTACGAAATAATAGTACAAATAGTATAATTAAACTAAGAAATCCAACGCTGATGCATATTCTCTATTGTACTTACATGTAGAAAATATTGATAAACTAAATAAACAATATTATAACGTCATAAACATAAAAAAGCCCAATAGACTATTCTTCTCTATGAAAGTATTTTAATCTTTTTTACAATACCTAAATAAACACAATAAATATTGCCTAGTATTTTTATACCAGGCAAGACGTGCAAAAGGCAATCAGCAAAGGTGAAGAACGCGTAAACGAAGCAGAAAAGATAAGTTTTAAATACTTGGTACTGGCAAATGCTCACACTGCGCGACGCCATAATCCTCTTAGGACTTATGAGAAAAGAAGAAAAGAAAATGTTGTTGTGACTCAATCATGACGGTCTTAGAGAAAATCTTTTCTATAAGTGGCGGTTGGACATGACATGCAGACTTTAAAATACTAACTTTTAACTTTAATTTATAAAAACTTTTTTCATTTCTGAAATAAATACATATAAGTAAGTTTATTTTAGCAGATACAACCTTTAATTTTACTTCATTATATTCAAATAATCCTCCTTACTATTTAGCTTGATACTTAATAGGTATTTGTATCTAGTCTAAATGCAAAGATTTATAACATGGTAACTGATGGTAACAGACCATAGAGCAGAGTAATATAACAGACTGATTCGGTTTTTGACTGATTTTGATTCGATCTTTGGCGGCTATGAAGTGTGCTGCAAGCGAGACTGCTATTGTACGCACATCGCACGCCTTATTTTTGCTACTGCGCAACGTTCTGCGCCTAACTTCACAGCCGTCATTAACTTTGACTGTTTGAATCAGTCTCTTTCTGCTTTGCTTGGAGGATTTAGCTCGATCAGTCTTTACTTTAAAAAGTATTTTACGTGCCTTCGAAGCTAAAGTGGCTACTTTAGTCCCGCTACGCGGAGCGCCTGGAGCCACTTCCTCCCCGTAGCGGCACGTAAAATCATATACACAACACGGGAGCAAGTAAAGAAGCCTCAGATCTCTGAGACATTCTTTACTTTTGCTCCCTAGGTGAATATTCTACTATTGTAACCTGCTTTTGTTTTGACACTTTTTATCGCTATACCGAAATCGATTGTTTTAAATATTATCATTGGGTGTTATTCTGGGTTTTTCCCAGAGAAATTTAGTCCAAAAGGGAAATCCTTACTCCGAGGTTTTTCCATATTTAAACTTCCCACGTAGTCGTATCTTACCTACTACGTTCTTTTTATCTTTATCTTAATATACTGATCCCAAATAATAATGTCAAATAATACAATTCTTCCATAGTGATTATATAAGTTGCTCATTTAGTGCGTAAATTATACCTAAATAATAACTACTTAATTATGTTGTTCGCCACGAACGATGACCTTGCGACCCCTATTTATACCTATTATATCTTTGCAAAAGCGCTCACATTTCATTATTTCATTCAAGTTACCTACGAACAAACAATAGGTATCTATAAAATACAAATGCCGGTTTGTTTTCTTTTGCGATTCCGAAACCTTCGCTTCGCTTAATTAGACACAATAACCCATACCTAGCTTCAGGCGTCGTAGAAATAGTAAATAAAGTGTACGTAAAGTCGATATTCTTCGTCTGGCGTAGGTCTGGCAGCGGATGACAGATATCTACAGTATTTATAATGAACTAGCTGTTACCCGGAAATTCGTTCGCGTGGACATAATATCGTTAAGTTACCGCGTATCACACAAATACGAGTACACTTCAGTCTCAGCTGCGACACGGGATACGTACCGCTCAGCGTCTAACATCCGCCGATGTCAGCTCCGAAGTTTCAGCCGCCCTTAAATATGCATGACGTTCGGCATCTAAAGTTTGGTGAGCTTGAGTCTGCTCTACAGCATCAGCTGCGATACGTGATGCGTGACACTCAAAGCCTAAAATCCGCCGATTCTCAGGCCCGGCACGTCACTAATGTGGCAAGCATTATTGTGTTGCGATGCTCCCCGCTCTGCCCAGCTGCGGCGCGGCATAATGTGCTCGTACGACCTACGCCCGTAGGTATGGAAACGCGTGGATGAAACGTCGCCCGCTGGCACCGCGACTTTTAAAACGCGATGACGTCCTCTTAAGTTTACTGTAAAATGCGGTCGGCTGTGAACGGAGAACCGGTCGTTGTGTTGGTGTTCGCAAGGGCACGTCGTGGGGACAGCGTGGATGCCGGGTGCCGGGTGGGCGATGCATTTATGCCGAAAAGCCGGCGCGAGAGAGCTTCCTGAAAAGGGCTCCACATTGACGGGAAATTTTCGAGGATGTACTAATCGGGAGCTAAATCAAAGTTGGTCATGTGCGCTAAGGCGATAAATGAACTGCCACCGTAAGCTCTGTAGAGTGCATAATAAGCTACTTTAGCCCCTAGAACCCCCCCTTTAGAACTTATCTTATAGTTTCCACTGAGCTAAGTTTCATATTATTTTGTTTGTTAACATATTACTTGTAAGCTTCACGAGTACGTATTTGTTGAAAGGACGTATGGTTTTACAAATTACCTATACAACTTTTTTATATTATGTTTAATACCTATTATATGGTCATAATTGTTCTTCCTGTTTAAGCTTACCATAACCATACCATAAGCCATAAGTGTGGAATCACTTCATACAAAAATATTCAAATACCTATTATATAAGTCTGTGATATTATTTATATTCCATAAAATCTTACTATTCACTTTAACTTATCTTGGATATTTGAAACCAATTAGATAAAGTTGAATAAGTAAGATATAAATAAGTAAGTTAGTATAAAGACTTGGTGATGCGTTATCACTACCGTTATTAAGTAAAGCTAAAGTTGAGGCATTATTACTTCCTTTGAATAACTTTAACTAAATAGTATGACGAGAGTTTTATCTAAACCATTATAATTACAGCCAATTCTCAAGGCGTTTAAGAGACTTTAACTTACTAACGTACAGCTATCTTTTTCGCTGCAGTCGTGCAGTGCAACACATACAACATACAACACAACATTGCAATGGCGCCATTTTCCGCAAATGTTTGTTGACGTTTTCGCTGTGTGGTTGATTATTATCAAAAAAAAGTTTGTTTTTCCTCGGAAGTGTGATGAAAACAGTCGTATGACGTAAACAGTAGGAACTCTTGTGCTATGTTAGTCATTACGCTCTCGGATTCCTTATCGCGCTCGCTTGCGGCTCGCGCACATAATACCGCCTCTAGTGTAATGACCAACATAGCACACTTGTATCATAATGTACTAATATATTAGCTGCATCTTGCGACAATGAACTACATAAAAATATTATAGCAGTGTTCTCATGGAAGTGATGTAATGTCTTATGTGAGAATAAATAACTTTAAACCTAAAGAAGATTTACCGTGCGTGATAGTAAAACAGTTTTACACCGCGCCACATTTAAGGTTGTAAATTATCCATATTCGTAGTATGCTCGAGACCTTTCTTTGGATACCAAACACGACACAACGTTTGATACTTAATTTTTTGGTGTGAATTAAGTTAGATACAATATCTACCATATTGGGTTTACTGTGAATCGTGTGAGAATCCTAAGAAACGTCAATAGACTCCTCATCGGTGGAAATAAAATAATTGACCAAGCGCGCTTTTAAGTCTGAGTCTAACGATAAATCGGCGTTTGTATGAATAACTAGAGGACCCCGCGACTTCGTCCGCGTACGGAGGAAATTCGGCCCGCTCCCAAAATTCACCATTGTTTTTTTCACCATGATTGATTGTTCGATGATAACTTGCGAAACGTTGATCCGACCTTTATAAAATTTTGTAAGCAAATAGTTCGTGCAAATACAATTATCAGGTTCGAATATAAAGACTGTAAATCTTGTTGACTGCTCGTCCGACTTATTCCCTTCATACGAAAATTTGTAGTTTAAAAACCACTGCTAGCCACTGCGAGTACGTCAGAATCTCATTGTATTTCATAACTCAGATTCCGTCATCCCAGTGATTGGCCAATCACCAATCGCAAGCATAGAACCACTGAAGAGAGAAGTAAAAAGTAGGGCTTACGCCATTCTGTGCATAGAACGTTACCTCGCCCCCTGCCCGCAACGGTGAGTCGTGTGTATAGGATAAATTATGTTCACCAGCCATCAACAGGCTATATGATCTGTGATTTGATACGAGGGAACAGTCGTGCACACTTATACCTACCTACATACATACATAGAAAGCTTGTCGTAGACCGCGTAGCTAATCGTCTACGGACTGTCGTAGACTCGCGTGGATCTGTGTAGCACTAACTTACGTAGGTCTATTCTGTTTCAAGATTATCTAATAGCGTATATATATATAAGTCTTGATCTGTTTTACTCATTGAGCTAATATCTAAAGAGCCACAATCTCTAAGTGAAAACAGTAAAAAAACGTCCGAGTGTCGTTGTACGTACGAATATGTGCATTATATAGTTCACAATTGTTGGAATTTAGACGTTATATCACTTGTATAGTGTTCAATGTAAGCTTGAGCACTTGTGTCTTAACGTATTTCAAGTCGTTCAAAAAGTCGGCGCATTGCATAGCGTGCGCCGAGTTTAGGCGCGGACATTTTTTTTTTGCACTTTTTTTACTCTAGATATTAGCTCATTGATTTTACTGCAGTTTATGCAAGTAGAGCACATTTTGTCATTTTTACCCACGACGGAACAAAAGGTTAGATATTTAGATAGTTAGATATACGTTTAGGTTGAGAGGTTATGTGTGAAAAACTAATTCAATTTATCTCCAACACGGTTTGACCGATTTAGGTACGGTTTTCTGTAAAAGGTATGTGTTAACATAACAACTATAGTTGTGTCGACGTTTTAAAAAAAACTACTTGTTTTAGTTAAAGAGAATGATAAATATCTACGTCGTTGCTTTGGTTTCACGTAGACAGCAAATATTATGTAGATGTAAGTATACAGTCTCTATAAATATCGGATAACAAACTCTCAATTGAAACAGAAGAATATTAAACGAGTAAATGAAAGAACATCAAAACCTTAAACCCATACTCTATAAATAGAACATGTAGTTTTAAATATAATACAAAAAAAATGCGTGAATATGAGAGGCGTGGTTAGGTTTGTTTTCACTGTAACGGCTGACTGAATTTGAATGAAAATTTTAATAACATAAAGGTTATTTTTTGTGACAGTCAGTGCAGTATTCGTAACAGTTCAGTACCATTAGGAACCCACCGTACCAGCGTAAAGATAGCTGGTAAAATCACGCACCCTCCTAACCAAGAACAATTGCGGCAGATGATTGCACTTTGTAGCCATATATAGCTCCAACTACCTAGCTACCTGTCTATAGCATACCAAAATATATTACAAACAAACTTTAATAGAATTAGGTAAAGGAAGTACACATTTATTACACCTTGTTCATGTAAAAAATGGTAACTATGGCAAAAGAGAAATGGAGAGATTATGAGAGTGATTTATTTTGTACCTTTGGTGGGCTACCACAGACTTAGATCAATTATTATGTTTATTTAGTATTTCTTCGACCCGAACTGAAGTTGAACTTGGCCGCGCATGCGTCGCGAAGGACCAACCCGAAAACTGGTCCAGTTCGACTGCGCCATAACAATGGCCAGACTTCCATGAAAATATGGTTGAATTTTCAATGGCACTGTTTTATATAGATATTGTAAAAGGGTACGACGAGCTGGCTATATAAATGTGCTTATGTTTATGAAATTTCTACTTAAAGTACGACACTGATGCAGACGTGAACGAAGAAGCTTGTACTATTGTCTCTCTTTTACAATAAAGGGAATATAAGATAACAGCTCACATTTCATTTCACTGTTCAGTTCATTTGTTAGTGTTACAATATAATTAGTATACCTACATAACTTATTATAAATGTTACTAAAGTATAGATTAATTTCTAAAGGATAACAAATATACTCACGACACTAATTTTCCTCCTGTGCTAAACCTTGTGTAATTAAGACACTAATATATATATATATATATATTATACATATAAAAATGTGGCATATTAATGCGACACCCTTACAGGGTATGTGTAGTCCTACCTTTGCACGTAGCTAAGTAGATCCTAATGCTTTGTATATAATGCATTTAAATAAATAAATATAAATATATTTATGCGAGGCTTTAGAGAACGTATATAGTATCATCTCCAGTAACTGAAATTTTCCGAGAGACGGCGCACAACACAGCGAACCGCCCGACGCTTGCTGTGTGCTCGGATCCTTTATACCGCTATACCTTTCTATAGTCACTGAAGCTAACGAATGTAAATAGCAAACAAGCGGCATCAACGGTAACCACAATGTTAATTAAACAAGCTCTTCAGTATTCACAGTGCTGAATTCGCGCCCGATCCATAATGATTCTACAACACCAGGGTTGCCATACATTTGGATTACAAAACGAATATTTGGCTATGCTTGAGCGAGTATGTCACAAAACCTACTGAAAAAAACCTACGTTATTAGATGATAATTCCCCAGCCGCATATACAAATTTAGAGAAGTGTAAACAAGAAATAAAATTAAGTCATATTTATTCTTTTTTGTACCATTTTGGGAACTTCGCGCGGCCGAACTAAAATTTTGCTATTTTATCTAAACATTTTATCAAAAAATATATTCCTTGGTCTTAATTTGACAGATCCCGTTTATTTTATCTTATTATCATTGACAGAAATAGAAGTACTTTACGCGTGCTTATATCCAAGTTACTGTTTGGAGAATTATATACTTTTTCTGATGGCATGATGTTGTAGATTTGCTGTACGGCAACCCTTACAACCTGCCATAGCTGGCGTACGCAATACATAATGATGACATAATGTATTGTTTACAATACATACATCATTGTTTTGTGCTAACGATGGTGACCTCATAACTCTAACTCAGGCATGATAATTAACTGTATCGTATATGCATGTTATGCTACGATATGCAGACTATCGATATTCGCTGATTATTAGCTATGTCGCAAATGTTAGACTATTATTAACTAGACTAGAATGTCACGAAACTATGTGCTCGGTCACTTCGGTTTATTAAATCGACATGTATCTATTTGAATGGAAACGGTAGCCGATTGTAGTCTTGTCAGCAAACTGGGGGTAACAATCCGGCATTCAATTAGAGAAGTTCACCCGTGAAACGAGCCAGGAGAATCATTGGCACTGTCTAGTTCGGACCAAGCTACAAAGCCTCGATCATCGTCAAAAAGTAGCTAGCCTATCGGTATTTTATCGGATAAATTTCGGAGAGTGTGCTTTGGATTTGCATGATCTTATTCCCCCTGCCCATTCTTCTATCGGACGGCCAGGACCTCGAAAAAGCGACACCGTTTTATGGTTGATATACCAAAAACTCGTACGAAACGTTTTGATTCCACTTTCTTTATACGAACTGCTAAACAGTGGAATGCGCTGCTAGAGAGGGTGTTTCCCGATAATTATAATCTGGGTGTCTTCAAGTCGCGAGTGAATCGGTTTCTTCTAGGCAAGCCTGCTCCATCGTGGACTGCATCTTCGTTTATCATCTTATGTTAAAAAGTCACCCTTATAGAATCACTTCGTTGTCCGACTGTCTGTCAACCTATCAAGCCTCGGAGGAACTAGCTCTCTCTATACAATCAAAGTATCAAGCCCTCGGAGGAACTAGCTCTCTCTATATAATCAAAGTATCAAGCCTCGGAGGAACTAGCTCTCTCTATATAAGTAATCAAAGTATCAAGCTCTCGGAGGAACTAGCTCTCTCTATATAATCAAAGTACCACGCCCTCGGAGGAACTAGCTCTCTCTATATAATCAAAGTATCAAGCCCCTTATGCGTAGGCCTAAATCTCTTAAAATTGTAATAAAACAAGATTCTAAGCAAACGTGTTAAAAAATAGGTACAGCAAGTAAATCAAAATATATAGGGTGCCCGTTGACCAAGAATTGTGAAATTAGGCTAAAATCGAGGAATTTAACTTTTTAAAAGTACTTCGATTAATACAAACTGATAATCAATTTTGCTTTAGTAAATGGACTGTCGTATATCGACGTATGGGTGTTTTTAGGGTTCCGTACCTCAAAAGGAAAAAAGGAACCCTTATAGGATCACTCGGTTGTCCGTCTGTCTGTCTGTCTGTCAAGACCCTTTTTCTCTGGAATGTGTGTATCAAGTTGAAATTAATATCAAATACGTCAGTCCACAGTTCCTTAGATCTGTAAAAAAAACAAGATTCTAAGTCAACTCAATAAAAAATTACGGACATTTTTGTGAGTTTTTTAGAGTGAACTAAATCGAAATTTATAGGGTACTACCCGTTGACCTAGACTCATGAAATTTGGCAAGAAGCAAGGTCACATGATAGTAATTACGGAAAAATCTGATAATTTGTAGATATATCGTTAAGCCAAAACTGAAATGGTTATTTTGTTGGTTTCTTTAGTTACCAAAAAAATTACTAGATGGTGTTCTACATCGTTCAAACGAGCAAACGTTTTGTTCGTTGATTTTTAGACGGTTTTAATCGCAGCTGCTTCTAATAAATGTACGACTAGCTTATCCCTACAGATGGACGAGGGAGCCACGAGCGTAGGTTTTGAAGAAAACTGACAACTGCATTGTTTTTTTTAGTTCTTGCATTTGAACAACATTACAAATAAGTTGGAGGGCTACAATTCAAATGTAGGTACCTCTTGAAGATTGTAGAAAGGAGTTTTACAAACTAGTTAAAACCTTTTCTTAGGCCATATTCTTGGCACCTTAAAACCTACTGAGAAAAGTAATCACATAAAACTAAACCTTTTCTTATGTAAGTAGGTCTTTGATTATATACCCAGCCATAAACTAAAATCATGGTTAAGTCCAAGTCATGCCCTAAAATTGCCTAAGACACTCAGCAGCGCTGGGTGTTAAAACTCGCAAACGTTTCGTAATAAGTTTTCTCCAGTATTTTTTATTTTATTTTTTAGTTAGCGTATGGAACAAAATTAGAAATTATTTTAGGGTTCCGTACCCAAAGAGAATCCAATTGTACCCTACTATTAAGCCGTCTACCGTGTCTGTCTGTCTGTCCATCTGTCTTTCCGGTCTTTACTGACCTATAATCTCTTGAATCGTAATAGATAGCCGGTTGAAATGTTCACAGAATATTCGCTATACACTTAACTATCGCGGATTATCTAGTACTTGTAGTAAGTGGTACGGAACACTCATTTTCCGCGTCCTCGGATTTGAAAATTTTTTGCATTATTTTTACAACATCTTTGATTACTTTGTTTTTACTATATATTTCCGTTAGATACATTTTAGATGGTTTCAGTTTACAGACCCTCGTCGAGCGATTCGCACTTAACGACTTTATTACAAACTAGCGGCCCGTTCCGGCTTCGCACGGGTGGACTATTATTTTTTAAACATGTTTAAGCAGGACTTAAAAACCATACAAAAACTGTGAGAATACTATATAAATTAAACAGTAAAAGTTTAGTAAAATAATTTATAAGTAGTTCTGAAAAGGACTTTTTAACTGGAACAAAAAATGTTCTATGAAAAAAGTCAAAAAATACAATGTCCGACCGCGCGTTCAGACCTACCTATTTCATGGTTTTTTACAGGGTTTCTTACCCGTGGTCCACTCGTTTACTCGTTCACTCCCATGACCTTCCTTTTTATCCGACTTCAAAAAAGGAGGAGGGTCTCAATTCGGACTATGCGTAATTCAATGTACCCGTAGAATAACCATTTGTTTACTCGTTACTCCCATGTCCTTCCTTTTTTCCGACTTCAAAAAAGAAGGAGTGTCTCAATTCGGACTATGCGTAATTAAATGTATCCGTAGAATACCCATTGTCTACTCGTTCACTCCCATGTCCTTTCTTTTTAACCGACTTCAAAGAAGGAGGAGGTTCTCAATTCGGTTGATTTTTTAATGCTTGTTGCCTCAGCACTCCGAAGCACACACTTACTCAGCGATATTTTAAGTAGCTTGTTTCAAGTCGTCTAAAAAGAGTAGGTATACTACCTTTGGTAGGTATTTTATTGTAAGTCCTTACGGTGGTAACTGAAATAAATAAATTTATCTGATTGCCTACTAATATTATAAATGCGAACGTTTGTCAGTGTGCGGGTGTGTATGTTTGTACTCCATCACGCTGAAACGGCTGAACGGATTTGGATGAAATTTGGTATAGATGTAGGTACTTTTTACCTTAGAATAAAACATGATTACTTTTTATCCCAAGAATCGCGTAAAACCGCGGGGTGCAGCTACTTGTTTAATGATTTACCCGTGGTTCGCACCTATTGGGTGAACCAATGGCACATTTTTTTAGATATTTGCCGTTTTTTTCACCTATTGGGTGAACCAAGGGCACTACATATTATCGGCCTTACTTAAAAACGCCGCTCAGACTTAGTCTCTGCTTAAACTTCTCTGTCTTGTTCTTGCACGTGACACTTCACGTCAGAGATGATTAAGTTTGAGCGGCGTTTTTAAGTAAGGCCGTATATTTACACGTGGTTTACCTGTTGGGTAGGCTAAGGGCACAATAAGGTATCCGTGGAACACGTACGTGGACCACGAGTAAGAAACCATTTCATAGATGTTCATGATGTTCACGCCCCTCTCCCGCACTCCGGTGCCCCTCGCCGCGTTGCCCGCGCTGCGCTGAGCGGGGGCGCACGGCCACGGTACGGCGGCGTTTATTTTTCTAGTACGAGTATTTTGTTTAGATTTTTAAATTCGCAATATCTTTGAATGGAACGTCCGATTTGGATAATTCAAAAAGAAATGGACAGGTATTGAAACAGTCTTGAATACCAAATGAAAGAATTTATTTGGATAAGGGTTCATACAAAGGTATGGATAACGTGGTCTGATTTTGGTCGGCATTTCTATCAACTTTTAAGATGTAAAAAGTAGTTATAGTGACATACCTACAATAGTTAGACCTATAGTATTGCGACGTTTTTTTGTAGATATTGATATGTTATTTAATATTGTACAACATGTTTTTGTTCTATCATCAATAGTTTCCGCAGCGCATGCGATGAAAGACGTTTTATGGCAAAAAAATATACACCTTGGGTTACATTATTGAAGTTTTAGTAGAGACCTCAATTTCTTTTTTAGTTATAAATATAGCCTATGTTACTCAGGGCTAATGTAGCATTCTAATAGTGAAAGAATTTTTGGAATCGGTCCAGTCGTTTTTGAGCCTATTCGTTACAAACATACAAAAATTCAAATCTTTCCTCTTTTATTATATTGGTGTAGAGTTCAGACTATTGAAAATGGTCCGACGCGACGTCAGCACGGCTTGTCCCTAGGGCAGAACACTCGCCCAGGCGTTTCTAAAAACAAATATACCAACCGCTCTTGAATCCTAAACTACTTATACACCGGCTAGTAAATACGAAGCAAATAGCAACGTGAAACTCACTGACTCGGAAAATTCCGCTTATTGAAACAACTTCGTTTGCGTATTTTTAAACGCTTTGTAATAACCATAAAGAGGTCACGTCTCTTCGGATTCGACATTTCCTCGATATTACTTTTAGACAAAGGCGTCTCTTTTATCTCTTCATATAGGCCACGTGATACAGCGATTGGCTTCATATTGAATCGACTCTTTTCAAACGGAAACGTTTCGCATAACTTGTTGCAATGTATTTCTAATATTGTAATATACAGGCTGAGTTCATCTGAATGCCTTTTTGCAATTTCAATTTAAAAAAAATACGAGACGAGCAAGGCTTTCGCCTGGTGGTAAGCGTCACACCTACCACTAACAGTAGCAGTGCCAGAATTGTGAACTTGCGAACACAATCCTGCGCCGCACTGCACTGCGCTCGTCACCCTGAGATATTAGATGTTAAATCTCCTCATACCCAGTAATTTCTCTGGTAAAATTGCCCTTCAAACCTGAACACAGTAATGCTTGCACACTACTGTTTGGCGGTTGAATAACTGGCAAAGGTGTGGTACTTCCCCAGGCGGACTCTGCAGTAGAGTCCTAGCCACTACAAAAATGTTGGCTACATAGTAAAAGTTGTTTGTTTTGATGTACAGAATATGCCCTTAAAAGGATGCTAACTGATTAGAACTAACCCTGCATGGAGGGTATTTGCTTCAAAATGGCCGTTATTAATAAAAGTATTATAAAACGTGGTATGGTAATAAATTAGCTTCGCCGTATTTAATCCGATTTTTCGTTTCTTTCGAATTTGTAACTCGATCGATAAATACAAAAGACGGGTTAACTATTCCGAGTTTAATAATAAGGCCAAGAGTGTTACTAAGTCTGTAAACAAATTTTAGTTCTGACGTTAAAGTAACAAAAGCAAATAACCTTGAACAGGCTAGCAGTGCTCGACCAGAAAAGTTAGAAAATTTGGTTTCTCTCAAGCTGAAAGTCAACATTTCAATTATTGTTTTCATTTAGAATGTAAATATTAATTAAGTATATGTTTACTTGTTTACTCTATGTTCCCGAAAAAATCATTAGTAAAAAGTAAGTAGCAAGTTCGTAGAGACTGGGTTGCCAGCCCTCACGATTTAGTGTGCTGATCAAAGTCATTTTATATGACTTGAAATTTAAAATAGGTTTTAATAATAATTCGTTTATTGTTTTGTTTGGCTAGGTTTAGCTTGTAACCACTGAAGAGAGAAGTGAATAGAACGGAAAAGTGACGGGCCGCGCTAGCCGGCATTAAGTCTATTTAGACTTAATGACTATTCCTCCTATATACATGTTTTTAAACTGAGAATACCTAAAAAAAAAAAAATTTAAATAGACGCGTAGGAAACCAAACCAAATTGCATCGTAATTAGATTAATTTTAATCTGTTGCAAAATGGCATTTTGAGTGTTTTACTTCAAATGCTCGGATCCGGGTATGTCCTTAAACTGCAACTAGACTCACCGGAGGACGGGCAGCAGCGTCCTCTTGGTTAACGGTGGTGACCATTCTGCGATCCCCAAGCCGCCTGCCAAGCGTGGGGATTATGGCAACACCTAGGGGGGAGGCCTTCGGCCAGCAGGACGTTTTATGGCTGACGACGACTTCAAATGCGCGACTAATGACTGGCATTTTTTCGTCGTAGTTTCTATGCAATTTTGTGTGAAACTGGCGACGGTGGTTTTCCATACAATTGATTTACAACATTATTTGACAGCCGTTCTACCTAAGAAGTAGGGCTTTCGCTTTTCTGTGCTTGTAACTCACTATTGTATACCCAATGCCTTTTGACCTGCTACTGCGCTTTATTCACATGTCAAAGCTAAAGCGGCGTTTGTTTTCATTTGTGTAAAATGTACGAGCAAAGAGAGTAGGTAGGTTACTGCAAATAATAGCTAGCTGTGCTGTGCTTTTATTGCGACAGTTTGTTTCAATCACTCTAAGAGGATATACTTAGAGTTTGTGTAATATTCTGTAAGCCGATACAAACATAGTGTGGTGAATTCTGACGGTTTTAGTTGACAGTTCTAATATAATTAAAATATTGCTGTCACTTTTTTACTAGGCATGTTAGCTAAGGAGAGTTATACTTTAGTTAGTTTAGAACTGTCAACTAAAACCGTCTGAATCGACCACAATATCCACCTGAATGAATTTTAGCAGTGTTTTCTTTTGTTTCAGGGACAATGTCGAAGTTAAGACGGCCTACAGTCGTAGTCAAATGACAATAACTAGATTAAAGGTAAGTAGTGGTAGGACTCTACTGCAGAGTCCGCATGGGGAAGTACCACATCTTTGCCAGTTACTCAACTGCCAAGCAGTAGTGTGCAAGCATAGTGTAGTGTGAAGGGCAATGTTACCAGATAAATTACTGGGTATGAAGAGGTTTAACATCTAATATCTCAGGGTGACGAGCGTAGTGCAGTTCAGCGCAGGATTGTGTTCGCAAGTTCACAATTCTGGCACTGCTACTGTTAGTGGCAGGCGTGACGCTTACCACCAGGCGAACGTCTTGCTCGTCTCGCCACTTGATTGTATAAAAAAAAACATAAAAAAACTGTATTAGAGGTCCTCCTACCTGTTCAGAAGATACATGTTGTTCCTAATAAGGACGGACAGACAAATAAACACGGTAGGCTTACTAATAGGGTCCCGTTGGAAACCCTTGGGGTACCTAAGCAACGTTACAATCGTTTTTTTGACGGCCTTCTTCTATTCAAAAGATATCAAAACGATATGTATAGTTATAAAACATACTTATTGTCGCACTCATACTTATAGAATGCCACACTCAACTATTTTCTTTATTTAAGAATGTGTAAGCAAAATACAAGCGATAACAAAAGCCTAAAATAAAAATCCGTTATTAACGGGTCGAGACGAGTTTTCGAGCATATAAATGTAGTTACCATTGGAGATGCCAATTACTTTAATCTGCGTACATAATAATGCTACTTTTTGCGGGGGACAAATTAAACACGCGTTACAAACATTTTCTAAGTGACAAAACAACTCACTAATAAAACAAATTCCTTCCGTACGTCGCACACTAAAACAAACTCAAAACACTACCAAAATATATGATCGGTAACCACACACCGTTTGGCAGAGGCATTGAAGAGAGAAGTTAATAGAACGGAAATGTGACGGGCCGCTCTAGCCGGCGTTAAGTGCAAATGCGCTTAATGTCAATTCTACCAATATACATAATTTTTAACTGAGAATACTCAAAAAGACATTTTAAATAGACGCGTAGGAAACCAAACCACATTGAATCGTAATAAGATAAATTTTAATCTCTTGCAAAATGGCATTTCGAGCGTTTTACTTCAAACGCGCGACCAATGATTGGCATTTTTTCGTCGTAGTTTCTATACAAATAAGTGTGAAACTGGCGACAGCGGTTTTCCATACAACAAGGAGTACGCCTTCGCTTTCCTCCTCAATTGGTAATTGCTCGAAGATTGATAGGGTAAAACGCCTAGCGTGTCTACAGTTAAACAATCCCCGGGAGAATCTTGCACATATACCTACCGAGCCTATGGTTACGATGTTGACTGCTGTAGAATGTAGCTCTTTGGTCATTTGCTGGATATTTACATGATTATGTTGTGAAACGAGCTCCCGTTGCCCGTTAACTCCCCGCGCGTTCCTTATCGTGTCCACTCTCGAACATGGTGCATGCATGTGTGGAGCTCCCGATATAAGGATATCGGGAGCTCCACAACATAATCACGGTAAATATTCCTTAAATAATGGCGGATCTATAAAGAACAGCCGTGTGAGTTTAAAACAGTGTTTGTGTGTTTAGTGTCGGGAGCGCTCATGAGACAGTCGTGCCATCGCCTGCTTGAACACCAACAGACAGGAGGGGAAGAACCGCCCCTTTACTCGCCAATCGATCAAATTTCAGGTGAGACTTAGTTTACACTCCCCAATTAGGACGAGGAAGCGGAAACAACTTAAGGTTATTTTGTATGTATGTTTTGTACCAGGCCGATTCTAGTTCGACGTGTGTATAGGAGTTTTTTTGCAACACTACTTTTCACCTACCTACCGATTTTAACGCGAGTAATGTCATTGCAATCCTATCTAATATTTTAAAAACGAAGTGTTTTTTAGTTACTTTTTTATTACCACACTTCTAAAGTCCGCTATAGTTCAAAGCCGCAGTTGTATTCTATAGTAGATTCATAGGGAGAAAAAGTAAAGAATGTCTCAGATCTCATGTATATTGTGACAAACATGAGATCTGGAGGCGTTTTTACTTGCTCCCGTGGTGTATATACGTTTTTACGTGCCGCTGCGAGGAGGAAGTGGTACCTTCACACTGCTACGCGGAGCGAAAGTATTAGTTTCGTCCCGCTGGCCTGGCATGTATTTTTAATTTGAAGTTGCATCTGGGCTTGTAAATCGCCAATGAAAGGATTTAACCTAACGCATAAGCTACGAAAAGAAATAAATAAATATAGGCTCGATATTTTTTTCCTTAAACATTATTTTTTAAATATCTATAGTAGGTGGTCTATAAATGCTGCTGGAGCACAATTGTGCTGTTAGCGAAATGGAATAAAAAAGGAGCTTCAGTCACACTTTTACTGGCGACTGTTACGACGTAAGCATTCGCAGGCTTTCGCGTTAAAAGATTACTTAATAATTATATAATTATACTGTTACTATATTTAAATAATACAAACTTATCAACGGTATAAAACTTTGGCAACCGTCCGTTTTATTGAAAACGAAGTATCAAACCTCAATAATTTCATTTAAAAATATATATTCAATGATACACATCATTATTTATAATGACGTCTTCTACTCAAAGACCATACCCAAACGCTCACAAACAACCTACAGCGTTTTCATTAATATTAATGGGAATACACAATACAAACATACACACCCACACACACCCCTCGAGGCTTCGCTGTATTATGTAATAAATGAATCTACTAAGACAGGTATAGCCTGGCCGTGACGATTCAAGCTTTGTTGATATAAATAAATGTGTGCAATAATTTCTGCGTTCCATTTCGTACGTGTGTTGAGTATGAATCCGTATTAGGGAATAACTCTAGATACCGGTACCTTGCTTGGAAGAATTTAAGCGAAAACACGCAGAAAATACTCAAACCATGAGATGAGCTTATGTCTGTGACTAAAACAAAATGCTTTAGTTGACAGTACGACATGCAGTTTGATTGAATATTATTCTTTTAAACCTCTAGTATCCTATGTATATTATAACATTATTCTTTTCAACCTCTAGTATCCTATGTATATTATAACATTATTCTTTTCAACCTCTAGTATCCTATGTATATTATAACATTATTCTTTTCAACCTCTAATATCCTATGTATATTATAACATTATTCTTCAACCTCTAGTATCCTATGCGTATTATGTTTGTAATGTTCTTTCTATGGTGTCAATAAAGTGTTATTGTATTGTATCCCAAATGTAAATACATTATTTATTTGTCTCCTCACAGATTGGTTGTTTGTTGACTTCGGTTTTAGTAACATATATTTTTATTATTTTTAACGTGCATCACATGCTGATAGTTGAAAATTACTATTTGTGTCGTAATATTAAATCCATTCTTATCCATTTATTCAGATTGTTATTGTAAGCGACTCTGCTATAAAGATGACAATGTGTTTAGGTTATTTAGGTAGGTACATTTAATTAATTATGATATCTTACATAGGAAAAATGTAATAGGTAAAGTAAACCAATCGTGTTCTAGGAGTGCTTGATAGTAAAATCAAAACAGAAACTCACTTCTAACTTCTTTATTAAATTATAGATCTTGTATTGATATACAGAATAATGAATTAATAGGGATATGAAACATACAAGCTTTAGCGATTTGAACACTTACCCCGATGTAGATTGTATTGCGCACGGAGAAAAAATATATTTTTACGATGACGGCGATATTTAGAATCGTGAGGGATTCCAAATACGTCGCCGAACAATAGGTTAGTTTTTATTTGTTTTAATAATATATTATTCACCATGTGGGATAAAGCAGTGTCTTACGTCACGGGCGGCATATTACAACCTCGGCATAAAGAGGGCCTCTAGAGTTACCCCCAAGCGTAGTGAGGGAATATAGTTTTATGTAGTCCTGGGTGAAGCGAGAGGTCCAAGCCGCCCAAGACAGGTTTTATCCTATACTCGCATTCATAATCAAATGGACTAAACTGACAGATTGAAATGTCACTTTTCAAAATAATGGTGCCTGCTAAAAAACCATAGTGATGGATATTGTTAAGTTCATATCGTTCAAAAGAATTATTGAATAATTATTAAGTGCCGTTAAACATTTAAAGTGCTGCCAGTGGAAGTGCAGGTAGAAAAGGAAAAACATATTGTGTCAAAAAGTTGTTCTGTAAATTGCTACACGGAAATGTAACTTTATTTTCATGATTATAACCTTGGAAAGATTGAAATAGTACAAAAGTAAGGAACTTCACCTTTTACAAAGACTAATATAAACATATCGAATTAGTTCATAAGTATGAAATTATTTAGTTTGTTTATGTAACTACAAAAGTTAGTAAAAGATTAAGTTACTTAACATATGTTAATAAACTTAATATTATTATATCAGCACTATTTAAATTTTGCCAAAAAGTAGCAACACTCGAAATGTCAGTTTAGTCCGTTTAATTAAGAATCCGAGTATAGAATACGTATTCTACTTTTCCTACCTTCTGCGAGACAATAAATTGCGTCTTATTTTGTTTTCTGCCTATGGTGGCCAATTAGTTTTTCGAAAAAACTCTCTTTACAATGCCCGTACCTATGCTAAGAGTTTTCATACGAATTTTAACGTTTCAAATTCAAATCACATTATATCCCATAGGATTTTCAAATAGCTTTATATCCTTTGGGATATAATGACTTGCCTTACGTCGTGATAAAATGATTTACTTTCTGCCTTTTTTGCCGAGAGGAACACTCTACTTTTCATTTAGCTCTATGAGTAAAATAAATGAGATACTTAAAATTATTACCTACCTATAACAAATATAAAAATATAAGAAGCTCATTGTACCGGACATGTCGGTGACCAGACTTGTCTGTCGTTGTCAAGTTAGTTTTTTAATTTTATTATATGTGCCACAAAACAAAAATATTATATTTTTAAGTAGCAAGTATAGTCAGCGCCATCTATCGAGTTGGTGAGAACTACTTTTCTTTTTTATAACCATGCTTGGAAAATCTCCCATTCCCACGATCTTTTACAGTCGGCGCGTCACTTTTCTTTTCGACCAGAAACTTGTTAGATCTCTTTGGTTGCGGAGCACTAGTTTGTTTAATAATACTTTTAAAAAAAACAATCGACTACAATTTTGTCTAACTGGATGATATCTTTTACGTTACTTACTCTATGGATATCTTATTTCCAGTTATTTTGAACCAACCTACAGAACCGATAAAATTCGATAAAAGTTTATGGGACCACCTCTGAAATATTATGACCTACCACAAAAAAAGAATCATCAAAATCAATTTATAATAATTGGTGCAGTAATCGCGTAACAAACCTACAAAAAAAATTGTATCGTGCAATTTTGCGTAGCTTGCTATTGTTTAACAATTTTAGACGTTAGCAGTGCATTTCATTTCATGCAAATACTCGTATCATCAATTTTCTATTCTATTATTACCTATAGATTTGCAGTCTGCATCTCCAGTATACATAAATGTTGCGGCCAAAATGGAGCGCACATGGTGAAATGCATCGAACATGTTTGAATAACTAAACTTTTACCTTCAGTTTTTCAGATTTGCTTTTTATATAATCTTCAGTTTGAGACATCACAGTATATTATGTTTACGAAGTAACATGAAATCGGACGTCGTCGCCGATGATCGATTTGGCTTTTCGACAATAGGCTAGATGTTTATATCGTTGAAACCAATATCATTGATGAAGAATTTAAGTAAATATAGTATGTTTCTTGAAAAAATAATTTAAATCGGTTAATAATGTTCTGATACATGAGCGCTTAAAGTTTTTGTTAGAGACAATTCTGGCCCTTTCCCACAAAACAAAAAAATGACGTCACGCCTTTCTTGTCAGAATATAATTTATATGGCGTAGAGAGAAGTGACGTCACAATTTGCTGTTTCGACTCTCTGTCTAGCATGATATTAAAATGCTTATAGGTTGCTTATTTTTGTTCAGATTTTCATTTTCTTTTCATTAATCAGCTATATTTATGGGCCACATTTTAAAAGGACAATAAATAAAAACCAGTCATCTAGCCTATTTTCCGTATAATTAAGAAGGTGTTGAAAACATCGCGACCGTCCCAAGAGCAGTATACAAATATCCAAGTTAACATTTAAACAGTTATATAATAATATACGCTTTAAAAAAAAACAACCTATATACTTCAACTTCGAATACCTGGATGACATCTTCATATTTTCTAGTAATTATGATTTAAAAACCAAACTACTGAACTGATTTAGATAAAATTTATATGGGACCACCTCTGAAGTATTACCTACCAAACAAAAAAAAACATCAAAATCAGTTCGTAATTGGAGGAGTAATCGCGTAACATGCATACAAAAATAACACAGTCGAATTGAGAACCTCCTTTTTTGAAGTCGGTTGAAGTAACTACCTTTATAACTCCCGTGTGCTTCGATAACATAAATTGATAAATCTGCATAGATAGTGTTAGTGATTATTTTCTAATTATATAAGAGTTGGTCATATACCTAATAAGCATTGGAATTTTTCTCTCGCTTGTGCTGTAATAATGTGACCTATATAAATCCAGTTTCGAGGCTGAATGCGGCATTGGTGCAGCGGTGCGGGATATTTGCCAAAAACCAAGCACGGCCTTGCGAGCCATTACTTACATAGGAGATAACACACAAAATATTGCTGACAGCGAATAGTCATAAAATAAGATTTAATACCTGCCTCTTTAAAAGAAACTATTATTTCAGAACCTGGACCTGGGTATGTCCTTAAACTGCAACCAGACCCACCGGAGGACGGGCAGCAGTGTCCTGTTGGTTAACGGTATAACGGCGGTGGTGAGCATTCTGCGATCCCCAAGCCGCCTGCCAAGCGTGGGGATTATGGCAACACCCCTCTATTGGGAGGCCTTCCTCCAGCAGTGGACGTATTATGGCTGACGAGGATTATTTCAGAAAGCATAACATTTTAATTATATCAATTTTTTTAGGTATAAACCTTTATTAGCTACAACAAACTACAAAGAGTACTTAGTCTACTACCTACTCGACTCGACCTGTACTAATAAATATATAATGCAAAAAAAAACGGACCTTCATTTGATTTGTTCATATCAGTATTATTCCATTCCGGACCCAAGGCAACCCTGTGGGTGCCACAAGAACTTTAATTCGGACCCATGGCACCGCCAGGTCCATCTTATTTTTTACTTTATACTAACACACCCATTCCTTTTTATTTGCGAACCCACGCGACGGCGGTTTAAAGTTCAGATTATAATATACGCAATACTGTAACGTTTGATATCTATCGCTACAACATCCAAATTGTTTAGGGACCGCTGTGTCGTGGCCATTGAAGCTAATTGGCAAGTAGATATGTCGGTTCCGCGTGGAATAGGCGCACTGCGGTAGGGAGAGCCACGAAAAGAGCATTCGTCGTGTGGGGACGGGCGTCCCCCAAATGTGGCGCGAAACTTCCCACCACTTGATACGGTCACGTCACAAGAATAATAAATGATACTAGCGTATAGGACGGAAGCGTCATTCTAATATTCCCATGCCACCTGATATTGAATCTACCTCTTCCTCCCCATGGGCTCATTAACGCGTGTGTTCACCTGCGTGAGTTTAAAGTCCGGCCTCCAGCTACAAGAATTTTTGGTAGAAAGGTTTTACAAGAAATTGGAAGAATCCCAAGTTAGCGAAAAAGGTTCGCACGCCCTATAAGAAATCAAAGAGAACACATTCGCGAGCATTAAGCGGCGAGCATCTTCGAAATTTACGTCATCATGTGTACGGGTACATTTTTTTTATACGCTTGTATTGTTTGTTTTTTGTAAATTCGGGGAGAGGCGTCAGTACTCGCGTAATTCGATGAGCGGCTCATTAACAGCGGGTCGCGGCGGCGGCAGTGTTCCGCGCGCGCCGAGGGCCCACCCCGCTCCGGTTAGTGTGCGTCAATACACCGCGGCTCGCGCTAATTGGAGCAGCCGCACCCTGCCGGCTACCCCCAAACCCACTTCGACACGTTTTGAAAAATGTAAACAAGGAGTTTTCACACAGTGGTACCTGATCATGTGGCCCGGGAGGGCGGAGGCAAGCTGACACGATATGCGACGACGGAGGAAGACGAAGCGACTCTCAGGGAGCTTCTACTTAGGTACGTGTGACACCTTAGCGACACAGTCGAGAATAGCTTTCGCCTTTACTACTGGCTTCATAATGCATTGATTCATGACGAATTTTGTGTGTCGATGTGTCTACCTCTCTACACATTCACCTTGGCTTGGCATCCCAAATATCTTGTATTGCAGATATGTTGATGCGTTAAGAGTGGCGCGGTGGCTGGGCTCACATCATTCACTATCCCTGTCATAAGATCGGACCGTAGCACGCGATTAGCTCGATGGCCACGACCGCACGCTGTTGCAGCGTGGCGCCCGGCGCCGGCGCCGACGACGCCGCCGCCCGCGCTCTCCCACTTGCAGTTAGGCCGCGGACCGGTGCTTGCATGTGTGTCACTGTCATGTGTTACAACTGTAGTATGTCTTTCACGTATGGTGTTGTTATAGACATTGTGAGACTAGAAACTATAATTAGATATCACTTTTTGACTCCCGTTTCGAATAAAGTCTCGTGTAGGTCAATAGAGCTTATCGATTCTTCCTCATGACTGTTGTGTATACATAGTTTTGCTTCGCTAATATCTATGGAAAATCCGTTTCACTATTATTACGTACTGGGTATCTAAAATGGATGTATTTTCGTCACACATCATTACTAACACACATTTTCTAATAAAATATATATGTATAATTATATTATAAAAAATACATTTATTTATACGTTATTAAAATATACTTTATGTTATGTATTAAAAAAATGCAAATTGTTTATTAAAAACAAAATGTGCGCTAATTAAAAAAACATCTCGATTAAATACAATAATATCGAGTAAAATTGCTTTCTAACCCAATTGCCCAGAAACAACTAGAATCATAACATAATATTTATCTACACAGTAACCTTTGCTCAAATACCTTCTTAGCTTTATTACACGCCATTGTTAGATATAAATTTGGACTAATGACATCAAAGTAACCAATTTCGTTCAACTTTGACCCATATATAGAAATCCGATAACGATAAATAGGTACGTATCATATATTTATAATAATCGTATTTTCTTAACGAGCTTTAATGTTCTAGAAGAGCAACGCGAATATGTAGAGTCAGTACTTACCGTCCTTATTCTTTTTTCTTCGCTCATATGCAAGCACGAAAGAAGCGAATACCTAACAAACCGAGTGCGAATAGCAAAGCTTATGCAGTTGACAAAAAGACGTTGCGCGATCTTTTACTTTCAAACTCGATTGCGTCTAACAGTTTGAAAAGGAATAAATTTTCAGTCGAGTGCCGGTGAATGGGAACGCTGAGCTCCGGACTCGGAACTTCTTCGTTAAGAGCTTGCAAAAACGCAGTCTGAAAATATTGTGCGCTAGCGAAAAAGTAAGAATAGAGGCCCGAGCACTGGCGCTTCATTCAGCGAGATTTTCAATAGAGAGCTCTATGCATATTCGTATCGCTAATTATGTTATTGTCATATGGTAAGATATTAATAGAGCTGTTTTGTTGTTCAGCCTTCAAAGACAGGTGGGCGTGATGAGCATGAACCTCTCAGCCAAGCTGGACGAGCTGCAGCGAGGCGACCGACAGCTAGAGACCACGGTCGCGCTCTGCGAGATCCGAACGCAACTACAAGAACTGACTAAAAGCGTTGAGTCATGCCAGAGCGAAGTCTCAGAGGTTAGTAATCAGATCTAACCCAAAACTTTTCCAAGGTTCCCGATGGGACCTATCGCGCAATGGAAGTGGAACATTTAATAGAAATAAGTTATTACAAACCCAAAATTGGTAATTTAACCGCTTATTGTTATTCTAGATACGTTCATAACTTTTGCTTTTTTCAAATCCAATAAATTTGGGATAGGTCAAGCGGGACATGGTTGCCATCAAGCAAGAACTAGACACCGTGCAGCAAGTCAAAGAGGAGATAGAAGAACTCCGCGAGTATGTCGATCGTCTGGAGGAACATTCGCAGCGAAGGAAACTGAGGCTTTTAGAACAGGTCAGAGTCATTATCAAAACTGTTCAAGTGTAACGAAATCCGAGATCATTGAAATTGAATTAATAATATATAACTGCAAATATTTTTTCAGGGCCTTACATTTTTTCTATCATATGCCATCCTGGCTGCGGTGTTAGGAATGCTACAGTTTGGGTACAATACTGGTGTCATAAACGCTCCTGGCAAGGTATATTGGCTATTTCTACCATCTACTTAATTTCTGCTCATCCAATTCCGGCCAAGTAAGTTTTATACGTTTCATTCTTATATTTTTCAGAATATAGCAAACTTTATGAAAGATGTATACAAGAACCGATACGGATTAGACCTCCATGATGACACTGTGAACAGGCTCTACTCTATAGCAGTCAGCATATTTGCAATAGGCGGTATGCTCGGTGGCTTCTCAGGTGGAATGATAGCAAACCGGTTTGGGAGGTAAAATGTACACTTTTATATGTTGTTTTTATTATCAAGCCATTTTCTTTTATTAACTTTTAACTACGTTATTCAGGAAAGGAGGACTATTGCTCAATAACATCCTTGGGATCAGCGGCGCGAGTTTGATGGGCTTTACTAAGATTTCTCATTGCTACGAGTTACTTATTTTCGGCAGATTCATTATAGGAGTTAATTGTGGTGAGTATCATAATGGAATTTCGCAATATTTATAACACTAGACAACTATACATATTGAACTAATAAGACAACAATAATCGATGACGGTTTTTCAGGATTAAATACATCACTAGTGCCAATGTACATATCGGAGATTGCACCGCTAAACTTACGCGGTGGACTAGGTACTGTCAACCAGCTGGCTGTGACTGTAGGGCTTCTTCTATCGCAAGTTCTGGGCATCGAGCAGATTCTCGGCACTGACGAAGGATGGCCTATTCTTCTAGGTTTGTACGCTCTCTTATTCTATCACTAAGAAACTCTCCTTCTTGTGCTTCTTATATGGTGAATAATATACTACTGGCATCATTTTCAGGGTTAGCAATTTGCCCGGCAATTCTACAACTGCTTTTGTTGCCTGCTTGCCCCGAATCTCCAAGATATTTGCTGATTACTCGACAGTGGGAAGAAGAAGCGAGGCGTGCGTTACGAAGGCTCCGCGCTAGTAATCAGGTATATCGTTGCTTGTTCATTGACTCTTTTCTGACTAAACCTACAACCTTTCAATCACGATGAATACACAAGTAAACCACAAATGGTAAACTAACTCTGAAATTTCGGTTTAGAACGCATACGCAAAAATATCAGCCATTGGACAAAAAGCAAGGGATGGTAATCAAACGCAAGGCCTTATAGATTTCTCGACATAATTATCTCTTCTTCCAGCCAAAATTTGGTATGTTGATAGTTTGTAACACAATATGTTGACAGTATTGTTTTTGGTATTCCAGGTGGAGGAAGACATTGAAGAGATGCGGGCAGAGGAGCGGGCGCAGCAGGCTGAAGCGTCCATATCAATGAGAGAGCTGCTCTGCTCGCCGACGCTCCGCGCGCCGCTACTTATCGGCGTCGTCATGCAGCTTTCACAACAACTCAGCGGGATCAATGCGGTACGTGGCAAGATCAGCCAGATGACGCCCAACCTTTGACAAACGCCTCACTATCAATAGGGTTGCAATAATACCCACGTTTTACAGGCGGCTTGAGGATCGCAGAAGGCTCACCGCCGTTAACAGAGAGGACGCTGCTTCCTCTAGTGGATCTGGATTTAGTGTATTATTCGTATGATAGATAATTCAAGATTCAACGATCTACTGAGTATGAACCTGAGACGATTCAGCTCTAGGCCTCTATTATTACTGCCTCCAATAATTGAGCTATGGTCGTCTCGTGCCTAGTCTAGAAAATGTTTCCAGGTGTTCTACTATTCGACATCGCTGTTCACATCTTCGGGCCTAACTGAGGAGTCAGCCAAGTTTGCAACTATGGGCATTGGAGCCATTATGGTTGGCATGACTCTCGTCTCGCTGCCGCTCATGGACCGCACCGGTCGCCGCACGTTGCACCTCTACGGCCTCGGCGGCATGTTTATCTTTTCGATATTCATCACAATTTCATTCCTCATAAAGGTGTGTCTGGTTTCTACTAATACTGTTCAAAAAACGTTTAGATGTTTCTCCGAGGGTTGTTATTATAGTTACATATTTGATAGCCAATATGACTCAACTAATAACATTCCGATCCGATCCCATCTATCTAAAGCACAATGGCCATTACGAATAAAGTTTGACAAAAATTCTAGAAATCTGAGAAAAAAAAACTGAAAAACTGCAGTCACTCGGAACTTTAGTTTACTTCTAAGAAATATATTAGAACTTCTTATAATCAGATACTATATAAAGGAACTTAAGATACTTTCATACGCTCTAATCTATAAGATTAGTTTCAAAAGGGCAAGAATTTTAATTTAGTAAATTGGCATTACAACTTAAAACGTATACATTTTCTTCTATAGATAAAAGCTACTTTGAGGAATGCCTTGGACTTGACCGAGACATAATTTGCTTTAGTTTAATAAGCATAGTGTAATCTTCTCCGCTCTAGTTTAACTATTACTTATTAGACGATTCTAAAAAAATAATATAATATGGCATATGGACAAATGTAGTTAAATGCACAAATCGTAATTAAGACGCCAAAATCCTCACAGGGAAAAGAAAAAAGTGTTTTTTCATTAATTGTTTCATTACATGCACTGATATAATAACTGCAGTACATCATTGGGTATACTGATTTAATAACCGCTAAAGGTAGGTAAATGACTGAGCAATTTTCAATATTAAAATATTAAAGTTCTAGCCCTATAACTGTCTTCGAATGGCTTTAGTTAACAAAGTAACATCATTTTCTTTAATAAGGTTCTTTTTTGCAAAGATAACTTCATAAAATAGCATTTACGCCATTTGACGACAAACCTTAAATAAGATAGATTTATTCGGCAGCTTTCGCACGCTTTCACTTCGCCTTATTAAATTATGAGACTAAAATTTTGAAGTAACAAGTAAGTATTGTAAGTTTTTCGTCTAAAGTTGGATATACCTAACTTAAGACGGTTTATTTACTTTTTTGATATTTCATATTCAAATATTTATTTCATCTTTAGATAGGTTCATTTTCTGGGAGATAACATGACAGAAAGTCACGTTGCCCACAATGTTCTTTAAATTCAATTTTACAAGCAAATGCATGCAGTGTTATTTTATGATTTCTTTTGTTTTCACATGCCACTTTTCTTTGCTTTAGCGAAGGTTTCTGTTCCCAATTCTAGTACCATTGATATTAGATGTATCCCATTTATATTTTTAGTGTAATTTAAAAGTCTGGGAACAGAATCCGCCGCCGCTTCGCTAGCCCTCCCCCCAGCTGCGACTTTCCTGTTTCCGAAACCGGACTCTCGGTAGGAAAGCTATGTAAATAAAAGAGAAATAAACTCTCAAATATAAATGTTAGGAACATCACTCACAAAGCACTGAAACACATTTTTGCTCACCATCGACATGTGAAGCCTACGACCGTGGGACGCGAGAGGCTAACGCACGCGTTTTTTACAATGATGCGAGATTTTTGAATCACACAAACACTGCTCAAAAGCAGATAGCACTTTTCACTATAGCATACGCATTACATGCGATAGACGAAGACACTTCGCCACCAGCACCATTCGGTGTAAGTCATACGACAGACAACGCATATAGTACGACAGACACACAGACAGACGAGTGTGTGATGTGCATTTATGTTTGGAAATTTATTTCGTCTCCGGTCGGCGACGGGAAAGAACACCATTGCTATCCCCTGATAGGAGTTCTTCGGGTATGTGCAGGAGATGATCGACTGGATGAGCTACCTGTCGGTGGTGTCAACGCTCAGCTTCGTGGTGTTCTTCGCGGTGGGGCCTGGCTCCATCCCGTGGCTCATCACGGCGGAGCTCTTCTCACAGGGGCCGCGCCCCAGCGCGATGGCGATCGCAGTATTAGTCAATTGGATGGCTAACTTCGTAGTCGGCATCGGTTTCCCTAGTATGAAGGTACTGTACACACATCTCTACTTTTACAACATTGCCTAATTAACTCTGATCTACTCTAATACAATGCACTTACTGATGGTACAAGCTTCAGGGTTGAGCGTTTAATTCCGCGAAATAAAAGCAGTTCGCGTATTATTTGCTAAATGGTAACTAGGTATCGTAAATTAACTCTTGCAGACACGACCGCCAGGTTCTGTCTGTGTAAACCTATCAATGTTTGTAACCTGCTTTTTTTCTACTTTTCAGGCACTACTGGAAAACTATACATTCCTGCCTTTTAGTGTATTCCTTGCAATTTTTTGGATATTTACTTATAAAAAAGTTCCTGAAACGAAGAATAAGACCTTCGAGGAGATTTTGGCACTATTTCGGAATTCCAATGGCAGGTAAGGTCACCCTAACCATATACATTTCCTTGACGTCTGTTTTACACAAATTTTACTTACCCTGAAACGTCGTTGGGCTACACAGCTTTGCCATATTTTTGTCTCACTACAACTTATACCACTCGCACATACCGATATACTCGTAAGACACCGATGAACCACGAACATCGGCACGCCGCCGCACACATTTTCTTGTCTTTTATAAATACACTGCGTTTTGTAAAGTCGTGACTTTCTGGCAAGAAAATTATAGAGGCTGGGTTACTTAGAGATAATTGTTTTCTTTTGGGGACGTTACTAAAAACGTACGTAATTCCATTGGGTACATTAATACGTAGCAGTACATATAAGCAGCAGTATGAGCTACCGAGAGCAAAATAATCATCCAAGGTATCGTGTGTCAGCTGCTGCAAACAGTTAGCGGGGTTAGTTTCGAGAGGGTGTTCGGTTTGTGTGGTGTGTAGTGGTATGCAGGCCGGATTAGAGGTTCTCATTGGGTAGTGCGTGACGCGTGCGTGTGTGCAGGGACAGTTTCCGCGACAGTCGGCTCTACGGCAGCATGATGAACTGCGTCAACGCATTGGAACAGCAGCTGCCTCCGCCCCCGCCCCCAGCCCCCGTTGACGAGAAACACGACTCACGTAAGTTCGAGCCCCGACACTGCCTTCACTACCGCCTGCCTTCATTGTCATGACACTTACTTTGTCTTACTTGTGTCAACAAAACTTCTACATACTGAATCTCACGGTTAATTCAGTATCAAACCATATATAATACGCAAAAACTAAGGTTTCTCGTAAAATATTCTTCTTGATTATCTCGTTATATCTTTCTTCTTGTGGGTAAAGCCGTATACGTTTAATTTAATAATAGTGATGAATACATAATCATATATCATTTGTAAAACGCCAAATCAAGTTTCTGAATAGCTTATACCCCTGACAAATTATTAAGAGGTTGACACAAGTAGGCCGAGAATTCAATTAAGATAAGAGTTTGCACAGTCAAGTTTTGTCTACATCTTAAAAAGAAGCTTTTATACCATTACTGCAAATGTTTCGATTGCTTGCTCCAGCTAATTTGACATCATAATCTTGGGTAAGATGAACATGGTATGTTACGTAAACGGCCCGACTCAGGGCGGCTCGGCAAAGCTTGCACGAGCTATCGCTTGTCGATTTATTGACACGGAACAAAGGCTGCTCGTATAAACGCGCCGCCACCGCTTTCTTTTCTTTTCTTTTTATTTAAATACAAACCCCCAAGGGGACAAGGGTTAGGCCTTCGTCCAGCAGTGGACGTTTTCTGGCTGATAGGTGTGGGTGAAATACAAACCCCGTTAATGGGGACTACCACTGAGCAAAATACCTACTGCTGCTAGAATCGCGCTATTTACGCGCCATTTTAACGCACCTTTAGAAGGTTGTTGATCCGCGAATGCTGAGAGTAGTTGTGAAATACTTTTTTTTTTATAATCCACTGTAATATCCTTATCTACAATAATATTCGCTTAGCAAAAGTTATCCGCACGATATTCCGCAGTCTTCAGCGCGTCGCTCGTAGTGATGTACCACAAGGTCGGAGATCGCGCTATTGTGGTGCCAACACCTAAGAAGTGGGGTTTCGCTTTTCTGTGGCGCCAACTATTAATCAACTCGCAGTGGATACAGCAAACCGGCAAAACTACATCATGGATAAAAAGTCAACGAACGAGAACCTTCCGCAAAACATGCAAACGCAAAGCATTCTTGCTCGGTCTTACATAAAAAAACACCGCTTTAAGTTTAATGTCATGAGTACTACGTAATAAATTTTTTCTTTGGGCATAAGTTGAATGACGTTTGTTAACCCGTTATGTCCAGTAGGTAGTATAAAGTGATAGAGTTCGCTTACCTATACTGCAGCAGTGGTTATGGTGATTGCAGTATCCGAGCAGTCGTCGGGTGGAGGCGAGGCGGGGCGCCCGCCACCGCCGCTGCCACCCCCACGGTTCCCTGCGACCGGCAACGTCTGACAATGGGAGACCACTGCGCGTGCGCCTCTAGTCGCGCCCATCAAAGCCGCCGCCAACTTCTTGTTTCATGGACTCAAGCGCCAAGCGGGCCGCGCCTCTATCACTACCACACAACAAATGTTCTAAATCGATGTGATTAGTTAAAATTTAGTTTGTAAGTCACTGCGTAAACTTAACATACCTAACTAGTTCTTTAGTGTGTCATTTTATGACATAATTTATAAAAAGCATAGGTACCTTGTAAAGTGCCATCGGATTCTTGTACCCATTTTAATTAGGTCTTCATTGAGATTTTATGGAGACATAGGACTGGGACGGCGTCGATCGCGACTGTTCATCTAATAATGGAACGGTCAACTGATAGTTTCTGATAATAAAGTTAAGGATACTTCGATTCGTAGATATAATCGACTACCTACTGCCGCGAGCGGGCTGTGGATGCGAAAGAGCAGGCTCGACTGGCACGCACGGGTTAATGCCAACTAATTCTACGTAGGAAATATATAAATAAATTATAAAATGAGTACGACGACAGTACTCGAACAGATGTCACTTACATCAACGACGATCTTGTATATATCGTCGTTGCTTACATGTATAAAATTACAATGTAAATACATGCTGTGACTTTATTGTATTGTTATGTTTTTATATAAGTATATAATATGATTATATTATTTTAGAAATGTTTTTATTCTCTTTTTACTCATAATTATTGTTGTATACTTATTAAAAGAAGTCATATCTTAAATGATCGAAATTAACAGTTATGTTTACCAAATACTGAAAGCCATGTTAATTATGAGATGGGGATTGTAAATTACATTAGCGGGACATGATTGTGACAGTGGAGACCCTCGTTAGCCTATCGATTGCTTTAGATATGCGACGGCCACCAATATTTGTTTTGTTTGCTGTTGAATTTACTTGTAGCAGTTAAGAATGAAGTTTACAATTATATCATTTGACGAAAGAAACGGACAGCGTTATTGTAAGTTATACACTTTTGTGGAGTCTTTTAAAGATGTTAAGGTTCTCAATGATGCGCCCCCGAGAGATAACCGAGCGGCCTCTACCGGGCTAGTTACGACAGGGTTGAAAGCGATTCGTTCGTCCGTGCGTCTGATTACTGCTCAATTGATTATTAAGACTAAGGGGTTCCGTAGCGTATCATGATTGGTACACGGCCTAAATATTAAAAAAATTATGTGTATCTAAACGGTGTCGCTGACGTTGACTGAATTATATCATTTACTAAATTGTGATACGCTCCAGAGTGCGAGCGTACGAGCCTTACGTTGATCAGAGAGATCGGTTGACTCGAACGCAACGATCATCGACCACTTATGATCAAGTCGCCTTACGTTTATTCTAAAAATCATTGAAATCAGCTGCGCAATAAATCTGTACATGTAATGATGTTAATACCTCTTTACACACAATATTATACATAAGATAACTAGTTTAAATTTTACATAAATATAAATAACTAGTGTTGACTAGGATATTATATAGTAAAATGTATTAGTTTATTGGTTAATGAAAACTTGAAACGAATAAATGTAAATCCATATATTGTCAATTTCACAATCCAAATAAGGTTGTAATTAATGTTAACGTTTCCGATTCAGAATCAAAATGTATGCATTTTAGCGCGACATTATGTAGCAAGACGGTGCATATTTTTTGTCAGGATTACTTAATTACCGGTAAAAAGGAAGCAGTCAATAAGTTTCAATTAAACTTTAGTTGGTTTATGAGATTAAGTCCCGGTGATAATAAAGTTTTACTCTACGAGTATCGGAATTATTCAAAATAAAACATTTTAAATATGATTAAAATGCACAATGATAAATACACAATAGGTATGTACATATACCTAGATAAATTTGTAAATGCATTATTAGGGTTAATCACGGCGTAAGTTACTATTTAGAGTCTCTTGTTATAACTTAAAAATACAATACTGATATATAATAAGTAATATATGATCTGAACGGTCAGCAGTGTATTTGGTCAGCTTATAAATATTTTTAATCAGTTCAAAGTTATATCTGGTCAGAAAACTGTGTAAAAATAAGACCTGCAACAACACTCTATGCCTTACAGGCTCTAAAACAGTTTGTAAAGGTGATTTACTGCTTTATTAATTGTTACCCAGTCTAGAGACTCGGGAAATTTAATATAAGGCCGAGCTTTCAGTTAGCAGACTTGGTTCTGCCTAACATCTTATAGGCGGCGATAAAAAAACGTATGCAGAATCCGGTCAATGAGAGGAAAGCTAGGTCTCTTCAAATTTCTTTCCCTGAGGTGGTTATGATTTTATTTGTTGGAGAACCTACAATAGCATTTTACCCTTTGTATAACTGGCAGAACCATATTTATACCTACTGGTCAAAGTAGTTTAAATTCTGATCTTGGCTACTGATCGCATTTATTTAGTTGTATAACTGATTTTATTGTATTATTGAGGACAATAAGGTATGCATTGTTAATGGATTAAATAGTAGTTTGTTCATAAAAAATATTAGGTCAAAACTTCTTCATATTTTAAAAGTATATTACTATACATATAAAAAGTCATTTAAGTATAATACCTAACCTACTTTACAACAGATGAAAATCAAATACCTTATTATTTATGTGCAAAAAAATAACGTATCTTTTAAGTTATAACAAAACGCTTTAAATTTTACTATACGTTTTCCATACCTATTACATAGTTATGTATCAAAATGAAATAATATAAACTATTACTCTCATTTAAATTAATAATTATCATTACACTATCATTATTTTATCGTATAAAATAGACCAGCACCGTAAATAAAAGCACAATTTTTAGAATGTCTGCGCACAAGACATCCTTGAAGTTAGGTAGAAGGAAAGGCACAAATGTATTGAACATGTCACAAATTTACGGAATAAAAATATCGCGATCCCCTATCCCCGTATTATAGATTAGTTTCAGTACCTACTTACTTATTCAGATCATATCAATACGCGAATGATTGAAAAACGACAAGGTTAATCCAATAATTTGCTGTTACTTTTTAAGTATGCAAGAGAAAATTGTATATATAGGATGTTGTTTCTGTAAATTAAGTTGATAAATTAGTGTATCGAAATTCTAAATAGTTAATGCGAAAACGGACCCGCCAGATGTGAACGGATATAATGAGTCTGAATCGGCATAAAGCACGTCGACTAGAGGCAATATAAATAATAATGAATATGTATATCTAACAACAAAATATGTATAACGAGTGGAGCAAATTGTACGCGGTCAGATTCTAGTGCTATAGACCACACGGCCGCCCTCGCTGTTTGGCTACTATACTTGGATAAAGTTATAGAACAGCGGCATATTCCCCACACTGCCCGGTATTTAATACCATATATGCCACATTAGATACTAACAAATATTTGTAAATATATTAATTTACTGTAAATTTGGTCATAGATCAAGTTCATCAGTCAAATTCATGTGCGCTGTGAAGGTATATGCAGAGCTGTGTATTAATGGGCTCAGTCGAACTAATGCAATATTATTATGTGTTGTCATTAAATCGCTATTCTATATCTAGTGTATAAGTGCTTAATTCACGTTTTTGTTATGAAAGAATGTTTGCTGTGATTTACATTTCAAATGTTTTTTATGTTGTTGTAATTTATCATGTTAAGCTCAAATTGTATTGGATTCGACCGACTGAACCTAACCCATTACGATATTATATAGGTACTTATTGTTAATCCCGAGATAATTAACGTTAAAATAGGTTAAAATCATCAGTATATCCTTACATTGAAAATCTGTTCAATCACTATTGTAGATAATTGAATAAAACTGTCCGTGTTTGATCACCAAATTATTTATCGTACTGTAGAAGTTAACTTCTATCATAAAGGAGCACAGATTGAAACGAGTTTGGCTCTTCACTTACTGCTACTACTGGCTTTTACCTATTTATTATAATTATTGTGTACCTACTATTGTATATTTAGCGGATCTATCTACATTCTGAGTTTAGACTTAATCTTCGTTAACGTACAGATTATTATTAATTATTTACATGTTTTCGAGATTCAGAGCTGTATTTATCTAAATATATTTTTCTGCTATATGAGATGAGATATTTTTTAATATAATCATATTTGAAAAGAATTAGCTCAGTTAAAAAAAAACATTTTAACGTAATTCGTATTTCGTAAGTTTAGGCTCAAAATTAATTACCATTAATGTAATCTGACTGCCAATATTAAGAAACATATTGAAACATAGCAATATAAATGTTTTAGATATAAGGAATAGATTTGAAGCTGTTTTTTATAGATTATATTGTGTTGTAAGTAATAATTTTATAAGATAGTGTGGGATAAAACAGACAATAACCACTCTTGAACCTCCATCTTCAATCTGTAGCCCATGACATGTTATACCTTAAATATATTTTATATTTAATGTATTTATGTTCATGTTTTATCATTGTGGAGGTTATAAGAAGAGCACCTATGTACAATTCGGTCTTTGGCGTGTATGTAGTAACATTTAACATGTTGGATGCCAACTCAAATGATGCTGTTTCCCTCGGTGCCATCTTTCAAAACTTGTGATCTTTTAACTCTTGATATGTTATTATGAATTCTAATTTTGATGGCGTAGCCGCACCCAAGATGTGTATTGGCTTATAACATCACACCTTTAGCTAAAAGACGTCCACCGCTGGACGAAGACCTCCTCTTAATTGGGCGGTGTTGCCATAATAATCCCCACGGTAGGCAGGCGGCTTGGCGATCGCAGAATGCTTACCAGCGTCAAACTTCCGAGAGGACGCTGCTCCCCGTGCTATGGTGGTTCTGGATGCAGTTTTAGGACATACCTAGGTCCGCACGTATTGGCCTATGGCTTCTAACAAGTACCAAAAGTACCATAACATACAAGCCATAGGTACTTACTTAATGTATACAAAAACAATTTGTGAAGTAGTTAGGTACTCAGAATTTCAATATTTAGCATTACAATTTTATACGTAGTTAATATACAAGATACACCCACACGTGTAAGGATAAAACATGGGGAATTAATGATACGGTGGATTTTTGAATTAATTCCGCTGGCAGTGCTAATGGCATCCAACGTGTTATTCAGTCATATTCCCGCGGTTCACATTCACACTAAAGGCCATTATTAATTTCTTCAGCAATACTTATACGCTTTGATATAATCATAACTGTATATACAAAATATTATACTTATAACTTGCGTTTAATTAGGTAGGTAATTTATTTAAAACTGAAAAGAAAAAATATTTTTATGTGCTTCTAGAACTAATCTGTAGAGTGGACGTACAGACCGAATAGTATGTTTTATCAAACGGTGCTTATTTTTAGTGGGTATTATATGTGGGTATTATTTGTGAAACTGTATCGTAATATTCGTAATGGGTTTATATGTCTAACAAACAAGGTTATGAATGTACGAGCGTATGTTGTGTACTCGTATTGTGTCACGTGGCGACGCTTGACGCACGGGCGACTTCGAGGAGCAACCCTTTAAAGCGTAGCCCGGGGTGCGGCCGGGACAACGGGCTAGTAAGCCAGCTCTCCCCAGTTAGTTATCTTCGCCTGTCTACTTTAGCACTCTCCACGGCCATGACACAGTCTGCGTTTCTACGGGGAATACTCCGTACTTGTACAAATGGAAAATAATTTTATTGAACTACATACATAATTGTTAAAAAACATAAAATAAATGAATTGAGTTTTCCTTTTTTATTTATTTATCTGATTTCAGTCCCAAAATCATATGTGCGACCCGAAAATAATGTGGATGATTGTTCTTTGAAATTGTGTATAGAGAGCCAAAAATTTTACTGATGATACGACCAAAGTTGTAGTTTAAAAACCACTGCTAGTCAGTATTTAATTTCGAGTACGTCAGAATTTAATTGAATTTCATATATTAGATTGCGTCATCCCAGTGATTGGCCAATCGCAAGCATAGAATGTTACCTCACCCCCTGGCCGCAACGGTATGTCGTGTTTGTGTATAAGATAAATTATGTTTACGAGCTATCAACAGGTTATATGATCTGTGCAGCAGAGTAACTTCCGCTTCGTTATGGCGGGTTTCTTCACAACATTTACCAAAAAACAATATTGTTAAAACATCTCTAAAACTCATCAGTTAAAAGTTTCACAAAAAGGTTCTCGGGACTCATCACACTTTTTGGAGTGGTAGGACTCCACTGCAGAGTCCGACTAGGGAAGTAACACACCTTTGTCAGTTATTCAACCGCCAAGCAGTAGTGTGCAAGCATTACTGTGTTCCGGTTTGAAGGGCAATGTTACCAGAGAAATTACTGGGTATGATGAGATTTAACATCTAATATCTCAGGGTGCCGAGCGCAGTGCAGTGCGTAGCAGGATTGTGTTCGCAAGGTCATAATTCTAGCACTGCTACTGTTAGTGGCAGACGTGACGTTTACCACCAGGCGAAAGTCTTGCTCGTCTAGTCACTTGAATGAATAAAAAAAAACTTCTGCTTAGCTTAGATAGAGTATGGTAAGAATATTCATACCATACACTATAGCTACGCTAGCGCCATTCTGGAGGGTATTGGAACTGTTATTTACGGCTTAAAGCTGGTCACATTTTTCAACTTGTCTCCCATATAAGACGGTACTCCTTCTACTCTACCGTCCATAACTTAAACAAAAGAAATTGGCACAGCAGCGCCCTCAAATCTCGAGTTATCTTTTGTATAATAATAAATTCTACAGCTTGTTAAAAAAAAGTCTTGAAACGCAAGCTTTTTCTTTCCTAGCAATTTAAGTACCTACTATGTATGATATAACACGAAATTGGGTAAAATGTATCCAATCGACAGAGGAAGAAGGTTCCTCAGTCGTAGTATGGGATTGCTAGCATTTTTAATTATTTACGATAGTGGCGCCCCTATTTTTACTATTGCCAAGCCATACATAAGCTTTTATTTGATAACTTTACATTTTATTTATTAATACGTGCAACCCGCTATATTATCGTCGATCTACCAGATTTTTCCGCATTTCCAGAAAGTAGGTATCCTACGTTCGCCCACGTGGTGGGTGCACACTACCGCCATGCCAACGCAGTTTCGTCGTGAAAAGGTAACAAACAGATAGACTGAGAGACAAACTTATTTTTGCTTTCATAATACCTACTATCGTATAAGAATTTATCAGTGGATACATAATCAGGATTTGTATAGTAAGTAGGTACATAATTTAATATATATTTAGGAACAGGTGCATTCGACTGGTATTGAACAGGTAAGAGGAGAGAGATCTAAATCCTCCAAGGGGAAGAGTGCTTGCTGGTCCCGATGTCGATGTCTACTATTTCGCTATTCAGTTTCGTAATAAAAGGAAAATCGTCAAGGATAGGAAGCCTTTAATCATTTAAAAAATCTAGCAACGATATACACGAGTTAATTAATGCTTTCAATATACCTACAGACTGATTCAAACTTAACGGCGGCTGTGAAGTGCGCTGAAAGCGAGACAGCGATTGTACGCACACCGCACGCCTAATTTGTGATACTGAGCAGCGTCTCGCACCTAAGTTCATAGCCGCCATTAAGTTGGAATCAGCCTATACCATGATTTCGTGGACCACGTTTAGTGGTCTGTTTTCACTCCTTGAAAAAGGTCACCGATTGTGACAAAACTATAGTCGGAGTATCCGATGTAATTAAACATGACTATTCCAATAACACAAATGTGTCAAAGCTACGTCAGTTTATACGAGGGCTACACTAAAAGTATCGGGAATGGAATATTTCCACTGTTTCTGTCATATTAAAATCTTTTTAATTGAAAACTCCTTGGTTTTAACAATCGAATACCATTTATTTATTTAAAAAAATATTCTCGGTCTTGTCACAAGGTTTTGTCAAACTTGTTTAGTCGTTGAGAAAATGGAATTGACTCGAGAAAATTCAAGAGCGATGATTTATTATGACTTTCGAAGTGGTTTAACACAAAAACAGTGTGTTGACCGGATGATTTCTGCATTTGGTGATAAAGCCCCATCCAAAACCACAATTTATCGCTGGTTTGCTGAATTTCAACGTGGACGTGTCAAGCTCAGTGATGATCCCCGTCAAGGTCGTCCAAAAACTGCAGTCACCCAAGAAAACGCTGATGCTGTGCGTAAGCTGATTGAGGAAGATCGACATGTGACATACCGCGAAATTCAGGCAACTTTAGACATTGGCATGAGTCAAATACAAATTATCTTGCATGAAAAATTAGGTGTAAAAAAGTTGTTTTCCAGATGGATACCGCATTCGCTCTGTGAAGAGCAAAAAGCGGCTCGCGTTACTTGATGCGTCAGAACTCTCGAAAGATTCCACGCAGGATCCTCAAATGCTGTATACAACATCGTATCAGGTGACGAATCCTGGATATACGCGTACGAACCCGGAACAAAAAACCAGTCACGAGTTTGGGTGTTCGAAAATTAGTTAAAGCCAACAAAAATTGTTCGTTCACGGAGTGTTGCAAAAAAATGGTGGCCACGTTTGTCTCCAAAACCGGCCATGTTACGACTATTCCTCTTGAGGGACAAAGAACGGTTAATGCAGAATGGTATGCTAGCATTTGTTTGCCACAGGTCGTTTCTGAACTCCGTAAAGAGAACTGCAACCGCCGCATCATCCTCCATCACGACAATGCGAGTTCTCACACCGCGCACAGAACAAAAGAGTTTTTAGAGCAAGAAAACATAGAATTATTAGACCATCCGCCGTACAGCCCCGACCTAAGCCCTAATGATTTCTATACTTTCCCTAAAATAAAGAATAAATTGCGTGGACAGAGATTTTCATCACCTGAAGAAGCTGTGGACGCCTACAAAACGGCCATTTTGGAGACCCCAACTTCCGAATGGAATGGTTGCTTCAATGATTGGTTCCATCGTATGGAAAAATGTGTCAAATTTCGCGGAGAATACTTCGAAAAGCAATAAATATATTTTTAAATAGTAATGTTGTGTCACTTCCTTGATTCCCGAAATTTTCAGTGCCGCCCTCGTACGACGAATTATCGTAACCGCGTATGACTCGGTGACCACGACGAAATTGTAGTTACCTGGTGCACTCTGGATTTTCATCTGGATCTGGATTTTCAGTCCTTTGTTTTTGAGTAGTGGGTTAAGTAGTTTAGGCTTTTTTTTAGTCTTATGCTAGGGCTTCACATGCGTGACGCTTTACGTCCAGTTATCGGAATAATTGACGTGCAATAAATGATGCATTAAACAATGCGCTACATGGGCGGCCACACTATCATTTGACTTTGAATATCGCCTAACGTCTAACGACGTTAATAATACCACTAGCCCATTAGCGTGCTAACACCCGGCCATATCTGCTTACTGTATCAAATACCGCGCTAAATAATAGCATTACACGCAGGTGAAGCCCTAGTATTAAAAAAACAAGGTAGATATGTATTTTGTTTAAGTTAACCTACTGACCGCCACAGTACGCCTATACTTAACAAGCGCTCGCAGGCCCTAGTGCAACTTAGTATTTACTTACTGTATGGGCCCTAGGCGCCAACGACAAAATCTAAATATGACAAAAAATATAATAATTGATTATGAAAAAAAAAGGCTGTATGGAGGTTTTCTCCCACAATGTTTTTCTTCACCGTTAAAGGCTACCACGGCAGTCCCATAAAACCCATTCGGCTAATTTAAGAAAGTATGGTTCAAAATCCTCATGCTCGTTGTACAGTATGTATACTGATTGACTGCCTTATAGCTCAGTTGGTAGCATGTCTGCCTTCAGAGATGTAGCGCGTGGGTCCGACCCCCACCCAGGGCAAACATTTATGTGACGAACATAGATGTTTGTTCTGTGTCTGGGTGTAGTATATAATCTTATCTATTAAAATATTCCTAAAGCCTGGATACATTCCTGCCATTACCAGCTCCTGGAAGAACTCGCAACTTCTGTTTTTCAGCACAAATCAAAGGCACAGAATAAATAATAGTACTACGTACAGAAAGTTAACTCCGCAAATGAATTGAAATAAATAAGGACTCTATCTACTAGGCAATAAAGTAGCAATTCAACTCGCACAGCGCTGGGTACCGCTCGTTATATTCACCTAGATATACCGCTCTCTTTCTATCACGTATGCTTAATTACGTGTACGACGAGGCTAGCGTGCGGGCGGCGACTGACTTCTGCCTTGCATTGTCCACCCGGACGGAGCGCCGGCCGAACATACCTAAACTGCGGAGTGACACCCCCTGTCAAAGGCTCAAACGGTGCCCACATTACGCTCGGCTAACATGACGAACATGTAGACTGTAGCGTTAGAAACTCGCATTGAATGAGGCTCAGCTAAGGCCAACATGTATGGTCGGCTTTATTTTCCTACTATATAAGTAACTAGTATTCAAAAGGAAAATAAGAAAAAAGTTTGATTTTGATTGCTTCAAAATATATTTTGTCTGTCTTTTTGAATTAGATACATACAATAAAAAACACATAATGATAAATAAACGATATTAAATCAATTAAAAACTAAAATTAATTAAATTAAAATTATATATATTCATTTGAAAAAAAAAATGATTAACTTGTCCAAGACCAGTTAAAGGGGTTCCTTGGAATTTGCTTCGTATATTAAAAATTATATTACTGGCTTTTCGGTGAAGGAAAACATTGTGACGAATCATGCAATATCCAATAAATACCCCATACCAGAGTAATGAAATATCGCCTAACCACCCCAAGAGTGTGATGATAAAGGCTGGGATGAGCAAATCCCCTAATTTCATTTGGAATTTTGTAATATTCATGTTTAGTAATTACCTACCTCAGAATAAGAATTAAATTAGAATGGATTCAGTATTACACTTTGTGAAAATGCATATCCAATAAATAAAATGTATGTCCAATAAATAAAATGTATGTCCAATAATTAGAATATGTGTTGCCTAAAATCATGTTTAAGTATTCGTCGGATATAACGATTACTACTAATAGTAGTAGTTACATAATTATTATGAACAGATAAACATATTTATTAATTATTATTCAAGTCAATATAAAACATTCCAATATATATATATTCATTCGTTCATAAATTATTAATACTAACCGTCATATGCATAAAACGTATAATACGTTTTGTATTTCAAACCAATTTTTTTTTTAGTATTTTGGCAAATTTCTTTCGAATTACGATTGTTTCGCTCTTAATAAACTCGTCAAGTGAATAAAAAGTCATATTTTAAATTAAAGTAAACTCAAAAACTCAACAAGTTTCTTAAACGAGCTGTTGTTTTGCACTCCCGCAAAATTTGCAGGTCCAATCCTGAAATCACGCAAATATTATCAGCTGTTCCATACATTTTGTCCAAGGACAATGAACTTTTTGTACGGAAAAGCTGTTTTTTTCGTGATTTCTTGGCTGGCCCCTTAGTAAAAGTTATTCATAACGATGAGTATATCCACCTCTGTAAATTTGGCGGGAATGCTAAACAACTGCTTGTATATTACATTTAAAACTCAAAAGATATGCATAAAGTACTTATACATCCATGCTCAGTTGTTCACCCATGCATATTGTAAGGTGTGAAATAAATATTTTTTTTTATAACCTGAATATTAATAAAACTGCATACAAGGTTTGTTCATTATCCAGAGATTATTTTGAAACATGAATCTTGGATACCTAACCGACCCTTAAATCTATTATTAATAAGTCAAAATAATTATAGATCAATAAAATAAAATTGTCAAATGAATGATGTATACAAAAACATAAATAATTCATAAAAAAATTGCAAAATTTCATTTTTGTTCAAGTTATTTACAAATAAATACAGAAAAATTAATTACTTATCTAGAATGTCTTTGTGTAACGCGAAAAGCTGCTTTGTGTAGGCATCCAGCTGATATGCCTTCTGCTCCACAAGAGAAACTTGGACATCAATCTCATCTATTTGATCGAGAAGTGGTTTAATTTGCTGCTCACCTGAAAAACAAAAATAAGTGTTTAGGACTACCATCATCATCAGCCCGGAGACCCCCACTGCTGAACAAAGGCCTCCCCTTAGACTGCTACACTGTACGACAACCTGCCTGGTTGCCCGCGACTCGGCTATAAAAATGTCGTAGGTCCACTCAGTGGGAAGGCCTTCTTACGCTGCGCCTTCCGGTTCGTGGTCTACACTCAAGAACCTTTCTTATTATGAAAACTGACTTGACACATTTTTGTTTTATTTATACGGGAATACTCACGTTGGATTAAATCGGATACTCCGACTATAGTTTCACGTTCTGCTTTGTGTGCTAAGCAGGACGCAGCTGCACGCGCGTTAGGCTCTGTTTTCACTCTTTGAAAAAGGTAACCGGATGTGATCGAAACTATAGTCTGAGTATCCGATTTAATCAAACGTGAGTATTCCCGTATAAATAAAACGTGTCAAAACCACGTCAGTTTTCATAATAAGAAAGGTTCTTGAGTGTAGACTGTAGTATAAATAAAACAAGAACCTTTCTTCCCTATCGGATATGAGTTCTTCAAGCGATGTGGCGATGTTTTCGACTAGGTAGGTAATTTATATACATTATCGACTGCCTTATAGCTCAGGTGGTAGTATGTTTACCTTCAGAGCTGTAGGGCGTAGGATCGATTCCGATCCGATCCAGGACAAGCATTTATGTGACGAACATAGATGTTTTTGTCTGTGTCTGAAAGTTGTATGTATTATAGCTGTAAGTGCGCATAAACAAAAAAACATAGGTAAAAGTATCCTATCAACTATCTGGTTCCCATAGTACAAGATTTGCTTAGTTTGGGGCTAGGGCAAGATGACTTGTTGTATAATATCCACCCAATATTTATACACAAATTATAAATAAATATTGGGTGGATATTTATAAGTGTGTTTTTTATACATACATAGTTTTTCATACTCATATATTGTCTTTGAAAGATTGCTGACAAAATTACGAAGATCTGCAAACTTTGTGATTCCTTGTCGATTGATCTCTTCAAACAAAGCATAGTGTTCCTAGAAATAAAATACAACTTGAATACCTACTCTTTGGGTCATCCATGTACTGTAATTATGTATGATGACTTCAGCTGTGTGATGTTTTTTTATTGAAAGGCAAAGTTATGGTTGTGAATGTAAAGATCACATTTGCCCGTCAATCATCTGATCGCAACTTGCAATTATGACCAGAAAAGGATATTATGTAAATTTAGAATCTCTGTCTCATTTTTAATTTAGTTTAAATCATTGCAAGTTTTATTTAATAAATATACTTATTAACAAAATAAATGCCAACATTTTGCTCATAAGACTCTTTAAGTCTTCCCGACAAATTCTTACAGATGTAAGTAAAGTACTCGACCCCTGCGGCTCAAATGACTCTACCCCAAACTGCAAAAATATTGAACTTTTTATTTGTAACAGTTTAGGCATAGGTTTTGATCATGATCTAACATATCTACAAAAAATGTGTTGTGTTAAATTGAATAATAATAAATAATCAGGCTATTTTTCATTGTGTATTGCTGGACTTAGGCCTACCCTCGGAGGGCGAATGGGCCATATTCAACACGCTGGCCCTGTTATGGGCTGGTGGCCTGTTACGTACACCTTTGAATTTTTCTCCGTTGTCCTCATGATGTTTTCCTTCACCGAAAAGCTAGTGGTATAAGTATCCGTACATAAACTCCAACGATCTCATTACTACATCTGGGTTTAAACCCGCTACCTCACGATTACAAGTTACGGTCTCCCGATTAGGCTACCACGCCATTAAATTGGCTGAGGAAAGTGCCTGCAACACCGTGAAACCCGGAAAGACCCGATTACTAGCGATATCTTGTTTCATAATTTATTACGAAACGATTTACGACGAAAATAATTCTGCTTTCGTAGCTGACTACGAAAATCAATTACGAAAACGGACCAAACCGAAACGTTTTTTGGACGTGATCTCAATTTTACTGAAAACATACCATACTTAACTAAAATTGCAAGTGTCTCACCTGGCCTGCTGCCATTTCTCCTTGTAAATAATCATTGGTCTTCATGAATAATTGGGTAGCCAACCTGCTTATTACTGGATCATGAGGATCCAGGACTTCAAACGAACATGCTGGGGAAATTTGCTGGTCTGCAATCACAGATAAGGGTAATTCTAAGTTAAGAATTACTTTCGACGTCCACAAACAATAAATCACATAATTTTCCAAAATATGTTCAAAATAATGTTATTATCTCTGAAAACTCTCCATTATCTTTATGATCACTTAAATTTATTACTAAAATGTACTTAATTAAGCCACAGTAGGACCTCAAACCTGAAAAACATCTCTCCCCTGGTCTGTCCCATAACAGATTTTGAAAGCGTATCAGAAGTTTTAAATACAAAGAAATCTAAAAAAGAATTGTAATCGTTCATTAAAATAAATTAGGATATATAAACTTTACAAATTAAACAATTAAAATTGCGTAATATTTCTTTTTCATATTTTTGTTATGACTAAATTTGTTTTGCGTATTTCTGTTTCCTCTCCTGGGTTTTGTACTTCTTTAATAACAGTGTTAATTTACGTTGTCATGGGAAGTTGTAATTGTGACAACAATTATGAAACGTGAAGTTAGCAGCATGTGTCGCACGAGATAGTTGCGCAGGTACTTTGTCAGTCGCTTTGGTATTCACTCTGTGTGTACAATTTTGAATGAGTGAATGGAATCTCTACCCTGATACGCTTTATTTTGGTGATTTACCTAGTCTTCATTTAAATGATATAATTGTGGTTTGTGCATAGATTCTCTTATGTCTTTGATAATTATGTACGATAAATATTGTCACGATTATGACATATTATGTCTCAAGGGCGGATCCAGCTTTTAAGTCAGGGGGGGTCATAGAGTCAATTCGAGGTCTAGTAAGTACAGTCTCCAATTCGATTACAACTAGAAAAAATATCAGTGGTCGACCTACACCCAGCCCGGGGGGGGGGGGGTCATGACCCCCATGACCTCCCCCCCCCCCTCCTGGATCCGCCCTTGTTATGTCTATAGGTATATAGGTCTTACCCTGCCTCATGAGTATCTCCAAACGTAATGCCAAATTTTAAGTTCTGTCAATGATTGAAAGAGGAGAATCTCGAGATGTAGAGACAAATTTTAAGTTCTGTTCACTGATTGAAAGAGGAGTATCTCGAGATGTAGAGCCAAATTTGAAGTTCTGTCAGTGATTGAAAGAGGAGTATCTCGAGATGTAGTGCCAAATTTCAAGTTCTGTTCAGTGATTGGACGAGTCAGCTCTTGACTTAATCAAATGTCCAGTGACATCAGTTGACCCAGAGAGGTAATTATCAACTTACAGATTAATTCTTAATGAAATCGCCACAAGTTTGCACTACAAATAAAATAAAATAAATAAAACAAATAAATAGTAGGTGCGTATTTGAGACTTTTTAATGCATATTTTGGCCATTTGTTAGTGCATAATCTGATGTTTAAAAACCTTCAAACACTATGATACGTAGACATATGGGATTTCATGTATGCTTACCATTTCCACGAGTGTCCTGATGTGAATCGTTCATTATTTTGTAGCACAAAGGACTCTAAACAGAATAAAAATGTCCAACACAATCACGGCACTCTACGCGATAGATAATTTTAGTAATCTGCCATCATAGAACTCTACATTGGAACCACTTTTGATTTGCCTTATCCCAAGTATTGTTATTACTTTACTTTAGATTATAGGTGCTTAGAGAATAGTAGGTGTTTGCTTTGTACTGCGGAATTCAAAGATCTGGTAATAGAGGTATTTTATACATTTATCACTTGATTGAATTCACAAGACAACAGATCTAAGTCAAATTCATCATTACAATACAATAGAGGTGGTCGGTGCAAACCGTAAACAGTTTCAATACCCAGTTATCAATGCAATACCCAATATCGGGTACTCGGAGTTTCGATAACTGGGTATTGTGAGAAACTAGGTATTGGCGAAAACGCGAACCGTCTAAACGTCATCGTAACGAGCGGGAACCAATACCTGCGCGTGCCGAGTACAAAGAATAATTTTACTAGGAGGCCGAGTACCGACGGGCGACGGACGATACCGATCGTCGCTTCGCATCCGATTTGATGCGCCCGAGTTTATCCGTAATATTCCGAACGTAATCGTACTCTCCAAGGCCGAGAGGCGACTAGAGTGCCAAAAGTAAAACTAAAAATGACAATTATTATAACACTTATTACTGAAACATTAAACGGGCGTGAAAGAAAGTCTTCCGTATTTTTACTAATTACAACTAAGTTTTAGCCAGTCCTAAGCCTGGAATTAAGTTTGCACGAACGTTCATTTAATTCAATTTTAAAAAACTTATTTTGTTTACATAAAACGTGTAGTTTTGTATGTATAATACTATCCAACCAATTTAATCTTCTTCATCTAATTCAATTGTATATATATATTTTTTCCTTTTTTTTTTTTCTTAACTTTCTTAATCTTTTTAATTCATAAGAATTTTTATACTTAAAAAAAGGAGACTTCAACCACTAACTAGTAGTAAGCAAAGATTCTTTAAAGCAAATAAATTATTATTATTATCAAAAGTTTAAACGGATTCATCAAAAAGATATCAACAAACAATTTACCAAAACCAATCGGTATTTGTACTTTCTTGTGCAACACAGTTATTTTTGTAAAGCTTTTTTTTTTATAACAATTGAAACCAAATACCTCTGCAGAAACTCAAAAACTACGTTATTAAAGAAACGGCTAATACCTAGTTATTATAATAAACAGTTTCAGAACACGGCATTGCCATTCAATACCGATACCCGTTTCGGTACTGCAATATACCATACCGACCCACCAAATTACAACATTATTAGGGAGGCAATAATGTACGACACAGATAATGTACGGCATGATATATAGTATAATTTAATACCTAAATAAATATAGTAAAATTTCACTGATTACAAACTCTTTTTTTTTTAATTTATTCTTGGCCATAGATACATGTCCTTCAGCCGCAATAGATAAAAATAGTAATTAACACAAAAGATTTTAAACCTTAGATAGACATGTAACTAAATTAATTTTTTCTATACTATTTACAACATAATTAAAAATAGGTCTAAAGTAAATCTTATTACTGAGAAAATCTTGAATTTGGCGGGGAACACTAATTGAGTTCTGTTCTGAAATTACAAACTTTCGGCCTTACTTAAAAAAAACTTCTCAACCGTTAGTCACTGCTTAAGATGCTCTGCCATCTTCTCTCTGACTTGAAGTTGCACGTGCTAGAAAAGGATAGAGAAGTTTAAGCAGTGACTAAGAGAATCGAGATATACGGCCTTACCTAAAATAATCTCGATTCTCTTAGTCACTGCTTAAACTCCTCCGTCATTTTCTAGCACGTGCAACTTCACGTCAGACAGAAGATAGCAGAGCATCTTAAGCAGTGACTAACGGTTGAAAAGTTTTTTTAGGTAAGGCCGATAATATTTTAGGTAAGGCTGTTTATTTGTTGTTTTTAATAGTTCCTGGCCATGGATACTAGTCCTTCTGCCGAATACATATTTCTTCATCGATCCTTCTTTTGCAGTTAAATGAGTCGTAGTCACAGTCCAAGTCACACACAGTAAGTCACAGTCAAGTCCAATCATGCCCTAGAAAAGTCGTGGCAACTTTACTACAAGCTTCTTCGGAGTTTTGGAAACAACACGAAAAGACACGTTTCACTACATTATATCACTTGCCCACACTCTTGCTCGTAAATCAGCACTTAATGAATAAAACGCCACCGTTTCTATGCATTAACACTCGAAAAAACACAAGTTTTGGAAAATAATACAATGCAGCGACATGATTTTCTGGCGTTCCCGCCAAAACTCCTAAGGCTGTTTATGTTTGTTGTTTTTAATAGTTCCTGGCCATGGATACTAGTCCTTCAGCCGAATACATATTTCTTCATCGATTCTTCTTTCTGCAGTTAAATGAGTCGTAGTCACAGTCCAAGTCACACACAGTAAGTCACAGTCAAGTCCAATCATGCCCTAGTAAAGTCGTGGCAACTTTACTACAAGCTTCTTCGGAGTTTTGGAAACAACACGAAAAGACACATTTCACTACATTATATCACTTGCCCACACTCTTGCTCGTAAATCAGCACTTAATGAATAAAACGCCACCATTTTTATGCATTAACACTCGAAAAAACACAAGTTTTGGAAAATAATACAATGCAGCGACATGATTTTCTCGCGTTCCCGCCAAAACTCAAGGCTGTTTATCTTTTACCAGTGCTGCCAGTTTTGATTTCGTAAAGCGAGCTAAGTAGACCTAAAAATGGAGCTAAAAAGGAGCTACATTTTTCAACGAAAAGCAGCTACACATATAAAAAGTGATAAATGTGTGTAACATTTTGGCCTAGTTCATACAATGAGGTGTATGGGAAAATATCTCTGAAACAGGAGACTATCGTAAGCGGATCTTACCTGTTTGGAAAATACCAGTTTAGCCTGCGGGAAATGATCATAGGCATTTTATTTTTTCACAACGAGTTTGCAGCTTTAATATGATTTTTCGTGTTAGATAATGTAGGTGATACAGCGGTCCGGTTCGGCCACCATGCGCTGTCTTGTTTGAGAAGTGGAGAGCGCATTCCCAGGCATGCCAGCTTGAATGACATCATCCGTCGGGCCTTCGTCAGAGCCAGCGTCCCGTCAGATTTAGAACCTAACGGTTTGGTGCGGGATGACGGCAAGAGACCCGACGGAATGACCCTTGTTCCATGGAAGGTGGGACGGCCTTTGGTTTAGGACGCTACATGTGTCGACACACTAGCGCTGTCTCATCTTCCCAGGAAAAAAAATCACGCTGGTGCTGCCGCATCTAATGCTGAAAACCACAAACGGCACAAATACGGGTACTTGGACAGAATGTACATGTTGTTTGGGGTCGAGACTTTAGGACCCTGGGGGCCAGCCGCACACAGCCTATATAGGGATCTGGCCAAACGTTTGGTCGATGTGTCAGGTGACTGGAATGCTGGCGTATATGTTGGCCAAATACTCAGCATAGCCATCCAACGAGGCAATACTGCCATCATTCTGGCCACTTTTCCATCGACCACGGGGCTTTTATTTTTGGTTTTGTATATATTGTATTTTAGGGTTTGTTTTGTGTATAGTTCTTAATTTTATCTTAAGTTGTTTTAAATATATTTTCTACCCCAATGTATATAAATGTAAATAAACAAGATAAACGATAATGTAGGTACATAATAGTTTAATATTAGTACAAGATATCATTTTTCATATTGATTACTCGCAGCATTAGGGTTTGGTTTTGAGGATTTAGGTTTCGGCTGGGTCCTTAGTCAAAGGAGGGATTATCCGAAAAAAAAAACAATGAAGAAATATCAGAGAAATAGAAATATGTATGAAGCGTTTGTTTTAAAAAAAAGAATAGTTCGTGATGTTTTACTAGGTGGCGTAAGAAGCATAAAACTGTTATGTCAAACCCCGTTTAATCTTTTTTAGTTATTCCTGGCTATGGATACAAGTCCTTCGGCCGAAAACACGGTTAAACCGATTACGTATGGTGGTGGGTTCGTAACGAGTCACACCAAAACCAGTCACAGTTTGACTCGTTGGGATTTTTCTTCCCATAGAGACTTGTTGGGAAAACCTTTTGGAAAAAAAGTTTCATCAGTAACAGGGACTCGATGGGAAGAATGAAATCCCATCGAGTCAGATCTCTAAACTCAGAAAAAGTTTGCAGTAAATTTGCCATGGCTTTACTAGGGTATGATTAGACTTGACCGTGACTTACTGTGTGTGACTAAGACTCATTTAACTAGAGTAAGAAGGATTGATGAAGAAATATGTTTTTGCCTCAAGGATTAGTCCACAATCCAATCAAACCATCCATGAACATGAACAACCATGATTCATCCTTGATCCATCGATCCTTAATGAAGAAATATGTTTTTGCCTCAAGGATTAGTCCACAATCCAATCAAACCATCCATGAACATGAACAACCATGATTCATCCTTGATCCATCGATCCATAATGGATTGTTAATAGATCCATGGCCATGAACAATTTTATAACAAGAAACAATCAAGAGATCAAATCAACATAATGTTTTGTTTGTTGTTTTAAATTTTTCGGTTTGGAATAAACTTAGTAGCATCTGAACAATTCACCCAAAGCAGTTTTGAGATGTGTTAGTAAACAGTATTGCGTCCAAGGTAAAGAAAACATCTAATAAATGTTGTCTTTGGACTTTGGACGAAATTAACAATATCGGTGAATTGGTAGTCAGTAGGAGACGGGCCGCTTCGCATTCGTGAGTTGCCCGGTTCACATCCCGACGACTCATACCAATGGGTTCTTTGGAATTAATGTACGAATTCAAATACCACTGGATGACCACTGGCTTTTCGGTGAAGGGAAACATAGTGAGGAAACCGGCCTTATGTCTGGAGAAGAAACTCAGTGGCGTTTTTAATCTACATATCCGCACTTAGCCTTATCCAGTATGCTGGCTACAGCCTTATCAACCTGAGGTATGATATTGGGTAAAACTTAAAGTAAACGCTCCTACAACGTAAGCTAATCCAGGCGCGGATCCAGGATTTCGTTGAGGGAGGGGCAATTTTTGTGTGGTGATAAAACCACACAAAATTCCCCCCCCCCCCCCCCCCCCCTATCTTCCAGAAAACTCGTTCAAATTTATAAAAAAAAATAACTTTTATTATAATACTTGTATTTTACGTGCCTGCAGGGCTAAAGTGGCTACTTAAGCCCCGCTACGCAGAGCGAAAGGAACCAGTTCCTCCCCGCAGCAGCAAGTAAAATCGTCTTCACACCACGGGAGCAAGTAAACAGGCCTCAGATCTCATGTTTGTCACCCTCGGCTTGGCCTCGGGAGATAAATACATGTGGTCTGAGACATATTTTACTTTTGCTCCCTAGATGAGTAATATACTATTTTATTTCAATATTGGCTTGCAATGGCAATGACCGCTATCTCGTCTGATGTTAAGCGAAGATGCAGTCTAAGGTTTTGCAAGCTTGCCTAGCTTGCAAAACCGATTCATTCGCGACTTTAAGAATGAATCGCAGTCTACTGTTTAGCAATTTGAAAAATAAAGTTGGAATCGAACCGTTTTGTGCGTATTTTTTAAATATAAACCATGAAACAGGCCGCTTTTTAGAGCTCCTGGCCGTCCGATAGTAGATAATGCAGCACCAAAACATATTCTCCGAAATGTAACCGATAATATGGACTTATTTACAATTTCTTATCTTATCAACTAAGGACCCCAATAATAATTAGCTAATGTGCCAATCAACCCTAATGCCTAATTACCTAATGCTAAATCAGTAACAGCATTAGCTAATATGTTGGAGCTAACGACTTGGCTGGTGACGTCATTGCGGCAGAACTGGCGAAAACCAACTAGTGTCTATATCAAGCACTAGTTCGGTCGTACATGGATTACTGCACGCACCTCTGGGATGGATCGGTCAAGGCGACCAGCACCCTTATCATGGACGTTCGTGATTCTGATTGCGAGCGCGCGCGAGCAGGAGGGCGCATGGCGCGAGTGGGTTGGTACGAGCAGGATGGCATGCTATCGCAATCACAATCGCGAACATCCATGATAAGCGTGCAGCTCGAGGCGTAAGAGTCCATTGAAAAACGCGCCAAGAAAATCATAGGCTAAGGAGTCTATTAAAAACAAAGGAGTCATTTGTTCAGGCTAAGCTCCAAAGCCTTGAACATTGACGCAAAGTTGCTGTCTATCGGTTTATTATAATGAACTAATTCTATAATGCCCCCATGCTAAAGTCTTTGTTGTATTAGGAAGCAAAAAATCTTTTCGTAACATTGGATGACAAAGCATTTTTCCTTAATTTTTGAGTGTATATAATATGTTTTATCGATTTGAATCTATACATCTCTTTAGAAATTCCCTTTTCAGGATTCCTCAAACTTTCTTTGTATTCGTTCATGGTGAGTTTTCGAGTGACACATTTGTTTACACCTTTGGCTTTTGTAATTAATTTTTCTTCTTCACTTTGAACATCTAATGCATACATTTTCGACAATGATGTTATAAATGATGTTATATGTTTCACTAGATCTGAAGTTTCCGCTTCAAGGAAGCCACGCCTGAAATAAGCTTGACAACTAATTCAAGCTTTGACGTCTATCATTCTCTATTGCCGATGAATTCAGTTCATATGTCTAACATCAAAAAATATAAAAAATGAGTAAATGTGTCGTAAAAAGCTGTGACTCGTGCTCCGAACACACAACAGATGCCATGGAATTTCTTTCCACATGTTAGTTTCTATTAATATCCGTATTTTACTGCAACTTATTGCAAATTTTCGTAAAAATATTTTCGAAATTATGTGTCATATCATTTTGCTTTCGGTGCTGTCAGGAAATCCTTTTTTGGTTTTCCCCATATATGTGGGAGATTTTTTTTATTTTTTATTTGCTTAAATTGCCTTCTTAATAGGCGTGTGGCCTAATGTTTAATTTATGACAAATAACAGGCTTAGTGATGAATATAACTAAATACATTACACAAACTGAAAAAATAAATTGTATTGGCTGATAAATCTCTGAGATATGAGCGTTTAAAGTTTTAGGTGGGGATAGAGAAGGGATGCTCTATCCCTTTCTCGCAAAGCACGTGTTAGTATAGCATTTTTATGCCGCGCCTGAGGCTTGACGTCATAGCTCAGTATAGCGCGCTCTCTGTCTAGCTTGAAATTAAAATACTTAGAACTTATTTATTTATGAATTATTTAAATTTTGTTTTCGTTGATAGGCTCTATTGATGTACAGCTTTTTTAAGAGGTAATAAAAAAATAGTAGTCATCATGCCTATTGGTTTACTTCTTAAATCAAAGTGATGTATATAATAAGTGGTGTAGCCTTTCTTCGCAAGTATTTTAAAGTCAAAACCTATTGAATTCGAGTTCATTCCAGTAAAATCAATACATTTTGCGCTTATATTTCTGAAAAACCAGATGATTTCAATTATGGGTTAGTATTAGAATGGCTAGATCGCAAAATGACTACATTTCATTCAGGCCACATCTCTAAATATCCGAGTCGCAATTTGACTAAATCACATCTATTCCACATCTTAAAATGGCCAATTCGCAAAATTACCACATCGCACATCGATTAAGTCAAATTGCTACTCGGATACTTTGAGATGTAGTCATTTTGCGATCTAGCCAATCTAATACTAACCCTCAGTTATTTTTTCGATGATCAGATTCAGCTTAACTCTCCACTTATGTTATTATTTTTAATAATTGAAACACATGCATATTCCCTAATAAACAATAGGAAAGTCTCCGACTCTTGAACGATGAGGCATTTGTATGTATGTAAATTATGTTTGTTTGTATTAATTTGTTCGATGACATCATGATGATGATGATCATAAGAGTGTTTAATTATTTGTTCGATTATAGCTTGCGAACCGTTGATATTCGACCTTAAGTTTTTTTTTTGGCTATAAATTTTGTTGAGGTACTAAAATGGTGATCGGTCACATTACATACATACATTTTGACCTGGGTATGACCTTAAACTGCAACCAGACCCACTGGAGGACGGGCAGCAGCGTCCTCTTGGTTAGCGGTGGTGACCATTCCGATCCCCAAGCTGCCTGCCAAGCGTGGGGATTATGGCAACACCCCTCTATTAAGGAGGCTTTCGTCCAGCAGTGGACGGTTTATGGCTGACGACGAATACATTTTGACTTTATGGTATGTACTGAAAATATTTTGTAAACTGAAAATGTGTTTTTGTTAGTTAATTTTTTTAACATTGATGATCCAAAAAAAATGTGAATCTTTTTATTGTACTAAACTTCAATATGTATTCGATATCATGTTATATCGTAGCAGAAGTTTTAGGGAAAATTTTCATCAGGTAGGCAACATCGATTTCGATATCAAGTTTGCGCTAAAACTGGCCAACGACAAAAGAAAATAAAAACTTTTGAAAAAACGGCTCCATATTTTTTTGCGCGATCATATGACGTTTACCCCTATATGTATTTTACTCTATGAATATCGACCTCAAACCCACAAATTCTTTGACTATTGAACCATTAAATTCATCTTTAAAGAAACCAATATCCTTTTTGTTAACCAAAGGAAACCCAAATTGATTATTGGCATCATAGCCCGATGTGTCAAAATGTGACGTCACATCATTTTTGATGTCGGCATAGAAGTCATAAGTGTCAACATGGTATATATAAGAATCTGTATCCATCACATAGTTTTTACTTTATTGTTTGAGTTTTCAATTTTTTTTATTTGATAACGCACTTTTTTAGAGTTTTTTTGTAGGGTTTGTAAAAAAAAACAATATCTCATTATTTGTGTCATTAATTAGCACTTTAAGTGACCTTTTATGTTGGCATGATTTTTTTAGCCCTTTTGTAAGCCAGCAATTTTTTCGTTTTGGTTTTAATGTGTGGTTTTTATAAATAGTTTCAACAACTACTTTGCCAAGCGTGGCGAAACTCAACACTATCCTACGAATATTAGAAGCCAACCAAATATAAACTATAATGTAAAAATAAATATATCTGTGGAGTAGATAATCTCCCTACAGCGCTAATAAAAACATGCATCGAAGAATTCGTATCTCCCTTAACAATATTAATTAACCAATCTATATATGAAGAATGCTTCCCCGAAAAACTAAAGTTAGCGATAGTACGACCTATCCAAAAAAAGCATGGAAAAGCCTCTGATATCGGCAATAGGCAAGGTGACTACAATTTTTTTATTACCTCATTAAATAGTTGATCATCAATAGAGCCTATCAACGAAAACAAAATTTAAAATAATTCAAAAATAAATAAGTTCTAAGTATTTTAATTTCAAGCTAGACAGAGAACGCGCTATACTGAGCTATGACGTCAAGCCTCAGGCGCGGCATACAAATGCTATACTAACACGTGCTTTGCGAGAAAGGGATAGAGCATCCCCTCTCTATCCCCACCTAAAACTTTAAACGCTCATATCTCAGTGATTTATCAGCCAAAACAATTAATTTTTTCAGTATGTGTAATGTATTTAGTTATATTCATCACTAAACCTGTTATTTGTCATAAATGAAACATTAGGCCACACGCCTATTACAGACCAATCGCGCTATTACCCGCGGTATCAAAGATTTTTGAACGTATAATATCAGATCAGATGTATGCATACCTAGATAAATTCAAGCTACTTGACGAAAACCAATTCGGCTTTAGAAAACAGTCTTCCACTACTCTCGCATTGTATAAGTTCAATCAGCACATTTTAAACCACATTAAAGATAAACACCATTCTATCGGAATTCAGCTTGATATGACTAAAGCGTATGATAAAGTTTCTCACAATATCCTACTTACAAAATTGCACAACATAGGTATAAGAGGCAAACCATTAAATTGGTTACGTTCGTACTTGAGCAACAGACGTCAGCTGGTTGAAATCAATTACTATAACCTTAACAATGCTACGAAACAAAAAATACGCTCAAATACTCGGACCTTAAATAACTCAATTCCCCAGGGAAGCGTGTTAGGTTGCGTTTTGTTTTTAATATACATTAATGACTTGCCAAAAACTATAGAAAGCCCTAGCATACTATTTGCGGATGATGTCTCACTTTTGTTCAAATGCTCTAACAAAACCACCACCCAAAACCAAGTAAAAGATACATTCGAAACGGTCAAATTATGGATAGAAACACATAACCTTCAGATAAATACGACTAAAACTAATATGATTCAATTCCACCCGTACCAAAAAAAGGCACTAAATCTTACGGGTCTATCCAACACTTTGAACATAAAGGAAACCGATAAATGTACCCTCTTAGGCCTGGAGTTTGATAAACACCTCAACTGGAAAGGTCACATCGACAAACTCAAATCCAAACTATCACAGTTCATATATGCACTATCGGTCTTAAAAGCAAATACGAACTCTAAAATTGCAATGAACACCTATTATGCCTACGCGTTTGCCTGGTTGAGGTACGGAATCATTTTATGGGGTAACTGTACTGATGCGCACGACTTGTTCAGCAAACAAAAGAAATGTCACCGAATAATAATGAACATCCACCGACGAGATAGTTGCAAACCTCACTTCAAAGAGCAAAGAATGCTGACTCTACCCAGCATATATATACTAGAAGCGGTTATGTTTGTAAGAAAACACCCATATCTATTTATCACCACTACTAACGCCTGAAGACTAAACCAGCTCGTGGCGCCGGAACCGCTACTAGAAATTGTTAGAAAGGGACCGGAATACATGCTAATAGAAATATATAACAAACTACCAAAAGAAATTAGAAACGAGCCTACATAATCAGTTTTTAAAAGAAAAGTTATAAATATCTTAATAACTAACTGTTATTACAGTATTAAAGATTACTTAGACGAAATAACGATTCAAAGAAAGAAAGAAAGAAATGTAATTTATTCAAACTCTTTAACACAAATAAGTATTGTTTATCTAACATGTACCTACCTAGCCAGTTAAGATTTATTTTGCCACACCCTTACAGGGTTCATGTATTGTTAGTTCTGTACTAGACTAAGATGCTTGGTGCAATAAAGATACTAAATACTGAATACATCACATCACATTTTCGTTATACTTATTTTTTATGAAACCGTAATGAAAATCATACATTAAACTCTTGGATAAGCCCAAACTACAGAACCCTAAATAAATCGGTTTATTGTAGATCAATTTGGTTTTATTTAGTTGAACTGCAACCAAATTTTCAGAAAATACCGACCTACTATGGAATTCTGGTTTACATATTAGACCTAACCTACCTTTTTATTTTTATTTTTTTTTATTTTTTTATTATTGTGGTTGTGACCTGTGGTTCTTAGCATTTTCCCAATATTTTCCCAATGGGTAACAAGTTTAACATTCACCCGTTTTTCAACATTTTCCATTGTCTTACCGTAAACGGAATTATTCATAAGCTCATAAAAATCTTTATCGAATGATGATTTAGAATTTGCTCGCAAAGAAGAAGAAGTGTTTCAATCTATGTATTCTTTTAACCATGGTTTTTGTTTGAATATGGATACAGATTCTTTTATATACCATGTTTACACTCATGACTTCTATGCAGACATCAAAAATGATGTTACGTCACATTTTGACACATCGGGCTATGATGCCAATAATCAATTTGGGTTTCCTTTGGTTAACAAAAAGGATATTGGTTTCTTTAAAGATGAATTTAATGGTTCAATAGTCAAAGAATTTGTGGGTTTGAGGTCGAAAATGTATGCATTAGATGTTCAAAGTGAAGAAGAAAAATTAATTACAAAAGCCAAAGGTGTAAACAAATGTGTCACTCGAAAACTCACCATGAACGAATACAAATAAAGTTTGAGGAATCCTAAAAAGGGAATTTCTAAAGAGATGTATAGATTCAAATCGATAAAACATATTATATACACTCAAAAATTAAGGAAAAATGCTTTGTCATCCAATGATACGAAAAGATTTTTGCTTCCTAATACAACAAAGACTTTAGCATGGGGGCATTATAGAATTAGTTCATTATAATATGGACTTATTTACAATTTCTTATCTTATCAACTAAGGACCCCAATAATAATTAGCTAATGTGCCAATCAACCCTAATGCCTAATTACCTAATGCTAAATCAGTAACAGCATAAGCTAATATGTTGGAGCTAACGACATGGCTGGTGACGTCATTGCGCCAAAACCGGCGAAAACCAACTACTATAAATTTAGCTACTGTTCTGGCGTGAAGTGCTGTCGCACCTTAGAGAGAACCTTTTTTTTGTACCTTTTGCATTTTAGCAACCAATTGAACCTTTGACTCAATATTGGATCCAAAGTTGACGGTTGGAGTCAATTAATGTCCAGTGGTTAAAGCCCTATGATATCAGCACGGATACTCATTTCGGAAAGTAGGAGCCAGATCGGATGGCCTCTTTTTGGCAGAGAACAGACACGCCTGGGTCTTACCTGCATTGAACTTGACCAGTAGTGACCAGAGCGCCTAACATGAGCACCGCGAGAAAATTTTCTCGATTCTACAAAACAAGACATGGCTACGAATCTGTATAAGTTTGTCTCGTTTTCGCACTACATAAAGACACGACAAAATTTTCTCGCGGTGCGCATGTTAGCCCTGCAGGTTGGCATAGCCACAATCCGAGACTGCCTTAAGGGACAAATTCAAGCGCACTGGATTTCTAGCCCACTTTTTCGTGCATCGCATACGTATGGGTACGCACACGACAGCACTGTTGTAGAGCTCTCTACATTATATACCTTTATACCACACTATATACCATTATATAGGTACCTACCATGCTTTAGCAGATTGTTAATGTGCAGCAGGAAAAGAGTCGTAGAGAGCAACGACCCCTGAGGAACACCGGCATTATAATAATAATAATAATTTGAATTGGCATTGAAAGCCATTTGTTCGGTCGAGCGGCCATCAACGACCACTCAGATCCATCGGTCCATCAGGAAATACGAAATCCAAGTAATGAAACCAGTGGATAAGCCATATGAGGAGAGCTTGCTAATTAGGCTGCCATGCCGTACCCTCTCGAAGGCCCTCGAGACGTCGAGAGAAACGGTAACCGCTTCCTCGTGTTTCTCGATGGCCTCACTCCAGATGCGAATAGCATACGCTAGAAGATCTCCAGTAGACTGGTTTTGGCGAAATCCATACTGCCAATCTCTGAGGAGGTTACCTATTACCTTCTAGGTGTGCCAGGAGCCCATTGTTGAGGACACGTTCCATAATCTTGTAGAGTGTGGACGTGTCTGGGATAGGCCTGTAGTTGGCATGGTCGGCATAACTACCTTTTTTGGGCACAGATTGCAGGTTAGCAAATTTCCATGTCCTTAGAACAATGGCTGGAATACCAACAGTGCCATATCCAGTTTCCGTAATAGTCTTATCGTCGTCAAGTTTATTCAGCTCTGCCTTTGAACAATCCCAGTGCTTTGTTCAGAACTTGACAACGATTTGACAGGAAACTGGATAAGGTTCCAACATTTCCTTTTTTTTTGTATGGAGAAAAAACAAGCGCCCATAGTGAATGTATGGCGAGCCTCAACGTTTCTATACAAAAAAGCATAATTATAACAGAAAGTTTTCCGGTTTCCTCAAGTTTTCAAGCAAAAAAATCTATTCAGCATGTCTGTTTAAAAAATATATATATATAAACACACAATGCAAAATAAACTACCTATCAGAAAACTATAGATATATTGCATTGCCTTGCCAAAAATGGCAAAGATAACCAGTGCATATATAGATTCCAAGCACTCAGTGAATTTCAGTCGCGCACGGATTAACAAGCGAACGCAATGCCGAAGTGGTCTTTGAAAAGGTGAAAATTTTGTAAACAAGTCTCTATGAGGAATTTTGATGTTGGCGTCAGGGGGGGGGGGGGGCAATTGCACCCATTGCCCCCCCTAGGGCATGACTGGACTTGACTGTGACTTACTAAGTGTGACTTTGACTGTGACTAAGACTCATTTGACTTGAAAATCATCAAAAACTTGATACAAATAAATACTTGACAATGGTAAATGCACAAAGTGCGACGCCATAATCCTAATAAGAGGAAAGAAAAGAAGAAAGACTCGCTCGCTGTCACTTCAATAAAAACGTTTCTACACCTAAGACGACAATTCCTATCTGATCGTCTTTTTTATCGTGTGTTACAGTTTTCTAACAGTCCTTTGATTTCTAAACTTCAAGTTTTAACTGAACTTACCGAGTCTTCTAATTATTGGAGACATAAAACACTACCTTGTTTGGTTCAAAGTTTCATTAGGTATAAGACATTACATGCTCCAACATATCGATCTAGCACTCTCAGTCTGTTTAATTGTGACTATGAAGCTTTGTTACAATCTCCAATAATTTGCCTTAATTTAGATATTGATAAAAATAATGCTAATTCGTATTTCAAATTCAGTGTTGCCAATAAATGGCCCAATTGGCATCAAATTTACACGGATGCCTCAAAACATTTATCGCATGATTTTGTAGGTGTGGGTCTTTACCACGCTCAGTACAACATCGTACAAAAGATAAAATGCTCACCTGAAATGTCAGTATTTGCGGGTGAATGTCTTGGTATCGTTAAAGCTATCGGGTATGTTCTACTTTTTAAACTGAAACACAGCATTATAATAAGTGATTCCATGAGTGCCTTACAAGCCCTCATGAAATTCCCTTTTAAATCAAAAACGCCAATTCCTCTTATTATTGAAGCCAAAAAAAAACTCCACCTATGTTATCTTCAAAATTTGACTATTAATTTTGTTTGGACTCCTAGCCATTGCGGAATCACGGGCAATGAAAAAGCAGACAGACTTGCCAATGAAGCAGTGTCATGTGGTGATGTGTTTCCTTTTCTAAATTATACGCATGATTTGGCTGCCCTTCCCAGAAAGTACCTTCAGGATTCCTGGAGTGCCTGCTGGGCGGACAGCAGCAAGTTAAAAGGGAACTACTACGCTAGCTTACAACCAATGATCCGAAGTAAGCCATGGTTTTCTGTTGTGAGACTCGGCAAGCTCCCGACAACAGTTTTAATCCGTATGCGCCTTGGACACACAACTTGTCCCGCCCACCTTGCTCGGTTTAACATTATAGATAGTCCGCAATGTGAATATTGTGGTGATTACGGTGACCTGGATCATATATTTTTCTCCTGTCCTCTATATGACCATGCCTCCTTTTATGATGAATTAGTTTCCCTCCGTGTCCCATTACCTACAAACATAAAATCTCTCCTTGTTACCGACTCTCCTTCTACCCCTTCTATCTACCTTTCTCTGTCAGACTTTATCATCTCTAATAACATAACACTGTAAATATTGTAGATATGTAGATAAGTTTCATTCTTCAAGTACCTACGAATTTCTTATAGTACTTACCTAAACAATCCACTCTCTTGATCCATCCTTCCTAATATTTTTATCCTAGCTATCGCGTAAAAAGTTTCCCTACCTTTACTCCAAAACCGTCAAAACCTAAAATTACTTGAAAATGGCAAATGCGTTTATCGCGCGGAGCCAAAATCCCCTACTGGGGAAAGAAGAAAAAAAAAAAAAAAAAAACGTCGTAATGTCAATAAATATCGTAAACGTCGTGCGTCTGCGTGTCGTCGACTGTCGACTGTCGTTCGTCATTGTCGTTCGTTTTGCTTTGTAGTTTGTTCCATTTAATTTTTTACCAGTTTTTGATTGCTAAACTGCTTCTGTCGATTTGGAGAAATCCCAGGATTTTCCGTTTACTAGTCTTGTGTGATCAGTATAGTCGTACGTAAATTCGTAATCTTTTATTTCGCGGTACCGTACCGTGCTGTGCCTGCCGTGTCAGCAGCGTACGTCCAAGTGGAAAAAGATTCGTAAAACTTTAAATAACTTTATATTGTCAGGCAACTTATAACCTGAGAATTATGAATCTCACACGAGTGGGTGTAAAGCTGAAATGCTTCATAAGTGTGATTTTTCTGGTGATATTGAAAAACACGACAGGTGAGTCTATTTACTTTATAACAAGTTATAAATTATGTAGGTACCACTCGTTTATTCATTGTATTATTTCATTGCTTGTTCTTAAATGTCTTGTATGTTGATGACGTATTGGTTGAGATGCATTCAACTCATTTCTCGGAGGCCAGGCAGTTTCTAGAATGCGATAGTGAGGGCTCAAACTGGGTAATATAATTGTTGGTCACAAAAAAGCAGGTGTATACTATACTCGTTGTGCTTATTTCACGAACTACCTATTGCACTTTTGCCATGTTACTTAAGCTCTAAACTTTCAATATTTTTTTAAAGCTTAGGTGGATGTCATTGTTTTCTGTTGAGTCACAATGAATACAAGTATAATTATTGAAGTATGTGTTGATAACAACCTGTGTCATCACATTATGAACTCAAGAACCAACACTAACTTAAGGTTATATGAAAGGCTACAAAAAGATTTACATATTTACAAGACTGCCCAAAAAAAGAGTAATGTTTGCAGGGTTCATGTATACGTATGTGAGTTTCTTTGTTCCACTATAACATCTAAATGCGTTTTTTTACGCGCCGGTCGCGGTTTTGTAGTTATGTTAAATTATGGCTTGTTATAGAAATATTGATTCTGTTTTTTCATTTTTAAAATAAGTTTACTTAATACTAAATTTGAGTTTAACGGAGCTAAAATCCTGTCCTCATTCCTCACATATTGAGATGAAATATGTGCTGATAATTTTAGTGCTCTCAGGTATGTTTAAAGAGTGATATAATCAACATAATTGTTTTGAAAAGTCACCTTCGTTGTAAATGTGAAAGTTATAAATACAAATACAAATATAGGACATACATTTTGACTTAGTATTATACTGAATCTATTGGCTGCAAACTAGTACTAATACTGTGTTTCGGAAACTAATGGCCACTCTCAAATATGGGACTTACATAAACTAAGTGCCAATAGCACAGATGTAGTACAAAGTTTTAAAGAATAAGAATAATAAAATTAACTTAAATTAAATTAATTTGAACTAAAAATAAATATAGTTGCATACTTAATAAAATTACAACCTTCCGTTGTAACTGTTTGTTTGTTTCAATTCAGTTCAGTAATGGCTTATGACTAAATAGATTTGAAAGTGTGTAGGTAGCAAGATAAACTATACATTATATAATATATGATTTGGCTATAATTTGTTTTTGTTTGAATTGGCTCTTAAAATATTGTTTTACTGTTATCCAATTCTATAATAATTATCAGGCCAACAAGCAGTAGGGCAAATCGTTACCAGGTGATTAAAATACCTATCTTCATAGTTTCTTCGTAATTTTTTTAAAATGAATACTTGATTTCTAAGTGAATACCAAGTCAACTTACCGGTGGTGCTATCAGTGTAACTTTGAAAACATTATGCTAGAGGATATGTTGTCTCATATAAATATTAGTGTTAGCTATCGATTCATATAGATTTTAAGGATTTTATGAGTGGAGTGGTGTAGGACTATATTGAATAAACAAGAATCTTAAGAGGTAGTGCCACATTGGCGGTCTTTTCGCTAAAAGCGATCTCTTCCAGGCAACCTTTGGAAGGAAAACATTTAATATAATTTGAATATATTTTGTTTTAAAAAAAATTAAGTCTTTTGTTTGCAGTCTGTCGTAGCGTGTTGTCGACACGTAACTTTAAATAAAAATATTCTACCGACTTCAAATTAATATGTGACCACCTCGGGAGTACACCCTTGCTAATAAAAAAAGAATTTTCGAAATCGGTTCACAATTGACTGAGAAATCGGTGAACATACATATAAAAACAAAAAACATACATACATACCGTGGAACATAGAACCTCCTCCTTTGTTGAAGTCGGTTAAAAATAAGATGGCGGACGGTAGGTATGCCAAAATCTTCAAAGCCCTTTAACTAGAGTTTAAGTCTTGACAAGGTCCCTTTACAGACATTTGTACCTTTCATTAATAAATATTTTGACTAAAGTGTGGGTCTATGTGGATTAATTGTTATTGTAATCTATTCATTGTCTTGTCCAAGTGATCCAATATGTGTTCCTTTGCAAATAAATGGCTATGACTGAGAAAATGTGTTCAGTTAGACTAAACAAACCAAAGCTTATGAATAAGTGTGTTATCAGCTTTATCAGGAAAAAATTAAAACATGTACTCATTGGGTGCACACTTTTCATTAAGCATCACACTCAAAAATCTGCTTACAATCCATCTGATCACAGACAAGAAACCACAAAAAAAAACATAGACATGCTACTTAGTGTGTATTGTTAGTACAATTTTTTTCCATGGAAATGTGCCATCCGGTGCTGTTTTGGTGACATGAATTTGACATTTTGTCTTGTAAATCTCATCACATGTAGTAAAAAAATATATGTAAAGAAGCTGCCTCATGCAATTGGGTAGCTATTCCAAGTTATTTTCCATAGAGCCACTGCAGAGCAGACTATCCTACTTTCACAACACACATTGACTGACATGGCTCCGACTTCCGTATTTTCTGTAGGGGTGACTCTGCCCACTTCTTTTCGAGTCAATGATTCATCATAATGAATTTAACTATTGAATGCTCTTAACAGAATATGGTTACGCCAGTGGCAGTCTATGACCTATTAAAGGAGGTCTTCACCACAATATCAGTCGGAAGACGTCCACTGCTGGACGAAGGCCTCTCCCTTTTTTTTTCTTAGTTATTGGCATCGCACATTGTGCATTCTGCCAGTGTCAAGTTTATGAATTTTCTAGTTTTTATATTAAAATCAAGTCAAATATGTCATGAAATCACAGTTAGTCACACGAAATTAGTCATAGTCAAGTCCAAGTCATGCCCTTGTAAAGTTGTGGTGACTTTACTATGGAGTTATAAAAACAACACAAATAGATATGTTTCACCACATTATATCACTTGCCCACACTCGTGCATGTAATTCAACACTCAATGAATAAAACACCACAATTTTCCATCATTAATTCGCGATTAAACACAAGTTTAAGAAAATAATAGAATGCAACAACATGATTTTTCCGTGTTTCCGCCAAAACTCCGGCGTCTCCCTTATTAAGGAGGGGTTGCTATATTCCCATGCTTGACAGGCGGCTTGGGAATAGGATGTCCTACTTGAGGTGTATTGTAACTAACCCCTGCCAATATTATAATTATATACCTGAGCCAGTAAACCTTGAAGTTGGTACCTGAGGAAAGTTGTTGTTGTTGTTGTTGTGTGAGCATGACTGTTGGCACAATTGCTCCACTTCCAGTAGTGGGATGGTGAAAATACAGCCAACACAATTACAATAATGATATATAATGATAATAATGATATCATATATATTTTTTTACAATCAAGTGACGAGACGAGCAAAACATTCGCCTCGCTGTAAGCGTCACGCCTGCCACAACAGTAGCAGTGCCTTAAATTGTGAACTTGCGAACACAAACCTGCGCCGCACTGCACTGCGCTCGTCACCCTGAGATATTAGATGTTAAATCTCTTCATACCCAGTAATTTCTCTGGTAACATTGCCCTTCAAACCGGAACACAGTAATCCTTGCACACTACTGCTTGGCGGTTGAATAACTGGCAAAGGTGTGGTACTTCCCCAGGCGGACTCTGCAGTAGAGTCCTACCACTACCAAAATTGATTATAGTCTGTCATTTTCATGTTTTTCTTTTTTGTTCTGAAGTCAAATTAATTCAATCAGTAGCATTTTTGTAGTGGTTATTTAGAAAGTTAAATCTTCACATTGTTTTCATCATTTCAACTGTTACATTTTGTATTTTAAATGTATCATTTTGTATTTAATGCCGAAATGTAGGATATGACCTATATTATTGTTTATTCTTTTTAAATACATAGGTATTATGCAATAAAATGATTTATTGATTGAAGTTCTTGTACTGACAAAAAAAGCTGTCTTATGCAATCCAGAATCACTTCTGGATAGCATAAGCATTCAGATTAAACTGAGGTTTTTCAATACCACAGATATACAATATAATTTTTCTTCTATATTGTTTAGTTCTGTCTGAAGCCTGAGTTTTATGACATGATTTATCAGATGAGAGTCGGTATACAAGTACTAATTCTACTATGCCGGATATGTTCCAACCTGGGTATGTCCTAAAACTGTATCCAGAACCACCAGAGGGCAGGCAGCAGCGTCCTCTCGGCTAACGTTGGTGAGCATTCTGGGATCCCCAAGCCGCCTGCTAAGCGGGGGGTTATGGCAGCCCCTCCCTATTAAGGGGGAGGCCTTCATCCAGTAGTGGACATCTTCTGGTTGATGATGATAAATTCTATTAAATAACACAATACATTAGGTTTTCCAATCGCCCCCCACACACCGCACTTTCTTCCTAAATAGTAGCAAGATTCAGATTTCTGACAGAAACAAAATTACTTTCGCCATCTTAGAAAAATTACCTGTTCGCCATATTCGTCATTTTTGTAATTTTGTCTTTTTACGCTTCAGTGCCTAACAAGCCTTGCTGATAACTGTTACCACAAGGTCTGTCAGTTAACAATACAATTGCTTACAAACTATGTAAGTACATTGACTTCCCAATAGGGAAGTTTCACAGTTTAATTATCAATCAATATATTTGCTTACAATGCAATGCCATTTGTATTTAAAAAGTATGTGAACCAAGCAATACTTTTTAGCAAAAAATGTATATCACAAGTTTATTAGGGTCTATTGCGTTTTTAATCCAAAATGCAATAGCTACAGACATTAATGTTTTGAGTGTAACAACCTTATTTCATAACATGCCTATCGTGTGAACTTAAACAGTGTTTAACAAATAAATTGACGTTTCCTGCGTTTTCAATTAAAACTAATCGTAACGAGCAGCTTGGTACAACGCCCACTGGAAAGATTGTCTAGGGTTAACTAAATAAGGCGTAATGTTCATGCTTCTTCTTCATATGAGTGCATGTTGACGATCACTTAAAGTAGGTAGGTAACACAACAGCAATGTTAGCCAGAATAAAAACATCTCGTTTTTTTTTTATATTTACGGACAATAACATATCTCCACTTTTACTTCAAATCCCGTCATTATCCTCTTTTTCTGTAAAAAAATTCAAAGCTTCAAACTATCAGTAAAATAATTTATTGTTTGAAACTTTGTAATTTTTTTTTGAGACACAAGGTAATATTGTCTTGTCGACTGTACACATGCTTAACGGTGACGCGGGAGACTGGTCCGTCTTCCTATCTTTTATAATAATTTAGGACAATTCTAGACTTCCTATAATTTAGTGTTCAACCGACACTCACGCACTTTGACTGGACGGATTCCAAGATATTATCGTCTATTTTATCTATCTTGTTAGATTTAAATGATACGCGGTGATCCACCAAACATTATTTGTATTCTTACTCTCTTATTCATAAAGTTTATCATTTCCGCAAGCTCACGAAACTTGAAAAAAGAGACAATATTCGAATGCACGTCGTCTTTTTAACCTTCTTCAAAAAAGGAGGAGGTTATATGTTCGACGGTATATGCATGTTTTTATTTTTATGTATGTTCACCGATTTTTCCGTCAATTGTGGACCTATTTTGAAAATCTTTTGATATTTGAAAGGGTACATACTCCCCGGTGCTCCCATATTAATTTGAAGTCGGTTGTTACTTTTTGTTTTATTACTTCGACTCCTTTCGTACGGGGCGACATAACTTGTTATTATAGAAGTAATCTCACTGCTACTCGCTTCTCAACTTCAAGCTTTACTGCGTCTGAGTCCGTCTGAGGTAAAGCAAAGTGAACCCCCTACTTGTAGGTTCATTCTCTTTTCAGTGGTCCGAGGAGTATGTCAACCATCCTTAATCCTAGTAAGTAGTACCCATACCCAATGATAATAATTATACGTTCTTACTAAGGAGAATGTTGTCATACATGCAAGATAACTTAATATTTCGTAGCGTATCGCGTTTCATGACATAACTACGGTAAATGTGTAAACTACTGTTGTGCAATACTAGCGCATTGTTATTTGTTTTCTATTGAACAAGTCAATCGACAATCATTAATTCGTCATTAGGTATGTCGTATATTAACCAATAAAAGCAAACATTAAGTCCATATCACTCTTGGTGTCATCAAGATAAAATTATTAATAGTATTATGCACTAAGGGAACAAAGCAGTGTCTTACGTCGCGGGCGGCATATTGAACCCTGAGCGTAACGAGGGAGTTATATAGTCCTGAGTGAAGCGAGGGGTTCAAGCTGCCCAAAACAAAGACAGGCTTTATTCCAGAGAAGCATACTCTACTTTTCACACCTTCTAGCAATGATGTTATATGTTTCACCCTTCTAAAATAAAAAGCCAGGGCTCCATAAATTAAAATTTACTGATAATCTCAGGACCAAACACCATTTTTTGGTTAACATTCCTTGTAAACACACCTTTTTTTTGAGTTCTGCTTAAGGTGGCCAGTTCGATTTTCGAACAAACTTTACAATGCCATATGGGCATTTTATACTTAGAGTTTTCCACGAGTTTCCCCACGAATTTGACGTTCCAAATTCAAGTCACTTTATTCCTTAGGGAGTTTCATACATATATCCCTTAAGAGATAATGCTTTACTTTACGTTGAGGTTGCATGATATGTAATAGTACATTGTCGAGCAGGTGGTGAGAAAAATATGTAGTCATCTATTTAGGTACGTAGGTACCTAGTGTATTTCGAAAATGTATGTCTTATGGTATCTTTATTAACATTAACCATGTTCCTAATAAACATTTTTACTATAATACGAGGGGCGTTCAATAAAAAGTGAGAATGAGTATGAACTTTTATTAAATGTTATTTTATTTTTCGATATAGTCACCTTTTAGCGTAATACACTTGGAATATATTTTTTCTAAGCTTAAAATTCCTATCTTAAAAAACTCTTCATCCCGAGCACGTAAAAACTCCTGTACTGCAGCGACTCTGCTTCATCATTTTCGAACCTCTGTCCTCTCAGAGACTCCTTCAACCTCGGAAATAGATAGAAATCACTAGGGGCAAGGTCGGGTGAATATGGAGGATGCTCAAGTATTTCGAAGCCTGCATCACGAATTGTAGCCATATCAACGGCGGACTTGTGGGCCGGTTTTGATGGAACAAAACAATTTTTGCTAGTTTGCCTCGCCGTTTCTCGCGTATTTCGTTACGCAATTATTTTACAACATGGCTTATGTTTTATCCATTGTTATGAAACGAGACAAAAAACGATCAAGATCTTGTTGTAACATTTCCAATGAAGCTCGAGAAATGTTCAGCCTGGTTTGTTTTTGTGCATCGGTAAGCATTCTGGGGACCCAGCGCGCGGATATTTTTTTGATCCCCAAGCGTTCGTGTAAAATGCTATGCACACTGCCAGTCAAAATCTTTGTTTCATCGGCTATAAAACTTACCGTGAAACGACGATCTTCTAAAATAATGTTCTCGACTTTTTTTACTATTTCTTCGGTCACTACCGTTATGGGGCGGCCCAGGCGAGGGTCATCTTTGGTGGATGTTCTTCCACGTTTAAATTCGGCACACCAACGAGCAACTGTAGAATAAGGTGGTGCATTTGCTCCTAAAGTATCCTGCAAGTCTTGATTAGTTCGTTCCGTAGTGAAATTTTTCATGCACAGAGACTTAATAACCGCACGCAATTAAATTTTTTCCATTTTCGACAACACGCTACGACAGACTGCAAACAAAAGCCTTCCATTTTTTTAAACAAAAGGTATTCAAATTATTTCCTTTTTTTATCTTATCAATATTCCAGCTTTACCAGCCAGTATTTACTTTTTTCGGTTCCAAAGAGTTTCTACCTCATTCTCACTTTATAATGACCGCCCTACGTATATTATATTTTATACAGCAATCAAAATAGTAATACTGCTGTTAGCCTGTTACTGTGAATTAGCGTTTATTTGAAAATCGCTGTACTTTATGAATGAGTAGCTGTACCCGGCATCGCGTTACTGTGACATCACTTTAAAATATAGCATAGATAGCAGCATTAAGGGATAGTGTAGCTTATTAAAGGTGCAAGGTTAACGTAAATTTGTTTTTTTCCACAACTACAATCATGTCTAACTCACTAAAACCAACAGCTAGTCACTAACTTTACCTCATTATAATAAGTTTTATAAAAGTTGATTACAGTTTTCTACTGTATTCATATAATACATAGATGCAAAAAATAATATGGCCCTTATATTCCAAACCGGTCGGTACGCTTCAGAGAATGGTCATTATATTTTACGAGAATTCATTAAGCCTGTTGCGCCTAGCCTAGCACATGTTGCTTAATGACTTAATGTATTCATTTGCTTTGAGTAGCCTCGGACAGCTTATTCTATTATGTATCTTTAGATTCCTGGATACCTACGCACATTTTTCGTAACGACAGTGTTATAACGAATTTAGTGGCTTGGTATGGTAAATCTGAGACAAATAGTTATCTATGTTTTTTAATGCACAGACAGTAAAAATTGAAAAATTGTGACTTGAACTTCAATACGAGTGGTGTCTGAAAATTATGACGGGTAAGGCAGAGACTTCTGTTGCTTAATTGGCAAAGCAATTGGGGCGGAAACCCAGAGAATGCTCGTAGGCAGGTTCAAGTCCTGCCAGAGGTCATAAGTTTTATTACTGTCTATGCATTAAAAACCTAGAAATGCCCTAATGTGGAGAAGTGTGGAAACACTTCATATAAAATATTCAAATAGTTATATGACAAAATATCTGAATAGCCAGTTATGGTTTTTTATTTTATTCAATATGTTTATGGCAAAATCTAGCGCTATTTTCTTCTTTTATTTATTTTACTGTCGTATGATGGTCATGCCTTAGTAACTGTAAAAAATAAACATAATCCATTCTCCATCTAGTGGAAATTATTTCCAAAATAGATTTTTATAGCAGATCATGAGTAAATCTTTCGAAGTTCACAGATAGCCAAGTAGATGAGGTACTGAATGAAGTGAACATGTATAATAATATCATGACTCGTTATTTTTATGACTTGACTGACGTGTTATATCTATCTCAACAAACGGACGATAAACGAACTCTTTTCTCTTGCTCTAACAAACCTGATATGACGTCATTTCACTTTCAATTCATTGCCAGCGGGCTGAGTTTAGACCAGTCGACATTAGTCGACATTAGTTTCTGTCCCCTTTATTCCCATATCCATTTTAATAGCGTCAGTGACAGTAACAATATCAATTAATACTTTGTAGTATTTCTTTTTGTGGTGTAAGAGTTTATTGCATCGAATCTAAAAATAAATAAAAGAATTCAATTTCGTCTCTACTGTTTGGAATCTATCCAAAGCCGATTTATTTAGTGGTAATAACGCTTAGAATTCCTCCTACAGACCCAAACCAAAAACTGAAACAGGTGGACTGACTGACTTCTAGTAGAACCATCACATAAACTAAAGGATCCGAAAGGAAGGTTGAAATGCGTTTTGGCTTCTAGTATAAAATTTATACATCTGCACCAGAAAACATCTGGTCGTCCGATCGGGCGAGCCACATGCCGTTCTGATTTATATGGTCTGACCAGCGACAATGATAAAATGAATGGACAGGAAATAAGCGCATGGATTTTGAAGACTATTTGTTGAACGCCAGCTCTCCTCTCGCGTCAGTCACACTCTGTCATCGCGACATGCGAGCAGTACAATACGACAATACAAACTTCTAATACATGTACATGTGTACACTTTTTGTCATGCAATAATTAGATTCGCTATCTCTATTTTCTGGCAAATGTTATATGCATACTTTTAGCTAGGTATGCTTGATTGTGTTGACTTGTTAATTTTGAACGATTTACTAGCGCTGGGCCCGTCCATTCCATTATCAACGTCGCTGGTAATGACAACTAAAGTGATCACTGATCAGCCTACAATTTAAATTTAAAACGAACTAAAGCAAATACAGCTCAATTGACTAAAAGAGTATAGGAAATCACCGTGTTGCTTTCGACAACTGATAGCCACAAAGTCCCTAATTGCTGCAATCGTTATTGAGCGTCTACTTTTAACTTTATCAATCGGTCAGTCAAACACTATTTCGTAATATGCTCGAATTCAAAGCGGCTAGTGTTTAAATGAATGAGTGTTTGAATTAAACAGTAATGATGCCAATGTTTTCGAAGCAATCTTTTTTGTCAACAGTACCTATTACAAATACTGTCCACGGTAATAGGACAAGCTATCTAGTACGACTAGGTAAGGTACTAAAGTTTGAGCGTCTGATTTCTTTTTGGTATATACAGAAGGAAGGTAAGAAGGCTAAATACCTTTTGTCCCTAAAAAATATACGGTTTCTGTACATAGTTTTATATTCATTTGTACACGATGATGAGATGAAATGGCTTTAAATCCTACCTAAAGATCATTTCGTAGTTATGGGAATAAGTAATAAAACGACAACTTTTTGTGATGGTAAAGATAGTGTCTAAATACGATACGTCATTCTTTGGGACTTTGAGTATCAGGTCAAAGTCCAGGCCAGCACTCTATTGGCGTTGAATGCTTTGACACAATCGATGACGAGTGCCATTAGCCTTGTAATTTCGCTAGTTAAATTTGAACAGTAACTCAATAATGCTTATTTACACACTAGTCGACTGCTATGCAGGTGAATATCTTATACTGTTGTACCAACCTCGGCGACCATTCCGCAAAGAAGTCCTGCCAAACAATGAAAATAAAAAAATAATTAAATGTTTATCTTTTGTTATCTGACATTGCAAAAAAAATATCTATATTTTTGCAGCATTGGATCCAGAGTACGGCATACACAACAGTAAAGGCAGTTCTCAGTTGCCTGCCGTCATAGTGGCATTGGAGAATCAACATAGCAGGGTGCGGCGGGCAGACACCGTGGAACAGCCTCCGGCGGTCGCAGCTACCAACGCTACCACAGCCAGCATCAACGCTACTACAGCCAGCACCAACGCTACCACAGCCAGCACCAACGCGACCACCAATGCTACTAACAGTAAGTACACAAGCGCAAATACGAGTGGCATATTAATGGCTTTTACTAAACTTGCTGATGCGATTATCTTTTCAGCGAAATGTGAAAGTAATGATTTATGGAATCATTTTGACAATTCTTGGCAGGATGAGCAATGTCTTGTACTGTTTGTTGTTCCTACCATGTATTTCTGGTTAACATTGAACGACTATAAAAAAACTGTTGCTTGCGGGTCTCAAAGAAACTTTCCTAGATCCCTAATTGATTATAAACGTTATATAAAAATGTATACTAGTAGGTACGTGTCTATGTCGTAGCTAGATTTTAGAAATTCATTTATAAAATCTGGTTACGGCATATCGTGAACAAGCCAAGAAAGGGTAACATCGAAAAACTGTTGATATTTCATTGATCGTCCAAGGGCATGTCGGCGTCGTGATGTGGCCAATAGATAATAATTAATGATGCATGAAACAGTGGCCATTTCATGCAAAGACATGATTATTCATGTTCAAGATATATGTATACCGAATTCTAAGATTGGGTTATGATTAACTCGAGCGGTTACTACACGGTTCGGCCCGGGGGTTGTCAAACCAAGGTTCACTAGTCTTTAGTTGGGCTGTCGCTGACCTTTTAGCCGTGGCTTAGACGACGTAGACGCACAGCGGCCTATGGTCTGATTTACGAGCCGTACCGCTGTTGAAGACAGCGGTCCCGGTCTAATGTTTAGACCGTGTAGACAGTGGGTCGGTCTAATGTTTAGACCGTGTAGACAGTGGATCGGTCTTGGTTTAAAGTCTAAAGGTCTCAAATTACCTTAGTTTGGTGAAGCCCCGGACCGGACCATGAAGCAGTCCCTTGATGCGAGAGCGGCTTTTTCGTTTTTATTTTTTGTGTTAATAGGCTTAAGTTTGACCACCATCTCGTCTGATGTAAAGCGAAGATACAGTCTACGATAGTGCACGCTTGCGTCGCTTATCTAGAAGATATTGAGTTATGCTATGTACGAGTAAGTGCTCGGTACATAATTTTGCCTCCTGACCTCCAAACTTGATAAGATGGCATCAAATAAAAATGATTTCATCTTTCAGTTTCATCATTGCATTTACTTACGATATTTTTCCATTGTCTAGATATTTTCATGTATGAGATCACGTCGCGTCGGTTGAAATAAAATTGGAATAATATTTACTAAGAAGATAAAACATAATTACCTATTCAGTTTAGTATCATATTTCAACGTGCTTAAGTAAATATATAAAACATGTGCGTAACATTAACAGTTGACACAAGTACTTCTGTTAGGCATTGAAATGTGAATCATGATATACTTTAGTTGTTTGTAATTCTATTGAACTTAGAAACATGATCAAATACAGGCTCGTAGTTTTCCAAATATGTCCCCTCGCGCCTCGTATAACCTAGCGTAGATCTGTTGAGGCTCGTTTTTCCTGTCTAAACAGAAATATAATAAGCAAGATGATTGATTATTTATTTTTTATTGCCTCTTATCAAAGTCGGCCATAAATGATCGTTTAAAAACATAAACAAGTACATGAACGAGGAAGTCCTCGTTTTTGTATTACCTACTTCTATTGAAAGAGGATGGTTTAGGTCTTTCTCTACGTGAGTACGTGAGTCTTGGTAATAATATGGGGGTATTCCCGATTGAGCACCAATTTTTTGAGCACCCTTGAAATGAGCATTTAGCATATTCACAAAATAGCACCAATAAACATTTTGGCTTGGTGCTATTATGGGAACAAAAAAGAAACAATTTTTATTCCCTTTTGAGCACCTACGTCAGCTTCTGATGGAACCTTAGATAGATTATTTAACACTTTTTTTCTATTAATTTTAACATTTTGGTCACTTACGCGACTCGGATTAAGCGCTATCTATTATTCTAAGCCCTAAGTATCGTTGCCGTTTTGGATACCTTTCAGTCAAATCAATCAAAAAAAAAATGCGCTCTTTGTCTTGCATGAAAATAAGATACTCCATTTATTTTTATGCAAGACAAACTTTTTTTCAAGTCTTTAGAAAAGTATAATCAGAAAATACCTTACGAAACAGCCCTACCTCATTGACTCTGGCTACGACGCGACGACGGAAGGACGAAATACTTGAGATACCTGATATGAACAGAACGAGGAAACACGTGTGAAAAAAATATTATAGAAAGGAAAGGTCTTAGGAAGTGTCTTTGAGATGTATATGTCCTGTATCATAGTAAGCCTATCATAGTCCATATCATAGACTGACTATAGTGATGACCATGATGATACATTAGATCTTAATGAAAATGCATAGGACTAAACGGCAAATTTTAACTTGTGATTTTAATGGCCCCGTGTGTCGATACCATATACAAATTTAAGGCATGCGCGTGCGAGGCAGAGGCCGTTGTGGGTGCGTCATTTTCCCGGAGGTGGCAATACCCAATGACAACTACAGGAAAATTATGTTTGCAACGAAGTTTAAAAAAAAAGTTTTGATAATCAGCGATAATATTCTAACTAATAATATTTTATTTCGTCGGTTATAAAACTGGTCAAGCTGGTTATCCTTGCACTTTTGCGGATACGTTTCGCAAACACGTTACATTTAGGTACCTAGTTTTATACACTTCCAGCTTCATAAATACTCGCATGATGTTTAAAGTCAGTTTATTCGTAATATATTATCCGTGGTACCCCTAATAGTATCACCAGTGGGCAGGTATCATGGTTGCATTTTTATAATTGTGGTTCCATTAGCCACTGGTCAGTACTACAAAATTGATTAATTTATTTAATATTGGCAGTACCAAGGTTATATCTGTGGTGCTACTTATCTGCCGGTTGTACCGGGAAAAGGTACCGTGGTGCCAATGGGGTACCACGGTTTTAAAATATGACTGTGATACCCTTGGTAGTACCTACTATTGGTGGTGGCATCTCAAGATACAGTGCCCAATAGCGAGTGGTCATTATTTCTCTCAAAATAGGAATTAAAAGTAACAGAGGAAAAACAAATCATTGTAAAAAGAACTCTAGAGATACTCCAGAATTCTCTAATTTATTCGTTGGTATTAGCATAAAGTAACATATGGCTAAAATGGTCGCGCTAAGGAATTCATCTAAAAGCAGTTCCTTTCCTTTTATGTATTCATGGCAGATCACTAGTGATTTTGTAATATTTTTCGTAAAATTATCAACTTCTTTGAATTGATCATACGCAGATTAATATTGCCACTAGAAAAACAGTAAACCGATAATTTTCCGGTAAACTAAGTAAAAAAATATCGTTATTTTTGTATGACATTTGGAAATATTTTAGGCAAAGAATTGACAGTATGTTGCCATTTTACGTTTTAAAAAATGAATCCTAAAATAGGATCATGAATATGATATATAGGATATGATTCTTTCAAAGTGGCGTTTTTAGGCCGTCTAGACCCCAAATACGCACAAAAACTATAGAAACGTGTTACTCCTAGTAGGTTAATTAGTAGATTGGTAGTACAAGGGGAACAAAAGAAAATGCGTTTTTGATGAAAAAAATAGTCTTCATTTACGTGCGTTATAGGCCCTGCCTTTGCTCTAATTTTCTATCGTGTCCGTACAACTGCGTGACACTACCGAGTGCCTTGGGGAACCGTTTATCCCTTATGCACTACCTGTTGTGCCAAAGGGAAATATATCGATCTCAGATCGGTATGATTTTGTCATATGACAAAATATTTTAAGTAGATACCGGGTGTTAGTTTGAACACCGTTATCCTTCTAGGATATCATTGTACTCATCATTATGAACAACTTTTACTATCGGGCCAACCCTGAAATCACGAAAAAAAACAGCTGTGCCATACATTTTGTCCAAGATCGATGAACCTTTTTGTATGGAACAGCTGTTTTTTTTTCGTGATTTCAGGTTTGACCGCATAGTAAAAGTTGTTCATAATGATGAGTACAATGATATCCTAGAAGGATGACGGTGTTCAAACTAACACCCTATGTATTAAAATGAAGAAAAGCAATTAAAAACGCTGCCCAGCCATTAAATTATAATGTACATCTCTACTTGCTAAGCAACGCTTAGGCTATTCCAACCTTTGAAGTATAATTGCATGCTTCAACTGCATGCCCTCATTTGGCAGCTTCAACACTTCGATTGATGCTTAGTGTATTAATATGAAACGGGAACGGAAACTAACTTGGTAGACGGTAGCACGAATTATCGCGTGCAGTACAGGTCAAATTATTTAAAGGCCTTACAGTCGCACTTCAACTGTCGCTCTTGTGTTATCGAAAACGTAATTTCTTAACATAATTATACAATGCCTCCACAATTTTTGAAAATTCCTAGTGATATCACCTATATAACCACAAGTTAATGAAAACAACTAAATATACTGTATGCGAGAAACGTATTCCCGGTATCTCTAGAGAGATTTACTATAACGCGCTGGCGCAATGCTGTCATTAAATGTGTTAAAAAGTTTGTTTAGCTATCATAATATCTTCAATGTTGTAAAAAAACTCATATTCGTATCGTAAATAATATCTTTCAATTTGTCAAAGATCATGCATGATTTGAATTTTCAAGCGACTTAAAATAAGGAGGTTCAAAATTCGTATGTTATTATTTTATTTTTATTGTTTACTCCTCCAATTATGAACTGATTAAGATGATTCTTTTTTTGTTTGGTAGGTTATACTTCAGAGGTGGTCCCATATATTTTTTTTCGAAATCGGTTTAGTAGTTTGATTTTTAAATCAAAATTACAAGAAAATATAAAGATGTAATCCAGATATTCGAAGTTGCAGTCAGTTGTATTTTTTTTAAAAGCGTATTATACTTGGTCCCTTGATTTAACGTAATCAAAACGAATGTTTTGATAGTGCTCTAATAGAGAGACAACATTTTTTTTTTGAGATTTACATGTTACGAGACCTCAGAAGATTAAGATCATTCATTCACATAATCAGGGACACAATTTAATTCACGAAATTAATCATAAATATAATACTAATAATCTATTCGCAACGGTGGCTCGTTCTCTATCTCTAGTGAAACTCCATCGGGCATTATCACTGGGTTTTATAGACTTGTACTGTAAATCTGCCATTATATTCCTACCTCTGTTGACTAACGTATCAACAAGTACTCAACCATGCGTAAACAATCCAATATGCATAGCATACACACTGTCTTCTGTTAAAGGAAGACCTTTTCGATTGTATACACGTGGTGTAATGTGAATAATGCACAATTCTACACTTTGAGGTAGCTTTGTATATACTGAGTAGCCCACTGATATCACTCTCTTTCTCTAGATCAGTGTTTTTCAATCTGTGGGTCGCGACCCCTAGGGGGGTCGCAAAGCCTTGATCGGGGGGTCGCGGGCAATAAGAAAAAGGCATCCAAAGCAAAGTCGCGGGTAATCTTGACCAACTGACCTCGTACTTTCTTTCAAAACTCGCGGCTTCTTGCAGAGTGTAAGATTATAATAAATGTATCAGAATATGTAAAATCTTTATAATAAAAAGGCATATAGTCTTCTAATTTAATTATTTTTTTGTACATTGTAAGGGGGTCGCCAGAATTTTTCAACCTGTAAAGGGGTCGCGAAATCAAAAACTTTGAAAAACACTGCTCTAGATCATCCAGTATGTTTGCGGGTTCGTTCACTCTTGCAGAGTTTTGGTCTTCAGCGCGGGTTGCTGAATTTTAATCCGTTGTTAATCGTTTATTTTATTTATTTTACAAAATACATAGCTGTTAAAAGTGAATGGAATAAGAAGTACAGTGAAACTGACATCTAATAATGGATGAACATAATAAAACTGTAACGAGGCGATTACTGTACATTGAAGATATATTTAAAAATCATTTTTTTAAGGAGTGTATGAGAGCAACAGTACACAAAAATACAGTTTTTATTTTTTTTGTCTGTCTGTCTGTCCAGGATGAACTCAGAAACTACGGCACGAATTTAAATGCAGTTTCTTGAAATATGACCTATGAAGTCCGGCGCTTCACATAGAGTATGTTTTATCAAAATCGGCCCAGGAATATAGAAGTTATGACGCAATTTATGAAAAACCACTATAACTTGAACCCCCGAACACACCGAGCCGCTAAGGTCTGACGATCATCTTATACCGATTATCTTGAGAGTTTGGAGTAAGGAAGATAAATGGATTGACATGCGATTTTCTAAAAATGTTCTGTGGTTTCATAAGCTACATTAATTACCAAAACGGACCAAACCTACTTAACATCGCACAGCACAGTAGGTAGGCCTCCTCCTAGGTGGACCGACGACATTGTAAAAATCGCGGACAACCGTTGGATGCAAATGGCAGGGTGTCGTACAGTTTGGCGGTCTAAAGGGTAGGCCTTCGTTCAGCAGTAGACGTCTCCGGGCTGATGATGATGATGATAATGGTGGTCGCGGCCAACCGGTGGATGCAAATGGCAGGGTTACAAGGCCTGAGTATGTACGGTAGGAATGATCAAACTTTGGGCTTGCGTTATGAGGGGCCTTTGACCTCCTTTCAGTATTGGTACCTGACAGTGGCAGGTTTTTAAAAATATGAAGCTTGTTTAAAAGTCGCTGTTGCCGAACCGACTATTTATACGAGGGGCGTTCAATAAAAAGTGAGAATGAGTATGTTGCCGGTAACTTTTATTAAATGCTATTTTATTTTTCGATATAGTGGCCTTTTAGCGTAATACACGTGGTATATCTTTTTTCTAAGTTTCAAATTCCTATCTTAAAAAACTCTTCATCCTGAGCACCAAAAACTCATGTACTGCAGCGACTACTGCTTCATAATTTTCGAACCTCTGTCCTCTCAGAGACTCCTTCAACCTCGGAAATAGATAGAAATCACTAGGGCAAGGTCGGGTAAATATGGAGGATGCTCAAGTATTTCGAAGCCAGCATCACGAATTGTAGCCATTGCAACGGCGGACTTGTGAGCCGGGGCATTATCTTGATGGAACAAAACAATTTTTGCTAGTTTGCCTCGCTGTTTCTCGCGTATTTCGTTACGCAATTATTTGTTCTCCATAGATGGAGCTATCGTTATATTCTATCATGACCACCCCTTTACTATCCCAGAAAACAGAGCCCATGATCTATCCGGCGGAACGATTCGCCTTACATTTCTTAGGAGTTGGAGATGATGGTATTTTCCAAGTCATACATTGTAATTTTGTTTCAGGATCGTAATGGTGAAGCCATGTTTCATCCATTGTTATAAATCGTGACAAAAAAATATCAGGATCTTGTTGTAACATTTCCAATGAAGCTTGAGAAATGTTCAGCCTGGTTTGTTTTTGTGCATCGGTAAGCACTCTGGGGACCCAGCGCGCGGATACTTTTTTCATCCCCAAGACGTTCGTGTAAAATGCTGTGCACACTACCAGTCGAAATCTTTGTTTCATCGGCTTTAAAACGTACCGTGAAGCGACAATCTGCTAAAACAATGTTCTCGACTTTTCTTACCATTTCTTCGGTTATTCCCGTTATGGGGCGGCCCGGGCGAGGGTCATCTTTGGTGTACGTTATTCCACGTTTAAATTCGGCACACCAACGAACAACTGCAAAATAAGGTGGTGCATTTGCTCCTAAAGTATCCTGCAAGTCTTGATTAGTTTGTTCCGTAGTGAAATTTTTCACGCACAGATACTTAATAACCGCACGCAATTATTATGTTTCCATTTTCGATAACACGCTACGACAGACTGCAAACAAAAGACTTCAATTTTTTTAAACAAATGAAATTCAAATTAGTTCCCTTTTTTAAAATCTTATCAATATTCCAGCTTTACCAGCCAGTTTTTACTTTTTTCGGTTCCAAAGAGTTTCTACCTCTTTCTCACTTTATAATGAACGCCCTACGTATAGTTGTTTTCTTCGTCGGACATCAAAACAGCTACTGTCGCTGGCGTACAACTCGCGCATGTATACTTATAATCAACGCTTTTGTTGATTAGTTTAGAGAATTACGGCGGAGACTAGACGGAAACCCCGTAGATTGCTCTTACGCGGGTTCAAGTCATGCCAAACGTCTTAACTTTCACACTGCCTATGCATTAATAACATGGAATTACTTCTACTACATTCAAAAATCAATATAGTAAAGAATAATTTAGATATATGAAGAGTTTCCACATTTTTGGTATTGGTTATTAGCATGTCAATAAAGTAAAAACAAAGAATCTAAAAATCATTCTTTGTTTATGACTTTGATAATAATAATAAAAAACGGTTCCAAACAAAATTAGGTTAGGTTTTGGTTTTTATTTATTCTCAATACATTTTATCGGAAAATGTACTTAGCCCTTATTCGTTGTTCAGAAGTAAAAAAATACGCAGATGCCAAAAACTCTCTCTCTCTCTCTCTCTCTCGCACCTGCATCTGCAAGGTCGTAAAAAAACCGCACAGGTGTAATTTCCTGTTGTCCTCTATGGCCACAGAATAATGACTAGTACTACGTACAGAGAATTCACTCCGCAAAAGGAATTGATATAAATAAGGACTTTATCTACTAGGCAATAAAGTAGCAATTCAACTCGTACAGCGCTAGACACCGCTCGCTATATTCACCTAGATATATCGCTCTCTTTCTGTCACGTATGCTTAGTTTCGTGCGACGAGGCTAGCGTGCGGGCGGCCACTGACCTCAGCCTTGCAATGTCCTTCCGGACGGAGCGCCGGCCGAATATACGTAAACTGCGGAGTACACCCCCCTGCTATAGCGTCGCAAAAGTATTAGTGATAATCTACTAAGCTGCCAATCCTGACAAGGCGAAAAAAAACTGCAATTTCATACATTTTAATAAAAGTCAATGAACATATTCTATGGAACAGCAGATTTTTTCGCGATTTCAGTGTTGTCTTCATAGTAACAGTTGTTCACAATGATTAGTACGATGACCCCTTTTCGACTTAGTAAATCCCAAGCAAAATAATTAAAACTGCGCCTGTGTTCTATAATTGTAAGTAGTATAAAGTTTTATCATTGCATACTGCAGCGATTTGCGTGTTTACAGATACATACAATAAGATCATATTCTCGAAATAATTACGACTCGATTCAGTTCACAGAAATATTCATTGTTAACGTTTTATTTGCAATACCAGAAGGAAAAAAACCTGTTTATTAACCTGTGATTCAGCGTCATCAAGGTGAAGCTGATTTAAATCTTATTTTATATTTGTAGTCTTATCACAACGATATAAACGCAACGTACCTTCCTGGTTAAATATAACTAAGCAGTACGCAAACATATGTTTTAGGGCTCAGAAGCAAACGAAAAATTCTTGTCATATTGGCCGTGTTCGACGGTAAGACTTTCCTTTTATTCAAAGGCTAGCGCTAGCTAGGCTATAACGCTGATACTTGATGCTCAATTACTTAAGCGTATAGATAATCTTACTCACTACCAGGTCCAGTAAAACGGTGACGGTCTCGTGTCTCCGGGACTGTCAGGATTTTTCAGTCCTCATACTATTGTAAGTAGCGTTGGTGATAATGGAATGGACGGGCCCAGCGCTTGCAAATCGATCAAAATTAACAAGACAACACAATCAAGCATATCTAGTAAAAATATTGCATATTACATTTGCCGGAAAATAGAGATAGCGAATCTAATTACTGCATGACAAAAAGAGAACACATGTACATGCATTAGAAGTTTGTATTGTCATATCGTACGGCTCGCATATCGCAAAGGCAGATTATGACTGAAGCGAGTGGAGAGCCGGCGCACAACATATAATCTTCAAAATCCGTGCGCTTATTTCCCGTCCATTCATCTTATCATTGTCGCTGATTGTAAGAAGAAAATAAAAATTTTGAAGAAAATCAAACTACGCAAAAAAACATGAGTTTTGACATTTTCGCAGTCTCTGTGTGTGTATGTCTAGTTCATGTCTTCCCACTATCTCCTAAACCAATAACAATGTCTGGACAAATGGGGTATCTATTGACGCGTTCTAACCCTCCGGCGTGTCACAGAGTATGACGTCACAGGGAAATAAATTAAAAAATAAAAATATTCATTTATTTCGGGCTTCACCCATATTACATAAACAATTCAATCATCATAATAATATCAAAATCACGAAAAAGCACATTAAATAAATATTTTAAAAAATAAAAAAATATCAAAATAAAAAATAAAAAGTCATTAAAATAATAATAATACACGTAAAGCAAAAATTTAAATATTTAATAATATCAGACGGACATTAACCTAAAATCGCAACCAAAAACCAAACATGTCGCTTTCGGTATCAAATGAAGGAGCTCAATACATTTCAAACATGTATTTATACAATGTGTAACAAAAAGGTTCAACAATACGAAAGGGCATGTATATACTTATCATTATAAACAACTTTTTCTATGGGGCCAACCCTGAAATCACGAAAATAAAATCAGTTGTTCCATACAAAAAGTTCATTGACCTTGGACAAAATGTATGGAACAGCTGATATTTTTTTCGCGATTTCAGTGTTGGCCCCATAGTAAAAGTTATTCATAACGATGAGTACATACATGCCCTTCCGTATTGTTGAACCTTTTTGTTACACGTTGTATAGTCAAAAATGTAGCGTCGCATCTTAGATACTTGGCTTAAGTTAAGGAAGAGTGGATTTAAAAATATCTTGTTGTAGTTCAGAGTATAATGAAGACTTAGCGAAAACAATAGTCGTAGGACCTTGAAAATGCTATGTGCATTAAAATTATGCATACCATACAAGAAGCCTCAATCGTCACCATAATCAAAGCATTGTCTAGAGATAAATACGTGAGCAGTTAGTATTTTGCAGTTCTTGTTATTCTTGTGTGATTCTGTATTCTACAAATCTTTATTATACGTCATAATCACGTACTTACGATGTTTGCTATAAAGATATTGAGCTTAGTTCGCGCAAAAACCTGGGGCACTTCCTTTAAGGAATGCCCGATGCGCGAAAGACAAGAATCTTAACATGTAATAAATAAATAGTTTTACGTTCTCTTTTGCTATTGAACAGTTAAAAGACGTAACATAATTGATTTATAAATACTAAGATTGTAAAGCTAAAAATAAATATTAAAATGCGCGCATCGCCACGTCACGAGACTACGTACAATCACGACTACATTACGGCAAGGGCAAAGACTGCGCGCTAGTCGTAATGTATCACAATTAACAGTCGACCTTATACTTTGACCAATTTGATTTGATTTCCTTTGCCATAGCTTGCGCTAGAATGCCTATGTATTTTATGCGCTCATTGGTGTAGTGTAGTTTTACAGAATCACATGTCACGAAATATATTTAAAAGTACTTAAAATAAAATCGAGACTAATTTAAATATAAACAAACCCTAAAATATAAAAAGTATGTTATGAAATTTTACTCCCTACAGGATTATACCCTTTCTGGGATTGAGAGTGAGCAGGTGTTGTGACACCATTTCAAACTTCCACACACCTATTATACACCTATCACAAACGTAGAACAAGAATGCTGCATTGGCAAAATCCACACTTGCAATTACAAGAACTTGTTGGTTTGTATTAAAATTTGTTGTTTGATCTTTATGCAGTCTTGCATCCGAGGCCTAGTACACAACTACTACCACTACTACTAACTAGTACTAACACAATTTTCGAATTTTCATCGATTATGAGCAATATTTCGTTTGCGAAACAGTTTGAGACGAACAACGTAAAAATTACGAAAAAGTTCAAAATGTATTACAGTCCCTTTGTCTTTTCAAAATTGTTAGAGGTTTTGTAGATGAAATAATACGTTTTTAACTGGATTCTTCTCTATGCCTGAACGTTACTGAGGTAAGTGGCGCATTCAAATCGTTAACAGCCTCGTCACGTGTCGCTCACGTCAATTGAAGTGTTGACTCTACGACTGCTTGTTTTGACAACATTTTGATTTGGTGCCCGGTTGTATCATCCTTATATTGATACGACTAAATTCAAGATAGATATAAAATGCGTTTGCTGTTCTTAGCTTCGACATTTTTTCTTATGTAGACAATAGACATTCATTTATTTATGGCAAAGAATAAATGATCACTGATAGCAAAAATATAACAGTAAAAGTTAACAAAAATATTAAGTGGATCATTTACTTCTGCCACAAATCAATCAATCAATCTTTGTGTCAAAGAGCTAATTAGCCCAGAATCATGAGGTCGTGGGTTCAAATTCCGGGATCGTACCTGTGGACTAGTAATGAGCTCTTTGAAGTTTATGAACGTATAAAATAATATTCATAACACTGGCTCTTCGGTTAAGCAAAACATCGTGACGAAACCTTCATGTATCCCAGAAGAATAGGGTAGATGACTGATGTTTAAATCGTTAAAACTAATAGCTTCGATGAAGAATTTAAGTAAACATAATATGTTTATTGAAAACATAATTTAAATCGGTTATTTATGTTTTGAAATATACGCGTTAAAAATTTTTTGGTAGAGACAACTGTGTCCCTTTCCCACAAAACATAAAATGACGTCACGCCTTACTTGTCAGAATATAATTTATATGGCGTACAGAGAAGTGACGTCACGAGTTGCTGTTTCGCCTCTCTGTCTAGCATGATATTAAAATGCTTATAAGTTGCTTATTTATGATCAGATTTTAATATTTTTTTCATTAATCAGCTCTATTTATGGGCCACATTTTAAGAGGACAATAAAAAAAACCAGTTACCTAGCCTATTCAATGGCATATGTGAATTTATACCGAACTGCAACTGGGCCAGCGTAGTGGATACAATACTTTATTGATAACTCCGTAGCCACATGTCATTTAAACTTAGGTTTTATTTGTAGTTGTGGGACTCTACTGCAGAGTCCGCCTGGGGAGGTACCACACCTTTGCCAGTTATTCAACCTTCCGGTTTGAAGGGCAATATTACCAGAAAAATTACTGGGTAAGAAATTTAACATCTAATATCTCAGGGTGACGAGCGCAGTGCAATTCGGCGCAGGATTGTGTTCGCAAGTTCACAATTCCGGCACTGCTACTACTGTTAGTAGCAGGCTTGAGGCTTACCAGCTTAACGTCTTGCTCGTCTCGTCACTTGAACGTATAAAAAAAAAAGTTTATAAACTAAGTACTGGTATAAATAGGGGTACTTCCCCAGGCGGACTCTGCATGGAGCCGATATGGCACTACAAAAATGATCCACTATATCGCCCTTCTCCTTCTAGGGTAGACCTTTGTTCAGCGGCGCGCTAGTAAGAGGCTAATTATGCTATGCTACTTGTGTCAGTTGTAATAAGGTAGATGACTGATGTTTAAATCGTTGAAACCAATAGCTTTGATGAAGAATTTAAGTAAATATAGTATGTTTATTTAAAAAATAATTTAAATCGGTTATTTGTGTTCTGAAATATACGCGTTTAAAGTTTTTGGTAGAGACATCTCTGTCCCTTTCCCACAAAACAAAAAATGACGTCACGCCTTACTTGTCAGAATATAATTTATATGGCGTACAGAGAAGTGACGTCACGATTTGCTGTTTCGCCTCTCTGTCTAGCATGATATTAAAATGCTTATAAGTTGCTTATTTATGATCAGTTTTTTATTTTTTTCATTAATTAGCTATATTTATGGGCCACATTTTAATAGGACAATTAAAAAAAACCAGTCATCTAGCCTATTGTAAGCAAAGCGGAGTGACGATCATCGGAGTCTACTTGAACAAATTAGCGCTAGTTTGTATGTTACGTAAGGCTAAATATACTAACAAATTTGTTTTACGTTACCTTGTGAATAGATGTTCTGTTCTTCATAATAATAATACGCTTTTAAAAAAAAACCTATTTCAATTTCCAATGACATCTTCATACTTTACAGTTATTTTCTTTTATTCCAGTTATTTTGATTTAAAACCCGAACTACTGAACCGATTTCGATTAAATTTATATGGGACCACCTCTGAAGTATCACCTACCAAACAATAACTACATAATTGGCGGTGTAATTCCGTAACATACATCCAAAAAAAAAACATACAGTCGAATTAATAACCTCCTTTTTTGAAGTCGATTGAAAATCTAAAATATTAATCTAATTTCTTGTATAATTACTGATCAGAGAGTTATTCTCCTCCCATGATCTAAATCTACAGTTTATCATATTTATCAAAATCTGCAGATTGTCAGGGGGCTATTTTCTCTTTTCATTACTTGTTATCATTAAAATCTGATTTAAAGCTCAGAATAAATAATAGTACTACGTTTACGATTAAAGTTTACCTGGAACACAACATTTTCTGCTTCACCTTTTGTAGGGGAAAAATCACTGAAGAGAGAATAGTAGGGCCTTCGCTTTTCTGTGGGAAAAATACTTACCCAGTGCCAGGGCTTATCAAATGTGCTTATAGCACGAGTTGAAGATTAAAAGCAACTTCGATAACACAGGTATAGGCAGGCAGGCTTATAGGTATTACATTATTCCATCGTTTTTTACTTAATTTAAAGCCATTTTGACCTATTTTAGAAGTGCGGTAGTTTGGTTTTTCCTTCTCTAATTCTGATAATTATATTTTAGTTTCTTAATGCCAATATTGTCAATACAAAACCCTTAAAAATAACCTAATAACTAATCAAATAACCCGCCCCTGACCGTTCCCGGTGCAAAGGTGCCCATCACACTCGCCGCGTTCCCACGTTGAATGGCAACGGCCATCCTCTGCACCACGAACGAACCGGAGCGGGAGTCACCTGTCTTAATATTGAGCCTTTGCCCTATTTCCCTGATAAGCTCCTTAGCTTCAATGCCCCAACAACCCAGTGTCTCCACAGCTATCGGCACGAAGTGGTAAAGCGGCTCCATAGCGGCGTAGTGCCTCTTTTTTAAACTGGCATCTTCTGCGGCTGCTGACGGGGAGTGGATAGTGCGACTGAGGTGGCTGGCGGCAACAGTGCTGACGCAAGTAGCGTCCCAAACCAGGCACTTGCCGTTCTTCCAGGGCACCAAAGTCAGCCCGTCCGGCCTCTTACCGTCAGACCTGCATAGACCCGGAGGCTCAAGCACACAGGGGATGTTCGCCGACACAAGGGCTCTACGAACTATGTCGTTCAGGGCATGATGTCGCGGAATCCTCCTTGTACAGCGAAGACAAATCGGTGCGTGATGGCCATCGGCCTCCACCATGGAGCCGCAGGTGCATTTGTGTGGTTCACACACCTTGCAGCCCAGGCGGAGGGCCACAGCCACACGCAGAGAGTCATCGTCGAGTAAAGTGCCCAGGTGAGGCAAAGGCAACGCATTTAACCACGCCCCGGATTCTGGTTGCGACACAGCCCGCAGTCTGGCCATATCGGCTCCCGTGGCACCCTCTAATAATTGTTCCTGCCATACAACGGTTTTCAACACATTTTCGAGTTCAGTAGGTAATGAAAAAAACTTTATTATTTTGTTTATTAATATCAGTCGTAAAGTCACAACAATCTAACGTTTGACGTTTCTAACATGAAAAAGGCACCATGTGCGTGTGGTGAAAGTTGGAACTGCATCTTTCTTCTCATCTTCTCTTTTCTCTTTGGTATTAAAGTAAGACAAACAGATTGAGCAAAAGCGCTTCCAAGGAGGTTCGATCATAAGCTTATTTATTCTCGCCTTTGATTAAGTGAGAGATACGCTAAATCCTCCAAGATTCTCGTAATGTAAATATTCTTGGTGGAATACTTTTATTTTATACTAATTTTTTTAAAAAACGTAAAGGATACGCATGGCGCTATACAACGGAGTATGCGGTAGAACAAGTACTTAGCTGAGAGTACCTATTTTGCCGCAATATCCGTTGTATAGTGCGTAATTTGTAACTTTCGAACAATGTATACAGGCTTCGTAAATTAATTTTTTGAGCAAATGTGTTGAAATATTAATTTATGACTTGAACGTCCATGGCTCCCCATTTTACCGCGAATATCTTAAATTCATAACTCGGCAAAAGTTATGTCTGTGTCTACATCTAAAATAATAGCCTGATCTCGACCATCAGTCGGAAAACGTCCACGTCCACTGCTGGATGAAGGTCTTTCCCCCTTATAGGGGAGGTTGCCATAATCCCCACGCTTGGCAAGCGGCTTGAGGATCGCAGAATGCTCAACACCACCGTTAACCGAGAGAACGTTGCTGCCCTTCTTGTGGTGGTTCTGAATCTATGGTCTGTGGGTATTGTTAAAGATCCAGGCTAACTTCTTCTTCTTTTCCCTACTGGGAATTTTGGCACCGCGCTATCGACGCATGTGCCACTGTCAAGTATTTTATGGCTTGAAGTTATCTTCTTGTATTCAGCTTTGATTATATACCCCCAGGCTAACTTCATATATGTAATATATTTCAAGCGGAACGTTTTTGAACAATTTTATAAAGTATACATTTTGATACAAAATTAAAAGTAAACTTTTTGTGAAAGCATGCGGACAAAAACTGCTTCTTATAATCAATACAATAACATTGTTTTAAAACACTTAAACTGTTTTGTCTATAGGCAATGTTTATTTTCTCGAACTCAATAACAAGCAGAGTGTATGACTCTTGCAAAAAACTAATTTTATCCAGCACCCCTATTCAGAATGGCGTCGGAAACTTCCGATTCGAATTCCTTTCATCCTCTGTCTTTGTCGTCCTGAACGTAGATGAGTGGGACGGATAGAGTGGATCCGAACGGAAACCTTTCCGATGGAGTTGTGAATAGGGGTGCTGGACTTGAATATCCTGCAAGACGTGTCGGAATCTCGGGTAAGCGGCATATGTTTTTGGCACTCGTTGGACAATCTACTATTAATTTATTTTGAAATGTGAAGGATAGGGTAAATGGAAGGGTGTGGGGTCTCCTTCTATTTATTTACATCACGAAATTTGCGTACCTATTACTACTATATTTAAATTCTGTTTTTGTTAATATATTGATTAAGGAAAACACTGGTATATTTGTAATCACTATATATTGTACTTTAAACTAATCATTTACTTTTTATTACGCACTACACAAATGGAGGCCATTACTCAGACCGACCAAACCAAAGACAAATATAAATGGTGGACGGACCCGGAAGCTTCTTTCTGCCATAGAGAAAGAATGATGTAGATACATGGTTTACTACAAATAATCTAACAGTTTTAGGCAACTAATTAGCGTCAGCGTCAATGTAGCGCTCGTGGCGTAGCTTGTCTAGGTGATTCTAAACGATCACCGATGTTAAGCAACGGACGGTCCGGTCAGTCTTCGGATGGGTGACCGTGAGAGGTATTTATTTCTGAGCTGTACCGTGGGTCGGATGACACGTTAAATTGTTGGTCCCGGTTGTTGTTCTAGTTTCTATAACAACAAACGTCAGCCATGTCAGAGGCCTTCGGGCGGCACATTAACTCTGACACTAGGGCTGGCCACTCAGCCTATACGAATTTACTTACTTACTTACTTTAGCGTCACCGACGGAAATACCCCGAAATTCCTACTGATTAATTGTGTTATGCCTATAACACAATTAATTAATTAATTGATCAATTAATTAATTGTGTTATACCTATAACACAATTAATTAGTAGGTACCTTCATGGGTTTGATAAAACTCATAGCGAACGAAATAGACCCGATAATAAGTCCCTATACTAGGTACAAAGCCGGAAATTTGCTTCCTTTCCATGTTTTAAACTAGAAATCTTTAAGTAGTTTTTCCCAAACTGTGACCTTGCAACCCCTTTAAATCTTCACAAGTACGCTCTTTTTTGTCAAATTTTGCTCATATTCGAATTTAATAATCGTTTTGCAAGAATTCCTTCCTTCACAATTTCATGACGATTACATGTAATAGATTTAATAATGAAACCTGTATGTATATACCTCAACAAACACGCACATAACATGCATAGGTTACACAAATTATGGATGTCACTTTTATTACCAAGTCATTTGTTTTCTTTTTCTTTAAATAATTAGCTTGATAACATTCATTCAAATTTTAAATCATCTCTCCCTCTCTATCATACAAACACAGTATGTTTTGACACAAGTAGTGTCAAACACGAGGGGCCACTAGATCCGAAAACAAAGTCCTAGAATAGTTCAGGAGCCGATGGACGAACAATGAGTAACAAAACCCAATGCAGCGATGCCCAGTGGGCCTACCATGCGGACCGTGACTAAATATTCTCTATTATTACTGTCATTACAAAACAGGACGACTCTTTATAAGTCTGTCTCGTTTTCGCTAAAGCCATGTCAAAATTTTTTATCGTGAGGCGCATGCTAGGCCTCCTGGACTTTGTTATGTAACCAGGCACGTATCCAGACTTTTGGTTCGGGGGGGGACAAACATTGAAACAACCATGTGAACTGTGTAAACATCGCTGTAATCACTGTACTATAATTTTTAATAACTTAAAGAAGTACCGTCCGTAGTTTAGTCATACACTTATAAGTATTTTATCTATACTAATATTATAAAGAGCAAATATTTGATTGTTTGTTTGTTTGCATTGTTTTGTTTAGTTAATAAAGGCACTTGCCCGTGAAAAAAAAACAAACAATAAAATTTTTCCTCTTTATAATATTAGTATAGATTATTATTATAGTATAGAGTATAGATTATATAAGTATTTTTCTGTTTCCGCTGGCAGCCATTACGTCTAGTACCATATCAGGATCTGGTGCAAATCTGGTGCTGGATCTGGAAATTATGACGTCTGCAGGTCCAAAATTGTCCAACACTATCTCACGTCACGGACTGGTGATTTGGCGAATCCAATGAAAACAGTGGTTTTGAAGTTTTTCTCCTTTATTTCATGGCACGGGCAAAGTATCAGGTGAACCAAGTCGGAAGAAATTTACTCAACTCTCTATGAAACTGAAACCAATATCACAATAAACTGGTCTATTGCACTATACTGTCACTATTGCAGAGGTATTTCACTTTTTTCTCGCTTGTCGCTCTCGATTCTGTCTTGCGTCGCTCTCGAAATGAACTGACATGCAGGTTCCCGGACTTCCCGGACTTATTTATACTACATTTTCATATTCTGGAACACTGTGGAATATTCTTGCGCCATCTACTACCTGGTAGCAGAATCAGAAAGTTATGGAAGCTTCTTGATATTCCGCTACTCGACCACCTTTCTACTATTAGTTCTTCAACTCGACAATAGATGTCATTACTGTCTTCGTTCTCGGTTTCTCTCTAAATAGGTTAGATGGCGCTACTAGTAACGTCGGCGTCGCTAAAAGATCAGAATCTATCTATATTTTTATTTTACCTACTTATTGAAAGAACACGCAAGCGAACAAATAAACAGACGGCTAAAAACGTTTTTTTTTCAGTCTGATTTCGGGGGGGGATATATCCCAACTATCCCCCCCTCTGTATACGTGCTTGTATGTAACTCACAGTTCTAAGTACCGTTGCAATAACCTTGGGCAGGCATTATCTCTCCGATGGAGACTAGCAACATACTAACCGTCATATGCATAAAACGCTAAAACGTATTTCAAACACTATTTTAGTTAAATTTCTTTCGAATTACGATTTGAGTTTGAAGAAAGAAGACAAAACACTTTTAAAGAATATTACGAACATTATGTGTCTTATCCTAATTCCTACTGTAAAATAGTGGTTTAATAACCTCAGATATTCTAGAAAAGTGGAGAGAAGTAATAAGATGACATAGAAATGCGTGTGTAGGCAAAGTCGAGGCACGTAATAATTCCAGGCATTTTTTTTTTGTATTGGTAGGACTCCTCTGCAGAGTCCCACTGGGGAAGTACCACACCTTTGTCAGTTATTCAACCGCCAAGTAGTAGTGTGCAAGCACTACTGTGTTCCGGTTTGAAGGGCAATGTTACTGGGTATGATGAGATTTAACATCTAATATCTCAGGGTGACGAGCGCAGTGCAGTGCGGCGCAGGATTGTGTTCGCAAGTTCACAATTCTCTCACTGCTACTGTTAGTGGCAGGCGTGACGCTTACCACCAGGCGAACGTCTTGCTCGTCTCGTCACTTGAATGTACAAAAAAAATAAAAATAAAGTTGGAGTTGCCTTTGGATAAAAATAAAACCGAATGAATAGAAATAGGACCGAAAATTTGTTACAAGGACTATAGTTTCATTTCAGGACATAAAGTGACTTCTATCGATTAAAAAAGGTTTAAAGAACAATATTTAATGCAACCGATGAGAGATGTTCGACTTTGCACCGTTTTAGAATTCGCTGCATTGCCAGGTCTTTGGTGAGTTTTGCGAAATGGCGGCGTCTTTCCGCCGCTGGCGGTGTCTGCTTCGCGTCATCGGATACCATCATATACGAGTATAACAAACACCGAACTCCTGCCGAAGCTTGTATATTTCTTTTCTGACACTGCATAGTGAAGTTATTCACAAACTCCTAATGCTCTCTTATAATTGTTTTTAATGCGAATTGTTTCAATGTAGTCATATTCTGCTATAATATGCGAATTTGTTTCTCTCACTGTTTTACTGATTATTAATAACAAAGCGACTGAACGGCCGAATATCGGGTTCAATGAGCTGAGCTATTTGAGGCATGTATCGGTATCCGCAGTTTATTTATGTATCAGCGTATGTATGTATATTATGTATTATATTATATATATATATTATATTATACCGACGGATTTTCAAAACGGAGTCTTTTAACCGCAACAAGAACATATAAACTATTTTTAAATTAAGTTTAATTCTACTCAAGACAAGGAAAAACGGGTTTGTCTCCACGGATCCCGGAGCGTTGTCTCCATTGATGCCGTGATCCGTTTCCTTCGCTAAAATAAATTTGTATTTTACCCGCTGATCCCGGTATACGTGGCTACAAGAAATTTAAAAAAAAAAGCGAAACCGATCACGGTGTACCAAGTACTTTTTTGTTTTATGTTATTTCCAAAAAGGAAAGATGTTAAAATTAAAACAATAACTATTCAAATACAAATACAAATAATTTATTGATAACACCAAAGTTACACGTTCTCAAAGTACTCCACCCTACTAATTTTTTTTTTTTTAAATCCATACATTGATTCTCAAACAACTCCACGCATTTATTATGATGCTCTGACAAGTTTTCACTGACGTGAAGTGTCACGTGCAAGAACATGACAGAGAAGTTTAAACAGTGACTTGAAGTTTGAGCAGGGAGTTTTAGCGGGAACACGGAAAAATTATGTCGTTGCATTCTATTATTTTCTTAAACTTGTGTTTTTTCGCGAACTAATGATTAAACATGGTGGTGTTTTATTCATTGAGTGTTGAATTACATGCACGAGTGTGGGAAAGTGATATAATGTGGTGAAACATGTCTTTTCGTGTTGTTTTCATAACTCCGTAGATGCTCATAGTAAACTCGCCACAACTTTACTAGGGCATGGCTTGGACTCGAGTATGAGTAAATTCGTGTGACTAACTGTCATTTCATGACATATTTGACTTGATTATACTATTATAACTTGAAAATTCATAAACCTGACACTCGCAGAATGCAAAACGTGCGTTGCCAATAAATAAGAAAAAAAAAGTTTGATCGGCGTTTTTAAGTAATGCCACTATAGTTTAGTTCACAGAAAAAATTGAAGCATCGTTTATATGTGTCATAAATTAAATGTAGAATAAATTTACTCATGCGGTCGTATGCATGCTGTATTGATTGATCACGAGAACTGTTGCCTTTGCTACGTTTACGGTTGTTTTGTCTACGTTTTGTAATGGCTAATTACGAAAACGGACCAAACCTATACAACGTGTAACAAAAAGGTTCAATAATACTTAAGGGTATGTATATACTCATCATTGTGAACAACTTTCACTATGGGGCCAACATTGAAAAAAAAAAAAAAGAAAAACGAATCGATTGTTTTTTTATCGAGAAAAAAATATCTGCTGTTCCATACATTATGTCCAAGGTCAATTAACGTTTTGTATGGAACAGCTGTTTTTTTCGGGATTTCAAGTTTATCCCCACAATAAAATTTGTTCATAATGATGAGTACATACATACCCTTCAGTATTGTTGAACCTTTTTGTTACACATTGTATAGTATTATTCATATTTTTCTTCAATAAACAAAATGTGGTAACAAGGTGTGTGTGTATGTTATTTTGTCTTGAATTCAGTCATCGTTGAAATGATCCTCTGCATCAAGCTTAGTTACTTGATCAGTTTGGATGAACGCAATGTAAACAATAAATACATATCTATCTATTATTATTATGGGTCATGCATGTGTAACGTCATGGACAGCATGCATCACTGCGCCTCGTTCGTTATTTGTTTTTTTAAATCTTTTATTAGGTTCTATAAATCTTTTCGGAAGAATTAAGCACGTAAGTAGACACGAAACAAAGTCTTTTTAAGTGATTATTTCCCTATTGAGTTCTAATTTAGAAGTACTTCGGAAGAATTAAGCACGTAGGTAGACACGAAACAAAGTCTTTTTAAGTGATTATTTCCCTATTGAGTTCTAATTTAGAAGTACTTCGGAAGAATTAAGCACGTAGGTAGACACGAAACAAAGTCTTTTTTAAGTGATTATTTCCCTACTGAGTTCTAATTTAGAAGTACTTCGGAAGAATTAAGCACGTAAGTAGACACGAAACAAAGTCTTTTTAAGTGATTATTTCCCTATTGAGTTCTAATTTAGAAGTACTTCGGAAGAATTAAGCACGTAGGTAGACACGAAACAAAGTCTTTTTAAGTGATTATTTCCCTACTGAGTTCTAATTTAGAAGTACTTATATACAATGTGTAACAGAACGGTTCAACAATACGAAAGGGCATGTATGTACTTATCATTATAAACAACTTGTACTATTGGGCCAATCCCCCGTAATAGCGAAAATAAAATCAGCTGTTCCATACAAAAAGTTCATTGACCTTGGTCTTAATGTATGGAACAGCTGTGTTTTTTTCGCGATTTCAGTGTTGGCTCCATAGTAAAAGCTGTTCATAACGACGAGTACATACATGCCCTTCCGTATTGTCATAGATTAAGTGCTAGTATACTTAATCTATGGTATCGTTGAACCTTTTGCGCGATGTTTGAATGGTTCAATGTTTGTTGACAAACATGCTTAAAGTTTGAACGTTTGCGCCAAGTTGATGCAACTTTACCTACTGTAAAATGCATTTTTCCATCTTGGCTAAAGTCATATTGACGTTTGGTGCGCTAAAAGCAGTTATCGGGACTGCTCCGACCCCTGAAGATACCTAAAATCTGTCGAAGTCCACGGTGATAACCGCCACCGGCCACCTATCAAAACAATAACTGCTGACCTGACAAAAAGATAACAAATGGCTGGAATTCCAAAATTATAGTGCTTGCGCTCCAACCAGATTGAAAATTGTGTCAACACCGCTGGCGTATGTTTTAATTTTAAGATTCTCTTTCAAAGAATTTGCATTTGCGGCGTTCGAAACATCTATCTGTAACGTACCTAATTTATTTACTTTAATACGAGGGCGGCTATTTATGTATCCGAAACTGGCCAGTACATAAACAATATTTAAAAAGTAATGATTACATTTGAAAATGGAACTCATTGGCTGTAGAATACAGTTTGTTTCACGACTGTCAATTGTCTTTTTACATTTTGGCGCCATTTTACAAGTTGCGTGTCGATCATCACCATGGATTTAAATCCTGAAAATTGTCGTGAAATGATGATTTATTACGATTTTCGGCGTGGGTTAAGTCAAAAACAGTGAATGGATCAACTCACTTCGAATTTTGGGGATGAAGCACCATCGAAAACCACTGTGTATCACTGGTTCAGTGAGTTTAATCGTGGGCGTCGGAAACATATAACATCATTGGGGCGTCGTATGCTCACGGATGAATTTAAAGAAGGTCGCCCTAAATCGGTTGTAGTACAACAAAACATCGATGCTGTGCGCGAACTAATTATGCAAGATCGTCATGTTACATATCGCGAGATAGAGCCGTCTCTGGGCATAAGTATGACGAGCACACATAAGATTTTACATGAACATTTGGCTGTAAAAATATTTGTTCGCGATCCCACACAACTTGAGATTAGATCAAAAACAGGCTCGTGTAGATTGGTGCGAAAATATGTAAAAAAAATACAATCGTAGTTCGTCAAAACCTGTTTATAATATCTACATAGGTGATCAAACTTGGATCTATGCGTATGACCCCGAAACGAAACAACAGTCGACGGTATGGGTTTCCAAAATGAACCGAACCCATCAAAAGTTGTTCGTGCAAAAAGCACTTTGAAGCAAATGGTCGCCTGTTTTTTTAGGTATAAATGGACATGTGGCTACATTGCCAGTAGAGAATCGTAAAACGGTTAATTCTGAATAGTACACGACAATTTGTTTGCCAGAAGTCTTTGAAGAAATACGGAAAAACAACCGGCATTGCAGAATAATTCTTCACCATGACAATTTCCAAAAACCAACTGTCACACGTCGGCCGAAACAACTCAGTATTTGGAAGGTCAAAAGATCGAATGGGTCATCCGCCGTACAGCCCCGACTTGGCACCCAACGACTTCTATTTATTTCCAAGCGTGAAGAATAAATTAACCAACGATTTTCGACCCGCGAAGAAGCCGTTGATGCGTTCAAAATGCATGTTTTGGAGATACGCCAATCAGAGTGGCAAAAGGGTTTATTCCGAACCTAACCCGAAAACCTAACCCGGTAGCGGGTTAGGTTAGGAAAAGCAAAAAGTGATTAATTTTCATTCCGAACGTAACCCTCTTATCCTGACCCGAAATGGTGTTCCTAACATAACCCGAATTCAATGTTATTTCGGGTTAGGTTAAGAAGTGGGTTACGTTTGGAAACAGTATAATAAATATGATTTATTTAATGAAATCCCTACCGGTAGGGATAGCTTGGTAGGGATAGGTGTACCAGGCCGAAAAACGTACTATACCTACTGTTATATTTTACTTTTTATTTATGTTTCTTTATTTTCGGCGGTTTTGGATATTGATTAATTGTAGACCCGCGGTAACACAATTCACATTCGAAAAACAAAAAAAGTCGAAAATGAGTCCATTTACGACTACAAGTCGAAAAAATAGGTTTATATCGATGGGTTTAGGTCGATTTTCGACCTTATTGACAGTAGTAAGTGCAGGTCAGGTTCGGAATAAACCGCAAAAGTGCTATGAAAATTGGTTTCAACGTATGCAAAATTGCATCAATCATCATTGCGAATACTTTGAAAAGCAATAAAACCACATATGATAATAGATGTTTGTTTATTTTTATTATTCCGGATACATAAATAGCAGCCCCGTAACTACCCGACTGTCCCGTGAGAAGGGTAACATTTTCGGAATCAACGTATCGATGAGCTTTTATTACAAGCTGTGTGAAACGGAGCGTGATATGAGATTATTTGGCAATTTATAAAACGTTAGAAGGAAAAAATTATTCACTATTTAGGAAACCTGAAAAATACGCGTGTCTCTTCTGGTTCCAGACCAGACGGAGCCGATGATGCCCACGGTGGCAGTGACCCAGATTCCTCTACTTGGCGTCAACGGCTCGGGGATTTTGAAGATCAATATCACCGAGAACACGCCCAAAGTGAGCGACCCTATCATGCCTGACGACAGTAAGTATAACCAATTTTGTACAATTATACAGGTACCATAAAAAGAGAAATAACACTTACTGATACACCAACTAAGACGACTACTTCACACACGAAGCTAAAAGAAGGATGTCCACTTCAATTACGTTGACCTGTTATTTGTATTTTTATTGACATATTATCTTATTTATAAATTATTATTTTTCTTAGTTATTGGCATCGCACGTTGTGCATTCTGCCAGTGTCAAGTTTATGAATTTGCTAGTTTTTTTTATTAAAATCAAGTCAAATATGTCATGAAATCACAGTCAGTCACACGAAATTAGTCATAGTCGAGTCCAAGTCATGCCCTAGTAAAGTTGTGGCGACTTTACTATGAGCTTCTACGGAGTTTTGAAAACAACACGAAATGACATGTTTCACCACATTATATCACTTGCCCACACTCGTGCATGTAATTCAACACTCAATGAATAAAACACCACTATTTTTAATCATTAATTCGGCGAAAAACACAAGTTTAACAAAATAATAGAATGCAACGACATGATTTTTCCGTGTTCCCGCCAAAACTCCATATTATATTATACTCGTATTCATAATAAAACGGACTAAACTAAACTCCATATTTATACTCGTATTCATAATAAAACGGACTAAACTAACATATTGAAATGTCACTTTTCAAAATAATGCTGCCTGTTAAAAAACCGTAGTGATGAATATTGTTAAGTTCTATCATTCAAAAGAATTATCGAATAATTATTAAGTGCCGTTAAACATTTAAAGTGCTGCTAGTGTAAGTGCAAGTAGAAAAGGAAAAACATATTGTGTTAAAAAGTTCTTCTGTAAATTGCTACAGGGAAATGTAACTTTATTTACATGATGTGTAACCTTGAAAAGATTGAAATCATAAATAAGTCTACACCTTTTACAAAGACTAATATATATATATCGAAGTAGTTAGCTGGTCTAAGTAGTTTAGTCCGTTTAATTATGAATTTACATACACAACAACACACAACTGAATTGACATTTCCCATAAGCATGTGGCCTAATGGTGAAACTTTCACATAAAATATTGGTTACTTGTCCATTCTAAAGCCGACTGTGTAAGTATGATTCGTTTAAAAGAAAAAAAAGTTATGTATTAAATCAATGGTTTTATGAAAATAAAGGTATCGCAAAACAAAAATTTTAAACAAACGCAATAACGAATGCAACGATGTGCCAGAAAGACCAGATTACAATTTATCTATGTACCTACCTACAATTTGTTGGTAGACTGATTTATTTGCATAGTATTAGAATTAAAACTGACCTACATGAAAGAAACGCTTAGTAGGATATTATTTTTAGAAAGTTATTTGAAACCGAAATAAGAAAATGGAGCAGGGAACTTTTTTTTTTAAATACAATCAAGTGACGAGACGAGCAAGACGTTCTCCTAGTGGTAAGCGTCGCGCCTGCCCTGCCATCATTATGAACAACTTATCCTACGGGGCCAACCCCGAAATCGCGAAAGAAATATCAGCTGTTCCATACATTTTGTCCAAGGCAATGAACTTTTTGTATGGAACAGCTGATATTTTTTACCGCGATTTCAAGGTTGGCTCCATACTAAAAGTTGTTCATATGATGTGACATACATACCCTTCAGTATTGTTGAACCTTTTTGTTACACATTGTGTAATTCATTTGTAGGCGCATATTGTAAAATAGGCCAAATCAGAAAAGGGGAGCGGCAAGAAAACTTACTCAAATAAATTTGCGAAGAAGAAAAATGTTTTATTATATAATATATAATATTTTAATGTTGAAAGAATATTTTTGCTGGTCATAAGTTTAAAAACAACTGTTCGTCATCTATCGAAAGTGTTTTTTTTATTATGCCAAAGATTATTTTTGTTGGTCCGCTATGGTAATCAGTATTCACCGAGATGTTCTAGAATTGGATGTTGAAGCTCTATCATGGCTAGCATTATTAATAACTTCTATCTAACAAATCATCAAGGTAAATACATTACATATAGTATGCCATATAATAAATATGCGTTCGATTGTTTCTCTGAGTTTAAAGTTCAGAAGACAGTTTGTAAATTTTATAGCTAAGATGGCATGTATCATGTACGCGAATCAGCATATTCGAGGTCAAAACTTGTTTATACATCTTTTGTGAATATCTCTTTGGCGTATCATTGGGAGTTATAGAAACATTGTAGAACATGTTTTTTTTTACAAATTTGGCCTTACTTGTACCTCCAGAATTTACATCCTGTGAATTTTGATTCGTAATGATGTTTTTCAAATTTGATTCGTAAATTGTTGTACGCAGCTGTTAAGCGAACCGACTATTGTTTTATTTTTAGTAGCAAAGTGCATGATAATTAGTGTGCACAATAATTAGTGTTAGAGGCTAACTCTAAGAAGTGTATCGTGTTTAAAGAGATTGTGTAACAAGGTTTTTGCGTCGTATTTTATGACCGTGGCCTGAGAGGCAATTTTCCGGTGCAATTGCTCTAACCGGTGAAAGTCGCTTTTTCTCGGTTAAGAATTGAAGGGTAATTTGGTTTTGTGTCTCTCTTAACTCTTTAATATATACTTTAATATGAAATGCAATAATAATAAATACCTTATTGCATCATTACTGTCGCTCGCTCTAAAGGATATTAGAATTATATACTTTACTATACTAGTTCCCGTACTTTTTTTTTGGGATATAACTATAATTCTACCTACCGCTCAGCACGATACATTCATATAATTTAAAGACATTGTGTATGTGTATACGTTCATGAATATACGAGTCACAGGTACACCTTGGCTAGATTGTCTCCTTTCCAAACGAGACGAGAAACATAATGTTAGTTCCACCGACTTCGTCTGCTTATGAACCATGAATAACTTCACTATTCAGTCCGATCGCGGTATCCGTGGAGACACTAAATTATTGATGTCTTGCTAGAAATCCGGTCAGCTGAAATGAGGACAAACGTATCCCTTCCCACCCAGGGAATACAGATAGATATGTGTGTCGATGCCGAATGACTGCTGGCCAGTGGGCACTACAGATTAAGACCCGGGTCAGACACGGCGATAAACGCGTGGTTTTCAAAAGCTTATTTATCTCATTAACATGTGCATCATGTTGTGAATATCACGTAAATAATCATAGAAATGTAACGCCCTTTATGTATAAAAAAATAAATAGTAACCTTAATTTCATTACAGATTTCACTGACATCTTCAAAGAAACTCCGGAACGAATCAAGTCTGAGCAGAATCTCACGAGTTTAACTTATGTAAGTACTGGATATATTTTTATGAAAAGGATGGGTCAGCCTCAGCAACCTCTTCCCATAAAAAAAATTACTCAATTTGTTCCTTGGATTTAGAAACAAAACCAGTCAATTAAACATAGTAGCATTAAATGTGATTTCTTTGGTTCTGATCGGAATTAAGAACCCGACTCACAGTTGGCCACATAGACATACAGACAGTGTAGTCGCCCTTAAACTTAAGATCTAATGCCGGAGTATTGGCGGGAACGCGAACAAAACGTGGACACTTTACTAGGGCATGACTGGACTTGACTGTGATTCATTGGATTCGAAATTCATCAAAAACTTGATATATATACTTGACACTGGCAAATGCACAAAGTGCGATGCCACTATCCTCTTAGGAGTAAAGAAGAGATCTAACGCCATTTGCTGCCTTTATCTAACATCTGGTAAAGCTGTTGTAGATCCTATCTGATGACAACAACCATAGTCAATCTTAAAAAATAAATCATAACTACTATATGCAATTGTGCACCTGTAGTACACAAATCTACATCTACTGAAAACAGGTAGTTTGTATGTTTGTTCGAGATAATCTTCGAACTATCTAAATAGTGGTACAAACTTCCCATACGTCCTTGTATGAACTAGGCCAAAATATCACATGCCTTTAAATTAACCTTGCCCTAATAGAAAGCTTTCCTGAGTGTTACTGGCTACTTTATCTATATATATAAAAGACTCTGTCTTGTCTGATTGACTGGCTGACAGACAACGCACAGCCCAAACCGCTGCTCGTACAGACTTGAAATTTGGAGGGTGTAATCGTCTCGATGCGTAGGGGTGTACTAAACGTTTGTATGAAAGTCCTTTGTTTTTGTAGGGGGGGGTAAAAACGTGGTGAATTTTGGGAGCGGGCTGAAATTCTTCCGTACGCGGACGAAGTCGCGGGCGACCTCTAGTTGTAAATAAGAATCTCTGTCCTGATTGACTGACAGACAACGCACAGCCTTAACCGCTGGTTGTACAGACTTGAAATTTGGAGGGTGTATTCGTCATGATGCGTAGGGATGTACTAAGAAAGGATTTTTTAAAATTCGATCCCTAAAGGTGGGAAACTTTTGTATGAAAGTCTATTTAAAAGAAGTATTTCAATAGTTAATTTAAAATAAAAAAAATTGGTTTCTATATTTTTGACAGGTATGAAATGGGGGTTGGAATGTTCTATGGAAAGTTATTTGTTTTTTGAAGTTATAGTGATGAAAATTTGTATTTGGGTAGTTCATCAAGGGGGGGGGGGGTTGGGGGTGTATAAAAACTTTGCCTGGGATACTTATTTATTTATTTATTTATTTGGCACACAAAACAGAATACAATCAATACATTTCAAAGCAAAAATGAGAATAGGTGCAGAGCGAGAGAGATGATTTAAAGTGGTGAATATGAGGAGGAAAATAATTAATAATTAACCAGCGGTATTTGGGAGCGGCGCGAATTTCTTCCATACGCAGACGAAGTCGTGAGCTACCTCTAGTGCCATGATAATATTGTTATGAGCCACAGCAACACGTGGCCGAGTACAGCTAGTTCAGGTTATATATTTGTTCCAGGACGATCACCATTTCTACAACAGCACGTTCATCGGTAACGCGACTTACTTCGACGAGTACTGGGCCAACATCACCAAGTCCGAGGCTCAAGTGCACGCCATCCTCAGCAACTCGCACCGGAGGGCCACCGTAACTACATTTCTTTTATATACACCACAGAGATTCCCATAGACTTGCGTGATTCTACCACGGAATGATTAATAGTACTACTACGGAAAACATAATAAGTACTACTAACAGAATGCTCACTCCCATAGATAACGCGTTTAAACATACTTAAAAATCACACTATACAATATACAACATGTAACAAAAAGGTTCTTCAATACTGAATGGTGTGTGTGTACTCATCATTATGAACAACTTTTTCTTTGGGGCCAACCCAAAATTCGAAAAAAACACCAACTGTTCAATACATTTTTTGCCACCAATTGTTCAAACCATTTTCATGATTACTGGGTTGGCGCCATAGTAAAATTTGTTCATAATGATGAGTACATACATACCCTTCAGTATTGTTGAACCTTTTTGTTAGACGTTGTATATAATATATAATCACACAATACAATTTATAATGATATATCAGCACAATATTTTTTTATAACTACAATCATGACACACTAAATGCCAGCTAACGTCATACTAAGTTTGTGCACGTAGTACTGGGACTGACTCAGTTCCGACTCTTAGGCCAATTCTGTAATATATCATCTCTGTGAGTTATACCGTTTGATAGCACGTGCTTATCGAACGCGCTAGCTCGATAAGCACGTGCAGGGCGTGGCTTTAAATTCCAACAACGTGCTTAAGCTGCCGATGAAAGAAAATATTAGGATATCATAAGGTAACAGATTAAAAACAAAGAGCAATTGTTGTTGGAAACATTTTGGTCATTTCTCTCTATGTTATATGAACAAATGACGACAGATGCACCCTTTCGCCATATTCCTCAGATTTGCTCGCGCCGCCGTCGACAATAGGCTAGATGATTGGGTTTTTTATTGTCCTATTAAAATGTGGCCCATAAATATAGCTGATTAATGAAAAGAAAATGAAAATCTGATCTAAAATAAGCAACTTATAAGCATTTTAATATCATGCTAGACAGAGTGGCGAAACAGCAAATCGTGACGTCACTTCTCTGTACGCCATATAAATTATATTCTGACAAGTAAGGCGTGACGTTATTTTTGTTTTGTGGGATTTTTACTTAAATTCTTCATTAAAGCTATTGGTTTCAACGATTTAAACATCAGTCATCTACCCTATTTAGGTGGCGCCCATGTCTAACTCAGATGTAATTGCCACTCGCGAACACCTACCTGAAGACTGAACGGATTGCCCGTTGCTTATGACACCCAAATTGGCTTCATTCGGGTTAATGTTTTGCCAAATGTACAAATTCGACAGCACTGAAAAATAATAATTTTAATCTAGATCATATTTCGTATTTGGCTATTGATTCGAAAACACGTTTGCGAATAATTTTCCCGATAGAAAAAAATCGTTAAATAACCTCCAAAAATTAGTTTCTATGTGAATTTTTCTTTGTATTTTTGTATGAAGACATGAATAAAATGAGTAAAGGTTACGAGTAATACTTTAATCTATCTTCCTATTGAACTAGTTTTTTTCTTACGTAATAACTTTATTGCAATTAATTATTTTCCAAAAAAATACTGTACGAAACGTTATGCAATCGCGCCAGCTTCTCTTTTTTATCTATGTAATTAGACAGAGACCACAGACGTGCGGAGGATCAGCCTCTTAACATCGGTGAACATTTAGAACCTAGTCAAGCTACGCCACATGATATGATTTATTTGTCCCAGTCTCTTCAGCTGCAGTTTGCATTCCCGTTCTACGGGCACTACATTCGGAACATCACCGTGGCGACGGGTGGGTTCATCTACACTGGCGAGCACGTGCACAACTGGCTTGCGGCCACGCAGTATATCGCGCCGCTCATGGCCAACTTTGACACCACGCTCACCAATGAAAGCTACGTCAAACTCGTTGACGACGGTAAGACTGTGATCGAGTTGTTTGCGATTGGCAAAGCAGTCTAGACGGAAACCCGATAGATTGCTCATTATGCAGGTTCAATAGGCCAGTCAAAAATGACAAAAAATAGCATTCATCGCAAACGCGGACATGTATCTACGGTTTTTTTGGACCCATGAGAGTAGTATTAATTTTTTGCCTAGGGAAGCGTTTTTCAACTAACTTAGAGAGTTCTTATATCTTCTTATAGTTCATAGTCAAGGTACTCGAACGCTTTTATAAGGTAGTTTATTTGGAAAAATTAAACATTTGCCAAAATTTCTCAGTTTTTCGAGCATCACGGGAGTAACACACCCTACAAGGGTTGCAAACTTGGGTATAAACTAGGGTTTGGGTCCCGGGACGTCTCGTGTCTCGAAGTCCCGAGACTTTTTGGAAATTTAGTTGTCTCGGGACTTTCGGGGCGAGACTCGAGACGAGATACGGTTGTAGAAATTGTAAGTAATTTCATTTTCAAAAAGTAATAATAAACTTTATTTGCTTGTCATTGAAAGCGCCATCTATTAGCTTAACAAATAATTACTACACAATACTCCTAAATGCGTTCACGACCAATGACCAACATTGTTGTTTTGTGAGATTTGTAAAGATCGTGAATTGTGATATTTGTGACTCAGTTACACTACTTACTGCTCACATAACTTTTTGACAACTTTTTGTTTTTTGTTTTTTGCCTGTCTCCTTACAATGCCGGTTCCAAGCTGGTACTCGATGAGGTAGGGATACCGACAGTGCCCTCTCGGTCTATCAGTCAGTCGTCAATTTCACTTAATGAGGTGAATGCAGTGCGCGCTTGTTTTGCGAACTTGTTATTGTGACGCTCTCTTTAACGTTAAAGATGTTATAATTTGATTTTATGTTCAACGAATGTCGATTTTTACTAAAATTGCTATTTATTGATACATCTCGCCAAAAATTACCTCGATTCTAATTCTTTTTCGAGAAGTCTCGAAGTCCCGGGACGTCACGGGACTTTGGTCGTGGGTGGTCCCGGTACTTTGGGAATGTCGAGACTTCCCAAACCCTAGTATAAACTACTCTCAGCCTAACAACTAACAACATTATCAAAAAAACTAGATACAAGCGCGTGTGCGACCTCCTTAGATGACTGGCCTACAAGTCCTGCCACACGTCTTAAGTTTTCATGCTGTCTATTAGACAGAAAGCTCCTTGGAAGAAATGGACTTGAACCTGCATACGAACAATCTCCGGGTCAGCTGCCATTTTCGACTGGTTTCTGTCTACATACAACATGTAACAAAAAGGTACAAAAATATTGAAGGGTATGTATGTAGTATGTACTCATCATTATGAACAACTTTTATTAAGGGGCCAACTCTGAAATCGCGAAAAAAATATCAGCTGTTCCATTTAAAAAGTTCATTGACCTTGTACAAAAAGTATGGAAAGCTGTTTTTTTTTTGCGAATCGTTGTTGACCCCATTGTAAAAGATGTTCATAATGATGAGTACATACTTGCTCTTCAGTATTGTTGAACCTTTTTGTTACGCGTTGTATATTGGTCTTTATGATAGTAATAAGCATGTTCTGCAGTTGTTTACATTTGTTAGCAATAAGCATTTGTTATTGTTATAGAAATAATGGAACAAACAACCGGGACCAACAACTTAACGTGTTCGACACCCGGTAGAGATTAGATGTAATTACCACTCACGGAAAAGACTGATCGTATCGTCCTTGATCGTTCTTATTTCTATTGATATTTATTTTTGACATTTAATATATTGTTATTTAACCTGTATATCTATATATAGCAGTGGACGTCTCTGGGTTGATGATGATCTATATATACCTACTAGCTGTTGCCCGCGGCTTCGCCCGCGTGGGCTATATTACAGGTAGATACAATATTAAAATTTGGCCTAAAACCATACCGTGGGTGGTAACTTTAGAACTCCCCTGCACCTCCCATAGGGGTAGTTTAAAAAAATAATTAATACGTGTTTCATTATTTATTCTAAAGTTTATATGTGCCGAGTTTTGAGTGAATCAAACCAAGGAATAAAAAACATCCATAGAAACTTTACCACCCTGTTTTACCCCCTTAGGGGGTGATTTTCGATAATTAGGCTACGCCATGTCTTATTCCAGAACTTAAAGTATCCACATATAAAAAAATTTAAAATCGCCTTAGTAGTTACAGAGGTACGTGGTAACAAACATTCACAAACACAAACTTTCGCATTTATAATATTAGTAGGAGTAAGATAGTATCATCGACAGCCAGAAAATGCCCACTGTTGGACGAAGGCCTCCCCCTTAATAGGGGTGGTTTGCCACAATCCCGACGCTGGGCATGGCTTGGGGATCGCAGAATGCTCACCACCGTTAACCGAGAAGACGCTGCTGCCCGTCCTCCGGTGGGTCTGGATGCAGTTTTAGGACATACCCAGAGCTTATAGTCCTATACCAGGGACCTATAGTATGGTACCTATAAAACTATAGTTTAAATACCATTTTTTTTCTTAACGTTAACTTAGATCAATGGCTAAATATATCCCGCGACCTCTGTGATAACACTAAATAACTTGTAAGAATTGGTACTAATTAGCTACATGTTTAAGTATAAACAATTATCAATGTTATCAATAAATGCAACACAGTTCATCTCGATGAGCTATTTAATCTCCAATGTTTATAAATATGAATGACGAAGATATTTTATTATGAAAATTTATGAATTACGCATCAATTCTTTTGCATGCCAAAGATAGTTAGAATCGTTGCAACTGTTGGTTATACCAAAATTTCAACTGATCGTTAAGTTACTTATGAAAAGGCAAACTTGCATAGCCATTGCTGCTGCTGTATAACGTTTAGCCGGATTTTGCTACGGCTGAACGAACATTCGCCGCATTGTATTCGCGTTAGTGTTCTTCAAACAACCGCCGTTTTGGACGGTCTTAAGTAAAAAAATCCGACACTCTTTATTTTCTAGAACGTATCACAATAATAATCCGGCTAAATGTTCATCCGCCGCAATAGAAACGGTTCCGTTTATTAAAATGGCTTGCCCAATGCCCATTATGTAATATGGCGAATTTTAGGATTCGGCTGCGACTTTTTTTTATATATATTCAAGTGACGAGACGAGCAAGACGTTCGCCTGGTGGTAAGCGTCACGTCTGCCACTAACAGTAGCAGTGCTAGAATTGTGAACTTGCGAAAACAATCCTGCGCCGCACTGCACTGCGCTCGTCACTTTGAGATATTAGATGTTAAATCTCTTCTTACCCAGTAATTTCTCTGGTAACATTGCCCTTCAAACCAGAACGCTTGCTCACTACTGCATGGCAGTTGAATAACTGGCAAAGGTGTGGTACTTCCCCAGGCGGACTCTGCAGTAGAGTCCTACCAACCTAACCATAACCCATAACCTTTTTTTCCTTCCTTCACTACGTATATACCTTTTTGACAGATATTACTTATATCTGAATAACAGAAGACCTTTTTCACAGGCGAAAAGTTCACCGCATTCTGGGAGAATGTGAACCTTCAAGACGACGCGAACAAGACGTTCACCTTTGCCGTGACCCTCTACAAAAACGGAGATATTGTGTTCGCGTACAAACACGTCCCTATTGACGTGCAAGAGATCAACGACACCCAGCATCCCGTCAAAGTAGGCATTAGCGACGCTTATCTCAACGACAATATCATTTTCTGTGAGTACTTATATTGTAAACTGTAGCTTTGCAGTATTGCGGAGTTATAAGAAAGTTTCGCATCCGCTTTCCATTGTATAATTGGTAACTATACGATATAAGATAACATCTTCTTGTGATCAATTTATGCACTGCTTCAATACGACGAAGCTGCTGGATGAAGGCCTCCTCCTTAATGGGGGATTTAGCCATGATCCCGTCGTTTGGCAGGCGGCTTGGGAATCGTAGAATACTCACCACCGTTAACCGAGAGAACGCTTCTGCCCGTCCTCCGGTGGATCTGGATGCAGATAATTTTGTACTATGACTTTTAATACTTTATTAGCAGTGTCTCGCGGTTTTACCCGCGATTCCTTGTATTAAAAGCAGCCTTTATGTTATTCCAAGGTCTAAACTACCTCTATACTCAATTTCATCCAAATCTGTTCATATTTGCGTGATTGAGTAACAAAGATCCGAATATCCAAACTTAGAAACTGACTTTTACAATATTAATAGGTTGGTAAGATATTATTTTATACTCGCTAGAAAAACAAAAAAACAGTTGTTTCGATAAATAGAAAACAAAATGTCGAGAGTAAATGATTATTTTGGATGGAACAGCTGATATATTATTATTATTTCTAGTATAGTATTATATTATCTATGTTCTTATTCAATGTCAAATTCAATTCCTTAACTGATGTCCCGCTCGGGGTATATCGTGCACTTCCCTCGCCAGTATGTACCCGAACCAACTGAGCTCCTTGAAGTAACGGAACGAGGATCTAGGTCGCTGGCATTCTAGCACTAGTGGGTTAGATGGAAGTGTGGTATGGTGAAAAGCAGTCAGGCTGGTGCCATGGTTAGGTATCATCCCTATATATATATATATATATATATATATATATATATATATATATATAGGGATGATATCTTATGGCGCATAGTTTCTAAATGTTTAGTAATTAAGTTATTTAGTCGCTGTTAGTTTCCCGAATTAAATAAAATAAAAAATAAAATAGATTAACCGTCTTATGCATAAAACGCAAAAAAGTATTTCAACCCTATTTTAGTTAAAATGTGTTTTGTCTTCTTTTTTCAAACTTAAATCGTAATTCGAAAGAAATTTGACAAAACACTTTTTAACAAAAATAGGTTTGAAATACGTTTTAGCGTTTTATGCATATGACGGTAACTCTTTATTGTTCACACCAGCGACAATGATAAAATGGATGGACGAGAAATAAGCGCACGGATTTTGAAGACTATATGTTGAGCGCCGGCTCTCCACTCGCGTCAGTCATACTCTGTCTTTGCGACATGCGAGCCGTACGATACGACAATACAAACTTCTAATACATGTACAATGTACATTGTACATGTGTTATCTTTTTATCATGCAGTAATTAGATTCGCTATCTCTATTTTCTGGCAAATGTAATATGCATACTTTTATCTAGGTATGCTTGATTGTGTTGACTTGTTAATTTTTAACGATTTACAAGCGCTAGGCCCGTCGCTGGTTCACACCAAAAATAAACAGCGAAGGTGCCTTGTACTTCGTTTATCGTATTCTCGTAGCATCTATGACTATATAAATTAGGCTTTAAATTGTTTGTGGCAGACGTGCGCCGCAAGACGATCTACGAGTACCACCGCGTGTCGTTCCGTAACTACGTGATCGCGAACAGCACGATATTGCGACTGAGCGCGCTGCCGACCTGCCTACAGTACGACACCTGCGAGTCCTGCCTCAACCACGACACGGGATTCAACGTTAGTAATAAATTAATAGTGCCGTGTGCTAACTTAATTGGGAGACCGCTCGACTGCCGTCCTGTATATCCTAAGCTTTTGTAGTGGTAGGACGACACTACTGCAGAGTCTGCCTGGGGAAGTACCACACCTTTGCCAGTTTGCCTTGCCGCCAAGCAGTAGTGTGCAAGCATTACTGTATTCCGGTTTGTAAGGCAATGTTACCAGAGAAATTACAGTTATATATAACTAATAATATATTCTCTATTATATACTTCAGTTTAGAGTGTTATAAACACAAAGAAAATACTTATTATCCAAGTTTTTGTTGGCTTTGTGTTTGAATTAAAATTTGGTTTCGTTTCATTTTACAGTGCACGTGGTGTCCTCAAATTCAGAAGTGTTCTAGCGGCACAGACAGGAACAAGCAAGACTGGAAATTGCGAAGTAAGTTACTACAGCTTACGCCTATTTATTTAACTAACCTGGGTTTGCAAGTAGAAGTGGCAATGGGCAGGCCACATCGCTCGAAGAACTGATAACCGATGGGGAAGAAAGGTTCTTGAGTGGCGACCGCGAACCGGAAGACGCAGCGTAGGAAAGCCTCCCACTATATATATCTCGAACCTTTCTTCCCCATCGGTTGTATATATATATATATATAGTGGGACTTTTACAATGTCCCGGTTGCCCGGTTGTATATATATATAGGTGGACCGACGACATTGTAAAAGTCGCGGGCAACCGGTGGATGCAAATGGCAGGTTGTCGTACAGTGTGGCGGTCTAAGGGAGAGGCCTTCGTTCAGCAGTGGACGTCTCCGGGCTGCTGATGAAGCCTATTTATTTACAGGTGTTTCAGGTGGGTATTGCAATAATTAGAAAGATTGTTTTCGGTGAAGGACAACATCAGGAAGGACGTTTAGACGGGCTTTCGATGGTAGTGGAGCTTCTATTCGTAAAACTATTATGTTTTCTGTGGTAATACGTACAATTAACGTATCCTAATATAGTGCATCGTGTATCGTATTAGGTGATTCGAATATACAGAAATATGTTACAGGGTATTACAGTCAAATAATAGATATTGTAATATAGCGATATATTAATTAAACTTTTAAGCGCCAATATCGCCAATACTTGCGATAGCTACAAGCGATAGCGGGCCTTTTACGCCAATAACGTCAATCCTTTTTTTTATACTAATGAGCGACGAGACGAGCGTGACGTGTGCCTGGTAGTAAGCATCACGCCTGCCCATAACAGTATTCGTAGGTATCATGACTAATTGAATATTATCTGAAAAGTTGTTATACCTACACGTTAAAAAAACTTTTTATAAGATTGTCGAGAACTTGTTGTCTAGACAAACCTGAAATAAGTTTTTAGACAATACATATATATAATATAAAATGCAGTGCCAGAATTTGAACTTGCAAACAACATCCTGCGCTGCACTGCACTGCGCTCGTCACCCTGAGACATTAGGAAAACCTTGATAAAAAAACTTGACTTGATAAAAATATGAAACCTATTAAATAAATATATATATAATACCTTTGTCACCTTTGTCATTGCAGACTGCGACAAGACAACAGTCCGCGAAGTGGGGGCGTGCGCGGCGCCGGCGCCGGCCCCTGGCGGCGACTCCTCGGCCAACAGGACCGTCTACAACACGGACACGCCGATACCAAGCAACCACAACACCTCCGTCGACACCAGTTAGTAATGTGGCGTCCCGCACGTTGAACCTCGAACCTGAAACATAAAAATAATAAATTAATAATACATAGTGAATAAAATAACATTATATAAAATCATTAAACATTAAATAACATAAACATTAAATAACATAAACATTAAATAACATAAACATTAAATAACATAAACATGAAATAAAATGTGTCGTGTCGCATAAAGTGTGTAAAAAGCCAACCGCTGCGAGAACAATAGAACTCCGGCGCAGGCAGCGCTTGGCCGCGTGATCGCTTGCCACCCGCGCCCAGTCAGCCACGCACGTTCAGAGCAGACGCACGCTATTTGACGCAATTTTTACATTCTGCGCGCTCGCGAATATTTACCTGTTTTCTTATGCTGTATTTCCTATCTATCGAACTGACATTCTTCCGATCGCCTTCGCTTGTGAATCTGTGCTTTGTGCTTCCTTCCTATAAGCTTACCTTCTGCGCATAAACTGTATCCGTGTTTTCAAAATATAAACAATTTGAACATTTTGTGGGTGTTGTTTACTCGACTGATCATCATCACCATCCTTCACCCACAGTAAATTTTAATGCACACATTATACACTCACTTGACATCAGACGAGATGGCAGTCGAACGCCAGCTTATAAAAAAATAGTAGTTTGAACAGCGGGTGCAATCAGCAGTTTATCGGACTTCATCACAAATCATATAACCTGTTGATGGCTCGTGAACATAATTTCTCCTAACACGACTCACCGTTGCGGGCAGGGGGCGAGGTAACGTTCTATGCTTGCGATTGGCCAATCACTGGGATGACGCAATCTGAGATATGACATTCTGTCGTACTCGCAGTGGCTAGCAGTGGTTTTTAAGCTACAAATTTTCGCATGAGGGGAAGTCGGACGATCAGTCAACAGGGTTATTGTCTTTCGATATCATCGAGGATAAAATGGGTTTTATGCGCGTGTTATGCTCTGCTTTTCACTTTGATACGGTTTCACAGGCAACATTTTTGCAGATGACTCCAGCGGCGTTCCGGATGTGGCAAAATCAAGTTTTCTTGTTAATGGTTGCTTATATCTATTTGCTCGTGATGAGGGCGTTGTCGATAATCTAGTCCAAGAAAAATACAGGGTACTGTGCCTTGTTTTAAGAATCTATGCAGCTATTGACGGCCTGAAAATAGATTTATAAGTTAGATAGTTGTTAACATTTTTTATGTTGGACAAAGCTTTAATTAGCAAGACAAAGGATTTTTCACAAACCAGTATTTGCAGTTTCTGTCTGGTAATCCGAGTCTTTAAAATGTTCTCTGCAAAAACAAAACAAAAAACAACAAAATGTATCTAAAATATAAAAACAACTAGATGATTGGTTTTTTTATTGTCCTATTAAAATGTGACCCATAAATATATATGTGAATAAGACATGAAAATCTGATCAAAAATAAGCAAATTATAAGCATTTTAGTATCATGCTAGACAGAGAGGCGAAACAGCAAATCGTGACGTCACTTCTCTGTACGCCATATAAATTATATTCTGACAAGTAAGACGTGACGTCATTTTTTGTTTTGTGGGAAAGGGACGGAGTAGTCGCTAACAAAAACTTTAAACGCTTATATATCAGAACATTATTAACCGATTTAAATTATTTTTTCAATAAACATACTATATTTACTTAAATTCTTCATCAAAGCTATTGGTTTCAACGATATAAACATCAGTCATCTACCCTATTGACTAAGGCCGAATCGACGATGCGCCGCCTAGCGGGAAAAAAACGCAGTGTGAATTGCGAGGAAATAAAACAGTGATATTATAATGGCGGCTGTGAACATAGGCGTGAGACGCGGCGCAGTAGCAAAAATTAGGCGTGCGGTGTGCGTACAATCGCAGTCTCGCTTGTAGCGCACTTCACAGCCGCCATTAAGTTTCAATCAGTCTGTAATTCACACTAATTTGCGACATGTGTTTCCATTGCTCCAATTGACACTCGGTTAGTTGCTTGGTAGCAGACTTAAGGATCGACAAGTTGACGGCTCGAACTCATCGGTGGGCGCGGCTAAAAAGCATGCTCTCTTCATCAAACAAACTGTGGGAAAGGGAGAAAGAAAGATAAATGAGCGCGCAAATTTATTTTGTCGACCTTTGGCTGCAGTAATGTGGTTGAATAAACTCTGAGTTAATTTATTCCAACTTAACTTATTTGAAATGTTTATGGACTAAACTATGCCGCTTGATAAATTATTTTAGAGTTTTCGTATTCCTTATGTTATTTATTTACGTCCAATGTGGCGTTAAAATTGAGGTAAAATACAAGATGTTTCCTGGCTCATAACTTTCATGTTTATTAACTTTTTACTTTCGTTATAATTTACAATCCTAGATAATGAAGAGATTAATCCTACAAAAAAAAACATAAATACAAACCACAAAATTACATAGTGGAGTAGTAATACTACCGCGTTTCTATGGAGAAGTGACCAACTTGTCTACTCTTAACTTGCGGGCAGTAGCTATCCAGCCGAGCACTTTTTAGTACTATACCGCCATGCGATCGTTACGTTCCTCGATATATTTTTCGAAATCGGCAGCTCACAGTCATCGTTACAGCGGCTACAAAAAGCGTTCTCTATCCACTTGCCTACCTACAGTATACCTATATACAATATGTAACAAAAAGAAAAAGGAAAAAAAAAAGAAAAAAGAAGGAAAAAGGTCACCGGATGTGATCGAAACTATAGTCGGAGTATCCGATTTAATTAAACGTGAGTATTCCCGTATAAATAAAACAAAAATGTGTCAAAACCACGTCAGTTTTCATAATAAAATTGTAACAAAAAGGTTTAACAATACTGCAGGGTATGTAATTATCTACTCATAATAAAATTATAACCAACTTTTACTATTAGGCCAACCTTAAAATCGTGAATACATGGCAAAAAATCAGCCATACATGTCAGCTCTGCTGTTCCACACATATTGTCCAAGGTTAATTAACTTTTTGTATGTTTTGTATTTCTTTTTCGCGTATTTCAATGTTGACCCAATAGTAAAAGTTCTTCATAATGAAGAGTAGAAAGAGTAGTGTGTAATTCAATTTTTGAACGATATAGCTAGTATTCGAGTAGCTTACTAGTAGAGGGAGGCGAATGTCTTCGGCGAAAGAGCTTGATAACATGTCTTCGTAGGTTGCGTGCACTGAAGAGAGAAGTGAATAGAACGGAAATGAGACGGGTCGCGCTAGCCGGCATGAAGTGCAAATGTGCTTAATGACAATTCTACCAATATATATTTTTTAAACTGGGAATATTCAAAAAGACAAATTTAAATAGACGCGTAGGAAACTAAACCACATTGCATCGAAATAAGATCAATTTTAATCTGTTGCAAAATGGCATTTCGAGTGTTTTATTTCAAATGCGCGACCAATGACTGCATTTATTCGTCGTAGTTTCTATGCAATTTTGTGTGAAACAGGCGACAGCGGTTTTCCATACAATTGCTTTACAACATCGTTTTGACAGCCGTTCTACCTAAGAAGTATGGCTTTCGCTTTTCTGTGGTTGCGTGAGACTGTAATGTAGTAATGAACTTGTCCCGCAGTACCAGACACAGCGCGCACGTCGTCGCCTCACGCGGTGGGAGCGCCGCACGCCGCCGAGCCGCAACAGTCCGCCGTCAGCGGCGTGGTGGTGGCCTTCCTGGCGCTCACCCTCGTCTGCGGCGCCGCTTGCTGGGTGCTCTACGCCTTCAAGAACCCGCACACGCGGAGCGGACAGCTACTTATCAAGGTCAGTGAGTCTATTAGTATGAAGCTAGATGGCGCTGTGTGTAAAATGTCCCCCAATATTTGTTATTTTTCATTACTCATACTCGGAAAGTAGGTCTAAAGTTGCCTGAGGAGCGGGTTGAAAGTAATACATTTCAGCCCTAGGGAGAATCACTTTCAACTGACAGTGACAGTTTACAAATGACAGATACTCAAAATATTAAAACTAGTAAAACTCAATAAAAAAACTAGTTCTATTTTCACATAATTTTGTATTGAACCATGTTCCAACATTTTTTTTTCTCCTCAGAGGATTATGGTCCCGCTACGCTTCTCGTGCATTTCCCAGTATCAGTTCATGTTTTTACTTTTAGTTTCCTTGTATTGGTAATGAAAAGCACAGTGTTTACCTCGGGGTTAAAGACTTATTAAGTCACATTTTTGTTTTATTTATACGGGAATACTCACGTTTATCGTTCTGTTTTCACTCTTTGAAAAAGGTCACCGGATGTGATCGAAACTATAGTCGGAGTATCCGATTTAATTAAACGTGAGTATTCCGATATAAATAAAACAAAAATGTCTCAAAACCACGTCAGTTTTCATAATACTTATTTAGTCCCTCGAACTATTAGCGCCCGAGCGTAGCGAGGGTGCCTAACCCCGTCTCGGGACTAAATAAGTTACTTTCACCCGTAGGATAACAATGTACTATTATTTATTCTGCTACTATCTTCGGCCTAGGAAATATGAATCATCCTACTAACCTTCAGAGATTCAAGTTGTTCAATGAGGTTCCACAGGCAAAACATCGCTGATGGCGCCAGCGGCGGTCCGTTTCAAAATCAAGTTTTCTTGTTAATAGGTGCTTATATCTGGTCTTGATGAGGGCGTTGTCGATAATCTAGTCCAAAGAAAAATACTGGGTACTGTGCCTTGTTTTATTTATTTTATTTTATTTAACTTAGGTACAACAATAATTAGCAAACCAAAATCTTATGAAACTTAAACATACTAATACAGAATACATTATAAATTTGCTAACCCAAACATTGTACACAGCATTACCAAAAAGAAAACTTTGACAATATTATAACGTCAAACCAGTAGCACAAACTGTGATAACTTACTTAACCGCTGCCTAAAAATATTAAAAAGATTCATCGATGTTGAAAAGTATTTTTTTAAAGTTAAATAAATTAAGATGAAAAATATCGAGTTCATCACAAACATCCAATATATCATTATAAGATTCACACATACGATGAAGGGGATTGTTACGCCCTATGTTGTTTTTTGTAGGTGGAATACTAAAGATCGCACGTGTAGGTCTACGAGCAGAAACTTTGCGAACAGTAAAATTAACATTCAAAAGCAATTCCTCGCCTAGTAAACCATTCGCGATTTTGTGGAGCAAACCCATATCTGTGATTTTACGTCTATGAATGAGACTATGAAAATTGAAATGTAAAAGACGGTCTAAGTATTCTGGAAGAGTTCTTCTCAATCCTTGTTTAATACATAAGTGCCTTAAAAATCGCTTTTGTATAGACTCAATACTATCTTTATCCACTTTGTAAATAGGTGACCAAACGGAGGAACAATATTCTAATTGGGATCTGACTAATGATGTATAGAGAATTTTAAGTGAGTCACATTGTCTAAAAGGTTTTGCTGTGCGCATTATAAAGCCTAACATTCTACTTGATTTAGCTATTATAGTTTTATAATGGAATTTGAAGCTAAGCGAAGAATCAAACCATACACCTAAGTCTCTTACAACACTGACTTTATCTAGTTCGATACTTTCAATAGAATAATCGTATTGAATTGTGTTATTTTTCTTCGTGAAAGTGATAAACTGACATTTATTTATATTTAGGGACATTTTGTTCATATTACACCATTCATTTATAATGTTAATATTATGCTGAAGCAAGTTACAGTCATCACGAGTACAAATTTCTGCGTATAACTTTATATCATCTGCGTAAGCTAGACATGGGCAAGTCACCTTTTCCAACAGATCATTGATAAAAACCAAAAAGAGAAGAGGCCCCAGGTTTGATCCCTGGGGCACCCCTGATGTTGGTTCAAATGGGATAGATTCAAAACCATAGAGGGCAACCAATTGAGTGCGATTCATCAGATACGTACGAAGCCAACGGTGAAGGTTACCGTGTACACCCAAGTGTTGAAGCTTGATTAGGAGTATATCATGATTGACACGATCGAACGCCTTCGCAAAATCTGTATATATAGAGTCTACTTGTGATTGTTTGTCAAAAGATCGGCATAAATAATTTGTATACACCAATAGATTAGAAGAAGTTGATTTGCCAGAAACAAAGCCGTGCTGATTATTGTTTAGTATATGTTTAAAGTGGTTGTATAGTGGATCATAGACCGCACTTTCAAATATTTTAGCAAAACAGTTTAATATACTGATAGGCCGGTAATTTTTTACATCATTTTTATCACCAGCCTTATGGATTGGTTTTTAAGAATCTATGCAGCTGTTGACGGCTTGAAAATAGATTTGTAGATAGTTGTTTACATTTTATGTTGGATAGAGCTTTAATTAGGAATGCAAAGGGTTGCTGTACCAATCAGTATATGCAGATTCTTTCCGGGTTCCTAATAATGGTAAAACCATTGTAGAAAAATAAAACAGTATGTATGAGATTGACAGTTGACTATGGCCGTATCGACTATGCGCCACCTAGCGAAAAATAATCGTATTGTGGATTGGTAAAGCTTATTTTAAAAGTGTTACTTTCTTCGTTAAACTACTTGCAACAACAAAAGACGGCGTCATTTTGTCTAGTGTTGTTCTGCGTCGACATCAACAACAATAAAGTTCGCTAGTTGGTGGGTTTGATGCATTTCCGTTTATCATTTTACAGTACCGTCCTTCGCAGTGGAGTTGGCGACGCGGCGAGGCGCGCTACACGGCCGCCACCATCCACATGTAACGTGACGCCAACCTGCGACACGCCACACGACCATACGTGCGACATGCCATGCGACCACGCGTGCAACATGCCACGCAACCCCACGTGCAACATGCCACGTATTACACGTGAAAGATGTGTGAATATGCAGCGCTCAGATTGCCGCGTACAATAATGTTTGTTTACTTAACCTAATTTACAAATATTTTATAAGTTCTATATTGCAGCTAATTTACTAAACTTATTTATTAAGCTTAGGAACTGATTTAAATCCGCTTACTTACATATTTTTTACGGATAACATTTTGGTTTTATATTCAGAGCTTGTATAGTTTCTATGATTTTTAAGCTTAAACAGTAAGAAAAATTATGACCTTTGGGAGGACTTAAAAATATAGAAAAACCGAAGTGTGGAAACACTTCATACAAAATATTCTAATAGTTTGTTTATGTATTTAAAAAAATTACAGGGATTACGCTTTGTGTGCATTCATTGCGATTGTTTGAAAACTTATCAGGTGCTATTCCGCTCGCGTCGTTCGCACATCTCGCCTCCATTTTGATTTACAGTGATTAAGACGCTGAAAATGGCTGATCCTCCGCGCGTCTGTGGTCTCTGTCTAATTACATAGGTAAAAAAGAGCTGCCGGCGCGCTTGCGCCACGTTTCGTACAGTAATTTTGAAAAAAAAACTAGTTCAATAGTAAGATAGATTAAAGTATGACTCGTAACCTTTACTAATTTTGGTTATGTGACTTCATACAAAAATACAAAGAAAAATTGACTTAGAAATTCATTTTTAGAGGTTATTTTACGATTTAATTATATCGAGAATATTATTCGCAAACGCGTTTTCGTAACAATAGCCAACTAGGAAACATGATCTAGATTAACGTTAAATTTGTTCAGTGCCAAACTAATTCGACATTTGTACATTTGGCAATACATTAACCCGAATGAAGCCAATTTGGGTGTACTCATCCTCTTAGGTGGATATTCGAGTCGGCAGCTCATGTATATTCGAGTGCAGGTCTTAGCAATTACAATGCGTTTTTTTAAGCCAGGGTATCCACTATCTGAAAATTCTGGGAACGCCTTTTCTTATTGCCGTAATAATTCCGGGGTCGGGTGAAACATTTTCGTTGGCACTTCATTTTGATTCATATTTCTTTTATGATTGGATAGATTATTACTTATGCAATAAATACTTACTTACGTAGGTGTGTCTGCAAGTTTCTAACCGTCTAAGCATAAAACGCTGAAACGTACTTCGAACCTGTTTTAGTTAAAAGGTGTTTTGTCAAATTGGAAAAATCCACGACAAAAAAATTGGTAGGCGGAACAAAATTAATAGACAATAGTTTATTTCTATTTTTTTTTAAATATATATAATTTTTATTTTCTCCGGGCAACTAGTAATTGTGTATACTCACTTTCTTATACTATCAAGTTTCTATTTGTAACAATCTTAATATGTACTCCATTGAATACGTGCTATTTATGTTAGTGTGAAATACTGCTTCCCTTAATTCCTTTTGAAGTATAACTAAGGTTGTTAAGATAATTGTACGTCGGCAATCTGTGCTTAGGGTTATTAAATAACACAGAAAATATACAAAAGTTGTGTAAATGTGCCTTTTGGGTTCCGTAAGTCTATTGGCTATTCCGTCCTTTATACAATATCAAGTATGAATAAAACAGATCAATTTTATATGAATAATAATAATGCTTGCTAAATCTTTTTATTATTATTAATTAAGATCAATAAGTTACTTAACCCTACACTTAAAGTTTCCAAAATATTTGTAATGTTATTAAATAATAATCTTAAGTGATGTCGATGCCTGTCAGTAAATGTATCATGTAAGAATAGAAGTAAAACTTTATGTGAAACGTAATGTGGTAGGCTGGTTGCATAGTCACGCTTGGCGCCGGCGCCGTCGGTAAGCGCGGCTGGTAATAGGCTAGATGACTGGTTTTATTATTGTCCTATTAAAATGTGGCCCATAAATATAGCTGATTAATGAAAAGAAAATGAAAATCTGATCAAAAATAAGCAACTTATAAGCATTTTAATAACACGCTAGACAGAGAGGCGGAACAGCAAATCGTGATGTCACTTCTCTGTACGCCATATAAATTCTATTCTGACAAGTAAGGCGTGACGTCATTTTTTGTTTTGTGGGAAAGGGACAGAGTTGTCTCTAACAAAAACTTTACTCAAATATCAGAACATTATTAACCGATTTACATTATTTTTCAATAAACATACTATATTTACTTTAATTCTTCATCAAAGTTATTGGTTTCAACGATATAAACATCAGTCATCTACCCTATTGCGGTGATGATGCATGAATGTATCGCGCGACTTCCCGCCCGTTCGAGTAGCGCCGGCCGCGTTTTGCCATCAGCGCGAGGTTTCGCCGCGGATCAATATCATTGCATAGAACCATTGAGCTACTATCTAAAGAGTAACAATCTTTAAGTGAAAACAGTCAAAAAACGTCAGAGTGCCTTTGTACATCATACCTATACGTGCATTATATAGTTCACAACTGTTCGAATTTAGACGTTATGTCGCTTGTATAGTGTTCAATGTATGCTTGGGCGCTTGTGTCTTATCATAGTTCAAGTCGTTCAAAAAACGCACTGCATAGCATGCGTCGAGTTTTGGTGCGGACATTTTTTTGCACGTTTGTGGCTATATTAAGCTCAATGCATAGAACACAAAAACGTATTTTAAACCTACTTCAGTTAAAAAGTGTTATCGTCTTATTTTTTCAAACTCAATTCGAAAGAAATGGACTTAACACTTTTAACTAAAATAGATTTAAGTGTTTTACGCATAAGACGGTTTAACTATAAGTTCGTGCCCCGCGTGACTATACATTCAGGCTCTAGAAAGTTTTTATAAACTGGTAGACAAATATGTAACTTATTTATATATTTACGGAAACAATCCAAGCACAAAATAATTTCGCGAATTTTGTTTGTTATCATGTATTCAAATGCGTTCTACCATTTTATCTGGCATATATTGGATTCATTAAATAACTTTTTTAATCATTTTTATAAATTATTCAAATCATAGCTTGGCAAAAAAAAAACACTACATGCCACGCGCTCCATAATGGCGCCGTATTGGGCGCAACTATTTCAACTAGTTCTAAATACCAGCAACACTTTAATAGTTGTGATTATCCGCAATTGCCAGAAAAGAAAAAGTTTCAGTTTCAAGTTTTTTTGCCAAGTATTATTTTATTTGTTAAAGACAGAGTATTTTCGATAAGTATGTACAATTGTTTCTTAAAAGTCTCATTCGAATTTATTAAACACTAATGAAAGTTACCCTCCGTGCGGTAAAATGTTTGTAAGTGTCAAACGCCCCACGATTCCGGGCTATTCTTAATGCGTCGTCACTTTAACACAGTGTTAACACATTTTTCGAGCAAATGTATTAAGAGGGAATCTAAAGAACGATTCTCCATACAAATGTATTCCCCTATTTTCTTCCTGGAAAATGTCTCTATAGCAATCTTTTTTTTTATAATTTCTTGGTCTACTGTAGATATGTCTCTGTCATTTTCTTTTTTTCAGTAACAAGTCGTAACTAATTGCTGAAGAAAATATAACCCTCTATATAGGGGAATACGTTTGTTTTAAAAATCGCTCACCGGATTCCCCCTCAAGTGCTACTCAAAGCTGTAAATGAATCTCTAGTGACATCACTATTCCTCAGATAACACGTTAATTCTCACGTTTACTGTGACACATCTTGGGAAATTATAAGAATCTCGACAGATCTATAGTGGTAACTTGTTTCTCAGCAAACGCTCCAAACTATAGAAGAAATGCCGTCCGTAACTAAAGGTGCATCGAAATGAATATGTACTCATTTAACCGCTACCGCTAATAGCATTACAGAACAGCTGCAATGTTATCTAAGAACACAACGAATGCTGTCATATTCAATGACGGACCTAGCTTTTAAGTCAGGGGGGGGGGTGACATATAGTCGATTCGAGGTCTAGTTAGGACGCTCCAATTCGATTACAACTAGAAAAAATTACAGTATTCGACCTACACCCGGCCCAGGGGGATCATGACCCCCATGACCCCTCCCCCCTGGTCATATTAGGTCACCTCCACTCTCGCCTAACCCTTCTCCTGACGGCCTATCTCGCGACTCGTGGAAGAATTATATCCACTCTTTTTATTCCGCAAAAACAAGAGACGTATCAATATTCTAGCATTATCATTTACGCGAGGGGGTAGACAATATCGTCTCCGGTAGGTTCTAGGCCTGCCGAGGTTTGAATTTGGTAAATTATTTAAATATATTCAAAACATTTGCGATAAAAATACCTGTTCTCGGTCATTACCTTTTCATATAAAATGATACTAGCTAGTATAGCACGCTCTTACAAACGCCTTTTTGATATCTCATTTTAAAGTACTAGTGCTCTGTGCATCAGTATTGTTTACACTTTGGAATTCATTTTGCCATCAAATGGTTTATGTTAGAAGTAATTTGTATAACAATCAATTTATCAACTTAAAAATGTCTTACGGAACTCACATACGAATTTGAGTGTACAAAGTGCACCACTTTTTTTATGGTTTGACACACTGGCTTTAGAGACGTAGCAGAAGTGACTTTGTATAACAATAAACATCAATTAATATAATAATTTATATAATTCTTCCCGCTCCACCTCGTTTCTGGTGCAAAGGATAGCCATTGTCATTCAGCGTGGTAATGCTGCCAGTATTTTGGGCCTTTTCGCCAGAAACAGTGAGGGCCGCCCCTCACTGTTATTCGATTAAATGTGATGATATTTTTAGATTATTATTATTATATGGACGACAAATGTATTTTTGACGTGATTTATGTTTTTTTTTTAATTCTTTGGAGAAGCTACAGTTAATATTACATGAACATAAACAAAATACCTTAGGATATTACAATTTGGGTAGTTAGGTAATTATTGTTTACATTATTATGTATTTATATGTTTATATATTTAGAAAAAATAAAAATAACAGGAGTCTTAAGTCCATGGAGTCTAATACTATCGATGTCTCACTTCCGCCTGCGCTGGCGGTGGTACGGTGAGAGGGCGAGTAGATCAGTTTGCTCCAAAGGCCTGATAATAATTATTGCAGTATGTACTAAATGTAGATCTTTCTACGATCTGCCTTCGAATCATTGACAGTGTGTCGCCAGCTTATCTTAATATTTTCTCAATTAAGTTTAGCGATTAGATATAAATATTAGTGATATTATGTGTAAAAATATATATTATCTTTAAAGTTATTTCGTATTTCAGAGATATTTTTATGAAGTTTCTTTTTACTCGACGAATTTTGTAAACAGATTTACCAAAGACCTTATCAAGAAGTCAATTATAAAAATAAACAAATCAAATTTATGAATTTTGAAGATACAAAGTCTATAGAAAATATCTCTGCATTTACTCTCTTTACTACTTGATACGGAATTTTGGCGTCTACTCAAGCACTGGTGTTAATATTTGCATTATTAATCTTAAGGGACCATTGTGAAGTCTTAAATAAAAAATGCCGTTAAAATTCAAAGCTTTTTATTTACTAATGTTGTAGGTTGTTTAATAACACTGAGGGGATGAAGCGATCTAAAGTGTAGATTTTTTAATTTTTCAATTGTTCCTGCATAAACAGTTTTTTTAAATAGTCCACTGCTGGTCATAGGCTTGACTTCGAAGGGAGATTGGGCCATATCCACCATGATGGTCCAGTTGCGGGTTGGTAGTTTTACATACGCCAGCAATTATTAATTAATTTGTAAGGTACATAATCTAGTGTTTCCATTATTATCAGAAGTGTAAAAATTTCGCCTGGAACACCTATCCCTACCAAGGTATCCCTACTAACAGCACATGATAAATAATTGCTAGTATATAGGGATAGGGGGAAAAAATCCACTTTGATTTTACAATAAGTGGAAAAATCTGAGCCCACTTATCCCTACGAAATAAAAATAAATTTCATAGTCACTATTATTATACGGCTTAAAAAATACAAGTCACGAAAAGTGGGTCAGATAGACGACTAGCTTAGGCTTACTAATAAGTCTCCGTAGTATACCCTTGGATTAGGAACCCAGACTAGTTAAAAATAATAAAACTGAAAAGGAACAATGTAGTTAACCATACGTAATCACTGTCACGTAACCCATTGAATTGAATTATAAAAAAACGTTTACAAAGCCAATTGTTTCGATGCAAGTGTTTTTCTTTGTCACTAATGTCGTAAGCTCAAATGGAGCAGGGTGTGATTCTCTCAGTTCTCATTTTCTTGCATTGCACGGAAGAATTCGTCAATGCAAAACTCATCTGCGATGGTATTTATAGGCCACTAGAGGTAGGAAAATGGAAAAACTCTTTAAAGCATTTGGATTCCGGCGTGGTGGAGAATAAACCTGTCACCATGAGCGAAGGTCAAGTGTACGTATACGAGAACGATTTCCCGGGTTATACTATCAAGTACATCCACGTAGACAACTTGGCTATTCGAACGTGCGGCGCCAATGCGGAAATCAAGTCTGGTGGCGTGGGCCACTCTACGGTGCTGATTGTCATCCACGCGAAGGCCAACAACGAAATCAGGGCAGTAGTGGATATTTGGGGCGTGAAATCCTACCAAAAACCTACCCATAAGCCGCGACCCATGGTCATGGCGAAAAACATGAAATCTCTATACGTGATTAAAGGATTCAGAACGGTGAACCACAACCTTAATTTTTAAATGGTGAACTTCTCATGTACATACATTTTTATGTTCAATTTTTTTTACTAATTTTATTCCATTTCGTTCAGTAACCATTTAACCACCAATTTTTAAACATCTAAAATAAGAAATCGAGTATAATTATATTGTTTATATAACTTTATTATTTAATAAAGGTTTACAAGTTTTTAGATATAGGCATTACATTTCTTTCTTAATCTAACACCTTAGTACCTAATAACGAAGAGAATTATAAATACTATATTATTCAAAAAAAACAAAATTTTATTGACTAGATTCTCTGTAATTTTCTGTTTTGTAAGCTTTTAGGAGTTAATTTCTATTGCGAAATTAATAATCGATTTTATTCATCCTGTAATGTGAACTATTTTTTGAAGTGTGAAGATCGAGCAGTATATGATATCCGTAGATTAGCACGTGATCCCAAAATTATTGAGTAACATATCGATTATTAACGTCTAAATATTATAAATTTAATTGCATAGTTCTAGTCTAAAACGTTTCATTTGTTGTATATTTTGGCATAATGTTTACTTGTGACGATATGGGAGAAGCCAATGGCTCTGAAATACAGTGAACACTAGTTCGGAGCCAATGGGCCCAAATTTAATGTTGGACATATTTATGTCTAATAAAATCTTGTGTTTTCGTATTTGTATAATAGTTCTACTAATAATGCTAATAATCTTTTTTCCTATGGTTGGTTGTACTAGTGTACAACCAAGACTGAAGACTGGTTCGTTGTACTAGTGTACAACCAACCAGTATTCAGATTACTACAACCATTGGAAACCCCCTTTCATATGTATTTACTAACGCTATGGGCCCAGCGCGACCGTCTTCCTTCATGATTAGGGCTTAGAACCTACACGTCGAAGGCGCAGACACAATCCGTTGACGTCTTTGGCTTCAGTGTGTAGAGCCTTTAAGATTTCCGCGGTGAGTCGAATGCCTCGCTTAGAGATATACCTCGTTAAAAATCAGGTTTATCATTTATGACAAATATTATAAATAGGTTTTTAGTTTATACAATCTCAATCATACCTACTAGGTAATCTGTGATAATATTTATGAATCATCTATCTATACTGGCCGTGATAGGGAAATTAATTAGAAAGATTAGTTTTTTATTTTATTTGTTGTAGCCAGGATTAATTTGTATTTTTCTTTATGGCAAGCTTATGAAGGTATACATTTACATCTTACACCAATTTGTTTTTAGAAACAATGTTTAAATAATAAAATATCCAAACGTGTCATACTAAAATATCCCGTTTAAACAAATATTTGACTAACTTCTATATCTTGTTTCGTACTTAGCTTTGGTACATCTCGCTGATATACAATAATTTACCAATATATTATTTATTATATGTTTTACTTTTTTTACGGATGCACCCAGACAGATGGGCAAAGGTCTCTACGGATTGGGTGCCCCTGCACAGTCGACCCCGAGGTCGCCCTCCGACACGATGGCGCGATGAACTCGGGAAGTTTAAAAAAGATTGGACGGCGCTGGCACAAGATCGAGACAGCTGGAAGAAATTGGGGGAGACCTTTGCCCAGCAGTGGGACAACACAGGTTAAACAAAAAAATATGTTTTACTATAATTGGACTTCTTGCACAGCAGAGTTCTATATCATTCTTGTAAAATACATATTGTTTTCTATGAAAATCTGTTATTAATTAAAGTATATTTAACATAACTTGTCCTATTAATAGTTATGATAATAAATATAATTTACGAGAAGTAATACATTCTCCTGTTTACAATAACAACGCTCTAGATAGCAGCGTCAACTGGTAATTATGTGGTCATTAACCATATTATTTACTTCATATCGGCTTCATCTACGAATCTGTGCTGCGGGAAGTCAGTTGACAGCTTATCAAATATTTATCTGTAGAACACAAGCGAAATAGCCATGGAGGATAAGGAGTTGCGATGAGCGACTTGCAGCCGCAGATCCTATTTTGCGGACGGAGTGTGTGACGTCATACTTATTTGCTCAGTCTGCTAACGTCCGCCACGCGTAACGGTCATTGAAAATTACATATTGAGACGTACGATTTTAATGTTTTTACCCAGTAACAGTAAAAATGAAATAAGTTGCTCTGTTTCTTAATATAAAAATTACCGAGGCAAAAATTCAGATGACATGATTGGCATCTAATTTCATTCGTTAGTAATTTTATTTCTATATTTAGTGATCCGTTCTATAAAATTAAAAAAACGCGACATCTAGCGTGATATTAAGAAATTATGTGTTAATTCAGCTAAGTGTTAGTTCACTAGTTCGATTCTCAAAAACTTTTCCTGAAAACCGCTAGATGGCAGTACAATTTGCCACTCCTCCCGCGAACATACACCTCCCCGCACAGTCAAACGTCTTTCTAAGAAAAAATCCTTTGATAACATCTCTGCTTCTATTACTCTGTGGAAATAGCCATTAGACGCATCTGCGTGCAATACCTACTTATTTTTCTGGAAGTTCCGCCACGAAGACTTAAGGCCATTGTAGCCATGACACAGCTGTTTCGCTCGCACATTGGCATTTTTTGTAGTGTTCATCTTAAGAATAGGATGTATACACATTACGAATGGTTTGAAGACATTTTTGTTTCGGTCTTTTGATATAACAAAAGAGATTAAATAACTTATAACAATATACGTAAAGTATTGTATTTACCAAAACGTTTAGAATTATTCTATCAGTTAACTCTTATAGTGCAAGCTTTGCCTAGTTTGGGGCTAGATGACGCCTTGCGACATGACCGCCAAGATGTATAGATTTATTTAAAAAAATATGTTTTTTTTGCATATTCTAAGCCTGCGTTAGACAGACGCGACGATAGACACGGGATAGCGGCTAAATGTGGCCGGCTAATACCTCGGTTAGGCCTGGCCACATTTCCGCGGCTTGTGTCGTCGGACGCGGAGCAAGCAGTATGCCTCACCCAGATACGGCATGCGGGCATGCCGCACACAGGCACGATTGACTACGTCAGTGTGAGTCAGACTTGATATCAAAACGAAAATGACTTCAAACATTTTTGTAATATTATGCTATGAGTATCTAGAAAAATACACTTGTTAGATAACGCACTTTTTTTTTTTACACCTTCAAAAATGTGAAATGTGTAAGCGATACACCTGTGGACGCAATTCACTTATGGTAAAATATTATACGATATTAATAAAATAAATTAAAAAAAATTACAATATTTTGTTCCGTTAATTTACCTCAGCATAGTGACAATGCGGTTTTTTTTCTATTATTGACATACATTTGTTAAAACAATATAATCTGCATAATATATAATAATAGATTTTAAACGATCTATTAGGCTTTAAACACTTTCTTAAACATTTTTTTTATGATAGATCAACATTAATTAAACTAAATTAATATTTAGAACACAGCTTAATGAATTTGTTATCTTTAAATATAAACCTAAAATTATGATAAGCGATTTGTGTAAACTTCTTTGAAAGAAAATAACTAATAAATAGAATAGCAAAATAATAAAAGACGCGGCGTCGATAAAAAAATACTTATCGTATTAATTCCTGTAGTGTTTTTTATTCTTCTTTTTTTTATTTTCTTACAAAATGTAATGCTGAGATTTTCTCCTTTCTTCCTTCAGAACTCTCTATAATATAGGGTACTCAAACTAACCGCTATAATTAATGCAAGTCTTCAATAGACAGAAAGGTGAAACCACAGGAATGAAGATCACGGAACGTTAATAATTAATGATTAAACAAACTTACCTGTAAGTGAAGTTCCAACACAATAAAATTATACGAAGGCTTCGTCTAAAGACATCAGCAAGACTTTAAGTAACGCATAATTATTTCGCACTTTATTGACTTTCGCGATTTATGCCTTTTTTTTCACCTTACATTCGCGATTTGGCTAAGCCATACTGCACATAATAGGAATTAACACTCTCAATAAAGTGCGAAATAGCAATTGCTATGGGTTAACACATCTGTATACCTATTTGCTAATCTCGAGGACAAGGCCGATGTATAATATCCCAAAAAATCACCACCGCAGGATTGTATGTAACTTCTATAACAAAATATACCTGCTTTGACTATAAACACAATATCACAACATTGTCCAAAAAAAAACGCGCTCTGCGCTGTCTTCATATTGGCCGTCCACCACATAAACAATTCATTGGTTGGTGCTGTATTGTTTGTCGAGGCGACATTTTTTTAAACCATGTAAACATGTTTTGATTAAAATAATATTAGCGCAGGATCATATTGACACAGCACACCAACCAAACTAAGCTTGAAATAAGATTTCAGGTAAATATTTGGAACATCTACTTCTCTGCCATAAATCGTATCTACGGTCTAAATGATGCGTAGTATTTGGTTTGGTAGCGCTTGCCTTCCAGCTGAGCTGCGATTGGACATCGACGGTCTGTCAGGAGCTAGTCGATGTTATGGAACTTCAAAATGGCGCGTCCTTTGATCTCGGAGTTGCACAGCTTCCTCACTACCTCTTGGGCCTCTTCAACTGGAAACACCGAGTGGGGAGGCGGTTCGATCTACAAAAAAAACATTACAATTTTCAAGTCTTCCAAAGCAAGACAGACTGGCACAGGTATCACAAATCATAATTAGCCCTTTTAACAGTCTGCTGCTGGACATAGGCCTAACAAAAGGGCGACCGGGCCACATCGCGCGGGCTGGCGTAGAGAATGCAAACCGGTTTTACCGAATAAAAAAACGGCTTTTCGGTTGTTTGAAGGTTACGGAAAAACCCGGTTTTCATTGTTCACTTCACCGGTTTTTCGATTTGTCGGTAAATTTCGTTTTCTCGTTCTAAACTACTGTTCCGTAAGCAACTGACATTAATACACTGCTATAATTATTTATGCCATTGTTGTTCGTCCTTATTTACGTACATTACCCTTACATTCAGTAGCCACTTATCCAGTATCAAGCAAATCTTTCATAGATTTTGGTCATGACAAACAAAAAAATAATCATCATAATCACTTCATAATTGGCGGAGTAAACGCGTAAGATATCCATACAAAAAAAATAAAGTCTCCTTTTTTGAAGTCGGTTGAAAAGGGCTCACATTGCGTGAGTGTCGGCTATTGTGAGCTTTCATATTCAATACGTATTCATGTTAGATGTACACCTGTGTATCGATTTTCATGAAGTTGACGTCATAACGCGATCAAATAGATCTATCGAACTAACAATCAAGCTCGTTATCATGTTTTTATATTACAAACCAATAACAAAACCCCTTTAGGGTGGAAATATTAATATTGTCAGTACAGGTAAGTAGATAAACGGAAAAGAGAAGTATTTTTTTTAAACTGTCATGTGATGAGACGAGCAAGACGTTCGCCTGGTGGTAAGCGTCACGCCTGCCACTAACAGTAGCAGTGCCAGAATTGTGAAGTTGCGATCACAATCCTGCGCCGCACTGCACTGCGCTCGTCACCCTGACATATTACGTGTTAAATCTCTTCATACCCAGTAATTTATCTGGTAACATTGCCGCTGAAACCGGAACACAGTAATGCTTGCACACTACTGTTGGCGGTTGAATAACTGGCAAAGGTGTGGTACTTCCCCAGGCGGACTCTGCAGTAGAGTCCTACCACTACAAAAGATACAACTGACACTACAATTTACATTAATTATGACGTATTATGTTTGATGAGTGAATATTATTCTTTATTAAAGGTATTAAAGTCGTTAGTCAGCTGTCTTACTCATACTTGCATTTTTTAAAGTATATGTATAACTTTACCCCAGATTTGGACTTCAATTGGCACAGCAGACAAAAAATATCACATGACACAGTTCAATGAAGCTTATTTTGGTTCCAGTGTCCTAATAAAAGTTTGTTTGATTCGTGTCAGCAGTTGGAACGCGTATTAAAATACCTATACATACAAATACCTACCCACTCACGGCCTTACCTAAAATAATCTCGATTCTCTTAGTCACTGCTTAAACTTCTCTGTCCTTTTCTAGCACGTGCAATTTCACGTCAGAGAGAAGATTGCAGAGCATCTTAATCAGTGACTAACGGTTGAAAAGTTTTTTTTAAGTAAGGCCGTCAATGTTTTACGTTCTGTTTATAAAGTAATAATCATTATCGCGACCATAGCAAACATAACGAGACATTAATAACAATTTGCAATTATAGGGTTTCCTGTAAATGAAAAGGTGTGCGCGTTCTACGCCGAGCTTCGGTATTTTAGCGAATTGACTCTTTGACACGCTCTCATAATAATAATTGATGTGTTTGTGCAATTGTTACTGATTTGAATCATTAAAATAGCGCCACAAACTCACGCCACATTCTCTAGTACGAACTACGCAGTCTCTAACGACAAACTATATAATTTACTACTGACCTGTCCACTCGCCACGAGAGCGACCAGTTCCTTGAGCTGCTCTATAGAGCCGTCGGGAACGACGGCTATCTTTACGTTCATGTCCTCAGCTTTCTTAGCGAACTTTGGCACGAGTTTCTCGCCCACGTCTTCTGTCACCATCACCACTCCATGCTAAAGAGAGGAGAGAAAAGTGACTAGACAAATTATCGTATTACATAACAACAAGTATATGAATGTGCCGAGTTGGTTCTACTAATAACTTACAGTCGCAAGACACTGCATGGAACGATGCAGCGAGCGAGACGTGGTGCCAAAATTGAGAACTAGGTCTACCGGGCCACCACACGCGTCCGTCGTACGCTCGATCAGCTGCTTCTCGTACAGATCTTCGGACCACTGCAGAACGTTAATTCTGAAAAATTGAAAACTCTTGGTTACCGAGTACAAGCTACAAAACACTGTACAAGCTTTTGGGTGTTCGATTGTTACTCACGCATATTCTTCGCAGCTCTTCGCTAGCATAAATCCGTCATCTTTGAAAGTCGCCACGCTTATGCTGATCCTGTCTTTGAACTCGTTCTTGAAGCTTCGCGCTGCTAGCCTCAACGCCCACAGAGCTAGACCGCCAGTGCCAACGATCAGTACGGTCGCGTGGTCTTTCTTATTGGGCCCTTCGAGAATGGTCTGTAGGATATCGACGGCCGAATAAACCGTGTTCATAGCCAATAAAGCTCCGGTAGGAAGCATAGCCGCCACGCTCAGGGGAAGATTGTCAGGTACCGGTACGAGGCATTTAAAGTCGGGTACCACCACGTAGTCGGCATATCCGTGCGGCACTCCCTCGTAAGGGTAGAGAACAATTCTGGAGCCTTCGCGGATGCCGTCAATCCTCTCGGCCTGTTTGCCGATCGCGTCAACGACGCCGGCGATCTCGTATCCAGGGAAGAGGGCGCCGTCGCGGAGGCCGATGTGTGCGGGCGCGGGCGCCTGCATGCCGAAGCTCTCCATCTCGCCGGAGAGGCTGCCGATGGATGAGGTGCTGCAGACGGAGGCGGAGCGCATGCGCGAGCTAGCGCGGTAGCACGCGCCCGCGTACACGACGCGGATGCGCGCGCCGTACACGGGTACCTCCGGCACCGGCACGTCGAAGCAGAACACGCACTCCTTGAGCGTCGGCCCTGGCGACTCTATCGACACCTGTCTGCATAGCTTACTCATCTTTGTCGATTACCTGCACACAAATTATCATAATTGTTTTTTTTTTATGCCAACTGCGCCAGTCTGCCGCTCGTTTCCAACGATTATGGGTAACGGGTTTACTGATAGGTAGGTACTTAATATATGTTTATTATTTATCTACTATTTAATTTTGGAAGTTGGTTGCAGAGGTGACGTGATTGATACAAAGTCCTCCGCTAACTATTGTCCGATCGAGAAGATCAAATATTTCCGCAATTCCCTAAGTACGGTCAACGGCAAATAGATTTTACCGTTCAGGATAGTCAAAAGAATCGAAAAAGGCATAAATTCATCTATAGAATAAGTTGAATAATCTAATATAATGAATAATTGAATGTCTAATATAAGTTGTATATGTTGTATTCTACGCGTGTTGTACAACTTTTACACATTTAATCCAAAGTAATCTTAGCAAGACAAGTTACAGCACAGCACAGATGTCAAGGAGCCTTCCAAATATTTTACATCTATCTAATCTAAGTTGTATATGTTGTATTCTACGCGTGTTGTACAACTTTTACACATTAAATCCAAAGTAATCTTAGCAAGACAAGTTACAGCACAGCACAGATGTCAAGGAGCCTTCCAAATATTTTACATCTATCTAATCTACTAAAGAATAATATCTATTTGACACTGACTGTACAAGTACATACATGCATAGAAAATACGTTGCGAGTCTTCTCAACTACAAAAACTTACAGCACCTTTAAATATATAATACGCTTTTAAAAAAAAATACAACCGACTTCAACTTCGAAGACCTGGATGAAATTTTCATATTTTCTAGTAATTTTAATTTAAAAATCAAACTATAGAACCGATTTTGAAAAAATGTATATGGGACCACCTCTGAAGGATAACCATACAAAAAAAATACAAAATCAGTTCATAATTAGCGGAGTAATCGCGTAACATACATAAATATATATATATATATATATTTTATCATTGTTTGTTTCCTTTTGATTTAAATTGGTCCTCTTATAGATACAATTGCTGGTAGATATGTTTGTTTTCTATTCTGAGAATTGTGTTGTCTTTTCCACCGACTTAATAATATAATAATATATAGATTATATATATATATATATATATATATATATATATATATTTATATGTATGTTACGCGATGTGTTACGCGACGTATGTTACGCGACGTGTCTCAATTAGACTGTATATATATATTTATATACAGTCTAATTGAGAACCTCCTTTTTTGAAGTCGGTGGAAAAGACAACACAATTCTCAGAATAGAAAACAAACATATCTACCAGCAATTGTATCTATAAGAGGACCAATTTAAATCAAAAGGAAACAAACAATGATAAAATAATTAACAACGATGCGATAATTATGTTATCATCGCTGACTACATAACATCAGCTAATTACAGTTCAAACAGGTAGCTATTTGATAAGCGAAAATAGACCTTGAATGTTATTGAGTTGTTTGCTGACAACAAAGTTTCGTATTTCGGCATATCCTGGTCGCCCGAGTCTTTGTGCAGTTTGGTTTAATGGCACAATGGCAGGTCATTGCTAGTTTTCTTACACTACTCATTCTGTCGACGATATCGGAAACCATCGTCACCATCGCAGGTCATTGCATCGTCACAACAGGACTTGATTAAACAGAGGATCACTTTTGATGATGACGTGGTTTCCCTGTACTTTTTCGGGGGTAACTTATTCGTGATCGTAGTGAACACTACCACCATGAACTTGGTCAAAAACGGTTCAGTCGAGAAGAGGAAACAAATAGGCTGACAGTGAGAAAGACTTTCGCATTTCATCATCATCATAGGTCTGAAGATTATTTGAACTCGAATCCAATAAATAAATTTAAGAAAACTGCGTAGTTGTTTTACTAATGAATAACCATTAAACTGAGAACGAGTTGTTTAGCTGAGTCATGTTTTTGTCGAATCAAAGATGTTTTCGTCGATTAGGTGCGTCACATTTCGAATTTTTCAATAACATGGCCACTGATATCTATTCTAAGGCAGCATCTAACATTTATGTTTAACACAATAAAAAAAACAAGCCATAATTTAAAAACAATGAATAACAAGATTCATTCAAAAAAAATACAGCTTGTGTCACTAGGGTTAATGTAAGGATTCAAACGATATACATCCAAATCTATTCAGGCATTTAGAAGTTATGGTGAAATAAAGAAACTCACATACCTAAATACATGAACCCTGAAAACATCACACTTCTTTTTTTGGGCAGTCGTGTAAAAATAGGTCCTGCGCGTCCAACTTATCTGGTTATACCCTTTATGAATGGGACACTAATAATTGTTCCCGTAAAAAAGGCGGCAATACATAGACAATTAAAAAAGAACATGCATCCAAATCTATTCAGGCATTTAGAAGTTATGGTGAAATAATGAAACTCACATACCTAAATACATGAACCCTGAAAACATCACACTTCTTTTTTTGGGCAGTCGTGTAAAAATAGGTCCTGCGCGACCAACTTATCTGGTTATACCCTTTATGGCAACCCCTCCCTATTAAGGGGGAGGCCTTCGTCCAGCAGTGGACGTCTTCTGGCTGATGAGTGAGTGAGTGTGAATGGGACACTAATTGTTCCCGTAAAAAGGCGGTAATACATAGACAATTAAAAAAGAACATGGTTCATAAAGATGGCTCAAAAAAAAGTTTACATTTGTTTAGGTTACTGCGTGAATGCAACAAATCCGAGAGTTCGGGGGTTATGTCAATCGGTATCCTGGCTTTTGGGAATTCAGTTGCTGTGGAGCATTTTTCAGGAGCGGACCGCTAGTCGAGCGTGCGACAGTTTTACAAAAACGGTGAATTACTGTTTTGAAAGAACGTCGTCCAATGGGGATCCACACTGCGATTTTTCAGTGTGGCAGTATCAGTTATTTTTTATCTCCGCTAGGTGGCGCATCGTCGATGCGGCCATAGTCAACTGTCAATCATATACATTTTGTTGTTTTTTGTTTTGTTTTTGCAGAACATTTTAAATACTCGGATTTCCAGGGAAAATCTGCATATAATATTGGTTTGTACAGCAATCCTTTGCCTTGCTAATTAAAGCTCAGTCCAATATAAAATGTAAACAACTATCTAACCTACAAATCTATTTTCAGGCCGCCAACAGCAGGCTAATCATGTAACTGTTCGGGATCGCGATTCGGATACAAGTTGTCATAATTTTCACTTGTCACTGTCACAGCTTCACGGTATCACGGAGGGATTTCTCTCGCTATCGTTATAGAACGAATGCATTGATTTCCTTAATGAAGTTAAGAAAATCCGTCGGTCTTTTGGCGTTTCGTCCAGCCCTGCAGGGTCAAATGAGTTTAGGCGGGACAGTGACAAGTGACATTTATGACAAATCGCGATCCCGAACAGTTACATGATTAGCCTGCAGCTCCATATATTCTTAAAACAAGGCACAGAGCCCAATATTTTTACTTGGATTAGATTATCGACAACGCCCTCAACAAGAGCTGATAGAGCTGATAAGCAACGATTATCAAGAAAACTTGATTTTGCCACATCCGGACCGCCGCTGGCGCCACCTGTGGAAAGTTTTGCTTGTGGAACATCTTTGTTTTTACAAAGAGGGTGTTGCGTTCGGGCACTCATTTAGTCGAACAATAAAATTTCTATTAGACTTCAGTAAGTTGTAGATTCCAAACAAAAAAAAAAGTTTAAGAGTTTTTATTTATTTAAATGTATGTTTACAATTCTTCTACAAGTGCATTCATATTAAAAAAAACTGATCTGTGCGTAAAATCGTCCGTGATTTTTAGGGGTCGGTGACATTAAAAATCTAAACGCACTACGAAAACAGTCACGAAAATTTCGATGATGGTACATGATACGTGATTAGGAGCAACAGTATTAGAGGCCTAAGCTTAAAATATGAATTTTAACTACACTTCATCATACTTTAACCACAGAATAAATGTACTACGTACAGAAAGTTCACTCCGCAAAGTAATTGAAATAAATAAGGACTCTTATCTACTAGGCAATAAAGTAGCAATTCAACTCGCAAAGCGCTGGATACCTCTCGCTATATTCACCTACATATACCGCTCTCTTTCTATCACGTATGCTTAGTTACGTGCGACGAGGCTAGCGTGCGGGCGGCCACTGACCTTAGCCTTGCATTGTCCTCGCGGACGGAGCGCCGGCTGAACATACCTAAACTGCGGAGTGACACCCCCCTGCTCTAACTAAGGTTCTCAACAACTTCTAAAATAACACAATAGGTACAAGAGAAATATAAGAATTATGAATATGAATAAAGATAATGGTGTCGATTCTGTTGCACAGCTCACTAAAGTAAACTTAATTTGACAGGATGAAACCTGTTGACATCCTTTTCTAACATATTGAAATGAAATGAGACGCATATAATTTTAGTCCTGTCAGATTAGTTTAGTTTAGTGAGCGGTGCAATAGAATCGACATCATTATACGACCAAGTTAATAGTTTTTTAGACTTTGGTTTTATCCCACATTGATACAATGAAACCCTTACCTAAATTACAATTTAATTATTTCATTAAAAGTTTGTTATTGTTTTCTTTCAACAAGCAGTACTTTTTACTTCCTTCAATATTACTCATATCAAAATAATTTTATTATGTTAATAAATGCAAAAGAGTGAACAAAGAAGTAAGGCATTGTCAGTTATTGAAATAAACTGTATTTTTACCATATTTATATGTACTATAATGAGTAACAGACTGTGTCCACCAAAAAAAGATAATAATATTTCAATTAGTTTTAGTTTTACTACTTCTTAGTTTATATACGAGTGATTTAGTACTATTAAGTTTTATACTTTACAAAATAATAAATATAGATTGCAGTAACCATTTTTCGAAAAACTGCTAGTCACCTATGTTGCTGTTTTATTTTCCGAGTTTAAAAGTAGGCTTAAAGTTTTTTTTTTTTAAATAAATACAGTAAGGAAGAATCGTTTTATATTGAAAAAAGCAATGAAATATTATACCCGCCTTCTTGAGTAATATATATTGCAACAAAGATATAAAACTGAAAATCTAATATCTCACCTATAACTGTGACAAAGAAATATCACTTGACCTGAAAAACTATTTACACAATGTCTGCTGCCACCTTATTAAAAATCACGTTTGTAAACCAACGAGCGCCCACATCGATACTGAACTCCACTTTGAATTTCTATGGTTCTATAAATAGTGCACGGCTGAGAGGGCCATGATAACACATAAACCAACTCGTGTTTTCAACTTCGGCGTAAACAAGGGCAAGACGAGACAATGAACGAGCCCGACGCAGGCACAGATCACACCTCTCGCGACTGATGATCACTGCTCGAGACGCACGCTTACATGTACCGAATTATATAAACATAACATCAATATGACCTTCCCTTCCGACGAAGGTCAAATATAAAAGGAAACAAAGAAGTTGGATGATTATCTTTGAAGGATATGGACAGACAGGCCTAAATAATAGGCTGGCTAGAATTTTTATACTTACCTTCTAGAAATAGCGGCTAAATAAAATGTTTTCAGTAACTGCATATTTCTAAGAAATGTATGTTACATTTTATTTATGCCAACATGTGAATAAAAAACTGTTTCTAGTACACTAAAGCTTACCTGATATATTATTTACTATATTCCACAAAATTTTATAACAGCAGTCGGTCTTTGCGAGTAATTTAAATATCACGTCTATTTATTTACAAGGACAAAAAATCAAGAATGACGTCATTGACGTGTTTAGTTTTTTTTTTATACGAATACGTTCCATTTCTCTTCTAAGAAGATCTTGGATGGCTGGTCGATAAGTATTAGCAAAGAGTAGCTGAAATCAAATTATCTAACGCGTCCGTCAGCCGCGATTTACGGACGTTGTCCAGCCTTTGTGTCCAGCCAATACATTTACACAACGTGCAAAAATGAAAAAAAAATAAAAAATGTTGGCAATCTTTTGGATAATCAGACCTTTCGTATAGCTGTATCCCTTCGAATAGGTGCCCCGTGCCAGGTCCCTCACCGCTGCTCTTGCAGTGATATAGCGGATAGGTTCGGCCACCACGCACTTTCTTGTGTAAAAAGTGCAGGGCGCATTCCGCGGCACGCCAGCTTGAATGATATCATCCGTCGGGCCTTTGTCAGTGCTGGCATCCCCTCGATTTTAGAACCCAACGGTCTGATGCGGGATGACGGCAAGAGACCCGACGGAATGACCCTTATCCCATGGAAGATGGGACGGCCTTTGGTTTGGGACGCTACATGTGTCGACACACTAGCGCCGTCCCATCTTCCTAGGACAAATGATCACGCTGGCGCTGCCGCCTCTAATGCTGAAAACCTCAAACGGCACAAATATGGGTATTTAGACAGATTGTACATGTTTGTGCCGTTTGGGGTAGAGACTTTGGGACCTTGGGGGCCGGCCGCACATCTCTTATATAGGGACCTGGCGAAACGTTTAGTCGAGGTGTCAGGTGACCGGAATGCTGGCGTATATTTTGGTCAAAAACTTAGCATTGCCATCCAACGTGGCAATGCCGCCAGCATTCTGGCCACCTTTCCATCATATACGGGGCTTTTAGTTTAAATTTTAAGTTTTGTATTTTTATTATGTAGGGTTTGTTTTTACTAGGTAGGTTTTATTTAGTTGTTAGTTAGTTATAATTTAATTTTAGTGTATAATTGTATTTTATTTGTAAATAAATCTTTTCCCACAACGTGCTCGTTAATGGTTATAAGTCGCGGAAGTGTCTTTAAAAGCAGAAAGCAAACTATCGGACGCGTCCATCAGCCGCAACTTACGGATGCATCAGAATAGTTTGCACAGTTGTATCCATATTATATAGTATTCTTTGGTTGTATCGCGAAACTCTAGTGAATCTGAGGACACGTCAAAAGTGGCACTTTCTTGGCATAAACCCAGGGTCTAGATGAATATTTACGGTCTTACTTAAAAAAACTTTTCAACCGTTAGTCACTGCTTAAGATGCTCTGACGTGAAGTTGCACGTGCTAGAAAATTCAAATTCAAAAATTCAAATTCAAATTCATTTATTTTCTTAACAATTATTTAAAATTCACATCATTGCTGTGGTCCCACACTAGGCACAAAGCCCGTATTGTGGAGACCGGGAATCCGAGAAAACAATTTAATAGAAATAAATCCTGTCCGGAGGAATCCTGTTTTTATCTATTTCCTTCCTTTCTTCAACATGATTTGAATTTACTAAACATTAAGATATCTCTTTGCGCGCTTGGGTGTGTGTGTGTGTGTGCGTGTGTGTTTGTGTGTGTATGTGGGAGTGTTTGTGTATGTGAGACGGGGAGGTGTGTGCATGGACTGCGGATAATTATGTATCACTGCGAATACATAATTATCCGCAGAATATCCGCTCTGTTATGAATGACAGAGAAGTTTAAGCAGTGACTAAGAAGATCGAGATTATTTAGGAACATCTTAAGCAGTGACTAACGGTTGAAAAGTTTTTTTAAGTAAGGCCCCTAGAATATAATATATTTTACAAGTCCATTTTTTTAATGGTTTTTTTTTGAAGTAACAGTTTGGACAGTGACGTGCATATGACGTGTGCGTGCGAAGCCGTGAAGCCTGAGCGCTGGTAAAATTTCTTTGCCTGGGGGCCAATTCTCAAATACGTCATTTATTTATGTCGATTTCGAGACTTCAAACTCGCATGAAATTCTCACAAAAACAAACCATTTGGCATTCTCAATCACACTCGAGCGGTGAAGTTCATTCCGTTAAAAAATTATCTATAATTCTGCTTTGCTGTCAATCAGATTTTGTTCCTCTTCCTTCTTGGCATTGCACTGTATACATTCTGAATTGTTATTTTTTTCTGTGGTCTTCAGATTCAAACTTCTTTAACGTTAAAAAAGTTAAAATTATAAGTCTGTCTGACCGAAAAAAACTATCATGGCGGGCGAGCGGAGCGTTTCATACATAATGTGAACTGTTTGTTTTGTCGTGCTTAAACGTCTATTGTTCTTTTCAATAAATAATGTCCCAAGCATATGAGTAAAACCTTGAGTAGGTACCGTTATTTGAAACAATCACTTGTAATTTCTTAACCTATAGATAGAATCACTACTTAATAATTATTAATGATTAATAGGTGGTTTGCAATCTTGTACTAAACTCCCTACTTTGTACTGGTCATTAATACTAAATACCTTTGCTATAATATTAAATTGTAAGTGCGTTGGATTCATAAGAAACAAATAAAATTGTTATAATTATTTTGTGATTTTTCTTGAATTTCTAGAAAGGCTTTATTGTTTTATGATCACAGAGTCAACTCGTTAATGATATTATATTTATGATAATGTTTTATTTATAAAACAATAAAGCTTTTGCTTCAGTCTACTTTTGCTTTTGTAATTTTACTAGACTGGTAGTAGAAATTCAAGATTTTTGTACAAATAAATGTTCAAGTCATGGGCTGAGCTGCTAAGTCGCCAATTTGTCAAGTTAAATATATTACAATTTAACTGGACAGCCGGTGACAATAGCTCAGCCAATGATTTGGACCCAACATTTTTTGTATAAGTATTTTGAATTTCCCGCTACGAATGAGTCTCCGATTTGATTTTTCCCGCTACGTCAATTTAAACTTGGCGCTCTGCGTCGTAAACTTGTATTTGGCAAAGGGCTCCAACTAGATGGCGCTAATTTTTATATGGAAACGGCTTTCTTCTCGGGTATTTAGTATGCTTCGCGCTCGACTTGGCGATTTCCCCGATTCTTTGTACGCGAGCGCGCGGGATACTGAATGAAGAATAAGCGGTTTTTAGCGCTTGTGTGAACAGAAGTATGAAGTGTCGCACGTTTCTTTCAACTAACGCCCAACGCTTGACATAGGACAGTGCACGATAAAAAAAAGTCGCGGATAAAAGCGCTGCCGTGTGAACAAATACCCGGGTATGCGTTTGTCCCATTCCAAAGTTTTTTTAACGCGCGTTGAAAAAGCGCCCGTGCGAACGAGGCCTTATGAATTTGACCAGAAAAGCCTGCAATGTGGTCTTATTTGAAGGTTTATGTTGACAGAAATAAACTAACTAAAGTATTGCTGTCCTCTTAGTTAACATGCCTAGTAGAAAAGCAACAGCAATATTTTTATTAGTTTAGAACTTTAGTTAGCCTTCAAAATTGACCACAGTGCTTAGATTATATACGAGAGATAGCTAGATGCTCCAAGCCACAGTGGCCTCGTAAACAATCAGCAGTTGTTTGATCGTATAGAAGGTCTAAGTATCGGAAGGCCTTAACAACTTCGACCAAGATTTTTTCTGCGTATTCAGGAACGAAAAAATATAATGAATTATTATGGCTGGCAGCACATAAAAAAAATATTATTAATTTTATTGTTTTCGATTATATCTTTTGCAGTACATTTATTTATAGTTGCTCCATGAAAACTTTATATTATTAATAGTGTAAAAATAATATTTCCATATTTTTACTCCTATATTCGTGATGTTTAACGAGTTGATTTAACCCTTCTTTTACGCCTGAATCATATTTTTTTACACTGGCAGCCCAATTCGGCGTGGGTTTCGGTGAGGAGTGTTGTTACCATAGCGTGGGTTGATTCTGTGATTCGTAAATTATTTCACAAAAATTCTCATGGGAAGTTCAATAAAAACGCCATAACATCAGAAATAACAGCATGGGTAAGTGTAGCATTGATACAAATTACTTGCGTGCGTCGCGGCACTCGCTTGTTCATAGAATACGATTCTTCGGGGTGGTCTCTCTTCTGGCGGTTCTGACTTCTGTATTATTTTATGGTTTAGTTGTGCAAATGCAACTGAAAAAGTTAATTTTGGAGTGCCGATGCAAATTTATAGCAGATGTGTAATGGATAAGCTGCTATTGAGGTGTAGCTGGCGATGAGTAGGTTTATGACAAGGGCCCTGCTGTTGTTGTGAACGATGGTCATTACGTAGTTAAGGCGTCTTGTACAGTGATTCGAAAATGATGCATCATTGGGCCCATACATCCTTCTTAGTTGCTATGAACAACTATTGCAAGATTCACATCTATTTGTAAGATTAACATTTTTCATTATGTAGGTAGATGTATCATATTCAGACAAGCTGGCTTATTAGAATAAGAGCTACTCCAACAAAAGCCACAGGAACAAAAATGTTCCTGTAGTTTTCTTTATTTGCCCCATTTTTTGTGTAGTGCCTTAATAAATTAATAACTATAAAACTCACCCTGTGTGTTTACATGTAGACCTTTGTAGTCATAGTTTTAAGTGTCTAAAACTGGTGTTGGTGGGTACCAATACCTATTTCCTAGATATGAAGTCATTTTATAGTTCACAAGATTAGAAATCAAGGAATATGCTATTCCAAAACGCAAAACATGGATGTTTAATTTGATTCATACTTGGTTCACTTTATATTGGTCAATTCCTATTGTTTTGGGATACCCTGAGTTAAAAAAATTTTGGTATTTTGGTGTTCGATCCCCAAGCTGCCAAGATCCGCCAAGTGTGGGGTGTATGGCAACACCTCCCTGTTAAAGGGAAGGCTTTCATCCAGCAGTGGACGTCTAATGGCTAATGAAGTGAAGTGAAGAGGTGTTATGGTTATATTTTAGTGTATGTATGTCACACAAAAATGTTCTGTGAAAGATAAAGGTATAAAAGTATTTTAAAGATGAATAATATTCTAAGCGCCACACATTTACTGCTTTATGGCTTTGGAGCCAGTCTAAGTCTCCCTTAAGTGTTAGATGTTAACGCTAAAGCTTGTTCTACAGACATAGGGCTCAGGCCTCAGGGACTGAGGAAAGACTTAGCACCATTTTGAGAACAATTTTATGCAATCCTTAGTTCCATTTCATTTATGTTTTAATTTTATTTCTATCATATACACCTTAAATGTTTTAGTTTTTTTTTTAATTATTAATACGCTTGCGTTTGACTTTCAACTTGTCTGATGTTAAACGAAGATGCAGTCTAGGATGGAGCACGCTTGCCTGGAAGAAACCGATTCACTCTCGACTTGGAGACACCCAGATTATAATTATTATTACTAGTATTGTTTGTCTAAAAACATGAATAAGGAAGCTAATGCGAAGTGTTTTATTGTAATTATAAGCATAGCCTGTGGGAAATCAGAAATAAAGCGAAAAGAATTATTCCATTGTAAACATGAACTGAATATTTGTAATATATCAAAGTGTAATAAAAGTATTTAAATAAAAGCAAAATTTTCTGTTACAGTCATATAACCCAAGACCACAAACCAAATAAGGAGAACATAACATCAACGTAAGTAATATTGATAATCTATCTTTGCCTTAATTTGATTCCCAAGTTTTTTATTCGTCGGATGCAAACAGAAGGATGTGATTGATTAACCTTTTGACCACGGCATAATAGGCAATATGCATGTGCTTCAATTATTAAAAATAACAGGATAAATGGAGAATTTAAATGAATCTGATGCTTACGTCAAAAATCGGCTGGTAAAGTTCTTAAATATCAAATCAAATCAAATCATTTATTTCAGATCCTATAAAAAGATCCATAAAGAACATACAGTCATTATTACATATAATTATTGAAAAAAAAAATACCATTAAAACTATGTCAATTGAAATTAATTAATTAGTTACATTATTAAACATAAGCACTCAAAGTATTTGGGAGGGAATCATCTGAACCATTCTAGCAAAACACGTGCATAGTATAGAATTTGTTTGGAATCGTGAACTTTGACGTCATAAACCTAGTATAGTGCCCTCCCCGTCTAACATGAAACTAAAAAGTTTATAACTTCGTTATTTGTACACATATTAAAAAAAAACTTTCGTTGATTTGTTTTGTTGCCAGTCAACTTTTTTGTGAGTGTATAAATAAAACACATGCATATTCCCTATTGCATCGCCATGCCGCCCTGCACGCCAAGGCACCAAAAAACTTTACAAATACATGTATGGGACAGCTGTTTTATTTTGATGTCAGGTTTGGCCCCTGGCCATGTTGTTCTAATTCAGGTATCAATTAATAAGCATTTTTGATGTTTATACAGGCCATATATAACAATAGACGTTGGTGCACAGGGCCCGCTAGTGCTTGTCATATTGTATTATGACTTTGGAGGTCAACAGGTTAAGTCAAACTTATGTAACTGTCTGTGGAATCATAGCTTCTAAGGGTTGAACCAATTTTGAAATTTTTGTTTATTTTGAATGACGAGTTGATCGAGAATGCACCTAGCTAAAATTTAAAAAGTCGGTTTTCTAGATCTATTAAATTTACATAAGTGACCGGAATGCTGGTGTATATTTTGGGCCAAAACCGTAGCTTCAAGCAAAGACAACCGCGCGCGCCCCGCCTGCGGGCTCCGTCTCGCGCCACGTTTGGTGAATGACACGGGCAACGAAGTATCGCTCATTGTTTTTTTTAAATAGCCCCGCATGCGGACTCCACGTGCTGTTTAACGCAGCGGACATCCTTACCCTGCTGTAACCTGAAGCTGCCATGTAAAAATAAGTAAAAACGTATATTTTGAGAAAAAAAAACTTAAGGGGAATGGTCAATCCTGAACAGCCAAAAGATGGCGCTGCTAGAATCATATTTATTGATAATATTTTTTTAAGTCTTATGTAGCAATTCAATTATGTATATAGATGCCCCAGATCACCACGCGCCACCATCTATCTCGATTGTGCTTTTTATATTTATAATAAATGTTGAAATGCGCGAAGGAGATAGCGACGCGCAACATTCTGAGAATTACATGGCGATCATGTAACGGTACAGAGATTTTAAAACATATTAGCCATATCAATTACTGAAGACACATGTAGTTTGACAAATGAAGCCATGCTGCTAACGTGCGTAAGCCTCTGCTTGCACAATGCACTTAAATATCCTACGCAGCAAACTTGGGCCGCGTGTACAGCATGCGTAGCACTGAGGTCCGTGGCCGACATGTCCGGGCGGGACAAGCGTGTTTTAATGACGTCATCTACCACGAATTCGTACGTAGTGTGGTCGTGGGTTACAGTGAAACATCGCCTTAGCCCAAAGGCTATAAACCCTGTTGACTGATCGTCCGACTTCCTCTCATGCGAAAATTAGTAGTTAAAAACCACTGCTAGCCACTGCGAGTACGTCAAATTCCATTGAATTTCATAACTCAGATTGCGTCATCGCAGTCATTGGCCAATTGCAGGTATAGAACGTTACCTCGCCCCCTGCCCACAATGGTGAGTCGTGTTTGTAGGAGAATTTATGTTCACGACCCATCAACATTCAACAGGCTATATGATCTGTTCGATGATATAGTTATAGACCATATATAGGTATAATTCAATGAAATACAATCGTTTTGCAATGTTATTCAATTAAATAGAAAACCAAGATACTAAATAGAATAATATTAAATGCCTTATTTTGCTTCGCACTTGTATGAAATATTTTATTTTAACATCAGGTTTTGCAAAATCTGTTTAATTAAGGAGATTAAAGATGGGGAAGAAAGGTTCTTGAGTGGCGACCGCGAACCGGAAGACGCAGCGTAGGGAGGCCTCCCACTAGGTGGACCGACGACATTGTAAAAGTCGCGGGCAACCGGTGGATGCAAATGGCAGGTTGTCGTACAGTGTGGCGGTCTAAGGGGGAGGCCTTCGTTCAGCAGTGGACGTCTCCGGGCTGATGATGAAGAAGATTAAAAGGATCTGGAGTTGCCTCACGCTGGGGCGCTTGGCTCTGAAGATACTGTCGCCCCCATCAAGCACCAAGCACGGGTTTTGATGTAGTGGCTGTAATGCAACTGAGTGTATTTAAAAGGATTTTGTTTCATCATCAATAATACGCTTTAAAAAAAAACAACTGACTTCAACTTCGAATACCTGGATGACATCTTCATATTTTCTAGTAATTTTGATAAACCAAACTACTGAAACAATTTCGATAAAATTGAGATTATATGGGACCACCTCTGAAGTATTATTACCTGCCAAACAAAAAAAGAATCATCAAAATCAGTTCATAATTGGCGGAGTAATAGCGTAACATACATTGAAAAAAACATACTGTCGAATTGAGAACCTCCTTTTTTGAAGTCGGTTGAAAAGAGTAATCCATTCAGTCTGTATGAACTTCCTTTCTATTGTTGGCAGGATGTCTCAACAGTACAGTTTGCGGTGGAACAACCACCAGCCCAACTTCATCTCGATGTTCACAACATTACTCAACACTCAGACCCTGGTAGATGTGACCCTGGCTGCCGAGGGAAAGCACCTTCAGGCTCACAAAGTGGTGCTGTCAGCTTGCAGCACATATTTCCAGGTTAGTAGTATTACTAAATTAAATTTTGTATACAGCACTAATCATACAAAGTTCTAATTAAACATACTTTAAAGCACAAAAGTATCATATGAAAGTAGCTTCCACATATACAGGTTGACGTTGAATTCATTGGCATTATTTAAGGGGGCTATTGAAATCATCATAATGGACAACTTGTACCATGAAGCCAACCCTGACAAAGCAAAAAAAAATCTGCTGTAAATACAAAAATACAATTTACGAACAACAAAATGTATGGAGCAGCTCATTTTTCTTCACGGTTTCCGCGCTGATTTTGTGGTAAATGTTGTTTATTACGATGAGTTCAATCACCCCCTATGATAATGCCAATGAATTCAGTGTTACCTTGTATAGCTAGTGTGCACATGCAAGGCATGTCGTTATTTGTTCTGGAGCTAGACGAGTTCTGCCACTATTATTTGCCATCAATTACTTAAATACCTAGGGCTTCATTTTTGAATATGCTTGCGTTTCTGTATATCAATTTTAGCGAAATTAAATAAATAAATGTTCATGGCCATTTCACACAGCGCCATCTAGTCCAAATGTTTTAAAACATGTTTTAGTTGTTGGTTCTTTTGTAGAAATATTAATCATTTATTTAGTCAAATATTTTGTTTATTTTATTTGAGCGTTAAGTGTTTTGTATTATAAAACTTTAATAAAGGTTAGGTTAGGTTATTTATTTTATACCTTATTCATTTTGCATAACGTAAATTACCTTAATTAAAAAAAAAATGTGGCCAGCAAAGCCGACTAGCGAATCTAGTTTGCGAAATCAAAACTTTATGGCCTGACGTATATGCAAGCCTTTGTTCTCCGGTAAGTCCCGGCAAAAACACTGCCGCTCCGCTCGCTCGGTCAAGAGCGTCAGTCTTCAATCAGTTGAGATGGCCGCTGATTCATTTTCGGATTATTCGTTGTAATAAAAATAAGTTATATAATCCTAGGCCGTGCTAAACTCTGTGAAAAAGAGAAACATAATTATTATGTGTGAAAATTGTAACACCAGGTTTTCCTTCAGTTTGACCGGTTTTCCTTCAGTTTGACCTGGTAGTTATCCCATACTTCCATTTGTAGCAGCGCCTTTTGTTGTCCGTTTTCAGGCGTTGTTCGTGGACAACCCCTCGCACCATCCTATAGTGATACTGAAGGATGTGACATTCGCAGATCTACGCACCATGGTTGACTTCATGTACTATGGAGAAGTCAATGTCACTGAGGAGCAGCTGCCGCAGGTCATATTATTTACCTCATTTCCTATCTCGGGTTAAACAGAAATAAAAAGAAAAAATTGTCTCCGAGCTGTCTTATACATTTTGTTGAATTCAATCATATTTTTCTACGAGACAACAGAAGTACTCAAAATATTATTTTAAAACAAAGTTCTGATATCTCCCCAGCCTGGGAGATCAGGCCGACTACGACGTTTTCCCCCTGGGGGAGACATCAGGATTGATAATCCGGATGCCTCCCCCAGACACCAGAAATAATAAGCCTGATTTCTCCCCCAGACACCAGGATTAATAATCCTGATGTCTCCCCCAGGGGGAATTCGTCGTCGTCGGGCGTCACCTTTTTTTACACAATTGCAGGGTTTGTTTCTTAGTAAAAGTTGTTTTTATTGACGAGTACAATAAGCACCACATTACCTCCCTATTACGGTGGAGGACTTCGTCCAGCAGTGGACGTTTTCTGGCTGATTACCACCATCTACCACGATTAAGGTGACAAGTCTTCCATCAAGATGGGAGACCAATTGCATTGGCGGGGTAGTAACATGACCCACTACTATGCAATGTTATATAATTCGTACAGATAGTCATAAACTAAGTCCGGATTTTATAGAGAAATGCTACATCAAGTCTATTAACACCTTATTACCTGGTAAAATAGGTACAAGAGCGACCCGGAGCTCTGCTCTATTATTTTAGGGCTGGGTTAGGTAGACCAGCAATGGAGAATGCTCGAACCCCATACTAAATTAGGAGTGCATAAAAGGTCGGATATAACGAGTTTTGGAAGCTGATTTTAACATACATATAATAGGCTAGATGACTGGTTTTTTTTTATTATCCTATTCAAATGTGGCACATAAATATAGCTGATTAATGAAAAGAAAATTAAAATCTGATCAAAAATAAGCAACTTATAAGCATTTTAATATCATGCTAGACAGAGAGGCGAACCAGCAAATCGTGACGTCACTTCTCTGTACGCCATATAAATTCTATTCTGACAACTAAGGCGTGACGTCATTTTTTGTTTTGTGGGAAAGGGACAGAGTTGTCTCTAACAAAAACTTTAAACGCTCATATATCAGAACATTATTAACCGATTTAAAGAATGTTTTCAATTACCATACTATATTCACTTAAATTTTTCATCAAAGCTATTGGTTTCAACGGTTTAAACATCAGTCATCTAGCCTATTGTCGTATCCCTTTGGAACTTCAGCAAGTATTTGTAATCCGGATAGTATTTTAATGACTTTGTACTACCAAAGATAATAATATAATATTACGTTCTTTAACTGTTGTACCGACACGACGCTGTAATAAAACACCAATAGGCTAGATGACTGGTTTTTTTATTGTCCTATTAAAATGTGGCCCATAAATATAGCTGATTAATTAAAAGAAAATGAAAATCCGAACAAAAATAAGCAACTTATAATCATTTTAATGTCATGCTAGACACAGAGAAGAAACAGCAAATCGTGACGTCACTTCTCTGTACGCCATATAAATTATATTCTGACAAGTAAGGCGTGACGTAATTTTTCGTTTTGTGGGAAAGAGACAGAGTTGTCGCTAACAAAAACTAAAAAAAACAAAAATAAAAACGCTCATATATCAGAACATTATTAACCGTTTTTTTTATTCAATAAACATATTTTCTGAGAATCTGCATCAAAACTATTGGTTTCAACGATATGAACATCAGTCATCTACCCTATACCTACAATTTTATTACTGCTTTGTATAATTATGTTACTAGTTTGAAAATGATATGTCGTCGTGTGTCTGTTTATATTTAGTTCATTTTCTATTCTTACTATTGTTGTTATTTATATTCCATGATATTTATAAGCCTTTTTGTGGTAACTTATAATTAGCTTTCAAGTAAAATATACTTTTGTTATTTTAGTGCTAGCTGATAGTTAACCTCGATCCCCAAGCCGCCTGCCAAGCGTGGGGATTATGGCAACACCCCTCTATAAAGGGGGAGGCCTTCGTCCAGCAATGGACGTCTTATGGCTGATGACGATAGTTAACCTAAAAGGATAAAGTAAAATACTTGTAGTACCACCAAACTGATCTATAGTAGAGCCGGGAGATATAGATGATTGAAGAAATCATTACTAGTAAAGATGTCGAATTTGATAATAACAATAATTTTGAATCAATTTAAGTTTGTTTTTAACGTTTATAAATTATTCATATTTTCCTGCAGGTGCTGGAAACAGCGAAACTACTCAAAATCAAGGGTCTGACTGAGATGCCAGAATCAACGCTGACACGCGCGCAGGGCGGCGGCGGAGCGCCAGGCGGCGAGTTTGCGCCGCCTGCCGAACCCGCTGACTCGCAGCGGATGTCCACGCCAGCCACTTCACCATCCAACAAACGGAGAAGGTGCTCATCTAACCTTATTTAAAAATATTTTCGTGTTTCTTCACTGTGGTGATGAATTACTTGCGTAAGTGTACACGTATTATGTATGTATATTTAAATGATATAACATAGTATGACTTAATATGACTTTTCAAAACTTTTAACTAGGGCGTGATTCGGACTGGACTAGCTCACTTTGCGCGACTGACTGAAACTAAGATTTATTTGATTTGGGATCTTTAATTTCATGAAAATATTCAAATACTTGACTCTGGCAGTATGCTCAAAATGGGATGCCAAAAGTAATGTAAATTTACTTTATGTTAACTGAGCAATGGATCGATTACAACTGATAACTTAGACAAAACAACACGGCGAATGTTTTAATTTCACAGAGAGCTGCCCCGATTGAAATCGATCCTGGCCCCTTCTGCTTACATATCTACAACTAAGTGGATCAGTTGTCAACAACATTGTGACTATCATGACTGCAGTAAAATGAATGTATTTTTATGGCCCTCTTACCATTTCGTTAAATCGTTAGTCGTGTTCCGGCAGCAATAAGTGATTCACTAAAAACTTTTTTACAATTGTCAACTAAAAAAAGCATGTAATTCGTGGAAGCAATTCACGATTTGTAATCTCTATAATATACTCTATATTAGAAACCTATGGCTTGTTTGTGCAGAAGCTAAATGACTTTTCGCTATTTAGGAAGCGTTTTAAGTAAGGCTAAGAAATTCCGTATTATGCTAAAAGAAAACAAGTTGTTTTATGCCATCTGATGCCAATGCGTGACACTCCACAGACGGAGGAAAAGTTCGACGGGTTCTACGTCACTGAACATGGTTGCGGAAGAAGGACGCGACGAGAACCAAACAGTCGAGTTAGTGAGGGACGGCATCACGCTTAGCAGCGTGCCGCAGCGACGGCGCGACTTCCACGAGGACCGGCATCAGGATTCCTCACAGCAGGTACTTTCAATAAGCTCTAAAACAATTTTAAAATATTATACAACCGTTAACATTTTGTATTCAATTTTATGTTTTTTTTAAAGCGTGCGGTACCTGGACTGTTTTGACTGTTAAATTGACTATTATTTATTTAAAACATGCAGTGGACAGAGAAAACTATTCAATTTACTATTCATTATTTAAACATGCAGCAGACTAAGAACACTATCAAATTTACAAATCTTTCTTTATCAAACATGCGACATACTGTGAACACTACTCAATTTAAAATATGCGGCATGTTGAGAACACAATTTAATTTGAAACATGCTGCAGACTCTAAATTCTATTCAATTTAAACATGCGGCAGCCTGCGATCACTGGGGGGGGGGGGGGGGGGGGGGGGGGGTGTTGTTGCGATAACTTACACGTTGCAAATCGGCTTGACTTCGCACTTGACCGAGACATAGTTTTTATTTTAGGCCAGGTCCTTTAGAGCAAATATTTAAATTTAGACAATATGAGCATAGATTACAGAACCATTAGCGATATTAAAAATAGGGATTTCATTCATTTATTAGCGATTTCGAACTTAGATCATTGAATCATTAGAGATTTTGAAATTATGTATTTCGTCCTTAGGTCTAGTAAAATTAGACCAGTTAAACTTAGATCTTATGATATGTAACCCATCACATACACATAAACAGCCAGAAGACGTCCACTGCTGGAGAAAGGCTGCCATAATCCCCACGATTGGCAGGCGGCTTGGGGATCGCAGGATGCTCACCACCGCTAACCGATAGGATGCTGCGGCCCGTCCTCCTGTGTTTCTGGATGCAGTTATAGGACATACCCAGGTCCAAACTGGAAATGTGCTTAATATATGTAATTTCACTATTTCAGACACCAGACAACTCACACATAAACATGGATCCGTTAGGAGTAGAAAACCCAGCCAGTATAGCTCAAGGTAAGCCTGTTTTACTTTCTACTAAGTGTCCATTGTTAACACTTGTATGATCCATATTATATTTATAGACGGGCCATGTGCTTGTTAATGTTGGTCCCTTTGACAGACCAAGGGAAACAAAGGCTTATTGGACTTATAAATTGTGTTCAGTATCTAAATTAATTTAATATCTGTATAGATGTTATCTGTCTGTATGATATTTTGGTATAGAAAACAAATAGTACTACATTCGCGTACCACAGAGTGAAAATAAGTTTGTCGAGTGCTTTTTGAGGTGCATTAGAATCAGAAGTTTAAGATAACATGATTTCCAGTAAAATGTTTCCAGATAACATTAGTGTCAAAACGTTAACTTTCTATATACTTTTTATCCCGGATCGCCTACACTTCTTGGGACTGCCAGAGGTGCAGACAATACGATGCCCGGCAGTGGGATATTATAATTCTGGTACAGATTTATATATTCATAAATATATTTTTTCATTTGGTTGTACATACAAACTTTTATAATTAATGGCATAATGATTGGTATTTATTGCACTGTTCCTTGTTGTTGCATGATCTGTCTCATGATGTTAATATTTTAATAGTTTGGTTCAGCTAGGTTTATACAGGGATACTGGTAACTCGACGTATTCCCGGCAGGACTAGATAGGAGGGCAGACATGCTTAAAATTATCTGGGGCTTACCCAAATGTATGGCCGAAAGTAAATAATTTTCAAGATATAAAAAAATTCAAGTATTTTTGTTTTGTGTTTTTTCTTTACTGAATATTCTATATTATGCATGTAGTGACTAAAAATCGGATTTAAAGCAAGGGCCATAGGTGAATCACGAGTAAGTGAAGGATTATTAGAATCCTCACGTCTGACACATGATGAATGATGATGATTCATGATGATTGAATCACAAGCTTAACGAGTGATTCAAGTGTTAGAATCCTGAGCGCTGGGAGTGATTAATGGCCCTCGATATAAATCCATTTTATTCAAAAGTAGTGTACTATACTTTATACCATGACTAAGCGAAAATGGATATTTAATGAATAAAAAGGAAGATTAAAGTAATTAAAATGCACAGCGAGGAGGTTGTATAGCATTGAGATGGAGGTCGAATATATTGGTGTGACAACAAGTTGTTTTATGCCATCTGATGCCAATGCGTGACACTCCACAGACGGAGGAAAAGTTCGACGGGTTCTACGTCACTGAACATTATTATTATTATATTGGTGTGTTCTAAATCCAATCGTTCACTGTTTTCAGTGAGTAAAATAAGCTTTTTAGAGGGGAATGGTATAAAATAAGTTGTACGGCACAAATCGTAAAAAAGAAAAAAAAAAATTAGTCATGGTTATTACGTTTATTTTGGATTATCGTGGTTCATTTGTTTTTTGTTTGCCCCCCTATCTGATCTCGCCGGGAATATGTCGAGTTACCAGTAACCCTGTATAATAAATGCTTGTTATAAAAAATATTTTTGGATAAACTTTTTGTTTGTTGTAGGTATTATAACACATATATTAATAAAATAAACATGAATTAACTAACTATAAAAAACATAAGAGTTCACGGTTATTCTCGATTCTCGCAATTGTCCGCTATAACTGTAAAATAACGATCGCAATCGAAAGCTTATCCCGGTTACGCATTTATTTTCCAGGGAAGGGAGATCAATGATTAGCCACGTTAGCACGTGTATTGCGTAGTATAATATTGAAAATGCATTAATCTCTCTTCCCAGGAGGGCAGTGGAGTATGATGGAGCACGCGTACCCGCGGTACTCGAGCGCGTGCGGGCTGGGCGGAGGCGGCGCAGGCGGCGGCGTGCAGCCCGACGCGGGGCTGTACATGAACAACGCCATGAGCGCGCACGTGGAGAGCGAGCTCGGCGAGTACGCGCTAGCGTCGGGCGTGGCGCACCCCAGCCCGGGCCCGTCGTGCGCCGCCGAGCCGCCGCCGCACCACGACCCGCCCCACCTCGCGCCGCAGCCCAAGCGGCGCCGCACCACCAACCCCCAGTCCGAGGAGAACTTCCAGCGCGCGCTCGAGGCGGTCCGCTTCGGCGGCATCGGGTTCTGCAAGGCGGCGCGCATGTTCGGCGTCAACAACAGAACGCTCTGGCTCGAGTACAAGAAGAAGGGCTACCCCAACAACCGGCCCAGCATCAAGAGCCGCATCAAGCGCGAGCACACCACGCCGCCGCCCGACCACAAGGACGAACAGCCGCCGCCGGAGCACCAGATGGCGCTGCTGTGTCCGCCGCACCCCGTCTCCGTGGGCTTCATCGAGTCGCGCCCGCTCGACTTCCCGCTGCAGGGCATGCCGCACGGCTCGCCGCTCAACATCCTCGGCGTCAACTTCAACTCGATGCAATAGAACGCGGCCGGCGGCGGCCCGCCCTGACAGTGGGCGGCCGTCGCCTCGCCCGCCGCCGCGCACCCGCTGCCCTGCCAACAGTACCTCGCGCCCTCCACGTACATACCACATAACGCAGCTTTGTAGGGAGAGCGACACGCACTTAAAATCGACCGCTCATTTATTTGGCGCGAGCAGAGGCGGTTTTTATTCGTGGTACTAAAATAAATAGTTGTGTAATGTGTATACATTTTAGTTCCGTAACATAATTATAGAGAAACTTGTTGGTGCCTTCTTTTACAAACACCAACCTGTGGTGTATACAGTATTTTATAATGTACTTACTTCTCTTAGGAGTATGTCGATCTGTATAATGCCGCGTTAGGAGCGATGCCGCACTAGATAATACGAATTTTGTACTTCGTCGAGAACATCACCATTGCCATAAATAACGTATTTGTAAGATCTCAGTAGCGCCTTAAGTTTGAACTAATCGGTACATGGAGTTGGTAAATGTTCCATATCTTTCCTTGCCAAGCTTTATTCGAATTAACCCATGCTGCGGGATTAGTTTAGGAGGCGGCCCTGCGCACGAGTCTCCGGTTTCGCCTCTAGTATCGGGGTGAGTAATTAAATATGAGCACTATTGAGTTTTATGTGACTAATTTCGACTCTAAAACGCATAGTATCGATTGAAATGCTGTGGGAAATACGATACAATACTTAAGTTATAGAGTTAGTTGGTGTCGTACTGATTATGTGCGGGGGCTGTCATTAGTTTATCTGTCGCATGACGTCGCCTGTTCCGCCTAATTTGCTTATTAATAGTTAATTACACTTTAATTTTACTGATTTATTTAAGACCCTACGTCAATGATCTGCCCTACGTTCATCGAAGTTGACTATCCATTTTGTCAATTTAACAATCGTTTTTGACACTGTGTCCTTGAAAAACAGTTAAATTAAATTGACAAATCTTCTCGTTATATTATCATAAACATGAAGCTTAAATATTTTTACCACATAGTAACCGCAGCAAGGGTTGAAATTCGATGTAACATGTCACTGTTTCAGTGTAATTTCACTTCAACTCCTGTTCTGTACCAATGTTACTAAGTATCAGTATTACCTTTATAAAGTCACGTCTATCTTTCAATAACAGAAATAAACTAAACCAGGCTTTGGTATTGATTGCAGTGTTCACAGACCGAGAGTGTTATCGTTTTTTTTAAATTAAATTTAAAGGTGTTTATCCAGTTTTTAATTACTTAATAATATTTAAATCGTGCAATTTTGGTGTATCGCCGAAGGTGACTTCTTTGCATAATCTTTTTTTTTTTGTTAGATTTAGTTTTCCATGATTACATGTATTTATAAATAATATCATCAGTACATCGACTCGACTAGTCAATAAAGGGCTTTGTATTTTTTGCCATACCTAAATCTCCGTCATCATGGTTTTGCTTTAAAATAGCGGCCACTCATAAAACCTATGTGAATCGATAGCTTACACTAATGCGGACAAGGTTTGTATGAGACAAAATCTCCTCCGCAATACAAATGGTGATGAAAGTACCAAGGGTAATCCTTTCCATTACTGCTTGTTGACCTGACACTTATTATGGATTTCGCTGACAGGAAAACAATATTTTTAGTGCCTATTCATACCTTCAATGTATGTCTAAGTCAATTTACCAACGGCGCCACCAATGTAACTTTGAAAGCGTATATCTTGGAAACGTGACGCTGGACGAGTTTTTTTTCTCATACAAACCATGTGTGTGTTAGTGTCAGCTATTGATTCATATAGGTTTTATGAGTGACCGCTATTTTGAAGAAAAAAACAAGATGGCAACCAGTAGGTGTGCCAGGCTTCACACTAAAATCTCCAAGGCCCTTTCATACAAACTCCCAGTTTTCCAATATTTACTTACTATATTGAGAAGTGAAGAGTATCAATTCATACTGTTTATTATTCCAAAACAAACGATTAAAATATTTGTGACAACTACTTTTAATAGTGATATATATATATATTTGGAATTGGGTTTATCCGAGTGTAGTTTTATATGAAGCTGATTTTTGTTTCCAACCTAGAATTACTTATCCATTAAGTGAAATAAAAATGTGAGATAATGTTAAGAAACCATTTGGGTATATTTCCTAATTTACAGTGAGTAAACCAGTATATTGTATCACAGAGATCTCGTTTATGTATATTGTACTGTTAAGAAGACCGAGTTAGCGTTGCAGCTAGTGGCACTGCATTGGAAAAGCCAACTTAATCTTTGTGGATCGTAGGAACGGCTGTCGCATTTCAGTTTCTCAAGTGCATCTACGATAAGTTACTTTTATCATGAAAGCATTTTTTTATTGTTACCTCAAAAATTTTTGAGTGTCATTGAGATAAACATGTTTTTATGTGAAATATTTTAAAAAAAATAAGAAACCTTAGTGTATTTAATGTAGCTTTAGAACGATCATTTAGACCTATACGGTGCCAGTGTCGGTGTTTTACGGCTTTTAAGGAAAGTTTACGGTCTGGCACGAGTGGAACTCTTGGTTTACAATAGATCATGCACCATGGCCTGAGCAGGCACTCATCAGACAGAAGACGTCCACTGCTGGACGAAGGCCTCCTCTTTGTAGATGGGGGTTGTCATAATCCCCACGCTTGGCAGGCGGCTTGGGGATTGAAGAATGCTCACCACCGTTAACCAAGAGGACGCTGCTGCCCGTCCTCCGGTGGTTCTGGATGCAATTTTAGGACACACCCAGGTCTAAAGCGGTCATGAGCGATTAAATATTGATTAGTTTTGGTTGTCCTTACTTACAATACAACACAATACAACTTTACTTACCGTTATTGTTTTAAAAAAAATCTTAATTAGGTACTAGTAATTTACCACATTCAATCGTACAAGGTTCTGGATGCAATTTTAGGACATACCCAGGTCCAAAGCAGTCATGAGCTATTAAATATTGATTAGTTTTGGTTGTCTTTACTTACAATACAATACAACACAACTTTACCTACCGTTTTTGTTTTTAAAAAATTCTTAATTACCATTAATTTACCACATTCAATCGTACAAACTAGACTCTGTCTATAAAATATGCACGCAACAATATAATTATTATGACAATAACAGACTTGGACTTAAAAAACTTAATTACTGATGAGCACTTTGTAATACACGGGTTAAACAATAGTCATCAACAGCCAGAAGACGTCCACTGCTGGACAAAGGCCTCCTCCTTAATAGGGTGGGGTTGCCATAATCCCCACGGTTGGCAGGCGGCTTGGGGACGAGAGGACGCTGCTGCCCGTCCTCCGGTGGTTCTGGATGCAGTTTTAGGACATATCTAGGTCCTAAATAGTAACATTTATTTTATAACGGTCGTCCGTACTAGAAAGCATAGATGAACCTCGTGCCGATCGCGATTGTGATTTAGACACACCGTCGATTATTAGTATTATTTTTTTATCAATGTTTTAGTTTATAAGTTTTATTTTTAAGTATTATAAATGCTATCGCTTTAGTTTTACTGCGTACTATGAGTTTTGTCATACGCGATCTCTCTTTTTACACTTTTCTTGACTGATTTTTATATGAATCGTAAGGCTACTCGGCTGCTAATGGAATCACGATCAAGCTTGCGTGTAAATAATCAATTTTGTATATACTTGGATAGTAATTATAACTAGGGAACGAATTACGATGGCATTTTAACTCTATTTTTATAAGTATAAAGACTGCTAGTAAGCTGGATATGTAATAGTTTTTAGTAATGATCTTACGATGTCTGTTCTGTATCGTTAGGTGCCATTGAGTATTTGAAACGGGACAAAAAGATTTGTGAAATTAAGTTAAAACAATTTGACAGTAAGGCTGCTATCACACTAGCGGTTTGCGAGCGTTTGAAGACGCTAGTGTGATAGGACCCTAAGATAGTGATGTTACCAGAACGCATTTTTATAGAATATACTAAGCCGATGTTAATTTAATATCGTGACGATACTCATGTAAATAGTTCACACCACAAGCAGAAATAAACCAGACAATGTTTTTTTTTGCCACGTTTGTGAGAAGTTAGTATGGCGACCGTCCACCATAATGAATCTAACGAAGTCGTTTCTTACCAGCTATTAAAATTGATAGGTGCTGCATTTATTTGTGCTTGTGTAGCGAACTTTAAGCTTATTACAATAAATAATAAGCATTATGTGAAGTCTAAACAAAAAATATCGTGAAATAATATGTGCGTAGCACTTCTATAATCGTTCTATACCAAAATAGATAATAAAACATTTGATTATTTTGAAAAAGAAAGGGTTTTATTATTAATTATTTAATACCTTTAAATCAATCCCAACAAATAAGTGGTTAATTCTTGACAAATATTATAAACCATTATTTATGTAATACTATTTATTTACTCGTGCTTGTTTCATAGTACTAAGAAAGTACATAACATGGGTTCAGTATAATACGTCACTACTAAATAAAATGCATAACAACAGTAGGAGAATTAATAACGATTTTATGGTCAATAATCATAAACAAGGTTAGTTGTGACTGAATAATTAGGTGCTAATTTTTAAGCTTGTAAAGTATTGCTTAATGACGCTCGTCGAATAACTCGCTTCTGCTCATTATAGTTTTTCTACATGGAATTAATTATGAAGTTCCGATAATAAATAAGCTATTAAATATACTAAGCTATCGATAAAAAAATATGATTTTTGAAATCCTTCTAAAACCTATGGTACAGCAGATTTTGTGATGTTTGTGAACCGGGGGTTTGTAAAAAACCAAACCCATAATGATAATTTAATTTAAGAAACATATTCGTGTCTGTGGCTTCATAGTTCTCAAAATCCATGGACCGGTTTCAATGCTTTTTTTTTACCTGAATTCACCTAGTTAAATCGAAATGGTTCTTATAAGTTCTTTAAAACTGCTTACAGTATTGGTCGAATTGATCGGGGGTTAAAAAACATACTATAGTCGGCACTATTGTTTTTTTATTTAAATGAATGATTATTCGCCAAACAACAGTATATAATCCTTGTAGAGATAAGTCGTAGAGCTCATAGTATCTTCTTGACGAATGCAACTATGTAATTCTTCCTTGACGTTTGATAGCCCGAAGTGGTTTTGTTTGTAGAATCTGTGAGTGGCGGTGCGAAGTCGCGGCGCTTGAAGCGGCAGAACCGCGTGCCAGAGGAGGGAGTGCGGCGACAGGTATCGGAGCCAGCGGCCGCAGCCCCTCCCCCACCCGCGCTTCGGAAACACGACTCCTACCCGCAGTACGCCACCAAGGTAGGCGCTACGGTTTAATCGCATACAAACACTGACCTCTATAATACAAGAACGCTGGACTAAATATTGTCTAGGAAATGACAGTTTTTTTGGTGCTGATTTGAAGCGTCCTTTTGAGCATCTCTGGTACTAATATTTACATAAAATTATTACGAAATATTAGTTCCATGGACGCTCACACTGCTATCCGCGCCAAAATGGCGAAAATCAAATGGCTTCAATTTGCTATCGACAATATGAATTCCAGCGTATTTGTATTATAGAGGTCAGTGCATACAAACGACCCATTCGCATTCATTTTCCCATTCCTATTCAAATTGACTCATTCTCATACCTATGGATCCACTGGTGACCCGGGTCGATTCAAGCTAAGTTAAGCAATTTTAAGTAGGCCTTAAAATTCCGAGTACGGTATTCGACCTGTTTTCTCTCACGATGGCTGTACTTTCTTTACTCCCTTCTGTTCAATTTCCTAACTTATGGCGGAATATATATATCTCTATTTACTTGCACATTTTACGAACTCTTATGTGCGTGTCAAAGAAAGTAATTACGTAATATTCAAGCACACATCAATTGTTTTTCGGCTTTTCAATTACGAACGTGTATATTCAAGGCCGTAGGCAGGGGTGGGTTTGGGGGTCCAAACCCCCCCGAAATGCCTTCGCCAACCCACCGTTTTATACATACCTACTTACGTATAGATCGTCGTCGTCTTAAAATTGTTACTTGTTGTCTCTGGTCCAGAGCTCGACTCCCCCTCGAAATGAGCTCGACCAAAATGATTTCCTGGCTACGGCCTTGTGTATATTACTCTAAGCGTTATAGACCTTAGTCTTCGTTCTAATACATTTTACCTAAGGTTTTATGTTTGCTCGAAGGTCTTAGTTGGCGAAAATGTATGATTCCAGAACCGGCGTTTCAAGTCTCAAGATGGCGATCTGGGCACGATGCTAATCCGCGCGGTGCACGCTGTGGATCGTAGCGTCGGCGGAGCGCCCTCGTCGGAGTCGGAGAGCGCCCCGCGAGCGAGCCACACGCCCGCCGTGCGCTCGGGCCCGCCGCTCAGCTGCAACTTCTGCTGGAACACCGTGGACGAGTGCGGCCGCATCCTGCGCCGCAAGACGCAGTACCACTGCCCTGAGTGCCGCACCAATCTGTGCATCGTGCCCTGCTTCCACGAGTACCACGAGCCCGCCTCGAACGCCAGGTGAACTCGCCCGCGCCACACGGTCACACAGATCTCCTTTGCACTATAACTCGCCCCATTCATTGCTGGGCGTTTGGACCCAAAACCGAAATGAATATTTTGTATGTTCTTTATACTTTTTTAATCAAAAAGATGGATATATTTTTTCTAAATAGTTTATATAACATACCCGTAGGTATTAGTTAAGTTTTAAAAATTGTATGAAAGTTTATTTTTTATTAGCATAGATTAAATTTTACTGTGATTTCGTATGTATCGAGCAGTGTCATGATAAATTTATGTATATAATTATTTGTTGTTTAAGTAAAGAGCTAAAACGCAGTACCTATGGTATAGTTTTTCAAATACTTCGAACTATATTATAAACGTACCAAGTACCTTATTATTTGTTGGTATGAGAAAAAGTGCTACTTATTTGTCACTCTTTGCTTGTGATTTAAATTGTTAAAATAATGAAGACAGCTGTGTGCATTCGTAATAAATATCTTCAAGCTAAACACACACCGGAGTCGGAGCTCGCTTTGTCAATCAAGCTGTCTGTTACTGTCTGTAGAAAGCAAAAGTGCATGTCTTAGGGCCGGTTTTTTGATCCGTAGTTAAGCCAACTAATAGTTAACAACGGTAACAAATTGTTAAAATCCGAAAAAAACGGTTTTTTGATTCATAGTTGTCATAGTCATGACCAGTGGTCAAAAATGTAGCTAATGGTTAGCTAGTTAACCATAGTCAGTTTAACAAATGGTTATGTCGATTTTGACCACGGATCAAAAAACCGGCCCTAAAGGTGGATGGGCCAGTAAAGGTCCATTCACATATATCAGTGAAGTCACAGTTCCGACAGTACCGGCACAGTGCGAAATATTCTTTTATACATTCTCTTTGAACGCATCCTCACTGATACTGAGGCTGTGTCGTCACTGACACTGACAAGTGGGGATGCGTTCATAGAGAATATATGAAATAATATTTCGCACTTAAATAAAATTACTGAAATATTCTTTCATACATTCTCACTTGATACTCACTGATATGTGTGAACCGGCCTTAAAGCGTTGCGGCTTGAATCACTTTTAATGCTTTTTTTCTTCGTTGTCAAAAATTTATTTTAAATAGATCTTAAATGGCTATCATAGATCGGTACAGTGATTGTAAATCTCCAATAGTTTCAATTATAAATCCAAAATATTCGCCATATTCGTTCCTTTTAAGCTGCGCAGGGATGGAAATGATCATGATACTGAAATCATCATCATATTCATCCCATTGATAAAGGAACTAATATAGTTAACAAGTTCGTTATACAATCAAACTATGAGATATTAATAATCACTGTATCGGTACTTGTTCGCTATTTAAGATCTACTTCAAATTTAATTGCTATCTACGACCTAAGAAATATATTTTCAATTAAGTATTCATTATTCGGACTATTGATTTAAGAACCAGAGGATATCGCACGCCGTAATTGCGAAGCAATAATAGGTTAAAAAAACAACCACCAACTTTAAAAGATCCGACTTCAATTTCGATTACCTGGAAGATATCTATTTTTTACAGTTTATTTGATTTTATAATCAAATTACTGTACCGATTTCGTTAAAATGTATATGGGACCACCTCTAAAGTATGACCTACCAAACAAAAAAGCGTCATCAAAATAAACTCATATTTGGCGAAGTAATCGCTTGTCGCGTAACACACATACAAAAAAAAACATACAATCAAATTGAGAACTTCCTTTTAAGAAATCTGTTGTAAATAGAGGCACCTTATAGTTCCTCAAGCAAATAGCAACTCTAATTTAAGAGGATAAAGCTAAAAATGCAAAGTAAGTGACTGATTGTCACGATTCGGAACGTCAGATACAAACTGCCCCCTTAGCACGCGCCGAGTAATTAGTATTTCCCCGGGTGGGAACGGGATTAAGCTAGAATATGGATACGTCTGTCTCGTTTTCGCGGGGAAAAAAAGGAATGGGTAGACTTTTATCACGGCTCGCATGTTCCGGAGAGTTTTAGGCACTGAAGAGAGAAGTGAATAGAACGGAAATGTGACGGGCAGTGTAAGTGCGTTTAATGACCATTTTTTTTTCGTAGTAGTTTCTATACAATAGGCATGATGACTACAATTTTTTTATTACCTCATAAAAAGCTGATTATCAATAGAGCCTATCAACGAAAACAAAATTTAAAATAATTCAAAAATAAATAAGTTCTAAGTATTTTAATTTCAAGCTAGACAGAGAGCGCGCTATACTGAGCTATGACGTCAAGCCTTAGGCGCGGCATACAAATGCTATACTAACACGTGCTTTGCAAGAACGGCATAGAGCATCCCCTCTCTATCCCCATCTAAAACTTTAAACGCTCATATCTCAAAGATTTATCAACCAATACAATTTATTTTTCAGTATGTGTAATGTATTTAGTTATATTCATCACCAAGCCTATTATTTGTCATAAATTAGATATTAGGCCACATGCCTATTATTGTGAAACTGGCGATACCGGTTTTCCATACAATTGCTTTACATCATTGTTTTGACAACCGTACTACCTAAGAAGTAGCGCTTTCGCTTTTCTGTGGTTTTAGGTGTGTGAAAACTGTGCTTGAGTGCCTGGTGTAAATCCTCTGTTTCTTTGATCGAAGATGCGGACCATTGATTATCTAGTGGAGACATCTGGAGTTTTACGGCCTTACTTAAAAAACTTTTCAACCGTTAGTCACTGCTTAAGATGCTCTGCCATCTTCTCTCCGACGTGAAGTTGCACGTGCTCGAAAAGGACAGAGAAGTTTAAGCAGTGACTATGAGAATCGAGATAATTTTAGGTAAGGCTTTTTGATATCTTATGTTGTCAAGACAGTTTCGACGGAATATGTTATATAATAACAATACTTGAATTTGCGCGCACAGCGTATGTTGAATTAAAGCCTAGTTAATATATTTTGTCGTTTATTGTAAACTAAGTTTAACAGAATTATAGGATTTTTAAGAAAATCGTTTTAGTTAACAGTATTATTGTAAAATATGCCTCGTATAACACAATGTATGTTTTGTGTATACTGTAGGCAACATTTAATCGAAACTTTTGTCATGTGGCAGCTTCTAGTAAACTTTCTAAAGAAAAGTATACATAATAATTGTATACTGTAATGTATTTGAGCAGATCTATAATTATTAAAAAAACTCTTATTATAAACTTCTAATTTATATTGAGTGAAGGGAATGTCTAATAGGGAATATGCATGGTTTATTTATTGCCTCACAAAAAAGCTGACTCGCAACAAAACAACACATCGAAAATAAATTTTAAGCACAAATAACGAAGTTATTAATATATATTTAAGCCTGTCCGCACACTGATTCGGCACGGCTTCCGTTAGGCACCGCCGTACCGATCGTTATCCACCACGCACACCTTTTCGGCCCGGCCAGTCGCGCCTGACCGCTCCGCCAGGACACCTCCGCCGTTCTATGCTCGCACAGTGATATGGATGACGACACGCTATTACTATAGGCACTATTGTTTAGTGTAATAAAGAAGAAGCTTGGCTTGGATATGTCCAGCTGTAATTTATTTTGATAATTTTCGCTTTCCAAATTTCATATACACAGAATTTTTTCCACCTCAGTTATAAAATCTCGCATTATTATTATTTTTCGCTTTGACTTCAAATACGTAAGAAAATAAATAATAAGTTACACTGGAACTTAATACTTAAATTATTATGTGCTTTAACTTTTACGTAGGTAGGTAAATGATTATTATTATAATTATGTAGGTAAAGACTTATTATCAGGGTCTAATTATTAACTATTCTCTTTAAAATAATGCAGTTGACTTACACCATCTAATTAGGGAATGCCTGTAATAATAGTTATCATTTGGATAAATAAATAATATAATTGTATATAAGTATTCTATCAGCTATCTGGTTTCCATAATACAAGCTTTGCTTAGTATGGGGCTAGATGGCGTTGTGTGTAAAATTTCCCCCAATATTTATTTATGTTATTTAAATATCGGGCATTTTGGATAGAGGGCCGCGTGTGCACCGTACGGCGCCGTCTTCCGAACTGACGCGAATTGCCGAAAGTGTGCGGGGTCTAGTACAAAATGTACTGCAGACGGGCCTCTCGAGAAAAATGTCTCACGTTCCGTTGAGGTGCGATCCGGCGCGCATCGGCACCGGACGGGCGCCGTGAGAAATCGATGTTTTTCATCACACTTCCGCGAAAAAAAACTCTTTGATAATAATCAACCACACAGCGAAAGTCTCAATTATTTGCGGAAAATGGCGCGCAAACCAGCGATCCGCGCGCGGGTGACATTTTCTTTAGCCGCATAAAAACTCTGTTGGTATTATAAAATCAAACTGTGTTACCCGGCTGTATTAAGAATAATTCTTAAACATACATTATAACTTTCAGTCAGTTACAAACTTAACTTAACCGGGTTATACGTACTATAGCATAGCACTGCTGTGTAATGTAAATTAAACATCTTGACCTCGCAATATTTGTGTTCCGCCCCGGTATAAACCACGCGAATGTAATATCCGGATTATGAGCCTAAAACCGATGTAATAAGTTCCGCTGTACGAGCGACGTGTGATGAATTTTTTTTTTTTTTTTTGTATTTTTTTTTTCATCTTTACTTAATGTGCTTTTTCGCGCAGCGAAAATGTCGCACAAAAAAATAATAATTATGTTCTACCTTAAAATCAAAAAGCGACACACGATCTTGCTTTCATAAAAAAAACATAATAACATTAAATCCCATGCCACGGGGGATGGTTTTATGCAGCTCTGCCAAGAGATAACGCTGGAATCTTTTTACTGAAAATAATTATATTTTTTACGTCGTTGGCAGTAACTTAATTTGACGTACATGTGAAATAGCGAACATGTACCGATAGTGCGTTTTTACGCAAGACTACACGCGATACCGTAAATTACGGTGACTATACCGAGCGCCATACAATAGGCGTGTGGCCTAATGTTTAATTTATGACAAATAACAGGCTTAGTGATGAATATAACTAAATACATTACACATACGTTAAAAATAAATTGTATTGGCTGATAAATCTCTGAGATATGAGCGTTTAAAGTTTTAGGTGGGGATAGAGAGGGGATGCTCTATCCCTTTCTCGCAAAGCACGCGTTAGTATAGCATTTGTATGGCGCGCCTGAGGCTTGACGTCATAGGTCAGTATAGCGCGCTCTCTGTCTAGCTACAAATTAAAATACTTAGAACTTATTTATTTTTGAGTTATTTTACATTTTGCTTTCGTTGATAGGCTCTTTTGATGATCAGCTTTTTTATGAGGTAATAAAAAAATTATAGTCATCATGCCTATTCTATACACCGTTTTCTCACACAACGACACTACAATACACGACTCACGTTTTGCACGCAATTTTCGGTTAAATCGTCGGTGCCGTTGAAACTAAAGTTTTTTTACTGTAACGATATAGCGGCTGTGGGAACAAGCATGAACTTCCTCACGGCGTCTTGCATGACCACGACACGACACTTTTTTCGGCACACGTTTTTACCAAGCCGCGGCTGCCGTGCAGTGCTGTCGTGTCATCTCGTGAGAAACGTACCACGACACGACGTTTTTAGCATGTCGTCTGTCGTGCATGTGTGTCGTGACCGTAAATCGTGTCGTGCAGTGGATCGTGAGAAAACGTCATACACAGTGACCTACAGTGAATGTAAACTGCGATATCTCTTAAAATTAATTCAGTGATTTTATATCTTGTACAAAATGTGGCACTGTGCGAGTGAGGTAGCGGGGCGTCGTATTCTGGGCCTAACTGTAAAATGTCTTTGTAAATATTATTTAAGTCTTTTCCTAATAACGTGTTTACGTTTTTAAACGTATTTTTATATTTGAGACGTTTTTAGTTGTGTATTTTTTATATATATGATTGTCAATGGAAATTGACTGAGATAGAAAGGTGAGCTTATTTACGTAATCATATATTCATACATATTATTTAGTATGCTATTTTCTGGTATGAAGTTTATTTCAGTATACGTGTAAGTATTCTCGAATTCATGCCATTGCTTAATGCACTACCTATACTTATATATTAACTGTCTTATGCATAAAACAATAAAAAGTATTTCAAACCTATTTTAGATAAGAAGTGTTTTGTCTCCTTTTTCAAACTCAAAACGTAATTCGAAAGAAATTTGACATAACACTTTTTAACTAAAATAGGTTTTAAATACGTTTTAGCGTTTTATGCATATGACGGATAGTTTTTATTTTGTTTCTGAGTGTTTTGTTATGTTTTTCTATTAAATTTTACTAATTACGTTACGTATGTTACGTGGAAGGTTTTTGGCGAAACCAATATTTAATGTTTTTTACTGCTTCAATTTTCTCGTTGAGACAGGAAACATCACTAATGATAGTAAGCGGATTATTTAGTTATGTTAACGACGTTAAAATACACATGTAATTTTTCTAGTATGATGTCTGACAATGTGTAGAATAACTTTGTATACTATGGCCGATACAATCTTAAGTGCTATTGTTATAAATTACATTTTATTGACATCATAAAAGAGAAGATAGGATATGCGGCAAAGGTGGTCTTATCGCTAAGAGCGATCTCTCCCAGACAACCTTAGGATGAATAAGTAATTATTATTGTTATTGGGATGTGGTGGTGAGATAAAGTGACTTGTTCAGTAATTATGCACCTAAGTCTAAGTAAAATGTGTCAAGGCCCCGAATGGACTATACAGATGACGTCTTTTTATTTCGTTAGTTTTATTATATTGTTAAAAAAGAGAATTGCAGTAACAAAGCCTTCACGTACATAGATTTAAAGCCTTGCTTGTTGCTCTATAGGTACTCGTATGCTGCATTCATATACATTTAAAGTACAAAATATGTTGAACAATTACATATTATAAAATATTTGGAAAACATATCAAAAATATTTTAACCATGTCAGTTACGTTGTATGCAGGGTGAAGATGTTGATAAAAACTATAAAATGTTGTATATAAACTTGTATAATTAATAAGCATAAAAATCTATTTTGTTTACAAATTTAACATGTATGGAGTTACCCGAAAATATATTTTGCTATAAAGAAATACTGTTAAATATCGTGCCATATGTATGACGTAGGAATAATTATAAATCAATTCTTGCAATATATAAATAATATATAATTATTATGTGCTAACTAATGGTTACTCTATACTTTTCTAGTGCTACATTTGTACAAAATGTAACAAAAACTATCCGATTTGTGGTAGCAGTATTATTCGAACAACTGTGGATTTTTATCTTTATATGAAATTAGTGGCGTCGAGTGAAGAAAAAATATTTATGTCAGTATTTTTATATTCCTTTATTCGTTCACTCACCGTTGCGCAACGTAATGCTCACAATCGTTGAACATCATATTTTACGACGATACATTTCCCTGACGCCCTGACGGTACAATCTGGTGGATTGCGTCAGGCCAGATAGGTACACGGGAATAATTGACTTTCTTGCTAAAGCTTTTTCCACTTGCTGCGAACTTACACATTACAAGCGTTGCCCAAAGGTACATGACTAGACAAGAGTCCATAACTGCATGACTTAGGAAGGAAAAACGAATCGCCAATAGGACATTTCGTTTCTATTGGAATTGATAACAACGTATCCTCTATGCCCGCAGTGACTCGTGAATGTTTTAGTGATTTCATTTTAAAACAAGTCAACGATTTAAGTGGCTTCGTGGGATTTTTATGAATTTAGCTGGACCTAAACGGATATTATATTTTAATCTTGCCAAAAATACTGTACTTACCTATCCCATAGATATATTTACCTATAATTATGTTTATAATTCACTCATCTATATCTTATATATCGGTATGTTTGGGTACGCAGGCGACATCACTGTTATCTGTTAGCTACACTTAAGATGCGCACGCCGGCGGGCCTCAAATCCAGACACTCAGAGAGGCGATGGTGGAGCGCTTACCCTTGACCCTCAAGGCAGTCTCTGATTGGGGTGACGCCAATTTGGTCAAGTTCAATGCAGCCAAGACCCAGGCGTGTTTATTATCCGCTAAAAAGAGACTTTTTCTGCTGTCTCCCTCTTTCCGAGATGTGTCCGTCCCGACAACGGACGGCCTGGAGCTTGTTGGCGTTACTCTCTCGATTCCTCTAAATTTCGGCTCATACATCGAGTCTAAAGCTCAATTAGCCGATAAAATGCATTGCATTCTGTCTAAGGTGAAACGGTACTTTTCACCTGAACGCAGCTGTTCAGGTGAAAAGTGTACAACTGTACAAAACTGCTTGTACAAAACTCAAGTAAGGTCGTGTATGGTGTACTGTTCTCACTTATGGTATGGTTCTATCTGTTCAAGTCTCGGCTGCAAAGCCAAGCACGACGTAAGGTTGCTTGCTTGTCGGTTTTCTAGGATACATTTCGGAGAGTGTGCTCAAGAGTTGCATAACTTGATTTCGTCAGCTTCTTTTTGTTACCGGACGGCCAGACAAACGTGACCTAAGGCGCCACCCGTTCATGGTGGGTGTTCCCCACGTAGGTACGCACTAAGCCCTTCGATCCCACATGTTTTATTCGTTCAGCGAGATTTTGGAACTATCTGCCAGAGTCTGTGTTTCCCTTAAATTACAATATGAGTGTTTTCAAATCCAGACTTAATAGGTTCCTTCTAGATAAGCGTGCGCCTTCCTAGACCGCATCGTTGCTTAACATCACACAGGATGTGGTCAAACGCACGAATAAAAAATCATGTATTTTTAAGCAAAGTTTCTAAACATTTGTTATAAACGTTTAAGGATTCAAAGGATTAAAAAGTTTGTGTGAAGTGTTGTTGTTTTATCTTAATAATATTTGAGTGTTACCTAGATGGCTAGAAGCTCAAAGGTCACCTATCGTTCATCTTTAACGATAGTGGATCTTATAGTTTATGTTTGAGGCAAATTATTTAATGTTTGGTATTATTTACTATCTAGAATAGGCCTTGATAGGTACCTAATGGCGGTAGTGTAGGATGGACATGGTATTTCCATGTCACACACACACACACATCGTCTACACTACAGAAAAGCGAAAGCCCTACTCCTTAGGTCTCTACACTACCGCTATGGAATTGCGCAAAGGACAATTAAGCGACCGAGAAATTCGAGATAAAAATTGGTAAATATGGTATTTAAAAAAAATACATACATCAATTAGGTGATCCGCACACAAGGAAGATATTGAAAACTAAAAATAATAAGTACCATAAATAGGTAGGCTTGGTGTCAACACTACAAATACATACACAATCGATTACATATTTTTTTATTAGTTCGGTTTTTTTTTCAACTATCGGGGGACTTAAAATACGGTTTACAATACTAACTACGTATTCAATTATATTGAAAGTCTAGTAAAACTAAAAAAGATAGCCTAGGAAAGTCTAGGAAAGAAGTAGTTGATTATATTGGAATGAGTACGTATTTACCGTCTTATGCATAAAACACTAAAACGTATTTTAAATCCATTTTAGTTAAAATGTGTGTGTTACATATATGTCTTCTTTTTTTAAACTCAATTCGTAATTCGAAAGAAATGGATAAAACATTTTTAACTAAAATAGGTTTTATTATTTTATGCATAAGACGGTTAGAATATACAGATAAGTAGGCAGGTACCTATACCTACATATTTATATTTACATAGATGTGTTTTGGCCAAGAAATGAGCACAAAATTTGGCTTGTTGCAATAAATTTAATTATTAATAGGTTAGCACATTTTACTGTGTTATAGTGGTGACAGTTTAGCATGTACGCTTAGGCTAAAATGTCCTACGCTTTTAGTGGCCTATTTTTATCGATAAAAGATAATGTTAAGGGGAATGGGCCAGCCCAAATTAGCCAATTACAATTTTAACGTTTTTGAGGAAACTATGTGACTTAGAGGCACCAATGTGATATTAAATTAAAGCTAATTCAACTCTTTACAAATTTCTTATAATTGCTTATCTCTAGAACCATCGGTTTAGCCACTACGTGTCTTGGAAAATTACCGTATCGATAAATTTTAACTTTTGAGGAAAAACTGCAAGCTGTATCTCCGCAACCAATGTATCTAGAGAGTTGGAGTTGGGCGCAAACAGTAGAAAATTTTGTTTTATTCAAAAAAGCTTATTGTAAATGTACCAGAAAAACGCTTCTCTAATGTAGTTTTTTCACAAGTGCCAAAAATTCGCAGTTTTTTTAGCACCACTTTTTGCAGCACATGGTTTGCAGGGTTGCAAACTTGGGTATAAACGACTCTTAGGGGTCCTAACAATATACCAAAAAACCGTAGTTACATGCGCGTTTGCGACCTAAGATGTCTTAGATGACTGGTCTATAGATCAAAAAGATTTTTTTGCTGAACCTTTGTAATGTTATTGTCACCAATTTCACCGATTGTGATTTTATAACTTCAAAAATTATGAAATGCGTGAGCGAGATAGCGGTGAGCAGCATTCTGTCCCTTATGCACACGGTAGCACCTACAATCACACTGATTATTTATCCCACTAGATGACGCATTATCGCTGATGTTGTTCTGATGTCAAAATACATAGGTACATAAATAATATTTAGAAAATGAACAATAAATCGCTCTAACAACCTTCAAGGGGGAGGCCTTCGTCCAGCAGTGGACGTTTTATGGCTGACGATGGACAATAAATCGTTAAAATCATTAAATCGTTAAAAAAATATTTTATAAAGTAATTACTTTATATAATATACATTACAATAATTGTAGGCTCTGTCGGTAGACTAAGTAAGTTAGGTCCTTTTTCGCACATACATAGTACTTACTTATATAATTTTTCAATTAAAACTTATGATCTGAATACCAGAACTTAACAAATAATCAAGAAAACTCCTGGAAAATCAGGAGATCAGATAACACTGTGTTTCATTTACGATCAAAGTTTAGAAACACAAAATAAACATCAATTACAAGCACCAGCGATGGTGGCGCCATCTGAGATTAGCTTTGCTTTGTGCCACCCCATTGCGTCCGTTTACAGTAAGACGGGTACACTGTTATAGTATACGTATAATATATTATGCGACATTTTTAGGGAGCCTCTATAGAGTGAGTGATTACCTCAAACTCCTTATTTAATATTATTATATCCTTATCATATCAGTACCTACTCTGAATTAATGGTTGTTAATATACCTACGAGAAAGAGAAGCGATATGTTAAGCCACGTAAGTATACCAGCCCCTGATTTAATAGTTGGAGGATAATACAGTTTTCAATCCACATTTAATTAGTTGATATTTAGTCAAATACCGTTGACTTTTGGGATTGGAGAAAAGGTTACCTAATAGTTGCATTAAGCAAGTATTATAATACCTGCTATTACATATAAAACGAGATAGGTTTAGTAACAACTTAACAAGTATGTATATTGTATAGGAATCGCTTGATTAGGACACATAAAATTCTTTGAAATAGCCTTATCTATATTATAACAAGTTGGTAACCGAAGTGAACAATTGCTCTTCATATCCATTTTTTTTAAATAACAGTTAAGGAGACTAAAGACACTCCTGATGGTAAGAGATAACGACTGCCCCATACCATTACTGCGGTATCCAGAACTTGGAGTAACAAAATAAAGTCCAGGATATCGCCGCATTGGCCCTCGTACCTACCTAATCAATTTAATCGTCATCGTCGATATCGAAAAGCGCTTTCGTGTTATCCTTAATATTAAGACCGTCTTCGCGCAATAGTACAGGCATTAAGAACTTGGTAAATCCTTTTAGATCAATGATGTCTTTTCTCTTTTGTCTTAGTTTAGTCTTGACGTTTCCTGGGAGGCCTTCGTACAGTGTGAGGCGCTTGTTGTCCTCGCAGATGGCGTGCAGTTCATGGATGTCGCTCGTCGCCTTTGAGAATCCGTACACTGAGAACACGACGCTCAGTTTCTGCAGGATCGACTCCCATAGCTCCTTGGGACATCGCTCCGCGTCCTCTTCAAACACTAGGTAGTAGTATTCAAGTTGCATTGCCTGGAAAAATCAGTTGCATCAATGGGGATCCACACTGTGTTTTTTTTCCGCTAGGTAGCGCATCGTCGATGCGGCTATTACACTAATTGTCAATATTATACATTTTGTTGTTTTTTGTTTTGTATTTGCAGAGACTAATATTTAAGACTCCGATAACGGATTACTAGGGAGAATCTGCAGATATACTGGTTTGTACAGCAATCCTTTGCCTTGCTGATTAAAGCTCTGTCCAAAATAAAATGTAAACAACTATCTAACCTACAAATCTATTTTCAAGCCGTCAACAGCTGCATAGGTTTTTTTAAACTAGGCACAGGATTAGGACAGTATTTTCCCTTGGACTAGATGATCGACAACGAGCTCAAGAGTATAGATAGATATAGTAACGAAAACTTGATTTTGCCAGGTCCGACCGCCGCTACTGGCGCCATTTGCGAAAAGTTTAGCCTGTGGAACCTCATACCTTGACTAAATATAGTGTTTCAGGCGAGTGTTAGCAATACTTAGGGAAGGATGTTGATCTGTCCATCAAAGTGAACTTTCAGACCACAAGCTTGCACAATTCAGGAAAAAAATATTTTCGTTCCATAAAAATTTACCATGAGCATGGTTAAATCCTTAAAGTACCATACGCCTTTATGAAACACTCGTTTATTTTTTCCGCGTCACGGGCCTTGTATTCGAGTAGTTCTTGCAGGAAGCATTCAATAAATAAGCTTTCGGTTGATCACTGCACCAAAGCGGATTCGGATATTTTACCATCATGCCTTAAAATATAAGTTAGGTAAGACTTTGTACCAGTACAACCTAGTTATTCAAGTCAGTCTTCTAATAGTGCACTAACTGCTGCTTCAACTGAATCAAATCAATATTCAACAGTTAAAAAAATGTGTTTGTTTGACATTAATAATTATAAATACCTACCAGAAAACACTGAAAGATTATGGCTGGTACTTACCTTTGGTATTTCGGGGTTTTATTGAGATAATAATGCCTTGATAATCTACTTTAGCTTCCTTCGTTCCTTAAAAAGCGAATTGTTTGGAAGCAATATTATTGACGTTGAGTGGGTAGAATCCGGATTGGAACGAAAGCTGCAATTTGCTGCGCGCGCCGCTACAACAAGTAGTGGAGTAGGTAGGTAGGTAGGTATCTAAGTATGCTAACTTGGGAATGAGAAGTTACTTACGCGCTATGCACACGGAGCAACTTTTAGCTCCCCGTTGCGGCAACCAACAACTCGCAACTAGCTGTTTTTACAAATTTCATATAATTTTGAGAAACTGCGTAAACCAAACCAACCTTCCTAAAACCTTTCTACCAAACGCTTTAAAAAGTTGAAAGTTGCGTCAACCATAGTGCGCTAGCTATAGAAAGTTATTTAAGTAAATGAACTTAGAAAGCTACGCAAAAAATTCCGCAGAGTAAAATTAGAATAATTTTCTTAGTTGCGAAAAAATTCGTCCGTATGGCTTTTTTTATGTGATGACGTTTGCGACTGATATGAGTGTCCAAGTTTGCATAGTGAGAGGAACGTTTAGCTGTAGGTACGTACAGGTGAGCAAACACGTGGGTAGCTTTATGCGCGCGCCGACGCGCACCTTCGGCATATCCCTGCGCTGCGCTAACCCTCCTACTTGTAGCTCGGGACGCCATCACAGCATTCACAGCTAGACGTCTACTCCGTCTCCAATCTCTATTTGGTAAGTAAATCCATCTCAATCTCATTTGATTCTTGGACATTTTCATCTCTTCTCGGGTGATTGAAGATTTTCTCAATCCTTGTCATTCCTGTTGATTTATTTCATTTGGTATTCCATTTACTACCTAGTTAATGATTTTCGAACAGTTGGGTTTGTTTTGTAGGTACCTATGAAATATGTTGTTATGTACAGTTATTTACGCTTGTTGATTGGATTGATTATAGATATGCTTAGAGGCAAGCATTTGCAAATCATCCTTCCATCATAATAATGGCCCAGCTCAAACCATAATATGTTAACAGCATATGTTAATGATAAACGTTATATAGTGTCAGATGGTCATGCAGGCGCTATCTCTTACAATCACTAGTGTATAGAGAGAGCATAAAAAAACCACGGCAAAACTACAACGAAAGTACCGTACCGTAGTACCGTACCGTACCGTACCGTAGTTCTAAAAACTAGAACTACTGTAGATTTTGTATGGAACACGTTCTCATCTACAAACAGTCATGAGGTGCGTGTCCATATGTTTATTACTGAGCAACTTCTTTCAACTGCGACATCTATATAATAATTATGTTGCAGGGAGATGATAAATCGGAGATTTGATTTTGTTCTATAGGATCCAACAATTTAGTTTTTTTGGGTTATTTTTAGACTTGGTCCATACCTTACTTCCTAGTTTTTACTATTCTACCTAGTGAGCCTCGGAAATACAAGCTGTTGTTTTGCATCCCCACACTTTACAGAGGTAGAGAGTAAAAGTGAATCATCGATCTCGGTTGACCCAGAGTCGTCGCTTAACGGATTGGATGGCACACATCAAGTTTCATTTACCCCGGTACCGCTTGTAACGGGGTGGATGGCACACATCCACCAATATTTTCAAGTGCGCTTAGCCATAATATGTTTGTTTGTCCCAATGTCTATATCTTGAAAGCTCTACAGGTAGAGGAGGAAACTGAAAACCATGCATTAATCAAGGTCACAGAAACAAAAAGTCTAATAATATCCCATAACAATCAACATTGGAGGAATTAATTCGTTATTTTGCCTAAATAGCGACCCGCCTACATAGGCAAGGTAATTTACCTTCTCTATATTATGTGATCACAGGTAAGTACAAACAGTGCCGTAAATAGCGGTCCTAGCGAGCTGCTCCTAGAGGGTCGCAAAAATGAAGGACCAAGTATTGCATATTTTTTCTTTTCAAGGGTGCAATCTCGCACCGGGCGTATAAAAGGCTATTTACGGCACTGAGTATAAAACAAGGCACCACTGAAAGGAATATCGAGACACCCACGGAGATGCCTCGCGCCGCCCGCCTGTCGATTCAAGAGATTCTTATAAACATCTTTATCAGGAATATATTGATCCCAGGGATGTGACGAGCGGTGCCACCTATTATAACGTTGTGTCGTCGAACTGCTTTTATCCACCTGACTACCTACGCAAAAAGGCAGGGCCCGATCTGGCTATTTAGCCGCTCCGGGCAAAATAATATTCACCGCCCTTTACACTAACACCATATATAAGCACTGAAGTCGGCCCCGTGACTCCGGCCGCGTACGGAACAAATTCGCCTCGCTCCCAAATAAGTATCTTCTATACCGCTGGCATTTTTTCCTCCAATCCCTGCCAAAAATCCTTAAACAATACTTTTTTGTCGGGCTGCTAAGCATGGTAATTTAATAAGATTTTTCTCTTATAAAAAAAAATAGAGGACTACGTGCCGCCCGGCGCGGGCGCGGCGCCTTTTATTTTGCCACCTGTCATTTTTGCCGCACTGGGCGTTTGCCCGGCTCGACCCCAATTAGATCGGGCCCTGCAATAATGAGGGAATGATTTCAGTCTAGATACCTGTACCTATGTACATAATTCGTATCTGCTAAACGACTAACCATGCTTAACAAATAATCTGATGGGTGTCCTATAGACTCGTCTTAGGATTCGACGTGTTTTAGGAGTCTCCTGGCCCAGACATCTTTATTCTTAAAATACTACCAATAAGCTAAGTTTGTTAATAGCAAATAATGTTTTTACTACTACATATTATTGTTTATCATACGAGTAAATGTAAATCTCACTGAACGTTACAGTAAATATGGTGGATTTTAAAACCATAATTTGTAGGAACCGATTTTTTTTTTGGTGAAAAATTAAAGGGTTCAATGATATCATTTCAAATATGTATAATTCTACTAAAAATGTGTGTGGCGTAAGTTGCAATCCAAAATATCGCATGGCCTATGGAAGTATATATGCGGGTATAGGTCTTGTGTTAGTACCAAACGGAAAATGTATTAGATCATATTAGGGTTGTTTCACATTTCCATTGGTATGCTCATCTCGTTTCCAGAAAAAGAAAATAATAGCACAAGAAAGCTTGCCCACACCCACCATGTGCGTAGGCAACTCCTACAAGGAACCGGGAAAGAGCGGCGTCGACGCGACGCACGAAGGCGCCAACCCGCTCGATTATTCCCACATTTTCAACGAGTTGGAGACTCAGCTGATTATCCACCGCGCGCTGATGATGCAGCGGCTGGTGCAGGATCCGTTCTACCGTGTGATGAACGTGAGCACGGCAGCTCGCCTCTGGATGCTGCGTCGCCTGGCGCATCTCGCTGATCACGCGGAGCATCGCTATCAACTCAACCTCATGCAGGTACTTGAAAATTAAAATGATGTTGCTTTAAGCTTAAAGCTCCACCGCTACCGCCGCAGGTCACGTACTAAGGCCCGCTAATAGCTCGGCAAAGTCTACCCAAACTACCCTCTAGTAAGTAGTAAGTTTAGTACCTATAAGTGTTCCATCAGCTATCTGATTCCCATAATACAAGCTTGCCTAATAAGGGGCTAGATGGCACTGTGTGAGAGTAGCCACTTTGGGTGAGAGAATGAAGCTCAGTTTAAAAACCGATGAGGTAGTATGTAAAAGTTAAAGCATTCCGATACATTCAAATATTGGCTGATGATGATGATGAATTAGAAAATCTGTGATTTGCTCGGGCATCTGATAACATAATTCAGTCGTAAAGCGGGTAAAGTCTCGTGATTCATGAGAAAATTAAGGCTGATGATGACAATGATGATTTTTTCGCGCGAGTGCTTGCGTGTGTGGCGGGGTGTGTGGACGCCGACGTCCACACTGCTTGGCCTGCGATATCGCTAGTCAGGGGTGGATTAAATGTCGACAGCGCTTTAGGCAAGCACCTAATAGGCGCCCCTCTGGAGTCTGGCTCACTTTTATACAATGGACCCACGAAGAGTGATCGCTACTTACAGGGTGTTTAAGTTCTAGACCGCATTCTATTTCAGCTCATCATGAGTCCATCTTTTAAGCGATATAATAATGTATTAGCTTAGCTTTCGAGTTATTTATAAATGAGTAAAAAAAACTGATTTTTGAAAATAAAGCTAAGTAGATCTGTGAACAAGTTTGAAAATGGTTACTGAATTTTGCTCCTGCAAAACTTAAGTCTATTTCAGTAGCTTTCTAACTTATTACATTTGGGAAAAATATGAATGGCAAAAAATATTAAAAAGTAATATTAAAGACTAGCTGCGGCTTCGCTCGCGTGGACCAAATAGTTTTATGCGCATAACCTTATTTTTGTAGCGCTCGTGGCGTAGCTTGTCTAGGTGATTCTAAACGATCACCGATGTTAAGCAACGGACGGTCCGGTCAGTCTTCGGATGGGTGACCGTGAGTGGCATTTATTTCTGAGCGCTACCGTGGATCGGATGACACGTTAAATTGTTGGTCCCGGTTGTTTGTTCTAGTTTCTATAACAACAACCGTCAGCCAAGCCTTCGGGCGGCACATTAACTCTGACACTAGGGCTGGCCACTCAGCCTATACGAACTTACTTACTTTTACCTTATTTTACTTAAATAACAAAAATTCGGCTGTTCATTTGTAACGATAGCTTCATGCATAATAAATATATGCAATATATGTTGTATTCTGGCTGATGGGTATTATCAAGCACCATCTTACACTGGGACCTCTCTAAAGATAGATACTTTCATTATGTGGGAATACAGTCTTATGTTGTATTTTCTAGATAATCAGTATTCTAGGTCGGGTAGATGGGATATTCGTGTTAGTTCCGTGGCGACAAATGGCCCGCGCACGCAACCAAGAGGTATCACGTTTTGCAATTCATCAATGTGACCGCAGAGCCTAATAAGCCAAGCAGCCTAATTTGGGACCGCTGAACTTCACATCGTGAGGTCGCGAGTTTAAATCCCGGGCCCGTACTAAATGGTCTCTTTGGCGTTAATGTTAATGTATATTGTGTGAATCCACTAACCCACAACTGGGCCAGCGTAGTGGCTTATTCGCCTTTCGAGTATAGACCTAAGTCCAGCAATGGACCCGAAACCAAGATAAGATTAACATTCCTCAAAAAAAACAACTTTCTCCAATTAAATATTTAACAGCAATTCAAACTCTTGCGCATCTGGACTCTAAATCCTTTGGGTCCTCATATTAATCTTGAGATTGCACCTGTAATTTGGTAATAACGGGCAACGTGTATGACTTTTTAGGCAGGCATTTATTTCATCACTTCTTCTGTCTTGTGTGTGATGCAATAAAGAATGATAACACGATCATCATCATCATAGCCCGTAGACATCCACTGGTGAACGAAGGCCTCCCCCTTAGACCGCCACTCTGTATGACAACCTGCCATTTGCATCCACCGGTTGCCTGCGACTACCATCATCATCATCAGCCTGTAGACATCCACTGGTGAACGAAGAACTCCCCCGTAGACCGCCACTCTGTACGATAACCTGCCATTTGCATCCACCGGTTACCTGCGACTACCATCATCATCATCATCATCAGCCCATAGACATCCACTGGTGAACGAAGGCCTCCCCCTTAGACCGCCACTCAGTACGACAATCTGCCATTTGCATCCACCGGTTACCTGCGACTACCATCATCATCATCATCATCAGCCCGTAGACATCCACTGGTGAACGAAGGCCTCCCCCTTAGACTGCCACTCTGTACGACACCCTGCCATTTGCATCCACCGGTTGCCCGCGACTTTGACAATTTTACTGAGTGACATTTTATTTCCAGTTCTTCGAGAGATTGGGTCGTGAAGAGATGTTGAGGTTCCTGCGATACAAGAACGCCCCGAACGAGATGATCGTGATATGGGACCAGATGTACCCAAGAGATGAGGACACAGACAATAGTCCCAATAGGTTCGACAGGGAATAAGAATTGTAAGTTTCACGGTACGTATTTTCTTCTTGAATATTATCTTTTTTGAACATCAATAAATAAATTAACAAAATATTATTGGTAGGCATTTCACATAGCGCCATCTTGCCCCAAACTAAGCGAAGCTTTTACTATGGGAACCATATACCTAGCTGAGCAGCTGATATAATACTTATATAGGTACCTATCTACTTTTGCCATTGGGCTGAGTACTTAGTATATAAGTAAGTTTGACACGACTATAATTGTAAATTATAAATATATCAAATATTAATTATATATACTAATAATAACTAATATTTTTTTTAAATATATAACTAAAAGTATCGCATGCCATATTAGCTTTAGTAGTATAATAGGTAGCTATTATGGGTATAACCGGAGATCAAATGAGATGTGAAGACATACCTTTTGTTTTATGTGTAATATTAATACTTACATATATAGGTACTTATAATTACATGACATTAAGAAGAAATTATGTGACTGGATTTGGACTCTTTTCCCTACCAGTGACTCTTTCTCCAGATTAACATAATATAAAAATATTCCTATTTCCTTACATACTTACATTATTTTATGCTTATGTATGTTCCCCTAATAACAATTTATATTTATATAATGCATTACAAAAAATTACTTGACGAGTCTGAATACGTCCCTATACCAATTAGGCCACAATGTCCTATGCCTTTATAAGCGAATGCTCAAACAACATTTGTTTTATTTCAGATCCTCGGAACGTGTACCACTAGAAGTCATTGCATCGTTATCCCCACATAGTATCCCCAAATATATGTCGTCTACAACAAATACGTTAATGTTTAAAGCTTATTGTATTGGGTAAGGTGGTAAGTAATATCTACGATTTGAACACCTGCTCTGAATATTGGACCTACTAACTAAAACCACCTTGGCCCCGCTACCCACATTGCATCGTCTACCTATATGTTAGTATCTGTGTACCTAGATGTTATTCAGTGTTACTTTAGACGTTAGAATTGATGTTCCGTATTAACAGCTACTTTCTTTTAGCATTATTTATAGATATGTCCTTAGTTCTTAGTATTCAAATGATAAAGACTAGGTTACAAAAACAACGAGGTATACAACAACTTTAATTTAGAAGACGATCACCAAGATTTAAGCTGTTCTATTTCCTTGCAAGTGTTACAACATAATTTATAAAGGTTGTAAAACCAAAACCTAACTACTTTCTTATGACGCGACTTAATTATATCATTTTTTTTTAATTTTAATATGCTTAACTACGTATAAAAACTTTAATTACGTAAGTATATTTAGATTAAAAAAATACTATACGTATTTGAAATGTAGGTTCTCATTAAAACCCTTTGTTTTGACACAAACACACAATTGTGTTTGGCTCAAATTTATATCATAAGAGACGCGAATTCAATTTATGCATTCCGCCATATTGAATTGTCTGTGACGTCACAATATTGTCCTACTAAGACAAGACAGACATCACGTTGGTCAGTATATATATCTAAATGATAAGTACCGATCACTAGGTACTTATATTACCTATAGACTACTAAGTCTTACTTTCCTTTGTGTCGGGTAAAATTGGATTAGAAGGAAGCGAAATCATAATCTTCTAAGTAAAAATGTATCACTATTTATTTTAGTAGATATGTTTTTATGCGCGCGTGAAAAAGACTGCATCGTGGAGAGGGAAACTAAAAAAAGACTAAAACGGCATGAGCGAAAACCATAGGTATTGCTACTCGTTTAGAGGCTTTTATGGTTTAAAAATCTGATTAAAGAAATTTTGAGTAAATACAGAATTGAATAAATTTATATTCAGTTAGTTATCAAATAGTAAGAATGTTTTAAGATATGGGGTACTCTGAAAGTACCTGCCTTTAGCTACTAATGGTAGCTTACGGAAGAAAGTTAAAGACTGATGCCCGCCACAGCCAAAAGTTGAGCGCTGAGATATCGAATAATGTCGCTAATAGAAGCCCACAACATATACCGGCTACGTGACGTGATTTCAAATTTTAACCACCAAATAGTGAAGTAAAAGTAACAATCGCTATAAAATTAAACCGGCCAGCAGCAAAAACATTTAAATTAATTGGCCAGCATAATGTTTCATCGTGTGCATTGTAAAGCAAACGTAGACAGGCCAACAAAAAAAAAATTGGCTCAAAAATATATGCGGTCAGCTGAAACTCATATTATATTACCTAACGTAACAAATGTTTAAAACGAAAGACTAAAATGTGGATAGGATGACTGAATAAAATCACGAAGAATGGAATTGTGAGCTTAGTAAAAATGTACAGTGCGATGATGATTCCAATAGATAGGTACAATACTCGTAGTCATATTGGTTTTGTTGGTCGTCGACCGGACATTACTGCATTAAGATAATCTGGTCAGTGATTCTCCATTCAAATGTATTCCCCTATTTACTTCCTGGATAATGCCTCTAGAGCAATCAGAGACATTATAAAGGAATAGGTACATTTGTATGAAGAATCGCAGAGCGGATTCTCTCGTAAATGTTGCTAAATCTGACACATCTATCAATAAATTGAGCAGTCGTAAACCTTTTGAGCTGGCCTATCTAATGTAGGTAAACCTAGTTTGCTGAACATGCCATGTTTTTGATGATCAAAGTATTTTACTGCAACTAAAACCCGAATAAACTGCTGACCGTTAAAATCATACTTCTATAAAAGGGTAAAAACGAGTAAGTTCGTTTAAGCTATAAGTGGTCGGAAGTATTATTAGAATTCTTAAAGCCACCCAAGGCCTTTGAATTACAACTAACAACCATTTCATACAATAACTGGTAAATATCGAACCGCTCGATTCGTTTAAGTAAGCTTTGATCGATACAGTCTAACGAATGCATTAAATTCAATATATAATATGGTTTGAAACTAATATTTGAAATTAGCGCTAGTACGAGCTCTAAAGAGTTTGATAGGTTAACATCGAGGAATTTAAAGGCAGTGTTACACACTAGATTAAGATGCCAAGAATCAATGATAAGATATAGTAAAAATGTATGGAAATAACGAATTTTATACAAAAAAAAACTATTTTACCTAAAATATTAAATTATAATCTATACTCTGAGTAACGATATAAATATTTCAAAAATATTTAACATAGGTAGTTTGAAATGATCGCATTGTCTCTGTCTAACAAAATTATGGCGTTCTGACTTAGGTACGAGTACTGTACCTACTTCAGTGATTGCCGAACTATTAACTATTATAGAGCTACTGTTGTAAACTTGAATCATTTTTATATATAGTTTGATTTGATATAATGTTATTTTTGTTATAAGTACGTGTAGATAAAAACCAGCTAAATTAGTACTGAGCGGTGCTTGATAGGAATAATAATTATAGGTAGGAAAAAACATAGTGGAAAACGAAACACTGCAGTATTTCAAATGTTAATTTTTAAAATAGGTAATGAAGAATCAACCCCGTATGTTATTTATATGTATTGTAAGTGTTTTACTTGTAATGTTTTACCGATAATTCGTAATTAATGTGTAGATAATTATGTAATCAAGTGGAAAGAATGGAAATAACTTGTGGTTGTTCATTAGTCGATAAACACATCATTTTCACTGCATTTATTTTCCGGTCTATACACAGTTCCGGTTATATACAGGCAGCAAAAACTATATGTTGGCTAAATAATATTTTCTGTGTATTCAAGAGCCAAAAACTACGTTCGTGTTCTACAAGTTTCAAGAAAATGCAAATATGATATTATGCGTAGAAACCGAGATATCAATTTCGCGAACTTTGATCTCGAATAACTCAAGTTTCGGACGCGAGGTACTATGATACTTTTGAGACAACTTTCAAAACTTCAAAACAAAGGTATATACAAATTTTTGGTTTCTTGTCTTAACTTTCCGAGATGAATTCCTTATACGACTGGCCTATATATGTATTGTTTTAGAACGCTCAGCATTATCAATAAATGAATGTTTCATTATAAACCTTGTCTTTTCATAACACCTTTATGATCACCTCTAACAGATATAAGCACAGATAAATAGACTTACCGTCATTATGCATAAAACGCTAAAACGTATATCAAAGCTAATGTAGTTAAAAAGTGTTTTGGCAAATTTCTTTCGAATTACGATTCGAGTGTGAAAAAAGAATACAAAACACTTTTTAACTAAAATAGGTTTGAAATACTTTAGTGTTTTATGCATAAGACGGTAAGGAGAGAAATAGATATCGAAACATATTCTCTATTTACAACCGACTTAAAAAAAGGAGGTTCTCAATTCGACTGTATGTATTTTTTTGGTTTTTTGTATGTATGTTACGCATTTACTCCGCTATATATATACATTTTATCGAAATCGGTTCACTAGTGTGGTTTTTAAATCAAAATTACTAGAAAATATGAAGATGTCATCCAGGTATTCGAAGTTGAAGTCGGTTGTATTTTTTTTAAAAGAGTGTTTTTCTTTCCAACTTTCGCAAAGGTCGATGGAACCAAATCCGCTTACCATAAAACAGTGTTTAGAACATCAATAACTTTATTATATCGGACATGAATATGAAACTCGTCATTAATTCAAAACATTTATTGTTTTTGTATACCAATACTAAGTTTCGGTATTTACATTACTAACTTATTATTAGTTAAATATAAATGTTGGTATTATAATAAAGGTCTACTACATATTACATCTATAAAAAATACAGATCTTGTTGATCCGCGTAAGGATATAATTATATGTATATATCAATAAAATAAATGCTATATGTAAAAGAATACGTTTTTTTTTCAATATTTGTTATTTCATGTACAATACCAACTACAATAATATTACAGAATTCACTGAATATTCTTTTCTTACTTAAATTAAGTCGCCATAAATAAAAATTCTGTGCTATCATAACTGGGTGCGTTACTACCTAGTTTATTAAAAATAAATCATGAATTAATTCATTACTACTATACAATCAATTATTTAAATAGCTCAAATGGATCCAGATGAGTTTACATCAGGGTAACTGCATTTTAAAATTATGTCTTTTAAAACTAATTTACAATAGAATTATCAGATTCGAGGTTGATGAATTACTCGTATAATAAAACTGGTTTTTATTAATGAGTCCGTTCGTAGGTACATTCATTTGCGACACAGACCCAGAAATCTTAGCAAGAGCGTATCAAAAACATCGATTATAAAAATCGAGTCATATACGGTTGATTAGACATAAGCAACTGTAAATATTTTACTATTTAAACCAGACTAAAAAACAAAGATGATAGTGTAGAGCAGGAATAATAAAATGTTGATTCTTGAAGTTCCGTTCACGACGCGCTGCTCGTCCTGAATCGTACGAATAGCCTCACGCCTCTCGGAACGCGTCCGCGAGTGCGTCAACAGCGGCGTCCGCCTGAACATGACTAAGCTAGCTTTAGTTAGAATAAGAGAGTATACAGGTCGCGTCATGTAAAAATAACGCTGGCGGTTAAGCTGCGCAGTAGGCGATTTATCGGTCTATTTGGTGGTATGAGTAATAACCAATATAACGAAGCTGCGAGCAAAAGGCTAATTAATAATTATTTAAAACAATAGGCCTAGTACTTTTGTGCGCAAGTGTACACATGCGCAAACACACCCCCTCTACTTTCTTCCAGCGTTATTTTTACATGACGCGACCTATACCCGCGCATGCACCGGCATGCTCACTATAAGAGAAGATATGAATTATCTTGTGCTGCGTGACTAGCACTGTCCAGCGGGCGAGGAACACAAGCGAACGCGAGACTTGCCGAACGGAGCGTCGGATTAGAAAATAGCCGAGCGCAGCCAACTGTGTAGGTAGAAAACTGATGTCATCAAAGAGGACGAGGAGGTTCTATAGAGGACGCGTGATCGGGCATGGTTTGCGAGAGTATTAAATTCCACCATCTGATGGTATACAGGAACAGTTTTTGAACTCCTACGTGTATGTAACACTAGATTTCAGAGTTTCACGCAAGACCTCGCGTTTTTAATTATTATTTACAGTGTAAAAAGTACTTATAGACGTAGTTTTTGACCGTTCACGTTATACAGGGTTAGTTGTAATCATTTAGCATCCTTTTAAGGGTATCTTCTGTACGTCAAAACAAACAAAATTTATTATCCGGCGGAGGAAGGAGGAAGATGCTCATGACGGCTCCTCCTTTCTACATCGTGTAGCTGCAGAATACGCTCGTAATTATGTCGCAGAGCGCGCGCATGCGATCAGCTTTCTTTCTAGATCATTGAGCTAATATCTAAAGAGTCACAATCTCTAAGCGAAACAGTCAAAAAACATCCGAGTGCCGTTGTACATACCTAAACGTACATTATATGGGGTTAGTTCTAATCAGCTAGTATCTTTTTAAGGGCATATTATGTACATCAAAACAATCAACTTTTACTATGGGACCAAAAACAAAATCGCGTAAAAAACAGCTGTTCTTTAAAAAAAGTTTATCGACCTTAGGCAAAATGTATGGAACAGCTGGTTTTTTGCGATTTCAATGTTGGCCTCATAGTAAAAGTTGTTTATTTTGATGTACATAATATGCCCTTAAAAAGATGCTAACTGATTAGAACTAACCCTGTATAACTTATGTTTCGACACGAGCTTGACATCTAAATATTCGAACTTCGTACAGTTTCGGATCAATGGGCGATTTTCTGATAGGCAATTTAAAAAAAGTAGCTCTAAAAAACTTTGCGCAGACCAGACGTGCCAGTCATTGCCAAGTTATTTATTTTATTTCCTATGCCACCTATCTAAAATAGTATGCTGTTTTCGACTGGCACGTTTAGTCTGCGCTATCTGTCGAGTTGAAGGTTGTAGACTTTTTTTAAAATCCATGTATGGAAATATTCAGTAAGAAATCAAACTAAATATAAAAATAGAAATTTAAACCCGGTCAAGCCCATGTGGAAAATAACTATTGGAGAGAATAGTACTAGGTACTTCTATCTACACTATGCATAGATTACACGGCCTTCTTACTTCTCATTAGTACTATTCGGTTAATATGAATATGACACTTTTTTGTTTTATTCATACGGGAATACTCACGTTTAATTAAATCAGATACACAAAAATGTAAAAACGTGTCAAAACCACGTCAGTTTTCATAATAAAATATGACACTTGTCGCTTAGTAAATTGGATCGTGTTATATTCACTTGCACTGTAACTTACTAATACTAAGCATTAATTAGTACGTTTACACGAAAGGTATTAATTAGTACTAAGCATTCGCTACGAAGCCCTGTGTAATCCAGTATCCAGCATAACATACACGGGCTTCGTACTTCTCATTAGTACTAATCCGTTAATATTCATACGACACTTGTCGCTTAGTAAATAGAATCGGCGGGGCTATCATGTAACTTTTCGGGATCGCGATTCGGATACGAGTTGTCAAAAATAGACACTTGTCACTGTCACTGCCAAAACTCATTTGACCCTGCAGGGCAGGATGAAACGCCAAAAGACCGACGGATTTGCTTAACTAATTAAGGAAATCAATGCATTCGTTCGATAACGATAGCGAGAGAAATCCCTCCGTGATACTGTGAAGCTGTTACAGTGACAAGTGACATTTATGACAAATCTCGATCCCGAACAGTTACATGATTAGCCTGCGGGTTCTATTCACTTGGACTGTCAAATACTAATACTAAGCACTAATACGTACGCTGATACGAAAGATATTAGTACTATGCATTAGTACGAAGCATTAGCTACGAAGCCTTTTTGATAGCGAGTACCGGCAGCGGCGCAGCGTCAAACAGTTTCGTACAAATAAATCCGACGCGTCGAATTTATTTGTACGAAACTGTTGTTGTTGTTGTCACCTTCTTACTCCTCCAAGGTACTCGCAAACAAAAGTTTCAGCCAGTTTCATACAAATGATTATTGAGGCATTCCATTTTCGCAAAGTCACAAACGGGTCATAAATTGCAAGACCGCATTAATAAGAAGGTCGCCGCCGTTATATTAGTAGTTATCAATGAGGCATTCCATTTTCGCAAAGTCACAAACGGGTCATAAATTGCAAGACCGCATTAATAAGAAGGTCGCCGCCGTTATTAGTAGTTATCAATCTCTTAAGAGGCTTCCAAACTTGTCTTCACAATATTCCAAGCCCTACCAGAGGACGTGAGGATGGGTTTCTCAATAGCAAAGTAACGGTAGTATTGGTTTTCGTAATTTTAATCTTATACTGATATGGACATAGGTGTGTGTTTTAAATGTAGAAAGTAAGTAACAGGTTTCGAGCGAGATATTTTTAAGAAGCAATTATAGGCCTCTTTAGAAATATCCGTCAACTATTTTAAAAACATATACAAAACCTCTACACTCTGTCCATTAGGATCATATTAGGTCAATGTTGCTCGTACCAAGTTGACGACATAACTTTGTATAACGTCTTGCAAATTATTTCTCATACAAATTAAATTCATTTGATCTAGCATTACCACTTTACAAGGATATGTCAACCGTCGACGTAACCTTGGAAAGAGGTAAAGCCATATAATACGTACTTATTTGTACAGTATATAATTAGCTAGACGCTTTATAATGTGCAGAGTTAAGCGATTAACATAATGGACAGAGTATAGTTGTTGAAATAGAAATGACAAAATTAATGTAGTATTAAAGGAAAAGCGAAGCACCTGGTTGAGATTGTGCTGAAAGGGAACTGCCCAGAGATTCGATGGCACTGCTGTTCTTAATTATTTTTAAGTGGCAACACCATAACAAAGCAATGTTGACATAACAGCCGAGTCTGATATTAGCCAGAACCAAATTAAGTCGTGTAGCTATTTTAAAATCGTAACGTAAAGGTTCACTTTTTGGCCACGAAATTTCTCTTTACTTCTATTTCGGCGCAATCTCAAGATATTTACATGTATTGTTGATATTATTCGTAGGTCGTCATTTCGGTGACGGTCTCGTGTCTCCCCTGATGTCTCCCCCAGGCCGGGGAGATAATTGAACTTACTTAAATATAATATTAAACTAAATAAAATAATATTTTGAGTACTTCTGTAGCCCCCCCCCCCCCACCCCTGTCAAGCAATTACATGAATAAAAATAATTAAAATGTCAAGAAAAACGTACCTAGTTACTACATAAATATTCACTTTAGTCTCGTCATCATCAGCATTTCATTTATTTTTTTTGGCATTTTTATTTTATTTCGTCCCTTGGTGGACGGGTGCTGCTTCCAACCGGTTCTTTCGGAGATTGTTGGAGGAGGCCTATGTCCACCAGTGGAAATGCTGGTGATGACGCGACAAAAGTGAATATTATTAGGTAGTAAGTAGGTACCTAAGTTTTTCTTGAATCTTGAATTATTTTTATGGTTTCATTCAATGTAATGCTAGTTCCGGGGCCGTACCATGAACGCCTATTCCGGGACCGAATACGCTCAACTGCCGACGCTGCGCGGCTGTGAATTTTATCGCCTCGCAATAAGGTTCGCGGTCGTGCGGACAGCTGAATCTATTCGGTCTTGTTATAAGCGGTTCACGGTACGGCCCTGTGGAATACTCTAAATATTGTTTTAAATGTATGTTCGTATATCTCCCCGGCCTGGGGGAGACACCAGGACTGAAAAGTCCTGTTGTCTCCCCCAAGGGGGGTCATCAGGGGAGACACGAGACCGTCACCGTCATTTCATTCCCAGGCGAGGAGAGCCGGAATAGGAGCCGGACCACAACATCAAAAACATTATTGTTTCACTATTACTTTCAACTTTGTCTCGCTTTCTCTTCTCATCAGTAGAGAAAACGAGGCAACATAACATTGAAATAAGAATATTATGAAGCTTGTGATAAGGCCCTTGGTAGTTTACTCGAGCCAAAATGTATCAGAAAGTGTTAATTTTATATTATTCGATGTTTTAACATTGTGTGAACGTACAAAAATGTGGATCGTACATGAATTTGAGGCTAAACAAATTTCACCCGGGGCTCATCTCCACTCGAACCAAGACAGTCCGCCTGCACATAAAACATTCACGACAAACTACATCAATATACATATAATATAGTTGCAAATATTACAATCAAACATTGACATATTGAGCGCGGGTGTGTTCCACGCAATACGATATACAACATTTTACTCAATCGAAATGTCTTTAACCATGCATTAGAGCCGCATTCAACCTCCAAAAGGGTCGTTACGCACAAAAGATATGCTGGCCTTACAGCTAACCAATGACATAAATTACTTTTCCCGAATATGCTCAGATATTCGGTAGTTACGAAACGATCGGACATTGTATGTATTTTTACTTAAATGTTCTGGCCATGTTTCAAAAAAGCAGTATACACTAAGCTTAGCATCAATGCATTGATGGACTTTGTCACAGTGCATTATTCGCGTCCGTCTTTCAACACCTGTTTGCAATCAGGCACTACTGTCCACTAATGTAGTTATCAAAAATATATGAAGTGTTGTAACAATTATAAGCGTATACCGACGAATAATTTTAACAATTGACTTCTACTCGTATAGTGTTCAGCGCGTTGTTCATAAAGCCATTGACATTATTGATGTCCTCTTCAATCTTGTCGGCCACAGTAAGTAACAGAAGACAGTAACAATATCAGAAGCTTCAAAATGGTCGTAGTGGAGAATTTTTGTTTCAATAAAACGAATTGACAAACGTCGGAACTGTCCGGCTTCTAGAAGTATGTAAAGTACATAGAAAAAACCGTATGAATAAATCCATAGATACATTGTATAAAGACTTACATGCACGATGGAAACTACCTACTCGTCTCGTATTTATAAGGATGTTGGGCCACGGGACGCGCTCCTAGCACAACTACGTAAATATGATTTTAATGTATATGAAGCGATATACGTAACAAACATCTAACATAGATTAGAACGGAGCAAGATCTATCTTCCATCCGCCGCCCCTCAAGGTCTAGTGGCGCTGGCTGATCACCTAAATATTTAACTCGACTTTCGAACTTTTACCTTAGTCTTCGCGCGGTTCCTTTTTAGTTTCAACCTCCGATTTTAACCTGAAATAAAATCGGAATTTAATTTATTTTTTCGTTCTTGACATCGACATCTCTTCGCAACTTTTCAGACTCTCCTATTCTAAGGAACGTGTGAATATAAATCTGATTTATTCGTTCGATTTGCACTGATTATTCACTCACCAATTTAGATAAAAATAATTATTCAATCTCACGCGTTACTGTATTTTTTCCCCTGGATCTTCTATTTGATAAATTTCTATTCGTATATATCTTCCCGGCGAAGTTATAATAACCATTACGAAATTTTAATAAACATTAGAAGCAATTGACCGTATAAATTGTAATCAATAGAATTACCTACTCAGTTATTTTTTATTTAAATACATCAAAAACGAGAATAAGCTCACAATTCATTTAATATGTTTTAACGATTTTTATACATATATTACGTAATTGCTGCGATTTTTTCGCATTCTTACACATAAAATGTCCCTTCAGACGTTTTATTAAAAACGGTTCACTAGAACGTCGCGTCTATAAAAAGTCTAGACGTTTACTAAAAAAAAAAACTAAAAAAAAAAAACACAACAACGTGTTTAATTCGAAATTTCAAAAAGTGACGATTAAAATACAAAGTGATTTAGGTTATCATTTCGCTAACACAACGTATTAAAAAAAAGGAAGTGCTTCCGTAAGCCATAACATTCATCATAGATAATAATTAATGTATGAATATAGTATTATCTATGCAAATAATAATAAATCTACATTATCGCAGTCAAAAATACTTTAGATACCCGATTTGACGGCTAACCCATTGTCCTAGGTGATCGAGATAAGAACGCTATGTCGCGCAGCCTCTGATCTACGATTTTTACGACCCGGGGCAGAAGCTTGACAGTGGCACCCCCTCTCTCCAGCGTTTGACATAAAATACTTATAAAACTCAAAAATAGGATTTTTTTCGTGTGCTCAAAATCGAACTCAGCGTTTTAAAATCAAGAATAAATTGATATAACAACGTGGGCTGCATGCTAGGCGTTTTGTGGAGCAAGTTTTTATTTTCATGTCAACCACATTATGTTGTGATTTTGGCGCCCCCTGAAACTGCCGCCCGGGGGGGGGGCCCCCCCCCCCCCCCAGAGATCCGGGCCTGTGTCGCGAGGCGATAAGAAATGTGCGTCAAACTGAATCACGCATCGTAGTATCGCTTCGCTGAATCGCACAAGGTGGGCCGAGCAGTCCTAGCTGGTTTAGATTTTTTCACAATTCCGTTTCACGTTTCGCGTCGCGTTACCGCTTATAGCCCTCACGTAGGACAATGCGTAGTTCACAACAATTCTGTTACCACTGATTAAAATTTATATTTTATAATTAAATTAATAAACTGGCACATTTGTTATCAAATCAATGTGACCAGTTGTGATAATCAGTCGATTGTCCAAAAAAATTGGTAAATTATAAAAGCACTCGACCTCTAATTTTTTTGATTATAATCATCAGAAATTACCTATATCCGCTTCCTCGAAAAATTCTGGGGTAAACAGAGAAACCGTCTTGGCCGGGTATTAAAATTGGAGGGGGCGTAGCACCCCCGTTTCATTTTAGGGGGGCCAAGAGGCCTCCCCCCTAATAAGGAGGAGTTGCCATAATCACCACGCTTATATGTAGTAAGGATTACGGTTAGATGGCTCTGCGAAAAACTCTCATTGACCGTCCAGTTAATGATATGGATACCTCATGACATGCGATCTGTACCCATAGCACAAAAACTATCGAAAAATACTAGTAGCTAGTAGGCAGGTACCGAATACAAAAATTCAGGCTCTAGATCAGAGCCTGAATTTTCCGGAGCCGGATCAGGATCCATATCAACATACAATACAAACATAATATAGCAATGTATACCAAGAAAAAACAGCATACAGCTCGCTCATATTGTAGGTACTGACAGTACTTCACTCTGTAAACGTATCTGTAAGTTCGTTTAATCATACAAACACACACATTGTACAAGTTTTCAATAGTATTATCAAAGATTACGAAAGATGCGCCATCGCGTAATAAAACAACGTTTATAAATGACTCCCGTGCCGTCATGTTTACGAGTTGCGCCGGAGTGCGAAAGAAGATAGCAATTTTAATAGAGCAAAAGAGATAGCGCGCGTCTCGCTTAGTTATCGCAGACAGGCGAGACAGTCCCTAGGGCCGTTCTCACGGGGCCGTTTGAGGGTGCGATATGACATATCTCCTTCCTTATATAATATAATATCAATGGTAATCAACGTTACTTGAATTCTTGAAAGCAAGCATAAACTCGCAATTGGACGGTTTCGTTATTTGTTGTTATTCGGACTAAAAAAAAGTTGAAGCGCTTTTTGGCAATACCAACTACTGTGTGAAAATTACGTTGCGTAGAAAAAAATCGTAAAAAGAGTCATGTTTCTTGTATGGAGGTCTCTAAAGTCTCTATTTAAGAAACATAACTCTTCATTATACTAAACAAATAAATATCGGTGGAAATTTTTCACACAGCCCCATCTAGCCCCAAGCTAAACAATGCTTGTAATATGGAAACCAGATAGCTGATAGAATACTTATATACTATTTTTTATATTAATTATTAATAAATCTTATTCTTATATAGTATAAGTGAATGACACTAATACTATAATTGCGAAACTTTGTCGGTATAACTGTGTATGTTACCTCTTCACTCCAAAACGGCTAAGCGGAATTAGATGAAACTCGGAATGAAAAGAGCTTATTTCCCTGAATAACATAATGCTTCTTTTTCCTATCATCATCATCACCGTTTATCATTATCAGGCGGCGAACGCAAAAAAAACGTAATAACTCAGAAGATACAGGTTATACGAGGGCTGCACTAAAAGTATCGGGAATGGAATATTTCCACTGTTTCTGTTATATTAAAATCTTTTTAATTGAAAAGTCCTTGGTTTTAAAAATCGAATACCATTTATTTATATAAAAAAAGATTCTCGGTCTTGTCACAAGGTTTTGTCAAACTTGTTTAGTCGTTGAGAAAATGGAATTGACTCGAGAAATTTCAAGAGCGATGATTTATTATGACTTTCGAAGTGGTTTAACACAAAAACAGTGTGTTGACCGGATGATTTCTGCATTTGGTGATGAAACCCCATCCAAAACCACAATTTATCGCTGGTTTGCTGAATTTCAACGTGGACGTGTCAAGCTCAGTGATGATCCCCGTCAAGGTCGTCCAAAAACTGCAGTCACCCAAGAAAACGTTGATGCTGTGCGTAAGCTGATTGAGGAAGATCGACATGTGACATACCGCGAAATTCAGGCAACTTTAGACATTGGCATGAGTCAAATACAAATAATCTTGCATGAAAAATTAGGTGTAAAAAAGTTGTTTTCCCGATGGATACCGCATTCGCTCTGTGAAGAGCAAAAAGCGGCTCGCGTTACTTGGTGCGTCAGAACTCTCGAAAGATTCCACGCAGGATCCTCAAATGCTGTATACAACATCGTATCAGGTGACGAATCCTGGATATACGCGTACGAACCCGAAACAAAAAACCAGTCACGAGTTTGGGTGTTCGAAAATGAGTTAAAGCCAACAAAAATTGTTCGTTCACGGAGTGTTGCAAAAAAAATGGTGGCCACGTTTGTCTCCAAAACCGGCCATGTTACGACTATTCCTCTTGAGGGACAAAGAACGGTTAATGCAGAATGGTATGCTAGCATTTGTTTGCCACAGGTCGTTTCTGAACTCCGTAAAGAGAACTGCAACCGCCGCATCATCCTCCATCACGACAATGCGAGTTCTCACCCCGCGCACAGAACAAAAGAGTTTTTAGAGCAAGAAAACATAGAATTATTAGACCATCCGCCGTACAGCCCCGACCTAAGCCCTAATGATTTCTATACTTTCCCTAAAATAAAGAATAAATTGCTTGGACAGAGATTTTCATCACCTGAAGAAGCTGTGGACGCCTACAAAACGGCCATTTTGGAGACCCCAACTTCCGAATGGAATGGTTGCTTCAATGATTGGTTCCATCGTATGGCAAAATGTGTCAAATTTCGCGGAGAATACTTCGAAAAGCAATAAATATATTTTTAAATAGTAATGTTGTGTCACTTCCTTGATTCCCGAAATTTTCAGTGCCGCCCTCGTAATAGGACAAACAGACCGACAATGTAAGCTTAGTGATCTCTGTTCGTCACCCTTCGTGTAAGGAGCCCTGTTTTTCCCCCCCAGTTTTTATACGTTTTTTATTATTATTCAAGTTTTTGTGCTAGGGGCGTTGATACGTTATCGTTCCATAATGTAAAACCGTGACCTTGCGATATGGGTTGTAAAAAATCAATACAGAGGCGGGCTTAGTGTCAGAGAGGACACGTTGATAAGAGAGTAGGGATTCTACTTTAACAAGCATCATGAATAACAATAAAATCATTAAATGGAAATGAATGCGCGTGCGCAGTAGTGTAAGTTATAGCATGATTTTAAATCGAATCGCATTATCACGCGAGACGAGGCCGTGTGCGTTACCAAAACAAACAGAAAATTGATCTATAAACAATAAGAACTAAAAAAAAGTCTTTACAAAAACATCTAAACGTCAATATAACCCTGACAAGATATAGGTTCACTCAAATGTATTGTCATTTTAACAGTGCGCATGGCTGCACGAGTTTTATACCCATTACACTTAAAAAGTGGCGTCTGTTTTGTAACACTTTTGTGTTGGACGCGACGTTACACTACAGTTACGCGGGCATCGCTCTCAAGCGTGCTAAGTCCATTCGACGACGCGATAATTTGTACAGACTTAATGTAATACTTAAAGGGAAACGCGAAAAATCTACGGTTGAATAAGAGAACGCAGCGTTCGCATCCAGCGGCGTTTGCTATAATGCGCGGTCCACATCGCGAATACACCGAAATGTTACAAGTCAGTCACCACTTAAAGAGACCGTCCGGGCCCGAACGAATCAGAGCTCGCATATCAAAAAAAAAGAAATGTGAGCCTTAAATACCCTATACATACAGCTATGTTTACCTTAACAATACTTTTGATATTATTTACGCGAATGCACGACGTAGTTTCACGGACTTCCCGCTGTACATTTACATTTTCATCAGAAACGTCCAGACCCGGACAAGACACGGTATTATGAATCAATTATTAATAAGGTAGCGATTTAATGATGGGACAGTATGCACTATTCGTATAATGATAAATCCGTTAATCTCGCCGCAAACGCATTTGACATTTTGAATTTTACGCGAATTAAAGTTGAGATATCGCAATGACTAGACGCGTTAATTTTTTTCGTTGAAATGTGTCATGGACATGGTCTTTATTTTGTGATAATTATGCCGTTGATCGAAGAAATAATAAAGAAGATCAGTAAAAGGCTGAAACTAGATTTGGATTTTAGTACATGAGTTTGATTGGTTGATGCGTGGTGCACTAACATGGACTAGAGTACACGGCGTGCAGGGTTATTCATAAATACCTAACTCTTGCCGTTAGCCTTTCTACATCATACTTAGAAACTTTTGTTCAAAACTCAATACAATAATAAAAGAAAATATTCAAAGTTTGCATGAATATTTTAGTTGGGTATTTTGTAGGTGCAATCAGGAATTTCTTCCCATCTGAGACTAAAATAATTATCGCTATTTAGATACTTAATTTTCTTATTACGTACGAAACTAAAGCTGTGTGTTACGATGTATAAAAGTAGCATTTATGAGGTTGTTAGGTAAGTAGTTCGTAATTGTTTAATGATAATAGAAAATGTTACATGTAATTATCAACAACCCTGCAAAAGAGGCAATGTTGTGTATCGATTTCAAGTGAATTAGCGCGTTGTCAGATCGGGTACTAAAGGTTGCGGGTCACGGCGAGACTTCGGCCGGGCTAGTGCTTGACGTAGGAGTAGATTAGGATGCCAGCGAGGAGGAAGCCGACAGATATGGCAATCGGGGTATAGAGCGACCTCTTGAGGGTATGCCACCGGTCGGCGTCACGTGCTCGCTTGCGCATGGATGCCAGGCGCTCCGTTAGCTCTTGCTTCTTGCGCCGGCGCACCTCCATCTCCAGCACTTCGCTGGTGCTGAAATGATTAAAAATACCATTAGTTTCCATCTTTTTTATGCCATGGAGTGACAAAAGGAGTGAGACGTTCGCTTGTTGGTAAGCATTTCGCTTTTCTATAATAGTAGCAGTGCCGTGTAGAAATGTGAACTAAAGAACAAAATCCTGCGCCGCACTGCACTGCGTTCGTCACTTTATATTAGATGTCAATTTTCCCATGTAATGTCCAGCAATTTCGCTATCTCCTTTAGAATAGCTCTTTCGATACAATAATTAACCAAATTATTTATTTAAGATGTAACCTTTCACTCACACATTAATAGTTTTACGTTCGTAATTATCGAAAAAAACAGGATATTTTGGCGGGTGTAGACATAATAAAAGGTTTTGCACTACCATCCATATTACGTAAACCATTTTTTTTTAACAAATTTGCTAAAATTGAAAAAAAAAGCCGACATCATACAAAAAAAGGATAGGGACTCTCAAACTTGTGTTACAAAAGTTGTAAACATTCACGGATAGACTAACACCCTTAAGCGAAGCATTTAAGTTTAGGCTCCCCAAGTTTTACAGTTACTATGTGTGTGGACAACATACACCATTGCACACATACACATTACACAACATACATATTACATGTATATAGTTTTTCACAATATTATATTCAATCAGCTTTTTACAATGTTATTGTAGCCATCAAATTCGAAACAAAACTGAACAAAAAAGAGATGAAACAAAAATTTTACCCACTGGATAAACAGCAAATAATTTGCTGCATTATAGAGCATTTACAAATAAATTTGGCGAAACAATAGCTCAATTTTAAGAGGTGGCTCCATTAACACTGGCAAGACGGCCAAAAATACCTGAAAAAAATCCATATTGCGGCTTAAGCCAAGAATTGTGATATATGTTACCTGGCGAGTAATTCTTTCTCTTCTTCATCGTCTAGCGAAGATATGGAGGAGACGGGTGAAGGAGTCTCACGAGGCGGCAGAGTCAGGTCTTCAGACTGCGAGTCCTGCGCACCGGCGCCCACATTCAGGTTGCCTGAAAACAGCGGGCAAATCATGTACGGCTATGGAATATATAATTTGAAACAATTAACAGTACAACAACAACAGCCAGACAATCGCGGGGTAGGCCTTCGTCCAGTGCTGGACGAAGGCCTCCCCCCCTAACACTGAGGGACTGCCATAATTCCCCCGCTTGGGAGGAGGCTTCAGAATGAACAGTACATTAACAGTAATTGAAAATAAAACGCAATAATCATAACAAAAAACAGTCACACACACATGAAAGAAAAACATAAAAACAACATCAAACATCGTAACGTTGCATTATTACAAAAGCGGATAGACCGTCATGGAGAGCAAACGCGGTAGAGAAATGAGACGGACGGCTTATTCTTCCAGATTTTTTTATTGTTTTAATCCATGTACGATACTGATTATGCTATAAAAGACGATTCCTACATTTTTGTTGTCATTTGGAGTGGATTTAATTTCATGTACTCGTAAGTATATTTTGATAGGTTTTTTAGAAAGAGCGACTAACAAAATAGTAAGTGTGCGCGATCTTAGACTGTAACGTCGCTAAACATCGGGATGGCAGTCAAACGCAAACCTGTATGCTATAAAAACATATATAAACGCGTAATAGTACAATAGCAATCACGTAATACGTTAAAAATGCAATAGTTTAAACATGTTTGTTTGTCGACAGTAATTAGTTCTGAATTACCATCACTGTGACCGCAAGCGAGTTACCGATACGCCTGGTTTGCCTACATCTGTCTACTTACTTATGTGGCGACTGTGTAAGGATTATAAGGCGGCATCTTAATTGGTCATCGCATACACGAAAACATTAACACATTATTGTTATACTTGGTTCACGAAAACATTATTATTATTATTATTACGATTCCATCGCGGAATGCAAATTTCAAACGTATCCGTATAGCCGCTATTTTTCACTGAATCTCGCAAATATACATTTTCTATTATTTAATTCTGTGGTCCTACGAATAAAACGATCGCGTTCTTTCTTTACGCTAGCGAAGGCCAATTAAGAAGGAACCTTAAGTGCTTCCTTTGCGTGTCCCTCGCGCTGAAGTTCGCTTGAGCGTCTGTTTCTGGAAATACTGCGCTGCTACGTGGCGCGGGCCATACACCAATAAGTAATACATTATTAAGTACTTTATCGCGAGCAACCATGCCAAGGCTGTACACGCGCACTGTTAGAACTGTTGTAGCAGCTGCGGTAGGCGGTCCCGACGACGCGTCCTCCGTCGTCTGCGGGCGCCCGCGACGTGCGCCCGACGCGGGCGTCCGCTCAACCCAGCGGACGCTCTAATATTAATACTTCACTGAATATAATATCATTTGAAAAATTAAATACAACTGATTATTTTACAGATCTATGCTAGTGTAAATATGAATATATTAGTGAATCCTTCCAAAGAAATATTTAATTTTTGCGCTGATAATCTCAATATAAAGCGAAATAATAAGAGCTTGTCTGATGCTTTCTATACATTTATAATAATTTATTCAAAGAGTATGCAAATTAAGTCGAATAGCAAGATTGTGAAACCGTGTCCACGTCAACATAAATGTTCTATTACAGACTTGACATAAGAAAATCTTATTTCGAATTTCCCTACATCCTGCAGCATTCTTAATGAGGAGATGAAATGATGACGATAACAGAATGCCAGCTAAAAAGTTGTGCCAAGTTTTTCAGTTTTGATGTCGTCACATTCTGTTTACAAAACACCTTACGTTCTGTAGATCTTTTATTCAAATGTCATCTTAAATAAAAAACCGTTAAGAAACTGGATTTTAAATTTAAATAGCGTCTAACCCGTTTAAAGCTCTTATTTACAGCATCTATCTACTATAAATAGTTTATTTACAGACTAATTTCTTTCATATGTATGTATTGATTGTCGCATGTTCCTTTCATAATAATATAACATTTGGTAAGTTATTGATTTTTTTACGTCTTATATACCCTGTAACACCGCACACAAGCCCCAAGGCTTTATGCTTAGTTTGGCACTCACCGCTAAACTTGTTTTGTTGTTGAGTAACGGTGTGGTCATAGATGGTAAGCACACCAAGCTTGAAATGGGAACTGGCCCTCAAACGAGGCTGCCGCAATACACTATGAGATGCGACAGACTTTCAACTTGAGAGTGGTAGCTAGCCAGGTACTAGAAAGTACCCAACTTGTACAATAGGGAATATGCATGTGTATCAATTATTAAAAATAATAGGGTAAATGGAGAGTTTAACTGAATCTGATGCTTAAGTAGAAAAAAATATTGAAATCGACTGGTAAATTTCTGAAATATAAGCGTTCAAAGTATTTGGGAGTCAACTGTCCCTTTCTAGCAAAACACGTGCATAGTATATAATTTGATTGGAATCGTGAACTTTGGGGTCATAAACCTAGTATAGTGCACTCCCTGTCTGACATCAAACTAAAATGTTTATAACTTCGTTATTTGTGCACATATTAAAATTTTACTTTCGATGCTTTGTTTTGTTGCCAGATAGCTTTTTATGTGAGTCAATAAAAAAACACATGCAAATCCCTATTTGTACATCGTGAGAAAACCATAATGGTGGTGACTTCTCAGCCTATACAAACTTACTTACGATCTGTCGTATTACCGGCAGCTCAAGCTCAAAAAACATTAGGGCTTGCCATTTAATCTAATAGTAGATTATTCACATAGGGAGCATAAGTAAGGATGTCTCATATCTCATGTATATTTCGACAAACATGATATCTTAGGCTTCTTTACTTGCTCCAGTGGTGTGTATTCGATTTTACGTGCCGCTGTGGAGAGAAAGTGGTACCTCTAGCTCCGCGTAGCGGGCTAAAGTATAGCCAGTTTAGCCCAGCAGGCACGTAAACGATTTTTCACATCACCTGCTCGACAATGTCCAATTACATATCATGCAACCTCAACGTAAAACAAAGCATTATCTCTTAGGGGATATACAGTTGTATGAAACTCTCTAAGGAATAAAGAGATTTGAATTTGGAACGTCAAATTCGTGTGGAAACTCGTGTAAAACTCTAAGTAAAATATGCCCATATGGCATTGTAAAGAGGTTTGTTCGAAAATCGAACTGGCCACCATAAGCAGAACTCAAAATAAAAGGTGCGTTTACAAAGAATGTGAAACAAAAGACGGAGTTTGGTTCTGTAATTGTCAGTGAATTTGGAACCCTGGCTTTTTATTGTCTCGCAGAAGGTGTGAAAAGTAGAGTATGCTCTTCTGGAATAAAGCCTGTCTTCGCCTTCGGCAGCTTGAACCCATAGCCCTCGCTTCACTCGGGACTCTATATGACTAACTCGCAGCGCTCGGGAGTTAACTCTAGACCCTGAGCGTAACGAGGGACGTTACGCTCAGGGTTCAATATGCCGCCCGCTACGTAAGACACTGCTTTATTCCCTTAGTGCATAATCTACTATTAATCGTATGAAGTAAAGAGACGAACGCGCCGCTGCGCTCTTCTGATTATTTCTTCTCTGCGTTGTATCAACCTACCGAGTGAAGTGCTGGAAGGTATGGCGGGCAGGGGGCGCGCGGGCGGCAGGCCGAGGCTCTCTCCGCGGGGCGGCAGCGGCGGGGGCGCCTCTTCTTCCTCAGCCACGGCCGCATAGAGGCTCTCTTCCATTTGTGGAGACTTCTGAGACAAAGTATCGAGTTATGCACTCATATTGTTTCTTTTAAATTTTGTATAGAATACAGAAAGAGAACTGACTTATCAACACTTTTGTTAGGTAGCAACAGCAAAATATAGCTTATCAAAAAGTCTTTATATTTTTTTTCTACTGGCTATGCTGTGGGTCAACTATCACTTCAATAGACAAATTTCGTCTAATATTCTTCCTTAAACGTATAACCCCTGTTATGCTAGCATTTAGAACTATTTGCGATATTCGCGATTGTCCTTGTTAATTTCCACTTTTTTTTGCTATTATGCAGCATAATTATGTTGGCAGTGGGCCCCAAACTCGGCTCGGCCGGTCTCTTGGAGACACTGCTACGGTGTGCCTGAAATTACATTTGCGCGCGCTCGCTACTACATGAAATAGAAGATGAGATATCCTAGAATCTTGAAACATGCACATACATTTAATACTATTTTTGTTACAGTAACATTTTTGGATGCACTCTCTCGTCAGCCGGAAGACGTCCACTGCTGGACGAAGGCCTCCTCCCCCTTAATATGGAGGGATTGCCATAATCCCCACGCTTGGCAGGCGGATGGGGATCCGTTAAACAAGAGGACGCTGCTGCCCGTCCTCCGGTGGTTCTGGCATGCAGTTTTAGGACCTCCCAGATCCACTATTTTTATAGGTTTGGGTGCACTAGAATTCCTTATATACTAATCAAAAAAACAACGAATCTTACGTAATTCGGGTCGAGACGCTTGATGCCTTCTATGATCGCTTGATAGGAGAATCGCAATTGTTCCGAAGTCTGAATTAGGCCCATGCGGTACTTGCGCATCTCAAGTAGTATTTCTTGGACGTCCACATTCCCTTGCCCTTCCTTCTCGATCTGCGGGTGTTAAGTTAACCCTAGACACGGTTCAGATAAATAAATCAATAAATCTAATATAATAAAAGGCTCTGTCCTGACTGACTGACTGACTGACAGACAACGCACAGCCCAAACAGCTGCTCGTACAGACTTGAAATTTGGAGGGTGTATTCGTCTCGATGCGGAGGGGTGTACTAAGAAAGGATTTTTCGAAATTCGTCCCCTAAGGGGGGGAAAAGGGGTGGAAACGTTTGTATGAAAGTCCTTTGTTTTTATACTTTTAGTCACGAAAATTTGGATTTGGATAGGACATTTTAATAAAAAATGCTATTTAAAAAGAAAAAAATGAAAGGGACGATTTAAGGGGCGATGTTGTATGGAAAAAAATTGCTCTGGATGATTTTGAAGTAGAGTTGAGGTAGAGGAAGTGGTGAATTTTAGGAGCGCGCCGAATTTCTTCCGTACGCAGACGAAGTCGCGGGCGACCTCTAGTAGTAAATATAATTACGTTAATTGGCAACCAGAACATCGAGCCAAGGTTGGTTACCTAACTATACTATACCTCTATTGTGTTGTGTTGTGTTGTATATGTTGGATCCCACTGCTGGACAAAGGGGTCTCCCTGGTTTCATATAACCACTTTTAATATAATTTCACTTGAACGAACAAAGTTTAGTATAATCAACGCTTTGCATATTTTTCTATTACTTTTTTTTTTTCGATATAACAACGGCTGTGCTCATGTTAAATATAATATTCGTTATGTGTGATTTTTGTTTTATCTAATCCTAGTTCATATAACAATCATCTGTTCGTGTTTTTTTATTTCAATCCAGAAATCCTACTACTCGTGCAACACTGTATGTGTATTAAACCTCAGTGACAGATCCGACTCGGATATGTTAGGATAGAAGCTTTTTTACAAAAAAAAAACAGATTATCGAAAGATTGATAATAATAGCCATCGTCATTCAGAACAGCCCATAATAACCTGGCCGGTACTGTTCCTATGAGAGTTTTGACCCCCGATTTTTACTAAGTATAGCATAGATCTAACGAGATGGTAGACGTATGTTCTTTTACGCAAATAATTAAACCAGAGAAAAGAAACACAAACCAGCCAATAACCGAAACAATTTATTTTTAAAAGAATTGAAGATTTTTTTTTCAAATTTGGAATTGGCTCCAGAAAGCCGCCACATCGACAAAAAAAAATATAGCCTGTCACTAGGGATGATGAAATGGTTCTAACGATACCCTATACATCTAAATCTGTTCAGGCATTTTATTGTGGAACAAAGAAACTATCATACAAATAGATACACGAACCCTGAAACATTACACTTTTTTTGGGTCAGACCAATCGTGTAATAAGTCCTCTGATAAGCGACGAAGATTCGGTGGAATGTGAAAAACGCAGACTTAGAAGATAGATACCTATTCATGCTGACCTTCAAAAAATCAAGATTATATCTTTCAGGAAACCGGGACTTTCCATTTGCATTATCCAAGGAAAATCCACAATGACAGTGTGGTAGCAGGGCACCGCTGGAAGTGCCACGCAGATGTGCCACGGGTACATTTCGGGTAGTGAATCGTCTTTCTAGTGTAGTGCTGTGGTAAAAATAAATTTGATAGGATAAGGGCGTTCAACTTAGAAGCACATACGCCGAAATGAATCCAGTAGAAAATTCTCGCTGCTGGTTCGCTTATCGACTCTAGTTCGTAATGATCAGTATCACTAACAACTTACCAGCAAGAGTACCGTATCGACTAGGCAAAAGGTGCCGGATCTCCCGATACCGGCGCTGCAGTGCACGATAGCTGGCCCCACCTCCTTTTCCAAGGCGCCTGAGGCACGCACCCGGTTTAGGAACTCCAGGAACGCCACCGGTGACGATGGCACCTCGAAGTCGGGCCACGTCGTGTAGTGGAAATGTGTGATAATGCGTGACTCTCCGCTCTTAGTGTCGGTCACCCTAACAAATAAATAAAAATTGATACGTAATCCAGGTAATTTAACAGTTCCTTTAAAAAATAACAGAATAAATTGTCACAACAATTAATGAAATTTGGTCAAACTTGAATTTGAGCACAAACATGCTTTATTAAGATTCGAGAATAGAAATCGCGTACGCCTAAAAACAACAGCAGTTTTATCATCGCAGTATTAGCAAAGCATTACACAGCCAATCCGATTTAGGCATATTTTTAGCTTGTACGAATATATTCCGGGTTGAAGGAAAACGCTCCCGAAAACGAAGATAGGTGAAAGGAGTGATTACTATGTTTTTAAACAGTAAAAAAAAATATGACCTCTGGCAGGACTCGAACCTGCATACGAGCAGTCTCTGAATTCGAGCTCATAATTTTTTCTTACTGTTTTAATCTTTAAAAACATTGAAAAACTGTAAATAGGCAATAATGTATGCATCCTGTATGTAAGGGGTTCCCCTTAAGGTCGTATTCGGTATGTCGGTAAAATAAATGGTGGAGTTAAGATCCCGAATCACAGAGAAATAGGTAGAAGCAGAGATGTGATCAAAGGATTTTTCTTTAGAAAGACGCGTGACTGTGCGGGGAGGTGTAGGTTTGCGGGAGGAGTGGCACATTGTACTGCCATTTAGCGGAATTCAGGAAATGTTTTTGAGAATCGAATAAGTGAACTAACACTTAGCTGAATTAACACTTAAATCCGTAATATTACGCTAGATGTCGCGTTTTTTTTTAATTTTATAGAACAGATCTCTAAATATACAAATAAAATTACTACTGAATGAAATGAGATGCCAATCATGTCATCAATATTTTTTCCTCGGTCATTTTTACTTAAAGAAATAGAGGAACTCATTTCATTTTTACTTGAACTGGATAAAAACATAAATAATCGTACGTCTAATACGTAAGTTTGAATGACAGTTACGCGTGGCGGACGTTAGCAGACTGAGCAAATAAGTGTGACGTCATACACTCCTTCCACAAAATAGGATCTGCGGCCGCAAGTTTCTCATCGCAACTCCTTATCCTCCATGTCCCGAATCACTATTTTCAGTTAAAATATTATAAAGCGAACCGACAGTCCGGTCTGGCGTATTTATTTATTTTTGACATCAGTTACGAAGAAGCTCTATGTAAGCTCTATATTTGTTTGCTTAACCTGACCATAAATATGTGACCAAACTTCACTAATAGATTTAGTAACCACAGTATATCGTGCAAATTATATAGAGCGAGAAACTTTATCATCACTGGCCCGTTTCCACCTAAAAGAGATGAATTATGTGAGGTTCAAAGTGCATCTGCGCTTATTGCTAAACAAGCCGATGCAGTCACAATTTTTGCAGATGCACCAATTATTATTTACTATAATCCATTTTGCACTATCTATTTACAACACTACTTATCCATCTGATCACAATAATAGCTTAATAATAGCTTTATTTAATATCACTTTCGCATTACTTAAATTATCGAACACGACAACCGGACACAACTGTGTAGCTCTGACTCGTAGATATGAGACAATCAATTGATATTCGCATCGAGACATGATCGATGAGTCCGTCCGACTTTTGAACTATGTAATTGTTTATTATGGCATAATGAATTGATAAGAAAGTTTTGTTTGAGACGTCCGGAAAGTGAATAGACTAGCCCAAACAATTAAAAAACTTATCTCGCAAATATCAAACTGAACAAATGGCGGCGTTAACACGGGCAAAACTTTACGCAGTAGGCGCCAGCGGCGGCCCGGATGTGGCAAAATCAAGTTTTCTTGTTAATCGTTGCTTATATCTATTATGCTCTTGATGAGGGCGTTGTCGATAATATAGTGAAAGGAAATATACTGCTTACTGTGGCTTGTTTAAAAGTATATGCAGCTGTTGACGGCCTGAAAATAGATTTGTAGGTTAGATAGTTGTTCAGATTTTATGTTGGACAGAGATTTAATTACAAACCAGTATATGCAGATTCTCCTTGATAATCCGAGTTTAAAAACAGCAAAACAGTTAAATTGCAGAAAAAATAAATTTACAAAATGTATGAGATTGTCAGTTAACTATGGCCGCTTCGACGATGCGCCACCTAGCGGAAAAAAATCGCAGTGTGGATCCCCATTGCTCTTAAGCAGGGTTACGTGTAATGGTATTACTCAGCCGAAAGGAGGTCATTATACTCGTCAATACTCTGTAATTCGCAGTGAACTGAGACCTCCCGACCCCAATATCATCAAGTCCCAGCGACTATTCGGCTATTCGAACTCGATAATTGAATTTGCACGAACCACTTGCTTACAAAACTTTATAAAGATCGGGTCAACGGTTGTAAGTTATCGTCGAACATACATAATTATACAAACGCCGGCTTGTCCCCTTAGACTTCGCTTAGTCAACAGTTTACTACGCGATCAAACTTAAAATGACGCAAAAAAAACAGCTGTTCTTTAGAAAAATGCACGGCACGAAAATCGCCCTCGACGTATTGTTCCATACATATTACACAACAACAATATTTTTCAAAATTTAATGGTAAAAAAGTAATAAAAAAAAATTATAAAAATTGAAAGTAAAACTGTGGCCAATGCTTGACGTTGATATAAAGAAATATCAACTGTTTCGATACGTAAGTTCGTATAGGCTGAGTGGCCATCCCTAGTGTCAGAGTTAATGTGCCGCCCGAAGGCCTCTGACATGGCTTTCGGTTGTTGTTATAGAAACTAGAACAAACAACCGGGACCAACAATTTAAAGTGTCATCCGATCCACGGTAGCTCAGAAATAAATGCCACTTACGGTCACCCATCCGAAAACTGTCCGGACCGTCCGTTGCTTAACATCGGTGATCGTTTAGAATCACCTAGACAAGCTACGCCACGAGCGCTACTGTTTCGTTGAACTCTGTATATAAAGCTCAAGATAATTCTTGACCCTAGGTATTATTTAATACAAAAATAATGATAACTACGACACGTAGCCAATATGTAACAAGTGTGTAGTTGAAATACACAATTCATCATCATCACAATCAGCCTATTATTTTGCTAGACAATGCCTATGGCATCTCCCGATCGACATACGCCACTCAACCCTATCTTCGGCTCTTAGCATTTAACAACCGCCAATTATTTGACTTATTTCGTCAATTCATTGATTTTCAGGGCGTTACTCGTAACGTTTTCCGTATTAGGGTATTTTATAATAAAGGCAGCATTGTTATCCAAAGGAATACAAATATACAAAGGAAAAAAACAGCTGTCCCATAGAAAACGTTAATTTACACTAGGCAAAATGTATGGAACAGCTTATTTAATTTATTTCTTGTGATTTTTAAGGCATAGAACTTAAGTCTTTTATTATGCTGTACAGAAGTTTATCTTAGCTAGTTAATGATAACCCTGTAATTTCAACATCAATGATAATTTATGCAGAAAGAGACAATAGGGTAGATGACTGATGTTTATATCGTTGAAACCAATAGCTTTGATGAAGAATTTAAGTAAATATAGAATGTTTATTGAAAAAAAAATTTAAATCGGTTAATAATGTTCTGATATATGAGCGTTTAAAGTATTTGTTAAAGACAACTCTGTCCCTTTCCCACAAAACAAAAACTTTTGCTAAAAAGTTGCTTATTTTTGATCAAATTTTCATTTTCTTTTCATTAATCAGCTATAACCCTTTACACCCGAGATTGTACGATCGTGAGTTTTGACTTTGAAAAATTTTATACCGTACCCGAAATTATTTTTGCAAACGAAACCGACGTCGATCGATCGTGAGTCTATCTGAGAGCGCGCTAAAGTGTACCTTACCAGCATAGAAACAAGTTACAACTTGTCAGCCTCCAAAAGGACGAGGTAAGGATGGCTGTGTTTTTTGGCACCAGCGCCCGCTCAAGTAAGTACCTTATATTTAAATTAAATAAAGAGATTTTTAAATATTTTTTCCTACATATTGCTTGTTTATTACTTGTTGAAGAAGTTAATATGTGTTTTTTGTACATTACGTGAATAGTTTGTCGAGAATATCCTTCGAAATTTTAACTCGCACGATCGTAGCATGTCGGTGGTAGTATGTAAACTTAATATAAACTAATGTTGTACGTTATTTTTGTTGTTTCGGTGTTATGTGGCTTTAAAATGTGTTTATTTTATCACTTTTAAGACGTCCGATCAAGGAAGAAGCAATATGTGACTTTTAGAAGGTGGTAACATCTCCACAATTGAAGATTTGGACGACGATGACGTAAAATTCAATCCGGATGTCCTATTTTGGCAACCAGCTGAAGAAAATGTAACAGAAGAGGAGTAGTATGACGAAATTAACGATTTAATACCGTCTACAGTATCTACCTCTGGGTTTCCATTGATACAGCCACTCTCAGTGCCGATTGAGTCACCTCTCCAGTCAACACCGAGGACTACTACCCGAGAATCAAGAAGTTCACGTCAAAGGCCTTCTCGTTCAACTTCTGTCCCGAATGATACCTCGAGAGATGATCGAGATCACCTGCATGTAGTCGTGGAAGAGGGTCTATTTGTGGAAGATGGCCAGAATCAGTTTCCGGGGTTGCAAGCAAGCGAATATGGAAGCAGACTGCTTTCACAGAAAAGGCACAAAAAAATGTCATTTTCAAGTTTTAATACATTTTTTAAAGATCTGTCAGTCGTTAATGCTTGAAGGCTTTACAGGAATGACTGCTGACTAATAAATTTCCCAGAAAATACCAGGAAAATACTCAATTCCTTGACTTTTGCATGAATATTGCCGACAGCTTATTGGCATATCGTCTAAACCTGATCGTGCTCGTAGGGAAGACTTCGAAGATGATTTATCTGCTGCAGTACCTCGTTGAGACTATAAGATATACAAGCCAGCTATCGCACCATCGAACATTACGAACATTATCCTAGTAGTGATGATATAAAAGCACCCAGATCCTGTCGATTAGAAGTTGTACCAAAATAAGATGCGAAAAATGTGACGTTTATTTGTGTCTATCTCGAGACAAACATTGTTTTAAGACTTATCATGTCACAAATAAGTAGATTTTATTCTATAAGAATTGAATAAGGCTGATTATTGATTAAATATATTACACACTCACGATCGTGCGCGTACAATTATTTCCTGAAGCTCACGATCGTGAGGGTCTGATTGCTGGAGACCAGCACCAGCAGGTTTTTTTTCAGTATTTTTCTTATATGTTCTGGATACTAAGGAAACCACGTAACCACATTTTAACAGTATTTAAAAGAATGTCATCTCTCGGGTGTAAAGGGATATCTAATTTAAAAAAACCAGTCATCAAGCATATTATCGTTGCAAAAACTGATTTAATGACACGATTTTTAAATAGCAACTCACTCCTTCAGATAAATGTCAAACTCAGATGTTATGACAAAATTGCTTTTTAAAATTATTCATGGCCATGAATACAAGCTCTTCAGTCGCAATACATAAAAGATTTTTGATAAGTTCCAGTCAAATGAGCCTTAATCACAGTCAAAGTCACACACAAAGTGCATCCACCAACCCGCAACGGGGCTAGTGTGGTGGATATGGCCAAATCGCCCTCCGAGGGAAGGCCTTAGTCCAGCCAGAAGACGTCCACTGGTGGATGACGACGGCCTTCCCCTTAATAGGGAGGGGTTGCCATAATCCCCACCCTTGGCAGGCGGCTTGAGGATCGCAGAATGCTCAGATGCTCACCACCGTTAACCGTGAGGTCACTGCTCTCGTGGTTCTGGATGCAGTTTTAGGAGATGTGGGCATCTCCTAAAACTCCGTTTTAAACTATAGCGGTTGTTTACTAATGTTCTATTATTATTTCCGGGATATTTACAGTGTTATGTTGTGAATGACGGTAGTTCGTTATGAATGCCCTTAATGTTTTTCGAACTCTTTTGGCAACCACCCGCATTCTTCAGTCTGCCCGTGAACATGATGCATTCCATAACATAATCACGGTAAATCTCCTAAAACTGTCAAGAAGTGGACTTTTGAATAGGGTGATTGTGCTTATGCCTCTAAATCTCTACAATAGTAGATTATGCACTAAGGGAATAAAGCAGTGTCTTACATCGCGGGCGGCATATTGAACCCTGACCATAGTCTAGAGTTAAGTCCCTCGCCACGCTCGGGAGTTATATATAGAGTCCTGAGTAAAGCAAGGGGTTCAAGCTGCCCAAGACGAGGACAGGCTTAATTCCAGAGGAGCATACTCTACTTTTCACACCTTCTGCGAGACAATAAAAAGCCAGGGCTCCATACATTGAGATAAATACATATAATATCATTGGCTCCATAAGTTAAAATTCACTGACAATCACAGAACCAATCACCGTCTTTTGTTTCACATTCTTTGAAATCGCACCTTTTTTTTGAGTTCTGTTTATGGTGGCCAGTTCGATTTTCGAACAAACCTCTTTACAATGCCATATGGGCATTCTTTTACTTAGAGTTTTCCACGAGTTTCCACACGAATTTGACGTTCCAAATTCAAATCACTTTATTCCTTAGGGAGTTTCATACAACTGTATATCCCTTATATTAAGAGATAATGCTTTGTTTACGTTGAGGTTGCATGGTATGGAATTGGACATTGTCGAGCAGGTGGTGTGAAAATTTACTCATACACCAGATTGTAGCAGTAAATACGTAGATACCCAGAGGTATCTTTATATGAAGAATGCAAAGGCGTATTTTGGGCAAGTGCGCACCAGAACTTACTTGAAGATCCTCGTTGTATAAATATTGAAGTCGCGCTCCTCTGTCTGTTCGATGGTGAGGTCGATATCGCTCAGCTCCATCTGGTGCTGTTCGCCGGCTGCGTGGGGCCAGTACCAATGGCACTTGAGCTCGTTCTTCTCGATGATCTTATTGAGCATGATGATGCCCCGCGTGTTCTGGTCCCAGACCATGGACCAGAAGTGGCTCACAGTGAACACCAGCGGGCCCTGGGTCAGGATGTACCGCCGGTTCGCGCGATCCATCTGATTAGAATACAACGAAATCTGAGTTCATAGGAATTTAATCCTACTAATCATGTTATAAATGTAAAAGTTTGTGTATGGATGTTTGTTACTCAACCACGCAAGAACATCTGAACGGATTTGGATGAAATTTGGCGTAGTGGTAGCAGGAATCGCGTGTGAAACCGCGGGCGCTGATAGTGCATAAAGAAAGACTTAACTACGTTTCTCGTCGAAACAAAACAAATGTTTGGGGTCATTTGCTCGGAGGGTACTAGCCGTTCAGAAGTTACACTGTCCACTGTCTTTATCATCTGAATTTCGTCACGTAACTCGTTACAAGACAAGTAACTTTATCAAAAAAAAAAACAACCGACATCATATTAATATGGGACCACCTCGGGAGTATACCCTTTCAAATAAAAAAAGCATTTTCAAAATCAGTCCTCAATTGACGGAGAAATCGATGAAAATACTTTTTTTTTTAAATACATACATACCGTCGAACATAGAACCTCCATCTTTTTTGAAGTCGTTTAAAATAAATCAAACAAGCCCAGACACGAGGGTATTACTATTAGTTATTGAAGAGTTCCATTGCCCAATTCCTGGTCCCGTTAGCATCGGTTACCATAAAAACTTTTCTTTATTAAAAACTTTTGTATGAAGTTTTTGTATGAAATACTATAGTTTTCACCCACTTTTACCCTCTTAGAGGTTGAATTTCTAAAAACCCTTTCATAGATCTCTACGCATCAAGAAAAATACACCCTCCAAAATTCAAGTCTCTACCAACCAGCGATTTAGGCTGTGTTGTCTGTCAGTAACTCACCAACACTTTAGATTAGATAAAGATGTTATTATGTAACTGTGTCATGTTTTATTTAAATATGACTCATTGTACACATCCGTAAACCTTCGTTTTTAATTAACTGAACTCAAAAAAAAGAGGAAAAATGTTCGAATGTATGAATGTATGTTTTATTATGTATATTCGCCGGTTTCTTCTTCAATTGTGACCGAACCGATTTTGAAAATTATTTTTTCATTTGAAAGGGTATACTCTAGAGGTAGTCCCATATTAATTTAAAGTCGCTTTTTTTAAACGTACTTGTAAAGTTCCATTCTTAAATTCAATAGTCTTACAGTATATTACAATTCTTAAAAGGGAAGGGGGGCGTGAAACCACAATAGCTACTGGCAACATCTGTCATATTGCCTATGACCCACGGACCACTATAATACAAGTACGCTGGACTTCATATTGTCGATAGCAAATTGAAGCCATTTGATTTTCGCCATTTTGGCGCGGACAGCCAACGGATAGCATCCATGGAACTAATATTTCGTAATACACAAATGTCAATTTTAGTACCGGAGATGCTCGAAAGGGCGCTTCAAATCGGCACAAAAAAAACTGCCGTTTCCTAGTAAATATTTAGTCCAGCGTACTTGTATAATAGAAGTCAGTGCTAACATCACTACAACACAAATCAGCTGTCGGAGTTTTGGCGGGAACACGGAAATGGCCGTTTTTTTCAAAAAAGTTGTACACGTGACGAACCGTTGAGTGTTATAGAGATTTTGCTGTATTTTCTTTTCTAATTCGATAACATATACTCTTAATTAAAGATACTAAACTGGATGTTACAGTCTTTTTATTTGGCCATGGGATAAGAATTTCGAAATATTTACTCTTAATTAAATGAAATTCATAAATATATTATAACAGTATTATGTAAAAAATCGTGATAATCTTAATTTTTTCGCAGGAGTTAGCAGGAACGCGATCCGGTTAGTTACAAAATAAATAATTAATTAAATGAAAAATATGAGTTATTTTGTTAATTAGTTTTGATTATTCAGTAATTTACCTTGAAATCTTAGAAATACGATGTTAAAACATAAATAAATCACTTTCATTATTGAGTTATAATATTTTTTTCTTTCGAGATCGTCACAGTAGGTACCTTTGACCTTACAAATTTTACATTTCTACAAATTTTAATGACATTGAACTTTTACAGCTAACAAATAATAAAAATATGTAACATCAGTGTCTTAATAGTACATTATGATACGAGTGTGCTATGTTGGTCATTACACTAGAGGCGGTATTATGCGCGCGAGCCGCAGGCGAGCGCGATAAGAAAGCCGAGAGCGTAATGACTAATAGCACAAGAGTTCCATACGACTGTTTTCGTCACACTTGCGAGGAAAAAAACATTTTTTTTTGATAATAATCAACCACACAGCGAAAACGTCAACAAACATTTGCGGAAAATGGCGCCCAAATCAGTAATGCGCGCGCAGGTTGACATTTACTTCAGCGGCATAAGAACTCTTTGTTGGTATTACAAAAAAACTGTAAGTATTACCCGGCTATATTAAGAGTGCTTCGTACACGTACGTCTAATTGCAGTCACGTACAAACTTGACTTTACCGGGTTATACCTATTATAGTACAAGTGCCGTAATGTAAAGTAAAAAGCACGCGTGTATAATAGCTTGGATTATGAGCCTAAAAGCGATGTAATAAGATCTACTTTACGAGCAAGTGTGATGAAAAAGAAGTTAAATATTAACAAATAACTAAATGTTTCTTGAATAGGATTCGTTTTTATCTCTGTAAAAGTATGGGACAGTGACTATCTAGAATTCATAAGTGACCCACTGGAAAAAGTAAGCTAAGGTTACACTGAAATAACTAAGCTAAAACAGCGGCTTAGTACACCCTAAGCTGATAACTCTGTATATTCCAAATTTTATCCAAATCGGTTCATCCATTCCGAAGATTAGCGGTGACTTATAATATAATATTAATAGATTTGTTTTTATTTTATTACTAGTCATCTGTTAAATGTAGCCCCAGCCTAATAGGTCCGGAGCGTCACAAAATGATTCCGGCTATACAATACGTGACGAACCCGATGTGACGTATTCATATCAACCAAACTTCAAAAAAATATTCTAACTGTTGTGTTTATTTTAGGGATACATGCGATGTGTTATACAATAGTTTATAAACAAAAATGTGATTGTGTTACGGCAAATAACTTTATAAACTGCTGCATACCTCCTAAAATCCCGTCAAATTCTGAACCACCGCAACACTTTCGTCACAGTTTTTGATTACACTGAGGTTTACTACAGACAAGATTAATATTGCTAGAAATTAAAATTAGCCATATTTTAGGGTAATATTTCGTTGAAGTATGAGAAAACGTATCGTGACTATTGCCGGAATTCCGGTTCTACCATATTCCTGGGACAACAATTAAACAGCATTTTGATGTATTTTAAGCCCAATTAAGACGATATAGAGCTCTAAATAGTATTAATCAGTTCAACATACGTCTACAGAGCCTACAACAACGGTGCCACTTAATTTATCTAAACTTTTCTGAGACTTGAAAGTTTCAAAAAAGCAGTTGGGACATGCAGATTTTACACTTTTTTGGAGTTTATTTTTATGATATATTAATATTAATGACGGCTGGGTTGCCCATAACAGTAAATTTGATAACTGTTTGAAAAATGTTTTGTGGGAAAGGGACAGAGTTGGCTCTAACAAAAACTTTAAGCGATTATATATCAGAAAATGTATAACCGATATAAATTATTTTTTCAATTTCAATACTATATTTACTTAAATTCTTCATCAAAGCTATCGGTTTTAACGATTTAAGCATCAGTCATCTACCCTATTACATGCACGAGTGTGGGCAAGTGATATAATGTGGTGAAATATGACTTTTCGTGTTGTTTTCAAAACTCCGTAGAAGCTCATAGTAAAGTCGCCACAACTTTACTAGGGCGTGACTTGGACTCGACTATGACTAATTTCGTGTGACTGACTGTAATTTCATGACGTGTTTGTCTTGATTTTAATTTAAAAAGACTTGAAAATTCATAAACTTCACACTGGCAGAATGCACAACGGCGATGCCAATAACGAAAAAAAAATAACAGCTGTCAGAATGCTGTATGCAAATTTTGAAAACGTAAATCCCTCTGGTGCTCGGTCTATTACAAGAGTACATAATACATATGATTATTTGATTAGCGTCAGTGGGAGTACCTACTCTCGATATTATGTTACTCGATAATAAACACTTCTTGGGAAAATTGTCTAATAGCGAGTACAGCCTGGCAGCAAAAACATCAATAACCGCTAACGAGCTTGGTATCAATTTCGTAGAAACAATAATATTTATCAGAATTCAGATATATCATAAACAAGTTCGTTGATATCGGAAAAAGATACAATCTGTTAATTTTATTCGTGGAAAAAGCTATTCAGCTAGATATAACTTATTGAAAAGATACTTCTCAGAAATAGCAGATAGGTACTACCAATTAGTGGGAGTATTGCGCCTTCTTGTTACTAGCGAACAAACTGTTGGAATTTGCTGTGGGATGGTAGGGAATATGCAGGTGTTTTGATTATTAAAAATAATAGGATAAGTGGAGAGTTTATCTGAATCTGATGCTAACATCGAAAAAATAATTGAAATCGGCTGGTAAAGTCCTGAAATATAAGCGTTCAAAGTATTTGGCAGGGAGTCGTCTGTCCCTTTCTAGCAAAACACGTGCTTTTTTTTTTTTTTTTTTAGAATAGAAGTTGTTTGGAATCGTGGACATTGACGTCATTTGCTAGTATAGTGACATCTAACATGAAACTAAAATGTTTATAACTTCGTTATTTGTGCACATATTTAGATTTTATTTTCGATGCGTTGTTTTATTGCGAGTCAGCTCTTTTGTGAGTCAATAAAAAAAACCATTCATATTCCCTATTCAGAACGTCTTGCATGCTTTGCTTTCATGAGAATGACGTGACCTTACGGACTTTTTTCCAACGAGGACATTTCTACACTCATGTTTTCTCATGTTTCTAAATCATACAAGGTTATTATTAGTTCTTTAATGCCGAGGCCTTTCATGTTTAGAAAAAAGAGATTTAAAAATAAAAGGACTTCAATTTTGACTACCTGGATGACATCTTCATATTTTCCAGTTATTTTGATTTATTCCAGTCATTTTGATTTATTAACCAAATTTACTGAACCGAGTTCGATAAAATTATAAAATTTATATGGGACCACCTATTAAGTGTCCCTACCAAACAAAAAGAAAGAATCATCAAAATCAATTCATAATTGGCGGAGTAATCGCGTAAAATACATACAAAAAAACATACAGTATAATAAAGAACCTTTTTTTTTAAGGTTGTTGGAAAGTAACATGGGTAATCAGCGGCATAACTCACGATGCTCGTATTTGTATTTCATGTACCTTTCAACATATTAGAGAAATATGTTGAAAAGCTCTTTCAATTTAATGTTCCTATTTCTTTTCTATTAATGTTTTCTTTACATGAAACGTAGAAATGTTTTTAACATTTTCATAACACGTCTGAAGTTTAAGATCCTTGTGGTACCTACTTACCTTATCTACCAAAACTCCTTTCAACAGGTCTTAGTTTATTTTCAGACGGAATGAACCATCTATTCATATGCGTAACAAAAACCTAACGGAGGCGTTATTCTATACTGACAAAAGATCTTGTTTATTTTTTCAAAGAAACAAATATTCAATAGGCGAGATACTTAGGCAAAGGTGGGTAGTTCAAAGCTGATAAAAATATATTTATTTCATTTCAAAAGTTGCAAATGCTAAGTTTTCAGAAAAACATCTTTCCATAAGTTTCCAAATAGATCTTTTGTGTCATTTAGAAAAATAAAACGGTTAAGTGCGATCTAGACTCCTACACTGAGGGTTATATACGTGGAACTTCAAAATACGTGGTGCGAAGACCGCTAGATTCGGAATACTGATGTTGTGGGTCAAATCCCGGGTCCGGTTTTTCGTTAAAGGAAAACATCGTGAGAAAACCTGTATAAGGCTCGAGAAAAAATTCAGTGACGTATGTAAATTCCACCAACTCCCAACTGGGCCAGTGTCATGAAAATGGCCCAATCGCCCTTCGAGGGCAGGAGCGGTGAACTATTTAAAAGTCTGATTATGCAGTAGTTTCCATATACAATGTGTAACAAAAAGGTTCAACAATACGGAAGGGTATGTATGTACTCATCATAGCAGTAGTGTGCAAGCATTACTGTGTTCCGATTTGAAGGGCAATGTTACCAGAGAAATTACTGCGTATGGAGATATTTAACATCTAATATATCAGGGTGACGAGCGCAGTGCAGTGCGACGCAGGATTGTGTTCGCAAGTTCACAATTCTCGCACTGCTACTGTTAGTCGCAGGCGCAGGCGAACGTCTTGCCCGTCTTGTCACTTGATTGTATAGAAAATAAGCTTTTTAGTAACTATAATAATCATAGTATATACGGTGGCACATTTCATGTTATGGACCATTTTCAGATTTCACTGCATGAATATGCATATTTCACGTTAACTTGGTCAAGATGTCAGTAACAAGAAGTAGGTTAAAAACCTGAAAGCCCACTACAAACCATACCAAAGCCCAGCGGAAAACTGCGCTGCACGTCTCGTCTCATCACGCAATACCATTTTGTAAGAAAGTTTTACGAATTGAAGTATTTGCTGTGTTTGGGTCTATTTACAAAAAAAAACTGTGCTCTTTAATCGGCTAGGGAGCGGTTGTGAGGATGTTGTTTATAAGATAACAAACAACTTAAGTTGAACGACTTTTGAACATTTTGATGGAACAGCTGTTTTTTTTCGTGAATTTTCAAAAGTCGTAGAACAAAACTTGTTGGTTATCTTGTATACAACATGCCCACGACCACTGAAGAGAGAAGTAAATAGAACGGAAATGTGACGGGCCGCGCTAGCCTTACGGCACGGCACGCGCGGCATTAGGTGCAAATGCGCTTATTGACAATTCTGCCAATATACATGTTTTTAGACTGAAAATACTCAAAAAGACAATTTAAATAGTGCCTAGGAAACCAAACCACATTGCATCGTAATTAGATCAATTTTAATCTGTTGCAAAATAGTATTTCGAGCGTTTTACTTCAAATGCGCATGGTGTGGTTTCAAAGGTAACACCTTTGAAATTACATTAGATTACATTAGAAACGAATAATTGAATATGTAATAAATAAATAAATATCGGTGGTAATTTTTCATGCGCCATTTAGCCCTAAACTAAGCAAAGCTTGTAATATGGAAACCAGATAGCTGATAGAATACTTATATACGGTGCTATTTAATCGGCTAGGGAGCGGTCGTGGGCACAGAAAAGCGAAAGCCCTATTTCTTAGGTTAGAACGGCTGCAAAACAATGTTCTAAAGCAATTATATAGAAAGCCGCTGTCGCCAGTTTTACACTTATTTGTATAGAAACTACGACGAAACAATGCCAATCGTTGGTCGCGTTTTTGAAGTAAAACGCTCGAAATGCCATTTTGCAACAGATTAAAATTGATCTAACTACGATGCAATGTGGTTTGTTTTCCTACGCGTCTATTTAAATAGTCTCTTTGAGTATTCTCAGTTTAAAAACATGTACATTGATAGAATTTACATTAAGCACATTTGCACTTAATGCCGGCTAGCGCGGCCCGTCACATTTCCGTTCTATTCACTTCTCTCTTCAGTGTATGACAACATCGACGAACGCGTGTATTCGTAGCAATCCGTAGCAGATCAAATTGATACGTAGCAAGTTCCCTACGAAAGCGCAAATGTAGCAGTTTCTACGTCTCGAGCACTGAGCTACGAAAGCTAGTACGACCGTAGCGTTGCTACGTGATCGTAGCTATCAGTAATAGGAAAGTAAGATTTGTAGAAACTTCATACCTACAGCAGTGTTTAAGCAGCTAGTAAAGTTTCTGGAAAAAGTTGGTGTAAATTAACCGTCATTTGATTTTGAAGGTTTAAGTTGACAGAACTAAACTAACTAAAGTATTGCTGTCCTTAGCTAACATGCCTAGTAAAAAAGTGACAGCAATATTTTCATTCGTTTAGAACCGACAATTAAAGCATTCAAAACTGATTATCCTCCTAAAATAAGATGTTAACAATTAGCGACAGTGAGAGCGATGCGGTGATTACATAATGTTCTATGAAACAAATACAAAGTACTATTATGTATTAGTATAGCTTAGTAGTTCTGAATAGAGACTAGTGTACACTACTTATTATCCAGTTCACCGGTGTGAAAGTTGACGCTAATAACGGCGCTATAACGGCAAGTGATGCAAGTTATACGTGAACAGCCTTTCGGCTCGTTAAACAAAATCTATGGCGGGCGGTGTTCTCTTTTCATAATACGCTTTAAAAAAATAAGCGACTTCAATTAGACATCTTCATATTTTCCAGTTGCTTTTATTTATTCCAGTAATTTGATTTAAAAACCAAACTACTGAACCGATTTCGATAAAATTTATATGGAATCACCTCTGAAGTATCTATCACCTACCAAACAATAAATAATTATCAAAATCAATTCACAATTGGCGGAGTAATCGCGTAAAAAAAACATACAGTCGAATTGAGAACCTCCTATTTTGAAGTCGGTTGATAATTATAAACAAGTAAACTTTTTGATTTTTTTATACAATCAAGTGAACAGACGAGTAAGACGTTCGCCTGGTGGTAAACGTCACGCCTGCCACTAACAGTAGTAGTGCCAGAATTGTGAACTTGCGAAGACAATCCTGCGCCGCAGTGCAGTGCGGCGCTGGTCACACTGGGATATTAGATATTAAATCTCTTATACCCAGTAATTTCTCTGGTGGTAACTTGTGGTTAACTAAATAATTTAAGGCGATGATTACAGGTTTTAAAGAAAAGATTATTTTCATACCCATAAACTTCTACTACACACACGACAGTCATAATAACAGGTAGCCGGAATTAAGCGGGATTCGGATTATTTCGGAACATATCTGCGAGTTATATATATACACAGCTAAACAAAGTGTCATCAAAGGCAAACCTGTTACGAATACTAAGAAAGAAATAAATAACCCTCTGAACACAACTAAAGCTGAGGAATATTATATTTTTTAAGCCTTCAGAGTAAAGCTTCTACTAGAATAATCAAAAGAACTAACGAAGTGAGCTTAGAATCTTAATAGAAGAAAAGAGAGAATAACTAGTAACGAGCGGAGCGGCTTGGCCAAGTTAAATCCACATTAAGCCGCATTCTCTTTTTCTCTTCAATTTGCATGCTCGTGCACCATAATACCGTAGCAGCGTTAACTGCAAAGTGAAATGGAAATTAATAATAGGTATTTACCTATGAAATTGCCGTTCTTCAGTACTGGTCATTTCAAATAGAAAAAAAGTTTGGAATGGCTTTGTATTCTGATATCAAATTCATTTTGTCTTAAAAACATGACATTATTTTTACTAACTCAGTCTTTTGTTTATTGATTAGCGTTGTATTTTCATTACATTTGAACATTTTTCGTCATAATGGATACTTTAAAAATTCGTGTAATTATGGAATATGAGTTCAGTCGTGGCACCAACACGACATAAACGGCACGTAACACCAAAAACGTTTACGGAGAGAACTGTACAAACGAATGCACAACCCGTTATTGGTTATCCCGGTTCCGTTCTGGAAATTTTGACTTGAAAAATGAAGCTCGTGGTCGTCCGGAGACTTTGGTCAACAATGATGAATTAAAGGCGATTGTGGAAGCTGACGAAACTCAATCTACAGCTGAGCTAGCAGCAGCTTTTGATGTTAGCATCAAAATAATTTTGATCCATTTGCGACAAATAGGCAAGGTAAAAAAACTTGATAGATGGGTGCCCCACGAACTTAACGATCGCCAGCGCAACGTAAGCGTCGAGACCTGCCTCACGCTGCAGCTACAGACAGTCTCCAAGCTGCAAGAGCTGGGGTTGGAAGCTCTCCCTCATCCGCCATACTCACCAGACCTTGCACCTACCGACTATTACTTTTTCCAAAATGTAGACAACTTTTTAGTGGGTAAAAAATTCAATTCCCGAGAGGCAGTACAAAATGCCTTTGAAGAGTTTGTTGCCTCCCCGTCCAGCTAATTTTTACAAGAAGGGCATCAATAAACTGCCAATTCGTTGGCAAAGATGCGTCGATTGCATGGGTGATTACTTTGAATAACAGAAATAAAAAAGTTTAAAAAAATAAGTACTTTCACTTATTCCATACAAAACGGCAATTTCATAGGTAAAGACCTAATATATTCTCTTTACCTGCCCTATCAAATCGGGGTGTCATTGAAAAGGGAATGTACATTATGACGTTTACAGAGCCTCTTTTTCAATCATAAATTACTAGCATAATTCTTAAAAAGTATTTGATAATAGGGTAGATGACTGATGTTTATACCGTAGAAACCAATAAGTTTGATGAAGAATTTAAGTAAATATAGTATGTTTATTGAAAAAAATATTTAAATCTGTTAACAATGTTCTGATATATGAGCGTTTAAAGTTTTTGTTAGAGAGAACTGTCCCTTTCCCACAAAACAAAAAAATACGTCACGGCTTACTTGTCAGAATAGAATTTATATGGCGTACAGAGAAGTGACGTCAAGATTTGCTGTTTCGCCTCTCTGTCTAGCATGATATTAAAATGCGTATAAGTTGCTTATTTTTGATCAGATTTTCATTTTCTTTTCATTAATCAGCTATATTTATGGGCCACATATTAATAGGGCAACTAAAAAAACTAGTCATCTAGCCTATTGTATATTCCATATTAGTTAAAAAAAAACTCTTGCGAGTGTAAACATAAATCTTAATTTGTATTAAACCATACTAGGCACATGTTTTTGAAAAGGTGCCTGCAACGTTTACCTACACATAGAATGCATAAGATTTAAACATATCTCTGTTACATTCTGTTATACTTAAGCCGTATTGTGCATAAAATACTAATACAATTATTAAACCTATTTTAGTCACGAGGGTTTTGACAATTACTTTCGATTTCAAAAAAGAAGACGTAACACTATAACTAAAATAGTTTTATTAATTGTTATTCACACCACCTGCTCGACAATGTCCAATTACATTTCATGCAACCTCAATGTAAAGTAAAGCAGTATCTATTAAGGGATATAAAGCTGTATGAAACTAAGATATAAAGTGATTGGAATTTGGAACAACAAATTCGTGTGGAAACTCGTGGAAAATTCTAAGTAAAAAAATGCCCATATGGCACTGTAAAGAGGTTTGTTCGAAAATCGAACTGGCCACCAGCAGAACTCAAAATAATAATAATGCGTTTAAGAAATGAATGAAATGAAGACAAAGAATGTGAAACAAAAGACGGTTTTGGTCCTGTGGTTGTCAGTGAATTTTAATTTATGCAGGGCATTTAGCCCTGCAGGGCTAACATGCGCACCGCGAGAAAATTTTGTCGTATCTTTATGACGAGACAAACGAGACAAACTTATACAGATTCGTAGCCTTGTCCTGTTTTGTAGAATCGAGAAAATTTTCTCGCGGTGCGCATGTTAGGCCTGCTGGCTTTTTATTGTCTCGCAGAAGGTGTGAAAAGTACAGTATGCTCTTCTGGAATAAAGCCTGTCTTCGTCTTGGGCAGCTTGAACCCCTCGCTTCAGTCAGGACTATATATAACTCTAAGCTCCCTCGTTATGCTCAGGGTTCAATATACCGCCACCGACGTAAGACACTGCTTTATTCCCTTAGTGCATAATCTACTATTAGTGTTTTATGCATAATACGGAAGATCCGTGAGAAATAAAAACAAGATGTTTTTAGGAATCATTTAAGTCCCAAAGTATTTTTTTAAGTGTAACCTACACTTAAAAAAATCTTCATCACATGAAAGCTTTTTTTTTAATTCTATAGAGTCGGGCATATTTACATTCAGACAAATATAGCACACTTAGATGCCCCAGTCAACAAAATGATTGCTGATAATAGTAATTACCACTACATCAATCAACAGTTTGTATTGATTTATAATTGAAATTATACCATTAAGCGCCATTGACGAGCACCATACGAGGACTAAATCGGGTAGCGGAGGACTTATTCCGCTGTTCACAGAGCGAGTTCCGGGTGAGCGCTTCTTCATACAAATGTTATGTGTTTGTGTGTGTGTGTAGGGTGTCCCTTATTTTCTTCCTGGTTAATGCCTCTAGAGCTACCAATTTTTTTTTAAGTCTAGGTGTACTGTAGACGTTTCTCGTCATTTCCCTTTTTTTCAGGAACTAATTGCTAAAGATAATAATACGCTTTTAAAAAAATACAACCGTCTTCAATTTCGACTACCTGGATGATATCTTAATATTTTCCAGTAATTTTGATATAAAAACCAAACTACTGGACCGATTTCGATAAAATTCGAATTCGTCGGTTGAAAATATAACCCTCCAAAAATTACTATGAAGATATATTTACTAGCGCTATATTTTTTTAGCTATTACTTCCTTAAAATAAAACAAATGACAGAGACACGTCTACAGTAGATCTAGACCCCAAGTAGCAAAATGATGACTATGACGGATATATGACGTCTTTTTAAGGTCATTTTAAGGTCGGTACGATTTTCGTCGTTACGTACGTCATTATGACGTCATAATTAAATCATTTTTAGGACGTCTAAAACTCGTCGTATAATGTACGTCATTATGACGTCATAATTAAGTCATTTTTACGACGTCCTTACTCGTCGTATGAAGTACGTTATTATGACGTCATATTTAGTCATTTTTAGGACGTCTAAAACTCTTCATATAATGTACGTCACTATGACGTCATAATTAAATCATTTTTAGGACGTCTTAAACTCGTCGTATAATGTACGTCATTATGTCGTCATAAATAAGTCATTTTTAAGACGTCCTTACTCGTCGTATGGTGTACGTCATTATGACGTCATATTTAGTCATTTTTAGGACGTCTAAATCTCGTCATATAATGTACGACATTATGACGTCATAATTAATTCATTTTTAGGACGTCTTAAACTCGTCGTATAATGTACGTAAATATGACGTCATAATTAAGTCATTTTTACGACGTCCATACTCGTCGTATGATGTACGTTATCATGACGTCATATTTAGTCATTTTTAGGACGTCTAAAACTCGTCGTATGGTGTACGTCATTATGACTTCATATTTAGTCATTTTTTGGACGTCTAAAACTCGTCGTATGGTGTACGTCATTATGACGTCATAATTAAATCATTAAAAATTATGTTCTTTACTCGTTGTGTGATCTACGTTATTGTGACGTCATATTAAGTAATTTTTAGTACGTCTTAGACTCGTCATACAATGTACGTTATTATGACGTCATAATTAATTCATTTTTACGACGTCTTATACTCGTCCTAGGACGTACGTCATTATGACGTCATAATTAAATAATTTTTAAGTCGTCCTAAACTCGTCGTGTGATCTACGTTATTATGACGTCATATTTAGTAATTTTTAGGACGTATTACACTCGTCATACGATGTACTTTATTATGACGTCATTATAAATTCATTTTTATGACGTCTTATACTCGTCCTAAGATGTACGTTATAATGACATCATATCATAGTCTTACATTCGTCGTGTTATGTAGGTACTTTAGGTACGACTTACCACCAATGGATTCTGGGGGGTGGGAGGCAGTATGGGGAGGGGTAGACATAGAAGGGGAACTTGCGGAATCCCCCCCTCTCCGGGATATGTAACCTAACTTTCCCAAAAGCTTAAATTTGATCGTCAAACAAATTGGAGGGGGGAAGGGTGGAAACTTAACACTATATTTGATTTAACTCAAGTCAGGATGCTCTGAGTCGGATCTGTCTGATCATTTTGAATCTAACCAACTCAAATTTGACTACGGGTGGGCTCCCGCCAGAAGCTCTTGCGGTCGCCCCTGAGCTTCTGGCTCCCAGCACTTTTTATATACGCTCTAAGAGGGAAGGGACCACAAGCCTAGGTGGATTCGGGGTGCTCTAATTCGGATCTGTCACTCATTTCGAACCTAACCAACTGAAGTTGGGGTGCTCTGATTTGGATCTGTCACCCATTTCGACCCTAACCAACTCATGTCGGGGCGCTCTGATTCAGATTTGTTTGTTTTTTTTTTTTCTGTTTTCATTTCTACAAATCAAACAAAAAACAAACGATTTAAAAAAAGTAATCAAATAATAATAGTTTCACAAAACTTGAGAATTTATTGCAGAAAGCTGCAGTGGCCGAAGGGTATGTTTTGTGCCCAAGAACAAAAAAGAGTTTTGGCGGGAACACGGAAAAATCATGTCGTTGCATTCTATTATTTTCTTAAACTTGTGTTTTTTCGCGAATTAATGATTTAGAATGGTGGTGTTTTATTCATTGAGTGTTGAATTACATGCACGAGTGTGGGCAAGTGATATAATGTGGTGAAACATGTCTTTTCGTGTTATTTTCAAAACTCCGTAGAAGCTCATAGTAAAGTCGCCACAACTTTACTAGGGCATGACTTGGACTCGACTATGACTGATTTCGTGTGTCTGACTGTGATTTAATGACATATTTGACTTGATTATAATAAAAGAAACTTGCAAATTCATAAACATGACACTGGCAGAATGCACAACGTGCGATGCCAATAAATAAGGGGGAAAAAAAAGAACAAAAAAAAAGACGACAGCTGACGTTATCCCAAAATGGCGTCAAGTTTCATTTCACAAGTTTACACATATCAGAAATACTTTGTCCGCTTAAGATTGTAAATTGTGTCTGTATAAATAAAATAAACTTAAAGAAAACCTTTTTTTATGTAAATAATGGAGTTTTAGTGTATAAACAACAAACATTAACAAAACAGTAGCTTATTTTAACTTTTTACGATTTACGACATTTGCTCAGTTTGGTAGAGAGTAAAACGAAACGTTATAGTGGTACAAAACTGTCAAAACCTATGGTGATTTTCCCAATTTTCAAATTCAAATAATTATTTTACAATAAGTATTTGTTTGCGCAACTTGAAACTTTGCAAAAGGCCTTCATATTCATATAATAAGACTATTCTGTAAAAAAATATGATCCCCCAACTCGATTGGCGGTGAATCGAAGTTGATCGATGTGAAGTGAACAGACAAGGAAGCGTCACCTGACGACAAATGGAAAGCAAAGAGATGTTAAAATGATGGAAACATAATGGGATCGAAATAATTTTGTGTGAAACTGGTTAGTATTTCTTTCATTTTTGTTTATGAGCCCAATACGATTGGGCTTGCAATTTTGACACCCACTGTATCGAGACTGCTAAGAACCGATAAGTAACTTTGTCCCACTAGGATTTTTCCTGCATTGGGCATGCTGTGGAACAATCACAACACAGCGACAAACTTCACGATTGCCTAGTTAATTATACGAACCGTAGTGTAAACAGAGGCAGTAACTACTTGGCCAAGACATCAAATTATTAATCTGCAGTGCTAGCTTCCATATTAAAATTTCTATCTTATCATAGGTGCATGTTTAACATTGCGTTGCTGGTCCAATATTTCACTTCAATTGCATTAGGTATTATAGACTGTTGAATGAACTTATGCTTTAACTGTGAAGGAAACCATTGTAAAGGAAATGTGGATGTTGGAGTCCTTCAAAGACATTTAAAGTCCCTGACTATGCCAGCTTGGAGGATTGTGGCCTAAGCCTGAGGCTCCATACCAATGCCCAGCAATGGGATATGCGAGTGTGGTTGAAGCGAATGGAGTTATGTATTGTGTTTACATTTTTGATACCTATGTAATAAGGGTCTTACAATTTGAACTATGCTATGCCAACAATGTGCAGTAGAACACAAGTACAGTAGAATTTGGATATAAAGACTTAACTTTTTTTACTGCTTTTAGCAATCACGATGTAGACTCTTGTTTGGTTTCATAGTGAGTTTACTAGGGAAGCATATCTGTTTAGTACGACTCCAATTTGAGCGACCAACTGCTTATAGTGACCTATTTTTGATAATTTGTCCGGTTAGAACAACATGCAGTGTTTTGTTAACAAAACCTACGCTCCGCTACGTCGCCGCTCCGCAAACCGGCTTCTACCCTCATGCTTATACCTAACCTTTTAAAAAATATTTTGTCTAATTTTAGAGTCTGTGAAGAGCTCAGGCGTAGGAGCAACCGACAAGGAAACTGAAGACAGCATAAAAAATTGGTTTAAACATGCATCAGAAATACTTAATAAGTAAGCTTAGATGAGTACATCATTTTTCTTTTGAGTTTTTCGGCACGATTCACTATGTCAAAAAAATTCAATACATATGTAAAGTATTCATCTGGTTCGTGCCTATGATTGTTATTAAATCCAAAAAAGGCCCAAATCGTACCCAGGGTCTGGCACAAAAGATTTTAATGCAGGTTGTAGTTTAGTTTAGTACGGTCGTACTTTTGCTGTGCTTTGTTGTATGTGTGTTTAATGTGATTTTGTGGTTTTTGTTATGCGTGCTATAGAACATAGAGGTATACTTGATCTACTTATTTAATTTTTTTATAAGCTTGACCGCCTTCATCTGTATGACATTTTGCGCCGTTCCTGGGTTTTTTTCTACGGGATTTGGGTCATGTCCTTTGTATGTTAAAATCGTGATAAAGTGGCAAATAACTAAACATTTTTTTTTTGAGGTTGTAAAACATAAAATCGTACAAATGTTTGTATAGACTGATATAGGTAAGATAAAAATTTACTGAATAGTTTTATATAGTTACAACGATCTTTGTGTAGTTACCGGCTTATGAATAACCCAAATTGACTAAGTAGATAAAAATACTATCGCATTGACACATTAACCTGAAACGTCATTCAAAAACATTAAAACAAACGGTTTCCTGCCTTTTGACCACAACTTGTATGAGGATAAGCAATGATGCAGCCTAAAATAAAAGCATGTTTGCCTATTGTATGTATAAATGATATTTTACTATAACTGAACTATGTATTATGTGATCATTTTGCAATGTTATTTTTATCGGCTGATTTAGTCTGCAGTAAAAAAAGGTATAATGATATATTATAAAACTTAAAACAACACATTTTTTTTAAATACATTTTTAAGTATTGGTATCTAACAAATTTTGTAAATGATAATTGAAATTTATTGCAACTTGATTAAGTACTCTAAAATAAATGGACATTATCTAATTGTATATAAATGTTTTTTTTTATTCCATAATAGCAAGCCTACCTTTACAGAGTGTTCGGATAAGCGACGGACCTCTTTAGAGGGTCATTGTACTCATCATTATGAATAACTTTTATTATGGACCAACTATGAATTTACGAAAAAAACAGCTGTTTACATTGTACATTCATAATGATGAGTAGACTATGACCTCTCAAAGTAAGTATGTCCATCCGAATACCCTGTATTGTTAGATCTCAAGACGACTACGTCTATGGAACCACTTTTAGGAACGTCATAGAGACGACATACAACGACGTCCTATTGACGATTAGGGATGACGTATATAAAACGTCTTAAAGGCGATGAAAGCAGACGTCATCAATCCGTCTTCTAGAGACGTCGTCAACACGTCATGTAAAGACGTCCTGTTGACGATCAGGGATGACGTATATAGAACGTATTTTGGAAACGTCTTAAAGACTATGCAGGCTGACGTCGTCAGTCCGTCTTCTAAAGACGTCCTTAAGACGATCAGGTATGACGTACATAGAACGTATTTTAGAAACGTCTTAAAGACTAAGCAAAGAGACGTCGTCAGTCCGTCTTCTAAAGACGTTGTCAGTCAGTCATCTGAAGACGTCCTGTTGACGATCAGAGATGACGTCTTGAGGCTGTGACAAATGTACGTCATTTTCCGGTATTAAAAGACGTCGTAATATGACGTCAACACGTCGCGAAATGACTAAATTTAGACGTCATTGTGACGTCGATTTGCTACCTGGGACATTACTAATTCTTATAGTGATGATGACTTAACTACGCTATTGCGTTAGTGAACTCGCTATAATAATAGATGTATTGTTTTAATAATTTAAATTAAATGATATTTTGTCTCTACTAAGAGTAATATTCAATACATCGGAGATTAAGCTAAAAATGTATGTAACGGGAGGCTTATTCGGTGATGTTTCCGCTCCGACCGCCATGGCAACCGTGACACAACCACCTTTTATCGAGGAAATATCATTTTCTCTTTTTTCCTACTACAGGATACTGAAACATAAATCAGGGTCCTTACATATGAAATTGGCGTTTTTTATGGAAAAAGTAAAACTTTTTTTTTAAATTATTCTATCAATGTATGTACAAATGTTATCTATGTGTCACAGCCACAGAATGCGCCGTATGACAACGGCTAGCCATTTAAAAAAACAGGGCTGTTTTGTAAAGCGGCGATTAACGTTTGGCCATATTGTATTACGGCTGAAAGTAAGCTTTGCGTTCTACAAAACGGCAATACGCAATGTAATGAAGCGGGTCAGGATCCGCCGCTTTGGCAATCTTTAGTTCAAATTGTGGACACTCGCGGCGCTTTAGAGCTTTGATAACCTAAATGTCACTTTTTAATTTGGTTCAAACATTTTGTTTGGCTGCTATTGACTTACCAAGTGCCTTTTTTTAACATTTAATTATATTTTTTAATGATTAGCATATTATATTGTTAATATGGTAAGCATTTTGAATGGTAGGCAACTTAATTACAATTTAGCTAAGCATAGGCCGCCGTATTGTAGAACGTATCGCAGTTACAATCCGGCTAAACGTTGATCCGCCATATTACAAAACCGAACCGTTATATATATATGTATATATAATGTATAATAAGGCGAATTCTACAATTTGGCTGCGACATATGCACTTTCGCCAATTTATCAGTAGTTCATTGATTACTTTGCTGAAAAATCGTGGGAGCGAGAATCAATAAAATGTTTGAATGCGGTTTTGAAAGTCTCGTCGGTTTTTTTTATTTCAATTTGTCCACATTCCGGAAAAAGTGGTAATCTGTTGGAGCAAGGTCCGGGGAGTACGGTGGGTGTCGGAGACTTTCCAATCGCAACTCCTCTAATTTAGCGACCTTCTGTTGTGCTAGCTAGGATTTTAATGTTATTTCTAAAACAATTTACCGACTGCGATTATACAAAACGATATTCTAAAACTAAATAAAAAAATTACCGCCGAATTACCAATTATTAATTATAATTTTTTCCTATTTGCCCCAGTAATGGGGCATGGGTACCGGGGTGGATGGGACTCAAGCCTGGACCTTATCGACTTCCATAGACTTAACTGGGCAAACAACTGAAGTGGCTTGTTTTTTATTCATATACCATCTCGCCTGAAATTAAGCAAAGATGCTGAGTTCGCAAGTTCTCAGTCGCAGTCTTCGCAGTCTAATCACTTACTTACGTACGTAAAAGTGATTACTTAGCGGTGCTAGCTCCGCCTTTGTAGGTGTTTGTAACTAAACTGACGTAGCCAAGTTTTAGCTTATAGGTATAATGTTACAACAAATTAATCAAACGATAAGTAATATTGCTTTCAAACTAATGTGACAGTAATCAAGGAAAAGCTAGTGCTATCTACCTACTCAGTTAACGAGTGACGTTCTTAATTTATTTTTAACCGTGAATTTCCCGCTGCCCTCTATCCACTTTTCACGGCCGAGAGCTTGTGGTCCAGACCACAGAAAAGCGAAAGCCGTAGTCTTAGATTGAACGGCTGTCAAAACAATGTTGTAAAGAAAACCGCTATCGCCAGTTTCACACGTATTTGAAGACGAAAAAATGCCAATCATTGGTAGCGCATTTTAAGTAAAACGCACGAAATGCCATTTTGCAACAGATTAAAATTGATCTAATTACGATGCAATGTGGTTTGGTTTCCTATGCATGTATTTAAATTGTCTTTTTGAGTATACTCAGTTTAAAAACAGGTATATTGGTAGAATTGCCATTAAGCGCATTTGCACTTAATGCCGGCTAGCGCGGCCCGTCACATTTCCGTTCTATTCACTTCTCTCTTCAGTGGTCCAGGCGCTGCATTGGAAGTGAAGCTGATTTCGCCATTTATTTTTGGATGTACCGGGCCTTATGGTATTTAGTGACCATATTTATAGTATAGTATTATATTATCAGAGCTGCATATTTAGTTGTGGTTTTTCTCCTTTTAGCTTGCGGCAGTTGTTTCCGGTCCAATTCGAACAAATAAAGGAGCAACTATGGCCTTTCGAGGAGAGGTTTAGCCCTGGAAGAACGCAATACTGTAATATAATACTAAGACTCCGTAATAAAGACTTTGATAAAATTGGGTCAAAATAATGCAAGGGCGATTTTTCCGCCCAACTTTTTTTTATCTCAATTGGCATTTTCGATCAACAAAATAATTTTAATCGGTCTCATTGTAATATTAGATTATACATATTTTATCGACAAATTTTAATATCCTAATCTAATATTATAAAAGCTAATGTGGTTACATTGACATTATATTCTACTTATGAATAAAGACTTTTTCGTTTTTGTAGGCAGACTAAATTTAAAAAAAAAACTTTTTCCCCTAGAGCATAATAGGCTAGATGACTGATGTTTAAATCGTTGAAACCAATAGCTTTGATGAAGAATTTAAGTAAATATAGTATGGTAATTGAAAACATTATTTAAATCGGTTAATAATGTTCTGATATATGAGCGTTTAAAGTTTATGTTAGAGACAACTCTGTCCCTTTCCCACAAAACAAAAAATGACGTCACGCCTTACTTGTCAGAATATAATTTATATGGCGTACTGAGAAGTGACGTCACGATTTGTTGTTTCGCCTCTCTGTCTAGCATGATATTAAAATGCTTATAAGTTGCTTATTTTTGATCAGATTTTAATTTTCTTTTCATTAAACTGCTATATTTATGGGCCACATTTGAATAGGATAATAAAAAAAACCCAGTCATCTAGCCTATTAGTAGATTGATTAACAAGGGAGGAAACACATTTTTTTAAGGCGAGAGTGTTTCTTTGAATCCTGAGCGCAGCTCGCAAACACTGCGAGCTATAATGTCGGTGACCTTGGTTCTTGGCGAATATCCTCGTTCCGGTAATCTTAGTATAAAGTGCGAAACCGCAGAGTGCAGCTAGTTTGCCCATAAAGCAGCCACAGTACAGCTCGTTCAGTTGGATGCACAAGCCGCAGGCTAATCATGTAACTGTTCGGGATCGCGATTCGAATCGCGATTTGTCATAAATGTCACTTGTCACTGTCACAGCTTCACGGTATCACGGAGGGATTTTTCTCGCTAACGTTATCGAACGAATGCATTGATTTCCTTAATTAATTTAAGCTAATCCGTCGGACTTTTGGCGTTTCGTTCTGCCCTGCAGGGTCAAATCAGTTTTGGCAGTGACAGTGACAAGTGTAAATTTTTGACAACTCGTATCCGAATCGCGATCCCGAAAAGTTACATGATAGGCCCGCTATGGTCGGCCGGCAAGCGGCGCGCACATCGCGTGCGCATACACGGAAGCGGCTTATGCAAGCGATATTCGTCATCACAACACTTTCCACATTCTACCGAGAAAATGATCGGGTTCCCGGAACTGGTGATAGCAATATTGACACAAATGCATTGGTTATTTCACGCTCTTACGCGAGCGTTGCCACAGGCGGCTAAATCCTATCCGCGGGTTTTTATTGATGGCGGCTCCGAGGTAGATATTTGCATTTTATTATTTGTTTTTCGACGTGAGTAAAGCAAATATTGGAGAGATGTAAATTTATATCCCTACCAAATTATAAGTAGTGTCGGTTAAAAGGCAAAAAAAACTTTTTCTACGGGTCAACTATGAAAAACTATTTAAAAAAGAAACGACGTTGGCTCCCGCACTTCTCATCGTAACTATAGTTGTTATTATTATTGAAATAATAGCCACTAGGGGGAGGCCTTCGTTTAGCAGTGGACGTGTCCGGGCTGATGATGATGATGATGAATAGCCACTATATGATATAACAGTTGAGATTAATATTGGTCATTATCACACTTACTGTGAAAGACAGTCACTAAGTCCGATAATCTCGGACGCGCCAGAATCAGGTCCGTAACGTCCAAACTGTTCACAATCACGTCACCCTGATCTATCATGAGCCACTTAACAGTTAAAGAAACGTATCGAAATGTGCTTTAGAAAATGAGCCATGCATGACACATTATTCTTAGCAGTGGAGTCTCATTGCCGAGGAATTTCCTTTCATATAAGGCCAAGTGTGGTTTGAGTGCCAGCGCAGGCGCACCTTTCTGATTTGTATTTTTTAGACGTTAGGCATGTTTAAAATAATTTACTAATGGGGATCCACACAGCGGTTTTTTCCCTAGGTGGTGCATCGTCGATGTGGCCAGTAGATTAATATCAACTATTTGCTAATGGTAGCAGTACCATTCGCAAATAGTTGATATTAATCTACTGGCCACATCGTCGAATATAGAACGAGTAGATTAATATTAACTATTAGCTATTGGTAGCAGTACCATTCGCAAATAGTTGATATTAATCTACTGGCCACATGACTGCCACTGGACTCCGTATCGTAATAATAATTATTAATATTTTTAATAGATTAATGTAATTAGCGTACTATGCCTTTTTAGTTAAATAATTTTATAAATATAAGTATTTGAAGATATAACAAATAATATGCCATATGTCATTCTGCAAACAGTGGTTGCTGTTCGCTACTCCTAAATCAAATAAATGTGATCAACGATACGATAGTTATCAAGGCATCTATCCCAAATTAATTGGAAATACTACAAGATTTTCGTCGATCTCTACTATCTCTCCAACAAATAACCGTTCGTGCTTGTCGATGTTGATTTGGAATTAGACTACCAATATTATTCAGTACTAAGCGGACGGAGCCCCAATAATAATTCCATTACAATGGTATTTTATCACACGAACTATTTTCGCATCCGCGCAGTTTGACCACAAGGTTTGTTTTTTTTTTATTGATAACACCAAAGTTACAAGTCAAATTTCATTTCAAGTATGTCACAAAAAATAATCACTTAATAAAATGAAGTAATAATTTAAAAAATACGTTAATAATCTCTTATTTTAATAGTTGATATTAATCTACTGGCCACATCGACGAATATAGAACGAGTAGATTAATATCAACTATTTGCTAATGGTAGCAGTACCATTCGCAAATAGTTGATATTAATCTACTAAACCAAAAGCCCAATGTAGCGTGAAATTTATTTACTTCTATACAAGCGATGTGAATCCGTGCAATTCATATGGTTACCGCAAGCTATGGATGAACTGTCTTGATTCTATACTTGATGTAAGTACAATTTTATTATTATTTATTTACGCATTTGCTTTTTTAGGGCTCTGTACCCGAATTATGTCTAACGGGACTTTATTATTAATCCCTTAGCCACGACCTCGCCCGCGCCGGTCGCGTAACCTGCGCCTTGCGTTTGCGACCGCGATGTAAAGTCGCGTACGGACAGCGCGTACATTGGTACGCGTGTCCTGGAGTCCATACTTGCAGTTACGCGTACACTCTTGGGGAACGCGTGCCGCGCGAGCTAGCCGTCGTCAATAGGTTTTTGGTCGCGCGTCAAAGGGGACTTGGACGGCAAAATGGATATACACGCGTGTTCATCGAGTTCAATAATGAAAATATTATCAGATTTATTCAATTTTATGACAGGAAAGCGCTGTCCGTACGCAGCTTTATTCAGAACGTGCTAGGAGCTACTCCGGCGTGAGAGGCAGGTTGCGTGTTGATATAGGCTGATTCAAACTTAATGGCGGCTGTGAATTTAGGCGCGAGACGCTGCTCAGTAGCAAAAATTAGGCGTGCGATGTGCGTACAATCGCAGTCTCACTGCAGCGCACTTCACAGCCGCCATTAAGTTTGAATCAGTCTGTAGCATACACAGAAAAGCGAAAGCCCTACTTCTAATCTCTTCTGTGGTAGCATGTCTGCCTTCAGAGCAACCATCTATTTTCTTCACACAAATTTTTGTCCTGAGTGGGGATCGAACCCACGTCCTACAGCTCTGAAAGCAGACATGCTACCAACTGAGCTACAAGGCTGTCAACATTATATTAAATTAAATTATACTAAGTAAAATGCTTCAAGTCAATAAATCAATAACTACTGTCATCATTATTTAAATATACAGACATAGGTAATTCAAAATAAGCATAAAAAACCTAAAACAATTAATAAATTTAAAATAATAATAACAAAAAATACGCATTGTGCATGTCATAAAATATCAACCTGTATGATAGTATACAAGTTTAATTCACCAACATCATTTACACTTACACGCTTTCTTCTCGCAGTACTCCAAACACACATAATGAGATAATGCTCTTCATAATATGTTTGGTGATAAATTATTGCCCACAATGATGATTCTAATAGACAGGCCCAAAGACTCGGTTCTCTAGTCAGTTGCCGTAAAATCATATTTATATATATAACTTTCGAAGTTGCCTATGCATTCGAAGTTGTGTATAAAACAGTAGCGAAAACGTAAATAGGGTAGATGACTGATGTTTACATCGTTGAAACCAATAGCTTTGATGAAGAATTTAAGTAAATATAGTATGTTTATTGAAATAATAATTTAAATCGGTTAATAATGATCTGATATATGAGCGTTTAAAATTTTTGTTAGAGACAACTCTGTCCCTTTCCCACAAAACAAAAAATTAAATCACGCCTTACTTGTCAGAATAGAATTTATATGGCGTACAGAGAAGTGACGTCACGATTTGCTGTTTTGCCTCTCCGTCTAGCATGATACTAAAATGCTTAAGTTGCTTATTATTGATCAGATTTTCGATTTCTTTTCATTAATCAGCTATATTTATGGGCCACATGTTAATAGAACAATTAAAAAAAACCAGTCATCTAGCCTATTATAGATTCCGGTATATCCTATTTAAGTATCCCGAATTTACAATGAGCAAATAAATTGGAATAAGTAATTCTAATGAATATTTTCTTAAGGTGCAAGTCAAATACAAACTACATAAATATACAGTATCACATACATGTTCTGTTTGGTTCACATTCATTTAGCGAACTTAGTTTGTGTGTGCAAACACCTGAAGGCTTAATAACCAAATTAAAAAAAAACTTTTATATTTATAACAATATTTTTTGACTACACTTCTTTCTTTTTGCCGTTTCTCCACAGCCGCCGTCACCGAGACGTCAACGAGAACAAGATGACGTCGCCGAACAAAAAAAAAGTTGATAAAGAGTCCTTTAACGATTAACAACTGTATTGGGTAAATCAACACGTCGCACGCGTCGCGTAATTCAGCGGGGGCTAAGGTAGCGCAAAAAGTCTTCAATTCTCGAGAAGGAACGCAGAAATTGCTAGTTATCAATGACCCTGTATAAATAAAATATGATTAGGACTCACCTTAACAAGGTTAGCGTTAATGTAGTCTTTCTCGCACCTAGTCAGGACGACTCTGCTGTGATCATACGGGTTTACATCCCTGTATCGATTCAAGGCTTTGTTTTGAGGCTTTTTCGCCTCAAGGCAAGTGTACGGATAAATATGGCATTTCCTTCCGATTTTCTGTAACAACCAGAGATTAACAATTAGTAAGTCAGTTCATAAGTTTTAGACGAAGTTATAACCTATCTGTGGCGAAGGGTCCATATAACCCGATTCCTACCGACTTCCCTTTTGAAAATGTGTCTGTAAGTATCTACAACCGACATACTATCTAGTACCTACAACCTCTCAATAATCTCCGAGGTGCCTTTAAATTATCTTAGCAATGTCACAGAGTAAATATTACTTACTTGCGCGGTAACCCGCTCCGCGTCGAGTTACGCATTCGCCACAGAATAAGTAATAATTACTATGCGCGCAATCCGTTGCGAGCCGTGTTATACCCACAGAATACATATCAGTGAGTACCACAGCAATTTCACAGAATATGTATCAGTTACTATGCGCGGCAAGCCGGTGGGTGCCGGGTTGCTGCCACAGACTTGCATGTCTCACAAGGTTTGCATGTCGAACACAGCGTCTCGCGCGGAAGCGCTACCTATCTATCTCACACTCGTGAATTTTTGTATCGCTCGTGCTCGCTCACACACGCGGGATAACCCGGTGATTTTCGGCTTATAATACCTATTCATTGTATTGTTTACATTACATTTATTGTTGTGTTTTTGGCAATAAATATATTCTTATTCTTATTCTTATTCTTGATGGAAGTGAGTTCCGAGCTATCTATAAACTATAAATCTAGTATATTTCTCTGCTATAAATTAATGTTGATACGGGTTTGAGGTACAATACTTATGGTCGTGTTTTGATCGGTAATTGTTAAGTTTTTTTTGTCTATTTGTTTCGTGTTGTTGTTGTTTTACGAGAATGTGACGATGTGATAGCGCGCCAAAATCGACACGGACCCGCCGATTTTTACGCGATGGTGCTTTAAAGTACCTATGGAGAAGGTGGTTATGGATGTTTCTACTGCTTTCGGCACGATGGTAGATACCTAAGTTTTTTTTGCTTCGGTTTCCCTTTACTGAATTTTCTCCCTTCGCCACTGGAACCTATGCTATGCATTACTCAGAGGTTTCTAAAATAGCAACCATAATTCTTACACGGTGGACGGTGGTACATGGATAAATAAATTGAATTAAACTAGTGCTAGCTTTACTACATTCTACATCAATCTTTTTCATACAAACATAGGTACCTAATCAGCTGTTTCATCTCACTGTTGCAATGATGTGATAGACAGCCTGATTCACTCAAACATGTAGTGTGAATGTATAATATATTTAAATATATATATTTATCTCTCATACATAATATTATTAACACAGTGCTTTATTGTTTACAGATTAGTTCAATAACCTCAGATCAAATATTACGAAAGATGCGTTAACGCGTAATAAAACAACGTTTAAAAATGACTCCCGTGCCGTCAGTTGGTGTATGTACTTGTATACATATAGTTAGATTTATGTTTACGAGTTGCGCCGGAGTGCGAAAGAAGATAGCACTTTTATGAGAGCATAAGGGATAGTGCGCTTCTCGCGGAGACGCGCGCATGTTGGGCCGTCTCTCGCTTACAATACAAAACATCTTTATTGTACACCACCAGTAAAAGATCTTAAAAAACAGTCCCGGGGCTGTTTTCTCGGGGTCATTTGAGGGTGCGATGTGACATATCTCCCTCCTTATATATATACTATCATTGCCTCAGATATTGTTTTCAGTCTTGTTGTTTCCGAGTTACAATAGAGAGTTCATATTAAACTTCTCTTGCTAATATTAACGATAAATATATTAGCAGTACCTATTTAAAATCCTCAAATGTATCTTTCAATCCAATAAGACTGTCGTGGCCTAACAAAGAAAATTGAATTCTAAATAAGTGAAATAAAGCCTTTAATTTGTGCTGTGTATAAAATATTTGCGTATTGTGTTGAATGACTAAACCTGTCGCCTGTACATAAGTGACTTTCTCCAATCGCAAAGTAAAAGCAACAAAACCGAAAAGAAACTCTAAAAGGAAATATGCAACTTGTCATAACTGCTACTTTAAGGGGGCGACTAATGCCAAAAGTAAGTAAAAGGTGTATTTTTAAACACATAGTTTAATGATAAAGAACGTAAATATTCAGATTAAAAAATACTACAGGTAGGGGAAAAGCCTAAAGAAGCCGAGTAACCGAATAGAATTTTAGAAAATAATCTGATTAAAAAAAAAAATACAAATTACCAATATAAAAAAACTATTTTAATTCAAATGCTCTAAACTATCAGCGACAGCACCACATTATTTTTTACGAATTACATAGCCAAACTAATGTTTTAGCACAGTAGCCGTTTATTTTTTTTATATCATGCCTACATTTTGAATAATTAAATAAAATCCCACCTAAATTGCTCAAAGCCATCATCATCATCAATTATATCATGCGAATTTCGACTCTAAACTAATGCAAGACGCGAGGGTGAAATCTGTTATTTTTCTGGCATTAGTCGCACTCGTAACAATAAACGCGAACGGGCCAAACAATATTTTCTGAAAACAATCTAACTGCAAATGCTTGTCATTACGTTAATCATCTTTGTGTATTGTTCATCGCTTGTTTAAGTTAATCATCGAATACATTTAAAAAACCTATAGATACATAGGAAGTCGCAAACTATAGTAATAGAAAAAGAAACCTCTAACTGATAAGAAATAGACGTAAAGGAGATGGCTACAAGATGTTCTATTCCGCACAATCTGTATCTAGTTTGCTATTCATTTATCTATCGTCACTGGAATTCAGCAAATGCAGACACATGCATATGTTGCGTCATAGATAAGTCTATGTATGTATAATACCTACACAATAGAGTAATGCGATGGCAGAAGGTGAGTTTTTGAAAAGGTGGCTATAAACATGTTGTGGTTATCTAGTTGAGAGAATGTTTGGCTGACAGCTACGTAGTATGGGTTCGTTGCAGGGTCGTTACCAATGAGTTCTTATGAATTTACGTACTGATTTATAAACCCATATCAATCTCTTCGATGAAGAAAAACATCGCGAACAAACCTACTTATATGGGAGAAAATAAAATGCATATTTATATGTGAATAAATACACCAACAGTCAGCGTGGTTCATTATCCATACTGCACCGTCTGCACATGCATCGCCGTGTGCACTAAGACCGATGCTGTAGTAGATCAGATTGACGAACGGTGAGTTCTCTGAAGAGTCCCATTGGACAATACACTTGGGGAATAACCCTTTAAGTACAGTAACAAAAAAAAACAATTGTCCGTTAGAATTATTAGGAAATCTTTTCACCTGACTGAAGGTTAAAAAAGACAAAAATTAAGCGCATATCGCCCATTGTGCGCAACTTTTAACTTTTCAGCAATGTTCCGTATCACAGGTTCCGTATCACGTTTCGCAAATGTATATTAAAAAACATCTTTACAGGGTTAAAGTTTTCCATCTTTTATTTCTGTTTAATGGTTTCGATTTTAAAATGTATAACTTGAAAATATATTTCAATGGTTTATTGTGAAGTTTAACGTTAAACAAATATGTACTAATAAATAAATTTCAATGCTTTATTTTAACTTACGTAATAGTTAAAGCAACAAAACATTTCGGAATCTAGAACAATACAATTCTAGGACAAAAGGAAAAACAAGCATGAAAGTTATGGGCGTGGGCAATTGCCTGTTTCATGCATTTTTGGATATTTTTGTTTATAGTAATACCAAAAATATTTTTGAAAAGTTGTATAATAAATTCACGGGTCTATCCCACTTGTCCCATCGTATTACCCCTTGATGACAACTGCCAATATTTTGACCCAGTAGTCCCATGGGACAAATTACATCAATATTTCGGATCCACTAGTCCCATCGTGTTGTACCATTACACTGTTTTGACCTAGTAGTCTAATGGGAAAAGAGACACCAATATTTAATTTAATTTTCGTCTCACTAGACCAATTGAGATTTTGAAGGAGATTCCAGATACTACAAAATGAATGATTTTTTTTCTGAAATATACTGTAATAAAAAATACTAAATTAGTTGTTTACACATGCTTTTAGTTACTATAGTTTAGTATTTAATGTCTCGTTTTCAACTAAATATTAAAAATGTATAAGCTAGGTTTTAGCGATTCTATCATTTGTATGTTTTCTCATTGTACATTTGTTGGCGCGACACGGACAAAGGAAAAATAAACTTTATACACCGACTAGAGATCGCCCGCGACTGTATCAGCGTATGGAAGAAATTTCTATTTTTCCTCCCCATATTCACCACTTTTGATCAACCTGACCAAAAATTATATATTATTATATTGCATTTGTTTTAAAAATTCAATTCAAATACCAATAACATCACTATAACTTCAATACAAACACTCTTAAATTACCCTTGTTAAAAATATTGAATACACCATATTTTAATTCAAATGAACTATCCATATACCAATTTTCGTCCCTATAATTTCAAAAACCAAAAACTTTCCTCACAAAATTTGAAGCATCCAAAGCTGAATGATCGGTTTCTGAAAGATTTTGGTAATTTTTATTAAAACATACTAAAATATTTGTATGATAAGTATCTGTTACCTATGATGCCATTAAGCTATGTTTTAAACAAACTAGACCACTGTTCAATTTTATAATTTATGGTTTGGCAATAATTTAATGAAGATGTTGTGCTCTAGGGATAGTTCAAAAATATATTTACCTAGGGCAGACGCTCGAACTAGGTAAAAACAATTTTGAGAGTGAAGCCAAAAGAAGAATTCAGCTGGGCTGGGCAGCATTCGGGAAACTACGTCAAGTCTTCTCGTCACCCATCCCACAAAGTCTCAAGACGAAAGTTTTCAATCAGTGCGTTCTACCCGTTATGACCTACGGCGCTGAAACATGGACACTCACAGTTGGATCGGTCCACAAGTTTAAAGTCGCTCAGCGAGCTATGGAAAGAGCTATGCTCGGTGTTTCTCTGAGGGATCGTATTCGGAACGAAGTAATTCGCCAGAGAACTAAGGTTACCGACATAGCTCAGCGTATTAGTAAACTGAAATGGCAGTGGGCTGGTCATATCTGTCACAGAACCGATAACCGCTGGGGTAGACGTGTTCTAGAGTGGAGGCTACGTATCGGCAAACGTAGGGTAGGACGTCCTGAGACTCGATGGAGTGACGATATACGTAGGACAGCTGGCAGTGGTTGGAAGCGGATAGCTGAAGATCGGGCTGAGTGGCGTGCCTTGGGAGAGGCTGATTATGATGATGATGATGTTGTGCTGTCACACTCCTTGTATGTATATGTCTATGGTATGTATATGTGTGAGCGTGCTTTAAATACCTCCTTGATATATCACAATACCTATTATAGTATCACTCCATGTAGTTTAGTTTTGGTGGACTAGATATGGAAGTGGCACCATTTCTGGAGTAACGCAGCTAACATGTGCTCGCTGATGTGTTGGCCGGTTGTTTTTTTTTTTTTTTTTTTCTTTTATCTGCCATCAACTAGTACCAGTCATAATCAGATTTATTGGCTTGAGTTTATTAGGTGACACCCCAACGGGAATCATCCTACAAGGATTGGTTATGTTCACTCTTCAAGTTGCAATATATGCCATCTTTTTAGCCTCTTGACGTCTCCAGCCACGTTTAATAACTCCTTGGCTAGAGTGTTGCTGTGAGAATCCAGTCTCTTTTTGTATTTTTTCGAGTATCTATTGACCTCTTGTTTGACAGTGGGCATCTCGAGGTACTCGTGTATCTCTGAGTTTCTTGTGTACCAGCATGCGTCAGAGATTGCCCTTAATACAATATTTTGAAACCTTTGTAGGATCTCCAGGTTTGAGTTACTAGCAGATCCCCAGAGCTGTATGCCATATGTCCAGATGGGTTTTATGATAGATTTGTATACCAGCAGCTTATTGTTAAGTGATAGAGCAGATTGTTTTCCTATCAACCAGCTTAATTGTTTGTATTGAAGGTTTGCTTCGTTTCTCTTTTTCTTGATGTGGTTGGCCCATGTCAGCCTCCTATCAATATGAAGACCAAGGTACCTGACACTTGTTTGGCTCGGCAGTTGCTCTCCGCCCATGCTCACCGGTGGACAGTCCCCCTTCCTTAATGTGAAAGTAATTTGAGTGGATTTTGTTGCACTAGACTTTATTCTCCACTTCTGCAACCACTTGTCTATTTCATCTAGATGTCTTTGTAGTGTTTCTGAAGCTAGAGATGGATCTTTGTTACTGACTAAGCAGGCTGTGTCATCGGCATATGTAGCTACCATTACTTCATCACTGCAGGGTAGGTCAGCAGTGAAAAATGAATATAGTTTCGGGCCTATTACCGAGCCTTGGGGAACTGATGCTGCAATATCATACAATGCAGATACTTCATCTTCATAGCAAACTTGGAATTTTCGTCCATATAAGTATGATTTCTAAAATCATGAAGAATGGATTCGGAAGAGAGGTTTTTAACTTGTAGAGTAGCCCTTTATGCCAGACTCTGTCAAAGGCCTGTTGAACATCGAGGAACACAGCAGCACAGTACTCTTTTTTCTCTAGGGTGTCTCTAATTTTATGCACTACTCGGTGTACCTGTTCCACTGTGGAGTGCCGTTTCCGGAAGCCGAACTGATGATCGGGGATTAGATTTTCTTCTTCAAGCACAGGTTGGAGCCTGTTCATAAATAGTTTTTCAAAGAGTTTTGACATAGTAGGCAGGAGGCTTATAGGTCTATATGAGCTGGTCTCAGTAGGTGGCTTGCCAGGCTTTGGTATCATGCATATATGAGAGATTTTCCAAAGTTTTGGATAGTATTGTACTCTAAGAATCGCATTGAATAGCACAGTGAGGAAGACTATAGTTTTTCTAGGAAGATTTTTCAATACTTCTCCTGTGATTAAGTCAAAGCCTGGTGCCCTTTTATTACCAAGTTTTTTTATAGCAAAGTATATTTCATTTGGAGTAAATGTCTTTATCGGTAGAGCAAGTTGTTGGTCACTGTTTATCACACTATCAATTTCTTTTTCAAATTCCTCCATATCAGACTCATTTGGAGTAAATACTTTTTGCAGGTGCTGTGCAAAAAGTTCTGCTTTCTCTGCATTTATTCTAGCCCATGAGTGTGATTGTGTTCTGATCTGAGGTATTTGGTGTTGTGGCCTGTTATGACTTTTTGTAATTTTCCAAAGGGAATGATTATCTTTTTTTGTTGCTGAAAGTGAAGATAGTTTTTGTTGGAATGTGTAATTCTCATTCTCTTTAATCATTACCTTAAGCTCTCTGGCTGCCTTGTTCCATTCCCTTTTATCAGCCTGTAATCTGCTTTGTTGATATAATCTGCGCAATCTTCTCTTTTCTTAGAGTTTCTTTTTAATTTCCATAGGGATGTTATTGCCTCTTTTTGGTAAATCAATAGATGGTGTTGAGCGCCAAGCAGCTTCTTGGATTTTCTTTGTAATGTAGAATGTAGCTTCGTCGTATATCCTCCTCAGTTTTCAGTTTAATATTTAGGTTCACTTCCTGTTCCAGGCACTCAGCAAATGCATTCCAGTCGGTCCTATAGTTATACAGTGTGTTTTGGTTCCCTGTATATTACAGTTGAGCTAAAGACTCCTATTATAGGTGAGTGATCTGATGATGTGTCCAGGCATGGTTCTATATCATAGTAGTTATCAGAAATCCCCTTAATGATGAAGAAGTCAAGCAAATCAGGTGTTTTGTTTATATCTGTTGGCCATTGTGTAGGTTGTCTAGTTGACAATGTAACTAGTTTTAGGTTGTCAATGGACTTTTTCAGTTCACGGCCTCGAGTTGTTATAATTCTAGATCCCCAATGTGTGTGCTTACAATTCCAGTCACAGGTTTTCCAGTGGCCGGTTGATGGCAACCAATCGGCATTTGGCGGGTTTTGCATACCGTCCGACAGAGGCACTGGTGGCAGCGCAAGGACATGCTCTAAAGAGCTCAGTGTATTTAGGGTAGTCATTGAGAGTGGTTGCATTTGTTCCTTAGCGGAACGCCTTGTGCCCAATTTCTAATAATTCTCATTTAGTTTCTTAGTGTCGATCATATGTGAAGTGTGTCTTAATGTCGATAATCATTAAATGGCTATGTGTGATATGTTACTCTCCTCACTCGCCATACTCACTCCACCAAAGTACCATTACCTGATGTGGTTCGTACCTCGCGTGCCAACTTATATATATTTTATATATTGGTACATAATTAAACTAAAACTCTGAGAATAACAGCCAAGACAGAAAATAAGCTGTAATAGGTTTGAATGAAAGTACACTATGTAATAACATCAATTGATGGTAATTGAAGAAAAACAATCCATGTGATAAGTATTTATTGAAACTTTTATTAATGAAAAGCTAAAAAAGAAAGGAGATCATAGATTCAATGCATGAGAAATAAAAGTCTACCCTCTAACAGAGCAGAAAAACAGCTGGTATTTAAGTCAAATATTATTTATACATTAAAAACAATCTCACTTAGCTCTGAGTATTAAGAAGTTGCAATAGCTAAATATAGTCCTTGGAACTAGATATTCGAAGTAAGTATGAGGAAAAGTGCAGGAAAAAGTTAGAAACGCAATGCACAGTGACACAAAGTTTTGAGGCAAAATAAAGTCTCATAAAAGTTGACTATTTGGTGGCCAAATAAAGACAAAACATGTTAGGCAATGTTCCGCACCATGGTTTCTATGATAATGCCTCATTGGCTATCTGCTCTTTTTTAGAAATCGGCCTGAAGGCTTGGATAGATAATGCGTGGCGTCTTCACTTCACTATATTCCTTAGTTATATACACTATAATAGAACTGACCTGGTAGATCTGGGGCCAGGAGTTGTTGGCCACTATGTCCCTGTATTCCTCTTCTACTCGTTTAGAATTCATCGTAAATAATTATCTTCAAACTATCAAAACATGCATAGCACGCGACACCAACAAAAGTCTAGTACCAAACTTTTAATCCCGGTTTATGAAACTGGTGCGGTAGTTTCCTCACACGTACACTGGATGAAAGGCTAACTTATTGTTATAATCGAATTCGATGCTCTAAAATTTTAGTTCGCAAATTCAGCAGGCACGGGAATGAATGTCTAGCGGCCTTCCTTGCAGTTTTAGCTCACAGAAACAACCAACCGAACCGCACCGCTTCTCTGTTTAGTTCAGGTAATGTTGCCAGAAGGAGAGTTTGAGTAACGTATAAATTCAATTTGGCTACCAGAGGTATTCACGAACAAATCAATCGTTCGGGTTCATATTCCCTGTCTCAGTCATCCTGAATGTAGATGAGTGGGACGGATAATGTGGCTCCGAACGAAAACCTTTACGACTGCGTTGTGAATACCCCTGCAGAGAACATTAAAAAAGTAACGAAATTATAATACAGTGCGATTTGCACGTCCTTCACAACACGTCAGTGACATGCAAGAATCAAAAAAAGGGAAATCCTAGGATTTTAATATTACTAGGTACTTACATTTTCTTATTGAAGACCTTTACCTTTAACTTGCAGGATTTAGCTATGCGAATAGCGCTAATAAGAAACAACACTGAACCGATAAAAATATTCTGCACCTCTATTATTCACAACTCAATCGGAAAGGTTTCCGATCGAGTTCACACTCTCCGTCTCTATCATCCTGAATGTATAGATGAATGGGACAGTGTGAATACTCCTGCTGACCTGTTTTATGTTTTTAAAATGTCTAGTCCGGCTAGCAGTGTTGCCAAAACGTAATTTCAAATAAATAAGTTAAAAAAAGTTAATTTTGAGCCTTGTAGGGTCTAGCTCGCTCTCTCTTTTGAGTCGTCGTCGTCGGAGTCGTCGCAATTTTTGTCAAAACAATATCGCAACTATACTATAATTATCTCACTCCACCGAGTGAGTGATATTTATTATTGAATCACTTTGATCTATCGGACCACGGGCAAAGAGTGTCGATGAAGAAATATATGTATGCGGCTGAAGGACTTGTATCAGTTACTAGGAATTATTAAAAACAAACAACACTTCTTCGCCACGTTCCGAATTGAGTCAAAATCGCTGTTGGCGCTGTGAGCGCGATAAAAACCCATTCCGAATTGGCGTTAGCGCGTCTACGATAGCAGTATCGACGTCATGGATGATGTCATTACTGGCGCCATCTTGCGTTCACAGTGATATTGCTTCCCGGCGTTATCACTGGGAGCGCTGTCAAATCTGACGTTTAACTCGTACAAGATAAATATGGAAAGTAAAAGGCGAGTTGTTTGTAAATACTTAAGAAGAAGAAAAACTGTTATAGAAGAGAAATAATGTTGGTCGTGAGTAATGATGACACTGGTGATAACCAAATCCAGTTATATTTCTGTGCAGACCAGCACCCTTATCATGAACGTTCGCGATTCCGTTTGTGATAGCATGCCATCCTGCTCGTACCAAACCACTCGCACCATGCGCCCTCCTGCTCGCGCACGCTCGCAATCAGAATCACGAACGTCCATGATAAGGGCACTGATCGAAAGAGGTTAGTTTATTAGTTTCCCATGTTTAGCCATTCCGAAATGATATTGCGCTGATAGTACTGTCAGCCCAATAATCAAAACGGAACGACATTTATCGCTCACAGCGCCAACAGCGATTTTGACTCAATTCGGAACGCGGCGCTTGACTTTGACTCTTGATCTTGACTTTTACTTTTGAGACGTCAGACGTCAGGGTGGCAGTAATGTGGCGTGTGGCATTAATGGCATTGGCAGGCAGATAAACCCAGTTTAAATTTGATTCTACGTGAATTCAAAGAGTACTTTGTAAGACCAATTACCAAATATCTCTAAGCTTAAGACATTTCCCATACGCAGGTGGCCTAGTGGTACAAATTTCCCACTATTCCCATACCAACTTGTATGAACTAGGCCAAAATGTCACATGAACGGTCTAATAGTGATTAATTTAATGGTGATTGTAAGTACCTAACTACTGTGTAACTTTGGGAACAAATACAACACGTTTGCACATACATTCTAAGAGAAACGTTTTCCTGTGTACTGCGACCGTAGTCATTATCTCCTCACATCACCCTTGCTATCTTAGAACCTCCTGAGATCCGCGTCTCGACCCGAAGGAGCCCTACCTACTTTGCTACCTTACTAAATGAGGAGAGGCCTTGAATGCTGATTTCAATATCAAACCATGGCTTCACCACGTACTCGCCGCAGATTGAACAGCATCCGTACCCAGGACGAAAACAACGTAAGTAGAAGGGAATAATTACGAAAAGAAATACTTATAATTTAAAAAATCAATTGCCAGTGGCTGGGTCATATCTGTCACAGAACCAATAACTATTGAGGTAGACTTGTTCTTGAGTTGAGACCGCAAATCTGCAAATGTTGCATGGGATGTCCTAACACCTGATAGAGTGTAAATTAGTATTGTCTGGAAGCCTGGAATGAAGACTAGAAGTGAAAAGCTGGACATCGCGCTCAGTGGCATGCATTGGACGAGGCCTATGTTTAGCAGTGGACTTATAGTGGTTAATTTTACTGCCCCTGAAACTTATTTCTTGAATAAGAATATTATCACTATTTCCTCTATATTGTTTACTAACTTTCGCGTTTATTATTAGTAGGATAAGTTGCTTATAGTTTTAATAGTGCAGAATAGGGAATATGCATGTGTTTCAATTAATAAAAATAATAGGATTAATGGAGAGTTTATATTTGAAATCTGCTAGTAAAGTTTTGAAATATAAGCCTTCAAAGTAATTGGGAGGGAGTCATCTGTCCCTTTCTAGCAAAACACGTGCATAGTATAGAATGTTTGGAATCGTGAACTTTGACGTCATAAACCTAGTATAGTGCCCTCTCTGTCTAACATGAAACTAAAATGATTGAAATATTATGAAAATGTTACGTTCAATGATTTGCTTTGTTGCTAGTCAGATTTTTTGTGTGTCAATAAAAAACCACATGCTTATTCCCTATTGTCTAAACTATTAAATACCTCCATTATTTGCAGAATCTAAAAAAATGAAAAGGCTGAGTGCTCATGTTATTAGATCTACAATACTGCATGAAGATTGATATTTGTGAGAGTTGTTTGATTTCGTTACACTATTTGGTTGTTACAGAAATGTTTTGAGTGCAGCACCTTGAATCCCCAGTGGGCCTCTGTTTCGTATGGGATTTGGATATGCTTGGACTGTAGTGGCATTCATCGCAGCCTTGGTGTTCACCTCTCCTTTGTGCGATCTGTCACCATGGATAAATGGAAAGAAATAGAATTAGAAAAAATGATGGTTAGTGAACAATTTATTAGTTATTTATATGGGTACAAATAATATTTTATGCAAAGACAGTTTTTTTGTTTACTGCAATTGTTTAGCAATCCTCAAGCCTACTGCCAAGCGTGGGGATTATGGCAATCCTTTTGATAATCTTTTTGAAACTGAAGATTCGTTTTTAGCCTCAAATGTAGGCTGGTGTCTACCAAAGTTAAGTAAAGCAGAAAAAAAAAAAAAATCTTTCACATTTTAAAATAAAGAAATACAAATGAGAATGTCAGCATTCACTTGTTTGTTAGATATAAACATCAAGACCCAGCTTTGCTTTTACTCATCTTTTACGTTTGCTTGCGTTTGACTGCTAAATCATCTCATGTTAAGCGAATTCATGTCTGTTGGTTAGCCCTGTTCTTGTTATAATCACAACATTTCATTGGTATATTTTTAGTGGATGTATTATACAATGTGTAGCAAAAAGATTCAACAATACTGAAGGGTTTGTATGTACTCATCATTATGAACAACTATAGAGCCAACATTGAAATCGCGAAATAAACCAGCTGTTCCACACAAAAAGTACATTGACCTTGGACAAAATGTATGGAGCAACTGATTTTTTTTCCTGATCTCAGGCCTTGCCAGTAAAAGTTGTTCATAATGATGAGTACATACATACCCTTCAGTATTGTTGAACCTTTTTGTTACACATTACACATTGTACATAATAGTAAATTAAGATTATGAACCTGTGTTAAGTATTATTTAAATTAAATATTTTAGGCCTTGTTATTTTAAAACGGCGCGGCGCTTAAAAATTAATGACCATAATTATTGCGCACTACAGTTTTATAATGCGCTAAGATAAACAACATTTGTTAACTTAAGCAGTATTTTGCATTAGTGAGGCCCTAAAAATTCAAGCTAAGTAAGTACATAAGTCTCAGCTCTGCTAAATCACATAAAGATCCAGTTAAGTTCCAACATGTAATTAGTATAAAAATAAAGACCCGGCGCGCCCTAATTAACCTTTTGACCGCCTCCAAAAAATTACCTATTAAAAATAAAAGTTTTTCATAATCAGCACCCTTATCATGGACGTTCGCGATTCTGATTGCGATAGCATGCCATCCCGCTCGTACGAACTTACTCGCGCCATGCGCCCTCCCGCTCGCGCACGCTCGCAATCAGAATCACGAACGTCCATGATAAGGGTCTAGTTATAGAGAATCAAGCATTTTTTACCTTTAAACAGGCCATATTTTTTGTCATCTGTACATGTTGTCGCTCAGGGCTCGCTAGCGCTTGTCACTTATAGATGACTGGCGGTCAATAGGTTAAACATTTGAATTTAGTTTTGCGTTATACTGCTAAATCACTTCATCTTTGGCGAACTGGTATCATTGTTTATGTTGTTCTAAGCAGAGTGGTGTAGAAATCCATCATAGGTGGTTGAGCTCTCGTCCTGTATGCTCTATTTACATCCACACTATACAATTATCTTAAACTTTTTTGTACCTATTGTTTAAATTTGTTATGCATTCCCATTGTCTTGTCTTGTGTACAAAATGTGTTTTTTCCACAATTTAAATCTTGTCTATTGTCTTAGTCCAGAATTAGACGTTTTCTGACTGATAATGACATACAAAACATTGGCACTTTGTTTTTTTGTAATTTTTTGGTTAAAATAGTCTTCCGCAAAGTAACGCCTGAATAATCACATATATACAAAACATTATTATGCAAAACCAGTAGTTACGAAGCTTCGGTTTCATTACGCAGCTGAAGCGCAATTATATATCTAAGTCTTTTTATTTATCTATAAATGTCACACAAATGCATACTAGCTTTACAATTGTATGCTCTTTAGATTAATTGTGTCGGATTTACAAAATATGTAATCATCAAAAGTATGTAATTAAGAACCTATTCATGGTTTAGACCTGGGTATGTCCTAAAACTGCATCCAGAACCGCCGGAAGACGGGCAGCAGTGTCCTCTTAGTTAACGGTGGTAACACTCTGCGATCCCCAAGCCCCTGCCAAGCGTGGGGATTATGGCAACCCTTCCCTATTGGGGGGAGGCCTTCGTCCAGCAGTGGACGTCTTCCGGCTGTTGATGTGATGTGATGGTTAAGAACCACAATTAAAATGACCTCTTTTTGAAATGGTAATGTTGAATTATTTGGTATTCAGCTGCTGCCAAAACGATTGGTCCATTGCAAGTCAAGTTGATATTACTAAAACATGACTGTAAAAGACAATTTATCACTGCCCCTGCTGTGCCCTACAATTTCACCTCCTATCCTACAGCACTCGCATTTTTCCATACAAGCCTACGGGATAAAACGTTCCATAAAATATAGAAAACCCTAACCTTATTCCGCGCAATGTACAAGCAAAAGCAAATTCACTGAGCAACCTGCAGTAAGAGCGTTTTTAACCGACTTCAATAAAGGACGAGGTTCTACGTTCGACTGTATTAAAAAAAAAAAATTTTTACCGATTTCTCCGTCAAATGTGGACCTATTTTGAAAATTATATTTTTGTTTGGTCGGTGATACGTCAGTGGTGGTCCCATATACATTTTATCGAAATCGGTTCAGTAGTTTGGGTTTTAAATCAAAACTACCGAAATAATAAGTGGAAAATATGAAGATGTCCGAAATTGAAGTCGGTGGTTTTTTTTAAATTAGCGTATTATTAGTATTCATGTTTATTTGGAATAATCAAAAACTATTTTGTATTCTTGTGTCAATGCGACTACTAATGTAACACATTACATACACAACCATACACTCACAACATCAAATACACAACAAACGCAAATACATACATTTATCACACATTTTTAGCTAACTAGAAGCATGACCTGAATTACACAAATTACTTGACGTGTCAATATAAGTTATAATTGCTTATTTGCGTGCCTCGGCTATCTTGCTTGCAAATTACCTATTATCAATATTTTGAACGCCACCCATTAAAAAAAGCAGGGATTTCAAAATCAGATATATAACTTAACATATTTTTATTATTAATTAATTAATGTATTATTTTTATTTTATTATAAATTTTTTATAGGCCATATTTTTTGTGTCAACTATAGACGTCGTTAGCGTATAGGGCCTGCTCGCGCTTCTCTAATATTGATGGCATTGGGTTAAGGTATACTAACTTGAGAAATTTTAGCTTAGTTAAATAAATTAAAAAATGCCGAAACTGGTTCTGTTTAGTATCAAAAGAGTTGTAGTGGTAGGACTCTACTGCAGAGTCCGCCTGGGGAAGTACCACACCTTTGCCAGTTATTCAACCGCCAAGCAGTAGTGTGCAAGCATTACTGAGATCCGGTATGAAAGGCAATGTTACCAGAGAAATTACTGGGTATGAAGAGATTTAATATCTAATATCACAGGGTGACGAGCGCAGTGCAGTGCGGCGCCGGATTGTGTTTATCAACAGCCGGAAGACGTCTACTGCTGGACGAAGGCCTCTCCCTTAAAGGGAGGTGTTGCCATAATCCCCACGCTTGGCAGGCGGCTTGGGGATCGCAGAATGGTTACCACCGTTAACTGAGAGGACGCTGCTGCCCGTCCTCCGGTGGTTCTGGATGCAGTTTTAGGACATACCCAGGTCCCAGGATTGTGTTCGCAAGTTCACAATTCTATACTGCTACTGTTAGTGGCAGGCGTTACGCTTACCACCAGGCGAAAGTCATGCTGCATTGACGAGACGTCAATTGACAGTATAATTTTTTTTATAAGTTTTTAACCTAGATCTTAATAAAAATAGAATAAAGCAATTTCAAAATGGTTATAAAAAAATTAATATCCTTTCATTTAAAATGAAAAGGCAGAGTATTTTAACGAAGAATGTACCGTGTACCTTATTTACTCGACAGGGAACCTCATTATGCGTATAATACATCTAGTATCAAAACGAATTCTACGTTCTATGTGCGCCATATACCTTCTGTGTAGTGTGTGAAACAACCCTATATTTTTACCAGACCAAATGAGTGCGGAATTCTGCCCCGTGGTAAACAATTTACCATTTATTTTCCCCAGGTGGGCGGCAATCAGAAAGCAAGGGAGTTTTTTGAATCGCAGCCTGACCACAAGCCTGGCCTGACTATACCTCAGAAGTATAACACTAAAATGGCAGCAATGTACAGACAAAAGGTTGGTTTATAGCATTATATTGATAGGTAAGTTCAGTAGTTCATAATTGACGCATTATGGACGAACTGATCTGGGTTAATATAAGTTTTTTATGGTTGACGGACTGTATGACCATTGCTTATCTGATGTTAGCTGACAGTTTTATTGGAGATAGTAACGGTGTAGTATGTCTACATTCATGGATTTTCATAAATAGGCTTAAAGAATCGCGTAGGTACTGTACTGAGTAATCATCCGTCGCGGCAACATCATTACTGACACAGAAAAGCGAAAGCCCTACTTCTTAGGTAGAATGGCTGTCAAAACAAAGTTGTCAAGCAATTGTATGGAAAGCTGCTGCTGCAGTTTCACACTTATTTGTATAGAAACTATGACGAAAAAATGCCAATCATTGGTCGCGCTTTTGAAGTAAAACCCACGAAATGCCATTTTGCAACAGATTAAAATAGATCTAATTACGATGCTATGTGGTTTGGTTTCTTACGCGTCTATTTAAATTGTCTTTTTAAGTATTCTCAGTTTAATAACATGTATATTGGTAGAATTCTCATCAAGCGCATTTGCATTTAATGCCGGCTAGCGCGGCGCGTCACATTTCCGTTCTATTCACTTCTCTCTTCAGTGATTACTGACGTCAATAGTAGATAATTAGATAAGTTTTTAAGGGTTAACTCATGTGTGAGAGATATTACTATGCCAAATTCAACAAGATTTGTACCATCGAACTATCGAAAAATTCGTAGAAAGTATTCAATTGAAGTCATCATCAGCCCGGAGACGTCCACTGCTGAACAAAGGCATCCCCCTTAGACCGCCACATTGTACGACAACCTGCTATTTGCATCCACCGGTTGCCCGCAACTTTTACAATGTCGTCGGTCCACCTAGTGGGAGGCCTGCCTACTCTGCGTCTTCTGGTTCGCGGTCGCCACTCAAGAACCTTTCTTCCCCATCGGTTATCAGTTCTTCAATTGAAGTAAGCATGTAAAAATTTGTTCCTGGTATCTGGGGGAGTGGTCATAAATGTCTGTATTGAATACGTAATTACATGCTACAAATTTTTCTATAGTTTCCTTGCAGAGGGACGGTGACGTGAAATAGTAACTAACAAAGAAATTGTTACTTTTCTTACATATATATATTTTTTTAATAATTATCCTCGAAAAATATAAATTACAATTGAGTGTGTATTAAAATCTTGGTGGAAAAATATATATATCTATAATTGTACTTACTACTACTACAATAATATCATAGGTTTAAATCACTACTACTAACACTGTACTTATGGATAATGTGTCCGAAATAAAGTTTTTTTTAAAAATAAATAACCTAAAGTTTTTCGCCGTTTACTTCGAAATTTTGACACAAAGTTGCATTCGAAAACGCCACTTTTGTTCCACAGCTACGAATAGCCGTGTCATAGTTTTATATTACTGTAATCTGGTATAACTAGATTTCTATTTTTATTTAGATTACCGCACTTGCTGAAGGGAAGGACTGGAGTCCGGAAGATTACCAGCCGGGGGTGATGGAGAAAGATACGAAGTCCAAGGACTTTTATTCCTCTGGTGACAACAACTTTCACTCTGCCGGGTCTGATCCTAACATCAGTTACCAGTAAGTGTTGCTGTTATAAGATTTACTATTTACAAATGATGTGGTTAAGCTTAGGACGGCCCTGGCATATATTACCCTGGATAGGGACCTGGGAATGTCCCAAAACTGCATCCAGAACCACCGGTGGACGAGCAGCAGCGTCTTCTTGGTTAACGGTGGTGAGCATTCTACGATCCCCAAGCCGCCTGCCAAACGTTGAGGTTATGGCAACCCTTCCCTATTGAGGGGCGGCCTTCATACAGTGGACGTTTTCTGGCTGATGATGATGATGATGTTTGGAATTTCGGATTGATAATAACAACTAAGCTGAAAAATACAGCGTTTTCGACCAACCTGCTTACAGAGAACACTATGCACTACGTCGTGAAACAGTCGGTGTTATTCTTGTCGTAAATATTATTATTTTTCCGTACAGTAACGAGTATGATAGCGGCCGGTACACCGGATTCGGCAACACGCCGAATCAATCCCAGTCGACGCCCATGTCCCCTGCGCACAGCGGCAACGAACTAGTGGACAATACTCTGGCATCGCTCGCTTCGGTAAGTCGATTTTCATACACACATGCCGACAAACTTATATTTTTTTATACATTCATGTGACGAGACGAGCAAGACGTTCGCCTGGTGGTAAGCGTCACGCCTGCCACTAACAGTAGCAGTGCCAGAATTGTGAACTTGCGAACACAATCCAGCGCCGCACTTCCAGGCGCTCGTCACCCTGAGATATCAGATGTTAAATCTCTTCATACCCAGTAATTTTAACTTTCGCATTTATAATATTAGGGTAGTAGTGTGATGACTTAATTTTGCAAGGGTATCATCATCTTTCAGGGGTGGTCGGTGTTTGCGTCGTCGGTGACCAAGGCCGCCCGCAGCGCTACTGAGAATGCCGTCAAGTACGGTGGCATTGCTTCGCAGAAGGTCTCAGAGATGGCCACTACGGTCACTGAAAAGGTAAAAGATTCATAACTTCGTTGATAATTAGATGTTAATGGATAGCTTAAAGCTATCCATTGTATCTTCATCAGCCAGATAACGTCAACTGCTGGAGCATACCCAGGTCCATTGTATCATCATCATCAGCCCTTCGTTTTCCACTGCTGCATAGGCCTCTCCCAATGTACGCCACTGAGCTCGGTTGGCAGGTCTTTTCATCCAGTTTTTGCCCGCCACTTTACGCAGGTCGTCGCTCTACCTAGCTGCAGGGAGTCCATTATATACTGTACAAGGTCCAAATTCTAATTCTGAGTGGGGGTGATGAGTTTTGCACTGACGTCCTTGGGCTTGGCTTGGGGTGTATTGTGCATATTATTGTATACAGGGTAACGCGAAACGGTCTTACCAAGCCGAAAGGAGGTCATTATACTTATCATTCTGAACAACTTTTACTATGGGGCTAACACAGTATTATAACTATACTATAACTATAATTTTGTCGGGGTGTTTTTTTATGTATCCAATATGAGAGTTTTTCGAAAATTCAGAGTTGGCCTTATCGAAAAACTTGTTGACAATGATGAGAAGGATGACCTGCTTTCGGCTTAGTAATGCCACAGATAACATAATAGTACTATATACGTACAGAAGGTTCACTCCCATAGAAAACGTTTAGAAATATAGTTGTCTGTCAAAGCTCCAAAGAGTGAGTTATCTGTACGTAATATAATATGGACCTGGGTATGTCCTAAAACTGCATCTAGACCCACCGGAGGACGGGCAGCAGCGTCCTTTTGGTTAACGGTAGTGAGCATTCTGCGATCCCCAAGCCGCCTGCCAAGCGTGGGGATTATGGCAACCCGTCCCTATTAAGGGGGAGGCCTTTGTCCAGTATTGGACGTCTTATGGCTGTCAATGATGATGATGATGATGAATATAATATAATTTTAATGTAATTATCTGTGATTTCACCTTGAAATCATTGCACCTACATGATATCAGCTAGGTGATTAGTTTCGAGGTAAATTGGTGTCATAAATGTGGTTCGTTGTTGGGTCATGTAGGTGAACAACCGCGGCGGGTGGAGCACCCTCGGGGGCAGCACGGAGACGCGGCGCGCGAGCAACTCCGGCGCCTCCTACCAAGGGCAGGGATACGGCGCCATGAAGAGCTCCACGTCCGAGCCCTACTCGCAGTGGTAACCAATCCATCCTTACAAAAAAACTACACAACATGGTTAGGCTCCGTATCAGAAGGAATATCAGGGTAAATGACGATGTTTGCAGAACGTCGACTTGTTAAAACGTGTACATGGTGACGACGTCTTGAGTGGAAAACGACTTACTAGTAAACCGTCCATTATACAAAAGGTCAAGGACAGCCAGTAACAAAAAAAAATAGTAAACATATCCTTACTAACTAAAATAAGAAACAAAAAAAAAACGCTTCTAACAATGACATAGAAACAAAAAAACACTTGTTTTTCATTTTCATTGTTAAGCAAAAGCGTAATGTTATAATTACTTATAGCTAAATCAATGTAATGCAGCCAGGAAAAAATGTGACATTCAGTAAAAATTACAATAAAACAATATTATTACACAGCTACCGACTCAAATCCGACTCTGGATTCTGTTGGCCAAATGGAAGAACAAAATATATATATAAATAATAAATAAATAACAGACTGCTGTCAGTTTTGTTCCAAAATTACGATCAGCCAGAAGTCGTCGTAGACGGGGGGGGGGGGGGGGAGCATAGTCGCCACGCGTGGCAGATGCCTTGGGAATCGCAGAATGTTCACCAGAGGGGGACGCTGCGGCCCGTCCTCCGGTAGTTCTGGATGCAGTTTTAGGACACACCCAGGTCCCAAAAGAGCTCAATGTACTCATTATTGTGAATAACATTTGCTATAGGGCATTCCGGGTCTGCGTTCTCCAATGTTGACCCGCGATTTTAACTATATCGTCGACCTAATGAGCCGTCATTCGTTGTGTCGTCGGACATCCACCAGTCTGATGCTTCGTTATCAGTGCGCGGGCACGTAGCCGTCAAAATTATAGTCTACAAAATACATTTATCCAGAGGCAGTTTATCTATAAGGCAAACAAGGCACGAGGTTACATGGGGTGCGTACGACAGTTTTTAAACAAAAAATATCAGTAAGGTACCACAAGACCTAAATGTAGTCATACTAGACGCCACATCTCTAACTGGCATAGTCCTTATAACAATATGCAAGACAATGTATGGCCGCATGACTACAGGAGGAGGGGGGCGCCGCCGAAAATTTGCTAGTCTAGAGCGCTGTTGACATTTAATCCGCCTCTGCATTTATCATCATCATCCAGGTTCAAATTTTGAAATTGCCTCAAATTTGCGTTGCCTATTTGGAAGCCACAGATAAAAATATAGGTGGACATTTCACACAGCGCCATCTAGCCCCACACTAAGCTGTGCGGTCACATTTTGTACAGATTTATATTGCGATGAGACTGGCACTTTGTGAGCTAATCCATCTATTCGGGCGTTATCGTGGATAGATATGCCATCCGCTGTCACTTCTCCAGTGATTTATAGACAATAGACAATATTTTATTTCCGACAAAAAACATAGCTCACAAACAAAAAAAAATAGGAAAAATAGCTTGTCTTCTGTTGGAGCTGGTAGGTGACGTAACGCACAAGTATACACACACACACACACACTCACAAACACATATAATGAGTATATTAATAATAAGGTATAACATTAATAGTTAATTCATAGCCAATAACATATATAACATGATTGCTAATTACTGTTTCACCACATACAATAATGAGGTAATAATCCAAAACAAAACAAGCCTAAAATCTACAACTTATAAAACGTCTAGCTAGAGCTTCAGTCGAAACACAAAAAACAGGCACAACGAATTTTTTACTTGTGCAATAAGTATCAAATATATAATACATCGGTGATATTCGTTGCCTCATCCAACTTGTTCTTAAGCCTGTACATAGCTACACACCGGCCTTCAGTGCCAATCGTTACTCCATCTGATATGTAAGTCCTCTCCATTGGGCCTTTCTGTTGGTGAATAAATCTTCCCGATTCTGTGAGAAATCTGTGCCTTATAGTTTTGGATTGACTTAAAGAAGTAAAGTTACCGCTTTGGATGAGCAGCGTATGGCACAGCGCGTTTTTTGTTCAAATAAATTGAATACCAATGGTAACGAACAACCAGAGAGTGTAGTAAAACATTTCGATCTTCTGGTACTTGATCCCAGCCGTCTACCTCAATATTGAAGCGACGAATCAGTCGGCCTCTGTTGAAATTTAACAGCGTTAAATTAAACGCGATTTGTTCGCCTTCAATACATTTATAATAATGTGATAAGGGTATACGACCAGTGTGTGTTGCCAGTGATGACATATGGAACTGAAAGGTGGTCTTTAACTGCTGGCCTTTTGGAGAAACTTAGAGTCACGCAACGGGCAATGGAGAGAGCTATGCTCGGAGTTACTTTGCGCGATAGAATCCGGAACGAGGATATTCGCCAAAGAACCAAAGTCACCGACATAGCTCGCAAGGTTTGCAAGTTGAAGTGGCTGTGGGCAGGCCACATCGCTCGACGAACTGATAACCGATGGGGAAGAAAGGTTCTTGAGTGGCGACCGCGAACCGGAAGACGCAGCGTAGGAAGGCCTCCCACACTATATATATAAATATATAGGTGGACCGACGACATTGTACATACAAGCTTTGCTTAGTATGGGGCTAGATGGCGCTGTGTGTAATAAATGTCCCCCCAATATTTATTTATTTATTTATTGTAAAAGTCGCGGGCAACCGGTGGATGCAAATGGCAGGTTGTCGTACAGTGTGGCGGTCTAAGAGGGAGGCCTTCGTTCAGCAGTGGACGTCTCCGGGCTGATGATGATGATGAATGTGATAATATTAATTTATTTGTGTGTTTAACATTTTTAGGAACGAACAAACTCAGCCGTGGAAAGAATCCATCACTACCAAGAACATGGACGCAGGAGACTTGTCCAAGGCAGGCATAGCTAGCCCGCCGTCTGATGTCAAGGATATCACTATAAAGAAAAAAAACGACGAAGAATCTTGGGAGTGGCTCAATAACTAAAACCAGTTTCCGTAGGTATGTGATTGACACCACTTATAGCTTGACACAAAATTCTTATAACGGAAACTTTTATCTTCCATAGTAGCATAATCAGTCTGTTAATAGCCCATTGCTGGCCTATAGTTGCGGATTGGTGGATTAACATCCACCTTCCTTACATCTTTTATCTGAGCAAAGAAGTACGCTGAAAACCAGCCTTGCGTGACCCTCCGGGAGCACGCAGCACAGCGCTGAGTGTACCCCTATTATATTGCCAAACAACGACTGTTGTGTTTTATTTTAGTGTTGTTACTCGTGTTTTTGGCAATAAATATATTCTTATTCTTAACATACACCATCGAGGGTACTCAATGGTGTATGTCGAATAGAAATACCGTTTTTTTTCATAGTTCCATTTAAAAAAACGGTATTCTTATTCGGTCAGTGATTTTACCAAGGAGGTTTGTTTGTATTGAAATTTATCATAAGAATTTTAATAAATTGAAAACTTTTGCATCTTTTGTAATCTAAATCTTATTTGTGTCTTTGGCTAAAAACTTACGGTGAACCCACATACAATACGATATGAGTGACTTCAAATTCAGAATAAACAGATTTCTCTATATAGGTAAACTTGCTCTATCCTAGATTGCATCATTAGGCAGGATTAGGAGGAGCGTTAGGCAGCATGTGGTCAAATGCAGGTTTTTGAATATATTATATCCGCTATGTTAGAGAAAAATTATAAATACAGCTTCACGCTACTTTTCAGGCTTCTCTTATTTAAATTAAATTCTCGTTGTTGAGCGTCAATAACATTCGCCATATTATAGTTTAAAAAAAAACATTGATAAATATGTCGACCCCGTAACAAATGAAATCGTTACTAGTAATGTTATTATTTAATTAATAACACTTTTCCTCATAACGCTATAATTGGATACCACTGTACTTTGTTTTAGGAATAATTAAGTACCATCGTTCCCCGTAATGCAATAATTGAATACCATGGTTCCTCAACCTCATACTATAATTGATTAACACCATCCCTCGATAAGTTATAATTTAATATCAGAATATCACTGTTCCTTTTAACGGTTGTATTAAATTTCAATACTATCTTACTTCGTAACGCTAAGATTATGTGTGCAATATCTATATTTTTCATCGACCCAAAGGGAAGGTTCTCTTTTGTCAGATCTAAAGAATTTTATGTGTATCATTAAACAGTTTCGGTTTAAGTAATAAAATACAGTTATTTATCTTGATTATTAACCTAACCATCCCCTACCGCACGCGTCGCGAGGACCAATTTATTGCATTTACCGATGTTATGAGGCAATTATTAATAAAAAGCTGACAAACTGATGAATTAATCACTTAGGCTTCTATTAAAAAAACCGGTAATTATTAATAGTTCTCATTTGATTACCGATTACCGTAACATAATATACGCTCCCGATATTTATGAAGTTTTTATATATTTTTACATAAAGAGGAAACCTTTTCCTACAGATATAAAATGTTTACTTCGGATCATTAGATTTTTTGCTAACCGGCTCCAATAAGATGTTTTTTTCTCAGCTAAGTACCGATTTGCAGTATTTTAATGTAATTTTTTTTTCAGATGGTCCTATGACGAACAATGGCGTCGAGTAGCTGAATAAATGCGCGAGTTCAACTTGAATCCCCCAGTTTTTTGAGCCCCCGAGGGATCGAAAAACACTCGCTATTCCACCTCGACCCCCAGAAAAATACTTACAACTCACATAAAATATTACATGGATTTATCTAACGTCGTCGGTACAATGTCAATGTAATTAAAGGATGTAAAAGAAATAAAGAGCATTTAAGAATTCCTTGGGGGAATCGTGGTAGAACAGAGAGTATTTTTCGGTCCGTTGGGAGATCTTGGTGGAATAGCGAGTGTTTTTCGATCCCCTGGGAGAATGTAAAAAGGGGATTCAAGTGGAACGCGCGAATAAATAATGTACTAAGTAGAATTTAAACATGTATGATTATCGTAATTCATATATCATTATTTTATCAGTATGACAAAATGCCACAAACGCTGCTCGAATTACACTATATAATCAGCTTATAAAGCTCATGATAATTGTCAACGATGTACATAGTAGCTTATCTATGTTATCGGTACCTTTTGACATTATGTCCATAAAATGGTGCTAGATTATTTTAGCAATTTGAGAATAATCATATTTATAACATTATGCATAAATGCTTGTTAGATAAGACGTCTCACGCTCAGTTAAACGTGATGTTACACAATTCTCTTGTCTTTCAGTTCAAAACAAACTGATCAACATAAATAGACAGTTAAAATCATAACGCCTTTTTGTGCAGTCGGTTAAAAAGGTACATCTTAAATCAGCATCAGAAAACCCTTAGTTTACGAAACTTTTCAACCAAATTGAATCCATTCGGTTGAATCGTGTAATCTCGCATCTGAGACTTACCGCTTAACTTACTTTTTCACAATTATAACGTCTATATTCTGTCTATTATATTAATCATTTTTGGCAGTTCATACAAAGTTGACGACTTAATTTTGTAAAGCATCTAGCAAATTATATCCCATACAAATAAATACCTTTGATCTAGCATTACCTCATTGTAAGGTTACGTCAACCTCGTCAACTGTGACGTAACCTTACAATGAGGTAATGCTAGATCAAACGTATTTATTTGTATGGGATATAAATTGCTGGACGCATTACAAAGTTATATCGTCAACTTTGTATGAGCTGTAAAAAGCGATTAACATAATATAGTACTTATAACTTTTCTTGAGTAAGTAAATATATTATTTACTTGGCTTGCATATCTTTTATACTTACCTCTTTGGCATTGCATAAAGTACCTAATATGTCAAGCTCTCGCCGGCAATAGTTGCCCTTATGCACAAAAACGAGACAATTTTTATCGAACCGATTAGCTTGTCGAGTTTTAATACAATTATATATGTGTAATAATACGTAAAAGTATAGAGGAAAATAAACTAGATTAGATCGCAGATCTGAAATGTTACGTATAAGTTATTATGCTTAATGTAGCTATTGTCTATAACTTCTTACAGGTATTAAAGATCTGCTCTTTCCCCGTCCATAATCTTATTTTCATACATAATCCTTATCTTACTTACGTTCCACACACCGGTCCCCGCTTTCACTACATTTCATTTTTATTTCATCTCACTCCTATTCTACTTGTTTCCGTTCCTTTTTGCTTCGAAAAGAATAGGGACAGGAGGCAGCACTATTCCGCTCTCGCTGGTCCAGCACTCGTTCAACTTATTCCGTCCCGTTTTCGCCCAACCACATAGACAGGCCGATTCAAACTTAATGGCGGCTGTGAACTTAGGCCCAAGACGTTGCGCAGTAGCAAAAATTTGGCGTGCGGTGTGCGTACAATCGTAGTCTCGCTTGCAGCGCACTTCACACCCGCCATGAAGTTAGAATCAGTTTATATTTAAATGTGTATCATAATAAAATTTTCATCACACTTGCTCGTAAAGTGGATCTTATTGCATCGGTTTTAGGCTCATAATCCAAGCTATTACGCACGGGTGCTTTTTACTTTACATTACGGCACTTGTGCTATAATAGGTATAACCCGGTAAAGTCAAGTTTGTACGTGACTGCAATTAGACGTATGTATACGAAGCACTCTTAATATAGCCGGGTAATACTTACAGTTTTTTTGTAATACCAACAAATAGTTCTTATGCCGCTGAAGTAAATGTCAACCTGCGCGCGCATTGCTGGTTTGGGCGCCATTTACCGCAAATGTTTGTTGACGTTTTCCCTATGTGGTTGATTATTATCAAAAATGGTTTGTATTTTCCTCGCAAGTGTAATGAAAACAGTCGTATGAAACTCTTGTGCTATGTTTCAATACACTCTCGGCTTCCTTATCGCGCTTGCCTGCGGCTCGCGCTCATAATACCGCCTCTAGTGTAATGACCAACATTAGAGGCGATAAGGAAGCCGTGAGTGTAATGTGTGTAATGACCAACATAGCACACTTGTATCATAATGTACTAATGTAGTTTCAAAGGCAAAACTTGCGTTCAACCTAGACTAATGCGCGCCGAAGCAATCCAGCCCCCCGTGTAATTATATCCTTTTGTGTAGCAGACATCTATGAATACCTAAGCCATAAGTTAAGTAATACTTATGTTATAAGTAGGTTTTTTTTCGTGACAGTGAGTGGCATTTCGCATTTATACAGATAGATTATGATTATTATTTAGATTATGTAATAATTAGAAACCTGTTTATTACATTTTTACTATAATCTATTGCAGCTGTATACAAGATGTGGCGTAGTAAGTGGATTACCGTATACCTACAGATAGGGGGCATCATGCTGGTTCAGGAAATAAATAGTCGCATCGTTTGCGAGTTGAAACAAGTTAAATATCTTTCTTTTTATTATTTAATAAATATATATATATAAGGAAGCACATCTGACTAAGACTATACTACTTGTACATATACATATTTTAATGTTAATAGTTATTAATATAATTAGAAGTTAAAGTTAATACTATATTAACTACTTGTACATATACATATTTATGTTTTATATCGTCGTCAGTCATAAAACGTCCACTGCTGGACGAAGGCCTCCCCCTTTATAGAGGGGTGTTGCCATAATCCCCACGCTTGGCAGGCGGGTTGGGGATCGCAGAATGGTCACCACCGTTAACCAAAAGGACGCTGCTGCCCGTCCTCCGGTGGGTCTGGTTGCAGTTTAAGGACATACCCAGGTCATGTTTTATATATTAGTTTATTATAAATATTGTACGTATTTTAATTATGTATTTTTACTATCATATTTTTTTATGTTAGAATAATATTATGGTACATGTTTATGATTACACTTTTGTTTTCTTGCACACCCCGTCTTCTATGCATTCTATAAATCCTCTCCATCCAAAGGTTGCCTGGAAGAGAATGCTTCTAGCAATAAGGCCGCCAATTGTTCCATTATTTAAGTTTATTACATTATTTCTGTGTAATTCTTGGTGTGAACAATAAAGAGTTTATCAATCAATACTAACCATAAAACAGATCCTTGAAATCCAGAAAAATCCTTGGTTTACAACCATACTTGAATAACTCGAAAACTATGCGACTTAGGGTAAGTACATAATTTTTGATTTTCTTAACCACCCTATGATATCTTCCATCTGTTTTCTACCCACTTATTACGCCACAACCTGTGTTTATTCATGGTTTTCGAGCATTCCTTATAAATAATTTCTTTGTATACCTAACTATACGCAATTTTCTTCCATTAAAATGTTTTTTCTCGTGCGTTTTATTTTTATTTGTTTGTGTACCTACTTCTTAGTGACTTGGTTAGGCCAGCCGCATATGTACCGGCACTAGATTACCACTAGATTCTAGTGCAAAAGAGTGGGAAATGTTTTTACTCTTTCATGTTCTTTATGGTATTAACATGTATTATAATCTATGGTATTAGGTACCTGCATGCTCGTTTATTACATTAATATGTAAGTACCTATTCGATGGATCTGGGTATGTCATTAAACTGCAACCAGACCTACCGGAGGACGGGCAGCAGCGTCCTCTTGGTTAACGGTGGTGACCATTCTGCGATCCCCAAGCCGCCTGCCAAGCGTGGAGATTATGGCAGCACCCCTCTATAAAGGGGGAGGCCATCGTCCAGCAGTGGACGTTTTATGGCTGACGACAACGACAACCTATTCGATGGGCGTAATACGGTACTATTATTTATTCTGTGGTAATACGCTCTTTACGTTCGATACAGGAGGACTGAGACCTAAATGGTGCACCACAGACAATAGTGCGTGGAGCGAATCTAGTTGAACACGCGGCCTTGCTCTTAAGCTGAATTTTATAGCACAGATACCATAATAGTACTGTTTTAGCACAGACAGATTATACAATACATCATCATCAGACCTAGTAGGTACTTTACCAGCAGTATTAGGTATTTTCTTTTACATGACTTATTCTCTAGAACTCGATCTACTCTAATCAGCCTAGCTTTTTAAAATAAAGGCGTAGGGTCTCGACTCGACATTTTTGATGATAGAATAAAATGTCGAGGTCTGTGATGGTCACTTCATAAAAATGCCTTCCATAAACTTTTGTTTGAACTTATAAAATAGTCTCTCAGAAAGCTTACATAAGAATTAGATGTTTATTCTTCTGCATAACCAGTCTTCTAGAATCACAGAACTACATAGATTATACACATCAGTATAAAATACCTGCTAGGTAATTACTATAATCAAAAAAAGATACGTACTTAACTTATCTATGTATGACCGTTTAAATGAGTCCTCGCCCGCATTATACAATTTTATCTTTCCGCAGGCGTTAACGCTAACAGAAAGTGGTTCTTGTCTAGACCCAAAGGAATCGAGGGAGGGCATGATCCCCTTTGACATCTACCCCCGCGCCCCTTTCCCGCGCGGGCGAGGACTCACGGTCCCACAGAGGTAAAATGTATATACTATACAAGCACGGTCCCCCATACATATGGATTAAATTTACAACAGAATGTCTTCGAGCATATAAGTAGGCATTGGAGGTGGCAAGCCAATGTGGACTCCTTTCCTCATAGTGACATAAAACCCTTTGTGTTTTAAATTTGTTTTAGGTGCGTTCATACACACCGGGGATTGTTTTATTGGTGTGAAAGTGTGCCAAGCATTCAGAGTTTACCTGGTTCCCCAAAAGCAAAGATTACGAAAGATGCGTTATCGCGTAATAAAACGTCTGAAAATGACTCCCGTGCCGTCAAGTTTACGTGTTACGCCTGAGTGCGATAGAAGATAGCACTTTTATGAGAGCAAAAGGGATAGCGCACGTCTCGCTTAGTGAGCGCAGACAGGCGAGACAGTCCCTGGGGCCATTTTAGGGCGCGATATGACATATCTCCCTCCTTATATATACATAATATCATTGCCCAAAAGTGATAGAAAATTATGTCAACAGATTATAAGCACATGGCGTTTTCAATGGCATGTGCTAGAAGGCAGATTGTACTACCCATGGTATAATAATATACTCCGCCAGGAATGACACTCCCGAGAAACAAAGGTCACGTGGGTGACACAAGCCTACGTCATAAGTCTCCGTTCTCCGTATATTACCAGTGGGAATCCCATAAAACTATGTGATGTTGGTTGAAACTATGTTAATTCGTGTTTATCTTGAATCATTTCGCTTGAGCGGACACGAAATAACAATTGAAATGATTTCTGTATTTTATAATGAATAAATTATTAAAAGATTTGATTCCCAATTTTGTTGCCATAAAGTGGCAACTGGAGTGACGTAAGCAAGTGTCTCTCCCGCAGTAGCAGACCTTGTTTTATTGGATCATGGTAGGTACTACCTACTACATACCCGAGCTGTGCTCTGATGTAATTTATTTACATCTACACCAACATCTACATAGGGGTAAAGTTTGTTGCTGACTTGGGCCTTCGCTTTTCTATGGTTGCTGATTCATTTTGCCTATTATTTGCACCAATACAATGTAACTTTATTTTTATTACGCTAAAACATCTGAACGGACTTGGATGTTTGATAACCTATACTCTGTTTGCTGAGAATGTCTAATATAGACCGGGACGGTACTAGCTATGACATGACGGTAGTAACTATGTTCGTTATCTGCAGCCAATGATGAACATTTTGACGACTTCCCTATTAGACATTCTCAGCGAACAGCTATAGCTATACTATAGATGAACACAGGATATATTTTTCAGGCAGACGAAGTCCCGGGCCGAAGCTACTTGTTAATAAATAAAACGCATGTGTTTAAATTTCACCGTGTATTAACAATTTTCATACAAGTAAACTTACTATACTGCACAAATTGTCAAATACTTGCTTAAAATCATTCCAAGTTCCAGCACCATCACCATTATTTCTACATTTTTATTACTTAGATGAGTGTCCAAATTTGATTAAAGTAACAATTGTTCCTATTTTATTTACATTGGTGTAAAAATGGTCATAAAATGTAATCTGGCACATTATTTACCATAAACAGGAATAATAATAGAGATAATTTTTACTGCACACTCCATGATTACCTAAAATACATATATAGGTACTAAGAAATATAAATGTATGTTTGTATCTTGATGCTAAAGTAAGTATATAAAATAATTTCAAAACTATAATGCTTTCTTATATTATGATGTCCGCAAACCGTGAAATAAAAGTGGAATGTACGAGTATTCTTCAAGCTATTATTTACTATTGTTATCTTCAGATAACTTTTTTACAGTGATTGTTATGCACATTGGCCTTAGTGCTATGAAATGGTTAATTGGAGCCCTCGTCACCCGTTTATGTAGATTTGCCAGGTCATGTATCATCAGTCAAATAGGTTCTGCTTAAAAAGGGAACCTTACTCATTCCCTATCTATCCAAGGCCATCTTAAACTATGCTGGGCCCCTAGGCACACAAGAATTTGGGGCCCTTTTGGAAAGTAAAGAAAGCGAATTATACTAACATTTTTCTACTAGCTTTTTTGTCTTAAATCGATCCTAAATAAGACTAAGCCAAATAAGTCAAATGTTATGGAAATTTTATACTTCTAAAAGAAAAACAGCAAAATTAGACTTGATTTTGTCGTAAATTGGTAATTGGTTAAATAAAATCGACAAAATGATGACTAAAGTAGTTTTATTTTCGACGCGGGTGCTCACTGTGCACGACTGTGTGAATGTGCAAGCAAAGCGAGCGTGAAAATGTTGAGATATTTTAATCGATTTAGAGTTGATAAGGTACTAAGGGAAGGGCCGTATACAAACAATACATTAATAATGCGCGGGTGTAGCGAGTGCAAAAACACTACTTTATTTGGTGCCAAATAAATACATATATTACGGGATGGGATCCGTGCCCAAACAACTAATCAGAGAAAAACAGTGTGCAATTTAAAGTATTTTTAGTTGACTTAGAGCTGCATACAAAAAACAGCAATTAAGTGCAAACATGGATGGTTTTGAGATAATATTTTTAGTTAATTTAGAACTGAATATTACTTAAAAGAACACTGTTCACTTGTAAATAGCCATAGAACTGTAAGTATACACATGGGATTAAGTTGTTTTTAAGGATCTCTTGAGTTAACACTTCTACATTAAATGTGCAGGCAGGGCCCGTAACATTTGTTATAACTTGCAAATAAATATGGGTACGTAAACCTGTGCCCTGCAATATTTCACGGAAATACACCGTGAGAAGTACTGCCCCCGCCCACACAAAACTTGTTGCATGCAGGATATTGCGGAGGATATACGTATTCTACCTTTCCCACATTTGGATATGTGCTCCACTTCAGTTTTATATTGAGCAGAAATTAAATGACGTTTATTAACGGAACCTAAGGAACTTACTTGTTTATAACATTGATTAATGATTTGATGTGCCCAATTTTGGTTTTTGTTTTGTATATATCTTTATTTTATAATTTGATTTGTTAAATGTTTTTATACTACGAAACAAAGAGTTCTGATTCTAAATTAGAATTAAATAATTGATTTGTATTATAAAAACACTTAACAAATCACATTGTAAAATAAAGATATATACGAAACAAAAACCAAAATTGGGTCAACCTTGAAATATTTAGCTGTTGTACCTTCAGAGGCACATGATTTAGACAAACACTTTCTGCATTGCATCGAATGTGATTTGCAACTACTGCCAAAAGCTATGATCAATCTAATGCAGGTACTACATAATACTTAATCTTAAATTACAGATATGACCACAACGAGGTTGTGGTCCGCTAGCCCACCTTTGTTGCGGTTATACAAACATAATAGTGACTTTTAGGAAATTATATGATACGTATATAAAAAAAACAAAAGCAATACCACAGAATAAATAATAGTACTACGTACAGAAAGTTCACTCTGCAAAGGAATTGAAATAAATAAGGACTCTATGTACTAGGCAATAAAGTCACAATTCAACTCGCAGAGTGCTGAATACCACTCGCTATATTCACCTAGATATACCGCTCACTTTCTATCACGTATGCTTAGTTACGTTGCGACGAGGCTAGCGTGCGGGCGGCCACTGACCTCAGCCTTGCATTGTCCTCTCGGAGCAGAGCGTCGGCAACATACCCAAACTGCGGAGTGACACCCCCCCGGCAATACCTATGACTGTTCCAAATTACTTTTGATATTGCTAATTTGACTGCCAATCAACTTTAATATAAATCAGAAGTAGGTGGTAGCTGAAAAATATGTTTATAAATATATATACAAATCAGTCCAGCTTATAAAAGAATACATTTAGGAAGACCACATATAGAAATAGATGTCTTGCCAGTGATTCAAGTACTGGATTATAGGCCCGCAGACAAATGACATCATGGGTATCTTCTTAGTTGTTGATTTCAAAACATTTTCTATCACATTTTTGGAGTACCCATTGTACATTGGACTTCTAAGTAAGTAAAGGACAAGACTTAGTTTTCTACGGCTGACTTCTAGCCTCTGCTCATAAGACATGTCTTTCATGTGTTTACTATACAGTCTGATGCTGGTGACATCAATGCTGAGAGCTACCAGCCATTGCTTCCAAGCCTTTGTGCCAAACACTTTCATTGAAACAAGATGTATCAAAGGTTTTAGTATATGCAAACATTCAGCATACAGAACATCCTTAACTTCGATGCTACATTTTAAATTATCTTCTTTAATTCTTACCGGCTGCCAGTCTCTAAATGCAACGGGCGGTGAACCATCAACACGGCGAACAACACGTCCGGACCTTTTTAAGGTGAAGAATGAGTCGGAACTTTCGTCATCCACTTCTTTACCTTCAGTGAACTTTTTCCGTTGCAATGCTGGTATCGGAGGATGTGAAATAGGAACTTCTTTAAAACGTAGTAGAAGGACAAGTGTTGACATGCACTTGAAGACTTGAAGCAAGGTAGCGGCTGTCCATTTACCGCGCATTCCCCACTTGCTCTTCACAATGAGCTCCACAAACACTTCACTGTAGTGGATCACAGTCAGCCACATCTTTATTTGATCCCTCAAGCCATAGTATTGCAAGTCACTGCCGTAGGCATCGCGTATTAGCTTATCGTTGAACAAAGACACCAGCTTGGATAATGAGTATACTAGTTCGGACACCACGGGTGATTTATTTATTTTCCCGGCTACCAAGTAAGAAGACCACGTCGCCACAGTTTCCACGTCGGTCACTAATGTTGGATTGTTGATTACCCATTTCTTATACACAGAATAGATTTCTTTTAGGGTGTTTTTTTTATCCATTTTGGGAATCAAGCTTTAACGTAGTGTTTAATTTCTCTATGAATCGAGCTATTTTAGCGTTTCAATAGCCAGCAAGTTGTTGTACCTACCCAATGTTTTTGGTTTGCGCTGGAAACTATATTTACAGGTTGCACTGACCAATATAGAAATATCGTGTGTCGGAAATAAACTTGCTTGATAAGTTGTTCGTTTTGTTTTTAGCAATATTTTTAGCTTTAATAGTAAAAAAAATTACCATTGAATGGACCATTGAGCATTTAACTAGAAGGGAGGCAATAATGTACGACACAGATAATGTACGGCATGATATTGCACGGCACGATATTGCACACCATGATATTCGATGTACATGTAGGGTGTCTATAATGTACAACATGATATTTGCCGACACGATAATGTACGGCATAATAATGCACAGCATGATAATTGGTGTACAAGTACATCGAATATCATGCTGTACAATCCATGTCGTACAATACTGTACAATACCGGCTCGTGTCTATAAAGTACGGCCCTTCATTGTACAGCCAATAATCCGAGTACATTTCTCAAGTTGACATAAAAAAAATATTACCTGAAAGTCTACAAAATCGGGGTGTGTATTATTGAGCATTATATTTTTATGTATACCTACACCTATAAAATATAAGCATAGCTACATATCTATATGTTGGTTAGTTCCACTGCTAATAAACTGGAGCACTAGTGTGCGCCGTGTAAGCATTTCCAAAGTATGTACTTGTCGTTCTTCTCGTCGTAGAGTATATTGTTCTATGCTCCCATACATTCAGTCAATTCAATCGAGTCAATATTTTTTTTATGAGTTTGCATCGCATGGTGTAGCCAATATAACAAGTATACTTCATTCGCACCACAGTACCAACCAAACAAGACTTATCAGAATAGAGTTGTGACTGTCCAGCTTTCATCGATAAAATGTACCGGTTAATCCGCAGACTAAAAACCCTTTTTTATATTTTACCGGAAAATCCATATCATTCCAACGTTACAGTAACTGTAACGTTGGAATTAGATGTAAGCAAAATGAAACGCAATTTTATATGCAAACTATTTATCTAGTTAACGTTAAAATACAAAATATATTAGCCAGTCGCACGTGTGAAAACCGAAGGCACGCACCCGTGCCATTTTGCGCCCCTTATTAAAATTTTTCAATAGCCACACGCGAACATGCTAGCGCGCTATCTTCATTATACGCCCTGAAAGAAACAAAAACAATATACATATGGGGTGGTGGATGATTCTGTTCTTTTTACACGATTGTGTTACGGACGTCACGTCGTCCTCTCCACGAGCGTGCCAAAGCCATTGACAAAGAGAATGCCAGCGTATAATACTTATAGCCATTGAGATAAATACATAGAGGGATAAACGTCATATGATCGGGCAAAAAAAAAATGGAGCCGTTTTTTCAAAAGTTTTTATTTTCCTTTGTCGTTTGCCACTTTTCGCGCTAACTCGATATAGAAATGGATGTTGCCTACCTGATGAAAATTTTCCTTAAAACTTCTGCTACGATATAACATGATATCGAATAGATTTTGAAGTTTAGTACAATAACAAGATTCACATATTTTTTTGGATCATCAATGTTAAAAAATTAACTAACAACAACACATTTTCAGTTTACAAAATATTTTCAGTACATACCATAAAGTCAAAATGTATTCGTCGTCAGCCATAAAACGTCCACTGCTGGACGAAGGCCTCCTTAATAGAGGGGTGTTGCCATAATCCGCACGCTTGGCAGGCGGCTTGGGGATCGGATTGGTCACCACCGTTAACCAAGAGGACGGGCACATGAAAGACATGTCTTATGAACAGCGGCTAGAAGTCAGCAGTAGAAAACTAGGTCTTGTCCTTTACTTACTTAGAAGTCCAATGTACAATGGGTACTCCAAAAATGTGATAGAAAATGTTTTGAAATCAACAACTAAGAAGATACCCATGATTATTTATAGGTTCATGACCCATGATGTCATTTGTCTGCGGGCCTATAATCCAGTACTTGAATCACTGGCAAGACATCTGTTTCTATATGTGGTCTTCCTAAATGTATTCTTTTATAAGCTGGACTGATTTGTATATATATTTATAAACATATTTTTCAGCTACCACCCATGAACCTAGAAAAAAAGTCGGACAGATTCTCACTAACAACATACTGTGGTACTCAGAGTCGGCCAGCTTTACTGTACGTACAGGCCGGCACGCACACATTCACACATGAGTCAGCCATTACGCGGGCAAACGCAACACAGTCGGCACGGCTACGCTACGAAAAAAATATAATGTCTTGTGTGGTAAAGTGGTGTAAAAACCGTAGTGTACAAAAGAAAAAAAATCCAGGAATCACGTTTCATAGATAAATGGATAATTCAATCACTTAGTTCCCGATTTTATACATTATAACCAATATTCATGCGACAGAACAAAATAATTCGTCAGAATACCAGTGTTGCCAATATTCATTTGTGTAAATTACCCGAAATATATGGGTGTTCCGACACTTCTGCCTACCCCTTCGGGGATACACAGACATGATGATATGACCTGAAATAATGCGACTTTTTTTATTAATTCTATAGTTATAATTAAAAAACCGGCCAAGTGTGAGTCAGACTCGGGTACCGTAGCAGGGTTCCGTAACAAAAAATGATCGGGTTTCAGTTCGAGATTAGAAATTCACTGCTAAAAAGACAACATTACGCGATATTCACAGGCGGTCACCCATTCAAGTACTGACCGCGCCCGTCGTTGCTTAATTTCGGTGATCATGCGAGGCTTTTTAATCCAGGCCACCGACTCGCACATGGCTGGTTTTTAGTTGTTATAGCGGCAACAGAAATAGATCATCTGTGAAAATTTCAACTTTCTAACTATCACGCGGGGTGGTGGATTCACATACGCCATTGAATTTCTTCTCTGAACATAAATAAATAAATATCGGTGGACATTTTTCACACAGCGCCATCTAGCCCCAAACTAAGCAAAGCTTGTAATATGGAAACTAGATAGCTGATAGAATACTTATATACTTTTTTTTTGTAAATACATACTTATAATACATACTACACCCAGACACAGAACAAACATCTATGTTCGTCGCATAAATGTTTGCCCTGGGTGGGGATCGAACCCACGCCCTACAGCTCTGAAGGCAGACACCCTACCAACTGAGCTATAAGGCAGTCAAGCCGTCTACATATGCCGGTTTTCTCACGATGTTTCCTTCACCGAAAAGCCCAGTGGTGTTAAATACGTACATAAATTCCAAAGACCCATTGGTACGAGCCCACGGGATTCAACCACCCGCATGAGCATCTATTGGTCTCCCAAATAAGCCAACACGGCCTTGATCAGGACTTATTCGCGTAACATTTAAATTTTATTTTATGTACTTTGTACTAGATTTCCTAAAGAAAACGAAGCATGGAGAAATGATTGGGTCCAAATAATTAGAAATTGTAACAGTGAAAACAATTGGAATCCAAACAAATACAGCGTGATTTGCAGTTTGCATTTTGACGCTAATGACTTATACACAACTAAAGGAGGCCTCAGGCGTGTAATATGCAGTAAGGTAAATTAAATATTTAAGCTTACATGGCATTTATTTTGAACTACTTACCTACTATTCAAACTTTTCCTCGTACTTTTTTTACCAAATCTACCTATCTTTTTACCTATTAGTGTTGATACATTATTACATACATTATTTGCTTGTTGATACATTATTGATACTTAGGGTCCAACTTAAAATGTAAGCCATGTTTCATCTAATTCCCATGGGTAGAACCGGAGATACAGCTTGACCTCTTGATACTTTTTTTATTTAGAGCTTCCATACTTTAGGGAGGTAATTTAAAATGGTTGCCTTATATTAGTTCAAGTGGACGAAATTGCGGCCAAAATCTAGTTTCAATAAACTTGTCTGCCGACCTTTATTTGTCTAGATAATACAAGGTATTTTTTTGGGAATTATGGCAACCCTAAATTCATTCGCACATAGATAGCCGCCGCCATTACGGTGACACAGTGTTGTCTTTGCGGGAGTTCCGTCCGACTTTTTTTCTAGGTTCTACTTCTGATTTATATTAAAGTTGATTGGCAGTCAAATTAGCAATATCAAAAGTAATAAGGAACAGTCTTAGGAACAGAAATAAGTATTGCCAGAGGGGTGTCACTCCGCAGTTTAGGTATGTTGCCGACGCTCTGCTCCGAGAGGACAATGCAAGGCTGAGGTCAGTGGCCACCCGCACGCTAGCCTCGTCGCAAAGTAACTAAGCATACGTGATAGAAAGTGAGCGGTATATCTAGGTGAATATAGCGAGTGGTATTCAGCGCTCTGCGAGTTGAATTGCTACTTTATTGCCTAGTAGATAGAGTCCTTATTTATTTTAATTCCTTTGCGGAGTGAACTTTCTGTACCAAGTACTATTATTTATCTGTGGCATTGCCTTTGTTTTTTTTATATATACGTATCACATAATTTCCTAAAAGTCACTATTATGTTTGTATAACCGCAACAAAGGTACCACAAGACCACAACCTCGTTGTGGTCATATCTGTAATTTAAGATTAAGTATTATGTAGTACGTGCATTAGGTTGATCATAGCTTTTGGCAGTAGCTGCAAATCACATTCGATGCAATGCAGAAAGTGTTTGTCTAAACCAATGTGCCTCTGAAGGTACAACAGCTAAATATTTCAAGGTTGACCCAATTTTGGTTTTTGTTTCGTATATATCTTTCTACACCAATATAATAAAGAGGAAAGATTTGTATTTTTGTATGTTTGTAACGAATAAACTCAAAAACTACTGGATTGATTTCAAAAATTCTTTCACTATTAGAATGTTACATTATCCTTGAGTAACATAGGCTATATTTACAAAAAAAAATTTTGTGGTCCCTACTAAAACTTCAATAATGTAACCCAAGGTGTATTTTTTTTGCCATAAAAAGTCTTTCATCGCATGCGCTGCAGAAACTATTGATGATAGAACAAAAATATGTTCTACAATATTAAAGAACATATCAATATCTACAAAAAACGTCGCAATACCATAGGTATAACTATTGTAGTTATGTCACTATAACTACTTTTTACATCTTAATAGTTGATAGAAATGCCGACCAAAATCAGACCACGTTATCCATACCTTTGTATGAACCCTTATCCAAATAAATCGGTTCGTATTCAAGACTGTTTCAATACCTGTCCATTACTTGAATTATCCAAATCGGACGTTCCATTCAAAAGATATTACGAATCTAGAAAAATAAACGCCGCCGCACCGTGGCCGTGCGGCCCCGCTCAGCGCAGCGCGGGCAACGCGGCGAGGGGCACCGGAATGCGGGAGAGGGGGTGCACATCTATGAAATGGTTTCAAACACGTGGTCCACGTACATGTTTCACGGATACCTTTTTGTGCCCTTAGCCTACCCAATAAGTAAACCACGTGTAAATATACGGCCTTACTTAAAAACGCCGCTCAAACCTAATCACTACTTAAGATGCTAAGTCAACTTATCAATGACGTGAAGTGTCACGTGCAAGAACAAGACAGAGAAGTTTAAGCAGTGACTAAGTTTGAGCGGCGATTTTAAGTAAGGCCGATAATATGTAAGTGCCCTTGGTTCACCCAATAGGTGAACTAAGAGCAAATATTTAAAAAAAAGTGCCCTTGGTTCACCCAATAGGTGCGAACCACGGGTAAATCATTAAACAAATAGCTGCACCCCGCGGTTTTACGCGATTCTTGGGATAAAAAGTAGTCATGTTTTATTCTAAGGTAAAAAGTACCTACCTCTAAACCAAATTTCATCCAAATCCGTTCAGCCGTTTCAGCGTGATGGAGTACAAACATACACACCCGCACACTGACAAACTTTCGCATTTATAATATTAGTAGACAATCAGATAAAATTATTTATTTAAGTTACCTCCGTAAGGACTTACAATAAGATACCTACCTAAGGTAGTATACCTACTCTTTTTAGACGACTTGAAACAAGCTATTTAAAATATCGCTGAGTAAGTGTGTGCTTAGGAGTGCTGAGGTAACAAGCATTAAAAAATTAAACCGAATTGAGAACCTCCTCCTTATTTGAAGTCGGTTAAAAAGAAAGGACATGGGAGTGAACGAGACAAAGGGTATTCTACGGATACATTGAATTACGCATAGACCGAATTGAGAAACTCCTCCTTTTTTGAAGTCGGATAAAAAGGAAGGACATGGGAGTGAACGAGTAAACAAATGGGTATTCTACGGGTACATTGAATTACGCATAGTCCGAATTGAGACCCTCCTCCTTTTTTGAAGTCGGATTAAAAGGAAGGACAAAAACTGAACGAGTAAACAAATAGGTTTTCTACGGGTACATTGAATTACGCATTGTATACGTAATTCAATGTACTCGTGGAACACGGATACAAAAAGGTGTCCGTGGAACACCTTTTTTTTTTTTTTTTTTACTTTGGGAAATGCCCTTACGCATACCCTCCTGCCAGGGCGCAGGAGGGTTATGTCGGACTCGATGCTAGAGTGAGACTCGATGGCACCCCTACCGACTAAAAACCCAACGGTGTTCCCACACTGCGCCTATTGTCGAGGTCACGGGTACGCTCTCGCATTCATCCGCGACCTCGACGGCGCCGCCCTTTCGGGCCCACCACGGGGAGCCGAAGCTCCTCCCGCACCGATGACGATGTGTCCGAACACCCAGACACATCGTGCATCCACCTCGGAGGCCATGCCAGCGAGATGGGCGCCGGACGGCCCTACGTCCGAACGCCCTGGCCTCCATGCGGCGGGTCAGGTGAGTGGCCCCGCCGCCTGCCACTTCGGCCGTTGGGGATGGGGAGCTCTGGCCCCTCTGGCCTGTCCCCATCCCGCAGCCCCACCACAACACACCCGGTGGGTGCCCCCTCAAGGAAAGCCCTTGATGAGGCCACCACCTGGCCGTCCCTCCTCGCTCTCCACTGTGCCCTCTGCTGATCAGAGGGACACGCGGAGAGCCCTCATGTCCGGACCAGGTCCGGACCAGGTCCGGACCCTCAGTAAGGGTTCCGTGGAACACCTAGGTGAACCTATTATGTGGACCACGGGTAAAAACCCTATGAAATAGGTAGGCCTGAACTCGCGCTCGGACATTGAATATTTTGACTTATTTCATAGCACTTTTTTGTTCCAGTTACAAAGTCCTTTTCAGAACTACTTATAATAGTACATTATGATACGAGTGTGCTATGTTGGTCATTACACTAGAGGCGGTATTATGCGCGCGAGCCGCAGGCGAGCGCGATAAGGAAGCCGAGAGCGTAATGACTAATAGCACAAGAGTTCCATACGACTGTTTTCGTCACACTTGCGAGGAAAAATCAATTTTTTTTTTTGATAATGCCACACACCACAGCGAAAAAGTCAACAAAAGTTTGCGGAAAATGGCGCCCAAATCAGTAATGCGCGCGCAGGTTGACATTTACTTCAGCGGCATAAGAACTCTTTGTTGGTATTACAAAAAAACTGTAAGTATTACCCGGCTATATTAAGAGTGCTTCGTATATGTACGTCTAATTGCAGTCACGTACAAACTTGACTTTACCGGGTTATACCTATTATAGCACCAAGTGCCGTAATGTAAAGTAAAAAAGCACGGGTGCGTAATAGCTTGGATTATGAGCCTAAAACCGATGCAATAAGATCCACTTTACGAGCAAGTGTGATGAAAAGATAGATACTTTCATTATGAAGGAATGTAGTCTTACGTTTTTTTCCTAGAATTTCCTGCGCACGCAACCAAGAGGTATCACGATTTGCAATTCATCAATGTGACCGCAGAGCCTAATAAGCCAAGTAGCCTAATTCGGGACCGCTGAACTTCAAATCGTGAGGTCACGAGTTCAAAACCCGGGCCCGTACTAAATGATCTCTTTGGCGTTAATGTTAATGTATGTTGTGTGAATCCACTAACCTGCAACTGGGCCTGCGTAGTGGCTTATTCGCCTTTCGAGTATAACCCTAGGTAAGTCCAGCCATGGACACCAAACCAATATAAGATTTTCATTTTGTTCCTCAACAAAAAACGACTTTCTCCAATGAAATATTTAACAGCAATTCGGAAAACTCTTGCGCATCCTGACTCTACCTTCTTTGGCTCCTCATATTAACCGTGAGATTGCATCTAATTTGGTAATAACGGGCAACGACTTTTAGATTTTTTAGGCAGGCATTTATTTCATCACTTCTCCTGCCTTGTGATGCAATAGGTAATACGATCATCATCATAGCCCGTAGACATCCACTGGTGAACACAAAAGCCTCCCCCTTAGACCACCACTCTGTTTTACAACCTGCCATTTGCATCCACCAGTTGCCCGTGACTACCATCATCATCATCAGCCCGTATACATCCACTGGTGAACGAAGGCCTCCCCCTTAGACCGTCACTGTGTACGAAAACCTGCCATTTGCATCCACCGGTTGCCCGCAACTACCATCATCATCAGCCCGTCAACATCCACTGGTGAACGAAGGCCTCCCCATTAGACCGCCACTCTGTACGACAACCTGCCATTTGCATCCACCAGTTACCCGCGACTACCATCGTCATCAGCCCGTAGACATCCACTGGTGAACGAAGGACTCCCCCTAAGACCGCCACTCTGTACCACAACCTGCCCTTTGCATCCACCCTTTGCCCGCGACTACCATCATCATAATCATCAGCAGCAGCTCGTAGATATCCACTGGTGAACGAAGGCCTCCCCCTTAGACCGCCACTCTGTACGACAATTTGCCATTTGCATCCACCGGTTGTCCGCGACAACCATCATCATCATCAGCTCGTAGATGTCCACTGGTGAACGTAGGCCTCCCTCTTAGACCGCCACTCTGTACGACAACCTGCCATTTGCATCCACCGGTTGTCCACGACTTTTACAATGTCATCGGTCCCCCTAGGAGGAGGCCTACCTACTGTGCAGTGCGGTGTTGTCATAAGCTACTTTAAGTAGCTTATGACAACACCGAACATTTTTAGAAAATCGCATGTCAATCGACTCATCTTCCTTACTCGCAAACTATCAAGATAAATAAATATTAACCAGTATAAGCTGATCCTCGGAACTTAGGGGCTCGGTATGTTCGGGGGTTCAAGTTATAAGGGACTTCTATATTTTTTCATAAATTGCGTCATAACTTCTATATTCCTGAATCGATTTTGATAAAACATAGCCTATGTGAATCGCCGGACTTCATAGATCATATTTCAAGAAACTGCATTCAATTTCGTGCCGTAGTTTCTGAGTTTATCCCGGACAGACAGACAGACAGACAAAAATTTTAAAAACTATATTTTTGGGTTTCCGTTGCTCTCATACACTCCTAAAAAAAATTGATTTTTAAATATATCTTCAATGTACAGTAATCGCCTCGTTACAGTTTTATTATATGTATAGATTACACATAAATAAGCTGATATGAACTACATTTTTTTTTATATACTTATTGCAATGTTTTGGCGTTTTGTTAGGCTACATTTGGTAAATGCTATAAGTCGGCTACTTTAGGCAACGTTTGCCGTGAAAATGGCGAAATCAGGGCCTACGCTGTTGGCAGCACTGGAGAGCAGTGGCAGGACAGGGTTTTTTTTGGCGGGAACGCGAGAAAATCATGTTGCTGCATTGTATTATTTTCTAAAACTTGTGTTTTTTCGAGTGTTAATGCATAAAAATGGTGGCGTTTTATACATTAAGTGCTGATTTACGAGCAAGAGTGTGGGCAAGTGATATGATGTAGTGAAACGTGTCTTTTCGTGTTGTTTCCAAAACTCCGAAGAAGCTTGTAGTAAAGTTGCCACGACTTTACTAGGGCATGATTGGACTTGACTGTGACTTACTGTGTGTGACTTGGATTGTGATTACGACTCATTTAACTGCAGAAAGAAGAATCGATGAAGAAATATGTATTCGGCTGAAGGACTAGTATCCATGGCCAGCACTATTAAAAACAACGTGGCAGGACAGGAAGGCTCCTAATCATAAAATCATTGGACATACAACCTTTGCATACAACTATATGATTTTTGATTTGTGCTCCTAATGAACTAAACACTGTAGTTATCTTTGTAGGTAACGAATGTTAAATAAGATTTTAATTAAAATTTAATTAATAACAGGTAGTAAACGATTTTTATTGATTTTAATGCAGGATAACCAGTATTTAACAGGCATATTAAAATTTTTAGTTAAAGAATACACCTGAATAAGTAAAGCTCGTCTTAGCAACGACCTGCTTACCTACATATAATTTTGTTCGAAAGATGCCACATATAGGTATGTATCCGTAAGATCAACACTTTATGTTTATATGGCGGTAGCCATGGTTTTGCAAAGTGCCGCGGCACTACACCGCGGTAATTTACATACCGGATTTCGGGCGAGGTCTAGCTGAGCTTACGGGCCGGCCTGACCTCCTAGTAAACTTTCTGGTGGCTCTAAATCCGGGGGTAGGCGTGGAGACGTGGCGGGTGTTCACCCACGAGGTGCGCCCCGTGGGTAATGCCCGCAACCATCTCCTCGTGGTGGGGATTTCGCCAGAAGACATAGACCTCATCAGACGCGTAGACTTTCGTTTGCATTATATATGCGCGAGAGTCTACGTAAAAGTAAGGGGGTATCATCATAATACACTCGGGGGTGGCGTGTCGGCGGCGGCGCCGGGCGCCGGGGGGGGGGGGGGTCGGGGAGTGCTGCTGCAAGCAGCCAATCCGTGCCCACGGTGCTTGGGGCAGGCGACGACACTCCACCTGCTGAAGGCATGGGGTGGACGAGGGAGGAGGAAGAACGGTTGTTGGACGCGGGCGATGAAGGCACAGGAGATCTTGACCTCATGGGGCTCAACATCTTTTCGCCGGCGTCATCCATGGACACGGATCGGACCGAATCCTCTCACGTCAATCCTAAGGTCTAACATAAAGAAGAAAACCCAAACCGGAACCAACAATGCATTGCCAACAAAATAAACACAATCGCACACAAACACACACTCCGTCTGTCTCTGCAGCTGGTAGTACACATAGGCTAGGTGTGGGTACTGCTCTTAATATGATACAGGCTAATACACATCACAGCGTCTCGGGCTCCGCCGCCCTGCGCGAAGCTCTGGAGAAGCGACAGAACACAATAACACTGGTCCAGGAACTACATTTAATCCACTCTACAGTAAGTGGTTTTAACGGCTTTAGAGGTAATGTATTTACTCCGCCCGTGCGAAACAAAACGCGTACTTTTATATACGTACCGCAACCATATAAAGCGTCCTTGGTGACATACTGTGACGGTTCTGACCCGTCTTTAATTCACGGAGTCCTACCTATAAATTAAACCTAACTAATGCCTTCAAACGGACTGTATTAGTTCCAAAATAATCTACGAAAAATAATATAAATACACGCGCGTAATGAAATTATATGCTATACGTACGCACCTCTAGCTATACAGATATTTTAAAAGAGCTAGAATAGTGCAACAAGGCACAAAGGGGCACCGCGCGATGTGCGACTCTTTGGCGGCGGCAGCGAGCGGAGATCAACCAACTTGCCGCCACATTATAAAAGCCCCGCGGCGAGCTCAATAGGACATTCAGCGACGAACTGTGAAGGCAGCTTCACGTCCGTTTGCTCCGCCCCCGCTCCTCGATCAGCTCTCGCGTGCTTTTAATTACTTTCTTATTATAAAAGGCATCTTTGCCTAACTCTACTCAGTTAAATGAATTATTTACTGACTAGAAATACTTACGTTTAAATAGTGAAACAGTGTTCATAGTGGTTTAATATTTGTGATATTTCGTATCGATTTGTTATAAAAGCTGGTCTTGGAGAGATGCGCGGATTGTGTTATTTGAGTCTTATTATCTTGTGTAGGTCAATTTCGGAGACCATGTTTACCTTTTGTTCGTCATCGTAAATTTAAATTAACTAAAGTGAATTTTAATCAAATGTTTGTGGTGTAAAATTTGATTGTAAATGCAGTTGTTCGCGAGTTAAAATCACGCGGTTTAAAATACGTCGCACTACTTTTTTCTCTCTCAAACATAGCCGACGCCCATTTAAGCGCACGTACCTAAACACCTGTGTGTGGTATTCAAAACCGACGTATTAAAGTTGCTGTTGGTGTCAGAGTAAAGTTATTGGGCGAGATGGCAGAGCTAAGTAGTGTGTGTAACTCGATTTTATTAGGTGTATTAATGAGGGAAACAAAAAAAAAAAAAACAAAACAGTGATTTCGTCGATTTGTGTATTGAAGAATTGTTTTGTGTTCACTCCTGGCCTGATCGTATATGTCCCAGTACCTTCGGGTAGCCTATCTGGCGTTGCGTTTCTCGTTTGGATGGATACAAAATAAATTCATAAAATAAATTTAATAATTTAATTATACGCGAGGGGTGGAAAGCTTAGAAATATGGTCTCTGCTGTTATAAGAACAATAGTTCCAAAGTAACTAGTTCTGGCCTCATTTACCTTGTAGGTACATGTGGTTTTTAGTTGGGAAATAGTTAGGCCATATGCTTGAGACAGTATGTGAAGGTATGTCCGCGCTTATACAACTAAGCGTGGTCTACCCTTTTTGGTCTCCTTTGTGTGGTGTTCTTCCTTCCTTTGGCCTTGGGACAAACAACCCGGAGCTGCGGGTTGGCTTGTCACGCCATAATTGCACCAAGGTATCTGGAATTAAGAGCGGTACGCGAAGCCGGGCGCGAATAGGAAAATACCTACAGATGCTGGGCGTATAGCAGCTGTTGTTATTTGTAGGGTGCTAGGGGCTCTTAGGCTTGGAGCTCGCCACTCAAACTTATAGGATCGGTTAGCGGCAAGGACAGTGAAAGTGCTTTGATCTGCCTGGAAGGTGGGAACCAACCGGTGAGATTCATATCTCGGGGTAGTGGGAAACTTATGTAGACTAGGGTCGTCATTTAAGGTGTAGGTCATAGCAGGTAGAATGCCAGGTACACCTTTATCTTTACAGGAATATTACACACCCACCCCATTCACACATTTACACTACCCAAATTCTTCTAGAATCTGGACATTCACCAGTGGTGTCGTAATGCACTGCGAAACTCTAGAAAACCCCTCTGTATAAGTCGCAAGTAGGTAGGTAACGCGGTTTAAAATTGGTTTAGGTTGGTTAGGTCTTCTATTACATAGGACGGTACTCCAAATCGTAGTGAACCTAGGGTTAGTAGGCAAGTAGGCCGACCGACGCAAAATCTAAAGGCGTTCTACATATACCTAATTACGTAATTCAAACAACTAAACAGCGAACGTTTGTTTCTGTCGGGAAAATAATTTATGTATCAACACGCGAATAAATAAATAGGCGTTGTTCAAAATATTCACTAAAGTAAATTCATAATGTTTGCTTACTGAGTCTAACATTGTTATCCAAGGAATATAAATTCTGTACTAAATTACTGACGAGAGAAGTCAATTTGTCACTTCAAGTTTAAGTCAAAATGATGGACTTTCTATCTATTCGCAACCTATAATAATCTAGACTCCATAGCTGGATCTACGGCTCGGCAACTGATTGGCTGAATTATGTGCATGTTGAACCGAAAGTGTTCGGGTTACCCTTAAGTCTTAGAAAAGAGGAGAGGCGCCCCTACTATGTCACTGATTGAGCGAATCACTGTCTGGTCTGAGATCTGGTCCGTACCCGTAATACATAAACTTACCTAGTTTCTTTCTGGAAGAAAGTCTTATCTGACTGGCGATTTGAAGTATAATAATACTTAAGTAATTACACTAAAATGTGTTAGACTTGGTTACCAAACCTAGATGCACCAGTAAGCACGGAATCACGCGAACAGATAGGCTACTAAAATAAAGCCGTTCAAACTATTCACAAAAGTGGATTCGTTATGTTGGCTAGCTAGGTCCAACATGATTAATTAACGAAATCTAATTTTCACGCCAAAATGTTGACAAAAGAAGTCAAGTTACCTATACCTTCAAGTTATGGTCATTATGGGGGAACTTCTCTCTCTATTCATAATCGAATATCAACTGGGTACCATAAAAGGGTCCCGTGATAGCAATCTATCTACTTATACATGAACGAGCCGAAAGTGTTCGGGTTACCCTTGATTCTTACAAAAGAGGAGAGGCGCCCATTCCATGTCACGTTAGTAAATTGCTAGCTAATTCATATTTATCATCTTGAAAGGAAGTTCCATCAAGACCGTCAATTTGAAGTTATAACGTAAAAGTTATACATACATAATATAATACACACATAATTGTGTTGGACTTGCTAGACATGCGGGATTCGGCGAAGATTATAATAATACCTACTCTTGCAAAACTATAGCAATGTTACATTAGGGTTAATCAGGTTTACGCGGTTATTACGGTTACTTTGATGTACTGGTTATTATTATCATTGATTACTTATTATACTTGCTATTTCAGGTCGGACAATAATAGGCAGGGCGACGCTGGAGTTCAGCAGGAGAGACCTCGATCGAAAGATCTTGGAGACTCTCATTTAAACCAAAGATTGATGTATGAAAGAGAAGATCCTTAGTTATTTCAATAACTATAAGGATAAGGTTTTTGAAAGATTTTTAATGAACGGCTTCCCTTGAATGGTTTTACCAACTGACAATGACACACAGATAGACTTGCTAAAAGATTAAGTCCTCTTGTCCCTTCCCACAGGTAAAATGATCCATGATCATTGTCCCATTTTTATGTACACCTTATGTGGAGGATTGGTGCCCAAGTCAAAGGAAGAACCAAACTGGAAGGCGCGACTGGAGGGGCGTCTTTCCTTAGCCACAAATTTATTATTAGCATGATTATTCAGCTAACTCAACTCATCACTATTCAAATTGACTAGTAATTTTATGAAGTTTCAACCTCACAATAGTTTTCCCTACATTTATTATAACTTCTAGCTATTATGTAGATCGTAGGTATGTAAAAAGATATCTACGTAGGTTGATATTAACCTATAGCATCATAATATCATGCAGGTGTTGGTAACAGTATGAATGAAATTATAAACCGTAAGAGCGCCTATTACATTTCTAATACAGTCGAAATTCTAATACTAAACTTACTAGCTTAAAAGGTAGATGTGTTCGGTAAATAAGTTACGGGCTATTCATATTTTGATAGTAATATTAAGGACGAAAGTGTATACTGTAGACGCGCTTACCATTATTCCATCGTGTGAAATACTATATTATAAGTGAATTAACATCCACAAACGGTTTAACGCCTTATTATTCTACGATAGCAACATTAGGTTTTCTTGATACATTTTGATACCGGCTTTATCTATTGACATCCTTTACTTCGGTTTAAGTAGGTCGCGAAGCTAAGATAGGCATGTAAAAGTATATAGTAGGTACGTACTCATCCCAAATCACTAAAACTTAGGGTTTTCACGGATCACAGCGTAGAGTCCTAGCTTAGACGATCACTTGGCCATATCAAATCATAGGTATAAATAAATAGACACGTCGTACGGTAGGCAATTAACAAGTCGGAGTAACCTTACACCCGGTATAGAACATACGATTAGGTAGCTAAGCACTCAGCTGAACATTCATTAGGCATTAGGCGTCGTTATAATTAAAACAGATCATTAGTAATTTAAAACAAATAAAATAATATAAAAAATTAAAAATATTAAGGGGGGGTGTTACAGTTTGATGTGCCGTGACCAGGATGTCGGACTTTTACACTTAAGTAGGTTTGCGGTTTTATTTTGCGATAACTTGGGTTTCTCTATTATTACACACTTTAAGTTCCTACTCGACTCTTTCGCACGGGAAAACAGACAAGGTATGGCTAGAAGCACTAGGATGTAAGGGTTCTAAGTACTTGCACTACAATTCGACACATTCAATTTGTTTCATATAGACATCACACACAAATAGTTTAACTACACACACACATAGGACGTTAGTACTTATAATATACCTACTATAATTATTACACTTTAAGAACTCAAAAGATTACAACTGCTTTCAAGGGTCTTTCTACGCTTCTTTCATGTAATAACACACTTGTTTACATTCGGAAACTAATAAAGCTGCAAACTTTTCGTTAGCATACAATAAAATATTCAATGCAACATTTTAGTAGGAAGGTAAAGGTAAAGGGAATAATCACGTAAACAAACATTGATAAAATAAAAACTGCGTTATTATCGAGCGTTTTTAGGTATAATATTGGTCGGCATGGTTCAAATTAAAAAGTACAAAGCCTAGATAAAAGACATCGTAAATAGAAAAATCCATGGGAGTAAACTTGAGCAAAACCGAAACGTAAGTTTGTGCTATTAGAAATTAGTAGGAGATTAGCGTCAAATCAATAAATTCATAGATTGAAGTAACTATGATATTCAAGCTATAGGTAGATTATTATGCGAACTATCATCTCCATACTCATACCGTAAGTTGTCTGTAGGACGTCGTTCTTAGCGATAGAATAGCGAGTTGTCGTTTACTAAAAGTCTTTTTCTCAATACTTAGATACTTAGTTGCGGTGTAAACGTTATGAATCATCTGGGCGTAAGAATAGTTACACAAGCAGTAGCAATGTAAAGATCATTTCATTATACTTCACATTACGCTAATATTTATCTAAACGCGATGACAAACTGTAAAACAATTTAATAGATTTCAAAATAGCAGTATACGGAGCGGAGCGCCTGTCGTAAACATAACATCAAAAAAAATATGATAAGGGAAAAATTAGCACGGTTATAATAAGTTCGTCTATTTATACCTCATGTTAAATTGGGACTTTAGGGTAGTCATTTTACTAATAATAAATAAACAATTATCACTCTCAATAAAATAGCTTAATTTAAATAATTAGTCAAAAATAAATGACAATGTCAGTTAACTTCATTAAATTTAATGATATTTTATAATACATAGAAAATCTAGACATATAGCAGGCATTAGTTTCGTCTCATGAATGTTTTTCCGGGACTGGAATCGAACCCGCGCACTCTAGGGCAGACATGTTACTAACTAAACTAAGGCAGTCAATATTTATTATAACCCATTTTTAGTTAATACGTACTTCTATGAGCGACTAGATTCTTCGACAGATGGTAGATGGGCTAGTACTTATCATAATGATGTGTAGTAAACTAAACTAGGAGAGTATGTTAGTATAATAATATTATAATGGTAGTAGGTTCCGTATACATAGGGTTAGTGTCCAAAAGGTCTAGCTTTTTGGACACAATTTGCTGCCGTCTGAAATGGAAACGCGTGATTTGGGATGTTAATAATAGATTAGTTAGTAGGTATAGGTAGTTCGATTCGTTCAATCTACTTATTTTAAAGTCACTCTTAATAATAGGTTAATCGAAAGTAACGGTTTAGTTCGGTATTGTTAGAACGTATTTGAATCAAACTAGTCAAGATAGGCAAATACTAAAAGGTACTCAAAAGTTCAATAGGCCGGGGGTCGGTTTAAAAGATCAGATTATTTTGAATTGTAGGACGTACAAAATAAAATAATAATAACATACACAATCAAACATAGAACCTCCTCCTTTGAAGTCGGTTAAAATTAATGTCTTTACGCCATAGCTTCACTCGGTAATAAAAATAATATAAGGTTATGAAAGCGGAGTAAGTATTCTAGGTTGTCTGTCGGTCTCATATTTTACGTTAATTACGATTAATCAGCGGAATAGATCGCGAAAAACTAAAGTAGGTATAGTACACATCTTAGGACAGTAATAGTTAAAGATTTGGCAAAAACAAGCTTTATCTACGTGCATATAAAGTAGGAAACGAAAAATAAACTAGGCAGGACGCGGTTGCCATAATTACTGATACCTATTCTGTGACAACGTACCGTACTGCAGCGGCGGCGCGGGAGATTCTTATGAATATGAAAATGCGGGAAATATAAAATCGGATTATTAATACTCACATATTTCTGAAAGCTCAAAAAATAAATAGATTGTTCTGTTATTAGAGTATTCAGTGTAAAGTAATGTCACAGAACAAAGTCTAATAATAGGTATTCCAAAAAATCAAAACTCAGAAATTAAGATTTTCTTTTATATAACTCTTAGTACGAAAGCAAGCGGGTACAAAACTAGGTCTTATTCACAGTGTAGTATCATCATCATCATAAACGTTTAATTATTTTGCTAGTTGAAGCTTAGAACGTTCCATTCACTTGGCGGTGTCGAGGAAAATAATAATAATAATAACTACATTTACAGTAGGGCGGTTAGTTAATTTGGGAATGTGTGTATGTACTTACTTAGACTAAAATCTTAAGAGGAAACTTTCTAGAAAAAAAAAGGAATTAAACAAACAATAGTAATGATGGGGAAACGGGGGTTTTGTCACGGTATTATACCTACAACACAGTTGAATTGAAATAATTTTATAATTGGCGGTAAATAAGTAAAATAAAATATTATAATGGAACATAAAATTTATAGGTTACGGTTGCTTGTCGCTTGGTTGCACTTATATAATGTATGTGTATACAGGGTTAATTCTAATCAGGGTTAGTTCATTCTCTTAAGGGCATTATCTATACAAAAATAAATAAAAAGCGCACGATGGAATAAAGGAAGGGAGCGAAAAAGTAGAAAAAAATAATAATAATGTTAATTAGTAGGAAAAAAAAAAAAAAAAAAAAAAACAAGGATAGGTTTAGCCACTTCGAGAAAATAGGGAATCGCCATTCACTATTGACTCGTTACGTATAATATTTTGAATATTATTAAATAAAATAAAAAAAAACATGAATAAAATAGGCGTTCGCGGTAAAATAAGATCGTAAAAATAAAATAGGCAGTCTCCGATCGTATGCGATATGCGTTAATTAACGTTCAATTGTAAGCCGGGTCAATTTACGAAAGTTAAGCGTGTGGTAACTCACTCATCCGTCTGTTATTTTGTTTTTTTTCTGGGATATTAATAAAAATAAAAATAAAAATTGGTAAGGTATGTTTTGAAGGTAAGGTAATGTAACCATACTTTAGTATGGTGAGGTAAAGGTAAGGTACAACAAGGTAAGTAAGAGGTGAGTATTGTACTGTAGTTTAGACTTCTATTTTCGTAATAAAGTTTTTTACTTTCGGTGTGCATGTATTTACCCAACTGAAACGATATAATAGGAAGTTACTTCTGTGAATTGTAATACTTTTAATTGTAGCTTAATATTATAATTAATTACGTACAGTTAAATAATAATATCAGCGGATTTAGAATCAAATGGTCGTAAGTTCGAATCTCGGTCGACATTAAAATTGTTTTGGTGATTTATGCACAACTAGGTACGCTTTAAAGATAACAGTGTGCATAATGACGAATAATAATAATAAAACAAAGGGAAACTTAAATAAATTTGGGTTGTATATTGCTAGTCATTTAAATAATTATAGTCTGGGGGTCGAATAATTTGAATATTAACTAAATAAATAAAGATTGTAATAAATAAAAATAAAATTCTTTTGGGTTTATAAAAAAAAAAAAACTTTCGTTGTAAACAGTTGGTTTGAAGGTATAGTTTGAGTACAAAACAAAAAATATTATATCAGCCATTACGTGAATTAGAGCGGGTTTTCAAATATTAGGGATTTAAATTATATACAGGGTGTAAGGGTAATGTGCAAAATTTATTCGTTTCCCTTCTGGAAGATAGTGTTATGTCGTAAGTTGGCGTGCAGGCAGCGTAAACATGCTCTGAAAGAGAATGTTCTACAAAATTAGATTAGGGCTTCTTCATAGTTTAAATGAGTGATGAATGTGAGGTGTATGTAGTATATGTGTTAGAGCTAGGAACATTCTATTAGGAAGGGACTTAGGACGATAATACTATTGGGATTGGAAGCGGTTTGTCGGTCTCGGAGGGTTGACTCGGGGGGGGGATCACTTATCAAATTGATCTTTATGAAGGAGATTTGGTGTTAGGTTAGGCCAGGAGGCTATTCATCAACATACGTTGATTTCATAAAGATCTTGTACTCTACAGGGTATGAAGACTTGAACTGGTACACTCCACATTCTCCAATTGAAAATAATTAGATTATAATTTTCGTCTCTTAGTGGAATGTAGAAACTATACGGTATCTACTCCATTTTGCCTTTGGGGTCCCTAGAATTTGGAAGGGGTGCATCGGGGACTAGATGGTAAATTCTTGGAATTGAGGTTTGGCATTAGATGTCGATGCGCTACTATTAGGGTTGATCTGACTCACAACCAGGTTCTTTAGCAGAGGTTGGTGGCTCCTGTGAAAGGAGAATTTACTTTATGGTCGATATGTTATCAAACTTCGAGATTGAGGTTTTATGACGATTATTTTCAGTTGGTTTAAAAACACATTATATCATATTGTGATAGAATAAAAAAAAAATATATTACACTTACATTATTCCACGCATAGATAGTTGAAACTCTGATACTGACAAATTTTAATTTTGCACTTTGCATTCTCAGATTTTAATTTTCTTTGAAATTAATTTAGTTTATTAGATTTACTTTTAGATTTTATTGGGTTTATCATTGAATCTTCCGTGAATTAAATTAAGATATTGATATTGGGAAAATTTACTCCGATTAGGACTATCATCTTTGTAAATTTTGGGGGTCGCTGTGACGGTTCTGACCCGTCTTTAATTCACGGAGTCCTACCTATAAATTAAACCTAACTAATGCCTTCAAACGGACTGTATTAGTTCCAAAATAATCTACGAAAAATAATATAAATACACGCGCGTAATGAAATTATATGCTATACGTACGCACCTCTAGCTATACAGATATTTTAAAAGAGCTAGAATAGTGCAACAAGGCACAAAGGGGCACCGCGCGATGTGCGACTCTTTGGCGGCGGCAGCGAGCGGAGATCAACCAACTTGCCGCCACATTATAAAAGCCCCGCGGCGAGCTCAATAGGACATTCAGCGACGAACTGTGAAGGCAGCTTCACGTCCGTTTGCTCCGCCCCCGCTCCTCGATCAGCTCTCGCGTGCTTTTAATTACTTTCTTATTATAAAAGGCATCTTTGCCTAACTCTACTCAGTTAAATGAATTATTTACTGACTAGAAATACTTACGTTTAAATAGTGAAACAGTGTTCATAGTGGTTTAATATTTGTGATATTTCGTATCGATTTGTTATAAAAGCTGGTCTTGGAGAGATGCGCGGATTGTGTTATTTGAGTCTTATTATCTTGTGTAGGTCAATTTCGGAGACCATGTTTACCTTTTGTTCGTCATCGTAAATTTAAATTAACTAAAGTGAATTTTAATCAAATGTTTGTGGTGTAAAATTTGATTGTAAATGCAGTTGTTCGCGAGTTAAAATCACGCGGTTTAAAATACGTCGCACTACTTTTTTCTCTCTCAAACATAGCCGACGCCCATTTAAGCGCACGTACCTAAACACCTGTGTGTGGTATTCAAAACCGACGTATTAAAGTTGCTGTTGGTGTCAGAGTAAAGTTATTGGGCGAGATGGCAGAGCTAAGTAGTGTGTGTAACTCGATTTTATTAGGTGTATTAATGAGGGAAACAAAAAAAAAAAAAACAAAACAGTGATTTCGTCGATTTGTGTATTGAAGAATTGTTTTGTGTTCACTCCTGGCCTGATCGTATATGTCCCAGTACCTTCGGGTAGCCTATCTGGCGTTGCGTTTCTCGTTTGGATGGATACAAAATAAATTCATAAAATAAATTTAATAATTTAATTATACGCGAGGGGTGGAAAGCTTAGAAATATGGTCTCTGCTGTTATAAGAACAATAGTTCCAAAGTAACTAGTTCTGGCCTCATTTACCTTGTAGGTACATGTGGTTTTTAGTTGGGAAATAGTTAGGCCATATGCTTGAGACAGTATGTGAAGGTATGTCCGCGCTTATACAACTAAGCGTGGTCTACCCTTTTTGGTCTCCTTTGTGTGGTGTTCTTCCTTCCTTTGGCCTTGGGACAAACAACCCGGAGCTGCGGGTTGGCTTGTCACGCCATAATTGCACCAAGGTATCTGGAATTAAGAGCGGTACGCGAAGCCGGGCGCGAATAGGAAAATACCTACAGATGCTGGGCGTATAGCAGCTGTTGTTATTTGTAGGGTGCTAGGGGCTCTTAGGCTTGGAGCTCGCCACTCAAACTTATAGGATCGGTTAGCGGCAAGGACAGTGAAAGTGCTTTGATCTGCCTGGAAGGTGGGAACCAACCGGTGAGATTCATATCTCGGGGTAGTGGGAAACTTATGTAGACTAGGGTCGTCATTTAAGGTGTAGGTCATAGCAGGTAGAATGCCAGGTACACCTTTATCTTTACAGGAATATTACACACCCACCCCATTCACACATTTACACTACCCAAATTCTTCTAGAATCTGGACATTCACCAGTGGTGTCGTAATGCACTGCGAAACTCTAGAAAACCCCTCTGTATAAGTCGCAAGTAGGTAGGTAACGCGGTTTAAAATTGGTTTAGGTTGGTTAGGTCTTCTATTACATAGGACGGTACTCCAAATCGTAGTGAACCTAGGGTTAGTAGGCAAGTAGGCCGACCGACGCAAAATCTAAAGGCGTTCTACATATACCTAATTACGTAATTCAAACAACTAAACAGCGAACGTTTGTTTCTGTCGGGAAAATAATTTATGTATCAACACGCGAATAAATAAATAGGCGTTGTTCAAAATATTCACTAAAGTAAATTCATAATGTTTGCTTACTGAGTCTAACATTGTTATCCAAGGAATATAAATTCTGTACTAAATTACTGACGAGAGAAGTCAATTTGTCACTTCAAGTTTAAGTCAAAATGATGGACTTTCTATCTATTCGCAACCTATAATAATCTAGACTCCATAGCTGGATCTACGGCTCGGCAACTGATTGGCTGAATTATGTGCATGTTGAACCGAAAGTGTTCGGGTTACCCTTAAGTCTTAGAAAAGAGGAGAGGCGCCCCTACTATGTCACTGATTGAGCGAATCACTGTCTGGTCTGAGATCTGGTCCGTACCCGTAATACATAAACTTACCTAGTTTCTTTCTGGAAGAAAGTCTTATCTGACTGGCGATTTGAAGTATAATAATACTTAAGTAATTACACTAAAATGTGTTAGACTTGGTTACCAAACCTAGATGCACCAGTAAGCACGGAATCACGCGAACAGATAGGCTACTAAAATAAAGCCGTTCAAACTATTCACAAAAGTGGATTCGTTATGTTGGCTAGCTAGGTCCAACATGATTAATTAACGAAATCTAATTTTCACGCCAAAATGTTGACAAAAGAAGTCAAGTTACCTATACCTTCAAGTTATGGTCATTATGGGGGAACTTCTCTCTCTATTCATAATCGAATATCAACTGGGTACCATAAAAGGGTCCCGTGATAGCAATCTATCTACTTATACATGAACGAGCCGAAAGTGTTCGGGTTACCCTTGATTCTTACAAAAGAGGAGAGGCGCCCATTCCATGTCACGTTAGTAAATTGCTAGCTAATTCATATTTATCATCTTGAAAGGAAGTTCCATCAAGACCGTCAATTTGAAGTTATAACGTAAAAGTTATACATACATAATATAATACACACATAATTGTGTTGGACTTGCTAGACATGCGGGATTCGGCGAAGATTATAATAATACCTACTCTTGCAAAACTATAGCAATGTTACATTAGGGTTAATCAGGTTTACGCGGTTATTACGGTTACTTTGATGTACTGGTTATTATTATCATTGATTACTTATTATACTTGCTATTTCAGGTCGGACAATAATAGGCAGGGCGACGCTGGAGTTCAGCAGGAGAGACCTCGATCGAAAGATCTTGGAGACTCTCATTTAAACCAAAGATTGATGTATGAAAGAGAAGATCCTTAGTTATTTCAATAACTATAAGGATAAGGTTTTTGAAAGATTTTTAATGAACGGCTTCCCTTGAATGGTTTTACCAACTGACAATGACACACAGATAGACTTGCTAAAAGATTAAGTCCTCTTGTCCCTTCCCACAGGTAAAATGATCCATGATCATTGTCCCATTTTTATGTACACCTTATGTGGAGGATTGGTGCCCAAGTCAAAGGAAGAACCAAACTGGAAGGCGCGACTGGAGGGGCGTCTTTCCTTAGCCACAAATTTATTATTAGCATGATTATTCAGCTAACTCAACTCATCACTATTCAAATTGACTAGTAATTTTATGAAGTTTCAACCTCACAATAGTTTTCCCTACATTTATTATAACTTCTAGCTATTATGTAGATCGTAGGTATGTAAAAAGATATCTACGTAGGTTGATATTAACCTATAGCATCATAATATCATGCAGGTGTTGGTAACAGTATGAATGAAATTATAAACCGTAAGAGCGCCTATTACATTTCTAATACAGTCGAAATTCTAATACTAAACTTACTAGCTTAAAAGGTAGATGTGTTCGGTAAATAAGTTACGGGCTATTCATATTTTGATAGTAATATTAAGGACGAAAGTGTATACTGTAGACGCGCTTACCATTATTCCATCGTGTGAAATACTATATTATAAGTGAATTAACATCCACAAACGGTTTAACGCCTTATTATTCTACGATAGCAACATTAGGTTTTCTTGATACATTTTGATACCGGCTTTATCTATTGACATCCTTTACTTCGGTTTAAGTAGGTCGCGAAGCTAAGATAGGCATGTAAAAGTATATAGTAGGTACGTACTCATCCCAAATCACTAAAACTTAGGGTTTTCACGGATCACAGCGTAGAGTCCTAGCTTAGACGATCACTTGGCCATATCAAATCATAGGTATAAATAAATAGACACGTCGTACGGTAGGCAATTAACAAGTCGGAGTAACCTTACACCCGGTATAGAACATACGATTAGGTAGCTAAGCACTCAGCTGAACATTCATTAGGCATTAGGCGTCGTTATAATTAAAACAGATCATTAGTAATTTAAAACAAATAAAATAATATAAAAAATTAAAAATATTAAGGGGGGGTGTTACAATACTTGTGCACCGATGACCTAACTGTAGTTAAACTAGAGACGGGCTTTCAAGGCAACCTCAGCACGGTAGTCCTGGTCTCAGCGTATCTCGATATCACAGAAGAAGCGCCACACCAGGCACTTGAAGAGTTAATTCAATTTTGTATGAGCAATAAACTGGAATGTGTAGTGGGCTGCGACTCCAACGCTCACTGCACCGTCTGGAGTTGCCCGGACACCAATGAGAGAGGGAGCGACGTGCTTGATTTCATCCTTAGACACGACCTCAACCTACTAAATAGAGGTTCTGAACCTACCTTCGTAACGTCTTGGGCCAGGACTTAGACATCACAATGGCTACAAATGAAATCTCGAGATCGATCAAAAATTGGCCCGTGGCGACAACCGTGTACTCCGGTTCGGATCATAGATGGGTCAGGAACAGCCTGACTGTGGGCGGGTGTGAACCACGGGCCTACAGAAACCCAAAAGTGACTGACGGGTCGATCTTTAGAGAAACACTAGAGATGGCAATGTCAAAGATACCACATGTGAATCCAACAATGGAACTATTACCGCAAGAGATAGAAACCACGACTGATAGCATAGTACGCGCTCTGAAAGAGAGCTATGAAAAAACTTGTCCGTTAAAAACGGAAAACTACAACATAATCCCCGAAAAAAAATTAATGGTGGAACAAAGATCTTACTAAGCTTAGGAAAAGAGTAAGGCATCATTTTAACAGAGCCATGAACACCGACGCGACGGTGGACTGGCAAGAATACAAAAAACTGCGACATCAGTTTAAAGTGGAAGTTTAAAAGAGCCAAAACAGTTCATGGAGAAAATACAGTACAGCTCCATCCAATCAGAGAGTGGAACTGCTAGGCTCAGAAAAGTAATAACAAGCGACCAGCAAGTTAAACTTGGAACTCTTAAAAAGGCCGATGGCACCTACACAACATCGGAACAGACCGTTTGAACTACTTCTTCAAACACACTTCCCGGACTGCCAATTAGATGATAATGAAGGATGTGCTCCGCAAACCCCTCACGAACCTGACGATGAAGATTGGAAATTTGCAGACACTATTGTTACGGAAGAGGCTCTTCTGTGGACCATTAGTACCTTTCAACCACATAAGGCGCCCAGTATCGATAAAATTTTCCCCGCCCTTCTTCAGTGGGGCCTGAACAAAATAAAAACACACCTCATCGTCATATTTAGATCGTGTTTGGCGTGGAAATACATAACTAAAGCTTGGAGGGAAGTAAAGGTGGCCTTCCTACCTAAGCCCGGTAAGGGTGACTACACTAACCCAAAGTCCTTCAGGCCGATAAGCCTGAGCTCTTTCTTGCTGAAGACGCTAGAAAGGCTTTGTCCCAGACATATTAGAGGAGGACCGCTGGTAGATAATCCTGTGCATAAAAACCAACATGCATATCAATCAGGTAAAACAACAGAAACCGCTCTTCATCAAGTGGTTTATAAGATTGAATCAGCTCTTGAGAGTAAGCAGTCGTGTTTAGCCACTTTCATTGATATTGAAAGAGCGTTTGACAAAACTACTTTCCCTAGCATTGAAAAAGGTCTAAAGAAAAAAAGGAAGTAGACGACAGAGTGAGTGGCTGGGTCACAAGGATGCTATCAAACAGATCCGTTGGCATCGAAACTGCGGGTACGACGCGCTGCCGCATCACGAAATGCTGCCCGCAAGGAACAGTTATATCGCCACTACTCTGGGTAATGGTGGTTAATGAACTCATTGAACTCAATAAAGAAGGTATCGTCACCGTGGGCTACGCTGACGACCTGGTTATCATGGTCTCCGGGCTTTTTGAAACAACCTTGTGTGAAAAAATGCAAAAGGCACTTAAGGTCGTTGAGGAATGGTGTGTACGCCATAGCCTCTCGGTAAACCCACAAAAGACAGAGATGGTTTTATTCACACGAAAAACGAAACCAGTGAAACTCTACACTCCTACTCTGTTTGGTTCCAAACTAACACTCAGTAAGAAAGTAAAGTATCTAGGCATCTGGCTAGACAGCAAACTATTGTGGGGAAAACACTTAGACTATATCACCACAAAGGCAACAAACATCTTATGGCAGTGCACTAGAGCAGTAGGAAAGGACGGGGGCCTTAAACCTAAGCTCTGTCGCTGGCTACACACTGTTATAGTGCGGCCTGTACTCACTTACGGATGCGTAGTGTGGTGGACTCGCACTAATTTAGTGACTGTTATTACGAAACTGCAACAGACACAGAGACTTGCATGTTCTCTCATCAGCGGGTGTATGAATAAAACTTCTTCAGCTGCCTCGAAATTATACTAGACCTGACTCAACTGCATCTGCACATACAGCAGGAAGCGATGGCCTCAGCACTAAGGTTAAAGTCCACAAACCAGTGGAAAAGTACGGGCCCAATTACAAATCACTGCAGAATAATCGACCGGGCGATGAGAATAATCCCCGAAGCAAGTTAAGGTACTGATAAAACAGCTAGTACACATCTAGACAGCAAAAGGTATGAGCTGATCACTGAGGAAAACGTCTTAGAAGGCATTAAACACGCGTGGAACATTTACACTGACGGTGCCAAGAACAAGGCGGGGGCTGGGTGCGGCTACTACTCGCCGGAGCTTGGACTCAAAGAGGCCATGGCTCTAAACAAAACTACGACAGCACTGCAAGCGGAGGCCATGAGCCTCTTGCTGGCTGCCAAGGCAGTCGTGCCATTCAGTGAGTTTATCGTTGTTCCCAACGATAGGGGTGATAAAGATATCCTCATGTTTACCACCGATAGGGCTGCGACCATCTATGCACTAAGAAGACCTGTAACAAGGTCTAGAGTCATTGCCGAGTGCCACACTATACTACAAACACTCTCGGATAGGTACAGAACTATAGTAAGATGGACAAAGAGCCACGGAACATGTACAGGTAACAACGTGGCCGATACGCTTGCTAAAAAAAAATAGGTAAGCGACGACGTGGTAGCTCTCTGTAGACCATCAGCGATGGAAGTGCGCGAGCTACTGCGCCGCCACAGCTAAAAAGAGCAACAAAATCTGTGGGACAAGAAAGGCGACTGCAAGCATGCCAAGACCGCTTTCCCAATCCTGGACAGAAAGATCACTAACAATCTGTTGAAGTTGCAACTACAGGACCTTCGTCTTTTAGTAGGCCTTGTAACCGGTCATTGCAACTTGAACAGCCACTTATACAAACTGGGAGCCAGGGATAGTCCGTTATGCCGGAGCTGCATGCAGGACAATGAAATCGTAGAGCATGTGCTGTGGCAGTGCAAAGTCACAGAACCAACAAGAATTGCTACCGGATTGCACGAGGCAGCTTTATCTCCGCAACGGCTTGTACGCTTCTCATTATCATCATCATTATCATGTACACTTCCATCTAACCCACTTTTACTATTGTTACTATGCCAGCGGCCCAGAGCCTTGCTCCGTTATTTCAAGGAGCTGGGTTGGATCGGGTAGGCTCTGGCGGGGGAAATGCATAATACACCTTTAGCGGGACGTCAGTGCAGGACTTATCGCTCCCACGTTGAATAAGAATAAGAATGGCGGTAGCTGTCCAGCTGTCCATAGTTCACACGTTCGTTGCTCAGTTCCTTCTTCATACACCTTACTTTGGTCACTTTGGAAGCGGCAATTCTGCCATGGTGCCGATTCTGTTGCACCGCTCACTAAACTAAACTAATCTGACAGAACTAAAATTATACGCGTCTCATTTAATTTCAATATGTTAGAAAAAGATGTCATCAGGTTTCTGCCTGTCAAGTTTAGTTTTGTTTAGTGAGCGGTGCAAAAGAATCAACACCACCAATCCACAAGCTCTCTGTAGATACCGATGAAATGAATACGGTTTGCCCACGCATAATTTTCTGCTCCAGAAGTCGATGCGTTTCGTAACGTTGGCAAAATACTGCTGGGGTCGGAAACCAGCTCCAGCAAACAGCTGAATGGATTTGGATGTATTCGGAAAGGAGATTGTTTATTTCCCGGATTAACATACCATAATCATCATCACGCAGGTGAATCCGCAGGCGCAGCTAGTAAAAATATTTATAAAAAGGAACTAGAGTGCCACCTGCAGCGGGGCAGGGCTTCTGCCAGGGGTTTTAGGGGAAGCTGTGGTTAGAGATGTAGAATGAGGAAACTCCTAACAATGCGTGGCGTGACGAGGATCACTGCGTTTTGGATCGGACTCTTGATAAACAAACCAACCGTCCTTATAATTACTTTAAGTATACTCTATATTAAATTTTTATTGTTGCAGGCGCTGCTGTACTCGTGACTGCAATTATAAGCATTTATGCCAAAACCCCAATAATTGACAAAGATTATGTCCATGACATAAGCTTAGATGCCAATCAGAGATTTCCATCTTCAGACGCATTTAGAACTTTTATACAAAAATACGACCCTGTAACCTCATTTGAAAATGTAGACAGTTTGGCAAAGAACCGTGGTCGTAACTATACCGTAGTAGAACAAGTTGACCTTGTTTTACAAGGAATAGATCCTACAGACGATCTACTGAAGCTCAGAGTGCAAAATGGCAATCCTAGAGTATTAGCGTTAAGTAGCAGCCGAAGACAATTTGGACAACAGCCGTGGACTCCTCCGGCTGGCACCAGTCACTACCCGAAAGACTTTCTTAACTACAAACCGCGACTATACGAGCTGATGAAGCAAGCCATTTATCAGGCAAGGAACAAGATGGTTCTCATGCAACTTATGCGAGATAAATTTCGTACACAACAAATGTATAAAATGGGTTATCTTATGAGTAAGACTGACAATGCTTGCAAAGTTTTCAACAAGGTTGCGCTTCATGCTTATCGCAACTGTCATAGAATGATAATCCAAAATCCACGTACTAGAGTTGGTACGAAATTCAGAATGTATGAGGTGCAAGTGTCGCACATGCGGGTGCTTCATTTGTGGTTTCAAGCAGAGCTTCTCACTGATCTCATAATCCGCAATGATATATATTTACACGAAGCTTATGAAGTCAAGGGAGTTTGGAATTTTACTGATTAAACAATGCCAATATTTAACATTTTTGAGTTTTATTATCCGATCCAACGAACCAACGAACGTTTTATTATAGGATCCGATCTAAGAAGGAGACATGTAGTGGTAGGACTTTACTGCAGAGTCCACCTGGGAAGTACCTACTACATCTATGCACGCTAAGCAGTATAGTGTGCAAGCATTATCTACTGTGTTTCGGTTTGAAGGGCAATGTTGCCAAAGAAATTACTGGGTATGAAGAATTTTAACATCTTCATCATCCCACACCTTAATTCAGCCCTGTCGCAAAATCCGTTCTTAGCGGACTTTTTCTACCTATAAACCACCTACTTACCTGCCAAATAGCTCCAGAGATTAAGTAGTTTTCGAGATTTCGTGTTTAGCCTTTTAATGTTTCATCGCCTTTTTCTCCCCCTTAAACCATCCCCGCCAAAAAGTAAATACAATTTGTGGGTGATTTTTAATAAGTTAATAAATTAAAACAAAATTGTATATCAATATTTAAAATTATTTAATATAGACCAGGGTCCAGGTCGGGCCTATAAAAATAATAAAAAGTAAAAAAATATATAGTAGGATGAAGCCCATTGGAAAAGGAGGAGAATATTATAAAAATAAAAGGAAAAATAATTTTCGGGTGATCTGAGGTCGGGAAGGGGAAGGGGGTGAGTTTTTAAGGGTAAAAAACGGTTTATATCGATTTTCGAAAAAACTACAAGTCCTATGGAAAGAAGTTAAATGGCAAAGTAAAACAACAAAAAAAAAATAAAAAAAAAACATATATATATCTGTAGTAAAATATCTACAACTTTTGTATATACACTTTTTTCACATAACCTCAATTGTTTTGTGAAAATGACAAAAAACCATGTTTTTGGTATTTTTTTATCCTATACGTAAATATTTTTTTACGTAAATTGGTAAAAATTTACCATGTCCCAAATACACTGTACTTTATTTGATGTGAAATATTAATTTTTACCTGGGATAAGTTTATTTACAAATAAAATACAATTATACACTAATATTAAATTATAACTAACTAACAACTAAATAAAACCTACCTAGTAAAAACAAACCCTACATAATAAAAATACAAAACTTAAAATTTAAACTAAAAGCCCCGTAGATGATGGAAAGGTGGCCAGAATGCTGGCGGCATTGCCACGTTGGATGGCAATGCTAAGTTTTTGACCAAAATATACGCCAGCATTCCGGTCACCTGACACCTCGACTAAACGTTTCGCCAGGTCCCTATATAAAACATGTGCGGCCGGCCCCCAAGGTCCCAAAGTCTCTACCCCAAACGGCACAAACATGTACAATCTGTCTAAATACCCATATTTGTGCCGTTTGAGGTTTTCAGCATTAGAGGCGGCAGCGCCAGCGTGATCATTTGTCCTAGGAAGATGGGACGGCGCTAGTGTGTCGACACATGTAGCGTCCCAAACCAAAGGCCGTCCCATCTTCCATGGGATAAGGGTCATTCCGTCGGGTCTCTTGCCGTCATCCCGCATCAGACCGTTGGGTGCTAAAATCGAGGGGATGCCAGCACTGACAAAGGCCCGACGGATGATATCATTCAAGCTGGCGTGCCGCGGAATGCGCCCTGCACTTTTTACACAAGAAAGTGCGTGGTGGCCGAACCTATCCGCTATATCACTGCAAGAGCAGCGGTGAGGGACTTGGCACGGGGCACCTATTTGAAGGGATACAGCTATACGAAAGGTCTGATTATCCAAAAGATTGCCAACATTTTTAGACGGTAACGCATGCAACCAAAGCCCCGACTCCCAACGAGTGACCGCAAGTAGGCGAGCACGCTCTGTGGAAGAAGATGATGAATCTATCAAATTTTTACATTCTAACTCACAGAGCGGCTCGTCCCACTGCCTCTGAGAAGTAGGGGCCTTGGGCAGGGTTTGTTTTGGACAAGCTAATTTCCAACTTTCCATAGCTTCAGACAAGAAACTTATTTCAAAATTTTGTAGTGATGGCGATAAAATTGTGTTTACCAAATGTGTTGAACTGAAAACCGATGATAGGAAAGCTGGCAATGATACACTAGAAATTTTGCGAATACCGAGACCTCCAAACCTTACTGGCAGTGAGGCCTGCCGCCAAGTTCGATCGTCAAAGGGTGTGTTGAGAATGGTGGTGAGTGTATCCCGCTGAATGCTGTCAAGCTGTTGTAAAACTGCAGGATGATTCCAAAGCTGACAGCATCTAAGGGAATACATAAATTTTGGAACAAAAAGACAATATCGTATTAAAAAATAGGCCATGTGAGAATTTAATTTTTGAAGGCGGTCGGAAACTGAAACGAAATTTTGAATTTTATCGTCAACATAATCTTGAATTGACTCATCTAGGATGGGAGACCCTAACAGGCGAAGTGACCGATTTTCTAAAACTTTTATATTAGGAGCAATTTTTCCAAATAGTGTTATTATGTCTTGTTTCGGGGTTGTAGAATAATTTGGAATAAAAAGTTCGCATTTTGAAAAATTAAGAACGAGGCCAATGTCACTAAAATCTTTGATTAAATTTTGAAGGTCTTTAAAAACAGTGTTTACATCGCCTCCAAGGGTCCCATCGTCTAGGTACCATACGTTAAATTTTGATTCTAATTTTTTGATGACAGGGTGAATCGCTAGACTAAAAATAGCTGGTCCAAGTGGATCACCTTGTTGGCATCCCACTTCTGAGGATAACACGTTATTTTTGTATAATAATTTTGAAGGGTTACCATAACATTGCCAAATAAAATTAAATATAAAGGGAATTTTATCTTTTACTTGAGCCAAAAGTGTGTTTCTATCGACAGAGTTACCTTTATATCGAAAAAGCACCCTAATTTTCAATCGAAAATTCACCCGTCAAAAAATCTTATAAAAGCTGATATTTTGACGGGTGAATTTTCGTATTTTCGATAGGTGAAAAATAAATATTTCACGAGCTGGAGCGGGTAGCGCTGGTATGGTAGTATTTTATGTGGTTCAGCAGCAGTAAGTCGTTAATATTTATAGACAATAAAAAAAGAAATAAAGAGTGGTTTTTGTTATAAGAGGTTAAGTAGTTTTCGAGATTTCGCGTTTAGCATTCTAAAGTTTCATCCCCTGTTTCTCCCCCTTAAATCATCCCTGTCAACAAATATTAAAAGCATCATATTTTATTTTAAATGGACTACCCAAATACCAATTTTTTTGATCACAAAGTGCCAACTGTAAGTGCCGACTGACGTGCATGAGTGTGGGCAAGTGATAACGTGTCTTTTTGTCTTGTTTCCAAAACTCCGAAGAAGCTTGTAGTAAAGCTGCCATAACTTTACTAGGGCATGATTGAACTTGACCGTGACTTACTGTGTGTGACTTTTACTGTGACTACGACTCATTTAACTGGAGAAAGAAGGATCGATGAAGAAATATGTCTTCGGCTGAAGAACTAGTATCCATGGCCGGGAAATATTAAAAACAACAAACAAATCATAAAATAATTGAGAGGCAATAATGTACGACATAGATAATGTACGGCATGATATTGTACGGCATAATAATGCACAGCCCGATTTTGTACAGACTGATATTTGATGTACAAGTACACGAATTCCTTATTTTTATAGGAGTTAGGTTCAGCGGGGCTATCATGTAACTTTTCGGGATCGCGATTCAGATACGAGTTGTCAAAAATAGACACTTGTCACTGTCACTGCCAAAACTCATTTGACCCTGCAGGGCAGGATGAAACGCCAAAAGACAGACGGATTTGCTTAACTTAATTAAGGAAATCAATGCATTCGTTCGATAACGATAGCGAGAGAAATCCCTCCGTGATACTGTGAAACTTTGACAGTGACAAGTGACATTTATGACAAATCGCGATCCCGAACAGTTACATGATTAGCCTACTGGTTTTTCTTTTTTGTCATTTTGAGAAATGTTCTCGGATTATTGGCTGTACAATATAGGGCCGTACTTTATAGACACGAGCCGATAATGGACGGCCAGTATTGTACGACCACCCTTATCATGGACGTTCGCGATTCCGATTGCGATAGCATGCCATCCTGCTCGTACCAACCCACTCGCGCCATGCGCCCTCCTGCTCGCGCACGCTCGCAATCTGAATCACGAACGTCCATGATAAGGGCACTGATTGTACAGCATGATATTCAATGTACATGTACACCACTTATCATGCTGTGAATTATTATGCCGTACATTATCGTGTCGGCAAATATCATGTTGTACATTATAGACACCCAATTAAATCATAAGTCTCGGCTCGGTAGCTTTGGGTAGCTTAGTTAAATGCTCAATCGCCATAGCAATAGAGTAACTTATATAAAAATATAGAAATATATATATAAAATATATAGAAATATATATATAACTTATATGATGGCTTAGCTATTTGAGCTATTTGAAGTAGTAGTGCATCATGGGGGAGATTATTAAAGACGCAGTGGAAGCTGGCCAGGAGCTTCAATATGGGAAGGTCTGGCTATTCGATTGCTTTACAAATGTAATAAATATACTGGGTGGGCCTGTCCTGAAACGGACCGCAGGTATGTAATATTAAATTTTCGGCTTTGCACAAGTTTAGTTATTTGTTGTGTTATTTTTGATTGACAGTAATTGTTTAGTAGATCAAAACACGTATTTATTTTAAAGTTAGCTACTTAGTTTTTGTATAGCCAAGTGCACAGGTAATGGATGTCATTGATGATAAGAGTTTGTTTATAGTGTCTAAGGATCCATAATAGAAGGGTGTCCAGGTGAGAGGTTTATTATTTTATTTACACCATCTGTCTGTCTGGTGCATTGTGACCTGTCTTTGTGCAGTAAGATAGCTCGTTTAAATTTTCAAAGGATCAGTGCGTCCCTGCAATACTAGGAAGATGAACATACACTAATATTTCCCTACTATATACTAACATTTTCTAGAGGTTTATTTAAAATATAAACAATTTGTTCTGTATTAATTGTAGATGCCTAAGCTTTGCACTGTTAGGTTGCCTTGATACATACTTAATACACAAAATAAATTATTTTATTTACTCAAAATAATGAAAAAACACTTAAATAGGTATAGGTACTCTAAAGACTAAAAATTATATACATAAGTAGAAGCAAAAAAAACTTTAACTTTTACTGGAAAACTGAAAAACAATATTTGCTACCTATTATAGTAATTTGTTTTTGATAATTTATAGCTACAGAATTGGATTACAATATAATGATTTATTGATAACACCTAAGTTACATATCAAATTTAATTAAGTATGTGACACAAAATAGTAAATTATTAAAATTACCTAAATAATTATAAAAATGCTATAACAATGTTTTATTTTAAAATAAGTTTCAATGTCATGAAACGAATTCTCTTTGTAACCACACTCTTGGCTTGCTTTTGAAGCATGTGCATCCCGAAAGAAAGCTGGTATGAGGTTTTAGATTGTGGGCCCCAAAATATACATGACCACTCCAACTCGATGAAACAATACCATTATTTTCTTGGTGCTTAACAGTTAGTATTTTCTTTGTATCGCTTCATAAATCGAATGTGCTGTGAATACCCCTAAGTTCAATTTTTCTAGGTTTTCATGGAGCACAGGCAAAGTTACATGTTGCTTGTAAGACCCATTTGCATATTAATAATTATGTTAATGGGTCTTACACAATTATTGTGAACACTATTGTTTTTTTTTTATTTGTACATCATCTGGACCATACTATACTATTACATTTTATTTGAGGAGAATGCTTAATCGCATGGCAGGTTTATTATTTGTTTATTAATATTATGAAGACTAGCGGCCCGTTCCGGCTTCGCATGGGTGGACTATTATTTTTTAAACATTGAGTAAGTATCTTTAATCAGGACATTGAAAATAACTTTCGAAGAATACTTACCATACAAAAACTGTGAGAATAAGTACTATAAAAATTTAAATTAAAAAGTAGTTCTGAAAAGGACTTTTTAACTGGAAAAAAAATGTGCTATGCAAAAAGTAAAATATTCAAAGTCCGACCGCGCGTTCAGGCCTTCCTATTTCATAGGGTTTTTTACCCGTGGTCCACATAAAAGGTTCACCTAAATGTTCCACGGATACCTTTTTGTATCCGTATTCCACGAGTACACTGAATTAAAAGTGTACTCGTGGAACACCCAGGTATACAAGGCGTAATTCAATGTACATATTGAAAGTAAAGGGAAACATTGTGTCTAAACTTGTATGTTGGGACAAAAAAATTTTTCAAATGGATGATTGGGTCATGCCCCATCCACCCACCGCCTTCACCCACTAGTGAGTGCACGGGTAATTCGCATTTCCCTTTGAACCCACTGCATTAGAGTTGGAAATTAATCAAAAATAGTCTAAATTTATGTAGAAAACAACATATTGTATTATGATGGTTTAAAACTAACATGGTCATAAACACAAGAAAAATAAACATTAAAAAATAGATATTTTTCAAGGGTGTTTTTGTTATAATTTCCGTAGTCAGCCATAAAACGTCCACTGCTGGATGAAGGCCTCTCCCTTAATAGAGGGGTGTTGCCATAACCCTGTGAATTTTGATTAACTTGCGAGTCTGAAAAACACTAAAAACACTAGAAAAATTACTGTATTTTTAATTGCGTTGACTTAGAAGCTTGATTTTTTTACAGCTCTATGGGACCGTGGACTTACGCATACGATATTAATTTCAACTTGATACCTCCACTCGTTTCAGAGAAAAAGAGCCTTGACAGACAGACAGACAGACGGACAACGAAGTGATCCTATAAGGGTTATTTTTTTCCTTTTGAAGTACGGAACCCTAAAAAACGAAATAATCTACACTTTTGTGTTGGTGTATAGACCACTTTTTTCAATCTATTACTCAATATTTTGTTAAATTATTTTAATTTGAAAAACACTTATATTTCTATTTAGACTTTTGTCGGAGGAGGTTCGTGAATTTATATAGTTTTTCTACCAACAGACGAACCATGGGAAGTTCCTTTCGATTCCATAGAAGAGTTGGCGTATTTGGGTGCCGGAGCCCAAGGTGTGGTTTTTAGCGGACGACTCCGCGGCGAGATGGTGGCTATAAAGAAATTACGCGAGACAGGAGAAACTGACGTGAAGCACCTTCGTAAACTCAATCACGAAAACATAGGTAAGTAAACTTAATAACGGATCACACGATTTTTTTTTTTTTTTTTTTATATTCTTTAATATTATTGAGGGTTTGGTCAGACATGACCATGCCACTCTCATAGGCCTCTTACCAGCTACTACATTATTACCTACGTTGTAAACATTTTTTAACGATGTTGAAAAGTGTTCCGGCCTCGTCCGACAAGGGATAAGCCAGAACAGTATTACACCACCCCACATCTCCTCACGTTAATGTTAGTGTACAAATAAAAATCGGACCTTTCCGCCTCGGTCCGGACACACTCCGCCACAACATGATATACGTCTTCGACCACTCCACACTCAGTGCAGTTTGGTGTTTCGGACTTACCTATCAGGTGTAAAAATCTGTTGAGCGGAATGTGACCGGATCGAAGCCTCATGCCCGTTACAATGTTCGTCCTACTCATATCAGCGCCGGCAAACCACGGTGAGCGGTTCAGATTAGGTTGAATTGCTTTATACCAAACGCCCTTAGATACCGATCGCTCGTCAAAGTGCTTCCGCCACAGCTCTTTACCTCTATCTCTGACCATACCTAAACAGTCGGAGAACAAGGGCAAGCAAACGAAGGGTGTCCCGTTGAGTAAAGCATCTCTGGGGATCACACGTAATTAACAGCCGCAAATGTAATGAACTTCGGCAGTTCGATGAGATTTTAGGGTTGTTTCACACGTACCACAACCACACCACAGCCAGAACCACACCACAACGACAACACGTGGCCGGGCGCATTTTTTGTATTGAAAATAAATAGTACAGTTTACACGTACCACATTTTGGCCTCAACGACCGCGTGGATGATACCGACCACATGGCAAGCGCAATCACAACGCAACCACCAGGGACACCGTGAAACAGCCGCTAGCCACATCGCAGATACAACGTTGCGTCGACGCAACGACTGCGCGCTCTATGAAAGCTAGAATCGAACTGTGTCTGCACACGATGCAACCACATCGCAACTGCTAGCGACAACGCAACCACATCGACATTTTGTCAGTACCACAACGACCACTGCAAAGAGCTGCAGCGACACTATTCACACGTAGCCACTGCGTTACCACATTTTGTTGTTGCGATGTGGTGTGGTTGTGGTACGTGTGGGTTGTACCTATACAAACTTAATTCAGGCCCCAAATATGGTGCGCCAATATTTTAAAAAATAAAATATCGCAGGACATTTTTTTTTCACACAGCGCCATCTAGCCCCAAACTAAGCAAAGCTTGTAATATGGAAACTAGATAGCTGATAGAATACTTATATACATTTTTTTTTGTAAATACTTACTTATAATACATACTACACCCAGACACAGAACAAACATTTTGATCGCACATTTCAATATTTTTGACGAGACCATTGAATCTACATGCAGACTGGTAGTCGTCATCAGCCATAAAACGTCCACTACTGGACGAAGGCCTTAATAGCCCTTAATAGCGGGGTGTTGCCATAATCCCCACGCTTGGCAGGCGGCTTGGGGATCGCAGAATGCTCACCACCATTAATCAAAAAGACGCTGCTGCCCGTCTTCCGGTGGGTCTGGTTGCAGTTTAAGGACATACCCAGGTCCAGGACTGGACTGGACTTTTGAGATATTCATAGAAGATTAGCTATAAATTGATACTCATTTTAAAGAAGCTAAAACAAAAATGGTACTTATAATTTGGGCGAAGTTTATTATCCATTAAAAAATATAATCGTTTAACTTATTCTGCGCAGATCCAGTTGACTTAGTAACCTTAGTAAACTCATTACTTTGTAGATTTATTTGTTAGTGATGGTGGGAATAAGTACCGAGAGCGATTAGCGGTCGATTAGCCCAAAACTCAAATTAGTTCCTCTATTCCCCGAACGGCCAAACTACTACTGAGCTGTTGACTTTCGGATTTTGGTTTCTAAGCAGCAGAGAAATTTACTTGCTGAGCAGATACATAAATTATTTTTGCTTGACTACCCGAAGGAAGGTAACTTTACTACCTAACTACGCAACGAAAGGAGGGTTATAAATAGCAGTTTATGTACATTTCATAATGTGTTTCATCGTATTTTCCACAGCACATATTATTCATATTGTGATAAATGGGATGTCTAATGTCTAATTGACGCGTCACTGCGCTCCACGTGCAAAGCAAAACTCAAATTTGTTTGGTTCAGTACTTTTTACGTGCGTGAGGGGCTAAAGTGGCTACTTTAGCCCCGCTACGCAGGGCGAAAGGAACCACTTGCTCCCTGCAGCGGCACGTAAAAGTGTATATATACACCACGGGAGCAAGTAAAGAAGCCTCAGATCTCATGTTTGTCACCCTCGGGAGACAATATACATGAGATCTGAGCCGTTCTATACTTTTGCACCCTAGGTGAGTAATATACACCTGTATATTAGTAATATACACCTGTATTCTATGCACCTGACACGAAACTTACATAAATATTCTTCAAAAATGCGCAAACGCTGCGAGATTTTTAGTAAAGATATTAAATTTGATATACAGTTACTTAATACTTCACCGTTTATCCATAAAAATATTTCAAATGATAGTACGCGAGCCTAGCGAGCACGAATATTTATTCCTTTGTTTGAAGAATGCAAAATAATAAGTTGTGAAGTGTTTTATTAAATACCTGCCTCATTATGTAATAAATCCCCAAGCGGCACTTTTTGGGGGCAGAAAAAGTTCTCAATTATGCCTGTTTAGCTACCGACGCATTTTGCATCTGCATTCTGCATAAACAGTAAAATAATAAGTGCTTTGCTCAAAAAATATTTAGGAATAACTTAATATCGTCGCGCTCGCTGCGCTCGTGCTTTATTGGTTTTATTATACGATATGTTCCTGCCGCGCCGTGTAAAATGGATGCATAATTATTTTGCATCCATTATCATTAAGGAAATTAAAATCTCTAGCTTCTGGTTCGGCGAAATTTATGTACAGTTTCACGATACGCACTGGTTTTTTTTTCAATTGATGTTGAAAAATTCCGCCCTGTGCTTGCTAAATCTCGTCATACAAATTCTACATAAATCATTGTTTTATGCAGTGCGTTTTCGCGGAATTTGCAACGAGGCTCCTAATCATTGCGTGATAATGGAATATTGCCAATACGGGTCACTATACGAGCTTTTGCATGGTGGGACCAACCTTCTGCCCGCGCAACTCATGAAGTGGGCCAAGGACATCGCTCTTGGGATGGCGTATCTACACTCGCACAAAATTATTCACCGGGATTTAAAAAGCCCAAAGTAAGTAGGCGCTTGTGAGTACGGCAGGTTCAACTTTATACGTTAGTTGTAATCAGTTAGCATCCTTTTAAGGACATATTCAGTACATCAAAACAAACAACTTATACTAAAGGGCCAACATGGAAATCGCAAAAAAATAACAGCTGTTACATACATTTTGCCCAAGGTCGATTAACTTTTTGTATGGAACAGCTGATATTTTTTTCGCTATTTCAATGTTGGTTCATAGTAAAAGTTGTTTGTTATGACGTACAGAATATGGCTTTAAAAGGATGCTAACTGATTAGAACTAACCCTGTATAGTAAACTTTTACTAAGGTTCTTCAGTCATCGCTATCATCCGGAGGTACGAGTAAGTAATTAAATAATTATGTTGCTATATTACTAAAGTAACTTATTCAATACAATTGGTCGTAATGTCTATTATCGAAATTACGAAAAACGAAAAATTTTGCACGACACGACACAATTAAAAGTGTTACAAAAATCTTTTTAGTTAAGCTACTAGAAAAACATCCCTTGTATGCGTGTAAGAAATAGTTAGTGATAGAGCTTGATCAACCTGCAGCACGAGAACCGTTCTTGACGATCGTTATATTTGAAATTTAATTCGTATATTTGACATTTAAATCGGTAAAATTCGAAAAAAATCGGTATACTGTGGTCAATTTAGAAAGCTTTAGTTGACAGTTCTAAACGAATTAAAACATTGCTGTCACTTTTTTATCAGACATGTTAGTTAAGGACAGCAATACTTTAGTTAGTTTAACTGTTTTCTGTCAACTTAAACCTTCACAATCGACGACATTCGCAAATTCGTTTAAAAAATGTGCTATACCGACACGTCAAATTTAGCGACATAGGTTTAAATGTCAAATATAACGATCGTCAAGCTGCTAGTTCGGATTAAAAGTGTACCTAATTTAATTTACGTACCTTCACATTAATATCTTGATTAGAGTAGAAATAACTAGCATTTACACCTTTGGAGACTAGTGTAGTGATTGCAATGTTGCCTAGAACCCCAGGACAATAAGGTAGATGACTGATGTTTATATCGTTGGAACCAATAGCTTTGATGAAGAATTTAAGTAATTATAGTATGTTTATTGAAAAAATAATAAAATAAAATGTTATTAATGTTTTCTGATATATAAGCGTTTAAAGTTTTTGTTAGAGACAACTCTGTAGCTTTCCCACAAAACAAAAAATGCCGTCACGCCTCTGTGCGCCATACTTGTCAGAATATAATTTATATAGCGTACTGAGAAATTACGTCACGATTTGCTGTTTCGCCTCTCTGTCTAGCATGATATTAAAATTCTTATAAGTTGCTTATTTTTGATCAGATTTTCATAATTTTCAGCTATATATTATGGGCCACATTTTAAAAGGACAAAAAGTCATCTAGCCTATTAAATGGAAAACAATTTGATAAACATTATATTACATTTAAAACAAGCAGAGAGAGGTAACTTAGGTCCAGTTAGATCCTGGGAGGGGGCGTCAATTTGAAGATATCGTTTGGGTTTGTATTTATTGGGGTCATACAGTACTTGCGAGTTTTGGGTGTTGGTTGGTCAAGGGACAAGTTTTTACGTAGCGGGACTTAATATTTTTTACAGGATTTTAATTTAATTCAGGAGGATTGAAGGTATAGAATAGCTTATCATTCTCCTTATACAATACCGGTCCAAAGCTAAATAAAATATCATGCTGTTTGATTAGACTCACCATTTAGGTTTTTTGTCAGTTAGTGTAGAACATTTTATAATAGTAAATTTATATAAGAGGAAACTTCAACTGTAACGCGTTTCCAGCGTGCTGATAGCCGACAACCTGACGGTAAAAGTGAGCGATTTTGGAACCAGTCGCGAGTGGAAGGACGTTAGCACCGTCATGAGCTTTACGGGTACTGTGGCCTGGATGGCACCTGAAGTAAGTCCCTTGAAAAATGTTCTCCAATGCAATATAGTCGCTGAACCACCAGTATCAGTATCTAATATTGATTGGCAATAAATAATTTAGGAAAAAAAACTTTTTTTAAAACAAGCTGTTACTCACAGACGTGACTCTTTCATTTGGTACTCATATCATGGGAAGTGCAAAAAAAATTACTAGTCCGCCATCTTGGGCCGTCCGCCATATTGAATTTATAATGACGTTACTTAGCTAACCATGCGGTTTATTAACTTGCAGTCATCCAAACTAAACGTGTATGCAAAATTTCATCTTAATCGGTTGAGGACAAAAGCTTTAAAATTCAGTTGCAAGATTTGACCCGAACATGAACAGGACGCTCGTAGTTCGAGATAGCTCGAACTATTAGCGCCCTCGCTACGCTCGGGCGTCAAACCCCGTCTCGGGACTAAATAAGTTACTTTCACCCCTAGGATAACAATGTACTATTACAAGCTTTTATTAACATGCAATGTTTATGTAAGTATGTATGTTCCGGTCAAATCTTGCAACTGAATTTTAAAGCTTTTGTCCTCAGATTCAGATTCAGATTCTTTATTCATAACAAATATTGTTACAGGTCAAAAAATGTTAAGTAATTGCATACAAATTTAACAAGACGAACACAAAATAATAAATTGTCAATCTTAATAATATGAAATAAATTAAATGTTTACAAAGTATGTAAACGTACGTTACACCAATCAGATTATTATCAATTAATATGAATATTATACAATCAAATTCCAATAACATTATATTATACTCAAAAAATAAACCAAAACTAGCATGTCAATTTAATTTTCTCAATGTCGTCAAACTTGTAGAATGCCTGTTCAACGAGCCAGGTTTTTAGTTTCCTTTTGAAGGATCCCCTGGAGGGCGCGTCTCTCACGTCATCGGGCAGCCGGTTGTACACCGCCGGTGCCATGACATGCACTAACTTGGAAGTCTTCGCGAGTCGGTGCGGCGGCACGCACAGTCGGCGCGGGTGACGCGATTTCGGGTTTAGGTCTCCGAAGCACTCAACCGATTGAGGTGAAATTTTGCATACACGTTTAGTTTGTTTTAGTACAGTTTTAGGACATACCTAGGTCCAACAAACAGACATCCAACATTAGCCAGAAGACGTCCACTGCTGGATTAAGGTCTCCCCTTAATAGGGAGGTTTAGCCATAATCCCCACGCTTGGCAGGCGGCTTGGGGATCGCAGAATGCTCACCATCGTTACCGAGAGGACGCTGCTGCTCGTCCTCCGAAAATTCTGGATGCTGCAAATGCAGCAATGTCAGCAAAAACAGCAAGTGCATTAAACCTTACGTCATTTTTTTAGGTAATCCGCCACGAGCCGTGCTCGGAGAAGGTAGACGTGTGGTCTTTCGGTGTGGTTCTATGGGAAATGATGACTAGAGAGATTCCGTACAAGAACTTAGATACTCATGCCGTCATGTGGGGCGTTGGCACCGGTAGTCTCTCGCTTCCGATCCCATCAGGATGCCCCAACAGTATGCAAGTACTCAAGTGCCAGTGCTGGCAACGTATACCCCGGAACAGGTACCTATACTTTTTAAGGTTACCCATTCTTATAAAAACAGAATATAAGAGTTTCTTCTCCATGTCAGAAGTTCGAGAAGTAAAGTAGAGTCTATATAGGTTCGTTTCCCTTGACACCCCGGCGATTACCTTCACTCCCAGGTGCGTAGAGAATCGCTTGGCCCCTTGACATCTATGCCCTTTTATAATGATGGACTGCTATTTATTCATGTATTTTTATTAACGTGTTATCACAAATGTACCCACATTATGTATATATACTTATGCTATGGAATGACGAGAGAAGCGAGAAGTTCGCATAGTGGTAAGCGTCACGCCTGCCCATAACAATCAATCGCGAATACAATTAAATATAGCGCAACAGTCTATCACTGTAGGGCGGAGGTGTCATTGGGCATAGAGAGCGTTAGATAAAAATAAAAATGCCAGTGTCACTTGGGATGATGTAAGAATTCTTACGATATGTGGGGACACATCCAAATCTGTTCAGGCATTTAGAAGTTATGATGGATTAAAGAAACTAACATAAAAAAATATGTTTTTAGAAAAATAAAAAAATATTATGTTTTTATAGTGTAACATAATATATTTTTATAGCTAATTTTGAACAATACTGTATTTCGCTGAAGAATCATTGGCAACCAAACACGGGGTGTATTAAGGGGGGTGTCGTGGGAAACGAAGCCAAACATTTGTCGATACAGACTGAATTTGACTCCAATTTCTTCCTGTAGGCCTCCGTTTAAAATCATCGCGGCTCATTTAGAGCTGGCTACACCTGACATTGTTGAAGTGGATGCGGACACTTTCGCTGCCAGGCAAGCCGCGTGGGGCGCCGAAGCTCGCGAGAGCATGGAGAAGATTTACGCCAGGTCAGTCCATTTTTATGTGAATAACGTTTGTTCAGTGACTGGTTTTTTTAGTGTATGTAATACACACTTATGTTTTTAAAAAATGGTATGAATAATAGATTAAATAGTAGATTATGCACTAAGGGAATAAAGCAGTGTCTTACGTCGCGGGCGGCATATTGAACCCTGAGCGTAACGAGGGAGTATAGAGTTAACTCCCGAGCGCAGCGAGGGAGTCATATAGAGTCCTGAGTGAAGCGAGGGGTTCAAGTTGCCCAGGACGAATACAGGTTTTAATCCAGAGGAGCATACTCTACTTTTTACACCATCTGCGAGACAATAAAAAGCCAGGGCTCCATAAATTTCACTGACAACCACAGGACCAAACACCGTCTTTTGTTTCACATTCTTTGTAAACGCCCCTTTTTTTGAGTTCTGCTTATGGTGGCCAGTTCCATTTTCGAGCAAACGTCTTTACAATACCATATGGGCATTTTTTTACTTAGAGTTTTCCACTAGTTTCTACACGAATTTGACGTTCCAAATTCAAATCACTTTATTCCTTAGGGAGTTTCATACAACTTTATATCCCTTAAGAGATAATGCTTTAATTTACGTTGAGGTTGTATAATATGTAATTGGACATTGTCGAGCAGGTGGTGTGAAACAATTTTTTTTATCGGTTTCCTTAGAGCTCGGAGTATCGGGAGCTTTGCTTAGTTAGATGGTCTTGTTGAAAGTTTCTTTCAATATACACCTCAACTTTTTTTAAGTTAGCATAATTTTAACAGCGTTATCTATTTCCGATACTGAACACATTCCTGAAGAAAAAAACTGAAAATATGAGGTAAAAAATATGTCTCGAAAATTTGGTAATTATTGGACACTAAATATGCAACACAACCATTTACGCAATTTACGCTATTATTATGTGCGTCAGCTGATTAAAGTCATTCATAAAGCAGTGCGTCCCTCTCTTCTCTAAATTCTGCGCGGGCGGCTGTAATCAAAGTCACAAAAAACGGCGGCTTCGTTTGACTCCGGCGGCCGAAAGGCGGCCGAATTCAAAGGATGCCGCCACGACACCAACGTAGAGTCATTAGTCGCGTGCTAATTGCGGTCAAGGTAACACCGGTTGCAGTAACCTTTCGCGCCGCGTAGTCGATGCGCTATTTTGATAATGGCGTATCAATACAGTGCTCTTGAATACACTTTAATGTTACGTGCATACCTATTTTATGTGTAACGAAAATGCCACTGCAGCCGTTCAAATGTATCGTGAAGTGTATCCGGACTCTCGTCAGCCGACCCGAATAACAATTATTGTGAGTGCGTATCAGCGGTTGCTGGAACAGAGGTCTTTTCACGAGCAGTTCTGAGACCATTGGATCGGTTGTGGTGGGCCGGACCGCTCGCCGGACTTATAACCCCTATGGGTTTTTATCTGTGGAATGAAATTAAACGCCGAGTGTATTTTGGTGAACCGGACACCGTCGAATTATTAAAACAGCGCATCATAGGCGCATTTGTTGAAGTGAGATGTGAAGTTAACGTTTTGAACTCTCTAAAGAGCGATTTAGTAAAACGTGCTAGAGTGTGCATTGGCAGTGGAGGTGAACATTTCGAAAAATTATGAAATTACCTGTAATGTAAGTGTATCTTTTTAATTACCAATCACTGTAAATAATTGATTCCAACTTTTTAAATACGCCAAAATTACCAAATTTTTCTTTCAACATTTAATTTAAATTTCGAAGTGTTTAATAAAAAAATAGTTAATCAGTCACATAACAAATTTTGCCGGTCCTAAGCCCGTAAAAGTATGAAGGGAAAGTTAGAATCGAAATGTATTTAAAAATAGTTTCAAATAGAGACAAACTACCTTAGCCTAAGCTACAGTAGTAGTAGTACGTATTGTTTCTGGAACACAATAAGGTCGGTTCATCATTATTATCAATACCTGATAGTGATTTCGCGGCATTTGTAATAAAATGCCTACAAAGCTGCCCTCACGCTACTCCATTAAGAATTGATACATCAATCATTGCGGGGTGAATAGGCGTGTGCGGCGGTGCGAGTGAAATGGGTTATAAACGTAAGAGAAGGAATGAGCGCGTTCATTGAAAAACGGTGACGTAGTATTTTGATTGTACTATCATAATATGGTGTTCATAATTTGTGGCAGGATATTTGTAATTATAAACTTGTTATAACTGAAGCTCTATGGCATATAGAGGTGTACTGACAGCGTATTTACGATGTATGTATAGGTATAAATCGCGTGTTAAAATTAAGCTAACTTAAATAAAGTAGTGGTGTATATCTTGATTGTTATTGCTTTCTCTATGGTGCCAATAACGGTTTGTGTTGGGTTTCTTTTTTCATTTTAATTGTGCGGCATGTTTGTGTTTGTGAATAGTCTCAGATTTACAGAGAGATATAGAATTAACGTCATAATATGCATAAAACGCTAAAACGTATTTAAATCCTATTTTTGTCAGTGTTTTGTCAAATTTCTTTCCAATTACGATTTGAGTTTGAAAAAAGAAGACAAATTACCTTTTAACTAAAATAGGTTTGAAATACATTTTAGTGGTTTATGCATAACAACATGTATTTTTTTTAAATTACTCCGGTGAGCTTATAATATTTGTTTTAAATAACATTTACACTGCCTTTTTCAGTTATTATAGTGCATCTCACAAAACTGCGAGTATTTAATCAGTTAATGTTCTTATATTGGTTTATTAATGTTGGGATCTATAATCGTTATTTTTTATTTCTATTCATAAACTTCATATATAATTTCACAAAAAAATAAAATGCTAATTCAAAAAAAGCTAATGGTACTCATTATTATAAATTACTTTTGGTATGGAACTAATCTTGAAATCGCATTAAGATAACAGCTACGAGTATGACTCATAATGTAGTCTCATTATCTTAATTGTTCGGAAACAATCTGAATAACCGGCGTAGGTACTATTGCTTTCGAATCTAATTTCGCTGTTGTCCCTTTCCGTCAATGAGCGAATGTGTTGACAGGAGCGAGACAGCGACTGTGTCAAGTGGGGTACCGGCCTACGCGGAAGCAGCCAAGCCGCGCGAAGACCTACGTCAGGTGAAAGAAGTATACGAGCAACAGATCAATAGAGCTAACCAACTGTTCATGGAAGTATGCACCGTGAGGCTGCAGCTAGAACAGCGTGAACGAGCGGTGGCTGAGTTAGTACTTTATCTAATACTATAAGAATCTCTGACCTTACTTAACGATTGACCGACTGGCAACGCACAGTCTAAACCACAGAAAAGCGAAAGCCCTACTTCTTAGCCAGAACGGCCGTCAAAACAATGTTGTAAAGCAATTGTATGGAAAACCGCTGTCGCCAGTTTCACACTTATTTGTATAGAAACTACGCCGAAAAAATGCCAATCATTGGTCGCGCATTTGAAGTAAAACTCTTGAAATATCTTTATGCAACAGATTAAAATTGATCTAATTACGTTGCAATGTGGTTTGGTTTACGCGTCTATTTAAATTGTCTTTTTGAGTATTCTCAGTTTAAAAACATGTATATTGGTAGAATAGGCTAGATGACTGGTTTTTTTTAATTGTCTTATTAAAATGTGGCCCATAAATATAGCTGATTAATGAAAATAAAATGAAAATCTGATCAAAAATAAGCAACTTATAAGCATTTTAATATCATGCTAGACAGAGAGAAGAAACAGCAAATCGTGACGTCACTTCTCTGTACGGCATATAAATTATATTCTGACAAGTAAGGCGTGACGTCATTTTTTGTTTTGTGGGAAAGGGACAGAGTTGCCTCTAACAAAAATTTCAAACACTCATATATCAGAACATTATTAACCGATTTAAATTATTTTTTCATTAAACATACTATATTTACTTAAATTCTTCATCAAAGCTATTGGTTTCAACGATATAAACATCAGTCATCTACCCTATTGTCATCAAGCTCATTTGCACTTAATGCTGGCTAGCGCGGCCCGTAACATTTCCGTTCTAATAACTTCTCTCTTCAGTGGCCTGGTCGTTCAGACTTGAAATTTGGAAGGTGTATTTGTCTTGATGCGTAGGGGTGTACTAAGAAAAGATTTGGTGGGACTTTGGGGCTTGGGGGGTCGGGATGTAAAAGTTCAAAGGCCCCATAGTAAAAGTTGTTTATTTTGATGTACAGAATATGCCCATAAATGGATGCTAACTGATTAGTACTAACCCTGTATAAATATGCAATATCAGCTGTTCCATGATTGATTTCCTTAGTAATTCCGATGGGCGTAATTCTATATAACGTTGCAGGTGATAAAAAAATCGAGCACATGATGAAAAGTAACCTGATACCTATACTCTCCATGCGCATGTGTTTTCGCATATAACCTCATCAAATAACGTAAAGCCTGTAAATAACTCAGAAGCTGCTCACTTGCTAGCCGATTTAAATTATTTATTTAATATACATTTAAAATTCTTTACAAATAAATCTTATAAAAAATCTCTACCCTACTTCTTGCAACAAAGTATTGTAGTGCCGCGGTAAATCAACGCGCAACCGGTAGATGGCGCTGGTCAATTTACAGTTTATCCGACTTTCACGATCGGTTACGAGGTCAATATGTAAGTTCTATCTTCATTACAGACGCGAAAAGCAGCTCCAGGCTTGCCGTTGCGGACAGAAGAAAAACTTTAAGATGCAACGTCAACAGAGTTCGACTTCATCCGATAGCAAGCCCGTTGTATGCAAAAATCGGAATAAACTTCCTGCACAAATGTTCGTCAACTACATTGATAAAGATGAGGGCATGACTTACACCGTGGCTGTCAGCGGATGCGTGTGCAGTGACAGTGTTCGCAACAACAACGTGGAAAAGCCCATGGATGAGATGAAAGATGGAAAGATGATGATGGAAATCAAGGAGACGGTCGTTGAGCAAAACGGCAACGTCGAAATTGACATGACTCCTGTTCACAAGCCTATGCCGACCCTGGATAACGCAATTCCGGACGTTGCTCAGGTCTAAGTGATCTGATCTATCCTTGATATTTATAACTTATTTGTGGGTAACGTGTAGCTCTAATGATGGGGCTTCACCTGCGCGATACTTTACGTCCAATTATCGGAATAATTAACGTGCAATAAATGATGCATTTAATAATGCGCTATATGGGTGGCCACACTATCATTTGAGTTTGACTATCACATAAAGTCTAACGACGTTAATAATGCGACTAGCATATTATAGGGCGCTAACGCCCGCCACATCTGCGTACTGTATCAAATACCGCGCTAAATAATAGCATTACACGCAGGTGAAGACCTAGCATAACATAGGTTTCAAATAAGTTAGATAGGCACATAATAAGTAAATTTATTTCAGAAAAAAAAAAGTTTTTTTGTTGTAGAATAATTAATGTTTGAATTACTTACTGTAATACCATTATTCGTGTTTAAAAATATTGTAATACTATTAATTAAATCTAAATATTTTTATAGGCTTAGTAAACTCACACTCACTTTTTATGTTTTTGTAGTAAATATCTGTGAGCGAATATGACGTAATTAGAATTTTACTGCTCTCTATAACTAGTCTCTCTCTAGATAATTCTTTCTTGAAATTATATACTTGCCTTTTAATAAAAAAAAATTGCTTGTTAAGTAACAGGGATCGTATATACTTTTATGATTTGCTCAATTAATAATAAAATTTTACACATCTTTTTTTTAGTAGATAGTATTTTTTTATTTTTGTATACAAATGTTACTATTTTGTAATTAAGTAACACGACTGATTTTTTGTACCTGTATTGTTTTAAAGCATTCCCAAGCATTGCTGACAACCGTTTTGGCAAACATTTTAACCGATGTTTATGTAACGTACCTAATCAAGTTTTCGAAAGGCTATTTTTTCATTATTTGTTAGAAAACAAAATTATCTAAATATCTCGTATTTTTATATCGAATTTTGGGATCGAATCGTCACCATTTAGCTGTGTTTAATATATTCTATAAAACATCGATGTAGTAGTTTCTAGCGGCCTTGATGTTATTGTGAACCAAAAAGTATTTACTATATTGATAGGTGTAAAAACGAATCTATCCATTTTAGCGCAATTATTAATGGTTAATACAATCATTTATCTTCAGATAACAGAGATTAATTCTCCATGCCAAAAAGCTTTAAAATGTTGAGCTATTAATTTAAGCTGTTACAAAATTTAAGTGACTATTTGGGTTATTCCGTATGTCCTCTACTTCATATCCCTTACTTTTTGCCCAACATTTTTTTTCCTATTGCTCTAGGCATTGAGCAGCATATTTAGAGTTAGAGTTAGAGTCACAAACCGACAAAAAAAATGTCCGCGCAAAACTCGGCGCACGCTATGCAGAGCGCCGACTTTTTGAACGACTTCAACTACGATAAGACACAAGCGCTCAAGCATACATTGACCACTATAAAAGCGACATAACGTCTAAATTCGAACAATTGAGAACTATATAATGCACGTATAGTTATGTACAACGGCACTTCATTCCACATGTCATTGTTTAGTCTGGAAAAGCAATTACTGAAGTCGGGGAAATATATGAATGTCTGGAAATCAATTTAAAGAAGTCCGTTAAATATCCGGAGTTTCCATATTATGGCGAGAAAATGCGCTTTTTAGCCATAACAGGCCGATTAGATGTTACTGAACAAATTAGAATTTTCCACACTTAGGGTATTTTTGTTTCTATTTTTATTTGCCACTAATCTTATTTCGGTCTACGGTGCGCGTGCGCACCCTAAAATTTTATTATGTAAGTGTTTGTCTTGGCGACAACCAAGGCGCTTGTGAAACTATAGACTGCACTTAGTCTGACATTTTCTGAATAACTTTTACTATTTCTACACTAAAATAGTATTATTTTTAAACTTGACAATTAAATAAATAAAAAAATGCACTATATAGGAATAATGATAAGGAGACCAAAGCATAATTAAATAGAAGTGAAACCAAAGTTTTAAATGTATATTCTACACTGCACGGTGAAATTGTTTTGTATCTAACCTATTAAGATTCCTGATTAAGATAATGGATTATTTGGCTTATTTATTAGCATAGCAAAGTATTACTGTAAAATGTCGCGATTACTCTAGTCATTCGTTATATCCTTGAATGTGATCAAATATTTATTATTAATTGTTTAGCGTGATCAGAACAAAAAAATAAAATATGAAAAGGTCGATATTATTTCAATTACTTACACTTAAAGTAATGGATACTTACAAGTAGATATAAATAAATATCAGTGGTTTTTTTTCTCACAGCGTCATATAGCTAAAACAAACTAAGCAAAGCTTTTTATATGGAAACCAGATAGCTGATAGAATACTTATGTATTATATATATATATATATATTTAACACATACTTATAATATTTATTACACCCAGACACAGAACAAACATCTATGTTCGTCACATAAATATTTGCCCTGGGCCCTGGGTGGAGATCGAACCCACGCCCTACAGCTCTGAAGGCAGACATGCTACCAACTGAGCTATATGGCAGTCTAAGTCTATATTGTAAGCCTAAATTAAAATACTGATTAAATTATGATCTAGTCACGGCCTACGACGTCCCTTAATTGGTGTTTTATTATTTTGATTAATATATTATCTAATTATGTGTAGAACGACCACTATTTCTACAGATTGAATCCCACAACCTTTTCAATTTCAATTTTTTTTGATTTGACTTTTTTGAACCGTATTATTCAAAACGTTTCAAACAGGTCAAATTTTTTTTAGCGAACTTGAAAATCTTGTGGTTATTTGACGATGGTTTTCGCCATCGTTGAACTAGTTTTGTAATAAATTAATTTAATGTGCAAATTGTAAATGTGATTGCAACGAATTGAACGTTTTAGAAAGCTATCTAGTCGTGTAACGTACAGTTGTCCTCTAATATATTGAAAAAGTCTAGTCAATATTAGCGTGTTTCATTTACATACATTCCATACATATATTATATCCACTGGTCTCTTTCTGGAACTTGAAAAGAGTATGCAGTACCGTACCATAAGGGCACAAGAGGCCCGTGCCCATCGTTAGGGGGCCCCGAAGGACCGACAATTTCTTTCATATTTATTCTCGATACATATTTGTCGGGCACAGTAACAGTGAGCACCCGGGTCGAAAATAAAACTTAGTTATGTCTTAAAATTTAAGTCAAAACTATGTACTTAGATTTTGTCTAACCAAATTAAGACAAATTCAAGTCAAACTTCACATTTTGTCTTTTAGAAGTATAAAATTTCCATAACATTTGACTTGATTTTGACTCATTTAGCTGTAGAAACATGTTAACATAATTCGCTTTCTTTAGTTTCCAAAAGGGCCCCAAATTCTTGTGTGCCCAGGGGCCCCAGCATAATTTAAGACTGCCTTGAGAGTAGGTTCTTGTCTTGAGTAGGTTCCTATCTACAGTGGCAGATAAAACATGAGTATTAATAATAATAATAAAGTAATAGTACAATAGTAGTTGGCTTCGTTCAGCAGTGGACGTCTCCGGGCTGATGATGATGTGACTCCAGAACAAACTGACGACTTAGTCTTTCTAGATAAACTGAAAACAATTTAGGGATTAATAAGGGAATTACCTGATTTGTTAAAGTAATTAGCATGCGATGCGACATTTGGATATCTTCGTTGAATTGTTCAACGTGCACTACAAGGTAAACTGTGACATGAACTGTTAAATGCTGGCATCCCCGTTCTGTAACCGCAGTAGCTGCCATCATTAGTCTAGGCTCATCCACATATTATAATCGATTTATGGAAATCGCACACTGCGATTCACGCGACCCTTATCTCCTAACACCTGCAAAATGTGGAATGAACTTTATTCCTCGGTCCTCGGAGCTGAAGCTTCCGGTACCATGAGTGTGGCGCCACGCAACATGTGTCTCCATATGAATGCCAGATGAGTCAGTGTTTAATAAAATTTCGCTAAATTAATTTAGGTACTTTTATTACTAGACGCCTGAATATAGCATAGAGCAGTGGTCTCTATAGTAAGAGTTATGAACCGCTTACGTACAACTATGTTACGGTATACAGTCATTATAACCCTGTATGGGTTAGTCCTAATAGTCAGTTAGCATCCTGTTAAGGGCATATCCTGTACATAAAAACAAACAACTTTTACTATGGGGCCAACATTGAAATTGCGAAAAATATCAGCTATACACAAAATACATCGACGTTGGGCAAAATGTATGGAACAGCTGTTTTTTTGCAATTTCTATGTTGGCCCCATAGTATAAGTTGTTTGTTTTGATATACAGAAAATGCCTTAAAAGGATGCTAACTGATTAGAACTAACCCTGTATAGGTAAGTACTTTATATAATATAATTATATCACGGTTTCTTTCTGCGACACATAAATATGTAAGTACCTATGTTAATGTGTTCCCTCGTTTCTCCAAAACGATATCAGTACCTATACGGTGGCGTATTTTCTGGTGTGAAGGACGTGCGTACCTATAGGTGCCTATGGACGCGTCACATGTGTCGCAGAATCGATAACCATTGGCGTAGACGTGTTCTAGGGTGAACACCATCAAAAAACGGCGGACGCGATGGAATCACGATACACCTACGTAGGACAGTTGGCAGAGGTTGGAAGCGGAAAGCCGAAAATAGGGTTGAGTGCATAGAGTAATAGAAGTTGAGTAGCGTACCTTGGGAGAGGCCCTTCTATTACTCTGTGGAGAGGCCTGACTATAGCAGTAGACAGTACTGCTGGGTTAGACTAATGATAGGTTAATTATTTTGATGAAAATAAAATAGTCCATAGATGTACCTGTACACTTTTACATTTGCAGGTATACATATTACATAGAAGTACCATTACAATAAAATATATTGGTAGAATCGCCATCTAGTCCCACAAACTAAGCAAACCTTGTACCATGATAAAATACCTACCTACTATAAATAGGTATTTTTTGTGAATATTGATTCTGGCTTTATGGAAATTGAATAAATATAAGATTTGTCTTGTACAGTATCTATCTCGTTTCGTCCTGTAATTGGGCAGATAGTGTATATATAATAGAAAAACAATTTTATTCATTGTAAAGTCCGGGAGTCAAAGCGCGCGGCTGCGGTGCTTGGTCCTCGAGGTGTTCGCTAGATGACGCTAGCGACTCACGAAATAGTCGATAAATTGTGCTGAAAATATTCTACACGATTCCACCTAGATCTTTAATAACTTAATTTGTGTCTGAATTTGTTCAATTAATGATGGGGAATTTTATTGAAAGGTTAGAGAAGTGTCTGAAGTATATTGTCGAAAGAATTGTCACATGTCTGATGTGGATCTTCAATTTTAACAAATTGATAATATGATCATAGAGGTAGGAACTCAGAACAAGTTCCTACCTCTATGAATATGATTTGTAATGCGGGGCAGACCAAGGTAGTGACACTGAAACAGATCACCACTGCAGAAAGATGAGACGAGAAGCTAATCGCAGGAAATGGAAGAATAAGAGGAAATGGAGTGAGTGAAAGCGGCTACAGTAAGAAATGAGATTTATACGACTACAGTAAGAGGATAGGAGGTTAGATTTAGATAGGATTGGGACAGTATGACAGCCAGCGGACAGCACGGGGCGTGAACGAGATGGAAGCGCGAAGCAAGTGAAAAAGGAGATGATGATTAGAGGAAACACGTAGGTCAGTAATAAACGTTACGGAATCGAAAAGGCAGAGATGAACTAGATGAGATTAAGAAATGTGGCGAAAAAGAGGATCCGGTATATTGTGTAAAAGTCGTGACAGTAATAAATTAAGGGGAGAATTATTTGTGTATTTTGTGTTACTTAGCCTGTTATTGATATATTTGCAACAAGATGTCGGAGTCCTGTTTATAGTTACCATCTTATAATGATGGTACCTCTTCATGGCCTTAACATGTAGCTACACTTAGTACTTAGTTAGTTTGTAGATTTTCGGGTTGAAAATGAATCGCTTCAGAATAAAATATAAAAATAAAAAAGAACAAAATCATTATGTACCGTTAGACGGACATTATATACTTAGTCATGACCAATTCTCGTGAATTGGGTCAATTGCATATTGCATAAGAATGATACACACTACCGTCTTCCTTGCCTTGTTTCCTGAAAATAATAATCTATATAAACATTTTAAGGCTATACTGAATCTTCTTTATCAACGACTCTAAACGCTTCATCCGGCTGTAGGTACTGTTGCTTACCGTCAAGCAATCAAGTCAATAGGTAAATAAGGATATAAGTAGGTATATGACATTAATTACAAGAGCATCATATACACATTGTACACTGTAATTGAAGATAAAATGGTCTGACCCCTTCCATAAAATACAATGGCATCTGCCCAATCGTTCCAGCTAGTACCTATGATATTTGCATGTGCCTATCTATCGTGACGTTTGTAGGAGTTATAGCTAATCGTTAACACGTAGCAGTCTTTCACCGTCAGTGTCTGCGCCAGTATCGTTTGTGAGTGTAAATGTAGATGCAAAAATAAACACAAAATAAGATTAAGGCCGGCATGAAAAAGCATTGAAATTTTTGCATTTTCCAGCAAAATTGATAAAAATTCACGTCGATCAGCTGTTCCAGAGCTAAAGCTCCAATGCCGCGGAATTGGCAAAATATTCGCGTCGCACGGATTTCGCGGCGGCGCGCGCGTTACATTTTTCCGTATTATTTTTAGAAAGGCGACGGGCGGGAGTCGGGGAGCGCACACGGCGAGGCGCGCGCGGCCCGTGCACATTGGAGCCCTATGGAGCCCCCTGCGTTCGGCGCCGGCCCCCCGGGCACGGTGCGCGCGGCGCCCGGCAGCGCCGCCAGCCTGCTGCTGCCGCTGCCCTCCGGCACGCGGCCCTTCACCTACCGCTGGTGAGTACCCACGCCCGCAACATCGCCGCCTGCGCCGGCGCAGCTTCAGCGCCAACCGCACCACATGATCCACTACATTATTCTACCTATTTATTTAATTATTCGACTACAATAGATTCAAGTAGTTCGTTCCAAATTCAACCTTATCGCCGGGTAGTAAGGCGAAGCGGACGCCGGGCTGCGACCGCGCTGCGCCGGCGAGCGTTGTTTGTTTTTCACATGTCGATGTATAAATACAGCACCAGGAAGCGTGCAAGAGACACTCGACACGCTTGTTTTTATGTTATTGTGTATTACTGTCTTACTGCCGGTAGGAAATTAGCCATAATGGTGCCCCTAAATGTATTACGTTTTTAAAATACTTACCGAAATGTCCGGTGATGTGCGTTGTCCGGTTGCGCGAGCTTTTTTACACATCGTGGAAACTACATTAAAGCAGTTACGATCTTTCATCCGGCGAACTTTGCGTTGGAATGCTGTGCGGTGTCGTATTGTGGTGCATTGACAACAGTCGTTAGCAACACTGTCGGATACCGAGTAGCGTTCGAAATGACGCTAAATTTTTTCTTACGTTTCACGTTATGTGTGGCGTTATAACCTTCATGTGGTCGTAATTGCTTACACGTAGGTATGTCCGGAAACTCAATTGTAGGATAAATGGGCTATCACAGCTGGACGCAATCATGATGGCGCTAGTTGCCCGCCTACATAAGAGACGATACTCATCCAAGAACAACGCAAACAGTTTCAACATCATATTCTTCATTATCAGGCCGGAGACGTCCACTGCTGAACAAAGGTTTCCTTCTTGACCTTCACACTAGGTAGGTATAGGAACGATTTGTATCCATCGAACAAACAACAAATCAACATGCGTGTACTAGATCTTAAGCAATAAGCTATAGCCAATAAGCCCTGAAACGTGGTCTTTAACTGCTGGCCCTTTTGGAGAAACTCAGAGTCACACAACGGGCAATGGAGAGAGCTATGCTCGGAGTTACTTTGCGCGATAAAATCCGGAACCAGGATATTCGCACAAAGAACCAAAGACACCGACATAGCTAGCAGGGTTTGCAAGTAGAAGTGGCAATGGGCAGGCCACATCGCTCGAAGAACTGATAACCGATGGGGAAGAAGGTTCTTGAGTGGCGACTGCGAACCTGAAGACGCAGCGTAGGAAAGCCTCCCACTAGGTGGACCGACGACATTGTAAAAGTCGCGGGCAACCGGTGGATGCAAATGGTAGGTTGTCGTACAGTGTGGCGGTCTCCGGCCTCCCCCTTGGCCTTCGTTCAGCAGTAGACGCTTCGGGGCTGATGATGAATAAGCCCTCCCTATTAAGGGGGACGCCTTTATCCAGCAGTGAACGTCTTCTGGCTGATGAGTGAGTGTAATAAACTAGAGTTACAAAACATCACCTCAAACAGTAACAAATATTTCGTTTACGAACAGAGTTAGCTTCGGAATCTGATGTTCAGTAACGTCCCCAGGTTACACCCTTATTTGCAAAGTGCTGCTGTGCTCAAAGTTCAAACATTTGTAGTTCAAGTTTATTGTAGTGCACACCTTTTCCAGTTATTCAATCGCCAAGCAGAAGTCGCATTACTATGTCCGGTTTGAAGGGCAATGCTACCAGATAAATTACTGAGTATGAAGAGATTTAACATCTAATATCTCAGGGTGACGAGCGCAGTGCAGTGCTGCACAGCATTGTGTTTGCAAGTTGACAATTCTGGCACTGCTACTGTTAGTGGCAGGCGTGACGCTTACCACCAGGCGAACGTCTTGCACGTCTCGTCACTAGATAGTATAAAAAAACACCTACCCTGTCGACAGTAAATATACTTACATGTTGATCGTTTCTTGAAAATCGTCAAGAAACGATTATAAAATATTGTTGTAATACGATTTGTTGTTGAAAATCCCGTGCTCTGTCAGATACACAAGTATTCAGTGCGTAAGTAGTGCTTGTTAGTGACGTCAATACGTCTGAGGCCACCACCTACAGGGGGAAAATGGAACGCTTTCAAGACTTCTCCTTCAGAACGCAATAAACCATAATAATCAATAACACCTGACAGAGACCACTTGTGCATTAGAAGAAGGTTATGTCCGGCAGTAGACCATGATAATTAAGCTAAATAATATAATGATGGATCGTCATCAGCCATAAAACGCCCATTGCTGGACGAAGGTCTCTCCCTTAACACAGGGCTATTGCCATAATCCCCACGTGGCAGGCGGCTTGGGGATCGCAGAATGCTCACCACCGTTAACCAAGAGGACGCTGCTGCCCGTCCTCCGGTGCGTCTGGTTGCAGTTTATGGACATACCCAGGTTCTAATGATGGATATCTGACAGCAATTATGTTATATTTCCAATAATAATTTCATCCAAGCTAAGACATGTTATTTATCCAGATTCCTGGCTTTTCTTATTTGATCGACTGTGTACAGTAAAGAAAGGAGAAAGTAACACGTCGCGTGAATTTCTGTCACCCGTTAGCAGCCCCGTAACTACGATTTTTTCGAACCGGTCTAGAAGTTTGATAGAGGCGCCCCCCCTCTCCAGCGTTTGAGAATACTTATAAATATCAAAAATAGGTGCAGCTGAAGCTGCACGCAGCGCTTTTCAGAGTGACCCCTTAGGATGTGTTCAACATCGAACTGGGCGTTTTAAAATCAAATGAATAAATTGATAGAACGTGCGCTGCATGCTAGGCGCTTTGAGGAAAAAGTTTTTTATTTTTATTTCAACCACATTATGTTATGATATTGTCGCACCCTGAAACTGCCGGTCAGGGCGGGCGCCCCGGTTTGCCCCGGTTTTCGTGGTACATAAACAAAAGTGTCACATTCATACTTTCTCGATTAAAACCCGTAATTGTGTTTATCGCCCGCGACTTTGTCCGCGTACGGAAGAAATTTGGGGTATTCCCGTTTCAGCACTAATTTTCTGAGCAACAATAAAAATAGCACCGAGCATATTCACAAAATAGCACAAATCAAAATTTTGGCTTGGTGCTATTATGGGAACAAAGACAAACTGATTTGGGCAAATACAATACTAGAGCTTGTAGAGTGTAGAGCTCTAGAGTGCTTGTATAAATTGTAATAATCATTGTTATAATTTTTGTTTGGTATTTTACAGTTTTGCCAAACTGCATGCATTGTAGATAATAAATATACAGCTGAATCAAAAAAAACAAAAATCAATATATACTCTTTAAATTTTATATTCAGAACGTGGAGTATCTAGGGCTGGGTATATAATCAAGGTTCTGAAGTACAGAAATACCATGACGACAAGTGAAGTTAGGAGGCGAGTGGAAACCATTACTTGACACTGGTCAGTTGATTTGAAGAAACAGATGAGAGCACTTCCTACACCTATAGACATTTGAACTTCTGTCACCGTCATTCTTAGTTCATCGTAGCATCGATATAATCACTACATTTGCATATGGTGAGTTTACCATTGTGGTCAACCTAGCATGTCGTCAATAAACAAATTGAACCATCATCATTATTTAGCTAATCAAAACTGATACATTCCAAAGATAATTTTTCATCGGTAGGCTATTTACCATAGTAAATTTTTATTTTTGGAAGACTTTATTTCAATGTAAGCTCGGTAAGCATATTAAAGCGGTCATTATTTACCTAATCGTCATTATGTAAAAATAATGGTAAAACAAAAAAAAATATGTATCATAAAAATGCGTTCTGGTTTTCTATCGTGTAAAAAACATATTTTGATCACCAACTCGGTTAATGGTAAGGAACGATTTGTTCGTAGTGTGTCTACGTGGCGGCGCGGCGGGCCCAGGGACCGCGGAAGTACTCCAAGCTATGCTCGGAGTTACATTGCGCGATAGAATCCGGAACGAGGCTATTCGCCAAAGAACCAAAGTTACCGACATAGCTCGCAAGGTTTGCAAGTTGAAGTGGCAATGGGTAGACCACATCGCTCGAAGAACTGACAACCGATGTGGAAGAAAGGTTCTTGAGTGGCGACCGCGAACCAGAAGACGCAGCGTAGGAAGGCCTCCCACTAGGTGGACCGACGACATTGTAAAAGTCGCGGGCAACCGGTGGATGCAAATGGCAGGTTGTCGTACAGTGTGGCGGTCTAAGGGGGAGGCCTTCGTTCAGCAGTGGGCGTCTCCGGGCTAATGATGTGACAACTGGAGGGGGGCAATTGGGGGGGGGGGGGGCTGTTTTGTTATCGGGGGAGATATTTTTTTTAATTTTTTTTTGGATTTTATTTAGTTACGTAGGTCTGAAAAAGTAGAAAATGCCTCAGTATCGGCGCTTGGTGGTCGTCAGCCACTACTTTCAGGATGCTTTGTGGAAGGTTTTTATGATTAAAAACTTTTTCGTTTTTGTAGGCTCGTTGGTATTTACTTGGTACTTGGTAAGCGGGCTTTTTCCGCACTAGAAACCCCTGATGGGCCCATGTTGCGTAGTCCCAGCGCAGCTAGGCTCGTTGCTATAACAGACAAAAAAAAATTTAGCCCCTAGAGCAAAATTTTATTTTAGCCCCCAGAGCATAATGATGTGCAATTTTAACCCCGCTCTGGTTATCTATTAAGACACTTTTTTTTGAGCAAGTGAAGTGAATATTTTTTTCCACAAATGTAAATTCACTGGGTAAATGTGAATGATGATGATTGTGAATGATTTAACATCTAATATCTCAGGGTGACGAGCGCAGTGCAGTTCAGCGTAGGATTGTGTTCGCAAGTTTACAATTCTGACACTGCTACTGTTATAGTGGCAGGCGTGATGTTTACCACCAGGCGTAAGTCGTGCTCGTCTTGTTACATGATTGTATAAAAAAAAACATTTGTTGCGTTTTCTAATAATCTTTATTTTAGAAGTTTTAAGGAAAGTAAAACTTTTGCTACAAGAAGGTTTTGAATTAGACACTTACTATTTGTTATAACCAGTTTCTTTATGGCTACTGCCCCGTTTTGTGTGTGCCTGGAACAGTGAGGGAGGAGGCAATGATGGAGATTCGGCTTCAAAATGCAAGTACCAGAACGACTGGTCCGTTGTAGCTCTAGACAGAGACAAATGGAAAGAGGGTAGCAATAAGACAGGCAACTCAGGCTCGTAATAATAATAATTAGAGCTCAATTCGATTTGTATTATTTATAACACATATATGTGGCTGGTTAGTAAATCCGTGTTCAGTCAAAACATGCACATTGTACAGGTTCGACATAAATATAATTTTCAAATGGATGGCAGAACTTGCATAACTAAAAAAACAAAAACGTGACACAGTGCTACGATACTTCTGTGTAGTAGTTTCATCCCCCAATTCACTCCCAATTCAACCCTGTTAAAAATATTGAAATCACATTTTTTATTTTAACTGAGCAACTTGACCAGCGGCTTTGGCTGTGCGTTGTGTATCCAAGGGCGGATCCAGCTTTTAAGTCGTTTCACAGAGTCGAGTCGAGGTCTAGTAAGGACAGTCTCCAAATTGATTACAACTAGAAAAAATATCAGTGGTCGACCTACACCCAGCATGGGGGTCATGACCCCCCCCCCCCCTGGATCCGCCCTTGTGTGTCTGCCACTCAGACAGGAAAGAGTAGGACCTTCGCTTTTCTGTGGACAGGACATTGATTCTTATAGTAATTAGATTTGGCTGTTACGGAACAGACAGAAGTTTGCAGCATATAATACGAGTATTACTTTAAATTTATTTAGGCGTCGACATGGGTAACTGAACTTTTTAATTGCTTTCCAACTAACCAAAAATGTACTGTCCAAAAATAAATATGAGCTAATCAAGAAATCTCTAAAGATTGTTTGCAATAAGCGCCATCTATCAGATCGCCAGACATTCTCGTGGTTGTAAATCAGGTCACCCGGACCATAGATTAAGAATGTTAATATACTTAATCTATGCCCGGACACACGGACATCGCCATCTGCCGAATGCACAGTGAACCGTTTCTAATACATTTGTGAGGTTTGAATATTTGTAATGGTGCAGTTCTATTTCTGATAGGTGATACAAAGTGTCATTGATTTAAATAATATTCATTTCAAAAGTGAAAAATTGTCTCGATTTCTATTTTTGTCTTATGTTTTTCTAGAAATTATCATGTAATGTTTGTAGTAAAATATAAAGCACGTCAGTGAAGTTCCACCGTGAAAATAATTTGAAACAATCGTGCGTTATTTGCGTCGATTGACGGGCCTATGATGAAACAGATCGCCGAATGCTCGCGTAGCGTAAACACGGGGCCGCTGCGTCGCTAGTACGAAAATATCCGTCGCGCGCGCACCGCGCAGTCCGCGGCCGGCCCTCGCGAACTCGCGCCTAGCATGCGCCCACGATGGGCAGTAACTGCTGCAAAGGAGACGCCGCCAGGCCTGTCCGCTCCACCTCCAAATACTCCAGGTACATCCACCTCGGCATCTTGGTGGCACAGGAGGTCGCCTGCGTGCCGTGGGTGCTGCGCCCGCCGGCGCCGGCGCAGGCCTCGCTCCCGTACGTAGCGCACGAGCCGCTCCTGCACCAACCACTGTCTCGTAGTGACAACGTAGAAACATCCACACTTATGTAACGCATTGTTTACGTGATTAAAACGAGTGAAACACGACAAAATCCGAAGATATTGTGACTTACAGTGTTCGCTTTGTGTTGAATGTTTAGAGAAGTAGTCGTTTTGTTGCTTCGCGTCGGAAACTAGAATTAATATATGTTGCCTGATATTCTATATCTAACGTAATTGTTATTTCCAATGAATGCTGTTTCCAACATAAGTAATAACTATTTTAAAACAAGAATATTTTTTTGATCATAAGAATATTTTTTGATTCGTTATTAGACTTCACATATACATATTCGAGTTCAATAATTTGCCTGATACCTATCAGCAGTATGGGTAAAAAAAAAGTACGGATTTATTGCCAGAAAGAAGCGGAAGAAAGAATAAATCATTATTCTCTACAATCATGCTGCCTAATAAGTGACAAACGATATTAGAATTTATCAGATGTGCTTTGACGTCAAAGTATACTCCAACCAATATTGTTGGTAGCATTTACGATTTATTGCATTTTAACGCATTACGTGTAAATGTATCCCTTTTTAAAATTACTAATTTAATTTTTTTTCTTGTACTAGTTATAAATATAGGTATTATGTATATATACTAAATTTCAACGCTATAGCCCTCTAGTCTCTGAATACCCCATCAGCCAGAAAACGTCCACTGCTTGACGAAGGCCTCCCGCTTAATAGGGAGGTGTTGCCATGATCCCCACGCTTGGCAGGCGGCTTCAGGATTGCAGAAAATTGTGATGGTGATGATGATTAAATATGTCTTTAATAAACTATGTCTTTTCCCTAAGTTTCAAATAACTCTATACCAATTGTCATAAAGATCCGCAGAATTGTTTGTTAATATTTGTAGGATTCATATCTATGTTCTAGTGTTTATGCAGTCTGAGTACACGTGCATAAACACGGACAGACAGACGGACATGGCATAACTATAAATGTTTCTAAAAGTTTAACACATACTTACTAACCATCACAGCTGGTTCACATAATTTACAAAGCTGATGGTATGCACTACTCTCAAAACGGTTAATATTCTTAAATAATACTCTTTGGAAAAAAAAAATGTACAATTCTAAAATATCCCTTCCTTAGACAAGTAGGTATTAGTATGAAGTACAACAACTGGCAAAGTTATTGTGCCGATGAGGTTGAGTTAGCTTTAATTTGAGCACAATTACACACATTTACTTATTTATTGTACAGCAACTTCAAGATAAAATAATCTCAAAATAAATTAAAATCAATCAAAAAAATCAAATCATTTAATTGTGTCATTCTATTTCATACCGTTTGAAATCAAATCAGGGGCCGTACCGTGAACTGCTTATAGCGGGACCGAATACGCTCAGCTGCCGACGCTGCGCGCCTGTGAATTTTATCGCCTCGCAATAAGGTTCGCGGTCGCGCAGCGTCGGCAGCTGAACCTATTCGGTCCCGCTATAAGCAGTTCACGGTACGGCCCCTGGTCTACGTTAAAAACCTAGATACAACACCGAAGAACAGGCTAGATGACTGATGTTTAAATCGTTGAAACCAATAGCTTCGATGAAGAATTTAAGTAAATATAGTATGTTTATAGAAAAAATAATTGAAATCGGTTATTTATGTTCTGATATATAAGCGTTTAAAGTTTTTGATAGAGACAACTCTGTCCCTTTCCCACAAAACAAAAAATTACGTCATGCCTTACTTGTCAGAATAGAATTTATATGGCGTACAGAGAAGTGACGTCACGATTCGCTGTTTCGCCTCTCTGTCTAGCAAGATATTAAAATGCTTATAAGTTGCTTATTTTTGATCAGTTTTTAATTTTCTTTTCATGAATCTATAATAGGCGAGTGGCCTAATGTTTAATTTATGACAAATAACAGGCTTAGGGATGAATATAACTAAATACATTACACATACTGAAAAAATAAATTGTATTGGCTGATAAATCTCTGAGATATGAGCGTTTAAAGTTTTTGGTGGGGATAGAGAGGGGATGCTCTATCCCTTTCTCGCAAAGCACGTGTTAGTATAGCATTTGTATGCCGCACCTGAGGCTTGACGTCATAGCTCAGTATAGGGCGCTCTCTGTCTAGCTTGAAATTAAAATACTTAGAACTTATTTATTTTTGAATTATTAATCATTTTGTTTCCGTTGTTAGGCTCTATTGATGATCAGCATTTTTATGAGGTAATAAAAAAATTGTAGTCATCATGCCTATTAAGGCCACAATTTAAAAAGACAATTAAAAAAATCCAGTCATCTAGCCTACTGTGTTCAAAGGAATATCTATAACTATAAAAGGCTTTGTCCTGACTGACTGACTGACTGACTGACTGACTGACATATAGACAACGTACAGCCCAAACCGCTAAACGTAGAGACTTGAAATTTGGAGGGTATGTTTTTGGAGAGGTGTAAACGCCCACTAAGAAAGGATTTTTCGAAAATCAACCCCGAAGGGGGTTAAATCGGGTGTTAAAGTTTGTATGAAACTTTTTATTCTCTGGTTCGATTGATACAAAACTTGGTATACATATTCTACTATAAAAATAAGAAGATACGGGTGTCACAGTTTTTTCAAAATCAGCTCCCGTTAGTATAAAAAAAAAAACTAAGTTTTGGTGATAGTACGTTTGTTTCTCCTTAACTTTGTAACGGCTGTACATATTATAATGAAATTTGGTATAGGGATGGGGATAGATGTGGGGATGGGGGTGGGGGTGGGGGTGGCGATGATACTGGGAACGGAGACGGGACGGAGATAGGCATGTTAATATTAAGATTACAATTGGTATCGGGATGGGGATGGGGTGGGGATGGGGATGGGATGGGGATGGGCTGGGGATGGGTGGGGATTTGGTGGGGACAGGTGGGGATGGGATGTCGATGTGGATGAGGCTGGGAACGGGGATGGGCGTGTCCATATTAAGATGAAAGTTGAAATCGGGATGGGGGTGGGGATGGGATGGGGTGAGGATGGGGTTCGGGATGGGGATGGGCGTATTTATTGGTCGGCTGAATTTTTGGATAGGTAGTTATAGCATAAGGTTCGGAAACGGACATAGGCAATTTTTTTGTAGGTCCACGCAGACGACTGTTTGACGGACATAATTATTATAGATACTGTACAGCCTAAGCTGCTAAATTAATATTTAATATGAAAACGAACTATTTAATGTGATTAACTTACTTTTAAATGCCTAAACTAAATTTTGAGTGGTGTAAACTTACACTCAGCTCAAGCTGTGGTAGCTTCAGTGAGATCAAGCTCGACTCACATTCTTGGGGTTGCGGGTTCGAACCCGGGCGAGCCCGTTCCAATTAGTTCTTTGAAACTTACGCATGGATAATACCACTGGCTTTTCGGTGAAGGAAAACATCATGAGGAAACCTACATGTTTCCGGAGAAGAAATACGATAGTGTATGTGAATCCGCCAACCTGGACTGGGCCAGCGTAGTGAATATGGCCCAATCAGGGTAGGCCGATATTCCATTAGTGTTAAGGGCTGATGCAGAGAAACGCACACTCAGCAAGGATTTTGAAAAATTCGCAAGGGGTTCAATGTATCATTAAAATACCATTTTGACGAAACCATTCATTTAAGGCTGTTAAGTTTTTTGACTTAAGAGATAAGATAAAATAAACATAAACATGTTTCAGAATTTTCAAACAACTTAAAAACTGGAAGGACACGGGTCAGTTTTTCATTTGAAAAAAAATTTTGTATTTATAGATTAGCTAATAATAATAATAGCTAATCGAGTGTTTATGCGTAAGAAGATAAATGTTTTAAACACATGTACTTGATCCGGTGCACGCACCAAGCACAGCGCTTTCGAAACGTCCATCCCGCGTCGGCTCAGATACGTTAAAACCCGAGTATAATGACGCGCTGTACGTCGAGCGCGCCCCACTCCAACCCACACCGAGCCTACCTAAGCGATCAGTGCAGCACTGTATTTTATCGAAGTTTCGTAATTCTTGCGATATTTTGGTGATCTTTTTGCGTTCTTTGTTATCATACTTTTTATGCTTAAGCTTATTTCATTTCATTTGTTATTTAGATTTCGTATAATTATCGTTATTTGTTCCTTTAATTATTTAGATTGCTATTTAGTTTGTTATTCGTATTTTTTTAAAAGTTTAGTTTACATTGTTTGCTATTAGGTTTTTTTATATTGTTACTGTTGATATTGTTATTTAGTTTGTTATTTAAAATGCTTAGTGAACTTCTCTTCATTCATGGAGCGAAGGTAAAACACTATGTTGTTCCCTTCGTTGGTGATGGAGCGTGTCTTTTTCGTGCGCTTTCTTTTTTAATGCACGGTACCCAAGAAAAGGCAATTGAGGTGCGAAAAAACATCGTTACTCATGTAGTAGCTAATTGGGAGGAGTTTGAAATCATGTCTCATGATTCAAACGGCGACAACTACACCACTGCGACTGCATACTTTGATGACATGTCACGGCAGTCGAGTTGGGGCACTGCGTGTGAACTAGCCGCTGCAGGACAAATATATGAGTTTTAGTTTGAAGTTTATGAAAATGGCAAATTGTATGCAAAGTTTGGTACAGCAGGAAGACCTATAAAGCGGCTACAATTTACGGGAAATCATTTTGATGCGTATCTGTTAGAAGACATAGATATAATTTCTAACGGCACTCCACGTGTTCCAGTAGTAGCGAAAAAAATAACTAAGCGACGTGTTGAGGTTCCTACATCTCCAAGTTCCATTCAAACAGAAGATATAAGTTCTGACGCAACTTCTACTTTGCCTTTGTACTTTGATTCTTTAGCCGTAGAGATGCCCAAAAATAATTACAAAACGTCTTCAACTCATACCGTCCAAACTTCTTCAGCCCGATATTTTTCTGAACTGAATTCACCAACATTTACGGCTCAGTCTGATAAATTAATTTCACCTACATTTACGGTACAGCCTACTCAGTTAACAAATGACAAATTAATTTCACCTACATTTACCATCCCAACTATTCCCAGTTCATCACATTCTAATTTACCGACCTGCAGTGATATATCTCCCACATATATTTTTAAAGAAGGCTTACAATCTTCAGAAGTTCCATGTCCATCCATCCATCTATTCTGTCATGTCCATCTGTCTGTCTGTTTAAAATTCAACAAGACGGCTTTGTTTTGAAGTAAGTATTGCAAACGCGACATGCCAAATTTGGTCATCCTCAAGCAAACTTAAAGACTTGCAAGCGGCTTGGAAAAAATGCAATAATATACGTATTTTAGTGATTCAATTGAGTTGGGCCCCGATTTAACCGAATTCAAGTATTCAACATTACTACGCGGGCAAAGCCGCGGGCAAAAGCTAGTTATATTATAAGTAGGTAAGTATACTATCATCAAACAGTAAAACCGGCACCACAAACTGTACCGCTCCGCAGCCACAAACTGTACCGCTCCGCAGCCACAAACTGTACCGCTCCGCAGCCACAAACTGTACCGCTCCGCAGCCACAAACTGTACCGCTCCGCAGCCACAAATCTATGGCGTATGATAAATAGTATTATATTTGGCTCACAATAAAAATAAACGTTACAAATCATCGGTTTTATAACAGGCCGCCTAACCTTGTCGTTTTAAAGAAATCTCGGTCAATCTCCTTGCCATGGCTTTTAACGCTACAGTATTACATATATATACGTATTTTATAATAATGATGCTCCAGTTTTTTTTAACTAATATATATACATTTCCAATACAAATTATCTTATTAATTTTGGAAACAGTACTTAGTAGGTAACTGTAGTTGTAATATTTGTATCAACTTCATAACAGGTCCAGTGTTTTGAAACTAGACGGGGATAAAATTGATCCCCAGATAAAAATAGTTAAAATCAAATTCAATTTATTCAGTTATTCAGATCATTTCCTGCTTCATGTACCTTAGTTGAATTAAAAGAAAAACCGTTACATCTTAAGCACTTAAACATCATCATCAGCCAGGAAACGTCCACTGCTGAACGAAGGCCTCCCCCTTAGACCGCCACACTGTACAGCAACCTGCCATTTGCATCCACCGGTTTCTTGCGACTTTTACAATTTCGTCGGCTTAAAAACCTAGTGGGAGGCCTTCCTAGCACCCCTTGCTCCTCCGTTACCTGACCTGCTACCGAGGTCAGGAATAGAGGAGCTGCACTTAATACATTATAATTATTATGTATATACATTTATTATATAAATCGGGAATCGAGAGTAATCCCTTTTCGATTCCCTGTAATAACTCCCAGAATGCGGCGATCACACTTTTTCTACGTGGAAGCACACATTCCACTTTGTAAAGTTTTATTTTGTGTACTGAATTTTCCTAGTTTTTACCACTGCTATACCTACCGCAAAAACTGGCCTTGAATAGGTACACCTTGAGAAAAGGAGGAATTTGGGCACCAAAGGCACAAGAGTAAATGCGATATGGTCTGCGCAAAGGCTCTGCGGTATTGTTAGACCTTTTTGTTACACATTGTATAAGGGTTAACGAATCAACGAAGGATATAATAAATAAGTCGTCAACATGAAGAACATAGCAAAGTGTTACATAGATATTATAACCCTTCCATGATGCCTCCATTATATACTCGTAACTCGTACGTAAGAACAACGGTTTGTTCCAGTGAAATCCTAAACGCCCTTTATTCCATCTACACCGTGACTAGACTGAACCAAAGAGAAAACCTGCTAGCTATTGTCCTTACATGTCTATGACGCGTTTGTATCTTTTATGTCTTACCTAATTACTCTGGATTATAATTTCCTTGTCTATAAAATAATAATAACAATAATAATTTATAGTCACAGAAACAAAAATAGTATACAGTAGCACAATCATTTACAAAAGAGATAGACTAAGAAAAATTTATGTCTAAAGCTACAGTCTATGTAGGCGTATAATTCAAAATATATTTTAAAAAACATCGTGGCATGCAGCGACAGTGATAATGGAATGGACGGGCCCAGCGCTTGCAAATCGTTCAAAATTAACAAGGCAACACAATCAAGCGTACCTAGCTAAAAGTATGCATATTACATTTGCCAGAAAATAGATATAGCGAATCTAATTACTGTATGACAAAAAGAGAACAGGTTCATGTATTAGAAGTTTGTATTGTCGTATCGTACGGCTCGCATGTCGCAAAGACAGAGTGTCACTGATGCGAGAGGAGAGCCGGCGCTCAACATATAGTCTTCAAAATCCGTGCGCTTATTTCTCGTCCATTTATTTAATCATTGTCGCTGGTGGCATGTACCTAAGAAGGCTTTAGATATTGAAGAGCACGGAAAACCACGGAAGCTCTACTACGTACTTACGACTTATGTAGACTTTACAATCACCTATAGCGCCCTAACTTGGAGAAGTTAGCTATCTTTCATTAAAAAAACTTACTTTATTCGCTGGCATGTAATTTTTTTAATATTTTTTAAAATAAATTATTTTTAAAGCGTATTGTCTATGCTATGTCACTCGCGTGATAATGATGATGATAAAAGGTACCCTATTCTGTTCCCATTTCTTTCTGTGCTCTTCCGGGAAATTATAAGCTATCTCTATTTCGAGTTTCATCCAAATCCGTTCAGCTGTTTTGGCCTGAAAAGGTAACAAACACACGCACACACACACATACTGACAAACTTTCGCAAAGAAAATAAAATGCTATTTAATCGGCTAGGGAGCGGTAGTGTGCATGTTGTATACAAGATATCAAAAAACTTTTGTTCTAGGACATTTGAAACACCACGAAAAAAATATCTGCTGTTTCATACAAAATGTTCAAGGATTTCACGAAAAAAATATCAGCTGTTCCATACAAAATGTTCATGGATCTTGTGACAAAGTGTGTGGAACAGCTGGTTTTTTTTCGTGATCTTTAAAAATCCTTTAAATAGCACCTGGTATTATATGAATGTGATTATTTTTATGTCTTCAAAAAGAAAATAATGTTGGCGCCTTTTGTGTAAAACCGGTAAAAGAGGCTGATTTCCCAATTTTATACAAGGTACATTTGGTTGAGTGTGTGCTCGCGTTACATGATTTTAATCCCTCCTCCCCCGTCTCAGCTGCAAAAGTCGGATAACCATAAATACCACCCCTACCAAGTCGACAGACATGTATCTGGCTCATAACAAGCCTTTTGCCTCCAACTACCATAGACGTCGGCCTTTCCTGAAAATTATAATTTGGGCTTCAAGGCTAGAGTGAATAAATAGCAACGTCGCTTACCATCACGCGAGTTGTCGCTAACGTAGATCTATAAAAAATAACTGGTCATTAATTTGAACTTTTTGTAAATCATGTGCCATATTTAATTAGTGCTCTATTTAAACAACACACTGAAAATGCATATTCATTGCGCAGTTTGTAAGCTGTGACCTAAATAAACAAACTTTAACTGTGGGGTGTACCACAGACAGCTATAGCTCCTAGATTCTTAGTACGTGAGACCGAATAGATCTTGACCGGTTTAAAACCCATAATATCGAATTTAACAATGGAGTGAATACAGTTCTCAACCGCAATGAATAGATAACTAGAGATGTCTAGAAAAAATACTTAGCTCTGCTTTGGGAACATCAAGGTGAAAAAATAACAATAGATACTTGTTTTATTGCGATTGTATTATGGCGTCATACATATTATTGATTTGTTGCAAGTATTATGTATGTATGTACATTGGCGGGTGTCCAGACTGTATCACGAGTGTCGCAACTCTCTACTAATAAATTAATTTGTGCATGTGTGCACTTTACTCCTTGCCACCGACGAGGTGCCAAATTTTAGAATAGGACACGGTTTAAAATAATTACTTTAAAAAAGTACAACCGACTTCGATTTCGATTATCTAGATGACATATTTTTTTCCAGTAATTTTGATTAAAAAACCAAACTACAAGCCGATTTCGATAAAATTTATAAGGTACCATTCGAGATCATAAGGTCATACCTCCGAGGTATGACCTACCAAAAAAATAAAACATCAAAATCAATTCATAATTGGCGGAGTTATGGCGCACCATACATACGAAAAAAAAACATATAGTCGAATTGAGAACGTCCTTTTTTGAAGTCGGTTGAAAAGATGTAAATAATTGAATACTTAGTCTTCTCTCAAAGGTTGAAAAATTGTACCTACATGAAAGGTTGAATCTGTTTGAAGCATCGATTACTAACCAAAGCGGTTTATACAGATGCAATGTCTCTCAGCTGGACTTAACAAGTACAAGACCTAAATAAGGGCACCACGCCATCTTTTATCGATATTTTAAGGCTTTAAATGCTCCATAAAAATAAAAATGAATAAAAAATTATAAATTAAGTTTCATTCAGCAAACTATTCTCGAAGTACTCTTCCACCCTCTGGGTTAGGGACGCAAACTATTAACTTTTAAATTGTCCTATCTCTTTACTAAGAAAAGCTCCTAAAGGCTTTCATCACACAAAAAACTTAAGAGCCTTTTAGGTATTTTATTCTCATGTGAAACAGTTGTTTTTCCCGTGTACTTTCCGAACGTCCATTCAAATTCCAATAATAATTCACATCGCTTGAATGCGAGGCTCTCAATAGGAAATGGAACGGTGCATCTACAAACAATTTTTACTGAGAATTGCAGATATTTTCTGCTGGCAGATTCACAAATTATGCTAAAAATATCGGCCTGGTACACACCTATCCCTACCAAGCTATCCCTACCGGTAGGGATAGGTGGAAAAAAAAACAACTTAGATCTAACGGTAGGGATAAGTGGAAAAATCAAACGGCCTTTCCACTTATCCCTACCAAGGTATCTCTACTGGTAGGGATTGTGGTGAAATATGTATTTTGGATTGTTTTTAAAACTGTAGAATGTGGTAGTAAGTTGCTGCGACTACCAGGGCATGACTGTCACTTTCTATGTTTGACTTCGACTGTGACTCAGACTCATTTGACTTGAAATTCATCAAAAAACTTGATATATACAACGTGTAACAAAAAGGTTCAACAATACGAAAGGATTGTTGAACCTTTTTTGTTGGAGGGGTTATATACTCATCATTATAAACAACTTTTACTATGGGGCCAACCCTGAAATCGCGAAAGAATAATCTGCTGTTCCATACATTTTGTCCAAGGAACTTTTTGTATGGAACAGCTGGTTTTTTTAATTTTTATATTCTCTTGTTGAAAAAAATAAATGCATGCGGTGCTTCCTTCAAAAGATAGCACATTTAGCTTGATTAGATTACATGATTATGGTGTTACAATTAATGTAGTTATCTATGTGAAGCCTAAATAAATAGTAAAAGTTGTTCATAATGATGAGTATATGCATACCCTTCAGTATTGTTGAACCTTTTTGTTACAAGTTGTATATCAAGTTTTTGTATAAATAAAAAAAAACTTTTTTTTAGACATTCTCAGCCAACAGACTATGGATAACTTTGATTTTGCGAGTGGGACTTAGGAATATCCTGGCCTTAAAAACCATTGAGCAGCATGAACATTCTTAATTAACTACATGTTTTTGTTCACTTATACAGTTAGCAAGCAAGTTAACTAGGTCGCATAATATATATAAATATAAATCATTAGGTCAATATTTGGCCTAACATATATTATTTCGTTGGCCATACAACGCGGGAACGCTGCCAGCCTGATGGGTACGTTTGGGCGAGTGGTTATAGATAAGTTGTAGGTTGACGTGATTTTTTGAGATCCAAATTAATAACTGGACAGCATTAATTGTTTTAATTAATTTTAATATAATAGGAAAAAAAAACATTAGAATATTGCATTTCTTAGTACTCATTGCTCAGTCAAAAACAATTAGACGGATCTAATCTAAAACTTGAGCTGGTATGGTGATGTAAGTGTTAGCTATAGTCAAACGTATAGCTGTACCAGAAAGAGTAGAAAAAAATAGGGGCGCTACTTCCTATGCGAACTCTTCAAAATGACGTATAACTTGGCAACACTGAATAATATTTTGACTTGAAAACTTTTAGTTCCATTTTATTTTATTTCTACTCTTTCTGGTACAGCTGGAACAATTTTCTTTACAAGCCAGAACCAAACGTGCATGCAGAATCATTTCGTTCTGCCTCCCAATTAGTTTTTTACGTTTGGTTTTCGTTTTCATAGGCTGAAGCTCGAGTAGCGCACCGTCTTCTCATCCATTGGTTGGATCAGCAATAAATTTCTATAGTTCATAAACAATCCCAGCATCAGCCAATTCAGACGAATCTATTTAGGGCGGTTCATCGACCTCTTTATCTCCATCTATTCAGAAGTCAGGCAATATTTGGGCGGGCGGAGTCAAATAAATAACACTTAAGTAGCCGATGAATTGCCAAACGTTTTAAAATTCCCTTCTTAGTTAAAAATAGAGAAAGCGACCGAATCGGGAAAGGTCTGCTTAGCCGTATGCCAGATCGTGAATTTTATTGGTATTTTACTACAGTCGCGCTCCGCAAACGATGAAGCTTATTTTGTGAGTACTAATTGGAAAAAAAAACAATGTTGTGAATCACTGAAGAGAGAAGTGAATAGAACGGAAACGTGACGGGCTGCGCCATTGCTGCGTCTTTCTCATTGTCTTTCTTTGGTCTTTCACTTTATTGCACGTATTGCGTAGTATTTACTTACTCTATGGGCTGCGCTATATAGCCGACATTAAATCTATTTAGACTTAATGACAATTCTTCCAATATACATGTTTTTAAACTGAGAATACTAAAAAAGACAATTTAAATAGACGCGTAGGAAATCAAACCACATTCCATCTTTATTAGATTAATTTTATTCTGGTGCAAAATAGCATTTCGAGGTACTTAGTTTCTATGCAATTTTGTGTGAAACTGGCGACAGCGGTTTTCCATACAATGGGAGGTTTTCTGACAGCTGTCAAAACGTAGTTTTTTTTTCTTAGTTATTGGCAAGTTTATGAATATGGAGGTTTCATTTATTAAAATAAAGTCAAATATGTCATTAAAACACAGTCAGTCACACGAAACCAGTCATAGTCGAGTCGAAGCCATGCCCAGTAAAGTTGTGGCGACTTTACTATGAGTTTCTACGGAGTTTTGAAAACAACACGAAAATACATGTTTCATCACATTATATCACTTGCTCACACTCGTGCATGTAATTTAACACTCAATGAATAAAACACCACCATTTTTAATCATTAATTCGCGAAAAAACCCCAGGTTAAGAAAATAATAGAATGCAACGACATGATTTTTCCGTGTTCCCGCCAAAACGCAAACTTAGTTTTACAGCTAAAGAATAGACGGGGCTGGCGAGACATGGCCTATTTTATCCACAGAAAAGTGAAGGCCCTACTTTACTTCTCTCTTCAGTGATTTTATCGCATCTTTCTTATGAAATAGCAGTTCACTCACCTTCACTGCTTCACTTTACAGTTCGTCATTGCCATCGAACGGATTTTTATGAACTAAGCAGAGGAACTAAGTATTTTTTTTTTATTGACTGTCAGAAAATCGCCCATGGCTTTACAAGATTGTTTTGACAGCCGTTCTACCTAAGAAGTATGGCGTTCGCTTTTCTGTGGTGTAAATGCACACGCATTGAATTTTTTCATGCACACCAGGTCAGCGTGGTGGATATTGCCCAATCGCCCTTCGAAGTTAGGATTTTCCCCCGCGGTATGTTAAATCTCGATGAAAGTAAGTACTAACTACTTACTAACATTTTTTTCATATATAATTGAGTCGTATCTAGTAACCCAGTTGGCAGTATAAGTCTTAGTATTTTTTTCGGAATTATTGGACGGATTCTAAAAACTCAAACCACTGGATTTTCGTTGAAAGGAAACGTCGCGTCCGGTGAAAAAAATTCAATGGCATTTTTTTTTGCATCATACTAGGCATGTCTTTGACCACAATCTCACCTGATGGCAAGGGATGATGTGATCAGAGCACGCTTACCTAGAAAATACCTATTCACGTTTATACATATGTGCATGTGTTGGATACATATCTGTATCTTCCCAGATTGAATTCCTGCGAAAGAGGGAACAGGCTTATGTATGTCCTACTGTGATATGAATAAGCTGCCAATGATGATGAAGACGATGTGTATTTTGCTAACTCTGGGTTTACGTAGTAGAATATTGGTTGGTTTTCGAGGGTAGGTCCGTGCAGGGTCACAGTAAGCGAAATAATCGATCGAGTTTCTATTGTTGTCAGCTCCTACGCTGCTAGCACCCCTTGATCGAATGTGTATCGAATTGAAACAGCCATTCTATATCCGATCGGAAATACGAACGGTCCGTATTCTTGGCTGGGACGCGGAGTATTGCAACGCGCTCTATTCCTGTGCACGTTCGCAAAACTCTTGCAACATTAGAGCCACGTTAGAGCTCTGGGACGCGACCGAGGTCGTCGCTATCCCACTTTCTTGGCGGTTTCACGGCCGCTAATGTTGACATGAGACGCAGATTTTAGTGACGGGGAAATTCCGTCTGTACATATAAGTAGATAGGTAGTTACCTACACCTAGGGTTACCATCTGTGTAAGGGAGGATGCCTGTCCAGGATGGCTTAGTCGCAGAATGTCCTTTTCCTAAAATTTCTACTGTACGCAAAACGTCTCTTTCGCACAATGTCCCTTTTGCAAAATGTCCCTTTCGCACAATGACTCTTTCGGAATATGTTTCTTTTTTGTAGTGGTAAGACTCTACTGCAAAGTCCGCCTGGGGAAGTACTACACCTTTGCCAGTTATTCAACCGCCAAGCAGTAGTGTGCAAGCATTACTGTGTTCCGGTCTGAAGGACAATGTTACAAGATAAATTACTGGGTATTAAGAGATTTAACATCTAATATCTCAGGGTGACTAGCGCAGTGCAGTGCGGCGCAGGATTGTGTTCGCAAGTTCACAATTCATTGCATTGCATTGAGGGGCAATCGTCATCAGTCACAAAACGCCCACTGCTGGACGAAGGCCCCCTTAAAAGAGTGTTGCCATAATCCCCACGCTTGACAGGCGGCTTGGGGATCGCAGAATGCTCACCACCGTTAACCAAGATAACGCTGCTGCCCGCAGCGACAATGATAAGATGAATGGACGGGAAATAAGCGCACAGATTTTGAAAACTATGTGTTGAGCGCCGGCTCTCCACTCGCTTCAGTCATACTCTACCTTTGCGACATGCGAGCCGTGGGCTCCTCCAGCGAGCGACGGTGATAGTGGTATGGGCTCCTCCATACCACTATCACCGTCGCTGGCTCCCCGTCCTCTGGTGGTTCTGGTTGCAATTTAAGGACATACCCAGGTCCATTGAGCAAAACCCTACCTTAAAATACCAATGCGCTACCTTAAAATAAGCAAAGTGCTGTGAAGCGCCCTACCAGTAACAACAGCTGTCCTACCTTAAATTCAGGTCTACCTACGGCCCTGAGTGCGCCAGGTTTGTTTCTGGTTCCGTTTGACCTGTACGCTTGCAACACTTCTAGCATTCATTATGTATGTGATGCGTGCGTAACGCGTCGAGAATAGCGCCCGTCCATTCAACATGGTTACATCACGACTATATCGCCATCCATCGCATAGCGCCATCCGCTTTACTACGCCACACATTAGTGATCTTCCTACCATTCCCTGCTTTTACTTCTGAACATCTGAGAAAATGTTTTACAATAACCAGGCGCGGATCCAGGATTTCGTTGGGCAATTTTTGAGTGATTTTACCGTCGCACCTTAGAGAGGACAGAGCACACCTAGCTTTTTATGCAGCCAGTTGAGTTTTTGACTGAATATTGGATCCAAAGTTGAGGGTTGGACTCAAGTAACGTCCAGAGATATCGGCACGGATACTCATTTCGGAAAGTAGGAGCTAGATTGAATGGCCTCCTTTTGGCAGAGAACAGACACACCTGGGTTTTAGCTGCATTGAAATTGACCAGGTTGGCATCGCCCCAGTCCGAGACTGCCTTAAGGGACAAATTCAAGCGCATGACCACGGCTTCTCTTCAAGACTGGTTTTCTGTTAGCCCACTGGTTCGTGCATCGGATACGTAGTTTTTTACAACAGTGCTGTCGTGTGCGTACCCAAAAGGTACCGTGCTTTAGCTGATTGTTATTGTGCAGCAGGAATAGAGCCGTAGAGAGCAACGACCCCTGAGCAACACTGGCATTGACCAGTGGGCAAGCCATATGAGGAGAGCTTGCTAATTAGGCTGCCATGCCGTACCCTCTCGATGGCCTTCGAGAATTTGAGGGAAACGCAAGCGCTTCCACGTATTTCTCGATGGCCTCACTCCAGCTGCGAATAACATACACTAGAATATCTAAAGTAGATCGGTTTCGGCGAAACCCATACTGCCGATCCCTGAGGAGGTTATTAGCTTCTAGGTATGCCAGGAGCCCATTTTTGAAGACACATTCCAATACTTGTTTTTTTTGTATGGAGAAAAAACAAGCGCCCCTAGCGAATGTATGCTGAACCTCAAATTCTCAATACAAAAAGCATAACTATAACAGAAAGTTTCCGGTTTCCGTAAGTTTGCGAGTTTGCAGAAAATACCTATTATATTATATATATATATATATATATATATTGCATTGCTGTGCCACATATGGCACAGATAACCAGTGCTTATAATAAACTCCAAGCACTCGGTGAATATCAGTCTAATTGCACCCAAAGTTGGCTTCAATTGGGACTCAAAATGGCGTAGCGTACAGGGGCCGTACCATGAACGTTTATTCCGGGACCGAATAGGCTCAGCTGCAGTGCGACTGTGAATTTTTTCGCCCCCCAACAGCCTGATAGCTCAGTTGGTAGCATGTCTACCTTTAGAGCTGTAGGGAGTGGGTTCGATCCCCACCCAGGACAAAAATGAATATGACGTACATCGATGTTTGTTCTGTGTCTGGGTGTAGTATGTATAATAAGTATATATTTACGAAAAAACAATTGTATATAAGTATTATATCAGCTATATGGTTTCCATAATACAAACTTTGCTTAGTATGGGGCTAGATGGCGCTGTGTGTAATAAAATGTCCCCCCAATATTTATTCGTCGTCGGCCATAAAACGTCCACTGCTGGACGAAGGCCTCCCGCTTTATAGAGGGGTGTTGCCATAATCCCCACGCTTGGCAGGCGGCTTGGGGATCGCAGAATGGTCACCACCATTAACCAAGAGGACGCTGCTGCCCATCCTCCGGTGGGTCTGGTTGCAGTATAAGGACATACCCAGGTCTCCAATATTTATTATTATTTATTTATTATTTACAATAAGGTTCGCGGTCGCGCAGTGGCGGCAGCTGAATTTATTCGGTCCCGCTATAAGCGTTCATAGTACGGCCCCAAGAGCTTCTTAGAACTTTTCCCGTTCTGATACTTGTAAAATTAATTACATCATACTAATATTTGAAAAGAAAGAAAGCGAAAGTTTGTCGGTATGTGTGCATGTATGTGTTTGTTACCCCTTCACGCTAAAATGGCTGAACGGATTTGGATAAAACTCGCAACTGAGATAGCTTATATCCCGGAACAACGTAAAGGCTACAGTTTATCATCATCGTCACCACCGTTTTTCATCATCACGCGGGGGCCCAGCTAGTAACATCATAATAAACTTTTAAAACCTTTTATTTTTATTAAACTTTAATCTAAATTTCTTGTTCGGACGTACGCAAGTTTCCTCACGTTGTTTTTCTTCACCGAAAAGCCAGTGGTATTAATATGGTGGCCAGGGTGTGGCTGCCCCTGTGCCCCACCCCTGGATCCGCCCTTGTCCCCCAGAATAGAAGTTCTGGAACGACATCATTAATGCCATCACAGTAATAATTTAAATTCGCATCTTAAAAAGCAGTGCAGGACGTGCAAGTGGTTGGAAGCGGAAAGCCGAACAGGTTGCATCAGTGGCGTGGCTTAGGAGAGGCAGTGTCCAGTAGTGGTCTATGATGGCTGACTATGATGATGTTATGTATGTTATCAAAATCAAAAAGGCTCAACAAGCATATTCCGAGTATCAAAATACTCCTAGATGTCGATTGCAGCGCCACCTATAGCGTTCAATTGATACTTGTACTTTTTGTGATGTTGACTGGCAGCGATGTGGTCATTCTGCGAATTTGACGTTTTGAGATGTGGAATAGATGAGATTAAGTTAAATTGTGACTTGTATATTTTGAGATATGGCCTATGTGAGATTAAGTCATTTTGCGATCTGGCCATTCTAAAACCAACCCATAAATAATGTGCAGGGCAGGTTCAGTCTCATAGAAAACGCGACGAAACGTAGATATACCTATAACTTGCCTATAACTAAAAAAGTTTTACATTGAATGCAAGCTGATTTATACTTTATTTGTATAAGAGAGTGCGTCGATGCTCTGTCTGTAACGGTCGGGTCGTTGACGTCAGGAGGCTCACGCGCGCCTCAGCACTACACAGTGGAATATCGACACTATCCTGTACAAATATTGACTGCCATAAAGCTCAGTTGGTAGCATGTCTGCCTTCAGAGCTGTAGGGCGTGGGTTCGATCCCCATCCAGGGCAAACATTTATGTGACGAACATAGATGTTTGTTCTGTGTCTGCGTGTCGTATATATTATAAGTACTAATGTATTTACAAAAAAAAATACAGGGTTAGTTCTATTCAGTTAGCATCCTTTTAAGGGCACATTCTGTACATCAAAACAAAACAAACTATGGGGCCTACATGGGGAAAAAAAAATTAGCTGTTCCATAAAAAAAGTTCATCGACCTTGGGCAAAATGTATGAAACAGCTGTTTTTTTTGCGATTTCAACGGTAGCCACATAGTAAAATTTATTTGTTTTGAATATGCCCAACTGATTCGAATTAACCCTGTATAAGTATTCTATCAGCTATCTGGTTTCCATATACAAGCTTTGCTTCGTTTTGGGCTAGATGGCGCTGTGTGAAAAATGTCCACCGATTTTTACACCGATTTAACACTTAATAAGGTTATAAAAAAAAACTTGTACTAAATATCACTAAATTTAGTTATAAATATATGGTTCAACTATGTTTTCAATGGGATTGAGTTTTCTGGAACGGTAATACTATTTATTATGTTTTCTTTGGTATAGCCACAGAATAAATAAAAGTACTACGTAATCTATCTATAACTATAAAAGGCTTTGTCCTGACTGACTGACTGACTGACTGACTGACTGACATATAGACAACGTACAGCCCAAACCGCTAAACGTAGAGACTTGAAATTTGGAGGGTATGTTTTTGGAGAGGTGTAAACGCCCACTAAGAAAGGATTTTTCGAAAATCAACCCCGAAGGGGGTTAAATCGGGTGTTAAAGTTTGTATGAAACTTTTTATTCTCTGGTTCGATTGATACAAAACTTGGTATACATATTCTACTATAAAAATAAGAAGATACGGGTGTCACAGTTTTTTCAAAATCAGCTCCCGTTAGTATAAAAAAAAAAACTAAGTTTTGGTGATAGTACGTTTGTTTCTCCTTAACTTTGTAACGGCTGTACATATTATAATGAAATTTGGTATAGGGATGGGGATAGATGTGGGGATGGGGGTGGGGGTGGGGGTGGCGATGATACTGGGAACGGAGACGGGACGGAGATAGGCATGTTAATATTAAGATTACAATTGGTATCGGGATGGGGATGGGGTGGGGATGGGGATGGGATGGGGATGGGCTGGGGATGGGTGGGGATTTGGTGGGGACAGGTGGGGATGGGATGTCGATGTGGATGAGGCTGGGAACGGGGATGGGCGTGTCCATATTAAGATGAAAGTTGAAATCGGGATGGGGGTGGGGATGGGATGGGGTGAGGATGGGGTTCGGGATGGGGATGGGCGTATTTATTGGTCGGCTGAATTTTTGGATAGGTAGTTATAGCATAAGGTTCGGAAACGGACATAGGCAATTTTTTTGTAGGTCCACGCAGACGACTGTTTGACGGACATAATTATTATAGATACTGTACAGCCTAAGCTGCTAAATTAATATTTAATATGAAAACGAACTATTTAATGTGATTAACTTACTTTTAAATGCCTAAACTAAATTTTGAGTGGTGTAAACTTACACTCAGCTCAAGCTGTGGTAGCTTCAGTGAGATCAAGCTCGACTCACATTCTTGGGGTTGCGGGTTCGAACCCGGGCGAGCCCGTTCCAATTAGTTCTTTGAAACTTACGCATGGATAATACCACTGGCTTTTCGGTGAAGGAAAACATCATGAGGAAACCTACATGTTTCCGGAGAAGAAATACGATAGTGTATGTGAATCCGCCAACCTGGACTGGGCCAGCGTAGTGAATATGGCCCAATCAGGGTAGGCCGATATTCCATTAGTGTTAAGGGCTGATGCAGAGAAACGCACACTCAGCAAGGATTTTGAAAAATTCGCAAGGGGTTCAATGTATCATTAAAATACCATTTTGACGAAACCATTCATTTAAGGCTGTTAAGTTTTTTGACTTAAGAGATAAGATAAAATAAACATAAACATGTTTCAGAATTTTCAAACAACTTAAAAACTGGAAGGACACGGGTCAGTTTTTCATTTGAAAAAAAATTTTGTATTTATAGATTAGCTAATAATAATAATAGCTAATCGAGTGTTTATGCGTAAGAAGATAAATGTTTTAAACACATGTACTTGATCCGGTGCACGCACCAAGCACAGCGCTTTCGAAACGTCCATCCCGCGTCGGCTCAGATACGTTAAAACCCGAGTATAATGACGCGCTGTACGTCGAGCGCGCCCCACTCCAACCCACACCGAGCCTACCTAAGCGATCAGTGCAGCACTGTATTTTATCGAAGTTTCGTAATTCTTGCGATATTTTGGTGATCTTTTTGCGTTCTTTGTTATCATACTTTTTATGCTTAAGCTTATTTCATTTCATTTGTTATTTAGATTTCGTATAATTATCGTTATTTGTTCCTTTAATTATTTAGATTGCTATTTAGTTTGTTATTCGTATTTTTTTAAAAGTTTAGTTTACATTGTTTGCTATTAGGTTTTTTTATATTGTTACTGTTGATATTGTTATTTAGTTTGTTATTTAAAATGCTTAGTGAACTTCTCTTCATTCATGGAGCGAAGGTAAAACACTATGTTGTTCCCTTCGTTGGTGATGGAGCGTGTCTTTTTCGTGCGCTTTCTTTTTTAATGCACGGTACCCAAGAAAAGGCAATTGAGGTGCGAAAAAACATCGTTACTCATGTAGTAGCTAATTGGGAGGAGTTTGAAATCATGTCTCATGATTCAAACGGCGACAACTACACCACTGCGACTGCATACTTTGATGACATGTCACGGCAGTCGAGTTGGGGCACTGCGTGTGAACTAGCCGCTGCAGGACAAATATATGAGTTTTAGTTTGAAGTTTATGAAAATGGCAAATTGTATGCAAAGTTTGGTACAGCAGGAAGACCTATAAAGCGGCTACAATTTACGGGAAATCATTTTGATGCGTATCTGTTAGAAGACATAGATATAATTTCTAACGGCACTCCACGTGTTCCAGTAGTAGCGAAAAAAATAACTAAGCGACGTGTTGAGGTTCCTACATCTCCAAGTTCCATTCAAACAGAAGATATAAGTTCTGACGCAACTTCTACTTTGCCTTTGTACTTTGATTCTTTAGCCGTAGAGATGCCCAAAAATAATTACAAAACGTCTTCAACTCATACCGTCCAAACTTCTTCAGCCCGATATTTTTCTGAACTGAATTCACCAACATTTACGGCTCAGTCTGATAAATTAATTTCACCTACATTTACGGTACAGCCTACTCAGTTAACAAATGACAAATTAATTTCACCTATATTTACCATCCCAACTATTCCCAGTTCATCACATTCTAATTTACCGACCTGCAGTGATATATCTCCCACATATATTTTTAAAGAAGGCTTACAATCTTCAGAAGTTCCATGTCCATCCATCCATCTATTCTGTCATGTCCATCTGTCTGTCTGTTTAAAATTCAACAAGACGGCTTTGTTTTGAAGTAAGTATTGCAAACGCGACATGCCAAATTTGGTCATCCTCAAGCAAACTTAAAGACTTGCAAGCGGCTTGGAAAAAATGCAATAATATACGTATTTTAGTGATTCAATTGAGTTGGGCCCCGATTTAACCGAATTCAAGTATTCAACATTACTACGCGGGCAAAGCCGCGGGCAAAAGCTAGTATAGCTATAAAATGCAATCAAAAATGTAGGGGCGCGTATGGTATGTTTGATTTTAGTGTTGGATTTCGCGAGACCGTATAGTTTGTCCAGTATTGTAGTTGTAAATGAGGTGGTGTTGCAGGAGCCGAGATGGGGCTGCGCTCGACGACCGGTTCAAGACGTTAGAGGAGGCGGGCGGCGTCCGGCTGACCGTGTCAGCGGCTAACATCGGCGACAGCGGCGTCTATACGCTACAAGTGAGTACCTTCGTTACATCTAAAGTAAGTCTAACTAAAAATCGTAAGTCTACCTTCCCTCTCCTTACCATAATACAGACTGCAGTCAGTATTTATGCTGTGACAGACACCCTCATCATCTGCCCGGAGACGTCCACTGCTGAACGAATACCTCCTAAAAACCTGTGGTGCTCTACTCTGCGCAGTTGCACCAAGTGCAGAGGAGGTTGCGAGATCGCTTGACGCGCATTTGTGACCTCTCAGCGCGTTTGCCCTTTAGGGCCCATCTCGAGGTTTAGGCCATGTTTGTCATCGCCGAAGGCGTTCCGGAGCACGTCGGAACGCCTTCCAACTCAGGGCTTGTTCAATCAGGCAGAGGAGCCCCCAATCCTCTGCCAGAGAGCCCCCTTATGGTGGCATGCGTCAGGCGTACGCCAGTCGCCTGCGGCCTACTCTCCTACTGCGGAGTGGGAGCGAAAGGATGTCATCTTCTCGTATACGCTCTATGGCTTCCTTCTCTGTCATCACAACCTCCGCAAAGGAGACTGCGGCGTCGAATCCTTGTTCGCTGCTGGCCATGGCGTGAACCAAGGCTGGCAGCGAAATGTCTTGTCCAATGGCTGAACACAGAACCGCGCGCGGCACTGCCCAAGCTGGGCACTCGGCGCGTGTGTGTTCAGCCGTATCATCTGGTCGGATGGAGTGGTGGCAGATCATAGACGGCTCCCGACGGGCTACCCGACACAGATAGTGACCGAAACATCCATGTCCAGTCAGTAGCTGTGTCAGGTGGTACGTCAGTGTGCCAAGCTGGCGCTGCAACCACTGTTTTAGTATTGGCTGGAAAGCAGCTACCAGCTCGTGGCTTAACCCTGGGCTCTCCAACCTGACCGACCATTTCTGAAGATCTTCGCGAGACTTCCGTCTCCAGCGAGTGACCTCCTCTGGGAGAGGATAGGAGCCCCGGGCTTTGGCCTCCGCCGTTTTAAAATAGACCGCTGCAAGGGCCTCAGCATCGAGATCCCACGACGTTGTCCCGGCCAGTATGCATGCCGCCTCGAACGAGACCGTGCTATGCGCCGGGTATGCCCGGATTGCGATGACTCGCTGCGGGCGCCGCAAAAGGGTCCTGTTCGTTCTATGCAACGCATCCGCCCAAATCGGCGCACCATAAAGCGCCTTGGAACGGATGACGCTACAATGGAGTTGGCGGCATTTGAGGTTAGGTCCTCTCATATTTGGAAGGAGTTTCCCCAATATGCCGGCGAATGCGATGAACCCTGGTTCCAGACGTCTGAAGTGTTCCACAAACTTCCAACGTCCGTCCAACACAATCCTCAAGTACTTCATCGCGCTGTACGACAACCTTTTTTTCCCCCTAGGGTAAATCCTTAATGGCTCCCCCCGGACCACCGGCTCCGTACAGTACAGTGGTTATATGGGACTCTGCGCCAGAATGAACTCGTCCTTACGTTGCTCCAATCTTTTACCTATTAACTTTAGACGTAATTTCAAATTAATATCACGCTCCGATAGTCAATACTCACCTTGAAACCAATTTAGGTGCAATCTCATAATCTAGATTATTTTGGCAAGTGATCACAATAATAACCTAATAATAGCTAATGTTTATAGCTTGTAAAATACCTATTTTAAACCTACCAAATTGGTACAAGCAGTCTGCGTTCGCTGTGATAGCATATTGGGAAGAACCGCTAGGTTCGAAATCATGAAGTCGTGGTTTCAAAATCCGGGCCCATACCAAAGAGCTCTTTGGAGTTTATGTACCATTACAAGTTAGTGAAAAAAATATCCAATTACTTAGAGGTCCCCCGCGACTTTGTCCGCGTACGGAAGAAATTCAGCCCGCTCCCAAATACTGGTATCTTCCATACCGCCGTTAATAAAATGACTAATTATATATCCCCATATTCAACATTTTAAATAATAATTTCAGGACAGAGTTACTTATAGTATTAGATTGAAAATTCGGTATCGAAAATACACGTCGTAATATGAACGCTACTAACAAGCATGCATGGAAAGCAATATTTCATCATCAATAGCAGAATTTCAGTTAGAAATTTAGCTTGTTAAGACTCATATTTATACTTACCTATCGGAAGTTTTGCTGGCCAGCAAGCGGAGTATTCCCGTTTGCGCACCAATTTCTTGAGCACCTATGAAAATAGCACCTAGCACATTCCGAAAATAGCACCAGTCAACATTTTGGCTTGGTGCTATTACAGAAACAATAAAATAACAAGCACGATGAGGGCTCAAAATAGGTAGCATATTATCAGCCTGTAAATAGTTCACTCCTGCAGGGCTAACATGCGCACCGCGAGAAAATTTTGTCGTGTCTTTATGTCGTGCGAAAACGAGACAAACTTATACAGATTCGTAGCCTTGTCCTGTTTTTTAGAATCGAGAAAATTTTCTCGCGGTGCGCATGTTAGGCGCTCTGAACATAGGTCTACACTAGAGAATGCGACCCAGTTACACCGAATTAATAAAAACGGGTTTTCGGTTGTTCACTTCACCGGTTTTTGGATTTGTCGGTAAATTTAGTTTTCTCGTCCTAAACTACTGTTCATTAAGCAACTGACAATAATAAAGATTTCTTTTGGAGAAACTCAGAGTCACACAACGGGCAATGGAGAGAGCTATGCTCGGAGTTACTTTGCGCGATAAAATCCGGAAAGAGGATATTTGCCAAAGAACCAAAGTCACCGACATAGCTCGCAGGGTTTGCAAGTTGAAGTGGCAATGGGCAGGCCACATCGCTCGACGAACTGATAACCGATGGGGAAGAAAAGTTCTTGAGTGGCGACCACAAACCGGAAGACGCAGCGTAGGAAGGCCTCCCACTAGGTGGACCGACGACATTGTAAAAGTCGCGGGCAACCGGTGGATGCAAATAGCAGGTTGTCATAGAGTGTGGCGGTCAAAGGGGGAGGCCTTCGTCCAGACGTTACTAGACTGATAATGATAATGTTAAATAAATTTTGTTATTTAAATGTTGTTATTTATGCAGGCGAGCAATGCCGCCGGCAGCGACACGGGCCAAGTGCGCCTGGAGGTTGCGGCTGAAGAGACGCCCACCGGGGAAGACCCGCCGACCTTCCTCCGGAGACTCCAGGATCTCACCGTGAAGGTCGGCACCAGGACGCGCTTCCTGGTAGAGATCGTCAGCTCCACTGAGTGTAAAGTAAGTTTGGTAGTTTTTACAAGCTTTTATTTAGTTTCACCCGACTCCGTGTCCGTCTGTCTGTAATCAAATCTTGCAAGTAAATTTTAGGTCACTTTTTTTCTTGTTTTGGCATCGCACGTTGTGCATGCTGCCAGTGTCAAACCTATGCATTTTGAAGTTTATAAAGAATCGTCAAGTCAAATATGTCATATAATCACAGTTATTCACACGAAATTAGTCATAGTCGAGTCCAAGTCATGCCCTAGTAAAGTTGTGGCGACTTTACTATGAGCTTCTACGGAGTTTTGAAAACAACACAAAAAGACATGTTTCACCACATTATATCACTTGCCCATACTCGTGCATGTAATTCAACACTCAATGAATAAAACACCACCATTTTTAATCATTAATTCGCGAAAATACACAAGTTTAAGAAAATAATAGAATGCAACGACATGATTTTTCCGTGTTCCCGCCAAAACTCCCTTGCCACACTTATGTTCAATACACAGTTCGATGACAATGCATCAATCTGGTACCACCGAGCTGATCTGATGATGGAGTCAGGAGGTTGATAGTGGAACTCCTCAACGGTGAACAGCACAAACATTAAATTTTGTGTATGCATTTAAATGTAATAATCCAGTTCTAAACACCACTATGACATCACTGAGTGACTGCTTCACTGAGGGTATTTTTAAGTTTAAAGACAAGGTAAAATTTAAATATACTTTTTTATCACATATACTAGTTTTAGCGGATATGCAAATATTTTACAAAAAAAAACTAATTTAATTAACACGAAAAACAGTATTATTGGCAAATCAAATTATCTTTACACAAATTAAATAAATAATTCATAATGGAGGCAAATACAAGGTAGGAACGATGTGCACGCTTCGATGTCGGAAAGCAGAAAGAGCCTGCTTGTGCGGCTGCTTTTATAGATTCTTGAGCGGTGGGGCGGCCTGAGGTGACACAAAATGGCGTCTCTCCTCTAACACTAGATAAATTATATCCTATCCGATAGAAATAAATAAGTTTGACCTAGCTGCCTACCATTTTGTAAGGTTATGCCGTGAGGTTACGTCGTCCGTTGACATAACCTTGTAAGGTGATGCTAGATCAAACGAATTTATTTCTATGGGATATAATTAACTAGACGCTTTGCAAAGCTATGTCGTCAACTGCGCATGATCTCTCAAAAAGCGATTAATATAATGGACCGATTACAGGAATGTAATGGAATATCTCTAGACACAATAACGCCCTCGTAAGCTGGCTCGGTTGACGATCGTTGAGACAATTCAAGAAACGGTGCCATCATATTTTTATTCTATGGTTTTTGCTTTTATCGAATAAAAAAATTCATAGATTCACATGGATATTTTGAATTCTAAATAAGTATCTAATTTGCCCCATTTTTTTTCTCCTCGTTCAGTCATTCAGAGGCTTCTTACAAAATGTTTATGATATCAGAGCTGGTTATAAACTACTGAACCAAAGCCAACGAAATTTTGGCTGTGACCATTTTAAGAGCGTGTTAATGAAACAGACTCTCGAAAGTGGGTTCAATAATGTCGGAGTAATTAATCTACGTACATTAGTAAAAGTAAACCTATTTATATTATGTTAAATTTGAGCTAAGAAATAGATACACAATGCTGAGTAGATATTGTTAATTTGACCGTACCAGATGAATCCCGCGAAAGCACTAGACCTTGAGCATCCAAAGAATTTGTGTTTCCAGTCCCAGTGACATAATTCTTCTATTTTCAACGTGGACATCCGCTGAGGTATTTATAATCTGTTATTGAGTGGACTCACACACACGCGCGTGTGTTTTGACACTGCTTGTTTGTGTGTACGTAAACAATGTTAGAAACGTAAGAAAGTAAAGGTTATAAGACAATTGATATAAATATGAGAGTAGTTAGGAACACAGAAAAGCGAAAGCTCTACTTCATCGGTACAACGCCTGTCAGAACAATGGTGTAAAGCAATTGTATGGAAAACAGTTGTCGCCAGTTTCACACTTATTTGTATAGTAATTACGACGTAAAAATGCTAATCATTGATCGCGAATTTGAAGTAAAAAGCTCGAAATGCCATTTTACAATAGATTAAAAATGATCTAATTACGATGCAATGTGGTTAGGTTTCCTACACGTCTATTTAAATTGTCTTTTTGAGTATTCTCAGTATAAAAACATATTGGTAGAATTGTCATCAATCGCATTTGCCGGCTAGCGCGGCCCGTCACAGTTCCGTTCTATTCACTTCTCTCTGCAGTGGTTAGGAATGACTAATTTCCTGTGCGGCCAAAAGTAGGTATCTACTATCCTACTATGAAAATATTGTTAGGCAACATATTTCCGCCTTCGGTCTGGTTTAATTTTTAATTTTTAAGGGCGTTAATGATTTTGGTACTCGGCGTGTCATAGGATTTATGATGTCAGAGTAACGGTTCTACGGAGGTTCTGGAGGCAGTTTTAGGACTTATCCAGGTCTACCACATAATCACCGTATACAGGGTTAGTTCTAGTGAGTTAGCATCCTTTTAAGGGCATATTCTATACATCAAAACAAACTACTTTTACGATGTTACTGATATCGCGAAAAAAATATCTGATGTTCCATACAAAAAGTTCATCGACCTTGGGCAAAATGTATGGAACGACTGATAATTTTTTCGCGATTTTTATGTTGGCCCCAGAGTGAAAGTTGTTTGTTTTGATGTACAGAATATGACCTTAAAAGGATGTTAACTGATTAGAACTAACCCTGTATATTATTAATGCGAAAGTTTGTCGGTATGTTCGTGTGTGCGTATGGTTTGTTTGTTCACCCAAAACGGCTGAACAGATTTGGATAAAACTCGGAATAGAGATAGCTTATTTCTCGGAATAACATATAGTCCCCCCGTGAAACCGCGGGGCGACGCTAGTATTAATATAACAGATGATATACCTACGCAAATGCGTCTTTTGGAATGTTAACCCGTTCTTCTTTTTAGGTGACATGGTACAGAAACGAGCGGCGCCTGCTGGAAGCGGAGCGGGTGTCGCTTGCGCGGGACGGCAGCCTGTGGTGCGCGGACGTGGGCGCGGTGAGCGTGGACGACGCCGGCCGCTGGACCTGCACAGCCGAGAACGAGGGCGGACGCGCCAGCTGCTCCGCGCATCTCAACGTACTCGGTACCTGTACCTCCACATAACACTTATTGACCAGCGGCCCCTGTACCAGGGCACGTTCATACCCATCTAGAACACGCGTCTAAACGTGGTTATACGTAATTACTATAACAATGTCATTGTACAGTCCAAGCTACATCATCAGCCAGGAGACGTCCACTGCTGGACGAAGGTCTCTCCTTTAATAGGGCCCTCCCCTATTAAGGGGTAGACCTTCGTCCAGCTGGAGACAGTTCGTCCACGTCCGGGTCCAGTCTGGGTTGTCATAATCCCCGCGCTTGGCAGGCGCCTTGAACATACTCACCTTCGGTAACCAAGAGAATGCTGCTGCCCGTCCTCCGGTGATTATGGATGCAGTTTTGATGATCAGCTTTCTGCCGCGGTGCCGTGGTGCGGGGATGTAGCCCCCAGATAATGTTGAGCGCTGGGGTAGAGAGGAGGTAGAGAGGGTTTTTCGTTGGGATTGAGAGGCTATGGTTATTTCGTAAGAATCAACCTATTTTTGTTATTTCTGGTCAACTTTTGCAGGCAATAAAAAGTTATCAATCGGAATCGTGAATTCCTAACAATTCACTTCAAATAACTCACAGTGTTACCCAACTGATTTTTTTCGATTGAGTTCTCTTGCTATTGGACTCATTCTTGAAATAAGTAAGTAAATAAGTAATTTACCAGATGTAACGAGCAACAGATTTATTTAATAGCATTTTTTTATTCTATTACTAGCCTGTTGTGTGGTGCCATAATAGGCTAGTGAAACGCGTATTCGTAAATTGAATGTTGGTAGTGTTTATCATATTGTTGGTCATATCGTTGCAGTGCCAAAAGCGTACAAGCGGCCCGAGTTTGTGGAGGAGCTCCGAGCGTTGTTGACTGAACAAGGGACCGTGTCGCTTGAGTGTAAAGTCATCGGCGTGCCAACGCCCGTACTCCGGTGGTTCAAGGTATGCACATCTGCGCTCCAATACTGAATGAATTCTATTATACTAGCCTGCCCCAGACCAAGGCCAAGGTCTTCCCGTCTTTCCATTGAATTTTTCACTTGGTTTATTCAGTTTCACCACCCAGTGGTGGTAAACTTCGTTCTTTCCACTTAAAACCCCCTTTGAAACTCCTGAGGGGTCCACGGATACTCACTATTACAGTTGGTCCCCAACCAAGAATTACAAAATTTAATTTCTACTTGAACCCTCTGAGTCAAAAACGAAATAGCAATTCATTTTTTGACAAATATTCTCGATTAAAGCTATCTAAATCGATACAAGTTTTGTTTATTTTCATACCAGGGTCACTAATTTAGGGGAAGATTTTACCCATGATGTCAACTATCAGAGATTTGTCGTTGAATACACCGACAAACTCTAACTTTACCTCTGTCAGAACAGTAGAATTACACATACAACACATCACAACATGGTTAAGAGCGTGTGCACCATAGCGCGGTTATGGGACACCTGGGACCGTACCGTGAATCGCTTATAGCGGGACCGAATAGGTTCTGCTGCCGACACTGCGCGATCGCGAACCTTATTGCGAGGCGATACAATTCACAGTCGCGCAGCGTTGGCAGCTGAGCGTATTCGGTCCCGGAATAAACGTTTCACGTTCATGGTAGGCCCTGGCGCCGTACCATGAACGTGATGAGTGGCGCGTGTGCTATTGAATAGGTTATCATACGCATTGAAGACCTTCAATACACACATTCACATTCTACAATGCCAGGTACTATGGTTGCTGATGTAGAACAATTAGTAAGTAGCATCTGTCAGCAAGCGAGGGGACCGCTACGCCTTTAAGCTCAACCTCCGCTACGTGAACTGTCTCGCCACGGTACGCAAGAGGCTCGTCCGCTCGGAGAAATTGACTCACGTGATAGGGCCAAAAATATATATAACTGGTTGCCGAAAAATTATATATATGTACAGTTGAATTGAGAACCTCCTTTTTTGAGGTCTGTTGAAAATAAACTAATATCTTATCACCACAGGACAGCCGCGAAATCAAGGCAGGTGACGTTTTTGCGTTGACTGCCAACGCCGAAGATCCGACGTCGCTCGGCACCTACACCTGCGAGGCCGTCAACTGCATGGGCCGGGCCTACTCCTCCTCCAAAGTGCACGTCGTAGGCCGCGCCTCCAGGGAGACCTCACTGCGGCCTAGCTCCAGGTAACAATCGAATTTGCGTTTGCTTTACCCAGCACGTATCATATCTAATTTGACGCCATTTGTAGGAAGAACTACAAGTGTTCATAATAAAATAGGCTAGGGACCACTACTGTTAGGTGATTGTCGAACCATTATCAGCTTGAACGCTCATGGCGTAGCTTGTCTATGATAGGTGATTCTAAACGTACGCCGATGTTAAGCAACGGACGGTCCGTTCAGTCTTCGGATGGATGACCGTGAGTGGCATTTATTTCTGAGCGCTACCGTGGATCGGATGACACTTTAAATTGTTGGTCCCGGTTGTTTGTTCTAGTTTCTATAACAACAACCGTCAGCCATGTCAGAGGCCTTCGGGCGGCACATTGACTCTGACACTAGGGCTGGCCACTCAGCCTATAAGAACTTACTTACTTTTAGCTTACAGAAGTCCACTGCCATGTTCCATAATCCCTACGCTTGGCAGGCGGCTTGGGGATCGCAGAATGCTCACCACCATTATTAATCGAGAGGACGCTGCAGCTCGTCCTCCAGTGGTTCTCGTGTATGCAGTTTTAGGACATACCAGATCCAGGTCCCAGGTAGGTGGTTGTTTAACCGCCTGATATTGATGCCGACTGTATTATTGAATGACTGTAATTGATATAATATTTGCTCAGTTTGCCTATTTTCAATGGGATCCCCCATCTTATTCGCGTCATCGTGGCAATAGCGATGTATCCCACGCAATATTGTGACGCCTGTGTTCTATCGATTGGCACCAATATAGCAAATCGTCTATTACCTACCTTACCTTATGGGATATTTACTGTCAGTCTGTTCATTATAGCTAATGAACTCGATTAAGACGCTGAGTGACGCGTTCATGAGTTAGTGATCTTAATTATTTTAAATATTCCGTTACTCAATATTTTTTATGGTTTCTAGTTAGAGACGTTTGAAACCATTGCAGCCATACCTAGATCTTTGAGCATGAAATCAAAGTCCAGGGGCCGTACCGTGGACCTCTTATAGCGGGACCGAATAGGTTCAGCCGCCGACACTGCGCGACCGCGAACCTTATTGCGAGGCGATAAAGTTCACAGTCGCGTAGCGTCGGCAGCTGAGCGTATTCGGTCCCGGAATAAGCGTTCATGGTAGGGCCCCTGGGCACCGCTGCTACATTATTGCTCATTACTTTGAGACATTCATTTATAACGTTGAATATATTATCGACTTAACTTTTTTTTTGGATTGCATTTGACCGCCATCTCACCTGATGTTAGCAAAAATGCTATCTAAGATGGAGCACACTACTGGTCTAGAAAAACCCTATTCACTTGCGATTTGGAGACCCCGTAGCGCAAGTACGTGCCTGTGTGCATTTATAATAATACGCTTTTATAATATTTAACTGCCACTTGTAGGTGGCAGTTACAGTTACCTGTGGTGAGCATTCTGCGATCCTCAAGCCGCCTGCCAAGCTTGGGGATTATGGCAACTCTTCCCCATTTAGTGGGAGGCCTTTATCCAGCAGTGGACGACTTCGGATGATGTAATGTTAAAAACGCGGCGTTCGCTTCTCTCGGTTAATTATATATTACTATTCCAGCGATGTGATCCCCGAACCGCCGCCCATATTCACCAAAGAGCTGGAAGACCATTCTGTGAAGGTCTGCGAGCCGCTGACCCTGAGCTGCCACGTGGTGGTGCCACCGTGGCCACGCTCCGTCGTCTGGTACAACAAGGAAGGCAAGGTCGAGCCGGGAGAGAGGTGAGACATAACCTTTCTCTTTATCAACCGACTTCAAAAAAGGAGGTTTTTTTAATGTTACGCTATTACTTGGCCAATTGTGAACTGATTTAGATGATTATTTTTGTGTTTGGTAGGTAGGTATTTTATCGAAATCGGTTCAGTAGTTGGTTTTTAAATCAAAATTACTAGAAAATATGAACATGTCATCAAGGTATTCGAAGTTGAAGTCGGATGTTTTTTTTTTAAAAGCTTATTATTATAGTGATTGAAATTGAGTACCATAACCACATAATATTAAACTGGTAACCTTTACACAGGTACCACGTTCTAGAAGACGGAGTGGGCGGGTATCTTCTAGAAGTACCATCGGCCGAGTGGGCCGACGAAGGCGAGTGGAAATGCGTCGCGACGAGCGCCGGTGGCCGCGTCGGTATCTCTACAAGCTACGTAGCTATGGAAGGTAACTAAGATATTTAAAAAACTAGATATTCAGATGGGGTGCGATCAGTCTGGACCACAGAAAAGCGAAATTTCACTTCTTAAGTTAGAACGAAACAAAACATTCGTTAGTTGTCAAAACGATATTGTAAATCAAAAAATCGCTGTCACCAGTTACACACATAATCGTATTGTACAGGTCGCATCATGTAAAAATAACGCTGGAAGAAAGTGTGTTTGCGCAAGTGTACACTTGCGCATAAAAGTACTAGGCCTATTGTTTTAATTAATTATTAATTAGCCTTTTGCTCGCAGCTTCGTATATTGGTTATTGCTAGGTACATGGCAAAATATATTAGATATCGCCTAAATCGCCTACTGCGCAGCTTAACCGACAGCGTTCTTTTTACATGACGCGACCTATAACTGCAGAAAACGTAATGCCAGTCATTGGTCGTGCATTTGAAAACGCTTGAAATGCCATATTGGAACATTTTGAAATAGATCTAATTACGATGACCAAGTAGTTTGGTTTCCTACGCGTCTATTTGTATTATGTTTTTGAGTATTCCCAGTCTGAAAATATTATAATTCTATATCACATACGTGCATTTGCACGTATGACCGGCTAGCGTGACACGTCACTTTTCCGTTCTATTAACTTCTCTCTTCAGTGGTTTGGACCCATCTGCCCATATCGAGGCGAAGTGAAACTAAAGTTTAGTCGTCCTTGCCATGCTGTGTGTTCTTTGGACTAATATTTGTGTGTGTTTTTTCCAGTCCCCAAAAACTACCGCAAGCCACGTTTCATGGAGAACCTTCAAGCGGTGCTGACAGAGGAAGGGCTGGTTTCTTTCGAGTGCAAAGTGGTCGGGTTCCCCACACCAGTGCTGAGCTGGTTCAAGGATGGCCAGGAACTGAAGCCTGGTGACGTGTATCAGCTCACTGGGACCAACTCTCTTGGCTCTTACTGCTGTATAGGTACTTTACACTTTGTTATAAGCATTTAAATATTTTTGTAGTTGGTGGGCCGTAACCGAATACAGAACCAAATGAAAGCAAGCTGAAAAAATAAAAGACAAAACACTGCAAAACTGCGACTGATAAAAGACAAAGAAAGGAGTATCAAAGCAAATTAAAAGGGTGTCAATAACGGATTAAAAGGGTGCCACGTCCCAAGTGGCACATCGAATGTCTTTAAAAGGTATTGTAGATATCTTGAAGGCAAAAACACTAATTCTAGCTGTTGTCTTGGCTAAAACTATAACGTCCCTCAAGATATCCCGCAGATTTACTTCAAGACACAGTTTAGTAAAAGTGGGCACAGTATTTAGGACAATTTTAAGACAGAGTTAAGACTTCTGTTTAGACAGATACCCTACTTAAGAGTGTGGTTTTAAAGTTATCTTAAAACACGGATTTCAAGATATCTTGTAGATTAACTTTAGAAAAAGAAACAGACTTGAAGATATCTACAATACCTAGTTAAGACTATACATTTTTAATTGCACTTATCTAAAAAAAACTATTAAGGATAAATGAAGTAAAATTTAAAACTTTTTCTACTTAGTGTTATTATATTTTTAAAAAAAATATGGTGAACTTAATACTAACACTAAAACTGTCATGATGGTTTATGAAAATGGCGTCAACTAATCTTATTATCTAGAAAAGGCCGTATTATGTCGTTGTATATATTGGAAATCTAAAACGCACGATTGTTTACGGTGTAATATTGATAGAAAGTCGATATAAAACAGACGGGCCTTTAAAATACCAGAAAATAGACAGTAAAATTTTGGATAATTGTTTTGCAAATGAAAATTTTGTTGGCGTGTAGTCCGAAACGGAACCCTTTTTGATTTAGTAAATTCCAAGTTTAGATAAAGTACAGATATATTAGATTTAATCACTATTCTCTATTGCTACTTGGGGTGGCAGCTCAGGGTTGATTTAGAATTTGTCTCGCAGTGGACGTTTTCACCATGAATACATGTACAATTTTCAGTACATGTTTTCATGTACTTAAATAGACATAAGTAGACATGGTTTTATTTATAAAAAGAAAATACATGTATATGTATGTTTTCAGATCAAACTTATCAAATCTTACATCAAGTTGAAATTTCTGGCACATATAATATAATATCAATAATAATCGTTTGATTTCGGGAACAAGATGATTTAATCTATATCGTCTTTAATATGTTAAATTTAGCATGTATAGGTACATAAAGTTATTCAATTTTAAACTGTATTATTAATAAGTAGTGGTGTCTATTTTGTTTCACCACTCACTATTAAACTAACTAATATGACAGGTAACTAATATGACAGGTCTAAAATTACCTGACTCTCATAATATTAGAATATTATTATGTGAACTAACGCCAACAATTTAGTCCTGTCAAATTAATCAACGCCATAAACAATTGGAAGTATTTTTATAGCAAGAAACTGTATGGGCCAAGCTAGCAGCTCAGCCGAGCTGACTGTCGAAGATATCCAGAACCAGTTAAATGAAGAAGAGAAGCTACAGCTGTTCTCAAAGAATCAAGCGCCGAAGTTTAATCAAGGACTCAAGAGCGTTGAAGCAAAAATTGATGAGCCGTTCCGATTTACTGTTAAAGGTTGGTTTTTTTTGAGCTTTTTACCAATACAGTGAAATTAAATGACGAGACTTTAATATCTGTCATATCACAATCGTTTTTTCATCACACTTGCTCGTAAAGTGGATCTTATTGCATCGGGTTTAGGCTCATAATCCAAACTATTACACACGCGTGCTTTTTACTTTACATTACGGCACTTGTACTATAATAGGTATAACCCGGTAAAGTCAAGTTTGTACGTGACTGCAATTAGACGTATGTATACGAAGGACTCTTAATATAGCCGGGTAATACTTACAGTTTTTTGTAATACCAACAAAGAGTTCTTATGCCGCTGAAGTAAATGTCAACCTGCGCGCGCATTGCTTTTGGCGCCATTTTCCGCAAATGTTTGTTGATGTTTTCGCTGTGTGGTTGATTATTATCAAAAAAAAATTGTTTTTTCCTCGCAAGTGTGACGAAAACAGTCGTATGGAACTCTTGTGCTATTAGTCATTACGCTCTCGGCTTCCTTATCGCGCATAATACCGCCTCTAGTGTAATGACCAACATAGCACACTCGTATCATAATGTACTATTCTTAGCAATCATACAGACTTACATAATAACTGTAAAACTAATGTCGACATGTGTGAAAATATAAAGTGATACGTGGGATAAATATTAATCTTGTCAAACTGAATAGAATGTTACAGGCTGATTCAAACTTAATGACGGCTGTGAAGTGCGCTGCAAGCGAGATTGCGATTGTACGCACACCGCACCCCTAATTTTTGCTACTACGCAGCAACTTGCGTCTAAGTTCATAGCCGCCATTAAGTTTGAATCGGCCTGTACCGCAAAATGTATGGTAGAAAAACCCAGATAAGTATAAAAAAAAACACGTGGTTTCAAAAAGTTAATATGTAATTACATCGTTTCTTAAAATTTATCACTGGCTATAGCGAACTAAATGGTGTGTCTCTACATGTAAAAACTTAAAAAAAATTGGTTGTTTATATAATGATCGATACGGACAAGATTTCTTGGGCATTTTCCTGTTTATTGAATGGTCTTTCATATTCAAAAAACCTCTATGTGTTATTTTTATTTTTATTTTGTGTATTTGTGTCACTTTAATTTATAACCTGCTTGTTGCAGTGGCCATCCCGCCTGAGCCGTCAGTGCTATGGTACCGCGATGAGCAGCCGGTAGACGAGTCCACTCGCTGCCACCTCGGCAAGGAAGATCGTGGAGGCTTTTACCTCGACATTCAGACTCTCGAGTTTCTCGACCAGGCAGAGTGGAAGTGCGTCGCCGTCAACGACTTCGGACACAGCGTCACCTCCTGTTTCCTTAAACTCATCATACCCAGGCACTACAAAAAACCGCGCTTCCTCGAAAATCTTCAAGCGATATTGTCAGAAGAAGGTGCCGTCAACCTCGAGTGCAAAGTCATCGGTGTACCGCAGCCAGTGCTCAAGTGGTACAAAGATGGAGAGGAGCTCAAGCCCGGCGATATACACAGAATCATATCGGGCCAAGACGGCACTTGCTGCTTGGGAACATACACTTGCGAAGCCCAAAACTGCATGGGCATTGCGGCCAGCTCAGCTTCTCTACTAGGCTTCGATGACTCCATGAAAGCCAAAGCAAAGAAAACAGAAGAACAAGCGTTGCAGAGAAATCTCTCACTCAGCACAATACACGAAGAAAGAACTTCGCAAATGTACGACACACCAGTCGGAGATATCACTTTGGATGATAAAGGCGAAATTTCGTTTTCGTTTGATGGCAAAGAAGTTTCTGTGTCTCTTTACGAAACTCCAGATTTGACTGAAGAAGAAGCTCTGCAAATAGTGGAGATGTATGCAGACCAACTATCGGAAAACGTAACTGAGCACAATGTCGTAGAGTTACCTCCTCTGCGTTTCGTGAAAGAGACGTCGACGTCCGGCAATTTATTAATGGAGGCGATTATTATAGATGTCTCACCTGACTATTTCGCGTCTCCTGAAGAAGATTTGAGAACAGAGGCTGACGTAGAAGACATTTCGATAGCAGATGAAAACGGGCCACCGCTACTATCACTGGACCAAGATGCCGAAATCTGCGGCGAAGACTGTTTAGAGAGGACAATGGCTCTAATATCCGACGAGAAATCAGACATTCCTGAAAAACTGAGTAGGAAAAAATCTGACTCTCAAAAGAGTGTAGACGATTTCTATAGTCTTTCACATGATCACTCACTGTCGGAGGAAAAAAGAGATGACGACACTCATGTCTCGGAGAGCGATCTTATTAGCTACGAAAGTGCCAGGAGTTCGGCTAAAGTTAAGTCTAAATCATCCAAACCGTCAGCGGTAGATGGACAGGAATCTTCAGAACCTACAAAGACAATGCTATTGAAAGACGCACCAGCGCATATATCAAAAGAAGAAACCTTAGAAAAACCAGAGGTGACTAAACAATCACAGCAAGTTCTCGCAGCCTCCGAAGCTAAGCCAAAAAGGGAACGCCGTTTATCCCGTGGTTCAAGGAGATCTAGCTCTGGGAGTGAAAAGTCTATCAGTAAATCTAAAGAAGAACTTCTTCGTCTCAAAGCTGATATTGAGCAACTCCCGAAAAAGCCAACCATGTCAGATAACGAATTTATAACTAAAATGTCGAACGTAAGTGATTCTCTTACTAAAGTTATCAACGATATTCAACTCATCGAGAGAGATATAATTCTCAAATCGGAATTAATGTCATCAGCTGCAACTGCATCGCGAAGCTTAGAAATAATAAGCAGTTTAATCTCACCGTTATCGGAAATACACAGCATAGCAGATGCAGCTAAAGAATCAGTAAGTGAGTCTAAGGAATTAACGAATTCTATATTCAATAGTTTGCCACAACAGTTGAGAAAACTGCATCAATCTTTGACTATTATCGAAAAATGCATAGATATGGAGAGTGACAATAAAACACTTGTCAAAAAGACCTGCGTAGCATTTATAGAGGCTTGTGGCGCTGAGGTGCAGAAAATGATGTCAGAAATAACTTCAATAACAGCCCAGGATTATTTACAAACCGAAAATAAAGTGGTCAACGAAATAGATTCCTTAGCAAACGAGATGACCTCGTTCATCAAATTTTCAGCTGACACCATCCAAGCTCGAAATCTTTTATTCGAGGCCAGTGAAATAAAACATGAGGAACCTTCATTAGAAGAAAAACATGTCAAAAAAACACAAAAAGCTCTATTTGAGTTCAAGAGCCCCGTCAACTCTTTGCTGAGCATAGTTGAAAATGCGGAAAGTGGAAATATGATAAAACTAAGTAAAATTAAAAACAGCGATGTTTTACTTGACGACATGTCAGCGTCCATTCAAGATCTGCAAATGGCTTTAGAACAGATTGAATCTTTATCTATAAGCGAATCCACATCTACTTTGCAGAAATATAATACAGAAATTATCGAAGCTGTTGTAGAGCCAATCCTACAGTTACGAAGTGCTTTTGAACAACTATCCACGGAAACTAGTACAGTAGAAGACAACACTGTACTGATAGAAGTTTTGTCATCAATAAAACAAAATTTGAACGAAGTTTCCTCTCAAATAAATTCAATAGAAATAAAAGTCGGTAAATTTGATGTATTGCAAAGTGATAATAAACTAAATGTTCTCCAAAAAATGGCACAGAGCCTAATTTCATTAGAAAACAATTTGCTGATTTTAGAAATGATGCCTGAAGTTCAAACTCACATGAATATATTCCATAAAAACTTGACGAAAGTACTCGAAATAGTAATAGAAAGCAACGATGCTGGGAAATATTTCGCATTGATGGACATATGTGATGCCGTAAACCGAGTTAATACGTCATTTAAAGTAGTGAATCTTGAAAATACCATGCCTTTGGCTAGCCTCAGCAATACACTCAAAATAATCCAAGACCATTTCCTGAAAAATGTTTTTGAACCGGAATTGAACTGCCTCATCGTAAATACCATAACGGATGTTTTATTAGGCATCCAAGAATCTATTAACAAAGCTGAAGAGCTGAATCTGCAAATAGAATCTGAACAAATCCAGGAATTGACCACATCACTTCCTAGTAGAACAAAAGTTGTTGTTATTATGGAACACATTGATCAGACGATTGCTGCGATTAATACTGTAAAAATCACCGAGACTACACAAGAATTGAAATCAACATTTACGCCGACTTTAGAAAGTATCTGTCCAATTCTTGAGGAACTGAAAAAGAGCGTGGCCGCCATTCAGCAAAATGAAGTCGAACATAATGAATATATTTCTGATTTTTCTGTTTCATCAATTGCTCAAACTCTAGCTACTCCTCTTTGTGAACTAAACCGGAATATAATTGTTCTGAATCAATTGCTTATTGAAAACACAGATAACTTGAAAGCAAACAATGAAATTGTATCTGTTTTTGCTGAACCTCTTCACGAATTATATACGACGCTAGAAATACTCCAACAAGACGTTATTTCTCAGTACAAAGACGATATGACACCGTACGAAGTAAGCGTGAATATGGCAAACGCGGTTCAAAACCTCCATAGCTGTATAGTCATGATTCAAGAACAAGCTGGAATAGAGGCTGTTGATGATATTTCAACTCTTGAAGACATTTCTAACATTAAAACATCAGCAGATACTTTACCGTCGGATCGCTTGATACTGCCAACTGCTCAAGAAACTGGAATAGAACAATCTGTATGTCCTTTAATCGTGGAAACACCAGTATCTGCCACAGCACAAGCTTTACAATCATTGAATGAGTATCTAACAATTTTACAAACGCCTGAGGTTGTCGAAGCATTGGATACCTTATCGGAAGTCAGTGACCTCTCTAGTCTTAAGTCAGTCGTATTGGGTATAGAAGACCTTCATAATGGTATCGAAAGTATTATACATCCAGTACCAATGGAATCTACAAATGATATAAGCAGTTTGACTAATCTGCCTCATCTAGCTGTCATTGCTCAACCTCTGCGAGAAATTCAGCAATATTTGTCCGTCTTAGACACAACAAACATTCCAATTTATGAAGACATTTTAGATTTACCATCAGAAAAAGTATATTCGATCATTCAGTCAATTTCTGAATTTAAGGAAGAATTAAATAAATGTAGCCAAGCAGTATTACCAGCAGTAGATATTCTTAACGATATTTTTGAAATATCATCTAACGTGAGCACTTTAAGAGAAGTTTGTATTAATCTGAATAATGTTATTGAGAACGCTAAGGTTACCTGTGACATTGTGTCCCCGGAAATGAAAGAGTTAGACGAAGTTGTGGGACGTTTATTGGAAGCTACTGACGCTTCAAACGGTATACGAGTTGATAAAATCAAATCTATTACTGAAGAATTGTTTGAAAAAGTGGTGAGTGTTCAAGAAGAAATTATACAATTCACCTCGCAAACATCCACAAAATTAGCTCAAGAAGCAGAAATGATACAGATTGTTGCTGAAGTTGAAAATAATATTGCCGTTTTACAACAATATAATTTTGTAGACTTGTCGCAAGCATCGGATATATCGTCTTGTACATCACCACAGTTAGCTTTGGAAATAGAATCGGACTCCCTTGCACTAATAACTGATATTGTCGACAATGCTGTAAATGTCGTGCAAGATTACAGGCAACAGACACCAATTGCAGATCTTATGATCGTTGATGACTTTTTCAAGACTTGTAAAAACGAATTTACAATAATAAAATATTTGATTGCCAAACCTACTAGCCACAAAAAAATTATCAGGCTCCTTGAAGAATTCCAATCACTGCAAACAGTAGTAAAACATTTTAAAACAAAGCGTTTTGAACTCAACCTTTCCGATGATATAAATGGTTGCCTGACAACATTTCTATTGCACGCTGATTATTGTTTCGAAAATGTCCAAGAGTCACTCGAAAAGATAATCGAATCTCAGTCAGAAATGTTACTTACTGCACCCATTGCTAAGCTACAAGGCATTAAATTTCTGAAAGAAAATGCAGACTTCATCCAAGACTCTGTTACAGCTGCAGTAATTGAAAAACTTTTAAATACTATAATATTGAAATTGTCAAAACCTATAACGATAGATATTAAGAATAATATTATTCAGGAACTTAAGCAGTCATCAATAGCAAAAGTAACGCACGAGCAAAATATGATAATAATAGGAATAGAAGAGTTCTCAAATTTTATTGATACTCAGTCCAAATTGACGACAACTGATGCAGCATCAAATCGATTTTTAAAGAAACTTACTAGTTGTGTTGCCAAATATCAAAACTTCAAAGATGCATCAAATGTAGGCAAAACTCTCCTATCATTAAAATGTTTATCAGAATGTGCAGATACCATTACAGAAAAAATTACAAAACAAACTCAAATTATTGAAGAATGTATAAGTAAAGAGAACGAAAGTACATTGAATTATGTTTTGACTGAAATGCTTCAGCCTCTTCAAGCACTTCAAAACCAACTAGTAAGCATTCGCGAACAAGTAATATCAGGAGCGGAGGAAGACACAATTTCTGTCGATATAACCTCTACAGCATCTCTTGTTCAAACTATGACAGAACTTCACAAAGATATCGTTACAAAAATTAAATCTGAAAAATCTTCTGTTGATGACGAAGATATTTCTCTAATGATAGAATTAGATAAAGAAATTCACACAATTCGAGATAGTATTAAATCTCTGGAGAACAACGAAGCTGCGCAGATTGTTATTAAAATAAAGAAACCTATGGAAGAATTGGAAAAATCTTTACATGATGTATTAAGTTCAGAAAAGGATGTCAAAAATAAACAAAACATGTCAAAAGGTAAGTTATAATTTGATTTTATATATTTTTTGGTAAAATTAATCAAACTGAAAAAAATTAAAAACCCGAAATTTCTTTATAGATATTAATTCCAATATGGCATCTCTGGAAAAGGCCCTTGAAAGATTCATAAATATAGATATTGACTTGTTGGGCGCCTCAGAGTTGTTTAATATTGACATGAACGAAAGTATACAATTGGCTGTCGATCTGAAAAGTTTTTTGAATCTTGCTGACGAAGAGTTAAGTAACGCTAAAGCGAGAGAGATTGAAAATGAAAAAAAATCCTTCCTCATAGAAATATTATCTAAGTTTGATTGGCTCAACACAGACACTTACTTAGTAGGCAAAAGTCCTATTGAAGTCGAGAAACTTAGACGTGTATTTTTGACTGCATATCAGTTGCTTGCTGAACTAGATAGTATTAAATCGATTGGATATGAAAAATATAGAAATCAAAATGAAGGTAAACTGTGTGATTTTTACCTTTGCTTTTTTATAAAACGCTTTGTACAAAAGCTACAAAACTTGCTAAAATACAATTTCAATATAACTTCATAAATGTTTTATGTTTACCGGAATATAATAGCTGTGAAGAATTCGTTTTATATTGTCTCCTGTGACTGATAAAGTTTTATCTGAAAATAGTAAGTATCGCTTTTGTTGCAGAGGAAGCGGCAGATTTGCTACAACATATCGATCAATATATAGAACTTATTGAAATAGTTGAAGAAATATCACCCATAATCAAAATTGAAGATGTCAAAGAATCATTAGAAATAGCCCGTGAACTTAAAGAAAACATTGCTGCTGCTGAATCTATTATGAATTATGAGATTAGCGAAGAGACGATAACAAAAGTGCGCAACGAGCAAATAAGATTAGCTACAAAATTACAAAAAGGTCTGACTGCCTTACAAGTTCAAGTGTTTGATAGTGCTCATGAATTAGCACCTGCACTTAGTGGTGATGTATTACAACGAATTGCACTGGTGACAGCAAAGTTGCAAGCTGATTTAGTAGCCGTCACTGGTGTTCAGATATCTGTTGCGGCACCTTTACCGCTACTTGAAAGCATTAGTCCTGCTAAAGCAATTATGAATACCTCGACAGCTGAAATCATCACACCAGAAATAATTACGGCTGAAAAGGCTGAATCAACTGCCTTGGAACAGGTTAGTACTGTAAGCGATACCATAACAAAAGTGGAACAAGCATCAGCCTCTACAGAAATATTTGAAACGATATCAGCCGAAACCAATGAAACAAATGCAAGTGTAGATATTGAGCCTTTAAAAAATGAAGATGTAGCTAAAGATTCGTTAGTCCCGAAAGAGTCGACGGCACGGTTATCAGGATCAGTTATTGGCGAAAGACTTGAAACAGTTGAAATTGTAACACCCGTGTATGAATCAACTAACTTACCAGAAGTTGCTGAATCGACTGAATCTGATTCAAAACTAATCGACGGTTTGACTTACCAAGATGCAGTAATAGTTGAATTTGCAAAAGAAAATGAACTATTTGCAGTGGCAGATAAAGGAGAAACTTCTTTCGAAAAACAAGCAATGGATTCTTTCAACTTTGGAGCTATGAAAGGTAATTTATTGCAATAACTTAGTTTTATTTAGGTTAGGTTACGATCGAATTCGCTGGTAATTATTATTAGGTTCATATTATAGATAAGCAGAAAGCTCAACTGATGGTAAACTGCTAAGTACGTTTCTGACCAAACAGCGCGCAACGGATGCGCGCGTGTGCGTCAGTAGCCGATCGCGTCCGTTCGAACAAGAATGCATACCTTGGAATATAAAGCATACGAGCGTATCCACCGGCGTATTCCCGCATCTTTTAAGTGACTAACCTAGCTCGATCCAACCGCCAACGAGTGACAGCGGAGCTGAACGGGTATTCAGTCAGCTATAAACATAATAAAATAAAATCAAAACATTCGATGCGAATATGAGATGTTCTATACGGTATTGACTATTGATAAATGCGATCCGTTGCGATCCAACGCGCGCCCGTCGGTCAGAAAAGTGCATTTTTCATAATTGCTCTCCTGAAGTACTTCTTTTAGCATTGCAAATAATATACAATTTCTTCCGATATCGTGTCGGATAAGAAAACTTTTCATCACCAGCTTAAATTACTACAATCATTTTCTAGGTCATGTAATGTATACCTACAGGTTATTTTTGTAACTGGAGCTTATTTTGTAAATTCAAAGATAAGGCATAACCCATTATAACCAGATGATCCCTATATGTCTGGCATACAGGTCCAATTTACATCTGGTAGACTAACTACCTTCCACTACTTCCACTACAACAACCTTGGACAGATTGTTCAGTTAGGTAGGTCCAACTTCGACAAAGAGGTCGCCCGAAGAATCCAACTCAGATGGGCAGAGTTCAGAAAATTGCGTAATATCTTTTCGTCCAAAATCCCTCAGGGTCAGAAGACAAAAGTCTACGACCAGTGTGTGTTGCCAGTGATAACATATGGAACTGAAACGTGGTCTTTAACTGCTGGCCTTTTGGAGAAACTCAGAGTCACGCAACGGGCAATGGAGAGAGCTATGCTCGGAGTTACTTTGCGCGATAGAATCCGGAACGAGGATATTCGCCAAAGAACCAAAGTTACCGACATAGCTCGCAAGGTTTGCAAGTTGAAGTGGCAATGGGCAGGCCACATCGCTCGAAGAACTGACAACCGATGAGGAAGAAAGGTTCTTGAGTGGCGACCGCGAACTAGAAGACGCAGCGTAGGAAGGCCTGTCACTAGGTGGATCGACTACATTGTAAAAGTCGCGGGCAGGCGGTGGATGCAAGTGGCGGGTTGTTGTACGGTGTGGCGGTCTACCGGGGAGGCCTTCGTTCAGCAGTGGACATCTCCGGGCTGATGATGATGATGACGAGACAAACATTTTTTTTAATGTTAAATATGTTTTAAAATATGCTTATGTTGTTTACAATTATTTTAGCAAAAATCAAGGAAGAAATTGAAGATTTTGTTTCATCTGAAACAGTTAATGAGTTGGCAACTAGCACTAACTTTATAGATCTGAGAAATACCTTTATAATAGCCCAAGAACTTCGAGAAACTATTTCTACCTTAGATACAACTAGTGATTCGAAGTTTTTCAGTGATAAAAACGTGGAACTATCAACGAATCAAATGAAATTAACAAAAGACCTGAAAAATGCTTTATCTGTGTTACAAGAACAAAGTGTCGAAAGCTTACAAATACTAGCTCCAGGTATAAAGCAGCAAGCTTGGCAAAAAATTACTGAAATTGTTAACAATTTATGTTCTAGTCTTACTGTATTGATAAAGATTCATCCAGAAATAATGAAAGCTACAGAATCGCTAGATTCGGGCACGCAAGGAAACAAAAAGACCCAGGAACTTATTTATAGTAAGGAAGAACTATTAGACGAATTTAATAAAACAAAAGAAGTACAACAGGATAATGTTGATCAGTCAAATGACCAAAATGCTAAAAAAGCCACAGATAATGTTAATCTGCCTTCAGAACTTGCTGAACATATTATGCCTATTATTGAAGCTTCCGTTTCGTCACCCCAAACAGAACAAAATTCAGAAGAAGTAAAATCAGATACTAATACTACTACAAAGGAACGTGAAATACGTTATCAGGAAGAAAATGACGTTTATATACAACAAACCAAGGAAATAATAGATGTAGAACGTGCAGATAAACAATTTATCGATAAATCTAAAACCACAGATGGAACAGAGAAAGATGATGAAAATATTGCACACGAAACTTCCCAAACATTAGTTGTTTCCTATGACAAATCCTTGCCTGAAGCGTCTATTAAAAAAACAGCCACAGCACAAACTGCAGATCAACAAATTGCAATTCAAATAACGCAGCCTGCTAGATTTGAATCTGCCGAAAACATAGAAGAAAATACAAGTAAAGGAAGTATTGTACTTAGCACGGAGTTAATACAGACTTCCGAGGCTGTTACAAGTTCTGCAGAAATTGTTAACACGGAACCACATCAAGAACCAGTTTTATACATTGAAATGGTTGCGGCTAGTGAAGAACCTGACCATAGCTTAGATAAACATACAGAAGCTGCTGGCATAACAACATCAGCAGTAGAAACTTTAGGAAAACACTCTGAGATGGCCAAAATGACAGCAGGTAAGTTTCTTGACTCACTTCAATAATTGTGAATATTGATTAGTCTGATTATTTTTATTTATTTAGTATTTATAAACTTATGCAAAGCTCTAGAACTCGAGAATACAAACTACAAGTACAACACAAGGGCCGAAAATTACACTTGTATTATAATATATATATATTACGAGTAATTATTGATGTTATAAAATTACGAGTGTGTAAACATAGATTTAAATGCAAATTTAAATTGCTACTTTCGGCTTTCACACAACACATTCATAATTTAACTGGTACGCTGCTCTCACACACATCATTATTATTTACAGCAACACTGGTACAAAACATCAACGATTTTTTATCTGATGACGTCAATCACACATTAAAGGCAGTCGTGAATGTAGAGAATATAAATATGTCTATCCATTTGGCCCAGCAGCTGCGAACCTATCTTACTGTATCCGAGCCTATTACTTACAATGTTGACGAAAATCTTACTTTCGCTGCACACGTGCCTGTAATTCATGAACTACAAGAATGTTTAAAAAACACTCAAATCCAAATATCAAAACACAGTGAAAGTTTAGAATTACTAGTAAAGCAGTGTCATCTACCAAAAGTGTCTAATGTAGTGTCACAGCTTTCAGAAAATTTGGCTAAACTTGTGACAGCTGTGGGTGAGTTAGGAAATATTTCAGCAGAAGTTCAACAAATTAAAACAGTAGAGCTTGTAGAAACTTCACATAAAGAATATATACCAACAGGAAGAAACGAAAAAAATGAATCGAAAGAAGATACTAAAATTCGATTCGAAGCGCAATTTGAAATAATAGATAACCTGACAGAAATAAATGAAGACATAAAAATAAATGCCGACGCAATGGATGAATTCGAAGACTGCACATCGGAACCCTGCCATTTAGATCAAAAAAATCACTACAAAACACCTATTACAAAAGAAATTAAAGAAGATCGATTTCATGAAAGTGCTGGTTTATTCGAGGAATATTTTGACTCACCTACTGGTGCAGATGCTACACTTTCGCATGAATTATCTGCTGCCGAGATTGCAGAAATTAGTGTTTTAGAACATGCCGATACCCATAAAAGATACAGTAAACCTGAAAAAGAGGCAAAAATTACTTTCAATGATTCTCTTGCTTCTCTTGTATGTAACAACATTACTTCTACTTTATTGGAACCTAGCTGTGATTTTGAAATCCAAAATAAATTATCTGAAGAAATTCCTGGCTCTGCTCATGAAAATATCGAACACTTAGAAGACGAACAGCTTGATTCGTCTACCGTTGCTGATGTTGTAATGTCAAAGGAGCTAAGTACAAGTAAAACAATAGAATCCATTGCCTTAAAACATACATTTGCCGATAAGGACGAAGCTCATTCTTCTGAAGAAACTTCTGCTACTCACAGCCAGTTGCTGTTCTCTACTCCAGAAGGAGAGAACAAAATGTCATTCCTTGAAAATGGTGCTTTACTTGACAATGAAGCAATAAATACACTTGATAAAAATGAAAACAGATGTACGAACGACGAACGTACGTCAAATATAAATTATATGTCCAGTGACTCACATTGTATGGGCAATGTTGACACTACGTCTAAACTAATTGATAAAACTAATGAACAAGTTCCTTTAGAACAGTTTAGCTCTCCAGAAAAAAACGAATGTACATCTTTAGCACTCAAAGATGCTCCTGTGAACGTTGATGAATCAGTTACCAGTGAAATAAATAATCCGCCCATGCAAGAGGTTGACTCGTCTATAGGTGCTAATATAATTGCTTCAAAAAAAATCTGTGCTTCTGAAAATAATGATATAACTGATTTAGAATATGCTAATGACGGCAAACTTGAAACAACATTTGTTCAAAAAGCAACACTTGCTGCATTAGATTCTGCAACCGCTTTAATTCTAAAAAAAGATAGTTTAACTGATATAATAATTCAAGGTCTACCTGCCGAAAAAGTTATAGTTTCAACTGGTGAATCTTTCGCCTGTGTTACTTCTAAAGATGATTTTTCAGTTGTCTTATCACAAGAAGCTGCTAAGAGCTCTGAAAAAATCACAGAACAACCAATCCTTGCTAATAAAGTTCGGTCGGCCAAAGAAATCGAAAATGAAACTATAATAATTGAAGAATTTGGTAATACAGTTGAATGTAAGTTTCAAGATATTCCTGAAGAAATACAAAAATCTTGTATATCTGAACATAATGTTTTGGAACACATGGATGATATTCAAAGTAACAAATTATCCACTAAAGAACAAGAAGTTTTTGGCGATGAGTTAAGTGTAGCTAAAGTAAAAGACCTAGTAGTACTGGAAGATGAATCTGGTAAATTTGAAGATTCACTTATTGGAAAATCAGTGCTTAGTCACTGCGGGCCTATATCAATTGCATCAACTGAAAATAAAAGCTTCTCTGACTTGCAACAGCAAATCGATAAAGACAATGATGATGTCTTGAATTCTGCTATTATACACAACGCACCTAATATATCTAATGAATCCGAGAAAAATATAATTTCGGAAATAATAAATGTTGAGAAAAGTCAAGAAAAGACTGTTGAGGAGGCTTCTTGTAGCAATACTGGTAAACCATTTACTTTGGGTGCAGATGTTCAAGAGCTGCAACTAGCTGCAAATTTAAACTTTACAACTACTGAAATACACCCTGAAGTCGCTTCTGAGGGATCTACTAAGTTTGAATCTCCAATAGCAATTCATGAAATGTCATCAATTTTAAAATTTGGGTTTGCTGCTGAGAACTTAGTTCCAGCTATTGCGAAAGAAACAAAAGATTCAAATATAGAGGAAAATGACAAACAGTTTGAGGAATACTTTGACTCACCTACCGCTGCTGATAATATAATCCCATCAAAGGAGTTAGTTGGTATAATGATTTCTGAAACAACTTTGTACGAAAATACAGAAAGCATTCTAGTAAATCTTGCTCAAAAAGCCATTTTAAATCAGAGTGACTCTATTGTAACTGCTGCGCTATCTAATGAAGTAGAGTCTACGGTTTTAGAGCAAAGTAATAATTTAGAAACCCAGTGCAAACCGACTGAAGTAATTATAGGTATAGACGCACCTTCCGCTGTCTCAATAATAAACCAATTACCTTCGCCTGAGGAAGCTGCTGAAAGCCAAGTCACATCTATGGCTGACAATATAAAAGAAGATACTATTGAAAATGGAACTTGCGTCAACAAAGCAGAAGCACAAAATGATGTACAAAATAGCTTTGTTGATTTTTATGACAAAGACCATAATGTCACTAACTTTGCTGGTAAAGACACAAATATTTTTAGCGCTTTAATCTTGGCTCGCGTTTGCTGAAATTGTATAGCACTCTATAATCACTAGGTAGTTAGTTTTTCAGTGGCCTGGTTTTTGTAAATATTTCTTATTATGCTTAGCTAACTTGGCTTATTTTGATCTTTAATTACATATTACTTCTTTTAAAAATAAAGGTATACTTAATATTTAAATTCCAAATTTCAGAATCACTTCTAAAACATTTAATAGAGTATACATCAGAAAAGGCTAAAGACTCCGTTGATAAAATTTCTTCATTAATAAACGTCCAAAGTTATTCAGACTCTATTCATCTAGCAAACGAATTACACGATTACCTTAAGCGCTCTGTCTCATTTATTGGCGATGAAACCAAATCTTACATTTCGTGCGAAAAGCATTCTCTGATACTGAAACTAAACGAGACTTTAGAAAATCTTGAAATTCAAACTAACATTGAAGTTTCTATATTTGATACATGTGATAAATATGATGACCAAGCCATTAGTAAGTTTTCTGTTCTATGTAGAAAACTAAATGAAGAGCTTCAGTTGTTGCTAATTTCTAGCCCATCCGTTGTTCAAGAAATAACAGATAAAGCTAGCACTATTCGTATGATGAGCACGGATAAACAGAATAGCACTAAAACGTGTGAACCTTTGCTAGCTGTAAACAGTCATTCAGAAGAAACAGATTTCAACGTTCTAGAGGTACGTGAAGAAATCAAGGACGTAGTGCAACTTGAAGATAACGAAAAAGAATTTGTGACATCATCTGAAATCGAAGCCAATCCAGAAAACAGAGTTACGGAATCGCCAGAACAAAACAAAAGCATGCCTAATACAGTAACTACAGATGACATAACTTCCATAGAGTTAACCTGCGAACAAAATATTGAAACTGATTTCAGCGACAGTGTAAAGTATTACGAAGAAAGCGCTAAGAAAACTGTTCTACCAATACAGGGTAACTAAATAGCATATGGATGTTGTACGACTAATAATAACATCATAACATTGTGTTACGGAATGCAATAATATAAAACAGAAAAATGATTAATACTTGATTGCCATAGAAATATTTCTCCGAATTTCATAAATGTTTGTAAAAAAACCTATAAATATTAACATAGTAAAAAAACTGTGAAATCTCTATTCCGTACAAATTTCGTCATATTTTATTGCATACTACTTAGAAAATATTGACTTATTATATTAGTTGGAAACTGTATTAAAAGTATTCAAGTACCTAAGTGTCGCAAATTTCATAACGCCACACACAGCTAATTGCAAACAAATACTTTGAATGTGATTAATTAAGAAACCTACTGACTGATTAAAACAAATAAATAGTTTAGGTGTAACACAATACATTTTAAAAGTTAATGTTCTGTAAGTAAATCATCGCAAAGCAATTATTATTCTAACATTAAACCAGACATAACACAGAATATGATCATGCACACACCTACATAGAATATATTTATCTTAACACATAACTTGACTACATTATGCCTAACTGATAAGTCGATTGAACAACTTATAAGTTCATCTCCCTAGTTTTCATTTATTTGATTACTATTTTTTTTTCAGAACACCAGCTAGTCCGACATATAAATGACTTTGTAGCTGATGATATATTTGAAGTTGTTCAAGAAATATCAAACGTTACCCACACCGATGCCTTGAAAGAAAGTGTTGCTATTGCTAAAGAACTTCGGGAATGTATATTGGCGATCGATAACAGAACTTTAGTTGAAGAAGTTAGTTCACATACTCAAAGCAATCTTGTAGAAGAAATGCAGTTGACGAAAAAGTTACAAAATGCTTTATCTAAGCTACATACGCAAGTTCTAGATAGTGCACAATCAATCATGACTATAATTAAACCAGAAGTGCTTCAGAAAGTTTCTGAGGTCATCACACAGTTACAAGAAGACCTAGTTATTGCAGTTGAGACGAAATTTTATGAAGTAATCCAGAGTGCTGGTATGTATAATTTTATATTGATTGCTTCAAGTATTATAGTTTCTTATTTATGTGTAATATTACAGTGGCATTTGCTTCATATTTTCAGATAAAGCAGAAATTATCCAAGATCAAAATTCAATGGTGCAATTAGTAACATTACTTCAAGATGTAAATAACACAATTAACGTATCCACTTCTGATAAAGACACTGAATATATAGAAACATTAAAAGATACTCTCGACGAAGTCCAGACCGTGATTATAAAACTCAAGCGAGATTGTGATGGTGCTGTGAATGACACTCTCAATGAAACTCTTGATGATTTAGAGTGCTGTGTGAGGAGTGTCCAGCTTCAAATCAATGAAGACAGCCCGCCAGAGCTTCTCAAAGAAGCCTGTGAAACATTGCTACTACTCGCGGACAACATGAAAACTACACTAGATATTTCTGAAAACACATCTCAAAGTGCCTCTGATAAGACAATCCTTGAAAAATGTTCCATCGGAACAGATGAGACATTAAAGTTACTAGAAACAGCATCAAACATAGAACCTAAAAACAACAGTAATCTTTGCAATACAGTATCTAACCTCAAAAATCTCACCGATTCTTTGATAACATTGAAACATTGCTTTTTAAGCGATGCTGATACTTTGATAGAAAATGGTGTTGACGTTATAAAACGCCTAGATATGTTAGAGGATCAAGTTTTTACATTGGAAAGAGACATTGATGCTGAACAAACTCTATCACCTAATTTAAGGGATGGTATAATTACTGCAGTGCATGCTGTATATGGAAGTATTTCCAATATGCGTGGTACAATTTTAAGTATACAGAAACGATATATGTTTGAGAATTATGCTCAGCCGTCAGAGCTTCTTTTACGAGCTATTAAAAACGTTGCTACGATTTTAGATCAAAACTATGATCTCGATAAATCCGATTGGAAGAAGTTTTCTAAATCAATACGTAAAGTGCTAAATCATTTTGAAGATATAAAATTTTACATTAACTTAGATAAAACTGCCAGACTGCCCAGCGATTCAATATTTACGAAGATTATACTTGAAGAATTAAAAACAAACACTTCTAATGTTTTGATGCCTCAAGGAATGCGTTTGGGAACTAAAATACTAGAAAATGTTTGCAATACTGTGACGTGTATTGAGCAATATCTTAGTAAAATAGATGATCAAACAAGCTTAGAAGTAAAGAGCAAAATTCCTATATTCAAAAGTATAGCCGCAGAAGTTTATAATCTAACAAATAAAATAAAAGTAACTTTACAAGAAATAAATCAGATAGTAGAAGAATCTTTGCCCAAAGCAATAGAATCTGTAAAACAAATTAAAGAATCATCTTCTATAGGATTTGGTCAAGTAAAAGATGAATCCTTTGACGTTGCAGTCGAAGAAAATTTTAATGCACAACTGAGACTGGTAGAGCCTACTAAAACTGTCGAAGCACAAGTACATTTAGAAACAGATACTCAGACATCTGGTTCTGAAATAAACGGACCCAAAATATTAAATGAATTATCAAACGGCACTACATCAAAAACCGGTGTAGACTATGTTCTAGGTGACACTAAATCTTCAGATTTGATAACAGAAAATATGACTGCAAGTTTTGTGATGCAAACGGTGTCAGAAGTATTGATGCCAGAAACAAATACTATAGAAGCTAGTATCATCGTCGAAACTGCCGACCAACCTGAGGCTGTAGCAGAATCTTTTGTGACCCAAGAATTGATCGAAGCTGAATCCACAATGCCTACAATTGAATATCAAACTTTAGAAGCTACTTTAAGTGATCCATTTGAAGCTGAAAGTATATCAATTGCTGTTAACCAATATGATGAAGCTGAATTTCCAATAAAACATCTTGAAAATGAAAAAACTGAAATTGAGATAAACGAAAACGAAAACACCGATGAACCCAAAACATACTACCAAGAGGCAGAAAACCTTGTAAAAGTAAGGGAAGAGGCTGAGTTACAACAAAAACAAGATGATGAAAAACAAATCAAAGATTCTAAGTTGGAAAAAGGTGTTCTAGTAGAAAATCAAAATTCAGAAAAGGGATCGAATGACGCTATACATACACAAAAGAAAGATGGTGATATAAGTAGCAAAGGTGTAGATGAAGACAACGAAAAAAATAAAATAAAATTAGAAAAAAAAGTAGAAGACGAACATTTTAAGAAAGCCGGCGACGAACAAATTGAATGTGCCAAGAAAAAAGAAGGTGAAAAACTAAAACAAGACGAAGAAACTGACATAGCTAAAACAACTATCGTCGATGAAAAGCTAAATGCAACAATACAAGAAAAAGAAATACCAGGGACTGAGCTTCCAAAAAAAGAAGATGAAGTTAAACAAAAAGTGGAAGATGAAAACGCTGTAGTTTCTGCTCAGGAAGAAAATCTGAATGTTCACAAAGAAACTGAAATAAATCAAACACAGAAAACTCAAAAATCCAAGCTGGATACAAAAGAAGATAAGCAAATGGCTGAAAACCCAAAGAATACTATTGACGAGGGAAACTTAATTGAGCAAAATGAGCAAAAAGAAGCTGAATTCAAAGTAGACGACAAATGCAAAAAAGTTGAGATATTGGCCGGGGAAGAGAAGGAGGCTAAAGAAGTCGAGTCAAAACAAAAACATGAATTAGAAAACATAACAAAAACCAAAAAGGATTTCGTGTACATCACGGAAGAAGATAAGCAAGAAGCTGATGTATCAAATAAAGAAGACGAGTCTAAACAGAAAAGAGATAATGAAAATGTCAAGCTAGACACCGACAATGAAAAAGAAATGCTACAACCAGAAACTGAAATAAAAGAAGTAAATGAAAAAGTAAAAGTAACGGAAGAAGAAATAAAAATTGAAAGTCAACTAAAGAAAAAGGAGGAAGATGATAAATCCCAACAAAGTGCAGAAAAACAAAAGCAGAATGTTGAACTTACAAACAAAGAAGCTGAATTCAAACAAAAAGATGATAAACAAGAAAAAATTAAAGAACCTGCCAAGACAGAACAACAAGCTGCAGAAAAAATAAAAGGAGATGAGGCAAAACAAAAAGATAAAGATGTAATACCCAAAGTCGTTGCTGTAGAACAAAATCTAAATGCTGAAATTTTGATTACAGAATCTAAACAACAAAAAGAGGAAGAGGAAATATTAAGAAAAGCATCTAAGAGTGAAAATAAAAGGGTAGAAGAAGCAAAAAAAGAAAGTGAGGATATCGAAAAAGTTCAGCAATCTGCTGCGGAAGAGGAGCAAAAGACTGAAAAGGAAAACAAAAAAGCTGATCTAGAAAGAAAAGAAGATGAAAATGTAAAGGTTTTGTCTGAGGAGGAAAACACGAATAAGGAGGCAGTTCAAAAAGTTGTTGGGAAAGAAAAGCACAAGGCTGATATAACCAACAAAGAGGCAGAGTTAATACGAGTGGGAAACTTCGAAAAAGCAAAAGAAGCTAATGCGAATGAAAAGCTAGATGCGGAAAAAACAAAAGAAGCTGAACATAAGCAAGAAAAGGACGTCGAAAAAGAAAGTAGAATCTCCGAGGAAGAAAAACTAAAACCAGAAGAAGCTACGAAAGAAAGTGAGTCGAGACAAAATCAGGAAAATGAAAAAGCTGCTGATGCAGAAAAGCAAAAGACAGAAAAGTTTAAGAAAGGAGATGAGTTAAAACATAACGAAAAAGATGTTGATGTGAGGAAATCAGCTGAGGAGAAAAAGAGAAATAAAGAGACTGAGTTAAAGCAAATAGAAGATCACAACGAGGCAAGAAATGCTGCTGAGATAGAAAAACAAGCAATAGAAAACTCAAAGGACGTACCCGAGCTTAGACAAAAACAGGAAGATGAAAAAGCAAGAAAAATTGCCGAGGAGGAAAAGCAAAAATTGGAAATTGAGTTCAAGCAAAACGAGGATGAAGAAAAAGTTAAAAAATCTACTGAGGAAGAAAAAAAGGCTGAAGATACAAAGAAAGATGCTGAGCTAAAACAAAAAGAAAATAAAACAGTAAAGATGTTAGCGGAGGAAGAAAACACAAAGAAAGAGGCAGAACTAAGACTAAAACAGGAATGCGGAAACAAGGATGAAGAAAAAGTTAAAAAATCTGCTGAGGAAGAAAAGAAGGCTGAATATGCAAAGAAAGATGTTGAGTTAAAACAAAAAGAAGATAAAACAGTAAAGATGTTAGCGGAGGAAGAAAACACAAAGAAAGAGGCAGAGTTAGGACTAAAAGAGGAATGCGGAAACAAGGATGAAGAACAAGTTAAAAAATCTGCTGAGGAAGAAAAGAAGATGGCTGAGTATGCAAAGAAAGATGTTGAGCTAAAGCAAAAAGAAGATAAAACGGTAAAGATGTTAGATGAGGAAGAAAACACAAAGAAAGAGGCAGAGCTAAGACTAAAAGAGGAATGCGGAAAAGCAAGAAAAGTGTCTGAGACAGAAAAGCAAGAAGATATAAAATCAAAGATCGAAGCCGAGGATGAACAAATAGAAGTTAAAGCAGTTAGGAAATCTACTGAGGAAGAAAAGGAAACGGCTGAAAAAGCAAAGAAAGAAAGTGATCTAGAACAAAAAGAACATGAAATAGTAAAAAAAAATGCTGAAGAGGAAAAAACAAAGATAGAAGCTGAGTTAAAACAAGAAGAAGACAAAAAGGCAAGGGAAACTTCTGAGATAAACAAGGAAACTATGAAAAAAGCAAAGAAGAAAAGCAAGTTGAAACAAAAAGAGGAAGAGGAAAAAGTTAAAAAAGGTGCCGAGGAAGAGACACAAAAAACTAAAAAGACAGAGAAAGAAGCAGCTGAGTTATTACAAACAGAAGAAAAGAAAAAGGTATTGGCTGATAATAATAAAACAAACAAAGAAGCTGAGCTGATGGTAAAACAGGAAATTGAAAAAGCAACAAAAATCATTGACGAAGAAAAACAAATCTTGGGCAAAACTATTGAAGAAAATGAGTTGAAACAAAACGAGGAAAATATAAAAATACAGGAAGATGCTGAAGATGAAAAGAAAAAAGATAAAAAGGCAACGAAAGAAACCGAGTTAAAACTACAGGAAGAAGATAACTATATAAGGATATTAGCTAAGGAGGAAAAGAAAGAGGAAGAGTTAGAACAAAAAAAGGAAGATAAAAAAGCCACTGGAAAAGATAAGCAAACGGTGGAAGAAAATGCGAAGGGAGATGGTGAGTTAAAAGTAAAAGATGAAAAGATTAAGAAAACAACTGCGGAGGAAAAGGAGAAGGCACGTAAAAAAGCAGAGCTAAAACAAAAGGAAGATACAAAAGTAGAGATTTTGGCTGAGAAAGAAGAGATCCATAAAGAAGTAGAGGTAAGACAAAAAGAGGAATCCGAAAAGGCAAGAAATAATGGCGAAAAAGAAACGGAAAAAAACGAGAAAGAAGCTGAACTTAAACAAAAAGAGGAAGGTGAAAAAGCGAGAGAAGCTGCCATGGAAGAGAAGCAAAAGGTAGAAGTAAAAGCAAAGAGAGATGTTGAGCTAAAAATAAAGGGGAAAGATGAAAAGTTTATGAAAACTTCTGAAGAAGAAAAGATAAAGGCTGAAAATGCAAAGAAAGAAGCTGAGCTAAAACAAAAAGAAGATAAAGAAATAAATATTATAGCTGAGGAAGAAAAGGCAAAGAAAGAGGCAGAGCTAAGGCAAAAAGAGGAATGTGAAAAAGCAATAAAAGCTGCTGAGAAAGAAAACCAAGAAGCAGAAAATACAAAGAAAGAATCTGAACTCAAACAGAAACAGGAAGACGAAAGGACGAAAGTAGTCGCAGAAGAAAATAAGCAAAAGGTGGAAGAAAAATCGAATAAAGATGGGGAGTTAAAAGTAAAGGGGAAAGATAAAAACATTAAGAAAGTTACTGTAGAAGAAAATAAGAAGACTGTTGCAAATAAAGAATCGGAGCTAAAAAATAAGGAAGATAGTGTAAAGATGTTAGCTGAGGAAGAAAAGATAAAGAAAGAAGCAGAGCTAAGACAGGAAGAGCAATGCGAGAAAGTAAGAGAAGCTGCTGAAAAAGAAAAGCAAGAAGCGGAAAGAACAAAGAAAAATGCTGAACTTAAACAAAAAGAGGAAGATGTAAAAGCGAGAGAAGCTGCCGTGGAAGAGAAGCAAGAGATTGAAGAAAAAGCAAAGAGAGATGGTGAGCTAATAAAGGGAAAAGATCAAAAGGTTACCAAAGCTTCTGAGGAAAATAAGAAGAAGCCTGAAAATTCAAAGAAAGAAGCTGAGTTAAAACGAAATGAAGATAAAAAAGTAAAGATGTTAGCTGAGGAAGAAAAGACAAAGAAAGAGGCAGAGCTAAAACAAGAAGAGGAATGTGAAAAAGCCAGAAAACTTGCTGACAAAGAAAAGCAAGAAAAAGAAAAATTTAAGAATGAAGCTGAGCTTAAACAAAAAGAAGAAGATAAAAAAAATAGTAAAGCTGCTGAGGAAGAAAAACAAAAAGCTGAGGCTAAACAAAAGAAGAAAGATGAAAAAGCAATAAAATCTGCTGAGGCGGTAAGGCAAAAGGCCGAAATTGCCAAGGACGAAGGTATTTTAGTACAAAAAGAGGAAGATGAAAACGAAAAGAAAGCGTCTGAGGAAAAAAATGTATTGAAACAAAATGAAGAAGCTGAAAGGACTAAAGCGTATGCTGAGGAAGAAAAGAGAAAAGACGAGAAAGCCAAGAAAATTGTTAAATCAAAGAAAAAAGATAATGAAGCAAAGGGACACCCTGAGGACGAAAATGAAAATTCAGAAAAGTTCAAAAATGAAGCTGAATTAAAACAGAAAACAGAGTTTGGAAAAACTGAACAATCAGACGCAGAAGAAATGTTAAATACTGAAAAAACAATTAAAAAAGACATGAAAGAAGAGTTGCAAAATGAGGAAGGTCAAAAAAGTAAGAAAGGGGCTGGGATTGATAATCAAATGGCTGAAGAGGCTAACACGGCAAATACAGAATTAAAGCTTAAGAAAACAGGTGAAGATGAAGAAGTTAAAAGTAAGTCCAAAAAGGAAGTGCTTCAAACTGAAAAAGAAAAGGATGAAACTAAACTTCACCTGGAACAAGATGAGAAAGATATTAAACCAGCAAACGTGGGAGAAAACATTAAGACTGAAATTGGGGAAAAAGTGCTTGAATTGAAACCAAAAGAATTTGACGTTGCCATACCAGCTGCTGAGAAAGAAAATCTTAAGCCCAAAGCGGAAAAGAAAAAAAGCAAGTTAAAGAAAAAAAACGAAGAAGAAAAGGTTACGCATGTCGTTGAAGAAAAGCAGAACACTGAAAAAGCTATGCAAGTTCAAAGTGATTTCGATGTAATAGCAATAGATAAATGTATCAAACCAGAAATAAATTCAGAAAATATAAAAGAAGATGAAGTGTTTAAACTAAAACCACATTCTAAGACTCAGGAAGAAGATGATGAAAATATCAGAAGAAAATCTGTGTCCAATAAGAAAAAGTTATCTGATCATGAATCAGACACGATAAAAACGTTTGTTAATGACGACAGCCCAAAATTGAAGCACCATACTGAAGAACTTGACGTAACTGTTCAGAAAGAAAATGGTGACATTTACCATCGATCAACCCACAAGAGTTCTAATTCCACGAAACTGTCTCAGCAAATATTATGTGAACCTGATCAACACTACATTAAAGAATATCAGTACGAACCTTCTTCAACTAGAACTTGTCACGACCTTAAAGAGAAACCGAGGTTTGTGGATCATAACCATAAAGATTACACTATGGAATTCGCTCGCCCTGCAGGCTATACAGAAAGGTCGTTCGGTGTCGATAGACCAATTGAAGATCTTACAATACATGAACTAGGAAAAAATGCTACTATCTATAAAGCCCAAACGATAGTTTTGGATGCCCAACTTAGGTCGTCGGCTTCACCATATCTTGACATTAGTAAAAGTAGTGAACCAAGCTACCGAAAACTTGAAATACGGCAAAGATCCAAAGCTTTAAGCGAAGCTCGAAGCCTCGTGTCTGACAAAAAATCAGGTATATCCCGAGATTCCAAAAGAAAACCAGTCTTTTCCACGTATTTAACCGACCGGACCGCTGTCGAAGGCTCTAGAGTGAAGTTAACGTGCAGCGTCTTGTCGTCCACCGATCCGTCCATATCATGGTACAAGAATGGGGTTTCATTAGACAACAAATTGAAGTACAGAACGAAAAATGTAGATGGTTTGATCACACTGGAAGTCTTAAATGCCATACCGAGTGATTCTGCTGAATACAGTTGTTCGGTGGAAAATGAGAACGGCTCTGTCAGTTCGTCTGCCAATCTCAAAGTGTATCCGAGTTTCGAGGCATCTCCTATTCCTCCGACATTTACTCGTTCTATAAGAGGTAATGTTATTTTTATTCCTATATTGCTATAGTTTTCTCGTGCTCATACAACTAATCAAGGTATTATTTGTACAGATACTTATCACTTGGCTGAAAATGAGCTGGTGCTAGAATGCCGTATACGCGGTCAACCGCTGCCCACCATCACTTGGTGGAAGGACGATAGACCTATAGTTTCAAATGAACGGTTTCAAGCGTGCTACCTCGCTGACGGTGTGTGCAGATTAGCGATAGATTCCCCTACTCCCGAAGATAGTGGGAAGTACACTTGCAAAGCTGAAAACTCAGTCTGGTCCGATCAGATCAATCACGTTGTTAACTTTACTGGTACGTTGTTTAACATACGTTCAATATGCATAATTCGTTTCTATAAAGGATTCCGTAGACTATCGTGGCCTTCTCTATGTCACTGACCTTTTATTTAGTGTACTATATGAACTACAAAGCTAGACTTAAGAGTCTTTTAGCTCTGTAGTACTTATAGTACCTAATTAGATGTAAGTTCAGGGAAAGTATTAATAAATACTACATCAGATTTTGAAGAAGAGCGAATGGTCATTGGTTACAAAATAAACCAAACTACGGAATCCCGCCATGGGACAGCACATACTAGATAACTTCTCTGTTGATCATAAAATAATTATTTTTTCTATTATTTGTTTACAGGTAAAGAAAGTTGTCTAAGTTCAAATATAGCAACAATCGAGAAGTCTCGATTTAATCGCCAAGCCATGGAATCACGGCGTCCTCATTTCACCAATGTTTTAACGGATTACAAAGTAGCTAAGGGAGGTACTATTGGGCTTCAGGTAGAGATTAGAGGAGCTCCTACTAGTGTGGAATGGCTTCGAGAAGGGCGTTCCGTTACAGATGTATACAGGAATGCGAGGACTTTTGTTGAACAGGGCTTGTACACTTTAGCCTTAACTGATGTTTCTGAAAAAGAATCCGGAATGTACACATGTAGAGCGTGGAGTGCTCATGGGAACGTCGATATGAATGCAGCCATTACAGTGGTGCAACCTAACGAAGTCGAGGGGAAGCCGGCCATCATCGTAGGAAGACCCGAGAAAGACATTCTGATATCTGTTGGAGAAGATGTCAACATTTCTTTTCGAGTTCAGGGCGAACCAAAACCTAAAGGTATAGCTGCTGATATAAAGCTTCTGTTTAACCACAGATAAATTTAAAACTTTATACGGATCTTGCCTATATTTGTTTTTACCTTATTTTAACACGCATTTTTGTCCACTATTTCGTCTGTTGGTAAGTAAGTCATCTGGTGGTAAGTTTGTGACGATGTGGTCAAATATAAACCCAGCCTATTCACATAGGGCGTTACTAATAAACTTGGAATAGTAGCTTTGGAAATAGTCAATTCATCTTCTGTCTTTATCCAACGAGTTCAATTTTTTTTTAAAGTTTGAAAAAAATAGAAGAGGCATTATCTACTCTGTGGCCTCAGAAGTCCACATTATTATTAAAAAGATCCATAGAGAAAAACCCACTTATTTACTTTGATCCATGATTAAGATTAGAAACTTCCAGAAAACAACAAAATAAACGCGATTTCAGGGTTGGCCCTATAGTAAAAATTGTTCATAACGATGAGAACTCTGTCAATTTGGTGGGTAGAAAAAACAACAGCTTGTATATTATATCCAAGGAAAATCTAAAGGATTAATAATAGTAAATAACAAATATCGGTGGACATTTCACACAGCGCCATCTAGCCCCAAACTAAGCAAAGCTTGTACTATTCTATGTTCGTCACATAAAGTTTGCCCTGGGTGAGGATCGAACCCACGCCCTACAGCTCTGAAGGCAGACGTGCTACCAACTGAGCTATAAGGCAGTCAAATTGATTGATTAACTCTATTGATTGATTGATTTTAACTTTTTGTTGTTCACACCAAGAATTTCACAGATACAATGAAATATTTTGGAACAAGTGGCGTCCTTATTGCTAAAAGCAATCTCTTTCAGGCAACCTTACTAATACTTATTTCCTTAGCAAATATTTGTAAATTGTATTTTCTTCTAAATTATATAAAAGTACCTCTTACGATGATACACATAAGTCTTAAATTGTATAAAGCCATTATAGGCACATAATCTTTTGGAAAGTGACCTAGATCGTTAACTTTATATAGTATGCATAATATTTAAACATGCCTCTGTTACTTTCTGTTAAATGTGCCATGAAAAATTTAAAAAAAATATATATATTCTAATAAATACAATTAAATCTGATTTGTGTTATGTTCTTTACAGTTATCTTCATGAAGGGTATCCGCGATATCACAACCAGTCAACGCGTTTGTAAAATGACTTCGGACGACTACGTTAAGTTTACACTGAAGAGATCGGTTGTGTCCGACGCTGGCACTTATTGTATTCTTGCCCGAAATGCTTATGGCTGTGATAGAGCATTCGTCACAGTAGTGGTAAGATTCACTAGAAATAAATGTCACGACTGCATGCATTTTACTATTATTAATTATTAAATGTTGTAGCTGTTCAACGTAAACGGTGACATCGCAAATGCATATTTAGCATTTCAAGATTTTTCTCATACGAGTCAAAACCTTAAAATATTGGAAATTAAAAAAAACATCTACAAATTTTCTTGCCTATATATTTTCTTTAAGATCGATTGAATGGTACATAAAACACTTAAATATTCGATTTGTTCTGATAGCATCGAAGACTTTCTTTACTCTCAATGAGACAATTAATTAATAGTTGCAAAATTTTAGGTACGTCAGCGAGCTTCTTCTGATCATTTGATTTCGGACTGGACTTACCCTGAAGATGAGGCATCTATGTCAATAGCTGAACGAAACTACAAATGTAAGTCTTCAAGCGATAACAATAATAACATTTTTATTCAATAGACTTGAAAAAGCCAAAGCCATTTCAAAGCCATACGCCGCCGTCTCGGCTTATGTTAACGGATGACGCAGCCTACAATTTCACTCAGTTGCACGTTTTCCTAGAAGCAATCGATTCACTCGCGACACAAAGACACACAGTGTAACCCTAAACACACAACAATATTAACCTTACAGATCAAATTCTGCAATTCTAAACCCTTAGAAGAAATTGCGGTAAGGTGGCAAAAGTGTTGTCAATGGCATTTCAAGACATGTTGTCATAGGATAGTGTAGAGAGTGCTCTGTATGTCGAGCGTATGTTGCATCGCTGTTAACTAACCAATGAGGAGCAGCTCAATATTATTGATAGTCATAATTTGAAATTTCAATCAATCAAATCAATGCCAATTCACGTCTGGCTCTTGTAGCCTGGCAGGCAATCAAGTATGCTTTGAGGTCATTGCCGCGTTCATGATCTATTGTGTTATTTTAGCCGTACCCGAGCGCATCCCGGGCGAACCCTCTGTCGTGGACGGTGGCAGCAACTGGGTGTCTCTCTCGTGGCCCAAACCGGATTCCGGCGTCTCCGCCCCGGTGCTGGCGTTCAGAGTGGAGAGCTGGCAGCTCGGCAAGGAGGGCGGTGCGCGATGGGCGGAGCTCGGCATCACACCTCTTAACTCATTCGACGTCTTTAACTTGAAGCAAGGAGAGGAGTACCACTTCCGCGTCACTACCCGGAACAGATACGGGTGGGGCGAGTCCGTGCAGACGTCGCGACCCGTCGCGATCGGCCTGGCCGGGGACAGGCCAGAGTTTGTAGACATCTTGCCGGGTCAGTTAAAAGTATTGGCGGGGGAGACGGCGAATCTTAAGTGCAGTGTGAAAGGCAAGCCGACGCCTGAAGTTGTTTGGATGAAGAACGGCCATGAGATCGAGGAAGACTACGAGAGAGTTCGTGTCTCGTACAACGGGTTCGAGTGCGGGCTCACCATCAAAAACATCAGTATCGAGGACGAGGCGCGGTACAGCTGCGAGGTGACCAACGCTCACGGCAGGACCTCCACGTATGCACGGCTGGCCGTCGTCACTGACAGGATGGTCTGGGAAGCCGACGCTAAGCTCAAGAGGTAACTCTACTCACAATATTGTTAAAATTTACCAACGTGGATGATGTTCTTGCAAACTTATAATTGTGCTTATGAAATAACGCAGAAATGCTGACGGGCCACAATTATACAAACAGTTTCCAGGTTTGTTTTATATTATGGTAGGTCGTATGACTGTGAGCCATCTTTGGTCAATAAATAGGGTATCTGGTTTATCTGGAACAGCTGTTATTTTTTTCGCGATTTCTGGTTTGGCTCCATATTAAAAGTTGTACCTTGTTGAACCTTTTTGTTAGAGATTGTACAGTACACTACTGTTTCGGTCACGCAGTATGTCCGATTGTTCTAATGATTGTCGTCAGGGAGAGATCAGCGGATGCTAGCGGCGAGTACCCGCCCCAGTTCACGATGCGCCTGCGGGACCGCCGCGTGCAAGCCACGTATCCGGTGCGTCTCACCTGCCAAGTGGTCGGCAGTCCACCGCCCACGGTCACCTGGTACAAGGACGGACTACTGGTCGACACAGATAGTTAGTTGATTGTTGCTATTTTTGAATTTGGAACTGGGTATGCCCTAAAACTGCACCCAGAACCACCGGAGGACTGGCAGCAACGTCCTATCGGTTAACGGTAACTCTGCGATCCCCAAGCCGCCTGCCAAGCGTGGGGATTATGGCAATTCTCTCTATTAAGGGGGAGAACTTCGTGCAGCTGTGGACGTCTTCTGGCTGATGATGTCACTATTGAATTTTTCGTGTTTTTAAGTGATGAGACCAGCTAGATGTTCGCCTGGAGGTATGCATCACGCCTGTCCATAACAGTACCTAGCAGTGGCAGCTCTGCTCTCGTCTGTCTGCCCTAAGATTTTAGATGTAAAATCTCTTCATGACCAGTACATTGCCCCTCAAACCGAAACACAGTAATGATTGCACACTACTGCTTGGCGCTTGAATAACAGGCAAAGGAGTGATACTGCTCTAAGCGGACTGCGTCCAAATGCTGGTTCTGCGGGTATATTCAAATAAATAAATAAATTATAGCCTACTTGTAACTTAGTAGGAGAGTCTAGAGACAAATTAACTAGAACAAGTGATATCTTATTTATTTATTTGTTTATTATTATAGATAAAATGCAGCTGAAAATTTTATTCAAGCGTATAATCTAATACATATACAGGGTTATTGGTAACTAGTTAACAGCTTCATATCAGTCCAGAGAGTCCTACGTAATCAACTTATCTTTGTATACAGACATAATATAGACCGTCACAGATTAAGCATGTCCACCATGATACTCTAATATGACGTTAGTATCTAATTCTATTAGGGTTTGAGTCACGGGACGTCTAGTGTCTTGAAGTCCCAGGAGTTTTTGTTAATTTAGTTGTCTCGGGTCCCGAAAATTTCGAGTCGAGTTACGAGATACGGTTGTTAACATTGTAGATAGGTAATGTTACGAGTATCTTCAAAAGTTCATACATAATAAACTTTATTCGCTTCTAGCACCTTGTCACTGAAAGCGTAATACTCCTAAATACGTTCGCCACAATGGCCGAATAATAGTTGTTTTGTGACATTTGTAGAGATCCTGATTCGTGAAATTTGTGACTCAGCTCCTACATCACACCTACTACTTACTGCTCACATTAATTTATGTTTGTCTCCTTACAATGACTGTGTCATGCTGGTAATCAATGAGGTAGGGTTACCGACAGTGCCCTCCCCAGTCTATCAGTCAGGCGCCAATTTCACTTTATGCGGTTGTTTTGCGGACTTATAATTGCGACGCTGCGCTCTCTTTAACGTTATGGGTGCTAGAACATGATTTTATGTTCATCAAATGTTGATTTTTACTAAAATTGTTTTTTTTATTTATATTCTTGGCAAAAAATTACTTAATTCTATTTTTTTTCGAGAAGTCTCAAAGTCCCGGATCGTCCCGGGGCTTTGATCGTAGGTGGTCTCGTGTCCCGAGACTTTGAAAATGTCGAGGCTTACCAAACCCTAAATTCTATCCAAATCCTATGGGAATGTAGAACAACATAACACAAAAATTACATGATTTATTTATTTATTTATTTGATACACAAAACAGAATACAGTCTTTACATTTGCATTGTATAGGTTACAAATAATTTGTTCTAGATTGCATTCCTTAATAAATGTGTACACAACATGAACAACATAGAAGCAGTAGGTACCTAAGTAAATAAGTCAATCAAACATTAAGTAGTATTGTAATTACACAATTAAACATAAGCAGTTATAATAACTCAATAAAAAATAAAATTAAATTAAAAGAACATTTAAAAGATTTGATTTGATTTGTTTTTTTGTTTTTGTTTTCTCATTGTTTCCCAGCACTACTTCTGGCGACACGACACAATTTCGCACATCTATAATTAAACACTTAAAGTTCAGATACTCGTACAATAATACCTCGACCTATCGATTAGTCTAAAAGCCAATCATTGTGATACTTGTACCATTGTTTTCTTTTCTTATTGGACTACTAAATACTACTAGTAATATCCGATTCTTCCCCACTGCTCAACTAGCTTGATGCAGTTGAGCAGTGGGTAATAACATCAGCTCCAGTGGTAATTGCTCAACTATTCATAGTAGTAGCTGATGTTATTACCCACTGCTGGGACCCAGTGCTCAACTATTCATAGTTGAGCAATTACCACTGGAGCTGCTGACTCTGACAAAAAAATGTATACAAAAATAATGAAAGATTAGATTTGTTTTGTGTACTTACGACATTCATAAGAGACATAAATAGTAAGTAGCGTCTATGGTAAACAATAATGTTAAAATGCGTTAGGGGATTATTCAGAGATCGAGAGTCGTCATTTCTTAATTGTCTTTAGTACAAAGAGGTGACTACTCCAAGTCAGTTGCTCAATATTGGTGTAGCGATTTACTCCGCAAAGGTGACAAGTAATTGAAATTACATTTAAATTAATGTCAAACTTCTTGCAAACTTCAATAGCCTAGAGCGGTTAACTTAACTCTAGGATTGGCCACAACCTGTGCCATCTTACTGACTGCAGCACAGGCTGTTGAGCAGAACTACATGAAAAATTTTAATTCGTTAAGATTCGTCTCGTTTTTTTTGTAATTCGGTTTTTGCATACGTGCAACCTACAAGTGCTACACGTATGGTATTAGGCCTCTGCGAGTAAATATAAACTACAACTCTTTTGCATTATAGCTGTACAAAGTGTGTACAGTATAATAACTATATTATATACTAGCTGTACCTGCGGCTTCGCTCGCGTGGACCAAATAGTTTTATGCGCATAACCTTATTTTACTTTAAATAACGTTTAACGTTAAAGTAACGTTTAAGAGGGTTTAAATTCGGTTGATCATTTTGTAACGATATCTTCTCCTTTGTTCATAATAACAATGTTGTATCTCGCACCATCTTACACTTGCGCCTCTCTTAAGATAGATACTTTCATTATGAAGGAATGCAGTCTTATGTTGTATTTTCTAGATAAAAAGTATTCTAGGTCGGGTAGATGGGATATTCGTGTTGGTTTCGTGGCGACAAATGGCCCGCGCACGCAATCAAGCGGTATCACGATTTGCAATTCATCAATGTGACCACAGAGCCTAATAAGCCAAGTAGCCAATTCGGGACCGCTGAACTTCAAATCTTGAGGTCACGAGTTCAAAACCCGGGCCCGTACTAAATTATCTCTTTGGCGTTAATGTTAATGTATATTGTGTGAACCCGCAACTGGGCCTGCGTAGTGGCTTATTCGCCTTTCGAGTATAGACCTAGGTAAGTCCAGCAATGGACACCAAACCAATATAAGATTTTCATGCCTAAAAAAAAGGTGACGGTCTCGTGTCTCCCCTGATGTCCCCCCTTGGGGGAGACAACAGGACTTTTCAGTCCTGGTGTCTCCTCCAGGCCGGGGAGATATAAGAACATACATTTAAAATAATATTTTGAGTACTCCAGGGGCCGTACCGTGAACCGCTTATAGCAAGACCGAATAGGTACAACTGTCCGCACGACCGCGAACCTTATTGCGAGGCGATAAAATTCACAGTCGCGCAGCGTCGGCAGCTGAGCGTATGACCAGCGTATGTCAAGCACTTCTTCTGCCTTGTGATGCAATAGGTAATACGATCATCATCATCATAGCCCGTATACATCCACTGGAGAACGAAGGCCTCCCCCTTAGACCGTCACTCTGTACGTCCACCTGCCATTTGCATCCACCGGTTGCCTGCGACTACCAACATCTTCATTATCAGCCCGTAGATATCCACTGGTGAACGAAGGCCTCCCCCTTAGACCACCACTCTGTACGACACAGTGCCATTTGCATTCATCGGTTGCCCGCAACTACCATCATCATCAGCTCGTACATGTCCACTGGTGAACGACGGCCTCCCCCTTAGACCGCCACTCTGTACGACAGCCTGCCATTTGCATCCACCGGTTGTCCACGACTTTTACAATGTCGTCGTTCCACCTAGCAGGAGGCCTACCTACTGTGCTGTGTGGTGTTATGTAGCTTATGACAACACAGATTTTTTTTAGGAAATCGCATGTCTTCACCGGTTGCCCGCGACTACCATCATCATCATCATCATCAGCCCGTAGACATCCAGTGGTGAACGAAGGCCTCCCCTTTAGACCGCCACTCTGTACGACAACCTGCCATTTGCATCCACCCGTTGCCCGTGACTACCATCATCATCATCAGCAGCCCGTAGACATCCACTGGTATACGAAGGCCTCCCCTTAGACCGCCACTCTATACGACAACTTGCCATTTGCATCCACCGGTTGCCCGCGACTACCATCATAATCATCAGCCCGTAAACATCCACTGGTGAACGAAGGCCTCCCCCTTAGACCGCCACTCTGTATTACAACCTGCCATTTGCATCCACCGGTTGCCTGCGACTACCATCATCTTCATCATCAGCCCGTAGATATCCACTGGTGAACGAAGGCCTCCCCCTTAGACCGCCACTCTGTACGACACAGTGCCATTTGCATTCATCGGTTGCCCGCAACTACCATCATCATCAGCTCGTACATGTCCACTGGTGAACGAAGGCCTCCCCCTTAGACCGCCACTCTGTACGACAACCTGCCATTTGCATCCACCGGTTGTCCACGACTTTTACAATGTCGTCGTTCCACCCAGGAGGAGGCCTACCTACTGTGCTGTGTGGTGTTATGTAGCTTATGACAACACAGAACATTTTTAGGAAATCGCATGTCAATCCATTCATCTTCCTTACTCGCAAACTCTCAAGATAAACATTAACCAGTATACGCTGATCCTCGGACCTTAGAGGCTCCGTATGTTCGGGGGTTCAAGTTATAGTGGACTTCTTATTTTTTCATAAATTGCATCATAACTTCTATATTCCTGGGCCTGGGGATTTTGATAAAACATAGCCTATGTGGAGTGGAGCGCCGGACTTCATAGATCATATTTCAAGAAACTGCATTCAAATTCGTGCCGTAGTTTCTGAGTTTATCCCAAACAGACAGACAGACAGACAGACAGACAGACAGACAAAAAAATTAAATACTGTTTTTTTGGGTTTTGTTGCTCTCATACACTCCTAAAAAAATGTTTTTTTAATATATCTTCAATGTATAGTAACCGCCTCGTTACAGTTTTATTATAATTATTATGTATAGATGGTACAGGGTAAACCACTCGTTTTTAATATGCATAGACTGTTAATCAAATTGTGTAAAGACACTCAAAGGTTGTTAAATACTCGGTTATATCGTTGTTGTACTCAAAGTGTTGAAAGCACTGCTACTGTCGTTTCAGAGCGCCACTGCCAGTCCCAAGACGAGCACTTCCACACGCTGGAGATAGCGCCGACTTGCCTGGAAGATGGCGGCCTTTATGAGGCCCTGGCGCGCAATTCCAGCGGCGCCGTCAGCTGCCGCTGCAGCCTCGTCGTGGACAAGGGCATCCGCGCGTACGTGGCGCCCGAGTTCTGCTGCGGGCTGGAGCCGCTCTATCGACTCAGCGACGGTGAGGCTACCTTTAAAGTTGGCCTTATACTAGGGCAGATTTACTCCCTTATAAAACGCATCTAAACCTATATATTAACTTACATAGTATAAATAACTACAACAATATCTATTCAGTGTAAGCTAATTTGTATTAAAACAGCGTGTCTAATTTCCACTGTAAGTTGGCTCGTTGACGTCACGTGGCTCCAGCGCTGTGCGCACAGGCGCATTTTAGCACTACAATGGAATATCGATACTGTTTTACACAAATAGAATACAAATTAGCTTGCATTATAACCAGACCCCCAGCACCTGGGTACGTTCTAAAACTTCATCCAAAGCCATTGGAGGACGTGCAGTATTTTCTGACTTAACATTGTTGAGCATCTGCGATCCCCAAACCGCCTGCCAAGCGTTATGGCAACCCCTCCCTTCCTATGAAGGGGGAGGCCTTCGTCCAGCAGTCTTTTGGCTGATGTGTGAAATTGCTTCTTTTTTTTACCAGGAGAGGAGCTTCGTATATCAGCTGTAGTGGAGGCGTACCCGTCCGTTGGCGTGACGTGGTATCGCGATGGAGTGCGGCTGCGGCCGAGTAGACGTGCGGTCATGACCCTCGACCGGGACGGCCAGATCGAGCTCGCGCTGGCGGCTGTCACGCACCGCGACGCTGGCGTCTACATGTGCACCGCTTCCAACGAGGTCAGTGTCCTGGTGGATATATACGCCCTCATCTGCGTCAAAGCGGCGCTTCTGATTTACCGCAACTGTGTCTATGGTATACACTCGCTCGAAGAACTGATAACCGATGGGGAAGAAAGGTTCTTGAGTGGCGTCCGCGAACTGGCAGACGCAGCGCAGGGTAGGCCTCACACTAGGTGGACCGGCGGGAGGCCTTCCTGCGCTGCGTCTGGGTAGAGACAAGGTAGACCGACAACATTGTAAAAGTCGTGGGCAATCGGTGGATGCAAATGGCAGGTTGTCGTACAGTGTGGTGGTCTACGGGGGAGGCCTTCCTTCAACAGTGGAAGTCTCCGGGATGATGATGTGTCTATTGTATACCTCATGTCATGACGCTCGACAACGATGCGTGAAATAAATGAATGAGTAATTTCTAGAATGCGCGAAACAGGCTTTGAAGCGCCAATTTTTATCTTGTCCCAGACCGACGTGGATTGACCGCGGCTGATTTTGATCGGTTCTGATTACGCTCCATTATAGTCCCAAATCCGCCCCTTCATCAATGTGTCAAATTCGTTTTCAGGAGCAGTGTTGTTTTTTGCGCAAATATTGTTGAAAAATACTTAGTTTTTCTTAAAAAATATTTGTAGGTCGGACGCGCGTCTACCTCCGGCAAGGTCGAGGTCATCGGTGGGGAAACAGAAGATAAAAAACCGCCTCCGATCTTGCTCAGCCCTGATGTCCCGTAAGTAATGCCTCACGCTTAGTCCTTGTTCCTTTAAAACCACAGATCTATATAATCTGTTGCCTGTTGATGGCTCGTGAACATAATTTGTCCTAAAAACACGACTCACAGTTGCGGGTAAGGAGCGAGGTAACGTTCTATGCTTGCGATTGGCCAATCATTGGGATGAAGCAATCTGAGTTATGAAATTCAATGGAATTCTGACGTACTCGCAGTGGCTAGCAGTGGTTGTTAAACTACTTATTTTCGCATGAGGGGAAGTCGGACGATCTGTCAACAGGGTTTATAGTCTTTGCTTAAAACCTATATACTGCCATCGACCATAGTTTCATTACGTACTACAGTCACCAGTATTAGCAAAATTTACCTTAACTCAACGTCCTCAACCATTTGACATACTGCTTCAACCTTTCTCCTACTGCCATAAGTATAGGTTTTATGATTTACATTTTGACCGAAACAAGCAATTACTTGCAAACTTGGCTCTGAATTGTGCAATCAGGGACTGACCGAGTTTTTTGTTTTTGTACGACATTGTAGGCCATTTTTTTGTCAATGACGTTATCAGACTATCTAATGAATGACGCTATCGCTTGTCAAGAATACCTAAACGATTGCTAGCGCGGTTTTTGGAAAAATCTACATCCGCCTATACAATCACTGTAGTGGTACCTTAAGAATATTATATAGCTTTAATCTTAATACTGCTTTAGCCATACATGACTTGATTAACCGTATTCGTAATAGGTACATTAGGTATTTCATATATTAAATTCCTAAATTTAAATGTGTGGTTACAATATTTTTTTGTAATAATTGCTCGACTGCACTTGCCTGAGGTAATGGAGCAATCTGGATCAACATCATACGAGTGTATCAATTGATTGCTTCGGCAATTTATTTTTTTATCGCTCCTCTAAATATTCCGTATTGCTCAATGTCCCCGATATACATTTCAGAACTTTCAGGCTATAATTGCCAGACGATTATTGTTGAAAAAAATTGCTCGTGTAACAGCGGCTTTACTTCCTTAAAAAATACGGAGTACTTTACTTAGTACTGTACTTTCTTACAGTGCAACGCAGATCGAAGCGGACGTCCGCGACAGTTAGCAAAATAGTAATGTATACCTGCCTAGGACGTTCAGAGCGAAGCGGATGCTTTCGTAGCTCTTCGCGTCCGCATTGCTCAGAACGCTCTAGGTATACATTAGTATTTTGCCGTCCTTCGCGTACGTCCGCTTCGGTCATCAGCGTCGCACTGTAAGGACCCTTGAAAAATGTTCCTCGTGATGTGTGGTTAGATACTCGAAAGAGCCGATGTTCGTGCGCAAGCCTCGCTCGAGCTCGGCGCGAGAGGGTGACACCGTCATCATTCAATGCGAGGTGGTCGGGGACCCCAAGCCGGACGTCTACTGGCTCAGGGACTTCCTCAAGGTACCTACATTATTATTATTGACACCGTACGAGTCTTTGCAGGAATAGCATTGTGATTTGAGTTTGATTTGATTTGTGATTCGTGAATTGGTATCTCCTAGGCAAGCGTGTTCCATCTTCGACTACATCATCATTTCAAATCAGGTGAGATTGTGGTCAAACACATGCCTAGTATATGTTAAAAATATATTTTTTAAAATGTGGTTTAACAGATTGTGAAATGAGGGCTGAGCTTTTATTTTAAATAGGTTTGCTTTTGACCACATCCTGCCTGTTTAATTTGCCGTTTTAGTTTATAGCGGAGGTTAATAGCAAAGCAATGTTGGTATGTCAGCTGAGGCCGAGGTTGTCACGACTCAGAAGAAAGGGGTGGGTTCCTGGGTAAAAATCGTTCCGGGTACTTCCCTTTCTGGCCATGACATTTCTCTTCCAGCACGAACTCGAAAAATTACCCATTTACCAATCAGTAACCGCTTCCCGCGACATATCCCTTAGTCGTGAAAAGGTAACATAGTGTAATATATGGTGTATTAGTATTAGTAGATTGTAAAAATAATAGATAACACTATAACACTAAAACTAAATTTTACTAATATATTAGATACTAAGTTTCTTTTTACTAACAAACTGGACCCTTGTTGTCTGAAATAAAGAATTTTGAATTTGAATAGTGAAAAAGTTACTTCCGTTTTAATAACATTAGTTAAGGTTAAGGGCCGGTTTTATGATCCGTAGTCAAAATCGACATAATCATTTGTTAAACTGACTATTGTTAACTAGCTAACCATTAGTTACATTTTTGACCACTGGTCATGCTAACTATGAATCAAAAAACCGAATTATTGGGATTTTTACAATTTTTTACCGTTTTTAGCTATTAGTTGGCTTAACTACGGATCATAAAACCGGCCCTTAGTCAATGATGTATCGTTTTAGCCGGATTACTACCGTGATGCGACGCATTTCCGGCGCGTGGGCCTCGGCCCGGAGTACCGGTTCGAGATACCCCACGCGAAGCTTGACTACACAGGCGCGTATTCTGTGGTCGCTCGGAACGCGCACGGCGAAGCGAAGGCAGTCATCTCGCTGCAGATACTCGCTAAAGGTAATTCTTGCTTACATTAATATTTTAATAAAAAATGTTAATAATAATTAAAAAAAAATTACATTAATAAAAAATGCCTCTCGCTCTGGAAAAACATTATGACACAGCCATTGAGTCACCATCGTGCAAAAAAAATGACCGAGCCAAAACTCAGCGCACGCTATGCAGTGCGCCGACTTTTTGATCGACTTGAAGTACGATAAGACACAAGCGCTCAAGCATACATTTGAACACGACATAAAGTCTAAATTCGAACAATTGTGAACTACCTATATAATGCACGTATAGGTATGTACAACGGCACTCGGACGTTTTTTGACTGTTTTCACTGAGATTGTGACTCTTAGATGGTGACACTGCTGTTTTTTTTCGCAAATTTTGGGTTGGCCCCTCATTAAAAGTTGATAACAATGATGAGTATATTGATCTAATTTCCAGTTATTTGTAGATATTTGACAAACAGCTTCTTGACTACTAAACAGGAAGCAATTAAATCAGCGGTCCCTATTTCCTAATACAAATTTGTAAAAAAATAACAAGTAAGTAAGTAAGTTTCATATAGGCTGAGTGACCAGCCCTAGTGTCCGAGTTATTGTGCCGCTCTTATTGGGCCGAGGCTTGGCTTGACAGTTGTTGGTATAGAAACATAGAACTAACAACCGGGACAAACAATTTAACGTGTCGTCCGACGCACGGTAGCGCTCATAAATAAATGCCACTTACGGCCACCCATCCGAAGACTGAGCGGACCGTCCATGCAGTCAGTCAAAAAAATAACAAGTGATATGTATAACTGCATAATATTATAATACCTACATGCATAAAACTTTATTACGATTTTCAGATCTAACATCTTCGGACGAAGCACACAATATTCGATACGGGTAAATAAGCATTTATTAATAATAAAAGGGAATTCTTAAATAGAGAAAACCAGCCAAGTGGAAATTGGAATCTTATAGGTCTCGCATTTTGGTCCTTTAGAGTTTTCACCATTATCACATCAAAGTTGGACGCTTTAATTTCTTACGGTTTGTACGATAGACGTATATAACCGTAAGAAGTACACGATATTTGGCGCCTGTCTATAACAGTAGCAGTGCCAGAATTGTGAATTTGGTAACAAAATCCTGCGCCGCACTGCACCCTGTGCTATTAGAATTAGATGTCAAATCTCTCCACGCCCAGTAATTTCTCTATACCATTTCGCGGCGCCTCTTTAACTTATTGTTAAGGATGCACTGCCCGACGGCTCGAACTCATAGGTGGGCGTGGCTAAAAAGCATGCTCTCATCATCAAACAAAGGGAAAAAGAAAGAGAAATGGGTGCGCAATTTTTTAATATCGACCTTCGGCTGCAGGGTTTAGTTGAAAAAACTACTCAATGAATGTATTCGAACTAAAGTTATTTGAAATGTTAATGGACTGAAATATGCTACTTTGTAAATTATTTTAGGTTTTCCATACTCCTTATGTTATTAATTTACGTCCAAAGTGGCGTTAAAATTGAGTTAACATTTAAGATATTTCCTGGCTCATAAATTTCATGTTTAATATGTTTTTTTCTTTCTTATCAATTTACAATCCTATTTAATGAAGATGCAAAACGGTATAATACTTAATCTTGGACCTACACCATTACATGTCGAGTAATATCACTTCCCCGTTTCTATGGAGAAGTGACCGGCTTGTTTTCTCTTAACGCAGGGAGGTGGAAGTGTTGCCGCGGTTCGAGAAGGAGCTTACCGACCTGTTGTCGTGCGACGGTGACGCGGTCGAGTTCGAATGTCGCGTCTCGGGACACCCTGCGCCCGACATCAGGTGGTTCCACTATCACGAGGTGAGCCCACGCACTTATTTTTATCAGACTACGCTAAAATGAGAGTTATGATTTTAGCAGGCTATGACCTGTATACCTTCATATACCTTCATCTGTTCCCACCACAGATCATATTGATGGCTCGTGAACATAATTACTCCTACAAACACGACACCGTTGCGGGCAGGGGGCGAGTTAACGCTGTGGTATGCTTGCGATTGGCCATAATCACTGGGATGACGCAATCTGAGTTATGAAATGAATGAGATTCTGATGTACTCGCAGTGGATAGCAGTGGTTTTTAAACTACTAATTTTCGTTTGAGGGGAAGACGGACGAGCAGTCAACAGGATTTATAGTCTTTGGTTCCACAGCACACATCACATCATTAGCCCGGAGACGTCCACTGCTGAGCGAAGGCCTCCCCCTTAGACCGCCACACCGCCACACTGTACGACAACCTGCCATTACCATTTTTAGGCCTCGCACTAGGTGGACCGACGACATTGTGAAAGTCGCGGGCAACCGGTGGATGCAAATGGCGGCCAATAGCATGTTCAATAATAGTACATTATGATACAAGTGTGCTATGTTGGTCATTACACTAGAGGTGGTATTATGCGCGCGAGCCGTAGGCGAGCGCGATAAAGAAGCCGAGAGCGTAATGACTATAATAGCACAAGAGTTCCATACGACTGTTTTCATCACACTTGCGAGGAAAAAACAAACTTTTTTTGATAATAATCAACCACACAGCGAAAACTTCAATAAACATTTGCGGAAAATGGCGCCCAAACCAGCAATGCGCGCGCAGGTTGACATTTACCTCAGCGGCATAAGAACTCTTTGTTGGTATTAAAAAAAATCTGTAAGTATTACCCGGTTATATTAAAGGCCTTACCTAAAAAAACTTTTCAACCGTTAGTCATTGCTTAAGATGCTCTGCCATCTTCTCTCTGACGTGAAGTTGCACGTGCTAGAAAAGGACAGAGAAGTTTAAGCAGTGACTAAGAGAATCGAGATTATTTTAGGTAAGGCCGTAAGAGTGCTTCGTATACATACGTCCAATTGCAGTCACGTACAAACTTGACTTTACCGGGTTATACCTATGATATCACAAAAGTAAAAAGCACCCGTGCGTAATAGCTTGGATTATGAGCCTAAATTCGATGTAATAAGATCCACTTTACGAGCAAGTGTGATGAAAATTATATTATAAGTATGATTGATTCAGGTGTTACTTTGCGGAAGATCATTTTAATCTAACTAGTTTCTGATAGTCTATATCATGGTATAAAGTATATGACTCGTATCGCCAGTTGATCCGGGAGTCTGAAGATTTCGAGTGGACGGTCGAGGATGGCAGCGCGCGGCTTAAGATCCGGCAAGTTACGGCGGAGGACGAAGGAAACTACACCTGCGAGGCAGCTAACTGCCTAGGCAAGGCCTCCTCGAGCGCCTGTCTCGTCGTTTACCGTGAGTACTTCATCACACTGATACTATCGATTGTTCGCCCCGAACTGTGACTTTGCGACCTCTGTAATAAAGATATAAACGCTTCGACAAAATTGGCTTATATTTCGATTTTAAAATTGCATTTCCTTGAATTTTTTGCTACACAAGTAGGTAACTTTTTCAAAAATAAAACAATCGACTTCAAATTAATATGGGACCATCTCGGGAGTATAGCCTTTCAAATAAAAAATAATTGTCAAAATCGGTCCATTATTGACGAGAGAGCTAATTATTGACGGAGAAATCGATGCGCACACTTTAAAAAAAACTACATCGTCGAACATAGAACCTCCTCCTTTTTTGAAGTTGTTTAAAAATACGATACAATACAAATTTTGTTTATGAAGTAGCTATTATTGAATCTGCGGCGTGGACTGTTTCCCGTAGCGGCGGGCGAGCCGAACACGCTGTGCCAGCGGCTGGCGCGGCCGGCGGCACTGCGCTCTGGCGCCTCCACACCGCGCTCCACGCCACGCACCACGCCCGCTCGCTCGCTCTCTCGTGCCAGGACGCCAGGTAGGCACACACATTAGCCGGCGCGTAAATAAGGTGAGCCCACACGGGCTGCTCCGTCCGTCAAGGCGCGCCGAGTTAAGCTGCATAGACAGTACGAGGCGCGGCGCACCGCGCGCCTAGCCTATGACGCGTCTCGCGATAATACGCACCTTTAGGCCGCTATCAGATAGCGTTTGTCGAGCGTCCCCACAACGTTTGACGAAGAAGTTTTAAGCATGAATCTTTCGATCTGCCCCCGTACCTGTTCTAAACCCATTCGAAAAGTTTTAGATTACGAAACTGCTCTCACCGTCTCTGTCTTCTACATTCAGGAGGATGCAGGCAGAGAGTAATTTTCGAATCAAAGCCTTTCCGATTGGTTTACGAGGATTTATATATGAATTTGTCAAAAAATTGCGAAATATTAAATGATCGTAACTATATAAATATAATTGGAATGATTGATTGTTTTAGCTTTTAGTAAATGATTGTGTATACAGGTCCCGAAACGCATCGGCTAAGCAGTCCCGCACGCCAAATGGCGCCGACGTTCTACACATATCCGTTCAACAAAGTAGCGGAAGAGGGCGACACCATCACCATGCAGTGCGCAGTCAAAGGGCTGCCCGCGCCGTGGGCCACCTGGGATAAGGACGGCGTCATCGTAACGCCCTCTTCTCGCATCACGATCAAAGAGAAGGACGAGATACTGCGCATCCTGGAGATAGAACAAGTGACGATTGAGGACGTCGGCGTCTACCGTGTCACAGTGGAGAACGAGTTCGGGCGCGCGGAGGCTTCGGCGCGGCTCGAGGTGATCACGCAGCGGGGCAAGTTCTACGGCGGCGTGCGCGCTTACAGCCCCTCCCCCCGCCGCTCGCTCACCTACCACTCTCGCCGCCCCTCCACTCCCAGACAAGACTGATGACGTCACGAAACCATCGCCACGTGAGTCCACCCTCCAAGTTTCAGTTAGTAGTTAGTAAGCGTTTGCGAATTAGGGTACCCTTTAATCGATGTCGCTTAGCGAAATCATGATTTGCGAAAATGTTTTGAGGTAGATTTCACAACTTGTGTTACCCATGATACTAAAATAACCAAAATATTTATTACAGGATCTGAAAAGAACAGCGAACGTGAGAACAATTTAAGAGTTTTGTTTTGTTAATTTTATTTTTGTGCATTTTGTTTATTACTTTTTAATTTATTGTAATTCATTGTTTGGTTGTAGGGGTTTTTTTCTAGACCGCTTCACACGTCTATATTTTAGTAAACCTGTAATTTAAAAAGAGTACTTAAAGCTTTAACAGTGTAGCTTTTTAGTTGATTACGATATAGATTTTGTATTCTAATCTACTTGTAGTAAGTATATATTATTAGAAGTGTGACATTAGTACAAAATAAGTAATAGTAAGTAGTCCTGTGGGAAGTTATTTATATAGTAAGAACGTAAACTCAATATTATTTAACCTAGTTATCTTAACTCAGGATAGGCTTACCACAAATCAAATAATACGATGACACAACCTTGATTAAAAACGGACTACACTACGGACCGACACTAAGAACATTCTCAATAAAGTCGCCTTTCATACAAAAAAAAAACCAGAACCTTTTTGGAGTTACGTTGCCATAGTTAGATACAAGTTAAACTTATAAACACCCCTCTGTTACATATGGGGATAGAAAATACACGAGTCTCATTATAATGTTGGGTGGGTACGACGTGTGAAGCTTTGTCATATGTTGTAACACTAAGTAGTAGTGTGCCAAGTGTTGCTTGTAAAGTAACACTCTTATATAAGTTATTAGTTAGGCGTCCAAAGAGTAGCCCGGGTATTGTGAAATAAATTTTATGATGAGTTCCCTGGCTGTCTTATTTTAGACCAAGTTTTTAGTTTTGCTTGCGACATCAGACGACGTCATCAGGTTATAACCTTGCAATCTCGATATCAATGATTAAAGTAGGTAATTGGTAGTTACCTAACAGGTTCTTAGGGCGTACACTAAAACTGTTCGTAACTGTATTGAAAAAATGTATGAGTAGCGCTGATTGGCGCAGACGCAAGCGACGAGTTTTGACACACGCGGCGGGCGCACGGCGCGGACAACCGCTCCGTGCGCCCGAGCGTGTTTTAGCGTACGCTCTCTGTACAGCATAACAAACAACTGTTGTTGTGACATAAAAACATCGGCTGTTCTATACATTTTGGAGTGTCATTGGTGAACATTTTCTATGGATCACCTATCTCTTCCACCGCAAATCTTGATATTTCGGCAGTCAACTGACGAGACTAGCGAGGACGTTTGCCTGGAGGTAAGCGTCACACCTGCCCATAACAGTACCTCCGAATACAATCCTGCCGCACTGTTCTGCGCCAGTCACCCTGAGATATTGGGTGTTAAATCTCTGTATCACAGTAATTTCTGATAGCACTGCTCTTCAAAACGAGACGTATGCACACACACATTACTGCTTGGTGGTTGAACAACTGGCAAAGGTGTGGTACTTCCCCAGGCGAAAAGCAGTAGTCTCTACAAAATTCGATAGATGGATGTAAATACAATTAATTGTTACTGTATGTAGTTATTTTAATATATTTTTTTTATTATTGGCACCGCACGTTGTGCATTCTGCCAGTGTCAAGTTTATGAATTTTCAAGTTTCTTTTATTAAAATCAAGTCAAATATGTCATTAAATCACAGTCAGTCACACGAAATCAGTCATAGTCGAGTCCAAGTCATGCCCTAGTAAAGTTGTGGCGACTTTTCTATGAGCTTCTACGGAGTTTTGAAAACAACACGAAAAGACATGTTTCACCACATTAAATCACTTGCCCACACTCGTGCATGTAATTCAACACTCAATGAATAAAACACCACCATTTTTAATCATTAATTCGCGAAAAACACAAGTTTATGAAAATAATAGAATGCATCGACATGATTTTTCCGTGTTCCCGCCAAAACTCCGTTACTGTAGTTAATCATCATAAAAATGAACCTAAATAAAATTTCTACTTTTAGATGGCCATGATGATTGAATATTTGAATAGGTACATACCTAATAATATATACTTTTTCATAAGTTTCATTTCAGTCGATGAACTTGGGGAAATACCATCATAATGTAAGTATATCTACATGGAGATATTGTATTTTTGGAAACAAAAAAAGGATTTATTCCATATTTGTCCCGAGAAAGTTAGAAAAGATCCAAGGTTAAGGATTAGCAAAAATATTACAAAAAACGGATTTCTTGAGATAACTTTAATATTTAAAACGTTCATACCAAACGATGCGAACCAAAAACAAAATATTAGAAGTAAGAACACACGATTAAAAAAAAATTACAGCCTGGCAAAAAAGGCGCCACCATCGCAAATAATTCTAAATACTAGCATACATGTACCGGAAAATGATCGGATGAACACACAGTAAGTTGTTTTTAATAGTTCCTGGCCTTGGATCTAGTATCCATCCTTCAGCCGAATACATATTTCTTCATCGATTTATCTAAAGTATTGTCAGACTAAAAAAAAAGTTTCTGTTTTAAGAATTTTATGCCAAGCTATAAGAATACTTATTAAAAAATCTTTTCCATAACAAAAGAGGCATATAACAACAAATACACCATCTTTTATTCATAATATTCTTAACTTTTACATTTTCAATAGCACACAAAACTATATATTACAACATTCTTATGCATATTAGGTTTTTAGGTAGATAATACAGCATTAATAAAAATACTCAAAAAATAAAAATATAAAATAATAAAAAATACTCTAAAATACTCTTATAGATAAATACACGGTCGATAATTTGGCATCATAGAACCTATAGTTAATTAGATCCTACAAATAGTAAACTAACATCCAAAATTAGTTTTTCTACGTGTTTTGGAATTGATAGCATTATTTAGATCGATAAAACTTACATGCAAGTACAATCATCAATATTTAAAAACACAGAAGCTCACCCCACCAAGGCCTTTACAGCTTTGTTGGTATTTACTTAAAACAACTTCTCAAGACACTTCTCTACATAATTACGAACAACTTTAGTTCCAAGCCTTTATCTTTAATTTAGATCATTGAAGCTTTTTTATTATTATATAGTTTTTTTTATTTCTATCAAAAATGGATTTAAACAGAAAAATACAAGGTTTATAAATTATTTGGGTTGCAAAGCTCTGTCTTTGCGAAAAGTCATAGAACGAAAGTTGTTGATTAATAACCCTGTATATACAATGTGTAACAAAAAAAGTTCAACAATATTGAAGGGTATGTATATACTGATCATCATGAACAACTTTTACTAATGGCACAAACTAGAAATCGCAAAAAAAAAATCGGCTGTTCCATACAAAAAAGTTTATTGACTTTGGACAAAATATATGGAACAGCCGAAATTATTTCCGCGATTTCCAGATTAGCCCCTTAGTAAAAGTTGTTCATAATGATGAGTACATACATACTCTTCAGTATAGTTGAACCTTTTTGTTACACGTTGTAGAGTCGGCGCTAAGTTTAATGACCAATTTGTATCGTGGATCCCCTAAAATAAATGCTATTCAATGTAATCTTTATTACATAAATGACACAAGAAAAAAATATTAAAATTACAAGAATTGTACAGGTACGGTGACTCTGAGTTTGGGAAATACTCAAAAGAATTTTCAAAAAGATTACATTAAGCAGAATTAGGAAGCTTGTGCAAGCATTTTTGAAATTACACGAAAAAAATAACTCATCTGATAATACAAACAGAAAACAATTATTATTTTAATTAGAAAACTCAGGTACAAGTAGCGCTAGGATATATAATTTAAAACCTTAACCTACCCACACCAAAATTAATCTACAGACATAAAAACACAAAAACATACATTAAAGCTATAAACCAAAAACTAATTTAAAGCTGTACATTAACATAATAAAAACTCAAAGCACAAAAACCCTTAGGTATTAGAGCTATAAACATAAAAACATACAAAAACATATCATATAAAAAAATACAATTAGACAACTCGCTATCAAAGACCGGCCAAAAGCTTTTTTTAGAACTGGTCAAAAAACCTAGCGCGAACTCTACAGGACATTTCTCAACAAAGCTGTTGTGGGGCACATTTACTTAGTACTAAAAATTCCACCTCGGTGAAAGAATCAATCTAGCTATCGTGCATTGAGCTAATATCTAAAGTCACAATCTCTAAGTGAAAACAGTCAAGGTGACGGTCTCGTGTATCCCCTGATGTCCCCCCTGGGGGAGACATCAGGGTTTTTCAGTCCTGGTGTCTCCCCCAGGCCTGGGAGATATATGAACTTACTTTTGTGACTATGCTCAATGATCTAGTGCCATAAGCTCTTTGCAAAAGGCCTCTGAAAATCTGATGAAATGACTGATGTAGGACATCAGTCATTTCATCAAAGAGATGCGGTTAAATACCGAGTGTTCGATAAGACAATGGACGAACTTTGGATGAGTAGAAATTCGATTTCACGATTCTGAATTTAGATAAATTATAAACTTTTTTTTTATACTGTCTGGTGACGAGACGATCTTGACTTTCGCCTGATGGTAAGCGTCACGCCTGCCACTAACAGTAGCTGTGTCAGAATTGTGAACTTGCGAACACAATCCTACGCCGCACTGCACTGCGCTCGTCACCCTGAGATATTAGATTTTAAATCTCTTTATACCCAGTAATTTCTCTGGTAACATTGCCCTTCAAACCGGAACACAGTAATGCTTGCACACTACTGCTTGGCGGTTGAATAACTGGCAAAGGTGTGGTACTACCCCAGGCGGACTCTGCAGTAGAGTCCTACCACTACAGCACAGGACCGGTATGAGTGGCGTACAAGAAGAGAGGCATCTATTTTCTTCTATCAAACAAAAGTGACATATACAGGCGATTTTTTATGTGCTTCACGCCAGAATCCTCACCACTGAAAACTTCATGAAAATCGGTTTTGAAAATGCAAATATTTAGTCAGTCATTATTAGTCATAATTAGTCACCAATGTGAGATAATTAGCCGCATCTTAATTCCGAAGATATAGGTAGGGTTTGATGAGGATTCTGGCGTGAAGCTCACGCCAGAATCCTCACCTCTCGTGGGAGCGAACGGTGAGGGCTAGAGACGTGATTTTGATTCCAAAATTTAGTCGTCAATTGGTCTTTACGATATGCCAAATCTCAAAGCCAATGCTACAAGGGTTCCAGAGTTATAAAGGTAAGTTTGTGAGGATTCTGGCGTGATTTGTTCACCTCACCTGATGATACTCATACAAAGCATAAGTTTTGAAGTCCTCCATCATTCTTCGGAATTAAGATGCGACTAATTATCTCACATTGGTGACTAATTATGACTAATTAATGACTAAATATTTGCATATTCAAAACCGATTTTCAGTGGTGAGGATTCTGGAGTGAAGCACATGTTTTTTTTGTCTACGTATACTGAAGGGTATGTATGTCATCATTATTCATGAACAACTTTTCTAGGGCCAACCCAGAAAACGCGAAAAAAAACAGCTGATATTTTTTTGCGATTTCATTGTTTTTTTTTATACTATCAAGTGACGAAACGAGCAAGACATTAGCCTGGTGGTAAGCGTCACGCTTGTCACTAGCAGTAGCAGTGCCAGAATCGTGAACTTGCGAGCACAATCCTGCGCCGCACTGCACTGCGCTCGTCACCCTGAGATATTAGATGTTAAATCTCTTCATACCCAGTAATTTAAAAATAAAAATATTGGGGGGACATTTATTACACACAGCGCCATCTAGCTCCATACTAAGCTAAGCTTGTATTATGGAAACCAGATAGCTGATAGAATACTTATATATATATTTTTTTCGTAAATACTTATAATACATACTACACCCAGACACAGAACAAACAACGATGTACGTCACAAACATTTTTGTCCTGGGTGGGGATCGAACCCACGCCCTACAGCTCTGAAGGCAGACATGCTACCAACTGAGCTATCAGGCTGTCTAATTTCTCTGGTAACATTGCCCTTCAAACCGGAACACAGTAATGCTTGCACACTACTACTTGGCGGTTGAATAACTGGCAAAGGTGTGGTACTTCCCCAGGCGGACTCTGCAGTAGAGTCCTACCACTACAAAATGTTGGCCCCATAGTAAAAGTTGATCATAATGATGAGTACATACATACCGTTCAGTATTGTTCAACCTTTTTGTTATGGATTGTATATCTGTGGGTAGACGTAGTACTTACTGATCAAATAAGTTAAGATGTCTTATCAGGAGTTTTGTCTAGTTTTTTTTCAGTGGTGACTGTTGCTGTCTCTTTCTCACGCTGTATGCTGCTAGCGGCAGCGGACGCCCGCATCCGATGTGCTGCTAAAATCACGTGGCCGGCTTTCTGTAACAAACCGACTGTTACCGAGGTGCCGAACGATCACCGAAGTTAAGCAACGGAAGATACGACCAGTCTTTAGATGGGTGACCGTGGGTAGCGTTCATTACTGAGCATATCCACAGGAAGATTATCCCCCATAAAAAATGCGCCTAAATAAATGGAACCACCATATAGGTACTAAACTACAGTCATAAGTCAAGCTAATTTGTACTCTATTTGTATAACATTGCGTCCCTATTCCACTGTACCATTCGGCTCACGTGGCCGGCCCGGCGTGCCAATAGCCTATACAAGCTTTTTTTATTCCGTAAAGGATGGGTGACCAAAAATAGTAATTCAACGACAACGACAAACCTCTGATAATAGGCTAGATGACTGGTTTTTTTTAATTGTGCTATTAAAATGTGGCCCACAAATAAATATATGTAAAGAAAATGAAAATCTGATCAAAAATAAGCAAGTTATAAGCATTTTAATATCATGCTAGACAGAGAAGCGAAACAGCAAATCGTGACGTCACTTGTCACTACGCCATATAAATTGTATTCTGACAAGTAAGGCGTGACGTAATTTTTTGTTTTGTGGGAAAGGGACAGAGTTTTCTCTAACAAAAACTATTACGTTACTTACTCTATGCAAAAACTTTCAACGCTTATATATCAGAACATTATTAACAGATTAAAAAAAAAACAATAAACATACTATATTTACTTAAATTCTTCATGAAAGCTATTGGTTTCAACGATATAAACATCAGTCATCTACCCTATTGACATATAAATAGAAATAGTTTATTACCAAATAGAGTAGTACAATTTTTACTTAAAATAGGTACAGACTTAAAGATCTAATGTTGATAAATGATAAAATTGTGGGAATATGGAACTTACTTGCCACTTCCCCCGATAAGCCGCCAAGTAAGTCTTCATGTTTTCGCGCGTACGCTTCATATGACCCATTTTAGCTCCTTTGGGGGGCCCTTTTACCAACCACTCGTGTTCTAGCGCTTGCTTTGCAGACATTCTGTTGTCTTTGTTGAGAAGTAGTAATTTATCTATAAAGTCCTTGGCCAGGTCTGAGATATCCTCGAAGACTATGTCGTAATAGTCGTAGTTGGCCGTGATTATTTTCGCCGATGTTTGCGCCCACGTATCGAACTCGCCCCCGAATGGCATTAGGCCGGAAATCCTGAAAAATTTTGTTACATGCTTCAAAAGTAGGACACTATCGATTTGGTTCACGATCAAACAGCTAGGCCGCCTATTAAAACATTTAAAACATCTCTGTTTTAGGGGCTTTAAATGTGGTTTTTGTATTGGAAAAATAAAAGGGTCAATCAAAGAGGATCACCCCTTTCATCATCACGGTATACGTGACAATTCGTTTTTCAAGTTTCAAAACAGGAGTCAGGGAAGTAATAATAATAAAGTAGATTTATTTGCCAAAAGGTTCCAAACATGTTTCTTGTAACCACTGTACTAGGAGAACCTTGTGTCGCAGGGGCCACGATTGATCAAAGGCAGGTCCAGCTTTTAAGTCATATAGTCGAGTCGAGGTCTAGTTAGCAGTCAATCCAATACAACTAGACTCCTAGCCTAGACAACTAGCTCCAATTCCATTACAACTAGAAAAGCTATCAGTAGTCGACCTACACCCATCCCAGGGAGGGTCATGAGAGAATGAATGAATGAATGGAGACCTTGGACATAAAGCGCGGGAGTATTATACAGTGAAAGTATAATAATGGAAGATATATCTATAGTCGAAAGGTTCTTTCTAGTAAACTTGCTCTATCTCGATCGCATATTTATTATCATATAGATTTAGTGTATGATAAAAAAAGTATCGTGAATAAGTAATATATATATATAAGTAATATACAGTAATATGTGGTGAATATTAAAGATATTTCAAATATCACACAAACAGTCGCCTAGTTAGAATTCTCATTTCGCCTGGTCGACGCACTGAAGAGAAGTGAATAGAACGGAAATGTGACGGGCCCCGCTAGCCAGCAATGTGTCTATTTAGACTTAATGAAAAATCTTCCAAAAAAATAATAAATAAAAAAACGGACAAATTATCGATAAGTACAGTGTTAGTAGTAGTGTTAAACCTATGATATTATTTTAGTAGTAGTAGCAAGTAAAATTATAGATAATATTTTGTCCAGCAAGAGATTGATACACACTCAATTGTAAGTATAAGTAGCTACAACTGATTGTATATCAATCCAGTGCTGTACGAGCCGGCTATCAACGCCGCGTTCCGAATTGAGTCAAAATCGCTGTTGGCGCTGTGAGCGATAAATGTCGTTCCGTTTTGATTATTGGGCTGACAGCGCTATCAGCGCTATATCATTTCGGAATGGCTGAACATGGGAAAATAACAAACTAACCTCTTTCGAACTGGTCTGCACTTAAATATAACTGGATTTGGTTATCAACAGTCTCATTAATCACGACCAACATTATTTCTCTCCTATAAAATCTAACTCGATCAAACTCTAACTATTCAATAAGTGAAGTAGAAATATTACCTGAAACACTACATACATTACTTAGATCCCTAGATCTCACAAAAGGAGCAGGTCCAGATCAAATTCCTCCATTATTTATTACTAAATGTGCAGATGTCTTAACGAAACCGCTTACTATCCTATTTAAACGCTCCTTAACGGAAGGTGTCGTCCCGAAAATTTGGAAATCTGCTTTTATTACCCCTATACACAAAAGTGGCCCGAGAAACAACATCAAAAATTATAGACCGATTTCAAAATTATGCATATTTGCCAAAGTTCTTGAAAGATTAGTTTATACTCAAGTTTATAACAGTTTATCAGCCTCATTTATTCCCGAACAGCATGGATTCATCAGGAATCGCTCCACTACATCTAATCTGTTATCTTTCGTCAATTACACAACTGCTGGGATGGATTCTGGGGGTCAGGTAGACTCTATTTTTACAGATTATAGTAAAGCATTCGATCGAATCGATCATGCAATACTACTTCAAAAGCTTTTTTCGGCAGGAATCCATGGCGACTTGTACAGGTGGTTTACCTCGTACATCGAGAACAGGTCTCAGGCTGTTGTTCTTAACGGTTACTCCTCAGCATGGAAATACGTACCTTCTGGAGTTCCCCAAGGTTCTCTGCTTGCTCCTTTGCTGTTTAACTTATTTGTTAACGATATCGGCGCATGTTTTCATCATTCAGAGTTCTTGCTGTACGCAGATGACATGAAAATCTTTAAACAAATCCGTAATATTGGTGATTGCCATCTGCTACAGCAGGATCTGAGTAGGTTTGAAGAATACTGTCGCCTCAACAAACTAGACCTAAACATTGCAAAATGCTATGCTATAACTTTTACCCGTAAAACTAAAACTTTTGAATTTAAATATTCACTTAAAAATCAACAACTCAAAATCGTAAATGAGATACGTGATCTAGGCGTTATTCACGATTCTAAGCTTACATACGATAAACATATTGATAACATCGCTAAGAGGGCTAACAAATCCATGGGATTTATCAAGAGATCTTGTTCCCAATTCTCTAGTATTAAAATTATTAAAATACTGTACTGTACATATGTTCGGAGCTTACTCGAGTATGGTTCACAAATCTGGAACCCCCAGTATGACATATATATCAATAGACTGGAATCAATCCAACGTAACTTTGTTAGATATCTCCAGTTCAAGTGCAAGAAATACGACAACGATTATGAGGCGAGGTGTAGAAGACATCACATGTTACCTCTTCACGAGCGACGCAGAATGGGTGATATAGTATTTTTAACAAAAATTGCTCAATGTCAAGTTGACTCTTCACACCTCCTCTCTAACATAAACTTGCACGTCCCTAGAATACTCGCAAGACATCCTAAATGCTTACACATCCCTCAGTGTGTGACTAATTATAGACAGAACTCCTTCTTTCTACGAGCATCTAACTATATAAACAAACTGGAAGACTATCCCGAATTTGACTTATTTAATTCATCCGCGAACTCGATAAAACTTAATATTACCAAAAACTGGTTTGGTGTGTCTCCTTGACTTATACTTAGTATACCTACATATTATTTATTTAATTTCATTTAAGTAATTGCAGACAAGTGTCTAATTAGTCTCAATATGCGGAAACTCTTAAATGGCGCATAGTTTCTATATGTTTAGTAATTATGTTTTTTTTTGTCGCTGTTAGTTTCCCGAATAAAATAAAATAAAATAAATAAAATAAAAATTTTTCTTCGACTTAAGTATTTACAAACAACTCGCCTTTTACTTTCCATACTTATCTTGAACGAGTTAAACAGTGAGTTGAAATAAATAGAGTAGTTATAGTCGAACAAAACTGCTTTAAAAACTGACTAGAAGTTGCCTATATAAATATACTTACGCATGTTACTATGCACTTTGTGAAGAAAAGGAAAGAATATGACCGACTTTATACGCCACACCTGTTGTTAGAAAGAGACAAATATCTAATTTATCTTACGGCGTAATAAGCTACACAAGTTGATTGGCCAGAGCGAGCGCCCTCGCCGCGCCGGTGTGGCTCTCTTTCACTCTCTCACACAAGACTATCTATCTATCTCGGCCATCCATTTCAAAGTGACAACAGTCGCCTTAGATAAAATAAATTTCATTTTTTCCCATTGCAATATAAATACAGTACTTACGCGTGAAATGATTTTTTTTTGTCTCTCACAGTGCCTGTGTAGATTGTGCAGTGTCTAAATACACAGAAAGGCATTATATCACCATCTTTTTGCTAGAAAACATACGATTAGCGGCAGCGTATTACCGGACATTCGGAAGTGAAAGACTGGTAGCGATCACGGCAATTACCTTGATTTCGTCTAGTAAATATGGCGGGGGGGACAACTCATCTACAGGTAAAAACATCTTAGGAGTTAAACGTCAAATTTTACAGCGTTCACAGTGCTAACGCCGGGAAGCAATATCACTATGAACGCAAGATGGCGCCAATAATGACGTCGAGACTGCTATCGTAGATGCGCTAACGCCAATTGGGTATTAGTTTTTATAGCGCTCACAGCGCCATCAGCGATTTTGGCTCAATTCGGAACGCGGCGCAGGTAAGCCCGCCACGACGGCTAAAACGGACGGTGTTGCACGACGCAATACACATATTTTTAAACTGAGAATACTCTAAAAAGACAATTTAAATAGATGCGTAGGTAACCAAACCACATTGCATCGTAATTAGAATAATTTTAATCCGTTGCAAAATGGCATTACGAGCGTTTTACTTCAAATGCGCGACCAAAGATTGGCATTTTTTCGTCGTAGTTTCGATGCAATTTTGTGTGAAACTGGACAGCCGTTACCAGCCGGTACCTAAGAAGCTTTTTTCGCTTTTCTGTGGATCGACGCCACACGTGACCTAAATGCTGACATATTTCCCAAAGGTTGAGTATTGCCATTCAACGGAGCAATGTAGCAATGGGCCAGCGTTTTGGGAACTATTCGCATTGATTTTGGGAACTATTCGCATTGATTATGGCAACCCCCCCCCCTCCCCTCCCCCCACACACAATATGACAGCAAACCAAAAACCATGGCCCCTAGTCCCCGGCAGCTCCTCTATTCCTGAGCTAGGTAGCAGGTGGAGAGCAAGGGGTGCTAGGAAGGCCTCTCACTAGGTGGACCGACGACATTGTAAAAGTCGGCAAAGGGTGGATGCAAACAAATGGCAGGTTGTCGTACAGTGTGGCGGTCTAAGGGGGAGGCCTTCGTTCAGCAGTGGACGTCTCCGGGCTGATGATGATGATGATAAGTATTTATATTTCTCAAATAGGTAGGTACTCTACTCACAGCACGTAGGTGACCACTGCAACGCTCCACATATCACAAGCTAGGGTCAGCATATCATAATTCAGTAGTTCGGGTGCCATATATTCTCTGGTGCCATAAAGTGTTCGAGAGTTATGCCCATCTAAAACCATTGCTAGGCCCATATCTATTAATTTCACTTGGCATGAGTTTGGGTTCAGGCATATGATGTTCTCAGGCTTCACGTCGAGGTGCGCTATGTTTTGACTGTGCAGATAAGCCAGTGCCTCGCATAGTTGCCTCACGTAATTAACTACGTCTTGTTCCATAATGTTCTCTTCTTGCACAACACGATCAAACAGCTCTCCTCCCCATAAACTGAAAAAAATATTCTCATAATCCTACCAATCTTAACAAAAAATTCTGATGGGGGTCTAAAATGGTCCCCTAAAAGCAGTTCATCTTATGAACTCTCAGCAGAATGAACTGTAAAAAGTTGCTCTCAGGTAACTTCTAACGAATTTGCAAGTTGACTTTATGCAATTCATCTTTCATCGACCATTTTACGACTTTCTATAGAAAACTGTCAAACAAATGAATTCCGTAATTGAATCATTTGCAAAATCATCATTGGATCATAATTATGCAGAATTGCTAACGCGACCATTTTAGCCCCCCAGATCTTTAAGACAATAGGGGGAATATGCATGAATTCAATTATTAAAAATAATAGGATAAATAGAAAGTTTTAAATCTGATGCTAACGTTGAAAAAATTATTGAAATCGGCTGGTAAAGTTCTGATATATAAGCGTTTAAAGTATTTGGGAGGGAGTCATCTGTCCCTTTCTAGCAAAACACGTCCATAGTATAGAATTTGTTTGGAATCGTTAACTTTGACGTCATAAACCTAGTATAATGCCCTCTCTGTCTAACATGTAACTAAATTTGAATATTTTTGTATGAAGTGTTTCCTCACTTTGGTATTTCTATGTTTTTCTTCCTGTTTAAGCTTTAAAAACATATGAAACTAGCAGTCTTACTTAAAAAAAAACTTTTCAACCATAGTCACTGCTTAAACTTCTGTCCTTTTCTTGCACGTGCAACTTCACGTCTATGAGAAGTTGACAAAGCATCCAAGTTGGAGCGGCGTTTTTAAGTAAGGCCGTAAATGTTTATATATTTCGTTATTTGTGCACATATTTTTATTTTACTTTCGATTATTTGTTTTGTTACCAGTCAGCTTTTTTAAGAGTCAATAAAAAAACACATGCATATTCTCTATTGGTATAGAGTTATCCGAAACTTAAGGAAAGGACATAGTTTATAATAGACATATTTTTAATCATCATCATCATGACAATTTTCTGCCGCTCCAAGCCGCCTGCCTGCATGGAGTATGCCCTTGTTAAGTTGTAGAAAATCGTAGGTACTTTATTTATAAAATTTTAACAAGAGAGAAAAAGAGAGAAAGTATTTATTTTATTCTCATTGGTCTTTAGTGATCCAGACCGCACGTACGTCTATAAAGACCTGAAAATGTTGCTACGTATGGGAAACTATAATAGATATTGTCTAGCATTGACTATTATTATATCTCTGAGTGAAAGTCATTCTCACCACTCCATAATAATAATAAAGCAGCTGGGGTCGTGAAAGCCTCCTATCAGTTCTACTAGCTTTGGGTGGTGTACTTTCTTCATCATGACGTACTCTCTCCACGCTCTGTCGCGGCTCTTCTGCTTACCCGTCCTTATGATTTTCGCCGCATAGAGTTTGTCTGTAACGCATAATTTAATTGATAAGTACCTACTTAAACAAATTCATAAAAAATATCTTTGTACCAGCAATCATCACCTATACCCACAGAAATGCGAAGGCTCTCTCTTCAGTGCCTATACCAGCCTACTTAGACCTAAATACTAAAAGCAAGCCTAGAAGGAAAGCATACGGTTTATAAGAAGACTAGCTGACCAGCCCCGGTTTCGCACGGGGTAAATACTTAATTTGAACAGACTTCAAAAAAAGGAGCACGTTTCAATTTGTCATATATGTATGTAATATTAGCTGTGCCCGCATTTCCACCCACGTGATGATGAAAACCGACGAAGATGATAATAAAAAAATGCCATATATGTTAATTCGGGATATAATCTATCTCCATTCAGAGTTTCATTAAAATCCGTTCACCCATTTTGGTACGAAGAGATAACAAACATACACACACACACACCGATACATTTTCGCATTGATAATATTAGTGTGATAGCCTGACCTTCAGATATCGTCACTCCATCGAGTCTCAGGGTGTCCTGTACTAAGCTATCGAAATTATAATATCTTAGTGTGGATATATCTTCAAATACCAATTTTCATCACTATACCTTAAATAACAAAGACCTTTGCGTATAAAGTTTCATCCTCCATTCCTCGGCCTTAAATCATCCCTGTCTAAAAATATTAAAAATATCGTAGTTTATTTTGAACGGACTACCCAAATACCATTTTTTAGCACTAAAACATCAAAACCAAAGAACTTCCATGGAAAGTTTTATCCCCTCATTTCACCCCCTTAATTTAGCCCTGTCGCGAAATTCGTTCTTAGCCGACGTTTTCTACCTATAAACTACATACCTGCGAAATTTCAGCTACTGGGATCAAGTAGTTTTCGAAATTTCGTGTTTAGACAGCGAGTATATTATATTAGTGAGTGATTTTAGCTTTTATATATAAATAGAAAATAATAAGGCGTCGCATTGCCAGTGTCAAGTTATCTAAATATTTTTTCAAGTTTTTGGTGAATTCCAGTCAATTAAGTCTTAGTTATACTTACAAAGTATGACTAAGACTTATGACTAGTATGACTAAGACTTATTACTAAGTCACGTTATGTCCAATCATGCCCTATTCATAGTAAAGTCTTGATAACTTGACTTGACTACAAATTTCTTCGGAGACAACACGAAAAGACACTTATCATAACATTTTATCCCATGCCCACCCTCATGTGCGTAAACTTAATGAATAAAAATAAACCGCCACATTTAATCGAAAAAATACAGCTTTTGCGGAGAGGGCGACATGATTTTTCTCGTTCCCGCCAAAACTCCAGATTAGATTTTTCTTAATATGATTACCTAATAAGCGTATTAAAAAAATGCACCACCATGGTCTCTTTCTCACTTAACAGCAGATGGTTCCCATTAATTTACATTATAAGAATAAGAATATATTTATTTCCAAAAACACGAGTAACAACACTAAAATGAAACACAACAGTCGTTGTTTGACAATAGGGGTACGCTGTGCTGCGTGGTCCCGGAGGGTCACGCAGGGCTGTTTTTCAGCGTACTCCTTTGCTCAGATAAAAGGTGTAAAGGTGAGCATTATAAGCGGCGGGTATTCCCTACAATATAAGATAATTGCAAAAATAAAAAAATATAATTATAAATGTTACTACTTAAATGGGTAAACTAATGTGTGTGTGAGTGAGCAAGTGTCGGTGTGTTTGTAGGTGTGTGTGTGTGTGTGTGTGTGAAATGCGAGTTTGGTGTTACACCGGGGTCTTACGTAATTTTAAAAGTTGCTTCAAAGTTCTCGGGTGGTCTTGTGCTCAGAGAATATTACTTAGATGAATATGTTTTAACTAAGTGATTTTTTCTAATAAATTTTCTGGTTCCTATTATGATGGGCATAATGGAAGTTACTCGATACAATCTGGCGATGTCATCAAATTTGTTTCTTCTAGGCAAGCGTTGTCCATCGTGCACTCCTTCTTTGCAGATTTCAGGAGAGTATTTTTAGCAATGCTGTGTCGAGTCGTGTGCGACGTTCGTCTGGTGGTAAGCATCCCGCCTGCCCATAACAGTAGCAGTGCCATTGTGAGATGTCAAATCTCTTCAAGCCCAATAACTTCTCTGGTAACATTACCGTTCAAACCGTAACAACGTGTGGTACTTCCCCAGGCGGACTCTGCAATAAAGTCCTACCACTACAAAGGAGACGGCGGCGGATCACACATAAATTAATATCCTCTACAAATAAGATTCAATACAAAGATTACGAAAGATGCGTCATCGCGTAACAAAACAACGTTTGAAAATGACTCCCGTGCCGTCATGTTTACGAGTTGTGCCGGATTGCGAAAGAAGATATATCACTTTTATGAGGGCAAAACGCAGGCGAGACAGTCCCTAGGGCCGTTTTCACGGGGCAATCTCCCTCCTTATATATATATATATATATACCTAATATCATTGATTCAATACTACTTAAGAATTCATCATCTTAACTCGATAACGAACCACGCCGCATATACGAATACAACTGTACAAGACAAGTCAGGGCAACAGCAATAAGTAAAGAACTCGTGTCTGATCCCTTACTGTTATGATCCCGGACTAGTCTAACGCTGCCGAAGGCGCCGACTCCGAGGCTGTCTCCAGTCTCGATGTATTTGTGTTGGTATTTTTCCATCGGGTGTAACTCTTTTTTCTTCGGGGGTGTTCCAATGTCTTCCCGGTGTGGTCCTGAAATGTACAGAGATTATTACAATCTTATCTTATCAATCCCAGAGATTCTATGAGCGGGCCAATTTACGAACACAAACTGGAGCAGTCTGGAAGTCAGGAAGGGAAGCTTTTGCCTAGCAGAGGGACACATCAGGCTGATAAATAAATAAACTCGAGACACTTTATTATGCAATTTGTTCCAGACCCAACATGTGCGAATAGGTAGACCCACATGAAGCGTAATATTGTAGGTAGGTAAATGTTATTAATTTGACACTCAATATATTAAAAGATAGTCATAAAGATTCAATAGACAATAAGCATGTTTTTTTTATTGACTCACAAAACAGCTGACTGGCAACAAAATAAATCATCGAAAGTAAAATGTTAATATGTGCACAAATAACGAAGTTATAAACATTTTATTTTCATGTTAGACAGGGAGGGAACTATGCTAGGTTTATGTCGTCAAAGTCCACTATTCCAAACAAATTCTATACTAGCACTTGTTTTGATAGAAAGGGACAGATGACTCCCTCCCAAATATTTTTTGAACACTTATATTTCAGAACTTTACCAGCCGATTTCAATGATTTGATTTTGATTTTTTTCGACGAAAGCGTCAGATTCATTTAAACTCTCCATTTATCTTATTATTTTTAATAATTGAAATACATACATATTCCCTATTATTTTAATAAGACATCATCCCAAAGCAATTGAAATTTGATAGATAGCTATACAACGCTGATAACTAAATCTATTTACCGATGGTAATGGTAGATGTCGTAGCGTTATTTGGTCGAGGTATTGCCCTCACACGCATTTTCAGGAGGGTCTCCAGGGGCGGCTTCCGAAGCCAAATAACAGAAGAGCTGACCTCGCCGACGTCTACGTAGTTATCATCGCTTTGTCCTATTGATATTTCAAACCAGCAGGAATCCAGGAACATTGAGTTGTCCCTGGAAATTTGAAAATTTGTTTGAGTTGGGTATCAGATATGGGGAGGCCATGGTAGCCTAATAGAGAGACCCCTCGACTTGAACGCGTGAGGTCGCGGGTTCAAACGCAGGCTCCTACCAATGAGCTCTTTGGTGTTTATGTACGGATTTTAATAAAACTGGTTTTGCGGTGAAGAAAAGCATCGTGAGGAAACCTGCATTTTTTTAATACATTCAAGTGACGAGTAGAGCAAGACGTTCGCCTGGTCGTAAGCGTCACGGCTGCCAGCAAGACTGGCAACAGTATCAGTGCCAGAATTGTGAATTTGCGAACACAATCCTGCGCCGCACTGCATTGCGCTCGTTAATCTGAGATATTAGATGTTATATAAATCTCTTCATACCCAGTAATTTATCTGGTAATTGCCCTTCAAACCGGAACACAGTAATGCTTGCACACTACTACTTGCCGGTAGAATAACTGGCAAAGGTGTGGTACTTCCCCAGGCGGACTCTGCAGTAGAGTCCTACCACTACAAACATTTTGCATACAAACGGAGAAAAAATTCAATGGCGTAAGTAAATCCACCAACCCGCAACTGGGCCAGCTTGGTAGATATCGCCCTTCGAGGGTAGCCCTAATTCCAGCAGTGGAAGATTAAATGAACTAATTATGCTTATTATTATGAGTATCACACATACTTATCATCTTCGTCAGGATAATATATTCTTATTTTATTGGTAATAGTTTACAAGCCAAATAGGTACATATGTTCTGATATTTTATAACACAAATTGTCAAACTACCCAAACTACCTACAAAATTAAAATATTACAAATTCAGAAATTATACATTGAAATGATAAATAGATAGATACCATTCTGCCTCAGAGTTTAGTTTCAAATCGTTTTCTAAAACATTGAGCGCGCAGATTGTTTAAACGAAACGTAATATCGTCGTATCTCATGCTCGTCTCGTCACTTGAAAGTATATATATTTTTATTATATCTAAGTTTTAAATCTTTTTATTTTTCTTCAAGTACTAATTCATTCTTCATTTAGATATGTACGTTGTAGTTATTTCACTATTTTGTATACGTTCTGGCCTCGTTAATGGCACATTCAGTATAATAATCATTATAATATACTTAATATAATATTAAAAAAATTACGCATAGGAATAAACCTGTAAGCTGCATTTTACATGAATAAATTGAACCTGTAAGCTGCATTTTACATGAATAAATTGAATTGAATTGAAATTGAACACTTCCATTTATCCCAGTGGAGCAACTATGCCAGCAGCCCAGAGCCTCGCACCGGTACTTCTAGGAGCTGGGTCGGTTCGGGTAGACGCTAGCGGGGGAAATGCACATGCACAATATACCCCAAACAGGAAGTTAGTGCAGGACTTTTCGCATTATAAATACATTGAATAAGATTCCTTACCAGGGTTACCAGAGGTTATTTTTTTTAAGGATGTGTAGTTCTTATTGTCAGGCATTGAATATTTACTCAGGCTATGATACTCGTAAATCTCTCGAGAAGGGAAAACCTTTCGAGTTTGGTCTCATTAGTTTAGTTAGACGGGGCTACGCGACACTTGTTAAGGCGAAAATACTCGTCATTGTGAACAACATTATAAGGTCATACAACTCAAGGGCCTTAAATTCTAACCGCCTTATGAATAAAACACTAAAAAGTAAATCAAACCTATTTTAGTCAAAAAGTGTTGTCTTCTTTTTTCCAACTCAAATCATAATTCGAAAGAAATTTGACAACACACTTTTTAACTAAAATAGATTTACAATACATTTTAGCGTTTTAAGCATAAGACGGTTAAACCTTAAATTGTAAATAAAATTTGCTTAATTTTGTAAATAAAATAAAATTTGCCATAGAAAAATGTGATGCATCCTCACCACATCACACTAATATTATCACAATGATATAAATGTGATAGTTTGTCGGTATATACTTATGTTTGTTACCTCTTCACGCGAAAACGGCTGAACGGATATGGATGAAACTCGGAATGGAGATACTTTATTTTTCGGAATAACAGGCTACTTTATCATCCTTATCGCCGTTTTTCATCACGCGGGCGCGGTTGTAATAGGTATATATAAAATCAGTTATTTCGCATTTTAACGTTCTGCCGTGTAATAAAAGTTGTTGAAAATGATGTACCTACAATTAATTGACCTCATTTCGGCTTAGTAATACCTTTACGTGTAACCCTGTATATCGGATAATGCCGTCTACGGAATTATCTCTGGCATTATCTACGACTTTACCTCTGGTATAACCAAGAGCGTCGCCAGTATATCGGATAATGCCGTCTACGGAATTATCTCTAGCATTATGTACGGTTATACCACTGGTATAGTCAAGAGCGTCGCCAGTATATCGGATAATGCCGTCTACGGAATTATCTCTAGCATTATGTACGGTATACCTCTGGTATAGTCAAGAGCGTCGCCAGTATATCGGATAATGCCGTAGACGGCATTATCCTAGCACGACCCCGGACGGCACGTACCTAGGGGTATAGCCAAGAGCGTCGACAGCCAATGGCCCAGCGGGGCAAGTTGTATATGGAGGATGGGAAAAGTCTGCATTGACGAAAGAACTAATAGACTAACAGCAGCGCGAAAATTAAACTTAAAATGGAATTAGTGAATTCGCTCAAGTTTCGAATTGCAGGAATTACCGGACTAGCTTTGATTTTTTTATCTCTACGGGGGGGGGGGGGGGCTGCCCCCCTGCACCGCCTTGGCGACGCCCATGCGTATAGGATTGTACTGTATTAACGCTAGTAGATATAAAGTACTGTCCACTCTCTACTTACCATGAGATAACATCGGTCGATTTATCATCCGTCTCTTGCCAAACGGCATTCACTGACTTGTCGTCTTTTACGGCGTGTATGAACACTAAGCCCTTATCATTTAGCCTGGAAAATATAATAGTATCTACTATAATCACACAAAAAATAGAAATGCGAAAGCTTGTCGGTATTTGGATGAACCTCGGAATAACATAATAAGATGGCAACTTTTTATCATCATCATTATCATCCATCCAAAGGTTGCTTTTAGCACCAAGGCCGCCACTTTTTCCAATATTTAAGTTTATTAAATTATTTCTGTGTAATTCTTGGGGTGAACAATAACAAAATTTTAGTCAATCAATCAATCAATCATCTCTGTTCTTTATCTTCGCGCGGCTGAAACCGAGGGGCGCAGTTAGTAATATAAGGGTCTGTGTGCTTCATCTTCGACCACATCGTCGCTTACCAACAGGCGAAAAGGTGGTGAAACACGAAAAAAAAAGGTTGGTGTTAAAAAAAAATGGTAATAATACGCTTTAAAAAAACAACCGACTTCAATTTAAACTGCCTGGATGACATCTTCATATTTTACAGTTATTTTGATTTATTCCAAATTACTGAACCGATTTCGAGAAAATGTATTTGGGACCACCTCTGATACAATCACATTATCACCTACCAAACAAAAAAAAATCATCAAAATCAATTTATAATTGGCGGAGTAATCCCAAAAAAGACAAAAAAAACGTACAGTCGAATTGAGAACCTCCTTTTTTGTAGACGGTTGAAAATACTCTTATACAGGGTTATTTCTAATCAGTTAGCATCCTTTTAAGGGCATATTCTGTACATCAAAACAAACAACTTTTACTATGGGGCCAAAACTGAAATCGCAAAAAAAATATCAGCTGTTCCATACAAAAATTTCATCGACCTTGGGCAAAATGTATGGAACTGCTGATAATTTTTTCGCGATTTGAATGTTGGCCCCATAGTAAAAGTTGTTTGTTTTGATGTACATAATAAGCCCTTAAAAGGATGCTAACTGATTAGAACTAACCCTGTATGATGAAATCTGTATGTGAATACACCAACCCCCATCTGGGCCAGCGTGGCCCAATCCGCCTCCAAGGGAAGGCTTATTATGTCCAGCAGTGGACTATAAAAAAGACTGATTATATACTTTAGGTGCTATCAGCATCGTTTCGACCGACTTCATAAAAGGAGGTTCTCAATTCGACTGTATGCATTTTTTTGTAAGTTTGTTACGTGATTACTCCGCCAATTATGAATTAATTTTGACGTAATATTTTTTGGTAGGTCCATACTTCATAAGATGACTCGTATAAATTTTATCGAAATCGGTTCAGTAGTGTGGTTTATTAAATCAAAATAACTAAGAAAAGACGTAATCACATAGGTCATTAAAGTTGAATTTGGTTGTCTATTTTTTTTAAAGTATTTGTACCGAATAAGAGCTAAGTTCCAAAGCAATTGAGAGGCTTTTCACACTTATCTATGCATACTTCGTCGTCTTTAGAGCGGATAGTAGGTATGTCCTCATAAAACCCATACTTTCTAAAAAGTACTTACCGGCAACAGGAAATGTCCAAAAAATCATCGTCCGTGAAGTCTTCGAAGTCATGGATGACGCCTTTTCTTGCCTTCTGAATAGGCAAAATAAAAAATACATTATTAACTTTTACAGCAAATGATTCGCGTAGCGAAATACTTACGACTTAGAAAATAAATAAATATTGGTCGACATTTAACACAGCAAAGCACGAAACTCAGCAAAGCTTGTGCTGTCGGAATGTATATATGTGTATGTATGTGTGTATGTGTGTGTGTATGTGTATATGTGTGTGTGTATATGTATATGTGTATGTGTATGTCCCCCCAATATTTATTTATTTATTTATTTTATTTATTTATATACTAACCGTCATATATATACATAAAACGCTAAACGTATTTCAAACCTATTTTAGTTAAAAAGTGTTTTGTCAAATATCTTTTCTTGAAAAAAGAAGACGAAACACTTTTTATCTAAAATAGGTTTGAAATACTTTTCAGTGTTTTATGCATAAGACTAATATGAATGCAAGTACCAAAAAAGCAACGGGCCAAAGCACACATTTTTGGCCTTTCGCGTATTTCAATGCTGAAATACGCGAATAACCAAGTCAGTAAAGTACCATTTACGCGAAACACCAAAAGTAAAATTTTTGGTCAGATGCATATTTTTATGATACATATGCGAATAATCAAACCATAACCATAACCATAACCCATTTAATTTTCTAAGTATTTATTTATTTATTGTTGTAATGATAATATAGTTCTGATAAAGAGAGTATAATATTTTAGTTTTTTTCTTAATTATTTTGCTAATACAGAGGATTTTTCCGGTACCTACTTATAAAACAAAATACTAAGCAAAAGCATGCTCACCATAATATTTGCCATTTGCGTGATAAGGTTTTGGCCATTTGCGTTCATGGCACAATGCGTGTTAGGGGTTTGGCCATTTGCGTTTTGGCATAAAACGTTATAAAGATTTGGTAAATCGCGTATATGGTACTTTACGTATTTGGCACTATGCGTATGAGGCTTAATGCGTATTTTGGCCTTATGCGTTTTTGGTCATATGCGTCGAACCCTTTGTATGTATGTTACGCGATTACTCCCTCAATTATGTACCGATTTTGATGATATTTTTTTTTGTTTGGTAGGTCATACTTCAGAGGTGGTCCCATATACATTTTATCGAAATTTTTCAGCACTTTTTGAAATATCTATAAAAACAAAAAATATATAGGTACATAGACGACGTTATGATTTTTGCTCGCCCCGGTCTTGCAGTCGCTTAATACAATACAACTCTTTATTCATAACGCCTAGTGATAAGTAATTGAATGAATTGACTATTCATTTCGGAAATATCTCAAAATGGGGTCTTATTAGCAGGCTCCGAGTCCAAAAATATTGGATAAAGGTATATAAGTGTCAATAATTTCGTCGATTTTCCTTTAATGCTCTTTGCTTTGAAGTAAATAAAATATTATTTTCTACTTTTTAGTTTCAAGTTTGTTATAGGTAGGTATAGTCCAGCAGTCGGTTTTTCTTTTTTTTCTAATAATTAATTTATTTCAAACTCATATCGTAATTCGAATGAAAGGCAAAACACTTTTTAACTAAAATAGGTTTGAAATACGTATATAGCGTTTAATGCATAGTTATAAGTAATATATGCCTACCGTTTTATTAAGAGATTACAAATTAGATCCCCTAAGATTTTTTCAAACATTGGTGATATTTAAAAAAGTCACATTTTTTTAGTTAACCTCTATTGTCCTACTGCTAAACAAAGTTCTCCCACAATTTCACATTATTTTCTTTACACACATCATCAGCCGGAAGACGTCCACTGCTGGACGAATACCTCTCCCTTAAAGGGAGGTGTTGCCATAATCCCCACGATTGGCAGGCGGCTTGGGGATCGCAGAATGGTTACCACCGTTAACTGAGAGGACGCTGCTGCCCGTCCTCCGGTGGATTATTTACTTCAATTTAATTTAATCAATTAATACGGCACATTGCCAGTTACAATTATATATAAATAATACATATACCTAATACATACATATATATAAAAATGTACGTGTGTGTATGTTTGTAAATGTCGATAGTATAAATAAATGTTATTTGTAGTAAATGTTTTATTTACCTAAATTTAAAATTATGTGACTAAACTATTATATATAATTATCCGGCCGCTTTGTGCGTCGTCCGGTTAGTACGACGTAGTTTCACCGGTCCCTTGAGGGTCGTTATATCCGGATTCTACTGTATATATAAAAACGTATGTGTGTGTAAATGTCGATAGTTTATTTACGAGCACAGCCAATTACACACAAAGACACAAACTTATCGAGATCGTCTTATTAGAGCTATCAATCCTGCGTTGATATCTCTAATATGGAGATCTCTAATGATGACGCTGCAGCTTCATCATCCTTATCCTACTTTACGCATAGCATTATAGAATATTTAAATAATTACAGCCTTACCTAAAATAATCTCGATTCTCTTAGTCACTGCTTAAACTTCTCTGTCTTGTTCTTGCATGTTACACTTCACGTCAGAGAGAAGATGGCAGAACATCTTATGCAGTGACTAACGGTTGAGAAGTTTTTTTAAGTAAGACTGTTAGTCACTTGTTATACGCGGTCTAATCACAACCTATACAATCGCACGAACTTTTTGAGGACCTTTGTTGTAATAGGACTCTATTGCAGAGTCCGCCTGGGGAAGTACTACCTTTACCATGCAGTAGTGCTAGCAAGCATTACCGTGTTTCGGTTGAAGGGCAATGTTACCAGAAAAACGGGGCATAAAGATATTTGATATTCTAGTATATCAGGGTGCGAGCGCAGTGCAGTTCTGGCACTGCCTCGCTGTTATGGACAGGCGTGATGCTTACCACCAGGCGAACGTAACGCTCGTCTCGTCGCACCAGTGTATTAAAAACAATACCTTTATCCATCGCATACGCAATTAAGTAACACTTCTAAAACTAAAAACTACAGCCAGCATCAATCAGGGCACGTACGTAAAAAACTACACCTGCCAGAAGTCAGAAAGCACTCACCACGACAACTCCAGTGTGCAAAAAATCAGAATAATAGTAAGTTTTTCTTTTCATCAAATTCGAATCATTGGAGTTTTCTTCCTCTAATATGCTGGAGGGGACTATGACTAATGTAGTAGTGGTTGAGCCGGCGTGCACGCTGTTCTGGTTGAGTAAAAGTTTCCGTAGTTCGCAAACCACTGTGCCTGCCATGTCTGGCTCTAACTTTTTGATAAACAGCAGACACTCTCCATCTTTGCATATTACCTGAAAATGTTTCATAGGCAAAATGAGCTTGGTAAAAAACTTCATTCAGTCAACGTACAGAATCTGATTTATGTAAAAAAAACAAGGGCATTCTTACTGATCGTCTGCCTTTCTTTGATAGTCTTTCCGTTTCGGGCGGCGATCATTCTGTAACGGCTATATTCACCTGGTCTACCGTTCGTCTCTTGGTTAGACACCAAGTATCTTGCTCATCTCCACTTGATTCTCGCAATCTATTTAACTAAGCCTTCGTTCTACGATATGTATAAGATTTATAAAATATTTAACTCACGCTGAATTTGCTGTTGGATCGTTCAATTCTGTAGTGACCGATGTACCAGACCATATAGAAGCACGTGGCGTCTGCCAGGGCAAAGCTGCAGTCAAACACCACCTTGGATCCGATACACGCCACTGCAGAAATTAGCGGTCTCGTCACCATTACTGGTGGAATACGGACCTTTGTGTTCCCTAAAAATTAAGAACATCAATGAACCGCGAAGAACTTTTAAACAATCTGTCACCAACTGGGGCAATTATTTATTGAGATACATTGTGGTCGATTCCGGCGGTTTTAGATGACAGTTCTAAACTAACTAAAGTATTGCTGTTTACCTTAGCTAACATACCTAGTAAAAAAGTGACAGCAATACTTTAGTTAGTTTAGAACTGTCAACAAAAACCGCCAGAATCGACCACGTTGTTAATTCTACAAACCATAAAAAAATTTTGACCGGCAGGGTAGATGAGGACAAGTACCAACCTAAATTAAGCGGTCGCGGTTGGAATCCATAGGTATAGAGAGTAGCGCATTTGTTTAAAGGAGTTTACTTACGTGTTACATTTATATGAAAATCTTGAGACTCTTCTTTTTTTTTTATTGCATCTCTAAGTGTAAGAGTATACATCCCGGTGTCCGCTACGGTGTAATTAATTCCTCTCATTCCAATATATTGACAACCGTAGTCTTCCGCCAAAAACCTATTGTTATTTGTAATAGGAATACCATTTTTATGCCACTCAATACTGGTATTTATATCAAAATAAGCTTTACAAACCACTCTCACATTATCGTTCTTAAATGTGACGAGTTCGTTGGGCAATTCTACGATGCTTGGCAATGGAAGATCGTCTTCTTTTTTTGATTCATTTACAGATGTTACGTGAACATCCGCAAAACTGGTTACTATGCCTTTTGGAGTTCTAACAACTACGTAATATATGCCAATGTCAGTCATTTGTGCATTCAACAATATTAAAGTTTCTGATCCATTTGATCTTATTAATATAATTCTATTGTTGGGTTCGATGATTTCATTGTTTTTGAACCAAAATACAGAATCAGTCGCCTGCTCGAATATTGCCTGTAATTTTATTGGTTTTCCTTCTTCAACATTGACGTTACGTAAATGTTCAAGTACTCGAATGCCGCCGTCGCCATTCGAACTATTATAGCACACTCCTTTTGTTAATTCCTTACTTGCTACGTACAAAGTAGCTTTTGTGGTTAGTTGATAAGAACTATTTTGGCAAACAAATGTGTAAATGCCTTGATCAGCTGCAGAGATATCATTAATGTTTAACATATGAACTGTTCTAGTCTTCGCTAAACAAGTTACGTTTTTGCTAAACGTATTCGAGGTAATGTTAATTCTTTGGTCATGTTCCAGTAAGGTCCCGTTTTTGAACCATGATGTGCATGTAGTTCGGGGGCTGCCTTCCACTATACACTCGAATACCGCTGTGGTTTGCTCCTCCGTTATTATTTGTTCCAAGCGTTGTATTATTTTTAGAGTTTCTATCTGCTCGTTACCTGTAGATGAGAAAAAAAAACTAAAGATTAAAAAACAGTATGAAGTGTTTTTTCTCCAAATCCTTAAGGCCCTGATCAGCGCCCGCGCATTTCACCATTTTTTTAGTTTTTAAACCACTGAATATTGTGTTACGAAAATTCGAAATCGACTAAATTGCTGAGAATAACATTAAAACGGTTCCGCAAAAATATGATATTGACCTAACTTAGTTTTAGTACCTAAAAATAGAGTTTTAGGATTTGCCCAGTTTTATGAATGAAAACTTGCTTGGATCGAAATATTTATTTTTTGTAACACTTTGTTACATCATTCTCAGTATTATCACCGCTTGCGATTTTTCATATCTATATTCAGGATTTCATTATATATTTAATAGTGTTGGGATTGGGATGCGCGAGCGGCGTGCTGTAATTTGGTCCGTGCCATAGTGATAGTAGGTAAAACTCGTTAATAGAACTGCACTACGTACGTTACGTAGATCACTTAAATTAGTTATTTGCTAGACGTTTGGTCACCTTTTGGCACAGAATAAATAGTACTACTAGGCAATAAAGTAGCATTTCAACTCGCACAGCGCTGGATACCGCTCGCTATATTCACCTAGATATACCGCTCTCTTTCTATCACGTATCCTTAGTTACGTGCGACGAGACTAGCGTGCGGGCGGCGACTTACTTCTACTTTACATTGTCCACCCGGACGGAGCGCCGGCCGAACATACCTAAACTGCGGAGTGACACCCCCCCTGCTATTGGTAAATATAGTGCAACTTTTTTGATTGCGTTTAGCGTATTCATTTCTACTATTTGCGTTTGGCGATTTTATGAAATAAGACTCCACTCCATCTAAATATGAAAAGCTCTTTTATTTCAACGTGACTGAATAGGTAAACTCGCTAGTACTATAAACTCGCTTTTAGTTTGTGTTAATTTAGTGTGTATTTTTTTGTGTGTGTGTTTTTAGTGGTTTTTTTATTAACTTTTTTTTTTCACCCTATTCCTACCAAGCAATTATTTTCGACTTATTTTTGGTTTTTTAAATGGCACATGCATTAGGTATAATTTATTTATTCAAAACAAATGTTGCAAAAACTAGGTATGATAGGCAAATGTGTAAAATATATATTGTTTTTTATTTAACCTGTGTTGTGTTGTCCCAATGCTGGGCAAAAGTGGTGTAATGGTGGTGTTTTATAGGTAGGGTAGGGATAGGTGTACCAGGCCAATTTTTCTGTGACTAGCCATCAGCACTTTATTAGAATAAAAAACTTTTAAAAAAAAACACATTTTCAAAGTAAGTACTTAGGTAGCGGTGTAGCTTACAGCTTACACGATGTGAGTAAATAAAATAGGTTAGCTGTTTTACTTACTTGTTTCGTGCTGTGTATCACTCTCTATAGTAGTAGTCGTGTAGGGCTTTGATTCATATTCCTTATTTTCGAACACTAAAGCAAACGTGTAAGTACTTTTATTTTATTACTATTATATTCAAAAGTTAGCAGTCTAATAGGAAATGGTACACTTTTATTTTATTACTATTATATTCAAAAGTTAGCAGTCTAATAGGAAATGGTACACTTTTATTTTATTACTATTATATTCAAAAGTTAGCAGTCTAATAGGAAATGGTACACTTTTATTGTATTACTATTATATTCAAAAGTTAGCAGTCTAATAGGAAATGGTACACTTTTATTTTATTACTATTATATTCAAAAGTTAGCAGTCTAATAGGAAATGGTACACTTTTATTTTATTACTATTATATTCAAAAGTTAGCAGTCTAATAGGAAATGGTACACTTTTATTTTATTACTATTATATTCAAAAGTTAGCAGTCTAATAGGAAATGGTACACTTTTATTTTATTACTATTATATTCAAAAGTTAGGAGTCTAATAGGAAATGGTACACTTTTGTTTTATTACTATTTATTATATTCAAAAGTTAGCAGTCTAATAGGGCAAGTAAGTTAACGTGTAAGTTATTTTATATTATCTATGTGACACTAATGATATAAATGCGAAAATTTATTTGTAGGTACGTACCTATGTGTATGTTTGTTACCTCTTCACACAGACAGAATGGATTTGGATGAAACTCGGAACGGACATAGCACATTTACCGAAATAATAGGTATATAGGCTACTTTTTATATTCATCACCCAGGTGAAACGACGGGGCGAGGCGCAGCTTGTTGAAACTTGATCCACTTAGTGATAATACTATCCACCGCTTTGTTAAATTTCATCAAAATCGGGATAGCCTTTTAGTTGTAATATAAGATCTGTTAGGTATAGTTTAATATATCTACATCGTAGTGGTAGGACTGTACTGTTGAGTCCGCCTGGGGAAGTACCTACCACACCTTTTCCAGTTATTCAATCGCCAAGCAGTAGTGTGCAAGCATTACTGTGTTCCAGTTTGAAGGGCAATGTTACCAGAGAAATTAGTGGGTATGAAGAGATTTGGCCCGCCCTGCCCCCCACTTCCGCGGCCGCTGCAGGGACCGCGGAACTACTCCAGGACGGGCGTGGCAAATAGAGGAACCTTCTTTACCAGGTGGTGAGGGGAAAGCTACTGACCTTTTGTGATCCGTAGGAAATGCTCAGCAGGGTTGTGTGATTACGTATTTAAGGGGGGTGATGCTCGCGCTCGATGTGGTGTTTCGTCTTCTCAAGCTCCAAAATCCATAGGCTCTGCATCCAGGGTGTTTCCTGCTCGCCGGCTTCCTCGGCCTGCACGCGCACCGCGCACGCGCAAGCTGAAGCTGGCACGGGGTGATACCGCTAACCAGGAGGTGTATAATCCGTTCACTTTGAAGGGGACTTGAAGACCCACCGACGGCACTGGTCTTTCACGCGTCGTACCGCGGCGGTCGCTCCAAGGTGGAGGAAAAGAAAGATGGCGATGAACGCGCTCGCGCACCCCGAGTAGGTATCGAGGGTGCAAACTCTGCTCGGTGGTGGAGACGTCTGTCGTGCTCGGTAGCTTGTCTCGCACTCTCGCAGTGTCAGAAGAAGAACTGACACAGCGATATCACACGGAGGCGCGCAGCAATCCTACCTTACACCAACTCGAAAATAATGTTTTTCTATGTGTGGTTACGTGACAGTAGAACTGCGTTCCGCGCGAACTTACATTTAAATTTTGAATTAAGAACAAATGTGAAATATAAGAAATCTGGTTCGGTGTACGAACCACCAGGTATTAAAATTGGAGGGGGCGCAGGAGGCGCGGGGGGGCAGGGGAGGCCAAATGCACCCCTAAAATCAAACGGGGGGGGGGGGTTGATTTTAGGGGTGCATTTGGTTTCCCCTGCCCCCCACTTCCACGGCTTCTGGTGACGAGCACAGGGCAGTGCGGCGCAGGATTGTGTTCGCAAATTCACAATTCTGGCAATGCTACTATAAGTGGCAGGCGTGATGATTACCACGTCTTGCTCGACTCGTTTCTTGATTGCAATAAAATAAAATAAACTATTTAATAACTGAGGTAAGAAACAATAGGGAATATGCATGTGTTTTTTTTCTATTGATTCACTAAAAAGCTGACTAACAACAAAACAAATCATCGAAAGTAAAATTGTAATATGTGCACAAATAACGAAGTTATAAACATTTTAGTTTCATGTTAGACAGGGAGGGCACTATACTAGGTTTATTACGTCAAAGTTCACAATTCTAAACAAATTCTATACTATGCACGTGTTTTGCTAGAAAGGGACAGATGACTCCCTCCCAAATACTTGACCGCTTATATTTCAGAACTTTACCAGCCGATTTCAATTATTTTTTCGCAGTAAGCATCAGATTCATTTAAACTCTCTATTTATTTTTATTTTTAATGCTTGAAACACATGCATATTCCCTACAGGACAATCAGGACCACTTCGAATCGATATTTTGATGTTTGACAGTACTATTATTTCTTCTGGTTTGACTTGTAGTCCCACTAATTTTCATGGAAAGGGATTTCCATGAAAATAACGATAGGTAAGTAACTTAATTTAATTAATCAATGAAAACAAATATTTTAATCTGTATTTTTTGTTAACAGTAAAAAGTGAAAGTTGTTCTGCCACGATTGTTCTGTCACATCCCTGTTACATAATGGTTTATCCTATCGGGCTTTAGTTTAGCCTAGGCTATACCAGTTTATCCTATTGCATGTAGGAAGAATTAGTTTAGCCTAGGCAAAACTAGTTTATCCTGAAATCGGGTTTGGCCGGTAACATTTATGCATAATGTGGGTAATTGTAAAACTTATTATTTACGATCACCATCACTATTAATAAACCAATCAGTCTCGAATAAGCCGCCTTTCAATCTGCACCCCGTACTTACATTTCTTCTTATGATAGCTTAGAGTTACAAACTACGCTTAGTAATAATTACTTAGGTTAGACCAGAGGCAGAAAGACACATGTAGCTTATAGTTACTGCGTACAGAACAAACTGTTCTATGGCAGAACAACGTTCACGAACAACGAAGTAAGTCTTTTCCGCAATTAAATATAAAAGATTGTAAGTTTATTTCACTCACCGGTCCCAGCTTTACGAGCCTCCATTTTTATCTGTATCGAACACAAACAAATAAATTATTAAAAGAATAACATCTAGGCTATAATATCTAATCTACAGTCATCTATAGGCAGCACGCGTAGCACGCGTCGAGGACTAATAAATTATCTCTCCTCTTTACGGACAAAACTGGACGACTGTCTCGACTCACTTACTGACACGATTTTCCACAATAATATCGGTAGAGAAAATTATATTAAAACTAATTATATCAAACAAACCCTACAACCTAAAAAAAATACAAAACTTAAACTAAAAGCCCCGTAGATGATGGAGAGGTGGCCAGAATGCTGGCGGCATTGAAACGTTGGATGGCAATGCTAAGTTGCTGGCCAAAATACACGCCAGCATTCCGGTCACCTGACACCTCGACTAAACAAGAGAAAATACAGTTTTTTTTTTTTTCTTAGTTCTTGGCATCGCACGTTGTGCATTCTGCCAGTGTCAAGTTTATGATTTTTTCAAGTATTTATATGTAAATCAAGTCAAATATGTAATGATATCACAGTCAGTCACACGAAATTAGTCATAGTCGAGTCCAAGTCATGCCCTAGTAAAGTTGTGGCGACTTTACTATGAGCTTATACGGAGTTTTGAAAACAACACAAAAAGACATGTTTCACCACATTATATCACTTGCCCACACTCGTGCATGTAATTCAACACTCAATGAATAAAACACCACCATTTTTAATCATTAATTCGCGAAAATACACAAGTTTAAGAAAATTATAGAATGCAACGACATGATTTTTCCGTGTTCCGCCAAAAACCAAAATACAGTTTACGTTTCAAGAACTAGAAGATAAAGACAACCCGCAAGCTAATCATGTAACTGTTCGGGATCGCGATTCGGATCGCGATTTGTCATAAATGTCACTTTTCATTGTCACAGCTTCACGGTATCACGGAGAGATTTCTCTCGCTATCGTTATCGAACGAATGCATTGATTTCCTTAATTATGTAAGCAAATCCGTCGGTCTTTTGGCGTTTCATCCTGCCCTGCAGGGTCAAATGAGTTTTGGCAGTGACAGTGACAAGTGTCAATTTTTGACAACTCGTATCCGAATCGCGATCCCGAAAAGTTACATGATAGCTCCGCAGCTTCCTCAGTGCACTACAGATTCATATTTGTGACAGTAGTCCACTTATTGATGATAAAATGAATTATTATTATATAGTATTGAAGGGACCTGGGTAAGTCCTAAAACTGCATCCAGAACCACCGGAGAACGGGCAGCAGCGTCGTCTTGAGTATTCTACAATCCCCAAGCCACCTGCCAAGCGTGGGGATTATGGCAATCCCTCCCTTTTAAGGGGAGGCCTTCGTCCAGCAGTGGTCGTCTTCTGGCTGATGTATGTGATGGTAAAATCATACTTGGGTAGGTAAAGTTGGTATGGTGGTAAATGAGAAATGTACCTACACAAACTATAAAACTTTCGCGTCTTTAGGCCGAGCGAAGAGAAGTTTTCAGCGACAAACAAGACAGCGTTTGTGTTTGTTTGTATCTATGCTTCTTCGATGATCTTTGTATATTTTTGTATTAGTAAGTAGGTCATACGATAATATGTCTAATTTGGTACCTACATTATCTTTACTTTCATTAAATCTAAATGTAAGGCACTGAGTCTCACGACACAGGACTCCCCTAGTCTGAGACTCATGGTTCACATGTTTAACCTACCCACTAACATTAGTTTAAACTGTAAAATCTACCTACTAACTTCAAATGACTATGTTATTTTTGCTCAAATAAAGTTCTTATTAATATTATAAGCAAAATCCAGAAAATCGCACTAGGGGTTGAATAGAATAGAAGAATAGAATATCATTTATTATCATATAAACACATTAATAATAATTTTTAAAATAAAAATATGTACTACGAATGCTTCTATTATGGACTCGTCAATTTGGTACACAATTAAATATTTTGAAGGTAAGTAAGACCCATTGAGTCTCACTCGGCAACCGACAATTTATATTAATAAAAAAATGAGGGTAGGTCTATGCGCGTAAAAGCGATAATTAAGTAGGCTGTATAATGGCCTCGTCAGACTGGTACACTCATACAATATTGAAATATATTTAAAAAATCTAATATTAAATCAGTTGTATAGGGGCTTTGTCAGAGAAGTTTTTGTTAGTGACAAATCTGTCCCTTTCCCACAAAACAAAAAATTACGTCACGCCTTACTTGTCAGAATAGAATTTATATGGCGTACTGAGAAGTGACGTCACGATTTGCTGTTTCGCCTCTCTGTCTAGCATGATATTAAAATGCTTATAAGTTGCTTATTTTTGATCAGATATTCATTTTCTTTTCATTAATTAGCTATATTTTTGGGCCAAATTTAAATAGGACAATTTAAAAAAACCAGTTATCTAGCCTATTACGAGTCCGAGATAAGTAGTATACTTATCTATGCATCGTGTGCATCTGGCTTTAATACTTTAAGTAGGCATAACGTAAGTGAGAGCACAGCACGGAGCGTAGACCGGGCTTGTCTCAGTTGACTCACGCTTCGTATAAGGTCAGTCAAGGCGACTTGAGGCCGGCGACGCCAAAACACGCTGTTACCTTGCCTGCGTACTCGCACCCTATGTTAATGCACCGCTTAGTACTTGGCATAAACAGCTTTTAGTAATGAACTTATACATAGGGAAATTCGGCTTACCTGCAACTGTACAAAATAAACTACTTAGTTATTAGATAACTAAGAACCTACTTAATAAGTGGTGATCATTTGAATCGCATTATATGTTTGAGAAAAAATGATAGGTAGGTAATAACACCTTATGGGATTTCTCCAAACTACCAATTGATGTTATTCAGATCCCTGGGCCTACACAAACATACCTTGAGAACAGAGTGGGTACGCTTGTAAATTTAAAAGTTTCAGAAATAAATTAATTTAAATAAACTTGTATTTTTATCCAGAATTCTGGCGTCGCTACCTCGATTGCGCTTTTTATACATACTTATATATATCATATATAAGATATAAAATCACTAATATAATTATAATAGACCTAAAATAGTTTTATACTTCTATATTTAACGTTATTCTTGGTTAAGTAAAAATATAGTTCTGATCCAAGCAAGTTCTACCTATGTTATACTTCATGGGCGTATACATGTATAGGGGGTCTAGGGGGTCCGGACCCCCCCCCCCCCCCCCCCCCCGCCCCTTAGCATCAAAAATGGGTGTCATGTCATTATCCTATGACACCGGGTGGGACCGAAGTGTGGCATAGCTATTCGACAAATAGGTACTTATATACAGGGTTAGTTCTAATCAGTTAAAAATAAAATAAAATAAATATCGCAGGACATTTTTTCACACAGCGCCATCTAGCCCCAAACTAAGCAAAGCTTGTAATATGGTAACTAGATAGCTGATAGAATACTTATATACTTTTTTTTGTAAATACATACTTATAAGGGCATCACGGGCATATTCTGTACATAAAAACAAATAACTTGTACAATGGGGCCAACTATAAAACGAGAAAAAATTATCAGCTGTTCCATACAAAAAGCTTGTCGATATTGGGCAAAATGTATGGAACAGCTGATATTTTTTTCGCCATTTCAATGTCGGCCTCATAGTAAAAGTTGTTGTTTTGATATACAGAATATGCCCTTAAAAGGATGCTAACTGATTAGAACTAATTATAATTGGTCTTCGTGCTACCACCTATCACCTAGCATTGCTTTCAACCCCTATATACAAAAGTATTCTATCTATAGACCCCGTATGAAAACTACTTATAGCTACTCCCGTAGCAAATTCACCGATTGATATTTTTCATTGCAAAACTACCGTAAATTTTGGTGGATACATAATGAAATTAAATATTATTTTCAAGCATCTTATTGGCAGCAGTGTACTCTAAAATGCTGATTAACATGCTTTATTATGAATAGCTGCTTCTGTGACAGGCTTTACTTTACCCCGTATCTTATACTACCTTAGAAATGACAACTCTAGACCAAAGGTGGCACAAATGACACGTACATGCGTGCATAACTAATAGATAATTATCCTAATGTCGCGACCTACATGTAGCAGGTTTCCATATAAAGGCGCAATGTCTATGTGTCACAGGGCTTGTAATTAGGTACATCTAGGATTACAGAAAACGACAAAAAATCTACGTACGTGTACCTATATTTAAGTAAACGTGGAAACGTGTAGGCTCGTAATAGTTAACCCATATTTTGTCTTTATCCGATTAATAAATAAAATAAATAAATATTGGTTTACATTTTTACACAGCGCCATCTACCTACAAACTAAGCAAAGCTTGCATTATGGTAACCAGATAGTTGATGAATACTCTTTTTTTTTGTGATTACTTATAATACATACAACACCCAGACACAGAACAAACCTATATTATGTTCATGTGTTACATATTAAAAACAAAAACGACGGATTAACGATTACGAGACTAATCAATATTACATTGATATGTAAGTATGTTCCATAGTTATATTATTATTTAGGTGTTTTTTTTTTTTTTCTTATTTCTTGGCATCGCACGTTGTGCATTCTGCCAGTGTCAAGTTTATGATTTTTTCAAGTATTTATATGAAAATCAAGTCAAATATGTAATGATATCACAGTCAGTCACACAAAATTAGTCATAGTCGAGTCCAAGTCATGCCCTAGTAAAGTTGTGGCGACTTTACTATGAGCTTCTACGGAGTTTTGAAAACAACACAAAAAGACATGTTTCACCACATTATATCACTTGCCCACACTCGTGCATGTATTTCAACACTCAATGAATAAAACACCACCATTTTTAATCATTAATTCGCGAAAATACACAAGTTTAAGAAAATAATAGAATGCAACGACATGATTTTTCCGTGTTCCCGCCAAAACTCATTTAGGTGTTATTTACCGTGATTATGTTGTGAAATTAGCTCCCGATATTTCGGCACAGTAGGCGTGTGGCCTAATGTTTAATTTATGACAAATAACAGGCTTAGTGATGAATATACCTAAATACATTACACATACTGAAAAAAATAATTGTATTGGCTGATAAATCTCTGAGATATGAGCGTTTAAAGTTTTAGGTGGGCATAGAGAGGGGATAGGGGATAGGTAATGAAAATTGAAGTCGTTTTTTTTAAAATATTTTACGCGAATGTGAGACAAACTTAGAAAAATTACCTGGAGACAAAGAAGTCGCACTTTGGTTTAGATTTCATTGAACGTGAAATCAAAACATCGGAATCACTTCCAAATATTCATTTTGTCAACGAAGATCCTTACGCAGAATTAATTAAAAAATCTCATTTCAGTGGCAAATTTCTCTTTTTGTGGGTACAGCCTCTCTAATTATCTCGGTTGCCCTTTGGCCGGCGACTGGCTCAAACCTGTTCTTAAACTGTACATCACTCTGGACTCCGCCTCGAGAAATAACCGAATGACCGAAATTTCTTTAAATGAGTAGAGATTTAAAAAGCTTTTTAAGTTGGAGATAATAAAACTATTAGGTCTGGTCGAACGTGGCCCTTCCGGTGGAATTTGAATACCGACAATGTACTGGCTTATCTAGTTATGTGCCATGTCTTAAAGGGAAAGCTTCGTATACCTATAGTATAAGTACTTATCATAATAATCTGTGGCCAGAGAAGTTGTTTGGGAAGTGAAAGGATGCTTTTGATGGATACCTACATAACTTGGAGGATCTAGCTCTCTCTCTCTCTCTCTCGTATATAATCAAACCTACATAAGCAAGTTAAAAAAACTGGCTTGAATTTGACACTCGTCAAAAAATTTGTCATCGACTTCTTGAAAAAGTTTATAGGTATGATCAAAATTATAGTCGTAACCAGCTAATGCCACAAGTTTATTCTCGGCGATTACTTATATACAATGTGTAACAAAAAGGTTCAACAATACGAAAGGGTATGTATATACTCATCGTTTAACTTTTAGTATGGGGCCAACCCTGAAATCGCGAAAAAAAATAGCTATTCCATACAAAAAGTTCATTGACCTTAGGCAAAATGTATGGAGCATAATGATGAGTATATACATACCCTTTCGTATTGTTGAACCTTTTTGTTACACATTGTATAGATTTGCAAAACAGAAGCCATTAATAATAATTTGTCTTTGTAAAGGGCATGTATTTTGACCACCATGCAATGAAATGGTTATATATGAAATGGTAGACCCATTTCAGATATAACCATTTCATTGATGGTGGCTCGAGGTGGCGTAATTACTATATTATTTTTAGAATTTGATACCTCAGCAGGTGGATACAAGAGAAAAAAATTGCTTTGGCTCCTCCGGTGGAGCCTGGCGGTGGACACATGAGGCGGGAGGGCGAAAATACACCTACTTCCAAAGACGAAGTTACTACCCAAGTGGCATTGGCAAACGCGTCCCGTAGCCTACGCCGAGGACTCATAATCATGACTTATAAAATGGACTTGGACGTATATCATGGCTCGCGTGCTAGGCAGGCAGACAGGCAGACGCCCGTATCCGTATCTCCTTTGATCGGACATAAACCGAATCGACATGGGTCGGGCCGTATCGAATATCGTATCAAAGCAGCATAAGTATCGGGCTGCGTATCATCACCCGTCCAAATAAGCGATCGTGACGTGTCGGCGATACGGATCATACATACGGTGATCGGATCGGCCAATAATAAATAATAATACCTATGTAGACCCAAAAAATGAATATTAAACCTGTTGTTTGGCACAAGTTACGATTGTACGATTGTGTATGTCGGAATAGGTACCTAGGTATAAATATAGCTGTACCCATGAAGGTATGTTTGTATATTGACCCATCACGCATCTTTTAACTCGATTAAAGTCTCAAATCAACGAAAACTTTTAAAAAAATAATTTAGCTTAAGGCCGTGTATTCCACGTTTCAAGCACATTTTTTAATGAGATCAATAATTAGTCTAAAGCTGTATCAGGTAGGGTCACATTTAGCGGAGCAAAAATATGGCGGTTACGCAGATTATTGTGTGTCAAACTTCGATTTTTGAAGATTTTCTCAGATTACTTGAAAAGTATAGAAATTAATTACTTTGAACCACAGAATGCTCTCCAAAATACTATTAACTTATAATACACATTTTTTTTATGTGACTATGTGCTGTAATTAGAACATTAAACTGAAAATGGTTTAAAAATAGAAACTGTTTCGGTATTTTTGCTATCGAGGTAAGTATAATCAATCGTGTTTTCATCCACAAAAGTTACTAAGACGGATGTTCTTCTGTAACATTTTGTACTTTTGGGCTTTAAATATAGTAATTTGACTAAATAAATTTGATTTTGCGAGGGGCAAATTTGGTAAATATAAGCCTTAAGTCAGGAACCTACAACCTATCGTCATCACAAAGAACAAAGTATATAAAATAAAAATAAAAACCTACCCAACTCCAATAAAAATAATTCCTTTAGTATAGGCTTACTGTAGTGTAACTTAAGCAAGCCAAAATACCCACTAGTTGATAAGCAGAAAAACAAGTAGTACCTTATATATTTTATCGAGTAGGTACTCAGATACATACTGACTAGTCGGTAATTTATTTATTTATTATATAATTGCGAAGACAATAACGCTTACTTCCCTGATGCATTCAAATCAATAAAATTGTACCACACATTGTGCACACGAATGTAACAGAAGAACGCAACATATACATATAAAAAAAAATTACAAAGCTACCTCGAGGAATTACGTCGTTGCTGTACATTTCAACTAAAATCTTTGCGAACTACCTCCATTTTACTGGCAAGTGCAAAATGGACAATTTTAAACAAAATAATAACTATGTAGAATGACAGACTACATTAAAAGTTATAAAAAGTAAGGTATAATAATTTTGTAGATTAACCCTCTTATGCATAAAACGTTAAAACGTATTTCAAACCTATTTTAATTGAAAAGTGTTTTGTTAAATATCTTTCCAATTACGATTAGAGCTTGAAAATAGAAGACAAACACTTTTTAACAAAAATAGTTTTCAAGTTCAAATCCTTTTATTTCGACTAATTTTTCTAGTTATATTAAATTAAAAATCAAAAAAAAAACAAATGTTTAAATTCATATTACAATTAAGACATATAAATTACAATTATTTAAAAAAAACCCGTCGTTTTCAAATGCTTTTTAATTTTTTATGCATACGGTACGGTACATAGACGGTAAGTATTTTTTTTTTATAAAATCGGAAAAACAGAATGGAATTTAGTTTCGCATTTTACAAGTACATAATGAGAAAACATCACAAATCGAAGTTTAACACGCATGGATTTGCGTAACCACCGAATTTTTGCTCCTCCAAATGTGACACTATCTGGTACAACATAAGACCGATGATCGATAAAGAATGATCGTGCCTGAAACGTGGGTTAACCCAAGCTACGCTACCGTGCTGCGCGTGGCCTAGTAGCCTAATCGGGAGACCGCTCCACTTGAAATCGCGAGGTCGTAGGTTCAAACCCAGGTCCGCACCAATTAGCTCTATATAAATAATGAGCGAGTTTGTGTACGGATTTTTAGTGATGAAACTTGCATAGGTACGTTCGGAGAAGAAATTCAATGGCGTATGTGAATCCACCAAGCCGCCGCTGGGCCTGGTATCGCTGGGCCTGCGGTGAGTATGGCATTTTTCCCTTTGGGGGTAGGCCTATGTCCAGCAGTGGACTATTGAATACCTTTTTGTTTTATTTATACGGGAGTACTCACGTTTAATTAAATCGGATACTCCGACTATAGCAAGCAGGACGTAGCTGCACGCGCGTCGTGCTATGTTTTCACTCTTTGAAAAAGGTCATCGGATGTGAACGAAACTATAGTCGGAGTATCCGATTTAATTAAACGTGAGTATTCCCGTATAAATGAAACAAAAATGTGTCAAAACCACGTCAGTTTCCATAATAATATTGAATACCTATGCTTTTTTTTTAATAAGCAAGCCAAATCAAATATAAAATCATAGAAACTGATCTAAATTGGTTCAGAAAAGGGGTCATGAGTCACGTCACAGTCCGCTGCGAACTACTATTACCGCTATTGTACCTAAAAGATATTGTAAAATTAGGGTAGAAATGAATTTCTCGAAATTTCATTCGGGTGACAAAACGTCACAAAATGATCATCATTTTATCTGGCTCGCCACTCTGCCTTATATTAATTCATTTTTACGATAATTAGTCACTTATACCAATACCGGGACCTGGGTATGTCCTTAAACTGCAACCAGACCCTCCGGAGGACGGGCAGCAGCTTCCTCTTGGTTAACGGTGGTGAGCATTCTGCGATCCCCAACCCGCCTGCCAAGCGTGGGGATTATGGCAACACCCCTCCATAAAGGTGGCCTTCGTCCAGCAGTGGACGTTTTATGGCTGACGACGACCTACAGCATTATTAAAATATAAAAATATTTTTATAATGACATAATTTTTTATTTGATGTATTTTTTAACAAACAAAACTACAAGTAAATCAAAATCGGCCTGGGAGCTACGATCCCTCCATCCATCTCTGTTTGCGACGGGGATTATTTAGAAAACCAAAAAAAACACTAAACAAATTGGTTATGTAGGTATGGGAGGAATAAATTCCGCCTGTTCCACATAACCACTGGCCTATCCCTCTAGGGAATCACTGTTATTCTAGGGCTTCACCTGCGTGACGCTTTACGTTCAGTTAACGGAATAATTAATGTGCAATAAATGATGCATTAAACAATGCGCTACATGGGTGGCCACACTATCATTTGACTTTGAATATCGCCTAACGTCTAACGACGTTAATCATGCCACTAGCCTATTTCCGCGCTAACACCCGGCCATATCTGCGTACTGTATCAAATACCGCGCTAAATAATGGCATTACACGCAGGTGAAGCCCTGGCATTATGGAAGACATTTTTACCTTTAGTCTCGGCGCGGTGAGGCGGGTTGGAGCGAAGTAGAAGAGCAGGATCTGTAACAGGATGTTTGATTAAACGATTTAAAAATTGTAAGGTTCACGAAACGCCTATAACGAGCTCTGGAATTAATGTACCTATAGTTTCCAAATGAAAAAGATTGTATTCGTGTAGGTACATGTAAAATTTATTTTTAAAAAAAACAGAAAAATTCAAATTCAAATTCGAAATAAGTAATTTTAATCACACGATTTGAATTATTTCACTCGGTAGACACAATAATTACAGTTTTTGTTTTTTTTTTAACTTTCTTCACTTTTTTATTTCATTTAGGATCTAATTTTACATGTAACGTTTAGAAACATTTACGGCCTTACCTAAAATAATCTCGATTCTCTTAGTCACTGCTTAAACTTCTGTCCTTTTCTAGCACGTGCATCTTCACGTCAGAGAGAAGATGGCAGAGCATCTTAAGCAGTGACTAACGGTTGAAAAGTTTTTTTAAGTAAGGCCGTTAGTTATTAGCTGTGTACCTATCTATTTAGTAAAATCTTTAGTTTGTTGCTCAAAACAGAGCGCAGCACGCGGCGCAGCGTCAGAATGTGCGCTCGTGTCTTCAATAGGTACCTACCTACATAACCAAAGCGGGAGCTTCTATGGATTTACGTGATATTTTGCATGCTGTCAGGTATATATAGGTAATCAAAGCACGAGGACTAATTTGTCGCGAAGGCACAACACACATCCTTACACTTTTTAGTATTTGAATTTTTAAGATCCAGTAGAATCTGTGACCAAAATGAAAAATGAGGGTAGGTATGAAAATACCTACTTAGGTACTTCTTATAAAGCAATGGATAAAGGAAATATAATATAAAAGATGTTGGTATTTAGGTATCTTTCTGTTTTATGAGCTTTAAGACTAGAGAAATGATTAAATTTCTATTAATAAAGGTGATTTAAAAAATCGTTAATATATATAAAAAAGTAGGTACCTACTTGGCCTTTGAGCAAAGTAATCAATACTTAGTTAGGTATTACTTAATATTAAATACTAACGGGAATCGGGAAGTTGTTTTAACAAGTCGCCTTGTGAAAGTGAATATCACCGCACTGATGGGAACTGACGAAACAGAAAATAAACTTACCAATACAGTATACGTAACTTGATGAAGGTAACACACTTTCGGATAAAATTTTCAACTTTTTGTGGAGCGCGGCAACGAGTCTCACGAGTCAACGAGGTCCAAGCTGGAGTGACAGCCGAGCAGTGCGCCTGCGCGTACGTTTACGTCTGTTCTGTGTCGTGCATACGCGGTGTGGCCACTACAAAACTTTGTGATTACGTAGATACTTAATGTTATTTGTCACAGTGCCACCTCGTTGGAATGTTGTTTGTTGTTTTTTATTTTCTCTACTTTAATTTGTATTTATTTAAATGATCATATTTATTAGATATAATATTATATTTATTATGATATTTTAAATTGTAGTTTATTATAAAATATTATGTATTGATTGATTGACTAACTCTTTATTGTTCACACCAAGAATTACACAGAAATAATTTAATAAACTTACATATTGGAATAAGTGGCGGCCTTATTGCTAAAAGCAATCTCATCCAGGCAACCTTTGGATGGAGAGGATTTTTAGAATGCATAGAAGACGGGGGTGCAAGAAAAGAAAAGTGTGTGAAATCATAAACATGTACCATAATATAATTCTAACATAATATATATATAGGTATATGTAATAGTAAAAATACATACTAATACTTAAAATACCTACAATAATTCTAACATAATATATATATAGGTATATGTAATAGTAAAAATACATACTAATACTTAAAATACCTACAATATTTATAATAAACTAATATATATATAACATAAATACTTATATGTACAATGATAATTATACCTGTCTATATAATCAAAGTATATGTATGACAACACATTAGAGATATAATTATGAGAAATTTCTAGCATCAACGAGGAGGCATCAAATGTCTCACAACGCGCGGTGGGAGGCTTAAGGGAGAGGCTGTCTTTCGACCTAAGGGGTAGGGAGTGGAAAGTATGCCAGAAGGTAAACCGTTCTTTTAAATAGCGTGGGGTAGTAGGATTGAATAAAATGTTATATAAAAGAGTGACGATGTGAGCATTCCGCCGAAGGCGAATAGGTAACCACTTGAGTTTAGCGCGAAATTGAGAAATGTGATCAAATTTGCGTAAACCAAATATGAATCTGATACAATAATTTTGGAGGCGCTCAAGTTTATTTAGCTGGTCCTCAGTAAGATCAAGATAGCAGGCATCAGCATAATCTAAGATGGGAAGAAGAAGAGATTGTGCGAGCGTGACTTTAGTGGCAGTGGGTAAGAAATTTCGAAGCCGTCTTAATGAGCCGCCAGAAGCAAACAATTTGCTGCTAATCGTCTTAATGTGCAAATCCCAACTCAAAGTGCGATCAAAAATCACGCCAAGGTTTCTAACCGACTGACTAAAAGGTATGACAGTCCCATCTAACGATACATTTGGAATCGTAGCCCAGTCAACCCTAGAGATCATGTACGAGCTACCTATGACGATCACTCGTGTTTTTGTAGGGTTGACTATAAGACTATGAGATCAAAGGATCTGCTCCACTCTACGATTCGCCACAAATTATACACACATGTCACACATGCCACATGTATTAGTATTAGATTGTAAGTATGTTTAAGATTTGTAGGAATTTCTTGTTTACAGCACACCCCGTCTTTTCGTGTTCATAATTTTTCTCCCTCCTAAGGTTGTCTGGAAGAGATCGCTTTTAGCGATAAGGCCACCATTTGTACACTAGTATTTAATTTTAATCCTTTGTATGTATTTTTCTTTGGTGTGAGCAATAAAGAGTTAATATATCTATCTACGTACAGCTGTACCAGAAAGAGTAGAAATTAAGTAAAATGGAACTAAAAATTAGAAAACAAAATATTATTCAGTGTCGCCAAGTTATACGTCATTTTGAAGAATTTGTATAGAAAGAAGCGCCCCCATTTTTTTCAACTCTTTCTGGTAGACAAATACTTCGTAAAACGTCACATGAAAACTACGTTCTTTTATAAGTCATCATCATCATCATGATCAGCCCGGAGACGTCCACTGCTGAACGAAGGACCGCCACACTGTACGACAACCTGTCATTTACATCCACCGGTTGCCCGCGACTATTACAATTTTTTTTCTTCTACAAGTATCTATACTATTATACTACCTACAGAAAACATAATAGTAATACGTACAGATATTCACTCCCATAGAAAAATGACTAAATAAGTAGGGATAGTTGTACCACAAAATGTCTACTTATGTATAACTACAAACATGAAATATTCAGTACAAGGTAGAGTGTACTTTACTTGAATATAATAGTGTCGATATTACACAGTACCTACCTAGGCACTGTTCGCTGAGACGCATGAAGTCAACGTGCTAAACGCTACAGTGAAAAATCGACACTATCGCACTTATACTACAGTAATCGCTACGCAAGTTGACAAAAAGTGGAGATGCGCAGATATACAAAAAATATTACTTGTCCATTAAACTTGCCAAATATACTGCACGGAAGTGTACACCACAGAAAAGCGAAGGCCCTACCTCTTCTCTCTTCAGTGGTGTACACGCCGTACCTGCGCAGGCTCACCCCTTCCATGCCGACAATTTGACAACTTGTTTGGCGGCTACTGCACCACGTAAGCTATTTGGACGTTGTTACATTCAAATTAAATAGTAAATACAAAAGTCCTAATTTGACTAGTAGCTTAGTTCGAGAGCTATTGATTTTTGATTTTTGTAATATCGCTCATTGTGGCTCACCGACTAATGCTCAAAGCTGAGTCGTGGCACGAAATTAAAAAAATCTGGTGCCTCTCGTATGGTTTGGGATTGGATAAAACGTTCCAAATAGGTAGAAATCGTGCTTAAAAATCTACTATAATATTATTTATTCTGTGCTATATCGTACCTACCGACCTAGGTAGCTCAAAATCATGAACCGCAAATCACGGAATATACTCGTAACGTTTACTAAATATTTCGCAAACAACAAGATAATTAGGTAATTAATGCAATTACGAGCATTATTATGATGCTTTATGATTATGATGAATATTTCCCACCCAGGAAAAGCATTTTTGTCACGAACGTAGATGTTTATTCTGTGTCTGGGAAGTGTTGTGTGTGTTATAAGTAAGTCTTAGTAGGTATATGTAGAAAAAGTATTTACAAAAAAAATTACCTATTCTATCAACTATCTGGTTCCCATTCTCATAGTACAAGCTTTGCTTAGTTTGGGGCTAGATTGAGCTGTGTAAAAATGTCCACACGATTATTGAATTATTATTATTATCATTACTTATTGTATTTATTATTATTTTCTGACCTGGGTATGTCCTAAAACTGCATCCAGAACCACCGGAGGACGGGCAGTAGCGTCCTCTTGGATAACGGTACCACCGTCCACGTCTTATGGCTGATGATGATGATGATTGTATTTTTTTGGAATTTATTTATATCCCACTATGCGCGTGCTGACTGTACCGTGCCGTGCCGGCGGTACGGGTAGCGGGCGGGGTGATTTTGATCGTTTATGGCAGCGTTTTGTCAGCTCTGTTGATCTCATAAAAAAACGGATTATACGTAGATGAACGTAAAGGTACGTGAGGCATGGCAACATTGCATGCAAGCGGTTTCACTATGTACGTCCAACCAACCAACATAACTTGCCTGACCTGCGTAATACCTACGTATGACATAAAAACAAGTTCATTAAAATTATCTACCTTTCTAGCAGTGTCTTGACACCATGGTATTGCAGTTTAACTCACCTAATATGCAACTTTTATGCCCCGGCAATTTTCGCACAATTTTGTAAAATAATAAATATCTACCAATAACTAAATATGGCAGTATAATAAGATCGAGAAGTCGACAACTCGTCTTTTATAGTAGGGGAGAGCCCACGATGCTAAATGGGGATTTACTCGAGCGTCATAGAGACCTATTGGGTTGCAAAGCTTAGATGATAAAAAGAAAAAATATATATATAATGTACCTTTTCATCGGTGGGGGGAGCGGCTATAGATTTCCAAATATATTTAAAAAAAACTGTTGCATGGACATACCTACTCGAGCGCGTCAGCTATTAATAGCATTCATGTCCTACGTATGTTATTCTGATCGTTTGCATGATGGGGGTGGTCGTAAGTAAGGGATAAAAAAAAAATTGAGTGCGTCAGTTTTCTAAGGGGAGTCAGTTTCTAATGTAAAGTGAACCTAATAAAAAGCTCTCATTCAATAATCTGACGGTTTGGATGTGAAGCAAACTTGCGGCAAAAATATAATTTGACTATGCAAAAGAAACGCTATTTTGAAATACTCAAGCGCGTCAGATTAAGATATACCTATATGGTTTATCTTTATGTCCTAGACGATCGTCAGATTATGAGACAGCACATCTTTATGTCCTAGACGTGCTGTCTCATAATCTGACGATTATAAATGGAGGGATTCGCCTAATCCGACAAATAAAAAATAAAAAACATTAATCTCAATTAATTGAAACGCTCGGGAAAAAGCATGCAAATAAAAAAATATGAAATATTAAAATAAATAATAAAAATAAAAATATTTATACTTTTTTGTAGTTTCTAATGTATTTTTATTTTGCAAAGTAGGCAGTTTCACGACAAAATACACACTATAGTGATTATTTATTAAAATAATATCACTCATAGTAAATATTTAACTTATATTAAAATAACTAAATAGGTAGGCCAAAACGTTGGAAATACGTTGTAATAGTTATTTATAATACTAGTGCAGGTATGGTATGCATGTATGTATGTAAGTTGTAAAACTAGTAGATTAATGTACGGCTTACCATTGTCACGAGTTTGTAAAAACCAAATCCGCGCGAGTATCATAAAAATCGCACGCTGAAAACAATAATTGTACTAAGTGTATGAAATATTAAGATTTTGAGTTTTTGCGCCATCTGCTAAGAAAACATTGAAACGCGTCGAATGCAAAGACACTTGTTCTAATAGTTGATATAGTTTTTGCTAGATGGCACTATTGCACTAGTTTAGTGTCATTTTATCAATTACGTTGACTCAAATATATCGGATAGCGTAAATGCATAAATGACAAATTTTACTATTGTGTCGTTTTTTTTGGTAGGCGAGACGCACGCTATCCCTTTTGCTCTCATAAAAGTGCTATCTTCTATCGCACTCCAGCGCAACTCGTAAACATGACGGCGCGGGAGTCATTTTCGAACGTTGTTTTATTACACGATGGCGCATCATTCGTAATCTTTGATCTACCTGCAAAAATCTGCATTAAACTTTATCAACGAATTTTTGTTACTTCGGCTTGTGGAAATCGTCAGTCGTATTTTTCGTAATCCTTGAATTATTTCCTTCAAACTAAAATAAAAATTAGCCACGCTCGAGAATGTCGAGATGACGCTTTTTTTTACAACTTCGGAGCCCACCCTTTTTTACGTCAGTCTCAAATTGTCAGAGTAGTGGAATATACACTTTTTAGCATGTAATTTACTGACGCGCTCGAGACTTTCTGTTGATAATTTTTTTTTACTAGTCTGATCCTTTATCCTTGACGGGCGATCATATATATGAGGCTCATATTTGGTGGAGGTGCTTAACCGGGTACAAGGTATCCTCCTGTTATTAACCTGCCGCGCTTGAGTAAATCTCGAAATCCCCTCTTGGGCTCCCCTACTATTACTTACCAATTCGAATTTTTGATAACTATTATTTATTTAAGCACATAACTGCCTATGTAGTTAGGTACCTATTTAATTACATAAATACCTACCTTAAGAGATTTGGCCTTTGTTCAGCAGTGGACGTCTCCGGGCTGATGATGATACCTACCATCCTCCATGACCTACCTACAATTTTCTTTTTCTAACAAGAAAAAGCCAATCGACGTAACAATTTTCAATTACCTGCTTTGGCAGTTGACGTTGGGAACAGCGACAATGATAAAATTCACTGTCGCTGGTTTTGGGAAGAGTCTTTTTTTACAAAAAAAACTTTTGTAAGAGTAGGAGTAGGCGAGCAGGTACCTACTTGATCGTAAAGTAATTCTGTGATTCGCTCTTACAACCACAGAAAAGTGAAGGCCCTACTATTACTTCTCTCTTCAGTGCATGCTTACGACGATCGATCATGACCCGGCACACGCTGCGCTGGTTATCAATCAAGAGCTGGCGAAAGTGGACGGTACTTACCTACTTGCTTGTGACTTACTTGTACTCGAAATAACAACACAAGTGACGAAACGAAATGTCTTTGATGCTTGAAGAGTTATTTCACGCCGCCAGGTGTAAGCCATTATTCAAAATCACAATAGACGCCGTGGACACGACCGTCGCGCCATGATGCCTTCTATATATGGATTATAATAATGTAGACATACACTGAGGTACTTAAATATACTTAGAACTACAAAATGTATCACTCCTTAGACTACCTAATGGGTATTCATAATCATTCTCTTCAGTATACAGGGTTAGTTCTAATCAGTTAGCATCCTTATGTATATGTGTATGTGTAACACTGCAGGGCATAACTTGTGTGTATGACGTATGCAGGTAGGTATACCTAGCTCTTTATTTCGATATTTGCCCAAGTATAAAGTGCATTCCAAGCACAGAAGAATATCGAGATCGATTAATAACTTGGAGGATCTAGCTCTAAAGATTAGATACCGATAAAATACCTAATTTTAAATGACACTGATGAAGTAAAACTTCTGCGTAAAAAAATAGAGTTTTCACGATGATAACATAAATCTGGCAGACTGGAATTAAAAAAAACATTTAATGTGACATTCTCAAAAACAAATAAGCAAATTTTTTGTAACGTCATTGAAATAGATCTTGGTATTGTAAATGGAAAATTATAAGTGGAATTAAATTATGGAGACTTTAAATCGTATAACTAAAACGTTCGAAAATGTTAGGCTTGTGGTCAAGAACAAAAAATCGTCGGAGCGACTGCAGTGCCTGAAAAAGGACATTCATTCCCTGAGCACAGACCTCATGATTCTTGGCAAGGAAAACCATGAACATTATGTTAGGTCTCTCGCCATGGAGGGCTACTTGGCCTTACTATCCGCGAAAAATATGCCATTAGCCGTTATCGAGAAAAGGAACATTCTCCAGTCTGTCAGTGACAAGCTGAAGCCATTTGCCCTGAGAGACGAATGTCTCTTTATATTTCTGAGAATTCAAAACCTCCTTTGTTACTATTTTATTCAGTTGGACCAAGTTTCCTTTGCTCGAGACACCTTAGAAAACATGGAAGATATATATGACAAAATAAGCAAGGGTCACAGGTTCCTGGACGCAGAAGACTTATTTGCGGCTGAACCAGTCTGCAACATCAAAACTGTGAACCCAGAGAAAATAGACAAGGTCATCACAAATAACCTTCAGATGCAAGCTTTTCTCTACAATAAACTCAATTTGCAGGATAAATATACGTTGTACAATCACACCGCACTGCGCAGGCAGTTGGAAATGAAGGAAGGGACACCCCAGGATTGGGCTTTGCGAACGGCTAGGCTAGGGAACTACTTCACGTATTTGAATAGCATTGGGAATGCTCGACACCATCTCTGCGCGGCGTACCATGTCCTTCGAACTTGTCACGACAATTGCAAACTGATGCCGGAAGAGTTTATCCTGCAGAAGGCAGAGTTTGAAATGCATTTTTTGGAACTCAGTCACCACTGGATTAAGTATGGGCTAACGCTCTTCAAACTTTCCAAGAAGACAATACTTAATAAGTATTTTTCACATCCCTCTTCGAAACCAGATTTGTGGAAATCTGTGGATATATTAGAAGAAAACTTAACGAACTGCGAATCATCAGAACAAGAGAATATGAAGGACCGGGGCGCTGAGAAAACCGGTAAAGGTGACTACGACACTTCCGAGCGGCTGTTCGCATTCCCCTCTCTACACTTGGATGAAATGGAGAGCAGAGTTCCTTCGAAAAATGCTTGCTCCGTAGAAGAAGCTAGGAAGCTCTTTTCCTTCACTCACAAGTGGCTGATGCGAGCGAAGCATTACTACGATTTCGAGCACCACTCTGCTCAATATATTTCCTGCACTTTGCAGTTGGCAGAACTGTACGAGCATCTGGCCTTTTTTGAAAGAAACATCGATAACCAGTACAGTATACAGAAGCGACGTGCCGACGTCCTCGAAACGCTCAACTCGTTACTCAAGACGTGCGACAACGTGATGTCCGTTCAGATCGACGTGATCAGGGAATTGTCTCAGGTGCAACTGGAACTCATGGCATTGAATCTGCAGAAGTTGTGGCGCGAGGAGTCGCAAACCAACATGTTGAATTTGGATACAGACGTGGACTCGATAATCAACTCGCTTGATTCGGAGTCCAACAAGACACTGACGGAGAGAACGTTGAACTCGCCAAGCAAAAATATATTTTTGAGGAAGATGGAGGCCGCCACTTCGATCAACGGCAAGTTGTTCCGCCTGAGCGGACACCTAATGCCCCGCACGCCCTCGCAGCTGAGCCTGGCCGCCAGCCTCACGCGGGGCTAGCGCTCATGAGCAGAGCCGTCTTCGTCTGCATGTTTCATGTCCATACTTACCCGAAAAGACGACACGTTCCACTAAATTATTATGTGGAGCATTTGAAATTGACAAATAAAAATTGCTAAAGAACAAGTTATTGCTTTCAATTCTACCTAAGTAGTTGATATATGGTGATATTTCATAGTGTTTTCCTGGAAAAGAAACAATAAGTATATGTCACAAGTAGTGATATATTTTACACAATAATGTTCAAGAATAGTAGTACAAGTATGATACACTGGTAGGTATAAAAAATATACAAAGGTTTTGCAATTTTTACGATTATCATTAGGTCTTACATTGCTATTACAGTGTATTATCGTTTAAATGGCACAACGCAGTCACATAAAAAACATACAAGCAGGATTTGTGATCGTACGACTACAATAGTTATTATACCACAGATTACATAATAGGTACTTTACTAGAAGTCATGCTCAAAACGACACAAAACTTTCGAAACTACTACTACACCTTGGAGAAGTCAGCTCTGGGTACTTAATCACCGTACTATACCGACCGTAGCGGCAAGTTCGGCATCTCACAATACCTATCGCTTCACATAAGGTATATGTATGATGTTCAGGCCCGGATCTTGGGGCAAACCGGGGCACCCGCCCCAGCCGGCAGTTTCAGGGGGCGCCAAAATCAAAACAATATGGCTGAAATTAAAATAAAAACTTTCTCACAAAGCGCCTAATGTGCAGCGCACGTTGTTCTGCTTAGTTTTGCAGCTTTAACTGAACTTATTTTTGAGTTTTATAAGTATTTTAGCTCAAACTCTGGATAAAGGGAGCGCTACTATCAAGGTTCTGCCCCGGTTCGAAAAAATCGTAGATCCGGGGCTGATGATGTTCACCGATATTCACTGGTTGCACATGGACTTTTATGCGAGAGGTATCCGTGGCCAGATCGCACTGTTATATTGATCTGCTAGTATCCTTGGTCCGAATGTCCAATGATATGACGATGATATACAAGCGACTTGTGCGTTTCTATGGGGTCCATATACCAAAGCAGAAAAACAAATTTCATAATGACGATTAGCATTACAACTTTACGCAGAAAAATCATTACGCATAAAAAGCAAGCTGCATAAATCCTTGCGCATAAAGTTTATACGCATAGCAATTATCACCATAATCATCAAAAAGCATAAAATATATCGCCTAAATCAAACACGCATAACTACAAATATCACTAATTATTAAAAAGCATAAATATCAAAAAACCATAATACAAACTATATTTTAAACTCATATTTGACTCCGGGTCGGGGTCCGGGTCCGGGCGGTTCCGGGTAGTTGCCGCTAGAAGCTCTAGCGGTCGCCCCTGAGGGGAGCGAGCCACACTCCTCCCTTGAGCTTCTGGCGCCCGCGTTTTTTACTTATTACGTATTTACGTTACTGTAGGGGTAGTGACCACAAGCCTAGGTGGAGACGGGGTGCTCTGATTCGGATCTGTCAAATTTGAGTTGATTAGGTTTGAAATGAGTGATTTCAAACCTAACCAACTCAAATTTGACTCCTGCAGGGCTAGCATGTGCACCGCGAGAAAATTTTGTCGTGTCTTTATGTCGTGCGAAAACGAGACAAATTTATACAGATTCGTAGCCTTGTCCTGTTTTTAAGAATCGAGAAAATTTTCTCCCGGTGCGCATGCTAGTCCTGCAGGTGTGCTCCCGCCAGAAGCTCCTGAGTTTCGCTTCGCCACACCTGGCCTTAAAATATAATCTGTTGTATTGAAAGATCACTTAAAATTTAATTTATTCGACATACAACAATTTGATAAAAATAAAATTCGTAATACATCTAAGCCGTAGACTTTATGTATATTCAGTTTTTTTGTTTAATGTTATGTGTAATAATGTACAAAACATACGGGCGAAACGCAACAAAAATAATAACATAAACAAGTTGACCCTCAAGTTGGCTTTAATATTAAAAAATCACAAACATAACACTAAATAATAATCAACTACCTACATTTAAGAAGAACTTTTTTAAATGCATTGCATTAACATTGCACTCCTGACGTATAATTTTAAACATGTTGCACTAATAAGTACAGAATAACAATAAATATAGTAGAGTAGAAAACAAATCATTAAAAAGCTTTTTAGGTTAATATTTTTAAAAGACTATCAAGAACCCGTTTCATAATTTTCAAGCTGATACCTTTCCGCGGTTAAAGTGCTTACAACTAGAGTTCTTAAATATTTTTTATAAGCTAATGGGGCGTACAAGCAAGTGGTCAGCGCCGCCTAAGCACAACTGCTATACCTGCATTAATTAACATAAATTAGCCCAATCTTGCTCGACTTTACTCTTCAGTTAGCGTTTATAGAAAATAGCTACACACTTTTAGATCTTGAAACAGGCCCTAACGATACTTATACACCGTGAGTTCTTTTTAACGTGAGGGAAAAATTCGGGTGTAGTGTACTCATCGTTATGGACAACTCTTAGTATGGGGTCAACATAGAAATCACGAAAAACTATTTTAACTATGGATAATACGTTTTTTATAAAAAATATACAACCGACTTCAACTACGAATGCCTGGATGACATCGTCATATTTTCTAGTAATGATTATTTAAAAACGAAACCAATAAACCGACTTCGATAAAATTTATATGGGACTAGCTCTGGAGTATTACCTACCAAACAAAAAAATAACCATCAAAATCAGTTCATAATTGGCGGAGTAATCACATAACATACATACAAATAAGAAATAAAAATTAAATTGGAAGTCGGTTGAAAAGTAGTTTTTTTTTTCACGATTTCAAGGTTGACCCCATACTAAAAGTTGTTCATAATGATGAGTACACTACACCCTAATTTTTCCCTCACGTAAAAAAAAGTCACGGTTTATATATAGTAGGAAAATAATTATATTTAAAAACCGACTACAAAACAGTAGGCGATTGTATAACATTATTACAGGCAGATGTGCAGTGAATGCGTTAATACTATTGGTAAAATAGTATTAAACGCTTTCAGGCTGGTTAATAACTATGGAGATTTAAAAAAAAACACTTCTTAATAAAAACGTATATCGATTAAAAAATGTCGGAACAATCGGCGTATACAAAACATGCCTCATATTGAGAACCTTCCACCTTTTTGAAGCCGGTTAAATTTTGCTACACATAGTTAAGGATAACACCAAGTCCATGGCACTGGCAGATAATGTAGCAGGCGGCATTGTGGCAGGTATTATAATAGGTAAAATACAAATATAAAATGTTAATTCTTAATTCGAATATGTATTCTTTGCAATTTCTTGGTCCAATGATTTAAGTAAGTAAAAAAGTAATACAGTTAGAACGAAAATGTGTGCCTAGTTAAATATTTAAGCGTTAAATTTTCACACAACTCCGTCCTAAACTTGACCAGTGTACTTTATACGTTTTATTTTCTTATCCTACTAGTTTCATGTATCCATAAATATTTATAGTTGAATTTTAAATAATGCCGTATAAATAAAACGAAATACCCAAACATGTCGTCAAATGTAAATTAATTACCACTGGCTTATGGTCACAGATGTCATCGCAACAACAACCTGCATAATGCAATAATTAAAAAAAAGCAATGGTGTGTGTCATCCGCCAAACCAAACCAGCAGCGCGAGTACAAATCGCTAAATTTGACTTGTCGGTATAGCAGATTTATGTAGAAGATTTTGAGAATATACCGATTTTTATCGAATTATACCGATAAAATGTCAAATATGCGATTTAAATGTCAAATATACGATTTAAATGTCAAATATACGGTTTAAATGTCAAATATACGGTTTAAATGTCAAATATGCGGTTTAAATGTCAAATATACGATTTAAATGTCAAATATACGATTTAAATATTTTATAGTTACTTTGCGCGATAAAATCCGGAACGTGGATATTCGCCAAAGAACCAAAGTCACCGACATAGCTCGCAGGGTTTGCAAGTTGAAGTGGCTGTGGGCAGGACACATCGCTCGAAGGACTGACAACCGATGGGGAAGAAAGGTTCTTGAGTGGCGACCGCGAACCGAAAGACGCAGCGTAGGCGCGGCCTCCCACTATATATATATATGTGGACCGACGACATTGTAAAAGTCGCGGGCAACCGGTGGATGCAAATGGCAGGTTGTCGTACAGTGTGGCGGTCAAAGTGGGAGGCCTTCGTTCAGCAGTGGACGTCTCCGGGCTGATGATGATACGATTTAAATGACAAATATAACGATCGCCAAGAACGGTACTCGCGCTGTAGCAGCGCGAGTTCACCGTTCTTAATAATTGTTAAATTCGACATTTAAATCGGTAAAATTCGACATAAATCGGTATTTCCTCAAATTCGTCAAATTAATCACTTCTCACGGCACGTCAAATTTAACGACATACAGAACGGTACTCGCGCTGCAGTGTATTATTATTCGGCAATAAAATAGTGAAAACATTAAATGTGTAGTTAAGAATATAAGTTTTGATTTAGCTTAGTCATTTTAAAAATAACAGGTTAATTAAGCCTTTACACACTGTTTTTTCTTATCATTATTATCTAAAATCGTATGTCTAACAAGTATTTAGAAAATTCACATTAATTTTTTAGTTTTAGGGGGCATGTTATAATATTAATGACTAACATTTATCTATCTAGACCGATCTTATGTAAGATTAAAATGGATACCAGGAAAAATACATAAATAAAGTTATTGGAATGGTAATAAAGTTATAAAGGGAATGTTATAGGAGGGCTGACATAAAAATTACGCAAACAGTGAACAATAATTTCTAACTAATAATGTTTGTATAGGTAATAAAAAAAACTTAAATTCATTATAGGGAAAAATAAATTAAAGTTTACCAATACATTTTTAAATCATTCAATAATACAGCCAATTTTGAAGGCTTTACATGACAGTTCTAAACTTACAAAAAACCTTGCAGTCCTTATCTTAATAGACTACAATGAAAATGACAGCTATGTACAGACTGATTCAAACTTAATGGCGGCTGTGAAGTGCGCTGCAAGCGAGACTTTGCGATTGTACGCACACCGCACGCCTAATTTTTGCTACTGCGCAGCGTCTTGCACCTTAGTTCACAGCCGCCATTAAGTTTGAATCAGCCTGTACTAGTAAGTTTAGATCTGTCAATTAAATTAAGGCCTCAAGAATTGCCTGAATTGTGTAACAATAGGTTAAAAATATCTAAAACTACACTAAAAATTAGGTTTTTAACTTCGTTTTAACTAAAGCTATTTTTTTCACTAACAGTTTCGTTTTCTATCATAATAAATGCGTACAAAATAAAGGCAACGTTTGTTTTAGTCTGTTATATACGTTTGACGCAAATAAAACATACACAAATCATAACAGTTCATATAACTAAACTAACTAGTGTATATAACTAAATCTAAGGTTCCGCGCAAATGAGCCACCAAGCGCAGCCACGAAAAGTTGACGCTCGCCACCTGCTTTGGTGCTGCGGCAAAAAGCAACCCACCATAGCCAACGGTGTTCGGTGTTCAGTGGTATAAAATATTCGGTGGCCACTAGTAGTCGGTGGCCATCACAATTCGTAAAAAAAACTGTCTCGCTGACTATGAACGCGCTTCTAGCGAAAGCCCGCCGCTTTAGGCCGGGCGCAAACGACGAGAAAACCCGTAAGAAAAACCGTCCGGTTTCGCCCAGCCCGCTCGCACCAGTTAATCTGAGCCGTGTGTTTCGGACGGTCCGGCGCCTGTCGGGTGCCGTGCCGAATCAATGTGCGACCACTCTTGGACAGAGGCGGCGTGCAGCAGACATTAATATTGTCGCTGGTGGCGGACACGAACTACTCGCGTGCGGCGAAAGCGAAACCATAGGAAACGTTTTTAAAAGCAATAAGTAACGAGACGAGCGAGACGTTCGCCTGGTAGCCAGTAGCAGTGGCAGAATTGTGAACTTGCGAACAAAATCCTTATCTGTTATTTACCCAACCCTGAGATATTAGATAACAATCTCTTTACACCCAGTAATTTTGTAATAAAACGTTAACTGTGGCTGGTGGTTAATTTGCGAGAAGCCTTAGTGGCACGATCTCTTGATATTACAATCAATCGAAACATTCCATCTGTCGCTTTTATGTAAAAGGTAAGGCATTCGGACGGTTTTTATAGTGGTAGGACTGTTACAATCCGCCTGGGGGACCACTCTTTTACTGTCACTCAACCATAAACAAGTAGTAAGCAAACGTACCGAATCGATTGAAGGTAAGCGAAAAAAAAAGTGCATCATACGGCGTTTTGAATTGTATAAATTCAAAGCTCTGAGTGGAATTGAAGAGGATTGGGTGGGCGTGACGGTAACCATTAGGCGAGTGACTAGCTCGTCTCGTCACCCAACTGCATAAAGAAACCAGAGATCGTGCAACCATCCTCAAATTAAATAATACTATTCCAAGAACAAACATCAAAAAAACGTTTTTACGTATTCGATAGAATATACTATTATACGTGATACGTACGGTGCGCAATCTGTTATCAATCGTTACACCGCTTACAGAGCGAGAGAAAAATAAACTGAAATTGAAAAGAAAAATCGTTTACTAGTTTGTGAACCTATCAAAGCATTTTTGTACTGAAACTACAAAAAGTTAATTTCACCAAAATGCGTTGTCTACAAAAAACACCGTACGTAAAATCGAGATCTAAAAATAACACACACACATAAAATATCAAATATCATGCACACGAAAAAAAAAACAAATTATCCAATAACAATATTTAAAAAAATTAAAACAATTCAAAATAAAGTGAACGTTACTGTAAAAAATATTTATCATTATTATGCTACAATACTTTCTATTACATTTGTATCGTCGAAAGTTTCGCCTGCGAACTGTACTGTACCATGAGAATAATAGATTAATTTTTAATACTATAGTTGAATATGAGAGTAAAGGCTTTGTCTTCTATAGATATTCTATAGTCGAATTGACATACTCTGTCCATTATGATATTCGCTTTTTGACACTCATGCAAAGTTTCCTACTGTCGCCGTAACCTTGTAAAGAGGTAATACTAGATCAAATGTATTTATTTCTACGGGATATAATTTGCTAGACGCATTACAAAGTTATGTCGTCAACTTTGCATGAGCTGTCAAAAAGCGATTAACATAATGGACAGAGTATAACATATCCCCAGAACTCTAGAGCACAACAACTCGAGCTGCCTACCAACAAAAAAATACATTACCCGCACATCCGCACTGACCTCTATAAATACAAGTACGCTGGACTTCATATTGTCGATAGCAAATTGAAGGCATTTGATTTTCGCCATTTTGGCGCGGATAGCCAACGGATAGCAGTGTGAGCATCCATGGAACTCATATTTCGTAATACACAAATGCCAATTTTAGTACCGGAGGTGCTCGAAAAGGTGCTTCAAATCGGCACAAAAAAAACTGTAATTTCCTAGACAATATTTAGTCCAGCTTACTTGTATAATAGAGGTCAGTGCCGCACATGCATTTAATTTGTACGCTCCCACTACACATGCCTTTTAATTGCTCATCAACCAGATTTTAACATACGTTGCTGTTAAGTTTAATTATTCGTGGATTTTGCTATCGCTTTTATATATTTAACTGTGTCACGTAATTAAATAATTGTGGTATATAACTATGTCAGAAACATGCATTAATGTAATGTTAGCTCGCTGTGCGCTTTGGTGTATACTGTAAGGACAGAGAGCATTTGATAACAAATAAATAAATAAGTATGTATTAAAAAAATGGAAAATGTATCAAAAATTACTATTGGTAGGTACGATCCAATCAGGCAATCCAGATCCCATCCTCAAAGTAAGCAGGGCGAGCTACGGGAATTCAATAACATTCATTTTAGCCGGTTTCAAAACAAATAATAGGCTAGATGACTGGTTTTTTATTGTCCTATTAAAATGTGGCCCATAAATATAGCTGATTAATGAAAAGAAAATGAAAATCTGATCAAAAATAAGCAACTTATAAGCATTTTAATATCATGCTAGACAGAGAGGCGAAACAGCAAATCGTGACGTTACTTCTCAGTACGCCATATAAATTCTATTCTGACAAGTAAGGCTTCACGTAATTTTTTGTTTTGTGGTAAAGGGACAGAGTTGTCTCTACCAAAAACTTTAAACGCTTATATATCAGAACACAAATAACGGATTAAAATTATTTTTTCAATAAATATACTATATTTCCTTAAATTCTTCATGAAAGCTATTGGTGTCAACAATATAAACATCAGTCATCTACCCTATTGTGTCATTTCGTTAAGATTCTTGATATGCTAACAAATTCGTAGGACTTGACAAATGAGGTCAAAAATGTTTAGTTGTTATGTTTTTTCTTGTTTGTTTCTTGTAGATGCAAAAGTCGGCGCTTTACGTTTGGCCGTATGCCCGCGATCAGTATTATTGAAGGACTAGTACAAAACTAACGCACGTTCAGGGCATTAAGGTACACTGCCGTGCATCGCGGCTGATCGCAGCAGCGCGTGGCCGCGGTCGATGCCTGTGGATCCATACATTTTCATAGTATGCCCATGAAATATTATACAGTTCTTGATATGCGATATTCTTGATACGCTAACAACTTCTAGTGGTCGACTTTCCTTATACTTCTGTTTTATGATTTCACAAAAGAGGTAAACAAAAATATGTTTTTTTTTGTAAGTGCAAAAATCGGAGCCTTAGCTTCGCCAAACCCCATCCTCCCGGATTTCTTCACATCCAGAGTCGTAATTTAAATATTTTTGTATATAAATATATAGACTAATTTCTGAAATCCATAAATCTAAAGTTGTTTAAGATATTGTTGTATAATTTTCAACAGCCCACTATATAATAGTGCCGGCAAGAATGAACGTGAGTAAATAATCCCGTGATAACATTAAAATATATAAAATGCACCTACCTCCTTCATACCGCATCTATAGTATAATAATGTTTTCCAAAAAAATATTGTTGCGAAAAATAAATCTTGACGCGAGCGAAACTTCTTCGACAAATATATTAAGTAAGAATATAATTAAATTTTAAGTGGTACCAGCATTTTATTACATTTAAATTACATTACTGATCAATAAAGGCTATAAGACATCAATAGTATAATTTTATTTGTCAACCATTGTTATGGTTAAATGCCAATGCCAAAATTTACGAACTATGAATGTAAATATACAACGTGTAAGAAAAAGGTTCAACAATACGGAAGGGTATGTATGTACTCATCATTGTGAACAACTTATACTATAGGGTCAACCCTGAAAACGCGAAAATAAAATCAGCTGTTCCATACATGTCCTTTTTTTTTTGATATGTTACTTGTTATCTTTGATAAATAATATGTCTAGATAGAGTCTCGTACTGTTTATGAACGAAAAATGACAGGCCAACATTATTATACTAAAGTGCGTGACAGCCATGTCTTACACTCGCGTTGCACCATTGTCGTTGTTATAGTGTGCGTGCATAAGAGGCTAACAGTTAACCGCTATTTTTTTCGACGCGTTTAGGAGCGATCAATCTATCTAGACATATAATTTATCAAAGCTTGTTATTATTATTTTTTCATTTTAGTAAGTGATTATTTCTTGTGATGAAATACTTTGAATTAATTCTTGTGATGTCATAATGAAATTTGACTTGTAACTTTGGTGTTACCAATAAACTATTTGTATTTGTACATTTTGTCCAAGGGCAATGAACTTTTTGTATGGAACAGCTGAATTTATTTTCGCGATTTGAGGGTTGACCCATAGTAAAAGTTGTTCATAATGACGTGTACATACATGCCCTTCCGTATTGTTGAACCTTTTTGCTACACATTTATAAACACCATTGTGTAAAAATCAAGAATAATTAATTAATATACATTTGTTATATTTTTTTTATTCTGCGTAGTACCACTCTAGCTACGCTTAACACGGATCGGTTTCCTGAGGTCGCGCCTGGTTAGTGCGTGAGAAGTCACCAAAGAATCATCGGTTGAAAGGAGCAGTCTACCTCCCGTCCCGCCTCTGCAGGACCTCGTGAAGGACCGTGTCGGTGTCTAGATCGCTGTCTTCTTGCGGCCACGTCCGGACGACTAGCAAGGGTTCGTTCAGTTCTCCGGGTTGCTTGGGAGATCTGGAACGACTGGAAATACGTCTCAATTTAGTATCAGTTAGATACGGGGTTACACTGAACGGTAGTAGTAGAAAGGTGGTATTGTCTCTCATCATTGTAGACAATTCTAAAATTGCACAAAATACTGCTTTTCAATACATTCGTCGAGGTTAAAATAAATGTATAGTATAACTATCTGATACCCGCTACTTTGTACGCGTAGAGCTCGGCCTTCGGCCTCGCTACTGTGACCCGTTCCACAAACACAAAATTTCATCCAAATCGGTACTCACCTTTTAAACCTTCCCTGAACTTCCACAAATATTTAATGATAAAATTAGCCAAATCGGTCCAGCCATTCTCGAATTTTCGCGAGACAAATGAACAGCTATTGATTGGGATTGAGAGGCAATGCCCTACCTTAAAAGATACCTACCATCAGCTAATAATAAGCAAAGTGCTGTGAACCTGTAACAACAGCTGCCCTACCCTAAATTCAGGTGTAGCTACGGCCCTGATTGCCCACCCGGCTGCGACCTATGTTTTTCATCCGCGTGATGATGATAAATAATAAATATTGGGAGACATTTTACACACAGCGCGATCTCCATCGCATTTTCGTAAATACATACTTATAATACATACACCCAATAATACACCCAGACACAGAATAACCATCTATGTTCGTCACATACATTTTTGTCCCGGGTGGGGATCGAACCCACGCCCCACAGCTCTGAAGGCAGACGTGGTACCAACTGAGCTATAAGGCTGTCGATAAACAGTAGTAATATGTTATTCCGTGAAATAAGCTATCTCCATTCCGAGTTTCATCCAAATCCGTTCAGCTGTTTTGGCGTGATGAGGTAACAAACACACACCTATACCGACAAACTTTCGAATTTATAATGTTAGTGTGATAAAGCTAGTAAGCATAATCCGCCTTTTTAATCGTCCTCTGCTGGACTTAGGTCTGCCCTCGAAGAGCTTGCCTGGGCCATATCCACCAGCTGGCCCAGTTGCGGGTTGGTGGATTCACATAAGCCATCGACTTTCTTCTCCATACGTAAGTTAGGGATTATCAGTCAAACAATAAAAAAATACTCGTTATAGATGGCGCTGACCAGACAAGTCTGCCACTGTCAAGTTTTTTTTTGTGTGCTGTGTAAGTAAAAAATATTATGCTATATTTGACCAACTGGCAAGTAAAGTCAGGGCCATCTATCGAGTTGATGAGAACTTCTATTTTTAAACATATCTGGAATATCTCTCAAGCCAGTATAAACGTACCGAGGAGGCGTAGGATCGAAGTCTTCGTCATCGAGCGCGCGCACAGAGCCGGTGACGTTGCGGATGACGAGCAGCTTGTGCACAATGTGCGCAGTAATACCCAGCAGACACATCAGCAGGCCGGCCACGTTCACAGCGCTCAGCTGATCGCCGCTCACCTCCACCGCAAGTACCAGAATACACATCTCCTAAATTGCAAAAAAAAAACTTCTTATTTTTATACAATCAAGTGACGAGACGAGCAAGACGTTTGCCTGGTGGTAAGCGTAACGCCTGCCACTAACAGTAGTGGTAGTGCCAGAATTGTGAATTTGCGGACACAATCCTGCGCCGCACTGCACTGCGCTCGTCACCCTGAGATACGACGATATTACGTTTCGTTCCTTTTTCCGATTTGAAACTAAACTCTGAGGCAGAGTGGTATCTATCCATTTATTATTTAATTGTATAATTTCTGAATTTGTAATATTTTAATGTTGTAGGTAATTTGGGTAGTTTGACTACCCAACCTATTTGACTTGTAAATTATTACCAATAAAATGAGTATATATTATCCTGACGAAGATGATAATAAGTATATGTGATACTCATAATAACTATAATAATAATAATATAATATATAATAATGTGATACTGCCCGTCCTCTGGTGGTTGTGGATGCTGTTTTAGACATATCCAGGTCCAAAAATGTAAACATAAACAATAGACTAGCTCAGCAAAAAAGTTTTGACGCGGGAACTATTTCGTTTCCTGGCAACGATGTAAATAATGAAGTCAGTCAGGAGTTTTGGCGGGAACGCGAGAAAATCATGTCGCTGCATTGTATTATTTTCCAAAACTTGTGTTTTTTCGAGTGTTAATGCATAAAAATGGTGGCGTTTTGTTCATTAAGTGCTGATTTACGAGCAAGAGTGTGGGCAAGTGATATAATGTAGTGAAACGTGTCTTTTCGTGTTGTTTCCAAAACAAAGAAGCTTGTAGTAAAGTTGCCACGACTTTACTAGGGCATGAATGGACTTGACTGTGACTTACTGTGTGTGACTTGGACTGTGATTACGACTCATTAAACTGCAGAAAGAAGGATCGATGAAGAAATATGTATTCGGCTGAAGGACTAGTATGCATGGCCAGGAACTATTAAAAACAACAAAAAAATTAAGTCAGTCAGCGAATTTATCAAATGAGCTGGATTCACCTAAATCTGATGTACTACTATTTGCGATAGTGGCGCTCTTATCGATGTCTTTTCTTTTTTGTCTGCCCGCATTTATCACGCAATATTCTTTATTATTTATATCAGAACAAGAAAAATATATTTGACAACCTGTACAATCAATTTCACGCAGGAAAATCGAGTAACCAAAATATTCGACAATGTCCGATATTTATATTTATTTATATTATAGTAAGTATATTAATATTTGTTGACATGATTATCTACAGTATGGCGAAAAGAGAAAAGAAAAGTGTCCGTTTCGAGACTTTTTAGCAAACTCATAGATTGCTACTAATAATTTATTATTTATGAAATAGCGATTAATATTAAAATAAATAACAAATTTTTTATAAGTGGTCTCCGTACCTTGAAGATGCCCGCAATGGAGAGCGTTAGACTAGAAGTGTATGTTACAACGAGGAACTCGCTTATCTCCATTGCGAAAGCGATAGTGGCGCCGACGGTTACTTTCAAGATGGTCGGCAGCGTCTGCTCAGGTGACTGTTCGTTAAGAAACCGGAAACACGATGCACCTGAAATACAAGTAAAATCATATTAAATTAAAATATGTCTTTTGTTAAATCATAGATAAGAACACTACTGATCCATTCGAGTTTCAATCAAAGAAAACTAAATAAAAATCGGTTCGAAAGTTTGGGAGCTACGATGTTACAGGCACACACAGTGCAATACAGTGGGGTGTTATAAGTTTTTATAACACCCCATTGTTTGCGTCGGTCGGGGGTATTAAGTATTTAAGTTAAGTATTTGTATTTTATCAGTTATCTGGTTCCAAAACTACAAGCTTTGCTTAAAGCCTTATTACACAACGCGATTTCAAGGAACCCTTACCTTAGATCGGGATAGTGTAATAAGTGAGTGAGTGAGTGAGTGAGGTGGAACACTAGCTAGGGCGACCGGGCGGTCCCAGATGACCTTGCTCCGTAGGCGCCTGTGTTAGAGTCCGATTTTCAGTGCAGTGATAAGCGACGTCCTAGCTAGGAGCAAAGACCCGCCTTATTATCGAGTTCTTGTATAATAAGGTGTAGTGTAATAAGGCTTTTAGTTTGGGGCTAGATAGCGATGTGATAAATGTCCACCAAAATTTATTTACTTATTCATTTTGGCCTAGTAATGAGACCAACATCAATAAATTACAAGAGGGAAGGCCTTTGCTCAACAGTGGGACTTCACTCCAAATACGGCGGTAAAAGTGGAAGGGATATTAAATAAAGCTTCCATGGAGTTATGGGACACGACGAATAGTCACGTTTCACCATCCACAACATTATATGGCTCACCTATAACTCTTCATCATCATCAGCCCGGAGACGTCCACTGCTGAACGAAGGCCTCCCCCTTAGACCGCCACACTGTACGACAACCTGCCATTTGCATCCACCGGTTGCCCGCGACTTTTACAATGTCGTCGGTCCACCTAGTGAGAGACCACGCCTACGCTGCGTCTTCCGGTTCGCGGTCGCCACTCAAGAACCTTTCTTCCCCATCGGTTATCAGTTCGTCGAGCGATGTGGCTTGCCCATTGCCACTTCATCTTGCAAACCCTGCGAGCTATGTCGGTGACTTTGGTTCTTTGGCGAATATCCACGTTCCGAATTTTATCGCGCAAAGTAACTCCGATATCTCTCTCCATTGCCCGTTGTGTGACGGTGAGTTTCTCCAAAAGGCCAGCAGTTAAAGACCACGTGTCAGTTCCATGTCATTACTGGCAACACAAGCTGGTTGAAGACCCTTGTCTTCAGACACTGCGGGTATTTGGACGAGAAGATATTACAAGTAGTATATTAATAACTAATAAGCAAAAAGTCAGCTAGGTCACACTATAAATAAAAATACTATCATATTTAATAAAACTAAATATGTAACAGGTTTAGTTGTTATTGTAGTGTGTAATAAATAAATTGACCTTTTCAGCGATCACCTTGCCCTGTACTCAAACGCAAATTAAAATAAACAGGGAATCCAAAATCAGATATGGAAACTTATGTTTTTACTATTTGCGACCCGTGGATTCACTCGCGATTATTGGGTAGCTATACTGAATTTCATCCAAATCCCTTCAACCGTTACAGCGTCAAGGAGTAACAATGGCTACCCTTACTAATTATTATAAATTCGTTTGTTTGTAATTATTTAACCCAAGAAGAAAGCCAAAGATCGACATCATTTTCTATTCGTTTGTTTGTAATTATTTAACAACAAGAATACTAGAATAAAGCCAAAGATCGACATAATTTTCTGCAAGGGTATTATAAGGTCGGAGATCAACAGCACAGCATCAGAAAATGTTACTGTTCCCTTACTCGCGGGTGAAACCGCGGGCGTAACTAGTATCAAAACTAAGCGCGCGAGTTGTCACGGAACACTTTTTACGTAAAGCACTTCCTCATGGATTGATTGGTATTCCTCGTTTCTTCCCTTTTTTATACACCTTCATGTAACGAGACGAGCAAGACGTTCGCCTGGTGGTAAGCGTCACGCCTGCCACTAACACAGCAGTGCCAGAATTATGAACTTGCGAATACAATCCTGCGCCGCACTGTACTGCACTCGTTACCCTGAGATATCAGATGTTAAATCTCTTCATACCCAGTAATTTATCTAAATAAATTTTCCCTATGAAGCGAGACGAGCAAGTACGTCTATTGTCATGCCAGCCCATAATAACCGGCACAAATTGCTCTTAGATGGACACAGAATAGATAGCAGTGCAAGGCGTATTGATTAACCTTCGGTACTCTTGACTTTTTCAGATTCAACATCTTCAAAGCAATTACCGTGGGCAAATTGTGACTTGTTCAGCAATTAGTAAGTAATGTTTTACTGGTAGGTATTTAGCAAATAGATCACTCTACTAAAAAGTTGCTTTAGAAAAGAAACAAGTATAATAAAAAAACATGTATTTATTATTAAAATGAACTTAAAAGTTGAAAATAACCTGGGTGTATTTGCCATGGTGGTATTTAGAACGGGCTATCACAATGAGGATCCAGGCAGCGTTTTTTTACCGCTAGGTGGCGGATTGTCGATGCGGCCATAGTCAACTGTCAATCTCACACATTTTGTTGTTTTTTTCTACATTTTAATGGTTTTACTATTATTAGACACGGATTACCAAGGCGAATATGCGTATACTGGTTTGTACAGCAATCCTTTGCCTTTCTAATTAAAGCTCTGTCCAACATAAAATGTAAACAACTATCTAACCTACATATCTATTTTCAGGCCGTCAACAGCTGTATAGATTCTTAAAACAAGGCACAGTACCCAGTATAGTTAAAACATCTTGCGTTTGCATGTTTGTAGATTTGTTCGATACATACAAACGCCAATCTTCCCCAATAGACTCGGAGATCTTTGCATCGCTTGGTCAATAAAAACAACCAACCTTCGAACATGGTGACGAACGGCAGCAGCGAAACAAACATCCAGGGTTGCACGTGGAACACCATGTCGACCGGGTTGTGGAGGCCAAGCTTCGACTTCTGCATGAGGAGTTGCGCGAACGTCCAGCGCAGACCTGCAGCGAACGACGCCAGCAGAAGGAAGTTGAAGCCCAGTAGATCGAATTGGGTCGCCTTGTACGTGAACATGACCAGGCCGGCAGCTATCATGAACACTATCCCCACTAGTGACCACGACTGGAAAAAAAGAGCAATTCGAATAATCATTAAAATATTTGTACCATCCAGGTAAATTTTCTAAGGTACCATCGATATCACTGTGTTCGTCACAAATCGTGAGGTCCTTCGAGCATATAATAAGTATTGGAAATGGCAAGCCCTTCTGCTAAAAAGTCAGTGACCATATACCCTTTGTGTGTGATGTGAGTTTGTTATAGTTTTTTTTTGTTTTGCTATGTTTTTTTTGTCACAAATAAAGTATTGTCTATTGTCGTTCAAAAGAACAGTTTTTATTTATTATTAAGGCGTCATTTGCATCTATTATGGTATATGCTCAAAGGTGAGGTCGTAAGTTCATATCCCGAGCCTAGACCAATTCATCATCAGCTCGGAGACGTCCACTGCTGAACGAAGGGCTCCCCCTAAGACCGCCACACTGTACGACAACCTGCCATTTGCATCCACCGGTTGCCTGCGACTTTAACAATGTCGTCGGTCCACCTAGTGGGAGGCTTTCCTACGCTGCGTCTTCCGGTTCGCGGTCGCCACTCAAGAACCTTTCTTCCCTCGGGTTCTCCAGACCAATTAACTCTTTGGAATTAATATAAGTACGGATTTTTATACCACTGGCTTTTCGGTGAAGAAAAACACCGTGAGGACAGGGAAGAAATTCAATGGCGTAAGTTAATCCACCAACCTACAACCAGGCCAGCGTGTTGAATATGGCCCAAACGCCGTACTAAGGGTAGGCCTTAGTCTAGTCCTAATTGATACTTCTTTTTACTTACCACGAATAACTCCATAAATAAGAAATGAAATGAAATGAAAATGAAAAGAAAATGAAATGAAAATGAAAAGAAAAAAAAAAACAAAAATCAAGAAATTCATCTTGAAATTCAAGTAAACGTGTCTGATAATAATAGACTTGTTTACTTGAAGTACAGTATGACGTCAACCTGAAAGCTCAGATACATAGAGGTAAAAACACGGGTAACTCGGCGCAAGATAAACGTGAAATTCTCAATACCCAGCTTACTACACACAATAACCATTAATATTCCGACTACCTACACGCGTCTACGCCAAAAACGAAGTGAAAAACAAAGTCAGAGTTTTGTGTAGAGAGATCTCGTCAGATCTTAGAAGCCTTACACCAAAACATCACGGACTTTCACTACGATTTTTTTTAGAATCTATACATATAAATAAATACATATAAAAACTGTAACGAGGCGATTGTAAATTGAAGATAAATATAAAAATCATTTTTTTTAGGACTGTATGAGAGCAACAGAACCGAACAGAGTAATTTTTGGGTCTGTCTGTCCGGGATAAACTCGGTAACTACGGCACGAATTTGAATGCAGTTTCTTGAAATATGATCTATGAAGTCCGGCGCTTCACATAGGCTATGTTTTATCAAAATCGGCCTAGGAATATAGAAGTTATGACGCAATTAATGAAAAAATATAGAAGTCCGCTATAACTTGAACCCCCGAACATACCGAGCCCCTAAGGCCTGAGGATCAGCTTATACTGGTTAATGTTTATCTTGAGAGTTTGCGAGTAAGGAAGATGAATGGATTGACATGCGATTTTCCAAAAATGTTCTGTGTTGTCATAAGCTACTTAACACCACACAGCACAGTACGGAGGCCTCCTCCAAGATAGACCGACGACATTGTAAAAGTCGTGGACAACCGGTGGATGCAAATGGCAGGTTGTCGTACAGAGTGGCGGTCTGAGGGGAAGGCCTTCGTTCAGCAGTGGATGTCTACGGGCTGATGATGATGATGATGATGGTAGTCGCGGGCAACCGGTGGATGCAAATGGCGGGTTGTCGTACAGAGTGGCGGTCTAAGGGGGAGGCCTTTGTTTACCAGTGGATTTCTACAGGTTATGATGATGATCGTATTACCTATTGCATCACAAGGCAGAAGAAGTGATGAAATAAATGCCTGCCTAAAAAGTCAAACACGTTGCCCGTTATTACCAAATTAGATGCAATCTCACAGTTAATTGATGACCCAAAGAAGGCAGAGTCAGGATGCGAAAGAGTTTTCCGAATTGCTATTAAATATTTAATTGGAAAAAGTAGTTTTTTTTTAGGAATGAAAATCTTGTATTGGTAGTGGTAGCTGGACTTACCTAGGTCTATACTCGAAAGGCGAATAAGCCACTACGCTGGCCCAGTTGCGGATTAGTGGATTCACACAATATACATTAACATTAACGCCAAAGAGATCATTTAGTACGGGCCCGGGTTTTGAACTCGCGCCCTCACGATTTGAATTTTAGCGGTCCCGAATTAGGCTACTTGGCTTATTAGGCTCTGCTGTCACATTGATGAATTGCAAATCGTGATACCTCTTGGTTGCGTGCGCGGGCCATTTGTCGCTTCGGAACCAACACGAATATCCCATCTACCCGACCTAGAATACTGATTATCTAGAAAATACAACATAAGACTGCATTCCCTCATAATGAAAGTATCTATCTTTAGAGTAAAGGTGGTGCCCTTAACGCCTTTTATGTCGTTCATTATATAGGCTGACATTTGCCATCAATCTATTTTCAAATAATATCGTATAACATACCGTTCAATACGCTAGCTAAGACGAGTAACGAGTGTGTGGGTGCGTCTATAATACGTAGGTAAGGCAACTGTTGGGCATTGGGCAATGGAGCGGGAACGGGCAATGGAGAATACGGGAAAGAGAGTTATGCTCCGAATTTCTTTGCTCGACAAAATCCGAAACGAGGAAATTCGCCAAAGAACCAAATTCACCGACATTGCTCTCAGGGTCTGCAAGTTGAAGGGCCGCTGCGCCTCTCAGCTAGGTACCGCTCTCTCACGTACATTAAGGCTTGTATTTTCCAAATTTGCCCCTAGCAAAATCAAATTTATTTATTCAAATTACTATATTTAAAGCCCAAAAATGTTACAGAGGAACATCCGTCTTAGTAAGTTTGTGGTTGAAAACACGATTGATTATACTTTCCCCGATAGAAAAAAATACCGAAACAGTGTCTATTTTTAAACCATTTTCAGTTTTATGTCCTAATTACAGCACATAGTCACATAAAAAAATATGTATTATAAGTTAATAGTTTTTTGGAGAGCATTCTGTGGTTCAAAAGTTGTTAATTTCTATACTTTTCAAGTAATCTGATAAAATCTTAAAAAACGATTTTTGACACGCACGAATCTGCATAACCGCCATATTTTTGCTCCGCTAAATGTGACCCTACCTCATACAGCTTTAGACTAATGATTGATCTCATTAAAAAATGTGCTTGAAACGTGGAATACCCGGCCTTAATGGGATATGACAATCATATTTCCTAGGAATGCAGCCTACCGAATACTTGATTTTGTGATTTTTATGCGTTGTTGCATATGAAATTAAATGAAAATGAAAAATGAAATGAAAAAATGGTAGCCGTGAGAGAGAAGACGCGAGCGCTTGAATTCCTTAATTTAGTAGGTTTTTATTTGTATTTAAAAAAATATAACAAAAAACATTGTAATCTTAAAAATCAAAAAATTAAATGATACTATATTCTATCTATTAGTATAAATTTTACGTGGTTTCATAATGTATTTTCTTAGTTCTAGCTAATCGAAATGCCGATTTAGTGTCTTTTTTGTAAATTTTTTCTATCGAGTCAAACATTCAAAATCACGTTTTCGAAAAACAAAACGTTAAAATATATGAACAATTTTAAAAAAATATTTTTGTTGATTCATTACCGGGCATTTTGGATTTTACCCACATTTAAAAAAAGTTCAAAAATTGCTACAAGTCCGCTCTAATATAAGCGAGAGAGCGCTAGATGAACTGTAACCCCCGCGGTGGGCGCACGAAAGTTTTTGAGTCATCTAACTGCAGCCTTAGATGTCTGTCTGCTTGATGTCAGTTAGATTATAACTGTGAGCATAAATATAGGAAGAGCTCGATCGAAGTCTTAGTATTTGTAGAGGAAACGAAACTGTTGATTGCAATTATTTACAAGAATCCAGCGAACCATGACCATTGATTAAAACTACACGAGTTACCGTAGCACGCTTTTTTAAATTCTATTGCTTTTGGTTTAAGTCTCAATACAGTAGTAGACCTAAGAACAAACAAGAACAAGTTTTCCAACACTATTGAGGTTTCTTTTTTTTTATTAAAGCACATTTGACTCTAAACTGGTAAATATTCATAATTTTGGTACTTTGCTTGATAATCATGTTATCGACAACGGTATACCCTATTACTTAGCCCTCAAGGTTGACATTACTGTGTATTCAATCACTTTTACAACATGGTGGAAGTTAAACTAAATAATGAGCCAAGTATTAGATAGTCGACATTTCAATAAAATTCGTCCCTTTACACCAAATTGATATTGTGGTAATTTTACAGCTGCGTACAATAATTCACTGTAATGTAGCTAAATGTTGTTGGCTTTGGGCACCTGTGGTTTGAACAAAAAAAAATTGTCGAATACCTTTTTCTCCAGTCCGAGTAGAATCGCGAAGCCGAGGATGAATATGATGGTTGTTGACTTCGTCATGGTGTAGAGGGATATGGTCACCAGCTCCAGACCCCAGTTGGAGAAGCCGACGTCGATGCCACTAGCGAGCCCGGTGGGGGCCACCGACCGGACGCAGATCATGAACGGAAGGACCAGCTGAGGTACGCCAGTTGCCTTCAGCAGCACAAGCCGTACAAACACTGACAGGATCCACTTCACTATCAGGTGGTACATCACCACGGTTAGCGGAAACCGGAACTCCTACAAAGAAACTTGGCTTAAGCATGTAGAATTCAGCTGCGACATTTACTAATGTCTACGTAATTGCCTACAAGCGCAAAGGAGTAGGCGTAAGGCCCAAAAAGGCATGCCGCTATCCTGCAACCGAATTTCAAAAATGTTTGAGGAATAAAATCACTGATCGTTGGTATAAAAAAAAACTCAATTGGATAAGGCTTCTGAGAATAAAATCATATGTATATACTTGAAAATGGTGACATATGACGATATGCGAGCCGACTCCTCCCTGGGGGTCTAGACAAGAACCACTTTCTGTTAGCGTTAACGTCTGCGGAAATGATATGAAATTATATGAAAATTACATTAGCAGTCACGTGACATTTCTCCAGCTAATGTCATTTTCATACGATTTTATACGCTTGTCTAGACCCTCTGGAAGCTCTAAAATAACCATATTCCTCCTAATAAAGGATGTCTCTCCTTGAGGTAGCTCAAGGAGACCACCTGCTCATGCCGTCCCACCACCATCTACTTACACAGTGTCCTTACAGTTTTTGGAACATTGAGGGAAGGATTGATGATTTATCATTTGTACTGTGGCACATCCACATATATTTACACATCACAACCATACTGTACAGCCATGATAGAACACAGAAAACATAATAGTATTTAACCTACATTTTAAAGATCACTCCCAAAGAAAACGCATAAAAATTTACTAGAACCAAAATCTACCTATAACTACAATCATAAGTCATATTCAGAGCAAGCTAATTTAATTTTGTACAGCAGTGCGTCGTTTTTCCGTTGTACCAATAGGCTCGTAGACGTCACACAGGCACGAGCACGGCCGGGCACGCGCAACGTCGAAGACATAAACTCGTACCTAAACTTCACAGTGCGCCAGGCACTCAATATTCTGTTCTTCTATTTTCCTTCAGTTTGTCCATGGGAGTTCTAGTGCTAGTCGCTATACACCATTTTATTTCGTCCATGCACCCTCTATGATTGTGTATGTATGTGTAGGCTGGGAGTACCTTACAGTTCGTAATCTCAGTGACTTTTGGCAAATTTTGACTAATATAGTCCACAATTATCATCTTCTATTTTTCTTTATTAAATTTGTAATTAACTAGTACAAGTCATAACCAGTTCTTATGATTTGTAATTGTTAGGTGATACCCCAATGTGATCATCCTATATGGATAATTCCTATCTGCACTTCAAGTTGCAATATATAAGACACCTTTTTAGTCTCTTGATGTCTCCTTCCACATTTAGCTCTCTGACTAGGGTGGTGCTGTGAGTTTCCAGACTTTTTGTATTTCAACAGAATCTATTGACTTCTTGTTTGATAGTAAGCATCTTGAGGTATTCATGTGATGGAGTTTTTTTTTTGTACCAGCATGCACCAGATATTGACCTCAATACAATATTTTGGAGCCTTTGTAGGAACTCCAGGTTTAAGTTACTAGCAAATCCCCAGAGCTATATGCCAAAAGTCCAGATGGGTATTAAATCATCATCTTGCTGAAATTGATCATTAGCCTGATGTCGAGGCTCACCAGCTCGATGTTGTGAAGTAGCTCTCCCATATATTGTGCACTAGTTACAATAGGGTAGATGACTGATATTTATGTCGTTGAAACCAATAGAAGCACCACCCTGTGCTGTGAGTTTCCAGACTTTTTGTATTTCAACAGAATCTATTGACTTCTTGTTTGATAGTAAGCATCTTGAGGTATTCATGTGATGGAGTTTTTTTTTTGTACCAGCATGCACCAGATATTGACCTCAATACAATATTTTGGAGCCTTTGTAGGAACTCCAGGTTTAAGTTACTAGCAAATCCCCAGAGCTATATGCCAAAAGTCCAGATGGGTATTAAATCATCATCTTGCTGAAATTGATCATTAGCCTGATGTCGAGGCTCACCCGCTCGATGTTGTGAAGTAGCTCTCCCATATATTGTGCACTAGTTACAATAGGGTAGATGACTGATATTTATGTCGTTGAAACCAATAGCTTTGATGAAGAATTTCAGTAAATATAGTATGTTTATTGTTTTTTTTTTTAAATCGCTTAATTCATTTTCTGATATATGAGCGTTTACAGTTTTTGTTAGAGACAACTCTGTCCCTTTCCCACAAAACAAAAAATGACGTCACGCCTTACTTGTCAGAATATAATTTATATGGCGTACTGAGAAGTGACATCACGATTTGCTGTTTCGCCTCTCTGTCTAGCGTGATATTAAGATGCATATATGTTGCTTATTTTTGAACAGATTTTCATTTAGTTTTTATTAATCAGCTATATTTATGGGCCACATTTTAACAGGACAATAAAAAAAACCAGTCATCTAGCCTATTGCAAGTAGTATCAGCATAATGCAGATGTGCAATTTTATACCCACCAGCTGTGCTGTTTGTATGAATGTGTGTAGGTACTTAATAAATGTCTGTGAAACAGAGACATTGGCGCAAACTCTAATATAAATTTATTTACTGCTATGCTACTTTATAATTAAAGTTACAATAAATAATAACAATAAATTAAAGTGACTGATACCTACATTACAGGCCGGTAAAGATAAACAGTATGAAACTCACCGTTAGCAGCCATCTCTGGTAGAAAGTAAGGCCTATTGATAGCGAGAAGTAGAGCAATATGAGGCCCAAAGACATGAGTCCTTTCTGCAAACATATCTCGGACCATTTTTTATTTGGTTTGGTTGCGAGATCTTCTTCCTCAAAATCGGGTTTGGAAGACAGCTGTTCATACTTTGTGCTTGACATTTTGATCTCTAGCAGCGCTATAGCAGCTGCAGCTTGTCGTTTGAGATTGGTCGATGCCCTCTGGCCTTTGAATACACACGCAAACTATAATTGGAAGCTGCAACACTTATCAGCAGGTAGCTACAGGTAATCGCCAAAAAATCTTAATGGGTCGATGTTGTCGACATCACCATCAATACCGAATAACCAAACTGATATTAAAAATTAAATTACATTACTGATTGATGATACCTTATCACCCACGACAATAAAACAAATACACAAACAATCCACTCACACCACCAACCCACCAACCCCATACCAACCCAATCAAAATGAAAATGTGTTGTCATGTCAAAGTCATTTTGTTCATAGCCGTGATTTTGATGACTTTGACAGTCATCTAATTTTGTGTGACCCAAAGAATAATAAAAGGAGTTTTGGCGGGAACACGAAAAAATCATATCGTTGCATTCTATTATTTTCTAAAACTTGAGTTATTACGCGAATTAATGATTAAAAATGGTGGTGTTTTATTCATTGAGTGTTAAATTACATGCACGAGTGTGGGCAAGTGATATAAGGTGGTAAAACATCTCATACTGTGTTGTTTTCAAAACTCCGTAGAAGCTCATAGTAAAGTCACCACAACTTTACTAGGGCATGACTTGGACTCGACTATGACTAATTTTATGTGACTGACTGTGATTTCATGACAAATTAGACTTGATTTTAATTTAAAAAAAAAAAAACAATTTCATAAACTTGACACTGGCAGAATGCAAACGTGCGATGCCAATAATTAAGAAAAAAAGATAGAATAATTAAATTACTAGTTTTGTTTGGCGGGAACACGGAAAAATCATGTCGCTGCATTCTATTATTGTCTTAGACTTCTGTTTTTTCGCGAAATAATGATAAAAAAAAGTGGGGTTTTATTCATTGAGTGTTGAATTACATGCACGAGTGTGGGCAAGTGGTATAATGTGGTGAAACATATCTTCTCGTGTTGTTTTTAAAAGTCCGTAAACGCACATAGTATAGTCGCCACAACTTTACTAGGGCTAGGGCATGACTTGTATTGGACTTTGACTATAAGCTTGGCAACGTCGTTCATGATCCTCCTGCGGGGTGACAGACGTTGGCGGGGACGAGGTATTCTGGATGTTAGCGGGGGCGAGTTGTGTCGCGGGGAAGGGCAACTCGCGCACCATAGAGTAAGTAACGTAATCGCGCACTGCACGTCAGAACCAGCAGTCGGCGCCGCGCTCTGGACCTCTTGTTAGAAGGGTTGTCAAATTGTCAGCTCCATATTCAAATCTAAAGGATACACACGAGATTTTCTCTCTCACGATCTCTCCAAAGATAAATAAGCTTCTTCGCCAAACATTTCATACAAGTGTTTGGAAACCATCGGAAAAGTTTATTTGTTGTAAATTGATGAATTTCTCTTGAATGAAGGTGACTACAAAGACGGAAAAGATGAAACCGAGCAAGAATATGAACGTGACACAGAAATGCGATGTTTTCTAAGCTTTATTTGAGTTTAAATCCAGTAAATACGTTCTGTAAATATACTGAAAATATTGCACGGAAAGAAATTGTATCATTGTTTGTCTATTTATCTAAAATTAAGGTCTGAAATAAAACTTATAGTTCTTGATGAATCATGAATACATTCGCCCAAATGTTGTTTTACATAGACATACATTAAATTTGTTGTCACCGTTATGGTACGTCATTGACAGTCACGATTTATAACCTCAACACAAAGAAATTTATAGCCTTAACATGACTCTGCATGACGTCAAATTTACTGTTCTGTTATCTATTATATCAGATAAATTTACTAGTATTCTATGATGACGTGCTACGCTGTCTCCCCGGAGGCGGGTCACGCACAAAGTTGCCAAGCTATAATTTCGTGTGACTGACTGTGATTAAAAGATTTTTTTTCCTTCGTCGCGACGACGCGTCGGTCTGGTTACAATCCTTTTGTTTTTTTTGTGTGTTAGGCTAAGTAATCTTTGTAGTTGGTTGTAGTTAATAAAGGCTTATGCTTTAAAAAATACATATTGTTGTGACCTACTTTATACTGATCAACCTTCTTGATGTTTTTAATGTAATGCGTGTGATGGATTTTGAGTGTCAGAATATATACAACGTGTAAACTAAAATGTATTGTAATTTATTATATTGGCGACAATAATTATTTTTTAATCGAAAATGGACTCGAAACAGTTTATAGAGTTCATGAAATTCCAACAACAATCCCAACAACACTTTGTGGAATTGTTGCGTGCCCTAACAACACAATCAAGCCCAACAACGTCCCGAACAACAAATAATGATTCGGTAAGCAAAAAAATTTCTCATTTTTGCAACGATAAGTTCGATCCAGAAACTACATCAGTGGACAACTTTATAGATTTTTTCGAAGCTAAATGCAAGATTTTCGGAAAAGATTATACAGACATTCAAAAAGATCTCTTCATAACTTGCTTACCACCAGAAGTTTTCCACAAAATAAAAACCTCGTTCATAGGCACTTTGGAGGAACGCTCTTACGATGAATTAAAGGCAAAACTATACAGTTTCTATGCAAAGAAAACAACACGATACAAGGCTCTCACACAATTTTGGAGTTGTATAAGAAAAGAAGGCGAATCAATGGAAACATACGCAAACAAAATAAAGGATTTGAGTAAAGATTGTGGATACGAAGGGAAACTTCTAGAACGCCAACTACGTGACCGTTTCGCGACCGGTCTTAATCATGAAATGTTAGAAATTGATTTGAAACAGAAGTGGCCGGAACTACAAAACAAAGATAGTGACGGAAATATGATAGAGGTAACATTCGAACAAATTTTTGCGATTTCACAATCTAGAGAATTGGCAGAAAACGATAATTCCAACAACGACCACGCAGTACAACGCATTAAACAAAAAAATGTGAACAGATCCTCTACGAACATCTACAAACAACGGCCGCTGACAAAAGATCAATGCAAAAGATGCGGTAAGACCGAAAAACATGAATTTACTGATTGTGTAGCTTTCAGTCACATTTGTAAAGCATGTAACATGAAAGGACATTTTGAAAGCTGTTGCCTGAAGACTGGAAAAGCATATTTGTCATTTCGACGTGGAATTTTAAACAAAAAAAACGTGAATAATGTGTTAAATAGGAGAAACAACAATGATGAAACAAACAGATATCGAGTGTCTACGACAAGTAGTTCATTAGACAACGACAGCAACTATGATTTTAATGTACACAAAATCAATGCTAATACAATGAGATGTAAAAAGATTGACGTCAGCATCAATGGACTCAAATGTACTATGGATTGGGATCCGGGTTCTATATATTCAATAATAAGTACGTCATTTTGGAAGAACATTGGATCACCGGATTTGACAAAAGGACCAAAGCTACGAGCTTATGGTGATCACAAACTAAAACCAAAAGGTCTAACCGACGTCAAAGTGGAAGTTCAAGGGGAATTAAAGATTTTACCCGTAATTGTAATGACACAGGCAAACCCAATGCTTTTTGGTCTCCAGTGGAGCGAAATGTTTAACATGAATTTCCCCAGTTCAGTTTACTCAATTCAAGTTCAAACGATGTCACTAAAACAAATAATTGATGATAATAAAGAACTTTTCAATGACAAATTGGGCGATGTAAAAAATTATGAAGTTAACGTTCATATCAAACCTGGAACGGAACCAAAACATTTACCAGCACGACCAATTAAATTCAGTATGCGGAAAAACGTTGAAATTGAACTGGAACGTCTAACAAAAGAAGGAATTATTGAAAAAGTTGATCCTAATAAAACAGCAATCGAATGGGCTACACCAACTGTAAACGTAGTGAAACCGAACGGAAAAATAAGAATATGTGGAGACTATCGTACTACTATCAATCCAGTGTTGGTGACGCATACTCATCCTGTACCACAATTTGATCACCTAAGACAACGCCTTGCTGACGGAGAAAAGTACTCAAAAATTGATTTGAAAGACGCTTATCTGCAATTTAAATTAGCACCCGAATCAAAGAAATACCTGACGATATCGACACATAAGGGTTATTTCCAGTACAATAGAATGCCATTTGGAATTACAACTGCACCATCGATTTTCCAACATTATCTCGAAAATTTACTAGAAAACATCCCTCACGTGGCAATTTATTTCGATGACATAGCTATCACGGGCAAAAACAACGAAGAGCACCTAAAAACACTGGCAGAAGTCTTAAATAAACTTAACAACGCAGGAATGAAAGTAAATCTCAAGAAATGTGCTTTCCTGCAAACTGAAATAGAATATCTGGGACACACAATAAACAAACAAGGAGTTCGCCCTACGAGATCAAAAATTGAAGCCATTCTCAATGCACCATCTCCTGTCAACACAAAAGAACTACGATCTTTTCTAGGTCTGGTAAATTTTTACGAACGATTCATACCAAACCTACACAGTATATGCGCAGAATTGCACACACTCACAGGACACAAACAGAAATGGAAATGGACGGATCACGAAAATGCAATTTTTGAGAAAACTAAGAAGTGCATAACAAAATCGAAGCCGTTAATCGCATTCAATGAAAAATTTCCTCTATTTTTGGCTTGTGATGCGTCAGAGAAAGGAATTGGCGCTGTCCTTTATCATAAAATGAACAACATAGAAAAACCGATCGCGTTTGCATCGAGAAAATTAAAACAAGCTGAGAGCAACTACTCAGTGATAGATCGCGAAGCCCTTGCTATATTTTTTGGTATAACTAAATTCGACCAATTTCTACGCGGATCAAAGTTTACACTGGTAACAGATCACAAACCTCTTATACATCTACTAGGAACCAATCGAAACTTACCAAAACTAATGAACAGCAGACTAATCCGATGGGCTTTAGTAATCGGTAGCTATGATTACGATATTAAATATACAAAAGGTGAAAATAACATACTCGCCGACCCGCTATCAAGACTACCAAATCCTAATGAACAACCGTCTACGGCAGAATGTGCAGTAAATAAAATTGTGCAAAAGATCAGTGAGTCAATGATTAATGAGATAGCTATAAACGAAGAAACTATCAAGGAAGAAACCAAAAAGGATGTCACGCTATCGAATGTTCAACAGCACATAAGAACGAATTGGAGCTCCTACAGATACGAAGACATTTCTTTGCAAGCATACTTCAAAAAGCGGAACGAATTATCAATCGAAAACGATATTCTAATGTGGCAAGGTAGAATTGTCATACCGTTTTCTATGAGGAAACTCACAGTAAAATATCTCCATAGAGGACACCCAGGCATATCTGCCATGAGAGCACTTGGACGTTTTTACGTGTGGTGGCCATCACTTGAAGAAGATATTAACAGTTATGTTAAAACGTGTAACGGCTGTCAAGAAAATAGACCAAATAACCCAGAACTTCCAATTTATTCATGGTCAATACCCAATAAAGTTTGGGAGAGAATACATGTCGATTTCGCAGGACCTTTTCTAGGCAAGTATTGGTTGGTTCTCTGTGACGCCCTGTCTAAATGGATAGAAATTAGCCAATGAACAGAACTACTGCTGACAAGCTGTGTGAAGAGCTCAATGATATCTTTACAACCTTTGGTTTACCAGAGATAATAGTATCTGACAACGGACCACAGTTCATTTCAGAAATATTCAAAAACTATTGCAAGAGAAGAGGCATAACGCATATCAGAGCATCGCCATATCATCCACGAACCAACGGTTTAGCAGAGCGCTTAGTGCGCACTTTTAAGACAAGAATGTCTAGCGGAAACACGCGTGACGTAACAGAATGCCTCCGAGATTTTCTGTTTACATACAGGAACACACCACACAGTGCAACATTGAAATCGCCGGCATTCATGATGTTTGGTAGGCAACTGAATTGCATATTGGATAATGCTCGTCCTAGTACTAGAAAAACATTGCATTACAAACAAGTGAAGGCAAATATTTTGGCAGAAAGTCAACACACACACGCGTACATGCCTAATAGCAATGTTTATATGAAAACAAAGGACGAATCGACATGGAAACCAGGCACAGTAGAGAGGAGGACACACAAATACTCATACGAAATTAAAACACCGGAGGGTATCATAAAGCGAAGGCATGCCGATCACATAAGGCCACGTGCCGTGGAAGAACTACAAGCTCCTAACTCGCAAAACACACCGGGCACACCTTTCCACACTCCAGCAACGTCACCTGAAATTTCAAGAACGACGCCACCTGAGCCACCTGAGCCAGCACGCAGAAGTACGAGAGTAACGAGGGCTCCTCGTCGCCTCATCGAGGAGTTGTAGTGGATGGGGAGGAATGTTGTGACCTACTTTATACTGATCAACCTTATTGATGTTTTTAATGTAATGCGTGTGACGGATTTTGAGTGTCAGAATATAAACAACGTGTAAACTAAAATGTATTGTAATTTATTATACATATTTGATTTGATGATATTATATAAACCTTAAAATTCATAATCTTGACACAGGCAGAATGCACAAAGTGCGACGCCAATAATTAAGAAAGAAAAAGAACACCATAGTATTTTACTGTCCCTTTGAATCATATTAATCACTTTAGCGCCCTATTCACAACTCCATCGGAAAGGTTTCCGTTCGGATCCATACTATCCGTCCTACTCATCTACATTCAGGAAGACAAAGACGGTGGATTTGCAATTTGAATCGGAAGTTTCCGACGCCATTCTGAATAGGAGTGCTGAGCATGAGCGTATACCTACGTATTTTAATATTTTACATGGAGTTTTGGCGGGAACACAGAAAAATCATGTCGCTGCATTCTATTATTTTCTTAAGCTTGTGTTTTTTCGAGAATTAATGATAAACATAGCCGCGTCTTATTCATTGAGTGATGAATTACATGCATGATTGTGGGCAAGTGATATAAAATGTGGTGAAACGTGTCTTTTCGTGTTGTTTTCAAAACGCCGTAAAAGCTCATAATAAAGTCGCCACAACTTTACTAGGGCATGACTTGGACTCGACTATGACTAATTTCGTGTGACTGACTGTGATTTCATGACATATTAGACTTGATTTTAATTTAAAAAACTTGCAAATTCTTAAACTTGACGCTGGCAGAATGCACAAAGTGCGATGCCAACAACTAAGAGGAAAAAAAATACATTGTAAAATATTTTCAATCTCTTTGGAACTCTTTGTCAGACAGAACAGTATTACGTAGTATTTACTTACTCTATGGAACAGTGTTCAGTCAGTTCAGAATAGTTCAGTCTTCACAGAAAATTGAGATTTAATGAAAGTAAAGTGCTAAGTGCTCCGTATAGCGAATCTAAATATTGTAATGGATTTCACTGCAGGGAAGTGCTTTCATTGCTAGTTACTGCAAGTGAGTACTTTCAATATAGGTATTCAATAGCTTTTCAAGCAAGTCCCCCTTGTCCATGTCGTCCGTCAAAGAAAGTTTGTGTGTATGGAAGTCCTACAAATTCGTTTTCTCGCATGTTGTTTGATTAGAGTCTATTGTAATATTGAAAGCTATATAAAACTTATTATTTGCATCCAGATTGAGCTAATTGAGTGGAGAAAACGTTGAGATTCCGAAGCTTGTGTCGAGTTATTGCTATTGTCAAAATTAGTACTATGAGCATTGTAGGTGGTAGCTATACGTTCGTGTTTTTTTTCTAAAATTACACTCCGTGCGTTCACCTACAAAATGTGTTACACATTTGGTAGATTTTGACTGCCCTGAATACGAATTCAGCTATTTTAAAATCGCAATGTTTCGGTCATGCTTACCCCCAGTGGGGCAGTAAAAGGAGTGCATCGGTAAAAGTCGGCGGTACGTGCTTGACGCATGAGAGCGCAACTTCTTATATTGTTTACTCATTATTAACTTTACGGTGAGTACCCACTGACGTTGTTCTAGCTGTTTGTATCAAAACAGTGTCATGTTCATATGCTTCCAGATTATTAGATTTTATCAACAATAATTTTCGTCGGTTTTAAATATCCTAATTTAAGTGAAAATAGTTAAGGTTACTATTTCCAAGAATGTATATGCATAGTAAAAAACTCAAAAAGAATAATATTTAGTTAGATATTTAGTTATTTACAATCTGCCCACAGCCTATATTTAGCCTAGATTAGTAAGCAAGTACTCATTAAACCATAAAATTTTAAGGTATCTGGAAAAAAGTTAATATCTAAATATTACTTGGCTATTTCAAATGTTGGTAAATGCTATTAGACATAAAACTTCTATCCATATTGCATTTTAGTTTATATGAATGAGCTCACGTTACTGTTAACTGGATAATAATATTATTCTAATAACTTAAAATTGTAATTTTTTCATCTTCTTATTTATTGGCATTGCACGTTGTGCATTCTGCCAGTGTTAAGTTTACATTGCAAATTATGTTGGACTCAACTTCCTTGTACTGGCAAATGTATACATTCAGTCGAAAAAGTATCGGGAAGTGATTAGTTTATGGTTTGAAATGGTTTTTGTTTTTTTTGTTGTTGTTGTTAGATTGGTACAATTGTTTTTCATTTTGGCGCGGAGGTTGAGTTGCATCTATTATATGATTATTTTATATTTATTAGATTGAATACAGTGCTGTTTTTAGGTAGATCATTTATCTAGTGTGTATTGCAAATTTCATAAAGGACAAAAACATTGAACAAAGAGTTTGTCTTAAATTTTGCATTACCTATGGACTTTCCTGTTCGGAGTCCGTGAAAAAAGGCGGTGAATCGACTTTATCAAAAACACGTTCTTATGAGTGGCACAAAGCGTTCAAAAGCGGTCGAGATGTGTTGGAAGATTTACCTCGCTCTGGTAGGCCATCAACGTCTTCAACTAAAGTTGATATCACAAAAGTGATTATTACATCCAAAAGACACACACATGTGTAGGTACTCTAATATATATCATTACCACTTCATGGCACCTGTTTTCATTCGGTAGAAGACATACTTAAAGGAGAATTTGAGGCGAGAACTGAACTCAATTCCGGAAATAATGTTTAAATAATGTTATGATGATTGGATTATTCTTTGGCATAAGTGTATTGTATCTGAAAGAGCATACTTTGTTTGCGATAAAATAAATTTGGATGAATAACTAACATTTAGTGTATTATTGATAGTTTCCCGGTACTTTCGTGACCGAGTAGTATTTTTACTTCTAAGCGGATAGGTATTGTTGCTTTCTATAATATTATGTAGGTAGTTTGCCAAGATAGAAACAAGTAAAATTTCACTTTCGAATGACACACATCACAAAACCCGATACAAGGGCATGGACACTTGCCGTATTATGCAAAACCCAATAAAATAATGGAATGAAGCTATATTAGTAATAGATTGTTATGTCTTCTTTTTTCAAACTCAATTTGTAATTTGAATAAAATTGACAAACCAATCTTTCTTACTTTCTCTTTGCTGTGTTTCATGTGTAATATGGTTAGTCTATATTTAGGACAGGACACTTAGCCTGTACTTACTCATAGCACCTAATTTGATTTAGAAGACTGTAAAATATTTAAATTACTGCATCTTAAACTTTATCTGTATTACACATAAATACCAGATTAGCACTAGCGGGTGCTAGCATTTTGGTATGAATAGACCCTTAGTACTGTTTATTGGCATCAGATGTGCTGGGCATGGTGCCAGATTTTGCTCTCCTGGTGAAGTCGATGACTAGTAATAATTGCTCACTATTATATTTTTGATGCCATGAGTAACTTGATTGACCATATCTGGGGTCTGCTTAAAAAGTACGCTTACATGTTTTACAAGCAAGTTAAAATGTACAATATTTATGTAGCAAGTTATTAAATAATAACAGAGCCCGACGCGCGACCAGCTGCGTCCTGCTTAGCACACCAAGCAAAAAAGCAAAGCAAGCGTGTGCTAAACAGGACGCGCGTGCACGTCGGGCTCTGTTTTCACTCTTTGAAAAAGGTCACCGGATGTGATCGAAACTATAGTTGGAGTATCTGATTTAGTTAAACGTGAGTATTCCCGTATAAATAAAACAAAAATTCTAAACTTGTTCAACGTTATTTTGTCCTTATTTGAAAAATAACTAGTTGGGGCTAAAGATGGGATCAGGAGGCTCGAAGTATGAGTATTAAAGCATTTTCGTTGTAAAATTGTTACTTATCAACTCCTCATCCAAACGGTATGTCAAACACTATGTTATGCATGATTTCAACAAAATGATCTGTAAACTTCCCACTAACGAAAACGTGACACACTATTATAGAACAGCTTATCGTGTGTTTATGTAAAAGAAGGTTAGGCTTGGCCTATTTTTAACGACTTCAAAAAAGGAGAAGGACTGTATATATGGTCACCGATTTTTCTGTCAATTGTGGACCGATTTCAATTTTTTTTTAAATTTGAATGGGTACGAGGGCGGCACTGAAAATTTCGGGAATCAAGGAAGTGACACAACATTACTATTTAAAAATATATTTATTGCTTTTCGAAGTATTCTCCGCGAAATTTGACACATTTTTCCATACGATGGAACCAATCATTGAAGCAACCATTCCATTCGGAAGTTGGGGTCTCCAAAATGGCCGTTTTGTAGGCGTCCACAGCTTCTTCAGGTGATGAAAATCTCTGTCCACGCAATTTATTCTTTATTTTAGGGAAAGTATAGAAATCATTAGGGCTTAGGTCGGGGCTGTACGGCGGATGGTCCAATAATTCTATGTTTTCTTGCTCTAAAAACTCTTTTGTTCTGTGCGCGGTGTGAGAACTCGCGTTGTCGTGATGGAGGATGATGCGGCGGTTGCAGTTCTCTTTACGGACTTCAGAAACGACCTGTGGCAAACAAATGCTAGCATACCATTCTGCATTAACCATTCTTTGTCCCTCAAGAGGAATAGTCGTAACATGGCCGGTTTTGGAGACAAACGTGGCCACCATTTTTTTTGCAACACTCCGTGAACGAACAATTTTTGTTGGCTTTAACTCATTTTCGAACACCCAAACTCGTGACTGGTTTTTTGTTTCGGGTTCGTACGCGTATATCCAGGATTCGTCACCTGATACGATGTTGTATACAGCATTTGAGGATCCTGCGTGGAATCTTTCGAGAGTTCTGACGCACCAAGTAACGCGAGCCGCTTTTTGCTCTTCACAGAGCGAATGCGGTATCCATCGGGAAAACAACTTTTTTACACCTAATTTTTCATGCAAGATTATTTGTATTTGACTCGTGCCAATGTCTAAAGTTGCCTGAATTTCGCGGTATGTCACATGTCGATCTTACTCAATCAGCTTACGCACAGCATCAACGTTTTCTTGGGTGACTGCAGTTTTTGGACGACCTTGACGGGGATCATCACTGAGCTTGACACGTCCACGTTGAAATTCAGCAAACCAGCGATAAATTGTGGTTTTGGATGGGGCTTTATCACCAAATGCAGAAATCATCCGGTCAACACACTGTTTTTGTGTTAAACCACTTCGAAAGTCATAATAAATCATCGCTCTTGAATTTTCTCGAGTCAATTCCATTTTCTCAACGACTAAACAAGTTTGACAAAACCTTGTGACAAGACCGAGAATATTTTTTTAAATAAATAAATGGTATTCGATTTTTAAAACCAAGGAGTTTTCAATTAAAAAGATTTTAATATGACAGAAACAGTGGAAATATTCCATTCCCGATACTTTTAGTGTAGCCCTCGTATACCTACTCTCGAGGTGGTCCCATATTAATTTGAAGGTGGTTGTTTTTTTTTAAGTAATAAAAGTAAGTTCGTATAGGCTGAGTGGCCAGCCCTAGTGTCAGAGTTAATGTGCCGCCCGAAGGCCTCTGACATGGCTGACGGTAGTTGTTATAGAAACTAGAACAAACAACCTTGTTAAACAACAAAAGTTACTTGTATTTTTTTAAACTTGATGACGTTATGTAATAAAGTATACAAAATGTGCTGTTAGTATGTGTAACTCAACAGCACAATCTCTGCAGGGAGGACACTGTAATTACCTTGTCATCCACCTAAATTTTGCTGCTGAGTTTATGAATCTTATCTCACTGGCTTGGGCTCGGCCTGGTTTGAGGTACTTTAATTTAACATTGGCCGGAAAAACGTTAATTAGATCTATGGAAACTATCAACACCTGTAGTTGTCGCGATTTGTACCTTTATTTGTAAGACCTTAATTACGTACCTATTAAGTTAATTGATTTCATTACTAGGTATGAATTTAATTAACACAGAGTGACCTTTGCTTTCTCAAGTGTCATATATGTATTTAAGAGTAATAAAGTATATATAAGGAATACCAGCTTGTGATCAAGGTTCCGGGCATTGAACTTATCTGGTAAACTTGTATATAACAACGTATCGCCCTGCGGTTGTACCTGCAGATTGCTATAGTCACCGCGTTACCGACTGAGTCGTAGGGCCATAAACGTCAATAGGGATAGGAATGTGAAACGCGTCCTAAAATGTTATCGATAATCAGCTACCTGCATTCGACCCTCATTAGCGCTCGCTTATCGCTAGCTTCTGATTAATGCCATTATGACTAATGAAAGCCATTATAAAAGATCAAGCACCATTCATAATCAATCTATAGGACGATACAGAGGACGAAGATTCCGATGAGGAAGAATAAACGTTATTTATTTAACATTCATTACAAACGGCCCTTTTCAGGGCCACAATACTATCTACTATGTTTCTATCTGCGCCTGTAACCATCTTACGCACATCACTATGCGGCTCCATAAGACCCACAAGTGCGAGCGAGATAGACATAGTGAAATGATTTATGGCCGCACGACGCAGTTGGTAACGCGGTGATTATAGTTTTCAGCATTTTCCGGGAGACTCGATCAAAACAATGGGGTGAATAAGTTCATATGGGCTTTTATTGGTCAGCCTTACTGTCAGAGTTAATATGCTGCCGAAGGTATCTGATATGGCTTGATACTGCCAAAACAAACAACGGGGTCTTTTAACCTATCATCTGACCCACGGCGTAGCGCTCAGATGTAAAATGCCTCTCCTGGTCACCTATCCGAAGACTGACCGAATCGTCACTTGCTTAACATTGGTGATCGCTTAGAATTAGAACCATCTAGTTAAGCTACGCCACGAGCGCTACTGGGGTGAACAGAGATTATCGTACATATTTGACCTACGCCATTCTAAACAATGCTTTATTAGCACTGGTAATAAATAATTATAACCTGTCTTCGTTTTCGGAAGCGGTTCCCTTACGTTTACCAAATACGAATCTGTTGACATTGGTTGCTAGTAATAAGTAGAAATTGTACTTGTGAATTGATTATTATCTGCCCATGTATGTATAATGCGAGTCTCTGTGCTCGCTTTGTCCACTTGTTTGTTGACCTTTATCATTAATTTGCCGCTTACAGTGTCTTTTCTTATTATAGCGTGTGGAAATTATGCAGCTATTAAACAGATTCTTTGTTACTGTACTGACTAATGTGAGCAGGCTGACGGTATCTGACCGCGTCTAGGGTTACAATCCGTCCGGATTTATCCGGACATATCCGGACTTTTGGGCTTCTCTCCGGACTTCGGATGTTCGGCTTTTTGAGTGAAAATGGAATACGAGTAATAAAACTTACACAAGAAGTATCAAATTAGTCTATTAACGTCTCATTTTCACCAAAATTGCCGCGCCGGTAATATGTCCGGACTTTTATTGATGTGTCAGGCTTCTTGCCTGGACTATTAAACTTTTCATATGGTAACCCTAACCGCATCTGACGAACTTGATACAAATATTTCAATCGATAAAGTATTGCAGGCCTCCGTATTTGGTTTCTACTGATCAACAAGAGAACAGGAAAGATAATAAGTTTAAAAAAATATATACAACCGACTTTTCGAATACCTGGATGTCATCTTCATATTTTCTAGTAATTTTGATTTAAAAACCAAACTACTGAACCGATTTCGATAAAATTTATTTGGGACCAGCTCTGAAAAATCATCAAAACCAATTCATAATTGGCGGAGTAATAGCGTAACACACATTTTAAAAAAAAACGCAGTACAATACAGTCGAATTGAGAATCTCCTTTTTTTAAGTCGGCTGAAAAGAAAAAAGGAGAATATCTGCTGTATATTAGATGTCTATGGGGAAATGCGTTTTCCTCCTCTTTTGCTCTTGTTTCGTCTCGTTTTGTCTTATTTATGCATAAGTTCTCGAATATAGAAACCTACACGCCCTATGTCGTCGATCGCAATATTATGAAAGAGAAAATAAAAATGCCCATCTACCTGTATTATATTATAATATTGTATTTTTTTTTCATTTTAAAAATGACTCATTTTCAAATTCATCTTCAATGAAACATTGTCCTGACTGATTGACTGACTGACAGACAACGCACAGCCCAAACCGCTGGTCGTACAGACTTGAAATTTGGAGGGTGTATTCGTCTCGATGCGTAGGCGTGTACTAAGAAATGATTTTTCGAAATTCGACCCCTAAAGTGGGGAAAGGGGGGGGGGGGAGTAATTTTGTATGGAAAGTTCTTGGTTTTTGAAGTTATAGTGATGAAAATGGATATTTGGGTAGTTGTTTCAGGGGGGGAAGTGGGGGGAGGGAGGGTTGAGTTGGTAGATTTGGGGGGCGGGGGGGGGGATAAAAAACCCGCTCGGGATGATTTAAAGTGGTGAATTTTGGGAGCGAGCCGAATTTCTTCCGTACGCGGACGAAGTCGCGGGCGACCTCTAGTATGCTGATATAATTTGAAAGGTGAACCGGTTAACTGAATGTACATTGTGCAGGCGATGAAAATAAGGAAGTTTCATAACCATGCACCTATGTTGTATAGATGTAATACGTTGCAGGTATTGAAAATTGATTTAACTGCTACTGTCTATTTAGATTGAAACATGCTTTTACAAAAAATTAAGCAATGGTATCATCAGCGCCCTCTCGGTTAACAGTGGTGGTGAGTATTATATCGCCCCGCGAGCGCTAGCTGCTTGTCATTAGTGAATATTTAATTATGCCTTTTTTATTGATTCACTAAAAAGCTGACTCGCAATAAAATAAATTATTGAATATAAAATATTAATATGTGCAGTTATATATTTTTTGCATGTTAGACAGGGGACAGGGCTATAGTGTATAATGACGTCAGAATACACGATCCCAAACAAATTATATACTAGCACTTGTTTTGCTAGAAAGGGACATATGACTCTCTCCCAAATATTTTGGACTTATTTATTATTATTTCGGAACTTTACCAGCCGATTTCAATTATTTATTTATTCACATTCAGTTAAACTCTCCAATGGACTTATTATTTTTAATAATTGAAACATGCATATCGTGGGGATTATGGCATTATTTCCTATCAATGTGTGATTATTGGCTGATTATTATTTTTTTAAAAACATCCATCTTCGTGGACGGTTGATGCTTTGGTCGTATTTTTCTGCCTGGTTACACTCAGAAATCGAATACTATAAGAATATCTGTCCTGACTGACTGACAGACAACGCACAACCTAAACCTCTGGTCGTACAGATTTGAAATTTGGTGGGTATATTTGTCTTGATGCGTAGGAGTGTACTAAGAAAGGAATTTTCAAAATTCAACCCATAGGGAGTTATTTTTTTTGTAGGAAACTCCTTTGTTTTTGTACTTTTAGTTTTGAAAATTTGTATTTGGGTAGTTTATTTGAAATAAGAAATGATGTTTTAAATATTTTGTCGACAGGGGGTGAAATCGGGGATGACATTTTTGTAAGGAAACTTCTTTGTTTTTGAAGTTATGGCGATGCTATTGGTATTATTATTTATCTATTAATTGCTCGGGATGATTTAAAGTGGTGAAGAAAAATAATTGTGGGGAGGAAAATAATTAGTAATTAACCCAGCGGTATGGAAGATACATGTTTAATTTTAATAATGAACCTTAACACCCTGGAATAGCGTTATAAAACATTTGTGAGCGTGTATAACATTCGGTATCGTAGCACGTCACACGATTGGTGCGGTCACACGGACTGAGAGCAAAATAAGGCATATTACGCTATTTATGCCTTGTTTTAAACAAAGATATTACAATACTATACCCCTTTATCCAGCGACAATGATTAACATGAATGGACGGGAAATAAGCGCACGGATTTTAAAGACTATATGTTGAGCGCCAGCTCTCCACTCGCTTCAGTCATCAGTCATACTCTGCCTTTGCGATATGCGAGCCGTACGATACGACAATACAAACTTATAATAGATGTACACTTGTTCTCTTTTTGTCATGCAGTAATTAGAATCGCGATCTCTATTTTCCGGCAAATGAAATATGCATACTTTTAGCTAGGTATCCTTGATTGTGTTGTCTTGTTAATTTTGATCGATTTGCAAGCGCTGGGCCCGTCCATTCCATTATCACCATCGCTGCCTTTATCCACATTCAAAACTAAAAATTCATCACTAGTTTTCACGGTGCCATTTTCGAGTGGCGATCGAGGATCTACCCTATATTTCAACGCAGCCTTATAGTTGACAAGAAACTTTTTAAATAAAATAGGTTTATTAATTGTTTGAGTGTTTTATGCATAACACGGTAAGCCTTTTGAGCGCCGCAATGTCACCAATACTTGAAGAGCGCTAGCGGGCCCTTTACGCCAACGACCGACGTGACAAAATATATGCAAAGTTATCGATATATTATTTTGACATCGTAGTTTTTTTCTTGTCTTGGTGTATATGGCACGGTGACGCAATTACTACCGTAGCGGTCAAAAGGTTAGACGAGTTATTAGGCACTGTTTGTTGTCCGTGCTCCTACTAGTACCGCAGCCAGGATAAAAAGTTGTACAAGTATTAATTCAAAGCCTAAGTTGCCTTCATACAAAATTTTATCGAAACCTTTTAATACATTTTAAACAAACATACAAACACACTTATAAACATAATATTTTGTAGTGGTAGGACTCTACTGCAGAGTCCGCCTGGGGAAGTACTACACCTTTGCCAGTTATTCAACAGCCAAGCAGTAGTGTGCAAGCATTACTGTGTTCCACTTTGAAGAGCAATGTTACCAGAGAAATTACTGGGTATGAAGAGATTTATTTAACATGTAATATGTCAGGGTGACGAGCGCAGTGCAGTGCGGCGCAGGATTGTGTTCGCAAGTTCAGAATTCTGGCACTGCTTCTGTTAGTGGCAGGCGTGACGCTTATTACTAGGCGAACGACTTGCTGGTCTCGTAACTTGAACGTATAAAAAACAAAAAACAAAAATATTGTTATAATATCCATCCTGATTGAATTATCTCCCGAAATAGATACTTAAACGCAATCTATCATCAGTTATTCTAAACTTGCTAACGTTAGAGAAAGATAATCCAATCGTAACCCAAATTCTCAAACCAGAATCAAGGGCTCCGGCTGCAAAGGGGTCAGTAGCTATCTTTAGTGTGCCTGACTGGCTCTCACTTCGCGGTGGCAACTACGACTGTTTCGCAAGTTGTACTACAAGCCAGAACTTTAAATTCCTTGTGCTAATAATAATTGTTTAGTAATAATGTTAAAAGAGGCTTTTGATGGCAGAACGCTAAGCATCAAAGTACGTTTTCTAGTTTATAAATGAAATGAAATGAAATTGATCTTTACTAGGAACAATGCCTAATAACTAATAGCTGCTAGTGCATGTTTCATTCTTTTCTGGAACAAAAATGTCAGCACAGTAATAAATCAATAACCATGTTTATGCAGTTCAAATACTTAATTGCTCTATGTACTATTATGTTATAATAACACACTTCTGTTATCATTCTTCTGTCTTAATTCTGTCAAGCTCCTTTACCGTCCAACACGCGTTCTGCCAGCCTGCTACCGTTCCGCTTCTTTCTCGCCTAAATCCCACTCTACCTCACCCCTAATTTCTCATGTGTGCCTCCGTTCCGCTCACGTCCCGCTCCGGCCTCGCCCCCTCGTCCTAACTCCGATCTATCCTGCATTATTTTACCCACATTGATTGCTTCCGGCCTGCACCTTTCTTGGTCTCGGCCCAGCGATACTCTCATCGTATTCCCGTTCCTTTCGTGTCAATCTTTCAGCTCACTTCCCATCCTCGTTCCTTTCCCGCCTTGATGCGAAGCCGATAAAATAATTTTGGTAAAAATGATCGAAGGTTTAATTTACTTTCAAGTTTAGGGCAAGTCCGCAACGAAGTTATCATTTGTTCGACGATGCGATGACTCGACTCCACCTCAATATCATAAGTTCTTTGACCTGACTGCCCCGACCTACGGCTAATTTGTGCGTAGGCTATGTGTGACCATCAATTTGATAAGCTTGCCATTCTAAACGACAGGCAGATGCAAGTAGGTATTATGGCAGTTGACGACATTTATAAGCGTACTACTTGGAGCGAGCTAAATCTCACTTAATACTATTTCGAATAACCAGAATTTACACACGTGTGTAGCTATTTATTTTATTTATTTAATGATAGGCGAGCAGCATTATGCTGATGTGCCTATATCAAACAGTGTTGAATTTCAGTATTTGTCTGTTAAGTCTATCTTCTCCTTTTTTATCCATTTATCCAGACTGTTCTTAAATGCGTTTAAGGATTTGGATGAAATTATATCCTCAGGCAACCTGTTCCAATTATAAACGACTCTATTGCCGAGGATGTGATGTGCAGTGTTGGTCTGTGATGCAGCTGGCTGCAGAAGAATTTTATGCCGTCTACTTTCTCTAGTGTAGTCTTTAAGTGAGTAGATGCTATGAATGTCAGGAAGATTGTAGAACCCGTTCAGGATTTTAAAAGTCTCAATTAAGTCACCACGCAGCCGTCTTTCTTCCAGAGTCGTGAGCCGCAGAGCCTTTAATCTGTCTTCATAAGATTTGCGACGAAGAGCAAATGGTATTTTGGTGGCTTTCCTTTGGACGCTTTCGAGCAGATCAATATCTTTCCTGAAATATGGACTCCAAACTTGGAAGCCATACTCTAACAGAGGCCTTATATAAGTTTTGTATATTTTCAGAAATACATCGACTGTCATGGTCTGAAAAGAATTGCGTATGACGTAGATAAAGGAGTTAGCCTTTTTAGCAATTGTAGTAATGTGTTCTTCCCATTTTAAGTCTGAGGCAATGATTACACCCAGATCTCTTTGCTTGTTGACAGAGGCTATGACGGCGCCATTTAGATTGTATGTAGCCTGTGGGTTAGCCTTACCCAGGCGTAACACAAAACACTTTCCCAAATTCAGCTCAATGATCCAATCTCTCGACCAGTTCTGTATTCGGTCCAGATCATCTTGGAGCTGTCCTGATTTCACAAGTGGGTTAGCAAAGAACTTCCCATCGTCAGCAAAGAAAGCAGTTTGACATTCAATAAGTTCTATTAGGTCAGTTATGAAGATACCAAACAGATCAGGAGCGGCCACTGAGCCTTGGGGGACACCACTAGTCACCCTTCTCCGCTGGGATAAGGAGTTACCTACTCGCACTTGGAATGTTCTACCTGTTAAAAAGTTCTCAAACCATTTAAGCAGCTTGCCACGTATACCAAAGTGGTCTAACTTCATCAAAAGGCGTTGGTGAGGGACTTTGTCAAATGCACACTTAATTTACCTGAAGATCCAAACTGTCAAAGCCAATACAAAACACAACCGTGATTTTAACTCGATAAGAATAAAAATGGTCAATCGGCACTAAATCTCGTTTTAAATACGAAAACTTGCTTGGCCCAAAAATAAATTTTATTGCTTAACCTTTGTAATGTAATTTGCAGCGAATTACTTATTTCGATTTAGCATAACGTTTGATAATAATTAGATCACACAAAAGCAAAACCTCTGCTTTCTAGGTTCCTTTCTGATTTTTGTAGACTGGACATTGTCCTAGACAGAGACAAGTAGAAGAAATGGAGGAGACCTTTGCCCAGCAGTGGAATCGGAACTGAAATGTACTAGGTTAAAATTAAATACTAATGAATCGCGGGAGCGACACTGAAACGCGTGCGCGGCGAGTAATTAATTATTTACTCTTGAGTCGGCGATAGGCTGGCAAACTTCCCCACCGCCATTATAATCAAACTACCTAAAACACTATAGCGTAACTAAGAAAAAATCTTCATAACTGTTGAAATGTACAAGCTAGATGGTTCGCTGTTTTCGGGGTCTTTTGCGAAATTAATTTAACATTTGCCCTCGGCTGATATTGATCTCAGCAGATCGGGCCGCAGCGTCCTCTTAGTAAACAGTGGTGAGCATTCTGCGATCCCCAAGCCGCCTGCCAAGCGTGGGGATTATGGCACTCCTCCCTATTAAGGGCGAGGCTTTTATCCAGCAGTAGACGTCTTCCGGCTGTTGATGTGTGTGGGATGTGTGATATTGATCTGATAGGATCTTGGTAAGCTGTAGGTACTCGTGACTTATCACTTGGTGTGTTTGCCCTCAGGCCTTTCAAGATGAACCGAGGCGTTCGTGTGGAGGCGACTCCGCCGGAGTGCGCCCTGGCCGCGGAGATGTTCGACCACTTCTGCGCCGCCGGCACTATGAAGCAGATCCTGGCCCTGCACAGGGAAATATGCACCACGCTCACACTCAGACCGAACAGGCTACCCGACTTTTATCCCAAACTGAAGGTGAGCTCACAATTTTGACCTATTTTTCTCTTATCATCATCATAATCCTCCTATCGTAGTCCCCTGCTAAACATGGGCATGCCACTCAGCTCCTTCTTCTGTTTTCCGCTTTCGTTAAAATGTCTTGTCATTGAGTGGTTGCCTAGCGCCTTAGTTGCCACTCTGGGCGCTGATAGGGTATTTGACTACTATTGGGAAATTGTTTTAAATAATTTGTTACTATTTTTAATGCACACCACATCAATATCTCCTAATCCTTGAGATCTGTCGTATTTTCTATATTCTATATATATATATATATATATATTCTATAATACTTCCGTACGCGGACGAAGTCGCGGGCGACCTCTAGTTTATAGCATATTTTCAATAAAGTCAAATAGCCTATTGTACGAGACGAAATTTTATTGAAATGTAATCATGTACCAAGCGATTAAAATATGAATAGGATTTTTTTTGCGTAAACTTTACTCCTTAAATAATTAAAATCATAATTGACTTAATGTTGACTGTACATTTAGTTTACTAAAAATCTGATGAACTGTACTCATACTTACTTACTTTTACTTACTTATCTGATCCGACTGAAGTTGCAGTTCTGTCGTGTCACAGAACTGCAACTTCGTCACTCAACATAGCGCTTGGCTGATCCTATTTCTTACTGTATTAGCAAAGTACAATTATAATAATATATTAATAATTCTAAAAGTTAGCATTATTCAAGTTACAAGATGATATGGTCCACTCGACTTCAGGGCCTTCGCGTCGCTCAGCCAAATATCTTACAACAATTTTCACTTTATTAATTAAAATTCTCTCCTAAATTTGCATAAAATACGCACTAATTGCAACAAAAGAAATCTGCTAGCTTAACGTCCGTCGTTAGGTAATTACCGTGAATGGTCTTAATATTAGTAATTAATGTTGGTAATTGGCGAAGATTTCTTAATTTTAAGTAAACTGCGAACCAAAATAGCATTGATTAGGTAATTCGTTTCATTGTTAGAGAACAATTTTTTTAAATATTTTGAAACGCAAGCTGCTTTATACCGTTTTTCTTTGTGATCCCTCCCTCGAATTCAATGATAGAATAAGGTTTATGAATTTTCAAGTTTTAATAGCATAATCAAGTCAAATATATCATGAAATCACAGTCAGTCACACAAAATTAGTCATAGTCGAGTCCAAGTCATGCCCTAGTAAAGTTGTGGTGACTTTACTATGAGCTTCTACGGAGTTTTGAAAACAACACGAAAATACATGTTTCACCACAATATATCACTTAACAACACTCGTGCATGTAATTCAACACTCAATGAATAAAACACCACCATTTTTAATCATTAATTCGGGAAAAAACACAAGTTTAAGAAAATAATAGAATACAACGACATGATTTTTCGTGTTCCGCCAAAACTACGATGTGAGATTAGTCCTCTATGATGCATTTAAGGGTATTAATACATTCCTGTCGCAATAACCTTGATCGCACGTTTAGGCACTGTATTCGGGAGTTGAGTTGAATTATTGATAAAGCGACACAAATGTTGTGATAACTAAACGCAACAAAACCATACTGGTTTTAGATTGACACACAGGGATTAGAGGCGTATTAGGCCGGCCGCAAATTCTGACACTTCTTTCTCGCGCGCGCCGGAGCGACCGAAACACACTGCGCACAATTGACAGATGCGAGCGAGACGGCCGTCACGAGAAATTTCTTACGGTGTGCGGAACCTTGTACAAAATGTATGCACGAAGCGCCTTCCGGCACGACCGTCCGGTTTCTTATAATTTGCGGCCGGTCTTGTACTAAAGAGACTGGTAAATTTGGGCTGAACATTATGGTGATGACTAATGTTTATAGAAATTGACGTTCACTGATTATGTCTTCTATATGTGCATAGGAAACAGAACGAAGCAGGCACGGGGGAGGCGTCACGGAGGGCCTTAATATTATTGACACAAGATATTACAAACATTAGGCGGCGAATGTTACCCGATCCTCGAGGCTTAATTAAATAAAAGTTATTGCTAGATGTAGTTATCAGACCGCAACGCGAGCGCACCGTGTCGAATGTGCAACATTGCTTTTCGGCGGCAACAACACTTACGACGGTGCGGCGTTCAGTAACATGGTATTACGAAGACAGTATTTTAAGGCTCTCGCGATCCGCGTGCTTAGGTATATGACATGGCATTATAAGTTTTAAAACCTTCGACCTCAGGCTCTCCAATCTATGGTTTGGAGATTCCAAATTCTTAGTCCCAATAATGTCTGTGTTGTGTTTCGTGCCCATATTCTACATGCCTCAGTAGGTTATTTAGGCCTTTGGGCGGCATATCAATTTTGACTTTTGCGCTGACCATGAATTAAACCTGTATAAACTTAATAGTCGGAACGTGGATATTCGAAAAACCAAAGTCACAAACATAGCTCGTAGGGTTTGCAAGTTGAAGTGGCAATGGGCAGGCCACATCGCTCGACGAACTGATAACCGATGGGAAAGAAAGGTTCTTGAATGGCGACCGCGAACCGTCCTATACGCAGCGTAGGAAGGCTTCCGACTAGGTTAACCGACGACATTGTAAAAGTCGCGGGCAACCGGTGGATGCAAATGGCAGGTTGTCTTACAGTGCGGCGGTCTAAAGGGTAGGCCTTCGTTCAGCAGTGGACGTCTCCGGGTTGATGATGATGATGTATAAACTTAAGTGGAGTGTTTACTGTTAAAGTCATCATGGACTCAGATTCGCCCATACTTCTTGGGGACTCATACTAATCATTCAGTCCATCGTCACTATGAAAACTTTGTATGTGCTGTCGTGTAGTTTTCTTCTGATGACTGAACAATCTCAAACTATTGCACACACTTCTCTTTTTTAGTAAGTATCTGAAATTTTGAAGGCGTATAGTCGTGATTCAGCTACATTACAAAAGATTTTAAGATAATGTATTTTTTGAATCTTATTTTTTCGCGGAGAACAAAAATTCGAAAACCGTTTTCTAATTCTCCTTCAAATTTAAATATATCAAAATGACATTTTCTTTCGAACCTATGTTATGTTAAGCTAGCTAAATACAACGTATGCTATTTAAAAATTCACGCTCAATGATTTTATTTAAATAAATACATAAATATTGGGGGACATTTTACACACAGCGCCATCTATACCCATTCTAAGCAAAGCCTGTATTATGGAAACGTGATAGAATACTTATATACTACATTTTTTCGTAAATTTATACTACACCCAGACACAGAACAAACATCTATGTTCGTCACATACATTTTAGTCCTGGGTGGGGTCGAAACCCACGCCCTACAGCTCTGAAGGCGGACTTGCTACCAACTGAGCTATAAGGCTATAAAATTTCTTCTTCTCCTCGATCTTTAATAATTTTATAATATTGGAACATAATAGCTGTAGCACGACTATCAAATCAAGCACTTAATAAAACGTTGCGTCCGCGCATTCCGAATGCATTCTGTTCTGGAAGCTCAACTTATTCATATTATATGCATGAGGCAAATCCGATACTGCGTATTTCATAGACATCATTACCACCGTTTTTTAATGTATCTAAGCTAGTCTAGAAAGTAATAAGTTGGCATATTACAGCCGGGGAAAGGCTTGTGAGTTGTAGCTAAATGAGACTTGTTCCGTCGCGTACCACGCCCGGCGCACACGCAGGCACCGTGACTGATAGCTGTGAATATGGCCACAGGTTAACTCATACACTACCATAATGCCCACGTTCAAGGCTTGATAGTCGTCAATGGGAATACATACTACATAAATTCCTTAACACTCGGGGCAGACTAAGTCATAGTTATACTACTATAATAGTATGTACAAACCAGTTTAGCTTTACCTACATGTATGTAATCGAAACCAATAGCCGTAGCCTAATTAGAAGACCGATCGGCATAAAATCGTGAGATCGAGGGTTCTAATCTTGGGGCCGTATCAATGAGCTCTGAAGGTGAAGGAAAGCATCGTAAAATCTGAAATCTTCCGGATAAGATATTTTTTACCAGCGAAATTACTAAGTATGAAGAGATTTAACATCTAATATCTCAGGGTGACGAGCGCAGTGCAGCGCGGCGCAGGATTGTGTTCGCAAGTTCACAATTCTGGCACTGCTACTGTTAGTGGCATGCGTGACGCTTACCACCAGGCGAACGTCTTGCTCGTCTCGTCACTTGATCGTATAAAAAATAAACTCACCCGCAACTGAGCCACCCCAGTCGCCCTTCATGTGTAGTTCTAGGTCCAGCAATGGAATATTAAAACACTGATTTGTATGAAACCAAACTATAATTAAACTTCAATAAAACTCGACTGTTTACACGCCTAGCGCAGACAAATTGTGACTGCGGATATTTTAAGACAACAAATTTTCAATCACCACCTGAAACTTTAACGGTATATTACTAGCCGATTTACATTAAAAATGATCTCTTTAGTATATATATATACATACTCGTATTTAACCTGTGTTGTCCCAGTGCTGGGCCAAGGTTTCCCCCAATTTCTTCCAGCTCTCACGATCATGTGCCACCTCAGAACAATAAAAAATATATGTTACCTATTAGTATACAATATACATAATAAAGTTATATTGTTCACTAAGCCTGTTAGTTTTAACTAGCAGCGCCCCGCTGTTTCACCTGCTATCCTAAAGGAACCGTATGTTTTCCCGGGATTCAAACTAGTCTATGGTTGTGTTAATCCATAAGGTATAATTCACCACCCACTCCATTCACTCCATTCCAAATTTCACTGAAATCAGCTGAGCTGTTACAGCGTGAATAAGTAACATACACACACCTACACTCACAAATTAGATAGATAGATAGATAAACTCGTTATTGTACACACTAAAATAATGAATAACAGTCATAATGATCACAACAGAAACAAGAACATAGAACAAAAATTAGTAAATGAAATTAGTAAATGAAATCAGTAAATGAAATTAGTAAATGATAAACCAAATGTAACCTTCTTCATTTTCCCTATTGCTATTATTCACGATCAAACATTTCTGCTTTATTATGTAATTTATTGCCGCTGAATGTATACAGGTGTTCCTAGTTCGGTGTCGGAACTCCGAACTAATCAACCGGGTGCGATATATCAGATAGATTAATTGGCCTAAATAATTCGCGACGTGCAGGGCTAACAAGCGCACCGCGAGAAAATTTTGTCGTGTCTTTATGTCGTGCGAAAACGAGACAGACTTATACAGATTCGTAGCCTTGTCCTGTTTTTGAGAATCGAGAAAATTTTCTCGCGGTGCGCATGTTAGCCCTGCTGTAAACGTTAATGGTTCCGCTATAGTTGACGAGATAGCTTCGTGTATATATATATATACTATACTATTGTATATATACAATAGTATAGTATACTAATACTGTAGTACAGTACAATACTATAGTATACTAATACTGTACTACAGTACAATAGTATAGTATGCTAATACTGTAGTACAGTACAATAGTATAGTAGATACTGTTTCCATCTATTTTTACTCCTACTTCTTTTTAAACTGATACTTCCTTAATTAAAATCGCGATAATGAATCTACTCTACGATCGTGCATTTGTGGGGTCTATTTCTAGCATCTGGTTTTGCTAATCCATTGCAATCGTTTCTACTACGGTCCGAAACATTTGAAAGGCAGCAGCCACCCACGCGGCATAGCAGTGAGTTCGCGCCGGCCGTGTCACCCTGACTCTAGAGATCGTATAACTTACAATCTAAGTAAAATAAGCAACTTTGTCGCTGACTATATGAAAGCGATACGAGGGCGGCACTGAAAATTTCGGGAATCAAGGAAGTGACACAACATTACTATTTAAAAATATATTTATTGCTTTTCGAAGTATTCTCCGCGAAATTTGACACATTTTTCCATACGATGGAACCAATCATTGAAGCAACCATTCCATTCGGAAGTTGGGGTCTCCAAAATGGCCGTTTTGTAGGCGTCCACAGCTTCTTCAGGTGATGAAAATCTCTGTCCACGCAATTTATTCTTTATTTTAGGGAAAGTATAGAAATCATTAGGGCTTAGGTCGAGGCTGTACGGCGGATGGTCCAATAATTCTATGTTTTCTTGCTCTAAAAACTCTTTTGTTCTGTGCGCGGTGTGAGAACTCGCATTGTCGTGATGGAGGATGATGCGGCGGTTGCAGTTCTCTTTACGGAGTTCAGAAACGACCTGTGGCAAACAAATGCTAGCATACCATTCTGCATTAACCGTTCTTTGTCCCTCAAGAGGAATAGTCGTAACATGGCCGGTTTTGGAGACAAACGTGGCCACCATTTTTTTTGCAACACTCCGTGAACGAACAATTTTTGTTGGCTTTAACTCATTTTCGAACACCCAAACTCGTGACTGGTTTTTTGTTTCGGGTTCGTACGCGTATATCCAGGATTCGTCACCTGATACGATGTTGTATACAGCATTTGAGGATCCTGCGTGGAATCTTTCGAGAGTTCTGACGCACCAAGTAACGCGAGCCGCTTTTTGCTCTTCACAGAGCGAATGCGGTATCCATCGGGAAAACAACTTTTTTACACCTAATTTTTCATGCAAGATTATTTGTATTTGACTCATGCCAATGTCTAAAGTTGCCTGAATTTCGCGGTATGTCACATGTCGATCTTCCTCAATCAGCTTACGCACAGCATCAACGTTTTCTTGGGTGACTGCAGTTTTTGGACGACCTTGACGGGGATCATCACTGAGCTTGACACGTCCACGTTGAAATTCAGCAAACCAGCGATAAATTGTGGTTTTGGATGGGGCTTTATCACCAAATGCAGAAATCATCCGGTCAACACACTGTTTTTGTGTTAAACCACTTCGAAAGTCATAATAAATCATCGCTCTTGAATTTTCTCGAGTCAAATCCATTTTCTCAACGACTAAACAAGTTTGACAAAACCTTGTGACAAGACCGAGAATATTTTTTTAAATAAATAAATGGTATTCGATTGTTAAAACCAAGGACTTTTCAATTAAAAAGATTTTAATATGACAGAAACAGTGGAAATATTCCATTCCCGATACTTTTAGTGTAGCCCTCGTAGAAGCGTCGCTATGGCAGCATATTTTTAAAATTGTTTTTGGATGACATGCTAATAGGCTAGATGACTGGTTATTTTTATTGTCCTATTTATATGTGGCCCATAAATATAGCTGATTAATGAAAAGAAAATGAAAATCTGATCAAAAATAAGCAACTCAAAAGCATTTTAATATCATGCTAGACAGAGAGGCGAAACAGCAAATCGTGACGTCACTTCTCTGTGCGCCATATAAATTCTATTCTGACAAGTAAGGCGTGACGTCATTTTTTGTTTTGTGGGAAAGGGACAGAGTTGTCTCTACCAAAAACTTTAAACGCTTATATATCAGAACATTAATAACCGATTTAAATTATTTTTTCAATAAACATACTACATTTACTTAAATTCTTCATGAAAGCTAATGGTTTCAACGATATAAACATCAGTCATCTACCCTATTGTTTAACCACAAATGATACATTTAACCTGATAAAGTATTGGTTTGGTTGAAAATGGCAAATACACCTGGTCTGGAATGAGAACTGGCCCTCAAGGGATGCCGGCAGCACACATTCGCAACACTGTTTGCTGGTTAGATACACATTTTCGACTTGTGGATGGTAGCTAGCTAACTGAGTACGTACTAGATAGTACTTTACGCATGCTTTGGTTTCCTTACGATTTATACAACAGCTCTGTTATATATTTTACAATTCATTTCATCGAAAAATGCATTTACGAAGCCTGTATATCGTTCGTAAGTTGAACATTACGTACCATACAACTAGGCGTGCGGTAAAATAGCTAGGCGTGCGGTAAATATTTTACCTATTTTGCCGCACGCCTAGTTGTATAGCGCCGTGCGTAAACTTTACGGTATTTTTTAATTTCCATAAAAATATATAAGAATTCCACTAAGGAGTTTCACATTACGAGAATAAATAAGCTAAATGATCGAACCTCCTTAAAAGCGCTTTTGCTCAATACGTAATAAAAAGCTATACCTAATATACTAGAGATGACATCACACTATGTAGAGACGAAACGACTATTCCATTCAGAAGTTCACTCGGTCTTTCGCAAGAGAGAAAAAAAAATATTCGCCCTGGAATATAGTATAATGTATGGGAATATTTATGCGGATAATGCAAACACAATGGGTAATAACAATCATAATGGGTAATAGCGATTTAGACAAAACAAAACAGTTAAAAAAGGGTTTAGAATAAGAATATAAGTCAAAGCTCGTATTTCTGCGTGTTTGCAGTTCACGTAAGTCTCGTAAAATGTCGATTGAATATTGTATCGAAATAGTACATAATGATACGAGTGTGCTATGTTGGTCATTACACTAGAGGCGGTATTATGCGCGCGAGCCGCAGGCAAGCGCGATAAGAAAGCCGAGAGCGTAATGACTAATAGCACAAGAGTTCCATACGACTGTTTTCGTCACACTTGCGAGGAAAAAAACTAATTTTTTTGGTAATAATCAACCACACAGCGAAAACGTCAACAAACATTTGCGGAAAATGGCGCCCAAACCAGCAATGCGCGCGCAGGTTGACATTTACTTTAGCGGCATAAGAACTCTTTGTTGGTATTACAAAAAAACTGTAAGTATTACCCGGCTATATTAAGAAGTATAGTGCTTCGTATACATACGTCTAATTGCAGTCACGTACAAACTTGACTTTACCGGGTTATACCTATTATAGTACAAGTGCCGTAATGTAAAGTAAAAAGCACGCGTGTGTAATAGCTTGGATTATGAGCCTAAAACCGATACAATAAGATCCACTTTACGAGCAAGTGTGATGAAAAAGCATTTAAACCTCACAGCCTACATTTTTTTGATGATAGTTCTGATAATTTTCACTACACCCTCGCTTAACTTTTTAGGGAACTGAACTTGCTTGAACTTAAAGTTCAGGCAAAACCTCTTTTGAGTAAGACCGTTGTTCAAAATGACTTTTGACTACAAAAGTCAGTCAAAACTTCTTTTACACGATTGTCCAAAAAAAGGAGTGTAATGTTTGTCATGTATATGAGTTTCTTTATTCCAACATAACTTCTAAATGCCTGAACAGATTTGGATGGATGGGTAATACTAGTTAGAATCCTTACATCATCCCGAGTGATACTGGGCATAAATTTTTGCCATGGTATTCGTGATTATCAACTTTTTTTAATTAGATGTCTTGTTGACTAACGAATCCAAAATCATTTTTGCCTGATTTTAGCAAACACAGGTGGTTGTGACCGTTTATGAGTTTTGGCTGTAACATAATAACATACGTAGTATATAATTTCTAATGATAAAAAGGGTTTACTTGAAATTTTCTTTAGTGTCGTCCGTTCATCGTCCTAAATTCCGCAAATTGGTGTAATCAGGTGTATCGAATCGCACCCGAAGTTTGCAGGCATTGGCACTGTGCCACTGGAACTGTAGAATGAAACTATGCGGACGCTCCCAATAAAGCTCCGGATACACTTACCGGCAAAAGCGATTGTGGAGCGAAAGCGACCGACAAACAGATAATCTTGGTTTCTGATTCCGTTTATTCTTTAGCAATTTGCTGCCTATACAAAGCCATAAACATGCACTGCGAGTTTTTAAACAATCCCATTTTACTTTTATAAAAGTTTAAGTCGTTAAACATTTTTGTTTTATTTATACGGGAATACTCACGTTTAATTAAATCGGATACTCCGACTATAGTTTCGATCACATCCGGTGACCTTTTTCAAAGAGTGAAAACAGAGCCCGAAGCGCGTGCAGCTGCGTCCTGCTTAGCACATTAAACATTATCAATTATACAATATTAATTAATCATTATTGGTTTCTACCAATGGATATCCAATGTCCGTGCTTGGTAGAAGATGAAATGAAGAATGGCTTAAACTCCTGATTAATATCTATGAAAAATGTAAATCAAATGTATGTAGTTCGTTTGTATATTGCAACATCCTTGGCTCGACCACGTGGTTATAATTCTCGTTGACTAGAATGATGTTGTATGAATCCGGTATATAGTCGCCCACCATGCGCCTAGTCTGTGTGTAGTCAATATAAACACAGCGAGATACGTCACACGATTCCAAAATAGACTAATATGATACAGAATTAGATTTATTAAGAATTGATGTTAGAGTGCGTGGCTATTAATGTCATCGTAAACCAACGCTAAAAGATCATTGGCATTTTCCGCATCACTGCTTTTATGTGGAGATAGCGCTAATCTCCATTTAAAAAATATGCAAATAACGCACGCGTTTTCTAGACAAAATAATTCTTAATCTAAGCCGTGAAAGTGCGCAAGTCGCTAAGAAAAAAGTTATGAAATTGTATACGTACTCGCTTAGAAAGTGTATTTAAGCGCAATTTTTATGATCGCTGATATCAGTAAACATGCTTGTAATCTTGTTCGTTTCGCTCTTTGTTCTAAATGAGTCAAATAGTATTAAAGGAACAGGACGCTCTAGGTGTTTTGAAGCAAATAATTCAAATTATTTTATTAACGCAATAGTACATCAGTTTTTATCGATAATAACCGGCAAACTGGGTGTAGGAGACCCCTACCTATAGTTAGTTCCTTATTCATAAGAATTAATTATGCTAGTAAAACTACAAAAAAAATGTGTAGTCTGTTTTTTTACCTACTTTAATGTAATGTTAAAATAATGTATCATATTCCACTCAGACCCATTTAATAGTTATATATTATTTTTGTATCTAACTTTTGATGTTGGCTTCGGCTCTACTAATGCATTTTAAAGGGCCTGGCTTAGACCCAACTGTCAGAGATGAATAGAATATTAATGTATGTTGTAGTCACTATATTAAAAGGCATGTTTTCTAATAATTCCGTTTTGAAAATTTGAATTGAATCGAGAGAAAGCAACGCCGTTCAACAACAAACTTCCAAATAGCTTATTTTTGTCTATTTTCTTGTTGTGAAACATGTAAACAGACTAACGTGAGCGTCAATTCTATTTGTGCTGAAACAAAAGTGGTAGCCATGCGCATTTCTCGTCTGTCGCGTAATTATTTGAATGTGAAATTAGTTTTTAGTAAAAACTATGTACGTGCGTTTGACTGCAATCTCGCGAAATGGGGAATGGGGATAATCGGGGGAAGTTATGCCGTATATATAACCGTCTTATGCATAAAATACTAAAAAGTATTTCAAACCTATTTTTGTTAAAAAGTGTTTTGTCTTCTTTTTTCAAACTCAAATCGTAATTCGAAAGAAGTTTTACTAAACACTTTTTAACTATATTAGGTTTGAAATGCGTTTTAGCGTTTTTTGCATATGACGGTTAGTAATTATTTCTAGTTAGTATCTACATTTTTGTCAATAGCGATTGCGAAAAACTCTTCACTTGAATCGTACCAAACTCTTTTGCTATTGTCAAGCCTATTCACGCAACCCATTATATGTTATGGCTTGCATGAATAGGCGCCAGAACGTTTCAAAACAAAAATACAAACATAATTTTGATTGTGATTTTTATGACCTTCATTATTTCAACGCGACAAAAATCGTTGTTCATGTTGAGCATAGCTGCAAAGTTATAATGAAATTGGAAAATAGTGAAAAACTTATTTGTTAATCATATCTTATATTGTTTATTAAAAAAATACATATATTTAAATAATTCAGTTTTATTTAGAGTTTCAGCCAGTTGATGATGTATAGAGGTTATTAAACGTTTTCGAATTTGTATAGGCAAGTACACTGTAATAAAGTCTTGTCTTCGTTTCCGACATATTCTCACCTTTTCCGAAAATATACTCTGATGTAAATAAAATTAAATGTACTATAGGAAATGCGCGTTAAGAAATTGTTTATTTGAGCTAAATTCATTGCCGTTTTGAAGGTAAGGCACGCGAGGCCGACCTACGGTAATACCTTTGTTGGAATTGCCAAAAAACTGTTTCGTATTTAAATTTGTTTTTGTTTTTTTTTATACCGAGTACTTTTATTCCTTCAACTTTTTTATATATATAAAATACATTAAAATCTTTGTTTGTAAACAAACCTTAAGTTGACATTCAAAGACAATGTTTGGTCGCCTACTGATTTAAAATCTGTTTTTCAAAGAAAATTGTTTATCTTTCTTTCTACGACTATAGGTCCACTCAAAGACAAAACGGCTCAAGGTCTCTTATAAATAAACGTAGCATAGTTGCCTCGGCATAGTTGATTCGTCTTTTCTCTTACAAACGTAACTTACATCTTTTCTCTCTTCTGGGTTACAAATTTAAAGACTAAAGACAGATTTAGGCGCATAGCTTATTGCCAGAGTCGAAGCGGAGTGGAGGTGGCGGCGTGGTAGAAAAGTCAAGGCAAGGCGCCCGCGCCGCGTCGCCACCTGGACCCCGAATGGGCCGCGACTCTGACAGCGTGTCTTGACCAATAATAAAGAAAAATTGTACAGAAAAGCTACTCCTACGCCGCCTCGACTTACCGTTCTGTGTACGATTCGCCTATGCCGAGATGTATCCATATTTATTTTTAAGAGTGGTTGAGTTTACCCAAAGTTACCAATCCTGATCGAAACATTCAGCCAGACAAGTATATATATTATTATAAAATGTATTGTGGTGAGGTGCTTAAATATGCTATTGAACTTGTTTAATAAGGCACCGTCGGCCGCGTTCTGCCAGCGTTGTATGCTAATGCGGTTTGCACATGTGTGCAGCTAATAATGATTATTTGAATATTAAGTAAGGCCCATTTTCATGTGGTGTTCTTAATGTAACTTTGTTTTATATACATACGCCTACGACTTCGTCCGCGTACGGAAGAAATTCGGCCACTCTCAAATACCGCTGGGTTACTTAAATTATAAATTTTATTACTTACTGAATGACTTATTATTTTCCTCCTCAGATTCACCACTTTAAATCATACCGAGCAATTTTTTTTTAAATTTTTTTGGTAGAATTTACGTTTAGAGTCCCTCGGTTCACCCCTTAAATTGTAACAAAATGCTTAGTTATTGGTGTCAAAATGTTAAGTTATTAGTGGATGGATGGACTAGTTGGCGGCTGGTGGCTCGATTAGAATGTATTTAGGCTTATACGTTTTATTATTTTCAATAAAGTTTTTAGTTTCTGTAAAATAATTACTACTACTACAACTATTAAAGTTGTAGTTTCAGCTCAATAACACGACTGGTAAAGATGCTTGTAACTTAGAAGTGATTTCAAAATTGGAAAAAGTAAGACGCATAAGCCTACTAAATAATGTTGATTATATGAAAAATATAATTACCGAAATAGGACAATATTTAGAGGTAGTAAAAAGGGTTTTTATTTTTATATGGACCAGTACGCTGTATAAGACCCTCTTAATAAGTATAAAGGCTTAAGTTTTCCTGTGCTTTCTAGTTTTTTTTAAATTAGTTATAGGTTATCATAGTATGCAGTATTATTCAAGATAGTCGTACTAGTTGTTCTTTATCGCTGAAAGTAGGTAAAAAAAGATAAGTAATTGTAACACTCATACATTATACAAGAATTAATTTTCATGCACCTACTGAATGTAATTTTACACGTAACCGGTTTTTTAACATTGGCGTCCAGTCTTTTGTAACTTTCAATAGACTTATCTCACGCGTTTAAAATTATCTGTGTTTCTTTTCATTCTACTAGGTTATAACTCAATTATTATGTACTCGTATCAGAGCTGTCAAGTTTTGTTGCATGACTGGCTCGACGCCAATCTTGGAAACCCTTTTCATACATACGTTTTTTATTGTCTCTACAAGTTTTCGAAGTTCTCAAGCAACCTTGTGTTTTGAGGGATAGATATATATTTTCTTGTATTATATTCTAAACGAAACAAAGGGCTGTGCTAGACGGCGAACTTACCAGCGGCCTACCAAGGTGACCTTGATGTTACTTTACCGTAATCAATTATCAACTTGACCACTGTCTACACGACCATTGTCTATACACCATCTCGTTGGTATTCATCATCATCATCATCATCATCATTTACAGCTTATTCAGCCCACTGCAGGGCAAGCCTCCTGCTTCTTTCGCCAACCATCCCTCTTCAGCGGCAATTTTGGTATTGGTAACTAACTCACTGTCTAGCGCATACTTACTTAAGTTCCACGAATCTGAATTTGTTGTAAAATATATTTTTATTCAGTCAGATTTATGAGAGGCGTAAAATAACGTTTTATGCCGCTCACTAATTCCAATCGACTTGTCACTCTCAAAACTCGGAGCTTACTCGTAAAGTTCTAGAAACGTACAAACGTTTCCTTACCAATAACATTAAACAATAGAAAACAATCAACAGAAAGCCAGCTCCAGCGCTTTTGATTTATATTTTAATTTTCGCTAGTACTCCTCATTTTACGATAGTAAAACAATCTATTAAATAACGACTTTACTGTTTTCGTAAATAGATGCATCATTTGATTTCCGTGTAAGTACAGTCAGACAAATTTGTGTTTGTATCTGGCGCTTATTAGAATTGCACCTGCTATCTAAATCCGCCGACTGTGGTGGTTCCCTTATCTGTAATGAAGTGTGATAACACGACTCACTGATTGATTTTGCGACTTTGGCGAGTCTTCAAAAAGCGAAATACCAAATAAAGTATCTAAATTTGTAATTTTTGCCGTTGATAGTGGCCGTGCATGCGAATGTTTTGTGTACCAACTTAAAACCAGAGTATCTGTGATAACAAGGTTACATTACAGAGAAAGATGAATTTTATGAAATATACTTTTCGTCAGAACATTATTCATCTTACATCACAGATAATGTGGATTTTACTTAAACAAAGTGTAATCATAATTATGCACAACTTTTACTATGGGGCCAACCCTGAAATCACAAGAAAAACAAAACAGCTGTTCCATACAAAAAGGTTCATCGATCTTGGACAAAATGTTATTACATATTACATACCCTTCAGTATTTTTGAACCTTTTTGTTACACGTTGTATTTCATGCTACAATTTCGAGTTGGAATCGTGCATAATAATTATTATGTACCTTCGAGTAGCCTATACCTACATTGATTTGTAGAGATAGCGGGTTTTGAATTCTGCTCACCGCTTTACGAGATAATCCAAACAGCAACCATGAAACAACGAAATAATATATGAGGCGGTGATCGAAAAATATAATTAACTAGCGACGCCCCGCGTGCTCACCCGCGATACCTGGGATAAAAATTAGCGATGGAGAATTCGATACCCATACATACCGAAATTCATACTAATCAATTGACCGGTTTTAGCGTTATTTACTAAGAAACATACATTTCTTTTTAAATTCATTATATTAGTATGATTTGCTCCAAATTACAGTTCCCTACCCACGATCCTATCTACTATTATTATAAAAGCGATAGTAACTCTGTCTGTCGAAAGTAACTCTGGTTTCCTTTTTATGGCCGACAGAGGATGGATGGATTACAGGATAGAAATATCCCTTAGAGATACGAGGTCAAACTGAAAAGGCGCTGGTAAAACCGGGGGTCGTTAGTTGGGAATGATTGCAAACGTTCTTCCCATCTAATTGTTCTAACCTATTTTGGTCATTTTTATGATCGCAAATAAGCTTGCGTTTGACTACTAACTCACCTGTTAATAAGCGACTAAGTGGTTGAAGATGAAACACCCAGACCTATAAGCCAGCAATTCTTGCAGAGCTGGAAAACAACTAGATTCCTCGAATGATTAACGTAGAAATAAAACGTTTATTCTAGTTGGACAAGTTGTTGGTTGGTTGTTGTCTCTTTCTATCCGTTTATTAGTAAAACATGGCCAAGGAAAATCTATAATGTGACGTATGTTTCGTAGTGGCTTGTTATTCTACTTGCGTTGAAGGGAAGGCTGGGTTAGGGTGATAACAGCTATGCTAACCACCAATACAGCGAAGTCAATCTATTTACAGCAATGCACATAGGTATATAAAATTACAAAAATTAAAGCCAAAGTTTTAAATGTTGACGAAGCGATTTCTTTCAACTATTTAATAGACCTCAGTGCTATCTAGAAACGGTAACAAGGTTTCAGACCTGACTTTAAGAATTAAACAAACCTATTCAGTCTGTCAAACGCAATGCGCTCTCACGAATCTGCTCTATATTTATGTAATGTTTTATTACATGCTCGCACGCTTTCTTATGTAACTATTGAACTGATTCCAATAAATCTAATCGATGTTGTTTTCGATTCGATTCACATTTGAACAATTATAAAACGAGTACACGATGTTTATCCAAAACATGTCAATACGAAAGTTAGCGGGCGGGACAGGTAGTTCATAACCAGTCGAGCGCTCAGTAGATGGTCACTCCTATGGCAATCTGACACGCTTCAGAGGATACGATGATGGCTTGACCCTTCATTTACTACTCGGCATGTAGAATAGTTAGCATTGGCTCAATAATACTACAGACTAGTTATAAGCCGCTTGCATTTGTCCCTTAAGTAAGTTAATTCACAAAAAGATCACGATAGGCTTCAGATTATGCCTATGTTTATATTGCGGCTATAGATTTACATGTTCGATATCGCTAGTTGCCAACGGAAAATAGACCTACGGATGGGATTACGCTGGCTACATTTTATTTTAAGCTATTCACTGGCACAAAGCTATTGGCGAATGACGTTTTTGACCCTGGATAAGTGCGAATTGTAATGTCTACAAAAACTTTCCCCTGCAAACATCTCTCTAGGTTATCGAGGGCTAGTCCCTGTGTTTGTTTATTGGTACACCTTGAACATAGACATCGACTGAATTTTTAAGCTGGTATTCGACAACGCCTGTACTTACAAATCTTTACTAATTAAACATTGCTTCAGATAAGAAATGAGAAACATTGCGATTGGATAATAAATGTAACAAGGCACGCGCAATTTTACCAGCAGCATGTGTTTTCCAGCAGCCTATATATTTTCCAGTTATCACTAATTTTAAGGGTTCCATACATCAAAAGAAAAAAAGAAACCATTATAGGATCACTTCGTTATCTGTCTGTCTGGCAAGAGTACCTACTAAAAGGTACCGTGGAGCTGTAGAAACATCAAGCGCCTAAGTCAACGCAATCAAAATATTCGGCCAATTCTAACACAAATTTTGCCAATTATCTATCCCGATTACGACCGCAGTGTTAAAAGCTATCCTCTAACAAAAAGGGTGGCTACGAATACTTCTGGGTGGCTACAAATACTTCTGGCGGGCTATGTGGCAATGCACAGACAATACTTCTAATGTATAGCGGCGGTGTTTTTTTGGCTGCATTTGCCGTTTGCCTTCAGGTAAACTGTCTTCATGTATGTCGCTCTTTTATTTCGCGACTAAATCAACGATTGACATTAAAATCATCTTTTGGTAAGCGACAACGTGGTCCAAGACGAATCATGTAGCCTAGAAGATACCTAACCGCTTTGACCTTAAAATGATCTAGACTACATTGGTCTCGAAAATTAAAGAAGCCGGCAGATTCTTACATCAAAAAAATGTTTTACTTAATCGTATATACTTTTACGTATTTCAGGCGAAACTGTCAAGCTCATGGAAAGCGCAGGCGCTGTTCAAGAAGTTCGACGCCCGTGCCAACCACAAGGTGTACTCGAAAGGGTGCGCATGCACACAGAACAAGGTCCTGATCATCGGCGCCGGACCCTGCGGGCTCAGGGCGGCGATCGAGTGCCAGCTGCTTGGCGCCAAAGTGGTAAGCTCATAAAACTTGGTACTAAAAAGCCCTGAAGGTGGGTTATTTTATGTGACTTTAGGTGACTGTTTTGTTCCACACATTTTAATATAACAGAAACTTCTACCTTTGGCCACCATATCGTAAGTGACGCGTACGGTGGATGTAATATTCTGGATGTGAGAAGCGTGGCATGCATCGATAAACTAACGTCGCTATGTTAGTCAGATCACATACCACGTTGTTACTATGTGGCTTAGATGAAGACCATGGTTCAAAATTGATATGTTGATCAAAAAATAATGTTCATTTTGAATCAATAGCACTGCGTTAAATATTCATCCATGTCTCGTAAAATTTTATGACGGCGACCCTTAACATCTCGTAACAGCTCGTTTAACCAAATTTGGTTTCAAGGCCCTTTCGCAAATACTTCAGCAGAGTTAGATGCCAGTTCAGAAATAAAATAGCAGGAGGGCTTAGGTTTATTTATTTAAAGACTTATGTTTATAAACGCTTGTGACATTACAGTTTTTCGCTATAATGGCCCACGTTTGGCAAGCTTGTTGGAAACAGCTACAATTTCTTCGCGATAAAAGTGTTTAAAAATTGACGACACTTGTAGGCGGATTTAGGGGGCAGGTTGTAAGGGGCTCAAGCCCACCTCTCCCCTCTCCAAAAGCACCTTAGTTCTACCGTGACAAATCTTAAAAGTCTATAACCTACCGAAGTCATTGAGGTATTTGAAATAAAATGTTGTCTGTGTTGTTTAGTGCTTACTTTGCTAAAACCTACCCTCAGCTGGGCCAAGCCCCTTCCAAACGACAATCCTAGATCTGTCACTGTCTCTTCTCTCAAGTTTTGCCCAGTTCTTAGAAAACATTCTGCAAATAAATGTTTTAATCAGCCTACAATTCCCCTTGCTCCCCACGCTAAATTACCGACTTCGTAGAATAGACTGCAAACAAAGAGAAACAAAGGTGTGTCTCATTAAACATCAACTCTTACAGTGTCATTTCCTGAGATACGATGTCCCTCGTTATAAGATACTACGTTGTATGATTTAGTGATGCTGAAGTTTATTGATATCGTCATATCGTATACTTGACATTGATTGAAATGAAGTAAATTATTATTAATCACTTTTATTATCTTAATGTATGTACTGAGCTGTTGTATAGTTAGTTAACATGTTTGTTTTTAGTTGTTTTAGCTCAAAGGAAAAGCTAATTAAAGTATATTTTTTAGGTGTCCGTACATAAAGGTGTTCAACGAGACTCTATTTCTAATCCAGCGCCGTCTGCTTGTCTGTCAATTAAATGAGCTCAATCATTAAAATCAAAATAGGCATCATGTAATTTTCAAATTTTGTGATATTATTGAGGCTTTCCTAGCTAATCTCCTAAAGAAATAAAGAGTCGAAAATGACCCTCGTCGTCATATAAAAACTGATTGTTGTAAGCTTTTTTTGTTATTTTAATATCGGAACTACGTATAGAAAGCTCAACGTTGCTGTGATCAACGTCAAACGCTAAATAATAACAACAACTAACGTAATTTTGCAAATATAGCTTCCTTTGTTACTGTCTGTGCCACTTAATCACTGGCAATTCTCACAATATTTTAAATGCCGGAAATTCACACTCGGCTCGGTGCACAAGTGATATCTCTTTGAAATTGGCGTCACTGCTCACTAAATGGACCACTCATATCTTTAATGGACCAAGCCAGTACTAGAGACTTCCTGGCGCATTCACAGCTCTATATGTACTGATTTAGGTTTAGGTCTGAAGTTTGAATAGTGTTATTTCAGTGTACATTGTGTTTAAGCTTTACAGTAACTTTCGATTGACTTATTATAATTATGTGCTATGTATTTCCTTCTGGAAAGTTACAAAGAAATTTTTTGTTCCCCAGGTTATGACGAACTCAAATGTATCAAAAAAAAAAGAAGCCAACTCCGGCTTTTGAAAAGTTTGAAATTTCAACGCTGCTCATCAAACTTTCGTACTGGGCTCAAATAGAAAAATATTTTTCTAGGTGGTAATCGAGAAGCGCGATCGCATGTCGCGTAACAACGTGCTCCACCTGTGGCCGTTTGTGATCCAAGACCTGCGCGCGCTCGGAGCCAAGAAGTTCTTCGGAAAGTTCTGCGCTGGTTCCATCGATCACATCTGCATCAGACAGCTGCAATGTATATTGCTCAAGGTAATGTTTCTTCTACGCCTTCAACGAGGATAGAACATTTAGCAGGCTTGGTAACCAAGGACAAAGTAACGTTTTGACGTTGACGTTTAGTTACATTTATTTCGAATATAGGTTCGATCACATCTGGTGACATTTTTCTAGGGGTGAAAACAGAGCCTGGCGCGTGGTTTTGACGCCGGAATGTGTCAAAACCACGGCTGTCCTCATAATAAACAGCGACAAATGCTTCTTAATAAGGCTACCAAGACGAATTAGTACCCGTTTGGTTTCGCACGACAAAAAGAGTAGATAAAGTCTTCGCCATGCGCATGCTAGTTGCTGATGTGAGATGCGGTTGACGTCTGATGATGTCTATCATAAGCTAATCTGTTGACATCGTGTCATCCTAGTCGCGCAAAGTTATTTGCTTTATACACGCAAACGGGACGATTAGATAGAGACTGCGAGTAAATCAAGCTTCCACCGAACACTTCAGCCGGTGTTGGAAGACTGATAACCACAGACAAAGATTTGAATATGCCTCTGGCGATAAGACGATAAGACTTTCCACTCGACGCCGCAGCAAGAACTTCTTCTCCTTCTCCTTTTCTTAGCGACCATGAGTGCTCCGGGCATACGCACAATCTTAACCTACTTTTAACTAACTTAGTAAAAATCTGGTTAGAATATGACTCGTTCATTTGTATTACACAGAAAATCGACGTGAGAGGTGAAAAGATGAGAGATGAAAGATGCCAGCCTTGCACGTACAATAATCACGGCTGAAAAAGAAATTTATACATAATTAATTAATTGTCACTAATATTATAAATGCGAATGTAAGTCTGTTTCTCTATCTCTGTTTTTACCTTTCATGACGAAGTATGTGCGGCGAAATTAGGCACAGCGATGCATCACGAGGACAGACATAGTACATTTTATTTCAAGGAAAATGTGAGACGCGAGTGAATGAATGAGTGAATGTGATAACCTAAATGCAGCTATTTAATAATAGTTTTGATGATTTGTTTCTAGGTGGCGTTGTTATTAGGCGTCGAGTTTCACGAAGGCGTCAGTTTCGAAGGATTATTAGAACCTTCTGTTTCGGATAATTCTGAAAGTAAGTTTTTCTTGACTAACGTGGAAAAAATAATGACTAGAGATGATGCTGCACTTTCAGACGATGCACCGTTTACAGTCCGGCCACTGAGAGAATGCGTTTGACAGCTACAATAACATTGTCTAAAGCTGAATGTAAACATTTAATTATTTTACTACAGGTAGTATAATCGGCTACCACCAGGGCCCTGTTTCATAAAGCTACAAGTCTTTTACTTGTAGTGAAAAACTGGCAACACCGCAAAAATATATTGATTTCGGTGTTTTCTAAAGCTACAAGACAACCACTGTACAAACTACAAGTACTAATCACTTGATATAAGTTAAAGACAAACCTGTAACTGGTAACTTGTAGTTACTGGTACAAGAAGCTAGTACAATTGTGAGCTTGTACTTGTTGCTTTATAAAACAGGGCCCTGTATGTACAGGTATGATAATCGCAAAGCTTGTAACTAGCAAAGTGTTATCTTTTAGCTTTAGGCGATATTATTGTAGTTGTCAAACACTTTCTCTCAGTGGCCGGACTGTAGTGGCGACCCTTTTATACGTAAAAAAACGCATAAGTATATCGGGACATTTCATAGCACACCTATTGGCATATTCATGAGAAAACACGACACAATGCGTGATCACACAGTGGGTATAGGTCGTGTCATGTAAAAAGAACGCTGGCGGTTAAGCTGCGCAGTAGGCGATTTATCGGTCTATTTGGCTATTTTGCCATGTACATAGCAATAACCAATATAAGAAGCTGCGAGCAAAAGGCTAATTAATAATTATTTAAAATAATAGGCCTAGTACTTTTGTGCGCAAGTGTACACATGCAACATGTTTAAACACACCCCCTCCACTTTCTTCCAGCGTTCTTTTTACATGATGCGAGCTATATCTCGCGAATAATTGAATGAATTGCTGCGACGTGGCCGCAATTAAATGGAACGTCATCTAAAAGTACAGTATCATGGCACAGCTGGTTTTAAAAAAAAACCTTTGATCAGCTGTCATTAACAGGCTGTTTGCTTCCAGCCTTGGGGTGGAGAGCGCGCGTGATGCCAGCCGACCATCCGGTGTCCCAGTACGAGTTCGATTCCCTTCTCGGAGCGGACGGCAAGAGGAATACCTTGCACGGGTTCAAGCGGAAAGAGTTCAGGGGAAAACTGGCAATGGCCATTACAGCCAACTTTATTAACAGGCATTCGGAGCAGGAGGCATCGGTTAGTGTTATAGATAAAATAAAGTAATTATAATAACGATGCTAGGCGTAATAACAGGTGGAGTGAGGTAATGACAGAATGGTGGCCTAGGCTACTGGAGCGGTGGTTGTCCAGGTACTAGATGGGTGTCCAGCGACTATAAGGTGAATATAGCTGGTCGAAACTGGATCATATTGGCACAGAGGACCAAGGCAGGGCAGATGACATTGTGGGAGAGAAGCCTATACCCAGAAATGGATAAGGAAGGCCGTGAGTGACGATGATCCAAATAAAGGTAATATAAGTAAGGTACTAAGGGTAGTAATAAAGTTTTTACACAATTATAATGTCACTATGAAAACGAACGTGGTTTTGACAGAATGAAACGTGTGATTAACAGTGAGTAATCCTGTATAAATTAAACAAAAATTATAGTATCCATACACGTAAAATGATGTATAGTTGTTGTTGTATGTTGTAATTATTTATACCAAGGTAATAGTTTTTGGCCTTAAGCGCAATCTTTCTATAGTACACATCACATGTATGACATTGTTATATAACGCTGTCGATTAGAAGAAATAAATGACATGTAAAATTAATTTACAAAAATCTCAATTCACTGACTCGGGTCGAGGGTCAACGAGAACCTGGAGATGGGTAAAACCCACATAAAAGCGAAAGCCCTACTTCTTAGGTAGAACGGCTGTCAAAACAATATTGTAAAGCAATAAAACCGCTGTCGCCAGTTTCACACACAAAATTGTATAGAAAACACGACAAAAATGGCAATCATTGGTCGCGCATTTGAAGTAAAACGCTCGAAATGCCATTTTGCAACAGATTAAAATTGATGTTATTACGATACAATTTGGTTTGGTTTCCTACGCGTCTATTTAAATTGTCTTTTTAGTAAACTCAGTTTAAAAACATGTATATTGGTATTGGTAAAGGTTGCCTGGAAGAAATCGCTTAAGGTGATAAGGCCGCCCCTTGTCAAATAATGTACCCTGATTATTTGTAAGTTGTTCTATATTTCTGGTGTGCAATAAAGTTATATCACTTCCGTTCTATTCACTTCTCTCTTCAGTGGGTAAAACCAACCTACAAACACATTTACTTTAGTAATATTATTGGCTAGGCTTCGGTTTGTATCAGTTCCCATTTATAAATCTTGTACACTTTAGTCTCTACTATAATGTACTATTTCCTCAGGTACCGGAGATAAGCGGCGTGGCTTTCATATTCAACCAGAAATTCTTCAAGGAACTGTATGAAGTAACCGGCATAGACCTGGAAAACATTGTCTACTACAAAGATGACACGCACTACTTCGTGATGACCGCCAAGAAGCACAGTCTGCTGGTTAAAGGCGTGCTTTTGAATGTGAGTCAATACCTCTACAGCGCCAACTTGTATTCAACCAACAAAGAGTGCCGTATTTTAACGATACAGCAGCGCGAGTACCGTTCTATGTCGCTAAATTTAACGTGTCGGTATAGCAGATTTCTATAGACGATTTTGAGAATTTATCGATTTTTATCGATTTAAATGTCAAATATACGATTTAGATGTCAAATTGAAGATCGTTAAAGAACGGTACTCGCGCTGCTGGTCCAGAAGAAGTTGTAGTATTTCTCACAACGGAATTCCTGATAACGATTTAGAACGCAGTATAAAGAATAATTGATTGAAAAACAATCGTTATTCCAAGCAGAAACAAATAAATGAAATGCCAACCGACCCATATTATTTCCCCTTGGTCACTCTAAACTAGATGTGCGCACACTACTGCTTTACACTTAACGAGTACGTAATTGTGTTTTTTTTTCTGTGCTGCGGAAGAGCTTTTATAAAACGTCACCAACTCTTGTTAGCGCTTTAGTTTTACCACTAAATCGCAGCTGGACGCCAACACCATTTTCAAATTACTTTTCTATTATCAGGACTACAACGAAGTTTCGCGTTTGTTGAGCGCAGAGAACGTCGACCGGGCCGCTTTAATGCGGTATGCTCAAGAAGCGGCGCGGTTTTCCACCGAGGCTCGGCTGCCGCTGCGGGATTTCGCCTTGAATCACTATGGCGAGCCAGACGTTGCCCTGTTCGACTTTACGTCTATGTACGCAGCTGAAAATGCTAGCATGGTTAGTATTACTAAAATATGTTACAGGAATCCAGATACAACAGTGCTGACGAGAGCATAAGACGCATGTGACCATACTAAAGGTATAGTATTCTAGTCTAAAAAGTCTCCTAGATGTAATTAGATTTGATTTGTCTCATACAATATAAAAATACCATCGGCAGCTTTCGATTGGCAAACAAACATACCCCTCCTACTTGGAGCACCACACTGTTACCCGCGAGTTTTACAATGTCGTCGGCCCCCTAGCGGGGAGACCTACCTACGCTGCGACCTCCGGTCCGTGGTGGCAACTCAAGATGATTTATTCCCCATCGGTTATCAGTTCTTCGAGCTATGAGGCTGCTTATTGCCACTTCAACTTGAAAACTCAGAGAGCTATGTCGGTGACTCTGGTTCTTTGACGAACATCCTCGTTCCAGATTTTATCGTGCATAGAAACTCCGAAGTTTCTCGAAAGGCCTGCAGTTAAAGACTGCACATATGGAAATGATAACACACACTGATTTTGGACGAAAAGATATCATGCAATTTCCCGAACGCTGCCCATCTTATTGGATTCTACGGGCGACCTCTTTATCGAAGTTGGACCTACCTAACTGAACAATCTGCCCAAGGTAGTGCTAGTGGTCAACAACTTCGAGGTGTCGTTTCCAACGACTACCGGCACGGGCACAACATGGACATCTATAACTATAAAAGGCTTTGTCCTGACTGACTGACATATAGACAACGTACAGCCCAAACCGCTAAACGTAGAGACTTGAAATTTGGAGGGTATGTTTTTGGAGAGGTGTAAACGCCCACTAAGAAAGGATTTTTCGAAAATCATCCCCGAAGGGGGTTAAATGGGGTGTTAAAGTTTGTATGAAACTTTTTATTCTCTGGTTCGATTGATACAAAACTTGGTATACGTATTCTACTATAAAAATAAGAAGATACGGGTGTCACAGTTTTTTCAAAATCAGCTCCCGTTAGTATAAAAAAAAACTACGTTTTAGTGATAGTACGTTTGTTTCTCCTTAACTTTGTAACGGCTGTTATAGGGTTAGGTATAGGGATGGGGATAGATGTGGGGATGGGGGTGTGGGGGGGGGGTGGCGATGATACTGGGAACGGAGACGGGACGGAGATAGGCATGTTAATATTAAGATTACAATTGGTATCGGGATGGGGATGGGGATGGGGTGGGGATGGGTGGGGATGGGATGGGGATTTGGTGGGGACAGGTGGGGATGGGATGTGGATGTGGATGAGGCTGGGAACGGGGATGGGCGTGTCCATATTAAGATGAAAGTTGAAATCGGGATGGGGGTGAGGATGGGGGTGGGGATGGGATGGGGTTCGGGATGGATGAGGGAGGGAACGGGGATGTGGACGGGGATGGGCGTGTTCATATTAAAATGACATTTGGTATCGAGATGGGGATGGGGGGAAGGGGGCGCTTATAGAGATGAGGCTGGGAATGGGGACGGGGATGGGCGTATTTATTGGTCGGCTGAACAGATGGAACTGCATTTTTGGATAGGTAGTTATAGCATAAGGTTCGGAAACGGACATAGGCTATTTTTTTGTAGGTCCACGCAGACGACTGTTTGTCGGACATAATTATTATAGATACTGTACAGCCTAAGCTGCTAAAAAAGTTTTAATATTAAATTAACTTACTTTTAAATGGCTAAACTAAATTTTGAGTGGCGTAAACTTACACTCAGCTCAAGCTGCGGTAGCTTCAGTGAGATCAAGCTCGACTCACATTCTTGGGGTCGCGGGTTCGAACCCGGGCGAGCCCGTTCCAATTAGTTCTTTGAAACTTACGCATGGATAATACCACTGGCTTTTCGGTGAAGGAAAACATCATGAGGAAACCTACATATTTCCGGAGAAGAAATACGATAGTGTATGTGAATCCGCCAACCTGCACTGGGCCAGCGTAGTGAATATGGCCCAATCAGGGTAGGCCGATATACCATTAGTGTTAAGGGCTGATGCAGAGAAACGCACACTCAGCAACGATTTTGAAAAATTCGCAAGGGGTTCAATGTATCATTATAATACCATTTTGCCGAAACCATTCATTTAAGGCTGTTAAGTTTTTTGACTTAAGAGATAAGATAAAATAAACATAAACATGTTTCAGAATTTTCAAACAATTTCAAAACTGGAAGGCCACGGGTCAGTTTTTCATTTGAAAAAAAAATGTTATATTTATAGATTAGCTAATCGAGTGTTTATGCGTAAGAAGATAAATGTTTTAAACACATGTACTTGATCCACGCACCAAGCACAGCGCTTTCGAAACGTCCATCCCGCGTCGGCTCAGATACGTTAAAACCCGAGTATGACGCCCCACTCCAACCCACACCGAGTCTACCTAAGCGATCAGTGCAGCACTGTATGTTATCGAAGTTTCGTAATTCTTGCGATATTTTGCTGATCTTTTTGCGTTCTTTGTTATCATACTTTTTCTGCTTAAGCTTATTTCATTTCATTGACTCTGTTGATACGGTATGCAATAATGATGATGCTGTAAACTATCCAGTTGAGTTTTTAAATTCATTAAGACCAGCGGGGCTACCATATCATAGGCTTATCCTGAAGAAAGGTACACCCGTCATGCTCCTTCGGAATTTAAGACCACCCAAATTGTGTAATGGAACCAGGTTACAAGTAAAAATGCTGCATCGTAATCTGGTTGAGGCCATCATTTTGACTGGGTGACCCATGGCGAAACAGTGTTTATGCCGCGTTTTCCCATGATTCCCAGTGACTTACCTTATGACTTCAAAAGGCTTAAATTTCCCCTAAAAGTTTGTTTTGCCATGACCATCAATAAGGCTGAGGGTCAAACTTTAAAATACGCTGGTATTGATTTAAGGCAGGACTGTTTTTCGCATGGTCAGTTCTATGTGGCTTGCTCGCGACTTAGCTCCCCTAAAAACCTGGCTATTTTAGCACCTTCCAACAAAAAGTCAAAAACGTTGTTTTCAAAGAAATATTGTAATCTTTCGGGTCAAAGGCCCCGGCAACTATAGCGTCATTAGCAGACATTTGTAGGGTTCCGTAGTACTACGAGGAATTCTTATAAGTTTGTCATGTCCATCTGTCTGTCTGTTTAAAATTCAACAAGACGGCTTTGTTTTGAAGTAAGTATTGCAAACGCGACCTGCCAAATTTGGTCATCCTCAAGCAAACTTAAAGACTTGCAAGCGGCTTGAATAAATATGCAATAATATACGTATTTTAGTGATTCAATTGAGTTGGGCCCCGATTTAACCGAATTCCAGTATTCAACATTACTACGCGGGCAAAGCCGCGGGCAAAAGCTAGTTACACATAATTTTTCGAGGTCCTCCAGCGACTCTGCCATGATGATTATATCATCGGCAAAGCGAGGTGAGAGAGGTATTCGCTGTTAATGTTGATGCCGAATCGTTTCCAGTCCAAAACCGTGAAAAAGCCCGCCAATGCGTTCGTGAACAATTTACGAGAAATAACATCTCCATGTCTCACTCCTTCATGCAGTTGGATTGGTTTCGTGCTCTCGTCCTGCAATCGGATTGACAGTGACGTTCATACAAACACCTCAGCACTTCGATATACCTGTAGTCGATGTGTCATCGCTGAAGAGAACGGACGGCCCAGAGGCCTCATTTTTGAATCGTACGCAAGCTACGCTAGGAGCCGACCTATGAACGATATTATTTGGAATAAGGTTCAATATTGTTTAAAAGTCGGCTCCTTTCGCATGCGCTACTTTGCGTACGATTCAAAAATGAGACCCCAGGTCTCGGTTGAATCGAACGCTTTTTCTTAGTAATACCCTGGATTATTTGTTGTTTGCAGGTATATGAGCGTCATGGTCGCCGGCTGCTCTGCCAGCTGGTGGGCGACAGTCTCTTGGAGCCGTTCTGGCCGACGGGGTCGGGCTGCGCGCGCGGTTTCCTCTCGGCACTGGACGCGGCGTGGGTGGTGCGCGCCTGGGGGCAAAGCCCTGCGCCGCACCCGCTCGAGGTCATCGCCGAGCGCGAGTCTATATACCGGTTACTAGGTACGTTTATAATTGTACCGGTTACTAGGAAACCTTTGAGTCTAAAAATTACCGCTCCTCCTCTATTGACTGCTCCATACTTTTGTATAGCATAGGGACATACACACTTTTAGAAACATCCCTACGCTAGGCAAGTCTGTAATTGTACCAGTTACTAAGTACGTCTTGCACACTACTGCTTGGAAATCGAATAACTGGCAAAGGTGTACGTCCCCAGGCGGACTCTGCAATAGAGACCTACCGCTACAAAAAACTAATCCTTATGTCCAAAATTTTCTTTAGCGCAAACGACACCCGAAAACCTGCACCGTGACTTCGGCGCGTACACTCTCGACCCGGGCACCAGATATCCGAACCTGAACAGGAATGCCGTGAGCCCGCATCGAGTCACATCGTTCTACGACTCGGATGAACCTCTCCCGCTTGATGCCACTGCCACAGCGCGCAAGCGAAGAAGAGGTAAGTACTATGCTCTGAAACGTAACCTATATAAATTAAAATGAATTACGGTTCGTTGGTAAGCGCATAAGAAAGGCTGGAGCGACATTATGACTATTTTATGTATTAAGATGTCGAACATCTTATAACATAAAATAGCCAAGTCGTCTTCTGGGTGATGACGAGAACTTTTCGTAACCCTCATGCCCTTTTCATCCCTGGTTTGAAGGGTATACTACGACGCCGGACGGGACAATGATGGGACGGGGAGTCTGTGTTTCCATTAAAGTACAATGTCTTGAAATCCAGAGTAAAAGGTTCCTTCTTAAGCGTGCTCCATTCTAGACCCCATCGTTGCTTAACATCAGGCAGGATGTGGTCAAATGCAAGGCTATTTTGCAAAACTATTTGCCATCTCCAATGTCCCAATGGAAATTTCTCAGGCTTTGTCATCAAGCTGTCATTAATGCAACGTGTAGAAAAAAGTACTCACGAGTTCAAGTTCCCATCCATTGTTCTATCACCGGATCTGCTACACCACTGTAGAGGGAAGTATATAGTACGTAAATGTGACGGGCTGCGCTAGCCGGCATTAAGTGTAGATGCGCTTAATGACAATAGGCATGTGGCCTAATGTTTAATTTATGACAAATAACAGGCTTAGCGATAAATATAACTAAATACATTACACACTGAAAAAAATAAATGTATTGGCTGATAAATCTCTGAGATATGAGCGTTTAAAGTTTTAGGTGGGGATAGAGAGGGGATGCTCTATCCCTTTCTCGCAAAGCACGTGTTAGTATAGCATTTGTATGCCGCGCCTGAGGCTTGACGTCATAGCTCAGTATAACGCGCTCTCTGTCTAGCTTGAAATTAAAATACTTAGAACTTATTTATTTATGAATTATTTTAAATTTTGTTTTTGTTGATAGGCTCTATTGATGATCATCTTTTTTATGAGGTAATAAAAAATGTGTAGTCATCATGCCTATTCTACCAATATACATGTTTTAAAACTGAGAATACTCAAAAAGAGAATTTAAATAGAAACCAAGCCACATTGCATCGTAATTATCAATTTTAATCTGTTGCAAAATGGTTTTTCGAGCGTTTTGCAAATGCGCGACCAATGATTGGCATTTTTACGTCGTAGTTTCTATACAATGATGTGTGAAACTGGCGACAGCGGTTTTCCATACAATTGCGTTACAACATTTTTTTGACAGCCATTCTACCTAAGAATTAGGGCTTTCATTTTTCTATGGGCTTTACCATAAATACCTTCATTAAAATCAAATGAATTTTACGTGCCTAACGTTTTTACGTAAAAACTCTGCGGGTGATGATGATACAGTTTAGGATTTTAAGTATCTGTAGGACGTATTTAAGAAGATAAAATGAGTCTGAAAACTCTCGACTTAAGTAACACAATAGAGAAAAAACCTCAGCAAATAGTATTTCGTCTACAAACCCTCAAATATTTCTATTATTTCTAAAGATAGCAAAACAAAAACGAATAAACAACAAAATCAAAACCTTTGAGTCCTTTGTCTTGGAAAATCTAACTGGCTACGTATTACGTTTCAAAACATACTGCCTTTGACAAGAGATAATTGTCAGGCAGCCAGGTAGCGCAGATTAAAGGTACACTGTCGTGCATCATTTGACAACTTTTTATGCCGCAGAAACCTTTTACAACGCAACAGAATTTATCCCAATTTTTGGTTTGGTGGTGGCATCGATAAATCGAGGTATCCCATAGCTTCCGATAATATATCTCAGCGTCATTACTTTAACTGATTATCATTATCACGCTATTATTATAGCGTCATTACATCCGGAATTAAAATTAAAAAGCAAAAATACAAAATAAAAATGCAAAAAAAAACACAAAATAATAAAAAAAAAACAGCTTTGAATCGTAATGATGATGGTGTGAACATCCGGAGTGATTAGTACAAACGTACACACACATAGAGACTTTCTTATTTATAATACTGCAATAAATGTAAACCATGCCCACGATTGTTCACCTGCGTTTTGTCCGGGGAAAATACTATACAGGATTGCGTGTCGGTATTACTAAGACAAAGGGGCCAACCCTGAATTCGCGATTCAGCTGATCCATAGATACAAAAATGCCTTTCACTCTCGACATAAGCTATCAGCAGACTTTTTCGAAAAGTCTGTTTGGCCCCGTAGTAAAATTTGTTAACAATGATTAGTACACTGATTCAGTTTCGGCTTAGTAATACCTACCGATAGGCGTAACGTTGTATGCCCTTATATAATCATCATGATACGTACCGCTATGTTTCATCAATATGTGGCATGATAATGTAACAAACAGACAGTTACAATTGGAAAAGTTTAAACAAATAGGTACTTATACAGATAGGTATTATAATATTATGTATATATATATATATTAGATTATTTTTATTATACTTATGTTAATTTAAGCATTTTATAATTATGTTCCTTGTTTTATGTACTTGTAAAATATAATTTTATATACATATAATAAATAAGCACCTTTTCAAGGCATAAAATATATGTACAAGTTACCAGAGGCGCAATACACGTATTTAAGGAAATCGTACCTGGTTCCCGCGATACAGGCGTAGCCTAGTGCGGGAATCGCCATAAAGCCGAATACTATTTTCTATCATATATATAAGCCTACTACTACTACTTACCGAATATCTAAATATTAATTTTATTTGTTATATAGGTTTTATGTTTATGTAAATAAAATTATTTTCATATATCATTTTCACTTTTGAAAAAGTAACAAACAAGCAGTTACATGCAATTATCATGTGGGTTTGAGTGGAGAGTGATAAGGAAGAGTTGTGCGCAAGCGCGTTTAAAGCAGGAGACGTGGGAATATTTTGTACGCACTGGAGTCCTTTTTGCGGCAGTGAAGTGAGTACGCGTTTTTTGGAGAAATCCTTTAAAAACACTCATCTATCACTATGCGGAAATGGTTTTTTAAAACAAAACCGTCAAGGCAAACCCAAGGTAAACTCGATTGAAAATATTGTTGTGCAAAGTGGTGGTCGATCAAAAAACGTTACAGTGACTTCAAACGAACTATGGAATAGTCGGGTATTTTCAATGAGCAAATATCCCCAGATCTCTGCCACATTATTTTTATTTTCTTTATAGATCTGGGGATTTCGAATAGAAAAGTTGTACCCATATATGGCCCTTCAACGAATCCGTTCTAAGGGCGTCCGCTGCGTTAAGCGGGGCACGGTCCCGCGGCCGCTGCCAGTCGCGGGAGCCCGCAGCGTGCTCCGTTGCGAAAGAAAGATAAATGAGCACGCAATTTTTTTAATGTCAACCTTTGGCTGCAGGGATTGTTTGAAAAAACTACTGAATGAATTTATTCCAACTAAAATTATTTGAAATGTTGATGGACTAAACTATGCCGCTTGATACATTATTTTAGAGGTTTCGTACTCCTTATGTTATTAATTTACGTCCAAATTGCGTTAAAATCGAGTTAAAACAAAAGATGTATCCTGGCTCACATCTGTAATGTTTATTAAGTTTTTACTTTCTTATCAATTTACAGTTGTAGTCTCGGACTTACAATAATACATAGTGGAGTTATATAACTTCCCCGTTTCAATGGAGAAGTGACTAGTTTACTCTTAACGCAGCGGAGTTATTGCGGATCGGTATAGTTAGAGATTGTGCATAATCTAGTATGTCGCAAAAGAGAGTAGTTAGTGCAGTTTTGTCACAAGTTGAGACATGTTTCAGTTTCCAGTTTACGTCGTGTACAATTCGTAGCTTTTTATTGTCCTTTTTTGTTGTCGCACGGCACTGTGCGCCGATTATAATGTGTTGTACCTCTCTAGTAGCACTTGTGTATACGTATAACACATATCGCGTTGCAAAACTTATCAAAGTACCCCGCGCATTTGATCAGCTTCGCCGGAACTTAGTGTTGGTTGCATGTCTTATAGTTTTCCAAAAACTTGTTAAACACTAGTTGGTAGATATTCTCAAGTCGCAAACACACAGTTAGATTGGCGTCACTTGAATGTATTCCAAACTTAGTGGTAGCTGCATTTTTTTTTGTTAATATTGATCACATTTTTGAAGGAAAAGCGCCTAAACACGTTGTAAAAACGCGAACTATCACATCATCTAATCAGGAAACATCCTTAAAAGATGTCCTTCTAAAAAATAATCTATGTATTATTTATTTACGTTGAGGAAATTAATTACAGTAATATTTTACTTCAACAATGAAACATAGCATTTCATTATATTTTCGGCTACATAATACATTTTCATGTAATTCATTATTTTCTACTTTAAAATCTAAAATCGAAGTATGACGTGAACCACTATATTTTGCTGTGCCGGGACAAAGATACGACGATAACAATAGACCTCTATTTACACAGCTTACGCCTGCAATAACGGTCGAGCTCTACAATATTGATAGACTATAAGCCTGTGGTAAGGATCGGTCTCTATAGTCTATCTCGGACAGACACAAAGTACCAAAAACACAACCGGCTAAAGCATAAATTTTTGATCACTCGCGTATTTAAATGCTGAATTACGCAAATTACCAAATCAGTAAATTTCCATTTCCGCGAAAGGCCATAGCTAAAATTTTTGGTTAGGCGCATATTTTTTAATGATCAAGCTTAACTTTTTTATTTACTCAAAATACCTTACTAGCATATTACTTGTCATTGGTCAACATAAAATGTAACTGGGTTACAATGCAGCTAAATACGTCGGCGTATTGCAGAACATATCACACTGACAATCCGGCTAAACTTTGACCCGCCGTAACACAAAACTGCTCCGGTTGTAAAATTCTACAATTCGGCTGCGACAGATATAGTATAAGTTAGCGGTATTGATCGGGCCCTATTTATACACCTGCAATAATAATACAATTGACTGCCTTTAAATCGCGCTCGAAATAATTATTGTTTTCATCATCTTAACTTCAAGCAATCATAACAAAGCCCCGCATTAGGAAAATAAACACATTTGAAGTTGTTGCTAAGCTTAAGTTTTTATCGAGTTTTGTTCGAAGCTCATTATTTCCATTTTTGTCACAGATGCGTGGAATGGATTAACGGATTAATCGTTGTTCCTATTATTTACTCATTTTCTTTGTGAGTTGTGAGATTGTCTCCACATTATTAATTGGTATGGATATCGGGATTCCGGTAATCGGGAATACCAACCCGATGCCAAATTTATAAAATAATACATTATTACATTGAAGGCGGTATCATGAAGCGAGCCGCAGGCGAGCGCGATTAGTGAGCCGAGATTGTAATGATCAAGCACACACGTTTCTTACGACGGTTTTCATCACACTTGCGAGGAAAAAAACAGACTTGTATTGTAATTATCTTTTTTATCACATCTATTCAAAAATACCTTATCTAGAAATGAGAAATGAACTGTTTTCCGCACAGAGGTAAGAAAACAACTTTTCCGCCCTCTGCGCGGAAAACAGCTTTCATCACCCACTATGAGAAAATAAAAGGCGCCTCATATTTTATTCACTGTCACTTGAAGAACTCATTTTCCAAAACAAAACCATGAATTTCTAACAATCCGGGAAAATTGTCGAAAACACGGGCTGTAGTTCGCGCGTTTTTAATTAGTTATTATTTTAATTAGCTGGATCATGGCGCGGCGGCGCGACCATGTGCCGTCGTACCAGCCAGTCTTTATTCAAACAATATTTGCGTTCGATTTCTTTGGCGCTGAACACTAAGATTTTCCAAATTCAAAAAGTCTGTGGCAAAGATAATTGCGGCGCACTTATAAAGAGGATTTTAATAAGTGCGCGGCAAAGATTATTGCGGCGCACTTATAAAGAGGATAAAAATTCATTAATGGGCATTAAAAATGGGCTAAAAAAGGGCTAAAAATTTTTCTAATAGAAAACACCACCTTTGGGTGCACTTAAAGGCGAACCAAGTCGTCCTTTTCGAATAGATGGGATGAAAATAATATTTATTGCACAAATGAGTAAAATGTATTCATTCTTTTTCGATATTTATTGATTAAGATTTTAATAATAACTATTTGGAAGAAATTTTGATGCCTTAAATAGAGTGCCATTGTTGCGGCCTAAATAGCGGTGGTTAGGGGTATGGATTGATAGAAGGTTTACTACCTTCTACAATACTTGTAGTGTCAAAGACTTTTTTTTTAATGAATTGCTATTTTTTTTTGCAGAATACGATGTGTCTGATGCGGCTCTAGTCGCGTGGGTGGGGGTGACGGATGGCGGGATCCGCGCGGCGGCTTCGCCCCCGGCGCTGGCGGAGGCCGTGCGCCGCTACCGGCCCGATCTGCTACCTGAGGGTACGACACCGCGCGCGATCTACCACATACTGCACCACGAGCTGGGTAAATATTCAATAGTATTGTATAACCAACTGTAAAATCACAGTCCGTCTTGAAATGGTATATTAAATGACACATAGTCCAGAAATAGAGTGCTGTCGTGGTAGCCCACTGAGAGCCGAAACGCTTTGTAACGTTTTTTATGTATTGGCCGTGGATCGCCTGGTTCTGATCGTGAGGATGTAGATTCGATACAGGGCCCGTACCAACGAGCTCTTTAGAATTTAAGTACAGATTGAAAAGGTTTACCATCGTCAGCCCGGAGACGCCACTGCTAAACAAAGCCTCCTCCCTTAGACCGCCACACTGTACGACAAACTGCCATTTGCTTCCACTGGTTGCCCGCGACTTTCACAACGTCGTCGGTCCATCTAGTTTCTACGCAGTGGCTTCCGGTTCGGGGATGCGGCCTAACCATTGTTACTTCAACTTGCAAACCCTGGGAGTTCGGTTCTTTGACGAATGTCCTTATTCCGAATTTTATCATCAAATATATCATACGACAGTACTGACTGCACAAACTATAATAACAAGGATTTAGTGGTAGGACTCTATTGCAGTCCACCTGGAGGCCACACCATTGTGTTAAATTATTCAAACGCCAAGAAGTAGTGTACAAACATGACTTTTTTTCGGTTTGTAGGACAATGTTACCAGGCATGAAGAGATTTGACATCTACTATCTAAGGGTGACGAGCGTAGTGGAGTGCAGCGCAGGATTTTGTTCGCAAGCGTGACGCTTACCACCAGGCGAAAGTCTCGCTCGCCTTTCTATTGCATAAAAAAATCAACTATCAAGCTTGACAAAAGTCACATTAACTCTGACACTGGGGTCGGCTACTCAACCTATACGAACTTATCACCAGGTATAGTCCCGTACTCGTCAGGCGGCACGCTGCGCGACGTGCCGGACGCCAAACTGCGGTCTTACTTGACGCGCGTCTACAACGCGTTCAAAGGAGAAGTGCCGCACATCCACCACGAGAGCGACGTCTTTGACCAGGTACCCGTCCACTGTGTTCCCACTTGAATCCTTTGGACGACCAGTATGGCTTAGTTGATAATGCTTACCTGTGCAGAGGGTCGATTATTATAATGCTGGGGCTTCATCTGCGTTCAGGTATCGGATTAATTAACGCGCAATAACTGATGCATTAAACAATGCGCTACATGGGCAGCCACACTGTTATTTGACTTTGAATATCACCTAACGTCTAACGACATTAATAATGACACTAGCATATTAGCGCGCTAATACCCTAGCGCTAAATAATGGTTTTACACGCAGGTGAAGTCCTAGCATGATGAAATGTTTGAATGTAGAATTTTAACGAGATTTTTTGTTTACGCGGCACGATAATACTATAATGCCGCGTAAAAAAGCCGGAAAGAGATAATTCTATTTAACATTGTGAACAAGTTTTACTACAGAAAACGTGCCAGGAGAATTATTGGCAACGACAGTCTGGTTCGGACCAAGCTTTAAAGCTTTGATCAAAAAGTAGCTAGTCTGTCGGTATTTTATCGGATACATTTCGGAGAGTGTGCTTCGGATTTGCATGATCATATTCCCCACTGCCCATTCATTTATCGGACGGCCAGGACCCGTTTCTTGGTTGATATACCGAAAACTCGTACGAAATGGTTTGATTCCACTTTCTTCATTCGAACTGCTTAACAGTGGAATGCGCTGCCCGAGTGGGTGTTTCCCGATAATTATAATCTGGGTGTCTTCAAGTCGCGAGTGAATCGGTTTCTTCTAGGCAAGCGTGCTCCATCATAGACTGCATCTTCGTATAAGATCAGGCGAGATGGCAGTCAAAAGCAAGCCTAAAAAGAAAAAAATAAATAAACAGGACCAACCCTGTAGCAACAATAGCTGTTTTAAGGTTTGTCCCATAGTAAAACTTTTTCACAATGATGAGTTGAAAAAGTGTTTTTCGTCTTAGTAACTTACAGCGTAACTCTGTATGACTCTTCCTATTCTGTGTCCCATAGCATCCACGACGCAGACGTAGTCAAAGCTATAACTGTAATGATTTATTTATTTTCTTCCTACATTTTAATGATTGTAATTTATTTATTTTTCTCTTCATAGATAAAACTTAGCATGCAAAAAGAGAAACACGTACGAAATTCGAACGACCACCCAGTTTCAGCTTATTCGAGTAAGTTTGAATATATTTACAAAGATAGCGTGTAAAAAGGATAAAGGGTTCACTTTTCATTCGATGTTCCAGCTGCAGCGGAAGCAGACAAGTCTCATTCGAGCTACAAGCGCAAGCGTCGCTCCGTGCGCACTCCGCAAGTAAGTACCGATCCCGCAGACTACATCCGCAAAAAGATTGGGAAACTCGACCTTAACGATATCACGCAACTCGCGCGTCTCATAGAAGGACACGACGCCGGCGTGAACGCACCGCAGTCCTCAGAGAAACAAATCACCATACAAGAACAAATAGTTGCCCTACTCGATCCAGACGAATCACCCGACCCTATAATGCTACGCGACTCTCTTGCCCAACTGCTACAAGGTAACAGTAAGATGTCCAGAGTTCCACAAGAAAACGCCACATTAGCACATTTCTTCGAAGAGAAAAATAATAGGCCGATCAAACCGCCGCGTAAGTTGAAAGGTCTCGATGTAAACACCGTGAGAATACCCAATTTCGATATCGACGAGCCACTAGATACGAAAACTGTTCAAACGCGCCGCGGACTCAAGGGACTCGATCTAAATACTATTCGATTACCAGACTACAATCTCGACGCACCCATCGAACCAGTCGTCAAACCGCGTCGTAAACTGAAAGGACTCGACCCCAACACTATCAGAATACGCAAATACGATTTAGATGACTCGCCTGATACCGACGCGACTCTTGTCAAAGCCGATATCACGAACGGCAAGAAAACCAGAGCATCGTCAGCAGAGTCTTTAAAATTAAGATCTGAAATTCCGATACTGAAAGGGAGAAGACCGTCGGAAGTAATCGAGCGGAGCATGCGGCACTCTGAAAGCCCGGAAGTGACGGCGCGGTCGCATTCGATCGGCGCGACAGAGGTGGCGAACACGAAGCGCATCGCGCAGCTGTTCGAAGGGAACAAAAGACGGCACACGCCGGAGCCGGAGCCGCGCTCTGTTCGCTCCGGCTCCATCACCAACGAGATGGCGTTGAGGCTGCAGCGCATGAACGACATCATCGAAGGCAGAAGCCGCGAGACACCACCCATGGATCGAATCAAGCGTGATCTGACCGGGAACCCTGAAATGGAGATGCGTAAACAGCGCGTCGTTGATCTGATTGAAGGACACAAGTCTCGCCCGATATTGGACCCCTCACAGCGTCGTGGCAGCGGAGACAATCAGATGCTATCGTTCCGCATGCAGAGGGTCTCGGACATTATGCATAAGAAAAATGCCGAAGCGAAGCGACCCAAAGCCGGCGGCCGGCGGAAAGCCCAGCGGGAGATCATGAAGCAACGCTTCGAGAAAAGTTTACAGATGCTCGCGACGGAGCCGCAACTCGAGTTCGCTCCGTCCGCGGACTTGGAGAACGACTACGGGCTCCAGCAGTACCGCGCTAGCGCACCGCACTTCGGCGAGCGGGTCAAGAAACTGGAGCGACAACTACAGCACTATGTGAGCCGAGTCGATGTGTGATGCATGCCCTCTGTGTGGGGAGGGGAGCAGGGCTGCGCGGATGATACGTTGCACGTCGCGTCGGCCGAAACAAATAGCCTTTGTCACCATTATTCTTACTTCTTATTTTATAAACGAAGTAATCAAATTATTTCTATTGTTACTCAATAAGGTTCTAATATCAATTGCGTAAATGTAGTCAGTTTCAAATGTCAAAAAACACAATTTAAACTGGCATCTTATAATTTTGAGGTTATTTCCGTTCGTCCGACTGACTCAACGCATTCCATCCAAACGTCGAAAGGCGCAATAATACGCACGGTTTGTTGAAAACATCCTCGAATAACAATTGCAGTTCACATCCGACGACGAAGTTTTAAGTGTGCATGGATTTACGTGAGCTCTACATTAACGGTCACGTGTGTTGTTGTCATTGTTCGTACACTGTGTTCCAACTAACAACTGTTTTTAATAAAACGTTAAATCTTTCAGAATGAGTGCCTACAGCGTGTTTGTATTCAGATTAAATTGTACTGATGTTGTTAACTGATTCAAAATGTCTGTAAATTACTTTACTACCTATTGTTGATGTGTTTTTAGTGTCAATTAGGCCTATCATATAATTGTTCTACAATATTTTAGAGTTCATTTTTTATTACGAAAGCACAGTTGTATAATTCGGTATGATTGAGTCAGGTTTACTCCACCGTATCGCTAAATATCAGTCGGCATTACACCAATAATCTCGTGCATTAAATTACACCCATTTTTCATATACAAAATAAAATAAAAACGTCGAGAAGAAACGTCGACAAGGGCGTGAAGGGGTATTGAAATTAAAAAGTCGAGATAAAGTAAACGCGAGCTTTGCTAATAAAAATGGACTCTATCATTCAACCAAAAGATATAAGATTTGCAAAACTAATGCTGCCTTCCTCCAATTATAGGAAGAGGGGCGGATAGTGGGTGGCGGAGGGCGTACAGTTGGCGGTGGTGCGCGTGTCGCTAAACTCGCGGCGGAACTTTCTGGAAGCAACACTAGCAACTCCTCGCCCAAGTCATCTAAGCCCAAGGACCTTATGCGTTCTGTGGGAAAGATAGAACGGGATGACTGGAACATGAAGGAGATAGAAAGAAAGATATTGGAAAATAAACTCGGTCGGCCCGAGCCGAAAACCGCCGAAAGGGTGCCAAAGTGGGATCGAGAGCAGGTATGTACTATTAAAAAAACGGTTTAATTTTTTTTTGCCCTAAGACAACCAATGCCTCTTCACCTCTTCCCTTTATTAGTAAATGTGGATTGTTTCGAATTTGTCTTTTGTGTGTTGGTCGTTGGTTGAGTGGTGAGTTCATAAATTTGAAGAGGGATATAGACAGAACATAGGGATATCCTGCTATCATCATCATCATCAGCCCGGAGACGTCCACTGCTGAACGAAGGCCTCCCCTTAGACCGCCACACTGTACGACAACCTGCCATTTGCATCCACCGGTTGCCCGCGACTTTTACAATGTCGTCGGTCCACCTATATATATATATATATATATATAGTGGGAGGCCTTCCTACGCTGCGTCTTCCGGTTCGCGGTCGCCACTCAAGAACCTTTCTTCCCATCGGTTGTCAGTTCTTCGAGCGATGTGGCCTGCCCATTGCCACTTCAACTTGCAAACCTTGCGAGCTATGTCGGTAACTTTGGTTCTTTGGCGATTATCCTGCTATACGTCTTTCAATATAATATATATAATAAGGTCAAGAGTGTTAAACGTGTCAAAATTTGTTTTAGTTTCTTGGCCGCCAAAGGAAACTCAGAGAGGGAGAAGCAGGCGATGAAAAATGGGGCGAAATCGACGAAACTCTGCACAAATTAGACCAAAAATTACGCGATTCGGGACGGCCGGATCATGGCACTAAAAAGGTAACGTATCAAAAGTACTGTATTTTTACTATTCAAACCAACTACCGCCTTTATATGCCTATAACTATAATAACGGAGAGTAACAATCTATTTCAGGTCGCTAACTTGGCTACGAAATTCGTCAACGAACCAGAACCTACAAAAACGCAACCCAAAGAAGAGGTAAAACTACGTTAAATTATACATAATACAAACATAACAGATACATGCGATGCATGAGATACGACGTACAACACGTTTATCTGTTCTAAACACACAAAAAAACATTTTGGTATCGTTAATCGAAGTATTACTCGAAATACTTATTATAGTACTCGGTATGTTGAACGCTTTTTGACAGCTTATACAAAGTTAACGACATAACTTTGTAAAGCGTCTATTTAGCGCAAACTATATCCCATATAAATAATACGTTTGATCTAGGATTACGTCCTGTACAAGTAAACAAAAAAGTACCTTGTAAAGAAGTAATTCTTATTTAATGCGTGTTTATTTCTATGGAATATAATTTGCTAGACGCTTTACAAAGATATGTCGTCAACTTTTTATGGGCTGTTAAAAGCGATTAACTTAATTCATTTATTTATTTATTCCATAAAACATTTTGGGACAAAATTAAATAAAATCACAACAAAATTAATAACATAAAGTTCAAAAATCAAATGTCATAAATGGAAAAAGTCAAAATTAAAGCCAGTAAAAATGTAGGACAGAGAAGAAACATAGAATATAGGGAATATAAATAACAGTATAGGGTTATCGATGCGTAGGTGAAGAAAAGTTGGCGCGGTCCGGCGACGGCTGGCGTGCAGTGCGCAGCGTGCGGCACGCGCGTTTTCGCCGCTGAAGGCGTGACCGCGGATGGGCTGCAGTTACATCGCGCTTGCTTCCGCTGCGCCGTCTGCAAAGCCGTACTCAGACCCGGGTAACCTTTCAAAAACACTATACCAACCTATGCCGTCCCATTACTATGCAAAGCTTTCCCCATCTTCTTCCAAACAGTGCGACCAACCGTGAGATTCGAGCAGTCTATTTCGGACGTGTCGAGCTCATTGCGCCAGCATTTCTACGGCAAGCTAAACTGTCTAGGGGAAAAAACCAGGACTAGGATAATAATCTGATTCAACAACAAAAAGGTTTGCGACAGAGTTTTCTATTTACTTAGCATGCATTACATGTATAATGTAATGTAATGTAATTAGCAGCAAAACGGTCCACAGTCGGGAGTCTATTAATGACCGGAAAATATTATTTAAACAAGGCGAATTGATACTTGTTCGGCGACGGAAATGTAACCGTTTGGCTCGTCGACATCCTTTGCATAAATACAACAATGAAGCTGTCTTAAAATATGTACTTAAAAAAAAAAAACTCCTACGTTCAGATGACACACACATAGAAAACGCGTCTTTAAACATAGTTCATATTCAGTGCAAGCTAATGTGTACTCTATTTGCATGTTACAGTTTCTGCCATCAACGTCCTGTGGGGTTGCTAGCATTTAGAGTTGTTTGCGGTGGTGGCGCCCCTAATACATTATACTCGTTTTGGCCACGCTATACACACATTACTTGCTCTATTTCGCAAAATATGTGTTTACAGGAACTACACGATGGAGCGTTACGGCAGCCGTTTGGTGTGCCTCCGGCACTCGGGCGTGAGCGTGCCGGACGCGGTGGCGTCGCTGACGACACCGGCGCGGCCGCAGCCGCTGACGGCTACGCCCGAGCGCATCAGCCTCGAGCTGTCTGACAGCGGCGCGCGTGAGATCGACGAGGATGAGTGGACCGACAGGAACTTCCTCGCCTCGGAGACGTCGTGCGCGGGCGGACTTAGGTAACAAATGCAGTTCAATGTAACCAAATAAATAGGGTAGATGACTGATGTTTATATCGTTGAAACCAATAACTTTGATGAAGAATTTAAGTAAATATAGTATTTTTATTGAAAAAAATATTTAAATCGGTTATTAATGTTGTGATATATAAGCGTTTAAAGTTTTTGTTAGAGACAACTCTGTCCCTTTCCTACAAACCAAAAAATTACGTCACGCTTTACTTGTCAGAATATAATGTATATGGCGTACTGACAAGTGACGTCACGATTTGCTGTTTTGCCTCTCCGTCTAGCATGATATTAAAATGCTTATAATTTGCTTATTTTTGATCAGATATTAATATTTTTTTCATTAATCAGCTATATTTATGTACGTCAAAGCAAAATATTTTTTATACAATGGGGCCAACATTGACATAGCGAAAAAATATCAGCTGTTGGCATACAAAGAGTTCTTCAACCTTGGGAAAAATGTATGGAACGTAAACGGATAGTAAAAGTTGTTTGTTTTGATGTACGGAATATACCCTTAAAAGCTAACTGATTAGGACTAACCCTGTATATGATTCCCCCCAAAGTATATTCGTTGTCTAACCACATAAAAACCTATGTGCAGTGATGAAGATGAGTCGAGTTCTGAAGAATACACGGACGCGGGCGACAGTGATAACGAAGGCCGAGCGTCGCCCGCGCCGCAAGATGCGCCGCCGCGGCATCACCACAACGAGATGTACTTCTCGGACGACTCGTTCGGATACGACGACTATTCCGACGACGGTACGTACTGTTACCAGTTACATACTACTGTTAGACTCTATGCAGAAAGATTGACGTGGCTTTAAAGGGGAATTAACGTTATTTTTTAAATAGCAGGAGATTTTTATATTACTTGAAGGAGGAGGTGGATAGACAGCAGTGAAAAAAGTGGGGACCAGCTTCGTAACGTTTTTTACGTTTATATATCTAAACTATTAAATGTAATGTTTTTTTTATCAGAGAAATTACTGGGTATGAAGAGATTTCATATCTAATATCTCAGGGTGACGAGCGCAGTGCAGTGCGGTGCAGGATTGTGTTCGTAATTTCACAATTCTGGCACTGCTACTGTTAGTGGCAGGCGTGACGCTTACAACCAGGCGAACATCTTGCTCGTCCCGTCACTTGATTGTAAAAAAAAAAAATACTTCAGCATTAACCAAAAACTTTTAAATATTACTAACCATTATATTATTAAACGTGCAAAGTAACGGACATTACCGAGAAAAAAAACTGTTTACTTTTTATTCGTTATATAGGAATGCATAATGTTTGTAGGCGCGGAGTCGTCGGGCAACGAGTCGTGTTCACGCATGCGCGAGGCCCGCGAGGCGCGACGGCGCGAGGTGCCCGCCGACGCGCGTCCCTCGTCCTACAGCAGCGAGGTACAACGCTGCCGAATCGCGTGACGTCACGCACGGGAGGTGCGCCACTCCGCTCCGCCTGCCGCCCCCGCTACTGCCCTTAATACCGACCATTCCATCATAAACATTCTACGCCTTGATTACGCTTTAAACACTCCAAACTGGACGCTCAATCGAACTTGTTTTAGTTTACGTCGTAGTACAGATTACCTCCTTCAGATATATGACCTCATAAGGTCCGTGTTGGTATTACAACAAAGCAATTGAAATTGTACACAACATTCTATCTATGAGAACTGCTAAAGGTTTTTACATACGCTTTGAATGTTTCTACCTCAACATGATGTACGCAGCTATTCGAATTTCCAGTACAATAAAATAAAATAAAACTAGAACTTTATTCCAACTCAAAGATACCAAAGTTGCTTAGTTAAAAACGCGGGTTGCGTGGATAAGACCAAGCGTTTTTATTGGCTATCTCAAGGTTACGACACATCAACGAGAGCAAATTTTTTAGGGGTTATATAACTGACTCTTGGTGTGCTCAAATCACCTTGAGAGTGGAATCTATAGATGACATAGGGGTAATCTGTGGTTCATAATGAATATTGCGATTTATTTGCTATTTGGTTGAGCCACTCTATTTATGATCAGTTTAGTAATGAGGTAGAATTTTTTAGTTCATTTTGTTATTAATGCCGATATGCTAATCTCGTATCGCAAGTATACCGTATCCCAGTTCGATATACTGTAGGAACGCTCCACGTAACAATCATATCATCAGCGTAACAATGGGGCGGCGGCGCAACGCGGGTAAGAGTGAAGTTTGCCCACACTAACTTCCGTCAGTTACCACTTACTGTTTGAACATCGTTCTAAGACAACTTACTGTTTTATTTACTAAAAATTTACAAATTTATGACCTAAATATCATCCGTGATTAATATTTATTCGATTTTCTTTGAATTGAATAGTGTAATTTTCTGTAGCTCTGAGATACCTTTTGGTAGTGAGTTGCTTTCGCAATATTCGCTGTATGTAACAAAGATTACAAAAGATGCGCCATCGCGTAATAAAATAACCAAAGCTAAAAACAGCAAGCAGGACGCAGCTCACGCGCGTCGCGCGGCTCTATTTTCACTCTTTGAAAAAAGTCACTGGGTGGATTTAATTAAACGTGATAATTCCCGTATAAATAAAACAAAAATAACGTTTGAAAATGACTCCCGTGCCGTCATGTTTACAAGTTGCGCCGGAGTGCGAAATAAGATACCACTTTTATGAGAGCAAAAGTGATAGCGCGCGTCAGTATAACGATGTTTTCAGTTGGCTCGTCGGATGCAAGGGAAAGGTACTCAGTTAATAATCGGTTGAATACTACCCAAAAATATCGTAATTAGTCTATGGAAGTTAGTTGTGTGTACCATTTCGAGTTAGTTCGTAAAGTCAGACGCAAGTAAATGATTCCACATCGCTGGTCTTGGTGGAAAGGTGGTTAACGCTTAGGTTGGAACCAAATAAAATATGTTAATAAAACAGTAAGTTGCACTTTAACGAATTCGATGGCGCTTTGTTTGTGTTATGTCGTACCTATTCTTATATATATATTTAGAAATTGAAAAAAAAAACAATTCTAGAAGCGTGTCTAATAAAGCTTGTTTTTACTGGTTATCGAAATAATTACTTTGATTAGTTCCTTGCTCGTTCACATGTTTCGCCCCTTTGCCTGGACTCAATCTTACTAACCGTTTATTTAGGCGCTGCCCTCAAAGTCGTCGTCGTCAGCCATAAAACGTCCGCTGCTGGACGAAGGCCTCCCCTAAATAGAGGGGTGTTGCCATAATCCCCACGCTTGGCAGGCAGCTTGGGGATCGCAGAATACTCACCACCGGTAGCCAAGAGGTCGCTGCTGCCCGTCCTCTGGTGGGTCTGGTTGCAGTTTAAGGACATACTCAGGTCTTCAAAGAAGTGGTTAGTTTAATTTATGTGTTTTATTAACTTACAACAAATGCGCAGTTTCCTTCTGTTGAGTCAGTTTTTGTCCGACTCGAAATCGAAGGTTCTCTGTTCGATCCTTTTTTTATGTACGCCGAGTATTACTCAAAATGTTTACTTAGTTTCTTGCATGTAAAGGTTTCTTAAGCTCTATAAGCGGGGTTGTATTACGTAAACTGTCATTCGCTATAGCTGTAGTGTCAGCCCACTCGCACAGGCTTACTCGCGGTGAATTGCGATAGGCAATTTACATGAAACCCATTGAGTACGTCATCAGCAAGAAGACTTCCACTGCTGAACGAAGGCCTCCCCTTAGACTGCCACACTGGACGACAACCGACTATTGCATCCACCGGTTTCCCGCGACTTTCACAATGTCGTCGGTCCACTTAGTGATCCGTAGAGCTATGTCGGTCACTTTGGTTCTTTGGCGAATACCCTCGTTCCGGATTTTATCGCGCAAAGAATCTACGAGCATAGCTCTCCCCATTGCCCGTTGTGTGACGAGTTTCTGTTGAAGACTTGTCGTCAGGACAAGATAGCACAAGACTTGTGGGATACTTATTGACATGCTTTTAGAATTGATTTCTTATGCATTTTTTTTTTATCACAATAATCAGCTTTTAACTACGTGTGTTTAGTATATTACATAATGTAGCTTGTATATGTGTAATTTACATAGAAATAGAATATGTGTATACGTTGTATTATATTTTTTATAATATTTATTAGTCCTTTTTATAATATTTATTTTGCAATAAGGTCGCTTGTACACAAGGTGATACGAGTCGATTACTGGAGTCGCTCTCTCGTATTGAGATTTTTATGCCTCAATCCGACATCTGCCATTGTCGTGACCGAAGCTTCATTAAAATAGATAGATAGATACATTCTATCGTACTCACCAAAAATTTTATAACAGTCATGGTGATAACAACTTAATTAACTCAGAATTAGTGTAACAATGGCTGCCTCGTCGCTAAAAGCGATTTCGTTCAGGCAACCTTAGGTAAAAAATGATTCGAAAAACATAAAGAAGACTGGTGCAATATTAAATATCTACAAGAAAAATTCGTAGAACATAAACTTACAATTTGAAGATAATAATACTAATACTAAATTTTACACTTACGTAAATTTATAACAATACCTAAATTATATATTTATACTACAATTCGAGATGTCGCGATGTTGCTAGAATAGTCGACGAACTTCGTGTACAAACGGCCCAGTCAAAAATGTAAATTATTATTTATGCGTTGGTGCAAAGTTATTATTTGTATTTATTTTTTGTGTATACTGTATATGATATCGCAGCCATCTACCATATCGACGGTAAGTTAGTGTGGTATTTTAATGTGGCGCACCTACCTTTCTTAAATAATGAGATTAAGTTACGATTTGAATTTGAAAAAGTTAAATATGGGTTGGATTGGATTTACAGGGTAAATTTTAATTATTGTAAAACCTCTTGTTAATAGTTTACCTTTATTATGTTTAACAACTTTAGTTTCGTTTTACTTCCACACAAAGACGTAAATATTTAGGTTAATGCGAAATTTGTATGACAATAATGTAAGGTAGGACCAGTGAGCTGATTGCAAGCTGCCAGCGTGACGCAGACACACAAACACACGTGCTATAACTCGCCGGCGACTTTTCTGAAAAATCATAAAAAATATAGGCAAACACCAGCGAGAGGTTTTGCGGTAATTAAAATTTACCTTGTATAATAGCTTCGTAAGAGACCCCTCAGCCTATTCTTTTGGTGGCGGATATTGCTACCAGATATAGAGTGCATATCACTTTTATACCACTGGAATGTTCTGGAAAATGCATGCTTTTTCATTAATCTAATCTCGGTCATTGGAAGTAGGTACGTAGATTATAGCAAGCAAGCGGATGGTCTGCCTGATGGTAAGCCATTGCCGTTGCGTACGGATATCTGCGACCTGCTTCGAAGCATGCAGTGGGTATAAAGTGGTGGTTGGCAGGTGGAGTCAGAGGAGGAGAGCGAGTCAAGCGACGACGTGTCCTCGGCGACCGAGGTGTCGACGGACAGCGAGTTCGCGCGTGAGGAAACGGCGCCACCGCCTCCCGCCATCTTAGTGACGGAGGCGCCGCCCGCGGCCCCCGTACACCCCCCCGCGCCATACGACTACCCTCTCAGCCGCACGCGCTCCGCCGGCGGACTCGCAACTAAACGCGCGCTAGAACTAAAACGGAAATACCTCCTCGGCGAACCTTCCCCGCCCGCTGTACGGAAATCCGAATCCGCCTCTCAAATCGACACCAAATTCGAAGCTTTCCGTTCTAATATCACAGAATTCCAGAAAATGCTTAACCCCGCCGCGACTTCCGCTCAGCCACAAAAACCCGTCGTCGTCTTTCAAACTTCCGCTGACGACAAGAAAACGCAACCGATGCCCGATATCATCAAGAACTTGTGCACGGACGCTCCAGTCGACCTTCTCACTAAGACCGACTCTTCTCTATTGACATACATATCGGAGAAATCTGAACCGGTTTCAGAGGAAAAGAAACCGAAAGAGGCGGAAGGTGATTTAGATTCGGATTCGCTATCTGAGGACGATTCGTCGCACACAGAGACCGCTCCTCCGAACGTGCCGCGAGTGGAAGTGCACGATGAAGGTGGCGAGCTAATCCAGCTGGACAGCTTGATTATGGTGACGAGCAGCACGGAGGAGGGCGAGCGCGCGTCGGGCACGGGCACGACCACCGGGCCCACCGTGCGCGCCGCCGCCGAGTCCTCCTCCTCGGAGTCGGGCCGCGACGCCACCACGCTCGCTCTCACTGAAACTGAGCTCTCCTCCGACTGGGCGGCGGATCACGCGCTTGATGACCAATCTTACGCAGATAAACCAGATAGGAAACGGAACAAGAACCCCAGAACTCTCAGCCAGCCTAAATTGATCCACGACGCCAAAAACATAGCTGCCCACGCGTCACACGTTTGCGGCCGCACTAGCCCCGAACACATAGGATTCTCCAACGCGCTCGAACATTTCGAGTTTGCCGATGAAGGAGACCAGGATCCCTCTATAGAAACCCCCTCTACGCCTAAAAACGAAGGCTACATGGAACTGGTAGACGACGAGTTCGAATACTCGCCGGGAAATGATCGCTCCATGAACTTCATAGAACGCAGCTTCTCCGAGACAGTCGTAAAGCTGACACACGAACCCAACGTGGAAATAGTACACATTATCCCAAAAGAGATAGAAGAGACGTATACCGACAGCGAGGTGCAGTCGCCACGAGCAGCTGAAACGGAATCCAGCGAAGTGTCCGCCAGCGAAAACAAAGAAAAAACTAACGATAGCAAAATTAGCGACGATAAAACTGAAAGCAAACTTGCGTCGAACTGTTTCGAGCCGAGTATCGAGTCGCTGAGCATAACGGAAGTATCACCGCAGTCTAAGACGCACCCGCTGTTCGCGAAGACAAGCACCGAGTCGGAGACGGCGGACGAAGTGTCCCCGCCGCTGCTAGCGGACACACCCACGCCCCCCAGCAAGTCCAGCAGCATGACGTCGTCGGCGTCGGGCGCGGCGTCGAGCGCGGGTGGCGCGGTCGTCTCCATGCGGCTGTACTCGCCCGCCATCTGCCGGTCGGCAAGCGACACCTTTAACCGGTCGACATTTCGAACCACGGACTCGCCGACGCGCAGCTTCGACCTCTCGGCATCGGTATGCCTGAGCTCGGGGTCGGTGTCGCCGGTGAGCCCGGCGCCGGCGCGCCTCACTACGGTCAAGGTGCAGGAGATAAAGCGCGAGCGTGACGAGCAGACGGAAGTGGTGCGGCGGCTAGTGCTCGAGCGGCTGGGCGGCAGCGGGCGCGCGCCGGCCACACGCCGAGCGCGGCGCGCCCGGCCGCCGCCCGCCGCGCCGCCTCCCGTGCCGCCTCCGCCCACAATGCCCGACGCACCGCCGCCGCCTCCGCCCCCGCCAAGACCCGCACCTCCCCTTATGGCTATGCCCGTAACCCCCTCTTTTTCCGACCCGGAACTCGCCAGGGAAGGGCGAAGAAAAAGCATAATGAAAAGCATATCGAACTACCTTAACCGACATCTAGGACCTCGGCAAAAGGTACGTTTTGCACTATTCATTTATTTTAATTATTTTCTTGTATTGCAATGTTTATGACGGAGTATGTTTGTGTACGAATCTTAATCAACGGTTTGAACTTCAATTTCAGAAAGTTAATAATACAATTACTTTAAGTCGATCTAGAGATTTAATTTGTAAACTGCACTCCATCAGATTCATGTTTCATCGACACCTACTCTACATACACCGTACACTTACATTTTCGAAACATTTGCAACCAATGCAATGTGAATAATGTACAAAAGTAGTTATTGAAGGCGTTGGGATTATTAATTTAAAATAGTAGTGGTGTCCAAGACCTAGTCGATAGTTCTGGGTAATGGTTGAAATCTTATCACTGTAGACAGCGCATTTAAAGTAAAGTGCTAAACAGAATTATACGTAGCACAATTGTTTTGCCTATCTTCTTTAAAATTATAGAATGTGCGGTCTAAAGTTGAGTCCCAATCCTTTAAACACTGGTCTAGCATGCGTGCAGTGATAAAATATTGTAGTCGTGCGAAGTGTCACTGCTACAGCGATCTGATTTGATATCGTAATAGGATATCATATTAAAAAGTTTACTTTTCTTGTCGACGTCTAAAATGAGACTACCACCATAAACGTAGCTTAATTAAACTAATATATGAATTTCTGTGTCCAATATTGATGGATTCTGTTGCTACTCGGATGCTAGTCCTGTAGCAATTGTCACAGCTTGATATCAAGATACTGTTATTTTCCGTAGCAGTTAATGTGTAATACGTATGTAGAAGGACACTTACAGTAGACTAACACAAGTTGAATTTTCAGTGGGCCTCGGAACCGATCCTGACGTCGCACGTAAGCAAAGCATAGATAAATGTGTCGTGAGTCGCATGATGTAGCTGTCTCAGTCGCACCCGCTCATTGTTATCGTACGTTGTCTCGCTCTGTTATGGTGCGCGATTGCGCTCGCTTTTGGCCGTTTCAGCTATGTAATGATGTTGAATTTACTTTGAAAAATTAAAATTAGATGTATATTTTATTGTAGACCCCGACCATGCACTTGGGAGGTACAAACCCTTTTATTTAATAGAAGTAGGTAGACCTTGACTTTATAAAAAAAACTAATTTCTCTAGAGGCATTATCCAGGAAGAAAATAGGAGAATACTTTTGTATCGAGAATCGCTTACCGAATTCCCTCTTAATGGCTATTCCTAACCGTTGTAGAAATTTAAAAAGCTCAGTATGTCAAATTAGTGATCTTAGAATTTTGGAACTTTTTAATAGATTCAACATCATTAGGCTCTCTCATTGGTCGTATCATGCATCATGGAAATCTTGAATACGTATGTTTTTCTCTAAGCTTTGTCTACGGGCTTCCTACAAGTCTCGTCTTTGTATTCATAGTTGTATGATTCTGTATTGAACATGCATGTTACGCTTATTTGTTTCTTACTCTCGGTTTCTCGAACGCTCAATATTAAAAAAATATGATAATTGTTATTAAATCTAATTTGCAACATTAATAATTAGTGATTGGCATTTAAATGTGACATATAATCCCGTGTTTTTAGCGATCTAGGAACTGAGGTGTTTGTCTATGTTTCTTTACGGACGTGATGCTGTCATATATTTACGTTATTTCGCACACGACGAAGTTTGAATATTATTACAAAGATAATTTGGCGTCAACCAGCAGAAGTTATGTCGCCACATATTATTATTTTCTAGAAGTTACCTTTGAAAATGGATAAATGTAAAAAAATGGTACCAGTGCAGTATGAGGGATATTTCACTCAATATTGTATAGAAAACGCCATAGAAGCGTCTAGTACATTTTCTACTAGTTCACATGAGCATAACTTTGATATAATTTACTTGACTCGGTGACCTAGGTGCTATTACACTTGAAAACATTTGATACACTAACACAAGAAGCGACTCAATCTTCTCAATAGAAAAGAAAAGTATAACTTCAGTTTGTAAAATCATTGTTTTTTACTATTCTTTCTAATGCTAGGGCTTCACCTGCGTGATGCTTTCGTCCAATTATCGGAATAACACTATTAGTGGCCACACTATTATTTGAATTTACTATCGCCTAACGTCTAAGCCGCCACTAGCAATTAGCGCGCTAACGCCCATATCTGCGTACTGTATCATATACCGCGCTAAATAATGACATTACACGCAGGTGAAGCCCTAGCATAAGACAAATAACAAAAGTTACGGTTGAAAGTTTAGGACATTTCTGAAACTTTCATATAGCTATACTATGTCAATACGAACTGCTCGTAATTTGCTTATATTTTTGTTTGTTAATGGAATAATATCCAAATAATATTTTTTGGGTACGTACTCTATGAGCTATTGATATTTTCATAACCTATGGAAATATGGCGTATGAACTATGTGCAGACATACATACTTCCAACTTAAGCTTTATCGGTGCTACCTATGTATGCAGCGCATGACTTTTGTTACGATACTTGTAACTGACTACTCTTTCTTGTATATAACGTAAATAGTTATTATTATATTTTTATCGTAAAAAGTAATGCCTAAATCTGTATAGGTACTAAAAATTACTTAAAATAGAAACCCACTTTCTCCAATACTTGAGCATAATGATTTTCACAGCTGTAACCTTTTGCTCTCTTATTTTAACTATACAGTACAAAAAACAAATAATTAACATAGACAGTCTAATTATCAATATTCATTTTGGTAGAATAGAACGAATCTCATGTACTTCAGAGCTTTTATCTTCATTAAATGGAAGATTTCAATTTATTTAATACTAGCATTGAGCTAATATCTAAAGCGTCACAATCTTTAAGTGAAAACAGTCAAAAACGGCCGAGTGCCGTTGTACATACCTTTACGTGCATTATATAGTTCACAATTGTTCGAATTTAGACGTTATGTCGCTTGTATAGTGTTCAGTATATAATATATGCTTGAGCGCTTGTGTCTTATCGTAGTTCAAGTCGTTCAAAAAGTCGACGCACTACATAGCGTGCGCCGAGTTTTGGCGCGGACATTTTTTTACACGTAAGGACTATTGATATTAGCTCAATGATTACTAGCTAAAATTTCCAAACACCTAAACGATTCCTTTAATTCGTCGACCACTCTGAAAAGATCTCATTAAGCGTGAGTTACCTTTATGTGTATTGTATATTTTTTTATGGATCATAATTATGCTAGATCTTTAACCACAACTCACCTGATGTTAAGTGACGATTTGCCCGAAGATGATAAACACACCTAGCCTGGAATAGGAAATGGTAAACAAAAAGCATTGATAGTTTCCACAATAAGACGAAATAAGGCATGCGATATTGGTTTGTCCCCGTCGCTCTTCAATCTAAATGATAAGTAATAGCAATAATATCGCAGGTTCTGTAATAGCCCCGCCGATGGTATGGTAAGTTGGTGACTTATATTGATCTATGGCAGGAGCCGCCACCTCGTGCCGTCAGCAACGCGCACAAGTCCATGGGGGCCCTGCAAGAGCCAGCACCTCCGGTGCCCCCCCCGCCGGCGTGTTATTGTCCTCCGACAAAAAACCGCCCAGCTCCTTCCAGATTACCTGGTCAGTATACACTGATATTTTTTCTCTCTTTGCTAATATCGAGAGATGGCTCTTGTCAAAACCATATATTAACAACTTATTTTAAATTCGTAACACTCGACGGTAAACGCTTAAAAACAGGCGAGTATTTAGCTTTTTTACAAATACTTTATGAAATAGTTGTGTTGGAACAAGCTACCCATGAAAGTGCATGAAACAGCAATACATTAATTTGTGAAGTAGTTTTATTTTACCATCTGTTTTAACATTTTAATTTGCTTATCGTTTATTGACGCTTGACCAGAAGAAAGTAATGAATATGAGAAAGACTGAGACCGTTGTAATGATTTTACTAACACATTTTGAATTTTTTATTGCGGGCTCACACTTGTCATATTCTCGGGTCCCAGAACCCCAGTCGCTCCCATTGCTCTACGAGATGACATTTGCATACGTGGAAAGAGGAAACGTAACATAAAAAGCTGTCTATGATTTTCTGGTCGAGCTTGTCTAATCATCACATAACATTCATTCCATCGTCGCGTTCTACGGTGACTAACGAAGGCGGCGCGGGCGACGAGGAACGAGATGCTATGCAACTGTGGTTCGAGGCGCGATGGGCGCGGCTCGTGGCGCAGCGTCGCGCCAGGGAAGAGAGCAGCCGCGAGGAACCGGCCGCGCGCAGGCTCGCCAGGCTCGAGCGCCGGCTCACGCGCCCGCTCTCCGGTAACTACTCCACTACCAACTAGCGTCAGAACACCCCGAAACAGTGCTGCCGCACACTGTGCCACAGGGGGCGATAGCTAGCGGACGTCATCGGATTCCAAGCCGAGCCTTTAAAGACTAGTCGAAGCCGCTAAAGGCTAAAAATAAACAGAGATGTAGTCGAGAGTGTGCGGACAACAAGCAGCGTCAAAATGAGCGTTTATTTATCATATTTTACTCCTAACTACATATTTTACTATAATTTTTGTGCTAGGCTACTGCTTATTATATATCTTCGCACGACACGTCACGTAACATGTACTATATTCGTTTTAAAAAACGACTTTGCCATTGAATGTTTGCCAAGTACGCATCAATTTATAATCCTGCTATTAAATTTCATATAATTTCATAATATCATTACCGTAACCGCACACGTTTCTTAAGTATCGTGTTTTGTGTTGCTTAATCTTTTTTCTTAGCCAGTTAATAACTTGTTACAAAGAAGATATCCACCATAGACTATATTGAAGTATATGCCACAAGTCAACCTACTTTTCGTGTCACCATTCGTGACAAGCCAGATATTTTGTCAGGAGTCGAGTACTAAATTGCTCTCAAGGCGTCATAGTAAGTAAGTACGAAACATTTTAAACGCTTGGTTGTGCTACATTTTTTTTTTTGTAGTGTACTTTATTACAGATTTGTGATATGCACCAAGATGTTTGTGACTATGTATGTATGTAAATAAATATGCGTCGATTTCCAGCGGAGCAGCAGGCAGCTACCGTGGCGGAATTAGTCCAGGTGTCCGCGCAGCGCGAGGCTCACCAGGCGCTCATGAAAGCTGATAGGTGAGCAAATATCACGGTTTTTGCTTTGCATGCTAGTAGGGTACTTCCTAGTACTCGGCTGGCCAGCAACCGCCTCAAGTGGAAAGCTATACACTACTACTGCAATAATTTTTATAAGTCTCTCCCAACGCTCGCCTCTTAGGCGCAGGCCACACAGAAATGGCGACGGTCGCGGACATGGCACGGGCGGGTTGCCGCTGTATTCAAATTTCATGCTAAACTCATTGAAATAAGGCACACCGAATGACGTCTCTCGGCCGCGTCCGCGCCAGATGAACGCCGTTCGGTGTGTTCTAAGTTGTGCCTTATTGCAATGGATTTAGTATGTAAACTGAATGGAGCCCGTGCCATGTCCGCGCCCGATGCCATTTCTATGTGGCCTGCGACTTAGCTTCATCTTCGGCTTCTTGCTTCAAGCCACTGCCGGCTATCTTACGTATATCGCCACTAACTCCACCGAGTTTTAGGCCTTTAAACTACCGTTCGTGGTCTCCACTCTAGAATGCGCCTAATCCACAGATATATTATTCTGCGATAGATTTAGCAGAACCACTGCTACTTCAGCTTGATAATACAAATACAAATTGCTTTATTGTCTTAAAAATGGTACATTAAAAATAAGTGATAATCCCTGGATACTACTTTTGCGTGAAGCTGTAGTGCAGCAGCCAGTGCCTCATCCAATAAGCTAAACTATGTCGGTCACGCGGGCGAATTATTTCGTTCCGGACACGATCCCTTACAGAAACGTCAAACTTCGATCTTACCTTACATAGGTAGCTAGTAATATGCACAATTATTCAAAAAAATTTTTTGCTTATAGAGCTTGCATACTAGCTTTGCTCAGTTTGGGGCTAGATGGCGCTGAGTGAATATTTTCCACCGTTTTTTTTAAGGTTTTTAAACTATTATTTTGTCTTTTTATAACAGAAGGCGAAGTGCGGCCAGCAATGGCGACTAGATAGATCCTGACTGTACCCGACCGCGTCACAACCCCAGCGCTTCAGCGCTTTTCTACGTTTTCCTTCGCTTACGGCAGCGGCCGCGTGTGGGTTCTCTACTGCCTATATAAAAGCACTGAACCTTTAGTACTTTAGACTAGAACTTGAGAGATGGTTATCTCTAACCGTTCTAACTTGTAAGGGGACAACCGTACTCGTATAGTACTCGATTTGTTGATAATTTGATATTTGCAATCGGTTTCAGTTTTGTCGGTTCACAATGTCATGGTCGACATATTACTCGAGAGGGTTCTGTTGGTACTCCCTCTTTGTATTATGTTGACTTCACTTTACTCGCTATGCTTAGTAGCTTGCGCGAGTGATATTATAATTTGCTTTATTGCAATTTTACAGAAGTATTTCTTGATTTATTTTATGGCAAGTAGTTGTAAAACAGTAGATGCCATTGCGACCGGAGCGATAATCTCGCGTAGGTGGTGACGTGAAACTCTCATGATCTCCAGTTTTTGTATAATAATAAAACGAACAACACCAATTCTGGCAATACTTATGATAAAGAGATTTTTAAGCAGTTTTAAACCCACACGGCCTATATTTTTGTAAAAATCCCTAAGAAAGAAACAGTATGTTTCTGTTTAAGCTTGTTATACATAGCATTGTACAGGCGATTTTTTTTCTGTATATCAATCAAGTATACTCTTTTTATTGTTAAGTATGAAATGTAATCAGAGCTTTATCTTAGTTTATAACAAACGCTAATAACCTCCTTTGGTACAGACTGATTCAAACTTAATGGCGGCTGTGAAATGCGCTGCAAGCGAGACTTTGCGATTGTACGCACACCGCACGCCAAATTATTGCTACTGCGCAGCGTCTTGCGCCTAAGTTCACAGCCGCCATTATGTTTGAATCAGCCTGTAATTCGCTATTCAATGAAATCCAGTTAACCCTCTTTTACTAAGATGTGTTATGTTCGCTGCTGGGAAATGCAACGAGGCAAATACTTCAAATCACATTTTAAGTAAAAATAGGTTTTATTAGTGAATTAAGACGGTAGGTAATTTTTTTTAAAGCATTGTAAATGTAAATGACTGTCACAAATGAAACAAAAAAAAATGCAAATATTGATCCTGATAAGTGTATTGGATCTCAACGGTGTGCTAGATATGCCAAATGACGAAAACATGAAAATATTTTGTATTCGTGTAGGTGAATTTCATTTGTAAATGTATGTTAGTTATATATTTCGACCCAACCTCTTCTTTTGTATAGATTTTGATGAAAATCATGTATGTAAAGATGAGACGCGCAGTGTCGCTTATATTGTACTTGCTTCGACGTTCATTTGAATGTGCTATAACGCTAAAACGTATCAGATAATATACCTAAACCAGGACCTTTATCATGGACGTTCGTGATTCTGCTTGCGAGCGTGCGCGAGCGATGCGATGCGATGGCGCATGGCGCGAGTAAGTTCGTACGAGCGGGATGGCATGCTATCGCAATCAGAATCGCGAACGTCCATGATAAGGGTGCAGTATATAGTACATACTACAGTCGACATTATTCACTCTTCTATTTCAGCCCTCGTATAAAATATTCGTGACAGCTCTAATTATAAAATTAAATAATTCAATTCGTACCTGAAGCAATGAAATTATTTGTTGACGCTTGCACGTTTGCGTCAACTGTTTGCTATGTGCCCCACGCTACATAATTGTATAGCTTCATATCACGAGTAACCAGGGTGTCCACTATTTTAAAAGTCACGGATTACCACTCAAATTAAAGGAACTTTCTAAAAAAAACTCGGGTTCACTAAGTTTTCTTCGCACATTTTTTTATCGATTGTAAAATGTGTCGCTTGGTTTTTTTTTGGCATGTAATTTATAATGATCAGAAAAATACCTCAAATAGTTGTAAAAGTGGGCATTACTTGCTTTATAAAATGGTTATGCAAAGTTATAAAAAGTTCTGAGATTTATTTATATTGTTATAGGTCAAATACCTATAACAATATAAATAAATCTCAGAACGGAAGAACTTTCTCAGAACAGAAAGTGGGCACCTTGGTAACAATGATATTATTTTTATCTTAGAATGTAAGGGAATGAATTGTATAGTCTACAAATATTTTTGTATGCAATCACGTTGAGATATACGATTGGGTTTGGGATGAGAAAAGATAGAAATAGGGTAAGATCATCAAAAAACCTGAAATTGATATGAATATAACAATGTATTGTGATGGTTGGTATCATTTGCAATAACTGAATGACACGCTTGTTACACAGTATAGAGTATACTTTAAACGTAGGATGTGCCAGGAATCATTTCAGCACACCCCATCTCTAACTCTAACCTTACGAGTGCAACAACTTGTATTGTGACGTAACAGGAATCTATACAAATGTCACGGAGTTGTGATAATATAAATTTCTGTGACAATAACGAGTAAAAGGGCCGTAAAACAACTTGTACCTTTAAACATTGTATATATTTTTGTCAATTACATTTTTGGTGTTACGATAGAGAAAGCAACTATTACCATTGTTTTTTCTGTGCAGAGTATTACGCAAATGTCTAAAATCTAAATGGTTCGACAATCTATTTACTTAAATATGGTGGCTGCCAATTTATTTACCTCTCTTTCGTTGTAGTGAACCTTCCATGGATTCGAAAGGGAAAGAAATATAAGTGATCGTCTTTTAGATCATTTATGTAAACGTAATTATCATTCTGCACAGATAAAACATGGGGGTCACTATATTGTACAGCCAATATTCCGAGTACATCTCACAAATTGACATAAAAATTAAATAACTTGAACCTCAACAACAATACAAACAACAAGGAGAACAAGGTCATGTACTCGAATTATTGGCTGTACAATACTGGCTGTACATTATTGTCTCCCAAAAATGAGGTAAGATTATTGTAAGATCTTGGTTGTGATGTTAAGTCGGAGATGTACAAAAATAGCACTTATTCTATTTACAATGAGGGTATTTCGTGACGATGTAAATGTTACATTTACCAAATCAGACAAACGAACAGAATTGGGATGCTTTGATTATACAAACATTAATTCAATATTTTGTATGAAGTGTTTCCACACTAGAGAAAAAAAGCTTTAAAAACATACAAACAATTATGTTAAAATAAATAACGGAAATTATACATGTAGGTATTTTAAGTGCGTGGAGATTGATATTCTAACGAATATTATTTATGATGAAAATAACGTTTTAATTATCGCCAAAATAAAAATTTTCTTTGATCGGGTTTTTCTTTATGTCTATTCTGTCACAGATTATATCACTGTTTTAATAGAAAGAGTTGAATTTGTTGTGCAAACTAAGTAGTCTTGTTTGTAGTCACTATTTCTGCAATACTTTTCTCCATCTAAGTATAAAATGTTATTCATAATAAGTGTTTATGTACTATATTTTATTTACTCAATTATCGTTCTAAAATGGCAACACAACCATCCAGCGGTCTTAAATAAGATAATTCATCCTTCCAAAAATACAACATTTTAGATACAAATACATTATTTATGTTGGTTTAACCATATAAAAATGTTTGGTCAGATAAAAACAACCTGTTATTTTTGTACAACTAAATCTTATGATACACTAGCTTAGTCCCCCGTAAATGTAAACAATGCAATTAAACAGACTATACCATAGGTAATCGTAATATTGTGAATAAACATAGACTTACGTAAAATGTTATTAGACTGATAAGTTTTATGAACAACAAAGTTATGGAATTGTGCCGTTATCGGTAAAAAATACAGGAAATTAAACATTTTGGTAAATTTTTAATTTCCAATCAAACATTGTAAAAAAAGCGTAGATGTGGTGACTTCAAAATAAAGTTAAATTTATTTACGTGTTCATAGATCGTTGGTAGAGTGTGTTTGGAAAGAAAAAGGGAACTAGTCGTAGCAGTCCTAAGATCCCTCTTTTTGGTCATGTACCAATACAATAGCAATATTTAGAAAACAGCTGAAATTATTATTCTGATATTATGCGATATTTGCCTTAGTTTTGGGAAATCCATTCTCTTGGATGGACACCTTCCAGAAATTCAGGGAAGCTCAAAGGGTTAGGTAAAGTGAGGAGAGCGTTTACTAGCTATACTAGAAAACTTCGTCCCCTTCGAAAAAACAGTTTCCAGCGAGCGTAGACAAATTTGCTATTAAGAGTTCTCCTAATTCGTAAGACTCGCTGATACTAGTGTTGATAGTTTTTCTTTTATTATCCATCTGTAATCCACCACCGCGTAACATTTTCGTAAAATTATTTCACACACGCGCCATCTTCGTCGCGTCCTCCGTGGAGTTATCCCTGGCACGGAGGTGGCGCCACTAGGGAAGCGAACCATCAATCGAGTCACCATAGACAAGCAGGTCACAAAATTATAAAATAAAACATGATTTACAACTCACGTCGTTGGTCAGATAAATTTTCGCAAAATGGTTATGCCAAGTAACTTTAAAAATAAACAACCGACTTCAAATTAATATGGGACCACCTCGGGAGTAGAACCATTCAAATAAAAAATATATATTTTTAATTGGTCCACAATTGACGAAAGAAAGAAATCAAAATCGGTGTACTTTGGAGTATTGGCGAGAGCACAGAAAAATCATGTCGTTGCATTCTATTATTTTCTTAAACTTGTGTTTTTTCGCGAATTAATGATTATGGTGGTGTTTTATTCATTGAGTTTTGAATTACATGGACGAGTGTGGGCAAGTGATATAATGTGGTGAAACATGTATTTTCGTGTTGTTTTCAAAACTCCGTAGAAGCTCATAGTAAAGTCGCCACAACTTTACTAGGGCATGACTTGGACTCGACTATGACTAATTTCGTGTGACTTACTGTGATTTCATGATTTTTTGATTTGATGTGACAAAAGACCAGATTTTAATTTAAAAAAAATGTAAATTCATAATCTTGACACTGACAGAATGCACAACGTGCGATGCCAATAACAAAGGAAAAAAAACGCATACATTAATAAAACACACATACCGTCGAACATAGAACCTCCTCCTTATTTGAAGTCGGTTAAAAAGACACGGTCACGGACCTCTCCAATCATCTACGGCCCGTATTTATGAATATGAAATATGAACAATTCCATACCGAGAGCAACTAAAATCACCGACTAATTATCGTAGTTATACAATATGAGGTAATCGTTATTGATTCTAGTATTTATTAAGCTTTAATTTTGTTAACCCTTTGTTTAGTTGCATGTACTCTATCCTCATTTTGTAATATTTTTAAGGTAGGCTTGGGAGGCCATTAGTCTTACTGGTGTTTATTAAGTTCTTTGCAGGTCTTTATTATTGCACTACATGACTAGGCTATAAATCTATTGTAGGCACTCCAAGCTAAAAATATAGGTACTATAAATATTTCTCACGTATATCTGCATAAATGTCGCATGCAGCGTACTATATAGCAAAACTTTATGCACAAGAATCTGCTCAGCAGCCCAATAAAAACTTGTGGATCAAAGTAGGTACGTACAGTCAGAGTCACAACTGTTAGCCTTGCCAAAAGAATATGAAAGGCATGTAAATTCATTAATTATGCATAATATTCTTACACAGTAGATGTATAAGCTAAAGCAGCAGTTTGACTCCAAAAAGTCGCGAGATCAAACGGGCGCCCTTCCCCCACTCGCTACGATACTTCATGGTACGGCAGAGCGATAGGTAGTCGCGCGTATCGCGTCATAGAGATTCGCCATTTGTGTTTGTCGTCAGCGTATAATGCTTCAAAACTCAGAGACAAGAACACAAGGCTCCATCGCAGAATGTCCCTTGCCTAAAATGTCTACAGCACGCAAAACGTCCCTTTCAATACCTAATGAAAGCAATCCTAACCCTCTGACCGACAGTAGGAATTAAATTAAGGACACGTCCAAGTCAAACTACTGATTTAGCTTTTATCTACTGTGACTGAACGACTTAAATCAAATAAACTATAGATAGTCTCTATGAAAATCATACCTCAATAGTGTCCCCGCGCCAACGCTGACTTATACAGATATTATACCTCTCCAGCGAATATAAAAATAGTCCACCAGCGTATATTGTTTCATTTTAATAATGAACCTTGACACTTTAATAGCGTTGTATAACATTTGTGAGCATGTAAAACATTCGGCGTCGTAGCACGTCACACGATTGGCGCGGTCACACGCGGCTGAGAGCAAAACAAGGCATATTAGGCTATTTATGCCTTGCTTTGACGGTGCCGTTTTCGAGTGGCGATTCGATCTACCCTATATTTCATTGCAGATTGAACGGTAATATAAATATTATTTAACGCTGACTTTACGAGTACAACCTTACTTTTTATCGACTGCGACCGGCTCGGTTCTGGAGAACGGCCTTACTCACGCCGGTCAAAGCTGACGATACTATTCACTTAATTTTTATATTGAGCAGAAGTTAAATGACGCTTGTTAATTTAAGCAACGTTTTAAAGTAAGACCAATGATGTGTGTTGCGTATTCAATTATATGCATGAACACGTGCTAGCAAATTATTGTACTTATCGTATTTACATATCTTATGTCATATTTTATATTCTTCGAGTTGCTTTTATAGTGAAATAGTTTAATTTTGCAACAACTACATATTTGTTCATACGTACTTGATTTTGTATACAGTTTTAAAATTTTAGGTTCTACACAAAGCGATGTACCTCCTTTTTTGTATCGTATAGTTAATTTCGTGAACTAATACAAAGATAATATATTATTTGTTTGTTTTATTTCTTAAATAGGCACATACCGCTTACCAAGCTAGGTTTTTATGCAAAAATGCCTGCATCGCTCTTATAGATTTTTACTTGTTCGCACTGACCAGAGTGACGACCTGAGATATTAAATGTCGAATCTCTTCATGCCCAGTAATTTCTCTGGTAACATTGCCCTTCAAACCGAAACAGTAATACTGCTTGGTGTTTAAAAAGCTGGCAAAGGTACTTACTCTGTGGCACAATCTCAGGCGTACTCTGCAATAGAGTCTACCACTAGGTTCTTATAATGACGCTACAAGATGGTTACATACGTCATTTTTGTTTTAGTACGTAGGCACCAGAAGTTCGTTCTGAAAGAACTGCGAAAAGCGAGAACCCTTCTATGTGCACGACGGAGGCACAGTCAACTCGCTCAGTGGACCTTATTAAAGTCATGCGTTAGGCAGATTATCTCCAATGATGCCTATACGCCATAGTGCTTTAAATGGACCGAAAAGGCCGCGCCGCCGCCGTTCCGTTTCGTAAAAGTTCTCATATCGTTCTGGTTCGGCAAAAAACTTAAGTACCAAACCTTTTAAAAAAAATACTCAATTAAATATAGACAAAACATGATGAAATTAGAGAAATTCAGAGAAATTTACTAGGAGAAATGTAAAATGTCTCTGGATGAAATCGATGAAATATACCAAGACCAAGAATGTTGTATACATAGAGGGTTCCTACCTCTATGGTTGTATACTACTAAAACTTCCTAAACCTAGGCTCAAAATCAATTTCTGCAACCTTTTATACGATAATTTGTTTTGGTTTCATGAATTATTTACAGGCAACTTTTCCAAGGAGTTTTAAAAAGATATCGCGACTAGGTAGGCAGCGAGCAAACGTTTTTGTCGTAGTACTATTACGTAGTATTTACTTACTCTATGGTAGTACTAGAGATACAAGGGTGTATCATTTGTACTACCAGTTGAACTAGTCAGTAGTCATTTTGATCCGACAGGTCACTATAGTTCTACTGGTAGTAGATACTAGAGATACAAAGTTGTATCATTTGCACTAACAGTTGTACTGTTCAGTAGTACTGACAATTATTTATTATGTGGTACTGAGCGGATTAGGACTTATGAGTATCTTGAGGACCATTTCTTAGGCATTTGTATGAAATTTTGTATTCTTGACAGGTTCCCAGGAAAAACCATTTTCACAGGCTTCCAGGAGCCGTATATCATGAACGCTTATTGCGGGACCGAATAGGCTCGGGTAGACGCTGCGCGACCGCGAACCGTATTGCGGGGCGATAAAATTCACAGTCGCGCAGCGTCGGCAGCTGAGCCTAATCGGTCCCGCAATAAGCGGCTCACGCCTAACCTCTCTGGTCTGGTTGGTGGTTTCGGCCTGGATTTGCCTACTGACTTGCATATAGTAGTAACGCGCACTAGGAATAAAACAAAATACTTTACTATCACACGTTTTATTTCAAATCAATAAACATGACATGTTCGATCACATTAAGTGCGTTTTTCCACGACACTGCACGACAGACGTGTGGTTGTGTGAGAAAATGGTCTATAGAATTGTATGGCGTTCATCGCCACCGTACTTTACGGTGTCGTGTGTCTCGTGGAAAAACGCACTAAGTCTTCAATTTTACAATAAAATCAAATGCTGAAAATCAACTAACACTTTTGAATATCTTTCGTCTTTATTCCGATTCAATAAAGTTCAAAGCTGTGGATTGAGTTTTAGCATTTTTTCTTTTTACGTGAGTATCGATTAACCTTTTGTATTCCAATAAAAGTTATATAATTCTTTAACAGTAGGTAATCATAAATAATGTCAGTATGTATACTAAGTTATGATCTAATACACAGTTATTCCATTTAACTTCTAACATAATATATGCCTAAGTAAATCGCATGTCTTGTTTTTATATACATTCTCCATCTCAACTATACTAACAATAAATTAAAATAAAATCTGTAAGTTTCCTATACTTTATGTCGGCCTGTCTAATGGCACATATTCATAATTTTCTCCTTTCGCGATAAATTTCACAACAATTAACTAAAATTAAAACTTACTTTGTACCATTTACGTAGCGGAGACTGGTCACATTGAATTCAGTTTTCAAAAATAAACATGACGATAATAACTAAAATTAGAACTAAATCATATGTACTGAGACTATAATTAACAAACAATCAGAAAGTTATAGTATTCGATTGTCCATTAAGTGATAAATTTGTGAAATACCATTTCGGAAAGATGTCGCATAGAACGAAACTATCTAAATATCATTATAGTATAATAATGATTTATACTAAGATGTGTTGACAGAAAAAGATGTAGAGAAGAGAATACTTAAGTAGTACCTAAACACAGAGAAGAAGCAGTAAACAATGATTAACTTCAATCAAATCTTAAAAGCATTCTAAAACTATATACAATCATTCGTAAAATAATGTATTAAGTATGTACGTTTTCATACTAATTCTAGCTAAATTAGAAAAGACCAAGAAAATTCGGTAGGTATCTACACAAATAAATCCATAAGAAAAGATCAAGGTAATCATAGTCTAAGCATACACTTAATTATATACTTACCAAATAAAAAGAATGTCATTTAAATCCAAAGATTTTAAGTAACACTGTACCTAAGTATAATATATCTACCTATGCACTGGATTTTTTAAAAAGGTACTTACTTATAATAAAATATTATAAAATTAGGGCCGGAACCAGCCCAAAACACAAGACATTTTGGCGTTAAAAGTAACTAAAATATGCGTTGTTGATATTATTCTTTTCGCCAACGACATCCAATACGTTTACACACTTTGGTCCGGACATGTTTAATCAAAAAAAAAACAATACCACACACTCGTGACCTATTAACTTTCACGCTCTACGATCTAGTGTGAGAGTTAATCGTTCGCTCGTGGTATATTCTAAGTAGGTAATATTTTCGTCTTATTAAGTAAAGCACGTACATTCGTCAATTACAAATTAGATGTCAGTACCTAGGCTTGTGGTTGTGGTGAGGACGGTGGGGTTGCCAGTCAGGGTGGCGAGGCTCCCGGTGGTGATGATGATGATGGTGCCTGCGCTTGTCGCGCCCGTTCCCAGCGGGGTACACGTCGGAAACGACCAGCTCTGACCCGTCCTTGGGGGCTTCGCGCTCGTGCCGCTTGCCGTTGCCGTGCTTGCCCCCTGTCGCCTCGTGGAGCTCCTCCCACGCCTGCCGGTAGTACCTGTTCAGCCCACTCCGGGACTCTGATGATGAGGAATCAAGCGAAGCGACGGTGTTGCAGTCCGGAGATACGTGATGTCGGTATCGTTTGCCGTTGTTATGTTTTCTGCTGCGGGTAAAATATTCATAATTAGTATTTTTCGCTGGCCTGTTTCTATTCGTAAGCATATAAAATACAAAAATACAACATCCAAGGTTTGAGCAACACCTAATAAGTAGAGCTTTTTGATTATTATTTAAAGGCTTGCGTTTGGCTGCCATCTCGTCTGACGTTAAACGAAAATGCAGCCTCCGATGGAGCACGCTTACCGTAGGCTTAGGTACTAGAAGAAACCGATTCACTCGCACCTTGAAGAGATTATAATTATCAGGAAAAAACCCACTCGGGTAGCGCATTGTACCGTTAAGCAGTTCGAATAAAGAAAACCATTTAGGTGAAAGAGATGTTTAAAAATAAATCAGTATTGACAACGCCAAAAATTATATCAACCAATAACTTTTTATCATAGTGGTAGGTTATTAGTTATCAGGTTTAAATCGTGTATTATAGATTAGTTTTGTATAGTTCGAGTGCATTCTGTTTGGTTGAACCAATGATAGGTTGAACAGCCATGTCTGAGTGTGAAGTATTCGTCGTGAATGGTGAAATACTGATACCTGTCGTGATAGTGAACGGCAGATATCTGAGTAGTGAGGTGTTTGTGGAACAACGATTACCATGCAACGTTTAACTACGTGCACAGACTAAATTCTCGTGATTATAAAAACAGAAAGCTCAGCGTTTTTTTCCCTCTTAAATTAGGTCTAATCACGCCGTCGTGATTGAAGTCTACAAGATTGGTGTAGCATTCTTAGTTTCAGGTGATAATGGTGTTGAATGTAATGGGCGCGTGCTTTCATCTACCACTGCGTTTGCGCAGATGACATGGTGGCCCTCTAACAAGCATCAATCAGCGTGCAATAATTGCGGCAGTGGAAGCTGTTTTGTGGGAAGCGTGCGATATCGTAACTAGCACAAAACGGCCTGATCATGTATCATAAATGTTCTACTACTAGGCTACAAATCGTTTTTTACTTGTATGTAGGTAATACGAAACAAGTACGAGTGGCATAACAAACAGATCTCAAAAGACCGCTAACTAAAACATGGATCGATTCGTTCGCACGAGTGAGTGGTAGCCACCATGTCAAAGACGCGGTACCTCGAACGCACAGGCTAATAGGTATAGCGGGTTGTAGATTCCCGCGCAGACGCTCTACAGCGGGTTGGAGAAGTATCCCGCTCGGTGCATGAGGCGGTGGTCGCGCGTGAACTCACGCCGTCCCACCTGCTGGTCGGGGAACGGCAGCGCCAGCACCCTGTACCAGTGCGGCGGCACAGCGCGAGGCTTCTCATCCATCCCGCCGCTAGGCCATCACATCTTTCAGTTACGCACGTGCGACGGGGTATACTTAAGAATTAAATAGTGTCGGAGATACAAGCATCAATGGTTTCCAGTTTGTGGTATGAGAGATAAATTAATATATAATATGGGATAAATGAATGTATAATTTTAACGAATAGGTAGTTCTTATGTTTTATGATAATCTTAGTACAAATCTGATAATGTAATATGGGTAGTAGAAGTCGTAGAAGTAGGTATCCTTTCATCCACACTCGTAACTAAAATTCATAGCTAGCCACGAAACAATGTATCTATAGAGTCACAATCACGCAAAAAAAATGTGAAAGCCAAAACTCGGCACACGCTGCAGTGCGCCGACTTTTTCACCGACTTGAACTACGATAAGACGCAAGCGCTCAAGCATACATTGAACACTATACAAGCGACATAACGTCTAAATTCGAACAATTGTGAACTATATAATGCACGTATAGGTATGTACAACGGCAGTCGGAAGTTTTTGACTGTTTTCACTTAGAGATTGTGACTCTTTATATATATATTTTATATATATTAGCTCAATGATATCATCACTTTAATTTAGAGTTCCTACGTTGTAGGCAGGTTTGTAGCCACTTGCAAATTCTTACTTAATATTTATAAGCATAAATATTAGTGTCACAAAATTTTATAGCATTTCGAAAGTTATGAAAGATTGCATGGTCTTGTGAAGACTTACCTTCTGACAAGTATGACGATGGTAGTGATGATGGCGATTAGGAACACTAGCACGCCAAAGGCAGCGAGCGCGACCACGGCGCCGATGTTGAGGCGGGCCCCGGAGGGCTCGCGCTTCTGGCCGTCTACCGGCGTGGGCACGTTCACACGGGGCGTTTGCTCGGCGCGAATGTTGTTCCCACTGCCGATTATCTGGAAACCATTGAGGAACATGGTGAACTGACCTAGCTTGGATTTTATAAAGATAGCAAATGGAATATAATAAGAGAGCCTTGTTGACGTCGGTCATATCATACGGTTAACATCAAGAAGAAGAATACATATAAAGTTTAAACTGCATAAAATATTAACACTTTTAGTGTTTTATTCATAAGATGGTAAGTATAGAATACTATAGCTTGATACAACTTTATACAAAGTTAGTTTGATAACTGATTTTATTGGTTTCTGACTTTTAATCATTTTTTATAGCCTAATAAGCATAATTTATTAATGTAAATTAAAACATAATCCTTGAGTTCACATAATTTGTCTTTCAAATTTAATTTATATGTTCTGCAACTCGTAGCTTTCGTATACATAAATATAATTCTTTGTACGAAACTGTTTTCGTCAAAAGGTATTTTTTTTTCTCATTCGTAACTGGTTACGGAACCACGGTTACGTATACGGCCGAAGAGATACTTTCAAATGCAAAGTAGAGCTCACCTGGTTTTCCCTTGGATGACTAGCCACTATGATATGTGGCACGTGGGTCGTCGAGCTTTCTGTGGTCGTCTTCGTCTCAGGCGGGAATTCGTAGGCCCTGGTGGTGGACCGTGCGGTGGTCGACTTGGAGCGAGGCCGGTAGGTTAGTGGCGGTAGGAAAGGCGCGGGAGACGAGGGACGAGAGGTGACCGGAGTGTTGGGGGGCGCTGGCGGCGGCGGGGTGGTAGGCCGCTGGGTAGTCGTGCTCGTCGTAGTAGTGGTTGTCGTGGAACGCTCTTCAGCTATTTATCACACAAGAAATCTATTTTATCGGCGTGTTAGCGAAATTTGCGGCTCATGTAGTAATAGTAAGTAGATTAGCTCGTACAGACTTACTGCGATTAATTTTGAAAGCTTTAGTTCACAGATATAAACTAATAAAAAAATTGCTGTCTCTTTTTAACCAGGCGTGTTAGCTAAGGAAGGCAATACTTTAGTTAGTTCAGTTCTGCCAACTGAAACCACCAAAATCGACCATACTGGCCAGCCAGAATTTTCAAGCTTGGTATAAAGATCATATCAGTAAAACCTAGCAGAAAGTCATTTAACTGAAATGTTTTGCTGGTTACTGAAGTTATATTATTAACATGACTTGTATTATTATAGAACCAATTAAGATCTGAGTTGGTACAAGAACAAAATTAATTTTTTCTTCTAACTCCACTTTTGATGTTTTAAAGACACAAAACGTCTTCAAACCGACACCAAGAAAGGATAATAAGCATGATTCTGAGATAAACTGAACCCTATTTATTGTTAATGCTAATGTGGTGTGTTGTCTTACGTTGGCAGAGAGGCGCAAGCTTGTCCCACAGCCCAGTAACGAGGCAGGAGGCCCTCCTGGCTCCCACCAGTTTGTACCCTGGTGAACAGGCAAACTCGGCGACCGAGCCGAACGCCGTAGAGTTGTGGGTAAGAGACACGCGGCCGTTCGCGATGGGCGCTAGCTTCTCGCACTGTACCACTGTTGAACATGATGTAAGGGTTCACATACCAATACAATAAGTAAAAATCACACAAGCACATAATATGTTAGCAAGCAAAATCACGCTTCACGCTAATATTATATGTGCGAAAGTTTGTCGGTGTGTGCGTGGTGTGTGAATTTGTGTGTTACCTCTTCACGCCAAAACGGTTGAACAGATTTGGGTGAAACTCGGAATAGAGATACGAGTAGCTTATTTTTCAGAATAACATAATTACATAAGCTACTTTTTATCAACATCACCATCATCATAGGTTTTCATTCTCATTTTTATCATTCATTGACAGCCATAAGACGTCCACTGCTGGACGAACGCCTCCCATAGAGGGGTGTTGCCATAATACCCATGCTTGGCAGGCGGCTTCGGGATCGCAGAGTGTTACCACCGTTAACGAATAGGACGCCGCTGCTCGTCCTCCGGTGGTTCTGGATGCAGTTTTAGGACATACCGAGGTCCAGGTTTTCATCATCATGGATGAAACTGCGGAACCGAGCTGTAGTTCTCGGCAAAAACTCGGCAGGTTCACAATGTAAGCGTACTCCTATATACACAACTAGTTTGCTTATTATCAGACGATGACATGAAATGCAAGCCAATCTTGTACAATAAATATAGCTACAGCGATACGAAACTATAGGTACCTAGATGATAAAATCTCTTTTTTGTGTTTTTTAAGATACTTTAGTACCTACCGCACTGCCGAATATCTTAGACGATCTTACTATCATAACTATCGTATGTCAAGTTGTCAACTTATTTCTTGTTATGGCAAGAGGGTAAACCAGCTATCAGCTGACAATGTATTAATGACCCACATGATAACAATTGCTGTAACAGCTGCGTAGAAAGCCGGTTATTCTGACCGTGCGAGAGTGCGATAATTGCAGGTATGCAAGCTATTATAGAGATCTAGACTCGCGTAGTACGATAGCATCACATATATTTTTTAACGGGCATATGCTTTTATAAACTACAAACAAAATAAATACATTGGTACATAATGTGATTGATTCAGGCGTTACTTTGCAGAAGTCCATTTTGACCCAAATTTCTATTTATTTCTAGTGTATTTCCCGCTTTAATATCGGGTCGTGTACTAAGGTTAATCCTTAAGGGTGATATTATTTTTGCTTATTGCTTATAAATTATTTTATGTGGTAGTGGTATGGACCTGGGTATGTCCTAAAAGTGCATCCAGAACCACCGGAGGCCGGGCAGCAGCGTCCTCTCAGTTAACGGTGGTAACCATTCTGCGATTTCCAAGCCGCTTGCCAAGCGTGGGGATTATGGCCACACCTCCCTTTAAGGGAGAGGCTTTCGTCCAGCAGTGGACGTCTTCCGGCTGTTGATGAATACATACTACGCCCAGACACAGAACACATACAACACAAACATTTATGTTCGACACATAAATGATTGCCCTAGGTGGGGATCGAACTCAGAGTAATAATTATTACTCTGAAGGATCGAACGTAAACCTAAAAAAATAAAGATGTTTCTCACCGTCACATCTGGGCGGGGGTCCGTTCCAGCGCTCGTCAATGTCGCACACCAGCCGAGCGCGGCCCACCATCTCGTACCCGGGCTCGCAGGAGTACTGCACGTGAGACAGGTACGACACGGAGCCGTTCACGAGCTCGTAGCTGCCGTGCTGGATCTCGGCTGGTAACCCGCACTCTATGCCTGGAGTAATATGGCGTCATTGTACTAATAGGCTAGATGACTGGTTTTTTTTATTGTCCTATTAAAATGTGGCCCATAAATATAGCTGATTAATGAAAAGAAAATGAAAATCTGATCAAAAATAAGCAACTTATAAACATTTTAATATCACGCTAGACAGAGAGGCGAAACAGCAAATCGTGACGTCACTTCTCTGTACGCCATATAAATTCTATTCTGACAAGTAAGGCGTGACGTCATTTTTTGTTTTGTGGGAAAGGGACAGAGTTGACTCTACCAAAAACTATAAACACTTATATATCAGAACATTAATAACCGATTAAAATTATTTTGTCAATAAACATACTATATTTACTTAAATTCTTCATCAAAGCTATTGGTTTCAAAGATTTAAACATCAGTCATCTACCCTATTATTGTTAGCAACTAGTCATATGTAACAACTATATGTACGTGCAGTGCAACTAACTGCAACTGCGTGCAACTGTATGTATGTACGTGCAACTAGTAGTTACAGACATAGCACGCATGGTTTGTTGAAGTGGCAATGGGCAGGCTACATCGCTCGAAGAACTGATAACCGATGGGGAAAGAAAGGTTCTTGAGTGGCGACCGCGAACAGGAAGACGCAGGCTCCTACTAAGTGGACCGACGACATTGTCAAAGTCGCAGGCAACCGGTGGATGCATATGGCAGGTTGTCGTACAGTGTGGCGGTCTAAAGGGGAGGCCTTCTTTCAGCAGTAAACGTCTCCGAGCTGATGATGACTAGTAATATGAGACCTAACCTGGAATCGCGGAAAAACAGCTTTTTCAGAGAATCATTTTATTCGCCTTTGGATAGTCTCTTTTCGGCTAAGTATTATCCGTTCCGCTTAACCCTGTATACAATGTAGCTTACAAACTGGCATGTTAACTTAGGGAAACTGATCTGTGATAACCTGATTCTTAATACGCATCGTATGCTTTTTCAAACGGATGATAAGGTTGATTGGTGACAGTGGTGTTGAATGGCGGAAGCTTCAGGGTCCGTACCGTGAACCACTTATTGCGGGACCGAATAGGCTCAGCTGCCGTCATTGAGCGACCGCGAACTGTATTGCGGGGCATTCAAATTAACAGTCGCGCAGCGTCGGCAGCTGTGCCTATTCGGTCCCGCAATAAGCGGTTCACGGTACGAACCCTGGTCTTATCACCTAAATCAGCCTATTATCATAGTCTTAGTCATAGACCTAGGCCTCTCCGAAAACACAAGTCACGATTTTCGGCTTCCAACCATACAGTTCTTAATAGTCCGTCTGTCTAGCCGTTGCAGATTCGTGGACTCAGCGCTACCGATACTGATTCTAATACTATAAATATATCTAACTAACACATAGCTCCACAAAGCCCTGCTTCTTAGGTAGAACGGCTATCAAAACATTTTTGGTCACGCACTTGTCGCGCATTTGAAGTAAAACAAATAACTAATAACCAATCTAAAATAACAAGCTAAAATATCCAATGCCATTTTGTAACAGTTTAAAATTGATATAATTACGATGTAATGTGGTTTGGTTTCTTACGCGTATATTTAAATTGTCTTTTTGAGTATTCCCAGTCTAAAAACATGTAAACATGTCAAAGTCTTCAAAGCGCCACCCGCCACTTTTCCGTTCTATCCACTTCTCTCTTCATTATACATTGCTCCAACGGTTATCGATTCTGAGACAGATATAGCCTAATGTCACATTAGCCATGTCCATTATGATTGAAAGTTATGAAATTTTATGGGAAAAAGTTTATATTCTAACTTTCAATATTTGTTTAACGAGTTAATTTTTACATTGCTTTCACATTTCTAAGATTTTTATACATGGTACTTACCTATACAGACAGGCGGGAATTCGTCAAAGAAGCCCGTATCGAGGCAAGTCCTGACTGTAGGCCCCACCAGTAGATGGCCCTCATCACACGAGTATTCTACTGAAGATCCCACCCCATCCTCGCTCGCAATCATTGTGGAGTTAGGGGGCTGTTCTGGACGACCGCACGCTTTAGGTTCTGCGGAAAGAAAAGCACCATCAAGAAACCGCCAAGGAACCTATACACTGAAATGGATTCTTTGAACCGCACAGCATTTTAGAGAGCACGGAGAAAACCCACATACTGATAGAACAGCTGTGATAATAATTATTACCTATATAATTACAGAATTCAATAGGTTAAACATGCTTACAATAACAAATTCGCTGTAATTCGCTTAGGAGCACAAGAAACGCATTGTCGGAGAGAAATGAACTTACGGTGCTGGCAAATATAGTTCATCCTGGCTTTGCAGTCGGTGTCAGCCCAAAGCCAGCCTTTGCTGCCGTCGAAACGTGCGCAGTCTCCGCTGCCCCCAGGGGCATTCCAGAAGGAAACCGTGACGTCGTTGCTGTTTACCCACTTCCAGTTACCGGGTTCTTGCGGGTCTCTCACAGCCCCCATCCAGTACTGGCTGCTGCTGTCACTGCTGTACAACAATAGGGTCATGGTTATGGTAGTTATTCCTCTCGTTCTACGATTTCAGCGATTCTATTGGGTAGTTGTTAAGACAATGTAATAATTTGCTATCGCAAAGGTGATACAACTGTTGGGCATTGAGGATATCCAATCCTATATATAAGCTCTTGAGTTTTGTTTATGTTTATGCGCGCGCACTAACGCCAAGTAATTACTTGCATGGCCACATATTATGTACATGAGTTTATGTACTTTAGATAGACCAGTACCTTTACTTACATTGTATTATGTTCTACTAAGCTTATTACTAGCGGCAATATAACATTTAGTTAGGGTTTGCTAATATTAACGACTGAAAATACAAGATATTCAGCAAACTACAGGTACAATGACAAATAATCTATTGTTTGTATCGGATATCCGATCAATTACCAGATACTGGGTAGAGGTTGGCACCTCCACCCAGTATCAAGTAACATCGACGGCCTCTTGGAAAAGCATAATTAGTTTCGATAAATAAAGGAAACTTTTTGGTTTGTTTCACTAAGTCATTGTGCCAAAGGTTACTTATGGTTGGTTTCTCAACATTCCAGTACTACCTATATAGGTACTTAATATTTACAATTAGATTCAATATTCGCAGATATATCAATTAGTCAATTCGCAAACAAGACGAGCAGTCGCTTGAGCTATTAAATATTACTATAATGGTGACAAGTAATTCGACAAGAGGGTTTTTTTGTTGTGTCAGATCAAAAATTGTATTTTTTCAGTAGTCTAGTGCAAAAATTCACAGGCAATGCCTAGGCGATAACTTATTTAACTTATTTTGGTTCTCTATCTAATACAACCCTTTAAATGGAGAACGCGCCTTATTAGGTTAGGTAAGTCTCGGAGGAACTAGCTCTCTCTAGGTAAGTACATCTTTGACAGCTTAGTGCATTGAGATAAATTAATATCATTGGCTTAGCTTAGTGTGTAAAACTAAACACATTTATTTATTAATTCGCGTGTATTTAGAATAAGACACTAAAAATAAATACAAAGTAAACATAATGAATACAATGAGCACATAATTAGATTTAAAAATTGTTACTCCCAGGTTCTAGGGAGGACGATTTCTAATGACACAATCATTCCTCCCCAGTCCCAATTTAAGAATAAATAACAAGACTATAACTACATACTTCTAATAATAAATACCTAATTAATCACGTCCCATTTTTAAAATACTGAATACATCGAATACTAATTTCTGCCATGTGCAAAAACCAAACTCTTGGATGGTGTTTACAGTAGTTTAAATCCAGTAGCGCAGGAAAAGAGTTGTCGAAGGTACCGAGCCCTGAGAGACGAATGTTTCACACATTTGTCTCTCAGGGGACACCTTTCAATTAGACGAAAAGCCACATAGCACATTCAAATTGCCAGAAATTTGAAAAAGCGACTCGTATTGTGGATGATAATCCAAGAAACCGAACGGAACTACTTGATTCCAATTACCAGTATAAAGTACAAGCTCGAGGCGTTGGAATAAATCGAGAAACGTGCTAAAAGAACATACGACTCTCTTCGGAGTAAGATACAAAGTCTTGAATATCGACTAAAAATATCTCGGCATTATATCGTACTTATATACATTTCGGAGAGTGTGCCTCGGATTAGTATGATCATATTACCCTGCCCATTGTTTTTTCGGACGACCAAGACTTCGAACGAGATGACACCGTTTTACGGTTATATACCAAAACCCGAAACAAAACAGTTTGATTCCACTGTTATTCTTTGAACTGCTAATCAGGGCACTACCCCAGTGAGTGTTTCGCGATAGTTAATATTTGGTTGTCTTCAAGGCGCTAAATCGTTTTCTCATAGAGGAGAAGCGTTTTTTTTTTAATTTAATGACGAGACGAGCGAGGCGTTCTCCTGGTGGTAAAAGCCACGCTTGCCCATAACAGAAGCAGTGCCAGAATTGTGGAATTGCGAACAAAAACTTGCACCGCACTGCATTGCACTCTTCACCATAAGATTATAAGATATCAAATCTCTTCATGCCCAGTAATCTGGTAACATTGCCCTTCAAACCGAAAAACAGTAATCATTGCACATTACTGCTTGGCGATTGAATAACTGCCAAAGGTAAGTGGTAAGTATAGGTAGTGGTACATCCTCAGGCGGACTCTGCAATAGAGTCCTGTCACTACAAAATACTACATTACCTACTCCATCGTAGACAGCATGTTCGCCGAAACGGTAGTCAAACGCAAGCATATAAAAACCACTTTCGTTCTGTGAACAGCTAGACAGTGCCCTGGCTGTGGCCCTGGTAGGTATTTTTCAATAGATACGAGTACCATCTGAGTGAATTCAAGCCGCGTGTGAACCGGCCTGTAGGCAAACGTATAACGTACCTAGTGTTTAATTTCTCTATGGCCAACCGTACCTACTACCTACTGTATCGTATAACGCATCACCGCATCAGCTGAAACAGCGGTTTTACCCGACTAGCTAGTAAGGTCTGATAGGTTATTCTAGCAAAACTTAACATCATAAAATGAAACTTTTAACGTACAGCTGCTATATTTTATTATGAAAACTGACGTGGTTTTGACACATTTTGTTTTATCAGTGATAAGCAGGAGGCAGCTGCACGCGCGTCGGGGTCTGTTTTCACCCTTTGAAAAAGGTCACCGGATGTGATCGAAACTATAGTCGGAGTATCCGATTTAATTAAACGTGAGTATTCCCGTATAAATAAAACAAAAATACAGCTGCTATAATTATATAATGAATGCATGCTACTTGGTATGAAAGTATACCTCAAAAATAACCTACCGAGCAATCAGGCTGATCTGCTATCGACAGTTCGATCATTACATGGCAGTGGTCATCTAGCTCAACCTGCGGCTGGTGATTGCGGAAGCGTGGCGGCCGGCGACGATGACCACCGTACGATTTATGTCACAGACTTGATTCCCACCCTCGGATAGTATAATTTATAAGTACCTACACTTATGCTGAGCCCGTGCACCAGTATTACTCACTTTACAGAAATTGAATATCTATGCCTAGTACACAATAAATCTAAAACTAACTTTTCACATCAATGGCTGCTAACCCAACGCTGACCCTATGATCAAAAATACGTAATAAAAATTTAAAGCTTAACTTCGATATACTATCGAAAATTAGTTTTGTTTTTTATTTTAGTACAATCAAGTGACGAGATGAGCAAGACGTTTGCCTGGTGGTAAGCGTCACGCCTGCCACTAACAGTAGCAGGCTAACTTGCGAACATAATCCTACGCCGCACCGCACAGCGCTCGTCACCCTGAGATATTAGATGTTAAATATCTTCTTACCCAGTAATTTCTCTGGTAGTTTTGATTACTCGTCTTTTTAATTTATTCAGCCTTGACACGCACACAAATAAAATTTATATTTACTAGCCCTTTAAGATAGGTATTACTTTAGAAAATAAGTAAGTACTTTCACAAGTTTTGAGCGTGCAAGAAAATATATTCAACGTCGAGAAATGCGTTCGCCGATCGTAGACATAGTCCTACGAATCAGACAAGTCATGCGAGAACACACGGAGTCTCACGACTGTAACTTTTAACAGATCAACGACACAAACAACTCATACAAATCTGCAATCAAAGAGAACGGAAAAAGAGACCTCACTTTCCAAACCGTTCGAGTGGACATAAAGCTTTAGAAACGGCAAAATTACACGCAATGTTATACCATGAACACTGCGTGATGGTACTTGTATCTTTACCTACTTGAAGAATAAGCGCTTGGTGAGGAGTAATCAGTACCTATACTCGTATTCATAATCAAACGGACTAAACTGACAGATTGAAATGTCACTTTTCAAAATAATGCTGCCTGCTAAAAACCGTAGTGATGGATATTGTTAAGTACATATCGTTCAAAAGAATTATTGAATAATTATTAAGTGCCGTTAAACATTTAAAGTGCTCCCAGTGGAAGTGCTGGTAGAAAAGGGAAAACGTATTGTGTTAAAAAGTTATTCTGTAAACTGCTACACGGAAATGTAACATTCTTTTCATGATTTATAAACTTGGAAAGATTGAAATCGCACAAAAGTAAGGAACTTCACCTTTTACAAAGACTCGTATAAATATATCGAAGTAGTTCATAAGTATGAAATTATTAAGTTTGTTAGCATAACTTCATAAGTAAATAAAAATATTAAGTTTCTTAACTTATGTTATTAAACTTAATATTTTTAAAACACTGTTTCAAACTATCACCGTTGTTTACTAAAGTTCTATTATTATTAACGGTATATTTACCGTGATTATGTTGTGAAATGAGCTCCCGATATTTCGGCGCAGTTATAATCACGGTAAATATCCCGTTAATAAATAGAACTTTAATATTTTTATCCTAGCACTATTAACATTTTGCCAAAAAGTAGCAACCCTCGAAATGTCAGTATAATCCGTTTAATTAAGAATCCGAGTATAGGTATTTTTATAGAATGCTGGAATACAGCTGAGGCGGTATCATCCATAGATAGATAGATAGATAGATAGATTCTCTCGAAGGCCCGATTGGACCATGGTCCAATCGCCCTTCGACGCAACTGCCTCAGCTCGCAACCTTTGGGATTCTACTCTAGACTAGAAATGGAATCCTTTATGCACTCTGGATTCAAAGAAACACTCTCGCCTTAAAAACAGTAAGTAAAGTAGTTTGCTTGCTCCCTCGGTAAATAATAGTAGATTGTTTACCAAAGGCGGAAAAAACAATTTTTCAAAGTACTCGAGCTTAAAAATAGTGTTGATCCCGAGGTGGACACTCTGGTTTTTATCACCCTCTATGCTATGAGAAAATAAGTAAGCATGCAACGCATCTTATGAATAAGAATAGTACCTACGTTTATTTCATTCTCACTTCTCACTTTTTATTGAGGATGATACTCTGAGTTATAATAAAAAAAAGTAAAATCCGAATTAAAAATATTGTGAATATGTGATAAAAATATTATTGTATAGTATTATAGTATCATATACGGCGACGGATCGTAGAATAGATTATACTAAACAATCTATCATCTATCTCACTTATCTACTCTAGACTAGACTCTACCTACATGTCCTACTTTACTTTATCATTAATAAGCTATCTCATACTAGTACGAGAGTAGCTCTTCAAAAAGGTAAATTATGGCAGGCGGCTTTTTTAAGACCGCTACAGAAAAACTAAACCCTCGAATGACCGCTATCAATCACGAACGAAACATCAGCGCGATCTAACTCGACTCTAGCGCCATCTATTATATCAGCTTGTAACTAAGCTCGTAATAGTACGTAGTACTATTATTTATTCTGTGGTGATAGTAATGAACTCGGAGTAATGATTATGGGATACTGTAAGGTAATGAATAAATCATGGAAGAACTATTATTTTTGTTTAACATCCCATGTAAAATTTAAAGATCTCTCGTACTTAATTAAAGTATGTAAGGAATCAATATTTCCTGTTTGGTAAACTAATAATTTCATATTTTTTTTAATTATTTAAAAAAATGCAGACAACCATAATAATATAGTGTCAGATGAATGTCGTGAATAGATTATGCACAGATGTAATATTATAATCATTATTAATGGATCAAATAATCAACTATTTATAATAACATTTTAAAAAAAGGTATTTTTAATGCGACATTAATTATGAAGAAAATATTTAGCTATTTATATGTATACCTATTGTTTACCTACCTACTAGTTTATTAGATTTATTCGCATTGAGGTGTGTCACCTGATTATTCAGAATGCACGTACTTACGACGAAACGAAAGATATTTTTTTCCTATTACTTTTTTTTCTATTTTTTTTTGAGGCCAAAGTTTGTTTGTTTTGGTCTGGAAAAATTTGCTTTCATCAGTCCGACCGAATATATGTCTGGATGTTGGTAATCGCGTAAATAGGTCTCGTATTTTCCAACTACTCTATACCCAATCTCTAAATCCGGTTTTTTTTCAGTCTCATAGAAAAATTATATTCAACCTCGACAAAATGTCAGACAGCTACCTAATTTTCAACCGACTTCAAAAAAGGAGGTACACGATTCGACTGTTTTTTTGTATTTGTGTTACGCGATTACTCCGCCAATTATCAGTTGATGTTGATGATTGTTTTTTGTTTGGTAGGTCACTTCAGAGGTGGTGCCACATAAATTTTATCGAAATCGGTTAAGTAGTTTGGTTTTTAAATCAAAATTACTAGAATAATAATGATGATATCATCCAGGTAGTGGAATTTAGAAGTCGGTTGTTTATTTTTTAAAGCGTATTATGTAAAACTTGAAACTAGAAAACTGGCAAAAAGATGTCATTCCAGGTGACCGAAATTGAAGTCGTTTTTTTTTTTAAGGTATGTACTTTGAGCTAGTTCCTCCGAGGGTAAGTATCATATTTACGCCATTCAGAGTTGGCCCCAAAGTCATAGTTGTTTATAATGATGAGTACAAGAGTATCTCCTTTCAGATTAGTACTACCGTTCTGCGCAACACAGACTAAAAAAAAACATTAACCCACTTTGGACTTTTTTCCTACATTGATGTTCTGATTACGTTCGTTTACTCCACTCTGTAGTAAACCTGTGGTATGTAGACTTACAACAATACTGTTACGTTACGCATGTACAGCTGTGCTTGTCCAATGACTCCGCTTAAGTGCAGGTTGGGTAATGGTCAATTCGCTACATAGCTTCCTACTATGGACATTAAGTTCGCATTAGCGGTACTAATGATGATGAAGTGTGGCGACGAGAATGTGTGATGTGTGATGAGTGATAAAACATGAGAGGAGTCTTATAATCATGTTTAAGTTTTATTAGAATATATATATATATTTCTTCAAATTAAGTCTTCAATAGAGAAGGTAAATTTGGTTCATGGATGCGTTATTCAACAATCGAATTACCTTTATTAAATAGTAGGTGTTCCTTTTAAGTCAGGTACGGTAAAAAAAACCTATATTACTCAATAGCTATTAGTTGGTGAAAGCTAACCATATAACGAGAAAATGCGGTGAGAGAGGTTTATCAGGAAACTAAGTCCACACCTTAGTAGGTACAGGAAACCTTTGCCAATCGTGAATTCCTTATTTATTTATAGTTGCAGGTGAATGTTAATTTAAATATCTACGGCACTTTCTAATCATAGATTGAGTCTTCATCAAGCCTCGATCTAAACCGCTGGTAAACGGGCTTCATAATTATTCGATGTGAGGGCGATAAATCATACACTACTGACATCCCGCTTAGGGTATATACCTACTGTTCATTTCTCCCGCCAACGCCTACCCGATCCAACCCAGCTCGAGCTCCTTGAACTATCGCAGCTAGTATCTGGGCCGCTGGCATAGTAGCTCCAGTGAAAGAGTGAGTGGGTGAGTGAGTGAGTGAGATGGAAGTGTGTATGATAGTGAGAAGCGTCCAACCTGTAGAGGTGATATAGTGATAAGGCTGCCTTGTGCAATCCAGTAGCGAATCTGAATTGTTACTCTGTGTCTTTGCAATGCCACGTTGAATACAATTTCAATCTCATACATGCAGCCACGATATGGCAGACTACTCATGGCTCCCAGTTTATATATATTGAATATTCAAATCGCAATGAGCGGTTATTTATGTGACCTACTAAGACATATTTGTTATTATGTATTGTACATAAGTTTTTTTTCTTCACCATAACCTTGCGTGTGACTTTTAAATAGTGGTGCGGTCTAAGTTTGAGCACGCTTACCCAGAAAGAAGCTATTTATTCTGGATTTGAAGAAACCAGTATGGCAGGAAATACAGACTCCGGCAGAGAGTTTCATATCTTCTCTGCCTGCGTGAAAAATGTGCAAATGTGTGCAATAGAATGACAGTAACGAAGCGTTCACCAGACTTATTAAAATTAATTATTTATTATTAATTATTATTAAATTAGATTTATTAAAATATTTTTTTATCAATGAATTTGTGAATAAGTAATGAGGGCTATTCAACGCGGAAATGTTGGTTTAAGCATCATGGATTACATTTTAGGCTTTCATTCAACTGTTTTTACCTTTGATTATATAGAGAGAGAGCTAGTTCCTCCGAGGTTTTTACATAGTAGGTTAAGTAGAAAACAAGCTTTTTTATTATTTCAATAAGATCTAAATTACCATTAAAAAAAACTAAATAAAAAAATTGGGTTATGGCAGGTTATCACTCCGCAGTTTAGGTATGTTCGGCCGGCGCTCCGTCCGGGAGGACATTGCAAGGCTGAAGTCAGTGCCCGCCCGCACGCTAGCCTCGGCGCACGTAACTAAGCATACGTGATAGAAAGAGAGCGGTATATCTAGGTGAATATAGCGAGCGGTATCCAGCGCAGTGCGAGATGAATTGCTACTTTATTGCCTAGAAGATAGACTCCTTATTTATTTCAATTCCTTTGCAGGGTGAACTTTCTATACGTTTGATTTGCAACCTACTCGAATATATCGAAATATCAATAATAACTCGAAAACTATGCGACTTTTACGGAACACATTTTTCAATTTTCTAAACCACCATGATGTATCTCCTCTGATGTACACTCTATAAAATCTCTATAGTATAAAAAAAAATAGTACAAATCCCCAAATACTCATACGCCAAAGATTGAGAGACCAAATCATTACAATAACTTTAAGAACGCCTCTAATACTTTGAGCTATTAAATCGCCAGCAAAATTATACAGGAACACTCACCGGTGTCTTCTCCACAGCTCCCAGCTGATGAACCCTTGCAGCGCGGGGTTGCTCTCATCCACCAGGGTTCCACCGCGGGACCGACATGAGCCCAGCGCGTCGCGGAAGTTCGCCGGCTGGCGGTCGTAGAATATGTAGCACTTCCCGTTGTACGTCGCCGTACTACCCGGGGGCTGATCACGAAACTGCGGGCATCTCTCTATGGGCAGCGCCTGGTCCGTATACACGAAGGCTTCGCAGATCGATAGCTGGCTCGGGGAAGTAGCTTCCAAGTGCACGCTGACGAAAGCTCCTGGCATCGGCGGGTTGCAGGGAAGAAAGAGAGGCTGCCCTTCCTCGATGAACCCGGTGAAACGGTTGCAGACAGGGTTGGTGCCGAGGTCAGGCCGGTTGTTTCCGACACGCACCACGATCACAGCTGGTTTATTCGTGCCTAGAATGAAAAGATAAATTCAATTTGGTGCGCCAACATCATAATCAACTAATCATAGTGCATACCTAGACGTAGGCATCAAGGCACACGACACAGCCTGAATTTCAATTTCCTCTTTCAAGTACTGCCTACCTGACTTACGTATATCGTTACTCTATCTAGTCTGAGAGCATCCGACGCTACGAGTACGATTGTCGTTTCATAGTCTCCACTTAGTCATTCATATAAATGCCTATATATAGAACACGTCTTCCCCCGTGTTTATCTGTTCTGCAACGAATATAGCCAGGCTACTGCCACTTTAGCTACCCTAGTTACCCCAGTTAGCTTGGAACCCCACAGCCAAACAACAACTCTTTCAATTGCATGTCCTATTCACAATTGTATTATGAATACCTATTGTCTTCTTTGAAGCTGATGTCAGCATTCATTTCATCTCCATCTGTGGTAAGTACTATCATGAAATGATGAATAATGTCAAGTTTTGTCTCATCGTCAACACTTTCTCTAAATAACGGTTTATCCATCGCTCGTCGTAACCAAAGACAATTTACTTATAATACTCAAGGGTTTAGATTAAATCGTGGTGGAAAGCGGTTCTGCTTCGCAGGTCTGAGGAAATTAGAGGTTTTAAGTTAACAGCTAGATTTTACTACGTTTAGAATTTGTCGGTCATATTCCATTGGAACGGGCAAGTCAAGGCAGTATCACCCTGCGAAAAGGTTCTACCTTTTGGTAGTGCTGTGGTTTGTTATAGTGTGCGTTCATACGAATATGAATTTCTTTTACTTATTAGTGTGACCTGTGAAAGTACTTGAAAATGTGTGCCAAACTTACTTACCTCGTCCTACGTAAAAATTGGCAGAAAATAATGTAGATACGCAGATTATGTCATTGGCATCTCCAATGGTACCTATATGCTCGAAGTTACAATAAGGCAAGAAAAGAAATACTTCAAGTTCTTAATGCTTATAATTCTTATTCAATTTCAAATTCACGAAAGGAAAAGCTGCGTTTCTAATATAAGCATCACCTGCTTACAATAGGGCAGTGTTTTGGCAAAAGTTGGCTCCCCTCGTCTGCCAAAATATCAACATAATATGGGGTGACAACTGACATAAACTAATTATTATTTTGAGGAACCATATTTTGATTCAGGGCCCTAGCAACTCCGTATGTTATTGTAACAAAATCTCGCACAAGTAAACAAAACTTTGTTTTTCGATCAATACTAAACTCGACGAAATTGGTGGGGCTGGGTGGATAACATTTATTATGCCAATCATGTTTTAATTAGTTGTCTAATCGTAACACAATAAATAGGGCATAACGTAATCCACAACTACCAGTACGATGTTTGAATGACATAACTTTTAAATCGCATCGTAAATGACGTAAAAATAACGTAACATCCGAAAACCGCAAATCATCGAAATTAATAAAACGTGTGATAATTTTCACTTTTAATCGGTTGTTTGGTTTGGAGACTGGAAAACATAGGAAGTGAAAAATAAGTAGAAAAACAAAAGTTAGCTTAGGTTGCTAAACTCTATCAATATTTTGCGTAAGGAATCAACGGTGCACAACTCCATCTCTCGGTTGAAAGAGGGGTATGGTATAAAACTCTGGTGTGTGAGCCTCCTCATATACCGTGGTTCAGCAATGTAAATCTATCTCGAAGCCTTATTGTCACAGCGCATAGATTAAGAACTGGTCACATGCCTCTAAAAAAAAATATGTATTTGATGGGGAAGGCGGATTCAACGAATTGCGACACATGCGGAGTGGAGGAGGATGTATACCACCTTCTGGTGGAATGCACCCGCCTCCAGCGTGAGAGACGGGCGCTTGAGGTGGCGTACCAATTGAACAGACTGGTTGTTGGGAGGTTTAATAGACTGCTGTCAGAACCCGGCTCTGACGCAGCTCGTGAGTTGTTCAGTTGTGTGAGTCGCCTTAAGTGACCCGCACCGCCAATTTTTCCAGTAGATGTGTTTGTATTAGTTTTTAGCACTAGGTTAAGAAGATACGATGGGACTGACATGTACATGTACAAAAGTCCCCAAAAAAAAGAATAAAAAAAAAACTAAAATAAACTCCAACTCGCACTTAACTGATTTTATTTAATTTTCACCATAGATTAACTTTATATATACCTACCGGAAAATGTTCACCTACCTACATATCCCTAAGGCGAGTCACCGGAGACGAAGTGAAGAAAAACTGGTTTGCTAGATCAAATGTTTTAGGTAAGTATTTACTATTAAATAACGGTCTTACAAATATATACAACACACTTGTAATAATGTAATAATTTGTTACACGATAAGATGTACTTTACTTGATCATATAAAACCCTGAAAACAGGCTAAAATAAAAGACTGAAACGAATTATCACAACCATTGTACCATTGTCACATGATTCATGTACTCGTACTGGCTAATGACTTTATTTTGTGAATTCTTAATTTTAATATTTAATAATTTTTTGAATTTTGTGTGTTGAATTTAATTAGGTATAATTTTATTTGTATGTTTTAAAAGGAGTAGGTATAATAATAATAATAATAGACGTCACTATCCCACATGACGAGAATCTCGTAAACGCCGAGAAGGACAAACTCAGCAAGTACCTTGACTTGGCCTTCGAGATAACCGCCATGTGGGATGTTGACTCGACGATCATTGTCCCGATAGTCGTTTCGGCAAACGGTCTTATAGCGAAGAGCCTCGACCAATACCTCAAGAGGCTCTCGCTAGATGGTTGGGTCAAGGGTCAGATACAAAAGGCAGTGGTACTTGACACGGCGCGCATTGTCAGGAGGTTCCTCACTCTGCAGCCCTAACCACCGGCAGCTTGAGCCCTGCCCCGCTGCTGGCGGCACCCTAGTTTTTAAGTTTTTTATAATATTTATAATTTTTGTATTTATATTGTAAAAAACAAAAAATTAAGAATTAAAATAAATACGTGAATAATAATAATAGTATTGACATAATATTGTAATTTATATATGTTTTGATTGTAATATGAATTTAAAATTTAATATTACTTGAAAAATTAGTCGTCATAAAAGGATTTAAATTTGAATTTAATAATAAAAAATGTAACTTTGCATATAATTTTTATATAGATATATTTATCTTTAAGTACTAGAGAGAACCTGCAAAATTTTCGTTTTCAGCTGAACTCCTATATTTATTGAATTCAAATTTATCTCAAAATTTAAACGATGTCCAGCGGTTTCACAAAATGCCTCGCTTTAATGTTATTATTGTAATTGGGTTTAAAAAAATATTAAAATGTTGAAAATATTGTATATATTATTAGCTTTAAAGCAAATTGTAAGCTGGAGATTTCTTGCAGATAATAATTATTGTATTTTGTAAACATTAACAGCCTTACCTAAAATAATCTCGATTCTCTTAGTCACTGCTTAAACTTCTCTGTCCTTTTCTAGCACGTGGAACTTTACGTCAGAGAGAAGCTGGCAGAGCATCTTAAGCAGTGACTAACGGTTGAAAAGTTTTTTTAAGTAAGGCCGTAAGTACCTATTTATTTCCTAAGCTCGCATATCTTAGAAACACTTCTAGTTTAGTTAGTCCGTACGCGCTTCTAAGATCTTTTGACCCGTTTAGAATAAACTTTTAGTTATACAAGGTGCTAATTAATCGGCTAGGGAGCGGTCGTGACCTTGTTGTACAAAAGATAACAAACAACTTTTGTTCTACGACTTTTGGAAATTCATTAAAAAAAAACATCTGTTCCACACAAAATGTTCATGGATATTGAGATAAAGTGTATGGAACAGCTGATATTTTTTAATTGTACATAAGTTTTTTTTTTTATACAATCAAGTGAGACGAGCAAGGCGTTTGCCTGGTGCTAAGCGTCACACCTGCCACTAACAGTAGCAGTGCCAGAATTGTGAACTTGCGAACAAAATCCTGCTCCGCATTGCACTACTGTGCCCTGAGATATTAGATGTTAAATCTCTTCATACCCAGTAATATCTCTGGTAACGTTGCCCTTCAAACCGGAACACAGTTATGCTTGCACACTACTGCTTGGCGGTTGAATAACTGGCAAAGGTGAGATACTCCTCCGGACTCTGCAGTAGAATCCTACCACTACAAAAAATCTGTTATCTTGTATAACCGCTCTCTAGCCGATTAAATAGCACCTTGTATATATCTTTAACCCGTCTTTAAACTTTATTACAGCATTAATTAATATAGTGTTCATAGCATTCGTGAAATATTTTTTGTTATCTTGCTTTATGGTCGTGGAAATTTCTTCAAGACAATGGACGCTTCCGAGTTCCTACGTCGAGGAAGTTTGGGGAAACAATACAATCGGCACATATTGTGATGATGGTCATCCGATGGAGTCATATGTATATAACCTTCAAAAATGATGAGGGCTGGCTGTTACGCCACGAAGAAGTTAGAACTTGATCCTAATTGTATCTGCCTTAGGCTAGATTAATGATCGAAGAAGCTAGTAAAATTACTGCAATTACTTATTTTCTTAAACATCAAAAAAAAACAAAAGACATCTTGTAAATAGATTGTATGATACTTTAGCGAGTAAGACATGGCTACTTATTTTATTAGTAGGTTCCTAAGAAATTGAAAAAGACTTTCACTCAATAGTGAGCGCACGCTCACCCAGTCCGTGGATACATATCCATTGCAGCCCCTTTAGCACGCGCCGCGCCGTGGACTAATTGGTATTTTCCTGGGCGGGAAAGTGATAAAGCTAGAATATGGATACGTATGTTTCGTTTTTGCGGGGAATAAAGAGTGGATAGACTAGGTGGGACTGGGTCACGGCTCGCGTGCTAGGCGGGCAGTTCATTGTCAATAATAGAATTTGCATAAAATCGAAAAGACAGCCTTTTGGTAGAAGTGTACATATTTTGGCAAAAAAAAATTTAAAAAAAATTAATACGTGTTAAAAAACTAGCTAACTATATAACAGGTGTACTTTCCAGTTAGCAATGAATTACTGGTTATTTTCCGGCCAATAGATTGTCAAGTATTACATAAACGCACGACGAGCAAGTAAACGCAGTAAGTAATCAGAGGATGCGCTCGGGTAGGTATTAGGCCCACACCCGTCTGAACCAGTGTTGCCAACTCAGCATTTTCCAGCCAGATCTAGGACTATATTACTAAGTTGTATGTTGATTAAAAGCACTAATACTGAACATTTTCTAGATGTTTTAACAAAACGTAAATTTAGTTACGTTTTTACTTGCACATTTTGTTAAAAATATCACAGTAATCTAGCACTTTTTAGATGCCATGTAGCATTAGTCTGTGGTATCGAGTTGGTCATGGCCTGAACGCCGCCGATATTTTTATCTACCTTAATATAAAGTCCTTAATTCGATCTAAGTATATTTGTTTCTTTTTATCTGGATTTTGATCAATAACTCGTGTGTTTAATCGATGATGAAGCAAACATACTTAAAAGATACAAGTACTCTGAATAATTATGATATAATATCTCAGAAAATAAGATCTCTTTTATAGGGTTTCGGGTAAGTATCAGCTGACTTGTCAAAATAGGAGTACCACAGAGAGGAGTACTAACAGCAGTGTGTACCAAGAAAGACATTTCGTTGTTTTGATTTCTTAGAACACTACACGTGGTCGGCTCGGTGGATTTCCATGAACTCGGAATATTCACATGCGTCTTGCGCGGTTCACAATCATGGTTTCAAATGTCTGCATTTTACACTGACTACCCACAGTTATACGATATAAATAAACAACATTTTGAAATACGTGATATATGCTGAGAGATGCAAAAATCCGTAGGTTTTGTCTATTTGATTAGCCTCCTTTTTACTTATCGCACCAGCATTCATGTTATTACGATACGTGTCATGGAGTCACGCGGAATGGTAATATTGTGTCGAAAGGTCATTGTTGATAGTTTCTCATCACTGTGAACAACAGAACTTTAACTAAGTAGTTTTTTTAATCTTTTTTCGATTTTATGTTTGGTTTGGTGTCGTTCGTTAAAAGGTGTTCAAATGATAAGTACAATGTACAAACCTCCTATTGGCCTAGTACTGCGTAAGTGTTTCCTGCTATACAGGGTTAGTTCTAATCAGTTAGCATTCTTTTAAGCATATTCTGTACATCAAAACAAACAACTTTTACAATGGGGCCAACGTTGAAATCGCAAAAATAACAGTTGTTCCATACATTTTGCCTAAGGTCGATGAACTTTTTGTATGGAACAGCTGATATTTTTTTCGCGGTTTCAATGTTGTCCCCATTAGTAAAAGTTGTTTGATTTGATATACAGAATATGCCCTTAAAAGGATGCTAACTGATTAGAACTAGCCCTGTATAGGTCTCGAACGAGAACGAAGGCGCGTGCCTAAAATAAACTATTATCGTATACATAATATACAGATCAAATCAATATACCGATAGAGAAGATTAAACAAATTTAACTGTGTTTATACCCATGGTTTATACCGTTAAATTTATTTATACAGGACTGTTTCGTACTAGTCGGTTTGTTTCCAGAAATTAATACGAAGGAAAGAAGTAGGTACTCACCACAGCAAGGCTTCCCAAAGTCAAGTCTAACCAGCTGCACCATGTACGGCTCGAGCAGGTTGACGTACCACCAGGGCACGCGCTCGGGCTTGGTGAGCGTGCAGGTGTCAGGGTTGAAGGAGAGCGCTGTGCTGCCGTCCAGGGCCCGGTGCGGCACGCCGCCCTCCTCCGTGGACACCTGCATTGGCGCCTTGCCTGCCGCCACGTTCAGGACTGGAAACAAGTACTATATTACTTAAGATTGTCGATATCACACTATCTTTTCTTTTCTTTTCAACCGACAAAAAAGGGGGTTCTCAATTCGATTGTTGTTTTTTTTTTAGATTTTTAACATTTTATCTATGTGACAAGGCTTTTTTACGTAAAAAATATGTTGATGGGCACTAAAAATAACAATATTTAAATAATATTTAATGCTTGTAACTGTCCAGACTTTTTAGGGCGTATTCATTTTACGACTTAAGAATTTTTATACTTGTACTTTTTTGTGATTTTGACTAGCAGAGATGTGGTCATTTTGCGTATTGGACATCTGAGATGTGGCCTACGTGAGATGAAGTTATTTTGCGATCGAGCCATTCTAATACTAACCCATGTAGATAAGTGGGACGGATACTTAGTGTGGATCTGAACGGAAACCTTTCCGATGGAGTTGTGATACCTCTGCACCCCTAGCAGAGGTGGTCCCATATCACGAAATCGGTCAAGTAGTTAGCTTTATAAATCAAAATAACTGAAGTCGACTGAACTGAAATTGAAGTCGGTTGTATATATATTTTTAAGTATTAATAAAAGATATAGATATAGAGTTTTACTCGTATATCTATCGGCTCATCGGTTGGTTTGGTCAGCTACTCAATAACTAGATTTGTAATCTTAGAATGTCTTAGAGTGTATACCGGTGGAGAAGCCATTAGCAATAATCTGGCTACATAACTTTATGCCACTTTCTGGACGAGGTAAACACGCATGGCACACTTTCAAGAAAACTTTCACACTAATAAAACAAAATCATGTTCGTATGAAGTATGAACGCGTACTAAAACAAATTCAGAACACATACAAAAAGGTCAGTGAATTTTTGGCAGACTCAGACTGAGTGACGGATTTACCAACAGGCTGAGTAGGCTGGACTGGAGCATAGGGGCTTAGCGTAGCTTTTAGGGGCGGCAAATATGGCGCCATTTTTTAATGTGATACAAAAATTGGAAGATTCGTGTATATTTAAAACTAAATGTTATTAGGTCCACACAAACAATTCTACATGGTAATATGCACTGAGGAGAGAAGAGTAGGGCCTTCGCTTTTCTGTGGTAATATGCGTCACCACATAATGTTTTTTAAAAATATAATACAAATTATACAGGGTTAGTTCTAATCAGTTAGCATCCTTTTTTATTCTGTACATCAAAACAAACAACTTTTATTATGGGACCAACATTGAAATCGCGAAAAAACTATCAGCTATTCCATACATTTTGAACTTGGTGAACTTTTTGTATGGAACAGCTGATAATTTTTTCGCGATTTCAATGTCGGCCCTATAGTAATAGTTGTTTGTTTTAATGTTCAGATTATGCCTTTGAAAGGATGCTAACTCATTACAACTAACCGTGTATTGTAACAACTGGCTGAGGCGCGGGAACGAGTGACATGACCAATCTCTATGTTGTACATACGCTAAATTGTAGTGTAGTAGGGGCGGCAAAATTTGAATAGCCTACTGGCGACAAATGTGTAAATCCGCCCCTGTGGCAGAGAGAGATATGCTCCTGGTTTAAAATGCACACATGTATTTATCTTCATACAGAATAATAACACGGCCAAACTTTCGGCCAGTAAAAAGTATCTTAGTGAGCGGTGGCCCTAAAGCATAGAGTAATAGAAGCTCTAAAGTTTCAAAATTATTTTCTTTGTTACTCTATTTATAGGATGTATGCTAAAGAAAAAAAAAAGTGTACATTATAATTTGTTCTAAATATATTGAATGCCCGATATGGGTAAACTGATGTCACTATTTTGCATGTAGACCTAGCATAACAATTTGTAATCAGTTATTCATTAAATAATTCTGATTCTGATTCTAATAATTAAAGTTTTATGTATGTCTCAGGATTGTCTTTTGTGATTTTCATGAAAATATGTTTATTATTATAATCATTTACCACTATGCTAGACGTCTTCAGTTTTGGATTGCGCAGGCCCTTGCTGTATAAGTACCGCAAGGCGCGTGGTCTGGTTTCACACCCTCATCTAACATACATCCATCCATAAGAGAATCCTAGTTACGTCCTAGTATTTGCGATACCTACTTTATGCTCTTTATAGAATTGAGTGACGAGACGAGCGAGACGGTGGACTTGTGGTAAGCGTCATCCTGCCATAGCAGTGCCAGAATTGTAAACTTGCGAATACAATCCTGCACTGCACTGCGCTCGTCACCCTAAGATATTATATGTGAAATCTCTTCATGCTCAGTAATTTATCTGTTAACATTTCCCTTCAAACCGAAACACAGTATACTTGCACACTACTGCTTGGCGATTGAATAACTGACAGACGTGGTACTTCCCCAGGCGGACTCTGCAATAGAATAACACCTAATATAATAAGTCAACAAATATACGTATTCATATGTAACTTTTTCCGTTTTCGCGGGAATGTGAAACAATTATTGGAGCAGTTTGCTTTTTTTTTATCGTCGTCGTAATGTATTAAATATTTTTAAAAAAGCTTGTGTTTTTCTAATGGCACTGAGATCGAAAGTAAGCGACCAAGCGAAACGACTCAAGAAAAAAAACTCTAAATTGCATCCGTTACCTCGTAGGTACGTAACTTTTCTTGCATCGCGGTTTTAATAATTGTATTTTATATTCATCATCCTGAAAACGGATATACCAGTTCTGGGTTACATGTTTCATTATTTTAATTAGTTAGAAGGATTCGATAAGAATGCATGAAAAATTTAACATAGTTCTTATCGTGCGTAAGCGGAAGTTGTATTTTCCACCTGTCTACTTACTAACAAAGAAGGATAAGGATAAGGATTTCAAAAAATATAAGTACTTAATAACATCGTTTCGTCCTAAAATGTAAGCAATATTTTCGTGTCTTTGAATGTTTTGATCTTATTATAAAATTGTGAGATATATATATCAACAGTTTTACATTATAATTCACTTTTTATTGAAGCACATTTCAAAACAAATCAATTCAATGTCAAATGTATCTGCAGCGGCCCGCGATTTCACCATTTCGATTTGATATTCTACAAACCGCATATTTATCCGGGATAAAAATAACCTATGTGTTAAAGCTATCTTCATTCCAAATTGCACAAAAATCCGTTGAGCCGTTACTGTGTCATGATAAGAAACAATTACACCCAACCACACACACATACTTTCAAATTTGTATTATAGCTATGTACATTTGGCGAAAATGCATAACAACAGCTTGTATAACACCTATATATAGGTCGCGTCATGTAAAAAGACGCAGTAGGCGATTTATCGGTCTATTTGGTGGTATGAGGCGCGGTATGAGTCTTAAGGGGGCGACTAATGCCAAAAGTAAGTAAAAGGTGTATTTTTAAACACATAGTTTAATGATAAAGAACGTAAATATTCAGATTAAAAAAATACTACAGGTAGGGAAAAAACCTAAAGAAGCCGAGTAACCGAATAGAATTTTGGAAAATAACCTGGTCTATTTAGAAAAAAATAACAAATTACCAACAAAAAAACATCAGTGACATCACCACTTTTTTTTACGAATTACATAGTCAAACTAATGTTCTAGCACAGTAGCCGTTAATTTTTTTATTCCATGCCTACATTTTGAATAATTAAATAAAATCCCACCTAAATTGCTCAAAGCCATCATCATTATCAAATGTATCATGCGATTTTCGACTCTAAACTAATGCAAGACGCGCGGGTGAAATCTGTTATTTTTCTGGCATTAGTCGCACTCTTAATTTATATACGAAGCTGCGAGCAAAAGGTTAATTAATAATTATTTAAAACAATTGGCCTAGTACTTTTGTGCGCAAGTGTACACATGCGCAAACGCACCCCCTCTACTTTCTTCCAGCGTTCTTTTTACATGACGCGACCTGTATCCAGTTCTACGTGAATGAGTACAAGCAATAAGAAAGTAGACATTAGGTAGAGATACGATGGTCAGATTGTCACACATTAATTCCTAGGGTCAAACCGACACATTTCAGGACCATTGCAAGGTTAACAGCCGCGTCGCAGCTATTCCGGCGCACGAGTCTTCGCGAGCTAAGTTCGGCGTGAAAGGGAGAGTTTGAGTAAAATTGCCACATTCTCACGAGCTTAGTCATAAACCGCTGTGTAAGTAGGTGAAATTCTAATACGAGTAGGTTAGTACTACATAAAAGTTTTCGAATACAAATTTTCCAGGAATAAATAAATAAATATTGGTGGACATTCCACACAGCGCCATCTAGCCCTAAACTAAGCAAAGCTTGTAATATGGATACCAGATAACTAATTAAGCTTACAATTTTTTTTATTGTAAGTAAGTAAGTTCGTATAGGCTGAGTGGCCAGCCCTAGTGTCAGAGTTAATGTGCCGCTCGAAGGCCTCTGACATGGCCTACGGTTGTTGTTATAGAAACTAGAACAAACAACCGGGACCAATAATTTAACGTGTCATCCGACCCTCCGGTAGCGCTCAGAAATAAATGCCACTCACGGTCACCCATCCGAAGACTGACCGGACCGTCGTTCAGTATTGTTAAACCTTTTTGTTACACATAGTACAGGTATATAAAAATGAACGCTCAGCAGGCGGCTTGGGGATCGCAGAATGCTCACCACCGTTAACCGAGAAGACGCTGCCGCCCGTCCTCCGGTGGGTCTGGATGCAGTTTTAGGACATACCCAAGTCCATCCAGGAGATCTATTTTCCAAGCGTATTAGTAATTAGCAAGCATAAGTGGGAGTTTTGGCGGGAACACGGAAAAATCATGTCGTTGCATTCTATAATTTTCTTAAACTTGTGTTTTTTCGCGAATTAATGATTAAAAATGGTGGTGTTTTATTCATTGAGTGTTGAATTACATGCGCGAGTGTGGGCAAGTGCTATAATGTGGGGAAACATGTATTTCAACACAGCCTGATAGCTCAGTTGGTAGCATGTCTGCCTTCAGAGCTGTAAGGCGTGGGTTCGATCCCCACCCAGGACAAAAATGTTTGTGACGTACATCGATGTTTGTTCTGTGTCTGGGTGTAGTATGTATTATAAGTATTTACGAAAAAAAAAGCTATTTAAGTATTCTTCCAGCTATCTGGTTTCCATAATACAAGCTTTGCTTAGTACGGGGCTAGATGGCGCTGTGTGTAATAAATGTCCCCCCAATATTTATTTATTTATTATCGTGTTGTTTTCAAAACGCCGTAGAAGCTCATAATAAAGTCGCCACAACTTTACTAGGGCATTACTTGGACTCCACTATGGCTAATTTCGTGTGACTAACTGTGATTTCATGACATATTTGACTTAATTTTAGTAAAAAAAACTTGAAAATTCATAAAATTGACTCTGGCAGAATGCACAACGTGCGAAGCCAACAACACCGGTGAATGTAGTGTAGTGTAGGACTAAATGGAGTGACGATATACGTAAATCAGTGGGCTGCAATTGAAAAGCTGATGATCGTGCTGAGTACCGTGCATTGGGAGAGTCCTATGTTCAGCAGTGGACTAAGACTAAGATCAAATGAATGAGTTTCAAGTGCATTTACACATGAGCGGAACTGAACCATAAAGCGAACGAGATTGCAGCCATTAACTACAACTACAGTAATAGTAGAGACACGAGCCATTGACTCGGGCCAGTAGTAAGCATTCCGGTTCGAAAGATGCGCCAGGGTTGCCAAGTCGAAACCCACTTAAGGGGACTGAATAGGGCGAGCACTCTTCCATACAAAAGTATTCCCCTATTTTCTTCCTGGATAATGCATCTGGAGCATTTTTTTTTATAATATCTAGTTCTTCTGTAGACGTGTCTCTGTGTTTCCGTTTTTTTCAGAAACTAATTGCTAAAGAAAATATAGCCCTCCAAAAGTTACTATGAAGATATTTAAAAGCGTTATATATATTTCGCGATTTCTTGGTTTGAATCAACCGACTTCAAAAGAGGAGGTTCTCAATTCGACTGCATTTTTTTGTATGTATTTTATGCGATTACTCCGCCAATTATGGATTTATTTTGATGTTATTTTTTTTTGGTTAGTAATACTTCACAGGTGGTTCTTGATAAATTTTATCAAAATCGGTTTAGTAGTTTGGTTTTTAAATTCAAATTACAGGAATAAATCAAAATAGCTGGAAAATTTGAAGATGTCATCCAGGTAGTCAAAATTGAAGTCGGTTGTTTTTTTTAAAGCGTATTATTTTTCACAATAATCTCCTTTTGGCTCCGTACCTACTACTATTGCGGGTATCCCTGTATAAAATTAATTTATTGCCACGCTAGCGAGCAAAAAATAAAGTCAATTATGGATTATAACAAAGCTGATACCCATCAGTACACTACCCACCTGCTGTTTTTGTAAACGCATTCTTTTGTAACAAAAAATAGTATCCCTAGCGTGATTTCAAAATTTCTGAACTTATATAATTACACTATTATTGTAGGTATCCGAAAAATTTCATAATAATAATAAAATAATAAATATTAGGGAACATTTTGCACACAGCGCCGTCTAGATCCATACTAAGCAAAGCTTGTACTGACTGGTACTAAAAGCTGGTACGTCAAACAAGTGTTAATAATAACAATAAAATTATTAGAGTTCTACGCATATTCACGCAGCATCGATATATATGTTCTACGTACATATATATCGATGCATATTTCAGTTTTCTAAATTCTCTATTGTATGCTTGGTGGACATGCAAATAAAGAAAAAACGTAGATAATTTACAACCGCAATCAATCAAGATTAAACGTTTCATTTTCCGGGAGCATTCGCTTGTAATGTAACAGTTGAGAATCGAGCATTACGCCAGTGAGTGAGAACCGAACATTACAGTGCGCAACTTGTAAGGATACAATTTGTAAAATTACTTTTGTAAGTGGCGATCATAGGGAGATAGCTCTACAAGAGCTGTCCTTGTAAGTACGGCGACAATTAAAAAAACGTTAAAAAAATATATTTGATTTCTAACAGGTGAGTAGGTATATTTTTTGCTCATACTAAAGACTCGAGAGGGCTCGCGCGGTGTTATCTCCCTCGAACCGCGTTTCTCTCCATACAAGACATACTTAGTCTAATATCGACTTTACGAACCTAAGTTAAAGTTTAGTTTTGTATTATTTACGATACTGCGCGCCATCCAGGCACAACATAATATACAAATAACATATACGTATACAATGAATACAACATCCGTGGGTACGACAGAATATTTGATTTACAACAACAGACTTTTGATTTGAAGCATTTGGTTCAATGATTTGGATTGTCGCGCGACTTGCATCTGTCTAGATACAATCTATTTGTTTATGTAATGCTAATGATACATAAATCACATAATTCTGATTGTATGTTATAATAGCCCCATACTAAGCAAAGGTTGTATAATGGAAACCAGATAGCTAATAGAATACTTATATACAATTTTTTTTTCGTAATTGCATACTTATAGTACATACTACACCCAGACACAGAACAAACATCTATGTTCGTCACAAAATGTTTGCCCTGGGTAGGGATCGAACCCACGCCCTACGGCTCTGAAGGCAGACATGCTACCAACTGAGCTATAAGGCTGTCTATAATAAAATAATGTGTGTCTATAATGTGTGTGTTGTTAATAGAGTCCAATTTATAATAAGTCATACCTATTCATAAGGAACACGCTATTTTCTCCTAATAGCTCAATGGATATCTAATGGCTGGTACTAAGTATAGTGGATACGTGGATACGAATGTAATGTGGTCAATTTGAAGGCTTTAGTTGACAGATTTAAAATAGTTAAAATATTGCTGTCACTTTTTTATCAGACATGTTATCTAAGCACAGCAATACTTTAGCTGGTTTAGTTCTGTCAACTGAAACCTTCAAAATTGACTACACGAGTACTTTGTAATAAATGATACAGTTCTAGTGAAAGTGCGTGCCAGGTGCCAGCCCTGTGTATAACGGCGCGCGGCGGCGCGGTTTGGAAGTGTGCCACACACTTGTCGTTAACGGTGAGGACAGTGACGCTCGCACGCCTCCGATATTTCGACGTCACCAGCGAAATTACTATGCGCCTTGATAATCGTGTTATCACTATCAAGGTAGCGCTCGTGGCGCAACTTGACTAGGTGGTTCTAAATATCACCAATGTTAAGCAACTGATGATCCGGTTAGTCAGATGGGTGACCGTGAGTGGCATGGTTCAGTAATTTGCATTCAAATTTTTTTATACTATCAAGTGACGAGACGAGCAAGACGTTCGCCTGGTGATAAGCGTCACGTCTGCCACTAACAGTAGCACTAACAGTAGTGCCAGAATTGTGAACTGAAGCATGCCTTATTTTTGCGATAAAGCAACTATCAAATCAACAGCCAGAAGACGTCCACCTATTTGTCATAATATACACTCTTGGCAGGCGACTTGGGTATCACAGAATGCCCACCACCGTTAACCGAGAGGTCGCTGCTGCCCACTCTCCAGTGGTTCTGGAGGACATACCCAGGTTCAACTATAAAGTAAATAAACAAACTATAATGCTAATTAATCCTAACTTCCAACTAATAACCCTAACTTTCTAACTAAATATCATAAACTGAAATGTCGCTGTCTGACGGTAGTTGCCAGTGATTAAATTCAAATTCAAATTCTTTATTCACCAAGTTTAGTAACTTAACAGCTTATGCCAAAACGCCACTAACTAATAAAACATCTTATAATAATAAAATATAATAGGTACTATAGGTACCTATGTATAAAATTTAAAATATGTACAATAAAATATACAAAAAGAAAAATCTTAAAAAAAATAAAAAAATTACAAACAAAGATAAAATGTAGCAACAACGCCAACATTATAATTTTCAAAATGTTGCGTTTTCCTCGCTGTACTTCAAGGAACTCTTGATAAACACAGGCCATTTGTCGGCAAATATGTCGAGCTGTGGTTGTGAGGAGACAAGCGCATTGAGGTGCCGCTGCGCTCGGCAGATGGGGGACTGTTCTCGCGCTACTGTGCGCGGTGGCACAGGGCAGAATAAAGGCACGCTACCGGTACGGAAACGAACTAGATGGTCGGGTACTGACAGGCGGCTTACCTCGGTCAGTAGTGTGGGGCAGTCCAGCACACCATGAAGGATTCTGTACATGGTCAGTAGTAGATCGTGCGTGCGACGTGTTTCCAGTGAATTAAAACCCGTAGCACCTAGTATGTATTTTGATGGATATAGAAAGGGGTAATATCCGTACAACTTTTTATACATAAACCGTAGGAATCTCCTTTGTACTTTTTCTAACATAAGAGAATACGTTTTTTCATGGGGGCTCCAAATGACCGAACTTGCTTCAATTTTTGATCTTATCAGCGCGGTGTATACAAGCTTAATGGCGGTGGGATTGGTAAAATCATGACAATGATGACATACAAATCCTAATCGCTTGAAGCACTCTGCCGCTAGGGTTTGCATATGTTCATGAAAGTTAAGTTTTGGGTCAAATATTATGCCAAGGTCTTTTATGGAACGGGTTCTGTCTATTTCTTCATTATTAAGAGTGTATTGAAAGGTTGTGGGATGGCTGGATCGAGTGAAGCTCATGACATAGCATTTATTAATATTTAGAGGCAGTCTATTTTCACGGCTCCATCTGTATATTGCCGCTAGATCATTTTGCAGCGTATTGCAATCTTCTATTGATTTTATGTCTCGATATACCTTCAGATCATCAGCATACAGAAGACATCTGCTATTATCAAGACATTGTTCGAGGTCGTTAACCATACCTGTGAACATAAGAGGCCCGAGCGATGATCCCTGGCTTATACCAGATCCCGTCGAATAAGGTTCGGAATCAAAGCAACCTAGGCGAACAAATTGCTTTCTATCGCCCAGATAGTCTGCAAAGAAATTACGGAGTTTAGGCGCGAACCCTAGAGCTTCAAGCTTGTCAAGCAGAACGTCGTTATCCACTAGGTCAAACGCTTTTTTGAAGTCTAGGTAAATGACATCAACTTGGATGCCCTCATCTAGTTTCTTCGATATATGTTCGACTAGAGTAAGTAAATTTGTATTAACCGAACGGCCTCTCCTAAATGCATGCTGGGCATTTGACAGGAACGGTTCCAATTGCCTATATATTTTTGTATGCAAAATCCCTTCAAAAACTTTAGCGATGGCGGATAAAATAGCTATTGGCCTGTAATTTTGCACTATTAAGTACGTAGTCATAATAATGATGATGACTAAATGAAGTTTTAAAAATTTCAGCACATGACTGAAAAACAGCTTGTTTACGCTAAACTAAGTTAGTAGTTTGTTATGATGCGGCTACTCAACTCGCACAGGTACAGTCCGGGAAGTAATTTCAATATGGCACTCCATTGTCATACTGGAGGTCAAGCCATACAAAGGCCAACTTTCTTCGCGCCTCACCCGCGATGACGACATAGCAATTATATCTCAGGCTCTGCTATTATGATGAATTACGGTTCATTAACAAGTCTTTCAACATTTTCATTACAATTCTTGGAAAGTGAAGTTACTCGTATGTGTAAACTGCGGCTAGGTGCACCTGTTGAATTTTCACATCTTTTTTATGTTTACATACTTACCTACTCAACTTGGGATGGAAATTTTATATATAAGCCTTATAAGCCATTATTAACTACAACAAACTACGAAGACAACTTAGCCTACTACACAAAAAATAAGGATTGTATCTAGACCAATGAAAGTCTAGAGACAATCCAAATGCTCAAACCCACTACCTGTTGGCAGCGTACCTAGTTCCTTCACACACAGCTCAAGCTTATTGTTGGGAATTGAACCCATGACTTGCGTTGCGATGTGTGATCTTTACGACCACTAAACTTTATGACGAACGAAACAAATATCTGAGACTACTGAAACTACTTAATCACTGAATGAAACTTGGGAGGAATAAGCTCTCAATCGAATAAAGACGACGAAGGTAAGTTACGACGAGCAGGCATGTTTGATCGATGATGTTTGACCCTTCAAATGAGTTTCACGTCGTAATTTTCCCGGCCATTTTACTTGAAACAGTTTCTTAACAATTCAAATCAAACAGAGTGCATTCGATTGTATATTTTAGACCGCATCTTCGCAAGATCATAAAAAATCAGGCTGTCAAACAGAAAAAAAAAAACAAAAAAAAAACAAGCAATGTTTGCAAACTATTTAGTGTTTGGACGGCTACATGAATGCAACAAAAGACGTTTGGTCACATTTACTGCAACTGGCCGAAAATTGTGCAACTCATTTGTAAAACAATGCAACAAAGTTCAATTTCAAAACATTGTACAAATGTCGCTTATTCAACGGTCTTGCAGAATCGGGCACACTCTATATTCAGGCAGCCGGCTGCTTGCTTCATATACTCGTACGTCAATGATGTTTGTCCGAAGATGAGTTTTTGTTCACATGGCGCTCTGAATTCTAATCCGACGCAATCTTAGGTACGCATACCTACTTTAAGCTTACGACAGAGAATAAATAATAGTACTACGTACAGAAAGTTAACTCCGCAAAGGAATTGAAATATATAAGGACTCTATCTACTAGGCAATAAAGTAGCAATTCAACTCGCACAGCGCTGGATACCGCTCGCTATATTCACCTAGATATACCGCTCTCTTTCTATCACCTATGCTTAGTTACGTGCGACGAGGCTAGCGTGCGGGCGGCGACTGACTTCTGCCTTGCATTGTCCTCCCGGAAGGAGCGCCGGCCGAACATACCTAAACTGCGGAGTGACACCCCCCTGCTTACGATTTGCAAATGAGTTTAAAATATGATGCAGGAAAGTAACCAAATACCAAAGAAGATAATAGAATAGTATGCTTATGGAATAGTATCCTAATATTTATGTCTAAGTATCGGAATAATTAATAAATGGTGCATTAAGCAATGCGCTACATGGGTGGCCACACTATCATTTGACTTTGACTATCGCGTTTACGTCTAACGACGTTAATAAAGCCATTAGCACATTAGCGCGCTAACGGCTGGCCATGCCTGCGTACTGTGTCGTATACCGCGCTAAATAATGGCATTTTCACGCAGGTGAAGCCCTAGCATAACAAATAGTCCTAGGCACAACAACCAGTGATCTTCTGTCTCATTCAATCACTATTCGTGTAACATTCAGGTTGCATTGCATTATGTTACACGAATAGTGAGTGAGCCTAGGACTATTAACGCTAGGAGGAATATGAACCTCATGTGCGGACTCTGGGCAATTGGGCACATAATATGTAATGATCGCGTTGGTGCTGAGATCAATTAGAAGGTTTTCTAAAAATATACAACCAAAGTTCTTCTAAGTATTTGATAGAAGTTAATGTTATTAATTAACTATGGTTTTGTAGTGTTCCATATTTGAGTAATGCTAAAAAGTCTATGCCATAGACGCAGGAAACAACAAGAAAGGAAAGGAAACAAGACAATATGTAGGTACGTATCTACGTCCTCCGTTATTACGTGCCTACAAAAAAAATGTAGGACGCCTTCTGAAATTTCATCGATCTTGACATAAAAGAATAACTAACGTATAGTTTTTGTTTTATTTATACGGAAATACTCACGTTTAATTAAATCGGATTACTCGTATAAATAAAACAAAAATGTGTCAAAACCACGTCAGTTTTCATAACATATAGTTCCCATTAATTTATGTGGGTATGCATCAGGTCACAGACCCTTAACAATAAGGCCTGCAGGTCAGCGTGACAGTGCATCTGAGTCACGATGCGCACACAGAATACTAACTACCTACTCAATTGAAGAATAATTGTGTCGCTGGCATATAAGGAAAGTCTTTGTGTGATAAGTATGATGCGAGGGTAACAATCACAGTGGCATAGGGCGCTTTCACACTGGCTAATGTCTGATACCAACCCGGTATCGATGTCGGGTCATAGCCGGGCTTGTCTTAGAAGGCGTCAGTAGGACGTCAGCTACGTAAGAGGCAGCTAGGGTAGGCCTGAAAATCAGCGCCGATCGCACATTGCATTTTATTCAACTCGATATCTGCATCAGGTCGGCCGGTACCGCCGATTTTTGCACTCACTAGTCCCATTGTGATTTCATGCAAACAATGCTATGCATTTGTTTGTAGTGCGATCTTTATAATCGATCATGTCCCATCGATGTCAGTCGTGATCACTCAGCCCCCAGACAAAACGAATGTCGACCTGTTGCCCGACTTTCTTCAATGGCGCGACACCTGCTGCTATCGTAACAATAATAAGTAGACAGGTGTTTAGCGGTCTGTAGTAGGTATAGTGCATTGCTATGATTTTTGATCACATTTATTGTTAAATCATTATTCATTCATACATCATAATTCATTATTCTTAGGCGTTATAACGCTGTAAAATGTACGCTCAATGCTAAAAAACAAACGAAACAAAAAACTCAAAAATAAACTCTTATCGATCAAAAACTTATGCTCAACAAACAAAATAAGGTTTTTAATTTAATCTAAGACGAGGAAAGCAAGGTGAATTAATATTAATTTGAATGGTGCAAACGATACAAAGCAGTTGCATCTGCACCATTGTTGGTGCAAGTCAATGGTGCATAAGGTACGAGGTACAAACGCTAGTTGGATCTGCACCATTGATGGTGCATGTCAATGGTTCATACGGTACGTTGGGACTTGCGATACTTTTTCATGCTTATTAACTGCTACGACGACTACCTTATTCTACGGCTATCTTAAAAAACCCGCGGCGTAAAGCAAGGCTTGAGTGCAAAGCAGCACTTGCGCATTTACATCTTGGAGGATCTAGCTCTCTCTCTCTCTCTCTATATATATATATATATATATATATATATATATATAATCAAAGACTTCATCTACAGATAGAGAGAAAACTCCTCCAAGTATCTACATAATTAATCCATAGTAAAAGACAGTTCAAAGTATTAGTTTCCGGTTTTTAAATGCCATTATGTCAATGGCATGTCAATATCAAATGCAAAGGTCAAATTAGAATTTAAATTTAGCTATTTTGCCTTGGAGCATTTAGCTATCTATCTCTTTTTAGCCCCTTCCAAAAACTTGCTTGGAAAAAAATTATAATAATATTGTTGCTGAACCTTTGAGATTTTATTCTAAGCAACTTAAACGAATGCGATTTTCAGAACTATACTTACCAGCTGAAATTTGAACACCGTTATCCTTCTAGGATATCATTGTACTCATTATTATAAACCACTTTTACATATTTCCATTTGATATAGAGCTAAAAGGACTAGTGGAATAGGCCACACGGAAAACGCGAAAATACAGCTATTCTATGCAAAAATAAAATATAAGGAAAGAGCACATTTTTTTTTTAAAGAATTTTTCTAGAATATCTATCTTTAATAACGTTGAAATGTGCGAGCAACATAGGCGTACACTGCCATAACATCATGGTGGATAATCTATTAACGTCACCAATTGAACGATTAGTTAACTTATAAATAACAATACCGATTGCTAAGTCGCGATTAAGTAACTTTGTCTCGGTAATCCTTATCCGCTGTCTGTAGAGACGACATTAGCTCGAACAAAGGGCAGCAAAGCGCGCTTTCATTCGAGAGTGCTGGGAGCGCGCACAATGCCTTCCGCTTTTTAGAACCCATTCACAGCTCATGAGAAGTGATTTCACGAAGAAAGTAAAAGCGGGTCACGAGAGATGGGATATGCCATCGTCAGTGCTGTATCGGATCGCAGCCGAAGACTTCGCTGATCCGGAAAGTGTGGACTAATGTACCACAAACTCAAAAACGATGATATTTTGGCCTTTACTGTAACATAGTAACATCATCGCGTACCTTGACAGTTTTAAGCCACTTTTCCAGTCTGCTTGGAACATCCTCTTTCTCCAAGATTTGGAATGATTTTTCAATGTACTGTACCCATATTGAATTAATCTCAAAATAACCATTTGATAAGTAAGGTAACAGTAAACAGATAAAAATTTCGAGTGTCGTAAGTACTAATATAATAACCCCTAAATTAAGTACTACTAATTAAGTGAGGTTGTGAATCTGGCCTTCGGTACCAATGAGCTTTTTGAAAATTATGAGCGGATCATATACTGGCATTTCGGTGAAGAACATCCTATGAGAGAACCTGCATAATTCCGATGAAGACATTTACGGCCTTACTTAAAAAAGCTTTTCAACCGTTAGTCACTGCTTAAGATGCTCTGCCATCTTCTCTCTGACGTGAAGTTGCACGTGCTAGAAAAGGACAGAGAAGTTTAAGCAGTGACTAAGAGAATCGAAATTATTTTAGGTAAGGCCGTCAATGCGTACATATTCTTATCTTTTTAGAACAAATGAATGGAGTACTTCGGGAATAACTCAATGAATTTGCCAACCCCTAACTGAGTCAGAATATTACTAGGAATATGACGTAACCAATCTTCAATAGTAGGCCTATGCCCAATGCAAAGACTATAAATCCTGTTGACTGATCGTCCGACTTCCCCTCATACGTCAGAATTTCATTGAATTTATTATTTATATTTATTTCATAACTCAGATTGGGTCATCCCATTGATTGGCCAATCGCAAGCATAGAACGTTACCTCGCCCCCTGCCCGCAACGGTGAGTCGTGTTTGTAGGAGAAATTATATTCACGAGCTATCAACATGTGGCCCAATGACACAATGGCAAAATGGCAAATGCAGTGCAATGTACGTAAATATTACAAAACTGATTGATTCACTCACCACAGAAAGGTATCCCGTCAGGCGCCCACTTGCCGTTAGCGCCACAGGTCCTTATCAAAGGGCCGATCAGCTCGAATCCGATCTCGCACTGGTAGCTCACCACGGTGCCCTCTGCAGAGGGCCTGACGCTGTCCGAGAAGGATAGGTTGCAGTGAGCTGGTGCGCCTGGGAATCCACATGATGCCCACACGTAACCTGGAGGAAATAATTGTTTGTCATTAGTAGGCTGCCCGCACACATTTTTGAATAGTAGACACTAACCGTCTTATGCATAAAACACTATTAAAAAATGTTTTGCCTTCTTTTTTCAAACTCAAATCGTAATTCGAAAGTTTGTCAAAACATTTTTTTACTAAAATAGGCATGAAACACGTTTTAGCGTTTTGTGCTAAGCTTCTAGCTATTAGATGGTTAAATCTTTTGTTTTATTTTTAGGTATCTGTCATAGTTTGTAGTCTTTGTAATATTAAAAATATGAATAAAATATGTAATTTTTTATCCTGCTGTACAAGAAAATACCATTTTTAGCTTTCAACGTTTTTGGTATTTCTGGCCGTAAACTTTAGGGGTGAGACAAGGATATAAATAAACCTCTGGAGTTTACGAAAGAAGTAAATCTTTCCTCCAAGACGCAGGTCCTCATCATTAAATTTCTTGGAGGATCTAGCTCTCGGCAGGGTATATTATCAAAGTTGTATTTACGGAACCGTCGTAGAGTCCAGTTGTCGATGTCTTGTCGATTTTTTACTGCTGCGAATTGAATTAATAAATATAAACCGCATTGGTAGAAACTATTGGGGGAAACCAATAAGGTTTATTATACAATAGACATCAGTTGGGAAAATGAGAGGAACTGTCGTTTCATAAGAAAAATTCACTTTGGAGCAACTTTGGAGTAACCTTGTGGTTAATTTGCTTGGCTACTGTGTAATCTGTACAGCCACAGTACAGGTATACAAGCTTGTAGGATCTAGCTCGCTGGGTATATAATCAAAGTATACAAGTAGCTGATATCTGCGATTGCAATATTTATTGATTAACTGTATTTTGGGCTGCGTGTGTAGTAATATTAGATGAATCGCGGAACAGCCGCGTCACAAGGGCGTACTAACCAGGACCTGTGTCTGCTTGGGCTCCGACTCTTCACTCTGGTTGTGCTTGTAGCGGCGCTAACCATGCACATGCGGTCCGTGAGGGTGTTCCGCTGGGAGCAGTCTGTATCTGGTGGGGTGCTTGTCACATTCTGTATAGCTGTTCTAGGCTTGGCACTGTGTTCTGGTGCAGACAATTGTGGAGGCGTAGTCTTCCAGGTACATAACACTTGTTTTAAGTTAAGGTCAAGTAATGAGACGATCGAGACGATACAAACAAGATAACGGTCAACTAATGAAACATGAGCACGCTCTCCTGATGGTATGAGACTAGCTGACTAGTGACCTTTGCAGCGGTACCAGAAATAAGATTAACAAAGACCAGAGCATCCTTACGCTAATTTCTTTAAGACAGTCGGCGGTAAATCTCATATCCGTAGTCTTGTATAGGTTCTAACCGGAAGACAGTAGTACTTGGCGGCTGATAGTTCAGTGGCCTGCCTAGACGACCTCGGATAAAGGAGATCTATTTTTTTAAAGATTTGAAATAGAGTAGTATCTTGCTTGCTTGTTAAATGGTTACTGGTACCAAATGATACCTGATGCAAAACTATGCTTTCTGCATATCGATGCTTTACCAGCTAGGAGAAATATTTTGTGGAACAGACTCTGTAATAGGTGAAGGAAGGTTATTTGCGAAATTTTCAATGAAATTCAAGTCGCGAATGGCTCTAATTTTGGTTCGCAACTACGTGGTACGAGCTCGAGCTTTCTTAGCGGTGTGTTCTACACTGAATTTGACTGAATTTTGACTGCCTTATAGCTCAGTTGGTAGCATGTCTGCCTTCAGAGCTAGGTCGTGGGCTCGATCCCCACCCAGGACAAACATTTATGTGACGAACATAGATGTTTGTTATGTGTCTGGATGTAGTATGTATTATAAATAATGTATTTGCTACAAAAAATATGTATTCTGGCTGCCTGGCCAGCTGCCTGGTTTCCATTGTACAAGCTTTGCTTAGTTTGGGGCTAGATGGCGAAGTGTGAAAAATGTCCACCGATATTATTATTTTTATTAACTGCCATCCTGATTACAGGGGTACATTTCCAGTCTTGGTGCCCTTCTGCTGGGTATTAACGCGTTTATCATCTGGCGGCGCTGGAAAGACGCAGACGAGCTTACGCACGTGGTGGCAGAGCTTCTGCAGTCACTGGGCATGCCACTGAGAAGACACGTCACTATCAAAATAATTTTGAGTGCTGTAGCCGCTTTGGCCTTACTGATTGATGTGTCGGTTACTCCACTGAGAAGGAAAGCTTAGCGCACGGCACAGGTATAAAATTACATCCTACTAGATGACCCGGTGAACTTCATCCCACCATTTTTTTTTTCTTTGCCCATCCAGTGAGGAGAACATAGCAAACAATTATATTCGTGGTTTTTTTTCTACACTTTTTTATGTTATCTTTAGAAAGTACATGCAAGTATTATTTATTTCTGAAAAATATTTTCTTTTTTAATAAAGTAAATTTATTCGACATATTTGTAGGTTTAGGTATGACATTGTCACCATGTAGACGTTTTCACGTGCCGACGTTCTACAACCATCGTCATTTACCCTGATAGTCCTTTCGATAAGTAGCCAAAAAAATGTCCGCGCAAAACTCCGACTTTTTGAACGACTTGAACTAATAAGACAGAAGCACTCAAGCATACATTGAACACTATACCAAAAGACATAACGTCTAAATTCGAACAATTGTGAACTATATAATGCACGTATATAGACAACGACACTCGGACGTTTTAAGACTGTTTTCACTTGTGTGTGATTGTGTGTGACTCTTTAGATATTAGCTCAATGGTGCTATGTCCCAACTTTTATACAGCCACTTCTGTAAAATCGCGGCGTAAAATTGGAAAAAATACTGGCTGGTACAATGCCACAGAAAAATAAACATACTCATAAAATAAAATAGGTGCGCAACCGGTAACTTACCCCATTAAAAAGGTGGGAAATCGGCAATTAGATCTACAGTTGTTTTCTCGAGTGCTAATTATTTACGATACAGATATTTACTTACTTATTTTTATTTACTTTCCTTATAATATTTTAAATGAAAAGCAGAGTGTTAACCTCGGGTGAAAGGCCTATTTAGGCACTTGAACTATTGGTGCCAAACCATCTAGTACCTAAATAGGTCACTTTCATCCCTTGTATAACAATCTACTATTACTATGGGACACACCCTGAATTAGCTAAAAACCATTTTAAAAAATCCGATTGTTTCCTATGCGAGGGATGCTATGTTCGCCTGGTGGCAAGCATCACGCCTGCCCATAACAGTAGCAGGGCCGGAATTGTGAACTTGCTAACAAAATCCTGCGCCGCACGCAGAGCAGTGCTCAGCAACCTGAGATATAAATGTAAAATCTCTTACCGCCCAGTAATTTTTCTGGTAGCACTGCCCTTCAAACCGAAACACAGGCGGACTCTGCAATAGATTCCCAACCACTCAAAAATACATTGTGTCAAGGGTAAACTTTTTCCATAAAGAGAGTATATATATGTGTGTCTATCTGTGGCATCGTAGCTCCCAAACGGCTCAACCGATCAGTTACAAGAAAATCTGTCGGCGTTTGACAATTATTTTAATGTGCGTTATCTATGGAACAGGTGATTTTTATTACTTTAATATTGGTCCCACATTGAAAGTTGTTAACAATAGTGAGTAAGATCTCCTTTCGGTTTAGTAACAGGTACCTTTCCGCGTAACCCTATGAAAACATAAAAAAAGGTCGGTGAAAAATCACTCAAACTCCACCCGTTATACCTTATGACGAAGTCTCTCTAAACTTAATAAACAACTTTAAAAGATAGAAAATCAACATGGTAAATTAGACGATAATGACTGCACTTAGTCTCAGCTTATGCCTAACCGTCGTCGTGCTATTACCTAAACAAGAAAGCGTGCTAAACTGACACTGTGATGGGATTCCTCGTTTCCGCCAAACTTCTCGTTTACTTTGATAACTTTTATTTAAAAGGCATAAAGTTTAAAGTCGTTCGATTGTTTTTCTTAAAGTTTTGACTTTGACTAGAATGAATGCCATTGAGTGAGCTGTGAGATCGATTAGAAGACATGCCACCTCAACTCAAGCTTTTCTTCTTCATGTTTTGTTATTGTGCCAGTAGGTACGCATTTTTTGCATTTTTTCAAGTTTTTGACAGTTGGTAACTGGTACAATAAGTCATAAAGTTAGTCACAGTCAAGTCTAAGTCATGCCCTAGCAAAGTTGTGGTGACTATACTAGAAGCTTTTACAGAGTTTTGACAAAACACTATGAAACATAAAATAATTTAAAAACATATCACTTTCGCACACGCGTGCACGTAATTCGGCACTTAATGAATAAAACACCATCATTATGAATTAACAATCGAAAAAAAACTACTTAGTTAAAAAAAAAGTTATGAAAAACAATATATCGCGACGGCGATATGTTTTTTCCCGTTCCCGCCTAAACTTCCCACCCCAAACTTTATGGGTATATTTACCCATTTTTTAGTCGCGTAGTGTCATCATCGTCATAAGCCAGAAGAATTCCACTGCTGAACGTAGGCCTCCCCCTTAATAGGGGGGTGTTGCCATAACCCTCGTGCTTGGCAAGCCGCTTGGGAATCGCAGAATGCTCATCATTGTTAACCAAGAGGACGCTGCTGCCTGTCCTCCGGTAGTTCTGGATGCAGTTTTAGGTCATGCCCAGTTAGTGGCGCGTAGCGTACAAATCAAACGAGAATGTTGCTCGGAAATGCTGTAGGTTGTCGCTTTCCAGAGGCCAAAGTAAGTCGTTAGTTCCGGAGATAGCTTCCTTTACATTCTGATAAGTAAACTTTCTTCTTCAGTAAAGTAGACTATAGTAGAGTCCCGTGGTTTTCCCGCTCTAATATTATAAAAATAGAGAGGTATTTTTGGTGTTTTTTTTTATAGCCTAAGTACTTATCATAGCTATCTTTACATTTCACCAAATTTCAAGACTTAACGACCAGCACCCTTATCATGGACGTTCGCGATTCCGATTGCGATAGCATGCCATCCTGCTAGTACGCTCGCAATCAGAATCACGAACGTCCATGATAAGGGTGCTGATACGATCCTAACAAAGTTGGCATTACAGTAGTGAGGTATCACGAGGACGAATATAGTATACGTTACCTACCGGCAAACTTAAAAAAAATTTGAAATCGTAGGTAAAACTGAAGAACGCGGCTAGATTCATATAAACAACACATTGCGGCGTAAAAAAGTTAAATGAAGAGAATCTCACAAACTTTCGCAAAAATGTAAACATGTTTAAATAATGTTAAGACTTATGTAGGTGGACATTATTATGTTAAGTGCCTACCAACCTGTTACTTAAGCAGCTTATCAAAATACCTGGAAGGAATATTAATAATTCCTGGGGAAAGTGGCGTCTACGGGTCAAAGGCCCAGTTCCCGATGCCCTGGGGCGAGCACATACCGGTCTCAGGGTCACCGGCTGGCCGAGTTTCTTGACCGACTTTTATGTCCATGCTTAATGACCGGCTTAATATCTGATCCCTTCAAGTGTGAAGTTTCCATGGCATTCACTACCGAACCGATGCCTACTTCATAAACCATAATTCTAATTAATTTATATTTATTTCTAGTGCGCCTGGTTTCTCCCGCGCAATGACGAAAAATGGGGATGATGATGATATAAATAGCCTATATGCTATTCCGGAAATATATCTCCCGGAATTCTCTCCATTCCGAATTTCTTCCAAATCCGTTCAGCCGTGTTGGTGTGAAGAAATAACAACGCATGTGTCAGCCATCGTACTCCTCGAAAATTAATAATTTTATGCATAGACGGTTAGTCTACGGCGGTATACGTTTGAACGCCAACTCGGCAGGTAGATAACGACGTTACAGTCGAAGATGAAACACGCAATCTCAGAAAGGTACTTATTAACTTTAGCCTTGAATAATAACGAGTAAGTTCGTAGCTGGTAGCCCTGTAAGAGTTAAAGAGCCGCCTGAATATCACCCACATACTATGACGGTTGTTCTCAATACCCATACACAGTGTTACAGAAATGATAATAATAAGCTGTGTATTCATTTATAGATTATTATAATTGTGTTAAATTCAACATCCTCCATTTGGTTTTGCTGCCTTCTGGTAACCTAAATTAACAATTTGTCTCTTGACATATATTAAAATGCTTAAGAGGGAATCCGGTCTGCGATTTTCCATACATAGTCACGTTATCAGCCATAAAACGTCTACTGCTGGACGAAGACCTCCCCCTTTTGTTTAAAATTTATAGGCACTGGATACAAGTCCTTTAGCCTGGCCTCCCCCTTAATAGAGGAGTGTTGCCATAATCCCCACGCTTGGCAGGCGGCTTGGGGATCGCAGAATGCTCACCACCATTAACCAAGAGGACGCTGCTGCCCGTCCTCCGGTGGTTCTGGTTGCAGTTTAAGGATATACCCAGCTTCCATACATAGTATTCCCCTATTTCTTTCCAGGATAACGGCTCTATAGCATTTTTTTTTATAAAATCTAGGTCTACTGCAGACATGTCTACAGTATACCTGTTGTTTACTTGTTTACCTTGTGGAAATGACAGAGACATGCATGTCTCTGTCATTTCCTTTTTTTTCAGCAACTACATAAAGTACCTACGTAATTTAAGTTTACTACATTAATAAGTAGTGTGTAGAACGTAGATGTAGATACGGAGAAAGTTCCCTTGTTCACAAGCCACTATCTGTTGTTGGCAAAGTCTATGAACCCTGCCAAGGCTTGATAAGCTGTGGCTGTTGGCCTGCCTGCTGCGCTATCGGTTATTGGCCAACAATACACAACGGGCTTTGTTATCAACTTAATTAAGACGAGAGGACACGGCACACGTCTCTATACAAAGAGTATCCGATACGTCATGTTATTAAATCTTTATAAAATCTACATGTTTTCCCTTCAATCTATATAGAATCCTTGAATGTATACAGGGTGTTAGTTTGAACACCGTTATCCTTCTAGGATATCATTTTACTCATCATTATGAACAACTTTTACTATGGGGCCAACACTGAAATCACGAAAAAAATAACAGCCGTTCCATACAAAAAAGTTCATCGATCTTGGACAAAATATATGGAACAGCTGTTTTTTTTCGTGTTTTCAGGGTTGGCCCTATAGTATAAGTTGTTCATAATGATGAGTACAATGATATCGTAGAAGGATAACGGTGTTTAAACTAACACCCGGTATAGAATCAACATGTTTTTCCGCCAACATTGTATAAAAATCTCTGTTTTTTTTTGCCTATTTGATTCACTAAAGAGCCACTTATATATGTTTGGTTTAAAATATATATACTTCCTTGTCGCATTGAGTTTATGTCGTCGTAATATTGTCGTTTTTGACTTTTTTTTTTCTTACAACAAAACTTCATCACCCCCTAAAAAGGGGGAATATTACGCCAAAAAAATGCCCACGATTTGCATCTCTCCCATCGCTCACTAAAACAAAGGTTTAACTCGTATGCCCTCAGCCCGCAACTGTGTCGATAGTACTAGTATCTTCATAACAGTCAATGTATAATATATACTAGTTTGTTACTATAAGTCCAAGTTGGTCACAATTTGTGACCAGAAACAAGTAGACTGTCCCATCATGGTAATCTAACAGTTAGTAGTTATAAAAAGAATTAAAAACCGCAAGAGAAGTGGCATAGAAAACACAATTCGGGACCCCCTTATGATGGTATTCGTAGATTTTTCGGCTGCTTTGAGCTGACTCCGCTAAATTCAGACGCAATGAAAACGTAAAGTCACCACAACTGTTTATTTGAGTGAGCAGTTAAAACAAATGGTATTTTTGATGATAGTGACGTGACATTCTTTGAAATGAAACCAGCTTGGCATTACAGAGACCGTCTGTTTACGAGGAAGCTGAGTCATCCTCCACAATCGCGAGACAAATCAACCTGTCATACGTTGACCTACTCAAGTTTTTACTACGTCTGCAGCGCCTGGGGGTTAGAAAGCTACTCATTTCAAAGTAAGTTCATGAATTATATTTTTATACATGATATATTGTTACTATAGTAAGTACCTAAGCTTGTTGTTAGGTTAATTGAATACAGGTACCGGTACGTCCATATATATAGCTACGTGTAGGCTTCTGCCTGAAATATGTGTGAAAGCGATTCAAGTAAAGCTAGCTCACTTTGAATGCAGACTTCTCTCGTGCCTACAAAATGATCTAAAAGAATTTACAGTTTACGCGTAATATTTTCGTCACAGAAAGTTTTGCAGAGTAATATTAAATACGGCTTACTTCTTCACGATTAAATAAGCTAGATTTGCAAAGAGTTAAACACGTTCTGTCAGAATTATGTTGATCAGAGTTTATCAAAGATTACGCTCATGGTAGGGATCCGTAGCTTTTAGATATAAACAATCATCATAGGTCGTAAAGTAGTTTTAACAGTTTTTCTGGCAGTTGTTTCACTCTTCTTCAAATAGTGTTGGTCGCTGGTTAACTAATTGACTCTCTTAAGTTGTGGTAGTTTAATTATTTATTTCTGATGATGCCTCAGGTTATGAAGTGAGCTCAACCTTTGCGAGATACGAGTAAAATCGAAAACTTCCACACTTATGGTGAAGTTTAGTCGATATAGAGAACTATGTATATCGAAAAGCTAGAATTATTATCATCATCGTCATATTCGTCATCATCATTGTCAGCATAGTCAGCTCACTGCATAAGACTTCTCGCAATTTCTCAAATTTTCCCTCGTCACCGCTGATCTTGAAGGCTACCCCTATTTTTTGTTATTTTTTCCCTCATTTCAGGTTGAATTTGATTAAGTATACTCATTTACTCGTAGACTTCGAAGATTCAGATCATTATCTAGTCACTGCTCTTAGGTAAATTTAATTTCCAACATCTCTGAAAAAGAGATCGTCCTGACAATGCTGTTAGGGCTCCCTAGTTTTCTACGGAACCCTAAATAAAAATGAATGGCTAGAAAAATAATATGTCTAATATAAACCAATTTTATGTAAGTGTTCTAGTATTTAGCAAGTTCGTTACTCTGTATTCAAACACACCTGTGTCATCTGCTGACGCAACGAGAAATGTGAAAGTTGATGACGTATTGATTCCAAGTTTTTCTGTAGTAAGCGTTAGTTCATTAGGTTCATGGGACACTTGACTCTTTTTCTGAGTGATCTCATCGGGGACAGTTAGCAAAACGGATCTTAGGATCCGTAAAGAGAGCGTTAAATAATTCTCTTCCCAGAACAAAAGTGAAAGTAAACACTGCAGAATTTTAAATGAATGCACCTTATAGTAAACTAAAATGAAAAACATCAATCTGACTAACAATATTCATTCATTATTTTATCATTAGTAATGGAAGCCATGCTATTTTGTAGTGGTAGGACTCCACTGCAGGGTCCGACTGGGGAAGTACCACACCCTAGTCAGTTATTCAACCGCCAAGCGGTAGTGTGCAAGCATTACTGTTTTCCGGTTTGAATTGCAATGTTATCAGAGAAATTACTGGGTATGATGAGATTTAACACCTAATATCTCAGGGTGACGAGCGCAGTGCAGTGCGGCGCAGGATTGTGTTCGCAAGTTCATAATTCTGGCACTGCTACTGTAAGTGGCAGGCGTGACGTTTACCACCAGGCGAACATCTTCTTCGTCTCGTCACTTGAACGTATTAAAAAAAAATGTTATGTGCGATACCTTCCGATATCAACCTTTTGTATTGTATAATGTACCTAAATTTTTCTACGCTGCCTGTCCTACTGTTGGTTAGCCGATTGTAATTTGATCTGGTGGACATTAAACTAATTTGGTAGATAATGATAGATTGAGAAGGTAATCTTCTCAGTCTATCATTATCTATCTATCTATCATTTGATGGTCTGGAATTAATATCACTAATTCATTCCTTAACACTTTTGAATGCAAATAACAACAGCTTACCTACCTAAGTGTCAATAATAATATATTCTGGTGTTTTGCTAATGATAGGTATAAGGAAATAATGAAATGTAACATCAGTCTACAGAAGGCCTGATCGAAAGCTCGTCCTCAACACAATCCTTGGGGGAGAGTAGCGGGGCGACATTCTTGCACCGTTAGCTAACCACGGCGCAGTTATCTCGGCACATTCAGGGCAACCCGCTTGCGAAGCCGCGTTGGAGACACGCACGCCATAAGGCAATGATGGAGTCGGGTGCCTCGGGTCAAAACGATGGATCAAGCCGGTTTTCGCAGTATTTATTACTTTCTCCACAACAACAGGTGTATTTTTGCCGCGTGCGGTGATTAATGTAATCTCATACGAAGTACTCGTATGTTAGCGAAGGTTTTGGGTAATGTTTAGGAATATTTATGCCGGTATTATGCATAATACGATAAAACCCCCCAAAAGCTGCAAATAGGATAATGCATTAGGCATAATAAATTATATTCGGCCTTCAATGCTAGGTTTGCCCGGTAGTGTGGTGTTAACCAAGGCCGTAGCCAGGAATTCATTTCGAACCCCCGGTCGAGCTCATTTCGGGGGAGAGGTCGAGCTTGGGGTTAACACTCATGAAGGTATCTTTAAACTACTTATTTAGAATTTAATAGTTTCGATGTCATGGGTTAGTCAGATATTTATAATAAATGATTAATAAATAATGTAATAAAATAAATGTATACAAGAACGTAAAATCCCCACGGGTAAAACATTAAGTTACTCGTACTAGATTACAGCTTGTCTTGTACACGCACGGTCACTGCTCATTTATCTACATTTCAAATTTAAATATTGCGTTCTACTTCACTCTTACGCTACCAAATTTTTTCGTCTACCATTCTTTGGCACGTTAATATGCGAATAATATAACACATACTTAGCGTGAAGAGTGAAGCAAAGAGTGGCCAGCCTTACATTGCAGTGCGGTATCATCTCTAAACACAAAGAAAATATCAAACTCTTTTGTCTTAGTCTATAATAGACACGTGCATGTCTCATGGATAAAAACTGCGAAATGTCAGTTAATAAAATATTTATAATTATTTTAAAGTTAAACGTTCTCATAACGAGACTCATCGGAATATTAAAACGCTCACAATAGCGCTATTACAAAATAGCATATAACTTCAATTAACATTTGCTAGCGAACACCCGCTACTTTCACCACAGATGGTAATACTTTTACTTCACACGCTTGATCTTGGATTTGGATCCTATCTTTGTCTGCTATTTTAATTCTATCTTTGAGCATAAGTTTGTTATAAGTCAGTTTCATCATTAAAAAACCCGAGAGCCATAACACACGACTTGCAAGAACTATTTTTGTTCGGCAAAATTGGGAAATTGATTGCTTTTTCCCATATTTTTTTCTTCTCTTTATTTGGTGGCCAGTACAACAAGACAGGTCAGGGCAGAACTACTATTTAACTTGGTAAAAATTACACAATAAAAATATCCGTTCTCGGTTTAGAATATTTACCTGGTTCTCGGTATTGTCCAGGTATATTGAACCGTATAGTTTGCCCTTAATAGTTTGCGTCAAATCTATTTTCAATCGACATCAAAAAAGGAGGTTCTCAATTCGCATGTGTGTATTTTTTTGTATGTGTGTTACGCGATTACACCGCCAATTATTAACTGATTTTGATGGTTTTTTTTACTTTTAGGTAATAATTCAGAGATGGTCCCATGTAAATTTTAACGAAATCGGTTCAGTGGTTTGGTTTTTAAATCAAAATTACTAGAAAATATGAAGATGTCATCTTGGTATTCGAAGTTGATGACGTTGTTTTTTTCTTTTTAAAGCATATTATTACTTAATACTACTTGTAAAAGTACAGGTACCTTTTCCATTTCTAATGGGTATTTCTATACATTAATTTATGTTCAAATTATGATGAGAGAGCTTTGGCAGTCTTAGGAGTCCATGATCGGGAAATAAATTGACAATTGAGTGTTGAGGAAAGTTTACGAACAAGCAGTATCGAGAACGAGAAAAGTTGTCGAATGTACAGTATTGACGAGTATGCAGTAAGAGACGAATGTATGACGAATTTACAGTAGTCAATTGAATTTTTGTAGGCTTGACGAATACGCAGTATTGACGAGTGTGACGTAAATCAACTCTTCGTCTAAGGTATATTATATATCGAAATTCAGAACTAAAATCAGAGTCGTGCTTATGAAGCTGAAGTGGAGCTGGCAGAAAACGTTGCTGGCTGCAGTGATGACAACTGGAATAAAGTGTGGCTCAGACATGGTAAGCGGAACGTTGGTCATCCATGCAAGATGGGTCGACGATACCACCACAGTTTGAACCTGGACAAGATTAGCACAGGATTGACGCAGATAGCATAACATAAGAGTGGCCTAAACCTGGTAGTGGGATAAATAAAGCTTTGGATGATGGTGATGATTAAAATAATAATAATTGTGTGATGCCATGTACGTGGCGTTATCTGTGAAGATCGCGAAGCTATCTAGGCGAAACAATCGGCCCTCGTTGTTTCTTTATACCGCGGGACCTCGGTGCGTATTGTCTGTTTTCTAAGGGAAGTTGCCTCACGGATGCTATTTGGGTCAAAGACAGCGCTACCAGTGAGGCTTACAATACACAACACATGACGTGCCAAACTTAATTGCTTAATTAATTCAAAAACGCATTTATGTAAATTTGCTTTCGATTTCATCAGAATTTAATAAGAAATGTAGTCTAATGACATGATCTTTTTTTATTTTTCGTATACTTAGAATATATGAGGTTACGCGGAACGGTTGTAAGTACAGATCAATGGGTTGTACTAAGGCGAAATGAGTGATCTGTACTAATGACTAGGTCAACTGGTAGTACAAATTATCTCTAGTACTATGACAAGAATACAAGCTATAAATCACTCGGTTTATGATACAGATGGATCAATTGAACTACTGACTAGTGCAACTGGTAGTACATAATGAGCTGATTGCGTTCTCATCTTTGTAAACTAATACGAGACCAAGACAGGAATAGCGAAAAAAAACAGCTGTTTCATACTAAGAAAATGGAAAGACATTTTAGCCTAGTTCATACAAGGAGGTATGGGAAATTTGCACCACTAGGCCATCTGCAGAAGGGAAATGTAGGAGCCTTTACCCTCGACGAAATGTATGGAACAAAGTTTCCAGTGAAATAAATAAAGTGAAATTATACTATGTAGTCACAGGTAAATTTAAGAGATCCGAATGACGAGCGCAACGCTTTGTCGCGTAGAGTTTTTTTTATGAGAGGTTTGTTTGGCGTTGCTCCGCCATCTTGCCTGATTTTTGGGGAAATATGGAGCGGGCCGTCTGTTATTTGAGCTTTATTCGAAAACTCAAAACTATGAGTGGCACTAAATCGTCTTGCGCAAGCGTGACGCTTACTATCAGGCACCTATATCTTTTTGAGTTTATTGAGTTAATATTTCGAAGATGAGAGCCTTCGAAGTTCGACGTTAATAGGTATTAAACTTCCCGAATGTAACAAACATAATATATTGAACCTTTTATAACGGTTTCCCGCATGCGAATGTTTTGTTTTGGATTGGAATCGAGAGTTTTTCAATAAAATATTACCTACTTTCGAACTAAGCGTGTAGTGCCCGCGCAACGCAAGTACCAACATGCGCTTATATTACCCGAATCGTATAAATACGACGTACAAGGGTGATGAGGTATAGAAACTAAGTAAGTCCTATGGCTTTCAGGCCTCCTACCAAGCGATGCCACTTTTCCCTGTCCTCTACAATGTCGTTCCACGAGACTGCCAGCGTCTTGTATAGTATATACGTAGGGCGTTCATTATAAAGTAAGAATGAGGTAGAAACTGTTTGGAACCGAAAAAAGTAAATACTGGCTGGTAAAGCTGGAATATTGATAAGATTCAAAAAAGGAAATAATTTAAATATCTTTTGTTTTAAAAAAATGGAATTCTTTTGTTTGTAGTCTGTCGTCAAAAATGGAAAAATATATTGCGTGCGGTTATTAAGTATCTGTGCATGAAAAAATCCACTACAGAACGAACTAATCAAGACTTGCAGGATACTTTAGGAGCAAATGCACTACCTTATTCTACAGGTGCTCGTTGGTGTGCCGAATTTAAACGTGGAAGAACATCCACCAAAGATGACCCTTGCCCGGGCCGACCCATAACGGTACTGACCAAAGAAATGGTAAAACAAGGCGAGAACATTGTTTTAGCAGATCGTCGTGTCATGGTACGTTTTATAGCCGATGAAACAAAGGTTTCGACTGGTAGTGTGCATAGCATTTTACACGAACGCTTGGGGATGAAAAAAGTATCCGCGCGCTTGGACCCCAGAATGCTTACCGATCCACAAAAACAAACCAGGCTGAACATTTCTCAAGCTTCATTGGAAATGTTACAACAAGATCCTGGTCGTTTTTTGTCTCGATTCATAACAATGGACGAAACATGGCTTTACCATTACGAACCTGAAACAAAACTACAATCTATGACTTGGAAAAGACCATCATCTCCAACTCCTAAGAAATTTAAGACAAGTCGTTCCGCCGAAAAGGTCATGGGCTCTCTTTTCTGGGATAGTAAAGGGCTAGTCAAAAAAAAAACCGAAAATCTCGACCTACTACTGTAACGGGTTCTTTGTATGCAGAACAAATAAAAAAATTGTGTAACGAAATACGCGAGAAACGTCGAAGCAAACTAGCAAAAATTGTTTTGTTCCATCAAGATAATGCCCCGACTCACAAGTCCGCCGTTGCTATGACTACAATTCGTGATACTGGCTTCGAAATACTTGAGCATCCTCCATATTCACCCGACCTTGCCCCTAGTGATTTCTATATATTTCTGAGGATGAAGGAGTCTCTGACAGGACAGAGGTTCGAAAATGATGAAGCAGTAGTCGCTGCAGTACAGAAGTTTTTAGGTGCTCAGGATGAAGAGTTTTTTAGGATAGGAATTTTAAGCTTAGAATAAATATATTCCAAGTGTATTACGCTAAAAGGCGACTATTCGAAAAATAAAATAACATTTAGTAAAAGTTACTGGCAACATACTCATTCTCACTTTTTATTGTACGCCCCTCGTATATTCGCTTTGTGGCCTGCATAATGTTAGGGCTTGCATATAACTTGCTGGCAGAGTAAGTACCACAAAGGTTAATAATTTACCAACAAGGAATAAAGAATATTACCTATCAGTAAGTTAATGAATCGAGTTAGGCAACGGAGTAGGAAGCAGACATTTTAACGATTATTGGCACATAATAAAACACCAAACTCGTTTGTAATCCAAACCGCACCAAGATTGTTTAGCAATTTACTGAAACTTTCGCCAGACGCCAATAACGGACATACGTTTATTAATTTTTACCCGAGAACGGTGTATACCAAAAGAGAGTCGTAGTGTATCCTATTTATTACATCTTACGACATCCTCTCTTAGTATATTTTTTATTTAAATTCTAAATACTGTAAACAAAAAAAAAAACAATGTATCATGCCATGTAGTGATACGAGTAGGACTCTAATGCAGCCTGGGGAAGTACCACACCTTTGCCAGATATTCATCCGCCAAGCTGTATAGTGTAAGCATTACTGAGGGCACTGTGCATGAAGAGATCTGACATCAATATATCAGGGTGACGAGAGTGGTGCAGTGTGGCGAAGGATTTTGTTCGTAAGTTCACAAAAAATGGCACTTGAACTGCTACTGTGTGCAGGCGCGATGCTTACCACCAGGCGAAGGTAGCTCGTCTCGATAATCAATTGCATGAAAAAAGCAATAAACTTTAAATCTAATAGATTTAGGACCTTATTAAACGTTGATAAGTTAACAAAAATATATGTAGGCTTAATTTTAAAGTCTACTTATAAAACACATGCACTTGTCTACATATTATTTTAAACTAAAACCTATACCAAATGATTACTATCTTACTGTGCTAGAACTAAACTTTAATTATTATGGATACCTACGTACTTACTATCGACTCATGGACTATTAAGATTCTTCCAAGATTATGCTGAAAATACCTCGACATTCTTTATTAATTCTAGTCAAGTAGCTAGCCTATCGGTATTTTATCATTTCGGAGAGTGTGCTTCGGATATGCATGATCTTTTTCCCCCCTGTCCATTCTTCTGTCGGAAGGCCAGGACCTCGAAAAAGCGACAACGTTTTATGGTTGATATACCAAAAACTCGTACGGAACAGTTTGATTCCACTTTCTTTATTCGAACTGCTAAACAGTGGAATGCGCTACCCGAGTGGGTGTTTTCCGATAATTATAATCTGGGTGTATTCAAGTCGCGAGTGAATCGGTTTCTTCTAGGCAAGCGTGCTCCATCATAGACTGCATCTTCGTTTATCATCAGACGAGATGGCAGTCAAACGCAATTTGCACATCGTCATCCAGAATACGTCCACTGCTTGACGAAGGACTGTTAATATAGGTGGAGTGGTTGTTACTGAGTTGAATTAACACGAAATCGAATGAGTGGATTAAAAGGTTTTTTTGTGTCTATTACACACATTTTTCTTATTACCATAGTGTGTGATAGCACGCATTTATTATTGTAGGTATGCTTGTGTTTGAATTGTTATGCTAGGGCTTCACCTGCGTGTAATGTCATTATTTAGCGCGGTATTTGATACAGTACGCAGATATGGCCGGGTGTTAACACGCTAATAGGCTAGTGGTATTATTAACGTCGCTAGGCGTGACACCCATGTAGTGCATTGTTTCATGCGTCATTTGTTGCACGCTAATTATTTCGAAAACTGGACGTAAAGCGTCACGCAGGTGAAGCCCTAGCATTACAGTATATAAAATAGTGTAGGCATCCTCGTAGTACTATTATCTCTTCTGTGGTATCGTAAAGATTGTTCGAAGTTCCAAGTCGTGAGACGTTTTTTGTGATCATTTTTGAGTCCCGTGACGTCGACTAGTCGTACAAAAAATGCATTCCTTTGTATGGAGCCGGGTGGTATTCTACTACCTTAGGTATATCTACCTTTTGCTCCTTTGTTGTGCTCATGACGATCTTTATAACCAAGTTTCTACAAATTATTCGGTCCTTGGACACTCAGGGCCCAGGGCGCAGGATCCCTAAAAACGCTGATAAGTTAAAAAAACATTTAACTTCTGCGTAAAATTGAGCTAACATTAGTAAGATTGTCAGATTGCGTCTCAGTGCTGAAAATGCATATTGGCTACTCGTAATAATTATTACCTGTAAACAGCTGTAGGTACTTACCCAACAATGAGGCTCTTGTAAGATTCGATTGTAAACAGATATTTGATTTCATGATTGTATAAGAAGTTTTTTACATTCAACATGCGATAAATTATTTCAAATGCATATAAATATGTGCATAATATTTGCATTAACCTATTTAGTTTTGATAATTAATTTTCTAATACTATAGGAATCTCTGTCCTGAATCAACGACTCATTGACTGACGGACTGTCAGACAACGCACAGCCTAAGCCGCTGGTCGTACAGTCTTGAAATTTGGAGGATGTAAGAAAGGGTTTTTCGAAATTCGAGCCCAAAGAGGGTAAAAAGGGGGAAACTTTTGCATAAAACTCTTTTGTTTTTAAACTTTTAGTCTTACAATTTTTTTTGGGTATTTAATTTAAAATAAAAATAAAATTATGTGATTATTTTTGACAGGGATGATTTAAGGGAGTGATATCGGGGATTAAATTATGTATGGAAAGTTCTTTGTTTTTGAAGTAATACTGATGAAAATTGGTATTTGGGTAGTTAGAAAATATGGTGTTATCAATATTTTTTGACCGGAATTAAGGGGTGAAATGGGGGATGAAATGTTGTATGACAAAAAAATTATAGTATATTTTATTAAACAATATTTTTTGACAGGGATGACTTAAGGGGGGTCAAACGGCGGGTGACACTTTGTATGGAAAGTTCTTTGTTCTAGTTATTTGCTCGCAATGATTTAAAGTGGTGAACATGTGGAGGAAAATAATTAGTAATTAACCCAGCGGTATGGAAGTACGGAAGTATAGAAGATACGAGTATTTGGGGGCGGGCCGAATTTCTTCCGTACGCGGACGAAGCCGCGGGGGACGCCGCTCTAGTCATAATTATTCGAATCAAAATGATCATGGATAAATAATATTACGTCGAAACGGAACTAATTTATATAATTATGTAAATCCAACGTCTACGTAACTACATTTTCGGATACAAAGATGAATTTAATTTAAAAAATTAAATATAAGTAAAATCACCGATTACCGCAGTACTCAAAATGGGCACACTGATTATTAATAAAAGTTATATCTTAAACAAGAAACATAAAAGTATAATCTATTCATAAACATGTATATATGCTGCCTAGAATGCTACAAAAATGTCATAAAATAGAATAGTACACAGTATAGCGGTAATACGCTTTTACGCCTGTTCCACATCCACATATCCCTACTGGTGGGGAAGATTTATCCTTAGTTGCAAATATGAGCGTATATAACAGGGTTAGGGGTTCCAGACCCCCCTCCCCTGACATCAGACAAAAATTATAAAAATGGATGTCATACTATGACAGCAGATGGGAATGAAGTGCCATTGACCTATTTTCGACAAATATATATATATATATATATATTTAAGAAGACGATATATATATAAATCGTCTTCTTGCTACCACCTTGCTGTTTACTCCAAAATTACACACTACATAATTTATCTATAGCTACGCCCGTGAGCGCAATCTGCGCAACGCATAATTATTTTTAATTGCAAACCTAGGTATTTATCCCGTAGATTTATATTTTCCTGCAGAGTACATATTTTTGATATTTTTTAATTAGACAGATTAAAATGTAATTAGCCGTATTATGCATAAAATAGTGTAACAATTAATAAACCTAATTTAGTTATAGAGTGTTATGTCTTCTTTTGACAATATTTAAACCGTGTTGCGTTGCGATACAATAGTTAATTATGATACTATATAGTGCGGTAAGTTCAACATACTCGTGACTATGGTAAGCCCTCGACTTCGTCTCGGGCTTACATTCGTCTACTCGTTTGTAAAAACCAATTCCGCACGTGTGCCATACAACGTTTTACAACACATTTGCGTGAAAACAAATAACAGAAGTACAACAAATGATGAAACAAACTTTATTATTTTGTTTATAAATATCGGTCGGAAAGTCGCAACTACATACTTGACCCTGGCAAATGCACAAAGTGCGATGCCATAATCCTCCTAGGAGGAAATATGAAATGGCGCGAATTAACAAATGGCGCTACGTGCGCGTGGTGAATATTAGAACTACATATTTCGTCTCATTTTCCATTTATAATATTTATTTTCTATTTATTATTAAAGTGAGACAAACGTATTGAGCAAAAGCGCTTCCAAGGAGGTTAGATCATTATGCTTATATGTTCTCGTAATGTCTCCTTAGTGGAATTCTTATATATTTTTATGGAAATTAAAATAAATAATGTAAAGTTTACGCACGGCGCTATACAACTGAGCGTCCGGTAAAGGCGGTACCGCACGCTTCGTTGTATGGTGCGTAATGTATGTATACAGGCTTTCGAACGAGGTATACAGGCTACGTAAATGCACTTTTTGAGCAAATGTGTTGTAAATTTCATGTTTGTCATTTCACTGTCAGTGAACTATTTCGATAGTTATTCTTTATAAAAAGTGTAGTTCCTGACTAATGTGCGATTTCAACCTTTTAATGTTATGACCCAAGAAGGTATTAACCATGTTATAATTATCCTCTAGTACGAGTATTTTCTTTAGCTGGTAGAATTATTTTGAAAAGTGACATTTCAATTTATCAGTTTAGTCCGTCTAAATAAAAATCCTACTATAAGATAAGTTTGGGTTTACGGGTTCGTTCCTCTTTTTCGGTCCCATTTATCAAAACGGAAAATTTTGGACGGGGAAGGTGAATTGCTCAGATAAATATACAGGGTTGCTCAGCTAGTGCTGAACCGAATGAAGCTTATTGAACTCATAACTAGTAGGTAGTATCGTTACGTGTAACCTGTATAATTCTAAGGATAGTATAACGGTAAAAAAATACACTTTTATAATTCTCTGTTAAAAGACGGATATACAAATTTAACCAAAGTCACAGTAATTCATAGTAATTCAAGTACCTGTCGAGTACTTTTTTTTGGTTTCAACAATGTTTCGGTTAAAAATGTGCTAACAGCTTAGCTTTGTTCGAAGGTACATACCTCCGCCGGAAGTGAGCTTTTGTCGTCACTTCCGCTTCATGCCAGAGGGGAAACGAAACTCGAGACCAACTGTTATCTTTATATACTTAATCATGATCAAAGAAGACATAGTATAGCATAATTCAGTTTGTGTATAGATGTTTGTTTAGTTTTTAATGTGATGGACTTAAGAGTGCGACTAATGCCAGAAAACTATCAGATTTCACCCGCGCGTCTTGCATTAGTTTAGAGTCGAAAATCGCATGATACAATTGATGAAGATCTCGGCTTTGAGCAATTTAGGTGGGATTTTATTTAATTATTCAAAATGTAGGAGTGAAATAAAAAAAATAAACGGCTACTGTGCTAAAACATTAGTTTGGCTATGTTAGTCGTAAAAAATAATGTGGGGTTGTCGCTGATAATTTAGAGCATTTGAATTAAAACAGTTTGTTTTTGTTGGTTTTTTTAAATAAACAAGATAATTTTCCAAAATTCTATTCGGTTACTCGGCTTCTTGAGGTTTTTCCCCTACCTGTAGTATTTTTTTCTTCTGAATATTTACGTTCTTTATCATTAAACTATGTGTTTAAAAATACACTTTTTACTTACTTTTGGCATTAGTCGCCCCCTTAAATAGCAAGCAAATCGGATATCTTCGTTATTGCTTTCGTATCCTATTATGACTTCTCATGGCATATTTTAGTTGTGTAGCCCACTTTGACAGGTTAGATTTCGTAATATTTATAAATAAATAAATAAATAACTCTATGATAAAACATACTTTATGTACCCTATTAACAATATCATTAACATTTTTAACACTACTTTTGAGAAAAATTAAATATTATGAGAAGGATTTTGGCAATCATTTTATAGTAAATAAATAGTAATAGTTTTAATGTAATTTTAATTTAATGAAATCCTAATATTTTCAATTGTATTGTTAGCTTTAATTAATTGATGTAAGTGGTGTATTTACCGTTTTCATTAATAATAATAATTAATAAATAGTAAGTTTATTATAAAATCAATTCATAATCGTTATCAAACCAACTTATTCGTAAAAGAATCATGTGTCTCGCATGCAATTGTATTTTTATTTATTTAATTGTATACATTTGTGTAGTGGTAGGACTCTATTGCAGAGTCCGCCTGGGGAAGCCTGTTATTCAACCGCCAAGCAGTAGTGTGCAAGCACTACTGTGTTCCGGTTTGAAGGGCAATGTTACCAGAGAAATTTCTGGGTAAGAAGAGATTTAACATCTAATATCTCAGGGTGACGAGCGCAGTGCAGTGCGGCGCGGGATTGTGTTCGCAAGTTCATAATTCTTGCACTGCACTGTTAGTGGCAGGCGTGACGCTTACCACCAGGTGAATCTTGCTCGTCTCGTCACTTGATTGTATAAAAGAAAAAAAAACTATTAAAAACAAAATGCCATTCATAATCTTTGACTATCTACACATGTCCAGAATAATAAAGTTTTCCGTACAAGAGAAAATCTTTGATTTAGAAACTGCATCGTTACGAGATTGGTGCAACAGAGTGACTTGGATCGAAATACGGTTGTTTGGCCCAACGGAGCGAGGTGACGATATGAGCGTCTGCTAACTCGGCTAACTGTGCTAATTCATCTCCGCATAGCATAGCGGGCCGCCCTAGTAAGTCCGACGTTGCGACCGCCGACCGATCGAATATCGTCAATTTGTTAATTTAGGTAAAAAATATGTAAATCGCTTCAACGGTACTTCGCATACTCGTCTCTAGCGTTCCGCGCCTGTTAAATTGCTTTTCTAAAATCTGGTGATACAACAAAATTGTTTTATGATCGTGAATCATAATAATTTCATGCTCTGTGGCTATGGTATGGAGAAAGCGACAATTAGTGACCCGTGAAATGATTTAAATTTTATTCGATGTCTTTTGAATTTCTTAGAAGACCAAAAATGTTATTTTTAGTGTCAACCGAAACCGACTTCAAATAAAAAAGGTTCTCATGTCTCTGCATGTTTTTTTTTGTTTGTTTGTTATGCGATTATTCTGCCAATTATGACATGATTTTGATGTATTTTTAATAGGTCATATTTTAGGGTCTTTTTTTACTTTCCCTTATAAGTTTTATCGAAATCAGTTCATTAGTTTGATTTTTAGAGCCTAATAACTGGAAAAAAATATGTCATCCAAGTAATCGAAATTGAAGTCGGTTGTTTTATTTATTAAGTATTGTTTGTGATACAAGAAAAAGAAACGCTGCATCTATTGTTGAAAATTCAGCCAGTCGTGATTATCAAGGCAATGAAACTTTTGTAAACTACCTTACATAAGAAAAGATGCACCACATACCACAACCATTTAAACATACAACCTGTGAACGAAACTATCGTGACAACTAATTTCCTATCCCGCTATTAAATTTAACCTACTGTTGCAATGTCACAAAAAGAACATCAAACCAAATGGAAATTTCACATCGCATCGGCGCGAGAGCATCGGAAAGTGGCCCATCTCTCCAAGAGAGTGTTTCACCTACTTTCTGGTGTCTAGTTATTATGAAATGCGTACCTTGCAGGAGGCAGAAGATGACACTAGTATATATCACATCCATTTTAATGTTCACACAATATCGTTAAAGTAACACTCGCGGCGAAATTCGGCTTCGACTCATGGCGCGTGCGGTGCGCGCGACTGACTGATATCTACTGTTCGGCAAGTAGAAAAGAAACAGGTGTGCTCGAGCAATTCTTCCCCCATGCCCCCGCGTTAACCGCAGTTAGGGTTACCAACTCAATAGCACGGACTGGTGTTATTGCCTATAAAATAGTGCTCTATTATTATGATTATATTCAAAAAGTACACAAACTTAAAAAAACAATTATGGGAACTCACTTCAAACAATTATGGGATAACCTTGAGAGTACTCATTCAAACAAAAAAAAAAACGGTTTACAATGATTGACCGGTAAACATTCATAGGTACATATTTTTTTTTACATACAAACAGTCAAACATAGAACCTTTTTCTTTTTTAAAGTTTAAAGTATTAAAGTGGGTAGATGTAGTGCTAAATAGAAGAAAAAAAGTAATAATAAAGAAGTTGTTTTTTTAACTTCTAATTGTATTGCATTTTATAATAAAATCTAGACAGGGCACCGTGTTATTGCTAATGCTATTTAATGCTAGATAGGGTGCTCGGTGCTATAATATATTAAAATTCAGAGCTTTAAACACGGAAATGATGCTAGATCTAGCTCCGACAATGCTAAGTTGGCAACACTGACTGCACTACTTGGAGCTTTCGCGCGCTGAATAGACAATTTCACGTGGTTCAAACCTACGTGATAGGAACGCCAATTGAAACAAACATTGGCTTTTAGGTCAGTAACTCATAGTTGCATTGTTTATCATATTGATATAGGTCTGTGATTGTCTTGGGAATTGATTCATAGAATTTAGTGGGTCATGATATTTTAATAATCTAGTTTCAAGGAAATTAGTGTTTTGGTAAAAAAGACAGAAATTTGTATAAACATTTTAATTCCATTAATTTTATACTTTCATGTGGTTTGTGTAGCTTGTACGCGCGCGTTTATGTCTTTTCTTTGGCCCTTTGTACCGCTACGAAGTTGCTACTCTTTTGCATGATACATAGATTATGTAACACTCTTAGCATGAATAGCCGATAAAAGAATAGAAGATAACTAGGGCTTTCGCTTTTTTGTGTTTTTGGTTGATAGACTGGTTTTGACCACTGGTTTGCTTCCACATTTTAATATTTTAGTTAAAATCAAAAAGTTTATATAAATGACCGAGAGAAGTGTATATATAATATGTCCTGACTTTAGTTCTGTGGAACCCGGTCGCACTGTTTTTTTAACCGAAACGGAAATTCCATTTCCGTTCCGTTTTTAGACTTGACAAGTATATATAGTAGAGGTTTAGGAGTGGTCGCACGTTGATTCGGCACGGCACCCGACAGGCGCCGGACCGACCGAAACACACTGCGCAGAATTAATTGGTGCGAGCGAGATGGGCGTCTCGAGAAATTTCTTACGGTTTGCGGGACCTAGTAAAAAATGTATGCACGGGGCCTGTGCCAAAAATGTATGCCTTCTGGTGAAATCGCACGGTTTTTCTTACGGTTTTTCTTGTCGTATGCGCCCGGCCTTAATAAATGGTATACATACTCTAGGCTTAGGGGAACCCAAGATATTTTTTAGAAAACTTGAGGCTTTAGGAAATAAACACAGGACGGACGGACTCGTGGGATAAACAACAAAAAAAATAGATTTAAGTACTATTCTAGAAAGATTTGTTAAAGTTACTTATATATAATTAAGCATGTTGGGTTGTTGTTGTTGTTTTACACAAGCAGGTTTTTAGTGTAATGTAATTTTTTCAAAATATCGGGGGCTCATTTCGCAACAAAATCACGATAAATATCCCGTAAATAATAATAGAATTGTAGGTTTTTTGTGTCCGAGTTTCAAGTTCTAGTTTTTTTTGATCCAAGGGCCCGGGGTATTCTGAATATTGAGATTGTAAATAAGTACCTACAATGTTCACTGAAGCAGGCTACATTTCCAGCTTATTATTTGAATCCAATTTTACAGTCCGAGTTGAAATCGATTCGCTCACTTTCTCGATTAAATTGATTCGATGCGAGTTCTCAATTGCACAACGCTCGTTTGGTGAAAATTGATTTAGCAACTACATTTTTAGGCAGGAAAAATATGTACTTACTTACCTATTTAAAATAAATAATCCATTAAAAATAACGAAAAATAAATATATTTTTCCTTCTAATTTTCCAACTTATTTGTGGTTACATATAGACCAAGAGGAAGGCCCAGATTAGTTGTCCACTGCACAGTAAATCATCACTTTATTCTTCCATCAAAGTTCCGTTTCCGCTTGACATTAACTGGTTACTATCTTTTCCAAACAAACAATGAATTTTTGCATTAGCTAATTTCATAGAATCCAATAACATTCGTTTATAGCTTTTCATTCTTCTGTCTTCTTTTCAGCCTTTTATCAATAAGAATCATTCTTCTTTTCGGTCCTCTTTCACTAACTCTTCCTTCACTGTTTCTGGCAAAGTTGCTCCTAACGGAAAGGGGCAGTGGCCATTCATAAAAAAAGGATGACGTCAGATGAAGGGTATGGGATACTGACCACTATTATACAAGTACGCCTTGTATAATACAGTTCAGTGGTATGGGAACGTAGGACGTTCCCATACTCCCATTGGGACGGCAAAATAACTTGGAGAAAGGAGGCCAGAGACAACAAGAGTAAATTGTAATTTATATGTGGATTTGATCTTGCTAAGCTATATTATACTTCCACCATGCCAACGTCTCCCAACCTGGCCGACCTACTAATTTTACTACCCATTTTCTTTCTTTAATTCTCAAATTAGTTTCGTTCTTAAATGTCTGTTCAAATATGTGCCAAACATGTTTACATTATATTTTAAAATTTTTGCGAAACTCGCGGTCTTAAATCAGGGCCGTAACCAGCCCCAAAACATACCTTAAAATAAACAAAGTATTATGAAGCGCCCTACCTGTAACAACAGCTGCCTTAAATTCAGGTCTATCTACGGTCTTAAATAACATAGTAAATACTTAGATGGAACACAAAAAATATATCTATATTATTTTGTTCATCATCTACCTTATAAAAGGTCTTTCTAATAGAGCGGGTCGATGTTAATAATCTGTAGCAGCCATTTTTTTTTGGCGGCATCTGCCAAATCTGTTTTTTCTTATGCAGTCACTGATGCCAAATCACCATGGCAAGTTACACGGTTGAGCGGCATGTGCAAATGATAAAACTTTATTATGAAAATGAGTGTTCGTTAGTGCAAACGTTGCGCGCATTGCGCCCATTTTACGGAAGACGCGGTTGCCCTTCAAAGTCTACTCTCCAACGATTGGTGACCAAATTTGAGACGACCGGTTCGGTAAACAACCAACCAACACCTTTACCTCAAAGGAACGCCAGATCGGTCGAGAACATCGCCGCTGTACGAGAGAGTGTTCAGGAGACTCCGAGGCAGTCGATTTCTCGCCGTGCACAAGAACTCGGCCTTTCGCAGGCTTAAACTTGGAGAATTTTGCGTCGGGACTTAGGCCTGCATCCGTACAAGATCCAAGAGCTCAAAGTTAATGACCATAGACAACGCCGTGTGTTGTCACACAATGGAAATTCTGCATGCAATGGACGGTTTGAGGGTAGGGTTATCTCTCGCAGAGGTGACGTGAATTGGCCACCAAGATAGTGTGATTTGACTCCGCTGGACTTTTTCTTGTGGGGTTTTCTGAAGTCGCAGGTCGCCAATAAGCCACAATCGACTGTTGCCCTGAAAGCCAACATAATGCAGGCCATCGCTCAGATTCAGCCGGATCTATGCAGCAGAGTCATAAAAAATTGGACCTCTCGGATTCGTGCCACCATACGAAGCCGCGGCCATAGAGTAAGTAAACCTAATAGCCGCGGCGGACATTTGAACGATGTCATATTCCATCCATAATTCAAATTCAAAATCAAATTTCATTTATTTCGACATAGAGGTCATATCACATAGTCACAAACAATAATAATTAAAAAATAATACAATTTACTAGAACAATAAAATTAAAATATAATTACTAATTAAATCTATTTGTTTGCTTATTAGTCAGTACATGAACCCTGTAACAGTGGTTCATGTACTGACAGTCAAACCTATTCGCAAATACGTTTAGGATACTGTTGGAGCTGACCCGCACCCTGCGCACCAGGGATGTGCACCGTTTCCGCATGGCATAAATGGGCCTTTCAAATAAAAAATAAATTTCGTTAATATCTCACACACATCTTCTTTTATTCAATTTTAACATCGACCTATCCTTGAAGAAAGACCCTTTATATATTATTATATCATTGTCATTACATTAATATCTAAGATAGGCTGTAAACTTGCCTGGTCATCGAGTTCACTATAGATAGCCACCAAATAGGATCCCTAAAGTACAGTCTATAGGTACCACGATATTTTAATGCAACGATAAACCGCCAAGAAAGGTTGCAAGTAAAAGTATCATCCGGTGCCCAAAACATTAGAAAACGATTCTACTATCACTACTTTAAACTAAAATGGTCCTCTTTGCTTAAAAGGGTTGAGTCAATCAGTATAAATCATTAGGCCTACCCATCGGGTTTGATGGATAAACGGAGACTTACTATTTGTAATGCATACACCTTCGCCTTATTTCATGGTAGCCAAGGTCGATTGTTTTAGAACTGAACGCATGACCAGTTGATGAAAGCAGTCTAATCAGGTGTCACGTAGATGCCAAGACGTGCTGGACGGAAAAGGAATGTGGGAGCCACTTTTCTTTATCCTTAGACGACTGATTGGCGTTATAGTGAGAGCCATTACGATAGAGTTGTACCTATTTTGACTGTTGGTAGATACTTAAGGAAATGTAGCTAGTTATACATATAGGCAGCGACAATGATAAAATGAATGGATAGGAAATAAGCGCAAGGCTTTTGAAGACTAACAGTCTTAGGTACTTAAAAAACTTCTCAACCGTTAATCACTGCTTAAGATGCTCTGTCAACTTCTCTCTGACGTGAAGTGTCACGTGCAAGAACAAAACAGAGAAGTTTAAGCAGTGACTAAGTTTTGAGCGGCGTTTTTAAGTAAGGCTGTATAAGTATACGTTGAGCGCCAGTTTTCCTCTCGCGTCAGTCATACTCTGTCTTTGCGACATGCGAGCCGTACGATACGACAATACAAACTTCTAATACATGTACATGTGTTCTATTTTTGTCATACAGTAATTAGACTCGCTATCTCTATTTTCTGGCAAATGTAATATGCATACTTTTAGCTAGGTATGCTTGATTGTGTTGGCTTGTTAATTTTGATCGACTTGCAAGCGCTCTGGACTGCGCTGTGGACGGGCCCACACCATTATCACTGTCGCTGCATATAGGTAGAAACATTAGGTGCTAAATAGTAGATTGTTTGCCAAGGGATCAAACTACTATTTTAAAGGCAGGAGTGTTTATTTCAATCCAGAGCGGAGCGAAGGATTCTAAAGTAGAATCCTGAGCGCAGCGCCCTCTGTGCGTGACGTACTTTGAATCCCTATTCAAAGTACGTCACTCGAGCGAAATAGTGAAATAGTGTTGTTCCCGAAGCGGACACTCTACGTAGTACTATTATTTCTTCTCTGACTCTACTTTTAAGGGCTCTATATTCCAAAGTTGCCCCTCGCAAAATCAATATTATTTGACAAATTACTATATTTAGGGCCAAAAATATATATGTTACTGTCGAACATCCGATTGATTGAAAACACGATTAATTATACTTTCATCGATTGAAAAAAAATACTGAAATAGTGTCTATTTTTTAACGTTTTTGGTTTTGGTTATAGTCAAATAAAAAAAAAACATTTCAAGATAAGTTATAGTATTTTGGAGAACATTTTACGGTTGAAAAGTTATTAATTTCGATACTTATCGAGTATTCTGAGAAAAAATACAATAATCGAAGATTGAAACGCACGAATCTGTGTAACCCCATATTTTTGCTCCGCTAAATGTAACCCTACCTAATACCTACAGCTTTAGACTAACGGCCTTACTTAAAAAAACTTCTCAACCGTTAGTCACTGCTTAAGATGCTCTGCCATCTTCTCTCTGACGTGAAGTTGTTCGTGCTAGAAAAGGACAGAGAAGTTTAAGCAGTGACTAAGAGAATCCAGATTATTTTAGGTAAGGCCGCAAATGTCGATCTCATTAAAAAATATGCCTGAAAAGTGGAATATCCTGGTATAATAGTACGTTTACTTCATTCTCATTACTTAATGAAGTCACATTTTTTTTTTATAAAAACTAAGTTTAATCCGTATTTGAGTAAATTATTACGAACGTTTTGTTCGTAATAATTGCATTGTTCGGAATGCATTTCGCGCTTATTTTTTATTTTTACTTTTAAACATTTTACAGCCTGTTACTTGTTCATACAATGTTAGACTGCATGTATTAGAATGACTAAGACTAATCAATCCATATATCTTATTTAATATAATATAATAAAAGGCTCTGCCCTGACTGACTGACTGACAGACAGACAACGCACAGCCCAAACCGCTCGTATCTAACTATTTGAAAAAGTTCACCGGATGTGATCGAAACTATAGTCGGAGTATCCGATTTCATAAACGTGAGTATTTCCGTATAAATAAAACAAAATGTGTCAAAACCACGTCAGTTTACATGATAAAAAATAGAGACACATTTAATGAACCGAGTCACAATTGCAAGCTAAGTAGGCAGTACAGCCTCTAAATCAATTGAAACATTTCATTAATAACATTATACAATGTGTAACAAAAAGGTTCAACAATACGGAAGGGCATGTATGTACTCATCATTATGAATAACTTTTACTATGGGGTCAACCCTAAAATCGCGAAAATAAAATCAACTGTTCCATACATTTTGTCCAAGATCAATGAACTTTTTGTATGGAACAGCTGATTATATTTTCGCGATTTCAGGATTGACCCCATAGTAAAAGTTGTTCATAATGATGAGTACATACATGCCCATCCGTATTGTTGAACCTTTTTGTTACACATTGTATATATGGTTCCGAATAGCCTGTGGTCTCAACTACCAATGATTCCTGAGTGACTGACTGACTGACTGACTGATTGACTGACTGACAGACAACGCACAGCCCAAACCGCTGGTCGTACAGACTTGAAATTTGGAGGGTGTATTCGTCTCGATGCGGAGGGGTGTACTAAGAAAGGATTTTTCGTATTAGAGTCGATAGAGTTGGTAGAGTCGGTAGAGTTGGTAGAGTTGGTAGAGCTGGTAGAGTTGGGGGACTTTGGGGGGCTACAAAAATAGCTCGGGATGATTTAAAGTGGTGAATTTTGGGAGCGGGCCGAATTTCTTCCGTACAAAGTCCGTGGGCGACCTCCAGTGACTAATATAAGTGTGTATTATTCCGGATAACATACCTATGCTCTTTTACCAAGGACATCACAAAGTGTATGCTTAAGACTTTGCAAAGTTGGCAATTATAAATCATTTATTGATCAGACTTGGGACATTCGTTTATAATTCCAGTTCGAAAATATCCTGGAAAAAAGTCGTGGTACCTACCTAACCTAATACCGAGGTACCCCAAATTAATTCCGAAGTACTCGTAGCCTAATAAAAGCCGCGGCAGCCTAACGGAAGACCGCTAGAGCTGGACCGCCAGGTTATGGGTATGCAAATGCAAATACCGCGCTCGTGCCAATGCTTTTAATTCGTTATTAATAAAATAGGTATACTTACAATTTCTTTGGAGTTTATGTAGGTCTTTACAGCGCTGGTGATAATGGAATGGAGGGGCCCAGCGCTTGCAAATCGATCAAAATTAACAAGTCAACACAATCAAGCATACAGAGCTAAAAATATGCATATTACATTTGCCGGAAAATAGAGATAGCGAATCTAATTACTGCATGACAAAAAGAGAACTCATGTACATGTATTAGAAGTTTGTATTGTCGTATCGTACGGCTCGCATGTCGCAAAGGCAGAGTATTACTGAAGCGAGTGGAGAGCCGGCGCTCAACATATAGTCTTCAAAATCCGTGAGCTTATTTCCCGTCCATTCATCTTAGCATTGTCGCTAGGTTTGTAGGTATTTATTTAATTTATGCATATAATTATATCTTTACTTTATTACTACTTTACATCATCCCGCCGTTCGCACGGGCACTTTTTTAACGTCGCGTTAAAACCTAGCGTTGACGTTTTCACTCAGAGATTGTGTGACTCTTTAGATATAGCTCAATGCTAAGTAAATACCCAACTCGTGTGTCGGTGTCGTGTCCGCATAATGTACCTACAAGACGCCCAGCGTTGTCCTAGGAAAGAAGAAAAAACAGGAGTTTTGGCGGGAACGCGAAAAAATCATGTCACTATATTGTACTATTTTCCAAAACTTGTGTATTATCGAATGAAAGAAGTAGTTCGAATGGTATTATCGAAAATGATTTACGCGCGAGAGTGTGGTGTGGGCAAGTGATATAATGTAGTGAAACGTGCCTTTTCGTGTTGTTTACAAAACACCGAAGAAGCTTGTAGGAAAGTTGCCACGAATTCACTATGAGACTGGACTTGTCTGTGGCTTTAAATAAAAATAAATAAAATAAAATAAAATATTTTTATTTCAGGCACCAGTAGGCCCATAAATTAAATTACATTACACACACATATAGATTAGGATGTATGTAATTAAAACTAATTATAGGTATAACAGGTATGTAAAGTACCTATTACACATCGTCAATAAAACTTTAACATAATTATAAATTACATACAATGTACATTGTCATTTTTTGTTCTCATTCAGATGAAGAGAAATCCAGTACTTAAATATGGGATTTCCCATATTGTCCGATACAGCCCTCAGTATGGTATTGCTGGAATGTCTCAAACGGTGCCAGAATGACGCGACTCTTGACCGGATTATTGCGAAAAAATCGGGGATTCTTGCTTCCGTAAACATGTTCGATGCACTACAGTATCGTGGCAAGTTCATAAGGACTCGGTATGCGTCATTATACTGAACCCTTATCGAATTGTATGTCTTTCTTGTGAAGTTGCACCAGAGCTGGCAGGTGTACATTGAGAGGCAGTAAGCTCTGAACAAGGTACCCCTGACTTCCCCGGTACACTTTACAAATCTGCGTGCAATCATGTTGCTTCTAACGGCAAGTGCCCTCCGCTCTCTCTCTATATCGCAATCATCCTGCAGCCTCTCTGTCAATATATGCCCCAGGTACTTGAACTGCTTGACGACCTTGATCGCCGCACCATTCAAATAAACTTCAGATAACCTCTCCGGACCTGATCTCGACCTGAATACCATCATTTCTGTTTTTTTTACGTTATACTTCAGCCCATGATCATTAACATAATGCTCACAGACTGACAGTAACTTTTTCAATCCTTTGATCGAGGGGCTCAGGAGAACCATGTCATCGGCATAACTAAGGCTGTTTACACAAACATTGCCTAAGTGACAACCTACTCTGGCTCTCCTGAGCTCCACGATCAGATCATTCACATACAGGTTAAACAGGTCCGGAGAGGTTAACCCACCTTGACGAACACCACATTTTAGTATATAGTCACTAGAGAGGGTGTCGCCCCACCTTACATTGTTAGTTTGGCCCTCGTACCAGAATCTCAACAGGTTCACGACTTCATTTGGCACATTACGCTTTATAAGCTTGTCCCAGAGGATTTTGTAATTCACCAGGTCAAAAGCTTTGCTCAAATCTAGAAAGCAAGCATAAACTGTAGTGTTTCTTTTATTATAATATCTAATAGTGCTTTTTAGGCTAATAATCGCTGAATCTGTTGAGAGCCCGGGACGAAAACCAAACACTTTAACTGTGACTAACGCGACATGAAATAATTCTTCATCAAAAACATGATTAAATAAATATTTGACACAAATGCACAAAGAGCGACGCCATAATCCTCCTAGTGGGAAAGAAGAAAAAACTGTTTATAGATAGTTGTCAATGTCATTGCCAATTTATCAACTCTGTCAATCTGTCAACGGCGTTAACTCGCGTCCCTTCGCTTCTTCGTGTTTTTTTGCTAAAATATTAATTTTACTGTACAAACATTTCACGTGTATATCTGTTTAATAACGGCATCACGATACAAACGCATGTGATAATGAATATTTAAGTTATTTTATACAAACGGTCATTTAATTTTATATACCTTGTTGATTATGGAAAGTGCATTACCTGAAGACTGCGCCAAGCAATGGGAAGTTCTGCTTCTTTTGATTGCTTCAGAGGAGAAGAAAATAGACAGGACTAATGACAATGAAATTGATACAATGAGCTACTTTTTGAGAAATGAAGGAGTCAAGTAAGCAATTATTTTCTTAGACCACGTTTGTTGAATTTCTGCCTTACGATGTTCCACCAAATTCTTTCTGGTGCTTACGCTAACCCAACAAGTTCTTTGTAGCATTTTTGTAAAGAATCTTAATCGACCTAATCTATATGTCGTCAGCCATAAAACGTCCACTGCTGGACGAAGGCCTCCCCCTTAATAAAGGGATGTTGCCATAATCCCCACGCTTGGCAGGCGGCTTGGGGATCGCAGAATGGACACCACCGTTAACCAAGAGGACGCTGCTGCCCCGCTTTCGGTGGGTCTGGTTGAAGTTTAAGGACATACCGAGGTCCACCAGGCACTAATCTATATTGCATATAGATTCAGTTGCTTACAAACTGGATGCTTTGCTCCCCGGGAGAGCCTAAACTTCTTATAGTATTAGAACCATTCATGTCTCCTACAAAGTTTAATGAATGTACATCAACCTTGATGTTTGATGAATGTACCTACTGTCTATGTTTCCAGTATAAAGAAAGTATTCGTTTATTTTACGTCCTTATACCATACCAATCTATAGCCTTAAAAATTACAGACAGATCCTCTTACAATGGCTGAGCCAAATGCGAGATACACACGCAAAGAAGCAAACCGAGAGTGATACTGCACTGAAATGTGATGATGTCTCTCTCTGGTGGAGACAACAGGGAAACGATAAGTTCCGAGCTAACCTTCTACAAGAAAGCTACAAATGTTACACAAATAGTGTATTGTATGCACATCAAAGTGGGCCAAAGTATCCTTTGGCATTGGCTAACAGATCTGCTGCTCTCTTACGGCTGAAGAGGTTTGAGGTGGGTACATTACTTTTATTACTCAAAGGCCGCTGATAGAATGCTTAAAAACTTTTTTTACTACATTTTTTATTATACATACACAACAAACATCTATGTTTATCATAATTTAGGAATGTATGTCCTGGGTGGGAATCAAACCCACACACCACAGCCAGCCACGCCAGCTCTGAAGGTAGAGATATTATCAACTGAGCTATAAAGCGTCTGAAATAATGATATGCTTAAACTTGCTTATTAATATGTGCTTAAACTCAAAGAATTTCATCTCATTCTTCACTATTTATATAATAATGAGCTTCTTGGGGCAATCTAAGTATCTTGCCATGTAGTCTCAAATGCCATTATAACATTAAAATCAAAAAAAGTAATGTTTTTTTTAAGTGTAACAGCCATCTCGCTCATGTGTTACAGGAGTGCCTAGCAGACATAGAGCTGGCTGTTTCAGCTGGATATCCATTAGAACTCCAATATAAGCTGTTATTGCGCCGTGCTGACTGTTACATGGAGCTTCAGAAAGAGGAACAAGCAGTTGAAGCATTGAAGTTAGCTTCACAACAAGCAATGCAGCTCAAACTCACTGTCACGCAAGCTGGTGAGTCTAATTTATTTCTGTCTTGTTATTTTGTAGCAGTGCCCACATTTTTTTAGTATTAAATGTCTAGCACTATTTTAAACTATCACTGTTATTCATTATAGTTCTATTATATTATTATATTAAGATTGGTGTTCGCTGGCGTATAAAATTTTAATGATTTATCTTTGGTCAACGTTGCTGGTGCAGCTACCTAGCTTCTTATTAATACTACTTTAACATTATATTTTGCTGTGTACTATTTGTTGAATCTTAAATAAAATAAATAAAAAAACTGGCTTATGCGTTACAGTTGGCGACTATGAGATGAAAATTATGACGATGATGGTAATAGATTTACATAATAGATTCAGCAATTTTAACCTAATTTAAACACCTGCAGTGCTGCGTTATTAGTAAAAATCGTAGCTGACAAAGTGCCGAGATATATTAAAGCTATTTCAAGTATTTTAGTATGTCTTTTTAAGTATAAGCCCTCATACTTATATGTTAAGCCTACTTATACAGTTAATAATAATAAATCATTTATTGACACATAGAAATGGCATTCAATATTTAAATATGTGCATACGTGTTATAATAATAGTACTTAGGAACTTATTACAATACATAATAAACACGTGAAGGTATATTAAAAATTTGTGACGCCGAAATAGTTATGGGGGTAGTGTTAGCACCCTAACAAGAAAATTCTGAATCTCAGATGGTATAAACAGTTATTAAATTATCTGTTTAAATATGTACTGATTTTTAGTATGCAATGTATTTTATATTTCCAGCCGAGCTTGACCGGCACATAAAGCTCTTGGAGAACAAACTCGAAATGATGACAAAAGAACAGCCCACACTAGATATAAATGTGATACCTGATTGCTATAATGGCGAGAATCCAGACTTCAATTCTGCTTCAAGTGTTTTGGAATTGAGGTATTCTACAAATAGTAGCTTGTAGTATGAGTTAGATTTGTATAATGCTTATATAAATTAGAGTTCAACATTCCACGCATAGGCCTACCTTAGAAGACCCAGCATGCTAGCTTGGTACGAGTTTTGTTTTCGGGACATATGTGCAGATTTCTTCACGGTGTCGCTTTTCCCCGGAGGATAGTATTGGTATGTGTTTTTAGCGAATCGTGAGGTCGTGGAATCGATTCCTGATTGGAATTGTTTCTTTGGAATTTACATACGGATAATAGCAAACATCTTGAGGAAGCCTGCCCGGAGAATAATTTCAATTGCGTTTGTGAATATGCTATCCTACACCAGGCCAGTGTGGTGAATTATCGCTGATTGCATATCGCTAGTACAAATATTGTTTTGTAAGATTTTGCGGTAATCTCGAGCGACTTCATTTTGACGATGCTTGCGACGGACACGACTCGCGCTATTTGATAAGCTGAGAGCTTTTTCTGCTGCGTATTGCGATTTTTTTTAGCTTTGACAAAATATTTTGCATCATTAAAAAAAAAGAAAAACCCAAAAAAAAAAAAAAAAAATGCAAAAAAAATTAGATAAATAGTGTTAAAACGGCTTGCTTTATTATACTTTTAGATTCTGGTATTGATTTTGTATAAGTATCTTATAAAAAACATTATGACAAGATTTTAAAATACCTGCAAAAAGTTAATTGTATTTTGCGACCGATACTCCTGATTACACAAGAATGCATCAAACCTTACTAACATTTTGGATCCAATAACTCCATGTGCAGCCAAACCCCACTTTGCCCACTTTCCCCACTTTGCTTGCTGGTCGCCATCTCACTCATCAGCGAGAAGACACCCGCTGCTGGACGAAGACTTCCCCTTTAATAGGGAGGGGTTGCCATAATACCCACGCTTGGCAGGCGGCTTGGGGATCGCAGAATGCTCACCAACGTTACCCGAGAGGACGCTGCTGCCCATCCGGTGGTTCTGGATGCATTTTAGGACATACCCAGGTTGCCATCTAATATATATAAAAACCAATCAACCATATTTATTGTGCTTTGCTATTTTGCCCGCTCAGTTGGTAGAATCTGTGCCTTGAGAGTTGCAGGGCGTGGCTTCGATTTCCACCCAGGACAAACATTCATGTGACGAATACATATGTTTGTTCTGTATCTGGCTGTTGTATGGATTATAAATATGTATTTATAATTAAGTATTCTCGTCAGTTATCCGGTTTAGTACAAGCTTTGCTTAGCTTAGAGCTAAATGGTGCTGTGTGAAATACCAAATTACAATGTGCATGTTTTTATTTATTATTTATTTAATTATCTACTGTATTTTAGTCAAATATTGCCAAGCTAATAAATTAGTGTGGGTGGAAATATACCCAGCTATGCTAAGTACATTTTAAAATATCTCGCTGTCGCGAATACTCATTATTATTGTAGGGTGGCCTCCGCTTTGTAATGTTGTAGTATAATAGCTCTTGCGCTAGCGCACGGCTTACGCGTTCGGATACCAATACGCAGGCTGAGGTTCCTCATCCCAAATATATGCTTGAGCCACTACGGCCACTAGTGAAGTAGAACAGTAAAAAACCCATCCTACTAATACTATAGCAGCCTTACCTAAAATAATCTCGATTCTCTTAGTCACTGCTTAAACTTTTCTGTCTTGTTCTTGCATACTACACTTCACGTCAGAGAGAAGATGGCAGAGCATCTTAAGCAGTGACTAACGGTTAAGAAGATTTTTAAGTAAGACTGTTAATGCGTAAGTTTGTTTGTGTGTGTGTGTATGTGTATGTATGTTTATATTACTCTCTCATGCTAAAACAGCTGAACGGATTTGGATGAAATTTGATATAGTGGTAGCTAATGCCTTGGAATAAAACATGCTACTTTTTATCCAAACAATCGCGGGTAAAACCGTGGGGCGCATCTAGTAGGGTATACTTTCTAGTACTCAGCTGACTACCTACCACTTCAACACGAAAATGTATTGCTTATCACATAATGCTCCATCCCAGCCTCAGCTACGACAGCTCATACTACTAACAGATAGATAGATAGATTAGATATTATTTATATTATATTATTATTATATTATATTGTTATTTATTAAGATTTTAGATTTTATTATTTTGTTTAAATTTTTATTTATTTTTTATTGGTTAGATTTTAATGCGCAGGGTATGTTTAGGGTCGTCTTCGTGCCCTGTCGCATAGGAAGCGTCGGGATATCTACTTTTTTTTTAGTGTACCCATACATTTTGCTAGCGTTAACTTATTTTATTATCTCATAATATTGGTCAGTCGCCTGTCACCGCCGTCCCTCGTATGCTCTGCTATCCAGCTAATTATAAGAAAATGCGTTCTCACTTGCTACAAATGCCAGTTTCTGAAAATCAGACACAAAACTAACAAGGCTAGGGCTTTCCGATCGAGAAAACACGTGTGTTCCGTAGACGCAGCGAGACTGCGGGGCGGCATGTGGTGACGCGCGAGGCGCTGCGTCGCGGTGACGTCGTGTTCTCCGAGGAGCCGTATGCGTGGGTTGCACTGCCGCTGTCCGACATGCACGTCTGTGACGGGTGCTGCGCCCCTCACATCAACATTGTGCCGTGAGTCACTTTGTACTAAACTAAAACTGTGAAACGCAGCTTTTCTAATAGTAGATTATGCACTAAGGTAATAAAGCAGTGTCTTACGTCGCGGGTGGCATATTGAACCCTGAGCGTAACGAGGGAGTTATATAGAGTCCTGAGTGAAGCGAGGGGTTCAAGCTGCCCAAGACGAAGACGTGCTTTATTCCAGAGGAGCATACTCTACTTTTCACACCTTCTGCGAGACAATAAAAAGCCAGGGCTCCATAAATTAAAATTCACTGACAATCACAGGACCAAACACCGTCTTTTGTTTCACATTATTTGTAAACGCACCTTTTTTTTGAGTTCTGCTTATGGTGGCCAGTTCGATTTTCGAACAAATCTCTTTACAATGCCATATGGGCATTTTTTTACTTAGAGTTTTCCACGAGTTGCCACACGAATTTGACGTTCCAAATTCAAATCACTTTATTCCTTAGGGACTTTCATACAACTTTATATCCCTTAAGAGATAATGCTTTACTTTACGTTTAGGTTGCATGATATGTAATTGGACATTGTCGTGCAGGTGGTGTGAAAAGTTCTATAAGGGTGACCAGCGGAAGAATAAGTCGTCTCTCCTAACTATAATAACCCTGAACTTTTACACCAAATAGTCAGCTGGTCGACATTTAAAAAAATATATATTACCATTGCGAAAATTAAAGGGTTGGATCACAACTGGCACATGACCCGTGATTAATATTTGACCAAGCGAAGCAGAGGTCTCTGAGATCAAAGAAGACAAGTTGGCGTTTGTATGTATATTTGTTCGACGATAGCTTGCGAACCGTTGATATGATCTTCATGAAATTCCAGAAGTCATTATCAGCCAGGAAACGTCCACTACTGGACGAAAGCCTCTCCCTTAATAGGGAGGGGTTGCCATAATCCCCACGCTTGGCAGGCGGCTTGGGGATCGCAGAGTGTTACCACCTTTAACTAAGAGGACGCTGCTGCCCGTCCTCCGGTGGATGCAGTTTAACGACATACCCAGGTCTTGTAAGCAAGTAGTTCGCGCAAATACAATTATCAAGTTCTAATGTGAGACAAATTGGTCAAGGGTCTTGGAAGATATGGGGGTCGCGAGCTTGCAGTTAACTACTAACTGTGTGTATAGTAGTTGTAGTGGTAGGACTCTATTGCAGAGCCAAGCAGTTGTGTGCATTACTATGTATCGGTTTGAAGAGCAATTTTTTACTAGAGAAATTACTGGGCATGAAGAGATTTGACATCTAAATTCTCATGGTGACGAGCGCAGTGCAGTGCGGCGCAGGATTGTGTTTGCAAGTTCACAATTCTTGCAATGCTATTGCTATGGGCAGGCGTGGCGCTTACCACCAGGTGAACGTCTAGCTCGTCCCGGTACTCCAAAACATAAGAAAAAGATATCGTGCTAGTTCATTATCAGTCAGAAGAGGGCCATTGCTGGACGAAAGGCTCGCCATGGATAGTAGGGAGGGGTTGCGATAATGCCCACGCTTGGCAGGAGGCTTGGGATCGCAGAATACTCACAGTTAACCGAGAGGACACTGCTGCCTGTTCTCCTGTGGTCCTCGAGTAACTTCTAACGAATTTGCAAGTTGACTTTATGCAATTTTCATCTTTCATCGACCATATTACGATTTTCTATAGAAAACTGTAAAACGAATGAATTCAGTAATAGAATCATTTGCAAAATCATAGTATGAACGCTTATATGGCGCTTATATGACCGGTTTACGATTTGCGAAATGAATCATCATAGGATCATATGCAGAATTGCTAAACGCGACCATTTAAGCCCCCCAGGTCGTGTTAGTTGAATAAATTTAAATCACAGTGTCACGTTACAGTTGTTCTACGTGTTCGCGCGTTGTGTACTGCAATGAAGAATGTCGAGCGCGCGCCTCGGCCTACCACCGGTGGGAGTGCACGGGCGCGCAAGCCGACCTCTTCCCGACTATTGGGATAGCTCACTTAGCTTTAAGGTAACCCTGTTAAGTCTCTATAAAAAGTAACAGCTGCGTGTTCATCCGCGTGATGGGAAAAACGGCGAAAATTATGATGCTGATATAAAGTTGCCTATATGCTATTCCGGAAACAAGCTATCTTCATTCTCAGTTTCATCCAAATCCGTTCTTCCATTTTGACGTGAAGAGGTAAGAAACATACACACATATCGAGAAACTTTCACATTTATAATACTAGCTGCGCGCCAGACTGTTATTCAATTTTGTTAACAGTTCATGGCATTTGTTGAGGATCGCAAAAGACCGAAAGGATCGCGTGAACGAGTGGAGGCCTAATCCATTTTTTTTTTATTTATTTTTTTATTCTTTGTTATACAACGAAATCTATTAAGTTAGTACATTTCTAGTGTGAGTTAAATCCTAGAAAATACACATAATACAATACACAAATAAAACGTTTTTAAGGCTAGGCGCTTATACAAAAACTTATTGCTGGATCAATGATTCCGCTGACAGTACTTGATTATTAATCGGATGTATCCATGATAATGATGTAATTATTTGTATGTTTTAGTTATAACATTACAATTAGTAACTGGAAAAAAATATTTTTGTTAAATAATTGACAATAATGACGGTAGTAAAATAACAGTGTCGAGCGGGCGCTACGCAACAAGCAGCAGGAACGTCGTCGGTTATGTTGCTATCATGTACTGTGGCGAACGCAAGCACGCGCACCCGGGCCGGCGGCGCGCGCGCCGCACCGCTCCTCATATCGCTGGATAATACGGGCGAGTATGGCGCGCACGCCGGCGAGCGACGGAGCCGCGCGCTTGCGTAAACAACTGTACCTATTCACTGGAGTCGAGGAATAAGTGATGCGGTAGTTTGTAACGATTATATTTATCGATATAAGTTAAGTTACGTTTTCTTGTTTTACATATTGTTTTTACTAATTTGTTTTTACTTTTGGGGTTATTGTACAAATAAAATGTTTTTGATAGTTTGTAAATAAATGAATTAATGCTAGGTAGGCCAATATTTTTTTGTATTTTATTGAGATTGGTATACAATTGAGGATTAAATGAATATTTAATTGCCTTGTTTTGTATAACTTGTAATTTGTTAATGTTTTTGGGGCACGTACTGCTCCACACTGGACAAGCATATATTAGACATGGACGAACAACGGTGCGATAAATGCTAAGCTTTGTTAGGCTACTTAAACAAGAGTGTCGATTTAGGACTGGGGTTAAAGCGTTCAAAGATTTAACACCCTTGAGGCATAACTTAATTAGACGTGTTCTCCGTCCAGTTTAACTTGCTATCTAATGTAACGCCTAGATATTTTACAGAGCGGCTCCATGGATGTATACAGGCTAAATAGATATTTAGGTGAATGCGTCAAATCATCTTCCTCTTCGAGATGCTGCTTGGACTAACAACAATTTAGGTTGCTAGTTATCATCAGCTCGAAGTCGTTTCACTGCTGCCCAAGCCCCTAGACCGCAACACTGTATGATAACCTGCCATTTGCTTCCACCGGTTGACTGCGACTTTCACAATGTTGTCGGTCCACCGAGTTCCAGGCCTGCCTATAACGCTGCATGTCCGGTTGAGGCTGTTATATTATGGCCCGGGTATATTATGTTACAGAGTGCTGTTGGTATCGACTGTGAGCGGGTTCCCGTCGGTGCCGCCGCAGTGCCAGGTGCCTTCCACAGCCGATGACCTGTTCCGCAGCTACGCCGCCGTAGACGACATACAAATATACAAGAAAGACACTCCTGCCTTCTATAGGATGTTCAATCTAGTCACCAATTTCGAAAAAATGAACAATATGGATTATATACAATATGCTCTGGTGAGTATTTTATGTATTCAATTTAATTTTGTTCCGTTCCGCTTCTGTGGAACCCAGCCCTTTCATTGCCTACGTACTTTGTCACCAACGACACGTAGACGTAGACGTTTCACGTGTCGACGTTCTGCAAACATCGTCATTTACCCTGATAGTCCTTTCGATACGGAGCCACTTCGCCGATCTGCAGAGTACCTAATATAGCCCATCCACATTAAACAACTTTCCAGTAAGTTATCTGCGACGTCCTTCACTCCGATGATGCCGCGGATGTGCTCTGCGGGGTTGCTGTGTACACACACACACACACACACATACAATCCGTACACACGTACAGATCGTATTCGTAACGAGCACATCCGCGGCAGCCTCTTTTAGGACTGGATGATTTGAGAAGCTGTTTGTTATATTAGACGGTTGGATACTCAAGTCATTGTTGCTGCACACCCACCGTAGCATCTTCATTTCGGTAACGCGAAGCTGTATTGGACGTGACGTTGCACGGTCATGCTTGGTACCTAAAACCCGATTTCCTTAAATATTGAGCACTGACCGGATCTTTCACAACTGTTCTTGTGGAAGTTAATCGTCTGGCGTTGAGGTCTTGTCAGTCTTTTGCAGCTTGCCAGATACTCCTTTGTGACCATTCAGCAGCCACCACTTTGTTCGGGGTCGTATGTGTTTCAGCGACTTTACTCTTGGGCAAATCCTCAGTTTATAACAAAGATACTCCGTCTCTGTCAGCTGACAATCTATTTGTATTTGATGAGATGCTCAGTTAATTTCAGAAAAACGTGATCACGATGACTAATCAGCGGTGTTATAGTTTCTGTGAAAAGATTCCTCCCTCCTGCGTTGAATCGAAACCCTGACCGAAACATCTCGCCCACTTGAGTTTACCCCGCGTGTTGTATTATGAAAATATATTCAGATCCTAATCTGTAGCGACAAAATTGGCTTCAATTTTGCCGTAGAAGTAGTTTGATAGATTCAAGAGGAATAGTCGCTATAGTATGTGATATGTCTATCACAGACAGCGGCGATGCTGACCCTGTACCTAGAACACTACACGCCTTACTTCGAGCAGCTGCCCGCGTGCGTGCCGTATGCGCTGAGCAAACCGCAGCTGCGCTTGTTCACGAGCGCTGTAGTGCTTCGAGCGCTCGGGCAGCTCGTCTGCAACGGACACGCGGCGCTCAGTCTCATGACTATCGACGACAATGACGGTAAGCGTTATGTATAGTTTAATTCAAATTTATTTATTTTAGACAATTAAAAGTCCAATTTTGTTAGTAATAAAAAACTTTAACGATTAACGGTTAGTAGTTAATAGGTCTGCAAAAGAAGAAAAGCTTCAGTATCGGCGTTTGGTGGTCGTCAGGAACTACTTTCAGGATGCTGTTGCGACTTACACGCACCCTCCTCATCAGTGACGCAAATTTCGGAGTTACTGCAAAAACGGGGAAGTCTGAATAACACCCTAAAAATATAGTTTTATTGAATGCGTAGGGTATTCAGTGACTTTTTGGTACAGTTTAGTGGCAATCAGAATTTTAAAGTTAAGGGGTCCTGGTATTTGCTAGCAACGTTGCTTAATAGGACAGACATAATAACAATGTGAGCACCTCCGAAGCTCGGTGGTAGCACAGAAACCGAGGTCTCTGAAGAGGTGAATGATACATTTGAGTATTTACTATATCTTAGTGTTAGTTGTCCGTTTTCTTGACTGCGACTAGCGATACATTAAATAATTACTTACACCGGCCCGAGGCGGTGAGATGGGATTGCTTCTGAATTCACCTGAATGTTTTTTTAAATAATATTGCAGTTCGCGTATTGATTTGCAGGTCGCACGGTGACGGAGCAGGAGGTACGGCGCGCGACCGCGATCTATCCTTCTGCCGCTATGATGAATCACTCCTGCGACCCGAACATTATCAACACGTGAGTATCCTAAAGTTGACCTGTTATCTGGACTTTTCAAAACGTTACCCATGTATTATTTTTTTAATATTAAGGATACATAATGTTTGTATACGAGCATTTTCGCTGGAGTGGCGGCCACTAAAACCCTAGAGTATTTCTGCCTAGCGCCCATGTGCCTGGGCTACGTACGCTTTAGCGCTCGTCCGTAGCATCAGGCAGGCTGTAGGCAGCGCTGGTCCTCTGGAACACTTCCCTGTTTTGTGTAAAGCTGAAGACCCGCCACCGTTCCTGTTATGAGGTTCGGAGGAACGCGTGGCTGTTTGTTTTTGTTTTTGCTTTAGTGACTTGACGAGCAAGACGTTTGCCTGGCGGTAAGCGTCACGCCTGCCACTAACAGTAGCAGTGCCAGAATTGTGAACTTGCGAACACAATCCTGCGCCGCACTGCACTGCGCTCGTCACCCTGAAGTGTATTTAACTTTAGTTAACAAAACTCATATTAAGGGTACTGGTTCGTTGTTTCAAGGTTCTACAAATGCCGGCTGATCGTACGTTGTTCCCGCGAGCTGGACAGCGGCGGCCAAGTGCTCAACTGTTACGGGCCTCACCGCGCGCGCGACACCACCTCGCGCCGCCGCCAACTGCTGCGGGCCCAATACTTGTTCACGTGCTCCTGCGCCGCTTGTCTCGACATCGAGAGGCGAGACTTTGTTGTTAGTATTTACAATTCTCAATAGTTAACTTAAAGTTTTTGTTTTATTTATAAGGGAATACTCATGTTTAATTAAATCGGATACTCCGACTATAGTTTCGATCACATCCGGTGACCTTTTTCAAAGAGGAGAAAACAGAGCCCGACGCGCGTGCAGCTACGTCCTGCTTAGCACAAAAAAAAGTTAATCGTTAAATTCGTTCTGTTAACAGAATGTTTCGATTCGTGGCACACCTAACTGATCTAACCCTAACCACGTATACCTGGCGAATCCTATCTTATCTGTTTTCTGTTTAATTTTACATTTGCGAATAAGAACGTGGAATCACTAGTCGGATTGTAATCTAGCGTTATCGTAATTAAGGATATTAACTAGTGTGTCAGGCAGGCTGTCTCTTTTTCAGTATTTTAATCTAAGAGTTACACATGTATACTTCAGATGAGATCGATATTTAAATTGGCTTGGCCCTATTTACGAAACGAAATAAAAAGAGTACAGAGATACTGATACTACTGATAGATATATGATGATGTTATTTTAATTTTAAATTATATTTTACGTGCTTGCGGAGCTAAAGGGACTATTTGAGCCACGCTACGCGGAGCGAACCGTATACCGTATACACACCACGGGAGCAAGTAAATAAGCCTCAGATATCACGTTTATCACCCTCGGCTTCGCCTCGGGAGATAATATACATGGGATCTGTGTCATTCTTTACTTTTGCTTCCTAGGTGAGTAATCTAACTATTCTAAGTAATCTAATATTAAATCGCTTCGGGAATCATATCGATGGCCAAAGAAATTTAAAAAAGTTGTACAGCTACATTTTAATTCTGCTGTGTGTATTTATGTGAGATAAATAATAAAATAGGGAGGCCTATTTTAGGTTGTCATAATCCCCCAGGCTTGCCAGGCTTGGGGATCGCAGTGCTGCTGCCCGTCGTCCGGTGGTTCTGTATGCAGTTTTAGGACATACCCAGGTCCCGCCCTATTAAGGGGAGGCCTTCGTCCAGCAATGGACGTCTTCTGGCTAATGATGTGATGATGTGAATAATAAAATAGTATTGTTTTGTGGTACAGCTGTTGTTCAACGCGTACGCGTGTCCATCGTGCAAGGGGCCGGTGGTGCGCGGCACGCGGCGGCGCGCAGCGTGTCCGCACTGCCAGACGCCCTTTGACCCACAGCGGGCCGCACACTTGCTCGACGAAGCAGACGGCCTTTTGGCACAAGGTACATATACAGATAAGATAGATAAAGCTTTTGTTCTCTAACCATAAGTAACTTTAAGAGAGTTTTGGCGGGAACACGGAAAAATCATGTCGTTGCATTAATAAGATATTTATATACAATAACTAAGAAAAAAAAGTAATTTTAAATATATTATACTAATGAATAAGTTATATAAATAAAAACAGTAAGTATATATTCTTTTCAGCAACGTCAGGTTGTCTTTGGACATAGGCCTCCCCTAGTTTCCCCTAGTTTTTCTATCGCGAGCTATTCTTCTCCATCCCTTTGGTAAATCATCTTTCCGTCTTGTTAATTGACGTCCTCTTTGTCTTTTACCGCTTCTGGGTACCATTCCAAGATGCATTGGCACAAGGTACACACCACAGAAAAGCGAAAGACTTACTTCTTAGGTAGAACGGCTGTCAAAACAATGTTGTAAACCGCTGTCGCCAGTTTCACACATAATTGTATAGAAACTACGACGAAAAAAATGCCAATCATTGGTCGCGCATTTGAAGTAAAACGCTCGAAATGCCATTTTGCAACAGATTAAAATTTATCTAATTACGATGCAATGTGGTTTGGTTGTCTTTTTGCGTATTCTCAGTTTAAAAACATGTATATTGATAGAATAGGCTAGATGACTGATGTTTATATCGTTGAAACCAATAGCTTTGATGAAGAATTTAAGTAAATATAATAAGTTTATTGAAAAAATAATTTAAATCGGTTAATAATGTTCTGATATATGAGCGTTTAAAGTTTTTGTTAGAGACAACTCTGTCCCTTTCCCACAAAACAAAAAATGACGTCACGCCTTACTTGTCAGAATATAATTTATATGGCGTACTGAGAAGTGACGTCACGATTTGCTGTTTCGCCTCTCTGTCTAGCATGATTTTAAAATGCTTATATGTTGCTTATTTTTGATCGGATTTTCGTTTTCTTTTCATTAATCAGCTATATTTATGGGCCACATTTTAATAAGACAATAAAATAAACCCAGTCATCTAGCCTATTGTCATGTCATGTCACTTAATGCCGGCTAGTGCGGCCCGTCACATTTTCGTGCAGTGCGGAGCAAGTTTACGTTAATATGTATACTTATTTAAAATAATATTGTTATTGTTGTTGTTTTTTGTTGCGAACAAAAGTACGCAAGTTCACAATTCTGGCATTGCTACTATTACGGGAAGGTGAACGTCTCGCTCGTCTCGTTCCATCCCATTACAAAAAAAGTATCTGTTCATTGAAAACCACATTTGGTCCGTACTAATGAGTTTTTCGGCATTCATGTAAGAAATTCAAAAATCACTTGTAAGGAGACCTTCATATGTCTAGAGACGATATTCAATGACGTATGTAAATGCGTCAATCCGCGCCAGAACAGCTTGTTGGCATTATAGCCTAATCAACCTACGAACCTATGGATCTGGGTATGTCCTAAAACTGCATCCTGAACCACCGGAGGACGAGCAGCAGCGTCTTCTTGGTTAATGGTGGGGATCATACTGCAATCCCCAAGCCGCCTGCCAAGCGTGGGGATTATTGCAACTCAGGGGGAGTTGCAATAATCCCCACGCAATAGAGGATAGTGGGGATTATTGCAACTCCCCCTGAGTTGCAATAATCCCCACTATCCTCTATTAAGGGGCAGGCTCTCGTCCAGCAGTGGACTTTTTGTCCACTGCTATATACTAATAACTAAATAAATATCGGTGGATTTTTTTACACAGCTATCTAGCCTCAAACTAAGCAAAACTTGTAATATTAAAACCAGATAGTTGATAGAATACTTAAATACTTTATAATATATATATATATATATATATTATACCAAGTGAAATCGCGGCGCTCTGCTAGTCATTGATTATGTTGCTTACAGCGGAGCGAGCATCAAGCATGGCGGAGCGCATCGAAAAGTCGCTCGCGGCGTTCCGTCTCAAGCAGCAGGCGTGGTACCGACACAACTCCGCGCTGCGCGCCGCCGCCGACCACCTGGCGCGCCTCTACGCCGACAACGGTACGCCTTTAAACATGCTGTGTTTTGTTTGTTTTAATGCGTCTGTGATATCCGCTGAAAAATAGTACTGCGCACCACAGAGTAATAGAAGCACAGAGGTGATCAAAACATTTTTCCTTAGAAGGACGCGTGAAAACTAGTAAAACTCATTTCTTCCTTGAAATACGCTGGAAGCACTGACCCTTACTTGCTTAGAAGCCTTCTAAAAACACGTAGTAGATATACGTATTATATCGGAAAACGTTTAATACATTTTCCTAGAATATGAACTGGCACCGCGCCTCTATCGGGCGGAAACGATTTCTGGTCGATTCTTGGTTCGTTTTTGTGCTAGGGGCACTGATTTCGAATACACATAAAAAATATGTTTAAAGGCAGTTATCTCCGACAGCACTATCACTTGAATGAATGTCTGTTTCAGGTGATGTCAGCAAAAGCGTGGAGTTAATAAAGCAAAATATACAGAGCTTGGAGTACCAATTCGGATCTTTCAGTGTAGAGGTACTTTTCACAGCCTTTTTTTGTTATGGATATACACTTTAAGCACTAGGGACTGCGTCACAGTCTTGTAGTGCTATTTGAGCGTCAAACTATTGGTTTTGGCTTCAGGCGTGTTCTAACCGCTGCCGAAGCCTACCGCCGCTTATAAGAAAGAGTTTCAACACGCAAACTTTTTGCAGATGGCGCCAGCGGCGGAGTCCGGATGTGGCAAAATCTAGTTTTCTTGTTAATCGTTGCTTATATCTATCTGCTCTTGATTAGGGCATTGTTAATAATCTATTCAAAGGAAAAATACTGGGTACTGTGCCTTTTTTAAGAACCTATGCAGCTGTTGACGGCCTGAAAATAGATTTGTAGGTTAAATAGTTGTTTACATGTTCCACAGAGAAATAATTTGCAAGGCAAAGGATTGCTGTACAAACCAGTATAAATGCAGATTCTTACGAGTCCACAACTCTGGTAATACGAGTATAATAAGAGTAAACCCATTAAAATGTAGAAATTTAAAACTAAATGTATGTGATTGACAGTTGACTACGGCCGCATCGACGATGAGCCACCTAGCGGGAAAAAACCCCCCATTAAAATCTTTCGAATAGATGGTATGGAAACAAAATGTAAACATCAGAAGTACCTTTCGTTGAGTACTGGGAACATAGAAAAAAAAATGTGGGGAAATAGTGCTCGTTTTTTTTTTGTTGATGATTGTTGGAAACGGTTTATGTATTTTTCCGTTATTCTAGGTTGCCCACGAGCTACGGAAGCTGGCTGATGTGATGCTAGAGAGGATTATCAAGTGTCCTCATAATCGTGACTACAGGTGAGCTTCTGCATCATGGTCTATAGTTGTTCCACATTTCTCAGAGAGAGTTCGATTTGTTATCAATCCAAAATTAAGATCTGGCAGGACTTGAACCTGCAATAGCATGTATAGTTTGAGAATTTTGGCGGGTATGGCTGAGACTTCTGTAGCTTAATTTGCAAAGCAGTCGGATAATTATTTGAATTGTTCATGGACTAAACTATGCCGCCTGATACATTATTTTAGAGGGTTCATACTCCTTATGTTATTAATTTACATAATTATGTTTATCACCGGGACTTAATCGCGCACAAATAAATTTATTTTTATTTACCTCGACGTTAAAATATGTGTCGTTATTATGTGTTCAAATTGCGAAAGTTTAAAAGTTTCATTATTAATTTACGTCCAAATTGGCGTTAAAATTGAGCTAAAATATAAGATGTTTCCTGGCTCGTAACTGTAATGTTTATTTAGTTTTTACTGTCTTATCAATTTACAATCCTAGAGGCAAATAGCCTCGCAATCCAGCGGGGCAACGTGGCCAGCATTTTGGGCACATTACCCGAAATTAGAGACTGTTTAAACTATCTATAGGTTTGCTACCTATAGATACTTTAAACGGTCTCTTATATCGATTGATTAATGTTTTAATAATAGTTTAATTTATGTTGTAATTAATTATACCTGTATACATGCAAAAGAGCAGAAAAATGTACATGATTAGAAGTTTGTATTGTCGAATCGTACGGCTCGCATGTCGCAAAGACAGTATGACTGACGCGAGAGGAGAGCTGGTGCTCAACAAATAGTATTCAAAATCCGTGCGCTTATTTCCCGTCCATTCATTTTATCATTGTCGCTGCTCATAACAGCATAATTTATTATTTTATTCACTGAATGCGCCTGGTAATGTAGAGGCGAATCGATATTATGTTTAGTCTCGGACTTACAACATTACATAGTGGAGTAATATCACTTCCCCGTTTCTATGGAGAAGTGACAGGCTTGTTTACTTTTAACATCTGCTTTGAATTGAACAGCAATATAACACGTAAGAAATATTTTAATTAAAAATAATTCTAGCGCCGTCTCTTGGCAACGCTGAATTGGACCATCCCCCTTGAACCCTTAACATGTGATTCCAGGGACTGGTGCCTAGAAACACACAAGATAATAAAGAAAGCAGTTCAGCTGATGGAGCTAAACTACGGCTCCTGGGAGAGTGTGGTGAAGCGACTTCGGGAACAGGAGGCGCTGGTAGCGAGTCTACTCGCCGACACACGTACGCCAGACACCGCTGACAACGTGCATCAAACCCTGCACTATAACCTCAAGATATAGGGTCACCGGCATATGTTCAACCTTGAGATATAGGCCGACTGGCATATATTCAACCTCGAGATATAGGGTGACTGGCATATGTTCAACCTCGAGATATAGGGTGACTGGCATATATTCAACCTCGAGATATAGGGTGACTGGCATATGTTCAACCTCGAGATATAGGGTCACTGGCATATGTTCAACCTCGAGATATAGGCCGACTGGCATATATTCAACCTCGAGATATAGGGTGACGGGCATATGTTCAACCTCGAGATATAGTGTCACTGGCATATGTTCATCCTCGAAATATAGGGTGACTGGCATATGGTCAACCTCGAGATATAGAATTCACTGGCATATGTTCAACCTCGAAATATAGGGTGACTGGCATATGTTCAACCTCGAGATATAGGGTAACTGGCATATGGTCAACTTCGAGATATAGAATTCACTGGCATATGTTCAACCTCGGAGATATAGTGTGACTGGCATATGTTCAACATCGAGATATAGGGTGACTGGCATATGTTCAACCTCGAGATATAGGGTGACTGGCATATGTTCAACCTCAAGATATAGGTTGACTGGCATATGTTCAACCTCGAGATATAGGGTGACTGGCATATGTTCAACCTCAAGATATAGGTTGACTGGCATATGTTCAACCTCGAGATATAGTGTGACTTTTCAATACACAACAGCAAGATATAAAGTGACAGGCAAATGTACAACCACAGAATAAATAATAGTACTACGTACAGAAAGTTAACTCCGCAAACGAATTAAAATAAATAAGGACTCTATCTACGAGACAATAAAGTAGCAATTCAACTCGCACACCGCTGGATACCGCTTGCTATATTAACCTAGATAATATACCGCTCTTTTTTATCACTTAGTTCTATCCCTCCTGACGCGGCACGTGTAACATTAGGGTTGTCTTCTTGATATTTACCCATAATCATCATCATCAGCCCGGAGACATCCACTGCTGAACGAAGGCCTCCCCCTGAGACCGCCGCACTGTACGACAACCTGCCATATGCATCCAGTTGCACGCGACTAGGTGGACCGACGACATTGTGAATATACACAAAATACTTATTAGTGTCAGTTACCAGTTATGTAGTACCTACTACTACGTAGTACTATTATTTATTATGTGCTACTACCTACCTATTACTATGGAATGACATATAACCTGAACAAAAAAAACTAACGCTTATTCTGAATTTGTTTCAAATAACAATCATGCAAAAGTAAAAGTTTACGAGGCCTATTACAAAAAATACGCGAAGATGTAGTTTCCTTGTTGAAATTGACGCGACGCGGCTAGCGTGCGGGCGGACACTGCAATATCCTCTCCGCGCCTAAACTGCAGAGTGACACCCCCCTGGTACAACCTGATATATAGGGTTGCTCTCAAATACACAATCCTAAGGAAGTTTTTACTTTAAGAAAAACTCTAAGGGTGAAAAAAAAACAAATAGACTTTTGCTTAGTAAAAAAACCATCAGAATACTCTATAGATGGCCTAAGCTCCTCTTTCAGCTTTGCACCGAGCTGTAAAATGCGAAGTTTTTGTAAACACAACCATAAAGAGTTGACAATAGTTATTTGTTATGCAAGGCTGCAAAGTTGTTTTTTGGCGCGACTTGTAATGACACCTGAGCAAGCGAAGGCTTCTAGGATTGAAGTCAGATATAGAATACTGAGCGCAGCGAGGATTTCAAAGGTATGAGACGCAGAATATCGTTGCTGCCGAGTAAAACACACAACTTTTCACCACACTAAACTGCGGCCAACGAAAGAATGTGATCCTGAAGTCTGTCAGTAGGTCATGACTAGTGATCGGAAATAATTAACACTCGTTAGTTTTTAACTGGCCCAATAAAAAAGTTACCTAAGTTTCATTACCTATACTTGTTTGTCTGTATTCTAATTTCAGCATGTAACTAAGGGCTTCGGACATGTTCCTTGACGCCGTGGCCTAGTGGCAAACCCGTCACAAATCGATAGAGCATAAAAATGCGATGCCAAAAAGTTCTAGAACTTACCCTGTAACCATTTCAGTTTCCGAGTAACTGTCGAATAAAATGCTATATTTGTTCGAATGCGATGCCTAAGCATTTTTGTGCTCTATCGATTTGTAAAGGTTTAATCTTCCGCCGCGAGCAAAGATATAATTTGGAACAACTAGTGCATTTTTATTCGACAATAACTCGGAAATGGAAACGGATACAGGGTTAGTGCTAAAACATTTAGGCATTGCATTTTTATGCTCTATCGATTTTTATAGGGTCATCATCCGCCGCGAGAAAAAAAACACGATACAAAAAATCACTGGGACACTATGTCACATGCCCTCAATAAAGAAGAAAAAATGCGATAATATATATTAAAATAGAAATATTTACTAAAAAATATAACAATATCTTGAAAATGAGTTTCGTCTGGCAAGTCAATAAATTTAATTCGATTTGTAATTCATACATAATTAATATATTCTTTTATTATCAAATTATTCGAAACTAATGGTATAACGACAAATAACGTTATTTATACCTGCAATTTTTAGCACATCACTACAAAAATGAATAGTTGATCTAACCTTGTAACAACGTGGTATGGTTTAATAAAAATATTGTTTTTTAATTTATTTAACATTTTTAGCGCATAATATAAAATGTATTTTAAGTTGACATAATCATTGATGTATACATGTTTCACTAGATCCGCTTCAATGAGGCCTCGCCTGAATTACGCTTGACAACGAAATCAAAGATTGACGTCATTCTCTATTGCCGATGCATTTCGTTCATAATGTCTAATAATAATAAAAAATATATCTTAAAAGCTACTCTTGTTACGAAACACAAAATATCACATAGGATTTCTTTCCACACGCAATTTCGATTAATGTTCGTATTTTACAGCATTTAATTGCAAAATATCGTTAAATTATTTGAAAATTATTTTAAAAATGTATTCAATATCACTAAATCGCAGCAGAAGGTTTAGGTAAATTTTTCATACGGTATTTTAAGGTTTTTTTTTTAAATATATATTTTAGGCTTGCGTTTGACTGCCATCTCGTCTGATGATAAACGTAGATGCAGTCTACGATGGAGCACGCTTGCCTAGAAGAAACCGATTCACTCGCGTCTTGAAGACACCCAGATTATAATTATCGGGAAACACCTACTCGGGTAGCGCATTCCACTGTTTAGCAGTTAGGTTTTCATAGGAAACATAGATTTCGATTTCGAGTAAGTGTGAAAACTGGCCAACTACAAAAGAAAAAGAAAGTCGACATTTCCAGATGGATACGGGCAATATATTCTAAAAACCATAAATTGGGTTGGACCATGGGAAGAAATAAAATCCCCTGGTACACCCTGTTTTCTTGAGGTGAACCAAGGGGGAAAATGGCCCTGGCACAGCCAGGTGAACTAATGTAGGTGAACCACGGGCAGGGACAGAGAAAAAACTATTGAAAAAACGGCTCCATGTTTTTCAGCGCGATCATACCTATGACGTTATTCCCTCTTTGTATTCGTCTCAATGGATGGACATAATGATATATTTTTAAAGATAAATCCGTTACTATGGCAAATAAACATATTTGTTTTAATCTTTAATATTTAACGCCTCTTCAAAGTTATGTCATCCGTTCGATCACGACTTGTCAGGATCGCATTCTTTCGTTGGCCGCACTATTAAGCGAGGAAAATTCAAGTTTTATTTTTAATTCAGTCTTCGTGGTGGCCAGTGCGATTATTCTTAATATGATGTTCGCGCACTGACATGAAATTAATATTACTTATGCATTTTCAGTGGACTGGCGGTATAGTAAATTATTGAATAGAAAGGTTCGAATTTTAAAAACTTTCCACGCTAGCGGACGAAATGCACTCAGATTTCAGCCCCGCGTGTCGAGTTGGTAAATAACCCCAGATTTTGAATGATGCACTGAATCTTTCCGAGCTTGTGAGGTGAAAAATACATTACCAAGTTTTAAGGTCTGTAAATGATACTTCCAAACACAATGAATGATAGTACCTTAACGATGCTTTCACGTTCCAGTTGATCAAGCCTTAACTTACGTAATATCCAATGTTCTTGTAGAAAAATAGTGAGATTTTTTACAAATTGTTGTAATACGCTCTACGCACAGAAAATTTAAGATAATTAAATTTAGAACTAGATAAACTTTTTTCTAAAGTTATTTAGAGTTACGATTTATAAAAATTATGGTTAGGATTTTAAATGCTTGTCATATGGGTAGTAACTTTATTACAAGCTCTGATTGGTTTCATACATTTATCGATAAATAAGTTTATCGTGGAAATGAATAATAATATTTTTTCATAAAAATAGTATTCTATTTCCTCCTAGATATGGTAAAAAATTAGTTGAGAGTAACTACAGACTTCCAACTCGGCACTTCATATCCAATCGCGGAGCTTTCTTATTCATACTCGGTTCAGGCATCAAGCTAAATGCTCAGTGTAATGCCGGAGGAGGAGGTCCCCGCGGCCATGGACGGCCGGGACGCCGGCTCGCCCAAGCATTTCTACTGGCGATGGAGTAACTATCAAAACAATCTGATGAGCTGCTTCAATCAGTTGTTTCAGTCGCAGTCTTTCGTGGACGTGACCATCGCTTGCGAAGGCCAGAGCCTGAAGGCGCACAAGATGGTGCTGAGCGCATGCAGCCCTTATTTCCAGATTCTGCCGATGGGAAATCTGTGCCAGCAACCGAACGTGATCATCAAAGACGTTTAATACCACAGCCTGAAAGATTGTCAAATGAAGAGCCGAACAAGATACGTATTTGCCAATAAGTTGGATATTAATCCTTCTAAATGTTCAGTGTTTCTAAACTTTTACAAGAAAAACTAATGTAATGCCATATTTATATACATATTTTTTTTCTCTTTAATACTGTGTTAATCGAGCATGTCTGTTCATCTTTAATCTATTGTCTTCAATGTCACTATACGTGAAAACCTATAATTAGCTTTCTGTTTTTAATTAGTCTATGTATAAACAACGACAATATAGTACAATTGTATTATATTGTCGTTGGTATAAGTTACAATAGCTGTTGGTTATCCAATAAATAAATAAAAATATCGGCCATCCAGGCCGTTGTCATGCAGATGCGCGTCGCTCAAGCTGGCAAGAAATTCAGCATACCCTACTCAACGCCAGACTCTTTGAAGAATCGGTATAATAACAATATTGGCAACTTCAAGCATCACAACAGATCACAACAACAAATTCCTGTTCGTATGAAGGCACACTATAACAAACAAACCTGCTAAAGGGCATTTGGCCTCCGAGCACGGGGTCCGCCTTGACTTTAATTTATTATTTACTTATTATTAATAGCCTTGCGTTTGTCTGCCAACTCATCTGATGTTAAACGAATATGCAGTCTACAATGGAGCACGCTTGCCTAGAAGAAACCGATTCACTCGCGACTTGAAGACACCCAGGTTATAATTATCGGGAAACACCCGCTCAGGCAGCGCATTCCACTGTTTAGCAGTTCAAATAAAGAAAGTGGAATCAAACCGTTTCGTACGTGTTTTTGGTGTAACAACCATGAAACGGTGTCGTATTTACCTACTTGTTATTTTTTTTTTTATTTGCCACTCCAGTAGTAGGTATATACTCGAAGCACTACACTCATTTAAGCCCCGGTAATAAAGGCGTGGCCCTTGCTAGGTTAGCACCTGTATTTTGCTTATTATCCCCTATTCAAGGTACAAGTAAATAAATTCAGTTTAGTGTAATATAGGCCCTTTTAGAGTTTTGTTTCTTTCAACCTCTTTAGAGTAATGTAATTATTGTATGTCGGCGTGGCAGAATACTTTAAGTGATATGATATACACGTTAATATTAACGGTTACTGTATTGTAAAACGATTAGTGAGATTAATCTTAACCTTATCAATTAAAATGTTTAAATAAATAAATAGTTTTAAATATCTTCTAAAAAGTGAGATAGGCTAAGTTTGTCATATCCACAGCTCCGTGTGGTTGTTCCATCGTTTAGAGTAATTGTCCGTCGTGGTATATCGAATAAAGAGATTTTTCTTCCTTATAATTATAATTGACTGTTTTAGTTAAGTTATTCTAGTTTTGATAATAACGTTTTTTAGATTTCCAGACAAATCAGCAGCGCGAGTACCGTTCTAGGCGGACCGACGACATTGTATGATTCGTTTGATTTATTACTACTATACCATTGGAGACACGGAAGGATTATTGAAGTCACGACATAATTGATTACAATTTAAAACTGCAGTTATAAGGACAATTTTTTCAGTGACAATAAATAGCCTGGCAATATTTGTGTACACATTATGCAATACGGAATCTAATTATCTTATTATGTGCTGAAAAAATTGCTCGTGTAAATGCACCTTATGAATTTGCCTTACAAGTTTTACATATTCTATAAAATAAAGTACGTTTATACATGTAGGTAGATGTTAGAAATGTCTCGATCACTCTGGTTTGTGGCAATTTTTGACTATACTGTGAGAGATAGTTGTAGTTTTAATGCAATTGTACAAGATATTTACATGTTACTCTTAAATGTTTACTTGTTTTGTTTGCGTTGATTTAACTAAGTAATTTTGTAAGACCGCTTCCATTAATTCTGTAACAGGGTAAAAGGAAACTTAAAATTCTCACCACCATTGCTAGTTTATTTTGAGATAGACGCCTCAAGCCGGTCCATTCCACTACACCTGGGTACCTAATAATAGGCAACTCTTTAGTGTCCTTTGATCACCCGTGAATGTAATCATCTAGGTGATCATAATCGACTCCATACACCAACCGAACTTTGCATTCGGTTAGCATTTTAATACTTTCCTATCGCCTTGTTTCAATAGATGACTCTTTTGCTTGAAAATGTAGTGTTCATAATATATTACACCACAAATAGAACAAATAATGTTATTTGGCAAAATTTTATCTGTTCATCCGAGTTTTCTGGAAGAGATTTCTCAGCGATAAGACCGCTTTTTGTGCCTGTAAGGTATTTGTTTTCCAATGTGTTTTGGGGTGCCAATAAATTTTTATTGTACTGCATTGTATTCAAAATAATTACCACATATAATTATGTACTTTTATGATAATACCAAAATGCTTAAATGATTGGAATAAAAAAAAATATAGCATACATTCTGGTAGCATGTACCTAAATAAAACAATTTTCTTCGGGATTGACTGTTTATTTCTTCAACAAATCAAATTTCGCCACCGGCTACAATACCTTGGAAAGCCAGAAAACATTACATTATATTATCTTATTTAGATACGCTAACAACTACAGGTGAAATGACATGTTAAAGAAACCGACACCACAGGCTTACGATGAGATCATGTGCGTATCTCATACACGAACAATTAAACTATGCAAACTTGTAAATAATTTAGTAGTCAGGCTAAAATGTGTAATCAATATTGGTTGTTGGTAGTTCACAATTTGTGGTAAATTTTAAAGGTTTAAGTTGATAGAACTAAACTAACTAAACTATTGCTGTCCATGCTTAACATGTCTGATAAAAAAGGGACAGCGATATTTTGACTTTAGATCTGTCAACTAAAGCCTCAAAATTTACCACATTGGTCTGTTAAAAGCGATCTTACAGGCGTTCGACCTCGCACAATCAGAATTTTTAAAGCTCCTTGTAACCAACAACTGACAACCCCGTCGCACCGTCTTGTCAAGCCGGAGAGGTCAATGTATATTTTGGGGCCCGCGATCAACAACCGCATACCAGCTTCCATTGGAGATGCTCCTTCCACCGCTTGCTTCAAATCCAAGCTGAGAGCGTGGTTACAAGAGAATTTGTTTTATGACATTGAAACTTATTTTAATAAGATATTATTAATGTATTGCACAATACACTCCAAACGGGACGTCAGTGCAGGACTCATCACCCATTCAGAATTAGAATTAAAGTATTTTTATAATTATTGCATTTTAATGTTATCAATAAACTATTGTATTGACACTTCTCACTTCGTTATTTCGAGGGTAAGTAAAATACAAATAGTAGAGTCTTCGATCAAAGAATGATATTGTGAACAAAAAAGTTAAAATTTCTCGCAAGTTATCTCTTTGAAGTAGTATTCTACAGATGGTAAACGCCCTTGCTATTATGACAATTTTGAAATCCAGTTTCCCAAATAAATATGAGAATAATTTTGGTGTACAAATTGCCGAAACTAACATAATTCATGCTCTTCATTCAAATTATCGTTTAAGAATAGAACAGATGTGGTAGAGGCGTCTAAATAGCCTAATAATACGACTGGCAAACGTCTTGTCAAAATTATAAAATATTGCACAGTTTGATTGCCCAAGTATGATAATGACAATTTAACTCAGCAGGCCTAGCACGCGGAATAGTTGTGTTTCTTCAAGTACGAATAACAAATATGAAATATGCTGAAATAAGAGGGGCAATGTTTACAACTATGCTCTGTTCATTATATTAATCGGTTTTTGACAGCTCATGAAAAGCTGACGACTTAATATTATTGGAAAGCGTCTAGCAAATTATATCCCATATAAATAAATTCGTAAGATCTAGCATTCCCTTTACAAGGTTTTTGTCAACTGTCGACGTAACATTGTAAAGCGGTAATGCTAGATCAAAAGTATTTATTTCTATGGGATATAATTTGCTAGATGCTTTACAAAGTTATGTCGTCAACTTTGCATGAGCTGTCAAAAAGCGAGTTACATAATGGACAGAGTGTAACATCAAAGACAAAATTATTTCTATGCGCGTGATAGGCCTCCAGATATGCAAACTCAAATTTAATTTTATGTGTATATGACGAGAACCCAGGTTATTTTTCTTTAATTTGTTTACCTCTTATCGCATAGCTAATAGCTTTATTTTTGCAGAAATTTTCTATACATCCAAAATTAATTCTTTTTTCGCAGTGGCATGTACCACTATTGATAAGACAAAATTAGGGTTAGTTAGTAATTAACATTAATATGAAATCTGATAATGACAGCTAGAGTAACATCAATTACTTGTACGTACTTTGTTAGATTATACTATCAAGAAATTAATAATTTATAGACATATATTACTTTGTCATTAACAAACAGCCAATGTTTTCCATTAAAAAAACGATTGTAGAATACTAGCTTCCAGAGATCTGTATATACAGCACATGGATTAAAATATGCTGAAATCCTTTCGCAGGCAACATTCCCACATCAAATATAAAGTTTTATGACTTTTTACAACACATTTGCTCGAATACATTGTTCGAAGGTTACGCACCACACAACGGAGCATGCGGTAAAGCCTTTACTGCACGCTCAGTTGTATAGCGCCGTGCGTTAACTTTACGGTTTTTTTTTAATATCCATAAAAATATATAAGAATTCCAATAAGGAGTTTTACATTACGAGAATAAATAAGCTAAATGATCGAACCTCCTTGGAAGCGCTTTTGCTCAATACGTTTGTCTCACTTTAATACTAAATAGAAAATGAGACGTAATATGTACCTAATTCTAATTTTCACCATGCGCACGTAGCGCCATTTGTTAATACGAGCCATTTCATCTTTCCTCCTAGGAGGATTATGGCGTCGCACTTTGTGCATTTGCTAGTGTCAAGTATTTATTTGTATCAAGTTTTTGATCATTTTCAAGTCGAATGAGTCTAAGTCACAGTGAAGTCCAGTCATGCCCTAGTAAAGTCGTGGCAACTTTACTACAAGCTTCTTCGAAGTTTTGGAAATAACACTCATTTAAGAAACATTTTAACGAAGACGAACTGTAGAACATAGTTTTTTTTCTTCTTCTTTACTCCTAGGAGGATTATTGCATCGTACTTTGTGCATTTGCCAGTGTCAAGTATTTAGTTGCAACTTGTTACTATATTTATAAACAAAATAATAAAGTTTGCTTCATTATCATCATCATCTCGTGTGTACCTACTTCCGTTATCTGTTTTCTCGCAAATGTGTTGTAAAACGTTGTATGGCACACGTGCGGAATTGATTTTTACAAACAAGTAGACGAATGTAAGCCCGAGACAAAGCCGAGGGCTTACCATAGTCACGAGTTACCGCACTAGTATCATAAATAACTATTTCATCACACTTGCTCGTAAAGTAGATCTTATTACATCGCTTTTAGGCTCATAATCCAAGCTATTACACACACGTGCTTTTTACTTTACATTACGGCACTTGTACTATAATAAGTATAACCCGGTAAAGTCAAGTTTGTACGTGACTGCAATTAGACGTACGTATGCGAAGCACTCTTAATATAGCCGGGTAATACTTACAGTTTTTTTGTAATACCAACAAAGAGTTCTTATGCCGCTGAAGTAAATGTCTACCTGCGCGCGCATTACTGATTTGGGCGCCATTTTCCGCAAATGTTTGTTGACGTTTTCGCTGTGTGGTTGATTATTATCACAAAAAAATTGTTTTTCCTCGCAAGTGTGATGAAAACAGTCGTATGGAACTCTTGTGCTATTAGTCATTACGCTCTCGGCTTCCTTATCGCGCTCGCCTGCGGCTCGCGCGCATAATACCGCCTCTAGTGTAATGACCAACATAGCACACTCGTATCATAATGTACTATTATAAAACTCCCTACGATATTCACTGAGAAAATATCAAGTTTGTATAAGTTATATGTTTGGTATTGTTATAGTACAAACGGTGTCCTCAATAGGCTTTTAGATAATATATTTAAAAAAAACTTACATTTGTACACTAACATTTCAATACCAGAAAAACACATATATTTTTATCCATTTATACAGAAAAAAATATGTTATTTCTATCATTCAAATGATAACTTCTCGTGATTTTGCGTAGACAAATTTGTTGAAATGTTTAATAGTTCAGTTTATATTAAAGTTCTTCCGAAGGCTAGTACTCTACAACTGGATTTAGTATCGGAAATTCCGGCTTAAATTGTTTGATGTGGCATACATCTAAATCGTTAAAGAATCTAATAATTACAGCATGAATAACATCCAATTAATTGTACCTACATTACTATACAATGTGTAACAAAAAGGTCCAACAATACTAAAGGGCATGTACTCATCATTATGAACAACTTTTACTATGGGGCCAAACCTGAATTCGTGAAAAAATATCAGCTGTTCCATACAAAAAGTTAATTGACCTTGAACAGAATGTAAGGAACAGCTGATAAAAGTTGGTAAAAGTTGTTGATAATGATGAGTACATACATACCCTTCAGTATTGTTAAACCTTTTTGTTACACGTTGGAGATACTAAAGAGAGAATAATGTATATACAACAACATACTGTTAACTGCTTAGACATGTGTTTATTACTTCAGTTTACAAAGTCTGTACAAATGCTAATTTAGGTGTACACGATTACTTAAATACACTGCATTAACAAGCGTTATTTAAATTCTGCTCAATACCAACTAAAGTCGGTTAAGAAGAGCATTTACTGAAACACTTTAAAAAAAAAAAAGTTAAGTTAAGTAAAGTTTTAAAACTTTACAAAAGGTCTAGACTCTAGACCGATACCCACATAACCATAAACATTATCAGATATTGATGATTATGCGTGCTAACACAATAAAGGCTTTCATAAGGTTTTCTCCTTCATTTCGTAACTAGATGCATATCATCTAGTAAATCTAAATGATATGCATCTAGTAATCTTGTCAACGAAAGTGTTTTTAAGTAAAAACACTAAGTAAGTAGTGTATGTAAGTATAGTAATAATACTACTTACCTGAAATTGGCAATAATTTTGAAACCGCCAACCCTATCTATAACCCAATCACTAAATATTGAAAGGGTTTATTCCGAAACTGACGCTAAAGTTATATTATTAAAAGGTCTGACTACATAAACTATAAACAAACTTCCCTAATTCGTAACTTATCCATTTCAATTCTATCTGTAACCTAATAATTATAATAAATCACTAACTAATAACATAAAATCTGGTTTAAAAAAAGCATTATTCTAGTCACACATAATAACTTATTTACATAATAAACATACATTTATCGCTTTTAAAAAGTATCAATACTTTAATTACATGCCTAAATTACTCTTCTCTAGTCTAAATATGACATAAGTAGAGGTCTGTACAAACTTAACAATTTAAGGTACCTCGTCGGTATTTTTCGTGCAAACAGACTACTAACTTTCGGGAAGTCTGGTACTTGATTTTATATTTTAACTGGCAATAGAAATGTCTAACAACGACCTTGATTTTTGAATCTCTAAATCTAAATGACTTTTACTTTGAATGGGGCTAAACATGCATTGCGCTAGTATCAGCTATATTAACTTCATAATAAAACTATTTCTTCTTGTTGCGTCTAATAACATGATCCTTTTTTTAATATTGCGTATTCAATGTTCTTAGCAAGTTTCATTGAAACTAGAGGACTAATAAAAAAAACTAGTAAGAATGTTTGTATAAAACTAGTTCAGGTTTACTCAGAGCTCCTCTCTTTTCTTATTGGCTGACCACTTTTGAAAATATCACCGCATATCAATGTGAAACTAACAAGATAATGAAATAACATGCTTTGGGTTCCGTTGGCGAAAGTTATTTGAAAACTTTAAACTAAATTTATAAACAGTTGATGCATGGACAAGACGCGCGAAAGGTTCAGAGCATCTCAGGTTATGGCTCAGGATAAAAAATGTTTTATCATGTCGCGTCTATAAACATATCTTCATGCCCATACCCGAGCTTCTTCATTTAATAGAAACAGTTATATTGTTTTTCTGTTAATTATTTTGTTATGTTGGCCTAAAGAAAATATTATTAAAAGCGTAAATCCCGTCAGCTGGTAACCGATTTTGATGAAATCGTATTTCACTCTCTATAAAACTTGGCAGTAACTTTGTACATAAAATGAATAAAATTAAATCGTTAAAATTACCAAAAATAATAATTTAAACGATTTAATTTTATTATAATTTCTGAAAAATGTAACTAGTATATTTGTGTGAAAATTGCTCCGGAGAGCACTTAAGTATCGTGAAACTTACAGTTATTAAATTACATAATAAGCTATTATTAATTACTCAGGAACTGTCGATAACATCATAAATTTCATAATAATTTGATGATAAAAAATATATCACCAGACTATTGCTGTAAATTACAAAGATACCGTTAATATAAAACAATGGACCAAGTACACACAAGTACAATGGGAGAAATCACCATCCACTGATATAAAAAAAACAACTAAAACTAACAATGTACAACAAATACAAAAATCAATATTTAGCTATTGATTTTAAAATTTCTCGAAAGTGTACAGGAATTTTTAATATTTCTAGTTTTTTTATCAATCACATAAGGTAGGTACAATGGACAGATTTACTACACAATAAAATCGAAAATAAGACAAGTGTAGGATATACAATGCCAAGCCATTTCATTATAAAAGTACACTATTTTTCAGTGTTCATTTCTCTACCTTTGTAAAATTAAATTTGATACTTTATACTGAAAAATATATTCACTTTGTACGTGAATTTTGAAAGCATTATTTAAAACTGTGACTACAACCAAAACATTAAAAAAACCTTTTGTAATTAGTACAGTTTAGAATGCAAATACATAGCTTTAAAAGGTGTTACGCAACAGCATTTTGCGTCGCGACACATTTACGGAGAGGAATCAATAACACCATTGAAACAAGTCTGATGCGGCTTCCATCGATAGAAGCGATAACACTTCTGAAAGCCGACCGGCATGCGGCAAAAGTGTCATGGGCCACGTCACGATCCTCTTATAACATTTATAACTTGCAACGAGTTTGTTCAGTGCCCTATAACCGCCTTCTATCACGTAACATCATCGGTGCCGATCTGCAGTGAACTAGACGAGCTCGTACATCACGTTTTGTTGGAACTCATCCTCTGCTTCCTCGTCTTCTTGCTCCTCCTAAAATATGTAAGCGAAATTATTGTAACTGCCTGCTTTCATACTACCATTTGTCTACTTGTAAACTGCTCTCATACACATATCACTTGAAAATGTGTCTCTGTATTTATGAATATATTTCCATTCGTTTCATGATTAATTCATGTTAAAGAAAAAGACATACAGAAGCCTACTGGTACATATCTACCACCAAAGCACAGCAGCCGTAAAATTACACATCACCGGACCAGCGTTCCGTGTAAAAAGAGGTGTCAAGCACGGAGATCCACTATCTCCAAATAATATAAAAAAAGTAAAAATAATTTCCTTTTTTTTGATAAACTTTTTAACTGCATTCTCACCTCAAAGCCAAAGCAGGTATCCACTTCCTTCTCGAGCTTGATGGATCGTTCCGCAGCAGCCTTCTCTTGATTCTAAGGACAAAAATAAACTCTTTTATATAACATTGTAATACATTTAAATTATTAAGTACTTACTAAAAAGAAATATAGTAAGCCCATCCTTCCAATGACTCATCTCATAGACTGCCTTGTAGCTCAGTTGGTAGCATGTCTGCCTTCAGAGCTGTAGGGCGTGGATTCGATCCCCATCCAGGGCAAACATTTATGTGACGAACATAGATGTTTGTTCTGTATCTGGGTGTAGTATGTATAATAAGTATGTATTTACAAAAAAAAAATACAAGTAATCTATCAACTATCTGGTTTCCATATTACAAGCTTTGCTTAGTTTGGGGCTAGATGGCGCTGTGTGAAAAATGTCCATCGATTTTTATTTATTTATTTCGATATCTTATTTTCATCATGATCCATCGTTACAAACTTCTTCGCACATCTGTGAACCTGCGAAAAAAGTTAGTAGTGAACTCAGATTTGTTTGCATCTAACAAGTCACACTGTGCGGGTCTCGACCCGTTTTATTTATTGGCACCAGTCATTTACGGCTTTTTTACATAATAATTATAAATTAATTATAAGTATTATTCTATAAAATAAACTTAAAATATACTTCCGATGAGTAAGTTTTACTTGTTGCAACTCTTTTAGAATGTGGGTTCCCTGCAAGTCATACTCAGTCTAACAGTGTGACATGTTGGGAAAAAAAGCCTAACTAGTCTCACTGGTTGGGACAAAAATCTCCAACTAATCATCCAAGGTGAGTTCCCAACGAGTTACACCATACAAGTCACACTGGCTTGGTGGAAAGAATTTATTGCATTGAGTCTGTGTTACTTGTTACAACTCTTTTTCAGAAATGTACAGGAAATATTTCGAAATGGTTTTGGAATCAGCATCGTATTATTTTGACATAAAATGACAGACCGTCAAACAAAACTTTAGGTACGTTTTTAGATTACACACTGTTACTTCTAACACTTCCCAGTTTAACCCCCCTTTCGAGTTACACTGTTACTTGTTGTAACTCATAGTTTTTAGGTTATCATTTCCCAAGTGTATCTCGACAAGATAAAAACCTAACGAGTCACAGAAAAGTCTCAGTGTGACTCATTTATTGTTATTCGTTGGGAACCATACACTCTTGAGGTCTATTTGTTTGGACAATAGATGACTGATGTTTATATCGTGGAAACCAATGGCTTTGATGAAGATTTTAAGTAAATATAGTATGCATATTGAAAAAATTATTTAAACCGGTTAATAATTTTCTGATATATAAGCGTTTGAAGTTTTTGGTAGAGACAACTCTGTAACTTTCCCACAAAACAAAAAATTACGTCACGCCTTACTTGTCAGTATATAATTTATATGGCGTACAAAGAAGCGACATCACGATTTGATGTCTAGCATGATATTAAAATGCTTATAAGTTGCTTATTTTTGATCAGATTTTAATTTTCTTTTCATTAATCAGCTATATTTATGGGCCACATTTTAATAGGACAATAAAAAAAACAGTCATCTAGCCTATTATGTTTTCTGAGTTCAACAGTTAGAAGCTGGTAGCAAATGTTTGCTATAGAAATTGTAGGTTTAGCTAAGGCACACTGACCTGTCTGTGCTTTTGCATTTTAGTTTGCATATCTTCTTCCTCTTCTTCTTCATCTTCTTCTTCTACATCTTCCATTTCGACCTGAGAATTGAGATTTTATACCATGTTAAGAATATTAGAAAACATAAATTAATACACATACTTTTAATGTGTGTTATATGAAAATCACTGTAGCAATTCAAAACTGAGTTTTTAGAATTTGCCATCTGATAAACTAGGTATTACCTAGCCCATATAACTGCCCAGAATGGACGGTAATGTGTTTTAAAAACTCAGTCAGTCAGTAAAATCTGAGTCAGCGCCACATTTCATGCTAGTGTTGTTACGATACTAATAGTGTATCGATAAAATTGTGATCTCGACATTCAGTAATACAATCAATAGTTCTACTCTAAATGTTACCTTCAACTTTTGAAAATACTTTTAATTAAAATATGAGATACTATTGGTAGTTTACAGAAGGTGATGTATCTGAGCTCAGCAACTGTTTTACTGAAAATTGCATAAACGTTTTTTTTTATACAATCAAGTAACGAGACGAGCAAGACGTTCGCCTGGTGGTGAGCGTCACGCCTGCCACTAGCAGAATTGTGAACTTGCGAACACAACCCTGCGCTCGTCACCCTGAGATATTAGATGTTAAATCTCTTCATACCCAGTAATTTCTCTGATAACATTGCCCTTCAAACCGGAACACAGTAATGCTTCCACACTGCTGCTTGGCGGTAGAATAACTGGCAAAGGTGTGGTACTTTCCCAGGCGGACTCTGCAGTAGAGTCCTACCACTACAATCGACATAATAAATAAAATTACAGTACCTGCAATGAATGTCTTGTGTTTGTACTATTTAATAACTTTCTATCATCTTTCCAGCAGATAGTATAGAAGACACTCCGATAGTTACTAAAGTAAAACTATTGTAAGCATGTATTTGTGTTGTTTTAAAATTAAGTTATTACTAAGTGACCGCATCCAGAACCACCGGAGGATGGGTAGCAGCATCCTCTCGGTTTACGGTGGTGAGCCTTCTGCGATCCCTAAGCCGTCTGCCAAGTGTGGGGATTATGGCCCCTATTAAAGGAAGGTCTTCGTCCAGCAGTGGATTTCTTCTAGCTGATTATGTATTACTCATCCATACAATATATACTTCAGAAATCCTACCTCCATCTCCAGTTCCTCGAATTCACCTTCAGCATTATCATCAGCCTCATCTGGGTCTTCAACTTCAATGACCATGTTCTCAGTGCCTGCAAACAACATTTTAATCACCAAGAGTTCACAGCACACTTGCTCCCATAAAACAATATTGGGAAGAAGTGACAAACATAAGTTTGATAATACGCTTTAAATAAAAACAACCTACTTCAATTTCGACTACCAGAATAACATCTTCATATTTTCCAGTTATTTTGATTTAAAACCGAACTACTGACCTGATTTTGACAAAACTTATATGGGACCACCTCTGAAGTACTTATCACCTACCAAACAAAAGAATAATCATCAAAATCAATTCATAATTGGCGGAATCATCGCGAAACATACATACAAATCCATCCATCAATCCATCCTAAGGTTGCCTGGAAGAGATCGCTTTAAGCAATAAGACCGCCACTAGTATTTAATTTATTTAATCCTTTGTATTTATGTTTCTTTGGTGTGAGCAATAAAGAATTAACCTATCTATCTATCTACAAAAAAAACATATAGTGGAATTAAGAACCTCCTTTTTTGAATTCGGTTGGAAATAAGTATGTATTTCCAACTTTACACGTATTATATGTTAACAATATTAATATAGGTTCCAAGACAGTTTTCTCAATCTCCCAATTAACCTTAACGCGAAGATTACTAAGAATATTTAAGTTGCAACCACAGGACCGATCTATAAGCAATTAATAAACCTATTTTATTTTTTTTGTTTGTCAAAATCAATTCGTAATTTTATATGCTATTCTCGTAAGAGCGCAAAATCGGAACCTGTAACCTGATGGAACCAGGTCACCAAGATACAGGCTCTGCCTAGTTTGGGACCTGCTAGTACCTACAAAAATGTAATCGTGTTTCTTTAATTACATTTTATATTATTACCAGTGTTTGCTAATGCATTTTAGTGTATTTGAAATTTTTTCTTTTGGAAATAAATATTATCTTATCTTATCTATCTTATATCTTCTTTTTCAAACTCAATTCGTTATTCGAAAGAAATTGAATTAGGTTTATGAATTATTTTTGTGTTTTATGCGTAACAAGGTAAATGGGGGCGATTTTTTTCCGCTAGGTGGCGCATCGTCGATGCGGCATTGTCAACTGTCAATCTCATACATTTTGTTGTTGTTTGTTTTGTCAACAAGAAAACTTGATTTTGCCACATTCGGACTGCCGCTGGCGCCATCTGCGAAAAGTTTTGCCTGTGGAACTTCATTGAACAATTATTATGGTACCTTTGCGTCTAGAGAGGACCGAGTCAGGCGCGACAACTGCCACCTGCCGCTCGGAGCCGTCCTCCAGCTGGATCACTTCGAGCACCACGAACTGCTGACCGTCGCAGTCGTTAACGGTCACCACCTCGCCGCGCTTCAGCTCCGATGACATGCCGATTTTCAGCACTTGCTTCTGGCCGTTCCCTTCGTCTTTCAGCACCTGTTTTAGACGTACATTTATGTATAACAAACAATATTTTTAATAGGAATCACCATACAATTTTAAGTTTTATGTTCTATGTATTTTTTCTTGAAGTTATTTAATATTGCACACCCCGTCTATTAATGTTTTTTCGAATCCTTTCCATCCCAAGGTTGCCTGGAAAAGATCGCTTTTAGCGATAAGGCCGCCAATTGTTACACTAGTGCTAATAATAATAAATAATAATAATTTACTTGTTCTTTTTTCTGTTGTGATCATCATGACTGTTATTAATTTATTTTTTGTGTGTATTTTAGTTTATTTATCTATCTATCTATCATACACTCTATACCTACTGTTAGCCCCAATGGTCACTCCCAACAAAACAGGCCAGACCATATAGTTCACGACATCGGATTGCTTGCTTACATGCTACCAGTAATCAGTTCTGATGGTAAGAGATAAGGGGGCGTCCATAAAATACGTGAGATGTTTAAGGGGGGGAGGGGGTCGAGTCAAATCTCATCTAATCTTACGTTGGAGAGAGGGGGGGTCTCAGCAAATATCACGCTTTTTTTTTTCTGATGAAACAAAATAAACTTATACTATTTTGGCAAAATTTGTTTTTCTTTTTACAATAACAATCCAACGCGTTTACGTAAGAAACCCACATTTTGAAAAATCTCACGTGAGATTGGGGGATGGGGGAGGGGGTTGAATAAAATCTCACGACATCTCACCAGGGGGGGGAGGGAGGGACAGAAAATTAAAAAAAACACCTCACGTAATTTATGGACGCCCCCTAATGCCTGCCCATGACCGTAATGGGTATCCATTACCAATAGTAAGGAAAAAAGACCAAGACATCAACGGCCTTACCTAAAATAATCTCGATTCTCTTAGTCACTGCTTATACTTCTCTGTCCTTTTCTAGCACGTGCAGCTTCACGTCAGAGAGAAGATGGCAGAGCATCTTAAGCAGTGACTAACGGTTGAAAAGTTTTTTTTAAGTAAGGCCGCAATGCATTAGCGAGTATTAATTACGAGAGTTACGATGGCCAGTCCCATTAGCTCTTTAATGCCGGCTGCACACTCTTGTCGAGACACAGAGTCTCTATAACCTGACCAATTACGAAGGAAATGTAGTATGTACCTACATTTAATAGGGTAGATGGCTGATGTTTATATTGTTGAAACTGCTTTGATGAAAGCAGAATTCTTATGTTTATAAAAAAAAAACGGTTAATAATGTTCTGATATATGAGCGTTTAAAGTTTTTGTTAGAGACAACTCTGTCCCTTTCTCACAAAACAAAAAATGACTTCACGCCTTACTTGTCAGAATATAATTTATATGGCGTACAGAGAAGTGACGTCAAGATTTGCTGTTTCACCTCTCTGTCTAGCATGATATTAAAATGCTTATTTTTGATCAGACTTTCGTTTTCTTTTCATTAATCAGCTATATTTATGGGCCACATTTTAATAGGGCAATAAAAAAAGTCATATAGCCTATTACTCTCGCGCCTCTGTAAATTGGTCGGGTTATAGGGTTTCTGTTTTTCTCGACGAGAGTGTACAACAGTATACAGGGTTAATTCTAATCAGTTAGCATCCTTTTAAGTGCATATTCTGTACATCAAAACAAACAAGTTTTACTATGGGGCCAACATAGAAATCTTTAAAAAGTTATCAGCTGTTCCATACAAAGAGTTCATCGACCTTGGGCAAATGTATGAAACAAATGTTTTTTTTTTGTTATTTAAATGTTGGCCCCATAGTACAAGTTGTTTGTTTTGATGTACAGAATATGCCCTTAAAAGGATGCTAATTGATTTGAAATAACCCTGTATAACACTAATGATTTAACTATAAAGTACCAACCAACAATTCTAGGTTCTACCAACCTTCAATGTCTCTGCGTCAATATATTTGACCTTCTTCTGGCGTCCAATCTTCAAGGCGAGCGATCGCTCGAGATGGCCCGACTCTGGGTCGTGCACGGCCAAGTGCCGAATAAGGTTGCCTTTGTGAGCGAAAGTCCGGTTACATTCGTGGCACGTGTGGGTCTTCTCCTTAGGAGGCTTCGGTACATAGTCTGGGTTGTGGTACAAGTTCTGGTGACGGCGGAGCAGCTGCTTCTGCCTAGTTCGCGGAAATAACATTTATGAATAGGACTGCCTAAAGAAATATGACGGCCTGATAGCTCATTTGCCTAATTGAGCGGCGTGTTCTACAATCGTGACGTTGTGGGTCTGATCAGACCTGGGCTTGATCTATTGAGTTCTTAGGAATTTACAAACAAATAAAAAAAAACACTGCATCACTGACTTTTCAGTAAAATAAACCATCATGTGGAAACCTCCATATACGAGACAAGAAATTTTATGCACATATGAAACCGCCAGTGCACCGGCTTGTGTGTTGATATGAACAATATTTCTACATTGAAACCTATGTTAAAGATATTTTTCTCACAGATATCTATCTAATGATCAGGGACTGTAATATCGATATTTCTATGGTATCGATATAAATACAGTTAATTGGGTATCTGTTTATCGGTATTGATTTCAATACTTCAATGATTTCAATACTTTGTTTTAAATTTGTTTTTATTCATTTCAAATCAAAATGTCTATAAACATGGTTTTGTCTGATGCGCGCTATTTTTCATATTTTTTAAAATATTTTATTATTTAGACGGACAAACAAAACGTCGAAGCTTGAGGGGCAAGCCGCGCTAGAATAAAGAGAATCCGCGCACTGCGGGTGCTGTTGCCACTCCGCGCCGCAGAGCCAAGAAATCTGGCAAGTCGCCTCCACGCCGTATCGATAGTAGAGTATAGAGTATCGATAAAATTATCGATACCTTTATACCGGTATTTGGAAAAAGTGGTATACATATAAAAGTATCGATATTTTTCATTTATCGATTTCGGTCGCTACTAATGATAGTCACCTGAAGGTCTGGTTGCAGTCATCGCAAGCGAAGGGCTTCTCGTCGGTGTGCTTGAGAAGATGAGACTTAAGATGCCGCAAAGTCGTGGAGGCGTAAGGGCAAAGGTCGCACTTGAAGCACTTTTCACCCTCGTGAGTCTGAATGACCAAGATAAGTATGTGTTAGTTTACCTATGTAACAGTAGTGTGCAAAAATGTGTAGATTTCAAACTAAGAGACTAGATGTACTAAATCTTTAGCATGAACAATAGATAAATAATTGATCAATCATAAGGGGCCTAAATTCGATCAGCAACACTTCTGAATGAAAACTACTTTTTGTAGCACATTGCATTGCACTGACTATTTTTCACGGGGAGCCCACTCTTATGTTAACATGACATAATGGTGACATGTCATTTTCTAACTGTAAACTTTGGCAATTTTAGGAATCAAAAATTGATCCAGTCGGATTAAGGCTCTGAGGGTTCTGTATAATTTATATGTTTGCTTGACTTACTGATTAAGTAATCCTAAACTTGAGCCCAATCCTCGTTTAAATTAAACTTTTCAACCTCTAGAGTTAGCACTATAATTACTTCTAATTTGATGCTTTTATAAATCAATTACGCTTATGCATATTTATTTTGAGTATAGAAAAGTAAAATTCAAAGTTACCTTATTGTGCATCTTGCAAGAGTATCTGTCGGGGAAAGATTTGCCACAGCGCTTGCATTTGAGCGGCTTGTCCGAGGTGTGCAGCTTCTGCACGTGGATACGCAAGTCGGTTTTGCGGCCGCACTTTGCCGGGCACAGCTCGCAAGCGTACACCGGCTTCTCCGAAACTGTCACCAAATAACAAGTGGATAACACATTAAAAACCTTATTACACGACGCGATTTCAAAGATCCCTTATAGGATAGTGTAATAAGAGAAAGTGAGGTAGAATAGTAGCTAGAGCGATAGGATGGTCCCCAATGACCTTGCGCCGTAAGCGCCTGTGTTAGGGTCCACTTTTCAGTGCAGTGTAATAAGCGACGTCCTAGCTAGGAGCAAGGAGGCGCCTTATTATCGGGTACTTGACATCGCGTAGTGTAATAAGGCTGTAAGTAGTAGAGAAAAAATCCACAAGTTTACAACAACTAGTGTTTTCGAGTGATTTCCTTCTAAATTAACCTCAAATTAAGATTTTCGTATAAATGTAACTCAGTGTAGTGTATTGGGAACTAGTGCATGAAATGGACTGGGATCAGTTCATAAAAAATATATACATTTTGGTTCCTTGGTAACTAGAGGGATATGTTAAATAAGCGCTGAACCTAGACCTACATATTACAAGGTTAAACAACGATAAACCCATAAACGATTTTACGCTCATGATATCGTCATTCAACTAATATGCCTCATCTTGTCTCTTGTGTGACATGTTAGGTGAGGTGTGCTGGAGTGGAAATCATCCTAAATGGATAATTCAGGTCCGCTCTTCAAGTGGCAACATAAGCATTTCTCTTATTTTCTAGTCCTTCTTTTTATTTTTACTTCTTGTTCAATAGTTGGATAAAACAACTTAAGACTTACCATTATGAATGAGTCGGTGAGCCTTCAACGAGTTGGACTGTGAGAAGCACATACTGCACAAATCACATTTGTACGGTTTCTCTCCAGTGTGTGTGCGTTGGTGACGCTTCAACTTGAAAGTGTCCGGGGAAGCATAGGTGCAGTCCGTGCACTAAGGAAACATACAAACTTTTCACAAGATCTATAAAATTCAGTCAATTGTTTAAATAGTCCTTTGTGGGTATCATGTGAGCGTTGTTAGAGAAATATGTCAAGCTATGTTGATTTTTATCTCAGACATATTAATGTTGTGGCTAGTATCTTAGTTACTAGTAATAATTTTTCTTAGGGTCTGTCCAATTTGTTCTATGGAATAAAATGGACAGAATAGAATCAAAATGTTTACCCATCTATTCCTAAAAGCCACATATTATTTCACCAACTTCGTTTCTCAGAGACATCATCAAGGCAGTAATAAGATTATTTATGTAAATAATATGTCTGTATCCATTTGAATATCAATAGTGATGGATAGACTCGAGGAAATAAGACACTACATTATACATAGAATTAAACAAATCTTTAAATATATTCGAAAAGCTACGCTTGCGCCTGCATCTCAATTTGAGTATGTTATCCAAACAGAATACACATAACATAAGTCTTATTATTTATTTGTTTATTACGCAAGCACACTAGACTTGCATTAAACTGCCATCTTGCCTCATGATAGCTGAAGATGCAGTCTATGATAGAGCATGCTTGCCTTGAAGAAAACCCATTCACCCTGTTAAAGACACCCAGACTATAATGATCTATCGGAAAACACCCGCTTGTGCAGCACATTCCACTGATTAGAAGTTACAATTAAATGGAATCAAATAGTTCTATTTACGTTTTAAGAAAAAACACAAACGCCGGAAGATGCATCGTAGAAAGGCCTCCCACTAGGTGGAACGATGACATTGTAAATGTCGCGGGCAGCAGGTGGATGCAAACGGCAGGTTGTCGTACAGTGTGGTGGTCTAAGGGTAGTGGACATCTCAGGGCGAATGATGAGGTTTTTGGAATATGTATCAACCATGAAGCGATGTCACTTCTTCGAGCTGATGGCTCATAATAAGTCAGAAGCACACTCTGAAATGTATGTGAAAAAGCCAATAGAATAGCTACTTTGTGTTTATTTTTTTAAGTAAATCTTACCTGATAGGGTCTTTCGCCAGTATGACAACGCACGTGACGGCGCAGCTTGGAAAGCTCGACAGAGGCGTAGTCACACTCGGTGCACTTATGGGGCTTCTCATGGGTGTGCTTGTAGCGGACATGGCGTACCAGCTCACCTGGAACATAGAGCACACGTCATGTGGTGTTTTTAAATGTTTGACGGCAACTCACCTGATTTTAAGTGACGATGTGATTAGAGATCTTTAACACATCTAGCCTGGAATTTTTTGGTAGTTAGAGCATCAAATCCCGAGTCCTGACGCCCATAGGAAAAACCGTAGCACTACGCTACAGCTTCATTTACCAGCAATTCAAGCTCATTGTTGGGATTTGAACACACGCCCATGCATCCAAATCATAATATTAGCCACATAAACTCCAGATGGCACTCCAATCCACATTTACTGAAGTCATGGCTCTTGATGTATTAATTGTAACCTATGTAATTTTATTATAACTATGTACTATCTCGGCCAAATCATCAATCTCAGCTCTTATAAAGAGCAAAATATATAGCAAATATTTAAGATTAACACTAACCGCTAGTAGTGAATGTAGCACCACAGGACTTGCACGCATGAGGCTTGACACCATTGTGCATGTTAGTGTGGTTCTGCAGCGAAGCATGTGTCTTGAAGCTGCGGTCGCACACCTTACAATTATGCGGCCTATCTTCAGAGTGGGACTTCATGTGACGGATGAGCAGGTATCTAGTTGCAAATAATTATGTATTTATTTGATGACAGACAGCCAACATTCATTGATATGCCTATTTCAACTTTAAAAATGTTGTATTTTTATGTAAGTTTTTTATAGATAGCCTAGATTTAGTAAGTGTTTTTTTCTTCTTGGCAAGCGCCTTTCTAAAGGAAAATGAAGTAAGAAGGAGCAGGAGAGTAACAAGCAGTCTAAGGCATATTCTACCTAGTAAAATTGAAAAAAAAAAATTTTTAATTGCTTTTTTACTAACATATAGTAGAGAGTGTAGTGACAAACGCTCAAGCCAGCTGGCAGCATACCTACCAATCAATGCATGAGGCAATGGCTTAATGTCCAATGGCCAATGCGGGTCTAAATAAACACCAGCTGTTTGTTTGGAACCAATTGCATTCATCTGGTTTTCATGCTTATGCACCTGCTTGTTATGATAGAAATTGCCATAGAGTTTATGAGTAGAGGACAAAAGAGATCTAATTACATTTTTTCCTCGGTACTTACCCACATAAAAATTAAATAAAAAGGAGGTTAGGTAAAAAGTATCTTATAGTTTCTTACCGTCTGTGGCTGCTGTAGGTACAGAAATTACATGAAAAAGTTGCTCGAGCCCCCTTAAGCTTGCGTTTCCTCCTGGCAGGCTTGACATCTTCCACCAGCTGTTCTGGTTCTGCCTCATCTTCTTCCTCCTCTTCGTCATCTTCTTCTTCTACAAAATTGTACACATCCATTGTTGCTTTTTCTTCCTGCAAGATAATGTTAGCTATATATCATACACTCTTCTAGACAAAGCCTTATTTATTTATAAACAGTCCTAACTTACATCATTCCACTTCTGTGCAATACAAAAATGAACATGCGATAACATCATTGAATCAAAAGTACTTTTTAAATTTGTTTATAATAATTAAGCTGGATAAAAACCACCATCATTGATTTAATATTGCCCCATACCACCAACATAAATGTTCAATAGAAAAAACTAGATGATCAGAATTATAAGCATACCACAAAGTTATTTCTGGGTATTTCTATGTTTATATTATAATGCATAGATAGACAGTATGAAAAATTAAGATCTCTGGCATGACATAACCTGCATACAAACAATCTCTGGTTTTCTGTCCCAACTACTTTGCCAATTAAGGTACAGAAGTCTCTGCCTTACCTCATAATTCTCAAACTGTATAATGCTAATCAACTAAAGCGTTCATGGAGCAATCTAATATACACACAAATATAGACTTATAATGAAATTACGATATAATGGTATTGAAACTGTCTATGCATCCTTTTCATCAAGTCTTTTTATTCCTATTTTTATGTTCACTAGGCCGTAGCCAACATTCTTAGTCAAACCTTGATAGATGTTATTAGTAACAAATAAAACTCATAAAAAACACCATACATATTCTACCTTAATATCAACAGTGATGTTAGGCTGCTGGCTTTCCTCTTGCACAACAAGGACATAGCTGAGTTCACCATTGCTGTTCTCGGAGGGTACCAGAGTCACTGTTTGATAAGGAGCTCCTGAAGCAGGCGCCTCTGCATTCTGTGCAGTCTCCACTGGCTGAATATCAGCCTGCAAAAGCAATTAGTTTAATAAAAAAATGATTATGATATTTAGCGATATCAAAAAAAAAAATTTTTCTAGTATAAAGATATGTAATTTTACTTCCAAGTGGTATGTTTAAGTAATAATAGTTAAAAAAAAAAGAAAGAAAGAAAATTTATTTTATTTGAGACAAAAAAAATAGATACACACACAAAAGTTCATACAAAAGAAAGGAATTTTCAATAATAAATAAATAGTGAGCACCTATATTCTTTGTCACAAAACCGATCCCAACTCAGTGTAATGCTGGTTGCTAACAACCAGCGCTGGTTTTCTGTTGGGACCGGCAGGTGATGTCACGCACGGTGCACTGTACATTCTTACAATAATAATAACATACACAATACCAAAAATAAATAGAACCAACAGAACAAAATGAAAAGTGATAAAGGATAGATAGTGTGACCAATGAAAGAATATTACAATGGTAAACAAAGAAGTTGACTGACAATGCTGATATGCCAAAGCTTTCATCTATACATGTCATAATTATCATTACATGAATACTTAATAGGTTTTACCTGTGCCAATTCCTCATCATCTGGTGCTGGCAGACCTATAATGCTGCCCTGACCAGGTTGGTAGTAATACCTCCCCTCCTCATCCACGAAATAAGTCATTCCATTTGGATCAATCTCATCCTCAGCAGCTTCTAATAAAAATAAAGAAAGCGTATTTAAGAGATGCTGTTTCGCTTTTAACAGATTGCTTACGCATATACAAATCAAATTGTAGTCTAGTACAACAAAAATGTGACTAATTAACCTGTGTGTTCCTCGGGAATTATAGTTTCTGGAGGATTCTTTGCATTGTTCTTATAAGATTTCCTCTCTGGTGACGGCATTTCTGTAACAAAATTATGACTATAGTAACTGCTAGCGTTTGACATCACATGCTTCAAAATCCCATCCTGTTGATTCTGCATTTATCCTTCAAATGGAATCCTGCTCCTATTCATAGAATAAGAGACTAATAACATAATAAATACTTTAATTCCACTTTCAGAACTTAAAATTGTGATTAAATCAATCTCTTTAGGCACAAGTGTTCAAACATAGACTGCATCCATATAACAAACATTAAGGTGTAAAAATATATTATGACAAATGATAGCATTATTTTGTATGTTATAGGATTCACTATTATCAATAGCATTCATTTTGCACCTTTTTTAGATATCATACTTAAAAAACTTAAATAAGGGTTGTAATAATATAAGCCTTTATATCGGATTTACAATATTTAGCTTGGTTTATACACATCACTATTTGTATCCTTTTGTCCTGATATAATTTGGGGTGAAGACGATATTACAATATAGGTTATCATTCGGATGTCAGTATTTTTTATATTTATATGCTTGTTTTTTTTATTATATGCATGTTGCATATAATTAAAAAATCGAGCCTCAAGATATTTTTGCATTTTGCTGTAGAACATTTCCGAAGACTTGACATGGTTGGATGAACACTGTATCGAGAAATAGGATCTAAAATATTCTTGCAAGGGTTTGTTAATATAGGGAGGACTTAATGGAAAGTAAGAGACATGTGACAAACCAGGGTATCATAAACCTTACTCCAAAAAGAGAAAACTAAAAATAACAATATTATAATACCGAAACCAATCACAAAGACAAACAATCCACCATGTTTTTTTCATTGATTGAAATGTGTTACCAGTATATTATATTGCCATCACATCACATTACTTCTATCTTTTAATAACTTTTATCATAATGCCGGACCCGAAACCCCAATAACAACTAATTTGTCAACTGACTAATGCATAATATACAGTTATATTTTCTGTACAAAATATAGCATAATAAGCCTTGTATAATAATCCACTGCTGGACTTAAGCCTGCTCTCGAAGGGCGATTGGGCCATATCCCAATCCACACTGGCCCTGTTGCGGGTTGGTGGATTCACATATACCATTGAATTTCTTCTCCGTACATAAGCAGGTTACCCCACAACCGAAAAGCCAGTGGTATGAAAATCCGTACATTAACTCCAAAGAGCTCATTGAGACAGAGTTTGGACCATGACCTCATGATTACAAGCCGAGCGGTACAAGATATAACAAAGCAGTGCAAAGCAGGATGCAGCCGCACACGCTTCAGGCTCTGTTTTCAGTCTTTGAAAAAGGTCACCAGATGTAATCAAAACTATAGTCGGAGAATCTGATTTAATTAAACGTGAGTATTCCCATATAAATAAAACAAAATGTGTCAAATCCATGTCAGTTTTCATAATAAAATATAGCTTGTATATTATGTATGATTCTTGTTTTGTGTGTTATCAACTAAATGTACAAGAATTTAATGTTAATTAGATATTTGACTATTATTACCAAGTAAAGGGCATCACAGATGACAAAGATGCTATAATATTTCTGACTAAATACTATGACTAAGTTCAATGACAACCAATCGAAAGAAGATCGGATATAAAATTTGCAAACGGTTATTTTTTGTTCAATCATCTTGTGTTAACGGTTTAGTATTTGGAAGATCTGAAAAGTATATAATTATTCCTAATAGTGAAAGGCTGAAAGACTACTAATACAAATGTTGGCTGGAATATACTTGCAAGAAGCATTCTCTTTGATGACCAAGCAAGCACTAGTAAACGAATCCCCTTTCAAGACATTCACATTTCTATTGTTCCACCATTTGGATAACATCGCAGGTAAGATCCTATGGCTGTTAATGTACAAATAAGCAATTTCTAGGCAACTATCATTGTTTTGTCTGCTGGTTTTCGATTTTTTGAAAATTATCTGGATAGAATTCTCTGTGCCACTAAAACTTCACTAACCAACTCTAGGAGCAGACGATATAAAATATTCATTAAGTATGTTGCTGTGTATCAAAGCAGGGTAGGCACCAAGGTACTATCTTCATAGGACAAAATAGAGAACATTAAATTTGTAGGTATTAAAGAAGTAATAAGTAGGTAAATAAAAATAAATCTAAAGTACATGGAAATATTTATGTCTGTGTAGTAAATAGACGAAGTTAAATTAATCTGGCTACCTACACAATGCTATAGGTACTTATTATGGATAGATATTAGGCTTGTCTATACCAAGTAGATTTATGACTATCATGATTAGTTCAGAGATACAGTACCGGTACAAAATAATAAAAAATTATGTACCTAATATCAGTCGGCTATGGGCGCTCTGAAATCATGTTTGGAAAAAAAGATTCACAGCTCGCTGACTGCCGCAGTACTTATTCGAGGAGTCGGCCATCTTATGAAGCCAGTTTACATGTTTCTAAAGTGTAAAAGCAATTTTTACATACAGCATCTAGATGCTAAGATACTTACTTTTATTATGAAAATATGATTAGGTAGAACGACAGCGCTAGTAATTTATAAAATGCCGAGATATTATAATAGGTACATATTGTTTTAGACTCACTTGACAAATGCTTGACAATCACTTCTCTTTACGTTCCACCACGTGAGCACATTTTCAGATTATAATCGTTAATTACAAACACTATCTAAACAAAACAGACATTCACGACTAGCAACGTGCATGAAGTACCTGAAAAAATCTTAATAACTTCAAATTTTGTGTGATGGCGTTTTACTCAATTCCTAAGCGCGATCGTGACGCCACACGCCCTCAGCCAAAACGAAATGGCCGACAAAAGAAGGAACTAAAACGAAGCGAAATGGAGGTTTGTTGTCGATGTTGCCAGTAGTAATAATATTTTGTTGCTTTATTGCAAAACTAGGTGGCAGTAAAATATCGGGAAGTGCCTCCAGTGCCTGCCTACCCCACCGTTGCCGCTGATGCTGATGCGCTGTTCCACAGGCAAAACTTTTCGCAGATGGCTCCAGCGGCGGTCCAGATGTGGCAAAATCAAGTTTTCTTGTTAATCGTTGCTTATGTGCTCTTGATGAGGGCGTTGTCGATAATCTAGTCCAAGGAAAAATACTTGGGCGGATAATGTGGATCCAAACGGAAATTTTTCCAATTGAGTTGTGAATACCCCTGCTGATCACGCAGCTAACGCGACTCTCGGGTCTTTTGGTTCGTTCAATCGCGAACGAATCATTGTTACAAAGGGGTCAATCATCAATGTTGGCTGTGTTGGCTGGTATTGGCTCATGGAAAAATCATGTCATTCTATTGTTTCCTCGCGAATTAATGATGAAATATGGTAGTGGTTTATTCATCAAATGTTGAATTACATTACAAATGAATTTGAAATGAATTTGAAACATGCATGAATGTGGACAAGTGATTATGTGGTAAAACATATCTTTTCGTGCTGTTTTAAAAATTCTGTAAAAGCATAGAGTAAAGTCACCACAACTTTAGTACGGCATGACTTGGACTTGACTGTGTAAAATTTTGTTTGACCCACTGTGATTCTAAAGACTTAATTTGACTTGATACTATTATAACTTGAAAATATGTGCTTAAATACTTGACACTGGCAGAATGCAAAAAGTGCGAGGCTAAAATTATTTGAAAAAAATGTTAGGTATATTACTAGACTGGGAGTTTTGGCGGGAACACGGAAAAATCATGTGTTTGCATTTGCATTCAATTATTTTCTTAAACAAGGGTTTTTTACGATTTAATGATTAAAAATTGTGGTGTTTTATTCATTGTGTGCTGAATTACATGCACGAGTGTGGGCAAGTGATATAATGTGGTGAAACATGTCTTTTCGTGTTGTTTTCAAAACTCCGTTGAAGCACAGAATGAATAATAGTACAGAAACAGAAAGTTAACTTCGCAAAGGAATTGAAATAAATAAGGACTCTATCGACTAGGCAATAAAGTAGCAATTCAACTCGCACAGCGCTGGATACCGCTCGCCATACTCGCCTAGATATACCGCTCTCTTTCTATCACGTATGCTTAGTTACGTGCGACGAGGCTAGCGTGCGGGCGGCGACTGACTTCTGCCTTGTATTGTTCACCCGGACGGAGCGCCGGCCGAACATACCTAAACTGCGGAATGACACCACCCTGGTAGCAGCTCATAGTAAAGTCGCCACAACTTTAGTAGGGCATGACTTGGACTCGACTATGACTGGTTTCGTGTGACTGACTGTGATTTCATGACATATTCGACTTGATTTTAATAAAAAAAAACTTGTAAATTAATAAGCTTGACACTGGCAGAATCCACAACGTGCGATGCCAATAACTAAGAAAAAGCCAACTATGACTGGGACTGAGTTTAGGCGGGAAAACGAAAAAACATGTCGTTGCATCTATTATTTTCATAAACTTGTGTTTTTTCGCGAATTACGGCCTTACTTAAAAAAAACTTTTCAACCGTTAGTCACTGCTTAAGATGCTCTGCCGTCTTCTCTCTGACGTGAAGTTGCACGTGCTGGAAAAGGACGGGGAAGTTTAAGCAGATAATAAGAGAATAGAGATTATTTTAGGTAAGGCCGTTAATGATTAAAAATGGTGGTGTTTTATTCGATCAACCAAAGAAATTTTTATTTCTCTGCAATCAAAAATCGAATCGAGACGAGCAAGACGTTCGCCTGGTGGTAAGCGTCACGCCTGCCACGAACATTAGCAGTGCCAGAATAGTGAACTTGCGAACACAATCCTGCGCCGCACTGTACTGCGCTCGTCACCCTGAGATATTAGAAACTCTTCATACCCAGTAATTTATTCTCTGGTAAAATTGCCCTTAAACCGGAACACAATAATGCTTGCACACTATTGCTTGGCGGTTGAATACCAGGCAAAGGTGTAGTACTTCCCCAGGCGGACTCTGCAGTAGAGTCCTACCAGTATAAAAAGCCGAACGGAAACCTTTCCGATTAACGTGTCCTCTACTGATCTACGGCGTTAACAACCGGCTTCTTCTTGAATAGGAAACGCAACACAACATGGATGTAGCAAACTTTAATCTGATCAGAATAAGCGTTGGCTAGTTTGCAAAAAAAATTGGTGTCTAAGGGCCGGTTTTTTGATCCGTAGTTAAGCCAACGAATAGTTAAAAACGGTAACAAATTGTTAAAATCCCAATAATTCGGTTTTATGATTCATAGTTAGCATGACCAGGGGCCGTACCGTGAACCACTTGTAGCGGGACCGAATAGGTTCTGCTGCCGACACTGCGCGACCGCGAACCTTATAACGAGGCGATAAAATTGACAGTCGCGCAGCGTCGGCAGCTGAGCGTATTAGGTCCCGGAATAAACGTTCATGGTACGGCCCCTGTGGCCTAAAATGTAACTAATGGTTAGCTAGTTGTGTTAGTGGTAACTATAGTCAGTTTAACAAGTGGTAATGTCTATTTTGACCACGGATCAAAAAACCGGCCCTAAGTCAACACCATCAAGCGCGGAGGGGTGGCCCTTTATACGCAGAAACTTTTTATTCCTAAAATTGTTTGGCGGAAATTGTTCTGCATAAATTTGTTTTGCATAATGGTTTCTTAGTAGAAAGGTTCCTTTGCAGTTTATGGTTTTAGGCATACTTATTGTTTGGCCTTAATTTATTTAGCATGTTATTAGTTTGGCATTGATTTATTATGCATAATATTGCTTGTATTGTTAATTGTCATAAAAAGCATTGGGTTCGTTTTTTTCACCCCGATTTGAGTTGGTTAGGCTTTCAATGAGTGAAAGATCCTAATCAGAGCACCTCGACTCCACCTAGTCTTGTGGACCCTACTCTCACGGTCGCCCCTGAGTTTCACTTGGCCACACTATAGGCCTTCGCTTTGCTACGGAGGTCACCGGCTCGCTTCGCTCGCCACCTCCCCCCTTCGCTGCGCTCGGCCTCGTAAGGCGCAAGGATTTCAGGGTTGGCTCCATAGTAAAAGTGGTCTATAATGATGAGTACATACATAGAAGGGTATGTAAACCCTTCAGTATTGTTGAACCTTTTTGTTACACATTGTATATATTATCTAGGTACAAAAGTAACCGTAATTAAAGACAAACCATCTACATACCTGTAACTGGTAACTTGTTAGTTACTGGCAGCGACAATGATAAGATGAATGGACGGGAAATAGGCGCACGGATTTTGAAGACTATAGGCCTTACCTAAAATAATCTCGATTCTCTTAGTCCCTGCTTAAACTTCTCTGTCTTGTTCTTGCATGTTACACTTCAAGTGAGAGAGAAGATGGCAGAGCATCTTAAGCAGTGACTAACGGTTGAGAAGTTTTTTTAAGTAAGGCCCTTAATGTGAAGCGCCGGCTCTCCACTCGCTTCAATCATACTCTGCCTTTGCGAAATGCGAGCCGTACGATACGACAATACAAACTACTAATACATGTACATGTGTTCTCTTTTTGTCATGCAGTAATTAGATTCGCTATCTCTATTTTCCGGCAAATGTAATAAGCTTACTTATAGCTAGGTATGCTTGATTGTGTTGTATTCAATGATATTATATATATAAGGAGGGTTGTCTTGTTCATTTTGATCGATTTGCAAGCGCTGGGCCCGTCCACACCGTCGCTGGTTACTGGTACAAGAAGCTAGTACAATTGTAAGCTTGTACATGTAGCTTTATAAAACAGGGCCCTGATGTTAAATCTCCCTTTAAACCCCTTAAACCTACCCAGTAATTTATCTGATAGGTAACATTGCCCTTCAAGAACACATATAGATAAGATAATAAAAATAAATCCCAAGGCTTCGCCAGTATTTTAATTTTTAAATTACCTACTAGATCAAGTTTAGGATAAAAATTTAGGTATAACCATATAGTAAAATGTGTACATTTTCAACCCACCCCAAGTAGTCGATAAAGAAGCTTGCAAAATAAGTTCGTTGTATTTGACAACATAAAGAGGACTATTGAAATAACACGTGTGCTTCGAAATGCCCTAAAGTTTTACGCCCTTGCAATGTTTTCTTTGAGCTTACTTACTACCTATTTAAGCAGATAATTAGGTACCTATATCTACCTGGTTACCTTTATAGCTTTTATATAAGATGGATGGATAAACTAGCTAGTAGGTAGTTTCATTGTATACCTACCTGTAAATATTGTTCACATGTTAGGACTCCCTGGACGGACATAGACACAGTAGAAAAAAAAAGATTATTTTGTTAACGCGGTTAACCCGTTAACCCGGAACTGCATATAATAAGGACACGCGTACAATACTCTAGTCGCTTGTCGATAGCACCGTGGGAAGAGGGCCTAAGAGTAATAACCATAAATAAACCATAGTACACAATTTATTTATTACTTTACTGTGTGTTATTTTGTTTATATTTTTTACCACAAATAAACAATTGTCTATTGTCAAATATCGCGCAACTTGTTCCTTGTTTTTGGTATGGTCACAGATAATATAGGTACTGTATGATAAAACAATGCATTGTTATTTAGGCAGCAGTTAACAACTCTAGTACTACCCTATAGAGAGCAGTCTACGAGTACTACGGGCGACATTACATTAGAATCGACTAAACAAAATTAAATGTGGACGGAAACGTCGCAAGGCAAAATTAATGTCTAGCGACATCGCCCGACATAAATATCGATCTCAGCCAGCGACATATATCGCTGGACATTTGTTCGTTAAATACGAGGCCTCAAATTCGTTAAAATAACATCTTCTACTTCAATAGAGCTTCCCTCTACCTACCATCTAAGATTTATAGTAATACATCGCATGATTGACACTCGCATAGCAAGGAAGGGTGCGCGAGCGCAGGTGTGCGTTACGGGTCAATTTCATTGAGCAGAAAATAAAATCATATCGCTGAATACGCTAGACCAGGGAGAATCTGTATACAACTACTGGTTTGTTCAGCAATCCTTTGCCTTGCTAATTAAAGCTTTGTCAGCGCTGTCCAATATAAAATGTAAACAACTATCTAACCTACAAATCTATTTTCAGCTCGTCAACAGCTGCATAGATTCTTAAAACAAGGCACAGTACACAGTATTTTTATCGACAACGCCCTCATCAAGAGCAGGATAAGCAACGATTAACAAGAAAATTTGATTTTGCCACTTCCAGACCGCCATCTGCGAAAAGATTTGCCTTAATTAACGAACGAACGAACAACATTACTTCGTTCCGGATACGAGTACGATCCCTCAGAGAAACACCGAGCATAGCTCGCTGTCGCTGAGCGACCTTGAACTGATGAACTGATCCAAGTGTAAGTGTCCACGTTTCGGCACCGTATGTCATAACGGGTAGAACGCACTGATTGAAGACTTTGGTCTTGAGACTGCGGGATGGGTTAACTCATTTCGAAAGAACTCGTTTTTTCGACATATATTTATTTCCGAAAGAAATATGACATCGTATGCTTTTCGAATTGAATTAACTTATTGGTACGGGCCAGGGATCGAAACCACGACCTAAAAATTACGAGGCGAATGTACGACCACGTCTGTTTACAGTACGTCTCGTGACTATTGGGTGATTTACTCATTTTTACCGACTTTATAAAAAGGAGGAGGTTCTCAATTCGGTAAATTTTTGTTTGTTACGTCAGTACTCTGACCACAGAAAAGCGAAGGTCCTACTCTTCTCACTTCAGTGACTCTGACACAATGATGTTATATGTTTCACTCTAACATATATAACTCGACTGGAAAATTCTTTATTTTTTTGTTAGAAAAAGGGTTTTCTTTTTTTTTGATAAGATATACTTTCAGATTGGTCTGATAGACATTTAATCAAAATCGGTTCAGTGGTTTGGTTTTTAAATCATATAAAATATAGTCATCCAAGTAAACGAAATAAGTAGACGTCAGTTGTTTTTTTTGTTTTAAATTAGTTGTCAGTTGTACTCAAACTATTACCTATTTACTGCCTATTTATATGTCTTGTGTTCAAACTATTATAGGTGGTCCTTTATTAGTTTGAAGTTGGTTGATTTTTTTAAAGTACTTACCTAATGTTAAGAAAAAGAAGCAGCCAGTAAAGCCCTCAGGCGTCCCTCTTTATAACGGTACGAGATTCGCACCTCCCCCTTCATCGGTAGCACGTCGCACGTAGGGGTGCGCGAGCGCAGGTGTGCGTCGTGACGTGAGAACTCGCGCCCCTACAAGGCGGAGGAGCCGCGGGGTTCCCACGTCGACGCGTAATCACTGGTCAGCTGACCATTGTTCCATTTAAAATTTGAATATTTTTAATCTAGGCAGACTTAAAGAGGTGCATTTTGTGTGTTTGCAGTTTGTTCAAGGCGATTTATCCATTTTTAATTTGAATATTTTTTAATCTATACCTATATACTTACGTCCATTTAAAAAGAGGTTGTCTCATGAGTTTGTAAGTTTTTTCGAGGCCACTGATTTGATTTGCATAAACATTGCATCAATAGTAAGCTCTGCTACGCTATATAAGTATTGTATCCCCGAATGATATAGGCTATATTTTATTTTTATCATCATCATTATCAGCCCGGAGACGTCCACTGACAAAGGCACAATATAGCATAATCATCCTTTGTAATTGTCCACTGCTGGACTTAGGCCTATGTCGAAGGGCGAATGGGCCCTATTCACCACGCTGGCCCTGTTGCCGTTGGTGAATTCACATACGCCATTGAATTTCTTCTCCGAACTTATGCAGGTTTCTTCACAATGTTTGTCTTCACCGAAAAGTCAATGGTATGACTATCCGTACATAAACTCCAAAGAGCTCATTGGTACGACCCTGGGTTTGAACCCGCGACCTCACGATTACAAGTGAAGCGGTCTCCCGGTTAGGCTACCACAGCTTCATTAGGGTACCACAGCTTCATTAGGCTATCACGGCTTCATTAGGGTACCACGGCTTCATTAGGCTACCACGGCTTCATTCGGCTACCACGGCTTCATTAAGGTACCACGGCTTCATTTATACCAGGGTTTCGGAACAAAGTCACAAAAATACCACATAATTCGCCCCGCGGTTTTACCCGCGATTCATAAGATACGTACAGAGTAGCCTGTGTTACCTAACTCCAAGGTATAAGCTACCTCTTACCAAACATTCTAATCCGTTCAGCCTTTTTTGCATAATTGAGTAACAAACACAAAACAAACATCTAAACATACTTACAAACTTTGACACTTATAATATCAGTAGGATGACGAGCCGCATCCAAGACCCATCCTGGTCTTCAAATCTAGAGTACCTAAATAAGTTCCTTCTAATTTAGTGTGCTCCATCCTAGACTACACCATTGATTAGCATCAGGCAGGATGTGGTCACTTTAGAGCCATTTCCCGTTCCAGGCACGATACTATCTTCGACCACACCGTCACCATACCGTCGCATCCATAGCATAAAATTACACAAAACCCATAAGATCAAAATACCTAGCCTACCGAACTGGTTCTCAAGTGCTGCTGTCGAAACCACCGTTCGGTAGGTACCTACTTGTCGACAAATGTTCATCAGCTATAAAACGCCCTTTGCTGGACGAAAGCCGGGCCTCCCCCTATTGCCATAATCCCCACGCTTGGCAGGCGGCTTGGGGATCGCAGAATGCTCACCACCGTTACCCAAGAGGACGCTGGTGCCCGTCCTCCGGTGGTTCTGGTTGCAGTTTAAGGACATACCCAGGTCCAACTCTCATGTGTCTCATTGTTCAAATATGTTTTTTATTTCAACTCACTGAGCTTTAGCTATACATAGAGGTAGTGCTTGTGATCCAAATTAGCAAAATGGTTTTGGTAAGGAAGCTAATAAAATCTAGTAGGTAATTTCACATTACATTTTAGCACACGCTTCAGCAAAGCGCTCCACAAATCGAAAAGAAAAATAAGTTTAATACCTATGTAATTTTTGAGCTAGAGATAGATCTCTAGCACAAAAATTATCGAATTGTATTCTCGAATTATACACTGTAGGGTAGGTAGGTAAAAGACGAAAAAAATTACTTTATGTAAGTCGAAGAGTCGGGGCAGCGCGGAACTGGGCGGAAACTAGGTTCTTCAAGTTTTTAAACAATTTTCAATGAGGCCGGGAACGGTATTATTCATTTACCGAGCGCTGGCAAACTCCACAGAGATGTTATAGCCAAATATCTAGTGTTAATAAAATATCTAGTGTTCTATTCAAATTAAATAAACAAATTTTATAACTTTCTATCCGTATGTACCTACGATCGTATCGAAGTGAAATAGTAGTAGATTATGTGTAGCGTCGCGGGCGGCATATTGAACCCTGAGCGTATTGAAGGGAGTTATAGAGTCCTGAGTGAAGCGAGTGGAGCTGCCCAAGACCAAGACAGGCCAGAGGAGCATACTCTACTTTTCACACCTCCTGCGAGACAATAAAAAATCAGGGCTCCATAATAGTACATTATGATACAAGTGTGCTATGTTGGTCATTACACTAGAAGCGGTATTATGCGCGCGAGCCGCAGGCGAGCGCGATAAGGAAGCCGAGAGTGTAATGACTAACATATAACACAACAGTTTCATACGACTGTTTTCATCACACTTGCGAGGGAAAACCAACCTTTTTTTGATAATAATCAACCACACAGCGAAAACGTCAACAAACATTTGCGGAAAATGGCGCCCAAACCAGCAATGCGCGCGCAGGTTGACATTTATACATTTATTTGGGTTATACCTATTATAGCACTAGTGCCGTAATGTAAAGTAAAAAGCATGCGTGCGTAATAGCTTGGATTATGAGCCTAAAACCGATGTAATAAGATCCACTTTACGAGCAAGTGTGATGAAAATTAAAATTCACTGACAATCACAGGACCAAACACCGTCTTATGTTTCACATTCTTTGTAAACGCACCTATTTTTTTTTAGTTCTGCTTGTGGTGGCCTGTTCGATTTTCGACCAACCTTTTTACAATGCCATTATGAGCATTTTTTTACTTCGAGTTTTGTTTTCCACGAGTTTCCACACGAATTTGACATTCCTTAGGGAGTTTCATACAACTTTATATCCCGTAAGAGATAATGCTTTATTATGTTTTTATTTATTTACACGGAAAACGAATAGTCGGAGTATCCGATTTAATTAAACGTGAGTATTCCCGTATAAATAAAACAAAAATGATAATGCTTCACTTTATGTTGAGGTTGCATGATATGTAATTGGACATTGTCGAGAAGGTGGTGTGAAAAAACTATTACCTACTTATTACTGTTGTAATGTGATCTGTAATGTGTAAGATAAAATATAAGTAAGTAAGTAGGTACTTAACTTTATTTAATTTTTCCCTAGCTACATTATACCTATTGTACTGTAGTGGTAGGACCATGATTACTCTGTGGGTAGGACTCTATTTCAGAGTCCGCCTGGCTGGAGAATACCACACCTTTGCCAATAATGATTCAACAACTAGCTGTACTGTGCAAGCATTATATATCTACCTACTGTGTTTCGGTTTGAAGGGCAATGTAGTCAGAGAAATTACTGGGCATGAAGAGATTTGAAATCTAATATCTCAGGGTGACGAGCACAGAGCAGTGCGGCGCGGCGCAGGAATTTGTTTGCAATTCATAATTCTAGCACTGGTACTACATGCACGTGATGTTTAACACCAGGCGAACGTCGTGCACAACTCGTCACTCGAGTTTTGGCGGGAACACGGAAAAATCATGTCGTTGCATTCTATTATTTTCTTAAACTTGTGTTTTTTTGCGAATTAATGATCAAAAATGGTGGTGTTTTATTCATTGAGTGTTGAATTACATGCACGAGTGTGGGCAAGTGATATAATGTGGTGAAACATGTCTTTTCGTGATGTTTTCAAAACTCCGTAGAAGCTCATAGTAAAGTCGCCACAACTTTACTAGGGCATGACTTGGACTCGACTATGACTGATTTCGTGTGACTGACTGTGATTTAATGACATATTTGACTTAATTTTAGTAAAAGAAACTTGAAAATTCATAAACATGACACTGGCAGAATGCACAACGTGCGATGCCAATAATTAAGAAAAAAAAAAAACACGTCACTCCATTACTTAAAGAAAAATATAAATATACCTACTCGCCTAGGTATCTTTTTACTTACTCTTTATTCTATCTATACCTACCTACTCCACAACTGTCCAAACGTTTCCCACTAGGTAGCACCTACTATTATTTATTATGTGCCATTGCGAAGTTTTGCTTAACACATACCTAGGTAATAAAGCTCCCCTCATCTACATGCCCCTTGCGGCTGAATCCTGTATTGACTAATCTAGTAAACTGTATCCCTAGCACAAACACTATCAAAGCAACTGGAATTTGCCACCCATCTTACCCATATGAAAGATATTGTAGTGTTAGTTTTTCATGGTAATTAAAGCATTTATATCCAAAGCACTCGCGCTCTCTAAAAATCTTCTTCTAGCTGCGGCGTCGCGGGTCGGGTCGCCCTCCACAAATATGGGTGGAGAGCGATGGCTGGCGCTTGCGTCAACTCGTGAAGTCGTGAACACCTTTTACGGGACTTGGACTGTTCCGTGTTATATTCTAATTAGGTACATAGGTAAATAAAACTTGATATGTAACCCAAAACTGAAGCGGGGTGGTAAAGTAGTTGCCCATACCGTATTGAACACCCTGAGTGTGAACCTCTGAGGTGTGAACACAGTCCTCAGCTTAGCCTGATCCATGGAATATTGGACAATTAAATATACTTGAATAAGTATACGAAAAATACGAGAAACACCGGTTCATCGTGGATAAGACACCGCCTGTAGGCGCTACTTATTTTTTTTTTTCGAGCTGCCGTGTATTGAAAAGCAGCTACTCAAGTAATTCGAAAAAAAAACAAAACATAGACAACTTTTCCAAATTAGGAGTTTGAACTTCTAAGGCCAAATTTATGTGTTCTTAGCGTGACTGTAAATGTGTGTAGAAGAAACCTAGACTTAAAAAAAAGTGATACGACTGTATGTTTGTTCCGTGATTACTCCGCGTAATCTAAATTGAAGTCGGATCGAATTGATTTCTTTTTTTTAAAGTATCTACCTACTTGTATTATTCAATTAACTCTTATTGTTTGCACTAATAAAATTACATAAGTATACCTAAAGGACTAATTAATCCATCTTTTTAAATGCAACATTTTATTCCGGTCCTTTCAACTGTTGCAAAACTGAGATCTGACACAAAAGTAAACTCTGTGCAAATTCAAAGTATTCAGTAATGATTTGATCTGCGGTATTACAGAATATTCCTCTGTGTGTTTCTCTGTGTGATTTCTATTAGGTGTGAGATACTCTTATCCCACGCCTAAAACAGAGGAATATTTACGTGCCTGCTGGGCTAAAGTGGCTCCTTTGGCCCCGCTACGCGGAGCAAAAGGAACACCTTCCTCCCCGCAGCGGCACGTAAAATCGTATACACACGACTAGCAAGTAAAGAATCAGATCTCATGTTTGTCACCCTCGGCTTCGCCTCGGGTACTCGTACCCATTTACATGACATCTGAGACATTCTTTAATTTTGCTTCCTAAGTTATTAATGTACCTACTATTCTTTGACGACAAAGATCGAAAATAAGAATTGTACGTACCAACATCTTTGTAAAAATATTTTGATGTCAAGAGAAATAATTTTGTTTTTTATAAGCAGAAACCTGGGTACCTAATAGTACCTATGTCCTAAAACTTCATTCAAAACGACAGGACCACAGGCAGGCAGCAGCGTCCTTTCGGTTAACGGTGCAGCATTATGAGATCTCCAAGCCACCTGCCAAGCTTGGGGGTTACGGCACCCCTTCCCCCCAATTAAGGAGGAGGCCTTCTTCCAGCAGGGGACGTCTTCTAACTGATGATGATGATTTATAAACAAAGTTTTGTTGTTTTCAGGATATCTGTTTGACTTTTCATTAGAATTAACTTGGCGTGCTTTATTATATTGTATATACTTTTAGCTCATAAGTCTTGCCGTTTATGTTTGCGTGCGACAAGAAGGTACGCCTTGTAATCTCGTAGCTGCTCGCAACACCGATGGACGTCAAGCGACAGCTGCGCGACAATCGCCGCTATAGTCGCGCCACGCCACCGTACCGCGCCACCCCCGGTTCCCACGCGCGCATCTGTCCGTTCGACCCTTAACCTTACCTTACCTTACGACAACAATAAGAACTAACACTTCTTACCCCAGCACTGATTTGGGGAGGTAATAGTCCCGTTACTCATTCCGCAATCTGACGTTGCGGGATTCGCAGGCTCCGCTACAACAGGAAAAAAGTACATAAAAAGTGTAATGTTCTTTTTCAACTTGTAAACTTGTAATTTTAATCAGCAAACACTTGTTCTTTTTTTGTATATAATGTGAAAATGAGCGCTCTCCTGAATAGCCAGAATATACTTCCTGCACATACAACATCAATGGAAACTATTGCAGGTTAGTTGTCTTCGTTCGTTATTTTTTTTGTGTGATTTACATATTTAAAAAAAAATATATATTCAAAAAGAAACTTGCCGAAGTTATTATCAAAGACAAACTAGTTTAATTAAAAAAATGCAAGTTAAGCTCAGATCAGATGGTTTTGTGTTTTTGTCAATTTGTTTTAATTGTACCTACATTAATTTAATTTATTATTTTGATTTGCATTGTATGCCTATTATGTGTTATAAATGTATATTAGCTGCATCTTGCGACAATGAACTACCTAAAAATATTATAGCAGTGTTCTCATGGAAGTGATGTTATGTCTTATATGAGAATAAATATCTTTAAACCTATTTAAGTATAGCGATTGCGAATAGCCATCAACTTTTATTTAAAATGCAATATTTTTACTAAATGCAACTTACTGGTAGGTACCTAGGTACCGACTTACTTACCGAGCAGAAAGTTAGCCTAGCATTTCAACGAAGCAACGCGGCCAGAATTTTGGGCACATTACTTAAAACGATCTTCATTTATTTAGAATTAATTTATATAACTGTTTTTTTGTGATTTTCAGGTAGTTAGGTTTATACCTACTTACTTACCTATTTAAAACCAAGTTCTTTAATAGACATTTTCTTTAAGCTGTGTGAAACTGTAATAAGTACCCAACCGAGGAGCTAAATCCTCCTACGTGTGAAAATACAGACAAGGGCCGTATCGTTCTTTTGTTTTATTAAATTTTTAATTCTAAATTTTAGTTTGTTTTTTGAGCATTAAAAGTGTATTGTATTGTATCAATTGAATTGAAACTCTTTACTTACCTAATAGTATACGTCATGCGCTTGCCAATAACAGTTCAGTGTCACCCACATATTAAACTTCTACGTACTAATCCAACACACGTGTTTTTTAAGTGTCGTACGTAATTGCACCTAGCTATTATCTAACATATTTGTTTGCTAGCGTACCATACTTTAGTTTAAAAAGAATGTTCTTGTTCGATCGGCCACACTATTTTCTAAAGTTCCTTATTTTATTTTTACCAGGATTCAACCAGATCTAGAATTTCATTAACAACCAAAGTTCCGCTCTCTGAACAATAAGCGTTAATATATAATAAAGTTTCTGATGTATGTTCTGTATGTACAGAATGTTCGATATACCTAGCTACATAAGAGAAAAATCCTTAACCTAATCTGAAGAATAGGAAACAAAAAAGTGTGCCTAGGCTTGATTGCTCTTATTCTAAACCTGTATTTAGCAATGCTAATTTATTGGCTGGTCAATTGTGTTTTAAAAAGGCATCTGTCGGCTATTTTTATTATGCCAGCAAACCATGTGGTCATGATAATCGACATGACTCGATTATCTTAGATAATGCTCGATGCTTAGGTTTTAAATGGGGACTTTCGTTGGCTTAATTTCCACATACCACAGTATAGAGTATTATTATGTTGAGTGAAAAGCTTTTCAACTCTATCCTTCTTACCAATTTCCGTGATTATTATTCTGGGTGCAATAGCTACCCATTTTTTTGTGTGTGCTTTGGAGTTGGTTGAAGTATCTTGAAGTGATATTATTATCTTTTGTTAGTAGCGGACGCGCTCTATCATAACTGGTACATTTAACATTTCTTACTCTAGTTCTCATCTCTTTTTCGTCATTCCGACCTGTGGGTTTTGTTGTGTTCTTTGTTAAAGTCGGATTTTGGAACGTACGTTTGCTGATTCGTCACTGAAAGCAGAGACTGTGCCAGCATTATCTTGATGATTACCGGTTACTAGAGACTGTTCAAAAAGTGAACTAACATTAAAATTTGTAATTTGTACTATAATTGAAGATGTATTTATTTGTACTTCAGTCATTAAATTGATTTGTATAATATTTGTAATTTGTATAATACGAATTTAAACTGGCAACGCTAAAAACAAAACGATAATACGCATCTCGCACTCACTTTTTGAACAGACTGTTCACTGTAAAACAAAAATTTATAATATTTGATCACTTTTGTCGTATTATAACCGACATTGTATAGAAGCAAAAACAAAAACAAGTACCTAAGTAAGCACTTTCAGAACATTATACCTTCAGCCCAAATCTTATTTTTATAAATAAATCTATATTCTATATTATAATACCTTTTAACATACATTTTTTTCAAAACAAAATTTGGGAAGGTAATGTTCGTGGAAGCAAACTTGATCTCAAAAACGGGACTATTGTTTATATTTTATACCCCTCTGCATAGATTCAGAGGATTCGCTTGAAGGTCACCGAGTAAATCAACTAGAAAATTTATTTTTTCTTTCCTTTGACAAATGGGACAACCCATAAGTTCTCATTTAAAAAAATAACTACGTAAAAAGTTATTCTAGTAGGATTTTCTCTATGAATAATTATAATTTACGTTCACGTAAGGAGTACATGTATTAGTGTGTCAATGTTAGGCAGAGTGCCGGTTTATGGGAGCATGTAGACAATAATACCTTTGCTATGCGTGAATTGAATGCGTCTAGTTGTTTTCGCGGCGCGGCGCGGTGGCGCGGGCGCATCGCCGGTGCAGCGTGTTGATGGCGCTGCTGGGCAGTGCGGAGGTGGTGGGTGCGCGGGCGGGTCTGTTTGTCAGTCGAGCACAAAGCGTGCATCGCTACGCACGCTATACTTTCGCCAATGGCTCGCGTGTGAACGTCCAATGTTTCCATGCCAGGTGCGGGGGCGGTGGGACCGGTCGCACGCCCGACCCGCCGACCTTACGTACCGTTCACCGTACGCACCACGACTCTCGTGCTAAAACTGAGTGCATCTCATAGATAAAACTTGACATAAATAAAAAGAAAACGAGACATTCACGGACGCTTTTGGATAGATGCAGGCGATTCTTACGTCTGAAAACTATATTCGAATCGTCGTGAAACATGTACGTACCTTTATTGCTTTTTGTAACGGGTACATGTTATACATACTTGGGAAGGGATCTATGCGTGCGCAAATACCCAAGTAGGAGCCTATTTAGGTATTTGCACACGCATAGATCTATTATTCTCATTACTTACATTACCCATAATTTACAGTTGTTTTGATTTGTTTGACATTGCTTTCATTGTTATCAATCATGCAGTGAGTATAGATTTATTACTATGCTATGTATACATATGTAATTGTTTTAGTCTAGGTTTTAACCTATTTATTTGCAATGTAGTTTGAAGATAAGATAAAATAATAAATTCTACTCAGATTAAATTTGAATAAGTTTATTGCCTTCATACAATTTGCAAGAAATCTGTGTTAGCTGTTTATCTTGACTCTTCATTTCTTTAAATGTACTTAGGTAGGTACTTAATATATAATATAGTAATATTCCCGTATAAATAAAACAAAAAGGCACTTAATAGTGTTCATATCTTTTCAATATCGTACCTACACAAGACATTACGTATTAAAATTATTATATACTTTTCCGATAGGTATAAACTTATATAAATTTTGCAATTCCAAAACTTATATATGAGAAAAATGCAAAAACTATACTATTGCTGTTTTGAGAAATAACTTTCAACAAAATATAGAGTTAACTGTCTATGAAAAACTGCGAAGTCTGTAAGTACTTCCGGCCTTAGCGCGTTTTTCCACGAGACGTTTCACGACACCGTAAATTGCGGTCACGATTCAGTGGGCCATAGAATCCTATCCACCGTTTTTCCACAGCACTGACGACACCCGTTTTTTAGACAGTTTTCGGCTATATCGTCGGTGTCGTTAAAACTGACGTTTTTTTACGGTCACGATATAGCGGCTGCAGAAACATGGACTTTTCTTTATTACACGGTGTCGTTAACGACTACGATACCACACTTCACTCGCCTTTGATTTAATAGTGTGTTTAGAGGTACAATAATAGTACATTAAAACATTAATCACCTGATAACCCTGTCGCACCGTCTCGTCAAGTCGGAGAGGTCAGTGTATATTTTGGGGCCCGCGATAAACAACCGTATATCAGCTTCCATTCGGGATGCTCCTTCCACCGGGTGCTTCAAAACCAAGCTTAGAGCGTGGTTACAAGAGAATTTGCTTTATGACGTTGAAGCTTATTTTAAAATAAGAGATTATTAACGTATTTTTGTAATTATTATTACATTTTAGTAAGTGATTCTTTTTTGTGACATACTTGAAATGAAGTTTGACTTGTAACTTTGGTGTTATCAATAAACTATTTGTATTTGTAAGAATATAACAAACAACATGTTAAAAGATAAATGCCTATAAGCTAAGATGTTTATTTCAACTCACTGCCTATAAGGTCGAAAATTGCTTAACAAATTTTTCGACTTGTAATCGTTAAAGGACTCTTTTTCAACTTTTTTTTGTTTTTCTATAGTCAATTGTTTTTCCGTGGGTCTACAAATAATCAGCATACCTATTACTCACACATGCACCAGTGTGTTGTCCGAAGCCTATTAGTTAATATTTAAGAAATGGTCATTTCAAGAAGTAGTCATTTCATTTAAACTTCCTCTTTTTTGAAGTTGGATTAAACCAGTATTTTTTGTTGCGTCTCTTTCTTCTTAAGTAAAGCAGGATTGCTAGAAGTTGCCGGCGATTTAAATCGGGGCACAAGATGTGCGTGCGTACCTGAAGATTACCAAGCCGAGACTGATGTTGTGTCTCGTGGAAAACGTTCAACGACACCGAAATTTTACAGTGTTGTTATCGTTTACGGTCACAGTAAAAAGTGTCGTACTGTCCTTCGTGGAAAAACGACCGTAGACGTCTCTATGTCTATGAGCCTTAGATGGCTTACTTTAGTAGATTGTATATAATTTTACCTAAATGAACTAAATAAGATGACCATATCAATAAGTTTGGTTATAGTATTCATATAATTGTACTATACTAATAAAAGTTATATATTTACGTAATTAGGAACAATTATATTATTATACCTACTGTCTAAACTAAATAGACATTTTACAAAGTAACTTCAGGTATAAAGGCAGGTATAATATAGGTAGTAGGTACGTAAAGATTTATTACAAAGATACTTAATAAATCGTTCGAGATATAGACAAAACTTAAAATAATTACTCAGGTAATGTTTAGTAACTTTTTACTAGGTAAGTGTTACACCACATTTTTTTTATTTCTAGAAATGGTCTAAGGGGTCATTGTACTCATCATTATGTACAACTTTTACTAGAGGGCCAACCTTAGGGGCCTACTATGAAATCGCGAAAAAAAGATCACCTTTCCATTCAAAAAGTTGACTGACCTTCGTCAAAATGTATGGAACATCTGTTTTTTTTTTGTAAAAGTTATTCATAATGATATATGTACAATGACCCCTTAAATTATTGCTTGTAATTAAAAAATAGTGGTGTATTGGTTGAAAAACTACTTTATTCGCAACGCCATTCACTTTCTTGATTTCAAAATTTATTTTCGGTAGGTACATGGCTGGATTGTGCTCATTAAGCCTTTTCTTTGATATCAAACCCAACGTAGACTTACTTGGTTAAAAAATGTATTCGAATTTATATTATAAAATCCGCCATATTGGATTTACAGTGATATGCTTTTAGGACACCCGAAGTGAGTGCTAAGTAAAACGCGCCGATAGCTAAACGTCTTAGCACTCTGTGTTCATCAACATATGATAAATAGTTTTGGAAATTAGGACACATAAATATCTGTTGTTGGTTAGTTTGGCTAATCAAATCTCTAAAACACTCAGCTGTATAAATTATCATCGTGCGGCAGGGTTCGTAATCCGTCCTCAAGGCACAGACAATATTGCCCCTTAAATAGCAAGTACTTACCTACTCATTTACTCAATCTCCTGATGTCTATTATGTTTTCTTACAAATTTTATATTTTAATTATCACAATGAAAATGTTAATGAAATTTCAAAGTTTACCATCTAAACAAATATTATGAAAGATGCGCCATCGCGTAATAAAACAACGTTTGAAAATGACCCCCGCGCTGTCATGCTTACGATTTACGTCGGAGTGCGAAAGAAGATAGTACTTTTATGAGAGCAAAAGGGATAGCACGCGTCTCGCTTAGTGAGCGCAGACAGGCGAGACAGTCCTTAGGGCCGTCTTCACGGGGTCATTTTAGGGCGCGATATGACATATCTCCCTCCTTAATATAATATCATTGCATCTAACTAAACGTTTACTTTTATTATTCTGTTCATGTAATATAAGTCGTTTAGGGGTGTGGAATTATTCTGAATGTTTTAGCTGTGAAAGTAAATCTAGCATGAATGATTTCAAAAGATCTAAAATAATAATGATCAACTACCTACCCAGTGGTGAGGTATTCCACGACAAGTAGAGTGAGACAAGTCGGGAGATAGGACAGATATAGCCCAAAGGAGCCGCACAGAGGCGTTCCTTATTACCTTATTTTGTTTTGTATGCTATATAAATGTTCTTAAATTATTTTTTTTGTTATGTTAATAAATAACTCTTTGCAAACTTTTTAATGTACATTTCATCCTGTAATTTTTACTCATTTAATAGTGGAGTAGGTATATACAGGAGTACCTTACCTACCTACGACATACTGTTTTACAATAAAAGGCAATTCAGTCCCTATCTATTTGTCTTTCTTTCTTATCTTCTTCAATTCCTACAAATTATCTCTGTTAGGTTCAATATTAGGTATACATTAATCAGGGTTACAAAGACCAGATTTTACATAAACCGTCCACAGAAAATTTAAAAAAAACATGGTTTATTTTGGTTTCGCTCTAAAAGTAGGTTGGGACATTCTAGTAATTAAAAAAAAACTCATTCTTTCTTACACGTTAGACGATAGTTAAGCTTTTTAACTTTTTTGAGTGGTTGAAATAAATAAATAAATATAGTTACAAAAATTGACAGGACATTCCTAAAAAAATATTCCGCTATGTTCCTCCCCTTCGCGTTTAATAATATTCGTTCTGATACGCCTATTCAACATAGATTAACAGTACGCACCATTATACATACCTAAAAAAGTCAAATCCTTCAATACCAATGTATGTATACAAACTACCGAGCCTCAACACTTTAGGTAGGGATCCCTATTGTGTTTTTGACGAGACATGTGATTGGTCCAAATTTTCTTGGAACTTGCCAATAGCAGGTAATGGATAAAATCCACCCAAGATGGTCAGCAAACAGACAGATGCGCTCAAGGTGCAGTGAATTTATCGTTATTTACCAATATTTGCCATCTCGCTTAGTACAAAAAATATCACCTGCCTTCTAAATAAGTCATACATTTCATTGGATTGTTTTTTTTAATACAAAGTTTAAATTATCGTAATGTTCTCTTAGGTACCATAGTTTGTAGGTAACGGCTGAGTGGCCAGCCCTGATGTCAGAGGTGAAACGCTGACCGAAGATTAAGTTACGACCTGGCTTTCTGGTGCTTTTCGTAGGTAATAGTCTTCGTTGTTGTAACCTACTGAGATTCTTATGTATTTTGTGTTTTGTATTCTGCTTTTTAGTATGAGAACGTATTTCCAGATATATATTTTTATTTTGTAGGAAAAGAGTATTTCTCCATGCATAGATGATCGCGACCTCAATGATAGGGGTCATGATTAATAGAATATATAATATATATTCATAGAGTATAGCTTCCTCTGTGTGGTAATGTAGTACCTAACTACGGTAGGTACGCGGATGTAAACTAAGTACATGAACAGCCTTTTTTGCAGTACGAACAGTTTCAACAAAGTTAAGGTTGAGGGTGGGTAGATAAGGTAGTATAGAATATGTCTGTTATCTGCAGAGGATTGGGTTTCTTTCTTTTAGCTTCTTGCCCTTTGATTTTTCCGTACAATCTAGTTAAGTACGATGTCAATATAATTACTGCATTGGTGCTGGGTACGCCGCCAACTGATAGTGAGTTTGGGTATTTACATTGTCTCTTGACTTCCATCGGTCTGAATAGAGTCCCTTTTGTTTTTGTATGGTAGGTTACGTAGATAAGGTATAATTAGTCTGTATGTATTTTGTTGTTAATTTCTTTTTGAGTTTATTTTTTTATTTTTTTCTTAGTTATTGGTATCGCACGTTGTGCATTCTGCCAGTGTCAAGTTTATGAATATGGAGGTTTCTTTTATTAAAATAAAGTAAAATATATCATTAAAACACAGTCAGTCACACGAAACCAGTCATAGTCGAGTCCAAGTCATGCCCTAGTAAAGTTGTAGCGACTTTACTATGAGCTTCTACGGAGTTTTGAAAACAACACGAAAAGACATGTTTCACCACATTATATCACTTGCCCACACTCGTGCATGTAATTCAACACTCAATGAATAAAACACCACCATTTTTAATCATTAATTCGCGAAAAAACACCAGTTTAAGAAAATAATAGAATGCAACGGCATGATTTTTCCGTGTTCCCGCCAAAACTCCTTCTTTTTGAGTTGAGTTCAATGAAAACTATAAAACTTTGGTTCTGAGCGCAGGCTAGAGGATATGTAGCATAGCAACCTCTAGAAAGCTTTTATAAATAAAAAGAAGAGTTTTTAGAAATATTAAATTACATTCTAAGCTAATAGCAGTATTCTTTAAATTTATTACGAGGTCTTAATCGAAAATATATTCATTTCAGGTTGGCGCAAAGCTCTCAGTACTTCAGGGCATGGGGAGGGCAGCAGCAAGGGTGTCGATAGCATGGCAGATACCACTTCCGTAACAGAGAGCCCGCGTCATTTGTACAAGCGACGGCGCCTATCGCGTCTGCTCGATAAGCTAGCAGTACAGATCAGCAACAACAATCACTACCCAGCCCCACGGTGGCTCATGTTTGACACGCAATGCGTGGAGTCCCCGAAGGAGTCGGAAGACGTTCCCTTGGATTTGTCCGTCAAATCAGAACGAATTTATTCGCCGCCAGTGCCGGAGAGCGAGCCTTTCATCTGCGGAGCCTGCGGACAGACGTTTGCTCTTCACGATCGCCTGGCAAAGCACGTGGCGTCTCGCCACAGAAATCGAACTCCAGACTCTGCCAGGGCGTATGAATGTGATATCTGCCTACGCAGGTTTGCTCGATCTGATATGCTGACTCGGCACGCCCGTCTCCACAGCGGTGTCAAACCGTACTCGTGTTCTGCTTGCGGGCAAGTATTCTCACGATCGGATCACCTTGCTACTCACCAGCGCACGCATACTGGCGAAAAGCCATACCGCTGTCCCGCTTGTCCGTACGCTGCATGCCGCAGAGACATGATTACCAGGCATATGAGAACACATACGAGAAGACCGCAGCCAGTCTAAAAGCATACTTCGAATAATATATACCTATGCATTATTAAATTGTGTAAACGCCAAGTGTGGAATTTTGTTCTTGACTTTTGGCGATCTTTGTGAAATAATATGTCAATTCACTTGCAACTATACTAGTTACTTACGATTTCTTAATCTTATATAAATAGGGAGTAATTGAAAAATTGTCCAAAGTAGAGACTGAATTTGTCATTCCAAAGTTGCTATTATATTCTTGTAATGATACCTAATATTACTTATACGAGCTCAGTTTTTTGAGAAATTTTCAGGGTTCCTTATTGAAGAACCCGTAAAGTGTTTTCGTGTTCATATGTCCGTCAGTAGGTTTACTTACTGGGGCACTTTTCATTAGATAGGTACTAGAAGATATCATTCTAAATTAAAGTTAAATGATCTTAGTTAGTACTGCACACTTACTTTTTGTTTTGCGCAAAGTTGATTGATGTTTGTTTACTTAAGCTCGTACGTTTTTAAGTTAGACCCTAAGTAGATAAATAAAGTCGCTAGGTACCTACATAGAAAAAATAGGACACTACCAAAATTACGCACCGTGCCAAAATTTTAGTCAAGAACGGTTATGCCAGTTTAGACAAATAGGACAGCAGAGTTAATTTAGTATTTATACGTACGAGTGATATAGTGCTATTTTTACTAAAATATGTTAGTGGTTAAAGCTAGCAATACAAAATATCGAACAGTGAAAATAAGTACAGCTAATCGTCTAGAACTCTGTACAAGAAAGGTGTTTTTAAGATTTTAAAAGGCATTTTTGCTCTATCATATAAAACTTGCAAAATTCAAAAGCTATGTCGTTATAATAAAATAATAAATAGGTAGTTTACGAAAACCAGCCACTTGGAACAAAACGCTGTTTTTTTGGTAAATATACCTACGGCAGTGTATATACCGTTGATCATGCTGATCATAAATAATACCAATAAGTAATGTGCAGAATGGTAATACTAGCTTTCCTGGCCCATTTGTATGGAATAGACAACTTCTCATCGGTTACGATGACTGTTGATTACTTCGATTATATTATTATAATAACCAGCAAAGGTTAACTGCGTTTTAGTTTATAGGCGGCAGCCAAAACCTATGTAAATTAATTATAAATATTGGTGCACATTTCACACAGCGCCATCTAGCCCCAAACTAAGCGAAGCTAAGATAGTTTAGAGTTGTTTTTTTTTGCTTGAAAAGTTAATTGTTTTATTTTAGTTATTAGATATATCTTATAAGTAATACATACGTAAGCTTAAGTGTTTTAATTGTTGCCTGGCATTTGTTATGTTGATTGATGAGCAAATACACTACACAATGTTTTGTTTTTAAATCTAGTGGAACTAAGTGTGTTACATTTTAATATAATGGTTAAGTAAGTACTTATTGTTAATTATTAAGTATGATTGAATAAGAACTGTTTTATGTAAACTACAGGTACTTACCCGATTTTCTATTGTTTATTGATACAAAAATGCCTTCGAGTATAATAAAGGTATGGATTCACATACAAGGGTGTATTAGAAATAAACTTTCACCTTTAAGCCAAGAGCATAAGGGCCTTAGCCTTTATTTATCCTAGTTGCTCGAAGTTCGATTTAATGTCATATTTTCAACCACCTTCAAAAAAGGACGTTCTCAATTCGTTTTTTTTTTTTTAATATGAATTTTACGCGATTACTCCGCCAATTATGAACTTTTTTGTTTGGTAGGTAGGTGGTCCCATATCAATTTTATCGAAATCGGTTCAGTAGTTTGGTTTTTAAATCAAAATTACTAGAATAATGAAGATTTCGAGGTATTCGAAGTTGAAGTTCGTTGTATTTTTTTTAAAGCGTTTTATATGCAGAATTGCAGACATATTGCAAACATACCTATCTACCTATAGCTTGGCAGCCCTAAGTTAGGTAGCCCTGGAAAGTTAGAAGGTATTATATTTTTTCTAGTTCCACTAGAAAAAATATAATATGTTCACACATTTAGATTTCCAGCTTATCGTATCTATTCTTCACTAAAAACAAAATAAAATGTAAATAAAATATTCCGATGAGTCAATTACTTTTCGAGATACATCATTTTAATAAAATTGAGCGCGCGACACTAATTTTCCCCTCGCCGGGTGGACGTCATCGTACTGCGGAGCTATCATGTAACTTTTCGGGATCGCGATTCGGATACGACTTGTCAAAAATTGACACTTGTCACTGTCACTGCCAAAACTCATTTGACCCTGCAGGGCAGGACGAAACGCCAAAAGACTGACGGATTTGCTTAACTTAATTAAGGAAATCAATGCATTCGTTTGATAACGATAGCGAGAGAAATCCCTCCGTGATACCGTGAAGCTGTGACAGTGGCAAGTGACAATTTTTAACAACTCGTATCCGAATCGCGATCCCGAACAGTTACATGATTAGCCTGCAGTTCGCACAATTTGTCACACGCTAGCCGTATATTTCTTTTTTTATTCTGCCAAGTGACGAGACCAGCACGACTTGCACCTGGTGGTAAGCGTCACACCTGCTACTAACAGTAGCAGTGCCAGAATTGTGAACTTGCGAAAACAATCCTGCGCCGCACTGCACTGCGCTCGTCACCCTGAGATATTATAGATGTTGAATATCTTCATACCCAGTAATTTATCTGGTAACATTGCCGTTCAAACCGCAACACAGTAAACCTTGCACACTACTGCTTGGCTAAGGTGTGGTACTTCCCCAGGCGGACTCTGCATTATACATAGTCCTACCAGTTCTACCACTACAAAATATATATACGGTTCACTACGAACCGTTACCTTCGACTACTATCACTACTATTTCGTTTCTATATTCCAAGGTTGTATATTTTTTACTAGTTGTTAGTCAACAAAGCCGAATATTTTTATTTTGTATTTTGCAAGCACTGTCATGAACCGTCATACGTAAACTGATTGGTAAGTACAAAATAACCCTCCTTCTGCAGACGGGTAATTCTATAGCAGCGCCACAATCGTAAATACTTCTAAATGCTTGCAACCTCTATCACTCAAACTTAGTCACTGCTTAAACTTCTCTGTCTTGTCCTTGCACGTGACACTTCACGTCAGAGAGAAGTAGACAGAGCATCTTAAGCAGTGATTAACGGTTAAGATTTTTTTTAAGTAAGACTATTAGTTAGTATCGACCTTACTTAAAAACGCCGCTCAAACTTAGTCACTGCTTATATTTCTCTGTCCTTTTCTTGCACGTGAAACTTCACGTCAGTGAGAAGTTGATAAAGCATCTTAAGCAGCGAAAAAGTTTGAGCTTCGTTTTTAATTAAGGCCGTAAGTTCGTATAGGCACTCAGCTTATACTTTGGCTTATACGAACTTATTAAGGGGGCGACACATTTGTTCCGTGTAAAGGTGTCTCTTTATTGTGCGAATGAGGCAGAAATATGTCACTTCCTCTGTAAATTTCTTTGGACTTCCTCTATTGGTTTCTATCTCTACGGTTCATGGCCATGAGAGAGAGGAGCTAAATCCTCATCCTCCAAGATGGCCATGGATACTAGTCCTTCAGTTATTTTATTTTTTAAAGGCACTGGATACAAGTTCTTTAGCCTAACATAAATAACGACATTATTACCCAGTGACGAGCTATGAGTAGGGCCTTCGCTTTCTGTGATTACCAGGGAGAAAAAAGTCTATGTTTATTAAAAACTTGCCAAGACATTTTTCATTTTTCTAATACTTAATTGAAAATAATGAACCGGGTGTTCATTATTTTCAAAAATAAAGGTGTTCAGAAATGATGGACAGGCGTTGAGATAATAGAATGCGGTTACCTACATGACCATCCGCGAATATAAATCGTACGAACCCACGATCAAACATAATATAGAATGTGGGTTTAAATCAGAGAAATTTAAATTTCTGTGGTTTAAACAACGATCTTACAGCCTTACCTAAAATAATCTCGATTCTCTTAGTCACTGCTTAAACTTCTCTGTCCTTTTCTAGCACGTGCAACTTCACGTCAGGGAGAAGATGGCAGAGCATCTTAAGCAGTGACTAACGGTTGAAAAGTTTTTGTAAGTAAGGCCGTTATAGTGTAACATAATTATAAGATGTTATGTATTTTTTTCTGCTTGTAATTGACTTTTTAATCACTTCAAAAAAGGAATACATTCTAAGTTCGACTGTATGTATTTTTTTAAGTAGGTATGTTCCCGATTTCTTCGTCAACTATGTACCAATTTCGACCATTCTTTTTTATTTGAAAGGATTGTTTGAAGGTTTTTTGATAATTCTGTCTCCAGGGAGCATAAAAGCGAGGTTTTCTGACGGCTGTCAGAACGTAAAATCATTTTTTTCTTTCTTAGTTATTGGCATCGCACGTTGTGCATTCTGCCAGTGTCAAGTTTATGAATTTTCACATTTATTTGTTATCATCAAGTCATATAAGTCATGAAGTCACAGTAAGTCACACGAAATTAGTCATAGTCGAGTCCAAGTCATACCCTAGTAAAGTTGTGGCGACTTTACTATGAGCTTCTACGGAGTTTTGAAAACAACACGAAAATACATGTTTTACCACATAATATCACTTGCCCACACTCGTGCATGTAATTCAACACTCAATGAATAAAACGCCACCATTTTTAATCATTAATTCGCGAAAAAACACTAGTTTAAGAAAATAATAGAATGCAACGACATGATTTTTCCGTGTTCCTGCCAAAACTCCGTAAAATCATATCAAGATATGTACGTGACACTGTTTTATTTTTCGTAATGTTTGCACAAGTACGTTTACACCGATCGTTTTTTCTTCTTAGTTATTGGCATCGCATGTTGTGCATTCTGCCAGTGTCACGTTAATGAATTTTCAAGTTTTTTACTAAAACCAAGTCAAATATGTCATGAAATCACAGTCAGTCACACGAAGTTAGTTATAGTCGAGTCCAAGTTATGCCCTAGTAAAGTTGTGGCGACTTTACTATGAGCTTCTACGGAGATTAAAACGGAGATTATTACGGAGATTGATACGGAGGCAAAAAAAAAAAAAAAAAACAAAAAAAAAAAACCGCACACCGATCGTTCCTCGTATTCGAAGTGACGACCGCCTGTCACTGTCAGCTGTCAGTCAGTCAGTACTCAGTTTCTGCTCTCGAATCATATTGTTTGTCCATTCCAAAATCTCTTCTCTTCTTTGCTCGAAAATAGCTCGCTATCGAGAAGGAGAAGGGATATTTCCTATTTCCCTTGTCACAATTTATTTGACCCCAAAGTGTGTAATTTAACCAACGATGGCCGCTAAAATACAAGAAGCACAGGAGCATTGCAAAGCTGCTGAAAAACTGTGAGTAAAATATTCTAATCTTTGCTTCAGCTTTGTATTTCCGAACAAACTCTCTGCGTTTGATGGCCTATCTTTCTACGTGACAGTGGCGGAGTTGTGAAACATCTTCACAAAAGCCATACATCAAGAATTTAATTGAAAATGATTTTTATTAGTTATGCTATTGTATTTACAATTTATGTACTATTCTTACTACTATTCTTAGACAAAATATCTTGTGGAGCATCTAGCTTAGAAACAATTAGTTGCCAGAAGTATTTAAATCATTGGTGTTGGTATGTAGGTCTCATTAATAGGTATCACTTTTTTTTGCTTGAATTGGCTTAAATTTAAATCTAAACTTAAACCTGGCCTGAGGAGGCACAGCAGCAGTTTGCGAAATATCTTCAGGTTGTAGATGGTTACAATTTCTCATTCTCTTATATTAGGATTGGAACCCACACCCATCTGTTGATCTATCATTACTAAAAGTTAATACAGGACTCGATACCGGACACGCACACGGAGGATGTGCAGCAGCATCCTCTCAGTTAACGGTAGTGAGCATTCTGCGACCTCAAGTCGCCTGCTAAGTGTGGGGATAATGGCTACCCCTCCCTAATAACGGGTGGTCTTCGTCCAGCAGTGCATGTCTTCTGGCTGATGATGCACAAAGAACTCGAGCAGAAAATATATAGGCCAGCAAGTAGGCGAGTTATTATGGTGCCGATAATGTAATTTTAAATTCTGCTTTTGCCAAACAATCCAAACTCTCAAAATCACACATTTACAAAAAAATCAGAGATTTTCAAAGCTAGGTAAAACCTTGTAACATTTTGTTTGTTAGAAAATCTGTGATAGCAACAAATATTCTGTGAATATTCTACTTGTTATCTCAATTTATTACAATTATTATAGATTGAGTTAAACAAATGAACGGATAGTTTTATTTTTTATGATTTATGTGCTGGTATGGTATGGTATTTGATTACCATTTCGCCTAAAGTTAAGCAAAGATGCAGTCTAGAATGGAGCTTGCTTGCCTAGCATAAACCGGTTCACTCACATCTTGAGGACACCCTGTTTATAACTATTGGGAAACATCGACTCGGGCAGGGCATGCCACTGTTTAGTTGTATGCACAAAGAAAGTGGAATCAAACCTCTTAGTACAGGTTTTGGAATAGCAATTATGAAGCAGTATCCCTTTTTCAGGGCCCTGTCAATCCAATAAAAAAAACGGCAGGGGTATAAGAACATACAAACAAAGGAAACTTAGGATTACAAATGTACATAAAAATAGGGTTAGTTACAGGATTTTGTTGCACACCCGTAGGATATGTAACCTTAAATTCACTGATATGGGTTTACTCCGCGAAATCACGAATGGTTTGCTGGGCGAGGAATTGCTTTTGAATGTTAATTTTACTGTTTGCAAAGTCTCTGCTTGTAGACCTACACATGTGATCTTTAGTATTCCACCTTCATAGGGCGTAATAATCTCCTTCATCGTATGTGTGAATCTTATAATTACATATTAGATGTTTGTGATGAATTCGATATTTTTCATCTTAATGTAGGTTAACTTTAAAAAAAAACTTTTCAACATTGATGAATCTTTTTAACATTTAGGCAGTGGTTAAGTTATTAATGTTTGTGCTGCTGGTTTGATGTTATAATGTTGTCTAAGTTTTTTTTTAGTAATGCTGTGTACAATGTTTGGGTTAGCAAATTTATAACATATTGTGTATTAGTATGTTTAAGGTTTAAAAGATTGGTTTGCTAATTATTGTTGTACCAAAGTTAAATAAAATAAAATAAATTATTTTAGGTTTTGGCTTTTAGGCTTGCATTGTCAGAAGGCAGAAACCTAAGAGACCTAAGATGTTTATTTCAACTCACTGAGAAATACATAATTTTTAATAAGCAGGATTCTAGTAACTTGTGAGCATAGTTTCTATAAAAAAAAAGTCGTAATAATCACGTGTAATACATATTACATACACACATCATAAGCCATTGCCTGGACATTGATGTGAAAGGCTTGAGCTTTGTAATTTCGTACTGTGCGATGTGAGTGGGGTCGTCATAATCTTAACAAAAAAATGTTTTTTTGTTTGTTTGTTTGTTACGCGATTACTATTAATTTTGATGATTCTTTTTTGTTTGGTAGGTCATACTTTAGAAATGGTTCCATTCCATTTGCTTAGTTTGGGCCTAGATGGTGCTGTGTAAAATGTCCACCCAATATTTAATTTTATTTTTTTGTTTATATTAATTTTATCGAAATCAGTTCAGTAGTTTGGTTTTTAAATCAAAATAGGTAACTGGAAAAAATATGTCATCCAGGTACCTAATCGAATTTTAAGTCGGTTGTTTTTTAGTTCTTGTATTTATACAAACCAGTCTAGTAATGAACATGTAAAAATTGTATCTCAGAGTAATGAACGCAGCTACTTATGGAATTTTAGACGGTACTATAGAATAGACTGTCGCTGTCTACGGGTGACTCAGTTGCTCAAAATTCATGGATTTCTTTTGCTTGACAGACTGAAGACTGGGCTTCTGAGGTGGAAGGCCGATTACGACTCGGCAGCCGACGAGTACAGTCAAGCAGGTAAGTCGAATAAAGATTATACCTTTGACACAATATTTTATAACAAAAATGATTTAGTTCCATTCGAAATCACTCATTAAAACTGAACTATCTAATAAAATTGTCGAAGTAATTTTGAACCTACTTCTTTTATTTTGTCACATCGATTAGAAACTTGTGTAAGTACGATGATAACACAATATTTTGATACCATCGACCTGATGTGAGGAACTACCCAGGTGATTATGAAAAATGAAAATGAAAATGAAAAACTGTACTTTTAGTCACGAAAATTTAGATAGTTCATTTAAAATAAAAAATGCAGTTTTCAATTTTTTTTTGACAGGGAAGATTTAAGGGGGGAAAGGGGGAGTGGGGGGTGGAATGTTGTATGGAAACTTCTTTGTTTTTGAAGTTATAGCGATGAAAATTGATATTTGGGTAGTTCATTCAGGGGGAGGGGGGGAGTTGGTAGAGTCGGTAGAGTTGGGGGGCGGTAAAAAAATTGCTCGGGATGATTTAAAGTGGTGAATTTTGGTAGCGCGCCGAATTTCTTCCGTACGCAGCAGAGGCAGAGGCAGCCAAATACCCCCCTAAAATTCAACGGTGCCCGCTCCAATTTTAATACCTGGTAAAGATTTCTCTGTTTACCCCTAAGTCATGGATTACAACCTTCACTTGTTCATTGGCGCCAACAAGTGAGCATAAAAACGGTAGCCCTCATTGCGTTAATGTTTTCATTATTATTATTTTATTTTAATTTCATTTAAGTAATTGCAGACAAGTGTCTAATTAGTCTCAATATGCGGAAACTCTTAAATGGCGCATAGTTTCTATATGTTTGGTAATTATGTTTTTTTGTCGCTGTTAGTTTCCCGAATAAAATAAAATAAATAAAATAAATAAATACCTTAGTGTCAAAGCTACTTTTAGAATATTGTTTAGTCTTATCGGGAAAAATATAGCGGATTTGTTTTTTTTGCCTCATGTGCTAGGTTTGCTTTCCGGCGGAGCTAATCTTTCCAAGAAGCAAATTATTTTCTAGAGAAATTTATCACCCTTTGTTATTGATACCGATTTGTCAGTGAACAATATCTATTCTGAGGTACAACGAATCGATACTGTGCGTGGGCAGGCACTTAGGTAAACTGTATAGAAATTTTCGGCATGAGATATATTTTCTATACGAATTGAAAGTCTTTCAACCGTTACTAATGAAGAGCGACCGTCTGCCTCGTTACCATGTTGTTTCGTACGCCCACAATGTTCGTCATCAGCCATAAAACGCCCACTGCTGGACGAAGGCCTCCCCTTAATAGAGGGGTGTTGCCATAATCCCCACGCTTGGCAGGCGGCTTGGCGATCGCAGAATGCGCACGACCGTTACCTAAGAGGACGCTGCTGCCCGTCCTCCGGTGGTTCTGGTCCAGTTTATGGACATACCCAGGTCCCAACCACATATGTACCTCCTTACAATCAACAAAATACCTGTCTGTTGTTTTATGACGTCCGAAATGATAATACGTTATTTTGAACAAGGGTAAAATAGATAGTTCGGAACTTCGGATGTGGAATAGAACACTATCGTAGGATTCGTAGGTAGCGAGGTTTGTGATGAACTTGAGTGTAAATTTCCTCGCATAATATATAGCGTTTTTTACTTACCGTAGTATTGTATGGGTAACACTAAGCTTTTACGGCCTTACTATAAAACGCCGTTTAAACTTAGTCACTGCTTAAATTTCTCTGTCTTGTTCTCGCACGTGACATTTCACGTCAGCGAGAAGTTGTCAGAGCATTTTAAACAGTGACTAAGGTTTGAGCGGCGTTTTATGGTAAGCCCGTTAGAATTTAAATAAAGAAACGAAGTAGCGAGCGACTATTTATTCATTTATGCATAAGTCTCCTTTATAATCTATGCATTTCTGCATTCTATGAAACCGCTATATGGCCTTTCTGTGAAGGAAAACATCGTGAGGAATCTTCATACGTCCGGAGAAGGAATTCAATGGCGTATGTGAAAGTGAATTTACCAACGCGTAACTAGACTAGTGTGGGCGCAATTGGGCCAGTGTGGTGAATATATGGCCAATTAGCCCTCAGAGGGTAGGTCCAGCAATGGACAGTTAAAAAGGCAGTTTTTTTTCATACACGAGTCGCTTGTCGATAGCGCCGTGAGAGGAGGGCCTTAATTTTATGTTTTCGTCGAGTCGCGTTTTTTTAACCGACTTCAAAAAAATTTGGAGGTTCTGTTCGACTGTATCTGTTTTTTTTAATGTATGTTCACCGATTTCTCCGTCAAGTGTGGACCGATTGTGAAATTTCTTTTTTATTTTAAAGGGTACTCTCGAGGTGGTCCCATATTCATTTGAAGTCAGTTTTTTTTAAAGTTACATGTTAATTCTTTTAAATTCGGTTATCTTCGAAGACGGTTCCTTTATCGTTGAAGAAAAATAAAACGTTTTGTTTTAGCTCAATGCTACCGCATCGCTCGTCAGCCTAAGAAGTCCAAGGAGTGCCACTTGAAAGCCTCAGAGTACTACGCGAAGAATCACTGCTTTTTCCATGCGGCCAAGTCTTTGGAAAACGCTATCATTGTGGACAAGGAAAGCGCTACGCCTGAAGAGGTATGTTTTTTAAAAATCACACATCTATTCAAAAAGACCTTCTTTGTTCCTCGCAAACAGCTCATTTCTGCCCTGCTCCGGGCGGTGATTTGAATTTGGAATGTGGATATAGTTAGTAAAAGTTCAAATCACCAAAGAGATCAACCACGGACATTCGTAATTGTTTACTCAAATTCGGATTTTATTAAAAAAATAAACTTACTTTGTTTTATTTTAATTCAGTGTATCTTCCTCTATAAAAAGTGAGAGTGAGTAGTGAGAATGAAATAAACGGTACCTACTATTCTTATTCGTTGCACTTACTTATTTTCTCACACAGGGTGATAAAAAGCAGAGTGTCCACCTCGGGATCAACACTATTTTTAAGCTCGAGTACTTTGAATCCGTCGCTGCGCCTAGGATTCTATTTTAGAATCCTTCTCTACGCTCTGGACTCAAAGAAACAGTCTCGCCTTAAAAATAGTTTTCTCCCTTGGAAAACAATCTACTATTTTGGAGGATTGTGATAAACAATAATTATCATTTGTTTTAGGAGAGAATGAGGTACACCTGAAGTTCTCAAAATACAACGTAGCATTAAGAATATTGTTAAGTAGGTACCGTGCGGGAGCTTTGGTGGAAATGAAACAATGATTTCGCCGGATCGTATTATTTTCAGTACTTGTTTTTCGAGTGTTAATATTAAATAATGGAGGCGGTTTATTCATTAGGCGCGGAATAACGATTGAACAAAATTTAAAATGTGGTAAAATACATCTTTTCGTGTTGGGTTTAGATATTATTTGTATAGTTGCCGCTACTTGTGTGACTTTAGTGGTAATTGTTTCATGTTTTGAAAGAATGTATTAAGGCCGCGCACATCCATGTTTCAAGCCCATTTTTTACTGCGATCTATCATTATTCAGTATGAATGAGATAGGGCCACATTTAGCGGAGCAAAAATATGGCAGTTACGCAGATTCGTGCGTGTCAAGATTCGATTTTTGAGGTTTCTGACCCATTTTTAATTTATAACAAGCATAATATAAATATTTTTTCAAAACTAAGAGCTTTAGTTCGTGACAAACTATATTATTTACAAGTGACTAAATTTTCATGCTAAATTTGTAAAAACTTAATGATTAAAACTTTACTGTTGTAATGTGTAAAAATAGAGGTGTACTGTTATTTTATTTTCTTCTTATCTAGAGATAGATAAAAGATTTTAATAAAAGCGTTATTTCACTTCTCACATCTTATAGATACAAATATTTTTTTTGGGAAAACACAAACTCATAAAAACCGTCAAAAAACTGCTATGACTACACGTGATTTATTAAAACAGGGCCCTTAAGTGCGATGCGAAAAGAGGATTCATTATGCCTGTTAGTTTTGGTTACTCAAAATGGTCATCTACCTCAACTTAAGCAAAGTTTCTATGAGAAATAGATGTAAGAAATACTTCCGTTACACATTCCAATGTCCTATATAACTTTTGACGTAGTTTCTACGGGTACACATTTTTTTTTGTTTTTTGGGAATACTCACGTATGTTCAGACTACAGCTTCTATCAGTCTGTAACATCCGGTGATCTTTTTCAAGGAGTGAAAACAGAGCTCGACGCGTGCACGGAGATGGAAACTAACTGTAACCGACTTAATTAAACGGGTTTAATCGCGTATAACTGAAAGAAAAATGTCATAAAAGAGGTAGTAACTTGTTAAATGGGGTTTGATCGCGTATAAAGAAACACAAACATTTCATAAAATGGTTACTTTTAGGTGTATTCTCTGGCACTGGAGTCGTCCTCCCTGTACCAGCAGCATGGGTCCGGCGACAGCGGTGCTAACGTCCTCGACAAGGCGGCTAAGATCATCGAGGAGAAGCACCCGGAGATTGCGTACAAGCTCTTCCAGATGGCAGCTGAAGTGTCCGCTGTAAGCACATATATAATAATCTTTCGTTTATTTTATAATTATTATTATAATTCTTCTGGATGTTTGGACTGAACGCCTTTAAACGGCTGGACCGATTTTGATTACTGGTTTTTATGTATTTGTTTGAGTTGGTTGGTTTACTTTCAGTGCAGGACGACGTCTGCTATCCGCAAGTATTCTATAAAAAGTTTTAGCGTTGTACTAGGGCAGGTGAACTTCGTTATAAAACGCGTTTTAGCGTAGATATACCGATGACCACAATTACAACATATTTAGGGCAAGCTAATTTGTAACTTATTTGTATTAGGCATTGGGTCGATTTCCTTTATAGTGTTTGGCTCGTTGACGTCTCGTGGGTCCCGCTGGCTATGCGCTAGCCTCAAGCACTGAAGTGGAAAATCAATACTTTTATCTATACACATACCGTCATATGCATAAAACGCTAAAACGTACTTCAAACCTATTTTAGTAAAAAAGTGTTTTGTCAAATTTCTTTCGAATTACGATTTGAGTTAGAAAAAAGTTGACAAAACACTTTTTAACTAAAATAGGTTTGAAATACTTTTTAGTGTTTCATGCATAAGACGGATAGCATACAAATTAGCTTGCATTAAATATGACATACGTGTTTTGTAGTCCAACTATGTGTAAGACTCGTTTTCTCTGGTGAGTCATCTGTACGTAGTAATATATTATCTGTGGTTTTACTAAGGAGCTAAAACCGAAATATCGCAAAATAAAACATTAAACGAAAAATAATAATACTTAATTTCTTACTTTGATTTAAAAAAAAAAAACTTCGCGTCTTAAACTGTACCTTACCTTCTGATTTTTTAAGCGATTTCAGGGTTTTTTTTTTTTTTCTTAGTTCTTGGCATCGCACGTTGTGCATTCTGCCAGTGTCAAGTTTATGATTTTTTCAAATATTTATATGTAAATCAAGTCAAATATGTCATGATATCACAGTCAGTCACACGAAATTAGTCATAGTCGAGTCCAAGTCATGCCCTAGTAAAGTTGTGGCGACTTTACTATGAGCTTCTACGGAGTTTTGAAAACAACACAAAAAGACATGTTTCACCACATTATATCACTTGCCCACACTCGTGCATGTAATTCAACACTCAATGAATAAAACACCACCATTTTTAATCATTAATTCGCGAAAATACACAAGTTTAAGAAAATAATAGAATGCAACGACATGATTTTTCCGTGTTCCCGCCAAAAACTCGATTTCAGGGTTAGCCACATTGTAAGGCATGTTCACAACGACGTATACAACCACAGAAAAGCGAAAGCCTACTTCTTAGGTTAGGACGACTGTCAAAACAATGTTCTAAAGCAATTGTGTAGAAAACCGCTGTCGCCAGTTTTACACTTATTTCTAAAGAAACTACGACGAAAAAATGCCAATAATTGGTCGCGTATTTGAAGTAAAACGCTCGAAATGCTATTTTGCAACAGATTAAAATTGATCTAATTACGATGCAATGTGGTTTGGTTTCATTTAAATTGTCTTTTTGAGTATTCTCAGTCTAAAAACATGTATATTGGCAGAATTGTCATTGTCAAGCGCATTTGCACCTAATGCCCGGATAGCGCGGCCCGTCACATTTCCGTTCTATTTACTTCTCTCTTCAGTGTGTACAACGACACCCACTCGGATTAGAACATCCCAAGCAAATGACCATTATATACTAGCAGAGCCGCACGGTTTCATGCTCCATTTTGGGCACTACGCATAAGAGAGTCATGATCTTAACAGTCTATTGATTATATTGTTGACTGTGTATGCATGTGTTAAATGTTATTTACAATTGGAGCCTTCGTTCACAGACCGAGAGTTCAACGCATCAAGGCATTGAATACACCAGCAAGGCTTCGAGGCTGCTAGTAAAGCTTGGGCTGTAAGTATCTTCAAGAATGATTTATTCATATAATAGGCTAGATAACTGTTTTTTTTTATTTTCCTATTAAAATGTGGCCCATAAATATAGCTGATTCATGAAAAGAAAATGAAAATCTGATCAAAAATAAGCAACTTATAAGCGTTTTAATATCATGCTAGACAGAGAGAAGAAACAGAAAGTCGTGACGTCACTTCTCTGTACGCCATATAAATTCTATTCTGAAAAGTAAGGCGTGACGTCATTTTTTGTCTAGCGGGAAAGGGACAGAGTTGTCTCTAACAAAAACTTTAAACGCTCATATATCAGAACATTATTAACTGATTTAAATTATTTTTTCAATAAACATACTATATTTACTTAAATTCTTCATCAAAGCTATAGGTTTCAACGATATAAACATCAGTCATCTACCCTATGGTACTTCGTTTTGTCAAAGTATAACACCCATTTTTCATATTTTCGTTGGATGAACATTACATGGTTATACGAGTGCAGGTACATTAAGAACATTCATACATGAATATTCCAGGTTCGACAAGGCCGCAGACAGTGTCCGCCAGGAGATCGGCTATCACCTGGAGGCAGGCAACTACGGCGCGGTCGGGCGACTCACCGTCGCTGCTGTGCTCATTCAACTAGCCAGGGGAGATGTTGTCGCTGCTGAGAAGAGCTACAAGGTAGAGCTCCTAGCATAAAAAACTGTTAAAATGCGTCTGCGATGAAATATACCCTATATTTCATCCATGGAGGATAAGGAAAAAACTTTTCCTGAATACGGCTAGATGCCAATACAAGGTGCGGAATTTGCCACTCCTTCCGCAAACCTACACCTCCCCGCACGGTCACGCGTCTTTCTAAGGCAGAGTCCTTTGATCACCGTGATACTGAGAAATTAAGTGTTCATTGTTCAGCTAACTGTTAGTAAGTACACTTCTCAAAAACTTTACCTGAATACGGCTAGATGCCAATACAAGGTGCGGAATTTGCCACTCCTTCCGCAAACCTACACCTCCCCGCACGGTCACGCGTCTTTCTAAGGCAGAGTCCTTTGATCACCGTGATACTGAGAAATTAAGTGTTCATTGTTCAGCTAACTGTTAGTAAGTACACTTCTCAAAAACTTTACCTGAATACGGCTAGATGCCAATACAAGGTGCGGAATTTGCCACTCCTTCCGCAAACCTACACCTCCCCGCACGGTCAAGCGTCTTTCTAAGGAAGAATCCTTTGATCACATCTTTGTTTCTATTACTATGTGATTTCATCGCAGACGCATATACCTTATATCCAGGATCCCCGCTCGAAAACGGCACCGTCAAAACATGATATAAATAGCGTAATATGCCTTGTTTTGTTCTCAGTCGCGTGTGACCGCGCCAATCGTGTGACGTGCTACGATGCCGAATATTTTAGACAGTCACAAATATTTTAGAACACTATTGCAAGGGGTTTAAGTTCATTATTAAAATGACTTTTTAATATTCGTTGGAGAGGTATGCAATCTGTCTAAGTAAGCATTGGCGCGGGCCATTTTTGAGGTTTTATTTTCATAGAGACTGTATCTATAGTATATTTTGATCTGAGAACTGCGTCATTATCTTAACTATTCAAGGCTGTAATTACACGACTGTCCAAAAAAGGGGTGCAGTTTTTCAGGTTTCAGGTATGATGTATGTGAGTTTATTTAATCCACCATAACTTCTAAATGGTTAAACAGGTTTGGATGTTTGGGGTATAGTTACAACCATTATATCACCCCGAGAGACACAGGCTATATATATATATATATATATATAACAATTTGGCGCCAATATCAATTGGTTTCTTTCTTGGCAGGGCAGTCGTGTTTTTTATTTATTATTTAGTTTTGCCCTGTAGTGGGACAGTGCAGGCTAATAGAATAATAATGTTTTACCCCAGTGTCTGGCCACCTCTCCAACGACAATTTTTATACGCACTATAAATCATGGTTGCCTGGAAGAGATCGCTGTTAGCGATCCGCCACTTGTGGCACTAGTTCTTGAAGTTATTGTTTTTTTTATTGTTGTTTTATTTATGGTGTGCACAATAAACTGTTTCTATGCGGTGTCAGCCATAAAACGTCCACTGCTGGACGAAGGCCTCCCACTTTATAGAGGGGTGTTGCCATAATCCCCACGCTTGGCAGGCGGCTTTGGGATCGCAGAATGGTCACCACCGTTAACCAAGAGGACGCTGCTGCCCGTCCACCGGTGTTTCTGGTTGCAGTTTAAGGACATACCCAGGTCCCGTGTCAGGTGTTCTATGTATCTATCTATAATTTCTAAATTCCCAAGGAATGGGGCTCGAACTGTGAAGCCTCTGAGAGCGACACGCTGGAGCGCCTGCTGACGGCTTACGACGAGGAAGACCAGGAGGGGGCGAAGCGTGCGCTCTGTTCTCCATTCATTCGCAGCATGGACGTGGAGTACGCGCGCCTGGCCACCAAGGTGGAGCTTCCCAAGGGCGAGCCCATGCCTAGCGTGGGGGTCCGCAAGAACGCGGCGCCTTCGTACGTGAGCGGCCAGGCCATGGCGGAATCCGCTTCCTGCCAGGCTACTGCTGATGTCAGCCACGTAAGCAATTATATTGTATACCATTATTATGACGATCATATTGTAACTTTAAACTTTCGCGATTTAAACACATAATTATGTTTATCACCGGGACTTAATCGCGCACAAATAAATTTATTTTTATTTACCTCGACGTTTCGGCCATGTTCCAATGGGCGTGGTCACGGGCTGCCTGAAGAATGCGGGGGAAAAATGAGGATGAATTAATTATTTATGTATTTATATTATATAAATACATAAATTATTTATGTACTTATAAAATGAGACTGAATTTATTTGTGCGCGATTAAGTCCCGGTGATAAACATAATTATAATCATATTGTACTTATACCATATTCCATAATCGTACTGTACTACAATACTGTGTTGTTACAATCATATACTGTATACCATATTACAGTAACAATACAAAGGGCAGGGAATTAAATGATTTGGTAGTTTACAATAAAAGTAAACGACTTGAATGTAATGATGAAACACCAGTGCATTTGTGGCCCTGTAATTTGTTAATAGCACAGAATTAAAATATACTACAAGTACAGAAGATTCACTCTGCACAATCATTTAAACAAGCGACTCTTGCTACGACACAATAAAGTGCAATTCAGGACGCGAGAGCCCTAACTACCTACAGTTATATTAACATAAAACTTGCGTCTCTGTCTAGCGCGTAAGTCTTGTCTCGTCTGACTGAATTATCCGTACTGAATTGGCCCGTCTAGACGGGCCCGCCACGTATTTGTAGCTTTAAAGTTAGCTAAAAAGTACAGAGCGCGCCAGGCCTGTTAATAAGTACAAAGTTCTGGGTACTGCATTTGTCATGCGCAGGAGTACTATTTCATCATCACGCGAGAGCCTTATTTGTCTCATTAGATTTGATATCTCAGTGAAAGCTGTTCCTTCTTCCTTTTCGAAATCAGACGATAACAGATTTTTTATTTTCAGCACCAGTTCGAGGAAATCGAAGAGTCTCCGTTTGAAGCCGTCACTTCGGCCAAGGTAAAAGAGGCTGAGAAGCCTAAGGTCGAAGAAGAGGAGGAAGACGAAGACGATATCTGCTAAGCACGTTTCTCGACCATCAGGGACGACCCCACGATATTTAGTCTTTAGGGCGGCTTAAATATCCTGGCCACTAGAAAAATATTATCACTAAACTACAACTAACCAAATTATGCGCACGAAAAATTATCATTAACACTTTTTTCCTAAAAAAAATTAAGGTAATTTTTTAAAATCAAATTTATGCTCAAAGCACGTTCCAGACTGGCACGGTCACCGGTAATGGTTAGTGTCGCTGTCGCCAACACGGCTACTGACAGTCCGCGTCAATGTAAGACACGCTTTAAGAAGTGCATTCTTCATCACGTGTTCCCGTATTCTAAAACACAATCGAATCTGATTGGATTCGGAAACTACTATCACCATCTCCATCTTCTAAGAATGACGGCTACACCCCTTAAAACTGACAAACGGGGCTAAAACTTTCCGAATGCCTTGGAATAACTACACCGAAGACCACTAAAACAACATTAACACTAGGAGAAAGCACAGTGAGAGTAAGAATAATAACTAAGAGAGCTAAGAAAAATAACTAAAAGAGCGATTAGCTATAATATAAAAAAAGGCAAAGGAATACAAAAAAAAAACATTATCTTCATCATCACATTTGGCAAATCTGTAAATCCCAAACTACTACTATTACATATGTTACATTAGGGATACCGCTAAACAGTGGAATGCGCTGCCCGAGTGGGTGTTTCCCGATAATTATAATCTGGGCGTCTTCAAGTCGCGAGTGAATCGGTTTCTTCTAGGCAAGCGTGCTCCATCGTAGACTGCATCTTCGATTAACATCAGACGAGATGGCAGTCAAACGAAGGCAAGCCGATAAATAATAATAAAAAGATTTAAAAAAAAACGAAATACTAGCTGATAGTGGTTATATAACGTTGAACAAATGTGTAACACAGGTGTGATATTACTAATATATACGTGTGAAAATCAGCTTTTCCATATAAATTTTTTTCTATGGAACAGCTGTTTTTACTTACTGTTTTCACTAAGCATGCTGAATCAGCTGTACTTGTCGCGATTCTTATTTGAGTTAGTTTAGTGATTAGTGTTATGTGTGACGTAAAAACCTATGAAGTAATATAACGCGAAATATGTCAAATACGTCACCCTAGTCATAGGTTAAGTGTTAGTATACTTAATCTATGCCCTAGTCGAGTTTACCCACACCCTGTCTATTATGTTAATCGCTTTTTGACAGCTCATAGAAAGTAGACAACATAACTTTATAAAAGCAGCTAGCAAATTATATCCTATCCAAATAAAATCGTTTGATCTAGCACTTCCTCTTTACGAGGTTATGTAAATACGTTGAATCTAGCATTACCTCTTCTCAAGGTTACGTCGTCGGCTCTGGAGTTGTAGTTGGTATGGGATATAATTTGCAAGACGCTTTTACGAAGTTATGTCGTCAACTTTCTATGAGCTGTCAAAAAGCGACCAACATAATGGACAGAGATAATAAAGGGGCAGGTCATATTAATTAAGTTGTAATCATGTCATCCCGTTTACGCAAACGCGCTCGTCAGAATTACTTAAACAAACTGCTGGCTGCTTTGGGGTAGCACTGAGCAGTATGGGCGATCCAAGCCGCCAAGCGTGGGGATTATGGCAACCCCTCCCTGTTAAGGGGAAGGCCTTCGCCCAGCAGCAGACGTCTCCTGGCTGATGATGATGATGGGCTGTATTGGAGAATATTGGAGATTACCATCTGGACCCCTGTTCAGAATGACGTCGGAAACTTCCGATTCGAATTTCCCATCCTCCGTCTTTGTCATCCAGAACGTAGATGACTGGGACAAATAGTGTGGATCCGAACGGAAATCTTTCCGATGGAGTTGTGAATTTCTCGTTTAGTCTTATAAAATCATGTTTGGCCGCAATCTTTCAACATGGAATGTGTTGTGGTGAAACGTCAATGCGGTCTGAATGAAAGGAGGTCTTATGCTTAAAACCTATTTTAAACCTGTTTTAGTTAAAAATTGTTTAGTGTTCTTTTTTTAAACTCAATTAGTTTTTTTTAACTAAAATAGGTTTAAAAGAGGTTTTAGCGTTTTATGCATAAGACGGTATGATTTTAACATATTTTGTTTTATTTTACCAGAATATTCGAATTAATTGTGTCGGACACAGAGCTCCGACTGTAGATTTGATCAAGTACGGTAACCTTTTTCAAGGAGCGTGACCCGCACACGGACTAGTAAGAGTTCAAGTATCCGACTCGAATACATTTAGATTTTTCTGTAAACGTATATTTTCAGCGTTTTCTCTATTAAGAGCTTGTTTTTTATATGGGTCAATTATTATTATTACAAACCATTAGAAATTGATCTCTTAAGACAAAACAACAATTAGAAGGTCATTTATTTGGACTGAAATAAAAAACTTACAGAGCAGAGGAGAGAAAAAAAATGTTAATTAATTATAATAAGTGTTAATGTTGTACTGTTATTATTATTTCTTTGCTTATTCGGTTTCACTGCAATATTGCATATTCGCGTAATATATTAAAATAACTATTTAACGATGTAATTTTTTTTAAAGCAACATTAGTTTTTTAATATTCTGGCATTTAATTAATTTAGTGTTTCACAGCTTGGCGAAAAAGAGTAGAAATTAATAGAGGCGCCACTATCGCAAATAGCTCTAAATACTAGCAACACTGTATTATGTCTGACGAAGATGATTGGATGAAGTTCTCACAATTTGTTTTCCACATTATTGTCAGGAGAAAAAAAAGTTTCTGTTTCAAGACGTGTTTGCCAAGCTGTATGTATTTTATATCTATAGATATTAAATGTTTTACCCTATAAATATGTAAAATATATCTCTAAAGTTAATGCCGTACTTATTTATAGATAAGTAATACTGTTACATTCTGGTCCCTTGCCTATATCTTTTCAATAATATAGCATGGAAAAAATATATAGAAGTTAGTATAAATATTTTAGCAGATATTTGTAAATGCTAGCGACCGCTTAGTGCGGCGGGAGTTCCGCCATGATTCGAAAAAAGTTCAAGGCTTTTTTGTCTGGTTATACTTTAGATTACAGTAACGAGAGAGATTAAAGAGATGCTAACTGATTAGAACTAACCCTGTATAGGCTTCACTTATCAAGCTATGCAATGATGTCGCTTATCAGTGACATCTTTATAACCTAAAATTTAACAATTAAATTGTTTGTCAAATTCTGGCTGATGATAATAGGCTAGATGACTGGTTTTTTTTATTGTCCTATTCAAATGTGGCCCATAAATATAGCTGATAAATGAAAAGAAAATTAAAATCTGATCAAAAATAAGCAACTTATAAGCATTTTAATATCATGCTAGACAGAGAGGCAAAACAGCAAATCGTGACGTCACTTGTCAGGACGCCATATTAATTATATTCTGACAAGTAAGGCGTGACGTCTTTTTTTGTTTTGTGGGAAAGGGACAGAGTTGTCTCTAACAAAAACTTTAAACGCTCATATATCAGAACATTATTAACCGATTTAAATAATGTTTTCAATTACCATACTATATTTACTTAAATTCTTCATCAAAGCTATTGGTTTCAACGATTTAAACATTAGTCATCTAGCCTATTGCCACACTAGAAAGCAAGACATAAATATTATAAAACACAAATTATTTTGTTTAGCATTTATGTATGAGAGAGTTAGGATAAAATTGCATAAGATTATAGTAATAGTTCGTTTGAATCATAGTAAATATGAAGGGATAATGAGATTAACTATCGAATGTCTCAAAGCAATGCGTGCCAATCCTTGAGCTAATATCTAAAGAGTCACAATCTCTAAGTGAAAATAGTCAAAAAACGTCCGAAGTGCCAATGTACATACCTATACGTTCATTATATAGTTCACAATAGGGTATTTAACTACTATTGGGAAATTGTTTTAAATAATTTCTTACTATATTGAATGCACACCACATCAATATTTCCAAGAGATCTGTCGTCTTTTCTGTAAAAATCGATGTGAAAGTATGAATGAGAAAAAAACGCGCCTTAACGCGATTTGGATCACGTGACATATCTGACGACACACCAAAGTAAACAACAAGCGAAAGAAAGCGATCAAGGCATAGTTCTAGTAAAAGTAAGTAAGTAAGTTCGTATAGGCTGAGTGGCCAGCCCTAGTGTCATATATTCTTGAATAGTTCTAGTAAAAGAAGGGGTTTATGTAAGAAATATCTGTGGTAACTCACTTGAAAATAGCTTTATTTCACTATAATCGTGATGAAAACGCACGATAGAACTCGTTGTTTACTTCGGTGTGACGTCACAAAAGTTGCCACCAATCACAGTGTTTCGCATCACGTGACCAAACTTCAAAATATATAAATATTATTTTCGTTTTTTTTTTTTGCAGAAAATAAATGTATTTCAGTTTAAAAATAAATAGATATGCTGCAATTTATTAGTATTATATCAATTTGTAGCATATTTTAAATAGAGTCAAATAGCCTATTGTTCGAATTTTGACGTTATGTCGCTTGTATAGTGTTCAATGTATGCTTGGGCGCTTGTGTCTTATCATAGTTTCAAGTCATGGAGGATAACTCTGTGTTTCAAGTCGTTCAAAAAGTCGACGTAGCGTGCGCCGAATTTTGGTTCGGACATTTCTTTTGCACGTTTGTGACTATAGATATTAGCTCAATGGTGCCAATGCAGTGATGTTATTGACTTTGCTTTGTTACTCAAAGCTCTGGGTGCCACTACCATGGTCATGGGCAGGCGTTGTCTCTTACGATCACGAGAGCTCTAGCTCGTTTCAATACTTGTCCCTATAAATATTGCAAGTTTAATGTTAACATTAGATTAAGTAATAATTATGTTGTTTAGAGGCTTGCGCTAATTGTTATGCTCGCAATCGCTTCAGTGCTTAAGGTGTCATATATTCTTAAGTATACACATTACATATTAAGCGTATACCGGGCGTTTTTTTTAACGTGTCGTTTTTGAGTTATACCCACAGTCACTAATAACTTATTCATACAGAAAAGTATACAGCGTGTTACAAAAGGTGTAGTGATACTGAAAGGTATGCATGTACTCATCAGTATGAACAACTTTTATTGTGGGGCCAAGCTTGAATTAGAGAAAATAAAATAAAATAAAATTGTTCATAGATTTTGACTAAGGAAACTTCACTTTTTGCGTGGAACAACTGTTTTTTTTTCGATTTCATTGTCGGCCCCATAGTCTAAGTTGTTCATAATGATGAGTCCCTTAAGTAATACTACAATTTATTGAAACACTTTGTACAAGAACTTTTAGGAAATATTTGAGAATCTAGAAAATATTAACAACGAAGTGGCGAGAGACGTGCTTGTAAGTGCTTATGTCAAGGCGCTTGTACGAGGTCATACTTCGTGTATGTAATCACACATTCACCGCAGCAAAATGTTTACCTAACGGCAAAAAAAACGCGGAGGATATAAATATTATTATACAAACTGTTGTTTTGCATTCGCGCCAAAAAAACAGCGGTTCCATACAAACAGTTCATTGACTGTGGACAAAATGTATGCAACAGCTGATTTTTTTCGCGGTTCCTGGTGTGTCCCAATAGTTAAAGTTGTTCATAACGATGATTATATCTACCTCTGTAAATTTGGCGGGAATGCAAAACACCTTGTATTATAAGTTATACTTACGCATTTATATAATACGTATATTGACTATAGTAGATATCATATTATATTTATAATATAAATATATAAAGCATTTAATAGCACACGCTATCACTAATATTTTAGTAGAGATGTAACGAAAAGCTGTTTAGCCGGATGACGGATATCCAGCCAACCTTAAGGCCGGATATCCGGCCGACCATTGCCGATTGCCGCATCGTTTCTTTATCATTTTGCTATTTTGTAGCTGCTTTATACAAGGTGCTATTTAATCGGCTACGGAGCGGTTGTGAGGATGTTGTTTACAAGATAATAAACAACTTATGTACAACGATTTTTGAAAACTCACGAAACACGAACAGCTGATATAGCTGTTCCATACACTTTATCACAAGATCCATGAACATTTTGTATGGAAGAACTGCTTTTTTTTTCGTGAATTTTTAAAAGTCGTCGAACAAAAGTTGTTTGTTACTTGTATACAACATGCTGACGAGCGCTCCCTAGCCGATTAAATAGCACCGTGTATAGTAGAAATGAAAATTGTGATTGTTTATTTATGATGAGATTGTTAGAAAACATGGCGTGACATAATCTGGTACTGGATTAGATAGCACAGAAATGTATTATTGCATGATTCCTTCGGCAGGCGCTTTGTGATATCATAGAAATTCTTATAAAAATTTAAGAATTGTTTGTAAGTATTGTATTTAGTATTTTCTCCTTATTGTAATATGACAGCGTGGCACTATGTTGTTACTTATTGCGCGATCCAGAATAAGCCAACAGCGTTAATAAGAACGGAACCAACACACCCCGAAGAAAATGAGCTTTGTTGGCGCTTGATAATGATTATTATTAATGACTGTCTTATAGCTCAGTTGGTAGCATGTCTGCCTTCAGAGCTGTAGCGCGTGGGTTCGATCCCCACCCAGCCCCCCTAGCACGCGCCGAGGACTAATTGCTCTTCCCCCGCGCGGGAACGTGAATGGATACGTCTGTCTGGTTTTCGCGGGGAAAATAGAGTGGATAGACTTTTATCACGGCTCGCGTGCTAGGCGGGCAGGGCAAACATTTATGTGACGAACATAGATGTTTGTTCTGTCTGGGTGTAGTATAAGTATGCATTAACAATAAAAAAGTATATAAGTATTCTATCAGCTATCTAGTTTCCATATTACAAGCTTTGCTTAGTTTGGGGCTAGATGACGCTATGTGAAAAAATAAGTCCAACTATATTATTATTATTATTAAGAGCCAACAAAGCTCATTTTCTTCGGCCCGTGTTGGTTCTTATGAACGCTGTTGGCTTATATTATACTCGAACGTTTAAAAAAACTGTGCTTCCAAGGATAACGAACTCCAGGGTTTCTAGGGGCGACTATCTATCTATATCTACATCTATTGTATCGGGTTGATCGGAAAGGTTCTACTCGGAAACTACACTACCTATCTTCGTCTTAAGGGGGCGACTAATGCCAAAAGTAAGTAAAAGGTGTATTTTTAAACACATAGTTTAATGATAAAGAACGTAAATATTCAGATAAAAAAAATACTACAGGTAGGGGAAAACTCTAAAGAATCCGAGTAACCGAATAGAATTTTGGCAAATAATCTGATTTATTTTAAAAAAAACTGTTTTAATTCAAATGCTCTAAATTATCAGCGACAGCATCATATTTTTTTTTACGAATTACATAGCCAAACTAATGTTTTAGCACAGTAGCCGTTTGTTTTTATAATTTTATGCGTACATTTTGAATAATTAAATAAAACCCCACCTAAATAGCTCAAAGCCATCATCATCATCATTGTATCATGCGATTTTCGACTCGTAAACTAATGTAAGACCCGCGGGTGAAATCTGATATTTTTCTGGCATTAGTCGCACTCTTAATGCAGAAGGCAGAGATGATGAGAGTCGTTTTTTAGTTGAAATTGTTGAGATTGCGTTGTCAGAATGCGGGATCTGATAATAATTCAATTCAAAAATCATTTATTTCAGATTACATAAATCCATATAGCACAAAAATAATTAATTGAAGGATGTCGTTATAAATTAAAATTAGATTAGAATACACATTGAATTGAATTAATAATAAATATAAAATATAAATAGTCGCGCCTAGAAATATAGAGAGCTAGAAATCCTAGAATAACGAAAGAGTTCGTTAAATGCCACGTTGTTTATAGTTAAATACCTACGTTTTCTTATAGATGTAATTAAGTTAAGATATTACCTAAATTGTATTATTTTATTTTATAAGGAATTAAATTTTTTGTTTTGTAGGTATAATTTGTCATGCCACGAATCAGTCTATGATCTATGTATTACATTATTCATTTTCATTTATGTGTTATACATAAACATTGTACATTCCTAGTTGTTAATTATTTTACTAGTCCTTTATAAGGTAGGTATATGCATAAAACCGATGGGTAACACATTAAAACAATAAACCTACTTTAGTTAAAGAGTGTTTTCTCAATTTCTATCGAATGACGAATTGAGTTTGAATAAAAAGAAGGCAAAACACTTGACTAAATAGGTTTACAAATAGTTTAAGTGTTTTAAGCATGAGACGGTAGTAGGAAAAATAAAATAGAGCAATAATCACCGAATCCGCCAGGCTTATTTGAAATAATGCTCGGCGGTTTTGTTACGCTTATTTTCTCTAAACTTAAATTTGCTTTGCAGCACTGATTATACGCATATCTTAAAATATGCACTGGTCAGTCGCCGGTGGCATGAGTATACCGAAACCATGAGTGACTTTCAGAACAAATCTCTCGGCTGACGTGACGTAAAATAGGGCATCCGTGACCGGACGCATCCGTTTGTCAACTACGGCGCAGCCTTATTGTTGTAACGTGCTTATTCATTAACAGCCTTACCTAAAATAATCTCGATTCTCTTAGTCACTGCTTAAACTTCTCTGTCTTGTTCTTGCATGTTAAACTTCACGTCAGAGAGAAGATGGCAGAGCATCATAAGCAGTGAGTAACGGTTGAGAAGATTTTTTAAGTAAGGCCGTAAGCGCTCAAGAAGAAATCCGGTCTCCGATTTTCGATACAAACGTATTCCCCCATTTTCTTCCTGGATAATGCCTCTAGAGCAATCATATTTTAATTCTAGCTCTACTGAAGACACGTCCTTTTTCAACCGACTACAAAAAAGGAGGTTCTCAATTCGACTATGTTTTTTTTGTATGTACCTCTGTTACGTAATTACTCCGCCAATTATGAACTGATTTTGATGATTCTTTTTTTGTTTGGTAGGTAATATTCAGAGGTGGCCCCATATAAATGTTATCGAAATCGGTTCAGTAGTTTGGTTTTAAAATCAAAATTACAAGAAAATATGATGGTGTCATCCAGGTGTTCGAAGTTGATGTCGGTTGTATTTTTTATATAAAGCGTATTATTTCAGCAAGTAAATTCCAAAAATTACCCTGAAGATATTTGAAGGATTATAACTTTTTTCCTATGTATGGAGAATCGAGACCGGAGTCCCTCTTATCCCAAAGTCAGCGTATTTTCGGTACTAAATATGTAGTAATGGTGTACACTTATGCCAGTGGTCTGGAGAGGGTAACGGGAAAATTCACTCTTATGCCGCAGGCAAATTTAAGGCAGCTTTGCTTGTTGGGAAATGTTAAGCATATACATACTCGAACGTATAATTATAATATAAGGTTCTTTGTAATAGGGTGGGTGAATTTTTATTTCCAAGTTAAAATTTAATTGATAAATATTAATATTGGAACTGTACCCAGCGGCTTTCGTTTCATATCCGATATTAACCTTTTGACCGCCACGGCGTGGCGTAATCTCATCGCCGGAGCCGGGCCCTGTGCGCCTATGCCCCAAAAAAAACCACCTATAAAAAAATACATTTCAAAAACATAGTAAGACAAGTGAAGAAACTTGTCGCGTCAACTGTACTGAAATAATCATATTTTACCTATAAAAAAATTTTGGGCTGAAAAGTGGGACGAAATGAGAATATTTAAATTAAAATATATGTTGGGCCGAACACGGCATAAAAATTGGGACGAAAGCAGATTTTTAATGTGGATTGTGGGACGAACTTTCTCGGGACGAAAATGGCATCTATCTATCGAAAACCTGTGTCGAAAACTAAGCAGCGTTTTGTTTTCATATATCATATATTTGATAGTAATAGAAGTCGTGTCTACGAGGGCTACACTAAAAGTATCGGGAATGGAATATTTCCACTGTTTCTGTCATATTAAAATCTTTTTAATTGAAAACTCCTTGGTTTTAAAAATCGAATACCATTTATTTATTTAAAAAAAAAAACTCGGTCTTGTCACAAGGTTTTGTCAAACTTGTTTAGTCGTTGAGAAAATGGAATTGACTCGAGAAAATTCAAGAGCGATGATTTATTATGACTTTCGAAGTGGTTTAACACAAAAACAGTGTGTTGACCGGATGATTTCTGCATTTGGTGATAAAGCCCCATCCAAAACCACAATTTATCGCTGGTTTGCTGAATTTCAACGTGGACGTGTCAAGCTCAGTGATGATCCCCGTCAAGGTCGTCCAAAAACTGCAGTCACCCAAGAAAACGTTGATGCTGTGCGTAAGCTGATTGAGGAAGATCGACATGTGACATACCGCGAAATTCAGGCAACTTTAGACATTGGCATGAGTCAAATACAAATAATCTTGCATGAAAAATTAGGTGTAAAAAAGTTGTTTTCCCGATGGATACCGCATTCGCTCTGTGAAGAGCAAAAAGCGGCTCGCGTTACTTGGTGCGTCAGAACTCTCGAAAGATTCCACGCAGGATCCTCAAATGCTGTATACAACATCGTATCAGGTGACGAATCCTGGATATACGCGTACGAACCCGAAACAAAAAACCAGTCACGAGTTTGGGTGTTCGAAAATGAGTTAAAGCCAACAAAAATTGTTCGTTCACGGAGTGTTGCAAAAAAAATGGTGGCCACGTTTGTCTCCAAAACCGGCCATGTTACGACTATTCCTCTTGAGGGACAAAGAACGGTTAATGCAGAATGGTATGCTAGCATTTGTTTGCCACAGGTCGTTTCTGAACTCCGTAAAGAGAACTGCAACCGCCGCATCATCCTCCATCACGACAATGCGAGTTCTCACACCGCGCACAGAACAAAAGAGTTTTTAGAGCAAGAAAACATAGAATTATTGGACCATCCGCCGTACAGCCCCGACCTAAGCCCTAATGATTTCTATACTTTCCCTAAAATAAAGAATAAATTGCGTGGAAAGAGATTTTCATCATCTGAAGAAGCTGTGGACGCCTACAAAACGGCCATTTTGGAGACCCCAACTTCCGAATGGAATGGTTGCTTCAATGATTGGTTCCATCGTATGGAAAAATGTGTCAAATTTCGCGGAGAATACTTCGAAAAGCAATAAATATATTTTTAAATAGTAATGTTGTGTCACTTCCTTGATTCCCGAAATTTTCAGTGCCGCCCTCGTATAGGTGTTCACGGCACGTTCATGGCGATGAAAAGGTTAAAGCATCATTCTCTACTGGCATACATTTAAAGCTTTTTTGTAGCGAAAAACTTAATATGATAGATAGTGAATGTATGTATCTAATATCCTATATTATTATTATAGAGCCTATAATTCCATAGGCTCATATTATATGTAATATATTTAAATATCATTATCTTAGGAATTTGTGATGTTAAGGCCTATTACACTACACGATGCTTAGGAAGATTTTTGAATCATGGTGGTGGTGGGTAGAGAATGAAGCCCTCCCACCTTGAATATCGGAACCATAAGTGTAGTGGAATAAGAATGAATAGATGATAATCCAGTGGGGTTGGCCGGACTTACAGTTGGCGTTAGAATAGCTTTTCCATGAGAATAATTCTCGAAGCCTTTTGAATAATAATCTGAACTTTTGCCAAATTTTACCAGTTTAAAAAAAAAATTGAATTACGTCGTAACTAAGATTTCCTTGACGAAATTTCACAACAAACGTAAGAGGACTGATGATGGTTACGGTTACGCGATATAACGCCAGGCTACGTTACAAGTACATGACCTATCACTGTCCATCCATCAATATGACACACTACCCGATCACGAGCCATCATCTATGTCGTCATCTATGGAATCGTGATAGGTAAATATTGCAGCACCCAGCAGTAGCATTATAGCTCTGTTAACGCCATTTTACAGTCACCAACTCCTTTGTCTGTTGAAGGTTCGTTGTTTTATTGGGTATTTATCAATAAAATGTTTATAAAACTATATAAGTGTTTTATTTATCCAGATTCATATTTATTAAATATTGTACAATATAACTTAATCTTAACAACACTACACTAGTGCACTTCTAATACGCCTCCATTTATACAAAGATAAAAGCGGCCCGCACAACAGCGCCCCTTTTCGATTATACTTACCTAAACATTGTAGCTTCATTCATAAGTCCCAGTCTATTTTGCGTGAGAGTTGTGATAATGCAACCAACATAATATTTGAATAGTAATGAATTTTTTCATAATAATAGAAAATTAAAATTATAGTCATGCCATCATGTCACTGGTCGTGCCCGCACACATAGCTACCTAAAGGCTGTCACAGACGACGAAGATTCTTATAATATAGCTCACCATACAATTTTGAAATATATATTATCATCTTCATCGTGTGTGACGGAATTAACTGCAAATAATGTCTTGATATGACCGCCAAACTCTTGTTGTAAGTTAGTAAAATGATATAAGTCGTTTACAGTTAGTATACCTAAATACAAACATTCATGACAGCAACAATCAGATTATATGTATAATGATTTAAAAATACCTTACATGATGACAAGGTAAATACCCACTAATGATTATAGAGGCCTAGAGGCCAATGTTCTAGGGAAAACACGTAGATAGTGATGTACCCATGGAGGATGTACCTCAAAGTAAGAAAATTGTATACTTGGGTGACGCACATGAGAGAATGGTAGCTGAACCATAGTTTTTAGAAGGCCAACCAGTTTTTTTTTATAGTACCTCATACAATTGATTCACTGCCAGTACTACACAACTAATAGTTGAACTACAATATACATAATATAGGCCTAAAAAACAACAACAAAGCCTTAGACAAAAAAATGGCGTTAGGTCGCAAATAATTGCACCCTACTGTTTTTTTGGTGTTGTTAGGATAGATACCAGTAGTATAAAACTAAGTTCGCAGCTTCGAATGAAACTATCACTCTAAGGCTCTAAACAAACCGACCGACGTGACCGCGCGTCCCAGCCGCAAAAAGCAGAGGCGTCGGCGCCAGCCACCGCTTTGAGCATTATATTGAACATTCTGCATGCGCGACTGGACACTTCCAATGTAGGGATAGTACTGAACAGGTACAAACTCACATTCTGACCTGATAAACGTAAGCATTTACTCATTTTCATTCTTGGAAATATTGCCTTCTTACATTATAGTCTTCCAGCATGTTTGATTAAGCAGGCTTTCTCTAATAGCGTATATAATTGGAGATGCCACGCTTACAAAAAAAAACTACCACTTTCTGGAGAAGAGACAAACAGACATGACCATTTTCAAGTACTTTCACACTATTCGTTTGTACGAATGCACACTAAAACAAACCCATAACACAACCTCAAACCTACATGTAGTTAGTAAACATATAACTTTAGGCAGAAGGGTGGGTATGACTGGGCATACCACCTCCGATGGTACATTCAAAGACTACATTACAAGGTACCGTCACTTACATTGCGGCTTACTTATTGGAAGAATTTTAGCAAATCAACAATGCTACAAAACAATGGAAACCGCACTCGCTGATTCCATCGCGCAATAATCAGCCTCGCTGAGGCTCGGCATGGTGTGCGATAGTTCATATAAAATGTATGAAAGCGATCTAGGCACATTTTTGCAATGCACTTCACCCCGTTGCAGCCTCTCCTAATGTGGTTGTTCCTTTACATTTTACTTTACCTTTATATGTAAAAGCACGGCTTAATTATTAGAATTTCCGTAATTTTCACATTAGTTTAGACAGATTCATGATGTGTTTTATCCTGTAAAAATATCTTGTACTCTGAGCAGTTAAAACAGCAGCATAGGGTACCTAGTATTTAACGAAGCTAGAATTATATGCAACTTACTACTTCTATGTTTATTTATGAACAATGACAATCCATTTTTTAAAACAATTAGCAATAACATGCCCTTTCTTCAGTAACACGTTTCTAACTTCATGCCGTCGCTTTAGTTGCGATTTTCTAAAATCCACTTATTTAGACAAAATAATTATCTCTGATGTATTCTCCACTTCCCTATAAATTCAACAAGCTCCCTTCAGTCCTCTATTTGTGGACAGGCAATAACCAGATCGACACATCTGTTAAACGATGCTTAACATCAGGTGAGCTATTGGCTTGTCTAGTTATTCAAAACTATTTAGTCTTAATATCTAGTACATTTGTTTAATACAAAGGCAGCTATCCTAATTCTGAATGTTCTTATGGCTAAACATTGTGTGTATGTAAGGTGGTACCATTGGTGGTACTGATGTTGTAGGTTCCTGGGCTGGTTCTTTTTCTTTGTTGTTTTTAGTTTTTCTAAACTGGAATCCATGTTTACGCAATATCTTTCTCAAAGTCTCTCTGGATCCTTTGAAATTTATTTCTTCTTTTAAGATTTGCAAGAGCTTGTTTATAGTGGGCACTTCTTTCTTAAAAGCATAGAACTCATGGATCTTTCTCCTAATTACATTCAAATCATATTCATCAACTTCTATCTTTCCTTTGGTTCTTACGCGTTTTTTTGGTGTTTTTTGAAGAGTTTCTGGATCTAGAAGCCCTTGTTCAATGAGCCTTGCTTCTTTGACAATGTTCAAGACTGTTCTCTCGGAAACACCTAGCGGGAGAAAACTACATTAAGACATTTAAGACCAGACAATACGATTTAAACTGTTGATCAAATAAATTACGTTTAATCTACATGTCAACAAGGGCTGTACTATCGTTAGGATCACCATACATTTGGAAAATTAACATTCATGATTTATGTCTTGGAGGTTATTTAAAATCGTCAAGATAGTGGGCGTGAACTATTGCTGAGTAAATATTAGTGTAGATTTCGAACATAAACTTCGGGATTGTTGTTTAATAAACGAATTCCTACCTGTAGCAGCCGATACTCGAACATAAACCTTAGACAGTGGTATTATTGGCACTTGCATACGTTTCTCCTCATCCATGAACTCTTTAACTTTGAGTATTATGTCTCGGACTTCAGTAGTTATATTTTTCGGCATTTTGAGAGAATTTTCTAGGAATAATGGTTTTTTTTTGAGATGAAAACCAAATGGAAACAAAATCCGGCCCAACAAAATAATCCAATCACAACAATGGCCGACCGAATTAGTGTTGCTATCGTAAAAATAGGATTCGGAGCTGCCATAATATAGCTTGGATTGCCGTATTTTAATGAATTATGTTTAGTTTTAAATTTTTCATGGCCATGGATACTAGTTCTTCAGCCGAATACATAGTTCATCCTCACCTTCTTTCTCCACCACTAAAATATACCGCCATAAAATTATAAAATTTGTACCATAAAACGAATTATTAAACACTCAGAAAAATTCACTAGTAAAAACTGGTGAAAAGAAAAAGTATTAAGGCTTAAGAGATTTCCCATACGCAGGTTGCCTAGTGGTACGAATGTTCCTTGTAAGAACCACGTAGTATTTACTTACTCTATGGTGTCATGTGTATGACTTTACCTATAATTCGGACCTCTGGATAGTCTTCTCATTTTTATATGTAAACGTATTTACGAACTTACCTAAAAAAACTTTTCGACCGTTAGTCACTGCTTAAGATGCTCTGCCATCTTCTCTCTGACGTGAAGTTGCACGTGCTAGAAAAGGACAGAGAAATTTAAGCAGTGACTAAGAGAATCGAGATTATTTTAGGTAAGGCCGATAATGGGTGATTTTTTGACAGTCAATAAAAAATAATATATAGTTCATAAAAATCCGTTCGATGGCAATGAAGAGACATGTGTGAAGTGAAGCAGTGAAGGAGAGTGAAATGCTTTTTCACAAGAAACATGCGAAAAAAAGTGGGCCACATCTCGCCAGCGCCGTCTATTATTTGGCTGTGGAACTACGTTTTGACAGCTGTCAGAAAACTTCGCATTGGGAAAATCCAGCGAAAGGAGTTTTGGCGGGAACACGGAAAAATTATGTTGTTGCATTCTATTATTTTCTTAAACTTGTTTTTTTTCGCGAATTAATGATTAAAAATGGTGTTGTTTTATTCATTGAGTGTTGAATTACATGCACGAGTGTGGGCAAGTGATATAATGTGGTGAAACATGTCTTTTCGTGTTGTTTTCAAAACTCCATAGAAGCTCATAGTACCCCACCACAACTTTACTAGGGTATGACTTGGACTCGACTATGACTAATTTCGTGTGACTTACTGTGATTTATGACTTATTTGACTTGATGATAACAAATAAATGTGAAAATTCATAAACTTGACACTGGCAGAATGCACAACGTGCGATGCCAAAAACTAAGAAAAAAAAAAAACCAGCGAAATATTACCAAGAGGCTCTGCCAAGAGGGAAATCCTTCCTCCGAGAGAAAATTGCTCCTAAACTGTCAGATTGAAATATCACTTTTCAAAATAATGCTGCCAGCAAAAAAACCGTAGTGATGATATAGTTCAAATCTTATCATTCAAAAGAATTATCGAATAATTATTAAGTGCCGTCAAACATTTACGGCCTTACTTAAAAAAACTTCTCAACCGTTAGTCACTGCTTAAGATGCTCTGCCATCTTCTCTCTGACGTGAAGTTGCACGTGCTAGAAAAGGACAGAGAAGTTTAAGCAGTGACTAAGAGAATCGAGATTATTTTAGGTAAGGCCGAATATGTTGAGCGCCGGCTCTCCACTCGCTTCAGTCATACTCTGCCTTTGCGACATACGAACCGTACTATACGACAATACGAACTTCTAATACATGTACCAGTTCTCTTTTTGTTATGCAGTAATTAGATTCGCTATCTCTATTTTCCGGCAAATGTAATATGCATACTTTTAGCTAGGCTTGATTGTGTTTGTTAATTTTGATCGATTTGCAAGTGCTGGGCCCGTCCATTCCATTATCACCGTCGCTGATTATAGGTACCTGACAACGCTTATGTAGCAGCTGTGGTTTATAATATTAAATAATCATATTTGGCTATTAAAATAAATGTAGGTAGTTTATAGCAATCAGGGAAAGTAGCTTTCTATTGGTACAAGGACCTCAAACAAACATCTCAATGCAAACATCACTCAACTGTAGGTACCTCTAAAAAATATTAGTGTAGAAAGGGTACCTAAGTATTAGATGTAGATTCCTGCAATATTCCTTGGTAGTAACAAATAATGTTATCTTTAGTTCGTGGCGTAACGCCTCGGTGCCGAAATGACAAGACATAAAGATTTCCACGAATCTTACTACGAACACAATTGTGCCGTGGCTGACACTGAAGATGTTTTGAAGAGTGACATTCCGGGTAACAGCTTCATCGCCAAACTCCGGAGATGGTGGTATGAGTGGTTCCTTGTCTCGTACAGCGACGATCGGGCCAGGATTTACTTCAGCAGTTCGCACGCTATGCGGATGGAACGTTTCAGACAGTACAGGAATTACAGGAATAGAATTCATCCCTTGAGTAGATTCAGGTTTGAAATTATTATGAAGTCTTGACGAAAGCGTAGGCTCTAACTAAAACACAATTAGTTTACCTCTCTTAGGCGCACATTACACTGCCAGAATCGAAACGGAGTCTAGGCGTAGTCGAGGTGCCGCGGCGGCGTGGTAGAAGAGTCGAGGCGGAGGCGCCTAGCATAGCCTAGCGCCTAAGTCCGTAAACGAAAGACAAAGTGGCGGTACGGTAGAGTCTCGCTGTTGCTCGACTACGCTGATTCTGGCAGTGTGCACTGCAATTCGATTGGTTAGAAAAGCTAGGAGAGGCACCGCCTCCGCCCCGATGCACCTTGACTGTCCTGTTTGTGCGTGTCGCCTTACAACAATTTTAATGCTGTTCGTGATTATTAAGCATGTATATCGTCGTCAGCCATAAAACGTCCACTGCTGGACGAAGGCCTCCCCTTTTATAGACGGGTGTTGCCATAATACCCACGCTTGGCAGGCGGCTTGGGGATCGCAGAATGGTCACCACAGCTAACCAAGAGGATGCTGCTGCCAGTCCTCCGGTGGGTCTGGTTGCAGTTTGAGGCCATACCCAGGTCCAGCATATTAAGTATGTATATAATTGTATTCAATACTTAGATTGTAGCAGAGGTGACCCGTCCTTCTCCTTAGCGTAATCATCCTTTAGATAATCCACTCCTACACATAGGCCTCAAGGCCCCAATCGCCCTACGATTAGATATTCACCTCGCTGGTCCAATGGCCCAGTTGCAGGCAGGTGATTTTTCTCCTAAACGCAAAATAATAAGTCCTTTATCTATTTTTTTACAGACATTTCCGGGATATTTTTATATTTATCCTGTTTTTTGTGAATACTGTGACATTACATCATAATACGTCCATAACGTTCGGACAATTGTATGGGGGCTTTTATTACTTCGGGGCCCTGCTGGAATTGATTATCATAGCCGACGTGATCGTCTCTTGTCACACCGGGTACATAGATAACGAATCTGGTAAAATAATTCTTGAGAAACGCCTTGGGCTCTTGCACTACGGTTCCACTAAACTGTTTATCCACGTTGCATCAGCGCTGCCTCTCCAATGCGTGATGCTACTGCGTTACGGTGCCAACGTCAACTGTACACTGTGCAAAATGAGTTACTTCGTAACCATTCTGAAACTGTTGAGCATTTTTGGATTATTCAGAATATACGAACACTCGAGCGTTATGACTTGGGAACGAAATAACTATATAGCCACGCATGCATTAAAATTCATACGAATTTACTTAGTGGGAATCATGATTATGCTGTATTATATAGATCTGAGCGAAGCCGTAACGCTTATTTATATGATACATTGTGGCAAACTAGTTGACGGTGCATATGTGACGTTTTTGATAAAGCTGAAATACGTGCTTACGGATCCACCTTCCAACTACGAATTTTTTATCCATAACTTTGGACGCATCACGAAATCTATTCTCCTGTTCAGTCTCACTTTTCGAAACTATCATGTCGATATAATAGTGTCAATGATCGCATTCGTGATTGCGAATATAATACACTTGTGGCAAATATTAGAATGTTATGATTTCTTGTCCAGATTGTGCTTTCTCGATGACAGAGTGAGTAGATTGAAACAATCGTCGTACAATTTGGTTTGCTGTCGTCAGCTTCCTGATAACATTACTAAAAAACTTAACTCATATTATGACTTTAATCAATCCAAAACGACAGCTATGGAACTAAGTAATATTTTGTTGAATTCAATACCGAAAATTTTAAAGACCGAAGCACTGTTGACTCGCTACACTCGACTAATGAAGAGGATTCCTTGTTTTTCTGAATGGCCACTGGACGTGCTCGAGGGAGCTGTCTTGTTGGTGAAAGAAGAAATATATCAGACCAACGATTTGGTTGCAGAAGTGAGTATATTTAGGAAGAAGAAAGTACATAAGCGAGATTTAGTTTAAAAGTAACATAACAAAACGTAAGTAAACACAAAACAGTAAGACGTGGGAAGAAATTGTAAACAATAGCTATTTTGGTTCAATCTGGTTTTTTATTCAGGTGGCGATAGAAATTAGCTCCGCCGAAATCTTATATAATGTAGCCTCTGACTATGTAGTACCTAGGCCATATTATGCTGACGGTAACGTGTAAAAGTTTTCTGCTGATTATCAGACGTCAGTTTAGTTTCTGTTTTTTGTAGCCATGGGTGCAGAGCGAAGGGCTATTTATAGTGGGCTTGGGAGAGCTGGCTGTGTACCAGGACGAAACGGAGATCAGCCACTTGATCGACGGTGACTACTTCGGGGAACTCTCTCTGGTCACCGACAAGGAGCAGCGGACTTCACGTGTGGTGGCCATCACGCCTTGTGTTGTAAGTGTGTTTTAGACTCTGCAGGCGACGTGTCTGCTGTATTCTGAACCCAAACTCCACTCGTGAGGCCACCGGGCATAAATTCAAACAAGTACTGAATGATGGAATAATACTATAACTATAAATATGACTTATAGCCCAGTTGGTAGTATCTCTGCCTTGAGAGATGTAGGGTGAGGGTTCCCACCTAGGTCCCTAGGTCCCTCTTAGGTCGAACATAAAAATGTTGGTTCCGTTACCTACTAGTATGTATTATAAACATGAAAAAATATATATAACTATTCTCTCAGCTGGTTCCCATAGCATAAGTATTGCTTTGTTTGGGCCAAGTAGCGCTTGCTATTGATGTTTATTTCATAATTGTTTGGTGATTTGGTGGTTAATGAAATATCTTCACCATGCAAAATAGTGCCTAAACCGGTAGGCACAGATTAGAATAAACAATGTAAATGGGTTGCCTAATTGCCACATTATACAGGTAGGCAAGGTAAAAAACCTATCTACACATTACCGGTGTGTGTATTAGCTATGGGTAACTCAACAGATATTCGTGAGCTGCGGTTCAGATCACGGTTCATTCAAATGAGCTGAATTCTTGAACCGACTCACAGATCAGCTCATTCCGCTCTAAATACTTCGTTATGCCTCAGAAGATTCATTCAATCTGTGGCGAACCGACTCCAGTGGTTTACATTGGCGCGGGCGGTGCATACTCGGCATCGCGTCGCGCTCACTTCGTCGCTCGGCTAAAATCGGTTCAACCGCTCTTCTGTTGCTGCGTTCCGTAATGCGCTAAAAGTGATAATATCGTGAATCCGACCAGCTGAGCCGCGAGCTGCGTGTGAACCGCGCTTTGGATTGAGCTGTGACTCGGCGAGTCAAACTTCTCTAGTGATCTGTATATTTGAACCGGTTCAGAGCTGAGTTACACACGTCTAGTGTGTATATAATAATATATTCTAGAATAGAGACCGGTGGGTTTATTCTAGAATCATATTTCTTACTGAGGTTACATTACATGCTTAAAGCTATAAAGACGACAAGGTTTTTTTTTGAAAATTCGTCCTCTAAATGGGCTGAGTAGAAGTAAACAGTTGAATAGCAAGTTGAGAGAGTAATGCGAGTTAAGCGTATTGTTTGTTACAGCAAACAAACGGCGGGTTTGTGTTTCTCAAAGAATATTAATAATACTAGATGATGATAGATCTTTGGTGTTGTTATTGAATAAAACACTCCCGGTTTAAGGTAACTACTTAATGTTTTCTAGATGCTGCTGCTGGAAAAAAACAGTTTCCGTGGATATATGTGCCAGTACCCGGAGCTTTTCACCGCTTTGAAGCAAGAAATATTTAATGAACTTAACATAACCCTAGAATAATAGAAAGCAAGAATTAAACGGAATCTCAGCATTTATAAAAAAGGCTTACTTAGTTAAAGAAAGATTAGTTAGAGAAGCAAACTGATGTTCTCGGTTCAGTAATATTTTCTAAACGATCTATCTAGTCTATCTTTCTTCGGCTGCGTGACCGCGAGTGGCGTTTATAAATGAGCGCTGCAGTGCGTCGTTTGACGGGTTTCAGTTTGTTTGTAGACTTTAGAATTAAGATCTCGCTGAAAGGAAGCGAATTAATCAAACTTAATGGCTGCTGTTGAGCCGTTAAGACATAGCTGACTACTCAACCTAAATATGGATTCACTACCAACCAAAGCCACCTCTTTTTATTATTAGTCTTCGTTCGTCTAGTGTTAGTGTTAGTCTTTTAGATTATTTTAGTTTAAGTTGTTAAATAGTTACAACAGAATTGACATTGCATGTTTAGTGGAACTTAACTAAATAAGTGATTTTCTTGTATAAATTAACGTTTTTAAGTACGGCTTCTTAGTTTAAAAAAGGTGAATATTATAAATGGTCTCAACCGGCAGAAAGCACAAACTTGGCGTGCTTGTAGCTTTTAAATCATATTATGTGATTTATTAATGGTGGTAAAACTGTCGAAGATCGAATGTTCTCCATTAAATTATTTATAATTATACAACGTGTAACAGAAAAGTTCAACAATACTGAAGCACTGAAGAGAGAAGTAAATAGGGCATTCGCTTAATTTTCTGTGTACAAGGGTATGTATTTACTCATCATTAAGAACAACTTTTACTAAGGGGCCAACCTTGAAATCGTGAAAAAAAACTGTTCCATACATTTTGTCTAAGGAAAATTAACTTTTTGTATAGAACAGCTGTATATTTTTTCGCTATTTCTAGGTTGGCCCCATAGTAAAAGTTGTTCATAAATACATAACCTTCAGTATTGTTGCATTTTTTTGCTACACATTGTATAGGACTTGTATACCTACAGTACGTAGACGTAACAATTGGTGTTTCAAGAGTTTGTCCATCAGAAAGTTGTTATTTATTTAATAGGTACGTAATTTTATGTCTAATAACTGACTAACAATAGATTTGAAAATAAATATTGAGTATCTTTATACTCGTAACATAAAATTTTGGTATATTTTACACAAAAAAATACTGTTTTTTCTGACTTTATTTACTAATTTCCGCTAGTGGTCGAGTTGACTAGGATAAGGTGGCTACTCGACCCCGTGGTCGAGATGATTACCAACTCACTAATACCTTTGCGGGCGCCGTAAGTGATGGGTCATAGAGCAGAGTAATTGTGATGGGTTCTTGAATGCCTAATGACATTTTGAGTCAAGACATTTCGAGAAAAGAACATAACATAATGCGCTAAGACACCGAAGGTACGAAAATTCGTACGTAAACTCCAAAGAGCTCATTATTAGTACGGGCACGGGATTTGAACAAAATCATGATACCGAGGCTTGCAGTCTTCCCGCAGGCTATCACGGCCTTTTGGCTACCACACATTTTTAATTACCTCTTACGAAATCTTTTATCAGCCGTGGGTACAAAGCGAAGGTCTTAGTATAGTGGCTGTGGGAGAGCTGGCTGTGTACGCCGGTGACGAAGAACGCGGTCACCTCTTCGACGGTGACTTCTTCGGGAACTGTCTCTGGTCACTGACAAGGAGCTGAAGACATCCCGGGTCGTGGCCATATGCACCGTGAGTTCTCAGTCTTTTTGGTCACGAGAAGCGAAGTTCTGGTTTAAGGGGACATTTCGGCGTTTGTATGTATGTATTGGCTATTGGCTATAAACGCCGATTTGATTGTTTGACGATTATTTGCGAAACGTTGATCTTATCTTAATGAAATTTGTAAGCAAGTAGTGTGTGCAAATTACAATAATAAAGCTCGAATATGGGCCAAATTGGTCTAGGAGCTTGGAAGATATGGGGGTCGCGAGGTCTCAATTCGCTGAAAATTACTAGTTTATTTACCCCGTGTAAGTCCGCCTTGGGATGCATGGGACACTTGGGAGATGCCTATTTACTTTGATCTTGAAAAGATACAGATTTCCTGATTTTTAGATGTAAATTCAAATCAACAGGGTTAGCTGGATAACGACTGCTTGTTCCGTTCTTTAACTGTATAGTATTATTTTATCTGTGTCTGTACTAATTAAACAAAATGGTTCATCCCAAAGCGACCTAAATCTTCCAAGGGTTCGTCATCTAAGTAGCGGATAACCGGCCTATTACAAAGCTGCAGTGCGAGAGAGTAGGGCCTTCGCTTCTCTGTGAGTGCGAGTATGTACCGTTCATTAAGAGTGCGACTAATGCCAGAAAAATAACAGATTTCACCCGCGGGTCTTGCATTAGTTTAGAGTCGAAAATCGCATGACACAATTGATGATGATGATGGCTTTGAGCAATTTAGGTGGGGTTTTATTTAATTGTTCAAAATGTAGGAATTAAATAAAAAAAATAAACGGCTACTGTGCTAAAACATTAATTTGATGTAATTCGTAATAAATATTGTGGTGCTGTCGCTGATAATTTAGAGCATTTGAATTAAAACAGTATTTGTTTGTTGGTAATTTGTTTTTTTTTTAATAAACGTGGTCATTTTACAAAATTCTATTCGGTTACTCGGCTTCTTTAGGTTTTTCCCCTACCAGTAGTATTTTTTTTTCTGAATATTTACGTTCTTTATCATTAAACTATGTGTTTAAAAATACACCTTTTACTTACTTTTGGCATTAGTTGCCCCCTTAAGTCGCCAAATTTGACGAGTCTGTAGCGCGAGTACTTATTAAGTACGGCTTGCGCTTTTCTGTGCTGAGTACCGTTCTATGTCGCTAAATTTGACGTGTCGGTAAAACAGATTTATTTAGGCAAATCTTACCGATTACATTGTCGTTAAGTACTTGCACTGTTTTTATTGTAGACCCGCTAGATCCTCCAAGTGTAGAACGGAATTTAAAAGATTTGACATCTGATACCTCAAAGTGACGAGCGCATGAGCGCAGTGCAGTGCGATGCAGGAATTCGCAAGTTCACTATTCTGTCACTGCTACTGTTATGGGCAGGCGTGATGCTTACTACCAGGCGAATGTCTCGTTCGTCATTGCATACAAAATAACTAAATTTTTCGTAGACTTTCGTAACTGGTCTTCCATACCAATTTTTATTCCAGATGGCTTCTACGTTGATCCCAGGGCATCCATCAAACCAAGTCTCTTGCTTTTAGAGGGTCTATGCCCTCAAGTGGCATAACAGCCTGATAGCTCAGTTGGTAGCATGTCTGCCTTCTAAGATGTAGGGCGTGGGTTCGATCCTCACCCAAGACAAAAATGTTTGTGAGTTACATCGATGTTTGTTCTGTGTCTGGGTTTAGTTTGTATTATAAGTATGTATTTACGAAAAAAAAATATACATTTTCTATCAGCTATCTGGTTTCCATAATACAAGCTTTGCTTAGTATGGGGCTAGATAGCGCTGTGTGTAATAAATGTTCCCCCCCCCCCAATATTTATTTATTTATTAACGTTGACAATAGAGCTGGCTACGCTCGAGAATCCATCACAAATGGATAGAACTTAGAATCCGACTATTGTGGCTATTCATCCAATCTACTTCCTCGGACGCACTACAAGTTTGTTAGAATGTAGAACCATTTGTGGTAGTGGAGCTCCTGTTAATTTCCTACTCTATATTACCAAGCTATATCTAACTTCGATATACCTAAATAATAATCATGTTATGATACCACACCAAGACTAAACGGCAATTGTGATTTACGCAAGTTTGTCGACCACGATCGCCTCATTCTCGTCAAGAACGAGACTTTAACTACGTGATGCAAATAAATAAATAATCAAGATTTTGTGTGTCACAACTAGGCCATCAATAAACCCAGTTTTACTTGCACTTACAATGGTAGTTCGGAAGGCCATGACGAGAATACTAACTGCTACATACACAGGCTTAGGTGCATTTTTACTTTTAATTTCATTAATATGCGTCTCGGCTAGAGCTTGACTGGACAGCGGCGGAAAAGTCTGTCGCTTACGTAAGGTTTGTAGGAAAATCGCTCGTCCACTGAGATGATTGACTTAATATCTACTTGGTTATGTAATAGCATAAATGGTTATATTACTCGCATATAACAGTTTACTTTGTTTACTGTTGTAGGTATAAGCAGATATATACCTAGAGAACTAAGTGCCACATCTAAAGCCATGTAAATTTTCGTAAAGATCTGCCCAGGTAGTCGTAAAGATAACAAACATTACTTATAGATAAAGTTATAGATCGAATTACTTTCGCATGAATTAATAATAATTAGTGAAGCTTGAATCGTACAAGTATCGTTATCATCATCAGTCAGAAGACGTCCACTGCCAGATGACGGATATGGCCTGTGTTTATCAAGAGTTCCTTGAAGTACAGCGAGGAATACCTACGCAATATATTGAAATTGTATTATGTTTTCGTTGTTATTGCATTTATCTTTGTTTTGTTTTTATAAGTATAATTTTTATTGCTTTTCCTTTTGTTTTTCTTTTTGTATACTTTTATTGTACATATTTTATACATAGGTACTTAGTATACCTATTTTATTGTTATAACAATATAAGTAAGTGGCGTTTTGGCATAAACTGTTAAGTTACTTAACTTCGTAAATAAAAGAATTTGACTTGAATTTGGGGTTGCCATAATCCCCACGTTTGGCAGGCGGCTTGGGGATCGCAGAATGCTACCACCGAGACGACACTGCTGCTCGTCTTCCGGTGGTTCTGGGTGCAGTTACATACCCACAATATCCAATATCACGTCATCACACGAATATAATTAGATACTAAATATTAATTGCTGCGCCCTGCGGTTACACCCGCGTTATGATAAAAAACTGTAATAATGTTGATGATAAAAAGTAGCCTTTATAGATAAGCTATCTCTATTACGAGTTTAATTCTAATTCGTTCAGCTATTTTGGCGTGAAGAGGTAACAAAACCATACATACACGAAACACGCATACACATTACCGCCTAACTTCTACTAAGTAAGCATTTATAATATCAGTGTGATGTGATAAATGGACCTGGGTATGTCCTAAAACTGCATTCAGAACCACCGGAGGACGGGCAGCAGCGTCCTCTCAGTTAACGGTGGTAACCATTCTGCGATCCCCAAGCCGCCTGCCAAGCGTGGGGATTATGGCAACATCTCCCTTTAAAGGATTGGCCTTCGTACAGCAGTAGACGTCTTCCGGCTGTTGATGTGTGATAAATGTAAAAGTTTGCGATATGGTTACTTTTCAACCTTAAAAAAGACTTATAATATGTGGTTCTCGATTACGGGGTGCAGGTGCTAGAGCGATAAAAAATAGACTGGGTATAAAACATCTGGTAACTGAACTATACCAAATCCGTTATTATTTAATTCAACAACGTTTGCTGGCGAACATCCAGAATTTTATTTTTTATTTTTGTGTCTACATAAACCAGGCCTCATGCACCACCAGAGACCCTTGTAAAATGTATCTTGCCCACAAAGATCTTTGAATGTCCGTCTTGGGAAGATTCCGCTAAGCTTACTTAATAATAGCTACGACATTTTGAACTTTGCCGTTGCTGTCATACCTGTGGTCATACCTTGTACAATACACAGGCTATCTTTCGCAAATATCATCCAAATTTTAATCACATGCGTGGGTGTTTGTAAATAATTGCCGAAAACAAACCAGGTTTATCCTAAACGCAATGTTTAGCAACACGCTGACCGAATTACGTAACCTGCGTAATAAGCCGTAATTATGTACTCACAACCATATGCTACTCATATGTAAAAATAATATACAGGATGTTATAATTCAGATTAGATAGATTAACGGCAACTGCAGGCGATAGAGGATCTTGATAAGTTCACCGTTATATACCGATGTACCACACTAGAAAACAAAGTTTGAAATCATTATAAACAGTAATTCTCCCATGCATTATATTGTGTGCAAGTTGTGTCTATGACCTGACATCGAGGACGAAGTCAGATTAATAATTAGACGGACTAAAGTAACAGATTGAAATGTCACTTTTCACATTAATGCTGCCAGCTAAAAACCGTAGTGATGGCGATGGATTTAGATCAGTTTTATTGTTCAAAAGTATTCATTATTCGATAATAATAATGATTAACTGCTGTTAAACATTTAAAGTGCTGCCAGTAGAAGGGTGTATGTTAACATTATTATAATTGTTTTAAAAAAGCTATTCCGTAAAATGCTACAGGGAAACGTAACATTATTTTCATGATTTTTCCTTGAAAAGATTGAAGTCGTACATACTCGTAAGTCAGGAACTCCACATTTTACAAAGACTAATATGAAAATATCGAAGTAGTTTACTGTTGTAAAATTATTCAGTTTCTAATAATAAACATATACATAAGTTAATAAAATGTTTTTTTTTTATCCCAGCACTATTTAAATTTAGCCAAAAAGTAGGAACTCAGAATAGCATTAGTCCGTTGAATTATGAATTTGACCATAAATCGATAATTGCGATTCTCTATCAGGGTATGAAGCTGATTCGTCTATCGATTTATTTACACTCTGTATAAATCGATTGCACTTTATCGGTCGCGCGCCGTTCACCAAATAACCAGATTGGGTTTAATTAATCATAAATTCATAATTATAAAGTATATTCGTAGATAAGTGATAAGTAATGGTTATTGTGTTGAGTAATCTTTCCTGCGTTATTGTAAAAGTGTTGCTAAATTCCGCAGAAGAGCACACTTAGGTATAAGTAGGTGTGTATGGGCACGACCGACAAAATACATAAGTAAATATTTTAATTAATGTGGAACCATGAACCTATAAAAAAAGTTTTTTTTCTAGGTTTTTTCCTAGGCCTTTTTTTCTAGGTTCATGTGTGGAACCATCGACGATTATGGAACCAAAATTATCGAGTGTACCTACTGGCTTAGAACGCATCAATAAATAATAGATAGCTAATTAATATGTTCTTATCATTAGTTAAGAGTATCCACTTTCTGTTTTCCAGATAGCAGCCATTTTACCTTTTAGTTATAGGTACTTTTCTCTTTCAGTTAGTGTTATGGACAGGTGCAAGGACTATAAATCCTGTTGACTGCTCGTCCGACTTCCCCTCATACGAAAATTAGTCGTTTAAAAACCACTGCTAGCCGCTTCGAGTACGTCAGAATCTCATTGTATTTCATAACTCAGATTGCGTCATCCTAGTCATTGGCCTATCGCAAGCATGGAACGTTGCCTCGCCCGTTACTGCCTCGTTGCGTTGTTCGTTGTTCGTTGGCAGGGGCCTGCAACAGTGAGTCGTCGTGTTTGTGGGAGAAATTATGTTCATGAGCCACCAATTGGCTATAATGATCTGTGGACAGGTGTGATGCTTTAAAGGCGAACATTTCGCTCGTCTCAATTTTTTTTTGCATTTATAAAAATAAGTGGCAAACAGTTGAATGGCTACCTGATTATAAGTGGTCACCTACAAAACCCACATAATAAAAAAAAGCGTAAAAAAATATACTACATTATTTGCTTAAAAAGATAAAAAGTTTCTATTTTCTATTTTCAACCGACTTCAAAAATAATGTTCTCAACTCGACTGTAAGTATGTTTTTTTTGTTTGTTTGTTACATCATTACTCCGCCAATTTCTAATTGATTTTGATGATAATTTTTTTGTTTGGTTTGATAGGGCATACTCCCATATATTTTTTATCCGGTTCATTAGTTTGGTTTGAAATCAAAATAACTGGGAAAAAGATGTCATCAAGGTAATCGAAATTGAATTAGTTTTTTTTAATGATTATATTTTAATTATTCTATGCTAATACCACATTTCGTGACTTGCCAAAAAAAATGTTGCAGTGTTATATAATTTATTACAGAGCTACTAAGTAATGAATTCACACACATAAGATACGTAAGAGACAGATAATCAAATGAATAATTTGGTAAAAAGGATATAATAATTGCTACCACGAGTGTCTTTCATCGTGTTGCGTCATGGTATTTCGGTCGCTGTAAATGGCACCGGTTCTTTGCTTCTCTTCCTATTTATAGTGAACTAGTCTTTATGAGGTTATAGATACTTCGACCGGCCGGCCGCCGCTGCAATTTTGTAGTGATTCTGGTCGTAGGGCTGGCACTGGCTCACAAAAACGCCCCTAAAATTTAAATGAAGTTTACATTTTAGGGGCGCTAATAATTTGCGAAGAATTTTGCTAACTAAAGCAGTGTTTATAAGTTAGTGCCTCTAAATGTCTTAAAGTTAAATGAAGTTTGTTAACTTAAGCATCAATTTTAAAGCACTAAGTATTAGTAGAACAAATAATAAAAGAAAAATAAAGTTTTAGTGAAGATTCTTTTAAGAATGAAGTAAGAATCTACACTTACCAGATAAACATTTGTACGAGAAGAACGAGTTAGGATTGTACTCATTTGAATAATTAGAGATGATATCTATTGGAACAAACATACCTTCCTGTAATAATTCCCTATATTCCTGCTTTACCTATTTTTTTGGCAGCTTAGTGCTTTGGCAGGCCAGTTTTTGTCAAAGGCCTAATATGTAAATCTAATTAATAAGCCTAAGGTGTATGCATATCAAACTCTTGTATGCAGAAAATAATTCGTAAAGAACGCCACATGGCACAATCTTCTGCTTTAGGGTACGTTTCCACTAAAGACGTACGAGACTAAAGAGGTCCGTGAGGAAAAAAAACTATCAATAATTCACTTTAGGGCGCGGCAGATCCGCAACCTTCGAACTAGTGAATAGTATGCTAGTAAACTTATAGCGCAAGGCGGTCGTACTAACCCAAATACTATTTAACCCTGTGATCTGTGTACTAGCCGAACTACTAGAAATAAAATAATAAACTACTTAGTAAAGCGATTAATGAAACGAGCTAGAACTATAAAGTTGAGCAACACAGGCATCTGAACAAAGCCAGCATCGCTTCACTATAGTTTAATACTAGCTCGGCTATGAGTATAACCACCATCGCCAATAGTTAACCTACTATCAGTTCTAGGCTAGGATCTTAGGCTTCACAAGCTAGTACCTCCTCGCTCAACGACACTAGTTTTACAAGCTGATCTCAAATAGTACGCAATGTGAGACGAAAACGAAAGAGTTAGAATATTGTAATTTCGCTCTAATCCAGATAATTAAATGGCAGTTATACTCTTTGAGAGCTATTACATATTTACTAGTTAATCGTTTATAGCTCTCAGTCTCACCGCGCTCTTATTGTATACTCGCACATTTTTAGTGGAAACGCAACCATTGAACGCTGGAATGCGCAAGTACTCGTTTGCAAATACCTCTTTGCAGGTCGTTCAGTATTAAACTGGTAGGGCGCTCTACTTTTTACCTTACATAATATAGTTTGCATTTTACTTTATACTGGGGGGTCACTATAAACTGAACAGGGATCTCATACCCTTCTTAGACCACAACGTCGCTAATGGAGTTTTGGCGGGAACACGGAAAAATCATGTCGTTGCATCCTATTATTTTCTTAAACTTGTGTTTTTTCGCGAATTAATGATTAAAAATGGTGGTGTTTTATTCATTGAGTGTTGAATTACATGCACGAGTGTGGGCAAGTGATATAATGTGGTGAAACATGTCTTTTCGTGTTGTTTTCAAAACTCCATAGAAGCTCATAGTAAAGTCGCCACAACTTTACTAGGGTATGACTATGACTAATTTCGTGTAACTTACTGTGACTTCGTGACTTATTTGCCTTGATGATAACAAATAAATGTGAAAATTCATGAACTTGACACTGGCAGAATACACAACGTGCGATGCCAATAACTAAGGGAAAAAAAAGTCACTAATTTATTTCGGTTATTGGTTCGTTAAGATCTAGGCTCTTTTGTCATTAAAATAATATAAATATTATATCACTCGCCAGACGAACTTAGTTTGAGGAACTGCTACGAGCAGAAACCCTGGTTAGTCTATCAAAATTAAAAAATAATTAACTGATAACTTTTTTCTCTAAATAAACAGTTTTTTGCTTTTCTACCTTGGAAATATTTAATAGCTTGTTCATAATTAGATACTTTGCTCTTAAAATTATATTAAATTACGTATTCCATGTTACGTTACTTTATATGTACTTATAAAGTTTCTGCATTAAATTGCCCGTATCTCGAATCGAAAGTAGTGTTCTTATACTCCTGCTTCAATATGACATCTCGAGACGCAACAACTCAGTCATGTATGAAAACTGGGACAACATTTTAGGCTATGTCAGGTATGCCTACTTAGTAAGATAATCCTTTCCTGGTTAGGACATACAAGCAACCGGTCTGTTCTGGGCCTCTACAGTCTAGATACTAGTATCAATTATCTAATACCAACTACTCATCATCATCACTATAGGGTAGAAGCTGGGGAGCTTCTTTCGGTGTTCTAAGTTTATTGTCCAATCTTATCCTGGGCCCTGTTTTATAAAGCTACAAGAAGACCAGTGTACAAACTACAAGTATATACAAGCACTTGTATGAATTTGAATTTGAAATTTGAATAAGTTAAAGACAAACCTACCTGTAACTGGTAACTTGTAACATTGTAAGATTGTAGTTGTAGCATTATAAAACAGGGCCCAGAAGTTCTGGTTGTCTCTGCCACCGTTAGACTGGCCTTCCGGCATTGCGCTTACCACAAAAAAGCGAAAGCCCTACTTCTTAGGTAGAACGGCTGTCAAAACAATGTTGTAAAGCAATTGTATGGAAAACCGCTGTCACCAGTTTCTCACATAATTGTATAGAAATGACGACGAAAAAATTCCAATCATTGGTCGCGCGTTTGAAGTCGTCGTCGTCAGCCATAAAATGTCCACTGCTGGACACTGCCTTTAGAGAAGGGTGTTGCCATAATCCCCACGCTTGGCAGGCGGCTTGGGAATCGCAGAATGGTCACCACCGTTAGCCAAGAGGACGCTGCTACCCGTCCTCCGGTGGGGCTGGTTGCAGTTTAAGGACTTACCCAGGTCCCTGCATTTGAAGTAAAACGCTTTAAATGCTATTTTGCAACAGATTCAAATTGATCTAATTATACTGCAATGTGGTGTGGTTTCCTACATGTCTATTTAAATTGTCTTTTTGATGATTCTCAGTTTAAAAACATGTATATTGGTAGAATTGTCATTAAGCGCATTTGCACTTAATGCCGGCTAGCGCGGCCCGTCACATTTCCATTCTATTCACTTCTCTCTTCTGTGGCGCTGGCCATCACGTGACCACCAAGAACTTCTCCACCAGTTGTCATTATCGTATTGCCGTCTTGCCAAGTTCAGCTCCATTGGGATCCCATATCTTCCACTTTCAATACCACTAAGTATATTCTCGTGAAACTGAAACACAACGATCGGGATTCACCAAAGGTGCTGAAATATCTAGTTTTGTTTTTCATAGAAATAGCTAGCCAATATGGATAGACCATTTTCTTTCATTCATGGTAGCTCCATGGTAGCTTCACCTAGTATTCGTAAGTTCTTATTCAGTCTGAGGCTAACGATTAGTCGTTGGCTTGTTTTCTGCGTAATGTCGACATTTTAGAAGTGATTAACACCGGGTGTAAGGAAATCCCCAAAACTGGTGATAGTATCTCCCGCAAACAAAATACTGGTGATAACTAATACTATAGAACACCAAAAATTGCTGTCGCTAGAGGTCAAATAAACGTAGGTCGATGGTTAACCTCTTGGATCAGATATTTATTGTATTATAATTCGAATTAAAACAATTATTTTCTGCGACATTTTTTTTATTAAAGTCTTCAAAGCAAAAGTGTTTTTGGAATTATTAATAAAAAATGTGAAATCAAAAATAGGATGAGTGAACAAAATGGTCATTCGCTTAGCACATATAATTTACAATCGCATTCGTTTTTAAAATAGTGTAGGTAATAACTAACTAAGTAGTCACAAATTAAACTAATCAGTCTCTCTCTCAAACTCTTCGTCAAGTCTTAGAAAAGTCACATAGTGGCATATTGTAAGTTTGGCGATAATATTTGAGTGAGTACAATACATAGTTAAAATAAATTAAAGAAGAAAGAATCGGATACCTACCTATAATGAACATGATTTTGTTTCCCATTTGTCACCTTCTACAACAAATGATCACAAAAAATGGCGCGGATTCGACCATTTCAAAGCACGATGTTAATAGTCATTTGAAAAGATTATTTAAAAAAAATAGAAAAAAAATTTAAAAAAACAAAAACAAAAAAAAAAAAAATTGACCGCAAATACATATATATTATACAATATTATGTATTTGTATGAGCCTAAAAACAACCACTTCTCACTATCTAGAGCACGTATAGTATCTCACGTCATCACTCGATAAGTCTCGAATAAAAAGCGTAACTCGGCCACCAGTCGAGTGCACCTTCACGATTGCACCCCCACCTTGGCAACTCCGCCAAGTTGAACGAAACTTCCTTTCCACCTCGCAGTTAAGAACTCGATACCTTTCTAAAATTGCCGGGTATTCGGGCTAGTAGGGATGAACCAAGGGGCTACATTATGCAATGTTTGGACCCGCAAACGTTCGAGTATATAAGCTTGTAGCACATTCCAAACGAGTAGAAAGTAAGCCAGACTTCACAGGCTAAGTGTGTACTGAATCAGTCCAGCAGACCAAGCAACATGTACGCGAAACTTGCTGTGAGTGCCATACAAAAAACTTAACAAAACTTTAATAATTAATAAACTTGCAACTAAAACTTGTGCAGTTAAAATATACCCAAAGTTTATTTAATTACTTACACAAAGTGACAACTGTGTTTTTCTATAATATTAGGTGAAATACTTTTTCCTTTGTAATAATTAATTTCCTACATAACGGAGGCCGGGGATAGTAGAAACGTTAAAGCCAGTTTTCCACCAGGAAAGTTTTTTCCAGTTAGTGTAAAATAAATGTCTCATTTCAGCTTATCTCACTGGTGGTTGCCGTCTCTGTCGCCGCACCGACTCCCGGTGGTGGTGGTGGTCATCAGTAAGTACCAATACCAAATTACCAACCCTAAACGCTACCCAGTACCTACAAACCATTAGACCAGTACATCATACGTACGATATATTATGTATATTCATATTTCAATGCTCACAGGACCTCGGAGTATTACAGCAGATTTTCCGAGATAGTTTTTCGAGCAATATTACCTTACTTCTAGTAAAATATACATTAATAAAATTGAAATCTTCTGCCGCTGCCACTTTTATGGAACCCTAATTGTAAAATTAGTATATTTTAGGAAAATACTTTTTTACTTGAAAATATACTATTCAGATAAATAATAATGTCAATTATAAATATCAGCGTCACACAATACATAAATAACCTTAAACTAAATGAATAACCCACCCCTAATCGCACCCGGTGCAAAGATGCCCATAACGCTGGCCGCATTGCCGCGTTGGATATCAATGGCTTATAGCCTTTGCACTAGCTTTTGCATGTTTCATATAATAAATTCAAATATTAGATTTTTTGCTAACAACTGCATAACGAGACGATCAAAACACTTAATATTTAAACCAACGTAGGAAATAAATCTAAAACCTTATCTTTCGAAAAGGAATCAATCTCGGGAAAGGCATCAATAGTCCCAAAAATAGGAGTGTAATATTTCCTGGGTTTATATAAGTATGTGTGAGTTTTTTTCCACCTTATGCCTGAAGAGATTTGGATGTACCTATGAAGTATAGATAGATGCGTACATCATCCCGAGTGACACTGGCATATACATTTTTTGGCAGGATAGTCGTTTTTTTTTAGTAAGAAGTCTTGTTGAATAACATAATCTGTTTAGCGCAAATTCCAATCAAAATTAAGTAATGATTATCTATATTAAGTATACTAATATGCTACATACATTTCAGTGACGTTTCAATACTTACTCGTAGGTCATGCATTAAAGTCACAAAAGTTTTATAATGTTTTAAGTTAAATAACAAGATCCTTCCTAAGCGGGTACTGTTACCGAAATTATTGAGCTCAACTGATTCGAAATCATTCACCTCAACGCTGATTCGAGTATCAATGAACTTCACAATGAATATAAAATAAGAACAATAAAGAACGAGTACCGACTCCACTAGTCTTAAGTACCGACGAGAAGAAATAAAACTACGGGTAAGACACTGACCTTGCATCGTTACATGTATTAAAAGTAAAAACAAAATCGAAAAATTGTTCACTGAAAGTTCACATACAATGTTACCAATTGGTTACGCTTACATAACTCTCAAGGTTAACGTTTCGTTATGGAGTTATTTTATAACGAGATCAATGATTAACTTAAGAGATATATCAGGCAAATTGCATAAGTTGAAGTTTTACTTTAATATATAAGAAAACTTAAATAATCAAATAAATATATTTAATGTTAGTAGGTATATGTAGGTATACTAACTATTTACTTGTTTAATGTCTGTAATCATAAAATGAATGTAATGGTTATGGAAGAGCGGGACTTTCTGTTACAAGTATTTTATACTTACTAGAAGGTCCCAACCTACTTTTTGAAGCATAATCTTGGTTACAGAAATAAAAACATTTTCATTTTCATTTTAATTTTTTTCATGTCTAGAAATTATATTGCAGTCGCGTCTACCTAACCCTTAACTTGTGATAGATATAGGTAGACGATGCAGGATTTTTGACGGAATTGGCGTTATAAAGCCATGTTTTTGAAGAAATTCATTTGTTTTCACTCCAAACATAACACTTTTGTTTTGGTGCCTATCGCTATAAAAGATTGTAATCTAGGCAATTATGTGTAAAAAATAACGAATATAGTTTGATAGGTAAGTTCGGATAGGACCAGTGGCTAGGGGAGAGAGATCTAAATCCTCCAAGGTGGCCAGTGACAGAGTTAACATGCCGCCCAAAGGCTTCTGATATGGCTTGACGGTACATAACCGGTACACGAAGCAAATAGTAAAGAAAAAAAAGTTGTAGTATGAAATTAAAATCTAAAATCACTTTGGGGTGGATCTAGGACCTTTTGAATAAACGCATGTCACGCACGTCCATATTATTTGGTTAAAATAATAATAATATAAATTATGCTGTACACAAAAAGCTTACCAAAAAATTAATAAAATATAAATGCAGGTAATCGGATCATAAAATTAAATCGCATGTGATGGTTTTAATCATTACAGGTACAATAATTTTATCAGGCATTAGAATAAAGATTATTATTGGTCTAAGTTATACAGATAATTCTAATTATGAACGTAATTCTTGGTTATCGAAATAGAAAGAAAGATAACGTGTCAAGTCAGCTGACTTGACACATTATTTGATCTCCTTGTTTTGAAAAGGGCTGTTGAAGATGATGTTCTGAAAATACCATAAGTGTAATGTATCGTTGTTTGAAACTTTACAGTTCTATATTGAGAAATTGCGACACTATCGAATGTCGCAAAGAGATGACCGCTAAAGCGGTAAACAAAACAAAATCAAGACCATTACTAATCTTGATTTTGTTTTGTTGGTCAAAGCTCTGGGTATCGCTGCAATGGCCATGGGCAAAAGTTACCCATACCATCAGCAGGGCTAACATGCGCACCGCGAGAAAATTTTGTTTTGTCTTTATGTCGTGCGAAAACGAGACAAACTTATACAGATTCGTAGCCTTGTCCTGTTTTGTAGAATCGAGAAAATTTTCTCGCGGTGCGCATGTTAGGCCTGCAGGAGAGAATCTCGTTCCTATATAATTACGTGATACCATAAAAATCCAGCATTCACTAATGTTTACACACTACTGTTTGGCAGTTGATTAAATGGCAAAGGCATGTAGATAATCAAGTTATTTTGGGCTGAGTCGGATGTCCTATTGTCAGAGTTAATGTGCCATCCGAAGGTCATGCAAAGGCATGTGAAAGGAATAACTAGAAGTGATGACGGAACATTTTTTATCGTATATCATTCTAGAGAGAATGTGATCCAATGACCATTAATAGATTGTGCAGTTCTTGCGTAGTTATGTAATAGCATAATTTTGTTCAGTAAATTGCAGGATACAAATTGTTAGCGTGTGCTCAAAACTTGATTCATGCTTAGTTCGGACCACGATTATTTTTAAGAAACTTAATTTGCATGTGCAGCAATATTTTACTCATTTAAAATTTGTTACATAATATTATTTGCAATCTGTTAAGATACCCGCCGTATGAAATTACTCAGGTTAAATTAAAATACATTTGGAAGACTCGTAAATTTATTTTTCTAGTATGGGAAAAGTGAACGCTAGAAAATTTCAACACGCTAGCGTTCACTTGTTTTAAAATTCGGAAGATACAAGTTCTGCAGTGACAAACAGGCGGACTCGGTAGCTTAATAATAGGGTTCCATGAAACACGTTTAGGGTACGAAACTCAACACTACTCTACACTCCAAGTGACCTGCTCCTCAGAGCTTATAAATATTTTATGAAATGTAATATGCATGTCTTTATCCAAAAAATACTTGCATCTTGAGGCCATCTTTCCTAACACTAGTAGAGCGTGGAAATCAAAAGTTTCAGAACAATGAACTGTGGGAACAATATTATAGACTTTATGCGAACCGGTCAACCAGAAACTTTACTATGTCATTCAAATAATAAAAAAATATATATACTAGCCGATATTGTCCCCTTGTTGGACAAGGGTCTCTTTTACCTCTTTCCATATTTCTTTATTATTGCTATGGTGAGCCAATGCTCCTTATGAGCTTTGAGTTCGTCTTTCCGCCTCCTTCTAGTCACGTAATGAAATAGAATTTAAAATTAAAATATGAGATTTAATTTCTATTTATTACGTTAGCGCGATGACCCCAGAATGAGCCTTAGCCTCTGACAAAAAAAAACTCCAATTTTTTGCGGCGTCGTTGTGTGATCTCGATTTTTTGTTACGTGTAGGTACTTTTGTGTATATACTACGAGTAGTCCATATTAAGTTTAAGGAAGCGACGTCACAATTCAACGAGGGTTACTTATTAACACAGATTTGCATTACGCTATCTTATGGCAACGGATTGCATTAGGTAGCCAAGATGTAAACAACCCAGCAGTTACCCACTCACTCAAGAACACGTCTTATTCAATTTGTTTGTGTTAGTGTATGAAACATACTAGGAAGTGGTCAGCATGATAAACTACAATCTCCAACCAAGCCCATCTCTGCTAAGTTACGCGATCATTTTAAACATCGTTTAGTCAAACCAGCGCCTAATGATAGCATTAACGATAACCGAATGATTACAGCGATCCGGAGCACAGAGAGTTCCGTACTTTTATTAATAGTGTGTAGTCTGTAGGCTTTAGTTGGACCTCATTTTATACTTGGCCTTTTTTATTTTACTTTAGATCTTGTACGAAGTTTCATGCATTTTTTTGTGTTATTACCGTTTTATAAGATACAAACACTTAAATGAATACGCTTCTTGGAATAGAAGTATTTTCAATTAGGTTTTTTTTTCTATAATGGTATCTGCTGAGAGCTAGATCCTCCAAGAAAATGATACATAATTATTTTAAAATTTTAAACTTTAAAGTACGCAGGATAGATAAATAACAGACGAACGGCGTTGGCTTATAGGGCCTCATAGCTCATTTTTCGGATAAGGAACCCTAATAAGCGGGATAAAGAATATCGCTCGATAGTATTTGCGTAGAGTATCTATTTTTGGATCGATAGTTTTTTTGTAACAATTAATGAAAGAGACAAAACGCTCGGTGAGCGATAATTTCAGCCCATACATTTTGCAGCAGTAAGTACTAAAAACTTTGAAAAGCATAACAAAATCCAAGATATCACATATATCTATATATATATATATATATATATATATATATATATATAAATGTATATATATATAAATGTAGTGAAGATATCTATCTATATATATATATATATATATATAGATATCTTCACTACATTTGCTCTCATTACTTTGACAGTATATTACGAATAGAACTTTCCAATAAAATTTGATCGACGTAATTTGGTTAGAAAAACATTGCAAACGAATTATCGAATGAAACAAGCATAACAATTTTCCTGTTCATATTGTAAAATAAAAATTGATCAAAATAGCTGTCTGTCACATTGAACTGTCTCTCAAGCCGTTAAATGCCTTCAGGTTTCCCAGTAGTTTGCCCAAGAATGAACAAAATAGAAACCTACGTTGGTAGATTGATACTTTGTATATTAGGCATGCACTGTTTCCTTCAGTGCTTATCTTTTTAGTTCACACAGGTAGCTACTTACTCGTACGAATGTGTTCGCGCAATACTGACGTGATTCTAATCAAGCTGACCTTATTGGTGATTTCAAACTGTGGCATTACGTTCGCTAGGAGTAGGAGTAGAAAAACATATAATGTGGCTAAAGTAGGTACGTGCAGTAATTGAACTGGTTCCTACTGACGTTCCTTCTCAAGAGATGTACCGCTCTTCAGTCGGGAGACCGCTAGACTTACAATCGTGAAGTAGCGGGTTCAAACCCCCAGGCCCGTACCAATGAGCTCTTTGGAGTTTATGTACGGGTACTTATACTATGGGCTTATCGGTGAAGGAATACATCGTGAAGAAACCTGCTTACGTTCGGAGAAGAAATTCATTGGCGTATGTGAATTCACCAACCCGCAACTGGGCCAGAGTGGTGAATATTATGGCCCATTCGCCCGTCGAAGGTAGGCCTAAGTTCAGCACTGGACAATAAAAAAAGGCTGATTACGCAAGCTAGGTACTTACCTACTTTTGAATAAATATATCTCACTCCCTTCATATGTTTTATTAGCGAAGGCATACTCATTAATTACTACTACGCTATAAATTACTTCTACGCTGATTACTGTTGTACGATTCTCTTCTTAACTTTGGAAAACTGAACCATTAAAAAAATTATTACTTAGTCATTCTACGAGTATGACACATAACAATCATTCTATTATATAATACTTTCGAGTAAATAAATCCTTTTACGTTTTCACTTATCTACAACTTACAATAATAACTCATTTTGATAACGAAGCTACGGTACTTAATCTATTATTTATTCTGTGGCTACGGGTACCTATTAACCTATTAAAGCTTTTAGGACGATGGTATAGAGTATAGGGTGCCAGTCAGTGGACATACGTAATTACTATAGTTACTACCTGTCTACCTACTATACCTAGGTATATTATTATGACGTAACGGTGACCACGATGCATAACCAGTGTAGTAGGTCAAACCAAGAAATGCGGTGCAGGTATCTTAAGCACTCGTCTTACATTTACCCTTTTAAGGCGAGAACTCACCGACTACGCGATGGACGGCATTCGCGTATGACATAACAGATTAAATTCAAGCAATAGGTAGACACTAGACACATTAGCTGGACCATCGCTGATGCTCTAAATATTTGATAGATTCTCGAGATAGATAGATTCTCAGCATCTCGTCATCCTGCGATCTTGTAATTTTGTGATCTTGTCCTCCTGCGATCTCGTTGGTCTGAGATCTCGTTGATTTGAGATCTCGTCGTTCTAAGATCTGGTCATTCTGAGATCTTGTCTTTCTGAGATCTTGTCATTCTGAGATCTCGTCATTCTGGCATCTTGTCATCCTACGATCTGTGAATTCTGAGTTCTTGGTATTATGAGACGGACAGAATTATACTTTGTATTAGGATACTAGTAAATTAAAAAAAACAGCCGAATTCAAAATATTATAGGGCTAAGTACATCGAAAATATACCCAAAGATAAAAACATTTTTTTAAACCGGTCCAAAGTTTTCGAAGAATTCGGTGAAAGATATTTAAAAAAAACATACTTACAGTAAATAATAAATACTATAACCGAATTGAGAACCTCCTTCTTTTTTGAAGTCGGTTAAAAATAAAGCATTAAAGCTCAATATTCTCCAGCACATACTCTTTGTGCATGTTTATGTCTCGAGCGACTACAAAGACGAATTTTCCTAAATCAGTACGTCGAACAGGTACCTACGTACTATTGTATTGTAATGCCTATAATCTATTACATGCTAACTAGGTTTCTCTGCAATTATGTGGCAAGGACAATGAATTCTAAGTGTTTCTATCTATGAAGTAAAATAAATAAAAAATGCTGTTCGTTTGTTCGTAATTATCCTGAACGGTACGGAAAGGAATTTTAGAAAAGTTGCTCGGAAAGTAGTCATCATCACCATTAGCCCGGAGACGTCCACTGATGAACGAAGGCCTCCCCCTTAGACCGCCACACGTACGACAACCTGCCATTTGCATCCACCGGTTGCCCCCGACTTTTACAATGTCGTCGGTTCACCTAGTGGGCGGCCTTACTACGCTGCGTCTTCCGGTTCGCAGTCGCCACTCAAGAACCTTTCGTCCCCATCGGTTATCGGTTCGTCGAGTGATGTGGCCTGCCCATTGCCACTTCAACTTGCAAACCCTGCGAACTATGTCGGTGACCTTAGTTCTTTGGAAAATATCCTCGTTCCGGATTTTATCGCGCAAAGTAACTCCGAGCATATCTCTCTTCATTATGCCCGTTGCGTGACTCCGAAAAGTAGTAAAATTTAGATTGCTAAGTAATGGCTTTCGTAGTGGTAGGACTCTACTGCAGAGTCCGCCTGGGGAAGTACCACTCCTTTGCCAGTTATTCAACTGCCAAGCAGTAGTGTGCAAGCATTACTGTGTTCCGGTTTGAAGGGCAATTTCACCAGAGAAAGTACTAAATATGAAGAGATTTAACATCTAATATATCAGGGTGACGAGCACAGTGCAGTGCAGGATTGTAATAGCAAGTTCATAATTCTGCCACTGCTACTGTTAGTGGCAGGCGTGACGCTTACCACCAGGCGAACCTCTTGCTCGTCTCGTCACTTGATAGTATAAAAAAACCATAGAAATTTGGATAGGATAACGTGTAGTGTCTGCCGACTCAGTTAGTGCTAAAGGTTAATTTTTCTCTAAATAATTTAAAGGTAGTTTGAAAAAGTGTAATCTCCATTGTGATCGCTACAACTTGAAATTGGTAAAGTAGTTTTGCTAAATCTATTTGTACTCTATTACTCTCTACTCTTAAACTTTCAAATTCATTGTTTTAGTGGCCTTTTTTGTATGGAACAGCTGTTATTTATTAGGTGGTTGGTCCCATCGTAAAAGTTGAACATAATGAGTAAAGTTAGCTCCTTCCGGCTTAGTACTACCGTTTCGCATAACCTTGTTGTAGTACTATAAAATTAAATATAATTATAGTACTTACATCATTCAAACCGACGATTATGCACAGCATGTGCGTAAAAATCAGCTCTGCGCAATAAAAAGGCGAAGTGCGCAAGATGAACGCATTTTTAAGGCCCGTGTACATTGTGTAACATTTCACGATGTTGTTGACCCCCATATTTACATCCGGCGACTCGATTTTTTTATGTCTCTTGAAGTGCCCTCCTTGTTTTTGAGATACGGGGTTATGCATAACAGCATTACTGAGTCTCATTAACAGCCAGAAGACGTCCACTGCTGGACGAAGGCTTCCCCTTGGTTTCCCTTTGGAGGGGTTGCCATAATCCTCACTGACCAGGCGGCTTGGAGATCGCAGAATGCTCACCACCGTTAACCGAGAGGACGCTGCTGCCCGTCCTCCGGTGGGATGCAATTTTAGGACATACCGTAGAAGAAATAATAGTTACTACCCAGGTTCCAATAAGTCATTAATAAGTCATAAGGAGATAATTGTACTAATTATTGTGAACAACTTTTACCATGAGGCCAAAAGGCGCGAAAAAAAATATCTGCTGTTCCATAGAAAAATGACATTCAAAAGTATAGAACAGCTGATTTTTACTTAGGCTCTAGAAACTAGGCTGGGATAGTACATTCAGCGGAAAATATCTCCGTTGGTCTCTAAAAATTCGGGCTGTGCATGTACACTGGAGCACAGATGATGCACGAATTAAATAAAATGGTAACACTTTTTTTTTAAGTTAAACGGTTTTGTCCTCGGGATTATAGGTAGGTGTGTACCAAATATCAGATCAAACTGTAAACAGGAACAACAAACAGGGCATACTAAATAAAACCGTTTCAGAAAACACTGGAGTACTTTGAGAATAGTTCCAGCAGCTACCCGTAGAGTACGTTGTTTTTTTTTCTAGTCTAAAAAAAAAAAAATTCTTTGGACTAGTATGGGAATTAATGTATAGGATTCTTATCTTTTTAGAACCAACGAATGGAGTACTTTGGAAATAACTCGTACGCAGGGGCACTGCTCTAGTTACTAAAATATGCAGTTTTTTACGGACGGTAACGCTCATACATAAAGTTGCAATATAGTACGGTAGTTGGTCACAATTGCCTATGGCTCTCAAATTACTGCGAGTACCCACGTAATCTATTGTAACCTACATTGGAGCCGCGATGTGGTGCAATTTATCATGAGAACGGAATTATACGTAAGCGATCCTAGTGAAAATTCGTCATCATCTTAATGAGCCTATCACAGTCCACTGGCGGACATATGCTTCTTCCACACGCCTTGGCGTAGCTGTAAGTGTGACAAGCAATTAATAAATAAATAAATGTAACTTAACCCGATCTACGTATCTATCTTTCTCCCTTTCTCTTCCTGATACTGTCAGTTAGCTATTATGTATACCGTCACTCCAAGGAACCCAGGGCGTCCGACGCTACGTTTGCTGGTTCGTGACATGACACGTCAATATTATTAGATATTTTTACCTCAGTTCTAATTTATTTCTTAATACTCGTAGCATAGACAAATATTGTATGCAAATTTACGATTGTAATCGTAATATTACATTATCATAATAACGGCTCCTATAGTAAGTTTATGTTATAAATTACTTTTACTACCTACAACGGGTACAGTCATGTAAAACGAGGCTTTCCGTGTGTCATTTAAAAATGATTATTATATGATTACTGTGGGACTTTCAAAAACGAATTTGCAATGGTGCTGCAAGTTTTTTATCTCATAGAGGTCAAGAATTAAACTTTAATACTGGATGTGACGTAACCGCTTCAGGTGAAGGTACTAGTGATTCAGCATAAGCAATTAAGCATAGCATATAATCAGCCTATTTATTAGCCTGCTCGAATGAGGCTTGTCCTCGATTGGTCATTGGACTGTATTCACCACGTTGGCCCAGTTGCAGGTTGGTCATTGAATTTCTTCACCGGATGTATGCACTATGCCGGTTTCCTCATGATGTTTCGCTTCACCGAAAAGACCGTGGTATTAAAATCTCATAGGTTTGAACCCCCGTCTTACGATTTCAAGTCGAGTGGTCTCCCGATTAGGCCACCACGACCACCTACATTAATTATATTAAAAAAAAGGTTTTTTAATCTAATGATTACAATGACAAATAATTAAAAATAAATGCTTTTTAAGTCACCGTACAAACCGTATCAATACGCGGATGACGCGAAATATGTGCTTTGGCAGGTTGCGTTGTTGGTACTTGGCACTGAACAGTGGCCGTGGTCAGATCAATCTAATAAATAGATTCTGATCTGACAACGGAAATGTTTGCGTCGATACTGCGCAACCACATCCTGCTTGAATTTTCTTCTTAGCCAGTACTTAGTGTAACATAAGCGTAAATCCTTCCGAAGTTACGTAATGCCACCTGCGTACACCGTACATAAGTTGTCCCACCTGGCCTAATAATGCGCAATTGCGCAAGCTATGATCGCATTCAACTTGGAAATCAGGCATTTCCCTTGTGACGGAGAAAGCACTTGGATCGTACGGCAAACCATGTTAGTTTTACGATGGATGTGTTGAATAATAACGTGTATGACTGCTTTGTTTTTGTGTTCACCAGCTTCACCGTCTTGGAAAAAACTGCTGGCGTGGTTTATACAAATACTTAGAATACAAATTAGCTTGCACTGAATATGACATTATCTGTGGTTCAACAATGTTTAGACGCGTTCTCTATAGAAGTGAGTCTTCTGTGCGTAGTACTTACTATTATGTATTCTGTGTTTTATGCAGGCATCTGACCTAATGGTCACAAATGCCCATACATTTGTGATTGTGACCATTACGTCAGATGCTTGTGATAAATGTCCCGTCTTTTTGGTTCATTATCTGTTTGATAGGATGATGTATGGATACAATAACACTTGATTGATACCATAGACCCCCCTAACTACCCTACTTTATACCTCCTTTTAAGGGACAGGCCTTCGTCCAGCAGTGGACGTCTTCCGGCTGTTGATGTGATACTATAGAAAGGACATTACAAACAGAGACAATACGGGATATAATATGACATGGATTTTTGCCTAAGATAGTTTTCTATCTACGCAAAGTATACATAATGTACATGTTCACCTAATTTGTAGGTACATTATAGTGGCTTCACTAGAACTATATGAGCCCTGACTCTTAGCGTCTGTCTAAGATTATCTATTTATTATTACAATAATAGATAATATGCTAAATAGTGTTGCGGTCTAAGATGTAGCACGCTTACCTAGAAGGAATCTGTTCACTCTGGATATGAAGACCAATGAAGACACCCATATTCTGCTTTCCGGCAAACAATACATCGCGAGAGAGCTCCACAACGAAGCTGTGTAAAAAATAAAATAATGCAAAAATAGCAATAATCTCTCACGCATCCTCTTTTTCCACATGAGATGTTCCATTCCATCGCGCACAATAAAATTGTTATTGAACTACTACAATATACTTATACAACGTCCTCCTTGACATTTCAGTCAAATTATATCAACGGTAGCAACTCTAACCTATTTTCTCTTTCTCCAGCAAACACGTGATCATCCACGTGCCGTACAAGATCCACACGATCCATCAGCACCACGTGTCCAAGGTACACGTGCCTGTACATGTGCCTGTGGTGAAGGAAGTCCAGGTGATCAAAGAGGTGCCGGTGTACAAACACGTGCCGTACCCCGTCGTACAACACGTGCCCGTGCCCGTCGTCAAACACGTCGAGGTCGAGAAGAAGGTATTCGTGCCAGTTCACGAACACCACCAAGAGCACCACGGATGGGAGAGCGAGTCGCTGTCACATGGCTGGCACTGATTGGACGACTACAGAACTTAGCTTAAGGTACGTATTTACCAGAGCTTTCTATTGGTGCAAATATGTGTATCAGTAGACTATGGAGTCTAAACCAGTGGTTCTTAACCGGTGGTCCCTGGTAGTACCCGAAGTGATCAGCGAAGCCATCGGTAAAATATGAAATAAGTGACAATGAGTCGACAGAACGACGCGTGGCGCGAGTTGCCCTACGAGTGAAAGAGGCTCCCGCTTTGAACAGTTGTTTGCATATTTTATTTTTAGATAAAACTATCCTTTATTCATTTCCATTTACTGTATTTACCTCCAAGCAGTAAGTGGTCCATGGCAAGACAAAAAAAATGGTCCTTCATCACAAAAAGGTTAAGAACCACTGGTCTAAACAAACATATAAACTCGCAAACTTTACATCTCTATGATAAAAGTCCGGTGTTAAAGTCCAGTTAAAGTGTTAAAGTCCGGTGACGCTGTAGAGGCCATTGCCAACAGCAAAAGACATTAAAAATAAAACATCTCTATAATATAAATCCTGGGATAAAAAGTAGCATAAGGTCTATTCCATCTCCCTTTATACCAATTTTCATCCAGATCCGTTCAGCCATTTCAGCGTGAATGAGTAACAAAAATACACAAAAACTTTCAAACTTTCGCATTTATAATATTATTAGTAATTTTTGTTTGTATTTTATTAAATCTATATTAATTCGCGAGTTTTGCTCGGAGATAGATTGACTGCAGGGGTATTCACAACTCAATCGAAAAGCTTTCCGTTTTTTATCCACATTCTCCGTCTCTTGCCATCCTGAATCTAGAAACCTTTCCGATTGAGTTGTGAATGCCACTGATGATCAGTCTATCTCCGATATCTAATAATTAATTGTTTTAAATCTCGAGTACAATAAACTGAGACCTGAGTGTTATAAATATTTCAACGATATTTTTCTTTGTTGGTCTTTGTTGTATTAAGCCGGAAACGTGAAAACAAATGAAATGAAAAAATATTTCTAAAAACCAATATTTATTAATATTAACACTATGTTTCTGATCAACTTTATAAGTATCCCCAATATTTTATGTTGAATCATACGGCCTTACAAAAACTTCTCAACCGTTAGTCACTGCTTAAGATGCTCTGCCATCTTCTCTCTGACGTGAAGTGTAACATGCAAGAACAAGACAGAGAAGTTTAAGCAGTGACTAAGAGAATCGAGATTATTTTAGATAAGGCTGATAGTGTTTACTTAAGCATACTTAATAGATGTTTTTGTTCACAGGTTAATATAAGTACTTATCCTCACATTATCACACATCGTCATCAAAATGAATGGTGAATCATTAGGCAGTATTACGAAAATACTTCACTCACACTTCAGAGCGCCTAACATGCGCACCGCGAGAAAATTTTCTCGATTCTACAAAACAGGACAAGGCGAATCTGTATAAGCTTGTCTCGTTTTCGCACGACATAAAGACACGACAAAATTTTTTCGCGGTGCGCATGTTAGCCCTGCTGGTCAATGTATAAACAAAAGTTGGTAAAGCGCGAATGTTACTCGCACACCGAGGGTTCCGTATAATTATTATATTTACCTAAAAATGTTTTCATTGGTTTAGTTCAGGATCCTTGAGGTCGACTAGCACTTTACCCTATTTTATCATTTAATTTTGTAATATACAATTAACTTTATTACCACACAAGCCACAGACCATGAATAAGGGTCTTTACACCTTACAGTCACGGAACCCTAAAAGTCTTTGGGAGTAGTTGAATGAGTTTCCTGTTCTCTGTTTTTTCATGTTTCTGTAGGCAACTGCTATGCATAATATACCTAGCAGTTACTATATATAATAATATAGCAGTTGCCTGTTGAAATATAGTAAAATAACTATAACAATGTATTGTTTCTAAGTTTACCTAGCAGAGTCATTTTCATCAATTGTATATACCATTATTATTGTCTCACATGTATCATTATTATACCACCACAAGCATGTTTGTTGTTACCATGTCTGTTAAATGTGCAATAACCAAAGAAAATAAAATGATGTGTTCTTGTTTCTTGTTCTTATTCAGTTGTTTTTGTAAAAACCCATCCCTCCGACATACAAATCTACAAATATACTATTATTCTTTGATAAATAATATGTCTAATAGAGTCTCGTACTGTTTATGAACGAAAAATGACAGGCCAACATTATTATACTAGTGTGCGTGACAGCCATGTCTTACACTCGCGATGCACCATTGTCGTTGTTATAGTGTGCGTGCATAAGAGGCTAACAGTTAACCGCTATATTTTCGACGCGTTTAGGATCCATCATTCTATCTAGACATATAATTTATCAAAGCTATTATTACATTTAAGGGTAATAGCCACTGCTGGCTAACTCTTCCAAGATAAAATAATAAAAACAATCCAGTACCTAGCCAAAATGTAATACATATAAAGAAGCTTCGATCAATGAAACAGGTTTTGAAGCCTGGACTTTTCAGTGAAAAAAACAACGTGAGGAAATCTGCATAGGTCCGGAGAAGAAATGCAATGATTTGTGTGAATCGTATTCACACATAACACGTCCTACCCACAACTGGGAACGCGTGTTGGATCCTTCCAATCATCCTTCAAAGGTAGACCAAACGTCCAAAAACCATGTAACAGGCTTATTAAGGATTGAAATACACTATTTCCCCTAGTAAATCTCCGTGAATCTTAGAGCATATACCAATGAAGAAGCCATTAGCGATAATCTGCTTACATAATTTTCTGCCATTTTTTGTTGGTGACGAGGTAACACGCCTTGCACACTTTTAAACAAACTGTCAAATAAAACAAATTCCTGTTCGATTGAACGCACACTTAAACAAACTCACAATACATACAAAGGGTATATGGTATAGAATAGGTATGGTCATTGACCATATTCCTTTTAGCATATGCGTTCTTTTTTATACTTATGTTTGTTTTGCGTTTCACTAAAACTCGCGACTTGAAGACCCCCAAATTGTAACTCGAGAAACTATTTTTGGCGGCATCACGGAAAAATTGTGAAAAAAAAGTGTTTTTTCGCCAATTAATGACTAAAAATGTTGGTGTTTTATTCATTGAGTGTTGAATTACATGCACGAGTGTGGGCGAGTGATATAATGTGGTGAAACATGTATTTTTGTTTTGTTTTCTAAACTCCGTAGAAGCTCACAGTAAAGTCGCCACAACTTTACTAGCTTATGACTTAGACTCGACTCTGACTAATTTCGTGTGAGTAACTGTGATTTCATGAGATATTTGACTTGATTTTAATATAAAAACATGAAAATTCATAAACTTGACACTGGCAGAATGCACAACGTGCGATGCCAATAACTATGAAAAAGAAAAAAAAACTCGAGAATCAACTCTGTGCCTTGGTTTGCCACCTCCATTGTTAGATATTATATGCTCGAAGCCATGAACATACTATAATAGGCATGATGACTACAATTTTTTTATTACCTCACAAAAAAGCTGATCATCAATAGAGCTTATCAACGAAAACAAAATTTAAAATAATTCAATAATAAATAAGTTCTAAGTATTTTAATTTCAAGCTAGACAGAGAGCGCGCTATACTGAGCTATGACGTCAAGCCTCAGGCGCGGCATACAAATGCTATACTAACACGTGCTTTGCGAGAAAAGGATAGAGCATCCCCTCTCTATCCCCACCTAAAACTTTAAACGCTCATATCTCAGAGATTTATCAGCTAATACAATTATTTTTTTCAGTATGTGTAATGTATTTAGTTATATTCATCACTAAGCCTGTTATTTGTCATAAATTAAACATTAGGCCACACGCCTATTCTCCTTGATATTCTATTCTAGATCAGTACCTAATCATCAACGTTTACGTATATTTTAAAACAAGTGTTATTTTCATGTACCTTTATTAACTATACTAAACAAACGACATTAGCATTGTGATATCAAAAACTTAATTAAATAAACAATTCACTGGACGGCAAATACTTAAATAGTTACAAGTTACGAATAGGCAGGTCATTTGTAATTGAAAAGCAAGTTTAGAAAATTTAAAACAGCTTGGCTTAAAAACGCCACTTAAAGTTAAATGACGCTAGTTAGCACTGTGCATTTACGGCCTTACCTAAAATAATCTCAATTCTCTTAGTCACTGCTTAAACTTCTCAGTCCCTTTTCTAGCACGTGCAACTTCACGTCAGAGAGAAGATGGGAGAGCATCTTAAGCAGTGACTAACGGTTGAAAAGTTTTTTTAAGTAAGGCCGTTATTTTTTATATTGTTATTTCTCTAACTTCTGTCAAATTAAGCAACGTTTTTATGTAAGGCCTCTATACCCCATTACGTGAATCGCTTTTTGACAGCTCATAATACATGGGGGATTTTTTGCCAGGCAATAAAATTAAAGAAGCTCGTTGTAGATGGCTCTGGCTTTGCGCAGACCAGACGTGGCTGTCATTGTCAAGATTTTTTATTTATTTAATGTGCCACATATCAAAAATATTATGTTGTTATTGACTGGAAAGTACCTATAGTCTAGAGTAGTACGCATCTATCGAGTTGAAGGAAACTACTTTAAAAAACATGTTTGGAAAATCGCTCATTGACGACATAATCATATCTTTGTAAAGCGTCTAGCAAATTATATCCCATAGAAATAAATACGTTAGATCTAGGTTTTTACGTCTTTACAAGGTTACGTAAGTGTCGACGTAGGTAACTTTATAAAGAGGTAATGCTAGACGAAATGTATTAATTTCTATGGAATATAATTTTCTAGACGCTTTACAATACAAAGTAATGTCGTCAACTTTTTAAGAGCTGTCAAAAAGCAATTAACACAAAATAATGTATTTTTCTATACATAGGAATAAAAAAATATAAATTGAGAAAATTATACCGTCTATTTCCTATAGTTTTATTTTATCAATAAATATAAAGATTTGTCGGTATTACAATCTTCAGTCAATTTAACACATTTCACATGTATTAAATGGTACTTAGAGGTGACTTATTTATTTAGGTATAGATCAGACTACGTGCAGATTTATTTAGCAGAATAAATTATGACTTAATGGTTTGAAATCGCTATGTTGCCAGGTACCATAAGTTACATTAGTCAATTTGTTTACCGTTGCCATGAAATTAAACTTATTTATGAAGCTCATGTTCCCTAACCACGTAGCAGAGAAGTTCATATGAAGTGAAGGCCACGACACTGGCGACCTGAGCTTTTATAACAGTCACCTTCCAGCCCCGGTAGAGCCCTTTAAATCCTTCATATTTGACAGTTTTAACCAGACAATCAACAAGAGCTTTACATTTGATCAGGTTTTGCGATGTACTTGGCACCTTGAATCTCTCGTCTGGTTTGTGACTCTGAAATAAAAGACACATGAAGTCTACTCTTCCTTTTTTTTACTGGGTGATCGGATAAACCGGTTGTACATATTTCTTGGTTAACGGTGGTGAGCATTCTGCGATCCCCAAGCCACCTGCCAAGCGTGGGGATTATGGCAACACCCCTTTAATAAGGGGATGCCTTCGTCCAGCAGTGTCGTCTTATGGCCGACGACGACATATTTGAGCATATTTATAATATTTTCTTACTCAGTCATAAAAAAAACAAAAATACACTGAGACTACTTGAGAACCTTCTCCTTTCTTGAAGTTGGTAAAAATACATCGTCATTAAATTATGTACGAGACAAAGATGGAAAAAAAATCATAAACAAGTGCCAAAAAACGGACAAAGCGATGCGAAACTTCATTGATTTCTGACCACTTTAGTCTGGAGCTTGCTTGAGCGCTAGATCCTCCAAAAGAGCTTGAGATTAACAAACCTACTAGGACTTAACTCTGTCTAATACCTGTACAACGTCTAACAAAAAGGTTCAACAATACTGAAAGGTATGTATGTACTCATCATTATGAACCACTTTCACTATAGTGCCAACCCTGAATTCGTGAAAATTATAACAGCTGTTCCATATAAAAAGTTAAATGACCTTGGACAAAATGTATGGAAAGGCAGTTTTTTTTTCGAGATTTTAGGGTTGGCCCCAAAGTAAAAGTTGTTCATAATGCTGAGTACATACATACCCTTCAGTATTGTTGAACATTTTTGTTACAGATTGTATAAATATAAAAAAATATACAATGAGTAACAAAAAGGTTCAACAATACGGAAAGGGTATGTAAGGGTATAAAGGGTATGTATGTACCCATTATTATGAACAACTTTCACTATAGTGTCAACCCTGAAGTCGGGAAAAAAACAGCTGTTCCATACATTTTGTCAAAGGTCAATGAACTTTTTGTATGGAACAGCTGATTTTATTTACGCGATTTCATGGTTGTCTCCATAGTAAAACTTGTTTATAATGATGAGTACATAGGCACATAGGTGACATGCGCGGTTTCATAGTACAGAGTTCCGTATATTATATATACAATTTTGTTACAAATTGTATAAACATTTTTAGTAATTTATGTATAAATTTTCGCGCCGATTCCCAAGCCGCCTGCCAAGCCCCACGCTTATGGCAATCCCTCCCTATTAAGGGGCATCTTCTAGCTGATCAGTATATATACATTTAGTTAATTTAGTCCAAACTAAAACCAAGGTCGTATTCTAACCAAACACCCAGTACACGTATTTTGATAACTGAAGTTAGCGATGCTTCTCGTTTCTGAAAAACCAGAACCGTTACGAAACACAAGGAAGTCATGGTAAAGGAGCCGTCTCGTAGACAATAATGTAATTTGTCTAAGTCAAAAAGTATTGCCGCTATGCTGTCAGACCGGCTCTTTATAGCTTTAGCTTCCTAGGCTTGTGTTACGTAAATCAAATCTATATAAAGCCTAGCAAAAAGGCTTGATCACTCTCGACGTCTCGATACATTTCTTGTCATGTAAAAAGTAGTTATTGCAATTTTTACGCTTTCTTAAAAATTATAACTTGTCTGTCATTACAATTTACGCGACTATACGGGGTTTAATTCAATCCAACCTAAATCCTAACTGATTAGAACTAACCCTGTAGATTTGAACACTTTTTTCTGGAATTTCAGCAATGTCGGCGCAGCTGAGGTTTTTGAAATGTAAAAAACATAAGCAAAAAACAAACAGGCAAATAATTTTGCATTTGTACCATAATAAATATAACACGATAATTTATCTATTATTTTACATATTCATTCAAAACTCTACAATTTTTAAAATTCATCTCTATCTGAAGATAATGAGCTTTAGGATGAGTCAAGAACTCTAAACTATTTCCTATATCTAGCTAATTGGTTGAGTTCTAATATTTTTAGGTTTGGTCTGGGTAACAAGACTTTGAGTAAAATTTTAATGTAATTTCTTGTTGAGGAAATAAAATATTCTTAACCCGAAATAACCGGACAATAACCGGAGGACGGGCAAGAACGTCCTCTCGGTTAAACGGTGGTGAGCATTCTGCGATCCCCAAGCCGTCTGCCAAGCGTGGGGATTATGGCAAACCAATCCCCCCCCCTCTAGTTAAGGGGGACTGTGGAGGCTGGGTATTGGCCCAGCAGTGGACTCTTCTGGCTGATGATGTGAATAATTATACCTAAAAGAAAGTGACGTCAAAGGATGCAACAACCTTTTATAACCACATTTAAAAAAAAAAGAAATCAAGAGATATTAATTCACCTGATATGAGATAAATCCTGGTAAGTCGAACTTTCAAATGGCGTAAACGCCTGACGAAGTTATTAGGTACTCACCCCAATCTGCATCCTCCTCTTTACCAAATCGAAGGGGTACGTCGTGCTCTTAGAGATGAACCCCGCAGCAGAGCCCGCGATGGTGCTAGCTATCAGCAGGTATTCCGGTCGGTGGACGTTACTTGGAGCGTTTCGGCATTCATGTCCATCGTCCCCTTCTTTGCAATCTCGCAAGAACTTTAGTACTAGCGGCTGTACGAAACGGAACACGCAAAAAGATATGCCTACTTGAGGGCCCATCTGAAAAAAATATCTTAAACCTAGAGAAAATGGTGGTGAAAATGTTTATACAGTATTTCTTTTATAGACGAATAAGACGCGCTTGGTAAGAGATAAGACCAGCCCATGATCATGGCCGCGTTAGCCAGAACTTTGAGCGGCAAATAAAGGCCTGAGGGTTGCCGCATTCACTCTCATTACTTTGAGACATTCGATAGCGTTTCCCATAAACCTTGTTTTTGATTGTTTTGCAGAATATCCTTGAAATAATTGCCCCCAAGGTGCCAAGAGTTCGAAACTATTGCGATTGCTATTATTACGATACTTTAAAAAAAGATAACATAATGTACAAAATTTCGCCCGCAGCCAAACCGCCAAGCAGCAGTGTGCAAGCTTTATTGTTTTTCGGTTTGAATGGAAATGTTACCAGAGAAATAACTGGGTATGATGAGATTTAACATCTAATATCTCAGGGTGACGAGCGAAGTATAGTACAGTGCGGTGCAGGAATATATTCGCAAGTTCACAATCCTGGCACTGCTACTGTTAGAGGCAGGCGTGACGCTTACCAGCAGGCAAACGTCCGGACCATTATAAAATGTCCCCTACAAAAACAAACCTGCAGCAATGAAGCCGTCAAGCCCTCATAAAAGGCAAAGATCCCACCAGTGTTGTACACGCCTCTGGCTCCGTTGAGAATGCCTTTGTATTGTGCCTTGACGATCATCTGGCGCACTCTGATCACTTCGAGCGGAAGAACGAGAGTCGCACTGGCACAACCTGCGATTATACCGCTGAAGAACACCATCACATGCCTGGACGAAACATTCATACTCATTTATCTACATTTCACTTTAAACGGAAGAATTAAAGAATTTAAACGGAAACTTTTTTCTCTCGGTCCAATTCCGTGGGAATGGGAACTCACGTCAATTGGTAACTTCAGCCAATCATCATCCTCCGTTGTGATATGGAATTGCTAGTATTTAGTTCCGTAGTTTTTTTCTCATAATGGACCTTGGTTTGTCCTAAAACAACTTGTTTGGGGGAGGCCTTCGTCCAGCAGTGGACGTTTAATGGCTGAAGATGTTGCCTAAAACTGCACCCAGAACCACCGGACGGGCAGCAGCGCTCTCTCGGTTACCGGTGGTAAGTATTCTGCGATCCCCAAGACGCCTACCAAGCGTGGGGATTATGGCAACCTCACCTATTAAGGGGGAGGCCTTCGTTCAGCAGGAGACGTCTGTAGGCTGTTGATAGTAGTTTATTAGTATTTATTAAGAATTGTTTGCGATTGAGTTGCTTCTTATTATTTTTACTCTTTTTTACCGAGCTATATCTGTGCCCCGAAGTTTTGTTCACGGTATACGTTAATTTCACCGCCGAATGTCCGTCACCGTTAGTGATATGTTATTGTATAAAATAAATTATTGATTGATTGACTACATTGGAGCATTTGGAGCTTACAGCTCTTTTTTTATGATTTGAAGTTATGGGCAAGAAATGGTTTACCTACCTATGATCGAATTTGGAAAAGATATAATAACAACACACAACAATTACAATTTGGACATTCGTTACTTCAGTAATTTGCGTTTGCTTTTCTTCATGAAGTAATTAATTGCTGAGAAAGGACTAAGTAAATGCTATTTAATCTAGGGTATAGATTTCCCTGGTTTTGCAGATTTCCTTAGGCGACGGGCATTGCTTACCAAGTTACCACCTTAACCCATCTTTATTCTTAGTTCACGTTTCTATGTTTTGACAGGCTCCGTGTATTATTGTTTTGCAGTAGTTACCGCTAGAGATTCTTAACACAAACTGTGTACTTAGGACTCGACAGGCTAATTGCCGAAACAAAAATAATTTACGAAAACTATAAAAACTCATAACTAGTAACTTGTTTACTAACAAGTAGTTGTTAACACGTAGTATAAAATGTTGTTATGTTATTTTGTATCAATGTAAGGTATGTTATTTTGTATCAATGTAAGGTATGTTATTTTGTATCAATGTAAGGTATGTTATTTGTATGTTGGTACTACTTGAAAGCAAATCAGTCTTTATTTACTTACTTTTGGTGTTTGTCAAAGTGTGTGCTTGCCACATATCTCGTTGCCAACTCATATACAAAGAATTGACTGCTTACTGCTAAAACTGAATGAATCTGAAAATTATACACATCGTAGGTACCTATAGAAACGTTTCATTTCAAAATCACTTTTAGTTTTTTTAAATAGAATTTTGCCTGAAAATGGCATGAAAAATAAAATATTTTATTTTACAAGCAATGGAGTGACAAGACGAGCGAGCCATTCGCCTGGTGGTAAGCATCAGGCCTGCACATAACAGTAGCAGAGCCATGACTTTGAACTTGCGAACAAAATCCTGCGCCGCACGCAATGCACTGCCCTTTTCACATTGAGATATTAAATGTAAAATCACTTCATGCCCCGTAATAATTAATCTGGTAACAAATTCGACAAATCTGTTAAATAAACAAAAGTCTTGTACCAAAATCACGTCTTGCCGTGCAGAATACACGTGCGCAGCCCCGTATATTATATTACTCTATGTGCGCAACTAAACAATAGGATAGGCAAATCCGACATCTATCGGGCGTTCCTGCAGCGTTGAACATGAACACGCGTTAGCGTTACGTGTAAATGCGCCTTGAAAGTGCGTGTAGCAGTGCATTACCAGGGGGGTTTCACTCCACAGTTTAGGTACGTAGTTAGGCGTCACGCAGGTGAAGCTCCAGCATAAAAGCACTGTCAAATCGCGCATTAAGCCCTTATTTACCAACAGGAATTCTGTATAAATATTACTAATAAACCATTACCTGTCCAAGATTGTGACCATGCCAAAATGCCTTGAGGCCTTCCTCTCCAAATATCTTTCGCGTGACTCGAAATAATTTGCTTTTGGTAGGGATGGTCTTCTGTAGTTGAGTTCTTAACTTTATTACGTCCATAGGTTGAGTGACAAATCGGGTTAACACTCCGGAGATACAGCCAAGGAATAGTTTTTGGTTAGGGGTCAGGACATCTTCTCTATCAAATCCGACCATGTTCTGCACATGATGGGGATATTAATCTATGGGTAGTAGCCAACAATTTTCGATGTAACATTTTTACTGATCATCGCTGCGCATTTACTGCGTTGTTTAATATTTTGATTAGTAATATTTTGAATAAAAGACACTCTCTAGATTTTGAATGACGTATTAATAAATGGCAGCAGTATTCTGACATTCGCCTATAGTATCTAAAGAAGTCTGGCATACAATCTATGGTTTCGCATAGAGTTGAGGTCTGTGCCAAATAAACTATGGTGCTAACACAGACTATCTATATAGTAAAAAGTCTATGTGTGCTAATGATCAGGAATAGAAAAAATCTATAGTTATTATCAAGCAGGTCCGGTCTGCATATCAAACTGTTATTACCTATAGTTATAAGTTTTTTTGTCCTATTTCTATACGTGTGTTTGTGACTGAGCTCCTTCTAATTTATTTGTTCTAAACGTACGAAGAACGCAAGAGAACGTTATCTTGTGTCCAACCCTGAATGGTTTATATTCCAGGACAACGATCTTATATGTTACACATAAGATCGTTGTTCCAGGATAACAAACAAAAACCGGGCAGGACGACGTTTGCCGAGTCCACTAGTATAATATTTATAGGAGTTCTGTGGTAGTTTTATTTTAGATTTGTGTCTTATAAAAGTGCTTATAAATATTTTCTTTTAAGATTCTTTGTAGAATCATGTTATCGTACTAAATAATAAAAATACTTAGGTATTATGGGTTGTTCCCAAAGCATTACAATCAATCCTGTTTGAAATTGGAGTCACCCTTAGAATTTCTAAGGAGTCAGATCATCAGAAATTAAATTATTTTCGCATACGTACCTAGTATATCTATAATATGAAAATATAAAAAAAATACTTAAACTACTTTAATCATAAAAAAAAATAGGACGAAATCAGCTCAGCCTTTCGGTCCATGGTCTTCACTCGAGAACCTTTCTTTCCCATCGGCTATCACTTGAGTGTGGCGGTCAAGAGGAAGTTTTTGTTCGACAGTGGAAGCTTCCGGGATAATTATGATGAAGAGCTCAAAACATCCAAGCACAGATTATATAATCGTCCAGATTTTATATGAAACTTTCAGACGTCCTGACCAAAATAAAAACTTGAAAAAAAAACAGTTAGGTACTCAGATTTTTTATTTTATTGTTTTACTAGAAGTGCTCCACGGTTTCAGCCGCGTCTCTTGGGATAAAAAGTAGACTGTGTTTTATTCCAAGTTATAGCTATCGCTATAACTCGCTATGACAGTAGGGTTGCCACATGGCCGGATTCGTCTGGATTGTCTCAAAATTTCATATGTGATATGATGTCTAGAGTCCAGACTCCCAAAAAAATAAAAAAATGCTTCTTGTAAAGTTTTCAATATAACAGAAATTTAAAATTACAAATTCACTTTACACACCCTGACTGAAAGCGCTAGAAACGCAGCAAGGGCGAGGCCTTAATAAAAGCCGTGATAAAAGTATATCCACTCTTTTATCGCCGCGGAAACGAGTCAGACGTATCCATATTCTAGCTTTATCACGTTCCCGCGCGGGGAAAGTCCAACTATGTAGTCCTTGGCGCGTGCTAAGGGGAGCTGGCCTATCATGCAGGCCGGGGCAAGTTCTCTATTCTTATTGTCATGAAAAAACAGAACAGCCCCTAGCACGCGCCTAAGACTAATTGGTCTTTCCTCGCGCGGGAACGTGATAAGGCTAGCATATGGATACATCTGTCTCGTTTTTGAGGAGGGAAAAAGAGTGGATAGACGTTTATCACGGCTCGCGTGTTAAGCGGGCTGGACATGGTTACGACTCTAAATTTGTCCCGTTTTCGCGTGATATTAAGATATCATAAACCTTTGTCGCGAGGCCTGCTGGTAAGGTGTTTACCACCCTCAACCACATCGTCGTTTAACATAGGTACTAAAACACCAAGCCTGCAATCATAAAAAATGTGTATAAAGTTTGTAGCAGGAATAAAGAGGGTACGATTAAGTCAACATTTCAAATATCTTTAAAATTTATTACAGGTGTTCTTACATGACTCTGTATTTACAAAAGTTATAACTTATCTAGTGCTATCTATCCTACTTACTTTTCAGTACATTACTTTACGACACATTTGCTCGAAAAATTAATTTACGAGCCAGTATACACCGTTCGAAAGTTGAACATTACGCACCATACAACTAGGCGTGCGGTAAAATAGGTACTCTTAGCTAGGCGTGCGGTAAACCTATCTTGCCGGATGCCTAGTTTTATAGCGCCGTGCGTATCCTTTACGGTATTTTGTTAATTTCTACAAAATTATATAAGAATTACACCAAGGAGTTACGCGAATAAATATGCCGAATGATCGAACCTCCTTGGAAGCGCTTTTGCTCAATACGTTTGTCTCACTTTAATACTAAACAGAAAATGAGACGGAAGAACTAGTTCTAATTTTCACCACGTGCACGTAGCGCCATTTGTTAATACGCGCCATTTCATTTTTCCTTCTAGGAGGATTATGGCGTCGCACTTTGTGCATTTTGCCAGTGTCAACTATTTAGTTTGCTACTTTCCGACCGATTATAAACAAAATAATAAAGTTTGTCTCGTTATCTGTTTTAAGTACTTCTGTTATCTGATTTCTCGCAAATGTATTGTAAAACGTTGTATGGCACTCGTGCGGAATTGGATTTAACAAACGAGTAGACAACTGTAAGCCCGATACGAAGTCGAGGGCTTACCATAGTCACGAGTAACTTACCGCACTAGTATCATAAATAACTATAATCTGGGTCCTAAGCTTCTAAGTAATAATTATTTTATTAGTAACATCGACAAGTTTGTCCACTTGCTTGTTTAGTAGACTATCTGAAACGTTAAAATTATTTAATACATATTTTTATTATTAATTTATTGTATTTTATTTTATTACGCAAAAAAAATATATTAAAGGAATGGTCATTGCAAGAAGTGATCTTTTCAGAAATGGTATTTTCCAAGAAGTGGTCGTTGTACGAAGTAGTCATTTCGAAAAGTGGTCATTACAAGAAGTGATCATTTCAAGAAGTGGACATTTTTATTTGTGGTCCAAAACCGCCGAAACGAAACTATAATGGTGCATTATTATTCCTCTGTAGCGTTTACCTCGTCAACGTCACGCAGCTGTAGTCGGCTGCGCCTGCGCCGCAGCACTACAGTGGCATATTCACTCTATGCAATACATATAGAGTACAAATTAGTTTGCACTGAATCCATTAATGACATGCAAGCAAGACCATAAGACCATAATGCAAGCAATAATCCATGCAAGACAGTATATATGAAAAATTGAGACTACTGGCAGGACTTGAACAATCTACCGGGTTGCCGTCCCGACTGCATTGCAAATTACGCTACTGAAGTCTCTGCTAAATAATTAAATACCTAAGAATGGATATACCACAGAGCTTAAATGTACAAAAATACTTCATATAAATATTCTCCAAATCAAATTCGTACCCTTCAGAATGAGTACGCCAATCGAATGTAACTTCGTCAATTTGATTCTGGTTCACTTTCGCTTCTCCGAACGATCTTCTACAAGTTTCTGTAGATCTGAAGAAAACTCGGGGTATAAAAAATACATTAATATGAGTATAATTAAACAGTCTAAATACCTTCTTATTAGTAAACGTGGAGTAGCCTCGGGATATCTTTTATCTTTTCTTTTCAATCATATTTGTAACTCAGTAGATAAAGACCTTATAGCTCAGTTGGTAGTATAGTATTATATTTTCTTTTTCTTTTTTTTTATTCTGTCAGCTATCTGGGTTCCCATAGCACAAGGTTTGCTTAGTTTGGGGCCAGATGGCGCTGTGTGAAACGTCCACCAATATTTATATTTATAATTTATTTAATTAAAGTCAAATGACAGTTTAATACTTGCTTTAACTCCGTGTTTTTTCTTAAAACGGCAGTTTGAATATATTGCAGACCGATTGTCATACTCTACACTATATTATATGAGCAATATCAATGTGTCTCAATTTGTAAAAAAAAAGAAAGTTGATTGAAGCTTTCGAATGACGAGACGAGCGCGCAGACGTTCGCCTGGTCCATCTTATCTATCTGGTCTGGACTAACCAGTCCATTTTCTGAGTATCGGCTCTTGGGTTTTCAAAATTACTTTCACGTCATTCAAAATAACTGAGGTGATAAAATGTAGGTGCATAATCACACTTTTCAGTATACTGCCAGATTTAGGCTGATAGGCTGAGCCTACACAGTAGACGATTTGCGATGCGACTAATAATAGCAATATAAACATTGTTAAAACATGGCCTACAATATCATTGAAATTGTTTAATGAATTCGCTTCAACTTCGCTGATATGTTAATGTACCGATGGATGCCGATGCCGTGATTACACTAATAATGTTCCTATCGCGTAAACAAATCAAAGATCGCTAGCGATATTGGCGTTCAGTGTACCTGTAGCCATAAGCGTGAATATTATCCGTTTGTTTTGATCGATTGCGTGTCGCAGATCACGTCGCGGACTAATGTAGCCTTAGGCTTACCCTCAAAGCCCTCGAAGTGCGATAGTGCCATATCCACCAGACTGACCCAGTTGCGGGTTACGCCCAAGGGCGGAGCCAGGGGAAGGGTTATGGGGGTCATGTGTGGGTGTAGGTCGACTACTGATAGCTTTTGTAGTTGTAATGGAATTGGACCCTGACTACTAACTATACCTCAACTCGACTATATGACCCCCCTCCTGACTTAATAGCTGGATCTGCCCTTGGTTACGCCATACGCCATGAATTTCTTCTTCGGATGTACGCAGTTTTCCTCACGATGTTTTCCTTTACCGAAAAGCCTGTGGTAAGAAAATTCTTACATAAACTCTAAAGAACTAATTGGATCGGCGACCTCGAGTGGTTTCCCACCTAGGTTACCATCGAGCTTTTACTCCTTGGCCTTTTCTACTTACCCTAATTCCTTATCAATAGCGCAGCTTATGAGATGTCTGTAAGTCCATACACTTGTGTATAAATATGGGCCGTAACATTGCTTGGAGATGTCCTTTGTCATGCAAGCTGATATGATACCCACGACCACGGATGCTGTGCCGTGCCCCACTATGAGAGGTCCACCGTGATCATTCTGATAGATAATAATAATTAAAATTAACAACATGGTTGGGTCCAGGGTCAAATACAAAAGACAGTAACCCTTGACACGACACGCATTGTCAAGAGGTTCCTCACTCTGCAGCTCAAACCACTGACAGCTTCAGCCTTCGAACTCACCTCACAGAAACCACCAGAATTGACCTTGAACCGTCTAGTCGCGTTTGAATGTGAATGCCACGCTCCATGTACTTCTAGATCGTTGGGATCTATGAACCTCCGAGTCGCTCTGAATCTCTTGTCTTGTTTTCCTTCATTTTCGGCCGAGTATTCGAGCTCTTTGCAGTTTACACCTTGTTCCTAAAAATAATTGAATTTATGTGAGAGGTAGCGAGGTCGTTACGTGGTCAATACAGTCTTTTTTAATGAGCTGTTGATAGTGGTCTGAAGTGCCTAACAAAATAATTGGGTGATACATAACCCAATACTAATAACCAAGTGTAAACTAGCCAAAGGCGGTTCATATCGCGGTATGAAAGCCCCAATGAATTAAGTTATTAAGTATACTACGGTCACACGGTATGAAACGCCCTAGTACCCAGAAAATCACCTTGAGTAAACCCTTGCATATGACTCAGACAAATGTTTGCTGAGCAACCAACAAGCCAGCTCCTCGAGCTCATGCCAGTAACCAAGCGCCTGGTATTCGCGCCGTATAGTTTGATCTGCGCTTATCTACAGGCGCGCTTTTCGATAAACCTTTTTGTTTTCGTTAGTTTGGATTATACAGTCTATTTTACACAACGGTATGACTAAGCCAAAAGAATTTCATCATTGTGACATCTTTTTCTATGAGGCCAATCCTGTATTCGCGAAAAAATCGGCAGTTTCGTGCATTTTGAATGTTTTTTGCTGTTTTTTGCGATTTACTTGATAGCAAACGTTGTTCACAGCGACCTCCAATCGCCTTAGTAACACAGTTCCGCGTAATCGTGTATTAAACGTACTAGACAAGCTGCACTCATGAGAGTACTATCTTGATCGTCCTTGCTGCATATCATAGACTCGTCGATGATATTATGGTAGCGCTCCTCCCAGCGCTTCTTGCAGCCGCCCTTTGATACTATCTGTGCGTCTGTTTCTAACAGCTGCACCGAGTTTTGAGCTGCTCCGCCAACATCTGGCTGTAAAAACCAGTAAACATGATATGTATTGAATGACAAGTAGTGTATGATTATTTTCAACCGACTTCAAAAAAGAAGGTTCTCAATAATTCAACTGTATTTTTTTGGTATGTATTTGACGCGATTAATCCGCCTATTATGAATTGATTATGATGTTTTTTGTTTTGTTTGGTAGATGATAATTCAGAGATGGTACAAAATATTTTTTCCGAAATCGGTTCAAATTAGGAAAAAAAAACTGGAATAAATCAAAATAACTGGAAAATATGAAGTTATCATCGTAGTCGAAATTGAAGTCGGTTGTTTTTTTTAAAAGCGTATTATTTCTATAGATCGAATAGTCCTGTCCTGGGTATGTCCTAAATCTGCATACAGAACCACCGGAAGACGGACAGCAGCGTCCTCTCGGTTAACGGTTGTGAGCATTCTGCGATCCCCAAACCTGCCAAGCGTGGGGATTATGGCAACTCCTCCCCCTATTAAGAGGGAGGCCTTCGTCTAGCAGTGGACGCCTTCGGCTGATGATCTGATGTGTGATGAATAGTCCTGTAGTAATGCCACCATCCATTATACTTGTCCAAAAAAGTAATCAACCCTGGGTATAGCGCCGTGCCTAAACTTTACGGTATTTTTCTAATTTCTATAAAAATATCTTTGATTATAGAGAGACCTAGATCCTCCAAGAAAAATACCAGAGAAATTTACTAGAAAAATATATAAGAATTCCACCAAGGAGTTACACATTATGAGAATAAATAAGCTGAATGATTGAACCTCCTTGGAAGCACTTTTGCTCAATACGTTTGTCTCAGAAAATGCGGCGAAAGATGTAGTTCTTTCACCACGCGCACGTAGCGCTATTTGTTAATTCGCGCCAACTTTACTAAAAGCTTCTTCGGAGTTTTGGAAACAACACGAAAAGATATCTACAAAGATATTATAAAAGTTTTAACGAAGGCGAACTTGGGACGATTTTTTTTATTCTTGTTTCTTCCTAGTAGGATTATGCCATCACACGTTGTTATAAAGTTTGTTCCATTATCTGTTGTACTTCTGTTATCTGTTTTCTCGCAAATGTGTTATAAAACGTTGTATGGCACTCGTGCGGAATTGGTTTTTACAAACTCGTGACTATGGTAAGCCCGTGACGAAGTCGAGGGCTTACCAAAGCCCTCGACTTCGTCACGGGCTTACCAATGTCTACTCGTTTGTTAAAACTAACTTACCGCACTAAATAACTATAAATCCACGTTTCTATTAGATAATTACTGATTCAAAACATGTAAAATCAGTTTTATAATGTTATTTATGATGAAAAGCAGTATATACTAATGTACTCACAATTTTGAAATAAGACCCGAAGTTTTTTTATATTCTGATATCTCTTTATTTTAGGAAAATTTCTGAGATACAAATTCAAACTGAAAAATCTTTTCTAGGCAATATCCTGTATCAAATTTTCTACCTTGAGTTAGTACCTAAAATTAAAATTAAAAGGTGTCCCAATATTACAAAATTAAATATACTTACTGTGCGTAACTGCGAGATCTCAGGTAACTGTAATATAAATACTGCATTATTAGAAAAAAGTCAGCCTGTACCTATAGCATAAAATTTGATGCCATTTAAAACTAACATCACTATAACGATGGGTGCTGCCCCATCCAGCCGCCGAGCCTATAATGTTTGGCCTCTCATTCTCTTCACTGACGTTGTTAAATGATATCATCCTAGGAGTGTATTCACAGCCACGCACTCGCTTGCGGAAGTTGAAGTCGTCTTCCACCTTTACAACGGCGATGTCACCCGACATCCAACGAATGTTGCTAAACTCAGCGCCATCGAAATAGTAATCTGCAAAGGGCAAAAAGGTCTGATGTTTCCTAGCCAATAAAAAAGCGTGGCAATGCCGCCAGCATGCTGGGTACGCAGCCGACTGGTAGTGGGTTTGAGCATTTGGGTTGTCTCTAGACTTTCACCGGTCTGGATACAATTCTTTTGTTTTTTGTTGTGTAGTAGGGTAAGTAGTCTTTGTAGTTTGTTGTAGGCTTATGCAAAAAAAAAACGGCAAATCATGTTGCTCTAAAATACCACCGAGACTAAGTTGTGCTAAGTCTGCGTATGACTCGGCCTCTCTGCCATGTTCATCGTAAAATCTTAAAATTGAAGTCGTTTGAATTTTAATTTTAAATGTCATCCTTAATTATTGTTATTTATACATACGTATATATTTTTTGGCAATAAAGTTATTTTTATCTTTATCTTTATCGTCAAAATAGTGGGGGCGAGGTGCTTTGAAGTAAGTTTGAAACTGTGGGAACAGGAACTGCCAAATGAGGGGGATCCACGCTCGGGTTGATCAGAGCCATGTTGCTGAGTCGGCAAATCTTTGATGATTTAAAGTTTTAAAGATTTATGTTATCATATAAGAGCTTACTTTTTGGTACGCATTTCCAAACAGCTTTTTTCGCACCATACTTAATACACTCAGTATCCTCGTTGAAAGGAGTCCATCTGTGAGAAATAGAAATAAAATTATAGGAGCTAGTCACAATTCGGGATCAAGAATTTTGGTGTCGTATAAACTTGCCTAGATATCTCACTTATAGGATGGACCTGCCAAGTACCAACTCGAGGCACTGGAGTCGATCGAGAGACCAGCGAAGAGGTTGATAGGCAACGATACTTTGGTCAAGTCTCAACTGCAAAGCCTCGAGCATCGATGTAAGATTACTTGCTTGTCGGTTTTCTATGAGATACATTTCAGACAGTGTGCCCTTGAATTGCACAACTTAATTCCACCTGCCCCATTTATTAAAGGACGGCCAGACACATCCATCGAAACCGTCACCCGTACACGGTGGATATTCCCCACGTACGCACAAAAGTACGTAACACGCCATGGCTAGTAAATTAATATTTTTTTTAAAGTGCGTTAAGATTGCTTGTGAAATTAACTGGATGACTTTTCTATAAGTCTATCTAAGACATATACTCACATATTTGTTCCAGAGACTACGTAAAAGTTTTTAACGTCCTCGATACAGGCAGCTGAGGTGAGGATGTACCGCGGGTGGACGATGACACCTCCGCACAGCCACATGCCAGTCGTGAACTGCTTATCAGCCTGCGCCGTAGGCCGCAAATACACCTAGTTGACAAATGAGACATTTCATATTGCTCTCTCTAGGGCTTAAGGGAATATTCTACGCATGAGCGTAGTGGCAGAGACGTAGCAGAGTGAGATGGAAGCCCATCGTTGAAAAGGTCAAAATTAAAGCACTAACGCTGATGGAAGTAAATCAAAATATAAACTTTAAGGATATCACAGGTGATCACATCAAATCATTAGCCAGAAGACGTCAACTGGTGAACGAAGGCCTCTCCTTTAATACGGCGGGTTGCCATAATCCCCACGCTTGGCACGCGGCTTGCGTTTCGCAGAATGCTTACGCCGTTAACCAAGAGGACGATGCTGCCATCCTTCAGTGGTTCTGGATGCAGTTTTAGGACATATCCAGGTCCTTTACTAGCATCTGGTATTTACCATGTACGGTCTAGTTTCACCAACTTCTTTCCCGCTGAGTATTCTTCTAGACTCCGGTAATCGTTCAGGCAAGATATTTCTTCCTACAGGTTCTGTTGACATAATAATTAATTATTATGCATTTCTGCTTAAACTTGCCATCCCATCCGTTAAGTAATTTACGATCTTAAGTTTTTTTTTCAGGGATAGTATTTTAATCTCTGTTTGTCTGGATAACGATAAAACAAACGAAATAATTCGTGACGGAAAATATTTATTAGTACGGAAAATATACGTTATTCGTGAAAATAATTCACCATCCTTTCTGGGAGTGGTTCTACTGCAGTGTATTAAGAGTGCGACTAATGCCAGAAAAATAACAGATTTCACCCGCGCGTCTTGCATTAGTTTAGAGTCGAAAATCGCATGATACAATTGATGATGTTGATGGCTATGAGCAACTTAAGAGGTATTTTATGTAATTATTCAAAATGTAGGCATGAAATAAAAAAAATAAACGGCTACCGTGCTAAAACATTAGATTGGCTATGTAATTCGTAAAAAATAATGTGATGCTGTCGCTCATAATTTAGAGCATTTGAATTAAAACAGTTTGTTTTTGTTGTTTTTTTTTTTTAATAAACAAGATAATTTTCCAAAATTCTATTCGGTTACTCGGCTTCTTGAGGTTTTTCCCCTACCTGCAGTATTTTTTTTAAATCTGAATATTTACGTTCTTTATCATTAAACTATGTGTTTAAAATACACATTTTGCTTACTTTTGGCATTAGTCGCCCCCTTAAGCACACTTTGAATTGGTTTTGTCTAAAAACACTACGACATAAAAAAAAACTTACTAAGCTACACAAATATACCTATACTGTACCTTCTGTAATTTTTATTCACTTAAATTGCGCTAGGTTACGGCAAATAATTTGAGTAAATTCGACAAATAAAGATTCGACGTAACATATGAAAAATTCTTATGATATATTTTTGCAGAGATCTTACCCGATCGTGTAAAAGCGATTGCACAAAGAAAAACAGAAATTATACGTCTAGACTCCATTTTTTACAAAACGTATTATAAGAGAACACATTTTTATGAATACTTAGTAAGTCATGCTCTTTATCAATACATTAATAATTATAATTTCACGGCTCTCCTACTTTTATGTTGCGTGTATACGTAAAACAATTGTTTTCCTATAGGTGTACATATACGCTATGTACGAAGCTATGTGCTACACAGTGAAATTACTAGTATACTAAGGTTACCTTGGTGATTACTGATTACCAACCGTGCAAACGGGTACCCACGTATCAAAATATACATACAGGTTTGAAATAATATTTTGTAAGTATATACAGGTTAGTTCTTATCAGTTAGCATCCTTTTAAGGGTATATTTTTTTACGATTTCAATGTTGGCCCCATAGTAAAAGTTGTTTGTTTTGATGTACAGAATATGCCCTTAAAAGGATGCTAACAGATTAGAGCTAACCCTGTATAAGTATTTTGATACGAATATGAGCGAAATTAGTCAAGGCGTTTGGGTCGTGAAGTCTCAGTTCGCTGCTGAGTTACATAAAATTAGTTAACTTTAAGCTTACGCTGTGGATACATTTCTTTGATTATATACCCAGGAGAGCTAGATAGACATTTGCAAGTTAAACTTGCATGTAATTTGCGTCCTTGCATGCCTCTAACTCTTGTAAGTACAAAATTAAGATAACCGCAGCTGCGGTATTTCTGAATTCTGAATTGTATTATATATTTAAGGAATTATTGTATTCTTCAGTAAATACGACAACAAGTTTGCACCAATTGTCATTTATTCACGGACAATAACTCAGACTTACCCACATTAATAATCTTATGCCTTACAACTTTCAAACCCCTTGCCGGTTTTGCAGCTCCCACGTCCGTCCCTGATATTGCATGCCAGTTGCTGTGCAAATATCAAATGTTGTGCTATGTACTTGTTTGCCAGATACAGGCATGCCAGTCAGTGTATACACAGAACAGTAGGTGACATGTCAATGATATTATATATATATAAGGAGGGAGATATGTCATATCGCGCCCTCAAATGGCCCTGTGAAAATGACCCCAAAGACTACCTCTGTCTGTCTGCGCTCACTAAGCGAGACGCACACGCTCACACGCGTTATCCCTTTAGCTCTTATAAAAGTGCTATCTTCTTTCGCGCTCCAGCGCAACTCGTAAACATGACAGCACGGGTTCATTTTCAAACATTGTTTTATTACGCGATGGCGCATCTTCCGTAATCTTTGTGACACGTGCAACGACCTGCTATGCACGTGAGCCCGCTATAGACTTGTGTATAAGGCCAATAGTTTGGTACAAAAATATGGCGCGGCATAAGAAATGAACTTGGGCTCTCCAACCCGTATCTTGTTATTCAGATAAGATCTAACTAACTACTATGTTCAAAATAAGTTGCAGTAGTAAACAACTACATTACATTTGAATATTATTTTAGATGCCAGCAGTTGCGTAAGAACAGAAAGCGGGAAGTAAGTTGGTATAGTATATGCACGTGAGCACGTGAATCACAACACTTGCTGTTTATGGGTTGCGTGTAGGTCTACTGGACACTCGTTGATACCTACTTAATACCTATCTAATATTTAATTACATGTTAGGCTTGCGTTTAAACTTCATCACGCCTGATGTTTAGCGTAGATGGATTCTACGATGGCACGTTTGTCCAGAAAAAAAGATTCACTCGCGACTTGAAGACATACATTGTAACTATAACTATCGGGAAGCATCCACTGGGGAAGTGTTTTCCACTGTTTAGCGGTTCGCACAAAAAAGCGGAATGAAACCATTTTGTTCGAGTTTTTGAATCACCGACATGAAACGATGTTGCGTTTTCCAGCTTTTGGCCGTCCAACATAGGCTACATAGGCAACATAGGCAACATAGGATAGGAGAGTGGGCATTGGCGACGATGTTCGAGGCTTTGGAGCTTAGCCTAAAAAAGGGAGTTTTGAGATGATGATTTTGATGGCACGGTGTTCAATAGTCTCCACTTAACAGATCCCAGAGGTACGAGCAATCGTCACCTTCGATACCGTGTGTCTCTTTCGCACATTAACAAAACATATTTGAAAATAAATCAAATCATGGCTATGGCCGGCGGATGATTATGATAATGACTTTTATAATGAGTATTGACTGTGGTCATGTATTGTAGTTGTACCAAAACGGTGTCGTACTTATCGTCCTAAATAATACCCTGCTAAAGTTTCACCACATTATATCACTTGCCCACACTCGTGCATGTAATTCAACACTCAATGAATAAAACACCACCATTTTTAATCATTAATTCGCGAAAAAACACAATTTTAAGAAAATAATAGAATGCAACGACATGATTTTTCAGTGTTCCCGCCAAAACACTCCTACCTAGTTTCTTTTTCTTAGTTATTGGCATCGCACGTTGTGCATTCTGCCAGTGTCAAGTTTATGATTTTTCACATTTATTTGTTATCATCAAGTCAAATAAGTCATGAAGTCACAGTAAGTCACACGAAATTAGTCATAGTCGAGTCCAAGTCATACCCTAGTAAAGTTGTGGCGACTTTACTATGAGCTTCTATGGAGTTTTGAAAACAACACGAAAAGACATGTTTCACCACATTATATCACTTGCCCACACTCGTGCATGTAATTCAACACTCAATGAATAAAACACCACCATTTTTAATCATTAATTCGCGAAAAAACACAAGTTTAAGAAAATAATAGAATGCAACGACATGATTTTTCCGTGTTCCCGCCAAAACTCCCTCCTACGTAGTTATTCTCTATACGTAGGGCGTTCATTATAAAGTGAGAATGAGGTACAAACTCCTTGGATCCGAAAAAAGTAAATACTGGCTGGTACAGCTGGAATATTGATAAAATTAAAAAAAGGATATAATTGGAATACCATTTGTTTTAAAAAATGGAAGTGTTTTGTTTGCAGTCTCATAGAGTAAGTAAATACTACGGCAGTCTGTCGTAGTGTGTTATCGAAAATGGAGTACTTATGGCAAAACCATGATATCTTTCATTTTTCTTGTGCTTAATTGGTAGAAAAAGAAAATAAACAATAAAAACATTTTATTTCATTGGTTCAGCAATTCTTATCTATAATGTCTTAACTATTCATACTTAGGTATAAAAATATAATACTTAATACAAATTAAACAACAATAACACTTGAGCATCAGTGGGTAGAACGAAATCTCCAATCCTTCCTAACCTACATGTAGCATCTTCATGTGTTCAGACTTAGTCAGGGTAACTATGAAATAGATGACTATTTAAAGCTATTTTTGACATTTGAAGAAATTGAGTTTCACCAGAATCTCCCTCTCCTGTAAAATCTTGAAAAAACAATCGCATCGCCGCGTCGGCTCAGGCTTCGCATCGCTCTACAATTAATGGCTTAGAATAACTAGGGTGACTAATTACCTGATTGTCTAATTTTGCGAACGCCTAGTTGCCAGAACGTTCCGTCACGTAGATTGTCTCGTCAGCAATTTCACTGAACTTCACTTTTCGTTGGAGTAAGATACAAATAAACTATAATTCAAATGAATCATGACGCGATTGTTTCTTCATTGCAAAAGGGAAGCCTGGAAACCTTTTTGCAGTCTTCATGAAATATGGCAGAAAACGCTTTTTCCACCAGCGTTTTAAGTTAATCAAAGAGTCGAACTCTTTAATATTATTCAAATTAACAATTATTTTACAAAACGAAATAAATTATTTGGGAAACTGCCATGTGGATTGCGATTGTTTAGGAGATGGTAGTTTTGGAGCTAGGTTTGCTGCTTCGGATTTTTGGCTTGGTGCTGTATTGTTGTCGCTGCGATCCCATCCGTGCGATTCGTGCACATGCTCGTGATGGTCAGGAGAGGGGAACCATTCGGAAATCCATACAGGCCGCCAGATTTTCTTCACTCCGGGAACCCAAATAGTCTTCCAATCTTTAACCCATACCTGTTTCCAAGCTTCTTTCCACTCAAGTTTTTTGTGATCTACCCAAATCAATTTCTTTGATGGTTTCCATATCTGTTGAAAAGCTTCTTTCCAAACTAATTTTTTGTCGTCGAGCCAGATTTGCTTTTTTTCGGTCTTCCAAACTTGCTTCCATTTATCTACCCATTCTAATTTCTTATCTGGGATCCAAATCTGCTTTTTGGCTGGCTTCCAGTACTTCTTCCATAACGGTTTCCACACTAATTTTTTCTTCCATAGATCGTGTGACGTGTATTCCCAACCATCATGGTCTTTTCCTAAGTATTTCTCGCCAGGAACGCCTACTTTTACCCATTCTGGAATAAAAACTTTTTTATACGCAGGAACCTGTATTTCCTTCCACCCGGGTACAACAATGTCTTTGTAAACGGGGACTGTGATTTTTTTCCAATCAGGAACTTGTACGTCTTTAAAACCGGGAATTTTGATAGGCTTCCATTCTGGTTTGTAAATTTTTTTCCAATCTGGTACCTTTATATCTTTATGCACAGGAATTTTGGTGGGCACCCAAATTGGCTTCCATATTTTTTTCCAAGATGGCTTCCATATCTGCTTTTGGGCTTTATTCCAAATTTTTTTGAATCCTGGTTTCCATATAAGCTTTTTCTTCCAATAGCCTGGATCATGGTGATCGTGGTGATCATGGTGCTCATCATGATGCTCCTCTATGTGATGCTCATCGTGATGATCATGGAATTCATGGTGTTCGTCGTGATGGTCGTGATGATCATCGTGATCAACCACGTCGTGGTGACCATCGTGTTGGTGCAGGTCGTCATGGTCCTGGAATGGATTGACGAGGCCGTCCGGTGGAGCTGGGTAGTCGTAGCCGTCACGTCTTTCTGCTACATTTTCATTCGGAGATTTCTTCTCCAACTGCTGCTGTGTTTGTTGATTATGTTGTATCAACGCCTTTCCAGACACTAGAGCGAGTTGTACAATTACCGCTAGGGTAACCTGCAACAACGGAGACACGTGTGAACAATTACACATCATAAACACGTACATAAATAAAACGCACAGCGACACATAACCACAGGTTCGCTTAAAATAATTTCGCTTAAACTGCAGATAGTTACGTAACAAGAACAAAACAAACCGATATTATTATGATAATGCGGTCCACATCGGGTGAGATAATCGTACGAGTTAATCGGGCCTTGCATCTATAACAAACAAAAATTTCACCGAGGCCCTTGTTAAGAATTATATAAATTTAATGAGGCCGCAACATAGATGATTACGTAAGGCCGTTTATGTGAATCACAAAAGGAAAGTGAGATTAAGACAAGTTGTTCTAAGTAAGGTGGGGGCCACGGCCATTCTCGTTCGTCGGGCCGGGTCAGGAAGGAAAAGAAGTCTGGCAAATCTAAAATAAGTTCTCATTCCTTGAACCGGACGCCGTTTACTTGTCCGGTCTCAGTTTATTGCCAACTCGCTCCGAGTAGGAAATGTTGATAACTTTTTCTAATAGACTTCAACGAGTCTTCTTTCTATTAAATCGAAACATAGCCAGGAAAACAATTCAGATCCTAATCAAAACTACATGCATACATTCTTGTACCTACATTATTATGTACCTACGCAAGTAAATCTTTTGGTAAATGATATCTTAGACAAAAACGTTGAAGCTGATCGGCGGAAGCACACTTTTAGTAAGCTTTCTTGTTATCGGGGGACGATTCATTGTTTATGCAAAATAGGTTAAACGGTGAAAATTACCTAGAAAGTATCCATCTAGTGAATTAGCGTAATTCACACTAGGTGCCAAATGGTACAGTACAACAGTGGATATGTTACGCAACAGTTACATAAGCACGTGACATCGAAACCGCCCGCGACAATGCCGATCGACATCTGAGACTATAATTAATGACCTCGTCCATAAAAGAACAGGACCAAAATCGTGAAGCACAATGGACGAGAGAATACTTCATTACGTGGTCGAAGAACAGACGAGTCGCCAAAGTACGTCAATAATGCAACGGTTAATTTGTGGTAAACTCGAGGCGAATAACAAAATACATTTTTAATCTGTACTTAATTACATACCTACTTCTTTGCAGAAAGGTGCTATTTCTCTTGAAACTACTATTAACTAATGATAGCTCTACTCGACACTATTTTTAACTTCCACTTGTGACACATGATACGAATAATCGCGCAACCGGAATTGAAATAACACCTTTAAAAATGCATTCACCGTCAACGCAGCATGTAAATTGTAACTTTAAACTTTTATGGCCCACCGAGAACATTCGACACGATGACGGCCGGTGCGGAAGATAATGTGCAAATTGTGTAACCTCGGGACGGTCGCGACTCGCGGTCGAGTTCATTGCGTTGCTTCATCCGTATGAAGTTCTAACGATGCCTACTAAACAATGCAGAGGAACCTAACGGAGAATCGCAGCAATTTGCGCTCGCGGCGCATCCACGAAAAACAACAGATGCCATTGTCAATCATAGAATCGTGGCATTTCACAAATACCTGTTATTGCATTTTTAGGGAAATCGGGACAATGTATTTCGCATAGACTTTTTTTTGGAGAGAAACTACGGCTGTAGCTAAGAATCTGTCGCTGGCAGTACCGCGTATTTTTTTGAAAGCTTGGTTTAAATAAGTTGTTTACGGACTATAGTTTGTTATATAATAGCTTGATTGATACTCGTGACATCTGGCAGGATCTAGGTTAGGGGTTTTTTTTCACCCGAGCAATGTTGAAATTTCGGTTATGGAATGTTCTTTAATCCAAAGGCATAAGGACATTTTCCATACGCGTAGTAGCGTAGTGGTACAAACTTTCTATACATATTTGTAACTACTAAGCTAAAATGTCTTATGCCTTTTTATATCTAATTTTGAATTTTCGAGTACTGAAAGAAAACAAAAATAATGTGTTAATCAACCGTTTTAAATAAATATAACCATTTTTAGTAAAGTGCCCGTGCTTTGGTTCATCTCATCATGATTTATTTACGGTGCTTAGTGTTACTGCTCGATATTTTACTCGCAATATTGCCTTATTCAAATCATATTATTTATTTATTTTTTGTTTTTCTTTATCGTCATTATTGTAATCCGTAGTTAAGATGATGAAAGGAGCGTGGGAAGGTGGTGATTAATGAATAAAGTACGATATTGTCTTGCATACATTTTGACTGTCAAAAATGCGAAACTTCATGCACGTGACCGCGATGTCAGCTGTCACGCGTATCAAGCTATACATTTACGAATTTAGTTAATATTCTTGTAAACATATGGATGAATCTTAAAGCGGACACATTAAGGTGTTACGCAATTAATAAATCTCATAGAAGTTTTTGCTATCTGTTATAATACTGGTTATTTAACAAACTTTTATTACCAAATATAATGTCATTACTTTCTGTATACCGACCAATAAAATTTTATTTTAGCTCACGACTACCGGTGTAAATCGAACTTGTCAATTTTGACTTGTAAATCTGAAGCGTTTGTTTAACAACAACACTCATTAAATGGCAATTATTATGTACGTTTGGTCAGCAAAGTTTACTTAATGCCAACACAGGTTAAGTGAAAACTGTCTGTAAATATGTAGCGTACTTGAGCGTACCGTCAATATTGATGTTTGACAAATTGTGTTGTAGGTACACGTCTAACCGTTTTAATTAAATTAAAATGTAAATCCCGAATAACTTAAAAATATTAATTAGCACAAAAACTTGTAAAGTGAACAATCACGACTGCTAAACAAACAGGACAAGTAACGAAATTCACGAAAACTGAAAATGGATCAGTCCTATATCCCTGTTACACGGTTAAAAGGGCCTGCCCTTGGAGGATATGTGAAATAGCACTGACCACTAGGCTCCAGATCCCTCGCATGGTGGGGCGGGGAACTGCCGTTCCACTAGCTCAGACGCCGGAACTGTTTTTACTCTATTAGCTTACCTTGGGTGTGAGTTTATATATGAACAGGCCCACCCCATGCGTGGAGCAACAGCGAGGGGAGTGGGGCGACCACTTTCGCCGACACCCTGGCCGCCGAGACGGGAGGCGTGGGATGCCAAACGCCAGGACTATAGCCACACAACATACGCACTTTTTAAAGTTTTTAAACAAACCAACACCGGTTACATGAACGAACGGTATCGATAATCCGTCGATATATTTTATTGCACTATATTTGACTAATGATATTGATTTGTGATTTATCAATATATTATCCTACTATCCTATTCCTATTATACATTTTATTTACATATGTACAAAACTTAAAATAAATATTTTAATTATATACTAAAACTACTTATTTACAATAAAATATATATATATTTAAAAAAATAAAAATGAACCCTAGTACCTATAAAACAAAAACGCCGTCTAGATCGCCACCATGAGGTAGGGTGCCCAGGATACTGGCTGCATTGTCCCAATTTTCAATTTCCATTCCTATTTATTATTAATTATTAGGTAGTATGCTTAACTTTAGGGAATCTGCGTTTACTTTTCAACTAAAACAACTAGATTTCACTTTCCGGGAAACACAGAATCCGGTAGAGATCTACAATCTTGCTTTGCTAATAATATTTATTTTATTTTTGGCAGTCAGGTGTTTAACCACAGCTCACCTGACCTTAAATAGCGATGTGGTAGAATAGGGTAAGCACACCACACCCGGAATGGGAACAAAACTTGTCTCTATTCCAGGCTGATATTATTACGAGGGCGGCACTGAAAATTTCGGGAATCAAGGAAGTGACACAACATTACTATTTAAAAATATATTTATTGCTTTTCGAAGTATTCTCCGCGAAATTTGACACATTTTTCCATGCGATGGAACCAATCATTGAAGCAACCATTCCATTCGGAAGTTGGGGTCTCCAAAATGGCCGTTTTGTAGGCGTCCACAGCTTCTTCAGGTGATGAAAATCTCTGTCCACGCAATTTATTCTTTATTTTAGGGAAAGTATAGAAATCATTAGGGCTTAGGTCGGGGCTGTACGGCGGATGGTCCAATAATTCTATGTTTTCTTGCTCTAAAAACTCTTTTGTTCTGTGCGCGGTGTGAGAACTCGCATTGTCGTATGGAGGATGATGCGGCGGTTGCAGTTCTCTTTACGGAGTTCAGAAACGACCTGTGGCAAACAAATGCTAGCATACCATTCTGCATTAACCGTTCTTTGTCCCTCAAGAGGAATAGTCGTAACATGGCCGGTTTTGGAGACAAACGTGGCCACCATTTTTTTTGCAACACTCCGTGAACGAACAATTTTTGTTGGCTTTAACTCATTTTCGAACACCCAAACTCGTGACTGGTTTTTTGTTTCGGGTTCGTACGCGTATATCCAGAATTCGTCACCTGATACGATGTTGTATACAGCATTTGAGGATCCTGCGTGGAATCTTTCGAGAGTTCTGACGCACCAAGTAACGCGAGCCGCTTTTTGCTCTTCACAGAGCGAATGCGGTATCCATCGGGAAAACAACTTTTTTACACCTAATTTTTCATGCAAGATTATTTGTATTTGACTCATGCCAATGTCTAAAGTTGCCTGAATTTCGCGGTATGTCACATGTCGATCTTCCTCAATCAGCTTACGCACAGCATCAACGTTTTCTTGGGTGACTGCAGTTTTTGGACGACCTTGACGGGGATCATCACTGAGCTTGACACGTCCACGTTGAAATTCAGCAAACCAGCGATAAATTGTGGTTTTGGATGGGGCTTTATCACCAAATGCAGAAATCATCCGGTCAACACACTGTTTTTGTGTTAAACCACTTCGAAAGTCATAATAAATCATCGCTCTTGAATTTTCTCGAGTCAATTCCATTTTCTCAACGACTAAACAAGTTTGACAAAACCTTGTGACAAGACCGAGAATATTTTTTTAAATAAATAAATGGTATTCGATTTTTAAAACCAAGGAGTTTTCAATTAAAAAGATTTTAATATGACAGAAACAGTGGAAATATTCCATTCCCGATACTTTTAGTGTAGCCCTCGTATTATATATTATTGTGTTGATCTGTTTCCTTTCTAAGTTCCATCAAGATCAGCTATTTTCAACCGACTTCAAAAAAGGAGGTTCTCAATTTGACTGTATGGTTTTAATTTTGTATGTATGTTACGCAATTACTACGCCAATTGTTAATTGATTTTGATGATTATTTTTTTGTTGGGTAGGTGATACTTCAGAGGTGGTTCCATATACATTTTATCGAAATCGGTTCAGTGATTTGCTTTTAAAATCAAAATTACTGGAACAAATCAAAATACCTGGAAAATATGAAGACGTCATCCAGCTAGTCGAAATTTGAAGTTGGTTGTTTTTTTTTAAAGCGTAATCCTAGCTCTATTATTCCGAGGCGAAAAAAAAAAAATTGTAAATAAAAATGAAAAAAAAGAAACGTAAAAAATAGTAATAGTAATGAATATGGAAGTCGATGTCTGCCTACAAACTGCTATGCAGTTTGGCAGAGTTATAAATTGAGCTATGTAATTAATTCACTAATACAAAAAAAAATACAAAAAAAAAACTTTGAAGTTGAAAATAATTACACAAGGTCTAGTAGGTGTTAAAACCATTTAACATAGCTCTGGTCATTGTATAACTTGATTAAATTATGAAAAGTAGAGTAGGATAAGGAACCATAACAATCCAAATATTCTGACACGATTCTGACTCATTGATGTCAAAACTTGTTTATAAATACAAAGATGAAACCTGTTGTACGATATTTGAATAAATTTATCTTAGTTTCGCATATTAATAAGTATAAAAAAGTTACAGTGGCTTAACAAAAAACGTGTACTTACGGTGACTTATTTGTATATTCTGCATATTTAATAGCTAGATAAATAGCTATTTAACTATTTTGGCTCCGTATCAGAAGGACTATCAGGGTAAATGACGATGTATACAGAACGTCTACATGGTGACAATGTCTTGATTTTTGCACATTTCATAATAATTTGGGTACTACTGGCTAAGGCTATTAGATTTTCAAACGACTTCAAAAAAGGTTTATTTTATTTTATCCTATTTCTCCGTCAATGGTGGAACGATTTTAATATATTTTTTTTATTGAAAGGTTATACTCCCAAGGTAGTCCCATATGAATTTGATGTCTGTTTTTTTTAAGCAACTTGTTATTTTAATATACATTGTTAGGTGGTTAATTTTAAAAGCTTTAGTCGACAGATCTAAACTAGTTAATAATATCGCTTTTTTATTTTATTAGACATGTTAGTTAAGGACAGCAATTCTTTAGTTGAGAAAGAGGTAAATCCTCCAAGCTTAAGTTAGTACAAAAATCTTCAAAATCGACCACAAGTGGTGAGATACAGCGAGATGTATTTTAACATAATTTGCAAATAGAGCGCTCTCTGTCCAGTAACAAATGAAAAATCTGATGAATTTCTTATTTTTGAACGTACTATTCCATTACACAACTAGTAGTTTGTGGACAATAAACCTCGCGAACTGGGACCTCACGACCTTAATAATATTTTGACCGATTTTGCTCATATTCGAGATTATAAATGTTTCTGTCTAATATTATCGAAATTGGTAAAAGTCACCGTAACAAAAATCCTCTCTTTTTGGAAGAAATCTCTTCCATTTAAAAATCTCTAACGACAAAAATATCTAAATGAATTGAGCACCTGCGTAGACAATGTACGCTCGGTCAATTAAAACTCGAAGAAAGGGTTTTCGTTCTGTAGTAAAACAGTCAGGATTAGAAATAAAATAAAGAGGTATGAATAAGAAAACCTCTGTTTAGGTACTATAAACAGATTCTAACCGATTTATTTTATCGGCTCTATTTAAGGTCAGCATTTTGAGCTTATATTTTAGTTCAAATACGCTGAAGGCTTAAAAATGACCTGGCTTAAACAAAACTAGTATTTGCTAATGGAAATAACCAAACATTTTTCATTCTCCATTCATTTACAAACTCTACTCTACTATTTCTTAGCCAAAAAGTATAAATACTTACCGTTAGCTCAATTTTTCTTACAAAAGACTTCAACGCGTTGCTTATTATAATTATGATACAGTTGTTTTCACAGTTGCACAACAATAACGGAGATGTGACCTATGTCTCAACAAAACAATTATAATTTATAATCAAATATGTACAAAGGGCGTTCATTATAAAGTGAGAATGAGGTACAAACTCTTTGGAACCGAATAAAGTAAATACTGGCTGGTAAAGCTGGAATATTGTAAAGCTTCAAAAATAACAATTTGAATATCTTTTGTTAATAAAAAATGGAAGTATTTTGTTTGAAGTTTGTCGTATCGTGTAGTCGAAAATGGAAAAAAAAATCGCGTGCTTATTAAGTATCTGTACTTGAAAATTTTCAATACGGAACGAACTAATCAAGACTTGCAGGATACTTTAGGAGCAAATGCACCACCTTATTCTACAGTTGCTCGTTGGTCTGCCAAATTAAAACGGGGAAGAACATCCATCAAAGATGACCCTCGCCCGGCCCATCTCATAAGGGTAGTGACCAAAGAAATGGTAAAAAAAAGTCAAGAACATTACTTTAGCAGATCGTCGTTTCACGGTACGTTTTATAGCCGATGAAACAAAGATTTCGACTAGTAGTGTGCATAGCATTTTACACGAACGCTTGGGGATGAAAGAAGTATCCACGCGCTGGGTCCCCAGAATGCTTACCGATGCACAAAAACAAACCAGGTTGGACATTTTTCGAGCTTCATTGGAAATGTTACAACAAGATCCTGATCGTTTTTTGTCTCGATTCATAACAATGGATGAAACATGGCTTCACCATTACGATCCTGAAACAAAATTACATTCTATGACGTGGAAAATACCATCATCTCCAACTCCTAAGAAATTTAAGGCGAGTCGTTTCGCCGGAAAGATCATGGGCTGTCTTTTCTGGGATAGTACAGGGGTGGTCATGATAGAATAACTCGACCGTGGAGCTACTGTAACGGACTCTTTGTATGCAGAACAAATAAAAAAAATGCGTAACAAAATACGCGAGAAATGGCGCTAGCAAATATTTTTTTGTTCCATCAAGATAATGCCCCGGCTCACAATTCCGCCGTTGCTATGGCTGCAATTCGTGATGCTGGCTTCGACATACTTGAGCATTCTCCATATTCCCCCGACCTAGTGATTTCTATCTATTTCCGAGGTTGAAGGAGTCTCTGAGAGGACAGAGGTTCGAAAATGATGAAGCAGTAGTCGCTGCAGTGCAGGAGTTTTTAGGTGATCATGATGAAGAGTTTTTTAAGATAAGAATTTTAAGCTTAGAAAAAATATATTCCAAGTGTATTACGCTAAAAGGCGACTATATCGAAAAATAAAATAATATTTAGTAAAAATTACCGGCAAAATACTCATTCTCACTTTTTATTGAACGACCTACGTATGTAGAGTGAAAACGACCGTATCCTGAACTCTGAATGTCTAAGGTTGAATAGCACTTTAATTATTTTTCTTTTGGTTTGTTCTATACCTATAGGTAAGCTATGTCGGAGATCTTCGGAATAAGTAAGAAAAATAAATGTTCGCTGAAGGTAAAATCAACAAATATAATAAAAAGCCTGCAGCTTGAGTAAATTGTAGACACCCCATTAGCCTTAAATCAATGTCTGCACCGCAAATCGCGTTTATGATTGCCACAAATAAAATGGATACTTCATAAGACTATTCAAAGGTGTATAATATTTAAATGGTAATTATTCCTGTATTGAAATTAATAAGAATAACAGAGGCAATACAAAAGCAAATATAAGTTTAGTTGAAAAAGATTTTAATAAATACGGAACATGTTTACGTACAAGCATATAAATACATAATAGTACGCCCATTGAACACAAATGATACTTATCTTTTGAAAGTAGGTAAGTCTGTTCTATGCTTGTCGGTCAATGTGGTCAATTCTGAAAGTTTTAGTTGACAGAACTAAATTAACTAAAGTATAGCTGTCCTTAGCTAACATGCCTAGTAAAAAAGTGACAGCAATATTTTAATTAGTTTAGAACTACAACGGTTTTACCGTCAGAATCGAGCACAATGTTCTCTTAAGTCAAGCAATCCGTCACTGAAGTATGTCTACCTGCATGCTTAGTTATTGAGGAAGTGTACGCGGTGACAGTCGCAGAAATGCGAAGGCCCTACTTTACTTCTCTCTTCAGTGGTGACAGTAAATGAGTTTTTGTAATAAAAATACGATAACACGCTTTAAAAACACTTCACACACCGACTTCAATTTAGACAATCATCTTAATATTTTCCAGTTATTTTGATTTATTCCAGTTATTTAAAGTACTGAACCGATTTCGATAAAAATTATATGGGACCACCTCTGAAATATCACCTACCGAAGATACTGAAAACTCGTACGAAACGGTTTGATTCTACTTTCTTTATTCGAACTGCTAAACACGGAAATGCGCTGCCCGATTGGGTGTTTCCCTATAATTATAATCTGACGAGATGGCAGTCAAACGCAAGCCTTTAAAGTATTGAAAAAACAAAAATGGTCATCAAAATCAATTATCAAATAGGTACTTATTAATATTACCAAGAAGTTATTTAGCCCGTCATATAATGTGTATCATTTGTATAATTAATTCTTTTTATAACCAAACTCACATGCCGAAGAACGGCAAAATAGGAGAACTAATATATATTATGAAACACCTGAGATCAATGTAAACCCCTATTTTGTGAATAAATTTCATTTCATCTCATTCAGTAATCGAAAAACATAAATATAAAAAATAACATAGAGCCGAATTTTTTGAAGTCGGTTGTAAATCAAATGGGTGTCTTCTCTTTAATATAGATGAAAAATAAAAACTGACTGAGACATTGACGGAAGTAGGAAAGCAGGACAGATTAAAAAAAACAAGCTACTATGGACTGCCTCTTTGTTTAAAAACGCTTTCGTAACGGATAAGAAAATGAGATAGGCGTACCTACCTAGTATGGAAAAGGGCGAGTCAAAAATAGAATTGTTACCAAAGAACCAGAACAGCAATAATTGCTGTTCTGCTTTGGTGTTTTTGTGACAGTTATATAATTAAGTTTGTAGAGTGTTTATAGGTAGGGCTTTTGAAAGTTTATCAAAACCTGCCTGCCTAAGTGATTGCCATGTGTACTTCGATTAGAGAGAGAGAGAGCTAAATCCTCCAAGCATGTGTCAACAACAACAGCATGTGATAATGATTCAAAACTGAAACTGAAACTGATAAACTGAAACTGATTCAGACAAAATTTCTCAAAAACAATACAACTTTATATTTTAAAATTATTTAGCTAAGTAACAGTTCTACTGGATAATTTTTGGACAATCTCTAAATGCAACAAGACGTTACAAAATTATAAAAAAATACGTTTTAAATACCAGGTTACGGGGTTAAATTGTCAAGTTAACGGTGCTTAAAGTTATAACTATTAATTTGAAACGGCATCAATAATTACGATTATATAGTACAGTAGTTAACGATTATTATACAGTTTGGTATGCTTTTGTAATTTAGCATTACAATGATATCCTTCTAATTAGACAGATTTCCCGCACGACGCTCTAAAATGCAGCCGAAGGTTGAGCGAATGTGAATTTTATTTATAAGTACAGTAAAATGGTTATCATAGTTAGTTATCAAGCTGCAACTCGAGTTGGAACTCGAGTTGACTCGAGCTACGTATATTTCAATTCGGTTTGATTCGGTTTAGCAAAATCCCGAGTTCGCCCATCGCTAGCTTATCATAGGATTATACGCTGCCATTCTCTTTGATCATAGGTGTGCAGAGAAATTTTAAGTGTAATTTTTTTTAATATCGTATTTTATTGTTGTGTTATCAAGTGACACGTAATGTATTTTTTTTCTAAGTATTGGCATCGCACGTTGTGCATTCTGCCAGTGTCAAGTCCAAGCTTTTATATCAAGATCAAGTCAAATATGCCATGAAATCACAGTCAGTCACACGAAACCAGTCATAGTCGAGTCCAAGTCATGCCCTAGTAAAGTTGTGGTGACTTTACTATGAGATTCTACGGAGTTTTGAAAACAATACGAAAGGACATGTTTCACCACATTATATCACTTGCCCACACATTTCACTTGCTCGTGCATGTAATTCAACACTCAATGAATAAAACACCACCATTTTTAAATCATTAATTCACGAAAAAAACACAAGTTTAAGTAAATAATAGCATGCAACGACATGACTTTTCAGTGTTCCCGCCAAAACTCTCACACGTAATGTTGGTCTCGTCGAAACAATTCATCCCAAACTCGAGGGGTCTAATGTCATTTATGGATGTATAGGACAACAAAACAAATGAGGCCAAACTTCAGAGAACTATAAGCCCAAAAAAACTAAGACAATCCGCCAAAAAAAAGACACTATGCCTTCTGCTTCCATCATCAAATCAGCTCGATGGTACAGTAATCATTGTATTGTCATAGAAACTACACTATACCAGCCTACTAAATTTAAAATTGATACGACCGACAATTAGAATAGTAGGAAAATCAACTTCCAAGTTTTTAATAAATAGAAAGAAAAAAAAATAAAAACATATATTAATTATTTTATTTTATAAAGAAATGAAGCTAATATAAGTATGTTATAAATTGTACACTTTAAATAAATTTAAATATTTAAACTTTTTAGACTCGACGCAACCTAAAGGGTTCAATAGACCATGGCGAAATTCTGAAAGAAAATAGGTACTTTACAAGACTGTACAGTACATGAAGATGTACATAGGATACTTTGTAAAAACATCTGAACTTCCGGGTAAAAACAAAAGTTAAATCTAGTAAATACACACTACATATACAAATTACGTAAAAATACTAGCTTAACTAACCCTAATTTCTTGCATAGGCCACCTGACCATATACGGCGTATCCAACAAATCGTCAGATTATGCAAACCCGAGCCTCGAGGGTTTCTCCGCACCGAAATGCCCCTGTACGAGGTGTGAATGAATGCAAACCGTTTCTTGTAATCTTATAACCTATTAGGTAACAGTATGACATGCAGTTTTTGCATCATGCTCCTTCGTGAAATTGTATCAAACTATCCTTTTACTTTAGTCACAACATGGTTCTGTCGTTTAAAATACTCTGTTCGCTGAGAAAAATAGGGAAATCGTCAAAATGCACGTCATTGGTCGCAGATAACGAACATAGTTATTACCGTCATAGCTAGTACCGTCTTTTTCACTTACCTGAGTGCGCCCTATACCTATTCGATATTCTCAGCGAACAGAATAGAGCATAAAGTATTCGTCAAAACAGTAATCTAAATCTAAATCAATCTAAACCAATATTATAAAGAGGAAAGATTTGTATTTTTGTATGTTTGAAACGAATAAACTCAAAAACTACTAAACCGATTTCAAAAATTCTTTCACCAGTAGAATGCTACATTATTCTTGAGTAACATAAGCTTATTTCTAGAAAAAATTAGGGATCCCTACTAAAACTTCAATAATGTAACCCAAGGTGCAATTTTTTTGCCATAAAAATGTCTTTCATCGCATGCGCTGCGGAAACTATTGAAGATAGAACAAAAAAAAACTACAGTATCAATATCTACAAAAAACTACTTTATGATACCATATGTCCAACTATTGTAATTATGTTACTATAACGACTTTTTTACATCTTAAAAGTCGATAGAAATGCCGACCAAAATCAGACCACGACATTCATACCTTTGTATGAATCTTTATCCAAATATTTTTTTTCGTATTCAAGATTGTTTCAATATTTGTATGTATTAATAACCTATTAGGTAACAGTATTGCTACATCATATTTCTTTTTGAATTATCCAAATCGGACATTCCATACAAAAGATATTACGAATTAAACAATGTCAATCTAAACAAAATAAAAAATGAACTCGGCCGCGCCGCGCCGCGCCGGTTACACCACAGAATAAATAATAGTATTACGTAGTTACACGCAACCATAGACGCAGTGCAGCAGGTAACGCGGCAAGGGAGAGGGCACCGAGGTGCGGGAGAGGGGCGTGCACATCAAATTGGAGAACACTGCGCGCGAGAAAGAGGTAAATCCTCCAACCTGCGCGCGGTCGGCTTCCAAAGCAGCGGACGCAACCGACTTTGAATATTTTGACTTTTTCCATAACATTTTTTTTCCAGTAAGTGTAAAAGTTGTTTTCAGAACTACTTATTAATTAATTAATTAAATTAAATACATTAAGTTTGCATGTGGTATGCAGGACGCATAAAGATAAAATTACTCTACGTTTAACAAAATTATGTCCACCCGTGCGAAGTAGGACGGGCCGCTAGTTATAGATAATAGGGATCTCTATTTTACTCGTAGTATCTCTATTATACTCCCTACATCATATTTTTACGCAAAACACATAATAACAATCAAAGCACTCGTGGCGTAGCTTGACTAGGTGATTCTAAACGATTACCGACGGTCCGTTCAGTCTTCGGATGGGTGACCGTCGTCGTCGTCAGCCATAAAATGTCCACTGCTGGACGAAGGCCTCCCCCTTTATAGAGGGGTGTTGCCATAATCCCCACGCTTGGCAGGCGGCTTGGGTGACCGTGAGTGGCATTTATTTCTGAGCGCTACCGTGCGTCGGATGACACGTTAAATTTTTGGTCTCAGTTGTTTGTTCTAGTTTCTATAACAACAACCGTCAGCCATGTCAGATAGGCCTTCGGGCGGCACATTAACTCTGACACTAGGGCTGGCCACTCAACCTATACGAACTTACTTACTTACAGATATATATAACTATGCTAAAGTAAATACTGGTATCTTAGGTATAGTAAGCTTCATCATGAAACTAATGAGCCGTGCGTCTGTGTATATGTGTACAATAAGTATCGTTCAAGGGTGATTCGATAAACCGTACGGTACTCATCGCCAAGGGAGAAATCACGGAAATTGTCTGTTATGTCAGTTTTCTTGAAATGTTCATTCGTTCTTCATTTATAGATTGATTTACTCATTAAATTACACAGAACGAATATAACGAACAAAACAACAAGTGTAACAAGTGGCAATTTAACCTTATTGGACCTGGGTACGTCATTAAACTGCAACCAGACCCACCGAAGGACGGGCAGCAGCGACCTTTTGGTTAACGGTGGTGAGCATTCTGCGATCCCCAAGCCGCCTGCCAAGCGTGGGAATTATGGCAACACCCCTCTCGTCCAGCAGTGGACGTTTTGGTTGATGACGTTAAAAGCAATTTCTTACAGGCAGCTTTAGGATGGAGAGGATTTATATAATGAATAGGAGATGTGGTGTAAAGTAACATAAGTAGATGCTTAATTCATAAATAAACTATCTTGACACCAGAAATGGCATAAGTTTAAAAAACATAATTGATACATAACAAAGATCTTATCGCTTTATCTGTTACTAAAAAGGAGGATATTTTGAAGGGTTTTCATTCGCCAGTGAAAGAAATTAAACAAATAAAAAAAACACGATTACCTGGATGACATCTTTTTCCAGTTATATTGATTTAAAAACCACACTATTGAACCGATTTCGATAAAATATATATGGGAACACCTCTGGAGTATGACTTACCAAACGAAAAAAGAATTATCAAAATCAATTCATTATTGGTGGAGTAACCGCGTAACAAAATAGGAGTGAAAAAAATATTCAGCCGAGATGAGAACCTCCTTTTTTGAAGTCGGTTGAAAAGTAGGAAGGATATTTTAATATTCCAACCGTACATTCTTCAGCGAAGCACATTAAAATCATAGCTTCTTATTTCTAGTGATATCCAGGACATGCGTCCATGTGTCATTAACCATGTTGTCGCAAATGCAACAAGTTCTAAACTTATAAACAGGAAGTGGTCGGTTGCAGGAAACCGACGTGTGAGTCGAGGGCCTTATTTTAGGATACGCACACACAGTTTAACATCTTCTTTTACTGTTAGTAAATAACTAAACCTATGAAACTTTACTAAAATTTAACACGGTCGTAACTACTACACTATTCAGAAATATATTTATTCTGAACTCGTAAAAAAATTACAGACAGACAATATTTAGTCAAGTTTTTTTCTGCTTCAGTACTTAGAGATTTCGGTCAAAAAAAATGTGTCCCTAGCGTGACCTCCGACCATTTCTCAACCGAACATTATAAATATGAACTACGAACCTGGCAGACGACGTCTTTTGCCCTAAAAAAATTAAAAAATATCTTAACCCCGCCCCGATCGCCATGGCGATGGCCGTAGCGCCATCTGGTTCCAAAAGTGAGTCTACACCATACAGGTACCCACGCGAACGGACACACGATAAAATACACGGATAAAATCATTAAAATAGGCCCAGTGGTTTAGGAGCCGTTTAGCCGTTGTTTGTGACATACACACACATACAGAAGAACTCTTATTATGTATATATAAGATAATAATAACATTATAACACATAACCACACTGTATAGTTATTGGATGTAGGTTCTTGTTCTTGTTTGTTCATTTTATTATCTAGATAAATAAAATATTTATAATGATAGGAATCTTTCGTCACGCAGATATCCCTACCGGGAGGGATACCTTGGTACGGATAGGTGTACCAGGCCGATAAAACTTACCCGAATCCTTCCACCACGTAGATTCCTTTCTACCAAGTACGAAGGGATCATCGTTACTGTGGCAGCCCTATGAAGCTATGAGACGGAAGTAAGGAAGTTCCTTAGCAAAACGGGTCGAATGGCTTTCTCAGTGATCGTGTCCTACACCCACCTCGATTGCTTAAAGCGCGGACTCATTACGCAACCTGCATCGCGGATGTCTTCGGTCTCCGGACAAAGGCATTAACTTACTACCAAATACGTTCAGATTAAGTGGGTAAGTATAGAGTTTATACATAAACTGCCTTGTTCTAGAGTAGCAGTCCAAAATTCAGCTGTTCCATAGAAGCGTACGGAAAACCTGCTTTTTTTGCGCGAATTTAAGGTTGGTTCCGAATTAGAATTTGTTCACAATGACGTTTATTCGGAGTTTTTGCTAGTGACAAAATTCTAACTTAGTTTAGTTATATTTACTATATGGTGTTTTTTGCGTGCAAGGTCTTTGTTAACTACAACAAAATACTTAACATAATTAATAAATAAACAAAAGGATTGTATCCAGACCGATGATAGTTTTGGTTGTTTGATGGTCTTATTGTTGTACTTACTTACCTTGTAAGAAATACATAGACATAATTAAATCTATTTATGGACTTACAATAAAATCAAATATTTTTTATTGTAAATATTTTATTTTTGTAGCCAGATTCGTAGACACTCGAAGTACAGATTATGTATTTGTGATTAAAGTATTGAGCAGACATATATATTGATATATGTCTATAGACATATGGATAGACATATGGATTGTCTCTAGACTTTCATCGGTCTGGATACAATCCTTTTGTTTTTCGTTGTGTAGTAGGCTAAGTAGTCATTGTAGATTGTTGACATATATATATAATTATGTATAATTATATACGATTAAAATAATCTTACAAAAAAATAAACACAAATCTCACCTCATAAATCTTCATAGGTAAGTAGTACCTAATGCATGTTACATTACATTGACAATTTATTATGTATTGCAAAGATTTTGTACGTGAATAAAATGCAGGGCGATATTTTGGGCTCGCAATCCAGACGCGATGCGACGCAACGCAACGAAGTAAACAAGCCTGTTTTTTTTAAATGCACCAAAAAGAGCAAGCACCCGGGTCAGTAATAGTAGATTATGCACCAAGGGACTAACCAGTCCATTGAATGCTCCAAGAATATAAAAGAATCGATCGATGGTTTTTGGCTTTGGGTCGGAAATGGTTTAGGCTTGTGCTCAAGTACCAAACTTGGCTACCAATGCCATAGCTTAGGCAATAGAATTGATAACACCACCCCTCGTAACTAAGAACCTTTATGGTATTATTATCCAATGAAGCTTACGACCATGTGGCTACGTGTACATACTAAGTTTGAAATCTTCATGGTGCGAGCCGTCAATAATTATGAAGCAATTACTATTACTTCACAGCTAATGTATTCGGAATACCCAAAGGACTTCATGACTTGCATGAATGAAAGGAAAACAAACGGAATCCAAGGTCGCTCAAATAAACTGACCAACCGTGCTCGGTCACGTTCGCACACCTTTCTCTACTCCCCGACTATGCAACCATCGAATGGGTACATGAGTACCTAGGTGCCATTGTACACACGTACCCACATAAGTCCAAGGATTGTCTATGGCAGCGGATCTGTATGGTTTCGTAGTGGTAGGACTCTACTGCAGAGTCCGCTTGGGGAAGTACCACACCTTTGCCAGTTATTCTACCGCCAAACAGTAGTGTGCAAGCGTTACTGTGTTCCGGTTTGAATGGCAATGTTGCCAGCGAAATTACTGGGTATGATGAGATCTAAGATCTAATATCTCAGGGTGACGAACGCAGTGAAGTGCGTCGCAGGATTGTATACGCAAGTTCACAATTCTGGCACTGCTACTGTTAAGGGCAGGCGTGACGCTTACCACCAGGCGAATGTCTTGGTCGTCTTGTCACTTGAGTGAATTAAAAAAAACATCAAGACACGAGTGAATGAGCGATTTTCTGAAAGGCAATTTAAAAAAAGTAGTTCTCTTCAACTCGATAGATAGCTTTTTTACTAAACAATTCGTTGCTTTTTTAGATGATTTACCTAGATTTATGAGATGTGGCAAATAAAATAAAATAAAAAACTTGACAATTACAGCCACGTCTGGTCTGCGCAAAGTCAGAGCCATCTACAACAAGCTTTTTTTTGTAAATTGTTTTTCAGAAAATCTCCCTTTGGTTTCCATCATGGGCCAGCGTGCTCCATCGTTGAACGCGTCTTCAATTAACATCAGGCTAAATTAGCAGTGACACGTAAATTATAAAAAGATTTTTTTTATCGTACTGCTGGGCAAAGATCTCCCCCTATTTCCTTCCATTTATCATGATCTAATGCCAACTGGGACCAGCTCCGGCGATACAGTTGAGGTCGTCCCGCCTTCGTTTCCGGGGCCTTCCTGAGGGCGTGAAGACTCTTCAAGCAACCAATGCGACATGGCTTTTGCCCATATTTCCGGGTGTATTCGAAAGACGAGACCCGCCCAATCCTACGAGTGCGAGTACGTAGTCCCTAAACATGACATCCGAATTCTCGCTATAGCTAAAGAACGCTTTACCTAATAACTCCGCAGCCCTACCACCACCACCCTCCTGGTTGCTCTAAACCACGTAAAACTCAAATCACTGCATTTCTATACGCGGTATCCCTATATAATATCAGTAACTCGCATAACAGGTGTATTGTTCACGTCCGCTTTACCAGTTCTGGAACGCAGCTCTGTATTGCCTAAAAAGAACAGACTTCGGTCTGTTTTTTTTACACCAAGAATAAAAAAATAAAAAATAAAACACAATAAAAAAAACTTTAAAAACAAAATCAAAAAATGGCACCAAGCAGCCATATTATAGTTTTTCTTTCATATAAAACTGCCCGTGTTACTCAGGGTGGTTTTTGGTAGGATTTTAACAATATATATCCACTATTTTGTATATATACTCGCATAACAGGTGTATTGTTCACGTCCGCTTTACCAGTTCTGGAACGCAGCTCTGTATTGCCTAAAAAGAACAGACTTCGGTCTGTTTTTTTTACACCAAGAATAAAAAAATTAAAAATAAAACACAATAAAAAAAAGCTTTAAAAACAAAATCAAAAAATGGCACCAAGCAGCCATATTATAGTTTTTCTTTCATATAAAACTGCCCGTGTTACTCGGGGTGGTTTTTGTTAGGATTTTAACAATATATATCCAAATCTACATCCAAATCTGTTCAGGTATTTAAAGTGTAAAGTAGAATAAATAAACTCGCACACATACATATTTATTACATATAAAAACCATGAACACATTACTTACAGTCCTTTTTATGGGCAGTCGTGTAAATATAGCACGTTATGTGAGAGCCGTGCGACAATTTAGTTATATTGTCATGCACTTTTCATATATTGTGAATACGGAGTACCTAATAGGTCAAAAATAGTTAACGCGCCTTATAAATTGACTCCTTATTTGTTATTCTATATCGAACGTCACATAGCCTTGTTTCATATCCTCTGCCATAGAGAATCCATGCGTAAGTGCCTTTTTACATAATCGTTCACTCTTGACATGACGTGCACCTATAATGGCATACATTTCAATTGTACCGCCGACAGCTCGCGGCTTATAACGGGGACAGGAAATTAGCATATTTATGGGTCATACTGATTTAAATAAATAAGTTGTAAGAATGACCCAATGGCTTCGTGGTAGACCGTTGGCCGGTAGGATATAGGTAATTTATTTACGTAACTCGCGTGCGCGCGGAATTATTGTGGTTTATACAATCTTACAATCTAATATAATAAAAGGCTCTGTCCTGACTGACTGACTGACTGACAGACAACGCACAGCCCAAACCGCTGGTCGTACAGACTTGAAATTTGGAAGGTGTATTCGTTTCGATGCGGAGGGGTGTACTAAGAAAGGATTTTTCAAAATTCGACCCCCAAGGGGGGGAAAAACGGGGGGAAGTTTGTATGAAAGTCCTTTGTTTTTGGACTTTCAGTCACAAAAATTTGGAATTGGATAATACATTCAAAAATTTTTTTTTTTTTGACACGGACGATTTAAGGGGAAATGGGGAAAAGGGGGATGGAATGTTGTATGGAAAGTTCTTTGTTTTTGATGTTATAGTGATGAAAATTGATATTTGGGTAGTTCATTCAAAGAATAAGTTGGTAGAGTCCGTCGAGTCGGTCGAGTCGGTCGAGTCGGTAGAGTCAGTAGAGTCGATAGAGTCGGTAGAGTCGGTAGAGTCGGTAAAGTCGGTAGAGTTCGGGGAGTTGTGGGGGGGGGGGGGGGGGGGGGGGTGGTACAACTTAATGTTGCGGTACTTTATGTTTAATTATTGTAGATATCTACTGGGCCATGGTGCTTTATGGTACAACTAGAGGTACTGGACTTCGCCCGCGAAGAAATTCACACGCACCCAAATAGTTTTTATACCACTCCATTATTTATCCACTTATTTTTTCCTACCCATTTTCACCCGTTAGATCAACCCTGGCAAAAAATATTACTGTTTTTGTTATAAGTTGTCTACCCAAATACAAATTTTAACTATAACCTTTGATAATTTCAAAAACAAAGAATTTTCCATACAAAATATCATCCCTGACAAAAAATGTTAAAAATATTTTATTTTAAATTAATTATGATACTAATTTTCCATCCATCACTATAACTTCAACAAGTAACTTTTTCAATAATAATTCAACCGACTTCAAATTAATATGGGACCATACCCTCGGTAGTATAGCCTTTCAAATAAAAAAAATATGTTCAAAATCGGTTCACAATTGACGGAGAAATAGGTGAACATAAATAAAAAATAAAAAACTTACATACCGTCAATCATAGAACCTCCTCCATTTTTTGAAGTCGGTTAAAACAAATTAGAAAAATCATTTCTTAGTACACCTCTAAGCATCAAAACAAATAGTACATATATAAGTACCTACACCCTCCAAATTTCCAGCCTCTACGACTAGCGGTTTTGGCTATGCGTTGTCTGTCAGTCAGTCAGGAAATCCACTGAAGAGACCTAAGAGTAGGGCCTTCGCTTTTCTGTGAGTAAATCAGATTGATTCTTTGGTATAAAGTATTAGAAGAGTATTTATTTATTACAGTAATATGACAGATAAGATTGGGCAGATCTCGGAGACGAAGGAAAGGCAATGGAGTTTTCTACCTCTAACAATATATAGTATGCTATAGAAAACCATCTTCTGCCCGTGGCTTCGCTCACGCAGCCAAGTGATGTAATGCAAATACAAGTTATTTCATAAAAACTGTGACACACGTACCCAAGGCCGTCTTAAATTATGCTGGGGCCCCTGGGCACACAAGAATTTGGGGCCCTAGTATCTTTTTATTTTAACTGGAGAGTGTGCACGCGAAGTTTCAAACGCATCCATACAATCCATGCATAGAATAAAAAGTTTCATACTTGATGGAGTACTTTAAGAACAACCCCTTCATTAGATGTGCAAGCCGTATACTTAACTTATTATTCGGATTTCCTACGAAAGCGCACTTTGTGTTAATACACCTATAACAAAGTTTGTATGTATAGATGCTAGTTACTCAACCACACACAAAAGGATTTGGATGAAATTTGGTATGGAGGATATGGAGGCACAGAATAAATAATAGTACTACAATGGAGGTAACTAACGGAATAGTATGTAATTATTGCTTTGTTTTATTTCTGACGTAGCAGCGCTTCGCGGTTTTATCCGCTATCATACAATCACTGACATCTATTTTCGGTATAAAAAGAGTAGTCTCTGTGTTATTCCAGAGTGTACCTCTATTCTAAATTTCATCCAAATCCGTGGAGCCGTTTTTACATTAGACAACGAAACTTGTTATTTTTAATATGAGTAGGATTTCACGTCATGCTTAGAACTTGCGGTGCAATATTCTAGGTTTTTTATAGTATTGAGTAACGAGACGAGCAAGTGGCTCGCCTGATGGGAAGCGCCACGCATGCCCATAATAGTTCAGAGCCATCCAGGTTTTATGCTAAAGTTCTAAGTGACGTTCAAAGCTTTACGTGCGCTTGACTGGGTACGTGTACATTAGGTATGTTTATTGGAAAGACTGTAACTTGGCAATTTGAGAAAGGGACATTTTGAGAAAAGGACATTAAACGGAAAGGACTTTTTGAGAAATTACATTCTGAGAAAGGACATTTTGAGAAAGGACATAATATAACATAATGCGCTGAGAGCTGATACGCCGTAACGTATTATTACATTTTCAATCAATATAGTATTTTCACTATTTTCTACGATTTTAAGATGTGTGTTCATACGTGGCCAACACGTATGAAATTTTGGTAGTAAAACGCTCAAGGGTAGCGATAGACCGATACCGAACGTGATGAAAAGAAAAACTAGCGAGACAGAAGATACAATTCAGTCGGATGTAAAGGAGTTTAGGAGCGAACTGATTATAGTTTAGACATATATCAGATGATTTATGACTTATTTGACTTAATACTACATATACTATATAAAAATATACTACATATACCATAAAAAAATGCTTCAATACCTGATACTTTTAGAATGCACAAATTGCGATGCCAAGAATGAAGAAAAAAGAAAGGTTTAGTAGATGTGACAGTGACATCACTGACGCTATGATTGCTATGACTCTGACAGGCTGTCATCTGTCTGACAGCTTGACATTGACATACAGATGAAGTACCTATGTAGTAAGCTGCAGGCTTGGTTCGAAATACACCAATGAAGCCATGTAGTAAGCTGCAGGCATGGTTCGAAATACACAAATGACTATTGGCGCTAATAGCTTTCTACACGATTCAGAACATATTTATCAAATTGTGTATTTTTTTATTAACGCTATTACTGTCAGTGACACTATTTGCGTACTTCGGACTTCGCAGAGCAGAGGCGAGGCTGTTTGTTCGTAATTTTGATCTACTCTCCACCTCTCTAGTCTCTATTGCTTCTATGCTCTGTTTTGAAGTTTTGAATTTTGATTTGCCGCAGTGATCAGAGATTTTATCATTTTCATTTCTTTTCATTGCATTTTATCAAAGAGGTACCTTAATAACTAAAAGATGAGCTCTAAATGCCTTAAAGTAGCTGAAATGTTCAAGCAAGCGGTTGCTACAACAAAATGCTTTGACCAAAACCTCCGTAAGGTAAAATTACCTATTAAAATCGTAATATTGTATTCAATCTCCATAGCTCGTTTCGTAACAATTTACATTCGATCTCAAATCTTTTAGTCAGAGCAAGAAGCTAACTCTGTCATGTATTTTGTCAGCAGTCTTTATCATAAACCTAACACGGCTTCGACATGTAACTTTGGTGTTAACAATTAAAAGAAACATTGTAGCCCAACGACGGTAATAAAATGACTGGACGGGTTTAAGCGCACGGATTTTGAAGACTATTGACTATATATTGAGCGGCAGCCCCGCTCTACAGGCGCGTCAGTCATTCTCTGTCTGCGACAGGCCCACCGTACCTTCTATTACTCTGTGCACCGTACGATACAACAATACAAATTATACCTCGCTGTGTGTTCCCCAAGTATAAGAACACTACTAAAATTCGCAATAAACATTTAGGGATCACATTGTTTCTACAAGTAAGTACACACATTAATCACTGCATTTAGTCCTGCAATAAATTTCAATAAATATGCTAATCACCATTTTGAGGCTATCGTAATGTTACGAGATAGAGAAAAAAAGGGACTTTGAAAATCTTTTGTGAATGCTCGTCAATGTCCGAGAGCAATAGACAAATACAGGTGTTCTCTTTTTGCCGTGCAGTAATTAGATTTGCTATCTTTATTTTTAGCCAAATGTTAAATGCATAGTTATAGCTAAGTATGCTTGATTGTTTGGACTTGTTAATTTTGTACGATGTGGAATTGCCCGTCCATTCATTTTATCACTGTCGCTGTTGTAGCCATGGAAAATGCCGTGCCGTGCTATACAAGATTCTGTCTTTCTTTAAGTGTGTGTGTGACAACACGTCTATACTTATACTTGGCATCACATCTAATACAGGCCTTTATTACTCAGACCAAAGCTATTACTTATAACGTTCTGGTGTGGTGCTCTATTAGGGATTAACAGTGAAAAAATTCATACAACATCACAATACTGTCACAACCATAGTCTCCGCCTGGGAAAGTACCACACCTTTGCCAGTTATTCAACCGCTAAGCTGTTGTGTGCAACCAGATTCAGATATTACCATTACTGTGTTCCAGCTTGAATGGCAATGCTACCAGAGAAATTACTGAGTATGAAGAGATTTAACATCTAATATTTCAGGGTGACGAGCACAGTGCAGTGCAGTGCGGGATGATTGTGTTCGCAAGTTCACAATTCTAGCACTGCTACTTTAGGGGCAGGCATGATGCTTACCACCAGGCGAATGTCTTGCACATCTCGTCACTTGGTTGTATAAAAAAAAATTACTAGCAACATTGCAAAAAACCAAACATGTACCTAGAGTCCTAGATGGCTACAGCTGTAACAGGTAACCCAGCGTGCCATAGTAACCGACCCGGCTACAGCCGTACTGGTGCTGCGTATCTAGATTTCATGTATGTGTGGGTAATGCACACATTCAAAGCCTGTAAACTACTTTATACTTTACAGTACGGCAATGTAATCTCTAATACAATTTTCTTACTGTGGTGTACCTTACCTACTGGCCTTGCTTGTTGTAGTTACAGCAAAAAATTATACATCAATGCCCGTACTGTCATTTCTAGAAATTTAAAATAAGGCCACAACCATTACCCCCAACTGAATAACTTTACCTAAACTGTGTACCACCAACCCCATGTCTAGGTTATTGAGAAACTTCTATCCATTCCTCCTCTCCCTTTTCCTCTCATACCGTCAACATCGTTGTCCCTTAACTATAGCCAACTTTTCTCCACTGCCAGGCCTCCATGGCCATTGGCCATGCCATGTGCTACAGTAGTAGCAGAGTATTAGGAAGAATATTGTAAAACATCATAACAATGTACCTACCAAAAATCATTTCCAGGTGAAGGTTGTGTGCTGTGACAATGGTCGGTTGATGACTGAATTCCAAGTTGGGCCAGAGCATCTTAACCAGCGTGGCACACTGCATGGTGGCTTTATCGCACACCTTGTTGACGCTGTCTCTACATATGCACTAACCGCTAATGACAAGATTGAGACAAGAGGCGTGTCTATAGATCTCAGTGTAACGTATGTTCATCTTTCTAATGATGTAACAATTACTATAATGCTATGTTCACACCAACTGAGAATTAGCCGCAGCACATCTATTGTCAGCAGGCTTAGTGTAGCACTATTTGTACTGTGTGTCTATAATGCTAGGGATTCACCTGCGTGACGCATTACGTCCAGTTATCGGAATAATTAACGTGCAATAAATGATGCATTAAACAATGCGCTACGTGGGCGGCTACACTATCATTTGACTTTGAATATGTATGGAAAAGTAAATTGCGTAACACTCACAGACAGTGGCTTATTCTAATACGTTTGGTGTGAATATGGCCTAAATGTGACTGTTGTGTGTCAATGAAATTGACCTATTGATGAGTTTCTTAAATTAGTCAGTGCCTAGAAATAGCACCAGAATCAGTGAAAATATTAACAATCTACAACATAACGAAGTCATAGATTTTCATTTGAAGTATACGTTGGCAAAAAGTCTTGAAATGTCAACTTTTTTTCTTTCAGTTTTGTGCGTAAATCTCTCGTCGAAAGATGGCGATACCGATGTGCCTACCGCAGGGGCGCGGGCATGTCATTGTATGCACCCAGCTTAACAAAAAATATTATTTACTCAGTTAAATGTTTTAATTAAATGGTAGTGAATAATATATATGTATAGCAAACCTTGAAGGAATCAATAAGCCCTCTAAGCATTATGTATGTAGAACTCTTAAGTTCACTCATAAAGAAGACAATCTCAGCAATTTTTTCAACAGACTTCAAAAAAGGAGGTTCGCTTTTCGACTGTATGTTTTTTTATGTGTGTTACGCGATTACTCCGCCAATTATGAACTGATTTTGATGATTCCTTTTTGTTTGGTAGGTAATACTTCAGAGGTGGACCACATACATTTTATAGAAATCGGTTCAGTAGTTTGGTTTTTAAATTAAAATTACTAGAAAATATGAAGATGTCATCCAGGTATTCGAAGTTGAAGTCTGTTGTAATTCAAATTAATTTTCGAAATACCATTCTAAGAGTGATATAATGAATTAACATATATAAATATTTGTGTTTTATTGTGTGTAGGATTTTTTCTATAAAATTTGTATTTTGATTTCAGGTATATGAGCGCAGCTAGAGAAGGCGACTGGGTGACGGTAGACGCCGTCACTAAGAAAACTGGCAAGAAAATAGCTTTCCTCGAAGTAGAAGTTCGGAAAAAAGAAGGTGATATATTATTAGCTACAGGTAGGCATACAAAGTATATAGGAATTTAGTATTGTTAAAATCACTATTGTAGAATGTATGATATATATTACATGTAGTAAAATGTTTGATAGTAGAATAATGTAGCTATGCATATGGGAGATACATAGATTTATAAACACATAGATTCTGAGTAGCACTATTAAATCGAAAGTAGAACACTGCTAAATCATAAAAATTTGAAAATACTTTGATATTTGTGATGATTTAAATAAGTCTATATTATCATATTGGGCTATGTATGCTACACGATAGTAATAAGACAGAAAAAAAAAACTTACTTTACACATTATTGTACAACTTTTACTATAGGACAACTCTGACTCCGGAACCTAAGTAAATTCGGGACTCTTTTTAAGTTAATGTTCCGCTAAACCCATTATCTCTGTGTCGGTAAATCTATGGAGCAATATTAGAAAATTTTATAAATACTATGTAAATAAAATAGTAGATCATGAATTGATTATTTTTAAGTGTTAATATATGGAGTTATTTAATTTAACCATTTTCCTTGCATTCGCAGTGGCCTACGTGAGCGACGGACGTGGCAATGCGACGCGTTGCGTGGAAATCAAACAGTCGTTCGCTGAGCTTGTTGGATGATTATACGTTGTCGTATAAATGTCAGTTTAGGCGATCCTTAACATATTCGCATGAAGCATCGCGACGTATTTGACCTGCGCGTTCCGTCGCTCACATAGGACAGTGGTTGTAATGTGTAATGTGTAGTGGTTGTGTGGATCATGCAAGCACTGAAGAGAGAAGTGAATAGAACTGATAAGTGACGCGTCGCGCTAGACGGGCATACGTGCAAATGCTCGTATGTGATATATAATATGTATATTAATTTGTGAACTCGGAATACTCAAAAAGATAATTCAAATAGATGCGTAAGAAACCAAAACCAATTTCAAAATGGCATGTCGAGCGTCTTACTTCAAATACGCGACCAATGATAGGCATTACGTCTTATGTAGTGACACTACGTTTATATGTGAAACTGGCGATTGTGGTTTTTCATAGAATTGCTTTACACAACATTGTTTTGACAGTCGTTCTAACCTAAGAAGCATAGGGTTTTCGCTTTTCTGTGCATGCAAGCAATGCACAATTAAGATGGCACAGTGCCGCGATGTCGGAAACAGATGCATTTATAACGAATGTCAAAATGTAGGGCAAGGCATGTGGGGATATCCCGCTTGCACGTAAACACATAAATCTCAAGTTGCTGCCGATGCTTCTGTTGTAGTTTTATAATAATATGAATATTTTGGCTTATTTTATTATAGAACACAAAATAAAAAGCAGGGGTTACTTCAAGTTGGGGTTTTGTTGCTTGAGAAAACCCCATTAAAAAACTCGTTGCGTTCTGGAAACAACTCGGAAAGACACGTGTCGCCACATTATATCACTTGCCCAACACTCATTAGCGTAAGTGGGCACTTAATGAATAAGACGCTGCAAAAAGCTCTTGGAATCAATACAATGTGGCAATATGGTTTTATGTGTGCGACATCTAGCCTCAAACTAAGCAAACTTTGTACTTTGGTAACCAGACAGCTGATAAAATACTCATAATTCTATTTTGCAAACATATACAGTTAAGACGATGAGTACACCCAAATTGGCTTCATTTGGGTTAATGTTTTGCCAAATGTAGAAATTCGACAGCACTGAATTTTTTTTATGTTGATCTAGATCATATTTCGTATTTGGCTATTGTTTCGAAAGTTTCGTCGAAAGAAAAAAATCGTAAAATAATCTCTAAAAAATAATTTCTATGTGAATGTTTCTTTGTATTTTTGTATGAAGAGTCATGAATAAAATGAGTGAAGGTTACGAGTAATACTTTAATCTATCTTCCTATTGAACTAGTTTTTTTCTTATGTAATAGTTTTATTGCAATTAATTATTTTCCAAAAAATACTGTACGAACCGTGGTGCAAGCGCGCCGGCTTCTCTTTTTTATCTATGTAATTAGACAGAGACCACAGACGCGCGGATGATGAGCTAATGTCAGCCTCTTATCATATACCACCATACACACAGAAGAAACGTCTGTGTTATTTCATCACATAAATCTTTAGTATAGAACCCACACCCTAAAGCTTTCAAAGGAGGTATACTACCAACTGAGTTATAAAGCTACGACTTTACGCGGAACGGTACTACTAAGTTAAAAGGTCGTCTCATCATTGTGAACATCTTTTACTATTGGACCGACCGGCGACCCTAAGATCGGCAAGATCACCCGTTTCGTACAGTCATTTTGTCGAGGTTGAAAGATAAATAAATAATATTGGGGGGACATTTATGACACACAGCGCCATCTAGCCCCATACTAAGCAAAGCTACGATATCTATTAGATTTTTATACGGTCTGGCTAAACTTTTAGGGGGAGTCCGGTTAGCGCTTCTCCATACGAACGTTTTCCCCTTTTTTCTTCCTGGATAAAGCCTCTAGAGCAATTTTTTTTATAAACAAGGTCTACTGTAGACGTGCCTCTGTCATTTGCATTCATTAATTTTTTTTAGAAACTAATTGATATAGAAAATATAACCCTCTAAAAATTACTATGAAGATATTTAAAGCATTAAGAAGAGAATCGCTCGGATTCCCTCTTAAGAACAAAAGTGCAATGACCTCCTTTCGGCTTAGTGCTGCAGTTACCGTTACGCGTAACCTTTTATGTAGCATAAGTACCAACCATAACTTTGTCAATTGAACGGTGTCAAACATTTTGTGTCGTAAATTCACCAGTCTGACTGGCAATAAATGCCAATAAAATGATAAGATTGTTCACATTACGTAAGTGTTTACGTGTCAGTTTTTAATATCATGTACATACTACTTATATATTTCAAAGTGCGAATGGGTCTGAATACGTTCTACTTGTAAGATGTGTGGATAATTAATCTTCATCTAATCTTAATTATTAATCTTGGGTAAATCAACTAAGATGACTAATTTAAAACAAAAATGTAATTAAAATAAAAAATTCAAGTATTGGTCAAAAGTAAAGTGCCCTTTTACAAATTAAATTAAATGGAAAATATTGCAAGCATCAATAGGATAAGATAAGATAAGATAAGATAACGTTTATTGCTCATAACTGTGTACATAAAGGTGTTTCATACAATTCTAGACACAACAGTTTATCCTAACGGACATGCAAAATTTTGGTTGTTTATAGGAAAAGTTTTAGTGGTTATAACAGCCTTGTGATTCAATAGCCACTAACTATTACAAAATATAGCATCAATAACATGGAGGATAGGGAGTTGTGATGAGGAACTTGCGGCCGACCTGTGGATTTTGTAGACGGATTGTGTGACGTCACACTTATTTGGTCAGTCTGCTAGCGTTCGCCTCGCGTAACAGTCATTCGGGCTTACAAAACACACGTACGACTTTTAGTGTTTTTACTTGGTAAAAGTGAATATAAAATGAGTTGCTGTGTTTCTTCATGTAAAAACTATCGCGGCAAACGCTCTGATGACATGAATGGCGTCTCATTTCATTCGTAAGTAACTTTATTTGTATTTTCTAAGGTTCGTTTTAGAAAATATGTAATGTTTCTTGGTGTTTTTAACTAGTTCTAGAGATGGCGCCACTTTATTTAACGTTAACCATAAAAAAATACGTTTCAGAGCACTTTTTAAATTACATGAACTATTCTTGCTTAAATTTATTATTTTTATATAATGTGTTTTTGGTTTATTCCGGCTTTTAAACTAGTGGTTCTAGTTAAAACATTTTTCGGTCGCCATCTGTAGGATTGTTCCAAAACTCAACCAAGGCCAAGGCAAAAAAGGGTGCAGTGACGGACTCAGGGACAGTAGTTGTATTACGTAATTTGTGATAGAATTTCGCAACTTCTTTAATTATGTGTACTTATACATGCTGCATATAATCAAAAGCAAGTTCGTATAGGCTGAGCGGCCAACCTTAGTGTCAGAGTCAATTTGAGTCCTACTTTTATTTTCATAATATTTAAAAAAATACATTATTATTAATGTTCCAGATTTCCAGTTGATGAAAGCTTGAAACAGGCCTGGATCAAGCAAATTAACCGAGAAGGCTGGACTCCACAAAAAGACTCCAAGATTTGTTCAACTCATTTCCACAAAGAAGATTTTGTAGTGAGCAAAACTGGCTCAAAAAGAATAAGAAAGGGAGCTTTTCCTAGCCTCGGACTCAATGTTTTGGTTAGTTGCAACCATAAGAATCTTACCCACCTTTTTTATTTCAAAACTAGCAGTGTTCCGTAATTTTACTTCCCGGGAACCGCAAGTTACTCCGAAATAAAAAGTAGGCGGCGTTTTTAATTCAGGGAGTAAGGTATCTCGAATCTTTCGAAATTTCATCAAAATCAGCTGAATTATCACAGCGGGACGAAGTGATAATATTTTTTAGTATATACACACGTTTTCACATTTTTTTATATGTCATTACAGGTGAAAAGACAAGCACCTATGTTATCATCAGAAGGCTCAAGCAGTTTACAAGAATTTTTAATATTCAATGATACACCCAGAAAAAAAAGACTGAAACATGAAATAGCACAGCTCCGATCGAAAGCAAATCGAGACAGATTAGAGATAGGAAGACTACGATCAAAAATTCACCGATTAAAGAAAAAGGTATTTATAAGTACATATTTTTATAGCTTGTAGCATTTTAAAGATTGTTTAAAGTTATTGTATATGTATAATCGTCTTAAATGTGTTATTAAATCTCAGGCTGGAGTTTTACTACAATCTCAATATCTAAGTATACAACAGCATTCAAAACCGAAAACCACAAGTGCACAGGTGCGTTTAGTAAAGGTATTCTTTTGGAATATGTGTGGGTGCTGAGAATATTAACGCCTTCTATTTAATATTATATGTACTTATACTTCGTGACTTTTTACAGATTTTTTAATAGCTTTTAATAAGTTTTCAAATTGTCCATTTAAAATAATGTCGATTCAATATAAATTTGTCTCTCTTTCTAATGGATGATTGTGTTAGATTCCTTTCCTAATCAGTTTTCATTTCACACCGTCCCCCTAATGTTTATTTTGCGGTAAAAAGTCATTCGGTATATTAAAGCCTTGTATGAGGGGTTTTGAGCTTATGGTTATAGGATGATAATGTGTAATGTGGCTTTATATTTAACAAAATGCATATCTTTTAATACAAGCTCTATAACAGCTACTTTATTCTGTTGTCTTTGGAGCTACCATCGCTTAACTGAAGGAACGATTATAAAATATCAAAACAACATCACGCGGCGTTTCACTGCTTTTATTGAAATAAAATATCTCTGTAATAAATGTATCTGGTCTTTTTGAAATATATATCTGTCGGAGCGTTGACATCGAAAATCGCCATAGATTATGAAATAGTCTTAGTCAGAAACGTCAAGTGTCATTTGTCACTTGGGTGAAGTCGTCACAGATTAAGTAGTCATTGGGTATGAGCAGGAGTGAGTCGAATCGTTCGTTTCATTTGATTATAGTCTGTGAGTTTGATCATATCCGCTGGTAGTCTATGGTGCGGGTGGAAATGGGTAGTCTATGCTGTGGAGAGAACACTTTGCTTTGAGGCATAGAATAAGTAAATACTACGTAATACTTTGAGGCGTCGGAGATAACGGTCGTGCCCAAGGACCTCTGTGACGAAATTACCGCGTTTCCGCTTTTACTGTTTTAAATCTGAGATTGATTCAACCCTACTAATAAACTTCATTATTGTCATCGCTAGTTGGAAATAAACCTGTGAACTGCAATCTCGGCTAATTATTTTGAAGAATGTTGAACCATGATGGTGGATATCCTGACATTTCCCCGTCATATCTGTATTTATTACATAAATACCGTTTTCAAAAAGACAACAGACATTAATTACAGAGAGATATTTCCATTCCAGTAACAAACAGTGAATCCTGATCGATGTTGTTCAGATATATTATAACCGTGCTTTATTATGCATAGTTATAATAAAGTACAAAGTAATATTTTTGTACTTTCAGGTCAAGAAATTGTCAACCTTAATTGAAGAATTAGAAAACAAAAACCTTATTCTGGGAGAGGAATCTGAAATTTTATCTTCAATAAATGTTAAAGTGGCAGACTTACTTCAGCGTCAACGCATATCTAAAATTAAAAAAGTTCCTTTGAGGCAGAAATATTCTCCAGCGCTCCGCTCGTTTGCTTTGACACTACATTATTTTTCACCAAGAGCGTACCGATATGTTAGAAAAACATTTGACACTTGCTTACCTCACCCAAGAACCATTTCTAAATGGTACGAAAGTGTTAATGGTGAAGCGGGGTTCACAGCAGAAGCATTTAACACATTAAAGCTTAAAGCCAATTCTTCGGGCAAACGTTTGTTATGTAGTCTGATGATGGATGAGGTGGCTATCAAAAAACATGTTGAATGGGATGGCAATAAATATCATGGCTATGTTGACCTTGGGCTAAATGAAGTACAAAGCGATAACATGGATAAGGCGTCACAGGCTTTGGTTCTTTTGCTTGTATGTCAGACTGAACAGTGGAAATTACCCGTGGGCTTTTTTTTCATACACTCTATGACTGGAGAGCAACGGGCTTCAATAGTCCGCCAATGCCTGTCCAAATGTGACAAAAATGGCGTAGATGTTATTTCATTGACAATGGATGGCTGCGCAGCAAATATAGCTATGCTTAAAAAGCTGGGGTGCTCTTTGGAACCTGAAAAAATGCGAACTACTTTTGAGCACCCAAACGCGAATTATGACATAGCAGTCTTTTTAGACGCATGTCATATGTTAAAACTTGTTCGCAACGCGCTCGAAAACCGAAAGAGATTTATCGATTACCAAGGAAATAGTATTGAGTGGTCCTACCTCGTAAAACTCAACAACTTGCAAAAATTTCAAGGTCTCCATATTGCGAACAAATTAAGGAACAAACATATACATTTTGAACGTCAAAAAATGAAAGTAAAATTAGCCAGTCAACTTTTTAGTAACAGTGTAGCCGATGCACTACGAGTGTGTGAAATGAATAGCGCTGAATTTGAAAATGTGGATGGAACAATACATTTTGTTCGAGTCGTTAATAACATATTTGATGTTCTAAATTCTAGAAACATGTATCAGCTTGATTACAAAAAACCCTTATTTGAAGGAAATATTTTGAAAACGAAGGAGTTTTTGGAATATGCTAAAGGCTATCTCACTCATATAGTAGTACCCGATGAAGATAAGCCTATTACTATAACTAACCGCAAAACTGGTTTTGTAGGCTTTCTAACCTGCATCAATAGCGCAATCTTTTTGTACGATAAGCTCGTCGAACAAGAAAAAAAAATAGAACGACTCGCGTTGCACAAGATGTCTCAAGATCACCTTGAATTATTTTTTGGAATATTAAGAGCACGCGGTGGCGCTAATAATAACCCGACAGCGAGACAATTCAAATCTGCGTATAAAAAAATACTAATAACAACAGAAATTCAAGAGGGGTTTACAGGAAATTGCATTCCTTTAGATGATATAGCAATTTTGAACGAAAGTTCGGTAAATAAAATTAATGCTTCATCTGAACGCTCTCGAATCACAGAAACAGAATCATTCATAGAAACAAATACCATGCCTGATGATCTTTTGTTAGAATTTGATGAACACTTAAATGCGACGCTAAGTGATAATTTACGGCGTCAGATAATTGCGTATATTGCTGGCTTTGTTGTCAAGTATTTAAATTCCAAAATTAAATGTGAAAGTTGCCTTTCTGCTTTACATGCCGATGACTACGAAGATGACCATTATCTGATTAAAGTAAAAAATCGAGGAGGTCTTACTATTCCATCAAAAGATGTTATAAATATATGTATAAGAACCGAATGCAGCATTCGATCTGTAAAATCGCAGTCTCTCAATTCTCCTAATTTCAGAAAACATAAAGTAGTGTCCAACACTCTCACATCGCTAATAGGCGAAAATTATTTTAGCAAATCAGAAAAGCATATGTTTGATCAATCTCCTCTACAAAACCACATTGTTCTTCTGACAAAATCCATTGCAGAAAAATATGTAGACATCCGATTTAGGCACTTTGCGACTATAGAAAATGACACATTAACTAACCGGCAAATATTAACTAAATCAATTATTTTTGCCGGCAACTAACAATTTTTTCTAACTAGTCATTCCACTCCATACTCAAGAATTAATTACCTCCACAACTACAGAACTGATAATAATCTGATTGGGACGTGAATTGTATTTCTATGGACGTCTTAAACATGTAAACGTTAAAACACTGTTTTAAACTGTCACGGTTGTTCACTAAAGTTCTATTATATCTAGATATTTACCGTGATTATGATTATGAGAAATAAGCTCCCGATACGATCAAGGTAAATATCTCGTAAATAATAATAGAACTTTATAAAAACGTTGTTTTTTTCCTTTGCACATTAATAAAATATATTTTTTATAACATGCGTTTTATTACTACTACTACTACTACACACTATGCCACCAGCGGTATGCCGGCGGGTATCTTATCCGACGGTCTTGCGGCGCAAACCATCAGTATGGTCGCAGCAAAGCCTATTGATGCCGGCAGCATACCTGCGCAATAAAAATCCGGCGAGCCATGCCGACAGCATAGTTTTTTAAATTGGAAATTGGTTTGAGTTTGACCACATCCTGCCTGATGTCAAGAAACGATGTGGTCTAGGATAGTTCACGCTTACCCATAAGGAACCCAGGACCCTAGTGTCCACGTAACCTTTACTTCTATAAATAATAAGAAAATATTCCTCCTACTGACGAGAATTACCTACAAAACTATTTGGTGTGTCATAGATAGTTATGATTATGATCGGCTTACGCCCACTTCACCTTGATTATTAGTCGCGGCATTATAAATTGGTTGAAATTAATAATTATGTATTACTAAGTACGTCCCTGTCATCCTTCTAGCGTTCAAGTCTTTCCAACCTTCAAGTGGAATGGGTCGCACAGTGATTTTTAAATGTAGGTATTGAAATAAAAAGTCGAGCCGTATGTACTGTTGTAATAAAATGTTTTACAATTTCCTAATCGAGCAGAACCAAGTTTAATACTATAATATTATAAAAGCGGAAGTTTGTGTGTGTGAGTGTGTGAATGTTTGTTACTTGTTTGTGCCGATTTTCATGAAATTCGGCATGTAGACAGTTTAGATTCTAAAGTAACACATAGGCTAACGTTTTGAGCAACTTGTGACCGTAGTTGCGATAAAATAGGCATGACGTCACGCCTATTCGGTCAGTTTGCTAACATTCGCCTCGCGTAGCAATCATTCCGGAACTATAACTATATATATACTAAAAGTGTACGTCTGTTATAAATGCAAAATGTTGTGTGTATGTTGAGTATGTAATATGTACCTATGCATATTACTTTTTCACACTGTAAATTCTTGACAAATTGGAGTGAAATTCGAAATGGAGCAAGCTCATACCCTAAAATACAACATAATCTTGTCCACTTACACACATAATATCATAATCTGTATACGGGGTGAAGGCGATGCAAAAGTTTGCGAGTGTGTGTATGTTTGTTAATTCCTCACAATGTAACGGCTAAACTGAGTGAAATTCAGGATGGATATAACATATTATCCTAATTAATAACCGTATCTTATAGCATTTTAGAAGACAATAAAATTAATCTTGCGTAAGAACGATAGCGGCAGCAAAATTATTTTGCGGCCCACGAACTTGAATACCTTTGTCTTTAGAATTTACGAAAGCGACATCTGACGAGAGAGTAAGAAACCTGGTGTTTATAAGAGTTCTCCACTTTTTTCGATAAAGCACTTCTCAAAAACTTATTCTGAATTCCGCTAGATGGTAGCTCCATGTGCGGACTCTAGCGCCCCTCCCGCGAGCCCTACACCTCCCCGCACGATCACGCGTCCTTCTATAGAAAAATCCTTTGATCACGTCTCTGCTTCTATTACTCTGTGATCAATAATCATCAATAAGACCTATAATATTTTAACAAGATAAATAATACACTTTTAAGCTGAGATCAGTTTTTCTTATTCTAGATACAACTTTTTTAAATAAACATCTGTACTTCTATAAAATTCGTTAATGTTGTAGAAAGCATTTTCTATTAGCCATTTCTTTAAATTATTTTTAAAGGTATTCCCACTTAAGCATTTTATATGTAACGGTAGACTATTATACACTTTTGTTGCTGTGTTAAAAGAACTCTTGTGATACATTTCATTATTCGATTGCACAGTAGGGACATTGAATTTATATTTAGTGCGTAAAATGTCAGCACGAGCTGATTTACTGTTTATAAAATAAGCTGGGTTGTTTTTTACAAACAAAGAAATTTCTAATATAAATATACTTGTCAAGGTTAGCAATTCTTTTTTTCTAAAAATGTTTTTAACTGATTCGGTTCTATGCAGGTTGTAAATGGCCCTTATACATCTCTTCTGTAGCTTAAAAGTAGTTTCTACATTTACCGAATTTCCCCAAAAGATTATACTCCATATGTTAAATGAGGGTATACATAGCCGTAGTAAGCATTTTTCGCAATTTCTTTAGAAGACGCGTTGCTTAGTATTGAAAGTGCGTAGCAATACTTGGAAATTTTAGAGTTTGTATGGGAAACGTTTTCCTTCCAGTTTAAGTGCGAATCTATGGTAACTCCTAAGAATTTAGATTCTTTTACTTCAGCTACTTCAGTGTCCTTATATCGGATATTTAATTTTAGGGGTGCGGTCTTATAATTTCTAAATTGCATAACCTTTGTCTTTTTTATGTTAATTTCTAAATTTATTGACTCTAGTATTTTACCTATATTTTCCAGTGTGGCGTTTATTTCTTTTTCGTATTCTGTTTGATTTAATGTGTTTTGTGGTATGTAGACTGTTGCATCGTCTGCAAACATAACGCACAGATGTTTAGATGCTAGTGGCAAATCGTTTACATAAATGAGGATGAGTAGTGGACCAAGGATGCTACCTTGGGGTACTCCAACTAATGTATGTTTGAAATCTGGCTCTACTTTTTCTATAGTTTTATTTTTGCGGTTATAAAAATCGACACTCGTGCATTGGCTTCTATTTAACAGATAGCTTTTAATAAGATCTAAGGCAGTTCCTCTTATTCCTATTTCTTCAAGTTTATTTATCAGTGTTTCATGTACCACACAATCGAAAGCCTTAGATAAATCTAATAATAAAGCGATACCTTTATTTTTGCTATTTATGTCTTCCCATACCTGTTTTAAAAATTTGAATATAGCCGAAGTGGTATTTTTGCCCTTTTGAAACCCAAACTGATTACTGTTTAAAATGTTATTGCATTCAAGGAAAGATGAAATTCTATTATAAATGACTTTTTCAAAAACTTTTGAAAAACAAGGTAAAATTGCAATAGGTCTATAGTTTCCCATGTCATTTGCTGGGCCTTTTTTATGCAAAGGCCTTATAATAGCTTTTTTTAAATCATTTGGGAAACAACCAGTTTCAATTGATAGGTTTATTAAGTAAGCTAGTGGTTCCGCTATGAAATCAATGCTGCTTTTTATTACTTGCATAGGTATATTATCATGACCTGAGCTTCTTTTGTTCTTTAATTGTTTTACAATATTTTTAACTTCTTGAGCACTGACCGGGGTTAAAAAAATGCTTTTACAGTTTTTTTGTTTAATTGGTGGTTGCTTTGGTATTTTATTTGGCTTGTTATTCATTTCAGTAAAGTAATCATTAAACATGTTAACAATCTTTGAATAATCTTTAATGTCCGTGTTGTTTATTTTCAGACTGTCTATTTTTGTAGGGATAGAGTTTGTTTGAGACGTGTTTTGTTTAATTACTCTCCAAGTTGCCTTATTTTTATTTTCACTTTCGTTGATACTCGTATATTTTATGTTTGAGATTTTCTGTGAGGTGGAAATAACATTTTTCATTGTTTTACAATATTTTTTATATTCAGTTAAATTATCTTTATTTTTACTTCTTATAGTCTTCAAATACATCTGTCTTTTAATTTTACTGGATGCTTTTATTCCTTTCGTTTTCCAATTTACTTTTCTCTTGTATGTCACTCTCACTTTTTCTAGGGGGATACATAGATTGAATATCATACTGAAAATGTCAATGAATTTTCTATAGGCTAATTCTACGTCTGCATGTTCATAGACCTCTAGAAAGTTGGCTTGCCGAATGTACTTGATAAAAATGTCTAGATATCTGTCAACATTTCGCTTCTCTACGTACCAGAACTTCTCCCGGAAACTTGCACTGGTTGGCACCGTAAGTATTTGTGCAGTGTGATCCGAGAATTCTGGCTCCACCTCTATTATTTCCGTTTCGAATCTTTTGATGTTAGTTACAATGTTATCAATACAAGTCTGTGATGTTTCGTTTGTTCTAGTAGGGTTCTTAATAGCAAGGTGTAAGTCATAAGAAAGTAACGTGTTTTTAAGTAACTGAGTTTTATTGTTTTTTTCTAGTATGTTTGTATTGAAATCACCCAGTATAAATATTTTTTTCTTATTATACCTTTTCCTCCTAGTTAGTTTCTGTAGTAGTATTTCTAGTGATTTCAGAAACAGATCAAAATTACTTTTCGGCGTTCTGTATGCACATATAATAATATAGTTTAGTTCATTTACGCTTACACCGCACACTTCGAAATGTCGCTCAATTCCCATTTCGGCAACCCAGTCTAGTTTCGTAAATTTTATTGAATTTTTAACAAATAAACACACACCTCTAGTTTGCTTTTTCCGAGAGAAGTGTGCCGCCTTTTGGTAGCCATCAATTTGCAGAACTTCTGCCTCCTCTTCTTTTAAGAAAGTTTCACTAATGCCGCAAATATCAATTTTATGTTCTTCTATAAGTAATTCTAGACGTTCTACTTTTTTTCTTATACTTCGACAGTTGAAATGCATTATTTTTAGACTACATTCATCGGTATATTTTTTGTTATTATGAACGAAATAAATGAGGTGTGCTTGTTATTAACTTGGAGTTTTCTTTATTTGTGGGATATTTGATTTTCGTAACCTGGTTGAAATAAAACGGTATTGTCCCGGGCTGGGCGGTGTTTTCCGAGGCGGCAAAATTAGTTTTCAAGGAATTTCCGGTTTGTTTAGGTATCGGACTAGACATGTATGTTTCGTGCTCACATTTTTTGAAATAGTAGGGTATGGTACCTGGTCTGATTTTGGATACAATCTTTGTAGAAGAAGGTTCTGCACTGATTGACTACAAAATTACAAAAAGAGATTATGTCTATTATACAACGTGTAATAAAAAGCTGTGGTACAATCGAGTCAATTATCAGTTGTTCCCTAGAAAAAAAACATTGACCTTGGACAAAATGTATGGAACAGTTGTATATTTCCCGATTTCATGGTTGGCCCCATAGTAAAAGTTGTTCATAATGATGTGTACATACATACGCTTCAACACTGTCACATCTTTTGAACGTTGTATATTATCTTCAAACTAATAAATATCAATAACCTATACAAATTGTAATGTACAAAATACTATTCAACTGTACAAATAAATGTGACGTCATTTTTATCTATGAGAGGAATTAAAGTTGTTGAAATGAAAAGCCATTTATTGCGTGGTAAACAACCATTTTATAGGTACCCTACATTCTATACTATTAATAATAAAATTGCTTAAATTACATGATATTATAGACGCACCTACACCAGAAACATTACAATGCACATACATGACCTAATTAATTATATTTAACGTTCACTGCTTGAGATAAATAGGTTACTCCATTCCTCCAGCAGGGCTAACATGCGCACCGCGAGAAAAAAAATCTCGATTTTTAAAAACAGGACAAGGCTACGAATCTTTATAAGTTTGTCTCGTTTTCGCACGACATAAAGACACGACAAAATTTTCTCGCGGTGCGCATGTTAGCCCTGCAGTACATTTATTTATAATTTATTTACGGGTTAAAATTAGCGTACATGTATGCATTATGACTACACTATTTCTGCGTCATCGTAATTATATGCGTTTTGAACTCCGCATTTGAATGTCGCAAGTATAGGGTTCATATCGACTACAAGAAAACCAGCACCAGTATCCTCTCGGTTAACGGTGGTGAGCATTCTGAGATCCCCAAGCTGCCTGCCATGCGGGAGGATTATGGCATCCCCTCTCTATTATGGGGGGGAGGCTTTCATCCAGCAGGGACAGTGGAATTCAGTCTTCTGGCTGAGATGTAATCGATTATAAGAAGGTATTTTATTTGGAGAAAATTCCTTAAAAGCAATCCATTCGATTCCATTCCATTCAAGCAATAGATAATAGATTAAATCGGTACAATCAGATAGCTATAAATTTAATAAAAAAATGTGGTCGTAGTCTCATACAGCCTTCCAATAGGTACATTTTTTCATTGTATATAGTAATTTAATACAATCAAATAGTACAAAACGTCGGAAATGCAATGGTAAAATTAAATTCATTAGTTGGACCACATAGTAAGATATTTGGCGCTATAAGATAAATGACGTCAGCTAAGAAGTGACGTCAGCCTTGTAGTGACGTAGCTTCATACTCGTATTTTAGTTTTGATACTTATTGTGGGCTTCCACATAATCAATGCGCTGGTGCATTGCTCTCATGTTTATCCTGAGTTCCTCGAATTCATCTTGAAGTTCCAAAATTTTGGCGTTAACGTCAGCGGGGACTTGACGGCGCACGCGATGTCCGATGCTGTTACTGTCCTCACACGATTCGCACTCGGCCCAGTAACGGAAATCAAGGGAAGGTAAATCGTCGCAAGAAACCATGCCGTCTTGCTCTTCTGGCAGTATGAAAACGTTTTCGCCAATAGTATCGATGTTGTCACCGTTGTCGCAAAGAATACGGGCCAGGCTGGTTTGTTTGATTTGACGCAGTTGTTCGGGCTTAAATACAGATGGATTTTCGTACCACAACCGATCTCCGTCTCGCAGACGCTTAAATTGTTCCACGAGCAGACATCTGAACAACGATCCCACCTTTCCGCCATCTACCTGATCTTCGAGTATGCCGCCGACCCAAACGTCAATATTGTGAACCGATCCATAAAGCTGCTTTAGTTTATCTCTTACTTCTTTATTGGATATTTCATTGGCTAAATCATCGAAATCATTTACCTCTGTCATGTTGCAGAACTGTCTGAATTTGGTATAAGGCGGAATGCCGTGCTCTCGGCCTCTTTGAATATTAATGGCGGCCAAATCCAGAGCAACAGCGTGCGTGCTGTAAAATAGTTTTTCAGTAAGCTCTGAATTAAGATTCTGTGTCGGAGTCTTTAGTTTAGCAGGTGTTGTGAACATGCCTCTCAGCAGTGGATCGACACCACCTTCATCCACTAATCGCCAAGGTGAGAAAAATGCATGACGAAGAAGCAAATGTCCTTGAGGGATCGTTTCAAAATTTTCATCGTATCGATGTAATATGGGATTTATCAAGGAGTGTCCAAATCTTAAAGCAGCCGTGGCGAAGACATTTGATATAGAAGGATTAACATTTGAATCATATTCACTGTATTTACCCAATTGACTGTACCCCTCAGGCCCTAGGATGATAGGTAACCAGTGTTCGTAAGTTATATACTGTATTTGAGCTCCTACTACTTTTCTAGCCTCATGGTACACCTTATCGCCGTCCCAAGATGGGTTTATAGTCTTTAGCTGAAGTGCAACACGATTATGTTCTCTCATCCAGATTGTATGAAATGCTGCTAAACCTATTTGTTCATTAGCTCTTATATCACCGGCCACAAAGCAAGCCCGAGTGCTCTCTTCTAGATTGCGCCGACAATCCATTCCGTTTATTCCTGTTGTTGGCAACAAGGGTTTCTTTCCTGGAAATACTGCTCCTACACGTAACAACCCGTTATCATTTGTTAAATCTCTTAAATCTGTAGCAACAGCTTCTTCAAATCCATATACTTGAGAAGCGTCAATAAAAGACGTAAGCTGATTTATCTGTTCTCTCGGCTGCAATGTGCCAAACAGAACAGAAGTCACGCCAGAACCACAAACAGCACTCGTTCTGATGAAGTCGATACATCTACGGTTTGTAATACGACTGTCATTTTGCGGAACTTCGATCGGGAAGCAAGGAGCAGAATAATCACATGTCTTTTTGCAGTCTACGCCATCCCAAGTTTGCGAGCTGACAGATGGCAAAGCATGGTCTAAGTCGTGATCTAACCACTGGCCCCATTGCATAACCATATGCGTTATTTTGACGTCTTCTGATATTTCAGTAGTTGTTATAATTTCTGTTGAAACTAATCTAGAACTCGGTAGTGAGAATCCATTATATTTTAAATCTTTATTCCAGCCCACAGGCTGACTAAAACCATTTTCGTATATTGGGAATAGCACTCGTCGGAAACCAGATAACGAAGAACCCCATGTTGGATGAAGGAAATTGTTACATGTGCCATCAATGCTACGATATTTAAAATGATAACACATATCTGCACAATCGTCTGTTTTCCTATGTGCGACACAGCCAGATAGACGAGCTATCACGTCCAGATGTTTATTAGACAAAATGTCTTGATAGTTAAATGGCTCAGCAGAGGCTTTTCTACCCGCTTGTACGAACTCTTTGACCTTATCTAAAGCACGTTCATATATTTCTGCAGCACGGGCGACCTCTCTAGCTGGCGCATTTGGAAAGCGCGTAATTCTGTAGAGTTCGTTAATATCAGCTTTGCCACTTCTATTATTAAACAAATCATTCATAGTTTTCTCGATAGCCTGATCGACATCGCGCGTAGCTTGTGTTATTGCAATATTGACATAAGCGTCTCCGGGGAGAGTGTGGTCTTTTACAGTTAAAAATACAGAAGCTGTATCTCGTCCGTAGTCATTAAAAACTGTACATTCATATCGACCGGTGTCAGTGACGGACACATTGTTGATAACGAGACTGCCGATAATTGTGATTGCAAATCTGTTATTAACGATTATACGAGAACCATCCTTTCTCCATTCGATCGCAGCAGGGGGTTCGGCTTCTACTTCACATGGCAGTTGTACGGTGGTTTCTTTGAATGCATCAGTATCTTCTGGTTTTAACACGATACGGGGAGGTACAATTTGAACGTCGTCAACTTTTAAACGTGCCGAAGTTTCAACAAAACCTTCACTATTTGCAGCCCTACAGTGATATAACGCATCGTCCTCATCAGAAACTTGAGTAATAGTTAAGTTATGATTATCATTGCTAAGAATTATGTTATCCTCAAGTGGTAATGGTAATGTATTTTTAAACCAAGTGATGGATGGCTGTGGGATTCCCTTTGCTTTGCATATGAAAACAGCATTATCTGCCACTGCTACCTTTTGGCTCTTCGGTGAGACAACGAATATCGGTGAGACTGTAACAAAAAAAAATGTTTGAGTTTAAAATAATGCCATAATGTATAATAATGTCCTTCGCAAATTCTATGCTATTTTACCGTAAACTTCAAGAACAGCCGACGCCGTGGTCTTTCCGTGCATATTTTCAGCTTGGCAAGTATATTCACCGGCGTCAGATTCCTCAATATTCTCAATGTAAAGAGAGCCATTATGGTGGATAGACAGGCGTTCTGTGAGAAGAATTCTTTCTCCATTTAATAGCCAAACAATGTGTGGCTTCGGATATCCTTTAACATCGCAATCAAAGTGAATGGACGATTGTTTACGCTTGGCAAACTCTTTCTTAGGTAACACGGTGACAACCGGAGCAGCTGTAAATAAAATACTATTTAGATAACCGATAAAAACATTCTTAATAAATTGACTAATAGGTGAAATCTGTGGTTGTTACCTTTTTCTTCAGGTTTGGTGACTATCATTTTTGCAGGTTTGGAATGGGCTTCGCCTGCCTGGTTTTTTGCCATACACTCGAACACACCAACATCGGTTTCGTCTGCGTCATGAACCATTAGAGTGCCGTTTGGCATGACCTCATACCGGTAAGTGTCAATAGGTATTTCGGCGGAATCTCGCAGCCATACTATTTCAGGGGCTGGCTCTCCAGTGGCCACGCAAGTAAATGTTGCGTCTTCTCCGAAGTTAACTACAACGTCTTTGGGCTCAGTAGCGAATTCAGGGTGTTCTGTAATGATATATAAATAGTTGCCAGTTAAGCTACATACAACAAGAGAATTAGGTTGATAGATACATGGAGTAGAATAGACAAGCAATGGAGTTAAAGCCGGCTTAAGTAGAAGCGTAATATTGCCTGTATAGATTTTATATAGCTTTCAGAAAAATTACCCAAACTTTGCATGCTTAGGTAATTATTATGTTCGAGATGAAATTCAATGGCGTATATGAATCCATTTTCCACACTGGCATAAATTCCACCACAGCCATTTAAAATTAATAAAAACATTGTATAACCATGTTTTTATAAGTATAATGGTCCATTTTGTGTATTACTGCGGTACATGGCACAACAAGAGAGGCCTGTACTCAGGAGTGGGATGGAAAAGGGATGTTGATGATGAAAAAATATGTAATGTACCCTTAAATAAATCTCTCATAAAATTTTCCTATTTTGGTAAAAAGTAACCCATGAAAGTTTGAAGCATCTTAAATACTGTTAACTTACGGCAATCAAAGTCATTTTCCGTCATGGTGGCTAGCGAGGTGCCAGTATGGGCGGCGGGCTCGTAGCACGTGGCTGCCACGTTCATGTCTCGGTGGTCTTGCAGCATGCGCACCATCCACAGCATGGAGCAGTCGCAGACCAGCGCGTTGCTGTCGAGCCGCAGCTTGTGCAGCCGCGTCAGTCCCGAGAACGAACCCGTCGGGATCGTGCGGATCTTGTTGTTGTGGAGATACCTACACCATAAATAAATATAATGTTCTGGTTTGATCTCGCCACTGAATGTCGCAAAGTATGATGTCATCAGAGCAGTGATGCCCTCGACTTTGTTTTAAACTGACTTCTATATTCAAAGTTTTGGCACAGAAAATATAATAAGACTACGTACAGAAGATTTACTCCCGTAGAAAACGCATCAAACGTAGTTCATCTACAATACCTATAACTACAATCATGTCATATTCAGTAAAAGCTAATTTTACTACACTCTCCTTCCTTGTATAGAACAATATCGATATTTCACTGTGAGTGCTGAGTCGCATGCGCAGCCAGCAGCCAGGAACCGCGTGACGTACTTAACGAGCCAAGCGCTACAGTGCAATATAACAGTGCGACACACTGTCTTATACAAATAAATTGATTTTCACTGAATATGATATTATTGTAGTTATAGATAGGTATATCTACGTTTGGATGCGTTTTTGGAAATTTGGGGATTCTGGGAATCACTTCAATGATCGTGGGTAGGCGTTACCTTTTACCATCACGAGAGAGTCTTGTAAGTTTCATTTAATCTTATCTACTAAAATATAACAAACGCATATTTTTTATAAAGTGTGGGCAATCCCCTGTGAGTCCGTAGCATTCTAGAATAGGTCAGCAAAAGCAGTTGGTAGCACGAGTTACGAGCAAAATAAACTGGGTTAAGCTTGTGTACTAAGCCAAAATGGGTCAATTACATTCAGTGATTACTTAACATCTTCAAAAATGTTGAAATATGCGAGCGAGACGACAGCGCTTTAATGGAGCGTTTTCCCACGTTTCAGTCACGTTTGTTAGTGTAGTATATCGGTCAAATAATGTAGTTATGTAGTAGATAGGGTTGCATTTTACGAAGCAAAAATTTGGTTATTACGCAATTTCGAGCGGAACAGCTCAAAAATCCGCTCCGTATCAAAAGGACTATCAGGGTGAATGACGATGTTTGTAGAACGTCGGCATTCGAAGTTTGGCACTTACATTTTTGAGGTTTTTCTCACATTACAAAACTAATTCTGTTTTTCAGATGCCCTGTAGTACATTACTGTCGCGATTTGAAATGACTGCGTTGCTAGCAACGATGATGATGGCCGAAGCGTAATGTAGATGGCGCGGCGTATATAGCGCAGGTCCAGGCCCTAACAGCGCGGTCAGCATTGCAGCTCTTGATGGAAAAGCTGAAATAAAGGCCGAGACCAACGATCGAATCCTTTATAGCGCGGCAGCAAGGGTTGCAATGATGGCCAAGCTTGAAGGCCGAATGCGTAGCTAAGCATAGCTCGAGGCCATCACAGCGTGGCCAGCAGTACCACAGTCATTACGCGTCAAGGCTTTTATAGTGCTTTACTCAAACAATGTGTAATTTAATTTTTACAATTTTATTATAAATGTCACGAATATTGGTAAAATTTCTACCGTATAAAAAATATATATTCAAAAGCGATAGTTGTTAAAAACGCGATCAACGGTTGCTAAACATGGGAAAACACCGCTATGAGTAAATTCATTATTATTAACTAATAAGTTAGGTAAATAAATGAACCCCAAGTTACTCACAATCTTTCAAGCCGTGGCATGTTCGCAAACATTCCGGAATCGATGGAGTAAATTTCGTTTACATGCAAATATCTGAAAATGATGAGAGGAGATTATGTTATTTCAAATGAATATAAAGCGTCAAACAAACGGTTCTTGAAAGCTCCGATACGTTTAGTTAATTAGATGATTAGACCTTGAGGAATTAGCTCGTAGATACAATCAATGGGTTAGACTAGACACTTCACACGCCTACCTAGTTGGCTAATTAATCCACAATGTTGAATAGTGCCTAATGTAATAGCTTGAGTCAAGTGACTTGTATATGTTAGGACTCGATGGGGCTGGTGATGGGGCATATACGGATAGTCTGAATGTTCCTGAAAATAATAGATTTAAAAAAATGAGTCAGACAATTCACCAAACTTACAGCTTGGCAAAAGAGTAGAAATTAATTGGGACGCCACTATCGCAAATCGTTAACCTTGTAAGTCGGAGGAGGGTGCGATTGGAGTCTCAGGAGAGAGAAAATTGTTGCCGTTTCAAAACTTTTTTGCTTTTTGTTTTTTGTTAAGCTCGTGGCATAAAAAAATCCCTTTTTTAACCTTTCAACCCCATGAAGCACCCTTTGGGATGATTTTTTTAAAGTACCAAGCACTAATTAGTCCGTTTACACGAAAGGTATTAGTACTAAGTATTAGTACGAGTATGAAGCATGAGCTACGAAGCCCCGTGTAATCCAGGTAGTCAAAATTGAAGTCGGTTGAATACTAATTTTAAATGTTAAACTTAATTATTGTTCTCTTGTATGTCTAGCATTTACGTATAAATATATTTTTTGGCAATAAAGTTCTTTTTATCTTCTATCTTATCTTTAATTCAGTCATTACTCTTAAAAGCCCAACATTTACAGAGGGTAGAAAAGTTTTTGTTTTACCATACGTGAAAACCTTTAATTAGCTTTATGTCTTTAATTAGTCTATTTATATGTTACAATAGCTGTTGGTTTTCCTTTAAATAAATAAATATGTTTTCTTGGAACTTTACCTATCAACTATTGATTAATATTCGGAAACCCTTTACGTAAGTTCATGCTGGTTTTGAAACTATTGTGAATTAAATCACGAAGTGTTAAAAGTTTGCACATTGTAGGATTCATCGTCAACATTCATATTTCAACTTTATAATTATACTTCTTGCTTTTGAAGAGAAGAAGTTGAAAACAAATCATGGAAACTATTATAGAAGAAAGCTAGTAGTAGGAATACCTATCAGTTATGCTTGAGCTTCTATCGAAGCCAGTAAAAGGTTTGAAAAATCACAAAAAAGTACTTCAAAAGCCGACTTTAATTTCGTTTACTTGGACAACATATTTTTCCCAGTTATTTTGATTTAAAACCAAGCTACTGAACAGATTTTGATGAAATTTCTATGGGACTAATCTGAAAGACTTTAAACACAAAATATACAAAATTAAATAAATAGGACTATGCATTACTTAGTACTACTTCAAAAAAAACTGCAAGAATATCCTTTAAAAAATATAGTATTTTCTAAATAGGTTTATAAATGACGATGATAAGAGGCAACAAAAAAAACTATTTGAGAACCTTCCGTTTTTTAAACACTAAAAAGCGGCTGAATAGTAATTATAATTCGATAGCCACAGGTAAGACAAGTGTAAGGTAACGATGATTACAAAAAAGAATTAAAAAAAAATAAAATGCTCACGTTCTCTTGTTAATTATTCTTAAATTGAGATTACCTAAATGGGACCACTCTAAACAAATCAAATGATTCCAAACTCGATGGGCCTTTTAAACTTAGAGTAGCTTCGTAATATTTTCCTTTATTTAACAAAGAAAAAGACAAATGAAAGATTAACTATTCCGTGGCTCATTCGCGTTTAAATATAAGGCGTAGGTATAAATATTAGCATCGGAATGGGAACAATTTATAAGAAGTAGGTTAAAATAATACTTCCAATATTTTATTACACAGCCAGAGCCACCTACCACACACCTACCTACAAGCTATATAGCGGAGTACGGGAATATTGGAACATTGTATGTTGTTGTGGCTTTTTAGATAGCTTTGTAATAAGTCTTCTTCTTTCCTCGTAAGAGGATTATGGCGTCGCAATTTATCCGGCTCTGTATTCTCAGATATTAGGTCTCTAAAGTTTTGCAGTAAATGGCATCTAATGACAATTAGCAAAGAGCATACAACGTGTTACAAAAAGGTGTAGTATATACTGATATATGTACTCATCAGTATGAACAACTTTTACTATAGGGCCAACCAAGAAATACGAAAAAAAACAGCTGTTCCACGCATTTTGTCCAAGGTCAATAAAATTTTTGTATACAGCTGTTTTTTTTCGCGATTTCATACTCTTCAGTATTATTACACCTTTTTGTAACACGTATAACGTATATACCTTAGACGACGGACTACGAATAAACACTACTAGAGACGTTTAGTTTGATTATGCGCTCTCCCCGCAATAAGTAAGTCCCGTAAGTCTGTGTTTGCCTGACTACTTACAGTTGTTCCAAATGCACAAGCTGCTGAAAGACGTCGGGATCGATGCGGTGGATTCTATTCCGGTAGAGGTAGAGGTACTTGAGTCGCCTCAGACCGTCGAAAGAGCCCGACTTAAGCTCCTTTAGCTGATTGTCATTGAGCAGAAGAGATCGCAGTTGATGCAGGTGACGGAAACCCCCCGGAACTAACTCCCGGATCTTGTTGAAGCGAAGATCCCTGTTGACAAACATAAATATCATATTATGGCAAAGAAACATACCTTATAGTGATACATACTTACTTAGTACAATACTTAATTGACAAGCACGTAATTGTAACGAAAGTTATTCAATAAATAAAAATTAAAAAAAATTACGTGGCAGCGGGGCTAAAGTGGTTACTTTAGCCCCGCAACGCGGAGCGAAAGGAACCGCTTCCTCCCCGCAGCGGCACGTAAAATTGTATAGACGGCACGGGAGCAAATGAAGAAGCCTCAGATACATATTTTTGTCACCCTCGGCTTCGCCTCGGGAGACAATTAAGGTACATGGGATCTGAGATCTGATATTCTTTACTTTTGCTCCCTAGGTGGATAATTTTCTACTCTTCAATTTCTTTCTGATCCATTTCTATGATTTTTGTTTTCGATCTTGACCCAAAGTATTTTATGTTCGTAAGGTTAGTCTTTCTTCCTACAAACTTTATGAATATTATGGTTTCTTACCCGAGGTTCACCTAGGTATTGCAAGGATACCTTCTTTGTACCCGTGGTACACCCAGGTGTACCTACTATGGTAATTCAATGCACTCGTGGATCACCCAGGTGTACCTAATAAAGGTAATTCAATGTACCCTTGGATCACCCAGGTATACTATGCTTTAATTCAACGCGTTCGTCGAACACTGTTATTGTTCACTAATTTACTCCATATCCTTTTTAAAGGGACGAGGTTCTCAATGTCTAATTAAATGAAACAATTTCCTAAGGCACCTCCCTGGCTTATTCCGACACGGGTCCAAATCATACAAAAATGTATCCCATCCCGAACGGAACCCTGTATCCGCACCTGAGGTGATTCAACGAAGTGCAAAAATATGCGAACAGGAATGCCTTTGCCTACTCTTTGGCACAGTTTCGTCAAAGCTGACTTCTACTCGTAGATACGTAGGGTAACCATATCGAACTTTTCTTTCTTAATCTATGGGACGTTATGGCATTCCCAAAAAAGTCTCCGCTCTCTCTCTCTCTCTAATTCTTTGCCTCTGCTTATTTCAGTTTCGAAATGAAATAGGTGATGAAAAGTTTATTATTTCAAGTTTTTTATTTACCGTCATATCCGGACAAGATACAACCCCGAACGCAATCCGGCCAAAATACCTAAACTAACATTGTCCGGAAAAAATCGTACGAGTGGTAACCCTACTCGTAGGTCGTAGGTGTATAGCTGGGCTAGCAAAGTGCGCTAGACGAGTCAGCTCTACATAGATAGAGTTAGTGTTCTGTTTTTTATTCATTATAATGTTGACTGTTAATGAGCACACGACATCACTATGGCTTTCTACGGCAGATCAACGTATTATGTTTTGCTAGGACTATAATGGAAATTATTTATTAAATAATAGTGTCACGCTGGAATCCAATACATTGTTAGTGTTTCACATAAGTACCAGTTATCGAATAAACTGACTGAAACGTTAAATACGAACAAGTAAGGCGCTTGGACCTGGGTATATTGTCGTTAAACTACGACGAGACCCACCGGAGGACGGGCAGCAGCGTCCTCTTGGTTAACGGTGGTGAACATTCTGCGATCCCCACGCCGCCTGCTAAGCGTGGGGGATTATGGCCACACCGGGAGGCCTAAACCCAGCAGTGGACGTTTTATTCAATTTTTTTTTTCATTTTCATTAATTTCAGGTACGAGACCCATATAGTGTAGCAAATACAAAAATACAAAATATTTTACAAAAAACTGGCCTAAAATGTCATTATTATTATTAAAATTTCAAGTAATATATAAATTTAATTTAAAATAAAATAAAAACAAAATTTAACACACGCAACAAAACATTTAATAAAGGTCAATATCCCCGTACAAACGGCATTACTGGAACATGCCTGTTACAGCAATGCCGCATGTAGGGGCAGTCGAGCCTGTCGGCAATCATCGCCAGGATTGCGTTGGAGCTGGCCCGTACTCTGCGCACCAGGGAGGCGCTCCGCCTGCGCATAGTCGTGTAAAAGCAGGCGACGCGCGCCTCCGTGAACATGCCCGAGGCACTGCAGAACCGGGGCAGCCCCACCACAATCCGGAACGCGTTATTATACAGAACCCGGAGGTCGCTGTAGCTCTTGTGTGTGTTAATGAGCCCACAGGCTGCAGGCGTAAAGGGAAGTACAGTAAGCCCTAAAGAGCGTGACTTTAACTTCCCTTGAGCACCTGGCAAACCTGCGGGCTATCATATTGGCTCTTATTGACAGCGACCTCCGTTCTCTTCCTATGTCCTCATGCTCATTGAGGTCGGCCGTGAGAATATGCCCCAAGTATTTGAATTTATCCACCCTTTCCAGGGGAACCCCACTCAACTCCACAGGCGGCACATTTTGGGGACATATTAGACCAGCCCCAAAGACCATAAACTGGCTCTTTGCCACGTTATACCTCAGTCCGTGGTCAAAGGCATACTTCTCACATATACGCATCAACTTCCTCAGACCACACACCGACGCACACAACAACACCATGTCGTCTGCGTAACTGAGATTATTAACACACACTCCTTCTATATGGCAGCCGACATGCTGACTGCTGAGCGCGACGATCAGATCGTTCATGTAGAGGTTAAAGAGTGTAGGAGAGGTCAATCCGCCCTGTCTGACTCCACATTCGAGCCGATACAGCTCTGACATCACCGCTGCCCATCTTACGCTATTTCGTTGATGGCCATACCAATACCGAAACATGTTGGTTATGGCTGACGACGAAGGCGCGTAAGTAAGTTCACTGAAAAAGTTTGGATGTAAGGAGGTGAAGCAACGCTTGGGATGCGCGGTACGGGCGACTGAGAAGACGCTGCCGCCCGCCCTCCAGTGGTCCTAGATCACTGAGCTCAATAATATAAGTACGCTGGACGAAATTGTCTTTGCTTGACTATTTGCATTTAGAATATTTTTAGAATAGTTTTGTATGTATAATACCATCCAACAAATTTAATTCGTAGGTAAGCTTTTTAATTCAGAAGCATTTTTATACTTAAAAGGAGACTCCAAGCACTAGTAGTAAGCAAGTATTGTTTAAAGCTAATACATGATTATTATTATTATCGTAAAAAGTTTAAACGGCATCATCAAAAAGACATCTATGAAAATTTACCAAAACCAATCGGTATTTGTACCTTCTTGTGCAACACAGTTATTTTTGTAAAGCGTTCACTGAAACCAAATGCCTCTGCAGAACCTCAAAAACTACGTTATTAAAGTAACGACCAAAACCTAGTTATTAAAATAAGCAGTTTCAGAACACGGTATTGCCATTCAATACCGATATCCGTTTCGGTACTGCAATATACCATAGATACGTTCGAGAAAACAAGCCGAATCTCCGAATCAAAAGAAAGCCGAATAGGTATATGTACTTAGTAATTTGTTCGGATCGGCCGAACCGTATGTCCCGACCCGCTTAAGTGTAGCACGCCGCCACGGTTAATGGGGTTAGGCGGTTTTAGGTCGAAAAGTACTGCTTAAGTAAACAAATGTCTTTTAACTTTGCTATTAAAAACTAAAGTTCGCAATATTAACTAACGTCATTTAACTAAGCGTCGGCCAAGTAAGACCCATATTGTCTTAAATAATCTAAATTAAGTACACATATTATGTGGGTGACGTAAGCTCAGATAACATGATGCCATAAACGATACTACATAATTACCTTCTGAAAGTAGATAACACTACGATTTTTAAATAGGGGCAACAATGAAACGGAAAATAAAAATAAAGATTTTTTACAGGATGTTATTGAATTTATGAGCAATATCTTAGGGGGTCATTAACTCATCATAATGGACCACGTACAGGGCCAAAGCCAGGGGCATTGAGGGGCTAATGCGCTACCTTAAAATACCAATGCCCTACCTTAAAATAAGCAAAGTACTGCAAAGCGCCCTACCTGTTAACAACAGCTGCCCTACCTTAAATTCCGGTCTAGCTACGGCGCTGACCACGTACTATGAAATTAACAAATTATTTAAATTAAATTAAGAAAATAAAAAATTCAATAACGCACGACGAAATGTATGAAGCAGATCTCCGCTTTGATTTCATAGTAATAGTTGTTCATTATGATGAGTTCAACGAACTCCTACGAATTCAATAACACCACCTTTATTGTAAAGGTTAGCAAAATATTTCAAGAAAATAATGAAGCCTTTTTCAAGAAATTATGTTCTTGACTAATTTACAAAGCCTTCCTTGTGTTCACTGTATTGTATAGTTTAATAAGGTTCAAACGGAAACCCGTTCATTAGAGCTACTACAAAGACGGCGGAATAATTATCCGGGTACGCAAAAAAGAAGGGTATGATTTTGGCAGTCTATTCAATATGTCCATGTGTTTCCTTATAGTTCCTAAGCTGCAAAATATAATTATATTAACATGAGATGAATATTGTCTATAGACGCGTCGTACTACATCTTGGAGGATTTAACTCTCTCTCTCTCTCTCTCTCTCTCTCTCTCTCTCTCTCTCTCTACCACATAGGTCTTTGATTATATAGAGAGAGAGCTAGATCCTCCAAAACGTAGGTAGATGTTTTTATCGTTCCTAAAGACGTAATATTTTTTATTTGTTTGTAGTTTATTTTTGTTCTTGACCGCGGACTCACATGAGTTAAGCGAAGACGCGTTTTACGACGCATGGAATACGCTTGCCTAGAAGAAACCGATTCACATGCGACTTGAAGACACCCAGATTGTATCTATCGAGAAACACACACTCGGGAAGCGAATTCCACTGTTTAGCGGTGTATGTAATAAAGATGGAATCCTTCGAGGATTCTGCCAAACCGTTTTGTCAGAAGGGAGCTTCCCCAACACACACGCGCAACGCGAATATCGACAACGTTGCGTCGATTGTTGATGCAGATTCCATGGAAGCGATTCGAGGGATTATTCACCGACGCGACGTGCGGCGCTATTCTAGAATCTGCTATATTAATTTCTGTCAGCCATCGCCCATTTAGATTGACAACAAAAAAGGCCGGGGATAGAAACCTTACCTTATGCTTATACTCTAGTATTTCGCGTGTCAAAGGATGTAAGGGAACCGCATCCGAAAATGAGGACAGGTGATAGTACTAGCGATAACTAATTTTTGTTTTATTTATACGGGAATACTCACGTTTAATTAAGTCTGATACTTCGGCTATAGTTTCGATCACACCCGGTGACCTTTTTCAAAGAGTGAACACAGAGCCCAATGCGCGTGCAGCTGCGTCCTGCTTAGCACTGACAAAAATGTGTCAAAACCACGTCAGTTTTCATGATAACTAATTTATTAAATTATTTTTGTCATTATTCATTAAAAGTACGTACAATAACATATTGTTCTCTACATATCTCTGTGGTTGTTTTATTTATATTTACAGTAACCGAAAGAGTCCACTATTACCTACAATGAAAAAATAAATAAAAACGCGGAAGGGCAATATAAGATAGTTAATATCACTGAAGAGAGAATATACCTAGAAAGTAAGGATTTCGTTTTTCTATGGGATAAGATTAATAGATATTATCTTTTTTACTAAGCACACATAGCTAGACAGATCAATTTACCTACGTAAACGATGGCTGCGGAAGCTTTAACTTCGCCTTGCCTAGATGATGCAATCAACAATCCCAACGCAAATCAAATAAATGTCAATGTCGCATGGACGAATCCATTGTACTATCGGATCCCATAACAATAAACGGGTGTGGCGTGATCCTGCACTCCCATATTTACAGTGGAAATCCAATTGTATCCAAGGTTTCCTAAATTAGATCATTGAACCGTGCTTTACAACAAAATAGGTGTACTTAGGTCAGAAAACGAAAACTCGACTGTATCTCGTTACATTATGCTGCATTTCTCGCGGAAAAAACCAAACTACTGAACCGATTCCATTTTTAAAAAAAATTGTAACCATTTCTGAAGTATGACCTACCAAACAAAAAAAGAAACATACAAAAAAACCATGCCTTCTTTTTTTGAATTCGGTTGACAATTAAGTTTTTTGGTTGCTAAAAACGCAGTGACTATATAAGAAAAATCCTCCAAGTAAAAATGAGAAAACAACCGGCTCAATTGCGTCATAACTTCTATATTCCTGGGCCGATTTTGATAAAACATAAAGCCTATGTAAAGCGCCGGACTTCATAGATCATATGTCTAAAAAACTGCAGTTTCTGAGTTTATCCCGGACAGACAGACAGACAAAAATTAAAAAAATACTATATTTTTGGTTTCTGTTGCTCTCATACACTCTTAAAAACATGATATTTTAATATATCTTAATGTGCAGTAATTGCCTCGTTACAGTTTTATTATATGTATAGATATAGATAGATGACCAGATCTTTGAAAGATTTTATGTGGTAAGATGTAAGTACCTACCTATTAAAATGTGCGAAAAATATGGAAACAGTAATTTTATTGTGGACGCTGGAAAATTTGTATAAATGTCGGGGTTGGTTGTAACATGGAGGATAGGTTCTACGATGGGAAAATAATTTAGTGTAATACAGCCACCGGTTTCTCACAGCAAACTAGCCACCGGGAAATCAATGCAAAACATTGTGTATTGTATTGTGTAATTTTGGCACGTGCATTGTAGGTAAACATTTTGAATTTATAGACTTGAGTATTTAGGAAGCTAATAGCTGTTAATTAGTGCGAGCTGTAGCGAGGGCTACTAATACATAGTACATTGTATTTTTGGTACAAGTCTTCTGGTTACAGTAGGTACAGATAGGTACAACCAGCGACAGTGATAACGGAATGGACGACCCAGCGCTTGCAAATCGTTCAAAATTAACAAGTCAACACAATCAAGCATAATACCTAGCATGCATATAAACAAGCAAATATGTTTATATGCAAGTATGCATATTACATTTGCCAGAAAATAGAAATAGCGAGTCTAATTACTGCATGACAAAAAGAGAACACATGTACGTACATGTACTAGAAGTTTTTATTGTCGTATTGTACGGCTCGCATGTCGCAAACACAGAGTATGACTGACGCGAGTGGAGAGCCAGCGCTCAACATATAGTCTTCAAAATTCGCGCGCTTATTTTCCGTCCATTAATTTTATCATTGTCGCTGGGTACAACTGTATAATTCAAAGGTTATTTATTTATTGAGACACGCCAACAGTAAACATACTTATTACACATTCTTAAATTTGTAGGTCCCCTTTATCCCCGATCCCTTTTTATATGCGAAGGTTATATAGTCCTTACATGAAACATAATTATGTAAGCACTATTTACAAAACATTATTTTACTTTATTTGATCTAATTACTATTTCATAATCCTATAAGATATAAGAGAAGGTATATAAGACCTATTCCTAGCATCAAATCACCTATTAAGTATATTTCAGCTCACAAAACAAAGGAGTACTATGAGTGTATGTCATAAATCTGTTTGAGTTTGAGCTTAAACTACTATATTGAACAGAGATTGTTCGTACGCCGCAAGGTGTACTTACTTTCAAATCTCTATATTGAGCTTGCACGGAACGAAGAAAACGCCGTGAGGAAATCATAGCACGGTGGTAGGGTACTTTCTAGTAAGTATTAGTAGTAGTTTTGTAGTGGTACGACTCTACTGCAAAGTCCGCCTGGGGAAGTACCACACCTTTGCCAGTTATTCAACCGCCAAGCATTACTGTGTCCCGGCTTGAATGGCAATGTTACCAGATAAATTACTGGGTATGAAAAGATTTAACATCTCATATCTCAGGGTAACAAGCGTAGTGCAGTGCGGCGCAAGATTGTGTTCGCAAGTTCACAATTCTGGCACTGTTACTGTTAGTGGCAGGAATGACGCTTATCACTAGGCGAACGTCTTGCTCGTCTCGTCACTTGATTGTATAAAAAAATAACCTGCTGGATATAATATTAAGAAAATCTGTCTTTAAGCATTGCTTTATTTAGCAGTGTTCTATGGTAGGTGTGTTCTATAATTACTTACACCGGTAAATAAGGAGATAGATCACCTAGCCGGGAATGGGAACTCGCTACCAAGTGAGGCTATCAAACACCTAGCCTATCACCCATAAAAATAATGAGAATTTATTATGTTTGCCTCTCGGTTAGCGGTGGTGAGCTTTCTGCGAGCTTTCGTTCTGCTCGGGTAGCGTCCTTCCGGTCAACGGTGGTGAGCTTTCTGCGATCCCCAATCCGCCTGCCGAGCTTGGGGATTATGGCAAACGTAAGGGGAAGGCCTTCGTCCAGCAGAGGACGTCTTCTGGTTGTTGTTGCCCTGGCTATCAACTAATAATTTTGCCAATTACACAAACATTACTTATGTTTGGTACATATCACAGAAAACCAAAACTTTATTTCTTGGTCTCTCTTCAGTGTTACTTACAAACTATTCTAGTTAAGTATATTTACTAACCGGTTCATATCAGAACTTTCATAGCATAAATCAAATAGGGTTTCCTTTCCTGGAAGCTTAAATTAAATAGAGAAGAGCCACAGATGATATTTTAAAGAGATACCCGAATACTCGAGTCTAAGCTGGGTCGCCAACATTTCTTCAGCGAAATTTTGTATTTTTCAAAATAAGCTATTAAAATATATACTTAGTAAGTACACTCTAAAGAAGTATAGTATTTTAAGGACAGAGCAAAAAAGTCAAAGAATGATTTTGGTTACTTATTTATTTTTATAATTCTAAATAATTATAAATCTTTGTCTACTTACAAAGTGTCATAATATTATGCTTTATCGCAATCAATTTCTATATATATATATATATATATAAAAGCGAAAATCACTCACTCACTGACTAAACAAGAATAAACACGAAATCTCGAAAACTGACTACTACTGAAACTACTTGATCTCTGAAGCTGAAATTTGGCAGGTTAATATTACCTATAGACTACCTGTCTATAGGTAAGAGACGTCAGCTAAGAACGGATGTTGCGACAGGGCTGAATTAAGGGGGGGAAATAGGGGATGAAACTTTCTATGGAAGTTCTTTGTTTTTGAAGTTATAGTGATAAAAATTGGTATTTGGATAGTCCATTCAAAATAAAATATGATTCTTCTTCAAGCTCTTTGACTGGAACGGATTCGACTTCAACATTAATGGCGAATACATCACTCACCTTCGCTTTGCCGATGATATATAGTCATACTCGTAATGGCAGAGTCGCTGAAAGACCTCAATACTATGCTCAGCGACCTCAGTAAAGTTTCCCAACAGGTGGGTCAAAAAATTAACATGAACAAGACAAAGGTCATGTCCATTGGTCCATGTTGTACCCGTACCGGTTGTTGCTGGGAACGATACTGTCGAAGTTGTTGACCACTACAACTACCTTGGACAGATTGTTCTGTTAGGTAGGTCCAACTTCGACAAAGAGGTCGCCCGAAGAATCCAACTCGGATGGGCAGCGTTCGGGAAATTGCATAATATGTTCTCGTCCAAAATCCCGCAGTGTCTGAAGACAAGGGTCTTCAGTGTGTGTTGCCAGTGATGACATATGGAACTGAAACGTGGTCTTTAACTGCCGGCCTGCCGAGAAACTCAGAGTCACCCAACGGGCAAGGGAGAGAGCTATGCTCGTTTGCAAGTTGAAGTGGCAATGGGCAAGCCACATCGCTGGACGAACTGATAAGCGATGGGGAAGAAAGGTTCTTGAGTGGCAACCGCGACCCGCAAGACGCAGCGTATGAAGGCCTCCCTTTAGGTGGACCGACGTCATTTCAAAAGTCGCGGGCAACCGGTGGATGCAAATAGCAGGTTGTCGTACAGTGTGGCGGTCTAAGGGGTAGGCCTTCTTTCAGCAGTGGACGTCTCCGGGCTGATAATGATGATGAATTGGAAAATATGAACATGTCATCCAGGCCGTCGTAATTGAAGTCGGTTGTTATTTTTAAAAAGCATTTTATTATATTGATATATTTTTTGCTCCTCTAGATTGCCTTAAAATTGAATTGCGCATTGAATACAACAGCACTATGTATTATATTCCCTCTAAATATTGGTTTCACAAAAATCTATAATGTGCACTAATTTCCATTTCTGGCAATGAAAAATTGGTTTTGTGTTAACATCGGTTCACATAAAAAGTTTTTAATCATCATGTTGATCATGTTAGAATTGGTTTGCACATAGATGGTTTGGATGTTTGTATTTTGGCAATTTTGACTAATAATGGCAGCATATTATTCTGCCATATTTAGGCTGTATAGTTATGTCGGTAAACTCACTACAGTATTTTACTTACTTTTGCAAAGATTTCGTTTAATATTCAGAGTTGTTCAGTAGTTTCAGAGTAAAGTTCGATTCCCACATAAGTTCGGAATGCAGTAAGACATGCATGTTCGGGTACATACACGCTTATCGCATCAGTCGAAAGTTTATCTTAAGGCGCGTTCATACAGATAAAAAAATGGAGGATTTGTTTGCTAGATTTCGGTGTTGCAAAGTAGAAATTGATCCATATAACAGAATTATAGTATCTTTACGTACTATATAATTTCTTCAACAGTATAAATCAGCATAATGTCAGAGGCCTTCGGGCGGCACATTAACTCTGACACTAGGGCTGGCCACTCAGCCTATACGAACTTACTTTTTTTAACAGTATTAATAATAATCATTAAGCCCTTTTTAATTCCAACAACCTTAAATAACAAATTTTACTAGAATGTTTTACACAAATGACATGCACACATCAACAGCCGGAAGACGTCCACTGCTCGACGAAGGCCTCTCCCTTAATGGGGAGGGGTTGCCATAATCCCCACGCTTGGCAGGCGGCTTGCGGATCGCAGAATGCTCACCACCGTTATCGGAGAGGACGCAAATGACATACAATCTTATGTAAACATTAATTTATTTATCATCTGATGCTGGAATCTTGGTATAGGCCTCCTCCAGTTTACTCCAAATCTTTCTGTCCCTTGCTTTTGTTCACCTTTCTTTCCCTACTATGGCTATTATCTCGTAAATCCATCTGTTCTTTGGACGTCCTCTGCTCCTTTTTCCGATTGGTGTTCCCACTTTGTTGATTCTAGTGTCCATCTTTTATCTTTAAATCTTGCTAGGTGTCCTGCCCATCACCACTTTAGTGTTAAGGTGTAATTTAGAGCATCTGTGAGCTTTGTCTTTCTTCTTATCTATTCGCTTCTTATTCTGTGTATTTTCCTTATTTTCAATATACTTCAACTTCAACAGTATAGCAGACCCGAAATATAGTACAATAGGCGTGTGGCCTAATGTTTAATTTATGACAAATAACAGGCTTAGTGATGAATATAAAACACATTACAAACACATTACACATACTGAAAAAATAAATTGGATTGGCTGATACATATCTGAGATATGAACATTTAAAGTTTTAGGTGGGGATAAAGAGTGGATGCTCTATCCCTTTGACGCAAAGCACGTGTTAGTATAGCATTTGTATGCCGCGCCTGAGGCTTGACGTCATAGCTCAGTATAGCGCGCTCTCTGTCTAGCTTGTAATTAAAATACTTACAAATTATTTATTTTTGAATTATTTTAAATTTTGTTTTCGTTGATAGGCTCTATTGATGATCAGCTTTTTTATGAGGTAATAAAAAATTTGTAGTCATCATGCCTATTCTATATATTATAGTACGGTTGGCAATCTCTGGGTATCCTAGTGCAGCACAAAACTCCCAATATAGCACACAATGTTACGTGCACACACTAAGTTTAGCTGTGCATTTAGTAGAGAATATGCATGTGTTTTTTTATTACTCACAAAAAAGCTGACTGGCAACAAAACAAATCACCGGAAGTAAAATTTTAATATGTGCACAAATAACGAAGTTATAAACATTTTAGTTTCATGTTAGACAGGGAGGGCATTGTACTAGGATTATGACGTCAAAGTTCACGATTCCAAACAAATTCTATATAAAAGGGACAGACTCCATCCCAAATACTTATATTTCAGATTTTCCCAACCGATATCTCGCCGGCGAGGTCGAGGACTCCCCAGATCTGTCAGAAGATCGGTTAGATTCTCTCCAAATAGCCAACCAGATCAACCTACTAGGGCCCCAGGGCATACCCCTTCTGGGGTGCCAGGGCAAGTCTGACCCCACTCCCGGCGACGGCCAAGCCGAGGTTCGTACCGTCTGAGGTGCCCTTGAGCTAGTCGCCTTTAACCTAAACCTAGGCCGAGCGCCGTTTGCGCTTGCCTAAATTCCGGTGACGCTGTAGAGGCCATCTGAGGCCAACAGCATCAGTCATTCATAAAAAAAAAAAACAACCGATATCAATTTTTTTTTCACGTAAGCATCAGATGCAGTTAAACTCTCCATTTATACTATTATTTTTAATAATTGAAACATAATTATGCATATTCCCTATATTGTGTAAGGTACTTTATTTAACCTGCATCTTGGTGAAAGATTAATTACAATAGCTCCTTATAAAAATGTATTTAAGATAAATATAAAATATTTATAATCTATAAAATAATCAATAACTATTTTGAGTTATGATTAAAATATTTATTAATTGGGTAATAAATATTTTTTTAGTACACAAATCAAATACCGCAAAAAGATGACATTTGACATTGCGGCAGAACGCGCAAGCGCGCATATGCTTGACTCAAGCGTTCAGCCTTAGGGCTCCTCTATTATTAACATCTGTGCGAGGAACCAATGATTCAATAGAAAACGACGATATCCCGTGATTCTTCAAACGACTGCAGCGTTTCAAAGAGCGGATTCAATGCGGCGGAGCCCCTAGATTGTAGTGTCTCGGTGGTTGACAACTGTAGTAACTTAGCGTTGGCTATGTTACTACAGTTTAGGTCTTGTTATTCCATCTTTCAAGCACATTTTTACTGCAATCGATCATTAGTCTAATCGAAGCTGTATCAGATCGGAGAGTCACACTGAGTGGACCAAAAATACGGCGGTTAGACAGATTTGTGCGATTTCGATTATAGGGGCTTTTATAAATTTAGATATCATATCCCTGCGACATAATACAAATACATATGACATTTGAACGAGTTGATTATGAAATGTTGTCGGCAAGTACGTTTGTTGCTATGACAATTTTTAAAGTATGAGCCATATCAGTGGATAGAAGAGAAGATAATATTAAAAAAGGTCGCAGGTTGCAGTTCGGAGTGCGGGTTCGACTTCCGAATCAGATAGTCAGTTTTCACATACAAAATAACACTAACATTCGAACACACACAATGTCGGTTGGTTTATCTAAATAATGCGAAAACCATATTTAAAATCCAGAACCACGCGTTGGCCTTTGTACGTCTAGGAATAAAAGGACCGTGACATACACGCAAACTTGGCGAAACTATTAGGTGATATCAGACGATACATTTCTGTGTTTTGTTTTACATTTTTCTGAGAAACGATGCATTCATTAATGAACCAATTAGTGAACCAATTTGCATTGGCACTCGAGTGAGTGTCTACCCGAGTAAACCGCCTGAAATCACCTTTAGTGTGCTGCGGAGCTATAAAGAAGGTGTATTAGTGAAGTATTTCTTGTGACACCAATCTATTCCTAGTGAGCTAAAAAGACCTTGATATAGACACTAAGGGCCTTACTTAAACTCTCTGTTTAAATTTACAGACGGCACTTTTATCTTTCATACTAACTAACGTCATTTAACTTTAATTAGCGCTTAAGTGGCCTGAGCCTGACTTAAAAACCTACTATTTGCGCGATACACTTCTGTGATTATGTGACCACATAGAAATTTTAACTTCTGACAACAAGAAAAAATACCGGATATTTCTAAAAAAGTCGGGATGTTTTTAGTTCCAAAATGCAACAATGTCTCTGGAAACGCATGTTCTGCAAAGAAGAAGGCCGGGAGAAGTTACATTTTAAAGAGTTTTCTTTCGTCTCTGTCACAAATTCGTACAATTTAAACAGCCGGATATAAGGCCTAAGATCCGGACAAATCCAGGCGGTTGAAAACCCTACCCGCGCCTGGCTACAGTTGCAGCCACTGAGCAAACATTGCTCCTAAGTGACCTAAATCGTAATTATCAGTAGGTAAAACAAGATAGTGTCTCTCAAGAATTCGAGGAATTCGATATGTTTGACGTGTATGCCACGTTCTAGTTTAACAGTGTGTCATTTCCTGAAAACGAGAGATTAAATATATTTATTATGTTACATCTAACCAATATAAAAATATCGCCAGACTTATTTTTCGCCGACAACTTAGATTAATAAGCTTCTTTAATCACCACCATGAACATATGCCTATTAAAGGGTGATTAGGCTATTGTTCACTATCATGGCCCACTAGCAGGTTGGTGAATTCACTACCCCACACACACATACCAATACCAGGAGGGTGTCACTCCGCAGTTTAGGTATGTTCGGCCGGCGCTCCGTCCGGGAGGACAATACAAGGCTGAAGTCTGTGGCCGCCCGCACGCTAGCCTCGTCGCACGTAACTAAGCATACGTGATAGAAAGAGAGCGGTATATCTAGGTGAATAAAGCGAGTGGTATCCAGCGCTGTGCAAATTGAATTGCTACTTTATTGCCTAGTATAGATAGAGTCCTTATTTATTTCAATTCCTTTGCGGAGTGAACTTTCTGTACGTAGTACTATTATTTATTCTGTGCCAATACCTTTGAATTTCTTAGGCATGTTTCCTTAAAATATTTTCCTTCACCGAAAAGCTTATGACACATATGAGTAATATACGTATAAGTAGGTACGTGTATATATGTGTCTGTATGAGTTTACGTGTAGATAGATCGCTGACTTTCCGGGTTTATATATAAACGCAAAATCGGACGCAATAACAAATTTTGAGAACAATAACATTATACTCGCTGTCGTCGGCAAGCTCGCTACTCTCATAACTCTCGTAAACGCAAGTTTATTTATAAACTGCGGCACCAGAACTCATTCCAGGTCATAATATCTGCTGAACGGACTGAAAGCTTAAGAATATTAACTTAATTTTACTCACAGCGTGAAGGTTTCAGCCGGCGCGGAAGGCACCGTCAACAGGTCCTGGTGAAGGCACCCGACTTTGTTTCGGACACAAGTACATTTCGGCGGGCAAAACTTTGCCCCTACTAACACAAACAAAACCTCGAATAGAAGCAAAAACTTTAAAATTTCTTTCGGCTTCATGTTTATCTCAATCGTTAAAGAATATTGTTTTGTACTATGTTTATTAATTCGGGAGCGATAGAGGAGCGGCGGTAGCGGTTGCGCGTGTGCCGTCGCCGAGAGCCGACTGGCGGCGTGAAGCGCGGCCGAAACGGGCCAGGATTCGAGATAGTTATAGGTACTGGCTATTCAGCACTAATATATATAATAATAAAGAAGAGTGTGACGCGCCCCCTGCCGCCCGTCGTAACTGCGCCGGTAATGGCTTTACCAGACGTTAAGTGACAAATTGCGAACTCTCGATGCTGCACTGGCGTCGCACTTGTATACCGTTTTTGTCCGATACAGGGAATCCTAGTGTGGAGACCAGCGTCTGAAAATAACAACTTTTTTTTTGTCAGAGAAATAATTACATACTTAGCTCAATTCATAACACTGCTAAACTGCATAGCAGTTTGTAGGCCGACATCGACTCTCGTATTCATTACTATTTACTGCGAGTATGTACGAGTAGGTGTTGAAATTTTAGCGATATAAGTAAGCTTGTAACTCAATATAATTATGTTAACTTATAGGTACACAGGTTATTTATGTGGGTATTCTATTTAACAGTAGTTTTTTCAAGGCTAATTAAAATGTAAATTTGTTTATATTTTTAACTGTAACCTTAACTATGTACACTTAAGTTATTTGATAAATGTATAGATGATAATTAATTAAAATGTATTACTATATCAGATGTGTCTGTTCGCATTTAATCATCTGAACTGGTTGTACCGGCATCTAGTCCGCTTGTCTACGTAGAGAGCTTATAAGCGCCCTACGTCACCCTAAACCTGTTATACAAATAATCTGTTTCACATAAAAACCGCGAGGACGGTGGTTGTGTCCCATCATTTTGTCTTAACAGTTTCGTAAGGAGAGCTAATTTATTATAGCTTTTTAGGAAGATTCATAAATTTTTAATCGTTTTGTACTTAAAGTGACAACGTTAATAAGCTCGGTAGTAAAACTTGTCACCTGCCTGTGACTGCCAGTGTTGTAGGTGTATATAGGGTTATAAGCTTAGGTATAAAAAACAAAACTGCATCCAGTACCACCGGAGGACGGGCAGCAGCGTCCTCTTGGTTATCGGTGGTAAACATTCTGCGATCCCCAAGCCGCCTGCCAAGCGTGGGGATTATGGCAACCCCTCCCTGTTATGGGGGAGGCCTTCGTCCAGCAGTGGACGTATTCTGGCTGATAATGAAGCTTAGGTATATACAGGGTACTAAGCCGAAACGAGAGGTCGTACCAACATCTCTACTTTAATTGAGTTGAAAGTAGGTAGTGGATCTAGTCAAGCTTGTTTCCTAAATTAATTAGGTGCTCTTACCATTGATTTGATGATTATCCTTTGTAATCTCGACTAGATCCAGTTCATTGAATACGAAACTATTCATCAAATCAGTGTTTTCAAACTAATCCACGAACAAAATTATATAAATTAAGTTTCATTCTACTCCAGACGAAATAAAACTGTTCTCTAAGTGCTCTCCACCCTACAGGTTTCGTTATTTTTTAAATTCCATGCATTCATTCTCAAACACCTCCACACATTTAATTAAAAATTAATTGCTTCGTTAAGCAGTGGACGTCTCCAGGCTAATGATGATGAAGATATGATAGCTCAAGGGGTAGCACGTCCGGTATCGACCCCATATATCGGACCCATGGAAGATATAATAGACGTCCATGATGTACCGAAAATTGAAACCAAAGAAACCATAGTACGGTGGTATTACTCTCTAGTACTCGGTAGATAGGCTAGACCAAGTACTTACCTAAGTTAAAATACCTGCATATGGACCTACGCACCTGATGGTGCGTTCCGGCAACCTCGCTTGAGAGCCAAATTCAATTTCAACCTCCGTTTTTTTCTAGTTATAATCGAATTGGAGACTATCCTATCTAGACCTCGACTCAACTATAACGACCCCCGCTGCCTTAAAAGACCACAAGTTTGTTCATAAAATAGTACAATTTCATTTAAAAAATCCTTTCATAATATGACAACAATGTTTTCCTACATCAGAATACGACAGAAAAAACTAAATTAATAAGTTGCTCCCATTTATCTATAAATACTTGGCTCGTGTCAAAAGTCATCGATAAAAAGCATAATAAAATTATACAACGAGATACTATAGAATCGGAAATAGTAAAAAAATAGTTATGTAAGAAACCGAAATACTAGAGATTGTTTAAATATTGAATAAACTGTTTGGCATCGATATTCGATATTCGATATTCGACAAACATTCAAATTCAAATTCAAATTCTTTATTAGCATGACAGATATAACTTTACAGACTAATCTAAGGTATTATATCTATCCATTCATAAAAATTAAACACTTAAGCTTAAGTATATACAATTGCCAATTAGCTAATTCTAAGAACCTAAATATTACATACAACTAAAAACAAAAAAACTTAACGTTATAATAAAATAATTTTAAAAGAAAAAGAAAACATACATTAACATATTCTCTAATACATTCTATTCAATAAGCTCACAATATTGGAGACTCCTTTTTATAATTATGTCCCATCTGTCGGCGAAGACATCAGTCTGAGGAAATTCGTTAAGGAGCTTATTGAGGTGCCTTTGTGCACGAAACACCGGGGATTGCTGGCGCGCTGCGGTGCGCGCCGGACTCGGTGCGACCAGGCTCACGACCACAGCGGAAACGCGCGCGCTGTTCCCACAGAGTAATAGAAGCAGAGACGCGATCAAAGGATTTTTCTATAGAAGGACGCGTGATCGTGCGGAGAGGTGTAGGGCTCGCGGGAGGGGCGCTAGAGTCCGCACATGGAGCTACCATCTAGCGGAATTCAGAATAAGTTTTTGAGAAGTGCTTTATCGAAAAAAGTGGAGAACTCTTATAAACACCAGGTTTCTTACTCTCTCGTCAGATGTCGCTTTCGTAAATTCTAAAGACAAAGGTTTTAACTAGAACCACTAGTTTAAAAGCCGGAATAACCCAAAAACAAATAATATAAAAATAATAAATTTAAGCAAGAATAGTTCATGTAATTTAAAAAGTGCTCTGAAACGTATTTTTTTATGGTTAACGTTAAATAAAGTGGCGCCATCTCTAGAACTAGTTAAAAACACCAAGAAACATTACATATTTTCTAAAACGAACCTTAGAAAATACAAATAAAATTACTTACGAATGAAATGAGACGCCATTCATGTCATCAGAATGTTTGCCGCGATAGTTTTTACATGAAGAAACACAGCAACTCATTTTATATTCACTTTTACTAAGTAAAAACACTAAAAGTCGTACGTGTGTTTTGTAAGCCCGAATGACTGTTACGCGAGGCGAACGCTAGCAGACTGACCAAATAAGTGTGACGTCACACAATCCGTCTACAAAATCCACAGGTTCGGCCGCAAGTTCCTCATCACAACTCCCTATCCTCCATGGCTGTTCCGGTACACTCAGGCGACTCATTTCGCTCAACAACTCGGAGCAGCAAACTTTCCCGCGTAATATTTACAGTACTGTTATCAATTGTTCTTATAACCTGCGAGTCTGAAGAGAGTTAAAACCAAGGGTGCCCAGTAAGAATTTTGTTGGATATAAGAAAGGATAGTAGCAAAATAATTTTTTTGTATAGAAATCTCAGAAAACGTTGTTGTACTTTTCATTGTTTTAATCTAATTAAGTTGTACGTACTCGTATTAATAATAGTCGAGATTGTAATTAATGAAACGCTGTTTGACACCTAATAGCTATCAATCAAAATTATATTATATTATAAGATAAGATAAGATAGATTTATTTTATAAAAAAACTTAAGCACTAAATAGAAAATTATATCCGTAAATTAATTGCAAATCGTTGCAGTATTCGCATTTGTTTATAGTACAGGATACCTACGTCAAAGTAGGTAAATAGGGAGAGAGCTAGATCCTCCAAGTAAAATTAGTTATTTTGTGATGTCTAAGAAACTTAATAATTAATATTACCTTCGTAATGCCTTTTTTTGTGTTTTAGCATGGTACCTATTAGCAGTGCCCTGCATTTTCACCTGAGATAAAAATGAGATGTTAATGTACCACACCATATAATATGTAAATGTATTCTATTGCCTTTTCCAGAGTTCCAGCTGTATTTATGCCAAATTTCATCCATAACAGTATATGGCAGTGCCAGAATTATGAAAGTGCGAAGTCCTGCGCCACACTGCGCTCATCACCCTGAGATATTATCACAGAAAAGCGAAAGCCCTACTTCTTAGGTTAGAACGGCTGTCAAAACAATGTTCTAAAGAAATTGAATAAAAAACCGCTGTTGCCAGTTTTACACTTATTTGTATAGAAACTACGACGAAAAAATGCCAATAAATGGTCGCGCCATTAAAGTAAAACGCTCGAAATGCTATTTTGCAACAGATTAACATTAATCTAATTACGATGCAATGTGGTTAGGTTTCCTACGCGTCTATTTAAATTGTCTTTTTGAGTATTCTTACTCTAAAAAAATGTATATTGGCAGAATTGTCATTAAGCGCATTTGCACCTAATACCGGCTAGGAATTACAGAAATCCTCCCTAATAAGGGGGAGCTAGGCCTTCGTCCAGCAGTGGACGTCTTCCGGCTGACCAGTGACGATGCATGACACTCTATCATCGTCAACTTTTACATGCAATTTTCCTGTTTCCTTTTTTTCGCTCTAGAGTTATTGTCGCCGTGCTTTTGCTTCCTGTCGGTACCGCTCCTATTTTCGTAAAGATGACAGTTGAAATTGTTTTATGAGTGTATGGTATCTGGTAATACGATTATAGTACCAGATTTGCGGATGACGATGCGTGCTGACTATATACGGCAGACAGCCGCGGCTGCCGTCTAATCCAGAGAGCTATATATTATAAAGAATGTGCCTAAACAATATTATATGGCATCTGATTGCATCAGCTGGTGAATGATGCCATCACTTTTATACTCCGTTGGTATAAACACATAACATACCTATTATACAATTTATACTCAAAATAGACTGACTGATAGAGACACATAGAGAAATTGCAGAGTCAGCCTGGGGAAGTACCACACCTTTGACAGTTATTCAACCGCCACGCAAAACTCAGAAGTGTGCAAGCATTACTGGCTTAAGTTTGAAGGGCACTGCTACAAGATAAATTACTGGGCACGAAGAGATTTGACATCCAATATCACAGGGTGACGACAAGCGCAGGATTTTCTAGCACTTCTCACTCTTCTCTTCACAATCTGGCACTGCTACCGTTCTGGGCAGCCGTGATGCTTACGACCAGGTGACCGTCTTGATCGTTTCGTCACTCGATTGTAAAAAGAAAATGTCAACATTTACCTCTTTAAAGACAAAACTTATAGTTCGGCGGTCTCTTTGATTATTTTCCCTAATATGTGGTAAAATAAAATAAAATAGACGATGAGATATTTCGATAAAAGCGATTCTATTGCTATCCTTGTTCTTTGGGCTCACCATCGAAGGAGAATATGAGGTAATATATTTATGTCTTCTTTGGTCTCGGTCGGCCGTGGCTGGACGTCACCGTCGGTCGACGACGTTAGAGATTCGACGGAGCAAAACCCATAAAGAAACTTTATTATTTCTTGCAAAAAAACATCATTGATGAAGAGTTGAAGACTCACATTTTTTTTTATTATTTGCTACTAAATCTGCTGCAATAACACAACCAGAACGACCATAGACAAATAAAGTGAGAACGGTTTAGGGTACACAAGGCCGAGGCACACCCTTCGGCACTATGTAGTTAGACACCCTTCTGGTACGGAACCCTATAAGTTTTAGGCAAAATTGTTTATACTGGCTCTGTAATGGTACAATTGAAGTATGCCGTCGCCTTGCCTGCCCTAAAATGGGAAAGCCTGTTTTATTAAAAAATTAGCAAAGAGCCGATGATGGTTTCTTTCCTTCGCAACATGTCAATTGAGTAACTACATTGGCTACTTTTATGTATTCGTGCTTGAGTGAGCGACCCTCAATCGATTCAAATTGAATAAACACTAAACTGAGTGTTGCTTTCAACAAAAACAGACAATCAGAAAAGTGATATGAATAAATTGCACGTTTATTCCATCTCTTTCACTCGGTGCTACTATTTACTATGAGGTATACCTATGACATATGATAAAATTGTGGTACGCTTAGGGCCGGATTTTTGATCCGTGGTCAAAATCGACATAACCATTTGTTAAACTGACTATCAAAGAGAATTTAACACTACGTGCTGACTATAGTTAACTAGCTAACTATTAGTTACATTTTTGACCACTGGTCATGCTAACTATGAATCAAAAATCCGAATTATTGGGATTTTAACAATTTGTTAACGTTTTTAACTATTAGTTGGCTTAACTACGGATCAAAAACCGGCCCTTAGTAGGTACCTACTTTTGAGTTTGCTGATCGAGCGCAGAAGTCTCGGAAACCATGGGAATGGACGTTGTTTGTATGTGCACATGTTTGCATAGGTATTTGTTAGATGATAACTTAAGTTACTATTAATCCAATTTGCGTGAAATTTCGTTGGCAGTCATGACCATACAATTTTCACGTTCGAAAATTAGTTCGAGTGGTTGCAAAGATATGCGAGCAGAAATAAGCGTGGCTGTAGCTATCTATCGCCGGAGCCTGGACTCGACGAGGTCATGGCCCCAAAATAAAACCACGATAGCACTGCAGGCGGAGGTCAAAGTCAAGAGCAGTTAGACCACTCAGCGAGTTTCTCTAAGCTTCCTGAAATCGGGTTAATAAAGAAATAACAAAGTAGTCACACCGACTTAGAATGACCAAATCTAGCCCTTAAAAGACGAGTAAATAAGACCAAATTGAGATCGCTCCCCAATTCTCACCAAAGTAATAAATTTGCAACGACAGTACCTGCTCATAGGCTCGTAACCGGTCATTGCAACTTAAGCCACTTGTATAAATTGCGAGCCATGGGTTGTTCGCAAACCCTTATACCAGGACACCGTTACTTGATGTAACTTATTCCAAAAAGTTGTCTCAACGAGTCACATCAATTTTACGGTTGAGCTTCCAACAACGACATTAATAGATAACAAAGCTAGTGAAATGTATTAAGAATTACAAAAATAAAGTTTTGCTTTCATGCATATTTTAAAAATGATTTTAAAATCCTCAAGCCATTGCACCCGCGCGTATATACACCTTTAGGGCGGGCCGCTGCATCACAACGCGCTGTATTGCAGTAATCCTCCTCCATCAGTTCCCTAAAACAAATGAATCACCGCACTTTCAAAGGCGGGTCGCACCGCACCGCGCTTTTTCCTTCAACAATGCGAATAAACTGTGATAAATACCTACTTGCTTACATAAAGTATGAAATTATATCATCATGTGCCGAGCTCCTCGATTCCTTATCGCCTGGAAATGTCCGATAAGCAATATCATCTTACTTACAAGGAAACAACATGGCAACAAAGTTTACGCATACTTATAGCTTGGCAAAGAAAGGGTAGATATTTATAGGGGCGCCACTATCGCAAATAGGTCTAAATGCCCACGCTGTATTCGGAGGAAAATGATTACATGAATGAATTTCTCCACTGACTCGAGTATTTCCGAGAGAGAAAAATAGTTTCAGGTGCAAGACGATTTTAACGAAGTTATACGATAAAATCACTACTTAAATAGTTATGCCAATTAAGATTTCACTTTGTGTTATATTTAAATAAATATGTATACCTACTATTATTTAAAGGTAAGTAGACGTGACTGACGCCTGGATCACTCGAATTTCAGCCTTAGGTACTGTTATTAAATCATAAATTCAAAACAACATGGTTTTGTTACTTCGTTTATTATAAAATCTTTACCTACCTATATGGTAGAACTTAGATCTAAGATTTACAAATAAAATCGTACAAAATGCAACTTTTTATAACAAGCCTCGACATGGCACGAAAAAGTTTGGCACAGCAAGGTGAAGAAGTTCAATCTATATTACACTACCATAAAACGAGATAGCACACACAGTTAGTAGTCATAACCAAGAACTTTTTAATTTTATTTTTACCGAGGAACTTTACAACTGTCTTTCATTATATATGATCACAGCAGCTGGGCAATCAGACTGCACTGGTCACTACATAGAAAGTAATCCTCATGATCTGATAAAAACCATTCCGTCATAATAATAATTATTCATTAATGTATTTGGCACAACTAGTTTCCATAAAATTGTGAGAAGTTAAAGCTAAATAAAAAAGTTTAATATAGTAGGTACACATGAAGGTAAGGTCTATAAAGACAATGTTTTTTATCGTCGCTGGGGATAAAATGATATAGGGGAAAAAAGTATCATAACCGACGTAACATTCTGTGAATAAAATGCATATAATATACATAGAGACATTCGTAGTTGCAATATTATGACTGTATAGTTTTAATTGGTACCAACTAGTCATTGATATTGATTGTAATAGATGACGCGATGTATGTATGTATTTATATATGTAAGTATATCGCGTGACAAAATTTGCGTCGCACGTAGGCAGCCCTTCGAAGCTACTTTATTTAGTATGCGCACCGTCAACAGTACTGGACCCAAATTAAAAAAAAGCCTAATTGGCCGTATTGTGTTCTTAAAGCTCCACAATAAAGTTGGCCGAGATAAGAGAAACGTTTCTTTTCATCGGTAAATAGAAGAAAAGTGGCATGCCTCGTTTCGATACAAATTGATTGACGGACAGACGTTATCTATCTCAATCAATGTCCGTTGTAGTGTACAATGAAACGTCACCGAGCGACGACTGTACAATTTATAAAGCATTATGGTATATTCAGAGAATCTTAAATCATTATGATACTAAGGGCCTTACTTAAAAAAAACTTTTCAACCGTTAGTCACTGCTTAAGATGTTCTGCCATCTTCTCTCTGACGTGAACTTGCACGTGCTAGAAAAGGACAGAGAAGTTTAAGCAGTGACTAAGAGAATCGAGATTATTTTAGGTAAGGCCGTAGTTATATACTTGGCATCAAAGTTCAATATTTCATACAATTGTAATTGATACTTTCATTCATAATTAGATACATGTAAGTGATATGAAACGTAGGTACTCCATGGAAACAGTGACGATCTCACATGCGTACGTTGGATCTGTTTTTGGTTATTTCCAGTAATACTCACACGATACAAACGAATATACCGTTTTACAGGGTAGCATACTTCTATGTAAACACCCATGTACGTTAAAGTACACGAAGGGAGTATTGCGTTTATGGCTGTTTTGATTCGATCAAATAATTGGACATGTGACATTTTGCGGCGACATTCGCATACTCTATCGATTTGCAAAGATTTCATATTCCGCCGCGAGTATAAATATGATTTCGACCAAATAAGTGCATTTTCATTGGCCAATATCTCGGATACGGAAACGGTTACTGGGTTAGTGCTAGAACTTTTAGTTATAGCATTTTTATGGTCTATGGATTTACAAAGGTCTCAAAACAAAGCAATTTTTAAATATTCTAGCACTAGAATATTTAAAAATTGCTTTGTTTTATCTACCGATTGGCAAAGATTTAGTCTTCCGCCGCGAGTAAAAATTAGATTTCGAACATATAAATGCATTTTAATAGCCACTATCTAGGAAACGGAAATGGTTATAGAGTTAGTGCTAGAATATTTAGTCCTCGCATAGTTATGGTCTGTCGATATGTGGGGGTTTCACCACTAGGTCTCGGCGTCATGGAGCATGTCCGATGCCCTTACATAAAACATAATTATAAGAAAGAAAACTTTGTAGCGTGAGGTCGACGGAGTTCTTCGGAGTTTATGTACGGACTTACATGCCACTGTCTTTTCGGCGAAGGTAAAGGTAAAGGTAAAGGCATCGTGAGCAAACCTGCATACGTTCCATACTTCAATGCGTCGTGGAAAATAAATTGAATGGCGTATGTGAAGCCATCCTGTGGACCTGGGTATGTCCTTAAACTGCAACCAGACCCACCGGAGGTCGGGCCGCAGCGACCTCTTGGTTTACGGTGGTGACCATTCTGCGATCCCAAAGCCGCCTGCCAAGCGTGGGGATTATGGCAACACCCCTCTTTTGGGAGGCCTTCGTCCAGCAGTGGACGTTTTAAGGCTGACGACGATGTGAAACCATCAACCCACAACTGGGCCAGTATGGTGGATATAGCTTAATTGGCCTTGGAGTGTAGGCCTAAGTCCGGCAGCGAGCTATTAAAAAGACTGCTTTTAAAAATCATGTTTAAAATGTTGCATCAATAAAAATGATTGGCACGCTTCACTTAATGAACGAATTGAATTACACGTTTTTAGTAGGACCACGGGTTTTTTTTTCGGTGGTCCTATTGGTAGTCCCACGGGCAAGTCGCATTTCCGTAGTCCAACCGCGTGGTTTTACCAACGTACACTATACACCGTTATAATATCCCTTAACAACTTTAGTAGGCACTTTAATGTACACAGCTTGAAATTAGTAGTGTGCGTTAGAAAAGCCTTTGATAGCGTACTGTACTGTGCTGTGGGATTTGGCGGGATTCGACGACCTTCATAGTTACATTTCTAACTATAGTAAAGTCATTATTAGCGAAATATAACATTTGCGAATAGTTTCGCTGTAGCCAAACATTTAGTAACATTTAGTAAGGCTTATTCGATAATGAAAATTCTTCAAATTAAACTAACTGGTCTCGCTATACAATCGCGATTTTCTCTATTACAAAACTTTAAATATTTTTTGGTATAAAACTGTAAAGAAATGCTTAAGTACTACAGTAAGTAAATATAAATTGGCACGTTTCACTACCTACATAAACATAACTATATTAGTTTATAACATTTGTTAGAAACAATATCATCAGTAACATTAAAATTATCTATATAGTTCTTATAATTAGTACAATCAATTAATAGCCAATGAATGAACGTGAACAGTAACATAGATAATATACTATTGGTTATAAGGCAGGGTGCTAATTGATGAAGAGAGTCATAGCAGTGGCGAAAAACAAAACATTGCAATGTGAACCCTATGACTTGTTCAATGGATTTGTTAACACAGACTGACGTGGTTATCATCAGCAGCACGCTACTGATTAAATAACAGTTTCTACGTAAACCAAGCAATGTACATTATCATTTGAAATTATACTCTAAACACATTCTCATTTAATTGCTTTCTTGCCACAATCGCTACACGTCTACTCTTCAATTAGCAACTACTCTAATTGGTACTATAGCGCTGCGAATTTTTTAAGGAGTGAACATTTAGGGCTTGCTTGAAAACGCCTTTTAAAGTTAAGTGACGTCCGCTAACATAGCGCTTTTCATTGTCGTATTGCACAATACTAGCATCGTCTTTAAGTAAGTCCCCTAGTTCATATACTTTTTTGGTCGTTTTTGAAATAGCAGCTTGCATAATAATACATTATGATAAAAGTGTGATATGTTGGTCATTACACTCGAGGCGATATTATGCGATAAGGGAGCCGAGAGTGTAATTACCAATGCACACGCGTTTCATACGACATTTTCATCACATTTGCTGCATTTGCATCTATTACAATTAAATGCCACTGAATAAGTGTTTCACTATCACTATTGTTGTAATATTTTATGTCACGTTTTGAAGCTACATTAGCTTTTGATTATGACGTAAATTTGAAAAATTTCTAGCAGAATTTGTCATACCATTTCTTAAAAATTTTGGCTAATTTTGTTACAACTTTTGTCTAGTAACCCTAAAATTAAGTACTGAGAGTTAGTAGTAAGTAGCTAGGGACCTTTCTTATAAACGCCCCCGAAGATGAAGTGACATTCATATTGCTCTTCATTTTTGCATAGCTTAGAACTAAAGGGTTTAAGTAAGGTCGTGCAAAGGTAGTTCAAAATATTATGTTGCAAAGTATTATTGCGTAAGCTTGTATAAACGTCTTACTTCATTTTGAACCAACAAACAACCCTAAATTAATTTGTACAGATTTATCCACCCAGCTATTACATATTTTAGTATACATAATGAACTTACTAGTTATAGATATGCCAGTCTATTTATGTTGCGATTGTCAAATAGGATGCACACAACTAAAATCTAAATTACACTATTTTAATATGTGAAAATATACTTACGGCAATTATCTTACTATGGCAAATAGTTTACTCGTATAGCACTATTTTTATTGCAATTAAGAGGCATCCACATTAGTTATTGGCGCCAATTCTACTATACCTCTGAAATAAAATCGCCTTAACTAAATTTCCTTCAATGTAATTTAAGCCATGTGCTATTTGAAACAAGGTCGTTAAAATTTATAAAAGAAGGCAACATTTGTTGATATAGAAATTAATAATTTTCCGTCTATGGCTGAAAATGAATTTTACTGCCGCGGTACGAGTCTCCATTCGTTTGTATGAAAACATGTTCCAAACCAAGTAAAACGCCGTCATTTTAATCTGCACCCAAAAGACGACGCCTATAGCCACAGAATAAAATAGTAGTTAGTACAAGTACAAATGGTTCACCTTGTAATTCGTTTAAATGGATACTCAAGTGACAATAAAGTTCATTTTAGGAGAGTCAGGCTAATGCCGATAAACGAATCGCTAATTTAACTTAAACTTATTTTTTTAATTTGAAAAAGTGTTTTATATTACATTTGTAATTAAGTTTCGTCGAACTTAGTATAAATGGACGACAGAATTGTCGCCTTTCTCTGCTGGATTTCGAACAAAACCAAAATCCTTAGAAGTTGGGGTAAATGTACTATCGTTCAATCCGTACGGATTACATTTAGCAGAAATTAACGTAAACGTAGGTACTCTAATACAACCAATATTGAACGTACCACTTTAAAACAGACTATCGTTATTAATATTACATACGATTATATATCAACAAAAATCTACATACAACCTTTAATTTGTATTAATGAATAACTATAACAAAACGATTTTTATTTTGTGTATGCATAGTTAAACAATTGGCATTATTTTATTATTACAACTTTAGAAGGTTATTTTTAATACGATAAATACAAGTGCACGCACGGCACGGAAAATAAATACATAATATAATGAGGTAAATCAGGTACCGAAAATTCATAATTCATTTAGAACATAGAACAAAAATTAACTAGCAAATCTAAACATCATTCAATACTGAAAGAAAGCAAATTTTCGCACGAACGCGCATAATCTACGAAACAGATAGATAGAAGAGACATTGAATGCGTTAAGGTGATTGGTCCAATAAAGCGTTGCCAAGAGATGGCAGTAGAATATGTTTTATTAAAAATTTATTTTATACTTCGTAGAATAGCAATTCGATTTGAAGTAGATCTTAAATGGCGGTCATCTCATCACACAGCGACTGTCACTTTGTCATGTTTTTGATTGTACAACAAACATAATAGCTATAATTGTACCTTTATCAACGATGATGAAAACAATGGCGGATTTACACATTTGCCGCCAGTAGGCCATACAAATTTTGCCGCCCCTACCGATTTCTACAATTACCTTAGCATTAGCACAGAATACTTAATATGACCCTTATTCACAATCATATTATAGTGGTTAATTATGACTACTCAGTTATTTTGGTCAGAAACACAAACTTTTCATTGAACCTGACGTCGAGACGTAGAAAAATGTTTTCAATCAAAATTGTTATAGCGCCATCTATTGGCAACGCTTTATTGAACCATCCACCTTAAACACATTGTGTTCAATGTTATGTATTATTATTTATTACTTTATGTCGATATTATGAGAAAAGGACGAGATCTATCGCGTAATATCACTTACGAAAACTTTTTACTTGTCATAGATTCAAATCGAGGTATTGGTAGTCTAGTACAAACTCATAAGCATTCTTAATAACTCGGAAAGGTAGGACTAAGCCGAAAGGAGGTCATAGTATTCATTATGGTGAATATCTTTTATAATGGGACTCACCCTGAAAAAGAGAATAATAGATCAGCTGTCCATTCAGCTGATCATTTTGTCGTAAGAGAATGTCATTTTTCTACGGAACTGATTGATCTTAGCTGTTTTTTTCTTGGTTTCAGGGCTGGCGCCATAGTACAAGTTGTTAACAGTGATGAATATAATGAGTTCCTTTCGAATAAGTACTGCCGTTCCGTGTAACCCCTTACAATGATATATTTATAAAAAAAATACCCGTTTTCTCTACTGCTGAGAAAGCGAGACAATAAGTTCAAGGTAATATTATAGACTGATTCAAACTTAAAGGCGGCTGTGAACTTAGGCGCGAGACGCTGCGTAGTAGCAAAAATTAGGCGTGCGGTGTACGTACTATCGCAGTCTCGCTTGCAGCGCACTTCACAGCCGCCATTAAGTTTGAATCAGTCTGTACATAAAGAATGCTTTTGGGTTTGTGTTCGGCACCTGAGTACTTATTTAGTAAGTATGCAGTACGTTATATGAATTAACAGTCTTCTAAAATATTTGCATGTGATGTCTTTATTCGTATATGCCCTGGTCCATATTATAGGCCGTAATAAGTGCTGATTGATCAAACTTAATGGCGGCTGTGAAGTGCGCTGCAAGCGAGACTTTGCGATTGTACGCACACCGCACGCCTAATTTTTGCTACTGCGCAGCGTCTCACGCCTAACTTCACAGCCGCCGTTAAATTTGAATCAGTCTGTACAATATATATGGGAAAATTACCCCTAAACCGAAGACACGTATTATTATTCGATAGTTTTTGTGCTATACTGTAGATATAATAATGTGGTTACAATTTTATCATATTTGGATAACACAACAGTTACTATTCAATAGATATCAACCAGTTGTCCTAATTTTGCAATGTTTCAGAATATTACTAAGAAATTTAGTAAAATAACATTAAATGTACACGAGTAAATGTAGGTTTTTTTAATATGCTTTGTCTCGATTTAGTTTGTAACACGTCTGGTTAAAGAAAGTTTGATATAGCACTTAATTTAATAGGTATCGAACGTTTGTGCTATTATGTTTGGTATTAATACGTTTTAGTGAAGTTACGTCTGTGAATACGGTGATTAGTGTATTATACGTTTTAAATGTTTTTTTCGTTTTTTTACGTCGTTTGAATTAGTGTGAATACGGAGAAAGCGCGTGCTAATGCGAATTAAAACTTTAGATACTGTATAACATAATCGCTTCAAAACATTTAAACTTGTGATGCTACCAGTCTTCAGATACAACAAAAGTATATACTTCGCAGTCAAAGGGTAACCTCTCTTGTCTCGTGTTTCACTAGAGTGTAGTTGCTGAGTAGAAAAGGTGTAGGAACCAACTGGGCACGGCGCCGGCGTGGGAGCCGCAGCGTTACGCATGCGTCCCGCTGCGGCGTGAAGGACACTGGAAACATAAACAAATGAATGTAAAAACAATGTTTTAACATTGTTTGTCTACTCGTGAACATGGTGCATGCAACTGCGCCGAAATATCGGGTGCTCAAGAAAGGGATGCCGTTCCATACATTTTGTCCAAGCTCTACCTTGGTCAAGGTCCCTAGAATCTACTAAACTACTTTTTTGAAGATACATGATGTCCTTCAACAATAGGGTAGATGACTGATGTTTAAATCGTTGAAACCAATAGCTTTGATGAAGAATTGAAGTAAATATAGTATGTTTATTGAAAAAAATAATTTTAATCGGTTATTAATATTCTGATATATAAGCGTTTAAAATTTTTGCTAGAGCCAACTCTGTCCTTTTCACACAAAACAAAAAATTACGTCACGCTTTACTTGTCAGAATAGAATTTATATGGCGTACAGAGAAGTGACGTCACAATTTGCTGTTTCGCCTCTCCTTCCTCCTTCTAGCATGATATTAAAATGCTTATAAGTTATTTATTTTTGATCAGATTTTCATTTTATTTTCATTAATCAGCTATATTTATGGGTCACATTTTAATAGGACAATAAAAAAACCAGTGAAAAAGAAAATGAAATTCTGATCAAAAATAAGCAACTTATAAGCATTTTAATATCATGCTAGACAGAGAGGCGAAACCGCAAATCGTGACGTCACTTCTCTGTACGCCATATAAATTCTATTCTGACAAGTAAGGCGTGACGTCATTTTTTATTTTGTGGGAAAGGGACAGAGATGTCTCTAACAAAAACTTTAACCGATTTAAATTATTTTTTCAATAAACCTACTATATTTACTCAAATTCTTCATCAAAGCTATTGGTTTCAACGATATAAACAACAGTCATCTACCCTATTATAACTATGATAAAATGTATAAGCGCAGAAGCGAGTAAATTGAAATTATTTACGAACAATTACGTCCGAATACTAGACACTTGACATTGTAGCATGTACTATCATTAGAACCGTGATCCGTGACCGTCTTCAACACAGAAAACCGAAAGCCCTACGTCCTGTCCTCTATCGTCGACGGACACTTATAGTGTCGAGTTTCGTAGAATGTACAATGGGCGAAAGATGTTTTTCTAAAAGCAACCTTCGTTGTGGAGTGAGTTCGTTATCACGAGATATACATATCGTAAGACAGTAAGATATAAAAGTGATAAAAAATAGGGATATAAACGGAAATAAGGAGCATAAGCGTGAATGTTCAACTGGAGCCATTTTTTTATTATTTTTATCAGAATAGGTTTGCGTTGGACTACACCCTGCCTGATGGTAAGCAACGGTGCAGTCTAGGATGGAATATGGATTAACTGGTTAAAAGTGCAACAAAATTTCCGGACATCGACAGCCATACTACTTCTCTACTGGAGCTGATCGCCCAAATCATATGGTACTACGGGTCATCTGACTAGGATGGACTACAAGAGTTTTACTCTTCCTGTCTCTGTTCAACCCTTGTTGTTTCTATAGCCGCTTGAATCCATGTTGGTTTGGCTCAATATTAACAGATAGAACCTGCGATGAATTATAGGGTAGATCCCCGATCGAAAAGAAAACGGCACCGTCCAAACAAGGCATAAATAGCTTAATATGCCTTGTTTGGCTCTCAGTCGCGTGTGACCGCGCCAACCGTGTGTCGTGCTACGATGCCGAATGTATTACACGCTCGGAAATGTATTACAACGCTATTACAGGGTGTTAGGGTTCATTATTAAAATGAGACATTATTCACTTGTGGACTTTTTTATATTAGCCGGAGAGGTATAATATCTGTATAAGTAAGCATTGGCACGGGCCACTTTTGAGGTTTGATTTTCATAGGGACTGTGTATCTATAGTATATTTGATCTAAGGGTAGAACTTGTTAATCTAATGAGTAATCACCTGTCCTGACCCGCGGCAGCGTGTGAGTGTGCGAGGGTCAGACCCAGTATTGGTTGCGGCGCAGCATGGGGTTTGGCGCTCCAGCTCGCACTGGGTACGCAGACTCGCTGGCCTCATAGCTACTCCAGTCTTCAGCCTGGAATGTACACATAAAAACTCTTACTATCCCACTAAGTAAAAAAGGAGGCTTACGATTGCTGCCTATGTATTTCAAGATGTAATCATCTGCCCGAAGACGTACACTGCTGAACGAAGGCCGGCATACTTTACCACAACTTGCCATTTGCATCCACCGGTTGCCCGCGACGTTAAACAAGAAAACTTAATTTTGTCACATCCGGACCGCCGCTGGTGCCATTTGCAAAATGTCATGCAATGCCTGTCATTGAGTAAACTCGCACTAGATAATCAAGCAAGATACTTACGTCAGTATGGTCCTCGGTTCCGTACGGGTAGCGAGTGTTGAGGTCTGGCAGCGTGCCCTCGGCGACCAACGGCGTCACCTTACACGCCACGCTGCCGCCAGAGGGCAGCGGCGTACTCGCTCCCGTGTGCACCGACTGCTCCGACGACACGTAACTATCACAATCATTACACACATTTAAAATGTAGGACGCTACGTGGACACCAATACACTTGTGTGAATGTGTGACTATGTGTTTGTGTGAATGAGTGAATGAGGGGATGACTTAACCTCATACTCACGTACATATCCTCACCCACGGTGGATGAGGGAGTTTGTTATGTAGGCCCAGATATGGAAACCTTATGTAACTTATGTAAAAACTTATCCTATATACCGCCAGAAGGCGGTTTAATAGAGAGAGGAGGGAGAGGGAGAAGAAGATAGTACAGAGAGAGAGAGAGAGCTAACGCGTGTCTCCGCGTAAACCTATTAGAAATTAGTTTCAAGAACCAGAAAGTTCTTTTATAGTTCTAATATTATGTGATTTCTATCATTAGTAAGGAAACCGTTGAAACAAAAACTTCCCATTTCTCTTCTACTTTAGTAGAATTAAGAATGATGGATCGCATTATTAGTTCTATTCTGTAAAGAATGAGATTGTTTTTTACTGTAGAACTCTTTAGTAGAACGAGTTACCATTTGGGAATGAACCTTTAACTAACGTTATTTCAAGGGTGGACTAACGAAACTCGGTTGATAAAGCCTTCTTTATGAAATGGACAATAGGGATGTGTTTTTTATTGACTCAAAAAAGCTGACTGGCAACAAAACAAATCATCGAAAGTAAAATTTGAATATGTGCACAAATAACGAAGTTATAAACATTTTAGTTTCATGTTAGACAGGGAGGGCACTATACTAGGTTTATGACGTCAAAGTTCAAGATTCCAAACAAATATTATACTTTACACGTGTTTTGCTAGAAAGGGACAGGCGACTCCCTCCCAAATACTTTGAAAGCTTATATTTCAGAACTTAACCAGTCGATTTTAATTATTTTTTCAACGAAATCATCAGATTCAGTTAAACTCTCCACTTATCCTATTATTTTCAATAATTGAAACACATGCCGTATTGACGAGTTCAACTGACCGTTTAATAGGCGGCGTGGCTTGCGCTGGCGACGGCATCAGATGATCTGGCGGGCGCGGCAGCGGGATCGGTGCTACACCCTGCGCTTGCCCGTGAATCTTGGCCAGAGCGTTCTGGTCTCGCATCAGGTACCGCCGGCATTTCAGCATCCCAAAGATGCACAAGATGGCGACGACGACACCAGATAAAGCCATCAGGATCATCATGTAATAGGATGCTGTCTCACCGTTTGCTACCTGTAATTTTAGAGCAAAGTATTAGTTTTTAATTATCATGGTGGCATGCCAACCAATGACTTTGGTATATGTCCATAAGTGAAAGATACTTACAGGCACGCCTTCATGACTTTCCGGATCATTGGGCCCCGGTAAATTTTTCTTCTGATTATTGCCTATGAAGATTTTGACGTCACCGGCAGCAGGTTGAAATATCGTAGAAGCTAGTAAGAACCTAAAGCTATCAATCATTCCATTCAACTGGCTTAACTTCTTTTTAGCTACATAGTATATCACACCGGCCTTAATATCTTCGTGAGTAAAATATGCCACTTCTCTTTCTCTCGCACTTGTTTTTTCGCCGGAACTCCTTATAATTTTCTTTAACATCCCGTATTTGGGTTTTTTAAGTAAGGTGTATATAGGATCGCTTGCTGTTAGCTTAGCGAGCCCGCTAGCGTCCATCGTGCTTAGCGTTATCTTAGTCTTCTCTGCTTCTACTTTCATATCTGCAAGGTTCATCAGGGGTTGCACTATTACTTCTATAGAAAACGGAGGCGTCCCATTACTGTGATGGACGTAAGCTATAAGATCAAAGTTGTCGCTGGCAGTCGTCATATCGTTCTGCATGTATATTACAACCTTCTCCATCAAATCCTTGTGTGAAAAGTAAGTAACGGGATTCCGACCTACGTATATCATACCATAAGTCGGCTGTTGTGTCACATTATACCACACCTTTGTATTTTGAGCGTTCGTCTCTATGTATATCTGATCAGTAGTCAGTGTAGCGACATTGGAACCTTGTTGTAAATATATTGGATGCGATGACGTGGCGTTCAGTATGACAGGTATGACATCAATAGTAAACACCGTGTATGTAGGTTTAAACTGCCCGTCCCACACTCTGAAGTAGAATGTAGCCGTCTGCAACATGCCCGAATGCTCGTAAATTACTCGACCACTGTTTATATCGTCTTGTGTAAACTTGTTAATGGACTGCGCTTCGTCCATCGTACGATTCTTGTCAATCATGACCATCCTGCCTTGCGTGGGGCCGCTTATGATATCGTATACTATCCCCGCAGGCCCTGTGTCTGCGTCTTCTGTCTGCAAGTCGCTTTTAGTGAGAGTATAGTTCTCCCCTTGCACGACCTGAATTTGAGGGGTGTCGGTTAGCAACCTAAATGGTTGATCGTTGACTGGGATTATATGAATCGGTATCGTAACATTGCAGAGCAACACGTAATCAGGTAGGAGGAAGGTGGCCATTTCGATTTTGTCCTGTAACGTATCGGAGTCGTCATGCTCGTAGTTGACCACGCCGCTTTCCAGCTGAGATTGAGTCAGAGACGATAAAAAAGGTTTGAGCTCCCCGTGTAGCGGATGCGACCATCGTGCTTCTATTTGGGGCTGCCTTACACCCGACTGAGTCTCCAAGTACCCGATCACATCACTGACGTTCACTTTTATGGCAACTTTTCCACCTTCCTGCACCTCGATCCGTGGTATCTGAACATACTTGGCTAAGCCACCAGATGACACAGATATTTCTATGTTGAACGTTTGCTCGGCCAGCGGCTTAGCGAAAGGCGCTTCGACGGAAAAGACAAAAGAATCGTTAGTTTGAAGGTCCGAGAAAGGATGCGTGTGTTCGTAGTAAACCCTCGATTTGTTAACGTCTTGTTGAGTGAACTGTTTAGCTGATCTGTGATAGTTTTCTCCGTTCATGACGATTAGCCTCCCGAGCGTCGGGGCTCGTTCTACTTTGTAAATTATATTCCTTGTAGGGTCTGAGCACTTGGACATCAGTATATTGTTTGTCAGTGGCTCCCTCATCAGTGGAAAAACACGTAATTTTTGTTTGCGCGTAATCTTTAACGAAATTGATTTAGTAGATATGAGGAACGTGATTTTGGACAGCTCATGTAGGCCATCTGTGACATTGAAGATCATTTTTCCTTTTGTGCCGTCTGTAAAGATAACGTTACTCTTTAAAATCAGTCATTTTGAACAATTTAGTATTTTAAATAGTTTGGTATAAGAGGACTTTATCTCTCTGCCCTTGTCACGCTGCTTCCTGCTTCCTTGTCTGCTGCTTGTCTGCTTTGCCCGCGCATACACGTAAAAAAACAAAAACATGCTAATTTGTTTTTCCGCGGTGTTTAAAAGTGGATTTTATCGCGGCTGGCGTGCTAGGATAATATATATTCTACTTACACAGAGATGGACTGAGATTACCGAAATGCGTTTCGTATGACGGGATAATTTAAATTAATTGATTGATTTTATCGTAATTTAAACTTAACAATATCCAATAGGTATACTTACTAGTGTGCACAAAAATAACTTGTTCCTTATCAATATCAGCCTGCGTGAAGTGATTAACAGGCGTCTCGAGGTTACCTTTCAGCGCCATGTAACCCGACATTATATCCACCACAATGATAGTGACATTTTCCAAGGGAGTGTCGATATCGTTCACATCTGCAACAATCGTGACATGTGGTAATTATTATGTTACGTATAATGCAGTTTTACCGTAGCAGTGCATAGGAGGTCAGGACCCCTGTTCAGAGCGGCGTCGGAAACTTCCGATACGAATTTCGCTTCCTCCGTCTTTGTCAACCTGAATGCAGATGAGTGGGACGGATAGTGTAGATCCGAACGGAAAACTTTCCGATGGAGTTGTGAATAAGGGTGCTGGACCCCCTTAGTCGTAACGAAATCGTATAGTTTTACTATTCTATATAGACAATAGACAATCAATTATTTGTGGCAAATAATAAATATTTATTTTTATTACTAAAGAATTCTATCTACTATAGTTTATTCGCAGCTTGTCTCATAGGGATGATAATCATGTTGTTGTATATTCCAATGGATCATGTTTATTGGCGCTTTAAGTATTTCTTATGGCGTGAAGTCATGGGCAAGTTTTCTATACCTTTGTGGGAAGCTGGAAAGCTGGGAATGTCATGTGAAAGCTATGGTTTCGTCCATGTTTTACTGTCCTAGGTATATACTTACATAGTTCATTTCTCGTTAGCGCAAAACTGCCTCCTTCCCAAACACAAAGTCCAGTATTAGCGGCCACTATAGGCGTCTCGTCGTTCACAGATACAATGTTGATTCTGACATAGAAAGCGCAGCTTTGCTTGTTGTTCTCGGTTAGGGCGATAAGCTTGAACACGTCTGTCGTTTCTTCTGAGCCGTCATTCACGTACTACAAAACAATGTACTATTACTTAAGGGCTTTGATGATTTTGGCATACCTACTGTCCGCCATCTTGTTTTTTCTTCAAAATAGCCGCCACTCATAAAACCTGACATATTGTGTGTAACAATAAGGTTCAACAATACTAAAGGGCATGTATGTACTCATCATTATGAACTACTTTTACAATGAGGCCAACCATTAAATCGCGAAAAAAAAACCCAGCTGTTGCATATAAAAATTTCTTTGGGTTGGACAAAAAGTATGGAACAGCTGATTTTTTTTCCCGCGATATCATGGCTGGCCCCATAGTAAATGTTGTTCATAATAATGAGTACATACATTACATACTATTCAGTATTGTTGAACCTTTTTGTTACACATTTTATAGATAGCTGACACTAATACGAACAATGTTTGTATAAACAAAATCTCCCCAAGTGTCACGTTTCCAAGATAAACGTTTTCAAAGTTACACTGGTGGCGCCGCCGGTAAGTTGACTAAGAACTAAATTGAATAGGCTCTAAATATACAGTCATGAAAATCATCCAAAAGGAAGATAGAAGTGTGCGGAAACTATTTATTAAAAATAAAAAAACCAGTAAAGTGGTGGGTGGTAGTGGTAGTGGTTGGTGGTGGTAGTGGTAGGTGGTGGTAGTAGTAGGTGGTGGTGGTCGTGGTAGTGGCAGGTTCTTGAGTGGCGACCGCGAACCGGAAGACGCAGCGTAGGCGCGGCCTCCCACTATATATATATATATATATATAGCCATTTGCATCCACCGGTTGCCCGCGACTTTTACAATGTCGTCGGTCCACCTATAGGTATATATATAGGTGGACCGACGACATTGTAAAAGTCGCGGGCAACCGGTGGATGCAAATGGCAGGTAGTCGTACATTGTGGCGGTCTAAGGGGGAGGCCTTCGTTCAGCAGTGGATGTCTCCGAGCTGATGATGATGAAGCAGGAAAGTAAAATAAGCTACTAAATTACCAACGCAAGAATTCTCACCTGTATATTCCCAGAGTTTAGTTTTAGAACTGGCAACAAGTTAAGACCTTGATCACCCATCACGATCTTGCCGTACTTCGGTTCCTGGATAACTTTGTACGAGACCACCTTCCCTCTGTAATACTCAGTTTCGGTCTTAAACAACTCCGGCCGCAGACTGACCGCTTCCCCTTCAACGACAGTTAGATTCGCCGCGGAAACGTAAAAATGTTCAGGAATGATGATGATAGCTAATTCGACGTCTCGCAGCCATACGATTCCGTTTGTTACGTCCATACGCATTTTATCCTTTGTTCTGTTGACTCCGGATTGGACGTAAACCAGCCGATTTGAGTTTATAACGAACTGGTCGAAAACTTTAGTGTGCACGGGTTCTTCGTTGTAGTTTTCTAGTTCTAACGTGCCCGCTGCGGGGACGACTTCAAGCCAGCCGTGGTTCGGGCCCTCGGTCACTTTGTACACTATGTTCGATGGCTCGATCTGTGGATGCATCACCTGAACACAGGAAAACATTTTGATAGATTAAAAACTCTATTGCGCCGTAAGAACAGAAAATAGTATCAGTAGTCCTGATGTAGTATCAAAACTGTGCAATACCTTGAGCACAAATCACAGAATTTTGTTTTTTGTTTGTCATTTTGTGTTTGTTTATATTTGTTACCGCTTCTCGCTAAAACAGCTGAACGGGTTTGGATGAAACTCGGAATGAAGATAGATTATTTGCCGGAATGACAAATAGGCAACTTTTTATCATCATCATCATCACCGTTTTTCAACATGCGACCCGTGGTTGTGTGAAACCTAGTAAACTAATTAAATGGGGAATCCGACGCGTCTGCTTCCCAGCTACGCGTACGGCGCGGCCATACCGCGCTAACGTTCTAACTCAGATAACGCGTGAGAGCGAGTGCTTTGTGCACAAGTTCATGCGCAGTTTCTGTACTGTCTAGTTACTGTCTATACGCATTATTGAGGACATCGAAAAGTAGAATAACTTTTAAGCTGCATTGTTCTATCTCTCACCTCTAAGATGTCCTTGGTAATATTGACGCTGGTAGACTCTTCGACAACCAACGGTCGGTTCGTTGTAACTTTCAGAGGTTCCCAGTAGCTAGATGGGAAAATTTTGATCGTATATACGCCTTCGCCCCAAGTATCAAGACACATGACTTTGAATCTGAAAAAGAGAAGATGTAGAGACAACGTTAAATGGACCAGGTGAAGAAAGTAGGTCAGTTTTTAAAAGGCCGCATTTGACCAATAATTCGCTAGACAGTGGTACCATAACATATTTCGTTTCCTTTACCGTGAAACATCACCAAAATCATAAAGGTGAGGACCATAGAGACAAATAAAATCATAATATAATGTCATCCTGCTAAATTATGGTGTAGTCGCAAAATGTCTCATGCTTGCAAAATTTCAAGCAATCTCATCTCACTGGCTCGAGCAGGGGTCCAGGTAAGCATTAATTAGTCGGAGTAACAACTGGTGCTATCTTCGCGAATCATTTTATTGACTCTAAATTTACCATCATAATTATAAAGACAAACTGAGAGTACTTACGCAATAATGAGTTTTACGTATATTTGGGGTGAGGAAGGTATGGACCCTCGTAAATGTATCATCCAGCTAGGCTAAACTGATTACTCTCCTGGGCTAGGGAGACACTGAAGAATCCTGATGTCTGTCCAAGGGGGGAAATCATGGGAGACACAAGTCCGACACCAAAAATACTGATGTCTCCCTATAAACTTTTTTTTTGCAATTTCTCGAGGCTTAATGCCAAAATAACTCTTATTTAACCTAAAATATCGTAACAGTTTTGTTCTCGCTACGCTCGCACATTAGTGATGCATTTCTTATCTACGATCCGCTCCGTTTTACCTAATTCGCCCTAAATCGATTAAAACATCTCAAAATCTTAGCACCTGCTACGCTTGAGCATTATTGTCGTAAATAGTAATCCTTATTATTCGTAATCTGAGTCAAAATTAACAAAAATATGTCAAAGTTCGCTCGCTACACTCGCACATTAATAATATGTTTTTCACACCTAGTTGTTATTGAATAGAAAATGTAAAAAAAATATGCTCCCTACGTTCGCGCATTTTTTTGTGGTCTATGTCTCTGAATTTCGGCCTATTACCACAAACATTTTTATCACAGATATAAAACCCTACTACGAGCAAGTCCTGACACGCGTTTGCCTTTTTTCAATTTGGGTGCCCCCAAAAACCAAGAGTACGGATACGTGCCTATCTATCTATATCTATTAATGATAAAAATACCTGAACTGGTCTGTGGGCGTCTTTGGCTCACGATGTCTATACGCGACTCTGCCAGTCGCTACGTCTAGTTGAGTGAATGTATAGGCTCCCTGGCCCTCCCCTACTTCAATAGCTCCGTGTTTAGGTTCCAATGTCACTTCGTAACGGATGTCTTCTTCGAGACAGTTCATGTTTGTATCCACCTAAAAACAGAAGTTGAGACCATAGAGGTAGTACCAGGAAAGTGGCGTAAGACTTATTCAAATTCTATTTCTCATTTTGAGATACAATTTTATTTACCTGCATGTCTCTTCCAGTTATGAGTACAGCCTTTCCGTTTTCTACTATAGACCCGTCGTTCGGATACATTCTTATAAACGGCGGAGACGCTTGAATCTCAAGGTTGCCGTTGACATCAAACAATCCGTCTGATATCCAAAAAGCCATCTTCCCGTACTCTTTCCCTTGGTGCTTGAACAAGACTAGATTCTTATTAATGTCCTCTTGGGAGAACTGCGCTATTTGCTCCGATGGATTGTCCGCTCTGAAAATACCTCCGTTCGGAGGATCCTTTGTGTAACGCTGGACAGTGTAGATTATATCAGATGGTTTAGTATCCAAATCTGCGTCAGTATAGCTCAAATCGCGAGCGGTAATCAGTCTCGCACCACCGTGCACTATGTGGAATACATTCTCGTTCGCTCTAACGGGGCTGTTATCGTTCTTCAGTATTATGTCTATGTGAAAAACGCCGACGTACTGAAAATCTTCCGGTTCAGGGCTCAGCGCCATGAAATGGAACGCGTCGTGCCGACTCTCCGAATCGTCGTGTGCGTAATAAACTCTATCTGAATTCAACTCTTGTAACGTGAAATATGTCGTATTGTCTCTTACGACTCTGAGGTCTTCGTTTATTACCTCAATCTTGCCGTGTTTAGGTAGGTGAGTTAAGTTGAAGATTAAATTAGTAACTGCGTCAGTGCGTAGATTTAGATGCGTAGCCGGAATGACCATTCTAGAGCCTTCCATGACTTGCAACCGCTCCAACGTCGTGTGAACTCGATTAGGGGAACGATCAGAGGGTAGTGAGCCTGGAGTGTGTTTTATCGTCATTACTCCAGTTATATTATCGCATTCCGTCGCTCCTACTACGAAAGAAAACTCGTCTTGTATGTGAGAATATGCCCTTCTATGCAATCTGTACCACAGCTGATCGTTATCAATGTTTTGCTGAGTGAATGTATTGTGCATTTGCAAATGTCGTTTCCCTGACGATAAGTGAAGTATTCCGTACTTAGGTGGCCTTATTATGGTGAATAAAATCCTATCGGAAGGTAATACGAGAGGTTTCGTTTTGAATTGAAGATGCTGCGCCGATATGAAAGCCTCTCGAGTGTTGTTCAGCACTAATTCTTCGTTGACCGATTGGTACAATTCTAGTTTTATAAATGTTAATCGAAAGTCGTATAACGTGTTCGTTCGTATCGTTCCGACGGAGGCTTTGAACTGAAACATGAACGAAACAAAGATCATTAAAGTATCGATGAATGTCGAAAAACAAAAATGCTATGCTAACATTATCTTTCGATTTCAGAACGATATTTATAAAATCGATAGATAGAATAAAATACGCCAAGCACTATGCTCGACGTATCTTTTCTTATAAAATTCAGATTATATTTCTTTATACAAATTAAACATGTAATTTACAGATAAATATATAAAAAATTACACGCTAAGTAGCTAACATGGGCGAATAATTCAGCACTGAATCTGCCCAGCCTATCAAAGAATATATCAAGATCACTCGTTGAGAGAGTATGTTAATCGTAAAAGAAATTACTGGGTATGAAGAGATTTAACATCTGATATATCAGGGTGACGAGCGCAGTCCAGTGCGGTGCAGGATTGTGTTCGATGAAGTTCTTTATTCTGGCACTGCTACTGTTAGTGGTGACGCTTACCACCAGGTGAAAGTCTTGCACGTCTCGTCACTTGCAAGTATCAAAAAAACGGGGTGCGGCCCGCGCTCGACGGTCGACGACGCGCTGGTCCTCGTGCGGCAAAAGCAGTCTCACTTTGCTTAACGGAGTCGGATTATTCACTTTGTTATGAAGTAAAATATAGTAATGAATAATCACAGTCCTACCATTCCGTAAATAACACAAGTAACTATTTAAAAACAACAGACTTCAAATTAATATGGAACCACCTCGAGAGTATACCATTAACAATTTTTTTTTTAAATATCAGTCCACAATTAACGGAGAAATCGGTGAAAACACATTTAAAAAAAAATTACATACATATATTCCAACATAGAACCTCCTCCATTTTTGATGTCGGTTAAAAAGAGATAGATATATGAATGAATAGAATACAATTTCTAATAAGGATCCCAAATGGCCCCGTTATATTCGTGTTTACTGTGCAGAGGCCTTATTTTTGAACCGTGCGCAAAGCCGCGCATGCGAAAGGAGCCGACTTTCAAACGATATTGAACCTTATTCCAAACAGTATCGTTCGAAGGTCAGCTCCTTTCGCATGCGCTACGCTTGCGTATGATTCAAAAATAAGGCCCCTGATAAGCTGTATAGAGGGCCATAGGTGCATCGGTCCCTTAAGTTTAAAGTTTATTCAATTAAATCGTGTAGTCTTATACTAACACTCACTTTGAACTCATCATGGGAGGGATTTCCCAGTAGATGCATGTACCGCACTCGTCCAAACGTGACCATTTCGCTGGTGAAGGAATCGACCGTCTGCCACGTACCGTCCAAAACGCGCAGACGTTCCACCACGCCAAATTGTGGCGGCTTGACTATGTCGTATCTGCGGACAAGATGAGCCTATGGATTAAACCTCGATGGTATCCCAAAATGGCGCAACAAGGGATCTGTCAAATACACATATTGGTCGCGTTATGTAAAAAGAACGCTGGCGGTTAAGCTGCGCAGTAGGCGATTTAGGCGATATCTAATATATTTTTCCATGTACCTAGCAATAACCAGTATACGAAGCTACGAGCAAAAGGCTAATTAATAATTATTTAAAACAATTGGCCTAGTACTTTTGTGCGCAAGTGTACACATGCGCAAACACACCCCCTCTAATTTATTCCAGCGTTCTTTTTACATGACGCGACCTGTACATCAAGACAAGCATACTTCAAATTATGCGCGCGCGCACACTGACACAAACACGCATGCACAACACACCTTGGCCGTCATTTAACCACTTGGCAATATGATTTGTAAGTATTCAAAGCAGGAAACATACTCACAGACTGTACACCACTCAGGCGTTTTAATATAGTTTTTGCATTTTTATGATATTAGGTTAATCGACAATGGTGCCGATTCCCTTGTTCACAAACTAAACTAAATTTAAGTTCAGTGCATCTTTTTCTTTCCATTTCATTAAAAAAAGGACTGAAGATAAAATATTAGTTTAGTCTATTATTGACTCTATTGCAGACTTTGCCTGAGAAAGTACCTCACTTTTGCCAGTTATTCAACCGCTAAGCAGAAAGGTGCAAGCATTACTGTGTTTCGGTGTTCGGAGCGCAGCGCAGTACGGCGCAGGATTTTGTCCGCGAGTTCTCAATTCGGGCACGCTACTGTTACTGTTTATACTGTTAATGGGCAGGCGTGATGCTTACCACTAGGATAACGTCTCGCCCATCTCGTGACCCCATTGCATAAAAAAGTAGTTTACTAGCTTCTACTAGTCACAATTATCGATAGGTTCAATACCGCACAAAGACATTGTGCTGAGTGCTAGTTTTTCCCATTGTGTGTATGTATTCGATCGTGTTAAACGTTCTAAGATTTATGAAAATAACTATAGTGCGCAATCTTGGCACTAGATGGCGCTGCTGTTATTACATACAAATGTATTAAGCATTAACGCCATCGAATACGAAAGCGCAACTGCTAAAACTAATTTCCCGAAAACTTACTTGACTGGCACGTTATTTTCGTCAGCATTGGTGGTGAAGGTGAGATTGTCGGCGGCAATGATCGCATACGAGTTGTGGACGAGTTGCAGCCCCGTGTTGTTGACGAGTCGCACCTGCAGCGGAACTACTGAGATGCGCAGGATGCCCGGCCCGCTCGTCTCTATACCGTCGGACACCTGCACAAACAATAACTGTGTTACATTTGAACTAGGTTGGCAAAAAAGAGTAGAATAGGGACGCCAGTAGCGCAAATAGTTCTACATGCTAGCCAGCAACCCCATAGTACGTCAGGGAAAGATGAATTCAGGTCGTTGGATGAATTCTGCAGTCATTACAGTTTAGTTTGCCTTTATAAAACACTGTAGTAGGTTTTAATTTCTCATTTCTCTCATTTGGGAGCCACGCTGCTTGGATTTCTTCCACGCAGTGTGACGCTTAGAAAAGAATCAACTCTATCAATAGAAGTCACACTGCGTGGATATTCTTCCAAACAGTGTGACGCTTAGAAAATAATCAACTCTATCAATAGAAGTCACACTGCGTGTATATTTATCCACGCAGTGTGACGCTTAGAAAACAATCAACTCTATCAATAGGAGTCACGCTGCGTGGATTTCTTCCACGCAGTGTGACGCTTAGAAAAGAATCAACTCTATCAATAGGAGTCAAGCTGCGTGGATAATCTTCCACGCAGTATGCCGCACAGAAAAGAATAACTCTATTAATAGGAGTTACGCTGCGTGGATATTTTTTCACGCAGTGTGACGCTTAGAAAGGAATCAACTCTATTAATAGGAGTCACGCTGCGTGGAACATCTTCACACAGCGTGACGCTTAGAATCAACTCTATTAATTGGAGTCACGCTGCTTGGATATTCTTCCACGCAGTGTGACGCTTAGAAAATAATCAACTCTATTAATAGGAGTCACGCTGCGTGGAGCCTCTTCACACAGCGTGATGCTTATAAAAGAATCGTCTCTATTACTAGCCGAGTCACAATAATTAATCAAATTAAAATTAAAATTACCTGCAAAGTAAGCCTCAAAGAGGTCTTGTTGAGTTGTTTTTCTCCCATGGAACCGTGCACGAATGAAATGACTCCAGAGTCAATTTCTTGCTGCGTGAACGAGTCCACTGGCTGGCCTAGCATTTCTATGTGGCCCCTGAAGTTATATAATATGTTTTTTTATCAATATAATTGCTTCGTTACCTATCTTGGAACAATATCAAACTAGCTATTTCACTGCGATTTCGTATGCAATCAAAATCGATATTTTTGTTCTCAGCGGTTGGTCAGATTTGCCTTTGTTTAACTGCGTCATTCTTGACATTCACTATTGGGCACAGGTCTACTTTCGAAGTTAAACTGGACCATATTCTACACGTTGGCCTAATGCCGGATGGCGAATTAACTTACGCCACTGAAAAGTTTCTCCATCATCATCAGCCCGGAGACGTCCACTGCTGAACGCAGACCTCCCCTTACACCGCCACATTGTACGTCAACCTGCCATTTGCATCCACCAGTTGCCCGTGACTTTAACAAAAAAGTTCTAGAGTGGCGACCGCGAACCGGAAGACGCAGCGTAGGAAGGCCTTCCACTAGGTGCACCGACGACATTGTAGTTTCTCTGCTTTAAAATAATAACTAAAACAATGTGGTATTTCATTTCTTACCCCTAGCTTTTAATTTGCTATAAGATCCATAACCTAACTTGCTTGATAGATTGTGGAATGCGAGAGGAAGAGTAGTTTCTACTTTATGTCCGGAGTGTCACAGGCGAATTGTGCAATCTGGCCTTAATAAAAAAAAGTTATGTAATAACAATAATAATTACCCATTAGGTTCATTTCTTCCATGCAACACTGTGTACAACAGATCTTCGGGAGAAGTATCAGGGTCTTCTGCCTTCAATATATCAGAGGTGATCACTTTTTTCGTGCCCTGTGTAAATAACAGCATTACATGACTATTCGATCAAAATCAAGAATCATAAAACACGTTGATAAAAACAGTTCTATAGTCTAGCAACCGAATATAAAGAGGATCCACAGAATTGGCAGGAGAGAAAAAAATAAACCAGTTCCAAGATTTTTTCGGCAAGCTATAATATCATCAGAAGCCTGAATACGTCCACTGCTGGACGAAGACTTCCCCCTTAATAGGGAGGGGTTATCGTCATCCCCACGCTTGGCAGGTGGCTTGGGGACCGCAGAATGCTCACCACCGTTAACCGAGAGGACGCTGCTGCCCTGTTCTGGATGCTGTTTTAGGACAAACACAGGTTCCAAGCCAGTATCATCATAATCAGTCAGAAGACGTCCACTAGTTCACAATTCTGGCCCTGCTACTATTATTGGCTGGAATGACGCTTACCACCAGACGAACGACTCGTTCATCACTTCACTCCATTGCATAAAAATGAAGTTTAAGGGTTATTTTAGAATAAAAGTTTACGTAAATGACAGCAAAGCGACCGCTCATTTTAATGTGATGTCATCTTGTTATTCTTTAGTTGCCGACCAGACTGTAACTTATTGTGTGTGACTTTAACTGTGACTAAGACCTTATTTAACTTGATAATTATCATAACACTAGACAATATTATCCTATCAGAAGAAAGAAGAAGAAAGTATCCTATGGTCTAATTCGATGTTTAGTTCTATACTTCAATGCTGAACTATATTCAGGCAGGGGGGTGTCACACCGCAGTTTAGGTATGTTCGGCCAGCGCTCTGTCCGGGAGGACCGGAGGACCAGGTTACAAGGCCAGGACCAGGTTAGCAAGGCCTAAGTCAGTGGCCGCTCTCTTTTTATCACGTTTGCCTCGTCGCACGTAACTAAGCATACGTGATAGAAAGAGAGCGGTATATCTAGGCGAATATAGCGAGCGGTATCCAGCGCTGTGCGAGTTGAATTACTACTTTACTGCCTAGTAGATAGAGTCCTTATGTGTTTCAATTCCTTTGCGGAGTGAACTTTCTGTACGTAGTACTATAATTTATTCTGTGATTCAGGCATCCCATTTTTTACACGTAGTACAAGTTCCCACCAATATAAATGCAAAAGTTTGTCGGATATGTGTGTGTATGTTTGTTACCATCTCCACGCCAAAACGGCAGAACAGATTTGGCTCTAACTCGGTATAGAGATAGCTTATTTTCCGGAATAACATATGGACTACTTTTTATCATCATCATCACAGTGTTTCGTCACCACGCGGGTGAAACTGCGAGGCGCAGCTAGTATTTTTACATAGCAGTCATTTAAAATAGTTTGGTACAACTGTGCAAAGCAAATAAAAACTAAATTACTAAGACAGAAAACATAAGTACACAATTTTATTATGAAAACTGACGTGGTTTTGACACATTCACCGGATATGATCGAAACTATAGTCAGAGTACCCGATTTAATTAAACGTGAGTATTCCTATATATATATTCAGCAGTGGACGCCTTATGGCTGACGACGACGACGAGTATTCCTATATAAATAAAACAAAATAAGTATACTATTGTCACAGATGAAATAATCTTTTGCTGGACCTACGGTTAGATCAAAGAAGCAAAGGATATAGCTCTACCCATACAATGCGAGAATAGTGGCGTGTTTTAACTATTTAAATTAATAGCAACAAGTTAAAAGGTTATATCTCAAATTGCAAAGTTAATGACTTTTCATCACTTTATTCACGACAGTTGATCTTTGCCGAGACGCAAACAGTTGCACTGGCGCGTTTCGGCGCAACCTTAGGTCGATGTGGTCATACGATGCAGCGCGGATTGTACATCCTATGTTTCTTTCGTCAAAAGAAGAACGTTATGAGTGTGCTGGGTTAAGCCGAGCTACAGATAAACACGAGTCCTTTAATAGCATGTATTTCGTTATTTTGTTTTGCTTAAGAGGCTGTTATTAAAATGCTGCGACAGTAATGACTCGACGTCTTATTTACTAATTTGTTTAATTTTATTATACTCACACAATATTAAATAGGTTAGGTTTGCAGTGGCTTCTGTGGGCACATGACATTAAATTCATGCAATAACACGCAAGCAAATTAAAAACACTAAATGCGCTGGGTACATTCTGAAAAATAATAAAACAACTATATTAATGCGATTAGAACTAATTCTATTTGCTGTTAAGGTTATTATAAAAAAAGGGTATTACTAAATAATAAAAGGGAATACAATAATAGAAGTGTACATAACACTATCGTGATGGTCTTGTATAGATTGCTTATGGGGCATAAGGCCCGGTTGTAGCGAGGTACGTCCAGGCGAGTAAACGATAGGCACTAAACTTTAGTAGGTTTTTCTTTGTTTTTAAAAATATAACAAAGAAATACTGTAATCTTAAAAATCAAAAAACTAAATGATACTATATTCTAACTATTAGTATAAATTTTATGTGGTTTCATAACGTATTTTCTTAGTTCTAGCTAATCGAAATGTCGATTTAGTGTCTACTTTGTTTTTATTTACTATCAAGCCAAACATTCAAAATCACGTTAACTAAAAGACAAAAAGCTAAAATATATGATCAAATTTTAATAAAATATTTTTTTGGTTCAATATCGGGCATTTTTTATTTTTTCCACATTTAAAAAAGTCCAAAATTGATACAAGGCCGCCATAAGCAATCCGTCATAAGTTATGACCATAGCTGTGTTACCCTGTACTACGAGTGACAAAACAGTCCAGCAGGCACAGCACGGTCCGCAGACCGTGACAAAACCGTCTCTATTCTTATTGTTATGAAAAAACAGGACAACGCTACGATTCTGTATAAGCCTGTCTCGTTTTCGCATGAAGTAAAGGCATTACAAAACTTTGTCGCGAACCACATGCTACGCCTGCAGGACATTCTTGCAGTGGCGCTTATCGCCATGAGTAAATGTATTGCATATCCATTATGTTTTAATAATTTATATCAGCTTCTATACTAAGTACTAGTAAAACATGCATAATTAAAAGAACACGCTTTGCTACTGAATTTATACTGAAACGTTTCAACACTTACCTGCGTTAACCTGAGCACTTTCCCAGGCAGTAGGTTAAGCACGGGCGGGTCGTTGACCGGCGTCACATTCACATGGAGTACGAAGGTGTTCCTGCCTTGAAGATAGCTTGGCAGGGTGAACTTCGTTTCCTGAATAAGTTCCATGTCTAAAACTATGGCGTCTTGATGGTTTTCCGAGCCATCGTGCACGTAGCGGACCTGAAACCCGAAACAGCATCCTGTATATGCCAGACTCGTATCAAATACCTTGACAATAGGCTAGATGACTGGTTTTTCTTTATTGTCCTATTAAAATGTGTCCCAAAAATATAGCTAATTAATGGAAACAAAATGAAAATCTGATCAAATATGAGCAACTTACTTATAAGCATTTTAATATCATGCTAGACAGAGAGGAGAATATGACGCCACTTCTCTGTACGCCATATAAATTCTATTATGACAAGGATGGCGCACAGAGGCGTGACGTAATTTTTTGTTTTGTGAGAAAGGGTCAGAGTTTTCTCTACCAAAAACTTTAAGCGCTTATATATCAGTGCATTAATAACCGATTTCAATTATTTTTCACTAAACATATTATATTTACTTAAATTCTTCATCAAAGCTAATGGTTTCAACGATATAAACATCAGTCATCGACCCTATTCTCAACAGCATTATCTTCGCCGCCAGTGCTTCCTCTCTTATCTTAATGGCTGCAACCTATGCGTAAGGTACACCAGAACGTCACAAGCTGACCGAACATGACGAAATCGCTGATCAGCTACTGCTACTATTGGTATCTAAGTGGGCATTAACCACACATTCCAACACTTTGAGAGTAAAGAGTTGATGGCAATAGAACGGTAGTTAAACGGGTGCGATCACCTTTTTAACCGACTTCAAAAAAGGAGGAGGTTCTATGTTCGACTGTATGTTTTTTTTAATGTATGTTCATCGATTTCTCCGTCAATTGTAGACCGATTTAAAAAATCTTTTTTTTATTTGTAAGTATTCTCGACGTGGTCTCATATTAATTTGAAGTCGGTTGTTTTTTTAAGTTATATGTTTGGAACACTTTCCATAAAGATGGCAGCCCGAGGTACACGAAAACAAAAACAGGCGTGTTAAGACTGGGGTTTATTCTGCGCCTTCTTAAGTTCGACCTCTGGATGATATCCGGCCCAATATACAAAATGTTGCTCTATAAGTAGTTGAACACGACACATACCTTGTCTCTAGACAAATCCATGAGCGTGAAAAACTGCTTCGATTTTCCATCTTCCACATAGCTAGAGTACTGAGCACTCCGTTGAAGCGAGAGGTCTATAGCTATGCGGCCATGTTGCGGCGACTGTGTTACATAGAACACGACACCCGAAGGTCGGACACCGTATTTATGGTGATCTAGAACCACATCTATATTTTGAGTTGTGATCACTGTCACACCGCCCTCTTGGACGGTCAACGGGTAAAGAGCGACTAATTCTAGTTCGCTACTCGACTTGGAGAAGACCTGAAAACGAGATAAAGTATACTAATAGTAAGTAAAATTCTTCTTTTACACGATCGTATAAAAAGGAGAGTGTGTAGTAAGTAAGATGATATGTGCAATTGCGCATATTATATGTGTGTTCCATTATGTCAATTCGCCATGTTCCACAGACACTACTATTCCAAAAATCATACCCTCCAAATTTCATTTAGGGGGTAATTTTGGTAATACACACAGAAATAAAAAGCTTAATAAAAACTTTAATAGCCCATTTTACTCCCTTAGGGACGGATTTTGAAACAATCCTTTTTTAGTGGACCTCTACATTTTACTAAGAATACCCCTTCAAATTCAAGTCTTTACGTTTAGTGGTTTAGACTGTACTTTGTCTATCAGTCAGTCAGTCACTGAAGACAAAGTCTCTAGATGAAACTAGATTTCGTGTTATTTATTTATTTAATTATTTATTTATTGGAATATCAATAAATTCTCGAAATCTTGATGTGTTTTTGGATAATACCCTAGTGGGTACTTGGTAACCAGGTTTGGTACTTGGGTCGATGTACTATCGAATGTCACTATAATTTTAGTGTCGCAAACATAGTTTTTTTAAATTATACAACTTTAACAGAGCACAATTTTTGATATCCCCCGTCCGTAGTTATAAAGTTATATATTCATTACACCACTCTGGTACTGACCTTATACTTCTCAGCGTAGTCCGGATTGATACACAAGTCGGAGTCACATTTGCAAGTGAAATGGTCGACGCCGTGCTGTTCGCAAACAGCCTGATTCACACACGGCGGCGTGATAGGGTTGGTCAGACATGGGTAGAACCACACGCATTTAGGGCTCACACCGTATGTCACCACAGCATTGGGCAGACCGAAAATCTTATCATCTGCTTCTATAGGTCTGATGCAGCCCTGAAAAACATGTTGATCTTTGATAGCAATAGACTCGACGAATTTCTAATGCTATGTTCATCAAAGTAACATGGCGTGGCTTGGATGGGTTCCCAACGAGTCACGCTGTGACTCGTTGGTTAAGCGGGCCGTAGCTTGTCACGCGTCAGGACATCATATTGTAAACTTCAGTTGAAGGTAGAAAGGTATGAAGAATAGAAAATCCCATCTCGTAATTCAATGCAAGTTTCCTTTGTGGAATCCAGTGTATCGTGTAAAGAAAAAAACGTATTTCCTAGTAACCAGTATCGTATAACGAAGAATTTTTCTTCTGCCGTAACTGAGCCTCCGGTTTCGTACGCAGCCGAACGGGTATTGATATAGAACAAACAGTACTATTGTAGAGCCGTGCGAGCACATCGGAAGAAGACGCGTCTCGAAACCGCGAGGTCGTGGGAAGGATCTCGTGCTGTCATTGAGTCCTTTGGAATGTATATACTTGATTTTAAAATGCATACCACTTAAAAAGCGTAGCCTTTCGGTGATGGGAAACATCGTGTGGATACGTGCAATTGTCCTGAGAAGAAGTTCGATAGCGTGCCAATGTCGTGAACCCAAGCAGTATCTCTGCCATCATACCGGACATGTGACCACCTATCAGAGCCACATCTACTGTCGAATGCATAATTAGACGGACTAAACAGACATTTTGAATGTTGCTACTTTTTGGCAAAATTTAAATAGTTCTGGGATAAAAAGATTAAGATTATTAACATATTATGTTAAGACTTTTATTAACTTATGAAGTTATGTTAATAAACTTAATAATTTCACCCCAGTGAACTTCTTCGATATTTCCATACTAGCTTTTGCCCGCGGCTTTGCCCGCGTAGTAATGTTGAATACTGGAATTCGGTTAAATCGGGGCCCAACTCAATTGAATCACTAAAATACGTATATTATTGCATTTTTTCCAAGCCGCTTGCAAGTCTTTAAGTTTTCTTGAGGATGACCAAATTTGGCATGTCGCGTTTGCAATACTTACTTCAAAACAAAGCCGTCTTGTTGAATTTTAAACAGACAGATAGATGGACATGACAAACTTATAAGAATTCCTCGTAGTACTACGGAACCCTAAAAATGTCTGCTAATGACGCTATAGTTGCCGGGGCCTTTCACCCGAAAGATTACAATATTTAATTGTAGACAACGTTTTTGATTTTTTTGTTGGAAGGTGCTAAAATAGCCAGGCTTTCAGGGGAGCTAACTCGCGAGCAAGCCACATAGAACTGACCATGCGAAAAACAGTCCTGCCTTAAATCAATACCAGCGTATTTTAAAGTTTGACCCTGAGCCTTATTGATGGTCATGGCAAAACAAACTTTTAGAGGAAATTGAAGCCTTTTGGAGTCATAAGGTAAGTCACTGGGAATCATGGGAATACGCGGCACAAACACTGTTTCGCCATGGGCACACCCAGTCAAAATGATGGCCTCAACCAGATTACGATGCAGCATTTTTACTTGTAACCTGGTTCCATTACACAATTTGGGTGGTCTTAAATTCCGAAGGAGCATGACGGGTGTACCTTTCTTCAGGATAAGCCTCTGATATGGTAGCCCCGCTGGTCTTAATGAATTTAAAAACTCAACTGGATAGTTTACAGCATCATCATTATTGCATACCGTATCAACAGAGTCAATGAAATGAAATAAGCTTAAGCAGAAAAAGTATGATAACAAAGAACGTAAAAAGATTACCAAAATATCGCAAGAATTACGAAACTTCGATAAAATACAGTGCTGCACTGATCGCTTAGGTAGACTCGGTGTGGGTTGGAGTGGGGCGCGCTCGAGGTACAGCGCGTTATACTCGGGTTTTAACGTATCTGAGCCGACGCGGGATGGACGTTTCGAAAGCGCTGTGCTTGGTGCGTGCACCGGATCAAGTACATGTGTTTAAAATATTTATCTTCTTACGCATAAACACTCGATTAGCTAATCTATAAATATAACATTTTTTTTCAAATGAAAAACTGACCCGTGGCCTTCCAGTTTTGAAATTGTTTGAAAATTCGGAAACATATTTATGTTTATTTTATCTTATCTCTTAAGTCAAAAAACTTAACAGCCTTAAATGAATGGTTTCGGCAAAATAGTATTTTAATGATACATTGAACCCCTTGCGAATTTTTCAAAATCGTTGCTGAGTGTGCGTTTCTCTGCATCAGCCCTTAACACTAATGGTATATCGGCCTACCCTGATTGGGCCATATTCACTACGCTGGCCCAGTGCAGGTTGGCGGATTCAGATACACTATCGTATTTCTTCTCCTGAAATATGAAGGTTTCCTCATGATGTTTTCCTTCACCGAAAAGCCAGTGGTATTATCCATGCGTAAGTTTCAAAGAACTAATTGGAACGGGCTCGCCCGGGTTCGAACCCGCGACCCCAAGAATGTGAGTCGAGCTTGATCTCACTGAAGCTACCACAGCTTGAGCTGAGTGTAAGTTTACACAACTCAAAATGTTGTTTAGGCATTTAAAAGTAAGTTAATTTAATTATAAAAATTAATTTAGCAGCTTAGGCTGTACAGTATCTATAATAATTATGTCCGTCAAACAGTCGTCTGCGTGGACCTACAAAAAAATAGCCTATGTCCGTTTCCGAACCTTATGCTATAACTACCTATCCAAAAATGCAGCTCCATCTGTTCAGCCGACCAATAAATACGCCCATCCCCGTCCCCATTCCCAGCCTCATCCCTATAAGCGCCCCCTTCCCCATCCCCATCCCGATACCAAATGTCATTTTAATATGAACACGCCCATCCCCGTCCACATCCCCGTTCCTTCTCTCATCCCCATCCCGAACCCCATCCCATCCCCACCCCCATCCCGATTTCAACTTTCATCTTAATATGGACACGGCCATCCCCGTTCCCAGCCTCATCCACATCCGCATCCCATCCCCACCTGTCCCCACCAAATCCCCACCCATCCCCATCCCATCCCCATCCCCATCCCCATCCCGATACCAATTGTAATCTTAATATTAACATGCCGATCTCCGTCCCGTCTCCGTTCCCAGTATCATCCCCACCCCCACCCCCATCCCCACATCTATCCCCATCCCTATACCAAATTTCATTTTAATATGTACAGCCGTTACAAAGTTAAGGAGAAACAAACGTACTATCACTAAAACTTAGTTTTTTTTTTATACTAACGGGAGCTGATTTTGAAAAAACTGTGACACCCGTATCTTCTTATTTTTATAGTAGAATATGTATACCAAGTTTTGTATCAATCGAACCAGAGAATAAAAAGTTTCATACAAACTTTAACACCCCATTTAACCCCCTTCGGGGTTGATTTTCGAAAAATCCTTTCTTAGTGGGCGTTTAAACCTCTCCAAAAACATACCCTCCAAATTTCAAGTCTCTACGTTTAGCGGTTTGGGCTGTACGTTGTCTATATGTCAGTCAGTCAGTCAGTCAGTCAGTCAGTCAGTCAGGACAAAGCCTTTTATAGTTATAGATAAGCCATTGGAAAAGGTGTTGTTCTTGACTTATATACGATTTCAATCTCTTCAAGGTTGTAAATGATGAAAATAATTATATTTCCCTGTAGCATTCTACAGAACAATTTTAACTCAATACGAGGGGAGTACAATAAAAAGTGAGAATGAGTATGTTGCCGGTAGCTTTTATTAAATGTTATTAAATTTTTCGATATAGTCGCCTTTTAGCGTAATACACTTGGAATATCTTTTTTATAAGCTTAAAATTCCTATCTTAAAAAACTCTTCATCCTGAGCACCTAAAAACTCCTGTACTGCAGCGACTACTGCTTCATCATATTCGAACCTCTGTCCTCTCAGAGACTCCTTCAACCTCGGATATAGATAGAAATCACTAGGGCAAGGTCAGGTGAATATGTAGGATGCGAAGTATTTCGAAGCCAGCATCACGATTTGTAGCCATAGCAACGGCGGACTTGTGAGCCGGGGCATTATCTTGATGAAACAAAACAATTTTTGCTAGTTTGTTTCATTACGCAATTTTTTTATTTGTTCTGCATACAAAGAGCCCGTTACAGTAGCTCCATAGTCGAGATATTCTATCATGACCAACCCTTTACTATCCCAGAAAAGAGAGCGCATGATCTATCCGGCGGAACGACTCTCTTTAAATTTCTTAGGAGTTGGAGATGATGGTCGATTTCCAAGTCATAGGTTGTAATTTTGTTTCAGGATCGTAATGGTGAAGCCATGTTTCATCCATTGTTATGAATCGAGACAAAAAACGATCAGGATCTTGTTGTAACATTTCCAATGAAGCTCGAGAAATGTTCAGCCTGGTTTGTTTTTTTGCATCGGTAAGCATTCTGGGGACCCAGCGCGCGGATACTATTTTCATCCCCAAGCGTTCGTGTAAAATGCTATGCACACTACCAGTCGAAATCTTTGTTTTATCGGCTATAAAACGTACAGTGAAACGACAATCTGCTAAAACAATGTTCTTGACTTTTTATACCATTTCTTCGGTCACTACCATTATGGGGTGGCCCGGGCGAGGGTCCTCTTTGGTGGATGTTCTTCCACGTATAAATTCGGCACACCAACGAGCAACTGTAGAATAAGGTGGTGCATTTGCTCCTAAAGTATCCTGCAAATCTTGATTAGTTCGTTTCGTAGTGAAAATATGAACATTTTATGAACAGATACTTAATAACCCCACGCATTTATTTTCAGGCTGACGCGACTACGAACAAATTGAATTTTTGAATGGAGTTTTTGTCGCAAATAATGGCGGCCTGCAGGCGGGGTGGGACGGGGGTAGATCCATCCGCCCGTCGTCGGTCATCAGTTCTTTCGCTCATTCCCAGTCATTCGCCGTTCTTTGTCCGTTTGTTTATTTAATTTTTTGCTTGTGAATTTAATTACATGTTTAATAGTTACCCGAACTATCTAATAACTTGATATTGTGAACTAAGAGTGTAGGTGAGCTTGGAGTGAAATGCCGCCAAGACCACGGAGTGTTACGTGCGAAACTTGCGGGTTTAGAACCTGCCGCATTGGAAACAAAAAAATGATTTTAGGTAAGCATCAAATTACATTTTATAGCCGCATACGGCAGTAAACGTGCATATAAATTAGAACTAAAAAGATTGCTTACATTAAATAAACAAAGATAGTGATGTACCAAAATTAACGATAACTTAGAAACCGATAATTTAGTGATTATTATGTATGGTTAAACGCAAGCATACTTTTTATAGAAAAAGATTTTCTCACGTTCTCACAAGGGCTTACTCACGTTTTCAAAGTAATAATAATAATGTAATAGTGCTAAATAGTGTTTTTCTTTTCATTGCATTTCAAGAAAGTGAACTTTGAAAACCCCATGAACAATTCGGTCAATAGACATGGCCCGAATCGTATCCAGCGGCAGCGCCCAGCAGCAAAGATGTGTATCTCGGATATTAGAGTAAAAAAATTCAGAATTTTTACTATTGCCCAAACATTTTTTTTTTTTGCTTAGAGATGTAAATTATATTATAGGCAATCGATTCAATGTTCACCAAATATGATCATTAAATACAACAGCAACAACATACATAATTAACAAACAATAATAATAACTATAGCTAGATTTCTACCTAAGCATATTTTTCGTTAGCGTAAGCTTGAGGATTATTCATTACAAGCTTCTTCAGATTTTTGAAGTCAAATTGAAATTACATGTTGCACCACATTAACAGTTAATCACTTGCCAACATTCGGGTGCGTAAACAGTGTTGCCAAGTCAGCCGCTTCCGGGCTAGATCTAGCCCTTTTTCGACTTGTTGAGCCCCGAAAATAATAATTTATCCCCTAGCCCCAAATCTAGCCCCAATTTGACCTAAAGAAAATACACATTTATAATGAAAAAGCCTGCGCCTCACATCAACGTCTTCAGCACAAGTGAAATACTCTGCAACGAATTCAACGAAGACTGATGAAGACGCCAACATATATACTGCTTAAAATAAACATGATTTTAGTTTTTTTTTTGATTTTTTTAGAGAGGCCGCCGTCATGTCCGCAACACAATCGTACAAAAATACAAAACAAAAAGAACAGAATCACCACCCCATAATATGTATTGTTTTTGTTTCTTTCAGGGCGTACGCTGAAGATAGCGCGCTAGCATGGTCGCCTGTTGGTATTGAAAAATTGTATAAGCGGCGAAAAATGGTGCGGGTGCGTGCCTTCGGATTTCACACGCGCGACTGGCTACTATATTTTGTATTTTAATGTTACCTAGATAAATAGTTTGAATATAAAATTGCGTTTCATTTTGCTTACATCTAATTCCAATGTTACAGTAATATGGATTATCCGGTAAAATAAGAAAAAGGGTTTTTAGCCTGTGCATTAGCCGGTACATTTTATCGATAAAAGCTGGACTGTCACAACCCTATTCGTTTGTTTGGTTGGTACCCATGTGGTGCGAATGAAGTACTTACTTGTTATATTGGCTACAAGATGCGACACAAACTCTTAAAAAAATAATGAAATATTAACTCGATGTATGTCTCTTGTGTAGTCCCGTCTCTTCTAGTTAAATGCTCAATGTTATTCTTTGATTTTTGACAACAAGCTACGACAGACAGCAAACAAGACTTCCATTTTTTTTAAACAAAAGATATTCAATTTTTTTTTAAATCTTATCAGTATTCCAGCGTTTCCAGCCAGTATTTATTTTTTTCAGTTCCAAAGAGTTTCTACCTCATTCTCATTTTATAATGAACGCCCTACGTATGTTTTCCCTTTTCTCCCACCACTTCCACGGCAGTAGTAGTAGTAGTTTTTTAGAACGATTAAAACTGAATTATATCCGTCACGACGGTTATTTTGCTGGTAGCATTATTTTGAAAAGTGACATTTCAATCTGTCAGTTTAGTCCGTCTCATTATGAATCCGACTATACATAAGACAAGGATATATATATATATATATATATTTTGTTTAGTAATTATATACTTTATAACCATACTAACCATAATACTGGAATCTGCAGCTTTCACTCCTTTGGCAAATGCTCTTTGTCGTTTATCACTTTCTATTCCACCGAGATAGAAAGAGTCAGATAGATCTAGATATCTTGTACCGCCACTTTCAATACGTGTGCTCATAGCGATGTTGTCCACTGATAGCTGAAAACGCAATAGTTCGAACTAAACTAACGAGTCGATGGAGTTTGAGATAAGTATACTTACGTCTGAAACTACATTATGGTGGGTCCACACTTGTGACATTTCATCGTGACTCTGTGACCGTGTCAGTAACTTGTATTTCTATTGGTAATTTGCTCGTTTATTTCTCAAGCGAACACGCTGCCACGATGTGACGACGTGGCCTATCTCAAGCATCCCGAAAAAACGACCGAACATGAGTAACGGGGAATATTATACGATCCAGCGAGCTACAGCTTGGCAAAGAAGAGTAGAAATTAATAGGGCCACTATCGCAAATAGACCAAAATTCTAGCAACCCTATTATTACCTCAGAGGAATATGATTGGATGATTTCCTACACTGACGTAATTTCTCAAAGTATTTCCAGGATGATAAAGTTCCCGATTAGACTGTTTTGCCGAGCTATGCAAGTGTGGATACAGGTTTGTGTGCTGTCACGCATTAATTACATATGTCACGGCCCCATCCACTGAACCTGTGCCCTTATCATGGACGTTCGTGATTCTGATTGCGAGCGTGCGCGAGCAGGAGGGCGCATGGCGCGAGTGGTTTGGTACGAGCAGGATGGCATGCTATCGCAATCGGAATCGCGAACGTCCATGATAAGGGTGCAGTTCCTTCACAGGATGCCCGCTATTATCCACGTGGCTAAGAAACTTCCACACACATATTTTTATGTCACGCTGCGAATTATATGCGCCCATCGACAATGTGTCATCATGGCTACGGTCATTTGACATTTGTGGATCGTGTCGTGACATTCACCCGCTCCCTAACCACCGGTCGATCGAGGATCGTAACTAGTGTCATTTCATCGTGACTCCGCTCGAGACCGTGTCTTAGAGCGTCTACATTTAGCGTAACAAGTCCTAGTAGTGATGTCACGCAGTTCGGTCTGACGTAGAGTCACAAATCTGGACCCACTTTTACATGGAATTTTTGATCAGGGACGGATACAATCTAAAATACTATTTTACTCGTCATTACATACAGCTTTTGCTATAGGACCGAACCACAGAGAAAGAAAGAGCTGTCATTAGCAACATGCTGCCGTAGTTTCCGATCATACGATGACGTAACGCGTATTTGGTCAGTCTGCTAACGTCTGCCTCGCGTAGCAGACGTCCCCTCGTACGATCACGCATTTTATATAGAAATATTTTTTGATCACGTCTTTGTTTTTCCTACTTCGTGAAGCAAACCATAGAATTGCATCTGATTTCTCTAACGCGGTTTCAGGTTTAGTCCCATAGTAAAAGTTGTCCATTCCACCAAGCATTCAGACACGCACTTGTATTTATTAAATACACATACAGACAGATGTTTATTGGTACACTTTGAGACACCAAACATTCGTTCTGTATGATTATTTATCTATTTTTACTGCCTCAAGGCGGAGCTACTACCAACTCCAACTCCTTGTTAGGATTAGGTAGCAACACCATATCAAAGCAATGTGAGTTTGACATTAGTCAGGAATGGAGAGTGTGATTATTAAGCTCACTTTTTGCCCGGGTCTCTTTCTACACATAGTATATTGATATGAATACATACAAACTACAATAAACATAAGTAACTGATTATTTAAATTAGATAGTTACGGTTGATTGAAAGCAAATACGAGTACATACACATACGCATATATACGATTTCAATAGCAAAATTAACTACGCAGAATTTCGCAGCACACTTTAACAGTATAAAATTCCTATTTTGCCATTTTAAAGACTTATTTCCAGAGGTATATTTTTCTAGCTTATAAGTTTGTGTTTGACCACTAAATCGCTTATAAGTAAAGTGACAATATAGCCGTACGTACAGGGCCGTAGCTAGACCTGAATTTAAGGTAGGGCAGCTGTTGTTACAGGTAGGGCGCTTCCGCTCAATGCCCCCAATGGCTACGGCCCTGCGTTAGTATCCAATAAATTCCTCTTACGCCGAGTCCGGCGCGCGTACGGAAGTACGAACACACGTGCCGGTGACGTCGGCGGTCGATGTTATGCGACCGAAACAACGTATAAAAAAATCAGGCCTTAGTGAGTGTGTGTGTGTTAGTGTGGCGTGTGGTACTAGTGTTTTTATACCACAACCGATCTATTCCCTATCGACTTGGAGACTTTCAGAGAGTTTAATGTATATTTCATATACACCATACATGCATCGTACAGAATTTCGCGTCTTTGACTTTCTGCGCCAAAACAAGATATTCGCCCAGGGCAAGTGCAGGGTGGTGCAGGGCAGGTCACTCGCTTATAAAACACGTCTTAGACTAGATATACGTCTCTTAAAAGTACAACAACGTCATATTCAGTGTAAGTTAATTTGTACCTTATTTGTATTACATAGTGGAGCGATTTTCCATTGTACTGCTATGCCTGTTGACGCCACGCGACACCCGCTGGCTGTGCGTGAGCTTCAAGCACTACAATCGAAAATCGACACTGTTCTATACACATAGCGTACAAATTAGGTTGCAATAATTTAATTAATTATTGTTTGTTACTGAACAGGACATGATTGTATTTATAGATATATTGAGGTTCAACGATGTTTAAAAATATGTTTTCTATGAGAATGAGTCATCTGTAAGTAGTACTATTATGATATCTGTGATTCGCCTTTATGAGCACATTATGGTGTAAACTGCCGCACAAATGGCTTTAATAAGCTTTAAACAAATAATAAATGCGGCCAAACACATATAGGTTATTAGGTGGTTTTCGCCTTGCAGAAAGTGGTCTTATCAGGTACCATCGCAAGCAGTATAAAATATTCTATCGCCAACCAGTAATTTGTAAAGATTATCGATTTTTTTAATAAGAATACTGTAGCTAGCGAAATCACCAGGCTAATGAGACTAACCATTGAATGTCTAAAGGTAACGGACCAAAACAGCATTGCCCATGTCTGTTTTGTAACTCACCTAGGTACAGTCGGTCATAGACATTATCTCTTACTATCAGGAAACCGTCATCATCAGGCCCGGGGAAGTCCACTGCTTCAACGAAGGCCTCCCTTAGTGTTTCAGTTTGTACGGCAATGTTAGCAGAGAAATTACTGGGCACAAAGAGACTCCACATCTGAAATCTCAGGGTGACGAGCTCAGTGCAGTGCGGCGCAGGATTGTATTCGCAATTTCACAATTCTGGCACTGCTACTGTTAGTGGCAGGCGTGACGCTTACCACCAGGCGACCGCATTGCAAGTCTCGTCACTCAATACCACAAAAAAAAAGAGGTAGTTTAATAGTTTCGTAGAAATGCGTGGACATACATACATACACCTACAAAATATTGTATATGTGTTTGGAAGCCCTATAGATTCTGAATATATTGTATTTCTAATAATATTACATACATACGTGTCAATTGATAACCTCCCTTTTTTAAGTCGGTTAAAAAACAACAGTGTAGTCCTAGTGTCGTCACAGCAAGTTATTTTCCTACCATGTAAACCTAGGTGATTAGAAACTATGGTTTATTGTTTGACCAGCGATTTTACAGTATCTATGCATTTTACCAAAATAAAAAACTTCTATGTAGCCAACTCATGGTACTTGCCAAGTTTCATCAAGTTTGGTGCAATCGTTCGGTTGTAAAATAGTGACAAACAGATGAAAATAACAGTCAGCTATAAAAGGATAGTAATTTTTTTTGGATTTGCAAGTCACATTAAAATTCATAAAATCTACAATAGCTATAGCCAATTTTGTAGCGATGAACGTTTACGGTTAACGCATTCCGTTCGCACGCCTTAAGGCATGCCATACTAATGATAAGTTTGAGCTACCTGTGTGGGGAAACATCGTGAGGAAACCAAAGCATAGTAGTATGTTCCTTAGCATGGTCCTTTTAGGACTCTGCTGGCTAGCTGCCACCCTCAAGTCGTGTGCCGCCATGTCAGTCTAACTCCAGATTTATCGGCTTCATCAGGACCCATTACTGTCCACACTCACCCACACACGCATGAATTCACGAGAAAACAAGGATAGCAATAGATTTATTATCCTTTTCCAATCTCATATTATCACTAATTAGGGAAGCTCTTTAAAAGAAAGCGGCCGCAGTTATAGTCTATTTTGCCTTAAAATTTTGACATACCTCTATTCCTTTATGCCTCTTTTATCCTATCATGTTATACTAAATGATTAGAAAAGGGAATCATTCACCATCTAAAGGCAATCAGGTGCCACATTAGTATTCTTTACATATTAGCCAGAAATCGTCCACTGCTGAACGAAGGCCTTCCTTTTTATAGAGGGGAGTTGCCATAATCATCACACTTTGCAGACGGCATGGGGATCGCAGAATGTTCACCAAGAGGACGCTGCTGCCCGTCCTCCGTTGGTTCAGTTTTAGGACAAACCCAGGTCCAGGTTCGTATTGTTTAGTCACACTTTATAGCTAAACAGAATTCGCTACTTGCGATCGTCGTTGACAAAAAACGGTAATCGTTTATGTTTACTGCCAGCTAGTGATTTATTCATTCGAGTGATAATCATGTTCATGTTTACTGCCGACTAGTGATGTACTCATTCGAGTGATAATCATGTTTATGTTTACTGTCAGCTAGTGATGTATTAATTCGAGTGATAATCGTGTTTATGGTACTGCCAGCTAGTGACATATTCATTCGAGTGATAATCGTTTTTATGGTTACTGCCAGCTAGTGATTTATTCATCGAGGTATAATCGTATTTATGGATACTGCCAGCTAGTGATTTATTCATTCGAATGATAATCGTGTTTATGGATACTGTCAGCTAGTGATGTATTAGTTCGAGTGATAATAGTGTTTATGGTACTGCCAGCTAGTGACGTATTCATTCGAGTGATAATCGTGTTTATGGTTACTGCCAGCTAGTGATTTATTCATCGAGGTATAATCGTATTTATGGATACTGACAGCTAGTGATGTATTCATTCGCTTGATAATCGTGTTTATGGATACTGCGAGCTAGTGATGTATTCATTCGAGTGATAATCGTGTTTATGGTTACTGCCAGCTCATTCGCGCCGTTCTCAATCGCGATCATAATGAATTATTCGTTACACATTCGCTTGTTGCTAAGGGGTCGCAGTCTCTTTCATAGTTTTAATATACTTACCAACAAACTTAGCGATTCTCTCTCTTTATCTGATAGCCAAGGAGTTTTTTTGCAAACTGCTTGAATGTGGAATTTAGCGCGAGCATTAGCATAAATATAACATAGGTATATTATAACATGTAACTTAAGTATATAGATATAAGTTAAAACTAAGTACAGACGATAACTAGGCAGTAGCGAACTACTCGTGACCTTTTACAAATATAATTAGCTCTCACGCGAATTATAAAACATAAATAAGGCATCTAGCGCATCGGCTTCCCAACTACGGCGCTAACTATTTGCCGAAGTCGTTCTTTTCAACCGAATTTTTCTGTTATTTTTTTTAGTTTTGTTACCTCAGGAATCCGTCATTTATAAACCGATTTAGATAATATTTTTATTATAAAAGGATATTTAGATTGGTCCCATAGAAATTTCATCAAAATTGGTTCAGAAGTTTGGTTTTTAAATCAAAATAACTAGAAAAAAGATGTTGTTGTTCTTTTTAAAGTACTTGTTAGATAATGCGTAACATCTAATGAATTGCTCACAAGATCACAATCCTAGTTGTTGACTCTAGTTGACGATACTTTGTTGTCTATATTTATATGGCCTTAATTTCCTGGAATAAGTTCCACCTAACTAAACATCAAGTTATGTGTGGTCAAACGCAAGCTATTATAAGTTATTACTAATTAAAAAATATGCAATTTTATACTAAATAGTATGTACTCGTATGTTTCTAATTCGTTTAAATTAATCAATCTTTATCAATATAAAGCGTTATTCAATTGTTTTTTATAATACGCACATTTTTTACTTTCGCTCATGTAGCTTTGAATCTGAAGAACAAAACTTTAAAATATATGCGTAGCATTTGTGTGTAACTCACTCTTTATAGGACTTAAGGTGGGTTTTAAATACCCAACCAATTAACGCATTATCATCACAGATATGCATTAAGTACTAATCTAAAACAATTTGAAACTCTATTAAACACATACGTGTCATATTTTTGTTAGTATATTACATTACTTTTCACTACTTGTACCTACAATGACGTCATTAGGAATAAATAAAAAAATTACGTCATTGTAGATACAAATAGTGACAAGTAATGTGGTCTACTAACGGCATCTATTTCAACACAGATCTGTGATAATGACATATCTTGTTTTGCTTTTACAGGATTCACGGACTATACACAGACACAGCTATAAAGGGTCCTAAGCTTGGGGTATACTAAGCCGAAAGGGCATTGTACCCATGATTGTGATCAACTTTTAATATGGAACCAACTCTAAAAATCTTGATTAAAAATATCAGTTGTTTCATACATTCAAGTGTAAATTAACTTTTTCTGTGATATGTTCTGCTGTTTTATTCGCGATTTCTGCGTTGGCCCCATAACAAAAGTGGTTCACAATGATATATACAATAGCCCCTTTCGACTTAGTGTAACCGAAGCTTATAACCCTAAAGTGTAGCTAAAGTAATGAAAATACCTAGTTTACATTCACGTGTTTTGATCCCATAAAATCACAACAACACATTCATCTATGTTAATGTTATATTTTTTTAGAAACATTTAACTGGATTATTATAGCTAGTATTTATGTAGTATTGCATTTATGCACTCGAAACTTCTCTTTAAGAAACTTATAGTGCTGCTACAATATAGTGCACTCCGGCGGTATTTCCAGCAGCACTATATGGATTAACTTACTACATGTTTCTGCTTATTAATGCATGGGATTACTACACAGTGAGATTACCAGACGTCCATACTTTGTGGTTTTATTGCTGTGTAGATTATGGTCAAGCCAACAAAATTCTTAAGGATGCGGCATCGAGCTATAATCCTCCAGAAACACAATTTCTCTAAAATAATAGTAGTGTTTGTCACCCGCGGGAGACAATATACATAGGATCTGTGTTTTTTACTTGCTCCCGTGGTGTGTTTACGATTTTACGAAATGGTTCCTTTCACTCCGCGTAATGGGGCTAAAGTAGCCACATTAGCCCCGCAGGCACGTAAAAACATTTAAATCTCGTCCGAGCGGCGTCATATATACCTACGTATCAATGTATAAAGTTAGCAATGACACATGTTATTCAAATTTAGACGTTATATCCCTGCTACAGGGGTTAATGTCTATTGCCCGCAATACCATCTCAGTTCACGTGACGTCGCGCCTACGTCACGCAAAGACTGCGCAAGAAGAAGTGTGCGAAGGCTTTTATCTCGGACATTTTAGCAGCCTGTTTGTGTCTCTGTAGGATTATAGCTCAATGCTATGTGGTCAAAAATGCCAAGGTCGTCGTGGTAAAGTCGCTCGTAATTTCACTGTGTAGCACACGCTTTATATCGCCATTCTCATCGCAGTTACCTCTATAAGCGAAGGGTTGAAGAGCAGATGTATCTTGTGCCACAGTCCGTCGTTGACGACGGCAGTGTGCGCGATCTGTCCGCGCGCCATCTTTACTCGGACCTGCCCGTCGAGTATCTCGACTGCTAAAAAGTCAGACCGCCCTCCGCCAGCGTTGTATAGCACTACAGCGTTTTGTGCGATCGTTTTGAATTCTATTTGCCATCTGGAATAGAATAGTTAGAATAAATAAAAAAGTAAAACTTTATATTACTTTTAAAAATAAACTTAGATTACTTAACGATCCTATATTGGCTGGTTAGACTGCTTTATAGCTCAGTTGGTAGCATGTCTGCGTTATCCCCACCCAGGACAAAAATGAACGTGAGGAACAGATGTTTGTTCTGTGTCGGGGTGTAGTATGTATTTAAAAAAAGCATAGCATATAAGTATTTTATTAGCTATCTGGCTTCCATTGTACAAGCTTTGCTCAGTTTGGGGCTAGATGGCGTTGAAAAATGTCTACCGATATTTATTTATTTAATACATAGTATGGTTTTGTATGGTATGATGGCGGTATTTCTGGTTCTTTTCTTAGTTTGGGGTTACATGGCGCTGTGTGAAATGTCTGCCAATTTTTATTTAGTTATTTATGTTTTAAATAATATAACTTACCTGCCCCCTGCCCTCGAATTAATTTTCGGTAGTATAAGATACGCCCCTTCATCAACAAAACTGATGTCGGAGTTAATATCCGCATCGAACTCTGGCGCACAATTCCATGTGACACCTTCTACACTCACAGAGCCGGTGCGACTGCGGGCTTTCTCTATTATTTTCACTCCATTGTAGTATACCTAAAAATAAAAACATATGTTTTGAACCACATAATACGTACAGAGACTAAGTGATCTTAAGTGATCGAACTCCAGCAAATCAAGAAGTCGTAGGCGATAGCTCCATGCCATGGCTTCCTCACGATATTTTCCTTCACCAGCTCAAGCTCATTGTAGGAATTTAAGCCCACGCCCTTCGGCTTGCAAGCTTAACGCGCTAACCACTGAGCACCATCGCCATAATAATGAACTAGGTACTCTGCTAGGACAGCTTAAGTGTAAGATGAGACCCCGGCTCGCCTTAAGTTGCGTTTCTATCGAAGCGGAGTCGGGCGGAACGGAGCGGAGACGTGCAAAAATAGACCAATCAGCAAAAATTTAAATAAAATACACTTATTAGTCGATTCTTGCACTTAATTAACCGGGCATCTGGTGGAGAGTCCCAAAAGCTAAGAAAAGCTAAGAACAAACACTCCAGGGTAGCCGTTCTAGAAGCATAACTTACATAGCAATCTGTGGTCAACGTTGCTAGTGCACCAGCTACCTAGCTTCTTATTAATACTACTTTAAGATATTAAAGCAAAAACACAGCAAAATATAAATTTGCTGTGTACTGTTTGTTGACTGTTAAATACATTTTAAAAAAACTACGCGATTAGCGTTTCTGTGTGTTGTTGGCCTCAGACCCAGTGCCCTCTAGCTAGGTCTAAGACCCAAGATTAATGACAAAAAATATTATAATGCTATCACTTCATACTTACATCTTCCATACAACCTCGGAAATTTTCCATGTGTCCCAGGAAAAGCTCAGAGAAATGCCCCTGTCCTCCGAGGAATATTCCGAAATGTATGTTTAGTTCAAAGAATCTGCCTGGAAGGCGTTTCTTAACCACTGTGTCATCGACCTGAAAATATCAGCTTTGTTATTTAGCTTGATTGAAAGAATATCATTTGAGTACTCTTTACAAAACAAAACAAATTGATACCTATATATTATGTCTATTATGATGAATTTTAATGTGTATTTAGTTAACCAAAAATATGGCTTGTCTTTGTCATTGCACTTTATTAGATAAGAATGGCAATTTTTCAGTTATGTATATAATATATTGTAACGTAGGTTTTACACGTTACAGATTTTTATGAATTCCTTAATATTTATTCGCAATTTTTGACAGAACGGGCGATGTGAGACGCCGATATTTTGTTATTTCCTTATCTAGTTGAATGGGCGATGTGAGACGCCAAAACGTCTTTATTGTTTATCAAAAAAATTCGTTTGTAGTTGACAGTTTTTGGTTTGACTTTGACAGGAGTTGGTTTTATTTGTGAAGTGGGAGAATCATTTTTAGTTCACTTTCCGTTTATCTTTGCATCTGACAAGATGATTTTTTTATTAGAATTTTAAAATCTTTTTGCATCATGGCTTTTTAAAGCCCAAACTTTATTTAAATCCGTTAAATGGATTAAATTATTGGTGAGTATTATGTCAGATCATGGATTTATATCCGATCGGTGATTTTGATCAAAAACGTGGTATTTGTTTGCGACGCGATTTCATTTGTTTTATCTTGTTTTAGGAAATCATGACCTGAATCTTCCATATAATACTTTAAAAAGGATGAAATCATTCCAAATTAAGAAAACGGTGAGATTTTTTGGTTATTTTTCTGTGAAATCAACATGGTCTATTTTTAGAACACCAAATGTTAATCAAAGCAATTTATTTTCCTTGCAGCCGTCATCAAGGCGTTTTCTTTCAAGTTTAAATTTTTCTTAGACAGTTTTCTTAAGCAGTTTTTCTTAAGAGTTTTCTAGTTTCTCTTTTTCATTACAAGCTTTTCTTTAATGATTAGAAGCTTTCTTTAAAAGCTTTCTTTTCTTTGCACATTCCTTGCAAAGGAATGTAACTTCAACAAGATGAGCTGAGGTCCGGCCTTTCTTCAGGGAACGCAGCTAAGAAATTCATATTATTAAAAGCTATTATTATTTAAACTAATCTTATAGTGCAAAAATGACAGATTCAAAAAATGACATAGATTCAAAAATGATATAGATTCAAAAATGACATAGATTCAAAAAGATAATCACATATTAGACATTATAAATTTAAATTAAGATCAAGATTTTAGCTTTACCAAATTGATGTACTTAGAAGCCCAGTTTTTCCAAATTAAAAATATTTATTTCCCCAAACAAACCAAATTTTATTTTTTAGACTATAATAATCCCCTGCCATCGTGATTAAAGGTCAACGCTAGCTGAACTATTCCGGTAATTTTTATGTTCTTTATTTCTAACTTTAATCGTTGGAACAGGCGCTCGATATAATTATACAAATATGGCCAACGAGACACTTTTGATACTTTTAATTTTTTTCATTCTTTAATTATTACAATTGCCCCTCAATTATATTACAATTGGCGCCCGAACAGGGACGTGGATGGGCTATCCATTTATTGGTCATTTTTGCACTAATTTTGTTATTATGCTATTTTTGTCATTGACAATTTTGTGTGTATGTTTCCCAACATTTTAGGAACATTACCAACTTTATGTTTGTTATTTTTACAAACTATTGTTTACTTTAGCAAGACTAACTAACATACAATGTTTTAATAGGTCTTACTTATCAACCTGGATTTATATGAGAGTGTATAAAGAGTGTTTACATGCGTTTACAACTGTTAAAAAAGTGATATTTCATAAGAATATTTCATGGATTAATAAGTGACATGACTATTTAATAAGTGTTAAGTGTTTAACTATAGAATACATTGTGAGTCATTATTGCACTATATACTTAAAAGTAAATTTCAAAGAAACTAAACTTAAAAAGACTTGAACAATTTTACTGAACGATTGAGTTTAACAAACAAAATACTTTAGTGTTTTCATACGGATTTGCTTGGAACATTATTTGATATTAAAACTTTATCATTTTCATTAAATATTGCTTTCAATATTATTCAATATTGGAACTAGCTTTTTCATATGGATTTGCTTTCAACATATTTAAAAAATAATTTAATTTTGAACTTTAGTGATTTCACTTGGCTTTGCTTGCAATTTTATTTAAATATTTTTGAACTTTGATTTTTAAGATATTTCATCTGACTTTCTTGCTTAAACCATTGAGTTTGAACAATTTTGAAACTCTAGCTTTTTCACCTGACTTTGCTTGTGAATTAATTTAATATTTTTCAATTTTCACTTCGCTTTGAATATTTTTTGAGAAATTTTTGGTTTTGTTTATTGTTGTTGCTTTTGAATATTCATTTCAAGATGAATGATAAAGAAGTACAATTTCCACCGTTGCCTGAGTTTGCTGAAACTTCAGCAAGTATTGTTACTAAACTAGTTCATGCTGAAACCAGTAGGCAAAACGTTAGTGATGATATGGGTTCATTCTTTCCTGAACACATAGTTTGTAATAGTACTCATGCTACTACAGTACATTCATTTAATACCATGAACGTTCAACTCAATGAACAATTGAAGAAACATTTACCTTCAACTTCGAAACTACCTGATCTTAAAAGGAGTAAGATAACTTTTGATGGAAGTACTTGTGTTAGAGAATTCATTACTCAAGTAGAAGAATACTTTCTATTTAAGAATTTTGATGAAAACTTTTTAGTTGGTTCTTTTTCTGACTTACTTTCCGGCGTTGCAGTGAAGTGGTTTCGCAGTATTCGTATTAAGATTTCATCTTGGTCAGCACTTAAAGTTGCGTTGCTGAATCGCTTTGATAAACCTGAATTCGACTATCACCTCGAATATGAAATGCGTACGCGCAAGCAAAAACTTAAAGAATCTCTTCCAGATTTTATAACTGAAATATTAGATATGTCAAGTCGTTTAGTAAATCCAATTTCAGAACAAACTTTAATAATAATTATTAAAAATAATATGCTTTCTGCATATACACCTTTCCTCTTCGGGAAAAGTATTGATTCAATTGATCAGTTTATAAACATTGCAAAGGAGTTGGAAACTTTAGTTAACCGTCGAACAGACAAACCACGCGTTCATGCAGTGGACATTAATAATAAACCTTCTTGTTTGAAGTGTCGTTCAACCGACCATACTTACAAAACATGCACCGTTATACCCGGTCCTGTTTGTTTTAAATGCCACAAGGTGGGCGTAATTACAAAGAATTGTGATGTCTGTCTGACAGATGCTAACAAGATTAATTGTTCAAAAAACTTGTAAGGCATCGGGCCCAATTTTTTGATAAAAATTTAGGTGACCCGATTAGGAATGTTAGGAGTTATAAACCTGATGACAATACTTGTAGGAAAGAATTTTCGGATTGGCTCGATTACTTAAAAACTTTCTTTACCATTTATAGGGCTGCTCCCGTTTTAGTTGTTAGAAATGAAGACACCCGACCATTTTTGAAATTTTCAATTAACAATGAAAACTTTTCTGGACTTTTAGACAGTGGTTCTAGTAGTTGTGTTTTAGGTGCGAATCAGCATTTACATTTTACTAGCTTGGGATTTCCTATTGAATTTAAAGATAGCTCGGCTTATACAGCTGATGGCTCTTCAAGAAAAGTTATTGGAGCTATGCGATTACCTGTAACTATAGATAACGTTTGTAAAGTTATTAACTTTTTGATAATTCCATCTTTTGATATACCATTTATATTGGGATTTGACTTTTGGTTAGAGTTTAACTTAGCTAAAGACTTATGGAAAAATATTGAGTATATTCATGATGATAAACCACAAATTTGTGCGATTACTTCTGCAGTTGAACTTAATTCTTCTGAGAAACAAAAATTAGATGAAACTATTGCTTTGTTTGAAGATATATCTTATGAGAAAAGTGGATTAGGTATTACGACACTTGTTGAACACAAAATTAATATTACTGGTGAACCATTTAAATGTAGATATTGGCCTTTGAGTCCTGCTAAACAAAAAGAACTTTATGATGAAGTTGAAGTTCTATTAAAAGAAAATATTATACAACCTTCTAAATCTCCTTGGTGCTCTCCTGTTTTAGCTGTCAATAAAAAAGATGGTGGAACGAGATTATGTTTAGATTCGAGACGTTTGAATTCTATGACCGTCAAAGATTCTTATCCTTTACCTTATCCTTCTAGGATACTTGATAGCCTTCGTGGAGCTAAGTACATTAGTACTATCGATCTTTCTAAAGCTTTTAATCAAATATTACTTGAAAAATCGTCGAGAGAAAAGACTGCTTTTGTCATTCCCGGAAAAGGTTTGTTCGAATTCGTTAGAATGCCGTTTGGATTAACAAATGCACCTGCTGAGTTGCAAAGATTAGTAGATAAATTGTTTGGACCTGAATTTGATGGCGTTTTATACAAGTTCTTGGATGATGTGATTTTAATAAGTACATCCCTGGAAATTCATTTAGAATACCTACGTAAAATTTATAATATACTTAAAGATGCTGGTTTGACAGTTAATCTTAAAAAGTGTGAATTTTGTAAAGAAAGACTTCGTTATCTTGGTTATGTAGTGGACAGTAATGGTTTACACACTGATCCTGCTAAGTTAAAAGCTATTGAGAATTTTCCTCGTCCTGAAACATTGAAACAATTAAGAAGTTTCATTGGACTTTGTTCATATTATCGTAGATTCATTGATAAATTTGCAGATATTGCATCCCCTTTGACTAAGTTAACTTCTGGTAGTAAGAAAACTAAATATAATTTTATTTGGAATGATGAAGCTGAACAAGCATTTAAAGATTTAAAACAATCATTAATTACTTCACCTGTTTTACAGTGTCCTAATTTTGAAAAACCTTTCTTTTTACATTGCGATGCAAGCGGAGTAGGAATTGGAAGTTCTTTATGTCAAGAAGATGAAAATGGTGAACAACATCCTGTTGCTTATTATTCTAGATCACTTAATAAATGTGAGCGAAATTATAGTACAACTGAACGTGAACTATTAGCTGTTTTAGATTCTATTGAACATTTTAGACCTTATGTCGAAGGAATGAAATTTACAGTAATTACTGATCATTCTAGTTTAAAGTGGCTTTTAAAACTTAATAATCCTAGTGGACGTTTAGCACGTTGGGCTGCTCGAATTTCCCAATTTACTTTTGATATTATTCATAAAAAAGGATCATTACACCTTGTTCCAGACGCTTTGTCTAGAATTTATGTAAATTCAATTCTCATTTCCCCTATTAACGTTATTAACCCTGACGAAGATATAGAAGACCCTTGGTATAGAAAAATATTTATTAATTGTCAGAAATTTCCTAGTAGAATGAAAAACTTTAGAGTAGAAGATAATACCTTGTATAGATATTGTAAAAATAAATATGATGCAAACAGTCGTTTGAATTGGAAAATAGTTATACCTAAAGAACATATTTTAGATACTATTCGTTCTAATCATGATGATGTTAATTCTGGACATCTTGGAATTCATAAAACTTTAGCAAAAATAAAACAACATTATTTTTGGAAAGGAATGTTTGGTGATATTCAAAAATATATTACAACTTGTGATATTTGTAAAGCTTATAAACATTCAAACTTTGCTCCTTATGGTAACATGGTTAACCCTAAAAAAGTTGAACAACCTATGGTTATGTTATCTATTGATATTATAGGAATTTTACCTAAATCTTATTCTGGTCATAAATATATTCTTTCAGTAGTTGATGTTTTTACTAAATATTGTTGGATTTTTCCCATGATTAATGCTACAACTAAGGTTATTTCTAAACTTCTTGAAAAAGAGATATTTCTTAAATTTGGTGTGCCAAAGATAATAGTTGCTGATAATGGAAGTCAATTCATTTCTAAGAATTTTGTAGATTTTCTTAAAAGTTTTAACATTACTAAAATATTTTACAATACACTTTATACTCCACAAAATAATCCCATTGAAAGGTATAATAAGACAATTGAAACATGTATATCTTGTTTTGTTAAAAATGATCATAGAACTTGGTCTACATTTTTGTCCAATGTTCAATTAGCTTTGAATAGTAGTGTGAATCTTGCTACAGAATACACTCCTAATTTTTTAATGTTCGGTAGAGAACTAATTTTTGATGCATCTTTACATCGTTTTAGTAAATCTTTTGATAATTTAGATCAACTTGAGTTTGGTACTCGTGAGTCTTTTGCTCATTCTTTGAATTCACTTAGTGAAACTTTTGTTAAAGTTCAAGCTTATCTTTTGAAAGCCTATAAGCGTAATGCTATTTATTATAACAGAGGGCGGAAAGTCATTTCTTTTGATGTTGGTGATGTAGTATGGCGAAGAAGTTTTGTTAAATCTAATGCACCTGCATATTTTTCGGCTAAACTTGCACCTAAGTTTGTAAAGTGCGAAATTGTAGAGAAAATTTCACCTAACGTTTATGTTCTGAAACAAGTAAATAAAACAACAACTGGACGTTACCATATTAAAGATATTATTAAATATTAAAATCATATAATTTTCTTATATTAACTTTGGTTACAAACTTTGTTTAGTTTTTGTCTTGATGTTTTGTATGGGGAGATCCTCTTGAATGTGAAGGATGAGGTATGATGAATGGAAGAGTTGAGGATTATGAATGGTGAATCTGAAAGGAAACTCATAATAATTTATTAAAGTTCAATTCTAAATATTCTAAAGATTAACTTAGGTCAGTCAAATCAATTCATTAATTTCAATTCATATTAGTACATTTTTGGAAAGTTTTATTCTTAATTAACTTAAATACTTTTCACTAAACATTTTAGTTGCCATTCTGCAATTACTAATTTTAATTTTAAACATCAAAAGATCTTATTGTACATTTTGTATATTTTTCAATTTTTGAGAAAACTTTAACTTTTCTTTATAGTTAATTTAAAAGTTTTCTAACTTTTCTTTTTACACAAATTGGTATGCATCCCACATAACCATTTGTAACTTTGACAAATAGTTTTTGCTGGTCTGTTTCAATTTGTAAACATATTTTTGCACATAGTATATTATAATTTAGAAAGGTGTTTTGTTTTGTGAAACATTTTTGTTTTGTGTTGTGTTCAATATAGATTAAGAACTCGGACGTGACAATTTAGAGATATCTCATACAACTTTACCCGGATTTACTTCTCGGATTTGATATTTTGGGCGTTTGACTCAAATAAACTTTTTAGGTACTTTCACCTATTCTTTTTATAAGGATATAGACGCTTTTGTTCCATAGACTTATTTATTTGTTATTGTGTTCGGAATGTCGGTGGTGTTAGGCCGGTCACAATATACAATTTAGACTGTTGTTTTCCCAACAAGTTTTTATAGCTTTTTAGTGCTCGGAAAGTCGGTAGGGTTGAGCCGATCACTATATAAGTTTATTTTCTCCGCTCTTGAGAGAATGTTTTCTGATTTAGGAAGAAGTTGAACTCTTGAACTTTCGTTCATGTGCTTTTCAAAGGCGAATTTAATCACTTAAAGTGAATTGTTTAGTCGGCAGCGTAAGCTTAACCGAATTACACTTTATAACTATTCAGTTATATTTGTTAGTTTAGAAGTTTCTTGACGTTAGAGTTGGTAGCGTTTGTGCTTAACCATACTTTTAATAATGTTAAGAAAGGAAGTTATGGATTGTTAGTAGTAGACAACAAGTCAGTGGCTGTTGCCTAACTGTACTTTGGTATATTTTGAGTAAGCTTTTGGAATGAGTATTACTGTTGGTTATTATTATTAAAATATCTTTAGATTTGAGTTTAGAAACTTGAAGTTTTGAATTTTGTAGTCTTTAAGGAATCTTAGACAGCGGCTAAGATGCTTAACTGTTCTATGGAGGTTAGAATTATAAAGTTTTGTTTTATCAAAACAGTTGAGGTTTTGGGTATTAGTAAGTAAACATTATTGTTTATTAGCTTTGGATTTTAGTTGAGTTTTGTCTCAAGTTTTCTTTATAGTCGCTTTGGACTTGTAACTTTTTGGGATTCGTCTCAAAATAAAAGAAAGTATCTTTCTTTTATTTTTTTGGGGAAGTATGTATTGTAACGTAGGTTTTACACGTTACAGATTTTTATGAATTCCTTAATATTTATTCGCAATTTTTGACAGAACGGGCGATGTGAGACGCCGATATTTTGTTATTTCCTTATCTAGTTGAATGGGCGATGTGAGACGCCAAAACGTCTTTATTGTTTATCAAAAAAATTCGTTTGTAGTTGACAGTTTTTGGTTTGACTTTGACAGGAGTTGGTTTTATTTGTGAAGTGGGAGAATCATTTTTAGTTCACTTTCCGTTTATCTTTGCATCTGACAAGATGATTTTTTTATTAGAATTTTAAAATCTTTTTGCATCATGGCTTTTTAAAGCCCAAACTTTATTTAAATCCGTTAAATGGATTAAATTATTGGTGAGTATTATGTCAGATCATGGATTTATATCCGATCGGTGATTTTGATCAAAAACGTGGTATTTGTTTGCGACGCGATTTCATTTGTTTTATCTTGTTTTAGGAAATCATGACCTGAATCTTCCATATAATACTTTAAAAAGGATGAAATCATTCCAAATTAAGAAAACGGTGAGATTTTTTGGTTATTTTTCTGTGAAATCAACATGGTCTATTTTTAGAACACCAAATGTTAATCAAAGCAATTTATTTTCCTTGCAGCCGTCATCAAGGCGTTTTCTTTCAAGTTTAAATTTTTCTTAGACAGTTTTCTTAAGCAGTTTTTCTTAAGAGTTTTCTAGTTTCTCTTTTTCATTACAAGCTTTTCTTTAATGATTAGAAGCTTTCTTTAAAAGCTTTCTTTTCTTTGCACATTCCTTGCAAAGGAATGTAACTTCAACAAGATGAGCTGAGGTCCGGCCTTTCTTCAGGGAACGCAGCTAAGAAATTCATATTATTAAAAGCTATTATTATTTAAACTAATCTTATAGTGCAAAAATGACAGATTCAAAAAATGACATAGATTCAAAAATGATATAGATTCAAAAATGACATAGATTCAAAAAGATAATCACATATTAGACATTATAAATTTAAATTAAGATCAAGATTTTAGCTTTACCAAATTGATGTACTTAGAAGCCCAGTTTTTCCAAATTAAAAATATTTATTTCCCCAAACAAACCAAATTTTATTTTTTAGACTATAATAATCCCCTGCCATCGTGATTAAAGGTCAACGCTAGCTGAACTATTCCGGTAATTTTTATGTTCTTTATTTCTAACTTTAATCGTTGGAACAGGCGCTCGATATAATTATACAAATATGGCCAACGAGACACTTTTGATACTTTTAATTTTTTTCATTCTTTAATTATTACAATTGCCCCTCAATTATATTACAATATATTATTGTAAATGCAACAGACCTCATTGTTCTTCTACAGTACTAAAGAGAACCCGAAATTACCTTTAAGGTGAGGTTGGCTTCCCGTCTTACAATGTTGACATGATGCCACTGAGTGTCATTTAGGGTCCCTTTCGTAGAAAACAGCTCACTTTCCCCAGCACCCAAGTTGATATTCAGCTTTAATCTACCTTTTTCGAGACGAATCTGAAATATCGCAATGTATGGCTGTTAGCATAGACATCATAAACATTTATAACTTCTCAGCATGACAAATTCATAGCACAGTGAGCATATTTCAAGATGAGGCAGGCTGGATGGGAAATCTATGCCGGCGGGTATCTAGCCCAGTGGTCTTGCCGACCAAATGAGCCATTAGTATGGCCGCCAGCTTTTGCAGAAAGCGATGCGCGGGCGCTGGCACTCAGTCTGTTGTAACTGAAATGATGCTCCACAACTTCTTTCCAGTTCCTAGATTTTGCCGGCGGCCTATTGACGCGGTAAGCGTGGGTAACGCTACATAAGGCCGGCGAGCAATGCCAGCAGCATAGTATATAATAGTAGTAGCCTTTACAAGATGAATGGGAACACTGAAAAGCTCAAACACTACTAACACAGTAGTGTTTGAGCTTTTCAGTTTCAGCAAACCTTAGAGCACTTATTCTGTTTAAGAGGAAACTCATTTGCATTATTTGAGATGACACAGAATAGTAAGTCTAACATTGAAGGTATATGTACATTATCTGAAGTGTGCTAAAAAGATTGGTATCCAGTTTATCACAGATCCATGGTTGTTTTCTTAAACATAATGAGATCACTGGACAGTGATATAGGACACTTTTTATCCCCAAAAGTTGAGGGTAGAACACTGCTAATAATTGGTAAAAATATCATGGTTACCATGCAGTAATCAGTTTTTCCAGCGGCAAGTAGCAGTAGAGCATCTGACAGGTGCGTCCGGAATCTAAAGTTAATATCAGTCACTCCTTTAGCCTCTTGTAGTGGGTATGAAATGTAACTGGCTCCATAGAAAGAAGCTAGAACCAGAAATAATATAATTAGCTGACATCTATTTAAAAAATTAATAAGTTTTGTAATTACATGCACTTTGATTTCTAGTACAAAAGTCGTAAACAATTGCCAGTGAAGGCAAAAAAAACCTCATGTTACCAAACAGTATGTCTGATAACAAGCTAACATCATTTTCCGTGAATATCCTTGTTATTGAGAACATCTGATATTAATAAGTGAATGTGTACCAGTGTACATCAAAAATCTTACTTTATTATAAAAGTAGTTTATTTTTCGCAAAAAATTACAGATCTGACCTTGATGAAATTCAACATGATATGGCTGAAGATCGGGCTGAGAGAGGCCTATGTCCAGCAGTGGACTATGATAGACTGATTATTATGATGATGATACAGAATAAACAAATATTTCGATCATGGTACATCGACAAACTTAACTGTTTGTAATGTTTCGACTACCATTTATTAAAAAGGTGTAACACCAGCTCCATAGGTAAACCAAGAGTAATTTTCTGTAGCTTATAAATAGTTTATTCTGTTCTATGGGTACGTCGCTCACAAGTTAGGCAGCTACTCACCTTTGTCGAAAGCCAGTCCAAAGGAAATGAAGGATAAAATTAGAATAAGTTCCATGTTGCATTAGGAACGGAAACAAAATGCAGTTGGTGTTATGGTACAACATTCGGTTTAGCACATAAGTCAGGACTTATTCCAATCCTGCATCGGGGAAGATTCGGCTAAAATTATATCATCAACACGAAGTCCTGCAAAGATTTCACAGATTATAGTATTTATTGTTCTTTGGATTGACAGGCGTGGCGTCTTGTAGGTCCAAGGTAAGTAACCGATTTAAACAATTAGAGGCACTCACTATTTACTCATCATTTCAATTCGAATTTTATGTTCTTGATTTTTCAATGTTTTCGTGAAGATGTTTAGAAATTAATACATAAAAAAATATTTACGACCAAACCAAACTATCACCTATCACACAGCCGCCCAGCCAAACTTCTTTTTTTTTCTTCTTTCTTCCTGGCACGATTATGGCGTCGCACTTTGTGTTTGTGCATTTGCCAGTGTCAAGTATTTTTATATCAAGTTTTAGGTGAAACTTTAATCAAATCAAGTCAAGTTAGTCAAAGTCACAATTGGTAAGGTATAGTCCAGTCCAGTCAAGCCCAGGCCCAGTCATGCCCTAGCGAGGAGGTTTGAAGATCCGCTTACGCTAAAATAATCTCGATGCTGTTAGTCACTGCTTAAACATCTGTCTTTTTCTAGCACGTGCAAATTCACGTCAGAGAGAAGATGGCAGAGCATCTTAAGCGGTTGAGAAGTTTTTTTAAGTAAGACTATTTCATGATGTTGTTGCTGTTGTATTGTTCATGGCCATGGATACTAGTTCTTTAGCCGAATACATATTTCTTAGAGATCCTTCTTTCTTCAGTTAAATGAGTTTTAGTCACACACAGTGTAGTCACACACAGTGTAGTCTAGTAAAGTCGTGGCAACTGTACCACAAGCTTCTTCAGTGTTTTGCCAACAACAACAAAAATACGTGTTTCACCACACATATTTCTTCACACTCTTGCCCACATTAGTATTGCTGGAAGACGACAAAATGTTTCCGTTTCAAGACTTTAAACTTGGAGGATTCCTGCTCTCTCTCACTGGAAAGAATGTTAAAAACAGAGGTAAAAATCAATCATTTCAAAATAGCACAGTGGAGTAAAAAGACATTTTCTAGCCAAAAAAACAACAAAAAAAGAAACTACCGGCTACGTGTCTGTGGCATGTAGACTGTAGTCTGTGGTTCGGTATTGACGTACGCTACAATGCGATGCGAGGAAAAGATTCCTAGGTCAAATCAAAAACCAGGCATAGAAATAAACGATTTTGCGATGCCCAGAGCAAATCATAATAACGCTGGTGTTAAAGTAAGTGAAACCAAGTTATTTACATCTGCACCTAATACTGACGCCACACTGGATGTGCTTTTCTAGCTGTTGGAAAATAATCGAGACTGCTTTTAAAGGTGCATTGTTGAAAACCTCTTGGAGATTCAAGCGGAATAAATAGGACAGCAGATAGTAAATGGCTTAAAAATGACATCGCTCCGATGTTGTGATATGGATAATTTATTGTATGTGACTTTTTTAAATCTGTAATAATATGTATGACATTATTGTACTATATAATTATACTTAGACCCACCCAAGTATAGCGCGTTTTGCTGATTAAACTATAACAGGCTTATTACACATTCAAGAAAATTTATTAGTAGGTATGCCTTTATATATCGCCAGAAAAAGAGGTGGTAAAGCTGCTTTGCACAGCTTTACCACCTCTTTTTCTGGTGAGGTAGGCTAGGATATATAGCTATTTAGCTAGGTAACGCCTGAAAAGACTACTAAGTTCTAAAGTACAATATTTGTATGTAATTGAAGACCTAATATATACACTTGGTGTCTAATAAATAAATATAAATATGAATTAATTGAGCTTATGGGTAAATAAAGAAAATCTCACACAATACCCAAGAAAGAATTAAATTCTATCGTATTGTATATTATGTTTAGACATTTCTGGTTCAGTTAGGTTAGATTATTTAATAAACTGAGTCGAAAAATCTACTGTTACATTGACAGATTAACGTAAATACTAGTCAATACAGGTGGGTGAGATATTCCATGAAGCAGGCATCGCCTTCAACAAGCTATCGGAGATGACAAATTTGCTGCATCCCATGGGTGAATCACAACCAGGGTATGTAAATATGTTTATACTAGAGGTGCACCGAGTATTAGTTTTACCGATTAACTGAGTAAACTCGGTTTTAAGTTTGTTAAACTGAGTACTCGGCCAAGTTATTCGGTTCAGTATACATCATTATATACATACAAGGCAAGACATAAATCAAGATATACAGTATTGTTATACCTACTTAGCAAGACTGTTTTAAAATGCACCTGCAAGTGCTGTGTAAAGCGAGAGATAGTTTTCCGAAGCGGATTATGTTTATGAGGAGAAGAAAAATATAATGTTAATGGAACAGTCAGAAAGCCACAAATATTTATTTAATGGTTACTGTTTTATAAATGCTCTCTACTTTAAATGTTATTTTTCCACTACTATTTAACTCTCATCTTACTCGTAACACTGTGTTACCGAGTAGTTGTTACTTGAACCGAGTTATTTGGCCGAGTATGAGTACTGAAAAAAACACTGAGTATGCCGAGTACCAAGTAGTACGAGCGCCGAGTACAAGTACTCGGCGCATCTCTTGTTTATACTGTATACCAATGGCCACTGTGGGACCAGATTCTGCTGCAATACTGGTGTGAGCTGCTGGATTCACACGCACCTTAGAATTATATTCAGACAACTGGGATTCCTTATAATACTTTTCATTAATACAAAGGATAATACTTTGAAGGCCTATACACAGTAGTGAGATATTAAAGGTTGATGAAGCAGATAAAATAAATATATTTAAATAATACGAAGTGCGAGTTGGTCTTGTATATACCGAAGGTACCGTACATAATATATTGCATTAACCATAAAATTGTGTTCTCTCTTGGGCTATTCTGAAACCGTAGTGCATTCCCGACTCATACTTGACCTGTTTTTATTCATGGTTATGTATTTAACAGTCTGGTCTATAAACACCCAGTTTGAAGCTTCTGTGTTTAACTTTTTTACGATACTAAAAAACAAATAACCTCCGAAAATGCTAATGGGGATGATTAATTGATAAAATAGAAAATACTGCCATAGTAACGCTAATTCTGTGACAATTTCAACCAGCTGCTCATAAAGGATTGGATGACACTGTTCATAATATATCAGACGGAATATATCTATTAGTACAAATCCCTAAAAAGGAAACAAACTGCATTTTGTTCCGATTTCGCTTTTGACATAATAACATAATAATATATCAAAATAACTGGAACATATGAAGATATCATCCAGGTAGTTGAAATTTAAGTCTGTTGTTTTTTGATTTCAATAGGCGTATTATTATCTATTATGTTTCCAGTGGCAAGTGGACAGAAGAGGAGATTGACATGTTGCGCTCATGTGTTCATCGCTTTGCGGTGGATTTGAACAAGCTCAGTCAACATATTAAAGCTAGAACTGTGTAAGTATATTATTTTGGAATGCTATTCAATCATGCACTAACAATAGGGTAGATGACTGATGTTTATATCATTGAAACCAATAGCTTTGATGAAGAATTTAAGTAAATATAGTATGTTTATTGAAAAAATAATTTAAATCGGTTAATAATGTTGTGATATATATGCGTTTAAAGTTTTTGGTAGAGACAACTCTGTGCCTACCCCACAAAACAAAAAATTACGTCACACCTTACTTGTCAGAATAGAATGTATATGGCGTACAGAGAAGTGACGTCACGAGTTCCCAGGTAGCAAATCGACGTCACAATGACGTCTAAATTTAGTCATTTCGCGACGTGTTGACGTCATATTACGACGTCTTTTAATACCGGAAAATGACGTACATTTGTCACAGCCTCAAGACGTCATCTCTGATCGTCAACAGGACGTCTTCTGATGACTGACTGACAACGTCTTTAGAAGACGGACTGACGACGTTTGTTTGCTTAGTCTTTTAGACGTTTCTAAAATACGTTCTATGTACGTCATACCTGATCGTCTTAAGGACGTCTTTAGAAGACGGACTGACGACGTCAGCCTGCATAGTCCTTAAGACGTTTCCAAAATACGTTCTATATACGTCATCCCTGATCGTCAACAGGACGTCTTTACATGACGTGTTGACGACGTCTTTAGAAGACGGATTGATGACGTCTGCTTTCATCGCCTTTAAGACGTTTTATATACGTCATCCCTAATCGTCAATAGGACGTCGTTGTATGTCGTCTCTATGACGTTCCTAAAAGTGGTTCCATAGACGTAGTCGTCTTGAGATCTAACAATACAGGGTATTCGGATGGACATACTTACTTTGAGCGGTCATAGTCTACTCATCATTATGAATGTACAATGTAAACAGCTGTTTTTTTCGTAAATTCATAGTTGGTCCATAATAAAAGTTATTCATAATGATGAGTACAATGACCCTCTAAAGAGGTCCGTCGCTTATCCAAACACTCTGTAAAGGTAGGCTTGCTATTATGGAATAAAAAAAAACATTTATATACAATTAGATAATGTCCATTTATTTTAGAGTACTTAATCAAGTTGCAATAAATTTCAATTATCATTTACAAAATTTGTTAGATTCCAATACTTAAAAATTAATTAAAAAAATATGTGTTTTTTAAAGTTTTATAATATATCATTATAACTTTTTTTACTGCAGACTAAATCAGCCGATAAAAATAACATTGCAAAATGATCACATAAAACATAGTTCAGTTATAGTAAAATATCATTTATACATACAATAGACAAACATGCTTTTATTTTAGGCTGCATCATTGCTTATCCTCATACAAGTTGCGGTCAAAAGGCAGGAAACCGTTTGTTTTAAATGTTTTTGAATGACGTTTCAGGTTAACGTCTCAATGCGATAGTATTTTTATCTACTTAGTCAATTTGGGTTATTCATAAGCCGGTAACTACACAAAGATCGTTGTAACTATATAAAACTATTCAGTAAATTTTTATCTTACCTAAACCTGTCTATACAAACATTTGTACGATTTTATGTCTTACAACCTCAAAAAAAATGTTTAGTTATTTGCCACTTTTATATTTACATTTACACAAATTTAATAAGTAGATCAAGCATACCTCTATGTTCTATAGCACGCATAATAAAAACCACAAAATCACATTGCCAGTGTAGAAAATGTTCATAGACCTAGAAAATGCGTTGTCGAAGTGAACGTTCACTTACAGTACAAACAGTGAATGTGCACTTACCATACAACAAAGCACAGCAAAAGTACGACCGTACTAAACTAAACTACAACCTGCATTAAAATCTTTTGTGCCAGACCCTGGGTACGATTTGGGCCTTTTTTGGATTTAATAACAATCATAGGCACGAACCAGATGAATACTTTACATATGTATTGAATTTTTTTGACATAGTGAATCGTGCCGAAAAACTCAAAAGAAAAATGATGTACTTATCTAAGCTTTTCTTTACTTTCTAAGTATTTCTGATGCATGTTTAAACCAATTTTTTATGCTGTCTTCAGTTTCCTTGTCGGTTGCTCCTACGCCTGAGCTCTTCACAGACTCTAAAATTAGACAAAATATTTTATTAAAAGGTTAGGTATAAGCATGAGGGTAGAAGCCGGTTTGCGGAGCGGCGACGTAGCGGAGCGTAGGTTTTGTAAACAAAACACTGCATGTTGTTCTAACCGGACAAATTATCAAAAATAGGTCACTATAATAAGCAGTTGGTCGCTCAAATTGGAGTCGTACTAAACGGATATGCTTCCCTAGTAAACTCACTATGAAACCAAACAAGAGTCTACATCGTGATTGCTAAAAGCAGTAAAAAAACGTTAAGTCTTTATATCCAATTTCTACTGTACTTGTGTTGTTTATTACACATTGTTGGCATAGCATAGTTCAAATTGTAAGACCCTTATTACATAGGTATCAAAAATGTAAACACAATACATAACTCCATTCGCTTCAACCACACTCGCATATCCCATTGCTGGGCATTGGTATGGAGCCTCAGGCTTAGGCCACAATCCTCCAAGCTGGCATAGTCAGGGACTTTAAATGTCTTTGAAGGACTCCAACATGCACATTTCCTTTACAATGGTTTCCTTCGCAGTTAAAGCATAAGTTCATTCAACAATCTATAATACCTATTGCATTTGAAGTGAAATATTGGACCAGCAACGCAATTTTAAACATGCACCTATGATAAGATAGAAATTTTAATATGGAAGCTAGCACTGCAGATTAATAATTTGATGTCTTGGCCAAGTAGTTACTGCCTCTGTTTACACTACGGTTCGTATAATTAACTAGGCAATCGTGAAGTTTGTCGCTGTGTTGTGATTGTTCCACAGCATGCCAAACGCAGGTAAAATCCTAGTGGGACAAAGTTACTTATCGGTTCTTAGCAGTCTCGATACAGTGGGTGTCAAAATTGCAAGCCCAATCGTATTGGGCTCATAAACAAAAATGAAAGAAATACTAACCAGTTTCACACAAAATTATTTCGATCCCATAAAGTTTCCATCATTTTAACATCTCTTTGCTTTCCATTTGTCGTCAGGTGACGCTTCCTTGTCTGTTCACTTCACATTTTCTCGGCGGCCAATTTAGCAGCTCAACTTCGATTCACCGCCAATCGAGTTGGGGGTTCATATTTTTTTACAGAAAAGTCTTATTATATGAATATGAAGGCCTTTTGCAAAGTTTCAAGTTGCGCAAACAAATACTTATTGTAAAATAATTATTTGAATTTGAAAATTGGGAAAATCACCATAGGTTTTGACAGTTTTGTACCACTATAACGTTTCGTTTTACTCTCTACCAAACTGAGCAAATGTCGTAAATCGTAAAAAGTTAAAATAAGCTACTGTTTTGGTAAATGTTTGTTGTTTATACACTAAAACTCCATTATTTACATAAAAAAAGGTTTTCTTTAAGTTTATTTTATTTATACAGACACAATTTACAATCTTAAGCGGACAAAGTATTTCTGATATGTGTAAACTTGTGAAATGAAACGTAATTGACGCCATTTTGGGATAACGTCAGCTGTCGTCTTTTTTTTTTGTTCTTTTTTTTTTCCACTTGTTTATTTGCATCGCACGTTGTGCATTCTGCCAGTGTCAAGTTTATGAATTTGCAAGTTTCTTTTATTATAATCAAGTCAAATATGTCATTAAATCACAGTCAGTCATAGTCGAGTCCAAGTCATGCCCTATTAAAGTTGTGGCGACTTTACTATGAGCTTCTACGGAGTTTTGAAAACAACACGAAAAGACATGTTTCACCACATTATATCACTTGCCCACACTCGTGCATGTAATTCAACACTCAATGAATAAAACACCACCATTTTTAATCATTAATTCACGAAAAAATACAAGTTTAAGAAAATAATAGAATGCAACGACATGATTTTTCCGTGTTCCCGCCAAAACTCTTTTTTGTTCTTGGGCACAAAACATACCCTTCGGCCACTGCAGCTTTCTGCAATAAATTCTCAAGTTTTGTGAAACTATTATTGATTACTTTTTTTAAATCGTTTGTTTTTTGTTTGATTTGTAGAAATGGGTGACAAATCTGAATCAGAGCGCCCCGACATGAGTTGGTTAGGGTCGAAATGGGTGACAGATCCAAATCAGAGCACCCCAACTTCAGTTGGTTAGGTTCGAAATGAGTGACAGATCCGAATTAGAGCACCCCGAATCCACCTAAGCTTGTGGTCCCTTCCCTCTTAGAGTGTATATAAAAAGTGCGGGAGCCAGAAGCTCAGGGGCGACCGCAAGAGCTTCTGGCGGGAGCCCACCCGTAGTCAAATTTGAGTTGGTTAGATTCAAAATGATCAGACAGATCCGACTCAGAGCATCCTGACTTGAGTTAAATCAAATATAGTGTTAAGTTTCCACCCTACCCCCCTCCAATTTGTTTGACGATCAAATTTAAGCTTCTGGGAAAGTTAGGTTACATATCCCGGAGAGGGGGGGCTTCCGCAAGTTCCCCTTCTATGTCTACCCCTCCCCATACTGCCTCCCACCCCCCAAAATCCATTGGTGGTAAGTCGTACCTAAAGTACCTACATAACACGACGAATGTAAGACTATGATATGATGTCATTATAACGTACATCCTAGGACGAGTATAAGACGTCATAAAAATGAATTTGTAATGACGTCATAATAACGTAAATCGTAGGACGAGTGTAATACGTCCTAAAAATTACTAAATATGACGTCATAATAACGTAGATCACACGACGAGTTTAGGACGTCTTAAAAATTATTTAATTATGACGTCATAATGACGTACGTCGTAGGACGAGTATAAGACGTCGTAAAAATGAATTAATTATGACGTCATAATGACGTACATTATATGACGAGTTTTAGACGTCCTAAAAATTACTAAATATGACGTCATAATAACGTACATCATACGACGAGTATGGACGTCGTAAAAATGACCTAATTATGACGTCATAATGACGTACATTATGCGACGAGTTTAAGACGACCTAAAAATGAATTAAATATGAAGTCATAATGACGTACATTATATGACGAGTTTTAGACGTCCTAAAAATGACTAAATATGGCGTCATAATGACGTACACCATACGACGAGTAAGGACGTCGTAAAAATGACTTAATTATGACGACATAATGACGTACATTATACGACGAGTTTAAGACGTCCTAAAAATGATTTAATTATGACGTCATAGTGACGTACATTATATGACGAGTTTTAGACGTCCTAAAAATGACTAAATATGACGTCATAATAACGTACTTCATACGACGAGTAAGGACGTCGTAAAAATGACTTAATTATGACGTCATAATGACGTACATTATACGACGAGTTTTAGACGTCCTAAAAATGATTTAATTATGACGTCATAATGACGTACGTAACGACGAAAATCGTACCGACCTTAAAATGACCTTAAAAAGACGTCATATATCCGTCATAGTCATCAGTTTGCTACTTGGGTTGCTGTTTCGCCTCTCTGTCTAGCATGATATTAAAATGCTTATAAGTTGCTTATTTTTGATCAAATTTTCATTTTCTTTTCATTAATCAGCTATATTTATGGGCCACATTTTAATAGGACAATAAAAAAAACCAGTCAGCTAGCCTATTGATTATTTGATTGGATAAATATATTAATCGATGTCGACAATTTTGAAGCGAAGATAGCTCAGTGGTTAGCGTGTTCGGTTCGCACGCCGAAGCACGTGGGTTCAAATCCCAAACGTTGCTGGTTGAGCTGTGCCAGTGAACTACTTGTATCACTTAGTAATTCTCGGCTGATAGTTACGACCCTCTAGTTCAAAATATACTACTAAGTACCTGATGGTGTGACCGGGTGTCCCAGCAGCCTCATTTGAGAGCCAGTTTTCATTCTAAGCTATGTTCTTTTACTAAACAGTGTTGAGCATCTTTGATCACATTGCCACTTAAAGTCAACTGAGCAAGACACTTTAGACCGTTTATAATACGACACTAGAGGTCGCCCGCGACTTCGTCCGCGTACGGAAGAAATTCTCCCCAACATTCCAGCTCCCAAAATTCACCACTTTAAATCATCCCGTGCAATTCAACCCCCAAAACTCCCCTTGTTAGTCAGTCGGTCAGAACAGAGATTCTTATAGTATTAGATAGATTTCAAATAAATGTCCCAACAAAAATACTGACTAAGTTGAGCTTATATAAACAAAGAAAAAAGATGCGTTTGGAAGAAATACATGTTCTATAATATTTGACTTTATAATTATTTTTGTCAGCGAGAATGATAAACCAGAAACATTTAAGAGATGTTTCCCATATGCACACTGTCTACTCTAGTGGTGAAACTTCCACATACTTACTCTTACCTACTTGGCTAAACTATCTTATGCTCTTTTATGCTCATACCTTACCTCTCTTGCCTCTTATCAGATGATTATAAAATCAAATAGACCTGCTGGCCTGTGATAGGCCTAGCATGCGGACCGTGACAATATCTTCTCTATTCTAGCTGTCATGAAAGAATAAGACAAGGCTACGACTCTGTATAAGTCTGTCTCGCTTTCACACGACATAAAGACACGACAAAATGTTGTCGCGAGGCGCGTGCCCTGCTGGACATGGAATGGAGGTGAAATCCGAAGATTGCACTGAGTGCCTCGGGAGAGGCCTCTATCCAGCAGTGGATAGTGATAGGCTCATTATCATGCACACAGATCAGCCAGAAGACGTCCACTGCTGGACGAAGGCCTCCCCCTTAATAGGGAGGGGTTGCCATAATCCCAACACTTGGCAGGCGGCTTGGTCGATTATCACGCACATTTCCTAACTACTGGCAGAGGGGTGTTACTCCACAGTTTAGGTATGTTCGGCCGGCGCTCCGTCCGGGAGGACATTGCAAGGCAGAAATCAGTGGCCGTAGCGCTCGTGGCGTAGCTTGTCTAGGTGATTCTAAACGATCACCGATGTTAAGCAACGGACGGTCCGGTCAGTCTTTGGATGGGTGACCGTGAGTGGCATTAATTTCTGACCGCTACCGTGGGTCGGATGACACGTTAAATTGTTGGTCCCGGTTGTTGGTTCTAGTTTCTATAACAACAACCGTCAGCCATGTCAGAGGCCTTCGGGCGGCACACTAGGGCTGGCCACTCAGCCTATACGAACTTACTTACTTAGTGGCCGCCCGCACGCTAGTCTCGTTGCACGTAACTAAGCATACGTGATAGAAAGAGAGCGGTATATCTAGGTGAATATAGCGAGCGGTATCCAGCGCTGTGCGAGTTGAATTGCTACTTTATTGCCTAGTAGATAGAATCCTTTTTCATTTCAATTCCTTTGCGGAGTGAACTTTCTTTACGTAGTACTATTATTTATTCTGTGCCACTGGGTTAGGCCTTTCTCCCCGGACCATTTACAGTGCTCTCTTTGTTTTCCAGATCACAAATCCGGACGACTCTAAAGAAAAAGGCTTTTGAAGATGCAGGTATACCTGTAAGGCAGGTAAGCGGTAACCAAGGACTCGGACAACTGCAGCAGCATCAGGTAGCCTCTCCCATGACCGTGGTGAACACACAGAGTGTATTGGGCAACTCGCAGATATTGGGCAGCACATATACCGGCGTGCGGGCCAACCCTCATAGTCTCTTGGTCAGCTCCCAGAATATCCACACGGCACAAAGTAAAATGGCAAGCACTCGCAACGTGCTGGCCACTCATGGCGTACTCGGAAAAAACGCAGAGGTTCTAATATTACTAAGCCATTGTTTTAGCACAATTTTTCAGTTTTTATTTAGCTTCCGTTGTGCCCTTGCGTTAGTGAAGATTGATTTTTAATTTTTGTTAGCACCAGCTGTCGCATGCGTTAGGTTAGCCCGAATTCAGGTTATTTTTTATTTGTTGAAAAGAACACGCTAATTTGAAATATTATATCCTGGCACGCTTCTTGATTTGTTGGTATTGATAGATAGATTGATATTGTTATTTCATGTTGTTTTTTTACTACTTACTTTTTTTATTTTTGGCAGTATTTTGCAAAGGATTGTGGACCTTAATACTGACGTAATCCAATTTTGCACGGATCTACTCGTATTAAATTGAAGTAACAACACCAACATTTTGGTACTTAACTTTAAAAGGCAATTTTAGCTTTTGACACATGAAACACTAATCTTGTTATTCCATACGCTAGGTTTCTGCTATTAGGTGAAATGTAAAAGTTATTTAAATAATCTACAATTCGTTTCGACGACTTCTTTTATACCGGGTGTAACGCTCCCGAAAACGAAGATAGATTGATATTATAGTACAGCCACGTGATATAAGTCTATCCACTCTTTTATCCCTCGATGACAGACGTATCCATATTCAAGCTTTATCACGTTCCCAATTAGTCCTCGACGCGTGCTAGGCGGGCTGATGATTAGTGATTATTTCACTAATAAGTTATTTAATAAGACGCGAACCCTGATAGTCCTTCTGATAAGGAGCCAATATTTTTTGGCTTATTATAGGTATTTAGTTTTTTATCTATAACTAAATCTTGCCCTCAAGGCCTTGCACTGTCCCCTCAGATATGAGAATAGTTACATATCTCGCAAAAAAAATACAAGCGTTAGCTAAGTACTAAGACTGGTTTTTGGATTCATATTATATTTTTGCAGAATTTTGCCCTACTGTTATTTTTAGCAATATGTAGGTAAATTAAAAAACAAGTATAAAAATAGAAATCAAGCGACTTGTCTTTTTTCTCATATTAGTAGAAGTGTATTAGTGAAGAAAACTTACAAAAAGAAAATAACTAGCGAGCTAGCCATCCTTCTTAGATACACAGATGAAATAGTAGTCGCTCAACGAGCTATGTGCCGTACATCGCCAGTTAAAAAAAACATATTCATATTATAACTAAACATATTTACTTAAAAAAATACCTTTATTTTTTATTTCCCTGGAGAAACGGTCAAGGTTTTAGATGCACGGTATTTTTTTGTAATTTAGACGCATCGTGTGACATACGTAGATAGATAGATAGATAGATTAACTCTTTATTGTACACACCAAAAGAAATGATAACAGTCATGACGATCAACAATGATGATGTTCAACGTAGGAACCGATTATTATGATTTACGTTAGATATTTTGTTGCATTTTCCGATTTCGATATTTAAACAACGATATATCGATAAGCTTGTCTAAGCCTAATAGTCAATTTATCTACATATCTAATTAAGTAGTTCTGTTCACAATACATACGACGATGTTACTACAGAAGAAATAATATGATGTTGCCTACACTCACTTAACTCTTTAGATAATATTTTCATTGAAGTCTTACACTTGGGTTTATTCGTCTATTGACAAAGCTAATAAAAAAAATGCTAGCGGCAGGATTTGATTCTTTGCAACGTTCCAGTTAAGGCCAGGATATTCCAATGTTCCCCTCGCAAAATCAATGCCATTGAGTAAAATAAAGCCAAAAAATAAATTACAAACGAATATCCGTCTAAGTAACTTCTACGGTTGAAAACACGATTAATTATACATTCCTCGATAGAAATAAAAACCGAAGCAAACTTTTCGAATAATAAAATGTTGTACTAAAACATTTTTTTTAAATTATGAGTTTTATTATATATAGTGATATTTATCGAGTAATCTTAGAAAAACCTCAAAAATCGAAGGTTGACACGCACGAATCTGCGTAACTGCCATATTTTTGCTCTGCTAAATGTGTCCCTACCTGATACAGCTTTAGACTAATGATTGATCGCATTAAAAATGTACTTAAAACGTGGAATAGCCTGATCTTACACTACCTCATTGCCCTAACCATTTAGCCACGACCTTAATGTTTCATCTGGCGTTGGAGGCGTCATCTGAAGCAGGCATTAAGCAGGTTCTCAATCGTGCTGCTCGGTGTTTTTTTGACTCAATGTGCTGTATTATATAAGATTGAACGGAAACGATATCGATATGGCATCTACTCCCTTATATTGAACTCTGTCTCCTTCATTCTAAATGCAGTAGACGGAGATGGTAAAAGTAGTTTTCGAGTCGAAACTTTTCCTATCGGGTTGCCGTATTCCATTACGGAGACTGATCGCTATCAGCTTGTGTATAGTGCCGTTTCTTTTATGATCCGTTGGTATAAAATAGACAAACTGCCTATAGCCTGAAACCCACCTACGTGACGTGACACTTGATCTGGCAAATCTACGTGTAAACGCGCGAGGAGTGGCAGGTTACGTGCTTGTGAAAACGAGTGAACACAAAGATCACGTGTCACGTCATTTTGATGTGTTTTGGACCTAAGAGATAGAGAAATTGGGAAATTAGCCATTTGCCATCATAGATAACATAATAGTACAACGTACAGATGACTCACTCCCACAGAAAACGCGTCTAAGCAGTTAAACCACCTACATATCACTACAATCATAATATATTCGGTGCAAGCTAATTAGAACGCTATGTGTGTAGAACAGATTCGATTTTCCACGACTTATTCCAATTTATTTATGAAAGCGACGCAATATAAACATATTTTAAATTTTAATCATTTTAATAAACTAAATAAAATTACATTTAAATCACCCAATCAATGTGACATCAACTAGCCAAGCACAGTGGAAAATTGAATCACTGTTGAATACAAATAAGGTGTAGATTAGCTTGCACTGAATATCACATTGTTGTAGTTTTACTAAGACGCGTTTTTTAAGAGAGTGCACCTGCCCTGGTGACATGTCCATATTTAAAAGACAAAACTGGTTGCCTCTTTTAAAGCTTTCTCCTAACAACTGATCAAATGAGATAAACGTTGTTTAGTAAGCATTGAGCTAATATCTTAAAGAGTCACAATCTCTACGAGAAAACAGTAAAAAAACATCCGAGTGCCGTTGTACATACCTATACGTGCATTATATAGTTCACAATTGTTCGAATTTAGACGTTATGTCGCTTGTATAGTGTTCAATGTATGCTTGAGCGCTTGTGTCTTATCGTAGTTCAAGTCGTTCAAAAAATCAGCGCGGACACATTTTTTGCACGTTTGTGACTCTATATATTAGCTCAATGTTAGTAAGAGATAATTCTATAGCTAACCGTGTTTCGTGTCTATAACATTGGAGGTGTAACCCCTGCAGAAGAGTTGACCAAAGAGTATTGACGTCATGTGATATTTTCTGTTCATTCATTCTTTCCGTTTTCCAGGTGACGCTAAACATGCTCAACGCGACTGAAAACGAAGTGGACGTGGAGGGCCTCAACTCTGATGGTGTTAAACTAGAGTTTGAAGCCAGCAACGATGAAGTGGCCTCCTGAGGTTTGCTTTGGTTGGCTAACCAGTAATCGCTAACATCCAGACTATGATAGACACAGTTTTTCACGAATTCAGTGAACAGTGTGTGGCTTTGTTATACTTGTTTCGATCATTGGGCACAGACTAAAGGTTACTCGATCATTCTCTTAATTTGTTTATGTTATTTAAAATACTTATCTCGAATTACAACACCGTGGGAGAGTGACTGGACATGGGAAAAGGCAAAATAATTTAGATCTCTCTTTTCTTTTCGCTGTTCCGTGGCCGTTTTCCCACGTCTGTTGATAGTAATATCTATCAGTACAGTATACAATGTGTAACAAAAAGGTTCAACAATACTGAAGAGAATGTGTTGTACTTATCATTATAAACAACTTTTACTAACTCTGAAATCGCGAAACAAAAAAAAACATCTGTTCCATACATTTTGCCCAAGGTCAATGTACTTTTTGTATGGAACAGCTTTTTTCGTTTTTTTTCCAGTTGTTCATAATGATGAGTACATACATACCCTTCAGTATTGTTGAACCTTTTTGTTACACGTTGTATATTCCAGAATCATCTATACTTTCTAAGCGATTAAATTACTTCCTTTTGCTATAAATTCTCTAGTCTGTGTCATAGATGTAAAAAGCACTCGCAATTAGATGTAAGTTATTGCAATTATTTGTTTCAACATTTTAGTTCCGTAGCGTAATAATGAATCCTGAAATTGATCATATTGCTTGATAATTTAGCTATGTGCCAAATTGGTAGCATCAAAAGATACAAATGTATGTTAATTATAATTTTAGGTCTTATCGCCACTGATGTAAAATTGTCGCCGTATATTTTAGCGAAATGTGTAAGCTTAAAACTCGTACGTAACCCCATACAGATATAGCTTAAAGTTACGATGTCATACCGGTTACACTCATAAAACGCATTTAAAAAAACCGACTTCAATTTCGATTACCTGGAGGACATCTTCATATTCTCCAGTTATTTTGATTTATTCCACTAAATCTGATTTAAAAACCAAACTGCTGAGCTGATTTTGTTAAAATTTATATGGGACCACCTCAGAAGTATCACCAACCAAAAAAAAAACATCAAAATCAATTCATAATTGACGGAGTAATCGCGTAACATACACAAAAGAAAACGAATTGAGAACCTCCTTTTTTGTAATGCCAGACTTGTGATACTGCAGCGCGAGTACCGTTCTGTATGTCGCCAATTTGAAGTTTCGTTATAGCTGAATTCTTTGACGAATTTGTGAAAAAACGTTTATTATTGAATTTAACCGTTTTAAATGTCAAATTTATCGATCGTTAAGAACGGTACTCGCGCTGCTGGTTTGGCTATACTGTACTGCCAGTAGACCTCGGCAAATTAATGGCCTGCACCCCTATTCAGAATGGCGTCGGAAACTTCGGATTCGAATTTCGCTTCCTCCGTCTTTGTCATCCTGAATATAAGGATAGTGTGGATCCGAACGGAAACCGATGGAGTTGTGAATAGGGGTACTGAACTTCGAGTTTCAGTTCGAACACCTTTGAAGATTCCAGTGGCGATAATCTGACTTTAAAATTTTCTGCCTGTTCTTGAATGAGGCAAACACGCATGGCACACTTTGAAATTAACTTTCACACTATGTAAACGAATTTATCTTCGTTTGATTGAAAGCACACTAAAACCAACTCACAACTCACACAAAATATACCTATTAGCAGAGGGGTGCGCTTTGACTTGCCACCTCCAGTATTGTCCTCGAAGGGTATTTACATACCCTTCATATTATTATTTTTACAGAATTATTAGGGGCGTAAAAAAAATATTGCCTACCCGCGGTAAAGAATTATGAAAATAAATAGTGGACGGGTAATTACATTATCATAATCTGGTTAATATGATATGACTGTATAGGTCTTCCTCAGAAATCATTTATAATGAATTGGTTATTGGGGTATTGGTTGGAGGGGACAAAGGGGAAGTATTAAAGATTAGAATAAAAAATACATTAATATTATGTGAGATAAGTGTCATTTAAAAAACATAATAGCATTAATGCTGTAACTAGAATAACTTATGTAAAATAAATAAAACGTGCTGTTGATCACTTACTATTTGTTTATATTATACTCTTTCCCATTGCCACTTCAACTTGCAAACCCTGCGAGCTATGTCGGTAACTTTGATTCTTTGGCGAATATCCTCGTTCCGGATTCTATCGCGCAAAGTAACTCCGAGCTTAGCTCTCTCCATTGCCCGTTGTTAAAGTCGCGGGCAACCGGTGGATGCAAATGGCAGGTTGTCGTAATGTGTGGCGGTCTTAGGGGGAGGCCTTCGTTCAGCAGTGGACGTCTCCGGGCTGATGATGATGATGATGCGCTTTCCATTATTTTAATCGATTTTAGACAGCTCACAGAAAGTTGTCATAACTTTGTAAAGCGTTTAACAATAATACATTGTTATCCTAGGGGTGAAAGTAACTTATTTAGTCCCGAGACGGGGTTTGGCTTGGTTTCGCTAATAGTTCGAGGGACTAAATAAGTCTTTAACCCCGAGGTAAACACTGTGCTTTTCATTACGAATACAAGGAAACTAAAAATAAACTGACACTGGGAAATGAACGTGAAGTGCGGGACCATAATCCTCAGAGGAGAAAAAAGTTGGACCATTGTTCAATGCAAATTTATGTGAAAATAGCACAGAAATTTACTAGGAAAATAGAAATTGTTCTTTTTTAATAATTTGAGTGTCTGTCAGTTGAAAGTGATTCTCCCTAGGGCTGAAATGTATTACTTTGAACCCGCTCCTCGGGCAACTTCAGAACTTCTTTCCGAGTATGAGTAGTGAAAATTATTATAGGTATATCCCATACAATTCTTCATCATCAGCCCGGAGAAGCTTACTACTGAATGAAGGCCTCCCCCTTAGACTGCACACTGTACGACAACCTGCCATTTGCATCCACCGGTTGCCCGCGACATTCACAATGTCGTCGGTCCACCTACTAGGAGGATATACTTACTAGGCCTACCTACGCTGCGTCTTAAATACAAATACCATAGAGCAGAGTAATACAAATACGTTCAATCTAGCATTACCCTTTCCAAGGTTACATCGACAACATAGAGGTAGGAACTACATCTGAGAACTACATCGACAGTTGACATGACGTCAACTTTTTTTATGTCATAATTTTTTTTTTTGTTGGCATCGCACGTTGTGCATTCTGCCAGAGTCAAGTTTACGAAAGTGCAAGTTTATGTAAATATTATCAAGTCAAATATATTATGTTAACATGTTTCTATGAGGTGTCAAAACCCGAATAACATAAAATGGACAGTATAATGTAAATAATTCTTATTAGACGATTTTCCATAAAAATACTGTTTTGTTATGACTACTCTAGTTTATAATAAATATCAATGCCTTTATTCGGAATTTCTCCAGACTTGTAACTTGTATAGTTTTTGTTCCATTTATACGATTACTCACGTTTAATTATGTCTGTTAATACCAATTAATACCTGGTTAATACGATTGTGGGAAATAGTTTAAATAAAATCCCTCTTTATCTGATTGAACTCACTTGTTTTATTACGTCATCTTTGCAGGTTATGAGGAGTCACAATAACTTTGTCGGGGAGGACGGATATTACTACATTATTGAAATTATTCCATTAATCAATCAATTCACGACATTCTTTTGAGAAGTATCTAAGTGCAGTGCCGTGGCCGATTTACAGTGTTGCCTACGTACACATTATTAAAATGTTGCCAGAAGGGCCAGTCAAAATCCGTTAAGCGTTCCTGAGACGCTACGTCAAAGGAGAAAGCGCTCTGTACACTTAGTTTCCACGACAACGATCACATTTTCGATATACGTTTCGTGTAAAATTCAAATAAAGTCTGTCAAAATTACAATACATATAACTTTTTCTGATTTACAAAAGTTACGATCTTGGCGTCAACTAGCCCAATTTTTTTGAAATGACATCCAAATAAGCTCAAGTCCAAACTAGGTAAACCAATTTCTATTAAAATGTGAGATGGTAAATTGTGCTAGTCTCTAAACAAATCATCAAACAAACAATCAATTAATCAATGTATTTTCAAACGTGAGACATTTCAATCAATATAATACAATATTATAAGTACATTGCTTTACGAGTTTAACACAATTTCGGTGGTATCCTGCCCTAACACGATCATTGTTTTGTATAATTAGGTCTATGTATTGTAACAGATTTTTAAGTAGGTTAGATCCAGATTAGTGCAATAAATTACAAAGCAACTGTATTCAGTGTTTTAAACTTGACACAATTCTGATTATTTATGGACTCTGGTTTTGTTGTGAAACGAGCTCTTGATGTTTCGGCGCAGTTGCATGCGCCATGTTCACGGGCGGACCGTTTGCCGTTCCCAATGACTACAAACCCTGACTAAAAGGCTATATAATCTGTGGCCGTTCCTAACCGTTTGCAGTCTTGTCTTCCCGTAGACATGGTGAACCTAACTGTGCCGAAATATTGGGTGTACCCACCGACAATGATAAAATGAATGGACGGGAAATAACCGCACGGATTTTGAAGACTATATGTTGAGCGCCAGCTCTCCACTCGCGTCAGTCATACTCTGTCTTTGCGACATGCGAGCCGTACGATACGACAATACAAACTTCTAATAAATGTACATGTGTTCTCTTTTTGTCATGTAGTAATTAGATTCGATATCTCTATTTTCTGGCAAAGTAGTTGGGTATGCTTGATTGTGTTGACTTGTTAATTTTGAACGATTTGCAAGCGCTGGGCCTGTCCATTCCAATAACACCGTCGCTGGGTGTATACCTACGTTTTATAACAAAACACGTCAATATCCTATATATAGATTTGTTCAAAACCTTTGATAAATATATGTCTAGATAGACTGATGGATCCTAAACGCGTTGAAAAAAATAGCGGTTAACAGTTAGCTTCTTATGCACGCACACTATAACAACGACAATGGTGCAACGTGAGTGTAAGACATGGCTGTCACGCACACTAGTATAATAATGTTGGCCTCTCATTTTTCGTTCATAAACAGTACAAGACTATCTAGACATATTATTTATCAAAGTTCTAAACATTTGTATTTTTGCTTTAGATTGTATTTTTGCTATGACATTAATCCAATAGAATCAGCACGTCATATACCTATATCAGTTTTTTTTCTTTATAACTATTTACAAGCACTTTCAAAGCGCCATATACAATATGTAACAAAAAGGTTTAACAATATTGAAGGGTATGTGTATGTACTCACCATTATGAACAACTTTTACTAAAGGGCTAACCTTGAAATAACGAACATGACATTAGCTGTTCCATACAAAAAGTGCATTGACCTTGGAGAAAATGTACGGAACAGCAGATATTTTTACCAACTTCAGGGTTGGGCCCATAGTAAAAGTTGTTCATATGATGACACATACCCTTCAGTATTGTTGAACCTTTTTGTTACATGTTGTATAATATATTCCAGCGTTTGCTATATCACTTGAGGATTAGAAATAGGTACAGCATCAGTCTCATATCCCGCAGATTATCATATCATCGAAGAGCGATTAGGCGGTACCTTGCCACGTTTTTACACGATTTCACATAAAAAATTGGCCAAAACCAATTTTTTTTAAACTTTTTCCGCCAGAGGAACGCCCATCTGTCCCGTTGGGACTGAATTTACTTACGAAAAATCCATCAGGAAAACTCAACATAGTTTTTTTTTTAATGTTAAGTTTGTTGTTTTTTGGTAGGTACCTACCTACCTACATTTAGTTTAAAAAAAAAAGATTGTAATGCTCAAGCGAGATAGTAAACGCTCGAACAAAGGTCTAAGGTCGCGATTAGTTTCCTAAGTAGGTATATTTGTATAGTGTAATGTTGTCCATAATAATTTCCATGACGTATTTTAATTGTAAATTTCGGTTTCCTAATAAACTGTTGCACTAAGTATAAAAATAACATGTTCTATTTCAAAACGACTCCTTTAATAGGATACAATTTGAATAATCACTCTAGTACCTACGTACCTACAGTTTGTCAAACCACACGCCTCAATTTTGCATAAGCCGAGAGAGAGATGGCGTCACTAGGCTTTTCAATCGATGAGGGCTACCGTTTTTATGCTCACTAGTTGGCGCCACTGGCGGGTAAGGTCCTAAATATTAGCTAAAGATGTTACCGACGACGTAAATACGTTTGTAAATAGTAAACACAGATACCAGGGATTTATCACATAATTACTAACATCTGAATTAGCTGTTCTTTCTGCCCGCTTAATTTTGTACCTCACTTTCTTAGCTCCGTTTTTAAATAACTGATATTCATCGACCCGAACCTCGATTATAGCAAAATATTCATAATTAAGCCCGTGATAAAGACTCGTTGCAATGATTCCTATGAAAGCTGCACAAAGTCCGGTAAATAATCAGTGACACAGTCTGACAGTATAATATACGAGATTTCAGAGGTCGGCAGAGAAATTTACTAGGAGCTCGGAGACCTCACTCTACACTAGCGCCCCTAGCGGCGATTTTAAACGCGACAGCCCTGTTCTTCATGGTCGTAGCACTACGTTATACCTACGCTTGCTCTGCGTCACCTAATGCTTCGTCGTTTTACATTGACTGCGAGAGATGGCGTAGAGCTTTTCACTCGATTGATTGTTCTTCACGCGTCACCACCTTGTAGAACTTAGCTCTTTCTATCGTCAAAGCAGAATTGCTTCATTGTGGCCTTCTCCCTGTGGGTTGTGGCCACGAATGAAACTTATGCTGGCTTAAGAGTTTTCAAACAACTTATTTTAAATATTATTATTATTTATATTATTTTAAATTCATTTATGTACTTTTTTTTAGGCATAAGCCTTTATTATCTACAACAAACTACAAAGACTACTTAGCCTACTACACAACAAAAAACAAAAGGATTGTATCCAGACCGATGAAAGTCTAGAGACAATCCAAATGCTTAAACCCACTACCAGTCGGCAGCGTACCCAGCATGCTGGCAGCATTGCCACGCTGGAAGTAAGTAAGTGAGTATACAAGTATGTAAGTGATTTATGTACTTACATTTTATCAACGTACCCACAGAGTAATAGAAGAACGTACCAACAACAGACAGTTCATCAAACCAGAGATGACGTCGTACAGCTTTTCACTCATTATTTTTTACTTTGTCTGTATTGTACTATACGGGGTTGCGCAGATCAACCTAACCCGAAAGGAGGTGGCACTCTTCTTTGTGATAATTTTTTTATTACCTAACCCAACCCAACCCTAAAATCGTGGATAAATCTGTTGTGTTAAGAACACTTTATTCACTCACCAGAAAATGTACGTAACAACCAAGTTTTTTTCGCGATTTCCTGGTTGATCCCATAGTAATAGTTGTTTACCATGATTACGCCCTTTCGGCCCCCTTTCGAGTACACAGTTACCTTTAGACTTAAGCGACGAGTCTTGTGGCCTCTATAATTATGTAGAACTAGCTGATCCGGCGAACTTCGGGCTGCTATAAATTATTTTTTTGTGAATTTTTCCGATGTTTTAACAGTTATTTTGCTATTCGGGGAGGAGACAAATCCAACAAATCATTGATCATATAAATCGGTCCAGAGTTCTTGAGTTATTTAAATGGTGTAACTACTAACTACGTATCCCGTTTTTTAATTATATTAGATAAGATAGTATTATGTAGAACAGACATACAAACACACAGTAACAACCTCTTACCCTTGATTTTCAGGTGTAGGTATTCCGTTCAGTCAGCCAACTGTGTCATACAGTACATGACGATCCATCCTAAGAGCGCGAGCAGAGCTGTAGGGCATGGATTCGATCCCCACCCAGGGCAAACATTTATGTGACGAACATAGATGTTTGTTCTGTGTTTGGGTGTAGTATGTATTATAAGTATGTATTTACGAAAAAAATAATGTAAATAATGATTCTATCAGCTATATGGTTTCCATAATACAAGCTTTGCTTAGTATGGGGCTAATGGCGCTGTGTGTAAAATGTACCCCAATATTTATTTATTTATAATACTAAGCTTCTACAGGTGATTGATAGTAAAGAACTATAAAATATGATCTAATTATATACTGTGATTATTTAGTTGTCTTTAGTTATTTCTTCTGTGGGTGTTACGCGTATGACACTGAACTTTTCCTAAACGGCTGGGCCGATTTTAATGTATTTTTAACGAACTTCAAAAAAGGAGGTTCTATGTTCGACGGTATGTACCTATGTTTTTTTTTGTGTGCGTTCGAGGTTCCCTGGATGGTTTAGATTCACATTATGACACGGCAGGCGGCGCTGCAATCGTGTACCAAGTTATATTTTTTTCACGACAGGAAAAAAAATCTTGGATATCTGGTCTGTGATAGTGTTTTGTATAATTCGCAATAATGGCTTATCAGTGACAGAAAAAAATTCAAGAAAAACCTAATTAAATATCCGGAGAAGCGTTTCTATGGAGTATGCATGTAGGTAAATCTGCCAATATGGACTGCGCGAGCGAGGTGGAATACAGACCAACCTAGGGTCTAGAACTCTAGGGTAGGCCTAAAGTAAATGTTCGTCGTCAGCAATAAGACGTCCACTGCTGGACGAAGGCCTCCCAATAGAGGGGTGTTGTCATAGTCCCCACGCTTGGCAGGCGGCTTTGGGATCGCAGAATGCTCACCACCGTTAACCAAAAGGACGCTGCTGCCCGTCCTCCGGTGGGTATGGTTGCAGTTTTAGGACATTACCCAAGTAAATGTTACCAAAGTTTATTTTAAGGAGTAGGAAAATAACGTTAAACAATAATTTTATTATAATCCACCAGTATATTTTACGTTGCTTATTATCTTCGACCAAAGAAACATAAGATATTACACGCCGCACATCCATTGCGAAATAAAGACTTAGGACTATTCGGGGAAATAGCAACTTCAAAAATGCAAAATCGTTGTCTGTTTGACTGAACTGAACGCCAGGGTTTTTTTATACTGTAAAGTGACGAGACGAGCAAGGCGTTCGCCTGGTGGTAAGCGTCACGCCTGCCACTAACAGTAGCAGTGCCAGAATTGTGAACTTGCGAACACAATCCTGCGCCGCACTGCACTGCTCTCGTCACCCTGAGATATTAGATGTTAAATCTCTTCATACAATAGGTGTTTTAATATATCTTTTTTCTTTTCTTTTGATGCGATCTCTTTTATTTCTTTGATCAAAGTCGCTTACAAGTAGGGACATTAATATGTTGTCTTATGCTGCATACATCTGAACGTAAGACGATAATCTTTCTTAATCTAAACGAATCTCACTTATGTCGACTAGAATCGTGAAAGCCTCTAATTACATTTTTTATAACTAAATAACAAAACATTTTAAGAAACAGGATGCTTTAGTACCTAATCTATGAAATGACTGAAAAAGTTAGTGTCGACGACGACGTTATTTGATATTTTAGTGTAATATTATCTGTTTTTTTTTGTTTTTCTGACATGATTCAGAATTTTATTGTAATTAATAATTCATGAAAATGTAATTCCGCAAATAAATTAATTTAAATTTTGAATGAGGTACAACTAAACTAAAATTAAATTAAATTCGTATGTTTGGGCTTTGTACAAATTACCGTTTATTGCCCGTGGTCCTAACGCGTAGTCCTACCAATAGGACCACGGGCAATTTCTGTTGCCGTAGTTCTGCCAGCCCGTGGTTCACCCGCGTGGATTCTACCAGTAGGAACATTTTTACCTTCAGGAAAAAAATTGGGTGTAGTGTACTCATTATTATGGACAACTTTTAGTATAAGGCCCACTTTGAAATCGCGAAGAAAGCTGATCCATACATTTTGTCCAAGGTCAGTAAACTTTTACTATGGAAAAGCTGATATTTTTTTCACGATTTCAAGGTTAGCCCCTTACTAAAAGTTGTTCATAATGATGAGTACACTACACCTTAATTTTTACCTAAAAGTATAAAAAATCACTCAGTATAATATAGGCCTTAGAGTGTGTGTTACAAATTGGTTTTATACATCGTCTATTTTTGGTTTATTTGACGCATTTAAACGAAGAATTAAAAAGATAGACTTATACAAGTTTGAGCTTACCAAGAGCACTTTAAAAAAAGTTTAACAAGTAGCATCGTCAATTTGACTACTGTTATAAGAAAGCAAGATAGGTATCACAATCTAAAGGCAAAGAAAGTAAAATATCACAATAATCAATAAGCCAAACTAGGCCTACAGTATGGTCGATTCTGACGGTTTTAGTTGACAGTTCTAAACTAATTAAAATATTGCTGTCACTTTTTTACTAGGCATGTTAGCTAAGGACAGCAATACTTTAGTTAGTTTAGTTCTGTCAACGTAAACCTTCAGAATAGGGTAGATGACTGATGTTTATATCGTTGAAACCAATAGCTTTGATGAAGAATTTAAGTAAATATAGTATGTTTATTGAAAAAAATATTTAAATCGGTCAATAATGTTCTGATATATGAGCGTTTAAAGTTTTTGGTAGAGCCAACTCTGTCCCTTTCCCACAAAACAAAAAATTACGTCACGCCTTACTTGTCAGAATAGAATTTATATGGCGTACTGAGAAGTGACGTCACGATTTGCTGTTTCTTCTCTCTGTCTAGCATGATATTAAAATGCTTATAAGTTGCTTATTTTTGATCAGATTTTCATTTTGTTTTCTTTAATCAGCTATATTTATGGGCCACATTTTAATAGGACAATAAAAAAAAACCAGTCATCTAGCCTATTGACCACATTGAAAGACAACATGTTTCTAAGGTAACTTCGACAGGTTGCCGTAACAAATTACTAACCGTCATATATGCATAAAACGTTAAAACGTATTTCAAACCTATTTTAGTTAAAAAGTGTTTTGTCAAATTAGAAGACAAAACATTATATAACAAAAATAGGTTTGAAATACTTTTTAGTGTTTTATGCATTAGACAATTATAACATGCACAACAAATGTAAGACTGTTTAAAAAACGGTTGGAATCCAAATCAATAATAATGCCTTACCTTTTAGAAGCTTCGTTACCGTTGTTCTAAATAAAGTACATACCTAAGTATAATTTTACAATTATTTTTAAAAGATTTTAATAACATTACTCTGAAGCTATCATCAGGTTTTAAATTTTTCCATGTATAATTAATAACAATTTCAAGTTATTGATTATGTTGCTAATTATATAGTTTCTATACATTCTATTTCTGTTTCTATATTATCTCTACCATCACCTAGAATATTTTACATTATATATTTAATATAAATAGTAGATACATAATTATGATTATAGTAGGTAGCGCACGTACTTATGTAATCCGTACACATAAGTTACCGGAAATGTATAAAAAAAATTCGTTACATACAATGTCTAGGCAGTGTAGGCAATATTAATCACAAAGTAACTGGAGGAATATGTAAAATACAGTAAAGCCCACAGAGTTACAGCCTTACTTTACTCTTGTATTTTCTATCCATTATACACCATATATTATTATTTTGTTATAGAATATGCCTAAGTTGCGATTTACCATTTATTTATTATATTCATGTATGGTACAATATTTCATAATCGATATGAATAATAGTCACAACAGATATTGTTCATATTGTTCATTACTTTCATCACCTATTAGCTGCATTTTATTAGATTCAATTGTAACTTGGTGTTTATGTAATAAAATATTTGAAATATTTAGTATTTTTTTTGTATTTATTTTAAGCTTATAGATTTATCTTCTGAAACGTTTTATGTAATCTGATGATGAGGCCAGCACACTGATTAAAAACTCTTTAATGATTACTAGTAAATCCCCCAAGTTTCGACTCTTATTTGGTTTGTCTTAACGAGTCCCGTAATGTACACTTGGTGACGAATCTATGTTATTTTTCTACAATGAGGAAGGAATCTCACTACGTTGCCTACCTCAGGTTGGTATATTTCTATTGCTTTAAATTCATATTATTTTGGCGTCCATTAAAAATAAGTACAGATTTACCTAAAAACATAGGACTGGTTTTTAGTCTATGGCTGAAGGGAGGAGACTATATTATAAATGAAACTTGTATTTTACTCAATGTCTAAATCAGACTAGGTAATCTATTCTTATCAAACCTAGACATCGTCTATAAACCCATAATTTCATACATCTCCGATCTAGACCTAGACATTGTCTATTTTTCCACAATTTCATGTATCTCCGGTAACATACTTTTGTAAATAATTATGTGTAATTTAATTTACAATGCTTTGAATTTATTTAAATATTCTTATGAATTAAGTATACTCCTTTATCCGGTCTAACTTAAGTGTAAATACATAGATAAAAAATCTTACCCATGTTTAACTTGATTTATAAACGTACAATATTACATATATTTTACTTTAATTAATTAACAGTACCTTAAGCACTACAGCGATAGACCAATAAATGCGTTATAACGTTATATATACATAACTAATTTTCCTAGACACCTAGAGTACCTAGACATTATTGAAAATTCCCGAACTTCTAATTGAAGTAGGTTTACTGCAGCACTACATTAATTTTCTTTCTATATTATGCGAAAGGTTTTTGTTTCTGAATGTATTTCTGCCTTATAGAGTTCATAATTATTCTACATCCTATGGTTGCCCGAAAGAGATCGCTCTTAGCGAAAAAGCCGCCATTTGTTACTTAGCAGACGTAATACCTTTCGTGTATCCCTATGTATAGATAGAGAGCCTGCAGAGCGTTATAGGATATACTTTTGATTCCAGGAATTGTACTAAGGCTTTATTTTTAAAAACTGCTAAGTAGCTACAGCTAGCAAGAATTAAATAGGTAGAGGTACTCCCAAGGTAATACAAAATCTTGTTTATCTGAGTACAGGGAGGAGGAGTAGGTTATTTTATATTTACAAAAGATATATATAATCACGTTTAATTCGACATCTATAAATCTTGTCACCTATGGGCCTTAAACCAAAACCACCGTTCAAAAGGTAATTTAGTTTTCCTACTTGTATATTCAACATTATCATAATAAGCCTAACAAAGTCCTCTGATGAAAATAGTGCTTTCACGCACGCCACACAGGCCAGTTTTCCACTTTTTTGATTCGAGTCACTGCCAATCATCCTACGTATGATGTCAGTCCACTGAGTCTCTGGGGCCTTATACGAGTATGAATCGTACGCAAAGTTGCACATGCGAGCGGAGCCGAACTTCGAACAATATTGTTTGTTATTCCAATATCGTTTGAAAGTCGGCTCCGCTCGCATGCGGTTTCATATTTTTGAATCGTACGCAACGATTCAAAAATAAGGCCCCAGGGCATCCTACGGTACTTACGTACATAATATACTATTATACTCCTATAGGTACCTACTAGGATAAGACTGTAGCTACTCTGCGTACTAGTGTAGTCTTATGAGTACTGTGGTTTTGCCAAATAATAAAATGTTAGTAGCTACGCACTTTGTAATATGTTCTGCGTGGAACCGTTATGACGTAAGTACATTGATTTTTGATACGTTTCCCTGATTATGTATTCGTAATTAGGTTGGTATACCTAGTTGAAATAAAAAATAAGTAAGTACCTGCATTCAAATATTGCATGAACACAACAAGTTCAGAGTCACCTTATTATAAAAACTGCTCATAAAAACCGTTAAAAGTGAGTGCAGAATCCATCACAGTAGAGGAGTAATTTCCCGTGTAGCTGGTCAGAGTTGAAGTGGGTTTAACGCTTGAGGTTGGCGTGAGGTCGGTAGCAGCGGAGCGTGGCCAGGGACCCTTCCTTCGGCCGACGCGTCGGCCTGATCAGTGGTCCGTGCTAAAGTATGAGTTCTGCATGAGGTACAGCTTGTCGATGGGATTGACTACGGCGCCAGTGCCGAGGTTCAAAGGCTCGTGGGCAGTATGACTCCCATGCTGATGCGAGTGGTGCTGCACCTCCAGGTTCTGGAGGCTCATGGTGTCCGAAGCACCCTCGTCCAGCTGGTCGAAATTACTGCCATCTAGGGAGATGTCAGAGCTGCAGAAGCTGTCGCCAGAGTGAGTAGGGTAGTCTGAAAAATAGGCATTTACATTGAGTATACTTTTACTTTAGGTATAATGCAAAAGCATTCTTAGTAGGTGCAATTTGTAAGACTTTATTGAAATGTAAAACACAAAATAATAAAAAATATCCACGGTATAGCGAAAACTCGCTAGTCAAAGGTGCCATATTTTTCGTAATCCGTAAAAAAAAACATGAAATCGATTGAGTTGTTTGAAAGTCCGACCCTTCTATGGTATCGCTAAATATAACTAGTGTAAAATTTTAGATTGATGTGTAAAATATACACATACACAGCTGAAGTAGCCTGGATTACGTTTGACATTGTGCCACGTATCTCGCCACGTATCTCTTATAAGGAAAATCTTCTATTATTCGTTATTTGCATTGGATGGTGTTAATTTTATTTGAAGTACGCGGTGGGTAAAACGGCGGAAATCAGTTAGTGGTGGACTCTATTGCAGACTTCGCCTGGGTATATAGTAGGTACCTCACTTTTGCCAGTTACTTATTCAACCGCCAAACTGTGGTGTGCTATGCTTCGTGGGCAACGCTACCAGATAAATTACATACATTTGAAGAGATTTGACATCTAATATCTCAGGGTGACGAGCGCAGTTCAGTGCAGCGCAGGATTTTGTTCACAACTTCACAATCCTGGCACTGCTACTGTTATGAGTAGGCATGTTGCTTACCACCAGCGAAAGTCTCACTCGCCTCGTCACTCCATATCGTTTAAAAAAACAATATGCCTACAATTTAGGTAAAGCGTAAAGCTTACCGTCAGGAGAATACGGCAAGTTCGGATTCAGAGGTTGGCTTGAAGCAGAATATGAACCATCCAATCCAAGATAATTCCCGTGATCGCTCGACGGCGACTCTTGCTTGATGCTTTTCTCATCTTTATCTTTATCTTTTTCTGTATTCTTGTCTCCTTCTTGTTTGGCTTTACGCTGGATCTTCTTCATTTTAGCTCGCTGATTCTGGAACCATACCTGGACAACACGTACGCTCAGCCCCGTATCCTTTGCTAGAGCTTCTCGGACTTTGCGACACGGCTTCGGACTCACTTCAAAAGAAGCCTTGAATTGCCTGCGTTGGGCTGACGTCAGAATCGTGCGAGGACGTTTTGGGCCCCTGCGTCCGTCTCGTGGACGGTCCGTCTCGTCGATAATCATGTCTTCGTCAGCGTGTTGCATCAAATACATCTCCTTCTCGAAGTCCTGTCTGCAGAATATCTGTCCAGCTCGCATGACGTACTGCTCTCCTTTCTGGAGTGGCTGGCAGCACATAACGCAGACAAAGCATTGAATGTGGAAAACGTATTGCTGGGCGCGCATCACCATCTCCTGAGGAAGAAGCCGGTCGCCGCACCTGGTGCATTTCACTCCAAACAATCTGCGGACAGTAACGTTAGCAATCACATGGGAAAATTGTTACGCACAGCAGTTCGCTTCGCATTTCGCATTCGTAACCGACATTCGCAACAAGCCGCTTCAGGCGCAGGCGTTTATTTGGTAAAGTTTGAACAAGATACATTTCCGGCAGCAAACCAGCGGCAGAAGTAAGTTTAAAAATGAAATCGAAGGGTTGATATAACATCTCGTGGATTGTTCAAAATGCCAGTGAGTGGGGAATTGGCATACTGAACGGTCCATAAGTTGCATACCTATATCATAAATGTAACGATGCGATTTTTGCATATATAGCTAACAAAATCTAGAGATGATTTTTAAGCTAGAAATATTACCTGTCGTAGTCAGGTTTGCAGTAGAGTTTGGTGTTTCTGGTGTAGCAGGTGTGGGCTAGTGGGCAACCGCAAACACAGCAGCTGAGGCAGTGCTCGTGCCAGGAGAGCTCGCCGACCCTCATCAGGTAGCGATCTTGAATCTTCTGCCCACAGCCTTCGCAGATCTCTACCACCTTCTCCCGTTTGATGCTCGCGTTCAGCTCTATAAGAAGGATAGAGCTGTGGTTAGCAGAAACAATCAAAATTTTGATAAGTGTGGCGCAGGATTTTGTTCGAAAGTTGACAATGTGCCATTGCCCTGTGCACTGTAAATGCCTTACCATCAGGCGAATGTCTCCCTGGTGTCGGCAAACAATTGCATAAAAAGGGACCCTATCCACCTAATGGAATAAATAAGCCGTGTGTCTCCCCATTGACAGAGAAATCGGTGGACATCACTTGGACATACATGCAGTAGAACATTTAACTTGCTACTTTTTTAAAGTCGGTTAAAAATAGAATTTCATGCACGCTTTGATTTAACCAAGATATTGAACTATTTACTTTCAATAGGGTAGATGACTGATGTTTATATCGTTGAAACCAATAGCTTTGATGATGAATTTAAGTAAATATAGTGTGTTTGCTGAAAAAAAACATCGGTTAATAATGTTCTGATATATGAGCGCTTAAAGTTTTTGTTAGAGACAACTCTGTCCCTTTCCCACAAATCAAAAAATTACGTCACGCCTTACTTGTCAGAATATAATGTATACGGCGTACAGAGAAGTGACGTCACGATTTGATGTTTCGCCTCTCTGTCTAGCATGATATTAAAATGCTTATTAAGTTGCTTATTTTTGATCAGATTTTCATTTTCTTTTCATTAATCAGCTACATTTATGGGCCACATTTTAATAAGAAAATAAAAAAAGCCAGTCATCTAGCCTATTCAAGACATTGGACTATTTAAGTACTTGGTAATAATTATGAAATACAACGATTAAAAAAAAATAATACAACCGACTTCAACTTCGAATACCTGGATGACATCTTCATATTTTATTGTAATTTTGATTTATAACCACACTACTGAACCGATTTCGATAAAATGTATAAGGGACCACCTCTGATGTATTACCTACCAAACAAAAAAAGAACCATTCAAATCAGAACAATTGGCGGAGTAATCGCGTAACATACACACAAAAACATACAGTCGAATTGAGAACCTCCTTTTTTGTAGTCGGTTGAAAATACTCTTCAGCACGAATTTTTACTTGGTTGTTCAATTGTCCTATTTCAATTAAGATTTAACGACACTTCCAATAAAACACCAATTGCTTTTGTTATAATATTTATATCTAGTGTATTTTCGCTTTAGTCGGAAAAAATACACTAGAAATACTTAAATAGTTTATAAATAACAATTTGGGTCTAAATGAACTTCCGTAAAGTAATGCCTGAATCAATCACATATCCAATAAAACCATTAATTTATTTAGTGACCGAGCGAGCGACGTGAGCTCAGTCTATTTGCAACGACTGGAAAATTTTCTCCATCTGTCCGAAAGCCCGAAAGTATACAAGCTGTTGTGTTGCATTCCGCCAAATTTACTGAGGTAGATCTAATCATTGTTATGAACAACTTTTACCATGGGGCCAAACCCGAAAATGTGAAAAAATTATCAGCTGTTCCATACAAAAAGTTCATTGACCCTATTTTCCCAGTTTTCCGCGATTTTGTACTGTAGTATTCCAGTTGGTCGAGGTATCCAATTCATCGCGCCATTTCTTACATGGTCTACCAGGTGGTGAAGCCGCGCTGGGAATCCACCAGTGGTGATCATTTCGGTTCAGCTATGCTAAATATATATTTGCAGTTATGTTATAGATAGTATAATTTATAAAAACGAAAATAGCCTATAATTATAATACTTAATAATAACTAAAAATGTCGAGTTAAATGCAAACTGCCTTTTAAATAAAGAAAATACGATCTACATCCATCTCCCTAATTTTCATGCAATGCAAGAGGGGCTGTGACTATGCAGTGGGGCATGACTTGTACTTGACCGTGGCTGTTTTTAATTATGTATTTTTGATATACTACCAATAACTTGTAATATGCATATACTTGAAACTGGCAGAATGCATATGGTGAGAGTCAAAAAATTTGAAAGAAAAAAAACGCAGACACCGATGTACTTACTTTAGAAATGGTATCTGTAGATTATAAGAAGCTGCGATTTAACCTGTTTTAAAAACTAACGAACAAAACGTTTGCGCGTTTTAACGAAGTAGAACGCCATCTAGTAATTTTTTTGGTAACTAAAGAAACAAACAAAATAACCATTTCAGTTTTGGCTTGAGAAATGACGATATATCTACAAATTACCAATTTTCAGATTTTTCCCGTAATACTTTGACCTTGCTTCTTGCCAAATTTCATGAGTTTAGTCAACGGGAAGTACCCTATGAATTTAGATTTAGTTCACTCTAAAAAACTCACAAAAATGGCCGTATTTTTTTATTGCGTTGAGTTAGAAGCTTGATTTTTTTACAGATCTAAGGGACTGTGGACTGACGTATTTGATATTAATTTTACCTTGTTATCTCCACGCATTCTAGAGAAAAAGGGCCTTAACATACAGACAGACAGACGGACAACCGAGTAATCCTATAGTGGTTCCTTTTTTCCTTTTGAAGTACGGAACCCTAAAAAGGCACACTTGATTCTTACGTTCTTTCTCTAGCTCCACAATACATTATACATACCTATATCTAAGAGTCTGCCGACCGTCGAAATGGCTGGAGATAGAAAATATAAAGGCGAGCGTCTTAGAACGGGGGTTAAGAGTACACGCCCAAGGGGAGGAGCGTCTCAGGTCAGGTCTCTGCTACGGAGTATTACAGAAGGATAACTTCAAGATATTTTATGCTAATGAAACTAAACAAACCGCTATCGTGATTACGCCTGCCCATGACCATTGCAACGGTGCCCAAACTTTGTAACAAAACAGAGTCCGCAGGCATCGCTGCATAGGAGCTCATTACTTTTACATATTAGATGGCGAATCTCTTTAGTAATTTTGCTAGCTACGACCCTTCAAACTGTAACACAGTACGAATATCTTTAGTCATTTTGCTAGCTACGACCATTCAAACTGTAACACAGTAATGCTTACACACTACTGCTAGGTCACAGGATATCTGATACTGCGTATCTGATTGATAGTATCCACCTAGGCGACCTCCTACAAAAGAAGTTTTTCGATTGCGAAAAGATTCGGCCTATTCGGCCTATCTACCGGTAGGGATAGGTGGAAAAATCAAACGGCCTCTCCACTTATCCCTACCAAGGTATCTCTACTGGTAGGGATTGTAGTGAAATATGTATCTTCGGATTGTTTTCAAAACTGAAGAATGTGGTGTACGATTTCAAAAATAAAGATTTTTTTAAAATCATATCCAACCGTCAAGCAGTAGTGTGCAAGGATTACTGTGTTCCGATTTGCAGGCCAATATTACCAGAGAAATTACTGGGTATGAAGAGATTTAACATCTAATATCTCACTCAAAAATATTAAAAAACAATCCGAAAATACATATTTCACCACAATCCCTACCAGTAGAGATAACTTGGTAGGGATAAGTGAAAAGTCCGTTTCATTTTTCCACTTATCCCTACCGGTAGACCTAAGTGGTTTTTTTTTCACTAATCCCTATAGGTAGGGATAGTTTGGTAGGGATAGGTGTACCAGGCAAAAGATTCAAATATTAGATCAGATTAGATTTAGATTTGATTAGATTTTGGTCAATATGTATTGTGTCTATCTTTCAGTATCGGCAGAAGCCAAGAGTAATCCCATGAACCGTGTCCCCGCGTGAACATACTCTTAATTACCCCGAAGTGACAGACAACAACAATTATTTTTATTGGGTAAGAATAATTTGGTTATGGACGCTTCGTGATCAAATAATTATTTTATAAAATAGCTACAGTTCTCAATAAATTGCTATTTATCTATAACTGCGACCCTTACAGGTGAGAGCTTGCAACAGTTTAAGTACATAATTATTTAATTAGGTACTAAATTAATTTGTTAATTAGATTAACTCTTTAGACTAGTTCAAACCAAAAATTGCTTAAAACAAAATAAAAATTTTAAACTAGTGTCACACACAAGTCACATCTGTGTATTTTTTTTAAATATATTAATTTAGTATACACAAATAAACTGCATTTATACCTAGCGTAACCAATTTATTTGCAGTGGTTAGACATTTCAAGTTGTAAATCTGCCCTTTCCGTAATCCGTGACCGGGTCACGACCAAGATGGAAACAGCTTTCCAGACGGATAATCGATGCTCGTTCTCACTGAACCGATGCTTTTAGCCGACTAACCACTGGAGCGATGCGGGCAACAATGGTTACCTGCGCGACGCACACTAAAGCAATGAAGGCAACAGCGGCAGCTCGCAGCTGGTTGAATTTTATTTTTTATTACTTTATAGGCTTGCGTTTTGACTGCCATCTCGTGTCTGATGTTAAACGAAGATGCAGTCTACGATGGAGCACGCTTGCCTAGAAGAAACCGATTCACTCGCGACTTGAAGACACCCAGATTATAATTATCGGGAAATCCCACTCGGACAGCGCATTCCACTGTTTAGCAACGAATGAAGACGTTTTTGTTCGAATGAAGAAAGTGAAATCAAACCGTTTCATACGAATTTTCGCGAGTTTGAGCTGATTCAGCGTTATTGATGCAGATAAGCTACTTATTCGACTATTACCCGTACACAGAGTACACACTATTATAAACTACTAAAATCGTTACCAGTCGTTGAAAAATACAAAACTGTCCTTAATTTATTTTACTGTGAAGACGCGCAGAGAAAACATATTTATTGAAAAAAATAATATATATTTTTTCTGCACTGTGTTTGGTTAGAAATTTGGAGTTCGGGCTGCATTTAAAATCTCATAATATTTGTTTGAGAGAATATAATATGTAAAAAAAAATGGAAGTGTTCTTTTTTATGCTTTATCTTCGCTGCATCTCCTGCCGGTTGGTAAAAGAATTTAAATATTTTTAATAGCGAAATACACAATACAAACCTATTTATTGAACATAAAAAGGATTCCAGGACAATAAATATAAAAATGTTATTATGGGTTCTTAGAAATTTCGTAGAATTGTTACTTCAGGTAAAGCAGGCAAGATAAACTTCTAAAGCGCCCGCATGTCAGCCATTCTCGAAGTAAAGGTGCAATCACTGTGAATAGCATGGAATTTGCATATTCGCAATAATATCGTCTATCTATGTACCACTTATATACATACCTAATGGTTACTATATTACTAATGACGAATAGTTATGATAAAAATATACTTGAACGTTGAATGGATACAAATCCATTCAGCGTGGGCTAAAATCAATGACAAAGCCGTAGAATTTCTAATTTTATTTCTACTCTTGCATTAAAGCTGGAATTTCACTACACATCCGCGCATTGTAAACCAGTTGGTTTTATTTCGAGTTCTTGCTGCTTTAGTACTTTTGTGTAGCTTGGTAGTTTTTTCTTTAGGTAATAGAAAAAACTACAAAAAATAATAGCGCTTGTAGGTAACTATAGACTATAGAAACCCTCATCGTTATAGGCGTTTAGCCGTGCTGGGAACGCGCTCCTTATCTTGTAGCACAAAGCACTGCAGGTTACCATAGTTGCCCATTTGGTCGCGGCGTATACTCTTTGCGAGCTACATTTATTATGATTTATTTTATTTTTATTAATAATATGATAGTTCAATTCTTAGGAATTTTCATTATAATTCCGTGTGATACTCGTATTAATGGTATTGTGTTATTATACGACTACTGTGATAGCCTGAAAACTATGAATGGTGTCATTTGCGCAGTTTTTACAGGCGGTCGGAGCATTCACTGATTTCATGCGATGTATTTACATAATTTTTGGATTCATTCTATTTACCCGCCTGAGTGGCTTATGTACTTATTATTAGTATTGCCAAAATGTCTTCGTTATTTTATTTTTTCCTCATTCATGCAGCAATAAAACGCCGTGTTCGCTCTGTATATAAAAACTCATCGAAGAACACAAATTAGATCGATAAGTCAGATCATCATAGCATATAAACACGCTAGATTGTAATATTCTATCCCAATTCCCAGCAACAGAAGTTCATGGAATAATAGATATAGATAAACAAACACGATTGGAGTGTCCTATTTTGACGTGATCGGTCGTTATCGGCCGTTATCATATGGTTAGGCTACAAAGCGTTCCGCTCTATTGATTAGGCCCGAGGCAGTGCCTATTGTATAATCTGCGTCCGAGGGCGGGACGGGCGCTACAAAGCCCGTAGCTTTGCCGATAACGACTACGTTGTATAGACCTACGTGCTACGGTTATACGAGGGCTACACTAAAAGTATCGGGAATGGAATATTTCCACTGTTTCTGTCATATTAAAATCTTTTTAATTGAAAACTCCTTGGTTTTAACAATCGAATACCATTTATTTATTTAAAAAAATATTCTCGGTCTTGTCACAAGGTTTTGTCAAACTTGTTTAGTCGTTGAGAAAATGGAATTGACTCGAGAAAATTCAAGAGCGATGATTTATTATGACTTTCGAAGTGGTTTAACACAAAAACAGTGTGTTGACCGGATGATTTCTGCATTTGGTGATAAGGCCCCATCCAAAACCACAATTTATCGCTGGTTTGCTGAATTTCAACGTGGACGTGTCAAGCTCAGTGATGATCCCCGTCAAGGTCGTCCAAAAACTGCAGTCACCCAAGAAAACGTTGATGCTGTGCGTAAGCTGATTGAGGAAGATCGACATGTGACATACCGCGAAATTCAGGCAACTTTAGACATTGGCATGAGTCAAATACAAATAATCTTGCATGAAAAATTAGGTGTAAAAAAGTTGTTTTCCCGATGAATACCGCATTCGCTCTGTGAAGAGCAAAAAGCGGCTCGCGTTACTTGGTGCGTCAGAACTCTCGAAATATTCCACGCAGGATCCTCAAATGCTGTATACAACATCGTATCAGGTGACGAATCCTGGATATACGCGTACGAACCCGAAACAAAAAACCAGTCACGAGTTTGGGTGTTCGAAAATGAGTTAAAGCCAACAAAAATTGTTCGTTCACGGAGTGTTGCAAAAAAAATGGTGGTCACGTTTGTCTCCAAAACCGGCCATGTTACGACTATTCCTCTTGAGGGACAAAGAACGGTTAATGCAGAATGGTATGCTAGCATTTGTTTGCCACAGGTCGTTTCTGAACTCCGTAAAGAGAACTGCAACCGCCGCATCATCCTCCATCACGACAATGCGAGTTCTCACACCGCGCACAGAACAAAAGAGTTTTTAGAGCAAGAAAACATAGAATTATTGGACCATCCGCCGTACAGCCCCGACCTAAGCCCTAATGATTTCTATACTTTCCCTAAAATAAAGAATAAATTGCGTGGACAGAGATTTTCATCACCTGAAGAAGCTGTGGACGCCTACAAAACGGCCATTTTGGAGACCCCAACTTCCGAATGGAATGGTTGCTTCAATGATTGGTTCCATCGTATGGAAAAATGTGTCAAATTTCGCGGAGAATACTTCGAAAAGCAATAAATATATTTTTAAATAGTAATGTTGTGTCACTTCCTTGATTCCCGAAATTTTCAGTGCCGCCCTTACAGCTACGATTATGCTACGTTTTTTGTGGTTGTGATGTTAAGCCTGCTATGCTACACACACAAGTTTAAATATTGAATAAATTTATTTCTGTCCTAGCTTGTTTATCTAAAGCAATGTTTTTGAATCTGTGGGTCGCGACCCCTAAGGGGGTCGCAAAGCCTTGATCGGGGGGTCGCGGGCAATAAGAAAAAGGCATCCAACTCAAAGTCGCGGGTAATCTTGACCAACTTACCTCGTGCTTTCTTTCAAAACTCGCGGCTTCTTGCAAAGTGTAAGGTCCTAATAATTAATAAATGTATCAAAATATGTAAAATCTTTAACGCATATAGTCTTCTAATTTAATTATTTCTTTGCACATTGTAAGGGGGTCGCTAGAATTTTTCAACCTGTAAAGGGGTCGCGAAATCAAAAAGATTGATTATCACTGATCTAAAGAGCTCTCTTTACCAAAATATCGTTAGAATCGTGCTTTTTCTTATTTCGGTTAACTTCGGTGCGGAGTTCTTTGTGTAAGACCACAGAAAAGCGAAAGTCCTATTTTTACTTTTCTCTTCAGTGTGTAAGACCAACTCTCACTTGGCACTTACTATACATATTATTTTAGAATTTCTTGTTGTAATAGATCAAAAAAAAGTTTCATGTGGAAGGAGGTTAGGTTGATTTATTATTCATCATTTTATTGACTTATATAAGTCAATTTCTTGCAAGCACGTGCAAGCCATGTCTGAGGCTTTCTGGAGGCACATTAACTCTGACACTACGGCTGGCCACTCAGCCTGTAGAAACGTACTTACTTTTTAAGTAAAATATATTTTTTAATAAAGTTCCCGCCACGATTTTTATCATCATCATCATCTCAATTTATTTAGTGTTTTGTGTATTTGATCGAAATTTAACTCACTATGGACTATTGTTTTAGTTATGAGGTACCTACGTATAAAATTCAAATAAGTTTGTGGAACTTTTATGTCAATGGTAATGATTTTTCCTTAAGCTTATTTAGTCTTTAAGCACATAAAGAACAAAGTAAAAATAAACAAATCAAATTAATTCGTACTTTATTTTATTTTACTTTTTCATAATAGATAGTCTGTGGTTAAGATGATTTATGAACACTTTCACATTATCATACTTTATTGGTGTTGACTTGTGAAAAGACAAGTCAACACCAATAATAGTACATTATGATACAAGTGTGCTATGTTGGTCATTACACTAGAGGCGGTATTATGCGCGCGAGCCGCAGGCGAGCGCGATAAGGGAGCCGAGAGTGTATTGAAACATAACACAAAAGTTTCATGCGACTGTTTTCATCACACTTGTGAGGAAAAAACAAACTTTCTTTGATAATAATCAACCACACAGAGAAAACTTCAACAAACATTTGCGGAAAATGGCGCCCAAACCAGCAATGCGCGCGCAGGTTGACATTTACTTCAGTGGCATAAGAACTCTTTGCTGTTATTACAAAAAAACTGTAAGTATTACCCGGCTATATTAAGAGTGCTTCGTATACATACGTCTAATTGCAGTCACGTACAAACTTGACTTTACCGGGTTATACCTATTATAGCACAAGTGCCGTAATGTAAAGTAAAAAGCACGCGTGCGTAATAGCTTGGATTATGAGCCTAAAACCGATGCAATAAGATCTACTTTACGAGCAAGTGTGATGAAAACTATGATAATACATTGCGTACATTTTGTCTGAAAAAAAAACGAAATAAGTACGCAACTTCACGCGCGCTAACTAAATGTGAGGTATCACACGTAGCAAGCTATATCTAACAAACTATAAGTTGTTTTTAACACTATATAAGCAGCGACGGTGATAATGGAATGGACGGGCCCAGCGCTTGCAAATCGATCAAAATTAACAAGACAACACAATCAAGCATACCTAGCTAAAAGTATGCATATTACATTTGCCGGAAAATAGAGATAGGGAATCTAATTACTGCATGACAAAAAGAGAACACATTACATGTATTAGAAGTTTGTATTGTCGTATCGCACGGCTCGCATGTCGCAATGGCAGGTATGACTGAAGCGAGTGGAGAGTCGGCGCTCAACATATAATCTTCAAAATCCGTGCGCTTATTTCCCGTCCATGCATCTTATCATTGTCACTGTGTATAGGTACAATAAAATACGAAATCAAAAATAGACCTTCCGCTAATACCATCTTAAAAGCTTCAGATGCTAGGAGGATCTAGCTCTCTTTCTAATCAAAGTTCAGATGCAACTAATTGAACTATTCAACAATTGACATACCGTAGTACTACCTACTTTAATTTGAGCTTAGCAGTTGAATCAGATCAAACGCCAATTTAAAAATATTAGGTATATTGCATTTATACATCAGGCTTAATTATTATAGTACTAAAAAAAAAGTTAAGTAGTAGTAGTTAAATAATATCAAATAATACCATACAATACAATATTTCATTGATATTATTCAAAGTTACAAGTAAAAGTGATAGTTGTTTTTGTTAGTTGATGTGAATTTTAAAAGAATAAGCTGAAAGCCCATTTATAAATATTGTGGTCGATTTTGTAGGTTTAAGTTGACAGAACTACTAAAGTATTGTTGTCCTTAGCTAACATGCCTACTTAGTAAAAAAGTGACAGCAACTTTTTAATTAGTCTGTGAAAAAATCTGTCAACTAAAGCCTTCAAAATTGACCACATTGCCCATTTATTTATAACTATGGCTAAATTAAGGTATTTGGATAAAACCCAAATGAGTATTTTTTTTATACACAATAATATTTTTTTCATTCCTCTTGCTCAAAAAGTCCGTCATTATAGCGCACCAGAGCGGGGCTAAAATAGCATATCATGCTCTAGGAGCTAAAGTAAGATTTTGCTCTAGGGCTAAAGTATTTTTTAGCTAATTTTTTTCTGTGACGTCAACGAGCCTACAAAAACGAAAAAGTTTTTATTCATAAGTAAAATAATAATAAATAAATACTCGACTTCATTCTGTTTACTAAAAAAAATGGAAATGGAAGCGGCGATCTCATTGGTAGAATGCGTGATGTGCGTGCATTGCGTTGCGGCTACAGAAGAAATTAAAAAAGAAGGCATTTGTGCGAAATTTTTTTGCATTGTTTTTTCGAATTTTTCTCTAGTTATAAATTGAATTGAGTGACCGTAATTTATTTTACAATACCTAGTGAAAATGTCATTGTCTAGTAAGAAAGGAGACCCTAATTTGCAGATGGAAAAGAAAGGAAAATAAATAATGTTCAATCTGTTGCCGTCAAAGTCACAAAGCATGTATTTTGAATATTTTATTTTCTCGCAATCGTAGTAAAAAGTAGAGTGTAACACACGGCGCTAAAAACTCATTATAACTCGGTTTCTTTTACTCCATCGATAAAGCTTGGCCGTAAAACTACCTCGTATATAATGGGTTATTTTAGCCCCTTGTAAAGCACTCAACTATTATAAGTAAGTAGTTAATATTTCTTTTTAATAAACCATAATACGACTCGGGTATGTCCTAAAACTGCATCCAGTACCACCGGAGGAAGCAGGAAGTTAATGGTTGTGAGCATTCTGCGATCCCCAAGCCGTCTGATAAACGTGGGGATTATGGCAACTCCTCCCCCCCTGTTAGGGAAGAGGCCTTCTTCCAGCAATAGACGTGCTTTGGCAGATGATGAAACCTTAATAAGATAACAATTCGCAATTACGTCCAAAATTCCTTCTGACGCTTTGATTATATACCCAGGAGAGCTAGTTCCTCCGAGTTCTGAAGTGAGTATTCAATATGTATGCCAAACTTTTTTATCAAAATAACACACAAACTCATAAGAAAAAAAGCTGACCTGTCCTGCCTGTGCACGAGAGAGGCGGCTGCATGGGCTCTTGCATTAATCCAGGATTAATATTTGTGTAAAACTCTAACATTTTTCTCATCAAACTGTCACTCGCGGTTAAATTCTCTCGCCGCGGCGGAGGGTGCAATGATACTGAGAGAGATACTAAGTGTACTGTGAGCGGAATGAGCGAATATTTTAGACTCACGCTGTCCCCCTCACTAGTTTCGGCCACCCCGACCAATCGCGCAGTCCTACCAAGCCTGGCTCCGCCTCGCGTATGTAACCCAACCTACCTATTATACAGAACAAAGCTAACCTATATTTTGCCGCGCCGCTAAAAAATGGCAAATTGTATTTTTTTCGCCTGGAAAAAGGCAAACTTGCCTGCGCCGTGAAATACAGTGTGAACGACGAACGTTTGACGTCCTTATTAAATTTTCGAATTAATAATTAGTTTCTGTCATATTTCAATTAATAAAACTCTAGGGCGTTTACTTAGATACGTACATTTGATATTTGATAGTTTTACCTTGGAAGTAACGTCCACTAGGCGAACGTCTCCCTCGTCCCGTCACTCCGTTGCTAATGACTTCCACTTTGTTCACCTAGGTGATTTCACCCAGGTGAACATAGTCGAATGAACCAAAAAAATCTGGTGATTTTACCGAAGGTAAATGATTGTTTTGAAACATCAGATTTTTTCGCAAATTTTAATAGATAAAGAACAAAAGATGTTATGCTGTATGGTCTATGACTAATGACTATGTTTAGAGAAGCTCGAATTACTCAAATAAAGTAATCAATATTTTTCCTAAAGGCAGTAAAAGCACAGAAAAAATACCTATCAGTCACAGTAATAATATAAATGCAAAAGTTTGTCTATAAGTGTGTATGTTTGTTAACTCGTTACGCCACAACGGCTGAACGGATTGAATGAAACTCTGTATAGAGATAGCTTATTTCCCGGAATAACATATAGGAAACTTTTTATCATTATCATCATCACCGGTTTTCATCACCACGGAGGTGAAACCGCAGAACGTAGCTACACAATTATGTTTTCTGTGCTAAAAGCATTAGTTGACAAAAGGTACAGGTTATACAATACTTTCTTTACCAGCAAATATATATTTTTTACTCTCATCTCACTGGAATTACTTTAGAATCGACCACAAATAAATTTAGTTTCAAAAATTATTGAGAGATAAATTTAAAGTTCCGAATAAAAAGTGAATAAAACATGTGCCCTGGCAGAGCTAGGGTCGCATTGTGTTTCAAGAGGGCCAATTCTCCTATTGAGCGAGTACTTATGCCACTGAACGAGTAAACAACCAGGGGGTTAGTAGATAGTGAGCACAGTATTGGATGCGGCATTATACTGGCTGGCACTTCACCTGGCCGTACTTGACGAATAAAAAAGGGTGCACTTTTGGCAAAATTAAAATTATTTATTATTATTACTGACCATAAAATATAAGGCTTAACAATGAATTTATGAATGCGCAATCTTTAAATCGTTGTGTGTTAGCGACATACTCGTAGTTAGGTTTCGTTTGTGTTTACATAATTCACTTTTGTTAAGTACCCCGAAACCTAATTAAATTAAACTTTTTATAAATAAAATAGGACGAATTTTATTGTGTAATAATAAAATGTCAGAAACCAAAAAATAATAATTTAATAACAGGTAAATACACCATTTTGTATTTATTATTAAACCCTGTTGATTATACCTGATTGAGTAAAATTATAAAAAGTAAAATAGTTTTATATTTCATATTACATACATACCTCTTAATTATTACTCTCAACTACATTAGCAACTTACAAAAAAAACTTGGCTTGACATTATATTATCTTTGTTGTCAAATGCCTCATCCACCGTTTTACGTCATTAGTCGGTACCGTGTTTTTATTACTCCATTGCAATGAATTAACCAGCGTGCGTTTTTGCGCCTTTGTTCGTACAGGACCACTTCAAGTCCAACGCTATGGTGATCACGAATGCCTTCAAAATGGTATTTCACTCAAAATTTTTATTTCTATGGCGATCTTTGACGTACTCACCCAGGGTTGCTACCTCTTTTACGTGTTATTCTTAAGTTATGCATAAACAAATGTATACATTAACTGCCTTGTAGCCAGCCTTGTGAGAGGGCTTGGGTTCGAGTCCCACTCAGGACATCTATGTTCATAACATAAATATTTATTCTGTGTTACAGGAGTTTTTAGGTGCTCAGGATGAAGAGTTTTTTAAGATAGGAATTTTAAGCTTAGAAAAAAGATATTCCAAGTGTATTACGCTAAAAGGCGACTATATCCAAATATAAAATTACATTTAATAAAAGTTACCGGCAACATACTCATTCACACTTTTTATTGAACGCCCCTCGTATATATATATATATAGTTATTTTTACCTCTCATTTTTGCTCATAATATAACCAGCGGATCCTTAAAGCCACCAGATAAACATGATTGAATTACCCTGTTTTTAGATTTTTAGATTAGCCCGTAATGAAAAAAAAACTATGTTACATTATAAATATAATAAATTATGTTATTTATGTGATTTTCAGAAGTTAGGTTACACAAATAACTTCTTTTGAAATAATAGGGCGGCAACCCTAACACTCAAATGCATAGTAAGTATTGGTAATACGAACAATCGGAAACATGCTTGAATCCATTTCGATTGCATAGTCCAATTCAATTCTATTTTGGTGCGCAGGTAACCATAATATTGACATAAAAGGGGTTTGAAGTTTCTTAGCATTAAAAAATGCTATAATGGGCGATTTTCTGACAGCCAATTAAAAAAAAAATACTTAGTTCCTAAAAATCCGATAGACAGCGACGAAGAGACATGGCCCTGAACAGTTTCACTATCTAGTCTGTGGTTCTGAAAATTTTGAACGAATGAAGCAAAGTAAAAAGATCAAAAAATATAAAGTAACCTTATTTCCAGCTTATTTCATTTATATCAGATCTGTCATGTGTTGTTTGTGGTTATTGTATGTCTAACAAAGTATTTGCCTATAAGTAGTATTTCTTTCGTTATTCCACGCAAATCGGTGAGTGCGCCTTGCCAAATAATTAGGTAATTACTATCAATAACAATAACTATCAACAAATAATTATAACAATAACGTAACGTAACAATAACAATTTATCAGAATTTCAACAAAATGATACAAGAAAACTTGGAAAGGCACTTCACCAACGAACGCGAACTGTGAAAAGAAGCAGTTCACTGCTTTTTCACAAGAAAAATGCGAAAAATAGTGGGCCATATCGCGCCAGCGCAGCGCGAAGTATCCTTTGGCTGTAGAACTACGTTCTGACAGCTGTCAGAAAACTTCCCATTACTGAAATCTAACTAAAGAGCAAAAAAGAGGCAAAATATTAATCGAGGAGTTACGAAAAAAATAACACAGAAGTTTTTTTATAGGGCCGAATAGTCAGCGTGGCCCAATAAATAAGTCTCAGTCAGTATTCAGATTGTTTGTCTTTTTTTAAAATTTAATCAAGTAACGATACGAGCAAGCCTGGTGGTAAGCCTCACGCCTGCCACTAACACTAGCAGTGCTAGAATGGTGAACTTGCGAACACAATCCTGCGCCGCACTGCACTGTGCTCGTCACCCTGAGATATTAAATGTTAAATTTCTTCATACCTAGTAATTTCTCTGGTATCATTGCCCTTCAAACCGGAACACAGTACTGCTTGCACACTACTGCTTGGCGGTTGAGTAACTGGCAATGGTGTGGTACTAGCCCAGGCAGACTGCAATAGAGTTCTACCACTGGACTAACCTGGAGTCCACGACACAGCTCACCCTAGTGTGGGATCCAGTGCACACCGACAGATAATCTATTGTTTTTCCATATATATCTGTTACTGCTAAGGTGTTTCTATTTAGTGCTTAAGTTTTTTATAAAATTAAATTTATCTTAGTCTGGTGATCAAAGTGTTCTACAATAGGCTACCACTACAAAATTTGTCTGTCCTCATTTAAAAAAAAAAAATTAAAATAATCGAATTTGTCGATCATGACCTTTTATTGGGAAGTGTTTGGACTTCCAAACGCTAGATGAGTCGACGAAATTGTTAAAATCGCGGGTCGAACCTTTTGGCGCGTCACTGAGGCAGATGACATACCAAGAGGAAAGTCTATTTTTAGCAGATGGATAAAGAAGGCTGCGGTTGGCTATAATTATAATAAAAATCATTTGGGTACGGAACCCTATAACTGAATTGGAAAAAATAATAGAAGAAAGTTAGGTATTTTTGTTGTGAGCGAGTGGGTGAGTGAATGTGATTCTAGTGAATGATCTAATTATCAACTACACAAAAACAAAAGGATTTTATCCAGACAAAACACTGTTATTCTCATTAGGCTATTGGTTAGATCTTTAATTGAATCTAAGATGGAGTCAAGAATATAATATTATAAAATTTATATGATAATACTTTAATCGGTTGTTAAAGACACCTTAGGTATTATTTTTAAGGTTGCGATGAGTAAAGTAAAATCCGGAACTAAGACATTCGCTAAAGAACCAAGGTCACTGACATAACTCGCAGGGTTTGCAAGTTGAAGTGGCAAAGGGCAGGCCACATCGCTCGACGAACTGAAAACCGATGGGGAAGAAGACTTCTTGAGGTGCGACCACGAACCGTCCTACGCTACGCAGCGTAGGCGCGGCCTCTCACTAGGTGGATCGACGACATTGTAAAAGTCGCGGGCAACCGGTGGATGCAAATGGCAGGTTGTCGTACAGTGTGGCGGTCTAAGGGGGAGGCCTTCGTTCAGCAGTGACGTCTCCAGCCTGATGATGATGAGTAAAGATTTTGGAAGAAGTTCCTGCAAATTAATAGAAGCTAAAAGAATAAGTCTGGAACTAGGTAAGCATTCTCCATCGTATACTGAATCTTCGTTTAAACGAAGCAAGGTCAGTTCAGCAAGTGGCAATAAAACGAAAGCCTTTTTCACCTCACAAGCTCGGAATTAATGATTTTGAGATGAGATGAGAATGAATCATTCGAGATCTGAGTGCAGAAGTGCACTTTGTCCGCTAGTGTGGAAAGAGTTTTTCAATTTCGTACCATTCTATTCAATAATGTTCTATTCTAGTCCTCTTAAAATCTAATACTTATTTCGTGTCAGTGCGCCAACATCAATTTAGAATAATCGCACTGGCCACGAAGACTGCATGAAAAGAAAACTCTAGGATTTTCCTTGCTGTAGTGAGGTGAAAAGTTGTTAGTTTTGGCGGGAACACGGAAAAATAATGTCGCTGCATTCTATTATTTTCTTAAACTAGTGTTTTTTTCGCGAATTAATGATTAGAAATGGTGGTGTTTAATTCATTGAGTGTTGAATTACATGCATCAGTGTAGGCAAGTGATATAATGTGGTGAAACATGTATTTTTGTGTTGTTTTCAAAACTCCGTAAAAGCTCATAGTAAAGTCGCCACCACTTTACTAGGGCATGACTTTTACTCGACTTGGACTAATTCCGTGTGATTGACTGTGATTTCATGACATTTGACTTGATAATATTAAATAAACTTGAACATTAATATAACTTGACACTGGCAGAATGCACAAAGTGCGATGCCAATAACAAAGAAAAAAAGTTGTGTGTTGCAGCAAATTTATACTGCGTCTCGTACTTTTGAAACCCTCGCTACACTTAGGATTCTATATTTCTAATACTAGAATCCTTCGCTTGCTCAGGTTTCAATACAAGTACCTACTCTCGCCAAAAAATTACTTTGCAACCAATAAGAAGCCGATAAGAAATAACTAACAATAAATAAAAATGAGAAGTCTACGCATTTATTGATAGGTAAATATTCTTAGATCATAAATTGAGAACAGGACAAAAAGACTAAAACATTTTTATAAATCCCGCTCTAACGGTACAATATCTGAAATTTCCAAGACGTTTCTTCGTAGGTTTCGGTGTAGAAATGCAAGCATTCCAGCCCCCTTACTCCCTCTTCATCATCCCCCGTAGGAGGAGCGAGATCAACTTCAATAAAGGCAGCGCGCCACATGTGACGTCGATACGGAAAATTCCCGTGCTTTCCTCCATAAATAACCAAATACATACTTTATAGCTATTGGAGTAAGGCTGGTTTTTAAAGGAGGATGGGAAATCTTATTCGTTGTCGGCCTGGTTTCCCCCATCGTAAATACTGGCCTGAATTTCGTGATAGATTAAGAAGTGTGTATAGATGAGAACTGAAAATTCTGCCTATAATATTGCTGTATCTATCTGCTCTAGGTATTTACACATGTATGTACGTATGTTTATTGTATTTGTGTAAGTATATGTTTTTATAGCTAGCTGCACAGTTTTGTCCGCTAATATAGCCTAACATGCCTATGATAATTATTTTGTTTCAGGGCATTGCATGCCTTTACATTTAATTTGAGTTTTAGCGGAGCCCCTAGTAATGGGAAATATCTTATCCTGTTGATATCATGTTTAAGTTTTTATATTTGGATATTTGTTACTCAATCAACTAAAACGGCTGAACAAATTTGGATGAAATTTGGTAAAGAAGTAGGTTATACCTTGGAATAACACATACTTACTACACTTACAACACTACTATGTACTTCTAATCCCGGTAATAGCGGGTGAATCCGAGAGCTGCACTGTTAAATATTATTATCTACGCATTTATTATAGATAAAATGTAACTATAATGTAATTCAAATTATTAACAAAAGAAATGTACTTAATTTTATTTATTAACTAGCTGCGCTTCACGGTTTTACCCGCGATTGTTGAGATAAAAAGTAGATGAAAAATGTTTATTCCGAGTTTCAAGCTACCCCTATACCAAATTTCATCATAATCCGTCCAGCCGTTTTAGCGAGCATGAAGGAGCAATAACCATACACACACACCTCCTCACACACAGACAAACTTTCGCATTATAATATTACTAGAAGTCCCCCGCGGCTACGTCCGCGTACGGAAGAAATTCGGCCCGCTCTAAATAATCCCGAGCAAAATTTTTACAACACATATTTAATTTCATCATGATGATATTAGGCACCTAAGGTTTGCAATATACGAACCACTCTTACTTTTTCGTCTGTGAAGTTATATGTACATATTACCTAATCTTTGCCCTTTTGTCGTAAAAGGTCCGACTTTTGGCCGCCGCGCCTCCGTTCCGAGTTGGGGAGCGTTTATTTTCTAAAATAATCATTGATCAGTTTTTTAAATATATTATTATTAGTTGATCAGTATAGTAATTCGTAAAAAATATCTGGAAGAGGCCAGCAGTGGGTTAATATTGTAGTGTCCTAATCACGTCCTAATGACATAAATCGTGATTAGAAAAAAAACCATTGCAAACAGATCCTTCAAAATCATCTTTAACGCGGGAAATTGATAATAAATATACCGAATTAATCTTATGAAATGCTTGGCAATTATTTGGTAACGCTTGGATTAGATTTTGAGTTTCGATACAATAATCTTTTTTCACTTATTCTTTAGGCTTCGTCAGCGGTCAGTCAGCAGTGGTCGTCTATTGGTTATTGATGTGATTTGGCGATGGTCATGGGCAGCCATTATCTTTAACAAGGTGAGTCATAAAAACCATGAAAACACCAAACGCAACACCGACTACGTTAGATCGGGCTACATTTTCGCTAGCGAACATGCAATAGCGTTTTTGCAAGCTTACGAGGAACGACCTTCTTTCGTGTTAGTATTTTCGTTTTGTATAACACCCATTTTCCAAAGAATAATATAAGTAAATATCTATAATTAATTAATTGCCGACTGGTAGTGGGTTTGAGCATTTGGACTGTCTCTATACTTTCATCTGTCTGGATACAATCCCTTTTTTGTTGTATAGTAGTTGAAGTAGTCTATGTAGTTTGTTGTGTTAAATAGTATATATATATATATCTATCTGCCAGCCCACAACCAAAGCATCGGAGCTCATAACTTCCAGGGATGTGTTCATGAAAGAATAAAATAGAATGATCAAAAAATGTTTGAATACAAATTGTTTGGAACTGTTTTAAACACATTTTGTCCCCATCTCGAGAATTGTCAGGCCTAAAAAACCAAACCGTACCTTCAAGTTATCGAATACCGATTACTGTAAAAAGAAATGGCTAAATCTACCCCGTTATTACACCGGTTAGGGCACGAAAACCTCATAACCATTTAAAATAAAAGTAATGTTCTAAAAAATAAAGTAAAGGCCTCTCTCTCACGGAGATATTAACAAGCTACACGACTGAGATGCGAAACATAAACCACCTACTATTATGGTATTCTATCGATTCAGTTTCCGTACACAATAGTACCTAAATTCCACAAACTAATCTTAATATAATATAATATTATACGTATGTAACTACGTAACTACGTGGATTAATAGGAGCTGCTATTTCAGTGTGCATTTTTAGCTTGAAAGATCTCTTTCGCATATGATCTTATTTATCTAATTTTAAATGAAAAAAATATATATTATCTCTGTTTTACCTGTCACTACTCTACTTCCTGTGACTTCTCTGTTTGTTACCTTTTCAAACAGAGACATTTACGCATTTACTAGATTTCTTTGTTTTCAAACTATACTCTATGTCCATTCACGGCCTTACCTAAAATAATCTCGTTAGTCAATGCTTAAGCAGCTCTCAGGTGAGAGGTTCTTAAATCGTTTGTCTATGGTTTCCTTTTCTTCACCCAAAATCCTTGACTAGCCATAGTTTAATTGAAACAAAGATGACCGAACCACAGAGCGACGAAATTTGAAACTTCGACACAGACTATAACCAAACTGATGAACGGAAGGAGGGAACTGAAGGTGTATTGCAGCCTTAGTCGAATTTTTTCATCTGTTTTTACTGTGAAAATGTCAGATTGCTGTTAGTTCTGTTGTCAGTGTCAGATACGATCAACAAGTTTTTAAAATTATGATTACTTTTGTATTTTTATTTCAAAATAAAGGGTATATTTACCTAGTTTCGAGAAAGAAGAAGTTTATAAACATTAACATCAGCACGCTCCATCAATTGGATTGAACAAGGTTTACTTTTATTATTGTGTGGAAACTGACTAAGAATATTTACGCTTAGTCTGCTTGAGCAAGCCGATGTTATAGAAAACAGGGACACTAGCACGAAAGCATGTAATTAAAGCTGCCTGGACCTGGGTGTCCTAAAAGTGCACCCAGAAACAACGGAGGACGGGCAGCAACATCCTCTCGGTTAACTGTGGTGAGCATTCTGCGGTCCCCACGCCGACAGCTAAGCGTTGTGATTATGGCAACCCGCCCTTATCCTAATCTATCAGCCGTTACAACATAATGCGTTAAGTAACCCATATTTTCACTATTTCAGCTGGAACCCACTCAGACGCTGGTAGCTATGCTAACCCATAATTTGCCAAAAGTTTCCTTGACAAGGCTTGCTCATGTCCTGCCTGAGATGTCTCAATCAGCAAGGGAAAAAACTGGTCCTTCTGTTCCAAAAAATAAATTGAACAGCAAGACCAACCGATATGTTACTGTGCTGTAATGAAACCCATGAGCACCAGTTATTGCTCCTTGCAAAAACTTCAAGAGAAAAAGCCCTGCTCCATGAGGAAGATATACACAAAAAAATATATAGTGATGTCTTTAGTTATAGGAGGAATATTTAAAAATAAAAATAAATAATATAAAATAAGTAATAATGTGTTTAAAACATTTGTTTTATTGAATGTTACTATAAATTGTTTTCAATAAAATATTTCTATCCATTTTCATGGCGTTATCCACAATATTATCACCAGTTTCTTCTTCAAGTGCTACTTCAAGCGCTGCATCTGAAAACAATAAAAATTTGTTTATGAGGCAGAGCAGATAGGGCAAATGTATTTTTTCCGTTTTAGAACTCTGGAATGTCACATAATTGAAAACGGATAATTCTGACTAATTCTTTCTTTGCTAACCTAACAAGAAAATGCCTGCTGTGTACAATACAATGATAATATACGTAAAGGTCTAAAAGTATTTGTGCCCCATATAATTATGATGCCTATAGCCTTTAATTGATCTCGCAATACAGTTCCGCAATGCAACTGCTTATTCTGTAAAAGCTTATTTAGTAAAAGAAAACATACCTTGTTCTACATTAAATGAAATTGCCAAGTTATGCAGTACAGCAGAAGTGATGATAGTGTTATTGTATATGGTGATAGTTAAATCGTTGATCTTCTTTGGTGCTTCGACAAATAGTCTGCTGGTTCATGCCGTGCATGCGCAGTCTCCCTGAATCTACTTGCGGTTGTATAGGGAATCCGCTACATCCATCGACCTGCTGGTAATTTTTAACAATAACAATGATTCGGCCCATGGTCCTAATGAACCTGTATCGCAGCTTATATTCTTCGTCAGTTAAGCCTTGTAGTGGATTAAACCGCTTCCGTTGTTTATTTCTATGCCTTCTAAGCTCGCTACTTCTTCCAAAATTCGATAGCAGATCGTCGAAATCCACGTTTTTACTTCAAAGCCAATTCAAAGCACAAACAAACACGAATATCAAATCCACCATTTTATTCCATAGACAAGGCTTGAAACATGGTTAAACCAGGTCGGGCGGCCTGTTAAATTTTACAACTGTTGAGTCATTGCTCACCCACCGCGTAACGTTGAAATGGTTTTATGAGTGAAGAATTTTGCTAATCGGCCGTTGAGCAATGGATCAACAGTGGAGAAGTTTTTTTAGGTAAGGCCGTCAATGTCCATTGTATTAAAAACTTTTTGACAGCTCATACAATGTTGACGACATAACATTGTAAAGCGTCTAGCAAATTATATCTCATACAAACAAATACTTTAGATCTAGCTTTACCTCTTTACAAGGTTAAGTCGACAGCTGCTATTTGCTAGTTGTAAAGACTAATGAGACGGATTTGCTAGACGCTTTACAAAGTTATGTCGCGAGCTTCTCATGAGCTGTCAAAAAGCGCCTAATATAATGGACGGAGAACAAGCGGCTGAAAAGAAGTAAAAAAAATAGCATGGAAATAGGACAGGTAGAGAGACAGAGTTAATTCGTTAGTTCTAATTCTAATTCTAGCACCTGATCCATAACTGAACCGATCTAACTACTTCTATTCTAATCCCAATCGGAAAGGTTTTCACTTGGAAACTACACTATCTGTCTCCGTCATTCTTAATGAACAAGACGGATATGGTAGGAGTACTAAGTTTTCGAATAAAATCCGATTCGATTGGGCTTAGGTAACGAAGGCAGATCTGTTCTTGATCCGGATTAGATCGGTTCAGTTATAGATCAGAGAAATAATGGAGACTATGTTATCTATGGAGATTCCTCGGAAATCCCTTGTAATGACCCTGTCCCTTTCCCTGTTTTTTCCCTTGTCCTTTTGTTTGTCTTGTTGTTCCTTGGATTCAGAAATGCAAACGCTGATAAAACCGCGGAACGCAGCTTTTTTCCAATAAATTAATAATTCATGGCTAGCTTAATAAACCCCGCGCCTGTCCCCCACCACTTTAATCTATCTCCATGCTAATATCAGTCAGACGGATGTTAGTCGTCTTCAAACATTGACGCCACGTGCGTAACACGCGACGCGATTTAACCAGACCGGCTCAGCTTAACTGGGACAGTTTATATTTCAATAACGAAATATTTATTACCATGGAAGCTGAATTCGTTTAACATTTAGTGGTATACTGGTGAGCCATTTTGTGGCTGATAAGCTTTGGATGCTCATAATATAAATAACATTCAATTGATAGTTTTACTGCATAAATGTGTTAATCAAATAAGGCTTCGGATTGGGACTGAGAAGCCTACACCCGTGGCTTATAGGCCGTGGGCGATAGGCTGACTACGATGATGATAAGTTACTTATAATGGAATAGATATTAAAGTAGTACAGGGGAAGAAACACACCTTCGCCAGTTATTGGACTCCCAGCAAAATATACGAAGATTTTATTATGTAGGTATGGGTCAGGAACTTGGATGAGTTACGCAGCTCTCTTTTAGTAAATCCGTGTCCTGGGTTAGTGGGCCCCTACAGTTGCCAGATACTAATAAACTAAACCTCACGAGTTAAAACTCGTCAGTTTTTCTTAACTATATATAGTTCCGTACAATACACTAACTAATAAAATCATATTGAAAAATGTACTTACTACTAACTACTTAAATGTAATGTACTTACTTATATTTTCAAAAAAAATTACTTAGTACTTAAAAACATTATAACTTAAGTTTTAAATTAAACAATATTATGTACAAAATGTATATAATGTACAAAATAATACATACCTACTCAAAGTAGAAAATATTGCTGACTGCTTTCCCCGTGTAGTAAAAGGAAGCTAGCTGCATTGTAGCATAAAAAAAAATTTTTTTTACCACCTATACGTGAAACGATTTTATTGATGATAAAAAACTACTGTGAGCACAGACTTGGACATCAAACGGATTCCTCATTTCATCGCGATTCTCTCAAATTTAATAATGAGCGAGTGAAAACATCTTTGTCTCAGGCCCGCTGTGAACTCTAATCCCGGTATTATAGCGGGCGGTCGGAGCGCCATGCTGCGCACCCCTGCAGATTATAACCGGGGGGAGCGGTAAAACTGCCGCTAGGCGACGGGTTCCGCAGCTTTTTTTATTATAAAATACACTATTTTAAACTATCGCGGTTGTTGTAGAGCTGTGTTGTGTAGTGTTACGACTCTATAGCAGAGTCCGCCTGGGGAAGTGGGGAACCACCATTTTGCCAATTAATCAACCACCAAGCATTAGTGTGCATTACTGTGTTTTGGTTTGAAGGGCAATGTAACCTTACTAGGCATGAAGAGATTTGACATCTAATACCTACGAGTGACGAGCGCAGTGCTGTGCGCTTAGGATTTTGTTCGCAAATTCACAATTCTGGCACTGCTACGGTTATGAGCAGGCGTGATGCTTACCGCCAGGCAACCGTCTCGCTCGACTTGACACTGCATTGCAGCAAAACATGAATTTTAATATGACTTACCTACACTACCAAGTGATTAGAATTCTATGGATGCTAATTTACGTTAACACTGTGACTCGGAAGGACTACAAAATCCTCAGCTAGAAAGCGTATACTGCTGGACGAAAGCATAGAGGGTTGTCATAATCCCCACTGTAAGAAAACTTTTAAATTTATTGACACTTTTATTTAATTCAACCTTTTGACTTTGAAACTTTTGGTGGCTAGTTAGTTATTTGGTTTCCATGGAACCCTAAAAACGTTTCCCCGCGTCGAATTTTGCTCGCTATCACGTATTGCCCGAGGGCGGTGCAACCGATATCGCACGACGATTAAATGTTTCCAACCGGCTTCACTTGTTTGTGTTAACCGGGCGTATGAGCGAAATAACATTCTACATGACTACGAATTTCCACTTTTATCAGAGACTGGCGGGAAACAAAATCCGAACAAAACATACTGGCGTTGCTTTGCTACGAGCGCAGCAAGTTACGAGATAGGCTGATCAACATTTTGCTAATACGGTTCTTGTGAAAATTCAGTAAAAGACCCTTTTTATCCAAGTCCTACATTATCAATAGTTATTCGCCCCGTACTGCCACCTCGCGTACTCTGTATCTTCACAAGATGACCGGTATGGTTCATATGCTATGGTATTGATATGAGATCCTACTCTAGATTTTTTTAAATGTTGGTAACCACTGCTTCTAAATTATATATGTTTCATTAATTAATCATACTGTTTGTTACACATTTTTAGTCGCATACTCTGACTCGAAATTGTACCTAGCTAATAATATAAATGTTTTGACTGAGTTCTGTTTGTGTATTTTTATTTAATATGCAGTCTTGATCTTTACTTTGTACCAACTAGTAGGTGTACTTTGTAGTACGAACATATTTTCATAGGATCAGAAGATACAGAAGGTTTGTAACTTATCGTTGAACGAATTTAGCTAAACACATACATATAAACAATAAACATAGGTACATACAAATGCTTATTCGTCCAAGTATTCTTGGGGACGTTCGCTAGGTTCGGTCAAATGTAAAAGAGTAACTAAATCTGTCTTATTGTACCCGGCTGAACTGATTCCACATTATGTCACGGCGATAACATGCATCACAAGGGCATACATGCAGAAATACTCAAACATAGTATAGCATTATACCTACTTAAATATATAATATAGGATTTGTCGGGAAGACTTAAAGACGAGAGAAGAAATCCACACGTGACCAAAATGCTGGCCTTTATTTGGGCCAGAAAATTAGCCTCGCAATCCAGCGGGGCAACGTGGCCAGCATTTTGGGCACATTACCCGAAATTAGAGAGCGTTTAAACTATCTATAGGTTCGCTACCTATAGGTACTTTAAACGGTCTCTTATATAGTTTAATTATTTTTTAAATTTTAGTTTAGTTTTAATTAGGTAATTTAACTGTTTTTAATTCATATTTCTTTATTTGTACCCACTTTTGAAACTTAAATATACCAATTATACTAGGATTATTCATTATATATAATCTGTACTAATATCTAGGTAGGTGAAAGCACTCTGTCATTGCCCTAATGCCCTTATTAAACTTTATTCAGTAAGCATTCAAAAGGTACTTATAAGAATTGTATGGCATACACAGGGTTCACCCGCGCTAAGCGATGTTTTGATTATTTTGTAGGAGTGTCGCAGATACATATCCCTGATGCGTATCTATGACGCGTGTGAATAACCATTCACATGGGTTATTTTCAGTGTAATGATAGCTACTTATCATTGAGTATTTTTTTGAGTTACAACAACGGCCAGAAGACGTCCACTGCTGGACGAAGGTATATCCTAAAACTACATCCTGAACCACCGGAGGACGGGCAGCAGCGTCCTCTCTTTTAACGGTGGTGAGCATTCTGCGATCCCCAAGCCGCCTGACAAGCACGGGAATTATGGCAAATACCCCCCCCAACCCCCCCCCTCCCCCAGGGAGGCCGCCGTCCAACACTAGACGTTATCTGGCTGTTCATGAAATCAAATAAAATAAAACCGATATATAGTATCCAATAGGTACCTATGTCTATAGTAAACTTTATGGTACTATAGACATAGGTCCGAGTTCGATTTGTTCCTTTATGCCATCGAACTCGGCCCTCACCTTCCAAAGAACAGTCTATATGCGTAAGCTCGAAGCCAGCAAGGGATTTTATTATTAGGGTATTAAGGATAACCCCCGTGGCGGAATCACCCTTTTATATCCGACGCTCAAACAGCATTAAACGAGAACTGTCTCCGTTTTATTAATATACTCGTTGGAACTGCAGTTATGTATATTAGGATAACGATGAAAAGCGTATATTTCGGGTAATATTTTTTATCGATTACTGGTATTTTTTCTGACTATTGTTTGGTTGATCTGTTGTGTTTTACGCAGTTTCCAGGTTTGACGACTTCATACTATTTTCAACCAAATATTATATTTATAATAAAATATAATATATAAGTACTTAATATAATATTTATAGATAATTATTCTATTTTCTCGGAACACACTGAGGTTAAAAATAAATAATATTAAATGCTTAAGAAAACTAACGACTCGTCGCCCCATATAGCTTCCCATAGGTGCAATATTTTATTTATTGTGAGTATATAATTATTATCATTAGTAGATTTGTATTATACAGGCTTAGGACATTTCCCACACTGAGGTGGCATAGTGGTACAATTTCCCATACCTTCTTGTATGAGCTAGGCCGAAATGTCACAAGCTTTACCTAAACCTTCCGGAAGAAATACTCTATAAATAATAGAAAAATGTATCAAAATCCATTGCCCAGTTCACAAGAAACAGACCAAATGCGACTTGATTTCACAGTTTATTTCTAATATGATGTTTTGTTAGTAGTGACACAGAATAAATAATAGTACTCGGTAGTGGTAGTAATACGTATAGATAATGAATATTAGTTATTACTGAAATCCACAAAAAAGCTCCTTGCTGCTGAAGTCACCATGACGTATGAATATTAGGTACCTACATTTCGATAATGGTTGTAATTAATGACTAGAAATTAATAGGGGCGCCAAAATCGCAGAAACTAGAAGTTTCTATATACTAGCGAATTAGATGAATTTTGTTTTATTTATACGGGAATAATCACGTTTAATTAAATCGGATACTTAAATTAATCATAAGTATTCCTGTATAAAAAAAACAAAATGAGACAAAACCACGTTAGTTTTCATAATAAAATTGGATGAATTCACCCGCTGACGGGATTATTTCATAGTAGGTATTGCCAGGAGAGAAAAAACTTTCTGTTTCAAGACTTTTTTGCTAAGCTTATACCTACCTATTTGTCAGCATAGCTATTTTCATTTTGCGGTTGCTAACTCAAGAGATATTAAAATCACATCTGCATTTTGATTTTATTCATTAAAAAATCTAATAATTGCACACTAATATAAAAAGTGGGAAAGTTTGTTTGTTTCAGTCTTTGATCACTATGATAAGTTCGACATTGATACAATACAATAAGAAAACACAACTGATACCACAAAAGCCTTCTGACAAACTTTGATGTTTAGTCACAGATAGACCTAAACCTGGACCTGGGTATGTCCTGCCCTCAAACTGCATCCAGAACCACCGGAGGACGGGCAGCAGCATCCTCTCAGTTAACGATGGTAACCATGCTGCGATCCCCAAGCCGCCTGCCAAGCCTGGGGATTATGGCAACACCTCCCTTTAACGGAAAGGCCTTCGTCCAGCAGTGGACGTCTTTCGGCTGTTGATGATATGATGTGATGTGAGACCTAAACCTAACTTAACAAATACCCAGGAAAAAATAAAAAAGTAAAGTTACGCAGAAACAAAAAATGTAAAAAAAATTAAGTTACGTAGGGTTATTTGGAATTTTGTTTGCGCACAGACCTCAGACAAATTAAAGATAAGTAAACCCATAACCTCAACTTTGACAATGTGAAGCTAAGTCGTAGCGCGTGTGCTAAATTTAGTTGGACTAAAATCGACTGCAAGAATTAACACTAGACTAAAATGACGACTGATCACACGATCAGCTTGTTTTCTGATTTGTATTTTTTTTGTTTTCCTCTCAAAATTTTCGTTGTGCGCGCATTTGTAGATGGAGTAGATACTATTTGTTATTTTGTGTTACGAGTTGGGTATTGTGATTTCAAGTATATTTATTGTGAGCCTTGATCTATCTTAAGTTAAGATTTACCTCTATTTTAGAGTAGAGGACGATTTTATTCCCTGAAATGTGAGTAAGCAAACCGCGGGGCATAGCTAGTTTCATGAATCAAAGAATGGCCTCATTTTCCGTGGCTTCATCTTGAATACGTTTAATATCATTAAAATAAAATTAACGCAGAGAATTAATAAAATGGTAATGACCACTTAATGCTAGCTCGCTGTAGCATAATAGTGGTGGGTCTGCTTTTTGTATGCTCGTTACGTTTTTTCTTTTCTTCTTTTTTTTCTCTGACTTCTCCGTCATTTGTGGATCAATTTCGAAAATTCTTATTTTATTTGAAAGCGTATACACTAGAGGTAGTCCTATAATTTGAAGTCGTTGTTTTTCTTATGGAAAAAGCTACTTGTACTTATATTGATACTTACTTGATTTTATCTCATAGATCCGTAAGAGAATGCGGTTTATAGCCAAACTAGTAATGATAAAGGTGATTTATTATTATATACATAATCAAGGTTACAAACGAAGGCTACGAGCGGAAAGCCGAAGATCGGTGCCTTGGGAGAGAAACCAGTAGCCTCGAGGATTGATCAAAGACTGATGCTGTTTATAGACCGTGTCTGTAAAACAATCTCGAGAAAAATCTTATTCAAAAAAAAACTACCGAAATTGAAGACAATATTTCACAAATATAAATATCATGTCAATGACCACAAAATACCTTTAATATCCGTCAATATACAATATCAATTAAGTTAATCGCGGTTATAAATTATTCAATACAGCTAGGCGTACTAAACCTGGCCGTATTATAGGCGTAGTGCACACGCGCGCCCGCAGGCGACACGCCACGCGCAACTAATCTCTAGCGCCCGCCTCCGCCACTAAACGTCAAACGGCGAGATTGACGGAAGGTTAGACAAGTAACGTTAAATTCACACAAAAGAGGTCCTAGGTTTGTACTACTTTAATATTTTGTAGGCAGCTATGTAAAGTGTAAGCATTTTACTGCAACTCAAGCCATGTTTAAAAAAGCACGAAAGAAGGATAATATGGGTTTTACATCTTTATGTCAATTCTTATTTAGGTTTCTTGACTAAACTTTACTTGCAGAAGGATTTGCAAGTAAATTTTCGAAGAGTAAGCACTACGGAATAACGAAAAGCTTGGCTTAGACAGCCTCTAAAGATGTCAGTTGTAAAGCAAATATATTCGTTTAATGCCACTAATATTATTATAATGTCTATTACCTTTCAATATTTATTTATTTTTTAATAAATATTGAAAGGTTCCTTTTTGTCTAAATAAATAAATGAATAAAATGTGTCTAATTCGTAATTCGCCAAAAAAGAAATAAATGAGAGCGAATGGGGGCGCCATTATCGCGAATAGTTCTAAATCTATCTTTTAGAAAATCTGATAAGGTGATGAATTTTTAACCGACTTCAAAAAAGAGCAGATTATATGTTCGACGGTATTTGTGTATTTTTTATGTATTTTCACCGATTTCTCTGTCAATTGTGGACCGATTTTTATTTAATTATTTTTATTGTTTATTATATACTCCCGAGGTGGTCCCATATTAACTAGAAGAAAGTTTTTTTTTAAATTATTTGTACAACTGACGTGTCTATCCATAATTTTACCAGGAAAGAAAAAAGTTATTTTTGTAGTCTTTTTTGGCAAGTGGAAATATAAAAGTCACCAGGCCCGGAATACATCCCTCCTAGTGTAGCCGCACCCTAAGTTAGCGCCTAACGCCGACGCCCGCCCCGTATTTGCCGACCGGCATTTCATAAGTCGGTACGTGTGCGCTCGCCTGTTTACCAAAATTTATTGCCAGCGGGATGTAGGCCTTTGTATCGCGGCGTTGCACTGACCCGAGCTATGGGAAAAACAATAAATACTGTGTCAACTGAATGTATGTGAAAAACAATATTTTCGTTGACTGCGATATCGCTGCTTGGCAAATATTATTTCTGAATCTAAGGGGGAAAGAATAATACTTATTTGTTGGGACTTAATTGCTACTTGGCTTTTAAAGCATATTATTGCAATGTTTCTAAGTTTGGATAATCAACCGCGTGCACATCTTATAATAATTATGGCAGTTATAAAATACCGTACATACAAAGGATGACCAACTCCCTACGTCTAAGCGCCTACGTCATCTGTCTATCCGTCCGACCTATAACGACCTATATTTTATAGACCATAATAGTAGCCTGTTCAAATTATCGCATAATATGCGTTTCTATGGCGAAGAGACCTGACAAAATAATTTAAATAAATTAAGTGGGGTCATCACGACCATTCATCTTCATACGAAAAGCCTTTTTTTTCCCTCTTGATTGGTTTTATAGTAAGCAACACCACGTACGTATTCGGCATTTTTATTTATTACTTATCTTAGATGTTTCTTTTAGAAATACTTAGGTAATGCTGGGTAAATATGTAAGATTATATCAGCGGCCTTAATAGCTTGGAAAGCTGAAAGAAAAATTCTGTGAGTGACATGAGGTTTGCCGTAAGTACGAATCCGTCGCTATGCGCAGCTCCCAAGTAAGCAGAATAAAAAAATAAGGTGCATTTTTGTATCAACAGTGTAAATCAGTGTATAGATACTTCACCTCTATTTATACAGTTGTGTCAATAGATATTGCTATATATCTAATTGTATCGCTGACGACATATCTAATCAGTTATCATAGATAACACCTTATCTCGCATAGATAGTTGATTCTACTCATGTATGTTCACAGACTTGTAGACCTTGCGAGTTATTTACCAGGTGAAACCAAAAGCTCGAAGAGTACTCGCAGGGCCGGATTTAGAGGTGTGGAGGCACTGGGGCAACAAAGGAGTCATCACCATCACCAGCCAGAAGATATTCACCACTGTTTTTTTCACCGGCCGGGATTCTGGTCGTTTTGGCCGTGTCATAAGTTTCATTTCTTCTATTACATAATCTCCACGCTTGGATTTTGCAGTAAAAAATATTGTTCTTGCATGTTGTTGAGACAAATCAAAACTTTCTCAGCAAACATAATTTATTAAGATTTTCATCACACTTGCTCGTAAAGTGGATCTTATTGCATCGGTTTTAGGCTCATAATCCAAGCTATTACGCACGCGTACTTTTCACTTTACATTACGCCACTTGTGCTATAATGGGTATAACCCGGTAAAGTCAAGTTTGTACGTGACTGCAATTAGACGTATGTATACGAAGCACTTTTAATATACCCGGATAATACTTACAGTTTTTTTGTAATACCAACAAAGAGTTCTTATGCCGCTGAAGTAAATGTCAACCTGCGCGCGCATTGCTGGTTTGGGCGCCATTTTCCGCAAATGTTTGTTGACGTTTTCGCTGTGTGGTTGATTATTATCAAAAAAAGTTTGTTTTTTCCTCGGAAGTGTGATGAAAACAGTCGTATGGAACTCTTGTGCTATTAGTCATTACGCTCTCGGCTTCCTTATCGCGCTCGCCTACGGCTCGCGCGCATAATACCGCCTCTAGTGTAATGACCAACATAGCACACACGTATCATAATGTACGTTACGTATTATCAAACTTGTTTAGTAAGCACAATTTATGTGGAGGTCCCTCTCTTGTGGAGGCCCCGGGCAGTTGCCCCGATTGGCCTCCCTCAAATCCGGCGATGAGTACTCGCATAAAGTAAAAGTTTTATAGTCATGTCACTTAATTCTGCACCTTGATTGCATAAAGTCACAAAAGACCAGTTTCATCGATGTAATTCCGTTGTAGTCCGACATTGTTTGCGCTGAAAAGTTAATACATATTTTATTACCAATGTCAAAGGAGAGTATCATATCCTGGCAACATTGTTATACTTATATCCTAGTAAATTTATCTGCTTATATCGAAGACGTCAATGCTTATATCTGAAAGTATCATGTGGAGTTTTGGCGGGAACACGGAAAAATTATGTCGTTGCATTCTATTATTTTCATAAACTTGTGTTTTATCGCGAATTAATGATCGAAAATGGTGGTGTTTTATTCATTGAGTGTTGAATTACATGCACGAGTGTGGGCAAATGATATAATAATGCGGAGAAACATGTATGTTCGTGTTATTTTCAAAACTCCGTAGAAGCTCATAGTAAAGTCGCCACAACTTTACTGGGCACCTTGGACTCGACTATGACTAACTGTGATTTCATGACATATTTGACTTCATTTTAATTAAAATACATGTATGGAAATGCATAAACTTGACACTGGCAGAATGCACAAAGTGCGATGCCAATAACAAAGAAAAAAACCATGTGTTATTGTGACATAAATATCGCCCGTAGCAGAGAAGTAGACTCATTGTTGTCTTTGTTGACGGAATGTAGCTATGTATGCATCAAGGATGTTGTATAGGTACTACATATATATACAACATCCTTGGAATGCAATTGGAATGCATAGTAGCTTGGAGGAGCTTTCTATCTAGTTGCACTGATTATAATATATTACCAAAGATATAATAATACTACAGTACAGTACTAGTAGCAAACATAGCTACGTTAAATCACATCACATCAACAGCCGGAAGACGTCCACTGCTGGACGAAGGCCACCAGCAGGCCTAGCATGCGCACCGCGAGAAAATTTGGTAAATGGAGGATGGGAAAAGTCTGCATTGACCAAAGAACTAATAGACTAATAGCTACGCGAAATACTAAACTTGGAATGGAATTAGTGAATTCACTCAAGTTTCGAAGTGCGGTAATCATCGGTCAAGGAAATCAAGTGACCGGACTTAGAACTTCGGTTGCTTTGCATTTTTTTAATCTCTAGGGGAGCAGCTGCCCGTCCCTGCACCCCCCTGGCGACGCCCGTGGTTCAGTATTGTAGTAACGTTAGTGGTCAAAATTAAATGTTCAATTGTTACATTACAGGCGAATGCTCGTCAGTCAGTAAAGCAAGTAGGTATCGTAACATATAATACTCAAAATTGAATTTTGGATTGTTACAATATAAGCGAATCCTCCCGGTGTGGGACGAAGACTACACTACGCTACACTGAATTTCCATACCAATCAATTTGTAAAACCGAAAGAGAGCTACTTATCTTTCAAGGTAAAATCAGACGAATACCTATATAAATAAAATCATTAGTTTATACCTATTCGATAATAACAGATTTACTATTATGAAAGTAGGCGTGGAATAGTCATCGTGGAATAAAATCTTTGCACACATTCAAGGGGTGTCATTATCAGCTACATTGTGCTAATCACCCTTGTTCAGAGCCCTCGTCCTATCTGATTTTGACTATTTGTGACAAGTGGATGTTTCGATGCGCGGGCGCACTTTCCCACGAGCTATACGGATAAGAAAATAAAATTGATAAATGAAAAAATTTGCTAAATTTGAATAAGTTTTTGCGCTTTTCCGTGGCATTTTGTTTGACTCTTTATACTAGTATGTGGTCTTTTAAATCTCGTGAATCATTATTTTGTCAATTTCTATGACTATTATTATCCAGTTAACCATTGTAGTAAAAAAGTTGGTACCTTATGTGTTAAAAATATAAATTAGAAAAATGTCATAAGTTTAAGTCTAAACTGACATTGTATAAAACCAAAAATGGCAAACTGTTCCCGACAGATGGATTATAAAAATCTGTAGCTAACGATGTAGCATTAGTGGCTTATGATGATGCTTAGGACTTGAAGCAATACAGTACGTAGGTAGAGGTACGTATTTTCATAATATATAGTTACGCGTAACGGAACGAAGCCAAGCTACGCTGCGAGCGCTACGAAAAATAAATGATATGTCACCATCCTCAACAATGTAGCGTATGGGTTCTACAACACCGTTTTATGAATAACGTAGTACTATCATGTTATCTATACTATAAAGTCCCTGGAGCCCAACTTGTGTTTAATAAGCACCGTTCCGAGCGATCGCGTCCTATCGTGCGATCGCGACAAGTGACGGGACGCGTGGCGACGCGTGCCTGCCACGTGCCGACATAGCCCACCTGCGCAGAGTAGGAGGCGGGACAGATGGGACACACGATATCGTGAGGTTCGACGTAGGCAAAATTCTAAACGTTGAAAAATTAAAATGTAGAAAAATTTGTTAGGTATGTGGAAAATGTTGTAACTAATCAATCTAATGTCAAATAAATCTATCAAGTGCCTGTTTTCTTGTGACTTGCGACTCGGGCAACCCCGTACTATCACAAGTACTAGGTAATCCGTGATAGTATTAAATTGACATGCTAATTTGTATTTGTTATTATCTAATCTTTTTGTCTAATTGTATTGAATAATATTCATATCTAATTAATTATTTTTTTCAATGATAATAATTTGGTTAATGTTGTCATGTTTACGTACTGTGCAAACATTTAATTTATTTCATACTATAGCTGCTACAGCGCTACTTCGTACGCGTAGAGCTCGGCATTCGGCCTCGCTAATATGACCCGGTCCAAGAACACAACATTTCATCCAAATCGGTCCAGCAGGAAAGCTTGAAAAGCAATACTTACTCTAGCAATAAAGCTCTCTGAATCGGCTTCAATGGACGACCAACGCCGTTTGTTAACCAGCATTATTCTGAAGTGAATCTTGAGTCGAGGCCGTTTTAGTGACATCACTCTTGTTGATTAGTCATAGTTCTTTATGTTATTACTTTGTACTACTTAATGTTATAGAATAAATTATTTTCTTTCTTTCTTCTTTGTTTCAAAATTATTTTATTTTTAGTTTTATCTACTAAAGTAGTCCGAACACACACTGAAGCTCTAGTTCCAATCTAGTATGTTCACTTTAATGTATTTTGGGTGATAAATGATAGAAACAAATGTCCTGGGTCAACATGCACCATAGCCTACTTTTATCATAAAAAATAACATTCTCTCCACAACAAAACACACACAAAATTAACATTCCACGGAGTGCTAATTAAGTAAAACGATAAATATAATTACTCGAGCAATATGTGACAAAATTGTTTCTTATAAGTGCTTAGTTCTTTTCTATTTTCTTCTTCCAAATATTCTTTGACGGACAACGCGAATATCAATAAAGTTTTGCATGGGAACTTTTTTCACTTGCGATCTACAATCAAACGTGTACAAGCTATTTGTATCTTTATTTGTATTCGATAAACACGACTGATACGAGATTGCGAAATATAAAATTAAATGTTTAGTTTAGGCGATTTATGTTTAGGCGTATCTATCGCAGGACTTTGTGAAGTCTGTTGTTATTAACAAAAAAATATATTTAATTAATTTATTTACATAAACATAAAACCTATATAACAAATAAAATTAATAATTAGAAAGGCAGTAAGTAGTAGTAGGCTTATGTATATGATAGAAAATAGTATGCGGCTTTATGGCGATTCCCGCACTAGGCTACGTCTGTATTACAGGAACCAGGTAACAGAACAGAGCGAAGTATTTGCAATAACTGGCAACATCTGCTTTTAAAAACTTAATACTCGCAACAAGAGCTATACCACTTAGGAAGTAGAGCTTTTGCTTTTTCTTTTTCTGTGGTTTTATACTTATTGATGACGCCTTGATTTTTACTTTTGATATAAAATGATTCAAATTCGAGTTTTCGTACTATCCAAGCCTCGCAGAAAAACTCAGCAGAGACATGTCTAATGTTATTAGGTATAAGTATAGGGTACAATGGACCTGGGTATGTCCTTAAACTGCAACCAGACCCACCGGAGGACGGGCAGCAGCGTCCTCTTGGTGAACGGGTGTGACCATTCTGCGATCCCCAAGCCGCCTGCCAAGCGTGGGGATTATGGCAACACCCCTCTATAAAGGGGGAGGCCTTCGTCCAGCAGTGGACGTTTTATGGCTGACGACGACGACGATAGGCTACAATGCCTTGCGATCTGATTTATCTACATAAACCACATAAGGTAAAAAAAACTACTAACTTTTAACCTAATAGTCCCATTTTCAAAGGAAAAGTGGCCAGATTGCTGGCGTCTTTACCATGTTAAGTAGGTAAGTCTTATGTGGCAATTCTAAGTTTTTGGCCTAATATTGTTCACTATTTTGAAATGCATTTTATTGGGTTGTTTTAAGTCCCATTTTCGAAGGATAGGTGGCCAGATTGCTGGCGTCTTTACCATGTTAAGTAGGTATGTCTTATGTGGCAATTCTAAGTTTTTGGCTTAATATTGTTCACTATTTTGAAATGCATTTTATTGGGTAGTGTAAAGTTAATTACATCAATCATTAGTCCTTCTAACTAGCTATTAAAATGTCTATAGCTCTATTTAAAACTTGATTTAAAAAAAACTAAGACATTTAGCAAAATTAAATTATGCTGTATTACTGGTCTGTTTTTAATTCACGTAAAGGAAAATACAAAGTACAGCTAGGCACAGTTACTTTACTTTACCAGAGAATAGAAGTCATTTTTTGCTTCTATCAACGCTTGCACGACACAGCTAATTTTAGGAGGAAACCACTTTATTTGAAGTGTTCTTGTGAAACACAAAGGCGAAATGAGCGAGCCAATTTTCTACGCTTATATTTTTTATTATTTTATCTCTCCTTTATGAATATTAGTTAGCCAGTAAGGTAAAAAGAGGATCCATAGCGTGCGTCTTGTCCATAGTTAAATAAAAAAATGGTAACAAGCTTTCTCTCGCTGTTTTACCCTTAGCATTTTGGAGTCAGGTAATCTATAAAATATATCCGTCCTAAAAGATTTCAGTGATGTAATGGGCAATTCAGGCAAAGTTATCCCGTGTTTTAAGCACGTTTGTTACTGTAGTGGATCAGATTTCGCTAAATGTGACCTTATAGATCTGCGAGCTACGAGTCTAACAGACAGGGTCACATTTGGCGGAACGAAAATTTACCTGTTACGCAAATTCGTGCGTGTGTAACTGAGATTTTTAAGATTTTTCTCTCAATACTAAATCCAAATTTGTTTTTCCATTTAGTTAATAAATAAAAAATACTTACTTACCCTTTTTTATAATATTTGCATGTTTTGCTTGAATAATCTTTTACCAGGAGACAAAAACACGTAGCTCAATGTCATCTTTGATTCAATTTTCAAGTCGATCATCCTTAAATCATGTTTTTGCTTATTAAACATTTATTTTCAATTTCAAATATGTTTTTTTTTTATTAGTACTATTTTAGTAGTTAAACTGGTGTAATTAAGTGCGTTATTTAAAAATGGGGTAGGCGTCTGAGTAGGTACCTAATGTAATATCTAATTATTATAAAAGCCAGTTATTGTAATAGTAAGTTGGTAAACAGGTGGGTTTTAATTGCTAACTAGCCATTGCGGAGTCAAGACGAATTTCTATATGATTCTCGAGCTTCTGCTCGGGTAGTGGATGTGTGGTCTTAAAGCAGGGAGAATGCAATATTAAGGTAAACCTGTTTGTTTTCGCAAGAAACGTGGTAGCAGGGCCTATGTCTGACTAATATAACAGGACGGGCCCTGAAACCTGCGTCTACCATGAGTAAATATTAGGAACACGTACCGTGAAAATAGAGGGCAATTGGTTAAAGTTACCGAGTTGATATCTCTCGTATTTTGAGGGAGAGGGCTTGCCTTAATCCCCATTCTTGGCGGCTTGGGGATCGCAGAATGCTCACCACTGCTTACCTAGAGAACGCTGCTGCCCGTTCTCCGGTGGTTCGGGTTTTAGGACATACCCAGCGTAGGTAGGCCTCCCACTAGATGGACTAAACGACATTGTGAGTCGCGGGTAACCGGAGGATCGTAGCGCAAGTCCCAAAAATGCGATAAATTTTTTTATTTTTTTACTTTTTGTTATTTGCCGTTTTCGTGGCCTACTTCATATTGATACCTTCCCGGCGGTGCTCAATCGGGGCGAGTTGCCGCGGCAACCGAGCCGAGACAAGCCTACGTCGCTTCTGATGAAAGCCTTAAAGCCGTCACAGACGACGAACATGCTATAATATTTCATGTTATCTTAGAACATATTTCAATATCGCTACTCATATATTTCATTGAAGTGCACAAACGACGAAGATAACATATATTTTCAATGCCCCTTAAGAGTAGACAAGTTGGTCACTTCTCCATAGAAATGCGGTAGTATTACTACTCCACTATGTAATTTTGTAGGTCCAAGACTAAGTATTATATCGATTAATCTCTTCATTATCTATGATTGTAAATTATTACGAAAGTAAAAAGTTTATAAACATGAAAGTTATGAGCCAGCGGAAACATCTTGTATTTTAGCTCAATTTTAACGCCACATTGGACGTAAATAAATAACATAAGGAATACGAAAACTCTAAAATAATTTATCAAGCGGCATAGTTTAGTCCATAAAAATTTCAAATAACTTAAGTTTGAATAAATTAACTCAGAGTTTATTCAACCACAATACTGCAGCGAAAGGTCGACAAAAAATAATTTGCGCGCTCATTTATCTTTCTTTCTCCCTTTCCCACAGTTTGTTTGATGAAGAGAGCATGCTTTTTAGCCGCGCCCACCGATGAGTTCGAGCCGTCAACTTGTCGATCCTTAAGATAATGAACTATTTCAGAATTTATGTTAAAATTCCCATATTAATATGGGTAAATATGATCTTAAGATACCATCTTAATATACGTAAACTCATTTTAAGCTAAATACAGATTGATTTATTTTGGGTATTCTTTTTGGTGCCTTGACATCTTATCATGGTGGGTTTTTATCTAATAAATTCTGTAGTGTGATTAATTTGCTGAACTAGAATAAAACTTGCATTTTGCATAATGACATTGTTCGACGCGACCAAGTCGCAAGACGATCTCCTTACAGACAGCAATTGGTCAACGTGGAAATATAAACTGCGTATTGCATTCTCTGCGAACTAGACGCAGTGAAAGAAGAAACAGTGCTAGGAGAAAACGGAGAAGGTAAACGCCAGCATGCGGATAGCCAGATATTACTGTACTTTTGCGGCTAAAAACGCTTCTATCAGAAAAAAGTGCTACATAAGGTTATAAGGTTTACAACAGCTAAATAAGGTTGGCTGGAGCTACATCGATTATTTTTTATAAGAGGGCGTGTCAGAAGATAAAGTATACGACCTATGTTTGAAGTTTTTTGAGTAGGTAACAATATTGATAGTCATTTATCAGTCATTCAAAACATTTGGTATAAATTGTCAAAGGAATCTGAAACAAAACACGAGTTCTGGCAGCTCGTGTTTTGTTTCAGATTTTCCTGACATGCAGGATAATGAATACTCTGCCAGAACTGAAGTATACTTTACCATCTAATCAAACTGGTTATTGAAGACGATGCAATTAAGAAACCGTTGTTTGAGCTGAGATTCCAAGCTATTAGGAAGAAGATAGGAATAGCATAAGAGAAGACTTGCAAAGAGAGAAGATGTTTGAAAGAAACTCCTTAAGTTTTAATTATTTTTGGTGCTTTGCAAGCTCGATGACATCTGTCACTCTGACTTTTCTCTAACTGTTTGAAAGTATTATAATTTTATCCATTTCCTAAAACACGCTTTTATTTAATAGTTTTTAGCCCATCTTATCAAAACATTGATGACGAATTCAAAATCAGCATATTTTTCTAACGAACTGACAATTAAATCAAATATAACGTTTGTGTACTCAATTACCCAAAACAACAGCCTATGTATGCAGCGACAATGACAAGATGAATGAACGGGAAATAAGCGCACGGAAATACCGACCAAAATCAGACCACGTTATCCATACCTTTGTATGAACCCTTATCCAAATAAATCATTTCGTATTCAAGACTGTTTCAATACCTGTCCATTTCTTTTTAAATTATCCAAATCGGACGTTCCATTCAAAAGATATTGCGAATTTAAAAATCTAAACAAAATACTAGAAAAATAAACGCCGCCGCACCGTGGCCCCGCTCAGCGCAGCGCGGGCAACGCGGCGAGGGGCACAGGAGTGCGGGAGAGGGACGTGCACATCTATGAAAAGGTTACTTACTCGTGGTACACGTACGTGTTCCACGGATACCTTTTTGTGCCCTTAGCCTACCCAATAGGTAAACCACGTGTAAATATACGGCCTAAGTTTCAGCGGCGTTTTTAAGTAAGGCCGATATATATAGATATATGTAGTGCCCTTGGTTCACCCAATAGGTGAACTAATGAAATATATTTTAAAAAATGTGCCCTTGGTTCACCCAATAGGTGCGAACCACGGGTAAATCATTAAAAAATAGCTACACCCGGCGGTTGTTAGTCATGTTTTATTCTAAGGTAAAAAGTACCTACATATATACTTACCAAATTTCATCCAAATCCATTCAGCCGTTTCAGCGTGATGGAGTACAAACATACACACCCGCACACTGACAAACTTTCGCATTTATAATATTAGTAGACAATCAGATATAATTATTTATTTAAGTTACCTCCGTAAGGACTTATAATAAGATTCCTACCTAAGGTAGTATACCTACTCTTTTTAGACGACTTGAAACAAGCTATTTAAAATATCGCTGAGTAAGTGTGTGCTTAAGAGTGCTGAGGTAACAAGCATTAAAAAATTCAACCGAATTGAGAACCTCCTCCTTCTTTGAAGTCGGTTAAAAAGAAAGGACATTGGAGTGAACGAGTAGACAATGGGTATTCTACGGATACATTGAATTACGCATAGTCCGAATTGAGAAACTCCTCCTTTTTTGAAGTCGGATAAAAAAGAAAGGACATGGGAGTGAACGAGTAAACAAATGGGTATTCTACGGGTACATTGAATTACGCAATGTATACGGCGGGTCAGATGAGTGGCCCCGCCGCCTGCCACTTCGGCTGCTGGGGATGGGGAGCTGTGGCCTCCCCTGGCCCGTCCCCATCCCACAGCCCCACCACGACACACCCGGTGGGTGGGTTTCCTCAAGGAAAGCCCTTGACGAGACCACCACCCGGTCGTCCCTCCTCGCTCCCCACTGTGCCCTCTGCCGATCGGAGGGACACACGGAGAGCCCTCATGTCCGGACCAGGTCTGGACCCACGAGCCCAGCCCCTGCCGTGGCCCTTGGGAATGGAGAGCTCTGACCCCTCTGGCCTATCTCCATCCCTCAGGCCAGTGCAGTGGCCCAGTCCCCACACTGAGGCCGCTTTCGCGGCCCGCCCCACCTCGGGTACCTCTTCGGTTCACCGTGGTCCCCCGCCCACGGCAACTAAGACCCCCGGGGGGATCCGTGGAACACCTAGGTAAACCTTTTATGTGGACCACGGGTAAGAAACACTATGAAATAAGTAGACCTGAAAGCGCGGTCGGATATTGAATTTTTTGACTTTTTTTATAGAACTTTTTTTGTTCCAGTTAAATAGTCCTTTTCGTAACTACTTATAAATTATTTTACTAAACTTTTACTGTTTAATTTATATAGTATTCTAGTAGTAGTCGTTTTTGTATGGTAAGTATTCATTAAAAGTTATTTTCAATGTCCTGCTTAAAGATGGTACTCAATGTTTAAAAAATAATATTCCACCCGTGCGAAGCCGGAACGGGCCGCTAGTATAATATAAAGTACTTAAGGTAATATAAGATGAAATATTATAGCATCTCATTCGCATTCATCATGTGTGACGGCCTTAAAGGCCGTCACGTTACATCTTCGTTAGACCTATAGTAAAATTTTATTATATTCTCTTTGTCTAGTTGAATTTCTAAAAGAATTTTCAAGTGAAATGAATATAGAAAATAACATTAATACAAACCGACTATTTGGTTGCTTTTTGAACGTATAGTTTTTTAGGATATGATTCTAGGTACAAAGAACAAATACTAGTACTAGGGCTAAAGAACTACTTTGTAGCTAAGCGCTCTCACATGTGTGAGGGTCAAAGTTTATAAAGACTTTTTCTAAAACAAGATTGATAACATTCAGGAACTAGTATTTGAGTGAAACCACAATTACAAGCTCACTTTCCTAGAATAAGGGTCAACCCACACGTACCACAACCACACCACAACCACAACCACACCACAACCACAACATGTGGTCGGGTGCATATTTTGTATTGAAAATGAATAGTAGAATTTACACGTACCACATTTTGCCGTCGTTATCGACCGCGTGGTTGATACCGCCCACATCGCAACCACAGGACAACCATAACGCAACCACCAGCGACACCGTGAAATAGCCGCCGGCCACATCGCAGATACAACGTTGCGTCGACGCAACAATAGTGCGCGCTCTATGAAAGCCGGAGTCGAACTGTGTCTGCACACGACGCAACCACATCGCAACTGCTAGTGACAATGCAACCACATCGACATTTTGTCGGTACCACAACGCAACTGCAAATAACTGCAACGACACTATTCACACGTAGCCACAGCGTCACTACATTTTGCCGCTGCGATGTGGTGTGGTTGTGGTACGTGTGGGTTGACACTAAGATGACATAGAGTAACGTATAAAACTACTAAAAAAGTACAGTTACAAGAAAATTTATCTTTTTCCAAAAATCGTGAAATTTAAATAGAGGGGTATTTTTCACCCTTTTGATAGCAATGCACCCTAAAAACGCCATGTGTGGTGCAGTGGACATGTCCTCTTCCAGTTCTTGTGAGGGACACCTGCTGAGTCTTGCCCATTGACCAGTTGGCACCTACACTAGATTCCACGGTGTCTCGTACACGATTTCCTAACGAAGAGCTAACTCCTCCAAAGTTTTGTATGAGTTATCGAACGAATGTACTCAGCAAAGATATAATATAATACTATTATACTAGTACGTACTCAATCATATAATCAAAGTAAACATAGCTTACTTCGTTTCTTTTGGATTATTTTGTGATCATATATTTTTTTACAAATTAATAACATTTTACCTACTTTCATTATAAAAAGAATAGGTACGTGTCTTAAAAACTTGATAAACCTAGACTCATTATAGTTACACAAGCACTAAACCGATTAAAGTCTTTACTTTTGAGTGGAGTGTTAAAGGCCAAAATCGTTAATATCACTTAGTACCTACATTGTAGGCTTATTACGAAATCCAAAGCTTTATTAATGACCTACACCTTGCACGGCTTGTAGTTAGGATAGTCACAGATTAAATAAGTACAAACTATGTTTTCACCCTTTGTATAGTCACTTTTGATACGATACGATCCAAGTTGACTTGAAGTTTGACTTGTTTAGTTAGGGTGCACCACTGAGTTCAGAAACTTACTGACTGCGCTGCGTCACTACTAATTAGTTTCAAAATCAAACACGAAAAATTTAATAATGACTTTAGTTATTCAATAACGCTTTTCATAAAAAGTAAGTTCGAATAGACGAAGTGACTATATTTATTTGAGTAAGAGAAAGATATCTATTTTGGACACAAAATGTCGACTTTAATCAAAGTGAAGCTTGCTTATATATCTAGACTATTTCCTATGGGGATTTTTATGCCAACACGCCTAATTTACACTTTTTGTTTTTCAAATTGATTTAATCTTTTAAAGAAATGTGCCTAAAAATAAATATTTATTTTAAGAATTTAAGTAAATATAGTATGTTTATTGAAAAAATAATTTAAATCGGTTAATAATGTTCTGATATATGAGCGTTGAGGCCTTCGTCCAGCAGTGGACGTCTTTCGGCTGTTGATGTGTGTGTGTGATATGAGCGTTTAAAGTTTTTGTTAGAGACAACTCTGTCCCTTTCCCACAAAACAAAAAATTACGTCACGCCTTACTTGTCACAATAGTATTTACATGGCGTACAGAGAAGTGACGTCACGATTTGCTGCTTCGCCTCTCTGTCTAGCATGATATTAAAATGCTCATAAGTTGCTTTCTTTTGATCAGATCTTCATTTTCTTTTCATCAATCAGCTATATTTATGGGCCACGTTTTAATAGGACAACAAAAAAACCAGTCTTCTAGCCTATTGCAGCAGTACCCAGAACTCCTAAAAACCATACTTAGATCATTGGGTAACATAATGCTTCCGAAGGAATCACAGCATTGGCACTCGGTACTTTGTGACTTTCTATAAGGGATACTGTATGTGATTTTTTATCGACTGACAAAAAAGCTGACTGACAACAAAACAAATCATCGAAAGTAAATTTTTAATATGTGCACATAACGAAGTTATACACATTTTAGTTTCATGTTAGATAGGCTTATGACGTCAAAGTTCACGATTCCATACAAATTCTATAATAAGCACGTGTTTAGCTAGAAAGGGACAGATGACTCCCTCCCAAATACTTTGAAAGCTTATATTTCAGAACTTTACCAGCCGATTACAATTATTTCGACGTAAGCATCAGATTCAGTTAAACTCTCCATTTATTTTTAATTATTGAAACACATGCATATTCCCTATTAGCTGATTCTAAGCTTTACATGCTTAGATTAACTAGTTGTTCGCTCTGAATTCTGACTGCGCTTGGCAGACAGCTTAAGATCGCAGAAAGCTCACCACCGTTAACCGAGAATATTCTGTTGCCCGTCCTCCGGCAGTTTTGAGATATACCCAGGTCCATTTCTTCATAACTTCTTAACCAATTTGACTCTTACTCATCAGCCGGAAGACGTCCACTGCTGGACGAAGACCTCCCCTTTAATAGGGAGGGGTTGTCATAATCCCTTGACAGGCGGCTTGGGTATCGCAGAGTGTTACTACCGATAACCGAGAGGACGCTGCTGCCCGTCCTCCGGTAGTTCTGGATGCAGTTTTAGGACATGCCCAGGTCAGGATTTGACTCTTATAAAATATTTACGCTAAAATATATATGCTCGAACAACTAACAAGAAAATTGCAAAAATAAACAAACTGCCTCGGAGATCTTCGCTTTGCTCGGCCAATATTACAGATAAGTTTACTTCAACTAGCGCATGTTTTATTAATTCATCACATTACATTGCTTACCTTTATTTAACGAATCAAAATCGCATTAGCACTACCGAGCACGCATTATAGCTAATTTCGACTCGTAATTCTTTTGAATCACAGAGGGATGTTTTTGATAATTTATGATGCTGGCCTGGGGTGAACGGGGTTGGTAACAGGTGGCGTAATGCGGCCCGTGACTATCGCCCTATGATTTCTGGGGATGAGCCAAGATTATTTTTAAAGCGTGATGACACAAACTTATTTTGGATTTATTTATTAGATGTACGAGTTTATAAATTATATAGGTCATTAATGGGTCGTGCAGGGTAAGTATGCTTATGGTAAAGGGTTGGAAAACAGTAATGCATATTAAACCCAAAAAGATATTTCTTTGCGTGATGGCTGTGATCCTGATTCAACAAATGCTTTTCACATTAAAATAATGTATATCATAACCCTATATTACTACGATATACAGTGAGGTGCTACTGTGCCGACATTAAATTAACACACGTGTAGGGTAAATAATCAACAACAATAAAAATCATTTTAAAAAAAAACGAGACAAAATTCAGATGTTCTAAACAAAAAGTTCATCGACGTTGGACAAAATGTATGAAACATCTGTTTAGATTCGTGAATTTTAATTTTTGATATTTTTTTCATGGTTACTGATCGTGTGATAATTTAATGTCGGCATAGTAGCGCCTCGCTGTAGGTACATTATTTTACTGTGATACATTATTATACATGTAACGGTATAACCTAAATACTAAACCGAAAAGTGGTTTTTGTACTTCATTGTGAACAGCTTTTACCATGGGGCTAACCCTGAATTCGCGAAAAAATACTGCTATTCCATAGACAAATGCATTCACACTCGTCAATTTGTAAGGAACAGCGGATTTTTTCGTGAGATTAAGCTTTATTTTAATAGCTGGTAACTATAATAAGTAAAATGACCTTCTTTCGGCTTAGTAATTATGTTTTGCGTAACCCTATATAAATTCGAGATTTTCAGAACGCTTGATTTACTACAAATTAAGAATCAAAAATGCATTTTTTTTAAACATTTTATCATATCAAGAAGGATTGTTTTTGCTAATCACAATATTATATTTCCCGGAGGTAAGTACGGAGACCTTGGTATCCGTAAGCAGCACTTGACCATTTATCACCTGTTTGTTTTGTGAACATACTTACTAATAATAAAATATCTTGGAAGAGCCGTCCATAAGTTCGAAAGGTTCGAATGTCTCAACAACTATGCGAAACAAATTCTATCGTAACCTGTTTTTCCACAATAAATAGCCATTTTGTATCAGATCTTCAATGTATCATTACAGTTCTATTAAGAAACTTCATCTACGGGATATTTACCGTTATTATGTAGTGTATACCTGTAGTGAACAACCGTGATAGTTTAAAACAATGTCATTACAGCTTTATCAAAGGTCCATATCCCATATCAGCGTCTACTAAAATCGCAGTATGTATAGTGTATACCTATTCGATCCATTTCAAACTGCAATGTACCTGCATTGTTTGTGAGTGAGCGTGTGTGCGTTTGAAATATGGCTGTGTTGGTGTGTTTGCGCTAACTGCACGTGATGCCGCCGCCCCGCCATGCGCCACCGTGTTGAGCTTGAGATATTAAACTGAGCCCGCAAGCGGTCTGTGGTTCCCAAAGCTTACCAACCGCCAGTGTTTCTAGCTAGAATCCGTAGAGGGTAATCCGCGTAAGTTAAAGTTAGCTCTGAAAAGTTAAGAAGAAAGAAATCCATGATAATTCCACTAATGTTAGGTCAAATGGAAAGAATGCATTTAGATTTAGAATAAATTTGCTGAAGTAACCATAAGTAGTTAATTAATGAATATGAGAGTCGATGTCTGCCTACAAACTGCTATGCAGTTTGGCAGAGTTATAAATTGAGCTATGTAATTAATTCCCTAAGACAAAATAAACAAAAAAAACAAAATGACTCTTGATGCCGTTATATGTTTTATCGGTAGCATTTCGATCTAACTCGTCGTTTCTTTTTATTATATGTCGTGACGAGACGAGTGTGGCGTTTGCCTGGCGGTAAGCGTCACGCCTGCCCATAACAGTAGCATTGCCAGAATTGTGAACTTCCGAACTTCAAAATGCTGCGCCGCACTGTACTGCGCTCGTCACCCTGAGACATTAGATGTCAAATCTTTTTCAAGCCCAATTATTTCTCTGGTAACATTGCCCTTCAAACCGAAACACAGTAATGGTTGCACACTAATGCTGGACGGTTGAATAACTGGCAATGGACACTCACTACACTTAATGATTTATTATTTGATTAGAATAAGTGTGTTTCTTTGAATCCAGAGCGTAGCTAAGGATTCTAGAATAAAGTAGACTAAAGTAGCTGATCCCGAGGTGGACACTGGACACTCTACTTTTAATAACCCTCTAAGAGAAAATAAGTAAGAACAGCTTTTGAATAAGAATAGTACTACCTACGTTTATTACATTCTCACCACTTGAGGAAGACACACTCAGTTAGAATAAATAAATAACTAAGTAAAACTAAAACTAAATCCGAATTTGAGTAATCAATAACGAACGAAAGCGGATAGTATTTCTTGTGTTTTTTTTCAAATCGTTTTTATTTCATTTTCTCGCGCGCCTTCTATTCCTCTACAGCCTGTTACTTGTTCATACAATTTTCTTGGTTTATCTCTTTGGTGTTTGCTATTTTATCAGCCTATCAAAACGAACTTAAATACAAAAAATATAATAATTATTTATTCTAAGTATACTTAAATCTTTTCATTTCTACGTAGTACTTGTGCAGCGCGTAGCAAGTATTTTTACTTTCTCTGTGGCGCGTAGCAGCGTAGCACGTTCTTATGTTGACGTAGACAGTTAACAAAATGTTGAGAACCGTAATGCAATACCCTTCCAAGAGAACTTTTTTCCGTGAGCGCGTAGGCAAACATTTGGAATTGCCTCAAAAATTTAATTGTAAAAGTCTCTGTGACTCGGGCAACCAGACTTCCAGACGATGAGAGGTCAGCGCCACATAAGGATAACTTTCACTAGAATAGGCGTGTGGCCTAATGTTTAATTTATGACAAATAAATAATTTAATAATAAAATATTTGTAGTCATCATGCCTATTGCCGTGCCGCTGTTTTTACTCTTCAAGGTAAAGATTCTGACTGTAATAGGTGCCTAAGCGTGAAAGCCATATTCACGCCAGCATGTCCTAATTATTTATCTTAGTCTAAAACCACAATAACTTGAATAACGCTATCCCTAACTATTATAAATCACTTTAAGCCGAATTACTGTAAAACTATAGTTTTTAAAAAGCTTTTCACTTGTGTTATTGTTATAATATAAGTGCCTCCAGCCCTGGTTTATTCTAAGCTCCAACCACTATCATAAATGGTGTTTTAGTCATTTAATCGTGGTCAAAAGCGTTCCTATGGAAACTGCTATAAAAAAAAAAACTTCAAACAATTCTGGGACCACCTCCGTAAACACCACTGAAAAGTCACGAGAAAGCGAAATAAGCAAATTCGGATGAAAACAGTCGTATGGAACTCTTGTGCTAATTAGTAATTACGCTCTCGGCTTCCTTATCGCGCTCGCCTGCGGCTCGCGCGCATAATACCGCCTCTAGTGTAATGACCAACATAGCACACTTGTGTCATAATGTACTATTACTTGAATGTTTTTTTCATTTATTTCACTTTTAAACCAAAGTACTATACCAACCTAACCACCGATTTCGATAAAATTTCTACAGAGCTGTCAAGCTAAAAGTATTACCATCAAATAAAAGAAGGTACCTATTCAAAAGTTCCAAACCGGTTATAAAAGTAAAATGACGGAGCTCTAAGGCAACAAACTTAAAAAAAATACAACCGAATTGAGAGCCTCCTCCTTTTTTGAAGTCATTTAAAATGTATCGAAAGTGCAGGGCTTTTATTTTATTACGGTAACCAAACGGTAACACTGCCATAACCACTACTAGTCAGACAAAACAATCGTGACCTAATAGGTAGAAACCTTAATAGGTAAGAAGTTTTAAAATTACTTCGCGTTAGAACTAAACTAGAAAGAATTCTTAAAAGTCAGAAATTCCTTGGAGCGTAATGGCAACACTTTAAGCGTTCTTTACTTTACTTCTCCTGCCGAGGAATGCTGAAAATTCACAGCGATAAAAGAAAACACTGAACTCTTAAACTACGCTAAGAAGTATTTATTAGAATTTAAGTTCATGTTATGTATAGTTGGGAAAAGGACATAGATTAATTCAATGATATAAAAATATAATTTAATAATATGGATGACAAATATATATTTAAAATAAATATATAAAAGAATATATATTTTATTATCTATGGTATTAAATTCAAAATACCATAGAAAAGCGAAGGCCCTACTAATACATTACAGTGGGCCCCAAACTCGGCTCAGCCAGTAAGTATTCTGGGGTCAGATATCAGAATAAACAATGCAAAAAAACCTTAACTTGAAGTTATAACTACTCAAGTCTCTATATTAGTTAATTCAGAGAGTTAATAAAAAAAATGCAGCACATAAAATAGCAAAAACAAAATAATGAAGTTAATGGTTTGGCCTTTGAAACTGAACTTTTATGTACGTCTAGGTCTAGTACTTACCTTACATAGCTGCTACTAGATAATATGTAAGTTTTTTACGCACGGACTTCATGGACTTCATGAACCTTTATAAAGCATTGGATCTTCAAAGACAAGGCCAAGCACAAAATTCACGAAAAATGTGCCCGAGTTTTCCAGAGTTGGTAAATAGAAAATTCATCATCAGCCTGAAGAAGACCACTACTGGACGAAGGCCTTCCCTTTAAAAGGAGAGGTTGCCATAATCCATACGCTTGGCAGGCGGGGGTCGCAGAATGCTCACTGAGAGGACGCTGCTGCCCGTCCTCCGATGGTTCTGGATTAAAAAAGGGTTTTCCTTTATATAATTAGAAACAATGAGACTTTTGTACATAAATATCGACGAATACGAAGTCGCTGTCATCGCAACAATCTAATTTATATAGAAATTGGTTTTATTTTTCACTTTTAGTGTGCCCTGTAAAGAGTCAGCTAACTATTGTTAGCTCTTGGTCAAAGTATATACGAACCAGTTGACACAGCGATTAGGGTTGAACCAGCAAAACATTAATTAATCAAACTAAGAATTACGTCCACGTTTTAACTACTACCGCCGTCAAAAACCACCCTTGCTAAGTGAAAAATATTCACCACGTGTGCCCAGGAATGCACCCTGACCGCGAGGGTGCAATGGGGATGCACAACAAAAGCCACCCCTGCTGGCATATTGCGATGTGCCCAATAATAATTCAATTTCGCAGAGACACGCGTGATTAAAAGAAGCAAAGAGCGGATCATGCAGTTACGCGTCAGGTGCTGTTTAAATCGCCCCTTGCTCTACATTATTACATGGCTAAATTAAAGATTTGTAAAGCTAGATTTCCCCCTACAATGACGTCTATAGAGAGCTGAATTCAATCTCGTTTATGAATATCGTATCCGCACATAGTCCGTGAGCCAGGTCATAGGCTTATGGACTATGTGCGGTATACCGTAAAATCCCCCCGGCTTATAATGCACAACACGCAAAATGGTAACCAAACGCAAAATGTACAAACGCAAATATACAACCCAGGAAAATGTACATTAAGCCAAATGCACAATGCGTAGAATGTATAAACGGCAAATGCGCTAAATGCACTTAGCGCAAAATCTATACGCAAAATGTACAAAGTAGCAAAATTATGTCAAATTTTACGCCACACTGTACGACAACCTGCCATTTGCATCCACCGGTTGGCCGCGACATTTACAATATCTAGACATATATATGCTAGATCCTTCAAGCGTCGGTATGCGCAACGCTTTTAGTAGTACACATATAAAATGTGAATTAAATCTAAATTATTTCTTTTCAGGCAGAATATTCATATCGGGCTTAGATCAAATAACGGGTACTCACGTAGGTATATATTTTTTGTTAAAAATACAATGATCATGCTTCGTACATATGACTCTACCATGATCAAAGAAAACTAGTAGGTAAACACAGAACATAACATACGATCCCTAAATCTGCACTTGAAGCGCACTCGAAACATTTTCTGTCAAATGAGTATCATTTACACAAACAAAGTCACGGCAATTTCTGACATCAATACACAGTGTACCTTCATGTCACGCTGGGATTAGTCAAGGGCGATCCGTCACGCCGGGGTCTGAGAGGGTGGGTGGGGGAGGGTAACAAGGCGTGACGCACAGTCTAATGTCACGGTTTGACACGCGATTTGAGACGCGCACGCGTATTGCAGAGCAAAAATTCAAATCGGTTTGGAAGCTGTGAATATAAATCGAGGGTTCCTAAATTTTCTCGAATTAAAACGCCCAAACAGCTTTCCCTATACGGTCATAATAATGATCTTGGAGGATTCAGCTCTATGATACAGCATAGAGGCTGTTGAGTCGAATGTTTTTTTTTGCATAAGGGCTTGCATTTGATTGCCATATCGTCGTATGTTGAGCGAAGGTGCAAGTCTACGATGGAGAACCCTGACCTAGAAGAAACCGATTCACTGGCGAGTTAGACACCGAGATTTATTGTTTGATCTTTCTATGAATTCTTTGGAAAATAAACAGCTACTTATCACAAATGAATTTGTAAGCACATTCATTTGTTGTGCCCAAGTGCAAGTTGAGATACGCACGAGATTGTAGCACAGAAATAATACTGAGTAAGGTACTACTATTTAGGTACTACTGATTAAGCTAATAAGGTTTTTCGAGGCTACTTCATGTTTATTAGTAAAAAACGTAAAGTAGCTTCGGAATAGTAAATCCGTCTACACTCTTTTCCTTTTAAAATTTGTAACTCAGTGAATAAAGACAAAACACGGATTAACTATTCCTAGGCTACCCCACGTTTATTAATAAGGGACCAGAAACTATCTCAGAGAGATCTTTGGTGGAGTAAATCTCACTGACACGTTAAGGTTTGCACATGAAGCACAACTGTGGCTGTGTGTGGCCATGATTCCTACCATTTTAGGGACGTTGTGATTCTACATTTTATGAAATGATTGCAATTTTCCCATGAAAATGTGGTAGTAGACTAGCTACTACCACTAACTCACAAAAGTGAATAAGAAATAGGTAATAATAGATATAATAAATTTAAATGTTGGTATAGGAAGAGGTGTCAAGTCGTTTAGGTAGGTCGATTATTTATATTTGGAATATTATTTGTAATTATAATTGAACTAAAATTACAGTGTAAAGCTGCTGTTGGAGTTTTAGATTGTGGGAAAACAAAAAATATACAGAAAGTAAAATTATATACTTCGTGGAAAATCTCAGTTATTGTTTTCTATTGTGTTTTTTAATAATATTGCATTATTATCATCCAAAGTTTTAGTTGTAACGAGTTAATATTAAAACAATGTTTATTTTCTTTAAGTGCTGAATTATCACATAAATGTGGGCAAGCAATATTGTGTAAGAAAATATACCATTTCGTGTTGTTTTCGAAATTCCTCTAAAATAAATAAAAATAAAATAAATAAATATTGGGGGACATTTATTACACACAGCGCCATCTAGCCCCATACTAAGCAAACCTTGTATTAAGGAAACTAGATAGCTGATAGAATACTTATATACATTTTTAAGCACACACATACACACATTACACACACAACATCATACACACACACACACATCATCATACACACACATCATCATGTTTCATTGTACATTTTTGTTTTTAATTCTAGAATAATCTTAGTGAAGTTGACATTACTTTAACAAATTTAGAGCCAATAACTTGGACACAAACTTGACTTCGCGTGAGTTTAAGTGTCACTGATTTCTTTAATTTGCTATCATAAAAACTTGAAAATATTTTTTAAGATTAACACTGGCATGTTCTCAAAAGGAAAGTCGAAAAAATCCTCTGTTTGCCGATGCATGGTTACTCGAAGCGGTCGCACGTGCGACACCCCTAGACGCATAAATTCGCCGGTCATTGAGCGACGTCACTTGCGACTCGTGACATATTGCGGCAAAATATTACACATTACTCAGGCTGGCATTCTGGAGCTGAACGGATAGCTTTATTGTTTGTGATACATGTGCCAGAAATCGTTTTTTTTTTCAGTACCTTTTCATGATCTTGAAGTAGCAGCAATCAAAACAAAGCAAAACTTAGACACAACCAAAGAAGTTTATAGGACACAACACATTTTTTTTAGTCAAGTGACGAGACGAGCAAGACGTTCGTAAGTGTCACGTAGAACTGCCACTAACAGTAGCAGTGCTAGAATTGTGAACATGCGAACACAATCCTGCGCCGCACTGCACTCTTCACCGTGAGAATACCCAGTAATTTATCTGGTAACATTGCCCTTCAAACCGGAACACAGTACTGCTTGCTCACTACTGCTTGGCGGTAGAATAACTGGCAAAGGTGTGGTACTTCCCCAGGCGGACTTTGCAGTAGAGTCCACTACAAAACATTATTGCGTCAAGTACCTAAGTAACTCATAGCCCTCAATTTCTTAGGAAGTTCTCAATTTATTTTTGTAGTGGTATGACTCCACTGCAGGGTCCGACTGGGGAAGTACCACATCTTTGTCAGTTATTCAACCGCCAAGTAGTAGTGTGCAAGCATTACTGTGTTCCAGTTTGAAGGGCAATGTTACCAGAGAAATTACTAGGTATGATGAGATTTAACATCTAATATCTCAGGGTGACGAGCGCAGTGCAGTGCGGCGCAGGATTGTGTTCGCAAGTTCATAATTCTGGCACTGCTACTGTCAGTGGCAGGCGTGACGCTTACCAGCAGGCGAACGTCTTGTTCGTCTCGTCACTTAAATGTATTAAAAAAAACGTTTCTGTACAGCACAACAAACAACCTTTGTTCTTAAGTTAAAGTTCTGACTCCGCAATTTTTGTTTGCGAGAAAATAAACTACTATTCCACAGACCACATTAGTACATGTTTATTAATCTCTCCAAAATATCTAGAACAGCTAATTTTATTTTTCTTCGAATTCTAAATAATTTTAAAGAAAACTTGATTGCTATGTTTGTACTGGAGACGCTGATACCAAGAGATTATTAACTAGCAATGACCTTGTATAGTTAAATAAAGAATCCTGCGTTTCAACTTTTTTTTACTAGTTTTTTTTTCATATTATAAGGGGAAGAAAAACTTGTACAGAATTTCTGTTAATATAGGTACGTCTACGCCTATATTGCAATTCTAGCAGTATAAATCACCATACTACGCCGTTTGTTGGCGATATCTCTTATCAGCTAGTTATCTCGACTATTTGTTTGTTCAAACACGCAGTAACAGGGCTTTAGACAAAATGTAAGGTACTGTTTAAAACGACACGCGATCAAAAGCTTTCGTATAATACAATAATAACTTTAACCTAAACTAGCTATGGATAGCCGTGGTAGCCTAGTTGAAGACCGCTCGACATGAAATCGCGAGTTCGCGGGTTCAATTCCGAGCCCGTATTCATGAGTTCTTTGGAGTTTAAGTACGGATTTTCATATCAATGGCTTTTCTATGAAGGAAAATATCGCAAGGATACTTTCATACATTCGGAGAGGTAATTCTAGAGCGTATGTAAAGCTACCAACCAGACCAGCATGACGGATATGGCCCAATCATCCTTCGAAGTAGGCCTATGCCCAGCAGTGAACTATTACAAGTAACTTTTTTTTTTAAAACATCCGCCTTCAAATTAATATGGGACCACCTCGGGAGTATTCAAATAAAAAAAGAGTTTTCAAATCGGTCCACAAATGACGGAGAAATCGGTGAACATACAAAAAAAAACATACATACCGTAGAACATAGAACTCCTCCTTTTTTGAAGTCGGTTAAAAAGGATGATTATGCTATAATCTAAACTAAATAGGTGAAGTAGAGAAGTACTCAATGCTTTTTTAATCTAAAGTATGTACTTTGGTATTTCTATGTTTTAATCACAGAAAAGCGAAGGCCCTACTCTTAGTCTCTCTTCAGTGGTTTTAATGCATATAGACAGTAAGAAAAATTATGACCTCTGGCAGGACTTGAAACTGCATACGAGCAATATCTGGGTTTCCATCCCAACTGCTTTGCCTGGGAGGGTCTTTACCGACTTCATTATCTTAATAACGAACTTGTTAAAGACTAAGTGACAAGCCTAAGACTAAAGACCCACAGCCCTATATAAAGTGAATAAAGAGATTTTTTTGGATTGTTACATGATATAATATTTATACGATTTTTTGGACGCTAAACCTCCATAGCCACATCTTAAGGTTAACGCCTATACAATACAATATAATGTAACAATGGTTTACAATCATCACTGTAGTTTTAGGTAGTTTTTTTATCTAGGTACTATCGTTTAACTCCAGGTTTTCCTGTTGTTAAACTACCATGTGATCGGGAAAGGTAAGATTCACACCAGAGAAATTACTCTCAAGTGAGGCTATCGGATCACACCGTTAGGTGCTTGGCGGGGGTGATAGCTAATTAGCTGAGCACTAGAAAGTACCCTACGATTTCCCCTAAATTTCCCTTTTCCCTTTCACCTGTTCGGATTACAACCGAAGCTTTGCGGTGTGTGAACCAAACGTGCTAATACTGTGCTACTGTTCTAAAACTGTGTGTTCGTCCAGCAGTGGACGTCTCCTTGCAGATGATATTCTAAAGCTGGTAGCGTTATGGGAAAAGGGTAATTTCTTTATGTTTTTGTCTGTAATATTTCATAGTTTATTGTTTCACTTTGGTTTCACTGTTTTGCGGTGGTTTTAAGGTATTCAAAGCATATCGTCACCTCACTGAATCGGTCTCAACGGAAGGTCAGCGCTGTTTGGTAAACAGAATAAAATTACGCTGAGTTATTTACTCAAGGATTGCTGTTTAGTTAAGAGTTAAGTATATTACTAAAATAGTACATTATGATACAAGTGTGCTATGTTGTTCATTACACTAGAGGCGGTATTAGTCGATAAGGAAGCCGAGAGTGTATTGAAACATAGCACAAGAGTTTCATACGACTGTTTTCGTCACACTTGCGAAGAAAAAACTATTTTTTTTTATAATAATCAACCACACAGCGAAAACGTCAACAAACATTTGCGGGAAATGGCGCCCAAATCAGTAATGCGCGCGCAGGTTGACATTTACTTCAGCGGCATAAGAACTCTTTGTTGGTATTACAAAAAAACTGTAAGTATTACCCGGCTATATTAAGAGTGCATCGTATACGTACGTCTAATTACAGTCACGTACAAACTTGACTTTACCAGGTTATACCTATTATAGCACCATGTGCCGTAATGTAAAGTAAAAAGCACGCGTGCGTATTAGCTTGGATTATGAGCCTAAAACCGATGCAATACGAGTAAGATCCACTTTACGAGCAAGTGTGATGAAATGTATATTACTTAAGTATATTACTATAAAATTATTTCGTTTTCCATTACTGAGCTTTTCGCTCTTAAAAGTTGAACTGTCACACTGAAACTTTTGCATTTATGTATTTTGTTTGTTTTGTATAAAGTTGGTGTACTTGGTACGTTTTCTATACCTTATACATCGTTTTATCCTTCTTATCGCGACCACTTGAAAGTTGATCGCGATAAAATCGCTCCAATTGATTTTCCCGACAATATAGGGTTTATTTCGCGTTTTGTTTTATTGTTTCCAATCGATGAGCTTACCGTATCTAGGGTAGGGCTTATGGAGCAGCAAATACTGGCTTTCCTATGTAAATATATTAAGTAAAAAATAGATCAAAACGTAGGCGGTTGTTCCATTATTTCGCCCATAAGCACTATACGAGTATGCAGTATGCATTGCCGTTCATCGTAGCAATGTTATTGTAGTTGGCTTGACCATTTCTCTAGATTGTAAAAAATATATTATGAATGATTAGTAGGTAAGTTAAGTAATAGATTTATGTATCGTCATTATTTCGAATCAAGGTTGTTTTCAACCGAAATCAAAAAATGATGTTCTCGATTCGACTATATGATTTTTTTGTGTATGTTACGCGATTACTCCACCAATTATGAATTGATTTAGATGGTTCTTTTTTTGTTTGGTAGGTGATACTTCAGAGGGGACCCAATATTTTTTTATCGAAATATGTTCAGTAGTTTGGTTTTTAAATCAAAATTACTGCAATAAATAAAAATTACTGGAAATATCAAGATGTCATCCAGGTAGTCGAAATTGAAGTCAGGTTTTTTTTTTTTGTTGTTGCGTGTTTTTGTGTTGTTTTTGATTACCAGTGAAAAAGAGAACGAAATAGTTATAATATTCTTACTTTTAATTTCGGCCGTATAACATGATCGGCGCGATTGGTTGTAAAAAAATGATGATGAAATTGATGATTGGGTGTGGTTGATTTTTGGTTGTAGTTTGGTTTTATTGGTTGTAATACATTATTTTCTTTCTTTATTTTCATTTTTCTTTTAAAATTACTTAGGTAAAGTTATTCCAACGATTACACATAATTAAAATCTTATAAACGCTTTCTACGACTCTTTTGGGACTACTATTTCACGACTGTTGAATAATATCACTAAAGACAACAGAATTAAGATAGCGATGACAGCTTAATAGCTATCCGATATGTAACCCTCTGGGAAACGCGATGAGAGAAAGATAGATCAAGACTATGGATGGGTTGAAACGTGAAGTAAGCAAGTTGTAGACAAAATGGTACGTGACTGCAGGTATACATGAATAGCATAGTGTGTAGGAATGTACAAAATACTCTAACAATAAACCAAAGCATTAAACCTTATTTTTGTTTATTCTCAGTGCTTTGATCAAACTTATTTGATACTCTCATACTGAACATTAACCCGCGGTTGGTGACGTGCATGTCTGAGAGACCGGTTGGTTCGAGAAAATCGAATAACTTTTTAATCCGCCGTCGAATGGTATTGTGATTTCGAATAGCTGCCTATTTTTACTCCCCCCACCGACAGCCACTTCTACATCAGCGATGCAGACGTACTTTCCGAAGTTTTAGCACCAAACCGGTGCGTGATACCGGGGTCACCGTTTATGTTAGTAAAATGTTACCATACTATTATTAGTATGGTAATTTTGTTTTTTGTTAGAGAATAACTATTTTGTATATTTTATAAAAGTCCCTAGTATTGTGTCCCGGCCAAGGCTAAATTTGTTTTAAAAGTTAATAATATTAAGAGTTTTTGAAATGTGAAAAATGTAGGTGAAAAACACAGTAAATTTTAGAGATCTTAAGTTTATAAGCGTGGTGTAATTTAGTGTAATTTATGTAATACCTATGTATTATGATTTTAAAATCACATATTTGTGTTATCTAATTAATTAAATTTAGCATTTCCTGAAAATAATGTGTAATTTTTTATTAGTTCAAAAATCCAGGTGCGTGAGACCGGGTGGGTCACTAAAATTGTAAGTGTAATCGGTGGCGGGTTAACTTTAGCTATTAGGTCAAAGCTCACCGCTCGAGTTTTGGCGGGAACACGGAAAAATCATGTCGTTGCATTCTATTATTTTCTTAAACTTGTGTTTTTTCGCGAATTAATGATTAAAAATGGTGGTGTTTTATTCATTGAGTGTTGAATTACATGCACGAGTGTGGGCAAGTGATATAATGTGGTGAAACATGTCTTTTCGTGTTGTTTTCAAAACTCCGTAGAAGCTCATAATAAAGTCAACACAACTTTACTGGGGTATGACTTGGACTCGACTATGACTAATTTCATGTGACTTACTGTGATTTCATGACTTATATGACTTGATGATAACAAATAAATGTAAAAATTCATAAACTTGACACTGGCAGAATGCACAACGTGCGATGCCAATAACTAAGAAAAAAACTCACCGCTCATATGCCTAGTAGTTGCATAGAAACGGGTTGGGCGAATTTTCTCCATCCTGGCCTGGGGCCTTATTTTTGAATCGTACGCAAGCGTAGCGCATGCGAAAGGAGCCAACCGTCGAACGACATTGTTTGGAATTACGGTGTTTTCTTTCAACGAAAAGCCACTGCTATGAGTTTTGAAATCCGTACCTACGTAAATTCCGAAAAAATAATTTAAAGTACGAGTACGTGACACTCTCATTTATATGAGCCCGGGATCAAACCTACAACCTCACAATTATAAGGCGCAGGAGGCCATCTATATTCCTAACAATGGATTTAACGATCAGTAGGTATCTATATACTTAACAATGGATGTAACGATAGGTATCTATTTTCCGCCATAAACTGTATATATTAGGCTACAAATATATTATTCAAAATTTCGACAATGAGGTTCTACAGGCAAAGCTTTTCGCAGATGGCGCCAGCGGCGGTCTGGTGGCAAAATTAAGTCTTCTTGTTAATTTTTGCATATACAATGTGTAAAAAAGGTTCAACAATACTAAAGGGTATATGTACTCATCATAATGAACAACTTTTACTATGGGGCCAAGCATGAAATCGCAAAAAAAAGCTATTTCATACGTTTTGTCCAAAGTCAATGAACTTTTTGTATGGAACAGCTGATTCTTTTTTCGCGATTTCAAGGTTGGCCCCATAGTAAAAGTTTGTCATAACGATGAGTACATACATACCCTTCAGTATTGTTGAACCTTTTTGTTACACATTGTATACCTATCTATCTGCTCTTGATGAGGGCGTTGTCGATAATCTTGTCCAAGTAAAAATACTGGGTACTGTTCCTTGTTTTAAGAATGTATGCAGCTGTTGACAGCCTGAAAACAAATTTGTAGGTTACATAGTTGTTTACATTTTATGTTGGACAGAGCTTTAATTAGCAAGGCAAAGGATTTCTGTACAAACCAGTACATGCATATTTGACCTGGTATTCCAAGTCTTTAAAATGTTCTCTGCAAAAACAAAACAAAAACAACAAAATGTATGAGATTGACAGTTGACTAGGCCCGCATCAACGATACGCCACCTAGCGGAAAAATGTTAATGTAATGTTTAATATAATTATAATTTTTCAAAAGCACAGATAAACGAAGACCCTACTTTCAGTGATCAAAAGTGATACCTTCATCGTTTGAAAGTTCATAAAAATTAAGGATCAAACCATTCAAAGTTACAAAAAAGACATCTTTTTAACCTCCGGCAATTCAAAGTTGTTTCAAAGTCAAAGATGGCACCAAGGGAAGTTGTAAGTGGCGAAAACAATGTGTGAATAAAAAGACATTGCTGTTGGATAACGAGTGTTTGATATAACACTCAACAGGTGGATATCCGACGTTGTAAACAAATACTGGAGATGCCTAACTTTGTATAAACTGAAGAAGATTCAGAAGTGTCGCTTTTGCATGGCCAATTTAGTCATTAAACAAAACTGACAAACCATTTGAAAGATTTCTAGTGCTTTCAAAGTTGATAAATAAGTACATAGCCGTCACATACACAGAAAAGCGAAAGCTCTACTCTTCTCTCTTCGTGGTCTCATACGATGAAGATGCTATAATATTTAATGTTAGCTTAGAACATATTTCAATATCGCTACTCATACATTTAATTGACAGCACAATGACGAAGATAATAATGTATAATATATGTATTTGTAGTTTGTTGTAGTTAATAAAGGCTTATGCCTAAATATATATATATATATATATATATTTCAATATTGTAGTGCAAGAGATATTTTATCTTAATATGTAATATTATAGCACCTTCCTCGCCTGTGACGGTTTTTATAGGGCTGGACGTATTTTTAAGAAACTCTCGTAGGCTTATTCAACTTTGACAAAATTCACATTAAAATGTTTTAAATATTAAATTCAAAAATAATATAAATTATAATTATTGTATGTTCAATAAGGACGAGACTGTTGAGACGTATGAAATATTTTTATAACACCTTGTTCTGTACAGTTTACGCAATAAATAAATTATGATTATGATTATGATTTGATTAGGTTTTAAGCCCCTACCAAAAACAAAAGGTGTTATAAGCTTGACGTGTGCCTTTGTGTCTATCTGTGGCTTCGTGGCTCCCAAACGGCTGAACCGATTTTGATTCTTATTGTTTGTATGATAGGTGACTTCTTCAAGAGTGTTAACCGAATTTGATGTAGGTCGTTTTATGTTTTTGCTGTTTCAAGTAAATCCGTCCCTCTCTCTCTGTCAGCTCATTTGTTATCTGTCTCTGTTTGTCCCTCGCTATCAAGGGAGGCCTCGTCCATCAGTGGCCGTCTCCTGGCAGATGTAGTGATATGATGTACTTAATGCTGCGTTCCGTAATGCGCTAAAAGTGATAATATCGCGAATCCGACCAAATTTAATAGTCACAAAATATAAGAGCTTTGACTTGATCGAGTAATACTTGTCACTTTGGTCGGATTCGCGATATTATCACTTTTAGCGCATTACGGAACGCAGCATAAATATGTTGGAAGATTTAAAAAAAAATTTAAAAAAATTGGTAAACAACTGTTTGGTTAACACCAAACCATCCAAAGGCGTCATTAAGTTATCAAACGTTATTTACCATTTGCGCGATTTTAACTTTAAACAGCGTAACATGCATGTGCTGCGTTCCGTAATGCGCTAAAAGTGATAATATCGAGGATCCGACCAAATTTAATAGTCACAAAATATAAAGAAGGCTTTGATTTGATCGAGTAATAATTGCGACTTTGGTCGGATTCGCGATATTATCACTTTTAGCGCGTTACGGAACGCAGCAATGATAAGGTTATTGCAGAGGGTTATTGTCAATTTTCGTTCAATTTACTTCAACGGCCATTTCTATTAGTTCTGATATCTTCATTGAAATATCATTCAAATCGCTTCCAACCTTGGCGTGTTCTTCGCTTGTCTCGGATATATAACACGGCATTCGTGAACTTAGCACAACATTTAAATTATCTATTGGTATAAGTAAACAAGAAAGTAATTATTGAATAAGTTACGAATTATTCATAGGATGCCTGTGTTAAATTAAGTTAATGAGAACGGATATAAAACAAATACCTACCTAACTTAAAAAAAAACTTCAAACAATTATGAGACCCATACCAGAGTACCTATATTTTCAACAAAAAAAGGTCTACAATCGCCCTTCGCGGCCACGTCCAGCAGTGGACTTACTGAAAGGCTGATGGTGATAGATTCGCCTTCATTAGCTCAAATGTATAATTTATTGATTCAAAGTAGAGGGAGGAGACAAATGACACCCACTCCGTCTCGTATCTGGTGTAAAGGTTAGCCATTGACAACGCGGCAAAGCAGCCAGCGTTATGGACATATTTGCACCGAGTAAGTACAGATATGGGTAGGTATTATTTTCTTCATCATCATCATCAGCCCGGAGACGTCCACTTCTAAACGAAGGCTTCCCCCATAGACCGCCACACTGTACGACAAACTGCCACTTGCATCCACCGGTTGCCCGCGACTTTTACAATGTCGTCGGTCCACCTAGTGGGAGGCCTTCCTACGCTGCATCTTCCGGTTCGCGGTCGCCACTCAAGAACCTTCCTTCGTTGTCAGTTCTTCGAGTGATGTGGCCTGCCCATTGCAACTTCAACTTGTAAAGCCTGCCCCTTGGTCTTGGTCTGGTTATTTTCTTAGTTAGTATGTATTTTGACAAACAATAATTATTATTATGTTATTATTAATATTAATAAGATTAATATTCATATTAATAATAACATAATGAATTATTGGGGCTTTTAGTTTACATTTTAAGTTTTGTATTTTTATTATGTAGGGTTTGTTTTCACTAGGTAGGTTTTAATTAGTTGTTAGTTAGTTATAATTTAATTTTAGTGTATAATTGTATTTTATTTGTAAATAAACTTATCCCAGCCCATATTAGTATTGTTTAATACTAAATGAATATTTGATACATGAAATCAATGAAAATTATAGACTTTTCCAAAATCTAATATTAATTTATATTCTGAGCCCATTTTGTTAGCAACAGACTGCCACCCCACAGCTTTCGAGTTTCCATCGGTGGCGTCTAATTTGTCGTCACGCTGTCAACGCTACGGAGCGGGGTGGGCAGCACGACGTCACGTCAACCCGGCGTGACCCGGCGAGACGCGTACCAATTTAGAATAATGGTCATCGATAAACAATAGGGTGATAAAGTTAGAAATCAACGGCAAAAAAATCTTGTCGTGGCACATCGCAAGACGACTTCTGTACCTGCAAGTATAGGTCGCGTCATGTATAAAGAAAGCTGGCGGTTAAGCTGCGCAGTAGGCGATTTAGGCGATATCTAATATATTTTGCCATGTACTTAGTAATTACCAATATACGAAGATGCGAGCAAAAGGCTAATTAATAATTATTTAAAACAATAGGCCTAGTACTTTTGTGCGCAAGTGTACACATGCGCAAACACACCCCGTCTACTTTCTTCCAGTGTTCTTTTTACAAGACGCGATCTATATCTATAGTTTATTTTTAGAAAGGTTATAACTTCATCTATTGATGCTGGCAGAGTGATCAAAGTGGAATGCCGAAAAGAAGAATTTGACTGAAGGTCCGCTTAGCAAAAGAGAGCTAAATTCTCCAAGAGCACAAAGCTCTGATCTATGTTATAAACACGAAGTTATATTTTTTTCAGTTTTCATCACTTCCTCAATCCGTTGCTGAAAGGCGAAAGCAATAAAGTGTAGCTTGGGGGCGACGACGGGCGGAGCGCAAATAAGAGCTCTCGCGTTCGGTAGCTATTGGAGACCGCACAGGGTGAATACCACAGAAATTACATTCTGTAGACATGCCCAAAGACTTGAATCAGTCCTAGGCAAACTTCCCCCCAAATTTAACTACACTTCTTCATACTTCTTAGCTCATAGAACACTAAACGATGAATTGATTATTTTGTTTGAAGGGGGCTTGATCGAGAGAGTTCCTAACAATAACTCAAGAGAGTCGAGACTTTATGAAATTTAAATAATTTTATGTACACATGATTAAAACATGTGATAATCGCGATGGGTTGGTACTTAAAAGTGATCATAATATATTTCAGCCCCTATAGAGCTTGCAGTAGCTAAGTAGCATTTTCACCACGATTTTCTCACACACATACTGAAATAGTCGGCGTTATTTTCTTTAAACTGTTGTATACACGCTTAGGTACCTACTACCAGCGACAACGATACAATCACCGTCGCTGCCTACTACAGACAAAATATAAAGGCTGTTGTGATTTTACGGCTGCATGCACCTGGCATGCATAAATGTGCAAAAAGTTGTAGTGTAGGACTCTATAGACAAGTCCGTCTAGGGTAATACCACACTTTTGCCAGTTATTCAACCACTAAGTTGTATGCCAGCACTACTGTCGTTCGGCTTGAAGGGCAATGTTACCAGATAAATTACTGGGTATGAAGAGATTTGACATCTAACATCTCAGGTTGACGAGCGCAGTGTAGAGCGGCGCAGGATTTTGTTCGCAAGTTCACAATTCTGGCCTGCCACTGTTATGGGCAGGCGTGATGCTTAAGGGGCGCTTGTAGCAAGGTACGTCCAGGCGGGTAAACGGTAGGCACTAAACGGTTGGCGCGAGCGCATGAATAACTAAATTTTGTAGGGTTTACTTCGTTTTGAAAAATATTACAAAGAAATACTGTAATCTTAAGAATCAAAAATCTAAATAATACTATATTCTATCTAATGTAGGTATAGATTTCACGTGGTTTCATAATGTATTTCCTTAGTTCTAGCCAAAGATAATATAATAATATACTAGGTTCTAGCTACTTGAAATATCGATTTAGAGTCTATTTTGACAAAAAAAAAACTATAGAATAAACGAGAGAGAGAGCTAGATCCTCCAAGAGTCAAACATTGAAAATCACGATTGTAAAAACAAAAACCTAAAATATAATGATCAATATTAATTTTCAAAAATGTTTTGGTCCCTATACCTAGGATACATTTACCTACATTACATACCTACGCCTACCTACCTACGTAGGCCTACATTTTGGATTTTCCCCACATTTAAAAAAAAGGCCAAAATTGCTACAAGCCCGCCTTAACACCAGGCGAAAGTCTCGCTCGTCTCGTTACTCCATTGTTATATTTAAAAAAAAAGCAATGACTCAAGCGCTGAGTCTTTGGGCAAATCTATAGAATATAATTTCTTTGATTAATACTGTAGGTACAAGTACCAATAAATCTATAATAGGAGCGAGACGAGATTCGAGCAAGCCTATACAAGAAAAAAAACAACTAAACAGACATATCTCTAGGCGTAGGAACCTGCAAACTTCGACTATAAGAATTCGATTATTCATAAAATATACAAGCACTTTTTTTTTAATATACAATCAAGTGACGGGACGATCAAGACGTTCACCTGGTGGTAAGCGTCACACCTGCCACTAACAGTAGCAGGCTAACTTGGGAATATAATCCTGCGCCGCACTGCACAGCGCTCGTCACCCTGAGATATTAGATGTTAAATATCTTCCTACCCAGTAATTTATCTGGTAACATTGCCCGTCAAACCATGCTTACTGAAAATTTGGACTTAATATCACTAGCAGTTTGGCCGTGCTAGATTGGTCCCTGGTTCGCGACGGATGCTGAAGCTGTTTGGGCGGTCGTGGACTAAAGGTTGGTGGAGTTTCCAAAATACCTTCGCAAGCTTGCGGGGATAGTTACATCTGTTCCTTACCTGTGCCTCTATGCACCTCATACAGTCCACTTTAAAATTAAATACACCCGAGACTGTACGTGTATCGTACATAGGTACTCTGGCAGAATTCACAAAGGCGGCTCACAAGCTTTGTGAATATTAAGTTCAAACTAATTAGCATATTATTATGATTAACAGAAGTATCTCTTGGTCTAGGACTGTTATGAAACTAGACTTTTGTTGTTGTAATAAATAAATAATAGAGCGATCACAGGTAAAAAGAAACAGTCGACGTCGATCAATGGAGTCGATCGATCAATTGGTGTTGTAATACCCCCTCTTACATTGAGAGCATTGCATTAGTCTTATTCTTACAAAAGCAATATGAGGAATCGAAATATTTCAATATAATTGTTACAGACACTTACGTGACGTACATGTTTTCGATACTTTTTGTGCTAGGGGTACTACAGACAATATTGTAATAAATCTTTCGTTTCGACGGAGCGAGTAGGCAAGCACGTGCCGAGCGCGCGACCGGCAGACGTTCTACGCCTCCACACAATATCTAATATCAGTATCTAAATAACGCACCCTTTTAATTCAGTTTTGCGTAAATTCTCGCCTGTATTCCTTGGTAATAAAGCGCAAAATATTTTATTTCGTTGTTTCGTTTCAGAAGATTGCATGGCTTTTGAAGTGCAACTTGTAGCCTAATTTCACAGTAGAGTAGATAGCCAATAAATTTATTGATACGTAAGTCGTGGAAGCGAATACCTAATAAGCCACACCATTCTTACGTATAATTTTTTTTTGTAGTGGTAGGACTCTACTGCAGAGTCCGCCTGGGGAAGTACCACACTTTTGCCAGTTATTCAATCGCCAAGCAGTAGTGTGCAAGCATTGCTGTGTTCCGATTTGAAGGGCAAGCTCGCAAATTAGGCGGCTTAAGGATCGCAGAATATAATTCTCACCACCGAGAATCTATAACCGAGAGGACGCTGCTGCCCGTCCTCCAGTGGTTCTGGATGCAGTTTTAGGATATACCCAGGTCCAACATCTATTATACAAGTAGCCAAATAGGTACATACGCTGGGCTTACCTGAGATGGAGCATGTAAGCGTGACCGATATCTATAGCCTATTTAGTAGTCCACTGCTGGTCTTAGGCCCTCCCTTGGAGGGCGATTGAGCTATATTCACTACGCTGGTACAGTTGCGGGTTCTGTTCTTGGTTCAGATACGCCAGTGAATTTATTCTCTGCACGTATACAGGTTTTCCTTCACCGAAAAGCAAGTGGTGTGAAAACCCGTACCTACATAATCTTCAAAGAGATCATTGGTACAGGCTTGAGGTTTGGGCATAAAGCCGTGATCTCAAGATTTTAAGTCAAGTTTGACTTTTACTAAACTGGAACACAAATACGATCACACGATACATTATAAATAGAAAAAAAGAGGTAAACTATTTCGTAGAGTATTAACGAAGTGACTAGACCTAGACCTGTAAAAGAGTCAATTTTCTGGTCGAAGGCTTCCGACTTGGCTCGGAATAATAATGTTACTCGTATATAATAAGAAGACGCTTATACAGGGTTAGTTCTAATCAGTTAGCATCGTTTTAAGGGCATATTCTGACCTCAAAACAAACAACTTTTACTATGGGGCCAACATTGAAATCGCGAAAAAAATATCAGCTGTTCCATACAAAAAGTTCATCGACCTTGGGTTCAAAGTTCATTGACGCTGTTTTTTTTTACGATTTCGTTGTTGGTCCCATAGTAAAAGTTTTTTTTAATGTACAGAATAGAACACTAGAGAGAAAGTAAAGTAGGGCCTTAGCTTTTCTGTGCCTTAAAAGGATGCTAACTGATTAGAACTAACCCTGTATAAGCTGCGTCAACTTACGTATCTACATAGGTATATAAACAAGGTAATTTTAGTTATTGTGACTAAAATTATTATCTCTCCATTATACTAAGTTAGACGCTAAATTGATCTAAATCACAGATTAAATAATAATACTGAGTGAACTTTTTACGTTCAGGAAAAAATGAGGGTGTAGTGTACTCATCATTATGAACAACTTTTAGTAAGGGGCCAACCTCGACTTCGTGAAAAATAATCTGCCATTCCATAGTAAAAGTTTACTGAACTTGGGCAAAAAGTATGGAACAGCTGTTTTTTTTTTGCGATTTCAAATTTGGCCTTATACTAAAAGTTGTCTATAATGATGAGTACTACACCCAAATTTTTTCCTGAAGATATAAAAATTCACCCAGTATAATATGTACCTAAACTAACTAAAACTTATTATTAAAAAATATACAATGTGTAACTAAAAGGTTCAACAATACTGAAGGGTATATGTATGAACTCATCATTATGAACAACTTTTAATATGGGGCCAACCCCGAAATCGCGAAAGAAAAATCAGCTGTGCCATACATTTTGTCCAAGGGGCAATGAACTTTTTGTATGGAACAACTGATAATTTTTTAGCATTTTGCGATTTCAGTGTTGTCCCCATAGTAAAAGTTGTTCATAATGATGAGTACATAAGTACATACCCTTCAGTATAATCAGTATTGTTGAACCTTTTTGTTACACGTTGTATAATACTAGCTGACCCGCCCCGGCTTCGCACGGGATCAAAAACCAAAGTTTAACTGACTTCAAAAAAAGGGAGGTTACAAATTTGACACTATTATTATGTCATACAAGTTTCAAGAGTTTATTTATACCAAGTTTGGAGTGAAAAATTCATACAAACATTTGAACTCCCATGCAAATCATCTAGGGGTCGTTTTGAAGTCCTTCATTATATATTCTAAAGTGTATTTGTGCTGAGTTTTGAGTCAACCAAACCAAGGAATAAAAAACATCCATAGAAACTTTACCATCCTGTTCACCCCTTAGGGGGTGATTTTAGAAAATCAGGCTACGCTATGTCTTATTCCAGAATCTAAACTATTCACATTTAAAATTTCATTATAATCGGCTTAGTAGTTACGAAGGTACGTGTTAACAAACATTTACACACACAAACTTTCGCATTTATATTATTAGTAGGATAGGATAGGATCTATATAGCTCTCTGTTATGTTATATGTTTAATAGTTGTATGTACTCCAGCGACGGTGATAATGTAATGGACGGGCCCAGCGCTTGCAAATCGATAAAAATTTACAAGAAAACACAATCAAGCATACCTAAATAGCTAAAACCAACGATTTTATATGGTGTAACATATAAGATCGTTGGCTAAAAGTATGCATATTACATTTGCCGGAAAATAGAGATAGCGAATCTAATTACTGCATGACAAAAAGAGAACACATGTACATGTATTAGAAGTTTGTATTGTCGTATGGCACGGCTCCCATGTCGCAAGGTAGAGTATGACTGAAGCGAGTGGAGAGCCGGCACTCAACATTATAGTCTTCAAAATCCGTGCGCTTATTTTTCGTCCTCATCTTATCATTGCCGCAGTACATCAGGGGCCTTACTTAAGATGCTCTGCCATCTTCTCTCTGACGTGAAGTTGCACGTGCTAGAAAAGGACAGAGAAGTTTAAGCAGTGACTAAGAGAATCGAGATTATTTTAGGTAAGGCCGCAGTACTCAACCTTCTTAGCAAACTGTATGTAATTAACCTCTCTTCACGAATCCGATAATAAAACTATGATAAAAAACAAAATAGTGCATAACCATGTCAGCCTAATTGTCACAATTTACATCACATCAAAATCACTCCCGATATGTAAAAATAAAATTATTTTCTATAAAAGTAATTATTAACAAAATTACAAAAAAAAATGTTAATACTTTAATAGTTAGGATTGTGTTATCCACAATGGCAACGTGAGTATTTGCAGTCAATATTATCAAATTGTATATAAGTATTCTATCAGCTATCTGGTTTCCATAATACAAGCTTTGCTTAGTATGGGGCTAGATGGCGCTGTGTGTAATAAATGTCCCACCCAATATCATACCCAACTACAAATTCGAATTAATTGTCCTTATAAACAGAGCGGAGTGAAACTCTGGGTCATTCTGCCTTATAGCTCAGTTCACAACATGTCTGGCTTCACAGCTGCTGGCCTGGGCTCGATCCCCACCCAGGGCAAACATTTATAAAATGTTATTATTTAAAAAAAAAGTGTTTTATTTATTTATTTCAAGTGACGAGGCGAGCAAGACGTTCGCCTGGTGGTAAGCGTCACGCCGGCCACTAACAGTAGTAGTATTGCCAGAATTGTGAACTAGCGAACACAATTCCTCACTCCTCACGCCTCACTGCACTGCGCTCGTCTCCCTGAGATATTAGATGTTAAATCTTTTTATACCCAGTAAATTATCTGGTAACATTGCCCTTTAAACTGGAACACAGTAATGCTTGCACACTACTGCTTGGCGGTTGAATAACTGGCAAAGGTGTGGTACTTCCCCAGGCGGACTCTGCAGTAGAGTCCTACCACTACAAAAAATATTTCATATTTAAAAAAAAAAAATTTTTTTTTACCACCTCAAAAAATATGTTATATTTCTTGTAGTGGGTTTGTTTGTGGTGAAACTTTTTAAAGTGGATAATATCGGGAGGAAAATGATCTACCACTTTGCCTTAGTACCTATCTTTCCTACCTAAGTATCTTTCGCGTTGTATAATTGTAATTTTTATTTTTGCACATTGCAGTTGCTGTATGTGCGCTGGCCCCAGCGGCGGCGGCGGCGCCAAAGCCGGCTTGCCCCTGCTTTGCCTCGTCCCCCGCGATGACGGCCAGCGCTCTGGCCCCGGGGGCACGGGGTCACCTGGTGGCACTGGTATGAGTGGCTCCTCCAAGCCTGGCAAATTCCAACTACTGGATGACGACTACATCAAAAAAAACTTTAAGCTGCCGCAGCGCGCTTTGTACCATGATCCTTTCAGGTAGTAAAATGGTAAAATTTTAGCCACCAACGGATTTCAATAGTGTGCACTGTGTAGCCGTTGGAAACATAGGCAACGATTCCCTGGATAGGTACTAAGCTACAACGTCTTGATCATCGACGGAATGTAGCTATATAACCTATCGGTTTTTTATCGGATATACTTATTTCGGAGAGTGTGCTTCGGGTTTGCATGATCTTATTTTTGCCTCCCATTCTGATATCAGACGGCCACAGCGAGGGGGGTGTCACTCCGCAGTTTAGGTATGTTCGGCCAGCGCACTGTCCGGGTGGACAATGCAAGGCAGAAGTCAGTCGCCGCCCGCACGCTAGCCTCGTCGCACGTAACTAAGCATACGTGATAGAAAGAGAGCGGTATATCTAGGTGAATATAGCGAGCGGTATCCAGCGCTGTTGAATTACTACTTTACTGCCTAGTAGATAGAGTCCTTATTTATTTCAATTTCTTTGCGGAGTTAACTTTCTGTACGTAGTACTATTATTTATACTGTGCCAGGACCTAGAAAAGGCGGAGTATATTATTATACCATGGAAAAAGCGACACCGGTTCATGGTTGATACATCAAAAACTCGTACGACACGATGTGATTCCACTTTCATTGTTCGAACTGTTATGCAGTGGAATGCGTTGGCCGAGTGGGTGTTTCCCGTTATAATTGGTAGTTCTTCAAGGGGAGGCAATAATGTACGACACAGATAATGTACGGCATAATAATGCACAGCATGATAATTGGTGTACATGTACATCGGATCGGTTTCTCTATGCAAGCTAGCTCCATCGTATACTGTATGTTTGTTTAAAATCAGGCAAGATGGTAGTCTAACGCAAGCCTATAAATTACAAAAAAAAACCTAAAACGCAATCTTGGTATTATCATAGTTGACTCGCGGTAATATCTCATTACATGCATGTAATCATCATCTCGTCCATCTAAACGCCAACGCACACAAAAAAAACTATAACCGGCCCAGCCGTTTTGGAGTACTTTTTCATACAGACAGAACAGAACGTGTCCTAAAGAAGTATTTTGTTGTATAAGGATACGTATAACTCTCTCCTCCTCTGGACCTGGGTATGTCCTTAAACTGCATCCAGAACCACCGGAGGACGGGCAGCAGCGTCCCCTCGGTTAACGGTGGCTGGCTCTGGGATACCCAAGCCGCCTGCCAAGCGTGGGGATTATGGCAACACCCCTCTATTAAGGCCTTCGTCTAGCAGTGGGCGTTTTACGGCTGATGACGACGTATAACTCTCTATAGTATAAGTATGTACCTACAAAATTATACGTTCCAGGCGCCCATTGATTACGTTTCCCATGACCCAAGAAGAAAACAAGAACTTCAATATGGGAAGGAAGCAGAAGATAAACCAGCAAATTCTTGACGGGTTCTTAGACGCGAGCGAAGCCGTAACTGCTCCTAGCGTCTTTGTGAGTACAAAAAAAAACTACCTAAAATAAGGCAAAAGTATTTTGTTTTTTCGAACTGATCTTATAGGATGATGGAATGGTCGAGAGCGGAACTCCTCGATAGCTACTGATTAACAAGTCCCTTGCAGGTTATCAAGAAGCTGTTCAATGTAGGACTTGAATATTACACAAGAGAAAATAATTGTGGAAAACAAACTAACCTAAGTAGGTGCCTCTAAGAGGTATAAGTAGGTACCGAGGCAGACAGGTGAGACCGCTCGACTTGAAATTGACAAGTCCATAGAAAAGTTACATTCACAATAATTCCCTTGACAATAGTTGGTTACTCACCTAGGGAGTAAAAGTAAAGAAGTCAGATACCTACATGAGATCTGAGGCTTCTTTGCTTACTCCCGTGCTGGGCCGTAGCCAGGGGGAGGCATTAAGGGGAGAAATGCCCTACCTTAAAATACCAATGCCCTACCTTATAAAATACCAACAGCTAATAATAAGCAAAGCAGAGCTGTGAAGCGCCCTACCTGTAACAACAGCTGCCCTTAAATTCAGGTCTAGCGGCCCTGCTCCCGTGGTGTGTATACGATTTTACGTCCCGCTGCGGGGGGGAAATGGTTCCTTTCGCCCCGCGTATGTAAAATATAATTGTCTATCGAACAGCTGATCATTTTTCCGCGATCTCAGAATTGGCCCCATAAATAGTAAAAGTTGTTCAGTGATGAGAAGAATGGCCCGCTTTCGGCTTAGTAATACCGTTCCGTGTTACCCTGTACCTATATAATTATTTTGTATAAGTATACTAAATCGTATTTTTTCAGCCGTACGCCACAACCCCAACTAGTAAAAAGCAGAAAGATGAAGAGGATGATGAGATAATTTACATTCTCCAGCTACCTGATTATGAATTCAAGTGCCCTGTTCATCAGCAGACTATTAGGACACCCAGGTTCATTGCTTAAAATTCTAACAAGCTCTTTTTAGTCCGTTGCCGTTAATACACTACAAAACTTGTAGCGCGAGTGAGTAGAGTAGTTGGTGAGGCCTAAGAAGAAGCACACGCTTACCTAGAAGGAACCTATTTACTAAGCTTCTACTGATTTAAAAAAAAATACATGTTACAATACTAAAGAACCAATACGGGTAATATTATGTTCGTTTTACCATTAAAAAATATGGGCGATTGACAATGCAATCAATGTTACATGTCGGTCATTTAGCCATTTCAAATTGAATTGCTATTATGATGTAAAAATAAATTATCAATTAGTATCAATAACTATTAGGTAGCTATCCTTACCTATTATTATTACATTGACTGAGTAAAAATAGTTTTCTAGCTAAATTGATTCTAGCGCCATCTCTTGGCAATCCTTTATTGGACCATCCAAGTATGCATCCAAGGCAAAATAAAACGCCACCATTTTGTAAACTCGATAGGTAGGGTTTATTGTATCAGTATGTACTGTAGCTGAGCGAATTCTGTATGGACACGGACCGTTCACAAACTCGCACATCAATTCACTATAGTGCAAGCAAATTTTGAGAGATGGCACTTTCTAGATTTTCTGTTGTTTTTTCTTCGCATATAAAATATTTGGCGTCGCACTTTTGTGTATTTTGCTTGACTCAAGCTTGGATTGATAAAATGGGCACAACAATTGTGCATAGTTCTAAGGACTTGCAATATTTTAATACGTTAGAAGAACGCGATTGCATGGATTCGCATCGTGATGCTTGAATTGACTTGCCCTAAACCCAATAGTTTCCACTCGGAAACTTCTATATCTGTCTCTTTCTTAATCATTCTTGCAGAAGACAGTGATGGTGAGAGTAGTTATCGAATCGAATCCGATTCGAATACGTTTAGAATACCGGACAGGATAGAAAGTTTCCGTTTCAAGACTTTTGCCAAGCTTAACTCAACAATAAAATAAAAAGTTTCCGTTTCAAGACTTTTGCCAAGCTTAACTCAACAATAAAATAAAAAGTTTCCGTTTCAAGACTTTTGCCAAGCTTAACTCAACAATAAAATAAGAGTGTTATGCCATTCTTTTCCCTGAAATAAATTCTGTAACATTTTTTTTCATTAACAGATTCATATGGCACTCGTGCAAGAAATCAAAGAAGGGTGGCGACTCACTGAAGCCAGGCGGAGGACCGCTAAACAAGCCTAAGCCGTGGCTGTTAAGTAGACACACAGATTTCGACCTGATGTCTCAATGGTAGAACCATGATAATAACTGTAAACCTCAGAAATTAAGATATACAATCACGGTCTAGGTACATAGCAATATTGATTCGTGTAATAGCCCTATTTGAATAAATAACGCAAGAGTAGTCATTTGTTTTTATTTTAAGTTAGCAACTATACCGGGAGTAAGGTTTATTTTCCCAAAATAGAAAACAAGTATTATTAGGTACTGGTGATATACGATTTACCACAAAAAAATGCTGACGCTAGAAGCGAACTAAGTGTTCCAAACTGTTTGTAGGCATCTCGACCGGGAAAAACTATGCTACGTGGACGAGTTGCCACCTTTTATAAGCCAATGAAAATGGAGGCCAGCTGATAAATTCATAATATTTTGCAATATCACACAGTCAGTATTATTATAAATGCGAAAGTTTGTCGGTACCTATATGTGTTTGTGTGTGCATGTTATTTCACGCCAAAATGGCTGAACGGATTTGGATGAAACTTGAAAAGGAGATAGCTTATTTCCCGAAATAACAAAATTTATATGCTGTTTTTTATCATCATCATCATCACGTGGGTGAAACCACGGGGCGCAGCTATAGTGTGTTAGATAGGGCCACAGCGAATTTAAAAAAAAACAAGGGAATATAGGTACTTAGGTATATAAAATTATTTTTTTGCAATAAACTTATATTTGTACTTATTTTTAAAGCTGCGTTGTATAAATGATGATTATGCCAAAAATATGAAATCAAAAGAGCAAAATAGGCATAGACCTATTTTTTTCTTTCTCTTACTGGGGTATTTTGGCACTGTGCTATCGACGCATTTGCCATTGTCAAGTATTTTATGAAAGTAGGTGCTTTAAACCTGACCTGGATCTGGGTATGTCCTTAAACTGCAACCGGACCCACCGGAGGACGGGTAGCAGCGTCCTCTTTGTTAACGGTGGTGACCATTCTGCGATCCCCAAGCCACCTGCCAAGCGTGGGGATTATGGCAACACCCCTCTTTAAAGGGGGAGGCCTTCGTCCAGCAGTGCACGTTTTATGGCTGACGACGAGGTACTTTAAAAGAGTTTGATACGTTCTCTGTTTTCAGATAGAGAGAGGTAAATCCTCCAAGGTTTTCAACCAACCAATTTTCGAATTATAGCAAACCTTTTTTAATTTCTTTGTTTTTTTAATGTTCTGCGCCTTTTTTGTATAAAAATAAATCACAGTGGTAAATTCTGAAGGCTTTAGTTGACAGTTATAAACTTATTAAAATATTGCTGTCACTTTTTTACTAGGCATGTCAGCTAAGGACAGCAATACTTTAATTAGTTTAGTTCTGGCAACTTAAACCTTCAAAATCGACCATAATAAGTAGGTATATTAAAAAGTAATTTAAATAGTGAACTAACTTTTTTAATGAACTTGTCAATTAATAATTTCTAGGATAAAAATTATGAAAAATAAGTAGCAAATTATAAGTTTATTTGTAGTATTATAAAATTTCTTGTCAAAAATATTGTATTATTTTAAAACAAGCCAGTTTTGAAACGCTATTAGTTATTTTTTAGGCTCATTTCAAAATGGTGGACCCGTAAAAATTGGCAAACATGTAAGTAAATTCAATACACATCTAGCTGTTTTATATATGTACGAAAAAATAGGTACACACAGTAGTTCTTATCAACCGACTTCAAAAAATGAGTTTCTCATTTTGACGTTACTTTTTTTTGTATATTTTACGGGTTCGCTGTGAACGGCGCATATCTGGGAAACAACAATACACTGTGCTTCGAAGGTCTGTCGGTACAGCTCGTTGTTGACCAATCGAAGAGCCTAAGGCTAAGGGGGCAAGTTGGGGTTTGTATTATGTATGTTTGTGTGTCTGTGTATGTATATTTGAAAAAGATAACTTGGAAACCGTAGACAGAGAAAACAATGGACGCAGTCACATTTCCATCTCTTTTACTCCGCAGCGAAACAGCCATAATGAAAAAATGCGTGAACTAGAAAGATTTAAGCATTTTTTCTCTTTGTCGTTGTAACCGGCTGACTCCATTTCTCCATCTACGTTGCAAACCGTTGATTTGATTTTAATGACATTTTGTAAGCAAGTAGTTCGGACAAATATTCATAATTCGAATATGAGCCAAATTGGAAGGGCTTTGAAGATATGGGGGACGTCGAGAATCTGAATTAAATAGTAACCTACTCCTGTTTCAGTCCTTTATTAAGACCTGGATTTGATGCTTTAGACATGACAGCTCCAGTTTTAGTACAGTTAAATCCAGAGGGGAAATGGGAAAAAAATAAGCCAGAATCATTGGAAGAAGACCGATTGAGGGCTGTTGTTCAACATTTAGTCAACTCAAAGGCTCTGTCAGCAGCTCAGAGCTATTGTTGCCAATGTGCTGCAGAAAACCAGGTTAATATTTTGCAATATAATTTTTAAAAAATATGGAAATTCTATTGCTTTCAACTTACACCGACTTCAAAAAAGGAGGTTATCAATTCGACAGTAGGTAAGTACCAAAATCTGGACCCGCTCGTTAGTGGACCCGCGGGTCCACTCAACCTTTACGCGAATTCTCGCACCAATTATAAATTGATTTTGATGATTATTTTCTGTTTGGTAAGTCATACTATTTTATCATAAGTAAATCATTTTATCGAAATCGATTCCGTAGTGTGGCTATTACCTATATCAAAATAACTGGAAAAAAATATGTTATCCAGGTAACCGAAATTGAAATAAGTAGGCATTTAGGTACCTATATAAGTATTTGTTATTATTGTTCTTCTGTTCGACACACACTCAGTCAGATTGGTGGGGCAACCAGAAAAGGCGCACCGCCGCACCCGCGCATGCCCCGCGTTTGGCCGCGGGCCATGCTAGCCGGCTACTTCAGTGTCTAGCACCCCTATTCACAACTCCATCGGAAAGGTTTCCGTTCGAATCCACACTATCCGTGCCACTCAAATTCATTCAGGATGACAAAGACGGAGGAAGTGAAATTCGAATCGGAAGTTTTTTTTCTTTGTTATTGGCATCGCACGTTGTGCATTCTGCGAGCGTCAAGTATATGAATGTTCAAATTTATGTAGTGTTATCAAGTCAAATATGTAATGAAATCACAGTTAGTCACATGACATTAATCAAAGGCGAGTCGCAAGTCATTCCTTAGTAAAGTTGTGGTGACTTTACTAAGATCTTTTACGGAGTTTTGAAAACAACACAAAAAGACATGTTACGCCACTTTATATCACTTGCCCTCACTCGTGCGTGGAATTCAACTTCCAATGAATAAAACACCACCTTTTTAATTATTAATTTACGAAAATCACTCGTATAAGAAAATAATAGAATGCAGCGACATGATATTTCCGTGTTCCCGCCAAAACGTTACGGAAGTAGCCGTGTGTCGTTCATGAATGAATCCTTCAATTGAAGTACTTCAGCTGTGTTCGTCCTTCATTCCTACTTCAAATAAAATGTAGGTACTTCTTAGTTCAGCTGTCTAGTTCACTCGACGTCGCGCAGTCGCGAACGATAAGACACGAACGAGCCCAGTGAGGAAGGATAGATAATGCTATCACGCTCTGTTTTAGGTACTGAAGTAATTGTCTATTTCACTCAATCTTTGGCTCGTTGCGTTCGGTCCTCTGGTTGCTTATTACTATAGTTCGAGAACGATTTTAGGAGTCCTCTAACTTTTATCGTACATTGCTTGTTATACAAAATAGCTAATATTGAACTAGGGAGGAAAAGGGCAATTTACAATTTTTCTAACACGTTTGTACGACCTTGGATATAAAATGAAGCAATCATAGTAAGCGCACTGTTTTCGTTCTTAAATATCTTCTTAGTAGTTAGGTATCGAAGGGCGAAATTATTTCAAATTAGCAACAGCACCCTTATCATGGACGTTCGTGATTCTGATTGCGAGCGTGCGCGAACAGGAGGGCGCATGGCGCGAGTGGTTTGGTACGAACAGGATGGCATGCTATCGCAATCGGAATCGCGAACGTCCATGATAAGGGTGGGACTAGTGAACTAGATGAGTGAAGTACTTCTTTTAATGAAAAGTTACGTTATATATCTTTTCATTTTAGTGACACATTCTGCGCAAGCCTATAAGGAAGTTTCCGACGCCATTCTGTAGATCTAGGTCTATCTACACTGCCAAACACACAGAAAAGCGAAAGCCCTACTTCTTAGGTGTCAAACGGTCGGGGACCGACTAAGTGACCTTGGTTGGTGCTTGGTAGTTCAGATGAAAACTTCACTAAGGCTGCGTTTCCACCAGAGATGTGCGATGGACACAGGACACAAGCTTTTTTTTTATTCAATTATTTTTTGGGAAATTTGTGAAAATACGTGACAGTCCCATCAAATATCCTTAGCTTAATGCTAAGCTAATAGGTAGAGGTACAAGCACATCTATTATAATTAAAAAATTGGTGATGCGGAACACTTAAGGCGACTCACACATCTGAACAGCTCTCAAGCTGCGTCAGAGCCGGGTTCTGACAGCAGTCTGTTAAATCTCCCGATATCCAGCCTGTTCAAATGGTAAGCCACTTCAAGCACCCGTCTCTCACGCTGGAGGCGGTTGCATTCTTGCATTGCACCAGAAGGTAGTATACATCCTCCTCCACTCCGCATGGACACATGCTTTACCCGTAAATTAATGATACTTGTTATCTTTTCTCTTTTTTTTCTATTTCTATTGTTCTGTGCTTTTAAAGCTTTTAGGAGGTACACGAAGTGAATATCGAGCTCATATCAGTTACGTCTTCACCGTTTGTGGACGGTAGAAATATCGAGTAAGCACATATTTTTTATAATGTAAATCCTGTTTTACAGACAAGGGGAGGTGGAAATTCAAACTACGTACCAGTTATAATGATGCCAATATATCCTGCTGACGAGTGCCCATTTGACGTGAAGTGTGAACTTGAAAAAATGAAACAAGCGACCACTAAACCAAAGAAACAAGCAACATCTGCGGAAAAGGCCCAAGATTTGGACTCTAAAGAAGAAAAAGACAAGAAGAAACAGAAAAAGCGCGGTTTTGTAATGCAACGGCTAACTGACTTTGATTTGCTGTCGCAGTGGTAAAGGACCCTAGGTACTAATTATGGGGCTCACTTAAAAAATGATATTACGAACGTTATATAACTTACTTACATCCTAAAACGAAATGTGCAGTACTAACTGACGTCACTTAACATTAAGCTGTGTTTCTAAGTTACCTAGGCTTAATGTCTTGGTACAAACAATGTAAAAAGTTTTGTGAACAAGTTTAGTATGCGTTATAAAAACAACTGTGAATGTACATATCTAATCTTATTTTTTGCTCCTATACATATATTTATTATGGTGTTATATAGGTACCCTATAGGTGAATCTTTTTTAGGTAACACGCCACACTATACATAATTATAGACCGGGAGGGCACTGTCGGTAAACATAACTCATCGAGTACCAGCATGAGACAGTTAGAAAGAAGTTAGAATTGCCTAATGATAAAAAATGGTGGTGTTTTATTCATTGAGTGTTGAATTATATGCACGAGTGTGGGCAAGTAGGCAAGCAAATGTGGTGAAACATGTATCTTTGTGTTGTTTTCAAAACTCCCTAAAAGCTCATAGTAAAGTCGCCACAACTTTATTAGGGCATGACTCAACTTTGTCAAATTTCGTGTGACTAACTGTGACTTTATGACATATGTGATTTGATAATACTACATAAACTACAGAACATACATATACTTGACTCTGGCAGAATGCACAACGTGCGTTGCCAATAACAAAGAAAATTAAAACCCTTCGTGGGGCTCATTTATATTATAACGAGTCTCACGAGTATCGTGCATTACACTTGACGTAGTAGAGTAGAGGTAGAGTAGACCCTTCGAGTTTAGCGTCATTTTGTTATAACAAGTCCCATACACACTTACACTTTCCTACCCTTTGATGCCGAGGGTCAGATGATGGAGCCAGTTGGTGGAAAGTGGAACTCACCTCACATCATCAGGTAGTGACGTCCAATGCTGGACGAAAGCCTCCAACTCCCGCGTCCGCTGCGTCGGAATGGGCCCGTCCGGAGCGTCGCCATTTATGAAAGGGTGCATCCACTGAGGGATCTACACCAATTTTTTCCCGCTAGGTGGCGCATCGTCGATACGATGCGGTCATAGTCAACTGTTAATCTCATACATTTTTGTTATTGCAGCAATCATATTTTTAAAGACTCGGATTAATAGGAAGAATCTGCAGGATAATCATGTAACTGTTAGGAATCGCGATTCGGATCGCGATTTGTCATAATTGTCACTTGTCACTGTCACAGCTTCACGGTATCACGGAGGGATTTCACTCGCTATCGTTATCGAACGAATGCATTGATTTCCTTAATTAAGTTAAGCAAATCCGTGGGTCTTTTGACGTTTCGTCCTGCCCTGCAGGGTCAAATGAGTTTTGGCAGTGACAGTGACAAGTGTCAGTTTTTAACACCTCGTATCCGAATCGCGATCCCGAAAAGTTACATGATAGGGTGTATAAATTATGGTTTGTACAGCAATGGGAATTTTTCTGACAGCTGTCAAAACGTAGTCCTAAAGCCAAAGGATGGACAGCGCTAGCGAGATATGGCCCACCTAGTAAATTTCTCTGGGGCCCACTTTTTTTCGCATTTTTCTTGTTAATAAGCAGTTCACGCGAACTGTGAAGTGAAGCACTGGAGGTCACTGCTTCACTTCACAGTTCGCGTTCTTTGGTGAAGTGCTTTTCCAAGTTTTCTTGTATTATTTTGTCGAAATTCTGATAAATTGTTATTGTTACGTTATGTTATTGTTACTATTTTTGGTAATAGCAATTGTTATTTTTATTGATAGAAATTAATTCATGAATTGGGAAGTCGCACTTACTAATTTGGTGGAATAACGAAAACTTAAGAAATACTATGGGCAAGTACTTTGTTGTACAAACAATAACCACAAAAACCACACGACAGATCTGATATAAATGAAATAGGTTTACTTTTTATCTTTTGATCTTTTTTACTTTGCTTCATTCGTTCAAATTTCAAAATCTTCAGAACCACAGACAAGATAGTGAAACCGGACCCTTATCATGGACGTTCGTGATTCTGATTGCGAGCGTGCGCGAGCGGGAGGGCGCATGGCGCGAATAAGTTCGTACGAGCGGGATGGCATGCTATCGCAATCAGAATCGCGAACGTCCATGATAAGGGTGCTGTTCAGGGCCATGTCTCTTCATTGCCAGTGATTGGATTTTTATGAACTATATTTTGTACAGACTGATATTTGATGTACAAGTACACGAATTCCTTATTTGTATAGCAGTTAAGTTCAGGATTTTTTTTTTGTCAATTTGAGAAATGTACTCGGATTATTGGCTGTAAAATATAGGGTCTTACACTATAGACTCGAGCCGCGGGGCTATCATGTAACTTTTCGGGATCGCGATTCGGATACAAGTTGTCAAAAATAGGCACTTGTCACTGTCACTGCCAAAACTCATTTGACCCTGCAGGGCAGGATGAAACGCCAAAAGACCGACGGATTTGCTTAACTTAATTAAGGAAATCAATGCATTCGTTCGATAACGATAGTCGGAGAAATCCTTCCGTGATACTGTGAAGCTGTAACAGTGACAAGTGACATTTATGACAAATCGCGATCCGAATCGCGATCCCGAACAGTTACATGATTAGCCTGCTGGTAATGGACAGCCAGTATTGTACGACATGGATTGTACAGCATGATATTCGATGTACATCTACACCAATTATCATGCTGTGAATTATTATGCCGTACATTATCGTGTCGGCAAATATCATGTTGTACATTATAGACACCCAAAATTGCCAATGGCTAGAATGCTCTAAGTGCGTCGCCAAAATTCAAGATTAAAAAAATATTTCTGTTAAAGATGACAGCTTGACATAACGTAGCGCTGTCGTAATCAAAACTATCTCAATTGTCAATTCGAGTTATAATCTGTGGTCGATGGCGACCGCGGCCGACCCACCACAAACTACAATCACAGTTCAAAGTTAAAATTAATTCATTGATGAATGGACATTTCTGTTATTTATAAGTGCAATTCGTAATTTTAGACATGTTTCTATAACAATTTAAACTCAACTCAACTAAATCATCATCAGCGTAACTTCAAAATAGGTAAGTTTCAAACGTGCCTACACGACGTGGGGCACGTAATAATTTAGTTCCCTCATCCCGTTTTCATAATTTTACGCTTTTCATTAGTCTGAGGTATATTTACCAATTTTTGTATGCGTTTCTGCGCATCTCGACTATCCTAGGCATGTAAGTAACTGTTTCACCAAGCGCCCTAGGGTTAGAAAACTGAAAAAATCGCCTTACTCCAATTTTTAAGATGTTCTTTTTTTTCATAAGGGTTTAATAGGTACATGTGAATCGTACCCTTTGTGAAAAAAGGTTCTCACGGTTTGTGGTGCTTAGGGTTTTTGTGTGTGCATCTTGCCACATGTGATTTATTTCCTGCACGGATGCACGATGCACGTCTGTATTGTCGACAATTATTGCGTGAGACAGTTTTTTTAACTGCTGTATTTTGTTAAGTTAGGTACTCTTATCTTTCTGTCTTCCAGTTACAAGTGGTTTTGGAGTAAAAATTCTCTATCTAGAGACTAATATACTAAAATGCAAGTACAGATGTCTAAATTAAATGATTGTTGTTACGGCCTTGATTCTGACATTGGGAGATTACTTCAACAGTGTTGCAAGTGAAACTGGTGTGATATCTTATTTAGCCTTGTCTTTAATAATCTTACAATAGGTACTTACATTTTACTCACAGTCACTATCTCAAAATCCTTTCTGCTTGCCTGTACTACTATAGAGTTTAGCATATTTGTTTTGATTTTGTATATTTGTGCAGGTAATACTATTTTTCAAGTTATAGGTTATGTATTTTCTGACCAAATAGACATACATTATGTTTCACAGGTCAAATAAGAATTTTATGATATTGCAACTATAAATTTGATGGAGTAGTAAATAGGCAGCAATAAATTTTTTTTTTTTATGATCAGATGATTTATTCAATCAAAATTTTAGACAAAGTTCTAATTAGATTGCAGGCCTCTTCATAAACAAAATGCTATGAATAATACAAATATGTTGTTTTTTATATTTATAATAACCCATAACTTAAACAGCTGATTTTGACCCGCTTCCGCGGACGCTGGATATAATATCTTGGTCCTCGTGTTTCAACATGTAGTATTAGTTTTCACAGTAGAGTTCAGTTATGACTATTATTATTTTTATGAAAAGCATTTATCTTAATTTAATTACAATCTATCTTAATTCTGCTTTGTTGGATTCATAATTAGACGGACTAAAGTAACTTATGACTTGACTGTAGTATCAAGTTTTTATTAATTTTCGCATTTAAATTATGCATCACGAACATTGAGCTAATATCTATAGTCTCAATCTCTAAGTGAAAACAGTCAAAAATCGTCCGAGTGCCATTGTACATACCTATACGTGCATTATATAGTTCACAATTGTTCGAATTTAGATGTTATGTCGCTTGTATAGTGTTCAATGTATGTTTGGGCGTTTGTGTGTTATCGCAGTTCAAGTCGTTCAAAAACTCGGCGCAATGCTTAGCGTGCGCTTAGTTTTGGCGCGGACATTTTTGTTGCACGTTTGTGACTCTATAGATATTAGCTCAATTATAACGAAGTATCCATTTAGTGTAGCGTAAATTTTTTATGATTCGAAGTTGTCAATATAACATGGAACAATGTATGCCAGAGTTGTTATGAATTGTGTTTTAACAAGGATATTGATGGCTCTCACTGAGGTTCTCAGGTCAGGATTCTTCATTGCATATCACAACATATGTTATAGTAAATAGTTATTTTGCATGTAGCATTTACTCAATAATTTATTTTGAAATCGAACTTGGTTATGCAAAACTGATATTTGGTGATGATACTTTGACCTTTTTCCTTTATTTAAATATCGTTGTTATTTGTGCGAACCTCATGACATTGCGATATACAAGGCATAATACCTAAAACAGTTTCTAAAGCGCTTGAATATATTATGTTAAGATATCATAAGCAATTCTATTCATAATGAAAAAGTCATAACAATTACATATTTATTTTCGATTTTATCATTTACTAACATCACCCTGCGGATTCACCCGTGATTCTTGGGATGAAAAGTATCCAATTCCATGGTATATAATAAGTAACCTCCACACCAAGTTTTGTCAAAATCTGTAGCCGTTTTGTGTGATTGAGTTATAAACACAAACTTTCACATTTATTATATTGATAATTGATAGTAGTATTGCCCTTAAATTCATTTCATTTGTCATTAAAAATGTCATTTGTTTGTTAAAAATTTACTATATCATTTCAGGAATCAATCCCATGTTCCGGTAACTACAATTCAGTTTTCAAATTCAAGTAAGTAAGTATAAATAAAACTATCTAACTGTCTATTCTACATAATATACTATTACCAAATACATATTAAGTGGCTGTGTAAATCTAGATTATTGGCTGAAGCTATGAATATGTGGATATATTATTTTAATTTTCACCAAATCACTCATTCTTATCATGTGTTTATTCATAACTTTTTGCTTGGATTTTACTATTTTATGTTCAAGCTCTTATTCTATTTTTCCCAACAGCAACAATGTTACGAGAGTGTAGTTATGTATTATGTATAATAGGGTAGATGACTGATGTTTATATCGTTGAAACTAATAGCTTTGATGAAGAATTTAAGTAAATATAGTATGTTTATTGAAAAAATAATTTAAATCTGTTATATAAGCGTTAAAAGTTTTTTGTAGAGACAACTCTGTCCCTTTCCCACAAAACAAAAAATTACGTCACACCTTACTTGTCAGAATAGAATGTATATGGTGTACAGAGAAGTGACGTCACGATTTGCTGTTTCGCCTCTCGGTCTATCATGATATTAAAATGCTTATAAGTTGCTTATTTTTGATCAGATTTTCTTTTCATTAATCCACATTTTAATAGGACAATAAAAAAAAACAGTCATCTAGCCTATAGTATATATGGTAGTATGTATGTTTTGAGGTATCAGATTCCATTTATGAAATTATTTTTAGATTTCGAAATTTTTTAGGTAGCCTTTTCATGTTAGTTGACTTGGACACGATTGGTGCGTGACCAATGCTTATAGCTAATCAAGAGGGAGATGTATACTCATGAGTGGGATAAATCAGGCTGAGGGTAATGATGATAGCCACCAATCAATAGACTATTGGCTTTGCGCTGTGAGGATGTTTAGCAGTACTATTTATCTTTTGCGATTTGAACACATTATCATGTCTATTGTCAAGATTTATTTGTTCTGAAACTATTTTACGTAACTTTATTCAAATAGTTTTAAGTGATCAAGTCGCAACACATCAGAGATCAAGGTCTCAGATCGAGTCTTGCTATTGAATAAGTCGGAATAAAGGGACTTCTCTTGTCTGCAGCTCTCTCGCTCGTACATTTACATATTATTGAAGATATAAAATCACTACCTAAGGATTTCCGAAAAATAAACAAAACTATGTTCTGTTTTCTATCATAATTTGTTTATGCATTTATTCTAATTTCACTATAACGATATTTTTTAGCTTGTTATGTTATGTTAGATACTAAAATATGCTTTTGTTACTTGTTGTAAATTCTAAATCCGTTATTTAATATCTAATAATTGAAGATATAAATCTCTGAGCGTGAGAAATGCATAAGGGAGGACTCCCCCTAACCTTGACGTACGAGTCACCTGAGGATCGATTTTTAAATCATACAAATGAGTTTTCGTGTGTATAGACAGCATGAAAAAACCCAGTTCATATTATGCAGGTTCAAGTTCTGCCAGATGCATTATTAATTACGTAGAAATACTCAAGTGTGGACACACTTCACATACATTTCTTTGTGTGTGTGTGTTCGAAAACCGCTTATATCCTTGTATCTATGATTAAAAAATATTGTCTCCTGTATACTTGTCTTATCCTTTAATTAATAAAAGCGTGAAGTAGCTTTGGAATACTAAATTAATCCATACTTTTAATTTAATCATCGTCCACGAAGTTACAGATTTGAAAACTAGGGAAAATGGTAATGTTTTACCATTGTGCTTAGGTCGTTTATTTATAAGTCGGTTAATGAGAAATCTTTACAGGCCCTCCAGATTCAGAATGGACCCATCATGCTCACATTCAAAGCATGATATTTACGACGATATGGATAGAGTATTGTATGAAAATGCAGAGGAAAAGACTGATAGACCGCCAAGGGTTGGAGACAATGCCACAACACCGAGCACGCCAATCAATAGTCGGAAACCGGACGACATCGAGCGGGAAGACTTTGAAGAAGAAAACCGGCTCCTCAAACACTGCCCCGAATTTAGGAAACTTAAATACTCTCGCAGCAACGCCAGCTTGTCATCAAGCTCGGAGATGATCTCATTAAATGACATGCCGAAAGACTACAGCCGCCCCGGGTGTAGTAAAGACACAGGCGACGATAGCAACACCACTATCAAGAATATGATAAAAAGTAGAACATACCCTGTGGAAGAGAAGGAAGACTTTATGCAGAAGCTGTTAAATAGCAACATTGAAGAGAAGAAAAACTTTCCTAAAGGGAAGTTATATAAAGCGGAAGTGATGGAAGGGATTGATATTGACATGCCAGATACTTGTGATACGGAATCCAATGGCCCATCGGGGAGGACGAGCTCCAATGCCTCCAGCATCGGAAGCTCAGGTTCTGATAGTACTAAAGATTTCAATGTACCGTCCACTTCCAATGCTGATAAGCTACTCGGCTTAGATGATGGAGGCAAAAGGAGCGCGCCGGGAAGTTCTAAATCGTCGGTAAGTGTATAGTGTCTTATTTAATTTCTTACTTTCTCCCGCATTACTAATGTACAATTTTAAGAAAGTACCATCACTAGCGGGCAGAAATACACTAACGTTTAAATATTCTTTTGTATTTTCAATTACTTCATGCTAAACGCTAAGGGCCTTACTTAAAATCAATGATTAAAGTTAATGACGTTAGTTAGGACTGTGCACTTCATATTTGCATTGCGCAGAAATTAAATTACTTTTATAGACGTGTATGAGCCTATTACAATCGTCCGAAATCTGTTAACTTTACCCCCTTGTAGATAATTCTGGTTTTTTCTGCATGCATAGGTACTTAAGATTTCATGCGTTGTTACAGAACTATAGGAATAAGTATTGCGAGGAAGATTCTGATGATGACATCAATGAAGAGTCTTGGTGCACTTGCTTGTCGACCAATGAGGTAAATACTGTTTGTAATTTTTTTATTTCATCAATGCTAGTCCGGCATAGCATAGTAATTTGTTTGTCATATGCGGGCCAAAAAGGGAAAATCCAAGTTTTTACTTTGCTAAATTGTGTAATCGTTTGACAAAAAGACACATACAGCGAAAATGTTAGATACGTTAGAAATATACAGCGTAAGCAACATGTTTGCTAAGAATATCTCCAACCTAATGTCTAATGTGTAATGTATGTCGGAGGAAGTAGACGGAACAAAAAAAATACTATTTGTATTTGTCCTCGGTGATGCCAAAACTTTGCAGCATTTACTTATGCAGCGTAGGAAGGCCTCGCACTAGGTGGACCGAATACATTGTAAAAGTCGCGGACAACAAATGCGTGGATGCAAATGGCAGGTTGTCGTACAGTGTGGCGGCAACCAAAGACAAGACATTTTTGTCTTTTTGTAATGCTTTACTCTGACGGACAGACAAAACTCTGCCCAAATAGAGGTACTAATTAAAAAGGTTTATTTTGGCATCACACATTTAATATTTTATTTCAGATAATTTAAAACATGTAGGGTCTGGCAAATTAATATAATTTATTTCTGTACCTAACAGTTTAAAAAAATTATAATTATTTCACAGGATGACGATGACGATGACGAGTCAGAATCTGAACCTGAGAGGCATTGGGTGAGTAACATTTTTGATAGACAACTAGACAGATGTTTTATTTACCCAACCCAGTTTGATTACGCAACAAGGAGGGTCAGGAAATTAACTATCATCTAAGTTTTTAAAGTTTAAACAGTAAGAAAAATTATGACCTCTGGCAAGACTGCCAGAGGTCATAATTTTTGTGCCACCCACTTTTGTGTACCCAAAGCGTGGAAACACTTCATATAAAAATATTCAATTAACTATCATGTGTAATATATGTATGTACTATTCCCTCGCACCTCCAAATCGTTATATCGACAAATAACTTGCCTCTAAAAGCGTCCTAGCAATATATGGTGTCAAAGGTCACGTCACTGTAATCTAAAGCAACTTAAAATGTATGAGTCAGACATGGCATATTTTGACGCATGAATGCATAAAACATATCAACAGAAAATCTTAAATTATGATTAAATCAGAACTATGACGCTTGGTATGTCTGTTTATTTTGTCATGTTTTGCGATTCTTACACCTCAGCACGTTTTGACAAACGAGTGCTTATTGAGATCCTTACTAAGCACGATTTGATACCCGCAACATTTTTAATCGACTTCAATAAAGGAGGTTATCAATTCGACACGTCATCATCAGCCAGACGACGCAAACTGTAGGACGAAGATCTTCCTGTAATAGGGAGGGGTTGCCATAATCCCCACGCATGGCAGGCGGCATGGGGAGCACAGAATGAAGTTATAGCGATGAAAATTGATATTTGGGTAGTTCATTCAAGGGGGGAGGTGGGGGTTTGGGGTGAGGGGTGTTGGTAGATTCACAAAAACACAGCGTCCGAACGTGCGCTCGAGCCATCACGCATTCAAAGCGAGTGCTTCGCCTTGTTACATAATTATTATCCTGTGAACTAATCGCGCCTTAATCTTCTCTCTGATTTTCGGGGTGAAGTATTTGACAACCCGTGTATAGAAACGCACGTATTTTACAACTTCAGTCTTCTAAAGATCTGAAACCTTAGTTTGCACGTCGAACGCCAACTAAAGTTTTTGTCCCGAAAATTGGTGCGTTGTGTTGGTTTGACTGTAGGTCTCCTTTATCTTTTTTTTTACTTTATTTATACTGTCCTTATTCGTAAACCTGTGTAAGTGGACCTGGGTATGTCCTAAAACTGCATCCAGAACCAACGCAAGACGGGTAGCAGCGTCCTCTCGGTTAACGGTGGTGAGCATTCTGTGATCCCCAAGCCCCCTGCCAAGCGTGGGGATTATGGCAACCCCTCCCTATTAAATGAGATGCCTTCGTTTAGCAGTGGACATCTTCTGGCTGTTGATATATTCGTAAATGTTTGACACAAATATATTAGTCAAAATGTGTGTCGCTATTGCGCATAAAGCATTTCATCTCCAGACAGTACGATTGCTTAATAAAAGGTATCCGGGGTGTTAATTCTTTCTTTTTAATATCTTTCCTTGCCGGTTTTACAAATATATTTTGCTTTCTTAAAAGATAAGTATACTTTTCAGGGTTATATATTTTGCTTACATAAAATTTACAGGTACTTTTTTTTTTACTCCTTGTCCAAGAAATTTTAATTTTATGTATAGCAATCCTGCAGCGCGAGTACCGTTCTATGTCGCTAAATTTGACGTGTCGGTACAGCAGATTTATTAAGACGAATTTTAGAATATACCGATTTAAATGTCAAATTTACGAAATAACTAAATAAGTGGACCTGGGTATGTCCTTAAACTGCAACTCCAAGCCGCCTGCCAAGCGTGGGGATTATGGCAACACCCCTCTATTAAGAGGGAGGCCTTCGTCCAGCAGTGGACGTTTTATTGCTGACGACGATACGGAATAAATGTCAAATATAACGATCGTCAAGAACGGTACTGTTTCGATGAAGCCAGGTAATTAGGAACTCATTGCAGAAAAGTATTTTAACGCTTATTTTTGCTCTATCCTTACAACATTAATACATACACGCGACTTGATACAATTATTGCGCAGACGCGTAAGCATATTTTTTTGTAAAGTATAGAACTCATGATGTGTGAGTTCAAAATTGCATCATCTCAATCTTGACCACACATGAAGCCTGTACATTGTGTGTATGTAACATGTCATGTACCGCGAAGTTAAAATGTTAGCCCAAGCTATTTCAGACTATGCCTTGCATAATCGGCGTTTTCGGGCACGTAGGTTACCCAGAAAGTTAAGATTATTCTCGCTATAACATGACATTGACGATTTTAAAAGAGGTAAAAAAAAACAAGTTTTATTATTGGTCGGATTCACTTTTCGACGGTTCTGTACAATAAAATCCAATAAGACAGTCTCGAGTTTTTAGTTCGGTCTCGCTCTCACTTGACCGCTTTATCTTATTATTATTTTCTACAGATTGCACTTTAGTCAATGAAGGTGCGCGCTTGTATGTACCTATTACGGTTTTTGCGATAAAGCAAATAATTAAACAATAACATGATCTTTCACCATCTCTTAATTGCTTACTTATTTAAATATTTGTCAGAATATCCACTATGATATCACTTATTCGACAAATAAGTTAAAGGTAGGACGGAATTTACAGACATACGATTAGTACTGGGATCCCAGTAGTACCCTGTAGATAAGGTACCTTAAAAACGAGTTGACAATCTCTTATTGTATGACAAGTGATTTTTATTATTTATTTACTTGTTTGCTTTGTTTTTCTCTTAATATCCAAGTTTTGTACAGAAAATTAATAAAAAGTATAAATAATTATCATAAAAAACCTAAAAGCAAAGGTGGCGCTAGCAACGAAGCAGTTCTCAATCTGCCGGTGGTTAAGGTTGCAAAGTGAAGAATCTCTTGACAATGCATACCGTGTTTAGGATCTGCGTTTTGGACGTGATACTTGACTCAATCTGCTAGTGAGTTGTCTCTAAAAGTGTTGGTCTTTCCCATAAGGCTGTGTACCGTGATCATTTATGTTGTTCATTTTTGTTGTATAGAGAAAGCGACGATACGAGCCCCCTCCGCCGCAAGCAGCTAAGAAGTTTTGCCCGGACGGTTCGTTTATCGGTAGTCCTGGCTCTGAATCTTGGGTGGCAGTTAGCAGCTCAGGAATGCCAGGTATCACCACCACGCAAGGCCCGCCTGAGATCAAACAGTGGCTGAACCGGTAAGTGTTACCCACAGATATGCCATTCCATAGAGCTTCTGTAAGACACAGCGCTCGAACCAATAGTATGCGCATTTGCATTTGCGGGCGTAAAATCACAATTTGCAATGCGCCTAGGTGCACGTACATGCAGAAGTTATTAAAATGTCGACAAAAACCGAAGTGAAAACGTAAACGAAACCTGTGTGCAGAAGACGACATCTATTATTTGAGTGTTCCTTACACGATTTATTTAAAAAATACCATGGAGTGATCTAACTAGACTTTTACCAAGATATAGTGTAGTCAGTTCTACCTACATACATTACATTATCAGCCAGAAGATGGCTGCTGCTGGACGAAGGCCTCCCCCTTAATTCCTTAATAGGGAGGGGTTGCCTATACCTTCACATAGGGCATTACTGAAATGAACCAACGCCATTTAACTTTAAGCGAGGGTCATAGCTGGAGGGGCCATAGGAATTATCTTTTGAAATAAATATACTATAGTATATTGATGGCCCAGGAAACAGTATATAAAATATCAATAGTATCAATAGCACCATCAGCATCCTGATTTTAGTAATCATACCCAAATAATAAAAAAACTGAAATGGCCACCAATAAATAAATTAATATCGGTGGCCATTTTTCACACAGCGCCATCTAGCCCAAACTAAGCAAAGCTTGTAATATGGAAACCAGATATCTGATAGAATACTTAAATTTACTATTACTATTACTTATTTAATTTGATTTGGAGACGACATAATTAAATTTTTTTTTTTTGCTTTTGACAGGTTATCGTACAGTGTGGCGGTCTAAAGGGGAAGCCTTCGTTCAGCAGTGGACCTCTGATGATGATGATGATATAGCTTTCGGGGGTCTATAGATACTTGGGAAACTTTAAAGCCTTTCTCCAAGTACATACAATATCATATTCCTTATATTCAAGTGCATTCAACGGATATAATTTATACCAACAAGCTATGTGTACTGGATTTATTCATCATTAATAATCAATAACAGTGTAATAATCAATAACAGTGGTCGAATTGTATAAATAACTTCGGCCTTGGATGTGTATTGACACAATAAAAAAGCATCCGGTTCCTAACCTGCTGCATCCATAACTAAACAACAAAAGTAACTTTAAAAAAAAAACACCCGACTTCAAATTAATAAGGGTCCACCTCGAGAGTATACCCAATCAAATACAAAAAGGATTTTTAAAATCGGTCCATAATTGACGGAGAAATTGGTGAATATACATTAAAAAAAAACATACATACAGTCGAACATAGAACATCCTCTTTTTTGAAGTCGTTAAAGAGAAGAGCGAATGCGGTGGGTTGTTTTTTTTTTACTATCAAGTAACGAGACGAGCAAGACGTTCGCCTGGCGGTAAGCATCACGCCAGCCACTAACAGTACCATTTCTAGAATTGTGAACTTGCGAACATAATCCTGCGCCACACTGCACTGCGCTTGTCACCCTGAGATATTGGATGTTAAATCGCGTCATACCCAGTAATTTCTCTGGTAACGTTGCCCTTCAAACTGGAACACAGTCATGCTTGCACACTACTGCTTGTCGGTTGAATAACTGGAAAAGGTGTAGTACTTCCCCAGGCGGACTCTGCATTAGAGTGCTACCACTACAAAAAACATTATTATTAAAGGCATTATTGTAGCTAGCAAAGGCAGATTTAATGAGACCCATTACCGAATGTCTGAAAGTAATTATTATTAAAATGCTCTTGATTTTCTATGCCAATTAAAACGCTTAGGAATAAAGCTTAGGGAGAAAGCGGTACTAGATAAATATAGAGATTCATTTATTTGCATTAAACACGAGTAGAAATATGCGTTTGATGACATTCAATAGGCAAGATGACTGGTTTTTTTTATTGTCCTATTAAAATGTGGCCCATAAATATAGCTGATTAATGAAAAGAAAACGAAAATCTGATCAAAAATAAACAACTTATAAGCATTTTAATATCATGCTAGACAGAGAGGCTAATCAGCAAATCGTGACGTCACTTCTCTGTACGCCATATAAATTCTATTCTGACAAGTAAGGCGTGACGTCATTTTTTGTTTTGTGGGAAAGGGACAGAGTTGTCTCTAACAAAAACTTTAAACGCTCATATATCAGAAAATTATTAACCAATTTTAATAATTTTTTCAGTAAACATTCTATATTTACTTAAATTCTTCATCAAAGCTATTGTTGGTTTCAACGGTATAAACATCAGTCATCTACCCTATTATGTGAGCTTCATGCTTTGCCTGAAGGGGCATGCAAATGAGATATGGCAATACACAATAAGATAATATTAGAGCTTTACCTATGAAATTGCCGTTTTGTATGGATTAAGTGAAAGTACTTATTTTTATAAACTTTTTTATTTCTGTTATTCAAAGTAATCACCCATGCAATCGTCGCATCTTTGCCAACGAATTGGCAGGTTATTGATGCCCTTCTTGTAAAAATCAGCTGGACGGGAGGCAACAAACTCTTCAAAGGCATTTTGTACTGCCTCTAGGGAATTGAATTTTTTACCCACTAAAAAGTTGACTAAATTTTGGAAAAAGTAATAGTCGGTAGGTGCAAGGTCTGGTGAGTAAGGCGGATGAGGGAGAGCTTCCAACCCCAGGTCTTGCAGCTTGGAGACTGTCTGTTGTGCAGTATGGGGTCGCGCGTGAAGGAGCAGTGGGGACGACCGATTGACCAAAGCTGGTTGCCGAAGTGCAAGCTTCTCCATCATTGTCTCCAGTTCTTCACAGTACACATCTGCAGTAATGCTCATGCCGTTTTGTAAAAAGCTGTGGTGAATCACACCCGCACTAGACCACCAAACAGTGACCATCACCTTTTTAGGGGTCATTTTTGGTTTAGGGCATTTGGTGCTGAACCAGGACCTAACCAACTTGCTGAAAAATCAATAACAGGTTGTGCGTTCGTTTGTACAGTTCTCTCCGTAAACGTTTTTGATGTAACGTGCCGTTTGTGTCGCGTTGGTGCCACGACGGAACTCATATACCATAATTACACGAATTTTTAAAGTATCCATATGACGAAACTTGTTCAAATGTAATGAAAATACAACGCTAATCAATAAACAAAAGACTGAGTTTATAAAAATAATGTCATGCTTTTAAGACAAAATTAATTTGAATTCAGAATACAAAGCCATTCCAAACTTTTTTCTATTTGAAATGACCAGTACTGAAGAACGGCAATTTCATAGGTAAAGACCTATTATTAGTACATTATGATACAAGTGTGCTATGTTGGTCATTACACTGGAGGCGGTATTATGCGTGCGAGCCGCAGGCGAGCGCGATAAGGAAGCCGAGAGTGTATTGAAACATAGCACAAGAGTTTCATACGACTGTTTTCATCACACTTGCGAGGAAAAAACAATATTTTTTTGGTAATAATCAACCACACAGCGAAAACATCAACAAACATTTGCGGTAAATGGCGCCCAAATCAGCAATGCGCGCGCAGGTTGACATTTACTGTAGCGGCATAAGAAACCTTTTTGGTATTACAAAAAAACTGTAAGTATTACCCGGCTATATTAAGAGTGCTTCGTATACATACGTCTAATTGCAGTCACGTACAAACTTGACTTTACCGGGTTATACCTATTATAGCACTATGTGCCGTAATGTAAAGTAAAAAGCACGTGTGCGTAATAGCTTGGATTATGAGCCTAAAACCGATGCAATAAGATCCACTTTACGAGCAAGTGTGATGAAAAATATATTATGCATGTCAAATAAAAAATAAAAATTCACACAGCATTTAAGTGTCTAGATAGATTTGTAAATGTCTATTCTTATCAGTACAAATAGCTTTTTGAACATTCGTGGATAACGAATGTTCAAAAAGCAATTTGCTTGCTCGTCTCATACTTGTTTTGTCGTAGTCCTCTCGGTTAATAGTGGTGATTTTTTTACCAGACTAAATAGAAAATAATTTATATGACAAAAGATGTTTGATTTTTGTGTTATTCAAGCGAATAGAGATAGAATAAACTATACTAGTTATTCGGAAGCGTATATTTATTCAAAACGAATACGACGTGTACGAAAGTACACGGGTAGTTCATCAAGTAAAAAAAATTAAATAACTCGCTATTTAGGGGTCACTATTTTCTATTGCATTGTATACTACAATAGCTATTAATTCATTAACTATTCACAATTTCTTTGGACAAAAAAATATATTACCTTAAAGGAGTCCCCAAAGTCTTTCCTTTACTATGTCCCAAGGTCCAGATTGAAATACTTAAGCTACTAGAAATATTTACCAATTTTTTTCTTTTTTACCTTCCGACATTCTGCAAACATTGTCATTTGCCCTGATAGTACTTTCGATACGGAGCCCTTCAAATCTCAAAGAGTCCGATGCTAAATAAATCCTTTTTACCGCATAATAATTACATTTTGGATAATATACTTCTCTTGATAACTGTACTTCACATTTTGGACGTTTTACTAGTAAGTCGTTTTGCCACTCAAGACATTGTCACCATGTAGACGTTTTCACGTGCTGACTTTCTGCAATTACCCTGATAGTCCTTTCGATACGGAGCCGAATATTGATGTTGAAAGGTGAAAAGTTCATTCTACATATACTTTACCAGGAATACTTTCTGGGTGAAATAAACATATACCTTGGCATAGTAGTTTGATAAAGCCAAGAACAAACTACAATAAATTTATAATAATGATAGCTATGCTTCAGAGATAGCGTTATCTATGTATATTTACATAGACACAAAACGTTAGCGTAGCTGGCAGTGAGTTTGGATGTGGTTTAATGAATTTGTACACAAAGTTGTCTGTTGAAATTTATAACAATATTATGATTGGAAGAAATAGCATTGACTTTATAATCAGGCTTGGTGAGTAAAATTAAAATCATTATTTGGACGAGAACAACGTACCTAATAGAATAACCGCGTCGCAGTTTAAAAACTAGCTATAAATGGCTTATTCTATGGCAGAAGCAGTGAAATTGAAAAGAAATTATCAGAAAATTCGACAGTGCACTGTTATCAAGCCGATTTTTCGTAATTGTTTATTATGGAAACTTGATATTTGAATGTGAACTGCATCAGCGAATACCGGGCCCTGTTGCATTCTCAATGTGAGTCATTTTTCTTGCTATCTCGCCGCAATGTACGAGGGCGGCACTGAAAATTTCGGGAATCAAGGAAGTGACACAACATTACTATTTAAAAATATATTTATTGCTTTTCGAAGTATTCTCCGCGAAATTTGACACATTTTTCCATACGATGGAACCAATCATTGAAGCAACCATTCCATTCGGAAGTTGGGGTCTCCAAAATGGCCGTTTTGTAGGCGTCCACAGCTTCTTCAGGTGATGAAAATCTCTGTCCACGCAATTTATTCTTTATTTTAGGGAAAGTATAGAAATCATTAGGGCTTAGGTCGGGGCTGTACGGCGGATGGTCCAATAATTCTATGTTTTCTTGCTCTAAAAACTCTTTTGTTCTGTGCGCGGTGTGAGAACTCGCATTGTCGTGATGGAGGAGGATGCGGCGGTTGCAGTTCTCTTTACGGAGTTCAGAAACGATCTGTGGCAAACAAATGCTAGCATACCATTCTGCATTAACCGTTCTTTGTCCCTCAAGAGGAATAGTCGTAACATGGCCGGTTTTGGAGACAAACGTGGCCACCATTTTTTTTTGCAACACTCCGTGAACGAACAATTTTTGTTGGCTTTAACTCATTTTCGAACACCCAAACTCGTGACTGGTTTTTTGTTTCGGGTTCGTACGCGTATATCCAGGATTCGTCACCTGATACGATGTTGTATACAGCATTTGAGGATCCTGCGTGGAATCTTTCGAGAGTTCTGACGCACCAAGTAACGCGAGCCGCTTTTTGCTCTTCACAGAGCGAATGCGGTATCCATCGGGAAAACAACTTTTTTACACCTAATTTTTCATGCAAGATTATTTGTATTTGACTCATGCCAATGTCTAAAGTTGCCTGAATTTCGCGGTATGTCACATGTCGATCTTCCTCAATCAGCTTACGCACAGCATCAACGTTTTCTTGGGTGACTGCAGTTTTTGGACGACCTTGACGGGGATCATCACTGAGCTTGACACGTCCACGTTGAAATTCAGCAAACCAGCGATAAATTGTGGTTTTGGATGGGGCTTTATCACCAAATGCAGAAATCATCCGGTCAACACACTGTTTTTGTGTTAAACCACTTCGAAAGTCATAATAAATCATCGCTCTTGAATTTTCTCGAGTCAATTCCATTTTCTCAACGACTAAACAAGTTTGACAAAACCTTGTGATAAGACCGAGAATATTTTTTTAAATAAATAAATGGTATTCGATTGTTAAAACCAAGGAGTTTTCAATTAAAAAGATTTTAATATGACAGAAACAGTGGAAATATTCCATTCCCGATACTTTTAGTGTAGCCCTCGTAATAGGCATGTGGACTAATGTTTAATTTATGACAAATAACAGGCTTAGTGATGAATATAACTAAATACATTACACATACTGAAAAAATAAATTGTATTGGCTGATAAATCTCTGAGATATGAGCGATTAAAGTTTTAGGTGGGGATAGAGAGGGGATGCTCTATCCCTTTCTCCCAAAGCACGTGTTAGTATAGCATTTGTATGCCGCGCCTGAGGCTTGACGTCAAAGCTCAGTATAGCGCGCTCTCTGTCTAGCTTGAAATTAAAATACTTAGTACTTATTTATTTTTGAATTATTTTAATTTTGGTTTTCGTTGATAGGCTCTTTCGTTGATGATCAGCTTTTTTATTAGGTAATAAAAAAAATGTAGTCATCATGCCTATTATCATAATCATAATATTTGTAAGTCGTTTCTATTGTATTTTTAGTTTACATGTTATTGTTAGTAATTTTAAAGGTCTAATCGTAAATTTTTATCAGGGCTAATTATTCGTGTTTTTGTGCCATAAAACTAAGTGACTAACTAAGGTACTACTGAGCTAAAAAGAGCTAATTCTACTCATAATTGTGAACAAATTTTACCTCGGAGTTGATCCTGAAATCGCGAAGACAAAATTATCTGTTCCATGCAAAACTGCTTTCCTGAAAAACAGCATCTTTTCTCTTTAATCACGTCGTTTCATTGAACTGTTGCTGAGTGAAAAAGAAATAAAGACGTCACTGCCGGACTAAGGTCTCACCTTGAATAGGGAGGGGTTGCCATAATCTATTTTGTAATTTGTGTTCTTTTTTTATCGGGTAATAGGCTAGATGACTGATGTTTAAATCGTTGAAACCAATAGTTTTGATGAAGAATTTAAGTAAATATAGTATGTTTATTGAAAACATTATTTAAATCGGTTAATAATGTTCCGATATATGAGCGTTTAAAATTTTTGTTAGAGACAACTCTGTCCCTTTCCCACAAAACAAAAAATGACGTCACGCCTTACTTGTCAGAATAGAATTTATATGGCGTCCTGACAAGTGACGTCACGATTTGCGGTTTCGCCTCTCTGTCTAGCATGATATTAAAATGCTTATAAGTTGCTTATTTTTGATCAGATTTTAATTTTCTTTTCATTAATCAGCTATATTTATGGGCCACATTTGAATAGGATAATAAAAAAAAAACAGTCATCTAGCCTATTAAGGTTATTTTAGTAATAATGTATGTGTGTATCACAATATTTTTTCATTCTCTTTTTCAATATTTTATTTAAGATTTATATAGTTTTTTTTTTTTTTTTTTTTTTTTTTTTTATATTTTTGCATGCCGAAACGTAGGATATGGCGGCCACAAAATTGTTTTGTTTATTTCCACCTATACTTTATACCCATATACGCAATAAATTTTATTGAATTGAATTAACCCCCACGCTTGGCAAGCGGCTTGGGGATCGCAGAATGCTCACAACCGTTAACTGAAAGGATGCTGCTACCAGTCCGGCGGTGCGTGTCTATGTATGTTCATTACTGTCAACTGCACTGTACGCTTTGCAGCAGGACTTTACTAAATTTGGTTTCGCTAGCCACATACGTGGTCTGCACAGCTCCTAGAAAACTTCGCCATTGTCGGCTACATCACAACGCGTACATTATTAGTGCGGTTAACTAGTAGCAATCAAACTTCGGGCACATGATGGTAAGTGGTCAGTGCGTTGCTTACCTATAAGGACTTTAATAAACCCTTTGTTATAGTGGTAAGGTTTATTAAGCTTGTTATATTTGTTAACAATCCTGAACACATAATACTGAACTTTTAACTTATGTATTTTAAGTAAATGTATGATGTGTGTAATGTGTGTGTGGGTGTGGTTGTGTACATGTATGTTAATTACTGGCCATGGAGAGATTTGATATCTAATATCTAGAGTGACGAGCGCTGTGCAGTGAGGCGCAGAATTTGGTTCGCAAGTTCATAATTCTAGCACTGCTATGAGCAGGCGTGATGCGACCACCAGGCGAACGTCTTGCATGTCTCGTCATACATTTGCAAAAAAATGTTTTTTTTCAAAGCTACTTAGTGCAACTTAACCGTGTAATGTGAAAACGTTCGTTTTCAGGTTTTCATCGTGGACTGACAGCGAGAAGACTCAGGCAATAGATGCTCTGATTAACCGCTGTGCCGCCGGACAGGTCCGGCATATGATGAAAGCAATCGAGCCATTGTTCCAGCGAGATTTTATATCACTTCTGCCGAAGGAGCTGGCGCTCACCGTGCTTGGGTATCTGCAACCTAAGGACCTATTACGCTCGGCCCAGACCTGCCGATACTGGAGGTACACAGTACACTTTACGCCGGAAACATAATAATTTTTATTTATTTTAAGAATGGTCAGGCTAGGTAGTTTGAACAAAACTGACCTGATGTTAATTGTCATTGCGGTTGAAAACGGTAATCATTATTAAACCTGGAACGGGAACTAGCTTTTAAGTGTTACTGCTACTCCGTTATTGCCTGGGACTTGAGGGTGGTACTTGAAAGTACCATACCATCATACTACGGTTTCCTCACGTTGTTTTTATGCACCAGCAGTTCTAGCTCATTGTTAGGATACAACCCACGCCCAGCGGCATGCGAACCTAAAGCAAAATAAAACATAAAAAACTTATTCATATTAAAAAAAAAACGATATTTAGTTTCTTCGATCTCCCTTTCCACCGAGCTTTTCCACCGAAATGGAGATAAGCAACACCATCCACCTATCGCATTGGCTAAATTAAATGTATCTTTTGTGATACAGCACGTTCCGCTCAGTGCATCTTCGCGTCAGTCGGTGGAAACGCGTCCTTATACGAATTGAAAAACTTGTTAAGATTTTCTTGAGAGAGTAATGTAATTATGCAAACTGACGATGTTGGCAATTGGTGCGCTAGGTTGTATTATATTTCATACTGCGATGTATGTAGTAGGATGCTATAAGCCATGCAGATGACATGCTATGCGGGCATGTAGGCAAGGTGTCGTCAATGTTGTTGCAACTATAGCAATTCGTGTGAAAGTGTCGTTATTACCAATTCAACGTATTTTCGGCGTAAAATAAATGTCAGGGTTAGGGTGATCGAAATAATGGAAAATGCATTTTTTTAAATTAAATATGCATACAGATTCACATCGCTCATGCTTTTGTAAGAATCCAAAGTAGTTAAAATGTATTTTAACAAAATATCTTTAGGATCTCTCTAATACACCTGTCCTGCGTACTGGGGAAATAAATGAAACATTTCTGTTCTTTTTCTAGTACTATTAAAAACCCAAAACCCTTAAATTATTTATAAGGGACCGATATACCTATATTACCAGTTCACTAGTAATGCTAGTGGAGGGCGCGGAGCAACTTGCCACTCCAGACTGAAATTCTCCAATCATGGAATTGCGAACGCTAGTGCATCTACATCACACCCACCAAATTTTACAATAAAAAGAAAAAATACTTAATTTAGGCTTACAACCCTCTGGTTGTCGAGCTCAAGGTCGCTAATATTTATTCTACGGTTTTGCATACGTCGTTATCGCCGCGTCGACGCTCAATATTAGGAATGGTGTTATGTAAGATTTACAAGTAATTAGGTAACTTGTAAATCTTTCTTAACACCATTCCAGTAACGGAAACATTTACATGTTTACCGCTGACTGTACTACGAGAACAACAAAAACAACCAGCGAATGATGTATTAAAAGCTAATTGAAAATCTTGTTGAAGAAAAGTAAATGTATTTAAAACGACGATATTAATAAAACTTGACGAAAACAAAGCTAGTGCTAGAATCTAAAGATGTTCGGATAATTTTAGATCTAAATATTGCTACTTATACTTATGGCTATTGGTGACTAGCCAACAACCTCTAGGATCAACTTATGTGCATCATAACTATAAGTCTTGATACATGACTTTTAAAATTTCCGTATAAAAGTACAGCTGATTTTTCTGTCGCAAATCCTAAGTCACGGGAAAAAGTTGTTTTAATGCTGTTCAGAAGCTGAACTGATTCTAAGAGATTGTTGGCTAAATATGAAAACCATGTCGGGTCTGTGCCGGGAGCAGTCAGCTCTCATTTAATTACTCGGTAACTCAGTATATTTCTGTTCTCTTTAAATTGTAAAATGATACCTATGCTTTGTCTAATTTAGGATGATAATTTTGGCTGCTCACGCCTATGAAGTTTTGTATTTTTTTCCCGGTAATATGTACTACAATACAGTAATTCATTGACGGGTACCGCCCACTTAGTGAATTGTCACGCATATACGAACAACCACAGACAATCAATAAATCAGTTTTGAAATAAAATAAATCTAATATTTAAAATGACATCTGGTAACAATATAATTTTTAAACAGTACCTATTTTCAAACTTTTTTTAGTTATATGTCCTTATTACAGCACATAGTCTTTTAAAAAAAAGGTTTTTTACTAAATCTTTAAATGTTTTTTTAAGATAATAATAGTATATTGGAGAACATTTTACGAGTGAAAAGTTATTAATTACGATACTTAACGAATAATTTGAAAAAAAACCTTCAAAAATCGAAGACGAATCTGCCTTACCGCCATATTTTTGCTCCGCTAAATGTTACACTACCTGACAGGTTTAGACTAATGATCGATCTCATAAAAAATGTGCTTGAAACGTGGAATATCTTGGCCTTAACATATAGCAAGTGAAGCTAAGAATAATAAAAGTGTGTTAATAATCAAACAGGAATAGCGGTACACGGTTTGACAATTAAGAATATTACCAACTACCAGTGAAATGTACAAAATACCGATCTAATAAATTGGGAAGGTACTATTTTTAACTGAATGCTAGGCTGCATCTTGGTAGTTGAGAGGGAACTAACTATCAAGATACGTGCTCGCGCGTTGTTTATTGGCTGTATAATTACGAATTTAAAAAGGGTGTCCACGTATGATTCTTTTCCTAGAAATTATAATAGACAGATACCAGGGGAAGGTCGGTTCCAGTGGTACTAGCACGGGCCGGAGACATTTCACCAGAGAGGAGATATAAGTCCTTTCTCCGTGTCATTTCAGTCTTGTTCGTGAGCAATTTATAAATTCATATAGTCATATATTTCGAATATTTGCATCACTCACGTCAAAACACAAATTCTCGCAGCATTTGTGGTATATTTTTGTATACCATTTCAATTATATTTCGTAACACGCAAAGTGTGTCATAATCCTCTTCGAATAAAAGAAGAAGTAAAGTATTTTTTAAGTAAAATATTCTATTATATGTAATTTTCTACGAGAAATTGTATATATCTTATCAAAATCATGCTCGCGCCATTCTATTCAGATGAAACTCGTGATTTCGTAAAATCAATTTTTGTACCCACCCTTAATGAACGGCGATATATGTTTCCGGTGTTACGTTGGTTGGAGATACTATCTTAGTATCTTAGCTTTTTCGAGTCCACGCTATGGAGCGTGTAATGTTTTTTAAATTGAATGTTGTGGCGAGACGTTCGCCTGGTGGTATGTGTCACGCTTGCCTATACAGTAGCAGTTAATAAGTGTATACGATAAAATTGACTGATTTTCGTGCTAAGCAAGGTAAAGAAGAGACGTCCACTGATAAGATATTGTCCCGAAAAGACAATAGGAAATATGGATGTGTTTCAATTATTAAAAATAATAAAATAAATGGAGGGTTTAACAGAATCTGATGCTGCTGATCGGCTGATAAAGTTCTGAAGTATAAGCGTTCAAAGTATTTGGGAGGGAGTAATTTGTGCCTTTCTAGCAAAACACGTGCATAGTATAGAATTTGTTTGGAATCGTGAACTTTGACGCCATAAACCTAGTATAGTGCCCTCACTGTCTAACATGAAACTAAAATGTTTATAACTTCGTTATTTGTGCGCATATTCAAATTTTACTTTCGATGATCTGTGTTGTGGCCAGTCAGTCAGTTTTTAGTGAGCCAATAAATAAAAACACATGCATATTCCCTATTACCTCGGGTCCGTGCCAGCACTAGCCCGCTCTTGCCCCCTCGATACGCTCTCAATCAGAATATTTATGGCTTATGAGGCTCATATTAAGAAGGTTTTATGACGCACCTCTAGTGTCTAAATCTGCACAAAATCCCGATGTCGAATCCATTAAAAAAATTGTTTAGTGGCTTCAAACACAATTGGTAAGTTTGTTTTTTACGGTTGGGTGTCACTCCTAAAGTTGCAGCCGGTGCAAGCCGCTTCAGTCTACTCCCCTTTATAGCTACGCCACTGGTTCCAGATTCCTGGCGGACGACAACCTACTATGGAAGGAGCAATGCCGGCGCATTGGCATCACTACCATCAAGAAGATGCCTAGGTCGTTGCCACGCTGCGCGAGTCCTTGGAAGGCAGCCTACATGCGTCAGTACCTGATTGAAGACAACTGGCTCCACAAGCCCGTCAACAACCCCATTGTGATGCGTGGTCATGATGACCACGTGATCACGTGCCTCCAGTTCTATGGAAATAGGATCCTTAGCGGCAGCGATGATACGACGCTCAAAGTCTGGTCAGCTGTCACTGGAAAGGTAATGCTCAGTCACCTTAAAAAAGGAAGATAGATCCCAAACTGGATGGCACTATTAGAGGAAAGGACTTAACCCCACCTCAAAGACGAAACTATTTTTCTTTTTTAGTTTTAAAAATTAAGCCGTTACCGCCATTACTTGTGCATTTTCACGTGTTGTAATAAATAAAAAAAGTCACAGGAAAATTCATGACCCACGATGGTCACGGTTAAGTCCATGGGATATGCCCCAGTTAGTGGTATACTTATTAATTTATTAAAAATAATACTTTTTCTAAAGTTTATATGAATAACTTTTAAATATGTTTCTGCTTAACATAATTATATTAATTCTCATTTTGTAATTTTGTATGAGCTTGTTGCTCGCAAAACCGCAATAGTTACAGTGGTTATACTGCAGTATCAAATTCATACTGGTAACACTTCATGTTAGTCTTGGATGAATATTAAAATTTAAACTGATTAAGCTGTAGCTAGAGACTTATTACGTATAGTTTTAAAGCATAAAAATCATAGGCAAAATGAGAGTTGAACGTAATATGATGAGATTATAAGGTACTTGGCATATTAAGATTTTGTCTTTGATTGCGCTCGCGAAAAATGAGGATCCTCTGATTAAGTCTACAATATTCACAATAATAGTACAATGTAAATGTATATGTGAAACGTGAGTATATAATGTACGTATTTTCCAACTTTTTCTGCTGCCTTCATGGAATTATGTAGGCAGATTGTGTAGCCACAAAACCGCAGAGCGTAGCGAGTGAAAAACGTAAGCGTACTAAATCATAATCAAAATGCAGTCTGTAAAGAACTCCAAGAGTACGGTCTGAAATAAGCAAACAGAGCTAATCAGCTACTCAAACATTCGTCACACGGCGATGGTGCGGTTGTTCTGTGTCTGAGTGTTGAAATTAATAAATGGAAGTGCCAAGTAGGTATTACAAGAAGCCGTTTCCTAAAAAAGTATGTAAGTACACTATTAGATTAGGGCTAAAAGGCGTTACGTGAAATGTCTAGCTGTATTTATATGTTATTTATCATGTGTTGATGGCGTGTTTCGGACTGCATCCTCATTCTACACTTTTCACATTCCAGTGCCTCCGTACCCTGGTAGGACATTCCGGAGGAGTGTGGTCGTCGCAGATGGTAGGGCATCTAGTGATCAGCGGCTCGACTGACCGTACCCTGCGCGTCTGGAACGCCAAGACCGGACAGTGCATCAAAGTGCTCGCCGGACACACCTCCACCGTCAGATGCATGCATCTACATGATAACAGGTACTGATACATAGATTGCAACTCATTCTCTATACTCCCGAAATTAAAGGCCTTTGCACACCTTTGCGCTTTAACGTGACAATGATAGAATTCGTCAACGTCCGTCTTATTCTCGCGAGACATAATGAGTGGATAAAGTTTTGTCACGACTAGGCGTGTTAGGCCTGCAAAAATGATCTTTGGTTTTTGGTATACAAAATGAGTTGTAAGCTGTGAGGATCTATATATTCGTACCACAAGCTTGCTCTAACGCTAAACGCGAATTTAAAATAATATTAGATTGTAGCAAGGATTTTTTAGATTGCAAGTATTTGTGCGAATATTGAATATTGTTATAAGAGGTGTTTTCAGTGAAGACAAAAAGAGATTTAATATTTAAGAATACCCAACAAGCATAGCACGCGCGTCTGTACCTGGGTATGTTCTAAAATTGCAAACGGAACCACCGTAGGAAGAGAGTACCGTCCTCTCGGTTAACTGTGGTGAGCAATCTGCGCTCTCGAAGCCGCCTGCCAAGATGACTGATTATGGTAGACCCTCCCTAATAAACGGGAGGCCGTCTTCCAGCAGTGTAGTCTGGTGGCTGTTGGTGTGCATGATGATGTGATAGAAGGCGCTCGGGACCAGAAACGGGTTTTTTTCTCTCTGCGGACGCACGTGTGATAAAGTTAGAATATATAAACGGTTGCCTCGTTTTCGCGAGATAAAAGGAATGAATAGAATCTCATTACGGATCGCGTGCTATGTCGGCTGTGCTATTTCTATTTTACAGTGGTTTAAACTATCACGGTTGTTTATTATAATTCTAAGATTATTCAAGACATATTTAAGCTGCGCGTCCACTGCGTCGGCATCGGAGCGGACGGATTTGTTGCTTTGATTGTTTTCTATGGGATTGCGTGCACTGGATCGGCAGTGCCAGTTACCGGTATTTCTGCCAATGAAGTCATCCGCAGCGAACGCGCCATTCGAATGTCGATAATGCCGATGTCAAATCCGAATGCAGTGAACGCATCATATCGGCATTTTATAAATGCCGACGCTCCGTAAGGGCCGATTCCAACGCAGTGGGCGCGCAGCTTTAATGTGATTATGTTGTGAAACGTGCTTTCGATAATAAATGAAATGAAATGAATTTTATTCCGCCTAAAATAGAGTTAAATAATTATGATCGTATTGATAGGTGTAGTCCAATCTATTCTGCCGTTCATTGGCATGTGGAAATGTCACAGATAAATCTAAATATTAGCATAGATACATTACATTGTGCTTGTTTAGAAACTCGTCCAAGCAATAGAAACATTTTTCTAAAAGCCACATCTTAAAGTTTTTGCGAAACTGACCATAAGGAAGTTACTTTAATGACACTGGTAATTTGTTATATACGGTGATACACATAGCATAGCAGTTTTTATCAAATAGCGCCAACCTTGGCGGCCGTTCAAAAGTAGTCTTTTATCATATTTTGCAACACTTGGATTCTTTTTGAAAAATGTTAGATTGTTTACGAACAAACATAGATATTTCAAAAATGTACATAGAAGTCAGCGTTAAAATACCTAATTTCTTAAAAAATGGTTTGCAAGACTCATGTGGTCGAATACCTACCATAGCACGAATACATTTTTTTTGTGATAGAAAAGCTTTCTATTGTATTAGTAGAATTTCCCCAAAGAAGCAAACCATATCGCAACACAGAGCTTACATAACCATGATATGCCAGTTATACGGTCTGTTGTGCCGATGTTCTCCGAAGTTTATTTAAAACATGAACAAATCTATTTACTTTAGTACACACAATTTTTATCTGCTCCTTCCAGTCTATATATTGATCCAATGTGATGCCTAGGAACTTAACATAATTAGCTTCCTTCAATTCAATGTTTTCATATAGCAAGTGTCTTGATACTGGCTTTGTTCCACGTGTCAAAAATTGTACATAATTCGTCTTGGTGAAGTTAACATTAAGATTATTATTGTCTAACCATTCAACAATTGATTTGATCGTATTATTAATTTCATTGTCAAAGTTATCATCTTTTTATCACATGTCATCAAAATCGATATATCGTCAGCAAATAGTGTACATTTATGTTCTGTGATATTGGGCAAGTCATTAATTAGTGAAACAAATAATTTGGGTCCCACGATACATACCCTGCGGAACCCCACATTTATTCTCTAGAAACGTTGATCGATCGTGGTGTACTTCGTAATTTTCCGTCAATTTAGAAACTTCTACACATTTGCTCTCGATCTGATAAATATTATTTTATCCACTCCAAAGCAGGTCCTCGTATACCATAATTTTCTAATTTATCAAGGAGCAACGAATGTGGTACGAAATCGAAGGCTTTAGACATATCAAAGAAAATTGCTACAGAGTCCTTCTTTTTATCTAAATTTAAGAGAATGTTCTTAGTTACATGGTACACGAACTTGCGTCCACATATTGGAAAACGTACAGGGAACGCCAAAATGTATAGGATGTTTCGGTCGGGTCTTAGCACTAGGTACTACTTAAGAATGTTGATATGCCCATCAAATTGAACAACTCATTAAGAGGGAATCTGGTGAGCGATTCTCCTTACAAACGTATTCCCCTATTTCCTTCCTAGATAATGCCTCTAGAGCAATATATATTTTTTCAGTCTAGGTTTACTGTAGACATCTCTGTCATTTCCTTTTTTTCAGCAACGAATTGCTAAAATAAATATAACCATTTTTTCATAGTAATCTTTGGAAGGTTTTATTTACGGATTCCCACTTAAAAGCAAAAATTTGCTAAATTAGAGTTTTTTTTCTACTTCCCATCCAAAATTATAATTGATGGCTCATTTTGTACGTGGGTGGGTCTCAATTAAAAAAATAATGTTTTCTAAAAGTGGTTTAAATTAAGAAAATCTTGTATGAAATGCCCAAAAGAGGGTATTGCGTCAAAACAAAACCTGCACGTGTTATTTAAAATGCAAATCATTTTTTACAATTCAGTCCCTAACACCAAAATTTCAATTTAAATCTAAGCATTCATAAATATGTAATGTCTCGTGAGTTTTAGAATAATTTGTTCTGGCGTTATGCGATTGTCATTGACGCTATGCGAATGTGATGTGACCTATTTACACCTTCTCGATTATACTTATAAAAGGTCTCGAAGACGTTATGTAAGGAGTAGTGGTAGGACTCTACTGCAGAGTCCCCCTAGGGAAGTACCACACCTTTGCCAGTTATTAAACCGCCAAGCAGTAGTGTGCAAGCATTACTGTGTTCGGGTTTGAAGGGCAATGTTACCAGCGAAATTACTGGGTATGATGAGATTTAACATCTAATATATCAGGGTGACGAGTGCAGTGCAGTGCAGCGAAGGATTGTAATCGCAAGTTCACAATATTGGCACTGCTACTGTTTGTGGCAGGCGTGACGCTTACCACCAGGTGGAAGTCTTGCTCGTATCGTCACTTGACCGAATAAAAGAAAAACTGAAGGACAACCTATGTTGCTCTGGTTGTTCTAAGTACCGTTGCAATAATTAAGGGCAGACGTCATCTCTTACCACAAAAAAAGAGACCTGCTCAATCTCATTACTTGTAATAAAATCGTACTTGAATTATATTGCCATTTAATACGAGTAAAAAATAGTAAGTACTTGAATTGTCATCAACAGCCAGAAGATGTTCACTGCTGGACGAAGGCCTCCCCCTTAATGGGGAGGGGTTGGCCATAAGGCTTGGTACAGAAATCCTCTTAGTCAATCCCCTGCGAAGGGGATTTTTAAAGTTTTCGTTATAAAATCCCCTTACGAGCATTCCAATGAGTGGCGGAAGGTGACCCACGCTTGGCAGGCGGCTTGGGGATCGCAGAATGCTCACCGCCGTTAACCAAGAGGACGCTGCTGCCCGTCCTCCGGTGATTCAGGATGCAGTTTTAGGACAAATGTACCAAGTTTCGTTACAATATTATCATACTTGAATCATATTGCCATTGAATACGAATAAATATAGTAAACAAAGGCTAATGTTTAATTAAGTGGCAATATAATTCATCTTAATAATAGTCCTTGAGTTATATTTCCATTTAATTAAAACGAGTAAATAAAGGATTCGTTTTATCCAAAAAAACGTATTACAATAGGCTAGATGACTGTTTGTTTATTGTCCTATTAAAATGCGGCCCATAAATATAGCAGATTAATGTAAACAAAATGAAAATCTGATCATAAATAACTTATAAGCATTTTGACATCATGCTAGACAGAGAAGAGATTATGACGGCACTTCTCTGTACGCCATATAAATTCTATTCTGACAAGTATGGCAGACAGAGGCGTAACGTAATTTTTTGTTTTGTGGGTTAGTGACAGAGTTTTCTCTACCAAAAACTTTAAATGCTTATATATCGGAACATTAATATCCGATTTAAATTATTTTTTCAATAAACATATTATATTTAGTTTAATTCTTCATCAAAGCTATTGGTTTCAACAATATAAACATTAGTCATCTACCCTATTAAGAAGGAAGGCATTCGTCCAGCATTGGACGTTTTCTAGCTGATGTTGATGAAGAACAAATAAAGACTTCGCTTTATCTATCAAGCGGGTTATACTGCTGTAGTGAATTGTGCACATTTTTTTCCTTGTATTATGTTTAGAATTGTCCTGGAAAAAAAGTGACACAGGTCTATCTTTATAACTCGGATCACCGCTGAATGTGAGTGAACAGGAAGCGATATCAACAAGTAACCAGAGTAATGTGTGCGTCGTGAACTTGACGCTGCTCGGAATTAAAGAACGTAAGCGAAAGCAAAAATCATAAATGTGTATAATTGGTGAATTCTTGAAAACTAAGATGTGTATTATATTTTGTATTGTATTTCGCATAGAAATTATGCGAAATATTAGGTTGAAATACCGTGGCGTCTAGGGGACATCGGGGAATGTTTTGATTTTTTCCGGCACTTTCTTGAATATTTTTTACCGAGACTTGAATAGATTCGTATTGCAATTTGCTACTTTAGGGGTTTTCTGTCCCCCGATCGGCACTCCGATTGGTAGGAGAGTCTTTTCCTAAACCTCCTATTGAGTGTTTTTGGTAGGAATGACAATTTTCTTTTCATATTTGCGACAGAGTATTTTTGGTAGGAGAAGTAGTTTTTTTTCACACCTCCGATTGTGTTATTGTTGGTAAGAGCAGTAGAAACATTTTCCTCGTGCCTGCGATTGTGTATTTTTGGTAGGAGGGGCAGAAATATTTATTCCCATACTTCCGATTGAGTATTTTTGGTAGGAGCAGTAGAAATATTTTTCCCATGCTTCCCCGATTAAGTATTTTGGTAGGAGTAGTAGAAACATTTTTCCCATGCTTCCCCTATTAAGTATTTTGGTACGAGTAGTAGAAACATTTTCCAATACTTCCCCGATTGAGTATTTTGGTAGGAGTAGTAGAAACATTTTTCCCATGCTTCCCCGATTGAGTATTTTGGTAGGAGTAGTAGAAACATTTCTCCCATGCTGCCCCGATTGAGTCTTTTTGGTAGGAGAAGTAGAAACATTTTTCGCATGCTTCCCCGATTGAGTATTTTGGTAGGAGTAGTAGAAACATTTTTCCCATGCTGCCCCGATTGTGTCTTTTTGGTAGGAGAAGTAGAAACATTTTTCCCATGCTTCCCCGATTGAGTATTTTGGTAGGAGAAGTAGAAACATTTTTCCCATGCTTCCCCGATTGAGTATTTTGGTAGGAGTAGTAGATTTTTTCCATCTACTCTTTTTACCAATCGGAGGATACAGAAAAACCCCTACTTTATAAGCAGTAATATGACCATAAGGTTTTTTAAACTTTAATAACGTAATTACCCTTCTTATATATAAATATAATATTATATTATAAATGCTAAAGTTTGTCGGACTGTGTGTGTGTGAATGTTTGTTACTCCTTCACGCTGAAACGGCTGAGCTGAATTGGATGAAATTTGGTAAAGAGGTAGCTTATACCTTGGAATAAAACATAAACTACTTTTTATCCCAACAATCGCGGGTAAAACCGCGGGGCGCAGCTAGTGTACTATAAATATAATTTGTGGACTTGGATTATTCAAATTTATGTAATATTCGCCGCACAAGCATGTTTTATGCTTGATGTGAATAAAACCGGCCAACAGCGAGTTGCGCACCAAGATTTTGCACACCACATCCACAACAACACAATTTTTATGTCAGTAATAATGAAAACACGCTAGCGTATAATTATGTATTAGGATGAAGCGAAACTGTATTTCAATATTCCATGGAAGGTTATAAAAATGCACAAATATTTTCCCCAGAAGTCTTGTAAGACATATCTAACAACAAGTAACTTTAAAAAAAACAACCGACTTCAAATTAATATGGGATCACCTCGAGAGTATAACTTTTCAAATGAAAAAAAGAATTTTCAAAATCGGTCCTATATGTGAAGTATTTTGACAGCTGTCAGAACGTAGTTCTACAGCCAAAGGATAGACCGCGCTAGCGAGATATGGCCCAATTTTTTTCGCATTTTTCTTGTGAAAAAGCAGTTCACTCACCTTCACTGCTTCAATTCGCGATCGTTGGTGAAGTGCCTTTCCAAGTTTTCTTGTATCATTTTGTTGAAATTCTGATAAATTGTTATGGTTACGTTACGTTATCGTTATGTATTATTTTTTGTTGATAGTTATTGTTATTTTTATTAATATATAAATTAATTAATTGGCAAGGCGCGCTCACTAATTTGCGTGGAATAACGAAATCTTAAGAAATACTATAGGCAAGTACTTTGTTAGACAAACAATAACCACAAAAAAGCATGACCGAACTGATATAAATGAAATAAGGTTACTTTGTTTTTGACCTTTTTACTTTTCTTCATTCGTTCAAAATCTTGAGAACCACAAACTAGATAGTGAAACTGTTCCGGGCCATGTCTCGTCTTCGCCGTCTAACGGATTTTTATGAACCATATTTTTTCTAATTGTCTGTTAGAAAATCGCCCATTGACGGATAAATCGGTGAATATACATACAGTCGAACATAGAACCTCCTCCTTTTTTGAAGTCGGTAAAAAAATGACTTCCCTGAAAAAATAATTGTAGCCAGTGTTACTCGGGATGATCGAAGGATTCCAACGATACCCCATACCTCTACATTATGTTCAGGCATTTAGAAGTTGTTATGGAATAAAGTTACTCGCATAAACCCTGAAAACATTACACTCCTTTTTTGGACAGTCGTGTAAAAACTTACGACGTTTCTCACATGCAAGGCCTAGTGGTAAAACGTTCACATGTTGTACCTATTAGGCCATAATAATCATTCTACCGATGTCAACTTCGAATACCTGGATGACATCTCCATATTTTCTAGTAATTTTGATTTAAAAATCAAACTACTGCACCGATTTCGATAAAATTTATAAGGGACCACTTCTGAAGTATTACTTACCAAACAAAAAGAATCATCAATATCAGTTCATAATGGGAAGTTTTCTGACAGCTGTAAAAACGCCGTTCTACAGCCAAAGGATAGACGGCGCTGGCGAGATATGGGCCACATTTTTTTCCTATTTTTCTTGTGAAAAGCAGTTCACTCACCTTCACTGTTTCACTTCACAGCTTGCGTTCGTTGGTGAAGTGTTTTTCCAAGTTTTCTTGTATCATTTTGTTGAAATTCTGATAAATTGTTATTGTTATGTAACGTTATTGTTATAATTTTTTGTTAATACGTATTGTTATTTTTATTGATAGTACTTAATTTATTAATTGACAAGGCGCACTTACTAATTTGCGTCGAATAACGAAAGCTTAAGAAATACTATGGGCAATTATGTACTTTGTTAGACAAACAATAACCACAAAACACACATGACAGATCTGATTTAAATTATGAAATACGGTTACTTTTTATTTTTTGACCTTTTTACTTTGCTACATTCGTTCAAAATCTTTAGAGCCACAGAAAAGATAGTGAAACTGTTTAGGGCCATGTCACTTTATTGCCGCCGAGCGGATTTTTATGAACTTTTTTTTTTATTGGCTGTTAGAAAATTAACTTTAGATTAGTAATCGCGTAACATAAATACAAAAAAAAACATCTAGTCGAACTGAGGACCTCCTTTTTTGAAGTCGGTTGAAAAGGAGCTCAATACTTTTGATAACGTAGCGATTGTTAGCCAGTTGTTCTCCGTTAACTAAGAAGTTTTCCCTCAGGGTGGTGTCTGGTTCCCGAGACGCAACGCTCCGCGTGTGGTCTATCCCGGACGGCCGTTGCATGCGAGTTCTTGTGGGGCATATAGCCGCCGTCCGCTGCGTTCAGTTCGACGGGAAATATGTTGTCTCTGGAGCCTACGATTACTTCGTGAAAATCTGGAACCCGGACTCTGGAGAATGCCTGCACACCCTCTCCGGACATACTAACAGGGTTTACAGCTTGCAAGTGAGTTGTATTCAAAATGTATGTTCATAGTACACGCTAGCTGTAACTGCTAGGTCAAACTGTCCGAAACTTTTACTTATTCGAAAACAAGCTGAAGGAAAAACCTAGGTAGGTACCTAGGTAAGCTTTCTATTTCCAACACATCTCCAATACGCAACGTACTGCACACGTCAGCCATAGAACTCATGTTAATTAATATCAGATATATGTATACATCTCTAAAGCTCAGTTGCTATCTCTGCCTTCAAAGCTGTGGGACGTGGGTTCGATTCCCACCCAAGACAAACAACATTCGAACAACGAACGATTCGACGAACATATATGTTTGTTCTGTGTTTTATAAAAGCACTATAAATATTCCATCAGGTAACTGGTTCCCATAGTACAAGCTTTGCTTAGTTTGGGGCTAGATGGTGTTGTGTGAAATGTCCAACAGGTTTTTAGTTATATTTATATACTTAAATTAGTAATACATGTTTTAAATGATTTGTTTCTTTTCCAAACTGAATTCCATTACTCTCTAGTTTGACGGAGTGCACGTGGTATCCGGGTCGTTAGACACCTCTATCCGGGTTTGGGACGCGGAGACAGGTCAGCTGAAGCACACCCTCACAGGACACCAGTCCCTCACTTCGGGCATGGAGCTGAGCTCTAACATACTTGTCTCGGGCAACGCAGACTCCACGGTCAAGGTCTGGGACATCACCACGGGACACTGCCTTCATACTCTGTCCGGTTAGTGTTTATATCGCTTTATGTCCTGTAAACGATTTGTCTCATTAAACAAACCGATTTCTTATCAATATGTAACAATAGTAATTAACAGGACTAATGAAATCGTACTACTAGAGCTGGGGCCGAACCATTAACTCTGATTGCGGGACCAAATAGACTCAGCTGCCAACGCTGCGCGACTGTGAATTTTATCGCCCCGTAATACGGTTCGCCGGCCCGTAACAGTAGCATTGTCAGAATAGGCTAGATGACATTTTCTTTTTATTGTCCTATTCAAATGTGGCCCATAAATATAGCTGACTAATGAAAAGAAAATTTAAATCTGATCAAAAACAAGCAACTTATAAGCAGTTTAATATCATGCTAGACAGAGAAACGAAACAGCATCACGATTTGCTTCTCACTCTCTCACGCTCGTCACTTGTCAGGACGCCATATAAATTCTATTCTGACAAGTAAGGCTTTTTTTTGTTTTGTGGGAAAGGGACCGAGTTGTCTCTAACAAAAACTTTAAACTCACATATATCAGAACATTATTAACCGATTTAAATTATGTTTTCAATTACCATACTATATTTACTTCAATTCTTCATCAAAGCTATTGGTTTCAACGATTTAAACATCAGTCATCTAGCCTATTGTAAACTTTCGTATAAAATCCTGCGCCGCGGCACTGCGCTCGTCACCCTGAGATATTAGATGTCAAATCTCATTAATGCCCGTCAAACCGAAACACAGTAATGTTTGCTACTTACTGCTTGGCGGTAGAAACTGCCAAAGGTGTCTTGCCTCCTTATTGGGCTATCCGAAAGTTGATAATATTCAAATCATCTGTTACAGGTCCCAACAAACACCAATCGGCAGTGACGTGCCTGCAGTCGAGCAACCGATTCGTGATCACGTCATCGGACGACGGGACCGTGAAGCTATGGGACGTCCGCACCGGTGAGTTCATTCGAAACCTCGTAGAGCTGAGCTCCGGCGGCTCCGGCGGCGTCGTCTGGCGGATCCGCGCCTCCGCCACCAAGCTCATATGCGCTGTAGGCTCCCGCAACGGCACCGAGGAAACCAAACTTCTCGTCCAAGACTTCGACATTCCTGGCGCATGCCGCAAGTGCGACGAATAGCATAGGTTCAACCGGCGCCTTGTCAGGCGCTACGCCAACTTGTACATGCCTTGGAACTGTTAGTGAGACATGACATGTATGTGCGCCGTCGGCTTCCATTAGTCTCTCGCGGTATATAAGGGTAGTTCCATGATCAACAGTGGGCGAGTGATGTGTGCAGCTGCATAGACGCTTACAACCCACCGGACTATGTGAAAAATGTTTGGGGGCAGTATAATATAGTCTCTCGTAACTCTAGTATCCATTGTATTCACAACTGATTCAATATACCATTACTATAGTGATAGCGCTTCAAAATATTTCAGTAGAGACAAAAAGTGGCTACGTGTATTGCCAAATTTCTGTAATATTTTGTATGACTTACTCCATTATCCCAAAGAGTCGAGAAAATTGGATCTTAGTTTGTAAGTGACTATTGTAATATATAAGTTTCTAGAACAATGACATAGCACCCACACTGACGATTACTCAACATAGATATTTCTCATGTAAGTGTGCAGTCTTTTAAAGTTTTAAATAAAGGTGGATATGAAGATGTGCATACGAAAAAGAAGCCGTTTTGACCGAATTCGTCTCTGACAATACAATTGGCGATGACGATTTTTCCGATAAAAACAAATGATGGATTTGTTTATATTTAGAAGGACAGGTAGCAGCGTCCTCTCCGTAAATGGTGGTGAGCATCCTGCGACCCTCTAGCCGCCTGCCAAGCGTAGGGCATAAGCCCCAAGACAAGTTGCCCTATTAAGGGGGAACCCTTCGTCCAGCAGTGGTCGTCTTTTGGCTGATAATGATGTGTCGTCAGCGTCGTCAGCCATAAGACGTCCACTGCTGGACGAAGGCCTCCCAATAGAGGGGTGTTGCCATAATCCCCAGCGGCTTGGGGATCACAGAATGCTGACCACCGTTAACCAAGAGGACGCTGCTGTCCGTCCTCCGGTGGGTCTGGTTGCAGTTTAAGGACATACCTAGGTCCAGTTTTTATAATAATCTAAACTTTACACTGTCGAATAGCAGGCAAAGTTAATAATTAAATTTTTATGTTATTTCCCAACTGTTGTATTTTATTTAAACGATCTAATAATTGAGCCCGATGATGGGATCGTTCAATTCTCACTTAGTGTGTTGTCTGAAGTTTTTATACAATTGATATTGGTCCACAACTGACTACGTTTATTTAGAACTTTGTTGTACTGTGTATTTTTTGTTTCCTTAGGGGCCACCCATTAATCACGTGATGTTTATTTTTTAGCATTTTACCCCCCCCCTCCAACTGATGATACGTGGTGAGGTTTAAGACTAAAAAAAACACGTGTAATTTTAGTACCTACACAGAATCTTAATATTTTTAGTATATTATCGAGAGGACTACGTTCGTTGCCTGGCAACGTCGAGTCAAGGTCACAGTACACGCCTCTTATCGGTTTAGAAATCGCGCGTTTGACGAAAAAATAAATACACGTGATATCTTACTACACCACCTTGTGATATTTATATTTCGTGATTTTGGACGGCCCCTTATTTGTTTTAACTAATTGATATACAGAATGTAACAATAATCTGTTCTCCCCCTTATTTGTTTTAACTTATTGATATACAGGATGTAACAATAATCTGTTCTCCTTTCTTAAGGATAATGATGACGTACCAGTAACATAATTTCAAGAACCCTGTACATTTTTGGAGGTTTCAGAATGTATGCTACTTTTCAAGTTTCATTTTTTTTTTAAATAATAAATTGGTACTTCGATATATCTTACCCCTTTAAAGGTTGAAATCAGGTTTAGTAACATCCTGTAAAATCGGAATAGAAATGTGTAAATATATGTGTCTATGTAAGATACATTTTTAAATTTGTTTATGTTTATTATTCAAGATCCCCGGTACGATTTCCGGTATGAAATATCATATTCCGGTTGTGTTTAAACTTCACTATGTATGTTCAAATAGGCAGTATAGCTGTGCTTGTCGTATCATGACTCATCCATAAAAAAGTATGTCTACGTTATGTTGCGAGTACCGTTCTGTATGTCGCAAATTTTACGTGTTGTGAGCTAATTTCATTGACGAGTTTGAGAATATGCCGATTTTTATAGAATTTTACCGATTTTAATCTCAATTTTATCGATCGTTAGGATCGGTACTCGCGCTGATGGTTTGCTAATCTATGTGTCGCAGGTATACAATAGAATCAGATTTTTGTCAAAAAATCTGACGCTTTTATTCAAGAATCGGAAGAAGGCAAAACTTCTGCTTAATGTTATAATAATCCTGAGTAAATGCTGTTTTTTGATCAAAAACAATTAATTGTCAACCGCCATTAGTTTACATTATTTAACCGTTATTAATGATGTCCCAATTGTATGTAAAATTATAACAAATGAATCGTTGTCATGTGTGTATTATCGCTAATTGTTTTAAAGTAATAAGTAAGTAGCAAATGACATTGATTTCATCATAAAGCTAATGTAAAAAAAAAACTCAGGTTAAGATAACATTTCGTACTTACATTTTGTTTTATTCCGGTTCTTGATCAAAAGCCGATTTAAACAATTAACAAAACAATTTTAATCCGACTTCTTAGGTTGCTCGTACATATATATAGATATACCATTACACATGACATACAAGAAACAAAAATAAACAAGATAATAGGTTTTTTTTAAATACATCCTACTTCAACTTCGAATACCTGGATGAAATCTTCATATTTTCTAGTAATTTTGATTTAAAAACCAAACTACTGAACCGATTTCGATCAAATGTATATGGGACCACCTCTGAAGTATAACCCATCAAACAAAAAAACAATCATCAAAATCAATTCATAATTGGCGGAGTAACCGCGTAACATACATGAAAAAATAATACATACAATCGAATTGAGAACCTCCTTTTTTGAAGTCGGTTGAAAACAGATTAACATACATAGGCTGTCAAAACATCACTGATCACAACACTGATTTTTGTGTATCGGGTAAAAAATATTTTTCTGTCGCGACAAGCATAGGCTGCTAATTGAATATGCTCAATCGGTCACCTTCATTTTAATTTATCATAAGTTTTACTTAGGACAGATGGTTCAATCCAGGGTTGCCAAGGGAAAAGCTAGAATATTTTTTAAATAAAAAATTTTTTACTACTTGGATTGCCATTCAATTTTAAATAGATCTGTTTTATTAATTTTAATTTTAGGTGTTTTGGGTAGCCGTTTTAACTTAAATCGTACGTAAATCTCCGTACGTCTGTTTATGTAAATCGCCCTTGTACCGGTATAGCGATTATAATCGCTCGTATTTTTTATTGTAAAATGATTGTGTAGTGGTAGGACTCTACTGCAGAGTCCGCCTGGGGAAGTATCACACCTTTGCCAGTTATTCTACTGCCCAGCACTAGTGTGCAAGCATCAGCAGCGAAATTACTGGGTATGATGGGATTTAACATCTAATATCTCAGGATGACGAGTGCAGTACAGTGCGACGCAGGATTGTATTCAAAGTTCACAATTCTGGCACTGCTACTGTTATGGCCTTACCACCTGGCGAACGTCTTGCTCGTCTCGTCACTTCATTGTATTAAAAAAATGTAGTAGCCTATATTCGTTCCCTTTCTGCAAGCGCTGCTTTCAGTATCATCATTATCTTCATCCCATTGATAAAGGAACGAATACAGCTAACATGTTCGTTATACAATAGAAAAATTTAAAATAGTTTATTTACCAAAAAGAATACAAATGTAACCTTAATAAACTAAAATAAGTCTAGGCAATGGCTTAAAATGTATTAAATAAAGCATTTAATAAGGTTAACAGAGTGCTTGAGAGTCCTGCACTAGGCAAACCTGTATCGCAGGACCCACGACGGTTGCGTTTAAATCTAGTTGAAATATTTTATGGTGCGGTTAATACATCGAGCGAGATTCAATATAATTGAGTTTTCAATATAATATATATAATTATGTATTAATGAACAATATGGGCTATTTACAGTCACTGTACCGGTACATGATGGCGATTTACGATCTACTTCAAATTGAACTGGATCCACGTCGTAAAAAAATATTGTCAGCAAAAATTATGCTGGCGTCATCTCTTAAAACTTTTGGCTGCCCATTCCGCTTAATTTTACATTTTTATTATTATTCACGATATAATTTTACCTAAACGTACTTTTAAAGAAATTTTATTTTATTTTACAAACATTTGAAGTTGAATTATCGCAGTGTAAGTCTTAAGACCTACCTGACGTGAGAGATACCTACATGACGGGCGTGCGTGATTAATACTTAGGGAATTGGTTTGAGAATGGCTTGGCAAAAGTTTTGAAACTAAAGCTTTTTCTATGTCAGTATTCGGGCTAAGAAAGTGGGTGTAATCATCCAATGAGCTGAATACATTTTACTCCGACATACTAAGGTGTTGCTAGCATTTAGAGCTATATGCGATAGTGGCGCCATGCTCGATGCCATAGGTATTTACTGAACATTTCAACTACTTACGCCGCGTACACGTTTCTTCTTTCCCCGTTGCGTATCTTACTGTCTTAATTAATTTCCTTCAATAATTTTAAACAATTACCCATCTTAAATGTATTTATTGAAATATTATTTTAATAAAAATAGAATTTTACACCTGGACAATCAAATACTCGTGAACGTTTTACGGGTAAGGCATAGAGGGAGTGAGCGGGATAGCGACGGCGGGACCCTTGAAGCCAAAGACTATAAATCCTGTTGACTGCTTGTCGGACTTCCCCTCATACGAAATTTAGTAGTTTAAAAACCAAACTGAGTACGTCAGAATCTCATTGTATTTCACAACTCAGATTGCGTCATCCCAGTGATTGGCCAATCGCAAGCATAGAACGTTACCTCGCCTCCTGCCCGCAACGGTGAGTCGTTTGTAGGAGAAATTATGTTCGAGAGCCATCAACAGGCTATATGATCTGTGTTTGAAGCCTTGTTGCCTTCCTGCTCACACTGGTAATTGTCATGCATGCATGCTCTCAAAATACGTATAATATACCATCTAAAACTAAATGTGCTGCATCTCCCGGGAATCGTTTTTTTTTAAACTACATGTTTAATATTTTTTTGTTTGTTTGGTTTGTGGTATTTGCCTCGAAATAAGTTTATGTTTCATAATTACTGTTTCAAAATCAAATTTTAGGATCGATGGCCATAGAATAAGAACGAAAGGGGTTTTTTTTTCAAAGAGTTACTTTTATTGTCTGTGTTTGCATTATTTATCGTTAATCACGGGTTTTGTGTTATTTATTATTCTATTATAATGGTGTGTCTAAACCAATTAATTATTATTTCATATAATTAAGGCCAGCAAATTATTACATAACTCCAATAAACTTAGTCGTTTAAGATAAACATAATTATGGATGTATCTACGTAATAAACATTGCAGACTTGTAATCATACCGAATTAATAACACATTTTTTTTAATATTTAGAAACGTTCTTGTCCCATGTTTCGTTTACAACTGATCTTGTGAAATACGGTTTATTTTAGCTGTTTTCGTCTTAAGTATAGGTTTTAAATATAAAAATTAAATTAAGGCTTAGGTCTTCTTTTCAGTTCTTTCTCGCTCACACATTATTACATGCATGTTTCAAGGTAACAAAATATTGAATTTATTTATTTTTCAATGTTAAAAATTGAAATCTGTTCAGCTCATCTTACGATATTAACGTTACGAAGTATCTAGAACATGTTTTTAATTTGTATGTATTGTTTGGGTTGTTAAAAGTTAAGGCGTTCCGGTCGCATTTCTCGTCAACGTAAAGATAATAATTATAAATAAGAAACTAGTTCTTAATACTTGTAGGTGTTAACATTGTAAGATGAGCTAAACAGGTTTTTCATAAATATATTATGTATTTTTTTATCTTAATAAAAAAGTACATAAGAGAAGCGAGAGCGAGAGACAGAACTGACAAGAAAACCCAAGCCTTAAGTTCTATTTGGCTGAATAATTTTATGTTTTAACATTTGACAGGCTGCGAGCTATATAGATAGATTTAAAAAGGCGGTACGGTTATCCCGAGGTTTGTTGTCTATTTTTAATGTTTTTAATTGAATATATTTGGTAATACAGCGTGTTTTTGTAACTTCTTTAGACATGGGGTGATTAGATCTAACATCATCGATAAAATATGGTGCTTATAATTACAACGTGCAGATTCTGTCCGAAGTACCGAAATTGAAAAAAAAAAGAAAAGTGATCTCAGATACTCAGTTGTTAACTGTTAGCTCTCAATATCACATTAGTGTTAATTTATTAAATGTGAAACATGAGATGATATTTATTTAACAATATATACCTACTCTGCCGATTATGTTTAAAGCTTTTTGATAGCTCATACTCGTTGACGATATAACATTGTAAAGCGTCTAGCAAATTATATTCCACACAAATAAATTCGTTTGATCTAGCATTCTCTCATTACAAGGTTATGCCAACGGTCGACGTAACCGCTTAAGGGGGACGCTAGACGCTTTACAAAGCTACGTCGTCAACTTCGCATAATGTTTCAAAAAGCGATTAATATAATAGACCGACTATAGTATTTCAATTATAATCTGCATTTCGTACACAAAAAGCCCACATTCAACATAAAACGTTTTAATTTATCGATAAGTATTAATGTAAAAAAATCGAGTTAAAGAAAATAATTTTATCGATTTTTTTTTCTTAATTATGTACATTACTTTTCGTCTTTGTTTGTCTACAATAATATTGGAAAATATCAAAGTTCTTAAACGGCGTTTGTTGAAAACACGGGAAACTGTCTAAGACCTTGTTTTTATTAGTGTATTGCTGCACGTAATCGTATTTTTCATATCCCACATGTTCAGTTGTAAACGAAATATTCTGTGTGGCGCGCATTATTAGATTATCTTTAAAGGAAGTCGGTAAAAAACTGGCCAATTATGTCTGTATATCTGACCTACATAAGCTAGGTAACTATTTACACCAATAAAAAGCTGTGTTTGAATATTCGTTGTATATATATTTATGATATAATAATAATACTTATGTATTGGAAGTAAACGTAGCCGTACTGATGTGTTCAGTATCGTTGCCGTAGATCACGGTCGCGTAAAAATATGCAGTTTGATCGACTATCGATATTATAAACTTTACCGACGCGTGTGGTGGTATGTCTATGACTGATAAACAAGCCATCTTCACTTATACCAGATTTTATTTGAAAGGTACTCTTTAAACGTTTGTGAATAGGCGAGTGGCCTAATGTTTAATTTATGACAAATAACATGCTTAGTGATGAATATAACTAAATACATTACACATACTGAAAAAATAAATTGTATTGGCTGATAAATCTCTGAGATATGAGCGTTTAAAGTTTTAGGTGGGGATAGAGAGGGGATGTTCTATCCTTTTCTCGCAAAGCACGTGTTAGTATAGCATTTGTATTCCGCGCCTGAGGCTTGACGTCATAGCTCAGTATAGCGCGCTCTCTGTCTAGCTTGAAATTAAAATACTTAGAACTTATTTATTTTAGAATTATTTTAAATTTTGTTTCCGTTGATAGGCTCTATTGATGATCAGCTTTTTTATGAAGTAATAAAACATTTGTAGTCATCATGCCTTTACATTGTTACATTTTTAGGGCCTCCACCACAGACTTAATGTTGGCCGACCGATCATCGAACCTTGATCTTGTGCCAAGCAAATAACTTCCACTCTTACAATCCTCCATTTCCATTCAGTAGCGTAACCAAGACTACTAGAATAGGGAAAATCTCAATAGTATCTTCCAATTGTTTTTTTTGCTAACAGCTTTGGCTTTTCCGAGATAGCCAAATGATTTAATTGTACGGCTACGTTTACCAGTATATTTAGGTCGTTGAAGGGCGTCGAGTAGACGAATATCTTCGATGATGGCTGTTACTCGTATCTATAAATAATTAAAGACTGAAAGCATAGGTATAGCGTAATGTTTAAAGTATTAACTTAGTTACTGTACTACCAACCATCACACCAGTTCTACAACTTGTTGAATGGCGACCTTTATATTCTTATCCTGCTATAAATTATCTGTTTATAAAATGTTTCCTTTATTTACCACTGTATGTCTAACAAATTAGTTTTATATGTTTTGATTTCTTAGTTAATGTATTAATTGTTTTAAATGTAAATGTTAATCATAAGTTATGTATAATTTAAAATAATGTTGGTATCGTGAGGTTAGATCGCTTTATGTAATATAAATAGGTCTTTTTTTCTTAACTATTAACATTGATCTGATAAATTAGTTTCGATATGTAGTATATGCTTGTTTTCAAATCTCAATTCCTCTCTTATTTGATATGCTACGGTTTTTTTTTTGTTTTGTGATCAGTTTTGTGTCATTGAAATGGCAACATTCGTTTTTTTTTGGTATGACTCCTACTTACATTTGTTTTAGCATACATAATAACAGTGGAATAGTATGATCCTAAAGCTATTATCCTTGTTTCTACTATGCGTTAAGAGGAGCATTTTCTTTCAATAGGTAGATGACTAGTTTTTTTTTATTGTCCTATTAAAATGTGGCCCATAAATATAGCTGAGTAATGAAAAGAAAATGAAAATGTGATTAAAAATAAGCAACTTATAAGCATTTTAATATCATGCTAGACAGAGAGAAGAAGCAGCAAATCGTGACGTCACTTCTCTGTACTCCATATAAATTCTATTCTGACAAGTAAGGCGTGACGTAATTTTTTGTTTTGTGGGAAAGGGACAGAGTTGTCTCTAACAAAAACTTTAAAGGCTCATATATCAGAACATTATTAACCGATTTAAATTATTTTTTCAATAAACATACTATATTTATTGAAATTTTTCATCGAAGCTATTGGTTTCCACTATATAAACATCAGTCATCTACCCTATTAACTCTAGTAATCTAATTCTAACAGCTAGATTATAAGTCGGTGGTCGGTTTAAGAATAGGGTAGATGACTGATGTTTATATCGTTGAATCCAATAGCTTTGATGAAGAATTTAAGTAAATATAGTATGTTTATGGAAAAAATAATTTAAATCGGTTAATAATGTTCTGATATATGAGCGTTTAAAGTTTTTGTTAGAGACAACTCTGTCCCTTTCCCACAAAACACAAAATGACGTCACGCCTTACTTGTCAGAATAGAATTTATATGGCGTACAGAGAAGTGACGTAACGATTTGCTGTTTCGCCTCTGTCTAGCATAATATTAAAATGCTTATATGTTGCTTATTTTTGATCAGATTTTCGTTTTCTTTTCATTAATCAGCTATATTTATGGGCCACATTTTAATAGGACAATAAAATAAAAACTAGTCATCTAGCCTATTACCAACCGGCTGTATAATATAGTGATTATACTGAATACGTACTATGCTTCTTATCAAAATCCTATTCGATACGCTTTATGTAACTATTACCCAAACTACATCTAGAATTGGAGCAGATAGATCGCAAAAATGTGCTTTATTGTAACCTAATGTTTGCTAACTGTATTACATTTGTCTAAAAGGGTTTTATAAAAAATGTTCATTTGAATACGTGAATGTGATTGCTGACCGTATCTTTTTAGGACAGCTTTCAACAAGTCTTGGTTTGGTCTACATTATTTACAAGTTCACGAAATACACCTCAACGACTCTATTGACGAATTAATCGTATTTATTGAGTGAATTGAATGACTTGAATTAATCGTATTTATTATTAAAATACAAAATGTATAGAAATATTTTCTTTAGTTTGCACAAACTAAACAAATAGGTAATGCTTATTAAAAAGTTGATTGTATTTCTAAATAAGCACATTAAACCATGACTTTTATTACTTATCCCCGTCTCCGTACATCTTGTTTTAGAACCGATTCGGTGTTTTAGGTTCTAGAACCTATTGTACGTGAGCGATTTCATATCTTAATAGGGCGAATCTAAAACATGTATCGTCATTCATACATTGTATATAAAATCATAAAATGTATCAAGTTTTTTTTAAATAATAATAATTATTATTTTGGGGATTAAAGTAGTACCGACAAACACAACATCAACGCGTCCTGAAATAAAACGATTTGCGAATCAGTCACGCTTCATATTTAAATGTACCTGACCCATAATGGCCACCTAGACGAGTGATTAGGTACTCCATATTGTGATGTAATTATAATTTGGTGGTCAATCTATTGTCACTTCTGTGCAAGTACAGTTTAAATACATATTACGATACATTAAACACTTTTGCGAACAACCTTCTGTTTCTAACCTCACGACGGCATATCATATCTTGAGAATGGGAAAATAATGTAAGAAAATTTAAGTATTCAGAAACGGACGACTTATATGTATCTACTATTAATATTTAGTTTAGACATTGTTCGGATGAAATAAACGGGAAAGTTTGGATTTCAACAAAGACTTTTTATTTGCACAGTTGCACAGGTCGTACTATGCTGTTACGGTGTGATATATTGCTTATGCAAGATGAGAGCTGAGGTCGCCATGGTAGCGGTCCGCCAAAACTGTGGGGCTAGGTTTGATTGCGACATTTGTGCTTACGTTATGTTTATACAGGATTAGTTCCTATACTTGCGGACCTGGCAGACTTCGTCCTGCCCTGAAAATTGAAAAAACCTGGAACCCGATTGCAGCGCCGCCTAAACCACACCCAACCCGTAGACGGAGAAACCAATGACCCAAGTACTTTGTAACCGGTCATGAGATAGCGATATTTGCGACATAAACCTTGTTCTGTTCTGTTCTGACAATCCAAAATACAACACTGCACCATTGTGACGATGTCCAAAACTCTTCGAGGATAACAATTAGATCTGAATACAATTGATATATTTTCGATAAAACATAAAAATCTCTGTCATTGGCAATGTTTGACACCGCACTTTCCATACAAGCTTGGCGTCCCGGTTACAAAGACGAAAGAAGAGAAAGAAAATGCATCAATCTTTCTCTTTCACGTACGCAATTTTTACATATGGCTGCTTCGCTGCGGAGTTAAAGAGATGGAAATGTCCACGTCCATTGTTTCCTCTGTCTACGATCCAACCACTCGAACTCACACAAAAAATATACTTTATTACAATTTATAAAGGGTATACTGCACGAATTATTTGGAGTCAGTAGAAATACCTATTTAATATCAAAATTTAAAGCTTCGTTTGTTCGATAACGCCAGGTAGTTTAATGGGCAATAAAGAAATCGACATATTTAGATTTTACATTAAGATTGCTCATAATGAAAATGTAACATTGAGTTATCTCATATGCGACGGTCTCCGGTCACCTTCCGGAGGTGTCGCCCTCTGTGATGTGCTCTGTTATTTCTTCGCATTGAGAACTGAGATTAGCCTTTCCTGACGGGCGGTTAACCATCTTTGTTGCAAATACAACTGAATTCTACTGGGACGATGAAATACTCCTATTTTACACCTAAAGTTGCTTTTATACGTGATGGTGCCACATCGGATCCATAGATGTCGCTTTGTGCAAATCGATCAGACCGCGATGATTTACGCTTTTTGTTATCAATTTAGAGCATACTGCTGACCTGATATTCATACATATCAATCAAATTACAATAGCAATGAGCGAGCGCGATTAATGTTAAAATAGGTACATATATGTACGCGTGGAAAAAATAGGGCTTTGCAATGAAGAGTAGAAATTCTATACCTATTTATCTATAGTTAGTAAGTTGCGAGCGCAGGAAACGCGAAAACTTTGAGATTATTTTATTTCGGTAGACCCCTCGGAATCTCTGAGCGCCCTTGAGCACAGAACCGTACACGTACTACCTACGTACGCCTTGAGTAAGGTTATAATTTATTAAAACATGTCTGTCGTGTTTCGGCGGGAACGCGGAAATATCGCATAGGTCGCCTGCCCACTTTTTCAAGCCTCTATGTTTCAAAATGGGGCGTTTTATTCTTTAGGGTCCGAATTACCTATACCTACTCACGAGTGCGAGCAAATGATGTAATGTGCAATAAACATAATATTTTTGTGTTGTTTGTAAAACTCGCTAATCTCGCTATAGGTTTTTACTATAAAGTCTTCACAATAACTTACCCATTATACTTTACGGACTTGTATTGGTTTTGACCATGAGTTTTTTTGTATGTGGCTAATAGTGGCAGTTGTCCCATCACGGGACAAATCGATGGGACTAGTGGGATAGACCCTGGGTTTCACTAAGACTTTTTCGACTCAATATTTAAATACTTCAAGCTGGCAGAAAAACAAAGAAAAAAAGTAAGGCACGTCGGGACTTTCTTTATCCATTTGCAGTTTGTATGGCCCATAACGGACTTTAGGTTCATAGTGCTTTATTTAGTAATGTAGGTACCTACTTCAATTTAATATTAGATAACCTTTAGTGACCGACGACATTGTAAAAGTCGCGGGCCACCGGTGGATGCAAATGGCAGGTTGTCGTACAGTGTGGCGGTCTAAGGGGGAGGCCTTCGTTCAGCAGTGGACGTCTCCGGGCTCATGATGATGATGAACCTTTATTGTGTAGGGTACTGGTCCAATCTCAATATAATAATTACCTATGATTATATTAATCACTTCAATAAGTACGCATCGGGGGTTAAAAAAAGTGTGTATAAAACGAGTTCTTTTCGGGTTATTTTTATATTTTCAAACTTTATGGGAGGCTGTGAAGTGTGTGAAGCCCGAAACGCTGTGTATTAGCTAAAGTTGGGTGTGCGTATAATCGCAGTCTCGCTTGCATAACCGCCATTAAGTTTGAATCAAACTGTACTTTTCTTATCATTTTTCAAAATGTTAAATTCGTCTTCGTCTAACACAAATGCATTTATACCTAACGCTCGCTGTCAGCCTGGTACACTCCCACTTTATCGTGGGCTCCATCCATTATAATTAATAACTTATAAATTCGCAAGAACTGTCCTTTACCTCTGAATTTCATACAAAGATGAGCACGAGCGGTCGGTACTTTCATCGCGTGTGGTGTCCTGAGCACCAGCTGCTAAGCTGTTAACTGCTGAGCTGTGAGCTGTGAGCTGCAGAGCTGATTGCTGCTGGGTTGTCTGATTCTTGGCTACCAGCTGCTGGGCTGCCTGTTTCTGAGCTGCCTGCTTCTGAATTTTTGTTTTCGAGCTGCCTGCTTCTGAGTTGCTTGCTTCTAGGCTGCTGAGATGTCAGCTGTGTTGTCAGGTTCGGGTATATTAGCTACTATAATATCTTTAGCTGGTATATTACCTGCTGAGCTGCATGATGCGCCGGCTGCGACGCTACGCGTCGGGCTGGAGTCAATTCGAGCCGGCATGCTGTTCGACCGATCACTCATGTTTCGATATTATAGCGTTCATTTATTTAATAATAATATTCATCACTATCTGTTATCGCCGACACTCAGCTCAGTAAGTTAGGCTGTCGTCAATAAAAAAATAATTAAATTGCCAATGCACACTTTACATAAAGTTTTAATAACTAGAGCAAGGTACACGGTACCCTGTTAGGGCACTGCAATTAACTACATCTTTAATATTGCAAGAAATAAGCTCAATTTGTAAGTTCAGCACATCGAAGCAATATATAAACATACATATACATATTATTAAGTATATAAGATTATATCGCAGCCATTGAATACACAAACAGAAAGCCAAGCTTTCACATACAGTACACATAAAATATTGTTCGCTATACTTTTTCCATAATATACCGGCGCCGCGCCAACCGGCGTCCACGTTAAATTCAACAAGTCGGTTGAGTTCCGCCGTAACTCCCTAGAGGTAAATCCTTCCTCCAAGCCCTCATTGATGTGGCGACACTAGCACAGAATGTTTCAAAAACACCGCACTCACCAATAAGTTCTTATCCAAAATTCACCCTTTTTACCTCGGAGGAAAGATTTCCCTTTGCTTTTTAGTGTTTTAGCACAATCAGTTTTGCGGTAGTCGCGGTAGCTACAATGTAAACGAGTGAGTATTACGAAACAACAGTGAATATTATTTCCGTCCATTTAAATGTCATTCTAAGGGAGAGATAACGGAAAGGTAGATCACCCGCTGCTGGGTGCGCGACGTACGTCTGAGACCGAATGAGTTCAAAAAGACCACCTTTATCACGACATCGATTATTATTGTGATTGCAAATAGGTACCTTATTATACGTCCCTCACCGCTAACCTACCCCGAATATGTGAGACGTGGGCGTACATTCTGGACTTCTGGCGCCAACCGGGTGCCGGGACTGGCGGCACTGATTTAAGTGAAAAGATTATTGTGAAATTAATTATACGCTGTGGAATTCCGTATGAGCGTTATACGTTATTAAAATGATAGTATTTTAGGGTATCACTCCCGAAAGGTGTTCAACGGAACCTTAGTAATGCATAGGTACGTCGTCGTCTGTTTATTCGATATATTATGAATTTATGATAGTATCTTTTGAACCGTACTAGCCAATGGCGATCCAAACATCATTTTGGGTAAGGTTTGATATCAAGTCGCCGATCGCAAGTCGAGGGAGGGGGAGGGGGCAGCGTTACCCCCCACCATTTCCCCCTCCGGAGATGCGTAGTTTTTTATATATATATATTTTTTTTTGTGGTTTTGTGTGAGATTCTCCTTAATATGTGTCATAAAAAAAAACTTTAACCTATTCTCATCCAACTTGGTTCTGTCACCAACTCACCGTTAAAGACTAGGTGGGCTCCCGCCAGTCCTTTGCCTTGCTGATTAAAGCTCTGGCCAACATAAAATGTAAACAACTAAAGAAAGAAGAGGTAACAACAGCAACAAGCATACACATAATTAAGCTTGTTACCTCTTCACGTCACAACGGCTAAACGGATTTGGATGAAACTCGTAAAGAAGATAGACTATTTCCCGAAATAACATAGGCCTTTTCTTTCATTTTTATCGTCATCATCACCGTTTTAAATCATCGTAATGGTGACAACGCGGAGCGCGGATAGTAATAATAATAAAAAAGTAAAAAAGGAAAGGAAGGCAATCCAAATCTTCACTCGCGACAAAACGTATTGGACAGCTGCAGGGCTAACATGCGCACCGCGAGAAAATTTTGTCGTGTCTTTATGTCGTGCGAAAACGAGACAAACTTATACAGATTCGTAGCCTTGTCCTGTTTTGTAGAATCGAGAAAATTTTCTCGCGGTGCGCATGTTAGGCCTGCTGGTATATTTCCCGCAAATAAAAGTCATGGAACTATAGTTATTTTTTATGCTGTTCTGTAGATGATCTTTAGGGATGCTGCATCACTCACTACCAATAGACAATAATGTTATAGACTTTTAGCGTTTCGCAAATAGAAACAGCTTAATAAAAAAACCGGTTATAGAACTGTTTATTTATAACATTAAAATCTTATAATGAACACCGGTGCGTGGGACCGGCTTAGTACCTACCGGCGTTACAATGACGTCATTATAGGCGTAGGTAGATACCTACTTAGTTAAAGGTAGGAGGAAATATTATTCTATCCAATTTCTGCTTACTTGTTTCATTTTTAACACACCTCCCGGTTTAATTCGTATTTATATACTTTTTAGATAGCTTTCTTACATTAGGTATATAAAGTGTCCAATTGTACTTTACCATTCTTTCTTCTGTGATTATACGGAACAATGTCATTTATAACAAAGGACCAATGTGTGCTGGCTTAGAAATATATAAATAATAAATCTATATATATAAAATAAATAAATTAATTATTATATTGTACAACATGTAACAAAAAGGTTCAACAATACTGAAGGGTATTTATGTACTCTTCATTATGAACAACTTTTACTATGCGGCTAAGCCCGTAATAGCGCAAAAAATATCAGCTGTTCCATACATTTTGTCCAAGGTCAATGAACCTTTTGTATGGAACAGCTGTTATTGTTTTCGCCATTTCTGGTTTGGGCCCGTAGTAAAAGTTGTTTATAATGATGAGCATAGAGTAAGTAAATACTACGTAATAATGATGAGTGCATACATACCCTTCAGTATTGTTGAACCTTTTTTTAAATATTGTATACAATGTGTAACAAGAAGGTTCAACAACACAGAACATGCTGAGATCAATAATGTCAGGAATAGGGCCATCAGCACTATATTTCTGTCCTCAGAACATAAACTTTTAGTTAGCGCCATCTAGCAGAGGTTCGTTTACATAAAGTCCATTTTACGTAAGGAGCTAAAGACACTGGCCAAACCACGGATAAAACAAAACTTTACCACGAGAAAAATAAATTTGCTGAAAAATTTCAACAGGTGGCGTTACGTGTCGATTTGTAAATAAAGCTTAGGAAAAAGGCACAAACACAAAATACTATAAAGGTGCATCTACCGCCCTTGAATGGCAGAAACATAGTCCGAAAAATGCAATAGTAGTAACTTTTGTATTTTTTTTACAACGGTCACGTTCTTTGCAAGGGATAAGAAACCTACATAGAATAGTAAGTATTACAATAAGTAAAACACAAATATACAATCTGTGGTCTACTTAAAGCATAGGTCTGCCGCTGGTCCATCCTAGAACTTCAGCTTCACCCATGGACTATAGTCCATAGGTGATAGGTACGATTGCGGTGTATTCACTGATGTTTTAGTTTCCTCCAACAGCGGTGGCGCTATAAAGCGTTGATTGACGTCAATGAAACTTTGCATATGAAAACAAGATGGCGTGTTTTCCTAAAGAGCGTTGTCTATTGTCCGACACCGTCAGTAGCGGAGCCGCCTCTTGCATGATGGCTGCTTACTTTACGACGTTGAGTCTTGTTACATTCCACTTGTCTACAGCCGACATTTTACGGCCATCATATGTCGCCACTGCTTTTGTAGGAAACCAAAGCTTTAGGTATCACACTTAATGAGCATTTGTTAAGCTTTCCCGACAGGTAGCGCTGAAAACAGTTTTCTTCATTTGAACGCACCCATGACTCAAATGAAGAAAACTTTTTTCAGGAAGAGGGAAATAGCGTTATAGTATACAAGTTCCAAAGAATGCATAAGCCGATCAATCTATGTAGGTATCTACTTACCGTGTTACCAGTATTAGCACAGAATAAAAATAATAATAATACGGTATTAGATACTTATATAGTTAGACTTAATTTGGGATGTCGTATCATTTATGTCGTAGGTATATTTGCGCTAGGTGGCGCATCGTCGATGCGGCCATAGTCAACTGTCAATCTCATACATGTTTTTGTTTTTGTATTGTTTTTGCAGATCAGACACACCGGCTTCTCTCTTAATTAATACTAACCCTACCACTATGGGCGTTTTTTAGAAGGGGGGCGTCTTGAGGGTTTGATGGTTTGGACCCCCCAATGCAACGATCTTATAATATAAGATCGTTGCCCCAATGAGTCTACGCGAAAACATTTATTTTCATCGTGGCTTTAGATAGCCCCTATATAGATAGGTAGGTAAGTTTGTCCGCTGCTTTACAATCGTATGGCAGGGGAAAAAATATATGTTGTAAATGCCAATTGATAGGTACTATTGGCGCGATCTTTCTTCTTATAATATATTACTAGATGGAGGTCAAGTGGATATGGAACTAGTATAGGTACCTTAGTTCGAAGCTAGACTCATATGAGCATGATAGTTTCATAGTAGCGTGCACCAAAGTGTAGGTACATTGAAAGTTTAGTAAAAAACTAAACAAAAATTCTTTCAAGTGACGAGACGAGCAAGACGTTTGCCTGGTCCTACGCGTCACGCCTGCCACTAACAGTAGTAGTGCCAGAATTGTGAACTTGCGAATACAATCTTGCGCCGCCCTGCACTGCGCTCGTCACCCTGAGATATCAGATGTTAAATCTCTTCATACCCAGTAATTTCTCTGTTCTTCTTAAACTAATTTAAACTTGGCCAGGGTCTATGTATAGGTACCTATTTTCAACAAAGTTTTACTGTATTTTTTTAGACCTATACATTAATGTAATAGGTATTGTAAATAAAACAAGAATCTGCTCTATTTTCATATATTCATTCGACAACGATACACGGTGACAATTATATTTATAACAAACTTAAATAATAGTGAATGTAATTCAGACGTTATTATGTTCTATACATTCATTTTAATTATACCAAATTAACGGACACTAGAAGGTTCAAAGCTGTTTCTTTCACGGACATAAACTACATTTCAATGACATTGAATAATTGAGTATTTTAACACCGATTTTACAATTGTACTTACTTTAAAAAAACTGAACTGGTATGATAGGGTAGATGACTGATGTTTATATCGTTGAAACCAATAATAGCTTTGATGAAGAATTTAAGTAAATATAATATGTTTATTGAAAAAATAATTTAAATCGGTTATTAATGTTCTGATTTAGAAGCGTTTAAAGTTTTTGGTAGAGAAAACTCTGTCCCTTTCCCACAAAACAAAAAATGACGTCACGCCTTTGTGCGCCATACTTGTCAGAATAGAATTTATATGGCGTACAGGGAAGTGACGTCATAGTCTCCTCTCTGTCTAGCATTATATTAAGTTGCTTATATTTAATCAGATTGACACATTTTCACATTTTAATAGGACAATAAAAAAAAACAGTCATCTAGCCTATTAGGTACGTGTCACTAAATATAAAAGAAAAATATCTTTACATTAAACTCTGTCTATTGTAATTTCTCTGATTTTGGAGATAGATACGTTAAAACACATTTCATACAGTGACACGTACATTTATTTATAGTTTCCAACATACATGACAAAATAAATAAATCTAAGTAGTATTAGGAAGGTAGGTTATAAAGAAATTAATTGTCATAAACCTCCATCGAAATCAAAAAATAATAACAACTTAAAAGGTACGTCTGCACAGTTTCTTGATTCAAAAGTTAAACTTACAATAAGGGTTTGTTTTTGTTAAGAACCTATACAAAAAATACGATTAGAATCCTCTTCTAAACTAGATAATTTTTTTCAATAATTTAACTGTCGTTAGGTCTGATTACAATAATTTCCAGAATATAAAATTTAAGGCTTCTTGCAGCACAATTTTTGATGTCTACGATCAGTGATGGATAGGGTGTCGTTTGGCCAGCAAATCACAAAAGGTATTTTTACTTGCGCTCAGAATATTGATGTTGACTGTTCAAATAGCGCTGCATATACTGAACTAGGACAAATAAAATTGATATGTATACCTATATAAATTTTATTTGTACCATTGCGATTTCGAGTTCAACTATATTTTTCTATCTCCTGTTAGTAACTGGCTGCACATTCAATTATAGCGCAAGAAGCCTTAAAAGCAGACTTAGAAAATAATCATCATTAACAAAAATAAATATTGCATCAGAAATATAATTAAAACATTATTCATATGTTTTTGTGACCCCTATAACATTAAATACTTCTACAAATATTTGATTAACATTCATGTATCGAAATGATCACAAGTATTATAATAATTAGGTACAATACCTAGACTTGCAGAAAATATTGATTCACGTGAACTTAAAAAAGTTGTTGCTCTCTACAGTCAGTTGTCATTAACGCACGAATGTAGATAAATATTTATAATATGCAATATTTTTTCCATTTTTCGTTCTCATTTGTTTTGTTTTAGTTAGTAGCAGAATCAAATAAATTGCGATGGAAGCAACTATATTATTTAATAGATAAGTATAGATGATATGGATCTTTCATCTGCTTACATAAAACTAGTTTTTAAATACTTACTACATTCGTGCCAGTTATTTCATACACACACAGACTAAAGGGTTATGTGAAACTGTGACTGCAAAGACAAACCTATCTCTCAAACCAAACATTAACAACATAATTATTAAAATTACTGTCATTTACATTATACAAGAAAACGAATAAATCACGGAATCCTCCAGAACTAACCGTCCCGAACTTTAAAATTAGGTAGATATTTCCATTTGCTCGTATACATCATTATTTCGTACTTATAATCTCTTTACGCACATATATAATTAAGTAGATAATTATACTTATAATAAAACATTAGAGTTTAAGCAGACATCGAATAGCATGAGTTTGCAAAATTATTTGCTATTAAGGAGACCGACTCCAAGTGGATCAAAGTAATCGTAAGTACAAAAAAGTAATCGTTAACGTAATCGTAGTGTGGTAGATACTAGAGTCTGTTCAAAAAGAGAGTATGTGTCAGAGAGGGCGCTGCTGTGTTAAATTATCGTTTTGTTTTTAGCGTGGCCCATCTTCGTTCTTTACAAATATACAAATCAAATCAATAACTAAATTACACCTTCAATTATATAATAAATTACAAATGTTAATGTTAGTTCACTTTTTAGCCACGACCACTCTCTTTCTGAACAGACTGTAGTAGTTGCAGATTGCAGGCTGTTTGGTTGATTGTTTCCACGTTGTTCGATTCGCAGCAATTTTTCGTGGAATTTGCGTAATATAACTAATAGCTACAAAGCTGAAAAATCAAGTTTTTACTAGTTTTGGCCGTTACGTTTTACATAATTCGAGATCGATCGATTCGATTTCGCCTTGGCAGACGAATCGCTTTCTTCACTGTCCGTTTATATGATTTATCATGACTTTTGTAATTAATAAGTATATTACCAAATATTGTCCAATCATCACCATCAATTGAATTTGCGTAAGGATAAAAAAAACACCAAGCCTGACTTCCAAGCCTAGCTGGATATGGAACACGCTACATCAAAAAAACGCTGCCACCGAGATGCGGGTTCTATTTTTCATAATTTTTATCTGCACTCGCCGCATAGTGTATATAGAAGTGGATGTATCGCGCTTTTGTTTCTCAGAAGCCGCTTCTAGTTTCAGACAGCGGCTTTTCGTCGCTGTGATGCGTGTCCCGTGAGTGTGTCCCTTTAGTACACTAAGATCACGACTTACTTTTAGGAAAATGTCTGAAATGTACGTATGTATTGACATATGCATTTCACAAAAGTCGGTCTCCTCAATGACATGCCTAGTTACATGTCTGTATTCTAAACATTAACACGGGTTTACATCAATGCCTACTGATTTAAAAGTTTAAAAGCTAGGACGTTAGTTTAAATCAGTGGTGTCACAGGGGTGACATAACAGTTTTATGGTAGAATGTGTTAACTGCTGGTAGATTTACGCGCTCTGGATCAGTAGTACTACCGAATAGTACCCCTTCGGCCGCGTACGAAACCGGAGGCTCGTAACCAGTTACGACAGAAGAAAAATTCTTCGTTATACGATACTGGTCACTAAAAAATACACAACTGGTAGTACAAATTATACAACTTTGTATCTCTAGTACTACCAGTAGAACTAGCGACTCTTCGGATCAAAATTACTACTGAGTAGTTCAATTGGTGGTACAATTGATATAATCTTGTATTTCTAGTACTACCAGTTGTACTATTCAGTTGTACTACTGATCCAGACCGGATTAACGGGTCATGCTTCGAATCCAGAACCGATTTTGATGTACTTAATGGAACGTTAAAAGGTATAATCAATAAAAGTATAATTGTATTACTAAACATTGGATAAATTCAAGTAAATATAAGAGAAAAAAATAAATAAAAAGTAAGATTTACTAACAAATGATATATTGTTAAACGTACCTTGGTTATGGAATTACTATATCCACTCGCGTATCGCTTATATAACGTTCATCTACGTTTATCTTGTAATGTTTTTTTCTCCCATTACTATTCGTGGATAGAGCGAGGAAAAAAACAGGTAAGATAGAAGAAAGAGTGGTCTAGAGATTGTATTAAGCTTTCCAGTTCTGGTATTCAGCACGTTTGCCGCAATTCTTGCCAGGATACATATATAAATATAATATATATTATACATACCATATTAAACTTATGCAGATTTTTTTGATACACACCGGAAGTACCTACATCTTAGTCGTTATAAGTAAAAGCAAAAGTGTATTTTCGACTATGGACAGACTTACAGAGAGGCAGGTAATACAAATTGGCGAATGACCATACCATAAAAGTTAGTAGCTGTTGTGTATTGTTCATTAAAAATGTATCTGAGACACGATGAGCTCTACAAAATAACCTAAACAGCACTACACTGAAGAACATTTTGAAAGAATTACAAGGGATATCGCGTTTAAGGATGATAACTACTTAGGTACCTACTTATTTACTTAAAAGTTAATATCTTCGGACATAAATAGGTACTAACCAAAACCGCCTCTGTAAGTGATTAAACACTAGATGCTTTTATAACTATAATGAAAACATATACTGTAGGTACTAATTTAATATATTTTATCGAAAATGTATAGTTTTCCAGTACAAGAAATTAATAATTATAATTATAACTACAAATCCACATTCTGTTACAAAATATAAGTGTGAACCGTAAATTAATCAGTTCGAACAAAATGGCACTTTGCAATAATGCAGTATATTCAATGGATTTTATGATTTTTACAAACGATTAAAAGAATTAATTTTGACGTCGAACAATCCGCAATGCTTGCCAATCAGGGTTACCACATCGGCCGAATATATAATTTTATGTATATTTTTTCTATAATAATAGTGTATTTAATTTTTTATATAATAATTTTGAATTTTTATTATCCTAACGTTTTTAAAGTTAAGCACGCTTGTCAGTGCCCGGGGCCGGCCAGCCGGCGAAGGCGCCGGTCCCGGCCGACGACGGCGCCGGTCCCGGCCGACGACGGCGCCGGTCCAGGCCGACGACGGCGCCGGTCCCGGCCGACGCCCGGGTCACCGCCGCTACCGTTTCTCATCGCCGCATCAGCCCAACACTTACTGTGGTCAAAAATTTGGAAGGCACTTTCTACTTTTCAAAAATTTTAAATTTTAATTACTTTTTGAACACATTAGCCTAGACTTACACAATAGAAAATATGCGTAGTAACATTTACCAAAAATTACGCAATTCATCCGAAACGTATAGGCCTTTATATATTTTTTTCCTAGATTAAAACTTTCTTTCCAAAAGGACAGCCAAATAGTTTCAACACTAGATCAGGAATCGCAGTTAATTTTTCATTAATAATTTGGTCTTTTTTATACACTAATTTCTAAACATGAACCGAATCTGATTAATTCCAAATACCAAACAATAGTTGAAGTATCAAGGCCACTTTGAGACTTATCATAAAACATGCGGTAACATTATCTTGCGACGAGACAGCCTGGGTCACGAGCGCACGCGCTTCCCTGCGCGGCACTCCGCCCTCCTACTTCATTATTACAACAGGACGCCAACGTTTATCGCCAACAATTCTAAATCATGGTACCCTTGCGGCAAGAAGATAACTAGAATTTCTCACCGAAACTATCGAAACGAAGAAAGTAACTATTGTTCTGGGGAAGTTAACACAATTTGTACATATACGCCAACAAGACCGGCGCCGTCACGCGGACGCCGACTTGAGCGCTGTAGACACATTATAATATAGCTAAAGTAAATTGAAACGTTACTTACTATGCGTAGATAGACAATATAGCAGACGCATGAATGACGAACATCCATTGGCGATTTTAGTGCTCTTAAACCTAATGCGGCGCAGACGACCCTCATACACATAATTATATTAAAATAAATAAAAATATGTCAGATTGCCACGTGTCACATCTGTTTTCTGTAGAGAAACGGATAGTGCATAAGATCAAACATATTGCTGTACTATAGAGTGAAGCTTATACTTAGCTCATTGCCGAGCAGGAACGGACATCATAGCGAAACAAAAGGTTCATCGAAGCCGACTACCACCGTAATATGTACTTAAATAGCAGGCAGATATAGTCTCCTACATGGTCTTATTTTATTATGTAAACTTTTAACATATTTTTAAGTAAGCTTTTTTGTTTTAATTCCCGTTTACATATAACAAAAATATGATCTTATTTCTCTTTTTTTATCCATGTCCGTTTATTTTTTAAACCTTCTACTTAGTGTAAGTACTAAGCAATAGTACAAGAAACTTGAAAAAAGGCGTTTAATTGCCGACAAGATTTTATAGTCAAATATAACCAATGTAAGCAATATGTTTAGTTTAAACGATGTCTCCGACTGGAGTCGGAAGAAATACAGACATAGTAACAAAAAAGGTTTAGGTACTTATACATAGGAAGGGAGAGGGCCGGCCACGTCGCTGACATCTAATTTAGCCTAACATTTGGAACAATCACTACTGGCTAATGATACATCTATACATTTGGCGACCACTAAGTCTAATCGTACGTGAATCGCAAGTGAGAAGAGGCTGCGTGGCGGTAAGACCTACGCAGGCCTACTACAGAAGACAACGGAAAGATCCTACCAGGGAGGTACTTATGCATAAAGATAATATTTCATCTTAAACACGATTATGTGTGCCGGTTAATGATAAAGGTAGGTATACGAAACAGTCTTTTGATACGGGCCAAATATTTTTAAATTTTGATATCCCTAGTCGCAGATGGATCTAAATTGTAATGTATAGTAAGATTACACATTAACATGTAAGTAGATATTCTACTTAAGAGTAGATAAATAAACAATATCTAGAGAGAGCCGCGCCGGGTAGCCGAAGGCTCCTCGGCGTGGATCGCGCCATTTAATACGTAACGTAAAGATAATCCGAATATTTCACTGAAATATAATGCATTTAAAGTATACAAAATCTAACGTAATAAAAATCATAACTAAATCAACAAGCATCATATTGCACAGCAAGTTCACAATAATTTAAATATGAAAAATAATGCCGATTGCCATAACTGATTAATAATAAAATGTAATTAATAATAACATATTCTAAAACATTAATTATAATTGCCAGATTGGGAGCCTCGTTGTGTCCCTTGTCCCGAATCACACGTTTCGGTCGGGGTGTCAAAGTCCAAACTGAGGATATTATCACCCCACCAAAATTACTTACACACTTCCTTATTTCCTTGCTTTATTTCCTCAAATACGTACGAAACATATCCACTACGAATAAATTACTGTGGGATTGAACTTTGAACTGGAATCAAGAACTCGTATGTACATTGTTCGTAGTAACATAACGTGGATAAGTAACACAGAGTAGTAAGTGAGCATAATATGATATAGGCTATCCTCGTTACAACCTCGCCTTGAGTTCGCCCCTGTGTTTAAGGGTATAACTGTGCATACGTGCATTTCCTCTGTGAGAGTCCATTTCAGAGTACAGCACGTGAAAGTCAATTATCTCTGCCACGGGCGAATGCGTTCGAGAGTCGTATTTGCGTTGGTAGTACCATTGAATACTCTATGTTTTCGTAACGCACCGTGTGTTGCAAATAAAGTAATAATGCGATTGTCTCTTAAAAAGATGATAAGTCTCATTTAACTCAATATCACCGAAGTAAGAATGTAGGCAAGTCGCGAACATTTTCTTGGTGCATGCAATTTGCTTGCAGAGATGTTTCCAGAAACTGTCTGTTTGTTTGTAGTTATCGGAAAATATAATTGTGAAGGAGTATGTGCTTGTAAATTCAGTGTTTACGCTTTGTACACCACTATAACCTTAATATGTTTTTCTTAATAATGGTAATTTCCTGATTAATTAATACATAGTTTCATTCAAAATAATACTCAAAATTCAATAAAAGAGGCATTAATAATTCAAACGTATTTTCAAAAAGTAACGAGTAGCACCAGAGCTGACACTCGTTTTCTGTCAGGAACTTGGTGAAGTCATAGCGTATTTACGAACCATGAATATTAAAATGGCATCGCGTGCTCTTTTCAGAATGTTGAATGCGGCCCCGCGGCCGCCGTGTGTACGCCCTGGCGTCTCCTGTGCTACTCGTCACTAATAGTGGTGTACGGAAACGATTTAATAGTATCCGACCGAGCCGTTGCGGTTCGGGAGGAAGTAGTAAGCAGCGGGCAGCGGCGGTTGCACTCCGACCGGCGGTTGCGCCTGCGCCGCGCCCGCTGGCACGCTTCATATGTCGATTCGCGCGCCGTCCGTCACCGACGGGTCGGCCTCAATGGGCGACGCGCCCTGCCCGTTACGGGACACCGGTGTCTTTGGCGGACCCATCTCGCTGGCGTCGCGGTCGCTGTAGCGGCTGTCAGGTCGCGGGGATGCGAACGGGCGGAACGGCTCAGCAGGGCGCGTGGGCTCGAGCGCATGCCCGGGTGGCGGTGGCGAGCACAGCGGCGACTCGAGCCCGGCGGTGAGCGGCGACGGCAGCCGCGGCGAGTGCATTGGCAGCGGCGGCAGCCCCACGTGGCCAGGGTGCTCTTGCGGCCGCTGCGCCGCCACCACCATGTTGCACATTTGGCGGCGCAGGCCGTGCGCCACAGCGGCTACGGCGGCGGCGGCGGCTGCGTTCGGCGACACGCGCCCCTCGCGCCCGTTCCCACACCCGTTCCCTCCGAGCGAGGCCGGCGGCGCCTGGTTCACGCCATCCTGGAACACATACATCGCAACGTACAGTCTCTGTTGGCAGTATCGGCTTTCGCCTTACTTATCTGGTCTAATAACGAAGAAGAAATTTTGATAGACAACGTATCCATCCATCAGAGTTTCCTCCTATGAACATTTTTAGTAGCACATTTTCGCGTTCCAATTGAAACAATCGCAACCGCTAAATCGCGTAGGCTCGCAAATAGATTTAGTGATACGACTTATCAAAATGTAGAACCTATTAGCCTGCAACTGTTCGAGGGACAAACCAACCGACTGCGCCTACAAGCAAAGAACAAGAAAAAATTCCAGGAAAAAGCAGGCATCGTATCCTATGGCGGCGGTAATACAATTTTGGATGGTTACATGCCATGGTCAGTTTGCACCGCAACACTGTGGCGCAGTGGTCGTTCGCAGCTGGTGGTGGTCGCGTGTGCAATACTGACCGTGATGGCAGGGTACGGGAGCGGCATCTCCACATCCCGCAGGTGGTGCGTGGTGTGCGTCGTGTGGTTCTCGCGGAACACTACCGCGCGGATCACCCCGCGGATGTGGTCGTCCGGCCACACTCCCAGCAGGATGCGCTGGGGTCGCCCGCGTCCCTTCGGTCTTAAATCTGGAACGTCGCATAATAGTAAAACGTGAACACGCAAGGCTTATCTTGTATTCTTCACGCGCTGCATCGATGAGTGATCGTGGTCACCTACAATAGCAAAAGGAACAACTCAACTCTTCGACTAATAAAAATAGTACGTGGAACGGAAGAAATATGAATAAAACTGATCAATTGAATACATTAATTCCAATATCGACCTCTCATCGAGACAGTCATCGTATCAACATACCAACGATTAGATTTTTCACATAAAACATCAATAAGCTTGATAATTTAAAGAAATAAAAATAATTGGGTTGCAAATTATACCGCGGGCTCTAAAAGTACACACACATAGATATATTGTATTGACAGTTTGTTTTCTCAAATGTCAACCAATGATCAGGTACATTTAAATTACATGCAAGTAATATTGAAATATTGCTTACAGGTAACTGTCGTTTCCGATTTAACGTCATGTGCAGTAGAAAAAAAAGAAAAATATTTGTCAAACCAATGTAATCCAAACACCAGCCCAAAAGTGTGACAAGCTGATGAAATGGGGTAATTCCATTGTGCAAAGAATAATAGCAAGTAATATACAGGATGTGGCGTAATGAGTGGATAACCTAACCTAATAATATAACCTACAGATAGGTGACATCGTGCTGGTTCACAGGAAATAACAAAATACATATTATAAAAGTCACATAATTTTCGAGTTTAAACGAGTTTAGTATTTTTCTTAAATAAAAATTGTTCTCGCAACACAAAAATGGCAGTGTTATTTCGATAGCACATTTGACTAAGACTACTAACCTAAAACAGATCGGGTAAATTCCTTGGTTTGCAACCTTGCTCGAACTCGAAAACTATACAACTTTTACGGAACACAACTTTTGATTTTCTTAACCACCATGATGGCTCCTTTCTGGAAGGTTATCAATTCATTTCGCTACATTCTGTAAATAGTAATTGACAATTTTAAATGATTTAATAGTAATTATTAAATTATTATTTTGTTTAATAGTAGTTATTACAGTAATTGAGATATTATTATATGAAAAGTCTGCCTTTCCACAGCTTCCCAGAATTTTTTTTGGGTTGGCGTGCATTATTTAATATTGTTGCAATTTTCGCTGTACTCTTCAAATCATATGTATTCTAAATAATTAATGAGACTTCTCATTAAAAGGGGTAGAAGGATGTGTATCGTTGTAGAGTTCTTAATAATAGTAAAATATCATTGTAATCATTTAATAGAATTATTTTATTGCTAAAACCCTGAAAAGTATTATTAGAGTAATTGATAGCCTGATCTTCTGCAATTTCAGGTCCATACCAGCATTTCTAGCTAGTTCCGGTGTCTGCCCATCTGTCTGTATGTCTGTGTACTGAACTTGCATCATACGTGTTGCGACGTTTTTATGTATGTAAGTAGGTCCGATCGTCTAAATACATTTTCGGGGGAACCTTCCCACCTACCAACCGACTAACCTACCTACTTGCTAACATGGAGTCAGGCACGTTTCCAATGGCGGGATCTAAGAACTCTATCTATTACTACTGTCGCATCGTTTTCGGGAAATGGTGAGAGGCAAATGTCGAGTTTCCCTACTCGTTTAGCTAGTATTAGCATTTATTACGGGCCCAACCGTGAAACGCATTACCAAGTTATTACAAAAGGTTTTTCACAATAATTGTGTACATAAAAGTTATCCAAAAATACCGGACCTTATTATAGAGGTATATGACAAGCCAAGTCTTAGTCCCAATAAATCAAATCCGCTTTAATTCAATGAACGTAACTCAAAATCGTCCCTTCTGGCATTATTTAACTAAACTCTTAACCGGCTCTATATTGACAAGAATATCTCAAAATCATCGCGTTTTTTACTAGGTATATCCCCAAAATAAAAGTCTGGATACGTCCGTGAAAAAACTGAACGAACGTGCATGAATTTATAAAAAATATGTTTTAACGATTAAAAAAAAACTATTTTCACTTCTCGTGCTCGTAAAGTTCTTGTGTATGCTTTTGTCTAAGCGGACTAAAACTACATTTTGGGCACCCGTGGCAAAAAGACCGATTTTAAGCACTACTGCATAAAATGATTATACATTTTAAAATTGTTCAATGAGGTTAGAATAAATATTTTACGGATAGGAAGTTTAGTTTTCATGCCTTTTTGGACTTAATTTCTTACATTCCTGTTTTACAAACTGAACTTCTGTCATATTTTGAATTTCGCGGTTACTTTAGGGTGGCCCTCATTAAGGAAATGGAAACAGTTTTTATTTTAAGGTTTTAAAGAATAAACAGTAAGAAAAATTATGACCTCTGGCAGGACTTGAACCTGCATACGAGCAATCTAGGGTTTCCGTCCCAACTGCTTTGCCAATTAAGCTACAGAAGTCTCTGCCTTACTCGTCATAATTCTCAAACCGTTCATGCTATCAACTAAAGTGTTGATGGTGCCATCTGTAAATTTTTGTAACACAACTATTAACCAAAACCGGAGCCGTTACAGGTTCATAGGCCTGACGAGATACGGCGCACTGGCTATATTATTGAATATTTGTTTATGAAGTGTTTCCACACTGGTTATTTCTATATTATTTTTCTTTACAGAGATATTACTAACAATATAAGGTTTAGTTAAGTTTAATTATATATATTTTTTTTAATTGTTCCCATAGTTTTAGCTTTGCTAAGTTTGGGGCTAGATGGTGCTGTATAAAAATATCCACCAATATTTATTTAAATATTTATTTTATAACTGGTTTATTTCCTCATAACTAAAGTGAAAAACAGAGTGGAACTCTGGCGAAAACCCATTTTATCCTCGACTTAAATATCCGTCTTTGCCTTTGGCTCGAGCTGATAAACGTCTTGGCTAAAATTGCTTATTTTATCCAATTATTGTATATTCTACTATCTTTGAAATACGGCATTCTAGACGAGCAAATATTATCTCTCTGTTAGCGAGTTTGTTTTCAACCGATGTGCTTTCTATTGGTTGCTTGACGCATACTTCTAAAGCCGGGCACTCATATTATAGTCGTTACTCTAACCGTTACAGATACAGGAACTTGCTCTAGGTAGTGTACTTCTTGCACCAGGCTGGCAAACATTCACGAGAAATATCAAGTTTGTTAGTTTGTAAACCTTAAACAAGCTCCACTTTTTGTAACAATTAGGTACGTGTAACGATAACAGTTACAGCTCGCTATTCAACATATTGACTACCGGCTTTAAGATTAATGCTGGAAGAAAAGATGTATTAAGTAACAAAAAAAAATACAATCGCAATGCAGATATTTCGCAGTGAAAAAACACTGTCTTTATTCAAATTCGCATAATCATAATAAACATAAGGTGTTATTACTTAAACGATAACTGAATGTCGTAGCGCAGGTCGAATTACATTTAATTATTACTTTAACAATTTTATTACAAGTTGATATGAAATTTTACCGGGACTTTGTAAGGCATATAGTGGTTATTTATACATGCACGCCCTTAACATGGCAATTATACCATTCAAAAGAGTACCTAATACAACATAATGATAATGTGCTTGATAACTATTAACGATAGTTAACTTTAAACAGAAAGAATTGTCGATGCTGTATTCGTATTTATATAACGAGGAAGGTCCAAATTACTTGGAGAAATATATCAATAAGTATAAACATTATTTATAGTGAAAGACGGGAGGCGCACCCCGCAGTCATTTTCAGTCCTTGATAAAGGGCATCGGATCGGATAAGCCCGAATATCCGACTCAATCCTCGTTTTTTTAATATGATTAATCCATAAAAAAAAGCTAAACCAAAAAAAAAGTAAATCCTGTCTAAACCACGTCTATTTCTATAGTAATAGAAATCTTAAAATGGTCAAAAGGTAAAGTTAAGGGAGTGCCATGTTTTCGGAATCTTATCAGATGTTTCCTTAAATTAGTTTTTACCAAAGGCGCCATAATTAACGAAATAATACATATACAGGCAGACTTTAATCCAAACTGAAAATTTAGGTTATGATATGTAGGTGCTCGTACACCTACATATGTACGAGCACATAATCGAAGCCTATATAGATGTAAAATAAAAACTGTTTTCAAAATTGTCTATTGTATGGCAGATAGATTTTTTTTGGTGATTTAAACACACAATGGGAGATTTTCCAAACATGTTTTCTCATAGAGAGCTACTTTTGTTGACTCTCTACTCGATAGATGGCGCTGACTATACTTGCCAGTCAAAAACAGAATAATTTAAACTGTGGCACATAAAATACAAAAAAAAAACTTGACAATGACAGTAAAGTCTGGTCAGTGCCATCTACAATTAACTTTTTCCGGAAAATCTCCCATAGAGTACTTAACCAACAAAAAAATTGGTCAACCACTTTGTTTAAGTATGTCATAGGCTTCTACTACATGTACCTATCGAACTTAAACTTTTCCGTTTGGGTAAAAAGGCATCAGTATAATGCAATAAATATGCAGTTTCTTGATCACAAAATCGAGCTGTGCTACAACATCTGACATTGGTCTAAAGTCGCGTCATACCTGCTCCGCCATCAGCGCTGGGGCCCAGCATGTTGTGGACGCGGTTTGCGTACAGCACGAACGTCGGGTACGGAATGTCGTACTTCCTAGCCGCTTGCGACAGCGACAGGCCTTCCTTCAGGACCGAGAAGATCGCTTCTGCCATGGTCTCTGGCCGCCAGGACTTCAGTGGGCCGCGCTCTCGGAGCCGCAAGTTGTGCACCATGTTCTGGTTTGTGCTCCAACATTGCTGCCACAGGGATTGCATCCGATACTGGTACGTCTCTGCTGGAATGAGAGGTGAAGCGTTAATTTGCGGACCTGCTTATGGCAAACAGTTTCTGGCTTTCAGGGAATCGGTTAGCAAGACAGAAGTATTATTGGATATAGTATTGAGTATGGATGTAATGCATTTTTTTTTGTTTCAGGCTCAAGTTTGACCGCTAACTCGCCTGATGATAAGCTAAGATGCGGTCTATGTAGCACACTTGCCGAAACCGATTCACTCGCAACTTGTTGGTCACCTAGATTTCGACCTGAGACCTCTCAGGAAGACAACAGCAGCAGCGAACTGCAATAGGCTGAATGAACCATTGTATTACCTGACTACAAAAACATTCGTTTTGTTACGAGATAAGGTAAGTATTTTTATGATGCCAGGTGGTCAATTCGGAAGGTTTAAGTTGACAGAACTAAACTAACTAAAGTATTGCTGTCCTTAGCTAACATGCTTAGTAAAAAAGTGACAGCAATACTTTAGTTAGTTTAGAACTGTCAACTAAAACCGCCATAATCGACCACATAGTCAATGTAAAAAATTAACCTAATTATAGAAAATCAATGTAGGATTTCAAAACGAATTCCGAAACAAGTACGTATACTTAAAAAAAACATCCGATTTCAATTTTGTTTACTATGATGACACATTTTTTCCAGCTATTTCGATTTAAAAACCAAACTACTGAACTGATTTTGATGAACTTCTATGGGACCAATCAGAAATTATATCCTTTTAAATAAAATAAAAAATCCGAATCAGTTAATAAACGACAGAGTTCAAAGTTGCAAATATTTTAAAAAAACACGCAATCGTATTGAGAACCTCCTCCTTTTAAGAAGTCGGTAAAAAATGTGCTTAGCCCAACTTTACGTGTTTCTTAACAACATAAAGGGCTCTATCAGCAATTTCAAATAATATGGTATAATTTGTAAACAAAAATGAAAAGAAGCGTAGAAAGTAGGAAGTAGTTTCAGAATATTAACTTACTATCAAACAAGTAAAAAAAAAATTGGCGTTGAAGCTGTAATTCTTTACTTTCCGCTGGAAAAACTAGCAATAGCAATGAAGACTAGAATTTGTATTCACTTTTGTTCGACTCGCTGCTGCTGTTGTTATGTTGTTATTTGCGAAAGGGACATTGTGCGAAAGGAACGTTTTGCGTGCAGTAGACATTTTAAGAAAGGGACATTCTGCGACGGAGGCTGCTGTCATTATTAGTAACAATAGACTAAAAAAAGGATAGTTGAGCTGGCCTACACTTGCGTCAGGAGACGGCCGACGATATCACAGAAAAGCGAAAGTCCTACTTTCTCTCTTCATTGGACGATATAGATTTATAAAGTAACATATTTTATGTGGCAGTCTGTGAATTGGCAACACCGACCTTTTCCATAGGCTTGCCTACATGTACCAAATACACATTTGTGCGTACACTTGGGTTCATAATTAAACGGACTAAACTGACAGATGGAAATGTCACACAAATAATGCTGCCAGCTAAAAACCGCAGTGATGGAAATAGTTCAGTTCATATCATTCAAAAAAAAACGAAAAATTATTAAGTACCTAACTATCGTGAAACGTTTAAAGTGCTGCCATTGGGAGTGCAGGTAGAAAAGGCAAAACATATTGTGCTATTACGTTATCTGTAAAATGCTACAGGGAAATGTAACATTATTTTCACGATTTATAACCTTGAAAAGATTCGAGAAGTCGTAAATACATAAATCAGGAACTAAATCCTTTTACAAAGACTATTCTGAAAATATTTGTTTAAGTATTAAGTTTGTTAACTTATGTAAGTACATAAATTAATAAACTTAATCTTTTTATCCCATTATATACTATTTATTTCAATTTGCTGGTATAAACTATTACAATTATTTCAATTTTGCAAATAAGTAGCAACACTCGAAATGTCAGTTTAGTCCATCTTTTTATGAATTTGACATAGATACAAAATGACCTATGGTCTTAGTCGTGAATTCAGTGGTTATTTATTGGCTGTTTTTTTGCGATGACTTATTTGGATGACATGGATTTGGTCTCGAATATTATTATTTAGTAAAAAAAAAACTATTTTACAAACATGGTATATTATGTGGAATCTAATTTAAACTCTATTTTTAACAGTATCCATATTACATATTCTGAGGCGCGCGCGCAGGTGGTGGAGACGTGTGACGTCAGCGAGCCGAGCGCTGCAGTGGAAACTTGAAACACTGTCTTACACAAATAAAGTACAAATTATCTTGCACTGGATAATATTGTATTGTATTCTTGACATTATTGTAGTTATAGGTATATCTATGTTCAGATGCGTTTTCTATGGGAACGAGTGAATCTGCCCTACTACGACAGACTAGAGAAAATTATTGGATGGATGCATCCACTGAAGTAATTTTTCATTTATCAATTACCAGGAGCGAAAAATGAAATTTAAATAATAAAACTTTTTCGCCACGTTTTAAGTACATACTCGACTGCCTTATACGTAGCTCAGTTGGTAGCATGTCTGCCTTCAGAGCTGTAGGGCGTGGGTTCGATCCCCACCCAGGGCAAACATTTATGTAACGAACATAGATGTTTGTTTTGTGTCTGGGTGTAGTATGTATTATAATTATAAGTATATATTTACAAAAAAAATTGCTTATCAGCGTTTCCATAATAAAAGATTTGCTTAGTATGCGGTTAGACGGCGCTGTGTGATAAATCTCCTTCATTATTTATTTATACTTTTAAATAACAATGCCATCGTCGCTTGTGTAATTGTACAATTTTGAGGTGTTTACCTCGGTTATCATGCTAATTAAGTATTTATCTCTATTTTAAGATTCTCTCTATGTCATTGCAGTTAAAAAGTTAAAATAAAACGTAGTCTGCCACACAAAATTGCTAAATAACTATGAAGTAATGAATTGACTCATTATAACACATTTCATAGTTTGTTATAGTCTTAATATGGTAAGAATGGCAGAAATAATAGGCAACGTTTAATGGCATCCCGATGTCAGTTGCCCGCACCTGCCTTTATTATAAGAAGTTATTGACCTTAAGTTTGTCTGTTAACTTTATTCGCTTAGAAACAGCTTGTAGAAAAAAAAATTGGCGTACCCAGGTATACCAGGTAGGTTATTTAAGATAAACTTTGCTTATTTTATATATTATAAAAAAGTACAACCGACTTCAATTAATTATTAAATAAATAAATTAATATTAATAATAATAAATAATAGCTGTTCTTTCAGTTCAGTGCATGTTTCGATATTTTTATTTTTAATGGTTTTTGTTAATCTCATTCCTTTATATTTTTTTCGTAATGTTTTACTGATATTATTTTACATAGTTTTATTTTTAAAACGTTTCGCTGTTTTAAGCCTTTCGTGGCCTCATTTCAATCGGCCTCAACGGAAGATCAGCCATGTTTGATAAACAGCATTACGCTGAGTTGAAGTCATTTTTGTGACATCACTTTTAATTTTATTTTATTTGTAATTAACTTTACTTAGTTATATTAGTACCTACGTTAATGATGTTACAAAATAAATCATTTTTCTTTCTTTCTTTTTTCTTTCAATTTCGACTATCTGGATGACATCTTCATATTTTCCAGATATTTTGATTTATTCCAGTAATTTTGATTTATAAACCAAACTACTGGAGCGATTTCGGTAAAATGTATATAGGACCACCTCTGAAGTATCAATATATATATCACCTACCAAACAAAAATAATCATCAAAATCTATTCATAATTGGCGGAGTAATCGCGTAACATACATACAAAAAAAACAAAGTCGTATTGAGAACCTCCTTTTTTGAAGTCGGTTGAAAATAGCTAGTCATAGTAAGATTGCTAGTGATTAAAATAACTGAAATAACAGATACTAGCCATAAATAGTGATAATCTTTACTTTTGGTAAGGAAACTGTTTTATTCCGTCGCCAATACTCTGAAATGACTGCCTTATAGCTCAGTTGGTAGCATTGTCTGCATTCTGACCTGTAGAGCGTGGGTTTGATCCCACCCGGGGCAAATATTTATGTGAGTAACATAGATGTTTGTTCAGTGTCTGGGTGTAGTAGGTATGTATTATAAGCATGTACTTACAAAAATAATTGTATACAGGGTTAGTTCTAATCAGTTAGCATCCTTTTCGGGGCATATACTGAAATCAAAACAAACAACTTTTACTATGGGGCCAACACTGAAATCGCGAAAAAAAGACCATCTGTTACATTCAAAAAGTTCATCGACCTTGGGCAAAATGTATGGAACAGCTGTTTTTTTGGGATTTAAATGTTGGCCCCATAGTAAAAGTTGTTTGTTTTGATGTACAGAATATGCCCTTAAAAGGATGCTTACTGATTAGAACTAACCTTGTATAGGTATTCTATCAGCTATCTGGTTTCCATAGTAAAAGCTTTGCTTAGTTTGAGGCTTATTTATTTATAAAATGTAATGTACATGTTTTGTAAGTCTTTTTTTTTTCTACTAGCTATTTTTATGAGAATTTAAGGTCCAGAGTTCGTGTCGCTTTCTCACTCGCGCATTTCACCATTTTTGAAGATATCAAATCACTGAATATACTTAGTTATGAAAAATCGCAGTCGGCAATACAATAAATTGCTGAGAATAGCATTACAAAGGTTCAGTACAAATATAATTTTGATTTATACAAGTTTCAGTACTACCTAAAATAGGATTTTAGGTCATGCCTAGTATTACGAATAAACACTTCGTCTTCAGCCATAAAACGTCCACTGATGGACGAAGGCCTCCCCCTTTATAGAGGGGTGTTGCCATAATCCCCACGCTTGGCAGGCGGCTTGGGAATCGTAGAATGCTCACCACCGTTAACTGAGAGGACGCTGCTGCCCGTCCTCCGGTGGCTCTGTGCAGTTTAAGGACATACCCAGCGGAGTTATTATGTAACTTTTCGGGATCGCGATTCGGATACGAGTTGTCAAAAATAGACACTTGTCACTGTCACTGCCAAAACTCATTTGACCCTGCAGGGCAGGATGAAACGCCAAAAGACCGACGGATTTGCTTAACTTAATTAAGGAAATCAATGCATTCGTTCGATAACGATAGCGAGAGAAATCCATCCGAGATACTGTGAAGCTGTGACAGTGACAAGTGACATTTATGACAAATCGCGATCCGAATCGCGATCCCGAACAGTTACATGATTAGGCTGCAGGTCAGGAATAAAAACTTGCTTGGATCGAAATGTTGTTTATTTCCATGCCTTTGTAAAGTTATTTTTAGTAATTTTGCCGTTTGCGATTTTTGATTACTACGAGTATATTCAGTGATTTTATGTTTCGTGGTTAGACTACTTTTAAGTAAATACTCAATGTTTTGGCCAATATTTTACTAATGTCATAGATTCTAGGACAAACAAACAAATTTGCGTATTTCGTAGCGCAGTGACACTGGATACTTTTAAAAACATACTTTACAAGCAGTTATTTGACCACAACTCACTCTAAGTAATATTACGGTGTGATCGAAGATAGCAAACGTACCTAGCCTAGAATGAACTAGCTGTCAAGTGAAGCTGCCGGGACACACCGCTTAGCACACAAGTTTTTTGAAAATGTATGAAAATATGTCTGGTATTAGAAAACAGCACAATATAACGAAAAACGTAAACTTAAGCATGCAAAATTGCAAAAACAAATGAACAATAGAGCAATAGAGAAAAAAATATATTACATCTTACTTCTCCAAAGGACTCTGTAAAAAATAAACATTAGAAGGTAAGTTAAGTAAAACACACATCCAGTCTTAAAATCGCTTTAATATTTTATTTTGTATAAAGCAATACATAATAAATAAAATTAAACATGCATTAATTTTATTATGGGCCAATTTGATAGCGAGCAGTCTAGAGTTATCGCGCCACAGAGACCGTCGCTTTTTTAGGATTCCGTATCCGAAAACTGCCTAACGGAACCTTAACTAATATTTAATCGTCCCCAATAGTAATATAGAACACTAAGTGTGTCATTACAGACATAATATACATGATAATAGGCTAGATGACTGTTTTTTATTTATTGTCCTATTAAAATGTGGCCCATAAATATAGCTGATTAATGAAAACAAAATGAAAATCTGATCAAAAATAAGCAACTTATAAGCATTTTAATATCATGCTAGACAGAGAGGCGAAACAGCAAATAGTGACGTCAGTTCTCAGTACGCCATATAAATTATATTCTGTCAAGTAAGGCGTGACGTCATTTTTTGTTTTGTGGGAAAGGGACAGAGTTTTCTCTGACAAAAACTTTAAACGCTCATATATCAGAACATTATTAACCGATTTAAATATTTTTTTCAATAAACATACAATATTTACTAAAACTCTTCATCAAAGCTATTGGTTTCAACGATATAAACATCAGTCATCTACCATATTACTTGATAATCTCATGACAACTTATCTATCTATCATGAATAACAATTTTTCTGACTTTTGATCAAAAATCAGGAAATTGAGCGAATATAATTATAATTGACATAAAATTATTATAATTGACATAACATTATTATAATTGACATAACATTATTATAATTGACATACCATTATTATAATTAACTAATTATCAGTAATGCACTTAGTTACCTTTTCTCTCGATATACTCATTTTTGCTATTTGAAGCTGTTTAGCGAGGAAAGAAAGTAATACTGCAAACTGAAAAATAGCTTAACGTGATAATGTAAAATAATTATAATCAACATCGATTACATACCGCAAACGATGCGATCATTTAATAGTGCCCGGTTTAGCTACAAGGGCAATAAAACTGCTTGAAATTTTAATTTCCCGACACATGCTGACGCATGTATCGTAAGAGGTTTTCAGGTTATTATCAATAACCTACTTTAAGTGCGTAGGTTAGGTATAACGCGAAACATAAATATTTCGGAACCAAAAGACCGCTCAATATCAGAAACAATAAGCTAGATACAACTTATTCATGTTGACATTATATTTATACTAAAATTACAACAACAAAAAACCTGTTATATTTTCATGGTATTCGAAATCATTCTATTTCTTTCTCTGTGTCACAGCGCAGATAAAGCAGCATACAAAGGGTGGTTAAGTATGTATATAGCCTACCCAGTAACAAAATACGGAACTTAGAAACTATTTTACAAATTAACCATATTGCTATTATTGATTTTATTATATTTGCATTTGATTGAGATCAAAATTATTTACCATGTTATTTAAGTACTCACTCAAAGTACTCTCAAATGTTTTACAACGCTATTACAGACTTTTATGGTTCATTATTAAAATGAAACAATATCCGCTTGGGGACTTTTTTTATATTAGCTGGAGACGTATTATATCTGTTTAAGAAAGCATTAGCGCGGGGACACTTTTGAGGGTTGATTTTCATACAGACTGTATATCTATAGTATTATTTGATTTAAGTATACTATACCTACAATTTTGAACGGACCTGGGTATGTCCTAAAACTACACCCGGAACCACCGGAGGACGGGCAGCAGCGTCATCTCGGTTAATGGTGGTGAGCATTCTGCGATCCCCAAGCCGCCTACCAATTAATGGTGGTGAGCATTTTGCGATCCCCAAGCCGCCTACCAATTAATGGTGGTGACCATTATGCGATCTCCAAGCCGCCTGCCAACATCTCCTTTTTAAGGGGAAGCCTTCGCCCTGGGGCTTTCTGGCTGATGATAATGATGACAATGTTGAACTTTAATTACCGAGGGTACAGTAAAGAACTTAAAGTAAGTTCTTATAGGCTGAAAGGCCTGCCCTAGTTTCAGACTTATTACCGGCCGACTGCCGAAGGCCACTGACATAGCTTGGTGGTATTATTGAAATATCCAACAAACAACAGAAACCGACTTTTTGTTACTCATACTCATTTTGGCGAGACGGATTCTTCGCCATCCTATAAAAAGAAGACGTCCCGATGGCGTATTTTCTACAAAATGCCCACCACCATTGAAATGCTTTCAGGGAACTCCCAAACGTAAAGTTTTCGTCCGTTGCTCGTTTGAATTGTTCTACGTGTGCTTGCACTTGTTGAAATTTTAGATCTGTCTTCCGGTTCAACTCATTTGTGTTGCAAACGCTTTCTAAGATAGTACGCTCCTCTCTGTCGCTGATGCCTGAAGTTGCCAATATTTGTCTTTGATCTAATTTTCTATAGAGTTTGGAGTATAGCGTAGAGTACGGTACGCGAAATTTCTTGGCAGCTTGTGCGATGCGCATGTCCTCCACGACGACGGCCTGGATGGCCGACATAATACGTACCCTGTACGGCTCCTCATAGGCTGATGTTCCAGGTAGTGGTTGCAATGTATCAATGGTTGCACCTTAGAAACGTTAAGTAGTACTATAGTATTATGTACAGGAGAACCAGTCCCTTATAGAAGAGCGAGACATTTGCCTGGTGGTAAATATCACGCCGCCCATAACAGTAGCAGTGCCAGAATTGCAGAGTGCTATTGTGAAATTGTGACCAAAATCCTACTCCGCACTGCACTGCGTTCGTCACCCTTAGATATTGGATGTAAAATATCTTCATGTTCAGTAATTTATCTGGTAAAATGATATCAGATGATGTGTTGTGACGGCTCTGCAATAGAGTCCTACCACTACATAGCCTACCCACTAAAATATAATTATATTCATTAATCGCAGCGTCTTTTTACAACCTGTGCATTCGCCGGTACAGTAGCCGCCAAACTTGTTGTCAAATTGTCGGCATGGAAGGGGTGAGCATGCGCAGGTACGTCGTGTACACCACTGAAGAGGGAAGAGGTAGGGTCTTCGCTTTTCTGTGGTGTACACTAAACTTCTGTGCAGTATATTTGGCAAGTTTAATGACAAGTAATATTTTTTTATTTCTGCGCATTCCCACTTTTTGACAACTTGCGTGGCGATTGCACTTCACAGTGCGTCGAGCCTCTGGCGGTGTAGTGATTGACTGTTTCCGCTGCCTTCAGCGGCTTAGGACATCGGTCAGTTTAAGATTAAATTTATCAATGGACATTTGAGAGTGAGAAGAGACTTAGTTAGTACCAGAATTTGTACAGGCCTTGGCATTTGATGCTTTACCAGCCTACATTTTTTTCTTGGTTACTACCCGATTTATACTCGTAAAACTTTGCATAATGCTTTGCTTTGCAAAAATGAAGCCAATAACCTACCTACTCGTAGGTACTGCATTTATCTTAAATTACTGACGTGTGGTAGAAATTTGTATCTTATGAACAGCAATACGGCATCTAAATAAAATACTAGAAATTTACCGAATTAACTTTATTAAGTACTATATTACAATATTTTTTTATTACTGGGTGTGAAGGAATTTGACATCTATATTAGATCGCGTGTGATGATTTGACATCTATATTAGATCGCGTGTGATGATTTGACATCTATATTAGATCGCGTGTGATGATTTGACATCTATATTAGACTCAAGGGTGATGAGCACACGGCGCAGGACTTTGATTGCAAGTTATCAATTCGGCACTGCGCCTGTTATGGACAGGCATGAAACTTCCCGTGAGGCGACCAATACATAAAAAAAAACAAATATGAAAATTACAAAGTGAAAAGACTTGCTTTTAAAGATTGATCGAATTGTCAATATGATATTATTTACAGCATAATCCTGTTTGAATTTCCCTTCCATTTCTATTCCACTTTGCGTAAAATAATGTAATTAAAACCTTTTAGCTGTTTTTTCGAAAATACGAGATGTTAAAAAAAAACATTTACAGAACAGCTAGATTATTATAGCTTTACATAAACCTTACGCTTGTTCATCTATTTAGCCCGAAACAGACCATGACGATAATAACTGACATTAACATGAATTTTAAAAAGACATATGTTAAATATCTACATAAAAATCATGCATGAAATCTACATTAAAATATACGTAAACCAACACGTAACGATTACATTTTTAACGTAATTATTACAACGAACATTATCATGCGTTACGAGTATCATATTATTATACAATGTGTTATGGAACGATCATATCATATCATATTTTATTTTATTATAAATGTATAACATTTTATTTAGGACCAAAATACCAAAATTTGTACAGCTCAAGATTTCGGAAACCATTTTTCCTACCGCTAGTAAAAAAGATAGCTATGTAGCTATCTTTTTTAGAACATAAAGAAGCTCTCGCTGTAGTTTTATACACGACTGCCAAAAAGAAGTGAGTGTGTAAGTGTTTTTAGAGTTCATGTATCTTTATCTGTATGTGAGTTTCTTTGTTCTACTATAACTTCTAAATGCCTGAACAGATTTAGATATATGGGGTATAGTTAGAATCCTTACATCATTCCGTATCCATTCATTCTTCATAATTTTACATAGGCTATAATATAAAAAATACTGTACGGCGCCATTTTGAGATACCTTTTATTATTTTACATTTTAGTTCGTTTTCGGCAGGGCATTCGGATTTTTTAATGTTTCTAGTTATTTACATTTAAATAAGATTTTAATTAAATAGTTTATTTCGTAGGTAAAGTTTATTTTGTCGTTTGTTTAGTTATATTTTCATATTTAACATTAAGGTCTCTCCTCTCTAGCTGATTCTCTATAATTATTCTTTCATTATTACATAAGCATTCCGAATTCCGATGCTATCCTCAAGTCTTTCCGTAACACGTTGTATTCACATTCACATAGAAAAAGGCTTACGATGACGTGAGGAAGACAATCGTTCTTTTAGAATTAAATTTAATCTACTCTATTTAAATTAATCTACTATAACTCAAGCAAGTTTAATGGGACAGTCAGAATTTAAATCTCATCGTTCATCCGAAAAAAGTCATTTGAAAATTCAACCCTTGGAGAGCCTGGTAAGAATCACACGGCGTGTCTGGTGGACCCGTAACCAAAATCTTAGGTTTATGCTTTTTTATATTATTTAATGAGTAAAAAGGCCAAATAAGAAGTATTTGTTTATTTTGAATATTGTTTTATATGATAAAATATAATAATATCAAACTTAAGTTGTTGAAAAAATCTTTACTAAATAAATGAAAGAACCTCTAGTTTTAGGTATCAACAACCAATCTTTGTTTTAAGGGGGCGACTAATGCCAAAAGTAAGTAAAAGGTGTATTTTTAAACACATAGATTAATGATAAAGAACGTAAATATTCAGATTAAAAAAATACTACAGGTAGGGGAAAAACCTAAAGAAGCCGAGTAACCGAATAGAATTTTGCAAAATAATCGTGTTTAAAAAAAATAATAATTACAAATTACCTACAAAAAAAAACTGTTTTAATGCAAATGTTCTAAATTATCAGCGACAACACCACTTTATTTTTTACGAATTACATAGCCAAACTAATGTTTGGCTATGTAATTACACAGTAGCTGTAAATTTTTTTTATTTCATGCCTACATTTTGAATAATTAAATAAAACCCCACCTAAATTGCTCAAAGCCATCATCATCATCAATTGTACCATGCGATTTTCGACTCTAAACTAATGGAAGAAGCGCGGGTGAAATCTGTTATTTTTCTGGCATTAGTCGCACTCTTAATGTCAGTCGTTTTTATCTATGCGCATGGGACGGGATCCGTAGAAGGTCCCGCGACCCATGCGCACAGAAAACGCGTGTTACTTGAACGCGTGAGCGATGCGGACTGCAGAAATGGCGGCAAAATGACCGCTAGTCTATATCGCGATGTTACTCAGGGGCGCAGTAGGCTTGGTTATTAATTCGAAGAAATATTGTCAATTATTTGAAGTAACGGGTCTGTCAGACCCACCAGGCACCCGTAAGGTAAAATTTCGTAAAAAATAAAAAAAAATCGTCCCTGTTAATGTTTATCACAAGTAAAAGAACAATTATAAAATCCTACACCCTCACCGGTGGAGCTGTCTGTGAGGCTGTTGGTAACAACGTATTTATTCTCTAAACACAAATGACTTTACAAAAATTAGTATCGTTAGTGTCGTATAACCGTAGTAGCCGTTTCCGAAAGTAACTGCATAATAAGAGTAAATACTTACTTTCGTAAACGACCATTCTTCAGCTTCGCCGGCGACCCATCAAAATACAAAGACACTATCGAATTTTTCTTACAAAAGGCCCACCACCATCTGTACCCTTTCAGTAAAGTGCCAAACGAGAAAGTTGGGTTCCTCATTCGCCTTAACTTCTCAACGTAAAACAGAACCTCTTTTAATGATTTGTTCGTCCTACGATTGTATGGCGAGACGTTGAGCTCACAACAAAACTCTAAGATAACCCGTTCTTCGCTCTCGGTTATGCCCGATTCTTCTAATATTGCCATTCGATTCGATTTCCCTAAAATGTTGTCATACAATGTCCCCTTAGGAATCGCGAAGTGTGTTGCGGCTTGTGTGAAGCGCATCTTCTGCGTGACGACAGCTTGGATGGCTTCATGCAGCTGGGACTCATTCCATCGTGGCACCTTCGATTGTACAGCAGATTCTGGTAGTAAAGCATTACGAACATGGATTGATTGACCGCTGCCTGAATAACGCCTGTTATTTGGACATCGGTCAGTTTTACATAAAAATGAACGATGACAGGACATTACAACTTTATCATGCATTATTTGTAGGTATAAAACTGAAGCTGGCAAAAAGGTGCGTTATTTTCATAAAATTCATGCAGTGTTATTTATCTACCATATACTTAGGAAGAATAATGCAATTTACTCGATAGGTGAAATCACCAAAAATCGTTTTACACATTTATTCTCTTCTATCTCTCAAGTTATAATACTGAATCAGTTAGTTAATTATAATAGGGTAGATGACTGATGTTTATATCGCTGAAACCAATAGCTTTGATGAAGAATTTAAGTAAATATATTATGTTTATTGAAAAAAATATTTAAATCGGTTATTAATGTTCTGATATATAAGCGTTTAAAGTTTTTGGTAGGGACAACTCTGTCCCTTTTCCACAAAACAAAAATTGATGTCACGCCTTTTAGCGTTTTTAGAATGTATATGGCGTACAGAGAAGTGACGTCACGATTTGCTGTTTCGCCTCTCTGTCTAGAATGATATTAAACTGCTTATAAGGTGCTTATTTTTGATCAGATTTTAATTTTCTTTTCATTAATCAACTATATTTATGGGCCACATTTTAATAGGACAATAAAAAAAACCAGTCATCTAGCCTATTACTAGTATCACTCAATAGAGGATTGTGATTGATTTCAGCAGTTATTTAGGGCGTGGTAGATAGGCCCAATCGCCCTTTGTTTCAAACATGTTCTTCGTAATTTTTTTATTCTCGTGATTGACGTAAATATAGGTATCATCGTCACTGCAATGACATAAGAAACAATTGCCTAGCGTTTGCTTTTTCCCACGATGTCACAATACTGTCATATCTGTAAGCATAGTACTTACTATATTAACTGCACTACTATGCGATACTTAAACGGTCAGGCCCGTTGGTTATTATTACATGCAACCAGAGACAAAGCTTCCATCCTATTTATATAAATAACAAATACCTATATACTTTAAAAAAAATGCCGAGTTTATTTTCTTTTACTTTGATTACTTTTTACAGCTATTTTGGTTTAAAAAAGCAAACTACTTCATCTATTTCTACGGGACCTTTGTTTTTGTTTTTAAAAGTTCCTGGCCATGGATACTAGTCCTTCAGCCGAATACATATTTCTTCATCGATCCTTCTTTCTGCAGTTAAATGAGTCGTAGTCACAGTCCAAGTCACACACAGTAAGTCACAGTCAAGTCCAATCATGCTCTAGTAAAGTCGTGGCAACTTTAATACAAGCTCCTTCGGAGTTTTGGAAACAACACGAAAAGACACGTTTCACTACATTATATCACTTGCCCACACTCTTGCTCGTAAATCAGCACTTAATGAATAAAACGCCACCATTTTTATACATTAACACTCGAAAAAACACAAGTTTTGGAAAATAATACAATGCATCGACATGATTTTCTCGCGTTCCCGCCAAAAACTCTTCTACGGGACCAATCCAAAAGTGATATCCTTTCAAATAAAATAATTTTCCAAAACAATTTATAAATGATGGAGATTTGAGGGGTAAAAAAATACAACTGAATTAGGATACCTTTTGTGAAGTCGGTTAAGAATGTAAATGTTCGTTTGTTCAATTTGCTAAATCCTGCTACCATGTTAAATCTCCAAAAGTTCGTAACCGACAGCTTTGATATTTTAACGCAACTTTGCATAATGCCCGTAATTAATATTTTATTATTATTTTATCGAGTTAAAGCTACGTGTGGTTCGGCATATCTAGTAAAACAATAATTATCCGATACAAAGTAGAAAAATGGAAGGATGTTTTCTAAAACTGAACTAAGGCAGAAAGCATCTTCAAGAATTCGTCTATGTACCAACTATGTATTTATTTATAATATAGAGGTATTTACTAACACGATTTTTGAAAATTGCAAATCACTTCCAGTCGATTCAATTAGAACTAAACACATTTTTTTCTTTGTTATTGGCATCGCTCGTTGTGTATTCTGGCAGTGTCAAATTGATGAATTTTCAAGTTTTTTTAAATTAAAATCAAGTTAAATATGTCATGAAATCACAGTTAGTCACACGAAATTAGTCATAGTCGAGTCCAAGTCATGCCCTAGTAAAGTTGTGGCGACTTTACTATGAGCTTCTAAAGAGATTTGAAAACAACACGAAAATACATGTTTCACCACATTATATCACTTGCCCACACTCGTGCATGTAATTCAACACTCAATTAATAAAACACCACCATTATTAATCATTAATTCGCAAAAAAAAAACAAGTAATAAAAGAAAATAATAGAATGCAACGGCATGATTTTTCCGTGTTCCCGCCAAAACTCCAATACACACATTATTCACCAGAATTACACCAGCACTATTCGAGGCTTTTGACATACGTCATTTTAATCAAGCTACATTAAATAGACGATAGGTATACGTCAAATCCGTCGTGGTCCGTGTCCGTTCTCGAGATGAGATGGGACAAAATAAGAATAACTGTGGTTAAGAAAAAAAAAACGATCGTTGACTTTTCAGACTAAGTATACTGTACTCATTTTTTCCCTTCAAAGTTGATATTTTGTATCTGACTGACCTTCCATAACTGTTTCACAGGTGTATGGTTCCATTATTACGCACATTACAGTGGTGAGTGGCATGCGTGTTTGTTACAATTCACATAGGAAACCCGTACTAGTGATGTGAAAAGGACAATCGTCACAATATAGGTACAACATAACGTAGATATTCGTGTGAGCATTTTTTTTAATATCACGTGACGAGACGATCATGACGTTCGCTTAGTGGTAAGAGTCACACCTGCCACTAACAGTAACAGTGCCAGAATAGGCTAGATGATTGGTTTTTAAAAAAAAAAACTATTATAATGTGGCCCATAGATATATAGATATTATGTAGCTGATTAAAGAAAAAAAATATTAAAATCTGATCAGATATAAGCAACTTATAAGCATTTTAATATCATGCTAAGTAGACAGAGAGGCGAAACAGCAAATCGTGACGTCACTTGTCAGTACGCCATATAAATTCTATCCTGACAAGTAAGGCGTGACGTCATTTTTTGTTTTGTGGGAAAGGGACAGAGTTTTCTCTACCAAAAACTTTAAACGCTTATATATCAGAACATTAATAACCGGTTTAAATTATTTTTTCAATAAACATACTATATTTACTTAAATTCTTCATTAAAGCTATTGGTTTCAACGATTTAAACATCAGTCATCTACCCTATTGTGAACTTGCGAACACAATTCTGCGCCGCACTGCACTGCTCTCGTCACCCTGAGATATTCATACCCACATACTTTCTCTGCTTAAAGCATGTACAGGTATTTACTTCAAAAAGCATTTTTGTAAGGTTTCTGAGACTATTATTATCACAGTTCTATTAGCTTACCTCACTAGTAACTGTACAGAATGTCTCAGGTTGCAATAGTTAAAGGTGTAGAATTGACAACTTTAATGAAATAAAGAAATAATTTATTTACGGGCCTTACGATAATTTAAACATCTGTCCGATCGTCAATACTGATACATTCCATTTAAAATAAATACATGACAAAGTTAAAGATTGGCGACAAAAAAACTTGCAAGAAAAAAAATACGAAGTTACCTCTAAATAGCACAATAAAAACTTGATAATCTACAAAATACTCTCAATGAGATCTTGAAACTTTGCATAATAATTAAACTAATTAGAAGGCAGGGATTGATCGTTTTAAATAAAAAAAAAACTACTACCTATAATAAAAAAACTATTACTTATTAAATATAATAACTGTAAAGAAGAAATACTTAGGAACCAGTTTAACTGATAGGCCTTTCTTGCTCTGCCCAGGCATAGGAGCGCCCGGTTTTTTGAGCTGTACACTCGACACTTTGCAGAATTCGAGGAAAAAAATAAGTTTCCATAAAAAATATATTTGTATCTAATTTTTTTTGAATTTAGCATAATTTGTTCACATAAATGATTACACTTTAAAACACCCTTTATAATCGGTTCTTGGAAGGCGATTGTAGTTTATTTCTAATTATCGTATCAATTCGTAACTTTGCAAATAAGTATACTTATATGTATTTATGTAATATGATTGATGATAATGGTATAATTTAGCACGAACGAGCTGATCTGTGGATAGAATCAGGAAGTTCGTTCATGTCACTAGGTACAAAGACGTATTAGTATTCCTTATGTACGAAATGTCACTACAGCCTACGCTGTAACATAATATCGCATCACAGTATTTTATTTTTATTTAAATTAAATAATAATATGTTATTATAACAGCAACTAAAGCATTTCACAAACTAAGTAACTAAGGAAGTCCTGGTTTTGTTGATAGGCCGTATAGCCGTATATGCCACCCCTATTATTTTAGAAAGGTACATGCGGCGGCGAAAATAAAGTTGCCTACACTCATAAAAAATATAAATCCGGCACTGCTATGGTATGTAATAATAGTTCTCACTTACTTATAGCGTAATCTAAGAGGATATATACCTGATCCCTTATCATTAGCTTAGAGTCATGAGCGTATATAAGGGGGGGTTAGGGGTTCCGACCCCCCCCCCCCCCCCCCCCCTCAGCATCCGCGTTTCATACTACGTCCCCTGGTGGGAATGAAGCGCCATAAGCTATTCGACAAAAATATCAAATGTGTATTTCGTCTTCGTGCTACCTTGCATTATTTTTATACCCTAGATGTGTGACTAGTGTAGCAGATTGGATCCTCGGACCCCTCCCATGCCAAACCTTTAGCTACGCCCATGCTCAGAGTAAGTACAGATTAAGTACTATATTATATACCAAAACCAAGGTTGCATACACGCGGTAATAAGGTTTACCAAACCCATCCTTATACAAAATTTTTATTTAACTGCAACTTCTAAATAAATATAAAAAATTATAATTTTTGCCAAAATAAAAAACTTATAGCATAGAATAATAATTGCAGATGATAGCTAAGTGCAGTTACTAATAGTGGCTTTGAAATCGACCCAAGCGTGCATTCATAGCTTCAATTTGACTAACCATACAACCGCTGTAAGATGCTTAAGTAAGCATAGCAGGACAACACCAATACCGTATTTAAGTAACAGCAACAGTTGTTAGTATGGAAAGGAACTGACCCAACTGACCTGCCAGGGCGGTGGACGTAGACGCTCCCATCCATGCTTGAGAATTTTCAAGCATGCGCGCCTGAAACAAAAGAAAGACATATTTAGTATTTACAAAAAAATATTATAATTTATAAAAGGACAAGTCTGTGAAGTAATAATAATAATCGTTTATTTCAGGCAGATTACAACAATTACAATTTCTTACAATTTTTTTTAAACTTTCACGTAAAATAAATTAATTCAAAAAACAAAACAACAATTTTAATTAGCTGAGTAATCGCGTAACTAACAAACAAATAATTAAAAAAATACCGATACAAAATACACAATTTCGTTTTCATTTCGTCGTTCATTTTTCGTTTCGCATAGTTTTTTTTTTTACTGGTAGAAGAAGAGTACCATTTTGTATTAGGGACCAAGACACATTTTAGGTCGATGCGCCAGCAAAGTTAGATAAGATATGATCAAGAAGATAGGGTATATTTACTTAATATAGGTTATTGTAAGCCTCGCGACTCCATTCGCGTACGGAAGAAATTCCACCCGGCTTCCAAATATCTTCTATACCTCTGGGTTATTTTTTCCCTCCCTATTTCTACCCCTTTAGATCAACCCTGGCAAAGAGGTTACTGTTTTTTGTTTTAAAAAGTGTATCTAAATACCCATTTTCATCACTATAACTTCAAAAACAAAGAACATTCCATAAAAAGTTTCATCCCCCATTTCACCCTCTAACCGTCATCCTTATCAAAAAAAAATTGATAACATAATTTTTTTGATTAAACGAAATATTCTTATACTTATTTTCACAACTAAACGTTAAAAAACAAAGGACTTACAAACAAAAGTTTACATCCATTTTCACCCTCTTAGTAGTTGAATTTCGAAAAACCATTTCTTAGAAAAAACCTCCTCTGACACCTCCACGCATCAAAACAAAATATACACTCTCCAAATTTCAAGTCTTTACGGCCACCGGTCTAAGCTGTGCGATGTCTGTCATTCAGTCAGGCATCATTCGGTTATTCATAATAGCACCTACTAGCACAAAAGAAATAATAGTACTACGGTACTAGACTAGATTGAAGATATTATGACACAATATTATTATAACATTAATAATTAGACAATCATGCTCTTATCAATAAACGTAAATTAGCCACATCTACGTTTATTAAGGAGGCTTTATAAGAATAAAAAATCAAAACGTGACTTTTGATAATATATTAGCAGCTCGCTTTTCACAAAAAAAATATAGGGGCAAGAGGCATATTTCTATTCGATGCTCTCTGTTATATGTAACTTGATAGCCATGTAAGTTACCTGTAGGTTATAGTACAACAAATGTTTTTTGTATGTAAATGTAATGTAATGGTTAACCGAGTGAGTCGGCAGCTCGCCGGCGATGCCGACGGACAAATGACGCCGTGGACTAAATTCCCCGCGGGCAGGTCAAGAGTCAGGATGGACCTCATTAAAGTCACCGTAATGGCTCCAATAATAATAACGGTCAGATGAAAAAGAACAATTCCTCAGTTAATTTACAATTTCCCATCTCGAACAGGAAGTTTACGATTGCACATTTTATCGATCGCTACTGTATTTTAATCGCGGTACGTTGCGCACGCGCGTGCACGTTTATTTACGTCCCGTAATGAAGCAAACAGCGGCATTTCTTTGTACCTCGCCCGTCTTGCTACAACTAAACACCATCGAACTTTTAATTGTGAACGCAGACAAAAGCGGCCATTTTACGGCGGCAGGGAAGAAACACAGTCCGTACTACAAATAAAATTGCTTTTATTAAGTTCGTGGAGTGGAGCCGGGCACTGGCGCTAGTGTTTATTGCGCGCGCACGTGCTCTAAGTACCGGTTGAAACGCTCCGATGTATTGTTTGTTTACCAGAATAAAACACTAAAATCCAATTCAATAACAAAGAATTAAAGATCCCGAAATAAAATTTATTGCTGGAGTACGATAAAATAGATTTATGTCGGTGTGAGGGGCGGAGGGGCGCGGGCGACGCCGCCGCCGACGCCTCGCGAGCGTTATTGCTTTATTACGTGCACTCGGTCAACTAAATTACAATCTGCTAACATTTTATTGGCAGTTATTGCATTTAATTAAGGGCGAGAAAATAAGGTTACCAAAATCCGGTCGGTGGCCGTTAACTCGTAGACTAGTTTACAGAATTATCGAAGGTCTCCGTGGTCGATAAAATTATCACCCGCGAAATCAATGGGATCGTAGGACATGCTCTGGACATGGAACCCTAAAAATACTGGCTTAACGATTGTTTTTGATAGAGGTACGAATTAACCGACATAGAAAAAAATTGGGGCGCTTCACACTGCGTTCCAAATATCCCAAGTATAAAAAAAAATACCTAATCGATTTACACCACAGACAAATAAATTAAAGACCGTCACAAACGACGAAGATGCTATATTAATTCGTGTTAAGATAAAGTATCGCTCGCCATACAACTTTGTAATACATCATTATTATTTTCGTCACTAGTTCGTCACTTGTTTTGTATGAGTAGCGATATTGAAATATGATCTAAGATAACATGAAAGATAGCATGAAATATGCTCACATTTAATTGTCAGTTAATCAGACTATAAAAAATAATAAAAAATGTGTCAAAACCACGTCAATTTTCATAATAAAATTAAGAGCACTTCGATTCTTCACACCGCGACGTGAACCCAGGATCAGCTACCAGAATCATTTTATAGGCTATAATACTTTTTTTTTTTTTAATAATTAAATAATTATTATTATAATTATTGCAAATCTAAGTTCTAATCGTTGCGTTGATAAAACTTTGATTACTATCTTATCATCATCATCATCTTTAATAGGGAGGAGTTGCCATAATCCCCACGCTTGGCAGGCGGCTTGGGCATCGCAGAAAGATCACTACCGTTAACGGAGAGGACGCTGCCGCCCGTCTTCCAGTGGTTGTGGGTGCAGTTTTTGGACATAGCTAGGTCCAATTCTTATTTACTTCCGGCATAATAAATGGATCAGATCTTTTTTCCCCAATTTTAAAAGTACAAGTTAAAAGTACTGTCCGGATCTGATCCTAAGAAGATTTTGGCTAGTTACCAATAACCTTTTATTGTATAACATTAACTTCCGTGTTACTACAATCAATAAAACTACTTCCTTTGATATTTTTGAGTGCCTACCTATCTAAAACATTCAAATAAGTAGTCGTAGTTATTCGACAATGATACCTATTTGTCGACCATTTTGATGCGTGTAACCGGTCATTTTCTTCGTTGACATAGTGTTTTTTTACTAATAACGTAATGGAAATGTCATTGTGTATTTATTTAATCGAAGGTCTCAATTGTAGGTACGGTTGGCTGAGGAATTTAATGACTTGGATGACAGAAACCACGTATATAGTAAAATCTTTCAAGAGACGGTGCGTTAGTTGCGTTATTCATTGATGCGCTTATCCTACTATATTAAAACGGCGATGATAACCTCTATAATATAGCGTACGTTTTCCGGTGTTATAGCTATCTTAAGTTATGCCGAATCCCACCAAGATTGTTTTTGTTTAATTGTTAAAGATAACAAACAGCGACAGAGTTGCTTTCGCATTTATAGTGTTACCATCTTTTGCATAAAACACTAAAACGTATATTAGTTAAAAAGTGTTGTCTTCTTTTTTCAAACTCAATTTTTGAAAGAAGTTGGCAAAACACTTTTTAGCTATTAGAAGGTTTGTAATTACGTTTTAGTGTTTTATGCATACGACGGTAACGCTATAAATGCGAAAGCAACTCTGTCTCTCTGTTTGTTATCTTTAACAATTAAACAAAAACAATCTAGGTGGGATTCGGCATAACTAATATTATAGTGGTTATCATCACCGTTTTAATAACATTTTTGTCATCCCGGATGAAAGGTTTGTTACACAGATTGTTATAGAAATTATTATTTTGGGAAAATAAACAATATTGGTGGGTTCGTCGTCGCGTCGTCGTTCGTGGGAGGTGGAGCCGCGGGATACAGCTAGTATTGCACTCAGATCAAGAACAAAATACTTTTTTCTTGATCTGAGGAAGGTATTAAGAACGCGTTTCAAATATTCATTTCCATATCCTGCGCAAATTGTCTAATTTATTATTTTGAAACAAGTCCATTTCAAGTCGGTCAGGGTCTATGTATTATATTCAGTGCTAAGTTATACTTACCTTACCTACCTACTTATGGTAGGCACGTAAAATGAGTTCTCACCCCCGATTGACACTTTATTGTTTAAATCGATTATATTCCATTCTATACATACACTCCCAAAGTCGATCTACTAGGTACTTACATCGTCTAATGCACACTAATACAAAATTTAATAAAACTGAAACGTTTTTAATCATCACTACAAACAACCAACAACTGTTAGTGAGTTATTATAATAATTTAGACTAATACCAACCTAACAATAGCACCAGTAACTTCGTAAGGTATTATTTAGACAGTTACGTTATTAATGGGGGGTGGATATGGGTGGAAGAAGGGGCAGTATACGAGGGGGAAATGGCGCCATTCTTATGCAAACTATATAAAAAATTCATTTTTGTAAATATTTGAAGTCGGACGAGCTTCCAGACGATCAATACTGCTGGTGCAGAATTCTACAGAGGCACAACTTGACATAATCGCTCAAAGCTTGTTATAATAGGAAAATATATTGTTGGAAATTGGTACCAACAAATAAAAGCAAACATATTCATTATTTGCACAATATAATAGGGCAAATAGAAACAACGGTAACGTATGTTCAAGTTAGTAGATAACCTGTTATTTATTTTTTTATCACATATATTCAAAAATACCTTCTTTTTTCCTCGCAAACAGTTCATTTTCTGCCCTGTTTTGAATTTGGAGTGTGGATATTGTTAGTAAAAGTTCCAATCACCAAAGAGATCAACCACGGACATTGTATGAACAAGTAACAGGCTGAGTTTTGGCGGGAACACGGAAAAATCATGTCATTGCATTCTATTATTTTCTTAAACATGTGTTTTTTCGCGAATTAATGATTAAAAATGGTGGTGTTTTATTCATTGAGTGTTGAATTACATGCACGAGTGTGGGCAAGTGATATAATGTGGTGAAACATGTCTTTTCGTGTTGTTTTCAAAACTCCGTAGAAGCTCATAGTAAAGTCGCCAAAACTTTACTAGGGCATGACTTGGACTCGACTATGACTGATTTTGTGTGACTGACTGTGATTTCATGACTTATATGACTTGATGATAACAAATAAATGTAAAAATTCATAAACTTGACACTGGCAGAATGCACAACGTGAGATGCCAAAAAAAAAAAAAAAAGTAACAGGCTGTTTGGCAAAGGAAGGCGCGCGAAATGTATTCCGCCTTCGTTCGTAGTTGTTTAGTAAAATTCGGATTTTACTGTGTTTTATTTTAACTCAGTGTATCTTCCTCAATAAAAAGTGAGAAGTGAGTGTGAGTAGTGAGAATGATGTAAACGTAGGTACTATTTTTATTCTTAAACTGCACTTACTTATTTTCTCATAGAGGGTGATAAAAATCAGAGTATCCACCTCGGGATCAACACTTTTTTAAACTCGAGTATTTTGAATCCCTCGCTGCGCTCAGAATTCTACTCTAGAATCCTTACACTCTGGATTTAAAAATAGTTGTTTCCTCCCTTGATAAACAATCTACTATGTAGAAATCGTACAAATCGTACCTATTATTGAAGAAAATTCAAATAGTAAGTAGCACTGTTTAAATAATAATACTACATACTCCTAGGAATAAACAAACCGTGTAGGTAAGTATTAAAAATCCGTTTAAAATATTATCCGTTTTGGTTGTAATTTTAAAGACTTTGCTGTTGAGTAAGCTACGTTTACAGTTCTATGATTTATTATTTTACTGTGATTATGTTGTGAAACGAGCTCCTTATAATTCGGCGCAGTTGCAATGCACCTTAATCTCGGGCAGACTGAAGGAACACCCATGAACATGGAATGTATATGGTAGAAAATAACCGTGATAGTTTAAACTAAGTACCTTTCACTTTATCAACTGTTCAAAATTTGTACTTTGCTCAAGATTTTTGGTAGTCTTTCGAGTTGTATATCTGTTACGTACTATTCTGTGGCGATACTGTGTGAGTAAGATTAAGTCGTAATTGTTTCGGTGGTGTTTTAACGCTGGCGAGTAATAACGTTTCCATATTATTGGCAGTGACCGAGCAGTAATGGATAGGCAAATTTTCATATTACACGATTCTATTTTGGCTAGCACTATCTTTTTCAATAATCTAAACGAGAACTTGCCAGGCCACTTAGGTTAATAACATCTGGACTATTTGCAAAGACGATATGTGCATAGCATATTTTGTAATTAAATGATTCTAAATGTTTTTATTAAGGTAATTAAATGTCGCAACTACTACTACATCCCTACTCCGCTGCCACCGGCACCCTGCGTTACTAATTTTGAAATGTTTTATTCTTAAGGATCCTATATTCCAAACTTGGCCCTCGAAAAATCAATGTTATTTAGTCAAATTACTTATATTAAATGTCATAAAATACATATTATGTTAGAGACGAACATCCGTCTTAGTTATTTCTTTGGTTGAAAACACGATTAATTATACTTTCGTCGATAGAAAAAAGTACCGTAACAGTGTCTATTTTGAAACGTTTTTAGTTATATGTCCTAATTACAGCTCATAGTCACATAAAAAATGTTTAAGATAATAGCGTTTTGGAAATCTTTCTTTGGTTGAAACATTATTAATTTTGATACTTTTCGAGTAATATGAGAATAACTTCAAAAATCGAAGTTTGACACGCACGAATCTGCGTAACCGCCATAATTTTGCTCCGCTAAATATGCCCCAACCTGATACAGCTTTAGACTAATGATCAATCTCATTAAAAAATGTGCTTGAAACGTGGAATATCGTGGCCTTAACTTACTAAACAAAAACAAAAGAATTGTATTCAGACCGATGAAAGTCGAGAGAAAATCCAAATGCTTAAACTACCATTCGGCAGCGTACCCAGCATGCTGTGAAACGAGTTTCAGAAACAGAACTATTATTTAAGGCCACGATACTGAAGTGCATTAGAAATTTAACGCTACCTCCGTCCCCGCGTGGCGAGCCGCACGGAAGCGGAGTTCAAATGAACTCGGTTGACCTCACAGTGCAAACTACTACTCTCCTCTTTACTCTACTATCCTCTCTACTCTCTTCTCTACTCTCCTCTCTACTCTATTCTGTTCTCAAGCACTCTTCTCATACACGAAGCACACCTTATTTTTCTTGTTAGCTTCCGCTTATACAAACGGTTTTTTAAAACTTACAAAAACGTAATAACAAAAAATATATATATATTCGAATGTATTTGCGGGGAACGCAGCACACCAACAAAAGCGTCACAGATCCTGCCTCTGAGACGACTCGCAGGCTACTGAAGTCAGACGCTTAGTTATATAATATTCTGTTAAAAGAAATAAGAACAGTTTTCAAAAAAAGTAGCAGTTAAATATCCTACTAAACATCACTACCTATTTTTTGACATATTTTGTGTGAATGAAAGTTTGATTAGAAAAACCAAAGAAGAAGGATGAAAGTTTCTATGTTTTCGTAATTTTTATGGTCCGAATGACATTTTAAATATCGTGTTTTGTACAGTTAAATAATCAAGAATGTTTCTTTAACTACAACATATATTTTTATCTGATTAAAACAAAGAACTTTTGCATGTTTAAAATTGAATCAAAAACCCACTGATTTCAAATATAGCAGCTTTAATAATTCCTATTAGTCAACCGGTTTCAGAAGCAGAATCATTTTCCGTTTCTCAAAACTAGTTTCCAAACTCGGTTTCAAAGTTTCCAAAGCGTTTTTGTCAATATAAAAAATTACGGAATGTAATAAAATAATGATACCTACAAGTACCTACCTAAGGACGCAATATAATGATATATAATGGGTTGGGTTAAATTCAGGTTATATTAGTCTCCTTGGGGATACTATATTTTAAATGCTTTATAAGCTAGATGTTTGACCTAAACTCATCTGATGTTAAGTGGCATAAGTTAATTTAACAGCTGTATATAATGTATCTTTCGCATTTCGTAAAATTTTAATCATCTAGATTTCAACGATTTGATACGGTCGAAAAATTCGTTGCACCACCGAGGTAGTGGTAAAGTCCCAGAAAAGCAATAGCCCTATGTTTTAGGTAGAACAGTTGTCCTATCGCCAGTAGCACACATTATTGTATAGTCACTACAACGAAAAAATTACAGTCATTGGTCGCGCATTTGAATTAAAACGTTCGAAATGCCATTTTGCTACCGATTAAAATTGATCTAATTACAATGCTATATGGTTTGGTTTCCTACGCGTCTATTTAAATTGTCTTTTTGAGTATTCTCAGTTTTAAAACATGTATGTATATTTTAATAAGCGCATTTACACTTAATGCCGGCTAGCGCGGCCCGTCACATTTCCGTTCTATTCATTCTATCATTAAGAGAAAAGCTCTTCAGTGGGTAAAGTAGTATTTCAAATGAGTTAGTGGAGATAACCCCTTATATGTAGTAAGTAGGCTCGGCAAAACGCCGCCCCAACGTGATTGGTTCATTATATTTGATTAGTGTTTTCCACCTCAGTCCTGATAATATTATTATCAACTGCATCTCGCGGTGTATTCCTAGCGGAATGTATTCAATTCCGCACATTAGATGGTCATTATTTGTCTTGCACTGACCGTGCGGGCTAATCTAAGCTTTTAGTTGAGGAGCTCGAGGCTTTGTGTTTACAAGAGTTCTGTTTTCTGCAGATAAATCGTTTAAATTTAGAAATACCTTCTTATTACACAAAAAATTCTCGAACAAGTAGCGTAATGTTTTTCAGGGTGTTTTCAGGGTGTGTTTATTCTACTTTAACTTCTAAATATCTAAACAGCAGCACGAGTACCGTTCTATGTCGCAAAGTTATAGCCATAGTTATAGGTATAGTGCTTATAGCTCAGTTGCATATAAGTTTTATATAGCATGTCTGCCACTGAAGAGAGAAAGAGTAGGGCCTTCGCTTTTCTGTAATGCTTGCCTTCAGAGCTGAAGGGCGTGGGTTCGATCCCCACACAAGGCAAACATTTATGTGACGAACATAGATGTTTGTTCTGTGTCTGGGTGTAGTATGTATTTACGAAAAAAAGAGTATACTATAAGTATACTATCAGCTATCTGGTTTCCATAATACAAGCTTTGCTTAGTATGGGGCTAGATGGCGCTGTGTGTAAAAGTCCCCCAATATGTATTTATTTATTTATTTAAATTTGATTATAGCAGATTTACTTAGACGAGTTTGAGAGTATACCGAATTTAACGAATTTAATCGTGTTATACCGATTTAAATGTCAAATACACGATTTAAATGTCACATATACGATTTAAATGTCAAATATAACGATCGTCAAGAACGGTACTCGCGCTGTTGATTTGGATGTAGGGTATCGTTATAATATAATCCCGGGCGACATTAGCTATATATTTTTTGGCACAGCTGTCGCGAATTTTATATTTTTAATTTTATTAACTAAATGATTTACAGCAAAACATAAAAAATCTAAAAACATATCTAATTACTATAAATATTGCTTGAACATTTTGATTGTCTCTAGCCTTGATTCGATCTGGATACAATCCTTTTGTTTTTCTGTAGTAGTAGATAAGGTTACTAGTTTTTTAGCTAGTAGGTTAGTAGCAAGGCAGTGAGTTATTTTGTATACAAATTTTGTTGTAATTATAAAGGCAATAAGGAAAATCCATGTGTTTTTTTTGACCCACAGAAACGCAGATTTGCAACAAATCAAGTACAAGTAAATATTTGCACAAATAACTAAGTTATAAACATTTTAGTTACAAGTTCGATAGGGCACTATAGTGGCTTATGACGTAAAAGCACATGATCCCAAATAAATTTAATACTAGCACGTTTTTTGCTAGAAAGGGACAGATGACGTCCTCCCAAATATATTGAACGCTTATATTTCAGAACATTATCAGCCGATTTCAATTATTTTTTCGATGTGAACTTCAGATTCAGTTAAACTCTCCACTTATCCTATTATTTTTAATAATTAAAACACAAAAGTGTTTAAGTCACAAAAATATTTGAATAGATTCATGCCTTGTATGAACAAGAAATTTAGGCATGTTCAACATTTTAAGACGTTCACATTGTGCAATGGGGAAAACATAAAGTATACGAAAACTCAACATAAACTATAGCAAAGCTCAATATTTTGCTAAATGTATATAAGTATGTTTTATTTTGCAAAGTCAACTCAATGAATCCCTCGCAATCATTGCTCGATGATCTGAACGTAAAAACTACGGATAACCGTAGATTTACAAAATAATACTAATATCTGCATTTATAACATAACTATAGAACCCAAGTACGTATCAAGACACTCACTTCACAGATGATCGACAGTACACTTTGAAAATAATCCTTTTAAACAAATTTCGAGCTTAACGCGAAATTAAAACTAACTTAAATATATTAACTACTAAGCAAATTACCTTTATTAATGCAGGTTCATTTGTTACCGAGATACGAAGAATGGGGTGAAGGGGAGAAAGATAAAACTAATCACGCATCCTGAGGAGAGAGGGCGTGGTCCGAGTTCGCGAGTGTAACTTATATTTCTGAGTTTACAAAAAAAATCCCAAAAGAGTTTCACAATTATTTTTAAGGTGTATACTATGGATGCAAGTAAAACGCGGCAGCGGCGTGACAGCGTATGATTGTATGGATAGCAGTTCAGTCGCCGCTGCAGTCGGGGTGTCCGAAGAGACACCAGTCTCTTGAAGAAGAAATACTTAAGGGGGCGACTAATGCCAAAAGTAAGCAAAAGGTGTATTTTTAAAACACATAGTTTAATGATAAAGAACGTAAATATTCAGATTAAAAAAATACTATAGGCAGGGGAAAAACCTAAAAAAGCCGAGTAACCGAATAGAATTTTAGAAAACAATTTAGTTTATTTTTAAAAAAATGTACAAATTACCAACTAATAAAAACTGTTTTAATTCAAATGCTCTAAATTATCAGCGACAGCACCACATTATTTTGTACGAAATACATAGCCAAACTAATGTTTTAGCACAGTAGCCGTTTATTTTTTTTATTTCATGCTTACATTTTGAATAATTAAATAAAATCCCACCTAAATTGCTCAAAGCCATCATCATCATCAATTGTATCATGCGATTTTCGACTCTAAACTAACGCAAGACGCGCGGGTGAAATCTGTTATTTTTCTGGCATTAGTCGCACTCTTAAGTGCTATCCGCTTATCGCTAGCACCACATTGGCTTCTACCAAAACATAATTTATTCCTTGTTAAGAAAAATGCATTTATAGAACTAACAACGAAGAGAAGAATGAAAGAAGTTAAACAGTTAAACTACCTAATTAAAACAAAATTAAAATTAAAAAAAGAAAAAAACTATATAAGAGACTGCTTAAAGCATCTATAGGTAGCAAATAACCTATAGATAGTTTAAAAAGTCTCTAATTTCAGGTAATGTGCTCAAAATGCTGGTCTTGTTGCCCCGCTGTATTGCAAGGCAAATTTTCTGGCCCAAATAAATGCCAGCATTTTTCCTTGTTTTTTTGAACCACAAGCTAATGTGTCTCTTGCAGCAGGAACATGCTTCACCGCTAGCCGCTTATCGCTAACATCGGCACAGGCTCCTACCGAGGCTCCACATTATCCATTTCCACATTACTTCTTTTTGTTCCCCGTTTGATTGTTTAAGCGTGCGTCGATGCGGTATCCACCAGTTATTATTACCGCGGCGCTCTCTCTCGAACGGCCCCAGTCAATTGTGGAAAAATGCCTCTCTTATTGTTACTGAAGAACAATAACAGCCTTCATTTTATATGTTTACAGCGTCTGAAGGCCTGATAGGCACTTTGCCTCTCTATTACACATATTCAAACCATTGTTTCTTGTGTGCTCGTTTTTTTATTATTAGACCGGTATTTACATATTGCTACGTTTCCGTTTTGTGCGTTTTGAGGGAACAGCGATTTTACGGTGATTGTTTTGTGATGTGGTTAGATTGCGGCGGATTCTAAGTAAAGGTTTTTGTTTGATATCCACTATTTTCTTATTGTACGTTCATTGTAAAGACTGCAGTAAAATGTGCCGGTCTTGTCAGTAGCTAATTTACTATAGTACTTACGCTTAGTGGGCTATAGTACGCTTAGTGGGCTAGAGCATTTGGATTGCCTTTAGTCTCAACAGTTTCATGTACTATGTTAACTAGATCAAGAAGGTAGCCAATTTAGGTTTAGTTAATAGGGGTTCAAACAAAACTTTATTTCACAAAAACAACTTCAATCCATAGTAACAGTTTTTTGCTATCAAGTTTCGTGAATAAATTATTTATGTCAGTGACAAGGTAATAAGATAAATATTATGATCTGCATAATTTATTTATTTATTGTATATATATATATATATATATATATAATATAAAGAGGAAAACATGCTAATATATAATATTTATATATCGTATATTTTTGAGAAATCTAGCTATTGGTTTTTATTTTAAGTACCTGAAACGAAATTTTACCAATTTTGCCACACGAGGAAAGATATTACATGGAACTCGCCAATATTTTTATAGAATTTAACAGAAACAGATTTACGAATACTTTGTTCTTTACAGTTCTTGTCATTTGATCACTAGAAAAACATGCCCGGAAGTCGTAAAACAATATAGTTATCCATAATTTACGTGTCACTTGGAATAATTTATCCTTAATATAAAAATATCAGCCTGTTTGCGACACGCAAGAGTGTACCTAAATTGCTAAATTATTACTTTGTTTACGTGGAAGGAACAGTACAAGAAACTAATAAATATACGAGTTGCAGATAAGTATAAGTATCATACTATGTAAATATAATTGTGTAAAGAGGTTCTTCACTCTGCCGTATAGCCTCCGATAATATGAGCCTTGCTCCGTTACCAGTGACACCCACTTTTAATGTATATTGTATTATAAACTTAACAAGTAACTTTTCTAAAAAAATACAACTAACTTCAAATTAATACTTATGGGACCATTTCGGAAGAAAAAAAAAATTTCTATTTCAAATATATATTTTTTTATCAAAATCGGTCCACAATTGACGGAGAAATCGGTGAACATACATAAAAAAAAAACATACATAACGTCGAACATAGAACCTCCTCATTGTTTGAAGTCGGTTAAAAATAAAATAAATAATCACTTATACTTCCCATGTTTTTAGTGGGCAGTTTTTCTGCAGATTTTCTGAATTGTTTGACTAACTCGTCATTACTAACTTTGGTTGTCTAAAAATTAAAAAAAAAAATTATACTCAAGAATGAGAGTCTGAATTACGAAATAGAGATCATATAGTTTTAGTTAAAGTACCTACATTCATGATATGGTAAGATTAAAAAATAAACAAAAGTTGGAATGGAATGGCTAATATGTTTTTTTTAAAAAAAATTGATATGATTTAAAACAAAAGGCGATAAGAACCTTACTAAGAAACGGTATATTGATATTATTGATATGGAACCCACATCGTCTGAATCCTTCTAAGACTCCTCATAATAGGGCCAGCCTGGACTGGTCTTAATACAAAAGGAGAAATAGAGATCAGCTTGAAAGTCTCAAGACGACACACAAACACAATTTAAATAAACTCCAGCGCACACACTCAAGCCCAAGTAATTACTAGTCAAAATACAAAGTTTCGAAGCAGTCAAACAAAAAGTTTTAATTCTTAGCATTAATTACAAGGAACAAACGACATGTCGAAAGCGTGTTTAACTTAAATATTAGTAGCGGCTTCTAAAGGTGGGTTCACACGCATTTCAAGTTAAACTTCACTTAGTTTAATAAAAAAATATGTAAGTAAGTAGATTTCTTATACCTGATTGATCCCCATCCCCGTGCCCCATCTCCGTGCGTCCTCGATCCCCAAGCCCCCTGCTGCAGCTGCGGAAGCTGCAGCTCCCTTCCTAGCTGCAGCTCACAACCATGATGATGATGATGATACCAATCAGTTACATCACCATCATCATCATCATCAGCCAGAAGACGTCTACTGCTGGACGTAGACCTTTCCCTTAATAGGGCGGTTTGCCATAATCCCCACGCTTGACAGGCGGCTTGGGGATCGAGGACGCACGGAGATGGGGCACGGGGATGGGGAGCTGACTCCCTTCCTAGCTGCAGCTCACAAGCTGTCAAGCGAGGCTACCGGAACATGCTGTTAAGATTTTAAACTTTTTTTGGTGGTTAGCCAGCTCCACATAGATTTTCTATCCTCTGATGCTTAAGATGTTTATTATTTCCGACATAAGTTCGGAATCTGGTCGGAAACTCACTAAGAGTGTTACGGATGACATTAGACAAATTTTACAAGCAATAACATAAACTATACCAGTGGCAGCTTAGCGAGGAGAAGGCTTGCGTTACAAACTGTGTGGTGTGGGTTCTATCAACTTCGATCCAGACCTGTACCTATGAGCTCTGGCATTTATATCGATAACGGAAATCTTTATGTTGGAAATCTGTATTTACGTCTGGAGAGGAAATTTAATAGCTATGTGAATAGTCAACTTGCACAGGGACAGCATGATGGTTTATGGCCCAATCACCGTCCGTAGGGCTGTGAGATATTTAATGGCTGCTCCAGTAATAAAAAATCAACGTTTAATTTTTTCCCCACAGCCTTTATTAAACACAACAAACTACATAATATCTGACCACTTAGCCTACAACACAAAAAACAAAAGGATTGTATCCAGAATTCCAGACCGATGAAAGTCTAGAGACAAACCAAATGCTCAAACCTACTACTACGGCGGCAGTGTATCTAGCATGCTGGTGGCTTTGCCACGACAAGCGTCAGCATATTCTATCAGCTATCTAGCCATATTACAAGTTTTCCTTTTTTTCTTTCTTTTTTTAGGCATAAGTCTTTATTAACTACAAGAAACTACTAAGACTACTTAGCCTACTACACAAAAATAAAGCAAAAGGATTGTGTCCAGACCGATGAAAGTCTAGAGACAATCCAAATGCTCAAACCCATAGTTTTGCTTAGTTTTTAGCTAGATGGCGCTGGGTTAAATGTCCACCGATATTTATTTATTTTGATCTCGCTTCGCGTCGACTAGGCGCTTGGTTTTTTTTAAAGATGATGAGCTGAATCCCCGGTGATCAAGTTTTTCTTTAAAAAAATTATTATAAACCAGTGACCAGTGTGCACACGCCTCTAACATTAGTAAGCGTGTACTTATGTAAAACGCGAGTGAATTTATTTGAGTTTCGCGTAGTTTCGGTGTTAGCTACGACGTGAGCAAGACAAACATGTTAATTTTCACCCCGCAGCCACCCCCGCACCCCCGACTACAAATTACAACCGGTTGAGGGTAATGGTGAATTATTTACCCCCGACTTTAACGAAAGTTTATATTTTAAGCGATATGCCCGTAGCGGGGGAGAGTTATACCAGTTTTGGTGTTAAATATTTTGTAAGTAATAATATTAGTCAGGTTTATATAAACTTTTAAGACTAATTTGAATTTATATACGTAAAATAACAACAAAGGTACCTATATACAGGGTTAGGTCTAATCAGTTAGCATCCTTTTAAGGGCATATTCTGTACATCAACACAAACAACTTTTACTATGGGGCCAACATTGAAATCGCGAAAACTAAACAGCTGTTCCATACACTTTTTGTATGGAACGGCTGATTTTTTTTTCGCGATTTCAATGTTGGCCCCATACTAAAAGTTGTTTGTTTTGATGTACAAAATAATAGGATGCTAACTGATTAGAACTAACCCTGTACACAAAAAGGGTCTTTGAATATTATCTATAGCCTCATAAGAAAACTTATAATAAGTTGGAGTCGACCTGATAAAAATATAAAACCTGCATGCTCAGAAATTGGGCCTGGGTATGTCCGTAAACTGCAACCAGACCCACCAAACGTGTGGTACTTCCCCAGACGGACTCTACAGTGCAGCCCTGCCACTAAAGAGATTGAAGAAGAGCAACAGAGGAAGGAGATTTCTTACTTTGTAACTAAGCCAAAGTTTGCGGGAGAGACAGAGCTTCCCGTCTCAACCCCCACGAACTTTACGCCCCTATATCTCAGCTAGTTATAATCCAAAATAAATATTATTTCTAGTTTTTCTAGTTAGCTTAATATTTTAACTGAGTCAAATGTTATCATGCACGTTGTTTTTTTAGTAATATAACTGCAAAATAAGAGAGGCAAACATTTTGAACATAACAAGTACTTTTAGAAAAAAAGCCAACTTCAATTTCGATTAACTGGATGACATCTTTTTTCCACTTATTTTGATTTAAGAACCTAACTACCTCTGAAGAATGATTTACTTTAACAAAATAAAAACTTAACAAAAAAAGAATCATCAAAATTACTTCAAAATTGGTGGAGTAACCGCGTAACATACAAAAAACATGCAGTCGTATTGAGAACCTTCTTTTTCGAAGTCGGTTGAAAATGAACGGACTACTTGGTGAGAAACATAAAAGTTTTCAGGAACTAAAACTTACCCAAAAATATAAGCACTTTTTAGACGTTCGTTCGAAATCACATAGCTCTTAAAATTAGCGGTTTAAAAATTATTAAGGAATGGCTTCATACAATAGGGTAGATGGCTGATGTCTATGTCGTTGATACCAATAGCTTGATGAAGAATTGTAGTAAATATAATATATTTATTGAAAAAATAATTTAAATCGGTTATTAATATTCTGTTATGTAAGCGTTTAAAGTGTTTGGTAGAGAAAACTCTGTCCCTTTCCCAGAAAACAAAAAATTACGTCACGCCTCTGTGTGCCATACTTGTCAGAATAACATTTATATGGCGTACAGAGAAGTGACGTCATAATCTCCTCTCTGTATAGGATGGTATTAAAATGCTTATAAGTTGCTTATTTAAGATCAGATTTTCATTTTGTTTTCGTTATCAGTTATTGGCTACATTTTAATAGGACAATAAAAAATACCAGTCATCTAGCCTATTAGAAGCTTTTGCCGCCGCAACTTTAGTAATCTGTGATATTTCGACTGCCGAATCTCAGCGAAGCCAGCTAATGCAACTCAAAAACCAACGAACTCACAATAACGTGCTAACCATATAAAAAAAATACAAAAAGAGCGCGAAAACACACGAAGCTCCTTAACACTAATTAGCTAGACGAAAGCAATAACGTACTAAAAGAGGTTAAATTCGGGAAGCCAGTTGAAGTGAGCGCTTCCGTTTTTGTTTTTTTATTAGTTACCACTTTTGTTTAAAATTTTTGTTAGTTGTGTTAGTTTTTTTTTAATTTTGAGCTGGTAAAACGTAAAGTAATTTCATTTTGGCTGAGTGGCTAGCCCGATTGTCAAAGATAATGTACCGCCCAAGGGCCTCTGGCATAGTTTACGAGTATTTGGATTTAAGATAGTACGTATTTACTTTTTGAATGTATTCTATCATAACTTAATTTTTCCAGAGATTGCCCACAATACAGTTTTCATCACATTTGCTCGTAAAGTGGATCTTATTACATCGGTTTTAGGCTCATAATCTAAGCTATTACGCACCCGTGCTTTTTACTTTACATTACGGCACTTGTGCTATAACAGGTATAACCCGGTAAAGTCAAGCTTGTACGTGACTGTAATTAGACGTATGTATACGAAGGACTCTTAATATAGCCGGGTAATACTTGAAGTTTTTTTGTAATACCATCAAAGAGTTCTTATGCCGCTGAAGTAAATGTCAACCTGCGCGCGCATTGCTGGTTTGGGCGCCATTTTCCGCAAATGTTAGTTGACGTTTTCGCTGTGTGGTTGATTGTTATCAAAAAAGTTTGTTTTTTCCTCGCAAGTGTGATGAAAACAGTCGTATGGAACTCTTGTGCTATGTTATTCATTACGCTCTCGGCTTCCTTATCGCGCTCGCCTGCGGCTCGCGCGCATAATACCGCCTCTAGTGTAATTACCAACATAGCACACTTGTATCATAATGTACTATTAAATACTTTTCTTAAAACTCAAGATATAGATAAATGTGGGTAGTTTGCTGCAATTTTTTTATCATTTCATTCCTGCTGACTCAGTGTATGTTGCATTAAAAATGGGAGAAGAAATACAGTGTAACACTAGTTCGGGAACCAGTGGCTTCATAAGTATTTATGTACCTACCACTTTGTGACAATAAATGAATATATTGATTGTGTCAATAAATAAATTGATTGATTTAGATTTAATATACTTAGTACCTACTTACGTAAGAGCCCACGACAAAGGTCACCCTAGAGTGAGATCCAGTGCACACCGACAGATCATAAAAAATTGTATTAATATTATATTGGTTATTGGCAAGGTGTTGTATTCAGTTTCAAAGTTTAAAAAATAAATGTATCTTATCTTTAAGACACTAAAGGACCACTTTCAACCTAAAGGTTTAATTACAACTAAGGCATGTGACATTTTGGTCTAGTTCCTACAAGGAAGTATGGGAAGTTTGTATCACTAGGCCGCCATGCAGCCTATGTGAAATATCCTAAGCCACTATGTGCGATTTTTGCAGTGAAAACCCAAGTTCTTCTTATGGTTCAATTCGAAAATGTATCACATCAGCTAGCTTTTTAGCTTCCGCATTTACCTCTCTACCTGGAATTATTATGGGCTTAAACTAAACGCTAAACATTATTCGCGTAATTTCAAGGGAACGGCAGCGAATCGAATAAGAGGAAAATTACAAATTACGTTAGCAAAATAGAGTTTTAACAAAACAACGTGGGCTGCGTGCCGAGCGCGTATATTATTAAAACAAAACACAATAGAGGACGATTACACGCCGGCATCGCGCCTCTAATGTACTAAATTAATCATAAACATCGAAAGGAAGCTCTCTGTTCGCGGCCATCTTTAGAAACAATTAGTGATTGTGTTATTGTTCAATTTGAGCCGAAGAGGGCGCCTCCATTACATTCAGACAATTTTTTCACATATTATTGTACACTAATATCGTCTCACACCTTCACCCAATATTTTACAGGAAACGACAATTTCGTATTTCAGGTGAGTTGGTCAAAAATGTAAGCTGTCAAGCATAAAAAATATTTCTATAAGTAATGAGCGCCGATAGATGTCGCCAAGTGACGACGATATCGTCACCATCGCGGGTCGAAGGACCAGAAACAAAACCGAGACAGAAGGCATAGTAAGAGAGAGGCCTATACTCGGCAATAAAAAAAACTGATGAAGAGATTTAACATCCGATATTATCTCAGGGTGACGAGCGCAGTGCAGTGCGGCGCAGGGTTGTATTCGCAAGTTCACAATTCTGGCACAGCAGCTATTAGTGGCAGGTGTGACGCTTCCCACCAGGTGAAAGTCTTGCTAGTCTCGTCACTCGACCGTATAAAAAAATGGGATAAAGAAAGCTTTGGATGATGATGATGATGAAGTGATGCCCTGAACTTTACTTTGTTACTCAAAGTAGGTACTGGGTACTGCTGCAATAGCCATTATACTCGTACAGGGTTAGTTCTAATCAGTTAACATCCTTTTACTCGTAAGAGCATTTTCTGTACATCAAAACAAACAACTATTATGGGGCCAACATTGAAATCGCGAAAAAATTATTAGCTGTTCCATACAAAAAGTGCTACGACCTTGGGCAAAATGTATGGATCAGCTGGTATTTTTTTCGCGATTCCAATGATGGCCCCATAGTAAAAGTTAGTTTGTTATGATGTACAGAATATGCCTTTAAAAGGACGCTAACTGATTAGAACTAACCCTGTATATGCGCGGCGTTTTTTTACCATTTGGAGAGCTTTAAGTACTTGTCACTATTAATCTGTATTTAAAAAGCTTGTCACCATAACAATAAAAAAAAAACTTCTATTTTGATTACCTGGATGACACTTTTTTCCTGTTATTTTGAAAACCAACTACTAAACCGATTTGGATAAAATTTATGGGACCACCTCGTTCTGCGAGTATTTCTTTATTTATCTCTTTATTCTTTAGTTATTTTGGTAATTAGATGTACATAAATTGAACATATTTTTTTTAGTTAAAACATAAATAATTAATTAAATAATGTAAAGTGCTAACTGGTTAACACTTAGAAAAGTCAAATTAAATTAGATGATTATATATAAATATTAATTGAGCACCTCCTTTTTTGAAGTCGGTTGAAAAGACAGATCACGTCATTTGCCACGCAACAACAAAACGCAACCGTGCACACCTCGTTATTTTGAACTTACCTATTGATACTTTACTCAGCTTAGCTTTAACGTTTCGTTCTACGTCTCCATAAAGCGCCTTAAAATAAGCTCTAGTGGATCTGAAAACCGCTGTGATTCTTTCCTTGTTTTCCTTTAGATTTAAGAGCACTTAGCACCGTCTTCGGTGTAACTAGGGCTCGCCGTGAAAGTAAACTGACTTGCTACTGTGTGGTACAGAATTTATTCTGTTCCTTTAGATAGCACAGTAAAGATGCAACACTGCACATAAAAACGCTTATTTACCGAGGAGTTTTAAGGAAATTAGACTAAATTAAATGTACAACGAAGTTCAAAATAGACAGAAAATTGGGGTCATCGTCGTCTACCATAAGACGTCCACTGCTGGATGAAGACCTCCTAATAGAGGGGAAAACAGGAGAAGAGAGAAAATTGGGGTAAACACGACTAATTGGTGACTTTAGACAAAACTGAGGATTTAACGAGATCAAGTATCTGCCAGTAGGTGATAATTCGAATTTATCGTCTAGATATTTTTTTATGCATGCGCTGATAAAACAAGCAGGTGGCTCAAATGATGGTAAGTCACGCTTGAGCATACTTTGTTATAACAGTACAGCCCAATTCAGATAAAACCTGATATCAGGTGAAACAGTAAATTCGATGTAGCTGTTTTTCACCATAAGTAACCTGGATTCGCGTTTTCAAAATAAAGCTATCTGATCCAAAATTTACTAAAATTCTGTAAATAATATTATGGTCTTCCTTAAAATCTGTGCCTAACACAAACGATGTCCGCCGGTGCCCATTTTATTTTGTGGTTTCCAACAAAAATGTGGCATGGCGCATTTATATAGAATGTGGCGTAATGAGAGGACAACTTTATATCAATAGATGTCTCCAACATCTGTGGTAAAGAAAATCAAAGATTAGTCACGTAAATACTTTTCGAGTAATTTGACATTTCGAATTATTCGAGTAAGCTAGCAAATCAACAAAACTGTTGTTTTCGAAAATACACTGCTATTTTTGAGTTGCGATTATAGTTTTGGTTTTACAAAAATATTTTACTCGTTTTAGGTCAACCCGTGTGGGTTGACCCCGTGATGTGTTGTGGGGTGGTGGGTACCACAACCACAACACGTGGTCGGGCGCATATTTTGTATTGAAAATGAATAGTAGAATTTACACGTACCACATTTTGCCGTCGTTATCAACCGCATGTTTGATACCGACCACATTTCAACCACAACGCAACCACATCGCAACCACAACGTAACCACATCGCAACCACAACGCAATCACCAGCTACACAGTGAAATAGGCCGGCCACATCGCAGATACAACGTTGGGTCGACGCAACGACAGTGCGCGCTCTATGAAAGCCAGAGTCGCCTGTGTCTGCACACGACGCAACCACATCGCAACTGCTAGCTACAACGCATCCACATCGACATTTTGTCGGTACCACAACGCAACTGCAAAAAGGTGCAGCGACACTATTCACACGTAGCCACTGAGTCACCACATTTTGTCGTTGCGATGTGGTGTGGTTGTGGTACGTGTGTGTTGACCCTAAATTTAGAATGGCTATTATAAAACTAATTTTGTTATTTTCACGATGTTACTTATCTGTATGTACCTATAAGGTTGTCACTCATTACGTCACACTCTGTAGAAGTATAGTGCGGTTTCCTATGATTTAACCTTGGTCAAAGCTGATAGTGTCACCAGAAGAAGCATTCGTCTTCCCTAGTCGTTCCGAGTGGAGACGAGTGTCGCGCCGTGCGCCGGCGCGTCGCCGTCTCCACTGTTTACATTCACACCATTCCTTTGAACATGCATGTAGGCCCGAGGAAGCGCGCCGTAAACAGAACTTTCTCGTAATGTTTAATTAAATTAATCAGTTGATTAGTCGATGGTGGGTCGGGTGTAAACAATGACGGCGCGCGGCTTTGATCTAGCGAGTCACTTTCATTGTGTTTGTGATTTGTACCGCTGCCGTCGGCTGCCGGCCGGCGGATGATGCCGGCGCCTTAAACGCCGTGCTAGGGCTGCTTCTCATATTTTTATAAGATAAATAAATTTATATTTCGCGACGTGGCTCTAAATCTTTCTTCACTTAGTTACTAAAGCGCCACAAGGTTTAGTTTTGGTGAACTAGAGATGTAACCTTAGTAACGTAACAGACTTTTTTTACCTGCAACTAACTGTTGATGGCCAGTCGATGAGTAATGATGGCGACCAATCAGCAATTAGAATATGACCAGTTGCCGATGCTCAGTCATTTGAGGGTATTCGATAGGAGTGGTAGCGTTAGGTCCATGGCGGAACGCCGTGTCCCCAAGTTTTAATAGTTTGAACTTTTTGTCTCAGTAATAGTCAAGATCATGTGTATACTTAGTATGTCAAGTGAATTCCTTGCAAGTGTGCTGCAAAAACCCGCCATACTCTTCCTACTGCCCAAATTCACGCCAAAGCTTAAATGAAGCAGTTCGTACCACATGTTCCGACAAATTATATATGAATATTGGTGAACATTACACAAAGCGCCATCTACCCTCAAACTAAGAAAACCAGAAACCAGAAACCAACCCATGGAAACCAGATTACTAATGGAAAAGGAGTTTTGGTGGTAACCCGGATAATCAAGACTCTATTTTTTTTAGGCATTAGCCTTTTTTAACTACAACAAACTACAAAGACTACTTAGCCTACTACACAACAAAAAACAAAAGGATTGTATCCAGACCGATGAAAGTCTAGAGACAATCCAAATGCTCAAACCCACTACCAGTCGGCAGCGTACCCAGCATGCTGGCGGCATTGCCACGCTGAATGGCAATGCTTATGCGTTGAGCCAAATAAACGCCAGCATTTTGATCACGCGTTTGACTCTACTTACATTCTAAATTATGCAATTTTCTAAATCTTCCGTTAATTCGAGGAGATCGTAATCAAAAAAAATATATACTTAAGAAATAAATCTAGAAAATAAAATGCTCTCAAACTTGCTTATAAGTTTGAGAGCATTTTATTGATTTTTGCGTTAACTCTTCAATTAATTAGGGCCAGCCCTGAAATAAATATTACACATCATACAAGAATAATTATTTTCTCAGTATGTGTGGTTTTGTGTATTTAGAACGTATGCGTATGCGATCAATTTGCGTGTCTTATACTCGTCTTTAGCCACAATAATTTAAACAAGTTTTATCAAATGTATTACGCTTAGATTTACCTGCATACTGTCTCCTATGATCACCCAGGTGAAAATACACGCCTAACTCTTATTTTAAATTCCCTACGTCCCCCTGCTGGAAACGTCAGAGGGCCCGTGAGACGTTGGAAACATGATTATGCTTTCACTTGCTAGGATTATACTGAAACATAAGGTTTTATAGACGATAGATAAACTAAAAACATCTTAAAGGCAACATCTGTAGGTGCATAATTATAAATAGCTAGGTAGTTTGTATTGGTGGAAACGTGATACTATATATAAATATAATACTCGTACATTATTGAAATACCATGCTTCATCATTCAGGCTTCTTCATCATTTTCAACCGACTTCAAAAAAAGAGGTTCTTAATTGTAATTAAAAACCTACCTAAGCGCGAATTGGACTTATGCACCGAGGGTTCCGTACCGTAATTCACACATTGTGTTAACGTACATTGTGTTTACCATACAAAAATGAGATTTTATTGGTCACGTTGGAACTCTACAAACGGAACTACCAATCCTGCTTGCTTACTTTTTAGTAGGCCCATAGTTTAATTTACTGTTTACCATATTTGACGCTTATAATATTACCGGATTTCAAATGTTATTCTTTTTTCTTTTGTTATAATAATAATAATAAATCTTTATTTCAGACCAGATATCCATAAGTATAGCCATTACAAGAAATTGAATGAAATGGAAATGAAAATGGATGGATATTTTAAGAAACTGGATTTTTAAGTCTGTACCTAATTTAAGTAAATATGTACTACTTTATTTGGTAAAATAAATAAACTATTAAACAATAATTACAGAAAAAAAATTAAATGAGTTTCTTGTATGTGAATCTCTTATTATGATAAAAAAATACGAAATATTAAAGGTGGATCAGACAGACGAACAATCTATGTAAGCTTAGTTATAAGATTCCATTTTACCCTTGAATCCTGCGGAACCCCGAAGTTGTGAACGGCTGAGTTTTGAAATAAAGAATGCGTCACGCATTACGGCTTTACAAACCTAGTTGAAAATAAACGAAAGTTCATAATGGCAAATGAACTTCAGTATGGGACCATTCAATCAGCAATCGAATAAAACTCTCGATTAAACGTCAATCGCTTTTAATAAGTCAGAAAAAGACTAAAAAACTTATGTACTTACACTGCGATTCCGGTTGGCTAGCTTCGTGAAATTCCCTGAGAATGAACGACGTATTGTTTCTGCCATTATTATGCCTTATTTATAACCCGTATTACTTCTCCCCCCCCTTCCATTCCCAGACCCACCCCGCCCCTTGTCTCGGGGGTTCATTGTGCCAGACTAATTTTGTAAAGTCGATGCTTTCGATCAAACGATCAATCTGCGGATAGCTATACAGAGTGTTAGTACGAACTGGTTGAAAACGATAACTTGAAAGTTACAAGGAAATAATTGTAATTATAATTTTTACCATTGCTGATTTAATCGAAACAATAAAAACTTGGTTAACTTTCATTTTAGATCGTATTTAAACAACAAACAAAAATAAATTGGTGTTTGATGGTTTTGTATGGTTAGATGTTCATTTCAACATACACCAATTTATATATTTTTTTACCACTTTTAGAACAGACTCTAGAAAAAAAAAATTTACGATTAACGACGACGTTTTTTTTTTCGTTTTTACTTTTTTTTTGTAGCTTTTATTTTTCGATAAATCAATTTAGCTTTGTCCACGGTGTTGTGAAATTCACGGGCAACCAGCGGATGCAAATGGCAGGTTATCGTTGTGTGGCGGCAAGGGGAGACCTTCGTTTAGCAGTCTTTAAAAAGGAGGAAGGTTTTAGACCGATACATGTTTTTATGAACGTACTTCGATTCATTATCAGCCAGAAACGTCCACTACCGGACGAACGCCTCTCCCTTAATAGGGAGGGGTTGCCATAATCCCCACGCTTGGTAGGCGGCTTGGGGATCGCAGGGTTACCACCGTTAACTAAGAGGACGCTGCTGCCCGTCCTCCAGTGGTTCTGGATGCAGTTTTAGGACATACCCAGGTCCAAAATAATAATAATAATAAATATAATAAATGGGTAATAAACGACCTTTTTTATTATTTATAGAAAGCTCTTGAGCTGGTCCTTAAAAAATCACTTTGGTTCTTTGAAAGCAGCGACACAAAGGTCTTTATTATTAAATTATGTGATTCAATATCTCTGTGTTCAATATAGTAAATAGAAGGAAAGCATAAGTACAGCATTCTGCAAATGTCAAGTAAGTACATATTTTCTTTCTATATTTTTATACTTAGTATAAAGTCAAATAAGTTTTAAAATCACAGTTGTTCACACAAAAATGGTTACATTCAAGTTCATGTCTTGCTTTAGTAAGTTTTGGCGACTTTGATACTTATTACAATTTTTTACGGAGTTTTGGAAACAACACGAAAATACTTGTTTCATGACATTATATCACTTAACCTCACTCGTTCATGTAATTCAACACTCAATTAATAAAATCCCAACATTTTAAACCATTAATATGCGAAAAAACACAAGTTTTAGAAAATGACAGAATGCAGCGACATGATTTTTCCGTGTTCCCGCCAATACTTCAATATAAACAAACACACAGTTTACAGAAAATCTTGCAGAATCGGCACGCTCCGTCGGCTTTCACACGTAAAACGTTTGGCCGCTGCGTCCCCATAAAATCGCATTACTGCATTTTATACAATAAAATATCAGAAATCAATAAAAGCCATCGCGAAAGTATAACAATACCACAGTTAAAAGCAGTGACCTGAGCGGACCGCCTTATGCGCTCGCTATGGGTCACAATTGACTTACAAATTGGCAAATCGACTTCCAGGTATGAAAATAATTATAATACGTGATCGACAGTTTAAGGGTCACCTTTTTACAAGACAGATGTTATTCAACAGATTTATCATAAGCAGGTATACTGTCTCATTGGTAGCTTAAAATCTCTAAGGATCAGCTTCTTTACTATAATATAACAAACAAATTTTGTTCTGTCTTTTAAAAAACTACAGTTGTTCCAACACGGCAATGAACTTGCAGTTTTCAGTATTACTTTTTTACTTGACTTTGTTTTGTAGGTTAATTAAACATATTTTAATATTAATACCTATTTAAATATAATTTTTTGTCATCATCATCATCAACAGCCGGAAAACGTCCACTGCTAGACGAAGGCCTCTATACCTTAAGGGGGCGACTAATGCCAAAAGTAAGTAAAAGGTGTATTTTTAAACACATAGTTTAATGATAAAGAACATAAATATTCAGATTAAAAACTAATAATAAATAATAAATTAATTAATTAATACTATAGGTAGGGGAAAAACCTAAAAAAGCCGAGTAACCGAATAGAATTTTGGAAAACAATCTAGGTTATTTTTAAAAAAATATACAAATTACCAACAAATAAAAACTGTTTTAATTCAAATGCTCTAAATCTAAAATCTGTTATTTTTCTGGCATTACTACTTTGTGGTTTGCCATACTCCCCACGCTTGGCAGGCAGCTTGGGGATCGCAGAATGATCACCACCGTTAACCGAGAGGACGCTGCTCAGGACTTGGTCTTTCATAATCGTTTTAGTGAAAAAGGAATGTATTACTGAAGTGACTTTAAGATTCAGATTTGTATATTTTTTTATTTTTAGATTTGCTTTGTATAGTTTTAAGTTAAGTTAGTTTTAAATTAATTGTTACCTTGATGTATTTATTTGGAAATAAACCCTCGATTCCATTTTCTTAGTGATCTCTATTTGATACTGTTTTCTTAATACTGTATTTTAAGTTCACATCTTATTACATTTTGAAGTCTTGCCTGTTAGACGTTTATCCGTCGTCTGCCCGATCAATCTAGCCTCAACTTTTCCAACATAATGCTAAAATTAGCCTCAACTTAACACAAACATCTAAAACTCTATTACATTCAATATTGTTTTCCAACAAATTTAACAACGGCTCCCAGTATTCAATACCGTTGTCGAGGCAATAAGCGGCCGCTAATATTATTCAAAGCATTTTTCTTGGCCGCTACGGAAACCAATGCTTAGAGCGATACGAGCTACCTCCGCATTATGAAACCTACTTGCAATACCAACAATCAGTGTTAGAACAATGCTATGTGTTTTTATGATTCAAAATACTTTCGTGCTCATTTATATAGTTTTCACCTCACCAGCAGGCTAATCATGTAACTGTTAGGGATCGCGATTCGGATACGAGTTGTCAAAAATTGACAGTTGTCACTGTCACAGCTTCACGGTATCACGGATGGATTTCTCTCGCTATCGTTATGGAACGAATGCATTGAATCCTTAATTAAGTTAAGCAAATCGGTCGGTCTTTTGGCGTTTCGTCCTGCCCTGCAGGGTCAAATGAGTTTTGGCGGGACTGTGACAAGTGTCAATTTTTGACAACTCGTATCCGGATCGCGATCCCGAACAGTTACACGATTAGCCAGCAGCACCAAACAAGAAGAGAACAAGAAACTATTTAAATTTATAGAAAGTAATTTGATGCACTATTTTCTATACAACGTGCTACAAAATGGTGTAGTAACACTGAAGGGTATGTGTGTACTATGTACTCATCATTATGAACAACTTTTACTATGGGTCCAACCTTAAAATTGCGGGAAAAAAGCTGTTCCATACAAAAAGTTTATTGACAAAATGTATTGAACAGGCATTTTTTGTGATTTCACGTTTTACATTTATATTCTGTACTAGTACTTCAGTACCTATTAATACGTTTAATACGACTCCAACAATATCTGATTACACATTGTAAATAGGTATATAAGTATCAATAATTTCGTCGATTGTCCTTCAATGCTCTTTGCTTTGAAGTAATTATATAATTTTTCGACTTTATTTATTTATTTATATAATTTTTTTCAAGAAATCAGATAATGTTAATTTTTTTAATCTAATTTTTTTATTTTTTGATATGTTAGTGTGTTTTGTTGCACCTCTGAAGTATGGTCTACCAAACAAAAATAGAATCATAAAAATCTATTCATAATAGGTGGAGTAGTCACTTAACATACATAAAAAAAACCGTCGAATTGAGAACCTCCTCCTTTTTTGAAGTCGGTTAAAAACAAGCTGTCATTGCAGTATCATCAATGTATATGTATTTATAGTAGAGTAGGCACCGACAATTTCAAATAAAATGTTGTACATATTTTGGCACATTGCCAATAAACAAGAAAAAACGCTCGAACTCGCGCCAGCCCATTTTTCTCGAGCTTTTAACTTGAAGTGGCAAAAAGACTTAAAGGCTCAAATATAAGTAAATAATAAAGACTTACCGTCTTACCACAAAAGATTTAGGCAAGCCTTAGACACGATGTCACAGATGCACACAGATGTGCAGATGTGTTTCACAAATTTCGTACCACAAATCCGCACCTAACACTCGTCTAATAATAGACACGCCTTAGGCACACGTTTTAATTTAAACAGTGCCTAACCTTGGTTTAAGACGTGTCTAACTCAGTTTTGTCATTTTACGTCAATCAGTTTTGCTTGTGAAAATAATTTAACAACACATGCTAAACGCGTTTTTTTTAACTTTTAGATATTCTAGCTAAAGAGATGTCTAAGCGTTGCTTTAAATTATTACATTTGTGGTAAGACGGTTAATGTGCGAGGGAGTTTAATTGCATTATTGTCGGTGAATGTACGTGCTACTTCCGGAAATCTAGAGCTATTCTTGAAATCGCCTTCAAATACAGTAAAACGTTCTGAATCATTCTCATCATAGCAATAGTACATAATATTATGATGCAATTTTATTTGGTAACTTTCGGAATGGAAATCGATATATAAGGTTTACACTGTCCAAACCATATGAGATTTTATGTTTAGTTCGTAGAAGAAAACGGTATAGTACGTAATAGATAAGCGTTTTTTTTCATTCATACACCTGGATATGCTACATAGAAAGTTCTGGTAACATACATTACTAATTGTCACAAATACTAGAAGGTATCACCGCAAAGCGGTTACAAGCTTCACAAAGCAGGCAAAAGACAAGATAATATTATGTAAATGCGTTTCGCAAAACGCGTACGTACTCGTACTTTCGCAAAGTAGCTTGTACCTATTGTATTGTATCTGTGAGGCAATATTTTCACAATTTCGACCGTTTTCTCGCCAATTTTCCGCGCAGTTGACCTCACTTCGTTTGTGTTTTGTGCAAGTAGGTAACAAGCTATGGCAGACATTTAGTTTGGCTGACCAGATGATTCTGAGAACAATGACAATCAGTATATCAGTTAGTCAACGACAAATCAAAATGCAGGGATCTATGACAAGGCACGCAATGTTAGGTTATGTTAGGGGGTTTCTCATTCTGCAATCTCTTGAGCCCTGCTCCACTGCCTGTGGAAATGTAGTGGCACCCTATTTTTTAAAATGCAAAAATATTGTAATCTAATTGTCATTTTACTTCCCCGCTCCCGGCTTAGCACGGGAGTTATTATTTTTAACAACTTTTATCCGGAAAATTTTTCCGATTTTTCTCATCATAAAAACCTTCCTCGATCTTCAATCAAATCTTTAAAAAAATTGGTACAGCCGTTCTTGAGTTTTGCGTTTAGCAACACATCATTTAGCGATTAATTTTTATTTATATAATGTATATATATCATATGCATTCTTCCCACCCTTACCTACGGTGCTCAGACTTGGTCATTGACGAAATCCCAGAAGACTAAGCTCAAGGTTTGTCAGCTCTCAAAGCCCCCAAGCTGAAGTGGGACTGGGCCGGCCATGTTAGCCGCATGCCTGAAAATCTCTGGCCCAAAATAACTACTAAATGGAGTCCCAGCGCGGCGCCGCTACCTGGTATGCCCCGTAAGAGATGGCGTGATGAATTAGACATCTTTGACAAAAATTGGGATAATCAAGCACAAAATCAGCAAAACTGGAAAATTCGGGCGGAGGCCTTTGCCCAGCAGTGGGATCCAACAGGCTAAATACAATACAATAGTATCTTGGACAAAAAAAACCCTCACAATACAGCGGGGGAACGCGGCTAGCTTAATGGGCAGGTTTGGGCGAGGGACTATAATTTGACGGAATCTTTTTAGATTTAGTTTCGACTTGAATTATTAATGATTTAATTTTAATGTATTCAAATAAAGTATCACAGCAAACTTATTAGATACAATTTAGAAAATAAAATTTAAGGCAATGAATAAATACAATACAATATAATAATAGATATAGATTTAATGATTTATTGACTTGAAGCATTTTATTTGGTATACTTATATTGACTTTGTATTGTGCCGTTTTAGTAACAAAAAAAAAAAGGAAAAAAAAAACAGGACATATGTATGCATATCTATAAAAATACACAGCTTTGCTGAAAAATCGCAACGTTACTTGCAAGGATATTAATACAACTAATCAATGATGAAGAATCACTAATGTACCTAGGTACTCATTATACTAATGCGGTTAAAGCCTGAATGCCCCTGGCTTGAGGGATAATTTGATACAATGATTAGGCTTCCTCATAATCCATGAATAACTAATTTATTGTAATGGATTTATCGGCTTCACTGAAATTTCAGGTCTAGAATATTAAATAGGTAAATAGGCTTGGTAAATTGTTCTTGCATATTTTTTAAGGTTCCGTACCCGATAGGTCAAGGGTTTTGATTATTAAACATACGTCGTCTATCCCACTATAAAACCTGTCCCTTTGAACCGCAGGGTGATTGTAACAGAAAATGCGTTACTGTAGCAGATTAATAATCAATAATAAAAAACAAATAATAAAACCAGATTTTGACGTTATTTTTGCTCTATCGAAAAAATGGTAAATTTTAAAGTATCAAATTTCGGTATACTATAAGTACCTACATACTGCAAAATTTAACAACAATTAGTAAAAACTAGACAAGCCCGAGTAGATCTTGCATTAAAGATTCCTTAAAAAACGTTCGAAAGTACATTATTTCACGAATTTGCAAAGTGAACCTCGCACTTAGTCGTATTCATACTACTGCCTTTTTGGTGATGGAAAATATAATAAAGGAACCTAAATTATGTCTGGCGGAGAAATTTGATGGTTTACGGTACGTTTAGAGTAAACAAGCCGGTCACTTCTCCATAGAAACGGGGAAGTAATATTACTCCACTATGTAATGTTGTAGGTCCAAGACTAAGTATTATATCGATTTTTCTCTTCATTTTCTAAGATTGTAAATTGATAAGAAAGTGAAAAAATATATATAATATCTTTATTACAGCATAAACTTAATAAAATAACAACAACAACAGTATTACTGTGTGAAAAATAAAAAGTTAATAAACAGGAAAGTTGAAACATCTTGTATTTTAGCTCAATTTTAACGCCACTTTGGACGTAAATAAATAATATACGGTGTACGAAAACTCTAAAATAATGTATCAAGCGTCATAGTTTAGTCCATCGAAATTTCAAATTACTTTAGTTGGAATAAATTAGTCCAGTAGTTTATTCATCACAATCCTGTAGCCAAAGGTCGACTTGAAAAAATTTGCGCGCTCATTTCTTTTTTTTTTCTCGCTTTCCCACACTTTGTTTGATGAAGAGAGCATGCTTTTTAGCCAAGCCCACCGATGAGTTCGACCCGTCGGGCGGTGCATCCTTAATGCGCTAACCTGCATTGGGACAGCGTGATGTATTATCGCCCCGACGATCTTCGAGGGTAGACTTATTTCCAGCATCCCACGATGGTAAAGCATGATTATTGACCAAGCGAAGGAATCTAACAAGGGAAAAGTCGGTGTTTGTATGAAGATAACTTGTAACCCTTTGATCCGATCTTTATGAAATTTTGAGAGCAAAGAGTTTGTGTAAAGGCAATTATTAAATTCGAATATGAGTCTAATCGGTGAGGGCTTAGAAGAAACGAGGATCGCGAATGTTCCCTGCGAACAACTAGTTTTAAGTAGTTTTGAAACTAAGGATTAATCTGTCAATACTCATAATCGTTATTTTCAAACGTTTAAACACCTAATAGTAATAATCAATAAATCTCGTTACATTTAATCGAATAACCCGCCCCTCACTGTTTCTGGCGCAAAGGTGCCCAAAATACTGGCAGCATTACCACGCTGAATGGCAATGGCTATCCTTTGCACCAGAAACGAGGTGGAACGGGAGTCACCACCTCTGTCCCGAATTCTGCGCCCGATTTCTGTGACCAAACTCTTGGCCACACTCTATAAATCATCATCATCATCAGCCTGGAGACATCCAGTGCTGAACGAAGGTCTCCACCTTAAGCCGCCTCACTGTACGACAACCTGCCATTTGCATCCACCGGATTCCCGCGACTTTCACAATGTCGTCGGTCCACATACGTCATACATATCTTCCGGTACGAGGTCGCCACTCAAGAACCTTTTCACTCTATCAATATATAGATAAGCACAAGGAACGCAAACAAGCGCGTGCTACGGCCTCGGAGTCAAGCCACGTAATTCTTGTCCACGACGGGCACTCGTACGTGAGTGCACGGAACACGGTGGGTCCACAGCCGATGTAAACAATTTCTGCCCAATTGAATAAACACTACCGAAGTTAAACAATGAATGGTTCGATCACGAAAAAATCATCTTACAAGACGATCGTGAGGCGCTCCCACGGTAGTCGTGTCAGCCATTTTTATTAACATTCGAAATGGTATAGGACACGATCGATACGCTCTAATTTTGTTATTTCTAGGGTGAGCTAGGAGGTTAAACTGTTTGAAAGCTAACAGTTGAGTCAGTTGCATAATCCGCCGATTCGAAAGTCCACTGCTGCTCTTTTCAGCACGCGCCGAGGACTAATTGGTCTTTCCCCGCGCGGGAACGTGATAAACCTAGATTAAGGATACGCCTGTCTCGTTTTCGCGGGGAAGAAAGAGTAGATAGAGTTTTATCACGGCTCGCGTGCGAGGTGGGCTGAATTAAGCTTGCCCTTGAAGAGCGATTCGGCCATATCCACCATATAGTTGCGGTCGGTGGATTCACAAACGGCATTAAATTTATTCTTGTAGGTTTTCTCGCGATGTTTTCCTTCACCAAAAAGCCAGTCGTACGAAAAGTGTGAAATTTAGACAGGTTTTTTTTAAATCTAATGCTGCCTGTCTTGTCGTCTAGTCTGAGTTAGTAATACAAAAACAACGCAAATACACACAAAAATTAAAAATTGTTAAAAAATATACGTTTTAGTATTTCATAGTGATGAATATTGAATAAGTCGGTTGAAAATAAGGAGTCCTGAAACTTAAAATAATCGTGCATGTCATCAGGCAGTATTATCATGAAGTTTCACCACTTACTCGGGTCGAAATCAAGTGGGTATTTAGAAAGGGTAGTCCCGATTCAAATTGGATTACAATACGATAGGGAACTATGCGGTCGCTATATTTGGATGACGAGACACGCGACCTCCAAGGCTCCTATATAAATAAGCTAAGTTTGTGTGAGTGTGCAAGATTCGTTTGTGTTATACACGACATTACATTTCACAAGCGAAACAATACAAGCAGGTTCGGGAAGGGCCTACACTGCAAGATGTAAGACCACTCGCGCTATTCATTTTGAAGGCAACAAGCTCTTAGAACAAATAATATATAGTTTTGGCGGGAACGCGAAAATAACAAGAACAATAAATAATATGTAATTGAATAATGAGTGTTTCACCGTTTGCGTTTTGAAAATAATACAAGAATCAGTTTGAGTTGCATAGTTTGGGGCTAGATGGCGCTTTTGTGTGATTTATTCATCTTACTATACCGGATATTATCGTTGAAATATTATTATATATTTTTTAGTTTTTGTAAAGCATCAAACTTATAATTAAAGTGCAAACCATAAAGTTAAATATTTAAAAAAAAACTTAAATTTCGACTATCTGGATGACACCTTTTCCCAGATATTTTGAATTAAAACCAAAATACTGAACAGATTTCTATAAAATTTATTTGGGACCACCTAGTATACCAAACAAAAAATAATCATCAATATCTAATATTCAATTAATAACTGGTGGAGTAAACGCGTAACAAACATACAAAAAGTACAACATACAGTCGAATTGAGAACCTCCTTTTTTGAAGTCGGTCGAAAATGCAAAGTATTCATCGCATCGGGCCTCGGACTCACGTGGAAATTTTTGGGATGACCCTGAACTAAACAAATGACAACGCGATTATTAAATTAACACGACACAGCTACATATTATACACTAGCAGATCCCCAGGTTTCACTTACGATGCCTGAGATAAAAGTAGTCTTATTCCAAGGTATTTCTACACAAATGGCATGTGTCCTCTCTTACCATCGCGAGAGTCGTCTTGTTGTGTGTTTGTTTTAGTGCGCACAGGATACGAACAAGATCTTCTTTTGTTGCTGTGAAAGTTTACTTGAAAATTCGTGTCTATACCGCGTCACCGCAAAAAGTTGCAGAAAATTATATAGACAAACTAGAGGTCGCCCGCGACTTCATCCGCGTACGGAAGAAATTCGGCCTGCGCCCAAAATTCACCACGTTTTTTACCCCCCAACCCCCCACCGCCCCCCTCCCCCTTGAATTAACTACCCAAATATCAATTTTCTGCACTATAACTTCAGAACTTTCCATACAACATTCCACCCCCCTTTCCCCCCAATTAAATCGTCCCTGTCAAAAAAATATTGAAAACAGCATTTTTTATTTTAAATGAACTATCCAAATCCAAATTTTCGTGACTATAAGTCCAAAAACAAAAGACTTTCATACAAACTTCCCCAGCTCCCCCCCCCCCCCCCTTGGAGGTCAAATTTCGAAAAATCCTTTCTTAGTACACCCCTCCGCGTCGAGAAGAATACACCCTCCAAAATTCAAGTCTGTACGACCAGCGGTTTGGGCTGTGCGTTGTCTGTCAGTCAGTGAGTCAGTCAGTCAGTCAGGACAGTCTTTTATTATTATATATAGTTAGATAAATTATCGCCATTCCCATCTCCTACGGCATATCCTCGAAGGATTCAAAAATAACAATTAATGTTTGCTGAACCAAATAATACAAGATATAGCTTGTCATAGTATATCTTGCGCTGTCCCACAGAATTACACATTAAATGCATGAAATATGCTCTGATTTGAAACAATGGCAAAATATACATATAATAACATCAATGAATAACAATGGAGTATAAATTATCATTTAAACTGTTGTATATTTTATAAAATATAGCCGTGTGTTTTGTAGAGGTACGACCATATAATTTGTAGGAATATAAATGGCAAACGAAAAATTCGGTCAGATGTTATTGCGAAAGTATTTATATTACTCGGGTTCTTCTTGGGTTATATAATTATTTCAGTTGTATTTAACGTGCCCTGGAATTCTGGGAGATATATGCCTAGCAGTAGACTATGATTAACATCATAAGATGATGACCATACTTTTATAGGTACTTCATTTCAAACTCTACAATCTCTTGGATCTATTCCGACTTTAGAACGAAATTAGTTAGTTAATTACTGTTAATTTTGTATGCTAATTTCGAACCTATTGTCTCTATACGATATTAATAAATTACTTTGCCTAAATGCCATGTTAGCGTTTTATAAGAATTCCTTATAAATTTTCCTTACTTTTTTTTAAAGTACCTAATGGTGCTGATTCTTTCATGTCACTTACTTTAGTCCGACCAAACTCAATTTCATCCAAATGTAATTTAAGCTTTGCCTACTTCTTAATAAAGTATTTTTGCCCCTGGCATTCTTTAGCACCATGACTTTAGACTTAACATGACAAGACACTGAGAGCTGTTAGTATAAAATCAACTTTGTTGCTACGGTTCGGGAGTCCCCATTCATCAAACTGCCACCTCAAAACGTGTTAATATAATTGTTAGTACAAGTACAAATAGTTTACCTCGAGACAGAATTTAAACGAATGGAGACTCTCGTCCCGTATTAATAAAGTTCATTAGAGGCGTGTTAGGCTATCGTCGATAGATGAATCGCTAATTTCTATAACGTAAAATGTTACTGTTAAAATGTTATTAATTTGAAAAAACACCTTGTGCCAAAGAACTCAAGGTTGAAGCCACACTTGAAGAAAATCAAATTAGTTCGGACTTAACTCAGATTGCCGCTATTATTACCTATGTATTATGTGATATTGATCTTATTTAATAAATCGATGAATAAATAATCTTTATTTTCTCGTAATATCTCCAATTTTACTGATAATGTTTGGATTGAATTTGTCCCTTGATTTAGATGACTTCTATTCGCTCGGTCACCTATTTGTATACTATAATTACTGGTTCTAAATTCCCGCACTGTTCATTGTAACCAACATCATAATATTAGGCATGTACTAAACTAAGTCAATTAAACGTCACGTCAATTAAAATAAAAGAAATAAAGCAATTACTGTGTTAGGATATCTCAATTAGGTATTTCAAAACGTTATTGGAAACATGCATGGTCTAACGCAGTGTTGGTATCGAGTAGTTTACGCCGGAAATTATAAATTACGTACTGAATTGTCGACTGTAATCGACATAGTGGAGGACCTCACTTAACCATTGGTCCGTGGTCTTTCGGGTGTCCATGGTGATTTTAGAATGGGTTCTTGGATGGGAGAGATAGTTTTTAGGGGTCCACATATTAAATAGCAGTTATTATGCTCCAACACGCTACCATAATATATCTTTTTATTATCGTTATCGTTCTTTTTTGGCGTGCCGGAGATCTGATGACGTAATAATATTTTACAGTAAACTTATTGTATTTAAAATATATTTTTTGTACAATGAGAGCATTTATTTTTTAGTTTTATTGATGTATGTTTTTTGCATTAACCTGAGGATGGTTATATACTGTTGTAAGAACACAAGGAGATTTTTTGAGAAGTAGCAAACAAATATTTTTTTGTAGAAAACATTGTAGTAAACATTAGGTAATCCGGTCAGTTGAACCGGACCACGGGCAAGAAGCGGTAAGTAGTACTTACTACTATAGCTTTACTATCCACGAACACCAAGGAAAATAGCCCAAAAAATAGCCCGAGTTATAATAGCTGCGTCTTTTGTATGGGCTGAGGAATCTGTACCTACTAGTATGGTAAATAGTAAGCATGTAATGTGCAAAGAGCGATGCCAAAAATGTAGAAAAAAAAAACGTTTCACCGACTTTGACAGGATCATTATTTTTAACTCTTCACATCAACATCCGGAAGACGTCCACTGCTGGACAAAGGCCTCTCCCTTAAAGGGATGTGTTGCCATAATCCCCACGCTTGGCAGGCGGCTTGGGGATTGCAGAATGGTTACCACCGTTAACTGAGAGGACACTGCTGCCCGTCCTCCGGTGGTTCTGGATGCAGTTTTAGGACATACCCAGGTCCATAATCAAATTCAAATTTTTAACCCTTAAACGAATCATATTGTTAATGCGTAAGTGTGTTTGAATATTTTTATATGAACTGTTCCCACACTTTGGTGTGTTGTTTTCTTACTATTAATGATTTAAAACATAGTGTGTTGGTTTGTTTAGTCTTCTTGAGCAAAAAGTGACAAATCTACTTTTTATCCCGGAAAAACAATCAGTTACCTGTGCGAATGTTGCAACTAGTTTTTGAATGTAAAAAATTGCCGCGGCTATAGCTGGCCTATGGGTACTTAGACAGAATACAAATCTGGGTTAATCCCTGTATGCCACAGTTTTTGAAATGCCGTTTGGGGTCGAGTCTTTAGATCCATGGCCGCCGACCGTCCTTTTTAAATAAAAGGCCCGATCAAATGTTGGCGGAAGCATCAACTGACCGGAATGTTCTATATTGGTCAAAGACAACCTCCAAAATTGGAAATAATGTCTACTTGTTTCTATGTAAGAGTCATATGGGACATGTGGCTTCAATATCATTGCAAAATTTTTAGTTTGCTGAAATGTAAAATGTACCTAATAACTATTAAACTCATATTATAATTAGGTATGTAACCGTAATTCCTTGTCTATCTAGTGTTTTTTTTTCATTTAAAGCGAATTTTTAATTCTTTGAGGAAATAAATGTATTTAAAAACTAATGATTTTACTTATGCTGAATTGATGCTAAATACCCGTAACCTATAATGCTATAGCATATTATATAATATTATTATGCTATAGTATTTTTCACGTGACTGCCCCAAAAGGAGTGTATTATTTTCAGGGTTCATATTGTATGTATGTATGTATGTATGTATGTGAGTTTTTTATTCCACCGTAACTTTTAAGTGCCTGAACGGATATGGAGTTTGAGATATCGTTAGTATCCTTATGTCATCCCGAGTATATTGTGGATATTTTCTTTTTGAAAAGAATCAATATGGTGGCCATGGAGGATTATAGCGGCAGTACGAAGCCATTTTCAAAAGCTATTTAAAAAAATCTTCAATTCTTTTACACATATTACTTAGTTCGTTTTTGGTAGGGCAGCGAGTTTTTAATTTTTGTTTCGTGTATATATTTAATAGGCTATTGAATTTTCCGGTAAAAGTTAACAATGGCGCATCACTACAGCAGTCACCTAATTGAGTAGTGGGACACATGTAATTATTGAGCCGGTAACAGGTGGGAAGAGACTATCAATTTGTAGTCTCAACGGTAATTAGTTTTACAGATGACAGAAAAATATACCTTCCAATAACTTATTTAGTAGTAATTAAGTGAGTGTGGTTGGACTTGGCTTTCGAACGTATTTTATTTTACATTAAATAATATCAATGGGGATCCACACTGCGTTTTTTTCTCACTAGGTGGCGCGTCGTAGATGCGCGGCCATAGACAACTGGTTTGTACAGCAATCTTTTGCCTTGCTAATTAAAGCTCTGTACAACTATCTAACCTACAAATCTATTTTCAGGCCGTCAACAGCTGCATAGATTCTTGAAACAAGACAACGCCTTCATCAAGAGCTGATAGATATAAACTTGATTTTGCCACATTCGGACTGCCCAGCGGCAGATGCCCAGAGGCAGATTTCGCCATCAGCGAAAAGTTTTGCCTGTGGCAACCTCATTAAGCACGTTTACCATAAAATTTTCGGAAAAGGAAAACATCAAGAGGTAACCTGCATCAGCTCCTGTGAATCAGCCGGCATGGAGCTAGAGTATTTAGTGGAGCATCGCACTACGATGCTAGGCCTATGCTCGTTGTCCGGCCGCAGTGAGACGTTTTAGGTTTGGCGTGCAGTAGGTATGCACGTATAATTAACTCCCACAAATACACAACCATAATAAACGCAAGAATTTGTGTTTAAAAGTTTGTGTTTGTTCACGCACTCAATTTTGTAACGGCTGATGTGGTATGGAGATAGCTCATACGCTGAATACGACACTTCTATCCCAATTACCAAATATTTACAATTATCTAGTGACATATACTTCATATAATCTAAAGTTACAATACAATAACTTATTATATTAAATACTATTGTGCTGCAGCAGTTTTTTTTAGGTACTGAGTTATTTACACGATATAAGGATTTACATACAGATTCATTTTATTTATTGCCCAGTAAAGGCAATGGACTTTTAGGCCAAGTTAGCACAAGGATTCTATTACTACACATATGTGTGGGAAATGTCTTCGTAAAAAACATCAGTGGCTAATGTTGTAACACTTGTAAAGTTTTATCACAAAACACTTGTACGCAATGCAAAAATTATCTGCACAGTCCCTACTAACAAACGTCACATAACTATAAGCGGCATTTTAAGTAAGGCCTTAAATTCTTATTTGGATCTTCTGTTTCCTAGAAACGTACACTTTGAAAGAAAAATTAACACAGCATACCCCGATTTGTCAAGAATATTTAAAAATATTTTGATATTAGGACATATAGTCATCATCATTTTGACAAACGATCAATCCCAACCCAAGCAACTGCAAGCCTATAAATAACAGTCGACGTTTTCCACACGCATATTTTTAAACCGCCACAGGAAACGGAGAACAATAAAAAACAACACGAAAAAAGCAAAAAAACAATGAGCAAATAAAACCCGTTATAAATTAATACTTTACCAAGTAACCGGAGTACGCGTATTAACCCTTGCTACAACGAAAAGAAAGGTATTGGATTACAGCAAACGATAAATAAAGTCTCGAAAATAATGTTTATATGTAAATATGGGGTATTGTTAGAGTAACGAGTCTTGCTAAATCACAATATGAAGTTGATTTATATCTCTACGGTTCGCTGGCCTTCATGGGAGGCCTATAAAACAAAACCTTTTCGAAACAAAATACGCGTACCGGCAACGCCATGCTCGCTCTACAGTCGCGCAACAGTCGCGCCACAATTGCCGAATAAGTTTTGCTTCAGCTTTTATAATTGGCCCGTTTTTGACACGAAGTCACCTCCAACAGCGCGTTATTCGATTTAAATTTGACGCGAATTCGACGAAGTTCTTACGTGTGTCGTTCAGACCTACAGAAAAATAGTGTTACGAAAATCATGTTCTTTTGAAAGCTTTGTTCTCTTAAAGTCTTGTAGTTATATCCTGGTTATCATCAGTCAGAAGACGTCACTGCTGAACGGAGGGCTCCCCCTTGGACCGCCACTCTGTACGACAACCTGCCATTTGAATACATCAGTTGCCCACGACTTTCACAATGTCGTCGGTCCACCTACTGGGAGGCCTCCTACCTATATACGATGCGTCTTCCGGTTCGTGCATGGTCGCCACTCCAGAACCTTTTCCAGAACCTCTTCTCCATCGGTTATCAGTTCATGGCATGTCCATTGCCACTTCAACTTGCAAACCCTGAGGCTATGTCGGTGAATTTGGTTCTTTGGCGAATATCCTCGTTCCGGATTTTATCGCGCATAGAAACTCCGAGCATAGCTATCTCCAGTGCCTGTTGTGTGACGTTGTGAGGTTCTCCAAAAGGCCAGCAGTTAAACACACAGTCTCAGTTCCATATGTCATCACTGGCAGCACACGCTGGTTGAAGACCCTTGTCTTCAGTTATATCCTGGTTACATAGAAAAGAAAGATCCGAATGACGGCTACCGGACCCACCATCTTTTTCTTGCGATGACGTAATTATAAAAAAACTCGGTAGTGAGCGCTAAATATGAAGTGTCGCGCGATTGTTCGTACAGAAATCATCGAATTCACGAATAAAAACTTATCTACATTGATTGTTTTTTTTTATAATTGCAAATAGAAATAAAAAATTTTGAAAAAAAATTAAGATAGATTGTGTTTTTCCTTTGTTTTTGGCATCGCACTGTATGAGCGGCACACGGCAGAGTGTGCCAGTGTCAAGTAGGTATAAATGTTTTTTTAAGTTTATATTTTATAGTATCATCAAGACAAATAGGTATGTCATGAAATCACATTTTTCACACGAAATTAGGCATAGTCGAGTCCTTGTTATGCCCTTGCCATGACATTACTATGAGCTTTTACGGAGTTTTGAAAACAACACGAAAAGACACGTTTCACTACATTATATCACTTGCTCATACCAAACACTCGTACATTTAATTCAACACTCAATGAATAAAACACCACCATTTTTATACTTTAATTCGCGAAAAAACACAAGTTGAATAAAATAATAATAGGCTTTTAAAAAAAATACAACCGACTTCAATTTCGAATACCTGGATGACATCTTCATATTTCCTAGTAATTTTGATTTAAAAACCAAGCTACTGAACTGATTTCGACAAATTAATTATAATAATAAATAATACATTTATATGCGACCACGAAACAAAAAAAGAATCATCAAAATTAGTTAATAAATGGAGGAGTAATCGCGTAACATACATACAAAAAAAAACAAACAGTCGAATTGAGAACCTCCTTTTTTGAAGTTTTTTTAGTCGCTAGATAATAGAATGCACCGACATAGTTTTTGCGTGTTCCCGCCAAAATTATAGATTGTTTTGTCTGCTACCCAAGTTCTCAAGCTTGCAAGTATTACGCAAATTTCCGCGAAATAAGTTATATTAGCAATTACATTTAAGAGGCGGGCATTCAGACGTCATAACCACATTTGAAACGATGCTACCTGCATAGAAAATTGTATTATTTCAATGACAACTGACAATAATGAATTAATTAGTAGTGTTCGTAATGAGCGGGGTGCAGAAGCAGTGACTGCAGGCAGGTATGGGTAATTATGCAATTGTCTTTTATTTCTGAGTACGTCCACACATTACTGAAGTACCCGCATGGTTAATTATTCTGGCTGGTTAAGTACGGTGGATAAGGTCATAAGCTTTGGGTGTGTAAAGCCGAAAGGGGTTCATTGTATTATGAAAACTGACGTGGTTTTGACACATTTTTGTTTTTGTTTTGGGTTCATTGTACTCATCAACGCGAACCAAATTTAGATCTTGGAGGATTTTGCTCTCTCACTCTCTCTATACTCAATCACTGTTTAAGGCCAACCGTAGAATCGTGACTAAAAACGGTTGTTTCATAGAAATGTAGGCAACTGGGCGAGTGTGGTCGATATGCCACATAGTCCTTCGAGGGTAGGCCTACGCCGTGGAGCCGTAAGCAGTGGACTGTTAACAAAGCTGATAATGATTACATAGAAAAGTATGGACCGGAGTATATTTCGCGGTTGGTCTCGTACAACATAAAGGTTCAACAACTCGTACTAAAGGGACTAACAGTAAAATCACGAAAAACAAACCAGCAGTTCCATAAATTTTGCCCAAGGTCAAAGAACTGTATGTATGGAAGAGCTGATATTTTTTATTGTTTCATGGTTGACCCCGTAGTAATAGTTGTTCATAATGATGAGTACGTTAGTACATACCCACCAGTATTGTTCAACCTATTTGTTACATATAGTATAAGTCGTTCCCAATAATGAATACAATGATCCCCTTTCGCCTTAGTACACCCCAAGCTTATAGCCCCGTTGAGGCAAGTAAGATACGTCCGTCCCACAGCAAAAAGTTCCGCGTTTTGCGTTCATTGTGGTATTTATTAGCGTTGTCTTGCCGTAAACACAGAATACCGGTCAGACCGTGACGGTTTGTGATTGTAGACGGTTCTTGCGGGAACTCAGAACTATCTTCCATTTGGGTGACTTCAAATCGAGAGAAAATAGGGCCGGCCTATCTAGGTGATCTTAGACCGTATCACTTTTTAATATCATACAGGGTGTTGTTAAAAACAAACCTACCGTGAATTAAAAAAAACTAAACCACGATATTTGAGGTCGGCGCCCTAAAACTAACCACTGGCTAGTTTCATTCATAATTGACTGAACTAGCAGTAACTGTGACCCGGCGACGGCCAAGCCGAGGTTCGTACCATCTGAGGTGCCCTTGAGCTAGTCGCCTTTAACCTAAACTAGGCCGAGCGCCGTTTGCGCTTGCCTAAAGTCCGGTGACGCTGTAGAGGCCATCTGAGGCCAACAGCATAAAAACATAAAATAAAAATAAAATAAATATCGATGGACATTTTTCACACAGCGCCATCTAGCCCCAAACTAAGCAAAGCTTGTAATATAGAAACCAGATAGCTGATAGAATACTTATATACTTTTTTTTTACATAAAATAAGTTCGGAAAGGCTGAGTGCAGACCTAGTGTCAGAGTTATGAACCGTCACAAAGACCTGATGACATGGCTTGACGGTAGAGGAATCTAATTTGATGACCGATTTTTTTATATAATGCTAATGTTTCTTTGGAAGAAAGGTTCTTGAGTGGCGACCGCGAACCGGAAGACGCAGCGTAGGCGCGGCCTCCCACTAGGTGGACCGACGACATTGTAAAAGTCGCGGGCAACCGGTGGATGCAAATGGCAGACCTTCGTTCAGCAGTGGACGCCTCCGGGCTGATGATGATGATGAATGTTTCTTTAATACAAACTTTATTTGTTTACACAACTGCCCAATAAAAGGAGTGTACTGTTTCCAGGGTTAATCTATGTATGTGAGTATCTTTATTCGACCATAACTGCTAAATGCCGAAACAGATTTGGATGTATGGGGTATCGCTAGAATCCTTACACCATTCCAGGCTATAAATAAATAAATAAACTTTCTGGCTAGGCAGTCGCGTTTTGTAATTATCTAAAATTTGGGTTTGTTAGTTTATCCAACTTCATACTGTATAATATTAAGCAAATAGTCATTTTATCAAGTTTAACTGACAAAACAAAGTGATGCATAATGCTGCGCCTCCACTGCGAGCGGATTTATATAATGCCGATGGGAGCGTCCACTGCATTCCGATTTTGGATCTGCACGTTCGCTGCGGATGACGTCATCGGTAGAACTAACGGCGTAACTTGTGCATGGCGCGTTCACTGCGGATGACGACATCAGTAGAACTAACGGCGTATCTTGCGCATGGCGCGTTTGCTGCGGATGACGTCATCGGTAGAACTAACGGCGCATCTTGCGCATGGCGCGTTCGCTGCGGATGACGTCATCGGCAGAAATACCGGTATCTGGCACGAATTTGCCGATCCAGTGCACGCAATCCCACAAAAATTAATACAAAGTAACAAATCCGTCCGCTTCGTCCACTCCAATGCCGGCGCAGTGCGCGTCCACACAGCTTTAACAAATGTTTGCCTTTGTAATTTTTACAAACCACGGTGTTATAATAGGGAATATGCTTGTGTTTTTTTTTATAGTCTAACAAAAACGCTGACTGCGGCAAAAAAACAAATCATCGAAAATAAAATGTTAATATGTGCACAAATAACAAAAGTTATAAACATTTTAGTTTCATGTTAGACAGGGAGGGCACTATACTAGGTTTATGACGTCAAAGTTCCCGATTTCAAACAAATTCTATACTATGCACGTGTTTTGCTAGAAAGAGACAGATGACTCCCTCCCGAATACTTTTAACGCTTATATTTCAGAACTTTACCAGCCGATTTCAATTATTTTTTCGACGTAAGCATCAGACTCAGTTAAACTCTCCATTTATTTTATTATTTTTAATAATTGAAACACATGCATATTCCATATTGCACGTTCGCTGCGGATGACGTCATTGGCAGAAATACCGGTATCTCTCACGGATTTGCCGATCCAGTGCACACAGTCCCACAGAAATCAATACAAAGCAACAAATCCGTCCGCTCATTCCGCTCCGAAGCCGGCGCAATGGACGCGCAGCTTTAACTAATGTTTGTCTTTGTCATTTGCACAAACCTAGGTGATATAATTATGGACAAAACTGTCACAATTCACGAAATTGTAGAAGCTATTGTCAAACAAGCCAGCAGAGTTTGTAATCGAATCATCGAACTAATCACGTGCCGACACGGCGAGGAAATTCATTAATATCCTGCCCGAGCTGGGCCAAACAGATGAAAAACTATAACTTTACAGCGGCTCCATCGCAGAATGTCTCTTTTCTAAAATATCTACTGCACGCAAAACGTTCCTTCGCATAATGTCCCCTTCGCAATATGTCCCTTTCACACCATGCCCCTTTCGCAACAGCGTGTAGTTGTATCGGAGAGACGACTATGCGAGTTTTTAAGAGGGAATCCGGTGAGCTATTCTCCATACAAACTTATTACCCTATTTTCTGCCTGGATAATGCCTTTAGAGCAATCATTATTTCTTTATGAACTCTAGGAAAACTGTAGTAACTGTATAAAAAAAATGATTGCTAGAAGAATTGTACAGGAAAATAGGGGAATACGTTTGTATGGAGAATCGCTCACCGGATTCCCTCTTAAGGGCACGACAAAACTATTGTTTTAAAATTTGGCGCATCCATATTAGCGCAATCAAAATAAATGCTAAGTACGCAAGTCGTCTTGGACCTCAGCTATTTTTACATCAAAGTTTGTGCACTATGCGAATTCCCGCTGCTTTACCTACTTCTTAGAGTGCAGTGAGACACCGACCACGAGGAAAATCTTTGAATTTTAGACTAAGATAGACAGACATGCAAATAATTTTACTCAGGGGCCATGATTGTAGGAATCATTCAGCAGTATGGGAGTATTGTATTTATTTTAAAAAGAGATATTCTTCTAAAACGCGTCATTGTAATGAAAATGCATTCAGCTTGTAGAGCAGTGTCTCTTTGTTTTTTAGTTTGTTTAATCGGCCAGACCGAGACCGAGACCGAGGTCGGTGGACCTGGGTATGTCCTAAAACTGCATCCAGAACCACCGGAGGATGGGCAGCAGCGTCTTAATTAACGGTGGTAATATTGTTACTAGTTAGTAGTTAGTGGGGATTATGGCAACCCCTCCCTATTAAGGGAGACCTTCGTCCAGCAGTGGACGTCTTCTGGCTGATAAGTGAATCGGTCAGCTAGCTAAAGCTTAAAAATAATAATTTGTCAACTCGAAAATTCGACTAGTACTTAAAAATATTATAAGTAGTGTAGAGTCTTATTTCAAATCCACTGTAGAGTGGGCCCGTTTTCAACATTGCCATTCTTGAGTAGTAGTTCTCTTTATTTTAGTAAAATTATTAACGCTCAGTGATCACTTTCAAGTTGATCATGTCAAGTGCTTGATATATTATTAACCTTTGTGTCAATGTCAAGTGTCCAATCGCAATTGCAGGCCTCGCGCATTCAAAACTTTAATTTAATAATATTCGTACTAAATAAATGCGCATACTATGTCGGAATGAATATTTAATCGGTCCTTTATTTGCATACAAAGTACTGTCAAGAGTTGAAACGATGGTTTTCTGTGTATATTAACATTATTAACGAGGTCTTGATAATATCAGGCTTGCTTTTATTTGAGTAGGTAAATTATTACTTTATCTATTATATTATTTTGGTTGTAACTGGAATGGAACATTTTGTTTCATTTTTTGTTTCATTTTACGACGACGATATAGTAGTTGTTAACTGTTATGTTTGCTACGAGTAAAACTTGCCTTTCCCATCAGCCAGAAAACGTCCACTACTGGACGAAGGCGTCCCCCTGAATAGAGAGGTGTTGACTTGCCTTTATCCTACTAATATTATAAACGCGAAAGTTTGTATGTATGGATGTATGGGTGTTTGTTACTCTTTCACGCTGAAACGGCTGATCCGATTTAGATGAAATGAGGTACTACAATCTACAACCAAAGATATAACTTAATCTCACGTAGAAATTGTTGATTAGGTAATTACTCAAAATGTTGTGGCATAATTTTCTTGAAATTCAATTTGTTATTGAATTTATAGATTAGATTAGTAAATAATTTATCATAATACAAATTTCCACGCGGCGGGCTTAATGAAAATTGCTAGTCAATTTATGAATGAAATAGATTGCATGAGGTTAGCATTAGCACCTATGTTACAGAGACATACAAAATATAATAAATTAGGTAAAATAGAATAACTAAAAACTAAACTAAATCTATGTTGAAACTCCTGTGGTTGTAGGTCTGAACCCAGATATTTTTATATTTTTTTCCCGCTTCATTAATATTGGAAACAAAAGGTGAAAAAATACATATGTTGACCATCTCTATGAATAAATAAACAAAATGTGACATGACAGTAATCTAATGTGCAAGAACACATTATACAAATAAAAATAAAAAGGTCACATTTTATTCTGGTATTGTGAAAATAAAAATCAAGGTGGCTCAATAACAAAACCTGTACAGCTTTCTAGCCAGATCACATTTAAATAAAATAAATTGGCTCAAAAACGAATCCGCGCGAAATTATTCAAAAAATACGGCACGAATCGACTCTGAAGTCGAGTACAACAATTTGGAAAATTGGTTGGGAAATAATCGAGATATGAGTATCGAGTCGGGCCGGAAATTACGCCATTTGCCAACGTTTTAAAGGTGTCGGCTCGAGGTGTCGACTATTGGCTGCGAGCGAAACTCGATTTTTATCATCACTTTAACATTTTACGTGCGAATAGAGCTCGCATTTAACATCCTTCGGGAATAGAGGACTGGACGAGTACGCTTTGCAATTACTAGATTGATGATTTTATTAGCATAGGTAGGTCTAAGTACAAATCAGTGCAAAGGCGGACAATATAGAAGCGCTTATGTTGTGCACCAAGATGTAGCCGAGGCTAGCATGTACCTGCCTATAATTATGTTCTAGAATATTTTATATAAAGTGTTTCCACAATTTGGGTTTTTCCATGTTTTTGAAGCTTAAACAGTAGGAAAAATTATGACCTCTGGCAGGCCTCGAACCTGCATACGAGCGATCTCTGGGTTTCCGTCTCAACTGCTTTGCCGGTTAAGCTATAGAAGTCTCTGCCTTACGTGTCATAATTATCAAACCGTTTAAGCTATCAACTAAATATAAAATAATAATAATAAAATAAATATAAAATTATGTTATAGTCAAAACTTGTAACCGGTCAAAACCAGATTGGATGGCTAAAGGATGGTTACTTGGTATGGTATTTTTACCTATTGAAGTGGTTTTGACCGGTTATAAAATAAATATTGGGGGTTTATAAAAAAACATTTATTACACACAGCGCCATCTAGCCCCATACTAAGCAAAGCTTGTATTATGGAAACCTGATAGCTGATAGAATACTTATATACATTTTTTTTTCGTAAATACATACTACACCCAGACACAGAACAAACATCGATGTACGTCACAAACATTTTTGTCCTGGGTGGGGATCGAACCCACGCCCTACAGCTCAGAAGGCAGACATGCTACCAACTGAGCTATCAGGCTGTCAAATAAGTTTAAATAAGTTTAGTATGTTGTGCATGATGTCATACATTTCGTTATATTAGCTACTTTCTTGTTGAAAGTAGAAATAAAATAGGAAGTTGTTTTGCAAAGAGATAACAAAAGTATCACCTACCAAACAAAAAAAAAACAAAACATAATTGGCGGAGCAATCGCGTCACATACAAAAAAAACATAAGTACTTACAAAATATTATATTAGGAGGAAAATATAGGGCTTTTAGTACTAATCTGCTTTGATAGTGAAATACAGTCTGGTTCTTCTAAGAACTAAGGTTCTTCGAAACAATAGACTTAAGTATTTATCTACTATGTATTCTTAATATTTTTAGTAATTTGGCCCTTGGTAACTATGAAACCTTAAGTTCATCCATGTTTCAAGCACATTTTTTACTGCCATCAATCATTATTCTAAAACTGAATGAGATAGGGCCACATTTATACGCAGATTCGTGTGTGTCAAGATTCGATTTTTGATTTATTGCCCATTTTTTATTTATTACAAGCATAATATAAATATTTTTCATAACTAAGAGCTACAAATCGTGACAAACTATAATATTAACAAGTGAGTAAATTTTCGCGCTAAATTTGTAAAAATTGAATAATTAAAACTGTTGTAATGTGAGGTGTTTTGTAATTTTTTATCTTCTTATCTATTTTTTTTTGAAAGATTACAAAGCGTCACATCACTTCTCACATCTTATAGATACAAATATATTTATTGGGAAAACACAAACTCATAAAAACCGTAAAAAAAACTGCTATGACTGCACGTGATTTTTTTTACAGGCTTTTCAGGTTTTCAGTTTTTCAGTTTTCAGGAACAGCAGGTTTTTTTAACAAGAACACGAACATAAAAAACTGGCTTCTTCCACATACCATATCATCAAATATAGAACCACTTCCTTTTTTGAAGCCGGCAAAAAATTTCGACATTTGCATAAAAAAGAAATAATTTATTTAGGTATATAATAAATATTTATAATAAGAAATAAAATAAACAGCTAAATAAAAAAAATAAAAATATTATTAAAATTAAAAATTAAATAATTATAAAATTAGTTGGTTTCATAACATAGTTTTAAAAATAAAACGGATTTTTCAATACGGATTATTCTAACAGAAACGAGGGATTGTATTCGTAATAATAATATAATATAATTTTCATCACACTTGCTCGTAAAGTGGATCTTATTGCATCGGTTTTAGGCTCATAATCCAAGCTATTACGCACACGTGCTTTTTACTTTACATTACGGCACTTGTACTATAATAGGTATAACCCGGTAAAGTCAAGTTTGTACGTGAATGCAATTAGACGTACGTATACGAAGCACTCTTAATATAGCCGGGTAATACTTACAGTTTTTTTGTAATACCAACAAAGAGTTCTTATGCCGCTGAAGTAAATGTCAACCTGCGCGCGCATTACTGATTTGGGCGCCATTTTCCGCAAATGTTTGTTGACGTTTTCGCTGTGTGGTTGATTATTATCAAAAAAAAATATGTTTTTCCTCGCAAGTGTGACGAAAACAGTCGTATGGAACTCTTGTGCTATTAGTCATTACGCTCTCGGCTTCCTTATCGCGCTCGCCTGCGGCTCGCGCGCATAATACCGCCTCTAGTGTAATGACCAACATAGCACACTCGTATCATAATGTACTAATTCGTATTTCAAATGTCTGACTACGTCAATCCCATCGAATCCAATTATCATACAAAATTATAAGCTTAACTGACCTAGTGGTCCTGCCGTGACGACGCAGCAGGCCTAGCATGCGGGCCGTGACAAAATCTTCTCTTTTCTTACTGTCGTGACAAAACAGGACAACGCTACGACTTTGTATAAGTCTGTCTCGTTTTCGCATGACGTAAAGTGATGACAAAACTTTATCAAGATGCGCATGCTTGGCCTGCTGAAGTGCAAACTTAAGTAGTTTGCGCTGACCACGGGTGTCTATAATGTACAACATGAGGTTTTTGTTGTGGTCTATAATGTACAACATGAGGTGAGGTTTTTGGCGGGAACACGGAAAAATCATGTCGTTGCATTCTAAAATTTTCTTAAACTTGTGTTTTTTCGCGAATTAATGATTAAAAATGGTGGTGTTTTATTCATTGAGTGTTGAATTACATGCACGAGTGTGGGAAAGTGATATAATGTGGTGAAACATGTCTTTTTGTGTTGTTTTCAAAACTCCGTCGAAGCTCATAGTAAAGTCGCCACAACTTTACTAGAGCATGACTTGGACTCGACTATGACTGGTTTCGTGTGACTGACTGTGATTCAATGACATATTTGACTTGATTTTAATAAAAGATACCTGAAAATTCATAAACTTGACACTGGAAGAATGCACAACGTGCGATGCCAATAAAAAAGAAAAAAAAAATACATGATATGTGCCGACACGATAATGTACGACATAATAATGCACAGCATGAAAATTGGTGTACATGTACATCGAATATCATGCTGTACAATCCATGTCGTACAATACTGGCCGTCCTTTATCGGCTCGTGTTTTTAAAGTACGGCCCTATATTGTACAGCTAATTAATCCGCCTACATTTCCAAATTGACATTAAAAAAAATAACCTGAACCTAACTGCTATACAAATAAGGAATTCGTGTACTTGTACATGTACATCAAATATAAGTCTGTACAAAATCGGGGTGTGCATTATTGAGCCGAGCCGATAATGTACGGCATGATATTGCACGGCACGATGACACAGCATGATATTCGATGTACATGTACAAAAATTATCATGCTGTGCATTATTGTGCCGTACAATATCATGCCGTACATTATCTGTGTCGTACATTATTGCCTCCCCTGACCACGACGAAACAAGGAGTTATAAAGAGGAGGAGGTAATATAATAGTCTCTCTTTTTGCTCAAACGGCGGTCAACCGTTATGTAATCCGCAAGTTTGCTAACCTAAAGACTTGACGGTACACTACGTATCTCGCAGTAGTTGAAAAATAAAACCTAAACAAACACTTTATCTCTAAGACCTCTATAAATATTTTGTTACAACAATGTGTGTATTAAATACTTCGTCTACATTACACTTGGATTCAGTCGACACATCCTACTACTCTAAAATCGAAATCAACACACGTGTATACAGGGTTACTTGTAACTCGACGTATTCCCGGCGGGATCAAATAGATCAAATGGGGGGCTAACAAAACAGTAAAAATAATATATATGGGAAAATAATTTTCAAAGCAATAAAATATTCAAAAATACTTAGAATGTGATAAGCGTGACTAACACATCTAATAAAAAAAAAACAAGTTTTTACGATGAATGTAATTTCTGTGAAAACCCCTACAACAAAAATTGTTTAATTTAGAAAACTATTAACTTTTGCCCATACATTGGTGGGATTAAATTTGATGTATGTGAGCACCCCTATCTTGTCCTGCCGAGAATACGTCGAGTTACCAGTAACCCTGTATACAAGTGAAACAATACACATCGCAGGTTTGTTATTAGCTGTTACTAACCGCCGTCCAATTACTGGCTGGTTCACGGCTCGCAACGCAAGTTGTGCGAGTTGCCATATATTCCCCGGATTCTGTGCTCAAGTTTACCTACCAAACTTGATCACGGAATACAGATGGTCAGACGGTAAATATTGAGAGAAATGAGGTACGGTACCTCTGGTTGGCTCCTGGTATTCGTACGGAAATAGTGGCTTCCTATTATCGAATACGACATCTGTCAAACATCACGCGGATCGGCATAAGGTTTTTTTTTTTTTTAGTTCTTGGCATCGCACGTTGTGCATTCTGCCAGTGTCAAGTTAATGATTTTTTCAAGTATTTATATGAAAATCAAGTCAAATATGTAATGATATCACAGTCAGTCACACGAAATTAGTCATAGTCGAGTCCAAGTCATGCCCTAGTAAAGTTGTGGCGACTTTACTATGAGCTTATACGGAGTTTTGAAAACAACACAAAAAGACATGTTTCACCACATTATATCACTTGCCCACACTCGTGCATGTAATTCAACACTCAATGAATAAAACACCACCATTTTTAATCATTAATTCGCGAAAATACACAAGTTTAAGAAAATAATAGAATGCAACGACATGATTTTTCCGTGTTCCCGCCAAAACTCCAGCATAAGGTTGTAGGTAATGTATGTCGCTAAAATTTAGACATAATAAACTTTTTTTTGAAAACTACTTCAATTTCGACTTCCTGGATGACATCTGGATAATTTCCAGTTATTTTGATTTATTTCAGTATTTAAAACCAAACTACTGAGCCGATTGACTGAGATGAGATAAAAATGGGTGTCATACTATGACACACGGACCACGGTGGCAACAAACACCCCTACGGTATTTGTCAAATATATATTATATCGTCTTCGTGCTACCTTGCATTTATAAAGTGCTACCGTAGATCGGATGACACGTTAAATTGTTGGTTCTATATTTTTGTAACAACAATCGTCAAGCCATGTCAGAGGCCTTCGGGCGGCACATTAACTCTGACAGTAGGGCTGGCAACTCGAGTCTATACGAACTTACTTACTTACTTATATTATTATGTATGTGAAAGTGTGTGGATATCGTATGTTTATTACTACTTAGCGCTGAACGAACGGTCTATAACGGATAGCGGTGGAATCCGAAATGGAGATAGGTATTATACCCGGCATTAATGCGTAGGCTACTTATTATACCCGGCATTAATGCGTAGGCTACTTATTATACCCGGCATTAATGCGTAGGCTACTTACTATACCCGGAATTAATGCGTAGGCTACTTATTATACCCGGCATTAATGCGTAGTCTACTTATTATACCCGGCATTAATGCGTAGGCTACTAATTATACCCGGCATTAATGCGTAGGCTACTTATTATCCAGGATTAATATACTGTTCCCGTAGAACAGCGAGTAAATTAATTGTGGAAGATGCTAGTCGAACAAACAACTGGAACGGACAACTCAATTTGTCCAGAAGCCCGCGCATGCACTCGGTTGTAAATGCAACTCGCGGTCATCTATGCTAAGACTAATCGGATCGTCCGACGCTGAACTTTGGTGATCTTTTAGAAGACATATCTCCTTGTCAAGACAGTCTACAGGCATAACATTTTTGACATCCTGTTGCATTAAAAAAAAAACGGCATAATGTATTATTAAGTACAAAGCCGGACAGAAGGCCTAAAACGGGCATTGTCCAAAAAAACTGCATAGTTGGCAACCTTAAACAAAAGTAAATATTTAAGTTTCATTCTTACGCGACCAACTCAGCGACATGATAATGGAATGGACGGGCCTAGCGCTTACAAATCGTTCAAAATTAACAAGCCAACACAATAAAGCATACCTAGCTATAGGTATGCATATTACATTTTCCTAAAATAGAGATAGCAAACCTAATTACTGCATGACAAAAAGAGAACACATGTATTTGTCTATTGCTCCCGAATCTCGAACATTCACGAGCATTGACCCAGGATTCTCGAAGTCTCTCTGTCTCGTAACATTACGATCGCCTCAAAATGGCGATTTCCTTAGCATATTTTATTGAAATTATTTGCAGTAGTGACAAATTACAGTGATTATTGTGTACCTACTTGTGGAATGTGATCCCCAAACTTTCATTGTGTGTTTTGGTAGTGTTCTTACACTTGGGGAATGCACACGAAGGCATAATTTTGGTTTGTTTGAATTGTTGTATCGTACGGCTCGCATGTCGCGAAGACAGAGTAAGACACGCGAGTGAAGAGCTGGCGCCTATAATATAGTCTCAAAATCCGTGCGCTTATTTCCCATCCATTCATTTTATCATTGTCGCTGGTCCAACTAAGTACTTGAAACGAATTTTACCATTACATCATCTGCTACCGTTAAATATATCGATGCTTTTCGCGCGGTCAGCTATTCCAATATTGATTTAATTAGACACTTTTAAACAAAATATTTTTGGTATTTTTATTTGATCTGGCATTAGTTTATTGACGTATTATTTATTTTGTGACGTCACAGACGTGCAAGATCCTGTTCTTAAGTTACATTTGTAACATCCGGGTGATATGTGTAGTGGTAGCTGGTAGGACTCTAAGTCCGCCTGGTGAAGTTCCACATCTTTGCCAGTTATTCAACCGCCAAGCAGTAGTGTGCAAGCATAACTATGTTCCGGTTTTAAGGGCAATGTTACCAGAGAAATTATTGGGTATGAAGAGATTTAACATCTGATATCTCAGGGTGACGAGCGCAGTGCAGTGCGGCGCAGGATTGTGTTCGCAAGTTCACAATTCTAGCACTGCTACTGTTAGTGGCAAGCGTGACGCTTACTATCCACCAGGTGAACGTCTTGCTCGTCTCGTCACTTCATTGTATAAAAAAATAAGTAATTCCCACTCGATTTGGTAAATGAGTTGTAATAATAATTTACAGATTTTCACACACCAGTGTAAAATAAATTTTAAAATCAGTGTAAAGGTCCATACCTTAAAATTTAATTTCGAGTGCGAGTCGGAGTCATTCTCAGTTGGTCGTATGGTTCCGTACTACACTTTTTTTTGTAAGTATTCGAGTCATGATACTTTCACCTGATGGAAAGCACCGCGCTTGCCCGTAACAGTAGTAGTGCTAGAATTGGAAACTTGCGTACATAATCCTGCGCCGCACTATGGCCGCACTGCATTGCGCTCGTCACCCTGAGATATTAGAAGTCAAATCTCTTTATGCTTAGTTATTTCTCTAATAACATTGCCCTTTAAACAGAAATACAGTCTGTAGTGCTTGCACAGTACTGCTTGGCGAATAACTGTATAAGTTGAATTTCTGGTAAAGATGTGGTAATTCCTCCGACGGACTCTGCAATAAAGTCCTACCACTACAATATTTTAAAGTACTTACCAAGGAAATATAGTTTAGGTACTTATTTCAAAATCAGTAGTTTGACTATACTCACAGTTGATTAGTACTCATTATTTGTTTATATAGGTACTTCTTAGTTTTCGCTTTATGATCACACTAATAATTCCTCTCTGATTTACCGTTTTTACTATAATACCTGCCAAAAACAAAACATACATTCAAAACACAACACTGCTAATGTTGCTTCTTTTATATGTTCTATTGTTTCTCAACCTGCTAAGAGGAGGCAGGATGGACATATAGACACAGTACGCTTAGTATTAAAGTCGCATTGAACTCCTTTCTTGTACGAAACCCTAAAAATCTATTGTGATGAGTTCAAAAGTAAATCCGTAAGTTCCGAACAGCCAAAACCATCGCAACTGCTGTAAACAAATCCGCGAGCAATCGATTCGGGAAGCAATTTAAAATCCACTTAAAGACAACCGCAGTCTAATCGAAACTCCGTTGAAAGTTCGCCATCATCTAATTGCCTATATTAAAATAACTGACTTGTGTCAAACATATCTGGGGCGTGGGGCGGACGCCGCCGCCGCCTGGCACGGAGGTTCACATGTTAATAATCATTATGATAGCATCTAGTACGACGGGCCGGTCTTTCCGCGCCCTACCGCCTGCCGCCCTCTGCCGCCCCAGCGAGCAAACGAGCAAGGTAATGTTTTCTGTAGTTTCTATTGAAATTACAGTTTGCCGCGCTTCTAGGGATGTGTGGACTAGAATAAATCATGAACCAAAACATGTCGAGCCATCCCTAGCTTTTAGTCCCTGTAGGTTTTATCCCGGTCCCGTGAGTTATTCAGAATTTTATTACGGGTCTTCTCATGCGATTTTAATCACCACTCTTTTAAAATTTAAAGGTAGAACGAATTGCGATTAGAGGAGGTCGTCGATTACCTTCTGCTTGATAAAGTCCTAATACTATACCGGGGCTTTCGAATTTTGATCATAAAGTATATGAACTAAACATCATTTATCATTATTAGAATATAAAACAAAGTTCAGCAACAGATCTACAAAATGAACTATTCGGGAACTATTGCCTCAGGTCCTTTAAACAGAAGTTAAAGAACTGACTTATCAAACGAGCATTCTATTATGCTTTTTATAAAATAAGAAGCTGAGTTATTATTAGTTTTTCTTTGTAATTAAGGTATAACGTATGTAAATTTAATAAATTGTGGAAAAAAAATGCTACATTATTATATTGATATTAAATTTTAACTCTATGTAAGCGTTTATTTTTATTGTTTTATAGTATTACATAATATTGATAATTGCCTCAGTTAATTTGTATTTTCAACCGACTTCAAAAAAGGAGGTTCTCAATTCGACTGTATGTTGTTGTTTTTTTGTATGTAAGTATGTTACGCATTTACTCCGACAATTATGAATTGATTTTGACGATTCTTTTTTTGTTTGGTATGTGATACTTCAGAGGTGGCACCATATACATTTTATCGAAACCAGTTTAGTAGTTCTGTTTTTATATCAAAATTACTAGAAAATAAAAAAAGTGTCATCCAAGTATTCGAAGATGAAATCTTTTTTTTTTAAAGCGTATTAAATGGTAACTAATTATTGACATGTAATGTTTGTTACAAATAAAAGACTGAATCTGAATTTATATCAAGTCGTGTTGAGGCAACCCTAACGCCACAGCACGTAGAGGTGTCAGTAGTTTACTGATACCAGCTACCCCATGAATGTTGCATAGCGCCAAACTGCTAAACATAACGACTGTTCTGTCGCCGACTGCTGGTTTTGCCTTTGTTGATTGTACATTCTAATATTCTATCTACCTTATCAGATATCAACTTCAAACTGGTAAACTCGTGCATACAGATTAAAAAAATAGGCTATAGGGGTCAATGGGGGATTTTCCGGCGACAAGAAAAGAAGCTCATTGTAGATGGCACTGATCTTGCGCTGAGCAGACTTGTCTGTCCTTGTCAAGTTTTTTATTTTATTTTATGTGCCACAGATCAAAAATATTATGCTGTTTTTATCTGGCAAGTGGCAAGTATAGTCAGCGCCATCTATCGAGTTGATGAGAACTACTTTTTTATGTTTGGATAATCTCTTATTTTGATAGCTTCAGTTTGACAGATCTAAACCTAAAACTGTGCTATCCCCTTGGAGGAGTCAGCTTTGTTATCTCCGTCTCGTCTTCAGTCTTCTGAAGACGACCACTGCTGAATGAAGGCCACCCCATTAGACCGCCATAATTTAAGACAACCGCAGCCATTTGAATCCACCGCTGGATGCCCGCGACTTTCACAATGGGAGGTTGTTTATTAGACTACATTAAAAAATACTCAATATTTTTTTGTAAAGTTTACATGTGACTACTAAAGCCTCATTGGCAGTTAATACAAGTGGTTCGAATTTTTATCACCTTCACTTACTTACTTTTACATGGCCATGGAAGCCCATTGAGTTTGAGATAAAACGCGTCTTGTAATCGTGAGGTCGTGCTTATCCATCCTGCAGCGCGAGTACAGTTCCTAACGATCGATACATTTGACATTTAATAATAATCGGTTAAATTCGATAATAATCGGTATTTTCTCAAATTCGTCAAAGGAATCAGCTATAAATCTTCGTCCTGTGCTAAACCATGTGTAATTAAGACACTAACATAAATGTTGTATATATTATTATAAGTACATTATAAAAATGTGTAATATTAATGCGACGCCCTTACAGGGTATGTACTTAGTATAGTCCTACTTTTGTGGTCACATTATGTAGATTCTAATGCTTTGTACATGTGCATTTAAATAAATAAATATACTGATACTTCAAATTAGCGACATACGGAACAGTACTCGCGCTGCTGGGCGTGTAAAAATGAGTTCGAATTTTAAAACTTCATACCTACAGGACCTTGACATTACCTAGGTAGCAGACTTATGTCCGAGATACATGACGCTAGTTTTTCAAGCACGGATAGCAAGATAGTGATACTAAGCTAGGCGCAAGCTAGCAGCTTTGGTTTCGTCTAAATGAAGCCAATTCTGTTAGAAATGAAGCTAGTTCTGTCTAATAATCTTGCTATAGTGGCTTAAAAAACTAGCCTCGTGTATCTCGGGCATTAGTTGGTCCGGAACTCGATGTCAGTCTGTAGTTGTACGCAGGTTCTGAACTTTAAAGGGTGCGGTCAGTGCTAATGGCCTCTCTGACGCGATTTGGTCTCCTGCCTTTGCAGGGTGACTGGATTGGGGCTTTACCCCTTAACGTATGACTTTATGGAGTGAGCTTCATGATTTTAATGAAAATTATTTAGTTAATTAATTTTATGTTTTTCCTTTTACTCTATTGCCTCTCACGTAAATTTAGGAATTTTAGTGGTTTTAAACCGTGTATTCATATAGATTTTGTTATTTGTTTATGTAACATGTATGTATACAGGGTGACTTTGTATTCATTGGCATTATCTTAGGGCCAACTACTACCAACTCCGAAAACACGAAAAAAGACTGCTGTCCCATACAAAAAATACTATTACGCACGACAAAATGTATGGAGCATCATGGAGCTGTTTTTTTATCGCGATAACCGCTCTTTTGTCGTACTAAAAATTGGTTTTTATGACGAGTTTCATGACCCCCTAAGATATTGCTAATTAATTCAATCTCATCTTGTATATTTGTCTGTTCTTATACGTTTAGCGTCCGTACCCTAAAGTACTAAATTAATCAACATTCTATGATTCAACATTTATAAGATAGATACAAGATTCAACATTTTGTATTATAGATTATCATATTCGTACTTATGTACGGACGGAATAAAATATAAAACAACATTATAAATCATTATTATAAAGTGTTACACGCTGTTTTTTTTCGCGATTTCAATGTTGGCCCCATAGTAAAAGTTGTTCATAATGATGTGCGCATAAGTACCCTTCGGTATTGTTGAACCTTTTTGTTACACATTGTATATGTTCGATACGGTTTTGCAACACGTTATCAGAAAGCTTTTATGGGACTTTGAACATAGACTATAGGAAATCTAGTTACTTACCACGCTAGCACCTACAGATGTCACTTCCACGGCTATGGCTACGGCTATAAAAAAAAAGTGTCGAGAGCGCTTTTTTTTTCAAATTGAAGCGTAACATGTGCGGCTCTCTGTTAGGTTGCGTTTTCGACCCCGGTGGTTCGGGCAGCGGGCCGAGAACAAGGGTGGTAATCCGAAGCAAATGTTTTTTACAAAACCACTCATAAGTAACTGCTAGCCATGGCCTTCTAACTCGGGACTGTTATAGGCGGGAAGACAGGAAATTTATGACGCCACAGTGCATTTTTTGTTTTTTTGGTAAGCTATTTTTGTTTTCTTCCAATTTTGCACATTAGAGTAGGCAAGTAATTTCAATCCGTGAAACAATGTCTTGCCGCGTTGTTTGCAAGATCTCAGTAAACATTACCAGGGCATGACTTACACTTGGCCGTGGCATACTTTTTATTTTGCTTGTGAATCTATTAAGGCTTATTTGACCTGATAGCATAAATACTTGAAATTATTTTAATATTGAACACTGGGTAAATGCAGAAAGTGCGATGTCAAAACGAAAAAGAAAAAAAGCGGAGTCGTGGAGTCTCGTAGTCGCCCGCAGTTATTGCATGGATGGATTTTTTGCTAGTTTTTTCGTGAGCCCTTGCGTAACGATGGGCAAGCTTGACATTCATTTTGAAAAATTCAAATGTAAATTTTGACCACAGTGTAAAAATATCGTGTTTTTAATGTATTATATATTATGGCGTGAACGCGTGTAGGCATGGGCATAATTTTCGAATCTTAAGCAAGAGTTTGCTTATACGAATATCAAACAATATCATTCGAAAGTTGGCCTGATTCGTATGCAGAAACCACGCGAACGATTGATATCTGAGGTCTGGGTGTGTTTCATTCTCGACTACCAACAGTTGAGTTTGCTAAAACCATATTATATATACTATATACTAGCTATAATACAATGTAATATATACTAGCTTAATCATAGATATCTAAATACAGAGTATTGTCATCAATGACAATGTAATGTTTTGATAGAAATTCAATTGAGTGAGATCATAACCTGATCCCCAGAATAGGGCTTCAAAATTATATTCGACTAACTAGATAATAACACTATAATCATATTATTATATTGTGAAAATGAGAGTGACGCTGTACGCTATGTATATAATGTATATGCCAACTGAGTGCTGGACTTAAAAGAACAATCAATTCTATTAATTGCCTTTTTAGGGTTCCGTACTCGAGGGATGTCCGTCTGACCTGTTTTATGACCTATTTCTTTGTACCGTAATAAGTGGGATCAGTATTTTTTGACAGGATTTGGAATTTGAAAATTTAAAAGGGATGAAACGGTTATTAGATGTATTGTTTTTATATCATAACAACGGTAATACACAGAAACATCAAACTTACTTACGTACTTGATAACTAAATATTTTGTTGTATGTCTGCAGTCTGTTTGTTATCTTCGACAAAACGGCTGAATCGATCCGACAAAATAATACTTTAAATAAAACAGGCTTCAATCTCGATTACCTGAATGACATTTTTTTTTTCAGTTATTTTGTTTTATATACCAAACTACTGAACCGATTTCGATAAAATTTATATGGGACTACCTCTTAAGTATGACCTTCCAAACAAATAAAAAATCATTAAAATAAACTCATAATTGGCGGAATGATCACGCAACAAACATAAAAAAGGATTATAGTCGAATTTAGAGCATCATTTTTTGAAGAAGTTTAAAAAAAATTGCATCATGAGAACGGGTATAGGATGTTTTACATTCCGGAAAGAAGGGGAACTTGGTAAATTTCTGGTTTGTCAGTCACGCTTCAATGCAAATTAAATTAAAGTACTATGTAGCTGTATACTCGTACAAAGAGCAATTCGTGGTGAACACAGTCACCACAAACGTTAATGTTCACATAGAAAATATTAGGCTGTGCATCGCCCCCAGGAGGCGCGGGAGACACGGGGGTGCGATAGCCGTCACCCTCGTCCCAGCATCCACTCCAACACGCTCTGCCTGCCTTTAATGAACTCTGTGCCTCTATTCCCCAATACAAGTACACTTTTTCTTTGCCACTATAGTGTGTTAGTTCGAACAAAGCGTGTGAAGTCGCGCGGAAGGCGTAAACGGGCACCGGTGTGCGGCGTTTTCGTTCTTATTGCAAGTTCGGAATGCGTTCATTTTTGGGGTTCTGTAGCAAAATATTGCACCCATTTTTTTGGCATCAAATCGTTAGAAATAACCCCTTACCACGACCCGGCCCAGGACTTTGGACAACAAAACAGTCCAGGGAATCATTGGCACTCGTCACTCCGTAACCCTCGTTAGCCTTGTAATTTCGTTAGGCAATTGAGATATTAGATACATAGTCTTGACGAATATCTATGAGATCTATCAGTCAGTAACTCAGTACGTATTGTATTTTGTCAGCATAATCTTCTTATGTATGAGTATAATAAAGAGCCGGGATGGTATTGGATTTTATTTTATCTGGAAATAACTCAAATTAATATATAAACCCACTTTTTATACATTATATTGATGGGAAACACCATAGTACGCCATACGTTTACTGTGCAGTGTTTGTATACCTAATATAAGGAGAAACCATAAAATAAAAAAAAACTTAATCATATTAATACCACTCCACACCATCCAGGCAAGTTGTGTTTACCATCTTCTACCACACCGTCATTTAACATCAGATCAGTTCTGGTCAAACCTCTAGTCTGTTAAGAATCAAACCGAGTCCCCCATTCGGATTAGTGAAATGGCTTCTTTATTCAGTTTAATGGCACGGAATAAAAATAAGCGTTATAAAATTTGAAAAGTCTTGCTTACGGAACCCTACCATTTGTATGTCTCAACAACCACTTGACTACTTTTTAAAATGTCCTTTAGGTTGAGCCAGCCCGTTACAAATGTAGATCTTCAGATAACAAAGTAACTCTGCTATTCGACGTAACGGGTGAACGGATTGACTAGGATAGCCATTGTCATGAGAATGAAAGTAGAATACTTTTTTCGACAAAAAGGAGGGAAAATTCTAAAATTGTTAGCCAAAGTAAGGAAAGCCAGTGCATTGGTAGGACTTTACTGCAGAGTCCGCCTGGGGAAGTACCACACCTTTGCCAGTTATTCAACCGCCAAGCAGTAGTGTGCAAGCATTACTGTGTTCCGGTTTAAAGGGCAATGTTCCCAGAGAAATTACTGGGTATGAAGAGATTTAACATCTAATATCTCCGGGTCTCAGTGCTGCGCAGGATTGTGTTCGCTAGTTCACAATTCTGGCACTGCTACTGTTAGTGGCAGGCGTGACGGTTACCACCAGGCGAACATCTTGCTAGTCTCGTCACTTGATAGTATAAAAAAAACTAAGAAATTACAGTATTTTTTGTGCCGATTTGAAGCGTCCTTTCAAGTATCTCCTGTACAAAAATTGATATTTGTGTATTACGAAATATTAGTCCCATGGATGCTTACACTGCTATCCGTTTATAATCTGCGCCAAAATGGCGTAAATCAAATAGCTTCAATTTGCTATCGACAATATGAAGTCTAGTCCAGCGTACTTGCATAATAGAGGCCAGTGTCTTCATACCTCTTTCTAAAAGTAGATTTGTTCCGTAACTCAACTGAAATTGCGATATAACTTTGTGTATAAATTAGTCTTCTCATTGACAACGTAAAGCTATTCCGTCCACGTTACAAGAGAAAAAATAAATAAGGTCCTTGTAAAATTTTGTAGGAAAGCCTTCATAGCGCCGGACAAGACATCCATTGTGAAAGAATTTGTGAAAAGACGGAAACTGGCTCTACAATGTATAGGTAGCTGTAAAATATACAGGATTATTTTTAACCGTATTCAAAAAAGGAGGAGGTTCTCAATTCGACTGTGCATGGTTTGTTTAATGTTCTAAAAACTGCAACTCCATAGAACAAAGAACTGGTTCTTACAAATATTTTTTTACCGATGATTACTTAGAATTTCATAGTTTTAAATACTAATTTGATTGTACTTAAAATTAATCCAAACTACTTACAGGCTAATCAAAGCGAAACTTACTTAAAATTTAAAGGTTTAAGTCACAGAATAGCGAAAGCCTTAAGTGGTTTAAAACGGCGAGTTGGCTTTTATTTAACATTTTGGAACGAGTAACTTCTGTACCTATTTATAAAGATCACATTTATCCTCAGTGACTCCGATCCGACTACTCCTAGCAACAGGAAGTATTCCGTTTTTGGTATAGGCGCCGGTTACCAGAGTCACACAAACACACACCGACCTCATCGGCGAGGTCGAGGACACCCCAGATCTGTCAGAAGATCGGTAAGATTCTCTCCAAATAGTCAACCAGATCAACCTACTAGGGCCCCAGGGCACACCCCTTCTGGGGTGCCAGGGCAAGTCTGACCCCACTCCCGGCGACGGCCAAGCCAAGGTTCGTACCGTCTGAGATGCCCTTGAGCTTGTCGCCTATAACTTAAACTAGACCTAGCACCATTTGCGCTTGCCTAAAGTCCGGTGACGCTGTAGAGACCATGAGACGCAGCAGAAGCCATTAAAAAAAAACCTCGGTAACCAGACACAGGGTGTATTTCGTACAGTATTGATGGAAAAGCCACGGTCAAATACAACTCGGCTCTAGGTTTCAAAATTAAGACTGATCATTAAGTTCAAACGCTTATCGATCAAACCCCCTTACTTCCTAATTAGAGAGCCCTGTATTAGAAATGGCTCTCTTTATACGAGTATAAAGCACTTGTCTCACCGCCGGCGAGCAAGCGATTAGCTATGAACTATTTCCCCGCTCATGAAACGAACAAAATAGATTCCGTGTCAATAAAAGAGACACATTTGTTAATAGTTGATCGCTGGCCGTTTACACTGCCGGTAAGAACTCTCTCTCCACTATTTTGTCGCAGCGACAACAGCTATCAAATATAAGCTCAGCTATACTCGCTCAGCGATGATCACTTGGCGGTCAGGCCAAGAGACGAACCCAGAACTCACGCAGGACTGTACTCTCGGCCGCGCTGAGCGAGTGGCGCGAGTAATTCGCCCGTACTCGTTACACGTTTTATACCCCAACGAGACAACTATAGGAACTACACACTCGCTTCTCGTTGCTCGCCAACTCGTATCTAGTTTCTAGCTCTAACCGCTTATCGCTCATCGCCGACGGTGAGACAGAAGCCTAAGTTTAGAGAAAACATTTACGAAACGATCCCTACATTAAATTGCAATATCTCTTCTACACACATACCTATTTGCGGCATAAGATATGCAGAAGAATAGGCAAGAAGCACTGACTGTATTAAAATGTATTACCTTATAATCAAGTATATCAACATAAAAAATATAAACTAGCCATAATCTTTAACACCAAACCAACAAATGATGAATACATTGGTGGCTTAGGTCCAAAACTGAAACGCGATGGGCGCGGACGTCCGCGACGGACGGCAAAATACCAATGCATACCTAGCCGTGTTCAGCGTAAAGAAGAGCTACCGGAAGCACCCGCCACACAGGGAATGCATATAGCGCTGTCATTATATTAGTATACTAGAGGTCGCCCGCGTACGGAAGAAATTCGGTCCGCTCCCAAAATTCACCACTATTTTTACCTTAAATTATAATACCTACCAGACTACAGTGTAATTAATTAATATTGTTCTTCCATTTAAATAGGCAACTTATATTCCCTGTGTGTAGTGTGCATTTTGCAGCAGCAATGAGCAATTTAGTTACAATCTAGCCTATCAGCGAGCACAATGCTCTGTCCTTTTTGTAGCAAAACACGTGCCAGTATTGAATTTATTTAGAATCGTGTGCTTTGACGTCATTGTCCACGATAGTACGCTCTCTGTCTAACACGAAACTATAATGGTTCTAACATCGTTATATGTGCACGTATTTAAATGTTGTTTTCGACGATTGATTGTGCTGCAAGGCCTGCAAGTAATCTTTATAGTTAATCGATAAAAAAATGCGCTGAGCGTCGCACTGCAATCAAAGCATTCACTGAACCGATAGGTCTCAACTTGCTAATTAGTTGCAAATTACTACATCTTAGTAACATACTGCATCTGCCATCTAGCGGAAATCTATGCGCAATTATAATAAAACTACGAGTATCTGTTTTAATAAATCTGCGAGGGAATGGCACAGAATAAATAAGAGGTAATGGTACTAAATGCCAAATTATCAATACAAATAAAACAAGATATAAGTTTGAAAACTTAAACCTAACAGCGTCCACGCCACCCCACATTTTTGATCGCCTCTCTACATTTCTGAGTGTTTTGAGTAACAATAAAATGTATACATATTTGGAATGTGCTCATTAAACCCTTTCATTGTTTGTCACACGAAATGTTTGGCTCAATTTATTTTATTGAGATTATTTTTTAGCGACTACTGCTCATTACCTGTATTTTACAGGTAAGTAATGACATTAAGTAATGATGTATAGGCATTGCTGCGAGTACCACGTACCAGTACCAGTGCCGGAGAGAAAATACTAGATTGTACTCGACATTTCTATAAATTTCTACTTACTGTGACATTTAATTAAATTACTTATACTATTTTTGATCAATTTTATCTTTTAATTTTAGACATTATTGAATTTTTATGGATGTGCTAATGACTTGTATAAAAACTTTTATTTGGCAAATTTCTTGTATTTTAATAGTAATGTGTATTTTAACTTTTTAATTATGTGCATAACTATGGGTACCTTAACATGAAATAAATACATTTTTAATTTTAATTTTTTGTATGAGACACATTAAATTTGTGCCCATTGCGCTGTGTCAAAAGAACGAGAATTGTTTCTCCTACCATTTTGTTTAATTTTGCCCACCCGCCGTTTGCCGAAACTTAATTGATGATACACAATTTTTTTTTATCAAACGCCGATTGGACGATAACGAACGTCAAATCAATGCCCATGTCTACAGACATGTCTCGTGTAGGTAGGGTGGATAGGGAGAATTGGGGGAGGTCCCATGACGAGCGTTAGATTGATTCCTACCGTAGATAATATTATGAGATAATTAGAATTCACGTTCCTAGCACGTCGGAGTTTGTTTGTTTGTTTGCGTTTGTTGGTGTTGCATTTCTGGCCTTGATGAATATTTGATCAATACCGTAATATTGTATAAGGTATAAGGAGTATATAAGTATAAGGATTTCTGTACTTACTTTTAGGAACTCTCACATTATATTTGCCTCGTCGGCCTGTCGCACGAACTCCGGCGAGCGCTCACCAATGTACCGCATGACGCGCACTTACAACGAGCGATTCACTGAGCTTGATATTATAGCCTTACCCGCATCCACTTTTAAAAGCAATGTAAAAAAAGCTCTTCTAAACCTCTAACTACTATTTTTCTTTTTCTTTTATATCTTGATAACTATCTGTATTTACATAGCTGTTAGCAAGTTATGCAAGTCGGTATAATAATAATATTTCTGTATGTTTAAATCTTAGCTTCAAAACAGTGTCTTCTTAGCAGCTTGATCAATTTTTTTACATGTACTTAGTAATCTGTGGATGATGTGGTTGGCTGTGCATTTACTAAGTTTAGTTAACCTATTCTTTTTATTGCATATTTAATGTACAGCGGTTTGTCATTACTAAATAAATAAATAAAATAAATAAATATTGTTCGGAGGCGGGCGTTGTTACCTGCGACACAGTTTTTAACTTCTGCGGGTAACATCGTTCTACCAGTGTTTATAAATGCACATTTTATGTTCCTAATAAAGTTCAATTTCATTTCATTTCATTGGGAACTGAATGGAAGCAAGTTTTGGACATACGTTTAAGTATTTACTTCAGTTTACTACATTTTTTTTATTTTGATGTGAAATAATGCAATTATGACTAATGAATAAAAACCTATATTATACCTATATTTTTGTGACTATCTTTTATTGATGTACTATTGAAATTATCTTTTGTGCTGTACTTGAAATACATGTTTTTTTTTATCAATAAAAACTACCTGAAACAAACTTAAAAATGTATTACCTATTAATCTATTAGTATGTTTTGTTGAAGTAATGAAAATTTATCAACGCGAGAGAAGTCGCCAAAAAAACAACACCGCAAAATATTAAACAACAGTTTGTTGCCATAAGTAGGTTTTTCTTTTGTACAATCAAGTGACGAGACAAGCAAGACGTTCACCTGGTGGTAAGCGTTACGCCTGCCACTAACAGTAGCATTGCCAGAATTGTGAACTAGCGAACACAATCCTGCGCCACACACTGCGCTCGTCACCCTGAGATGTTAGATGTTAAATCTCTTCATACCTAGTAATTTCTCTGGTAACATTGCCCTACAAACCGGAACACACTTCACAACAAACAAAATTTCAATTACTACTAATTTGACACAAAACTCAACAACATTAAACAGGACAAGCCAAATAAAAACGTTTAATGAAAATTTATTAAAAGAAAATCCATTATGTTATGTATACGTACTTATCAATTCAATTATTCGGTGCCCAATCCGCAGGCACCCATTGCACACATATCGAGATGCGAGTTATACCCGCGATAGTTTAAAGCCAGTGCTCCACTGATAATTGCCGATATTGGATTGCTGCTAAATTTTGCAAGCGCATATCTTCGCAATCGCCTGCGTATATATAGTACAGTCACGCAATCAGGTTACTTCCCGGGGCGACTTAAATATAGCTTAACCAAAAGTACGGTCTAAATAATATAAATCCTTTTTTGATTCACCTATCTGGTTCACGTTTGCGGGTGACCAGCAACAAGCCAAACAAATTAGCTAAACTAAACTAAGTAGCAAAATTAATTTTTATTATCTTTAGTCAGGCTTGACATGGATAACCTATCTTTAATAAATTAAACCTTAAACGTAATGATACAAAGTACAAATGACGATGGTTTGAACTATGTTTCTAAAGGGTTTTATCTTCAGTTTTATTCAAGTTTTAGTGACTACAAGCAACTATGCAGAGTTTATAAGTTTAAATTTTGCTAAACAATATCATTTTGCAGTATCCATTATATTGGAGTGTTTAACTGTCGAGCCCCTAAAAACGTTCCCTTACTACGGCGCTTTGTGTCCATGCTTTATGCGGTATTAGATATTAGGTTGGAGTGTGCTTGGTCGATTGTGATTTATTCGATAGAAGTAGATACGAGGATTTGAAACGAGATATTACCCTGTCGATATTACCTACTCTTAGTTAAGGATGTATTGAGCAACTAGTTTGCAATATCATGAATATACGGCGAATGCATTCGTTACTTATTGTATGTTTAAATCACAATTGACATATATTGATCAAAAACGAATAATATTAACATTAGCAACTTGGCGAAATATTTCATGTTTTTAAAGCTTAATCAGTAAGAAAAATTATGACCTCTGGCAGGACTCGAACCTGCATACGAGCAACCTCTGGGTTACCGTTCCAACTGCTTTGCCAATTAAGGGGGCGACTAATGCCAAAAGTAAGTAAAAAGGTGTATTTTTAAACACATAGTTTAATGATATAGAACATATATATTCAGATTATAAAATAATACAGGTAGGGGAAAAACCTAAAGAAGCCGAGTAACCGAATAGAATTTTAGAAAATAATCTGGTTTATTAAAAAAAAATACAAATAACCACAATAAAAAATTGTTTTAATTCAAATGCTCTAAATTATCAGCGACAGCACCACATTATTTTTTACGAATTAGATAGCCAAACTAATGTTTTAGCACAGTAGCCGTTTATTTTTTTTATTTCATGCCTACATTTTGAATAATTAAATAAAATCCCACCTAAATTGCTCAAAGCCATCATCATCATCAATTGTATCATGCGATTTTCGACTCTAAACTAATGCAAGACGCGCGGGTGAAATCTATTATTTTTCTGGCATTAGTCGCACTCTTAAGCTACAGAAGTCTCTGCCTTAGTTGTCATAATTCTGATACTGTTTCAAGCTATCAACTAAAGCGTTGGTGGAGCCATCTGTAAATTTTTGTAACACAAGTATTTACCCAAACCGAAACCGTTCAGGTTGTAAAAATGCCCAGAGATTGCTCGTATGCAGGTTCGAGTCCTGCCAGAGGTCATAATTTTTCTTACGGTTTTTTTAAGCTTTAAAAACATAGAAAAGCTAAAGTGTGGAAACACTTCATACAAAATATTCAAGAGATACTTCATGTTTGTAACTATAATAATGTATAACTGTATATTTTTTTAATATAGTATGCAACTAATTTCTAAGAAATTATTTTTGTTGAAGAAAGCTTCTCGTGATTTTTCTACTTATAAAAATACCTGCATCACAAAACAGAACAGAAATACGAGTAGTTTCTCCATGAAATTGACTACTAAACTAGAATCCGTTGTGTGCATTCGTATTCTTATTTTCTATAGAAATGAATTCTGTTTATTTTCCGCTGTGTTCCTCGCAATAACATGCGAAGATACAATTTGTGTTAAACCTGGTTTACACTCTGTGCGAAGCTCTGGCGAAACCAATCAGGAAATGTCAGGGTGAAATCAGGTAAAAATTATCTTCACTGCACTTAAACGCCTACGTAACTTATTTCTCGATCTCGTTTCATAGTTTCAATTGCAAATTTATCACACCATTATTATTCTGTAATAAGATGGTAACTCTTATTTCATTAAGTTAAAGTTTTTTTTTTCTTTTTTTTAATGTTGTTTGTTGTAATATAATTTTTGATATTCGTCGTCAGCTATAAGACGTCCACTGCTGAACGAAGGCCTCCCAATAGAGGGGTGTTGTCATAATCCCCACGCTTGGCAGGCGGCTTGGGAATCGCAGAATGGTCACCACCGTAAACCAAGAGGATGCTGCTGCCCGTCCTCCGGTGGGTCTGGTTGCAGTTTAAGGACATACCCAGGTCATTAATTTAATGTAATTATTTATTGTAGTAGTAGTGTCATATAATAATTTTAATGTAAATGTAATAAGTTAATTGATATGGACTTTTTAATGTCTGAAATAAATATTACTATTATTATTATTTAAACGGTTTTGTCATCAGAACTAGAGGAGTTAACCAAATATCAGATCGATCTGTCACCAGTAAAATAAAAATTGCAATTACTAAATTTGACACAAAAAACAACAACATTAAACAGGGCAAGCTTAATAAACCCGCTTAAAAAATAAAGAGCGATGGTGTTTATAATGGTTCCGTTTTAAGTACGGCATTTTTTTATATTAGGTATTTTGAAAACTATCGTGTTTAAAAAGGAATACTCCAAAAGAGTAGTTTCCTCCCGGCGACGCCGACGGCAAAGCCAAGGTCATATCGTCTGAGGTGCCCTTGAGCGAGTCGCCTATAACCTAAACTAGGTCTAGCGCCATTTGCGCTTGCCTAAACTCCAGTGACGGCCTCTACAGCGACAACTGTAGAAGCCGTATGAGGCCAACAGCAAGACATAAAAAAAACAAGAAAAAAATCGTACTTACCAAGAAATCATGAAAATTTAAAAGGATATTATAATTGATTATTAAGGGCAATCACATTTTACTAGCCCGCCATCTGCATGTAGTGGTATGACGCCTTTAGCGTACCTTTTTTCTTTCACGCCGCACCTTTACCTTAGACTTTTCCAATTTTATTAATTGGCGTAAGATTAATTGGTTTTATAAAAGGCGTTTATGTGAAGCGGAAATTTTAGTTTAATCTTTTCATTTCGCTAAAAAGGATTGTTTTTTTGTAGATACATTAAGTATTTCAAGTTTTAACTGCCTACTTTATTTCATTTGATTTATTGAAACAGAGACATATAGAAACGGCCAAGTTCATTGCAGTTCATTTATTTACTAATCATTAAGAACATTTTTCTTCTCTAATATACCGTGTGTGACAGGCATTGCGACTTATTTTTCCCAATAACTACTCGTATGTTATAAGCACCCGTTTGCCTTAATTCACTCTCTCTTCTGTTAGATACAACAAAACTCCAAAATTAGTAACTTTAAAGCGCACGTCTATCGTGGTAGCTATTCCGCTGTCTTTGAAAGACGAACTAGGTACCAAAAACAGAAATCTCCGGTCCCAGCGGTCAGTGAATGTGGACTAGAAATTATTAAGGTGTGCGCCACTGCACAAACGCACTCTCCTTAATACCTCCAGCGAGACCGACTTTAGCCGTTGACGCTCTGTCATCACAGAGCGTCAGTTGACAAATCCGAACAAGACATTTTCCGTTGGCCGGTCGCGACCGCTCTTTGTGTACGCAATCAGCACCGGCTTTGGCCGGCAATTATTCAAAATACATTGGACAATATTAGATAGCTGCGCTTCTACGCGTTTTGCATTTCGAATCAGCCGGACCTTTGTGCGAAGCCGGGAGTGTCGGGGACCCTGGGGAGCATGGTGTTGCGTCGCCGTCAGCAGCGAACTGTCCGCCACCGACGTGGGATTTCTCATCTGCGATATACAGGTACGTTTTACACGGGACGTCTAGTAACGCGCCAGCCGCCGCGTAGTGTTTGTAGTAGCGCGGGTACGATTAAGCCACATGTTCCGATTCCTCAGACGCATTCGAGGACATTTTGCCCATGGCTTATTTGACTGCAGATTAGATACCTAATCACATTTACGTCGTACGTTAATTAGCACGTACGAGTATGCATATGCGTAGGCGCGATTATATTTGTTCGACGCTGATTACCAATAGACTGATTACCTTTGATCTCAATGAAGTTTCTCTGAAGATGCAATTAATGTAAACAATAGAGATAGGATCTGACTTGCATTTCGAATTGGGATGATAAGCACACATCGTATAATATCATGTAGGACTCGTCATAGACGCTTGCTCTATAAAATGTTAATTATCATATAAGGGTAACCTTTGGTGCATGATATTGAAAAGCTGTAAGTACCATAATATTCATAGATAACTACGCAAAATGTTTTGAAAAGTGATGTCGTTTTCAGAGGTAGTTGAAGTAGTCGAGTGATGATGAAGATGCGAGAAATATCCGACTCAATAAAACGGATAAGCAAAGTGGTCCTACCCTAGTTCCGAGTTTTTATGTTGTCTTGAAATGGGGACTTTTGTAAAAAATCGGAATCTGCAAATTTTAATCTCATCAGATACATTTTGTATCACATGTTTGAAAACAGATCCAATGAGAAACTAAAAAGTCACTAGATCCATCGTGGATCTGGCCCCTGTATCTACTGAGATTGATCCAATTTTACTCTAGGTATCGTTACTCACTTCGCGCGTTCGCGTTTTACACTTACCTAAATTAAAATGATAAGGCGGCCGAATAACAGGAACTGTTGGCCGTGAGTGTAATCAATCAAGCATTGTGGTTTAATCGCAAAGACTTAAAGTTCAACAAACAAACGCACTTTCGCATTTCTAATTTCTATTATTAGTGTCTTTTTGAATTTAAAAAAACATGGATGTGTGAGAAGCGGGACAGCTGCCAAGGAATACCAAGTCTTGGCGGCGTGCTGTTAATCATCGGGTGGACAAGGTCAGGCGCGGAATCAGCCCTAAAAAAAGGTTGTGATCAGGGCCATAGGCGTTAAGGGGGAGGGCAAAGTTCGGCTACATGCGGACTACGCTTACGCTCGATACATTGCATTCTACAAAGGAGCTCACTATTTGTGTTTGTATGCATCCAAATTTCCGACCACTCATATTATTAAAAATTGAAGGTTTTGGTTGTAACAATTAGCATATCTACGTTAATTAGGGTTGCTATGCCCACTAAGGTGGATCCGCGCCTGGATGGATTGATAGGTTTAATCACTTTGTATAAAAGTCTATTCCTTATCAGTGATTCTTATTTCGCCATAAAGCAACCCGAGAAACGCCGTGTACACTGTACAGCACTATGCTAGTGGTGTTCGTACCGATATAATGCGTTTGCTTACAAACCGTGAACCAGACCCCTATGAGTGCAACCTGTCTAATGCAGTGTTGTGACCTTTTTCAAACTTTACTTCTAAGTATTATATATTATATTGTGCAGGTGTATGGTAATGGGTGAATTTGTCTGGGGCCGTAAAGCAGCTCAAATAGACATAATACTAGATTTTTAAACTCATTTTTTTTTTAATTTTGAAACAAAACACTAAATTGTTTTTCTAAGGTATACAATTTTAAGATCGCCGCTGCAAATCACAGCTGCTTTACGATATAAATAAATATATATATATGTATATATATATATATATATATATATTTCTGTTTGTTTTGGGGCTTTAGTTGCTATGGGATTATGCCAGCCCAATATAATATTTGCAATACGCGCAGTGAATGTTCCGAAATTGTTGAAATTATTTTGTTTTTATAAAAGCCTATGGAGCCACCAGGCACATACAGATCAAAATACGCAAAAAATTGCGCGTTTTGAGAACTCTGTTATGATATACGAACATTAAAATAGAATTAGTTAACAGTCAATAAAATAAAATAAACTGAAACTTAGCTGTATCTACTATTCAGAAAAATCCATAGAAAAAATCACCTACAGTTTTCCCGAATTTTTCGAGCAACTTTTACAAGTCTTTATGTAAAGTTTTATTTCCCGAATATTTTAAAAATATAGCTAAATCAACCCAACCGTTTTCAAGTGATGTGCTTACCAATTAACAATATTAAATATTTTATGTAAGTAGATACAATAAATAAAATAAAGAACAAGCCAAATAAAGAAAAGACGTATAAAGGCTCAACATCGAACACGATAAATCTTCTCTCTGGCCACAGAGCGCACATGCGTTCAGAATATGCATGGTAACACTCCTAAACAGCTGGTCGAGGCATTACCATCTAAATTACCTAATTTATGCGTAACTACAGCCTACTAGCGCCCGCCCGCGGCCGCGTACGTAAACACGGTTTTTCCCCTCCCTATGGAGCGCCCGAATTTGCTTATATCGAGCTCTTGTGTGGTACGTAGGCAGTATCTACTGAGGTGGTCCTATCCTGCACAGGATGACTGTATTAGTATGCACGTCTATTTATCTTTATTTATTTTTTGTAAAATACCATAATGACGATTATGAAGCATCAAAACCCTTATTATTAATATGATAAGGTGTTTGTTGGTTAGCTTGTTCCCTTTTTGGGCAACACTAAAGCAATAGATCGACGACCTTTTGGCTTGTTTATAGATAGGCTAGAGAATAACTCGGACTAGTTTTTCTCGGAAACATAAATGTATAAAAAATTTCATCGTGAAAAAAAACGCGAGGTACAGCTCTAGAGAGAAATAAAAATATTTAAAACTAAGTTCAAAATAAAGTCTCAAAGAGCACAACCTACTCCTAATCAAATCTGTGGAACACCGAGAAATTTCACGTATGATAATTTAATTTACCGACTCCCAAAAGAATGCTTAAAACAAATCGATTCCAGAGCGAGGCACGTACCTCAATAGAGTCGATAGAACGTGCACACACGCTCTCCGCTAACCGCTCACTTGCTATAGTACTTCCTAAAATTAGTTCATGCATTTTAATTACCGTTGAAACCAACGCGTAGAACTTGTTAGGGAGCGTAAAATTCGCCTTCCGCCGTAATGAAAGATTGCTCTTGTTTGATTTTACCACAGAATAAATAATAGTGATCTTACTTCGGGTCTGCTGCTTACGGACACCGTCCGAATTCCCTTTGCGCAGTTTGTTTCGGCCGTGCACATTATTTATATACATTAAGCATGAAATGTTACCAAGCAAACGTGTAGGTTGTGTTTGCGTGTAGGCTTAGGAAAGGAGGCGCGCGTGGGGTGGCGCGGCGTGGTGAGGACGCCACCCCGGTGCGTGCACGGATGAGTCGCGCCGCTTCGCCCGCTCTCAGCATTCAATATTCCGGACCAAATTGCATTCAATTGCAGATCTTCCAGACAAATGAAAACTACAAAACAATCTTCAACGTTTTAAAAGGAGGTCCTCTCGGACCTTTAGATAATGCGTTGTTTACAGAGTTTTGAGTGAAGTCAAACGTTTGTCGGCGAATGCACTTATGTTATAACGATTGCTGCTGGCTTTGAGCGTTGGAATATCTAGTTAGGCAACGGTGTATGTTGGTTCGGTCTTCAATTGAATCTTTTTCCTATTTTCGGACGTTGCAATTCGTATTCATATTTTAGTTCGAATGGAGTTGCCGTCGTAGTCAAAAATAAATGAAGTTTTCGTACGTTTGCAATGCTAGGGAATATATAAATTCGTAGCGCATACTACCACCTAACAAAATATTTAAAATTGAAAAATCACAAGAATAGCTGCGACTTTCCAAAAATCAGGTTTTTTTGCAGATGAAAATGAAAAATGAAAAATGTTTATTACATTAGAATACACGTTTTAAACAACAGTTGTGGAGGCCTTCTTTTGAGTATAGCAATACTAGGACAGAAGACCTCAAACAAAAGATAAAAATAAGGTATGGCCGAGCTAATAACGTCTGAGAGAAAAGGGGAGAGAGGTATCAATGAGAGATCTTCAAAACATCATTAAATTAAACAAAAAAAATCTCATTTAATTATCTTCAACTCGATAGATAGCGCAGACTACTTATACGTGCCAGTCAAAAACAGCATAATATTTATGATATATGTTGCCGTACGTGGCAATTTTAATAAAATATAAACTTGACAATGACAGCCACATCTGGTCTGCGCAAAGTCAGAGCCGTCAATCAGCTACTTTTTTTTAAACTGCCTGTTTGAAAATCTCCCATTAACTCAGCAGTCTCAAAAGTCAAACACAACTAATTTCCGAGTGAAACAGAAGTGTAGATCTTATGACTATTAAGATCTATATGTAGCAAAACATTGTTATAAAACTATTTTTATTAGCGCGATTGTTACCGCGAAAGCTTTGCTGCAACACTAATATTCACGCTAATGCATTGAGTGTGCCCGGACTATTACAACCCAGTGTTGCCAACATCGTAGGGCCTGAAGTCGCCATTTTTCACAGCATAAGTAGCCTAAAGTAGCCGCCTTTCTACATTATTTTCCCAAAAGTAGTCTAAAGTAGCCTGCCTAAACGCCAAAACATCGCTATAAATAAAAAAAACAGCTCATTCAGCTTATTTATTTGTAATTTTACATAAAAATATGAATAAATAGTATCCTAAAAGGCGACCAGTCGCCTTTCAGATTTTTTCAACGCCGATCGTCGTCCTGAGTAGCCTAAATGGCGATAAATGGCGTCCATGTTGACCATACTGATACAACCTTGGAGGATTCAGCTGGTACTTAATCAAAGACACAAACTTCTCTAAAATGTCGGCCGAATGGCTTTAACGTGCTCATAAGCAAAGTTGAGTAATTTAGACGTATCGTCTCTAGAGTTAAGAGTTGTCATGTCTGAATAGCAAAGTGGCGTTTCATCATTATCATCATCATCAGCCCGGAGACGTCCACTGCTGAACGAAGGCCTCCCTCTTAGACCGCCACACTGTACGACAACCTGCCATTTAACAGTGCCATTTGGCGTTTGACAGGTCTAAATTAAAAATAGAGGAATGATAGGTAACGGTGTGCCGTCGAATCCGTTTGTTGCACGTGGTACTACTGCTACCAGTACCACGGGTAAAAAAATAAACCGTAGTACTACCAAGCGATCCAGTAGTACCACAGCTAAAAAAATTACTTGTAGTAAGTACTACCAAGCGATCCAGTATCACGAGAAGTTTTTTTTACCCGTGTTACTTGTTGTCGACATTTCATAGTTTGACACCTGTCCCTTTGACACTTGTCACTTCGACTTTTGATCGACACCATTGTCTATTTGTACTTTTATAATGTAGAAATCTTCTCAGCATTAAAGGAGTTTATTAGCAGGACTTAAAAATACTGCTTTTCTTTTTTTGTCATATCCGCTGGGTTGATTGAATGCATAAGAATGCCGACGCGAATATAATACGCGAGACAAGAACAGACAATACTGCTAGAAAGAGAAAGCTGCTCCGCAATTACCTCGTGAGACTGTTGAATAAATTTACATTCAGTTGATTGAAATAATAATGAAATTGGCTCGAGAGTGCGGCACCGTATATTTAAATTAATAATAATATCATTGTATTTCGCAAAACGCGCGCGCATTTGAAATGATATCCTATTTCTATTGTAATTAGGTATCTCGTATCTTTTGTTTATGTTATACCTACGTTGAATACTTATGAGGAATATGTAGAATCAATTTATGTGGAAATTATCATACGCGTCTGTGAGTGGATGGGGAACGAAGTCTCATTTTATACAGGATGTTAGTTTGAACACCGTTATCCTTCTAGAATATCATTGTACTCATCATTATGAACAACTTTTACAATGGGGCCAAAACTGAAATCACGAAAAAAAAACAGCTGTTCTATACAAAAAGGTTCATCGATCTTGGACAAAATTTATGGAACAGCTGTTTTTTTTCTCGTGATTTCACGTTACGTTTATCTAACACTGTTTACCGGGAGCTCATTTCACAATATAATCATGGTAAATATCCCGTAAATAATAATATAACTATTACATTTATCTAATTATAGTAGAATCAAAACTGACGTAGTTAAAACACATTTTTGTTTTATTAACCGTACCTATACTAGCAGATAAATCCTCCAAGGTACTAGCTACGCCCCGCGGTTTCACCCGCAATTCTTGGGATAAAAAGTAGCCTGTTTTATTCCAAGGTATAGATAGCTCTATGGCAAATTTCATTCAAATCCGTCGAGCCGTTTCAGCGTGAAGGAGACACAAATGCACACGCCACCGCGCCAGATCCAAACTGAAGGTAACTTAACTTTGGGCTTGACACGGCTGGCATAATTATTATTTATTATAGTAGGTAGGTTGTAAGGGTAAACAATTTTTGCAACTACAATATTAAGTATTTATTTATTTGGCAGCGCGATGTGATTGGTGGCGAGACAAACCACGGTGGTTTTTCGGTACTACTTATCAAGGCCGTAGCCAGGAATTCATTTCGGAGGGGAGGGGGTCAACTCGTTACTTGGTCGAGCTCTAGACCAGAGACAATAAGTAACAACTTTAAGACGACGACGACGATCTATACGTAAGTAGGTATGTATAAAACGGTGGGTTAGCGAAGGCATTTCGGGAGGGGGGGGGGGGGGTTGGCCCCCCAAACCCCCCTCCTGCCTACGGCCTTGCTACTTACGATGTAATAATGTATGTACAAACGGTAATGAATGAATAAAAAAAAAAAAAAACACACTGAAAAACTTTCGCATTCATTATTTATTTAGTATTATGTATTCTAGCCACGTACCCAGCCTAGCTGCATGTATAAAGTAATAAATATTTTTTGTATATATCGTAATAACACAATAAGGGAAAATACCTTTGTTATAGACTAGTTTATTATAATATTCACTGTCTGCCAATATAAACGAGTAGTGAGGAAAAAGAAATATGCAATTCAAAGGACGCGCTAGAATTACCATTATTTATTCTTTTAGTGTCTTTGATGTCTAATGTAATGTCTATATTAATTTTGCTGATTGGTATGTGGTAGGAAAATTACTGTATAACTACTTAGGTATTTATAAGAAAGGAGGAAAACACGACTGTATAGGCAGCTTTTGACATGAGAGGGATATAACGCTGTACCAGGCCTGTGTCACTCCGCGTGTAGGTATTAAAAACATACCTACGGGCGGCGGCCATTGCGCAAGGGCCAATCTAGTAGGCTCAGCTTGGCGGCTCTTTCAATACGTATAACCATGTATAACTTATTATGAACCGTAGTATAGTGAATTAAGGCCCATATTCCTTCAAAAAGAAATTGGTAGGTATGTAAATGAACACGTGCTCGACTGGACCGCGAGCTAAATTAGATCATATTGTTTATCAGGTTGAGTCATATTTCTTTGAAAACCATTGCGAAGTAAAGCTTCTGTTACTAGTTATTATTCTGTGGCTGTACTGCAAAATCTCTTGAGATTATACGTAATCACTACGAGTAACGGAGTATAGTAAGTATAGATATGCCGTCTTATGCATAAAACACTAAAATGTATTTCAAACCTATTTTAGTTAAAAAGTGTTTTGTCTTCTTTTTTCAAACTCAAATCGTAATTCTAAAGAAATTTGACAAAACACTTTTTAACTGTACCATGTTTTGTACCAAGTTTTATGTAATGTACTAATTATAATAATTTTAATGTAATCTCACCTTAGTTTTCAGTCTATACGCGCGCGATAAATCTAGTTAGTTAATACTATTTTAGGACCCCAAAATACAGGCTGTGCCGAGTTTGGGTCCCAATGCAAATTCTTAATAGTATGTAAGCTTAGCCAATAAAAATAAATAATATTGAATTTTTGAATATTTTTTTTAAACTACAATAGGTTTGAAATGCGTTTTAGCGTTTTATATGAAAGATAGAGTATATGTTTATATATATTTTATATGACATAAAGCGTATATTATGATGAATACTATGCTCATAATTATGAACAACTTTTAATATGGGACCAAACCTAATTCGTGAAATACAACAGCTGTTCCATAAAAAAATTACAATACAAGAACTTTATTCATTTACTTCTCTTCGTATTTACTTATCTGTAAACACTAAAGGACTTTACGTTTTGCCTCTTGATTGATTTAACCTATTGATTTGAGAAACGATTCATAATTTTATCGGAATCATTTTCCTCACCGTTGTACATTTATGCAGGAGGCAAAATAAACTAGGCGTTATTTTCCCTGCTGAAACGATAAGGTTTTTAGAACCTATCATATTGTAAATCTTCAACCCGAGCAACCTGCACTGAAGTTGATAATTAACAAATGGTAGGGAGTAGTTCTGCAATCTATAATAATAATGGGACATAACACAAAGTCTCTACGGGCCATAATATTGTCTGTAGCGACATCCAAGCACCTCTCCCATTCACACAGACGCAACATCCCGAGACATTAATAAAAAGTCCAAGGACATCCCCTTTCAGTTCACGACACGTGGTCACCTAAATCCACACATCCTTGACCTACAACAAGGGTCAAGAGCCGACCCATCCGCTATCAGAAACTAGTCGAACGGAAAAATCGGCCCGGTCGACCGCGGTAAGGCGGCGCCCGACCATCCTATCTTGAACCATCGGTGCGAAGGCGGACACCGTCGCGAGGGGTTAGCGAAGGTGGCGCGTTGACCCTGACCTAGCTCAAGAGCTGGGCGTACCACGTGGTCGGGTGGGCGGCAAGTAACTCCGGTCGTTCACCTTGAGACGCGACGCGAGACCCGACCCTCGCCGAGAGGATTTTCAGTTTTCCGGCATTCGCTCCGGTGGTCTCTTAGCAGGGATTAGGTTTGTTAAGTTTGTATACGTTCACGTTCCGCTACTTTAAAGGTGTGGTCTTATTCGAAAATAAAGTTTTATTATTATTAACGGGATTAATCCTGTTAATAATTATAGAATGTTAGTAAACGACCGTGATAGAATAAAACAGTGTTTTATTTGAAAATGTTGAACTTGTTTCAGCTAAAAAGCGAAACCAATTATTATTTATTTGGTAAAGTATGATGCATCATACGTCGTAATGCTTTACAAATTTTCAAACTGCATAGCAGTTTATATCCAGACGCTGAAATAATAAAATTCTTCTAAGATAAGTTTTAAATACGCAAGAATTACAGAAATAAGGAGCGCACTTACATCAACAAAAAGCGAAGCTTTTTGTAAAACTTTTATATTATAATTGTTAACATTATAATACGTAAGTAGTTTAAGTTCGAAAAACTACTACAAATATTTTTATGCTCACCAGTTTTAACAGTTTTTCAATGCTAGAAAAAGATAACCAAAACATTTTTATAAATCTGCATTTAGGTACCTGTATCAGCTGGCCAATTAACTATAATAGGGTGCAATTCAGCTATTCAACCCCCAAGCAGTAGTGTGCAAGCTTTACTGTGTTCCAGTTTGAAGTAAAATGTTACCAGAGAAATTAATTTACCAATTTATTTCTGAGCGCTACCGTGGGTCGGATGACACGTTAAATTGTTGGTCCTTCCTTTCACCAGAGAAATTACTGGGTATAAAGAGATTTAACATCTGATATCTCAGGGTGACGAGCGCAGTGCAGTGCGGCGCAGGATTGTATTCGCAAATTCACAATTCTTGCACTGCTACTGTTAGTGGCAGGCGTGACGCTTACCACCAGGTGAAAGCTCGTCTTGTCACTTGCAACTTGCTCGTCTCGTCACTAGACCGTATTAAAATAAAATAAATGATAAACGACAAAAGGTATTATATTTATTTAATTATAACGAAATATAAATTAAAAGCAGTTAAACTACCTAATTAAAACTAAACTGATATTAAAAAATTAATTAATCGATATAAGAGACCGTTTAAGGTATCTATAGGTAGCAAACCTATAGATAGTTTAAACGGTCTCTAATTTCGGGTAATGTGCCCAAAATGCTGGCGACGTTGCCCCGCTGGATTGCGAGGTTAATTTTCTGGCCCAAAAAGGCCAGCATTTTGGTCACGTGTGGTCTTTAAGTCAAAACGAGAAATAAATAACATGAAATTGTCGAAACGAACAATTTGGTAGTAACATGGAAGATATTATAGTTCTTCCATGGTAGTATGTAAGTATTGTAAGTGTACGAGTAAAGGCCTTTGATCTTTTAACCGAGCTTATTAAATTATGGAGGTGGTTGTCAAAAAAGTTCAAAATCAAGGCTATTCAAAACGAAACACCGACTGTATGTTTTTTTTTGTATATTACGCGATTACTCCGCTAATTCTGAATTGATTTTGGTGATTCTTTTTTTGTTTTTTAAAACAGATATTGTTTGGTAGGCAATACAGATAATACTTCAGAGGTGGTCCCATATAAATTTTATAGAAATCGGTTCAGTAGTTTGGCTTTATAATCAAATTACTAGAAAATACGAAGATGTCATCCAGGTATACGAAGTAAGAGTCGGTAATATTAAAAAAAAACGTATTAGCCTTTACTAAGATTATCACTCGAACTCAAACCTAAGTCCCGAAGCACACTCGCTGTATCATTTCTGCAGTAAATATCCCGTAAATAGCCATAATAACTGTAAAAATAACAAATCAAATGCTCGAATAATGAAAACCCAAAGAATTTTAAAATAACAAACATCTGAATCCCAAAGTAGCCTTCATCAATAAACTGAAACATGAACGATTCTGACGTTTCCATGCATTATTTATACGAGTAAAATAGCCCTCAATAAACTACCTATTTTATTAATTTCAAACTAAATTTGACAGATCTCTCAAATAACTTGACATCTCCAAAAGCGAACAAGAACGCGATTCTAGTGTTGCCAGATATCCAGTATAAATTTTAAAAATGGCACATATATTGCATCGTCATCTGCCAATTTATTTGAGTGTGACAAGTTGTTAAAGTGTGTTACTAGCCTAAATATTCTGGCCAATGTGATAAATATAATAAAATTGGATCAATTTAGCAGTAAGCAGCTGGGTTTCGCGTTTTCACCTGCGTGGTGGTAAAAAATCCCCAAGCCGCCTGCTAAGCGTGGGGATTATGGGTAGGTACCCCCTCCCTGTTAAGGGGGAGGGTTTCGTCTAGCAGTGGACTTCTTGAGGCTGATGAGTGATGGTTAAAAGTGACGGTGATGACTTATATGTTGCCTATTGTTAGCTTGGCTATTGCTATTTAACAGGTTTCAGGTATCTTTTTAAGATAAGATAAAAATAACTTTATTGCCAAAAAATATTTACGTACATGCTAGACATAAAAGAGAACAATAATTAAGTTTAAGCTGATTCAAACTTAATGGCGGCCGTAAACTTAAGCGCGAGACGCTGCGCAGTAGCAAAAATCAGGCGTGCGGTGTGCGTACAATAGCAAAGTCTCGCTTGCAGCGCACTTCACAGCCGCCATTAAGTTTGAATCAGCCTGTATAACATTTAAAATTAAAATTCAACAGACTTTAATTTTGACTATCTGGTCAAAACTAAAGTCTGTTTTAGATCTTTTTTACAGTTATTATGGTTCAAAAACGAAACTCCTGAACCGATTTCGATGAAATTTCTATGTTTATTTGTCGTTTAGTCGTAAAAAGTGTAACATCAGACACCGACCTTTGGACTTTCGCTTGAAGCCATTGCCAGCTGTCATAAGTATTTCCACACACTATCTAATCTTGGAGCTTCAATTAAAGCCGATTCATGATCACTACTCTAGAACATGTCTATCCCAACGGTAAACGTTCAACTCGTTTCAAAAACTCAGGCAAGGGGGATATCCTTCTTGACTATATGTTACCTAACGTCTCACGTGAGCGACGGAAAGCGACAAGTTACGAGGTGATGCCATCCGACGTGCGCCAACGTTGAATCGCATAAATTGTTTGACGCGTTAAGAGGGGTGGCCAGTGGTCACTCAGCCTTTACAAACTAACTGTTTCACGCGCACAAATAAACTATTTTACGATTGCAAAGTAGGTGATGCCACGTGAGGATCGATAGCTAAATCAAAAAAGGTAAAAAAAAAAAATTTTTGAAAAAAAAAAAAACAGAAATTGTTTGATAAAGATAATTGTTTTTCATTTAACCTGTGTTGTTTTGTCCCACTGCTGGGCAAAGGTGTAATGGTGCTGTTTTATTCATTAAATTTATTTTTATTTAGTATGGATAAGTGGACTAAAGACTAAAGTGGGTGGATAAAGAGTTAAAGTTTTACACTTATCGCTACCAGTAGATCTAAGTGGGTTTTTTTCCACCTATCCGTACCTTGGTAGAGATGGGTGTACCAGGCCCAAAATAAGTTACGATGGTACCGGGGCACAATGTGTTGCGTTATTGCACGTGCTTTTTATGTAAGTTAATGCCTTAACGTTGCATGGCCGGCCTAGTTTTCTGTTCAATTACAGTAAATAAATACTTCGTTAAATTTGAACTTAAAAAAAAAAAAGTAGGTACATTGACTGGGCTAAGCGAGCGAAGTCTTTGCAACAACTGGCAGCATTTGGCACAGGTACGGATATTCAGATGTTAGTACTCGCGTAGAGTCCGTATTTTTCAACGAACCCTGACGAAACTTGATATTACAGATTCTACAATTTCATAGATTTTTGTCGGCGACTATTTTTGTTGCGGTGTTTCCCCCGAAGAAGGGGGAGGTTTGTGCGGCGCTATTTCACGGCCAATTTTGATAATGTTTGGCAGAAACATTCGGAAGGTACTCAATTTAAAAGAATATCGAATAAAAATCGGTCAAGAGGTTGGTAAGATGTCTCAGTCATATGCAAGGGCGGATTCAGTGGTAGGGCACACGGGCACGTGCCCCCCAAACGTTTTAAATATAACAAAGAACTGGGAGATTTATAAGAAACCGCTTTAATAACATTTGTTTTTTTTTGCATAATAAACATGTAATTTCTATTTATTTTATCTTTATTAAAAGTATTTTTTAAAGTTATTCCTGTATGTCACTGCAAAAGAATCGATTCCAAAGACCGCAAAGGACAATACTATGGGGGACTAGGCCTATGGCCCATGTGCCCCTCCCAGAAATAAATCCTGGATCCGCCTTTGGTCATATGATCGTGAGGCCACAGTTGGTGAGGTAAACTGTTCGCAGGATGACTAGCTTTAATTTTTTTAATGACAGCGAAAATTCAACAATTACTCGTATAAAGCCTCTTTACGTAAGTATGTTTTACACCAAATAGGCTTGTAAACAACGTCGTCGCCTACCTGTTTCATTCGATTAAAATCGCATCGAGCTAAGAGCAAGTACCGCGAGGAAGTGCGACTTCCGAATAGCCCACTCGAATCCGCCGCATGGTGATTCGTCAATTGTCGCCCGCGTGACTCACTCGGTAACTAGAGCGTAGATAAAGTAGATCAGTGATCTGCTACAGTGTTTCTTAACTTGGGACCCGCGAAAACTTTGGCTAAACTAGACTAGACTAGAGACTAGAATGAAATCCGTCACACGATGAAGATGCTATAATATTTAATGTTATTTTAGCAGCACTGAAACTACGATTTTTCCGACCGGGACAGAAACTTGATAGTGGCGCCCCCTCTCTCCAGCGTTGGAGATAAATTATTAGAAAAACCTCTCAAATATTATAATGGTTGATATTTTTCGCGAACGGGACATTAAGAACCCTTTAATAAAGCACTCTTTATTATTTATTACCAAATATAATATAATACTATACTAGTAGTATTACCTAATAACTTGTTCATAACTGTGACATAAAATGATTATAGGAAAGTTTTTTATTTTGAACCTTAATTATAATATTATGATTTTGGCGCCCCCTGAAACTGCCGCCCCGAGCGGGTGCCCCGGTTTTACCCCCCACCCTCCGCTAGATCCGGGGCTGTATCTTAGAACATATTAATATTTCAATATCGCTACTCATACATTGAAGAAGTACAAATGACGAAGATAATATATATTTTAAAATATTTTGGCAAGCGATATTTTATCTTAATATGAAATATTAAAAGCACCTTGGTCAAAGATTACGAAGGATGCGCCATCGAGAATAAAACAACGTTTGAAAATGACCCCGCGCCGTCATGTCAACGACTTGCGCTGGAGTGCGAAAGAAGATAGCACTTTTATGAGAGCAAAAGGGATAGCGCGCGTCTCGCTTAGTGAGCGCAGACAGGCGAGACAGTCCTTAGGGCCGTCTTCACGGGGCCATTTTAGGGCGCGATATGACATATCTCCCTCCTTATATATATATATAATATCATTGGCCTTGGTCGTCTGTGACGCCTTTCTGCCTCCCACACATTCAAATTCATAATAAATAAAACATTTATTTAAAAAAACTCGTCTGCATGCCCGCCGAAATATTTCACTCGGGATAAAACACACAAATAGCCAATATAACTCGGGATGATGTAAGGATTCTAATGTAACGTTAACCCATACAACCAAATCTGTTCAGGCATTTAGAAGTTATGGTGGAATAAAGAAATACACTTACATAGATACATACTTATTTTATTTTCATAGCACATATTGAAGGGAGTAACAGACGCATGCTTACATCTACATACATCAATACATACATGGATCAATACATGAAAACTTTACATTCCTTTTTGTGGGCAGTCGTGTAAAAAGAGATCATTAGACCGTTGTATAATGCAGAGCAGAGTGCAGAAAGTTTGGGAGATGTTGATCCGGGTACACGCTAGAGGTATACAGCTCCAGATTAATCTGGGCTTATTGCATCTATCCTGCGCTGTTCGCAGAAAGAGACCGCCTAACGCAGGCGAAATAAGGACGCTTTCGCAGAATGTCTCTGTAGCAAAACGAAAACAAAATGTATTTCAAATAATCAACTTTTCGACACATTTATTTCTTTGCTTTTTTAAATGAAATTTAGTGACCTCGCGAACGCGACCTTCGCCTGGTGGCAAGCATCATCAACAACAGTAGCAGTGCCAGAATTGTGAACTAGCAAACAAAAACCTGCGCCACAATGAAATAAATATAAGATGAATCTAATATATTTTTGAGATATAATAAGATGTGAAAGATGTGAAATCTATTAGACGTGAACTGACTAAGGTGTGGTAATTCCCCAGACGGACTCTGCAATAGAGGCCTACCACTACAAGATTGGACGCAAAGTACCGAAAACGCACCCGGCCAAAGCACACATTTTTGATCATACAACCCGATACAACTTACGCTAGCGAGATATTCCGCGATTCGGTCTTCCTACAATTTCGCAAAAAAGTTTGTTACAATTTTGTTATGAAAGATCAACATTTCAAACCATCGTGGCTACAACGTGTTTACGTGTTACGTGTTTTGTGATAAACTAGCATCTACCTGTTTGTATAATTTTGTTCTTTTTCTTTATTTCCGTGTGCTATGTTTTTTTGTTGCAAATAAATTATTTTCTATTGTCTACAATACATTTGGCAAAATTATTATGTTTTGTTTCGTGTCAAGTGCAAATTCCAACAATACAATTAAACAAGATAGAAAACTAGTTGATTAAGACAATGAAAGCCGTTTTAATTGAATTATTAAAAAACCAACACTGTACAAGTATACCTAATAACTCATGCTAATAAGTACGCCTCCATCGAGAAAGAGCAAAGAAGCAATAACTTGCTGGAAAAAGCGAAAAACGTATATTATTTACGTCTTCCAGCGCTTCATATTGTAATCAATGACAATAAATTCTCAACGTGAAGTTATAAAGCAAGTTATTAACATTAACTAATGAATGCTGGTAATTACAGGCGGTACTGCGAAGCGTAGTGTGATTGCATTCGAGGGAATGTATTCTCTATCTATAATGCAGCACTTTATATTTTATTCATTTTGTTCCTTAATTGTTATATTTAGTAGTATGTGGACTAGACATTAAACAACAAGCTGTTAGGGTCAACGCACACGTATCACAACCACATCGCAACGACAAAATGTGGTGACGCGGTGGCTACGTGTCAATAATGTCGCTGCAGCTTTTTGCAGTTGTGTTGTGGTACCGACAAAATGTCGACGTGGTTTCGTTGTCTTTAGCAGTTGCGATGTGGTTGCGTCGTGTGCAGACATAATTCGACTCTGGCTTTCATAGAGCGCGCACTGTAGTTGCGTCGACGCAACGTTGTATCTGTGCTATTTCACTGTGTAGCTGGTGATTGCATTGTGGTTGCGATGTGGTCGTCGGTATCAACCACGTGGTCTATACCGACGGCAAAATGTGGTACGTGTCACCACACCTACTATTTATTTTCAATACAAAATATGCGCCCGACCACGTTTTGTGGTTGTGGTTGTGGTTGTGGTGTGGTTGTGGTGTGGTTGTTGTACGTGTGGGTTGACCCTTAGGTTGAAAAACTAAAACCCGTCTACTCAAATGTTTGTTGAAAATTATATGTAGTTATGTGCTCTGAGTTATTTCTTTTGATACCAAATATAATGAAAAACGTATAAAAGAGGAAATTAGGTTAAAATTCTGCGATAGGTATTGGGTTTTATTTATGACACGCAGAGTGCTAGGACGTTTAATATTCACCGCATTTGTCAAAACATAAGTACTTTAGTAGATACGAGCAGTACATGTAGCAAACATTCTACATGTATTTAATAGACATTTATTATACTTCCAAAATAACACAGTTAATTTAATTAAAAAAAAGTATAATATAAGTATTCTATTAGTTGGACCTGGAGCTTGGACCTGGGTATGTCCTAAAACTGCATCCAGAACCACCGGAGGATGGGCAGCAGCGTCCTCTTAGTTAAAGGTGGTAACCATTCTGCGATCCCCAAGCCGCCTGCCAAGCGTGGGGATTATGGCAACACCTCCCTTTAACGGAGAGATCTTCGTCCAGCAGTGGACATCTTCCGGCTGTTGATGTGATGTGATGTGTGATGTGGAGCTTGGACCTGGGTATGTCCTAAAACTGCATCCAGAACCACCGGAGGATGGGTAGCAGCGTCCTCTTAGTTAATGGTGGTAACACTCTATGATCCCCAAGCCGCCTGCCAAGCGTGGGGATAAAGGCAACCCCTCCCTATTAAGGGAGAGGCCTTCGTCCAGTAGTGAACGTCTTCTGGCTGATAATGATGATGATGATTCTATCAGCTATCTGCACCCTTATTATGGACGTTCGCGATTCTGATTGCGATAGCATGCCATCTCGCTCGTACGAACTTACTCGCGCCATGCGCCCTCCCGCTCGCGCACGCTCGCAATCAGAATCACGAACGTCCATGATAAGGGTCCTGGTTCCCATAGTACAAGCTTTACTTAGTTTGAGGCTAGATAGTGTAAAATGTCCACGCAATATTAATTTTATTTATTTAGGTTATTTTTCGGATCTATTCTCAGAAAAACTAAAACAAAAACCAACAATAAACATAGAATAAGGCATAAGATCAGAATCACATTTTCAGTAAAAAATTGCAAAATAGCTCCTGTCGTGTCGATTATAAACTGTCGAAGTAGGTATCTATTATGAGTGAGAGAGAGAGAGGAGCTAAATCCTCCAAGAGTACGAGTATATTGAGGTGAAGCATATCTTAGTTACTACTGTTAAGTTTTTGACTATAGTGTAACGCTCTGCGAGTAACACAAGTAACTTTAAAAAAAACAACCGACTTCAAATTAATATGGTACCACCCCGGGAATAAACCCATTCAAATAAAAAAAAATTTTCAAAATCAGTTCACAATTGCCGGAGGAAACGGTGAACATACATAAAAAAACATACATACCGTCGAACATAGAACCACCTCCTTTTTTGAAGTCGGTTAACAAAACAAAAGTAAAATAAAAGCGTCAACAAAATCGGATCGGAATAATTAATAAAAAATTCGGTTCAAGACAAAAACACAGTTCTAATGCAGTCGAATTATTAACCTTTTTAGAAATGTATATATCTTGGATGACCCGATTTCCGATCAATATGAAAGCACCAAAATAGGACGTTTAGTGATGTTTTACCATCTCGGGACGAGAAGCGCCAAGCGCTAGGCGGCCGAAAGGCACTTTGTAGCGCGTTAAGCACTCGTGGGGGCGGGCGTCAACCCATCCCCTCACAGTTCGAAAAAAGGCGATGCACTTCGAATTGTTCTTTTTGTGTCCACCATCGATCGTTCCGGTAAAGGAGCGAGTTTTTCTCTGTCCGGTATTCGCGCTCTTACTCCACACGTATATACTAATTGGGAACGCGTCCTGATCCAGTGCATTCATTCAGAAAATAGAAAAAGCCGTGAGATTTGTGCGAGGAAATCCGATCCGTGAAGATAACGTAGTCTCCTTTTTAGAGTCCCGTTGAAAAATATGTCTCGTAATTTTTTTTCTTGTTACACGTACATTTTAAATTTTCTACAATATTACAATACACAGTGAGCGCACAAATAAACAATATTAGTACATTATGATACGAGTGTGCTATGTTGGTCATTACACTAGAGGCGGTATTATGCGCGCGAGCCGCAGGCGAGCGCGATAAGGAAGCCGAGAGCGTAATGACTAATAGCACAAGAGTTCCATACAACTGTTTTCGTCACGCTTGCGAGGAAAAAACTATTTTTTTTTGATAATAATCAACCACACAGCGAAAACGTCAACAAACATTTGCGGAAAATGGCGCCCAAATCAGTAATGCGCGCGCAGGTTGACATTTACTTCAGCGGCATAAGAACTCTTTGTTGGTATTACAAAAAAACTGTAAGTATTACCCGGCTATATTAAGAGTGCTTCGTATACGTACGTCTAAATGCAGTCACGTACAAACTTGACTTTACCGGGTTATACCTATTATAGTACAAGTGCCGTAATGTAAAGTAAAAAGCACGCGTGTGTAATACCTTGGATTATGAGCCTGAATGCGATGTAATAAGATCTACTTTACGAGCAAGTGTGATGAAAAAGCTTATGAAAAATATGTAACGAGATATTTTTCTTTCGAACGTGCATATTATAACTGTTCGAGTGTTTACGTTCTGCATACGATTGAATTTTCATTATAGAATGATTTGTTTATTATTAACTTGGTTTGCCTATAGTTTATGTTCGTTCGAAAATATAGCAAAGTTTTTTAAAATATTATAAGTGAATTTCACACTATTAAATTATTATCAGAATCAAATATTGCCCATATGAAAAACGAAGCAAAAAGTCACATTTTTCCAGTCTCTGTTTTAATGTAATAAAATAAAATCAGCACGTAATATTTTTAATAGGAAATCAGGTACGTTTGAGCGTCATCTCGCGTGAAGATGTAGTGAACGATGGACCCGCTTGTATAGAAGAAACCGATTCACTCGCGACTCAGAGGCACCCAAATTGTATCTATCGGGCAATACTTATCAGCAGCGCCAGAGAAATTACTGGGTATGAAGAGATTAAACATCTAATATCTCAGGGTGACGAGCGCAGCGCAGTGCGGCGCAAGATTGTGTTCGCAATTTCACAATTCTGGCACTGCTACTGTTAGTGGCAGGCGTGACGCTTACCACCAGGCGATCGTCTTGCTTGTCTCGTCACTTATTTGGGTTAAAAAAAAACAGGTACACAACAGGTACTTTACTTGGATAACATGAAGCTGCCTCTTTTTTTCTGGTTTTTTCTTTTTTTCTTGCAATCCAGTGGCGATTTTCGTTTCTTTTGTGACTGCATTCTCATACAGCCCATTCTATACAGGTTAGTTCTCTTGCATGAAGCCACTGTATAGCGGACTCCAATTTTAGAGACGCAAATACTCAATTTGCGATGACGTGACACCACACAGCGACTATGATAAAATGAATGGACGGGAAATAAGCGCACGGATTTTGAAGACTACTCGTATATGTTGAGCGCCGGCTCTCCTCTCGCGTCAGTCATACTCTGTCTTTGCGACATGCGAGCCGTACGATACGACAATACAGACTTCTAATACATGTACATGTGTTCATGCAGTTCTTTTTGTCATGCAGTAATTAGATTCGCTATCTCTAGTTTCTGGCAAATGTAATATGCATACTTTTAGCTAGGTATGCTTGATAGTGTTGACTTGTTAATTTTGAACGATTTGCAAGCGCTGGGCCCGTCCATTCCATTATCACTGTCGCTGACACCACATACTAAAATAAAAAAGTCTGTCGCAGAGGTACTTGAACAACTGTATGATCTGATTCCCCCCTGCCCATTCAGTTTTTCAGGAGCTCGAAAAAGCGTCGTTTCATGATTAATACTTCAAAAATACGAACGAAACGGTGTGAACTGCTAAACAGTGGAATGCGCTGACCGTTTGAGTGTTTCGGATACAATCCAGGTATCTACGTCGAGATTGAATCAGCAGCGCGAGTCCGATGTCAGTATAGCAGATTTATTAAGACGAATTTGAGAATATACCGATTTTTATCGAATTTTACCGAATGTCAAATATACGATTTAAATATCATAATATAACGGTCGTCAAGAACGGTACTCGTGCTGCAGTTTCGGTAGCGGCTGGTAGGCAAGTGTGCGCCATCGTAGACTGCATCTTTGCTTTACATGAAGTGAGCTAGCGGTCAAACGCAACCCTATATCCAAATTAAAAAGTAAACTTCAGTAGGTACTGTAACTAAGTATGTGATAGATTTACGTGCTTGATTAATAATATATTTATTCGAGAGATAGTACAGAAGAACTAGATAATGACGATTACAAAAAATAAATTAAGAGTTTTAAAAAAAAGTATTTAAACTGACTCACATTTTAATGAGACGCGCGAATGGAATCTTAGTGTTCGCAATACTTACATGAGTAGGTTTATCTAAGCATCGTTCTTAGAGTCGCAATATCACTTACCTGAAACAAACACAAATGTCTTAGATCAGTGCATGCGATATGCTTCTAAACACATATTGGAAACAGAACAGAGTAAACATGGCTTAGCTAATTACCATTTGCTGGGATAAACACGGTGTCTTTTTCAATGAGAGCATCGCAGAGTTAAGGCAAATAAGCCCAAGCTCGAAGGGAGTAAATTAATACAGTAGCCATTGAAGAGTTCCGTTATCTACCTCCCGGCTCAATCATCAACGAGCTTGATGGTATCAAATTATTGTATTGTATTTACATTCAAATTTTTGTTATTTTTATTTATAGTAGTTATTAAACGCCCTATGAATCTATTAACGTGTGTATTTTTATTTATTTTATTTATTTAAAACAAGCCGATTCATACCGCACGCGGTAAGAAACGCCCCAGTAGGTACTTACCCATATTATTTGCTGTTTCAAATCGATATCCAACAATATTCAACATTTCAAGAACGATTTAATTAATTGATTCTAAAAACAAAATAAATAGTTCTAGTTATTTCGACAGGTGGCGCGGTACAACCTCTTTTTTTTGAGGTCGCTTTAAACCCACGTAGAATATAATTGTTTAAACCGGAAACATGGTGTCACGCGTGCAACTGTTGTCAATAGGGAATATGCATGTGTTTCAATTATTAAAAAATGGAGAGTTTAATAGAATCTGATGCTTATGTTGAAAAAATAATTGAAATCGGCTAGTAAAGTTCTGAAATATAAGCGTTCAAAGTATTTGGGAGGGAGTCATCTGTCCCTTGCTAGCAAAACACGTGCATAGTATAGAATTTGTTTGGATTCTTGAACTTTGACGTCATAAACCTAGTATAGTGCCCTCCCTGACTAACATCTAACATGAAACTAAAATGTTTATAACTTCGTTATTTGTGTACATATTAAAATTTTACTTTCGATCATTTGTTTTGTTGCCAGTCTGCTTTTTTGTGAGCCAATAAAAATACATATGCATATTCCCTATTCTATAAACGTTTGTTCGTTATGCCGACTTTGCCTTTGATAATTTTGTAACAAGATGAAAGGGATATTACTGAACATAAAAAAAAACATTTATTTTTTTTGCCACATATCAAACATATTATGCTGTTTTTGACTGGCAAGTATAGTCAGCGCCATTTGTCGAGTAGATGAGAACAACTTAAAAGACAGAAAAATACGTTATGGAATGCTACAATAAAATAAATATGCATATGAACTTTTTTAAACCTGTTTGGAAAATCTCCCTCTATGATATTGACACCCTGTTGTAGCGCATGAATGCAATGTGGCGCCATCTAGTGAAGCTTTCCAAAAGATCTTTCATTGCGACTGGACTGCTAGGACGAATATGGCATAAATCGTTGAGCGTCATGCCTTTAGAAATGGTCCATGTGAACTAAATGTGGTGGACTCTGCAATAGAGTCCTACCACTACCAACAGTATGGTGATGTTTAAGTAATGTAGTTAGTAGTTACTAACCAGTGACTTAGAGTAGTAGAGATGTGTAGCGAGCTACTCGGCCGTGCTAGCGAATTCAATCAATTACGCGCTTAGGCGGTATCTACACAAATTGACAGGCGAGACATACCGATCCTTGCTTGGGTAAAGTTGCAAAACCAATTGCACAAATATAAATCCATATATTGATATAAGCTTGGGGTGTACTCATCAATGTGAACAACTTTTATTATGGGGCCAACGCTACTGGACATAAAGAGATTTCACATCTAACATCTCAGGGTGACGAGCGCAGTGCGGTGCAGGATTTTGTTCGCAATTTCACGATTCTGGCATGCTACTGTTATGGGCAGGCGTGACGCTTACCACCAGGCGAAAGCCTCGTTCGTCTTGACACACGAAGCAAAAAAATATACAATGTCCTTTAATCTGGAACAGTAATATTTGCACTTTACTGCATAGTGGACCTGGGTATGTCCTTAAACTGCAACCAGACCCACCGGAGGACGGGCAGCAGCGTCCTCTTGGTTAACGGTGGTGACCATACTGCGATCCCCAAGCCGCCTGCCGAGCGTGGGGATTATGGCAACACCCCACTATAAAGGGGGAGGCCTTTGTCCAACAGTGGACGTTTTATAGCTGACGACGACTGCATAGTGGTTAAAGGCATGTGTAGGTACTTATCTAGGGCTTCACAAAAGTCCACAAGCAAGTAACACAGATAAAAATAAAAGTTCCTACGTGACCAACTGCTTCTGCCTTTATAATAATATTATATTATTAGCAGGATACGATTCGATACAATGTTGCTCCTTTAATACTCTTAATTTTTTTACGTGTTATTGTTCCTTTAAACATAATGCCAGTTTAATTGAGGAAAAGTTTTTATAACAAATAAAATAACTAGTTGAAATATAGTGCAAGTACGCATCAGACCAATGTTTTAGGGTTCAGTACAGGTTTTTTTAATAATGAATCTTTTGTTTAAAAAATGGTAAGGGTAAATCAAAAACCCGTTAACGGTAACAATAGTTAAGTAGAAATAAGATCATTGTACTCATTATTGTTAACTACCTTTACTATGGGACCAACCCTGCAATCACGAACAATAATATCAGCTCTTCAACCCTCGAAAAGCTGTATTATCGCGCTTTCTGTGTTGGCCCAAAGTAAACGTTGTTTCTGTTCACAATGATGAGTACAATAATCTCCTTTTATATTTAGAATACGGGCAACGGAGAGAGCTATGCTCGGAGTTACTTTGCGCGATAGAATCCGGAACGAGGATATTCGCCAAAGAACCAAAGTTACCGACATAGCTCGCAAGGTTTGCAAGTTGAAGTGGCAATGGGCAGGCCACATCGCTCGAAGAACTGATAACCGATGGGGAAGAAAGGTTCTCGAGTGGCGACCGCGAACCGGAAGACGCAGCGTAGGAAGGCCTCCCACTAGGTGGACCGACGACATTGTAAAAGTCGCGGGCAACCGGTGGATGTAAATGGCAGGTTGTCTTACAGTGTGGCGGTCTAAGGGGGAGGCCTTTGTTCAGCAGTGGACGTCTCCGGGCTGATGATGATATTAAGAATACTGTTACGCCTAACTTTGTTATCTGCTTATGATCCTGATAGCCTAGTAAGAAGACGCACCTAACAATACTAGTAGTGAGGTACCGGTCCGTGATCTTTCCAATAAATTATTTCGGAATAAATAAGGACATTTTCGGATATATATGTAACTCACACCACTGGCAGATTTATTAGTCCTTAATAAAAGCCGCAAAACTAGTATTACATACACCGCAAGTTATTTAAGGTGATCTAAGGATACCGAAATTATAGTTTGAATGGAGTCGCCTGTGATCATTTTGGAAATATTATCACCCAAGTCATCAGAGTGGAATAGCAGTATTGGCTTTTAGTCGAAGAAAATCTTAGAATACATTTTCATCATCATCAGCCCGAAGACGTCCACTGCTGAACGAAGGCCTCCCACTTAGACCGCCACACTGTACGACAACCTGCTACTTGCATCCACCGGTTACCCGCGACTTTTACAATGTCGTCGGTCCACCTTGTGGGAGGCCTTCCTACGCTGCGTCTTCCGGTTCGCGGTCGCCACTCAAGAACCTTTCTTCCCCATCGGTGCTCAAGAAATGTTATGTAGGTATAATTAATAGATACTGTTTTGAATTTTAGCGATGAATATTGGATCTCTGCACATTTTGTTCTCACTTCGATCCCACTGAACCCAAAAAACCGACAATTCTGTAGAAAATACCAATTACAATAATAAATTGTAGCGGTAGAATGTTGCGGCTTCCAATTGCTGTAATTACATACAGTGTTGCCCATTTAAGTCTTTTGTAATGACTAATTATAGTTATAATCGTGGCATTAGCCCGCTATCGATTGTTATAGAAATAATGCATAGAAATGACTGCGAGTGGGAATAGCTTTTCCCCTACTAGCATACTGCCTCGGCTTCAACGGGCTTTAGTTTATAATTAAAACATAAAGACAGCGTTTTGATATGATGTAAAGGTCGTCATTATAGATCTCCGCCAAGTTCGTGCAATATCCAAAAATCAACGCAAAAGCGGCTTTGTGGTAAACCGTCGGTGAGTGACAGCACAACGTGCCGTTTCCATGAGGCTAAATGAGACCTCCCAGGCTTGCCCCGCCGTATACGAGTGGCAATCGCAAGAGCAAAGGGCATAAAACCGCGAGTAGTGATTAGTGAAAGTACAGCACACCTCTCGACACCCTAAAGATTTGGTTTCCTCCAATAACGGTGGCGTAATTTAGCAGTCGCTATTATAACGTTGAATGACGTTACTGAAACTTTGGCTATGATTAGATGGAGAGTCCTTGAGAGATCCTGGAGAGTGTTGTCCGATACCGTAACGAGTAGCGGAGCCGCCATTTGCATGACGGCCTTACTTTACGGTGTTGATAACTCTTCGAACGTTTTTTTCAATAGCGGTGTACATAGCGGCCGTCTTTTTACGGACATCATGTTGTGTCCGCTAAAGTACGCCACTGCTATTGGAGGAAACGCTTCCGGTACCATTATACGGCAACCTGGAGGCTTGCTTAGTGGTCATCACCTGCTTTAATATTAAAATATACTCGGGATGATTTTAAAGCGATGAATATGAGGAAGAAAATAATTAGTAATTAACCCAGCGGTATTTGGGAATGGGGCGAATTTCTTCCGTACGCGGACGAAGTCGTGGGCGACCTCTAGTTTCATATAAATACTAAAACAAATCGAAAGTATTAAATGCACAGGAAAAAGTCTTGCTTTTAGGTTTTACCCACGAGGTTTTACCTTGCACCACTTTACAACCACTTTGCGGCAATGAGTAACAATGCATTTACCCGATATCTATATGTATTAGTAAATAAATTATTCATACAGTGCTGTCCTACTTAGATTGCATTTATATTATCTAACTAAAATATGAAGTCCTTGTCCGATAGCACCTACCTAGTGAAAGAATAGTTTCGGTTATTATCAAATACCTAGGAGAGATTGATCGATAAAGAACTTCAAAAAAAAACCGACCGACTTTAAATTAATATGGGACCGCCTTGAGACTATATACTTTTTCAAATAAAAAAAAATGTTTATTGACAAATCGGGGAATATACATTAAAAAAACATACATAAGTACCGTCGAACATAGAACCTCCTCCTTTTTTGAAGTCGGTTAAAAATGATACTGCTGTATTTATTGCCATGTTTATTTTTGTTTGCTGTTTGTTGCTCTATTCTTTTTTGTTTTTTTTATAGCTCTAGCGTTCAAATTTTCGAGAATAAGATAGTACGAAAACTCTATATTTTTATGTATAAACTCTATATTGTAGCGCTCGTGGCGTAGCTTGTCTAGGTGATTCTAAACGATCACCGATGTTAAGCAACGGACGATCCGGTCAGTCTTCGGATGGGTGACCGTGAGTGGCATTTATTTCTGAGCGCTACCGTGGATCGGATGACACGTTTAATTGTTGGTCCCGGTTGTTTGTTCTAGTTTCTATAACAACAACCGTCAGCCAGGTCAGAGGCCTTCGGGCGGCACATTAACTCTGACACTAGGGGCGGCCACTCAGCCTATACGAACTTACTTACTTACTTATGTATTATAGATTTACGTTTGGCCGACGATACGTAACGGAGACGATGGAGACGCTTGCATATAAGAAACCGATTCATTGACGACATAAAGACACCCAGATTATAACTATCGGTATCTTTTCGTAGTGGTAGGACTTTACTGCAGAGGCCGCCTGGGGAAGTACGACATCTTTGCCAGTTATTCGGCCGCCAAACAGTAGTGTGCAAGCATTACTGTGTTCCGGTTTGAAGGGCAATGTTACTTACCAGATAAATTACTGGGTATGAAGAGATTTAACATCCAATATCTCAGGGTGACGAGCGCAGTGCGGTGCGGCGCAGGAATGTGTTCGCAAAATCACAATTCTGTTACTGCTACTGTTAGAGGCAGGCGTGACGCTTACCATCATGCTAACGTCCCGCTTGTCACGTCACTTGATTGTTTAAGTATAAACTATAGGAAAACACCCTCTTGGTCAGCTCTAAGTTCAGGTTTTTGGTGAGAAGTTAATGAAAAATTGCAGTATTCTTTATCGCCCGACGGGGTGCTGTTCTAGTTTTCATACATTTTGTACTACGTAATTATTAATCATTCTAGACCATCAGCATCAAAAAATAAATGTAACAAAGAACGAACGCCTTAACGAATAAAAACGGCAATAAACAGTCGATGTAAACCAAGTTATTTTAGGTAAGCGTACATAACTCCCAACTCGGACTAAAAAGCTGGAGCACACCTAATGCTATGATGACCATTTTGTCTATCTATGTAATTGTTTTATGGGCACCAAATTGGACAGCCACTGGTAACGTAACTTCGACCAGTAGAGACGCTAACAGTTGCCCGACATGCAACGCTACCTGATGCCATTTACCTAAATTGCAACGTTAACAGTTTTTATGTTTCGGGTTCCAGCGTAGGTAGGGCCGACGACATTGTGAAAATCGCGGGCAACCGGTGGATGCAAATGGCATGTTGTCGTTCAGTTTGGCGGTCTAAGGGGGCCTTTGTTCAGCAATGGACGTAGCTGATGATGATGATGACGATGTTTTAGATTTGTGGTAGAGTAAGTACATTCCTTATTTAATTTGAAATTAATAAGTGGAAAAAATAATGACGCGCATTTTCTATTTCTTTTTTTTTTTGTCGTTTCTTCTATGTAAAATAGATCATAACGAGATATATCAGACAGGTCTAGAGTCGAAATTGTCTTAACACCATTTCATCGTTGATGAAAGCTTTGACAGAACCCAGAAGTCCTAACTTCGATAATTCGATCAAGGCAATACAATTAGTCTATGGAAGGGCGCGGCGCTTACGTCCTCTGAAATCGGACACATAAAATTCGTATTGTTGATAAATGGTTTAATTGTTTTGGCAATTAACCGCGAGGGGTGCGGGAACGGAGCGAGGGAGGAGAGCGTTGTAATTTGTGCTCTTCGCTTGACGATCGAATTTGTCGCCTAAGCTCGCCTATAATAAACTATAATGTACGACGTTAAATGCAGTTTATAATTATTATGCGGCAACGTGCTCGTGCCGCTGTTGAACCAATAATGAATCGGGGAATTAGTTGAGTAGAATACAATTTGCAATCATTAGAACGCGTGATTAGCATTGCCTGATTCCGATAGGTTTCATTGTGAATGAAAAATTAGAAGTAGCGCTATTATTACTGACCAAAGAAGGCTTACTTTATTTTTTCCTCCGAACAGGATTATTGCGTCGCACTTTCTGCATTTGCCCGTGTCGAGTTTTTAATATTTCAAGTTTTGATGAGTTCCAGTTAAATAAGTTTTAGTCACAGTCAAAGTCATATAGTAAGTCACGGTCAAGTCTAATCGCATCCTAGTAAAGTAGTGAAAATTTTATTACAAGCTTCGGAGTAATGTAAACGACACAAAAAGACATGTTTCACGACACTACTTATATTACTTGCTTACACTCATGCGCAGAAATCGGCACTGAATGGATATTATTATTATTAATTAATGTTTATACATTGAAAACTCGGTATCTTACCATCAAAATGATTTAAGGTAATTATTTCATTCATTCATTGAGTTATGTTATTGTACCAAGTAATATAATAATGATAACAAAGTCCAAGCCTAATACAATAATGCTAATATGGATGCAAAATCATGCTAAGATATATGGATGCAACGGTATATACTGTACGGTTTGTAATTCCACTTTCATTGTTCGAACTGCTAAACAGTGGAATGCGGGTGAGTGGATATTTCTCGATTGATAAAATCTGGGTATCTCCTAATCGCGAGTGAATCGGTTTCTTCTAGGCCGACGAGCTCCATCGTAGATTGCATCTTCTATTAGCATCAGACGAGCTGATTTATAAAAAAAAACCATGGATAATGGTATGGCAAGATAGCCTATCTAGATATAACGTTATATCGTTATCTAGACAGTCAGATCAGTACAGTTGCGGCAATACATTCAAATTATTACCATTTTCGTCGTTACTCTTTTTTACAGCAGTGCTAGTTAAAATTCTTTTTGTCATGTTATATGATAAGGAAAATGTGTTAAACAATTTTCTATCTTTTCGTACGTCAGCGTTTATTAGTATTCATAATGTTATATTCATGCACGCTTGCGTACTGTTTCTGTAACATGATAGGTACGTAATAATGTAAAAGTTACAGGTAAATACTTACAGTCTTACCTAAAATAATCTCGATTCTCTTAGTCACTGCTTAAACTACTCTGTCCTTTTCTAGCACGTGCAACTTCACGTCAGAGAGAACATGGCAGAGCATCTTAAGCAGTGCCTACCGATTGAAAAGTTTTTTAAAGTAAGGCCGTTAATGTTTACTAAAGGTTTACCGTCTTATGCATAAAACACTTAAACCAATTTTAACCCTATTTTAGTTAAAGTGTTTTGTCAATTTATTTCGAATTACGAACTGAGTTTGAAAAAAGAAGACAAAACACGTTGTATTATAATACATATTTTTGAAAATAAAAAACGGACATCTATTTCGATTATCTGGGTGTCATCTTTTTCCCAGTTATTTTGATTGAAAAACCAAACTACTCAACCGATTTGGATAATAATTATATTCGACCTCTGAAGTATGACCTACCATACAAAAACCATACATAAACTAAAAATAAAATGAACAACATACAGTCGAATTAAGAACATCCTTTTTTGAAGTCGGTTGAAAAAATAAATTGGTTTAAAATACGTGATAGTGTTTGCATAAGACGGTTAGTATAAGACTTCTTGATATTAATAATGTTAGTGATACACTATCCATTTTAGTAGTATTTTTAATATTTGTTTTTAGTAAATAGATTATTAATACAATACAATACAATTGTTTATTGATAACACCAAAGTTACACGTCAAATTTCATTAAGTATGGCACAAAAAATAATCACATAATAAAATGATATAATTCCAAAAAAAAACCTAATTAATCCCTTATTTTAAAATAAGCTTCAATGTCATAAAAACTCTTGTAACCAAGTTCTCAGCTTGGTTTTTAAGCACGCGGTCGAAGGAGCATCCCGAAATGGAAGCTGGTATGTGGTATCATTATGTTTCTTCATATATTGACATAAACGTAGCATAGCATATTCAGTATCGATGGGGCTGACATAAAGTGATAGTCTAAAAGTCCCTAAAAAATAAAGAATAAAAAAAACAAACAGTATGTTGATGCTGGACATAGGCCTACCCTCGAAGGCCGACTGGGCCATTACCACCACGTTGGCCCATTGCACGTTGGTGAATTCACGTTTTCCCTCTATTTGCTTCTCCAAACGTATACGGATACAGACACACATACACACATATACCGACAAACTTTCTCATTTAAGCTACTAGTGTGATTAAAACAAAATGTTAATAAATCAATATTTAACGTAACTATTTTCAACCGACTTCAATAAAGGAGGTTCTCATTCCGACTGTAAGTTTTTTTTGTATGTATGTTGCGCGATTACTCCGCCAATTATGAACTGTATTTTTTTGGTAGGTAATACTTCAGAGGTGTTGAATATACATTTTATCGAAATCGGTTCAGTAGTTTGGTTTTTAAATCAAAATTACTAGAAAATATGAAGATGTCATCCAGGTATTCGAAGTTGAAGTCGGTCGGTTTTTTTTAAGCGTATTTTCCCATAAATACTAGATGCTTTACGAGAGTATAATTAGCTCCAGTATAACGTCCATATCAGCTTGTTAATATCAATTTAATCTAAGTATTAATACATATAGACAGACAACAGAATATAGATAACATGTATTCGGACGGGCAATGAATAAACCATACCTATGGTAATTTGTATTTGCCAACATTTCTTCCCTGAAAAACCCAGAACCTATCACTATGCCCCACTTGTCTTTTGTATTTGTTTAATGTATAATGAAACAGTCTCACTTTATAAAAAAAATCTGATGCGAAGATTGAGAATGATGTGGATAGATATTTTATTTAAATATGAATATAGATAGATAGATAGAAACTCTTTATTGTGCACACCAAAAAAATACAATAGAGAAAGATACACCTTATGAGCTAGTGCCACAATTGGCGGCCTTATCGCTAAAAGCGATCTCTTCCAGGCAACCATAAAGAAGAATATACACATGAAAAAAGACGGGAGATGCTACAAACACTTTTAAATTATGAATATAATCTACATATTTATATATACATATACACATTTACTTATATATATATATAAACTTACTACCTAAATAAATAAGTAATACATAATACACAATACAAATAGATACATGAAAATATACAATTTATTGCAAACACACATGACAAATGATGCAATAACGAACGTAGAGATAGATATTTATAAAGTACCTAACAAATTAAAGCTCACTTCAATCTCTTCCAGCAGAGTACAACTTAACACTGTGATAGATAGTGTTCCTTCACATGACGTTTGAAAATATTCAGTGACTGCGATTGCCTGACAACGACCGGAAGAGAATTCCATAAGCAAATGGCTTTCACAGAAAACGAATCCTCGTAGAAGATGCTAGCATGTTTTGGGGTAACAAGCAAGAGATGGGTCGACTGCCTCAAAGAACGGGAATGAGTCTCGTGGAAGAATTTAAAACGTTCTTTGAGGTAGCCTGGAGTGGAAGGATTAAAAAGAATGTTGTAGAGAAGGGACAGAATGCGAGAATTTCTACGAAGGCGAATGGGGAGCCACTTGAGCTTAGCGCGAAACTGAGAGATACGGTCATACTTGCGTAAACCAAATATAAACCTTATGCAGAAGTTTTGAAGGCGCTCAAGTTTGTTAAATTGGTCTTGAGTGAGATCCAGATAACAGACATCGGCGTAGTCTAGAATGGGGAGCAGCAGCGATTGTACCAGCGCAATTTTAGTAGCAGTGGGGAGAAAATTACGTAGTCTCCTTAACGATCCAGCCGCAGCATACAGTTTTCTACTAGTAACTTCAAGTTGCGGGGCCCAATTCAAATATCGATCCATTGTAATGCCTAAGTTTTTGACCGTATCGCTGTATGGTATGGCGAAACCATCAAATTCCACCTGAGGAAGTGTTGACCAACCTAGTCTAGAAATCAGACGAGAGCTTCCTATAATAATGACCTGCGTTTTGGAAGGGTTTACTTTCAAACCATACGCTTTGCTCCATTCCAGAATATGAACGAGGTCATTATTAATAGCAACGATTGCATCAGACAGATTTTCAGGTGGAGCATGGGAATAAATCTGAAGATCATCGGCATACATATGGTATGAGGAAGAGAGATTGTGGGATATAGTGTTAATAAAGAAAGAAAAAAGAGGAGGAGATAGCACACCACCCTGCGGAACACCGGCAGACGTGTCACACCATGAAGAGAAGTTCTCATCAAGGCGGACCCGCTGCCTGCGACCACAGAGATAGCTGCTAAACCACTCTACTGTAGAAGGAGATACGTTAGAAGAGCGTAATAAAGCTAGAAGAACATCGTAGTCTACAGTATTAAAAGCGTTGCTAAAATCTAATAAAGCTAGGACAGTAAGATTACGATTTTCCATGGACAAACGAATGTCATCTGTAATCTTCACTAGAGCGCTTACTGTGCTGTGGCCTGGGCGGAATCCGGATTGGAAAGGGTTGAGAAGGTTGTGAGAGGAAAGGTATCTACTGAACTGATTGTGGACAAGACGTTCGAGAACTTTAGACAAGAAAGGAAGAATGGATATTGGACGGTACTCTGAAAATGATTTTGGATTAGGTTTTTTAGGTAGAGGAATAATTTGTGCGTCTTTCCACGCCACAGGGAAAACTCCAGAGGAAACAGAATTATTGAAAATAGCACATAGTATAGGAAGAATAAAATCAAGGATAGGTATGACCATATTGCGACTGATACCATCGCTGCCCACAGCATTAGACTTTATAGACAACACGCTTTTCTTAACGTCACTAGCGGATAGTGGTATAAAGTCAAAAGGAGGAAAGTCCGGAATTGGTGAGTTAGCAAGAGAAAGCAATGTATTATTTTTCGAAAGGGCATCAATATTCGACGCAGAAGAGAAATGAAGGTTAAGCAAGTCAATGTTCAGGTCATGTGGGATACTATCTTGACGTGATTTTCCAATTCCAATGGACCTCAAAAACTTCCAAACTTGAGCCGGATCTTCATTGGCAACGGATTCATGGACATGACGGCGCAATGCATCCCTACAAGCAGTATTGCAGCGATTTCGAGCATTTACGTAGGCCGCTTTTGTCTGGTCTGAGGGGCGACGCTTGAATTTATATTTGGCCACATCCCTTTTATGCATTAGCTGCCTAATATCGTTTGAGAGCCAAGGAGCTGGAAGGTGCTTAATTTTTACGGGACGCAGTGGGGCATGTTTGTCATATAACTGCATCATAAATAAGTTAAACATAGCAACTTGATCATTTACAGACACTGCATCAAGCACTGGCGTCCAGTCGATATTACAAGCTTCGGCGGTAAAAGCTACTTTGTCCATGCCACTAAAATTGCGCTGTAGAATAACTTTGGGTTTGGCTTTAGGGGGACGAATTTTGTAAGACATGAAAATTAAATCATGGTATGAAAAGCTAGCCGGGCACTGACCATGTTTGGCTACATGTTGAGGAGAAGAAACCATTATTATGTCTAGGAGAGAGGGAGTGCAGTTTGGAAAATGATGCGTGGCATCAAGAGGAAGTATGTGCATGTTGCAAGATTTGGTGATGGACTGAAGAGAAAAAGTTCGGTGGTCCTGCTTGATAAGACATGTATTGAAATCGCCCATGATGATAGAGTGCTTGTAGAGAGGTATGAGATTTTCCAGGAGACTTTCCAAAGATTTAAAATAATTTACATGCAAGGAATGGCAATAATAAGCACCAAGTAAAACTTTATTATGAGACAAAATAATCTCCAAAAACAGGTGTTCACCGGCATCAGAGGATGGAGGTTGTGCCGAGGTACTGATGACAGAAAAAGCAATGTGAGATCTGAGGTAGATAGCCACTCCGCCACCGCGACTGTGAGTACGGTCGTTACGAATCAGGCGAAAACCAGGCATACTGTAAGAAACAGAGGGCAGGCACGTTTTCAACCAGGTTTCAGAAACTATTATCGCATGAATATTTTTATTGCTAAGTGAAGCCTGCATGTCATTTATATGGCTAGGAATACTTTGAGCGTTAATGTGTATCACGTTAAAGCCTTTCGGAACATCAGAGAATTGTGCGTCAAGAGTGTCAGAGAGCGAAGGAATGCTAACAAAACTATCGTCACTACTACTGGAAGAACTGGAGGAACTGGAAGACAGAGACAAGTACAAATCACTATCATTGTCACTGGATGAGTCATGCATAATGTATTTACAATAGTTAACAATTTAAAAATAAATAAATAATAAATATGGTTTGAAAAATATATAATATAATACTACTAATCTAAATAAAATATCACTTACACGAAGATTTAACGACTCCTTAAAACATACTCAACTGCCACCTCGTAAGAGATCGTTAACAAATTATTTTATATTAAGTACGGAATAGTAAAAGAAAAATGGACATAGGTATTTGTGATAAATAGTACAGGTAACTACAACAATAAAATATGTTATCACTTATATATGTACTACATAACAAAATCGAAAAATAAACAAGCTAAGTTTTGTATATCTAGAATTGGCAAACAGGTAACAAGAGCAGAAGCCAAAAATCAGTGAGATTAAATATCGTAGACGTATTGATTTCTCTCTCTACGGTAAGTAAAGAGAAAAAAACTTGACATACGTACAATTTAAAAATGTTAATGTCACTGCCAAACTGTCAACAGAATAACAGATGATATTATTTAAAACAAAACTTGAAAACTTTTTAGATTGGAGTTTAAAAATAAATGTTTTAACTAGTGTACCTTCAATTAAAGTATTAAAAACAGAAGAAAAAAAAATATAAAAAGGGTGGAAATAGTGATTATAACTAGCAACAGAAATCTTGTAATACCTGCATACAAGATGCAAGGATTTAAAAAAGTTATAACTTATTTCAGTAATGTTACTGCTCGCCTCGGTCTAGCCGCAACGACCGTATCCACAGGTTTCTTAGGTGCGCCGGTCGATGGCGGTTTCAGGATATCTCCAGGCGTAATCAGCTGCAACTCGCTGAGGCTACTAATACGATGGCGTTTCCCGCTGGGTTCGAGAATGTAGATGTAACCATCCTGGGTCCAGCAGTTTTTCACGCCAAAGCGTTGCCTAGCTTCCAAGAAGGCTTGGTGCCTAGTTTTTGTAAGAAACTCCGAGAGAGTGATGCCAGTACCCTTCAGTGATTTCTTTGCCGACCACAACTTATGCCTATCATCAGGATCTCTGAGTTTTACCAAAATGGGTCGAGGTTTGTCGCCCCCAGAACGGCCCATACGATGACATCGGCTAATTGAGCCCACCGTAAAGGAATTAAAATTTAGATGGCTAGTCACTGTGCATACAACCTGCCCTGCGGTGTCTTCCGTTTTATCTTCAGGCACGCCATGGAAGAGCAGGATCTTGCGGCGACTGTTCATCTCTAGGTTATCAACAGTTTGTGCCATTAGCCCCAACTGAGACTGAAACTGCCGCAGTATTTCCACAGTGAAAGATTTGAAGGCAGCAAAATCTTTTGCCAAACTACTAAAAGTGTCACCTGCCGGAGGGGTTTTCTGCAGCTCACCCTCGAATTCGTTTTGTTGAACATACGTTTGTTGAGGGCATCCATTATCTCTAAGAATGACTGTTTTTGGGTATTCATTTTAGAGGTTATGTCAGTGATGCAAGTGATTGAGCTACAAGGTGAACCTTCAGTTCCTCAGGAGAGAAATGATGGCAGAGGAAGTATGTTTACTAAACCACTATGTAAGTCATAACATAAGACCAATGAGTCGCACTTTATAATTATAAGATATTAAATTAATAGAGAACAATCTTTATAGGTGTTTACACAACTACCCGCCACAGCGGAATATATAGGTTATTCACCAACTGGACACGAGGGGCTGGACACGCGTGTGTTCAGTTGGTTCATCACTTATTATTTCGTATTCATGCTACAATTTTCAAGCATGTCCAGATAGTGAATCTTAAAATGAATTACTTACAAGTTTTCGTCAACTGGACTCGGGTTGAGATTTTTGCCGATGCAAAAAAACAATTGAGTTTGTTTTTCAACCGACTTCAAAAAAGGAGGTTCTCAATTCGACTGTTTTTTTGGTTTTCTGATTTTGATGATTCTTTTTTGTTTGTCAAAGGTAGTCCCATTTAAATTTTATCGAAATCGGTACAGAAGTTTGGTTTTTAAATCAAAATTACTAGAAAATATGAAGATGTCATCCAGGTATTCGAAGATAAAGTCGGTTGTATTTTTTTTTAAGTGTATTATTTATTCTTGTAATGCAAATGAATATCTATCACAACTTATCCGAGCTACTAAAAGTAAATATATAATGAATAATAAATCTCATTATGATGCCATGTATGATGGCGTAAGTCTATTTATAGTATGTAGTGGCTTGGCTATTATTATATTTAATCTGCGTTGAGCAAAGTTTTTTTATCTATATGGCCATGTTTATAACATGATATGATCAGCTATCCGCCACTCGAGAACCTTTCTTCCCTCGAGCGATGTGGCCTGCCCATGGCCACTTCAACTTGCAAACCCTGCGACCTATGTAGCTTTGAAGCAATATCTTAATTAAAACACGACACAGCGTTATCTAGTAAAAATATAACAATGCTAGTGTTTAATCAATAATCTATGAATCCATACGGATGATATTTGATGTGCAAATGAATACACGTTGTTGCTAGGGTTATTCCCTATAGAGTCGGCGCATTTTTCAACCTGTTGAACTTTTGTTTTACCTTTATATCTGGTTTCACCACGCACAAAAAAAACGCTACCTTTTGTTTATTTAATGTGTTTTCATGTCAGGCTGTGTTAATTCCGCCACAGAGGACGAAGGCCCTACGCATATCTATTTTCGGGTAGTCTTGATTGGATCGAGCTTGTGAATGTTTTTTTCTTTTTCCTGACCTCCGGAGTTTTGTGTGACTTGTGAGATAATCACAACAAAGAAGAGTTTCCCTTTACATAGCCGTTTCCCTATATATCGTTAAACCTATATCCGAACTTATGCTGCTGGTAATAAAATAGATATAGGTAGGATTCGCGCGGAGAATTTCATTGACAATCTTAGATCACAAATTGTATTAGCAATTTAACGCTGGATTATACCCAGCGTATCTGTACAAAGACGCGTTAAGTATATAATGTTTTTTCATAGATAAATCTGGAGGAAAATTCAATGTATAATTTGCTATGACTGACAATTTTTGCAGTAGGTACCTAATAACTGTGATAATAAGTACCTTACTAACCCCACATGCAAATGCAAACTGAGTCCCAAGTATCACGCTACGATAATAACAAAATATGCAATTTTTTCCATTACCTATTGTGAATAATGATTAACAATGATATATAATGACACATGCTGGTATATCCTGGTGGTTATATCGTTTGCAGAGTATCGCAGCATTCTATGATGAATGTCATAGAATTAAGTATCATTAGTTAGCAATTCCCACTTGTTAGGAAAAGTCTTATCTATTTGCTCGAATGGTAAGAGGAATGGATCGTGGAGATGGATCTATTATGTTGCTAAAGTCATAATAAAAAAAAAACAAATCAAATTAAAATTTGAAATCAATTTACTCATATACATCATTAAATTAAATTTAATTTAATTATGTATATGAGTCTATGATACTTGATGAATAAATGATTATTATTATTATTATTATCGCCGAAATGATAACATAACAACCCATTTTGCGATAAGTCGACGAATTAGCCGAGAGATTTGGAAGATTGCCCGCCCTACAAACGTGAGGTGTGAAATATACAAAAATATCTGTAGTGTCGTCCGCTAGAAATGGATATGATTCAAAAGATAAATAATTCATTATATTTTTACTGAAGATAAGCTGGTTTTTGACTGCCATCTCGTACGAAAATTCAATCTACGATAGAGCACGCTTACCTAGAAGTAACTGATCCACTCGCAACTTTACCCAGATTGTAACTATCCAACTATCGAATAAAACATATCAAATAGATGACATCTAATACATCTCTTTTGCATAAAAATCCTTTCACACGGTTTTAATAGCCCGTAAACAGCGGATCGACAGAAAATATAGAGAGGGTTTTGGCGGTAAAAAGGGAATACTATCACCTATCACCGAGGTTAGGTATCTGATACAGCGATAATGGGACGTAGCTATTAACGAGTTCGTATCACAGATTAGAAATTCTCAGATGTACAACCTGAAATGGAGCAAAATTCTTCATTTTTTGGAAAAGATTTTATTATGGATCTCAAAATAAATAAGAGTACAAAATATGAGTATGATGTATACCACTGAAGAGAGAAGTAATAGTAGGGCCTTTGCTTTTCTGTGATGTATACAGTGCATGTGTTATTTGTGACGGTGGCCGTCATGAAAAACAAAGTTTAAGAATCTGTGATGTGGAAAATATTTCTGTATGTATAAAATATTTGGGCTGGTTTACAATAAATGCTATTTTTGTAGTGTAATAAAAGTACTCTACATTGAAAACTCTCACAAATTTCGAGATAAATAACCGAGTATTCGCGAGATCCGTAGATTTCTGTATCAGTAGGGATGTAGTAAAGTTATAATCAAATTGTCGTTAGGCACATTTTAGGTATAATAGACAATCATAGTACAGAGATTTCTGCAAGGAACCTTTTTTCCCGCATGAGGTTCGCGTTTAACCACATCCTATCTGATACTATTTAGAGTACTCCAGCGAAGCGATTAAAACAGAGCTGAAATTGTGACAGTCATATAGCATCTGTTATGCCAATAACTGATAATGTCCGAGAACAGTAAACAATTTTCATAGTGAGAACAACATCAACCAGAAGAAGTCCAATGCTTGACGCAGGCCTCCCTCTTAAAAGTTTGGATTCGCCATAATTCCCAAACTTGGCATTCGGCTTCCATATTGAGGATCGTCCCAATCAACAACAAACACAAAAGTTGCCCATCTGGGCCTTTTACATTCAGTGCCCAGGCATAGTGGTGAGGCGGCACACGCTGTGAACCACAGAATGGTTTAATTTCAGCGAGTTTTAAACCGCGATCGACACATCGCACTACTCACGATTGTCAATCACAGCTCACCGCGCTTTCTATGAAAAATATATTTTGGTGTCGAGCTTCCTGATTGGTGGGACAGACATTGGTTTCCGTGTTACTTTTTTGTAAGCTTACACAAAATAAAACGGTAACCGTCAGAAAAGTAATATCCATTATCCAGTTCTATATGCCAAGTCACAATTTTAACTAAAATATACAATGATCAATTAGAAAGCGCTCGACGAGAAATCAAAGCAACATATGTATGAAAATAAATTGCGACGCGAATATCGAATGTGATATCTTTTTTTTACCTTTTTAACTCAGCTTCATCAAGCCCCAAACTAAGCAATGCTTGTAAATGGAAACCAGATAGCTGATTGAATACTTATATGCATTTTTTTGTAAATACATATTTATAATACACACAACCACAGAACAAACAAAAAAAAAACATAATTTTTTGCCCCGGATTAACTGTGACGTCATGAACATGCCCCATGATACACAGAGTGCTAAGACCCGTCTATAAGTCCCTTATTTGTCAAAATATAAGGAGTAGTTTATGAGATACGTGGGGGCATCTAAAAATATTTACATAAATACAACCTTCGCTGGTAAAATCTTAAAACCATGTCTTGCATAGTCAAACAAAAATAAATCGCGTCTACTCGCGTCACTCTGTTATTTTCAGAATTTCCTATCGCCATTTTGTTACGTACCGACATTTAAATGATATAATAAATTCGCATTATCGCCCTAGTACCGACAAAATTGTTTTCAGCCCAGCAGCGAGGCTTAATTCATTAACCCACTGGATATTGTATAAGCGGTGAAATACAGACTACGGGACGTAGTAAGACAGATCTGGATGTGGCAGTTTCGTCTTTCGTCTTTAAGACTTACCGTCTTATGCATAAAACACTAAAACCTATTTAAGTTAAAAAGTATTTTGTCAATTTCTTGCGTATCACGAACTGAGTTTGAAATAAGAAGACAAAACGCTTTATAACTAAAATAGGTTTAAAATACGTTTTAGTGTTATATGCATAAGACGGTTATAGAGCTAATTCAAATAACATTTGAATCAATTAAAATACAAGCAATGTTCGATTGTTTAAGAACTTTTAACAACATCTTCTTCACTAGCATTCTTTAGTCTGCCCATGAAAATACGCGACCGACTAAACTTCACACTGCTCTGTCACACTGCTGTGACGGTTAGGAAGAAAATTTCCTGATCGTCACATTAGTATTAAGTTATTAATTCGCTTTCCTAACCTTAACACCGTTGCGTAATCTTTTCTCGCGTTCACACTCATGACTGACCACGAGCTACTAACATTCACAATGCTCTCAATGGTGTGACGGTCAAATTGCCATAATCCCCACCCTTGGCAAGCGGCTTGGGGGCTAGCTTAGGTATGTTGTAAAACTGCATCCAGAACCACCGGAGGACGGGCAGCAGCGTCTTCTTAGTTAACGGTGGTAACACTCTGCGATCCCCAAAACGTGGGACTAAGAAAAAATTTCGAATTATTTAAAAAGACCTATGATAGTTTAAACTGGAAAACCGAAAACAATAAACTCGTGTTATCACGCGAGTTGATCCCGACTATATTTCACTCGGACCGGCCGGAGGCTGTGGTAATGTAATTGATAATTATTTGGAGTTCAACAGTACTACCAGGTCTTATTATAACTTTATTAAATACGGAACTTTTGATGTATGTACAGATAACCGTAACACGTTGTGCAAAATACTGTAAAATATTTTTACTAAAACGTTAGCAGAGAATAGTTAATAGTCGGAAATAATGTACGTAAGTACATTATTTATTTTTAGAGTTAGAGTTTAGAGTTATTTATTTCTACTACGTAGTCAAGAAGCTAAAATCTTATTTCTAGGTTAACTAAAAGCGACGTAATTACATGGAAAACTCAATCAATGACGTAAGAAAAGCTCGATTTGGACTTGACGCTGACATATTACTCAGTTTGAGGTTGACTATGACTTGTGCAAAACAAGTCATAGTCAAATTCAAAAGTATGTTGTATGAGTTAAACATTAATGATGCTTAGAGACAGTATGTAGTACCTTATGAGATAATGTACTTTTATTATACTTATTTGAAAATGTTATAAAACTTGACATGGAACGCTTAATTTTTTTGTTGGAAGAAAGGCAAATTGCTTTTTTAAGTAAACTTTGAAATCTTAGTATGGACGCACCATGGATATCGCACGCCAAAAGAAACAAATCGATAAGTACAGATTTGTTAGATCGACTTGTTACTTAAATGCCCTAGATTCAAGATAAGCTCTCGCATCCTAAGATCGGAAGGATCGTAACTAAAACATATGGAACAGTACAATCAAATTTAAATAACGCGACGGCCAAAGTGGCGAACAGCCACAGATCAAATATTGACCGGCGATCAACACGTTACAATTGGAAAAGCGAAAAACATTTTCGTAAACAAAATAATTAGTGACGCAGACGATAAACGACCTAAAATATATGGGCGTAGTTCGCAAATTAGTTTGTGGGCCGACGAAAATTTAATTGAACCCGATGGTACCAGGAGTCGTGTCCCGCTTGATGTATTAACATTTATTGGCTCACAAATTAAAGATAACCCACCATCTCGTTCAGGCAATATTGCCGGGAATTTTTTTGCCAGTTAAAACGACCGTCAAATCGACGGTGGTCGTGGGAATTGAAACGCGACATTTAATATTTAAAAAAAAATGTCGATCGATTGATTGGATATTGTAACGATTATATCGTGAATCGATTTCTCTCTAAGAGTTCAACTTAATTTAAATTGATAGAAGTTATATTCCTGTTTTTCCAATCAGGTTTCTGGCTTTATAGTAAGATAAGATACAGATCAAAAAAAATATCGGGCCCGCAGGATTTGGACCTTCTAAAAGATCCGGATAAACCCCTATTGCTCTAGCTTCTGTATCCAACTTCTTTCTATCTTGTATAAAGCTCTGAACTGAAAGGCGCATGTTACCAGGATCGTTGCGCAGGTTCAATTTCCGGCTTCTGCATGGCATTGACATTGGCAAGAAATAAGAGTTAAGGCTGTTATCACAGCAGCAGCGAGCGTTTTCAAAGCGGAGCGGGCGCGCTGCGAATACGTGGCGAACGCGCAACGAACACGCCACGCATGTGCAACGAGTACGTCGCGGCCGCGCAACGAGCTCGCCGCGAACGGCATTTAGTACATTCTCGTACAAATCCCTTTCGTGCTTGAATGGTTTCGTTTTCTGCGTCTTCGAAGTAACAAAGCCAACAGAAGTGTTTCCTCATCGGAATCCATTCAGTTACCGAGTGTATTGTACGTCGTGAACTCGCCGCGAACAGGCGACGAAAACGTTGCGTAAATGCCACGTCTCCGCGACGTCTTCGCTTTGCAGCCGCGGCGTGTTCAGGACGTATTCGCTACGTGCCCGCTCCGCTTTGAAGACGCTCGCAAACCGCTAGTGTGATAAGGCCCGAATAGAAGATCCATCGACAAGAATAAAGCTGGATGGGAGATAAATTAATTCACGATATAACCGTAACAATTTCCATTCAATCGATCGACATTAATATTTGAATGAATACTGAGTAGGGGTATCTTGTAAGATCGTCTGCGTGCTTTATTTTAGACCAATGGTTGCTAACTGCATACAAATGTAGATGTAGTGGTAGGACTCTACTGCAGAGTCCGCCTGGGGAAATACCACACCTTTGCCAGTAATTGAACCGCCAAGTAGTAGTGTGCAAGCATTACTGTGTTCCAGTTTGAGCCAGAGCATTACTGTGTTCCAGTTTGGACCATTTTACCAGAGAAATTACTGGGTATGAAGATATTTACGATCTGATATCTAAGGGTGACGAGCGCAGTGCAGTTCGGCGCGGGATCGTATTCGCAAATTCACAATTCTGGCACTGCTGCTGTTAGAGGCAGGCGTGACGCTTACCACCAGGTGAAAGTTTTAATTGACCGTATAAAAAAAAAGTTCATACAAGGTGGTGGTCAAACGTGGGCTTATTGGCGATAAAAAAATAGAACAAGGTACACTAAAGCATTGATTTAAAAAAATATTGATTCGTGTTTCAATACAACGTGCAATCATCTAGATACCTCGATTTTCTCTCAATAGGTAATAAACTGATTCCGATTAAATATTAACAGTCACTTATTGTTTTTGCATGTCTGATGAGGGGGAAATATGGTGCGTGGTAAAAATATCCGATTTTATACCTCTGTGAATAATTTATCTTCGAATCGAATCATATTTTTTCATTCTACTGTTATTCAACATTTCATTTCGAGTTAATTTTACTGAATGCAAATTTATTATTACCGCCAGATCGAAACCAGAAATTCTCAAGGAATTCTAATAAAAACTTATATTAAATATATAATTTATTCAAAATCTGCAATCATTTGTGAACGCAGGATTTTTATATTAGTCTATTTAGGTCGGTATACGCAAAGTCTATTCATGTATGTTTGATAAATTGTTACCTATCTCAAAGCAACAGAAAAAAAACCACACAAATTTAAACTTAGATAAAATTAAATGTATTTAAAAAATCACGTGCAGTTGAAGCAGTGTTTTGACGGTTTTTATGAGTTTGTGTTTTCCCAAAAAATATATTTGTATCTATAAGATGTGAGAAGTGATGTAGCACTTTTATAATCTTTCAAAAAAAATGTGATAAGAAAAAAACACCAAAACACGTCTATTTTTACGGGTTCGACGCATATGACCAAAAACGCATAATGCCAAAATACGCATTAAGCCTCATACGCATAGTGCCAAATACGTAAAGTATACCATATACGCGATTTACCAAATATTTATAACGTGTTAAGGCAAAACGCAAATGGCCAAAACCTTATCACGCAAATGGCAAAAATAAATTAACATAAATATGGTAAGCATGCTTTTGCTTGGTATTTTGTTTTTTTAGTAGGTACCAGCAAAATCCTCTGTATTAGCAAACAAATTAAGGAAAAGTAAAATATTATACTCACTTTATTAAACTGAACAAAAAAACTAGCTCTTTTATTATTTCAATAAGAATTAATTTAACATCATAACAATTTAAAAAAAATGAAATGGTAAAATATGGGTATGGTTATGATTTGATTATTCGCCTATGAATCATTAAAATATGCATCTGACCAAAAATTTTACCTTTGGTCTTTTGCGAAAATGGCACTTTACTGATTTGGTTATTCGTGTATTTCAGCATTGAAATACGCGAAAGACCAAAAATGTGTGCTTTGGCCGGTTGCGCTTTTGGTACATTGCGTCGAACCCATTTTTACACATTACAACAGTTTTGGTCATTAAATTTTTACAAATTTAGCTCCAAAATGTACTCACTTGTAAATAATATAGTTTGTCACGTGTTGTGTTTCTTAGTTTTGAAAAAATATTTATATTATGCTTGTTAAAAATTAAAAATGTCTAAAACAACGCAAATCGAATCTTGACACGCACGAATCTGCGTAACTGCCATACTTTTGCTCCGCTAAATGTGGCCCTATCTCAATCCGCTTTAGAATAATTATTGATCGCAGTAAAAATGTGTATGAAACATAGATGAGCGCAGCCTTAAAGTAACATAATGTTACAATGGTAATGGTAAATGCTACTGTTCGTTATACCAGGAGCAAGGCGTATTATACACTTATGCAGGTCGGCATTAATCGGCACAGGCGGACGGTAAAATCGAATATAAAATTTATAATGTCGCAGGGATATGATAAAATCAGAGTTTTGATCAATAAACTAATGCCAGGAGTTGTTAAAATTGCAACTCGACTTTGTCATTTCTCCAAACAAATCTAGTGACTTCATCAAACAATCCGTTTGTTCCCTTATTTTGTGTCGCAGTTAGAACCAGGTTATTAAAAAAAAACAATTTGAGAAATAATTTGATCTAATCACTAGATTAGTTTAGGGATTTGATCAAATCTCTAGTTTGTTTGGAGAAATGACAAATTGTAATTGCAATTTTAAAAACCCAGGAGATTTTTTAAATTGCAATTAATTACTTACATTTTGTCTCTTTGTACATTTGCCTTTTTATCAAATCTCTTAGGGATTTGATTAAATCTCCGTTTTTATCATTTCCCAGTGACATTTATACGTTCTGGCAAAGAAGCCAAAAAAAAAAATGTGAATATGTGTGTGTTTTTTCATTTCTGTTAAATGAAAAAAATCTAAATAAAACCTACTAGATTTAAAAAAACATGTGAATATATGTGTGTTTTTTCATGTTTGTTAAATGAAAAAAATCTAAATAAAACCTACTAGATTTAAAAAAAATGTGAATATATGTGTGTTTTTTCATTTTTGTTAACTGAAAAAAATCTAAATAAAACCTACTAGATTTTAATTGCTTCGGATCGGCTTTGTCGTTTAACGTTAAGCGTGACCCTTACCATTACGAAAGCGACTAGCTGTACTCGTCACTTAAATAAATATCTGTACTTTGTGAATTGTTCATTTCGTCGTCAGCCATAAAACGTCCACTGCTGCACCTTTATAGAGGGGTGTTGCCATAATCCCCACGCTTGGCAGGCGGCTTGGGGATGGTCACCACCGTTAACCAAGAGGATGCTGCTGCCCGTCCTCCAGTGGGTCTGGTTGCAGTTTAAGCACATACCCAGGTCCACTGAATTGTTCACTTATCGAAAAGGTTTCAGGTACGAGCGCTTGCGCCACTACTCAGCGTGTTTACTAGATTCATTCTAGAGAAGCTGTCAAAACTACGAGTGACATCTCAATTTCGATGTTGCGTTTCAGCAATCGACGATAAATCCGTACCGATCGAACATTTACGTTGATAACTAATGGATTTAGATTGAACATTTATTGCGATTGAGTTTTCGTGGCGCTTTGTCGAGCTGCGAGGCATTTATTAAGCAATAGAGTCCCTAAGAGACTTTAATGGAAGATTATGAGAAGTTGGCAATACAAGTTATATTAGAACTTTATTATCGTTTTTTTTTCCATTTCTATTTATTGCCAAGTTTATTTAGAGGACAGAATCAACCAGTAACTTATCCTAGAAGAGTTTTATTCTGAAATCAAGTAATTAGATGAATGATACGCCTTCTTGGTGCAAGAGAGAACTGAGTGTCATCCTCATCATCATCAGCCCGGAGACGTCCACTGCTGAACAAAGGCCTCCCCTTAGACCGCCACACTGTAACCTGCCATTTGCATCCACCGGTTGCCCGCGACTTTTACAATGTCGTCGGTCCACCTAGTGGGAAGCCTTCCTACGCTGCGTCTTCTGGTACGTAGTCGCCACTCAAGAGGCTTTCTTCCCCATCGGTTATCAGTTCTTCGAGCGATGTGGCCTGCCCATTGCCATTTCAACTTGTAAATCCTGCGAGCTATGTGGGTGACTGTGGTTCTTTGGCGAATATCCTAGTTCCGGATTCTATCGCGCAAAGTAACTCCGAGCATAGCTCGCTCCATTGCCCGTTGCGTGACTCAGAGTTTCTCCCTTAAAAAATAATCCAGAGCTGCATTGACGCTCATTACTTGCTTTAGAGACCTTCCATGGTCAGTTTCGTTAGTCCTGTAACTTCGATAGCTATATAGTTAAGGATATTACATAGAAATACTGCTAATATTATTAAACGTCATATAATTTCAGCAAAAAATAAATATGGAGTGCGAAATTATACTCGCGTCATTTAACTAGCGGTCTTTTTTTTCTTTTCTTTTTTATATTTTAGAGTGGCAAACCAGCATGCGGCTTGCCTGATGGTAAGTTCACCGCCACCTATGGACACCTGCAACATTAGCTATGTTGTCGAAATATTAATGAGGCATTAATGATTAATCATTAATAGCTTCGGAATTGTTAATCACTCTTTTGTCTTTTTCCATCCGCTGGCTTATACATTTGAAAGAAAGGAAAAAACCCGGATCAACTATTCCGAGGCTAATCCACGTTTCTTAATACGAGCTTTCGATACTTCCTAAGAGTGACGATTGTTTATAGATCGTTCTAAAATCGAATTATTCATCGAGTGCTCAAAATTTTCTACCATCAACACCGTGGCCAGTCCGAGCGATATTACAAAAGCCATAAACCATTCTAGCCAGCGGAGCCGCCAATGACGAGTGTCAACCCAGGAACGCAATATACAGAGACTACAGACTCCAATATAGTTGCGATTGTGTCCACTACGGAAAAAATCTCGTGCGGCCTACGCGAAAAAGAATCAAAAGTCTCATGCAATAACGAATTTGAAATCCAATAAAGGAGCACCCGTGGCGGCTCTCTTTTCGCGGTGTTAATAGCATTATAGTCGATAGTCGTCGCAGCTTCACTTGCACATTTTCACGTTATGGAAGATATCAAATCAATAAATAGTATCATAATATCAAAAAATAGTATGTTTACGATGATTAGTTGGAGTGGTTACCGGACACTGCTAATTAAGTAAACACCTTTTTAACATTGGAGTTATAGACAGTCCTCTATGCCGATTCATGGAGGCAGAAGAAACGGCCGCGCATATGCTGCTTGAGTGCAGCAGCGTGGCAAACCAACGAACAAAGATCCTCGGGCTCACCGAGGAGGCCTGCGCCGGCGTCAGCGAGCTTCTGGCCTTCATCCCCGATGAAGGCCAGAAGTGGCACAGTGGCACACCGGGTGGCTAGAGTAGCTGCACCGGGACTACGCACTGAGAACCCATGAGGACCATGTCGTGCGGAAATAGCCCGCGCACCAAGTACCTATTTATCATAAAATTACAAATTTTCCAGACTAATTTAAAATTTTACTTCTTTTAAGTAATTTGACGGAGAAATTCGTGAGTCTTTATTTTGAAATGTTTCTACGTCTGCTTCGCCCAATTTCATAAGATGCAACAAGCTGCGTCGGCAATCAGAACAGCGTTTTCCGGGGTAAACGTAGACTGAGTTAATCAACTTTTAATCTTCATTTTAAATTCTATTTTAATCCCTTGAGACTTTACAACTTTAGTAACTAACATACACTCTTGTACACCCACAATCTTACATTCATATTTATAATGAAAGTGTAGGTAATAATCATAAAAAAAAGTATTAAACATTTGTAATGCTGTACTAAACATAAACTTTTTGGATATTCACACTATCAATAAAGTAGTGCTAATATGCGAGCGAGAGCTGCGTCAAGACTATAAGACCCTTAACTGGCTAGATAAAATAAGCGGGATTGCACGCAATTTTAAGAAGTGATTAAGTTTGAGCGACCTTTTTAAGTAAGAGCGTTAGTGTGCAGTAACGTCATTGAACTTTACGCAGCGTTTTAAGTTAATTTGTATATCTGAATTCTCTCTTATTGGCTAGAAGTCGGTGAATTGGCGGATTTCAATCTAACAGTCACTTTAGGAATAGGACATTCGCTGAGACAATCAAGTTAAAGTCTCGACATTCATTCATTGGTCAGAATCGGCCTGTTAGGGTTGCCACATTTCCTATAACTGGTGATACATGATAGTTGGAAACGAACTAACGATCTCTTCAGATCAGCGTCTGTAACATAGCAAAACATGTTCGTCCTATGATTTTCAAAATTAGCAAGAAAACAAATCCGCTGTTTCTATTAATTGTCGATGGTAAAATAATGTTTTGTAGTGCACAGTTTTTTTTTGGACTTTTTAAAAACCAAGGAACAAACGTTTTTTTATCCTATAAAGAAACTGTTCCCAAGAGATTGTATGCAATAACTAGCATTATTATAATCTCACAATTAATATTACCCATTGTCTACTGTTCGCAGAATTACTTGTGCAGCGATATACACATTGCTTCGATATTGCCTTATTTTTAAAAGCTAAAGAAACTAGGTATGTCGGTATCGGTGGCTACACAATCTTTTTGCATGTGACATCCCTGTCACAGATTAGAAAATCGGCACAATCGGCCCGTCTCCCGTGGAACGAATAGAAAACGAACGAGATCAATTAAAACGGACTGTGTATGAGTAGGTGCCTACATTCAACGTCACTCGCGCGCTAGGTGGAAATTACTGAGAGACTGTGGTACTCTCAAATGCGCACGATACATAGATAATTAATTTAAACATGTAACAAGAGTATTTTGTAGTGGTAGGACTGTACAGCGGAGTCCGCCTGGGGAAGTAGCACACCTTTGCTAGTTATTCAATCGCCAAGCATTAGTGTTCAAGCGCTTTAGGACGACGAGCGCGCAGGTTTTTGTTCGCAAGTACTCATTACGGAATACGCATGTGTTTTTTAATGACTCACAAAAAAGCTGACTGGCAACAAAACAAATTATCGAAAGTAAAATTTTGATATGTGCTCTAATAACGAAGTTATAAGCATTTTAGTTTCATGTTAGACAGGGAGGGCACTATACTAGGTTTATGACGTCAAAGTTCAAGATTCCAAACAAATTCTATACTATGCACGTGTTTTGCTAGAAAGGGACAGATGACTCCCTCCCAAATACTTTGAACGCTTATATTTCAGAACTTTACCAGCCGATTTCAATTATTTTTTCGTCGTTAGATTCAGTTAAACTCTCCATTTAATCTATTATTTTTAATAATTGAAACACATGCATATTCCCTATTCTAGCACTGCTTCTGTTATGACTGGATTACACGAGGCCTCGGAGCTAACGCTTAGTGCACCTTTCGTGTATATGTACTAATTAGTGCTTAGTATTAGTAAGGGGCAGTATAAGTTAATAGAAACCGATCCTATTTACTAAGCAACAAGAGGCATATTTATTAATATTAACCGATGAGTACTAATGAGATGTACGGAAACCGTGTAATCTAGTTATTATTATAGGCAGGCGTGATGCTTACCACCAGGCGAACGTCTCGCTCGTCTCGTCACTCTAAAGGCCGTCACAGACGACGAAGATGCTAATATTTCATGTTAAGATTAAATATCGCTCTCCATACATTTTTGAAACAAAAAATATCTTCGTCACTTGTTCGTCTTTTGTTTTGTATGAGTAGCGATATTGAAATATGTTCTATGATAATATGAAATATTATAGCATCTTCATCGTGTGTGACGGCTTTAACTCATTTGTGGTGTCTCTTGTGTGTATAATGTTTCATTTCACGCCGAGGAGAAGTATACAAAACATGTTATTCTAAAGTTAGCGTATCAAATAATATGCAAATGAAAGAAAGAGTACATTTATTTGAAATGTTGTACGAGAAAAATGTCTTTCTCTAGAACTGTACAAGTAGAGCGAATGTACGTGGAATTAAAAGCTAAACTTCGTTACCCACCAGTTTTGTCGCCTAAATTGGAGGAAACTTGTTACGATGTACCTATCATTTCAATTTCAGAAGCGGATCCGGTGACTTGATTGGTTGTCCGGACAGAAAACTAGAGTGGTACGAATAATGTTTACTAAAGGTGCAATCTCACTGAAATGAACTATGACAAAAATATTAAAAAATGATTTTTATTATGAAAGCTGACGTAGTTTTGACACATTGTTGTTTTCTTTATACGGGAATACTCACGTTTAAATTAATCGGATTCTCCAGCTTTGATGGTAGCCGCACGCGCGTCGGGCTCTGTTTTCACTCTTTGAAAAAGGTCACCGGATGTGATCGTAACTACCTATAGTCGGAGTATTCGTTCGCGTGACGAGACTGGCGAGGATGTTTGCCTGGTAGGTAACCGTCACTCCTGCCCACAACAGTAGCCGTGCCAGATCTATGAACTTGCGAATACAATCCTGCACCGCACTGTACTACGCTCGTCACCCTGAGATTTTAGATGTTAAACTGGTTGCTGCCCGCAGCTTCGCCCACGTGGGTTGTAAGGTATATAGTACCTACCTATGACAGGTAGGTCTGATACTAGAATTTGGTCTATAACCACACCGTGGCTATAAACTAATTAGGCTACTACCTGAGCCCCGGTAGCTAATTGGTAGACCACTCGACGTCGACTCGAAACCGTTTTTTCAAATTCTGGGTCCGTACCAATGAGTTCTTTGGAGATTATGTAGGTACGGATTCTCATACTCATACTGGCATTTTGGTGATGGACTCATCGTGAGGCCCTGTATACTCCGGAGAAGATATTCAATGCCGTACGTGATTCCACCAACCTGCAACTGAGCCAGCGTGGCTCTATTGCCCTTCCAGGGTAGGCCTAAGTCAGCAGTGGAATGGAAAAGGCTGATTATGGTTATGCTACGCTATAAACACACCAAGTTTGATGCTTCAATGTATTATTGTTTATACAATTTGAGAAAAATACATAATATATACCTGGGTTTTTGGTATGGATACCTACACTTCACAAAGAATACACCCTCTAAATTTCATGTCTCTAGGACCAGCGGTTTAGGTATGCGTTGATAGCAGTCAGGACTTTGAATTTTATATACAACGTGTAACAAAAAGGTTCAACAATACTGAAGGGTATTTACGTACTCATTATGAGAAACTTTTACTAATGGGACCAAACATGAAATCGCAAAAAAAACCCGGCGGTTCCATAAAAAAAGTTCATTGACCTTGGACAAAATGTATGGAACAGCAGTTTCTTTTTCGCGATTTCTAGATTGGCGCCTTAGTAAAAGTTGTTCATAATGATGAGTACATACAGACCCTTCAGTATTGCTGAACCTTTCTGTTACAGACTGTATACAGATCTCTTCATACCCAGTAATTTCTCTGGTAACATTGCCCTTCAAACCGAAACACAGTAAAGCATGTACACTTCTGCTTGGCCGTTGAATAACTGGCAAAGGGGTGGTACTTCTCCAGGTGTTTCTTCAGTAGAGTCCACTACAAAAATGTAATGTACATACTATGCTATTGAAAATACTAGAAATAAACGATGTACCTTTGTACGTTTGTTTCTGTAAAATATAAATAGTAAACAGTTAAATGGAATTGCGTGGTTAGGTTAGCAGTGGAGCAATAACAGGCTGATAATACTTATGCACTTTACTTAGGCCCTCTCATACATAGGGTTTAGGTTACCTAGAATCGGGTTTCGTGTAGACCCTGTTAATCTTTAGTGCAGTCTTCCCTTTACGTGCGGGTGCCCAATAATTTCCTTCATTTCACTCTAAACAAACATTGCGATTGAGGTTTCATAGGCAAAACTTTTCGTAGATGACGCCAGCGGCGGTATGGATGTTGAAAATCAAGTTTTCTTGTTAATCGTTGCTTATCGCTGCTCTTGACGAGGGCGTTGTTGATAATCTAGTCCAAGGAAAAATATTGGGTACAGTGTCTTGTTTTAAGAACCTATGCAGCTGTTGACGGCCTGAAAATAGATTTGTAGGTACTTAGTTCTTTATATTTTATGTTGGACAGAGATTTAATTAACAAGGCAAAGGATTGCTGTTCAAACCAGTATTAGCAGATTCTTCCTGGTGATCCGAGTCTGTATAATGTTATATGCAAAAACAAAACAAAAAACAATGTATGAGACTGACAGTTGCCTATGGCAGCGTCGATGACGCGGCACCTGGCGGTAAAAAACGCAGTGTCGATGCCAAAATAAATCGTGACGAATGAAATTTTTAAATCGCCAGATTGACCCTTGTTTTTGTTTTCGTAACAGAACGGTGCAAAGGAGCTGCAGTTAGTGCAAATATGCGTTGAATGTATGCCAGTGAACGTTTTAAACAAGACTAACTAAATAAAGTATTTAGCGACAAAGATCCTATTTAAACAACTTTCGTTACCCACTTTACCAAAAATAACAGTCCCCAAGACTAAAAATTAAAAATGCAACTGTACACTTGTAAACAAAGTTAAATAGTCGTGCCTCGTTTGTCGCATTCATTAACATTTATCCAGCACTACACAAATAGGTGGAAAACAACAAACTTGTACGGGTAACACGCCCGTAACCGTAACTCGGTAACTTTATTAAATAAAATATTATACAGCGTACTACTTAACATTGCCGCCCACCCAAGGCGCTCAAGTTACACAAAACTATTGCATATTTTAGTGAAACGCGCCGGGCCTAATGATTTATTCAGCATCAAATTCCCAAGTCTCAGGAACCCCGTATTGACTGTACATAATGCATGGAAAACATAGTTATGTACTCTAACAACAGTGTCGGCTCTCGGAGTTCACACGCTGCTATAAATATTCACGGCTTTTATGTCAATTATTAAAATTGTAAGAGCGAGTACTTACGCCCTTTATCGCTACCTTCGAAACAGACGAGGCTTTACTGCTCTCTTTACTAACTCGTAAGCTCGTAACCGGTAGTTACGTCTTTCTGCGATTAAGCTTCAGTTAGTCATTTTTATCCTGTCAGATGGGTGAACGTGAGTCGCAATGGGAGGTTTTATGACAGGCAATTAGAAAAAAAAGTCCATAAAAATCCGTTAGATGGCGTTCACGAGACATGGTTCTGAATAGTATCACAACCTAGTCTGTGGTTCTGAAAATGTTGAATGAATGAAGCAATGTCAAAAGATCAAAAACGAAAAAACAACCTGCGGGGCGGGGCTATCATGTAACTTTTTGGGATCGCGATTCGGATACGAATTGTCAAAAATAGACACTTGTCACTGTCATTGCCAAAACTCATTTGAACCTGGAGGGCAGGATGAAACGCCAAAAGACCGACGGATTTGCTTAACTTAATTAAGGAAATCAATGCATTCGTTCGATAACGATAGCGAGAGAAATCCCTCCGTGATACTGTGAAGCTGTGACAGTGACAAGTGACATTTATGACAAATCGCAATCCGAATCGCGATCCCGAAAAGTTACATGATAAGGCTGCTGCTTTGTTTACCCATCAGTTTCTGTCATGTATTTTTTTTGTGATTGTTGTTTGTATTTCCTATGCTTTAGTTCTTCCACGAAACAAATTAGTAAGTGCGGATTAGTAATTGCGTGATTGCTTTTTCATTAAACAAATGCGAAAAAAGAGATCCGTGTCTCGTCAGCGCTATCTATATTTAGGATTTATGTCATATTCGTCCCCAGTCTTCGGCCCAAGACATTCAAAAGTATTTTATTCGTACCGCATGATAATATTTGCCTTTGTTCGTCCCGCAAACCAAAATTATTGTTTATACAGTTAGCAAAACTAAAATTTATTATCACAACCACAACTGTTACTTTGGTCATCAACCATCATCAGCTGAATACTAAAAAGTGTAGCACTTAACCTACCGTTTAGCACTTGCCACCACCTAATAGCGATGGTAAGTGCTGGTAAGCTGTAGAACTACGTTCCATCAGCTGTCAGAAAACCTCCCATTACATCTGACTACTACCACAGGTTGGATGACACACTTTATTGTTGGTCATGGTTGTATAATCTTTATTTCTATATATTTACGACATTGACTCTGACAGACACTTACCGTCATATGCATAAAACGCTATGACGTATTTCAAACCTATTTTAGTTAAAAGGTGTTTTGACACTTTTCTTTCTAATTACGATTTGAGTTTGAAAAAAGAAGACAAAACACTTTTTAACAAAAATAGGTTTGAAATACTTTTTAGTGTTTTATGCATAAGACGGTTAGCCTATTAGAACTTACTTTCTGCAATAGATTATGTTTTCATCCGTATCGATTAACGTATCATGATTCTGCCGAATCCACCAAAGGCATTTGTGAATAACGATAGCGCTATAACTTGTATTGGAATAATAGCGATTTCATCGGGATATATGTAAATGGCGTTAGACAACAGAAATTGCCGTATCACGATCCCGGAAATCACGGAACGATGATTTGATGAGGAGCGATTCGGGGGGTTACGTGCGGCGAGTCGGTGACCATCGATGCTAGGGTGGGGGGTCCACTCGCCACCGGCATTATCTTGAGAGAGAAGAGGGCGCTAGTCGCCTACTTCCTACATTTTGCATGAATACCGGGAGAGCCAGGCGAGAGAGATACTCGCACCGCGCCTGTTCGAGTGAGACGCACTTACGAAATCATATTGTGAGCAAACGCTTTATTAATGTAAAAGTTTTAGTTGTAGGAGAAAGTTTTTGCCAAGTAAATCCAGTCTAGATAACGGATAATCTTTTGACTTCGAACGGCTTGTGAACAAATTGCGAAACTTTTGTTTATTTTAGGGTTCCGTAGAAAACTACAAATAAGTACTTATTATTTTATCATGTCGTTTATTCTAACTAAGTGTATTTCACAGTTCCTTAAACAAGGGCTTTAAGTACATTAGCATTTAAATTTGGTTAACGTGTATCATGGAAAATATACACGTTATATTTAAAAATACTTATATTACCTTATGTGTTACCGCACTTATATTTAAGTGGGGTAACACATTTTGAGTAACTCCCTTCTGGAAAGAAGGGATGAAAAAAATATGAACACACCCCAGTGGAGTACCTTAATAAAGGAAAATCCAAAAATGAACATGGGTGTGATTATAAATAAATATAGTAATGGGATTTGACTTTGGAAATCAGAATTACTTATATTATTTATGACTAGCATTATTATCGTTTTTTTTAATCATCATCATCATCAGGTCGGACACAAAGGTGCACAAAGAGGAGAGGTCCCTTAACCGTCACACTGTACGACAACCTTTCATTTGCATCCATCTTTTACAACTTTTTTACATAATATTTAAGTCGCAGAAATTGTTACTACTTCATATGTGAATACGATTTTAGCCCACATAATCCGAACAACTTAAAAAAATACAAGATATGAGAATCAAATATAATGGAACAAGCAAAAAAAAATATCAAGACACACACAAAAAAAACCGCACATCAAGTACGATTGTGGCGATTATACTCGTAGTATTTATTTCCAGCACAGTTACGGAACCTTATTGTAAGCGCATCGTGATCGTGACGCCCACTTGACTGTTTTTTTTACAGACAGGTACAAGTAGGTACATAGCGTACATACAGGATTTGATTTAATACTCGATTGGGCTTCAATCGGTCAGCTGTCTAGCTCGTTGGATTGGCAAACCATTCGATCAATTTTCACAAAGGATTTATTACAAGACTGCACATTTCATATCAACAATGTTGCACTAGCAGAGATGACGGTTTGCCGATATTAAATCTATTTTTAAATACAGAGCTTAGAGAAAATTTCTACATACTTAGTAAGAAATGGAATGGCCATAGAAAAAAGGAAAAAAAAAAGAAATGGAATAACATACCTATAGCTTGGCATACAATTATTGAACCGGAAACTCTTTTACTCTTCTGGCAATACTGTGAATAACTCACTAAAGCTTGTAGTAAAGTTTGCCACGACTTTACTAGGGCATGATTGGATTTGACCGTGGCTTAATGTGTGTGACTTGGACTGTGACTACGACTCATTTAAGGCGATTTCAGTGGATCTTATTGCATCGGTTTTAGGCTCATAATCCAAGCTATTACGCACGCGTGCTTTTTACTTTACATTACGGCACATGGTGCTATAATAGGTATAACCCGGTAAAGTCAAGTTTGTACGTGACTGCAATTAGACGTACGTATACGAAGTACTCTTAATATAGCCGGGTAATACTTACAGTTTTTTTTGTAATACCAACAAAGAGTTCTTATGCCGCTGAAGTAAATGTCAACCTGCGCGCGCATTACTGATTTGGGCGCCATTTTCCGCAAATGTTTGTTGATGTTTTTGCTTTGTTATTATTATCAAAAAAAGTTTTTTTCTCGCAAGTGTGACGAAAACAGTCGTATGGAACTCTTGTGCTATTAGTCATTACGCTCTCGGCTTCCTTATCGTGCTCGCCTGCGGCGCGCGCGCTTTATACCGCCTCTGGTGTAATGACCAACATAGCATACTCGTATCATAATGTACTATTGTGGCATTACATTTTTTACATTACAGTGAGCAATCAAGTAATAGTACATAGCACACTTGTATACAAGTATACAAGTGTGCTATGTTGGTCATCACACTAGAGGCGGTATTATGCGCTATGCGCATATACGATACTATGCGCGCGAGCCACAGGCGAGCGCGATAAGGAAGCCGAGAGTGTATTGAAACATAGCACAAGAGTTTCATACGACTGTTTTCATCACACTTGCGAGGAAAACTTCTTTTTTTTTAATAATCAAGCACACAGCGAAAACGTCAACAAGCATTTGCGGAAAATGGCGCCCAAATCAGCAATGCGCGCGCAGGTTGACATTTACTTCAGCGGCATAAGAACTCTTTGTTGGTATTACAAAAACACTGTATGTATTACCCGGCTATATTAAGAGTGCTTCGTATACATACGTCTATTTGCAGTTACGTACAAACTTGACATTACCGGGTTATACCGATTATAGCACTATGTGCCGTAATGTAAAGTAAAAAGCTACCGTGCGTAATAGCTTGGATTATGAGCCTAAACCGATGCAATAAGATCTTTTTTGCCTTACTTGTCAGAATAGAATTTATATGGCGTACTGACAAGTGACGTCACGAGTTGCTGTTTCCCCTCTCTGTCTAGCATGGTATTAAAATGCTTGTAAGTTGCTAATTTTTGATCAGACTTTAATAATTTTTTTATTCGTTATACTTATGGTCCACATTTTAATAGGACAATAAAAAAAACCAGTCATCTAGCCTATTATAATGTGTAGCTTATACTATTTATATGTCTAAGTACACGACCTGATAGTCATTAACTATAGAAATTCGTCATCTAGAGACACACAGGGGCATGCGCCGTGTGGGTTCATCAAAAATTCAGCATCCGGTACTGCAGTAGAGACATTGCTATTGATACCTCTTCAATCTGGCGATGCAGCTACAAGACACAAGTATTACAGATTTACTCCCATATGGCCACTCGGCTTTGGCCTCTTGGGTGGCATCTGGGAATGTTATTTTTTTCTTTCGGTTTTTTGAGTAGACTTTGTGGATTCTAAAGATATTTAAGAACATGACTTAGAAATAAGAATTCTTTTTTTTATTGGTGGACACTCTGCTTTTTATCACCCTATATGAGAAAATAAGTAAGAATAGTACTACGTTTATTTCATTCTCACTACTCACTTTTTATTGAGGAAGATACACTGAGTGTGAGAGAGAGTGAGACACACTAAAACAAAGTAAAATCCGAATTTGAGTAAACAATTACGAATGTCCGTGGTTGATCTCTTTGGTGATTGGAACTTGTACTAACAATATCCACATTCCAATTTCAAATCACCGCCTGGAGCAGGACAGATATGAGCTGTTTTCCACGCAGAGAGCGGAAATGTTCTTTTCTTCTCTCTGCGCGGAAAACAGCTCATTTCTACCCTGTTTGCGAGGAACAAAGAAGGTATTTTTGAATAGATGTGATAAAACAACTTTTACTATGGGGTGAAATCGCCAAAAAAATATCAGCTGTTCCATACAAAAAGTTAATCGACCTTGGCCAAAATGCAGTACAGCTGCTTTTTTGCGATTTCAATATAGCCCGATAGTAAAACTTGTTTGTTTTGATGTCCAGAATATGCCCTTAATAGGATGGTAACTGATTAGGACTAACCCTGTATAATAAATACCGTTGCCCAATAGCCAACCTAAGCCTTGAAGGAACGTAGCTAAAACGAAGGTGAAACCTTGCAAAGAAGAAAAATACAGAGGGAATAAGTCTCTAAACCCGTAAAAGCAAACATCACGCTTTAGCATAAATAAAAATCTATATATAGCCTTTAACGAGTGACACAGCGGTGAAAAGAGTTCAACAGAAAGCAGGATAAAGGGGAATGGATGAAAGGTATTCCAACGCGGACCTGTGCAAAGATGTGACGTTGTATGTGCAGTGCACATGCATATTTATTTTTTGGGATTGCCATGATTTCACGTTTATTTAAGAAAACGTTTACACAAAAAATGCTTTTTATACATCTCTTTTAAGAAATTGCAAATCTTTTTGGTGCGAACAGGTTTCTTTAGTAATCAAAGATCGAGACGTTAAAACAAGCGTGCGCTATTATAAACTTACTAACGTATTGTGTGAAATAGTGGTCAAATTGACTCTTGGCCAGTTTTGGCATATAATTATTATAATCGCCACACTAAATTAAATCCTGGTTATTGCCTTAATCCAACTTATTATTTACTTAATTTTATTTTTGATCAACGTGCGTTCAGCGAACATAGTGTTTGAAAGTTGATTTATAAAAGGGTAAGTATAGGGTAAAAATCGGATAGTTGCCCCACTTTAAAAAAAAGTTCTGTTACTAAGTAATATGTACATAATAAGAATAATGCAACGTAGGTCTTCGATCTTTTATAGTAACCAGTTTTTTAAAGCATATTTAATATTGGTATTGTGTAAATCTTGTTTTATTTCACCTCTCCAAAATGGGATAGTTGTCTACTGTGGCGGATATTCTCCTAAGTGAAATAATGCTTCGGGGGATACTTGACATGTGCGGAGATGTGTGTGTGTGTGTGGACCCACATTTTTTTTTATTTATACCGTTTTTAGTAATCAGTTATTATTATTTATTGAGATCCATTATTAAGTACTAATCAAAATATTAGTCAATATTATAAAATAGCATTAAATTATAACGTTTTTTTTTAACTATAAAAATACAACTAAAGTAGCCGTAATACTTAATGTTAAGTTTTTTTGTGTACAATGTTATTATTTATCTTAAACATAGAACAATATGGCAATCTGGTTTTTCTTTTTGTAACGTCTTCTTAGGGTTCGAGAGGGTATTCCGAAAATTCAAAATATTTCGTTGATATATTTATGTTTTTTATCCAATTCTCCAAAATAAGCTTTAAGAAGGAAAAATAGAAGTTTTGCTAGTCTTGCTTGTTAAAGAATTTGTAGTCGCTCTAGGGAGATTTATCCACAAAAGAAAATAAGCCGATTATCCTTTTCGATACGTATCAGGGACCACAGAAATACTCCATGACGGGGGCGGACAAACGTTCTTTATCTGATATTCAAGAGGAGCGCAACTCCCCCTCTTTTTGATATTAGGGGAAGCATTTCACCCCCTATGCCCCCCACTTCCGCGACCGCTGATATTGACACTTAAAAAAGAAAAAAAACTATTCTTCAATAAACAGTGTCATTTAAACTTCAATGCACGCAAAGAAACTGAGGTCTGAAACAACTAACAGTGATAAAAACATTCAACACAAATTACTCACAAATATAATGTCGACGCCCGTCAGTCTCGCCGCGGAAGATTCTCGCTCACACAGACAAAACTAGAGCGCTTAACCCTAGGGCTTATATGGCATTGAAGCCTACAGGAAGGCACTTCTAATTATAGCAGAGCGCTAACGCGACCAACATCCCTAACATAGTGTATTCAAACCCTGGGGCATGTATCCCACTGAGCGACTATCTGGCTTTTACCCTACACGCTAAATTGATCAAATACCACAAACTTTCAAAATAATTATTAGTGTGTGTGTTTGTGTGTGAGTATTTTTTATGCAATGGTTTGACGAGACGAGCGTGGCGCTGGCCTAGTGGTAAGTATCACGCCTGCCCATAGCAGTCGCAGTGCTAGAATTGAGAATTAGCGAAAATCCTGCGCCACACTACACTGCGCTCGTCTCCCTGAAATATTAGATATCAAATCTTTTTATGCCCAGTAGTTTCACTAATAATATTGCCCTTCAAACCAAAACACAGTACTGCACTCACTACTGTACTGTATTGCACTCTTCAACTTGGCGATTGAATAACTGGCACAGGTGTGGTACTTCCCCAGGCATGCTGCAATACAGTCCTACCACTACAAATATGCAATGAGTAGATCGAAAAAATGAACTTATTTCATCTAATCAGTATCATAGCGTAAAATAGGAATCACTAAAATGAAACACCTGTCTCTCACCGTACAAAGGGTTCCTCAAAGATCCCGCACTGTAATTAAGAGTAAGACCCACACGAGCATAAGTTATTAAAAAAAGTATGCCCTCGTCGCAGGTTTTAATAAAAATAGGCGCCTCGTGGCAGAGTGTTCTTTGTGAAACATCAGAGAACTTGCGCGTACCTCTATTAGTGTGAGGGCTGGCTAAGACAGCCAGAGGCGGATTATGAAACTAGCGATTTGAAATGCCAATTGTTTAAAAACCATTTTCGTTCGCATTGTTTTAAACTATCGCGGCTGTTGGTCGGTACTATAATTATTTACGGGACATTAACCGTGATGATGTTGTGAAACGGGCCGATACAACAAAATCACGGTATAACATAATCCGGTAAATATACCATAAATAATTATAGAACTTAAAATTTCGTAATTCTACTTATAGAAAACTTTGGTCATGTGTAAGGGTTTGGTAATGATTTGGAAAGGAAAACCTTTAAACAATTACTGACACTGATGAAACCAAAAAATACTGAGTACACTAATATTGTTGAATTCTATGAGATTGCTTACAAGTAAAAGTCAAAGTTATAAAAGTCGCCGGCAACCGGTGGATGCATATGGCAGGATCTCGTACAGTGTGGCGGTCTAATGAGGAGGCTTTCGTTTAGTAGTAGACGACTCCAGGCTGATGATGATGATGCATACGAGTAGCTAACATTGTTCAACAACTTTCAATATATACTATACAAGATAATACTGTCATAAAAATATAATTATATTGAATAACATAACATTACATTAGAGAGGTGATTCCTCCAATCGTTAATAGGCGTGTGGCCTAATGTTTAATTTATGACAAATAACAGGCTTAGTGATGAATATAACTAAATACATTACACATACTAAAAAAATATATTGTTTTGGCAGATAAATCTCTGAGATATGAGCGTTTAAAGTTTTAGGTGGGGATAGAGAGGGGATGCTCTATCCCTTTCTCGCAAAGCACGTGTTAGTATAGCATTTGTATGCCGCGCCAGAGGCTTGACGTCATAGCTCAGTATAGCGCGCTCTCTGTCTAGCTTGAAATTAAAATACTTAGAACTTATTTATTTTTGAATTCTTTTTAAGTTTGTTTTCGTTGATAGGCTCTAATGATGATCAGCTTTTTTATGACGTAATAAAAAAATTGCAGTCATCATGCCTATTACAATATAAAGCACGAGTAGGACACGTTTGAAAGTGATAAGTACATTCGACATGAAATCATAAGTATCAGCAAAACTCAATGCTATAAAATAAAAGTAGACAACGACGAAATCCCTCTCTGAGATAAAATCGCTACCACTACGCTCGCAACATATGAAATGCGAACACAGAAGAAAAATCTTCGTCAAAGAATCTTTTAGTTCGTGCTGTGTGAACAACAAATAGGTATACAGGATACAAAAGAAGTATTTATAAACACATTCTTATATTCATGTAGTATTTTAGTTATGTTATTTATTTACGCAACGTTATTTCTTTTCATCTTTTTGGATTCTCCATTTCGTTACCATAAACGAAAAAGGACGGATTTGGTTTGTAATTTTTAAGTTTTAGTTTAGACATAAGGACTATTATAATTTATGTTTTATCTATCCGGAATACTCACGTTTAATTAAATCGCAATTAAGGCACAATTGAGTGCTAAGCAGGACGCAGCTGAACGCGCGTCGGGCTCTGTTTTCACTCTTTGAAAAAGGTCACCGGATGTGATCGAAACTATAGTCGGAGTATCCGATTTAATTAAACGTGAGTATTCCTGTATAAATAAAACAAAAATGTGTCAAAACCACGTCAGTTTTCATAATACTATTATAATTTTAATTTAATTCAATTCGGTTTATTCGGTCAAAATTTTTCGAATATGGCCGAGAGTAAATTTAATGAAATAATCATCATTTCGATGGAAATGAAATGAAATAAAAAAAAACTGTATTTAGGTAGAAACTGGTTTTTTTCGGGTGTTTTGTTTTTAGTTAATAATTTTGTTGCAAGCTTTTTTGTGACGATATAAATAGGTATTAACGAAATAGCTATAACTAATAGATAATGTCGGAGTCTCACAAGTTTTGTAATAAGCAGACAGTTTATCAAATGGTAAGCAATCTGGGTCGTCTATACCTGCATTACCAGGGCCATGCCAAATAATTAACCGATCTTTTAAGGGCCCTGTTCTAAAAAATCACGTGCAGTCATAGCAGTTTTTTGACGGTTTTACGAGTTTGTGTTTTCCGAAAAAATAATATTTGCATCTATCTATAAGATGATAAGAGAAGTGAACTAAAGCCTTTGTAATCTTTCTATAAATTTTAGGTAAGAAGAAGAAAAAAAAAACTAAACACCTCTATTTTTACACATTACAACAGTTTTCAATTTTTACAAATTTAGCACGAAAATTTACTCACTTGTAAATACTATAGTTTGTCACGAACTAACGCTCTTAGTTATGAAAAATATTTATATAATGATTGTAATTAATAAAAAATGGGTAAAAAAACGATAATCGAATCTTGACTCGAACGAATCTGCGTAACTGCCATATTATTGCTCCGATAAATGTGGCCCTATCTCATTCAGCTTTTGAATAATTATCGATCGCAAAAAATGTGCTTGAAACTTAGATGTGCGCGGCCTTAATACATACTTTTTATTACTTCGCACACTCTCAAACAGCGTCAAAGGTAGTTTCAAGTAGGTACCTACATACGAAAAGTACGAAAGCTGTCGGAGCGGATCACACTCGAATTTGCATTCTAAAAGATAGCCTGCCCGATCTGTGTCTGTTGATAATGTTTTTTCATGGGTCATACAATTTGCAGCATTTTTCATCCGACATAATCTTAACGCGTGCTCAGTATAAACGGAGGCGAGCGTGTCGAGCCACACGATTGAAGCCACTCGGTCAAAGGAACACAGTTCACAATCCCGCGTGGCATATCTCCACACATCACTTAAGATATTAATGAGTGCATCCGTAATAGGCGAAACATACATATGAAATTCAAATTTGTAGCGGGCCGGGAGCGAGCTCCTCTACATATTTTAGTAGTCAGCAGAGTGTGAATTTGAATCTTTTGTTAGCGTTTAGTACGTCAGTTTGCACAGGAAAACAATGTTTTATCATAAACAAATCTGTTTTTGAGACTCGTACGGGAGAATCGGCAATGGAGGGAAGTTCGGCGATCGTTACTTCGACCCGCTTCGTATTACTAAGGCCGTTTCTCCACAGCCGCCGAGACGTGACGTCATCGGGACGTCAACGAGAACGAGATGACGTCGCTGAAGTAGCGGTACACAGATTGCTATTGCCGCGTGTCCACTGCACGTCCGTCACTCGAGCTACTTCCGCGACAACATCTCGTTCTCGGTGACGGTGACGGCGGCTGTGGACAAACGGCCTAAAGCAACGAATACACGGCGGCTCCACGAAACCATCATTCATAGTTTACACGGCAAATGTAATTAGTGAAAACGAAAGAAACAGGGCGTCGGGAAAAGTCATCGGACATAATTCATAACAAACAGAAATAACGGAAAGTCGGTTCGACGGGGGTAGGCAATGAATAATTCTGTAACTGCGAGCACCCACCACCCGCCAGGCGAGGTCCGCGAAAAATGTGCACGACCCAGGCCGAGTTTTATAGTCACAGAAAAATAGGGGGTGCCCAAATATCTATATACGGTGAATGCAGAAAAATAGAAAAAGTACAATCCCGCTCGCATGAATAAGTGAGGACCTTCATATAGAAAAAGTAAGGCAACAAAATAAAAGCGTCGCGTCGGTCTGTGGGGTCGGACGGGGCGAGGGATACTTCGGGAGCCGACTCGGTTGCTGCCTGCCGCGACCTTCACCGCAGCGGCACGCCGCCGCCGCCGCGTCGACGTCATGCTTTGTAAAGTATCCACACACGGCCACATTGTGTACGAAGCGAATACGGCCTTACGATAGTAAATCATTTCTCTATTCGACTGTTTTTTTTTTAGAGTTACGGGATTTCTTCGACAATTATGAATTGATTTTGATGTTTTATTTGCTTGATACATCAGAGGTGGTTCCATATAAATTTATTGAAATCGGTTCCATAGTTTGGTTTTTAAATCATCAAAGAACCGATTTCGATAAAATTTATATAGGACTACCTCTGAAGTATTACCCTACCAAAAAAAAAACATCAAAATCAGTTCATAGTTGGCAGAGTAATCGCGTAACATACATACAAAAAAAACATACAGTCGAATTAAGAACCCCCTTTTTTGAAGTCGGTTAAAATATAATAACCTCCTATATTAATACATTATAAATTATTTATTATACGTCTAAGTTACGTTCTACGATCTTCCAAATGAGAGCGATCCGAGACGTTTGTAGACTAGATACGTAGCTAGTACATCGTCTACGAGTCGCTACGTCGTAGTCTAGCTCGTAGGCCCGCCCAAGTCAGTGACCCCACGTAAAAGCGCAGACCAAAAACGGAACGCGTAAGTTTTCGAAATTAACTCCCGACCGCGCGCCGGCGTTCCGCTATTGACTATGTAAGGTATTTAATCACTTTACTTTACTAAACCTATAAACTCGAACAATGGCCACCGATTTGATCGATACAAAAATGTATGGAATAGAAATCGAATACAATGTCACTAAGCTCCCGCCATCAACTTAATTTATAACTCTATAAGGCGACATTCCGAACAGTAAAAAAAAAGTTAAGTTACTTTATAATTGGTAAGTACTTGTTTCTTGTCATTCGTTTGGTAAAATAGACGATTTATAATCGCAAGCACTGAATAGATATTTCTTCGCAACATACTCGTACAGCTGTAGAAAAATTGGAAAGAAATGATAACTTTCAAACAAGTCCAAGTTGCTGGCAAAGTTACAAGTATCGATATTATCAAACAGACACCAATGAACCGTTACAAATACGTTTAAAAGAAACTGTAAAGAATTAAAGTAGTTTTACGGAACTTCTCTATTGAATTCTTGCCTGGGTATAAAAATAAAACATTTTTCTTACGAAGCATTATTAGAAAAACTGTTGCTTTCTTTTTGAATCTACATATATAATATAATATATGCTTCTTTTCAACAAGACTTTATTTTTCCTATTACTTCTCTTATTGCAGTGTGACCAGTTTGCTTTAACCAGATTAACAGCGCAATTGGTAAATTTAACCAGATTAACGACGCAATTGGTAAATGCGTTTACCAATTGAGCCGTTAATCTGGTTAAAGCAAAAAAAATTTTCCAAATACTTGGGAATATTAATTTCGTGGCCATATTTTTTTTAATTAAAATAATATCTAACTTTTAACTTTAATAACATGAAATAAAAAGTAAGTAAGTAAGTACGCTCATGGCGGTGCATGTCTAGGTGATTCTAAACGATCACCGATGTTAAGCAACGGACGGTCCGGTCAGTCTTCGGATGGGTGACCGTGAGTGGCATTTATTTCTGAGCACTGCCGTGGATCGGATGACACGTTAAATTGTTGGTCCCGGTTGTTTGTTGTAGTTTCTATAACAACAACCGTCAGCCATGTCAGAGGCCTTCGGGTGGAACATTAACTCTGACACTAGGGCTAGCCACTCAGCCTATACGAACTTACTTACTTACTTTAACATGAAATAACAAGAGCCAAGTATTAAGAGCAACAGAACATTAAATATTGTCTAAAATAAAATAAACCAAATACGTAGGACTATAATATGAATGGTTAATCAAGAATACGTGAGTTCTAACCATAATGGGTATTAGGTACTTATAAGTCACCTATGTACACAAGTAAAACAATGGTTAATCAATTATTTATTTGAAGGCGTAAACTGTGAGTTGTCACGTGCGCGCATTCCTAAGGTCTTAATGAAGTTTGCAATCAACAATTTAATTAAAAAGAAAACATTCCGTCGCATCGAGATTGTAATACAACTCCCCTTTATTGGACATAACATTTACACTTTAAAAAAGTATAATTTAGCATGGCGCTACGGTGCCTGATCAGTAACCATAAAAAAACTGCGAAAAAAACAGATGTTTCATACATTTTGTCCAAGGTCAGTAAATTTTTTCTATGGATTCAATTCAATTTCAATTTAATTAAATGAATTCAGTGTCTAATCTTATCAGTCAGCCGGCGGGTGGGTGACCGCCAACCTTGGTCCACCTCGGATGAACGAGAGCAAGAAACAAATATATCCAAAAGAATCGAATTCTGGGTGTCCTATTAAAAAGCTACGCATTTTAGTCTTCTATTAAGGAAATCAATTGTACTATTTTTTGAAACTACAATTTTATAATGTGGTACTAGTTTTTTTAAATCTAAAAAACATTGTTCGTTATTTTTACATTTCTGATATATTATAATTAAATGTTTTATACATTTTATTCAGTTAGTTTACATTAAGTATTACTCTCTCATACAAGCAACTCGAAAACTGCATTTAATTTTCATGTCGGAAACACTTTTTTACGTTTCGGTCAAGTGGTTAGGAGTCTAATAATAATTCATTACGTTATGTAAAAAACGTAACGCTCTGGTGATTGTAGAAAAACGCGCACTTTCACATAAATAAATGTGTTGTTAGCTTACAGTAATAATATTTCAATAATACATAAAATGTGCTAAAAGTACCAAGTCTGGTTAAAATAAAAAACACAGACTTTATACAATTTAAAATAACTAGAAACGATACGGCAAAATCACAGATCTAAGGCATACGCAGACTGCTTCTGTAGCCTTTTAAATTGCCCTTTAGTTCGACAGAGAACTGTGATAAACGTACAAAAAGAGATTAAAATGTATAGTTTCCAGACACGATCCGACCACTCCTAGCAACAGGAAGTATTCAGAGGCACACAAACACGCACCGACCTCGCCGGCGAGGTCGAGGACTCCCCAGATCTGTCAGAAGATCGGTTAGATCCTCTCCAAATAGTCAACCAGATCATCCTACTAGGGCCCCAGGGCATACCCCTTCTGGGGTGCCAGGGCAAGTCTGACCCCACTCCCGGCAACGGCCGCGAGGTTCGTAACGTCTGAGGTGCCCTTGAGCTAGTCGCCTTTAACCTAAACCTAGGCCGAGCGCCGTTTGCGCTTGCCTAAAGTCCGGTGACGCTGTAGAGGCCATCTGAGGCTGCACTGGCAACAGTGCGGCAGTGCGTGATAATTGCAGGATATATTATAAAAAAAAATGTGCCGTAAAAATATATCGCGATTTAAACTGAGAAATATATATATATATCTCTACGACATCATGAGATTCGCGCAAAGTGCAGTAAATAAACAAAAATGAAAGACTGATAATCAAGAAATCGTTTTATTCGAACTTTCAATCAATACTCAATTAATGATCAGTTACTTATTATTAATCAGTTTAATATATAACTGAATTAGCAATAAACTGCTTTTATTACACATATAGAAAAATAGTTTTAAACTGCAAATTAATCAATTATGTTTTCGCATTGCGAACCATATTACGGGTGGGCTCAATTATTTTAAACGTACATACCTACAAATACAAACAGTCTTACTTAAAAAAACTTCTCAACCGTTAATCACTGCTTAAGATGCTCTGCCATCTTCTCTCTGGCGTGAAGTGCAACACGCAAGAACAAGACAGAGAAGTTTAAGCAGTGGCTAAGAGAATCGAGATTATTTTAGGTAAGGCTGAAAGTTTTTAAATCTCATTATAATTTTAAATTAAACTCTGTATCTCTTGGTGATCATGATGATGCTACACTAGTGGTTCGATTGGCATTGTAGAGTGCTGAGTGGACAACCTTAATGTGAAATTTTTATACCAGCCGGAAGTCTCTAAAATAATTAACAACCACTACATTAAAAATGGTACTGTTCACAACATAAATCATTCAGAATATTGTACATTATTTTCTAATTAAATATACCATTAGTGGTAGGACTCTATTGCAGAGTCCACCTGGGGAAGGACCACATCTATGCCAGTTATTCAACCGCCAATCAGTAGTGTTCACTGTGCAAGCATAACTATTGTTCCGGTTTGAAGGGCAATGTTAGCAGAGAAATTACTGCGCATGAAGAGATTTGAAATAATAATAATATCTCAGGGTGAGGAGCACAGTGTAGTGCGGCAGGCTTTTGTTCGCAAGTTCACAATTCTGGCCCTGCTACTGTTATGGGCAACCGACTCTTACCACCAGGCGCACGTCTCGGACGTCTGTCACTCCAATGTATTTAAAAACAAAACAGCCATAACACTACTGGCTAAGCTAAAACTACTAAGCCAAGTAATCGCTTCAAACTGTTAAGTACGCGCTTGATAACCATACAACGCTAGCACGAATTATTTAACTTGTCTTTGCCCGCACCGCACGTAACAAAAATAGAAAAAGGCGGCATACAGCATGTTCTATTCAAAATATGTCGTCGATAATAAAAAACCTAACACCAGAGCAGGCAAAAACACATCGTACAAGTTGTAAAGTTGTACGGTTCCGTTCTGAGCGGGTCGACCACACGCAAGCTCTGAGGTAATGTGCTGAATGTTCCCGTCATTTTTTAACCGACTTCAATAAAGGAGGTTCTCAATTCGAATGTATATTTTTTATGTATGTATGTTACGCGATTACTCCGTCAGTTATAAACTGATTTTGGTGATTCTTATTTTGTTTGGTAGGTAGTACTTCAGACGTGGTCCCATATAAATTTAATCGAAATCTGAGTAGTAGTTTGGTTTTTAAATCAAAATTACTAGAAAATATGAAAATGTCATTCAAAACCAGAAGTCGATTGTAGTTTTTTTTAAAAGCGTATTATAAGAGGATAAAGTTAGGGGTAGACTTTACACAATTTATTTATTTATATGATACACAAAACAGTTTTTTTTATTAGTATCAAAAAACAATAAAACTAAATACATGGATAAACAAATAAAATATAAATAAGGATACCAAAACAAATATTATTATTTCCTTTTAGGTCACATACCGGACCAAACTACACATGATGGGTATAGCTTGGAAAAATTATTAAAAGAAAACTTTTTTATCTCTCCTGACTTATAAGCGGATAATCACGTAAAGGCTTAAATCATGCAATCATCTTCCTCTAACGAACTAGAACTTTGAACTATTTGCGACAGTGGCGCCCCTGTTAATTTCTACTATTGGTGTGTCAGTACTGTAAAGTCACTGTTTTAGAAGTCCACACTATCACTGAGACCTTTACACTTGAGACTATTGGTGAGTCAGTACTGTAAAGTCACTGTAATACATGACTGGCCGAAAAAAGGAGTTTAATAATGTTCTCAGGGTTCATCTATACAGGGTTACTGGTAACTCGACGTATTCCCAGCCGGAACAGATAGTAACAAAACAGTAAAAAATTAAAAATAAACCTTGTATGTATATGAGTTTTTATTTATTCAATCAAGTGACGAGACGAGCAAGACGTTCGCCTGGTGGTAAGCGTCATGCCTGCCACTAACAGTAGCCGTGCCAGAATTTTGAACATGCGAACACAATCCTGCGCAATTATTCCATCATAACTTCTAGATTTGGATGGACCATAGAATCCTAAGAACATCGTCACGAAAGACACAGGATTTAATTTTTTTTAAACTTCTCTAATTGAAAAATTGTATGACGCCTTTTTTTATGTGAAAATAGTTTTTTTATTTTATTTCGTTCTTTGGCAAGGCTGTCGTTTTTTTTAAAATGAATTATATTATGTCTTGTTTACGTATCAATTTACCTTAGTGAGAAGTCGACAAAACGTTTTTAAAGCTTTTAAAAGTAACCTTACCTTCTTACGATTTGCCTGTAAAAAGTATATACGCTTGCATTTAAACATTCTTGTCACATTGAATATTATCATCGATCAATAATATATATTCCTATTGATCTTTCCAAGAATGATTGATTGATGGCATTAAAAATAAATGCACAAGGTACGTATAGTTCTGTGAAAAAATCCCATTACGGACCATAACATTATGCAATAAAATAAACAATTGATCGTTATTTGCCAAGATGTATTACTTTGCAAGAATAACTCCCATCAACGAAGCCATAATCAGTATGATTACACTTTTATATAATAATTATTGATAATAATCATAAATAATGTTTTGTTAGTAACTTTTAACAAATGCTTTCAAGAATATAAAATTAGAGACGTAAATTGTTGAGATCAATTTCCGATAGAAAATCCTTGGTGCTGGTCTTTCTCATTCTTTTCCAGGAGCAAATAGTGAAGTAAACTGGTTTCTTCGTAAAGGCCTAAAGGATACTATAGTCACCGCGTTATCAACTGAATCGTGCGGCCATAAATCATTCACTATGTCTATCTCGCTCGCACTTGTGGATCTTGCTTGTGGTCGTACTTGTGGGTCTTGCTTGCACTTGTGGGTTGTGCGGTCATGATTTATGGCCGCACGACTCAGTTAGTAACGCGGTGACTATAATAGTGTAAACCCGTTTGTCCACCGACGCCGTCACCGAGACGTCAACGAGAACGAGATGACGTCGCAGAAGCAGCGATACGTACATGACCATAGCCGCGTGTCCACCGCACCTCCGTCATCTGCGTTCTCGTTGACGTCTCGGTGACGGCGTAGGTGGACAAGCGGCCTAATGGTCAGAAACGCGTGAGTGATTAAAGGGTATATCATGACAATTTGCAAATTACATAGCAAGTAAACAATATAATAGTAAAATGTATGAAAACAAGTGCAGCGCCCGGTCGAGCATAGCGTCAACAAGTGTCGGGCGTAAATGAAAACTACTTTTTCATAAATTTTATAATTTTAGTACGTACAACGTAATGTCGTACATTTTGCTAATTACTGTTACATTGTGCTGCATGCCGGGTTATATATATCTATTTGTATCTACACATTTAAATGAATGACAAAAATTGCTTACACAGGTCATTTGTCATTACTATCAGTCAAATCGCTTTACTATTTTGCCATCAAGCTATGGTTTATGTTTTTTTTTGTACAATCAAGTAACGAGACAAGCATGACGTTGGCCTGCTGATAAGCGTCACGCTTGCCACTAACAGTACAGTGCTAGAATTATGAACTTGCGAACACAATCCTGCGCCGCACTGCACTGCGCTCGTCTCCCTGAGATATTTGGTATTAAATATCTTCATACCCAGTAATTTCTCTGGTAACATTGCCCTTCAGACCGAAACACAATAATGCTTGCACACTACTGCTTGGCGGTTGAATAACTGGCAAAGGTGTGGTACTTCTCCAGGCGGCTTCTGCAGTAGAGTCATACCACTACAAACTACCATTACAAAACTAAAGTAACAAAATGTATACTCTAATTAACACGAATAGTACGCTAAATTAACACTCGTGACAGCAAAACTACGAATAAAATATAAAAACGGATTGTAAAAATCGGACTGTAATAACTCAAGTAGCGTGTTACGTAATATCAAATTAACCCGCGCTATGGTTGTCAACAGCAATAAAGGCGAGTGGAGTAATTATAGCAAAAACTAGTCGGCGGTCCACAATGAAAGAAAATGTCGCCCTACGGCTATCTGCACGAATGCGCCACAATTTAGCAAGAAACACACAACCCTATTAAAACTGTCGTTAAACTGCATTCATAACGCTTTTTCCTTTTTGATTTCTTGCAATCTTCCAGTGCTATTATTCAAAGCTTTGGTGTTAATAAAAGAAAGTTATTTTGTGTAAAATGTCGACCAGGCGATGGGCCCAGTCATTGCTAGGATAGTCGAACTAGGAGTTTTATTATAGCAAATGAAGCACTGTATCGTCGTCAGCCATAAAACGTCCACTGCTGGACGAAGGCCTCCCTCTTAATGAAGGGTTGTTGCCATAATCCCCACGCTTGGCAGGCGGCTTGGGGATCGCAGAATGCTCACCACCGTTAACCAAGAGGACGCTGCTGCCCGTCCTCCGGTGGGTCTGGTTGCAGTTTAAGGACATACCCATGTCATGTCATGAAGCACTGTATATCTAGTCTTTAATCGTTTTTGATAACCTACTGTTCCCTGCGATGAAATATAGGGTAGATCTCCGATCGCCGCTCGAAAACGGATCTGTCAATAATCATAATCATCATTTATTAATAACAAATACAAGGCATAATTAGCGTAATATGCCTTGTTTTGCTCTCAGTCGCGTTTGACCGCGCCAATCGTGTGACGTGCTACGATGCCGAATGTTTTACACGCTCACAAATGTTTTAAAACGTAATTACAGGATGTTAAGGTTCATTATTAAAATGAAACAATATCCGCTTGGACTTCTTTTTATATTAGCTGGAGAGGTATTATATCTGTGTTTAAGTAAGCATTGGCGAGTCTACACTTTTGAGGTTTGATGTTCATAGGGCCTTTGTATCTATAGTAGGTATATTTGATCTAAGGTTAAACTTCATTTTATTTTTGCCATTCTACTCGGTTCTGCATACTACAAGTGTGTAAATAAAAACATTGTTATAAAAGGAATAATGCCATTGTTATGATATTTTAATGTTTTACAACTGACTTCCCCATCAGCAAATAACTTGTTCCTTAAAATCGATGCTTTATACCCCGTGATGTTGCGTGCGAACAGCGGAAGTGACGAATCTAAACCACAGGCCCTTTTAGTCTGTCAGCAGCTTTTATTTTTAAATTGACAACTCTGACTCGCAGTTTTCTAAGCTGTAGACAGGTATATTAAGATTACTCCGATCTTGATTGTAATGGAACAAAGTTATAGTTATTGTTTGTTATTGTAACAGTGCGATGCCTAGCGAAAAGCAAAAAAGAACTAGATAAGTTCAACGTTATCTTATAACAGTTACAGTTTATATAAGTGTTTGAGGCTCAGCTGGTCAGTTCGTTTATTCTGTTTGTGGTTTTACCTGCACCCAAAATGGTGGATATATTCCAATGCTATTATCTAAATAGAGAGTTTGATTGAGGCAGTATTCAGTTGCATTAGATTAAAATCGACTTATACAGTTACTCATGCGTTATGAAATGACAAATATTTTCTTTTTCTTGTTTCATGTTGCAGTTGTTTAATTTAAAGCTTTCATAATTTTCGTAAGTGTTTTTTTTAAATTATAATTATTTGTTCTAACTAAACCCATGGGGTAGTGGTAAGTACTTATTTATCATTTTTCTACCGTTAGAACGAGCTTTTCTCTATTAGCTACCGTTACATAACTGTTACACTAGGTATTATATCGTCTCTATCACGTCTAAGCATGTGGGTGAACAAAACCTCGACCACAGCTGTATACGAGCATTGTCACAAAAGTGGGACATTCTCGAAGCAAGATCGAAAAGCATCCCAGCAGCCACGTCATTAAACTCCGCGACAGGCAGACACCTCTGAAGAATGCACTGTTAATAAGTCATCAGCTAAGTAGCGCGGGAGGCGGGCGGTGGGCTAGGGAGACGACGCGCCGCTCGCACAAAAATGACAAAGTATAAAATCTGCATACAGTAATGGAAGTACTAGCCTCTCAGAGGTTCTGTGTACAAAGATCAAAGCTGCAGTGGCTTTCTGTGAGCTCACAGATTTACACTATTATACTAAACGTATTCAAAGGTTTTGGTTGCGAAAAGCATTGAAACGAGGATGGAGTAGATTTTTGTCCTATTAGTTTTTACTTTGAGATGCGGCGACATCTTGATTAGGTATATATATGGGTATGCCTAATTATTTAGTCATGCCAACATGTTTAAAGCTTTTTCGTAAGTAATAAAAACTGTCTAACATTTTACCATGAAATTGAAAAACCTGTTAATGATTCAAAAACAAAGACCGTTCGAGGGGACGATTCTTTGAAATGTTGGTTAATCTTAAATGGTGAAGACGTTTCTTTAATTTGTAGCCTTTTTATTTAATTGTTCTTTGCGGTAGTGGCGCCCGTATTAATGTTAACTCTTCTTTGCTAGTCTGAACTACGTACCATGCAATGATAATAAATTAAACGTTAGGACCTAAGTACCTACCTGAATCAAATAAGAATAGCGCATCGTGGACAATTGGGGGAACAGATGGTTTTCGTGAATTACTCGTAGATTCAGTTGAAATTAAAACTTCTTAAACTTATTGACTCTTCTAAGTAAATTCAGACCAGATCAAAGATTACGAAAGATGCGCTATCGCGTAATAAATCAATGTTTGAAAATGACTCCCGGGCCGTCATGTTTACGAGTTGCGCCGGAGTGCTAAAGATGATAGCAATTTTATGAGAGCAAAAGGGATAGCGCGGGTCTCGCTTAGTGAGCGCAGACAGGCGAGACAGTCCCTGGGGCCGTTTTCACGGGGCCATTTGAGGGCGCGAAATGACATATCTCTCTCCTTATATTATTTAATATAATAAATATCACTTTAATATCATTGGACCAGATATTCAGAGATGTAAGTCGTAAAAGGTCGTAATGATCATATATTCCGAATTTAGGCATACGCAAGCAAAGCTCATGGCTACAATCAACAAAGGTGGGAAAGGATGCAAAATGCTTTGTACCTACTAGAATACGCTTCCAAAGAATAAAACTCTACACCGCGTACAGAGCTAAAAAATATTTTGGATAGAGTAATAAAATAAAATCACTATAATTTTCTGTTTATAGCTGAAAACATTTGCCGAAATGTTAATAATGGGTGATTAATTCGAGTAAATCTAGAGTAAATAGGTTCCTTCTAGGTAAGCGTGCTAATATATAAAAGCGTGATAGTATACTTAACGTCACCAACATATACCGTAATTTATATATATTGTAATTTATATTTTAATTTAATTAATGTATATTTTGGTATCAATGAAATGAAAGCTAAATGTATATTATAGCATCGTCCTCGTGTGTGGTAGCTTGCTATAATGTATATTATAGGACGGTATATTCATAATATATTGTACTAGCTACGTGTGTGACGGGCTCAAGTCACTGTCGTCGAAACATTTTATCATCATCATTTCTGAATTGTATATTTATATTTTATTATTTTGTATTTTTTTTTTTTTTTTTCTTTTAATATAAATGTTTTGACCAAAATCAGGCCACTTCCACTGCATTCTCGAAAGCCAGATTTAGTTTAACAAGTATAACAAGTTTGAAACCAGTGGATCACATTGTTCAAAACAAAAGAATATATATTTGTATTTTCTGCACACAGCGCGGTGTTCCATGAATGAGTAAATCAACGTCACCAGATATTATTCTATGTCTAGTGACGTCATATAACTACGCTCATGCACTGTGTTAACGCATTGTTCGTTCAACAACTATTGCCTGTTCTGTGTCTTAGGAGGGAATTACTTCACCACCTACAGCCACGGACTCTCGTTAACCACTTGAAAGTAAACCAGCAGTGTGTGTAGCGTACGGACGGTAGGATTCCGTAGGTAGGAAAAGATGTTCATAATGATAAGTGAAATTAGCTCCTTTCAGCTTAGTACTATCGTTCCGTGTGGCCCTGTAGAATATAGGAAAATCGCACATAGAAGTGATGTCACTATCAGAATCATAGAAACTTTATTATGACTCTTGCGGGAACTTACAGAACATTACCTCCCAATCCCCACCTAAACAATTAAATAATTTTAGATCTTTAGTTGCTACTTTATCTTGGATGATATCGGCTCATATTCAAACTTGTTAATTGATGTATTTGCACGAACTACTTGCTTACAAAGTTTTCAGATCGGATCTAAGCCTTTCGTCTTCCAATATCGAAAAGAAGTTGAATACCACACCAGGCGCATACAACAAAAACAGTTATTTTTATCTCAATATTTTTTTTTTCAGCAATGGGGTGACGAGACTGGCTAGACGTTCGCCTTGGTGTAAGCATCATGCCTGCCCATAACAGAAGCAGTGCCAGCATTTTGAACTTGCGAACAAAATCCTCCGCAGCACTGGACTGCGCTCGTCACACTGAGATATTAGAAGTCAAAACTTTTCATGCCCAGTAAATTTTTGGTAGGTATCATTTGAAAAAGTTTTTTTTTTATTTGAGTTACAGAAACGACGACGACAACGAACCGAAACCGACCGATACCCCCCCGAAACCGAAACCCGAAACCCCAAAACCTGAAACGATGAAACCCGATACCCCGAAATAAAAAACGGCGTTGCCGTTGTTAGTTTGTTTGCGGGTTTTCTTTGCTGATCTCAGGAACTCTGAAAACTGAATGAATGGAAACCCGTTCAACGACGCTAGTTTTTGTGACACTCAGACTATCTTGGAAAGCATTGTTTCGAATCCGGAGAAGGGTAGTTTTTTTTTTAAATTTATTTTACTTTGTTTTCATCATCATTATCGTCATAATAACAAGCAACTTATTGTTCTCAGTATTAACTTGTAGTAATACTGAAAAATATATACAATGTTTAACAAAAAGGTTCAACAATACTGGGGATCTACATCATTATGAATAACTTTTACTATGGGACAAACATTGAAATCACGGAAAAAATTGTATGGATAATACGCTTTAAAAAAAAAAACAATCGGCTCCAATTTCAACTACCTGGATGACATCTTCGTTCATCTTCATATTTTCCAGTTATTGCGATTTATTCAAGTAGTTTTGATTTTAAAACCAAACTACTGGACCGATTTCGATAAAATTTATATGGGACTACCTCTGAAGTATCACCTACCAAACAAGAAAAGAATCATCAAAATATATTCATAATTGGCGGAGTAATCGCGTTACAAAAAACAAAAAAAAGAAGTTCATAATGATGAGTACATTACGTACCCTTCAGTGTTACACCTTTTTGTAGCACGTTGTATATTAGATCTCAAAACAAAACGAGACAGAGTATTGAAACCAAAGATTGAAACTATTATTCAACATCGGTATATCCACAACACATTTCATTACAAAACGACATAAAACGAAAGACTTGAGTGAAACTCGACAGGCAAGCCATATCGAGAGGAAAGTCTATAGCCACTAATTAAATAAGTTTTTTATCCTGTTCCTAGTCAGGATTCTTCTAATTAAAGCTTACCTCTTGATATTCGGTTTTGAATTGGTAATCATTTCCTGTATCAAAGGTTTTCCATGAAACCTTGCTATTCACTTAGACCCCAATTGCTTGTTGATCGATGTCTGGGTCCAATTAGTTTTGTAACATGAAGATCCTATTTGATCTACCTACTGACGAGCTGAAGTTTTTTTCATTGACAAATTATGTAGGTACCATTTATTGCGGTTTGCAATTTTTTTCTTATTTGTATGCTTAGAAGCGTGATCGGTTTTATTTACAGTTATTTTAATGATTCTTTGAGAAAGATTAAATATGCAGTTGTGGATCCAAAATGGTATAATTAAATACTCTAAAATCTATTCATAACTCGATCACCAAACCACAAAATAAGTTGACAACACTCAGGATTCTCAATTTTTAGATGATACCATCTTACTTGGTACATCTTGGATTTAATGGAAATCATTCTAAAAAAAATAGATAAGAAGAAAAAAATAACAAAACACCTCTATTTTTACACATTACAACAGTTTAAATCATTACATTTTTACAAATTTAGCACGAAAATTTACTCGCTTGTGAATAATATAGTTTGTCCCGAACTAACGATTCCGAGACGTTTGAGTAAGGTTGCAAATCAAAGAATTTTCTCGATCTGTTTTTTTTGGGTTAGTAGTCTTGTTCAGATATGCAATCAAATGTACACCGCCATTTTTGTATCGCAATAATAAAAATTTTGTTCAAGAAAGCTATTTAACTCGTTTCAACTCGACAATTGCGTGACTTTTATAAAATATCGTCTTTAATTTTCCGAACTTACCTATCTGTAGGTATAAGATTATCCGCTCATTAAGCCACACCCTGTTTAATGGAATTGGTAAGTTTTTGCTTGTTCATATTTGTGGAAATTAGAAAATTTATGAAGTACTAAGTTCATAAAATTTTCAGGTAGAAAAATAAATATTACAGTGTCTTAATGAATTAAGACCGCCATTATGGCGTTCATTGGTATATAACCATCTATTTTGCTCAAGACTTATATTCCTAATTATTGAAAAGAAAAACTTTTTTTTAAAAAGTATTTAAAGTCAACTCAACGTCGTCGTCGTCGTCTATTTAAATTTAATGGAGCGTATTGGTAATAATTTACTTGTCTAGTTTTTTCGAGTACCTGATATAAGAAACAAAATGGCTTCGACATCAATATCAAACATGAATAGTTAATTACAAGCATAATTATCGTATCGTTTGATTAGGGTTTAATAATTTATTACCCCCATTAAGTAGTTAATAAAGAAAATTATGGGAGGGTGACGGTATTAGCAATAATTTGATGTTAAAAACGAATTCCTGAGATCCGAGTTTTGATCAAATCAATATATGAACCTTTCTTTTAAATAGACAAATATTTTTGAACAGACTGTCACTTTTCAAATTAGCTCTCTCCAATCTCTTGAACTGTTCCATTCATGCATTTTCACACGAAAAATCAATTTCAATTTCAATTTATTTATTTATTACCAAAAAACTTAACTAACACTTTTTTTTTCCTTAACGCAATATATCAAAAAAAATATGTATGAATGGAACATGCCGTTTTCGCGATTTCAGAGAAAAAGTATATACAATGTGTAACAAAAAGCTTCAACAATACTGAAGAGTATCCACCTACTCATCATTATGAACCACTTTTATTACGGGGCCAATCTTAAAACGCGAAAAATTATAAGCTGTTCCATACAAAGAGTTCATTGACTTGGACAGAATGTATGGAACAACTGTTTTTTTTTCGCGATTTCGTGTTTGGTATTCATCATCATCATCAACAGCCGGAAGACGTCCACTGCTGGCCGAAGGCCTCTCCCTCAGCACTATGCTGTGTTAAAGCCATTTTTGTGACGTGATGTCACAAAAATGGACTGTAATTATATAAAAGTTATACTACTTACAATGATGTTACAAAATAAATTACATTTCTTTCTTTCCTTAAAGGGAGGTGTTGCCATAATCCCCATGCTTGGCATGCGGCTTGGGGATCGCAGAATAGTTACTCGTACCACCGTTAACTGAGAGGACGCTGCTGCCCGTCCTCCGGTGATTCTGGATGCAGTTTTAGGACATACCCAGGTCCCAGGTTCGTGTTTGGTAATATAGTAATATATTAAAATTTATTCATAATGATGGGTGTGTACATATACCTACATACCCTTCAGTATTGTTATACCTTTTTGTTACATATTCGCATAATTGACCAAGTAGAAGTAAAAAAGTATTTAGATAATAAATTAAGAAAATAAATAATAGAAAAAAAAAGTTTGCTATGTCTGTAGACCTTCCAAGGAAGGTACGTTTTTACGAAGTGATCCTTCCGGATCAAACTTTGCGTAACTAGCTTAATATGTTTCAAAACGAAAGTCACTGGCAGAATCATAAAGATTGATGCCAAAACATGAGAAAAAATATTTTAGGATTTGACGCACATCGATCGTTTCTCCCTCTCGCTATTTTCTTCGTCCTTTTCTTTTTAATTCTACGTATTTTTATTTGCTATGATAAATTGTTACTGCGGTGGGGTGGAGGGGAGACTGGGAGAGGCGCGCCCCGTTCGCTTTTGTTTCGGTAATTTTTTATGTCTAGTGTTGCGCTTAATTGCGTGGCGCAGGCGGAACCGTATTGTGAGGATGTAGGTCGGTGCGGGTCCAAGAGACCCCGTGACCTCGTGACTTTATCTCACGATTTCATTGTCAAATTGACGTCCCAAGCGTTTATTATTATATTGGGGACTGGTAGAAACATGGACCTGGGGATGTCCTCAAAACTGCAACCAGACCCACCGGAGGACGGGCAGCAGCGTCCTCTTGGTTAACGGTGGTGAGCATTCTGCGATCTCCAAGCTGCCTGCCAAGCGTGGGGAATATGGCAACACCCGTCTATTAAGGGGGCGTCCAGGTGTGGACGAGACGAGTGACGAGAAACATCAAAACTGTTTAAAAAAAAAAAAGTTTTTTTATAGTGGTGGCAGTTGGACTAAGGCAGATTTGTGATGTTTGATTTGGTTTACGAAGTTTCTGGCACCACCAACTCGTAGGATCGACGAACGAATAAGGTTTTCCAATCATAACTACTACTACTAACAAGTGAGTACGGTTCAAGGAGTACCACATTTACTTATCCTCAGCATGTGGCATTAGGGCTGAATGTGATGATATTTTTTTCTATATTAATTACTATTTATGTACTTGTTTGTGAAGAGGGTTTACCCGGAACGGGGTCGCATAGGTTTGAATTCTGCCGCTTGGTGAATTCTTGAATTTCCAAAAGTGTTAATAATATTGCAAATAAACTTACTAAAAAAAAGTTACTGTAAATTCACATATTTCAAATGATTACGCACTGTCACCACGATCTAAGTATTTTCTAAACGAATGAAAAAATTTAATTAGTTCGACGTGCCTCATCCTCCCTATCTGAAACCACGTTTGCCATCAAACAAGTTCATACACAAACCTACATTCATTTCTCATTTAATAGTTATTTATGATACTAGTGCGGTAAGTTGGTTTTTACAAACGAAGGGCTTACCATAGTCACGAGTTTGTAAAAAATTATTCCGCACGATTGCCATACTGTGTACGAGTGAGTATATATTTTCCACACATTTGCGAGAAAACAGAACAATAAGTAATGAAACAAACTTTACAATTATGTTTATAAATATCAGTCGGAAAGTCACAACAATGAAACTGGCAGAATGCAAATAAAGCGAAGCCAAGAAAAAAAAAGTCGCAAGAATCTGTGACGTTTCTAATATGAAAATGGATGGCGGGAGTTTTGGCGGGAACACGGAAAAATCATGTCGTTGCATTCTATTATTTTCTTAAACTTGTGTATTTTCGCGAATTAATGATTAAAAATGGTGGTGTTTTATTCATTGAGTGTTGAATTGCATGCACGAGTGTGGGCAAGTGATATAATGTGGTGAAACATGTCTTTTTGTGTTGTTTTAAAAACTCCGTAGAAGCTCATAGTAAAGTCGCCACAACTTTACTAGGGCATGACTTGGACTCGACTATGACTAATTTCGTGTGACTGACTGTGATATCATTACATATTTGACTTGATTTTCATATAAATACTTGAAAAAATCATAAACTTGACACTGGCAGAATGCACAACGTGCGATGCCAAGAACTAAGAAAAAAAAAATGGATGGCGCGAATTTTCAAATAACGCGACGTGCACGTGATGAAAATTAGAACTACTCTTTCGTCTAATTTTCTCAGTGTGACAAACGTATTGAGCAAAAGCGCTTCGAAGGAGGTTCGATCATTCAGCTTATTTATTCTAGTAATGTGAAACTCTCTGGAGTTCTTATAAATATTATTATCGAAATTAAAACAATACCGTAAAGTTTACGCACGGCGCTGAGAGTACCTATTTTACCGCACGCTCTGTTGTATGGTGTGTAATGTTTAACTTTCGGACAAACAATCCACCAAAGCCTTCGTAAATGCATTTTTTGACCAAATGTGTTGAAAAAAAAATTACTATTATAATTTATGCCAGTGACTGCAACGTACAACTAAACGTAAACTACGCCTGCCTACGCGAGCGTTTCGTTCAACTTATTTTTTCGCTATAACTTCGACTCCAGGTGCGAGTTTTGGTATTTTTTGTTTGAGAAAAGTTTCACGTAATTTCACTAGTCAGTCGTGTGGAAGTTTTAAACCAATAAACACAGCCATTTATATAATTTTCGACGTGGATATATTACGGAAAAATAAAATTAAACCTGTTTTTTTCTACGCAGTGGTTTATTGTGTAAAATGCGTAGCCGCTAACTACCTATTGTTTGTTAATTTACTTAATACCCATCAAAATATAATAAATCGAAAACGTTTGTCGGTATGAGTGTATGTGTGTGTGTGTGACACTTGTTTGTTATTTCTCACGCCAAAATCGCTTAACGGATTTGGATGAATCTCGGAATGGAGATAGCTTATTTCCCGGAATAACATATAGGCTACTTCTTATCATCATCACCGTCACCATTCCTCATCATAAAATAGTCCCTACTGTGCAGCTACGTAAAATTAATTATTGTATACAGGGTTAATTTTAATCAGTTAGCATTTTTTTAAGGGCATATTCTGTACATTAAAACAAACAACTTTTACTATGGGGCCAACATTGAAATCTTATGAAAAATTATCAGTTGTTCCATACAAAAAGTTCTTCGAACTTGGGCAAAATGTATGGAACAGCTGTTACTTTTTTTGCGATTTCATTGTTGGAGTAAAAGTTGTTTGTTTTGAACAGTTATGAACAGAATATGCCCTGATTAGAACTAACCTTGTTTAAATACAGTACATTGCTTATCAAATTTTGTGATCATCATAATTAAGTATTCTCCAGTCACCGCTGAGGACTTTTCTTCACCTTATTTTCTAGTCTTGCAGTGTCTTTCTCTACTTTCATGCAGCTTTAACAGTCGTACGACTAGCGAGCTGGTGGTCTACCCGCTAGCCATATTTATTTCCTCTTATGATGTATAATATGTTGGGAAAGCGGTTAGCAGTATGTACCTGATCCTCATTTATACAATGTACTACAACATGCTCTCAAGGTTTGGCCTCATAGTAAAAGTTGTTCATAATGATGAGAGTACATACCCTTCAGTAATACTACAACATTTTGTAACAAGTTGTATATTATGATGTGTATAGGATGGGAAAGCGGTTAGCAGTATACCTGGTCCGCAGGGAAGACAGTCGGTGGAACTATGCGGTCACAGAATTGTGGTCGAGAAAAGAAATAAGGCTACCGGGCAGACCTTCAGTTAAAGCTGTTCGACTGTTAAAGCTGCATGAAAGTAGAGAAAGACAATGCAATAAGTTTTTTTTTCTGAATTTTCTGTCTTTTAATTGGCCTCAGATGACTTCTACAGCGTCCCGGACTTTAGCGCAGACGGCGTTAGACCTAGTTTAGGTTATAGGCGACTAGCTCAAGGGCACCTCAGACGGTACGGAACTCGGCTTGGCCGTCGCCGGGACTGGGGTTAGACTTGCCCTGGCACCCCAGAAGGGGTGAGTTGTAGGTTGATCTAGTAGGTTGATCTGGTTGACTATTTGGCGAGAATCTAACTGATTTAACAGATCTGGGAGTCCTCGAACTCGACGGCGAGGTCGGTGTGTGTGTGTTGCCTTTGGTACAGTAGCCGCCAAACAAGTAGTCCAATTTTCGGCATGGAAGGGGTGAGCCTGCGCAGGTAAGTCGTGTACACCACTGAAAAGAGAAGAAATAGCGCTTTTCTGTGGTGTACACTTCCGTGCAGTATATTTGGCAAGTTTAATGACCAGTAATATTTTTTTTATTTCTGCACATCCCCACTTTTTGACTACTTGCGTGGCGAATACTGTAACCGGCGCCTATATTAAAAACGGAATATTTCCTGTTGATAGAAAGGAGTGTTCGGATCGGCTGCAACAACACTGGAAAAGAAGGCTATAAGTACTTATACGCATGATCGTATTTTTACCATAGAGGTATGAAGTATACTTTAATGGCGTACGCCCAAAGTTATGCAAAACACCATATGGAATGTTTCCGAGACATATTTTTTTACATAACAACGTGTTACTAGTCTAAACCCACTCGCTCATTCATTATATTGGCTATTCTAGCAAAAAGTAAACACAATATAATGCGCGACAGGATATTATGATCCAGTATCAAAACTATTAAGAAGCGAATGGTCGAAGACGCCACTTGACGCCTTACGGATATCGCTATAAAATGTACGCGATGTTGAAACTACCGACTTGAGTTACTTCACGTGTCAATGAATGGAATCTGACGCAGATCCACCCATTCAATTCTGATCTTTGAATTAAAGACATAAGGTGTATTACGTCATAATGTGTGTTGTAATTGTTAATGCAGAGAAGTTTATTTTTACGGGCCGATTGTTTTAGTATCACTACCATTTATCGCTTTTCGTGAATTAGACCACCCGTATTCAATGAAACACAACAATGCTGTCGAAAGTAGTGAACTTAAGAAGCTAATAATCATTATACAGATTTTCTTAGTTTTTTTCTTCTTTCCTCATAAGAGGATTATGGCGTCGCATTTTGTGTATTTGCCAGTGTCAAGTATTTATATTATATCAAGTTTAAAAAAATTATCATTCAAGAATGAGTCTTAGTCACAGTCAAAGTTACACATAGTAAGTCACATGTCAAGTCCAGTCATGCCCTAGTAAAGTCGGCATCTCATATCTTGTTGACGACACGTCGGATGCAGTCCAGAGTTAATCCAGGGTTGCCAAGAGATGGCGTTAAAATATATTATTACATTTTGCTTTATTGCCAGTCATTTCCCATCACGGGACAACTTGGTGGAACTAGTGGGATAGACCCCAGAAAACCGCCCATCTACGTCTTAAAAAATATTTTTAATACATATGATACTGGAACCATCTCTAGGCTACTTTGGGCTGGCCCCCCCTTAAGTGTCTCTATGTACTGTTCCAAAAATTCAATTCATATAACTATGATTTCAGGAGCCAGTTCGCTTGATATAATTATAATAACAGCAATTTTTCAATGAAAAACAGAGATCCGTCAGTACTTAAATGGCAATCAGTCGTTCAGGTTTTAATTAAGGCTGAATAGTTTTTCAGAGAAATGACGAAGGAATAATGAGAGAGTGGACAGAAGGCTTTGACGAAATGCTCGGAGCCTTTGTCGCGAGGCGAGGTGTCCTGTGACTTGACGTTTGGAGCCGACAAATGATGAATACTATAGGTACTGTGAAGCGATAGCGTGTACGATTACGTAATTTGTCAGTGCTAATAGAATTGATCGCTATAAGTTACAGCTGCGGTAGGTACTTACGCGTCGCATTTACAGAGGACTGACTGCCTGGCTGACTAATGCTTTTTTGTTGCGTCGCTTGACGTTTTTGGATTAACTAAATCTGACAGTTAAATAGCATTTTGGTGTAGGTAAGCGGCAGTTTTTTTTAAATAATACGCTATTAAAAAAAACCTACTTCAACTTTTATTACCTGGATGACATCTTCATATTTTCTAGTAATTTTCATTTAAAAACAAAACTACTGAACCGATTTCAATAAAATGTATATGGGACCACCTCTGAAGTATTACCAACCAAACAAAAAAGAATCATTAAAATCAGTTCATAATTGGCGGAGTAATCGCGTAACAAACATACAACAAAAAAAATATACAGTCGAATTGAGAACCTCCTTTTTTGAAGTCGGTTGATAAAATAATAGAGCACACAGGCAAACAATCCTCATCATTGCCACAGAAGAAATAATAGTGCTGCATACATGGCTGCATCTCCAGAAATAATGCCGGTACTAAGTATGTTGTTCTATTTAAGTATTCTATCAGCTATCTGGCTCCCATAGTCAAAGCTTTGCTTAGTTTGGGGCTTGTTGGCGTTGTGTAATAATGTCCAAACCATTTTTTTATTTTATTTATGAGCATGACCAATTAACAAAAAAACACAATCCTGTTTTTATACCCAATACGTGTATACAGTAAACGCGTATAAACATCGCGTATACCTACTATTTGCGTAACGTAGGTATTTTGTTGTAAAATAATCTCATGGTGTATAAGTAATGAGACGTCACAATTATGATGACTACGATACAAAATTTGTAATTGTTTGTTAAAACTATTTAAAGAAAAAAATATACAAGTAAATAAATTAATTACTAAAACCCAGCTGACATGTACTTGGCCTAATTCACATTAGATTTCTCCTCTTCAAATTCTTCATCATGTTTTTTCGCCTACAACAATTTATCACGCAATAAATACGAAAAAAACTAAATCCAACAACAAAGTTTAAAATCTGCTAATATTCTCAAGCTCGTAGACTGCTCCCGGCAAACTTGGAACGTTACTTGTATTAAATAGGTATCGATTTTATTATAAGAATAGGTACCTAGGTAGGTATTTAGTTAGGCGTACGAGTAAAGCGACAGTCGGCGGTAACGGCGCGAGCTCGGTTGCTCACAGTAACCCCATTAAAACTGCTTCGGCTCCGCTCCCGTCCCTCTTCATGAAATATTAAAAATTCAATTGCGCTTCTCTTTATTTTAACCCCCACCCACGCCTCCCCGCGCTCCCGTATAATATAAAATGAAATATGTATTCGAAAAAATAACGTTCACCTATAATTTATAATTTGTGTTACACGTACCCACCGCCCCTTGCCCCCCTCGCGGCGGCCGTGACTCCCGAAATGTTGCTTTACAAATCATGTTTAGGGCATGACTTATTTGCCTACGCAACGTTCCGCAGCCACTTTGTTTTAAAATGGTTTTAAATATATTCCGTTATAAATACATTCAGGCGTTCTTTGAATGGGATGTAAAATAAAAACAGTAAAGTTTATTGTGAAGCATAAAAACCAGCTCAGTTAGAGTGTAACTCTTACATCGAGGGTTCCGTACTACCAAAGTATTTAAGTTATTAATTAAATCGATGTGAAACTAAATAAAGTAGTGTGTGGAAACCAGACAACTCATAGAATTGCTTCTTTTTTTCTCTTTTTTTTTATATATAGGTACTTATTATACAAACAACAACTCACACACACAGAAACAACATAAACACACAGAACAAACATCTATTTGTGTCACAGACTTATTTTTCTGGATTTAAATCGAATCTACTTCCTACAGCTTTCAAAGCAGACATACGTTACCTACCAAATGAGCAGTCGACCGTAACCAACGGCAACTGACTAGCCTAGACTGTTACCGAGACACGCACCCTTTGAGTACGGGACAGTGTTGAATTTCATAGTAAAAGGTATACTATTTGTACTATAATTTCGTTATTCAGGTAGTAGGTATGTAGTATCGTGATGTCAGTATACCTACTACTTCCAGCTAGAAATACTAAAATCTTAGCAAAAAGTGCAGTTTTGTGGGAATTCCGATTATGGTCACGGAATAAAGTAGGGCCTCGGGCTCAGTAATACGTACTCGACTTTGACTCTAGGCTTCCGATGTACGAGTACGGTACTTTGAGACAAAAACGGTTTTGTAGTTTTTTTTTTTTTTTTTTATAATGAATGACTGATGCTTTTGGCCTCAGATGGCCTCTACAGCGTCACCGGACTTTAGGCAAGCGCAAACGGCGCTCGGCCTAGGTTTAGGTTAAAGGCGACTAGCTCAAGGGCACCTCAGACGGTAAGAACCTCGGCTTGGCCGTCGCCGAGAGTGGGGTCAGACTTGCCCTGGCACCCCAGAAGGGGTATGCCCTGGGGCCCTAGTAGGTTGATCTGGTTGACTATTTGGAGAGAATCTAACCAATCTTCTGACAGATCTGGGGAGTCCTCGACCTCGCCGGCGAGGTCGGTGCGTGTTTGTGAGCCTCTGGTAACCGGCGCCTATACCAAAAACGGAATACTTCCTGTTGCTAGGAGTGGTCGGATCGGATTGTAGTATTTGACGAAATAGTAATATTTATAGTGACACGTGATATAAATTTCTTAGCTTCCCACAAACCCTGGTACGGGGGACCCTAAAATTGAAGGAGTAAAAATGTCTACAATATATATTATAGTACCTACTATAGGTGACTGGTACCGTCCCCGTTCTAACTTCCGACAGCTATTGCACAGCGTTTTCTTCAAGCGAACATCGTTTTGAGTACTCGAAAAACTTTTATAGCATACTCACCTACGAACAAGGCTTTATTTCCTTGAAATTTTTATTTAAACATTTGCATGCAATAAAAAATGTCGAGTTGTGTGTACAGCGGCTTCGTTTAGTTAAAAGTGTGGACGATTAAAGTTCCGACATCAAAGTTGAGCGTTTCAACTGCAAACAAATTTAAAAAAGCACACAGACACGCCAACGTTAATAATTTATCCTAGGTATGAGTACGTTTGTGTTAAGAACTTTTTACCGTATTAATATCGCTTTAGCTATTAACGTGCGAAGTTGGTCGGTAACAATTACGTAGGCGCTCTTGCTGTTCTCCAATGCTAAAGTTACCTCTTTTGGTATATTTCAGATTCAGTGTCAAGTCAGTGCACGTTAGTTTGTGCAAAATAGTATTAATTCTAATCTTAGTGTTTATTCTTATATTAAACTTATTTTCTCTAATTATCAACCGACTTTAAAAAAGGAGGTTCTCAATTCGACTGTATGTTTTTTTTAATGTATGTTACGCGATTACTCCGCCAATTATGAACTGATTTTGATGTTTTTTTTTTGGTAGGTAATACTTCAGAGGTGGTTCCATATAAATTTTATCGAAATCATCAAAATTACTAGAAAATATGAAGATATCATCCAGGTATTCGAAGTTGAAGTCGGTTGACCTTTTTTTTAAACGCGTATTATTTTTGACATAAGAGGTAATGACATCAATGTGAACATTCGTAGTGTGAAGTTAGGTTTCACTCGAGAGAGCTTTCCAATGACAAAGACGAACGAAGAGAATGAAGAGATTGGTATTCATTTGTTTTCGCTTCGAATTTTCTGTGTCTATGCGTATTATTCTGTGTTATGAGCTAAACATAAACTTGTTAACTTCACGTGACTGTACTGTCAATTTTAAATTAACTGTTTTATTTTGTTTACATCCAGGATGATTTTCCGTTCTATTTACTTCTCTCTTCAGTGCTTGTAGCTATGTTAGAACTAGTTGACGCATTGGGATCGCACGCCGATGGGTGTGGATTCAGATTGGTATTATTAATAGATTTTTCCGTACAGTACATGATAAAAATGAGCTTTCTTGAGCTGTCGCTAAAGAAAAACATCGTAAGGAAACTGTAGCAACTAACGTGGAAAGCATAAAAAAGTTTCATTTGAAGTAATTTTCTCACTAATTAAAATTGTGATACGCGAGCAAAAACTGGATTTCACAAACTACTTAGTAGGTAGACGAACACCCAATAGTCCTTGTGGTGTGGATTATCATCTGGTAAACTTAGTGCACTATCATAAACTACTAATAGTTTTTTTTTGTTAGTTATTGGGGTCGCACGTTCTGCATTCTGCCAGTAACAAGTTTATGAATTTTCAGGTTTTTTTATTAAAATCAAGTCAAATATGTCATGAAATCACAGTTAGTCACACGAAATTAGTCATAGTCGAGTCCAAGTCATGCCCTAGTGAAGTTGTGGCGACTTCACTATGAGCTTCTACGGAGTTTTGAAAACAACACGAAAAGACATGTTTCACCACATTATATCACTTGTCCACACTCGTGCATGTAATTCAACACTCAATAAATAAAACACCACCATTTAAAAAAAAACCCAGTTTCAGAAAATAATAGAATGCACCGACATGATTATTCCGTGTTTTCGCCAAAACTATCTACTAATACTACTAGTTTTTGCTAAAGTAAAATGAAACTTTTTTCTTCTTTCCGCCTAGGAAGATTATGGCGTCGCACTTTGTGCATTTGCCAGTGCCAATTATCTAAATATGTATTAAGTTTTTGATGAATTCTTGAAATTCATTCAAGCCAAGTTAGTCACAGTCATAGTCAAGTCCAGTCATGCCCTAGTAAAGTCGTGGCAACTTTATTATAAGCTTTTTCGGAGTTTTGGAAACAACACAAAAACACACGTTTTACTACATTAAATCACTTGCCCACACTCTTGCCCGTAAATCGACACTTAATGAATAAAATGTCATTTTATGCATTAATACTCGAAAACACAAGTTTTGGAAAATAATACATTGCAGCGACATGATTTTTTCACTTTCCCGCCAAAACTCCAAAAGAAAATTTAAGAATCTTTGTGATGTAAGTATAACCAAACAATGACATAATGCGTATTTCACATATTTTGAGTTCTCACACAGTGATTATTTATCTTCAAAGATGTTAAATAATATTTATGTATGTCTCATTTCGCACATATTATGTGCAAAATGAGACATACACACAACACACATAGACAGAGCCACGCACATTATAAAATCAGAATTCTAAAACCCGTAAATAGTTTCAATGCAACAAAGGACAAAAAGTTCTTAATTTAAAAACGTGCAAGAATCTTTTTGTCTTTCTCTGCGCCTAACTACACTTGTTGGGTCGGGCGAGTGGCACGACAAAGGTGAGACCTGCTCTATCTGCGCGTACCCTCACTACAAGTGAACCGAGGCACTTTAGGTGCGAATGTCCACTGACTCTGCTATTTTATCGTGTCGGCTTAACAAAACGACGAATAATAGCGAAACAAAAGTTTTGAAATTTTTCCGTATTGTTTAATCAGCAAAAATCCCGTGCCTGCAAGTCGAAATACGTTTTTTTTTGGTATTACAAAGAGTTACCGCGAATTTTTAAGAGCCTGTGCAGCTTTCCCGAAACTAGCAACACCGTTCGTAGCCAACTTTCGCGCCGAACTTTGGCCTATTCGAACACTGCGTTCTCTTTAAATTTTTTTGTTCTTTTTAGAAGCGAAAACGCTGTTTTATTTTGTTTTCCTCGTTTGTCATTGTCGTTTGTGTGAGTAATGTGTTAATAGGTACCCGCACTTTTTGTTGCTTTTAAGTTAAGCGTTCGTTTGTGCTACGGAAACGGTGAAAACCAAAATGGCGGCTGCTGAGAGTTCTTAATTTGAAATGTGTCTTTTTGTTCTGACGCTAAAAGGAATCCTTAATCATGATCCATTAGTAGATTATGGATCACTAGTAATCGTCGTTGATATTAGAACTGCCCAGCATGAAGAACTGCAAAAACTCACACAAATATTATAAATGTGAAAGTTTGTCGGCGTGTGTGCTGTGTATGTTTATGGCCTCTTCACGCCGAAACGGCTAAACGGATTTGGATGAAACTCGGAATAGAGATATAGGCTACTTTTAACCACCATCATCATCACCGTTTTTCATCATTATGAGGGTGAAACGAATATGATTATAAACACGTATACAAATGCCAATTTGATTCAAAATAGTATGAGGACTCTGGTCAGTTAGTTATGTAACCAAAGCCCGAGGATAGGAAAAAGGCAATAGCTATCTTTTTTTATATACTGTCTTGTGACGAGACGAGCAAGACTTTCGCCTGGTGGTAAGCATCACGCCTGCCACTAACAGTAGCAGTGCTAGAATTGTGAACTTGCGAACACAATCCTGCGCCGCACTGCACTGCGCTCGTCACCCTGAGATATTAGATGTTAAATCTCTTCATACCCAGTAATTTCTCTAACCTAATCTTTCTGTAACCTTGAGAATCGCTCCAAAGACCGAGGATAGGAAAAAGGCAAAGCTATCTTGCTGTGTTTTGTCTTTCCAATGTTTACAAGATAGTTTGCATGGAAAGTAATGTATCGGGAATCATGTACATTGCAGTACCTATAGAATATCATAACAAAGCTTGTTTCCCTTGTTAATTCCATGAAACAGTTACAATATCGAAAACAATCATTGTACTGATGTACAAGTAAACTTCGTAAGTACTTTCGTACTTTGGTCGTAGTACATACCTATCGTACGAATACAAATTATTCACTTTTGCAATTTTCATGTTTCGAGATAGAGAACGAAAAGATAACGAGATAAACATAGATAGATATAATTACTAATGTTCTACGCCTAGGCGAAGAACCGCCGAAGTCTGAAACCGAAGAGTAAAGTGGCGCTAGACAGATCAAACTACTGCTTTATATCTACCGAGAGCGTCGCCAGCCAATGGCCCAGGGGGGCAAGTTGATATATGGACGATGGGAAATGATCAGCATTGACGAAAGAACTGAAATACTAAACTTGGAATGGAATTAGTGAATTCACTCAAGTTTCGAAGTGCGGGACTTATCGGTCAAGAAAGTCAATTTTTTAATCCTGAGGGGGCTGCCCACCCCCCCCTGCACTCCCTTGGCGACTCCCATGATATCTACTGTGGTAGAGCTCAGACTGAGTTACCGGTAGCAGATAAGGGTTCCGTCGAGTTTTGGCGGGAACACGGAAAAAACATGTCGTTGCAATCTATTATTTTCTTAAACTTGTGTTTTTCGCGAATTAATGATTATAAATGGGGGTGTTTTATTCATTGAGTGTTGAATTGCATGCACGAGTATGGGCAAGTAATATAATGTGGTGAAACATGTGTTTTCGTGTTGTTTTCAAAACTCCGTAGAAGCTCATAGTAAAGTCGCCACAACTTAACTATGGCATTACTTGGTTCGACTATGACTAATTTCGTGTGACTGCCTGTGATTTCATGTCATAATTGACTTGATTTTAGTAAAAAAAACTTGCAAATTTCTTAAACTTGACACTGGCAGAATGCACAACGTGCGATGCCAATAAATAAGAAGAAAAAAAAAGGGTTCCGTCGGCAGACACCCAGCGCGATGGGTTGACGACATCAGACCCGTTGCGGGTCATACGTCAAAGAGATTGGCCCGAGACAGGGAATGCCACAAGAGGAGACCTATACCCAGCAACAGAGGCCTAGATCTAGGTTGATGATGATGCTGATGATGATAACTTTAGTCATGGTACTGTTGTAAAAAAAAAAATACTGTGGCAAAAGCTTATTCATAGTTACTATGAGTTTGATAATTACGTAATGGTGCTTAATACAACAGGTCCGCGTGACTTTGTCCAATAACACAAACACTACTGCTCTTCTAACACTACTTCTTCAATACGACTTATTTTTGTGTTGATGTTGTACGGTGTTAGATAACTACTTACTACTTATATATAACAGTAAATGTCAGTAGCGCTCGTGGCGTAGCTTGTCTAAGTGATTCTAAACGATCACCGATGTTAAGCAACGGACGGTCCGGTCAGTCTTCGGATGGGTGACCGTGAATGGCATTTATTTCTGAGAGCTACCGTGGGTCGGATGACACGTTAAATTGTTGGTCCTGGTTGTTTGTTCTAGTTTCTATAACAACAACCGTCAGCCAAGTCAGTGGCCTTCGGGCGGCACATTAACTCTGACACTAGGGCTGGCCACTCAGCCTATACGAACTTACTTATTTAATACTTACCTGGGCACAGTTAGGTTGTTTGTCCTCGAACTATAAACTCGAACTTACCTGAAACAAAAAGGTACAACTAAAATTGCAGAAGCTATTTTTTTGGAAATATAAAGACAGAGCGGTGATTACTGTACTCGTTGGTGTACAAAAAAAAAACTCGCTCTGGATCACATGGATGGTCTGGTTGTACTACTGAATAGTACAACTGGTAGTACAAATGATGCAACTTTGAATCTCTAGTACTTTATTTTTATACAATCAGGTGACGAGACGAGCAAGACGTTCACCAGGTGGTAAGTATCACGCCTATCCATAACCGTAGCAGTGCCAGAATCGTGAACTTGCAAACACAATCCTACGCCGCACTGCACTGCGCTCGTCACCCTGAGATATTAGATGTAAAATCTCATCATACCCAGTAATTTCGCTGGTAACATTGCCCTTCAAACCGGAACACAGTAATGCTTGCACACTACTGCTTGGCGGTAGAATAACTGGCAATAGTGTGGTTCTTCCCCAGGCGGACTCTGCAGAAGAGTACTACCACTACAACTACTGACACTAGTAGTGCTGTCACTAGTGCTAGTGACTCTTCGGATCAAAATTGCTACTGAGTAAGTAGTTCAACTGGTAAGCTTCGATGCAAGCTTCGTTGAAAGCTTTTGACAGTTTCACATGGCACCCAAATATAAGATAATCGAATTAAAATGTCTGAACTAGATTGATTTTCATTAAATTGATGAACGTAGACCGATATTGGTGTCGATTCTGTTGCACCGCTCACTAAATTAAATTAATCTGACCGGTCTAAAATTATATGCGTCTCATTTCATTTCAATATGTTAGAAAAGGATGTCAACAGGTTTCGTCCTGTCAAATTAAGTTTAGTTTAGTGGTGCAACAGAATCAATACCACTGTTTGATTTTATCTGGAATCAATAATTCTATCCCAAATAGGCTAGATGACTGGTTTTTTTAAATTGTCGTATTAATATGTGGCCCATAAATATAGCTAATTAATGAAAAGAAAATGAAAATCTGATCAAAAATAAGCAACTTACAAGCATTTTAATAACATGCTAGACAGAGAGAAGAAACAGCAAATCATGACGTCACTTCTCTGTACGCCATATAAATTCTATTCTGACAAGTAAGGCGTGAAGTAATTTTTGGTTTTGTGGGAAAGGGACAGAGTTGTCTCTAACAAAAACTTTAAACGCTCATATATCAGAACATTATTAACCGATTTCAATTATCTTTTCAATAACTACTATATTTACTTAAATTCTTCATCTAAGCTATTGGTTTCAACGATATAAACACCAGTCATCTACCCTATTGCTCTTAGCATAATCACTAATTATCCTTTTAATATTCCACTAATTCTGGACTTAAGTCTACCACCAATAGTAATTATAGTAATAAATACATAAATAGTAATAGCAATACCAATAGTTGAGCGTATTGGATTCACATACGCCATTGATTTTCTTCTGCGAAAGTAACTATGCAGGTTTCATCACGATCACGATGTTTTCCTCTCACATTAAACTATCATTGCCTTTTTTACAACCGGCATTTATCTGAGTTTTATTATTTATTTCCATACTTTACTGTTCCCCCTTTACATGGTTTTTTTTTAAATCGCTTAAGGTATAAAACACTAAAATAAAAAGTCGCCAAAGAAAACACAAATAGAACAAAAATATTAGTCCCAGGATCTGGGAAGGACGATTGCAATTTGATACAATCAATCTTGAATGATACTTGGAGGAGTTAGCTCTCTTTACAGCTGCGAAGTGTTGCCACTAAATTGTAAAATACTATTTTAGCAAACATTTTATAGATTATAAAGGCTAAGGATATTTGCCATACGCAGGTAGCCTAGTGGTACAAATTTCCCGTACCTTCTTGTATGTAGTAGGCCAACATTTCAAATGCCTTTATAATATTAGTGAATCCGTACTGTTCCAACTATAACCATAAAATGTTTGATGCGTTTATGTATTGCCGTTGCATTTTCAAGACTAAACTATGGAATTCAGTTTCCCCAACATAGCAATAACGTAGAGTACAACGGTAGAGAACAACTACAGAGTCGCAAAGACTAAGCCGCTTACAGAACCGTCAAAAATACGCCGACAGACGGAATGCCGTGAGTCCATCTGTCGACCCTTCTGAACGATTCCGCTAAATACCTTACATATTCCGATTGAAGTGCGACTACTGGGAGATTTTCCGTCCGAACGCCCGAGGCCTGGTTAAGAATCTGTCGGAAATTTTGGGCGGTTACGCTAGAGCGGGTGGAATTCTCTCGATACAACGGAATATGGCCATGTCCGTACGGCTAATGTTCGACCGGCGATTGCTTCCATGCGTTACGTTTAGTTTTCGATTTGCTCTGTAGGTAATATTGTTTGAATTTGGGAGCGGCTGGCAGACATTTTCGTGGTTTGCTTCGGAACAGACATCGCGTAGAATACGTACCTATCCGTTCCTGTATTAGACTCTACGTTTAGAGTGCAGCGTTTGGGTTAACTTAATATTCTATTAGGTATTGGTAGTACGACTCTTTTACTAGGTATACAATGTGCTAAAAAAAAAGTGTAGTAATAATGAAGGGATGTATGTACTCATCATTATGAACAAGTTTTGCTATGGTGCCAACCTTGAAAACGCGAATAAAAAATCTTTTTTAAGGAACAACTGATATTTTTTCGCGATTTATTGGTTGGCCCCATAGTAAAGAGTTGTTCATAATGATGAGTACATACCCTTCAGTATTACTTCACCTTTTTTTAAAGCGTTACACCTTTATTATAGTATATTGATTTTCACCTAAGATTTCGGTTCTTGCATAGTACATAATAACTCCTACGATAAACGCTTCAGCTATCTCATCTTTCCGTCATTAGTATTTATAAGTACGAATGATTACGTAAAAACAGTACTCTAACCCGAAATGAGGTCATTGTACTCATAATTGTAAACAATTTTAACTACGAGGCCAAATCTGAAAAATAAAAAATATCACCTGTTTCATCATCATCATCAGCTATAAGACGTCCACTGCTGGAAGAAGGCCTCCCATTAATAGGGGGTGTTGCTATAATCCCCACTTGGCAGGCGGCTTGGGGATCGTAGAATGCTTACCACCGTTAACAGAGAGGACGTTGCTGCCCGTTCTCCGGCAGTTCTGGATGTAGTTTTATGCAGCTAGCATCATGCTGAGCTGGGCCCATTTGTTGCAAATAAACTAGTCGTAGGTGTATATGTTTAGGTTTAATTTCTGTAATATGTTGTGTTTAATTGTCTGAATTTAATCTAATTAATAATAATAATTAATTTAATGAATTAATAATGATTAATATGTTGTTTATGCGTGTGTTATGTTTTTGTCACAAATAAAGCCTTTTATATTTCTATTCCTAAATCCAAACCTAAGGGTCGACCCAGACGAAGGTGGCGTGACGAGTTGAACTCTTACGACAAGCACTGGGTCACCAAAGCCGAAGACCGAGCAGTCTGGAAGGAGGGCTGGGAGGCCTTTGCCCAGCAGTGGGATAATATTGGCTGAAAATAATAATAAAGAAATAATAATTTCTACATACCCAGGTCCATTCAACCAGTTCCATAGAAAAATTTTCCTTATTAACTTCGAGAAAATGTATGAATGGATATTATTTCAGTACGTAGAGTACCTACCTTCATTGATTTCCTTTCGGCCCTAATCTAGTTCTGCGTAACCCGGTTCAACTACAGTAATCTTAAACAAGTTTATCTAGTAATCTAAACTCATTAAGCTTCTGTTGCGTGATTTAGGGCAATATAATTAAATAGTAAATATTTTTTCGAGACGTTTATTCTGCAAAATTGCAAAAAATCTACAGACAATTACAGAGTCACATAAATTAAACTTATTATTTTCAGAATCGCGTGAGCCGATGCAAATGTACTGCCGCGTTAGCTGCATTACTATTGGCATAGGTATTAATATACTGTGTGTACGACTGTACGACTGTACGTAAGAATGTACGAAAGTACTTTCGTAGTAGTAGGTGAATATTTGTTTGAGGCCTCATTTCTACACGTAATTTTTTTTTTAAATATGATTTAGGCTTGCGTTTGACTGCCATCTCGTGACGATAAACGAAGATGCAGCTAACGATTGCCCAAAAAAAGGAGTTTAATGTTTCCAGAGTTCATGTATGTACCTATCTATGTCTATGTATGTATGTACTCGTATGTTTGTATGTATGTGAGTTTCTTTATTCCACCATAACTTCTAAATGCTTCAACAGATTTGGATGTTTGGGGTATCTTTAGAATCCTTACATCAGCCTTAGTGACACTGGCTTAGTATAGTGTTTATTTTTTATTTTGCTATGTATTCCTCTAGTTCCATTAACATTGTAATATAAGTTACTTAATTCTAAAAAAGTTTTTTCTTAATTCACATAATCACACAAACAAACATACTTTGACTTTTGTAATTAAATGTAGAATGAGTCCTACTTTTAATAATATGAATGTCAAAGTTTGTATGTTTGCACTCAATCACACAAAAACGATTAAACAGATTTAGACGAAATTTGGTTTAGAGGTAGCTTATAATAACACATAGACCTTGAATCGCGGGAGTATTTACGGGGCACTGGTATTCCTACGTAAACATAAAAATCGAAATACTTAATAAGTAAGTACCTAATTAGGTATTATATCTCAATAACTTACATGAGCACATAAATATAAGTATTATTTTATTAGTTTTGTATTTTAATCACTTCGTCGTCAGCCATAAAACGTCCACTGCTGGACGAAGGCCTCCCCCTTAATAGAGGGGTGTTGCCATAATCCCCACGCTTGGCAGGCGGCTTGGGGATCGAAGAATGCTCACCACCGTTAACCAAGAGGACGCTGCTGCCCGTCCTCCGGTGGGTCTGGTTGCAGTTTAAGGACATACCCAGGTCAATCACTTAATTTAATTTAATTATTACATTTATATTATTATTATTTATAGGTATCCAAATTATGTTAAAAAACACAAATTACATTTAAAAGTCAATGTCAGAAATAACTATAAATTTAATAATAATACGCTTTCTTTGATTATATAGAGAGAGAGCTAGTTCCTCCGAGTACGCTTTTAAAAATAAAATACAACCGACTTCAACTTCCAATACCTGGATGACATCTTCATATTTTCAAGTAATTTTGTTTTATTAACCAAAACCGTTAATAAAACAAACTGAACCGTTTTTGATAATATATATGGAACCACCTCTGAAGTATTACCTACCAAACGAAAAATGAATCATCATAATCAGTTCATAATTGGCGGAGTAATAGCGTAACATACTGACATACAACAAATTTTGCCTTTATTGAAGTCGGTTGAAAAAAAGACGTACTCGCCGTAAAATACGATACCTTATATAGAATAGTTTTTATGATATTTTTTCAAGACTGTCGGCAAGTAATTGCGATAAATAAATTGAACTATACATACAATAATTATAATCGTAACAATCAGAGCGGTGAAAATAATTGCCTGCGTGATCATTTACTGCTGTGTTATTCAAGTATTTAATGTATTATGTTGGTAATACACTGTTGTATTTTGCCTCAATCACGCTAATACTTAGTTTCACTGCTTCCATATTTTAGTGACGCATGCTAGGAATAGATAGAAATAGTACATTGTTATCCTAGGGGTGAAAGTAACTTATTTAGTCCCGAGACGGGGTTTGGCTAATCGGGCTAATAGTTCGAGGGACTAAATAAGTCTTTAACCCCGAGGTTAACACTGTGCTATTCATTACGAACACAAGGAAACTAAAAATAAAATCATGAACTGACACTGGGAAATGCACGAGAAGTGCGAGACAATAATCCTCTGAGGAGAAATAAAAAGTTGGAACATGGTTCAATACTGTATGTGAAAATCAAGTAAAAATAGAACTAGTATTTTTTTATTAATTTGAGTGTCTGTCATTTGTCAACTGTCACTGTCAGTACAAAGTGATTCTCCCTAGGGCTGAAATGTTTTACTTCCAACCCGCTCTTCAGGCAACTTCAGACCTACTTTCCAAGTATGAGTAATGAAAATACATTAACATTATGTTTTATAGTAAATTTGGTAGACTAGTGAAGAGAAGGCTTGTCTTAAATTTGTGGAGTCGCCTTCATTATTTTTATTCTTCTTTATATGAAGTAAAACATCGTGATCGTCTTACATGAAAGCCAGTTGTGAATAGCAAAAAAAAAATCTGCTGTTCCATACAAAAAGTTCATCGACCTTAGACAAAATGTATGGAACAGCTGTTATTTTTCATTTTCAATGTTGGCCCTATAGTAAAAGTTGATTGTTTTGGTGTACAGAATATGCCCTTAAAAGGATGCTAACTAATTAGAACTAACCCTGTCTCCCGCTCCCGTTTGTCATTGTGTTTGCCAATCCTGTGAATTATATTTTATGTAAAGCGTGTTAAAATGCCATACAACAAAAAGAAAAACTACCAATCAAAAATTGCGTGCGAAAAACAATCACCGTTGAGCATCGGAATTGAACAAAGGCGGCTAGCTTTTATTATTTGTACAATAGCCTCTTGATATCCTCGCAGAGGAACTGACGTTAGGCTGCGCACACACTGGCCGGAAATGACGCGTCCGTCACTATCTTGACGCTTAGAAAACGCACCGCGATTGTCGCTACCCGAATTCAATAGCGTGAAATGCATGTTTGGAAAGAGACTTATTTGCGAAATTAAAAGTATGTTTTAACTAAATACCCACTAAAACCTGAGGATATTTTTAGAAGGTAGTAAGTAAATACCTACCTATTTACTTGTCGTGCCGTTTATTTAATGTAAGGTTGGAAAAAAGTGCACTGTAAAGGATAATATAGGATTTATAAATAAATATAAATATTGGGGGGACATTTATTACACACAGCGCCATCTAGCCCCAAAGCTTGTATTATGCTAACTACTAAGCAAAGCTTGTATTATGGAAACCAGATAGCTGATAGAATACATATATACAAATTTTTTTTCGTAAATACATACTTATAATACATATTGGAAGAGCGAAGCTTTGAAGATGCTTTAAAGAGCTATTTAGTAGCTGTTAACCATAAATAATATCGTGAACCAAAGTATAGTTTTTATAAGCATCTAAACAAATAATGACGGTATTCCCGTTTGCGCACCAATTACTTAAGCATATTCCCAAAATAGCACAATTATTTTTTTGGCTTAGTGCTATTATTGAAACAAAAAATAGATAGATGGGATAGAATAGATATGAATAGATGTTATTCTTTTTTGACCTACGGTAACACAGTTTCTAGTGATGGGACAATAACAAAACTTAGCAGTTTTATATGAACTATATACATTGTGTGACAAAAAGGATCAACAATACTGAAAGGTACGCATGTACTCATCATTATGAACAACTTTTACTATGGGGCCAACTCTGAAAACGTGAAAAAAAAACAGCTGTTCCATACAAAAAGTTTTTTGACCTTGGACAAAATGTATGGAACAGCTGATTTTTTTTTCTCGATCTCTTCGCGTTTTTTTTACATCATGCCTGGATGACATCTTCATATTTTCTAGCATTTTGATTTAAATACCAAACTACTGAACCGATCGATCGTATCGATAAAATTTATATGGAACCACCTCCGAAGTATTATTACGTACCACACAAAAAAAGAAATTAAAATCAGTTCATAATTGGCGGAGTAATTGCGTAACATAAGTACATACCAAAAAAAAAGACAAACATACAGTCGAATTGAGAACCTCCTTTTTTGAAGTCGGTTGAAAAATGGCTCTAGAGACATTATCCAGGAAGAAAATAGGGGAATACGTTTTTAAGGAGAATCGCTCACCGGATGCCTTCTTAATGCACCACTCGTCAAAAACCTCAAATTAAAGAAACGCTTTGACCGACACCTACATTAACTGGTGTCTGGCCGTTCAGTGTTACGTTCCTATACAAGGCTCAATCAGTTGGGTAAATGGGTTTGGTTTCTATAGCTATCGACATTGCTATTGCCTTCTCGCTATCAGGTTTTTGCGATCATATGTGAGTGGCAGCTGACAAATACGATAATTTGTTAGTTTGTCTCTGGTAAAAGATACTTTAGAATCAACACATAATTTCATGTCAAGAAACTTATTTCTATGATTTTTCTTCTTGAGAATGTTTGTAAGTCTGTATACATAAATAAAAATATCAAATTAGTGGACATTTCACACAGCGCCTCCTCACAGAAAAGCCAAAGCCCTACTTCTTAGGTAGAACGCCTGTCAAAACAGTTTGTAAAGCAATTGTATGGAAAACCGCTGTCGCCAGTTTCACACATAATCGTGATGAAACTACGACGAAAAAATGCCAATCATTGGTCGCGCATTTGAAGTAAAACGCTCGAAATAGCATTTTGCAACAGATTAAAATTAATCTAATTACGATGTAATGTGGTTTGGTATCCTACGCGTCTATTTAAATTGTCTTTTAGAGTATTCTCAGTTTAAAAACATGTATATTGGTAGAATTATCATTAAGCGCATTTACACTTAATGCCAGCTAGCGCAGCCCGTCAGATTTCCGTTCTACTCACTTTTCTCTTCAGCGGCGCCACCTACCTCCAAACTAAGCAGAGTTTGGACTACGAGAGCCAGATAAAATAAAGTTCGTATAGGCTTAGTCGCCAGCCCTTGTGTCAGAGTGTTTGCCACCCAAAGGCCTCTGACATGGCGGTTGTTGTTACAGAAATATAGAACAATACCACCGGGACCAACAATTTACCGAATCATCCGACCCACGGTAGCGCCGAGATATAAATGTCACTCACATGTCATGTGGTAAAAAACACCAAGTAACTACCATATCAATGTTGACATGATATGGTAGTAATGTTAACTACACGGAAATACAGACAAAAGAAGAGCCAAGTCAAAAACAAGATGAGTGTCGTCTGCATTTTAAAAAGCAACTAACAAAAAAAGACTATTTCGTGAAGTACCACCACATCATAAACAACCCATGTCTGTGACAGTCTATGCATACGATATGGCCTCTATGCATTATTTCGCGACACGTAATACTAAAATTGTCTAAGCTCAGCACACCCCTACGCCTAAACCTCGCTCCACACAAGCTCATGCACCCCCACATCGAAACGCTGCACCCCATACCCGTTCGCTTATACAGAGTGATTCTTTTATTTTACGTTTTAATTCCATCAAACTTGCATACACTTTTGATCGCGGTGCCTTTATTGGCAGTGCAGTGGCGGCTTCCTTGCATTCGTTTTGCCCTGTCGGTGAATTTTAACGTCCATAAGCGCTACGTGTGTGAGTAACTGAGATTCTGGAAAAATATTCAAATTCTAGCTACGAGTAGGTATGTTATCCTCACCACAAAGCTTAAGAGGGAATTCGGTCTGCGATTTTCCCTAGAAAGGCATTCCCTTATTTTCTTCCAGGAGAATGCCTCTAGAGCATTTTTTTTATAAAGTCTAGGTCTACTTCAGGCATGCCTCTGTCATATCCTTTTTTTCAGCAACTAATTGCTCAAGAAAGTATAACCCTCCAAAATTTACTATGAATATATTTGAATGGTTATCTATTTTTAATTATAAAGAGGAATACGTTATTATGGCGAATCGCAGACCGGATTCCTTATCCGGGATATTTTTTTTAATATACTTATCTATTACAACTTTTTATCATGGAAATTTCTTCAAATCATAAACAATATGAATTGAAGTGAAGCGTGATTAACAAGTTATAACTAGACTTTTACTGTTACACTTGAATGAAGTTGTACTTGTTGCGCTAACTCGACAACCCAATCCAATTTACATTACGACTACACAACACAATGTTTCGAGAAAAACTAAATGCACTGTACTTCTATCAGCATATCAAATCAAAGGTCATTGAAGAAGTGTCGGATTTATATTTTTTATGAGTGTCGTCGTCAGCCATAAAACGTCCACTGCTGGACGAAGGCCCTTAATAGAGGGGTGTCGCCATAATCCCCACGCATGGCATGCGGCTTGGGAATCGCAGAATGGTCACCACCGTTAACCAAGAGGACGCTGCTGCCCGTACTCCGGTGGGTCTGTTTGCAGTTTAAGGACATACCCAGGTCCATTTATTATTTTTATAAGTGTATGCCACTTTATTTATGCCGCCCTATGTACCTTTCTAAAATAATAGGGGCGGCAGCGTCCTCTGCGATCTGCCGCCCCTAGGACGCTGCCGTCCCTATGCCGCGGCCTATACGGCCTATTAACAACACCAGGACTGCATTGAAGGTTGGGTGGTCCATGCACCACCATGTTGGCCTGGTGCGGATTGGCATTCACTTATTTACACTTTTAATAATTTACTCCGAACATATTTATGAAGATAATCAAGAATTATCTTCAACGTTAAACCAGTGGCATTATTTTTACTTGCACTGTACACTGTACAGAATTTGCGGGTGAGAGCAGTGTGAATTTTAAAATCCGTTTGTAAATTCTAACTGGTCGGTATCCAGGATCGAATTCACGACCTCGAGAAATGTCTTCTATTAACGAACTACCAAAATCACGATCGCAACTACACCTTAAAATTACACTGATCTGTGTTTTTTGTTCCCTTTAGTGTCGATGTCCGTGATCGAACCTAAGTGTCGCAGCACTTCCCGCAATTCGGGCGCTATTCCAGCACATCCTGTATGCACGCGCACGGGCGCCGCGGAGGGCGTCTATTTGTTTTGCCATAGCTTTGTCGAGCTTGGGACATGCAGGTCATTAATTGTTGTGAACGCGGCCTCCTAATCGATAGTGCGCGTTCGATTCTACTTTATATTAATGTTATTTGTGCTTGCATGCCTGTCCTCGTAATGTTCGGCCCCTAAATATCTAATGGGGCTCGATCGCGCTCAGAGCGAATTCTGCTGCTTAACCGTTATGTTGGAATGATTAATTAGAACTAGGCATGGTTTCCGGTATGAATTGTGAACGGCATGTAATGAGACGACCCGCTGACGGGCAAGATATCGAAACGATGGTGACAGATTACTGCTCGTATTTTGTTTGGGTATGACAACCAGCCAGACATGACAACCAGCAACCAGCAACAACAGCGTAGCGCTCATGGGCGTAGCTTGCACTAAGGGAAGTAAAGAGTAGGGCCTTCGCTTTACTGTGGTAGCTTGACTACGCAATTCAATTCTTACTACCGAACGTAACAAACGATCAGATTACTTTTTAACTACAACAAACTACATAGTATCACATCTTTGAAAACAGATCCAATGAGAATATAAAATCTCACTAGATCCATCGTGGATCTGGCTCCTGTATCTACTGAAATTGATCCATAATATCTAACTCTTTAAACGACTTAGCCTATTACTCAAAAATAAATGGATTTTTTTCAGACCAATGAAAGCCAAGAGACGATCCAAATACTAAATGTTTGGATGGGCGACCGAAAGTACGCGCAGCGTGGGTCGAATGACTAGTTGAGTAGTAGGCCATTTTTTGTTATAGCCAGTCTATATTTGTATAGTTCGTCAAACCACACAGCGCAGGTGTAGACAAGAAAGTCACCATTTTACAATGTTTTCGACCGAACTTTTTGAAGGCGTAGCAAGGTTTGGCGAAGGTTTGCTATTCCATGCAGGTGTGGACGGACAGTTACGCTATGTCTAGAGAGCTGCCACCGCCAATTCTGTGTCAGAAGCCTACGGTTGTGTGACAGGGTCAGGTGTGCAGCAGGCTCACTGCAAAATTACTTTTAGAGCTGCTGAGAGCTAAAGAACGTATTTTGCTATTTTTTATTGCAACTAAATAGAGTTCAATGTCGCGATTCAGTTGATGTTAGTTGAATTTAATGTCTAAATTTTTCGCGATATTATTTTGTTTATATATAAAGGGAAAAAAAGAGAAGCTTAGTGAAAAAAATATAGATATGTGCTTACTTTAGTAAATTTCCTTTTTTCTAATTAAGTACACAAAGTATAGTAGTTGTCACTCAAAATATTGAGAAATGCGACACGGAAGATTTTTTTATTAGCGTTTTTTTCGTTTTTTTTTTCTCAAGATGCCTGAGATTTTGTACAATATTATTACATAAGTGTTTTTTGTAAACTCTTAACTATGCACTGTATTTTTTCCAAGTGTGTATAAGTAATGGATATTGCCTAACTGCGCGACGAAATTACATATATACATAACATTATGGATTTTGACATATTATGGATTTTGTGTTTGGGCAACGTCTTAAAAGGCTTAGGCCATTTCCCATACGCCACCTGCGTATACTAAGCGTAGTGGTACAAATTTGTCATACCTCCTTGTATGAATTAGGCCAATATTTAAAAATCTTTTAGCTAAGAAGCTTTCGTTAAGACTTTTCTATTTGTGTTTGAAATCGCGAACAGGGTGTCTTTTTTGCAAATTGTCTCATTTATGTTGTCATAAAACATTAACGTGGAAGATCACAAAAAAATATGTGTTTAATTTTTCAATCTCTCTCACCAATTTGAACGATACTAACAGAAACAAAAAAAAATATATCAAAACTTTGTACTGTCTAGATCAAAAGGTGCTATTAACATTTTCTAAATTCGCACTCTTTCGACAAAAACGTGCAAATTACGATAGAGACAGATAAGGCAACAGCTATAATACCTTTTACAAAGAGTGCCAATCCAAATAATCTGTAGACTCTCGGTTAATTTATCTCGTTAGCAGATACCTATTGAATAAGCAATGCGATATTCACGTTTGAAGTGCACCAATTACAGGTATACAATAACTCCTCTCGCGCAGGATTGCCCTAACTTTTGCAATTTTTTTTACACGACTGCCCAAAAAAAGGAGTGTAATGTTTTCAGGGAAATTACTGTAATCATCATCATTGACCTCCTTGTATCACATGACTTTGGCCCTCTCCATGACTTGATCAACAAAGCTTATCCTCGGTCTACCGGGTCCTCGACTTGCTTATATTTTTCCCATTCTAATATTATAATTTTTTTAATTCTTTTTTTCTATCTCTACATACTGAGTATGAAGAGATTTAACATCTAATATATCAGGGTGACGAGCACAGTGCAGTGCGGCGCAGGATTGTGTTTGCATGTTCTCAATTCTGGCACTGCTACTGTTAGTGGCAGGTGTGACGCTTACCATCAGGCGAACGTCTTGCTCATCTCGTCACTTGATTGTAAAAAAAAGGGGTTATGTATATATATATGTATGTGAGTTTATTTGATGCACCATAACTTCTACAGAATTTACTTTAACACATTTAGATGTATAGGGGGCTATTTACATTGGTACTCAAGAAATTGGTGTTCAAACGGGAATCACCCGAATTATCACATATAAATGAAAACTTTTTTCTAGTTTTCACACATTTTCAAAAATTCAAAACAGTGAAATTTTGTTTTGCCAGCTTTAGTACTAGAAAGAAAGAAATATGGACAGCGTGCCACTAAACGCGTTCATAGCTTGGTATTTAGGGGCATGTCTGCTTCTAGAGATAATCAATGGCGAGCTGAGATTTGATAATATTTTATTTAAAAAAATAAAATAAGAAATAACTCTGTTTCACTTATGGCATGTTCTAACGAATGTTTATCACTGGAACGCAACCACGATATGAGAAAACATTTATATTACCACAAAGAAACGTCAATTACTAAATTAAAAAGGTAATGTCAACAAAATTCTTGCTATTGTCCCCAGTGTTATTTAGAAAACTATTTGACTTCAGTGTAACTCGCTCAAACTGTTATGAAATTGTTTGTTTCACAGTTTCAAGATTTCAAAACTGTGCGCTGGTTTTTCAGTTAACATGTAAACTGTCATTGTTTAACGCAATTGTTATAACAAGAGAGTTATTGTTTACGGTATTTCTTATAAATATGAGCTTTTACTGAGAAACGGTGTAATTGCTGGTTGTTCGGTGTTTTATCAGAATTCACGTTTCAGTAATGTATCGGCGATTTCAATGTTGGCCCCATAGTATAAGTTTGTTTTGATGTACAGAATATGCCTTTAAAAGGATGCTGATTAGAACTAACCCTGTATATTACAAGAAAACTATGAACTTCTACAGCATGCTACAAGTTAATGTACATTATTTGGATTTACCGATTTGGTCTGGATTTTTGACGTTTATATACCGTAGAAACATTTTTATATTCGTCACTTGCTAAATAAGTTATCCTACTATACTTATTAAATAACGTGAAATTTAATTATTGCATGCCACAAAGATGCATGGTTCTTTTTTATATTGTTATAAGTTATCTATATGTACCTACGAATGTGGTGTGCGTGTAGTGACGATATGCCAGTCAATGTAACTTGATCAGTTTTCCTCGATAGAGCTACGACGCTACACCGAAAACGGTCGTAGTTCGTAGCGGGTCTACGGTGCCTGTCTTTGTAGGATATGAGTTTTGACTGGCTTCATTATACAAAACAAAGCCTCCAGCTAGTCAATTTTCACTATTATAATTAAATATTGTAATAATGATTGAGCCTTTTTATTGAGCTCTACATGCGTTATTTTCTACATAAACTTGACAAACAAAAGCACACACATTAAAAATATGTGGCTTTATAAAATTAGTATCGCACATACATCATACATTTTCAATAAGTTTATAACGATAGAATATAAAATAGACACGAAGAAAAGGGACCGCAGAAGCACTCCATGACGCAAACACAGAAATCATCTTTACCAGGTACTAAAATTGGAGGGGGTGCAACAGTCCCTGTTTGATTTTAGGAGGGAATTTGTCCACCCTGCCCCCTTCCTGCCACTTCCGCCAGCCGCTGAACAGTCTCCGAATTTTACAGTATTATTGTTTTCTGTGTTTGACAAGAGTGTTTTAAATTGCCGAGGTTAGTAATTGCCACCTACGTCTGAGTTTATCTACTTCGTCAGTAAATCCTAGGCACTAACTGCACGAATTTTGTTATCATTGGCTTCCTAGCTCCGCTATCTATCGCCTTTACGCCATACGTCATTAGTTATGAAAGTGATGGTCGTATAATTAATAAATAATCAACCTTGCCTGTGTTAAAATTTAAATCTTGTACTTTACTTGGAAAATTGGCATTTGGCATGTACGTCAGGTGAGACAGAAACAAAAAAACATAGTTCAACAATAACTCACGAACGGTCCGAAATTTTGTCAGCAACTAGTAAACATATAACAAATAAAAGCCAAATAGTTATGTTCAAAGTATGGTAAGTAAATAGTGTTGTATAGCAGTTTTGTAGTTCTAACATCGGTAAAGATAATATTGTGAAAATACAGTAATCACGAGGTCATAGTTCAGGGCGAACTAGTCTAAACATTAGTATACAGACAAAATATTAGACAAGGAGATTGATGTTGAAGCAATTTGCAATGCTATTTCTCAATTAATACATTTGTCTCGGTGAGGATGTGGCCCACTTAGGAATGTCAACGGATATAGACGATCGCGAATCATCTGAGACACGAGTCAATTTGATGATGTGCCTATTGGTAAATTATCTAGTAAGGCTATTCATGTACATGAAGCCACTTAAGGCACTCGAGTAGATTATTACCCCGAATTGATTACCTACTTACATTTTTGTTTTATTCATATGAGAATTACCTACTCATCTTAAATTTAGCCTTAAACACTTAGGGCCGCTTGCATAACGTATGGTCTTTAATTTCATTTAACTAAACACGTTTAGCTGCCTAAACACATTTTGCCTAAATGCATTTAGCGATGCCTTGCGTAAGACGCTTTCCGATGCTATTTAACTAATCGTTTTTAGCGCGTCCCATAAAATGTCCACATGCGGACCGTTCGACGCATTGAATGTTTTTTTCCGTCAAACCATCGTCAAGCACAGTCAAGCACTCACAATTTTGATTTGTTTACGTAGAACAGAATACATTTTAATTGTAAACTTCAAATAATGCCATGTGTTGACTGCTTTGTTGTTTTTTTGTTTTCGTTAAGTTACCGTGAAGCCTTTGTTCCAGGAACTCAATGCTTTGAAGAACTCAATGCTTTGTTCACTGGTGTACTAGTAAATGATTATAGGAATATTGAATAAAAAGTGCATGGTATTTTATTTAAATATGAGTAGGTATATAATATAATTATATAGTACCTACCTAAATACATGACGTCTATTTTTAGTAGCAAAATCACCTGTGATATGAAATATGAAATTTATCTTCAAAAAAGTCGTCAAATAATCTTGACCTCAGAAATAGTTGCCTTGGTGCAATGGTCTGGCTAAAAACATCTCTCACATCTCTTCATCATCTGAGAAATCCCACATATCCATTGTAGAATTTGTAGATGGTTTATACCTATAGGTAATATTTTTTTTAACAAAACATTGCAACTACACCGATACAGCACATCACAAATGATGTTTCTTTATTATTTACACGAAAATACAAAATAACCAAGAACAGCTGACCATTCAATATGGCGCTAAACACATTTAAATTTCGCTAAACGGTCATTCCGGAGTGTTTAATTTTGACAGTTCGCTAAACATATTTAAGGGTTTATTTTTTGTTGTGCAAGGTGCTAAACGTGATTAGTCACCTAAATGCATTTAAGTGGTCGGCTAAACGCATTTAAGGACTGTTACGCAAGTGGCCCTTATTCATGAATAAATAAAAACAAAACTTTATTAAAAACCAGTTAATACAGTCATCATCATCAGCCCTGAGACGTCAACTGGCAGAACGAAGGCCCCCTTAGACCGCCACACTTTACGACAACCTGCCATTTGCATCCACCAGTTGCCCGCGACTTTCACAATGTCGTCGGTCCACCAGCTAGTGGGAGGCCTTCCTACGCTGCGTCTTCCGGTTCGCGGTCGCCACTCAAGAACCTGTATTCACTCTTAGTGAATACAGTAATACATACATTTAGTTACCTTACATAACGAGCTGCGTGTCTCAGATTCAGAAACCAAAATGAAATGTTTCAGAATGAAATATATAGGTACAATAATTTTATTGTGAGTGCAAAATTGAATTTATCATTTTATAATAAACACAATAATTAGAACCAAGATGGCTTCATTGATTTCATTGGTTTCTTCTCGACTACCATTCAATGTTTAATTTAAGGTTAAGCTATTTCTAGTTATACTTATCTAAATTTTCCTTGGAGAACGTTTCCTATTGCCGCTCAAAAATCCATGCCCCATGACCCCCCCTCCCCCCTCCCCCCCACCCCCACGCCCCCCCCCCCATGCGAGTTTCGAGAAAACCAAGAAGTATTATATATCCAAATGTGTTGACACATTAACCTTAAATACACGTTACGTACAATAGTTTCATTTCCAGAAAATGCAGAAAAGTTGAGTACAATGGCAACATCCCCTGTACAATAACGATATTATAACTTACAACTTTAATAAAACGTATCTACTAATCTAAATTCATATTCTAACGTCATAAGCAAAGCAGGGTATCGGTGCGTACCGTAAATAACACATTGCCGTTATTGTTAAATATTAGCGCATAATTCAAATTCTCGATGGCAACACTAGCGATAAACAATTAATCTGGCAATAGGAGCGTTTTATCTGCGGCCCTGTGAGCCGCGTAGCCTACGTCGTTCTAATCATGGTCCAACTCATGAATTTAGATCCGCCGAACTCTAGGGTTGTGCGCGTTTCTTATAATCTAGCCGATATTTATTCTATATGATATTATGTGAAAGCAGGAAAATTAACTGTTTTTTTAAAGCGGTTTCCATTTCGTTTTATTGTCTGAATCACTCTGGCAAGAAAGTGAAAGTACCACAAGAACGAACTTGTTGAGATTTGGCTCCCGAAATACAATAATCGTTATTTTCATCACACTTGCTCGTAAAGTAGATCTTATTACATCGCTTTTAGGCTCATAATCCAAGCTATTATACACGCGTGCTTTTTACTTTACATTACGGCACTTGTACTATAATAGGTATAACCCGGTAAAGTCAAGTTTGTACGTGACTGCAATTAGACGTACGTGTACGAAGCACTCTTAATATAGCCGGGTAATACTTACAGTTTTTTTGTAATACCAACAAAGAGTTCTTATGCCGCTGAAGTAAATATCAACCTGCGCGCGCATTACTGATTTGGGCGCCATTTTCCGCAAATGTTTGTTGACGTTTTCGCTGTGTGGTTGATTATTATCAAAAAAAATTGCTTTTTCCTCGCAAGTGTGACGAAAACAGTCGTATGGAACTCTTGTGCTATTAGTCATTACGCTCTCGGCATTCTTATCGCGCTCGCCTGCGGCTCGCGCGCATAATACCGCCTCTAGTGTAATGACCAACATAGCACACTCGTATCATAATGTACTATTATGATACTAGTGCGGTAAGTTGGTTTTTACAACCGAGTAGACGAACGAAAACCCGAGGCGACGTCGAGGGCTTACCATAGTCACGAGTTTGTAAAACCAATACCGCACGAGTGCCATACAACGTTTTACAACACATTTGCGAGAAAACACATAACAGGAGTACTTACAACTGCAGATAATGAGGCAAACTTTATTATTTTGTTGTTATTATATCGGACGGAAAATCGCAACTAAATACCAACTTGACACTGACAAATGCTCAAAGTGCGATGCCATAATCGTCTTAGGAGGAAAGAAGATAAAAAAAACTTCGTTCTAAAGTTCGTCTTCGTTAAAACGTTTCTAATATGAGTGTCTTTTCGTGTTGTTTCCAAAACTCCGAAGAAGCTTGTAGTAAAGTTGCCACGACTTTACTAGGGCATGACTGGACTTGACTGTGTCTTACTAAGTGTGACATCACTTTGACTGTGACTTAGACTCATTCGACTTGAAAATTATCAAAAACTTGATACAAATAAATAAATACATGACACTGGCAAATGCACAAAGTGCGACGCCATAATCCTACTAGGAGGAAAAATGAAATGGCGTGAATTAACAAATGGCGCTACGTGCGCGTGGTGAAAATTTGAAAAAAAAAAAGAAATTAGCGGTGAGAATTTCTTTCGTCACATTTTCTGTTTAGTCTTGGAGGATCTAGCTCTCTCTCTCTCATATAATCAAAGTGTTTAGTATTAAAGTAAGACAAACGTATTGAGCAAAAGCGCTTCCAAGGAGGTTCGATCATTCAGCTTATTTATTCTCGTAATGTGAAACTCTTTGGTGGAGTTCTTAAATTATTATTATGGAAATTAAACAAATACCGTAAAGTTTACGCACGGCGCTATACAAGGGAGGTATTTTACCGCACACTCTGTTGTATAGTGCGTCATGTTCATTTTCGAACGATGTATACAGGCTTCGTAAATGCATTTTTCGAGCAAATGTGTTGTAAAAAATTAAAATGGCGTGAAGACTGTAATGAGCTACATATGAGAACAAGTTCAGCTTACTTTCATTCATAAATTTGTCGTTACACGCTTACGCTATTTTGCACTCACATTTTTAAATGATGAAATATAAGCAAGTCTAACGTAGGATTTAAATTGTAATGAATAAACTTTATGTGAGAACTCTACTAGTTGTAAAATATACAAAAAAAATGTCGTAAGAAAATGTTTCAAAAATTACGACACAAAGATACCTAACATCAAAATAAATTAATTATATAACATAAAAATTAAAAAAATTGGTCAGCATTATTTTTAATTTCCAAAAGCCCGCAGTGTCTGAAGACAAGGATCTACGACCAGTGTGTGTTGCTAGTGATGACATATGGAACTGAAACGTGGTCTTTAACTGCTGGCCTTTTGGAGAAACTCAGAGTCAAGCAACGGGTAATGGAGAGAGCTATTCTCGGAGTTACTTACTTTGCGCGATAGAATCCGGAACTATGATATTCGCCAAAGAACCAAATTTACCGAAATGGCTTGCAAGGTTTGCAAGTCGAAGTGGCAATGGGCAGGCCACATCGCTCGAAGAACTGACAACCGATGGGGAAGAAAGGTTCTTGAGTGGTGACCGCGAACCGAAAGACACAGCGTAGGAAGGCCTCCCACTAGGTGAACAGCCGACATTGTAAAAGTCGCGGGCAACCGGTGGATGCAGATGGCAGGTTGTCGTACAGTGTGGCGGTCTAAGGGGGAGGCCTTCGTTTAGTTGTGGACGTCTCCGGACGTCTCCGTTATCATCAATAATGATTTTTAATTTATGCCAAAGTCAAATTTTAAGCCGAGTTCATCATGCAAAATTTCACAACCCTACACTATCTATTTGTAGTGCTTGTCTGATAAAATGGATAGGCCAGCCTGATCAATTTATAAAGCCTTGTTTGTTTTCTTAGCAAATAATATGTGCCAAATTTGGTGTCTAGTTGCCTTCTTGTGGTAAACATACAAACAAACAAACTTTGTTTCACAGTTATAATAATATTAAGATTCCAAGAAATAAATGTTAATGTTAAGCTTATACAAAGAGGATATACAATAAATTAAAATATTTAACTTAGTAGGTAACCTAATCAACCTGCTTACAATTATTTCAACAAAACACTGTACTTATAGATGCAGAAAAAGCGGAATCTATCTAATAATCTTCAATGTCCTGACTTACTGACTAAGACACAAAGCACATTACGCACACTCTTAACCGCTGGTCGTACAGATATGAAATTTCGAAGGTGAATTTGTATTAATGAACAGAGGTGTATTAAGAAAGGATTTTACGAAATTCAACCCCCAAAGGTTTAAAAACGGGTGCAAAACTTTTGTACGAAACTCCTTAGTTTTTGAAAAAAAAACCCTCCTAAAATACCTCTATTTAATATGTATTTAATAGGCATCTTATTGTTAAATGAAGTCGTCTTCCTCTCTTCTACTATTGCTGCGCCCGACAGGGTCCATATGAAACTTCTTTTTGACAATATCTGTGTACACTATGGAAGCAATAAATATCTGAATCTGAATCTGAATCTGACTTTTGGTCGTGAAATTTTGTATTTGGGTAGATACCTTGTTCATTTAAAGTAAAATGTGCTGATTCAATTTTTTTTGACATTAATGCTTTAAGGGGTGAAATGGGGGATGGAACTTTGTATGGTAAGTTCTTTGCTTTTGAAGTTATAATGATGAAAATGTATATTTGAATAGTTCGTATATATTTTTTTTGTTCGTTTAATAAGAAATATGATATTTTCAATACTTTTGACAAGGAAGTGTAATGGGGATGGGGAACTTTGAATGGAAAGTTTGGAAGTTGAGTTATGGTGATGAATATTGGTATTTGGATAGTTAATTTAAAATAAAATAAAACAAATAAATTAATTCATTAATAATACTTTTATTAATATATATTTTTAAATACCTACTCTCGTTTTGCTTTGAAATGTACTTACTGATTATATTCTGTTTTGTGTGCCAAAATAAATAAATAAATAAAACATGTCATTTTCAATATTTCATGACAGGGATGACTTAAGGGGATAAAACTTTGTACGACAAGAACATTGTTATTTGGATATACTTTTTAAAACAGAAACAATCTTATTAATGCTTAATGCAATATTGTTACTGCTTAACAGTATGAAAAATTAAGATGCCTGGCAGGACTAAAAAATATTTGGGAGCGGGGCAATGATTTCTATGCCTAGATACGTCTGAGTTAAGAAATCGTAAGACTAAATTATCTTTGACATAAAGCCAACGTATGTATGTCTATGGAGCGGGGTGAATTTACTTTAAATAATTTTTAATTACTTACAATGGAACTTACAATAGAATAATAATAATTCCACTGTAATTATTAAGTTATTTATGAATGGCAAACGGTTAAAACAATAGCGATAGAATTTCTAGCTGCAATTAAACTATTTATCACTTTATATCAAGCTTACAATTACTATAATTCTAGGAAGATTCCAATAGTTAACGGATTTGTAATAACCTCAATTACACAATACAATTAAAGACCATTATATTTTCAGACCTGCAATTATTATTTTACAACACATTTGCTAGAAAAATGGATTTACGAAGCCTGTATACATCGTTCGTAAGTTGAACATTACGCACCATATAACCAGGCGTGCGGTAAAATAGCTAGGCGTGCGGTAACCCTATTTTAATAGCATAGTATAGCGCATAGTTGTATAGCCCCGTGCGTAAACTTTACGGTATTTTTTTATTTCCATAAAAATATATAAGAATTCCACTAAGGAGTTTCACATTACGAGAATAAATACGCTAAATAATCGAACCTCCTTGGAAGCGCTTTTGCTCAATACGTTTTGTTTCACTTTAATACTAAAGAGTCAAGTATTCAGTGGCGACTTTCTGATTGATATTTATAAACAAAATAATAAAGTTTGTTTAATTATTACTGTTTTCTCGCAAGTATGTTGTAAAATTTTGTATGACACTCGTGCGGATTGGATTTTACAAATTCGTGACTATGGTATGGTAAGCGTGGTATGGTACATTCGTCTACTCGTTTGTAAAAACCAACTTATCGCACTAGTATCATAAATAACTATTTCATCACACTTGCTCGTAAAGTGGATCTTATTGCATCGGGTTTAGGCTCATAATCCAAGCTATTACACACGCGTGCTTTTTACTTTACATTACGGCACTTGTACTATAATAGGTATAACCCGGTAAAGTCAAGTTTGTACGTGACTGCAATTAGACGTATGTATACGAAGTACTCTTAATATAGCCGGGTAATACTTAGTTTTTTTTGTAATACCAACAAAGAGTTCTTATGCCGCTGAAGTAAATGTCAACCTGCGCGCGCATTGCTGGTTTGGGCGCCATTTTCCACAAATTTTTGTTGATGTTTTCGCTGTGTGGTTGATTATTATCAAAAAAAAATTGTTTTTCCTCGCAAGTGTGACGAAAACAGTCGTATGGAACTCTTGTGCTATTAGTCATTACGCTCTCGGCTTCCTTATCGCGCTCGCCTGCGGCTCGCGCGCATAATACCGCCTCTAGTGTAATGACCAACATAGCACACTCGTATCATAATGTACTATTTTCACACCACCTTCTTGACTATGGCCAATCCGCACTTACTAATTTGTGTTGTGGAAGAACAACAGCCTTGGAGGATCTAGCTCTCTATATAATCAAAGACAAAAACATATGAAATAACAAGTACTTCTTAGACAAACAATAACCACTATTTAAATAATTTTTTGTAGTTTTAGTATTTTTTTTGTGAACGGTTTTATAAGAGAACTAGTTTAATTATGCCATTAAAAAGATGCTGAAGCGAATGAGAAAACTTATAGCATATTACTGTGTTCTGTGGTAACATGCTTTATCAAAGTCCGGTGACGCTGTAGAGGCCATGAGGACAACAGCATTAGTCATTTAAAAAAAAACATGCTTTATGTTCCGTGGCATATTTTTTCTTCTAAAATTATGCCTATATCTAGTAAATAAAATAATCAAACCGTAATTAACATTCACCTTTGATAGTTTAAAACAATGTTTTATAGAGTGTTATGCCACAAAAATATTTACGTTTAGTTAACTAACATGCGATCTACCGTTAGAGGGTGGTCTGCGACTGATTGGTGATTAGAACCTTAATCGGATCCATGAGCAAATGCAGATCGCAATATCCTATTCACATATTTACATTCGAGTTTACACTCTATTTCTAATAGTACAAAGGTACAATTTCAGAACAAAACTGTATCTGAAAGCTTTTGCGTCGTTAGCGTTTTTTTGGTCTAAATATCTGAATATGACAGTTATTCAACCGCCAAGCAGTAGTGTGCAAGCATTACTGTGTTCCGGTTTGAAGGGCAATGTTACCAGAGAAATTACTGGGTATGAAGAAGTTTTTTTAACATCTAATATCTCAGGGTGACGAGCCCAGTGCAGTGCGACGCAGGATTGTGTTCGCAAGTTCACAATTCTAGCACTGCTACAGTTAGAGTGGGTGTGACGCTTACCACCAGGTGAACGTGTTGCTCGTCTCGTAATATGATTGTATAAATAAAAACGTTTTTTTTTGCATTATTACATTACGCTGATTTAAAACTCTAAATACAGCAAGAAAGAGTTAAGGTAAGCGTAAGGTCTTCTGGCCGATGATGATGATGAAGCGTAAGGTAATGGCCTTAAAGGGAAAAGGCCAGCGCTGTACACGACCACGTGCAGTTAAATAGAGTTGGAGTGAACACGTTCTTGTCATAAAATTAAATAAATGCCAATTGCATCAAAACCAGAAAATTGATCGCAATTATGTACTGAGCCATACTAGGAATCATGAATATCCAATTTTCAGAGACACCTCCTTTCAGCTTAGTAATACCGATACGCTTAACCTTGCATGAGAAGTGGGTTAAGAAGTTAGATTGTATTCGTATTGTGTTTTTGTTACCGCTTCAGACTACCTTTTTGATATTGTAGGTTCGTTTCTGGATACACAAGCATTACATTGTGAGAACAGCTAGCACATCTCATGTTTTCGAGAACTCTCGTCCACTTTTCGAATGTCAATCAATCAATCCAGATGTAAGCAAATATGTATACGGGTAGTATTGGAGATAACGAGCAATTCAATTACTTTACAACGCTTTTTATGCTCTAAAAGTTCGTGCCAAGCTGTGTGAAAGGATGTGCTCATCAAGTGTTGAAGTGTGTGGGTTAACGGATGAATCACGTTTCAAGTGTGAAAAGAACAAAAGCTTTTGTTGTCGATGAACACTGTATTCAATTTTAGATACACAAAAATTGAGTCAAAATCAATAAAATTCCAAAATAACAAGCAGACCGTTGAAGCGAGATTGTCGTAGATGTGATACGTTAATTGTTTAAAGACATTTCCATGTTTGTTTTGTAAGCGTGATTTACATGTTAAATTTAATAATTATAGACGTAATTAAATAATTATATCATAAACAAATATAAAACGAATAAAAATAAAACAAGTAACTTGACTTGGGTAAGTCCTAAAACTGCATCCAGAACTACCGGAGGACCGGCAGCAGCGTCCTCTGTTAGTGGTGGTGAGCATTCTGCGATCTCAAACCACCTGCCAAGCGTGGGGATTATGGCTAGGGACGTCTTCGGACTGATTATGTGATGATGATGATAAACAATTTAAGGTCTTAAAGCGAATATGTATCAATTTTGAACTTTTTTTAAATGCAGGAAAATTCCAAAATATCCGAAACTAAAAATTTTTTTTTTTATTAAATTGATTATATTATATTTACTAATATTATCTTTACCTATGAAATTGCCGTTTTGTATGGAATAAGTGAAAGTACTTATTTTTTTAAACTTTTTTATTTCTGTTATTCAAAGTAATCACCCATGCAATCGACGCATCTTTGCCAACGAATTGGCAGTTTATTGATGCCCTTCTTGTAAATATAGCTGGGGAGGCAACAAACTCTTCAAAGGCATTTTGTACTGCCTCTCGGGAATTTAATTTTTTACTCACTAAAAAGTTGTCTAAATTTTGGAAAAAGTAATAGTCGGTAGGTGCAAGGTCTGGTGAGTATGGCGGATGAGGGAGAGCTTCCAACCCCAGCTCTTGCAGCTTGGAGACTGTCTGTAGCTGCAGCGCGAGGCAGGTCTCGACGCGTACGATGCGCTGGCGATCGTTAAGTTTGTGGGGCACCCATCTATCAAGTTTTTTTATCTTGCCTATTTGTCGCAAATGGATCAAAATTGTTTTGATGCTAACATCAAAAGCTGCTGCTAGCTCAGCTGTAGATTGAGTTTCGTCAGCTTCCACAATGGCCCTTAATTCATCATTGTTGACCAAAGTCTCCGGACGACCACGAGCTTCATTTTTCAAGTCAAAATTTCCAGAACGGAACCGGGAAAACTAACCTAACTTCTTGTGTTTTATAGATAATGTAATAATAATTGCCTCGATAGAAAAAAAAACAACATAGACACTAAATCGGCATTTCGATTAACTAGAACTAAGAAAATACATAATGAAAACACGTAAAATTTATACTAATAGATAGAATATAGGGCTCATTGTAAAGTCGCCCAAAGTTAATTCGCTACACAAAAAAAAATATGTGTAAACTCGTCCCGATCCTTTTTATATATAGTTAATTCGCCACAATTATTTTTAACTATTGTAAACCTGCAACACTGGTCTTTAAAAAAAGAATTAGTTTAAAAGTACTTATTCTTAAGTTTTTTGATTTTTAAGATTATTATTATCAGTATTTCTTTGTTCTATTTTTCAAAACAAAGAAAAACCTACTAAATTTTGCATTTCAAGCGCTCACGCCTTCTCCTCTCTCTTTCGCTCGTGCCTATCGTTTACCCGCCTGGACGTTCTTCGCTACAAGCGGGCCTTAAGGCCAAGTACCGAACGCAATAATGCGAGGTTCGGGGCAAACTCTATAACAGGGTTCGTAACTAAATCGATCCGTTGCTTTCTATCTGTAATACGATATAGTGCCGATAGCCCCGCATACCGTCTGTTATCTCGATGTTTGCGACGGGTATGGGCTAAAAGTGAATTAGTGCTAAGTCCACCGCACCTGTACTAGCCAGCCTAAACCTACAATGCGGGCCGACACAAAATCTGTTTATGTACTTCGATTCCTTTTTAATTAATTTCCATATTAACATCCTACTGCAGAACATAGCCCATCTTCGAAGAAATTGAGACATTCCACCATGCTTGCACGGTTTGTATTTGCAAATACAATTAGTTGTACCTATTCATTTTCTGGAATAATAAGACAAGTGCGCTCCACGATGTTTTCCTTGATATTTTGAACTTTTGCGATTTGAACACAGTTTAATGAATAGTTTCAATCGTCTCCTGCTACTTGTGACTCCATGGCAAGACGCTCGCAATTTTAAAAGATTTTAAAACAGATCTTTTCAACGCATTTGAGGAGTTTATTAAATTTTCAGCAGGGCTTAGCTGTTGGTATTTTAGTATTCTAAAACTAGACGCCGCGCCGTATGGTAAATGGTGGTTTAATAACCTTTTTTTTAATATGTTTATAGTCTTGCGTTTGACTGCCATCTCGTCTGATGATAAACGTAGATGCAGTCTACGATGGAGCACGCTTGCCTAGAAGAAACCGATTCACTCGCGACTTGAAGACACCCAGGTTATAATTATCGGGAAACACCCACTCGGGCAGTGCATTCCACTGTTTAGTAGTTCGAATAAAGAAAGTGGAATTAAATCGTTTCGTACTAGTTTTTGGTATATCAATCATAAAACGGTGTCGCTTTTTCGAGGTCCTGGCCGTCCGATAGAAGAATTGGCAGGGGGAATAAGATCATGCAAATCCGAAGCACACTCTCCGAAATTTATCCGATAAAATACCGATAGGCTAGCTACTTTTCGACGATGATCGAGGCTTTGTAGCTTGGTCAAAACTAGACAGTCGTTGCCAATGATTCTCCTGGCACATTTCTCGAATTACTTTGCTATAAAAGTTGAGACAAACCAGTCTGTCGCCTTAAGTATGCTAAGGTCCTTGAATATGTTTGCCAATGTCCAAACTGGCTATTTAAATCTAAAATTAGGCGATATGGCTTCACTGCTACAGCTAGCTAAATCAATATAAAATTATGTTTATACTGCAGACGCTTGAAGACAAAAAAACCGATTAAGTCTGTAACGCTCGGGACAGGGGTGCAAGAGGATTTATTTTTATTTCCAAGCAATACTTTAAGGGGTCGTTGTACACATCATTATGAAGAACTTTTGCTAAGAGACCAACTCTCAAATCCCTAAAAAACTGATATAATTTATAAAAAAAACTTCATTCACCCTTTGTAATGAACGGTTTTTTTTTCACGATTTCAGAAATGGTCATAAAGTAAAAGTAGTTCATGATTGCAATAAGCTCCTTTCGGACTGCCATCCCGCTTATCTCCGTCGTAAGTCATTCGTTTCAAACCTATATTTAAAAAAAATAAAAAAAATGCTTTAGCATTAAGTCCTCCTTTTGTACATTAATGTATTTATGTGTGCAATAAAGAATTAAATAATAATAATAATATATTATGTTACCTACGCGAAATAATAAAAGCTCCAATTTGCGTATCGAAAACTAGAGGTACTCGTATACCTAGCATATATCTAATCAATCACCGATATCTACGATGCGTAGGTATCTCGCCGGCCTCGGGCAAAGCAAGCCTAATCAGGTGCATTTGTTCGACAAACCCGCACTCACCCCCGAAGGGTAGAGAAGGGGGCAGAGAGCCACCCGTCGCTCCCGCTGATGCAGATAATTAACAGCTCCTAGTCTATTGTCGAGGTGACCACTTGACTGTGAAAAGAACACGGTGAGAGTACACTTGTCTGTGGCTTTGGTTTTGTTTCTATTAAGGGGGATGGCCCAGATCAAAGTTGCCAAGAGATGGCGTTAGAATCATTTTTATTGAAAATATTTTTTACGCCGTAGAATGCAATCAAAATTGAAAAAAAAACTAAAATCACCATCATGTACCTGTACAGTGATTGTAAATAGCCCATATTTTTCATTGTAAAACGAAAATAGTATTCGTTCCTTTTCTGCAGCGCTGCGCTCAATATCATCATCATCACATTGATAAAGGAAAGAATACAGCTAAAATATTCGTTATACAATGAAAAATATGGGCTATTTAAAATCACTGTACCGGTAGATGATGGCGATTTATCATTTCTTTAAATTGAATTGCAATAAATGTCGTAAAAAACATTAAAAATGTTTCTGGCACCATCTCTCGGCAACTTTTCACTCGCACCAAAAAAGGACTTTGATCTTCAAGTTAATCAATAGATGGCACTGTTATTTTATAAATATAAGTGACATGTTACACAATAGCACATTTTTATTCGTAGTGCGAGGTTATGGTACTTTTCTGCTATTGTCACCGCGTTACCAACTGAGTCGTGCGGTCATAAATCATTTCACTATGTCTATCTTGCTCGCACTTGTGGGTATTGCTTATGGTCGCACTTGTGGGTCTTGCTTGCACTTGTGGGTCGTGCGGCCATGATTTATGGCCGCACGACTCAGTTGGTAACGCGGTGACTATAGTATCTGTGTTTCTGTAATGTATAATTAGAGAGAGAGCTAGATCCTCCAAGAGTATAATGCGTGTGTTTTCATATTTAGAGGAAATAGGAAGGAAACTATTTATTAGAAGGATTTAGGTAAGCGTGCTTTATTATAGACCTCACCATTGCTTAACGTAAAGCATGGTGTGGACAAACGCAAACCAATGCTGAATAAAAAAAACTGTATAACAGGACCTTTAAATGAAATCGATTCTCAGTATTAAATACTGAGTACAATATTTCACATGAGTTCTGCAGCTAAGCACGTTGTGAACACAAAAGGAAACTCGTACTAAGAGTTCCTGGAAGTTTCTTGAAGTTATATAAAATGTAAGTAACCGCCCCTGGACTTACAAGCAATTTATATTAAGTACCTAATAGCGTAGAATTCGAACAATCCATTCGTAGTTGAGAAGAAAAGAGATAAGTTGACACGCCAATATGTGGGGTACAGAAAATTACACCTAATACACTATTTTAAACTATCACGGTTGTTCACTACAGTTCTATTATTATTTACGGGTTATTTACCGTGATTATGTTGTGAAATGAGCTCCCGATATTTCGGCGCAGTTGCATGCATCATGTCTATCTGTAAGACAGACTGAAGATTGCGGGTGGTTGTTAAAAAGTTCAAAATCACGGTAAATATCCCGTAAATTATAATTGAACTGTAGTAAAATACACTTTTTTTTTTATATACAATCAAGTGACGAGACGAGCAAGACGTTCGCCTGGTGGTAAGCGTCACTTACACTAAATAAAGAAGTAATAACATTTAGAAGACGTGTTATGGAAGGACGCCAAGGACTCTTGGCGCGGTGGGGTTTCAACAAGAAGACTAAGGCAGTTTAGCTAGTCTTCAAAATAGACGAAGACATAAAAGCTGTCTGTTCTTCTATCAGACAGCCAGGAGCTCGAAAAAGCGGCACCGTTTCATGGTTGATATACCAAAAACTCGTACGAAACGGTTTGATTCCACTTTCTTTATTCGAACTGCTGAACAATGGAATGCGCTGCCCGAGTGGGTTTTTCCCGAGAATTATAATCTGGGTGTCTTCAAGTCGCGAGTGAATCGGTTTCTACTAGGCATGCGTGCTCCATCGTAGGCTGCATCTTCGTTTAACATCAGACGAGATGGGAGTCAATGCAGCCCCCTGGTGGGAAAACATTGTCAAGCATATCGGAAGACAATGGATGAGGTAGGAGGTTCGCGCGTAGGACCGAAGAAGATAGCACGAACAAGAGGAGGCCTATTATACTAAGCTGTGGGAGGAGGGCTGATAAAATTTGAGCTTGGTGAGTTTAATTATAGAAGCAATGATGTTATATGCTCTATGTATAGAAGGATCTGATTCTATAGAAGTTACATTATCCCATGAAATAGCGATACATCAGTCAGGAAAAGAAAAATCGTGTAATTCGAAATATATAGCAATACATGGAGATTGAAAATAAATCACATGATATAGGAAAAAAGTATAATGTAGACAGACTTGGTGTGAAAATGCTAAAAATTCCTTTTATACGGTGCCTCGACATGAAAATAAAAACTTTTGTTTCGTTCACAAAGCTACCGGCTTTGTTTCCAGCACCTTTGATTACCTTGGCTCGATTATTGAGGATCGTATTTGTCTTGTTCTGCAGTTCGTTTCATTTTAATGAGAAATAAGATATTTTTCATCCCATCTACTCGAATAGGACGACTTGATTCGCCTTTTTTTTCTTCTTAGTTTTTGGCATCCCACGTTGTGCATTCTGCCAGTGTCAAGTTTATGAATTTTCAAGTTTCTTATATAAAAATCAAGTCATGAAATCACAGTCAGTCACACGAAACCAGTCATAGTCGAGTCCAAGTCATGCCCTAGTAAAGTTGTGGCGACTTTACTATGCGCTTCTACAGAGTTTAGAAAACAACACGAAAAGACATGTTTCACCACATTATATCACTTGCCCACACTTGTGCATGTAATTCAACACTTAATAAATAAAACACCACCATTTTAAATCATTAATTCGCGAAAACACACAAGTTTAAGAAAATAGTAGAATGGCATGATTTTTCCGTGTTCCCGCCAAAACTCTCATATAATAATTGATGTTGACCTCACTTTGCTTAGTTTGGGGCTAGATGGCGCTGTGTAAAAATTACCACCTTTTTTTACTTTACTTCTCTAAGACTATTGTTGGTAAAGATAGTAGGCATACTTACATTATATTATTTATATCCTACTATCGAAGAAATAAGATATTGGACCGACGACGTCCTACCTAAAACTCTGTAACAACGTTCGTTCGTTCGGGTTGTGACGAACCATCTCTTACTTGGCATTTTCAGCTTTATCCTATTAACTTAGTGTTGCGATTTGCTTGGGTAGCTAATACATGCCACTTTGTTTCGCTTTGCATTTACTTACGTTATCGATGCACAATTTTGCATAAGTAAATCTATTATTTTGTCACACTTTTATTGTAAGTATAGACAACCACGTTTTGCCAGATCATAGAGCACACAACTTTTGTGGAAATTTATTCAAGAGAGAAAGTAGACTCAGAACCGTCCATCCTTTGGCAATAGGTACGTATGTCGAACGTAAAAAAAAATAGTGTAAATAAAAACAGGTTAACTAAACAGATTGCTTAACGAAACAAATGTTTAAGATAAGTAATTTTCACACGATTCTGCTAAAACAGCCGCGCAGCAAAAACAGAGATGGCAGAATCAAAAGTATTATTTAGCAGGCGGGGAGCAAGTCGGGACATAAAATTGTGATAAATAATTCACTGCCACCATTATGCCGCTCGCTTCGGAGGAGGAAGAACTATGTCTAAATATTTAAACATCTACGTTATATGTATTGCAATTGTCATTATTTATTCAAGGATTTTCGGTAGGGACGCACGGACAGACAAACACCCATACATAAGTTAGGTCAGCGGGCCTCTGTAGGGTTGTTAATCTGGAGGGAACACTAATACACGGACTATACATATTGGATGAAGGCGCCGACGAGGTATATTATATTTATTGCATGGTTATGGCCTCGCTTGTGTCTGAATTTCGTATATGAGTCTAGTACTTAAAAATACATGCGTCTTTCTAGCCTTAAAGTACGTAGGATAGGTTTGAGGAAAAGGCTTTTATTTATTATGAAAACTACTGTGGTTCTGAAACATTTGTTTTTTTAAACGGACACAGATGCGTGTAATTACTTTTGTTTTATAAGCGGACAAGGATCGAACCGATTTTGTTTTTTTCATAGAATTTTGTTTCTATTGTCATACCATGGTCCATATAAACTTGATATAAACATACATTGCGAGTTCCATCAAAACTAGTTTCATACGATACTACGATAGAATGTAAGCTTAAAAGCCGATCTAATTCGATATCCATACTCCTGCTCGCATATGAGTGCCTAAAAGGTATAGCCTTTACTTTTAGCTAAAAGACCTCCAGTTGCTACGCAGACTGGTTTAAAAAATGTGAATATGAATTGCATTGTAAACAGAAAAGAACTTATATCATTGTCTCGTTTTCACGTGCCAAAACAATCATATGTAGGATGTAATCGTCTCGTTTCTGAACTACAAACAAATGAAGCGGAACAAAGAGTGATCCACAGACAAGCTCAACTAAGAATGCTAATCATTTGATGCGCTGAACATTAGTCCGCGCATTCAGCGCTTTCAGCGTTCGTCACAGAGGTCCTTTGAACAAACAGCGCTGTCACTCGGTATCGGCTTGTCGATAGCTCAAACTTTACACAGCTACAATGCTAACTTCGCACAAACTGCAACAATGCCTTGCACTGATGTCCACTCGATGACGTGCCCATTGTTGGGACACCTGTACCTGTACATAATATGGAGTTTAAAGGTTCCAGTGCAGAACCTTCTGGGACGGTATCTGCAAATTAGGTATGCAACGAATAGTTTAACATAACAAGTTAATGATGGCACACTGAATCCCGATTTCTTCCGTACGCTAATATGAAAGGTGCTCATTAGGCACTTTGTTTTGAAAGCCGACATGTATTGTGTAAAACCTGGGTTTAGCAATGCACTTAGATAGGAATAAAATCTTTACTGAGAACACCAAGAAATACTACAAAATTTAATGAAATTGCAATATTCTCATTCTACGAGAGCGTCCATTTTAAACATTCGTTCGATATATTTTATTGAGGGTAGAGGTAAGGAGTACTGTCCTGTAAAAAAGTGTCCATCTAAATGCTTTAAATTAGGGTGGCGCTAGTGTAGCAGAAGGGCAAATTTTAAAGCAAACGCCAATTACATAAAAGAGATTCGTTATGGCGGTTTTCTTTTCACAAAGTTTTACTCAATTTTTTTTACTTTTATGGTTAAACACAACACACATCACAGAACACAAATTTAGCCCATTAATGTTTTATTATTTAAAAAAGTTTTCTTATGACTAAAACGCATTATTTAAAGTTCACAAATAAGATGCTGAAATGAGGTGCTGAATGTGTTGAGTACCTACTTAGCACGTACTCGGCACACTTCAATTACTGTTACATTTATACTCATACCCTTTACGTACGCTAACGTCAATTTTTTTTTATTAGCGCCAGATATTTAATGCATAAGGTGACACTTTTACAACTACCTTCCCTAGTATACCTATATCACTCCTTAGCCCTACTCTCCAAACGATATAATATTATGTACTTACAATCCAACTAAAGCAAACAATCCAAAGGTTGTCTCACCGCCTAACTCGAACCTATAACTAGCTGGTTTCAGTATGGGATTTCATTAGTTAGTCTGTCACGGTTGTTCCGATATCTGCAGCAATTCCGGCTGCATTCGGAAACCGAAATTTCTATCTCGTTTAAAATATTCATTACCTAAATATCCAGTTCAATTTATTAACTGAGCTAAAGCGCATTTCATTAGAAACGCCTGTATGTGTTAGGTGCCTACAAACATTTACCTTGCGTTCGCTGGTCGTCAATCTGGATTCATATTCCGATATGAAATTTATGCGACATTGCGATTTTAATGCACCAATGAGTGTTTGATTATGCGAATACCAATGGATGTCTACTCCTGCGTGCATTAGCTTCGCAATGGCGAAGCCAAGGGCTCACTAGATACATCATCATCATCATCATCAGCCATAAGACAACCACTGCAGAACGAAGGCCTTTCCAATTTCAGGGTCATTCCCGTATTAAACGTTGTTCACAATACCGTATTCATGTGTAGATTTTTCGTATGTTAAGCTATAAAACAATATCCTAGCACAAGTAACTTTAAAAAAAAACAACCGACTTCAAATTAGTATGCGAGCACCTCTGAAATATACCCTCTCAAATTAAAAAATATATTTTCAAAATCAACGGAGAAATCGGTGAATATACAAAAAAAAAAATTACATACATACCGTCGAACATAGAACCTCCTCCTTTTTTGAAGTCGGTTAAATATCTAATAAATCCCTAAAGCGTCCCCTTCTCATCTTCCTCATTACCAACCCCTTCCCACAAAAGCAGTGTGGCTTAGGAACTACTTGCGACCTTGACCCTTGCCACCCCAAGAACTTTAGCTTTACCAACCATTTTATATGATGCGATCTAGGGTGCGTTATACTTTTTCATCACACTTGCTCGTAAAGTGGATCTTATTCCATCGATTTTAGGCTCATAATCCAAGCTATTACGCACGCGTGTTTTTTACTTTACATTACGGCTAGTGCTATAATAGGTATAACCCGGTAAAGTCAAGTTTGTACGTGACTGCAATTAGACGTATGTATACGAACTAGTAAATTTATCTGTATACGAAGCAATCTTAATATAGCCGGGTAATACTTACAGTTTTTTTGTAATACCAACAAAGAGTTCTTATGCCGCTGAAGTAAATGTCAACCTGCGCGGGCATTGCTGGTTTGGGCGCCATTTTCCGCAAATGTTTGTTGACGTTTTCGCTGTGTGGTTGATTATTATCAAAAAAAGTATGTTTTTTCCTCGCAAGTGTGATGAAAACAGTCGTATGAAACTCTTGTGCTATGTTAGTCATTACACTCTCGGCTTCCTTATCGCGTTCGCCTGCGGTTCGCGCGCATAATACCGCCTCTAGTGTAATGACCAACATAGCACACTTGTATCATAATGTACTATTCTAATACACGAGTTCTCCTCTAGTAGACTATTTGGCTACCTATGCATTTTTTACACACGTTATAACGTGAATCAAGGTTGACTTTTATTGAAAAATCTCCGATTATAATAATATTTTTTTACAGTATATCAGGGTTGCGCGGAAAGGTAAAATATACTAAGCCGATTGAGACATTTACTCATCATTGTGAATTACTTTTACTTTGGGAACAACTCTGAAGTTGTTCCTTGTTCCTTAGTTTGTTCCGTGATATTTTTCATTTTTCATTTTTTTTGCATCACACTTCGTGCATTCTGCCAGTGTCAAGTAAAAGTGTATGTTTCATCTCATCATAGTCAGTCTCACAAAATTAGTCACAGTCAAGTCCAAGTGATGACCTAGTAAATTTGTGGCAACTTTCAAGCTTTCAAGGAGTATTTAAAACAACACAAAGACATGTTTCACCACATTATATAACTTGCCCATACTTGTGCATGTGATTTGTCACATCTACCTATATATATATAAAATTCGAAGTCCTGACTGACTCACTGACTGATATATCAACGCACAGACCGCTGGTCCTAGAGACATGAAATTTAGAAGGTATGTTTTCTGTGAAGTGTAGGTCTACTAAGAAAGGATTTTAGAAATTTCACCCCTAAGGGGTAAAAATAAGGGTTGAAAGTTTGTTTGAAAGTCCGTAAATTTCAAAGTAAGGATCTTCAAACTTTGTGTTTAGACTGACGATTGAAAATTAGTTTATACGTGTCTCAGCGTTTTCGATAATTCCACCCCCGAAGGGGCGAAAAAAGCGTTAAAGTTGTGTATGGTAAGTCCTTCATTTTTAAATAAAAAATCACAATATTTATTATTTAGGCTTAAGGTTGGAAACTAACGCAGCGTTTATCGTTGTTTTTTTTAAATTTCAAGCCTTAAGAGGTGAAACGTAGGAGAGTACATTTTGTATTAAAATTGTTAATTCCAAAATTTTGTATTCAAGTACAAATAAAGAGCGTGTGTATCGTGCTATTACTAAGCCTTTACTGCTACTATCTTTCCGTCTATCTGTCTGCCACACAAATATCTCTGTCTGGAAATAGTTAAGGAACTTGTGGATTGGTCTCATGGCGTAATTGAAGACAAATAAACCCTATCCTACACCTCACATAAATTAGTGATATGTAACGCAACACTTAAAAAAAGTAGCATTTCAATGGTAGTGCAAAACTATTGCACACTACTGAAGCCAAATATGAGAAATTTAGACAAGTTTCCTTTTGTAATGAGATATTCATGCCCTAAATGGATGATAAAAAGGTAGGGGGTGGGGGAGGGGGGAAGATGTTAGGTTATAGTTTGGAGGGACTTTGTAAATTTTTCTAGAGACTTCTTACATGGTCCTAAGATAGAAAAGTTATAAGAAAAATATGATCAATCCAAAACTGTCATAGCCCTTTAAATGCCCAAGCTCAAGCTCTACAGGAACGTGCTAAAAGACTATGTAGATACACTTGAATGGGATCAAAGAGGTCTTTAATATCAATGGCACACGTATAACACCACGCGTATGACGCGTTTCGCAGATGACCAGCTTAGTTGAGAACGTGGCTGACCTCTAGAGTATGCTCAAAGAACTCCATTAGTCATCACTGAAAGTAGGTTTTACGATGAACAAGGGACTAACAAGACCAGGTTATATGATCTGTGAACAAGACTAAGATCATAAGCATAACAAATGAAGAAATCCCCGTTCGGAAGGGGTGTTTTTGGAAAATTGGATGACGTCTTTATTCAAGATTCCACATAGTCTGAAGACCAAGGTGTATAATAAATGAGTCTTGCTTATTATATACCATAAAGTGCTGATACGCGGTCACTAAAGACCACGCATAAAATCTGAGTAGCCCAAAGTGCAGTGGAATGGGCCATGTTAGCCATCACTCTCCTAGACCGTATGCCAAACATGTAACGAACGAACGAATGCCGAAGAGGCGGTTAAATGGACTGCGCGACTCAAGTGATTATGAGAAGGGCACTGGTCATACTGGTCACTGGGCGGAACGAAAAGTGCGGCTACCGAGCAGGCCACCAGCTCGCTGGTCGGGCGATATTGTTAGGGCGGCAGGAAAGTAGTAGAAGAGACTGGCACAGGACCGGAAGAGACGGCGCGCTAAAGAAGTATAGGTACCTCAGCAGTGGGTTGGAAATGATTGACAATGATGACAATGAAAATTTAAACACGAAATTATGTATTTTTCTCAAATTGTAAAAACTATAATACATTGAAGCATCAAAATCGGTGTGGTTATAGCTTAACATAAGCATAATCAGCCTTTTTAATATTCCACTACTGACTTAGACCTATACCTTCTAAGAGGGTTTGCGGGTTGGCGCAATCACGTACGCCATTGAAATTCTTCTCCGAAAGTATACAGAGACTCACGATGTATCCTTCAAAATTAAAATCCGTACCGTCTGTAGAACTCATTGGTACGGTCTCAATTTGAACCCGAGACTTTATGATTTCGAGTCGAAGTCATGCGGTCTACCAATTAGCTACCAGGGCCTAGGTTAGCCTATCCAGTTTAAAGCAACGATGTGATTGTAGACCAAATTCTAATATCGTACCTACCTGTAATACAACCCATGCAGGCGAAGCCGCGGGAAGCAGCTAGTATGGAATAACACAACACCATTTTAAATCATCAATTCGTAATAAAAACCCTGGTTTAAGAATATAATATAGAATTTCTTCCGAACGCGGACGAAGTCGCAGGGAATCTCTAGTTCGAAAGAAATTAACAAAATTTTTTTTTACTAACTACTTTACTACTTTTTTTTTTGGTTTAAAATATGTTTTAGTGTTTTATGCATAAGACGGTTATTTAATACTATTCTGCAAAACATTCTGGGTCAAGCAACATAACTTTTACCTTCTGGCAGTTGAACGTACGGCAAATAGACATACGACAGAGATTCGATTATGTCCGTTGGCCATGTCCCGTTGACTCGAATTTCAATTAGAACAAATTATCAGGGGATACGGCGGCGGTCCAAACTTGCTTACTAACGCAGCTAGCGTAGGCTAAATTAGACGTACATACGTTAATAGACATACGTGCGTTTTGGATGGGCTATGGACGTGATATCTACATTTATAAATTTGTAGTTACTATATTGAGTAGAGATAGAGACCACAAGCAAATATCTATTAACGGACCGTAATTAATAATTAAATCGTACTCAGCTTGTACGTAGGTATATTCGCTAATATGACCATAATTGACGCCAGCATTCCAGTTACTGTTACCCGACGCCTCTACTAAACCACAGACTAAGTAATAGTGGCAACGTCTGACCAATAATCATTTCTAATCGATTAAATTAACACCTTTCGTAATTATGCCACACTAATCGACCGCTGGAGCAATCTGATTGGCCATGTAGAATTGCAGACGGAAACCAGAGCCTATTTAAAATAAACCACAAAGGTTTATTTTTGCCATATTCGTACGGAACCTTAATAAAGAACTTTCTATAATGGTAATAAAGTAACTAACTTGTTAAATTAATAGTAGATTATGCAATAAGGGAATAAAGCAGTGTCTTACGTCGCGGGCGGTATATTGAACCCTGAGCGTAACGAGGGAGTTATATAGAGTGAAGCGAGGGGTTCAAGCTGCCTAATACGAAGAAAGGCTTTATTCCAGAGGAGCATACTCTACTTTTCACACCTTCTGCGAGACAATAAAAAGCCAAGGCTCCTTAGATAAAAATTCACTGACATTCAGAGGACCAAACACCGTCTTTGGGTTTTGGCGGGAACACGGAAAAATCATGTCGCTGCAGTCTATTATTTTCTTAATCTTGTGTTTTTTCGCGTATTAATGATTTAAAATGGTGGTGTTTTATTCATTGAGTGTTGAATTATATGCACGAGTGTGGGCAAGTGACAAAATGTGGTGAAACATGTCATATCGTGTTGTTTTCATAACTCCGTAGAAGCTCATAGTAAAGTCGCCACAACTTTACTAGGGCATGACTTAGACTCGACTATGACTGACTGTGACTCATGACATATTTGACTTGATTTTACAAAAAAAATTGAAAATTAATAAACTTGACACTGGCAGAATGCACAAAGTGCGATGCCAATAAAAAAAACTTCGTCTTTTGTGTCACATTCTTTATAGTCGGACCTTTTTTTTTGTTCTGCTTATATGGTGGCTAGTTCGATTTTTTAACAAACCTCTTTTCAATGCCATATGGGCATTTTTTTACTTAGAGTTTTCCACGACTTTCCACGCTAATTTGACGTTTCAAATTCAAATCACTTTATTCCTTAGGGAGTTTCATACAACTTCATATCCCTTTAGAGATAATGCTTTACTTTACGTTGAGGTTGCATGACAGCGACAGTGATAATGTAATGGACGCTGGGCCCGTCCATTCCATTTCCGCTTGCAAATCGATCAAAAATAACAAGGCAACACAATCAAGCAATAGGTATCTAGCTAAAAGTATGCATATTACATTTGCGTACATATTGTATGCATATTGAGATAGCGAATCTAATTACTGCATGACAAAAAGAGAACACATGTACATGTATTAACTTCTAATACATGTACATGTGTATTGTCGTATCGTACGGCTCGCGTGTCGCAAAGGCAGAGTATGACTGAAGCGAGTGGAGAGCCGGCGCTCAAACATATAGTCTTGAAAATCCGTGCACTTATTTCCCGTCCATTCATCTTATCATTATCGCTGGTTGCATGATATGTAATTGGACATTGTCGAGCAGGTGGTGTGAAAATTTATTTATGGTAATAACCGAAGATAACGACTAACGAGATCGTCCAGTACAGACGTGATCATGTAGATGAGCTGGGTATTTGTGAACATATTTTTGAGATGTTGAAACGAAACCCCGCTGACTTGGCCAACCTTAGATATCTGTAATTCAAACGCAAAATTCGATCGTTATTCAGGGTAGGCAATACCGTTCACTTCATTTTTGAGATTAAGTTACATGAGTAGAAGTTACGTAAGAACTACTGCAAGGCTAACTATAAAATTAGATTTTAATCTGATGGTCATACCGCACGAGTCGACTCGTACTAAGTGTCGTAAAGAAAAAAAAATACGCTTTAAAAAAACCCGACTTCAATTTCGACTACCTGCCCACCTAGCACGCGAGCCGTGATAAAAGTCTATCTACTCTATTTTCCCTGCGAAAACGAGACAGACGTATCCATATTCTAGCTTTATCACGTTCCCGCGCGGGGAAAGTCCTCGGCGCGTGCTAAGGGGGCTGGATGATGATGTCTTCGTATTTTCCAGTTGTTTTGATTTATTCTAGTAAATTTTTTTTAACAACCAAACTAATGAACTGATTTCGATAAAATTTAAATGGGCCACCTCTGAAGTATCACCTAGAAAACAAAAACAAAAAAACTTATTTTTTTTCTGAATACTGCGCAACACTATTGCGCTTTTTATGCTTAAATTTGTATCGATTCCGATCTTTGATGCTATCGACGAATAAATATCAATGTTTCCGCTGTTAGGTGTCAAGCTTACGTGATTCACTCTTTCAAAGTTTCGCTCTTCCTTAATTCGTTTATTTGAATCGACGAATCACTGAAGCCTGAACGAACTAGAAGGATTTTGTGGTCGTTGGATTCTACTGCAGAGTCCGCCTGGGGAAGTACCACACCTTTGTCAGTTATTCAACCGCCAAGCAGTAGTGTGCAAGCATTACTGTGTTCCGGTTTGAAGGGCAATAATACCAGAGAAATTACTGGGTATGATGACATTTAACATCTAATATCGCAGGGTGACGAGCGCAGTACAATGCGGCGCAGGTAGGCATGACGCTTACCTACCACCAGGCGAACGTCTCCCTCGTCTAGTCAATCTCAGAAAAAAAAAGATGGCCAATAGAAATGAACCATCTTCTTAGTAAGTAAGTACTTACGTATATAGTTAGTTTTTTTTAATTTTGATGACTAGTAAGCATCACACCCAAGCCAATAGCAATTCTTGCGTTTTAAAAATCGAATAAAGAATTTATTTAAAAAAAATGCTTAGCCGGCTTCTATTTAATGTCATCAAAAATTTTTGGATATGCAAGCGCTTAAACTATAGAACTTTGTGTGTAAAAGTTGCGGTGGGCCCGTGTCCAGCCGCGGCTCGCGCAGTCATTGGGGGCCTAACAGGTTGCCAGATTTGCCACTATTTTTACGTAGGGACTAGTGATGGGATACATCACACCTGTTGGCCACGAGGGATTTGACAACATCGTAATCATCGTAAACAATCGTAATTGGGTCCGAAAATATCGGAAACATAATACGTTTTAAATACGTTTAAGCGTTTTATGCATAAGACGGTAAATGTTTAAACCCTTTAGAAGGCAAGTAGTAACGTACGATTTCAATTACAGCGTTTTTTACAGAATTTTAGCCTTCTATACATATGACGGTGAAAGTATAGTTGCTAATCAAGGGTTATATTTCAAGTAACAGTAAAAGTTGATAAACTTATTGTGACGTCACTTTGTAAAGCGCGATTAGCGCGAGCTATGCGATCCATCGACTTTTCTTCTAGATCTGAACTTACCTAAGGAAGTTATCTACGTAGTTCCGCACTATCAAATGACCAATAGAAAAACATAACCAAGAAAAGTTCGGCAAAATTTACTTGAAATCAATCGTGACGTCACTTCGTACAACGTTCCGACAGTCGTCGATGATTGTATCGACATCGGTCATCCCTAGCTGGCCGTGATTGCGAATGATCCGCATCGCGCGCACCTCCGACAGCCGGCCAATTAAATGGTTTTTACACCCGTGCATTTGTGCCGAATTATGTCGGGCGGCGGGATAACGCGATCGGATGTGTAGGTACACTATTGTACTCCTGTATGTACATTGTACACTGCCCAGCTCGCGCACGGGACAACTGTTGATTTTTGTGTCCAAAATAGTTTTTGCGATTAAGTATAATAGGGTAGATGACTGATGTTTATATCGTTGAAACCAATAGCTTTGATGTAGAATTTAAGTAAATATAGAATGTTTATTGAAAAAATAATTTAAATCGGTTAATAATGTTCTGATATATGAGCGTTTGAAGTTTTTGTTAGCGACAACTCTGTGCCTTTCCCACAAAACAAAAAATGACGTCACGCCTTACTTGTCAGAATATAATTTATATGGCGTACAGAGAAGTGACGTCACGATTTGCTGTTTCGCCTCTCTGTCTAGCATGATCTTAAAATGCTTATAAGTTGCTTATTTTGATCAGATTTTCGTTTTCTTTTCTTTAATCAGCTATATTTATGGGCCACATTTTTTTTATAGGGCAATAATAAAAACCAGTCATCTAGCCTATTAGCACGCGATTCTCATTTGTTTTTGTGATTTGTGAACTTCTTTGGATATCATTATTTTTCTTACGTTTTTCGTTTCGCTCTTTTTGTATTCAACCAGTGTCCAGTTTTGGTGATTTTCAAGTTATATTATTATTTTATGTTTAGGCGCCGTGCAAGTATAGTATAGACTGAATCGAGACACTATCAAAAGTAACCGTGGTTTTTAAAATAGTAATTTGAGAGTACATTTGAGCAACTATACAGTGTCAACGTCTGCGCGGGCTAATTATACCGGGTGTTAGTTTGAACACCGTTATCCTTCAGGATATCATTGTACTCATCATTATGAACAACTTTTACTATGGGGCCAACCCTGAAATCACGAAAAAAAAACAGCTGTTCCATACATTTTGTCCAATATCGATGAACCTTTATGTATGGAACAGCAATTTTTGGGTTGGCCCCTTAGTAAAAGTTGTTCATAATGATGAGTACAATGATATCCTAGAAGGATAACGGTGTACAAACTGACACCCCTATATATTAATGTACGTATGAAACATTTAAATGTCTCTGAAAGCTTATTCCTGAAACTCTTGAAACCTTTAGAATGATGCGAAAATTATTTCTTCGTAAAGTCGAATCAACGAAAGAAAAGAGAGATACATGTTTTATCTCCTTCTCTCTAATTGCACAGACGGCTTTCCGCAGTTGGCGCAAATCAAATCCAAGTGTTAACAGACGTACTGTTAACACTATCAGATAGGTCATTAAGTCGGACTTCTGGGATTTCTTGAATGTTACGGTTCAAACGTGATCTATGCTCTTGGTGGACCACGATTCGCTTCCTTGTAATCATATTTATCTTTTAACCATTTCGTTTCAGATTTGCATCTAAATTAGACTTGCAAGCTAGCTCTAGAAATAGGGAATATGCATGTCTTTTGATTATTAAAAATAATAGAATGAGTGGAGAGTTTAACTGAATCTGATTCTAACATCGAAAAAATCGTTCGCTACGTACCTAAAACGCAATGTGCCTTAATCGCGCTGTGCCTAGCTGTCATTTCAAATAAGCGTTTGGACTAAGCAGCTATTCGGCTATGTCGCTATTAGACTATTTCTCGTATAATTGAAATCGGCTGGTAATGTCCTGAAATAAAACGACCTTACCTAAAATAATCTCGATTATCTTAGTCACTGCTTAAACTTCTCAGTCCTTTTCTAGCACGTGCAACTTCACGTCAGAGAGAAGATGGCAGAGCATCTTAAGCAGATACTAACGGTTGAAAAGTTTTTTTAGGTAAGGCCGTAAGCGTTCAAAGTAATTGGGAGGGAGTCATCTGTCCCTTTCTAGCAAAACACGTGCTAGTATAGAATTTGTTTGGAATCGTAGACTTTGACGTCATTTGCTAGTATAGTGCCCTATGTCTAACATAAAACGAAAATAATTAGAACTTCGTTATTTGTCCACATATATAAAAAAAAACGATGTATTGTTTTGTTTCGAGTCAGCTCTTATGTAAGTCAATAAAAAAACGTGCATATTCCCGTATTAATATATTCTCCAGATTTTTCTAATTGATTTAATTTCTTTTGATGATTGGGATCAACTACGTATCAATAAATGTTGCCGCCATTATCGTTGCTAAATTTTTTTACTAATCAGCGTAGTATCTCAGTATTTAGTTCAGTGGTTTGGCTCTAAGTTTTCCCCGGTATTTAAATTCGCGGAATTAAAATACCTTTCGGTTTTCCACCAAAGATTGACTGATGTGGTTCCGTCCATATCAATTACCATCACGCCCGCAGTCGCTCAAACCTTCTGTCGTGTCAGACCCGTGATATTTAAATAGCCGACAACTGTGGTGTCGAAAGCTCACATTGATAAATTTTAATCGAATTCACCGACAGCGGTGTTTTACGTCAATCGCAAATTTTACACGAGATTCATCACTACCGGGCTTAAATGACATATTGATAGACCGCTATCCTCGCACTTCGTTTGGGCTGATTGCGCGGAAATCCTCCAGCAAATTAGTAGCAAGAATAATTATAATACTAGGTTTTTTTAATCTCTCTTAGTAATTGTTCACAGCAATAAAATACTATGGAGGATTCAAATGAAAACAAGGTGCGTATGGCAAAAACAGAGACGGAGGGCGCATCCAAATTACGATAATGTATGTGAAAAGTAGTTTGTAGATTGTACGAAGAAATTATGTTAAAAAAAACTAGCTCTGCAGCTTTGTCGGGCTGTCATCAATGAAACCATTTACGATACTAAAAACGTATGAGAATTTAGAACCACCCTCCAAATCTTAATTTATTATGAAAAATAATACCGGCGACTACCTACAAAATGTAGTTCCAATTTATGTCGCCTGGTGGCGTAAAGTAAGAAAATACACATAGGAAATTATAAAAATATACGTGCGTCGCTAACAAAATACAATGTGTAACAAAAAGGTTCGACAGTACGGAAGAGTATGTATGTACTCACCATTATGAACTACTTTCACTATGGGAACAACTATGAAATCGTGAAAAAAAACAGCTGTTCCATACAATAAGTTCATTGACCTTGGACAAAATAGTACATACATACTCTTCCGTATTGTTGGACCTTTTTGTTACACATTGTATATTTATGTAAATACGAGTACTATAATGTCAAAACTTAATTTAAATTTAAACACACCTTAGCACTAATGACGCGTCAAAAAGGGTTCCTCCTCGTGGTCAAACTCACCCGGCCCATGATACCAGAGAAATTACTAGGTATGAAGAGATTTAACATCTACTAACTCAGGATGACGAGCGCAGTGCAGTGCGGCGCAGGATTGTGTTCGCAAGTTCACAATTTTAGCACTGCTACTGTTAGTGGCAGACGTGACGAACGTCTCCACCAGGCGAACGTCTTACTCGTCTCATCACATGATTGTAATAAAAAAAAATATGCTGGTGGCATTGCTGCGCTAGATGGCGTGCGAAATCTGCTGAGTCAAAAACCTCCCAGCGCAGAGATCGTGACTCTTTTCTCTCAAACTGTTTTACTCCGGGTATACTATAGGTTACTTCATCAACAGCCGGAACACGTCCACTGGTGGACAAATGCCTCTCCCTTAAAAGGGAGGGGTTGTCATAATCCCCACACTTGGCAGGCGGCTTGGGGATCTCAGAGTGTTACCACCGTTAACTAAGAGGACGCTGCTGCCCGTCCTCCGGTGGTTCTGGATGCAGTTTTAGCGTTTGCTCGCTGCGTACCTAAAACGCAGTGTGCCTTAATCGCGTTGTGCCTAACTGTCATTTTAAATAAGCGTTTGGACTAAGTAGCTATTCGACTATGTCGCTGTTAGTCTTTCTTGTATCGCCCATTTCGCGGTACGAGAATTTTGTTATTGGTCTGTTTCTTACATTGTCCATTACGCCATACGACTATTTCGTTATTGGTCTATTTTTTACATTGTTCAATTCGCGATACGACTATGTTGTTAATGTCGCTATTGGTCTATTTCCTACATAGGACATACCAAGGTCGTACTATAGGTTACTTATCTAGGTAAACTTTATCCATTCCTGGGCAAAATACTCTCTTCCCTATTCCTTATGCTCTATTGATCGATATAGTAGATCTTTTTCATCTTAAGTAACGTTGAGTTTATACATTGTATTATTTAAATACCGTTAGTAAGCACCATACTTAAATGAATTATTAATTAAGTGAGCGGTTAATAATTCATGTATTCATTTTATTGTGAGCCATAAATTTCGCCGAACTAATGTTCTCGATTTTTCAGTTTTTGTGGATTTCTAGATAGCATACACGCGATATTTCTTATTTATATCGTAACAAAGCTCGGTAATAGAGAGATAATTAAAGTATTTCAATATTTATGTGCATGGTAGAAATAATGGATGGAGCTGCAGAGATTATATTTTAATAAATAATACTTTACAAGATAACAAGAGTAGGGGATATTATTTTATACTTGATTTGTAGTGGTCTGTCTTATTTAAAGTAAACTAATAAGTTGACCCTACAAGTCAAGTACAAGTCTTGTTCCTTGAGTCAAGCTATTACTTGACTCTACAAAATAATATGACGACTGGTGGTAATATTACTTACACAGTTGTGGTACAACCCATGCCCGTATATAAGGCGGTCCAGACCCCCCGAACCGAACGGAGGATAACAGAGCCACTCTGCGGTATTACGAACGTGCCGTAAAAAACCGCATGAGTGAACTCCGTAATCAACGGTGGGATGACTTACTCTCGGGAATCGAGCCATCCCACCTGGCATTCTGGCGGCTGACTAGATCCCTGAAATCAGACTCTGTGACGACTATGCCCCCTCTCACCCGACCTGACCTCCCCCCCGCGTTTGACGACGAGGAAAAGGCCGAATGCCTGGCCGACAGCCTCGAAACGCAGTGCAGCCCCAGCTTAGAACATGTCGACCCTGCTCACCTCGATATGGTGAACAGTGAAGTCGAACACAGATCCTCACTTCCCCCCTTTGATGAGCTCGAGCCTGTCACGGCTTCCGAGGTTGAGTCGATTATCAAGAGCCTCCACACCAGGAAAGCTCCAGGTGCGGACGGCATCAGTAACAAAGTGCTCAAGCACTTCTCCGTTACGCTAGTTCACCTTCTAGTTAGCATCTTCAATGCGGCCATCGCCAATTGCATTTTCCCCGACGCCTGGAAATCCGCCGACGTCATCGGCATCCACAAACCCGGCAAGAAGGGTTCTGAGCCCTCTAGCTACCGTCCCATCAGTCTCCTCAGTACCTTGGGAAAGATCTACGAGCGCGTCCTTCTGAAGCGCATCTGGACCTTTGTCAAGGACAACAATTTCCTCCCTGATGAGCAGTTCGGCTTTAGAGCCAGACACTCTTGCGTCCAACAAGTACACCGCATCACGGAGTACGTCCTAGAAGGTTTCAATAAGAAACCCGGCCATGGTTACACCCACAAGCCGTTCCCCCAAGGGACTGTAGCGGTATTCCTCGACGTTGCGAAAGCTTTCGATAAAGTCTGGCACAACGGGCTGATATACAAGCTGTATCAGCTCGGGCTGCCAGACCGTCTTGTACTCATAATACAAGACTTTCTCAGGGCTCGAAGTTTTCGATACCGCGTCGAGGGTCAACGCTCCTCCCCCCACGACATCGGCTCCCGAGTCCCTCAGGGCTCCGCAGTGGCCCCGATCCTCTTCTCGCTTTTCACCTGTGACATCCCCCGCACTCCTAAAGTGGAGCTTGCTCTCTTTGCAGACGACACCGCCCTCTACACCAGAGGGTGGAACAAGGTCATTCAGCTAGCCCACCTTCAACGAGCCCTCAATCTCCTCGGAGACTGGTTCAAGAAGTGGGCTATCACCGTTAACCCCGATAAAAGTGCAGCCGTGTACTTTCATCCGTCCAAAAGACCTCCCTCGAAGCATATCACGCTACACGGCCAGCCCATCCCATGGGCTACCGAGACCAAGTATCTCGGTGTGACCCTTGATCGTCGACTCACGTTCTCAAAGCATATTCAGATAGTTCCGACCGAGCAGCCTTCTTCTTAGGCCGGCTCACTCCCCTTCTCAACGAGCGTAGTAAATTGTCCCTTAGAAATAAGGTTACAATCTACAAAACTTGTATTCGCCCCGTCATGACATACGCCTCCGTGGCGTTTGCTCACGCCTCTAGCATAGATCTAGAGAAACTCCAAGTCATACAAAATAGATTCATCCGCAGAGCAGTCGGAGCTAGCTGGTTCATGCGAAACTCCGACCTGCACTGCGATCTCGAACTCCCCTCCATCCGTCAGTACATTAAGTACGCCTCGCGCCGCTATTTCGATGCGGCCCCTCACCATCCCAATCCACTCATAGTCCAAGCCTCCAACTATACGACAGACACGACAGACCCACCCCCCTTCCGTAGACGCCCCAGACACGTCTTGGGCGACCCAGACACGTCTTGGGCGACCCAGACGACCCCATCGCCGTCATCAGCTCGGCGGCGCTGGGCTCGCCCGATCCGACCACTCCTGGCAACAGGAAGTATTACGTTTTTGGTATAGGCGCCGGTTACCAGAGGCACACAAACACGCACCGACCTCGCCGGCGAGGTCGAGGACTCCCCAGATCTGTCAGAAGATCGGTTAGATTCTCTCCAAATAGTCAACCAGATCAACCTACTAGGGCCCCAAGGCATACCCCTTCTGGGGTGCCAGGGCAAGTCTGACCCCACTCCCGGCGCCGGCCAAGCCGAGGTTCGTACCGTCTGAGGTGCCCTTGAGCTAGTCGCCTTTAACCTAAACCTAGGCCGAGCACCGTTTGCGCTTGCCTAAAGTCCGGTGACGCTGTAGAGGCCATCTGAGGCCAACAGCATCAGTAATTCAAAAAAAAAAAAAAAAAAAACCCGAACCGAACGAACGGGGTGCCATTACCCCCCCCCCCCCCCAAACACCCCCACCCCTCCACGCATGACTAGTCTACCTTTGTACTTTTTGGACTCTCGCACAGCCCCTCCCTACCTTATAAAAAACTGCTCCAATATAGAATACTCTTTAAGACTTATTACCCTGGTTAAGTACTAGACTTTTGCCAGTTATTCAACTGCCAATTAGTAGTCCGCAAACATTTCTATAAATTGAAGGGACTTGAAGGAAGGAACTTTCAGAGAAATTATAGAGCAAGTTTAATTTTAATCACACTTACATAAAGTTTGTGAGTGTGTGCGCGTGTGAGTAAGCATGGTTAAAGTAGTACTATTATTTATTCTGTGGTTAAAGTAAGGGGAAAGCCCTGGGACAAAGAGGACAACCCTAAAATCGCAAAATAAAATCAGCTGTTCCAAACATTTCATTGAGGGCGAGCTACATTCTATGGAATTGTTTGTTCTTCGATTTCAGGGTTGGTCCTATTGCAAAAATTGTTCACAATAATGAGAAAATTACCTCCTTTCGGATTAGTAATATGGTTACGCGTAATCACGGTTAACGGGTTTAAGTGAAATTCGGGACACAATCGGAAATAACTCGGAAAAACGTTTATCCTGGATCAACACAAATGCAACTTTTATCCAAGAAAATACATTCCTGTAGAACAACGGGTGAACTCTCTAGTTTCTCATAACGTATTTCATAAGGAAAGTTCAAATTCTGTGTTGCACTGAACTGCTGTTATACAGGGTTACTGGTAAGTCGTGGTATTCCCGGCAGGACCAGATAATAACAGAGAGGCTAATAAACATCAAATTTATGCCCACCAATGTATGGGCGAAAGTTAATAGTTTTCGAGATATTTCAAATGTTATTATTTTAGTTAAGTTGTTAGTTTTTACAGAAAAAAAACAGTTTATTGCCATTAATCGTAAAAAAAATGAATATTTTATTTTCCCATATTTTTAATTTTCTATTTTTTTTACGTATTTTTTTACTTTTTTTATTAGCCCCCTATCTGATCCCGACGGGAATTCGTCTAGTTACAAGTAGCCCTGTATAGTCGAGTGTGCTTTGTGCTTTGTACGTGCGAACGTTAGACGAGCAACTAGCTTGTCTTATCACGCATAATGAAAAATGGTAATTCTTTGAATGGAATAAAAGGATACTCTAATATATCAATTCGTATTTATCAAAACCGGTTTTTAATCAGGCTTCGCCCGATGTCCGCTGTCACGCACATACCGAGCGACAAGCGTCGCGCTGAATTATTGAATGTTGTTTTTTATAAATATTTCCCGTTGTTTTCTCCCGTCCGGATGACAAAACTCCGGAGTTTGTGCTTTTGTAATTTAAAAAAACGTATGGCGTATGTGTGCGTTATTAACAACGATTTGTCATTGTTATTTTGCTGACCGATATTATTTTTTCGTGACACGTGTTGGTCAGAGAATCAATTTAGTTACAATGCCGGATTTGCAAACCAGTTGTTTTTTTTCGGTTTCCGTATTGTTATAGGCTTACAGGAATATTAAATCTTTTCGTTTTTAGGATATTTTCGTCCTATAAATAAAGTGCCGAGACGGGAAAGGCACAAAATGACTTTGTAAGCATTTAAATACACACTAAGGCGGCCGCAAATTAAGAGACACGTCATTCTCGCGCGCCGGACCGACCGTAACACAGGTACGAGCGAGACAGCCGGCACGAGAAATTTCTTACGACTGCGGGACATAGTACAAAATGTGTACACGAAGCGCCTTTGGGCGCGACCGTCCGGTTTTTCTATAGGGTTTTTCTTATAGTGTACGGCCGCTCTAAACAAGCAGATATGTAAACTATGACCTATGGCTAGTTAGCCTATACGTCATAGTTTTTTCAAATGCTTTAGTTGAAACGCCGAAGTTGTTTAGAAATCCTATAGGACGAATATTTTCAAGGAATTTGATTAGCGGGATGTTTAATAACTTTTTAGAGCAAAAGATTATTAAGCATCATTCAACCAGGCACTCAATTTACAGCTTGTATACAGCCCTTATTCCGGGGTGTAGAAAGGAGCTGTACAATTTGAGCCTAATCCGTATTAGGTACTCACAAGAACTCAATAGGTAGGTGCTTTATACAGCCTAGATAGTTGGCTTAAAGCATTGATAAAATCTGTTAATGAGCTACGTTACACAGCTAGTTAGTGCTGTTTAGGAATTGGACGCAAACGTACTTTTGGAAATGTATTGAAATAATGTATAAACCTCTGCATCAAAGTCTAAAACACACGATCAGCTGGTATAATATATATGTTGCAGTCAAAACTCTTAACCAGTCAAAAGTAGTTTTGACTAGCGGAATCAGTCAAAAGTACTTTAGGCTGAACAGGTTGGTCAAATGTAGTTTTAACAGAAATAACAGTCAAAAGTAGAGCATAGAGATTGCACACTACTATTGCAAGCCCGACTACTTCATAGTTAAGTTAACAGTGACCATCCAACAAAATAACTGCTTTGTAGTCAAAAGCACTATTTACCAATGATTTTCAGACAAAATTACTTTTGACTGATGTTTTCAGTCACAACTACATTTGACTGGTTAAGAGTTTTGACTGCAACATAATATACATTTACAGCCTTACCTAAAATAATCTCGATTCTCTTAGTCACTGCTTAAACTTATCTGTCTTGTTCTTGCATGTTACACTTCACGTCAGAGAGAAGATGGCAGAGCATCTTAAGCAGTGACTAACGGTTGAAAAGTTTTTTTAAGTAAGACTGTTAGTGGAATTGACTACTTGTGAAAAATACCCTCTATTTGATCATTAGAGTATCGTTTACAAAGTACCTAGTTATTTAAATGCTATTACAAATGCAATTCCAGAATTGCATCAGGTAAAAGATCCGTACCTAGATTAGAGAGCACACACACACAAGCTTTGATAAAACGTGTCGAGAAATTAAAACAAAAGTCGTGATGGGAGAGCGGCGCACACTGCAGTAGATGTAATTTCTAAAATAAATCGATCCCCTTTGCAGGGGAGCGAGGGCCCATCGTTATCGACCAAATTTTTATCATGCATATTTTTAATTTTATTTTTCGCTGCACCCCCGCTCTCGGCCGGTATTAAATCAATACTGGCAGTGAGTGCTCGTTTTATTTGGGCAGTTTTTGGACGGCGCGCCTTCGCTAGGGGCTCGTTTGCTTCTAATGGAACCTGGGCTAACACTTTCAGAAACGCTGCGTTATATTTTTGCTAGGCTAATGCACTGTTACTTTCCTGAAATATGATTTTCAGACTACTGCATGCATATGTCATTTCCTTTTACGAATAGACTCAACACTAGTACGTAAACACGAAATTCGGAAAATTCGAGATGGTTTAGTTTGTGCATAGATAAGTACAAAAGATACCTGCCATAATTACAAAACACTCATGACATACATAAATAAGAACCTACAGAACACCTCTCAACACAATTTGATGTAAAAGAACATTTATATTTTATTTAGCAATAACTTTTATTTTTAACGCAGATAAAATGCAGTTATTATGTAATAATTTTATTGTTTATTATACAGGGTTAGTCCTAATCAGTTAGCATCCTTTTAAAGGCATATTCTGTACATCAAAACAAACAACTTTTACTATGCGGCCAACAAAGAACTTTATTGCCAAATATATATATATTTGGCAAGTTATTATAAAGTTATTTTATCTTTTTATCTTTATAAATTATTCCATACAAAAATTTCATCGATTTTGGGCAAAATGTATGGAACAGCTGGTTTTTTTTCGCGATTTAAATGTTGGCCCAAAATCTGGTAAATGCATACAAGAGAACAATAATTAAGTAGTATTTTGTAGTTTTAGTTAATATTTCCGCGATTTCTTTGTTGGCTGCATAGTAAAAGTTGTTTGTTTTGATGTACAGAGTATGCTCTTACAAGGATGCTAACTGATTAGGACTAACCCTGTATACTGTATTAATTGCGTTTTAGTGTCATATGCATAAGACGGTTAGAATATTATTATTATTTTTAAAGCTTTCTCCTTGGCATTATGTATCGAAAATCACATTATTAAAATGACCACCTTGGTTTCGTATGGTAGCGTAAATATGAGACGTCTAATTATTTTCCATCATATCATCAATCAGAAAAAGCATATTTCACCACAATATATCACTTGCACACATTCGTGCATGTAATTCAACACATAACGAATAAAACACCGCCATTTGTAATCATTCATTCGCGAAAGAGCACTAGTTAAAAAAAAAATTGAATGAAGTGACATGGTTTTCCGTGTTCCCGCCAAAACTCCAAAGATACCTTGTCCCTATTGTTGATAAACCCTGTACAACTTTATTTTATGTTATTTGCTTAAGAAATCTTACAGCTAGGTACACAATAAAATTAGTAAAGGATAAATAAGAATTGAAATTACAAATACTTAGATTAAAATTGACTATATTCAATATTTTATTCCCATTTTTTAATTTTTTTATTCAGTCAGCTTACGAGACGAGCAAGACTTTCACCTGATGGTAAGCGTCACGCCTGCCACTAACAGTAGCAGTGCTATAATTGTGAACTTGCGAACAAAATCCTGCACCGCCCTGCACTGCGCTCGTCACCCTGAGATATTAGATATTAAATCCCTTCATACCCAGTAATTTATCTGGTACCATTGCCCTTCAAACCAGAACACAGTAATGATTGCACACTACTGCTTGGCGGTTGAATAACTGGCAAAGGTGTGGTACTTCCCCAGGCGGACTCTGCAGTAGAGTCCTACCACTATAGTACATTATCAGCCAGAAGCCGTCCACTACTGGACGAAGGCCTCTCCCTTAATAGGGAGAGGTCCCCACGCTTGGCAGGCGGCTTGGGGATCAAAGAGTTACCACCGTTAACTAAGAGGACGCTGCTGCCCATCCTCCGGTGGTTCCGGATGCAGTTTTAGGACATACCCAGGTCATATTTTATTTCATAGTTTAATTTAATTGATTAGTTAAGTACATATAATAGTACACATAATACAAGAGCAGTTACAACTACAATTAAGTTTGTTTAAAACAAAAGCTCAGGCACTTCAAGCGGGACGCGCGAGTTGGTCAAGACACATTCTAGCCGGAAACGCCGGCAAAACGCGGCAAATTGCGTAAACCACGGTAACTAATGTGTGGGCAAGTTCCTTTAGCGTAAGCAGGATTTATGGTACGGGAAGTGTGTCTGTTTGTTCCTCAATAATAAACTTAAAAAAAAAGGGAATTACTTTGTGAAAAAAAAGGAACCTACAATAAGGGTATTAATTACGCAATTTAAGTTCAAAGTGGATTTTTTACCGAACACCGACAAAATAGACTCAATGGAAAAAAAAAAACTAGTCACTTGATGCATTTTAAACCTCCTTTAATGTACCTACGATGTAGTTGCGCTTCCTAACAATTTTTTTTGATAATTGGACTACGGGACTTTCGTCTGTGGTTGTGTGTTATCGTTCTGTGGTCCCACTATAAAAATTGTTGGACCACTGCCCCTAGTGCAGGCCCGTAGTCCATCTAGTTGCAGAGTACTTGGACCACGACCCCGTACCGAAGTTTTAAGGGTTTCTCACTTACATAAATATGAACACAATCAATATTCACAAATTTATTCATTTACTGAATTTCTCAATCGACTTCAAAAAAGGAGGTTTTCTATTCGACTTTTTTTTATTAATTTAAAAAAATTAAAAATATTATAATAAAACTTAAAAGTGCTTTGCTAAAAAGTGAATGCCCTAATATTCATCCCCCTCATGGGACTCATGGGTATCTATAGGCTATATCTTGCATCCATCCATCTTCCTCCCATCTATTTACAGTATTGCCATGATAGTTCATAAATACCTTTGTATCACAAGTTATACAAAGTGTGTTGTGTACAAAGTGTGTGTGTGTGTTGTGACTCGTGATACAAACTTGTGTTTAACGAATACCACGTGGTATTCGTTTAGTATCGTAATAAATTTCGATTCGTAACGAATACCACATTTTAAATATTTAATTGTAGTCTATGATATTATAATATAAGGAGGATTGTAGTACAAAATCTTATTCCCAACGAATACCAAACTTTAATACAGTAACTTTTGATACAGTCACAGCCACAATTTATTTTGCTTTTTATATTAAAAGTTGAATTTCTGATATTTTATAATAGTTTCGTCGTCGTCGTCAGCCATAAGACGTCCACTGCTGGAAGAAGGCCTCCCAATAGAGAGGTGTTGCCAAAATCCCCACGCTTGGCAGGCGGCTTGGGGATCGCAGAATGCTCACCACCGTTAACCAAAAGGACGCTGCTGCCCGTCCTCTGGTAGGTCTGGTTGCAGTTAAAGGACATACCCAGGTTCAATAAGTAATTTATAATAGTTAGACTCTAAGTTATTAGTTATGATTGTCATGCCGAAAGTAGCGCGTATGCAAAACCACGGGCAAATGCTAGTGCTGACTAGTTAATAAGAACTTCCTTGCCGTGTTCCCGCAGGCAGTTCTTTAGATCTGTCATTCAAGGACGTTGCGTGATCTACGAGAAGATGGAAAATTAAATTAAATTACGTGATTATACGTTGATTCGACCTGAGAGCAGGATTGAGGTAATGATGGCGTTTATTTGACAGTTAGCGCCTCGTTCACTGACAGTACTAACTTGCAACTTTGATGTAATAGGGAATATGCGTGTGTTTAAATTATTAAAAATAATATAGAGAGTTTAACTGAATCTGATGCTTACGTCGAAAAAATAACCGAAATCGCCCGATAAAGATCTGAAATATAAGTGTTCAAAGTATTTGGGAGGGAGTCATCTTTCTAGCAAAACACGTGCTAGTACAGAATTTGTTTGGAATCGTGAACTTTGACGTCATTTGCTAGTATAGTATAGTCGCTGTCTAACATGCAACTAAAATGTTTATAATTTCGTTATTTGTGCATTTAATTAAAATTTTATTTACAAAGATTTGTTTTGTTATCATTCAGTTTTTTGTGAGTCAATAAAAAAAACACATGCATATTCCCTATTATGCATAGCTGTACCAGAAAGAGTAGAATAAAAAATGGGGCGCTAATTTCTACGCAAACTCTTCAAAATTACGTAATACACTGAATAATATTTTGTATTGTAAACTTTTAGTTCTATTTAATTTAATTTCTACTCTTTCTGGTACAGCTGTAAAATATTTTTGTCTCAGTTATTGGCATCGCACTTTGTGCATTCTGCCAGTGTCAAGTTCATGAATTTTCAAGTTTTTATAGTATCATTAAGTCAAATATGTCATGAACACACAGTTATTCACACGAAATTAGTCATAGTTAAGTCCAAGTCATGCCCTAGTAAAGTTGTGGTGACTTTACTATCAGCTTTTACGGAGTTTAAAAAACAACACGAAAAGACAAGTTTCACCACATTATATCACTTGCACACACTCGTGCATGTATTTCATACCTCAATGAATAAAACAGAAAACACCACCATTTTTAATCATTAATTCGCGTAAAAAAAAACACACGTAAAGTCGTGGCAACTTTAATACAAGCTTCTTCGGAGTTTTGGAAACAACACGAAAAGACGTGTTTTACCACATTATTACACTTGCCCACACTCGTGCGCGTAAATCAGCACTTAATGAATAAAACGCCACTATTTTAATATATTAACACTAGAAAAAGTACAAGTATTGGAAAATAATACAATGCAACAACAAGTTTTTTTTTTCGTTCCCGCCAAAAAAATTAAAAACACTAGAACTAAAAAAAACTAAAACTACCTACATTTTGTTCTGACTAGACGATCCTCTTACGATTTTAGTAAACCGGCGCTAGAGATAACTACTGCAAAAGATAAAACTATTGGATCCCCATTATCTTACGGGCCCAGCGCTTGCAAATCGATCAAAAATAACAAGACAACACAATCAAGCATACCTAGCTAAAAGTATGCATATTACATTTGCCGGAAAATAGAGATAGCGAATCTAATTACTGCATGACAAAAAGAGAACACATGTACATTGTACAATTGTACATGTATTAAAATGTATTGTCGTATTAGCCAGCAGTGGACGTCTTATGGCTGACGACGACGACGATTGTCGTATCTTACGGCTCGCATGTCGCAAAGTCAGAGTATGACCGAAGCGAGTGGAGAGCCGGCGCTCAACATATAGTCTTCAAAATCCGTGCACTTATTTCCCGTCCATTCATCTTATCATTGTCGCTGCTTTTATGCATGCGATATATTTACTATTTCTATTGTCTTTGTCTAAAATACTGAGTTTGGGTTATTCATCTGGACTTGACAGAAATTAATATTTCCAACTCAGTACCTAATAGTTGCTGACTCTGAATTTCGCAAACATTATAAAGGAAATGTCAAGGGTTTATACGGCACCCTTGCGTGAAGTAAATTGCGCCGAGGATATAAATTATGCAATAGCTAAATTAGAGATGCGCTTTAGTTTTAACAAGACTATAGTCCGATATTTTTTTATCGAGTCGTGTTTTTCGATTAGTTGCCACTAGTTTTCACTCCACCCCAGTCTTATCTTATAACGAATCCAAATACAAACATTGTATGTACCACAGAAACCGTGTACTATTTATTTTTCTTTGTTTTTGGCATCGCGCGTTGTACATTCTGCCAGAGTCAAGTATGTCATGAATGTTCAAGTTTATTTATTACTAGCTGACCCGTCCCGGCTTCGCACGGGGGTAAATTCGCATTTTAAACCGACTTCAAAAAAAGGAAGTTATCAATTCGACACGTACGTATGTAATGTGGAACCACGGGGCACAGCTACCCCGTGGTTCCACCCGCGCGATGAAGAAAAACAGGGAATTAGATAATAAAAAAAATGCCTAGAATGTTGTCATCACTATACCTTTAAAGACCAAGTACTTCCCATACAAAATTTCATCCCGCGTTTCACCCTTTTAAGTCAGCCCTGTCAAAAAATATTGAAATTTACTTTTTTTTTTTAATGAACTATTTAAGTATCAATGTTCATAATTATAACTTCAAAAATAAAGACCTGGCTTTATAACGGTTAATCGCCCGCTTTACCCCCTTAAATCATCCCTGTCAAAAATATTAAAAATATCATTTTTTATTTTGTATGAACTACCCAAATAGGTGCCAACTTTCATCACTATAACTTCAAAAACCAAAGAACTTTCCATGTAAAGGTATATCCCGCGTTACACCCCCTTAATTCAGCCCTGTCGCAAAATCCGTTCTTAGCTGACGTCTCCTACCTATAAACTATCTACCTGCCAAATTTCAGCTTCAGAGATCAAGTAGCTTTCGAGATTTCGTGTTTAGTCAGTGAGTGAGCGAGTGAGTGATTTTCGCTTTTATCTAAATAGATTATCATTTAGTCAGATGTAAATATGTCATGAGATCACAGTTAGTCACACAAAATTAGTCAAAGTCGAGTCGAAGTCATGCCCTAGTAAAGTTGTGGCGACTTTACTATGAGCTTTTACGGAGTTTTGAAAACAACACAAAAATACATGTTTCACCACATTATATCACTTGCCCACACTCGTGCATGTAATTCAACACGCAATGAATAAAACACCACCATTTTTTATCATAAATACGCGAAAACACACTAGTTTAAGAAAATAATAGAATGCAGCGACATGATTTTTTCGTGTTTCCGCCAAAGCTCCCGTGTAATGTTTATTTTGCTTATAAACTAAGCAATTTAAACATTACATTATTTATTAGGTTGTATTTTTGGTGTGAAATAAAAGTGTGAAAATGGTGGTGTGGTACGCGTTTTTACATAATATGAGATTCAATACACACTTATTTTTAGTAGGTCCTATGTCGGTTATATGTGATAATTTTTTTAAACAGGGAAAAAAAATATAACGTTAATAATTTGCGTATAGCTTAAACAAACGTAATCCTAAGTTATTACAAAACTAATGACTACGTACTAAATACGAACTTGTAAACTTAATATGTTAATGTTAATATATAAATTATGCAAAAAACACTAAAACAAGGAATATATATATTTTAGAAAAAGTGTTTTATACATTTCGTTTTGAATTACGAATTGAGTTTGAAAAAGAAGACTACACTTCAGAACTTCTATGCATAATACGGTTAGAACCACTGAAGAGAAGTGAATAGAACAGAAATGTGACGGGCCACGCTAGCCGGCATTAAGTCTATTTAGACTTAATGACAATTCTTCCAATATACATGTTTATAAACTGAGAATACACACGCGTAGGAAACCAAACCTCATTGCATCGTAATTAGATTAATTTTAATCTGTTGCTAAATGGCATTTCGTGTTACTTCAAATGCGCAACCAATGATTGGCATTTTTGCGTCGTAGTTTTATGCAATTTTGTGTAAAACTGGCGACAGCGGTTTTCCATACAATTGCTTTACAACATTGTTTTGACAGCCGTTCTACCTAAGAAGTAGGGCCTTCGCTTTTCTGGATCTGGATTCTGGTTACAACTGTTCTCGTATCATGGGATGGCCTAGTCCATCTCTACAAAAGCACTCATTTTTTCTCAACAAATCATGTACAATGATTTGAAATAAGCATAGTGAATCAAAGAAACTGTTATATTAGTAAATCAGACATGCAACTTCAACTTGCAACCATTTGCTTCAGTAATAACTGATTGTCCTATTACGGTTAAATAATTTATAACCGTGCTCTACCTTTTCAATGTAAGCTTAAATTTATTTCCAATTAAGTAGTCGATGATTTTGCTGTTTATTTTTTATTGTACACGATATTGTGAAAATTGCAGACTGAACCTGATAAGATTGGCGTAGGTTTTAGAGAGGTGTACAAGGTGAAAGGCCCTACAGTGGGCGATTGTGGACTGAAAATAATGAATAATGATGAAAGACGATTTTGGTGAAAAACCATACTCAAAGGTAAAAAAAAAACAAAGAAAAATAGGTACTCCATATATTTATATAATCTAATGGGCATTATAATTGGTATTTATTTTCTTAGTTAAGAGAGTTATAATTGAAATATGAACTAACTAACTACATAAACTACTTATAATTTGGTTAGTTATCATATTTATGTTTTATTTATACGGGAATACATCGTCGTCCTGCTCAGCACCACGCGGGTGCTAAGCAAAACGCAGCTGCATGCGCTTCGGGCTCTGTTTTCACTCTTTGTAAAAGTTTCCGGATGTGATCGAAACTATAGTCGGAGTATGCGATTTAATTAAACGTGATTTGAAACAAAAATGTGTCAAAATCACGTCAGTTATCATATTTAATTTTAAAATGTTGGTTATTTTGTGTTTAACATGTTTTCATTATCATATTGTTAATTTTATCCACATCGACTCGATTTTAAGAAAAAAAACCGTAGTCCGGTTGACCGGACTACTGAACCGGACCACGGGCCTTTGCCCGTATAATTAAGCGAATATAATTTAGACTGCATAAGCTTACGCTTAAATGGATCACGCTTACTTTGATCAGAACTTATTTACTCTAGATTTGAAGATACCATAACATAGAGAATATAAATAATATTTAACTGTTTTTAACTTCCGAGTAGCCATACCGCAGAGGCCATAACCAAAGATAGATAGAACTTCTGAGGAAAAAATCTAACCGAATAATTCATCCAAATACCATTAACCATTTCGTAAAACCATTCATATGAAAAATCGGGATTCGTCTGAATTATTAACTCGTCTAGTCCTCAGACACTTTCCATTAAAAGAACCAATGTATTATTTCCAAGCTATTCCGAGAACCAATAATTAAACAATAAACAACGATAGAAAGGAATTATTGATGAGCCCGTGGCACTAGTGAAGAGATAGCTAAATAGGAAAAACTAGACGTGAGTTAGTGAAGCGAATTAAACTAACTAAGATATTCTTGGCATCGACAATGAAAAGTTTTCTTTTCAACTTTGGACTGCGTTCTGTATTTGGAACTTAAGTCGCTTTAGTGAGTTTTCGTTCCGTTGTTTGGAATGAGTAAAAATAAAATAAGTCGTCTTTAAAGTTTTTTTATTTCATTAAGCCTGTTTTGTCCCACTGCTGGGCAAAGGCCTCGCCCAAAATCTTCCAGTTGTCTCGATCTTGAGCCAGCATCGTCCTATTATTTTTGAACTTCCAATGTTCGTCGCGCTATCGTGCGTCGGAGAGCGACCTCGGGGTCGACTGTTCGGGGTCACCCATACACCGTAGACTTATTGCCCACCTGGCTGGGTGCATTCGGCTAACGTAGCTCGCCCGCTCACATTTGAGCCTAGCAGTTTTGTTTTCCTACAGACGTGAAGCCTGTCACCAAGTTTGAATAAATGGTGGTTAATCCTTTTAGTGATTACGCTCTACCTTTTTATTAAATTGACTACAAACGTAAGGAACTATACGATATCGTTGACGTAATATGCTGTAATATCAGATATCAATAGTAATTTGCTATGCAATAATCTTAACAATCATAATCTTGAAAAAAAAACAATACTTATTTCTATTTCTTCGATTTATTCATTCATGTAATTTCTGCTATCGTGTACTTGCAGATATTTCTTTTGCATCGTTTAACATAGCTTACGTTAGTTAACGTTTTAAACAGACGTAACTAGGGAGATATTTTAATCTAGCAGTGTATTTAGTGCTGACGATGTTGATAGGTAATGTTTTTTCTCGTAGAGCTAAACAACAAAGCTTGAGCACATCAACACTGACACCGGTTGGCTCAGCCTTTACGAATTTACTTACCTTACATCCTAAAATAAAATGAAACACGACTTTAAGCTAGTAGTAGAGAACGCTAAAATATCGCCATGAAAACGTATGCGCGAAAAGCTCCATATCGCAATTAAAACAAGCGCGCCTCTCTCCTCTTAGGCGGAGATGTACGGTGTAGTGGCTTAATTATGTCATTTCTATGTTAATAACATTTTAATTCGCACGAGGCGGGTGAAAAGGCCCCTCTCATTAAATTAGTCCGGCGGTTGGAACACTATACCTTACTTTAAGTCACGCGTCGGTAGACGTAAGTGTGAAACTCGCTCTCTCGACTCTGACACACTGGATCGGGGTACGCCGCCTCAATGCCTCCTATAGTGGCAATAAACATGCCGAGAACTTCGCAGCTCAATTTTTTTGACGCCGTTCTTTTATTTGGTTTCACATTGAAATGAAAGGTTTCTGTTAAGCCTGCTCTAACTCCTATTTTGCTCACACTACTTTTTCACGTAATGGGTATGCTTTCGGTTTCAGCGGTAGCTTATAAGTAGCATAACACCGGTCATACTACTTAATACCTATCCCGGTCACGAGTGAATTTCGCACGTAATCCGGGAACATATTTTCAACCGACTTCAAAAAAGGTTCTCAATTCGACTGTATGCTTTAAATATTTTTTTAATTTATGTATGTTACGCGATTACTCCGCCAAAAATACAACTGACTTCAACTTCGAATACGTGGATGACATCTTCATATTTTCTAGTAATTATGATATAAAACCAAACTACTGAACCGATTTCGATAAAACTTATATGGGACCACATCTGAAGTATTACCTACCAAACAAAAAATAATCATCAAAAACCGTTCATAATTGGCGGAGTAATCACGTAACATACTTATATACAATTTCAAAAAAAAAACAGTCGAATTGAGAACCTCTTTTTTTGAAGTCGGTTAAGGTAAAGGGTATTATTTTTTGTATTGTACTCTAAGTTTTAGAGTACATTAAAGTAGAGTATTAGTTTAAGATCCCAAATTAGAAAAGTCAACGCTAATACCTTTTTCAGCCCAGAACATTACATAGACAAAAGTGAAATTTGAATTTAATTAAATAAACTATGAATTACTTTGTCCTCAAATATGCCCATCATCTATTCAAACACCCAGTACAACAAAAACAAATCGATTTCTTTGTCGTAAGTACTTTGGTAACATTGTACCTACGTATTCAATAGTACATTAGAGTATAGAATTGAATACACATTCAACTAAGGCAGTAGTGACATAATGTGTAGTGGAAATAGGAAAAAAATATAGAAACCGTTTAGGGTTATGTTATACGATGTATTAATAAGGTACTTACGCATTTAGCGGGTTAATTAGTCTTTCCTGGCTATGGACGGAAAAAGTTTTCTAACAAATTATTTTAATTAAACTTCGAATATGAAACTAGGTACAATGTTCTATCGACAATTAACAGTTATTAGCTTAATTAACTTGCTCAATAATAAATTTACTTTGTATTCACAAGCTCGATTTTTCTACCTATCGCATGTCTATTTATTCTCTACTAGCGAGTTGCCCAGGCTATTCACGGGTGCAATGTACTAATGTAGCGTCTTGACTGTTTTGATGTGCTTATAATTATCAAAAGATTTAGCCCGCGTTATCAAAATAGGAGTTCTAAAATGTTTGTTGTCTTCGACCACAGCGCCGCTTAAAATCAGGAGAGCCAAGAGCCAAGGTCCTTATAGCCCGTTAACCATAAAAATCCTACATATATCTTTTAAGGTCACGATATAGGAAACACTTAAATATTTTAACTCATTGACTAACTGACAAACTCGTATTTTCTGTTCGAAAGTTAAATAAACACCAAACAACTCAATTTCTGGCAAAAAAAAAAAACTACGAAAACACAAAGTCCCATACAAACCACCCTTATGATATAGCCGCGTATAATTACAACAGGAACAAAGCGTGGGGGTGCAGAAAAGCCCTAAAATATCATAATATAACCAAATGACGTCACACCGCCATGTTGGATCGCTTGCGCAAACGGTGCAATCGAGCGTACTGCGCAGGCGGTGAGCTGCAGTCCACTTGCAAGCTTCGCTTGTTAACTGTGCAACAAACGCCTCTTTACAGTTGAATGGGAGAGCCACCATCGCATTTACAAAACAAAATTAGCTGCCGCACGTTCGAAAAATTTAATTTTGTTATTTGACCACGTCTAGAAAATTTGGCCACATAAAGCACACAGCTGAGGATATCATATTTTAGGGTTAAATTAAATCGATTTGGATGCGTTTATATTATGCGGTCGCGTGCAGAAGGGTGCGAATTTGGGTCAATTGCTTATTGTAATTTTATTTTAGTTTCCCATCGATCGTGCGCCATCTCTTTGTTTTTTAAGCGCACGTGTTAATGCCAAACACTGCGTAGGTACGTATTTACATAACAGCTCAAGAAGATTGTAATTTGAGACCGGGGGAATCAATGTGAACCAAATTCAGCAACAAAAAGTTTGAACCGCAATAATATAACAGGCGTGGACTAGAAACGCTTGAATCCTTGTGCTTAGGCCAGGAGGCCAAGACCTTACTTAAAAACGCCGTTTTTAAAAATGACGTTTGGTAAAATAATGATTTTAAGCCCTACCTTTTTTGATTTTTATTCGAATTGAGACCTATCGCTAAGTTTATTATGAAGGTTTTACCATGAATTTTAGAGGCCTTCGGACGGCACATTAACTCTGACACTAGGGCTGGCCACTCAGCCTATATGAACTTACTTACTTACTTACTTATCATGAATGTTCTGATAAGATCATCAATCGACACAACAGTCTACTGCTTTAAACAGTTTCTTCGTATATTGTAAACTATGTCATATGTACGTGGTAATCTTAGGCTGCACCTTCACTTAACATCAGGGGAGATGGTAGTAATCCAAAGCCACATCATCATCATCAGCCAAGCTTTTACTTCTGGACGAAGGCCCCCCCCATTAATAGAGATGGTTTGCCATGAGGGGCGGCTTGGTGATCGCAGAATGCACCACCGTTGTATCGGATTTCACCCGCGCGTCTTGCATTAGTTGAGAGTCGAAAATCGTATGATATAATTGATGATGATAATGGCTTTGAGCAATTTAGGCGCGATTTTATTTAATTAATCAAAATATAGGCATGAAATAAAAAAAAATACGGTTACTCTGCTAAAACATTAGTCTGGCTGTTTAATTCGTAAAAAATAATGTGGTGTTTTCGCTGATAATTTAGAGAAATTGAGTTAGAGAATTTGAGTTAAAACAGTTATTTTTTTGTTAGTAATTTGTTTTTTTTTTAAACCAGATTATTTTCCAAAATTATATTTGCTTACTCGGCTTCTATAGGGTTTTCCCCTACCTGTAGTATTTTTTTATAATCTGAATCTTTACGTTCTTAATCATTAAATGATGTGTCTAAAATACACCTTTTACATACTTTTGGCATTTGCCGCCCCCTTAAACGAGAGAGGTTGCTGCTGCCCGCCCTCTGGTAGTCTGGGTGCAGTTTTAGGACATACCCAAGTTCACCAGGTCCACAAACCAAAGCCTATAGTTAAAAAAAAACTCATACGTTTCATTTTAGCCGTTTTTTCTGCACACCTAAAACATGTGGTAAGTATGCTCTCCGGTATCTCCGGCGGCTTTTAGCTTTTTCATTTAATTGAGCTGTGTTTGCAGAATCATTTCAGAGACGAATTAGTAGTCACTAACACTAGCACCGGTTTTTGTTTTCGGGAGCTTTCCCCTTACACCCGGTATAATGTACGCTACAATGTAGAGCCACCGTGAAACGTTCGTAGAGATGGTGCGACGATAAAACTATTACGGCAATTAGGTGTTTAGAATGAACAAAGCACCGCGCGATTAGGATCTGTCACGCCACGATAAGGTTAAAAGTTGCCGTTTTGAACCATCTGGGCTCTGTATTTCGACTCTTGACCTTTCTCTCTGATGTTAATACACCTATTTATAATTATATCTTCTAAATAAAAATAAAAACAAAGAAGTTTATAGTTAGTTCAAATATTTATTTTAAGTTTTGTACATATGTACACTATAATGTAATTGTAAATAATCACTAAATAAATAAAACCAGTACCTATTGTAAAAAAAAGGCAGGTTATTTTCACCATTTATAACTTAAGGTCAGCTAGACTGATTTTTATGATGTATGATTTGTTGGATTAGTCTCTGCCCCAAATAGCCAAATAATTATAAAAACATCAGAAAAATTTACAAAAGAAAAAACTATAGACGGTACAAAGTTCGCCGGATCAGCTAGTTTGGTCATAAAACGCAAAACTGAAATGTGTTGAAAGATCAACCTCAAACTCTTGTTGATGTGATACAATTATTACCGAGTTTAACAATAAGACAGTGGTTCAATTGATCCGATGATTATGGATTTAAAAATTTAAGGTCATAATCATTGTCCAACATAAAGTATGTGCTAATTGTGCTATGTAAATATATTTTCTGACTCTACGTAGGTATACTGCCTCTTCTAGAAAAAAGGCATATTTTGACAGATATTTTAAAAAAATCACATCTTACTATGTTTAAGGTGGTGACTGCAACACATTAGTGTAATGTATCGCATTATAGCCCGAGCATTACAGCAGTCAGTGGAGCAAGCACATTGCAGTGCTCCAGTCGACAGTCGGAACTGTCACAGACTAATAACTGAGGAAGCATAAGCCAAAATCGGACTAAGTGGTTTGCATTGGGAGAAGCATGCCCAATTGCCCATTGCCCAGTGACTAAGGTGGGCTGATTGTGGGCGCATTTGTATTATAGAGAAAATACGAGCCCATAACACAAATCAGTCGTCAACTTTTATTTCTCTTTCTATCCATCTTTCTGATATTGAGGTAGGTACAGTTTATGCTCGAAACACATTTTGTCAAACGTCGCAGAGGTGTAAATTATCGCGCACGCGACAAAGCGCAAAACATTTAACGCAGCATTTGAACGCAAGTGGATGCAACACTTCTACCTCACGGCTTTGCGATCTCAATGAGCTGGCGGCATCCAGAAACAATAATGTTCTAAGGTGGCTAGGGGCTCGCACGATAGGGTTAAATGAAATCCACTGTATTGACGAAACAATTACAAAACTATGAAATGCCCTGAGACTAGTTGGAGTGTTGATATACTAGCAGTGGACAGAGACTGAAAGGGAAATGCCGAAGATTGAGCTGAGTAATTCGAAAAAAGAAAGCAGCATAAAAAATTACAATAAAAGCTAATAGAAAAATAGCTTCTATCTCGACTAATATATTTTAATATTTAAGTAATTCTTGAACGAACAACTAAATAACAGCTACAGAGCATAGAAAATTACTACCAAACTACCTCATATAAGTTAATTGTATTAGACTTTTAGTTAAAAACTTTTGTAATGTGACTTTGATAAAAGTTAATACAAATGTCCCCCCAAAAAAACAATTATTTGTATAGTTTTATTAAGTTTTCTATTGTATAGTTTCCTTTCCTTTCTAATTGAGTTTAATCTTTAAATCTGATGCACAGGCAATTAATAGTAATAAGAATTGTGTTGTGTTGTGTGTGTAACACTGCTACATTTCATGGAATGACATAGTTTTCTAGTGAATTTATTTATTATTTTCGGACTAGTAGTAGACTAGTAGTAGTTAACCTATATGATAAATAATAATTGAATCTTCCAACAAAATACGATCAAGGATACGTCAGAAATCCCTGCAGAACCCACGTCAAGATCAGGTCTCTCCCGCCTATTATTACAAGGCTCGCGAATATGAAAGGCTGGTTACACACGGCGCCTATGATGCAGCCATTAAAAAGATACGCGACGACGCGGCACACGTACACACACATATAAAAATAAGGCGCAGACAGACTACCGGATAAAATAAGCCTGCGACGTGAAAGGGTAATTGCGAGAGAGTTTACAGAAAGGTATGAGGCTGTAAAAGTTAAAAGAAGCTGTTAACATCGGAATGTAAAAGTTACGCGCGCTTAGAGCGCTATTTACGAAGAGGATCGGCTTCTGAAGCTGAGAGAGCACCGAGATGATATTTGTTTTTGTTATTGTGCACCGTACAATTTGTGAACCTCGTAGTAACTGTACTATTTTATATTCTGTGGGCGTAGTAACAGATGGACTGACGGACGGGTGGACTTTTTAAGAATATATATTGGGACGGAACTCTAAAAAATGGGAGAGTATATAAAGGTTGAGGCTTTGTTGGTGTATGTATGGTACCATTTTTATCGAAAACGTCTAGACTAGATTTTGACAAGTACAGCTTTTTCTATTTGTAAACATATTCTGTTGCAGAATGATTTAACTGTTAGATAAATTACTTCAGCCGTTTAAAAAATTATTTACATGTTTATTATCTTTTTAATTTATTATATATACCCGTGTAAATACATGTTTTTGCTGCCGATTCTGTTGTGAGTGTTGTTTTTACAGCGACCTCAACTTGGAAAGCTCTAAAATTGTTACCATATTTTTTTCACAAACAGAAATTATGATAAGGGATGCAGTTATTTCATCTTTTCAAGTTATTAACACTCCACCCAACAGAAAAGGCAATATTCTCTAATAAATTAGTAATAGTAGCTTTAGAATATTAAGCAAAATTACTTACCCGGACTAAAGGTGGTTCTCGAATCTCTCACATTTATAGCAAGTTGCACGATCTTTGGTTATATGAACGGTATCTTTAAAACCAGATAAATAATTCTCATATATTTCAGCAGGCCTCACACTTAAAACCATCTGATACTTGGTCCGAATCTCAGCTGTGCCAACTAAGTCACGAGAGGGTTTATTATTATTTCCTCCTATAGAGGATTATGGCGTCGCACTTTGTGCATTTGCCAGTGTCAAGTATTTATATTATATTGTACTGAATAATATTGATTACTAATAATAAAGAGAATTACTTCGGAAAGAGTTTCGGGATTACTAGGTAGGTGACTAGACGTAACAGCTGCTTGTGCTTACCTGTAAAGAAAGAAAATATATTAAAAAAATATTATTAACAAAAAAGCAAACCAGAGATAATGCGGTTAACGTTTTAAATATAGAATTCATTGCTCAAAGAGCAGCCCGTTCACTGGAAGATGGGCAGCACTACATAATTAGACCAATTTAAATCTTAATTAATATTAATTGTCCGACGACGACGGCGGAACGAATCTGTCGTATAAGTACTAGTAAGTAGATAAGTGTTATTTATACACAATTTTTGACACACGATCTCAATGGGCGATTTTCTGACATGCAAAGAAAAAAAGAAGCTCATTGTAGACTCTGACTTTGCGCAGACCAGACGTGCCAGTCATTGTCAAGTTTTTTATTTTATTTCTTATGCCACCTATGCCAATTGTATGCTGTTTTTGACTGGCACGTTTAGTCTGCGCTATCTGTCGAGTTGAAGGAAACGTTTTTTTATTCATGTTTGGAAAATCGCTCTTTAATATGCGAATTAGATCTTTTTATAGGAGTTCAATGCCTACATAAGCAGTTTACATTGCATCTGTCGCACGACAGCGTTTTTTCCACTCAACTATTATTTCTAGTGCGTTATTTATTTATATAATCAATTTAATTGTGTAACTCTTGTGCTATGTTTCAATACACTCTCGGCTTCTTTATCGCGCTCGCCTGCGGCTCAACTTTATAATCAACTTTAAAAACCCCTATTTAACCAACTTCAAAAAAGAGGAGGGTCACAATTCCGTAGTATGCTATTTTTTATTTTTTTGTGTTTGTTACCTAACAACTTTGTGTTTGTTTCATTTATGAAACGATATTCCATCAGATTGATTTTATAGAAATTTCGTCAAAATCAGTTCAGTAGTTTGGTTTTTAAATCAAAATAACTGGAAAGTTATGTCATCCAAATAAACTAAATTGAAGACGGTTTTTTTATAAGTACTTGTACATTTAAAAAACTTTGCGATTCTCTTCGTTAAAGTTTAGTTAATCTAGACTGAGTGACTACTTCTAGTTTTTGTACTGAACCTGTTTTGTCCAACGGGCAATGGTTTTTCCCATGACGTGAAAATCCCCCAGAATCTGTAAATGACTAATATCAAGAGTTATTTTGTTTTTTGTGTAGCAGCGCAATTTGTTTGTTTTGTTTATTTTAAAAGCTTTATAATATATTTTTATTTGCATTGGGCTGGTTGCTTACAAAGCAAGTCTTCTTAGGAAGCTTGAAAGCGCTTGAAGCGTTCTTCAGAAGTCTTGCGCGTTGCCACTACCCGACAGACATGAAAACCGTCGGCCATTCACACATGCTATAAATACAAATGTGTCTATGATTATTTGGGTTTAGGTTCTAAAACACACGAATAATTGTTAGTGTGTAATGTTTTCATTAAATACATGGCGGTAGTACAAAATCTAAATAACTTATTGTACTCATCGTTATAAATAACGTTCACTATTGGAACAACCGTGAAATCGACAAAAAACAACCGTTCAGCATACATTTCGGTTAATGTGAATGAAATTTCAATATCTTTCCACGATTTTTTGGTTCATTTCATCTTAAAAGTCGTAAAAAAAATTAAGTAGGTAAGTACCTACTTATGATGATTTTCAACTTAGTATTATCGTCTTGCTTAGTCTTGTAAGTATTACAATTTTGGTGTATTTGTGTATTTGCGCGTAAAATGAATACACAGCTTATAAACTTACTCTAGTATAGTCCCTTAGCCATATACAGTATACACATTTATAGATATCATGCTATCTCTATCGCTCTATAGTCACGATGTTGATGTGAAAAATTCGCGAAAACCTACTAAACATAAATGATTATTTGTTAATTTTATTGATTTGTTAAAAGAAATTTGACAACTGTAAAATTGGTCCTAATTGACCAAGCGAAACGAAGGTTTTTGAGTCTATGAGGCTTATTATGTTTGTAGGTATTTGTTCGGCGATAATTTGCGACCCGTGAATCTGATCTTTATAAAATTTTGTAAAGAAGTAATTCGTGCAAATACAATTATCAAGTTCGAATGAGCCAAATTGGTAAAAGAGCTTGGGTGTGGGATGTGGGTATCGCTGTGTATACTACCCGTGTTGCATAAAACACTAACACAATTAATTAACCTATTTAATTAAAAAGTTTTATGTTAATAACTTACGAATTACGAATTGAGTTTAAAAAAAAGGGGACATAACATTTTATAACTAAAATAGACTAATTAATTGTTTTAGTGTTTTAAGGATAAGACCCTATTACTCGTATTTCATTTTTCTACAATTATTTGGTGTTGATAGGTTGTGTGTGACTGTACCGTAAAATAATACGTACTTTTATCGCGACATAGTCATTGTGGAACTCGTACAATACTTGGCCTATTAGTTGTTAATACGGATGTGACATTTATTATATTACTCTCATATTACACTTTATATGACGCGGTAACTTTGAGCTGACTCAATAAACTAGATATTTTTATATAAACGATAATGGGTAATTTTGTATGGAACCCGTCCCCGAAAAAAAAGTTTATTGTAGCACTATGAGTAATGGATAATGATTTTCCACATATATAAAACTTTCATTTTACCATTGCAGCATAATTGATTATAATTGGAGAATAAAGATATTTAAAGTTATAAATGTAAAATTATAAAAAAATTGTAACAAGTTTTTATTCAGCAGTTATTATTAGTTACTATACACATCGTCAAATATAATAAACTTACTACACTACTACAATACTACAATTCGTCACTGTTACAATTCTTATCACATTTTTTTAATTATTATAACTGCACTGCAACACCTGCTGATGCAGTGGACCTATGAATTCTAGTTTATGACAAAAAATACCTTTAATATTTACTACAAAATCCACCATTAATGATGTACCAATTAGTTAGGTATCCTTTAGTAAGTATTCCATACATTTATAATAAGTCCCTCCTAATGATCAGAATCACCAATATAGGATTAGTACGGTATTACTACAGGAAAGCGAAGGCCCTACTCTTAGGTGGTATTACGAGTACTAAGCTAAAAAGATATCATCGTAATCATTATTGTGAACAAAAAAACAGAAACCTACCGAATTCGCAAAAAAATAGGGGCCATTGTCGAAAAAAAAAGGAAAAGACCAGACAGAAATAAGAGTACCAATGCCAATGGGCATCCATACTGCGATATTTTCCGCTAGGTGGCGCATCGTCGATGCGGCCATAGTTAACTCTTAATCTCATACATTTTATTGTTTTTTGTTTTGTTTGTGCAAAGAACATTTTAAAGACTCGGATTACCAGGGAGAATGTGCATTTTATACTGGTTTGTACATCAACTCTTTGCCTTGCTAATGAAAGCTCTGTCCAACATAAACTGTAAATAACTATCAAACCATCAAATCTATTTTCAGGCCGTCAACAGCTGCATAGATTCATAAAACAAGGCAAAGTCAGTACCCAGTATTTTCCCTTGGACTAGATTATCGACAACGCCCTCACATCATCAAGAGATATAAGCAACGATTGACAAGAAAACTTGATTTTGCCGCATCCAGAGCCGCTGGCGCCATCTGCGCAAAGTTTTGCCTGTGGAACGCCATTGACCCTAACATACTTATCACTTGTCATTAGCGCAAGTTTCCACATGCTGCAATTGCTTTACCGTTTTCAATTCATTTCCAAACCACTTTTCTAGCAAGAACCACGATATTCTCTCTGCCCCATCAATTACAACTGGGGCTGTTTAAGAAACATATGAATTAGAAGTTTTGCAGCACACTTGTAGGAAGTAGGTACTTCCTAGGCAAGTGTGCTCCATCTTAGATTACATCGTCACTTTCCATCAGGTGAGTTTGAGGTCAAATAAGGTCAAACATATTGGTAGCCTGATGTAAAAAAAATGCAGGTCGATTTCTTATTAAAGGCAAGGGAAATAAAATTCATCAAAATCCAATAACGCCTTCGCGTATTTGACACTGATTACCATGCATTCGGTATTCGGGAATTACTAGATATTATCAAGCAGGGCTATAATGAAAACTACAGCGTAATAAAATTATACACCTATATTATGTGGTTTTCCTTGCTAAATTACTCGTACTTGTTCGAGATCTGAATGCCAGTTGGCAGCCTTTCTTATAAAAGTAATTATATTACAATAAAAAAACATTAAATTGTACCCAACATGTTGCGTTTTCCACGACATAATACAATATTAATTATATACGTAACGGTACCGACAACATGTGAGACAATGAAGAGTATAATATAACAATTACCTACGCACACACGCATCAATCTAAAGCGTTCAGTCCACTGAATGATATAAATAGTACCAACAACGTGCGGAAGCAACCACCGCGGATCAACGAGAACAAAAAAAGATATTTGATGCCTATTATCTGTCTTTATTTTCTGTATAAAGAAGAAGTCTTAAGCCAAAAAAAAACAATCGAATGTTTATTTTAGACCAATAGAATGAACGTTTATAGAATTGGAATTAGAATATGTACTCAACTTATATTCAGTTTTTCGCAGTCACAGATGTCATAATATAGAATTGTATGTACACTTTTAAAACAGTTTTGAATGAGCCGTTCTGTAACAATTTTATTCCCACGTCAGTATTAATTACTAACGTAGAAGCCGCCTGATTGGAAGTATACCTTTACCGAGATAAAAATGGCACCCACGATTAAAATATATCGCTTCGCGTCGCTAATGAGAGCAACGTCGCCCCAAGCGGCTCACAACGAAACCATTAATTATAAAAATTAAAAAGACCGAGAATAAAATGTTGCAATTTAAAATAAGTCGAGTAAAAGTGGCTTGCGTTCGATACGCCATAATGGCCTCCAGGAAAAATGGACCGAGACGTGGGACATAATGGAAAACAAACAATGCTACCGAGAAAATTTAGTCGTAAACAGTGTTCTAAGCGAAAATAAGTGCGGCGTTAATTATTAGTTTAAGTATTCATAAAAACGTACCGTTTACACCGACCCTTTAAGCGGAAGCGGCAAAAAGTTTTATTTCGTCTTTACGGTACATCACAGCTGGCGGTTACGCGGCGCGGTGCGCAGGCGGCTGATTTGTTGCACTTTCTAATCACCAATCGTATTTGATTCTGTCTTTACCAGTGTTATATTATGTGTGCTTTAGTCGTTATCGGGTCACGCAAAAAAGAGGTTAAAGTTTTAGCAGTCTATGCACCTAATATGTATTATACATATTTTAGGCACCTAATATGTATGTACATGTTAGGAAATAGCAGTCCTGTTAATGTAACTAGGTTTGGTCGTCGTCGTCAGCCGTCGCGTCCGTCCTCCGGTGGGTCTGGTTCCAGTTTAAGGACATACCCAGGTCAAACTAGGTTTAGTAGTACTTACATGTAATTATTTTATTACTTTCGAAACGGTTTCCGATTTTTATTTTGATCCTAAATATCAACCTAAAAGTCGTTATTTGCAACAGATGCTTAAAGACTAGGTACAAGTTTGTATTGAAACGTATATTCTTGCAAATTCTATTTATTTTTGTGTAACAAGTTTGTTACCAGCAGATATTAGTGTTGCCAACTTATCACTTTCAGTGCTAGGTGTAGCACTGTTTTCTTATGTCGAGCACAGAATTTAAATATGCAGCACTAAATAACATTAGCCACAACGTTGTACATAATCAAGATATCTTATCGAAACGCAACAGTACAGCAGCGGCAGTGGCAAAATACTTTAGACTTTTTTAATAAAATATAATTAAAACCTACTTAAAATTAAAACTATAACATAACGAGCCTTAGAAATGGTTTAATATGTACAAATTAAACTTAATGTATAAATATTTATTTAGTGAATATACAAACCAGAATGTAATAACATTAGACTAAAATACCTACTATACTAGAATAATGAACGTAAAACTAAAAAACCTGAAAAATATAATATAATGACTAAAATAAAGGAGTCTCTTTAAGCAAGGTTCCGAACATACTGGCAGCGTTCCCCCTTTGAATAGCTATATTAAAAAAAACCACATGATTATATATGACATGATTGAGCGAAATTACGTATTATTTTAATTAACACTTTTTTAGATTTCGTGTAGCACAGTACGTGGTATCGAGTTGGCGACCCAGCCAGCCTCGTCTCAAGAGGAAAACTACCAGTTTCATATTTCTAATATCTATATGTCTCATTGATTAAGTTTAAAATTCAACTAGCCAGTCGATGTGACCCACATTAAAACACACATTAAAAACAGCGGTGTTACGAAAATACTTTAAAATGTTTTTATTTATATTTGTATAAAATTTGATTTACTCACATTTTCATTCGGGCGACTTAAACGTGACTAAATAACCGTATAAATATAACAAAACGTTTTAAATTTATTACGAATACGAATTTGTTTTATTATTGTTCAAATTGACTTGAAACCCTATGCGTACTTAACTCTCTTTATTTGTGGGCAGATTATGTAGCTTTTCCAAAGATATATTATGCACAAAGACGATCTAGGATACATATAAAAAAAATTAAACCGCATACATCAAAACAGCAGCATTGTAAAAGACAACTGTTTCGGCGCTAACATTTCAGTTTCGTCAAATAAACACAACAATTTTAAAACGAATTACGTACGCTATCCAACAAAGAAATTGTAAATCAACTTCCAAGAAAATGAGAATTGTGTATAAAAAATACCGCTTTTAGACGCGCAAATTATTATAGCGAGAGAAGCAGAAAAGCAATATATTTAGCTTTTTGCTCGTAACGAGTTGACAGAGACGCTTAATAAATAAAAACTGACTGATTCATACACAAAAGTGTATTAAAATGTGATGGGGTGATGTCAGTTTGACCTGTTAAAACCTACTAATTATTATAAATATGAAAGTTTGTATGTTTAAATTACGAGTATTTTGATTTTTGTTACTCAATCACGCAAAAAATGCTAAAAGGATGTGGATTCAATTTAATTTGGTATAAAGGTAGCTTATAATTCTGAATAATTAGTAAAATAATAGGTTTTTTTTAAATATATTATTGAGCACGCAAGCTCACTTTGCGCTGTTTTGATGTACATAAGCAAAAGTATAAAAAAACGTAATAAGTACACGGTTCTATCACTTATTAAAAAATCCATCATGACACACATGCTTTGAAGAATTTCACTAACAACTCACGGTTCAAAAGATACAGGTCAGTAAAAATATAAGGTTTTTAATAGGGTCTAGTTGGCTCTTTGAATATAGCCTTAAAGAATTCATACACTGGCTTCTCGGAGAAGAAAAACATCTTGAGGTGACCTGAATACGTCCATAGGACACTGTCAACGGCGTATGTGAAACCACCAGCCCACACTGTTCTGGGCCAGCGTGGTGGAGTGTCGTCCAATGAGGAGCCACACAGCGTTTTTTTCCCGCTAGGTGGCGTATCGTCGATGCGGTTATAGTTAACTGTTATCTCATATATTTTGTTGATTTTTGTTTTGTTTTTGCAGAAATCATGTTAAAGACCCTGATTACCAGGGAGAATCTGCATAAGTATACTGGCTGGTACCGCAATACTTTGCCTTGTTAATTAAAGCTCTGTACAACATAAAATGTAAACAACTAGGTATCCAACTAGCAGTCAACAGCTTCGTAGGTTCTTAAAACAAGGCACAGTACCCAGTATTTTTCTTTGGACTAGGTTATTGACAACGCCGTAATCAAGAGCAGATAGGTTTATGCAACGATAAACAAGAAAACTTGATTTGGCACATCCGGAGTCCGGACCGCCGAGTCCAGACCGCCGCATGCGCCATCTGCGAACAGTTTTGCATATGGTGTGCCATTGCCCTTCGAGGGTAAGCATACCTTCGAAAAAAGATTGGCGAATCCATAGGGTGTTATAGGCTGAGTATATTTTAAATATAATTTTAAACAAAATGTAGCCACTCGCAACAAGTATTATGAGCGTGCGTGATACGTTCTATGTCTTCGAAGGTTTTATTCCCAGTCGTTCAAATACAAGAATCTCCGTGGTTTCACCTGCGTGATGATAAAAACGGTGAGGATGAGGATAACAAGTCGCCTGTATGTTATTTCGGAACATAAGCTATCTCTATTCGGAGTTTCATCCATATCCGTGCAGCCGTTTTGGCGTGAAGAGGTTACAAAAATACATACCGACCAACTTTTGCATTTATCAAAATCGAAAAAAATTACTAATCAAAATTAATTTATTTTTAAACACATAGATAGATCCATATTTGAGATTAATTAATTATTATTGTTATTATTATATTATTTAAATTTATGTTATTAGCGTGATTGTTTAACCACATGGCGTACTGTACCTACTAGGCTATAACCCTTTTTTGCGTAGCCGGGTAGAAATGTCTTTATGTTCAATTAATGTTTTTGGTATTGAACTAGTAGTATGTTTTTTTCTATAAATCTATAACGTTTTATTAAGTTGGATACTCCGACATTTTTTTTTTCACTTCTGGTGACCTTTTTCGAGGAGTGAAATCAGAGCACTTATCGCGTGCGGCCGCGCAATGCACAGAAACACAATGTGCACACAATGTTATGCCATTATTTTTATCTCTTTTGTTTTGTCTATAATTATTTCTTTATATCGATGTGGAATCTATAGTTTGAAAGATGTATGGAGCATAAACCATGAAATTAATGTAGTTTCTGTATTGTAACATTTGCGACCCCTATTTCTAAACATCCTGTATTTGAATTGAGTTATAATTTTAAATATTATCTGCTCTCACTAATAAACTCGAGCACGAGTTGGGAGAATTTTTATTGTTTTAAATGTAATAAATAACGAATGATTTTGTGATGTCGTAAAAGAAATTCCATTGTTTTCATTTAACAATAAATTATCGAAAACAGCAGGTGTTGTAAAAGTTTTCAAATATTATTGACCTATTATTGTGTTTTATTTTCAGAAAGAGACGGTGGTAACTAATAGCCCAATTATAAAATATTTCTCGCTATTTTTTATGAATCTTTAATAAAATATGAAGTGCTGAAAGTTATAAGTTGTTTACAGAAATAAATAAGCCGTGGTAGTCTAGTGAGAGAACTCTCGACTGGAAATTTTGAGATAGTAGGGTCAAATTTTGGGACTAAAGAACTCATTGGAGTTAGGATTTTGGATACCACTGGCTTTTTGGTGAAGAAAATCATCGTGAGGAATGCATGGGTCAGCTAGCCATGTTTTAATAGGTATCCTGCTCGGTGTGGAAACAAATCCAAAAAATCAATCATAAAAATCGGTCCAGCCTTATTCTAACATTGTATTGAGATCGTTGATTTATTTATTTTATTTTATTTACATATGTACAAAACATAAAATAAATATTTAAACTATATATGTACTAAAAACTACTTATTTACAATAAAATATATATATAAATATATTTTTAAAACCCTAGTATGCGATAGGGTTCCCAGGATGCTGGCTGCATTTCCCCGTTGAATGGCAATACTAGCCTCTGGGCAAAGTATGCCTTGTTCTTGAATTATTGCAATATTCTACATACATTTGTGATGCAATTTATATAAATAAACATATTATAAATGGTGTAACTAACCCGATTTCGTTTTATAAATAAATATAGATAGATTTAAAGAACTTTAAGTTTTTAATGTATTTTTTATCCTAAAGAGTTATCTATCTTTGTGTGTCAGTATGATTTATTAGAGTTGAAAAGGCGTTTACTTACGAAAACTACAAAAGGTGTTTACATTAAACTGTGTCCTAACATTTTGAAGGCAAACATGCACGGCGGTTCCCCTGAGATCAAAAGCGTGCGATACCGCGCCTTATCTTATCTGAGACAACAATTTCACGGCACAGTTACAATTACAATTTTTACAATTACAATTGAGATAAATTGAATTATAATAACGGGCATTGAGCTGGGTTAATTATGCCATTGTTTACTGCGTGAACGGCCTCAGTTTTGTGAGTCATAGATTTACAATTTATTCACTATAATATTTTTCTACTCGGATGTATATATTTTTTAATATTGGACGTCCTTTGTTTTCTTCTCTGTTATGCCGGCTGCACATTCTTGCTAAGACACACCGAGACTCTATACCCCGAGCAATTGTGAAGATGCGTGCTCCCGAACCTACATTTGATTACGCTCGCGCCTCCGTAAGTTGGCCGGGTTATAGTCTCGGTGTGTCTCGACATGAATATGCAGCCGGCATAACAGTTAGGGAGAAAGAAAAAAACAAAGGACGTCCAATATTAAAAAAATATACTTTCGAATAGAATAATATATACTGTATAAATTGTAAATCACAAAACTGAGGCCGTTCGCGCAGTAAACAATGGCATAATAAAATTAACCTAGCTCAATGCCCGCTATGAAAACAAAGGACGTCCAATATTAAAAATAATACCAATAGGGTTTCGAGTTATCTCGACGAGAGTGTACAACCGGCGGATCTGACGGACTTTGAGTGAAGGTCTCACTTACCGAGTTAATATAAGCGGGTTTTCTTATTGACTAATAAGCTTACATTTAACCGCTACGGATGATGGAGCACTCTTGCCTAGAAACCGATTCAATCACTCGTGGCTAGAAGACATCCAGATTATAAATATTATATCGGGAAAGACCTACTCGGGGCGGTGCGTTCCACTGTTTAACAGTTCATACAATTAAAGTGTTGTTTGAAAAGCGAACACGAGATCTATTTTATTTTTCTAAGTTTTTATTACTAAAATAAAACTCAGACAACACATCTGTGTTAGGCACAAACAAATCATTGGTAAATTCGCAGAACATTCTAATGATTCGGTCTAAAGGACGGTACTCACCGGTGGCATTCGTTGTGCGATATTTAGTAAGCGAGCTTTTGGCGTGCAAACGTTTATGACGACGCTACGACGATATATTTTTGCATTTCTTTTATATTTTTTCATGCTAGACAGAGAGACGAAACAGCAAATCGTGACGTCACGTCTCTGTACGCCATATAAATTCTATTCTGACAAGTAAAGCGTGATGTAATTTTTTGTTTTGTGGGCAAGGGACAGAGTTGTCTCTAACAAAAACTTTAAACGCTCATAAATCAGAACATTATTAACCGATTTAAATTATTTTTTCAATAAACATACTATATTTACTTAAATTCTTCATCAAAGCTATTGGTTTCAACGATATAAACATTAGTCATCTACCCGATTCTTTCAGCGTCTCTTTAATCGAAAACATATCGAACGAGGCGCTGATGTGCGCTGAGCCACGTTTATTCTAATCCGACATACAATTATCGTTTGTTCCCCGTGGTCTACCTACGTGGTTCACCTAGAGAGACTCTTTAATTCTCACACCAAAGAAACATACATACAAAGGCACCACGGTACCACCACGGTGTTCCACGGATACCTTTTTGTACCCGTGGTCCACTAAGTGTACTTATGGGTCATTAATGTATTAAGTAACAGAATTATGCGAACTATCTATGTACTAAGTAACAGAAATATTTTTTGAATATTTTTGTATGAAGTGATTCCACACTTATGGTATTTCTGTTTTTTTTAAAGCTTAAATAGGAAGAAAAAATATGACCTCCAGCAGGACTTGAGAAGCAGTTGGGACGGAAACCCATAGAGACTGCTCGTATGCAGGTTCGAGTCCTGTCGGAGGTCATTAATTTTTCACCTGTTTAAGCTTTAATAAAAAACATAACAGAAATATGTAATACAGTAATGGTATCCACAGCAATTTCACTGACTGCGATTTTCATATCTGTATTCATTGATTTTATATCTTCAAAAATGGTGAAATGCGCGAGCGAGACACTTCGAGACATTCTGGACCTTAAACGTAAAATGATTGAAAGAAAAAGTTACTGGTACGTGGATATAATTATGAAATATAAGTAGATTAACACTGGCGCCTTTGATATGAAAAGAAGTCGCAAAGCAAGCTTTCAATATTCGTGTCAAAATACTTACCAAACGTTTTGTTCACGAATCGAGTGCTCGACTTTGCGACGCGACTGGAACGATGGAATGCTCAAATTCGCTGAAACGAAAGCTCCCAAGCAGTACCATATCAGTACCGTCCTAAAATGAAACACTTTGACTTTCAATTCCATCTAAGCTATGCGTCATATACATACATGTTTCATTTACACGACGCAATACACACACACACACACTTGTAGGGCTGTGCACGTCAACAATGTTATTAGTCGTAAGGTGGCGACTATTAATAAAATGGAATAAAAATAAAATGTAATTATAATTATTTGCCCGCATTCGTGCGAGAGGCATGTTAGTACTGATAGTAATTGCTGGGGGAACAATAAAATATACTTTAATTAGTTTCGTCGCCGCCCAGGGGTCAGCGAACCCGCGATACTTTTATACGAGGCGAGACGACAATCGAAATCGAAACAGTTTGTTAGAACAATCTATATCTGCATCTTTAATTAAAGAAGGGTGTCTCTAACTTTGATTGGTAGAGTCAATGTACGAGTAAGTTACATCTTTTTTTGCAGATTTCGTGTTTTATCCTACTGCTGCAGAAAAGTTTTGAATATATAATTATGTTGTACTTTTTTTATTTTTAGAGCATTAATTATTGAAAAAAGATAATAAAGTAAAATACAATCATTTAAATATTTTTATAATGTTGTTTATTATTAGTTATCTGGATTTTTTTCAACTCTACCTTTACTCTACCTTTTTATTTTAGATATTTTATAACCTCGAAGTATTTTTTGTTGTCCATTTCCTTTATTTTAGCAGTCCATTTCTTTTACTTTAGCATCAAAATCAGATCAGATTTCTCAGACATAAAACTTTTTCAATGAAAACTTCTAGCGACATTACGTACTAGCAATAATCATGAGCGGTATAAATATTTCGCACCACACGACTGATCTCCGACTCAGACTGTCCGCCGTATGTCGTGTCCGTCCGTATGTCGTGTCGTAAGATATGAAACCTCGCCCTTGCACTTAAGACTCCAACAACATTGTTAAATAAGCTTATAAGTCGTCATTTTTTGCTTTCATATTTACTTAGCTGTTTATTTCGACTGAATTTCAAAATGTTTTTTTTAGAAACTAAAACTTTAAAAAAATACTTTATAAGTTTTCACAGCGGGAATAATCGTATTTAATCTGGATTTAAAGATTTATTTCTGTAAACTAAAGGTTTTTTTACTATTGTTAGAATGAGTTTGCTATTAATAAAACCCTAACAAAAAACTTTCGTCACTTCACCTGATGTTAAGTCACGGTGTACTCGAAGATGGTAAATACACCTATCCTGGAATGGGAACTGGCTCTCAAGTAAAGCTGGCAGAGCAATCAGAATGTTCAACTAGAGTGACTCTAGTTGAAAATAATTCGACTTGTAACTCGACTTGCAATAGCTACCTAGCAAGCAAGTCTAGTTACTAGACTGATTATGTACCCCGCCATGTTAAGTTTACTTCACAATGTCTTTCTTTACCAGCAGCTCAAGATCATTACTGGGATTTGAACCCAAGGCCTTCTTCGTCCAATTCTAACGCGGTAACCACTACCATCCCCACTGAAGAGATAAGTGAATAGAACGGAAATGTGACGGGCCGCGCTAGCCCGCCATTAAGTGTAAATGCGCTTAATGACAATTCTACCAATATACATATTTTTAAACTGAGATTACTCTGAAAAGACAATTTAAATAGACGCGTAGGAAACCAAACCACATTGCATCGTAATTAGATCAATTTCATTCTGTTGCAAAATGGCATTTCGAGCGTTTTACTTCAAATGCGCGACCAAACATTGTAATTTTTTTATATTGTAAAAAATTACGCTTTTTATAGGTTGGCCCCATAGTTGGCCCGTAGGCCGTTGTTCATAATGATGAGTACATACATACCCTTCAGCCCTACACCTTTTTTAACACGTTGTATAGAACTGGCCTTCCCCAACGGTTATCGGTTCTTCGGGAAATGTGGTCAATGCCACTTCAGCTTACTTATTCTTTGATTCCATTTCCATCATAGTAGCTTAAGGCGCGGTTATTCCGCTTTTAGCTACCTTAACTCGCCAAATTTACTACTAAAATTAAACATTTAATCAAAAACAGTTTACTAAAATTGAATATGTATTCTAGAGTTCCGGAAAATTCAAATCGTAATTAAGATGATGGACTCGATGTATTTTCGTCCCTTGTTAAGAGATTTCAAAGTAAAAAACATGCAACGTATTTATATTTTTTAGGGATTGGAAAAGCAGAATTAGATTTACTTTTGTACTTGTAGATAAATATGATAAAAACCTCTAGAATCTTGACGCATGTATTTGTTTAACCGCCATTTGTTGCTCCGCTAAATGTTATCTTATCTGCTACATCATAAGGCCGATAATCGACTACAGTAACGAATGAGCTTAAAATTTAAAATAGCGTCGCCTTAACTAAAAACATAGCTAAAAAGTCACAAGCTAGCTGTAACTCGCTTATACGAGCAAAGCCGCGTGATCCGAGCTAATAACTAGAGAAGAAGACTAGTCAACCAGACATACAGACCAAACGACTATGTTAATAGAGGTTCAATTAAAAGAAACAGCTCGGCAACATTGTATTGTGCAATGACCTTTAAGTTATTTTATTTTCACATACTTAGTTCTTATAGTATTCTGATGCAAGTACAATAACTTAATAATCCAATACGCGGATATATTGCGAAAAATATCCTACAATGTTGGGATGACCTTTAATCTCCCAATCTATTTAACTGATAAATTTTGTTACAGCATTACACGAAATGGTATTTTATTAAGACTAAAGTTTGACTATGCGGCAAAATCTCAATTCGCGAGAAAAAAATCAGCTGTTCCATAGAAAAATTACATTTCTAGGTTGGCCCCATAGTAAAAGTACACTTTGTATATAAACTGTATATAAACGTCATTAGTTGCTTATTTTAAGACGCCTTGGGTTATTTTTCTCGAATATCGTCCAATTACAGACTTTTCTGTCCACGATTGTATAAAAGATAAGTATGTATGTAAGTATACAATATACATTTACTAAAAACATGGAAGCCAAGTCGGTAGAATGGTCGCCTTATAACTGTGAGATGTGTGTGTGTGTTTCAAGGTTGCCCCGACAGTTGACAAGGTCAAAGAAAAGCGCTTGCGGTGGTTTGGCCATATCCAACGACGTCCAGACGATCATATGGTGAAGCTTGCCCTAGACTTGCCAGTAACGACGCGTAAGCGTGGAAGACCACCCGCCACCTGGGTTCAAAAAGACCTAAAAGATGCTCAATTACCATCTGACATGGTACAAAATCGTGGTCAATGGAAAGTGCGGACAAGGAGAGCCGACCCCAAGTATGTAAGTATTCCAGTAAGTGCTGGAAGGACGAAGAAGAAGTATGTATGTGTGTGTGTTTCATAGTTGAGAGTCTCGCCTGATGTTAAGTGATCATCTAGGGCCTAGATCACTGAACAACATCAGGTTAAGGCTAGATTCTAGGCAAAGCCCTTGAAGATACCTAGGATAGAATGGGAACTGGCTCTCAAGATATTTTGACGAAACACGGCGTTAATTGCTACGTGGCAGATTTTTAGGCTTCTTCCCCACTCCACTGCTCAACTAAATTGGTCAACTGCATGAATAATTGGTCAACTATGAATAGTTGAGCAGTGGGTAATACCCTCTGATCTACCCACTGCTCAACTAAATTGGTCAACTACATCAAGTTGAGCAGTGGGGTAATACCAACTCAATTGGTAATTGATCAACTATGAATAATCGAGATTGCTTAACTTGTTGAGCAGGAGGACATAGTTATTACCGAACATTTTATGCTCTATAGCTTAACTATTTTCTTCTCAACTTACTTACTTAGTCTCTGCAATAGAGTCCTACCCCTACAACTTATGAATGCCGTCTAAATTTCAACTATTATGACGTTGTGTACTCTTATACACGCATACATACCCGGGTTTCATTATAATATATAGGTACTCATATAATAATCAATATAATTAGTGTAACAATCATAATACAGGCGATTTGTATCATTTTCATTCATTATTAACGGAAATTACCCTAGTGATTGTATGCAAATGGTACATAATTGAGATGTAGATTATATTATGTACTCGTATATCTTAGAATTAATATTCATACTATCCTGTCACGTTTAACTGTATTTTATACAGGTGGCCAAATGTATTTAAATCTACGAATGGCAGATCTAATACGAAATTCATGGAGAGGATTCAAGGGGAATATTATGCGTAATATTATGCGCACCCACTTACTATGATTTTTTAGTAATAACAATTTTTATTTCTTCTTTTTTCTTGATATGATATGCATGCATTATGATACAAGTGTGCTATGTTGGTCATTACACTAGAGGCGGTATTATTCGAAGGAAGAATTCGATAAGGAAGCCGAGAGTGTATTGAAACATAGCACAAGAGTTTTATACGACTGTTTTCATCACACTTGTGAGGAAAAAACAATTTTTTTTTGATAATAATCAACCACATAGCGAAAACGTCAACAAACATTTGCGGAAAATGGCGCCCAAATCAGTAATGCGCGCGCAGGTTGACATTTACTTCAGCGGCATAAGAACTCTTTGTTGGTATTACAAAAAAACTGTAAGTATTACCCGGCTATATTAAGAGTGCTTCGTATACGTACGTCTAATTGCAGTCACGTACAAACTTGACTTTACCGGGTTATACCTATTATAGCACCATGTGCCGTAATGTAAAGTAAAAAGCACGCGTGCGTAATAGCTTGGATTATGAGCCTAAAACCGATGCAATAAGATAAGATTTTGTTCATCATCAGCCCGGAGACGTCCACTGCTGAACGAAGGCCTCCCCCTTAGACCGCCACACTGTACGACAACCTGCTGCCATTTGCATCCACCGGTTGCCCGCGACTTTTACAATGTCGTCGGTCCACCTAGTGGGAGGCCTTCCTACGCTGCGTCTTCCAGTTCGCGGTGGCCACTCAAGAACTTTTCTTCCCCATCGGTTGTCAGTTCTTCGAGCGATGTGGCCTGCCCATTGCCACTTCAATTTGCAAACCCTGCGAGCTATACGAGAATTTTGTTCGCAAGTTCACAATTCTGGCACTCTACTGTTATGGGCAGGCGTGATGCTTACCACCAGCAGGGCTAACATGCGCACCGCGAGAAAAATTTCTCGATTCTTAAAAACAGGACAAGGCTACGAATCTGTATAAGTTTGTCTCGTTTTCGCACGACATAAAGACACGACAAAATTTTCTCGCGGTGCGCATGTTAGCCCTGCAGGCGAGGCTCTCGTTGTCTCGTAACTAAGTTGCTAAAAAAATGGACATGACCAGTCTTGCTTTAAACGCTTTGACGGATCCATGATTATAAAATTCATGGCCGTACAATTAATGTACAATGTTAATTAAATTATTTAATTTACTACCTATTTATTCAAGTTATAACATTTTAATTAATTTTATTATGAGATGATATAAATGAACAGAAAATAAAGAGTATATATGATGATATAAATGAACAGAAAATAAAGAGTATATATGAATAATTATGCGTTATTTTATTATTAGGTATAATAATAATTACTTATTTACTGTTTTAACTACAAATTTCGTGGGCTTTATATAATTGTATTTTTCTTAGTATGTAGGAATTACTACAAGAGTAAACGGTATTCTACAAAATTTTGCCAGTCAGCAGCCAGTTAGTTTATAAATAGTGTACATTTATCTATTGTATTTAAGGCCCAGAATAGGAAGGTCGGTATCTCACTCGCCTATTTCATGATTATTAAAAAAAACACAGTTCTTTGGCATCATAAATCTGAGCCTAGAGTTGCTGACATTACGTTTCAATAAAAAAAAACTGATAGCTATGAATTTATTTAACCAATACGGTACAACCAATTACGTTAGTCAAGTAAGTATACATTGTAAACAGGTTACAGAATTAAATAATACAGCGATAATAAAGTTTAAAAATACTATTTCAAAACTTTTCGGTCAATGTAATAATACAATAATTAAAAAATATGTGGAAAATTACAGATATTCACAATATCAATGATCAAAAAAATAATTGCATTTACCTACGTGTACTTATTTAAAAACAAAAAAATACCAAAAGTCAAATTCACACTGGCCCAGATAGTCCCCTTTCATTTCATCATTTTCATTGTTTTCCCCCCTTTTTCATCTTACAGTATTCCAAATACTTCAACTGTATCCTCTTCCATTCGCTTCCATGGCTATTTTCAGTGCTCTTTAAACAATGTGCGAGCAAGAAACATGTGCGTCATATTCTGGACCTTAATGTCTGCTTAAAACTATCAGTTATAATAAGGCGCTATCCACAAAGGCAGGCTTCAGACCACGCCAGATAGTCGCAAGTGTGTAATCGGCCTGTTCGCGCGTTACAATAGATGAAGGATCTTTTGTCTAGAAAAGCATAATTTTGACGCTGCGAGGTATTGTCTACATTTTTTGCATAGTGGTGCAAAATTGTTGGAAGGTTTTTTAGTGAATGTAAAAGTTTGTGAAGTAAGCTCTAAGGCTGAACTTTATTGGGTGTGACTCATCATTATCAGCCAAAAGACGTCCACTGCTGGACAATGACGTTCACTGCTGGACGAAAGCCTACGTAGTAGGGGGAAGCGGGTTGCCATAATCCTCACGCTTGGCAGGCTTGGGGATCGCAGAATGTTAACCATCGATAACCGAGAGGACACTGCTATCCGTCCTCCGTTGGTTCTGAATCCAGTTGTAAGACATACCCAGTCCAAAATACAGACTGATTACGAAAGCCGTGTTTCAGATAAAAATACTATACTTAATTATATTATAGTAACAGTAGAATCTGCATACTGAGATCTTCAACATACTGACGATAATACGTTGTACTAACCGGATAATAAACAAATATATATTTACTTTTACTTTTTCGGTTTGAAAACCAAACTTAAGCTAACTATGTCACAAAAAGTGTTTGGCCGTTATAAACGGACTCGTGTTAAATAGGTTCTAATGTATTATGAAATACTCGTAAATAAGTATTAACAGGTCTTATAAGGTTACAAAATTGCTTGGATTGCCCTATTCTGTCACATTTTAAAGCACCAGATTTTAGAAGATAGTAGGTGAAACTGAGTAGCGCAGCTAATTTTAAGTATTGTATTATCGGCAGCAATATGATTTTTTTTGAGAATATTTGTATATCTGATGAAAAATGTATTATCTCATGTTGTTTTCAAAACTCCATAAAAGCTTACCTATACCTATAGTAAAGTCGCCACAAATTTACTAGGGCATGACTTTTACTAGACTGTGACTAGTTTTGTGTGACTGCTGTGACTTTATACTATAAAAAACATTTGAAAATGTGCATATACTTGACACTGGCAGCACGCACAAAGTGCGATTTCATAAATAGACAAAAAAAGTATCCTTATAAAGTATCTGTATCCAATCTGTCTTGCTACATATGATTTAAAAAAAACAAATAGAACACAGCAAATCCTCTTTGATTCGCTTACTCTCTCTTATAACATAAAAACTCAAATAACAATGCAACTTTTTACACGCACACGAACGAAACCGAGCGTTTATTAAAAAGAACGACGACATTAATTAGCCTATATTTAAATTCCTCACAGACTCATGTACCAGAAAAACGAAAACGTGTATTTTACTACATTACAGAAGATACATCAGCTCAGCGGGCGCGATAAATTAATTAAAATACGGTAAAAACATGATATAATATAAAAACCGTAATACTAATGATACACCAAAACCTGCGGCAGGGCCAACCGAGCGGAAAGCGTGCTCCCACAAACCGTAGGCCACATTATAATCATACATTGTGCTGGATATTAAATAGAAAAAAGCGACAATAGGAATAACGAGACACAAATAGGCATCTAATAATGAAATTGTATCGCATATAAATATACGCTTGTTACGTGTTTCTCGGTTCGGCGGACCGTTTAATAGGGCCTGTTGTTATTTATCGGTGTCGCTTCCGCATGGGCTGACGGTCTAAAACCTCGGCTACACTACAGGCCACAACTAACCTTTGCGAAGTAAAAGAACTGACCCGAACACGTGAAAATTACCGATCACTCCTAACGACAGGAAGTATTCCGTTGTTGGTATAGGCGCCGGTTACCAGAGGCACACAAACACACACCGACCTCGCCGGCGAGGTCAAGGACTCCCCAGATCTGTTAGAAGATCGGTTAGATTCTCTCCAAATAGTCAACCAGATCAACCTACTAGAGCCCCAGGGCACACCCCTTCTGGGGTGCCAGGGCAAGTCTGACCCCATTCCCGGCGACGACGGCCTAGCCGAAGTTCGTAACCATCTGAGGTGCCGTTGCGCAAGTCGCCTATAACTTAAAAACTAGGCCTAGCGCCATTTGCGCTTGCCTAAAGTCCGGTGACGCTGTAGAGGCCATAAGGCAGACAGTGAAAATGGTAGACCAACGCTCTTGCTTCGAGTTAACCTTCTAGAAAGCAAGTTATGTGGGACTAGCGGTTGCTTCAAGCTTCGGTTAGACGATGTAGGGACACGCAACAGGAAACGCAAATTAAAAGAACTAATCTGACCAGTGACCACGCTAGAAGGCTAGATCATCTCTTTGCTACATGTTAAGAGTTCTATATTCCCAAGTTGCCCCTCGAAAAATCAATGTTATTTAGTCAAATTGCTTGCAATGAATGCCAAAAAATATATATGTATAGGATGAACATCCGTCTTAGTTACTTCTTTGGTTGAAAGCACGATTAATTATACTTTCCTCGATAGAAAAAAATACCAAAACAGTGCCTATTTTTATACTGTTTTCAGTTTTCCTAATTACAGCATATAGTCACATTAAAAAATCATTATATTAGTATTTGAGAAAAACTTCAAAAATCGAAGCTGCACAGATGATGCGCACGAATCTGCTTAACCACCATATTTTTGCTCCGCTAAATGTGACCCTACCTGATACAACTTTAGACTGATGATCGATCGCATTGAAAATGTGCTTGAAACGTGGAATATCCTGGCCTAAACCTTCTAGAAAGGAAGTTTTGTGAGGCTAACGGTAGTCTAAAACTTCAGTTATAGTATGTATATGGTCGCAACCAATCTACGCGAAGTAAAAGAACTAACCTAAACACGCGAGAAGGGAGACCAATACTTTTTGCGGTAAGTTGACCTTCTCGTGTCAAAGTTCTGCACGAACTTAGAAACGACTGATTAAAACTTCGGTTATACTATGAGAAGTCCAATCTTCTGAAAGCCTACTGAACAATCATCATCATCAGCCCGGAGAAGTCCACCTGAACGAAGGCCTCCCCACTAACCTAGACCGCCACACTAACGACAACCGTCCATTTACATCCACCGGTTGCCCGAGACTTTTACAATGTCGTCGGTCCACCTAGCCCTACCTACACTGCGTCTTCCGGTTCGCGGTCGCCACTCAAGAACCTTTCTGCCCCATCAGTAAAAACCCACCGTTTAAATTCACCGACATAGCTCGCAGGGTTTGCAAGTTGAATTGGCATTAGCAATGGGAAAGCCACTCGCTCGATGAACTGGAGCCGTACCGTGAACCGCTTATAGCGGGACCGAATAGGTTCAGCTGCCGACACTGCACGACCGCAAACCTTATTGCGAGGCGATAAAATTCACAGTCGCGCAGCGTCGGTAGCTGAGCGTATTCGGTCCCGGAATAAGCATTCATGGTACGGCCCCTGACTAGTAAAACCAGCAAAATCTTTACTCTCTTCTTGCGTTAAAGTTGCATAGATCTCTTTCCTATCTATGATCATATTGCTATAGGTCTATAAGTATCTATAAGAAGTGATAGCGGCAGACGAACAGAATCTAATAGATACAGATCCACATTCTACGGCTCCATATGTACGGGCTGTAGCCTATACGGTAGACACAATCTGAGCCCTGTTTTATAAAGCTACGAGTCTTGTACATGTAGTGAAAAATTGGCAACACCGCAAAAATATTCAGTACGACGTTTTATAAAGCTACAAAATAACTTAGTGTACAAACTACAAGTACAAGCACTTGTACTATATAGGTTAAAGACAAACCATTGCCTGTAACTGGTAACTTGTAGTTACTGGTACAAGAAGCTAGTACATTTGCACTTGCAGAGATTGTACTTGTAGCTTTATAAAACAGGGCCCAAAAGTGTGAAGGATGTGTTGTGTTAGATTACATTTCGATAAATAATTTCATTATCATGGCTGTATTTCAAGACTGTGATGGTTTTCAAAAAACTCAATTCGACTCTAGGTTTTTTTTGTATGTTTATTACGCGATTACTCTGCCAATTATGAACTGATTTTGATGATAATTTTTTTGTTTGGTGGGTAATACTTCAGAGGTGGTCCCATATAAATGTATATATAAATAAAATATATATCGAAATCAATTCAGTAGTTTGGTTTTAAAATCAAAATTACTAGAAAATATGAAGATGTCATCCAGGTATTCGAAGTTGTACTTTTTGTATTGGTTTGTACAGGTTGTATTTTTTCTTTAAAAAGCGTATTATTATTATAATTGCTTGTTTAAAATTTCATCTCTAAATATATCTCAAACATTGTTACAAATTCTCTTTAATAAAACTGCCAAAGAACCACACCTCTTTAAAATCTATCGAGAGAATTACAAATCGAATCCAAGAACAATTAATATTCAGCTTTTCTTAATCAGTGTTGCTAGATCACCACCCTGGTTCATAGAATTCCTCCTTTAATTCAGGTAAATCAGACAAAAGAGATTCGAACAAAGGCAGGCCAGTTGATTAAATCAATTTGTAGAAACTTGAGTAAGTTGTATGTCGGAGTAGGAACTAAGATAGTTAGTACTAACTTTAATGCCTCCAATTGTTTGTGAGTTAGGCTCAACTGACTCGAAAGACAATGGTAAGTTTGTTCACAGTAAAAATATGGTATTTTTCTCCAAATTCTTCATCCAAATTCATAGGGTACCTACTTTTGATCTAGAATCATGAAATTTGCTCATTATCTACTAAATGCCTTTATTGAAATGGTTTTTGCAAGTGCATTTATATGCTGCTAGGTGTACATTTCATTGAATGTCACGTCGTAATTGGATGTGTGGCCTTAAATGGGGCATCGACTGAGGGTGTAACTCCACCAAGGTCAGTTAGTCAAATTAATTTAAAATTTTGATCAAACGTCAAGAAAATATCTGGTCGATGTACTTACTTGATAAAATACTTAAGAAACGTAACCTTATTATCATTGTGTAATGTAATCTCAATTCAGAATGTAATATAACAATATGTGTATTATAATAATTGTGTTTCTTTGTAAACAAAATAAAAGATGCAAATTTTTTCGGAGTTTTGTAGCACAGGTGCATAATATTCTTTTCATCACACTTTCTCGTAAAGTGGATCTCAGTGCATCGGTTTTAGGCTCATAATCCAAGCTATTACGCACGTGTGCTTTTTACTTTACATTACGGCATATGGTGCTATAATAGGTATAACCCGGTAAAGTCCGTGACTGCAATTAGACGTACGTATACGAAGCACTCTTAATATAGCCGGGTAATACTTACAGTTTTTTTGTAATACCAACAAAGAGTTCTTATGCCGCTGAAGTAAATGTCAACCTGCGCGCGCATTACTGATTTGGGCGCCATTTTCCGCAAATGTTTGTTGACGTTTTCGCTGTGTGGTTGATTATTATCAAAAAAAAAATTGTTTATTCCTCGCAAGTGTGACGAAAACAGTCGTATGAAACTCTTGTGCTATGTTTCAATACACTCTCGGCACCCTTATCGCCTAATACCGCCTCTAGTGTAATGACCAACATAGCACACTTGTATCATAATGTACTATTAACAATAGATGGAGGTCTTGGTGGTTTTCGGCCTTGATAACGACTTTGTTGCAAGTATGAAGCGGGCTCAATGAATAATATATTCTCTTTTTTGAATATTTTATTAAGAGGGTGTCCGACGGGTGGATAGCTGGGGCTGCTAGCGACTAACGGCTTCATAATGGCAACCTTAGTGTCTGTCTGGAGCTCGGAACGTGAAAATCGCCGTATCTCAGTTGTACGAGTAACTCACAGGCTGACTAGTAGACCTTATTATATTTATCACCACATCACACTTCACTCTAGGTACAGCTTGACAAAGAAAAGCGAAATCCCTATTTTTTTTTCTTCTTTCGTCCTATGAGGATTATGGCGTCGTACTTTGTGCATTTGCCAGTGTCAAGTATTTATTTATATCAAGTTTTCTTTCTCTCTTCCGTGTTTGAGTAAGTGTTCCCGAAAGATCACCAAAGTCAAAGTTAAGCAAGGAACAATCCGGTCAATCTTCGAAAGGTTGACTGGTACAAACTGAGCGTTACCGTGGTTAAATTGTCTGCCCTGTTGTTTGTTTTATATTTCTATACCGACCATTGTCAAGTGAGAGGCATCTGGGTGGCACGTTATCTGTGACTCTAGGGCTGGCCAACTCTATTATTTTGGTACTCTATTATCAGGTGTTTGAGGCAAAACTCTCCTATGTAAAAACGACGCACTGCGAAAATTTTGTTTTAGTATTACTGTGAAACTATGGGATTTCAATACGGTCAGATAAGATTTCACAGAATAAAATTAACATCCTCGTTATAAATGCTAATACAAAACATCATCATCAGTATCAGCCTATTACAATCCACTGCTATACATATGCCTCTCTCAAGGCAGGCTTCTTCAGCACTCTGACAAGCTAGATCAAAATAATAAAAAATTGTTTGTATTTTACATAGCGCCTAGCCTCTAACTAAGCAAAGCTTGTACAATAGAAACCATATAGCTGATAGAATACTTATACTTTTTTCAAATAATTTTGTAAATGTAGTTTGCAAGTTGTTAAACCAAAATAACTTTAATTGACAAATGAGCCCCTACCCTCAGCCGATCGATAGTCGTTATAAACAATTCTTGTTGCTATGAACAACCAACGTTGGAGCACCCGCACTTGTGTTTTTAATATCGCCCCGATAGGCCGGGAGCTGACCGCACTCGTACTGAGACTCTAGTCCCCAGGGAAAAGGCTCAAATAATAATTATAATACGGCTAATTTAAAATGATATGTTAGATGTGTTGCTTAACGTAATATCTCGTTCTAATATGAACGACTCATTCGGATTTTAGCATCCGAAAGTGTATTAATATTTACTATCAACATTTTACATTATAAGTAAGTACTGTCAGGTCGAAGGTGCTGACTTGTAAGGAACATCGATCTAATTAAAACGGGAAGATACGGTGCGCTTTGGTGATACGTAAACAACAGCTGGACTCGACTGGGCTATACAAGCAAACATCGACATAACTATGTTTCAAATTTCGTGGTTCACAAACTTCCGTGACTTGAAGAATAAAATACTTGAAGGTAATTTTCATGTCGTTTAGATAGATCAATATATAGATGAATTAACTCTTTTAGGTACTGATAATAAAATACGTACAACAGAAAAGTAAACTTAAAACTAGTGTAACGGTAAAAAAATAAAGGTAGCCTTATCGCTTAAAGCGATCTCTTTTTTCGCGCAACTTCGGTTTTCTCTAGCCGGATAATGAGAAGGCATTGCATCTACATAAGTCATTCACAATGTTTTTTAACTTAGTAGCTTATGTAGGTACAGCGGTACAGACTCCAGATATTCCCAAGCGAGATGACTTAGTGCGGCTAGTATTCAAGCATATCTTAAGAAAAAATAAAATTAAAAGTAGACAGTGTGCAGAAACTCACAATCAACTTTTTAACACCTCAGCATTATTGATCGCTAGCTCTCCCCCAATTTAACATAATATAAAATTATAAACGGTATGAATCATGATAACGTTCCGGGGGTGAGGGGCCAATTCACAACTTTGGCACCCTTCTACCCCCGCCCCACACCACCCGACTCGGCGCTACAGAAGTTCGCAGAGAAATGAAGACAGATAGACGTGTTTGTATGCAACGAGTAGACTTGTGATTCCTTGTCAACTCTCTCGCTCGCAAATTTAATGTTTTGTAAGACAAAACAATCAAAAAAAATACTTTCAAAAATCTGTTCAGTTCATCAAAAGTTTATAATTCAATACATCGTGATGTTTTTAGATTAAGATTATATTTTTGATAGTTTCTTTACCTTTACCAGAAATGTGATCGGAGTAACTTTTGTCAATTACGCCTTTACTCTGGACAATCCAAAGAAAATGTCAAATTAAAAACTTGTTCTAACTTAAAACACTGTTTTAAACTAACATGCTTGTTCACTATAGTTCTATTATTATTTACGGGATAACTAATAATACTGATAACTGGGTTTTTTTTTTGTTCTAATTTCATTATGCTAAAATCGTAAGAAAGAAGCATGTCGTAGTGCAGAAGAGATTAAAAAAATACACAACAATTTTCATCTTAAAAAACATGGTAGGTATCTGCGAAAAACAGGACGTCCACGTCGGACGAGCCAAATAATTGTCAACCGACTTTTCTCCCGATTTCAGGGTCGTTCAAATAGTAAAAGTAGTTCACATTAAAAAAGAATATAATGACCTTTCAGCTTAGTAATACCGTTACGCGTACCCTGTCTTACAATCATATACGAAAGAAGAATCCGGAAACGTCCTACTGCGCCCTTTACTGCGGCCGCCAACGCCGAAAAGAAAACTTTTATTTTTATAAGAAAATTTTATAAGACATAAAATTTATTACGGCCGATGGTTGGTCTCGCGTTTCTAAAATAGAACGGGAAGATGTTATCCACCAGGTGTAATTGTTCGCTCCTAAGCCACGCCTTTTAGTCGACTCCAAAAAAAGGAAGTTATTGATTTAACTGTATTTTTTTATGTAAGCATTTTCCACGATATCACGACTTTATGACGTCAATTGACAACTGATTTCTTTTTATACCTACTCTAAAATGTCACCGATATGCTACTACGGTACACTAGTAGGTACAAGTTGTGACGACAAGCTTTACCTTGATTATATAGAAGGACGGAGGATCACAATTAATGTGCTAGCCAGCATGATAAAATGAAAACTTGCGGAAGCATCTGTATTTTATACCTTGCCCTTTTATGCGTTAACGCTCAATATCCAATCTGTTCTATAAATAATGTTGTCTCGCCTTAGCGCGTGACACTTCTCGTTAGTGAGAAGTTGACAGATCACTCTATAGAATAGAGAATTAGCATTAGGGTAAAGGGCCACGCTCAAAGGGTCCAAGAGTACGCGGCTAGGTGCAGGCGTACCTAATCGTTACGGAAAAGTTAACCGTATTTCATATCTTCCGTAGTTTAAAAATTGTACCTCATTCCCTTCGCAAACATTTTGCATTATTTGTATACAATTTTGCACCTTTTGCAAACCAGGAAGAGTTGATTTTTGATTTCAGTTTGTACGCTCCAACTTTCCGCCGCCTTGACCCAAAGAGGCTTCTTAGTATAGAAGCCAGACGTTACCTAAGTTCATCGTTCTACAATTCTAACATACTCATGCACTATGCAAATTCGAGATGTGTGTACTTATGTGTGTCTTTGTGTGTATCAGTGTGTTTGTTACATCTTCATGAAGTAACGGCTCAGCTCAGCTTATAGAATAATGGAAATAGATGAAGGGTGAAACTGCGGGGTGCTAATAGTTTTTGCATTATATTTGTGGCTGCTATCATGTTTGTAATATAACGCAAAGGCCAAATAGTGATGGAGTGACGTGAATAATACAAAAAGTGAAGGATAGTTTCCTTACAAAACCTATTTGATCAAATATTCATTACGTTATTCACTGATCTCTATGGCGCAACATTATGTAGGCATCTTATGTTTTATGAATAGTTTGACTTATAGGATGCTGTACAATTTTACGCTTAGATACTTGCGGGAAACTTTGTCCGATTGAAAAACCATTGAGGTAAGTTTCATGTAGGTCAAAACTTAGAATAATTTAATGATAAAGAATATCAAAGAAATAACAGTCAAAAATCTGATATTTTAATAAAGCGTTTTCACACATTCACCAAAACCATAGTACCATATTTTTTCATGACACCCTGCTCAATTTCCTTCAAGGGCAATCCATATTTTTGCACGTACTACAAATCTTGCCGACTTGACTTCGATCAAAGTATATTTAGTGAAGATCTAAACTATGCACAGGATTAGTCCTAATCAGTTAGCATCCTTTTAACGGCATATTCTGTACATCAACACAAACAACTATTAAAATGGAGCCAACATTGAAGACGTGAAAAAATTATCAGCTGTTCCATACAAAAAGTTCATCGACCTTGGGCAAAAGGCGGAAGTAACATATAGCCTGCAGCATTGAATTATTAAAACTGTTTCGAGAACATTATTAAGAACACCCTGTTATATCGACTTATCACTAACATCTAGTTTTTACTCGTATCGGTCTGGACTTACAACGCATGCGCACTAATATATTTACACTTAATTATTCCTTATAATCTAGTTAATTATTCGGAAAGCTGTGCTCTCCATATATAGCGGCGAACAAATCTCGCGACTAACGGAAAGTGAGGTCCGCTTTTTCTAATTGAGCATTTAATTATGTTCGCACACGTTCATATTTATAGTACCAGACTTTTCAGTGACACATTGGGAAAGAGAGAAATGTACATTGCACAGCTTAAACGGTCAGCTTCGGTTTTGTCGAGAATTTTTTTCTTAATTTTTGGTATCCCTTTTTGTACATTCTGACAGTATTAGGATTTATTTTAAATGTTTTTTTCTATATTATTTAATCGGATAAGTCGTATTTAGAGTCACCACCTGGACCTAGGTAGGTATGTCCTAAAACTGCATCCAGAACTACCGGAGGACGAGCAGCAGCGTCCTCTCAGTTAACGGTGGTAAGCATTCTGCGATCCCCAAGCCGCCTGCCAAGCGTGGGGCGTGGGGATTATGGCAATCCCTCCCTAATAAGGGGAAGCCCTCGTCCAGCAGTGGACGTCTTCCGGCTGATAATTTGAGAGTCAACAAACACAAAGAAAATCATGGCCGAGTCTAAGTCATGCCCTTTTAAACGTGTGGCATATGTTTTGAATTTTTCTCTATAACATCCAATTTTCTTCGCGATTTTGGTATGGGACCGCCCATATTAAAAGTTGTTCACTTATAATAAGTACAACACATCGTTTACATTTCTTTTTACAAAGCACCTTTCGGCTTAGTAGTAACGTTCTGCTTTACCCCGTATATTATCCCCACGTGCCATTTGAAAAGCCAAGTACTGTATAATCTGTATATTGCATAACCGCGTACGGCTCGGCGACTTTTTATCGTGAGTGTGCACCGGACCATATTCGACCCTAAGCGTGGCAATTTATCTTATTTAATAAAAATAAATACAGGACGACAGACAGAACCAGTGACAAATGGAATACGTTGTATGCGTCTGTACAGCGAGTACAGTCACTGTCACATGTATTCAGTAGGGTTTTAATTTTTTTATTATATTGACTTACAAAAGAGCTGACACACAACAAAACAACTCATCCAAAATAAAATTTAAACATGCGCACAAATAACGAAGTTATAAACATTTTAGTTTCATGTTAGACAGGTTAATGACACCATACTAGTTAATGACATTAAAGTCCACGACTCCAAACAAATATATACTATACTAGCACGTGTTTTGCTAGAAAGGGACAGACGATTCCCTCTCAAATACTTCGAACGCTTATATTTAAGGGCTTTACTAGCCGATTTCAATATTTTTTTAATGGAAGCATCAGATTTAGTTAATCTCTCGATTTATCTTATTATTTATAATAATCAAAACATACATATTCCCATTACGCCTAAAAATCCGAAAATACGCTAATATTATCTATTCAGTGGCAAACGTAGTGTAGTACGCCCTGAGACTTGATGGAGTGACGATAAACGTAGGATACCTGGCGGAGGTTCAAAGCGGGTAGCTGAATATCTGACTGAGTGCCATGGGAGAGGCCTATAGAAGGATGATTATGATGATGATTGGAGCTACACAAAGAATGGTAAAAGAAAGAGAAGATTCATGCTCTGCAGCGGCACAGAATAAATAATAGTTGGCAGCGGGCTCGATAAGCTGGCAATGATAATGATGACGAAAACATAGAATAGAGTGATAAATAAATTAAAAACATTAAAACGACTGTCCTGCCAAAAAACGTACTAAAATGTAATAAAATAATTACGTACGTAGGGTTTGTTTTTACTAGGTAGGTTTTATTTAGTTGTTAGTTAGTTATAATTTAATTTTAGTGTATAATTGTATTTTATTTGTAAATAAACTTACCTATTACGTACTAAAATGTAATAAAAGAATTAAATAAATAAATATCGGTGGTAATTTTTAACACAGCGCCATCTAGCCCCAAACTAAGCAAAGCTTGTAATATGGAAACTAGATAGCTGATAGAATACTTATATACTTTTTGAAGTATTGAAGTATTTTTTCTTATTTATAAATGGTGCCTTCAGGCCCTACAGCTGAAGTATTGAATTTTTTATTATAGCCTACGTCACTCGGGTTGATGTAAAGATTCTAACGATACTCCATACATCGAAATCTGTTCAGGAATCCAGTAGTTATGGTGGAACATAGAAACTTACATCATCATCAGCCCGGAGACGTCCACTGCTGAACGAAGACCTCCCCCTTAGACCGCCACACTGTACGACATCCTGCCATTTGCATCTACCGGTTGCCCGCGACTTTTACAATGTCGTCGGTCCACCTAGTGGGAGGCCTTCCTACGCTGCGTCTTCCGGATCGCGGAAACTTACATATACAGGGTTAATTTTAATCAGTTAGCACCCTTTCAAGGGCATATTCTGTACATCAAAACAAACAACTTTTACTATGGGGCCAACATTGAAATCGCTCAAAAAATAACGGCTATTCCATACATTTTGCCTAAGGTCGATGAACTGTTTGTATGGAACAGCTGATATTTTTTTCGCGATTTCAATGTTGTCCCCATAGCAAAAGTTGTTTGTTTTGATGTACAGAATATACCCTTAAAAGGATGCCTACTGATTAGAACTAACCCTGTATACATAGATAGATGAACTCTGAAAACATTATACTCTTTTTTTGGCCAGTCGTGTAATAAGACGGGTCTCCCAGTCTATTTCTTTTAGTACATCAAAAAGTATAAAAAAGACGGCGTCATTCACAGCTGCTAACACCCTGGTAGCGAATTCATATTGTTTACGTTGACTCTGTATACAAACATTTATAGCTTTCCATTCCACAAATTCCCTTTTTCGTTTTTGTGTTTGAGCTAAAATGAGATAACATAATAATTTAAAAAAAAACTTGCTTGAATTTCGATTACCTGGATGACTTCTTCTTTCCAGTTATTATGATTTAACAAGTAACTTTAAAAAAATACGACTTCAAATTAATATAGGACCACCTCGAGGGTATACACTTTCAAATAAATAAAAAAATAATTAAATTCGGTCCACAATTACATTGACACAGAAATCGGTGAAAATACTTACATAAAAAAAAACACACAGTTGAACTTCGTCCTTTTTTGAAGTCGGTTAGAAACCAAACTACTCAACCGATTGTGATAACAATGTATATAGGACCACCTCTGATGTTTTGGTTACCCAACAAAAAAACAAACCATCAGAATCAACGGACTAACCGCGTAACAAACATACAAAAAAACATACCTGCGTAGTACGTACAGTCAAATTGTGAACCTCCTTTTTTTGAAGTCAGTTGAACACTTATTTATTTATTTATTTTTTTATTTATTTATTAGGCACTTACAACAGATCATAGAAATTTCATAATACAGTAAACATGTTTGAAAAATACAGAACGATCCCATGATCCAAAATAGCAAGCGCTCGACATGGCTAAAACAGTGGATTCGGATTGCAAATATTACATAATTTAGACACTTAAAAAATAATAATATATATATCAAAACAATAATAACAAACGTTGTGAGCTAGACCAATGAGGGCATGTTATAAATATCGTTGGTACCTACCTACCTAAACTAATAGGTAAAATCAATACAGACGAGGTTTAGTTGAAAACTTTACGCTGCTTCGAAAGCTAAACAAATACAGGGTGTAAGACAAGCATGCGGGTCACGTAACAAGAAGCTTTCGAAGGGGTGTGACGTCACGCGCCGCGCTGTTACGAATGTCAAGGGCACTAAAGCCGCGGTTACACGGGCAAGTTTTTAAGCGATAATCGTCCGGCAACACTTTCCGATATATTCCACCATAGCAAAGAGTTAGGACAGCCAGCTCAAAGAAGGATGGCCACGTTCCATACATGCGTTTACCTGTCATTCGATTTCTTACCAAGGGGATGTATATTAATTATATGTACGTGAAAATAGCTGTTAGTACTTCTATATCCGTCTGTGTAAATATTAATCAGTTTCATTATGAGGAAGAAAAGTTATAGTGAAAATAATATTTGAGGTTATGATTAATTACTTATTCAAAACAAGTAAAATCAGTTTTAAAATGTTATTTATGATGAAAAGCAGTATACAGGGTTAGTTCTAATTAGTTAGCAGCCTTTTGAGGGCATATTCTGTACATCAAAACAAACAACTTTTACTATGGGGCGAACCCCGAAATCACGAAAAAAATATCAGCTGTTCCATACAAAAAGTTCATCGACCTTGGGCAAAATGTATGGAACAGAATATATAGAATATAATTTATATGGCGTACAGAGAAGTGACGGCACGATTTGCTGTTTCTTCTCTCTGTCTAGAATGATATTAAAATGCGTCACATCAACAGCCGGAAGACGTCCACTGCTGGACGAAGGCCTCTCCCTTAAAGGGAGGTGTTGCCATAATCTCCACGCTTGGCAGGCGGCTTGGGGATCGCAGAGTGGTTACCACCGTTAACTGAGAGGACGCTGATGCCCGTCTTCCGGTTCTGGATGCAGTTTTAGGACATACTTACCCAGGTCTCAAAAAATTAAAATGCTTATAAAATGCTTATTTTTGATCAGATTTTCATTAACAGCTATATTTTGGGCCACATTTTAATATGACAATAAAAAAAACCAGTCATCTAGACTATTACATACAATATTGCCGAATAGAGTCACACGGACAATTGTTTCAGCAAGAACCACCTGACAACACCTGCTAAAGGTAATGGAGTAAATTAACAGAGGAACTGTGAACTAAAATTGTGGCGATCGTTTCGGCAATATTGTTTGTAATTGCTCCAAATATTCCGAATAGCCGGTAGGAATTGCCGAATATACCGATAGTGTTTCCAGGCACTATTGCTCATGTAACCGAGCCTTAGAATATAATAAACCAGTATACATTTTGATGTGCTGATTCTAAAGAAGCAGCTGGATTTATTTTCACTTATAGCCTAGCAGATACTAATAACTGATTTAGTGGATAAAAAACCGCTGTTGAAGACACTAAGTAGCTCGTACTGCTTTTGCCGATACTAGAGAACCCTAGGTTGGAAATTGGAAATCCTACTTCCTACTTAATACTAATACTTGATACTTTATACTTAATAAATAAATAAATAAATATTGGGGGGACACAGATATTATACACACAGCACCAACTAGCCCCATACTAAGCAAAGCTTGTATTATGGAAACCAGATAGCTGATAGAATACTTATATACATATTTTTTTTCGTAAATACATACTTATAATACATACTACACCCAGACACAGAACAAACATCTATGTTCGTCACATAAATGTTTGCCCTGGGTGGGGATCGAACCCACGCCCTACAGCTCTGAAGGCAGACATGCTACCGACTGAGCTATGCTAATGCTGAATATTTATACTTAATCTTACTAATATTATATAAATACGAATTATAATAATAATATTTATCAGTGTGTGTGCGTGTGTGTATGTTGGTTACTCGTTCACGCTGAAATGGCTGAACGGATTTGGATGAAATTTCGGTATACAGGTAGATTATACCTTGGAATAAAACATAGGCTACTTTTTATCCCAAAAATCGCGGGCAAAATCGCGGGGCGCAGATAGTATCCAATAATTGTCAGTTCTTACACAGGACTGGTGAACCCATTATTAATTCAGTTAGCTAATCTTTAGAGCTTGAGTTTTAATCCTTCGATAATCTCTAATTTCAATGAAAATATGATAAATTTGTATGTGTGATTAAGCGGAAAGGTGAAATTGTACTCATCAAAAAACTTTTCTAAAGCAGCCACCTGAATTCGTGAAAAAAACAGCTGTTTTATAAACAATATCATTAACGTTTGGAATTTTTTCTTCGCGTTTTAATATGCGCCGTTACGTAATATGCCCCTTTGATATCACAATCATGTTTACAGGGCTTCCTCCTCTCCTACCTTTTTAGGCTTAATGTTACCGTTTTGCGTAACCCTATACTTAGATAGAATAATAGAACACTATTATATTTTTCTTTCATTATTATTTCTTACGTTTGGTTATGTCTGAGGATCCAACGCATCTGACAGCGTCCTAAGCTGTAGAATACACAGAATACTAATAGTTACTGATGATAGCGCCCTGCGCCATAGAATAACTAATAGATTGTATGTAATAACAGTTTACATTAACAGTTACTACTAGGTTAGCTAGTATAAATAAATATCATGTATTCTGTGTATTCTACAGCTTAGGACGCTGTCACATCCGTTAAAACCACGTCAGTTTTCATAGTAAAATTGTAGACACTTTTAGAGTGGTCCCTACTGGCAACAAAAACTTTTTGCTTCCGCTATTTACCCAATTTTTCCCCGTCTCACTCGTTCACAAACGCAAAACGTGCAATTTTATTTCCAAGCAACATGCCGGTTCAAGCCACAGACATTGTCAGTAATTGCGGGTGCCGCTATAATCGCGCTTAATTACAACTATAGAACTCACAATCGCGCCCGTTTCAAGTATTCATTATTAATATTAATTCTCGATTCGAAGCGTACGAACAGGTTCGGTAGAACTGAACCTGAGGTGAGAGCTGCAACCCCAAAAGAGTGACATGATACCCTATAGACATACCCTCCTCAATAGGACAAATTATCTATACAATGCTAAAACAGTGGTATGCGCTGCCGGAGTAAGTATCTACAAGTCACGAGTGAATCGGTTTCTTCTAGGCAAGCATGCTCCATTGTTGATTACATCTTTACTTAGCATTAGATGAGATAGCAGTCAAACGTTCTACTTATATATGAAACACAAAGTTGATGACATTTTAAGACCCCATATTACGATATGATAATAATAACAAACTTTTTGATAATTCAAACATTCTTCTTGTATAGCTAGTTGTCAGTTGTCCGTTGTCTCAGAACTTTTTAAAAAAAATTTCAACCGACTTCAAATTAATATGGGACCACCTCGGGAGTATACCCTTTCAAATAAAAAAAGAATTTTCAAAATCGGTCCACAATTGAAGGAGAAACCGGTAAACATACAAAAAACATATATCAATCAACATCATACAATCTCCTCCTTTTTTTTGAAAATTCAATTTTAATTCATACAAAATTCTGAACGCTCTGAGTGGTCCGTTCAAATTCCGAAATTATCCTACTCCTACTAAAGTAATAAACGCGAAAAACGGTGTGTACTGATGTTTGTGTACTCATTCACGCAAAAACTACTGAATGGATTTGGATGAAATTTGGTATAGAGGTAGCTTGTACCTTGGAATAAAACATAGGCTACTTTTTATCCCAACAATCATGAGTAAAGCCGTGGGGCTCAGCTAGTATATTATAATGTAAGCATAAATGTGCCTTTTAATTTAGCCAAATTAGCTGCTTTCAGACAATAGGCTAGATGACTGGTTTTTTTTTATTGTCCTATTAAAATGTGGCCCATAAATATAGCTGATTAATGAAAAAAATATTAAATTCTGATAAAAAAATAAGCAAGTTATAAGCATTTTAATATCATGCTAGACAGAGAGAGGAAACAGCAAATCGTGACGTCATTTGTCAGTACGCCATATAAATTCTATTCTGTCAAGTAAGGCGTGACGTCATTTTTTGTTTTGTAGGAAAGGGACAGAGTTGTCTCTAACAAAAACTTTAAACGCTTATATATCAGAACATTATTAACCGATTTAAATTATTTTTTCAATAAACATACTATATTTACTTAAATTCTTCATCAAAGCTATTGGTTTCAACGATTTAAACATCAGTCATCTACCCAATTATCATTGTATATTCTATTGTTTTACATGCATTGTGTGAAACTGGTGAACAGTCTTGTGCATTTTATGCCGATGTCTTGACTGAAAATGCTTTCTCTAAGTGATGTCAAGGAGTGAATAAGTCGTTGGTGGATCTGAACTTGAGCGACAATCCTTGCTGTAAACAACTCAACGCCCGCATCTTATTTTATCATTTAATTATAGAACAACTGCATGGAATTCTAATTATATTAATTATGCATCTTCAGTTACTTACGCCTGCTTAGCAGGCTAATACGAGTACGTATGCGCCAAGATTTTTTATTTTGTTTGAGACTTGAGAAAGAGACCAGACTTACCAGATAAATTACTGGGTATGAAGAGATTTAACATCTAATATCTCAGGGAGACGAGCGCAGTGCAGTGCAGCGCACAAGTTCACAATTCTGGCACTGCTACTGTTAGTGGCAGGCGTGACGCTTACCACCAGGCGAACGTCTTGCTCGTATAATCACTCGACTGTGTTCAAAAAAAAATTGTGTAAATAATCAATACCTTTTATAAATCCAGCGAATGAGAAGATTAACCCATTCACAAGGTTATCTGAACCTTGAACTGAACTCTTAGTCAGAATATCTTCATCATCGTGTTGACAGATCATCCTTGGCAACAATTTCCTTGGCAAATCCTTATCCTTCATAATATCCTAAAGACCAGCGCCAGAGCGTTGAATTGATTTATTTTTTACATACAGATAAATACATATAATATCATTAATTTTTTACGTATCAACCGAAAAACAAAAGAACCAGCACCCTTATCATGGACGTTCGCGATTCCGATTGCGATAGCATGCCATCCTGCTCGTACCAACCCACTCGCGCCATGCGCCCTCCTGCTCGCGCACGCTCGCAATCAGAATCACGAACGTCCATGATAAGGGTGCTGATTATGGCAAAGAGATTAGAAAGCGGAAGTGTGACGATCAATCCCATTCTTTGTCAAGAAATCGTTTTATCTAGATATAAAGTGTACTTTTTGTTTTAGAATTTGCAAAGAAATTGAAATACTCTAAAGTTTCTTGTATAAGGAATTGGGCTAAGATAAACTTCAGTAAAAATCGATCATTGAGATACAAAGTTTATAGAATCTATCCCAAAATACCCCATATATACCGATTATATGCAGTAAGGCTGTTTAGGTTTAGATTTGCTTCGTAGCATTTTCTTAACATTCCATTCGATTGTCATTTGTTTTTCTATTATAATAATATTATATTTTCTCTAAACACAATCTATTTTAGACAACTTTAGAATCGTCATAAACGTGAATAGCCTGATGATTACTTAACGGGAAAATCAATGGTTTGGGCGACTGGCAACACTCGAATAGGCAGTGTTTTCAAACAATGACCTTAGACCCACTTACTCTAACAATTTTTTTACCATAATATTCCTATTTTCTACCTCATTAGGGATAACCATAGATTAATTTCATACAAGCGATTAATTTCTTTTAACATGCAACTTTTTTCGCCTTACTAAATACTCCAGTATATTTTAACATCACCTATGGGCGTACTAATTAAAATCTCTTATGTGGATTGGTAACAGTATCCGTCTCGTTAGATGTTTAACTTTGCTGCTAAATATAAATTGTTGTACGCCTGGATAATGCGATACTCGACGTAATTACGGTAAGTGACACTTATACAACATTACATTACAGGGACATTAACGCCTTTTTGTTATGGAAAATAGCTGAATGATTCGTAAAGTGAAGCTTCGCCTGGAACGAAGTTTTATTGAATGATTATTATTTTCTGCAAATAACTAAATACCCAGACAGATGGGCAAAGGTCTCTACGGATTGGGTGCCCCTGCACAGTCGACCCCGAGGTCGCCCTCCGACACGATGGCGCGACGAACTCGGGAAGTTTAAAAAAGATTGGACGGCGCTGGCACAAGATCGAGACAGCTGGAAGAAATTGGAGGAGACCTTTGCCCAGCAGTGGGACAACACAGGTTAAACAAAAAAAAAACAAAAAAACTAAATACGATTGATAAAATATTAGTTCGATTAATAACTTTGAAATTATTTCTATCCTAATTTTTATACAGGGCTATAAGCCTAGGGTGTACTAAGCTGAAAGGTGGTCAGTGTATTCATCATTGTTAACCATTTTTATAATGGGGTCAAACCCTGAAATTGCAAAAAGCTGTTCCGTACATTTCGTCAAGCGTCAATGAACTTTTTCTATAAAACAGCTGATTTTAATTGGCGATTTCAGTTTGATCTCATTGTATACATCATTGTGATTTTTTTTTATACAATTACACCCTTTCGGCTAAGTTCCTGAAACTTTTAACTAACTCTGTACATTCAATTAAAATGATCGATGATATCGCGTTCAAATAAGTTGGGTTGTTACATATTCGTCCTATGACTGACTATGATCTTATTTGGTTTAAAAACTTTGATTTCGTTTTGAGATTTTATAAATTTTATCCTAAGTATGAAAATTATAAATTGAAAGATCGTAAAGTCGTATGCCTAATCTATGTTAAGATGACTCGAAGAATCCCTACTTAATAATAAAAAAAAATTTTGAATACAAAGCAAGGCCAACGACACAATTATGTACTTATATAGTCGTACCCAAATGGCTAAAATAATACAGAAAATATGGCAAATGTACTGCTTTTCTAACCTATCAAAAACAAATGAGACAAAACACTTAGTTATTTTAATGATGCCAAATTACAAAAGTACGGACAGACAAAGAAATTACGCGTACCGAATAAAAAATCCATACAACATTTTATTTTATCATCTAAATCGGCATTTACGACGGGGAACAATGCCGGGCTCGGAACCGAACAAAAGTGGGACGCAAATAAAGAAAACAATAAAATTAGAATATATAAACACATAAAAACCGGCGTCGGGACGGGAGCGAGCGGCGCGGCGCATGCGTCCTCGCTTTACCTACAAATAAATTAATATCAACTAGAGCAGTGACTAATATATTCATAACAGTTACACATAGCATCATTTAAGGGCATATATTATGTTTTATCATTTATTCACAACAGCCATAACATGTTACTCAGTATTAGTCAAATATGAGTTACAATTAGCCAGTATTGGCCCATTTGTCACTAAAACGGGCCTCGTAGCAAACAGCGCTTCGCTTCTCTCACTGCTACCCGAGAACACTAAGAGATAACAGTTTCGAGAACAGTCGTTACTGTTATTTGACTGTTCTCAGTAACAGTTTACATATTCTATTTTTAGTAATAGTGTAGATATAATGTTATCCGTAAAGTAATATATTAAATATTAGGAATATTGAACCCTAATAAAACATCTCTAAATCAACTGCCACGATTTACGTATTGAAGCAGTAGAATTTTAACGTTAACGTTTTACTGAATATATGCTCATGCTTAAACTGATTGATGGATGGTTTGATGATAATATGCGTGAAAAGATCGAGTCGCCAATTACCATGCGAAGTGGAAGTAACATGGTAGGAAAGTGCTCTCGAGTCGGTAGGAGAAGAGTATATAGCAGGTAAATAACAAGCTATCCGAAGTCTAACCAGATCTTCTTCTTAGTCGGGGTTGCGCCGATGGTACACGTAGGCTCTTCGCTGCCCATCGTCTCACAATGCTTCACCATTTCTGGCGGCTGGTTACATCGCGAGCACAACACACTACAGTGCACTACGCGGCCTTTTTTTTTTACAAAATTGGTCTATAGGATTGGTGATTGACCAGGGCCGTAATAATTGGGCCGTACCGTGAACCGCGTATAGCGGGACCGAATAGATTCTGCTGCCGACACTGCGCTACCGCGAACCTTATTGCGAGTTGATAAAATTCACAGTCGCGCAGCGTCAGCAGCTGAACTTAATCGGTTCCAGAATAAACGTTCATGGTACGGCCCGACTACGCTTGCTTTCCACGTGGCCCTGCACAACAAGCTGCTCCGTCGAAGTTTCCTTCCTGGAGATATGGCCAAACAACTTCAGTATTCGCAGCTGCACCATTGATGATAATCTGTCTTTTAAGTGAAGTTTTTTGAGGATAGGTTTATTAGTGTAGAACGCTCTCCATTGTTTATACAGCTGGCTCCAGCACCACATCTTCATTCATCTCAATCAGTCTCCAGTTCACGATTCCAACCATAATCATTATGTTGCTTTAACTTCGGTGATCTTGAGACTTTTTGTTCTTCAATACATTTCACATGCATTGTGGTACATTAGAATTTAAGTCAAATTTTATTCATGGTTTTTACGTCACGGTTAGACGAAGGCGCCAAATAAACCGCTAACATAACCATACTAACTAAAGTAGTACCTAAGAAGTAACCTTTTATTGGCATTGAACTGACTGACTGTTTAACTTTTGTTTGCGCCAAAGTCTAATTTTAAACGCCATGTCCACGGTAAAGTTTGAACTCTGCTAGTCGCGGGTACATTCGGGATGAAAATTAAAAATGAAGTCTTCTACCTAAACACTAGTACAGACAAAAACTAAGTAGTACCAGAACTGTACGTAACCTTGTACACAAATCACTCGTCATACGCGAAATAAAATAAATGGTTAGGGAAATAAATGGAATCCGGTGGATACGAAGTAATTATAACGAATTCGCCAGAGAACTAATGTCACCGGCATATTACATAGCTCAGCATCAGCGTATTAGCAAGCTGAAGTGACAGAGGGCTAGAGTGGAGACCACGAATCGGCCAACGTATTGTAGTACGCCCTGAGACTAGATAGAGTCATGATATACTTACGTATCGTATAGGATAGCTGAAGATAGGGCTGAGTGCCGTGCCTTGAAGTATTTTTTTAACAACTCGTTGAGTTTGGTAAAGCATAACATTGTGAAATTACTAGCGTTCCTACCAAAGTGACCTTGGTGACTGTTTACACGAGGCTACGCATGACGGTAGTATGAATCCGAAAGGAGTCATCCTCATCATTGTGAACAACTTTTACTATGGGGGCAATCTAGTCATTGCGAAAAAATCTGTTGTTCATATCCTGTCGGGATATAATGACATTTTCTATACAAACGTTGCCAAAGCCTTAACACAAAAAAATACTTGCATGACGTGTTGTAAATCACTCGGATATAGATAGAAATATGTTATCACTCAGAAACAAAAGCATCGCAAAATAAATTTGTTACTCGTATATTGCTTGGTGAAAAAAAATTGGAGCTCGATTGTCATACCGGCAGTAAAATACAGGCAAGGTCAGACCCACGGCCAAGAGTATAATTTATCATATGATGATTAATTATTATTTTCCGCTCATCGTTGTTATAGGTACCCAAGTACTTGCGAATTTGCGAAACTTATTTCGTTTTGTAACTATGACTGCGCGGATCGATCATTCTGTTCATTCTGTTCATTCTGATCGTCGGGGGTGAATCATCACCATCTGGTTAGTTTATAGTCTAGAATTGAAAGAATTGTACGTACCCACCGATTCAACTAGTGACAGGGTCAGGAGTCGTGATCGTGTCGCATATAGCTGGGACTGAGCCGTGCAATTTTTTTTTATCTCATTATGGAACATCAGTATTTTTTGCAAATTTTTGTCTGGCTTTACAGTAAAAATTGTTTACAATAATAATTACAATGACCTCTTATCTGTTTAGTAATACAGTTACGCGCAACCCTTTATTTGAGGATTTTGACCCCAACCGTCAAGATCGTCAAAGAAAGCCTAAAACACTGGCGTAAAGATTCTTACTATAAAAGGAGTTGACCCGCAAGAATGTATTGGTGGGAAGTATTTACTCGTATACTTTTATAGGAAAAAAATTACTAAAGAATGCTATATTTCGTATTTTCGTGTGTGTTATGCCTTCAAGGCGCAACGAAACCTAGTAGAGAAAGGGTGTAAAGTAATACTTACTTTCAGTATATATAGGCTCTGATTCTTTTTTGTTATATATTCCAATATATTTCGTGGGTCCATTACTAAGTTTAATCAGATAAAGACACACATAAATATGAATGTATAATATTGTGAGATTTTTAAGCTTTTTAGTTGGAATGGACACATACAAAGAGATCTCTATATGAGTTTCCAGGAATGATTAAGGAAGTCAGAATCTCACGGAAGACAAGCCCAGGGTGTCATAGACGGAAATGGCTAAACGACATCAAGAAGATTGGTCTAGCTACCAGCATCTAAAAGACGCAGCACATAGTTTTGCCTACTGGCCCTTTCAGTAACTTCATTATAATGATTGTATCTAATGATGACATGTTGGAACGTATTACGTATATGTTATATGTTTTGGAACATAGTAAAAACGCATAAATATTTAACATATAGCTCAGTTGGAAGTGTGTCTGCCTTCAGAGCTGTAGGGCGTGGGTTCGATCCCCACCAAGGGCAAACAATTAAGTAACGAACATAAATGTTTGTTCTGTGTCTGGGTGTAGTATGTATTTACAATATATATATATAAGTATTCTATCAGCTATCTGATTTCTATATTACAAGCTTTGCTTAGTTTGGGGCTAGATGGCGCTGTGTGAAAAATGTCCTCCGATATTTATTTATTATTGCTAATACCTTTTTCTTCTGACGGTATCTGCGCTGCGCTTGCGTGCTACGTATACTTAGTTCAGATAAAATTATTCAAATTCAAATGATATGATCTATTGTGCTTCAGCAACAATGATAAATAACAATATTATTATCTGCGTATATTGTAAATATTTATGCAACTAGGCTATGGCTCATTACATACCCACTTCTTGTTTGGTTACGAAGGGCTTGGGATTGTTTTGCTTAGATTTTGATTATGTGCCGCGGCACGGGATACCAGTAGTTTAGTTGTATTGTACTAAGTATCTGTTTCTTGCAAGACTATCTGTTCAGTATTTTCAATTCCATAAAAATCTTTACTTTCCCGATAAACGACCTACTTGCCAAATTGTATGTCTTTGTCTCGTCGTCAGCCATAAGACGCCCATGCACTGCTGGACGAAGGCCTCCCAATAGAGGGGTGTTGCCATAATCCCCACGCTTGGCAGGCGGCTTAGGGATCGCAGAATGATCACCACCGTTAACCGAGAGGACGCTGCTGCCCGTCCTCCGGTGGGTCTGGTTGCAGTTTAAGAACATACCCAGGTCCTTGTCTCCGTCTATGATTGATTTATTAGATAAAAATAGTTTTTGTTATTTATTTTTATAATTAAACCCGTAGCTACTACTTTTATTTACATTAAAACAAATTAATTCAAAATAATCAAAATATGATTATGAAAGTCCTGTCCTTCCAAAGCTTACTACTTGCCTTGCTTTTGGCAGTAAGTTCGAGTGCCGAGTGCGAACAATTCAAAATGAATTAACAACTGTAATCTACTTATTATAGTACGTAGTGTACATGGACCTTTTTTCAATAAAACTCCATTATAATGTAAAGTAGTTGTTCGATTTGAACTGTGACCGTCATAACCCCGTGACAGTTGGCTCATATAAAAAAAACTATATTCGCAACTACTTGCTTCCGTAATTTCATAAGACCAAATCAACGATTCATCGGTAATCACCGAACAAGTATACCATATACGTACAAGTACATTTGTGCACAAATGTTGCAAAATGTTTTCCCTATATTTGTTTTTTCCTTACAAATCCCGATTTGTTTCGCTAGAACACAAATTATACACTATACTGAGATCTTTGCTTCGTTCGGTCAAAAAAGTTATATATTGTTATGTTTTAAGGTACATTTCCGTTTGACTTTGTGTACATTATAAATTATTATAAGTAGTTGTAACAGCTTTCCCCGTTAGCTTCCCATGCTTTACGGTTAGCTGATCAATTACAATGTTGCAGTAGCATCTACTCCAGATATCTAAACAAAAAATGCAGGAGGGCTTCGTGGAAAATAGACGTTCAGAGAACAAGTTAATGCCAGTCTTTATATTAAGTATATAGTAACGCCAAATAAAACTCGTTCAACGAGGTATTGTATTGTAGTTATTTTCAGAAAATACGGAACCCTAATAGTTCCAAATTAGAAAAAAAAAACTCGTGTTACCATTTCAGCACAAAGTTAAACCAGCGAACCAACTCCTCCAAACAGTCAGTATTGATCTCACTTGTGATTAATTCATTACAAGTAACTTTAAAAAAAAACCGACTTCAAATTAATATGGGACCACCTCGGGAGCATAACTTTTCAAAAAAAAAAACAAAATCGGTCTACAATTGAAGGAGAAATCGGTGAATACATTTTTTTTTAAATAAAACATACATACCGTCGAACATAGAACCTACTCTTTTTTTGAAGTCGGTTATAAATTGAATAAAAAAGTAAAGTAACCTCCAGTAAAATGTAAGGTTAAAACCATGAAAATCTGCGACTCCGCTACATTAGCAACTTCGTTCCAATCTATCAAATCATATCATTTTAATAAATTTTCATTTGCAATGAACCGAGTGAGTCAACGAACTCGGTGTGTTTGAATCACACATGTACAAAGAAGTCTTTCACACATGCAAAGCTTACATCACAGTGTAGAATATTCAGTAAGCCCATTTTATTGAGAGCATAATTTTATAACAGTTTTCTTTTACTTATTTCATATAGTTGAACGCACATATTTATAAGTAAGTAGATCAAGAGTTTTTGGTTCCTATGCAATGGTCATGGGCAATGAGCATGTGTTCTCTTATTACAAGTAAAGCGATTTGTACGTCTCCTAACTGATAATCGAAAAAATATTGCTTTCTATGTTTTAGTACGTGCAATCGAGCAGCGGGTAGTAAGTTGGTACTAAAAACTCAACTAAACACTTTCTTACTCACTTGTTTTGCGTATTTGTAACAATTTAACGGTTCTAAATCTGGTTGTTGATAAATATTATGTCTCAATAGTCTAAGATCCGATGAACAACGACCTTCACCCATTTGTTTAGTCGATGGAAATTGGTTGTTATCAAATTAAGTACCTATGTTAGAATATACATCGGGAGTGGGTTAGCTAAAAAAATCCTGAAAAGGCTGTGATTAATTAAAAAATAATAAATAACTTTTTATTTGATATTGCACACATGAGTTAAACGAATAAATTTAATAGCAATCGAAAGTATGAAGCTTAAAGAATATGCAAAATTTGGGTTTCTTTTTTAGTAACTAGTAGTAACTACTGGGTTTGTATGTACAAACAGCTAGCTATTTAGCTTGTTAGCTATTTTGATACTGTTTTATTTATTAAACAAATAAGTGAAAATAACTAGATCAACATACCTGTTTAAGTGTTTATACCTGCCAACCCAGTAGTTACCACAGGAAAAAACAGCCAACCCAACATTTGCATATTCTATAGCCTTCATACTTTCGTTCGTTTGTATTCGTTAAACTCATGATTGCAATTTTTTTTTATTATTATTTTGTTAATCATAGTTTTACCAGGATTTTTTTGCACCCACTCCGCATGTATTTTCTAACTTACTTACTAATTTGGTAACAAACAATTTTCATCTACTAAACAGATGGGTGAAGGTCGTATTACAAGTACAATTGCAAGTTATTCTACTGTAATTTCCACACTAGCCTAACATGAATACCATAAGGCAAACAAGCGCAAACACCGGGACCACGAATGAAATCGACCTTCTCCGTGTAATGTCCTTGACTTAATCGATTTTGAGGAAAAATTTAAAGAATTTATTATAACAATATATAATAGACAATAGGCAATAATTTATTTGTGGCAAAGAATAAATAAACACTGATAAAAATAATACAACGGTTATACACATAAAAAAATATTAAAATAATTTAAAAAAAGTAGAAAAAATTATTAACATTATATATATATATACGAGTATAATTATTTTTCTTTTATCTTCATAAACAACTTTACTCGCGAAGTAGAGTTGACCTTCAGTTATGTAAATGTGGAAATTACACCCCAAAACAGAAAGCTGAAAGCTAACGCGGGTATTTTCGTTTCAACAAAATTCATAGACGGCTGAAGAGTTTCACTGTGGAGGTAGGTGTAATTCGGACAACTCAAAAAAAAACTAGAGATTGTGATACATATATCTATAAACTAGACGATTTCTACAGAAACAAACAACTTATTCAAAAAAAAAAACGACTTCAAATTAATATGGGACCACCACGAGAGTACCCTTTCAAATAAAGAAAGGTTTTTTAAAATCGGTCCGCTATTGACGGAGAAATAGGCGAACATACATTACACACACAAAAAAATATAAAAAATAACAACATACAAACAGTCGAACATAGAACCTCCTCCTTTTTTGAAGCCGGTTATTAAAATAAATTCAGCTCACGCTTTTGTTATTTGGACCTTGCATTATGCTATATATGGGTGAGCGCTCCGCATTCTACGCGCTCTATCTCAAAAACGATTAATCCTATAAATAAATATAAATAAATAAATAATAATATATAAATAAATTGTAAAGAAAAACTTAAATACTTATGAAACTATATTAAGGGGATGACTAATGCCAAAAGTAAGAAAAAGGTGTATTTTTAAACACATAGTTTAATGATAAAGAACGTAAATATTCAAATTAAAAAAATACTACAGGTATGGAAAAAGCCTAAAGAAGCCGAGTAACCGAATAGAATTTAGGAAAATAATCTGGTTTATTAAAAAAAAAAAAAAAAATATTACCAACAAAAAAGAAACTGTTTTAATTCAAATGCTCTAAATTATCAGCGACAGCGCCACATTATTTTTTACGAATTACATAGCCATACTAATGTTCTAGCACAGTAGCCGTTTATTTTATTTATTTCATGCCTACATTTTGAATAATTAAATAAAATCCCACCTAAATTGCCCAAAGCCATCATCATCATCAATTGTATCTTGCGATTTTCAACTCTAAACTAATGCAAGACGCGCGAGTGAAATCTGATATTTTTCTAGCATTAGTCGCACTCTTAAGTAAGCGGCATGACGGTAGACTGCGTGAGCCACACCGCAGAACTGCCCTGTATAGTAACAGCACGTTTGTCATGAGAATCTCTGTTTATAATAAACTAACACAAAGCTTGAAAGAAATACATAATTTTGACATTTTCAAATTTAGGCTTAAGAAATTACTAATTGACAAGACATATTCAATAAATGAGTTTTTAAATGATAAATTGTAAATTTAGGTAATTAATAATATTTAATTAATTATTTTGACAATATATTAAATTTAATCAACAAATGTAAAGCAATATAATGATAAATTATGAATTATTAAAGATTATGTACATACTTAATATTTTGCATGCTATGGTGCTAGAGCATGGCGATCTCAATGTTGTACTAGTTTATAGAATATCTCCTTAAAACCCATATCTCCGCAAATAAATATTTTGAATTTGAATTTGAAATAACATTAACCAAATTTGTAGATAATTTTGTGTTCTACAACTTTCAAGAACATGCAAATATCATATATAGAATTCATAGGAACCGAGATATTAATGAAATATCAGTTGTCGCGATCTTTGACCTCATCAAGTTACAGACACGAGATACTATGATATTTTCGAGCCAACTTACAAAACTTCAATACAATGGTATATACATATTTTTGGCTTCTTGTCTTAACTATCCTGGATAAATTCCTTATATGATTGGCTCAAACGTGACAATAACGCCAGCATACTGGGTACGCTGCCGACTGGTAATGGGCTTGAGCTTTTGGATTGTGTCTAGACTTTCATCGGTCTGGAATACTTTGTTTGTGTAGTAGGCTAAGTAGTCTTTGTAGTTTGTTGTAGTTCTTAAAGAATCGATTAGACATTAAGATATATTTACTAAGTATATAGTTTTTTTTTTTTTTAATAAAGAGTACGTTGAAGCTATTGAATTATTTTTCTTTGGACTACTCAGAAAGCGTATTATAATGCTTTTTGTAGTTTACCTAATTCTAATTCACAATTCAAAACAATGTCTGCAATTAATTGTGTTTTTAATTTTAAGTTTTTAATAAAATTATGTTGTCTATATTTAATTATACTTTATTAGCATTTATGTTGACGATATAATCGTACTATGAGTTCCGTACCCAAAAGGTGCCAAACGAAGGGGGTAAGAGGGAGTTTTAAAACCATAACTATTAAGAGGGGATCTGGTGACGGATAACGCATAATGAGGTAACACATTGCCCTATTTTCTTCCTGGGTAATGCTTCTATAACAACCTTTTTTTTTTATAAAATCTACTATGTATGGAGAACCGCTCACCGGATTCCCTCTTAATGGCCTGCCCTAACATATCTATTTGTTACAACACAGCATTAAAATTGCGCACATAATCTTAGATCAAATATACACTATAGATACACAGTCTCTATGAAAATCAAAACTCAAAAGTGTCCCCGCGTAAATGGTTACTTATACAGATATAATACCTCTCCAGCTAATATAAAAATGTCCACAAGCGGATATTGTTTCATTTTAATAATGAACTTTAACACCCCGCATTAGCGTTGTAAAACATTTGTGAAAATGTAAAACATTCAGCATGGTAGCGTCACACGATTGGCGCGGTCACACGCGACTGAGAGCAAAAACAAGGCATAATATGCTATTTATGCCTTGTTTTAACGGTGCCGTTTTCGAGCCCTATATTTCATCGGTGCACATATAAAAGAAGAAAAAATATCGCATAGAAAAAAAAACGAAAAAAAAGATGTAGTCAAAAATATCAAAGAAGTAATTAAGTAAATAGGACGGTAAGTACGCCTCTGTAATAAATAAAACTGTGATGATTTTCATCAGACTTCAAATAATTAGGTTCTCAATTCGACTGCATGTTTTATTTTTAATTTTTTTATTTATGTTACGCTATTACTCCGCCAATTATGAACTGATTTTGATGATAATTTTTTTGTTTGGTAGGTAATACTTCAGAGGTGATCCCATACACATTTTATCGAAATCGGTTCAGGAGTTTGGTTTTTAAATCAAAATTACTAGAAAATATGAAGATGTCATCCAGGTATTCGTTCCAAACTGCACCTGAGATCACGTAAGAAATGTCACGCAACAAAGTAACTAGTTACTATTTGCTGTACTACGTATTTCTTATTTTAAAATAATAATTCTGTTATTGAACTCGAATGAAAACTGGTTGAGTGGAATAGGTATTCATAATCGTATCGATTTTGTATTACTTGTTATATGCATCTCAGTACAGACATTTTGTTGCAATGTTGTTCGCATTATTTGTAAGTTGTTTATGTTTTAACAGGATTGTTTATATTTTAACAGGAATAGGTCTAAACGCATGCAAATTTAGAAGATGAAGAAATACCTATTACTATTTGTACATATTGTTATTGTTTGTTATTATAGCAACGTCTCTGAAACTAAAGTTACCTGTCCCATGTAAGGTTCAAAATACCGCGCGCCAGGATAGCGGCGCGCGATATTTTGATAAGGTTCATTATATTTTTTTATTTTGCTAAGATATTAGTTGTGCATTCCTCATCATCAGCCCGGAGACTTCCACCGCTGAACGAAGGCCTCCCCCTTGGACCGCCACACTGTACTACAACCTGCCATTTGCATCCACCGGTTGCCCGCGAATTTTACAATGTCGTCGGTCCACCCAGTGGAACGTCTTCCTACGCTGCGTCTTCCGGTTCGCGTTCCGGGTCGCCACTCAAGAACCTTTCTTCCCCAGCGACAATGATAAAATGAATGGACAGGAAATAGGCGCACGGATTTTGAAGACTGTATATTGAGCGCCAGCTCTCCACTCGCGTCAGTCATACTCTGTCTTTGAGACATGCAAGCCGTACGATACGACAATACAAAAAAAAATGCTTTCGTGTGCATTCAAGTGTAACAACACTAATAAAATTCGCAATAAAAATTTGGGGATCACATTCGATAAGTAAATACACATTAAACACTATTTTGTTACAACTGCAATTAATATCAATAAATATGTTATATTAGGGTAATCGCCATTTTGAGGCGATGGTAATGTTACGAGACAGAGAGACTTCGGGAATCCTTCGTCAATGCTCGTGAATGTTGGAGATTCGAGAGCAATAGACAAATACATGTGTTCTCTTTTTGTCATGCAGTAATGAGATTCGCTATCTCTATTTTCCGGCAAATGTAATATGCATACTTTTAGCTAGGTATGCTTGATTGTGTTGACTTGTTAATTTTGAACGATTTGCAAGCGCTGGGCCCGACCATTCCATTATCACCGTCGCTGTTCTTTCCCATCGGATGTCAGTTCTTCGAGCGATGTGGCCTGCCCATTGCCGCTTCAACTTGCAAACCCTGCGACCCATGTCGGTGACTTTGGTTCATATCCTCGTTCCGGATATTATCGCGCAAAGTAACTCTGACTATGCTCAGTCCATCTCTTCTCAGTTCTCTCCATTGCCCGTTGCGTGACTCTGAGTTTCTCAAAAAATCAAAACTTGGGCTTTCTGCGTGGAAATTACACTGCTATTTTTGTTTCGCGAGTATAATTTTTGTTTAAGGAAAATATTTACTTGTAAACTTAAAAATTATGTGACTTTTATCAAATTAATTTAGTTATTATCTGAACTAGAATGTTGGCACCAATATGTAGGTATAAGGTTGTCCACTCATTACGCCACACCCTGTATAAATATTGTTACTAAGAATTGCGATTAGTAAAATTATCTACTAAGACAAAGATGACAAAAGCTAAGAGAAAAAAGCTTTTCCATTCATTTTGCCGATAATAAAATGATCGTGTTGTATGGAACAGTTGCTTTTTTTAACCGAATTCAAAATAGGAGAAGGTTCAACATTCGACTATGTTTTTTTTACGTAGTCTATTTTAAAAGTCAAATAACAAAAGTAATTTTTATTTTACACAAGCTATATAAGTTGCTACTTCCTAATGAATTTTCATCACAGTTGCTCGTAAAGTGGATCTTATTGCATCGGTTTTAGGCTCATAATCCAAAATCCTATTACGCACGCGTGCTTTTTACTTTACATTACGGCACTTGCGCTATAATAGGTATAACCCGGTAAAGTCAAGTTTGTACGTGACTGCAATTAGACGTACGTATACGAAGCACTCTTAATATAGCCGGGTAATACTTAAAGTTTTTTTTGTAATACCAACAAAGAGTTCTTATGCCGCTGAAGTAAATGTCAACTTGCGCGCGCATTACTGATTTGGGCGCCATTTTCCGCAAATGTTTGTTGACGTTATCGCTGTGTGGTTGATTATTATCAAAAAAAAAATGTTTTTTCCTCGCAAGTGTGACGAAAACAGTCGTATGAAACTCTTGTGCTATGTTTCAATACACTCTCGGCTTCCTTATCGCGATCGCCTGCGGCTCGCGCGCATAATACCGCCTCTAGTGTAATGACCAACATAGCACACTTGTATCATAATGTACTATTGTATACAATATGTAACAAATAGGTTCAACAATACTGAAAGGTATGTATGTACTCATCATTATGAACAACTTTTACTATGGGTCATGCCCGAAATCGCGAAAAATAAAACAGCTGTTCCATACATTTTGTCCAAGGACAATGAACTTATTGTACGGAACAGCTGTTTCTTTTCGCGATTTCAGAGTTGGCCCATAGTAAAAGTTGTTCATAACGATGAGTACATATACAGGGTGTCCCAGAACTCAACGTCAAGCGGGCACGGGGCAAGAGGGGGGGTCATACCAGTTCCAGGAAAAATAAAAATAAAATTCTTAATTTTTTTTTTTTCCTGAAGCATCAAAGTTAGGTGATATTATTTTTTCAACCACAAATCAAAGAAAATGCGATAGTTTTAACAAACATAGCAATTATTTTTGTTTGATTTGTGATTGCAATTGATAGCATGTTTATTAAAGACTATGTTAGTTAAAAAAAACACTGTATAATTATTAAATTTGAGGTCAGAATAACTAAAGATATGAATAAAGGTGTCGATTTTCCTCTTTTTCATGAATTCACCAATTATAACTTAACCAACTGATATGGAATTTTATATTTATTTTTCCTGGAACTGGTATGACCCCCCCTCTTGCCCCGTGCCCGCTTGACGTTGAGTTCTGGGACACCCTGTATACCCTTCAGTATTGTTGAACCTTTTTGTTACAGATTGTATGTATAATGTATTGTAATATCTAAACAAATCTAAGAAAAGTACCTTTACAAAGTATTCAGTTGCCAGGCGTACTCACATATACACAATAAACATATTCTTCACAGGGTTCATATAGCCAAAGAAAGCAATGCAACAGCTATTACTTGGTAATGTCTCATTGATGTTCAATTAGATGTTACGATATCCAGTTTTTTTTCCATTCAAGTGAACATTGTGTTCATGCGTCTGTAATAGGGTAGATGACTGATGTTTATATCGTTGAAACCAATAGCTTTGATGAAGAATTAAGGTAAATATAGTATGTTTATTGAAAAAATAATTTAAATCGGTTAATAATGTTCTGATATATGAGCATTTAAAGTTTTTGTTAGAGACAACTCTGTCCCTTTTCCATAAAACAAAAAATGACGTCACTCCTTACTTGTCAGAATAGAATTTATATGGCGTACAGAGAAGTGGCGTCACGATTTGCTGTTTCGCCTCTCTGTCTAGCATGATATTAAAATGCTTATAACTTGCGTATTTTTGATCAGATTTTCATTTTCTTTTCATTAATCAGCTATATTTATAGGCCACATTTTCATAAGACAATAAAAAAAACCAGTCATCTAGCCTATTTTACACTTCGACGGGTAGAAATATTGAGAGTAATAAATATGCTTCTAAAAAAAACCGACTTCAATTTCGACGATGTCATTGAGGATGTCATCCAGGCAGGATGACATCTTCATATTTTTTCAGTTATTTTGTATTTATTCCAGTAATTTTGATCAAACAACCAAACTACTAAACCGATTTCGAGGAAATTTATATAAGACCACCGCAACCAAACAAAAAAAAATATTTTCATAATCGGTCCACAATTGTCTTTTTGAATATACATGCATACAGTCGAACATAGAACTCTCCTCCTTTTTGGAAGTCGGTTAAAAACAAGACCAATATCAACACCTTCGTGCTTCGCGGGCCAATTAGATGCGACGTCGTCGCGTCGGTCGGTTCGACGTCGTTCTTGAACCTTGCGACGTTGCGATTCTTGCGCATAAATTACTGATGACGTGGTGACATTATACAGTAATAAATAAAAACTGGAAGTTTAGGAAAACTGACAAAACATTGGTTTAGGGGATATAAAAGAGATGATAAAAAAGTTACTACGTAACCATTTCGTATCATAAAACCGTCTTTTGAAAAATGTTTGATCACCAAAACGCAAATAGGTACACATAAATCTAGTAAAAGTAACTTTTTCAACCAAATTCAAACACAACCGACTTCAAATTAATATGGGACCACCTCGGGAGTCACCCCGACCCTTACCTTAAGTTACCCTTTAAAAAAAAATTAAAAAAAATCGATATCGGTCCACAAATGACAGAGAAATCGGTGAAAATACATAAAAAAACAAATAAAATTAAAAAAATACCGTCGAACATAGAACTCTCCTTCTTTTTTGACGTCGGTTTAAAAATAAGGAAAAGCTTTTCTTTAAATTTTATCCAACAAACAATAATTTACTATCCATACTACGATAATATTATTAGTTCAGTGAAATAAAAACGTTTCACACTTTACATGTAAGTGGCTGGATAATTGCAGCCAAGTGTGAACAAAGAACGCGTCAGGGTCCCGTATATGAGGCGACTGCAGAGGCAGTCGCATACGGTACGAACGTTGACGGTGTCTGGCTTTTCCGTGACCACTTTGAGCACAAAGCGGTGAAGTGCTCTTTGCCTTTGACAGTTTCCTTCAGGTAGATGATGCTATAGGGCAGGGATGGCGAACCAAAGGTACGCGACAATATATTTTGGGTATGCAACCGATCGAAACAGTTTGCATTTTATATTTAAAAAAGAATTTAAGTGATTGGAAGAGGTGCATGGGGCGACGGCGGTAAGCGAATGATGAGTTTTGAGTTGATAGTAATTAGTTTTATTATTTTCCCAATAATTACTAAGTCGAAATTATTTGATGGCACGTGATGGTCTCATGAAACATTTCTTTAGAAAAATGGCACTTAGATCCATAAAGGTTCACCATCCCTGCTAAACGGAATGTAATTTTACGCTTTAGGCATTTTAGCTTTTGAAAATAAATTTCAGAGGGACCACTGTCAAATGGTGGGAATGCACTTTTGAATCAGCTAATTAATTATGCTAGTTTACATTTACGTAAGTTAGTAGTATATTTTATACTTGTATCGGCTGAATGGCCAGCTCTAGTAATAGGGTTAATATGCCGCCAGAAAGTCTCTGTCATATTGACGGTTATTATTGTAACAAAAACTACGGGATCGACAATTTAACGTATGATCCGACCCATGGTAGCATTCAAATACAAGACCTTCTGTCTGACGAGTGCATCAGAAGATGAGTTAGATGATAGATAATTAGTTGCTTAACTTGTTGATTTTTTGGTGACACCTAGTCACGCTATACCCCGAGCGCTACGTCTTATACTCTTAAAAACCTGGGAAGTCTAACATAAGTATATTTTTGTGTAGCACCTACTATGACTTATTTAAATAATTACTGTCAAACAAAAGCACGCCTGCAATTTTATGATCTTTTGTTATTTCCGCTACTTCCCACGGATCTCTAAAAACAGTATTATTTAGTCGCATGCATCATGAGCCGCCATTATTGTGTTGCAAATATTATCATAATGCATTAACTGTTTCTGTCGTACCTACACGGTTTAATTATATTATAAGTAAATTGATTGAATCAAGCGTTACTTTGTTGTTTTCTTTATTATATATTTGTATCTATTTTTCTTAAATTCTACACGGAACCATGAATGCGTAGGTTTTTAACATCGATTTCGATGGCCTGGTAGCTGTGGCTATCTTCGAAGGGTAATTCGGTGGTGGTTGGCAGGTTCACATAAGCTATTGAATTTCTTCTCCAGATATATGGAGGCTTTCTTGCAATAACCATAATGCATTTTTTTTTATTGTAACGATAATTCCAAATAGTTTGTTTTTTCGTGGTCATTCCGAAGTAATCAACGACCCAACGACGGGTTGGATTCACAACAATACTATTAATATTAATTTTGTATTGTATTGTATTCTATTCTATTGTATTAAGGCAGGTACTTCAATAGTGACGAGTATGCTCTTCCTATATTTTTATATGTTGGTTGTTATGAATATGGTTATTAAAAACAGTAAAAATACAATCATTAGTTATTTTTTTCTTTTATAGTAAGGATTGGAAGAAGTAACCAAGCGTTTGTACAGACAATTTCTTTGCTAACATAAACATATACGGACTATATTCCGCATTTTAATTGCGTACACATTCACATAAATAACATACGAGTTAAATATCACACATGCGATGTGAAATTCCGAGTGCATTGTTGCATTTTTATTATCTCTGAAAAAGTTTATGATAGAATCGCCCGCATTGAACAAACTGATTAGCGAGAAGATAAGTGTAAGAAAAAATACGGCAAGCGTCTAATGATTAGGTACTCTAGGAGGGTTCTTTATAAAAATATGGATGATTGGTGATGACTTGTATGGCTAAGCTTAGAGCGTTAGCCATTATTTTAGCAGCAACCCTGAATTCAATTTCGATCTGGCAAAAGTCTGATTATTAATTTTTAAAAAACCGACTTCAATTTCGACTACCTCGATGACATCTTCATATTTTCCAGATATTATTTCAGTAATTTTAATTTAAAAACTAAACTACTGAACCGATTACGATTAAGCAAAACAAAATTGTTCCACAATTGACGTAGAAATCGGTGAACATACATAAAAAAATACATTCATACAGTCGGACATAGAACCTCCTCCTTTTTTGAAGTCGGTTAAAAATGAGTTGTGGGATTGGATGTTACTTGTGATTGTAATTGGCATGCACGACAAAACTTCTAGGGTACTACTAAGAGTGAAAGAAAGTATGTAGCTCAGATACTCACAGGTGCCTTATATTATATAGTTGTCCCGTGTCCTATGGCTTGATTCCAGCCTGGGAAGATGTTTAAATTACTTATCTGAATATTGACTTTTGGTCACGACGTTAGTTGTCTGCGTTTTAATATTATATTATATAGTTATTACTATAGTTACGACTCAGATAATGCTAATTAAGAAATAAATGTTAAGCTTTATTTATAATATTACATTCGTCCTTCTGGACAAAACTTATCAATATATTTACGCTAGACGAGGCAAACGCCATTTTAGCTGTTTTATCTTAATTCGGAAATTATTAAACCTGGTTCTATTTTTAAATTTCGCGCGGTACCCTAATAATGTAATAAATGTATATTTTACTACCGAGCGTGCAACTGAAAACTATATCTTTCTGTAACAACTAGTGTATTAAAAAATCTTCTTTCTCATCATTGAGGAACGAGAGGCGTCGTTTGTTTTATGATTAGTTGATAGAAGTTATTTATTAGATATCTTATTTTCAAAGAATATTCTCGTAATATAAAATGCAGCACTCTAGAGAATATTTATTGCATTTCTACTATCAAACGAAACCACAGCAAAATTTAACAAACTGGCCATGTGACTTCACTAGGATAATTTTCATCGTTATCATCATCAGTATAGTTGTAAGTCCCTTAAGAAAAAAAACCAGTTCTTCCGGTAAAACTATCCAGGAATAATGACCATGCTGATATTATAAATGCGAAAGTTTGTTTATGTGTTTGTTTGTTTGCTCTTCACGCAAAAACAGCTGAACTGATTTGAATGAAACTCGGAAGCGAGATAGCTTATTTCCCGGAATGACATATAGGCTAGTTTTTGTCATCGTCACCACCGTTTTTCATCACTTAAAACCGCGGGGTGCAGCTAGTAGCTCATATTATTTTAATAATACGCGAATGATTTGGTTTTTTTTATTTAGGTGACAGGATCGTAATAAATTTATTCTGGGATCAATAACGCAGAGGTCGTTTCGTCTGGTCCGCTGCCAATTACTCGAACATAGTTCGAGTAATTGTTGTACAATAGGGTAGATGACTGATGTTTAAATCGTTGAAACCAATAGCTTTAATGAAGAATTTAAGTAAATATAGTATGTTTATTGAAAAAATAATTTAAATCGGTTATTAATGTCCTGATATATAAGCGTTTAAAGTTTTTGGTAGAGCCAACTCTGTGTCTTTCCCACAAAACAAAAAATGACGTCACGCCTTACTTGTCAGAATATAATTTATATGGCGTACTGAGAAGTAACGTCACGATTTGCTGTTTCGCTTCTCTGTCTAGCATGATATTAAAATGCTTATAAGTTGCTTATTTTTGATCAGATTTTCATTTTCTTTTCAATAATCAGCTATATTTATGGGCCACATTTTAATAGGACAATAAAATAACCAGTCATCTAGCCTATTTACATCCAGTTGTACAATTTCTAGAACTAGTACATTGTACACTTTGCATTGTACTCAGGGCTTGTTAAGACGCTGACCATAGCTGATCCTCTGATCCGCGTCTGTGGTCTCTATCTAATTACATACGTAAAAAAGAGAAGCCGGCGGGCTTGCGCCACGTTTTGTACAGTAATTTTGTTGGAAAATAATTCATTGCAATAAAGTTATTGCGTAAGAAAAAAAACTAGTTCAATAGTAAGTATTACTCGTAACCTTAACTAATTTTGGTTATGTGTCTTCATACAAATATACAAAGAAAATTGACTAAGAAATTAATTTTTAGAGGTTATTTTACGATTCTTTTCTATCGAGAAAATTATTCGCAATGTTTTCGAAACAATAGCCAACAAGGAAACATGATCTAAATTAATATATTTTTTTTTCAGTGCTGTCGAATTAGTACATTTGGCAAAACATTAACCCGAATGAAGCCATTTTGGGTGTACTCATCCACTTAACGTTACCAACTAACGTAAAAATAACGTTCCCTAACGTTAATTCCGACGTGATACCTTAATAACGTTAATAGGTAACTTAACAGTATTTTTAACGTTAGACATTAACACATTGGTGCAGTGGACACTGGACACCGTCTCGTCCGCGCTTCTTCGCTGGCCCTTAGGCTCATCGACGGAGTCCGTCGTTTGGCACCCAGGCACTCTTTTCAAATGGGGTGGCACAGACAAAGCTAACCTCAGATGGCGCCACCATCGCTCGTACTTGTCGTTGATGTTTATTTTGAGTGTATAAGCTTTGATCGTGAATGAAACAAAGTTTTATCTAATATCCTGATTTTACAGTAGATTTCCTGTTTTCTTTGTTAAGTTCTGATATTCAAATTATAAGTTTTAATTGAAAAACTATGCAAGTAAGTACAATGTGAAAAATAACTTTACTTAGACGTTCGACTGCGCCTACAATTATATGAGCAGTCATAAATAAATTAAAAAATACAGAGACAAATTATTGTTTATTTTCTAAAATATTATTGTAGTTTGACAGCAATACAACACAACACAACAGAAGCACACTTTCAACTGTTTTACTTATTTTTTAAATTAAGACATGAACAAATTAATTACACAGCCAAAATATTTTTTTTATTGATTTAAAAAATGCACAGGTGCAAATAAATAAAAAACATTTATTTCTCATTTTCAAGCTTTTTCTAACGAATGAATAATATACTCGTATTCGTAAGCAAACGGACTAAACTGACAGATTGAAATGTCACTTTTAAAAATAATGCTGCCTGCTAAAAAACCGTAGTGATGGATATTGTTAAGTTTATATCGTGCAAAAGAATTATTAAGTGCCGTTACACATTTAAAGTGCTGCCAGTATAATTGCAGGTAGAAAAAGGAAAACATATTGCGTTAAAAAGTTGTTGTGTAAATTGCTACACGGAAATGTAACATTATTTTCATGATTTATACCCTTGGAAAGATTGAATTCGTACATTATCAGGGACTACACCTTTTAGAAATACTAATATAAATATATCTAAGTAAGTAGTTCATTGGTGTGTAATCATTAAATCTGTTAACATAACTTCATAAGTTAATAAAAAGATTAAGTTTCTTAACATATGTGAATAAACTTAATATTTTTATCCCAGCACTATTTAAATGATGCCAAAAAGTAGCAACACTCGAAATGTCAGTTAAGTCCGTTTAAGTATACGTATTTTCTAGTTTCTGAGCTCAATACAGCATGATTCGAATACAACGATTCAATATATTGTAGTGGTTTTATGATGTTCCATTTGAACTAGGAGGTAAACGTCTACGTAATGCGTTGAAATAACTAAAATGATCTATCGCGGTTATATGTGTGCGTTTGAGAGAGATCGTGTTTAGTGAATATTTTTAATTACTTCGTAGGCAAGTTCGTGAAATGACAACGTATGAGTAAATTGAATTCTAAATGTATGAGACCACATACATGGAAGTTATGGGCATTGGAGTTTTCTTTTTTGTTTTTAATTTTTTTTGTTATGTATTGTGTCAATAGGGTAGATGACTGATGTTTATATCGTTGAAACCAATAGCTTTGATGAAGAATTTAAGTAAATATAGTATGTTTATTGAACAAATAATTTTAATCGGTTAATAATGTTCTGATATATGAGCGTTTAAAGTTTTTGTTACAGACAACTCTGTCCCTTTCCCACGACACAAAAAATTACGTCAACCCTTGTCAGAATATAATTTATATGGCGTACAGAGAAGTGACGTCACGATTTACGGTTTCGCCTCTCTGTCTAGCGTGATATTAAAATGCTTATAAGTTGCTTATTTTTGGTCAGATTTTCATTTTCTTTTCATTAATCAGCTATATTTATGGGCCACATTTTAATAGGACAATAAAAAAAACCAGTCATCTAGCCTATTACACGTTGCTATAAGATCTACTACAAATAGAATTACTGTCTATGATGTTAAAAAATTATTTTAAATTAAAAATAATGTAGCGTGGTCTTGGCCATGCTTTATTGGCGCAAGTTAAGTGGACCATCCAGCCTAACTTGCGCGTTCTACTGACTAAGTCTTTGGCCGAGACCATTGCACTGCACTTATTAAACTAATATAATATTGAGTTTATTCACATCGCGCTCACTGACTCACCATATTAAGTATCGAATTAAGATCGTTTGTACAGCAATTTAAAAATAAATACAATAAATTCGGTGTACCGACTTCCGACCTTATTCCTGGGCTTTTACGATCCAATGTTATAAATCACTTTCGGAAAATCGATGACTTCTTTAGTGAGTCGACGATTTGTGATAGTACTTTGGAAGTAATGTTCGGGAGAATGTACTCAAAATTCGCCTTTTCTACGTCTCTACTACTCTGTCAGCGACAAAGAAGACAAAACGACCTCATCATTGGCAACTCATTCAGCTCACAACAGGAAATAATCATCCTCCGTAGAATAGGGTTTTGTTTTATTCACTCACAAAAAAAGCTGACTAGCAATAAAACAAATCATACTAAAAAAAAATGTGCGTAAATGATGAAGTTATAAACATTTTAGCTTCATGTTAGACAGGGAGGGCACTATATTGGCTAATGACGTCAAAGTACACAACACCAAACAAATTGTATACTAGCACATGTTTTGCTTATTTCAGAAATTTAAAGGCCCTGTTTTAAAAAATCTCGTCATAGCAGTTTTTGACGGTTTTTATGAATTAGTGTTTTCCCAAAATATATTTGTATCTGTAAGATGTAAAAAGTGAACTAACGCTTGTGTAATCTTTCAAAAAAAATTGATAAGAAAAAAAGAAGAACAAAACACCTCTATTTTTCCACATTACAACAGTTTTAATCATTCAATTTATACAAATTTAGCGCGAAAATTTACTCATAAATGTAAATAATATACTTTGTCAGGAACTAGCGCTCTTAGTTTTTTTTTTTATATTACACTTGTAATAAATTTAAAATGGGTCTGAAACCTCAAAAATCAAACCTTGACATGCACGAATCTGCGTAACTGCCATATTTTTGCTCCGCTAAATGTGGCCCAATCTCATTCAGCTTTAGAATAATGATTGATCGCAGTAAAAAATGTGCTTGTAACATGTATGTGCGCGGCTTTAATCGCCGATTTCAATTAGTTTTTCGATGTGAACATCAGACTCAGTTCAACTCTCCGCTTATTCTATTATTTTTTATAATTTTATTGTACCAATGCATATTCCCTATTAGCGATAGAAGGGATCTTGCGTCAATTTTCCTGTTTTACATCGCAAGTTGTCCAAATCTACAGAGCTCCTGGATTCATCCCACCACCATGAGACTGGTCTTCCAATACCTACTCCACCTGCTGTCATCTGCCAAGCATCCAGCCCAGCCTCAATCGACTTTTTTTTATAATTTTTTTATAATACAGTCAAGTGACGAGACGAGCAAGACTTTCGATAAGCGTCACACCTGCCACTAACAGTAGCAGTGCCAGAATTGTGAAATTGCGAACACAATCCTACGCCGCACCGCACTGTGCTCGTCACCCTGAGATATTAGATGTTAAATCTCTTTATCCCAGTCATTTCTCTGGTAACATTGCCCTTCAAACCGGAACACAGTAATGCTTGCACACTGCTGCTTGGTGGTTGAATAACTAGCAAAGGTGTGGTACTTCCCCAGGCGGACTCTGCAGTAGAGTCCTACCACCACAAATAATAATACATAATACATGATGCGATGTTTTCCATAGTCACACTAATATTATAGTTTCTCGGTAGTTGTGTGTGCATGTTAGTTAACTCTTCACGGCAAAATGGCTGAACGGATTTGAATGAAACTAGGAATGGAGATAGATTATTTCCGGAAATAACATATTTATAGGCTTTTTTTTAACATCATCGATACCGTTTTTCTAGTTTGACTGCCTTATAGTTCAGTTGGTAGTATGTCTGCCTTCAGAGCTGTAGGGCGTGGGTTCAATCCCCACCCAGGGCAAACATTTATGTGACGAACATAGATGTTTGTTCTAAGTCTGGGTGTAGTATGTATTATAAGTATGTATTTACAAAAAAAGTATTTAAGTATTCTATCAGCTATCTGGTTTCCATATTACTAGCTTTGCTTAGTTTGGGGCTAGATGGCGCTGTGTGAAAAATGTTTACCGATATTTTATTTATTTCGTCATCAAGCGGGTGAAACCGCGGGCGCAGGTAGTATGGAATACAGAACTATATCAAAACTAAACCTCGCACAAGTTTACAAAATTTATAAAATACAAGGCCTACAAAATGAAGAGCCATTATTTCAAGAGCGCATCACTAGAACACGTCAATAATGCCGAATTAAACATTTAAAAGATACTGGAACAGCTACATTTGTTGTTTTAATTTAAGTAATAAATAATAGAGAGCCACTTCACATTGCAACTTGAATATAAATGGACTAATTAAAGTTAAGCGCTAGGAGAATCAAGCAGATAGTCCAAGAGCCTTCCGCCATATCTCACTCACCAGCCAGAAGACGTCCAATGTTGGACAAATGCCCTTAGTAGGGAGTGATTGCCATAATCCCCAAGCTTGGCAGTGGTGTTGGGGATCGCATTATCCTCACCACCGTTAACCGAGATGAGGATGCTGCTGCCCATCCTCCGGTGGTTCTGGATGCAGTTTTAGGGACATACCCAGGTCCACCATATTTAATGCTCGTCATTCATGGATGTACATTTACATGGATCACATTTCTTTAAGGAGGTGTACTCAAATACTCGGATATGTCAACCTTCATAATAGCGACACAGCCACGCAAACATTAACAGATAGACGGACAGCGGGTGAAAAATTTGACGATTACTATATTTAAAAACGAATCTTTAAAACGTATTGTTGTTTAAGCATAGTTTTAACTGCGGGTCTAAATTAATAGACCTTAAAAAAGTTGTCAGTGTGTGGATAAACAAATTAGGTATAAGGGTTGTTATAGAATTCATAAGCAATATCTATTAAAACTCATCTTAATGGACAACTTGTAGTATAAAACTAACACTGAAAACGAGAAAAATGTCTCTGTCCCACACAAAAAAAATAACAATAACGCACGACAACGTATGGAGCAACAGATTATTGTTTTCATGATTTCCGCTTTGATTTCATAGTCAAAGTTGTTAATTGTGATACGTTCAATGAACCCCTACGATACTGCTCATGAATTCAATAACAACCTGTATATAACTTTGTAGTGATACCTATAATTAACAATCGAATATGCACAAGGTTATTTTTATACAATCAAAACTATTCGTGTACAAACATGAAACTATTATGTATATGTATACGATCTATACATAAATATAATGTAACTAACTATATATATTTTTATACATACTTTAGTTAGAAAAAAAATACAAACTGGATGAGATGTTTCCTTTTTGAATCGGTATACAAATAAACATTGTGTGATCATGTGCGTACTTACAAGAAAGTTTATGTGACTCAAGCTGGTATGACTTCAAAAGCGACCAATTTGACAGCCTTATTGCTCAGTAGGTAGCATGTCTGCCTTCAGAGCTGTAGGGCGTGGGTTTGATCCCCATCCAGGGCAAACATTTATGTGACGAACATAGATGTTTATTCTGTGTCTGGGTGTAGTATGTATTATAAGTATGTATTTACGAAAATATATATATATATATATGTATTCTATCAGCTATCTGGTTTCCATAATACAAGCTTTGCATAGTATGTGGCTAGATGGCGCTGTGCGTAAAATGTACCCCAATTTTTTTTTTGTTATTCATTTTAACCGGTAGCTCTTGTGGTATGAATTTAGCAGCTAAAGATGGGACAGGCGAGTTACATTGTAGCGTTGAATTTATAACATATTATTTTATTACGATGTATTATTTAGAGCTCTAAGTTTAGTTAGTATCGGCAAACATTCACATCTATTAAGAATCTTCAATAAGTTCCTATAATATTTAAGTTCTATACATTGTAGAAACGGTTACTCGATACGGCTGTAGTAATTTGCATGCAGCTTCGTTTGAATGGGATATTAGTTAATAAACTGGCAAGATACTTGGATATTTTTAGAAGATTTTATTTGACTTGCACTGTGTGTTTGTGTGTGAATGTTACGCAAAAGTTGTGTTATACTTCCAATCACAGAAAAAAATAACACTACGTGCAATGTGATACAAATGTTATGCAACTGCAACAAAAAAACCATTTACAAATTTTCATATTTTTACGTTGTACTGAACTGTGACTAGTATAACAATAATAGGTTACCTTATGTTCGTATGACCTAGTTAGTATACACGGAGATGCGAACCTACGGTAATAGATTATTTTGTATTAGATAAATAGTAGTATCGAGCAGTGACCTGCGCAGCGCGCTGTTACATCCCAAGGAGTGAGCGGTAGCGACCGATACATACAGTGAATCATTTAACTGTTATTTGACTGCTACCGAATAGCAGTTTAGGTATCCCCTGATCCCTAAAAGGTATATTCAATAATAGGAATATATTTTTTTTTAATATTTTTTAGCCTGTTTTGTCCCACTGCTGTGCAAAGGCCTCCCTTCCCTCTTTTCACGTCTCTCGCATGCCAAGCGACCGCTGGGCTAAGGTCACCAAAGATTGGGTTCCAAAATCCAAACGACCACAGGGTCGACCAAGCCAGACGAAGGGTGCAGGCGTGACGGTCTGAACTCGCACGACAAACACTGGGCCACCAAAGCCAAAGACCATAAGTCTATTTTACAACGAAAATAATTAAATACTTGTCATAATATTACAAACACAGATATTACAATAATACGCTTTTTTTTAAATACAACCGACGTCAATTTCGACTACGTGGATGAAACCTTCATATTTTCCAGATATATCAAAATCAATTCATAATTGGCGGAGTAAACGCGAGACAAAAAAAAACATACAGTCGAATTGATAACCTCTTTTTTAAAGTCGGTTGAAAATTACTGCACATATAAGACAAAACTGACTGCTTGAATGTAAGGAACGCCATAAATGCCGCGCAAGACTATGGCTTGATTTACTTCGAAGTCTTTTAATTTCCCTTGACGTTACGAGCCGCGTCTAGTTGATTATTAGCAAAAAGGATATTTTAAAAAACCAAGTGCGTGTCGGATTCCGCATAGGGTTCTGTACCATCAAACAATTTATTTGTAACATCAGCCGTCCATCAGCCTGAAAACGTCCACTGCTGGACGAAGGCATCCCTTTTAATAGGGAAGTGTTGCCATAATCCCCGCGCCTGGCAGGCGGCTTGGGGATCGCAGAATGTTCATCACCGTTAACGGAGTGGACGCTGCTGCCCGTCCTCTGGTGACCATGTTGTACCAAGTATTTACCAATAAATCTTATTTTCTTTGAGTTTTAAGTGAAATATTATTATTATTTTCATTACGCATCGAAGATAACTTAATGACGGGGAAAAAATATGCTCAGTTCGTTGCCTCAGTTTTGAGATTTTGACGAAAGTTTTCAAACTTTAGGCGTAATCTAGTCTAGTCGATACCTATTGGGTACGAGTCCCTGAATTCGCTTGTCAGGTTTTAGCTTTCGGCGTATTATAAGTTTTTATTATACACGTTTTAAATCCCAAACGACGTAACGACATTTTTAATTAAGAGTCGAATAAGTTTTCTGTTATAGAGTGCATAATAGGTAATTAATTTCGGGACAATTTTTTTTTGGTATAAAAATTATAGCAATCTGAGTATCACAGAGACAAGTTCTGTCTGTGTGATCAGTAGTTTCACTGCATCTGTTAAAATTTCGTTGTCTACAGCATTGAGTATCTCTATCGACTGGCACATTATTTCTGACACTATGATAGGTCGCTCAGCGTTTTATTCACCTTAGGGGTGTCTGAGCTTTTAGTACGTTTACACACTCTCTCTCTCTCTCTCTCTCTTTCCCTATCTCGCTACAATTAAGATTGCCAGTTATTCAATACCCAAGCGGGTCCTAAGAATTGACATACTGATTTTGTCCTATTGTCATTAGTCATACGCATCTAGTCATAAACTACTGTAGTCATAATTATACATGCACATAATTTTTTACCGGCATAATAATTTTTGTCCTTGTGTTTGTCGATCCTAATAATAATAATGGTTATACATCCTAAGATTAGTTGTCATAAATAGTAATGTTACTAATTTCTTTGTTCATAGAGTTATTAGAGGCCTTCGGGCGGCACATTAACTCTGACACTAGGGCTGGCCACTCAGCCTATACGAACTTACTTTTATAGAGTTATTGTTCCTAAGAATGATATGAAATTCCCTTTATCGCCCATCCCCAAGCAGCAGTGTGCAAGCATTATTGTTTCGGTTTGAAGGGCAATGTTACCAGAGAACTTACTGGGTATGATGAGATTTAACATCTAATATCTCAGGGTGACGAGCGCAGTGCAGTGCGGCGCAGGATTTTATTCGCAAGATCACAATTCTAGAACTGCTACTGTTAGAGGCAGGCGTGACGCTTACCACCAGTCGAACGCCTCGCTCGTCGCGTCACTCGAAAGGAATAAAAAAAGACATTCTAACCTGGCCGAACTCGCAGTTTCAATATGCGCGTCGTCTGCGACGGCCTTAAAGCGGATGATTTCATTACAATATGTAGAACTAGATGTAGCCTTTCTAGATTAGTCAATACACAACACGTCTACTTGTGTAGTCACTGCAGACAATGTAAACACTGATTTGAACCAGCTAATTGAGCGCGATAGTCTACAATACAATCGCACTATAGTTTAGTACCTAAGATTCTGATAAAGTTAATGGACACACACATACAAGCTTAACCTTGAAAATAGGTTGATAGGTATGTACAATAATATTATTTATTCTTTAAAAGGGGTTCCAGTGGAACTTCACGTAAGCCGTGCGCCGTGACTGTCTGTATTTTGTCTGAGATTGTTAAGGGGACATGTCATTAAATGTGTCAGAGACAGAATAAAGGTAGTTTAGCCCGAATGCAGATGAGCGAGGGAGCCACGATCATATTTTTTAACAAAACTGACAGCTGCCTATTTTTTTTTTTAGTTCTTCCAGTTGACCAATGGAAAAAATAAATTGTTAGCTCTATATATTATTATTATATGTGTGGACTACGTCTTTCCTACTTCCTTGTTTTATACAAGAAGTGGCTAAACTAGTAAGTAAACTAAGCGTGTATGTGGTCACCCTGTTAAGTATGGTCTGCTATAAAAGGGTGTTTTGCAACAAGATGAAAAACTACGAGCGTTGAATTTAAATGCTTTTGAACTTTATTTATTTGCTAATAAGTCTAGTTATTTTTATTTTAAATTTTGTGATTTTCTGGACAAAATCCAAAGGATGAGATTAGATAATTTATAAAGCTGGGTTAGATTCAGAGATAAGCAATAAAACTTTGCTTTCCGTGTTGTAGGAACCACTCCCTTGGCGCTTGGCTGGCACAATCCAACATTGGCGAAATATTTCTCCTAAATTTCTTCATAATCAGTTTAGATGAAATCTCCGAGATTTGATACTGCCGGCTAATAGTATAGTGACAGCATCGGCCGACCGAGACGGCTGACACAATGCTCCCGATGACTCACAATGGCGAATTAAGTATTATTTTAAATTGACGTAATTGGAAAATATGTAGCCTCGCGCTCACGAATAAATTGATTCATAGTAAGTTTATATAGGCTGACTGGCCAACTCGATTACGATAACTGCCACTGCCAATACTCGCAAACTTTTTACCAAACTGTCCGAAAGTTTGTTGTTTATTGAAGAGAATAAGTACCTACCTACTTAAGTATGTTTTTTTGTTGTGACCGGATTTAGGCAAAACGGTTTGATAGACTTTATAATGTGTGAATCGTTCTAGCCATCTTTATCAAGACCTTTATTTATACGAAGGTATAAATTTGACTACTTTTTATTATTTAGTGGTAATTTTGACTACTTATTGACTTTGTCAAAATTAGTTTTCCGATCTTAAAAGTTAAAGAAAAATAAACCTAATAGTCTCGAAATATATAGATAAAGTAAGAAAATATTAATTATAAGCAAAATATAAACGAAACACGCAAAACAACAAAATACACTAGTATATATTAAACTAAGTAAATTTTCCCAAATTTCTCAGAAACGATTCACCGGTATCCTACATTAGAATGCGAGATGATAGCTTATAGCTTTATTTATAACTTTAATAACACAATGACTAACCCATAACAAGCCAACCGTATTATTTTTACGTATAATATTAACGTATCACAAAAAAAACGTATAATACTTTTATAATACACACTGCGGCAATTATACCCAACGAAATGATAGCATACGAATATTATATTACGATTCTAATTCGATACTGACTTATAATATTATTTTGTATTTGTAAAACAATATAAAAAAACGTTATTATAGGCAAGAGTGAGCAGGCGATAGATGTTCAAGTTATTATCATATTTAAATTATATGTTTTACTACATATAGTAAGGCCTTGAACACATGGCATTGCATTTGATATGATTGCTTGTCAAACTATAAATTGCATCTTTTGTTTCTTGGTTCTTAAGATTTTAGAATTTACATTGTCTAATATTATAGTTACATAACATTAAATGTAGTCATCGATGAGAAGGACGCACTTATACGTTTAAGTGAAGAGAACCTTTATAACCGACTTCAAAAAAGGAGGAGGTTCTATGATCGACTGTATGTATGTTTTTTTAATTAATGTATGTTCACCGATTTCTCCGTCAATTGTAAACCGATTTTGGAATTATTATTTTTTGTTTGGTAGGTGATACGTCTGAGGTGGTCCCATATAAAATTTATCGAAATCGGTTCAGTGGTTTGGTTTTTAAATCAAAATTACTGGAATAATATCTGGAAAATATGAAGATGTCATCCAGGTAGTCGAAATTGAAGGCGGTTGTTTTTTTAAAGCATATTATTCACTTTATGAAGAATTACCACAAGGTTGCTGCAGTATAGACAAACTTCAAAAGCTTCAAAATTCCTGTAAAAATACATACAATCATAGAAATAATAGACTTAGAACCCTAGTCGCTAAGCTAAGTGAAGCCATTTCAAGTAGGCCTTTAAAGGCCGAGTACGGTACTCAACCTGTTTTGCTCATGATGTCAATAGGTACTTTCTGTACTATTCTGTTCAATTTCCCTACTTAAGAGGATGAGTACACCCAAATTGGCTTCATTTTGATTAATGTTTTGCGAAATGTACAAATTCGACAGCACTGATTTTTTTTATGTTAATCTAGATCATATTTCCTAGTTGGCTATTGTTTCGAAAACACGTTTGCGAATAATTTTTACGATAGAAAAAAATCGTGAAGTAACCTCTAAAAACGATTTTCTATGTAAATTTTTCTTTGTATTTTTGTATGAAGACACATTACCAATATTAGCAAAGGTTACGAGTATTGAACTAGCTTTTTTTCTTACGCAGTTACTTTATTGCAATTAATTATTTTCCAACAAAATTACTGTACGAAACGGGGCGGAAGCGCGCCGGCTTCTTTTTTTTACCTATGAGGGCACAGACGCGCGGAGGATCAGCTATTGTCAGCGTGTTGGAGAAAAAATATTTGCAACATTTTACGAAAGCTTGTGTTCGTGTCAAAGACTGTAATTACGTAACATTCACACATTGATTATTTTTAGGCTTCACCACTGAACGGAATTTTGAACGAAACAATCACAACGTGTACTCTAACCCTACAATAATTGCACAAAGAAACCGACCCAATGTAAGAAATATTTATCAATCAGTCATATTGTATATACAATAATTGATATTTTTAAATTAAAATCTCTTGAAACTCTCTGAAGTTGCAGCTAAAACATTTTCGATCAAGACATTTCAAACAAAAAAAAACTAAATAAAAATCGGCTTACATTTGGAATCTTCGATGCTACAGATAGATACAGAGAGTTACCTACATATCATATGATCTAAGTTTAATTGGTCTAAATTTACTAGACCTAAGGACGAAACACCTAATTTCAAGTTCTCTAATGATTCAATGATCTACGTTCAAAATCGCTAATAAACTCTTGATCTAATGGACTTTTGATCGAAATACAATTAGTCTAATGTTATTTCATCTAAAAATGAAATTCCTATTTTTAAAATCGCTAATGGTCCTGTAATCGGAGCTCAAAATGTCTAATATATATTTGCTCTAAAGGACCTGGCCTAAACTAAAAACTATGTATCGGTCAAGTGCGAGTCAAGCCGATTTGCAATGTGTATGTTATTGGGTTTCCGTTTCATATAACCACTTTTAATATAATTTCACTTGAATGAACAACGTTTTGTATAATAATCGCTTTTCATATTATTCTTGGTTTGAACTTTAAAGTGTTAATCAATAAATGAATCAACCAATAAAAAAAATGTTTATAACCCTTAGTATTTCCTTTTTTTTTCATATGCTTCTTGTAGTTTGTTTGCCATATAATGTCCCAGCCTTGGCTTAAGTGCAATGTTATTGGCGTTATCGTCGTGCACGTCTATTTTTTCCGTTTAAAAAGTCCGTCATATCACATTCGCACTAAACCTAAGCTCTAAACGGAACCAAAATAATATTGACAGCTGTCATTTAAAGATTATCCACAAAAAACTACACAAAATATCGTAGCAAAATATGGCCCTTTACTTTATAAAAACAACGGCTTCCTTGGCTTGTCGTCTACAACAAAAAAGAGATTTTAAAAATACTGCCATTAAAACTCTCAAACTAAATATTATTATTCCTCTCGGTTTGGCTCTTTTGAAATAAAACAGTCGTACGGAATGCAAATATTTAAAGTATTCTCTAAGTATATATTGTTATAGGAAACGGTAAACATTTAAAGGCGGGAGTCGAGAGACAGGAAGAATGATAGAAGGCATTTTTTTTATGAGACTGAGACTGGGGTGGACTATGGTATGGGAGGTATAGCTTAGATCTTCAAGCCAGTTTGCCAGTTATTCAACCGCCAAGCAGTAGTGTGCAAGCATTACTGTGTTCCAGTTTGAAGGGCAACGTTACCAGAGTAATTACTGGGTATCGCAGGGTGACGAGTGCAGTACAGTGCGGCGCAGGATCGTGTTTGCAAGTTCACAATTCTGCACTGCTACTATTAGTGGAAGCAGTGACGCTTACCACTAGGCGAAAGTCTTGTTTGTCTCGTCACTTGACCGTATTAAAAAAAAGATCTGGAGCAGACCAAAATCTGGACACAATGATGATAACTATGAGATAATATTTTAATTCGCTCTTTTAACAAGGGTTTTTTTACGGTGATCCGGTTTGATAGCAAAGCGTTCCCACGTGATTTAAATAAAAGTCCAATCGGATCCCTTCGATATTTTTCATTCCGGCCTGGGTTCTTATTTTTGAATAGTACTCAAAGTTCCGCATACGAGCGGAGATGACATCCGAACGATATTGAACCTTATTTCAAACAATATCGTTCGAAAGTTCCATACATTTTGCTCAAGGTCAATGAACTTTTTGTATGGAACAGCTGATATTTTTTTCGCGTATTCCCCAATGTTGGCCCCATAGTAAAAGTTGTTTGTTTTTATGTACAGAATATGCCCTTAAAATGATGCTAACTGATTAGAACAAACCCTGTATATCAACAGCTTTCTGAATCCATAAAAAGAAAATAATAGTTTTTTATGATGTTTACAATTATTTTAAGTAATGTACAAATGTAAATTATTGGATTCTCCTATACATGAACAGTTCGAGCAAAGTTGCGTGAAACAGACGAAACAGTGCATACTATAATAATAATTGCGTATGTAGGTATATGTGACTGTGTGTAAAGCCAAAAGACATTCAGCCGGATAAATATATTTTTTAGTTTCGTCCAGATAAACAAACAGACAGCTCAAACAAACCGTGTTATTTTGTGAATATTTTTCTTCCCGAACCACAGTCAGTCATGGTTTTGGAGCAAGAATTTTGCTTTCAGTCTCTTCCTGTTGAGATAAATCATGACTCTTTTCATACTCACTTGCTTTTTAAATTGAAGGACTTTACTATTATGCGTATACTGAATGAAATTCTTATCGGCTACTGACAGACACCTACTAAAACTTTGGTCTAAAGCATAGCCTATTGTAGTCTCTATGTTCTAGACTAGCTAGTATATTAATTTTAGCGAGCTTAGAAGTGTGAAATTTGCAGTAGGTACGTCCTTATACGACACAAATATAAGAGAAATATGAAAGGATTTGTGTCAACTACAATAAGATATACAATAATAGTCTAACTACTTAAATTACTACACAAAAATCAAAGGATTGTATCCAGATCAATCAATGTCTATATCCTAAAAATTATGTTTCTCTTCTTCCGATTTCTGTCGGAAGGAGATCGCTATTAGCGACAAAACCGCCTCTTGTGTAGGAACAAAAGGCGGTCTTGTTGCTAAAAATGATCTCTGACACAAAAGGCGGTCTTGTCGCTAAAAGCGATTTCTGTAGTGTATTTTTTTAATCATTCTTTCTAAGGTGTAAAGTGTTGTTAACATTGTAAGTATATGTAATATTTAAAAAAAACTTTATTGCGTCGTTTGAGTATTTTGTATTGTAAGATGCCACTCAATATAAGCTACTTATTAAACTGTTTAGTCTAGAATCCGTGTTTCTAGACAAGAACATTAATTTATATTTTATTTCAAATAAAATCAACTCTAATTAGTATAAATAATTATTATTTATCTACGTGAAGAATTCATAACATTATTATAATGGAGAACAATAGAAGTTATAATGATAGCGGGCTATCATATTGGAATTATGATTCTATTTAAAACTGTAATTAAATAAAGACACATTACATTAGGGTATATATTGTTAAATAAAAAAAGATTTGTTGATTTGGTGCCGGACCTGGGTACGACAAAAAACTGCATCCAGAACCAACCTCCGTTGGGCTGCAGCGTCTCTCTGTTAACGGTGGTGAGCATTCTACAATCCCCGAGCCGCCTGCCAAGCGTGGGGATTATGGCAAATCCCTCTTTTATAACTACATAACCGATTTCGATAAAATGTATATGGAACCATTTCTGAAGTACGACCTACCAAACAAAAAAAATATCATCAAAATCAATTCATAATTGGCGGAGTAATCACGTAACAAACATATAAAAAACATGCAGTGGAATCGAGAACCTCCTTTTTTTAAGTCGGTTGTAAAGTTTCAGGTAATATCGTTATAAAACGCAAAGTCTTACCGTCATATGCATAAAACGCTACAACGTATTTCAAACCAATTGTAGCTTGGAGGATCTAGCTCTCTCTCTCTCTCTATAATCAAAGAATTGTAGTTAAACAGTGTTTCGTCGAAATTCTTTCAAATTGAGATTTGAGTTTGTAAAAAGAAGTCAAACACTTTTAACACCAATAGGTTTAAAATACTTTATAATGTTTTATGCATAAGACGGTTAGTATATTGTAAAAAAACACACATGCGCTTGCACGCACACACACAATCGTAGAATAATTCTTATACGAACCTAAAGTAAAGCAACAAATACATTGCCGTCTATACGTCGTGTCACGTTGCAGAGGTTTTGTGAGATGATATCGTAATAACAGTTATCAGAATTGTAAGTGATACAAGATACAAGCGAAGGACATAGGGTCGATCGGGAACGTCATTTGTAAAGTTTATACGGTAGATAAGGACGCGATAATATTATTAAGCAAAAAATAAGGATCCCAATTTTTTTCTAGTAATAAATATAGCGTTACTCAGAGATAATGTAGCATTTTAATGGTGAAATAATTTTTGAAATCGGTCCAGTAGTTTTTGAGTTTATTCGTTACAAACATACAAAAATCCAAAAATACCAACCTTTCTTCTTTATAATATTGGTATGGATTAAATGAAAAGAGCTGAATTATATAAGTACTATCCAGTAATGAATACTGGTAATAATTATAAATATAAATTTAAAAAAAAAAGTAAGATATTGTAAGAAAATAATCAAGGTGTGTGGTGTTTTTATTGCGCTGAGATGTTTCCATGCCACTTGATAATACCAAATTTTACTCAATAATCACTTAACTCATATCATTATTAGGTAAGTATATCAGAAAAGGACGGTTTAGGAAGAGTACCTACGTTCCAGGTAAAATTCAAGGTTGTCTAGATAACAGAAAAAACCAACAAAAGTCGCACCCCGCCAAACCGAGCGTCCGGAGTGCGCCCCATTATTATAATGCGCGCGAAAGGGACGGCAACAATATTAGAAAGGAACAATCGTTGCCATTACGTCGAATAAAAAGAAAAGTTATTATATTTTTTATTGGAGAGGGCCTTCCACCCTCGCCGCGGCCGCCAAGAGGGTTATTTTTATTTTATTTGAAAAGTTTATTTTCCATTTTGTTTTAACTTCTATTTTCGCGATATGAGGGGTGAAACTCCGACACGCACTCGGTCTCAATGACTTACTAATGCGTACGAAACCATTATATTTTTATATTTAAACTTTGGCATGAACATTAAAATGAGAAAAGTTTGCAGTGTTATTATGTGAACTGCCGGCACTGCGGGTCTGCTTCCGCGATTTTTATACGGCTATGGTATTACGTAAATATGCAATTAGTAACAACAGAACGCGCGCTGCCAGAGTTTTTTAATATTATAGCTCGGCACGATTACCGTGTTCCACACATCAAAGTATTGACAGTATTTTAATTTGATCAAATATAAATCAGAAAATTCAGTTTCTGTAAGATTGGATTATGCTCCATGTGACCTTTCTGAAACTTCACGCTATCCTACTAAAATTATTGCGAAAGTTTGTCGATGTGTGTGTTAAGTACTTTTGTTACTCCTTCACGCTGAAACGCTGAACGGATTTGACGGAATCGCGGATGCAACTGTAGAAGTTACATTTCAATAGCAACAGTTCTATGTCACTTCGATGTTTTGAAAATAATTTAAAAGCTTAGGGCATTTTTCACTTATTCACATGGCTTATTGGTGTATTTTTCACATACTTACCTAGCCAAAATTCACTATGAATGTTCTTAATAACTAAACGCTCAAGACTTTCAAATGCCGAAAAATAGGGACGTTTAGAGAAGAGACATTGTATCGATACGGCTGTAAATTGTATACTGTTTTAATTCCATTTCAAGTGCACGCAGTAAGCTTATTTGCTCCCCTAGCTCGGGCCCTCCTGTCCCCCGCAAAGTCTCAACAACCCAGCTAGAGTTTAATGCATCGAGTATTAATGAAACATCCATTTAGTAACAGTTTGTTAAGCTCAACACATCGTCTCCCAATAAAAGTCACGTCTTTATTGGCACTGTTAACAATTCAAGCGAAGATGCCGCTTACCACTTACGACCTCACACCGACAAAGTATAAAATACTAAACAGATACTCCATTATGGGCAAAGCTCTTAATCTCTTGTTACACCTTTTTACACGAATGTGTGGTCACAATGGTGGTCAGTCCGACCACCGTCCAAGATACCACCGCCTCCATTCCCGTGTTAGTACAAATAGTTAGACCCCATCCTGAGGTAGTCTGTTTGCTCCCAAAAAATATAGTAGTCCACATTTTTTAACAAGCAAACCCGAACAAAAGGGCCACGCACTGTGGTACATGTTGACTCACCATCAACAAACGTTACATAATAAAGGGAGGTACAACGAATCTTAAAAACGTATCTAATTGTTATAAAAACACAAGGCTCTCTGGCCACAGTATGATTTAAAAGTGATATTCTCAAACCATAAAGCAGTTTCACAGGCCCATGTGAAATATTTATCTTAATATTATAAGTAAACTTAACGTTGGCCAGTAAAATGGACTCGGATCTACTAGTTTTGATATTTGAAAATAGTCAAAGCCCAAACTATACACTAGTGTCTTTTTCATCACAATTATAGGGGTGTTTTACAAAACTTTTATTAGGTACTTCATGAATGTTTTTTTCACTCTCATTCTCTTTCATCTTTCATTTATTTCATACTAGCTGCTTCCGGCAGTTTCACCTGCGACATTTCGAATAAAAAGTGGCCTAGGTACCAAGGCCTAAGCTACCTCTATACCGGATTTCATCAAAATCCGTTCAACCGTTTCAGTTTGAAGGAGTAACAAACATACACACCGACAAACTTTCGCATTTATAATCTTAGTGTGATTCTTGGAAAGAATAGGGTAGATGACTGATGTTTAAATCGTTTAAACCAATAGCTTTAATGAAGAATTTAAGTAAATATAGTATGTTTATTGAAAAAATAATTTAAATCTGTTATTAATGTTCTGATATATAAGCGCTTAAAGTTTTTGGTAGAGAAAACTCTGTCCCTATCCCACAAAATAAAAAATGACGTCACGCCTCTGTGCGCCATACTTGTCAGAATATTAATTTATATGGCGTACAGGGAAGTGACGTCAAATTCTCCTCTCTGTTTAGCATGATATTAAAATGCTTATAAGTTGCTTATTTTCGATCAGATTATCATTTTGTTTTCATTAATCAGCTATATTTATGCGCCACATTTTAATAGGACAATAAAAAAAACAAGTCATCTAGCCTATTGATCCTAAGTAACTATTTGACGACAATCAAGGAACACCTCTGAAGTTTTCGCAATGCATAAGTGCCTAGATCAGTTCACTAGAGTAGCGAAATACAGATTACCAGGCCTGATAAAACGTGATGTAGAATTACTATGCAGAGTGATGAAATTAATTTACCGAATTATATAGGCGTTCAAAAACAATAACCGACAACTTTATTATAAACCGTGGTCAAATATTTAAACAGCGAAACTGTTGAACGGTAATTTCATTTACCGAAACAGCCGGCGCCAGCATATCGAAAATACTTTTTGATGTTTCACCTCCCATAACACAGAGGCTATTTTATTATTATGACATAGATAAACCGTATTATCTTGTTGTTTTTGAGTAGAACGGCATTGTAATGAATAATAAAAAATGTACGTCAACTAATTTAATATTAATTTATAGCTGATGGTAAACATACTCGTAGATTAATTGTCCCTATTCCACGTTAATGCTATAGTTACATTTCGGAAAATACTTTTCAGACCAATACTTCAATTGTTAGTGACTAATAACTCATAAAAATAAAACTTTACGATAAGATAATCATTCTAATAATATCTGATAGATGTTACCGTTCTTACCGTTAATTTCGATGAAAATAAAGTCGTGGTTAAAACACAGTTAGTTAGCTATGATAACATCGAAAATTCTTTTTTACGTGTAACAGAGAATTGTGTAGGAGGAAAAAAAAGCTACAGCAGGCCCCCTAGCACGTGCCGAGGACTAATTGGTCTTTCCCCGTGCGGGAACGTGATAAAGCTAGAATTTGGATACGTCTGTCTCGTTTTCGCGGGGAAAAAAGAGTGGATACACGTTTATCACGGCTCGCGTGCTAGGCGGGCTGATAGACAACCAAGAAGCCACTAAAGTATCAAGATTGGTTGATTGAGGTGCAGTTTCAATTAGTTAGTTAATATATATACGCAGAAGGTTCTTTTCACGCCGCAGCAAGCATGAGCTTTTGTTTGTAAAGATATCTAAACTATGCATCGATCTGACCAATGTCCATACAAAATAAAGAAGAAGAAATTTTAGGCCCCTTTTTTAAAAATATTTGTACTTACCTACATAATTATAGGTTATGAAATGTCAAATATATGAAACCATATAGTATACCTGTTTTAAATTATTATCTAATGTGTATAATAAAATTTGCGTAATTGTGTGCGTAAACAAGAAATTATAATAATGCATCTAACGCCTAATACATTTAAGTAATATATTTTACTACACATTTGCTCCAAAAATGCATTTACGAAGTCTGTATACATCGTTCGAAAGTTGAACGTTAAGCACCATACAACTAGGTGTGCGTTAAAATACCTTGGCCTGCGGTAAAACTATTTTACCGCATGCCTAGTAGTATAGCGCCGTGCGTAAATTTTACTGTATTTTATTAATTTCCATAAGAAAATATTATAAGAATTCCATTAAGGGGTTTCACATTACGACAATAAATAAGCTAAATGATCAAACCTCCTTGGATCCGCTTTTGCTCAATACGTTTGTTTTACTTTAATACTAAAGAGAAAATGAAACGAAAGATATAGTTCTAATTTTCACCACGCGCACGTGGCGCTATTTGCAAATTGGCGCCATTTTCATAATTATAAGAATCATCAAAGATTTTTCTTCTTCTTTCCTTGTTATAGCGTTGCACTTTGTACATTTGCCAGTGTCAAGTATTTAGTTGCGCACGTGGCGCCATTTGCAAATTGGCGCCATTTTCATAATTATAAGAATCATCAAAGATTTTTCTTCTTCTTTCCTTGTTATAGCGTTGCACTTTGTACATTTGCCAGTGTCAAGTATTTAGTTGCGACTTTCTGACTGATATTTATAAACAAAATAATAAATTTGGTTTGATAAATACTGTTTTCTCGCAAACGTGTTGTAAAATTTTGTTTGACACTCGTGCGGATTGGTTTGTACAAACTCGTGACTATGGTAAGCTCTCGACTTCGTCTCGGGCTTACATTCGTCTACTCGTATATAAAAACCAACTTACCGCACTCATATCATAAATAACTATTTCTAATAATCAGTTTTAAACAGTTTTCTTCCAGATTTCGTGCCTGTAATAATATTATCCTATAATTAAAATCTAAACTTTAAATCACCATTACTGCCACCTTACTCTATGCCACATTGTTCCAAAAATATGACATTTTAACTCAAACTGTGCAAACAATGTGACTAAATAATTCATAGAAGCGTTCTTTTTAATTTTTATTATTTGAGTTTACACAGCCACTGACACCACAAATGTTTCTCGAGACCATCGGTTGTATAAAAAGTTATTTTAATAATAATAAGTCTACGGAGGCACTCTTCGGAATGCAGAATTTTACTTAAGAGGCAAACCAGCAGCGTTGCGTTGGTAATTTTTTTTTTCTAGTTTTTTAGTCAGTAGTACTTAGCATTTATATCAAAAGCGTTCCCTAGACAACGCAGGACTAGGCTCGTTTTAAAGAGGTTTGTATTAGTTTCTCTGTAACAATTTAGATGTGTAATAAAATCTTGGTTAGATATGTAAAAAAATAATGAGAATAATATAATTTTGATCACACTTGCTCGTATAGTGGATCTTATTACATCGGTTTTAGGCTCATAATCCAAGCTATTACGCACGCGTGCTTTTTACTTTACATTACGGCACTTGTGCTATAATAGGTATAACCCGGTAAAGTCAAATTTGTACGTGAATGCAATTAGACGTATGTATACGAAGCACTCTTAATATAGCCGGGTAATACTTACAGTTTTTTTGTAATACCAACAAAGAGTTCTTATGCCGCTGAAGTAAATGTCAACCTGCGCGCGCATTGCTGGTTTGGGCGCCATTTTCCGCAAATGTTTGTTGATGTTTTCGCTGTGTGGTTTATTATTTAAAAAAAGTTTGTTTTTTCTTCGCAAGTGTGATGAAAACAGTCGTATAGAACTCTTGTGCTATTAGTCATTACGCTCTCGGCTTCCTTATCGCGCTCGCCTGCGGCTCGCGCGCATAATACCGCCTCTAGTGTAATGACCAACATAGCACACTTGTATCATAATGTACTAATAACGAATAGGATAGCATAATATTACTGCATAATAATTTCGGTGGTCATTTTTCACACCGCAATAACTAAATATTTTATGTAGGTATGCTATATTTTCATAATATAGCATACCTACTTTTTATTTGAGAACTATCGATAAAAGCCGCGGGATAAAATGAGTTTTATAATAAATGACTTTAATCATCGCTTTTAAAGTGCACATTACATCGTATAAAGAACACAATTAGGTACATACCACTAATCTACACAGACAGGCCGATTCATTTTTACAATGAGATTTAAATCGTATATTTATCCGACATTCCTGCAATTGTTTGAGATTTTAATGCAATATCAAGGTCGTTATTCAGAAGCTTGCCAAAACACTGTCCCATGATTTATAGTAGAAGCAAACACTGTGACTAATGCTTTAGAAGTCGAGCATATTTTCTATTGTGATGTAAGTATAAATTTATTGTTGTTTATAAAAATTTAGTAACTGTGTCAGCAGACGACACTGTTACAGTTTTATTTTAATTTTAATAATATAGCACGTGTTTTTTTTCTGTTTGTGACAACTCTGCTGTGATATATTTGGAACTATAGTACTTACTAAGCTGAAAAGAACTCATTGTATTCTTCGTAGTGAACACAACTTTCACTAGAAAACTCACAATAAAATCGCGTTTTTGTGACTACTTAGACTAGCGAGATGTTCGTCTTGTGGTAAGCATCAGGTCTGCCCGTGCCCATAACAGTATCAGTATCTGTAAACTAGTGAATAAAAGCCTGCGCCGCACTGCACTGCGTTCGTCACCCGAGATATTAGATTTCAAATCTCGTCATGCCCAGTAATTTGTCTGGTACCCATTACCCTTCAAACCGAAACATATTAACACAGTAATTGTACATTACCGCTTGGGGTTTGATTAATTGGCAAAGGTGTGGTACTTCCTCAGGCGGACTCTGCAATAGCGTCCTACCACTACAAAATTACTTTTCAATGGAAAAAATTATTCATTCTAGACGAAACGAACATAAGGAAAACTGTTCGTTTTCAAGGACGATTCCATAATTAAAGTTGTTCACAATCATAATTACAACCATCATTGCGAACGACCTTTCAGCTTAGCATTATCGCGTTACCGTGTATGAAATAAATCATTTATAATTTTTAAAAAAGATTTTGTATCTGAAAAAAACAAACATAAATCCAAAATGACCAAAAAAAAGTTTCTTTTTTAAAGTATGTATACTTAAATAAATTTTACCTGGACCTGGGTATGTCCTTAAACTGCAACCAGAACCACCGGAGGACGGGCAGCAGCGTCCTCTCGGTTAACGGTCATGAGCATTCTGCGATCCCCAAGCCAAGCCTGCCAAGCGTGGGGATTATGGCAACACCCCTCTATAAAGGGGGAGGCCTTCGTCCAGCAGTGGGCGCTTTATGGCTGATGATTATGATGAAATCAATTTTAAAAAAAAGACCATATTCACCGAAGTAGGTATGAATGTTTTTACTTGTGATTATTTCAATATAAGTTTATCTTTTTATATTATTTATAAGTTACGGTCACGAAACGAGATTGCCTGTTATTAGTCTAATGAGAAGACCGCTAGGATTCGAATCCCGGACCCGTTACTATAAGCTCTTTGGATTTATATACGAACTTTCATACTACATTTTCGGTGATGAGAAAACCTGCATACGTCCGGAAAAGAAACTCAGCGGCGTACGTATGGTCGTATGTGAATCCACCATCCCGGAACTGGCGTGTGGTGGATACGGCAATGCAACAAAAATAACCATAAAAAATAAAAATAAATTATTTATTCATTCATTTTTATTTAATTAATTAATGTTTTTTTTTAAATTAATTTTTATATCCAGCATTGGATTAATAACATGCTCATTATTTAATTATGAAAACTGACGTGGTTTTGACATATTTTTATTTTATTTAAACGGGAATACTCACGATTAATTAAATCGGATACTCCGATTATAGTTTCGATCACATCCGGTGACCTTTTTCGAAGAGTGAAAACAGAGCCCGACGCGCGTACAGCTGCTACGTGTCGCGTTTAATTAAACGTAAGTATTCCCGTGTAAATAAAATAAATATATGCTCATTATTCATGGTCAGAAAATGTTTTATTGTCTAGCAAACGTTAAAGACGTGACCCACAGAATGCCTATCTATGTAGTACAAACGTCATCCTTGCCGCTCTATTCAAACACAATCAAGCTACTACAATAGGCAGCAAAGTAGCCGTTGTCAAAGTCTTATTAAAGTCAATAATTGAGGGCAAACAGAACGGACGAAATAAGTTAAAGAGGAAACTGGTAGTTATTTCACGTCTCAAACGAGCGGCCGCCCAGTGGCCTGCAAGTACAGGCGTGCGCACACGCGCAAAACGGAACCATTCAATCTAAAGTGTCATACCAGAGAATAAATAATAGTACTACGTGCACAAGATTCACTCACAGTCTCACATAGAAAACGCGTCCGAACATGGGGTTAACCCACAATATAACTATCTATAAATACTATCATGTGATATTTTTTTTGTAGTGGTTGGACTCTACTGCAGAGTCCGCCTGGGGAAGTACCATACCTTTGCCAGTTATTCTACCGCCAAGCAGTAGTGTGCAAGCATTACTGTGTTCCGGTTTGAAGGGCAATGTTACCAGCGGAATGAAGGGTATGATGAGATTTAACATCTAATATCTCAGGGTGACGAGCGCAGTGCAGTGCGGTACAAATTGTGTTCGCAAGTTCACAATTCTCGCACTGCTACTGTTAGTGGCAGGCGTGACGCTTACCATCATGTGAAAGTCTTGCTCGTCTCGTCTTGACAGTATAAAAAAACGTGATAATTATTCAGTGCAAGCTAACTTGTACTCTATTTCTATATCACAGTATCGATATTGCACTGAGGCACTTGCAGCAGGAGCCACGTGACTAAACGAGCCAAGCGATACAGTGGAAGAGCGATACACTATCTTATACAAGTAAAGTAAAAATTAACTTGCACTGTATAATTATGATATTGTGGTTATATACGTATTTACCTACGTCTAGACGCTTTTTCTCAGTGATTGAAACTGCTCTGGGGCTTTATTTTTGAATCGTTCGCAAAAGTTGCGCCTAGCGGAGCTGACCTTCGAACGATACTGTTTGGAATAAGGTACAATATCATATCAATAGTGGCTTTTTATTCATTAAGTGCCGATTTAAGTGCATAAATGTGGAAAAATTATATAATAATGGTGAAACACGTCTTTTCGTGTTGCTTTCAAAACTCCGAAGAAGCTTGTATAGTAAATCTGCCACGATTTTACTAGCGCATTATTGGACTTGACCGTGACTTACTGTATGTGAGTTTCACTGTGACTAGAAAACATTTGACTGAAGAGAAAGAAGAAAGATTAGAAAGACAGATCAATGAAGAAATATGTATGCGGCTGAAGAAAGAATTATGTGCAAAGTTAGACATTTTATTATTAATAATTGGTTTCGTACTTTTATTTTAGCTTGTTTTCAGGATTTTATATGATCAAGTAAAGTACATCTTATTGTGTAACAAATAAGCAAATTCTTTAGACAACATCTTTAAGTGTGTTGTAATATTTTTATAAGACCATTATATATTTATTTATTAATAGTAAATACCTAAAACATTTGATCTAGCAAACCAGTTTTTCTTCGCTTTGCCTGCGGCGACTCGCCATATTTATTAAAACACACTGCATAAATAGGGTTACTGATTTATTCGAAGGGTTGCATGGATCAAATAAGTTTTTTCCTTATTTTTTTTACACTGGATTACTTACAATTATAATTAATTGAGCCGAATACTCGGACAATAGTTTCGATCACATCCGGTGACCTTTTACAAGAAGTGTTTTTTTGTCAAAGCCATGTAAGTTTTATAGTTAAATGTTTTTCTATTGTATTGTATTGAGCCTGCTGGATCCCACTGCTGGGCGAAAGACCCAGTTTATTCGGAACAAACGAATTAATAGAATGACGTTGATAGAGTCACACGTTTAGAAACAAAGGCCAAGTCAAAGAGAAATTAGTCTAACGCTTGACCTGTAAACTATTCAATGCTTAAAAACTTCCTAGACGCTTTTAACCTACATTATAATACAATGCGGGACTTGAATTGCAGACTTAGATAGGGCTGTCTCTTTTGTTCGTTAAAGATCTGTGACGCAAATATGTGTTTATCTCACACGGTAGACACTAGAGTGACCAACTTTGAGTTGAGTGGGTATTTTCTCTAGGAAACTGTCAACCTTTAGTGTCCTCCTGTCCAAGCATTTTGTTCCATGATCTAACCATTCAACATGTACGTTACTGTTGCCTTTCATAAAATGGAGCCGTATTGTCCCTAAAACTCAGACAGCATATTTACCGAAAAATTCAATTAATTATTTACTATAAGTTTTTTCCACATACTTAAACAAGAAAAGCAAATGTATCTTTTAAGAGCATGCGTTTTACTATTTTCCGCATATAGGCATGGTAATCGATATTATTAATACATACCATTATAACAAAAACAGGTATTTAAAACATGTTTAAATACCACCTCAATATTTTTACTTCACAAACGTCAATCCGTTTTTTATATTAAGTATAGTTATTGTGAAAGTAAATTTTAATTACCCATACCCATACCCATACCCATACATGTCTGTGTGTAACCATTTTCGAGAAAAGACAACAGAAATATTTTGTACACATTTTGATGCTTGAAAAAGACGCAAAGTTTTATGCTGACGTATATACAATAACACTTTTATACACTAGAAATTGCGAAAAAATTGGGATATCATGGGACGCAGCTATCATAATTTATTATTCAGTTCAACATATAACAATGTCTAGTAATTATACCAGTTTGTGTATGGACGTTTCGCAAATTAAGTTTTCAAAAATACTATTAATTTTACTAAACAGGCCATTATAAAACACGACTGCCAGACAAACTGGATATTTTTTTAAAAAAAAGATGCTTTTATCATTCGGGATCATGTAAGGATTCTAACAATACCCTAATCTCCTCATCCAAATCTGTTCAGGCACTTAGAAGTAATAGAGGAATAAATAAAATCAATACATAGGTACACTATACATGAACCCTGAAAACATGACACTCTTTTTTGGACAGTCGTGTAATAAAATTAGATTTCCAAAACAATATAAACAGAGCCCGCCTAGCACGCGAGCCGTGATATACGTCTATCCACTCGTTTTTCCCCGCGTAAACGAGACAGACATATCCATATTCTAGCTTTATCACTTTCCCGCGCGGGTAAGACCAATTAGTCCTCGGCGTGGATTCGTGCCTGGAGTATGATGTCGGCAAAAGATATGAAAAGCAAAATAATATTCGCCGATCGAGTTTCGACAACCCTGACACCGTAAAGCGGCATCTATAAAAAATGTATTATTATTTAAAAAAACACGGAACGTTTCACATTTTTATTACACTACGCTCATTTAACTGTTGTAATTAATCCACCGGGTAATAAACAAAACGAACTTAATACATACATATTGTATTATGTGCTGAAGTAGTTAAAATTTAATGTAAGTAATAATATAAGCTAAAGTGTTTCACTAAACAATAGACGATGCTGCATGAACCAAAGAATAAGAAGTCAGTAGGATTCCTTTTTACCTAATGCTTGCGACTTGGCCAAAATTGATAATATAAATGAAAATTAAAAAAAAAACTATTATAAATTACACACAGGGCCATCTAGGCCCAAACAAAGCAAAGCTTGTACTGGTGAAAACAAAAAGCTGATAGAAAACTTATACAAATAAGTACTTTTTCAACCGACTTCAAAAAAGGAGGTTCTTAATTCGACTGTATGTATGTTACGCGATTACTCCGCCAATTCTGAAATGATTTAAATCATTATTTTTTTGTTTAGTAGGTTAATACTTCAGAGGTGTCCCATATACATTTTATAGAAATATGTTCCGTAGTTTGGTTTTTAAATCAAAGTTACTAGAAAATATGAAAATTTCATCCATGTATTCGAAGTTGAAGTCAGTTTTTTTAAAGGCGTATTATTATTTATTTATATTACCTTTGATGTTGGCCTTGGACGGCCTCTACATCGTCACTGGAGTTTAGTCAAGCGCAGACGGCGCTACACCTTATAGTTTTTATAGGCGACTAGCACAAGAGCACCTCAGACGCTACGGACCTCGGTTTAGCCATCGCCGGAAGTAGGGTCAGACTTGCCCTGGCACCCCAGGAGTGTGCCCTGGAGCCCTAGTAGGTTGATCTGATTAACTATTTGGAGAGATTCTAACCGATAAATGCATGTTATAAACACTTATATAGCATGCATTTATAATAACATTTACATAATCTAGGATAGAGCGAGAACTTTTAGTTCACACAAAATCAAACATAGATAACTCAAAAAAGAGTTGGCAAAAAGAAACAGGCAGTTTGTGTGGCAGTTGGCAGTGAATTGCAAATTATTTTTTAAAAACCTTTAGTACTGATTATGAACAAAGTATGGTTTGGAAAACGAAAACCTGACTATATTGTAACGTTACATGTAGGTACCTATACATTATTTTTTGCTAGCAGTTTTTCCAAAATTGCTAGACTTACAGGGCTACACGTAAGGTCATTACTAAGTCGGAATGAGTCATCATCAGGATTGTACTCATCATGATGAACAAAGTATTTATGAGGCAAATCCTGAATTCACGAGTACCATAAAAATGTAGTAGACCCTACACAAAATGTATGAAACCGCAGACTTTTTACCCTGTATGGGTTACATGAATCGGCATTACTAAGCCGGAAGGAGGTCATTGTACTCATCATTGTGTTTTTCTTCTTCTATGAGACAAACCCAAATACGCGATAAATCAGCTGAACCATAGGCGAGAATTTTCTAAAAAAGTTTTTATGTTATTTTGATTTAAAAACCAAACTACGTAACCCATTTAGATGAAATTTCTATGGGACCAATCTGAAACTATAATATATCCTTTTAAATAAATAATAATTTTCCGAAACGGTTTATAAATGACGGAGTTCTGAAGTAACAAACATTAAAAAAAAACATACAACGGAATTGAGAACCTCCTCCTTTTTTGAAGCCGTTTTAAAAATGTCATTGAACTTCGACAATAGTATGGAAAAGCAAACTTTTTTCGCGAGAAAAGGTTTCGCACATAGTAAAAGATTTTTTTACTATGTGCTTTTTCCGGCTTAGTAATAGAGAACACGTAGCCCGTAGTTTAATAAAGTTATTACTAGATGCTTCACTGAACAATTTATACTATAACCCGTGTCGCGCGGTTTATCTTCTACTCCATTTTGTATAATTCTGATCTGACAATAGATAAAAAACGCAATTACAAGTCAGCTGATGTATACACGTCCATTACATGCATAATAAAATAGGATTTTGTTTTTGTACAACTTAATATATTCTGGCGTGCTGAATAATAGAATAAAATTATATGGCATACAGACGATAACAAAATTATAAGTGATTCATGCAAAAAATGTTATCTCGCTCTGTTATTATTTTGGAGATGAATATCAAATTGGCTTAATATAAGTATATATAATTAAGTTAACAAATACATGTTAAAGTTTGACTCATCTATAGCCAGAGTACTATTATGAGTCGACAATAATGAAAACAACGTTGATAGAAATAAATAGATCAGTTGTTCTCATAACTCCCGTCTACTTCGTTTATCCACGCATACAGGGTTAAGCGTCACGGTATTATTAAACCGAAATAAGGTTAGTGTACTCATAGGTTGATTAACTTTAAAGGCAACCCTAACTTTGTGAAAAACATATGCTGTTTAATTGAAAGATGTCATCCATCCCAGGCGAAATGTATGACCAGGGGCCTTATTTTTGAATCGTACGCAAGCGTAGCGCAAGCGAAAGGTGCTGACCTTCGAACGATACTGTTTGGAATAAGGTTCAATATCGTTTGAAAGTCGGCTCCTTTCGCATGTGCAACTTTGCGCACGGTTCAAAAATAAGGCCCCTGCTCAGAAACTTATGAAATGTACGGGATTCGGGGGCTCCGTACATAAATTTGTTCAACTTACGAGTACAACCACCTTTATAATACCGCTGCTTTTAACCGTGTATAATATGTACATATGTTTGTACACAATAAATACCTACAATGCGTGTACCCAAATAAAACATTTAAAATAACAAGAACACTGGTCTTGTTTTATTGTGTCACTCTCAAAAGCTTAAGGAAGGAGCTTTTTCTTCCCGACTGTACCTATGAAGCACCGCAACCATCACTAAAAACTTACCTCCGCTCTACTTCCGGATTTTAATTTACGTTTTATAGTAAAAAATACGTACCTGTAACAAAAAAAAATGCGGAGATTAGTACAAAATTGTTAACATACTTTTATAAGCGAAGAAACTTTAAGACCATTTTATAGTAATGAGACATGGTTAAGTCACATGTAGGAGTTTTGGCGGGAACACGGAAAAATCATGTCGTTGCATTCTATTATTTTCTTAAACTGGTGTTTTTTCGCGAATTAATGATTAAAAATGGTGGTGTTATATTCATTGAGTGTTGAATTATATGCACGACTGTGGGCAAGTGATATAATGTGGTGAAACATGTCTTTTCGTGTTGTTTTCAAAACTCCGTAGCTTAGCTCATAGTAAAGTCGCCACAACTTTACTAGGGCATGACTTGGACTCGACTATGACTGGTTTTGACTGTGTTTTAATGACATATTTGACTTTATTTTAATAAAAGAAACCTCTATATTCATAAACTTGACACTGGCAGAATGCACAACGTGCAATGCCAATAACTAAGAAAAAAAAAGTCACATGTAACGCAGTGTTATATTATACTTGATTTTGCAACTGAACTGTTTTAAAAGTTATATTTTTATACATTTCAGCAATAACAATAAAAGTTTCGAGCTATAAAACGCGCAGACATCGCATGTCGTTTCATTTAACAGAAACAAAACAATATTATGAATGTGAGTCGGAGAAACTGGAATTACACATTTAATAAAACGAACACAGAGATTTTGTTAAAAAATCTAACAAACAAAGAATGGGTGTTATTTTTAGATGAAATTAACGCACATTACGAGCGAACGCGCCGGCCGATCGTGAATCATTTTCAGATTGGGTTACAGTGCGAGCGTGCGCTAGAGCGATTTAGTATAATCCGCTTTTATATTAGAAAATGACGAGCGCATTGAGTGCTTTGCCGCGCATTAAGCGGAAGTGAATTTAAGGTGACATAGGGGTACATTTTATGAGATTTACTTAGTACTTACATGATAGTAAAATGTATGAAACTGGGATAGCACCCTAATAAATCTAAATGGGGCCCAAATGATTTTTCATATATTTTCTATTTGTTTAGCAATTATCTAGCTCTTCATTCTTTTATTTTGAATTTTTAGTTCTCTTATATCTATGACAATAACCACTTAGTCAATCTATCAGACCTATAAAAATGCTTTTAGGCTTACACTAACCAAGTCTAGCATAGAAACTGAAAACTGGAATTGAGAAGGCAAAAGTTAAGATCCTGCAATGAGTTGTAATAAATGATGATAACATCATCGATTACTTCTATGACATTAGAAGAGATTTTTTTCATTTTAGTTACTTGTAAAACTTCAAAGGAACCAAACGTACTTATTAACATTTTTTGCAAAACGTTCAGGCATTCTAAAAATGCATGTATGAACGTCATTTAATTTTGGCGCTATACAATTATTTATTATTAATATTACTTAATGTATTATTAATTACTTATTATTAATTAAAGTACTAAAAGTTAGTTAACTTTTAGAGGCATATTAGAGCAAAGCTAAATCGCTCACAATGCGACTCTAACTGATTGGAGAACACGTCATCGGGCAGTAAATATTTTCCACTGTATCTATTGTATTTTGTTGGTTTTTCTTATTAAAACAGTACTATCTTAACCTACTTCGAGATTCCGACCCTTGAGCGTTGTTCGTTCACGTTTGAAATCAGTATTAGTACATGAGATGCAAAACTTGCCTAATTTGGCTATAGGCCAATATTTCTGACGTCAACGTACTTTACAAGCACTTTTATGGGATGATTGGTCGCTTTCGACTAACTGCTATAGTATATAACATTTTAGGATCTGTACCTTTAGGAAAACTATCAAAAAAAGTAGGTAGTACGTACGAATCCGATAGAAGAATGTATAGAAAAGCAGTTTACGTTTACGCCCGATAGAGGTATACGCTGGTATTTTATACATTTTGCAACGTGTACGTGTCCATGAACCGCTCAATATCCACCGATAAAATATATATATATATATATATATATATACCTATACTACCTATCCAGGCAAAAAAGTTCGTGGCCGACCTGGGTCGCCGCTTGCGGAGCAGTGGGCGTGACCCACGCTCGGGTCAATATTTGACCCAACATATTTCGTTGGCCATACAACGCGGGAACGCTGCCAGCCTGATGGGTACGTTTGGGCGAGTGGTAACGGATAGGTAGTATAGGTGTAGACATGTAGATATATATATATATATATATATGTCCACCTATGTTTTTATTTATTTAATATCTGACAAGAAGCTAGTAAGATGAAACATCGTGTTTTTTTGTTTTTTTACACGATTGGTCGAAAAAAGGCGTGTAATGTTTCAGGGTTCATTATGTATGTATGTATGCATGTATTTATGTATATATTTGATTTTCTTTATTTCACCATAACTTCTAAATTATGAAAAGATTTGGATCATTTAAACTTTTTAATAAAATGACTCAATGAAGAGTTTGGGCACGCTTGATATGACAAAAACGTTTTTAGATATTTTTTAATAACAGTTAATAAATGCGTTTTTTTTCTTTCTGGAGTTTCCTTTCCTGAATTGGCACCCAATTTCTTAGTCTACGCCGAATTAATGTGTGTGGTTGTTGTTCAAATTTTCATTAAAAATGTTACAATTATACTAAATCTAATTCTAACTAATTCTAACTACCTACAGAAACGTTAATAAGGTATAACTCAGAATCTCGCAAGGGTTACGATGTAGTCGACGTCAATCGAAGCTACTATTATGCAAATCGTCTATTGAATGTATTTTCGTTACAACTTCATCTTCACTTACATTTTACTTTATTAGGGGAAAAGAACATAAATAAATTATAATTATGCCATCTCTGTATGACCGAGATTTCCAACCGGCACGTCGAACATTATAATTATGTAAATGTGTTGACGTAGGTACCTATCTTAAACCTGACATGCCTCGTTATGACACGGGTTAATCTTATGGCTACCACAGACAACGGACTTAATTGGTAAAAACCTAACCGTAAAAGTGGGATAGACAAAGTAGGTAAATCCAATTGACTAAATGCTTTATAAGTTCAAATTTATGTTAACAAAAGATACAACGGTTTAAATAAAGAGCAGTTTCATTTTAAATCCGTCACGTGAGGAAAGTGAAATGTGAATATTTCGTCATGTAGGCGACCATAGGAAATCTTTATGATCACGTAGAAATTATCAAATGTGGAATAATTATGTGAAAAACCATACACGGTGGTCAGGTAGAGTGAACGCATCTGGAAAAGGCAAAGTAACTTTTGCCAAATCGTCATAACAATCTTAGCATTAGAGTTTTTTATTTTTATCTTTTTCTTATCCTTCACAAGGATGTAAAACTAAAAAGATAGATCGACCCAATTTATAGTATTTATTCGAAAAACAGTCTATAGCAGAATAGCAGTATATGACCTATTAGTAAGTAGTTTAGTAATCTTTCAAAGACTTTCATAAACGTACGTTTAGTCATAGCAATGGAGAAAAATCATATTAAAATCGAAGTAACAATCCCATAGTTACTATTTTGAAATGACTGCTCTGACTTAGTAATGTTGTTGGATATTGTTGACAGGTGACCACATCATCAGCCAGAACAAGAGACGAAGCTGGACGAAGGTCTCGCGTTTAATAGGGAGGGGTTGCCATAATCCCCACGCTTGGCAGGCGGCTTGGGGATCGCAGGATGCTCGCGACCGTTAACCGAGAGGACGCTGCTGCCCGTCCTCCGGTGGTTCTGGATGCAGTTTTAGGACATACCTACCCAGGCCCAGAATAGGTGACCACGAATGGCATTTTCACTGAGCGCTACCGGAGGTCGGAAGACCCAAAAGTTTCGTTTCGGTTGTTTGTTTTGTGACATCAATCGACATCATCTCCTACGAAGCCTTCGGCCGGCACACTACCTCTTTACACTATGACCGACTACTTAACTTAATTATATTATGGTTGCCTGGAAGACATTTATAGTGATGAGACCGCCACTTGTTTTTTTAAATACATTCGCGTGACGAGACGAGCAAGACGTTCGCCTGGTGGTAAGCGTCATGCCTGCCGCTAACAGCAGCAGTGCCAGAATGGTAAACTTGCGAACACAATCCTGCACCGCATTGCACTGCGCTCGTCACCCAGATATCAGATGTTAAATCTCTTCATACGCAGTAATTTCTTGTGGCTCTACTTCTTAAAGTTTGAGTGGTCTATTTTTTTTTAAGTTCTAGTGTGCTCAATAAAGAGTCTATATCTATATATTCGTAGTAGTCCAAAATTCCTCAGTGTCTGAAGACAAGGGTCTACGACCAGTGTGTGTTGCCAGTGATGACATACGGAACTGAAACGTGGTCTTTAACTGCTGGCCTTTTGGAGAAACTCAGAGTCATGCAACGGGCAATGGAGAGAGCTATGCTCGGAGTTACTTTGCGCGATAGAATCCGGAACGAGGATATTCGCCAAAGAACCAAAGTTACCGACATAGCTCGCAAGGTTTGCAAGTTGAAGTGGCAATGGGCAGGCCACATCGCTCGAAGAACTGACAACCGATGGGGAAGAAAGGTTCTTGAGTGGCGACCGCGAACCGGAAGACGCTGCGTAGGTAGGCCTCCCACTAGGTGGACCGCCGACATTGTAAAAGTCGCGGGCAACCGGTGGATGCAAATGGCAGGTTGTCGTACAGTGTGGCGGTCTAAGGGGGAGGCCTTCGTTCAGCAGTGGACGTCTCCGGGCTGATGATGATGATGATGATGATCTATATACCTATCTATCAGTCTATCTTATTCGAACTTATTTACATAATACATATTTATGATGTAGATGATCATCAACATCATCACAAATTAAATTAAATACTCGGCAAAATAAAATGTTACTATAATTAGTGTTACAAGTATAAGGTCGGCAAAATACAGAATTTATGCGAGTAAAATAATATTGTCATGTCTCTTTTCCCCACTCCGGCCAGTTATCCTGATGGCGAGATATGCTAAGTTGCAAACCACCGGCAATTCCGCGCCGTCCCGTTGAATACATTTCATATAATTACAGTAGCATAATTACACATAATATATAAATAATATACAAATTGCAATCTGGTACCTTTAATTATACCTGTACTTAGAATTTCTACATAGAAGCTGGTCTGGGACTACTGGTGTTGCAAGTATTAGACGGGAAAGTAGGTAGGTCTGCATGTTAATTATGACTTTCACCATTATTATTGTTAAATAGTTAAAACCTATACGTATTATAGCGTTGATAAGAATTTTGAGACGCAATAGTCGGTGAATAGTGTATTTGTTTAGTACGGTTGTCATTTGCTAAGGGCTTCACTAAGCGTTAATTATTTAAACAACATGACCTACTAGTACCTACTTATTTATGGGGCATATATTGAAAAAAAAATCTTCTTTGATTACATATTTATTAAGTATATGTTTAGGGTTCTAATATTTATATTTATTCATTTTAACTCTATGATCTATTATTTCTCTATCGGAAAACACTATTATATAAAAACTCGTTATATTAATAAACACTGAACAAACCTTTTCACTTTTTCTTTTTAACTCGCATGATAAATCTAGGTAAGGTAATTCTAATTTCTAGTAATGCTTGATACAAAATCGAGGAAGCGTTCCTGCTTTTGTTGCTTTCAGCTTTTTTTTTTATTTTTTGACTAGAGTGCGTTAACTACATCTCTTTTATAATGCAGGCGGTGCAGTGCGTGAATTGCGCTATCCTTTTTTTCGAGGTAGCCAGTTAATAAGTGTAAACAGTGTTTGCAGAAACAATTTGTTTGAGGATTTCAAGGCTTTGTTCAGGTGGGTTGGGTGGCATATCGATGTTTACGTAACAGCTGAGTTTGACATTTATTTGCCAGAAGAAAGGGGTGAGTTTCTGTTTATAAATCTTTTTTTCTTCTTTCTTCCTAGGAGTATTATGGCGTCGCACTTTGTGCATTTGCCACTGGCAAGTATCTAAATATTTATAAAAATAATTTCAAGTCAAGATTAGTTAACTTTTTGGACGCGACAGTTCTCTTTCTATAACAGTTCTTATCCTGCACAGCTTGGACGATTTACCTCTTTCTCCTGTACAGACTTGACCTTTTTATTCTATTGTGTTGTTCTGTTTACGCTTCGACCATCTAGCCATCTGTCTGTTTACGACATAAAATCAATAAAGTCGGAGAATGAATATCAATTTCATGTCTTTATTATAAATTGTGTAAAAGCTTTGCTTGGCATTAATAGTAGATTACTCACCTAGGAAGCAAAAGTATGGAATGTCTCAGATCTCTTGTGTATATGATCTCCGAGGATCTCTGGTACATGAGATCCGAGGCTTCTTTTCTTACCCCCGTGGTGAGTTTACGATTTTACGTGCTGCTGCGGGGAGGAAGGGGAAGCTTTCGCTCCGCGAAGCGAGGCTTAAGTTGCCACTTTAGCCCCGCAGGCACGTTTTTTTTAATATTCATTGTAAAAGACGACCAAACTTAAGATGTGAGTAAGTACTGTGCTTATATAAAATTAATTAAAACAATATTAAGCGTCAAATTTGACGTGATTATAGTAAATACTCTAAAATACAGTGTAGTACTAAGCTGAAAGAAGCTAGCGACCAACCGAAGGTTTGGTTTTGTTTCGGGCCAGTGTCGGTCAGTTTGGGTTTCGGCCAATCATAGGCGGAAACTTCGGTCCAGCCGAAGCCCGAGTTTCGGCGGTAGGTATTTTATAATGAAAATTGAAATATTAGTCTCATTATTGTAAACAATTTTGACCATAAAACAGACATAGAAATCACGAAAAAGCAGCTATTTTATACATTATGGCGTTTTTTAAAATATAAGACAGCTAATTTTTGTTCACAATTTTCACGGTGATCCCTTAGTAAAAGTTTTGTACAACGATGAAAACAGTGGCTACCTTCCGGCTTAGTACATTCTTTCCTCGGAACCCCGGATGATAAAATATTAATTTAATCTTGCTCTCGCTGAGCAACCGCTTGCAACTTTAAAATATGGAAATCATTTTTATATTGCGGTTTCTGGTTTGGACATTGAACGACAACAAGCATTTCACGTTCCTACTTTACCTACCTACGTATGAAATATAAGGTACCTACGTAATACTGTACGTAGGGTTACGCAGAACGGCATTACTAAGTCGAAAGGAGGTAATTGTACTCATAATTCTGAAGACTTTTACTACTATACGGGCCAATCAAGAAATCGCGAATTAAAATCAGCAGAATCATTTTACAAAGAGTCAGTAAACTTTCAAATCGCGCTCGTATTCTTGCTGTCTCGGTATGGGAATCAGGTCTTTGATTGCAGGCTATTCTCTCGTTTAACACTGGTAGCCTTTTAGACCCAACCGCATTTCGTCAAGCTGTCAGCTTGCGCTTGGGTGCAAGGTGCTGTGAGGCCCAGCTGCCAGTGTGGTACTGCTGTCGATCAGGTCAGTCACCGTGGTCTCTCTTGCTCACGAAGCGCTGGTCTATTCGGCCGTCATGCTTGCCTGAATGATATCATACGCCGGGCTTTTTCCACCGCCTATGTTGCAGCTGTGCTCGAACCAAGCGGTGTTGCGCGTTATGATGGCAAAAGACCTGACGGTATGACACTTGTGCCTTGGAAGTTGGGACGGCCCCTTGTGTGGGACGCAACTTGCGTTGATACTTTGGCACCGTCTCATCTTCCTGAGACACAGAGTCGGACTGGTGCGGCGGCAAATTCGGCTGAGCAGCGTAAATCGGCACAAGCGGCGTAAATATGCTAACCTCGGCAGAGGTTACATATTTGAGCCGTTTGGTGTTGAGACATTGGGTCCGTGGGGACTAGGAGCTCATCTTTTCAAAAACATATCCGAGCGCATGGTCGACGCGACGCGTGATCATAATGCTGACGTTTATTTGGCCCAACGCATAAGCATTGCCATCTAGCGTGGCAATGCCGCCAGCATGCTGGGTACGCTGCCGACTGGTAGTGGGTAATCCAAATGCTCAAGCATTTGGATTGTCTCTAGACTTTCATCGGTCTGAATACAATCCTTTTGTTTTGTGTTGTGCAGTAGGCTAAGTAGTCTTTGTAGTTTGTTGTAGTTAATAAAGGCTTATGCCTAAAAAAAACTTTAACTATGCAACTTAAATTCCGATGACGCTGTAAACGCCATCTGAGGCCAACGGCAAAAGTCATTTATAAATAATACTATGCAACAGCCGAGGTGACCGACTCATGTCTCACCTAATTTCCCCCGTTGGGGAGACATCAGGATTTATGGGTCCTGGTTTAATCCTGTAGATATTTATATCAATGGTTGTATAGGTACGTACGTAGTATAGACTTTTATTTGCTTATAGGCTACTAGAGTTCCCCCACAACTTCGTCCACGTACGGAAGAAATTCGCTGGGTTAATTACTAATTATTTTCCTCCCTATATTCACCACTTTAGATCATCCCGAGCAAATTTTTAACCCCTCCAAAAGAACACAGATTCTTATAGTATTAGATTATGGCTTTTGTTTATTTAACCACCCTCATTATTCAGTCTGCCCGCGTGAACATAGTGCATCAAAGACTATAAATAAACATACTACTTATAATGTGTAGTGCATGCTTCTGCGCCGAAATATCACTACCTCGCTTCACAACAATCACAGTAAATATCCCGTAAATAATAAAAGAACGAAACAAAAGAAAAAATAACTTAGATAAAACTCTTTGATTTGTGTACACAATTTTTTACATAATATTTTGACGAAACCTTTGTGAGCAGGGAGTGGGGAGAGTGTGTGAGCCAAGATAACCGTCGTCACGGGCAGCGGTCGCGCTCGCTCCGGCAATAAAGTTATAATATAACGATATAAATTTAAACGCAGCTATAAACTGCAACTTAATTTGTAACTCGCTACCGTCATACACTTGTTATTAAAAATATTTTTATTTTTGTATTAAACATAAAATGTTGAGGCTGGTGAATTAATAGCTATCTGGGAAACTCCCAGATACGGACAAACTGCTCGTGTTTTTTTGTTTAATAGGCCTTGCGTTTACAAGTTGGGAAGACTAATTACTTAATAACACTAGGATGGGAGTCTGTAATTTTTTCATCGTCTAATTGAGGGTTTAAATAGGCAAAATCATAAAATATTTTGCGAACTGTCTTGAATGGAGTTTACACGATTTTGTTTCGGAATAGACGTAGTATTATTAAAAATTTAGTCGAGGCGTTAAAAAATCGGATCTGCCGTCTGTTTCCCGAAAAGTACAATACGTATGGATGTCTCCAAATCTAGAGAAAACAGGTTCCTTCTTGGTAAGCATGCTTCCTAAACCGCATTTTTGCTTAATTTCAGGCAGAATGTGGTCAAACGCAAACTTATTTTGAATAAAAAATCGGGGAAATATTTATGGATGCTGAATTCAATGCATATCGTTACTCGTTTTCACAAAATCTCACATAGAGTTAAGTAAAGAAGCAGTTGAAGATAGTAAACACACCTAGCCCAGAATGGAAAATGGCTCTCAAGAGAGCAATCACCATAAGGGGCAACCTCATTAAGAAGAGCAGGTTCCAATTCCAAACTAGGGTTGTTTACATTTACCATCTTCGACTGCGTCGTCGCGTCACATGAGATGTGAACCTCCTGTCAACCATATGACCATACTAGCTGCTGGGGAAGTACCACACCTTTACCAGTTATTCAACCGCCAAGCAGTAGTGTGCAAGCATTACTGTGTTCCAGTTTAAAGGGCAATGTTACCAGAGATACATAGTACTTATGAAGAGATTTAACATCTAATTATTAATTTTACATCTTATTCATCCCAGGGTGACGAGTGCAGTACAGTGCAGCGCAGGATTGTGTTCGCAAGTTTTCAATTCTGCAACTGCTACTGTTAGGGGCAGGCGTGACGCTTACCACCAGGCGAACGTCTTGCTCGTCTCGTCAGTTGATTGTATTTAAAAAAAACCCGGTGTTTCACCCGCGATTCTTGACATAAAAAGTAACCTATGTTTTATTCCAAGGTATAAGCTACCTCTACACCAAATTTCATACAAAATTGTTCAGCCGTTTCAGCGTGAAGAAGTAACAAACGTACACGCACACACACCGACAAACTTCCGCATTCATAATAATTAGGATAGGATTCGTTTTGTACGATAAAAAATATAGTAATCTTTGCAATTTTACCGCAAAACATATTCAAATGCTATCATCGCAATCGAATAAAATTTTACAAAATTATTCATGCCACAAGATTCAACGGATTAAATGACACGAATACATAATAAGAGATTATAATTAAAAAGTCCCTTGTGCATATTTTAAGCATTATCGAGTAGCGGACGGCAAAATTTTAAGTGTATTAAAGACAAAATTTACATTTAAAATATCACATATCGACGTTCCAAGCGAAACTAAAATTAATTTATGTAGGTATTACATTACTTAATGCGTTAGTTTAAGATTGAAATGTTAGCACTTGACGAATTAGCAATTTTCGGAGACTAGACGAATCGTCTCAAACAAAATAATTGACCATTGGATATAGGACTTGAAAATGAAATTTACGATATTTGCGATACAAACAAGCTCGATACAATTTTTATGATTTATGCCATATTGGTCCCGAGTCTTCGGCCCACATCATTAAAAAGTATTTGTAAGTATAGTATAGTTATATGGTACCCTACATCGTTTTTGATAATGTTTCATGCCTTTTTCTTATGCTAGGGCTTCACCTGCGTGACGTCTAGTTATCGAAAAAAATTATGGGTAATTATATTTACACAATAGACGACGGTATAAATTAAAAAAAAAATATACTGTGTGTTTTTTGTTGTTGTTTTTAAATGTTATACTTAATTTTATTGTTCTCTTTTACGTATATATATTGCCAATATACCTAGTTCTTTAAATCTTTAAAACGTAATAAGTAAAATGCACTTGATTTTTTTGCCTAACTTGAACAATATTTTGGAGCTCTTATATGCCACTATTTTATGCAAATGTTTGGTTGGATGTTATACTAGTAAATAAATATAGTTAAGGTTGTAGAATGTGGTAAAAGTAAACGTTTGGGAAGTATATTTTTTTATCAGTGACGCATCGAACGATACCTCGTCGAAACGTTGATTGGCGTCCAAACTTCCATAGATTATTTTGTGGGCGTGGCAACTGGATAGCTAACAAGTTAACCTCTATTAGATTTACCTACTAACAATTTATCTGCTAACCAGAGAGGGGGCGCTGACATCGTGTTTCTTGTGCAAACCGACAAAGTTTGTAATTTTTTTTTATATGTAGATATATTCATTTGTTTTGTCAACTCTACGTATATACCAACTTTTCTGATCTGAGTTGGTCTTTTTTATTATTTAGACCTGGGTGGGGTATGTCCTAAAACATGTTCTGCAGCGTCCTCTCGGTTAAGAGGGAATCTGGTCTGTGATTCTCTATACCAATGTATTCCCCTATTTTGATCCTGGATATAGTGATATTTGGAGGGTTATAGTAAAAAATAATTACAGAGACATGCCTAGTGTCTACAGTAGACCTAGAATTTACAAAAAAGAAAGGCATTATCCAGGAAGAATATAGGGAAATACATTTGTATGGAGAATCACAGACCGGATTCCCTCTTAACCGAGGGACATGTTTAGGACATACCCAACCCAGGTCCATATACGACAAAATAAAAGAATAAAAAAAGATTATTTTTTTTAATCTTGTTTTATAGGAGCTCCTTATAACATAAGTGACCGCTAAGATGGGATAATTCATTTCCTAAGAGGGTAACTAAGGAATGAGGCGACGGCGAAATCCGATCCACAGTTCTAAGCTCTATTCCAGCGAGATGCAAGTCGGATGCTTTACTCGTAGCATCATATTAATAAAATAGTACTTACCTTGCTTTATGGTAATGGCAAACTAATAAAAGCTATCAAATATTATAATTTATAATATTATAAATACGAAAGTATCTATGTCAGTCTGTTTGTCCTTATTTCGTGCAGCAACAATAATAATCATTTATTCATCAAGTATCATAGACTCATATACATAATTAAATTAACTTATAGCAATGGACGAAGGAATGACGGGATTTTCGATTAAGAACCACTGACTATGGCTATTTTCCCGGAAAACAAACGATTTTTGTAGGATTGCCACTGCGACTGAAATCGTGAACTCAGCGTAGCTAGTTAATTATTAAATAAAACTATTATATTAATTATTATTTTATAATTAGGTATTTTTGTTTTTCGTCGAATTAAAATGTACTCTTACCTGCTATTTTAAATCATAATAAAAGTTAAAATGTATCTTACATTTGGATACTCTTACTGAATTTCTTTTTAAAATCTCTGCGTATCGTAGCTAATTTAGTTAGGGTCACATTCAAAGATTATTAATTTATGAAAATTCAATTTAGTGTGCGCTCTGCATCGGACGCTATTATAATTTTGTTTAATTTAATTTAATGGGGATTCGATGCCGAGATTCGTTTATTCTTTCAAGTCTTATTATGCGGCCTCTTAAGCATTTTTATTTCAATCCCGCACAGCTTCACTTTCCCTTGTAATCTTTAAAAGTAGATGGAGTGAGAAAAAAAACCAAGTGACATTGAAAAAACTATTATTCTAGCTAATGTACAATAGGGAATATGCATGTATTTCAATTATTAAAAATAATAGGATAAATGGACAGTTTAACTGAATCTAATAATAACGTCGAAAAAATAATTTAAATCGGCTGGTAAAGTTCCGTAATATAAGCATTCAAAGTATTTGGGAGGGAGTCATCTGTCCCTTTCTAGCAAAACACGTGCATAGTATAGAATTTGTTTGGAATCGTGAACTTTGACGTCATAAACCTAGTATAGTGCCCTCCCTGTCTAACATGAAACTAAAATGCTTATAACTTCGTTATTTATGCACTTATTAAAGTTTTGCTTTCGATTATTTGTTTTGTTGCCTTTTTTGTTTTTTTGTGAGTCTTTAAAAAAACTCATATTCCCTATTATTACTTTATAATTAGGTACAATTATTTATACCTTGTATGTACAATTTATAAATAGGTTCTAACTAACAAATGTGTCCACTAGATAAAAATGAATCTTGCAATCTTGCAACGCCAGTATTATTCTACGAATTGGGGAGATGTGACAGTTTGCCTGTGAGAAGGTATCACCACTTCGTCGACATCCTTTCCGCCTTTATACCTTTTTCATATCTACACCATTTTTACATTTTCCACCGCGAACCGAGAAAGACGTGTACTTCAAGTGGGGACAAGGAGTCATAAAAACTTTCTCAAACCACCTGCACAACAATGTCCAATTATATTACGCATAACCTAACATGTCAAAATCAAGGCTTTATATCCCATAAGGGATATAAAGTTATATTAAATCCCAAAGGAAACTCTTAGCATAGATTGGGGTTAAAAAAGTTTATTCGAAAATCTAACTGGCCACCATAGGCAGAAAACCCAGTCGCCTGAGCGACTGGACTGGGTTGTTATTGTCTCGCAGAAGGTATTAAAAGTAGAGTATTAACCTCTAGGATAAAGCCTGTATTCGTTTTAGGCGGCGGAACCCACTCGTACTCAGTAGCGGTACTCGCTTCACTCATGACTCTTCATATCTCCCAAGCGAACTCTAGATTCCCTGTTACGCTCAAGGTCCAATATGCCACCCGTGACGTAAGACACTGCTCTATCCCCTTGGAGCATAGCCTACTACATCTCGTCTGGTCTATAGGTACCACACCTGACCAAAATTTTGGCCTCTTTTGCTTAACTAAACCGATTCGATATGAAATCGTTTTTATGATCACTGAGTCAAAAAGCAAATTTGATAGCATCCAGTTTTGAGAGAGATGGTCCTTCTAGCATTTCAATCTTAGAGCTATCTTCCATACAACCAATCAGGAATTAAAAACAATCTGATATTATGATGATGATGAAGACAGAATCAGGATCATCCAGTAGTCCGTTACCGAAGACACTCGCGTAGTTGACAGTTGGCGAAGCAAAATGATGTAGCAATTCAAGTGTACTGTTTCCACTGTCCTAGGAAATGCCTCGTGCAATTATTACATGCACGCGTCTAATTACGGATACTTACATTACCCGATACATTTATTAGACAGGCTTCGAATGCAGCCATTGTTATGGAATCTCTCCTGTTTCTTCATTGACCGCGTTCATTTAGTTGCAATTAGAAGGCCAAGCTTTCACAGTATGGTTTATTTGCGATAATTACGAGCGAAATTTCAAACTTTCTCTTTATTAATAGGCATAAGTAGTCTAGGTAATAATTTGCTCTCACCGAAGATTTTGTCGCATTGGCGGTAAAGTGAGTTTTTTTTTTTCTTATACGCAAGACTGTTATTTTGCTAATGAAACACTAAATCTTATTAATGTAACTTACGGTTTGGAAGTTATGGACAAATTATTATTTTTTGTACCGCTCTACTTAATTGCTCTATATCTGGAAACTTGTAATGTGTGGGTTGACTCTCTTCACATCCAAAGCGACGATTTTCGCATTTTCTAATAAATACTTCAGAGGTGGTCCCATATATATTTTATCGAAATGGGTGTTGTAATTTGGGTTTTAATTCAAAATAACTGGAATATATGAAGAAGTCATCCAGATAGTCCAAATTAAGTTTATTTTATTTAAGTATTTATATATTTGAGTTTAGTTTATTATTTTTTTAAGTTTATTATACAAAGTAATTATTACAAATATTCAATTATGATGAAAAATCACCTAAGTATTTAGGTACAGACAAGTGACGACGTACAAACAATTTGACTCGAAAATAATAAAAACTATTCATGAAATGTCGATTTGAAGAAGAGTCTGTCTTTAAAAATTTAACTCGAATCACAGGCAGAAAATTCACTTCCAGAATCTTGTGTACGCATAAAATGATATTCGCAAACCTTAAAAATCCGGTTACTTGTCCCCGAATCCGTAACGTACTTAGCAGGGCTGTCACGTATAGAATAGGGCATCGGTTCGGGGCAAAGGTCAGAGGGTGACGACCCTGAGGGGACAATTCACAGGCCTAATAATAGAACGGGCGAAAATCGTTTGTTTACGAGTACACCTTTATAATTTTAGAACTTCATTGTTAATGCAAAAATATATAATCATGCACAAATAATAACGTATGTGTTTAAATTGATTTAATTATATTTATATTTACGCTCTATATATGAAATCAAGAATCAGGGTGGTAGTGAAGGCCGTCTAAAGCTATGCTGGGGCCCTTGGCCACACATGAATTTGGGGCCCTTTTGGAAAGTAAAGAAAGCGAATTATACTATCATTTTTCTACTGGTTTTTTTTTGCCATCAATCGATCCTAACTAAGTCAAAAATCAAGTCAAATATTATGGAAATATACTTCTAAAAGAAAAAAGGCAAAGTTTTGTTTTTATCATAATTTGGTTTAATAAAATCAACATTATTGTATTGTAATGATGTTAACCTTATTAAAATACAATAGAATTTGACTCACTGTAGGTTATTTATAATTAACCATATTGTAACAAATTTTGATGTGACTACCTCTTACTGTGAGTTTAGTGGTAATTGTTAATATTTCACAATATATTGTATCTTGTAGTGTACCTATTAATTGTCTCTCAACGGGAAGGTCTAATCCCCAAGATACGGGTGCTTAAACGTACCTAGTGTGGGGAGAAGCGCCACAAATAAACTGACTGTACCTACTTTTTGTGGAAATAAATAATTTTGGATTTAGATTTTTTTTTAAATTATTTTGACTTAAATTTAAGACAAAAGTACTGTGCCCGACAAATATTTTTAGGAATAAATGTGAGAGAAATTTTCGGGCCTTCGGGCCCCCTGAGGATGGGGGCCCTGGGCACGGGCCCCGTGTGGCCTTATGGCAACGACGGTACTGGTGGTAGTAAGAAATATTAAAGGACAAGAAGCTTAATTCTGTAATAACCGCTAAAACTTATCTTTCAAACAAAAGACAACATAATAATAATTTCAGTTGCTTGTCACACTTGACGAGATGAAGATTGAACCGACGAGGACAGGAATAATGTCGATTGCTTTAGAATGGCCCTTAAAATTCACTTTTAGGGAGGGAAGGTTCCGGCGTATTTATTACTTTTTAATACGCCATTTTTAACGCCTTTTCTGTACAATAGCTACCAAAACTGTAAAAAAAATACGGGAATAGTAAATATATCGCACACTACAATGTGGTGCAGGATTGTAATCAAAAGGTTACAATTCTGGCGCAGCTGCTATGGGAGGGCGTGACGCTTACCACCAGGCAAACATCCTCGCTAGTCTCGTCACTAGAATGCACAAATAAAAATTGCCGAAGAAGCCACAACAAAATAAAACAAATCGTGTTAACAAATCTAAAGTCTTATGCATAAAACACTAAAAAGTATTTCAAACCTATTTTAGTTAAAAAGTGTTTTGTCTTCTTTTTTTTCAACCTCAATTCATAATTCGAAAGAAATATGACAAAACACTTTTCAACCGACTTCATAAAGGAGGTTCTCAATTCAACTGTATGTTTTTTTTGTATGTATGTTACGCGATTACTCCGCCAATTATGAACTATAGTAATATTTTTTTTGTTTGGTAGGTGGTTGTTCCTTATAAATTTTATCGAACTCGATTTAATAGTTTGGTTTTTAAATCTAAATTACTAGAAATTATGAAGAAGTCATCCAGGTATTCGAAGTTGAAGTCGGTTGTTTTTTTTATAAGCGTATTATTAAGTAAAATAGGTTTCTAATACGTTTTATCGTTTTATGCATATGACGCTATGTCTAGATTTAGAGTAAATTATTTCAGAGGCTGTTAAAAGTTTCATAAATTTGCCTAAAGAGAAAACGATATCTGAATACCATTTCGATTGCATGTCGTTCAAAATTAATATTTAAATTCACTCGCAATTGTTTTAAAGTTTTATTCAAATAGATAAATCCTTTGTTCGGCCGCACTCGAAAAAATGTACCACATTGATAAGATTAAATACTTAGGACAAAAGTTATCACCTGAGTCAACAAAGATTATAATGTTTGCGCAGGGGTTAAGTAATACGGTCTCAATTTAATGATTTTGCAATAATAATTTCCTTAGAGAAACAGAGATGTTTGAACAAGATAATAATGATAATAGTTAACCGGGATGATGTTATTATTCATTGATATTTGCAAGAGATAACCATGCAGTTTTTGTTTATCTCAAGAATAAACGTTTGTATATACATTGCATGTACAGCGTGTGGCGTAATGAGTGGATAACCTTCTACCAACAGATGGATGACAACATGGTGGTTAACTTGTGTTCCGTAAAAGTTGCATAGTTTTCGAGTTGTTCGAGTAAGGTTGCGATCGAATTTTCTCGATCTGTTTTTGGGAAGTCTTGGTCAGGTGTGGTAATTTTTGTTTAAGAAAAATATTTATCTCGGTTCAACTCGAAAATTGTGACTTTTATGGAATTAATTTTGCTATTTTCGGAATTAGTACGATGTCACCTATCTGTAGGTGTAAGGTTATCCATTCATTACGACACATGCTGTATATATGACTTTGATCCTGATCCAATGTGATAAAACCTATTATAGAAGAGAAATTAAAAGTGGGACCATCCAACGTTGGGTGGGTTAAATAATGGGTTATAATAGAACACATTATGTTTTTTTTTATATTTAATACTAGCTACGCCCAGCGGTTTTACTCTTCTTGGGATAAAAAGTAGCCTATGTTTTATTCCAAGGTATAAGCTACCTCTATACCAAATTTCATCTAAATCTGTTCAGCTGTTTCAGCGTGAAAGAGTAACAAACATCTATACATACAAAACTTTAGCGTTTATAATGTTAGTAGAACGGAAAGACGAGTCTGAGAGAACTGGAAAAAAGATGCCATTCAAAGTAAAATAAATTGATGTCGGTTGCCGACAATCCGAGTAACCGACTTTAAAAAAGGAGGTTCTCAATTCGACTGTATGTTTTTTAATTCGAAATCGGTTCAGTAGTTTGGTTTTTAAATCAAAATTACTAGAAAATATGAAGATGTTATTTCGATGTTGTTGTGTATTCGAAGTAGAAGTCGGTTGTTTTTTTTTAAAGCGTACTATTTAAGTATCTACCTACTTGTTAGTCTTTCTAGTCTCACGTCATAGCTAAGCCGAGGCAACAAATGTTTTCTGTTTAAAAAGTAATAATTATACTATTGCTGTAACTTTAATCAATAATCAAATGAAGCGGGTTACGGGTATTAGCCAATTCACGTTTCGTATTATGTGCAAATACATTTTGTGCAAATATTAATTAAAAGGCCTAATCACTTGGAAATCTGTTAGATGAACATAAGGTACTAAAATTATCAGAAAGTTATTAGTTAGAAATTTATGTTTTGACGGTACAATATTTATGGTGATTTTTACTTCGACTGTTCAACGTCATACACTATATTATATTAGCTTTTCTTTATTGGTATTATAATTAAAGTTTTAAATCTGTCATTATCTTCAAATAACCAATACATAAATAAAGTATACGCGTTGGTACGATTACTACCTTACAATAATGTATTATCTAATCACATCATCAGCTTGCAGATGTCCACTGCTGTAAGAAGGCTTCCCCCTTGATGGGGAGGGGTTGCCACAATCCCCACGCTTGACAAGTGGCTTAGGGATCGCAGAATGCTCACCATCGTTAACAGAGACGACGCTAGCCCGTCCTCCGGTGGTTCTGGATGCAATTTTAGGATCCCAGATGTACTTATTTATCCAATACCAGCCTGTACTAGATCAAAAGCCTAGCTAACTAGCTACAATTTTTTTCGACAAAATATTTCATGTGGTGTAGCAATTAGAGCATTGTTCTGGATCTTTTTAATATATTAAACACCTAGGTCACGACAGGCTTTCTTATATCATAATGCATTCCACTTCATTAGTTTGGTTCCCTCGACAGTCAAACAAAAAAACTGTTTACATTTTCCATGTAAGGAACAAACCATGTACACATCTCATTATAAGGCTATTGACAGACGAACTGTCACGAGAATCGACGTGTAAACAAAATAAACGCTTAATTCATGCGAAGTGACAGTCATTTCGTTATCCATGTTGTTTTAAATTAAAGAAGAGCCAGTGTGTATAGAACAGCTTAATGATGGCACACTAGCCGACATATTTGTCCAAGACAAAGTCAAAGATAGGTAAAGAATTAAGGAGAAACAATTCGATTATACCTATTTTCTTTTTTGAAAATAAAAGTAGTTTTCTTAGATCTATATAATTATTATATTATAATTTGAGTTTAAAGTTAGACACTGCTCTCTTTGGCTAATAATATTTTGTATTTTCGTAGGAAATGGTGAACTTGAAAAAAAATAACAAGCTTCGTCAATGAGCGGTTTTCCAAAGACGAATTTAAAAAAATAGTTTCAACTCGACAGATAGCGCACACTAAACGTGCCAGTTAAAAACGGCATACTATATATAATAGGTGGCATAAGATATAAAATAAAATACTTGGCAATGACTGGCACGCCTGGTCTGCGCAAAGTCAGAGCCACAATAAGCATCTTTTTTTTATTGCCTGTCAGAAAATCACCCAAGTGTTTAGCTTTATTGAAACAAATGAAGAGGGGATATATTCCAGAACCTGCGATACTAGGTACTTCCGTCACCTTTAAGTCAATTTAAGTATGAGCAGGTACATTTATATTAAGTTAAGAGCGAGGGTGTCAGAAACAATATCGCGTAGTCTGGATCACGGATTCAGGTGATTTTCATCTGTGTCGTCCTGAAGGTGCCTGAATGCTAAACTGAGTTTTATTCTTAAACAAATTCGTCTTTTGCCTCGTTACCATGAAACGTGTTTTCATCTTATTGATATTGGGATTATCATCATACCTGTGTAAAAAACTTAACGTCATAGCGGAAAGATTAAAATGTGTTTTAGCCAAAACAAGATTATGAGAAATTGCTGTTTTTTTTGTATTTATTTATGTATTTTGTAATTTTTATGAACTTTTTATCATGTTACTCGTCACTAGACGTTTTAAAGTAATCGCTAGACGTCAAAAACGCAATGATATTATATGCAAAAAACTAATATCGAGTTTTAGATAAAGCAAAATACAAACTATTATATACCTACGTATATATAGTAGAGGTAGGGAGTTTTACTTTTATATACTACGCGGGATGGTAGTATTGGCCGTAAGGAATTCTAGTACTCGTAATTATGAATAAGTTCCAGCACCAGCACCAGGATTTTCGCGATTTCTGAGTTGGTTACATAACATTAAGTGACCAACAAGTTGTTCATAATGATATCATACGCCGCCGGGCTTTATCCACCGCCAATGTTGCAGCTGTGCTCGAACCGAGCGGCCTTGTGACGATGGCAAAAGACCTGACGGTATGACACTTGTGCCTTGGAAGATGGGACGGCCCCTTGTATGGGACGCAACTTGCGTTGATACTTTGGCACCGTCACATCTTCCTGAGACACAGAGTAGGGCTGGTGCGGCGGCAAATTCGGCGGAGCAGCACAAGCGGCGCAAATATGCTAACCTCGGCAGAGGTTACATATTTGAGCCGTTTGGTGTTGAGACATTGGGTCCGTGGGGACCGGGAGCTCATTATCTTTTCAAAAACATATCCAGCGCCTGGTCGACGCGACGCGTGATCAAAATGTTGGCGTTTATTTGGCTCAACGCATAAGCACTACGCTGCCGACTGGTAGTGGGTTTGAGCATTTGGATTGTCTCTAGACTTTCATCGGTCTGGATACAATCCTTTTGTTTTTTGATGTGTAGTAGGCTAAGTAGTCTTCATAACTACTTAATATGCATATCTACTACGAAAAACTCAAAAATTAATATATTGGTGTCTCGCTTTTGCTGTAGACAACACGATGTTTATAAAGATAGTGATCATTAGCCCGGAGACGTCCACTGCTGAACGAAAGCCGCCACACTGTACGACAACCTGTCATTTGCATCCACCGGTTACCCGCGACTTTTACAATGTCGTCGGTCCACCTAGTGGGATGCCTTCCTATTCTGCGTCTTCCGGTTCGCGGTCGCCACTCAAGAACCTTTCTTCCCCATCGGTACCAGTTCTTCGAGCGATGTGGCCTGCCCATTGCCACTTTAACTTGCAAACCCTGCGAGCAATGTTGGTGACTATGGTTCTTTGGCGAATATACTCGTTCCGGATTTTATCGCGCAAAGTAACTCCGAGCATAGTTAAAGATTGTAAAGGTATGTAAGTACAATAAAATATACTTGAAAGGGTATCTCATTGTATTCAGAAGGGGATTAGCGTAATCAGAAGCCTAGTGGGTTTAATGACGCAATAGTGCAGAAAATATTTAAAATGAAGTTTACCGTTCGCTGCGAGGACACGTTAAAGTAAGATAATATAATTGAAGTTTTGCACTATTTGAGCACGGTTGACAGTGTGGTCGATTCTGGCGGTTTTAGTTGACAGTTCTAAACTAACTAAAGTATTGCTGTCCTTAGCTAAAAGCCTAGTAAAAAAGTGACAGCAATATTTTAGTTTAGAACTGTCAACTAAAACCGTCAGAATCGACCACATTGTACCCCTAATGTTCGAAATCCCCGTAATGGGAGATTTTCCGGCACACTTAAAAAAACTCATTGTAGATGGCGCTGACCTTGCGCTGACCAGACGTTTCTGTCATTGTCAAGTTTTTTTAGTATACTTATTTTATGTGCCACATGTACCAAAAATATAAAATAATAAAATATGATGCTGATTTGGATTGGCAGTTATAGTCAGCGCCATCTATCGAGTTGTTGAGAACTTTTATTTTAAACATGTTTGTAAAATCTCTCAGGGCATCATTTTGAAGTGTGGTAACACCTCTTCTGTATATCTAGATATACAAACTCTTTGATGCCTACCAATGATTTGAATTTGACGAATAGTTTTTATCTGGTGCGAAAGTTGTATTGCATCTGCTACATTTTGCAGACAAACGAGATAATTCTTTATGTGTTGTCATCAGTTTTTTACATGTTTCAGGATCTCGCTAATTGAAAGACTCGCGGTTGAATTTCACTACACAATGAAATTGCGCTTTGCGTGGCATGGTACAGAGAGAGCCGTTTACAGTGTTTTGTTTACCCACTTTTTTTGCTACTTTCCCGTTATTTTTATATACTAATACATAATAATAATACACATAATACATCTAAAAGAAATTAAAAAATGAATTTAATTTAGATATAGGAATAATAATGAAGCGAAGCCTGTATTTTTATACCATTTATACCCAGACCCATACAAGTTCTCAGAACGCAATTTAATTTAACATATTATAATACATTGAAACTTTTATCAATTTACTTAATTTAATGCAGTATCCGAGCGCCCCTTTTGCTTACAATATTTTACTTTAATAACTTAGCACAGTTGATATGGCTTACTTACTTATGTAAACTACTCCTGACATTTACTAGAATGTTCTTATAAAGTCTTATAAAAACCCGATAAAATTGCAGCCTTTTTTAGCAAGTTCGTTGACTTTTCTGGACTTTGAGCGTGTTTATTGTAAAAGGAAGATAATACTTACGAAATAACTAGTACAGACTGATTCAAACTTAATGGCGGGTGTGGAGTGCGCTGCAATCGAGACTTTGCGATTGTACGCACACCGCACGCCAAAAATTTGCTACTGCGCAGCGTCTCGCGCCTAAGTTCACAGCCGCCATTAAGTTTGAATCAGCCTGTAAGTATATATATTAAGTTCCCAATCGTGCTGCATGTTCATCTACAAATAGAAATTTTCAAAGATTGACATGGCAACGCTTCTATGTTCAAATGTTTCGTTCAGGCCTTAGAACAAACAACTTGCGAACCATTCCGAAACGGATCGATCCACAGAAATTTATACAATGTGTAAGGAAACGCTTCAATAATTCTGAAGGGTATGTACTCATCATTATGAACTTTTTTATTATGTGTCCAAACATGAAATCGCGAACAAATACTGCTGTTACATACATTTTGCCCAAGGTCAATTAACTTTTTCTATGGAACAGCAGATTTTTAATCACGTTTTCAAGTTTGCCCCCATAGTAAAAGTTGTTCATAATGATGCGTACATACATACCCTTCAGTATTGTTGAACCTTTTTGTTACACATTGTATATTTTTTATGGCTTAGATGGCAAACAAGCGAGTTTTTTGTTTTGATGTACATAATATGCTCTTGCTCTATTCTACAAGGGTGCTAACTGGTTAGAACTAACCCTGTATACTCATAAATTTACCGGATACGTACTAAATGTTTTGATTCCAAATTTCTAATTTGTACAGCCAAGCTCAAAGAGCTATGCAAAAACATAAGAAATAATATATTATAAGTTATATTATATTCAAGGTCAGAGTGTAAAGCTATCTTCTTTCTGTAAAGCGTGAATGTTTGACCTTGAAAAGTTTGCTTTTAAAATAATAAGTGGACAGAGGCCAGTACACCTATAGAGACGGCAGCCACTTGGCTGTATTTAAATATCAAATTTGACACCACTGGCGAACGTCTCACCGTCAGACGGTCGATCAGTCATTCATTAATTCTTCCAACGACTACGCTAATGTGAGCCCATTTGAATTGCAATTGTCTAGGACATTGTACCTAATATTTTATCTTGGAACAAGTTTTATGTCTCAATGTTTTGTATGTGTGTAGTTTTGTTTATGTGTTTGTGTCTGTTTTATGTTTCCTTATTGTTGGCGACGATAATTTTCAACATTTTTCGAGTTCTTGGAGGATCTAGTATACAGGGTTAGATCTAATCAGCTAGCATCCTTTTGAGGGCATATTTTGTACATCAAAACAAACCACTTATCCTTTTGAGGGCATATTCTGTCCATCAAAACAAACAACTTTTACTATGGGACCAACATGGAAATCGCGAAAAAAAAACAGCTCTTCACTAGCAAACCTTAAAGGTTTGCTAGTTTTATATTTGTAAGAGTTATAAGATATAAGTTTTTCTTAGACGTTTTGTTTCCATAAACAAAATCCAGTATTTAATTCGATTTCTTCGGTTGTCGAATAAGTATTTTAAATTAAAAACTTTATAGTCCGTACAAATTTCAATACTCGATATTGTTTTAATTTCACGCTCAAATAAATATTAATTGATTGTATTACATTATAAAATAATCTCGGTTAATAATATTAAAATTTTATGTATTCGTGATAAGTTTCACATAAAAGTATATTAATTAACGAGGTAACAAAGGAAAAGAAATATAACTACTTGCATATCTTATAAAATATTAAAATTTCAACGTTGCTTTTGTTTAGATTTTACAAAGTTAATTTAAAAAGTTTTTTTTTTCTTTTGTTAAAGTTCCGTTGCTATAAACTGCTCCTCTTTAGAGATCGTGTGTTAGGAGACTGCTTAAGGAAACACTATCTTACAGTCTGTCCTAAGTACTTATTAGGGAATGTTTATTTTGAACCGTAAATAGCTAGTTCTATGATTTAGTATTTCGTTTCTACATCTAACCATTGACCCATACAGTGTCGCGAGTGTCTAGAACTACATCAATACCCTGTATATGGGTATCATGCATGGCCTAATAGGTCACCGTGGGCTTACTAACAAAACGGCTGAACCGAATCTAGGTCTTAACATACATGTTTATAGTATTATTGTTAAGATCTACCACCATGACCTAATACTAGGTCACCGCGGGCTTACTAACGAAACGGCTGAACCGAATCTAGGTCTTAACATACATGTCTATAGTATTATTGTTAAGATCTACCACCATGACCTAATACTAGGTCACCGCGAGCTTACTAACAAAACGGCTGAACCGAATCTAGGTCTTAACATTAATGTATATAGTTATTGTTAAGTTCTACCACCATGCATGACCTAATAGGTCACCGTGGGCTTACTAACAAACCGGCTGAACCGAATCTAGGTCTTAACATTAATGTCTATAGTTATTGTTAAGATCTACCACCATGCATGACCTAATAGGTCACCGTGGGATTACTAACAAAACGCCTGAACCGAATCTTGGTCTTAACATTAATGTCTATAGTTATTGTTAAGATCTACCACCATGCATGACCTAATAGGTCACCGTGGGCTTACTAACAAAACGGCTGAACCGAATCTTGGTCTTAACATTAATGTCTATAGTTATTGTTAAGATCTACCACCATGCATGACCTAATAGGTCACCGTAGGCTTACTAACAAAACGGCTGAACCGAATCTAGGTCTTAACATTAATGTATATAGTTATTGTTAAGATCTACCACCATGCATGACCTAATAGGTCACCGTGGGCTTACTAACAAACCGGCTGAACCGAATCTAGGTCTTAACATTAATGTCTATAGTTATTGTTAAGATCTACCACCATGCATGACCTAATAGGTCACCGTGGGCTTACTAACAAAACGGATGAATTGAATCTAGGTCTTAACATATATGTCTATAGTATTAATGTTAAGATCTACCACCATGACCTAATAGGTCACCGCGGGCTTACTAATGAAACGGCTGGACCGAATCTTTCGAAAACAAATGAGTGTAGGCCGATAACATACACAGTCATCGTCGTAAAATAACTCATACCGTTAAACACTTAAAGTAGACCTGAAGAACCGACACTGAATCACCTGACCACTTTTACACCCGCTAGAGATGAACCCAAATCAGATTGACCGGAAACTGGAGCTGGTAATTCGATTCGAATTCGAATTATTAAGCAATGGTAGGTAAATGGTTTAAATAAATAAATAAGCTGAACTTTAGCTGATATCATAAAACTGTTTGAGAATTCTGACAGGTAAGGCAGAGACTTCTGTAGCTTAATTGGCAAAGCAGTTACGACGGAAACCCATAGCGACTGCTCGTATGCAGATTCAACTCCTGCCAGAGGTCATAATGGTTCTTATTGTCTATGCGTTAAAAAACATAGAAAATAGAAAAAAAAACCCCCGTTAATAATAATAGAACTTTAGTAAACAACCGTGATAGTTTAAAACAGTGTTTTATAGAACATAGAAACCCAAAGTGTGGAAACACTTTTCATATAAAAATTCGAATAAAAATTATATTACTGCAAGGACAATAGCTATTTATGATACTAGTGCATTAACTTGGTTTTTACATGCGTCTACTCGTTTGTAAAAACCAATACCGCACGAGTGCCATACAACGTTTTACAACACATTTGCGAGAAAACAAATAACAAAAGTACTTACAACGTTACAACAGATAATGAGGCAAACTTTATTAGACAGAAAGTCGCAACTAATTACTTGACACAGGCAAATGCTCAAAGTGCGATGCTATAATCCTCCTAGGAGGAAATAAGAAAAACTTTTCTTCGTTCTAAAGTTCGTTTTCGTTAAAACGTTTCTAATATGAGTGTCTTATCGTGTTGTTTTCAAAACTCCGAAGAAGCTTATAGTACAGTTGCCACGACTTTACTAGAGCATGACTGGACTTGACTGTGACTTACTAAGTGTGACATCACTTTGAATGTGACTTAGACTCATTCGATTTGAAAATTATCAAAAACTTGATACAAATAAATACTTGACACTGGCAAATGAACAAAGTGCGACACCATAATCCTCCTAGGAGGAAAGATAAAATGGCGCGAATTAACGAATGGCGCTACGTGCGCGTGGTGAAAATTAGAAAAAATTATTAATTTAGTGTTGATCATTTCTTTCGTCACATTTTCAGATTAGTATTAAAGTAAGACAAAAGTATTGAGCAAAAGCGCTTCCAAGCAGGTGCGATCATTCAGCTTATTTATTCTCGTAATGTGAAACTCTTTGGTGGTTCTAGTTCTTAAATTATTATTATGGAAATAAAAAAAATACCGTATAGTTTACGCACGGCGCTATACAAGGAGAGTACCTATTTTACCGCACGCTCCGTTACAGGCTTCGTAAATGCATTTTTCGAGCAAATGTGTTGTAAATAAAATTATGCATTATACCAAATAGGCATGTCCAAAATAATCCAAAAGAAGTATTACGCGTATTTTCACCTGAATTTACACATTTGTTCTTTTAAGCTAATACGTTTATGACGATAATTGGCCGGATATAAGACATCTCTATTTAACACTAAACCATTGCAAACACAATTAACTTTATCTTTACGAGTTTAGGAAACTATTGTTTAAAATATTCAAATTTTAAGAAAGGATAAAGCGTTTGTAGCATTTGATAAGGATAATTAGATTCAGGACATTATTATAGGTTCCATAGATTGTAAATAGTTGCCGGAATAGATGGAATAGCCGGAAAGACATATTTGCGAATTCTAGAAGACACTTTTTCAATTTCCTGTGTTTTGTTCAATATATATCTATATATAACGTACAAAGTCATTATCATTAGGTCACGTTTAAATTAGCAAATATCTATAAGATTAACTAGCTAGATAATAATTATATTACAAATTGTTCACAGCTGACTGACATGTGGTTCTATAAGCATGAAATGTTGCATACGAGTTCCTTTCCTAAAATATAACGTAGGGCTTATGAAAATTTAACTTAGAACAAGGCTTTAATCGACTGTGCATAACGATATGTACTACTAAGCCGATAAATATCTCTTTAGTTATAAAACTTGGCTTGAACATATTATACCTATTATGTAAAAAACAGCGATATCCCACTGTACCCATGTTACAGTTGTTTATACATGTTACAGCCGATAAATGTAAATGTGTGTGTAAAACTTGATGATACTTATCATCAAGTTCGATCGTGAAGAGTAAATAGACAGCGGGTTTGTTACGAATTTATACATTTTTGTGAGACTACTTCATCGTATAGTATAATTATTCCGTCGTATATTTTATTATTAAGTATATTGAATTTTGTTATAATATAATAATTATAATATAACAGTGTATTTCAATAGAAACAAACGTAATCTCTAAACCTCGAACTAATTCCTAACCTATAGCAGTGTAGGAGAGCCATAAACGTTATCAAAGCAGCCATATTAACAGAATTAATCGAACACAAGTAGGTACCTATAGTAAAGTGAGTAACTTAACTAGTAAATAGTGCTATCGAACGACATAAATTTATGCAGTCTTTTTTTCTCTTATATATTTCACGGGAATGCTATAAGTAAACCGAGGTTTACCCGGGGGTTGACTTAGGACTACCCAAGTCTGTTAGGTAAAATCCGAAAAAAACACTTTTTTTTTTGTTGATACCCCTTGACTCGTAGGTCTACCCAACCCCGAATGGATATATAAAAAATATATAAATCATTGACAACAGTTTAGTTCGCGAATACGTTCGCGTTTACGTATCTTCTTATTAAAATGATATAAATATTAAGGTATGTTTTTGTCGGTCGCTGATTTCATTAAATTGACCCTTTAGTTCAATTTAATGAAATCAGCGACCGAAATTTGAAATTTAATCAAACTTTATAATTAATAAATATCGGTGGTCATGTTTCACACGGCACCATCCTAGCCCCAAACTAAACAAAGCTTGTAATATGGAAACTAGATAGTTGATAGAGTACTTATATACTTACTACTTAGGTACGGTTTTTTGTAAATATCAGTCACAGAACGTTCATCAATATTCGTCACATAAATGTTTGCCCTGGGTGGGGATCGAACCCACGCCCTACAGCTCTGAAGGCCAAATGCTACCACTGAGCTATAAGGCAGTCGAATCGAAATTGAGCACTATATTTTTTTATTAGATTGTCTTTTATTTGTGACCTGACGCAACACCTGACATTACCCAGGTGTACTCGGATAGTATCCCAAAATTAAAATATTTTTTTGTGGTAATTCGGACTTTACCCAACAAACTTGGGTAGTCTTGAGTGAACCCGAGTAAACCTAGGTTTACTTCTACTTCTAGCATTAGGTACCCGTAACATATACATTACACTTCTTAGCCACATTTTAATTAAGGAAGTTAATTGAAAGCTATACGGCTTTGTTAGTATTATATGCAGTTATTACTTTATGTTAATGAAATACGCGCTAGTTAGTACTTAAAAACGTAATTAATATACCTGACTGATAAAAATCTGATACTAGAAATTGAATGCCGTTTTAACTCGACGGTCACGCATGGTTGTTTAACTGATACCTAACCGAAGAAATTAATTGAATAAAATCGGTGTTCAATAGACAGAAGCTATAACCAATAAGAGATGGATGCTAGATGTCCAATATACGCAATAAGTACAAGATAATAATTGTTCATTGTAAAAGTAATGGAATTGCTAAATTTGACTAATGCGCGCAAATTCACAAGGGCTAAGAGCCTTGCTTGAAAACACTACGTAAACCTTTTTTATTTTTGTTTGTTGTGACTAGTACTTAAGCTTCACGCCTGCGAGAGAGAGGTCTAGATCCTCCAAGCGCCTGCTCATAACAGTAGCAGTGCTAGAATAGTGAACTTGCGAACAAAATCCTGCGCCGCACTGCACGGCGCTCCTCACTCACTCACTCATCAGCCAGAAGACGTCTATTAAATACAAGCACTACGAAGATGTATGGTGCCACTTCTAAAGCTGGCTTCCGACGGTGCGTGATACTGCGGATTATCACGCACAGCCACGCACCGCACACAAAGCTCTTCCAACGGTACGTGTCAGTCTGTGTGTGTCTTGGGATTCAAAGCCATTTTGTCATTCCAAAATGCAGAAAAATGCAAAACCCTTTGAAGTTACCGGCTCGCCGCGGATCAGACGCACCGCACCGGACGTGTCTGCGCTACAACGGACGATACTCTTCCCATGGTGCGTAGGTGCGGGCGTGTCCGCGTCCGTCCGCAGTATCACGCACCGTCGGAAGCCAGCTTTAGGTCTGCGACAGACGCGTGCGGCCAAAGACTGAAGTGGCGCTATAAGATTTTCATATAGGTAGTGCTTGTATTGATGCATCGGCCGCGGCCGCGATGTACGACAGTGTACCTTTTAGTGTCTGATAATACAGTGAAGCTGAATCAAACCTAATAAGTAAGTGAAAGTATAAACCTAATAGATTTATATAAAGCGAAACCGAGAAAAAAACATCATCGCCTATTCCTACAGATTAATTCGTAAAAACAGAGGAATAAGCAGATAATAAAGTAATACGCTTATTAACAAAACCGACTTCGATTTCGACAACCTGAATGACATCTTCTTAATTTTCTAGTTATTTTGATTTATTTCAGTAATTTTGATTTAAAAACCAAACCACTGAACAGATTTCGATAAAATTTGTATGGTGTCCCCATAAGAAGTATCACCTACCACACAAAAAAAATCTGCAACACTAATCATCAAAATGTGTTCATAATTGGCGGAGTAATCGCCTACCATACACAAAAAAAAACATACAGTCGAATTGAGAACCTCCTTTTTTGAAGTCGGTTGTAAGCAGCAAGTTGGTCGACCAATTAATTCAAAGACAACGAAAATGCATTGTATTATACGGAACCCTCAGAGCTTGTGTCCGACCCACAGTTGACTGGTTTTACAGTAGTAGTACAAAATAACTTTAAATAAAGAAAACGATTATGTTAATGTGTTTCCAATACTTCTATAAAACAAACATTAAGATTATCTTAGATCGAACAAGCTATTTGTAAGAGAACAATATTCCTTTGTGTGGAGAGAAAGACCTAGATTTGGACTAAAAACACTAAATTGTACAACTTAGGTTACCTAAGTGTAGTGGCTCAGTACCTACCTAACAAAGGCTTAACAATAGGTTGTTATGAGCTGTTTTGAACAAAAACTGTGCACATTGTTAAAAAATGTGCGCTAGTTTAAAGGTTTTGTACTATTTTTTAAAGATTTGTTATGATTTGAGAATGCATAGGTCTATGTACCTGGTTGTTGTAGTTTTAATTTAAAGAGTGTACCTGCCAAGGCTTTTTCTTTTTTTAATAATTTAAATAGGATCACAACACAATAATAAATCTAATATAATAAAAGGCTCTGTCCTGACTGATTCAATAACTGACTCACAGACAACGCACAGCCCAAACCGCTGGTCGTACAGACTTGAAATTTGGAGGGTGTATTCGTCTCGATGCGGAGGGGTGTACTAAGATTATTTTTTTCGAAAAACGACCGTCAAGGGGAAAAAGGGGGGGTAAGTTTGTATCGAAGTCCTTTGTTTTAGGAATTTTAGTCACGAAAATTTGGATTTGGATAGTTCGTTTAAAATAAAAATAAACTATTTTCAAAATTTTATGGTGTCAATAAAGTGTTGTAAAATAGAGCTATTTATTTAAATTATACTACTTACTTAGCCTACAATACATGAAAAACAAAAGGATTGCATCCAGACCGATGAAAGTCTAGAGACAATCCAAATGCTCAAACCCACTACCAGTCGGCAGCGTACGCAGCATGCATTGTAATAGTTTTTTAAGTAGTTATTTTATTACCTGTAATAATTGTACTTACTAGCATTATTATTATTGGACATGCATGATGAGTATCTTGTTTTTATCTTTATTTAATATGTTAAGTATATTTACTTATTTTTTATCATTTTAATTTTAATTTAATTGATTCTAATAATGTATTGTTTAAATTTTAGTTTAATTAATTTCAATACTCTTTTGTGTTGGCTTGTCATACGCCTTGGCGTCGCTGTAAGTGTGGCAAGCATTTATAAATAAATGAAATGAAACGAAATGCTGGCGGCATAAGTAAGGGTTATTGTATTGTACAAATTAAAAAAATTAAATAATTAAAATTAAATTTAATTATTAAATTGTATTATTGTATAAAGTATAGATATTTTTAGTTATTAGTTAATTGAAATGTAATTACTGTATTTGCTCTTAACAATAATTTATTTTGTGCGCCTACATCCCCATCTCTTTAACCGCGGGGATGACTGGTAGAAAATGCTTTAGCATTAAGTCCTCCTTTTGTACATTAATGTATTTATGTGTGCAATAAATAATTAAATAAGTAAAATAACGGAATTTAAAAAAGTAAAATCGCACCTCTTTGAAATTGTCGCTAAGAACGCTATAGATAAAGTCACCTTTCAAACAAAAAATAATAAATAGAAATTCATTAGGGAGCTATGGTGCCACAGACACATATATTATAAACATATAACGTGAAACATATAACATCATTGCATATAACACTCCCCTTGTTTGAGTCGGGGGTTAAAAACAAGCGTCGTGAAAATATAATGAAAGCTTGTACTTAAGGTGTAGACATAGGTAATACCGCGATCAATCGCGTATTCCGACAGTTAAACTCACTGAAAAATATCTGTAATAGTTAAGAATAACATTACAAAAATTTCAGTCAAAACAGTGGCCAAAAACATAACACTCCATCATAGGTATGATAACACTGTTTATATAGCTAGTTAAAAAAAAACTTGATTCATTCAATTCAATTTTGATTACGTAGATGACATCTTCCTTTTTCCAGTTATTTTGATTTAAAAACAAACTACTGAACGGAATGCGATAAAATTTATAAGACCTACTAAACAAAAAAAAACATCAAAATCAACTGATAATTAGCGGAGTAATCGCGTAACATACATATAAAAATATATGTACTTAAAGACGTATTGAGAACCTCCTTTTTTGAAGTCGGATGAAAATTAACTTTTTTGCTGAGCCTTTTGTAATGTAATTCTTAGGACTAAAATTTGTTTTAATTTCTAGTGTTTTTCCGCTGTAATATCGTTTCGAGTACTTATAGGATGAAGGGACACACTAAAATCTACTGTACTTAACTATCAACGTTAATTGAAATTGAAATTTTGGTAACATTGGACTTCCGCAAAGTAACGCCTGAATCAATCACATATAATTCTTAGGAGTTTAACCGATTGCGTTTTTCGTAAAGATTAACATTTAGTGATTTATTTCTTAACCTACCTAGTATTGAAACGCGCGATCGAATCAGCGGCGCACGGTGCGCTGGCTCTTAATAAAAATTCTAACGACATTTAACATAACTTACACGCGATGCGGCCTACTCATTTATAAAGTCTTATTAGTTTCATTTAAACGTAGAGATAGGCTGGAAAAAATCTACAGCTAAAAGCCCAAACTTAGATCTAACGTCGAATTCACAATTAGACAGACTAAACTGACATTTCGAGTGTTGCTACTTTTTGGCAAAATTTTATTAGTGCTAGTATAAAAAGTTTAAGTTAACAATTTTAATAATTTTTATGTTTATAAACTTAATATTTTTATTAACATATGAAGTTATGTTAACAAACTTAGTAATTTCACACCAGTGAACTACTTACTTACTTGCTTCGATATTTTCTTAAGTATTAGTCTTTGTAAACGGTGTAGTTCCTGACTCATGTACGATTCCGATTTTTTTCAAGGTTATAAAGTTATAAGGTTATAAATTGTAAGTTATTTAATAGGTATTATATATATTATAAAATTATAAGTTATAAGGTGATACCTAAATCATGAAAATAACGTTACATTTCCCTGTAGGATTTTATAGAACAACTTTTTAACACAATATGTTTTCCCTTTTCTACCTGCACTTCTACTGGCAGCACTTTAAATGTTTAACGGCACATGAGGCCACGATATTCCACATACAAAATCATTTTTTCATGCGATCGATCTTTAGTCTAACGTTGTATCAGGTAGGGTCACATTTAGCGGAGCAACCTTATGGCGGTTACGCAGATTCGTGCGTGTCAAACTTCGATTTTAGAAGTTTTTCTCATATTACTCGAAAAGTATCAAAATTATTAATTTTTCAACCTAATAAAGATCTCCAAAACACTATTATCTTTCAATATATTATTTTTGAATGTGACTATGTGCTGTAATTAGGACAAATATGTAACTGAAAAAAGTTTATAAATACACACTGTTTCGGTATTTTTTTCTATCGAGGAAAGTATAATTAATCGTGTTTTCAACCAAAGAAGTAACTAAGACGGATGTTCGTCTGTAAGATATATATTTTTTGACATTTAATATAAGTTATTTGACTAAAGACATTGATTTTTCGAGGGAAAACTTTGAGGTTAGTACCCTTAATACTCATTATTCGATACCAAATTATTTTAAACGATAATAAATTAACTAGGTATATACCTACTTACATCCCAACGGTTTTTTAGCTGGCAGCATTATTTTGAAAAGTGACATTTCAGTCTGTCAGTACAGTAGTTTAGTCCGTTATATGAATCCGAGTATAGTTTTTAAATTGAGAGGCAGATTGCGCTAAAGAAAGACGTCGTTCAGTGGCTGTGAGAGGTCAAGGGATTGCCGAGGAGTTTAATCCGTGATGTTGCGGTTCTAGGTCAACGACTGAACGCACTATTTTGCAGTGAGGCCCCGCCTTTTCGCCCGTCAGCCGAATGTAAAACACGGCTTTTTGACCAATCCTAACGTGAGCATCCAATGACGCCTATCAGCCTCGCACTAGCCTTTCATTCATGCTTTTTATTTACTACACCGCAACATTACCCTGGCACGAACAATTTGTCAATTTGAAATCTATAACGAAAAGCTTGACTTTTATCTAAGCACTATTAGCTCCTACATTAGCATTAGCAAAGAAGAGAAGTTCGTAATAAATTAATTTCGTTATTGGATACGGATGGAAAGTTTGTACAGGGGGTGTACGCGGGGCGGACGGGGGTGAGTCGGCGGGAAAAGTTTTACGAGTCGCACGCCCTCGACCGGCCGGCGCAGCGGGAGTGAACTGCGAGGATGTAGGATGTACGTAAGTAGGTACTCACCCGTTCCTCTTCGCGGATCATCTCGGCGATGCCGGGGCGGATGTCAATGTCGTCGTGGTGTGGCGTAGGAGCGGCGGCCGGCTCCGGCGGCGGCTGGTCGGGCGGCGGTGAGGGCGGTGGACTAACGCGCACGCTGGTGCGCTCTTCCGATAGCCGGGGGCGGCGCGCACTTGGCGACGTGGGGCTGGCGGCGCGCTTCGAGCCACGGCTGCCTCCCGTGGGCACCTGGCCTGACAGCCCCCCCTGCTCACCCCTCACGTCCGCCAGCCCACGGATCTTCAGTGTTTCTGCCACCTTCAGCAGCGCTGGGATCTGCTCTTCCGAAACGTTAATTTCGCCTCTATACATAAAGTCTACGGCCGCCTTCAGGTCGTGGTATTTGACATCTTTAATAATTACAATCGGGTGCTGGCACGGGTTTTCCATCAGCAGCATCTGGAAATACGGACTGCACGCGCTCAGCACCACCTTGTGCGCCATCAGGCTCTGGCCTTCACAGGCGATGGTCACATCCACAAAGGACTGAGACTGGAACAGCTGGTCGAAACAGCTCATCAGGTTGTTTTGATAATTGTTCCACCGCAGGCAGAACTGCTGGGGCGAGCCGGCGTCCCGGCCGTCCATGGCCGCGGGGTCCTCCTCGGCCGGCATTACACTAATGCTCGCATCTGAAACGTAACGTGCGAGTCAAGAAAACGCGGCACGTGCTACACGGGTGGCGACTCGCGAAACACTGGCTGTGTGCGCGGCGGCGGGTGGCGCGCGGGCGGCGGGGGCCCCGAGGCGGGGCCAGCGGGCGCGCGCGAATGGCAGTCCGCGCCGCCTCTGGCCCCGCCCTGCGCCTCCGTCTCCGCGCGCCACGCGCCCCCCGCTACCACCGCCGCGGCGCCCGCGCATATATCTCTTGCCTTGCATAAAGCCTGTGCTGGACGGTAAAGCTACGTGTAAGCTTCATAAAGCTACGTCTTTATGAAGGCGACCTTGGTAATTTTTACCGAACGGACAGTGGTCAAGCCACCAAATTTAACACCGCAGTAAAGGAAATACCAATGACACCTTGATAATGAGACTAGTACAGTATATTCTCACTGTGTAGCACACGCTTACTGAAATAAGCTAGAACTAGAAAACAGTTAACTGAATTGTTCAATGTAATTTGACCCTTGTTTATCCAATAAGCTTGGCTGCAGTCAACTTACACTAGATTTGTCAATTGCCTGGTTTTAAGCTTACACCACCCACACTTCCTACTTTTGCATTGTGAATTAAATTAATTAACATAAAGTAGTAAAAAATATACTCTACGCAGTTTTGTAATACTTAGTTGTAGGTAGGTAAGTACTACTTACCTACCTATATGAATATTTTTTGCTTAAGTATATTGCATACTTAATGAAGTTATGTGAATATGTATTTTATTATTAAACTTTCTGATAATTAACCTATTCATTAGATTTTTTGATGTGGGCCGAAAGAACGTGGTCCGATCGTTGGGTCCCTAAGTACTTTTAATATAGGGTTCGGGTTTCTTAGGGGACTCTATACCTATATTACTGAGCCTGCGTCGTCTGTCTATCCGTCAAAAAAGGTGGGATATATCTGTCCTTGAGCTTGTTCAAAAATTAAGATATATTTAAAAAAACTTGGAAATTACTGAGCTGGAAGAGATTTGACATGTAATATCTATATATAAGGGCGACAAGCGCAATGCCATGCAGTGCAGGATTTTGTTCCCAAGATCACAAATAAGACACTGCTACTGTTATGGGCTGGGCAGGCATGATGCTTACCACCAGGCGAATATCGCGCTCATCTCGTCACAAAAATCACATCAACAGCCGGAAGACGTCCACAGCTGGATGAAGAAGGCCATCTCGTCAGTCAATTGCATAATACTTACGCTTTTTTTTAAAATACAATCGGCTTCAACATCGAATACCTGGATGACATCTTCATAATTATTTTCTAGTAATTTTGTTTTAAAACCCTACTGAACAGCTTTCGATAAAATTTATATGGGACCACCTCTGAAGTATTACCTACTAAACAAAAACTAAGAATCATCAAAATCAGTTCATAATTGGCGGAGAAATCGTGTAACATACATACAAAAAAATATTTGGACCTGGGGATGTCCTTAAACTGCAACCAGACCCACCGGAGGACGGGCAGCAGCGTCCTCTTGGTTAACGGTGGTGACCACTCTGCGATCCCCAAGCCGCCTGCCAAGCGTGGGGATTGTGGCAACACCCCTCGTTCTATGGCAGACGACGACGACGACATACAAAAAAAAATACAGTCGAATTGAGAACCTCCTTTTTGGAAGTCGGTTGATAAAAAAGCGTCTAGTATTGGTGTATTCTTGTATTTATCCTGTTGAATTCACGTATTAGATTCTAGTAGGTATTGTTATTTATAAAATATGTATTGTGTACTTATTCAAAATGTTTAGCTCATATCCAACTTCATTGAGACTTGCAAGTCTGACTTTAAAATTATATCTTTCTGTTCCCAAAGTTACCTTTTGTGGATAGCTTGGAATGATTTGATCTGCCCTCACTTATTGAAAATAACGTGAGGACAGATAGACATTCAAACTCATTCTACTTGCCAGTCTGTGAAAAAAAATATCATGAAGAAACCTACTTATCAAGAGACTAGTGAAAAATTAAATGGTGTAAGCGAGTTTGCCAAACCTCCACGTCCTCCGAGAAACACCGGAGGGCGGGCAGCAGCGTCCGTTAACGTGAGCTTTCTGCGATCCCCAAGCCGCCTGCCAAACGTAGCGGTTCTGGCCAGTACCGTCTTTACCATAAGGGCACACGGGGCCTGTGCCCAGGGCCCCCATCCTCAGGGGGGCCCCGAAGGACCGACAATTTCTCTCACATTTATTTTCAATACATTTTTGTCGGGCACAGTAACTTTTGCCTTAAAATTGAAGTCAAAATGATGTAGATTTTATTTGGGACAAAATCAAGTCAATCTTTGCCTTTTTTATTTTAAGTAATTAAGTATAAAATTTCCATAACATTTGACTTGATTTTGACTTATTTGGCTTAGTTAGGATCGATAAGCCAGTAGAAAAATGATAATAAAATTCGTTTTCTTTACTTTCCAAAAGGGCCCCAAATTCTTGTGTGCCCAAGGGCCCCAGCATAGTTTAAGGCCGGGCGCATACGACGAGAAAAACCGTAAGAAAAACCGTCCAAAAATAAATTTCTCGAAACGCCCGTCTCGCTCGCACCAGTTAATTGTGAGCAGTGTGTTACGGTCGTACGGCGCCGGACCGGTGCCTGACGGAAGCCGTGCCGAATGCGTGTGCGGACAGGTTAAGACGGCCTTGGTTATGGCAACCCTCTGTTATAAAGGGAGGCCTCGAACTGTGTCTTCTGGCTGGTGATAACCCTTCGAGGACAGAACTAAGCCCATCAGTGAAGTGAAGTGACTGCCTTATAAGTACTTAGCTCATTTTGTAGCATGTCTGCCTTCAGAGCTGTAGGGCGTGGGATCGATTCCCACCCTGGACAAAAATGTACTATGTGACGAACATAGATGTTTCTTCTGTGTCTAGGTGGATATAATATGTATTATAAGAAGGTATTTAAAAAAAATTGTATATAAGTATTCAAACAGCTATCTGGTTTCCATTGTACAAGCTTTGCTTAGTTTCCTAGATGGCTCTGTGTGAAAAATGACCACCGATATTTATTTATTAAATTATTTATATTTACTTAGTTATGTTGTGGTAAAGGCACATTTCTCCAAACCTGCGTAGGACACACACCCAGGCGGTCGCCCCCACAGAAAAGCGAAAACCCTACTTATTAGGTAGAACGGCTTTCAAAACAATGTTGTAAAGCAGTTGTATAGAAAACCGCTGTCACCAGTTTATCACATACCTAATTGTATAGAAACTGCGACGAAAAAATGCCAATTGTTGGTCGCGCATTTGAAGTAAGACGCTCGAAATGCCATTTTGCAACATATTCAAATTTATCTAATTACGATGCAATGTGGTTCGGTTTCCTACGCGTCTATTTAAATTGTCTTTTTGAGTATTTTCAGTTTAAAAACATGTATCTTGGTAGAATAGGCTAGATGACTGGTTTTTTTTAATTGTCCTATTCAAATGTGGCCCATAAATATAGCTGATTAATGAAAAGAAAATTAAAATCTGATCAAAAATAAGCAACTTATAAGCATTTTAATATCATGCTAGACAGAGAGGCGAAACAGCAAATCGTGACGTCACTTGTCAGTACGCCATATAAATTATATTCTGACAAGTAAGGCGTGACGTCATTTTTTGTTTTGTGGGAAAGGGACAGAGTTGTCTCTAACAAAAACTTTAAACGCTCATATATCAGAACATTATTAACCGATTTAAATAATGTTTTCAATTACCATACTATATTTACTGAAATTCTTCATCAAAGCTATTGGTTTCAACCATTTAAACATCAGTCATCTAGCCTATTGTCATCAAGCGCATTTGCACTTTGCCGGCTAGCGCGGCCCGTCACATTTCCGTTCTATTCACTTCTCTCTTCAGAGGTCGCCCCATTCGACATCTTACGGACTACGTCTCTTACGTCATAAACATCAAACACCCCAAAACAAACTGTGTAATGAAAATATCTCTAGACAAAGGTTGGAAACGGTAACATAAAGTCGTTCCCCGAAGCCAGTTGTCAGTGTTTGGTGTGGGCCATTATAAAATATACAAAAGTGGGCCCTCGCGTCCGAAAACAAATACCGAGGCGGTGGAACGCGCTACAACGTCTTAGACACGGCAAAAATAAAACTCATTCTTATAATGGGCAAAATTTTGTGAAAAGATAACACTCATATTAAAAAAAATACAACCGACTTCAACTTCGAATGCCTGGATCTTCATATTTTCTAGTAATTTTGCCTTAAAAACCAAACAACTGAACCGATTTCGATAAAATTTATAAGCGATTACCTACCAAAAAAAAAACATTAAAATCAGTTCATAATAATGTTACTAATGATCCAGGCCAGTAATTATTATCAGATTGTTATCAGTATCAGAATGATACATAATTATAATGATTAATAAGTTATCAATATAAATAAAAAACAGAAATAAATTATGTGGTCAAGTGGACCCGCGGGTCCAGCTGACCGAAGACTCCAGTAAGGTAAGAAATACCAAAGTTTTTTTAAAATAATTTATGGGTTTGCGTTTGACCGCACGGCCTACAATGGAGCAAGCTTGCCTAGAAGAAGCCGATTCACTCGCGGCATGAAGACATCCAGATTGTATCTATCGGGAAACACCCAACCCACACTGTTTGATGGAAGTTTTTGATATACCTTTAGAGAAATTACTGGTTATGAAGAGATTTAACATCAATATCTCAGGGTGACGAGCGCAGTGCATTGCGGCGCAGGATTGTGATAGTGGCAGGTGTGACGCTTACCACCAGGCGAACGTCTTGCTCGTCTCGTGGCTTGACCGTATAAATAAAACACCTTATATTGAAAATTTGTAGTTGTAGCTTCGGCTAGTCGGCAGACCACTCAACATGAAATCTTGAGGTCGCGGGTTCAAACACAGGCATGTCAATGAGCTCCTTGGAGGTTATGTACCGATTTTCATACCCAAACTATAAAACTAAGATGAGTACGAGTAAGTTCTAATTAATTTTCTTCACTCATTCCAGAAACCCACTAATTCAGTACAGATATATTGTTATCATTTTTAATTTGCCATAGTATAATTATGTTTAGGTAAGTACTTCAGACCTGGACCTGGACTTGGACCTGGGTATGTCCTTAAACTGCAACCAGAGCCACCGGAGGACGGGCTGCAGCGTCCTTTTGGTTAACGGTGGTGAGCATTCTGCAATCCCCAACCCGCCTGACAAGCGTGGGGATTATGGCAACACCCCTCTATTGGGAGGCCTTCGTGTAGCAGTGGACGTCTTATGGCTGACGACGAAGTACTTCAGAGAGAGCCAGAGAAAGTAAAAAATAAGTACCTAACTAAAACCTATACATTCGTTTTCATTACACTACGATTCAAGTTATGCTCCTCGGATAAAATATATCTGTCTTTGTCACAAGTAATTTTAAGTACTGTAAGACAGGTCTACTGTTTCTAAGCTCTACAATTTCTATAATGGAAAAATGTTTGGTGTAAGTTGGTATATAGAACAAATAAGTATTTCTATAGTTTTGGCTGTACAAATACTTGGTAATAATATTACTTCGTTTTGTACGTTGCGTTTGGACCACCAACAAAGTATTTGGTATCCATGAAGTAGTAATCTATGACCACAGAAGAAATAAGAGTACTACGTACTAGGACCTACATATAACTACAAGCAGTATTGGCGCTCGGTATACGTCAATTAAAAATTACATTCTCTCGTCACATAAAAAAAAAAAAGAAATAACAGCATTATAGTCACCTTTATTTAAGCCAGATACTCTGACTATAGTTTTATCAACGTCCGATTAACTTTTTCAAGGAGTGAAAACAAAGCTTGACGCGCATGCGGCCTCGTTCTGCTGCGCACATGCACAACTGTTTGTAAGGAAATAACAGTTTTTTTTCGCGATTTCAGGGTGCAGCAACAATGGTTCACAACGATGAGTAACAATATGACCTCCTTTAGGCTCAGTAAGTACTTCCCTTCCACGTAACTTTGTATAATTATGAGCCTAAGCCACGTAAGACATTCGTAGGCATTTTGCTATAAGTAAGTTTCATTCTGATCATAAAGGGTCATATCTATTTCGACTTCTATATTTTCAAAAATGTTGTACCTATTCACACAAAATATAATTATAGTATATACTATTAGTAAGTAAGTAAGTTCGTATAGGCTGAGTGGCCAGCCCTAGTGTCAGAGTTAATGTGCCCGCCCGCAGGCATCTGACATGGCTGAAGGTTGTTGTTATAGAAACTAGAACAAACAACCGGTACCAACAATTTAACGTGTCATCCGATCCACGGTAGCGCTCAGAAATAAATGCCACTCACGGTCACCCATGGGAAGACTGACCGGACCGTCAGTTGCTTAAGGGGGCGACTAATGCCAAAAGTAAGTAAAAGGTGTATTTTTAAACACATAGTTTAATGATAAAGAACTTAAATATTCAGATTAAAATAATAATATAGGTAGGGGAAAAACCTATAAAAGCCGAGTAACCGAATAGAATTTTGGAAAACAATCTAGTTTATTTATAAAAAAATATACAAATTACCAACAAATATAAACTGTTTTAATTCAAATGCTCAAAATTATCAGCGACAGCACCACATTATTTTTTACGAAATACATAGCCAAACTAATGTTTTAGCACAGTACCCGTTTTTTTTTTTATTTCATGCCTACATTTTGAATAATGAAATAAAATCCCACCTAAATTGCTCAAAGCCATCATCATTATCAATTGTATCATGCGATTTTCGACTCTAAACTAATGCAAGACGCGCGGGTGAAATCCGTTATTTTTCTGGCATAAGTCGCACTCTTAACATCGGTGATCGTTTAGAATCACCTAGACAAGCTACGCCACGAGCGCTACAGAGAGTATTATTAGTCAGAGCGTCAGAGTCAAACTACTATTATACCTAATAGAAGAGATGAAGGTAGTAATGTATCTAGAATGTTTTTAAATAAGTATAGCAAGATATTTAAAAAAGTGTGCCTAGCTGCCAGAAAGATGTACTTTAAACAAAAGGTTGATAATGCTACTAATAAGATTAAATGCGCTTGGCAAATTATCAAAGACGAAACTGGAAAGGGTGGTAACTGTGATAAAAACTGTGATAAAATTTTAAATTGTAATGGTGATCTAATGTATGATAGAAATGAAATTTGTAATGTATTCAATAATTATTTTGTTAATATAGCTAATGATCTCACAAAAAATTTGAACTGTTCTACTGAGGACTCTCTGACATTCTTAAATAATTTTATACCTAGCCATACTTCAAATTTTATCTTGAGACCTATTTCTGTAAATCGTGTAATAAAAATAATTAGGCAAATGAAACCCAAAAAATCCAATGATTTCTGGCACATTACACCGTATCTTTTGAAAAAACTAGAGGATGTAATTGTACTCCCAATTACGACTATAATTAACAACTGTATTTACGAAGGGGTTTTCCCTGAGGACATGAAGGTTGCTAAAGTTGTTCCGATATTTAAATAAGGTGACGTTACGAACTGTAACAACTACCGCCCTGTATCTGTTCTTCCTAGTGTAAGTAAGATCTTTGAAAAATATATCACCGAAGAACTCATGTCATACATGATAGATGAAAAGCTTCTCAATACTCGTCAGTTTGGCTTTCAAAGGTCTAAATCTTGTAAACATGCTATAACTCGACTCATTATAGACATTCTGTCTGGCCTTGAAAGACGACAGAAAACTTTTGGCGTTTTCTGTGATCTTTCAAAGGCGTTTGATTGTGTTTCTCATGATATTCTTATTTCAAAACTAAATCATTATGGTATTCGCTGCACTGAGTTAAATTTGTTTAAGTCGTATTTGCATGATAGGAGTCAGGTAACAGAGGTAAATGGGTGTAGATCTAATAGGAGTACTATCAACTTTGGTGTTCCTCAGGGATCAATCCTGGGACCCCTGTTATTTATTATATATGTAAATGCCCTGTCTGTTACAACAAATAATGTCGACGTGGTTTTGTTTGCGGACGACACTAGTTTAGTAGTTAAGGGCGAATCTGCAACGGGTGCCATTTCACAAATAATACACTCGATAGAAAATATCAAACGTTGGTTCTCAGCAAACAATATGCTGTTAAATGTTGAGAAATCTCATGTAGTTAACTTTGATCTAGGCACGAAGAGCAAGCCTTCCTCAATTCAACAGGTAGAAAAATCTCTAGGTGACTTTAACTTGTCAATTTCAAATGAAGTCAAATTCCTGGGTGTATGGCTTGACAATAAATTAACGTGGATTACTCATATTAGCGAGTTAACAAAAAAACTTAGTTCAGCCACGTATGCTATAAAAAAGATTAAAGACCTAGCTGGGCCTGTAGCAGCTAGAACGATTTATTTTGCATATTTTCACTCGCTCCTAACATATGGAATACTCTTTTGGGGATCAGCTGCTGAATGTCACACCAAAAGAGTATTCATTCTACAGAAACGAGCTGTGCGGTATATACTTGGACTAAAAAAATTAGACTCATGTAGGAATGTTTTTAGGGAATTGGGCATTATGACAATGACGGGTGAATGTATCTATCAGAATATATTATATGTCCTTGAAAACATTAATAGTATGAAAAGAGCCATTGATTGTTATGGAGATGGATGTCGAGATAAAAATCGAATTCTACCGCCACTAAGAAGGTTGACGAAAACGAATAATAGCTTCTATTGCCTGGGAATAGAATTTTATAATAAGATCCCTGATTGTATCAAATGTAAATCTAATAGTGACATATTGAATTATATTAAAAAATGTTTGATTGATAAAAGCTATTACAGAATAGCAGATGCTATTACGGACAGAACTATATTTAAACAGTCTTAATTTATATTTAGTTTATAAAATTATATTATTTTTTTCTTAAATTATATTGATTTAGTAGTTTTAATTTTGACGATGCTTTTGCTGATCTTAATAATTATAATTGTTATTTTATCTAATACATATTCAATATCAAAGTGAACTATTATGATTGTATATTTTGACGTTTCTAAATGCATGTAATCATGTTTACAGAATAAAATGAATTTGAATTGAATTTGAATTAAGTCACTATTAATAATTATTACTCTGAGACCGAGCACTTCAAAAGGTTAAACCTAGACCCTAAGCAGATATTTAAAAAGGTCGGAAATAAAACCTGCTATTTCCAGCTCTTTAAGCCAACTCACTACCAATCAGCCACAGAAGTCATCGTAGAATTTGCGTGTGCACGTGATTTTCCCTATATCTTGTACAATATTACCTAAACATCCGCCCATACAACTATCACCTATTCTGCGCCCTCTCCCACTAATTAATCACCAGCATGTTCCATTAAAACAAATACTACCACCAATCGTAATTACAATTTTATTTAACCAACAGAACAACATCCATAAACGCCCGAAGCTCTAAATCAAACGCGCAGCATAAAAGGCTATATGGTATTTTTTCATTATTTTACATCACTCATAAAAGTATGCGACGACAAAAGACTCTCGCGGTCACGCGAGCGAATGAGGACATCAATTAATTCGCCACATAAAGGTCTGATCCCACTATATCGCGGCCTTAACCACTAGTAGGGGATGTGACAGCCCAAAGTTGCCAAAAGATGGCGTCAGAATCATCTTTATTGAAAATATTTTTTACGACATAGATTGCGATTTTATTTGAAGAAAATCAGTAATCGCCATCGTGAACCGGTAACAGGTAAATATAATAATAAAATAAAAATCACTGGTCATTTTTCACACAGCGCCATCTAGCCTCAAACTAAGCAAAACTTGTAATATGGAAACCAAATAACTGATGGATACATATAAACTTTTTTTTGTAAATACTTACTTTTACTTATAATACATAGGTACAGACGCAGAACAAACATTATGTTCGTCACATAAATGTTTGCCCTGGATGGGGATCGAACCCACTCCCTACAGCTCTGAAGGCAGACATGCTACAAACTGAGCTATATAAGGCAGTGATTGTAAATAGCCCATATTTTTGATTGTAAAACGGTAACTAAGTACAACAAAATACTTACATACAAGCTAATATAGCTTCGCAGTAAAGTCTTGAAACTAAAACGTTAATAAAACGCTGTTTTAAACTATCACGGTTATTCAATACAGTTTTATATTTACCGGATATTTACCGTGATTGTGTTGTGTGTTGTTGTTACCTTTTGACAACTTATTCTTATCCCCCCCCCCCTTACTCTTCAGTCTGTCCCCCGTGATGCATGCAACTGCGCCTTAAGGGCTTAAGGCTTGTATTTACCAAATTTGCCCCTCGCAAAATCAAATTTATTTAGTCAAATTACTATATTTAGAGCCCAAAAAAACAAAATGTTACAGAAGAACATCCGGCTTAGTAACTTTTGTGGATGAAAACACGATTGATTATACTTTCCTCGATAGAAAAAAATACCGAAACAGTGTCTATTTTTAAACCTTTTTCAGTTTTATGTCCCAATAACAGCACATAGTCACATTAAAAAAATATGTATTATAAGTTAATAGTATTTTGGAGAACATGCTGTGGTTCAAAGTTATTAATTTCTATACTTTTCAAGTAATCTGAGAAAATTTTCAAAAATCGAAGTTTGACTCGCACGAATCTGCGTAACCGCCATATTTTTGCCCCGCTAAATGTGACTCTACCTGATACAGCTTTAGACTAATGATTGATCTCATTAAAAAATGTGGAAAACCCGGCCTTAATATCGGAAGCTTTTTTCACAACACAATCACGATAAATATCCCTTAAATAATAATAAAAGTAAGTAAGTAAGTTCGTATAGACTGAGTGGCCAGCCCTAGTGTCAGAGTTAATGTGCCACCCGAAGGCCTCTTACATGGCTTGACGATTGATGTTATAGAAACATAGAACAAGTAACCGGGACCAATCATTTAATGATTCATCCGACCCACGGTAGCGCTCAGAAATAAATTATTACATAATAATAATAGAAATTGACACTTTTCTATCCTAAAATGTTATGAAAAACAAGACTTTCATGATCAGTTTGAGCAGCTAAATCTGCGTGCTTCGTCTTCGACCACGCCTTTGCTTATCAACAGGAGAGATGGAAACCAAACGCAGAGTTCCCCGGGGTAAATAAAGCCATGCGGGATGAATGAGTGTGTGTGTGTTTCATAAACAATCATCTTCCTCAAATGTACTACAGGGTTGCTAGTATGTAGAATGTTCGGATAGTGGCGCCCCTATTAATTTCTATTATTTTTTTTCAAGTAAAAAAAAGTAATGAATCCATACTTGTATCCAGACCGATGAAAGTCCAGAGACAATCCAAAATCCAGGCCGCGTGAACAGCATTTTTAGTAGAAATATAAGTTATTTTAACATAAAGTAATTCATAATGATGAATTATTATATAGGTAAGTACAATGATCTTCCACGTAGGTATATACAGAGCTAGTTCTAATCAGTTAACTTTATTCTGTACATCAAAACAAACAACTTTTACTATAGGGCCAACATTGAAATCGCGAAAAAATTATCAGCTGTTCCATACAAAAAATTCATCGACCTCGGGCAAAATATAGGAAAAGCTGTTTTTTTTCGCGATTTCAATGTTAGCCCCTTAGTAAAAGTTGTTTGTTTTGATGTACAAAATATGCCCTTAAAAGATGCTAACTGATTAGAACTAACCCTATATTTCATTTAGGTATATGTTTTAAATTAATACCTTTTGCTATTCCATCCAAAACCTTTTTAACGCTTAGATAGACGATACAACACACACGTGTTTCAAAATACACTCTCAGCGAATGAATATCTTCAAAAGCGTGTCATGCCGTATAAATAATAATCCATACTTTGGGCTCACTAGTTATTATTCTGTGCTTTGGGTAGGTGCTCCTGTACCCTAAAATGTTCTAAATCATAATCTCGGTGGTAGCGGTGAGACGGACACAAGTTATTAATTATGTTATAAAAAAGTCATAGCTGAATTAACATATTTATGGGTCTATAAAGTTGTAGGTGGTGGTGGGTTTGTTCTATGACGCTGTAGCTAGAGGTGACGCTTGAAATGCCGTCGGCTACCGATAGATGTCGTTACTTGAATACAGAAAAATGTCTAACGGAAAATGGTCACAAAGTAGATCACATAATCAGCTAGAAGACGTCCTCCAGTTTTAGGACATACCCGGGTCTACATAATCACAAAATGGATAAGTATCTTTTAATTTATGTGATCGCCTTCTTTACTAAAGATGCAAGTTGTGTCAAGTCCAATGCAGAGGTGCCAATAGATGGCGCTAGAATCAATTTATTGAAAATATATTTTTACGTCGTTTATAGCTAATCAATTTTAAGTAAATCTTATATGATGCTTATAGGGCAAGCATAGCGCAGTGATTGTAAATCGCTCATATGTTTTATGGGAAAACAAACCATATTAAGTACATATTTATATTAGCCATATTCGTTCTTTATCTGCTAGGCTGCGTTCAGTATCATCATATTATATCCCATTGATAAAGAAAAAAAATATATGAAGTGTCCTTCGTTTTTTGTTTTTGTTAAATGATATTTTCATTTTTACGGGAATACTCACCAATCCTAAAACTGTGCAAGTTATATAAAGAGTAAAGAAATTTACGTGTAGTTTTCACACCATGATATATCAAAACTGATAAATCTGTCGATAGCCTTCCAGTTCCAATTACTCGCTTGTCACTTTATCAAAGCCAGCTTCATCCGTGAAAAACCTTTGTCGATGACACCACTACGTGCGAAACTGTAGACTAGGTGATTTTAGACAGGTGTAAGGATCGCTTGACTTGAAATCGTGAGGCCGCAGGTTTAAGTCCCGGCTCCGAAGCAAGAATACATTGGATTTTATGTAACTACAGATTTTCAACCACTTGCTTTTCGGTGAAGGAATTCATCGTGAGGAACACGTCCGGAGAAGAAATTCAGTGATATATTCGGATGTTAATACTTAGGGAATATGCATGTTTTTTTATTGACTTACAAAAAAGCTGTCTCGCAACAAAACAAATTTTAATACTAACCGTCTTAAGCATAAACGGGAAAACTGTATTTCAAATTTCAAACCTATTTTAGATAAAAAGTGTTTTGTCTAATTTTTTTCTAATTACGTTTGAGTATGAAAAAAGAAGACAAAACACTTTTTAACAAAAATAGGTTAGAAATATTATTTAGTGTTTTATGCCATAAGACGGTTATGTTATATAACTAAATAATAAACATAATTATTAGTCTCGTGTTAGACAGGGAGGGCACTATAGAAGCTAATGACGTCAAAGTATACAATTTCAAACAAATTCTATACGTACGTGTTTTGTTAGAAAGGGACAAATGACTCCCTCCCAAATATAATATTATGTAACTTATACTTTTTAGTTAAACAAAATATAAAACAAAACCAATAGGTTAAATGGTAACTCTCAGCTCTATCTACCCACACTAGCAAGTACGTTTCATGCTGGTTTCATGCCCGCCATTGTATCAGAGTGCAATCACGATCACCTCACCGAGAAACCACTCCCACACTTCAACATTTTCATTCCATAAACCATTTTAATGGAAAATCGATGATATAATTCAATTAAGTACTCGGCGACCGCGCCACAAATCAGCTCTCTCATTTTTACCGCATTTTCTCCCAAAACAAAACAACGTCTAGAGCGTGGACAGGGGAGAATTTGGGGTTCAAATACCCCCTAAAACGTCGCCATCCTCGTCACTGTGATATACGCAGGAGAGGAAAATCAGTGGGAATGTTTTGACGCCATACGTAGGACCAGAGACATTGACTGAAATAGATAACGTCAAAATTCGTCAATTAGTCAAAATTAGGCATCTGACTGCCTTGTAGCCCAGTTGGTAACTTGGCTGCCTTCAGAGCTGCTGTGGGCCGTGGGTTCGATCCCCACCCAGGGCATACATTTATGTGACGAACATAGATGTTTGTTCTGTATCTGGGTGTAGTAGCTAATTAGGTAGGTACCTATGTATTGTATGTACATATTTACAACAAAAAAAATGTACATAAGTATTCTATCAGTTATCTGGTTTCCATATTACAAGCTTTGCTAAGTTTGGGGCTAGATGGCGCTGTGTGAAATGTCCACCGATATTTAGTAAATTATAAAAAAAAAAAATACGTCTGGACGTGGAACCGATAACGGAGCGTAGACTAAATAATAATACCCATTTAAAAAAAAATACAACCGACTTCAACTTCGAATACCTGGATGACATCTTCATATTTTCTAGTAATTTTCATTTAAAAACCAAACTACTAAACCGATTTCGATAAAAAATATATGGGACCACCTTTGAAGTATTTACTTACGAAATAATCATCAAAATCAGTTCATAATTGGCGGAGTAATCGCGTAACATGCATACAAAAAAAACACAGTCGAATTGAGAACCTCTTTTTTTGAAGTCGTTGATAAAATAGCTTTGACGAGAATGCTCCCTTGTTTGCACTCCCTTCGAGGCTACTTTTGGCACGCGAAGAAAATACACTCGCATCATATATTTCGATCAATCTCTATGCGTATAGGGCAGTAGTACCTAGGCACTAGTAGTGCGAAGGCAGAAAAAAAGTAAAGAACTGGTAAAGTCACGTGCCGTGGAAATCATTTGTGAAGCAGGCGACCGATACGGGCTGATAATGACGATGATGGAAAACATCCAATTTATGACCTTGCCACATGTGTTCGTGTAGCAACAGTGATGTTTTAAAAAGGTGTATTTGGATACTATCAGGGTAAGTATCTTCAAGTCGCGAGTGAATCGAGTTTGTTATAGTCAAGCGTGTTCTATAGCGATCCAAATCAAGTTTTTTTTTAATATTCTATTGTGGTAACTGGACAAAAATACTGCGAATATTGTTGCAAAAAAAAGTTCTACGACACTTGTAACCGACCTACCTATACAGCATGCATAGATACGTATATAACCTACCATAGATACCTATAAAGCGTGACCTATACTATTATTTATTCTGTGCCTATACAACGTTATTACGGCATTTCTTTGAACGACAATACTCGTGTATGACGACAAACTCTCTATTTATAGGCGATTTGCTTCTAGCCAATCGGTAAAGCTAAGCGATTGACTAGATGTTCTTGCATCTAGCCAATCTGTAATCTGCAGCGCGAGTATCATTCTTAACGATCGATAAATTTGACATTTAAATCGGTAAAATTCGATACAAATCGGTATTTTCTCAAATTTGTCAAATAAATCAGCTATACCGACACGTCAAATTAGCGACATACAGAACGGTAGTCGCGCTACTGGATAGGGAATACGTTGAGAGGCCACGAGAGTTGACTTAATACGGCCCTGGCATTAAAAGAAAACCGGTAAGGACTTTAATCTGATTCCATCGAGTCATTAGCCAAATGGGTTAAGCGCTGTGCTTTTCATAAAGTATGATTTATTTGTGTTTATCTCTATTTGCGCCGTTGGCGTCGTATTGTCCGGACGCAGCGGACGCAATAAACAATTATAATGGAATTACCGCTAAAAATAAAAGAAGGCTTGTTGGTGACACACACAGCGCCATCTAGCACCAATCTAAGCAAATATTGTGCTATGGGAATCAGACAGCTAATAGAATAGGTACTTAATTTAAAAAATGTCCCTTGAATAAATATTAAAATATGACAAATTTATAAAATTCCTCAAATTTGCAAAAAGATAGCTCGAAAATTATATTTTTTTTGTTTGTAGTTTTAAACTGCTCCAGACTTACGGCACCCACGTCCCACACCCTACAGCTCCCAAGGCAGAGATACCTGTGGTACAAAGCAGTTTAACTTAATTGAACTACTCTATTCAAGCAAGCTTATGCTAGCTTTACTACTAACAGACGTACATACAGGCTTACAACTTATTCAACACATATAGATTCGTCAGCCGGACAAACGACAGACACGTTCGAAAGTTATAGAATAAAATGGCAAAAGGCGCGGGAAAATGAAAACCTACGAATGTTAATATTGCTGCCGACGAACGTACGAGCGAATGGAGACGCGGGAAGTAAGAAAAGGCGGAAGATGGTGGATGTGGTACTTAACAATGATCCAGAGTACACCCCCGAACTGTAAGTTCACGGTGCCTAATACGTGGTTAAAGCTTCTTTTCCTTGATAAGAGCCTTGTCTTACAGCACTGGATCAAGAATGAGACAACACACATATTATCTGATTTATTTCTGTATATATAATACAATACAAGACCTCCTTTGCTACTAGTTTTTTTAAAAAAAAGCTAGCATTATAAAGCGTTAGGACATCGGACAAAACGACAAAACTCCCTAGCCATAGTGCTAATCATGGAGGATAGGGAGTTGTGATGAGGAACTTGCGGCCGTACCTGTGGATTTTGTAGACGGATTGTGTGACGTCACACTTATTTGGTCAGTCTGCTAGCGTTCGCCTCGCGTAACAGTCATTCGGGCTTACAAAACACACGTACGACTTTTAGTGTTTTTACTTAGTAAAAGTGAATATAAAATGAGTTGCTGTGTTTCTTCATGTAAAAACTATCGCGGCAAACATTCTGATGACATGAATGGCGTCTCATTTCATTCGTAAGTAATTTTATTTGTATTTTCTAAGGTTCGTTTTAGAAAATATGTAATGTTTCTTGGTGTTTTTAACTAGTTCTAGAGATGGCGCCACTTTATTTAACGTTAACCATAAAAAAATACGTTTCAGAGCACTTTTTAAATTACATGAACTATGCTTGCTTAAATTTATTATTTTTATATAATGTGTTTTTGGTTTATTCCGGCTTTTAAACTAGTGGTTCTAGTTAAAACTTTTGTCTTCAGAATTTACGAAAGCGACATCTGACGAGAGAGTAAGAAACCTGGTGTTTATAAGAGTTCTCCACTTTTTTCGATTAAGCACTTCTCAAAAACTTATTCTGAATTCCGCTAGATGGTAGCTCCATGTGCGGACTCTAGCGCCCCTCCCGCGAGCTCTACACCTCTCCGCACGATCACGCGTCCTTCTATAGAAAAATCCTTTGATCGCGTCTCTGCTTCTATTACTCTGTGGTGCTAATGCAAAATCTGGCCTGGTCCTGTGCTTATCTGATCCAGATTCGACCCGCAATAGTCAGGATATCGTCAACCCGTCTTCCAGCTGGAAGACTAAGACTCCGCAAGGTACCAGATTAAATAGTGTGCACAGTTAATAGTTCCTATTTATCTCTATAACTTCTCTAATAATCTTGGTTATTATATCGCGTTGTCATTCGGTATAATAGCGATGTAATAAATATATACATAGACCTAGTTGAAATTACAGGGCTCATACAGGGAAATAAAGCCCACCATCGCATGTCTCAAAATAATGAGTGGCAATGCAGTGACAACCTGGATTTATTTATTTATTTAATAGAGTGACGAGACGAGCGAGACATTAAGGTAAGGTAAGGTAGGGTAAGCATCACGTCTGCTAATAACAATAGCAGTGCTAGAATTGTGAACTTACGAACAAAATCATGCGCCGCACTGCACTGCACTCTCACAGATACACTGCGCTGCTGCGAACTTGTTTTGTTGTTCAAAATTCTGGATACCAATGCAATGATCTTGGGTATGTCCTAAAACTGCACCCAGACCCACCACCACCACCTCACGGTGGTGAACATACTGCGATCCCCAAGCCGCCTGCCTAGCGTGGGGTTATAGCAACCCCTCTCTATTAAGGGCAAGGCCTTTGTCCGGTAGTGGACGTCTTCTAGATGATGATGATGACTGCAATGATCATGGGCATGCGTTACCTCTTACGATGCGAGCGTTTCATTCTCATTAGGTAATTGATACCATCAAAAACATTGATCCTGATTTTCGTAAGTACCACATCCACTGTGTACTTTCGATAGTCGCTGTTTAGCGCGGCTCCACTGCGCTTACTTTTTCTCTTTGTTACGGGCTCACGTTATTATTAAAAACAATAAATCGCTGAGGGCGCCACCTACCACTATTGCTTTCACTCGCCATACCACCCTACCCCGCCGCGCCCAACCGGTAATTACTGGAGTGAAACATGAGGTTCTTAAACGAAAATAGCGATTCAATACTTGATTACTAGTTTATTTTAAGCGATCATGTTTGATGCAGTGTGTTTGGCAGTACCTACTATACGTAACCATGTAGGGCTGCGCGGATAGGTAGTATTAAACCAAAAGGATGCCATTTCGCTCATAACTAACATAGCTTATAGTTTGGAGATAATTCTGTAATCGTGAAAAAAAGGCACACATATGTTTTTAAAGTTTAAACAGGAAGAAAAATGATAACCTCCGGCAGGACTCGAACCTATGCATACGAGCAGTCTCTATGGGTTTCCGTCCCAAATGCTTTGCCAATTAAGCTTCAGAAGTCTCTGCCTTAGATGCCAAATTTCCCAACCTGTTACAAGCTACCAACTAAAGCGTTGGTGGCCATACAATTTTAAAAGAGAGTGGACTGTTCCTTCCAGGTAGCGGGCTGTATCCTAGACCACATCACTGTTGACCATCAAGCAGGATGTGGCCAAAGGCAAACCAATTTTGTATATAAAATAGCGATGGTAATAAAAAATGGTGCATAATTTTTTTCTATGGAACAGCTGACGTGTTTTACGCGAAGTTGACCCTGTAGGAAAAGTTGTTTACAATGATAAGTATATTTTATGATGACTTTCTTTCGCTTAGTAATACCGATAGACGTAACCTTGAATAATTGGCCGAGCGAAGCGAAGGTTAAGTAAGTCTACTGGGGCAGATCGGCTGTTGTATGTATGTTTGTATGTATGTATTTTCAACGATACCTTGCGAACCGTTGATCCAATCTTTAGGAAATTTTGTAAGCAAGCAGTTCGTGCAAATACAATTATTAAACACTGTTTTAAACTATCACGGTTGTTTACTAAAGTTATATTATTATTAACGTGATATTTACCGTGATTATGTTGGGAATGATTTCCCGATATTTCGGCGCAGTAGACTGACACACTGACTGACGACTGTAGAGTGTCTACTCGTGAACATGGTGCATGCAACTGCGCCGAAATATCGGGAGCACATTTCACAACATAATCACGGTAAATATTCCGTTAATAATAATAGAACTTTACAATTATCAAGTTCAAATATGAGCTAAATTGGTCAAGGGGTTTGAAAGATGTGGAGGTCGGGAGGTTTCAGTTCGCTGCGAACTACTAGTACTGTACTAGTACACTTTATACGGAATATGCGGAAAAAACTAGGTCGTAGTTACTTATAAATGAAACCAAATAAAACTACGATAATAATTTTCCCTAAACTATATCTCGAACACTGAACAGAATGAGTGATGCGACCTCGCCATTTCATTCCGGAGCCACTACTCAGCTGGGAATAGTAATGATTTAATCACTTTAATTAGTTATTTACATAATTAAGCAAATTAATCCATTCGGCAGCAAGCCTATCGAATAGTCGCGATCGAATCTCGCTCCCCTGGCACGATCTAATGGAATTGATTTGACGGGCTGATTTTTATTTTTCTGCGGGCTTACTTCGTTCTGCTATTGCAGAAAATAATTCTTCGGAAAAATAAAAATGTTGATGTATTTTTTACGTAATCTGTCTCATAATAAAAAGTCGTGGTAGCCTAATCGGGAGACCAGCGGGTCGCAGTCACGGGTTCAAACCTGCGGCCCGGACATGCAGGATATGGAGGGATAGCCCTTAGTAAAAGTACTTAGTTTATAATCAGGGACCGCGGAAGTACTCTGTGACGGCGGAGGGGTGGGCTGGGGTTTGTCGGGTGGGGCAAACAGAGACATCTTCTTTACCAGGAAGTAAAACTGTTTGATTTTAGGGTTTTTCTTCTTTTTTTTTTGATTTGGCCCCTCTGCCCCCCACTTCCGTGGCCACTGTTCGTAAAGACGAGTACTGTGACTTATTTTCAGCTTATAGTAAAATAATTATTCGCGTAACTCTGTAGGTATATTCACACCGGGCCTAAAGCCTACGCCCAGCAGTGGAATATTAAGGCTTATGAAGTAATTGAAGTATAAATAACATGATAATACATTTCAAATACATTTTCATCACACTTGCTCGTAACGTTTATTACATCGGGTTTAGGCTCGTAATCTAAGATATTAGGATTATTAGATATTAAGATATTATATAGGCACATGTGTTTTTTTAATTTATGTTTATTTTCATATGTAAAATATATTATACAGCACTTGTTTTAATTTTTATGTCCCGGTTAACTTAAGTTTGTTTGTTGTGTAAGATTTCAAGTTTTATATATATACGAAACATTCTTAATTTAACCGGGTAATACAGGTTATTTTTCCTAATACCAAATATTGTTATCGTTTTTTCTGTGTGGTTGTTTATTATCAATAAGTTAATAACAATTCAAACAGTTTTTTTCCACCCATGTATGATAAAAAACGTCGTATGAAACGCGTGAGCTTTGGTTAAGACACTCTCGGCTCACATTATCGCGCTCACCTGTGGCTCGTGCGCATAATATCGCAGGTGTAATGACCAACATAGCACACTTGTATCTACGTAGGTACTATTATTGGAAATATGTATATTTGAAAAAGTTTAATAATGAATCGATTGGCTCCAAACTAGTTCTAATACTGTGTCTCGGAAACCAATCATCATCAGCCCAAAGACATCCACTGTGGACGAAGGCCTCCTTGATAGGGAGGGGTTGCCATAATCCCAACATTTGGCAGGCAGCTTGGGGATCGCAGAATGCTCAACACCATTAACAGAGAATCATATTGGCAACCAAAGGCCTCTCCAAAATATGAGACTTAGGTACTCTAACTAAGTACTAACAGCGCAGATGTACCATATTTTATGTGCTTTTTATGTTTATGATATATTTTGTATTATTGATACATGATACCTAGTTTCAATTTGAACTAATGCTTGCTAAGCAAAGTTTTGCTAAGCCGCGTTTATTAGCCTTATTGCACGCGAATCTCGCAATCGCGTCATTATAATATGCGGCATTGTGGCAACAAAGCCGCACATACAGCCTCGGTGTAAATATAGCTTTATAGCGCGGCTCTATTAATAGCCTACTAATTAAACATAACGCTAGGTTATGTGCTGGTCGATTATAATTTCTCTTTAGCTGACCCCATCAGTGTAACGATAGCTAATGGTAACACTGTGACTGGCATGACTAAGTCAAATCATGAACCTGAGTAGTGTTGGGATGACTTGATTTTGCTATTATTTGCGCGTATACCTAAGTATTTGCCAGTTATTCAACCGCCAAGCAGTAGTGTGCAAGCGTTACTGTGTTTAGGTTTGAAGAGCAATGTTACCAGAGAAATTACTGGGTATGAAGAGATTTAACATCTAATATCTCAGGGTGACGAACGCAGACCAGTGCGGCGCAGGATTGTGTTCGCAAATTCACAATTCTAGCACTGCTAACTGTTAGTGGCAGGCGTGACGCTTACCACCAGGCGAACGTCTTGCTCGTCTCGTCACTTGATTTAATACAAAAAAACATATACAGAGTGTCCAAAAAATTAAGGATCCTGTAACTCGATAGTTAACAATCATGTCCCAACATGAGGTTCAAAATATTTTTTGGAAAATTCCTCCAAAATTACTTCAAACTTAATGGTGAGTTTTTAAACCCTGTATATCAGTCATATAAAAAAATTGTTAATATATATATATATATATATATATATGATGTTAAGATAATTCTCGAACATTTTTTTTTTAAATGAAAGTTTAATAAATTGGTTCAAATAGCTGACTTTAATACCTCAAAAACGGCCAGAATGTAAGTACTGAAACAAAATTTCACATCATACTAAGAGATGATGTGATGACGAATGAGTGAATGAAGTGAATGAAGAAATGAGAATGAGTGACGAATTCAATCAAAGCCAAAAGGTCAAAAAAAAAAAACATTTTTTTTGCATCTGGAGTCAGTCAGCCGGAATGTAGAGGACTGGGACGGATAATGTGGATCCGAACGGAAAACTTTCCGATTGAGTTGTGAATACCTCTGCTGTATTGTCATGCTTTTTTGTGGTTATTGTTTGTCCAACAAAGTACTTGCCCATGGTGTTTTCTATTCTTTTGTTCTTCTACAACACAAATTAGTAAGTGCGGATTATTAATTAGAAAGTATTAAGTAGTGTGATTTCTTTTTAATTAAACAAATTATACGAAAAAAAGAGAATCATATCTCGTCAAGTGCCATCTATCCTTTGGCTGTAGAACTGCCTTTCGACAGCTGTCTGAAACTTCTCATTACATTATGATTTGATAATTTTCCTTCACTGGCAAAAGCACTATGTGAGACACCGTCAATTTCATGAAAAAATTAGTAGATTAGATAATCGGAAAAGCTTTTTTACAAAAAAGTATCTAAGTATTGTAGCGGTCTGATCATTATTTAAGCTTGACAAAATAAATATAGAAATTAAAAAGAGCGCCACTATCACAAATCATTCTAAATACAGACCTGTAAAAATTGGATGAGTTCACCCACAGACGTAATTATACCAAACTTCCAGAAGAAAAAAAAACGTTTCTAGACTTTTTTACTAAGGATAACTTGCCTTGACTTTAGGATCTGAACGAATAATTGTACTTATGACGTCATCTATGAGATTTATCGAGGAAACTTTTCCCCAAATTAGTAAAGGTCCAAACTTTCAGTTATTAGTAAAAGTCCAAACTTTCACTGTAGCCTTTAACTAATAAACGTATATTAGCCTCTGAATAGTTGATTCGTCTTTTAATATTAGTAAACCGATGTTTAAAGACTAAAGACTGATTAACCTTTCTAAAGCTACTCCAAATTTATTAATAAGAGCCAAAACTATCGGCTTTTGCTTATTTTCAAACAAACATTCGTTCAGGAGCCTCACAGACGTAAAATTAAGAATGGTTCAAAAACTCTTTTTAGGGTTCCGTACCTCAAAAAGAAAAAAGGAACGCTTATAGGATCACTCCGTGGTCCGTCTGTCTGTCTGTCTGTCAAGACCTTTTTTCTCTGGAACGCGTTACCTCCACGCGTTGTTGAACCTCAACTCACCTCAAGTTGAAATTTATATCAAATATGTAAGTCAACGGTCCCTTGGAGCGGTAAAAAAATCAAGCTTTTAAATCAATGCAATTAAAAATTATAGCGATTTTTGCGAGTTTTTTAGAATGTACTAAATCAAAATTTATAGGGTAGTTCCCGTTGAACCAGGATCATGAAATTTACCGAGAATTGCTTCTCTTGCTTGGTCATAAAACAGTAGTTATAGAAAAAATCTGAAAATTAATAATTTGTAGATATATCGTCAGTTCTCAAGCCAAACCTTGAATATTGTTTGTTCCTAAAGTTCCCAAAAAAAATACTAGATGGCGCTCTACACTACTAAAACGCGCAAGCGTTTCGTTCGTTGTTTTAGAGGATTTCGATCGCAGCTGCTGCTTATAACAATCTGACTAACTTATCTCTACAGATGAGCGAGGGAGTACACCATCGTAGGTTTTGAAGAAAACTGACAGCTGCCTACTGAATATTTTTAGTTCTTCCATTTGATCAACAGTACAACTAAGTTTGTAGGGTTTAGAAGAATATAGAAGAGTTATATAGAAAGGAATTTTACGCACAAGTTAAAACCTATTCTTAAGCCAATTTGGTGGCTGGCACCTACCAAAGAGATTGTAAACACTACGTTTTAGGACCTACTGCGTATTAATTCAATGTTCACTCTAATACGAAGAAAGGTATTTCACAAAAAAGTTTAAGCCTTCTCATATGTACATCGCTGCCTTTTGCATTTTTTTCTTTCTTAATTTTTGGCATCGCAGTTTGTGTATTCTGCCAGTTTCAAGTATAAGCATATTACAAGTTTTTGATAGTATCAGGTCTATTGATAAAAACTCACGTCACGATTAGTCATAAAATAAAATCACGGTCAAGCTCAAGTCATGCCCTAAAAATTTGGCGACTTTACTAGGGGGCCGTCCATTAATCACGTGATGTTTTTTTTGCATTTTTTAACCCAGCCATTAAAACCAGCGAGACGTTTCTCGCTGGTTTTAATCTTTTTTAGGCTTGCGTGCTCAAAGAGAATGCAACTGTACCCTATTAATAAGTCACCTACCGTGTTTATCTGCCCAGCCGTCTGTCCGATCTTTACCTATATCTCGCGAACCGCACTAAGTAGCCGGTTAAAATGTTCACAGCATATTTGTTACATACTATCTCCGATTACCTAGTGCATGTACTTGTATTTTAGTACGGAACCCTCGTTGTCCGAGTCGCAAGTCGCAAGAAGACTCGCACTTAACGGCTTTATTTACATGCTGAATGGGTTCGCGTTTGTCCTTGCCTCACCGAGGTGTAGACAAGGTTAAAGGCCGTCACAGAAGATGCTATAATATTCCATGTTAAGATGAAATATCGCAATTTTGAAATATATATTATCTTCGTCACTTGTTTGTAATTTGTTTTGTATGAGTAGCGATATTATTATGATCTAAGATAACATGAAATATTATAGCATCTCCATCGTGTGTGTCGGCTTTAAAGGTGGAGCACGCTTGCCAAAAATATGCCTATTCACTCTTTGCTTGAAGATCCTCAGATTGTAGGAGCTTGGAAATAATATTCTACAGTAGGTAAATCCTCCTTATTGTAAAGTCCATTTGTAATTAAGTACAGTACTGCACTAGTCGTAACTTCCCATACAGTCTGTGGCAGTGATGAGTACTTACCATCAGACCTGATGACACGCTACCATTAACACCTGGTTAATCGTGAAATCTCATTAGATCGACATCTGCACAGTGTTGCCAATTCAGCACTTTCGTTGTTAGAACTAGCACTATTTATGTTAATCAACGTATTTTAATACACACCCAGAACCTAATCCAGCACTAAACACTATAAATAACATTAACGTATATTTTCCAGATGGCAGCGGTATTGCCAGCAACGAAAAGCTTTTTCGTAACTCTAATAGCGTCTTTTTTGAAAAATCATGGCTGTCTAGCATTGTTTTCAATGACATGTAGCATCAGTTCGTGGTATCAAGTTGGCAACTCTGCTTCTATGTATACATGTTAAGGTTGGAGAAAATTGGTTGCTCTGAACCTGATATAAAGGTTGTAGGTCCAAATCACATTAATATTACATAAGGAAAAGGTTTTTTTTTTTGTTTTTTTATGTAATTTTTTAAACCTAGTTAGAAATTCGTTTCAGAAACTAGATAGCGCTAGTCTTGCTAAGGCATGCGTGCGGTTCTATTATCGAGGTTTTTTTTAATACTTTAGTAACGCCTTTCAACTGGAACGCAAATACCGCAAGAATCCATTTCATATCGACTTGTGTTTTATTCTTTTCATATACAATTTAAAACCTGACGGCCGCGCCCGTTCTACTGAGGGAATAGTCCAAGAGTCAAAGGCAAGAATACTTTAGTCAGTAAATGAAAAAAAAAACAATATAAATAACGTAAGTAAGTACCTATTATTTTTATAAATAGTATTAAACTATAGTTTTTATGCATATATGTTAAACTTAATGATTATTAAAAAAAACGTTATGGAGTTTACGTAAGGGCTTTTATACGGTTTAAGACACATCCGCCAGATACCACATTTGCCTTATGTAAAAAATATACATTTCTAATTCTCTCTGGTCATAATGAGTAAGAAAAACTTCTGAAGACTTTCGCCAGATTCCACGTAGTTTGCAAAAGTGGCGCCACTGTTCATTTCTACACAAATGGGTTTTGAAGGTGGTGGACATATAAAGGTTTCATCACGATGAAACGCGAACAACATCACGGAACAAAAATTCAAAAGCGTGTGCGAATCCACCAACCCGCAACTGGGGTAGCGTGGCGGACACAACCCATTCAATCTTTGAGTTTAGACCTATATGTTCAACAGTCGACTATTCTGTTGGCGGAAACTTATAAGTGGTCCAATCATAAAACCAAGTGTTAATATTCATTTATTTAGGCTGTTAGTTTCCCAAAAAATTAAAATAAATTAAATTAATTAATTAAAAGGCTGACATAGGACAAGATTTAAAACAAAGTCAGGTTAGTTACATTAATTATAACTCAAGGCTCAACGGCTGGACCAATTTTTATGATCTCCGCCCCGAGTAGCAGAATAACTATTAAAACACTAAAAAAAACAAAAATATTATACACGATACGAACACGTTACGTTCTGGACCTGGGAATGTCCTTAAACTGCAACCAGACCCACCGGAGGACGGGCAGCAGCGTCCTCTTGGTTAACGGTGGTGAGCATTCTGCGATCCCCAAGCCGCCTGCCTAGCGTGGGGATTATGGCAACACCCCTATTGGGAGGCCTACGTCCAGGGGTGGACGTCTTATGGCTGATGACGACGTCACGTTACGTTACGTTACGTGGACGTTAGTCAGCTAGTAATGAATAAATAACTAGTCAAGTAGGTCCATAATTGAATACTACACCGTCTCTTAGACTAACATCCATTCTTTTGTTTTATTTGTATACTTCGCCGGCTTTAGGAGTCCGATACCAAGCAAATTGTATTATGCTTCCTCGTGTTTGCCATTTTAAAACAATGCTACAATTGATTTGATTATTTTGCTAATAAAGCTTATTAAATATTCAAGTTGCATTTTCCCAGTTTCCCCTTTGATGAAACTCGATCCTGTATGAAGTGAGATTTGCTGTTGTTTTTTACTGATTTAAGGTTAGCATCTCTCTCACGTAATTGTTTTATTGATCCGGGATTAAGTAATCTAGTTTAATTGAGGCAAATACTATGACTCTATTTCCGATCACATGCGGTGATGTTTTTCAGGGAATGAAGAATAGGGATTTAACATTAAGAGGCTGACAGTAGCTGATCCTCAGCGGTCTCTGTCTAACTACATACATAAAAAAGAGAAGCGAGACGTTGACGACGCGTTTACGCCACGTTTCGAGCAGTAGCTATTTTTTTTTTGTTGGAAAATAATTAATTCAATTAAGATCATTACGTGATAAATAAAACGAGTTCAATAGGAAGACATACTCATATTATTTATTCATGTGTCTTCATACTAAAATACAAAAGAAATTCAACATAGAAATTCATGTTTAGAGGTTATTTTATGCTTTTTTTACTATGGAGAAATTTATTCGCAATCGAGTTTTCAATTCAATAGCCAAATAAGAAATATGTATGAGTTTTTTTTTTCAGTGTTGTCAACTTGTACATTAGGCAAAAAAACCGAATAAAGCTAATTTGGGTGTACTCATCTCTTTAAAAGTGCAGTTAATCTAAATAGCCCATTGAGCTAATATCTATAGAGTCACAAACGTGCAATTAAAATGTCCACGCCAAAACTCGGCACACGCTATGCAGTGCGCCGACTTTTTAAACGACTTGAACTACGATAAGACACAAGCGCTCAAGCATACATTGAACACTATACAAGCGACATAACGTCTAAATTCGAACTATTTATATAGTGCACGTATAGGTATATATACAACGGCACTCGGACGTTTTCTGACTGTTTTCAGTTAGGGCACTGGCGACTGCGACAGCGGCTCGGCCGCTATGGTTGTGTGTGGAATCGCAGTGCAGCGGCCAGGCCGCGCGGCCGCGCCGCTGCATATGTTTAGGCCCTTAGAGATTGTGACTCTTTAGATATTAGCTCAATGAAATAACCGTTTACAGCAGGTAATCCACATTCGGGGCGTGATTTAGTTGATTAAAGCGATCAATTATGATCGGCCATGATTGACGAACCGTCAGAAATCTCCGCTTGGTATGCTAGGGGCGGCCGCCTCCCCGACAGAATTAGTAATGAGGGTGCTAGACGTGTCGCACTCACTAGGTACCTCCACTACTATGCATGAAGATTTGAGGTACTTTTGAAAAGAGATTTTTGTATTGGTATAAGTCCATGGGGGTACGGTTAGTTCTATGGAGGATAAGGAGTTGCGATGAGCGACTTGCGGACTGAGTGTGTGACGTCACACTTATTTGCTCAGTCTGCTAACGTCCGCCACGCGTAACGGTATTATTAGAAACTTCCTTATTAGACGTACGATTTTTAATGTTTTTGCCCAGTATAAGTAAAAATGAAATGAGTTGCTCTGTTACTTTATGTAAAAATGACCGAGGGAAAAATTCAGATGACATGATTGGCATCTCATTTCATTCGGAAGTAATTTTATTTGTATATTTAGTGATCTGTTCTATAAAATTTAAAATCGCGGCATCTAGCGTGATATTAAGAAATTAAGTGTTAATTCAGAAAGTGTTCGTTCATTAATTTGATTCTCAAAAACTTTTCCTGAATACCGCTAGATGGCAGTACTTGCTACTCATCCCGCAAACCTACACCTCTCCGCACAGTCACGCATATTTCTAAGGAAAAATCCTTTGATCACAGCTCTGCTTCTATTACTCTGTGGTTAGTTCTAATCAGTTAGCATCCTTTTAATGGCGTATTCTGTACATCAAAACAAACAACTTTTACTATGAGACCAACATTGAAATCGGTGAAAAAATATCAGCTGTTCCATACAAAAAGTTCATCGACCTTGAGCGAAATGTATGGTACAGCTGTTTTTTTTTCGATGTCAATGTTGGCCCCATAGTAAAAGTTCTTTGTTGTGATGTACAGAATATATTTAAAGGATGCTAACTGGTTAGAACTAGCCATGTATATTGGGGGGTCCGGTTGAGTCGATTCTATGTAAGTTCTTATTTACCTGCTTTTAAATGGAAGAAATTCAAAGGCGTAGTTAGTATGAGGATCCGAAACGCGCATCGGACCATGGCGTGGTAGAATATTATGACCTAATAAAGTTGACCCGTAGGTAGACCTATTTGATATTTGTGTTGTAATCTAGAACGGTAGCCGATATACATACAGAATCTTTGAGCAATACCATTGAAGATGCCAATGGTGATGATCGACCTACATAATTTTCTAGATTTTTTTGCGGGGGACGAACTAAATAGCCTTGGACATTTTTAAGTAAAGTTTAACACAAATAAAATAAATTCCTGATAAAAGCGCACTAAAACCAACTCACGACATTGCCAAAAGACATACTTATATGGTCACCCACATATCTCTTGACTGAAGGGTAGATACGCCTTGGCCTTGGCCTTCTATGATATATACTCAAATACTTTTTAAATACTATTTACATAAACTACTTACTTAAATACTTTTTTTTAATTTTAGATTTTTATACATTGTAAAAAAAAACTAAGAATGTTAGTTTTTGATGACCCAGGTAAGCAAAAAGAAAAAAAAAACACCAAAGGAAAAGGAAAGGTCACTGGATGTAATCGAAACTATAGTCGGAGTATCCGATTTAATTAAATGTGAGTATTTCCGTACAAAAAAAACATGTATAGACATTGACTAATATCTGATAATGTTTTAGTTAGAAGACAACGGTGTACGTAGAGATACGACTCCCCTGTGCCTGTTCCGAATGTACGATGTGTTCAGGTACTGATTAAGGTAGTAATTAAATAACCTGTCATACAATTAGATTCGTACTAGGATTTAAAGTGTCTGGGATGCTATAAGCAGGCACAAAAATACCCAAAATCAAAACTGCTAATTGAATTAATCGTTGAAAAATCGGTCAGGCTGGTAATTGAACCTGGAAATGAACTATTCACAAGGCAGACGCTAAACCTGTGAGCCATGCTCAACCCGTTTATACTGCCATTTACATATTTATTTCTTTCTTTCTCATATTATAACCGGCCACTACATACCAAAAAATATATGAAAAAAAACAAAAAAAATGTTTTGTTTTTTATATATACCAAATAAAATTGAGGAGATTGATAAAATTTTATGAGCAGTCTCTAAAAACGCGTAGGAAATACTTTGACTTTATGTACTTGTACAAAATTATTCATTCCATAGTTGATTTCCCAAACCAGTTGTCTCGTATATATCTTTGAATACTGTATACAGCGCTCGCAGAGCCAAGAGTCACTAACCTTTTTCTTTCTCTTCCATACGATGATTTGTTAACACCCATTCAGAATTAGATTTGTTTGTTCCTAAATTTAATAGTTATATAAAAACCGTAAAGGATATTCTACAATTTAATCGTAAGTTGGAGAGTCCAGTCACAACGGCTGTGTTTTGTCTGAGTAATCCATCCCACCGATAGTTTTTATTTTTGTTTAGTTTTCAGATAAATATTGTGCCGTCTTGGGAATGCCTAGCTGCAAGCTTATTGCTTTGCGGATGAGCACTCTCATGGCGTACGTCACGTTATTTTATTTATCTGTGTACAAATACGTTGGGTTTCAATCCAGTTCAGATTTTTGTTTCCATTTATATAATAAGAAATCGATTGTTATCTGTTTTGTGTATCATAAATAAATAAATAAATAATACATTCTTACACTATCTGAACCCTTGTATCGACGCAACGCGTGATCAAAATGCTGCCGTTTATTTGGCCCAACGTATAAGCTTATTACAAGCTGTCGAGACAAAAATTGAGCATATGGATTGTCTCTAAACCTGCATCGATTTATATACATCTTATCTTAACTTATGTTTTTGTTTTTTTTATTACGGTATTTGCTACGTTTTGAAAGAAACACGTTTACACGCTTTGTTGTTTTGTTTTGGGGGGCATTGCCCCTTTTCATCCTAAATGAACCCCTGTCCTTTCGTGTGTGGGAACGTCCACGTGCACAGTCTAAACGTTGCAGCCTCGTTGATTATTAATGCATCGTACGAATGCGCTCCGATGCACTGTGATATATAATTGACGGTGCAATACAGCCTTTAGCAGCCTACGACGTGATTAGCGCGTGCATGTTATTTGAACGGTTGAACGGACATATAGTTTTATTTCCGGGTCGGGAAAGCAGGATGTGACGTAACTTTCAACAAATCTGAATTTCACGGGGGAAAAAACTTGGTTTTCGAGTCTCGATTGCAAAACGCACCTTGCAATCGTGAGCCATGTGTTTGGTTCCCAGTTGCATGGGTTTTTTTTGGCCTGCACCAATGAATATCATAATCAATTAATCAGCCTGTTAATTGAATACCGCTGGAATAGGCCTAACCTCAAAGAGCAATTGGACCATATATCTACCACGCTGGTCGAGTTGCGGATTTGTAGATCCACATACGCCGTATTTCTTTCCTTGACTTTCCGTTTCACCGGGGTTTGGACCCACGACCTCACCATTACAAGGTGCCAGGTTACCTGGTGGCCGCTAATGATTGTGTTCCGTACCAATGAGATCTTTGGAATTAATATACGGGTTTAAAAAACTCATACCATTGGCTTTTTTGCAAAGGAAAACTACGCAAGGAAACCTTCCTGATAAATTCAATGGGGTATGCGATTTCATCAAACCGCTCCGGGCCAAAGTGGTCGAATACCGACCAATTATTCTTTGAGGCTGAGGGATCTGGGTATGTTCTAAAACAGATCCAGAACCACCGGAGGACGGCCAGCAGTGTCCTCTCGGTTAACGGTGGTGAGCAGCCCCTCCCTAATAAGGGGGAGATCTTCGTCCAGCATTGGACGTCTTTTGGCTGATGATGATACTTTGAGGCTAAACCTATTCCCATCAATGGGATATTGAAGGATGATGCAGTAACTACATGCACGAAATGCTGGAAAAGCTCAGATTCAGGTGTGCTTGTCGCGAACGTGCACAATCCCGCCCAATCAAAGCTTGAAATAACTTGGTGAATTTGACTTTTGACCACATTTTAGACACAAATACTCCTATGGCGTCGTAAAATAGTCACACATTTTTCGGGGATATATTTGCATTTTACACTGTCGCGTCGTGTTCAGTTTTACAAATATCTTAGGGTTTCGGACACACAATGATAAATTAAACTGTTTCGCATGCCTGAACAATTCCTGACAGCCATTTATAGGAAACGTCATTAACTCATACAAACAAAATGACAAGGTATTGATCGTTAAAATCACAGAAAACCTAAACATCTAATTTCTAAGGTAAATAAAATGAACCTTTATATGAATGGAATAATACTGTTAATTGAACTAGCTGGAGATCGGGCTAAGTAACGTGCTTTAGGAAAGGCCTATGTGGAACGTGGATAGTTTGGAACATTATCATTATCTGATAATTTGTCAAATCTTAGTTCTTATAATATTTAGATGATGATATTTAACTTTTCTGATGTAATAAGTTACTGATTTCAAGATACGCAAACCAGCCCAACAGGGGTGCCTTTTAACCCAACAACACTTGTTTACAATCACAGAAATATTAGGTATACAGAACCCTGAGGATTTGAACCCCGCTTTCGCTTAGCCATCAATATTTCGTGCTCGTATGGGCCGGTATTTTTTCAAGTGGAAGTATGAAACGAAAACCAAATTGCAAAACATTTTTTTGTTATGCACTCGAATCACAGGCTCCAATCTGGACCCATTGTTCTATGCTACCACTAACAACTGAAAGGAATAGTGGGCACAATAACTTTTACGAGAGATCAATAGTTTACGAACAATATATAAAGATGATCCCGATAGGAGGTTCTAGAGGTAAAAATAAAATAGAACGCTTAAAGGAAAAATACCGTATTCCTTTCTAGGGTGCTAGAGAGTTCTAATCGATTCAAAATCCGTTAAGTGGTTTCCGAGATTACCTCTTCCTAACCAGACATGCCGTCTGGATCTCTGGATGCGTCTATTTTGGGCGCCACTTATGCGAAATGGATTTAACCTATCTCTATGCCTATATTATCATTCTGCAGATAAGTTCTGTGTTTCCTCACTATTATCTGGCGGAGTCTGTGTTTCCCGTTAAGTACAATATAATGAGTAAATAATATGCGTGCTCCGTCCTAGGGCATGCTTAATACTGAAGGGTTTATGGGAGTACTCAACATTATGAACGAGTTTTACTATGGGGGCCAAGCTTGAGCTGTTCCATACAAAAAGTACATTGACCTTTGACAAAATGTATGGAACAGCTATTATTTTTTTCGTGACTTCAAGGTTGGCGCCGTTGTAAAAGTTGTTCATAATGACGGGTACATCATACTCTTTAGTACTTACAAGCACACCTTTTTGTAACACGTTGTATATATTAAAAAACTACAAACATATTCAGTGGCAAGCTAATTTGTATTATAATTCCCACGCTTGGCAAGCGGCTTGGGGATCGCAGAGCTCACCATTGACGCTGCTGCCCGTCCTCTGGTGGTTCCGGACGCACTTTTAGGACATACCTGGGTCCAAAATTGGACACAAAATGTATGTGACCGTCATCTTTACTAAAGATGCAAGTTGTGTCAAGTTTAAGGAAGAAGGTCCAATGAAGAGGTGCCAATAGATAGAGCTAGAATCAATTTATTGAAAATATATTTTTACGTCGTGGATAGCAAATCAATTTGAACTAAATCTTAAATGGCAACCTATTATAGCAAAACAATGTTTCTGTTATATCGCCGGTAAAATATGTTTTATTGGAATAAGAACATATTATTACTATCCATATTCGTTATTTATCTGCTGCGCTGCATTCAGTATCATTGATAAAGGTCCATACGAGTTGTACTTCTTTTTTTTTATACTTAAAATTGTAGTTTTATTTTTACGGGAATACTCACAAATTCTAAAACTGTGCAAGTTTTATGGCGGTCCTGGATGTAGTTTTAGGACATACCCAAGTCCCAAATTGAAACTATATTTTTTCCTACGATAAAAAATACATTTACATTTAAATATAGGTAGGAGAGTAATACTTTGTTGTGAAAAGTCATATTTTTTTTTTATTTTTTTTATTTTTGTTCAATATTGGATTGAGAGTACTCTAAGATCCAGTATAGAAGTATCGAAGAGGGTATGTGGTAGCTGGTAGGTGGGTGAAGGTTTCAGTAGAACCCTATTACTACTAGTAGTATAGTATACTAGCTGCGCCCCTAGGTTTCAATCGCGTGATGATGTAAAACGGTGATGAAACCAATAACATTTCGCATTTATAATATTAGGGTGACTATAACCGGTGATATTACTAAGCCTACGGTAACATGCTTTCAATATTTAACTTCACGATATGGTCTAGTTTTCAAGGCTTGTTCCTTACAGATCCTTGGTCAACTCATCCTTTTTTTTCTATTATCTCAGCTTATTCTAAAGGCATGTGACATTTAGGCCTAGTTCCTACAAGGAAGTATGGGAAGTTTGTATCACTAGGCCACCTGCCTATGGAAAATATCCTACGCCCCTAGTGCTGCTGAACGCAGTGCAGCAATGCGGGGCAGGATTTCGTTCGCAAGATCATAATTCTGTACGGGTTACATTCTAGCGCGACAGCCATAAGGTAAAACAACCAAATTTAACTAATTTCCATGTTACAGAAAGCTTGCACTGTATTTTTTGCAAACAGTACAAACCGCGGCATTTATAAAAATATTAAAGTTGGATGAGATAACAATACAAAAAGGATGAGTTAAGAGTAACAAAATGATAAAATAGCTGTCGGGTGAGTTGAGAGTAGAAAACGGTTGAGTTAAGAAAAAATAAAACGACGGATGAGACGTCATAGGACGAGTGAGGAACAACTAGTTTTCAAAGTAAGAAAAAAAGTGATTACTGACTTAGCTGGATGCCTGATTTGAATGTGAATGGGACATTCTGGCGATTGGTTCTCCGATGGCGTGGAGCCCACTGCGCGATTTGGCGCGATGGTGCGTTGCTCGTTGCTTGTTGTATGATGAAGGCCGTAACCCGTCGCTCGACGTGGATCCCGTTGCACGGCGCCGATGCGCGTCGCTTTACTCCTACCATCCTGTCACCGGCTTCTGTTACGAAACAAATAAAATAACTTCAGTTTAGCTATCAGACGTAAAAAACTGCGATTTAAAGACAAAAAACACACAGGTATTTATGAAAACTAGTTGCGAGCGCTTGTGCGGTTGTCAGTCATAATCAATAACCCTGTATTTTTAGAAGATTTTCTTATCCGTTGAGTTGCCTAGTCAATTTACGAGACTTGGTATAGCGGTTCTTGCGAATTAAAAAATATAATTCAGCTATGATTGTCTTTATTTGCTGACGGACAATCAGTAAAAATTAAATTATGCAAATATGACCTTGGAATATTGAAACGAAGTAGTAGAGAATCACGGTCGAAGGTTCGTAGTGAACCTTCGACAAATTGTGCGAATTGTACGAGGACTTGCGCGGCGTGGGCCAGCCTGCTGAAATTAGTGTCGGGCGCTTATTTAGAAAATTATGTATCTCGGAAGCTAATTGACGTATCGTAATATTTTTTACGCGATTTTTTGTTTTTAATTGAAAATACGAAAAGCTGAATATTATATGTGTGAACATTCTTATTTATTTTAATAAAAGCAAAATTTTATATTGATTAGGTAACGCATTTGACCTGGGGAAGTCCTAAAACTACATCCAGAAACACTGGAGGATAGGCAGCAGCGTCCTCTTAGTTAACGGTGGTAACACTCTGCGATCCCCAAGCCGCCTGCCAAGCGTGGGGATTATGGCAACCCCTCCCTATTAAATGAGAGGCTTTCTGGCTGATAAAGAAGGTAAAGCATTTTACGTAATTTTAGACTTTATAAACGAGAGAGAGAGAGAGGTTAAGTTATAATACGTAGAAAACAATAAGCTATTTTTATTTTATTCTAGGCCAATCCCTAACTTTCCTGGGCTAATGCTATTAAAGGTAACTTAGGACTGCAGCTATGGTATTTTCCAAAAGAACCCCGATTATTCCAAATTCTTATTTAACCCCAGACTAAAAGGAGGGGGAGCGGGGGGTGTTATAAGTTTGTCTTGTGTATCTGTGTGTTTGTCCGTGGCATCATAGCTCCCAAACGGCTGAACCATTTTTTTTAATCTGATTGGTGACTTGATCAGTAGTGTTTAAGCGGATGAATCGGTTTTGATGTAATTTTATGATATTGCTGTGTTTCATCAAGAATATAATATCGGAGGTTTTTTTTTTAAATTCTATATTGTATGAAAGAACGTAAAACGTAAAGAAGTAAAAACGAAATGTCAGTAGTAAACTTTTCATAAATATTACCACAGTTGCCAATAGCCAGAATAGCTAATACCAAAGATAATATGATATCATAACTAATACAGCCTTCTTTAGAATAAAAACAAAATCCAGCCTCCAACAAAAAAACAGTCAAGATTCTTTACCGCGCTGCAAAATAAATATAATCATTTAATACTCATTCATCCTTCCCAGATCGCCCTGAGCCAATATTTAACTTAGGAAAAGCTCTGCAGAATATCTGCGTAACCTAGACGTGTTGCTGGTTCCAGTGGCAAGAAGCCCGTTTCACGATTTGCCTAATGATTTTAGGTAAACAGCTGCAACGCCATACCGCCGCCGCCAGCGTCAAAGCGTCGTATTAGTTAAAGATAGCCAAAATAGTCTTATCAACGAAAGGACGTCAATTATCATTGAACAATTTGTACTATGACTTCAACCTTGAATTCAAAAATAAAATTAGCACTTCCATATAAAATAAACGCCATTCACCCGCGACAAAATGTAGGAACCGCAATTTTTTTCTTTGTTTCCCTTAGTGAAAGTGGTTCACAATGACGAGTACTTAAAACCGATCTCATTTCGTCTTAGTAACACAGTTAAGCGTAACCCTGTATAGGTAAATAACATGAAGTATTACAAAACAACTCGCTCGTATTACAATCGCATATTTAAATCGCACTTGAAAACGGATCTAAAAATTCAAAAAATACTCTAAGGAAATCTAGACATTTCATCTGATGCCTAATTCACAGTACCTCCAGCAACAGTTACCTACTTCCGTAGTCTATGCTTGGTCCCTCGTCGAAGTAAGGGAGCAGGGTACAAGCTAGCCCTCTATTGGTAATCAATGTGAAGTTGTTGTGTTATTTACTATGCACCCACAATGGGGCAGAATTTAACTTTTTGCAACAGATATTTCATAGTCCAGTCCGTAATATACACTGTGTAACAAAAAGGTTCAACAATACTAAAGGGTATAAAAGTACGTACTCATCACTATGAACAACTTTAACTACGGAGCCAACCCCGAGGTCGCGAAAAAAATATCAGCTGTTCCATTTTGTCCAAGGTCAAAAAACTTTTTGCATGGAACAGCTGAACAACTTTTACTATTGGTAAAAGTTGTTCCTAATAATTAGTACATACATACATACCCTTCAGTATTGTTGAACCTTTTTGTTACAGATTGTATAACCGTACAAGTATAAATCCAATTAATATTGCAAGGTTTATCCTGGTTAAAGTACTGTAAAGGATTACACATCTAGGCGAGCGAACTTGCGGGTTGGCGAATTAACTTACACTAGCTGGTTTCCACACGTTTTCCTTTACCAAAAGCTAGTGGTATGTATACAAATCCTTATATAAATCCGTAGGAACCTAAATTTGGCGTGGCAAGTACTAATAAAAAATGAAGCGTGGCGTAACAATAAAAAAAAACGTTAAAGAAAATAGGGCTTTAGTTTACCAACCCAGCGACGGTGACATATAATGGAATGGACGGGCCCAGCGCTTACAAATCGATCTAAATTAACTAGACAACAGACAACACAATCAAGCATACCTAGCTAAAAGTATGCATATTACATTTGCCGGAAAATAGAGATAGCGAATCTAATTACTGCATGACAAAAAGAGAACACATGTATTAGAAGTTTGTATTGTCGTATCGTACGGCTCGCATGTCGCAAAGGCAGAGTATTACTCAAGCGAGGGGAGAGCCGGCGCTCAACATATAGTCTTCAAAATCCGTGCGCTTATTTCCCGTCCATTCATCTTATCATGGTCGCTGTACCAACCTACATCTTGTTTGGAACGTCTAAAGCGACGGACGCGCGACGTCTTGGTCGACACGAGAATTCGATTAGACCAGAGATAATTGGAGCACCCTGCGTGACCGCCTCTGCACTCAGAAGCTTCTAGCTACCGACCGACACGATTCTATCCCGAACGACTGTGGATTGAATCCGAGTGCGTCAACTACCCGCGTTAACACGGGTACAGGACGCGTCATGTAAAAAGAACGCTGGCGGTTAAGCTGCGCAGTAGGCGATTTATCGGTCTATTTGGTGGTATGAGGTGGTACCTAGCAATAACCAATATATGAAGCTGCGAGCAAAAGGCTAATTCATTATTATTTAAAACAATAGGCCTAGTACTTTTGAGCGCATGTGTACACATGCGCAAACACACCCCCTCTACCTTCTTCCAACGTTCTGTTTACATGACGCGACCTATAGCTGGCTCGTCTTTCTCTTTTATTTACCCACATACTTTAAAGGAAAAAAAACGGATCTTTTCAAGGATACTCCACTTTTGGGGAGGTTAGAGTTTTTTTAAAATAATCGAGCGACGAGACGAGCGGAACGTTCGCTGGTAAGCGTTACGCCTGCCCTTATCAGTAGCAGTGCCATAATTGTGAACTTGCTAATACAATCCTGCGCCGCACTGTACTGCGCTCGGTGCCCTGAGATATTAGATGTCAAATCTCTTCATGCCCAGTAATTTATCTGCTAATATTGCCCTTCAAACCGAAACATAGTTATGATTGCAAACTACTGCTTGGTGGTTGAATAACTGGCAAAGGCCTTCTTTCGACTTTCAATACCGTTACGCATAATAACTCTGTATAATTATGTATCGAATTTAGTGTTACAGTCAAGTTTTCATCCCATAATGTAACTTTGACCAATAGACCTTGGTCTTTGGGTCTCAATCAGACGATGTGAAAGGGACTCCAAGAACCCACAAACCCCAATGGATGCAACCTCGCGTGCCCCTTGGCCAATTGCACTAAATCAATTCGAGAAACAGACGTTTGGGGCGTTACTTTGCGAAAGCATATCTACTTTCCCACTTTTGGCTACCGTATGTTACCACTTCCGCTTCTCAACATTCATAATAATACTAATTAGTAATAGCCTAGATTGATCCAGTATTCTATAGTCAGCTAATAATGATTCGAGTTCTCGATAATATTTAATTATGTTTTATATGGTTAATATCTAACGAATGTTTGTCTAAATAATGTCTATACTTTAAATGCTGTTTGAATATAAAATAATAAATAAATAAATAAATATCGCAGGACATTTTTTCACACAGCGCCATCTAGCCCCAAACTAAGCAAAGCTTGTAATATGGAAACTAGATAGCTGATAGAATACTTATATACATTTTTTTTGTAAATACATACTTATAATACATACTACACCCAGACACAGAACAAACATTTATGTTCGTCACATAAATGTTTGCCCTTGGTGGGGATCGAACCCACGCCCTACAGCTCTGAAGGCAGACACGCTACCGCTGAGCTATATGGCAGTCAGTATATGGTGGTATGAATTGTTTAAAGATGATTATTATTTACAAATGGTGCTATTTTATTGGCTAGGGAGCGGTTCTGAGGATGTTGTATACAAGATAACAGACAACTTACGCGGAACGATTTTTAGAAATTCACGAAAATAAAATCAGGCGTTCCATACACTTTATCATAAGATCCATGAAAATTTTGTATGGAACAGCAGATATGTGATGTTTCAAAAGTCGTAGGTCAAAAGTTGTATACAACATGCTCACAACTTAACTAATAATCCTAAGATATCTAAAATTCACTATTCACCTAGATTTTTTAAACTTTAAAAACTCTTACCTAATAATTTAAATTTTAAAACAAATTTAGCCATGGACGGTTTTATAGCACTAGGAACTTTATTCAAATGAAAACAAAAAGCGTATCCTCTAACAAAAAATATACCATACAAATAATAGTATGACCATTTTGCTAACGTAAACGGTGTCCCCAGTCTCACGCACCGGGTTGGTTTCAGTAAGTGCGCCTACGTCACCACTGCAGAAGCGGCTATCATTGGGGTATTAAAAAATGTAGCTATTCAAAATTACACGGATTAGAAAGTTATTCGATTTTCTCGAACCACCCGGCCTTTCAGACATGACATAGGTACCTACCACAGAAAAGCGAAAGCCTTACTTCATATGTAGAACGGCTGTTACAATGTTCTAAAGTAATTGTATGGAAAACCGCTGTCACCAGTTTCACACTTATTTGTATAGAAACTACGACGAAAAAATGCCAATAATAGATATAGATATAATAGAATAGGCTAGATGACTGGTTTTTTTTTATTGTCCTATTAAAATGTGGCCCATAAATATAGCTGATTAATGAAAACAAAATGAAAATCTGATCAAAAATAAGCAACTTCTAAGCATATTAATATCATCCTAGACAGAGGCGAAACAGCAAATCGTGACGTCACTTGTCAGGACGCCATATAAATTCTATTCTGACAAGTAAGGCGTGACGTAATTTTTTGTTTTGTGGGAAAGGGACAGAGTTGTCTCTAACAAAAACTTTAAACTCTCATATATCAGAACATTATTAACAGATTTAAATAATATTTTCAATTACCATACTATATTCACTTAAATTCTTAATCAAAGCTATTGGTTTCAACGATTTAAACATCAGTCATCTAGCCTATTGTATGGAAAACCGCTGTCGCCAGTTTCACACTTATTTGTATAGAAACTACGACGAAAAAATGCCAATAATTGGTCGCGCATTTGAAGTAAAACGATCGAAATGCCATTTTCCAAACAGATTAAAATTGATTTAATAAGGATGCAATGTTGTTTGGTTTCCTACGCATCTATATAAATCGTCTTTTTGAGTATTCTCAGTTTAAATACATGTATATTGGTAGAATTGACATTGAGCGCATTTGCACTTAATCCTGGCTAACACGGCCCGTCACATTTCCGTTCTAGTCACTTCTTTCTTCAGTGGTACCTACCTACGTCACAAACCGCGGGTTACTGTGTAAATTGGGTATAAACTTAATAGTAAAAAGCCGTGGTTTCCTTTAATAGAAATACCGCAAGACTTGGAATCGTCAATTTGTAGGTTCAAATCCCAGGCAACTTGAAGCTTATATATATATTTAATAATTAGCTGAGCTGATAGCTCAGTTGGTAGCATGTCTGCCTTCAGAGCTGTAGGGCGGGGGTTCATCCATGTTTGTTCTGTGTCTGGGTGTAGTATGTATTATAAGTAAGTATGTATTTACGAAAAAAAATGGTATATAAGTATTCTATCAGCTATCTGGTTCCATAATACAAGCTTTGCTTAGTATGGGGCTAGATGGCGCTGTGTGTAATAAATGTCCCCCCAATATTTATTTATTTATAAATCACGGATCACATCGTCATCACGGAGGACATCTGCTTACTTTCGGAGAAGAAACTCAATGGCGTATGTGAATCCACCAACCCGCAACTGGGTCAGCGTGGTGGATATGGTCCAATCGCTCTTCGCGTGTAGTCAAGGCTGATTGTACAAATACTTTAAGTATTGTCTATAAAATGGTACATTACTAAATAAGTGAAATCCCTGGCTGTGCTATAGATGTAGCGGGCACGGACCCAACACAAGATATCATCATCATCAGCCAGAAGACTTCCACTGCTGGACGAAGGTCTCCACCGTAATAGGGAGGGGTTGCCATAATCCCCACGCTTGGCAGGCGGCTTGGCAATCGCAGAGCTCACCACCGTTTAACGAGATGACGCTGCTGCCCGCCCTCAGGTGGTTCTGGATGCAGCCATGTCCACAAGATATATACATTGATAATAAATGATCATAATAATATTGAGTGGTCCGCTAGTAATAAACCATACTTGGCATTGGACTAAATTATGTGATAATAAAAAAACCTGTAATTCGTATTTTTCTCAATTCTACAGTTACTTTCCTTGTCCACCAAAAGCTATAAAGAACCGTTTATGTTGTTTGAATTTTTAATTGGTCATGACCATAAGTCGTGAATATGTCGTGTGTGCGATCGTGCTAAAGTTCTTCGTGACCAACATTCAATATAGACAGATCCTGCAGGGTCACGCGGAAAAATAACACTATGCCGAAAGAAATTCCTCACACTAATCATTATGAACAACTGTTAAGTATTAAGGAACCAACTGTAAAATACTGTTTTTTTTTGTCGTAGGCCTCTATTGCATTGTCTGCCCGGGGAAGTAAGTAAGTAGGTGTGCAAGCATTAGGTACTGTGTTTGGGTTTGAAGAGCAATGATTCCAGAGAAATTACTGGGCATGGAGAGATTTTACATCTAATATCACAGCGCAGTGAAGTGCGGCGCAGGATTTTGTATACATAAGCAAGTTCACAGTTCTGGCACAGCTATAATGTAATGAGCAGGCGAGACGCTTACCTTCGGGCGATCGTCTCGCTCATCTCGTATCCATTGCAGAATCAAATGGGGGAAAACAGCCGTTACGTACAAAAATGATTTAAATGCTATTTGCACCGAACAAAATGGATCAGCTTTTTTCGACATCTCACGATGTTTTTCTTCTCCGAAAAGCATGAGGTATGAATTTTCGTACATAAACTCCAAAGAGCTCAAGTGCAGTGGCCCGGGTTTCAACCTGCGAACACGAATTCAAGTCAAGCCGTCTCCCGATTAAGCAGAGAATAACACTATTTTCTTATACAGAACTAGAGGTCGCCCGCAACTTCGTTCGCGTACGGAAGAAATTCGGGCCACTCCCAAAATTCACCACTCTAAATCGTGCAGAGTTCGTGGCCTAATATGCCCTGTATTATGTAACCTAGCATTAATTTAGATTCTATTTACTTCATTCTTCAGCCAGAAGGGCTTGGATCAGAAATCCCCTTAGACAATGCAAAGGAGTTTTTTTGTCATTTTGTCCAAAAATCCCCTTGGCATCGTTTATGAGTGGCGGAAGGGTATTATTAGACATAATATCTAGAAATCCTCTTAAACATTACAATATATGACTTCCACTGCTGGACGAAGGCTGCCCTTAATAGATCTGTTCACACTAGTTCTATTGGTTGTTCCATAGGGAGGGGTTGCCATAAGCCCCACGCTCGCCAGGCAGCTTAGGGATTCTACTTGGGAAGGTGGAAATAGGCAAGCTATTTGCCTTCATTGAATATACGACCTTTCTCTAGTGGTAGCGTGGCAGGTGGGTTTAGCATCTTCGACAATCCCGTCAGGCGTACTATACAATTAAGCGAGTTGGCACATTCGGTTCGGCAGTATTCATCAAACAACAAAGCCGACCCGAAGCAATCTACATAATTAACTTCGGCTTTTATTCGGCTCTGTAGCCCGGCTCCGATTGGCATCTAACTTAGCACTTTCAGACCGCTCATCACAATTCGGTTTTCATTTAGTTGTTTACAAGTTTTTCGTAGTTTACTACACTTTCGCAGGGCCGTTTGTCCACGAACACTACGCCGAGTCCACAACGAGATGATGTCGCCGAAGCAGCAATATATAGAATACTGTGGCCGCGTGTCCACCGCACGTCCGTCACCCGAGCGCCGTCATCCCGGCCACCGAAGTTTCGAGTAGTTCGGCGTGACGCAGGGCCGTTTGTCCACCAAGACGTCAATGAGAACGAGATGATGTCGCCGAAGCAGCAATATATAGATTACTATAGCCGCGTGTCCACCGCTCGTCCATCACACATCACACGCGCCGTCATCGGCCACTGATGTTTCGGACCGTCATGACGGTCCGGTGACGGCATCGGTGGACAAACGGCCCAGTAAAATAAGTCGGCAGTTGATTTTTACGCACATACTCGGCTCGATTCGGCAGACTCAGCTCGTTTTCCCGAACATTTATCTACATACCTTGGTTTATTCGATTTTACCGCTCGTCGGTGCCGAATAATGCCGACCCGCTTAGGTGTATAGCACGTCATACTTGACATCAAGTATGACTACCTAGCTTAGCCCGGCAAGTAGAAAACAAAATCAATAAATAACTGATCACACTCTGTGTATGTAATTTATAATTTATAATAATTTATTGTCACAGAAACAAAAATAGTATACAGTAGCACAATAATTTACAAAGGAGATAGACTAAGAAAAATTTAAGTTTAAAGCTACATTTACATTGTGAGGCAGGATTTCCAAACTAAGCTACATGTAGCTTGTACATCAGAAATCCGTGCTCCCCCTAACAACAGATTAAATCCACTATTTTTAGCTTTACTAGGTAAAGCTTAAGGTTAACAAATTTTCAAAGTACGTGTGCAAGAGTTAAGGATTGTGTTGTGCGATGATGTGTTGTGTGTGTGAGTGTGTATGTGTGAGAGTGTATGCTTTTGTGCGATGTAAGTTTGCGCGGATTGAAAAGTTTGCGCGGATTGAATGGTGTTTTGGTTCTGAATTAAGCATGGATGATTCCTACCTTGCGACTAAAAGTAAGTATGTGTTATGTATATGTTAAGTATTGTTTACCTATTAGTACGGTTTTCTCTTTTTTTGTAACTTATGGCAAGGGCAAATAAGGGGCAAATCTCCAATGCATGACGATTCCAATGAATGACGATCCGAGAAATGTTCGGAATGGCGCCCTCTGAAGGATCGCTTTCTGGATCGCTAACCGATAGGGGCGAATTTATGACAGCCAATAAAAAATAAAAATATGTTCATAAATATCCATAGTCAGTGATTCTGTAGATTTTGAATAAATGAATCAAGAGCAAAAAAGTCAAAAAAATAATTTTAATAAATATTTTTTTTTTACATTTTTTAATTTACATCAGGATTTTTTTATTCACATTCATTACTCAATCGGAAAAGTTTCCGTTCGGATCCACATTCTCCGTCTCTTTTATTCAGAATGTAGAGGACTGGGACGGATAATGTGGATCCAATGGACCGAGTTCGCTTGTTGGGACCGTTCGTAAGTAGGTAGATATCAGATAACTATTATATACTCAGAGTACTCGATTATCGAGTGTCGATGCAATTTCAAAACGGCGTCTTATTCGTCTCATTGTTACCGAAAGTAACCAAAATTAAGATACTAGATTTGCGAAATGCCTGCCTAGTGCGAAATCTAGGGTGCCTAGATCCACTTAGCTACAGCTAGGACTCTTGCCATTGTTTGTTTATTTATCCGACGATAAATAGCGAACCTTTGCGATCTTTATAAAATTTTGTGAGCAAGTAGTTCGTGCAATTACAATTATTAAGTTCGAATATGAGCTAAATTAGTCGAGAAGCTTGAAATATAAGGACGTCGCCAGGTCTCAGTTCGCTGCGAACAACTAGTCTAGCTTCATATTGCTTTGGTACGTAAAATATTTTAGCTTACATACTTCTGTGAAATAAATATATAATAACATAAACCTTCATATGACATTACGACCCTAGATCTAAATAGGAAATACCATGAAATCTTTACTAAAAGCTCTTTGTAATTTCCTCAATAACCTCACATAACACAATCACCTCCAATTAGTAACATGAGCCGTCCATTTTGTCTATTTAATTTAGCGCACAATATACATAATATGTGTGTGAAGGTAAAGCCAGGCGCGCCTATGACGCACGAACGGACAAACACACCACCATGCCAATAAACTATTACTTTATTGTGGCAGTGCCCGTAATCGTTAACTGTGGTTCAATATTGATGGAGCGCGAGCGGTGGCGTTTTGCTGGACTTAGGCTGGGGACATACGAACACAATTTAGTGAATTTTGAGCCGCAATTTTTTAGTCATATAAAACTGCTGGGGTGCTTAATAGAGTTTGCATTTTTGTGAGTTTTAAGCCGCAATTTTTTGTCATATAAAACTGCTAGGGTGTGTAAAAGGGTCTTCCCTGTTCGGGGAGGTCTTAGTCCAACAGTGGACGTCTTGTGACTGATTATGTGTGTTATGTTATAAAACTGCTGAGTTTTGTTACTGTCTCGCTCAACAATAGAAGCTGTGTTACCGTGGATGCTAAAAGGGGAATACAATCAGTTTGTGTTCCGCTATAAATAAAATAAATAAATATCGGTAGTCATTTTTCACACAGCGCAATCTAGCCCCAAACTAAGCAAAGCTATGCTATACAGGATGTTAGTTTGAACATCGTTATCCTTCCATACATTTTGTCCAAGATCGATGAACCTTTTTGTATGGAACAGCTGTTTTTTTTTCGTGGTTTCAGGGTTTGCCCCATAGTAAAAGTTGTTCATAATTATGAGTATAATGATATCCTAGAAGGATAACGGTGTTTTTTACTCCCTGTTTTCATCGATAAATGATTTGGGAAAGCCACCTTTGGTAGCACCTGGGTTTTATTTTATTTTAGTCTCGATTGTCACCAGTGGTGGCGAAGCCTATGACAACTGGGAGCAAAAAAAATCCTCATCACCGTCACTGGTGAAAACAGGGGGTTTTTTCCGATTGCCACCAGTGATCAAACAGTGGTGAGAAATGAGAATATATAATTTTTGAAACCGAATGCAGCGTAAATATGACATTTTGGCCTTTAGTTGATAGAAGGAACATTAATTATCAATTTCTACCACAAGGTCAGTTGTGTATGGGAAATATCGTAAGGCTATTTCAAGACGCAAAAACGCAACTCATATGGATGGGGCCACAGGAACAAGACGCAATTTTGTGAGTTGCATTTTTTTCATGTAGAATGTAGCAATATGAGTTATCTGCCGGCTTGACTAAGAAACATTTTAGACTTGACTAAGAAACATAGTTTACGTAGTAGTAGTATTACGTAAACATGACTCACTGATTGTGGTTTAACTTTGTCTAGTTTAGACACGTTTTCTATGGGAATGAACATAATACAAGACGCAAAAAACACGACTCACAACTCACAACATTTCACTCGCTTGGCCCCTGCCTTACTCACAAAATTACGTTTGTTTGACGTCAGCCTTACTTGAAGTTGGTACCATTATCCGTTCTGTTGTACTACAGTTTTAACCGCTTGTCTATTTGATCTAAGCTCTGGATCGAATGCTGCACCTACTGTTGACTTGTTTGCTCCCAGGGTGAATGCATCTAAGTGTAGGCAACTTCGATTGTGGCTCTCTAATGTGGAAGCAGTGGACAAATAAAAAAGCAAAAAAAACGGTGGACATTTTTCACACAGCGCCACATCTAGCCTTAAATACTAAAAGCAAGCGTTATATTTTAATTCTTTTTTTCTTTGTTATTGGCATCGCACTTTGCGCATTCTGCCAGAGTCAAGTTATATGAATGTTCAGGTTTGTTTAATATTATCAAGTTAAATATGTCATGAAATAAAAGTCAGTCACACGGAATTAGTCGAAGTCGAGTCCAAGTCATGCCCTAGTAAAGTGGTGGCTACTTTACTATGAGCTTTTACGGAGTTTTGAAAACAACACAAAAATACATGTTCCACTACATTATATCACTTGCCCACACTCGTGCATGTAATTCAACACTCAATGAATAAAACACCACCATTTTTTATCATTATTTTGCGAAAAAACACTAGAATAAGAAAATAATAGAATGCAGCGACATGATTTTTCCGTGTTCCTGCCAAAACTCTGTTAATATTGCGTTTGACCGATTTCTGTTAAAGCCAGGTTATTCCCTGTTTCAGGCATACCTACTATTTACTGCGATCGATAATTATTAGTCTAATTGAAACCTTACTGGAGAACTTAAAAAAGAAAAAGTCGCCATACAAATTTAAAACGTCCATAATCTTTGATCTCCATAACATTCAAACGGTTAGAAATGGGAGGAGTGTTCAAACAAAACAGTAGTTTGGACATAATCAAAATAACTGGAAAAAAGATGTCAACCACGTAATAGAAATGAAGTCGGTTAAAGTTCTATAATTATATACTTGATTATCGCAACTTCCGGGTTGACCCCGTAGTATTTGTAGGAACACAACTTGGAGGATTTAGCTCCTGGGGCTCGAGTTTTTATCGTACGCAAAGTTATGCATGCGAGCGGAGCCAAATTTCAAACGATATTGTTTAGAATAAGGTTCAATATCGTTAGAAAGTCGGCTCCGCTCGCATATGAAACTTTGCGTACGATACAAAAATGGGGCCCCTGGTTCACAATGATTAGTACAAAGACCTTCTTTCAGCTGATTCTATTTGACAAATGACTCTTCTTTCCATTCAGATTCCATTAGTCAAAAAATCTGTACTAGACCGACTTATCTGCAACAGTTCGGTGAGGGAGCCACCGACCTCGTCAATATTTTTAAGATTACCAAAATAACGTTAAGCTCCGTCAATTCAACTCAAGTCCGTCGTCCGTAAAGTTGCAGAAACATTACTAAATAATCTGTGACGGTTTGGAACAACACGAAAAGACATAATTTCACCAAGTACATTATTTATAACTTGTATTCAACTGCAGAACAGTTGAAAATAAGGCGACACGTTTTTTCGTGTTATAGCCAAAACTCTAACTAGGTACTGTAAAAAATATATATAATAGGGTAGATGACTGATGTTTAAATCGTTGAAACCAATACCTTTGATGAAGATTTTATGAAAATATAGTATGTTTAATGAAAAAATAATTTAAATCGGTTATTAATGTCCTGATATATAAGCGTTTAAAGTTTCTGGTAGAGCCAACTCTGTCCCTTTCCCACAAAACAAAAAATGACGTCACGCCTTACTTGTCAGAATATAATTTATATGGCGTACTGAGAAGTGACGTCACGATTTGCTGTTTCGCTTCTCTGTCTAGCATGATATTAAAATGCTTATAAGTTGCTTATTTTTGATCAGATTTTCTTTTTCTTTTCATGAATCAGCTATATTTATGGGCTAAATTTTAATAGGACAATAAAAAAAAACCAGTCATCTAGCCTATTATGATATAAAAAGAATCAGTACTATTATTGGTTTTATTTACTCTGACTGCGATCTATTTTATATTATTCATTGCAATTCCTTTAATTCCTCGGTTCAATAAACCAGCTGCCTTCTCTAAGATCTGCAAGAATAGGCTAGATGCCTGGTTTTTTTTTATAGTCCTATTAGAATGTGGCCCATAAATATAGCTGATTAATGAAAATAAAATGATCTCTGATCAAAAATTAGCAACTTATAAGCATTTTAATATCATGCTAGACAGAGAGAAGAAACAGCAAATCATGACGTCACTTCTCTGTACGCCATATAAATTCTTTTCTGACAAGTGACGTAAGTTTTGTGGGAAAGGGACAGAGTTGCCTCTAACAAAAACTTTAAGCGCTCATATATCATAACATTATTAACCGATTTAAATTATTTTTTCATTAAACATACTATATTTACTTAAATTCTTCATCAAAGATATTGGTTTCAACGATATAAGCATCAGTCATCTACCCTTAACCGTTAGGCCGTGTGTCCACAGCCGCCGTCACCGAGACGTCAACGAGAACGAGATGACGTCGCCGAAGTAGCGGAACACAGATTACCTACAATACCCGTGTGTCCACCCCACGTCCGACACGGCGCTCGGATGATGGACGTGCGGTGGACACGCGGCTATAGTCTGGCCTTGCTATGCAAAATACTTTCACGTCATCCACTGCAACTTCAGATTCGAAAGATGTAATATTTTGTAAATCGAATTTCCAGCTTACCCCACAACTAGAATATTAAAATTTAATTCCGCTTCAGCAACCAATCCCGACTCCTCGATGCCTATTTCCCGCTACATCGAGCGATTACGCGACAAAAATAAATGTCAAATATCACCTTGCTTTACCTTAGCGAAAACCTAACTTGATTCCATCTCGCTCCTTTTCCATAAGCTAGATAAAGACTACGGTATGTCATCAGGTGCCATTATAGGAGCAGACAGAGGAAGTAAAGCCGGCAATCCAATATTATAAGGATGGGGATGAAAGGAAATGAAAAACGGAGTAGAACGAGCTAGGAACGCGTTATAGATAACAAAGTACCTAGTTGGTAGCTGTGATACATAAATGTTCACAACTATAAGTATTATATGTTTTACTAGCGAGCCAATCCGGCTGCGCATATGTGTATTATAATAGGCTTGATGACTGGGTTTTTTTTATTGTCCTATTAAAATGTGGCCCATAAATAAAGCTGATTAATGAAAAAAAAATTAATTTCTGATCAAACATAAGCAACTTATAAGCATTTTAATATAATGCTAGACAGAGAGAGGGAACAGCAAATCGTGACGTCACTTGTCAGTACGCCATATAAATTATATTCTGACAAGTAAGGAGTGACGTCATTTTTTGATTTGTGGGAAAGGGACAGAGATTTCTCTAACAAAAACTTTAAACGCTTATATATCAGAACATAATTAACTTATTTTTTCAATAAACATACTATATTTACTTAAATTTTTCATCAAAGCTATTGGTTTCAACGATTTAAACATCAGTCATCTACCCTAACTTTTTGATTGTTAATTAAAACTGTATGTAATAGGTATCAAAATGCTTTGCGTAGTAAGTAAACACTAAGAGCAGATTTTTTTACGGTTAGACTAGTATTGTAATGAAATTTTGGTGCATCGGGGAAAAGTTGTTAGTTGCCCCATAATAAATAAGAAATTATACATAGGGTAGGGTCAAGTGAGAAGACAATCCAAACAACAATGTACCATAACGTGCACGTGCGTGCGTGTGTACGTGTTTTTTAAGTTAACTCCTGTTGTCTGAAATAAACGATTATTCTTATTATGCACATATTTATTGAATTTCTTAGTTGTTTTTTAAGTTTTTTACAATCAATATAGATATATAAAAATACAAATTATAAAAAACTTAAAAACTAGGGTGCCGCCGGCAGCGGGACAGGGCTCAAGCTGCCGGTGGTTAGGGCTGCAGAGTGAGGAACCTCCTGACAATGCGTGCCGTGTCAAGGATCACTGCCTTTTGTATCTGACTCTTGAGCTAACCGCCCAGCGAGAGCCTCTTGAGGTATCGGCTCTTATGAGATCGTTTGCCGAAACGACTATCAGGACAATGATCGATTATTATAATAGGCTAGATGACTGATGTTTAAATCGTTGAAACCAATAGCTTTGATGAAGAATTTAAGTGAATATAGTATGGTAATTGAAAACATTATTTAAATCGGTTAATAATGTTCTGATATATGAGCGTTTAAAGTTTTTGTTAGAGACAACTCTGTCCCTTTCCCACAAAACAAAAAATGACGTCACGCATTACTTGTCAGAATAGAATTTATATGGCGTCCTGACAAGTGACGTCACGATTTGCTGTTTCGCCTCTCTGTCTAGCATGATATTAAAATGCTTATAAGTTGCTTATTTTTGATCAGATTTTAATTTTCTTTTCATTAATCAGCTATATTTATGAGCCACATTTGAATAGGACAATTAAAAAAAACCAGTCATCTAGCCTATTATAAATAAGTATTGCAGTGGTCTCCAGGATCGTTCGAATACGTATGAGTTATCGTTCGAAAGTCAGTGTATTCTTTGTGCAAAAACTCATGCGAAAGATTCAAAAATAAGGGCCCAAGTAGCCTGCAGAAAAGCTCGGAAAAAAGTCTTAAAAATAAAGCTTTTTATCTCCTAGTAACAGATACGGTATACAGGGTTAGTTCTAATCAGTTAGCATCCTTTTAAGGGCATATTCTGTACAGTTGTTCCATAGATTTTTCCCAAGGTCGATGAAATTTTTGTATGGAAGAACTAATATTTTATTCGCGATTATAATGTTGGCCCCATAGTAAAAGTTTTTTGTTTTGTTGTACAGAATATGCCCTTAAAAGGATGCCAACTGATTAGAACTAACCCTAAATAATCACGTCACGTCACTAAGTGAATTCTCCCAATAATGTTCATTTAACATACTACTGGGTTGCGTGCATTTAAAACTATTTGCGATGATGGCGCCTGCATAAATATCTACTTTTTTTGCTAAGCTAAAAGTCCGTTTGCTACTCTTTTTTTTAAGCATCAAATGACGAGACGAGCAAGACGTTCGTCTGGTGGTAAACTTCACGCCTGCCACTAACAGTAGCAGTGCTAGAATTGTGATCTTGCGAACACAATCCTGCGCCGCACTGCACTGCGCTCGTCACCCTGAGATATTACATGTTAATTCTCTTCCTACCCAGTAATTTCTCTTCTAAACTTGTCCTATCCCATCTGCTCACCACAAACGTGTGGCCAGATAGAAAGCCATTTCCTTTTTCCCCGAGTGACAGCACTTCGTCGGGGCAGGACGAAATATAAACCAGTTATTGAGGTTAACGTACTTAAAAGTATTACTAACCTTTCAAAATATTCAAATCTGGATCAACCACCTAGGAGGACCCTGAAAACAAAAGAACGATACTTGTAAATAAATGATTACTTAATGTATCCACATTGCGATTTTTTCCCGCTATGTGGTGCATCGTCGATGTGGCCATCGTCAACTGTCGAATATCTAAATAAATTGTGTTGTAATTTTTTCAACAATTTAATTGTTTTACTCTTATTAGACTCGGATTAGCAGGGAGAATCTGCATATACTGGTTGCTTTGTACAGCAATCCTTTGCCTTGCTAATAGGCTAGATGACCGGTTTTTTTTATTGTCCTATTAAAATGTGGTCCATAAATATAGCTGATTAATGAAAAGAAAATGAAAATCTGATCAAAAATAAGTAATTTATAAGCATTTTAATATCATGCTAGAGAGAGAGGCGAAACAGCAAATCGTGACGTCATTTCTCTGTACGCCATATACATTCTATTCTGACAAGTAAGGCGTGAGGTAATTTTTTGTTTTATGGGAAAGGGACAGAGTTGTATCTAACAAAAACTTTAAACGCTCATATATCAGAACATTATTAACTGATTTAAATTATTTTTTCAATAAACATACTATATTTACTTAAATTCTTCATCAAAGTTATTGGTTTCAACGATCATCTACCTTACAACTATCTAACATACGAATATATTTTCAGGCCGTCAACGGTTGCATAGATTCTTAAAACAAGGCACAGTACCCAGTATTTTTCCTTGGACCTTTAGATTATCGACAATATCCTTATCCAGAGCAGATATCTAGCAACGATTAACAAGAAAACTAGATTTTGCCACATCCGGACCGCCCCTGGTGCCATCTGCGAAAAGTTATGCCTGTGGAACCTCATTAGAAACTGAATATCGAGCATTCTTGAGAGACCCTTCAAATAGAAGCATGTATTCTATTTACAACACATTTGCTCAAAAAGTGCATTTACATACCACGGAGCGTGCGGTAACCTTTACCGCACCCTCAGTTGTATAGCGCCGTGCATAAACTTAACGGTATTTTTTTATTTCCATAAAATTATAAAAGAATTACACTGAGGAGTTTCACATTACGAGATTAAATAAGGTAAATGATTGAACTTCCTTGGAAGCGCTTTTCTACTTCAAAAACTTTTCCCGTACCTTTTTAACCGACTTCAAAATAGGAGGCGGTTCTATTTTCGACTATATGTATGTTTTTTTTAATGTATGTTCACCGATTTCTCAGTCAATTGTGAACCGATTTTGAAAACGTCCCCTATACATTTTATCGAAATCGGTTTAGTAGTTTGGTTTTTAAATCAAAATTACTGGAATAATAACTGGAAAATATGAAGATGTCATCCAGGTAGCCAAAATTGAAGGCGGTTGTTTTTTTTTTAAAGCGTATTATGTTATTATATCCACAAAAATCTGCCTAAAATTATAAATGCGAAAGTTTGTAAGTGTGCGTGTGTGTGTGTGTGTATGTTTATGTTTGTTACTGTTATTGGATTTTGATGAAAATCAGTATAGAGGCCACCTCTATACCTTGGAACAAAACAAAGGCTACTTTTTATTCCAGGAAAAAGGTAAAACCGCGAGACGCAGCTAGTCCAGAATATGTATGTTAACAGCGACGGTGATAATGGAATGGACGGGCCCAGCGCTTGCAAATCGATCAAAATTAACAAGACAACACAATCAAGCATACCTAGCTAAACGTATGCATATTCTGTTTGCCGGAAAATAGAGATAGCGAATCTAATTACTGCATGACAAAAAGAGAACACATATGTACATGTATTACAAGTTTGTATTGTCGTATCGTACGGCTCGTATGTCGCAAAGAAAGAGAATGACTGAAGCGAGAGGAGAGCCGGCGCTCAACATATAGTCTTCAAAATCCGTGTGCTTATTTCCCGTCCATCCATCTTATCATTGTCGCTTTATGTAAATGTAAATAAATACATTTATCAATCTTCAATTGTAACCTCTCGTAAACCCCAAGAATTTGTGTCGCCTCAAGGCCACTCGATACCAACAATTACCCAATTCCCGTCCTTTACACCGTAAAATTCGAAAATCAAATCCGACGTTGTCATTGGTTAGAAAACGTGGGTACTAGCATACTCTCCCCCTATTGGTTGATGGCAAACTGATATAATTTAAAATATTATCACTTCGCGACGTCGAATCTCCTTATTGCAATTTATCTGCGTGGGGAAGGTTATTTAATTTGCTCCCCATTAATAGACAAATATTGGATGCTGCGATGTTAGTATATTGTGTTAAAAATATGGTAAAATATCGGAAATATGCAGCATTGTATTTTGAAAACTGTCTAGTAAACTTAGAAGAAGAACAATCAAGATGTAATGTTAATGTATGAAAATTGACAACGCTTCTGGCAATGGAAACCAACATTTTCAACCATTTACTAGGTACCTATTCCGTAACTATGAGGTGCGAGCGATACAAAACAAACAAACAGACAAAGCAGACAAGACAGACATCTGCACCACTGATCGTGCAAGTCAATGGTGCAAACGGTACGTCGCGTCGGGCTAATATCAGTCATTGGAAACTCAATTTTTCAATCGTTTACGTATTACGTATTTTTGGATAGTTCAGTGCAGAGAAGTCTACAAATTGAACAAATCTTTAAAAATACCTAGATTAAACAGCCATCATTAGAAGTTTAACTTTTTCCAGTTGTCCAATAAAGTGACTCCTACAAACACGGAACAGCAATAGTCGCCACGGTCGCAAGCTCCGCAAAAAGCCCGTCCGACTAACAATAATCGCGGGTAGAAATAATAACGGCGACTCGCCCGTATCCGCTTGCAATAAAAATGTTAAACTCTCCGATAAGCGTCGACGCGGAGGCTCGAATGTGAAGCGGTAGGGATGGGCTTAGTTACATTTTATCGATAAACGTTTTGGAAAATAATGTAAGTCACCGCTTATGGCGGTAAAGAGCCCTAAAACACTGAGAGCGTGATTAGGCGAAAGTAGTAATTCGCGAGAGTACCCGAGAGACTAGACACGTCTTCGTAAACATACGATGAAAATGCTATAACATTTAATTTTATCTATTAGAACACCATTTCAATATCGCTTCTCATACCTCATACATATTTGAACAAAAAACTAATAATAAAGATAATATAAAAAAAATAAAAAAATGTGTCATTGAGCAGATAAACAATTTGAGAAAATTTCAGAATATGAACCCAGGAGGAGACACTAGGAGGAGTCCTGTGTCGTGGGACCCAGTGCCATTCTTAACTAAACATAAATAAACGACGTATAAGAACGACGCAGATCGACGATACATTTTATAGGCACAGGTAAATAAGTAGGTATTTGGATTTTACAACAACGTACCAATAGTAATAGGTACCTAACTTACTTATTTTCTACATTGCTCAAAAATCTTACCTATCATTCTTTTACCTTATCATTTAATTCCGTCGCGGCGTTTAAAAATAAACTGAAGTCCTGGCTCCTCCAGGAACAATTCTATAACCTAGAGGAGTTTCTTAGATTGCAGGACTATTAATTATCTAATTTATTTATTATAAAATACGATTTTACTATTTTATATGATCAATTGACTAAGTACCTATGTTATTACTTAATTATATTCATGTTATTTTAATGAATTAAATTAAATTATTGTAAAATTTAATTGATACCAATGACTTATAACTAGGCGTTATGAATAAAGAATTGTATTGTATTAAAAGGTGAGACTTTGGTGTCAATTACTTTGTATTATAGATTTAAAAATATAGCTTGTGTAGTATTAGTAAAGATTTATGAAATGGTTGTTTAAATGTTAGATTAAAAACCAGACCCATCAAGATTGTTTACCTTTTTGGACAAGTATTACAATTATACTGTGTATGGAGTCCGAGATTTTTTCCTAGTTTTAAATTTTGTTACATTCCTATCTATCGTAACTTTACTGAACAATGCAATAATCGCAATCAGAGATAAGAATATAGCTACGTATGTATGTTAGGGTTTGTTACCCAGTGTGCCTACGCAAGATAGTAGTGGTCCACTACTATCCTACGCAAACATACTAGGTTGACTAGGTAACAAACCTTGTACATTTATGAGGTATCTACGTGCGTGTGGTTGAACATAGGTGGTAAATGTGATATTAGTACATTATGATACGAGTGTGCTATGTTGGTCATTACACTAGAGGCGGTATTATGCGCGATAAGAAAGCCGAGAGCGTAATGACTAATAGCACAAGAGTTCCATACGACTGTTTTCGTCACACTTGCGAGGAAAAAAACATATTTTTTTTATAATAATCAACCACACAGCGAAAACGTCAACAAACATTTGCGGAAAATGGCGCCCAAATCAGTAATGCGCGCGCAGGTTGACATTTACTTCAGCGGCATAAGAACTCTTTGTTGGTATTACAAAAAAACTGTAAGTATTACCCGGCTATATTAAGAGTGCTTCGTACACGTACGTCTAATTGCAGTCACGTACAAACTTGACTTTACCGGGTTATACCTATTATAGTACAAGTGCCGTAATGTAAAGTAAAAAGCACGCGTGTATAATAGCTTGGATTATGAGCCTAAAAGCGATGTTATAAGATCTACTTTACGAGCAAGTGTGATGAAAATTAAGATGTGAGACATTTCTGCGTAACAACAGTTTCACGTAACATAATAGTACTTACTACCAAAGAGCTCTAATATACCTACGCATGACAATGACTTTGATCGCAGAGATGTCTGGTGTGTGTAAGTGACGTACTATGGACATTAGAGCATCATTTGAGTACAGCTATATGATATATAAATAATTTTAAAATTGCATCGCGAATAGGGTTACCATCTGTGTAAGGGTGGATTCCTGTCCAGGACGTACAAAATGCCTGTGTTAGGGTTTGGCCTTCTGCCATAGACAAAACAGAAACGTAGTTTAAATGTTTTCTATGATTTTAAATAAAACGATGAGTTCACTTTTTGACCTGACACAGTAATATCGCATTTTATTTGGCTCCCAACCTGAATAAATAATAATAGAATAGAAGAATCCGCCATGAAAGACAAATAAACCCTGGAAGCACTCGACCGCAGGGCGGAGGCGTTATATTATGATTTTTCAGAAAAATACCTGTCTTTTGTAAAACATACTAAAAGTCTTCAAATAAATAATACGCTACAGATAGGTAGTTTTAAAGGCCAAAATATTTTATTAAAAATGAAATAAGGGTTTTTTTTTCACGTTTTTAAAGTTTTCTTAGGTGACTAATAGCGCTTTAAGCGACTCTGTTGTCAGGCGTTTCCTTTCTTTACTTTCCGTCCAGCGCGCGCGTGGCATATTTTTAGAGTCATTTTCATCCGGGCTGAGGGCTTGCGTAATACCGCGGAAATCAAAAATACCTGCCTCTGCTTAGCGCCGGCCGCACGCCTGTCTAAACCGTAAAATGCCTGTCAAATGCGGCAAATGCCTGTCAGATGGTAACCCTAATCGCGAACGATATTTTATCTTTATGAAATATTATAGCCACCTCATTGACCAAGTCAAACATTGATCCAAAATATCGACACCGAAAGTAGCATCCCTACCATGCCTACGTTGTCGGCCTGTTTGAGTTTTTATGTCCGGATCAAACCGCTAGGTATTTTGTCACACATAATATAAATGTAGCTCACTTCCTTCCTTCATTGGTGGGGTTTATCAAAGTGATTAATTGCGCCTTGCGTCGAGGTTTTCAACAAGCTGTGTAGGTACTGTTTACCTAGGTATTTGGTTAGCTTTGCAGGTTTTTGTTGCAGAGTTTCAGCATGACTGAGTTTTTTTTTCTTTATGCTGTTTTGGGTTACAGTATCTAAAGAATGGGAATGGAACACTATCATGGGCGTATATAATTTTAGGGGCTAGGGAGTACAGATAGGGTACCCTAGCGTCCGAGAAAAATAATAAAAATGTGTATCATACTATTACATCCGGTGGGAATGAAGTGTTGAATTGTGTACAACCCGCGAAAACTTCTATTATCTTGTCATATTTTTGACTATTTAATATTATTATTAAAGCTTCCCATGAACACTATTAGTATAGTCTGCCTAACCTTCATTAGAACGGGAACTTGGCCAATGGCCCATGTGCCCCTCCCGGGAATAAATCCTGGATCCACTCTTGATATCAATCAACAAAATTATCTTTTGCAGTGGTAGGACTCTACTGCAGAGTCCGCCTGGGGAAGTACCACACATTTGCAAGTTATTCAACCGCCAAGCAGTAGTGTGCAAGGTTTATTCCTGTGTTCCGGTTTGAAGGGCAATGTTACCAGTGAAATTACTGGGTTTGAAGAGATTTAACATCTAATATATCTCAGGGCGACGAGCGTGGTGCTGTGCGGCGCAGGATTGTGTTCGCAAGTTCACAATTTTAGCACTGCTACTGTTAGTGGTAGGCGTGACGCTTACCACCAGGCGAACGTCTAGCTCGTCTCGTCACTTGAATGCATAAAAAAACTGCTCATTTTTACAGCGTTGCACCAGCAACACTTGGTATTGCAGTCGTTCATAGGTGAAATTTAAAGGTTTCAGTCATGTAAAACATGCCTGAAACAAGCGGCGGCATTACATTCGTGTGCTGTCGTCATGCACGTTGCCCGGTGACTACTTTTTCATACAGGAACACGACAAGTTGTTATGAATGGGATCTCGGATGAAGAATGAACTAAGTAGATCTTTGAATGGGATACGTGGCTTGTTTACTGTCATCATGGCCATGTGTGAGAGGCGGTATTGTATTGGTAAGTGAGTGTAACAGGAGCATGCAAAAACATGATATCTACATAAGATACATTCCTAAATTTTTTACGGTTTCTAAATTTTAGTAATATTATAAATGTCTAATTTTATATGTTTGAATGTATGTTACTCAATAATGCTAAAGCTGCTGAATGTGTTTGGATGAAATTTTAAAAAGAGGTAGGTAGCTCATATCTCGGAATAACACAAAGGCTACTTTTCCTGAATCGCAGATAAAACCGCGGGGCGCAGCTTGTAATATAATAGCTTAATAATAGCTTTACGAAACTTCATAAATAGGATGACTTCGGAATAAATACAATGCAAGCACTTTAAAAAAATTAGTTAACCGGTTTTGTCATCAGAACACCAAATATCAGATTAATCTGTCAACAGGAAGGGGGTAAATATGTTTTCCGTAGCTAGATAAGAAAAAATATAAAAATGGAAACATAAACCCTGTTTAATTACTAACTATTTAGAGAAATTTTCTTTTTTCGTAGCTAGTTATGACATTTTAGTTACGAATGTGGATGAAGGGAAAATATCAATTACTAAAGACCCATTAAACAAAGTCAACAAACAGAACAAGCTAAATAAACCCGTTTAAAACACAAATCTGACCAACAGTCTGCGATGGCATATACGTATAAGTAAGGGTTCCATAGTTTGCCACAAAACCCTTCACAAAAACACGCCGATCGTACACGCGCGGTTATAATGCATGCAAATCGTCTAAATATAAAACGATCTAATTCAAGACGTATAAAATCAAACCCGATTTAATATTAAGGGAGTCGAGCTACCGAGTTGCAGTCGGTTATTACGTACCAATCAAATTGTAAGTAATTTCAATAAATATGGTCGAAGACCGCCGACTCGCCACCGGCCGACCCTTTATACAGCATACTAATATACAGTTCGGTATCACGAGAAAGCATAAATTGATATGTTTAATATTACTCTCTCACGACCTTCAATAGATCAGCGGACTCAAGATCGCGAATCGTTCAAATGCACTTTGATCCCGAGCCAAGCTATGGCGCTTGCTGATCGGTATGGTAATGTGAAAATATTGTAGGATTTCCACACGATTATATTGGTACTTGGTACAAAGCTAATAAGATCTGCTCAAAAAATTCATGTACGAAGCCTGTGTATATCGTTCAAATGTGTTGTAAAACGTTGTATGGCATTCGTGCGGAATTGTTTTTTACAAACTCGTGACTATGGTAAGTTTTTACATTCGTCTTCTCGTTTGTAAAAACCAACTTCCCGCATATCATAAATAACTATTCGCATTCCATTTCGGCATCGACAGATTTTGCAACCAGGACAAAGCACATATTATCTTATCTTAGAGCATTGTGCTACATATCTATATATGCCGTTACATCGTGTATTTTCGTGCGGAATCCTTAGCACAAGGACAACTCTCATTTGGCTGGTATTTTTTTTGATTTATTTATTATTTGTTATATTTTAGAGTACCACACCATTCATACTAACATTATGAATGAGGATGATTGACGGTGTGTGTATGTTTGTTACTCTTTCACGCTGAAACGGCTGAACGGATTATGATGAAATTTGGTATAGAGGAAGCTTACACCTTAGAATAAACCTTGGGCTACTTTTTATCACAACAATCGCGGATGTGAAACCGTGGGGTGCAGCTAGTATTGCGGAAATTTGTCTGTGTGTATGTATGTTTGTTATCTCATCACGCAAAAACAGCTAAGCTGGTTTATATGAAACTCTGAATGGAAATAGCTTATTTCCAGAAATATATACACTACCTTTTGTCATCGTCATCCCGTTTTTTGTTTTTTTTTTTTTTTTTTCAAACCTCGATTCTTGGCTAGTTATATTATATTTTATCAAGTTTGACGCTTTTATGCGGGTAAAATTTCTAAGATGCCAGGACTATTATTAGTACTTTAGGATTATTAATAAACGTAGATAAGACTCGAAGATAATTAATTCTTCTTAAGTCTATCGATTTGTACAAAACGAAAGCAAAAACCAAAAGGCGGCTTTTATTTTCCGAGGCTATCCTTTGTTTATTAATCGAACCTAAATAATAGTAAAAGGAAGACAGGTAGGTACATATTTTTTTTCCTAGTGATTTTTGTAGTGGTAGGACTCTACTGCAGAGTCCGCCTGGGGAAGTACCACACCCTTGCCAGTTATTCTACTGCCAAGCAGAAGTGTGCAAGTGCTCCGGTTTGAAGGGCAATGTACTAGAAAAATTACTAGGTATGAAGAGATTTAACATCTGGTAACTCAGGATGACGAGCGCAGTGTAGTGCGGCGCGGGATTGTATTCGCAAGTTCATAATTCTGGCATTACTCGTACTGCTGTTAGTGGCAGGCGTGACGCTTACCAGGTGAAAGTCATGCCCGTCTTGTAACATGACCGTAAAAAAAAACAAGCCTAAGACATGGAATAGCGTCATTTCAGCGCTTAGTCATAAAAGTTCAGTATAGGTCGCGTCATGTAAAAAGAACGCTGGCGGTTAAGCTGCGCAGTAGCCGATTTATCGGTCTATTTGATGTTATGAGGCGCCGTATTAGTAATAACCAATATACGAAGCTGCGAGGAAAAGGCTAATTAATAGTTATTTAAAACAATAGGCCTAGTACTTTTGTGCGCAAGTGTACACATGCGCAAACACACCCCCTCTACTTTCTTCCAGCGTTCTTTTTACATGACACGACCTATACTGAACTTTTTCAAGTTATAGTTCCAAATTCTGCGCGACAATACGAGTAGGTGCTCTATAAATACTGCACTATCAATCTCGTCAAAACAATGTCGCACCAAAGACTATAAACCCTGTGATCTGTGTGTCGTACAGAGATACGAGATGCTAATTGTGTTCGTAGTAAAATAGTCTCCTGCAGGGCTAACATGCGCACCGCGAGAAAATTTTCTCGATTCTTAGAACCAGGACAAGGCTACGAATCTGTATAAGTTTGTCTCGTTTTCGCACGACATAAAGACACGAGAAAATTTTCTCGCGGTGCGCATGCTAGCCCTGCAGGGCCTGGGAGCATTGCCATTTATCTTGAACCCGGTAAAGCTTACACAAAAAGGTAAATTGAGAAACAATTTATAAACAAATCTACATTTAAATTAGCCTTGAAAAAACTACTGTTAAATAGAATATCTATGTAAATAACCCGTGTACCTATAAGTTAACATATATTGAGTTATAAGTTTATTTATCGCTAAAATGTTAATACCTACTCCTACATACTCGTAGTAAATAGTAATGAATATGAGAGTCGATGTCTACCTACAAACTGCTATGCAGTTTGGCAGAGTTATAAATTGAGCTATGTAATTAATTCTCTAAGACAAAATAAACAAAAAAAAAAAAAAATACGCTTAAAAAAATACAACAGGCTTCAACTTCGAATACCTGGATGACATCCTCATATTTTCTAGTACTTTTGATTTATAAACTATACTACTGAACCTATTTCGATTAAATTTATATGGGATCACCTCTGAAATATTACCTACCAACGAAAAAAGAATCGTCGAAATCAGTTCATAATTGGGGGTGTACTCGTGTAACATACAAAAAATAATAATTACATACAGTCGAATTGAGAACCTCTTTTTTTGAAGTCGGTTATAACTGTCCTTTATAGATTTACGACTTTCATTAATGACCTATAATTATTCCTATCTGGCCTAGGTTAGTAGGTACGTCCATCCAAGTTACCAAATCCCATCAACCCATCATGCATTGCAAACTGTAATCTTACAGGTATCTAGTCTATTTAGTGGCTAAGGATCACGAAGAAAGAGATTCAACTTCATTATTTGCCCTTTAAATAAAAGTGAATCCGAAATACCAGATTTTTTCAAGGTCAAAGCATATCAGGAGTTCAAAAAAGCAAATCGAGTTAAAGATCAGGTGGGTTCCCTCTTTAAGCGAGACTATAAAATTACAAGTTTACTAAGTCTAGCCAAAGATAATAATATAATAAGTAATTAAGTAAGTTCGTTTAGGCTGAGAGGCCAGCCCTGGTGTCAGAGTTGATGTGCCGCCCGAAGGCCTCTGACGTGGCTGACGGTTGTTGTTATAGAAACTAGAACAAACAACCGGGACCAACAATTTAACGTGTCATACGACCCATGGTAGCGCTCACAAATAAATGCCACACACGGTCACCCATCCGAAGTCTGACCGGACCGTCCGTTGCTTAACATCGGTGATCGTTTAGAATCACCTAGACAAGCTACGCCACGAGCGCTACATAATAATATAGTATACTACTTATACTAGGTCTAGCTATATCAGCTAAAGGCATTTCTTCCACCAAGAATACCATGATTTCTTGTTTTCAAGACGACGCCACGCGTTGACATCAAGATGCGCTGGCCTTACAGCAGGCTGACCAGCCAGTCTCTTTGAGGATTGACTAATATATTTTTGAATATTTTGTATGAAGTGTTTCCACACTTTGGTTTTTTTTCTATGATTTTAAAGCTTAAACAGTAAGAAAAATTATGACCTCTGGCAGGACTCGAACCTGCATACGAGCAATTTCTGGGTTACCGTTCCAACTGTTTTGCCAATTAAGCTACAGAAGTCTCTGCCTTACTCGTCATAATTTTGATACTGTTTCAAGCTAACAACTAAAGCGTTGGTGGCGCTTTGTGTAAATTCTTGAACGTTATAATTTTTTTAAATTTTTGGTTTGGGTAAATATTTGTGTTTAAAAATTTACAGAAGGCGCCTCCAACGCTTTAGTTGTTAGCTTGAAACAGTATCAGAATTATGACGAGTAAGGCAGAGACTTCTGTAGCTTAATTGGGAAAGCAGTTGGGACGGAAACCCAGAGATGCTCGTATGCAGGTTCGAGTCCTGCTAGAGGTCATAATACATATATTCTCATCAGTAACACTTAATATAAATCTAAGGGCATCAATTAATGTTGTAACTTGTTATTCATAACGACCACTGTTATTCATAACGCGTACGCGGTTACGCTCACTGCTACGCTAGAACACAGAGAGAACAGTCGTTGTACTGTTATTTGACTGTTCTGAGTAACAGTTTAGAGATCCTGTTATCCTTAACGCGTTATTTCAAAGGTAGGAATATAAAAAATCGATCCTAATATAAAACCTCTAGTCTCTAGTCTCGCGCTACTGGTCATGCTAGTCCTTTGACTAAGATAAAAGGTCTAAGTACAATAGAATTAATAATATTAATATGAAGTACTAGTCCCATACTACGCGTATCTGTCCATCTCCCTAGTCCACCAGAGTATCGATCTCCCCTCTAATCCATATTCATAATTATTTATTTGCAACTAATTGTCGAAAGGTCTTCAATCAAATATAACTATGCACTATGAATGATAAAATGAGCGTTAATCTAAAAAGAGCCTATCCTATTTCTTTTTAAACTTCAAAATATTCCTTAATCTTACCTGAATGCTCTGCGGATTGCCTGTTGTGCGCTGATATCTGGGAGCTCGCGGAATGGCTGTTCTGCGTTGATGTCTGGGAGCTCGCGGAATGGCTGTTCTGCGCTGATGTCTGGGAGCTCGCGGAATGGCTGTTCTGCGCTGATGTCTGGGAGCTCGCGGAATGGCTGTTCTGCTCTGATGTCTGGCAGCTCGCGGAATAGCTGTTCTGCGCTGAAGTCTGGGAGCTCACGGAATGCTATAGCTATGCCCGTGCACACTGCTATACGTGAAAACAAAGAGAGAACATTGCAGTCTTTATACTGTTATTTGCTGTGTAACAGTTTAGAGATCCTATTATTCTTAACGCGTTATATTCAATGTTAGGTATGTTAAATATCCATACTAATATAAAACCTACAGTATCCAGTCTCGCACTACTGGCCATGCTAGTATCTAAGTACTAGTCGCATGCTACGCGTATCTGTCCGTGTAGTCCACCAGTCTGTCGATCTCACTCTTATCCATATTCATATTTATTTTTGGTGCATGCAACTGCGCCGAAATATCGGGAGCTCATTTCACAATATAATCACGGTAAATATCCCGTAAATAATAATAGAACCATATTTATTTATGTGCAACTAAGTTTCAATAATAATAGACAATAGACAATAGTTTATTCGTGGCAAAAGTATAAACAAAAAAGCAGTTACACAGAACACGGAAAAGTAAAACATAAATAAATAATTGTTTAGCTTTTGCCACAAACCGGCCCCAACTCAGCAAGATGCCGGTTGCGAGCAACCGGCGCTGGTCTTCCGTTGGGCCCGGCCGGTGACGTCACGCACGCGAAAATCACAAGATACACATACAAGGCAAATGAAAGATTAATTACATACACAAAACTAATATCACATCACACAAACAGGTACACGACACAAAACAGATAATATAAAATATACTTACAACAAAAACTCAAAAATCATTATCCGATCCGACGAAATTCAACAAATAAAAGGATAAAAACCCATCACTACGACTCTTAACTGGCAGCACTTATTGAAATTAAAAAAATTGAAATGAAATTAAAATTCTATTATTTTCTTAAACTTGTGTTTTTTCGCGAATTAATGCTTAAAAGAGGTGGTGTTTTATTCATTGACTGTCGAATTACATGCACGAGTGTGGGCAAGCGACATAACGTGGTGAAACATGTCTTTTCGTGCTCTAAAGTCTAACGGCCTTACCTAAAATAATCTCGTTTCTCTTAGTCACTGCTTAAACTTCTCTGTCCTTTTCTAGCACGTGCAACTTCACGTCAGAGAGAAGATGGCAGAGCATCTTAAGCAGTGACTAACGGTTGAAAAGTTTTTTTAGGTAAGGCCGAAAGTGTCTAAATGTCTTTTTTTTTTTTAATTAGTTATTTAATTCATTCTTTGACATTAATAAAAACTAAAAAACTAAAACTACCTAAAGAAAATATTAAATATCTATTATTAATCGAAAAAATAACGATGTCCGTGTGGTAAGGTCCCAAGAACGCTGGCTACATTTCCGCGTTGAATTGCTAAAGAAATTCTCTGCGCGAGGAATGAGCCAGCTCTCTTGTCACCAGTGGCGTCGACCAAGCGTGGTGAATATATTTAATATTTTTTTTAGTTGCTGGACCCCATAAATATAATTATGCAATGTATTCAATTAAATATAATTATGCACTTCGAGACTCGTATTTGACTTTTCGGCCAAATGCAAAACATAGATGCGAGGGCGCTAAATTTAGCGCCCTTAAATCAAATAATAAAACATGGAAAGCTAAAATGAGCGTTAATTTGAAAACAGCAGATTGTCCTATTTAATTTTTTAGAAACTTTAAAATATTCCTTAATCTTACCTGTATGCTCTGCGGAATGGCTGATCTGCGCGCTGTTGTCTGGGAGTTCACGAAATGGCAGATCTGCGCCGTTGTCTGGGATATCGCTGCTCTCTCTTTTACTACCAGTCTGGAAAGTACAGTTTCTTAAACTTTGTTTAATACAGGCGAAGGAAACTAATTCAAAAGTCAGTTGGTCTTCAATGTGTCAGCGTGCTTCACCTTCCGACGCAGCGGCCCAACATAATATTATAACGATATGACACAAACACTGTTTTAAACTATCACGGTTGTTTACTAAAGTTCTATTATTATTAAAAGGAGTCACTGACAAGAAAGGTCAAATTCTTGACAAATATTCCATATTTAGACCTCAGAAGAAGATTGTGCAAAGTCTGCGTTCACCTAAAGACAAGATACCGTTTCAGCATCCAGGGGTTTACAAAATAAACTGCAGCTGCGGCAGTTCGTATATAGGACAGACCAAGCGAACTGTTTCATGCCGCATTAAGGAACATATAAAGGCAGTGAAAAATAACGAGAGACACAAATCTGCCATAGCGGAGCATCTGCTGGACTCGGGCCCTAACTACTGGATTGAGTTTCACAGCCCTAATATCCTGTCCACCGAGCGCCACTACATACCTAGGCTAGTGAAGGAAGCCATTGAGATCTCGAAATGCCGGAATTTTAATCGAGGTGATGGCTTTCAACTCTCCTGTTCACGGAATCCAGTGTTAGGTTGCCTTAAAAATACTAAGTCACGTCCTAAATGTGTTCAAAACAACATATGCAGTGATATTGGGAGTGTGTTTTGTCGAGACTTGGGTTCGAGTTCGAGTTCCAGTAATCGTAGTAAAAGACTTAGAAAGAGGGTAGTTCGTTATGAATGTTTTTTCGAACTCTTTTGACAACCACCCGCGTTCTTCAGTCTACTCGTGAACATGGTGCATGTAACTGCGCCGAAATATCGGGAGCTTATTTCACAACATAATCACGGTAAATATCCCGTTAGTAATAATATAACTTTTAATATGACACAAGGTTGACATTGTACAAGTACCTACTGTGGTCCCGTACTTCGGACTGCGATTACATCGACAAGTCTTTCGTCGAGGTAACTTCGAATAGTGTAGAGGACTATTCACGCTAGCATATGACCCCACCTTGCTTTAATACATAACAATTTTCTGCGTATCAGCTACTGGCTTCTGTGCAGAATATTATGTTGCCAGGCACTTGGATATTATATTTTTATAATTCATAATGAAAGAGCCAGTGCGGTGTAACCACGACTTTACGATGGAGTGGTCGTAAAAATAATAAAATTGAATGATTTGCATCATAATTTTAAAATGTTTCTTTATTAAAGTGCATATTATTGTACATAATTATGGTTATGCGTAAACATAACCACGTTGATATACGAATCGATAATATGTGTTCTAAAATAAGACGATCAAATATAGAAATCTAAGAAACCCTGAAAAGATGTCTTAAGGCGAAGTGGGTCATTTTGCTTTGGATAAAGGCTTAGGACATTCCCCATACGCATATTTCGTATCCCTCCTTGTATGAACTAGGCCAAAATGTCACATGCCTTTAGTCGAAGTGTTTAGGAAATACCTAAGGGAAATACCAGAGAAATTTACTAGGAGGTATGATTAGGCTACCTGCGTATGGGTCATGTCCTAAACCTTTACCCAAGATTTTGGGATAAGTCTTTTTGTGGCAGCACAAAGTGTGGGAGCAAGAAATAAGTAGGTGGCCACGCGCCCTATATTTCTACTATAAATTTCTTTGGGAAATACTAAAAGAGGGAGAGAGAGCATTAATCATCATCAAAAAATGTATTAGTTGGTGTCACTACTCACATGGAACGACAAGTCAAAGAAGAAAAAAAACATTAGAAATCGACTCAAACTTTTCTTTTTTAATTTTTGGCATAAGTTTTTAGTCATAATAGAAATGGACAGCTAGACATAAATTAATCATAATTCAACAAACTGCTTCGAAATTTCGTCTCCAAATAGTTGTCGTTCCCATTCCCACATTACAATCATGTCTCCTAAAATGGCCGTAGATAAGTATCCTGTACCTCTGGGAAAGAGAAGACAGGTATTTAGATTGCGACACGATCGTTTGTAACTTAGAGTACCTATTCGTTACTCTAAGGTTTGTAAGGCGCTATTACTTATTGGTTTACTAGTAGAAGTTAGCCCCAAAGTTAATACTTTGAAAACTAAATGTTTTACATGCCCATGCACATTAACATACGTTTTTATTATTTGTAATTATAATAATATAAATAAAAGAGATATATAAAAAATAATATAGATACTTGTTTATTGTATGTATATAAATTTGTTTCGTGGATCTCGGAAACGGCTCTAACGATTTGGATGAAATTTTGTTTAGGAAAGGTTTTGTTTTTAACTATGCTGTTTACCTATAATATTGTTGTATTTATTGTAAATATTTTTTACTATATTGTAGTTGTATTTCTTGTCAAACGAATAATACACTTTTCTTTTTTTTAATAGCCGACTTCAATTTTGGTTACCTGGATGACAGCTTAATATTTTCCAGTTATTATGAATTATTTCAGTAATTTTGTTTTAAAAACCAAACTACTGAACTGATTTCGATAAAATTTATATGAGACCACCTCTGAAGTGTCACCTACCAAACACAAAAAAAACCATCAAATTCAACTCATAATGGGCGGAGTAAATGCGTAACATACAAAAAATAACATACAGTTGAATTGAGAACCTCATTTTTTGAAGTCGGTTGAAAAACCGAGCGTTCGCCCCAGTATGCTATAAGAATGTGAATAAGTTTTATATTCTTACTAACTAATCTCCTATTCGATTTGGCGCTTTACTGTTAAAGAAATAAGATACAATTTTTACCCCTTGATAGTTAAGGGCAGTGCACACTGTGAGAAACTTGACCTAACATCAATCAGCGCGCGGTTTTGACTTGGATTCGTATTATTTGCCAATATTTATGAGATAGAATTACACGTTAGGGCCCCGAGCCGCACACGATCGTGCGCACCTACCTTCATAAACGAACAAAATTACCTACCTATGTTGATATTTTTGATATGTTAAGACTTTAGTACGCCCTTCAATTTACTCGCCTGGGCAGTACTTTTAATGATAATAATATAAATTATAATAAATTATTATTTTTATTATAAATTTATATCGTAAAAAACTTAGATTTAAGAAATAAAATAAATATGTGAATAATAATATATTTATTACAATTTACTTCATCAATATTATAGTTTTGTTTTTTTTAAACTACAAGTACCATAACTGCTTATAGATAGATAGAAACTCTATATTGTGCACACCAAAAATAAAAACAACTAGTGCTACAAGTGACGGCCTTATCCCTAATAGCGATATCTTCCAGGAAACCACGGTATTGAAATAAATTAAAACTAAATACAGACAAGGGAGATGCAAAACAGTTATTAATAAATACATAAATAACTATTAATACTAGAAACATAACTGAACAATAATAATATCTATGTATAAGTTGTTGCTAAAAATAAATAAATAAAATGTATATAATAATATTGTATCTATATATACTTACATAGTAATAAATTATTTATATATATATATAAAAATACACGTAATCCATGGAAACTGATTCGAACCTAACAGCACCCAACAAGCGATAATATAATAATAATATATATGCTTAGTTTACTCTACAAAAAGAAAATATAGTTACACCTATACTACACCTAAATAAGACCAAGCGAAGCGAAGGTCTCTAATAGACTTAGTCAGCGTTTGTATGTGTTCTATGTATATTTGTTCGACAATACCTTGCGAACCGGTGATCCCATATTTATGAAATTGTGTAAGCAAGCAGTTAGTCTTCGTGAAAATACAATTATCAAGTTCGAATATTGGTCAAAGCAGGCATGAAAGATATGGGGGTCGCGAGGTCTCAGTTCCCATGGAACTAATTCAGCATCTTCATCTCATCAGCCCGGAGACGTCCACTGCTGAACGAAGGCCTCCCCCTTAGACCGCCACACTGTACGACAACCTGCCATTTGCATCCACCGGTTGCCCGCGACTTTTACAATGTCGGCGGTCTACCTAGTGGGAGGCCGCGCCTACGCTGCGTCTTCCGGTTCGCGGTCGCCACTCAAGAACCTTTCTTCCCCATCGGTTGTCAGTTCTTCGAGCGATGTGGCCTGCCCATTGCTACTTCAACTAGCAAACCTTGCGAGCTATGTCGGTAACTTTGGTTCTTTGGCGAATATCCTCGTTCCGGATTCTATCGCGCAAAGTAACTCCGAGAGCTCTCTCCATTGCCCGTTGCGTGACTCTAAGTTTCTCCAAAAGGCCAGCAGTTAAAGTCCACGTTTCAATTCCATATGTCATCACAATTAATTAGTCATTCACAAATTAATCAATAAGCCCTATAGACCAGATTTTGAATATTAACGCAAATACGATTCACTGTCGCCCTCCAAAGCTCATGCAGGCGAAAAATGCCTGAATTTTAACAATAATGGTACGAACGAGTCAGTCATTTAATGAGAAAATCTAATGATTTAAAACCTAGTATAAAGAAATAAAAAACGCGGATATGTTTAGAACAATCTTGCCCCAGACAACGGATGAATCTAGAATTGAAATACAAATTACCTACCCTCATATTAAGCCCCTCTCCCTCTAAATTCGCGTCTTTTAACAAATAAATGTGTGCGGAACCCCACTGTTCCTTATATTAATCACCCGTGCTGCTCTCACAGACCGCAGGGCGTACTCTGTGGGACCTTAAAACGTTTTTTAAATTAAATTATTTAGCAATAACACCGAGGGTTCTCCGCTTGGTACGCTGTCAGTGTATATTGGTATGGTATAATATATGTACCTACAGTTATATATTTATACTTAGTGATTTCGCAACTGCAAAGTACTTAGCGGCTGTTTGCTAAACTACAGCTGAGCCTTGACGACTATTCTAGAACCGAGTATTTTTCTGTTTTTAACCGACTTCGAAAAAGGAGGAAGTTCTATGTTCGACGGTATGTACCTACGTATTTTTTTTTTAATGTATGTTCACCGATTTCTCCGTCAATTGTGGACTGATTTTGAAAATTATTTGTTTATTTGAAAGGGTATACTCCCGAGGTGGACCCATATTAATTTGAAGTCGGTTGTTTTTTTTAAAGTTACTTGTTGTCGGACGATTCGGTGAGTATTCGCATGAGTGACCGCTTGGAGAATAGAAAAACAAGGTATAAATTTGCTCGGGAATTAGGTAGTAATTAACCCAGCGAGCGGTGTGGAAGATACGAGTATTTGGGGGCGCGGCGAATTTCTTCCGTACGCGGACGAAGTCGCAGGCGACCTCTAGTCTAGTAATATATATTTTATTACTACCCCGGTCTGCCTACCCTATGTTTTGAACACGTTTAGGTACTTATTTAGGTACAGTTTGCAAAATAAAACTTTTCACATAATTTTCTATGATGTTATAGGTCGCGTCATGTAAAAATAATGCTGCAAGTTAAGCTGCGCAATAGGCGATTTAGGCGATATCTAATATATTTGGCCATGTACCTAGCAATAACCAATAAACGAAGCTGCGAGCAAAAGGCTAATTAATAATTATTTAAAACAATAGGCCTAGTACTTTTGTGCGCAAGTGTACACATGCGCAAACACACCCCCTCTACCTTCTTCCAGCGTTCTTTCTACATGACGCGACCTGTACATACATTTTCAAAGACCAGAATGGCAGAAGTTGTAGGTGTTAATCTGCTACATTGAATTTTAGCGAAAATCTCAATTAATCTCCTTCATGGTGTCAGCGACAATGATAAGATGAATAGACGGGAAATAAGCGCACGGATTTTGAAGACTAAATGTTGAGCGCCGGCTCTCCCCTCGCTTGAGTCATACTCAGCCTTTGCGACATGAGAGCCGTACGATACGACAATACAAACTTCTAATACATGTACATGCGTTCTCTTTTTGTCATGCAGTAATTAGTTTCGCTATCTCTATTTTCCGGCAAATGTAATATGCATACTTTTAGCTAGGTATGCTTGATTGTGTTGTCTTGTTAATTTTGATCGATTTGCAAGAGCTGGGCCCGTCCATTACATTATCACCGTCGCTGCATGGTGTTGGCTTTTATGTAATTTTTTTTGTTTGTTTTTGTCTTGAGTACGTGATGAGCGAGACAGTCGCCTGGTGGTAAGCGTCACGCCTGCCCATAACAGTAGCGGTGCTAGAATCGTTTACGTACATAAGTAGTAACTATTATTTAATCAAGGCCCCTAAAACCATGACTGGGATCTGACCGGAATCAACATTTAGGTAGGGATAAGAGCGGAAATTTACATTAAAAATAAATAGCGTGAGATCAGGCCTTGGGATCTGAACGGAATAAACACGAATGCAAGAAGGCAGCATAAATACGATATATATCACTATTACACATCATAATAATCACAATTATAATTCTAAACTGCTCACTAAACTGCAATTTATGTTTTAGGTTCTTTTCAGAGTTGGTTTACTAAAAGCCTGGTTGAGCAATAGGCTCCTTTCGGGTCAGTACTACCGTACGGCATAACCCCTTACTGGAAACGAAATTGCGTATTTTGCTTTGAAGTCGGTTGAATAAAAAAAAAAGGATATATTTTTTTTACGCTTACTGATTAAAATATGTCACTATTTTTCCAGTTACATATTTTGATTTGATCACCAAACTACTGAACCGATTTTGATGATATTTGTATGGGACCAATCTGAAACTATATCCTTTCAAATAACAAAAGAATCCAAATCGGTTCATAAATTACGGAGTTCTGAGGTACAAAAATAAAATAACTTAGGACTTCCTATTTTTGAAGTCGGTTAAAAAACTACTGTCGCGGCGTTTCAAGTAGGGCAGTTACGGAACGGTATTTATGTGATAAAGAGAACCTAGCCCACAGGGGGGTAATAGAATTGTAAATTGATAGTTACAGTTGATTTCAATCAAATTTGAATTGTTATGTTGTAATTTTAGAGCCGCCTGTGAACTGCGTTGGGGTTGATGGTTGGAAGCGTGGTGAAAATTGAAATCATGGCGAAGTCCTAATTAATAAAAAGTAGCTTAAAAAAAAACAACCGACTTCAAATTAATATGGGATCACCTCGGGAGTAAACACTTTCAAATAAAAAATGAAACTTCAAAATCATTCCACAATTGAAGGAGAAATCGGTGAACATAAATAAATAAAACAACTCCTTTTTCGAAGTCGGTTAATCAAATGGGTGCTACGCGCGATTGATTCAGGCGTTGCGATGAGGTGCAAATGGGTCAAATGGGTTTCATAGTATATATTTTATTCTAAATATCACTATCACTAACACTAAAATGTATAAAAATTAAGTCGCATTACGCTTGTCTTTGACCTTGGTTCTTTAAAAACCTACGAAACGGATTTTTATTCGGTTTCCCTAACATTTACAGAAAATCTTCCGAAAGTTTTGCTAACGTGCAAACATGCATATTGTAATTATAGAAAGTTAAGAAATGCCGATGTTTAACCCGTGCGAAGCCGGGGTAGCTCACTAGTTAATATATAAATCGAACAGGCCAGACGCATCTTGAGTTAAGCTACCTAAGCTATCATTATATCACAGTATTTATAAAACATGAAATATAATTTTAACGTCAGAAGAAATTTTATTTATTAAACTGCAACATGTAATTTAACGCAAACGTATTAAGTCTGCACAAGGGCAAGATATAGTTACATTTATAACAACAATAAATGTTATAATCTTTGATGGACAGACGGAGGGTTATAATAGCCTTCGAGCTTTTATTCTGTTTATTAATATTTCGTTCGCTGTACATTATTACATTATGTTACAAGTGTGCTATGTTGGTCATTCACTCAAGGGCGCGCGAGCCACAGACATTGCAGGCGAGCGCGATAAGTAGAGTATAGTTACTAATAGCACACGCGTTCCTTACGACAATTTTCATCACACTTGCGTGGAAAAAAATACTTTTTTGATTATAATCAAGCACACAGCAGAAACGTCAACTTATATTTGCGGAAAATGGCGTTAAAAGCAGCTATGCGCGGGCAGGTGACATTTTTTTAAGCCACATAAAAACTCTTTGTTGGTATTATAAATAAATAAAAAGACTATTACCGTACCGTATAAAGAGCCCCGGCTATATTAAGAATGCGTCATAGAATAGATACTTATTTTTAGAATCTATGCAGCTAGATTCTTAAATTATCTGCATACATTTTAGTAACCAGTTTTCTGCGCAATACCACAGCAAGCTTCCATAAATAAGTAATCTAAGCTGTGACATTAATAAAAGCGTGGATTAGGTACACAGTACCTAGTATTTTTCCTTGAACCATAGGTTATCAACAACGCCCTCATCAAGAGCAGATAGATTTTTTTTCTTAGTTATTGGCATCGCACGTTGTGCATTCTGCCAGTGTCAGGTTTATGAATTTTCAAGTTTTAATATTATAATCAAGTCAAATATGTCCTAAAATCACAGTCAGTCACATGAAACCAGTCATAGTCGAGTTCAAGTCATGCCCTAGTACAGTTGTGGCGACTTTACTATGAGCTTATACGGAGTTTTGAAAACAACACGAAAAGACATGTTTCACCACATTATATCACTTGCCCACACTCGTGCATGTAGTTCAACACTCAATGAATAAAACACCACCATTTTTAATCATTAATTCGCGAAAAAACACAAGTTTAAGAAAATAATAGAATGCAATGACATGATTTTTCCGTGTTCCCGCCAAAACTCGCAGATAGATTTATAAAGAACGATTAACAACAAAACTTGATTTTGACACAGGACCGCCGGTGGCGCCATCTCCAAAAAATTTTGCTTGTGGAATTTCATTCGCGAAGAACTCGGCTATTCAACAAAACAATTTCATTCATTCCGAGAAAATGTACGGAGAGGCTGATTTCTTTTTTCGGAAATTCCTGTTTGGCCCCAATGTAAAAGTTGTTGACAATGATGAGCACTATCATCTCCTAAAGACTTAGTTATACCGTTCCGCGTAACCTGTTTATTACCTCTTTTTTTTACTAAATCATTTATAGAGATTTGCTCTAATCATTAGTCAATATTAAATAGTCTGGTATTTGATAATTTCTCTCAGAGGTTTAACCAAATCCCTGTTTACATAGTGTCCCTGCGACATTATTATAATAGGGTACTTATTTGACCACTATTGGGAAATTGTTTTAAATAATTTCTTACTATATTTAATGCACACCACATCAATATTTCTTTGAGATATGTCGTATTTTCGGTAAAAATACGAGTTGAATGAGAAAAAAACGTGCCATAACGCGATTTGGATCACGTGACTTATCTGACGTCACACCAAAGTAAACAACAAGCGAAAGAAAGCGATCAAGGCAATGATTTCTATGTCTAGATACGCCCAAGTTAAGAAATCGTAAGTCTAATTTCTCTTTGACAAAAGGACAACGCCATCTCTCGGATTTCGCGGTCACTACGTGCAGCGCCAGTAAGGCGTAGTAGAAGAAGCGCACTGTACAAGTACACAAGTACAAGCAACTGTACGAAACTAGAAACGACTTACGTATTACCTAAAAATAAAAGTTTTTGAGTAAAAGCAAGTTTAGTTTAACTTTAAATGTTGAGTTACTGGTCATACGAAACGTCACCTTTTGTTTAAATGTAATTCGTACAGCCCTTCACACAGTTTGGCATTTTGCTCTCAAGTAATCGCCGTCGGCCGTGCGTCGCAGACTGTGCCGGCATCGGTGTCAATGCATTTCTTTGACACCGACGAATGGGCGACAATTCAAAATGGCGTCCAACCCGTCCCTACTATGTATGTCTATGGATCAAGGCATAGATCTAGTAAAAGAAGGGGTTTATGTAAGCAAATATAATTATAAAAACAGTGTTAAATATAATTATGTGGTAACTCACTTGAAAATAGATTTATTTCACTGTAATCGTGATAAAAATGCACGTTAGATCTCGTTGTTTACTTCGGTGGACATCACAGAAGTTGCCACCAATCACAGTGTTTCTCATCACGTGACCAAACTTAAAAAAAAAAAAAACTTTTTTTTGCAGAAAGAGTTTTAGTCTAAAAATAAATAGATATGCTTTTTTACGCTGCTATTTATTAGTATTATATCAATTTGTAGCATATTTTCAATAGTCAAATAGCCTATAGTCATAATCAATGATATTATCTACTTATATTATAGGAGGTATCTTTGGTCAAAATAAAATAAAATAATACCAACTATTATTGCGAACCGAAGGTCTTTGAAAATTAATCGGCGTTTCCAGGACATGTATTTAATTACATTTCATTAATTCAATAACTTGCAAAACGGAATGCAATAGGTAATTTTAGATAACACTTAGTGAGTATTTTTTTATCTGTGATAATCGGCCTTACCTAAAATAATCTCGATTCTCTTAGTCACTGCTTGTCCTTTTCTAGCACGTGCAACTTCACGTCAGAGAGAAGATGGCAGAGCATCTTAAGCAGTGACTAACGGTTGAAAAGTTTTTTTAAGTAAGGCCGAATATGTATATGATATTTAACTGTTACAGACTTGTTACATTGATGAATGTGACAATATTTTACAAATAATAACCAAATTGCTTGGATGACGAGTTCCAATGCCTTAAGGGTCACACGGAAAGGGTCTACTAGGCCTAGAAGAGTTAATTATTCTCCTTGAACAATTTTTACTATGGATGAGGCCTATTTACTATTTATATCTTAAACCTATTTAGATTTAAGTCATGGACGAAAAATGGTTTTAATGCTCGCGCCTCACGTAGACTTTTATGTGAAAATTTTAATGCATTTTTAAAATATGTCTAATATGTAATATGTCTTTTGCTAAATAATCTACTATTCATTGAGGTAATTACAGTTTTTTAACATTTTAAAATTATTTCACAATATTTATTTACATTGCTGTAAATGTTGAAAGTTGCATAACATTCTACATTTATAGCAATGTAAAATTGTAAATATTGTGAAATAATTTTAAAATGTAAAAGAACTGTAATGACCTAAATAAAAAACATTTAATAGATATACACACATTAGCTAAAGACATAATACATTATACTGTGGCCATTAAATTATGTAGGTAATCGCTTTTTGAAAGCTCATACAAAGTTGGAAATTATATCCCATACAATGAGTAGGTATACTTAATAGGTATAGGTATTATTTGTCATTGTATTGCATTACGTATAGGATAAATGCAATATAATAACAAATAATATATTTACTATACAAACAATGTTGAAAACAAAAGTAATAATTTGCGCCACCTGTCAAAAAAATCTGGAACTACGCAAACCTGCACACAGGTGCAAAACCTAAGGGCTTTCGCTATTCCGTGGGTGCAAAGATCGTTCACAGATAGACAAGGTTAAAAAGGCTTTCACGGATAGAAAATAAAATGATTAGTATATTGAAGCGTTGCCAAGAGATGGCGCGAGTATCATTCTTACTGAAAAAAGAAGATTTTTGCCGACTTCATAAAACGAGGTTCTGTGTTCTATTGTATGTATTTTTTATGGATGTTCATCGCTTGTCCGCTTTATTTGTTTGATAGTGTAGCTAGAGGTGGTCTTATAATATGAAAAATGCTTTTTTTCATTGACTCACTAAAAAGCTGAATCGCAACAAAACAAATAATCGAAAATAATATTTTTATATGTGCACAAATAACGAAGTTATAAATATTTTAGTTTCATGTTAGACAGGAAGCAATATAGTGGCTTTTAACGTCAAATTACACGGTTCCAAACAAATTCTATACTAGCACGTGTTTTACTAGAAAGGGACAGATGTGAATGTGACTCTCCCCCAAGTACTATGAACGCTTATATTTCAGAACTTTACCAGCCGATTTCAATTATTTTTTCGATGTAAACATCAGATTCAGTTAAGCTCTCAACTTTACTTATCCTATTATTTTTAATAATTGAAACACATACATTTATACTTACCCTATTGTTTGATGTCGGTTGAATAATGAAAAAAAAGTAGGTAGGCATGTACCGGTACATTTATTTTTTGAAATAGTAACATAATTAGCACTAAACTTTCTTTATCTGCTTGGTTGCGTACAGTATAACCATCAACATTATCCCGTCAACAATAATACCGAGGCTAGATGACTGGTTTTTTTTTATTGTTCTTTTAAAATGTGGCCCATAAATATAGCTAGGTAATGAAAAAAAAAATGTATGTGATCAAAAATAAGCAAGTTATACTTAAGCATTTTAGTATCATGCTAGACAGAGAGGCGAAACAGCAAATCGTGACGTCACTTCTCAGTACGCCATATAAATTCTATTCTGACAAGTAAGGCGTGACGTAATTTTTTGTTTTGTGGGAAAGGGACAGAGTCGTCTCTAACAAAAACTTTAAACGCTTATATATCAGAACATTAATAACCGATTTAAATTATTTTTTCAATAAACATACTATATTTACGTAAATTCTTAATCAAAGCTATTAGTTTCAACGTTATAAACATCAGTCATCTACCCTATTATATTCGTTATAACAATAAAAAAATTGGGCGATTTACAATCACTGTACCCGTATATTATAATACTAGAGGTCGCCCGCAACTTCGTCCGCGCACGGAAATTCACCCGCTCCCAAATACAAATACATACCGCTGGGTTTACTCAGTATCATTAATAATTTTTTCCTCTCCATAAGCACCACTTTAGATTAACCCTAGCAAAAAAACTTATGTTTTAAAAAGTCTATCCAAATACCAAGTTTCATCACTATAACTTCAATAACAAAAAACTTCCCATACAAAATTGCATCCCCCATTTTACACTCTTGCGTCAGCCCTGTCAAAAAATATTGAAACAGCATTTTTTTTTTATGAAATAGCTAAATACAAATTTTCATCGCTATAACTTCAAAAACAAAGAACTTTCCATACAAATTTCGTCCCCCATTTCACCCCCTTAAATTATCCCCGTCGAAAAATATTGTAAACTGCATTTTTTATTTCAAATGAACTATCCAAATACAAATTTTTACGACCAAAAGTTAAAAACAAAGGAGTTTCATACAAAAGTTTTTACCCATTTTTACCCTCTTAGGGGTTGAATTTCGAAAAATCCTTTCTTAGTAGGTACACCCCTACGCATGAAGACAAATGTATCCTCCAAATTTCAAGTCTGTATGACCAGCGGTTTAGGTTATATATATCAGTCAGTGAGTCAGTCAGAACTTTGAATTTTATGTATAGATGTACGCCATTTAATGAAAACTATATTTTACAAGGGCCTAAAGTCAATAAAGGGCCAAGAGACAGCGGCGCCAGAATTTTTATTGAATACCTATTTTTTTTTACGTAGATTGCAGTTTAATTTTAAGTAGATCGGTTAGAACAGCAGATTGTATTTTTCGCCATTTTAGGGTTGGCCCCATAGTAAAAGTTTTTCATAATGCGTGGCCAGTACGTGATTTAGTTTAAGAGTGCGACTAATGCCAGAAAAATATCAGATTTCACCTGCGCGTCTTGCATTAGTTTAGAGTCGAAAATCGCATGATACAATTGATGATGATGATGGCTTTGAGCAATTTAGGTGGGATTAATTCAATTATTCAAAATGTAGGCATGAAATAAAAAAAATTTACGGCTACTGTGCTAGAAAATTAGTTTGGCTATGTTATTCGTAAAAAATAATGTGGTGATGTCGCTGATAATTTAGAGCATTTGAATGAAAACAGTTTTTTTGTTGTTGGGAATTTGTATTTTTTTTTTTAAATAAACACGATTAGTTTCCAAAATTCTATTCGGTTACTCGGCGTCTTTAGGTTTTTCCCGTACCTGTATTTTAAGTATTTTTTTTAATCTGAATATTTACGTTCTTTATCATTAAACTATGTGTTTAAAAATACACCTTTTACTTACTTTTGGCATTAGTCGCCCCCTTAATGTCGCTATTGAGTAGACTGTTATATAAAATAAATGCATGCTTATCATATCATGATGTATTAGTGATAACCTTTGTTGGCCTAGATGTACTGTATACTATTTTTACCTTCTCCGTATGAAGGCTGTTGGTTGTCCAAATAAAATGAAATAAAACATCACCAGTCTTACCTAAAATAATCTCGATTCTCTTAGTCACTGCTTAAACTTCTCTGTCCTTTTCTAGCACGTGCAACTTCACGTCAGAGAGAAGATGGCAGAGCATCTTAAGCAGTGACTAACGGTTGAAAAGTTTTTTTAAGTAAGGCCGCACACTTGTAGCTTGCAATCATCACTAATCATAATCGCTAAATAAAATATTAATGAAATCGCATTTTGCGTGTCTTAGCATTGTCTTGTCATTACATTTCAGTGTCATTACATATAACTTTTCGTGCACTTAGCAGTTTCAAATTTTGATCAGCGACGTAACGTGATTTTCTTCCAACCGTCTAGAAAATGTCTTCCGGAAGAAGTATGTGTCTAAGTTGTCCTAGCTGTGTCGTCGAGAGGAAAACCTTCACTTTGGCAGAACTGGGGCCGTACTGTGACATCTAAAACCACGGAATAAATAATAGTAATACGTACAGAAAGTTCACTCCGCAAACGAATTGAAATAAATAAGGGCTCTATCTACTAGGCAATAAAGTGGCAATCCAACTCGCACAGCGATACCGCTCGCTATATTTACGAGGTTAGCTTGCGGGCGGCTAGGTATTGACAACAGCCTTGCAATTGTCCTCTCGGAGCGGAGCGCCGGCTGAAAATACCTAAACTGCGGAGTGACAGCAGGGGGGCCTGCTAAAACCATGATTCTTAGGTGCAGCCGCCGACGCTGCGCGACTGTGAATTTTATCGCGCCGCAATACGGTTCGTGTTCGCGCAGCATCGGCGGCTGAAACGAATGTATTATTTTATGCTATGGGTTGACGAGACGAGCGAGACGTTCACTGGTGGTAAGCGTCACGCCTGCCCATAACAGTTAGCAGTGCCAGAATTGTGAACTTGTGAACAATATCCTACGCCGCACTGCACTGCGGTCGTCACCTACTTATATTAATATCACATTAATATGTCAAATCTCTTCATACCCAGTAATTTCGCTGGTAAGATTGCCCGAGGATAACTAAGAAAACAAAGCAAGTTAGTTAGTCTGAGATCCTAGATGGCGAAGTTTTTAAGGTAAATGAGGGTAGTCTGATAAATCATGTGTGGCACGAACATCTAACCTGATGTTAGATTGTACGTAACAGATTTTCCATAAAACAACTTCGTTACACAACTATTTTTCGTTTCTTGATGTTGTCCTGTGTTCTCCCTGGCATCTTGGTGTTTGCCTTGGCGATATGTCTACCTGGGCAAGGGACGGCGCGGGCGGCGCGGCGCAGGCAGGCGTCCACGGCCCTTTCCCTCAAGGCTGTCCTCACGCGAACAAAACTAACCCTTAACTACAGCTGTTAAAGCTCTTTATCAATCAATTATTTGATCGCACGTAAACGAAAATCTCCGGTTATCTGTCAATAACAAACTAACGCTAGCGAAACAAAATATCAATACAACTATATTGTAAATCCTAAAAATCCGATCAACTTAAAAAATATATGAATTTTAAATACATTTTTCTAAACCTAGTGGGTACTCACAGTTTGCGTTGCTTCTTTCTGTTTCATTCGGTTGTTGTTGCCGCCAGACACTAAGCTACTGCTTCACTACTTGATAGAATGTTTTGCTTACGAGAGAAGAGAACTGGAGAGATACTTAACTCGAGAATTATAGTGACCGTCGCGGTGCGTCGGCGCGCGTCCCTTTGCAAGTTAAAACGAAGTTAGGACCCAGTATTGCCAGACTTGGTTTTAAAAAAGGAGCTACAAAACTAAAAGTTATCTAAATAGATTTTTATGAGAAACGTACTTCAAGGCACATGGAAATATACGGGTTCCAGAACAAAAGTTGTATCGTAATGAACAGTTCTGTATCGTCTTACATTTATACGTTTTGTACCTATTTTAGGTGTCATTATATTATACTGTTTTTAAACATTTTATAATTTAAATGGTCAACGTCAACTATGTAGTTGATTCGAGTTTAATTTCCGGGTTGGCAAAAAAAACATGGAAAAGCGAACGCCGTAAAATAGTACAGTGCAAATTAAAAAAATATGAGACGCATGAAATAATAAGACTTATTTTTTAACATAACGAGCATACGAACATACTTTAAAAACCCAACTTCAATTTTGATTACCTGGGTGATATCTTTTGACGTGAATACCTCTTCAAATTTCCTTCCACAGTGGGAAACAAATTCCAAAAAAATACTGAATTACCAGAAAGTTTTGTATACAAAATCAGGGTTTGATGGTTCAGCTACATAAATCTACACCAAAAATATAATACACCACTCGATAGCTAAAGGATCAAAGAATTCGTTACGTTGAGTAACGACTAAGGACTTTGGACTGTGACTTGACTGACGCATCGCTAGCGGTGGAGGGGGAACAGATTTCGATACAATTTAGCATGGGACCAACTCTGAAGTATGACCTGCCAAACAAAAAAGAATCATCAAAATCAATTCATAATTGGCGGAAGCGAATTCAATACGCCCTACAAAAAAATAATTAAAGACGAATTGAGAACAGTTGAAAATAACTCAGGCTTATGTGTAAAATTATATTAGGCTAGCACTACTAAATAAAGAACTACCAACCCATATTAAACAACAAAGATTTTGTAGGTATAATGTGATAGCAAATAAACAGAGAATACCTTTTGCCTACAGAGCAAACCACATTTACATCTTCAATGATGTCGTCTATCTATAAAAAAGTAAAAATATTATTAAACCCCCGATTTTCTTGAATCATAGCTAAAATCAAAAAACTACATCAAAACCGGTTCAGCCGTTTAGCTAAGAACACTCTCGATCAAGTCAAACAAAACGACCATAATCAAGGTTCGGCCCTTAGGGAGCTATGATGCCACGTAAAAAGACACAGAAATAAGTACAGACCCATACGGTAAACTCAGATTCTTGGTCGGGGTTTAAAATTAGACCTGCCGTACCTTTAATCTATAGTTTATTGACAAAATTAAATTTAAGTCATTCAAAGAGTATCATCATCATCAGCCCGGAGCCGTCCACTGCTGAACGAAGGCCTCCCCCTTAGACCACCACACTGTACGACAACCTGCCATTTGCATCCACCGGTTGCCCGCGACTTTTACAATGTCGTCGGTCCACCTAGTGGGAGGCAAAGAGTATAAGGACATTATACTGTAGTGTTTTATTTATATGCAGCGGAAGTTTGCCAATCGATAGAAGGTCGGTTGACAGAGGGTCTTATTTTAAAACATTGCTTAAGTTTGACAAATGTAATTTAACCTTTCTTACTTTAAAACATTGAATACCATTTAACCTTTGTCGGAGCTCTTTGATTATATATATATACCCAGCCGAGAGCTAGATCCTCCAAGTCGAAGCTCTGCGCAATACTTGGAGGACGTCAGTTAGCCAGTTTAACTACTAAAATGTTATATTTTTGTTTTAAATATATAAAAAACTCATAATATTAAAATTATATTAAAAGGCATCGGAAAAGGAGAAAAAAGTGAATAAGCTACGTACAGTTCGAAATGGGGCAAAGTGGCAATACTGCGGTGCCTGCTCAGGCGCAGGTGTGCGGGTGGCGGCGGCGGTGGCCGCCGCGGCGCGCCGGCTTGACCGGCTAGTGGACGCCCCCTCCCGGCCCGCGCGCCTCCTGTCATCGCCAGTCCTCCTGTCTATAGAAAATACGAAACTGCTTTCGGAGACGATACCACATAATACATGTAAATCATAATATAAGTACGCATAATATGAGTATACATAATATTAGTACGCATAATATTATCGTTTGTTCTGTGTCTGGGGGTGTAGTATATATTTACTAAAACATAATAGGTAGGTATAGATATTCTATCAGCTATCTGGTTTCGATATTACAAGCTATGCTTAGTTTGAGGCTAGATGGCGCTGAGTGAAAAAATTTCCACCGATATTAGATAGTTATGCCTTCCCATCTGGTCCGGCTGTAGAGCCTGCTTATTCAGCATTCAATGCAATTCCTTGGAAGCACAAGGGACTGCTGAATAAGCTACGGTGGTCGCGCCACCCTTTTAGATGTAAGCTATAGCTTTAAGATGTAATTCTAAATATATGATCAGTAGTAATAAAGTCTCCAAATCGGCTACACCTAATTTTAATTTTGGTATGTAGTGCTCCCGAAATTTGAAATAATAATGTCTTGTATATAGGTACACTATTGCTATATACTTTACACAGATAAAAATGTATGGTTGTACAGTTCTGTTGTAAGTAATATAATTATAAATCACATCACACTACATTATACACAATATTATAAATGCGAAAGTTTGAATGTTTGTGTTTGTTGCCACGCCAAATTGGCGAACGGATTTGAATGAAAATCGCACAAAATGCGTTTTTTTATCACAGATAAGTACCTAGATCTGATATGACGGCTCCTTCTTTCATAAATGTTTTTAGCTTTGGCAATGTTTGACCTAGATTTGACCGCAGACCCTGAAAGAATGGAACCGCCGCGCGGGGCACAGCTAATATTACATTCGTACGTGTCGAATTGATAACTTCGAAGCGAAGCCGGGACGTTTATTAACCAACTTTATATTTAGTACTAACCAACTTTATATTTAGTATTAACCAACTTTATATTATACTAGCTGACCCGTCCTGGCTTTGCTTCGAAGTTATTAATTCGACAAGCACGTATGTAATATTAGCTGTGCCCCGTGGTTCCACCCGCGAGACTAAAACCAGCGAAGGTGATAAAAAAAATGCCTATAATGTTGTCATCACTATACTACCTTTAAAAACCAAGTACTTCCCATACAAAGTTTCATCCCTCTTAAAGTCAGCCCTGTCAAAAAATATAATTACTTTTTATATTTTGAATGAACTATTTAAGTATCTATGAATAATAATAAGTATCAATCATTATACCTTCAATATTAAAGACCTTGCTGTATAAAAATTAATCCCCCGCGTTACCCCCTTAAATCATCCCTGTCATTTTTTTTAAAATATCATATTTTATTGTGTATGAACTACCTACCCAAATAGCCAATTTTCCTCACTATAACTTCAAAAACAAAGAACATTCCATGTAAAGTTATATCCCCTGTTCCACCCCCTTAATTCAGCCCTGTCACAAAATCCGTTCTTAGCTGACGTCTCCTGCCTAAAAACGACCTACCTGCCAAATTTCAGCTTCAGGGATCAAGTAGTTTTTGAGATTTCGTGTTTAGTCAGTGAGTGAGTGATTATCGCTTTTTAGATATGTATATATGACGCAGCCCAATTGTAGAATTCGCTGTTTTACATAATGGCTAGCCATTTTAAAAAACAGGTCCGTTTTGTAAAACAGCGGAAAAGCTTTTTAGCCGGATTGTCATTGCGATACGTTCTACAATAAGGCGGCCTATGTTTAGCCACATTGTTATCAAGATGCCTTCAATGCAAAATGGTTATCAAACTAACAAAATACAGTATGTACTTATATATTAAAAAATAAAATATTATGACATAAAATAACACAAACAAATGTTATAACCGAATGAAAAGGTCACACTTGTTCACACAGGCCGCGAGTGTTCTAAATTTTAACTAAAGATTGCCAAAGCGGCGGATCATGACCCGCTTAATAGGCGTATGGCCTAATGTTTAATTTATGACAAATAATAGGCTTAGTGATGAATATAACTAAATATATTACACATACTGAAAAAATTTACTGTATTGGCTGATAAATCTCTGAGATATGAGCGTTTAAAGTTTTAGGTGGGGATAGAGAGGGGATGCTCTATCCCTTTCTCACAAAGCACGTGTAAGTATAGCATTTGTATGCCGCGCCTGAGGCTTGACGTCATAGCTCAGTATAGCGCGCTCTCTGTCTAGCTTGAAATTTAAATACTTAGAACTTATTTATTTCTGAATTATTTTAAATTTTGTTTTCGTTGATAGGCTCTATTGATGATCAGTTTTTTTAATGAGGTAATAAAAAAAATAGTAGTCATCATGCCTATTACATTATGGCTGTAGAATGCGAAGCACGCATACAATGCGGTAACCTTACTTTCAGCCGTAATACAATTTGGCTAAACATTAATACGCCGCTATATAAAACGGTGCTGTTTTTTAAGATGGATCGCTAGCCGTTTTGTAATAAATCGTATTCTGCAATTTGCCTGCGACACTACCACACACGGTTAAGGTACGATAATTAAAAAAATCTTCTCATTCGTAACATTCGACATTCAAGCAGTGTCTACATAAAGGCTGTGTTATTTTAGTGCAAATGAGTACCTACTCAAACGTCACTACTTGATTTACTTGACAGTTCTTCAGAAGATGGTTCTGTTTTTCAATCGACTTCAAAAAAGGAGGTTATCAATTCTTAAAAAAACAAATACAACCGACTTCAACCACAGAACAAATAATAGTACTACGTACTTCAACTTCGAATACCTTGGTGACATCTTTATATTTTCTAATAATTTTTACAAATAACTGAACCGATTTCGATAAAATTTATATGAAACCACCTCTGAAGTATTACCTACCGAACAAAAAAAGAATCATCAACATCATTTCATAATTGCCGGAGTAATCGCGTAACATACATACAATAAAAATAAAAAATAAAAACTTACAGTCGAATTAAGAACCTCCTTTTTTGAAGTCGGTTGAAAATCAGAGTGATAAATGTCATAGAGCTTGCAAATAACCAAAAAGAATACCCTAAATTAATCAACCTATAAAAAAAACTTAAAATGAGTTTATGTATGTTAAGATGGTATCTTAAGATTATCTTAACATTTTTTGGAAAAATATCAATGGATTCCTATGCTGAGGGTATATACTTGATTTTAGTACCGACATGTTTGATTTTCTTGACAATTTATTAAATGTTGGGCCTCTAAGCGCATTTAAACAAAAATATCGATATTGAATACAAAAACTGTTTAGAAAAAAGAGTTTTTGTTATACTTCCGGCCATGGTCCGGTTTTTTTTTAAAGTAACTATATAGTTTCTTAATGCTAAAACCCATGTAAAAATATGTGTCCCGTCTAGACACATTATTTGTAATCCATTAATATATTATTATTCGCTCATAATATATTTATTTATTAATTATTATATAATAATAACTCCGTAGAAGCTCATAGTAAAGTCGCCACAACTTCACTAGGGCATGACTTGGACTCGACTATGACTGATTTCGTGTGACTGACTGTGATTTAATGACATAATTTTAATAAAAGAAACTTGAAAATTCATAAACTTGACACTGGCAGAATGCACAACGTGCGATGCCAATAACTAAGAAATAAAAAACATTCATAACTTATAGTAACTACCTAACAATCTGTGGTAAATGGTGCTGGTGCCACAGATAAATTAGATTTAAGTTCTATGTGCAATATTTGTTAGCCCAAATAAATAGAAAAAAATATGCTAATAAAGTCGCCGAAATAGCTCAGCGTAGACATGGGCCGGGTCATTTATTTGTGTCAGAATTTTATAACTGCAGCATAGAGGTACCTACCTATATGGGCGCGCCCTGAGACTAGATGGAGTGACGATACCTACGTATAGCTGGAACTGGTTGGAAGTGGAAAACTGAAGATCGGACTGAGTGGTAGCACTGGCTTCGAGCGTATTACACGGGTGTTTTGAAGATTTAGGTTAGACAAACTGAAAGGGAGTGTTCTGGGACCCATTCGGTTAATATAATTTTTTTCATTTTTTTAACAGGTTATCAATTATTTCTATTTTTAGATACGCCTGAGTTAATAAGTATAAGTAAGCTTAATTTCTCTTTGACAAAAGTACTACGCCATCTTTCAATAAAATAATGGTCATTTTATTTTTCAAGAACATAAGCTAACCTAGCTCAGCCTAGCCTAGCTTAGCTCTGTGTGTAACAACCGCAACTAATTTATAGTACGCCTTACAAAATATATTATGCTTAAGCGCCATCTGTATGAGATAACGGCAACTAATTTGTAGTCCGACTTACTAATTCTAGAACCTGGAACAAAAACGAATTAGGTACTTTCCTTTCACTTTACTTAGTAATATACCAAAGGTATAGATGGCGCTTTTACTATATATATTTTAATGACATTGAAAATGTTCAAAAAATATTTTTGATATTCTTCAGCGAAAATGATTCCATTATCACAGTCGCTGGTTATCTTTAAGGGAGGAGGTCAGGAGGAGGCCGCTTGGTGTCGGTATATACCATAGATTATTACAGCAAGTAATAATACTCAATACGGTGATTTCCTGTCCTGAGGCACAGAATAAATAATAGTACCCACAGAGGTACCCTAATAGCAGGTGCTATGCTTATGTAAATAGGTAATCTATTTCATAGCTAACTCCCTATAAAACCGATGGTATGTCGTAAAACTGCGTGAAGAACCACCGGAGGACGGGCAGCAGCGTCCTCTTGGTTAACGGTGGTGAGCATTCTGCGATCCCCAAGTCGCCTGCCAAGCGTGGGGATTATGGCATCCCCTCCCTATTAAGGGGGAGGCCTTCGTCCAGCAGTGGTCGGCTTCTGGCTGGTGAGTGTAAAACCGATATTAACCTGGGTAGTACTATTATTTCTTGTGTGCCTGGGTCGCAGAGCCTACCCAGCAAAGAGCTGAATCCTCCAGGGTCACAGACCATTAGGTGATTCTAATCGATCACCGATGTTAAGCAACGGACGGTCCTGTCAGTCTTCGGATGGGTGATCGTGAGTGGCATTTATTTCTGAGCGCTACCGTGGGTCGGATGACACGTTAAATTGTTGGTCCCGGTTGTTTGTTCTAGTTTCTATAACAACAATTGTCAGCCATGTCAGAGGCCTTCGGGCGGCACATTAACTCTGACACTAGGGCTGGCCACTCAGCCTATACGAAGTTACTTACAGACCATTTTATGGTACCTACACCAGTAGAACGTTATGTAGTAGAAAAGTAGTGAGGGCTAGGGTGCATACATTAGTCTATGATTAGTTTATTATTATTGCATTTGGATTGTCTCTAGTGTTTCATCGGTCTGGATAGGAACAATCCTTTTGTTTTTTGTGTAGTTGACTAATTAGTATAAGCTGTTTATTTCTTGGAGGAAGGATTTACCTTATGTTATTATGTAAGTACCTAGTCTTTGTAGTTTGTTGTACCTACAAGTTAGGCTTATGCCAGTAAAAAAAGTCTTATCTTAAGGTACTTAAGTAACTAACCTTTTTATATAAAGCTTGAAACCTATAACTACTTACAAAACAAAAAACTTAAACATGTCAAGAAAAAAATATGACTCAACCAGGTTCCAACCAATCAAGCTTCGATTTCATTGCTTCCAGCCAGATTGCTTCTCAATACCCTATTATTTTCACGGTAGATTTTGACGTGTAATTGGTACAATATAATAATATTTTTAATTATACTTAGGTACCTAAACTAAAAACCTACACTGTGGTGAAACAAGGTGGATCATATTCCAACAATGAACCGTCTGCGCTTCTTGTTAAGTTCACTACGTACCAGACCAGTCCTCACCAACACGCCAACCCCTAGCAGGCTCCAAAAAGTAGGCCACCATCATGAGGGCCCTCCTCAGCCGTTTGACAACATGCCCTTTGATATACCCAATAGGTTAGTATTTTATTTGTCTAATGCTAGAACAGCAAAGGTAGTGTGGATATGTGTTGAAGCTAGAGTTTAAAATAATCTCTAATTTTGGGCAGTGAGCCCAAAATGATGGCAGCGTTTTCTCGTTGGATTGTGAGACTATATTTTTGCCTGATATAAGGCCAGCATTTTGGTCATGTGTAGATAGTAGTCTCACCGACAAATAAATATTTGAAGGTGTAAACAGTGTCCAGCTAAGTGTGAGTGTCTAATGTTTTTTTTTGTTCAGTACATGTTTGCTCCAACTGACTCCCACCAGACCTAGGACGAAGTATAATAAATCGTCCTACGCCAGACCATAATAATAATAATAAGCTATTAAAAAAAAATACAACGAACTTCAACTTCGAATACCTGGATGACGTCTTCATATTTTCTAGTAATTTCGATTTAAAAACCAAACTTCTGAACCGATTTCGATTAAAAATATATGGGATCACCTCTGAAGTATTACATACCAAACAAAAAAAATATCATCAAAATCAGTTCATAATTGGCGGAGTAACCGAGTAAAATACATAAGTACAAAAAAAAATTATAGTCGAACATCAGTCGAATTGATAACCTCCTTTTTTGAAGTCGGTGGAAAAAATAAAGATCTACCCTCACTTTTTATCTCGTCGGTCCGGCATGGTGGTCAGGTTGAACCCAAATAAGTATACAGAAAATTACATTTTGGCTAAGTACTCATACCTACCTCTCATAGGTTTGTTTGTCTGGCAATCTCTTAATACTCTGGAAGCTCTAATATTCATAGAACATTATTCTCCTTTTCAGATATGTTGCATCAGTATTTTTCGCCTTTTTTTTTGGCTTCGGCCTATGGGCACCTTTTATAATCGTCTGGTATTCGATGGCAAAGAAATCTATGTAGGTTCAGTAGAGAAATAAATGACCTGATAAAAATGTATGTATTTCTTTTACATCCACTTTTATTTATCTACCTAGTGTTTATCGATTGTCCAATAGAGTATGAAGACAATGTTTATAGTTTACTACAACAAAAATCATAAAATCCTATATCAACATAGGTATATATTATAGGATGCACACCTATGTTAGAATACTGTGAACTGATGATTATGATTTCATTGTGCTAACCTCTATTGTCTCTGTAGATAAGGTAAAGTTACTGGAAAGTTACAAATCTAAAGGTCTATAAAAAGGTCAAATCTAAACTAAAGGTTTTCCGCCAAGCAGTAGTGTGCAAGCATTACTGTGTTCCGGTTTGAAGGGCAATGTTACCAGAGAAATTACGGGGATGATGAGATTTAACATCTAATATCTCAGGGTGACGAGCGCAGTGCAGTGCGGCGCAGGATTGTTTTTGCTAGTTCACAATTCTGGCACTACTACTGTTAGTGGCAGGCGTGACGCTTACCACCAGGCGAACGTCTTGTTCGTCACGTCACTTGAATGTATAAAAAAAAGAGTTACTAACCTTTTAAATAAATGAAACCTATATGTTATAAGCCAATACTGGATACCGGAAATCCAGAAACCAGGTGTATTTTGCCATGAATGGACTGGACGGGATACAGGATAATTGCCAGATCTCCATTTCATGTCTAGCCATTATGCTATGGCTTCACATGCGTGTAACGCTATTATTTAGCACAGTATTTGATACAGTACACAGATATGCCTGGGTGTTAGCGCGCTAATACGGTAATGGCATTATTAACGTCATTGGACGTTAGGAGATAGTCAAAGTCAAATGATAGTGTGGCCGCCCATTTAGCGCATTGTTTAATGCATAATTTATTGCGCGTCAATTATTCCTTTAATTGGACGTAAAGCGTCATGCAGGTGAAGCCCCAGCATTCGATTACTGAGAGCATTGTTGAGCCATACTCAAATACAATAATGGCCACTGTCCTGATTTGACTGACAACTGCCCTGACTTAGGAAAAGTGATATTTTGGGAAACCATGATTAATAATGTAATAATCATTATTACTAGTAGTACAAAGGTTATTTTGAGAAATGATTTATGAACAATTGTTAAGCGATATTGCCCACTTATTAATACAAATTCACATAGCATTTTATATCATCCAGTCTTTTGCTGCGTTCCGTAATGGTCTAAAAGTGATAATATCGTTAATCCAACCAAATTTAATAGTAGCAAATTATAAGGGTTTTGATTTGATCGAGTAATAATTGTGACTTTGGTTGGATTCGCTATATTTTTAATTTTAGCACATTACGGAACGCAGCATTTGTAATATTTTATTCATGTGTATCAACATTGATTTTAAATACTGTATTTTTGACATTGTGTAAATCAGCAATGTCAAAGATTATTATGATGGCGAAATTGTTACAGTATGAGTATCTCTTTCTCTTGCAAGAAGTAAGACAACATATTATTTATTAATGCGCTATATTCAAAACCAAAAACACATAATTACTACATACATTGATTAGAGAACATTCTCAAGGCCAAGATGGCTGGCACCCCGGCTTGACATTGCCTCCATACAGACAAGACTTGTCCTGATACATAGTCAACCTCAATGTTTCCTGATCATCAAGAAACTTGCCAATGAAGAAACCAGTAAGAGGGACAGCAAACCAAACATAGCGAGTGGTGATTCCAAATATAGCCATTATATTTTATTCTGCTCAGCCTTCCACTTTCTAGTATGGTTCCAGTCCAGAAAGATGAGTGAAACAGCAATAGTCGGGAACGCGATGCTCACCAAGTTTCGGCGAAGGAATCTTCCCCACGCCATAAACTGTAACAAAACATGACTTAGTTTATTGTTTAGTTTGTTTATTGGATTCACATAGGCAGTGATCTTGAAAAGTAATTAATCTCATTAGTAAGTAATACGTGTTTGTTATGCCAGTATAACGGGTTTATCATGTCGTATATCGTTATAACTGGCTAAATTATCTCCAAACATCAGAAACCGCCTTAGCATTTGCTTTTGATACAATAAATTTGACAGACAAGGAAGCTGGTTACATAATTGTTCAGCATTAGCATTTAGAGCTCCTCGTACCAAAAAAGGTTTTTAAAGGATCACAGTCACTAAATTGTGGTAAAAATTGCCATGTCCATTACGTTAAACATAGTTAAAAGCTGAGTTATACTGCGATATTTCAAACTGAACTTGTAAGGTTTGATGAAGATTTGTTGTAAGGGTACACAGTTCGATTATTTGTACATACGCGGTGCAAAGAAGAGTCTTCTTCGTGTCTAAAATTGATTAGTCTTTCCAAATATAATTATAGCTTAAGATAATACCCAAAATTACGTACGATTAATTATTTTATGAAAACTAACCTATTTCTGCTCCTGTTGCTGATTTGAATTGTCAATTTATTTAAATGACAGCTGACCTGCCCGACTCCTTTTTTTTTTCTTAGTTATTGGCTTTGCACTTTGTGCATTCTGACAGTGTCAAGGTAATGAATTCGCAAGTTTTTACAGTATCATCAAGTCAAATATGTCATGAAATTACAGTTAGTTACACGAAATTAGTCATAATCAAATCCAAGTCATGCCTTAGTAAAGCTGTGGCGACTTTACTACGAGGTTTTACGGAGTTTTGAAAACAACATGAACTTTGTGTTCTGTACCAGAATGTTCCAATCTTGGTAAACATCTGTTCCCAAAAAACCCCACATTGAAATAAGCAAAAACACGAAATATCAGAGTAAAACGTAGTGTTTAAAGTCTCTTTGTATCAGAGTTATTACCAACCGTTCGACGAGGTTCGCTTTTTTCCAGAAACTTTTCCTCAATGGTCTTATAATGTTACTTAAAAAGATCATTGCTTTTCCTCCTCGTTTCTTAAACTCTTCTTTGAGTTTCGCAAACTTCCAAGTTGAATAAAATGGTGGCAGACGGTGTAAAAAGAAGCCAAACAAAACTCGTATTCGTAAAATACGAGACATTTACCTAAAATAAAACTTTAGATTACAAGTTTGATTGTCCATAGATTTTCTTAAACTAGTGATTTATCGCGAATTGTTTATTATAAATGGTGGTGTTTTATTCATTAAGGGCCTTACTTAAAAAAACTTTTAAACCGTTAGTCACTGCTTAAGATTTTTGTTTTATTCATACGGGAATACTCACGTTTAATTAAATCGGATACTCCGACTATAGTTTCGATCCGAAAAATCGTAAATCGTATAATCGTAATTTCGTTTTCGATCGTTTCGTATCCGATTTAATTAAACGTGAGTATTCCCGTATGAATAAAACAAAAATGTGTCAAAACCACGTCAGTTTTCATAATAAAACTGCTTAAGATGTTCTGCCATCTTCTCTCTGACGTGAAGTTGCACGTGCTAGAAAAGGACAGAGAAGTTTAAGCAGTGACTAAGAGAATCGAGATTATTTTAGGTAAGGCCGTAAGTGTCGATTCAAACGCACAAAGTGTGGACAAGTGATTATTATAATGTGGTAAAACATGTCTTTCCGTGTTGTTTTTAAAACTTCGTGAAAGCTAAAGTTGCCACAGCTTTACTAGGGCATCACTTGGACTTGACTGTGACTAATTTTGGGAGACTAACTATGATTTTGGCTTAATTGACTTTAAACTATGCAAAGTCGAAACATACATTTTTATACTTGACACTGGCAGAATGCACAAAGTGCGATGCGACTAACGAATTACATGTATAAGTAAAATGCGGTGAAACCTGGGTAAAACATTAACAGCCTTACCTAAAATAATCTCGATTCTCTTAGTCACTGCTTAAACTTCTCTGTCTTGTTTTTGCATGTTACACTTCACGTCAGAGAGAAGATGGCAGATCATCTTAAGCAGTGATTAACGGTTGAGAAGTTTTTTTAAGTAAGACTGTACATGTCTCTTTACTAGGCCTAGCGCCATTTGCGCTTGCTTAAAGTCCGGTGACGCTGTACAGGCCATCTAAGGCCAACATCATGTCATTAAAAAAATACTTTACCATGTCTTTCCGTGTTGTTAACAAAACTCCGTAAAAGCTCATAGTAAAGTGTGGTGACTTTACTATGGTATGACTTGGACTTGACTTTGATTTTTTTAATTTCGTGTGACTAACCGTGATTTCATGACAATTGACTTGATAATACTACATACGTAGACGGAGAAACCAATGGACCCAAGTACTTTGTAACCGGTCATGAGATAGCGATATTTTCGACATAAACTTGTTCTGACAACCCAAAATACAACACTGCACCATTGTAAAGATGTCCAAAACTCGTCCACACGCGGGAATAACAATTAGATTTAAATATAAATGATATAAACACAAAAATCTCTCAGTCATGGGTAATGTTTGACATCACACTTTCTAAAGAAGCTTGGAGTCAACCAGTTACAACGACAAAGAGAGAAAATGCATAAACTTTTCTCTTTCACGCATGCTATTTTTCCATATCGCTGTTTCACTGCGGAGTAAAAGAGATGGAAATGTGATTGCGTCCATTGTTTTCTCTGTCTACGACTACATAACTTGAACATTCATATACTTGACTCTTGGCAGAATGCACAACGCGTTAGCGATAGCGAGAGAAATCCCTCCGTGATACCGTGAAGCGGTGACAGTGACAAGTGACAATTATGAAAAATCTCGATCCGATTCGCGATCCCGAACAGTTACATGATTAGGCTGCAGCTGCTGGCGCCATTTGCGTAAAGTTTTGCGTGTGGATCGCCATTGAAGAAATATTTGTATTGCGGCTGAAGGACTTGTATCCATAGCCAGGAACAAATTAAAAAGAAGAAAAAAATAGTTCGTTTCGTCATCCGTCGTCTCGTCCGTCGTCCGTCGTCCTCGTCTACGTCTATGAGTGATGGTGCGTTCTGCGTGAGAGGTGCAGATTTTACACGAAACAAATTGCAGTGTGGGGCGTGGGTGCTAAAATTATGTTTAGTGCAAAGTGAACAATAGTTTTGGTGATGTTGGGGATAGGCTCATTACTATTTCTTGAAAAAACTGTTGTAGAAGATAAGCATATCCTAATAATCCGTCAAAAATCGAGAGAGCTTCAAACGTGTTTGAAGCTTTCGGTTTTGTATTGATGGAACTATGAACCTGGACCCTTTAAATGTTAGCCTGTTGCAAATAAACTATCTGGTTACTAATTTGAACAAGAAGAACTTCAAGTCATCAGTTCAAGAGTTGAATCAGGTAAGAAAACGTAACTGTAATCGTGGTCTTTGTTTTCCGTTGTCGCCATATTGTGCTCTGTAATCTCCTTGAGTTTCTGTTCTGCACAGTTACGGGCATATGGATCTACGCTATATTGCCCAAATTTCTATAAAAAATGTGTATTCCATAATTTCGATATGACGCACCCATCGCCTGCCGCCACGAGGTGATCTTGAAGTTACAACCCACTAACATTTAGTTTTTTAAGAGTTTGTAGGTAGTATCTATTCACGTCGTTATACCCACCCACGGACATTTTCCTTGAATTTTGGAAGTGTTTGCCGTCATTGCTATCAGTAAACGCATTTGTTTTTTCACAGCTAAACAGATTAGATATGCTTATTTCAATTGGAGTTACAATTCTAATTGGTATAAAATTTACAATTTCACATAGATTTCAATTTATTAGGTACTTGCACTACACTGCAACAGATTGTATTGAGATATTAATTAGACATAATAATAATTGACACCTATACTTCAAGCCCCATAATTACAATGAGAGGTAGCACAGAACAGGGTAACCACCTGTTTTGTACAGTATACCTATTTACTTTACAGATTTAATAAAATACAGCATCTGAGAATAAAGCACCTACTTGTTATTTATTTATTGCATGCACCGCATGCATCACTACTACCATAGAAACACATGCACTATTAAGTCTCTCAGAGCCAATGGAAAAACTATCACCAGATGGGGACTTCCCATGGCCAATGTAGAAGTCATTACACTTGTATACCATACATGAAAAGACTGCTGCAGGACCTTGCTAAGTGGGAAGACTAGCAAATGACTGAACAAACACAGTGCAACCTTTACTCGGATCATTTCACAACTACTCTGTGTCCTTGTTGCACAAGTTCATGTGCCACATATTTTATTATTATTATTTATTTGTATAAGTCTTCAGAATATGAGCAGTTTTGTTGTAGGCTTTTGGTTGTCGTGTTGGAGAAATGATCCAGTGAGTATTTCTCTTTTTCTTTATGCATAATTTCCATCCAATGTGCCACAAATGACAAATATCAAGTCACTTCCTATGGAGTCACAGTGGGCAAATAGTTGGAAAAAGCCATCGAGCTTATATCTAAAGAGTCACAATCCCTAAGTGAAAACAGTCAAAAAACGTCCGAGTGCAGTTGTACATACCTAAACGTGCATTATATAGTTCACAATTGTTTGAATTTAGACGTTATGATGCTTGTATAGTGTTCAATGCATACTTGAGTGCTTTTGTATTATTGCAGTTCAAGTCATGAAAAAATTTTGGTGTAGTTTTTTTTTTTGCCCGTTCATGATCTATTGATATTAGCTCAAAGGAGAAAGCAATACAACTTTACCAATAGCATAGATCATAGAGTGATCAAAGAAACATAGCTAGATTATAAGGTGATGGACTCGTGTCTCCCCTTGATCTTCCCCAGGCAGGGGAGATAGCAGAACTTACTTTTAAAATAATATTTGTATTAATGCTGACAAAAAAAATTACCCACCATAAAATAGGTGAGCATTCTGCGATCCCCAAGCCGCCAGCCGAGCGTGGGGTTATGGAAACACCTCTCTATTGGGGGCCTTTGTCCAGTAGTGGACGTCTTATGGCTGATGGGGATAAAATAGTTGCTATTATTGGGTTTTTGCTGTCAGTGAATTCCAAGGTTTGTGAGCAATCAATGCAATAATAATTTTTAGTGTTATATATATAGTTGCAGTGTATCAAGTATTAAGTTTCACCACTAGAACATCTGTACAGTAAAATTAGGTCAGGCTGTAAATAACATATAACATTACTCATGCCAAAACAATGATTGGGACATGTTCATTTTTCTTGCCATTATTTCTCGTCAAAATATAATGATAAAATGCCATCGCATTTTACTCTGATGAAATTGCTGAATAATTAGAGTAGTTAGAGACTTAGTAGTTTTTTTTAATGAATGTAAATGTGATTTTAGTAAAATGTCTCTTGTTATGAAAACTGATGTGGTTTTGACACATTCTTGTTTTATTTATACGGGAATACTCACGTTTAATTAAATCGGATACTCCGACTAAAGTTTCAGTGCTAAGCACAGCTGCACGCGCGTCGGGCTCTGTTTTCACTCTTTGAAAAAGGTCACCGATGTGATCGAAACTATAGTCGGAGTATCCTATTTAATTAAACGTGAGTATTCCCGTATAAATAAAACAAAATGTCTCTTGGTAAATTAATTGAAGGTACCTTCAATGAACGGTGATAATAATCTTACATCAATCAGAGAGAGACTATTCTTTGTGTCTTGAAGTTCAAGTTATGAAGCTAGTAGTAGTAGTAGTGGGATTATTCTCTGAAGATGATAAAACATCAAATAGACATATTTATTTCATTTCCCAGTTGTTGTGCTATCCAAAATTGAGGACACTATTTTTATTCACTGACAGGTGCATAAAAGGCCAGGGGAAATATGTACTCCGGTCCATGTTAGTCCTGCAGGGACTAATCTTGCTTACTTACTTATCTATTATCTGCCAGAAGACGTCAACTGCTGGACGAAGGACTCCTCTTTGCAGAGGGGGATTGCCCTAATCCCCATGCTTGGCAGGCGGCTTCGTAATGCTCACCACCGTTAACCAAGCGGACACTGCTGCTCGTCCTCCGGTGGTTCTTAATGCAGTTTTAGGACATACCCAGGTCACTAGTCCAGCACTAGTCTTACAAAAGAATAAGAATAGTAATAATACATCCTACATTTTTACTGGTGCAATGCCATATTTTACCGGCTAAAGTGTCCCATGTTTATATTAATGATGCGCAGTGCCGCCATTTTGTTAAGATAGGTCAGGTATTTAGTTGTGACAAGATATAATAACAAACAGAGACACTATTTTAAACTATCACAACTGTTCACTGCAATAAATACGGGGAGCTCATTTCAAAACATAATCAATGTAAATATCCTGTAAGTAATAATATAACTGTACAAACAGAGAGTTACATATTTGCCAGATACTGTTTTTGATATATAAGCTAACTTAACTATGTTCGAGTATTTTGTCTTGAAGGTATAAACTACAGTTATTTATTCAATTGAGCAAAAAAACAAGCAAGTGATAAAAAATAGCCATGATAGTTGCAGTGCCACTCGGAACATTGAACTTTATCATTATTATTTATTATCAGCCAGAAGACGTCCTCAGTTGGGCGAAGGCCTTCCCCTTAATAGAAATCGGCTGCACTAATCCCCAAGGTTAGCAGGCGCCTTGATATTGCAGAATGCTCACCACCATTAACCCAGAGGATGCTTCAGCCCGTCCTCCGATTGTTCTTAATGCAGTATTAGGACATACCAAGGTCCAGGACATTGAACTTTATAGGACCTATTGACATGTATATACCATCTGGACAACACAGGCTAAATATGAATGGTGTAATATTATGTGAAATCGCCACAAACCAAAACAAGTTCTAAAATTGATGTCTCTCCAAATAAAATACTAATTGAAATGAAATGATAGTCTGTGTTATGCATAACAGTTAATGTTCAAAGCTATATAAGATCATAAACAAACAAGTTATTTATTTTAAGATTCACTATCTGGACACAAGTGAAAATTCTAGCATGTCCAGATGACGAAATAACAAGTGATACCTATTTTGAGTTACACCAACTGGACACACGCGTGTCCAGCCTCTCGAGTCCAGTTGGTGCATAACCCAGATAAATAACCATCTGAATGATGACTGGACAAACTTGTTTTTGCGTTTTTCTTGTATCCTTTTGTTTGGCTCACCTACTTCTCGAATTGTTGCTTCAGCTTATTACACTTGATCAGGGGGTAGGTAAAGATTATTATTTCATACCCGCTTTCCATATGCTACACATGGGTGGGAGTTTCCCCTAATAATATCGCACTGTCTATGTTATGATCACACTGCAGACCATTTATTGCATTAACATCTAACATGCACTGGATCAGTCAACATTGCCGTGTCTTTGTACCTAAACATTCAAAAGAACCATCAGATTGGGTTACAAATTAGGAATGGCGTTTTTATATAGGTAAAAAACTACCAGGCCTGGTAGACACAGTCCTGCCCTGAAAAAAATATCTGTGAACCGATGCAGCGCTATCAGTCGAATCCAATTGCGAATCTAGACCATTCTGAGACACGAATGCAAAAAAAAACATTAAAAGTAGCCCAGCCGTTTAGGACAAACATATGTACAGAAGAATTATTTATAATATAAGATGGTTTGGTTTTTATATAACAATTGAGTATTTTCACTCGATTCAATCAATAGTATAAATTTCACACAATTGAGGATTGAGTACTTTCCTCCACGCTTTCTCTTTTTTAAGTAAGTCTAGACTCGATCTTAAGAGTCGCTTGGCTGATCTCGCGGCAATATATTTCTTTCCGGCTGCAGTATGCACTTACCTTTTATTACTTACTAGAGGTCCCCCGCGACTTCGTCCGCGTACGGAAGCTATTCGGCCCGCTCCCAAAATTCACCACTTTAAATCATCCCGAGCATTTTTTTTTATGAAGACAAATACAAATTTTCATGCCTAAAAGTACAAAAACAAAGGACTTTCATACAAAAGTTTCCCCCCTTTTCCCCCCTTAGGGGTTGTATTTCGAAAAAATCTTTCTTAGTACACCTCTACGCATCAAGCTGAATACACCCTCCAAATTTGAAGTCTAAACGACCAGACGGAGAGGTTTAGGCTGAGCGTTGTCTGTCAGTCATTAAATCAGTCGGTCAGTCAGTCAGACGAAGATTCTTATAGTATTAGATTATCTTAGTGACAATAATGGTAGTTATGGTTCGTATCTGGCACAGACCCTATAATCTTTGTTGGGTCTCCGAGCTGGTAGAGATGCCTGATGACTCAGGAGGTGGGACTTAATCAGTCCTAGTGAAGCTATTATAAATAAATATATACAAACTTGGTTTAGCTTTGTATATAATGTATGCAATGGAGTTTTACGACTTTTACAGTATTTGAGTAATTTATTTTGTTATTTTTTAATTTAATACTTTTGAGTGAAGAGTCGAGCGAGACGATCGCCTGGTGGTAAGCTTCACGCTTGCCTGCCACTAACAGTAGCAGTGCCAGAATTGTGAACTTGCGAACACAATCTTGCGCCGCACTGCACTGCGCTCGTCACCCTGAGATGTTAGATGTTAAATATCTTCATACCCAGTAAATTTTCTGGTAATATTGCTCTTTAAACCGGAACAAAGTAAAACACACTACTGCTTGGCGCTTGAATAACTGGCAGAGGTGTGGTACTTCCCCAGGTGGACTCTGCAGTAGCGTCGTACCACTACAAAACTACAACAAGAAACTATAAGCTTACCACAGACATTTTGTGACTGTCGTGATTTTAGGGCTACATAACTTATATACATAACGACCATATGTTTAAAGTATATGGTACAATTTCAATATAATTATCGTAGTGAAGAATGCATGATAAGAGCTTAGGTATGGCAAAGTGTATGCTTAGCTTAAATTGCTTAGGTCAGTGTGAACATTATATAGTTCTCATGAAACACGCCGTGTTTATTGAAATCCATACTAACTGCTTACATAGCTGTTATCAATTGCCACAGATGATTAAGTAGTAACCTACACTCGGTGTAGATCAACTTCACCCGCTCGTCGTTCTATCGTTCTAGTCTAGATTCTAGACTAAAACGATAGAACGACGAGATCGGAATAACCGATCGTGACCGAGTTACGGAGCTCTGAGTGCACTGACATGCGTTGTGTAACCCTACCAATTCCAGTTTAGATGTTATTGAACCACATACATTTCGTACTATGATCTCTTGGATTTGAATATTAAAGATAAATTACTTATTTACTTTATGGCTACGACAACAACATACGATAATGGCATGATGTTAATTCGGTAAACAATATAAAGTTGGGGTAAACAAGGGCTGTCGATAAAGTCGTGTTATTATTCTGTAATGTCTATTTGTCGTCTTATTCAATACGGTGCAATTTGCAGTATCAGAGTGAAGTGTGTTTTGCCAAGCTGAACTGAATGCGGGATACTTGCCAAAAAAGCGTATGAACAAATAAATGATTGTCGTTTCTCTTCTGATACAATATTAATAGACGTGCCGAGTCGTCTAACGGCGATCAACAAGTGCAAAAGAAAGAGAATTTCTCGCTTATTGCTTATTGCGTGGGTTCGCCGTGGTTAGCGAAACAGGAGTACGAAAATCTAATTCATAATAAGTCTTTTTTAATAGTCCACTGCTGGACCCCCCTCGAAGGGCGATTGACCCATATCCTCCTCGCCGCGCCGGCCCAGTTACAGGTTATTGGGTTCACCACCTATTGATTGTGGCAGATTTCTAACTTCACATAGGTACGCCATTGAATTACTTCTCGGGACGTGTGCAGGTTTCCTCACGAGCTCGTTTGTACAGGCCTGGATATGAACCCCCGACCTTACGATTTCAAATCGAGCGTTCTCCCGATTAGGATGCCACGGGCAATGAGTTTCTATTATTACTTATAGAGCTGACGCCGCACATCACTAGTATGTTCCGTTCAAGTGAGGCCGTCTGGCCATACTTCACGTAGTTTAGTTTGACCAAAACAAGCGCTTTGAAAATCACGGCGCTTTCGACTTTTTGGTCGCGGCGCTGCAGCAGACTATAGTTTAAACTCTCATCAAGATGGAGCATGATCTTTCCTTAGGATAACTAGCGGCTCTAGTAATAAAACTCACTGGCCACTGTCTGTTCTGTCACGGGTCTGTTTTTTTTATTCACACATTTCGTAATAATTGTATTACTTGAAAATTTTCTCAAACCTTATTGAAAGCAAATAAGGTTATTATTCCATTTTATTTTAATCTTTATTGCATAAAAAAACAGCAGTGGACGTCTTCTGGCTGTTGATGTACCTACGTATAAAAAAATTAGGTAGGTTGATCCATGAGGTTGATTGCATCAATTCGTGAGGTTGTTTCTTTTTTGCAAAAAATGATGTATATTTCCAGTTGACGGTAAAAATGGTGTTATTTATTTTAAGCTTAACTATCTGGACACGCGTGGAAATTCTAGCATGTCCAGATGACGACATAACAAGCGATACCGTGATACGCGTGTCCAGCATCTCGTGTCGAGTTTTTGAATTTTGGGGTAATTCACCAACTCGACACGAAGGCCTGGACACGCGTGTGTCCAGTTGGTGAAACTCGAAATATGTATCACTTTTTATTTCGTCATCTGGACACGCTAAGATTTTCGCGCATGGCCATATAGTGAATCTTAAAATTAATAACTTTTATGTTTTCGCCAACTGGACACGAGTTGATATTTTACTCATTTTCATTAGAAAATACAGTCATGCAGACCAATGTCTTGTATACCTAGACGTCATTCCCGCGATCTTTTGATTGCTAACAATGTACAATAAAAATTGTGTTGTTGAGAAAAGGTATTTTCATTTCTTTTTAACACCAAATTGTTGCCTCATTATTTTTGTTTGTAATATTTGTTAATAAACATTATACCTACTCGTTTCGGTTACGTTACGTGCTATTTATTTGAAGGTTTATCTATTTCTTGCCTTTCAATTCTGTACTCATAATGATATGTTTTTATTTTTAATTGTTAATGTAGTATACCTTGTAGGTAATTCAAATAATGTTACGCAGTGACAAAAATATGCTTGCTAAACAAATAACAGGGTAAATAAAAAAAAAAGCTATTGATTGACCCGTCCTGAGGTGAAATGCTTTTAGGTCACATGTTGAACCTTTATATCTAGGGCATCTAGGCACGGACTATTCCGAAGAGTAGTTACTTATACAATAACGTTTGCTCGGTGAAAATAATCTTTCTCGGCGTCTGTACCATCATGCAAACAAATTACAGTTTGGGAAATTAAAACCTGGCTACTTCTTTACGCGACGCATTTATTTTATCCTCGAATCCAAGTCCAAGAATCCACGCGTCAACTAATGAACAAGATGGCCAGCCGCCCGGCCAGTCGCGATTTTGCCGCGAAATCGATCGACCAATAACAGTGCAAGATTTTAGCGTGTGAAGTATTCTACTTTGTCATTGGTAGATTGAAGTTTCCCGCGCTACTAAAATTGGTCTACTGCGCAGACTGCGCAGGTACATTACATTGGGTGGGAGGAATCGAGGAATTGTTATTTGTGTAAAACTTCAGAAAACTTGTAATAAGTAATAAATAAGGTTTTCGTTTCTCAACACTTAGGTAAGTTGTATACCTATCTAAAATTTGCGTTGGTTATAAATTAGCTAATAATTAGGTAGGTATCCCATAAACATTGCCGATATTTTATTCGTAAGATTTTTACTTTCTGGAACTGAACTGGGTGCTGCAAAGTGCAATTTTATTTTGCGTTTTCAGGGTTGAAGTTGTTCACAATTATGGTACTATGTATAAATTTGGTAATGAGTTCCGATTTTCCAAAATTACGATTTAGAAACATGTTTAAAATATATTTCCTTAACCGGGCGAATTAAATAAATCCATTGAATGAATGCAGGGTTTTGTAAATATGCTAGAAACAAATAATAGGTAGGTAATCATTGGAATTTTCTGATTTCTTACAGTCTTATTTAAAAAAACTTTTCATCATTAGTCGCTGCTTAAAATGCTTTGTCAACTTCTCACTGACGTAAAGTTGTACTTGCAAGAAAATGACAGAGAAGTTTAAGCAGTGACTAAGGTTGAAAAGTTTTTTAAAGTAAGACCGTTAGGTTGCAAGTTGTAACTTTTACGGTTTATTTTTAGAACCTACCGGTCAACGAAATGCCAATAACAAGCTCCGAAAATATAGAGTTTCCAAATTTTACTACATGTTTAAAAAGCTTTGTTGAATCTATACTTCTTTGCGACTGTTGTACCTATGTTGTAATATAAATATAGACAATATTAACTAGGTAGTACCAAAACTGCGCGTGATCGTGAACAGAAATCCTCGCTCTTACGCGCTAGCGCTAACTGAATAAAAACGCTACGACAGTATGGCCGCGCCTTCTCTGGGAAGCGGATGTGCATGGTCCGATATTAATTTATTTTGTTTGGCATATGGTGAGTGATTTGTGCACGCGCAGTTTCAGCACTATCCAGTTATTGTTTATACTTTTGGTTGTAGTTCTAATTTTATGGTCCGTCGTCAGCCATAGTCGTCCACTGCTGGACGAAGGCCTCCCAATAGAGAGGTGTTGCCATAATCCCCACGCTTGGCAGGCGGCTTGGGGATCGCAGAATGCTCACCACCGTTAACCAAGAGGACGCTGCTGGTGCTGGAATTTTATGGTAAATGATGATGAATATGTACACATATATTTACACGCGCTTGAAGATGAAATCTTTACCAAACAATAAAAGCATAGCTGTGCGATTACTGAATGCTCTATAACTCTAAAATTAAACTTTAATAGTAACCATATATGTTATTTTATGCACATGACATTATGACATTTTATGTTGCGCCTAATTAAGAAACCTGTACAATTACACTAAAACAGGCTAGCTTTTGTTACCATAACTTACCTAATGTTAAGTGTCGGTGCGGACGCAGATAGAAAAGAGAAAAGAAAGTTAAATAATAGTACATTATGATACGAGTGTGCTATGTTGGTCATTACACTAGAGGCGGTATTATGCGCGCGAGCCGCAGGCGAGCGCGATAAGGAAGCCGAGAGCGTAATGACTAATAGCACAAGAGTTCCATACGACTGTTTTCGTCACACTTGCGAGGAAAAAACATTTTTTTTTTATAATAATCAACCACACAGCGAAAACGTCAACAAACATTTGCGGAAAATGGCGCCCAAATCAGTAATGCGCGCGCAGGTTGACATTTACTTCAGCGGCATAAGAACTCTTTGTTGGTATTACAAAAAAACTGTAAGTATTACCCGGCTATATTAAGAGTGCTTCGTACACGTACGTCTAATTGCAGTCACGTACAAACTTGACTTTACCGGGTTATACCTATTATAGTACAAGTGCCGTAATGTAAAGTAAAAAGCACGCGTGTATAATAGCTTGGATTATGAGCCTAAAAGCGATGTAATAAGATCTACTTTACGAGCAAGTGTGATGAAAAAGAAGTTAACTATCCTAGAATGTTTACTGAATCTCAAGTAAGGCTGCCGGAACACATCGGCGATAGGGTAGATGACTGATGTTTATATCGTTGAAACCAATAGATTTGATGAAGAATTTAAGTAAATATAGTATGTTTATTGAAAAAATAATTTAATTCGGTTAATAATATTGTGATATATATGCGTTTAAAGTTTTTGGTAGAGACAACTCTGTCCCTTTCCCACAAATCAAAAAATGACGTCACGCCTTACTTGTCAGAATGGAATTTATATGGCGTACAGAGAAGTGACGTCACGATTTGCTGTTTCTCCTCTCTGTCTAGCATGATATTAAAATGCTTATTTTTGATCAGATTTTCATTTTCTTTTCATTAATCAGCTATATTTATGGGCCATATTTTAATAGGACAATTAAAAAAAAATCAGTCATCTAGCCTATTAAATAACTTGCCTGAAACCGCCTGAATATCCAAGATATTTTACTTAAAATATTTCGTGTTTTGTTTTTCACGAGTTAATGATGGACAGGGCATGTCCTAAAAATGTATCCACCGGAGGACAGCAGCGGTTAACGGTGGTGAGCAATCTGTGATCCCCAAGCCGCCTTCCAAGCGTGGCGTGGGGATAATGGCGCCTTCCTATTAAGGCGGAGGCCTACGTCCAGGAATGGACATCTTCCGGCTGATGATGATAAATGAAGCACTGGCCTACACGCCTAAAACACGGCTTGCACCTATTTTTGTGGAAATAAATATTTTTTATTGGCGAATGAAAATCGAGGTTTTGTTGAAAGTTATATGAGACGTAGCAGTAGAAGAATTATATAAAATGATATGATATGATATCTGTCGATAGATCATAGCTCTGCGATTACATAATGCTTACTTGCCTGCGGGGATAAAGTGGTAACTAGTTAGTTAGTTCGTATAGGCTGAGTGGCCAGCTGACACTAGGTCAGAGTTAATGTGCAGCCCGAAGGCCTCTAACATGGCTGACGGTTGTAGTTATAGAAACTAGAACAAACAACCGGGACCAACAATTTAACGTGTCATCCGACCCACGGTAGCGCTCAGAAATAAATGACACTCACGGTCACCCATCCGAAGACTGACCGGACCGTCCGTTGCTTAACATCGGTGATTGTTTAGTATCACCGAGACAAGCTACGCCACGAGCGCTACAGTGGTTACTTTAGCCCGGCTACGCGGAGCGAAAGGGACATCATCAAGGTTCATCTCCGCAGCGACACGTAATAATTTATGCATTAAAACCCTACCGATTGCTTATGATTACCGATGCCCCAAAATGCTTATGACGAGCTCAGGAAACTTGAATTTTCATAGTCTCCAAACACAACGAAAATGGCTTACAGAAACGTCTTGCTTATTAAAATCATCCATTCAGTATACGGTTTGGATTATTTCACTCGATAAAAATGCAATCAATGTCACTTTTAAAAATGTTTTTTTTTTTAATTTTCTGTATTTGTAAAATTTCTATACGGATAACAAGATATCTTAGCAGTTTCTCGGAACTGTTAAATAATAGTATACTTAGTGTTGTTATCTCTGTGATCCTGTTCTCATTAAATGGCTTACAGAAAAGTCTTGCCTATTAAAATCATCCATTTAGTATACGGTTTGGATTATTTCACTCGATAAAAATGCAATCAATGTCACTTTTTAAAAATGTATTTTTTTTAATTTTCTGTATTTGTAAAATTTCTATACGGATAACAAGATATCTTAGCAGTTACTCGGAACTGTTAAATAATAGTATACTTAGTGCTGTTATCTCTGTGATCCTGTTCTCATTGTTCTTGCGTAAGAGTAACCGTGAACCAGCTAGTAACATATTGATACTATTGATGTAGTAAAAATATTCATACAATTTCTCAAGAAATTTTATGATATTTTTAAATAATGTATTTCCACAAAAGTGGCGTTAAATCGTGAGCTCGCGTACACGCATCTAGGAGCGTTCTTCACCTCCTCTCATCAAAACTTTCGTTGAACATATGGCGCCTTAACCGTGTAATTATTTTTGCGTTGCTTATTTTGATGTTGCGTTGCTTTTTTTTGCGAATTAAAATTTATTTTTGCGAATAATTGTATTTCATAACATTGGCTCGCGGCGAACGAAGAAATCCTTATCAACATCATAGAGCCAGAGCCTCGCTCCGTTATTTCAAGGAGCTGGGTTGGCTCGGGTATACGCTGGCGGGGGAAATGCACAATACACCCCTAGCGGGACGTCAGTGCAGGACTTATCGCCCCCACGTTGAATAAGAATAAGAACATCATAGAACATAGCTGTGCGATAACGTGGATGTCGAAAACAGATTATACAATGTGTTACAGAAAGGTTCTACAATACTGAAGGGTATGTATGTACTCATCATTACGAACAAATTTTACTATGGGGCCAACCCTGAAATCTCGAAATAAAAATCAGTTATTCCAAACATTATGTCCAAGGTCAATTAACTTCTTGTATGGAACAGCAGATTTTTTTATCGGATTTTACAGGTGGGCCCTTAGTGAAAGTGGTTAATAATTATGAGTACATACATACCCTTCAGTATTGTTGAACCTTTTTGTTACACATTGTATAATAGGATTAGTCATCGTAACAGTTTCTGTTATTCTTATGAAACTTCCTTTTATTTGTGTTCAGATTGTGTTTTTATCTGTAGTGAAATACGAAACTACTATAGCATTTAATAACTACACGAGGACTATGGGCCTTATTTATTCACATAGCTTAAGTTAATATAGGTACATCAATTAATTATTTTTTCTTTATTTAAACTAACATAATTTATGCGGTATTTTGTGAGGCGTTAAATGTTTTAGCACTAATACTGCCAACTTGCCAAATGTTCCTTTTGTATAGATAACTAGCTGACCGGGCGAACTTCGTACCGCCTATAAATATTTTTCCGATGTTCTCATTGTTAGTCTGCTATTCGGGGCGGAAACAAATCCAACAAATAAAAGATCATTAAAATCAGACCAGCCGTTCTTGAATTTAAAAATGGGTTAATTAATCCGACGTTGTTTTATACAGGTTGCGATTTCAATGTTGGCCCCATAGTAAAAGTTGTTTGTTTTGATGTACAGAATATGACCCTTAAAAGGACGCTAACTGATTAGTGCTAACCCTGTATATTAGACGATGTTGAGCTGAAAAAAAGCTCTAACCGCCTAATGAATTAACCCGTATGAGCCTTGGAATAGATAATCCGTCTTAAAGTCTTTTCCTTTCTTTCAATTTTGTAGCTCGATATAGACTATTACTAGAAAGACTATGCTATTCTGAGGCTCATCAACGTCTTTTTTATTATTAAGGCCTTATGGTAGTTCCCTCAGTGCAGGTTTTTTGATCCGTAGTTAAGCCAACTAGTAGTTAAAAACGGTAACAAATTGTTAAAATCTCAATAATTCGGTTTTTTGATTCATAGTTAGCATGACCAGTGGTCAAAAATGTAACTAATGGTTAGCTAGTTAACTATAGTCAGTTTGACAAATGGTTAAGTCGATTTTGACCACGGATCAAAAAACCGGCCCTTAAAAGCAAGCTGAAATGTTGGGACAACAATGTTACATAACACTTACTTGGTTTGCTTAGTTTGGCGCTAGATGGCGTTTTGTAAAAATGTTCACACATAATTTGTTATATTTATTTATTATTATTATTTAACTTTGTCGGTAGCTCGTCAACACTCATGGGTTGGTAGCTGAAAATCAAGCGCTGCGGTGCTTGCTCACAGAGGCAGCTCGGCTCGCGTGGGATACAGACCGCTCGAGCTCAACCCCCCCGAATCCCCAGGCGACTGTATTTGCACAACGGCTCACCAATCTCCTCAACCACCCGGCAAAGGCAACAGCCATCTGTCGGACAGTCGACAACCCATCCCGGACATTGCAAAAGGTAATCTTTTTTTAACTCCCTAGGGCGCTAACGCGTTGACCAAAATGAGAACTGGGGGGCTAAAATGGTTGGGTTTACCAATTCTGCATATGATCCTAAGATGATACATTTCGCAAATCGTGAAACGGTCACTTAAGCGCCAATTCTAGCTATGATTTTCCAAATGATTCTATTACGGAATTCATTAGTTTGGCAGTTTATACATAAAAAGTCGTAAAATGATCGATGAAAGATGAATTGCGTAACAATTATTAACAGTATTGTCAACTAAGCAGCAGATACGTTAGAAGTTACTTGAGTGCAACTTTTTACAATTCATTCTGCTAGAATTCATAAGATGAACTGCTTTTAGGGGAATTGCTTAATGTGGTCATTTTAGACCCCCTGGCTTCTGATATAACATAATATGCTTTTAAGAAAAACAAACGACTTCAATTTCGACTACCCGGATGGCATCTTCATATTTTCCAGTTATTATTCCATCATTAGTCGATCACTTGATGTTTATTTATTTTTGTTTCCTTTTGTAGCTGTCTTGTGGTCACGTAAGTACTATTCAAAGTTTATTGCATGTAGTCATTGCAATGAGCTTTCACTGGCCGTAGCAGCTCTTCCCGTCGTGTAGTAAAACTTTTTTCTAAGTAAGTTTGATTTGAAAACAGGACACTTTCATCGTTAACTAATAGCAACAGGAATGTGAATCGTATAATATTGATGTTTTACGCCGCGTTCCGTAATGCGTCAAAATCGTTGTTGGCGCTGTGAGCGATAAATGTCGGTCCGTTTTGATTATTGGGCTGACAGCGCTATCAGCGCGAAATCATTTCGGAATGGCTGAACATGGGAAACAAATAAACTAACCTCTTTGGTCTGCACTTAAATCTATCTGGATTAGGTTATCAGCTGTCCCATCATTAATCACGACCAACCTATTTCTTCTTATAATGGTTTTTCATCTTCTTAAGTATTTACAAACAACTCGCCTTTTACTTTCCATACATATCTTGTACGAGTTAAACGCTCACAGTGCTAACGCCGGGAAGCAATATCAGTGTGAACGTAAGAAGGCGCCAGTAATGACGTCATCCATAACATCGAGACAGCTATCGTAGACGCGCTATCGCCAATTCGGAATGGGATTTTATCGCGCTGACAGCGCCAACAGCGATTTTGACTCATTTCGGAACGCGGCGTTAGTGTCCTCAAGGTGATTCCACTTGGTTCCAAAAAGCTTGTGCCAGAAGTTACAAGTTAGGAGGCGCATATGAGGCGTACTTGTGCTTACTGGTTTTGAATTTGTATCAATTTACTTTTGTATGATGTATCCAGGTCCACAGTAAATGTAATCTGCATTCTAGTTAGTTTTTTTTAATGTTAGAAAGTAAACCATTAAAGGTTTACTGAGCCTTGTTAAAAAATATAAAAGTCAAGTGTCGAGACTTATCGCTTCAACTGTACTGAAATAATTATAATTAACAAGAAAAAAACTTGGGCCGAATATGGAGCTGAAAGTGGATCGAAATAATATTCATTAACAAAAAAAAAATGTGTCGTATACGCCATACAATCCGGGACGAAATTTTTTTTTACGCGGGCCGAATTTACTCGTGACAAATAAGGCATAAATCTTTTAAAAACTCACCGAATGGCAGGATTCGAATTTGCGAAACGATCCAAATAAACGGGCTGTTGCTATAGTCACTGAGCTACGGTCACGGTCAACGGTCGGTCTGTCTCACACGGACCGTTGCGTATATTCAAATTCTTTATGAGAATTTTTATTACTGTTTACTATACTTGTTTTCTTATAGAATATCTATACTTATAGAAAATATTATTGACTATATCTAAAAATGAGCCCAAATAATAACAAAACACAATGTGACTATACGGTGCTTACGCTTCTAGATTAGTTCGATATTTATCCATTTTTGTTACGTCCATAATGTTAGTATATAATAGTTAGAATGTTACCATAATTTGCATTTTGAATCTGCCTATGACAATAATTAGACTACTATCACGCGAGAGTTTTCAAAGCGGAGTGGGCGCGACGCTAATACGTGGCGGACGCGCAACGAGCTCGCCGCGAAAGGCATTTTGTACATTCTCGTACAGAACCCTTTCGTGCTTGAATTCTTTCGTTTTCTACGTCTTCGAAGTAACAAAGCCAACAGAAGTGTTTCCTCGTCGGAATCCATTCTGTTACTGAGTGTATTGTACGTCGTGAACTCGCCGCGAACAAGCGACGAAAACGTTGCGTAATTGCCACGTCTCCGCGACGTCTTCGTTGTGCAGCCGCGGCGTGTTCGCGACGTATTCGCTGCGTGCCCGCTCCGCTTTGAAGACGCTCGCAAACTGCTAGTGTGATAAAGCCCTTATACTTTGCATGCAAAGACCGCCCGTCTCGCATCTCATATTATAACTTGCATGCAAGCGACACGTCCGTTTCACTTGCATACAAATATATATACTCATTGTGTATTGATTGTCACATGCAACTGACGATCTAAGATCTATACGTAGGCAGTATTTCCTAAATAAAATAAAAACTAGTATAATAAATATTAAAAATAAATATACAACCAACTTCAATTTCGACTACCTGGATGACATCTTCATATTTCCATTTATTTTGATTTAATAACTAAACTACTGAACCGATTTCGATAAAATTTATATGGCACCACCTCTGAAGTATCAACTACCAAATAAAAAAGGATTCATCAAAATCAATTCATAATTTTATTGGCGGAGTAATCGCGTAACATACATATAAGAAAACACTCGAATTGCAAACCTTCTTTTATGAAGTCTGTTGAAAATAACAATGTCTGGGGCTCCAATAGGCCGATATTTTTTTCTTCTTATATTTTGGCATCGCATGTTGTGCATTCTACCAGTGTCAAGTCATTGGCCGTTTTTAACAACATTTAAAATTTTCAGTTGTTGAAGCCTTCAAACACTTTACTGAATCGGTTATCGCGGCTGTTGAAGCTCACAACAGCCGAGGATGTGGCGTTCTCACTAGTACTGCGGAAGTCCTCATCGAAACCCGAAATCTCAGCGGTAGCCAAGCAACACCTCAAGAAGAGATTTCTGGAGCTCGTTCAGTGCTACCTTGACGCAGGTAACGACAACACTTTATATAATAGCGATCGCTAACTTGCTACAGGCCGATTCAAACTTAATCGCTGCTGTGAACTTAGGCGCGAGGCGCTGTGCAGTAGCAAAAATTTGGCGTGCGGTGTGCGTACAATCGCAAAGTCTCGCTTGCTGCGCACTTCACAGCCGCCATTAAGTTTGAATCAGTCTGTACTTACTATATGTTTGTAGCAACTATTCAATAACAAAAAAAGAAATAATAATATTATTAGTAATTCTTATTGCGAAGTGTCATTTAAATCGCACGTAGTTTCCGAAAAATATAATAGGCTAGATGACTGGTTTTTTTATTGTCCTATTCAAATATGGCCCATAAACATAGCTGATTAATGAAAAGAAAATCAAAATCTGATCAAAAATAAGCATTTTAGTATCATGCTAGACAGAGAGGCGAAACAGCAAATCGTGACGTCTCTTGTCAGGACGCCATATAAATTCTATTCTGACAAGTAAGGCGTGACGTCATTTTTTGTTTTGTGGGAAAGGGACAGAGTTGTCTCTAACAAAAACTTTAAACGCTCATAGATCAGAACATTATTGACCGACTTAAATAATGTTTTCAATTACCATACTATATTAACTTAAATTCTTCATCAAAGCTATTGGTTTCAACGATTTAAACATCAGTCATCTAGCCTATTAACCCATTTGTATTAAAAATACGAATGTCCGGGGTCACGTAGTCACGTATTTAGATTTTTAGGGTAATATTTATAAATGTTTGTTTGACAGAACGCGGACAACACGCGGAACGTGCCGGACTACAGGAATGCAGCCCTGAAGTCTTGCAGTACCTGCTGACGTGTCTCGCAAGGGAGAGCTTTCGACTCGCCACTGTGACGAAAGATCTATTCCGAAAGCGACTAAGAAGCGATTTTCCTCGCGAACTAGTGCCCATAGTACTCGCACCCCTACTGTATCCTGACGATACTCAGACTCCCCTGGAGGAAATGTCCACACCTGAAGACATGGCCACCGCAATGATAGAACATTCGCTAGCTGACATCGTCCGTGACATCGGATATTCGTTTACGGCGTCAGTTGAAGAATGCAAGAACAACATGCTCAACTTTGGCGCACGGGAACCGACGGCCGTTGATATAGCTAGAACTATATCTATGATGATACGATATCAGGCCAACTTCCCGGACGGCCCTCAACTACAAACGCCTGGAAACTTTTGGTTGGGCCACGAAAAGAAGGACGGCTTGCCGCACTCTGTTAACGAATGGAATGCTGAAGTTTTCGTACAGACGCTCAAAGAGCTCGCGTCTAATTTGAATTGGAAGGAAGTAATACTGCAACTTGATCATCAAGAGTTCGTAGTGCCTGACAGAGCGGCTTTGAACCTGCTCTTTACTATATTGCGACTGGGTCTTCAGAGTGCGGGTTACCCTGCCAACATATTCCCTGTCGAATACTTGTGTCGTCGCTGGACAAACATGGAGGGCCAAATGAGCTTGATCAGTAATATCCTTAAACACCCGGATATATTTAGCTTCGCAGACCATCCTTTCCACCCGGTGTCTATCGATCTTTTGAAGGCTCCTCCAGAGACCGAAAACAAGGAAGTCGGGACATGGCGGTGCTTATACCTAGTGGAACTGCTGCTGTACGCGTCCGAGCGTGGATACTACGTCCAAGCAAGCGAGCTATTCAAAATACCAATGCAACATTGTCCTGACGTATTACTTCTCGTGCTACTCCAAATCAATCCGCCGCTCACACCCGTGAGGCAAGAGTTAATGACAACGCTGGTACCGATATTCTTGGGCAACCATCCTAACTCTGGAATAATTCTACATCAAGCTTGGCACACACAGAATTTAAACGTGAAGTCGATCATCATGCACGCCATGGCCGACTGGTATCTACGCGGTGAGTGTGACCAGTCGAAGCTGTCTAGAATCTTAGACGTTGCACAGGATCTAAAGGCTCTGTCGCTATTATTGAACATGCAGTCGTTCCCGTTCGTGATAGACCTTGCATGTCTCGCATCCCGTAGGGAATATCTAAAGCTAGATAAATGGCTGACGGACAAGATCAGAGACCATGGAGAAACATTCGTCGCTGCTATGGTAAAGTTTTTGCAAAGACGTTGTCCGATCGTTCTCTCAAACAAAGGCCCAGAAGAGCAGCTACCGAAAGCGGCGCAGCTGCCGCACGAGACGATCGGCACGATGCTAGCATGCCTGCAGATGTGCATCCCTAACGTTCAGCAAGAGCTACAGGAAGCCATGTACAATGTTATTGCTAATTGCCAAACAATGATGTTGAGCAAGACGCGGCAGAGTTTGACCGTGATCGCACGCCCGCACACGCGCGTCATCGAAACTCCATTCAACCCTGCCAGCCTCGGCGCACAGTTGTATACTCCACATGTCGACCCTATTACCGCGTTGACGCCAAATGTCGCGAACATGTCCCTAGGTGCTCCGGCTAACACCGCGTTCGCAATGCCCGGCACCCTCGGCCCGCTGGTGACCGCCCCAGGGTCTCCTTCGAGAATGATGGGCGCCGGCCCGAATAGTCCTTTTACAATGATGCCGATGCAACACAACCCAAATGTGGCTAACATGGGAGCAATGACCAGGATGGCGCCGACTCAGGCTTTGGAAAAACCACGAATGCAAGACCCGATGCACGTTGGTTACCCAGAGGTTATGCAAAACGTTGCGAAAGAGATAGAAGACGAGGCTAATGGATATTTTCAAAGGATCTACAACCATCCTCCGCATCCGACCTTGTCTATTGACGAGGTTCTCGATATGCTAAAGAAGTTCCAAGACTCGCCGAATAAGAGGGAGCGCGAAGTGTTTTCATGCATGCTTCGAAATCTCTTTGAAGAATACAAGTTCTTCCCTCAATACCCTGATAAGGAGCTGCACATCACTGCTCAGCTTTTTGGTGGTATCATCGAAAAAGGGCTAGTACCTAGTTACGTTTCGCTAGGTCTGGCGTTGCGTTTTGTTCTCGACGCTTTGAAGAAAGGTGAAGGCACTAAAATGTATTATTTCGGAATTGCCGCTCTGGATCGATTCAAGTCGCGTCTCAAGGACTACCACAAGTATTGTGAGCACGTCAGAGCTATTCCTTACTTCAGTGACTTCCCTCCACATCTCATCGAGTATGTGGAATACGGATTGCAGAGTCAGGAGCCGCCGACGAAGCCACAAGGGCCGGTACTGCCTGCGACTCTCGCGGCTATGTTGAACCAGAACACCGTGGTGACCGTCACAGCCTCCTATAGGTCTGTATAGCTATAAAATATATAGGTACACATTCTTTTTTTATTGAGTTGTGAACTAATGACTTACGTTAAAGTGCAGTGACTTTGTTCCCAGGTCCGTGGTGTGCACACCGTCCATATCAGTGATATCGAAGATGACTACTGCAGGCTCGATGGCCAGTCGGCCGTCCATCGCGAACGCTACAAACATCGATACGCTACTCACTGCCACCGATAAGGACGCGGACAAAATAACGGCTCCACCCGAAGCGATACAGGACAAAACGGCCTTTATCTTCAACAATTTAAGCCAACTCAACTTGCAGCCGAAGTGTGAAGAGCTCAAGGAAATAGTCACCGAAGAATATTTCCCTTGGATTTCACAGTATTTAGTGATGAAACGAGCGTCCATTGAGTTCAATTTCCATGCTCTGTACTCAAATTTCCTTGACGTCCTCAAAGTACGAGAGGTGAACAACATGGTCACAAGGGAGACATTCCGTAACATAAAAGTGTTGTTATGCTCCGATAAAGGGATTGCGAACTTTTCTGATCGGTCCCTTCTGAAGAATCTTGGTCACTGGCTCGGAATGCTGACCCTATCGCGGAATCTGCCGATCCTCCACATAGACATAGACCTGAAAGCGTTGCTCTTAGAAGCGTACATCAAAGGCCAGCAAGAGCTGCTGTACGTAGTTCCTTTCGTCGCTAAAGTGCTGGAATCATGTGCCAAAAGCGTGGTATTCAAGCCGCCAAATCCGTGGACGATGGGCCTGATGAACGTCCTCGCCGAGCTTCACCAAGAGCCAGATCTCAAACTGAACCTGAAGTTCGAAATAGAAGTGCTCTGCAAAAATCTCAACTTGGACGTAACGGATTTGAAGCCCACGCTCTATTTGAGAGACACGGAAAGATATAAAACTATCGAGTTTCAGCTGTCATCTCAGTCAAAGAAGCAGCAACAGGAAGCCGCTGGGGCAGCAGCAGCAGCAGCGGCAGCAGCGGCGGCAGCTGCGGCAGCACAAGCTGCGGCGGCGGCAGCAGCAGTTGGGGCACCAGGTACATCAGGGACATCGGGGGCATCGATGCAGATGCACCAAGCCTTGGCGCAGCAGATGATGATGCCACCGCCGATGCAGATGATGCAGCAGGAGGATCTCGGAGCCACCGGGACCACGCCCACCGGCATAGGACCTGGTGACCCCGCACTCATGGGCGTTCTAGGTCTGCCGGAACCCCGTTTCAACTATCTCGACGTCAACGTCACGTCTACCTCCGCGTTCGGACAGAAGATCTGCTTCAACCCACACATCCTTTTGTTCCAAAACTACCCGCATCTGAAGCAGTTCGTGAAGCCCGCCATCGAGCGTTCGATCCAGGAGTGGATCCACCCAGTGGTGGATCGGGCCATAAAGTATGCGTTGACGACATGCGAACAAGTCATTCGTAAGGATTTCTCTCTGGACTGGGACGACGGGCGCATGCGTACATGCGCGCACCACATGATGCGGAACCTGACGGCCGGCATGGCGATGATCACATGCCGCGAACAAATCATCACCACCATCAGCACCAACTTGAAGGCGGCTTTTGCTGCGGCTTTAATGCCTGCCACACCGCAACAGGTAACCAAACTCTGTTTTTTTTTAAATTTATTTTATGCTTACGTTTGACTACCATCTCGTCTGACTTTAAGCGTAGATCTACGATGCAGCATGCTTGCCTAGAAGACACTGATTCATTCGCGACTTGAAGATACTAGATGGTAAATATCGGGAAACAACGCATTCCACTGTTTAGCAGTTCGAACAGTAAAAGTTTGATTCCAAACCGTTTCGTACAAGTTTTTGGTGTATCAACCATGAAACGGTGTCGCTTTTTCGAGATCCTACCATTAGCTTGAACCCACAGAGATAATAGAGGTGCCTAATGGTGCTTATAGCGTTTGACTAGATTGTATGTACAATGTAAATTATAGTAAATTTAAGTATGGAGCCGCAAAATTACTACTGTTGCAGTTTTTTTACGGAAGGCGTGTTAGTAAATGACCCGACTTTTTAAAATTACAGCTGTCGTTGGTGTTAAATATGGCTCCAATAATTTATTATCGTTTCGTTACATACATGTAAAGTTAATCAAAAAACTTAGTTTGTACATGTGGTAGCTTCACAAGAACTGAATCAGTTCGTCTTTTTACAATACCAGCTGATACCCGCTACTTCGTACGCGTAGAGCTCGGCCTCCGGCCTCGCTACTATTAACCGCTCCAGGAACACAAAATTTCATCCAATTCGGTCCAGCCGTTTACTCACCATTTAAACCTTTCCTGGACTATGACAAACATTTCATAACCAAAATCAGCTAAGCCCAGCCGTTCTCGAGTTTTAGCGAGACAAACGAACAGCAATTGATTTTCTTTATTACAACATGTAACAAAAATGTTCAACAATACTGAAGGGTAAAAAAAAACAGCTGTTCCATACATTTTGAACAGTGGCTTTTTTTTTGTGATATTCGTGTTGGCCCCATAGTAAAAGCTGTTCATTATGATGAGTACTTACATACCCTTCAGTATTATTGAACCTTTTTGTTACACGTTGTATATAGATAATCTCTGTGCTTATATCAAAATATTCTATCATTTATAACTGTCATTCGTCAGTTAGATAATGAAAATTGACCAGTATAGTGATTTTACAGGATGCTATTGAGAGTGCAGCGGCCGTCCTCGCCACTGACAACATGGAGTTGGCCTGCGCCTTCATACAGAAAACTGCCGTGGAAAAGGCACTGCCCGAACTTGACAAGCGTCTCATGGCCGACTTCGAGATAAGGAAGCAGGCACGTCAGGAAGGCCGTCGGTACTACGATCCTATGGTGCTGAGTTATCAGGTGAGTCGAAAATATATCATCTTCCTGCCCTTATTCTATTAAGTTGGAATCATTTCTCACCTTTCACTATTTCACTCCATCGTATTCATATCATATACAGGGTTAGTTCTAATCAGTTAGCATCCTTTTAAGGGCATTTTTGTAGTGGTAGGACTCTACTGCAGAGTCCGCCTGGGGAAGTACCACATCTTTGCCAGTTATTCAACCGCCAAGCAGTAGTGTGCAAGCATTACTGTGTTCCGGTTTGAAGGGCAATGTTACCAGAGAAATTACTGGGTACGAAGAGATTTAACATCTAATATCTCAGGGTGACGAGCGCAGTGCAGTGCGGCGCAGGATTGTGTTTGCAAGTTCACTGGCACTGCTACTGTCAGTGGCAGGCGTGACGCTTACCACCAGGTGAACGTCTTGCTCGTCTCGTCACTTGACTGCATAAAAAAACAAAAAACAAACTACTTTTACTATGTGGCCAACAAGGTAATCGCAAAAAAACAGCTGTTCCATACATTTTGCCCAAGGTCGTTGCACTTTTTGTATGGAACAGCTGATATTTTTTTCGCTATTTCAATGTTGGCTCATAGTAAAAGTTGTTTGTTTTGATGTACAAAATATGCCCTTAAAAGGATGCTAACTGATTAGAACTAACCCTGTATACAGTGCATCCACGAAAATAAATATCATGTTGTAATAATGGTAAGTACAGCTTGGCAAAAAAGTCTTGAAACGGATAATTTTTACTCTGTCCTGTCTGTGCTGTCGGCAAAATGTCAGTGGAAGAATTTCATCCAATCTACCGCAGAGCGACTCCAGTGTTGCTAGTATTTGGACCTATTTGTGATATGCGCTTTTAATTTCTACTCTTTTTTGCCAAACTGTAACTCATGTCGCATAATTTATCAAAATTAAGTTTCATTTCGTGAGCGTCTGTTTGTGTGCATAGTACTTCTGAACTGCACAACGGAATTTGGTACGGTTTTTTTTTATTTTGGGTGAATTTATTCTGGAAGGTTTTTATGTATAATGCATGTAGAATGCACCCGTGAGAAGGCAGCGGTCGCTCGTGTGTAATATTACACACACCACGCAAGTAAATAGCGATCTTTTTGAAATCTAATCCAATACTTCTCGGATTTTAGAGAACACGATACAAGACAATTACAACCTACTAAAGTGTAGTTTTGTGACAGTTTGACAAGCATTTTGTTACTTTGGCTTTAAGCAAGTGAAATTGAGAAAGTAGTTCTCTAACGAGACAATAATTAAAGTTTTTTTTTCCTGAGAAATAAGAAATAACAACCAGTTAAGATTAAGCTAAATGGAAATACTAAACTGTTGTATAATAATATGTGCATTTCGTTGTGGCATTTTTAGTTCGTAAATTTGTATTTCTTTTATTTTGTTAAGTGAATGGTTTAATGTTATTTTTGTTTATTATAACTATTAAATGTTAAGCACTAGGTACTTCCTTTTATAAGGAATACTACAAGATAAATATCATACCAAATGTGGACAATGTGGTAAATTTTTGAAGGCTTTAGTTTACAGTTCTAAACTAATTAAAAGAGTTTTGGCGGGAACACGGAAAAATCATGTCGTTGCATTCTATTATTTTCTTAAACTTGTGTTTTTTCGCGAATTAATTAAAATATTGCCGTCACTTTTTTACTAGGCATGTTTGCTAAGGATAGCAATACTCTAGTTAGTTTAGTTCTGTCAACTAAAACCTTCATAATCTACCACAATGGACATGTAAATTGTCATTCAAACCTTTATATTGTTATCACAAACCTTTAATTTCATAGTTTCAAATCAGAAAGAATTCTTTTTTTTTTGTTTATTTTGTCTTAGAGAATTAATTACATAGCTCAATTTATAACTCTGCCAAACTGCATAGCAGTTTGTAGGCAGACATCGACAGGTTGAGATATTTCACATATCCAACACACGTACACGTAGTACACCAGAAAACATAAATAACCGTCAATTGTAATTTCTATGGAGTCTAATTAAAGTTTTACTATCCTAGAATGAAAGGATCCCCGAACGCTGCCGCCTCCGACTGGGGGGCCCGACCGACTTGCAGATATCCGTATACGAAGAATTTGCGTGCAACATACCAGGATTCGTCCCTGTCAGGGACGCTGGTCTGTTTATTCCGAAACCTTCCTCTCAGGAAGCACAGATGCCCCAACAATTGACTTACAGCCAGGTATGTTTGCTACCTGCCTACTAACTGTTAAAGCGACAAGGCAACCATACTAACTTAACTTTTACTTTGTTAAATTTACTTTTGCTCGTAGCTTTGGTCCGATCCCGGACGCGTATATCCAACTAGAGGTCACCCGCGACTTCGTCCGCGTACGGAAAAAAATCGCCCCGCTCCCAAATACTCGTATATTTCATACTGTGGGGTATTTACTGATTATTTTATTATAAGTCTTACTTTAAGTCACCCCTGTCCATAAAATAAAAATGTACTATCGTTTGTTTTCACTATTACTTCATAAACAGAGAACTTGCCATACAATTATAACATCCCCCATTTCACCCTCTTAAGCCATCCCTAACAAAAAATATTGAAAATAACATGTTTTATTTTGAACGAACTACCCAAATACCAATTTTCATGACTAAAAATTCAGAAACAAAGGACTTTCATACAAAAGTTTCCCCCCGTTTTCCCCCCTTAAGGGTCCAATTTCGATAAATCCTTTGTTAGGACAACTCTACACATCAAGAAAAATACACCCTCCAAATTTCAAATCTGTACGGCCAGCGGTTTAGGCTGTGCGTTGTCTGTCAGTCAGTCAGTGAGTCGTTGAGTCAGGACAGAGATTCTTATAGTATCAGATATAAGATATATTTATAGCTTTTTATGGTCATATGAAACCTTTGTTTTAAAAGTTGCTTGGAAATTATGTTTCCTTACCTTTTATCGAACTTTAGAACTGTTTATAATTAACAGCGCCACGTGTTTGGAGTGAAACATTGTTTTGGGATATAATTTTTTATTTGTTACCTAGTACCTGAATCCTTCCTTATTTTAACTGGAAGCAAAGTGAAAATATTTCTTGTATATTAATTTGGTAAGTTGCTAATAGACAATAACTGTTACATTGTTTTCTAGAAGAATACCTCTACAATATTCTAGAATAGAAATAAGTCATTAAAATGTGTGTTAATATAGGTTATGAACCAGGCACAAGTGTATGGCACGGACGAAATGAGCGGTCTGATCTCGGCTGCGGAAATATTTCTGGCGAACTGCATCGGCAATGCCGCGGCGGCAATGTACGGTAGCAACATGCACGCGCTGCTCGAATGCCTGTGTATAGCGCGAAGGAACCGCGACATTGTCTCTGGATGCACCCTCTTGCAGAAGGTAAGGCATACATAAATTGTGCATTGATTTTCGATGACAATGAACACGATCTCAAAATGAGATTGGCATTTTCGGCGTAAGCCAGAGTTCGAGACCCAATCCAGCGATTTTAGGGTTTCTATTAACTTAGCCCACGTTGTTTGTCTGTTTTTATATCAAGAATCTTTAAAACATATAGTCATCGGTTATATACGATGAAGATGATATAATATTTAATGTTATCTTAGAACATATTTCAATATCGCTACTCACACATAATTGAAGAAAAATAATGACGAAGATAATATAATTACGTATACTTTAAAATTGTAAATAATATGTAATGTAATATGTAATATTAAAATTGTATGGCGAGTGATATTTATCTTAACATGAAATATTATAGCATATTGGTCGTGTGAGACGGTCTTAACAATATATAAGTTTGGCACAGTATGATAATGGGTTAAAAAATGGAGTGATGTTAACAAGTACCATTCTTTTGTTTTTTCTCTATCATAAATGTGATAAGACAACGAAGCGTCGAACTTTGTGTGATTAAATAATATAATTTTGTACATATGTATATCCATTCATATCATATTATGTAAGTATTGTGGATGGCTTATCTCCTGCCTGAAAATAAGAATACCCTAAAAGCTGGTCCATAAATGTTCATTCGCCCGATCCGATCACCGTACCCGTATTAGCGTATCATTCGTCGTAACGCATCAATCTCCATACCTAGTATTGAACGCCGTATCCTTTTGCATTGTCACCACTGAAGAGAGAAGTGAATAGAACGGAAATGTGACCGGCCGCGCTACCCGGCATTAAGTGCAAATGCGCTCGATGACAATTCTACCAATATACATGTTTTTAAACTAAGAATACTCAAAAAGACAATTTAAATAGACGCGTAGGAAACCAAACCACATTGCATCGTAATTAGATCAATTTTAATCTGTTGTAAAATGGCATTTCGAGCTTTTTACTTCAAATGCGCGTCCTATTATTGGCATTTTTTCATCGTAGTTTCTATACAAATAAGCGTGAAAATGGCGGCAGCTGTTTTCCATACAATTGCTTTAGAACATTGTTTGACAGCCGTAAGAAGTAGGGTTTTCGCTTTTCTGTGATTGTCACGATCGCGTATCTATTTTCCAACAGTTCTGTATCAGCTCTCGCTCAAACATGTCATCGTTTGTGCACGAGATTTTCGTGCGCCTATTTTTAACATTATACACTATTTTGTTACAAAAAAATGTAAGATAATTTAAGTACATTTTCGTTATTCTAATATTTTTATTTATTTTCGCGGTCCAACTACAGGGACGAAACAAATGATGCACGTAAGTGCCACGAGATTAGCGAACGCGTCTAGACTGACAAGCCGTATCCGTATTTCTTTTGATGATAAGACAAAAGCCGACTCGATATGGAACGGGCCGTATCGCGTATCGTTTCAGAACGCGTATAGAGTTTTTGTATCATTACCCATTCAGATATGCGATCATGATACGCGTCGGCAATACGGATACGGTGATCGGAACGGGCAAGTGATACGTGGATGGACCGGGCCCTGGGTCTTGGCTTTAAACATGATCGATCAATGAGGACTATTGTCTTCTCAGGCTGTCGAAGGCCTTCTGGACGTGGGACAGGTAGCCAGCAACGCTGACCCCGAAATGTTGACTCGCTATCGCGACATCCACCTTCGAGTCTTGAAACTGCTCGAAGACGCAAGAGTCTACGGCCACGTCTGGACATCCAAGCAAATCACAATCTGCCTTACCGAGTGTCGTGAGGAAATGAGATACAACATTGAGGCAGTCGACTGTCTCATCAGGAACCACCTCGTCAATATGCCTCAAGTAAGTATTCGAGCAGATTGCTACAGCAAAAAAGGACCTATGTTCGGTCCATCAGATTATTTAGTCGTATTTTGAAATGGAATAGTAATGCTGTAACGCTTTAGTTGGTAGCTTTTAACATATTTTTTTTTTGGGAAATTTGTCATTTAAGGCAGAGACTTCTGTAGCTTAATTGGCAAAGCAGTTGGGACGGAAACCCATAGAGACTGCTCGTATGCAGGATCGAGTTCTCTGCCGGAGGTCATAATTTTTCTTCCTGTTTAAGCTTTAAAAACATAATGCTGTAAACTCTTTCTGGTACTAATGTATACTAATTATTGATCTTTTTATAATCTACCATATTATTCAAGTCGCTTATCGCATGATGTTGCAACGAAGTAATACTAAAATAATCGTTTTATTTGTATGCGTAATAGTTTGCATAACGTTAGTACAATGTTAAGTCGACAACATTTCAAGAGCTGTCGAAAAGCGAATGGCCTGATGCACAGCGTTTAGTACAATAATAGTCCTATTTTTAACAAATTATACATGGTGTTCTTACTGTTGAATAGTACGACATGGCCCTGGCCCACATGATGGATAACGGCAATAACTACGTGGCTGTAGCGTTCGCTATGCAGCTCGTCCAGCTGTACCTGGTCGACGACAGAAACAACATGTACGTGAACGAGTCGGACCTGTACCATACGACGGAGACCCTAGTGAGGATCATGTCACACTCCCGGCAGCCGCCGCCAGAAGGGCTCGGTACACTGATCGAGACGGTCAGAGTGAATCAGGACCCTGGTGCGTATCTCGGAGAGAGATCGCCTCTTGGGCCCACGGCGCACATTCATGCTGGAATCATGCTAGTGCGAGTAAGTACTCATTTCAAGGCTATCTGTCATTTTATAGTGTTTTCTTAATATCTAGCATTTAAATGGCGTACTTTCAGAGTCAAAATTATGACGACCCGCCAGGCTTACAAGAAAAGACAGAGAACCTCCTCAGGGAGTGGAGGAACGTTATCAATAGCCCGCTCACCGAAATCGATCTCGGGCAGAACTTCAACTTGTACGTCCATCGTATGAACATGAATGGGATCCTCAAGTCGGACGACATGATCGCCAGATTCTTCAGGATCTCTGCTCAAATGTGCGTAGAAAATGTATACCAGGCGTTGGCCGAAGACAGAATGAATCCCCCGCAAGGACCGCCAAAAAGAGACAAGTATTACATTATGTGCGATTCGTTCATAAAGCTGGTATCATTACTGATCAAGAATACTTCAGACGGAGGGAATCCCACTCCGAAGCTGAACCTGCTAAATAAGGTGAGTAATTCATTGTGCCCAAATATACAGTACATTACATGTAATATAATGTTACTACACAAAATTTCGAGCAGTTTTAAATACCGAAAACGATGCTTTTAAATCATTGAGCTAATATCCATAGAGTCACAATCGTGCAAAAAAAATGTCCCTGACAAAACTCGGCGGACGCTATACAGTGCGCCGACTTTTTGATCGACTTGAGCTACAATAAGACAAGCGCTCAAGCATACATTGAACACTATACAAGCGACATAACGTCTAAATTCTAACAATTGTGAACTCTATAATGCACGTATAGGTATGTACACGACGTTTTTGACTGTTTTCACTTAGAGATTGTGACTCTTTAGATATTAGCTCACTGTTTTAAATCCTCTATTTAATTAATTATGAGGACATTGCAGGTTTACAAATCAGCATTTGTGACTCAATTTCGATCTGCATAGAGAGATTGATTTAAACAGGTCATCAAGCAGATACTTAGTATAGCAAATATTTTATTCCAGATATTGGGCATAATAGCTGGATGTCTGCTCCAAGACCACGAGGACCACGGCACTAACTTCCAACAGCTGCCGTACCACCGCCTCTTGCTTATTCTGTTCCTCGACATGAACATGGCCGAACCAGTGCTGGAATCTATGAACTATCAGGTTATATATTAGTACATTATGATACGAGTGTGCTATGTTGGTCATTACACTAGAGGCGGTATTATGCGCGCGAGCCGCAGGCGAGCGCGATAAGAAAGCCGAGAGCGTAATGACTAATAGCACAAGAGTTCCATACGACTGTTTTCGTCACACTTGCGAGGGAAAAAACATTTTTTTTGATAATAATCAACCACACAGCGAAAACGTCAACAAACATTTGCGGAAAATGGCGCCCAAATCAGTAATGCGCGCGCAGGTTGACATTTACTTCAGCGGCATAAGAACTCTTTGATGGTATTACAAAAAAACTGCAAGTATTACCCGGCTATATTAAGAGTGCTTCGTACACGTATGTCTAATTGCAGTCACGTACAAACTTGACTTTACCGGGTTATACCTATTATAGTACAAGTGCCGTAATGTAAAGTAAAAAGCACGCGTGTATAAAAGCTTGGATTATGAGCCTAAAACCGATGTAATAAGATCCACTTTACGAGCAAGTGTGATGAAAAACATATTACGTTATCACAGACACTCCATTGTCTCGAATCACTCCGACATTATATTTCACGTAGTATATTTTTTTACAAAAGATGTGTTGGTGCTGGTTGTTTTGGAGATGAAAATCATCCTTACTGTTGGCTTTATGTGTTTGTGTCACGCAAAATAATGTGTGCTTACAATTTCACATCTAACAATAATTAAGAATAAGAATAAATTTATTGCCAAAAATACGAGTAACAACACTAAACTAAAACACAACAGTCGTTGTTTGGCAATAGGGGTACGCTCAGCGCTGTGCTGCGTGCTCCCGTAGGGTCACGCAGGGCTGGTTTTCAGCGTACTCCTATGCTCAAGATAAAAGGTGTAAGATGAGCAAAATAAGGTGGGTAATTATGGTCTAACGGACAAGAATTTCGTGAAATAGAATGTTAGAGATGTCCTTCAAGAAAGTCGGTGCGAAGATGAGAGATTTAGATTAATCATTTTGCACAAAACTGATGTGATGATATCACGGTTTTTTTTCTTCATCATCATCAGCCCGGAGACGTCCACTACTGAACGAAGGCCTCCCCCTTAGACTGCCACACTGTACAACCTGCCATTTGCATCCACCGGTTGCCCGCGACTTTTACAATGTCGTCGGTCCACCTAGTGGGAGGCAGCGCCTACGCTGCGTAGGACGGTTCGCGGTCACCACTCAAGAACGTTTCTTCTCCATCGGTTACCAGTTCTTCGAGCGATCTGGCCTGCCCTGCGCCACTTCAACTTGCAAACCTAGCGAGCTATGTCGGTGGCTTTGGTTATTTGGCGAATATCTACCTCACACTCATGATGAAATGAAACGAAACTCAAATGAAACGAATGCAGGTATTGAGTTTATCACTACTCAATACCTGCATTCGTTTCATTTTTAGCCTTCGCAAATATGACCATATATCTGAGTATCGGTCTAAGCTTAAGAGGCTAATGATCCGTGAAAGAAGAAACGCCAGGATTGTTAGCTTGGTATACTCTGTACTTAACGACCCTCAATCTCCTTCTTATCTTAGAGTCTATTTTACGTTTCTTTCTGACTTACTCACCAAGCCCATTCGATCTAGTAAGAAGCTTCTTCTTAGCACCCCTAGCCACTCTACCTCATATGTTAGTGACTCGTTTCGTGTAGTTGCAGTGCGCCTATGGAATGAGCTCCCTATCCAAATTCGGCAAGCGCCGTCGAAACTAGTCTTTAAACGAGTTGTGCGTGAACATTATTTAAAATCAGCTCTAGTTTTGTAACCATTTGATCACTCGTATTTATTTATTGCATAAATATTTGTTTTTCATATTATATATTGTATATATTTTTGGTTTATTTTATTATCTAATTAATTATTTGTATTTAATTTTATTTATTGGTCATTTAAATTTATAAGTAAAGATACTTTTAGTTATTAGTTAATTGAAATGTAATTACTGTATTTGCTCTTAACAATAATTTATTTTGTGCGCCTACATCCCCATCTCTTTAACCGCGGGGATGACTGGTAGAACATGCTTTAGCATTAAGTCCTCCTTTTGTACATTAATGTATTTATGTGTGCAATAAAGAATTAAATAAAAATATTCCCGTTCCGGATTTTATCTGTCTCTCTCTCTCTGTCTCTGTCCATTGCCCGTTGTGATAAGGTGTTTTTTTAATGGGTGTTCAATTGTAAATTCCAGGTTCTGACAGCGTTCTGCCACACCCTTCGCATCATCCGCCCGTCTGTCGCGCCCGGATTCGCCTTCGCTTGGCTCGAGATTGTAGCGCATCGCGCTTTCGTCAACCGTGTCCTGGCCGTCACACCCCAGCAGAAGGTATACTTCTATGTACGTCGCGAACTACTAACCCCGAAATAGCACCGGATCGACTATAGATTGTATAGGACCAAAATTCCTTACTAACCACTCTTTCGTTTGTAAAATATCTATATTTTCTTTCGTTTACTGCTATACTATTTTCAATAAGAGACGAGCGTAACAGCGCCCTATGAGAGCCTTCATCCACATTCGAGTCGCACTGTAATAGGCTAGATGACTGGTTTTTTTTATTGTCCTATTAAAACGTAGCCCATAAATATAGCTGATTAATGAAAACAAAATGAAAATCTGATCAAAAATAAGCAACTTATAAGCATTTTAATATCATGCTAGACAGAGAGGCAAAACAGCAAATCGTGACGTCACTTCTCTGTACGCCATATAAATTCTATTCTGACAAGTAAGGCGTGACGTAATTTTTTGTTTTATGGGAAAGGGACAGAGTTGGCTCTACCAAAAACTTTAAACGCTTTAATATCAGAACATTAATTACCGATTTAAATTATTTTTCAATAAACATACTATATTTACTTAAATTCTTCATCAAAGCTATTGGTTTCGACGATATAAACATCAGTCATCTACCCTATTGCCATTGGAAATTTAACTTGTACTATGGCAATGAATCTGTTTTACTCGGATAGATAAAAGGTATTTCGATAATGTTGTACTTTATCAACGCCTAACTTTAGTTTAAGGAGCTTTTATTTTCAGTGAACAATATGCTTGTTGTATAATCTAATTGTGCTACTTTATTGCAGGGTTGGGGAATGTATTCGACGCTCCTCATCGATCTGTTCAAGTTCCTTGACCCATTCCTACGCAACACAGAGATGGCGCCTCCCGTAATGATGCTCTACAAGGGTACTCTCAAAGTACTGCTCGTTTTACTACACGACTTTCCCGAGTTCCTGTGCGACTACCACTATGGGTTTTGCGATGAGATTCCTCCCAACTGCATCCAAATGAGGAACCTCATTCTCTCCGCTTTCCCTCGTAACATGAGGCTGCCGGACCCGTTCACTCCCAATTTGAAGGTGGATTTGCTTCCGGAAATTGCGTTGCCTCCGCGTGCGGTAATCAACTACGCCACCATATTGCCCAACTCTCAGTTCAAGAAGGATCTCGATGCGTACTTGAAAGCGCGTTCCCCTGTCACCTTCCTGTCGGAACTGAGAAGCAACATGCAAGTGAGTGCATTTCTTAATTTAGTAATTTAGTTATTTCAAACACGAGCCACAATAAAAAATAGAAAATGAAACCTAAGAAATTAACCTAAACTAAATTATAAAACAATAATTTTAAATGAGGCGAAAAATATAAAAATAAACAAATTTTGGGCGTTAAATCATTAAATTGATTCGCTCCGGGCCCCAAACTAGACAATAAAGTCTGTGTTTTGGGTGCCCAAACGCACCAGTTGCTTTTTAGAGTAGGTCGTCAAAGCTGTTTCTATTTATATTGTTTTGTATCTGTTGTTTTCGTTTGGTCTTTGTATACAGGGTGAGTTTTAATCAGTTAGCATCCCTTTAAGGACATATTCTGTACAACAAAACAAACAACTTTTACTATGCGGACAACATTGAAATCGCTAAAAAAAAACAGCTGCTCCATACATTTTGCCCAAGGTCGATGAACTTTTTGTATGGAACAGCTGTTTTTTTTTTTTGAGATTTCAATGTTGGCCACATAAAAGTGGTTTGTTATATTGTAAAGAATATGCCCTTAAATGGATGCTAACTTATTAGAACTAACCCTGTATACGTGTTTTAGGTGTTATTTCGGTCGTAATTATATTAAAATATAAACTCCAGGTCCTGAATGATCCTGGAAGGCGGTACAACAGTCAGCTGATGAATGCTGTAGTGCTCTATGTAGGGACTCAAGCCATAGCGTTCATTCGCTCCAAAGGGAATACACCAAGCATGTCCACAATCGCTCATTCAGCACACATGGACATCTTCCAGAACTTTACTGTCGACTTCGACTTTGAGGGACGGTCAGTACTTACTTACTTTACGCATAATGTTAAAACCATTCTGCCATATAAGGATGTACAATGTACATGATAGGCTAGATGACTGGTTTCTTTTTATTGTCCTTTTAAAATGTGGCCCGTAATTAAGATGATTAATGAAAAAAAATTGAAAAAATACTGATCAAAAATAAGCAACTTATAAGCACTTTAATATCATGCTAGACAGAGAGGCGAAACAGCAAATCGGGACGTCACTTCTCTGTACGCCATATAAATTCTATTCTGAAAAGTAAGGCGTGACGTCATTTTTTGTTTTGTGGGAAAGGGACAGAGTTGTCTCTAACAAAAACATTAAACGCTTATATATCAGAACATTAATAACCAATTAAAATTATTTTTTCAATAAACATACTATATTTACGTAAATTCTTTATCAAAGCTATTGCTTTCAACGATATAAACATCAGTCATCTACCCTATTCCACTTAAAAGCAGTGACACATGCCATGGGTTAAAATTACTCTATTATTTCAGGTACTTATTCCTCAACGCAATAGCGAATCAACTGCGTTACCCAAACAGCCACACGCACTACTTCTCATGCGCTCTGCTGTACCTGTTCGCTGAAGCCAACTCGGAGGCCATACAGGAACAGATCACAAGAATGTTATTGGAAAGGCTTATTGTGAACCGTCCCCACCCTTGGGGCTTACTGATCACTTTCATTGAGTTGATCAAGAACCCAGTATATAAATTCTGGCAACATGAATTCGTCCACTGCGCACCGGAGATCGAAAAGTATGTATTCACAAGTTTTCTTCTGCTGTACAGTTAAATATTACAATAGATTAGGTATTGATAAGATATCTGGAAGAAATGAACGTACTGACAAGATGATGTTTATGTAAGTTTGTTTGCATAAACTCGTCATGTTAGGTCACAAACACGCATTATGTTATTTCACGTAAAGTATGGGAAAAAAATTGCGTTAATAATTCTAGTACATCAACCGAAGTTTGTAGGTGCAAATATTACTATGCTAAGTACATAGATTACCTATGCAGCCCACACCAAGTCACAGCCATGACCATAGACCACATTCATACGATCCGCTAGATTAGAAGACTGAGGAGTATAATCGGTCGTTATGTTTAGCGTTATGTCTAAAAGCCTTCGATTCAATCGAGACCGGGGCGGTATTGCAGTCCCTCCAGCGATGTCATATCAACTATAGGTATATCGAAGCGCTGAAGAGTTTGTATAGAAACGCCACCATGTCAATCCGATTACAGGACGAGAGCACGAAACCAATCCAATTGCAGAAAGGCGTGAGACAGGGAGACGTTATTTCTGCGAAACTGTTCACGAACGCAATGGAGGACGTTTCCAAGCTCTTGGACTAGAACGGATACGGCATCAATATTAATGGCTAATACATCACTCATCTTCGCATCTCCGATGATATAGTCGTCAAGGCAGTTTCTGGAGGAACACAATACTATGCTCAGCGACCTCAGTAGCGTTTCCCAACAGGTGTGTCTTAAAATGAACACGATAAGACGAAAATCATGTGCAATGTCCATGTTGAGCCCATGCCGGTAGTCGTTGGGAACGATACTCTTGAAGTTGTTGACCATTATAACTACCTTGGACAGATTGTTCAGTTAGGTAGGACTCCAACTTCGATAACGAAGCCGCCCGAAGAATCCAAGTCCATGGCCAGCGTTCGGGAAATTGCGTGGTATCTTTTCATACAAAATCCCACAGTGCCTGACGACAAGGGTGTTTAACCAGTGTGTGTTGCCAGTGATGGCATATGGAACTGAAACGTGGTTTTTAACTGTTGGCCTTTTGGAGAAAATCAGAGACACACAACGGGCAATGAAGAGAGCTATGCACGTAGTTTTTTTGCGCGTTATATCCGGAACGAGTATATTCGCCAAAGAACCAAACTCACCGATATTGCTCTCAGGGTGTGCAAGTTTATGTGGAAATGGGCAGGCTGGTGGCTGCAAATGGTTGGTTGACGTACAGCAGTGTCGTGCAGCTTAGTTCAGCAGTGGATGTCTTCTGGCTGATGATGATGATGACATGACGATCCACACCAATCAGAGCATACAATTGGAAAAAAAAACACAAATCTGAAGAAATGAAGCAACTGAGTTCCGGACTAAAAGGCAAATGGTTATAACTCAAGTCAAATTAAGGATAAAAAGATTTGGTACAATTTTATCTAGTGATATCCACAGTGCATTGCTGTGCGGGGTGGGGTTTCGTATTGTATAAAAATTCATGAAGCACAAATGTTGTGGCCTAACATGATGCTTACTATCAAGCAAACGATCTGGTTGTTCTCGTGACTGATTTGCTCAATAAACTTTTTCAAAAGTCCGTTATACCGATTGAAACGTCTCCAAAATCCAATTGTTTTATTAGTACAGTTACAGTGTGCTATGTGCAGTTTAACTATGTGCAGGCGATTCTAGCTTAGCTCACATTCTTCTTGAGTACAATGTCTTTCCTTCCAGAGCTAAAAGGTTGATGCGTGTCGTCTGACGAATAGCTTGCGTCATGTTGCGCTTCTATAGTCTTTGTAGAGCAAATTAAAACAAATATTCGTACATGCATTTTCCTTATATAGTTTATACTGATTTAGAAATGCAAAATTTAATAACAGTTTTATTATGCTGTCTACCGCTTTGACTTATACCGAACTCGCACACGTAATAACTTGATAGAAATATGAAATTTCAAACTTTGGAAATGCAACATTTATTAACACAGTTTTTATGCTACCAATCGCTTTAACTTCCAACAAAAATCGCAACATGTAAATATTTCGATACAAATATAAAATTTCATTTATCACAGTGTAGTTGGTTCATGGTTGAGTTGTAGCGAACATACTAAATGTTCGCAATGACTCTATCATATAACGAGTTTGAATACAATGCGATATCGAGGTAGTTTATACAGTCATATCGAATATCGTATCGTATTCTTAGCATTTTGGAAATAAACAGTAGACCAAGTTAATTCAACAGGCAACTTTTTATTTCGAAAATACTCTGTTGCTTTAGGTAAGCAGGCAAATCACACACTAGTGTCACATACTTTCACACACACAAATCGTTTTTGGTATTGTACATAAAGCTTAATTCCATTTATGCATTCAAAGCTTAAGATCTGAAACCTGGTATATGGCCTAGGGCCAGACTGATCCTGGTGGGTATTAAACAACCACTTCCACTGATAATTTTAAGTACCTGAAGTAGGATCTAAACCGTCTAATTAAAAGTGTTGCCTGTGTAACCTCATTAGGCTGCCATACTGATTTGACCATGATGAATTAAACATCAGTGTAGCATGTAATCTCTCCCTAGTAAGGGAGAGGCCTTCGTTCAGTAGTGGACGTCTTCTGGTTGTTGAGTGTAGCTTGTAATGGACCTGGGTATGCAAAACTGCACCCAGTACCACCGGAGGACTGAATAGAACGGAAATGTGACGGGCTGCGCTAACCGGCATTAAGTCTATTTAGACTTAAAATTCTTCCAATATACATGTTTTTAAACTGAGAATACTCAAAAAAGACAATTTAAATAGACGCGTAGGAAACCAAACCACATTGCATCGTAATTAGATTAATTTAAATCTGTTGAAAAATGGCATTGCGAGCGTTTTACTTCAAATGCGCGACCAATGATTGGCATTTTTCGTCGTAGTTTCTAAGTAATTTTGTGTGAAACCGGCGACAGCGGTTTTCCAAACAATTGCTTTACAACATTGTTTTGACTGCCGTTCTACCTAAGAAGTACGGCTTTCGCTTTTCTGTGGGCAGCAGCGTCCTCTCGGTTAACGGTGGTGAACATTCTGCGATCCCCAAGCCGCCTGCCAAGCGTGGGGATTATGGGGGAGGCCTTCGTCCAGCTGTGGATGTCCCCTGGCTGATAATTAATGATGATGATGTAGCATGTAATTATAATATATATAAACGTCTTATTTCTGGGATATTTTTGATTGGTCGATTCTTTTAGGATAACGGACACTTATTATTTTATGATCTGTTTTGATGAGGGGAAACAACAAAATCAATCATCTGACCCAATGGGGTTCCACAGGCAATACTTTTCGGAGATGGCGCTAGCGGCGGCCCGGATAAGGCCAGTCATCAAATTTTTCAAATTTTCTTGTTAATCGTTGCTTATATATTTATTTGCTCTTGATGAGAGCATTGTCGATAATATAGTACAAGGAAAAATACTGGGTACTGTGTGCCTTGTTTTAAGAATATATGCAGCTGTTGACGGCCTGAAAATAGATTTGTAGGTTAGATAGTTGTTTACATTTAATGTTGGACAGTGCTTTAATTAGCATGGCAGATAATTGCTGTACAAACCAGTACATGAAGATTCTTAAGTTTAGAGTAAAACCATTAAATTGTAGAAAAACAACAAAATGTATGAGATTTACTATGGCCGCAGCAAAGATGCGCTACTTAGCGGAAAAAAAAGACAGCGTGGATCCCCATTAGACACGATAAGGCCTTCTTACATTAATTGTTTACGAGTTTCCAATACCATTAGATTTTATTATATTGCTTTATTTACTGCAGCGTGGAATTCAACTATTGCGATTTCTCGCTAAAACTGTCATATACTCTTGAAAATATCTACTTATACATTTTCTTAAAAACTAGCAGATCTTAGATAGTAAACGCAACTAAGCAAAAATATCAAATACTTATCATGAAATGTGTCTATTTTTAAGTTAAAATAAATTAGGTCTATATCGCTAATTCGTAAATGATTTTAATCATAAGATAAAAATAATAATTATATGATACTCAAAACATAACTATGTGGCCATAATTTTATTGAACAAATCACATAGTATGTTTTGCTTCCCACTTTACATAATGGTGTATTGATAATTTTAACATTTGTTTCTTTTTTCACGCTTACCGTTTCATTTCAGTTTTTTTCTAAGCAAATTAGATGAAATGAATCAGAAATACTTTTCAAGGTATAATATTTATAAACAATCTTTAAAAAAAATATGACTATTTAAAGACTTGTTGTCAAGTCACGGAAACGAAACGTACCGCATGTGCCGTTTTTTATCGATCTACATTTTGACAATTAGAGTCGATAAATAAACGCGTGTTTGTCGAAGAAGAATGTCAAACGTGACATTAGAATCGACACAACTGATTTTGTGGACACGTAGACACGACGAATATATCGATCGTTAAAAAACTGTACTCCAGGTTAAGTCGAGTGACGTTATGTTCGCCTTAATGTACGCGAGAGTATGTCAATTTCGACCAGTCTTTATATAGCTATGCACGACAGGCTTGCTAATGTCGAATAAAAACATTCGTACTAAAGCGTTCATCAGCCATGTTGAAGAGTTTTATTCGTTCGGTTGATTCGGCTAAATCTAGATGTCTGCAAATGGTCAACGTACATATTGAAATATGTCTTGATAAATTATTTATGCATATTTTTGTACAAATAAATGTTTATAAATGTTAATAGTTTACCTGAACGACGCGTCATGCTCTTCATACATTCATCAATAGATTTCATGCTATATTGGTTCTGTGCTTCATAACTTATGCGGAGTCATTACTAATTAAATTGCGGACTAATAATTTAAATATCTTGCGCTCTACTAGGAAATCTAAATTTGCTTTTGCTTATTTCGTATCAATTGTTTAATTTGTATTTAAAATACCAATTAGTTGCGCAAGATACTTGAATTCAAACTGCATAATAAATAAGCCCGTAATTATAAATGGATATTTAATGTTAGCGTCTTTGCACATTGCATTGCATCAAACTCACAATTGTGGCCGCAGCATGCTGGCTTGCGGGCGTCTGTTTGTACTCTGTGTACACGTGTGTTTGTGTGCTTATAACGCGTTGTTTGTACGTGTGTGTGTTTGTAGGTTGTTCTCGTCGGTGGCACGCTCTTGCATCGTGGATAAGACCGCGGCGGGAGGGGGCGAATCTGGAATGGGCGAGTAGCACCAGCTCGCTTGGGAGTCTGAGCGGCATCATGAACTCTACGAATTATTCAAGACAGGTGAGATCACAAACGTCCTTTTTATACCTCTATACCTCTTATGCATAGATCGAACTATGTTAGTAATTTAGTCGAGTGATCTAGTATTATAGTACTTGCTACTGTCCCTAGTCGTTCGCACCACGGTCGAGTACGAGATACAGGTGAGCCGCGCCAGCGAGCAGCGGCTCGTGAAGAGGGGGGCGGGGGCGCTACTCGCCCGAAAATATAGAGTAAGATAAAAAATTGAAACGTAATTGATACAGGCGTAAAAAAAAAGAGAAAAATAAATTAAAAAGAATTGTAATGCCAAATCACTCGTCACTCGACTAAATTATTGACATAGTCCGAAATAGGCTTAAATCGTGTATGATCGTGTCCAGACATATTTAGTTACTTAGTCGCTACTCGACTAAATTCCAAATGACTAATGCAGTGCGAACTAGATTTCAAGGTCGAGAGTCCACCAGAATGGCGTAGGCCGGAACTAACGGCCTTACTTAAAAAAAACTTTTCAACCGCTTGTCACTGCTTAGATGCTCTGCCATCTTCTCTCTGACGTGAAGTTGCACGTGCTAGAAAAGGACAGCGAAGTTTAAGCAGTGACTAAGAGAATTGAGATTATTTTAGGTAAGGCCGTAAGTGTGCTATTGATCAATAAGATATGTCTATCGATAACGAGTAATTTTTGAAAAACATAAACCCATTTACAGTTTAACAAAATAAACATCTTTTCTTATATACAGCGAGGTGCTACTGTGCCGACATTAAATTAACAAACATGTAGATCTCAAAAAAAAAAAACAGTAACCTTAAAAATAAAGATAAAAAAAACGCGAAATTGAAAATCAGATGTTCTATACAAAATGTTCATCGACGTTGAACCAAACGTATGGGGAACATATGTTTTTTTTCCGCATTTTTTTTTTACTTTATTTTTATGGTTACTTATCATTAACCCTACACGTGTGTTAATTTGATGTCGCCACAGTAGCGCCGCGCTGTATGTTTAAAATTTACAGATGTTCCTACTCGTGTTATAAACCAGTATTTGTTGACAGACTTCCAACCGTACGTTTTTATGCCGACCCAACCACCTACAATGCCGCCACCGCCATGTCCTCTTCCAGCTGCCGTTCTGTTCGGCGACTGCCCTCCAAGCAAAATGCAACCGTGGAATGAGCTATTTAAAAACCAATTGCCAAATTATAACGAGAATCATCTGAAACCCATCGCTCCTCACCAACGGCGCCAACCGCGCTAAACAGTGAATAAATTGCTTGTGCTTTAGGACACATTTTTGTATTAGCTTCCGTGTAACGTAATTACTTACGTATTGAGTTGTAATTCATTGTACCGTTATGTACTACTTAATAAAGATGACAGCATACTTGAATACTGCATCTTTTAATAATATCTTTACTCAGTATGCTTGTTATATTTATGCGAATAAAACAACTCGACACGTGATCACAAGCGAGCGTGCAGAGAGCGACTGAGTAAAGTGCGGCAGAGTGCGGCTACATCGCCACAATTACAAGGGGCGCAGCTGTGCGGTATCATTTGCTAGAAGGTAGTACATAATAATATCATGATGGTTTAATTTTAGAACTTAATTATATACTTACGGACAACGAGTGGGACTGTGCATGTTTGTTAATTGTATCACGAAAAATATTTCTATGAAAATAATCTAATTAACGAAACCATAATTAAAACTTGTGTAACGAAGTTATAAACATTTCAGTTTCATTATTAAAAGACAGAGAGCGCAATATCGCGCGTGGCCAATGTCATTTCATAAAAATTACATTTCCCTTCACAAACTTTTAAGTTTCAGAACTTTGACAGTTGATTTCAATTATTTCTTCAGTATTAATATCTGATTCAGTGGAGAGGTTCACTGAACCGTAATTACGTGATTACGTAAGTAATTGCGTGGAAAACATTCGATTTTAAATGCTCAAGTGCTAAAAGTTTCTCTTGACGCTCTGTTTTCGTTTGTTTTAGGCTCAGGTTAACCGGCGCGATCACTTTGCGATCTCGCGGTGGCAGTCAACGGGTGACCATTGCCGTATCCTCGTTGACGGCTGGGTAGATGTTGCGACTCACAATACGAACAGACTTACCGCCACCGCGTAGTCGCGACGTAATCGTGTTTGTAAGCCGGGATCTTACGAGCTGTTTTACATTAAACTTAAATAACATGTCAAATCAACACACCATGTCAAGGTTACCTTACGCCCCGCTACGCAGAGCAAAAGTACCATTTTCTCAGCAGCGGCACATACTATCCTATACACACCACGGGATCAAGAAAGAAGCCTCAGATCTCATGTTTGTCGCCCTCGGCTTCGCCTCGGTAGCCAATGTACATGAGATCTGAGACATTCTTAACTTTTTCTCCCTAGGTGTGTTCTACTAATTTAATATGTATAGGTATAATCCGGTTTATTTTTGTCATTGTGAAATCTAAATGCCTAGTAAGGCTAACATTATTTAACTAATATACAAAGTAAATATGAGTGTCTGCTGCCGAGCTAGGCGCTAGGTGCTAGGTGCTAGGTGGTGGTGTTGTGGTTTAGTACTCGTGCATACAATCCGCATTGAGTGCCATTAGTTACAGCTAGCAAGACTGTTCGCATTAAGTACCAACTGTTTCATTCGCATTCAGTACTATTAATTTTAATTATATACGCGCATTGAGTACCAATAGTTTATAATATTTGCAATGAATATCAATAGTTAATACTCGCATTGAGACTAATAGTTATAACTTGCATTATATAAGTTAATTTGCATTGAGTACCAGTAGTTACAGCTAGCTAATATTGAGTACTCTGCTTTAAAAACGGACGAGGACGAGCGAATATTAAGAATAATTTACAGTGTTAATATTCCTTGTGGAGGGTAGTCAATAGACGTTAACTTTATGTTCTTGTGGACTAGTGAAAATATTAGCAAAAAATCTGGATAATTTTATTGTTACATCTGGGCTCTGTTTTATAAAGCTACAAGTAACAGTTTACAATTGTACTAGCTACATGTACCAGTAACTGCAAGTTACCAGTTACAGGTAGATGGTTTGTCTTTAACTTATATACAAGTGCTTGTACTTGTAGTTTGTACACTGGTTGTCTTGTAGCTTTAGAGAACGCCGTACTTAATTTTTTTTGCGGTGTTGCCAGATTTTCACTACAAGTACAAGACTTGTAGCTTTATAAAATAGGGCCCTGTTAGCTATTGTATTTTTTTGGACAATTACGGTCTGTTTTTGATTTAAGGTGTGAAAACTTTAGACAGTAAACAATAATACTAAGTTTTTAAACCTTTTAGTTTCCTCTATGGACTGGGCCAAATGGGGCTAACGTATAAAGAATCCTTCAACTAAATTTGATGTGTTACAGTTTTACATATATTACAAATATAAGGTCGCTTATTATGTAACTTCTTACTTTGGAAATTCATTGTTTTCTTTTCAGTGTACACTTTTTTTATTCTGTGTTATTTCATGTATTTTTTTATTGTCGTTTTTTATCAATAAGTAATTTTATCCTAAGTTCTTCGCGATTATTGTTTACTAAACATTTATTTTTGATTCTACTGAAATTACACACTACGACTCTCGATTTTCCATAAGCAATACATTTGGTTTCTTAATGTCTTTTTCTATATATTGTTATGTAGGTATGTAGGTACTGGTCGTTAAATAATTGAAATAGCTTAGAATAACTTAAAATTGTGATCGGATAAATTGGGTGTTTTTAACTACAAACATTGTTGATGTCGGTATTCACAGTAATAATAAGCTTGCATAATAAATGTTTGGCCAATGTTGCCATACAATGTTGCCAACCACAAAGTCCAAGTGGCCTATGGCATCACTTCACATTTACATTCGGTGAATTCGATATTTCTATAGTTGTAAGGCTGTGCTGTATATACAGCGAAACGCAACTGTACCGACATTAGATTAACACAAAAAAAAACGCAAAAAAAAAACAATGTTCCATACAAAAAGTTCATCGACGTTGGACGAAATGTATAGAACAACTGTTTTTTTTACTTTATTTTTAAGTTTACTGATAATTTATTGACGCTACACGTGTGTTAATTTAATGTCGGCACAGTAGCGCCACGCTGTATACAAATATATTTTTATTATTAATTAAAGTCCTATAAACCGCTCATTTGGATACGCTAACTTTGATACCACTACTAAGACAAACAAAAAATGGCGTCTGTAATTTGCGCGTTTTTTGTTTATTTAAAACTGGTAACACCTACTAGTTGGAAGTCATTTTTGTAATGTACTATATGTATATTTCATGTTGTCGCCAGCTCAACTGTGGTCTCGACGTATTTGATTTTTTGAATTGTTTTAAATCATAAACGTGCGATGGTAGATATAAGAAATATGGTTCTGAGTACTGCTGGTCCGTTTTGATGCCTTTCAGCTGCATTTTAGTAAGGCGTACAAACGGGCCCGCTACTCTAGAACCTAGTAACAAACGTGTCCTATACACGTGCAAACTTCGTTTCTACTGTTTTATTTTTTCGCAACTATATGCGATCTGTGTCCGTGTATCATAGTAATATATGATATATATTATATTAATCTCTAACACACGTAATAAGCGTATGCAAATAATAGTAAATTTCTTATTTTTGTGATTTTTTGTTTCACAATCTCTTAGCGCTCACCGTAGACAGGCGACAGGCATATTATTGCGAGATAAAATAAATGTATTATGACTGTGTTTTCTTGACTTCTAAATTGTTAAATCACTAACTTATAATGAATTATTATTATAATTTATTTAGTGGCATGTCTGTCCTGTCGAAGTGTGGCTAGGGACTGCGAGACCCCAGTCCGGGTGGGCTTCGCGTCTCTTGGTAATTTTAAGTCTTGCAATACGTTTGTAAATTTTTTCTAGACGTGTTTTTCTGATGTTAATTTTAGGGTAACGGATTTAGAAAAGGCCGCTTTCAGAGATATACTCGACATCGCTCACCGATTGGCTAATATTGTTGCTACTGCTTTTGACCTGGGCTAAGGCTGGCAGGTCTATGTCGATAGGTTTTGTTGGGATAATTTTATTAAAATATCTTTAAGGTTTGAAATAATTTTCGAATAAATCATGTAGATTCATAAGATAGTCGTTTAGTTTATCGATGCAATGAGTTTCTGTAAAGTCGAGTGGATTGAAAGCGGTCTCTTTATGCTTAATAAATATGTATTCTGTAATTAGTAAGTAAATTTGGATTTTCTAAAAACTGTTAGGTCGACGTGAACTATTATTGCATATTGGCGATTAAATATTTTCGATCATTTTGTTGTTTTCTTGTTTACCCTGACGAGGTACTAAAATAAGTTGTCCACTCTATAGCATGGTACAATAATAATATCACATATTATGTTATACGATAATGCATACAATATCTAACTAGTAAGCCGTGGTATCCTAAACGGAAGACCGCTGGACTCTGTAAAACTTGAGGTCGTCGTTCCAAATCCCAGGCTCGACTAATAAGCTCTGGAGATCGTGTAAGGATTTTCAGCTTGGTGGATATGACCCAATGAGGTACCACAGACAAAACTTTTCGCAGATGGTGCCAGCAGCGGCGGTCCGGATGTGGCAAAATCAAGGCGTCGCTTATCTGCTCTTGAAGGGGGCGTTGTCGATAATCAAGTCCAATCAAAAATGCTGGGTACTGTGCCTTGTTTTAAGAATCTGTGCAGCTGTTGACGGCCTGATAGATTTATAATAACGGTATATAATAGATTTGTAGGTTGGGTTACCTATGTGGGACAGAGTATCGCTTTTCAAACTAGTATATGCAGATTCTCACTGGAAGAAATCATTATATTGTAGAAAAAACACTATGTGAATGAATATGTGCGTACTCCTGGAAAAAAAAAGTAAAACGAAAAAAAAAAGTAAAAACGAGAAAAAAAAGTATGCCAGTAAAAGTATAAAAAATTGGATCAAATTTGTTCGTAAATGTTTGCGCTAGAATGGAATTTGTTTGTCATAAGACCTCCGACATATTCAAGTTTTTGCTGGGGGAACGTTTGCGCATTTGCTGGATTTCGTAAACGGTTAGGCGCACAGTTATGATTTCATTGACACATATTGCTATCAATTTGTTTATAATGTTTGTGCAAACAGAATCCGAAAAAACAATACCGTTTGGAAGAAAAAGGAATATGAGGTTGGCAGTTGACTATGGCCGCAACGACGATGCGCCACCTAGCGGAGAAAAAACGTGGCAATTGAAAATAAAAGGTAAATGTTTACGGCGCCGTCTCAGTTCGATTCGATCATTCAATTGATTTTATTTACCACGCTTTTTCGGTATTCTGTGCTACGGGTTCTAATCTATAGTTAGAAATTTCTCTGATAATAACACAATGTGGTAATGTGGTCAATTTTGAAAGCTTTAGTTGACAGTTCTAAACGAATTAAAATATTGCTGTCACTTTTTTACTTGGCATGTTTGAATTTACTTAGTTTAGTTCTGTCAACTAAAACCTTCAAACTATCTATTTTTATTACCGCCATCTGTTGAATTTTACAATACAATACAATACAAAAAAGTTTATTCATTACAAAAACACAGATACACACAAAAACAAACAAAAAATAACACAGATATTTATACACAAAAAACCAATTTAAAAAATAAACTAATATAAAAATAAAATACAAAATTGACCTAGTCACAGCTACAAGATATGGAATACTTATATAAATACGAGTATATAAGCACATACAAAATGATGTAATATCTACATAAATGATGGAGTATCTATAATTTTTGTCATGAACCCGGTCCCAACTCAGCGTGATGCTGGTTGTAAACAACCAGCGCTGGTTTTCTGTTGGCACCGGCAAGTGACATCACGCCCACTAATAAACAATTTAATGAACAAGAAGAGAAGCTCAAAACAAAAACAAAACACGTGCCAGGTTGATGATAGGCCGCAGTAACAAATGTGGATGTAAAAACAAGCATATCAACAAACAATACAATACACACTGAGCAACAAAGTATAAAACAAAATTACATCTAGACGCAGTAACACGTTATAAAATATTTCACCGGAAATAGGACAACTTATGACAAGAATGCATAATGTTATGGCATTAAAACACTCAGTACCTACAAGCATAATGAACAAAGGCAGACACACCAGTATACCGGGCTAGCATGCGCCTCGCGACAAACCTATTGTCGTGTCTTTATATCGTGCGACAATGAGACGGACTTACACAGAGTCGTAACCTAGACCTGCCGTTAAAAATCGAGAAAAAAACTGTCACGTTCCGCCTGCCTGTAGGTAAGACACCACTAATTTGACCTTAATTAATACACAAAACCAACACAACTTCTAAAGTAATATTAAAACTTATATTAAAAATGTATATTGCACTGGTGTCGTTTTTAAACAGTCCCTCACTTTTTTGATGAAGATACACAAAAAAATTAAGTTTTTTTCTAAAAGTGTAAATATTCTGCAGGTCCCTTATAGGTGGCGGAATGTTGTTCCAACATTTGGTCGCAGCATAACGAAAACTGCCTCTAAAGGCTGCTGAGTTATGTCGCTCCGTCCTGAGCTGCGACAACTTTGAACATACACGGACTAAGTGAGGGTTACTACTCGACTTCCATGATAATTTATCGTACAGATACCTCGGAGTTTTGTATTTTACCACACCAAACAGAAGACATGCTAAATGTAACTTACGACGATTCATCATTTTTAGCAGGCAATTCTTATTCAGAAAAGGAGTCACATGCGACCTGTACGGAATGTCAAAACAATAACGTGCACACGCATTTTGAACTCTTTGTATCAGTTTTTTTGTTTTAGCTAGAAGCCGTGGACCATAAACCACATCCATATAATTTAATTTTGATAAAATTAATGATTCCGTTAGTTGGATCCTTAACTCCTCTTTTATATACGGTCTCATACGATATAACACTTTAAGGTTATAAAAACAATTTTTAACACAGTTTACTACATGTTGTTCGTATCTCAGATCACAGTCCATGTGTAAACCTAAATTACGTGCTTCAAAAACACGCTCAATCGGTTCACCCATAAGCGAAACGCTTGCAGAAGGATTGAGGTTAGCTAGTTGATGCCTACTACCAAAAATAAGGTATTTAGTTTTAAGTGGATTAAGCAGCAGGCAGTTATGTGTAGCCCACGCAGCAATTCTATCAAGATCCTCATTTAGTTTCATGATGGCAGTTTCAATATCGGACGGTTTACATGAAATATATACTTGAGTATCATCCGCGTATATATGATATTTACAATGCTTAATCTGAGTTATAATATCAGCGGAATACAAGGGAAACAGTATAGACCCAGCAATGGATCCCTGCGGCACCCCTCTGTTAACAGGTAGCTTGTCAGATAGCACTGACGAAGACCCATCCTCACGAATAATCTTAACAGATTGAGATCGATCTGTAAGGTAACTATCAAACCAGCGTATAGCCTGATCGTCGAAACCATAAAAACTACACTTAGATAGGAGAAGGTTAGTATTTAAAGAGTCATATGCTCTGGAAAAATCCAATAGCACCAATATTGTACACATTCCATTGTCTTGTGCACTAAGTATGTTGTCCGTGACATCAAGCATGGCTGTTGTAGTACTACGGCCCTTCCTAAAACCGGATTGAACTTCAGGCAAAATACTATTATTTTCGAGGAACTCTGTTAACTGTATGCATACCGCCTTTTCCAATATCTTAGATAAACATGGCAATATGCTTATTGGCCTCAGATCTTTTAAATCGGTAGGATTTGAATTTTTTGGCAAAGGTCGAACAATTGCATGCTTCCAACCATCCGGAAACGTACTATTCTCAATGGACTTATTTATAAGTGCTGTAAGGATATGCTTCCTTACGGTACCTATTGACTTACTATTTTATAGGTAATTCCTGTGTTTAGCTTCCTAATAGCTGAACATGCTTGAATAACACACTTTTATGTATTACTTTTCTTTATTTGGATAATGTTTCTCACATCTCGTTTTTGAGGCATGATGTTCGTCTTAGAATAGGCCCTTGTAGAAAGTTAGGTGCCTTCTTTTACCTTGTATGTTTAGGGCAAGCTGTTATTATTTTCCTTCTTTCGTGTTCACACGATTTCTCCTGCTAGGAACCAATGTTTTCCTGGTTTGTCGGCATACGGGCGTTCTTTGGGTCCGTATGCTGAATCTTTCATGCTCTTCTAGTGCCGGGATCGACGCTTTCGGATTAATTTTGGAAATAATAAATTTTCCTGGTACCTCTTCGATCTGCATGAAACTTACATCGATCGGAGAGCGAATTTTTGTGATTCTTCTGGTGTAGTTAGATTGTGAAATAACTTATTGGTTTTGCTTGAATATTGGTTTAAAATTAGGTAAACAAAGCGCTGTCAATCTTGACAGTTGTCAAATTTGACCGTCTGTAGTTTCCATGTAGTTTCGTGAGTAGAGGTTTGCCTGGAAATCTCGACTACATGGAGTATTTTTGGGTAAGGTCTTTTATATTATTAATAGGACCTCTCCGCTCTGTGAACAAAATTTCAGGCTGCAGAGAATTTTAGAAATGGCTCTAGAATACTTTCAAAATCCGTATATAAGGGAGACTTCCATCCCTGGTGCGGGATTCTGTTTTTGGATTCTGATTCTACAACTACTGCTGAGATCAATGATACTTATGCCCTAGGGGTTATCGTGATTAAATTTAACCCAGTCTTAATTTTGGACGAGTTGGTCCGATTTGATCTCTTACTAGGCAAACCTTAGGCCCTTCATTGTTCCTTTTCTTTTCTCACCACAAATTATTTCAGATTCCCTAGACGGTTGCCAGCTCCAGTTCTTGGGGAACTCTGCCCCAAGACCCGTATTCCTGCTTCGGGGAGCGGAAACTCCGAGCAACCCTGGTGTCCTATGTCGTGCCTACTTCTGGTTGCGAGAACTACAAGCAAATCTGGTGTCCCATGGTTGTGTCTGCATTTGGTACAGAAGCTCTCCAGTGAACGTGTCGGCTTCTGGAAGCTTCAAGCAATCTCTACTGCGGAAGTCTTCATGGTGGCTAGATTTCTCTAATAAAATATTCTTCTTCTGACTTTCAATATTAGGGATCCGTAAGGTTACCACTTCCATATAGGAAATTATCAGTATAGGCAAAATTCTTTAAAACACTAGGTAGGACATCTATTTTACAACAAGAGAGAGATTAAAATTCTTATAACCTATACTTTCTTTTATTTTAAAACTGCACTTCATTACAGTTTTTGACGCCCAACAAAAAATCTACAAATTTTACTCTCTTTCTTGTCTCTAAATTCCAAAAAAAAAAAAAACTTACACAATGAAGGGTTTTCTTTATCCAATCAGGATTATGATTATTTTTATTCTTTACTATGTCTACATGTTTGTTATTATCTTCTATTAAAGTATTATATTATTATATAATACTTATGAATATATACTATGTCTACATACTATACTTTACTATGTCTACATGTTTGTTACTATCTTCTATTAGTATTTGTTTTTATATTCTTTCTTAGTTAAATTAACCTTAAGACTTAGATTTAGTGGTAGATATTAATTGTAATTATTATTGTTAATGTTAGGATAGGTGTTAGGTTATATTATTCTTGCTTATCTGCTTGTCTTCTTATCTTGAATACTTACTTACTTGTAATCTTATCTTATCTTACAATTTGTCATGGATATCGACTATCGGATTATGCAAAATGGTTTTAGCATGATTGGGGGTTAAAGTTTTAACTTTATAGCCTTCCTGTTGGGGTACCGTATGAGTGTGGAAGTATGAAAAATATAGTAAATATATATTAATATTTTTAAATTATATGAATGATAGGTTTTTCATGGAAGAATGCCTACATTGTGCTATTAACATGTCATATCGATTGTTCGTTTCCAAAACTTGTTTGCATGAACTAAAATCATGTTTTTGACTATTCTGACTAGTGATTCAATTGGTTCTTTGATTATCTTAGTAACTTAATTTAGGATTTTCTCTTCGGTTTTCTCGCTTTATCGTTGCGTGCCTAACTTCTCAAAAGCGGTTTAAAAAAAATTAAAATACTTAGATATTTTAATTTTTTTTTACCGGGGTTTTTGGGGAAATGTAAGGATATGCTTCCTTACGGGTACCTATTGACTTACTATTTTATAGGTAATTCCTGTGTTTAGCTTCCTAATAGCTGAACATGCTTGAATAACACACTTTTATGTATTACTTTTCTTTATTTGGATAATGTTTCTCACATCTCGTTTTTGAGGCATGATGTTCGTCTTAGAATAGGCCCTTGTAGAAAGTTAGGTGCCTTCTTTTACCTTGTATGTTTAGGGCAAGCTGTTATAATTTTCCTTCTTTCGTGTTCACACGATTTCTCCTGCTAGGAACCAATGTTTTCCTGGTTTGTCGGCATACGGGCGTTCTTTGGGTCCGTATGCTGAATCTTTCATGCTCTTCTAGTGCCGGGATCGACGCTTTCGGATTAATTTTGGAAATAATAAATTTTCCTGGTACCTCTTCGATCTGCATGAAACTTACATCGATCGGAGAGCGAATTTTTGTGATTCTTCTGGTGTAGTTAGATTGTGAAATAACTTATTGGTTTTGCTTGAATATTGGTTTAAAATTAGGTAAACAAAGCGCTGTCAATCTTGACAGTTGTCAAATTTGACCGTCTGTAGTTTCGTGAGTAGAGGTTTGCCTGGAAATCTCGACTACATGGAGTATTTTTGGGTAAGGTCTTTTATATTATTAATAGGACCTCTCCGCTCTGTGAACAAAATTTCAGGCTGCAGTGAATTTTAGAAATGGCTCTAGAATACTTTCAAAATCCGTATATAAGGGAGACTTCCATCCCTGGTGCGGGATTCTGTTTTTGGATTCTGATTCTACAACTACTGCTGAGATCAATGATACTTATGCCCTAGGGGTTATCGTGATTAAATTTAACCCAGTCTTAATTTTGGACGAGTTGGTCCGATTTGATCTCTTACTAGGCAAACCTTAGGCCCTTCATTGTTCCTTTTCTTTTCTCACCACAAATTATTTCAGATTCCCTAGACGGTTGCCAGCTCCAGTTCTTGGGGAACTCTGCCCCAAGACCCGTATTCCTGCTTCGGGGAGCTGAAACTCCGAGCAACCCTGGTGTCCTATGTCGTGCCTACTTCTGGTTGCGAGAACTACAAGCAAATCTGGTGTCCCATGGTTGTGTCTGCATTTGGTACAGAAGCTCTCCAGTGAACGTGTCGGCTTCTGGAAGCTTCAAGCAATCTCTACTGCGGAAGTCTTCATGGTGGCTAGATTTCTCTAATAAAATATTCTTCTTCTGACTTTCAATATTAGGGATCCGTAAGGTTACCACTTCCATATAGGAAATTATCAGTATAGGCAAAATTCTTTAAAACACTAGGTAGGACATCTATTTTACAACAAGAGAGAGATTAAAATTCTTATAACCTATACTTTCTTTTATTTTAAAACTGCACTTCATTACAGTGCCTGTATAGTGTCTATTGTAAATGGAAATGTCATTATTAACATATCCAAACTAAGTCCATCACTGCCTTCGGCGTTCGATTTCAAGCTCCTAATTATTTTATTTAATTGAGTTAGACCAACTTTATTTATATGGAATACCGCATTACTATACTTGTGAAACTCGAAGTATGTTAGATGTGAAATGGAAGTAACTGAAGACCCTGGTATGTTTAAAAAGTGATTGTTAATAACATCAGGGTCATTAAAAATAAGTGGTAATTCAGATTCAGGCTTATGCAATAAAGTACTCTTAAGATTTTTCCATAGCGTCTTAGGGTTTTTTATGTTGTTATTTATGCTTTGGTTAAAATAAGCCATTTTTTCGTGATAAAGTGCCTTTTTAACAATTGACTTCAAGATCTTGTAGTTTTATTTGCGCGAACTCGCTACATATCTGAATTTGCAATCTGTTCAGGTGTTCATCTGTGATGCCACAACAAAAAATTGTACTCCACTTCATAAAGATTTAGCAGGGGGCGCTTTCGTTTCTTTTACTATGTTTTTCAACATTTCTGACGGTTCACTTCAGATGGCGTAAGCTGTTTGTAAACAAAAATATTACCAACAATAAAAGTTCTTCAAGCCGACTTGGACTTGGACCTTTTTATCAATATTTTTTTCAGAGATGTCAAAATCCAATGGCTGCTTGAGTTTGCAGTAAAACATCTGATAAATTTTATTCCATAAAAATCTTGTCATCAATGCAGGGGACGCTTTAATAATAATAATATGTCTGAACCTACATTCTGATATATTACTATAGCTAGTTTTGTTTAAATAAGCCCATCCTGCATCAATGACTGTGACAGTGTGACAACCCATGTGACTCTTTGTGTGACCTCCAAGGGCGAGTAGTTACCTACCCTTGGAGGTGTTGGATCTGCGGCTTTGCGAACAAAATTGTATAATTTAATTAGAATCATCCATAGCATTGCTACCAGCTCTGCTATGGGTAAAGCCTCACTTTTTAACCGATTTCAAAAAGGAGCAGGTTTTTGTTGGACTCTATGTATGTTTTTTAGGGTTCCGTAACTCAAAAGGAATTATATCCTATAATTATATAGGATCACTTCGTTGTCCGTCTGTCTGTCTGTCAATGCCCTTTTTCTCTATGGAGCATGTGGAGATATAAAGTTGAAATTAATATCAAATACGCAAGTCCACGGTCCCCTGAGGCTGTAAAAACAAACATTTTTGCAGTACTTTTAGAGTTTTCTTGACTAGCAACTAAATCAAAATTCATAGGGTAGGTACTTCCCGTTATCCTAGGCTCATGAAATTTAGCAAGAAGCAAGATCTCATAACACAAATTATGGGAAAATCTGTAAATTGATAATATGTAGGTATATCGTCATTTCTCATGCCAAACCTTGATTAGTTAATATTGTTCGTTCCTTTAGTTCCCAAAAAAATACTAGATGGCGCTCTACACTACTAAAACTCGCAAACGTTTCGTTCGTCGTTTGCAGCAGCTGCATATAACAATCTGACTAACTTATCTCAACAGATGAGCGAGGGAGCCACCATCGTAGGAAGGTTTTGGTAGGTTTTGAAGAAAACTGCCAATTACTTACTCTATGACTGCCAACTGAAGATTTTTAGTCCTTCCTAAACTAATCCAAACTTGTTTGTGCAGTTGATATCAACCTTGATACAGTATAAATAAATCAGGCTCTACAATTGAAGTTAAGAAGAGTTATATAGAAAGGTGTTTTAGAATTCATTTTATCATTGTCATAAATGTATCATTAATTCATTTATACTTGTCTTGTTATGCCATTTGCCTCGGTCCTGCGTGATAATCTAGTGCGGGAAAAGATTAGGATAGATAGCTATATAATAATAGGTAGGCCTTAATACCTAAGTACTTGTCCGGAAATATCCTTATGTCCCCGGGCTACAGCTGCTTAACTATACTTACCGTCATGCAAAATAAATAAGCCACATTTCGTTTTGTTTTATTCATTTTCAAATACAATAACATCTATACAATGGTACCTCTACGCCTAAATGATTTCATTATTATTGACACATGCATTAAAATTATTTTTTATTTTAATAATATAAACAACATTTTGAAATAAATTAATAGTATAAAATAAAATAAAACTATTGACTGAAATATTTCAATGATCACAATGATAATAGGTAACTTGATTTGATTATGCTAGTAAAAATTAAAAATAAATAAGTAATTTAAAAATAATAAACATGTAAAACTGTACAAAAAATATGTATTCATAAATAAATATTTGCTTTTTGCATATTTATTTGATAGAATTACGTAAATATAGTAGTAAAATGTAAAAAAATGGAACTGCGCCTCTGTCGGACATCGGGGATTGTACCTTTTTCTATAATTATATACATAACAGTAGGTACTACGTATAATTTTCACGTAGTACTGATACTGTTGTTTTTTTTTTTTATGCGGCGCTAAAGTAGCCACTTTAGCCCCGCATAAAACGCTACGCTCGCCGCTACGCTGAGCGAAAAGAACCACTTCATCCCCGCAGCGGCACGTAAAATCGTATACTCACCACGGGGGCAAGTAAAAAAGCCTCAGGTCTCATGTTTCTCACCGTAATACATGAGATCTGAGACATTATTTACTTTTGCTCCCTAGGTGAGTAATCTACTATTTGTGCAATGAAGTAACGAGATGAGCGAGTGGTAAGCAGCACATCCTGCCCATAACAGTAGCAGTAGGTAGCAGTGCCAGAATATGAACTTACGAACAAAATCTCGCGACTCGGTTACTGCACTCGTCACCCTAAAATATTAGATGTCGAATCTCTCCATGCCCAGTAATTTCTCTGGTGATATTGCCTTTCAAATCAAAGCACAGTAATGCTTGCATACTACTGCTTAGCGGTTGAATAACTGACAAACGTGCGGTACTTCCCTTATCTTAAAATAAACATAGGGGCAAGTTCTTACTTTTTCCATACATTTTACTATCGTTTACGTACTATACGTAATTCTCGGAAATATTTGAATAGTGATAAATTTTCCGATAAGAATAAATCACTAGAGATGGAGAAACATTAGTGAAATAAGCTCGACTGTAATTTTTATTTTTATTAGGTATCCTTATACCTATCTTAAAATATCTTTTGTTTTTATATGTCTCAGTGATTTTGTAATCAAAACATTTTTTATTTGTAAGGTAGGTAGGTATGTTATTAAATAAATTAAAAAGTATTTTAAACAACTTATACAAGATAGGTATTTAAAACCATCAATATTTTTACAAATTTTTAAATAATTTAATACTAAACTAATCTAATTCTAATGCGATTGCACTTAAAATATTAAGCTAAGTTTATGTACACACAAAGATATATTTTTTTACTAAAAAGGGCTCTTTTACGATTTTATATTGAAAAAAATAAACATATTAAAATGTTTTAGTAAAATTTATCCAAACGAAATCATAATTAAGGAAAATTACCAATGATACCCTTTGCACAAAGATTTTCAAAAATTCCTTAGAATATAATCCTTTAAAAAATATGGAAAATGGAACAGCCCCCAGCGAGCGACCGAAGCGCGGAGCGTGGAGCGCCGAGCGTAGTATCGAGCGTAGCACAGTTATGAGATTGATTGAATGATCGTTTTTGATTGATTTTCTCTTTTTTATACTCTTTCTATCGAAAATGTTCTAACGTATTTTTTAGTTTTTATGCTAGGGGTACTTTTAATGGGCAGTACTAAGTAACTTACAGAAACATTTGTATTTATGTTTTCATCATTAATAAAAAACCAAACGTAATATTTTTTTATTTACTACTCTTTGCTTTCTTTGGAATGGTTTGTTCATCACATTGAGTAAGTTAAATATAGCTATTTCTTAAAAAATATTTTACAGACATTAATAATACTGAGTATAAATATCACCATCCACTAATGATGAAGTAGTTTTTTTAGGTTCGAATACCATCAAAATTTGTCTTGCAATAACTTTTTAAGGAAGCAAATCGCATACATTTTCTGGTTTGCAGATCACACTCACTGGATACTGGGTATCTATGTCCTAAAACTGCATCCAGAAGCATAGGAGGACGGGCAGCAGCCCGGTGGTGCCTCGGTGGTGAGCATTCTGCGATTCCAAGCCGCCTGCCAAGCGAGGGGATTATGTCAACCCCTCCCTATTACAGCTGACGTTTTCTCGCTGTTGATGTGACTCGCCTATCAGGAACATCTTGACTCTGGATTAGTATAATAATAAGTTAAAAAATAATACGCTTTAATAAAAATACAACCGACTTCAACTTCGAATACCTGGATGACATCTTCATATTTTCTAGTAATTTCGATTTAAAACGAAACTACTGAACCGAATTTGATAAAATATACAACGTGTAACAAAAAGGTTCAACAATACTGAAGGGTATGTATGTACTCATCATTACGAACAACTTTTACTATGGGGCCAACCTTGAAATCGCGAAAATATAATCAGCTGTTCCATACATTTTGTCCAAGGTCAATGAACTTTTTGTATGGAACAGCTGATTTTATTTTCGAGATTTCAGGGTTGACTCCATAGTAAAAGTGGTTCATAATGATGAGTACATACATACCCTTCAGTATTGTTGAACCTTTTTGTTACAGATTGTATATGGGACCACCTCTGAATTATCACCTATAAATACAAAAAAAAACACCAAAATCAATTCAGAATTGGCGGAGAAAACACGTAACATACAAACAAAAACACATAGTCGAATTGAGAACCTCCGTTTTTGAAGTCGGCTGAAAACTTAAATGGATACTTAGTTAAGCAACTTATTACATTGTCTCGGTAATTTCTTCCGGTAAGTATTGTTTGGCATTTTTGTTTTGGGATAAGCATAATTACAAAATATCCACCTCTATACAAATCATACACATCTTTGGAGGATCTATAGCTCTCGGCTTTAATCAAAGTACACATCCCAACGCTAAAGCAAATGTTTTACTATGAGATATAATATATTAATATTATAAATTATATCTCATAGTGAATATTTTAATTATAGCTCTAGATATCGCTTACCGTACTGTTAAATGGAACCATTCACACTGAGTTGTATTATAACCGTTTGTCCACAGCCGCCATCACCGAGACGTCAACGAGAACGAGATGACGTCGGTGAAGTAGCGGTATATAGATACGTACGTTAAAATATAAAGAAAGCAAATGTAGACGCGACGGAAACGTGAAGTCGAGGATCGGGCTAAACGGGAGATTGGAAGAGTCCTAAGAATGCCTAGCAGTGGAACTGTGGAAGCAGTTTGCTTCCGTAAATAAAACCTACTTTTTTAACACATTTAATATCTTAACTGTAGTTCTCGCAACTTTTCATGCTAGACCCTCAATACTTTGGTTTTATTATTGAAGTGAAGTGTTGGTAACTTTTCTTGCCAAATTCGCCATTATTTAAGAACGCGAAGAAATCGGTTTCTTCTAGGCAAATGTAGCGTCTCATCGTAAAGAACTGGGGCCTTATTTTTGAATCGTACGCGAGAGTTTCGCATGCGAAAGGAGCTGACCTTCGAAAGATATTGTTGGGAATAAGCTTCAAAATCGTTTAAAATTCGGCTTCGCTCGCATGCGCAACTTTGAGCACGATCTCAATACAAAAAGGAAAAATAACTCGGGTACAAATTATGGCTTAAATATGGGTAGGTACGAACAATTCCAATTAAATTAGGACGAGTCACTCTACTTGTAAAATCATATCATTACATTAAATAAATCTAGTAGTGGTCACACTAAACCTTGTGCATTAAACCTTTTAAAAAATTATCGCAAAACTCACAATGAGCGTCTAGTAGGTATTCGCAATTTTCACATTTATTTATTATACTTCCAATAAAATTGTAATATTACCTAAATAAATAATTCTACTTAATTTTAATGAGTATCTATTATTTACAATCTTTGATAAAAGACTAGCCTTGTCGGCTCAAGACTTTACAACATTGTCATAAAAGTATATTTACTTAGGTATAACAAATCAAACTATTATTTGAGACAATCTATTGTTTTTTAATAAGATAAAAGGTTTTGACACATTTTTGTTTTATTCATACGGGAATACTCACGTTTAATTAAATCGCTATTCGTTATTCGTTTTTTTGTGCTAAGCAGGACGCAGCTGCACGCGCGTCGGGATCTGTTTTCACTCTTTGAAAAAGGTCACCGGATGTGATCGAAACTATAGTCGGAGTATCCGATTTAATTAAACGTGAGTATTCCCGTATGAATAAAACAAAAAGATAAAAGGTTTTCAGATGATTGGACGAAACAATACTTCCAAGGCGTTTCTCCCACCACGCATTGACAAGCGACTGTTTTGGTATTCAGATCTTAATAGTTGCTCGTGAGTAGCCGCCAAACACTAGCTAAGGTCCGCGCACACCATGCTACTCGTCGACAATGCGCTTGAGACTAGTCGTATGCTACTGGGCTTGTGCCGCGACATCTTGTTTAGTTCAGCCACAGACGGATACGGTTCGCGGTTGCGCAACATCGGCGGCTAAAACTAAAGTGAATGGTTTTAAGACGTCCGGGTCACAGTACGACCCGGCCGTGTTAGTTGCACCCTATACAACTCGAGTACTTGTCGCTTATAAATAAAGAAGAACAGGTTTTTCTTTATTTTTAGTAATTTGACATCGTTCTCGACGGCTCAAGAAAGAATGAACGAATTTAATCGAGTGTTAGCATCGTGTGCGAAAACCGAAAAGATAGTGTCATATACTCATAAAGCTAGGTGGCCTATGTTTGGCATCGTATTTACGAAGCTTATTAATGTCTCCGTGGGAGAAAGGCCTGATGAGGTGAGGGAGGTTAATAACCTAGCGTTTCAAAAATAGCATGTTGGTTTACCAAGATAATTTGATGGGCCAAACCATCAGTATTTTTCACAAATGGCTACGAAAATGTTAAACTGTATAACTATTGAATCTGAGACGATGCTCCGTGGTAGACCTACTCGAACCAATCAAAATGCTCATGACAAAGAATTAACAATAAGATATATAATGATCACAATCAGTTAAAATAAGTCATGTAGTGGGTCGAAAGATAAATCAGCCCTTGCGAAATGCTGATCCGATCATGCATAGTGGGGGTAAGATCCGAGGTGTGACGTCACATGTGGGGGGGCCATAGAGTGGGGCGAGTACAAGTTGCTGCCACCGCCGCCCCAGTTGCCCCAAGAAGCAGACGGAAATATTGAGGCTGAAACAAAAAAGTCTGCATGGTGTAAAAGTCTAGGTTAGAACAGGCGCTTGCTGGAACATGATATATTTTTCGTAAGATGTTGATTATACAAAAGAAACCTAAATTACTTACAGCCAATTCTCGAGGCTTTTATTGATAAGATATCAACAACAAGGTCGTCGCCAGCCGATAGCCCATGCGGGGGGGCAACTAGATATAATATAATATATTTTTTCAGCTGCCCCTCCCTTCCCCCCCTCTTGGCGACACCCATGGAAATCTATGTAAACGTAGTAAAACATAGCTGTCTTTTTTTTGAATTTTTGAATTTTCAGGTCTGTCAAAGCCTTCAAAATTGGATGCAATACCTACTAAGCTTAGTAGGTGATTGTAAGAATAAAGTAAAGATACACACTTGTGTTATTCTGTTAAGATAACAATAATACTGACTTCTTTATGCTACTTAATAGCTACCAAGATAAAGAAAAACAGTCACATAGTTAAATCGTTCGCTGCGCTAATGAACACAGAGATAACAAAATGATTGTGCCAAAATGTTTTCAAGTAGGTAGGTATAGGTAGGTTGTACCGACAGCCGCAATGTGAGAATTAATTTAAATCCCATTATGGCAATTGAAATTGCGAGATTGCGGTGTAAGATAAAAAATAAATTTTCATTATTGAAAACAACTTACTTAACAAGGGCCAAACCATGAAATAGCGAAAAACATACGGTTCCATAGAAAAAATTAAATTGAGATATTTGTTTTGCATTTTCGGGGCTGGCCTCGAATAATAATAATAGTATATAATTTTATTAAACAAATTTGTTTGTTTGTTATACTTTTGTGTTGATTAGTTACGCATAACCCTGTAGTATCTGCTACTTCCGTTAGGACTAAAATTTCATTACAGGAAGGAGATTTTTGTCTTTTAATAATCTCGATATACCTATTTATTCTTATCAATTTTCTCCAACAAATCATATAATAAATATTCATATCCTATAATAGTATGTATGGTGGAGACTTTTCCGTTTGAGACATAATTAATAAAGTTATTCCCAAAGAACTCTCCTAAACAGACATTCAAAGGGTGTTCCATTAAGGCAAGAGTCAGCATATCTTGCCAATGACAACCCGTTTCGAGCGCTTAGTAAATATTGGTAAGCGCGAGTGTACCGGCACGTTACAGAATGCAGGCTACTGCTCAGCTCGACAGTACCGAAAATTAGTAAAGGCTAGATGGAAAACTTCTCGTAAATGTAAAACCCGTCAAATAATATTATGTATCGGCCATGTAAAAATATATTTATCGGCCGTTAAATAGGCTAGATGACTGGTTTTTTGTAATTGTCCTATTAAAATGTGGCCCATAAACATAGCTGATTAATGAAAAGAAATTAAAATCTGATCAAAAATAAGCAACTTATAAGCATTTTATATCATGTTAGACAGAGAGGCGAAACAGCACATCGTGACGTCACTTCTCTGTACGCCATATAAGTTCTATTCTGAAAAGTAAGGCGTGACGTCATTGTTTGTTTTGTGGGAAAGGGACAGAGTTGTCTATAACAAAAACTTTAAACGCTCATATAACAGAACATTAACAACCGATTTAAATTATTTTTTCAATAAACATAATATATTTACTTAAATTCTTCATCAAAGCTATTGGTTTCAACGATATAAGCATCAGTCATCTACCCTATAATATAATGTATCGGAAGTGTAAAACCCGTCAAATAATATTATGTATTGGAAATGGCCACCACTATAGCTAATTCTAGCTTCAGTCTGGCTCACTCGAGGGTGACTTATGTGTAAATATCTTTAAATAAATATACCGCTCATGTTATTGTATTTTTTTTAATGATTTGACTAAATCGATACATAAATAATACGATAAGAAATGTTTACAAAATTTAAACATTTAAATAGTAGATGTTTATGTTTAAACAAAGTTGTTTCTTTCACATTTTTTTTGTCGAGTCATATTATTTTTACCGGGTATTGGGTAAACGATTTTACTAAATCAAATGCTTGAGTATAATAAGTACCTAGTATTTTTTCCATTAAGAAAGTATGAAAATTCTAAATAAAAAAAATTTCGCGTGAGGCTTCAACTATTGGGATAACCAGTAGTTAACAACTCCGACTGACGGTGTATGCTTCTCTATCTGTAACTTCCGTAACTTTCCCATTTGTAATGTTACATTCTGTGACTATTACCCTGCAAGTGAAGGGTGCATGATATTACACCGGCCACTTAGGGTTGACATGTATTTTTAAATGTTGATTAAGTTTATAGAGTGCGGATTAACAAACTGAATGTAAACTTTAGGAACAAAAAACGTAGTTTAATGAGTAGGGAAAAATTATGTTAGTCCACGATTGTTATTATTTTGAATTGGAGACGCAACTCTCCAGAGAAAATATCTGGAAGTTGGTGCTAATAGCGCCTTAGTAATAGCGGATTAGTATTTTAGTTCTGTTAATTCCTACTCGAAAACGAATTGGCACGAAAATTCGCATCGTAAAAAAATTCGCTTGAACCAAGTATGTTAATTACCTGTAGAAGTCGGCATAGCTGCGTGTGGGGCCATGAAAGACGAGAGCTTCGCCGAGTGGTGGTACGAGCTCATGAACAGGTCGCTCTGGTACTTGTAGGCGGGGTCGCTGGCCGCTGGCTGCGTAGCCGCAGCCAGCCCTTGGAAATCGAATTTGTACGCATACCGCTTCCCATGAACTTTCGTCATTATGTTTTTGTCGTAGTAGTATCTGCACAAAATCGTGAAATTAATCAAAGCTCATAAAATAAACCAAAACGAATAACTCACACCAGCTGGCGAGAGATATGGCATTTGCATAACACATTTTATAAAAATATACTTTCGAAGCTAAGCCCTTTTTGAGGCTTTTTAAGACGGACCATTCCAGCCGGGCATTACAAATTATTCCACCATGCCATATCCTCACTATTTGAAACACATTTGCATAAGCATCGCAAATCGCGTTGCGTATATCGGGTACCCGTTTAATCGCCATAGCTATTCTTATCTTATATCCACAAAGGTCCAGTTGAAAGGCAGCATTGGACGGGTCCACTCCAATCAACCGTCCTTCATGTGAATCCAGGTGTTACCTAAGAGCACGACTGAGCTTGTCGTAGTTCATGTTGGGTTTGGACTTGCGCTCGCCCCACCGTCGAGCGACTTCATCCGGATCTGTCAGCTTGAACTCCCCGTTGGTACCTTCCCAAGTGATGCAGCCTGCGTTGCTAGAGTCGCTCAGAAGCTCCAGAAGAAACTGCCACAGCTGGATCTGTCCTGAACCTGTAATAAAAACTGTGTTATCGTAATAACCTTCTTTGAATTGTACTAGGCGGCCTTGGTATTACCGAAATGGAAATATTAATAAGACTTGACATAGAGTAGACAAAGGACATATAAGTAGTTTGTGTAGGACGTAGAGTAAGAAGGATAGTGATTTTGAATTTTCATCCGTTTTCAAACCCAATGACTATTTTTGACTATATTTTCAACAGATGTTGAAAACTGAAACATCTGTAAACCAACTATGTCATAGAATACTTAGTCTACTCTTGTAGTATCTACTCTGTGAATTTATCGCGCCCTAATTTTCTTTTTAAGCAAATATCTCCAAGTTTAAATTATCACACCTACTCTATAAAGGGTTACGTGCATCGATATTACTAGTATAGTCTTATATTATCTTTGATATTACTAAACTAAAAAGAGGTAATTGTGCTCATCATTGTGAACAACTTTTATTATGGAAGCAACACTGAAATCGAGAAAAAAACAGCTGTTCCATAAATTTGATCGAAGGTGACATTTTCCCATGGAACAGGTGATTTTATCGAGTTACGTACTCTTTTGTTCTCCTTTCGACTTAGTTATACCGTTCAGCCTTACCCTTTAGAGACTGACAAAAGACAATCAATCTCTTACTCATCATTGAAAAATACGGATATTTTTTATGCAATGGAGTGGCGAATCGAGAAGGCCGTTCGCTTGTGGTAAGCATCACGCCTGCCCATAACAGTAGCTATCCCAGGAAAATTGTGTACCTACTTGCGAACAAAATCATACGGCTCACTGCCACTGCGCTCGTCACCCTGAGATAAGTTGTCAAATCTCTTCATTCCCAATATCGAGCGAGCCGACCACTCCTAGCAACAGGAAGTATTCCGTTTTTGGTATAGGCGCCGGTTACCAGAGGCACACTAACACGCACCGACCTCGCCGGCGAGGTCGAGGACTCCCCAGATCAGTCAGTAGATCGGTTAGATTCTCGACAAATAGTCAACCAGAGCAAACTACTAGGGCCCCAGGGCATACCCCTTCTGGGGTGCCAGGGCAAGTCTGATCCCACTCCCGGCGACGGCCAAGCCGAGGTTCGTACCGTCTGAGGTGCCCTTGAGCTAGTCGCCTTTAACCTAAACTAGGCCGAGCGCCATTTGCGCTTGCCTAAAGTCCGGTGACGCTGTAGAGGCCATCTGAGGCCATTCATAAAAATTAAAAAAAAACCCAATAATTAATCAAAATTCATAATTCAATAATAAATAATAATAATAATGGGTGGGGGGGTCGTGGCTTTTTAAACGCCAAGAACCTCCACAATCGTGAAGTGTGCAGTCTTAGGGATTATTTCCTTAACGATGAGTGTGGGATGCATCGCGATGTAGTGACAGTTGACAAGGGGCTCACGCCGCTCTCCTTGGCAAACGAGAACTGGCGTAGACCATCGGTGCTAAGCACCGACGACCGCAAGGAAGTATGGAAGAGCAAGGTGCTACACGGACGGTTCTATCGGGACCTGTCGGGCCCTGATGTGGACTTGCTCGCGTCGGTGAACTGGTTGCGCTTCGGGGACCTCTTTGGGGAAACCGAGGGGTTTGCCTGTGCAATTGCGGATGAAGTTATCAAGACGAACAACTACCGGAAATATATCATGAAGGACGGTACGGTCGACATTTGTCGGGCATGCCACCGTCCTGGGGAATCTCTCCGACATATCATTTCCGGTTGTTCGCATCTTGCTAACGGCGAGTATTTGCACAGGCATAACCAAGTGGCCAGGATCATCCACCAGCAACTTGCTCTACGATACGGCCTTGTCGAGTTGGAGGTGCCGTACTATAAGTACGCACCAGCTCCAGTTCTCGAGAATGGTCGTGCTTTGCTCTATTGGGACCGCTCCATCATCACGGACAGGACTATTGTCGCCAATAAGCCTGATATCGTGATGGTGGATCGGTCTCAACGCCGGGCAGTGCTCGTCGATGTCACCATCCCACATGACGAGAATCTCTTGAAGGCCGAGTAGGACAAACTCAGCAAGTACCTTGACTTGGCCTTCGAGATAACCGCCATGTGGGATGTTGACTCGACGATCATTGTCCCGGTAGTCGTTTCGGCAAACGGTCTTATAGCGAAGAGCCTCGACCAATACCTCAAGAGGCTCTCGCTAGATGGTTGGGTCAAAGGTCAGATACAAAAGGCAGTGGTACTTGACACGGCGCGCATTGTCAGGAGGTTCCTCACTCTGCAGCCCTAACCACCGGCAGCTTGAGCCCTGCCCCGCTGCTGGCGGCAACCTAGTTTTTAAGTTTCTTATAATTTGTATTTTAGTATTCTAATATTTATTGTAAAAAACTTAAATAACTAAGAAATGAAATAAATACGTGAATAATAATATTTAATTTATTTTTTATTTCGTGATTAATTTTTTTTTTTTTTTTTAATTTTTTCATAATTTATCTGGTAACATTGCCCTTTAAATCAAAACTCCTTAATGCTTCCACGATACTGCTTGCATGGCGTTTGTATAACTGGCCAACGTGTAGTACTTCCCTAGGCGGACTCTGCAATAGCAGTCCTATACTACAATCCACTATCTCTTAAAACAGTAGTATAAAAGACGTAGATAATATGAAAATAAAAAAACGTACTAGACTTACGTGTCACGCTTACTCACCAGCGAAACGTACAATGCTCTACGCCCCAAGCGAAAGTATCATAAAAATCGTATTCTTACACGGTTGACGGCGGTATAGGCTAATGGTTAGGGTCGGCCCCCACTTATTGGGCGGCTATGTACAGCTCTCGCACGAGCGCTCCTCGCGAGCACTCGTGTGGAACGGACCTTATGCGGGTAGTAACTGTCTAAGGGATGTTAAAGTTTTTTTAAAGATCTTTATTTGCGAGTGAAAGTTTTGGTAATATCGGTAGTGATGTAAAGTTACTCACGGTACTTTTTTAAGGAAAGAAAAGAAAGAAAGAAAGAAATATAATTTATTATTGTAACATCACATTATAAGTAATATAATTACAGTCCTGGGGTGATGTCACAAAAATGGCTTCAACTCAGCATAGTGCTGTTTATCAAACAGCGCTGATCTTCCGCTGAAGCCGAATGTTTTTTTTTAATTATAAATATTAAAAATTAATATGTACTCTTAGAATATTATGTTATATTTGTCAAATTAAACATGCGCAGAGATACATCATAGAACCTCAGAGAAATAATAAAAAGCTAGAACCAAACTGAGAATACTTCAAAATAAATTTTGGATGTATACACATTATTTTGTAGTTATACAAGTTTACAAGCGGAAAAAGAGGTGTTTCGTGACAAAAAGTTATTCAGTAATATAAAAAAATATAGGTAGGTACTTTTAAAATATTTAAACTCTAAGGAGAATTTAAATATGGGTAAGTTTGGTATTAAAAGCCTTGATAGCCTAGTTGGGAGACCACTCGACGTGAAATTGAGAGGTCGTGGGTTCTTTTCCCGGGCCCGTACTAATGAGCTTTGGAGTTATTTACGGATTTTTTTACCACAGGATTTTCGGTGAAGGAAAACATTGTAAGAAAACCTGCATACGTTCGGAGCAGAAATTTCATGCCGTATGTGAATCCACGAACCCGCTACTAGGCCAGCTTGGTGTATGTCCGTAGAGTCCTACGTGATTGCTGATTTTGTGAACGCACACTGTTTCGACAACATTTTTGACTGGCTTGTTGTATCAAAAACTTATCCAAAACGAACGAATCGAAACACCAAGCAAAATTTTTTGCTTATTTTCATGGCTTACTCGTATGTAGGTTATAGCAACGACAATGATAAAATTGATGGACGGGAAATACGGAGCGCACGGATTTTGAAGACTATATGTTGAACCTCTCCTGTCGCGTCAGTCATACTCTGTCTTTGCGACATGCGAGCCGTACGTTACGACAATACAAACTTCACATGTGTTCTTTTTTTGTCATGCAGTAATTAGATTCGCTATCTCTATTTTCTGGCAAATGTAATATGCATGCTTTTAGCTAGGTATGCTTGATTGTGTTGACTTGTTAATTTTGAACGATTTGCAAGCGCTGGGCCCGTCCATTCCATTACCACTGTCGCTGGGTTATAGCATATATGGAAGCCTTGTAGGATTTAGCTCCTCTCTTACTGGAAGCTTATAGTTATAGGATTACATTTTATGTTTGTGTGATTTTTTTATGCCATTATCTAGCCCCAATCTAATCAAAGCTTGCACTATGGGAACCAGATAACTGATAGAATATGCAATTTTTTTTTTGTAAATTCAAAATTATAATAAATTCAAAACCCACACCCAGAAACATCTACGTATGTCACATAAATGTTTGTCTTGGAGAGTCAAACCCACACCTAGCTCTTAAGGCAGAGATACTACCGACTGAGCTATACGGCACACAAAGTGATACATATTTTAGTTTAATTGGTATACCGAATTTTGGTTAGGATACGCGAGGTAGGTATATCGAGATCATGCAAGACCATTTACTAAAATTCACTGCATTCCCAAAGAGATCCCCGTAAAGGGCTGTTTACACGAGCGTGCATCGTGATTTATATTTTCGTGAACTCGTCGGACGTGTCACAACATTCGCAGCGCTCAGCTCACTTGATCCATTCACTATCCTCGTGTGCCACTGGAGTCACAACGTTTGCAGTCCCCGGCTCGCTAGAGCCATTGTACTCTCGGCTCATCGACTCACGGCCCATCGATTTTACGACTTGCAATTAATGGTTCGATCGCCAAAATATTGTGCGTGGGGCGATGGATGTCGGAGAACTATTATTTTTTTGGTTGACTTGAGCCGACTGATGAATTGCCTTTATCTTCTGATCCGAGATTGTCGGGGTTAACAAAAATTTATTTAGCTAGAAGCAAAGTTTCAAGAGAACGCTGTTTTATCAATGTATGCATTTATAAACATGACATATAAGCATAATACTAAGGATACTCAAACTTGTGTATTTCTTTGTATTTATAAATAATTTATAGGTATATTTAGAAATCGCCCTTCGAGAGCAGGCCTAAGTCCAGAATAAACCCCTGATTATGCTATATACATAATTAGAGAGTGCGAAAAAAAATTGCAAAGTTACAAAACGAAACGCGATCGGTCGTTGTTTTCTCGCTTTATCGACGATAAATCCTTAGAAAAGCGAAAACCCTACTTTCTATAAATCCATCCATTTAACACATCAATATTTGATCAACATGTAATTTGACCCGCACTGTGTACAGTGCACACAAAACGAAACTAAGTATATAAACGTCAGCTTTGCTTTAATAACCGCGTGAAAAGACAGGTAAACACAGGCGTGCCGTGTGAACCGGCCTTAATTGCCAGGGTTGGCACGTGGCGTTGATTGTTTTTATTTTGAAATTGCCTCGCAGATTTATAACAAAATTACACGCTTCGGTAGCCAGGTGCTGGTCGGTAATGTACAGTAATTATTAGGGTATTTGGGGGTAATTAAATAGTGATTACAGTTAAACTGCAATCTGCATGAGGTACGAAATAGTTTATTGCTGCTCGTAATACTGATAAGAGTTGTGCTTTTGATTAAAGATAACGTAAACTTAGTAATGCACATAGTAGTCATACGTACTTATATTTTCACATTTTATTTCACATCACATTTTCATTTAGAATCACTCTGATTTACTTCTGTGCCTATAAACCCGTTTGACTATGATTTTGAAAATCACTCATAAATTATCAAACTTTCAATAAACTTGTTCTGTATTAGGTAAGAGCTAAGAAAAAAAACAAAAAAAAACACATGGAAAAATTATGAAATCCAATTATTATGATATTTTCGAAATATGATACAAGTTATGCGCTTTGGCATTTTTCATGTTTCGTTTTAGAGAACGAGATAAGAACAAGATAAATAAACAAATAACACGTTTTTCTTAAAAAAAAATACTACCGACTTCAGCTTGGAATACCTGGATGACATCTTCAGATTTCTATTTGTAATTTTGATTTAAAAATCAAATTACTGCACCTATTTCGGTACCACCACTGAAGTATTACCTACCAAACAAAAAAGTATCATCAAAATTGGCTCATAATTGGCAGAGTAATCACGAAACAACAATACAAAAAAAAACAGTCGAATTAAGAACATCCTCCTTTTTTGAAGTTGGTTGAAAAGTATACACCCACGGTATACATTTAAATTCACGATGCTATTTAATTAGCTAGGGAGCAGTTCTGAGGATGTTGTATACAAGATAAAGAAACAACTTTTGAAAATTAACGAAATAAAACAGCTGTTCCATACATTTCGTCGCAAGATCCATTAATTTTTGTACAATCGTTCCCTAGCTAATTAAATAACACCGCGGTGCAAAATCGTAGTAATATAATACACGCTATTTAATTCTACACATAAAAAAATTACCAAACATTGAACCTGATTAATGATTCGTTTTGTAATCCACTACTAATGCCAAAAATAGTAAACTATAACAAAAAATTACCCCGGTTTTAATGCTAACACATTGATTATTTACAATTAAGAGAACAAAGTATTAATTGAACTAGTATTTGACTTTACCCCCACTGGTTCAGTAACGGTGCAGTGTAACCAATCGTTCCCATAAACAGGTGCGTTGAATTGCGTGCCACTTTACTGCTTAGCTTATTAACATTTCGAGGGCTGATCAGATAGATAAAAGTGACGTGACGTAATGTTGTTCCCACACGCTGTGACGCTGTCGGGCCGTTGTCGGTCCGACGGGCCTCGCAAGGCGCCGCGTCGCCGCGCCGTTCGCGTGCGGATCGTGTTGCCGTTGACGGCAGCGTATCAACCCTACGCATTTTCGATAGCGTGCCGTGATTGATTTTGTGATCTATTCTTTTTTGTATTGGGGTTTTGTACTGGAAATCTTCTTTGAAAATGATGTAGCTGTTTTTGTAAGAATAAGTTTTATTCATTTAGGTACTTTGATAACTGAGCTAAGCGAAGGTCAGCGGGAATAAATCAAAGATTGAACGTTTCTTTTGTTTAAAATAACTGAAGACCATGATTATGGTTAGATTGAGATACTTTAAAAACAATCAGTTCTTGCAAATAGGTACAGTTTATTGGAGAAGAGTCTTAGAGTTTACTCTAAATCAAGAGAGTTTATACTAAACCAGGAAGGGTTTCTGAAGATACAAAAAACTCGTTAGGTACTTAAAAGTTCAGAGTATCTAAGTACCTACAACTGTACAGCAAGGGTTATAGATATCCTAAAAATAACGGTCCACACAATTGATTCTGTGGATGTGTATGGCTCCACATGTAAAATTTCCACTGAAGAAAATTTCAGTGCTAATAGGCGTGTGGCCTAATGTTTAATTTATGATAAATAACAGGCTTAGTGATGAATATAACTAAATACATCACACATACTGAAAAAATAAACTGTATTGGCTAAAAAATCTCTGAGATATGAGCGTTTAAATTTTAGGTGGGGATAGAGAGGGAATGTTCTATCCCCTTTTCGCAAAGCACGTGTTAGTATAGCATTTGTATGCCGCGCCTGAGGCTTGACGTCATAGCTCAGTATAGCACGCTTGAAATTAAAATACTTAGAACTTATTTATTTTTGAATTATTTTAAATTTTGTTTTCGTTGATAGGCTCTTTTGATGATCAGCTTTTTTATGAGGTAATAAAAAAAATTGTAGTCATCATGCCTATTAGTTAATTCTAAAACCTGTCATGTAGGCATAGTTATTTGAGAACAAATAATAAAGTGTTTTTTTAAGAGTTATTTAGTAGTGTAGTTAATAAAGTCACTACAACAAATTATGTGTTTTAATTATCTAGTTTTCAAACACACTATTAAAATCATAGAACCAAAATGCTGAAACCTGTCTTCTGAAGCTTCCTCTTCTGTTATTTGAGAATGTTATGTATTTGTATACATGGTCATTTGAATAGGCTTTGCTTTGTTAGAGCCACCCAATTGTGCAAACATACAATTGCGTACCCAAAAACAGGTCAGTGTTTCATCTTCACCTACACTATAATATAACAACCTTTGCGCTCCCCTTATAGGGCTATATTTATGTCTCTTTGTGTTCTATATCTCATTATATAGAGCCTTGTATTATGGAGCTTTGTAGAACCTCAGAAGGGCTACAGGGGTCTTGTCCGTTATCGGTAACCGTTGTGTGGTCACCGTACATTCTGCTAATTTCTAGGGGCTACTTGACGGCTTATGAAATCAATTTTCTCGCCCTAGTTTTTGATTTTAGGGCTGTAAGTTATTGGGCCTTTTGTTTAAATTTAGCTAGGTACATTACGTTCCGCTATATCTTCGCTTGGCATCTTCACCATTGATGGTGCAAGTCAAGTTGACAGTACGAAAACAAGATACCAACAGTATCCATTCAGTGAGTTAACACAACTATACTAGGGCATGACTTGGACTCGACTATGACTAATTTCGTGTGACTAACTGTGATTTCATGACATAATTGACTTGATTTTAATAAAAAAACTTGAAAATTTATAAACTTGTCACAGGCAGAATACACAACGTGCGATGCCAATAAATAAGAAAAAAAAAGAGCATAAAGGGAATTGAAAACAGTTTTTTATGTTCTAATAAGAGAGCCAAGACCAAATTTTGATTGGTGATCTTTTGGAAATATGCTAGGTGTTATTTTCATGGGTGCTCAAGAAATGGGCGCGCAAAAGAATTCCACCAATTTTTTTCATGGATAGTAATTTTTACACGGCGCCATTTTTGCCTAAGTATGATTTTTTATTTTTAACCGTCGGCGACGTCAACTTAAAGGTGTTATAAGTTTATGTGTAGTCTGTGTATCATAACGGATGAATACGGGATTTTATAAAGATGACTTGATCGAAATTGGTTTTCAGCTATGATTCAAGAAAGTTTGTTGAAATGTACTATTATTATTAATTCTAAGTGTTTTCTATTGGTGACATCGCTCGTGAACATCAAGATGCTAACATGGTTTTGTGATTAGTTATTGGTGTATAATCTTTGGATTTCGGTTTACCGCTACCGACTGCCCTTGCTCTGTCGATGTATGTAGTGTAGGTACGGTCATTCGTTTTAAGATCTTCTACTGTAGAGTTGTAGGTGTACAATAAAGATTTATTGTACTGTACAGTGTATCCTGTACTATATTGTATTGTACCTAAGCCGCAAAGTAGGTTTACAGGTACACTTACATGCATTGAACTAATATCTGAGTTAGAATCTCTAAGTTTCTAACAGTCAAAAAACGTCCGAGTGCCTTTGTACATACCTATACGTGCATTATATAGTTCGCAATTGTTTGAATTTAGACGTTATGTCGCTTTTATAGTGTTCAATATAAATGCTTGAGCGCTTGTCTTATCGTAGTTCAAATCGTTCAAAAAGTCGGCGCACTGTATAGCGTGCGCAGAGTTTTGGCGCGGTTTTTTTCCACGATTGTGACTCTATTAATATTAGCTCAATGGTTACATGGTACAAGTCGTCATTTACAAGTATCTCTGTAGTGTTTAAAATTATATCTAAAGTTAATTTTATACTTTACCTGAATTTGCTAGTCGACTGCTTGTCGGACCGAACATCTGATATGGATCTGTAACAATAACGATAAAAAAATATTATTTAAAGGTGCCTTATAAACACTATGGCCGTTATAAAACTTTACCTACATAATTTTACTGTACAGGGTTAGTTCTAATCAGTTAGCATCCTTTTAAGGGCATATTCTGTACATCAATACAAACAACTTTTACTATGGGACCAACATTGAATTCGCATAAAAACAGCTGTTCCATACATTTTGCTCAAGGGCGATGAACTTTTTATATGGAACAGCTGATAAATTTTTCGCGATTTCAACGTTGGCCCCATAGTAAAAGTTGTTTGTTTTGATGTAACAGAATATGCCCTTAAAAGGATGTTAACTGATTAGAACTAATCCTGTAAATAAAATGACTTAAGACTTAAGAAATAGGAACGGTTTTTCATCAGAACTAAAGATGTTTACCAAATATCAGATCAATCTGTCAACAGGGAGGGGGTAAAATTTCAATTACTAACTTAAAAAACTATAACAAACAGAGCGAGCTAAACAAAAACCGTTTACAAATGAAGTGGTTTTGTTTTTTTTGTAGTGGTACTCTATTGCAGAGTCTGCCTGGGAAAGTACCAACAAAAGTACAAACCTTTGCCCGTTATTCAACCGCTAAGCAGTAGTGTGCATGCATTACTGTGTTCCGGCTTGAAGGACAATGTTGCCAGAGAAGTTACTGGGTATGAAGAGATTTAACATTTAATATCTCAGGGCGACGAGCGCAGTGCAGTGCAACGCAGGATTGTGTTCGCAAGTTCACAATTCTAGCACTGCTTCTGTTAGAGGCAGGCGTGACGCTTACTACCTGGCGAAAGTATTGTTCGTCTCGTCACTTGATTGTATAAAAAATACCTCTCGCCTCTTGACAAGGTAAGGTAAGATGCGCCTTTGTGAAAACAATTCATCACTCTGTCTAGGACTATCATCTGTGTGCCATTTTCAACCAATAATGAAAGATGAGATCTCAAAAAAATATCAAGGATTATGCACCACGAAGACAAACACCGGATTTTTTCCGGTTAACTTTTAAAAAAGCTTATGTTTTTTTAATGAAGTGAAAAATCGTAATAAGTCCGCAAGTCGAAATTATATCGCAAATCTGAAGCCTAAAAAAACGTCTAATTCTTCCCTACCATAGTAGATCACCGAGACGCCACCGATAGCGTCTCCAAGGCAACGAATCCACAACACGAAGGAAAAAACCCAGATTAGTGCATAGATTGCATTACAAGTGGCCGTAATGAGAACTGGGGACCTCAGGATTTACATAGATAGTGAGCGACGGGGCTGGGTGAGAATTCTTGCTGATAGGGAGAAGGTTTTAGTGTGGCTCGTACCATGCTCGTACTGTGAAAATTACACTCGTTTTATAAATGTAAAACTATGTCTTCATCTCACAAGCTCGGAAAGATTCTAGTCTTTCGAAATCTGAGTGCAAAAGTTCGCTAGCGTGGAAAGAGTTTTTAAAATTCGAACCTTTCTATTCAATAATTTTCTAAACCGCTACATAGTCCACTGTAAATGCGTAATTGTAATACTTAATTCATGACAGTGCGCCAACATCATTTTTAGAACAATCGCACTGGCCACCACGAAGACTGCATGAAAAAAATAACTCTAGCATTATCCTCGCTGTAGTGAGGTGAAAGGTTGTATATTGCGCTCGGAAGCAAAGTTATTCTGTATTTTGTAACTTTGAAACAGTGATTAAGTACCCAACGGCTCAATCATCCAAGGTTTGAAACCCTCGCTAAACTCAAGTAGTATTTCAATACTAGAATCCTTCGCTTGCTCAGGTTTCAATACAAGGACTTGCGCCAAAACAACTTTGCCGCCTTACATAACAAATAAATATACTAAGTATTCTGTGGAAAATTGCAGTAAATGCTAACAGCACTAGATTACTGAATGTTCCTATGGTTATCCTACACGCCGTAAATGAAACATGAAAAACCTTAATGCCAAACTTCACCTAGAAGCTTTAAATAAAACAACATCAAAGCAAAATATGCAATTTCGTTTACTTGGAAGACATCTTTTTTCCAGTTATTTTGATTTAAAACCCAAAAATACTGAACCCATGTTGACGAAATTTCTATGGACCCCCCCGTTTATTATTATTATTATAATGAAGTCAGCTTTTTAATGTTTAATTTTGATAAATTGTCTGCGCAAGTTACAGAAACATGTTTCATGTTCATAATATAGTTGCATTACCACGATAAAAGCCCTAATAAATCAAAAATCTCTACCAGAATGCTACGATATTATCACTACAGGGTATTGTAGCAGTGCTACGTCAGTTTTCATCTTTATTTTACAGACTAACACAAAACGGTACCTAATTTATTTTACAACGCATTTGCTCAAAAAATGCATTTACAAAGTCTACATCGCATCAAAATTACGCATCATAAGTACATGTCAGTGAGCGTGCGGTAAAATATGTACACTGAAGTAGGGCTTTCGCTTTTCTGTGCTCTCAGCTAAGTACCTATTTTACCTCACGCTCAGTTGTATAGCGCCGTGTTTATCCTTTACGGTATTTATTTAATTTCCATAAAAATATATGTGTTCCACCAAGGAGTTTTACATTACGAGAATAAATAAGCTGAATGATCGAACCTCCTTGGATTGGAAGCGCTCTGGCTCAATGCGTTTGTCACACTTTAATACTAAAGAGAAAATGAGACGAAAGATGTAGATAATTTTCAACACGCGCAATTGGCGCCATTTGCAAATTCGCGCCATTTTCATATTAGAAACGTCAAAGATTGTTTTCTTCTTTCCTCCTAGGAGGATTATGGCATCGCACAATAAAGTGTGTTTCATTAGGTATCTGTTGCACCTACTGTTTTCTCGCAAATGTGTTGTAAGTTATTGTACGACACACTTGCGGAAATTGGTATTTACAAACGAGTGACTATGGTAAGGTTACATTCGTCTCATCTTTTGTAAAAACCAACTTACCGCACTAGTATTATAAATAGCAATTAAAGTTAAAATCAATTTCTAACAAAAATACGAGGACTTGCAAATGTGCATGTAGTAGCAAACATTGCTACTGATCTCTCACAGTGCTACGTAGGTCTTCTACAGCCGTTTCATTAAAAAGAAGGTACCCAAAGTATTTGAACAATTAATGTTGTTCTTTAGGAATATATACGTAGAAAACAAAACAAAAGTTTTAGTTTATGTGTAAATCTTTCTGGCTTTGGTAAATAATATGTCTAGATAGTCTCGTACTGTATATGAACGAAAAATGACAGGCCAACATTATTATACTAGTGTGCGTGACAGCCATGTCTTACACTCGCGTTGCACCATTGTCGTTGCATTTATAGTGTGCGTGCATAAGAGGCTAACAGTTAACCGCTATTTTAGTCGACGCGTTTTGGATCCATCAGTCTATCTAGACATATAATTTATCAAAGCTTTCTAGTTGGGGAACTATAAAGATTTAAACTAAAAATTTTTGATGGGACTCAACACAGTTGGACAGATGCAAGTGGGAGGTGGTAGAAAGTTAGCTTAAGCTCGGTTCTTTGATGAAATTTAGAAAATATTTAGCTCTTTCACGACAGTGGTTAAAAGCACTATTACGCTATGAACTACAGCGCTCCATAAAGCACAGGCTTTGTTCCATGCAGCGGGCACTTGAAAACTTCCCATAAAAACCACCCCACTGTTCAATACGTACTATGCAAATTACAATCATAATTCGTGCCACATTCAAATTGAAACAATGGCGCCCCCTAGCGACAGTTCGCGCCTTTTGTAACATTATAATAAAGTAGTAATTGTTAATGACACTCGAGTTAGTTCCCAGACTATTAAGCAGTGATATTGTGACTAATTCGCGACCCTTGGCAATTAATAGTAGTTAGTGACGTCATTATTTTTGTAGGGTCTGGGGCCATTTTAAAACAGTCAAAGTTCTTGAACAAAATAAAAAGGAAAATTTAACTGTTGTAACTGTTTTATAATTATAAAACTAAATCTTGGGTCCTGATTAAAAGGTCATGTGACATACCTGGACCTGGTACCTATGTCCTGGATCTGGGAGTGTACTGGACCTGGGTATATGTCTTAAAACTGCATCCAGAACCACCGGAGGACGCGCAGCAGCGTCCTCTCGGTTAACGGTGGTGACTTGGTGAGTTCTGCGATCCCCAAGCCGCCTGCCAAGCGTGGGGATTATGGCACACGCCCTCTTTGAAGAGGGAGGCCTAGTAGTGGATGTCTTCTGGCTGTTAATGTGCCATACCATTAGTTTGACAGAAGTTTGATATCTGAACTTTTCGATACGCTATTGTCTCCATCAACGTTAATTATAATATTTAGTTTTTCACTCCTCTTGCTCAAAAAGTCCATCATTATAGCGCACCAGAGTGGGGCTAAAATAGCATATCACGCTCTAGGGGCTAAAGTAAAATTTTGCTTTAGGGGCAAGTAAATTATTATAAAAAATTTGGCTGTTACACCAACGAGCCTACAAAAAGGAAAAAGTTGTTATTCATAAGTAGAATAATAAAATAAATAACTACTTGACTTTCGAAAAAGAACATTTGAAAATGGAGCTAAAAGCGGCGATCTCTTTGGTAGAAAGCGTGCATTTATTTCTTCTGTGGCATTGTGTTATGCGGCTACAGAACTTGGAGGATCTATAATATAATCAAAGCTACAGCAGGAATTAAAAAGAAGGCATTGGCTTGGCGCGAAATCTTTAGCATTTTTCTCTAATTCGAAATGTAATTGAGTAACCGTAATTTATTTTTCAATAGTGAACAACAACATGTCATTGTCTAATGAGAATGGAGACATTAATTGGCAGATGGAAGAGAAAGAAAAATAAATAATTTTCAATGTGTTGCCTTCAAAGTTACGAAGCATTTATCTATTTAGGTATTTAGACTAAGTACTTACTTATTTTATTTACTCGCAATCGTAGCAAAAAGTAGAGTCTAACACACGGCATAAAAACCCATTATAACTCGGTTTCGGTATATAATGGGTTATTTTAGTCTCTTGTATAACAATCTGCTATTAATTGCTAGTTGGTTTCTTCTACGAAAGCGTACTACATCGTAGAATGCATCAGGAAAGATTGTAGCCAAATGCAAGCCTTTATTACGTAAAGTATTGCATTTTTTTAAATTGTTGAACGACCTGATGGCAATGAGTTACTATTACTACGTATAGAGCAGACGCCTCACATCACTAGTGTGTTCCGTACAAGTGAGGCCGCCCGGCCACACTTCACGTAGTTTACTTTGAACAAAACGCGTAAGCGCTTTGTAAATCACGGCGCTTTCGATCTTTTGGTCTTTTGGCCGTGCTGCAGCAGACTATAGTTTAAACTCTCATCAAAATGGAGCATGATCTTTCCTTAGAATAGCTGGTCTAGTAATAAAACTCACTGCCTGATGGACGCCCTGGTACAACTGCTGGAAGGATAATGTGGAGAAGGACCTGCGCAAGCTAATAAATAATCTCTTAGTAGCAAGACATTGCCCAGGAATGAGAAAAAGGGGCATCACTTAGTTTTTGAAGCCAGACTCACTATGCGCTTATACCGTTACCCTCTTTCTATGGTTACCCTAGCAATAACTTTCTAGTAACAATTACGTATCCTTAGTAAGAAGAAAATATGGCTCCGTATCAGAAGGACTACTTAAATGACGATGTTTGCAGAACGTCGGCATGTTAAAACGTCTACCTACATGGTGACAACGTCTTGATATGAGTGGAAAACGAATTACTAGTAAAACGTCCAATATGTGAAAACGTCTATTATACAAAAGATCAGGGACAGTCAGTAACTGAACAAAATAGTAAACATATCTTTAATAAAGTTATATTATTATTAACGGGATATTTACCGTGATTATGTTGTGAAATGAGCTCTCGATATTTCGGCGCAGTTGCATGCACCATGTTCACGAGTAGACTGAAGAATTCGAAAGAGTTTCAAAGAGAATTCCAAAAGAGTTCGAAAAAACATTTAGGGCATTCATAACGAAAGACTTAGTTTAAGTCTTTTACTACGATTACTGGAACTCGAACTCGAACCCAAGTCTCGACAAAACACACTCACAATATCACTGCATATTTTGAACTTTAGTAAACAACCGTGATAGTTTAAAACATATCTTTAATAACTAAAATAAGAAACAAAAAAAAACGCTTCTAACAATAACATGGAAGCTAACAAATAAACCATTTTTATTATTTTCCAAATTTAAAGCAATTCTAGCGGGCTAGGCAGAAGTGAAAATTAGAAAAAGGTCCAGGTTTATAATATTAAAGTTTTCAATGATTATGTAGCAGCTATAAAAAAAACACGTTAGCAGGTGGAAATCTAGCCAGCTCATACATAACTTTATTATACTTACCTATATGACGTATTTTCATTACATAACGTGCCTGATAATAGCCCTCCCCTGCCGACAGGCAAATCGTATCTAAATTGAGTTCTCGGCTTTTTCATTGAATCGCACTCCTACAAAGTGAGGGTTTTCGTGCGAAGAGCGTTACGTGTGTGGTTCACCTTCTCGGTGAAATGTTTGTCTTGGGATAAATGGATATTTGAAAACGTGAAGTAAACAAGCCTGGAAGTTTGTTTATTTGCGAGTTTACTTCGCTCTTTCAAACATACAAATTGAGGTGATTGTTATGACTGTTTTTGTTGAATCAAATAATGTCATAAGAGTTTTAAACATTTTTAGTTTTACTTTTAAGAAGGCTTTTTCCAAGTAGATAATGGCAGCGATAATATTACAAATACACGCGTATACAGGGTATCACGGAACTCGCCGAAAGTGGAGTAAGTACGAAGCCGTACGCTCTCCCTATTGATCTTTGTGAACAAATTTTACACCGAATCTAATACTGAAATCATGAAAAAAATGCTGTTCAATACATTCAGACGAATGATATTATTATTTTATGAAACATCAGTTTATATTTATTATTTTATTATCTGTGTTGGCCTCTTAGTAAAGCCGCGGCCACACATTAACACAATCAAGGCCACATATTACATCTTTCGGCTTAGTATTACCTTCCCGCGTAAGCCTGTTTAAGATCTGGGTCAAATTAACCCGAAGCTACAATATTCTTTGAGTCTTGTAGACTTGTGGAAACTTAATAATTATTCAAAAGTCCTAGCTTCCGCTATTAGAAAAGAAAACCAGGAAGAGGTACAGCCAAACCATTTTCAAAAGATTAATAACCAGATATTTTAAAAAGTGAGGATTCTGTAAAATGTAAGAAAACCGAGAAATTGCCCTAGCCAAGAGTAAATAGAAAAGGCAAAAAAAGGACTACCAAAAAAGGTTTTTTTTATATATCAAGTGACGAGACGAGCAAGACGTTCGCCTGGTGGTAAGCGTCACGCCGGCCACTAACAGTAGCAGGCGTGATGCGTGTAGTACTAGTTATGTTTTCAGCGTTCATGTATGACGAATACGTACCTATATAAAATAAATGTATGTGAGTTTCCATGATCCACAGTAACTTTACCTGGGTATGTCCTTAAACTGCAACCAGACCCACCGGAGGACGGGCAGCAGCGTCCTCTTGGTTAACGGTGGTGAGCATTCTGCGATCCCCAAGCCGCCTGCCAAGCGTGGGGATTATGGCAACACCCCTCTATTGGGAGGCTTTTGTCCAGCAGTGGACGTCTTATGGCCGACGACGACCCAAAAATATGAATAGGCAATTATTTTGAGTATTTTTACAGGAAAAGAAAGTATTATTTTTTGTATTAAGGCCGTAACTTGTAAATGCCTGAACAAAGGATGTATGGGGTATCGTTAGAATCTTTACATCATCCCGAGTAATAGTTTTTTTAGTCAAGGCGACCGTGTTTTATATTTTTAACCACTTTCAAAAAAGGAGGTTCTCAATTCGACTGTATGTATTTTTTATTGTGTCTTTGTTTCGCACATAATTATTTTATATAAATAGTTACTAACAATGGTTTATATTTTTTTATTATAATATTTATATATATATGTAAATACTTACTTCAAATATTTAAATGTATATTAATTAAATTACAAAATAACAATAATATAAAAAAAAACATTATATTAATTTAATTTAAAGCCTATTAACATACCTAGTACGTAATTCTCTAAATTCTCATGCTATACCTTCAGGAGAAGCATTAGGAAAAAAAAATACGAGTAGTACATTGATGCATGGATAAAGAATTACAGACGTAAATCGAGCGACAGTTCCAATAGCGAGGATCTAACGCAACAGTCGCCAAACAAAAGGCACCATTCCAATCCTTGTTCTTTGAAGCAGCACAAAGCTGTCAAATTACCGTGCAAAAGATGAAAAATGTCGATTAGTTGCAACTCATCATTGACTTACGAAAAGACAAGTTCTCTTCGAATACACGTAATGGTTGTTAAATGGAGGGTGGTTAAATGAGGGTTGGTAGGGGTTGGCGATATAATCGCCGTGATTATGATGGATGGAGAAATCTGGCTGAATAGCTGCAGACATTGATATGCGGAATTGATGATTGGGAGTTTGTCTTTTGACAGAATCGCTTGGCTTCATGTCCTTTAATTTTGTAAAAACAGTATACTTACTATATTTTTTAATTTTTTATGTTCAACGTGAAAGTGTTAAGTAAAAATAACGATTAGTCTATTCATGATTTTAATAATATAATATCAGTCAAGTGGGAGTTGAAATTGTTAACCGAGGGTTCTGTATCACTGCATAATATATTGAGTACTTACCTATAACGTTAAATATTTGAATTGGCTACTTAATACAGTTCGGAAGATACAGGTCTTAATAGATCGAAAGAACAGACGGAGAGACACACAGACAGGTTGACAGATGAAGTTTTTAGGACTATCTAATAAGACACATTAGGTACCACAGAAAAGCGAAGGCCCTACTCTTAGGTAATGAATCTCTAAAAAATATGTCCTTTGACAGAATATTTGGGGGATTTAGCTCCTCGTTAGGTAGGTACTTAATCACTGACAGAATATCTTGGTTCCAAGTTAATTATTTCCTAGAAAACCATATTATTATAAATGTTCTTTTGCGACGTTTTTTTTGGAAGTTCAAGTTCAAGTCATTCATTCGGTCTAGATGTGGTAACATTTTCAGGTCTTAAATATTTTAATAGTACAGCACAATCTTACCCTTAATGGTATGCGAAATTACATCTTAGCTAAGTTTATACATACCCAATAATGAAATAAGACTAAGTACCTATTTTATTTATTAAATAACAGTATTTAAATATTTTCTGTATATATTTACCTTATTTAGGTTTCCTTATTTATTTAATTACTTAGTAATTAGTAAACATACAAAACAGAATGTAATAACATTAGATTAAAATTGTATATACATATTGCAGATCTGTATCACATTCCAAAACTATGTATGTTTAGGTGCATTAAAATATCGGAATTAAATAGTCACTAGAGGAAATTACAATTTGAATTAGTTTTTTTTAAATTTATTTTTAGGTGAGATCGATAATTGTATTATGACTACATATATTATCTTAGCTAGTTTTTGGATGGGCTATATCTATAATCATAATCATATTCAAAGTAATGTTTAATTTCATAGAAGCAGAAGTCAAATGTCTATCAGTTTTAATGACTTTAACAATAAAATAGCATAAATTATCAAACATTCATGCTATATTTGACTAGCGTGGGTCCACGGGAAAAAACCCTGTAGTATCCATTGTCCGTTCAGTACCCATCAGTGGGTCATAGAAGTGGGTCCACGCCTCCACGGGGAAACACTCGATTTAATGACTAAAAATGGTCATTAAAAAAAAAATGTAAAAAAAAATATGTTTATATAAAAATGTATAGTAACTATTCTTTATTATATGATTTATAGATACATACATTTTATCAGACGTATTTTATTTATTTATCTTACTTTTCAGACTGGCAGGATGGTTTTTTGGACTGTGAACGAATAGTTAAGTCGTGTCATCTAAAATTATTAAAAAATGATTCTTTGTTTGCTTTTTATGGAAACAGAATTAGAACATATCTTCATAATCCATTTTTTGAGTGAGTTGAATCCTCCAAGATTTTTCAACAAACCTAACATAATATGCTTTTTTTAGTAATAAAAATTTATGAACTAAATTGGCTATAGCCAATAACATTCAAAATTAAAATAATTCATTTGGACGAGTTAAGAATACTAGTTAGTTGAGTTTTTTTTTTAAATAGGATGTGTTGACCAAGGTTCAGTAAGGAACAACCTTCAAAAACGTAGCTATAATATCACATTATGGGTAGATCACTGAACAACAGAGGACTTATCTATATAGACATATCGATTGGATCAGTTCTGTTATAGCTCAATGGGTTAGTAAAAAAATACTAACAGAAGCTGATCCCCTCACCATATCTACTGTTGTGATTCTTTGTTTGTTGATTCAGCACATCAGTCACCTGTAGGGTTCAGAATTAAGTTACGTTCCGTAGACAGTAAAATTGAATTGATCAAAGTCATTACGATTTCGATTTGAAGATAAATTGATGGGCCGACCGGTCGCCGCACGGTAGCTTCTGTACAAGGCAAAGGGAGGACTCCAGAGCATGGCCAAAGGGGGCACAGAAGATATAAAAAAACAATAAATAAATATTGGTGGACATATGACACAGCGCGTCATCTAGCCCCAAACCACATAATAAATAATAGTACAAGGTACAGAAAGTTCACTCCGTAAAGGAATTGAAATAAATAAGGACTCTATCTACTAGGCAATAAAGTAGGAATTCAACCCGCACAGCGCTGGGTACCGCTCGCTATATTCACCTAGATATATCGCTCTCTTTCTATCGCGTATGCTTAGTTACGTACGACGAGGCTAGCGTGCGGGCGGCCACTGACTTGCATTGTCCTGACGGAGCGCCGCGCCGGCCGAACATACCTAAACTGCGGAGTGACACCCCCCTGCCCAAACTATGCAATGCTTGTACTATGGTCACCAGATAACTGATAAAATACATATAGGTATATTCTTATTTTTTAGTAACTATATACTTTTATTACATAAAGCACACCGAGACACAGCACAAACATCTAATGTTTGTAACATATAAAGCTATATAAGGCAGAAAGCTATATAAGGCAGTCAATAATATGCCTTACGTAAGTTTTCAGCCTGCTTTACTTATCGATGAAGAATAATCATGTAACTAATAATCTTTTCAGTATCAATTTAAGGGCTTTAATATATTAAAACGCCGAAAATTCTGATGTAACTACTGTATATTTAGGGTATAGGTTAGAATGGCATTGCCGGATCTGTCATTGTTTTCTGTAGAGTAAAAAAGTCTGCCAAATATAGTATAATGACATTTTGCACGAAATCATAGTTACTGTTATTTTTTAATGAGATTATTTATTATGAGTCCATGCATAAGTGATCACGCCAAACATTGCAATATTATTATTTTATTTTAGAAGCCACCTGCCCTCTGCCTGGTTACGGCTCTGCCTAAAGTCACGAGCGATTGTTCTTGTGTTCTGATGGTTGATTTGATTCAAGTCGTATGATCAAGTAATAATTGTCGAAGGGGAAACGGTTTTACTTTTCGTTTTTTTTGGCTTCACTGTAGAAAATAGAACCCACCACCTTCCTACCTACGACATTTCATTTTATTAAGTTTTTATCGTACAGTTTTGGCAATAAAGGAAAACAATTATTTAAAACAAAGTGTTTTTTTTTGTCTTTTCTTGCCATTTTTGTCTTTTATACCTAGACAATATTACGTTACCGGGCATTTTGTCTAAGTATAACGTAACAAGACAAACTGCCTGATTACATGATTCTCGAGCAATACATTGTGTATTTGATCTGTTACTGGCAAGAAAAAAAATGGTCGGACGATTGTGAGAACGGACGGTCATGAACTCAGCTACTCTTATCTAAAATGTATAAAAACAACAACAAAATGCTTGTCTACAACGGACATATATTTTGTATACTTCTCACGTTGCTTGCTTGTTTTTTTTTTGCGAATCCTAAGAACGCGTGGACTCAGATTTTTCCACTTATCGCAGTGGATCTGAGTGGGTTTTATTCAACTAACCCTACCAGTGGGTATACCTTGGTAGGGACCAAGGTGTACCAGGCTGAACTTACTCTGTGACCCTGCCAGGCCATTTAGAAAAACTAGCTGCGACCCACGGTTTCACCGCGTTATGATGAAAAACAGTGTTGACGATGATGACGTTAAAAAGTAATCTATATTATGTTATTGCGAAAAATTATCTATCTCCGTTGCGAGTTTCCTCCAAATCCGTACAGTGGTTTTGGCGTGAAGAAGTCACACCCCGACAAACTTTATAATTATCATTATTAGTGTGATAATATAAAATATTTCAGATACTTATTATAATAAGGTCCATTTCACTATAATCACCTGGCTGATATCACCTGGGTAATCCAAGGCGGCTCTTTAGTGTCTCGATCACCCGTGAATGTAAGTACCTAGCACCAGAATTAATTTCCTTTTACTAACATTTTTGTAGAGACTATTCTCTCCTATGTCTTAGCTACAGATTTGCTCAATGAAAACAACTTCCTTGAATCGACCTTTGACTCCCCAAACAATAAATTTCATAGGAGACGTCATGTTTGCCCACGGTATGTTTTGTTGACCGAGAGTGTTGAGGCGACGGACCGTCGCCGGCGCGCAAGGGGCCCTAGCGAGCAGGGGTCTTGACAAACAGGGGCAACCAGAGCCTTGGGGTCACCAAGGGATCGTATACTTAACAAATATGCTATAAGGACAACGAACATACTTCTGGTAATATTTATAGCTGACCGAATTTAATGTAGTAGCGTCATATCTTGCTGCCCATGCCATATTTTAGGGCACCAGAAAATTCAATCCGAAAAGTTATTTTTTCTTATGTTCTTTTAGTTTTCACGCACTTTCATCAAACTTTACTAAAGAGACAAAATTCTTTTGTTAGTGATAAATATTTCTCAACTAATGCTTGTAGTAAATTTACTAATTTATTTTGTTATTTAAGTTTCTTTTTATCTAACTATATATTTGTTTCTGTTGTCTTTCGGTATGTTTTAATGTAAATATTTTGAACAATAAGCTATATTAAACTATATATTAGAGAATATTAACCTATATACTTATGCTAGTAATATGGTCCTGACAGTGAAAAGTGAAAGTTTCACCTATCACTATACCGAATTCTGTCAAGTTTGGCTGAGTCGTTTGTTCATGAAACAGCTTGAAACGGCTATAAGCCGATCGAGGTACCTTCGAATTTCATTTCATATTTAGTTTTCATTTCATTTCATATTTCATTATTTTCATTATTTAGGATTAGGATCCATATCTACTATACATATTTCTGTAAGAAAGCTAGTGCGCTTAAAAGGTGTATAATGAAGATTACATAAGATGGCTGTATCTATAACCGTCAGCGGAAACAGCTTGACCGCTTCTCAACAACATACACATTTCCATCTAAGCGACTGGATGCATTATGCCAGCGGCCAAGAGACTCGCTTTCGTTACTACAAAGAACTGCGTATACACATATAATACACCCGATGCAGGACGCTAGTGTAAAGATTTAGACAAGAATGTTCATATTGAACAAGAATAGTTAAGAGTGCGACTAATGCCAGAAAAATTACCCGGAATTACAGATTTCACCCGGGCGTCTTGCATTAGTTAAGAGTCGAAAATCGCATGATACAATTGATGATGATGATGGCTTTGAGCAATTTAGGTGGGATTTTATTTAATTATTCAAAATGTAGGCATGAAATAAAAAAAATAAACGGCTACTGTGCTAAAACATTAGTTTGGCCAATTCGTAAAAATTAATGTGGTGATGTCGCTGCTAATTTAAAGCATTTGAATTAAAAAAGTTTTTTTTTGTTGGTTATTTGTTTTTTTTGTAAATAAACCAGATTTTTCTCCAAAATTCTATTCAATTACTCGGCTTCTTTACGTTTTTCCCCTACCTGTAGTATTTTTTTAATCTGAATATTTACGTTCTTTATCATTAAACTATGTGTTTAAAAATACACCTTTTACTTACTTTTGGCATTAGTCGCCCCCTTAACGTCATTGCAATACTTGAACTTAAGTAACCGTTTTATCTCATGTTGGTTGAATATGATTGATTTTAATTCTAGAACTAAAAGTAACAGTTTCATCTCGACACGTGCTCCAAGGTGTTAATAACAGGAAAGCTCCAGTTGAGATGTGTTCAAGTTGTTTGGTTCTAAGTGAATCAGAGAATGCTCTGCTCCAGAACCCTCGCACTATTACTGATTGGTGCGCCAAATGAACCTTACGATGTTAGCCTTTTCTACTATAATTACGAACCATTACCAGCACTAATCTTTAGCTGATGGTGAAGCAACATATCATGCTAAATTGAACCGTATTCATCGGTGACACAGCTCGAAATCCTCCGATGGCTACATCAAGATTCCGTTTGGTACCAGCAGCAATTTGGTTCTTACAGCTTTAGGTGAGAATTGAAAATTGCTTGTCACACGTTGTACTGATTTGAAGTGTGTCTTGTGTGTACAGAATAGGGTTTCATATCGTGTGTAAGGTGGTGTAAGTGTGGGGTATAGCTGGAGGCTTGAACGAGTTAATGTGTGAGGCACAAAGGACCAAATCACTGCCTACGTGCGGCCGCGAGCAAAGAGCGAATTTGTATTCCAATTATGACGCCGTACAGACATGCCGACAATATATTCAGGGGCATTTCATGATGTTCATTTTTGGTAGTAATATTTTGAAGTTACATAATCTTTTGTTAGTCATTGCTTTTTCAACAGTGGTCAATGCTTTTCTACATTGTGTAATAAAAAGGTTTCGCAATACGAAAGGGCATGTATGTACTTATCATTATAAATAACTTTTACTATGGGGCCAACCCTGAAATCGCGAAAACAAAATCAGCTGTTCCATACAAAAAGTTCATTGACCTTGGACAAAATGTATATGGAACAGCTGTTATTTTTTTCGCGATATCAGGGTTGGCCCCATAGTAAAAGTTGTTCATAACGATGAGTACATACATGCCTTTCCGTATTGTTGAACCTTTTTGTTACACGTTGTATATACGGCCTGAGACTTAGTGCTTAAAAACACAGTGGAGTTTTTTTCCAAAAGGTGCAACCTGGCGCCACTGTGCCATTTTTGTTAAATTAACTTAAGTCAGCAAAACTAAACAAAACTATCTCGATTACATCCATTACCCTAATAACGTACTCAGCAGGTGCAACTGCAATTAGCACGAAAACTATAAATAGTAAGTAATACGTAGTCAATAGAAAATTCACGAAAATTGGGATAACGTAAGAAAACACCAAAACATTTTTTTATTATACATTTGTTTAATTACGTACTACGTATTTTCGATAAATTTGTGCTAGGGCACTGGAAGAATCACGTAACGTAACTACACAATAAAGACGGCAGGAACCCATAAAATAATAATAAAGGGATAATTAATCGATCTCAGTGCATTACTGGCAACCCTCTTTGGTAGTTAGGGTGTGGCCTCACTATTGACGGCTGACGAACAAAGCGGGTGGTATAACACGCAATATAAAATACCTTAAGACAATATGGCCATGATTCTAAGCAGTGAAAGAATGCTCATTCGAAATTTCTCATTCTGTAGGAGTATATAAATATGAAGCCTCTGCATAGCAAAGACTTTGATCGAAGAATAAACAATCGAGAAAGTTACTTAATAATAATATAAAGGGTTTACACCAGTAAAGTCTTGTAGTGGTAGGACTCCATTGCAGAGTTTTGCCGACTGGGGAAGTACCACACCTTTGTCAGTTATTCAACTGCCAAGCAGTAGTGTGCGAGCATTACTATATTCCGGTTTTAAAGGCAATGTTACCAGAGAAATTACTGGGTATGATGAGATTTAACATCTAATATCTCAGGGTGACGAGCGCAGTGCAGTGCGGCGCAGGATTGTGTTCGCAAGTTCACAATTCTGGCACTGCTACTTACTGTTAGTGGCAGGCGTGACGCTTACCACCAGGCGAACGTCTTGTTCGTCTCGTCACTTAATAAATAAAAAAAGTGTTTCAGCATTCAAACCTATCTGGAAAGCGGAAACATAATTTTGTCGGTTTTTATTTCTAAACAATTTGACGATTATACTACTATTGTGTGTCGTTATCAGTTAGAAAATGTCTAATGGTGGACAAAACCTTAATAGGGAGCTTAATTTTATCTTTTAACATTTAGGTCATTTCATATTAAACAGACATACGGTATCAGCTTTAATTACGTACCCAGAGAGCTAGACCCTCCAAGGGTATCAAAGATCAGATTGAGACTTTAAAAATTAAGAAAAAAGTACAAGAACTTTTTTACCTATATACCAAAAGATCAACATACATTTTGTTTTAACATTTCGATAAAAGTAAGTAAGTTTTAGTGTAGGCTAAGTGGCCAGCCATAGTGTCGGAGTTAGTGTGCCGCCCGAAGGCCTCTGACATTTATTTAGATATATATTCTTATACCTACTGTTTGACTAAACCTCACGTTGTTATGGCCATAAAGTCTGTATAATACACACTGACCTCTATTATACAAATAAGCTGGACATCATATTGTCGATAGCAAAATGAAGCCGTTTGGTTTTCGCCATTTTGTCGCGGATAGCCAACGGATAGCAGTCTGAGCATCCATGGAACTAATATGTCGTAATACTATTATGTCAATTTTAATACCGGAGATGATCGAAACAAATCGCCACAAAAAAACGGTCATTTCCTAGACAATATTTAGTCCAGCGTACTTTGTTTTTCTTAGTTATTGGCATCGCACGTTGTGCATTCTGCCAGTGTCAAGTTTATTAATTATCAAGTTTTTTAATAAAATCAAGTCAAACATGTCACGAGTCACAGGCAGTCACACGAAATTAGTCATAGTCGAGTCCAAGTCATGCCCTAGTAAAGTTGTGGCGACTTTACTATGAGCTTCTACGGAGTTTTGAAAACAACACGAAAATACATGTTTCACCACATTTTATCACTTGCCCACACTCGTGCATGTACACTCAATGAATAAAACACTACCATTTTTAATCATTAGTCCGCGAAAAAAACACTAGTTTAAGAAAATAAAAGAATGCAACGACTAGATTTTTCCGTGTTCCCGCCAAAACTCTCCAGCGTACTTGTATAATAGAGGTCAGTGATAGTACATTTATTTTACAACCACTTTACGGACAACAAATAGTTCGATCAGTAGCTTTAGAACCAATGAGCATGATACCTAGGACTAATACAGATATCTGTGAGGATTATCGTGTGAGGAGTAGCTTAGAAGCAGAATATCGTAGGCATACCCTACGATATTCTGTCATTTGATTGCAATCACACCCCAACCTATGGGATTCAATAATGCACTCCCGTGGATATATTTGACGTTTCTATTTGTACAGACGTATGATTATTGGCTGGTAATTGTTTCGGAAGATCTATCTGTTAGGGAAAGAACCCTAGTTCGTTGATTTTTGGCTGGTTTTTTCTTGCTGGCATTTTCAGAGTTTTTTTTTCTAGGAAAATTTGAAGAGAACTATAAATTGAAAACATTTATCAAATGATTTTTAATTTATAATGTTGCTGTGCCTCAAATAGTCTCTGAGTACATTAAAAATATAAGGACCGAGTATAGTTCGTTAAGTGTTATGTACAGATACATTGATTTATCTTTAGCGAAAGTAAAGATTAGAAGAGAGGAAAGGTTTTTTATTGCATTTTATCCAGTGTACAGAGAGGCGCTAGATCCTCCAAGATTTGATCTCTACTGCAACGCTGGGTATTGACAACTTTTGTAGTGGCAGGATTCTACTGCAGAGTCCGCCTGGGGAAGTACCACACCTTTGCCAGCAAATCTGTGTGCAAACATTACTGTGTACCGGCTTTTACCGATGTTACCAAACAAATTACTGGGTATGAAGAGATTTAACATCTAATATCTCAAGGTGACGAGCGCAGTGCAGTGCGGCGCAGGATTGTGTTCGCAAGTTCACAATTATAGCATGGCAGGCGTGACGCTTACCACCACGCGAACGTCTTACACGTCTCGTCACTTGATTGTATACAAAAACAAGTTGATAATTCTCTCTGTCTCTTCTTAATATTGATCCTAAAGAGCCATAGCATTTTAACTTGAAGAAACACATTGTATTGAAAGATGAAAATTATAATTGATCAAAAAGTCTTTAAGTCATAAAATATAATTTGTACCTGCCAAAATGCAATTACCATTGCATTTGCAATTTTCGTGCAATTCAATCTAGAAGTATTTCACATAATCTATGATTTAATTTTAATTCGTTGGTTCACAATTTATTATTATATTGAATAATCGTGCAGTTTTTTTAGTCTGGGAATACTTAAAAAGACAACTCAAACAGATGCGTAGGAAACCAAACCAAATTGCATTATAATAAGACCAATTATAAACTGTTACAAAATGGCGTTTCAAGAGCCTTAATCTTCATATGCGTGACCAATGATAACACTACGTCTTATGTAGTGACAATACCATTGAATGCGTTTGGATGTGTGAAACTGCCGACAGCGGTTTTCCATACAATTGCTTTACAATATTGTTTTGACAGCCGTTCTACCTAAGAGTAGGGCCTTCGCTTTTCTATGGAGGTGTAGGTCGAATGACCAGTTCTAATGTTAGAGTAATTAGTGACTGTACAAAATAGTGATCGAAAGTCTCCTTATTTAAGGTCTTGCTTTCACACTTCTTCAATTCATGGTTATTCAAGTGGAAAGTGTTGCATGATTCAAGGCCGTACTCAAACACGGCACGAACGATTTACAACAAAATATGCCGCCACTCTGGTACCTTGTCACTGCAAATATTAAAACATTTCCTTTACAAAAAAAGGCTAGAGTCTTACACAGTTATTCCTGCAAGGTCCTATGGTATGTTTACGGTGGAAAATATTCAAGGCGTTGTGTTAAGGCGCCTTACTTGCGTTTACTACACGGAATGCTATGTCGGCATCGCGTGAGGCACACATTCACTGTTATCATACAAGGTTCTGTATTAAATTGATTTATAAATATGTGGGAAAACAGAAAGGAATGCCTTCTTGAAATAGTTTAAGAAAGTTTTTGGCTGTGGTAATTCCCCAGTTCGGACCGTAAGACAATCTGAAATATATAATATGAAAAATTTGAGTTTGTCTTTACGTTTTGATAGGAACGATACGAAATCATTGTGGATTGAATACAAAATCACAGTGGATTATAGGCAAAATTTATACAACGTTCTTGCACTATGTGTTTATAAACCCACTTGGATTATGGTCGCTTGTAATTTGTTTTTGTAACAAGTAGCCAAGTATCTTGACAAGATGAAATAAGAGTTTGAATAAAACGAAAGTTAAGCTGCATCTAGATATAGACCTGGGTAATGGGTGTGTCCTAAAAATGCAACCAGTACCACCGGAGGACGGGCAGCAGCGTCCTCTCCGTTAACGGTGGTGAAATTTCTGCGATCCTCAAGCTGCCTACCAAGCGTGGGGATTATGGCAACACCGCCCTATTAAGGGGGAGGCCTTCGTCCAGCAGTGGACGTTTTCTGGCTGATGGGTAAGGTGCATCTACGTACAGTACTACTTTTAGTAGAGAGCTTCCAATTATAGTGAGCCACTAAATTGAAAACAAGGCTGCCGCACTTGGCCTTTGTTATCTACAGGTGCCAAGCATTGCCTATGAAAGTAGAGTTCCAGAGAAAGCTTGAAGCTTTTGAGATGTGGTTTTACCGCCGCCGCCGCTTAAGCTTCGCATCCGTCTGTCGGACAAAGTAATGAGAGTGGAAGTTTTAGAACGCATGGGTAAGAAATTAGAATTTGTCCGTACCATTAAACATCGATGGTCTTTAACTGCTGGCCTATTGGAGAAACTCAAGAGTCACGCAACGGGCAATGGAAAGAGTTCGAGTTACTTTGCGCAATAAAATCCGGAACGAGGATATTAGCCAAAGAGCCAAGGTATAGAGACATAGCTCGCATGGGTTTGCAAGTTGAAGTGGCAATGGGCAGACCACATCGCTCGACGAACTGATAACCAATGCGGAAGAAAGGTTCTTGAGTGGCGACCGCGAACCGGAACACGCACCGTAGGAAGGCCTCCCACTAGATGGACCGACGACATTGTAAAGGTCTCGGGCAAACGGTGGATGCAAATGGCAGGTTGTCGTACAGTGTGGCGGTCTAAGGGGGAGGCCTTCGTTCAGCAGTGGACGTCTCCGGGCTGATGATGATGATGATGATTAACATCAAAAGGTTGCCTACATTGGACATGTACTGAGGCAGGATGTATTAACTTCTGCAAATCATTATACCTTAGGGGAAAATCACCAGGGAAGTGCAGGGTTGTAAAATACAAGATATCGTTGCTTCGTAACGTCAGGAACTGGACGGGAATAAAGATGGCAGAACAACTGTTAAGTCCACGTCGGACAACGGAAACTTGAAGAAGCTGGCTGCCAACCTTCTTTGGCGGAGAGGAACTGATAGAAGAAGAAGATTCAATGGCTATGCAATGGCAATGACGAGACAGTTACGGACTGTAATCATTGCAGTAAGTTGCTTTACAAATAGTAGCTGCGGTGTGGATGCACATTTATATTATGTTCTATGGCTGTGTCGCGTGGGGTCGTGTAGTGTCGCATGTCACGCCACGCGGCCAACACGAGCGTCAACACAGTAGGGCAAATGTTGTCTCAAGAAACAGAGAAGTTTTTATAGAAAAATATACTAAAATATCAACGCATGAACATTTAATCTTTTTTATTGAAACTGAGAACACCAGATTTTCTGGAATGATTGTGTAACTAGCTCTGAAACACTGAAAATACCCAATTTTCCTATATTTTTTTGTGAATTTTGGCGATTATAGAAAGGAAATATCTCAGGAAGTTGCCTTTTATGTATTGAAATAAGAATTAAAGAGCCGTGGTAGCCTCATCGGGAGACCGCTTCACTTGTAATCGAGAGGTCGTGGGTTCAAACCCAGGCTCGTACCAATGAGCTCTTTGGAGTTTATGTACGGAACAGTCATATCATATCATTGGCTTTTCGGTGAAGGAAAACATCGCGAGGAAACTGGCATACATCCGGAGAAAAAATTAAATAAATAAATAAATATTGGGGGATATTTTACACACACAGCCATTTAGCCCCAGACTAAGCAAAGCTTGTATTATTGAAACCAGATAGTTGATAGAATACTTATATACTTATTTTTTCGTAAATATATACTTATAATACATACTACACCCAGACACAGAACTAACATCTATGTTCGTCACATACATTTTTGTCCTGATGTATGTGTGATGTGATTTCACCAACCCGCAACAGGGCCAGCGTAGTGAATATGGCTTATTCGCCCTTCAATGAAAGGCCTAAGTCCAGCTGTGGATAATTATAAAAATAAGGCTGATAAGATAGAAACTAAAAATAAGAATTAAAATAACCATCAATATCAGGCTTATGGCTTATAGGAATATGGCTTATTCGCCCTTCAATGGAAGGCCTAAGTCCAGCTGCTAATTAAAAATAAAACAGCTAATTATAAAAATAAGGCTGATAAGATAAAAAACTAAAAATAAGAGTAAAAAAATCCATCAATATTAGGCTTATCCAAATGAGATGTCAAAAAAACTCCCAAAAAAATGCCCAGGATGAAACAGGATGTGCTACTGAACACATTCCTCATACATCGAGTCTTAAAGGACAACAGCTCAAAAAAAACTCATGTCTGCAATAGACAGATAGAGAAAAATGTGAAAACATTGCCATCTTTCTTCGGCAGTTGGGTAAAAAGCTCTCGCTCCTAAGGGTCGCCAAACACGCTGTTTGCCGGCACGGTCAGTTAGCCAGGGCACATAATGCTTGTTTGTTTCCACGGCCTTTTTGTCACCAAACATAATTCTGGACGTTTTTGTTTGAAAAAAGACATCTTTTGTGAGTATTGTTCGGAAAATAAATGGTTTTTGTTTTCTCGTATCGGAAAAAGCAGCCTGGCTTGTCTGTCTCTGGGAGTGAGTCAAACATAGAGATATTACTTATTTGTACAAATCAATAGATACAAACTGATGGAGTGTTTACAATGGGAGGTTTTCTGACAGCTGTCAAAACGTAGTTTTACAGCTAAAGGATAAACGGGGCTGGCGAGACATGGCCCACTTTTTTTTTCGCATTTTTCTTATGAAAAAGCAAATCACTCACCTTTACTATTTCACTTTACAGTTCACGTTCGTTGGTGAATTGCTTTTCCAAGTTTTCTTGTATCATTTTGTTGAATTTCTGATAAACTGTTATTGTTACGTTACGTTATTGTTATAATTTTTTGTTGATAGTTATTTTTATTGATAGTAATTAATTATTTGAATAAACACACTCACTCATTTGCGTGGAATAACGGAAAGATTAAGAAATACTATGGGCAAGTACTTTGTAAGACAAAGAAAAACCACATAAAACGCATAACAAATCTGATATTTATAAATTAAATAAGGTGGCTTTATTAATTTTTTACCTTATTACCTTGCTTTATTCGTTGACAATCTTTAGAATCATAGACAAGATAGTGAAACTGTTCAGGGCCATGTCTCTTCATTGCCATCGAACCAGAGCATCGAACGGATATTTATGAACAATTTTTTTTTATTGGCTGTCAGAAAATCGCCCATTGGTATACTAAGGTGGATTGCGCGGAAAGTTATATAGCCTATACTAAACAGTCATAATATAGTTTTCATCACACTTGCTCGTAAAGTGGATCTTATTACATCGGTTTTAGGCTCATAATCCAAGCTATTACGCACGCGTGCTTTTTACTTTACATTACGGCACATGGTGCTATAATAGGTATAACCCGGTAAAGTCAAGTTTGTACGTGACTGCAATTAGACGTACGTATACGAAGCACTCGTAATATAGCCGGGTAATACTTACAGTTTTTGTGTAATACCAACAAAGAGTTCTTATGCCGCTGAAGTAAATGTCAACCTGCGCGCGCATTACTAATTTGGGCGACATTTTCCGCAAATGTTAGTTGACGTTTTCGCTGTGTGGTTGATTATTATCAAAAAAATAGTTTTTTCCTCGTAAGTGTGACGAAAACAGTCGTATGGAACTTTTGTGCTATTAGTCATTACGCTCTCGGCTTCCTTATCGCGCTCGCCTGCGGCTCGCGCGCATAATACCGCCTCTAGTGTAATGACCAACATAGCACACTCGTATCATAATGTACTATTCTGTTCCATTCATAGACGGCATCATGAGACGTGATAGCGGTGAAAAAACCCTTTATCAAATTAAAATATAGCAATCGTCCTCCCCAGGTCCTAGGAAGATTTTTTTCTATTCTGATTGTTCTTATTGGCGTTTTTAGTGTCTTATATTTAGTATAGTTGTTTGTAGTATAGTTATTTTTATTTTTAGTATGTGCGAAAAACTATACCGGGTGTTAGTTTGAACACCGTTATCCTTCTAGGATTTCATTGTACTCATCATTACGAACAACTTTTACTATGGGGCCAACACTGATATCACGAAAAAAAAAGCTGTTCCATACATTTTGTCCAAGATCGATGAACCTTTTTGTATGGAACAGCTGTTTTGTTTTCTTGTTTTCATGGTTGGCCTCATGGATTTTGAAGACTATATGTTGAGCGCCAGCTCTCCTCTCGCGTCAGTCATACTCTGTCTTTGCGACATGCGAGCCGTACGATACGACAATACTAACTTCTAATACATGTACTTACTTGTGTTCTCTTTTTGTCATGCAGTAATTAGATTCGCTATCTCTATTTTCTGGCAAATGTAATATGCATACTTTTAGCTAGGTATGCTTGATTGTGTTGACTTGTTAATTTTGAACGATGTGCAAGCGCTGGGCCCGTCCATTCCATTATCACTGTCGCTGATTTCAATCACATATTCGGTGTAAGTTGATTCAGTGAAAAACTCTTCTCTATATTTTTGATAAATAAAACACATGTATACAGGGTTAGTTCTAATCAGTTAGCATCCTTTTAAGAGCATATTATGCATATCAAAACAAACAACGTTTACTATGGGGCCAACATTGAATTCGCTAAAATAAACATCTGTTCTATACATTTTTCCGAAATTTTTGTATGGAAAAACTGATAATTTTTTCGCGATTTAAATGTTGGCCCCATTGTAAAAGTTGTTTGTTTTGATGTACAGATTATGCCCTTAAAAGGATGCTAACTGATTAGAACTAACCCTGTATAGTGTATACAAAGTATACATCCTATAATATAATACTATCCTTAGATCAGTTATCAGAATCTTTCTTAGCTTCACTCGACTTAGTAACAACGTCTATCACTCAGTAAAAACGTTTGATTATGTAGAGAGAGAGAGAGAGAGAGAGAGAGAGAGAGAGAGCTAGATCCTACAAGGTAAAAACGCTATTAGGTAGAGTATATCAATAAGTATAAAAAGGGGGTCCTCTTCTACAGCTGCATTTGCAAAACGGTCACGTTTAAGGCTAAGCGAGGGCAATCCCACTAATGTCTCTGTAAGACTCTTAATTAACTGAGTCGCTGGAGTACTGGACTCTACAAGCTCTCTTTTATAAATGATGGCACTTTGTGAAGTAACTAAAACATTATTAACCGACTTAAAAAAAGGAGTAGGTTCTCAATTCGGTTGTTTTTTTTATTGTTTGTTACCTCAAATATCCTGGACCTGGGTATGTCCTTAAACTGCAACCAGCCCCACCGGAGGACGGGCAGCAGCGTCCTCTTGGTTAACGGTGGTGACCATTCTGCGATCCCCAAGCCGCCTGCCAAGCGTGGGGATTATGGCAACACCCCTCTATAAAGGGGAGGCCTTCGTCCAGCAGTGGACGTTTTATGGCTGACGACGACCTCAAATATCTGATATTAATAAAACGATTTAGAAAACTCTTTTTTTATTTGAAAGAATATAATAGTCATTTCACATTTTGGTCCCATAAATAGAAATATTTCATCAAATCAGTTTTATCGGTTAAATAGTATGGTTTTTAAATCAAAATGACTAGTAAAAATATGCCATCCAGCAAACGAATTTGCATATATTGCTTTCCTGTGAGTTTTTAGTGGTGTTTACAGACACTAGAATATACCCAATGAACTGCCTACTTTATACTCCAGAGGTGGTCCCATCATTATGCCAATCCATCGCGGTGGTGTTTTTTTTAAAAGTTATTTTATATTATGGCTTAGTTCGTGCATGGGAGCCCACACGAACTACATAGTAAAGTAAAACAATTACAAAACTTTGAAGCAAAACGCCTTATCATAAAAGTGTCGGTGACTAACCTGGCTGTCGGAGATGTGTGTGTGCATCCAATGTAGTTTTGGACATCGCTGATAACGTGTTCGTGCCATAGCCTAGAACAAAACGAAACAGATAAGAGGCTACAAAATTATACATTCACACAAGCTTAAGAATAATCAGTAGTTCCTATCCTTCTTAGTGAGGATCTACGTTCTAACAACAGACCACATGCAAAATTGCAGAATCGTAGCTTTGGTAGTTTTTGAGATTTCTTGTCCGAAAGAAAGAAAAGAAAGAAAAAAAGAAATGTAATTTATGCAAAAAAAATATAATTTAATTAATAATTAATAATAATCATTTTTTTTTGTTTTTTATGAAAGGTATGCGCTTCTCTTTTATAAATATAGATACCGACTTGATTTATACGTCTTTAGTACCCTTTTGGACCTTGATACGATGCCACTCGTTATTTGGCTAGCTAGAGTATCATAGAAAGAATGTTATTCAGTACAAAGGTAGCATTTCACTACAAAAGGGTTCTGGAAAGTTGACCGCCAAATCCTGCTCATTAAAAACCTTAAATCTGCCTCTTTTACAAATGCTCAAAACTATTAATACCAAATTACAATCAGCGCACCGCCCCCGCTAAATCGTTTTCACAAATTGTTTTATAATTAACATCCTAGAAAATTCTAACTCCATTGACAAAATCAGCCATTTGTTCTTTTTGGGGATGTTAAGCCCCCGGGCTGTTTTCCATTTTCCCTAGACAAAAATGTGTTTTATAATAGTGGATTTAAGATAGTTTTTTGATCGAAAGGGTTCCGATAGAGGATTATAATATTCTCTTTGATGCCCTCAATACGATTTTACGGATAGTTAGTGTTAGAGCAACACTGGAAGAGCTTTGATTTGGGTGTATTTTTGATGGTATATTTCACGGTGTCTTGAGCCCTTTGGGGGAGTATTGCTATATAGTGTGACCTGCTTGTAGTGTGAGGCTTTTGTTATCGACCGAAGTACAGAAATCAAATTTATCGTCATAGTAAATAGTAAATATAGGTTAAACTCAGACCAGTCATTATGCAAATGTGGCCTGGGGCCGTACCATGAGCGCTTATTCCGGGACCGAATACGCTCAGCTGCCGACGCTGCGCGACTGTAAATTTTATCGCCTCGCAATAAGGTTCGCGGTCGCGCAGTGTCGGCAGCTGAACCTATTCGGTCCCGCTATAAGCAGTTCACGGTACGGCCCCTGGACTGGGAACAAAATCTAGTATTAATTATGTCAGTCTTCTGTGAAATAATTCTCAGTAGTTTTAAGTAAAACTCATCGGAAGGTGCAATACAGAAGCACATAGACCTGTCGAATCTCAGCTCAATGGGAGAAACACAGCCCACTCCAAAAAGTTTTTTTTTTAATGTTACCATTAATAAACTAAAACTGATATACCATAACATTAACATTACATAATTCACTGCTGGACTCAGGCCTATAATTGGACGATTATCAGAATAATATTAACGTGCAATATATGATGCATTAAACAATGCGCTATATGGGTGGCCACACTATCATTTGACTTCGACTATCGCCTAACGTCTAACGACGTTAATGATTACCACTACCCTATTAGCGCGCTAACACACGGCCTATCTGCGTACTGTATCAAATACCGCGCTAAATAATGGCATTACACGCAGGTGAAGCCCTAGCACATTGTAAAACACATCGTAAAAGTCGCAGGCAACCAGTGGATGCAAATGGCAGGTTGTCATGACAGTGTGGCGGTCGGCGGTCTAAGAGGGAGGCCTTCGTTGATGATGAAGCCCTAGCATTAGACTGCGACGGCACAAGAAGCTGTAATAAAAGTATGAAAATTCAAGCCCTAAGGCAGTCTCTCTTAAAGGAAAGAATTACAGAAAACAAACACGTTATCATGTAAAAATGCCATCACCAGTCTAGTCTCAAATATCGTTCTGTCGTGTAAGCGATAGTGCTTTTATTCGGCAGATTGTCTTACAACGCGACGTGATGGATATTGGGGCGATAGTGCGTGTGATCGACGTGTTCAAATAAACGGTGCGTTTTGTAGGAAACGTGTTCGAGGGAGTACAGACGCACGACTATCTAAAAAACTATACTAACTATATTTAAAAAACAAATAACCGAATTTAGACTTCATTGTCTTTTTTGTGTCTTTTTTGACTTACTACACCCAGACACAGAACAAACATATGTTCGGCACATAAATGTTTGTCCTGGGTGGGGATCGAACCCACTCCCTACAGCTCTGAAGGCAGACATGCTACCAACTGAGCTATAAGGCAGTCAACTCTTACAATATTTGTAGTTTAAGGCAAGTTTTTATAACATGTACTTTAAAAAAAAACAACCGACTTCAATTTCGATAAAAAATACATTCTTATAATACATACTTACTACACCCAGACATAGAACAAACATCTATGTTCATCACATAAATGTTTGCCCTGGGGATCGTACCCACGACCTACAGCTCTGAAGGCATACATGCTACCAACTGAGCTATAAGGCAGTCAACACTTACATTATGTAGATGATAAAAAGCATGACAGGGTGAGCCAAACCAAAGTGTTGAATCGGTACCCTTTTGAACAAACAAAGTATTAGTTTCGACCGAGCAAGTCCAATGTCAAGCGCACCAGACAAAGATTCTTTGATGTTTTTAAGCAATAAGCAATCAAAAACGTGGTGACACCCCTGCGGTTCAATTTAAGTAGCTGTTTATGAGATTTTTGGACTTTGACAACTGAACATAGGGCTGTCTCTTTATTATCAAAATAGGGTGTTTGAATTTTTCTACAAGAGGAATGTTTATCGCCAATGTTCTGTCATGCAGAAGACCTCATTGTAATATATATATTTACTGCTACGAGTATACGTTTACTAAGTATATTCATATGTTTATCTTTGAGCATTTAGGGCAATAGTAGCAGCAGTATAATTGCAGCTGCCAATGGCGCTAATCTGCCTGTATAATTTCTGCATTTATCATTAAATTTTTTATGATTTTAATTAAAAATTAATACTTTTTATTTTTATTGTTATTAATAATATTTTTTTCATCTAAGTACTATTCTATAAGTTCTAAGTACTTTTCTTTAGTCTACGGAATAATTCTGTTAACAGTTAGTCGAGGTTATTCATGGCATCATCAGCCAAATAAAAACCAATACTGGATGAAGGCCTGTCCCTTGCAAGGGGGGGATGCAGTAATCGCCATGCTTGGCGGGCAGCTTGGGGATCGCAAACTGCTCACCACCGTTAACCGAGAGGACGCTGCTGCCTGTCCTCCGGTGGTTCTGGATGCAGCTTTAACCATTGTTATTACTCTACGTTAATCTATATAGGTACTGCAGCAGGTATAACAGATGAACGTGCCGATTGACGGTATAAATCATCATACCTACTTAACGTAGGCAGCGGTAGATTAATCACTTGCTAACCATCTAATAACACAAATAAAAGCGAAATCACTAGAGTAAATTACAAAAAATTAGAGAGTTTTGTTTGTTAAAAAGACACTAGCGATGGCCATTATAATAGCTTCAAGTTACAGCTTTAATAATGTATAGAAAAAAATATGGAAAATGTTTGAAATCCAAATCAACTAAAGGCTTAGGACATTTCCTATACGCAGATGGCCTAGTGGTACTAATTTCCCATACTTCCTTGTATGAATTAGGCCAAAATGTCACATGTCTTTAGTAAATCTGTGAAAACTAAAAGAGGTCACAGCCCGAGTCTGATCGTCACTGCAAACCCCAAACCACGTAATAATGGGTGGGTATAATAATTTCAGACGCCGTTGCTCATATACCTACAGATATTTTGAAATTACAATCATCTCTGTCTAACTCCACCACCCGTACAGTTTTCCGCAAAGCTTCTGTACGATTTTGAACTTTAACCCCACAAGATACGGCAGGTTAAATTCGAATAATTTTCTGCTGACTGTATTCCAGTTTTCACATCACGACGCGCAAAACAATAGGGTGCTTACTGCTTCCCTCCTGACGCCTGAAGCGGTTTTTCATCCCTCTCCTATCCTTTTCACTCTTAGAGATGGTTTGTGAGTGCGAGGAGTGCGGAAAAACATGACAAAAGCCACTTTTAGCCAATTTTCTCCGCCGCCGCCGCGTCGTTGCCTCGTTGTAGCATTGGCATGTAAGTACTTTCATTTTAGACAGACATTGGTTTATTTTTTAAGCTATACGTAATATAAGTTTGCATATAATTTTTTAGAAAAATATTTCAAGCAAAACTGCATTTTAAAGACTCATAAATAAATAAGCAAAGCTTGGGAACCAGTTTTTTTAAATTTATTTTTTGTTAATCACAATATAAAGAATTACAATATTTCATAGGATCTAACTAACTAAACTACTTAATTTAAAGAAAACGAACTAATTATCTCCGCCTATAATATAATCGATATAAGAGATCGCTTAATACTAAACCAAGGAAAAAAAACTTTCCTAAATAAGTTGATTTACGAGTTATTTGACATTAAGCCATAATTTCTATTCCCCGAGAAAAAGCTAGCTAAACTAACTTACGCTAAATATCGGAAATCTAAAATATATGTCGTCGTGCATTCTAATTGAAACAAATGCAAAACGTTCATTCTAACGTTCCAACATAAAGTTAACGAATAAAATCACGGCAGTGGCACCTTGGAAAGGCGAGTTAATAAATAACGTTTAGTTTATGCCACGAGTTAGTTATTTAAAGTTCATTCTGTAGGGTGGCAATGGCAGGGGTCGCGGGTCGCGATCACGGACACGCTCGATAAAATGTCGCGCGACTTGGTCATGGTTCAATCGTTATGTCGTTGGGGATTTTTAATTACTTATTAATTCAGATCTTTGTCGAGTGTTACTTCACAGTGATTAATGGCAGAGAATTAATTATATGTTTTTGCTTATTTTGGTGTCTTTTTTAACTTCATCAACGCACTCCTTAATAGATTACTTTCATTTTCTATTTCAGAAAATTTTACTATTTATTATTTTAAGCAATGTACTCTATTAATATGTATACGAATATTGACTTACCTAACCTATCGACACGTCAAAACTATAGCAAAAAGCAAGATAATTCAATCTGTCTTACATTAGCGGCCTTACCTAAAATAATCTCGTTTCTCTTAGTCACTGCTTAAACTTCTCTGTCCTTTTCTAGCACGTGCAGCTTCACGTCAGAGAGAAGATGGCAGAGAATCTTAAGCAGTGACTAACGGTTGAAAAGTTTTTTTAAGTAAGGCCGTAGGTACTTACAGGTCGACAGATTTTGCATGTTAAAGGTGAAAGGGTGATAGTTTTCCAGCTAGACTGGCAACCATTATAGCTTTATTGATGCATTTTTAGTAGCCATTCCACAGATATGCTGAAATGATCACACTGTACCACAATATTGTATAACTACAAACAACACATTCACAAATCGAATGGCTTTAGAATAATAGCGTCGATAATCGATCCCAGGGGAGCGAAGGTTAAATCGTTCGTAACTATTGTCCAGGGGCAGAAGTCGTCACGACTTTACCCCTACATACTCCCGAGGGTTTCGTCATATCGATACAAATTAATATCAATAGGTATGTTGTAATGAATCATGATCATCAAGTTTGTCAGATTATTTTTATCGCTATTGTTGGTACTTTGCTGTCAAAAATAACTACCTACGCAGCATAAGTCAAAATAAAGAGGGTTTACTTAATATCAGAGAAATTTACTAGCTTAATATTAAGATTTAATAGTAAGCCGAAAGGCAGTCACTGTACTCAACATTGATCAACTTTTAATAGTCTTTTTTCTTTCTTAATTTTTGGCATTGGACTTTGTGCATTCTGCCAGTGTCAAGTATATTATGCATTTTCAAGTTTACAAAGTATTAAGTCAAAATATGTCATAAAAACACAATTAGTCACATGAAATAGTCCAAGTCATGCCCTAGTAAAGTTGTGGCACCTTTACTATAAGTTTTTACAGTATTCGGATGGGGTTGTGTGGAACGTTTGTACTCCGCCCCAAGGAGCTCATTATAAGTACCTACTCATTATTGTGGACCACTTTTACTACAGAACCATCTCTGTAATCGGGAAAAAACTCTACCGTTGTTTGATTATATACCTGTCTATATAATAAAAAAATAAAGTGATTCTGGGCAGATCCCATTGCAAAAGTGGTTCACAATGAAGACTAAATATGACCTCTTTTCTTGTTGTTGAGAAGTTTGTATTTTGTAGTAAGTTTTTGAAACAAATACACTTGTCTTATCTTTCGGCATTCGGCTACTACGTAACCCATAAAAAGCTCATCACACAATTAATGAGCTTTTTTACCCTAGTATTGTTACTATGGTTTTAAGTAACACTGTTTCATGTTCTGATTTTCATGATATTAAATCTTTGGATCTTGATTTTGTACGTTCAAGCACCCTCTTACTCTCAGTTGATTAAGATAATTTAAGTTTTACAAATGCACAGTATAATTATAATATTAATAACGATCTAGAGAGCGTATCCTAACAATAGGACGCGTCGAGCGAAGCGTGCACCATAATGGCTCTGTCGCGTTCCGTCGCGCCGCGAAGCGATAATCATCAAAATATTGCATCACTTATCGAAATATTGTAAGTGTCAATCAAAGAATTAAGTTTATATTGTTAGGTTGGCAGCGACGCGTGTGCGGCGCGCGTCTGGACGCTCGACTGCGCGTCGCGTGCTGCGTTTTAGGGCCCCATTGTTTTGATTTTTGCGCGTGAAATGATATGACGTCACAGCTTGTAGCTTTGCCTCGGGCGAGGTAAAATAACATGGAAATGTGTAAGTACATATATTTTTATGGTTCACAAGTTATAAGTTTGACCTCCAGAACACCCGGTAATTATCAATTGACATTGTGTTGGAGTCAAGTATACAATGTGTAACAAAAAGGTTCGACAATACTGAAGAGTATGTATGTACTTATCATTATGAACAACTTTTATTATGAAGACAAACCAGAACCGCGAATTTTTTTTATTGTTCCATAAAAAAAGTACATAGATCTTGGACAAAATGTATGGAACAGCCGATTTTTGTCACGATTTCGAGGTTGGCCCTATAGTAAAAGTTGTTCATAATGATGAGTACATACATACCCTTCAGTATTGTTGAACCTTTTTGTTACACATTGTATATACGCCGAACGACGTTAGCAGGATACGTCATGGGGGTGTAGGTGTACTACTGATATTTTTTCTAGTTGTAATCGAATTGGAGCCTGTTCTAACTAGACCTCGACTCGACTATATGACCCGTGACTTAAAAGCTGGATCCGTAATACTTGCTTATATTATATAATCGCATTGTGGTCTCACAAATTTGTGTGGGCCTTGAATATGTAGCAGATCATGTTTGATCGGAATTCTTTATCCATAACGCGTCTGCAAGCAAAGTCAGTCTCGGATATGTTTCAAAATTGAGCAGATTATAATGACTTTCCGAAAAAAATACTATTAAATAGGTAAAAACATTAAGATTTTAAGTTTGGTCAGTAGTAAAAGGGTGGTAAGTATTCTTAGTCCATATCTGTACATTAATAGTAAGTGTATCATACACAGAGATGGCGAATACTAAAGACGTCATTGTACCCAAGGACATAATTATAGAGCACGATCTTTATGATAACAAAATCTAGAAAGAAAATATTGTAAAATTTAAAAGATATATAAAAAATTACCTTGTGAACCTTGTGATGTCGCGTGTGTTGACCATGAACTTTTGTATGATGCATCTGAAATTAAAATAAAAGATTCAATATATATTTTTTAATGAATTTGTGTTTTTGTGTTCTAATTTGAATAGTTTGAAATACATAGTTTGAGTAAGTATGTAAGTATGTAAGATCTGGGCCGTTTATCGATTTAATAGTTGAGGATATTTCCTTAGAGCTAGAAATTCGCACGTTCCACTCTAATCTCCCATTTTGATCCCCCTGGGGGACCAAGGGATCGAAAAGCTCTCGCTATTCCACCACGATCCCCTGGGGGATCGAAAAACACTCGCCTGTTCCACCACAATCCCCCAGGGATTGAAAAACACTCGCCAGTTCCATCACAATCCCCCAGGGGATTGAAAAACACTCGGCTGTTCCACCACAATCCCCCAGGGGATTGAAAAACACTCGCCTATTCCACCACGATCCCACAAGTTGTGGTATCAAACAGTACAGAAAATTATAATTCCACAAGTCCCCTCTTTAACAAATGAAAAACATAAAGGCGTTTTACATACATACATATAAGTATACATACATCCTATCTTATCCTACTACCTACTAATCCTACTATTATATATTATATTATATTATAATATAATAATACAAAATAAAATAAGATATCTGTAATATTTATTGAAAGGGATGATTTAAGGGGGTAAACCGGGTGATTAAACTTTATAAAGCAATGGTATTTATTTTTGAAAGTATAATGATGAACATTGATACTTAGGTACCTAATTTAAAATTAAAAAAAGTAATTTTAATATTTTTTTATATGGCTTACTTAAGGGGGTGTAACGCGGGATGGAACTTTGTATTGGAAGTACTTGGTTTTTAAAGGTATTTTAGGTGATGACAACATTATAGGCGGGGTAACTAGTAATATTATAAATGCGAAAGTTTGTTACCACCTACCTCCGTAACTACCCAACCGGGTTTAATGAAATTTTAAATGTGGATAGCTTAGATTTTGGACATAGGCTAACCTAATTTTTTAAAATTGATCCCTAAGGTTAAGGTTAAACATGGTGGTATAGTTTCTATAGTTTATTCTTTAGTTCGATTCACTCAAAACTCGGCACAAATAAACTTTAGAGGAAATAGCGACACACGTATTTAAATTTTTTTCAAAACTACTCCTAGGGGAAGTGCAAGGGAGCACTAAAGTTTTCATGGATTCATCTAATGTCGGGTCATTCAAATCTCATGTCTCAACCCAAACATGCAAAAAGGTTATCATTATAACAGGGGATTTAAAAGGAATGAAGAGTATTTAAGAATCCCCTGGGGGATTGTGGTGGAATAAGCGAGTGTTTTTCGATTCTCCAGGGGATCGTGGTGGAATAGCGGATGCTTTTCGATACCCTGGGGGATCGAAATGAGGGATTCAATTGGAACGCGCGTAAAACTTCCGTCCGGTTTACATTGGAACCATTGAATGCTAATTATTAGTTCAAGGATATTTCTGCGGAGTTATATTTTTTTTACGGCAGGGACGGATTATGGCAACCCCTCCCTTTTAAGGGGGAGGCTTTCGTCCAGTAGTGGACGTGATCTGGCTGTTGATGATGATAATTTTTTTTTTTACTTTTATCACCTTAGAAGTAGGACTTTTGCTTTTCTGTATGATTATCACATGAATGTAGGTCTTAACTGTTACATGATGTCCTGATATTTCTGTCTTTGGAAAGTTGGTATTCAGTAAAAAGGGTTAATATATGGCGTACAAAAGTGCGCCAATTTATTTTGTGGCGAGTTAGCAATAACCCAAGAAACTGTAAATAAATGCGAAAACGGGAATAAATATAATTAATCTATATTATTTATTTAAGTCATTTATCATTCATGAACAAAGGCAACAAGAACTTTTTTCCATTTCGTTTTGTCTCCAGTGGGTATTAAATTACTTACTAAACAGGGATGTTTCAGGCTATTGCTAGATCCGCCTGAAACACCTGTATAATCGTTACAGGTGGGCATAAAATTAGAGGTTTATATACTAACTACTTAACTAAAATTGTCTCCATGGTGAACACCAGGAATAAGCTGTCGTATAAATTATGTATAAATCTATCGTACAAAATTATTATCATTGTTTTAAATAAGATATCGCTTAGCTATCGCATATTTCTAATTAAATTTAACCAAATCTATTTTTCGATTTTTCATCGTGACGTGATTAGGTATGCGTATCAAATAGTGATGGGCCGTTACCACACCAATTGATCGATCGTCGATTGATGCAATCGATCGATGGTTAACGACCGGTCCCAATAAGCGATCTCAAGCCATTTATACCGATCTCAGACCGGAATTTCAGTCTGATTTTACCAAAATGTGTTTCAATATCTGAACTGTAGCAAGCAGTTCTAAAATGTTTAGTTTTCTATGTTTTGACTTTGACAAATCCATAACAGAGGTCGATTGGGAGATCACATTCTATCTTGGATTCATCCGACCTCCCGATCGAGAATTGAATATTAGGACCAGCAGTTAGTATGCCATTGATCGACGATTGAACGATTGGTCTGCGAACATTCTTATACGAGTATGCACGGGTTTTCTTAAAACAAATCAAATACATTCTATTTCAAAGAACTGCTAGAAGATGTTGAGGAGATTCACTATCCATTTCCCTTCACTATACATTTGGCTTATCATAAGATCCTCGTAGTGTAGTACCTACAGCTAATAAGACAAAACTCGAAGGGCTTATTGTAAGTCAGTTTCACGGCACCAAAATGTTGCTTGTCTAAGGAACCTTTTGGTACAATATCAGTAGATATAAGTACAAAGTTTTAAATCTAAACTATAACAAAATTATTATAAGTAGGTTATAAGCGGCGTCCAAGACCTTATAACATAGGTATACATTTTTAAATTACTGGATATGAAGAGAATTAACATCTGATATCTAAGGGTGACGAGTGCAGTGCAGTGCGGCGCACGATTGTATTCGCAAGTTCACAATTCTGGCACTGCTACTGTTAGTGGCAGGCGTGACGCTTACCACCAGGCGAATGTCTAGCTCGTCTCGTCACTTGATAGTATAAAAAAAAACTTATCTATGCTTGTATTAACCTAACTAAGAACAGTAAATACAAGTTAGACACAATCATAGATTTACTATGGACTACCGTAGGTTACAAACAAGTGGAACTATTAAAAATTACCTGCACCCCGCGCTTTCGCCCGTCTGATGATGAAAAATGGTGTTGATGATGATGAGGATAAAAAATTGCCTGTATGTTATTTCGGGGAATAAGCTATCCCAAGCTAGACTATCCGAGTTTCATCTTTTGAATGTATAGTATTAGAGCGTTAACATATTCAAAGTCGCTAGACAGTTTGTTTAGCATTTATGCGTTCCAAACTTTTGTAGGGACGACTACCCCACTTCAACAGCTTTCAGCCACTTATGACACCCCGGTGCCACCCCTAAAGTGCTATCATCTCTCATGCATCCCTTAATAGCTGCTTAGAGGTTTTAGGTGTGTGATTTTCAAAGCCGACTGGTTTGATTTCATCAGGTTTTTTGTAGGTTAGACACAGGATCTTAGGAACTTTTAGTTACCTAAACATTAAAAATATTTTTTTTATTTCAATTCAATTCAATGTATTTCGATCCTTTGGTATACATAATACACGCTTGGCGACGTCATACATTTACAATTTTCATAATATAAATAAAAAAACAAATAACAGTTCATTATAACGATTAACTACAAGTTTTATTCTTCTGATATCATATGGGATCCATAGGAATCTCAACGCGTTTGAAAGCAAATATAGATACCTATAATATATTTAAAAAAACATTAACAGGAAAATACAGTCATTACCTTAATCAAAAAGAGTCATAAACAAATAAAAACATACCTAACTATATTGACGGCTGTATTACAGTTACAATTATATATTTTATATATTTTGTATATCAATGCATTTTTTTAATGATTACTATAACCTTTGCTAACATGCGTTATAAATTCAACCGTTTTCACGGTGAGCGCTTTGCCGCTTTTTACTGGAAATAATTAACGGAAGACCAGCGTCGGTTGGTAACAACCGTCACCATGCTAAGCTAGGGCCGTTTCGTAGCAAATACTAACAATAATCCTAGCCTCACATGGACTACGCGCCACGGCGACATAAACACCGCCACCGGACTGCGGCTTCCAGGAGTTCTAAAATGGCCGCATTTCAAGCAATTCCCTTAAAAGAAGTTCATCTCCTGTTGGTCTCCAGTAACTTCTAACGAATCTGCTAGTTGACTTTATGCAATTCATCTTTCGTTGACCATTTTACGACTTTCTATAGAAAACTGTCATACTTATGAATTCCGTAATAGAGTCATTTGCAAAATCATGGTATGAATTGGCGCTTAAGTGACCGGTTTACGATTTGCGAAATGAATCATCATAGGATCATAATAATATGCAGAATTGCTAAACGCGACCATTTTAGCCCCCCAGTTTTGGTAAGCTGACAGGCAACAAAAAAAAACATTGAATGTTACATTGTAATAGTGCACATATAACGAAGTTATAAACATTTTAGATTTATGTTAGTCACTATACTATACTATACTATATTATACTATACTGTCACTATACTAAGTTTATGACGTCAAAGTTCACGATTCCAAACAAATTCTATACTATGCACGTGTTTTGCTGTAATGGGACAGATGACTCCCTCCCAAATACTTTGAACGCCTATATTCCAGCCGATTTCAATTATTTTTTAGGCGTAAGCATCAGATTCAGTTAACCTCTCCATTTACTCAATTATTTTTAATAATAGAAACACATGCGTATTCCTTATTGTGAACTTGCGAATAGGTACAATCCTGTACTACACTGCGCCCGTCATCCTGATATATTAGATATCAAATCTCTTCATGCTCAGTAATTTATCTGGTAACATTGTCCTTCAAACCGAAACACAGTAACAGCTTGCACACTGTTTGAATAACTGGCAAAGGTGTGGTACTTCAGGCGGACTCTGCAATAGAGTCCTACCACTACAGTTATGTGGCTGTGGCGAGTGTCCCGTGTCCACTGAGTGGTAATTTTTTATTCTTAGTCTAGAAGGGAAGACGGATATACCCAAGCAGTCAGAGAATGTAACAGAAAGCGATTACCGGGTAGACCACCACTTCATCTCTAGCCTCCAAAAGGCATGCTGTCCCGTACCTATCTTGGCAAATGTAGTTTCTACCCATAGGTGAGCAAGAGAGCTTTTTGTATAATTTATCTTGATAATAGACCCTTTTAGGGTTCCGTACCTTATAGGATCACTTCGTTGTTTGTCTGCCTGTCTGTCAGTCTGTCAAAGCTATTTTTTCAGGAATACTTTTGCGTGGAGATAACCATGTTGAAATATAATTTCAGATACGTAGATCTATGTTCCCTTGAAACTGACAAAAATCAAACATCTAACTAAACGCAATTAAAAATACAGCCAAAATTTTTTTTTTTTACCAAATCTTGATATTTTCAAGCAATAAAATGTATGGGGTACTTGTCGTTGACCTAGAATGATAAGTTTTGGCAAGAAGCAAAGTCTCATACCACACTAACTTGTGCTTTTGCAAAAATTGCAAATTTGTGTTTTAATCTTATTTTTATTAAAAAAATATAAAAGAATTTCAGGAAAAAAAAAAATTAGACAACTAAAACATATTGTCACTGCAGTGGCGAGAGACGTGCGTAGATGCTTATATGTCAAGCCTTTGAGAGCTTGTAAGAGCGTTAAACTTAACAGCACGACACAATTACTTTCGTGTATCGCTTTGGTATCACACATACACTACACCCTAATTTTTTCCTGAAGGTATCCAAATCACCCGTTATATCTTCGATTGAGCAATTTTCGGTGGTTTCGGCTTACAGAACCCTCGTTGTGCGAGTCAGACTCGCACTTGACGGCTTTATTTTATATTCTATAGGAAGATAAGTAAAGGTGTGTGTTGTTTTCGGAATCTACAATTCCGACGATCCATGTAAATCAAAAATCTTTTGTAGAGAAATAACAAAAAAAAATTTTTTTTTTATAAACCCCAAAATTTTACTTTGCGTCATTAACTCGTCTAATGGCAAGTTTCGGTGATTGATAAGCAGATATTTAGTATTTTGTTTAGTTAACATGAATTGAAAGGAGTAGTACCTACGTTTGTTTATTAGGAATCCTCGATTCGCCGGGCTATGCCATTATCGTTTTTTATTCATCCTTAATGGTAGCTATGTTAAATATTATTAAAGTATCGAAAAAAAAATTTTAATGTTTTGACTATGGCAAAACACCTGACGGTATGACACTTATGCCTTGGAAGTTGGGACGGCCCCTTGTATGGGACGCAACTTGCGTCGATACTTTGGCACCGTCTCATCTTCCTGAGACACAGAGTAGGGCTGGTGCGGCGGCAGATTCGGCGGAGCAGCACAAGCGGCGCAAATATGCTAACCTCGGCAGAGGTTACATATTTGAACCGTTTGGTGTTGAGACATTGGGTCCGTGGGGATAAGCATAAGCATAAGCATTTCAGCGTGGCAATGCCGCCAGCATGCTGATTGGTACGCTGCCGATTGGTATAATTTTGAGCATTTGGATTGTCTCTAGACTTTCATCGGTCTGGATATAATCCTTTTGTTTTTTTTGTTTAGTAGGCTATGTAGTCTTTGTAGTTTGTAGTTAGACTTTGACTTGAAGAGGCGCGAGTTGTTTTATTTTAATTTGTCTTTAATTCAAATTGATCATTTTACATTCGATGATTTACATCATATTATGATGAGAGTAAATGATGAGGGTAGATTTTTTGAAATCAAAATAATGTACCCAAAACCGTATTTATTTTCGTATTTTTGGATCTTCAAAGATAGCGAGTGCTTAATTCAGAACTAAATATAAAAACAATATTACACCTATCCAAAACTTTTTAAAGGCTGCCACAAGCCGCTCCCAATAAAAAAGGAAGGTGACGGAGATTAGCTAATTAGCTATTATTTAAGATTAGCGGAACGTAGCTTTCTTCTCGTTTTTGATAAATGCCCAGCTCTTTTTCACGACAAACTCTATTTAGGTACTACTGTTTCTTCAGCACTTAAAATTGGAATTATTTAGGTGAATGTGAAGGTGAAAAGGTAGAACGTGCAAACTCTCTCAGTGAGACCTTTGAGACCACTTGGCCGTCCGTCCGTATGGACGGATGGCTAACGAGTTCTAATATTTAAATATTACCACTATTTTGGCAGATGCAAGCTAATTTGGCAGCTTCTGTTGAACTGCTGATGTTTTTTTTTGTAATTTCACATATAATAATAAGTTTTTTTTAAATACAACCGACTTCAACTTCGAATAACTGGATGACATCTTCATATTATCTAGTAATTTTGATTTAAAAACCAACCATTCGATAAAATGTATATGGGGCCACCTCTCACCTACATAACAAAAAAAAAAGATCAAAATCAATTCGGAGTAATCGCGTAACATACACACACAAAAAAACATACAGTCGAATTGAGAACCGCCTTTTTTGAAGTCGGTTGAAAAGGGGCTAACCCACATATATTTTTTTCTATGTACTTACTGTACATAAAAGTTAGTCTAGATATGTCATTTAGATATCACAGCTTCATACACACATTTCTATTTCTAACTTAAATCTACCTTACCCCACGTCCGAAATATGTCACTACAAATATCACCGTACTTACGACACAGTTTACCATAAAAGTCCCTTTACACCACACGACACAGATCACATTGCACAACCCACAAATAAGGAAATATATTCACCAGCGAAGAGCATAGAGAAGTTGGTGAAGGTGCCCGACCGACTGAGGTAGTCGGCGGAGCTTTTGATGTCGAGCATGGTCACGGAGCGGGAAGGTTCGGTGTCCACATGACGGTGTCGCGGGCTCGCGGCGCGCTCGTCTGCCGCGGCTCTCTGGTCCGCACGGGGGCGGCACCGCCCCGGACACGCCCCCGCACGCCCCTCGTGCCCCCACAACACCACCCCGCCAATCGCACAACACTCCGGCTAATCTTTATCTCAGAAAAATAAACATGGTGGGCGGGAGATAATGACGCTATGACGGCACGATAATCAAGAGGCTTTGTGGCCCGCGACGCTCCCTTACCGACTGGCTTATCCGACGCCAGACTGTTTGGCGAAAATTGAACGCTTCGTTTTTTTTTCTTTTTGAAAGGCTTTCATTAAATGCCTATTGAGTGCCGGAGTTGGCACTTGGCCGATCCGCGACGGTTTGTCGCGGACGCATATTGTTTTTTTGTAATTCGAGCGCCGGGCGGGACATACTCGTAGTCCGCGCGCCTGGAATTGTATGGCTTTTATTCTTTGTTGTGAATCGGTTGACAGCTCGGCCTTTCCTATCTTGATAATTGTCCATATAATTGGTCGAACTTAGGCGTATTGTGCGCTACATTTTGGCACAATGCTTTTTCAGGTGTTGTCTGGTCGAATGATTTTTCCCGGTCATTGTGGAACTCCATTGTATTGTTTTAAAATATTTTTGAGGACAAATTTGGTACTAGACATAGCTAGGCAACATACGTTGAATTGTTTATTTGGCAAATTAAGTACCTAATGTTTGTAGTGGATATATTTATGTACTTATTTCATCATCATCATCTGCTGAACGAAGGCCTCCCCTTAATAGGGGAAGAGTGGTTGCCATAATCCCCACGCTTGGCAGGTGGCTTGGAGATCGCAGAATGCTCACCACCGTTAACCGACCGTTTGCAGTTTTTGGACTTACCCAGGTCCGGGTAGTCCGGTAATTATGTACCTACTTATGTATGGTTAATTAGTATTTCTTTATTTTAGTTAAGTATAGTAGTATCAGTTCGTTTAGTTAGTCCCCTATAGAAAGATAGCTAACAAAATCATTTTTTTTGGCTATACATTGGTTTCATATATATAGTTTAATAATTCTAATAAACTGAGCGGGATCTATCACAATACACACCAATTTTGACGTTTACAATATAGTGATATAATAGATTTACTCGACTACTGTAAAAGGAAACGGCTTATCTGCATCGTGCGGGGAGGGCGGAGCAATTAGTCACGATTTCCAAGACCGTGACCATGGCCGAGGCGACTAGACCACCTTGTCGTCCTTTGTTTATATTGCTATTGGACTAGACGTTAGTCTTCCTCATCTGACGGTTTAGTCTGTAATGAGACTACTCTTTACTTTACCTATGATGCAGTTACGGTTTCTCAACTATTTTGTTTCATTAATTGGAATACGGCATTTTAACATGGTCCAACTAGTTGAACAAAATAGTTGGACCACGACCCCGTACCGGAGTTCACGCGCATGATGTTCCATATTATTTGATAGTAAACAAAGGTATGTTCATTGCGTCATAACGCCATATATAGACAAACATAAAAAACGGTTGAGAAACACTGGTTTATGTTCAGATACTTTTTGATATTTCTAGAAGTTTCTGGGCTGGAAATGTAATTACATCAATATTTACCGAAGTAGCGGCGTCTGGAGGTCTTTTTGGAAAGGTAGAGATACTTTTTTCCGTGGAGGAGTCGGCTCCCAGCCAATTTTTAACTCGATTACCTATAAGTAACTTTGTTCTAATATTTTTATTATGTTATATGTACTTATTTATGTACAACGTGTAACAAAAAGGTTCAACAATACTGAAAGGTGTATCTACTCATCATTATGAACAACTTTTACTATGGGGCCAACCCTGAATTCAAGAAAAAAAAACAGCTGTTCCATATAAAAAGGTTCATCGATCTTGGATAAAATGTATGGAACGGCTGATTTTTATTTCGTGATTTCATGGTTGGCCCCATAGTAATAGTTGTTCATAATGGTGTGGACATACATACCCTTCAGTATTGTTGAACCTTTTTGATACAAGTTGTATAAAGATACATAACATATTTTTTTCGCACATTAAAATGGGATTTTGCCCATTCATAGGCATGTGTGAAATGAAAACTGTTAAGACAAAAATTCTATTTTTACTAAAGCTTTGTACCTAAGTTATTTTTAGCAGCATAAACATGATGGCGCCTTCCATTCACGTCAAGTTATCTCAGAAACCAGTTGATGAACAGGCCAGGGGCACATCGTGGTGTAACAGCCATTATGGCCTATTTGCAAGACCACTCGACTTGAAATCGTGAGGTCGTCAGTTCAAACCCTGGGCTCGTGTACTAATGTGCTCTTCGGAGTTTATGTACCAATTTCCTACTAAAAGAACAACCCTAATATCGAGAAAAAAAGTAGTTTGCGTTTTCATTAAACAAATGCGAAAAAATTTGTATCATATCTCGTCAGCGTCATCTATTTTTGATTTATGCCATTTACGTCCCGAGAAAGTTCGTCCCACTTCAAAAAATCTGCTTTCGTCCCGCTTTGTATGCCGTGTTCGGCCCAAAATATATTTTAATTTAAAATTCTCATTTTGTCCCACTTTTCACCTCCACATTCTGCCCAAGTTTTTTTTAATATGTAAATTATGATTGTTTCAGTACAGTTGATGCGAGTTCAAGTTCAAGTTCTTCACTTGACTTTCTGTTTTTAAAATTTTGCCTTTAGAACTATGTTTCGTCTGCTGTCATAAAATATATCATTACTACTACTTAAACCGTAATACTATTATGTTTTCTGGATTTATGTATCTATTGCATGGTGAGTATACTATACGTTCATGTATACGGTAAATGTGTAATGTAGGTAAGTAAATATGTGTTCGTTATCGAGGATACATGACACGCTATTGGAATCTAATTGAGTGTAAACGTTTTAAACAAATAGAAAGCATAGAACAATAGAAAATTAGTAATATATGCTGAGCTGACTCCTCCAAAGTAACTTTAAAATAATCATAAAATAGAATTAACATCGTTAAGATGAAAATAGAATTTACCAATTTGAAAATTGTTTGTCGAACTATATAGTTAGGTAGGTAGTTGAATTTTTTTGATTGGAAACAGATAGGAATAAGAGTAGGGTGCATACTTTTATTTATTGAAAAAGGTAAGCGAGTGCTCTTAAGCTGTAGTCGGAATAGTAAAATAAAGCCCTACTTCCGTCGAAGTATCCACATTCATTAAACTTGAGTAATCTCTGTAAGAAAGCAAGAATGCGTCAAAGGCACGTTACATAAAAACTATAATCATTTGTAAAGAAAGTTTGTTTCAAAGTCTATATTTTGTTTATTCTGAATTCCATTACAATAATTAAATCCATTGACATAATCCGCGCCCTAAACTTGCTGATATTTCGAATTTACATAGCATGAACAGAAGTGCAATGAGAGGTTAAGATTGGAAAAACAAAAAAAAAACAAAACAAATATTTAATAAAAATTATATTTTCATCTTAACGATTTCAATTCAATTTATTTTGTTAGCTTTTGTGCCTCTACTCTAAGAAAAGTACATCATCAAAAGTCAAAACACAATTTCTTTCTTCGACAACGGTCAAAACTGAGATAACCCAATAAAACTGCTCCTGATTGCAACAAAGCTTCGAGGCAAGGGTCACCACACTTTGGGAAATGTTACTTGAGCTTTGTAAGGTCTTTCCAAGCTTTCTGTCTTCCGCACTCACCACTCATCGATGTCAAAGGTCCTATACTAATAGACAAGTTGTAAACAGTTTTCAAACTATACCCGATATTCATTTACCTACACTACGTACGCGACTTAATTTTTATTCATACGAGTATAGCGAGGTTGTGGAACTCCTGCTAGAGTGTAGGTATTCCTCAAAATGTGCAATATGACCGTCTTCAAAACTGTTTATGAGTAAATAACCTATTAGTCAGCCTATTAATGCTTTTTGTAGCCTAATCATCATAAAAATAAAAACTAGATAAGTCACGCTTAAAGGCAGGTCGTGTTATAGGCAAACGTATTCCGTATATACAAAATTGATTATGTATAACATGCTTATAAAGGTATAGTAGTATATACAGTAAGGTTGATCTACCTATCAAAGTAAATAACTTTTAGATCACTAATTTACTAAATTCGAGAAGGAAACTGTGTCTTCGTATACAAAATAGATCACGTGATTGGTAATTTTTTAAGAGGACACGCGAAAAATATATATGACATTGCAATAAAGTTAAGATTCTAAGGAGATTATCCATATTTTTTATATATTTATTTTGTATTAGTAACGAATTTTCTGTAGAAATAATAATCGAGTCCCTGTTCGAATAGTTCGGATGGACAGAGAGACAGACGCAATAGGGCTCCGTTGGATACGGAACCCTACATTTTTTAAAGTGGAATGTTATATTAATAATAATAATTTATTTTTATTTATTTAAAGAAAGACCTATTCAGCGTTGCCCTACGGTAGGGGGAACTGCCAAGGCTGGAATATATGGAACTATTTATTTTATGCAATGAAGTGACGAAACGAGCGAGGCGTTCGCCTGGTAGTAAATGCTATCGGCTGTGCTTAAGGCGAGCGGAAAAAACGAAACTCAAAATACATTTTCACAGAATTTTTCAGATGGCATGGCACCCTATTAACACCTCAAGGCGGGGTGTGTAAGTGTGTGTAAGAGACGAAGTGTGTGTCGGTGTGTGCGTGTGTGAGCCATGATCGATGCGGGGGCGGTGTTGCCGCTCCGTTCGTTTCCGGTGCCGCGACGTTGCCGGCTCTACCGTTAGCAGCGTTATACGGCGTTAGCCCAGATTAAAGCCTACTTTATCATGTTATTTTAGTTTAGAGTTGTTTTCGTTGTTATTTTTTAATAATATGTATTCAGGAATGTATTAGTATGTTTTAACATCATAATATATTAGTATGTTTCAGCATGTTATTTGAGAGCTACAATAAAATACAATATAATACAATACAATACAATAGTTTATTGAGAACACCAAAGTTACACGTCAAATTTAATTAAGTATGTCACAAAAAAAACTTTTTCTTATTTAGCTATTTTCCATTATAATAATCATATACCACAATACATCATATGAGCAGTGGTCAAATGCCAAGCCTATCAACAGTGTATGTTGTAGTTGCATGAAAATTAATAAATAGTAAATGTCTGAATGCAAATATCTTTCATAATTAAGCTATCATGAATATGGATTTAAAACCTTTTATTATTGTTAAGATTTGATTTGCAAATCTGATAATAATTAAATGCTTGTAAAAACGCTACGAGCACCTACAGGCGTAGCCTCTTTCTAGCACCCATTGCAAACTACAAACACTAGCTTCGTGCTCGTAGCAGGCCGATCCGACTACTCCTAGCAAGAGGAAGTATTCCGTTTTTGGTAGAGGCGCCGGTTACCAAAGGTACACAAACACACACCGACCTCGCCGGTGATGTCGAGGACTCCCCAGATCTGTTAGATCGGTTAGATTATCTCCAAATAGTCCACCAGATCAACCTACTAGGGCCCCAGGGCACACCCATTCTGGAGTGCCAGGGCTAGTCTGACCCCACTCTCGGCGACGGACAAGCCGAGGGTCGTACCGACTGAGGTGCCCTTGAGCTAAGCGCCTATAACCTAAACTAGGTCTAGCGCTATTTGCGCTTACCTAAAGTCCGGTGACGCTGTAGAGGCCGTCTGAGGCCAACAGCAAAAGTCATTAAAAAAACGTAGCAGGCCTACGATCGTAGCTTGTCTATTTAGGCGATCTTGGCTGATTACCCCAACCATATTTGGTTCAGGGACATAGCCCCGATTTTATTTCGATTCTGGGAAAGTACAAGAAAACTAGAAAAGTGCAGCATGTTTTACAAGGCATAAAACACACTCTTTTTCCTATTCAACTGTATTAAAATTGTATGTAAATTGGGTTGTATTTAAATGCGGTTTTTCGTGTTTTTTTTTTGGAAAAGTTATTGTAACTAAAACTTGATAATTTTTTACAATTGACACTGGCCGAATGCATAAAGAGCGATGCCAAAACGTATGAATAAATGTTGCTATACAATCGAGTTTCAATAAAGACCGCATCTACGAGCAACCAACTTATTTGATCTGTTACTTAAATGGAGAAAAAAAAATTTACTTGCAGCTGTCAGCTTAGTTCAAAAATTACGATGGTGGTCTCTCGCTTATCTGCAGCGTGAGTACCGTTCTTGACGATCGTAAATTTGACATTACATCGGTATAATTCGATAAAATTCGGTATATTCTCAAATTCGTCTAAGTTAATCTGCTATACCGACACGTCAAATTTACTCGCGCTGCTGCACAGTTAAGTTGGTCGGACTATAGCGAGATTGGCGATTACACGCAAACCTATTCTTTTTCTCTAAACCTAATTTCATACGAAAATCGACTGCACCTCGATGTAAAAAACCTAATTTCATACGAAAATCGAGTGCACCTCGATGTAAAAAACCTAATTTCATACGAAAATCGACTGCACCTCGATGTAAAAGCCTGGTTTTATTACTTGTTGAAAATATTTTAGAATGCTGTTGCCATCCCAACCATTCTATAGTAGAGAAATAGACAAGTTTGGTGGAAATTGACGGCGTTATCCGTGTTTAATTTAAAATTAATACAGCCAGCCTGCGCGCCGGAAATGAGCTTAGACTTGGGGCGGAGGGGTGGCGCGGGGGTGGGAGGGTGTCGCAGCTGCGAATTAGTTGGAATCGACGGTTTAATTTGAATGTGGAATTATGGAATAGGGAATTTTGCAGGACTGCTTTGATTCGAATCTCGTTTGAGGGAATATCCAGATGGAAAATAATTTGTTCAATGACGGTCTTTTGTGAGAATGAGAGGGACAAAAGATAGATTCTCCGTGAATTTGAGCGAGAGAAATAGCTGCTGCTTACAAAAAAACTTCAGAGTCAATAGAAAGTCACAAGGACAAGATAAAAAAATGATTTATTAAACTTCCTCAATGACTAGTTATTCTCATCAAACTGGCCTTCATGTTCCATTCCTTGGCTATACAAGTGAACATGAACGATTTAGAAAACGTGCAGAACGTATAAGAACGCTTAACGCTTAACGTGTCGTATAAGAGCGCTTTCAAACCAAAAGTATTGTTACTTCCATTGATCAGTTTGACCTGGGTATGTCCTAAAACTACATCCAGAGCCACCGGTGCACGGGCAGCAGCGTCCTCTTAATTATCGGTGGTAACACTCTGCGATCCCCAAGCCGCCTGCCAAGCGTGGGGATTATAGCAACCCCTCCCTATTAAGGGAGAGGCCTTCGTCCAGTCCGTCCTGGCTGCAGCGATTGATCAGTTAGCCTCCAGCAGTGAGCAAGTGTTGCGCAGTTTACTTTTAAATCCATATTCAACGTTTCGTTTCGTTTCGACAATACACTGTGCACACAGTGTACACATAATCTACACATAACACACACACACATAATCTGCTCGCTGTCTGACAGTAGGTTTGGTGTAAACGCGACCTAACAGTTTGATTATGTATGTTCGCTAGTATGTATGTACCTATGTTCTTTTTATTATACGCGCGTTTCGATCAGCCGAGTTAGCTGACGACGTACGAGCATATTCGACAGATGACGGATATAGGTAATAGGCTAGATGACTGTTTTTTGTAATTGTCCTATTAAAATGTGGCCCATAAATATAGCTGATTAATGAAAAGAAAATGAAAATCTGATCAAAAATAACCAACTTATAAGCATTTTAATATCATGCTAGACAGAGAGGCGAAACAGCAAATCGTGACGTCACTTCTCTGTACGTCATATAAATTCTATTCTGACAAGTAAGGCGTGACGTCATTTTTTGTTTTGTGGGAAAGGGACAGAGTTATCTCTAACAAAAACTTTAAACGCTCATATATCAGAACATTATTAACCATTAATTAACAGTGCCAGTGTTATGTGTAGACCGGACCTGGGTATGACCTAAAACTGCATCCAGAACCACCGGAGATGGACAGCAGCGTCCTCTCCGTTAACGGTGGTAAACATTCCGCGTCCTCCCCCCTGCAAGCGTGGGGATTATGGTAACCCCTCCCTATTAAGAGGCCTTCGTCTAGCAGTGGACGTCTTCTGGATCTGATGATGCGCCCGGTATACTCAAAACATTTGATAAACATTTAATCATTATGTATCTTAATTTAGAGTACTAACAATATTCGGCTTGTTTGTTTGTCTATATTCTATGAGTTATAGACAAACAGTTATAGATATGGCCTCTGACTTGTATAGCCTGACCTACGCAAAGTACATGCAATCTACATAACGTAAGTTTGTACGGAACTCTATTATGGATGTCCCGGAGCATTGTTGGCTCTTGAATGGTACACACGTGTTGAAATTATGGACGGTAACCCCACCGACAGTATTTTGGTTGGCATTTTTTACTGCGACTTAAACAGCTACTGCCCAAAAAAGATTTTTTTACAATCAAGTGAAGAGACGAGCAAGAAGCGTCATGCCTGCCACTAACAGTAGCAGTGCTAGAATTGTGAACTTGCGAACACAATCCTGAATGTAGTGCTTTCAGAGTTTATCTATGTATTTATATATGTACCTATGTAAGTTTATTTTTTCCACCTTAACTTCCTAATGGCTGAACAGATTTGGATATTGTGAGAATCCTTACATCATTCCGAATGACAATAGTACATTATAATACAAGTGTGCTATGTTGGTCATTACACTAGAGGCGGTATCATGCGCGCGAGCCGCAGGCGAGCACGATAAGGAAGCCGAGAGTGTATTGAAACATAGCACAAGAGTTTCATACGAGTGTTTTCATCACACTTGCGAGGAAAAAACAAACTTTTTTGATAATAATCAACCACACAGAGAAAACGTCAACAAACATTTGCGGAAAATGGCACCCAAACCAGCAATTCGCGCGCAGGTTGACATTTACTTCAGCGGCATAAGAACTCTTTATTGGTATTACAAAAAAACTGTAAGGCCGGCTATATTAAGAGTGCTTCGTATACATACGTCTCATTGCAGTCACGTACAAACTTGACTTTACCAGGTTATACCTATTATAGCACAAGTGCCGTAATGTAAAGTAAAAAGCACGCGTGCGTAATAGCTTGGATTATGAGCCTAAAACCGATGCAATAAGATCCACTTTACGAGTAAGAAAATGATGAAAAGGTTTTTTGAAACCTTGTTTTAGCAGAGCAGTCGTCTTTTTTTGAATTATGTCTAGCTAACTAATTCTATCGCTCTAATTCGCGTAGAAGTTGAAAAAAAACTCAGCTGTTCTATACTAAAAGTTCATCGAACTTGGGCAATATTTATAGAACAGCTTTTTTTTGCGATTTCAATGTTGGCCTCAATAAAAGTTAAACTAGTAGTAAAAGTAAAACTTGTTTGATTTGATGTACAGAATATGCCCTAAAAAGGATGCTAACTGATTAGAACTAACCCTGTATAACGCGCTCGTTATGCGAAAAATAAATCGTTCAAATTGTCTATACTTATCGAAAAGATAAGAAGATTTCCCCTAAAAAAAAAGCATTATAATAGATACCTTGTAGGTACGTTATGTAGTTAAAAACGTTCGCAAATTGCAATCGTGTGTTTTCATCGCATACAGAGGCGCCTTTATCAGAACTTTCAAGCTGGTGCCACTGACGAGCTTTTCCACTTGTCTCTGAGTTGATTCTCTTTGTGAATTATTTTTGTAAGAAAATAAAAATATCAACAAAATTTGTTTCATGCCGACCATGGCGGCAAATACTCGAAAAAAATATGTTTGACATAAATTGTGTAGTAATTTCGGTAATAAATGTAGCCAGACTCGCTACTCTCTCGTCAAGTCGGAGAGGTCAGTGTATATTTTGGGGCCTGCGATCTACAACCGTATACCAGCTTCCATTCGGGATGCTCCTTCCATCGAGTGCTTGGTTCTGAGCTTGGTTTTGAAACCAAGCTCAGAGCGTGGTAACAAGATAATTTGTTTTATGACATTGAAGTTTATTTTAAAATAAGAGATTATTAAGTATTTTTATAGTTATTATTTCATTTTATTAAGTGATTATTTATTGTGACATATTTAATGAAATTTGACGTTTAACTTTGGTGTTATCAATAAACTATTTGTATTTGTACTAAAGGATAAATACCTGTTAAACATCATCAGCCAGAAGACATCTACCTACCTACTTGTGGACGAAGGCCTCCCCCTTTCCGGATTATTGAAAGAGGGAGGCTTGGGGATCGCAGAATGCTCACCACTGGACCAATGCCCGTCCTCCGGTGGTTCTGGATGCAGTTTTAGGATATACCCACGTCCATGTATACTTGATATATACATGTATAATTACAGTGAGCAGATTCCTTGTTTGTTGGGTTCTCACGTTGGACCAACAGATAGACATGACATCTGGCATGAATGTACACTGATTAAGGATCACAGAGTTAGAGGGCCGGAGAGTGACAAAACTGTACTACATTTATACCCGTAAAAAAATAACGATTTTTTACAAGAGATAAGAAAACATGAAGTACTATTGTTATGTTTATCTATTTCGTGAAAAGTATGGATTAATACTTATAATAAGAAATTTTAAATCATGTTTCATTGTACTTTATCTTATATGTATATATCATTTTATAAAGACATGCATGATCTTGTCAAACATTTATATAAAATTACCTACTTAATTAACAACCCTGATTCGATGACTAAGATGTTCAAATGTACCCCAAGGTCTTCCTATACGAAAGGTTTTTTTTATTTTTTACGGTACCTTTCAAATATTTGTGTATATTTTGTGATCATTCGGTGCCAAGTGGAGCCCACCCGCACGTAGACCGGAGTTAGAGGATAAAGCTGCCCATTGAAAAACTTTGCAGTGCGCACTTTAATTAGTTTACGGAGACAGTTTGGACAACTTCGAGTAGAGACGACAAAATATAATTATTATATTCGAGTTTAAATCAAAATATTATTCGTTTTTTTATACAAATGAGTGACGGGTCGAGCGTGATTTCGGCTGGTGGTAAGCATTACGCCTGCCCATGACTGTAGTAGTGCTAGAATTACGAACTTACAAAAAAAACCTGCACCGCATTACACTACGCTCGTCACCTTGGGATATTATAAGGCAAATCTCTTCATGCCCCGTGATTTCTCTGGTAACATTTCCCTTCAACCCGAAGCACAATAATGCTTGCGCACTAACTTCTTCTTGGCGGTAAAAAAATCCTTTTCAGATACTTCTACAGTTCGAAAATATTAATTCATATTTATGATTATACAATTTGTAACAAAAAGATTCAACAATACTGAAGGGTATGTATGTACTCATCATTATGAACATCTTTTACTACGGGGCATACCCTGAAATCGCTTAAAAAAACTACTGATCCATACATAAAAAAAAACAAATAAAGAAATATAAATATATGTATATATACAAAAAGTTCATTGACCATGGTCAAAATTTAAGGAACAGTTGTTTTCTTTTTCTCTATTTCAGGGTTGGCCCCGTAGTAAAAGATGAGTACATACATACCCTTCAGTAATTGTTGAACCATTTTGTAACACGTTGTATATAATATGCCAGTGTTTGCTTAAACATCTTTGTCACTGTCTGTTATGTAATAAAAATTACGAGCCGCTAGAGCAAGTGTTGTCAGGAAATATGTAAAAGTATTTTTATTTCGTCACTCTCATTGATTCATGAGAGTGACGATGGCATAGTTAAAATGGTGTGAACGCCACGAATTGCCACCGTTCTATAAGCAGTAGTTACAGTTAACCATTTTTGTATTAACTAATACTATAAACGTTTATAAAGTTTAAAGTATAAGGTATGATGTATCTTTCCGTCTGTTACCGTTTCACTTGGAGGAGTATGCTCTTTATCTTCCCACTACTAAACGGTTTAAAGAGTCCTTACAAATTTTGGGATGGTGGTATTATGCAACACATGACTAACTTAGTATACATACTTTTCTGTCGAACAAGTGAAATTAACAGGATAATCGAGGTACAACCGCGGGGTGCAGCTAGAGTAAAATAACTACTTATATCTTAAGTAATTCTTTAATTTTCTTAATTCATATTTCCTATTTAATTCGAACATTGTTTTTATTCCGTACTTAATCCATAATTCGATTAATTATTCAAGTTTGGTTCATCTCTACGTAAAGTAACTTCAGGGCTTCGGGCGCTGTCGCTCTGTTCGTGATGGAAAAAGTTGCGCCGGAGTTAAGTTGTGGTGGCTGGGTGGGTTGCTGTGGTCTTATGAAGAATTTCAATGACTGGCAGAGTAAGAAACTTAACTAATATGCTTTGTCTTAGCCTCGTTTGTGACGCCTTTCATCAGTGAGAAGTTGCCTTAACTTTTTGTTGCAAACGTACCCCCCACCATACGTATACCTTACTTTCTCATAAACTGGGTTGGATATAACACAAACTGATCTTATCATTAGTTTTTTGGGCCTTGGTGTAGTGAATCTTGCTGATTATAACTACGGCAACATACTTAAATATTTTATATTTTTTTCTAGTTTCCGTATTACAAGCTTAGTTTGGTGCTAGATGGCGCTGTGTGAAAAATGTCCAGCGATATTTATTTATTTATTTACCTTTGAACGTGGCATTTGGCGAAGGTAAACTAAATAACAACTGATAAGTACCAATATTGAGTTTCACCAGCTGGACACATGCGTGTTCAGCCCCTCGAGTCCACTTGGTGAATTTACACCGGGGGAAATCTTAATGATTTATGTTTCGAGTTCTATGTAGATAGATGATCCAACCAACATGATTTAACGAGCATCTGATGCATTGCATCAGTCTTTAGCATCCTACTGGTGGGCAAACGCTTATCCTCGTAGGGCTTGAGCAAACTCGCCCTGCGCATCGCAGTGATGTTTCATCACCAGACATTATGTTGGTCTTCTTACGAAGTCGTCTTTCACCGAAAAGACGGTGATACGTTTAAAATCCTTACTTAAATCACAAAAGAAATATGAGTAGTGCGTAATTAAATTTCAAAGAATTCATTGGTTTGGGCCCGGGATCGATCCCACGACCTCACGATTACGAAGCACGACGTCTTCTCGCAACAAGCTACCACGACGTCGCCGACCAGGTTCAGAGGAAAGATGTAAGTACTAAGTAACTACTACTAAGATTCTTATGAATAGTTTATAAATAAACTAGATGCCCCGGTAAACTTTGTACCACCTAAAAGTTTTTCTTAAACCAACCCTTCTAGTACTCTTGTAAGGCGAACGAAAAAAAATTCAACTCTGTTGAACCATCTTCGAGTTTTTGCGAGACTAACCCACGGCAGTTGATTTTTATACATAAATTCGCGTTTCAGTTTTTGTGTTTCTTAACTGCATGGTTAGCAACGGCAAAGCAGTGGCGGTTACCGGCGGTTAGTCGGCCGCGGCAAATTCACACTCAACAATTATCCTTGCGGACATACAAACAGGCGAGGAGATTAGCGGCAAGGTATAAAAGCGGAGCATTGTAGCCCCGGCCGGAAAGGCCCCTCCGCTCTTTCCGCCCGCTTCGCTCGCCTCGCTCGCTCTGCCCTCAGGAAACGGTGGCGAGTCGCGGAGACAGCGGTATCCTGCGAAACCGGCACCAATATACGTTGAAACCCGGTTAAGACGGTAATATACATTTTCCGTGTATAAGTGGCATTGTTTAATTGAAATTAAATATTGTCTTGAGCTAGACGCATGTTACGGATGTGGATGAACTCTAGACGATCTGTTTTTTCAGTATAGCAATTAGTCTACGTTTGTCGCCAACTCGGCCGATGGACAACGACGACTGATGACGATGGAGAAAATAGACTCAGAAGGTACTCATTTGCTCTAGCCTTGAAGATGCCCAGATTACAGTTTTCAGGAAACGGACAGCAAAGCAATCCAATCTAGAGAGGGCGGCAAAGAAATCCAATCTACAGAGGGCGGCAAAGAAATCCAATCTAGAGAGGGCGGCAAAGCAATCCAATCTAGAGAGGGCGGCAAAGCAATCCAATCTAGAGAGGGCGGCAAAGAAATCCAATCTAGAGAGGGCGGCAAAGCAATCTAATCTAGAGAGGGCGGCAAAACAATAAAATCTAGAGAAGGCGGCGAGTAAAAATTTACAGAAGGCTTTGGTTGTGTGCTTTTGCTCACTTTTCGCCTTGCCTCACCAGTTGCGTCGATGCTCCAAGATGAGCCAGTGTATACAGACAGAAGCAGTTTGATTTTCCTTTCCCGGATTAGTTAGCGTGAATCACGCGACTAAGCAAAAAGTAAAGTTATAATCTTGACCGTCTATGTACCTTTATATACGCCGGTATCAATTTTGATCATGGATCCTTTGTATATCCATATAAGTTGTTTGTAATGCTCCGCGTGTTGTGGAATATATGTATGACGTCACGGTAAAACTGAAAATATGACGGCTTTCGTACCCTAAATTCGAATCTGAAAAATTTGAAAGATAACGTGTTTAGAATCAAAATGACCTTCATTCGAGCGTATAAAACATTGGAGCACAACTTTTCCAAAAGGTTGGTGACCACTTACTTAACATATGGCAGTAGTATGTAGTACTACGAGTATTATTATTTCTTCTGTGGCAGAAGGGACGTCTTGGCTTGCCACCTCCGTAATGAGCTATCTAAAACTTGGAGGATCTAGCTCTGGCTGGGTATATAATCAAAGATCTAAAACGTGGCGTAACGTAAAGAAGTAGTCGGGTTATACCTTTTCAACTTACATCTGGTTTTTTAATTTACAATAGCTATAAAGTAATAAAGTGTGAATCACTAAGACGGATTATGAAAAGCTAGACAACTGTTAATTAATTACCTAACAAGAAACACCGCAGCTCGTATTTAGAGGCCAAAATAAATTTGCAAAGCTGAAAATCATATTGAACATTAACTTCACGAAGGAAAATTTAAATATTTTCTTAATAGGACACAGCGCCCTCTAACCGGGTTTCCTTTAACTACTTCCTCGAAATAGCGCCCTCTGCGTTAATTACCGAGAACTTTATCGAGTGCAGAACGGTGAGGGTTCGAATTGGCACCATTTCGTCGGCATCCCTCGCATAAGTTATGGAATACGTGACGCGATGGCGTTGCTTGATACTTTGTCGCTTTGAGATAGGGGACATAAAAGGTGTAGGTATCGAGTTACGAAGGGTAACGATAGGAAACAATATCTTTAGGCTACATAAACGACCTATCCGATAGACTGATAAACTAAAAAATATACCCGAAGTGCTGTACCAAATTGCGCTTTGTCTATGACCAGACAATAATGAATGTTGTTTTTTACTCTCGTAGTAAGCTTTTTTTAGGTATTTGAATTCACTAATAATGATTACACAAAATATGCTAGCTATGTACCTCTCATTGTTAGAGGTTATAGGTAGGTACCACAAAAGCCAAATGGGCTAGACTAGGAACCGTGAGATCGTGTTTTTATATCTCAGGCCCGTACCAGTGAGCTCTTTAGTTAGAGTACCTGTGAATTATCTTAAACCAACAATGATGATTATTAGATTGTTGAACAATGATGATTACAATGAGGATATGTGATGATTAGCGCTTTACTAGCGCCTAAATTTACTACATAACTATATATTATAGTAATAGAGTAAGTAAGTTCGTATAGGCTGAGTGGCCAGCTAGTGTCAGAGTTAATAAGCCGCCCGAAGGCCTCTGACATGGCTGACGGTTGTTGTTATAGAAACTAGAACAAACAACCGGGACCAACAATTTAACGTGTCACGGTAGCGCTCAGAAATAAATGCCACTCACGGTCACCCATCCGAAGACTGACCGGACTGTTCGTTGCTTAACATCGGTGATCGTTTAGAATCACCTAGACAAGCTACGCCGCGAGCGCTACATTAAATTAATAATATAATCACACCTGGGTATGTCCTAAAACTGCAACCAGAACCACCGGAGGATGGGCTGTAGCGTCCTGTCCGTTAACGGTGGTGAACATTCTGCGATCCCCAAGCCACCTGCCAAGCGTGGGGATTATGACAACACTTCCTATTAAGGGGGAGGCCTTCATCCAGCAGTGGACGTCTTCTGGCTGATGGGTGAATATAATCACAACACAATAGTTTTCAACGTAGATCGGAAGCGAAAACCGATGAGGGTGAGTGGCGCGCCTTGCCTATGTCTTTGAGTGGACTTTTATAAGCTGATAACAATGATGCGAGCTTTCTAGTTTTTACGCGTACATCACATTGTTGTAATACGTGCGCACTGGGCGATAAGAAACAAGAAGAAAGTACCATGTTAGGTCCGTCCAATTTGATACGAGATGCAAAAAATAGGGCTATCAACAAAAGCGCAGCCCCCTCCGATACAATAAATGTTTTAAGTGCGCCTCCGAACTGAATGACGGTAGATGCGCGTACGCTCGCTCGTCGCGCTCTTCCGGGGTCGACACGTGCCGCTATGCGAGAAGTGTCCAAGGCACAAGTGCAAGCGATATAGCTCGATTTAATATAATCTGTATTTTTTTAGTAGTCTGTTGGACTTAGGTATACTACTAGGCTGATCCAGTTGCGTGTGCATGGATTCACATAAGCCATTGAAGCTTCTCCGGGCTCGTGAAGGTTTCCTCTCCTCTCGTTTCCGTACATAAGCTTCAAAGTGGTTTTTTTTATTTCTAAGGCCTAAATTCCTCTGTCATTGACGTCGATCGCGCGTACGAATGTGCGAACATATCCATTTAATACGTGGTGCTGACGTTTTAGCGTGGTTGTTTTTGTTACCTAATTTCAATTCCTACGCAAATTCCGTATTTCCGTATAAGTTTTAAAAGTTTGCAGTAATTTGATGTGATGTGTGTATGTTGTGTCGCAGTTTGTAATTTCGGGGTTTTAATGATTCGCAATACCACAATCATAGCAGTTCTGTTCGTGGTGTTTAGTTTTCGCGGTAACGGGCGTCGCAGTGCCATCTATAATCTACTTAATCACAGTCTCTTATTCGCAGTAATGTAATACACTCAATAGTAATGCGGTTGCTAAGTAAGACGTGACTATAAAAAGTACTAATGCGCGTTTTTTTCACCACAGCTGTTTTTTTCCGCGATTTCATGTTCGACCCCATAATAAAAGTTATTCACAATAATGAGTACAATGACTTTCGTCTTAGTATTACTGCTTCGCGTAACCTTTTATGCATATGTCTTGGGTTGTTTTTTCAACCGGCTTCAAAAAAAGAGGTTATGTTATAGATGTTAGGTTAAAATATATGAATTGATATTTGATGATTCTTTTATGTTTGGTAGGTCATACTTCAGAGGTACATATATATTTTATCGAAATCAGTTCAATAGTTTGTTTTCTAAAACGAAATAATAAAAGATGTCATCCAGGTAATCGAAATTGAAGCCGGATGTTTAAAAAAAATAACTTATATAAAATTTAAAAAATATTGTATTTTCTTCTACTCTATTCTTTTCATTGTACTTTTTGTGAAAGCCATTATGACGCTTTATAGAAAGCTTCTTCCTTGACTTTTTTAACTCAGAATACCACCAGTCCATTCAACCTGCAATTACATTGACGTATCTTGTACTTTAGACCATACCCGAGAAATCTATACCCAAAATGCAACGTAACAATGATTTATCCACCAACCCCTGTATTCATTAAGGGTGTAGAAATTTAAGCCATTTATTTTGTTAACTCTCTCCCGCCAATAAACTTACCAGTAAGGGTACCAGAGGGTAGTTTGTAATCTTAATGTTTGTATGATACGGCCACTGGCAGTTTAACAAATATAATGCAAAACCAGTTGATAATTAAAACGATCTATATGCCAGAGTAAGATAGCTATTACTGATAACAAAAATATTATTATTGTACCTATACGCTTTATGAGATTCAGGATAGGATGTGGGTTGGGAATTCTACCCAGGCAAAAGATTAAATGGCAAACAGATGCATGTTCTATATTTACAAAAAAGTATAAAATTCCTGTGTCAGTTATCTGGTTCCTGTAGCCCAAGTTTTGTTTAGTTTGGGTCGAAGGCGCTATGTGAAATGTCCTCCAATAACAAAAACTAGCAGCAAAGAACAAAGTTGTTTCTTCTCAGATAACACTTGGTAACCCGCGTCGAATGGGCAATCGGCTCCACTCTCTGGCGTGATGAGTCCAACGGAAGTCAATGACAGCATGATATACTGACTAATGGGTTTGGTACACATTCAATTTGGCGAGTTAAAGGGAGTCGGTTAGAGGTAGAACATATGAGTCTTTATCATTACTTACTCGAAAATTGGTAGTGGGTTTGACCCTTCTCGTCCTGCACGGCTTCCCCCATGGGGAAATGCGAAAGGAAAAAGTTGAAAGTCGTATGGTGTTAATCCTATAGAAATAGCAATGAATTCGTACCCCATGATTATGGTGCATTTCCACCGAAGCGGAGACAAGCAGTGCGGAGGTATGTGCAGGAATTATAACTAATCACAAAAGATGGCATTTAAATTATGTCAATGTTTATGGCCGATTCCTGCATACTCTCCGCTCAACTCCGCTACGGTGGAAAAACACTCTTACGTTAATAGACAATAGTTTATTTATGGCAAAAAGTTAAAAATTAAATAACAATCACATTGAGCTCAGAACTTAAAATATAAAAATATAAATAAACTATTTTACCCACGCAAAAAAAACCTTTTTTATTGCCGGTGGATGCAAATGGCACGTTGTCGTACAGTGTGGCGGTCTAAGGGGGAGGCCTTCGTTCAGCAGTAGACGTCTCCGAGCTGATAATGATGATGATGATTTTACCCTTTGCCATAAACCGGTCCCAACTTAGCATGATGCCGTTTGTGAACAACCGAAATTAAATTTTCAGTAATGGCAACATCAATTACATACACAAGACCTATACATTTCTTTGCACAAGACCAACATCACATCACTTAGATACACGACACAAAACAGACAATATATAGATACTTACATCCATAAAACATTATTTGATGACATTCGACTTTTTAAACATTAAAACCCATCAACGCAGTATTTACTTTCTCTATGCCCACCTATACGGTTTTTAGCTGGCATTAGGTAACCGGAGCATTTTACTTCCTAGTAGTTGCGAGTCACGCCTGTGGAAACTCCATGCAAATTGACAGTTAGCTTCCGCCAGAGCAAATCCATACATAAAAGCCGGTTATTTATTTTGTTTATGCGATGGAACATTCAAGCAGTAGAAAAGAATATTGGAAAAGCTGGAGAAAATATTTTTGCCCGGTTCATATTATTTCAGTCGATGAATCCAGTAACTGGACTGGATGTTATCGTCTGCAATTTTGACAGGCGCGCTGCGCCGGAGTAAAAAATAGAACGACGAACAAGAATATCATTGGCATCGTAACTCAAAACTCACAATAATGTTATTTTCAGTATTTTTGCTTAGTAATAATGGACAGCCATTTGATGTTTGTCCAGTGTTCACCGCTTTATATAGCCAACTTATAAAGAACGTCGTACTCGTAAAGGACGTTAGTACCTATAATACGCTTCCAACTGCCATCAGTCACATTGCCATAATCCCCACGCTTGGCAGGCGGATAGGGAAACCAAGCTTGGGGTTATTATATCTACCTATGCAAATTTTGTCATATCGATATATGTATTTATTATTTAATTACACTGCATTTCTATGTTAAAACAATTTGTACAAACTTTGACGAGTACATACCACGAAGTCGTTACTATACCTACCTATAATAATAGATTACGGTTATGACCATAAACAATATCTATTTAACTATCTATCTTCACGTCTGTAATCTTTAAAATATTGCAATAGACGCATCGAGTATTGAGCATTCATACGCCCATACATAGCTTTACTTTATTCAAAAGTTCATCCTAAGCTTCCCATAACTAATTAAGCTATTTCAAAGTTCCATATAAAAACATAATGACAATGCATAACAATTACAGCAGCTTTGAATTACAGTTCTGAACGCTATCTCTACATTATCTCCAATGGCATGAGAAAAAATCAGGGCTATGCACGGTTGTCGCCGCAAATCGGGCTGCGCGTGCGCTTTCGTCACGCAACCTCCCTAATGATCAAGGCCCTTCATTCAAGGGTCGAATGAAAAAAAAGCATTCTAGATCAATTGGCACGCGCTCGGTGGAATAGTTCTCGTTAACATGTTTAAGTTGTACCCTGTATAATTTGGAGTACAATTGAAAGTAAATGCCAAGTAAAAAGTAAAAAAGTAAAAAAAATGCCTCTGCCGAGGTTAGCATATTTGCGCCGTTTGGTGTTGAGACATTGTGTCCGTGGGGACCGGGAGCTCATTATCTTTTCAAAAACATATCCGAGCGCCTGGTTGACGCCACGCGTGATCAAAATGCTGGCGTTTATTTGGCTCAACGCATAAGTATTGCCATCCAGCGTGGCAATGCCGCCAGCATGCTGGGTACGCTGCCGACTGGTAGTGGGTTTGAGAATTTGGATTGTCTCTAGACTTGCATCGGTCTGGATACAATCCTTTTGTTTTTTGTTGTGTAGTAGGCTAAGTAGTCTTTGTAGTTTGTTGTAGTTAATAAAGGCTTATGTCTAAAAAAAAAAAAATTTAAAGTAGGCTCTCAATACAACCTAGCCCAATCCTACTATATTCTGCTCTACCAATACTATAAATACTTTTTTCTGCTACTATATTCGTACTATATTTTTTGAACCCTCATTATTAACGTCTTCTTCTTTTCTGTTTAAAAGCTGTCGTTAATTATGATTAAATTTTAGTGTAAGTCGATTCATTATGGTTCTTGTTATGCAATAAAAATCATAACCTGGTTCAGAGATAAGTAGCTGTATTTTCAGAAATCAGGTGTTTTGTTTATATTACAAAACCTGGTAATTATAATTTGTTCACAAAATTTTAAATAAATAGATTACCACTAAATTTCGCTGAACTAAAATATCGCGTAAAATATAGTCCAATACCTGTTTAAGCATGCCCTGGAAGGACCACAACCATCACCCTGTATACTTGACATTGGCAGAACGCTCGAGAGCGATGTCAATGAACAAAACAAAAAAAACATCTGAGTCTGAGGGTCAAGAGTTAAGCCTCAAGATCTGCCTGACAACTGTCACTATATTATCGACAGTGACTATCTTTATTCTTTGAACTTTTAGAGACAATCTGAGTACCGTACTTACAAGATAGTCTTGTAATAAGTGTTACTACTACACCACAGGTATTCTATCAGCTATCTGGTTTCCATTGTACAAGCTTTGCTTAGTTTGGGCTAGATGTCGATGTGTGAAATGTTCACCGTTATTTTTTTTTTCCAAATTAAATGTAATACTGAATTTGTATTATTATTATTAAACAAAATATAATAAAAAAATTGTATTATTATTATACAAAATACAAATAATTTATTGATAACACAAGTAAATTTTCATTAAATAGGTATGTATTTCACAAAAGTTATTTTGTAACCACGCTCGCAGCTTGGTTCTGAAGCATGCGGTGCGCGGTGGAAGGAGCATCCCGAATGGAAGCTGCTATGCGGTAGTAGATTGCGGGCCCCAAAATACTAGTAGCTACTGCAGGATAATCATGTAACTTTTCGGGATCGCGATTCGGATACGAGTTGTCAAAAATAGACACTTGTCACTGTCACTGCCAAAACTCATTTGACCCTGCAGGGCAGGATGAAACGCTAAAAGACCGACGGATTTGCTTAACTTAATTAAGGAAATCAATGCATTCGTTCGATAACGATAGCGAGAGAAATCCCTCCGTGATACTGTGAAGCTGTTACAGTGACAAGTGACTTTTAGGACAAATCGCGATCCGAATCGCGATCCCGAAAAGTTACATGATTAGCCTGCTGGTACCGATATTTAGAAGCTGTGGCCGAGTGGTAGGTACTTAATTACGGCGGTGCATGGCTCGGCGCGTGGCCGATTTTAGTCACGGGCTCGATAGCTCTATGCCAATGGACTATTTATTTTGGAGTGTCCGTGATTATGTTGTTTAATAATACCATGTGGGGCTGAAGTTTATTTGTATTTGCGTGTACTGGGGACGATATTACAGAAAATATTAGGCACTTTTTAAGTATGTTATATTTTCACTTTTCAATATGACGTAAGGAATACTCTGCATAAATTTACCGTACTGTCTTTAAACTGATGTTTCCTGTATCATGAAGTAAAAGTTCCTAGTAAAAAAATCTTTTAAGATAAAATTTGAATAGTAAATCAGACGGCGGACGGCGAAGTAAATCGGACAGTTAGTAGCAATGTTAAATTTGACTTTAATAATAACATACTTTAATACAGTTTTGTTTCCTATGCCTAACGTAGAAGAGAAATTGCTACCTTGTATTTTTTACCAGAGAAATTACTGGGTATAATAAGATTTTACATCTAATATCTCAGGGTGACGAGCGCAATGCGGTGCGGCGCAGGATTGTATTCGCAAGTTCACAATTCTAGCACTGCTACTGTTATGGGCAGACGCGACGCTTACCACCAGGCGAACGTCGTGCTATTCCCGTCACTTGATAGTATAAATAAAAAAACCTTGCAAATTTTGCAAAATTTCTATTCAGTACTGTACCTACTTTGAAAGATTGTTCTGTAATTGTTCTGATCCTTAGTAAAATCAACGACCCGTTAACCGTTAACCACCTAGATACGAATTAAAGTCGAAATCATGTCAAACGTTTAGCGCATACAGGGAGACATCAAAAGAGAGAGCGACCCAGCCTAATCGTCAGTTACAACAAAGGTCAATACCCATTAAGATGCATTTCACGACGCGTGACAACATGTGATTTTTTTATTATAAGCTGATGCTTAGGTTTAAGGTAAATTTAGCTATGAAGACTGAAGGAAGTGAAGATTTCAGTTAGACATTAAAAAGATATTCTGCAAGCTTACTCGTACAAAAACATTTACAAAAAATGTGAAAAGATTATATACAGGGTATGGGAATTGATGCCAAAAACGAAGACAGGTGGTAGTATTGGTAATAATTACAAATTCGATACAATTAAGAAAAAGTAAAAAAAAACTTTTTTTATTATAGTTTTTTGTTAGTTACTTTAAAAAAATATGTTTTATAACTTTTAAGGATATTATTTAAATTGTTGCTTTACAAAATATTTATTACCTATTTTTAATTCGCACCACACTATGCAAAAAATATCAGGCTGGGTAGTACTCTACACCATTATCAGCTGATGCTAGAGATTCACGAACAACCTCCAAATATTGACATCTATATTGTCAGCATTTTTTTTTGTCCTGTCTTGGTTTTGTGTGCTTCCCTTACAGGCTTACACGCTGTTTGTCATCGTAGTCCGTTTAAACCCTAACAACCGCAGTAGATGGTACAATTAAAAGTAACCCTGTATCTTCAAAGCTGACGAATTATCGTGCTCAGTTGAACGATTCAACTGTGATGGACTTACGAGTCGTTTGAATCAGTTAATTGGTAAGTGGAAGGGATTCACAAAATACGAAAGTCGCAAGCCATACTTTAGCTTTCTACTTGAAGAGCTGTAAAGTATGATTCCACATTTCAGTGATTGACGATCGTGACGATTTTGGTGACTGAAGACCTCAATGGTTCGGTAGCATATACAAAGCATTAGAATCTACATATGTAAATACAAAAGTAGGACTATACTAAGTACATACCCTGTAAGGGCGTCGCACATTTTATAATAATGTATGATATACAATTTAAGCGAGGCGTCTCAGCAGTGTGAGTACGGTTCTATCTCGCTAAATTTGACGTGTCAGTATAGCAGATTTACTTAGACGAATTTGAGAATTTACCGAATTTTGTCGAATCGAATTATACCGATTTAAATTTCAAATTTAGCGACATAGAACGGTACTCGCGCTGCAGGTTAGTTTCGCAGCAGGACATCATAACAAGTCTAAGCCTGAGAATTGTCTGCCCGCGTTAGTTGTCTCTACCTTTGTGTGTACTATGGCATCTGCATATGGCTCTGAAAAATAGATTTATTGTGAATTTTTAAATTCATCTTACTTATTTACTTATAGGGTACATCAGTAGAGCTCTGACTGTAACCGAAAATACGAATAAACGTTCAGGATTTTTTGGGTTATCAATATTATATAATTATGCAGTTTAGAAATTTTTAAAATTAGTCCTAAAAATAACATTTAATTATATAAATGGTGTATTTTTTTTTCATAAATTTATCTATTTATTAAGATTAATCTAGTTATATCTCTTTCATTTTTAAACTAGTGATCTAAAAATGTAAGCTCTCAAATCATCAAGCCAACTGATCAACAGGGCGTGACGTCATTATTCTATGACGTCACATAAGCGAGATAACTTACCAACGGGTGCTCGCTTATTTACATAGAAAACAAGTTAGATTCGTACGCGAATATATTACGAAGTGGGTGAATAAATTTATTCAAAGAGGGTTGGATATACAGTTATTGATTTATGAATACAGCCAATTAAATATTGTGTTGCTGAAAGTATTAAGTAATTAGGACATGTTCACTATAAATAAGTGGCCGCTGGTCAAAACGATGGATATCAAAGAAAAGCGAAGGCCCTTGGATATCGTGTAAAAATTTAACACAAAACTAGAGTTTAGAGCCCAACTCTATGAAAACTGACTTAGTTTTGACACATTTCTGTTTTATTTCTTTGGATAAAAACCAGTCAAAAGAGTCTACGGAGGAGTGAAAGAATTTTTGTATTATTTAAACGTGATTAAACCGTAATAAAACAAAAACGGCGACTCGTAAGCAGATAAAAAAAAAACCCTTTAGTTTTGATGTATTAAATATACACACTTATACCACATAGGTAAGTACAGCCTACAAATCCAATAAGTTACCCACTGTGTATGTTTATAAGGCTATATACTATTTCATCAACACTGCGCAGGGCTAGACGGACTCAAATGCCTATGTTTTTAAATAAAGAACTACTTGTAGGGTAAAAGAAGGTTATGATCATCCACACATAAGGACGGCTTAAAAAATAGGCGCATATTCTATTTTTTGCTCCCGACCGACTTCATCAACCGACTTCAAAAAAGGAGGATCTCAATTCGAATGTATGTTTTTTTGTATGAATGTTACGTGATTACTCCGCCAATTATGAATCGATTTTGAGGATTCTCTTCTTTTTGGTAGTTGATATACTTCACAGATAGTCCCATATATATTTTATCGAAATAGTTTGGTAAATCAGAATAACTGGAAAATATGAAGATGTCATAGGTAGTTGAAATAGAAATCGGTTGTATTTTATTTTTTAAGCGTATTATTTGTGGTTGATTTACGAGTGATAACTACTTAATAGCTTTATTAGACACTAGCAGTTCCAGGGTAAGCGTAGCTGTGACTCATAGTTTTTTTTAAATTATAGCTTTAGCTCAGGGATACTGTAGCTTACTTAAGTACTATTAGTGCAAGGTGTATGTAAACCAGATCAATATTTCTGAAGATTATCTCTATCTCTTTATAATGTTAATAGAAAGATAATCCACGAGCACTGACCTGTACATTTGGAAGCTCGGAGAGTTTCTGTGAGAGATGGCGTCGAGTATCCCTTGCTAAGGCCTCCTGATAGCTTCTCCGTACCTGGAGATGAAACATTTCGTTGTATTACAAAATATTTTGCAGTGCTGCTGTGAGAATATGAGATACTAAATTAGGGTTCTCATAACACGCCTTGGTTTTGATTAATATCCACTTCACTTAAAGTAAAGATAATATATAAGTAATAAAATAAATAAATATTGGGGGACATTTTTTACACACAGCGCCATCTAGCCCCATACTAAGCAAAGCTAACTAATACAATAAAAAATATATAGTATAATACTATTATACTAACTTACAGGCACAAAATGGGTATGTACAACCGTATACAAATCTATATCAGTGTCAGATATTGTTTAACATTTTGTCTTTTATCACAAGCAAAAAACAGCCAAGTATATCAGATGAATTTATGCATCACAATAAATATTGGATATCAATCTAAAATATATTTTTAATTCAGCGTGGGGTTATAAATACAAATCAAATCGCATTTTGTCAATTTCTATTATATCTTGTTTTACTTTTAAAGTTTGACACTAAAAGCATTTCTATAATAGTAACATGAAGTTAGATCCAGGCAAAAGAAACCACATTACCTACACCTCAAAAACTGTCTACATAAATATGGACAAAAACCATATAAAAAAAACAACAAAATTAATGATACCTCTGCTCCCACGCATAAAGTCAAACGTATCAAATGATCCTACAATATGTTTATAGCTATTTATTTCTACAATAAATATGTTAGGGTACTTTTGACGGGTCACGGCGGCCGCATCAAATAAAAAAGGGAGCCACGGGTCCCTATCATTACTGGTGTCTATCGGGCAATTAAGTTACCATTGTCTGTGATACGGTTCCCATGAAATGGTAAGCGGTGGGGTATGGCGTAAGCGTTACGGATAATGGTTATCAGTTGATACTTGTAACAACCATGGTAGGTTTTGCCATTTAAACTCATTGAATTCAAGAATTTTAAGAAGAGGCTCTTTAATATTGCTCGTATTTGCGTATTTTTATATTATACGAGTTTATTGTTGTTTTAAACAATATTGACCATTCAGACATTCTAGAAGCGGGATATAATATTCTTATCCAAAAGCCATTTTCATAGTTCGCATATAGGTTGCTTTTTATCATTTACAAGGTACTTCAAGTTTAAAATATTATTCTAAATCTCCACTCGTAATTGTAGTATCTATTGTGTAAAGAAAGAGTGACTCAAAATGAGAGTAAAAAAAACATTTTTATTTATAATTTATTACAATAAATTACAGCGTCTAAGCGTCCGAACATCCCCCCGTTTGGATGCGCGCGCGCCGGCACGCCACCTATTGTCAACTCTCGAACTAACGTTACATTGCCATTATCATTTCTGATTTATAAATCTCGCACGAGTGGCTATTGATTGTGCAATAATTGTTTGTTTGGAGCTGTGGGAATTCAAGTGCGGGATTGTCACATGAGCGCTGCTTACGCTAGTAATCCCTGATAAGTGTTTTGCAAACTCGGTGGGTGGGGTGACTTTGCGATCTAATTGTTTGAATTAGCTCAATTTTATGATACTAGTGTTTTTTTTTCTATTACATCAAAATTGAGTAAAGCTTGAACGAATGAAAACTTGTTAAAAATCTTTTTAAAGATGTATCCATTTAGCTTAGAACGAACAAAGTTTAAATCTAGATCCAAGATACGTAGCTCAACTTACAGAGCCCTTACTTATGACGCGAGATGCGCTGAAAAGTATAAAAAATATCTTTTATTTTTTATTTCTGACTTTATTAAGCAAATTTCTGAACCTATTACTTCGATACAAATAGTGGGATTCGACCTACAAATTTTTTACTACATTTTTTCTACTTAATTATTTCGCTACCGGTGTGATGGCCAATCACAGATCAAAAAGCTTGGTTCAAATCATTGTTGCCAATGAAAATAAGTAAATCTTTGTGTACTAAACATAAATAACCCAATGGGACTGTTGGATAGTCGACGATCATAGTCCAAGCGCACCTGGAAGTCTTAACTAGACGCTTCCTCTGCCGACCGGTGCGCTAATGAAAACAAATTGCACTTCCAACCCCGGCCCTTTACTAAAAAAGAATCAATACGCCTATCGGACCAGTTGTAACATGATTTATTGATACAAAATATTTCACCGAGATACCATCTAAAGTGCTCCATCGTAATTGATGACAATTGTAACAGCAGCGATTTTGAGCTGCGATACGTGGCGCTCGTAATCATTTTCGTGTTAACAACTCTTTAGAGCCCTCTGCACTCGTTACTTATACATTTTAATATGTTTCTCTTAATGACTGCGAGATTAGGGCTTCTGCAGTTATTCGAATTTTATGTAAATAGGCTGCGGAGAGTTCTTTGTTAAATATTCTGTAATCGTTTACATTATTTTGCAACGTATTAAAAGATTTTCAAGTTGCTATTTAAGTATTCTATCAGCTATCTGGTTTCCATGTTAGAAGCTTTGCTTAGTTTGGGGCTAGATGGAGCTGTGTGCTTGAAAAATTCGTCGTAATAAATTGATTTGAATGTGAATAAAAGTACTTACTTGATATAACATGATTTTTGTGTCCAACCATTCAACCACACTTTTTTGTTCAAATAAACAATATTACGATGATGCGCGTTTCGGAGATGTTCGTCCCATCGATTCGTGGAAATATTCGACTAATTTTAAGGTAAAGTAGCCAGAACATTATAGGTACCTTAATAAAACTAATATTTATGTAATAACTAATAACTATTTAAAAACTAATACTAATATTTATGTTATAACACTAGCAGCGCCCGCGGTTTCACCCGCGAATCTTGGGATAAAAAGTAGCCTATGTTATTATTCCAAACCATAAGCTACCTCTATAGCAAATTTCATCCAAATCCGTTCCAGCTTGAACATACAACACATACTGACAAACTTCGCATATATAATATTAGTAGGAAGTATTTATAAGTCCGTATTGACCTCCAACTCCTCTGTTGGTCGCCGACGTTAAAAGGTATTAGTTATTAAAATGGAAGTGATATTTGTGTGCAGAAAAGAAGCAAAAAGTTGTGCGTATGAAAATTCCCGTACCCCTCGCACGTCCCTACGTGCGGGGGTACATTGTCAGGGGGTGTAGGGACACCCCCTGACCATACGTCCCTGACTCCCATATATAGTCAAGCAAATTTTCCTCGTACTTGCCCGAATCGTGATACTAAATGTTTTTGGAGAAGCCCACACTAGTCCAGCAGTAGACTAAAATCTAGCAGCTGATGATTAATATCAATACATATCTATACCTATACCTATGCCTTATTTTTCTACTGCATAGGTTTTCTTTTAGTTAGGTGATGGGTTTGCGATTAACCGACACCGTAGATTTTTACGCCTGATGTGAAAAAAATGTACGAAAAACGAAGGAAATCCTGCGATAGATACTTAATTTAATTAAAATTTATGTTTTCGCAGTTATCAGGGAAAATCAAACATCAAAGAAAAAAGGTTTTCATTAAGGGTCCATAACGGAAGACTTCAATCTTCACCTTCGGGTCAGAGATGCTGCCAATTCCACCGAGGGACTCCAATTTAAATTACCACTTTTTAGGGTTCCGTACAGACAAGTAACAGTAAATAAATTCACAGTGTTATTCTAATGAGGTTACACAGGTAACACTTTTCGCAGATGGCGCCAGCGGCGGTCCGGATGTGGCAAAAATCAGGCTTTCTTGTTAATCGTTGATGAGGGCGTTGTAGATAATCTAGTCCATGCAAAAATACTGGGTACTGTGCGTTGTTTGAAAAATCTATCCAGCTGTTAACGGTCTGAAAATAGATTTGTAGGATAGTTGTAAACATATTATGTAGGACAAAGCAAGGCAAAGGATTGCTGTACAAACCAGTATATGCGGATGCTCCTTGGTAATCCAAGACTTTAGAATGATATCTACAAAAAAAAAACAAAAAAAAAAAACAACAAAATGTATGAGATTGACAGTTGACTATGGCCGCATCGACGATGCGCCACATAGAAGAAAAAACCGCAGTGTGGATCCCCATAATTCTTGACTTCTTCTACTTTACCCTTCGAGGAGGTGCTTTCTTTCTATCCTTTACTACTTGTCCGCTCCTACTACGAAATGACGATTTAACTTAATTCGTCAAGCGTAGGAATTAGGACCTAGGAATCAAAATTATTTTCAGACAGTTCTATCCGGTGCGTGGTTGTGGCTTTTATTATTATTAAATTTGGTATTAAAATAAAAACAGCCTAAATAGCACTCAGTGTAGTTTTTTATTGGGGTATAACCTCACAAAATATAGTGTAGATATGTACTGTTATTTTATTTAATATGTTTATTAATTAACTATTTACATGTGGTAAAAAAATATTTAAAACAACTTAAGATAAAATTATGAACTGTTATACAAAACAAACCCTAAAATATCCTAAAAAATAAGCTTTTTGGCACCAATCGTAGTAAGTATTATGATAGAATAAAACTATCTACATATTCTTAACAATTTTTAATATTGAAAAGTAAATTTACTGAATACGGAACCCTTAGTTCTCGTTTCGGTTTGGTTCTCTTGACGATTCTTTTTACATGGCATTGTGATCTTTTTAATGGCAAAAAGTATTGTCTTTGGTGAGTTCTTTTGTGGGCCAACTCTTTTGTAATCGCCAGACCCCTGCGCGGGCGGAAATAAAAAAGGTTTTTGTCTTCTCAAAGAAATATAATTTTCTTCTTTTAATGATATTTAGATAATGGTTTGGATTTTGTGGTCTAGATTTGGCATCACAGAGATGATATTTTGTAGAGATAGATACCTGAAGACGTAGAACAAATATAGTCTTAAGAAGCTACAGTAGCGCCTAAACTAAGTTTGGCATAAAAACATGCTTTCAACTTAATGTTAATGTTTGTTTAATATACCTACTACCTACTGTATTTGAACCATAAACACATTTTTTACACACAAGTTTACACAACTACCGAAGAAAGTCGAGATTTTTATGAAATACGTCCGTTTACTACCTACAAATATAATTGCGACTGTGGTTTTTAACCGGGTTATACTTTGATTATATACCCAGAGAGCTAGATCCTCCAAGGGGTTGCACTTGTCCCGTCATGTAAAGTAAAAAGCACGCGTGGGTAATATCTTGGACTATGAGCCTAAAACCCCCAATAAGATCCCGATTACGAGCAAGTGTCATGAAAAAAAAGGGTTAGTTTTAGAATGGCTAGATCGTAAAATGACTTCATCTCACTTAGGCCACTTCTCAAGATGCCCAATTCGCAAAATGGCCACCTCGCTGCTAGTCAAAATCACAAAAAAGTACAAGTAACAAAATTCTTAAGTCGTAAAATGACTACGCCGTAAAAAGTCTGGACAGTTACAAACATTATATATTATTTAAATATCTTTTATTTCATGCATTGCATGTACTATAATACTCTATAAAAAAAAATATGCCCATCAAAATATTTTTTTTACGTAAAAAGCCTTGACACATAGGTAAAAAAAAAGACAAAAATCTAAAAAAAAGCCAACAAAATAAACATCTCTTCATAAAATAAAATAAAATTATCCTGATAAGAATTCTGATACTTGTACTTTTTGTGATATTGACTAGCAGCGATGTGGTCATTTTGCGAATTGGACATTTTGAGATGTGGAATAGATGAGATTAAGTCAAATGGCAATTCGGATATTTTGAGATATGGCCTAAGTGAGATGAAGTCATTTTGCGATCTAGCCATTCTAATACTAACCCAAAATTAGGGATCACTGAAATAGCATTCAGGTTTATCTTATTATAAAGGGAAGTGTAAATTAATACGATTCGAAATTGGGGAATTACTGTCAATAATTGTTTTGGAACGAAATTGAATTCAAATCCTATTGTTTTATTACACACTTCATGTAATAAAATACACCTAGCTATCATCACACTGACATTTCAATCGAGAAAAACAATGTAAAACTAAATAAACTGGCTACGTAACGAACGGGCCATAATACAGAGCCACCCGGTAATAATCTGTTCATTTACGACCCTGTATACCACGTTTATAGCCTCCAAGATAAAAACACCGCCATTTGTTCTCGCTAACCGCCAAAAATCTCTTTAAAAACCTGCATCAAAAATGCACCGCGGCTTTTTAACCTGCGAAAATTCCCCTCGTTAAAGCAGGGAAACTGGGAAACTCCGCTTACCCTCGTCTCCCGACCGACTTTCTAAATAATGAACTGTATAATAAAAATTTATTTTCGCAACTAGTATTTATGAAGGCTCGGAGCCTTGCTTTGCGCGATGATCTTTAGGGCGGGGATGGGCGGGTTGCCATGGCAACGAGGGTATGTATCCCGCTCGCCCCCGATTCTCCCGGCGATTGTCATCTGTGGAAGATGTTGCCCCCACCTTGCCTTTGTACCTAGGAGTGTCGCGCGTAATCTAAAAGGGTTCTATCTCTCTCGTGCGCGACAATTGCGACTCTATCTTGAAGTGCTACGAGCCGTTTTGCAGTGTTTGCGTCGTTGAAGAAGAAGCAATCGATATTCTTTGTGAGCATATATACAGCGTATCTGATGGCACAATGCTTCCAGATATCTTTGTTGAAGGTGTAAAAATTTTAAGTCTGCGTGGTACGGGTGCTTATCGCGACGACGTTTTGTATTCGTTATAAATATGGGTAGTTGGAAAACGCTTTGGAAATGCTTTACCTTTTCAATAAGTATCTATGTACTATAGAATAAATGTAGGAATATTTTGAAGCGTTAATATTGTGAATTCGTTCTTAAGTTAACATTATTTACGCATTAATCATGGGTTTACTAAATTTATTTAAAATTGAGTACTATTTTCATACTGCATAGGATCAGTAAGCGTCAAATAGATATTCCATAGAATATAGAATATGCTTTGGAAATTAGATACTTTTTCGATTCTTGCGCCTGATAAACGATAAGTTGATAGTAAATATAACTTGGTCAGGTTCGATACGCAAAGCAAGCAACTTACCAACAGTCTTTCCTTTGTCCATTGAGCCAAGCATATCGTCATTCCTCGTCCTGCCAAAACCGAGCGTGGTGGTAGCAGCATCTTGGCCCAACTGCCCTCCATAGAAGTCTCCGAACGCCGTTGCCGAGCTCAGCAAGCCTGATCTGTCCTGCAAGGCCGCTTTGGCTTTCTCCACGCTTTGCTTCAGCTGTTCGAAGGTTGACTGGTGTAGGCGGTAGGGAGGCCACTCGGTAGCTGGCCAGGGTTCTTCCTTCAGGGCGCTGCGCTTGAGTTCTAGAGCCCCGGCGTAGGAGCAGCTGCTTTCGTACATTGCAGCTTTGAGCCCTCGGAGTGCCGATGCACACCGTAGTTTGCGGAAGTCAACCCTGGAAAATAAAATAAAGTTATTACTAGTTCCAAATGAGGAAGGATTGTCTCAAACAGCATTCGTCCTCCCTAACTTTTTGGGAGGACTGTACTGACTAACATTTTCTATTCTAATTGGATTTTTTATTTATTTTTTAATAAAAATTGCTATAACTACATATTTATTTCTAGTGTATTTCCGCTCTAATATCGTTTCGTGTTTTGGTTAAAATGAACTTCCGCAAAGTAGCACCTTAGTCAATCACAAAAAATATCATATTAATATTATTTTTAACGTCCTATTTTTTAGATTATGCGAATTTATTTAAGAAATAATAATTATTATTATTACTAGTTTGCCCCCAACAGTGGCTTTTCAATCAACTTTGCTCATAACTACGAATAAAAATTGAGTTTATGCCCACAGATATTTCAAGAAGACGCCAATTTGTTCCTGTAAACTTTGTGACCAACGCTTCTGTTAACTAAGATAAAGTGTGTGTTTGCTGGCAATGCTTGTGTGACGGCTATGCAGGTAAGAGTTAACTTCGACCGAAGTTTCGTAAATAAATTTTTTTTACCATTAAAGCCTGTAGAATAAATATAAAAAAAAATTGGTGGACGTAATTACACCGTCTAAAAGCCGTCACACACAATGAAGATGCTAATATTTAATATCGCTCGCCATACTATTTTGAAATGTATATTATTATCTTCGTTATTATAATGGAGAGAGCTTATTTTCTTGCTAACTACATAAGTTTATTTTTATCCCGGAAAATATATTTCTACGGACCCGTAGAAAAGAGAGTAACCACGTGATCATTAGTAGGATAGTTTTTATGCCATAAGGCTTCTTACGTCTCAATACACGACATAACCTTATCCGAAACAGTGGGTGGGCAATCCACGGGTTGGAGTCGGATCTCTTCGACTCTCTTCCCGCAAATGTGGCTGAGGAGAGTGATGGCTGGCACATGGCAACTCGTGAATATGTGCTGCTTACGGAAGCTGCACTGTTCAGAGTATATACGCAAATCTAGTGATAAGTAATATTTAAGTATCCTGCGTTATATTCATATTGTAAAGTCGTTATTTTTGTATTATAAGTATTATTCATCAACAACAGCCGGAACTTGTCCACTACTGGACGAAGGCCGCCCCCTTAAAAGGGAGGGGTTGCCATAATCCCCGCGCTTGGCAGGCGGCTTGGGGATCGCAGATTGTTACCACCGTTAACTGAGAGGACGCTGCTGCCCGTCCTCCGGAGGTGCTGGATGCAGTTTTAGGACATACCCAGGTCCAAACTATAATTATATGTCAAAAACTGAAAATACAAGTCACAAAAGGCAATGGAACCCGGAGTATTATAATATTATCTTTGGATTATTGTTTTATCTTTATATTAGCATTATTATGTATATTATATGAGCAGTATATTATATTATATTTGGAGTATTATATAATCTTTGGAGCCAAAGTTAAAACATAATAGTATACTAGTTATAACTTTAACATAACTCGCTATACCAAGTTATTTTTATACCGAAACCGAAAAAATAGGACGTGACAAATACATGGAGTAAAAGTCTTATGGCCTTGTTTATAAAAGTCTTTATGGCAGATTTTCCAAAAACTTTGTTATTTTAGAAAGATAAATAACTCCTGCAACAGTAACGCGGATAGACAAATTTTTGGCCATTTTCTATACAACAGAGGGGTTTGCACCAAAAATCTATAAATTACCGAATCGGTAAAAAAAAGTCAATCTAGTGTAAAATATGATGATGATAATTGTCATCTCTGCGGTCTCCCAGCTAACAATGGAAACCCTCTGATTAGTCATCATTTCGAATGATACTTTTTCATAGCAGTCGTATCATATTCACTGTGGTACAAACTCAAACGGATGCGTATTAAGAGCGTAGGTCTTTGTCCTCCAACGAATTCCGGTCTTGTGGCTACATCCAGGTTATTTCTTGCGAACATGTTATACCAACCTCATATCAGACACTCTCTTCCGTCTTGGCCGCTGTTCCTTTTCCTTGGTATTCTCCGTCGTGGATGCTTGCAAGTGGTATCACATTTCGTGATACCACTTCACTATCACGAACCTTCTTCACTTCACTGACCGAATGGTGTTCTGATCGATGGGTCAAGTGGACAGTGCCATTTTATCGATAGGATCGACGGTGAGATGATCACGACAGTGTCAGCGACTGCGTCCAACTGCCGCGCCTGCGACTGGCCAAATTGGACGCATCCGGGCAAAAGGGTCGTGTCGTACAAGCAATTTATATTCCCAGTTTGATTTGACCACGGACGTGGAATCGCTGTTACAACGCACGCATTTAATTGGCGACCGGATCTCGTCTCATTAACCTGCAGTTTATTATGACACCAATATTCATTATCAACGCAAAACCATTACTGTGGTACGCAGTACTGTTGAACAGCCGACACGTCATCTGATTGACGCTTATGGCGGTAACATTATGAGTTATGCGCTTGGTACGTGCTTTATTTCAGAATCGTGTATTAATTTGCATTGAACTACAGGTGTATTTGGCTGTCCAGCTATCAAACTTCCGGATATATGCAGGTTTCCTCACGTATGAAAATCTGTTCAAAGACTCCTAGCAGCTAACTGATACAAGCTCGGGATTTGAATCCACGACCTCAGTATTCCGAGTCGAGATGCGAAATGTTGTGTATATATGTCCTTCTTATATGTATTCTCAATGGATGATTATGCATGCGGTTCGTAAAGCATAAGCAGGTGATAACGCGATGCGCTGCTAGCTTGCTCGATTTTAAGCCATATGAGTTAAGTAGTTTGTGGCACCCATTTACAACTTCAAAAAAGGAGGTTCTCAATTCGACTGTATGTTTATATATTTTTTTACTCTATTATGTACTTCGAATTGATATTGATTTTTTGCTTGTTTTGCTTGTTTTGTAGGTCATAACCTACTAAACAAAAAATATATAAGAAGTATGAAGTATATACTACCTCTGAAGTAGGTAATGCTTCAGAGGTGGTCCCATATACATTTTATTGATATCGGTTCAGTAGTTTGGTTTTAAATCAAGATCCAGGTAACCGAATGAAGTCGTTTTTTTAAGTTCTTAGTGTGAATATTTGAAGGATCAAACTCAGTAGATACAGGAGCCAGATCCACGATGGATCTAGGGAGATTTTATTTTCTCATTTGATCTATTTTCAAAGATGTGAAACAAAATGTATCTGGTGAGATTTTTTTTGTTCCCGATAGATCCATTTTAATAATATTGTAAATTTAGATAGATCTGCTGATTTGCTGACTCAGCTTTGGTCTCCACAGGCTACCAACAACAAGTAATTAAGTAAGACTTGTTGTACAAAATCAGTCAAGATCATCGCTTAGCGCTAGTGGCGTAAATTGACAAGGTTCTAAAAAAACACCTTAGTCAAGAAACGGGAGATCCGTTATTCATTTACCTACACAGAGCCCTACCGCGGCTCGGATAACACAATCAATTGTTGGTCCTATTTGTATCTTCTGCACTGCTAAAACAACAACCGTCAAGCCATGTCAGAGACCTTCGGGCGGCAGATAAGAGCATATAAAATTGGATACGCCAATGGCGATAATCTGACTGCCTACATAATTGTCTGCCTATTTTTGCGGGGGATGAGGTATACACGCATGGTGCAGTTTCAAGTCAGTAATGTTTCTCACTAATAAAACAAATTCCTGGTCGTATGAGCGCACACCAAAAAAAAGTCACAACACACACAAATGGTATCTAGGTAGAATGATCACTGATCTATATACAATTAGTTATTTTTTATTTGCTTTAGCTTGCCATCTCCAATGGTATCTGCTCGAAGATTAAGTCTGACAGGGCTAACCAATCAGCAAATTTTTAGGGTTCCGTACCTTAAAAGGAAAAAAGGTACCCTTATAGGATCACTTCGTTGCCCGTCTATCTATCTGTGTCAAGACCCTTTTTCTCAGGAATACGTGGGCGACCAAGTTAAAATTAACATCATTTACGTTTTTTTTATTCGTGACGTTTGCCTAAGATCCCTTAAAACAAAAATTCAAAGACAACGCAAAAATATTCAGCTAAAATTCGGGAATTCTTGCCTAAATTGTTGGTACTCTAAAGTAAATCAAAATTAATATGATATTTCCTGTTAACATGGAATCATGAAATTTGGCAATAAGAACTTACAGTACAAGAAAGGGGAAACATCAGAAAATTGTTAATTTGTTGTTAAGTAAGATTTAAAAAAAGTGATTACTAACGTACATTTGCAGTTAGTCAATTGGACCTGAGGTATATAGAAAAATGCCCAAAAATATGTTAAACTATAAAGGCACATTTTTAAGATTGTTCCTCAACCTGATTTATATTTTTGGTGGCAGCACGGAACCAACGTTGCGCGAGTCCAACTCGCAATTGACGGCTTATTTTGTGTAACACCGGTGCTACCAAGTGTATATCGTGCTGTGAACAAGACAAGTATCAAACTGTATGTGGGCGCATCTCTTGGCAGGATGTCTGCACATTACCTTATTATATGCGGCAAAAACGCGCGTCCTGTCTGTGGGATCTTTTGTGACACGTGCTTGGAGCTGGACGAATTACGTCGGTATGAGTTAAACGCTAATCTTATTATTTATCGTCAAAGAAAATTGGCCGCAATGAGGTTCCACAGGCAAAACTTGTCACAGATAGCGCCAGCGGCGGTCAGTATGTGGCAAAATCTAGTTTTTTTGTTAATCGTTACTTCACCGGTAAAGGTTGTAAAACAGTTTAAGTAGGTACCTAGGTCATATCATGACTGAGGACATGACGGACAACTTGGACATGGAGCGGGAGAGAAGGAACCTCTCCATCAGATGTAACATGCTCGCGCGCAGATTTTCGAAATGTTCGGACGATGTTAAGGTGACTTTGTTCAAAGCCTACTGCATGTGTTTATACACATGCCAGCTTTGGACAAAGTACACTAGAGCGTCATATAGTACCATAAGGGTGCAATATAATGACGCATTTCGCATCCTTATGAAGAAGCCTAGATTTTGCAGCGCGTCGGGCATGTTCTCTGATGCACGGGTTCCCGATTTCTTTGCAGTTATTCGATCTCGTATCGCGTCATTTTGGGATAGGATACGGGGATCGAATAACAGCATACTGCAGTGCCTGTCCAATAATCTGTCATGTCCAATTTATAGATTCTGGATATCTGTTCATCAGAGCGAAAACCGAAAGTAGCCTATTGACCTATTTAATTTAGTTTTAAATAGCTGACTAGTTTATTTATTAAATATTAATTTTAATGTTTTAACTTTGCTTTTATTATTATTTTATATTACTATGGGTTATGTGCCTGAAATAAACGTCTTTATTATTATTATATCTATCTGCTTTTGACGAGGGCGTTGTCGATAATCTAGTCCAAGGAAAAATACTGGATACTGTGCCTTGCCTTGTTTTAAGAACCTAAGCAGGTGTTGAAGGCCTGAAAATAGATTTGTAGGTTAGATAGTTGTTAACATTTTATGTTGGACAGAGCTTTAATTAGCAAGGCAATGATTGCTGTACAAACCAGTATAATTATGCAGATTCTCCCTGGTAATTCAAGTCTAATAAGAGAAACACCATTAAATTGTAAGAAAAATACAACAAAATGTAACATATTGACTATTAGTTGACTATGACCGCATCGACGATGCGCCACCTAGCGAACAAAAATCGCAAGTTTTAGACTGCCTCGATGACCACTGCTCACCTAATGTTGAGACACGGTGTGGTCGATGGTTACACACTTAGCCTGGAATGGGAACTGGCTTTCAAGTGTCTCAAGTGCCCAGTTTTGAAACTTGACCATTGCATTGACGTCTTAGCCATAATTAATGAACAATGGGCAAAAAATATTACAATATGGGTCGAAACTCAAGGCAAACGGAAGACCGGATCAAGGTAAACCGGATAGATCAAAATTATTATGAGCTAAAGACATTCAAACCCTAGCTGGAAGAATAGGGCCAATTGGGGCATTGGGAAAATAGCACTAGACATAAATAATTAGATAATTATGGTAAAAAATAAAAAGAATCAGTATTACTAACAGAAATAAAGAACTTTAGTACTTAATGAATAAAGTACAATAAAGTTTGGGTGTCTTCAAATCCAAGGAGTGAACACTGAACTGGTTCCTTCTAGGTAAGCGTGCTCCATCCTAGACCACTCGTTGCTTAACAGCTTGGCAGGATGTGGTTAATCGCAAACCAAAATCAATAAAAAAATACTACTGATTACTTTAAAATTAAATATCCTACTTCCTATATTTATATTTTTTTATTATAATATTGTGAATGCGAAAGTTTGTCGGTGTGTGTGTGTGGGTGTGTATGTTCGTTACTCCTTCACGATGAAACAGCTTAATGGATTTAGATGAAATTTGGTATAGAAATAGCTTATACCTTGGAATAAAACATAGGCTACTTTTTATCCCAACAATCGCAGGTAAAACCGCGGGGCGTAGCTAGTATGAAATAAAGTTGTTTTTAGCTACGGAACTCTCACTGTAAATCACACTTGGCCGGTTTCGTTTTTAAATATACGATTTTTTTTTCTGTACCTACTAAACTTTACCTTAACTCAGAAAAACCAAATATAATTCAAGCAGTGGAAAGTTTCTCCCTTTCTTTTCCATGTAATTTTTTTTCAATATTCGGAAACCTTATAAGGAAAAGTAAAATAAGTTTCCTTGTGTATAACTTTTGTAAAGTCGTTAGTTTTTAAATATCAATTGTATTCATTGACAAAAATTATTAAGTAAGTATTGACAAAAGACACGGACCCAGAAGTTATTGGTGCACAGCAACAAATAAAAAATGTATCAAAAATAATACTTAAACATCCTACAGGCCCATGGCTTGCCACATCAAGCGGTAGAAAAGTACTACGTAGTACTATTATTTCTTCTGTAGTACTACCCCAGGTTAAGCTATAATACTTAACTTCCTACAAACAGGAATCTCTGAGAAAGCGGTCACTTATCACGAGCCTAATCGAGTAGAAACGGACTCCACTGTCCAGAAGCACGCGTCTTTCTAAAAGAAAAGATAAATCTCCCAGTTAGGTTTTTAGGCTAACAATTCCAAGAGTAAAGATAGAGGACGAGATTTATATAATCTGTTTCATAAAAGTGTAGCAATACTTGTCAAACTCCAAGAGAACAAGTTTTTGCCAACTTTGTTTAATTAGCGAACATAAGTTCGTGTCCCCAAAACAAAATGAATGACCTAAAACGTGACCATTTTAACGAGAATAGGTAAGTACATAATTTATCAAAAAATTGCAGGCAGCAGGACGAGGTTCACGTACTCAATACTCAATCATTTATTGCAACATATGTGGCTACATGCAGGTCTTAAGTAACATGTGTATATTACAGTAATACATATGACCCTTGTCAGGGTATGGCAACATTTGGTGCAGAACGCTCTATTTTACTAGTTGGTATTAGAATTTTGTCGTTGAAAAACTCGTCAAGGGTGTAATAGCATTTCGCTTCTAACATATTTTTTATTTGTTTATTGAAACAGTCGTCGTTTTCTATTTCTTTGAGAGAGTTAGGCAGCTGATTGAAGTATTTTACGGCCATTGAGCCGTACGTCGGACTCTATTTTCACTCCTTGAAAAAGGTCATCTGGTGTGATCGTAATTAAAGTCCGAGTATGCTACTTAATAAAACATGAGTGGTCCCGTACAGTTGGAATGCAATGTGCCTAAAACAAGTCAGTTTTCATAGTAAAACAAGATTACATAATTTTTTATCAAAAGATGTTTATATGTACTGTACAGGTACACTCTTCATCCGCCAACTTACAACTGGACCAGGGTGCTGTTATGGGCCATCGTATTTTGAGGTAAGGCCTGTGTCTAGCATTGGACAATTAAATAACTTATTATGCAATATGCAACACCCTTCAGTAGGCATTGCAACACCTCTATGGGAATCCAGGGTGCTAACCTACTTCACTCAATCCTGTTTAGCCGTCACCGGTTGAATTAAAAAATACTAAACATTTAAAGCCGTCACACACGATGAATATTTCATGTTATCTTAGATCAAATTTAAATGTCGCTACCCAAACAAAACAAATGACGAAGAAGAAGACGCACGCGGACGAAGTCGCCGGATAAATAAGGACCGCTCCCAAAATTCTCCACTTTAAATCATTCCGAGCAAACTCTACTGACTCTACTGACACGACCGATTCGACCAACTCGACCAACTCTACCAACTCCCCCCCCCCCCCTAACTTTTCTTCCTTTGAATGAACTACCCAAATATACATTTTCATCACTATAACTTCAAAAACAAAGAACTTTCCATACAACATTCCACCCCCCCCCTAAATCGTCCCTGTCAATAAAAAAATTAATGAAATGATCTATCCAAATCCAAATTTTCGTGACTAAAAGTCCAAAAACAAAGGACTTTCATACAAACTCCCCCTCCCCCTTTTTCTCTCTCTTGGGGGTCGAATTTCGAAAAATCCTTTCTTAGTACACCCCTCCGCATCGAGACGAATACACCCTCCAAATTTCAAGTCTATACGACCAGCGGTTTGGGCTGTGCGTTGTCTGTCAGTCAGTCAGTCACTCAGGACAAAGCCTTTTATTATATTAGATTTCAAAATTGTTTAGCGAGCGATATTTAATCTTAACATGAAATATTCATGTTAATGCATCTTCGTCGTCTGTGACAGCTTTTATAAGCCGTATCGAGTTTACAAACTTTCGCATAAAAGCAAACAGAGTCTAAAAACTTAAACAACCAATTTTTATCCACTACGTTGGCCTAGTTGCGGGTTGATACATTTGTTTCTACCCCGTGGTCCACCTACGTGGTTCACTTAGGTGTTCCACGGATACCTTTTTGTACCCGTGGAACACCAGGTGTACTATGGGTTATTAAATATACCCATGGAACACCCAGGTGTCCTATAGGTAATTCTATGTACCCTTGGATCACCCAGGTGTAGGGTAATTCCATGTACCCTTTATTCCATGTGTGTTTACTCCCACGTCCTCCCCTATCTCCTATTACGGAATTACTCACGCGAAGTAGTTCTCTTAGCTTTTTTTTCTCTTTGTTTCTCTTTCACTTATATAGTGGAGGATGACTGCTGGAAAATGCTTTAGCATTAAGTCCTTCTTTTGTACATTAATGTATTTATGTGTGCAATAAAGAATTAAATAAATAAATTGTGCATTCTGCCATTCTTTCCATTTTTCAGTATTTTAATACGGCCAAAATAAATATAAATAAAAAATAATATAAAAAGGTATCCGAGGAACACCTAGGTGAACCACTGGTAAGAAACGCTTCAAACAAGGTAAGTATTAAAAATTCACATACGCCATCGGTTGATTTTCTTATCCGGGCGTATGCAGGATTCCTCGCGATGATTTCCTTCACCGAAAGTCTTTACATACAACTCAGATAGGCTCGTTGGTCCGGGCCCTTAACTTGAACCCGCAACCTAACGATTTCAAGTCGAGTGGTCTCCTAATTAGGCTACCACGACTTAGGAGGATGATTTCTAACATTTATTATAAAAAAATCTGACTCTATGTAGATAATATCCGCTATTTGATAGGTAACATGATTCCAGATCATAACAAATGTACAGTAGAGCACAATAATTAATTCTCCGTTGATTTATGCGCATATTATGCAAGCACCTCCGTGTACTTACGTACGTCTGTACATTCGGTAGATTTATGCCTCTATGGTAATAGGTACGCTGCTACTCAGAATATATTTGCCTCGTAAACACTGCGTTATCTTTTTATGTAGTTGACTGTACTTTCAAAATGTCCGAGGCTTTTAAAGACTGAGGGATTGGACGGTGTTTTAGTATAAAACGAGCTTTTATTTAAAATTTATTCCTACGTAATATGTATCGTATATACGCGTAAGTGCTTAGTATAAAACTTCCCATCAGCTAGAAGACGTCTACTGCTGGACGAAGGGCTCCCCCCTAATAGGGAGGGGTTCCCATAATCCCCATGCAGCTGGCTTGGGGGTCGCAGAATACTTACTACCGTTAACGAGGAACGTTAAAGAGGACGCTGCTGCCCGTCCTCCGGTGGCTCTGGACATATAGTTTTATGACATACCCAGTTCCCTATATATATAGGTATAGAAATTAATGGTACTATATTTTAGTTTTTATAGCTTTATAAATACCAACCCGATTGCACTAAACTTCTAAAAATCTTAAGGTCAGTTCAGACCACATACACAGAAATTATCGAAAAATACAACTACGGTATTTAGACCGACATAAAAGATAGAAAAACGTATTAAAAATAGTACACAATATCTGTTTACCCGGAGGCGTCCATGTTTATAATTTTATTTTTATTTTTTACGTACCTAAAAACTACGTTTTTTTATATGCTTAGGGACGCTGAACGATACAGACAGACGCTGAAAAACAGCTGAAAATCCCATTCAGAACTGCAGCTTTCTTTAAAAAAAAAACACGATGATTTATCCACATAGGTATTGTTCTGCAACTTTTTGCAAAGGATGAGGTAAACACGCATAGCACACTTTCAAGTAAACTTTCACAAAAATACTTGTTCGTATGAACACACATTACAAAAAACTCACAAAGATCAGTGACCATTTTGGCAGAGGGAAACGCCTTGGTTTACCACCACGAATGATATACTTTTATTCCAAGGCTTTGACAAACAGGGTGTCTGTTAACTTTTGTAACAAGTTATTATAAGCTTTTTATTAAACAAGTATAATTTATGACGATTAAGACCTTTTTTTAAAAATTGTTGTTGAATATTTTTTATCTAGTAAAAATAAGTAAGTAGTTCAGCCCTAAACAATGTGGTCCTGCCAGAGAACATGCTCTCCAGCAGGAGCATTTTGAATAGATGTTTTCTAGGAAACTGTCGAATAATATATATTTTTAAGACTACAAAAATATACATTTTATTATGTAAGTATTACCTAGTAAAATGAAAGTGGTCCTGCCACATGATTTTAAGCCTATTTCTGCTATTGATAAAAACGATTTCCGCTTGTCAATAACGTAGAAAATAATAGGAGCGCCACTATCGCACACAGTTCTAAAAACTAGCGTATAGTAATAGAGGAAGATGGTTGGATTAATTATAATATGACCTGGGTATATTGCAAAACTGCATCCAGAACCACTGGAGGATGGGCAGCAGCGTCTTCTCGGTTAACGGTGGTGAACATTCTACCATCCCAAGGCGCCTGCCAAGCGTAGAGATTATGGCAACCCCCCTATTAAAGGGGATACCTTCGTCCAGCAGTGGACATCTTCTTGGCTGATGACGTGATTGGATACATTCACCTATTGACGTGATTATCTAAAGTATTTCCAGGACAGAAAATAAAATAAAAGTGTATTTCTGATGACGGCCAATAATTATATCAAAAGACGTTGGAACTTCCTAATGGTTAAACTTTGATTATATACCCAGAGCTAGATCCTCCAAGTGGTAAAAGCAATGCGCCTTTCATCCCAACGACAGCTAAATTATTAAATATTTAAGTTGTCTAAAGCTCTTTTAAATGCGTATAATAATAATATCATAATAACAGCTCGTTACCATTTAAGTTTTTTTTTGTAAGTATTTTGAAATGTGATTAGCTATTATTTTAGAAAATTCACTTTTGGCCGAGCCGTCGCGTTGGTAACGAGTAAAATGTGATAAGCTATTATTTTAGAAAATTCACTTTTGGCCGAGCCGTCGCGTTGGTAACGAGTAAAAGGGAAGCCGAGAGGAAGTCAAGTCTCCAGGTGTAATGTTGAAAAACATGTGTTTTTCTATTACAGTATGTGCTTAGGGATTTTAGTGTTTAGATATTATTGATTCTATGACTTAAATAGTCCTCAATAAGAAAACACGATTATGTGAAATTTTCTCCACAGACAGGAGCGATAAAATCATCGAATACATCGTTTTGCTCTAGCTGTGTCAAAGTATTGGGTTCTAGTTCCAAAACAAACGTCTATGTTCAGTTAGAACACAGGAAATATAAATGATGGAACTAGGACAACTGACCGTGTGATCGTGTTCCATCCAAAATAAATAAAAAATAGACAATAATTATTATGAAATGATAGCCGTATTTAGGTACCTATTTATTTATACATTACACACAATTATTTACATTATTCATTACCTATAGGACTTTGGCTTGCAATGGGACAAGATGAAATAGACAAAATAAAATTATTAAAATATTACCAATTTTTTTTGTTACATATTGTATTCAGGCGATTTTGGCGTCGTTTTACAAATAAAAAAATTACGCTGGTTAATTCGTTTTCAAATATAATAAAAAAAACAAGAAGTAAGAATGTGCATACATTTAACTTACAGTTCTTTTCTTGATCTAATTCCTTTTTAACAGCTCTTTCTTTTATATCGAAGAAAGTTAACAGTCTCAAAATCCTAGCAAGTATAAAGTTTATAATCGTACATACACAAAACATTTGAAAGTACACAATAAAAAACCAGCCACTATAAAATAAACCAGATTTTTGCGGAGCTATTTTCATAAACAACTTAATTCCAAACTCTAACATAAGTGTCCGAATCTTTCAAAAAAAGCTTCATATTTTATGGATGGAGTTAATCCACAAAATGACACGTAACAAAGTGCTAATAAAACTGTTTTGTAGCAACAGTTACCGAATAGTTGCATGCAATTGCAATTGTTTTAGTACGGGAGTGAGTGGTAGCTACTTAGCTACCTAGCATACCATTTTGTGTTGCAAGTATTTTAAAGAATTTAGCTCACATTTTTTTTTTAATTTACTTTAATGTTACAAAACAACAGTAGGTGTACCTATTTTTATACAATACAAGATTCTACATGCGAGATTTACAAGATTACAAATACAAAACTTTGTTTTTTTACAACCAGTACCTGTAGGTACCTAATGATCTGTTATAGTTTTCTATAGTCTTGACTATAGTTACATATTTAAGAACTATAATTATATTTACAGTGATTTGAACATCCAAGTGTGAACGTTATTTGAAATCGCGGCTACTTTAATACAATATTTTGTAAATATCGACAATCGCTTGAAGTAATAACAGTGTCCAGTAGTGTCCTCTCTATAATATTAAACATGAGCGGTGCCAACACGCTCGGTCTCGAACGAAGTCGTAATGATGTTTTATGGAAGGATTTGTTTACATCCTATTAGAACTTTTATTTATGCAATCAGATTGTTAATCATTCGGCGAAACGATTTTGTTGTGAAGTCTAATTTGGAAAGTATTTATGTTAGATGTCTCACTGTTCAACTCAGTTGAGCCTATTGGTTGAACCGTGTAGATATCGCGGGTTAATTATTTAAGTATGGTCTTAAAGTTATGTTTTTAATCACCTTTTGAGGCCTCTTTTCGGCTTGCTTTTTATGCCATAGACGTCTAACAAGTAGACAGACGGACTTGCCTGCCGGTAACTAATCACCGTCGCTAGCGGCCCACAAATACATTTAACTTCCCGTGTTACTGGAAGTCTACTGGATCGCTTGGTAGTACTACGGGTTTTTTTTTACTCGTGGTACTACTAGTAGTAATACTGGTAGTACCACGGTCAACAAACAATTTCCGAGATGGGTTTCTTCAGCGTTTCAGATAAAGAAGTGGTATTCACGGTAGGGGTAAATTGTAGACTTGTAGAGATTCAAGAAAAACCTTCGCATAGTACGTTCGTGTATCAAATAAGAAAGCTTCAGCCCAGCGACCTACTCACCTCAGAGACGGAGCATCGTTTAGCGTTCAGTCACAACACAGTCCATGGCTGACACAGTCACGACACGTCGCGGTTCCGGGTCGCCGACTCCGCCGGCTCCGGAGACTCCGGCAAGACACTCGGAAGGGTCGCGAGTAATTTGTCGGTGGAAAAATAAACAAATCGATAGGTGAGAGCTAGGCGCGCGTCTGCGGACAGGAAACGAGGATAATACGAGTGAGGTGCTTCGTCCGGTGGCGAGGGTGCGGGCGGCGCGAGGGCGGACACGCCCCGGGGCGGAGCCAGCGCCCGCCTGCGCGGGATCATCCCGGGAATGACGATCCTCTCTCCCTACGACGGTGCCCGGGACGCTGACAATCCCGAGAACCAATTGCTCCCCATAGTCCACTGACGACGCCTGTGACAGTGGCACATTTTTTAAAGGTCCACTTTTAACCGTCCGCCAAAGTCTGCCAAATTGCTTATGTTAGTCTAAACTCACGTTTAGAGTCAGACATTGTGATATCCGAGTGGTACGCAAGCTTTTATGGATTAGAAAAAAGGATTGCTTTTAACAGCTATTAACTGCGATTATGTGGCTTTCACTCGCGATTTGACGACATCTAATATCGAGTTGATGTTATGATGAACGAGCTCATACTGCGATTAGCATTTTGATTATATAGGTAATTATAATTATATACAAGTACATAGTGTTCTTGATACGAGAAGGTACAAAAAAAAACAGAAAATGTAATCTACTTTTGGTTATCATAAAAATCTTTAATATGTATTAAAAAAAAACTTTACGGAAAAGCTACGGAAAATTTCATCGTACCTTAGCCCGTTAGCCGTGCTACGCCGTAGTACTTCTACGAATCAAAGACGACGCCGCCACCCTGTGCCGTAAAGCTCTAAATTGTTGGCAAAGTCCCAGCGTAAACAAATAAAAAAACAGTTACGAGAGATAATGCTATCCCAAAAAATAAAAGAATAGCCTTATCCGTTGGCTAATATATTCATACGATCTAGATACACAGTATTTGTGAAAACAATGGCTCAAATCTTTGTAAGTAGATAAACATTTACGCATGATTGTATGTAAGATAGAATCACCGCTAGCTACGGATTCATAACGCTTTTTCACGGGACCTACAAACTCTGGTAGCGGGTCTGATAGATAAATTAAATTTTTACTATTCACACCAAAAATTGTACACAAAAATAAACAACTACTAAGCGTAACAACTAGTATAACAAGTGTTGACCTTATTGCTAAAAGCAATCTGTTCAAAGCAACCTTACGATGGAGAGGATTTAGGTACTTAGCGAAAGCCCCATGAAATTGTTTAGTTATAATACGCTTTTATTAAAAAATAATAACCGAATTTAATTTCGGCTACCTGGATGACATCTTCATGTTTTCCAGATATGTTGATTTATTCCAGTAATTTTGATTTAAAAACCAAACTACTGAACCGATTTTGATAAAATGTATATGGGATCACCTCTCAAATATCACCTACTAAACAACAACATAATCATCAAAATCAATTCATTATTGGCGGAGTTATCGCGTAACATGCATACAAAAATAAAAACATACAGTCTTGGTTTGATCACCTCCTTTTTTTAAAAGTCGGTTGAAAAATAACCCCGTATAAAAGAGCAATCGAAACGATAAATCTGCAGTAGATTGCATTAACTTAGCTTAGATACTACAACATAATAATCACATAATATGCTGTGTTAACACATAACATGGTATGCTAACACTCGAATTCTACCCTTGTCACAGGCCAGTGATAATTAGCAATGCTCAATGGGGGCTAATCGAAAGGGAAGGACGGTCCTCCCCTCACGCGATAAGTGCGGTTGCCAGTGAACCTTTACCCGATTATACCTAATACGAAAATATACCTGTAGGTAGATTATATAGATGTCAGTAAGTTAGTTGTGAGTACCTTTACGAAAGTATTTCTCTCGTGAATAAATTCAGTTTTATTCTATTTTATGCACAACAGTACCGAAAAGTGAGCCTAAGAGGAAAATCGGGTAGGATTTTAAAAAGTGTATCTTACAGGAATAAAAGCGTAGTTTTATTAAAAATGCCTCTCCAAGGAAAGTGCATCTGATGGGAATAAATCGATTTGCCTATGTACTTAAATAGCTCGGGAATAAGTTTTGAAAAGGAAACTTTTTTCTCCTGGCAATTATCTTCCTCCGACGTAATAACCCTTTATTATTAATTGCTAGTATTTATAACTATTTGTTTGTGTTCAGGCCTACCATCGAAGGCGTATGGGGCATATTCACCACGCTGGCTCAATAGCCAGTTGGTGAATTCACTACGCCATTGAGTTTCTTCTCCGGACGTATGCAGGTTTGTTTACGATGTTTTCCTTTTTCACCGAAAAGCCATTATTAATACAAGTACCCGCACATAAACTCCCAAAAGCTCATTGGTACGAGTCTGGGTTTAAACCCTCATTTCAAGGCAAGCGGTCTGCAAAAAGTCGTGATAGCCTAATCGAGCTATCACGGTTTTTTACATACTTCTTGCCAAGTCCCTTATAATTCCCATACAAATTTTCATCCTAATTTTGTATTCCATACCGTTTTAGTCCTAATTATCAGTCATCCTAATGGTAAATCTACAAAACATTACTACACATACCATCACTGCTCCTAATATTCATTGGATATAATATTTAAAAACCGTAACAAATGTAATCCTATTAATATGTAATCATACAGTAAATAAACATAACAGCTACTCATCCTAATATAAAATCATGAAAAAAAATCTAAGTCGCATCATTTCTACTCCTCACCTAACCTATCCGAGTCGAATCTGTTTGTACTTTTTGACTGATTTCTTGATGTAACTTTGATATAACTCGAGTCAGGATGCTCCGAGTCAGATCTGTCACTCATTTCGAACGTAAACAACTCAAATTTGACTCCGGGTGGGCTCCCGCCAGAAGCTCTTGCACTTTTTATATACACTTTAGGAGTAGGGACTACAAGACTAGGTGGAGTCGGGGTGCTCTGATTCGGATATGTCACCCATTTCGAACCAAACCAACTCGAGTTGGGGTGCACCATATAGGTGTAATTACGCTTAGATTTAATATAAATACATGTTGCACGAGTAATGAGGATTTTTGGGTAGAAATAAAAAAAAACCTTCGCTTCGCTCCCGCCTTAGCTTAACCTATCCGAGTCAGATCTGTCACCGAGATTTAATATAGGTACATACAGTTTGTTCTATTTTCCATTACACCACTAACTGAGCTAATTAACAAAAAAAACTTAACCAAAAAAGCTAATAACACTAATCATTCTTATTACTATTTATGACAACTAATCTTAGGATGTATAAGTATTATGTCACACTACTATTAGGATCGACAAACACAAAGACAAAAAAATATTATGCCACAAAAAAAAATGTGCATGTATCATTATGACTACAGTAGTTTATGACTGGATGCGTATGACTAATGACAATAGGACAAAAATCAGTATGTCAATTCTTAGGACCCCCTTGCCAAGCTATAGAACTACTGAAACAGTTTTCTGACTTATCTTAAGAATCCCAACCGCTGTATAAAACAAAATTATGGGGATCTATTGGGGTGCACCCCATAATACAATCACTCTCCTACGCCTTCAGGCGAATAAAATCCATAAAACATTTTAAGTAAAACAAAGGCAGCATGACGTGCGATATAATTAATTGAAAGCCGATCGCTAACATCGTATTGATTCGATAACACATCACCTGGCGTTGGGTGCGGCTCGATACATGCTTCACCACGGTCTCCCCTTTAGTACAGTTGCCTATAGTATTACTCAACTTATACCTACATTTCTTTTAAATTAATATCTTAGTATCAAATTCCTTATAAATGTACCTGCTCATAGCGAAAAAAAAACAATACATTAAATGTACTAAAAAATAACTGGTAAGTAGTCTAATCTTGTGTGATCGTGAGGTTGCGGATTCATACCCCGGACCCGTTGAAAAGAGCCCTTTGAAGTATATGTAGAGATTTTCATTTCAGGCTCTTCGGCGAAGGCAAACATTTTGGACAAAACTGCATACGTCCGGAAAATTAATTTAACGGCGTATGAGTCCATGTTGGACCTGGGTATGCATGCAAACTGCATCCAGAACCACTGGAGGACGGGCAGCAGCGTCCTGCGTCCTCTTAGTTAACAGTGGTGAGCATTCTGCGATCCCCAAGCCGCCTGCCAAGCGTAGGGATTATGGCAACCCCTTCCTATTAACCCTATTCTTGGCACGGTGGATAATTTGACACACTCAAAAATCTAGAGACATTCTGAGGCGTATTTTCAACAAATTTATTATTTAATGTGCTTATATAAATATTATCTTTATTATACCAAAAAGTACTATTTGTGTATTAGAAATACCTAAAAGCTATTACTTAGAACGCAAGACACCACTGTCTTGCGTTTTGATTGATGACGTCATCACAAGGCAAGGTAAGTTTTTTTTTATTTATTATATAATATTCTTCAAAAAATAAGGGAAATCATCTATGTCTATCTATTTTATGTAACTAAGTACCTAGATTATCCGATAGCTCTTTTTTGAAATCCTTTATCCATTATACTGTACTGTTTAATGAATTGAATACACACTATGAATGCAAGTGATAAAATAATGCACGAATAAACAAAATAAAATCCAGTAATGGGTATATTAACACAGTACAGAAAACACTTACTAATACTTACAGGTCGGCATAGTGAGCCTTACGAGAGCGACCGAAGCGTTGTAGTGTGACGTCACACTGTAGCCGTGCGCCCCCGTGCGGCACTCGATATTTACGGGATCTCTTTCAAATGGGTGTAAAATCAAAACTATTGGGTCTTTCTGAATAAAACAAAAACTAGTGTAATTGTATACATATAAACTACACTGTGACAAAGTTTCAAGCAATTTTTCCGAACCATGAACATTCTCCATTATACGTGAGTAAATAATGGGATAGAATGATAGAATACTTTCTTATACTCAGGGTTCCCACTTGGGTCCGCTATTTTTTAACATTTTCATAAATGATATTGGGGATTGTTTTCATCATTGTGATTACTACTTGTTCGCGGACGACCTTAAATTGTTCAAAGCTGTTGATAGCGAATCCGACGCGGAACTTCTGCAGGCTGATCTTGACCGTCTCGCATCGTGGTGCCAATCTAATAGAATGGACTTAAATGCAACCAAGTGCTATTCAATTCATTTCTCCAGAAAAACAAAAGGTAGCTACCATAAATACAAAATTAATAACGTTGTGATAAACGAACCAGATCGCGTTAGAGATTTGGGGGTAATACTTGATAGTAAACTGAGACTAAATTCGCATATTGACAGTATATGCTCTAGGGCTTTCAGGTCCTTGGGTTTCGTACTCCGTAACTGTAGGGACTTCAAAAGCCCTAGTACTAAAATCGTTATTTACAACTCTCTGGTTCGCAGTTGCTTGGAGTACTGTAGTGTAGCGTGGAATCCTTTCTATGAAATTTATGTTAAAAGACTCGAAAGCGTCCAAAAACGGTTCTTGTGGCATTTAGCTTATTCATGTAATATAGCTAAGTCCGTCAGAAGTTATGAAAACAGGTTAAAATACTTTCATATGGACTCTCTCTCTAGTCGAAGACGTATGCATGATCTCCAGTTCCTATACAAACTTGCTAATGGGTTACTTGATACTCCTGACTTGTTAGGCCTTTTGAACTTCTCTGCACCATCTAGATCGATCAGAGCTTGTCGCTTTAAATTACTAAACTTTTCCAATTGGAAGACGAACCTCGGTATGAATGCTCCCATCAACAGACTAGTAAGGGAGTTTAACGTTTTCTCCAAGGACGACGTTGTCGACCTTTTCGCGGGTGGTGGGGACAAGTTCAAATCGTCAATCCGTTCCAATCTCTCTATTATTCCGAAAAAATAGCTTTTTATTTTATTTGGATTGCTGTATCTGCTTAATTAATTCTGCCATATAGTTGCAATTTATTCCACTTAGGAGACTTATCGGCAAAATGTTTGATAGGTTATATTAATTCGCTTAATTCACTATGTTAACTTCTTTCACTAACAATCTTACCTTGACTTGTTATTTTAATAAACCCATGTAGTCTGCACCTATAATTGTGGTGACGTTTAGCTTGTAACTAACATACCATGTATCAGATGTGGGAAATGACGTACATCATGTTGGTGTTCTTAATAAATAAATAAAAATAAATAAATATACGCGAGTGGTTGTCTACCAACCAAAATGATTAAGTGCAAAAATGCAAGATCTGTCGCCGTACAAATAGAAACCTAATTGACAAACAAATTTAATGTCTGGCAATTTATCATCTACCATCATCATAAACATAATAAGGGCTTTAGTTAAACGACTAACACACGTTATCAGCATTATAAAACCAGATTAAAACATTTGCAAATAATACAATTTATTAACTAATGACTACAATATTGGGCAATGAAACGTCAATAAACTAAGAAACAATAAATTAACTATTAATAGATATAAAGTGGGTCAAAACAACAGTAATTGTTGCCAACTAATTAAATAAAAATACTTTATACTAGAGCCAAAATTAAAACACGACTGTGACATAGTGTCTAATTATACTCCCTAAAAAACTCCCGAAAAAATAATCTAGTAATGTAATACATGTCTCTTCCAAATATGTTCAAATTTCTTTACAATGTTTTCCTTCTCCGAAAAGACAACGACAATGTTTTTTTTTCATTCGTACATTTTTAAACTAAAGCGTTGGTACGCCCGTTTCTAACGCCCTAAACTAGACGGTCTCGGTACCAAGCAAAAAACTCAAGGTGTGGGTCTTCTCCCAATAGGCAATCACGATTTTTTTACGAAATTTCGTAGCCCTAACATACATTTTGCAACTTTGTAGGCTACTGATAGATCATTAAACGTTATTTTCGTACGTCAAAATCGTGTTCTTATTATGGCTCTGACTGTCGTAGATTCCAATGAGTCATAGATGCTAGGGTCCATTTTTCAGTAGACGCGAAGGACTGGTGGTATATGATGAACATCGTTGTTCATAGGTTGGTCGATTACTGGTCGATAAGAGATTTCTACTTTACCAGTGAGCAGATCAAACGTCGACGCACTGTGCTTTCGCCAGTGCTCTTCGATAGGTTTTTTAGTCTGTAACAAGCAAACAGTTAAGAAAATTGCAGATGTCAAAAGACATTGCGATCGATAGGCACAGCTACCCAGGGTGACCATGTCGTATTTATTTCCAACAAAATAGATGCCTAAGTATAGCTAGTATATTATATTATTTGTTACGATAGAGGTAAAGTCGGGTCGTGGTGCACACACGAAATTTACTATACCCACCTAATAACACAGTATTTCTAGTAATACACCAGATATCAGGACAAGTGATAGTGACAATTACTAATAAATACAATTAAAATACCTAACCTGGGTATGTCCTTAAACTGATACCAGACCCACCGGAGGACGGGCAGTGGCGTCCTCTTGGTTAACGGTGGTGAGGATTCTGCGTTCCCCAAGCCGCCTGCCAAGCGTAGGGATTATGGCAACACCCCGCTATTGGGAGGCCTTCGTCCTGCAGTGGACGTCTTATGGCTGACGACGACAATTAAAATAAACACAATATTTAAATCCTTATTTTAATAATTTTGCTTTTTAAACACTTTGATTTATGGACATACAATTGTGCAAAAAAATGCATGATCACTTGTCAGCCATTGTCATTAAAAAGCACAGGCGTTTAAAAAAACCCTGTTTTTATTTTGTCACAGTTGTTCAACGAACTAAATAACATTACGAGTGTTGCCAACTTCATGACTTGACGTGATGGAACTTTTCAATGGAGCTTGTGCGAATGTACCATTTATAAGAAGCGAGTGGTTACCTGCCCTTTCACATCTTTGGAGTAATCAAATTCATCAACTCTTTTCACGTAATCGTCTCTAAAATGAGCTCCGCGACTCTCAGTTCGGTTTCTGGCACACGCCACAACCTGCATAAAATTTATTGAAAAAAATTACAAGTAATAAGAAAGAAGACTAACTATGTTCTAAAACTGCACCCATGGAGGATACAATGGTCGAGTATAACAAATCTGCATATGATCCTATGATGATTCATTTCGCAAATCGTAAAACGTTCAGTTAAGCGCCAATTCATACAACGATTTTGCAAATGATTCTATTAGGGATTCATTAGTTTGACTGTTTTCTACAGAAAGTCGTAAAATGATCGATGAAAGATGGATTGCATAAAATCAAATAGCAGATTCGTTAGAAGTTACTCGACAGCAACTTTTCACAATTCAATCTGCTAAGAATTCATAAGATGAACTGCTTTTAAGGGAATTGCTTACAAAAATTGCTTACTTAATGCGGCCCCCAGTATCACCGGAGGACGGACATCAGCGCCCTCTCAGTGAACAGTGGTGGTGAGCATTCTGCAATACCCAAGCCGCATGCCAAGCATGGGGATTATTACAACCCCCTTATTAAGGGGGAGACCTTCGTCGACATTGGCTTTTGGCTGATAATATAATTGTATACCTGGACTGCCTGCTGCAGCATGTTCTGGAGCTCCAGGGTCTCGATCAAGTCGCTGTTCCAGTTGAGGCGTCGATCTGACACTCTGATATTTTCGACGAAGACTTTGTACCACTTCTGAATTTCTTGATGACCTATGGATAAATACTCCGTTGAGCCGTTAGTATGAAGAATGGATAAACACACAAATGGAACATAGAACAATATCTCATCATCAGCCCAGAGACGCCCACTGCTGAACCTTTGTTCAGCACAGGACGCACTAAGGGGGGCTAAACGCACTTTACCAACGTAGTTCGTTTTCTCACGAGACGACATGACAGCCACAGCACCACACCGTAAATTACGGTGACGATACCGAGCGCACCGTTTACTCACACAACGACACGACACTACACGGCAAACGCTGGCCCAACCCCTTTAAGCAAAAATCGTATATTAGGATAGTAGGGTCCACAGATAGCACGATTATATTTATACTATATTTTTGCATAAAAATATTAATGTTTTCCACCTTCTTCCAGCAGTTTCCCCGTCCGGAATACTCCGCATTTATTTTGCAAGGTGTCTCGCATCTCCGCGCGGATTTCATGAGTCGGCGCGCATCCATTCGCGTTACGGATCCAGTCCAGGTTATCAAGCGACTCTTCGACTAGATTCTGGAAGTGAGTACAAAAATGCACGCCAGGCCAGGCAACGTTGTCCTGCCCTGAAAATTTCCTGAAAAATCCTAGAACCTCATCGCAGCGCCACGTACCAACAATTATACAAAATGTAACAATAAGTTTCAACAATACTGAACGGTATGTATGTACTCATCACTATGAACAACTTTTACTATGGGGCCAACCTTGAAAGCGCGGAAAATAAATCAGCTGGTACATACAAAAAGTTTATTGACCTTGGACAAAATTTATGGAACAGCTGATATTTATTTCGCGATATCGTGGTTGGTCCCATTGTATAGATTGTATAATATTTAAGATAATTCTTTGTTATGGTTATGTCACTGAACTCTTCCTAAACGCGTTGCTGTTTTTTTTTGTTTGCTTTTGAGTGGATCCCTTGATGGTTTTGAATCACAACTGGACCTGGTTCAGCACACAACTCCTGGTTCAGACACTGCAATCAGGTTCGATGTTTTTTTGTCTAGGGCAGGACGACGTCTTCCGTGTCCGCTAGTATTGTATAAAATAAATTTACTTTTGTTACAATAATATCTACACAGCGCCATCTAGCGTGTGGGGCTAGCTAAGCTTGTACACTGGTCAATGGGGTCCAGATAACTGATAAAACACACACCACAGAACATAAAACAAACATCTATATCCTTCACAAGTGCTACTCAAAGCAGGGCAGAGATTCTACCAACTGAGCTATTAGGCACCAAGTTAACATATCAGGCATGTAGTTTAATTATTAAAATAATTGTAATGTCATCAAACTTATATTTATTCTCATGTTTAATGGAAGTCAATTTATCTCTATCTGGCTTAATTAGTAATAGAGACCCATTGGCAGAAGGAATAGAGTAAAACAGTGTGTCTTTCTAATACCTAATGTAACTGAAAACTAAAAAATAACGTCGTTCTAAATTGCTCACGTCATTCAGCTGCGGTTGCTTGTCGCCAGGTTTGCTTAACTTGCCGATATTATCAGCAATGGCTCTGCCGAAGACCACAATATCGAGAATTGAGTTGGCACCAAGACGGTTGGCTCCGTGGCAGTTGCTGACGGCTTCTCCTGCCGCGTGCAGCCCCCCAATTACGCAGTCACTGCCGTCTTGGAACATTATTACCTAAAGTGAAACAAGTTTTTGTTTCGTTAGTGACGAGACTAACGTGACGTTCACCTGGTGTTAAGCGTCACGCCTGCCCGTAAGGGTAACAGTGCCACTGTTATAATGCCAGCTTAATTGTTTTTTACGCCGCACTGCGCTCGTCATCCTGAGATACGAGATGTCAAATCTCTTCATGCCCAGTAATTTCTCCTTCAAACCGAAATACAGTAATGCTTGCTACTGTTTAGCGATTGAATAACTGACAAAGGTGTGGTTTTACCCAGGAGGACTCTGCCATAGAGTTCTACCGCTACAAAAAGTACACGTTATTCAAGTTTATTAAAAGTGTCTTTCTAGGGAAAGTGTATCTGAGGGGAATAAATTGTAAGTAATCAATCTATAGATAAACCAGTGAGTTGAAATAAAAAACATCTTAGAGATAAACATTATTTCTTCACAGCAACAATATGCTTATAGCTTAGAGCTTGTAGCACTATGTAGTTTTAGTTGCTATATTTCTGAAATTGTAGATCCCATTGTTTCTTCGCATCGGGTAAGTTGTAATCTACCGCCTGCATAATTTACTATTTCAGCTTTATACACTTTTTGTGTATCTTTAATCGTGAGTTCATGCGTCCTGCGATAAAATAACACCGTTTGTTCGTACAGTCGTTGCCCAATCAGGACGCCGCCTTAGACTAATCAGTGGTTGAAGATAATAAAGGTGCATCGAAGTCTAATATGTCTAGTCTACTTAACATCTAATATCTCAGGAAGATGAGCGCAGTGCAGTGCGGCGCAGGATTGTGTTCGCAAGTTCATAATTCTAGCACTGCTACTGATAGTGGCAGGCGTGACGCTTACCACCAGGCGAACGTCATGCTCGTCTCGTCACTTAAATGTATTTAAAAAAAAATGAGTGTGACTACCTGTCCTTTCTCGTCGATAGGGATACCACCCATGGTGTAATGTACAGTAGGTATGACCGGAATGGGCTCCCTGTGCACGTCCACTCCGGTAAATGTCCTGGCGGTTTCAGAGATGCCAGGCAAACGCTCGTCGATCGTCGCGGCTCCCAGGTGATGCAGTTGCAAGAACATGTGGTCTTTCTTTGGTCCCACGCCCCTGCCTGCCATACAAATACAAATGCATTTATTGGGCATGAATTCTCACAAAATTCGAATTAATCTCGAAATAATAATCGGAATTGGCTCCGAACTTGCACGAATACTGTGTTTCGAAAACCAATGGCGTCTCCAAATACGAGTTAAACTTACGAGTACTAAACCTTTAAACTAAATACTACAAAATTTAAAAATTCAGCCTTTATAAGTTCATTGCTGAACTTGCGCATAGAGCGCCATAATAAACGGCCGCCTTAATCCTACATATACGACCACCACAATGTCGTCGGTCCATCGGATGGCCTCCCTACACTTCTTAATTCGTGGATTCCTCAGCATCTGTCGGTTGCGCGAACTAATATAATTCGGGTAAAAAGAAAACAAAAAAATACCAACGAACATCAAACTCAAACACCTATTATAATTAAATTGACATTAAAAAATATATGTAAGTGTTTTGTCATACAATTCGGGGAACAAGAAGATGTACACGGATTATTTACATTACAATACCGTGCCATTATACAGGGTTATTAAGACGATAGGAGGTCATTGCATTCACCATTACGAACAACGTCTACTATGGGGCTCACCCTGAAACCGTGGACAAAAATCAGCAACTTCTTACATTTTTCAAGGGTAAATGGTTTTTTTGTCTATGGAACAGTTGATTTTTCACGTGATTTCTCGGTTGGCTCTATATAATGGTAAAAAAAGTTGTTGTTGTACAAAACTGCTTCGGGCTGAGTAATATCGATACTCGTAATCCTGTACAAGCAATGTAACTTTGATGAAAATAGGTATCATATTATGTACTTTTCTCGTATTAGTGTCCCACTCCTAGGCAGTCTAACTACGTCATATTCCATCAAGCTTCTTCGGCGCGGATTGGAAGAATAACTTACGCCATTGTTTTTATCTCCGGACGTACTCAGGTTTACTCAAGTTGTTTTCTTTCACCGAAAACGCTCGTAGTATGAAAATACGTCAATACTCCAAAGAGCTCATTGGTACGAGCAGGGGATAGAACCCGCGACTTTACGATTCCGAAGCAGTCTCCCAATTAGGCTACCACTGCTAGTCATAAGTAAGTAGTTGTAGTGGTAGGACTCTACTACAGAGACCGCCTGGGGAAGTACCACACCTTTGCCAGTTATTCAACCGCCAATCAGTAGTGTGCAAGCATTACTGTGTTCCGGTTTGAAGGGCAATGTTACCAGAGAAATTACTGGGTATGAAGAGATTTAACATGTAATATCTCAGGGTGACGAGAGCAGTGCAGTGCAGCGCAGGATTGTGTTCGCAAGTTCACAATTCTGGCACTGCTACTGTTAGTGGCAGGTCTGACGCGTACCACCAAACGAACGCCTTGCTCGTCTCGTCACTTGACTGTATATTTTAAAGAAAGTAGCTAGCTCACCTAGTCATTAGACTATCAGGGCTAGCCACCAGGTTACCACGGATAATCTGACTCATCATCAGCCCGGAGACGTCCACTGAGGCCTCCCTTAGACCGCCACACTGTACGACAACCTGCCATTTGCATCCACCGGTTGCCCGTCGTCGGACTTTTACAATGTCGTCGGACTTATCCGACTACCTACCAGCAATTCAAATTTTACCTTCGCGGATTTCAGTAGCAATAGATCTAGACACGACGTCTCGACTAGCCAGATCCTTTGCTTTGGGCGCATACTTCTCCATAAAACGTTCTCCATTGGAATTCACCAAGTATCCACCTTCACCTCGGCAACCTTCTGTCATGAGGCATCCAGAACCATAGGCTCCTAAAATACAAAATAATCTTTTACGTATGATTTGTTGCCATAAGTACAGTCAACGTCCTATGATGCCATGCCAGACAAAAGGTCGGTATCATGGTTCTTTACACTGATTTAAAGCTATAAAAAGATATCTCTGAAGAGAACTAGAACTAGAATTATATAATTTCGTAGCTTATAATTATAATATATCATCATCATCATCATCATCATTGGTAGCATATTTCGACTAACTGCAGGACAAATAATGATAGATAGATAAATTATTTATTGCTCACACCAAAGAAACATACATACAAAGGATTAAATAAATTAAATACTAGTGCACAAATGGCGGCCTTATCGCTAAAAGCGATGTCTCCCAGGCAACCTTAGGATGGAGAAAAAATATGAACACGAAAAGACGGGGTGTGCTGTAAAGAAGAAATTCCTACAAATCATAAACATACTTACAATGTAATACTAATACATAATATTATAATATTTAATAATAAACTACTATGTAAAATAACATAATAAATATATTATTATATCTAATATGATACTGCTTCATCCCTGTTTCATGTTTAGTTATGTTCGATATTATATAGTTCTATTTTACATGTTTAGCACCAATCTGGTCCAGGTGCTTCTACTGAACTTCTGGGTGTCATCCCACAAACCGTTGGACTGGCCATCCGCGACTGCGTTTACCAGCACGTTACCACAGTTAGCTACAGTCTGACAAATACCTACTTTACCTAACATACCCACCCAACCTCCTATTGCGTAAACATAACTGACATGCATATATTACTTTATCATTAGAATCAGTGGCACGCAACGCGACAGTTTCCGCGGAAAAAGTTAGTCACCGCAATTTTTTTAAGTCCTTCATTTCATTACCCACCCGGAGTTAGGTTAGTTGCCTACCTTTAACGGTTACTATACACTCAAAAACCCACTGAAAAAAAGTAATTTTGTAACCTTTTGGTCTCATTTAGTTGGTTGTTTGACAGAACAAGGAATTACCCATTTTTTTAAGTAAAAAGGAATTGGCTTATAAAGAAGACACTGCTTAAAATTATAAAGATTCTTATGTGGAAAACAACTGTTTTTTTTTAATGATGGTATTAGGATGGTTGATCTATCGTGTTAAGACAAACACTGTATCATAGATTACAGTGTTTTAGCTTAACAGGGCTCAATCGTTTACACGGTAGCGGTGTCCAACGTACCAGTGGGATGGAACTGAATAAACTCCATGTCCTGTAACTTTATTCCCGCTCTGGAAGCCATTGCACACCCATCGCCTGTGCAGGTGTGAGCTGCCGTACACGAGAAGAACATGCGAGGGTAGCCACCCGTAGCTATGACTGTGTTCTTTCCTTGAAACCTGGAGCCATATTTGAATGTACTAATGAAGTATTTTTTAAGCACAGTGACAATACTACCTATTGATTTATGGTCACTGATTTGTCTTTGAATATTTTGTCTAATGATTGGTCTCTATCTTGTAAATCAGAAGGCCACACACAGTTTCAGTATTGCCTAGTTATTATACTTTATAATACTTTGGCTGTGGGTACAAAATGTAATAAATATATATAAATAAACAGGGTGTTAGTTTGAACACCGTTATCCTTCTAGGATATCATTGTACTCATCATTATGAACAACTTTTGCTATGGGGCCAACCCTGAAATCACGAAAAAAAACAGCTGTTCCATACAAAAAGGTTCATCGATCTTGGACAAAATGTATGGAACAGCTGTTTTTTTCGTGATTTCAGGGTTGATCCCATAGTAAAAGATGTGATCTTTAGTTTGCGTTTGACTGCCATCTCGTCTGATGTTAAACAAAGATGCAGATTACAATGGAGCACGCTTGATTAGAAGAAACCGATTCACTCGCGATTTGAAGAAACTCAGATTTGAAGCATTTCGTGTTTTAGCGGGCTTAAGTCTTTGAATGTGTCAGTTCTAACCTATGCAAGGAGCTATCATCCATGTTCAAAGCGAGACATCCCACCACCTCACCATCCTGTACTAAGAGATCGACCACAAAGTACTCGCTAAAATAATGGATGTGCTTGAACTTTGTGCTGTAACCGTACAGCGTATGGAGGAGAGCGTGGCCAGTCCTGAAAATAATATGCTTCTTTATCAAATAAGATTGGAGTAGTTAGTAGTGGAGTAGAGACGTCGCGGTGCGAAATAGTTCCGATTTGCTATAAGTTCAAAACAAATGGTCAAAAAGCTAAAACTGATTATAACGGGTGATTTTTAAGAGGTATAGGATTTGATTTTCAAAAAAAACAAAAAAAAATTGAAAAATTTGATGAAATCTTTATTGGAATCGATAGAACGATCAATATAATTTAATGTTTGAAGATGATTTCATGCAAATGCTGGCCGCGGCTCCGGTTTAGATGGCCCATTCGCAAGACCCAATTTCGGCACACTCTCTCCAACATATCAGCCGGTATATCACGAATAAATGCTTCAATATTGGCTCCCAGTGCGTCAATCGTCGCTGGTTTATCCCTGTAGACATGAGCCTTAACATGGCCTCACAAGAAATAGTCCAAAAACGTTAGATCACACGATCTAGGCGGCCAATTGACGGGCCCAAAACGTGAGATAAACTGTTCACCGAAGGCGGCTCTCAATTGGGCCATTGTTTCGCGTGCCGTGTGGCATGTGGCACCGTCTTGTTGAAACCACATGTCAGGCATGTCCAATTCTTCCATTTTGGGCAAAAAAAATCGCCAATCATCACACGGTAGCGCTCGCCATTCACAGTAACGTTTCGGCCATTGTCGTCTTTGAAAAAGTACGGTCCGATGATGCCACCGGCCCATAATCCACACCAAACAGTACATTTTTCGGGATGCAGTGGTAGCTCTTGCAATGCTTCTGGCTGGTCTTCACTCCAGATGCGGCAATTATGCTTATTGACATATCCATTCAACCAGAAATGAGCTTCGTCGCTGAACACAGTTTTTCGATAAAAAAGTGGATCTTCCACCAACTTTGCCAATGCCCATTCACCAAATGTTAGACGTTGTGGGAGGTCGTGTGGCTTCAATGGTTAAATTATAGACCAAACTGAACAAGTTTGACAATGACACAAGACACGATTCACGCGTGATCTGTCACAAACAGTGTTGCCAATAAGATACCAGCAAAAAAATCACCCGTTACTTCCTTACGCTGCGTCACGTTTTTTGATTTCAAATTATACATTATTAGAGACGCTTTCTTTTGATACGAAACACGCTTGGCTCCATTTTTTTTCTGAGGTTCTTAGGTTTTTTTTTTGTTCTAATATCCATGTCAGATATCTCTGTGACGTCATGTCATTCCAAGGTTTAAGTACTTTATAATACGCGAATCAGACACCTTAATTTTGAAAATATGATATACAGTTTAGGAGATAAGTAAGACGTGAACAAACTTACATAAAGCCTTACATACTCAATTATATAGGCTTCTCAAATCATAATCCTTCTTATTGCATAATAGGTTTTTTACTAGATTTATTTATTATCAAACACTTGAAAACATTTTAATACATGACATCAGCAACGGTGATAATGGAATAGACAAGCCCAGCGCTTGCAAATCGATCAAAATTAACAACACAATCAAGCATTACCTACCTAGCTAAAAGTATGCATATTACATTTGCCGGAAAATAGAGATAACGAATCTGATTACTACATGACAGAAAGAGAACACATAAACATGTATTAGAAGTTTGTATTGTCGTATCGTACGTCTCGCATGTCGCAAAGGCAGATTATGACTGAAGCGAGTGGAAGAGCCGGCGCTCAACATATAGTCTTCTTAATCCGTGCGCTTATTTCCCGCCCATACATCTTATTATTGTCGCTGCATGACACTAGCAGAATGCACGATGCCAAAAACAAAGAAAATATCTTACCCAACTCTCGATGAAAAGATTTTTTCTTTTTAAGTTTTATTTTATGCTATCAAGTGACGAGACGAGCAAGACGTTCGCCGGTGGTAAGCGTCACGCCTGCCATAACAGTACCAGTGCCAGAATTGTGAACTTGCAAACACAATCCTGCCCCGCACTGCATTCGTCACCCTGAGATATTAGATGTTAAATCTCTTCATACCCAGTAATTTCTCTGGTAACATTGCCCTTCAAACTGGAACAAAGTAATGCTTGCACGCTACTGCTTGGCGGTTGAATAATTGGCAAAGGTGTGGTACTTCCCCAGGTGGACTCTGCAGTAGAGTCCTACCATTACAAAAGTTGCTTTTATATTTGTTAAATAATTGGAAGAACTATTAGGTAGGTATGTGGCACCTATCAGCGACAGCGCACGTCCTCTTTGCCGGCGACTTGCCATACTTGATGGTGCCACCGCCAAAGGCCCGTTGGTAGATTTTGCCTTCCTTGGTTCTAGAGAAAGGCATACCCATGTTTTCCAGCTCGAATACCATATGTGGAGCATCTTGGCATAGCTTTTGAATGGTGTTCTGAGAAATAATAATATTTACATTAGACCCCACCGAGTTCTGATATTAAGTTAGGCTTTATGTGGTGGTGACTGTTGACGCTATCTACGATTGAGTTAGTTATGTACGCATGTACCTACTTGAAAAGAAGCTTACTTCAAAATATTTGCTCTTTATAAATTCAGAAAGGATCGTTTTGATCCCACTTAATTTCAGCTCAACGGCTGAAAGAAATCGGAAACTTTTGGCAAATAGAGATACAGCTTCTTCCTTACAGCTTATACCACTTAGGATAGGCTTTTTTCATTCTCGAAAAAAAAACTATTCCTGTAGGATAGCAAATGATATGACGGGACCATTTGTGTAAAACAACCCTTGTGATTGTAATTTATTTCAAATTGTAGGTACTTACTTGATCTCCTAACCAGTCAGATCCCTTGACGGTATCGTAAAAGTGCCATCGCCAGTCGTCTTCGTGGACGCTACCTGTGGAATATTCGATAAAATAGGGTTTTTACCTCGTACTTTAAGATTTTTGCAGAGTCTGGGATCAGGACTAGTTTATATGACATTGATGTGTGTGTGATGTGTGTTTGAATTTACTATGAAGTAAGTTTTATTGTTTAGGAGTTTTCTGACATGGCAGCAGTTTTCAGCAGGTATTTTTTTATCACCTATAAGTTCCATTTTACGGCCTGGTATACCTATCTCTACCAAGGTATCCCAACTGGTAGATATATAGGTGTGAAAAAACCATTTAATCTATTAGCAATAAGTGGAAAAATCCGAGTCCACTTATCCCCACTAAATAAAAATAAATTTAAAGAATAAAACACCACCATTAGACCTTTGTTCAGTATCCCGCCTCGATCCCCTTTAACATCTACCCCCCGCAACCCTGTACCTCGCGGGCGATGTCTCATTTAAGCGGTCCCACTATAGGTATATAATAAGGTTACAACCCGGATCAACAACTGAACGTAATAAGGGAACGTAATCCATCTGGATTATATGGATTATTGTATGTCCTAAAACTGCATCCAGAACCACAGGAGGACGAGCAGCAGCGTTAACGGTGGTGAGCATTCAGCGATCCCTAAGCCGCCTGCTAAGCGTCGGGATTATGGCAACCCCTCCCTGTTAGGGGGAAGGCCTTCGTCCAGCAGTGGACGTCTTCTGGCTGATTATGAATCCATCTGGAGTGTTACCGATGGCAGCATTCATGCCACCCTGTGCAGCGATGGTGTGCGACCTCGTCGGGAACAGCTTGGAGACGAGGGCCACGGAAAAGTTCTGCTGCGCCAGACCTACAGCTGCTCGCAGACCAGCGCCCCCGGCTCCAATCACCACACAGTCATGTTGGTGATGATGGATCACGTAAGCCTTATTGCGGGAGGCCACTGAAAATTTTAAATTTTACTAAACACTAGATGTTGCCCCGCGCCTCCATTAGGAATTCGCCCATATATCTCCCAAATATCTTCTTTATCGTTGGGTTAATATTTTTTTCCTTCCTATTTTAACCCTTTAGAATATCTCAGACAAAAATTATTACTGTTCTTGGTTTTTAAAAGTCTATCAAAAATAATCAAAGGACCAATTTTCATCACTATACAACGTTTACCACAAAGGTTCAGTGTTTGACCTCAGCTCACCTGATGTAAGTTATAAAATTAAAAATAATAAGTATAGGTATCATTATTTCACCTTTTATAGGAAACCATCTTGACCTACGGCTCTTGAACGTATCAAATACTTTCTGAAACTAAGAGAGCGAAATATAGGAATTATGATTTATTAAGAGCATTAATCAACAACTACAATTATTTTTTTTGTTTTTTTTTATTCTGTCAAGTGACATGACGAGGAAGACTTTCACCTGAGGGTAAGCGTCACGCCTGCCACTAACAGTAACAGTGCCAGAATTGTGAACTTGCAAACACAATCCTGCGCCGCATTGCACTGCGCTCATCGTCCTGAGATATTATTAGAAGTTAAATCTCTTCTTACCCAGTAATTTATCTGGTAACATTGCCCTTCAAACCGGAACACAGTAATGCTTGCACACTACTGCTTGGCGGTTGAATAACTGGCAAAGGTGTGGTACTTCTCCAGGCGGACTCTGCAGTAGAGTCCTACCACTACAAAATTATAGGTACCTTGACTATTTAGACACCTAAATTACTTATCTTTGATTGACACAACTTCGAATCATTTAAAATTACTTATACTGACTGATAAAAAAACTAATTATTTTAATCTACTTCGTTTTCGATTTTTCTGCAGTCTGTACGGAATAGACCAGTGTGGCAGGATTACAGTATTTGAAAATAATTGTGGCGAATTAACTACTTTTATAAAAGCTTGTACTATGGAAACCAGATAACTAATAGAATACTTAAATCTTTTTTTTAGTAGGTAAATACGTACATACTTATAATACATGCTATACACCCAGACACAGAACAAACATCTATTTCTAGGCTTATCTAAGAATCTTAGGTTTTTGAGGGGGTGAAGGGGTGACGCAGACGCAGTGGCTGCGCTCACTGCGGGGCGCTCCGTCCGCCATATATTTATATAAGCCATTATAATTTCATAAGCTTGATCATTAATTTTATTATCCTAGTTCCAGCTTACCTTAGATAACATGATTAACGAGAAGCCTCTATAAAGTTATAATAAAATAAATTGTTTCCTCTGATAAAATATAAGCAAAATTTATTGACAAGTGATATCAAGTTATGATTATTATTCTCACAGTGATTACCAATTTACCAATCTATGGTTTATGGTTTAATCATCTATTTTTTGTGGATTTAAAGTAGGTTGTATTATATTTAAAGGGATTGTGAGCCGACTTCTCGAAGGGGTAATATTTCGCCCACTGAAGACTTAAGAAGTTGGGCTTTCCCTTTTCTGTGATTTCGTTTCAAAATACTAAATAAAAATATGAATATTGGGGGACATTTTACACAAAGCGTCATTTAGCCCCATACTAAGCAAATCATGTATTATGGAAACCGTCAATACGAACCTCGATACTCAATATACTCATTTAATTTAACGCTATTTCTCTATTACCTACCGCACTATAGCATTTGGGGCACAAGAAAATGACAAAAACTTCTTGCCGTTGGATTTACGTTACATTGCTTAGTTATCGTGAAATGAAATAAGTAACAGAAGGACCGTGTTGCCTTGGAGTAGTGGCAAGAGTGATTGATACAAGCCAGCACAAAGTTGTATAAACAATTATTTAACTCCTCTTGCTCAAAAAGTCCGTTATTGTAGCGCACCAGAGTGGGGCTGAATAGCATTATTATGCTCCAGCCCGCCTAGCACGCGAGCCGTGATAAAATTATATCCACTCTATTTTCCCCGCGAAAACGCGACAGACGTATCCATATTCTAACTTTATCACGTTCCCGCGCGGGGAAAGACCAATTAGTCCTCGGCGCGTGCTAGGGCGGGCTAGCGCGGGGGGCAGGAGAAAATCTTTTTCCCCTGTATCTTTTGTTACTTAATTTTCTGCCTACAAAATCAAAAAATCTTCATTCATAAGTAGTCATATAATAAAAAAAGGCACGACCTAATACAGTTTCATAAAAAATAATACATTTTATTATTCAAAATGGAACTACTTAAAAGCGGCGATCTCCTTGGCGTCGTCGGGGGTGGATATGGCACGGATGCACATTTGGGCGGGAACACGGAAAAATCATGTCTTAGCATTCTATTATTTTCTTAAACTTTCGCGCAATTAATAATTAAACTGGTGGTTTTTTATTCATTGAGTGTTCATGCACGAGTTAGGGCAAGTGATGTAATGTGGTGAAAAAAGTGTTTTCGTGTTGTTTTTAAAACTCCGTAGAAGCTCATAGTAAAGTCGCCACAACTTTACTAGGGCATGACTTGGACTCGACTATGACTAATTTCGTGTGACTGACTGTGATTTCATGACATAGACTTGATTTTAATTTTAAAAAATGCTTATTCATAAACTGGACCCTGGCAGAACGCACAAGGTGCGATAATTAATACTTTTTGGTTAACGCGACACGATAACCAAAAAGTATTAATTTTAGAGTTAAAAAAGTTCAAACATATTTTATATCGGAGGACGGATTTCCCTCCTTGGTATTTTATAAAGAATGTGTATTATCATAGTTAAAAGAAAATAACACTACACCATTTATAATTTTAATGTTCCTTTTAATAACATATAAGGATATATCCTTTTATGTTACGTTTTATGCTTGGAGGATCTAGCTATAAGCATAAAAGGTCGTTATAAAAAATAACACCTTTAAAATATGAGTAGGTACTTGTTTTTGACGACTTTAGGATCGGTCTCATCCTAAAAATTGTTGATAATGAATACACATTTCAACAATGAGCTCCTTCAATGGCATAATGAGCTCCTATCACCTTAGTACTACCTTTCCGCGTATCCCTGTATATGATTTAGGTAGAATATTTGGTATATAATTACATTTAAGATCTAAAATTAAGACAATATTCTAACAAATAAACTGAATTTGATTTGATTTTGTACAGGTAGCTTGGAGACTCACACTAGGCAGATAGAATTTCGAAAATAAACCAACACAAAATACTCGTTTGTATGTTAAATAGCTTTATCGCACAACAAATTTTCATTTATATAATTTAATATAATAATCAAAGGAAAAAAGCAAATGCTCCGGCGCCGATTAAACTTATGAACACGACAACATTAGCCGTGTAGTAAACTTCTTTCAGGGTAAAGAAGCGGGCCATGTTCCACAGGCAGAACCGGATGCCATTGGTGTAGTGGTAAGCGAAAGGCAGGCCCAGGGCAAACTGCAAAAAAACAGTATCTAATATTAGTAGATAGTTCTATTAAGGCTTACTATTACATCCTTGAGGCTTAAGGACAGGATACTCCACGTTTCAAGCAATATTTTTTTTAAGAGTTCGATCATTAGTCTAAATCTGTATCAGGTAGGGTCACATTTAGCGGAGCAAAAATATAGCGCTTACACCATGCTTACACAGATTCGCTAAGCTAAGCTAAGCTTCGATTCTTTAAGTATTTCTCGGATTATTCGACAAGTATCGAAATTAATAACTTTTCAACCGTAAAATATTCTCCAAAATACTATTATCTTTTAAAACATTTTTTTTTATGTGACTATGTGCTATAATTAGGAAATATAATTTAAAAAAGTTTAAAAATAGGCACTGTTTCGGTATTTTTTTCTATCGATGAAAGCATAATTAATCGCGTATTCAAGTGTAGAAGTTACTAAGGCGGATGTTCGACTGTAACATATACATTTTTTGGCTTTAATAATAGTAATTTGAATAAATAACATTGATTTTGCGAGGGCCAACTTTGGAATACACAATATACATCCCATAACAAGACTTGGGTCTCGTAGACATGAAATGTGCGACCGAGAAAAAGAGAGAGCAAGAGAGCTCTCGTTCGCAAAATTATTGTTTGTTCCACCGTGGAACTTTGCAACGGACTACTGCAAGGGTATCATTTTCGCAATTGTTCCACCCTAGTCACTGTGGAACTATCGCGAATAAAACATTCGCATTAGTTGCACCGTGAACTTCCATGGAACTACTGCAAAATAAATCTCGTTCCATCATGGAACTTTTCATTTATTTTTTGTCTTTGTCACTGCGCCATATAGGCCTCTCTCTCTCTCTTTCTATGCCCTATTAATGTTTGACCCACGATATCGTCGACCCATCTTGCAGTTGGACGACGAACGTAAGTAACAACTAACAAGGTAAGCGAATTACCTTGCCTAAGGCTGGGTTTCTTAACACAATTTCCCAGAGAAATTACTAGGTATGAAGAGATTTAACATTTAATATCTCAGGGTGACGAACGCAGTGCAGTGTGACGCGGGATTGTGTTCACAAGTTCACAATTCTGGCACTGCTGCTGTTAGTGGCTGCCATGACGCTTACCATCAGGCGAACGTCTTTTTCGTCTTGACACTGGAATGTATAAAAATAAAATACAAGCTGAAGTTTTGCATTCCCGCCAAATTTTACAGAAGTAAGTAGACAATGATATTATATATATAAGAAGGGAGATATGTCATATCGCGCCCTAAAATGGCCCCGTGAAGACGGCCCTAAGGACTGTCTCGCCTGTCTGCGCTCACTGAGCGAGACGCGCGCTATCCCTTTTGCTCTCATAAAAGTGCTATCTTGTTTCGCACACCAGCGCAACTCGTAAACATGACGGCGCGGGGGTCATTTTCAAACGTTGTTTTATTACGCGATGGCGCATCCTTCGTAATCTTTGTAAGTAGATAATTAAGTAAAGCTTTGTACTATGGAAAGCAAATAGCTTAATAGAATAAGTATATACATTTTTTTTGTGAAAGTTTACATTTCTACATACTAAGTACCCAGACACAGAACAAACACCTTCGTCACATAATTTTTTGTCCTGGGTGGAGATCAAACCCACGCTCTACAGCTCTGTAGGCACAGGCAGACATGCTACCAACTGAGCTACAAGCCAGTCAAAATTGACTATTTGTATGAGATATAAGTTATTATACTTAGATCGGATTGGCGGACGGTCATACAGATTTCTAAATAGGATAGAGACTACAAAATAGGATAGAGTAAGGGTGCTACCTCACCAATAAATCGATGGGGTTAGTAGTAGAATGGCTAGATCGCAAAATGACTTCTTCTCACTTAGACCATATCTCAAAATATCTTTTTGACTTAATCTCATATATTCCTCATTTCAAAACGTCCAATTCGCGAAATGACTACATCGCTGGTAGTCAACATCACAAAAAGCACAGGTATCAAAATTGCTAAGTCGTTAAATGACTACGCCGTAAAAAGTCTGGTTATAGGACGATCGATACAATCTAACAATGGTAGAGAGAACCGGCGACGTCTATATACAGGTGCTGATGTGCATAGATATATAATAGATCGTTCGGCGGTAAAATGGGACAGTCCGCATCGACCAACGACATCGATCGATTGGTGTTGTAACACCCAAGAGTAACAGAGTACAACCTTTACAGCGTTCACCGTCAACGCGCTGAGATCCAAACTCTGTATGATTGACACATAAGTTTCTATCCCGTTTGAGAGAAACAGAGTGCCACCAGAAAGAAGAAGAGCGTAAAATGTTGTTATTACACCTGAAAATAAAAACACCGATTTCAGACCAGAACATAAATGTTGAGGTACCTTGCAACCCAGGAATAACTCCCAAGTGATAATGGATTCCAAACGAGTTCTGGAGATGCCAGGAGCATAATAATTTAGTCATGAACCAGCTGACATGCTTGTACATTTGCGCTTTTTGCAGATCGTGTGGAATTCTGTATGTACTCATCATTTTGAACAGCATTTACTATCGGGCCAACACTCAAATCGCGAAAAAAATATCAGTGTTTTAAAAATTTCTATTTGTTTACCCGTAATACGTTGAAGGATGGACATCCCCGCTGGTAAAGTCATCGCGAATACTTCCAAGTGTGGGGACATAGGTCTGTTCAATGACATGTTCTTGTAATCATGGTCCATATAGCCTTGTTCTATGTAAGGCTTATAGCATATATCGTGACCACCACTGCCTTTAGTAGGTCCACAAGGAGTTCTGCGCTTATCAGGACTGCATTTTCTTGTTGCGCTGGGATTGTTGCTCTGATGGCCACTGCAAGGGTTAGGATTGCAAACATCTGCATACGAAATCACATTGTTGAACATAGGACTGAACGTGCGAGGTTGAATACTGAAACAATAATACATTTTAATCAAATTCAAATTATCATAGTTTACAAATTCGAGAGATTTACTACTACCCATTGAAGAGTCCTACTATTCACTTCCCGTTTTCATCGTTAGAACCCCGACAGTCGACACCGAGTGTAAGATGGGATTTGTTACAGCAAACAAACGAGCCTAATTTTGAGGGGTTTCATCAACAGCTGGAAGACATCCACTGCTGGACGAAGGCCTCTCCCTTAAAGGTAGGTGTTGCCATAATCCCCACGCTTGGCAGGCGTCTTGGGGATCGCAGAATGGTTACCACCGTTAACTGAGAGGACGCTGGTGCCCGAGGTGTTGAGGGGTTTACCATTTATTTATTGATTTGATATACTAAACAGTACACATTAGCCACTGCAGAGGTCCAATATTCACGTCCTGGATCCATCAACAGATCAGCTCGATGGTACCAAATTACTGCATTGACATCAGAACTACATAAACCTGCAAAATTTCTAATCAATACCTACGACAATTTAGAAGCTGATCAAACTTTCCAATATTTCATTACCTACATAGTTTGTTAGTTAAGTACATATTCTTTATGTATATTTTGAAAACCAGAGAAGGCACAATCTGGATTTAAAAAGAGACCGCCTAAAGAACAAAGCGCCTTCCAATATATCCTACAATGATGTCAATGGCGTCCTCACATGTAAATGTTCCAGGACATTTACAGCTAAAATTGGATTTATTACCAATATGAGGACGCATCAGTAACCTGAAAAAATAAATGGTCACTACAGAAGAAGTGTTAAAAATGATGGTCTTATACTCATGTGCCAAATTACGTATGCACGGGAGTGGGCAAATAATGTAACTTTGTGAAACATGTCTTTCCATAACTTCGTAGAAGCGTCTAGTAAAGTCGTCACTACTACTAGGTCATGGCTTAGTATTGTTTTTTTTTTAATAAGTTTTACTGTATCTAGGACTATATTTGATTCAATTTCATTCAACAATCCAATGGAGTAGAATCCACCAATCCGCAACTGGCCCAGTAGTGTAATGGATATAGCTCAATAGCCCTCCCAATAACATGATGTTTCTACTTTAAAAAAATGTAAATATTCAAATACTTAACAGTGGCAGAACGCACAAAGTGCGATGCCTATAAATGAGGAATAAAGTGATAATGATTCGCTTTAAGCTGTCCAAAATCACTACCATGACACATCCGTAAAAACCTTAGATTTTAGAAAGCCTCCGGGTTAGAAACCATAGGTAAAAGCTTAGCGGTAAGCTGAAGTAAGTCACCTCCGTCTAATTAGCATCCTTAGTGTTTGTCCTGATCTGTACCCACAGCTGTTGGCTAAACAAAACATCATAAAACTTTGAATTGTAACAATTTATATATAGTACATATATATATATATAGTTTTCCTTTAGCTTTAATTAGAACAGAGCGCGTTTCTGATCTTTTTGTTTATAATAACTTGATTTGTTCTGTAGAAATTCGTCTAAAAGAATTTGTCACGAATTGCGAACTGTTCATGTGCTGGGTTCATGTTATTGTGTCGATTGTGTCAATAAGCATAAAGAATAAGTGTCAATAGCAAGGAGGTTTGAAGATACGCTTATATTTACACTGGTAAAATAAAAACAAAAAAATTCATCAACTACTTAGAAGCCTTTCGCATTTCTTCTGGCAAGTGCGAAATGTTGTGGATGGTAAACTTTTATGGGGTGTTTATTTTGCAATGGCGCATTCTGGTACCTATATTAGCATGAGGAGGAGCTGCTAAATCTAATCTATTAATTTCCCAACCGGCACAAAACAATAAAGTATTATAATATTTTTAGTATAGCATCATTGAACTAGGATACCAGCTCAATGTACCTATATACACAAATAACAGATGTATCCTACTAGTTACCAAAGTTACTCTGTAGATATAGGTACTTATCGGCTTCTGGTCGTGACAATATTGTGTGAAAAATATTTGTGTATAAATAAACAAGCGATACGCTTGTGCACACAAAGGAGTAGCCGCACACACATATATATATAATATATGCCGAGCACGAATATTTACAGAGCGTGGTCAAGACGCTCCAGACGAATTGGACTTCTTTCAAGCGACGGCACGTAAGTACGCTCATACTCATACAATTATCAATACTAACACGAAAACAATCGCGCTAGCCATCAGTCAACCATAGTATAATCTTCTATCTTCAGAGTCAACAGTTTTCAGCAGGCATTATCAATACAGAGATAAACCGATCACAGTTCGTCTTTAAAATGATGACGCGAAATGGTTACCAAAAATAAATTCATGCTCAATCTTATATTTAGCACAAGCGCTCGGACGAAGACGTGTCGGCCAGTCCGACCGGGATTTTGAACCGATCGTTGATTGTATTCAAATCAAAATAAGAAAAATAGAGTGAAGTGCATCTGGTAAAAGCGATCGGCGGAGATGGTTGGCTGAGGGCTCACTGAGGGCGACGCGTCCCACTTGGCTCAAGGTAATCGCGGTGCATTCGGCCAAAATTATCTATGCTGTGGTCATAGTACACAATCTATTCACACCTATTTCCACACAGGCCCACGCAAACATAACGTGTTTTCAGTCACCGATGCTCGCATTGAAACGAAACGTTGTGTTCTTGGTTGACACGGTGATAAAGTGATTACGGGGTCAGTGATATTTAAGCAAATTTTAGCTAATTCAAAATTTTGGTCAAGAATTTTATTGGTATTCATCAGGAAAATCAACTATTCATTTACATAATACGTACCTACCAATATTCATGCACAATTTATTTATAAATTAAACATATGGAATCTGCATTTTTGCCAGATCAAGAAAAAGGCGTACCAACTGTGCCGATAAAAACATATCAATGGGAAGATTTACGGAGAGCTCGTGAAGCCGGGGGCTACCCTTGGACACATTTACTGAAAGTGCCTCTAGAAGGCGAAATCACAGCTGAAGACGTCATCAGAGAGACTACCCCGCGGAGAAGCATGTCACGCGAAGTTTCAAGGTCGCGCACTCGGTCACCAGTTGACGGTGACGTGCAGCGAATACTGAATCTTGACTCTTCACCGGGAAGTAGTCGTAGGCACGGTGAGGAGGGAGAAGACGAAGGAATACAAATACCAAATTTTTCTAAAGAAGTTTCTTTGGACGCCGAAGATGATGCTACCCTTGAAAGAAAAATAAGCATCGAGCAACCAGGCAGCCAAGCTAGTGCTCACTTAGTGGCACCCATTGAAAAACCAAAGAATGTATCTCCCAAGGGCATTTTAAAACGCCGTGTACCGGAACAACAATACAATATTGGTGTATCGGAAACCAGAGAAAAAACAAAATGCTGCCATCCATTAGTTAACAAAATAAAGCACTTGGCAGACAAAACATTGCACAAACTTGAAAGAAATGAGAACGACAAGTCGCCACTATCTAAACGCAAAAAAAATGAAGATAATCAAGAAATAAGATTATTGAAATCATCTCCAGGAGCAGTTCGACGTCAAAAGTTCAGTGCAATAAAACTTGGAGATTCGGATGAAATGAGCAAAACAATGTCTATTGAGACGCCACCACCTAGAAAAAAGAAAGAACATATCTATGAAGATATTGAAGGCCAAGATACGGAAAAAAGCCCACATTTTTATTCTGCTAAGGTTCAAACAGGTAAAAACTTGGATGATGCTGAAAACAAAAGCAACAGTAACAAAGAAAATGATAATCTGTCAAATATAGAGAAAAAATCCATTGCATCTCAAGATCCCAGTTTGGTAACTGAAGAAACACTACTCAGATCTGAAGATCATGTCATGGAAATGTTGCATAAAAAAGATAATGTTAAAGAAGCGATGCTGTTAGATGAAGAAATGGACTCTGAAGAGCCAAATGTTGATGAAATTTTTCAAAATCAATTGGATGAAAGGGGGCCGCAGACGGGAAACGAGTCACCAAACATAACAATAACAGAAATTACAGATGATGACCCTGAAGGAAACACAGATCAACCACACGCACCCCCAATCGAGTCATCCCCCAGCCCCAGTCCGCGAGACTTCGAACTCGCCAAGACCCAATGGTCGAAACCCAGCAGGTAAATATTATCTAATTTATTAGTTGATTCATTGACGACATAAATTCTATTGTAGTGTCTACATCATACGTAACTGTGACATAAGACTCACGTTTCAACACATGCAAAGCGAACGCGCTAGCTTCTGAGTGTTTGTTAAATATAGCCTCGGCCGTACGTTCTTCCTGCACATTGGTAAGCTCTTTAGAACTGTCATCAGCGATCAGTGCTCGCGGCTGCTTGAACGTCTGTGATTAGTTCATTTAGTGTCCGGCTTTGGCAAACACGCTTAATGAGTCATTGTCTAAAGACAAATGGCGGTTGGTACTGTAGTTTACGCGAAACATGTGAAATAATGCCGCGGGTTCGGTAAGCAGTAGTAATGACCACACTGCGCCGATGGACTTCCGAGGGAGGGACTCCGATAGAGAAGCCAGTGATACCGACCAGAGAAGGTAGCATTCAGCATTTTACTCCTGACGTCCGATGCGGCTGTCAGTTCTTCCAATGCGACTCATTGCTACCGGAGAGGGTGAACCCGATTGGCACTAGACCGACCTCACGAGCGAGCAATTTCATTTCGTATGGGAGGTAAGTCCCGTCCCACCTACAATATTTTGACGGTTTTGTTGACATTTTATGACTAACGTTACGACTTGCAAATAAACTCAAGCGCCTGCCCGGCGGCTGCTGCGGCTAAAACGAGCGCCGGCAGTTGGCCTAATTGTGACTCGAGTCTCTGAAGTTAAATATAACTCAAATGCTCTGCGAAGAATCATGATTCTTGCGATTTGCGTTTTTGAATTATAAGATCTTTACATACAGCGATTTGTTTTGTATAAATTGATGCATATACCATCATCACTGTGCGAATCAAATTTGGTGCCCACATATATAATATTTATTATAGCTACATTTTCAGTTGAGTTTTTATTGGTTTCAGTGATCACGAATATGAAATTATCGAAAAACCGCCGCCAAATATTGTTTACACAGCTCCAAGTGTAGACGAAAAGCACAAGATGGTTAAAACAGATGATGAGTTGTCGAGTACGACGTCGTTGGAGCGCAAATACTTGCAGCATAACTCAGATGAAGAAGAGCTGACTGATGACAAAGAACATCTTGACGAAAACGAGGGTATCTTATGTGCAGAGGCACTTCAAAAAAACATTGAAGACAGGTTTTTTGCTAACACACCTTCGACAGCTTCTAGGACTGAGTGCGAAATTAGCACGAGTCAAGTAGACTCATCAGCTTTAGAGCAGCTTCCTCTTAAGCGTGACAATAGAACTAAACATGTTGAAGGTACCGAAAGTAAGATGCAAAAACGCATAAAAGAAGGGACAGGAAAGTTAAAAACACAAGCGGGAAAACTAAAAACAAAACTACAAAATATAAAGGCCACAATGCCAGATAGGCCTAAAATAAGTTTGCCAGATCGACCTAAATTCAGAATGCCAGAGAGGCCTAAAATTTCTCTTCCAGAGAGACCAAAGTTTACCATGCCTACTAGAAGAAAGTTTAGTCTCCCAGATCGACCAAAGTTCAAAAAGATAAACATATCAGAGAAATTAAATTTTGGAGACCGTACAAAATTTACATTGCCAAATCGGCCAAAATTTAGCGTGCCAGACATGCCTAAATTTAAAATGCCAGAAAGACCAAAAATTAACTTTCCCAGCCTAGGCAGAAAAAGTAAGCCACATAATCAAGAGTACACGGTAGAAACCAACGCTACCGGCTCATCACCAGACTTAGAAAACGTGGCAACAGTAGATTTTGAAACACGAACCTACCCAAGATGGTTCAATAAAAAGAAAAAATCAACTCTACCTAAAACATCATCCTCCCCAACATTGAACCGGGAAGATACGCCACCACCAACCTTCAATATGACCACATTTACTCGTGTTGGTAAAAAAAGCAATAAAGAACCTTCCAAATTTATTTTAGATAGTCCTGAAGAGCCTCGTGAATACGGTAATGCATCCACACGTACAGTGTCCAATGACGATGTCAACTACGATGAAGAAAATAATTTGGATCATAGAAAGCAATTTGAAACTACATACGATTTTGATTCAATACCACCCGAATACATGGACAATAACCGTGAATCAGACGAGAACCAGCAGAACTCTTCAGACCCCGATATATCACCGCGTAAACAAGATCACACACCCGTCATAACCGAAATAAATAACGACGAATTTTTCGTACGACCGAGAGGAATTTCTCGCGAAGATATTCAAGTAAGAGAATACTTGAGCGACGAAACACGACAAGCATTCAAAACTCCAAAAAACGTTCTCGCTCTAATGGGGAGCAGTTCGGAGATGAACGACGATATTATGTATATGAACGACCCAGAAGCAGATCAAGAATTCATGGATGAAAACGAACTGATGAGGTATTCCACTGAAGATCTAAATGACAAAGACGATGGATACTACACATTCCCACCGGTGCGGCCATCGCGAGCTAAACGGAAGAAGAAACCACTCCACGAACCAGAAGAGGAATCGACTCCATATATCGACGAGAGTGCTGATCCGAGCATGCAGTTTACCGACGTCGACCTTGACTTGCATGACGACCATTTTCAACCTGAGCAAATTTCTTTGCTTGACCACGAAGAGCCAACAGATTTAAATAACGGCAATAACCATATGCATTTTACTCCTACTACTGATTTACACTCTATTAACGAGTATGCCAATGATGATGTCATACAATATCCGGAGAATGTGCCCATTCAGTCACAGACTCTGCCAATGCCTCCGAAGCGAAAGAAGAAGTTCGGTAAAAAGGATCTGCACTCGTCATTGAGTAACTTCACGAGAATACCGGTCGAAGAATTGTGGGAAGAATCGCGTGATCACGAACATGCCGAAGATGTAAGTACATTTTTGTAAACTAATATTTTTGTAACATTGCTGGTGAATTCTTAACCTCTCAGTAAAAAGCACGAAGCCCGTGTCTTCGTGCTTCGTTCTTGAGAGTTTGCCCTAGACATTTCACTGTCCACTACCCCGTAGCACTATAGGCTAGATGACTGGTTTTTTTTATTGTCCTATTAAAATGTGGCCCATAAATATAGATGATTAATGAAAACAAAATGAAAATCTGATCAGAAATAAGCAACTTATAAGCATTTTAATATCATGCTAGACAGAGAGAAGAAACAGCAAATCGTGACGTCACTTGTCAGTACGCCATATAAATTCTATACTGACTAGTAAGGCGTGACGTAATTTTTTGTTTTGTGGGAAAGGGACAGAGTTGCCTCTAACAAAAACTTTAACCGATTTAAATTATTTTTTCGATAAACTATTATATACTATATTTACTTAAATTATTCATAAAAGCTATTGGTTTCAACAATATAAACATCAGTCATCTACCCTATTTAGTACCGACTCAATTCTCATCTAAAAAATAAAATTAAAAGCACACTTTATGAGAAACCTAACGAATCCGTTAGGTTTCGTCCGATGTCAATATCCGTTAATGACAAATAGACAAAAAGTTCTCGTTTGAAAGGTTCAAAGTCTCGGTAATCTAAATCACCCAAACACGATAGGTTTACTACTATATATAGAGATTCAAAAGCTCCATTAAAACCACCTTCCAGCTCTATTATAAAGCCTTAAATTTTATGATTTTGTCACTAGTGAAATTTTGATTCAGATTTAGATAACTTATCGACACCTGCTAGGAACAACATTGTAACTTGGTTTTGGCAATTTTAAGTAACAATCATATTCACGCTGAGCATAAAATTCTCTATTTTTAGCTCTTATCCTTGTATCTGAATACATTCGCATTTCAGATTTAGAACGTGGAAAAACATTGTAAGTAAGGGTCTATTTTGGTGCATTAAAAGCTATCTTTAATTACGCAAAACTCTTTTGGTCAGCTACAACTTAACATGAAAATAATTGCAATTCAATATTCAATAAACATTTTTATTCTTGGAAAAACCTAGTATTTTTTTATTAAAAACAATTTTATTGTATCCATGGATTTATTTTTGAATAACAATCCAGAAAGTCAGTCAAAAGAATGTAACTCTAGTTATATATTTGATAAAATATATATTTTTTTTTTGGTTGTTTATTTTGTCTTAGGGAATTAATTACATAGCTCAATTTATAACTCTGACAAACTGCATAGCAGTTTGTAGGCAGACATCGACTCTCATATTCATTACTATTTACTACTATTTACTGATTACAACTCTGGTTGTAATTACAACTCTGGTTGTAATTACAACTCTGGTTGTAATTACAGCTCTGGTTGTAATTATTTTCTCCGTAATCTCGGAGGAACTAGCTCTCGCTCTATAATCAAAGCTCCGTAATATAGATCACAGGTTTGGTTGATGAACTCATTTGATAATACTACCTACCTATAATTTCACGATATCTGACATTGGTAACGAACACGAATCTTTGAGTGAAACTGGGATGACCTATCGTAGACTAATAATTAATCTTCGAGCATTTACTCGTCATGCCAATCAGACTCAGATCGAGCAAGAGATTCCGAACAACATTCCAAAAGCGTTATAATGCGCCTTTGCCTTTATCTTTAGAAAAATACAATGATTTAATGAGTTTGTGTAAAAGTCGAGCCATTCCAGCAACATTCACCATCAACCCGGAGACGTCCACTGCTGAACGAAGGCCTTTCCCTTAGACCACCACTGTACGCTACGACAACCTGTCATTTGCAGGTTGCGATTCTCCACAACTTTCACAATGTCTTCAGTCCACCTAGTGGGAGGCCTTCCTACGTGGTCACCAACCAAGGTTCTTGGTTCCCCATCGGTTATTGGTTCTTCAAGCGATGTGGCTTGCACATTGCCACTTCAACTTGCAAACCCTGATGGCTATGTCGGTGACTTTTGGTTCTTTGGTGAATGTCCTCGTACCGGATTTCATCGCGTTATGTCCGAGCATAGCTCTCTCCATTGCCCGTTGTGTGACTCTGAGTTTCTTCAAAAAGCCAGCCTAACTGCTGGCCTTTTGAGGACCACGTTTTAGTTCCATATGTCATCGGAAAAGGCAATATTATTGCCTTTTCCGTACAGTATACATGGTGTTTAGAAAAGTAAGTAGCGTTCACAAGTTCAACGGACGCCGTCGAGAGAGAGAGAGAGCTAAATCCTCCAAGCCATCGGGCACAGCAAATTAGAAGAGAGAATAATATTTATTAATTAACTAGCTGTACCTGCGGCTTCGCTCGCGTGGACCAAATAGTTTTATGCGCATGACCTAATTTTACTTTAAATAACAAAGTTACGTTTAAAAGAGTTGATCATTTTGTAACGATATCTTCGTGCATAATAACAATGTTGTATCTCGCACCACACTTACACTTGCGCCTCTCTAAAGATAGATACTTTTATTATGAAGGAATGCAGTCTTTTCCAACGAAGGCCTCCCTCTTAGACCGCCACTCTGTACCACAACCTGCCATTTGCATCCATCGGTTGCCCGCGACTACCATCACCATCATCATCAACTCGTAGACATCCACTGGTGAACGAAGGCCTCCCCCTTAGACCACCACTCTGTACGACACCCTGCCATTTGCATCCATCGGTTGCCTGCAACTACCATCATCATCAGCTCGTAGATGTCCACTGGTTAACGAAGGCCTCCCCCTTAGACCGCCACTCTGTACGACAACCAGCCATTTGCATCCTCCGGTTGTCCACGACTTTTACAATGTCGTCGGTCCACCTAGGAGGAGGCCTACCTACTGTGCTGTGTGGTGTGAAGTAGATTATGACAACACAGAACATTTTTAGAAAATCGCATGTCAATCCATTCATCTTTCTTACTCGCAAACTCTCAAGATAAACATTAACCAGTATAAGCTGATCCTCGGACCTTAGGGGCTCGGTATGTTCGGAGGTTCAAGTTATAGTGGATTTTTATATTTTTTTCATAAATTGCGTCATAACTTAATTCCTACGCCGATTTTGATAAAACATAGCCTATGTGAAGCGCCGGACTTTATAGATCATATTTCAAGAAACTGCATTCAAATTCGTGCCGTAGTTTCTGAGTTTATCCTGGACAGACAGACAGACAGACAGACAGACAGACAGCCAAACATTTTAAAAACTGTATTTTTGGGTTCTATTGCTCTCATACACTCCTAAAAAAATTGTTTTTTAAATAAATCTCCAATGTACAGTAATCGTCTCGTTACAGTTTTATTATATGTATGTTTAGTTTTTTTATATAGTTAGGTTTACTTAAACAGTCATGCAATACTGTCATTGAAATATTCGGCCATAGAATAGAAGGAGGCTTTGTCAGTAAGGAATTGTTTTACATATCGTATTTTTTTTTATACTATCAAGTGACGAGACGAGCAAGACGTTCGCCTGGTGGTAAGCGTCTCGCCTGCCACTAACAGTAGCAGTGCTAGAATTGTGAACTTGCGAGCACAATCCTGCGCCGCACTGCACTGCGCTGGTCACCCTGAGATATTAGGTGTAAAATCTTTTCATACCCAGTAATTTCTCTGGTAACATTGCCCTTCAAACCGGAACACAGTAATGCTTGCACACTACTGCTTGGCGGTTGAATAACTGGCGAAGGTGTGGCACTTCCCCAGGCGGACTCTGCAGTAGAGTCCTATTCCTACCTACCACTACAGTACTACGTATAAATTTAGAATAATTTAGAATAACTTTTTATATTTTTTAAACCATCTGCCAGACTATTGTACTTATAAATATGGCAAAATATATAATTTATGGCCTTAGCTAACCTACAACGTACCAGACGAGTGGCAAGAAAGGGTCGCGCGGCAATATGTCCCTTAAAAAAGAAAACAATATTTTAGAGCCAACTCAATTTAGTTTTAAGTCATTTATTATTATTATTTTATTATTCACCGGCGGCGCCACTTAATAACCATTTCTTGATAAATAATCTTCCTTCACTACAGCCATCTGCTCTAGTATCTAAGTACATTTTAACCATCTACTAACTGATTTATATCTGAAAGCTACCGTGGGTCCAAATTGTTGGTCCCGGTTGTTTATTCTTTATTTCTCAACAACCGTCAAGCCATGTCAGATGCCTTCGGGCAGCACATTAACTTTGACAGCCCGGCCAGCCCTAGGGCTGGCCACTCAGCCTCTATATATCTTGTTTATAAATTAAGAAGAAATATTTTTATCCTATTGAAATGATAAAATACTACACAAAAATAGCCATCAAGAGCAAATTATTGGTACGATACTGGCATGAAGCCAACTTTATCTGTATACGAAAATAAAGGTAGAATACGTTTATGCATCTCGGACTATATTTTTGGAAACCCATTTCAGCGCGATTGTTGACCCAGTTACTGTTAGTCGAGAAGCTAAGATACATAATTTGGTTTAAAGTGTTATTTGGACAGGCCGCCATCCTTCCCGCACCGCTCCACTGCCACAGGAACCTGGTCAGTTAAGCGCTATGTCTTTGTAGATTCGCTGGTATGATAAATACATAGTTATAAAAATCTTGAATGTCTAAATGTAACCTGCTTCTAATTAACGCATCGATTAGAAATTATGCAGGTAAAGCAAATCTTATGATGAAACAGTAATGGAAGAAGTCAGAAGTTTAGTAATGGAACTCTTCAAAATAATAGTAAGCCTCTCGAGATTGGGCTCTAATTACACTTGATGTGTGCCTGATGAAGGACCTGGGAGGTAGATAGTGAAACTCTTCAATGGCTAAGTACTAATATTAAATCTATCGAGTTTGGGTTTCAATTATATTTGTTTTGTTTCGACAATACCCGTACATTACACTATGGTGTCTTTTTAATTTTTACGGTTCCTTACCAAAGGGTGTCCAATGGAACCTCATTACCAAACCTACGTCGTGTGTCTGTCTGTACGTCCATCCGACATTTTATGAGCTTTATCTACTGTAAAAGGTAGCCGGTTACAATTTTTCCAGATTAAGCGCAAATAAATTAATTTAATAAATAATATTTTAGACGGGTCGCTTGTATTTCATAGAGGCTATTTTTTATTCTATGGCTAAAATAAAATAATTTTAGAAGCGTAGGATTTTGTTCGCAAGTTTACAATTTTGGCACTGCAGCAAACAACATTAAGTTTGATAAAAATATATTAAGTATATTATATTATGTTATTAGTAATTTTACTACCACTCATCAGCGAAACCTTGTACAAGGTGTGCTCTTACCGTAGATATAGCGCTGGCTACTCAGCTTAATCTAATTATTTAGAATTAAGTAGATAATTATGTTTCTGTCTGACCTCTCTAATAACCTTTGAGGTTTTTTATAAACACGTTAATTTAAACATGGTGTTTGCTAACATGTTACTTTTGTCGGTTTTCAGATAATTGTATATCGTACTGAACATGAATACATCGTGCCGCGCGGAGAGGCGCCGGCGGCGGCCCTAGAGGCGAGGGCGAGCCCGGTGGTACCGCGGCGCACGCGCTCGCGCACCTCACGCACCACCTCGCTGTGCGACGACGATCGCACGTCGCACGGCGCCGACTCACTAACGATGGACTCTCACATGCCACCTGCTGACGACCTTGGCTCTCATCGAGACATCCGGCACGAGAGTCCTGGCTATGCCACCGTCGACAAAGCACCGTGTGCCCCGAGCAAAGGCTTGCGTCGCTCCATCAGCAAAACACCACCCGTCCGGCGCCGTAAAAGTAACAGTTCCGAACGCAAATACTACACCGTTGGATCTACAAAGACGAATTTTCCCGACAGACCGCCTCGCAAAAAATCTTCTACTAGTCTCATGACTCTAGACAGCTTCACCAAGCATTCAGATATCACACAGTACGTCGAGATTGAAGACGATCCATTCGAAGAAGTGCACAAAGATTTGCAATCTGGAGACGTTGTTAGCAAAATGAAAGACAGGCCATTGCCACCTCCACCAAGACCACCTAGAGGTTCAAGGAAGAAAAAAAAGGATAAAAACTGCGACGACACGGCGATCCCCCGTGCCGATTACACGATAGAATTTTCTCAAGCTTGCCCCCAAGAACCCACTAAGTCTGAAGATATAGTGGAGATTGAAGTTTCTACTCAGACAGATCCTTTGCCAGATGACGTCGAATTTGAATTGGGCTTAGATGAAAATCTTGACTTTTCAATGTCCAGCTCATTGAGAGACATCGTTGATGAAGAATCGATACTGGCAAGGAGTCACAGTAGAATGGACGATAGTCCTCTCGTTTCCCGCCCTACGTCCAGATCAGAAAAATCTTTAAAATATACAAACTCAAAAACTGCGGAGTTGTCCAAACCAAATATAGGGCGCTCTTCACCAACTGTAATTTTAGTAGAAAGACGCGTTTCGAGCCCAACGCGGATAAATGAACAACAAGAAATGCTGACTGAAGCATCACTGACCGTACAACATATAGACATCGATGAAACTCAAATCCCGGACGTGCCGCCTCTGCCAAGGCCGCGAGGCATCACAAGCGCCGCTCAAAGTTCTAAAAAGATTGTACCATCAACTGAGGAACGAGCTCTCCAAAAGATGACAGACGCAAGCAGAGACGTACATCTCGATAATTTGGTTACACAACGACTTCAGGTAAGAGATTTGGATGTGGGTCGGCTCAACGTCTCCGAACTACAAGCGAATAAAATACTTGTCTCTGACATCGAAGGCATGACTTTACAAGTATCAGAGTTAGACTCAAAATCAGGACACATTTCCGTAAGCGGCATAGATTTCTCCCAAAACGTTATCGATGAAATCGTAAAAAAATTTGCTGAGATATCAACGACTGCGATGCCACCTACCCACTTAAATCAAACGTATATGTCCGCTCAAGAGGTTCTCAAACCTGTAAGCATTGAGGAAGAAACGCAAACTGAACAAGCGGAATCAGGCGAAATTAAAACGGAAACTAAATCTGTTCTGGAAGAAGATGCGTCCAAGGCAACATCTCTGCCACCCAGGCCTGAACCGCCAGCGGCCCCAGCGGATGAAGGAGCGGCTCCAGAGCGCCCTCCTCCTCCCGATTTGACTCCGTTGTTATACTCTTACCTTCAAGACATAACGATACCTCCGGCGAAGTTCTATCCACCACGTCAGTTGAGGGAGACGCGCGTCAACGATCATCATGAGGCCCACCAAACGCCGCCGCCGCCAGCGCGTCGACCAAAGAGGAAGCCGGTAGCACACCAGTCGGAGTCGAGCAGCTCGGAAGAGGCGCGTCTGAGACCATCACCACGTAGGATGCCGCCGCCGATCCGGGTGCAAGAGCCTACTATCCTGGAGGCTGGCACGCAGTTCCTACGTGTCTGCCAGACGTCCATCTTGCGGACCCTGCGGAACATCTTCAATGCGTTTACGTCGTACATAAGTGCCACAGAGGATAAGCAGGATATTCAGATGGCGCTGGTGATTTTCTTGGTGCTCGTCGCTGGGCTCATCATGTTCGGTCTGAGTGACAGTCGCGCCATTCACCACCACCACTGGGAATTCTTCAACCCTCCCGATGGCACAGAATGACCGCATAATACGTAATTTCTGGAACCTAATTTTTGCACATTTGTAGCTAACCAAAAAAAAATTTGGCTTTAATTTAGTTTACATGTTCTATCGATTTTCGTGGTATCGCATGCCTTAATGAGTACATTCTAGTCATGTTGATTTGATATATAGAATTTATACCAACCCTGATATCACGAAAAAAAACAGCTGTTCCATACATTTTGTCTAAGATCGATGAACCTTTTTGTATGGAACAGCTGTCGTTATTTTTCGTGATTTTAGGGTTGGCCCCATAGTAAAAGTTGTTCATTATGATGAGTACAATGATTTCCTAAAAGGATAACGGTGTTCAAACTAACATCCTGTATATATGCCACTGTGCCTATTCGAACGGAAAATATAATACGTACCTACATACTTAGCATTTTGTGAAAACAGACCTTATACTGCAATTTATAGAAAGCGTAAATATATACATAAATAGCTTATATCAAATCTAAGATCGTTTATTTATAATAATAAGCTAAATATTTTTACCTTTTATTAGACAGGCATTTAAAACTGAGCGCCAACGATTTCCTGACCACCATGTAGCTAAATAATATGACATATTCAAATGTCAGTTCCGGCTGTTTGTGTTGACAATATCAACCATCAAGCTGTGTTGTACGCCCATAAATGTAATATGTGTATACGCCATAATACCGAAGTTCTAAGGTCATAATGAAGCCCGCATCCATTCAATGTGGATTGCGTATCGCAGTCGATCATGATTGATGGATTGACGCAAATAATCTAGATTACGATCCCGTAATCGTGACTCGGATTCAACGTGTAAACGCTGGCTGGATCTCATATGGCATAGCCTATTCGCTGTGCGCTAGATGGACGCCAAACAAGTATCTTATTTGGATATAATTTGTACAATATGTAACAAAAAAGTTCTACAATACTGAAGGGTATAAAAGTACTCATCATTACTATGCTCATCATTATGACTTTTACTATGGGCCGAAATCCGCTGTTCCATACATAAAGTTAATTGACCTTGGTCAAAATATGAAACAACAGATTTTTTTTCGCGATTTCAAGGTAACCCCATAGTCAACTTTGGTCACAATGATGAGTATTGAGTACCCTATACCATTCAGTATTGTAGAACATTTCTGTGACATATTGTATTATTATGTTTTGGGAAATAGATGAAGTGGTGGTCAAAATGCCTTATTTATAAAATAAAATAAATACCTTAGAATTTAGTGAATGATTGAATAATAAAGTATATTTAAATTGAGTATCAGTAGTTTTTATTTTATTTTATTATATTATATAGGCTAATCTAACCAGTAACATGATACCTATTTACATAAACATGCTCAAAATTTACTTTCTATTGTACTTCTTCTTTGTCTTTTTATGTACTTAGTTACAGGCACAATATTTTTGGCACAATTTAAGGGCTACTTACTTATGTTACGACTATAGTACATACTTATATACTATAGTATTTATATAGTACATACCCACCCCTTTATAGTATTTATAAATCCGAACTGTGTCTTTTCGATAGGAAGCCGCCTGCGAATCTACTTCTTAGCCTGTCCGCACACTGATTCGGCACGGCTTCCGTCAGGCACTGCACCCTTATCATGGACGTTCGTGATTCTGATTGCGAGCGTGCGCGAGCAGGAGGGCGCATGGCGCGAGTGGGTTGGTACGAGTAGGATGGCATGCTATCGCAATCGGAATCGCGAACGTCCATGATAAGGGTGCTGGTCGGGCACCGTACCGATCGTTAGCCACCACGCACTCCTACCAGGCACGGCCAGTCGCGTCTGAACTGAACTCTCAGCCACGACACACCTCTCTGCCATTCTATGCTCGCACAGCGATATTTATGGATGACGACACGGTATTGCTATTAGCACTATTGTTTAGTGTAATAAAGAAGAAGCTTGGCTTGGCTATGTCCAGCTGTAATTTATTTTGATCATTTTCGCCTTCCAAATTTCGTAAAACACAGCTCAGCGACCAAATTTTGCATTATTATTATTCTCTTTGATTTTAGATATGTAAGAAAATAAATAATTAAGTTACAACCACGGCGCCCGGCTAATCTACTTCTTATTTGATTTTTCTGCAGTCTGTACGAAAAAGACCAATAACTATGGCAAGTTAACAATGATTAAATTAGGTATGTGACGAGTTTGCACATATTTTTTATGTGTGGCGTATTAACTTTGGGGCGAGTTTACAATGAACCGTTTTAAGGCGAGGCGACATATTTATAGAGAAATAACTATATTGGTTTAAAATTACTTTACTTAGTACCAACCTACCTATAGCCCCTAGTACCTATTTTATATGTCTTCTTCTTGTTTAGGGCGTCACAGACAGGCGCGGATACAGGGGGGGGGCAATGGGTGCAATTGCCCCCCCCTGGAGCCATCATCAAAATTCCTCATAGAGACTTGTTTACGAAAATCGTTAATAATTAATTGCTAACTTATATTATGTAGATTAAATACATCGATCGATCAATGTTTTTCACTTGAAATTGCTGTTAAAAAACATCGCTAGTGTGTTATTTTTACCTTTTCAAAGACCACTTCGGCATTGCGTTCGCTTGTCAATCCGCGCGCGACTGAAATTCACCGAATCACTCACTACTACACAATTCACTGGAATCTATATATGCACTGGTTATCTTTGCCATTTTTGGCAAGGCAATGCAATATATCTATAGTTTATTATGCATTGTGTGTTTTTATATATTTTTTAAAAACTGACATGCTGAATAGTTTTTTTGCTTGAAAACTTACGGAAACCGGTTAACTTTCTGTTATAATTATGCTTTTTTGTATTGAAAATTTAAGGCTCGCCATACATTCACTAGGGCCGCTTATTTTTTCTCCATACAAAAAAAAAACAAGTGAAGAACACAAAAAGTGTTGGAACGTTATCCAGTTTCCAGTCAAATCGTTGTCAAGTTCTGAACAAAGCACTGGGATTGTTCAAAGCCAGTGCTGATTAAACTTGAAGACGACTTGACGACGATTTGACTAATTACGGAAACTGGATATGGCACTGTTGGTATTCCAGCCATTGTTCTGAGGACATGGACGTTTGCTAACCTGCAATCTGTGCCCAAAAAAGGTAGTTATGCCGACCATGCCAACTACAGTCCTATCCCAGACACGTCCACACTCTGCAAGATTATGGAACGTGTCCTCAGCAATGGGTTCCTGGCATACCTAGAAGCTAATAACCTCCTCAGAGATCGTCAGTATGGGTTTCGCCAAAACCAGTCTACTGGAGATCTTCTAGCGTATGCTATTCGCATCTGGAGTGAGGCCATCGAGAAACACGAGGAAGCGGTTGCTGTTTCCCTCGACGTCTCGAAGGCCTTCGAGGGTACGGCATGGCCGCCTAATTAGCAAGCTCTCCTCATATGGCTTGTCCACTGGTTTCATTACTTGGATTTCGTATTTCCTGATGGGCCGATGGATCTGAGTGGTCGTTGATGGCCGCTCGACCGAACAAATGGCTTTCAATGCCAATTAAAATTATTATTATTATTATAATGCCAGTGTTCCTCAGGGGTCGTTGCTCTCTACGACTCTTTTCCTGCTGCACATTAACAATCTGCTAAAGCACGGTAGGTACTTTTGGGTACGCACACGACAGCACTGTTGTAGAGCTCTCTACAACAGTTCTGTCGTGTGCCCATTCGTATGCGATGCATAAAAAAGTGGGCTAGAAATCCAGTGCGCTTGAATTTGTCCCTTAAGGCAGTCTCGGATTGGGGCGATGCCAACCTGCACCCTTATCATGGACGTTCGCGATTCTGATTGCGATAGCATGCCATCCCGCTTGTACGAACTTACTCGCGCCATGCGCCCTCCCGCTCGCGCACGCTCGCAATCAGAATCACGAACGTCCATGATAAGGGTCCTGGTCAAGTTCAATGCAGCTAAGACCCAGGCGTGTCTGTTCTCTGCCAAAAAGAGGCCATCCGATCTGGCTCCTACTTTCCGAAATGAGTATCCGTGCTGATATCAGAGGGCTTTAACCACTGGACATTAATTGACTCCAACCCTCAACTTTGGATCCAATATTGAGTCAAAGGCTCAATTGGCTGCTAAAACGCAAAAGGTACAAAAAAAATGTTCTCTCTAAGGTGTGACAGCACTTCACGCCGGAACAGTTGCTCAAATTATATCAAGCACAAGTTCGGTCGTACAAGGATTACTGCACGCACCTCTGGGATGGATCGGTCAAGGCGACCAGCTCGAGGCGTCTATTGAAAAACGCGCCAAGAAAATCATAGGCGTAGCAATCAAAAGGAGTCAATTAAAACAAGGGAGTCATTTGTTCAGGCTAAGCTCCAAAGCCTTGAACATCGACGCAAAGTTGCTGTCTATCGGTTTATTATCAGTTACGTTTCGGAAAATATATTTTGGTGCTGCATGATCTGATCCCACCCTGTCCGTTCTACTATCGGACGGCCAGGAGCTCTAAAAAGCGGCCTGTTTCATGGTTCATATTTCAAAAATACGCACAAAACAGTTCGACTCCACCCTTTTATTTGGGAATTGCTAAACAGTAGACTGCGATTCATTCTTAAAGTCGCGAATGAATCGGTTTCTTCTAGGCAAGCTTGCAAAACCTTAGACTGCATCTTCGTTTAACATCAGACGAGATAGCGGTCATTGCCATTGCAAGCCAACATTGAATTAAAAAATTACTCACCTAGGGAGCAAAAGCAAAGGATGTCTCAGGCCACATGTATATATCTCCCGAGGCAAAGCCGAGGGTGACAAACATGAGATCTGAGGCCTGTTTACTTGCTCCGTGGTGTGTATACGATTTTATGTGCTGCGGGGAGCGTAGCGGGGCTTAAGTAGCCACTTTAGCCCTGCAGGCATGTAAAAATACAAGTAGTATAATTAAAGTTTCATTTTTTTAATTTTGAACGAATTTTCTGGAAGATAGAGGAGCGGCGGGGGGGGGGATTTTGTTTGGTTTTTTCACCACACAAAAATTGCCCCCCCCTCAACGAAATCCTGGATCCGCGCCTGGTCACAGACGACGAAGATGCATAATTTATCATGGATAAAGTATCGCTCGCAGAGTCGCCATACAATTTTAACTAAAATAAATTATCTCCGTCATTTGTTCTTCTTAAAATATGTATAAGTAGCGATAATGAAATATCCAGTCATATTGTCTCAAAAAGGGGTGGAATCTTGGATAGTTAGGACAAGAAGCCAAAAATTTGTGTATACCTAAGTACTTTTGAAGTTTAGAAAGTTGACAATGATAAGATGAATGAACGGGAAATAAGCGCACGGATTTTGAAGACCATATGATGAGCGCCGGCTCTCCACTCGCTTCAGTCATACTCTGCCTTTGCGACATGCGAGCCGTACGATACAACAAATCAAACTTCTAATACATGTACATGTGTTCTCTTTTTGTCATGCAGTAATTAGATTCGCTATCTCTATTTTTCGGCAAATGTAATATGCATACTTTTAGCTTGGTATGCTTGATTGTGTTGACTTGTTAGGTAGTTTTGTTCGATTTGCAGGCGCTGGACCCGTCCATTCCATTATCACCGTCACTAGGTACAGGTTCAAATGGCTGTTAGGGTGTTAGGAATGTTCCTACCTACTTACCAACCTTTATAATTTCACGCCGCAAACAAATAAACTAACCGCTCTGGCTCTTTTGGAAATAATGTTATTGATATAATTTACAAGCCTAAATTGTGGGTTTCATCACAGAATAAATCATAGTACTACGGTTTCATTTCAAATAATAATAGGTAGTTACTTACCTACCTAATAAAGTATACCTAACGATTCAAATATTTACATAACTCTACATGTATTAGAAAGGTGGGAAAGAAAATTTCAGGAAGCCAAATCCTACGATTTAATGAAAGTCCTATTTACAAAGTAGAAATAATTGAAATCATATGATTACAAAGTAGAAAATAATAAGCGGTCGTAGGGTTAACATTAGATACCTATTTACGGACTACAAAACAGCAAAAATACGTAAATGCGTGCCGCGAGATTCCGTTATATGGACCCGGGCCAGCTTCTAGAGAGGGCGAGGTAGTACGTACGTGGAGGAATCTGTGAGCGAGGTAACCCACTCCAATTTTACTAACGCGCCTGTGGTAGCGATGCATACTAGTAGCTATTCCGAAAAAAAATCCGACATAAGTTACATAAGTATTAGAGTATCTATAAGGGGCCTTACTTAAACACGCCGCTCAAACTTAGTCGCTGCTTAAGATGCTTTGTCAACTTCTCACTGACGTGAAGTTGCACGTGCTAGAAAAGGATAGAGAAGTTTAAGCAGTGACTAAGGTTGAAAAGGATAGAGAAGTTTAAGCAGTGACTAAGGTTGAAAAGTTTTTTTCTGTTAGTATTCAATTTATTCTACTATTATTTTTAGTTTACAACTATTACTTGTGCTGCCATCTCGCGTTTTAGCATCGAACTATTTTGCTAGGCTGCAGGACTATTTTTCTTTACGCCTAGTAGGTACCTAACACCATTTTAATTATTGTTTCCTTTGCTGGGGCTGGAATCTCTTTCCCATTTTGGCATAGAAGTATGATAGGTGGCGCTTTGACGCATAATTTGGAGTATGGATTTACCTCTTCTTAGAGGCATGTGACATTTTGGCCTACATAGATCATACAAGGAAGTATGGGGAATTTATTCCACTAGGCCACCTGCGTATGGGAAATGTCCTAAGCCTTTACTTAAAAAACCGGGGCTATTACACTAGATAAAATTCCACCGTGTACTCTGGATAAAAATGTATTATCTCGTAATTTTATCTGTCAAGCAATGATTTCTATGTCTAGATACGCCTGAGTCGAAATCGTAAGTCTTATCTCTTTGACAATAGGACAACGCCACCTCTCGGATTTCACGGTCACTACCAGCGCTTCCAATGCCTGTTTTCCTAATTCCCCGAATATTAAGGTGAAATTCCCCAATAAAATAAACCCAATTCCCCACAAATTCCCCACATACTAAAAATGTGATGTGAAATTCAAGCAATTTATATTGATTTTTCTTTAGGCTTTTGTGCCATACAGAGTGTATTTCATACAAGTGATCTTGAATGAAAAATGAACTGAGTCACTGGTTAAACTTCTCTGTCTTTTTCTTGCATGTTACACTTCACGTCAGAGAGAAGATGGCAGGGCATCTTAAGCAGTGATTAACGGTTGAGAAGCTGTTTTACTTTAAAAAACTTTTCAACCTTAGCTTAACCTTCTCTGTCCTTTTCTAGCACGTGCAACTTCACGTCAGTGAGAAGTTGACAAAGCATCTTAAGCAGCGACGTTTGCGACGAAGTTTGAGCGGCGTTTAAGTAAGGCTCTGAGTGTTGAATTACATGCACGAGTGTGGGCTAGTGGTATAATGTGGTGAAACGTGGTGAATGTGGTGTTTGTCTTTTCGTGTTGTTTAAACTCCGTAAACGCCCATAGTAAAGTCGCCACAACTTTACTAGGCATGACTTAGACTGTGACTAATTTTGTGTGACAGACTGTGATTTCATGACACTTATATTTAACTTGATACTAGCAGGCACGTATCCAGACTTTTGGTTCGGGGGGGGACAAACATTGAAACAACCATGTGAACTGTGTAAACATCGCTGTAATCACTGTACTATAATTTTTAATAACTTAAAGAAGTACCGTCCGTAGTTTAGTCATACACTTATAAGTATTTTATCTATACTAATATTATAAAGAGCAAATATTTGATTGTTTGTTTGTTTGCATTGAATAGGGTCCGAAACTACTGGATCGATTGTTGACGACCGACCGACCAAGTTGTATTTATATATAAGTATTTTATATAAATACTAGCAACTTGCCCCTGCTTCGCACGGGTATGAAATATAGCCTATGTTAGTCGCTAATAATGTAGCTTTATATTGGTGAAAGAATTTTTGAAATCAGTCCAGTAGTTTCGGAGCCTATTCAATGCAAACAAACAAACAAACAAATAGTTATGTCTCTCTTGCTCGAGAAGCGCTGGTCGTATTGGCCGACACGCCAGCCTGAACGACATCACACGCAGGTCTTTTTCCACCGCCAATGTCGCAGCTGTGCTCGAACCGAGCGGTCTTGCGCGTGACGATGGTAGGAGGCCTGATGGTATGAAACTTGTTCCCTGGAAGTTGGGGCGGCCCCTTGTATGGGACTCGACTTGTGTCGATACTTTGGCACCGTCACATCTTCCTGAGACACAGGGTAGGGCTGGTGCAGCTGCCAATTCGGCAGAGCAGCACAAGCGGCGAAAATATGCTAACCTCGGCAGCGGTTACATATTTGAGGCGTTTGGGGTCGAGACATTGGGCCCTTGGGGACCGGGAGCTCACCTTATTTTCAAAAATCTTTCAGAGCGCCTGGTTAACGCGACGCGTGACCAAAATGCTGGCGTGTATCTGGCTCAACGTATAAGCATCGCCATTCAACGTGGTAATGCCGCCAGCATGCTGGGTACGCTGCCGACTGATAGTGGGCTTGAGCATTTGTATTGTCTTTAGACCTTCAACGGTCTATGGACAGTCTAACTTTTTATTTAGTGTTAGTGTTAGCTTGTATTTTGTTTAGTTAATAAAGGCACTTGCCCGTGAAAAAAAAACAAACAATAAAATTTTTCCTCTTTATAATATTAGTATAGATTATTATTATAGTATAGATTATATAAGTATTTTTTCTGTTTCCGCTGGCAGCCATTACGTCTAGTACCATATCAGGATCTGGTGCCAAAGCGGAATGAATAGACAATAGAGCGAGACCAGTAAGCCTCTCGCCCGCCATTCTATTCCTTAGAAAGGATTTTATTCTCTTTAGGCATGAAAATGACCGCTCCACAGATGCCGTTGAAACCGGAAGGGTGGCCAGAATATGTATTAGCCTGTTAATGGTAGGAAAGAAAATTTTGTCACACGTGTCTAAAATTTCCATAATTTCGACTGGTTTCTTATCTGTGGTTTTCCACTTGGCACACCACATACTGTACTCTGCTTTTATTAGTGATTCTCCAACACTTTCTTCCCAATAAATTTTCATATTTTCTAATTCACTTATCTTCCTCTCGTCCACATTTTTCGGAAGAATAATTTCTAAAGAAGAAAGCAGCTCTCTTTGATTCGCAAATCTATCATTCATGCCAGATATCAAATCGTCCAAGCACGGTATAAAAATAGTTCTTCTGAAGTATTCTTCAGGAGTATCGCTGGGAACGTTGCTTCGGGCAGTTTGGTGGACAGTAACTCGATTTCGGGGGGGGATATATCCCAACTATCCCCCCCTCTGTATACGTGCTTACTATGTTATATACTTTAAAAAAATACTTTACACTGGCTGAATGCACAACGTGCGAGGCCAAGAAAAAATAGCGTGGTAGAAGAAGCGCAAACTGTACGAAACTAGAAACGACTCACCTATTACCTAAACACAGCTAAAAATAAAAGTTTTTGTGTAAAAGCAAGTATAGTTAGTTCCTACCTCTATGAGTTTAACCATAGAATTTCCTACCTCTATGAGTTTAACTTATGCAGCCTTACCTAAAATAATCTCGATTCTCTTAGTCACTGCTTAAACTTCTCTGTCCTTTTCTAGCACGTGCAACTTCACGTCAGAGAGAAGATGGCAGAGCATCTTAAGCAGTGACTAACGGTTGAATAGTTTTTTTAAGTAAGGCCGCGAGTGCTTGGCTCAATGGATGATTGAGCTTGGATGATAAACTCGTAAATTCTGTGAACGATTCGTTTTTGATTGTATCGTTGTAGTGTCTAACTGAAAAATAAAAAATATCCAGGTCTAACTGGTAACTCGACGTATTCCCGGCGGGATCTACACCCCTGTTCACAACTCCATCGGAAAGGTTTCCAACTGCGTAAAAGCTTAAGATGCCAATGGCACCCATTTAAAACTCAGAAACAGAGTGTAGAAGATATTTAATCAAATTATTTATGATTATTTACATCAAAATATAACATGAGATGCGGTGAGTTAAAAACAGGTTAAAAATTATCGAGAGAAGTCATTTTGAAAAGAAATAAAAGAACCATGAACCTAGAACTTTTTTTCTAGGTTCATGAAAAGAACATCAAAAATATATTAAACTATAAAAAGTATTTATGTGGCGAATGAGGTCGCCACAAGCTCATAGTAAAGTCGCCACAAATTTACTTGGACTCGACTATGATGAGTTATGTGTGACTAAATGTGATTAAATAACTTGATGATTGTATTATAAACTTGAAAATTCATAATAATTATGAATTTTCAATTTTTAATTTAATTATTAAACTTGACACTGACAGAATGCACAAAGTGCGATGCCAATAATTGAGAAAGAAGAATTTAAAAAAGATGGAAGTGTCACTTGTCAAAATAGTGCTGCCACTATCACGTGGTAGATCTCAGCTCTTAAAGGATAAAAAAACTGAACTGACAAAAATAATGGTAAAAATATATCATTCACAAAAAATATTTTGACGAACTTTTATAAAGGCATATTGTGACATTTTGGCCTAGTTCATACAAGGAAGTATGGGAAATTTGTACCACTAGGCCATCTGCGTTTGGGAAATGCTACAGTTTTAGTTAACAGTTCTAAACTAACTAAAGTATTGCTGTCACTTTTTTACTAGGCATGTTAGTTAAGGACAGCAATACTTTAGTTTAGAACTGTCAGCTAAAACCGCCAGAATCGACCACACTGTCCATGTTATAAATACTAGAAGTTCGTAGCGAACTGAGACGTCGGAAAATGTTCTTTAACAAACCTAATCATAATACTGGTATTTGGGCCTACTTTGTTAGATAAAATATCACCACAAAAGCATGACAGAACTGATGTAAATGTAATAGGATTTAATAAAGTTTTTGACTTTTTGACCTTGCTTTATTTGGTCAAAATCTTCAGAACCACTGAATAGTAGTGATATTATTCAGAACCATGTCTCGTCAACGTCATCTAACGGATTTCTATACACTATTTTTATAATTGCCTGTCAGAAAAAACGGCTATTGAAGGAGTGAAGATGAGTGAACTGCTTTTTCATTAAATAAATGCGAAAAAAGAGAACCAAGTCTCGTCAGCACCATCTTTGACTGTAGAACTACGTTCCGTCAGCTGTCAGACCAGCTCCCATTGCTTTACATTCAAGTGCATATTTGACACTATAATTATTTACTTATTATTTACATCGAAAAACAAAAGAAAAAAAGGAAATTTTATTTTCTAGGAAATAGCTGGCAGGACCGACGTAGTATAGAGATGAAGATATATGTATGCGGCTGAACGACTTGTATTCACGGCCAGAAGTTATTAAAAATAACAACAACACGGAATAGTAGAGAGCAGTGCTGCCATGTTAGATCTGAGGTTTACGGTGATTCCGTGTAAAAAAAAACTGCGGTAGGAAAAATACGGTGTAATCTTTTATTTATAAATAAAACAATTTTATCGCACAAATCATTATTTATTGGAAAAACAACATATATGTTACTATTATAATATTATGAATGATTTATCTACAACATCTTGTAGCGTAATATCTCTTATTCATTTAAAACAAACTTATATTTGCTTAGTACATAGTAGGTCGAGACTAATTTTAATGTTAGTAATTTTACTCCGCCAATTTCGTTGATCTTGAATCTAAGCTTATATTTCACATTCACAAATATCAATTAAGGCAGAAATGACACGATGTTGACAAGATATCATTGTTATTTTAACGGATTATGGTTTCAAAGCATAGGAATTAACTTTTCCAATTAAAAATAAACAACCAGTAAGTTAAAAAATGGTTCAGCAGGTGACTCTTAAGTATTTTATTTTACAATATAATATCCGCTGCAAATTACGGTAGATTTCGTCACCGTTGTCATGCTTCGACGGTAGGTGGTAAATTAGTTCACTCGCCTTCACTGCTTCACTTCACAGTTCGCGTTCGTTGCTGAAGTGCTTTTCCAAGTTTTCTTGTATCATTTTGTTGAAATTCTGATAAATTGTTATTGTTACGTTATTAAGTTACGTTATTGTTATAATTTTTTGTTGATAGTTATTGTTATTTTTATTGATAGTAATTAATTAATAAATTAATTGGCAAGGCGCACTTACTAATTTACGTGGAATAACGAAAGCTTAAGAAATACTATTGGCGAGTACGTTGTTAGACACACAATAACCCCAAAAAAACACATGACATATCTGATATAAATGAAATATGGTATCTCTTTATTTTTTGACCTTTTTACTTTGATTTATTCGTTCAAAATCTTTAGAATCACTGACAAAATAGTAAAACTGTTCAGGGCCATGTCTCTTCATTGCCAACGAACGGATTTTTAACAGAGAAATTTTAATTTCTCTGATTTTTATGAATTATATATATTTTTTTATTGACTGTCAGAAAATCGCCCATAACGGTGCACAATGCACATGGCAACACTGGTGGAGAGTTGAGTTGAGCGGCGAAAATCTAAGCAAGTGCTTGCTTTTCGGTCTCCGTCCGTTCCGTCCGTGATCCGTCTGTCCGTCTGACTCCGACACTTCGACGCGATAGTCGTTCGCTAGCACGCTGCTGCTAGTCGTTCTGTTATCGTGCGTTGTCACGGTTTACACACATAAATTCCAATTAAATCGCTGCAAAATACGTAAACAAGACACGCTCAAGGGCTTCAAAGGAGGCCTCGGGCCGTATATTTGCACTCGAGTACAAAATGTAGTGTTATGAAAGTACTCATTGGCTCTATCTTTGAGTCTGTGTTGTTCGGGCGGCTCAGATAAAATAACCAGATCTTACAGTCTTTCTGAGAGGATCATTACTTTTAGTCAATGTAATATTCTAGAGTTTAGTGTAAACTTATTTGTGCAATATGTCGAACATAAAACATTGTGGATTTTGTTCCCTCCTCAGTGGGTTAATGAGGAGGGCGATGTGCATCGGTTCGCGAAGGGGTAGCAGCGAATCTTACTACCGTGAACTTGGTGACCAGGACACATTGGTAAGGATTTATGAACGATTGTACTTGTAGACACCATTGTTTACGTCTGCCTGCTTTGTCCTTTCGTCAATGCGCGAACAAAATCTCGTCGATTTTTGTTTGATTCTCTGACCGTCATGTTTACCTGCTTTAAGTGTACTTACATGGACATCTATAATTAAAACAACAATTTATAGCATAGCATCCTCATCGTAGTTAGTTCCAACTTTAACCTACCTCTATGAACTCTTATTATGTACTGTTTTCAATACATATCAAGTTTATGTGTGGAATGGCACAAGTCATGAGACTGCAGTGTCAAGTGAAAGTATGAGTTTCTCCTTGTTATTTTGTTGCTAATTTGTGTGCATGATGTGTATATATCTCTTACTTTAGGCGTACTGTACCTAATTGAGCAGTTTGTGTTGTAAGATGCTGAATTTTATAAAGGAATTAAGATTTAAATTGCAAAAAATTGTTATTGTTATACTTACTTAAGTTAAAATGCTCACATTGAAACATTTGATCTGTGTTATTAGCTGTCATTTTAGTCTATAATTCATATCATTTAATAAGTAAATTGTAACAAAAAATAAAATTTGTATAGTCTGAGTATTAAAAAGATCAAACCTAAAAAGATAAACGTATGTTTAATTGGCTAATCTTAAGTTTATTTTTGAGTAGAGGCTAATAGATAATAGATCATCATAATAGTTACATTGTAAATCCAAAAAATTATATAACCTTTAGCCGCACTGCAGATTAGTCTAAACCAGGGACTGTAATATCGATGTAAATACTGATAATTGGGTATCTGTTTATCGGTATTGATACTGATACTTTATTTCAATACATTAAGGATACCCATACTTTATTTCAATACATTGATTTAAATTTGTTTTTATTCATTTCAAATCAAAATGTCTATAAACAAGGTTTTGCCTTTTGCGCCCTATATTTCATTTTTATTAAATATTTTATTATTTAGAAGGACAAACAAACCCAACACCCCAAGCGGGACGTCAGTGCAGGACTCATTACCCCCATTCAGAACTAGAAATAGAATTAGGACATAAACAAAACGTCGAAGCTTGCATCCTCATCCAATGAGACGCAAACCACCCTGAATAGAGACCTGAGGGTGCTGTTGCCATTCCGCACTGCAGAGCTGAGAAATCGTGCAATGTCGCCGCCGCCACACCGTATCGGTATAGAGTATCGATAAAATTATCGATACGTTTATACCGATATTTAACAAAAGTGGTATACATATTATATGTTTTAGCAGTATCGGTACAGTTGTCGATATTTTGTTTAAAGAATAGATATTTTCAACCGACTTCAAAAAAAGAGGTTCTCAATTCAACTATGTGTTTTTTTTTTGTATGTAACATAACATAACTCGATTACTCCGCGTATTTTGATGATTATTTTTTTATTTGGTAATAATACTTCATAGGTGGTCCCATATAAATTTTATCGAATCCGGTTCAGTAGTTTGGTTTTTTAATCAAAATTACTAGAAAATATGAAGATGTCATCCAGGTATTCGAAGTTGAAGTTGGTTGTATTTAAAAAAAAAAGATGTTATTATTAGTATGTTACTCGATTACTCCGCCAATTATGAATTGATTTTGATGATTACTTTTTTGTTTGGTATGTGAGATACTTCAGAGCTGGTCCCAATACATTCTATCGAAATCGGTTCTGTTGTTCAAAATTACTGGAATACATCAAAATAAGTGGAAATATGAAGATGTCATCCAGGTAGTCAAAATAGAACTTGGTTGTTTAAAAAAAAACTTATTATGTACAAGTAAAAAACCTAAATACTTTCGATGACCTACATACTTTACCTACCAAATAAAATCAAATCTTGTTAGGTATTTTTACTCATACTGTTGTCATTTTAAATAATAATATTATGCTGATAATTATCAAATAAACAGTTTTATGTATGACCTACCTCAAGCATTTATACTCATTACATAAGCTAATTTAATGTTAACTCATCAATTTATCTTTGTCATGTTTTGTTTTTGCATTATGATTCCAATGCAAATCGAACACTGCTGTTGCATTATGATTGCTAATATTGCAAAGCGAATTGAACGCAGTAATCAAAAAGATTAAAAAGTTTTAATGCGTGCCTTGAAATATATCATTGAAAGTAAAGTACAAGTTAAGTAGTGAATAAGTCATCATCATCAATATTCTTCCTTATCTCATTGCTGAGCATAGGGTTCTCTCTTGCCGTACGCTCTCTTGCCTCGGTCACAAAATACATAATAGTACAAGTACAGAAGTTTCACTCCGAAAAATCATTTAAATAAGTAGCGACTTACTACGACACTATAAAGTGCAATTCAGGTCGTGCAAGCGCTAACTACCTATACCTAGTTTTTTTTTTTCCTAATTTCTCTTTGCGAAATAAATAATATTAAACATGACCTAGCTATATTAAATTAGAAGTTCTCTGTCTAGCGCGTAACTAGTCGTAACGTGTCTCTTCTGCCCACAAAATTGGCCCGTCTAGACGGGCCCGGCACGTACTTGTAGCTCGGATTGCGCAAGGCCTGTTTCGGTGCTAATCTGCAGCGCTAGTACCGTTCTATGTCGCTATGTCGTTGACGTGTCGATACAGCAGATTTACCAACTCACGAATTTGAGAATAATATACCGATTTTTATCGAATTTTTCGATTGTAATGTCAAATATACGAATTAAATGTCAAATATAAAGATCGTCAAGAACGGTGCTCGTGCTGCTAGTCCAGGTTCAACCCAAGATCGTGAATCTACGACTCTTCTAGCAGCTTGAAGACCAACGGTCCGCTTAAACGCTGCGTATTTTTTTTTGCAGTAATCCATGATTATTGGTACAAATATTGCAAGCTAAAGGCATCGTGATAAGGTTTGAATTCGTTTTTTCGGTATTTCTAGATTTTTTCCAAGATAAGTTTAGGTCTGGGCTACGGTTCGGGTATATTAATTACACGTGGTTCATACCGCGTTGTGGCTGTGGATGGCCCAATGGAAATGGAATGGATGGATGGCTGTGGTGCTCTATCTAGTTCAATAGAGCCTTTCGGACTGCAGTGTGAATCGCCTACGATCTGTAATTTTTTTTAATATTTCATCCAATGAGTACAAAGTAAAGACTTAGGTACCCTTTAAACGTTAACACCGTAATATCACCAGTTATGGGAAATATTATTTCTGGCTCACACACGCAATTTAACACTTTAAAATCGTGATACACAGGCACGAGAAATCATGCTTACAGGCGTTGGTGGGTTGGGTTGGTTGGTTGGATGGAAGCCAAGGATACGAAAACTTGAAGATGAACCCGAACCGAAAAAACACTTTTATTTCTATAATATTTTTAATAGATAAATGAGAGCGCCTGGAAACGTCCCTCCAGGTCGGAAACGCATTGACAATATCGATAATGACACAGAGGCCCGGCGGTGAGCTTACCATAGGGCGGACTTAAACTTTCCGAATTACCCAATTTAAAATTAATATTTGGGGCGATTCACACCGATATTAGAAGAGTCCCTGGCTGATTCACACTTGGACGTCAACGCCCCAATACCTAGGCTCAATACATCCTTTTTGTGTAACTTGTACTGGACACAACATCGGTTATGTTAAATATATTTTGGTGTAATAACATACAGAGATATATAGCTAGGGATTGGAATGCTTTGCCGTCCTCGTTGTTTCTTAAAAACTATAATCTGGGCATCTTCAAGGTTAGATTGAATGAGTACCTTCTAAGTCTACGTGCTCCATCTTTGACTGTACCGTCGTTTTCCGTCAGACGAGGTGGCGGTTAAACGTAGACTTTCAATAGAGTACATAGGCTAGGGCCCTTGTAGGTTGTATAGGGTTTTTTTTACTTAAAATGTTAACTAAACATTGAATTTCTGCTCGTTTACTCCACAACAAAACGATGGTCTGTTCGGTGCATCGCAAGTTCGCAACTCAATACACACAACCAGGAAAATGTATACTTATTTATACAATAATCCATACACTTACCTTAAATACATAAATGTACCTTATAGAATTCCAGGAAGATAGATAGACTAGCAAGTAATACCCTACTATTTCTGTTGTAAGTACTAGTTAGGAGATGGTATGCTGCAATCAACGCTACGCAGCGTGACACTCAAAGAACAAGGATAGTAAAAGAATCGCTATTTTCTCTTCTCTCTTTCTCTCTCATATTATCACTTCAGGGTAGAGCTTAAAAAGAAAGAGGCCACTATATTAATTTGTTTTGTCTTAACATTTTAAATATGTCCACATTTTTCTATGCTGAGTCTCTATCTCTTAGCCAGTCTGTATATTTTAAACTAACGGAATAGAAAAGAGACAGCATCATTCACGAGCTGCTGCCTTATTCGTATTGTTAAGGCCATTTACTCTATTATATGTAGAGCTCTTTGCTGACACCACTGATGAGGGCGCGTATTTGAATGTGTCTGTAGATGTTTGCCTCTGAAACGAAATAGGAAAAACGGCAACAACAGTAGTTTGAATTTTGATACGTTAACGCTCCGTACTGCGTAGTAAGTAATCCTGTAAAATACCTACAACTCACTGTTATCGGACGACCTTACAATAAAACCCATACGGAACGAAATGGCGTAGAGTTGATGAATTACGTTTGTATTTAGTTTAAATGTACAAAATATTAGATTTAATTTCGTCATTATCATCATTAGCAACTCATATACCCCGGCATACCCCGGACCTGGGTATGTCCTTAAACTGCAACCAGACCCACCGGAGGACAGGCAGCAGCGTCCTCTTGGTTAACTGTGGTGAGCATTCTGCGATTCCCAAGCCGCCTGCCAAGCGTGGGGATTATGGCAACACCCCTCTATTAAGGCTTTCGAGTAGTGGACGTCTTACGGCTGACGATGATAGTCCGGCAGAGCTTGCCTCTTCTCTCTCGTCAGTCTTCTCTTGTTCTTCTTATCGTTCAGCTCCAGTCTTGTCCAACCATTTTGCGGAACATCTGTGTATGTTATCTCATTTCACACTAACATAATAATAATACGCTTTAAAAAAAAATACAACCGCCTTCAATTTCGAGTACCTGAATGACATCTTCATATTTTCTAGTAATTTTGATTTTAAAACCAAACTACTGAACCGATTTCGATATAATTATATGGGACCACCTACCAAACAAAAAAAGAAACATCAAAATCAGCTCATAATTGGAGGAGTAATCGCGTAACATACATACAAAAAATAATAGTATATACAGTCGAATTGAGAACCTCCTTTTTTGAAGTCGGTTGAAAAGTAGTGATAGTTTCCGGCTCCGCGCAGGTGTATACACACCAGAGGCTAGATGACTGGGTTTTTTTTTATTGTCCTAATAAAATGTGGCTCATAAATATAGCTGATTAATGAAAAAAAAAAGAAAATCTGATCAAAAATAAGCAACTTATAAGCATTTTAATATCATGCTAGACAGAGAGAGGAAACAGCAAATCGTGACGTCACTTGTCAGTACGCCATATAAATTCTATTCTGACAAGTAAGGCGTGACGTCATTTTTTGTATTGTGGGAAAGGGACAGAGTTGTCTCTAACAAAAACTTTAAACGCTTATATATCAGAACATTATTACCCGTTTTCACTTATTTTTTCAATAAACATACTATATTTACTTAAATTCTTCTTCAAAGCTATTGGTTTCAACGATTTAAACATCAGTCATCTTCCCTATTATCTACATGATAGATGATAAATAATAATGAAGTCCGTAGTCCTAGTCCTAGTCGCCGTTTTGGAGACTGACTAAGAGGACTGACTGTCGCGTAATGAGACTTGATTTTAGACTATTTAGGGATACCAAATACCGAATAGAATCTGTAGCTCTGTGAATTTTCAACCGACTTCAAAAAAGGAGGTTCTCAATTCGACTGTACGTTTTATTTTAAATTTATTTTCCGCGTCTACTCCGCCAATTGTGAACTCTGATTACCACCATATAAATTTTATCAAAATCGGTTCAATAGTTTGGTTTTAAAATCAAAATTACTAGAAAATATGAAGATGCCATCCAGGTATTCGAAGTTGAAGTCGGTTGTATTTTTTTTAAAAGCGTTTATTATTAGTGATCCCAAATACCGAATAGAATCTGTAGTTCTGTGACTTTTTCATCTCTATCTATGCTAACTTTTCACGATTGTCGACTAAACCGATATTGATAAAATTTCTCAAATAAATATTGTACACTTGCAGCGCCCCGCGGTTAAGCCCGCGAATCATGGGATAAAAAGTAGTCTAGTATATTCCCATTTTCTTTTCATTAATCAGCTATATTTATGGGCCACATTTTAATAAGACAATTTAAAAAAACAGTTATCTAGCCTATTCTGGCACTGCTACTGTTATGGGCAGGTGTGAAGCTTACCACCAGCCGGACATCATAACAACAGCCTCTTCTCGTCAGTAGACTGCAACGTAATACTTACGGAAATCAGCCTAACCGCGCGTTTTTCAAATACTACAAAAATTCCCATCTTACTTAAAACTCAGTCCTCCAAGCCCATCCACCACAATAAATCCACGTTCTTTTGTAAACTAGAAATATGATAGTATTTGCATTTGCCCAACTTCTCACGTGTAAGCAACGTTGTTTGACCAAACTAAAACGTTATATTAGTAACAATTTTCTTTTTAGACGATGTTAAAAAACAGACATGTTCATTCAATTAGAGTTACAAGACATGCTCGGCCTTGGTTGTGAGCTGATGCGATGCTGGCGACCTTGCCAAGGGACTGGCTTTCTTACTTGTTTCGCAGGAACGAACGCCTACCTACATACGTTTTACGTAGGTATTACATTGATGTACATTACATAATGTGTGCACTGTGCTCTTAATTTTTGGTGACCCTACCGTTTCTCTACAAGCCTATTATGGACACTGGAATTTTACCCTCTTCCATGGTATAAAGTTATTGTACTTAAATCATTAACAGCGCTCTCGCGATTTTGGCGGCAAGAGACCGTTTTCTGCTATTTGCTCCGCATTCAAAATACCAGGTGGAGTAGATTCCATATTAAATCGGATCATTATTATTTTGTTTATAAATATCAGTCGGGAAGTCGCAACAATCTTTTTTTTTCTTGTTTAATAGCATCGCACTTCGTGCATTCGTCCAGTTTCAAGTATAAATGTATGTTTCAAGTATTTTATACAAATAAGTCTTAAAATCATAGCCTAGCAAAAATAGTCACAGTCAAGTCCAAGTAATACCCTAGTAAAGTTGTGGCGACTTTACTTTTATATAAGCTTTCACGGAGTCTTGAAAACAACACGGAAAGGCATATTTCACCACATTATATCACTTGCCCGCACTTGTAAATGTAATTCGACACAAGGCCGGGTATTCCACGTTTCAAGCACATTTTTTTATGAGATCGATCATTAGTCTCAAGCTGTATCAGGTAGGGTCACATTTAGCGGAGCAAAAATATGGCGGTTACGCAGATTCAAGCGTGTCAAACTTAGATTTTTGAAAAGTATAGAAATTAATAACTTTTGTTTTGTTACAATGTTGGCCCCATAGTAAAAGTTGTTTTTTTTTATGTACAGAATTGGTCAATTCTGACGGTTTTAGTTGACAGTTCTAAACTAATTAAAATATTGCTGTCACTTTTTTACTAAGCATGTTAGCTAAGGACAGCAATCTTTTAGTTAGTTTAGTTCTGTCAACTAAACCTTCAGAATTGACCACATTCTGTACATAAAAAAAACAACTTTTACTATGGGGCCAACATTTTAATCGCGGAAAAATTATCAGCTGTTCCATACAAAATGTTCATCGACCTTGGGCAAAATGGAGGAGCTGTTTTTTTATTTGCGATTTCAATGTTGGCCCCGTAGTAAAAGTTAATACATTTTTCTCTTTACCGCAACTAAGTTGATTAAATACAACGGAAAAACAAAAACCTAACTACTTAATTAAAACTATCTTGTAAACAAATAAAATATACATGTACTTATATGTGACCGTTTTAAGTATCTATAGGCAACAAACATTTATATTATGAAAACTGACGTGGTTTTGACACATTTTTGTTTTATTTGTGCTAAGCAGGACGCAGCTGCACGCGCGTCGGGCTTTGTTTTCACTCTATGAAAAAGTTCACCGGTTGTGATCGAAACTATAGTTGGAGTATCCGATTTAATTAAACGTGAGTATTCCCGTATAAATAAAACAAAAACATTTATATTTATACAGATCAAACGACCTCTCCCCGGCCCCACTGCAAACGGTCTAGAGTCCTGAGTTACGAGTTCTGCGTTCCGCGTTCACTGTGAAGTATGCTTGGATGAATGCACACACAACAGTAGTCGGACCGCGGCGGTATTTTATATTAAATTTATTTATTGAAATGTCTGAGAATATAGAAAAGTTCAATATGTTCAAGGTTCCACAAGTGCAGGATTTCATCTTCCGTAGAGCTACTATCATTCGACATTTTCTTTAATTTTAAAGAGCGTGTGACGTACGATCTGTTCTGTTACCTTTGATTATATAGAGAGAGAGCTAGTTCCTCCGAGTCGGTTACAGACAGATTGCAGAACTGTCTAGAACTTGCTGTGTGTTGTGCAGTGAAAGCGGAACGCAGAACTCGAAACTCAGAACTCTAGACCGCACTATGTGGGGCCGGTGTCTGATTTCGGGAAATATCCCCAAAATGCTAATCGCTATTTTCAAAATTGATAATGCTCAATAGTATTTACTAGTAAGATCATATTACTAAATGTAGTTTAGATTTAAGTATAATATATATACTTACAGACCCCCCCAACACAAACATATACATACATACATATATATACAAGGTTAGTTCTAATCAGTTAGCATCCTTATAAGGTCCTATTCTGTACATCTAAACAAACAAATTATAATATGCGGCGAAAATTAAAAATCGCAAAAACACAAAAAACAGCTGTTCCATACATTTTGAGTTCTATGTTTTAAAGTTATTTGCTCGGGAAAATAATTAGTAATTAACCCAGCGGTAAGGATAATACGAGTATTTAGGAGCAGGGTGATTTTTTTCCGCACGCGGACGGGGGGGACCTCTAGTATATCGTGAAGTTATATAAGGATATGCTATAGCATAGTCTGAAGAGGCTTTCAGAGACCATTGCTACTGAAGCGAGCTCTCCCATATTCTGTACACTATTGGCGCCGCAACCGAAGTGTAGTCAGTGATAAAACAAAAATTTCATTACCATTTTACAGCTTTCTATACTGGGCACGTTCGTATATTTTACTATTGTGGGTTTCATGCCAAAAGATTGAATAGGAGGTTAGGGACCCCTATCTACATAACATTTACTAGGCTGTCGCCTTTCCTTTTGTATTCTACCCTATCTGAAACTATGTCACTTTTATATTTCGGTGGAAAGCAAAGGGGAAATGTAAATGTAATATTTTTCACTTAGAATATTTTGCAAAGTATAAAGAAAAAATATTATACAATACATTAAAATGCTTTGCATGCTTTGTATTAGGTAAATTAAGTGTTTTTTTTTAAATATTCGATACCTATGCAAGATGACGTATAAAAATGGCAAAACACGAAAGTAATGTATTTTCGTTAAGAATATAAATAAACTGTTTGTTATCGTTTGATGGTTTTATTCGTGTCTAACTTTTCTCAAATTGGCCGCCGTTCAAGTAGGTCAAAAACTTACCAACTGTTCTAGTTTTATCATACACATTATCCAGTGCTGGAACTATGGCGTATACAATGTAAAAAAAAATTTTTTTTTGGCCCCGTTTCCTTAGTGGGAATCACCATCATCGTCAGCTTACCATAATTATATCTATTATTAACAAAATCTTCTCTCATCTCTCCTCTTTCCGTTTCCGGTCTTTGCCAGTTGTACTACGCATATCGTCACTCCATCGAGTCTCAGGGCTAACCACGCTACTTTCAAGGCAAAACGTGTTATATACTTTGACGTGACCCTCGGTTAAAAGCGCGTTGAAAAATTGCGATGATTTCAGCTATTTCTATGCCAAATTTCATCAATATTAACCAAGCCATTTTTTTAAGCTATTATATAATATATATATAATAATAATAATAATTCTTTATTTCCAAATGAAGAAACTACAGCTAATTTTACATTAACATAAACCATTAGGATATTACAATTTTGGTAGGTAGGTAATTACAGATTACATTATTATATAGGTATTTATATGTTTTAACAATTGTTTATATATTTAGAAAAAAGAGGGAAAGATACAAAAATACTAGTTGTAGAATAATAACACAGGAGTCCCTGACTCCCAAACTAGGATGACCCTGTACTATGGGAGACAGTTGATTCTTCAATAGGATTGATACATTATAGGACAACTAATTGATTGTTGTTTGTTGTTATTATTTATAAAAAGGTAACAAACTACTAGAATCAATACCCTTCTTTTTGCATAGTTGGGTAATAAAATGGGTGTGTACCACCGCCAGACATCAGTCCCATGAAACCCTCATCTCTATATTAGATAAGCTCTTATTCATGAGACTGTATGTCTGCATTTTATCTCACATCGTCTAGCCTGGTCGTATTTAAAAGCCACACTATCTATTGTTATTCAAAAAATCGCAACGCCATGTTTTAAAGTTGTAATGTTATCGGCAATGAATAAAAAAAATTGCTTACAAGAACGTGGCATAGAAAAATAAATAATACAGATCCCTATCTGTTATGACTTATGACGTGCGTCTATGTGAGCGCACACATGCACACACCTCCCCACACAGTACCACACTTCACACTCACATATAAAATAAAATCTTTCACTAACTGTACTAACCAGCATGCCGCATTCTTAAAAACACAAATATTTATACTACACACATATAATATAAATAGATTGATAAATAATGTTAAGAAAGTAATGACTTAAGTAATGAATGTTATGCAGAAATCACTCAAATACCAGATATAAAATAATATTTTTAGTAATTTACACAAAATAAGTAATATGCAATAAAATAATGTTAATAAAGTAGTAACTTCTGTTATCCAGTAATCACTCAAATACCAGAGTTATAAATTAATATTTTATTAGTGAAATATTTACACAAAATAACATGCAATAAAATTAGCCAAAATAATATTCACAATGCAATAAAAACCATCACTTATTATTTATTTATTATAGTAACAATGTCTACCAAAATTCTATAATAGTTAAACTAACAAAACATTTTTCATCACACTTGCTCGTAAAGTGGATCTTATTGCATCGGTTTTAGGCTCATAATCCAAGCTATTGCGCACGCGTGCTTTTTACTTTACATTACGGCACATGGTGCTATAATAGGTATAACCCGGTAAAGTCAAGTTTGTACGTGACTGCAATTAGACGTACGTGTACGAAGCACTCTTAATATAGCCGGGTAATACTTGCAGTTTTTTTGTAATACCAACAAAGACTTTTTATGCCGCTGAAGTAAATGTCAACCTGCGCGCGCATTACTGATTTAGGCGCCATTTTCCGCAAATTTTTGTTGACGTTTTCTCTGTGTGGTTGATTATTATCAAAAAAAATTTTTTTTTCCTCGCAACTGTGACGAAAACAGCCGTATGAAACTCTTGTGCTATGTTTCAATACACTCTCGGCTTCCTTATCGCATAATACCGCCACTAGTGTTATGCCCAACATAGCAAGCACACTTGTATCATAATGTACTATAATTTCTAGAGCACTTGAACTGCCCGATAACGTAATAATATCAATGCCACACTTATTCTTAGACCACACACCGTAACACCGCACCCTTGCTGCACATACCCAGATAATATGACATTAAAATTAATATCAGTAATACGCTTTTAACAAAAACAACCGACTTCAATTTCGACTACCTGGATGACATCTTCATATTTTCCTGTTATTTTGATTTAAAAAACAAACTACGGAACCGATTTCGATAAGAATATATGGGACCACCTCTGAATATCACCTAAAAACAGAATCATCAAAATCTATTCATAAAATACATTAAAAAAAACATTCATTCGAATTGTGAACCTCCTTTTTTGAAGTTGGTTGAAAATATCAATGTCAAAATTATAAATTAAACGGTTAAAATTTATAAATTACAAAATCCAATTTCCTTACAAAACCAACTCTAATATGTAAGTTATAACTTATAACTGTTATTTTAACCTATATGCTCATAATACGTTTGATAAGCTATAACTTATAACTGTTATTTAAACCTATATGCTCATAATACGTTTGGTAATTTTTATTCTTGTATTGTTTACTTCGATCTTAAGATGTGATAGGCGAACTTATATGTATCAAACGCTGCACAAAGTCACATAATATCGTTTTAGGGACAGTGGATAGGATCGTGGCAGCTGTAACACAGGGTTACCTAGTAGGGGAGAGCAGGTAGGATTCGTACAGTTTTTACTTCAAGTCTCATAAAATTAAAAGTTATAGCTATTTCAAAATAGTAATAATGCTACAGTACTATAATATACATCTAGCTTAAACAATGTAAAGTTCAGGGTTAATACAAAGTAACATGGTCAAGCTATGCGAGGTTTTCCAAAAAACGGAAAATTTACGAAAGCACCCCCACGCGAAACGCAGGGTAGCTTCGTACATAGTGCGGGGCACATTCATGCATAGTGGGCCTTCGTACACCATACATTTATAATAATATATATAACTTTATTAAGTTCAAATAACCCTAGCCTTAGATCAAAATTAACATAACTATATATCGAATAATTAATTTATTACAAAAAAAATAAACCTTTGGACTAAATCTTCTTATAATCAACATTATACAAATAATTCTAGGGCCATCTTATACGGGTACTAAATCTCTTACTGCACATTGTATATAGAAATATCTTTTTCAAAGCTATATACATTCGCTGTTCTTGCTAGTGTTGTAGTGGTAGGACTCTACTGCAGAGTCCGCCTGGGGAAGTACCACACCTTTGCCAGTTATTCAACCGCCAAGCAGTAGTGTGCAAGCATTACTGTGTTCCGGCACTGTTACTGTTAGTGGCAGGTGTGACGCTTACCACCAGGTGAAAGTCTTGCTCGTCTCGATTCATGTCAATATACAAAAAAAAATAAAAAATCTTCGACTAGTCCCGTTCTATTCCCCCTTTTCACATAATATATTAGCGGCATGGTTCTGAAAAGTACCTAATGTAGTAATTCATAAGATAACTAGTTAAGAACAGTCATAACCTGTATCTATGTAGCTTTGCTTAGTATGGGGCTAGATGGCGCTGTGTGTAATAAATGTCCCCCCAATATTTATTTATTTATTTTATGTGAATTAAATTAATAATAATCTTTGTTTTATTCATACGGGAATACTCACGTTTAATTAAATCGGATACTCCGACTATAGTTCCCCGTAGTAGTAGTTTGGTGCCTCGTAAAGTTAGGGAGGCCATAGAGATTAGCAAGCGCCCTAACTTCAATAGAGACGGGGGATGGAATCTGCCACCGACTTGGAGACCCTGTCTTCATGGGGCCCGCGAGGGTGGACGCGTATCTGAAGGCGACGTGGTGAGCTCCGCGTGCTGGAATATTCCCGACACCGCACGAGAAGATTCCAGTGATGAAGAGCTCCAGAGAGCGCCGGCGCAGCACGACACTCTACCCGCCCCCACCCCCTCACCAGCAGAGCAACCGCTGTCATCGCGCGCGCGACGCGCAGCGGCCCGCAGTGCTAAGCAGAACGCAGCTGCACGCGCGTCGGGCTCTGTTTTCACTCTTTGAAAAAGGTCACCGGATGTGATCGAAACTATAGTCGGAGTATCCGATTTAATTAAACGTGAGTATTCCCGTATGAATAAAACAAACGCGTCAAATGTGTCAAAACCACGTCAGTTTTCATAATAAAATAATCTTTGTGTTTGGTTTTCTTAATAAAGCCACATTTGCACTGTACGAATGTACCCCACTCACAACTGTAAGAATGTACCCCAATACAAATAATCACCAAAAAATTAATTTAATAATACCTAATACCAAGTTGGGCCAAATTAGATGTTTCCTGACAAATTTAGATATTTTTCATACAATAAAAAATAAATAACGTATTATCAATTTAGAGCAAAACTGACTAGGACAAAACTAATTACAATATGAACCCTAAAATTACTTACATAGAGCGAAAATACATTACGGTTTGTTCCAGCGAAGCCAGCAGCCGCACTGCCCCGCCACTTCGTGGTTTGCCTGTACGTATGAGTAGGACTCTACGAACACAAAAACGAACCCTTCAACGTGTTTAGTATTCTAGATATGACTATTGTACGAATGCTCCCGCTGTACGAATACGAATGCTACCTGATCTCCCCTACAGCTGCCAACGAATTTCCTAACATATTAAAGTAAATATAGAGTTTACTTATTTATTTAAGATAAATTGCGCTTGATAAACAATGTGTTAAATTAAGTTCATTGTTGATATAATAAATTGAAATTGAAATTGATTAAAATTTCAGTGCCACCATTTTGATCACTATTTATTGAGTTAATCTGAAAGGTAAACTGGCCTTGAATATGTACTATTTGTTCTGCGAATAGTAGATCTAACTTTCATGCCATGTGGACCCAATCGACCGGTAAATGACGTCGCAAACTTCCTCCCTTTTAGAACTACACCTCCAATAAAAAATCGCAGAAATCAACAAAAAAACTATGAAATTGTTAGAACTTGTATACATAAGGTTCTGTATATGGAAGACGTGTCTTACCCGCAAGAGAGCGTCTCTTTCGTCTTATTGCTTGACGTTACTAAGTGGTTGCCATAATCCCCACGCTTGGCAAGCGGCTTGGGGACCGTAGAATGCTCACAACTTTAACGCTGCAGCCCGTTTTCCGGTGGTTTCGGATGCACAGGATTTACCAGGTCCAGGTCAATTATGTACTATGTGTAGTTCTATTTTGAGATTATGTTGGTTTGGTTGATTGTGCATACATATTTAAAAAATAATAATATATGATTTTGTTTTTAAATGGTAATCGCGTGGCGTGAAGCTGATGGTATTCCGCCACAGTTGAACTGACCTACCGGGGTTGCGTTTAATGAATTTTTAGTTACGAATGTAGATGAAGGGTTACCATCGCCGTAGCGGGATGACATTAAACGATGGTGGGACGACATTATACGGTCGTAAGTTATAGGGGCTCCCAATGACCTGTTCGGGCTCCACTACACTACTGCCGGAGAAAAGGGACTTTGTGCGAAAGGGGCATTAAAATAAATAAACAATAAATAAATATTGAGGGACATTTTACACACAGCGCCATCTAGCAAGCAAAGCAAAGCTTATATTATGGAAACCAGATAGCTGATAGAATACTTTTTTTTTTTTTGTAAATACATACTTACCATACATACTACACCCAGACACAGAACAAACATCTATGTTCGTCACATACATTTTTGTCCCGGATAGGGGTCAAACCCACGCCCTACAGCTTTGAAGGCAGACATGCTACCAACTGAGCTATAAGGCTGTTAAAATTGTGCGAAAGGGACGCTTTGCGTGCAGTAGACATTTTAGTAAAGGGAATTCCATTATGCGATGGAGCCTCTGGAAACACCTAGAAAGAGAGAGTGATGGTTTTGACTGGCAGTAGGCTGAATATGCCATGATTAGCTGCCGATGATAATGATGAAGCTCAGGAAGGCAAGGCGAGGCATACCTAACGGTGGGAAAGGAGCCTGTGGATTGTTTGGGTTGGCAATGGCTGGTTACTTGTGGTTGTATGTAAAAGGATAAATTAACAAATATATTCACAACAATAATATTATTGTTATCCTCATACAAGTCATTTCTGTTTGAAATTATTAATAAGTACGCATTGCCTAATATCATAATTAAATTTTACTCTACATTCGTGCATTCATGAATTTCTATACGACACTGCTGTCGTTTTAATTAATTAACTATACAATACAATATAACTTTATTGCACACCAGAAATATAGAACAACTTACAAATAATCAGGGTACATTATTTGACAGTACAAGGGGCGGCCTTATCACCTTAAGCGATTTCTTCCAGGAAACCTTTGGATGGACTGGACTAAAGGAGGCAAATGCAATTTGTACATTTGTATTTACATAATATATAAAATATTATAAATTAATATTGCAGATATAAAACGTTTAAATACTTTCAATAAAATAGTTACAATGATACAAGTGTGCTATGTTGGTCATTACACTGGAGGCGGTATTATGCGCGCGAGCCGCAGGCGAGTGCGATAAGGAAGCCGAGAGCGTAATGACTAACATAGCACAAGAGTTGCATACGACTGTTTTCATCACACTTTCGAGGAAAAAAAAATTTTTTTGATAATAATCAACCACACAGCGAAAACGTCAACAAACATTTGCGGAAAATGGCGCCCAAATCAGTAATGCGCGCGCAGGTTGACATTTACTTCAGCGGCATAAGAACTCTTTGTTGGTATTACAAAAAAACTGTAAGTATTACCCGGCTATATTAAGAGTACGTCTAATTGCAGTCACGTACAAACTTGACTTTACCGGGCCTATACCTATTATAGCACAAGTGCCGTAATGTAAAGTAAAAAGCACGCGTGCGTAATAGCTTGGATTATGAGCCTAAAACCGGTGTAATAAGATCCACTTTACGAGCAAGTGTGATGAAAATAATACTTACTATACATAACATATATAATATATACATTATAAATGTATGAATACAGACGCACCAATTTGACCTGGGTATGTCGTTAAACTGCATCCAACACCACCGGAGGACGGGCAGCAGCGTCCTCTTAGTTAACGGTGGTAACACTGCGATCCCCAAGCCGCCTGCCAAGCGTGGGGATTACGGCAACCCCTCCCTATTAAGGGAGAGGCTTTAGTCCAGTAGTGGACGTTTCCTGGCTGATAATGATGAGTCGATTCGTTCACCGAGAGTTCCGTACCAACGCATAATATTTTATAATATTTGTGTTTATGTTACTTGCTTGACATTGGGCCTTGGTGCGTGCTCGATTCGCACTTGGCAGGCATTTGTAATACTTTGGAATCTCCACAAAAACTACTTCTATTTATTACCATTTTTACTCACGATGGAACGGAGAAGGTATATGCGTTTAGGATGAAAGGTTGTTGTATGTGCAAAAAACGAATGGTCCAATTTATCTCCAAAACGATTTGAGGGATTTAGATATGATTTTCTGTGTAAAAGGTTTGTTATTCATCGGTGATGGTTCTTAAGGTGTTAACATAACACCTCATCATCATCATCATAATCAGCCTGTCATAGTCCACTGCTGGACATAGGCCTCTCCCAAGGCACGCCACTCAGCCCGATCTTCAGCTATCCGCTTCCAACCACTGCCAGCTGTCCTACGTATATCGTCACTCCATCGAGTCTCAGGACGTCCTACCCTACGTAACACCTACCTCCGTAACATAACACCTATTGTCACCTATTTAAGGTGTTAACATAACACCTATTGTCACCTATTGTTGGTTCGTGCGGTATTTCAAAATATCAGGTTTGTTTTTACTTGTTTACAATAGATCATAAATAAAAACGTACTAACTCGTATATTGTATAGGGATTACCATTTTCTTACCGGTATTACCTATAACACCTTTCATGCATGTATTCCAGTTTTGTTTATCGGGAGTAATGAGTCTTACAATTTGTGAAATTGTCAACCGCCTACTAAATACAGTTCAGAAGATTCAGGTCAATATTTTTATGTAGGGCGGATATATGCAGTAGGTTTAGTAATAGGGTACCGTCGTCGGACAGTATTAGAGCACGGGACCGTTAATAAACGAATCTACTACAAAAATGTAAGCCTGTGAAGGTCTAGTGATAACTTTTAACGGTCTGCCCTCGAAAATCTATCAAAACGTATTCAGGTTGCAGGGCATAGCAGAATAGACAAATATACTCTCATATGCATAAACCGCTAAACGTATTTCAAACCTATTGTTAAAAAGTGTTTTATCAAATTTATATAGAATTACGATTTGAGTTTGAAAAAAGAAGACTAAACACTTTAACTAAAGTTGGTTTCTGCAGGATCAATTAGCAGTAACGTTTGCTTCATTTTCATTGCAAAAAATGAGCAGGACCAACTTGACCAGGACACTTGAAACTTTTGTGAAAAATCAAAAATGAGCACAGTGGTGACGACACGTCCGTGAGTTCGGCACGAAAAACACAATGACGACAGAGGCATGGTCGCTCATAAACCACTGAAAGCTTTATTTATTAATTTTTTGCGTTGAATGCTTGCGAGTTTTAAGGTACGTTGGAACGCGACTACATAGTAAACACAGACGAGGCGTTAACGAATATAATTACAGGGCATAGACATAGACATAGGGCATAGACATAGGGCAGACATAGACATAGCCATAGGGCAGACATAGCCATAGCCATAGGGCAGACATAGACATAGGGCATAGACATAAGGCATATACATATTCATAGGGTAGACATAGGGCATAGACATAGACATAAGGCAGACATATACATAGGGCAGACATATACATAGGGCATAGACATAGACAGGGCAGACATATACATAGGTCATATACATAGATATAGGATAGACATAGACATAGGGCAGACATAGACATAGACATATGGCATATACATATACATATACATATGGCAGACATAGACATAGGGCATAGATATAGACATAGGGCAGACATATACATAGGGCAGACATATACATAGGGCATATACATAGACATAGGTCAGACATAGGGCATATACATAGGGCATAGACATAGGATAGACATAGGGCATAGACAATCGCATGTCTCAGGGTAGTGAGCGCCAATGCACAGACTTTTGCCACTTTAAGATCTGGGACCCGCTTCTACGAGGGCTGCACTAAAAGTATCGGGAATGGAATATTTCCACTGTTTCTGTTATATTAAAATCTTTTTAATTGAAAACTCCTTGGTTTTAAAAATCGAATACCATTTATTTATATAAAAAAGATTCTCGGTCTTGTCACAAGGTTTTGTCAAACTTGTTTAGTCGTTGAGAAAATGGAATTGACTCGAGAAATTTCAAGAGCGATGATTTATTATGACTTTCGAAGTGGTTTAACACAAAAACAGTGTGTTGACCGGATGATTTCTGCATTTGGTGATGAAACCCCATCCAAAACCACAATTTATCGCTGGTTTGCTAAATTTCAACGTGGACGTGTCAAGCTCAGTGATGATCCCCGTCAAGGTCGTCCAAAAACTGCAGTCACCCAAGAAAACGTTGATGCTGTGCGTAAGCTGATTGAGGAAGATCGACATGTGACATACCGCGAAATTCAGGCAACTTTAGACATTGGCATGAGTCAAATACAAATAATCTTGCATGAACAATTAGGTGTAAAAAAGTTGTTTTCCCGATGGATACCGCATTCGCTCTGTGAAGAGCAAAAAGCGGCTCGCGTTACTTGGTGCGTCAGAACTCTCGAAAGATTCCACGCAGGATCTTCAAATGCTGTATACAACATCGTATCAGGTGACGAATCCTGGATATACGCGTACGAACCCGAAACAAAAAACCAGTCACGAGTTTGGGTGTTCGAAAATTAGTTAAAGCCAACAAAAATTGTTCGTTCACGGAGTGTTGCAAAAAAAATGGTGGCCACGTTTGTCTCCAAAACCGGCCATGTTACGACTATTCCTCTTGAGGGACAAAGAACGGTTAATGCAGAATGGTATGCTAGCATTTGTTTGCCACAGGTCGTTTCTGAACTCCGTAAAGAGAACTGCAACCGCCGCATCATCCTCCATCACGATAATGCGAGTTCTCACACCGCGCACAGAACAAAAGAGTTTTTAGAGCAAGAAAACATAGAATTATTAGACCATCCGCCGTACAGCCCCGACCTAAGCCCTAATGATTTCTATACTTTCCCTAAAATAAAGAATAAATTGCTTGGACAGAGATTTTCATCACCTGAAGAAGCTGTGGACGCCTACAAAACGGCCATTTTGGAGACCCCAACTTCCGAATGGAATGGTTGCTTCAATGATTGGTTCCATCGTATGGCAAAATGTGTCAAATTTCGCGGAGAATACTTCGAAAAGCAATAAATATATTTTTAAATAGTAATGTTGTGTCACTTCCTTGATTCCCGAAATTTTCAGTGCCGCCCTCGTATGGTCCTGGGCAGGCGTTGTTTCAAAGCGTCTTGCTCGTATAATTACTAGTTTACAAAAAACTTATACAAACATTACCCGCTCTTAAGTTTTTGGATAAACAGCTACTACGTACTAACGGTGTAAATACTAAACACAAAATAAAATGCACGTGATATCTCATTATAAAATTTTGCTGGAACCTTGAAAAACGTCTGGAAGTTGAATATTTATTATGAAATTTAGAATGTTTTATTTTATTTATAACGCTAAATGACAACGGCTCGCGTTATTAGTAGAGTATGCCTACCGAAATCTTATTTTTACATGAACAAAATTCTTGACGCTTGCCTAATAATTCCCTATAATACATGATCCGATTTCGTTTCGTTGCAGTGTATTTTATTTAACTATGTAATTTTTTTATTGTGCCAATCCCAGAAACCGTAACAAGATACAATACTAGCTGCTAAGATAAGCCACTACGAGGCGACAGTCCTTAGGGGCAGACTATAGACACAAACGTTTATAGTCTCTGAGAAAGCGACACACGAAAAAACCAATGCAAAACCTTTAGATTTTAAAGACGGATCTTCAAAATAAATAAAGTTTATGCATTGGGTTTTTTACGCGGTATATGGTTAAAAAAACTAAATTTAAACAAAACTTCATAAATAACCAAATGATCGAATTGTTTTTTTAAAGTACTTACCACATCTTTTCTATCCCTGCTATTTCTTAGACAGTGCGTAAAGTTATTGCTGTGATATGCATGCGTCGTATTCGCTGCCTTGATTTATCTGACGCATCTCACATTTGTTTTCATCGTGTCCCATTGTATGACAAAGGACATATTAAGAAACACTGTGTTCCTCGTCTTGAAATAGATTGATAGGGCCGACGACCTTTCTTTATAGCATTGGATTACATCGACTGTAGCAATCAGAATACAGTCTGATGGCTCTATTATAGACGATTCTTAGCTCCATTATTCTTAAACGTTTCTTATTAAATTTTATTCGGAATTTAAAATGTCAATACACGACTTTTATTAAGTTAAATTTTCCATCGAGTTTCAATGTTCATGTTAAATACGCCTATTGTTCATGTACAGTAATTTAATTTTATTTCTGTATGCTTACGTTACGTTATGTGACTTCATTGGAAGCTTTAATTTTTTTTCTTTTGATTTACAGAAAATTGATGGCTCACAAGGCTCCGAAGACTCAGCCGAAATTCGTAAGTACTTAACTACCTACTTCATTAGTTTTATGTTATTTCTTTGTACAGATTTTAGCAGACTTTGACATAGGTCAAAGTCGTGGCAGCTTAGTTGAGAGACCGCTCGTCTTGAAAGCCTGAGGTCGCGGGTTCAAATCTCTTGCTCGTGCCCCATACCAATGAGCTCTTTGGAGTTTATGGACGGATTGTCATACCACTGCCTCTTCGGTGAAGGAAAACATCGCGAGGAAACCTGCATACGACCGGAAAAGAAATGTAATCTAATAATAATTATTATATTAATATTTAATTTAATTATATTAATAATTTAATTTAATTATATTAATAATTTAATTTAATTATATTAATAATTTAATTATATTAATAATTTAATTTAATTATATTAATAATTTAATTATATTAATAATTTAATTATATTAATTATTTAATTATATTAATAATTTAATTATATTAATTTAATTATATTAATAATTTAATTATATTAATAATTTAATTTAATTATATTAATAATTTAATTTAATTATATTAATAATTTAATTTAATTATATTAATAATTTAATTTAATTATATTAATAATTTAATTTAATTATATTAATAATTTAATTTTATTATATTAATAATTTAAGTATATTAATAATTTAATTAGATTAATAATTTAATAATATTAATAATTTAATTATATTATTTATTTATTTAAATTAAATCATATTAATAAAATAATTAAATTTAATTATATTAATAATTTAATTTATTAATATTTAGATAAAGCTGCAGCGGTGCCAAAACATTGATAAAATTTATAACAGGCAACCTGAGTGTAATTTAAACGTTTCCGAAAATATCCAACGATCACGCAGTTCCAATTCATGATATGAATATGTGGTTACAAATCCGATAACATCCTGCATTCTGTGTACAATTATGGATGGTATTCGAAATAATCGAGCCCGCGTCTGCTTATCGTAATGACAGCACTTGCCGCTCAATCGTCCGGAATACGTTGTCTGCCCGAATCGCATTCAATTTATAGCCATTAGTCGTCCATCGTGATCAAAGAATGATTCGCGAACGGGAAAAAATAATTAAGAGAGAATCTGGTGAGCGGTTCACCATACTAACGTATTCCACAATTTTCTTCCTGGATAATGCCTCTACAGCAATTTTATAAATTATAGGTCTACCGTAGACATGTCTGTCATTTTCATTTTTGAGCAACTAACTTGGGGGGTTGGTAGAGTTGGTAGATTGTAGAGTTGGTGGAGTCGGTAGGGTCGGTAGAGTTAGGGCTAGTTGTAAATATAAACCATGAAAATATTGTACATTTCCCTGTAGCGTTTTACAGTTTTTTTAGCACAATATGTTTTCTCTTTTCTACCTGCACTTTTCCTTCATTTGGTGGCATTTTAAATGTCTAACGGCAGTTAAGATGAATTGATAAATATTTATAACTAATATAATATATTCAATTCACTGAATTCATTGAATTAAGTTAATTTTACAGACTTGAACTACACTACTTAGTACATGACTTACATTTTTCTTTATTTAGTACTTAAATTTCTATTTGAAAAAAAAACTAAACAAAAAAAAAGATCATTTTATGAACTTATTTTGATTGTAGATTTGATTATCCAATGTATTATCCATTACTTAATATATTCGCATGGACCGGGTAAAAAAGTGATAACTAACTGGGCATTAAAACCACCCATAAAATGGCGTGTTTGTGTACCACTTTATTTAAAATAAAAAATATGAAAGTGCATTATGCAGCACATCATGCAGCTGAAATCGGAAGTTTCTGTTATCCGGTCCAAACTAGAGGCGCCACAACGAAATGTCGCCGAGTTAAACAAGGAGCTAGCGGCATTAAAACCGTCACACACGATGAAGGTGCTTTTAATGTTAGCTTAGAACACATTTCAATTTCGCTACTCATACAAAACAAATGACGAACAAGTGACGAAGATAATTTTTGTTTCAAAAATGTATGGGGAGCGATATTTAATCTTAACATGAAAAATTATAGCATCTTCGTCGTCTGTGACGGCCTTTACGAACAAATGCTGTGCCGACAAAATCACCGACGTCAATATGACACGCGGCGGTCGGTGCAATATTTCGCCAGTCAGCATTTGTGCGTGCGCGACTGACACCATTTCGCGGGTCGATGACCGCGCTCGTACGATTCCTGTCGCCGAGCCTCGTCATCACAACCCGCGACGACACCAGCATTGCCTTCTGTTCGCCCAGTACCATCTAAGGCCCTAATCTAAGTTGCTTATTTTTGATCAGATTTTTATTTTCTTTTCATTAATCAGCTATATTTATGGCCCAAATTTTAATAGGACTATAAAAAAAAACCAGTCATCTAGCCTATTATAATTCTTAATATCGGAGTAATCCACTGCAATACTATTGCGTTAAATTAAGGACAATACAAATGCAGTAGAGACTGTCAACTCAGTTTAAACCACTTCAAATCGGTCCAAAGGGAAGATACGGCACGTTTGACACGTAAACAACAACTGAACTCGACTAGATATGAGCACAACTACAGACAAACACACCCCTATATATAAATTTCCATTATCTTGTTTTATAAGTTTCATATGCATCAACCACTAAGATTGAGAGACATTTATTATACTTACATACTGTAAAATATTTAGAAACTATTACCTATAGCTGATGTTTTACTCGCGGGATTATGTAAAACGGTGATGATGATGATAAAAAGTTGGCTATAAGTTATTCCGGGAAATAAGCTATCTCCATTCCGAGTTTTATCTAAATCCGTTCAGCCGTTTTGGCGTGAAGAGGTAACACACATATTAGTGTGATAGTAAGTAAGTAATTAAGTAGACTTTGGTCGATTTTGAAGGTTTTAATTGACATAACTATACTAACTAAAGTATTACTGTGCTTAGCTAACATGCCTGGTAAGACGTGACAGCGATATTATAATTAGTTTAGATCAGTCAACTATAAGCTTGAAGAATCTAGCTCTCCTGGGAATATAATCAAAGACTATAAGCCTTCAAAATTAACCACATTTACTTGTTTGTAATTTGTAATAGTGTATTTATAATCCGGCCACTGAGAGAAGTACTTTGGCAACTACAACAACATTGTCTAAAATGGAAAGAAATATTTAATTATTTTGCTATAGGTAATCGGCTTACACCATGTGTAGGTATTATTATCGCAAAACTATTAACTACCATAAGTGTCATTCAGATTTAGACAATATTATTGTAACCATCAAACGCATTCTCTCAGTGGCTGGACTTTAGGTACTTTTACGTTGCATTTGCACCTGATTTATGCAGCTATTCCTGAAGAATTAGTGCTCGGTACTTCCCACTTATAGTGAGATCTACGGTTACGAGACAAAACAACATCTCTGTCTACTCCGATTTCAGACATAAAGGGGCATTTTATCACAACACTTCGCAGAGCTCACGCTAAAATCTGGACGTTGCCAAAAGTTATTGTTTTCGTTGTGCTCGCCAAAAAGTCCGTGTCTGCTCTTGTAAATGAAATATCTTTGGCAGGGTCTATTTGTGATACACAACCCATTACTGCAACTAAAATCTTAACATTTTAGTTGCAATTTTATTATTAGGTACTAATATAATTGTCTATAGTGAGAGAATTGTTAAAATATTTGTACCTATGTTTGCACTATTATAAAGTAATAAATATGGCAAGTACTTAGTGTGTTCAATATTATTGGACTCAGCTTTATAAGTCAACTGTACGGGTTAAGATAGGGAATTCAGTACTCAGTGGGGCTGCTCAGGGTGGCAGTGTCAGAGGGGTGGAACAAGAATAAAAGCAATGACGCCAGCAGCAGCACAAAGCTTAAAGCCGGCCGCAAACATAAGAAAAACCCGATAGAAAAACCGTACATTATACATTTTGAACTAGGTCCCGCACACTGTAAGAAATTTCTCGTGACGGCCGTCTCGCTCGCACCTGTTAATTGTGCGCAGTGTTACGGTCGGTCCGGCGCGTGTGTTAAAGTCGTGCCTCATATTTTGCGGCCGGCCTTAATGGAATTTCAAGGAGCTATGTTGGTTCGTTTTAGTGGTAGGGCTTATTGCCCCATTTCGATAAAAAATAATAGAGTAGCACTGTAAGATTAAGACGTATGTCGTTTGACGTTTTGCTCGTATGGAGCTATCTTTTTGGTGACGTCGTTGACAATGATGTCATACAAATCATTGGAATCAAGATCATTGCCTCGTTTTCGATTCGTTGTAGTCATCCTTCTAAAAACGCTGTCGTCTCACTGAAGTAGAAAACACAACCTATAATATATTCACAAACTTGAATGATACATTACCTTTTATGTTACAAAAACCTTAGATTACCTTGTAAACAATCTGTTACCTGTGAAGCCGAACTTTGAAGCCAAAGGCAGAGCCCTACTACTATTAATTCGTAAGTAGACTCGCGGACACCAGCTTGATTCCAATCAAATGCCTTTGATGTTTATCGATCGGGCACGTATTTTTCGCTCTATTGCACCCAGAGATCAGAGTCGCACATATTAACCTTTATCGTAAACTCTTCTTAATTTAGAAGCTTATAAGTTTCCTTTCCTTGATAAAAACTATAAATTTTACAGCCTTACCTAAAATAATCTCGATTCTCTTAGTCACTGCTTAAACTTCTATGTCTTGTTCTTGCATGTTACACTTCACGTCAGAGAGAAGATGGCAGAGCATCTTAAGCAGTGACTAACGGTTCACAAGTTTTTTTAAGTAAGACGGTTAATGTCCAGCTATATAGACTCACCACTGCGATCTCGCCCGCCATTGTTTCGGTTTTAGAATTTGTGTGACGCCTGTAATCAAGAGTTGCATGTTGCATGAGTTGTTTACAAAATGCTCAAGAAAATTGAGTGATGGTGCTATTGAACTCTTTACTGTGTTTGTCTTTAGGTAAAGCTATGCAGATTGGCGAAAAAGTCTTTAAACTGAAACTTTCCTGACAGTACTGTGGACAATGACGAATTCATCCGATCATCTTCCTTGGACATTAATCAGGGCTGCTAGTATTTCGAACTATTTCCGATAGTGGCGCTTTTATTACCCACTCATTTTTGCCCAGCTATACCTCTATTTGAGATTATTTGCAAAGCTACTGTCAAAGTTTAATAGTGCCCTCAAGTGCTAGTGTAGTGAATATGAGAACTTAGGCAACATCTCTTAGGCATGTTGATTCACTCATTGGAAATGAGGCTGAAGTGCACTGAATGCAATCACCGTATACATAGTTCCAGGGTCCAGCGCTTCCTTATTTCCCGTCCATTAGGCTGGCAACGTTTGCTAATAGACTTACCGCAGTTGGCTGTTTCAGTTACCTGACTTGAGCGCTTGCCTAATAGTCTTTATGTAGTGGTAGGACTCTACTGCAGAGTCCGCCTGGGGACGTAATACACCTTTGCCAGTTATTCAACCGCCAAGCAGTAGTGTTCAAGCATTACTGTGTTCCGATTTGAAGGGCAATGTTACCAGAGAAATTACTGGGTATGAAGAGATTTAACATCTGATATCTTAGGGTGATGAGCGCAGGGCAGTGTAGCGCAGGATTGTGTTCGCAAGTTCACAATTCTGGCACTGCTACTTAGTGGCAGGCGTGACGCTTACCACCAGGTGAAAGTCTTGCTCGTCTCGTCACTTGACGGTATAAAAAAAAACGGTATAAGAAACGAATAGCCTCATATGTAATTTGATTATGACGAAGATTATATGCCATTGATTGATAAATCGCAAGTGGGTTGCCTAGCTAAATCACTGGCCAATACTGTATAAAATATAGTTCATAGTTTTACTATAAAATAGGTACACGTCATTGTTTTACATTATTAAAAAACATTCAATATAAAATTATACCTAAATCTAATAGTAATAGGTACTTATTCCTACGATAATATTGTAAAAGTTACTTAAAAGATATAAATTAAAATGTCAAATTGTACAAAAATTAAAAATATAATTAATTAATGTTAAACAGCAATAAAATGACAATTTGAACTAAATCTGTGACTTTGAGAGCTAGATCCTCCAAGATCTGTGATGACAATTAAATCAAAAATTACCAAAATACGTAGTTGTAAGCAGGTTTAAATCTCTTTTAGTTTTGTCATATCGTCAAATCGTCTGTTTGATAAGCCAGTTCTTTAATTTTCGTATAAAAGACCAATCTATAACAATCTATACTATATCCATACAATCTGTAACTAAAAGGTTCAACAATACTGAAGGGTAAGTATGTACTCATCATTATGAACAACTTTTACTATGGGGCCAACCTCGAAATCGTGAAAAAAATATCAGCTGTTCCATACAAAAAGTTGGACAAAATGTATCGACAGCAGATTGTTTTTTGCGATTTCAGGTTGGTTAATAGTAAAAGTTGTTCATAATGATAAGTACATACATACCCTTCAGTATTGTTGAACCTTTTTGTTACATATTATGTTGTAACTAAGTAGGCAACATAGTTTTCCAATAATTCCTCGTATACTTAATATTCTCTAGAATAATGCTAGATTTTCATCAGAAACAAATCGGGGTAGTTGATCAACAACAGTTAATTAAAGTTAAAATTAATTTAACTGTGATTTAGTTAGCAACCCATTCACAATTTAGCAATGTACATATTATCTAACATTATAATCTTTGTCAGCATCAAATAACAGGTGAGGATATAATATTTCTTATGTACTTACTAAGGTAACTCGATATTCTCGATGTGATGTTTGGTATCGACTATATTATATTGTGTACGGATTACAAATGAAAGAATTCTTGACCGGACCACTGTATACCATTAGAAAGTTCAAGGCGTCATTTGAAGCCTTCATAATTTCTATCATTGCAAAAAGTGTATAAAAGAATACTAAACCTCTAGCCATGCATCATCAGCCAGAAGAAGTCCACTGCTGGACGAAGGCCTCCCTCTTAATACCTCATACCTTAGGTTGCGTACGCTCTACGCTTGGCAGGCGGCTTGGAGATTGCATAATGCTCACCACCTTTAACCTATAGGAAGCTGCTGTCCGTCCTCCGGTAGATCTGGTGCAGTTTTAGGGCGTACCCAGGTCCATTATTAGCCATTAGGTAGTTTCAATACCCTTTTATCCGGCTCCTTCACCAAATCAGATTCATGCTAGCATTATTATCTACCGTAGTTATACCCGACTTATAATAATCAATTATTTAACACATCTTGAATCGGGAGAAAATAAACCAAGAACCGAGAAAATGTCACATTCCATTCAGTTGTTCAGTTCAGTCAACAAAACTTCAACAAATGTATGAAAGTTAGACATGAAACGTTTTCCACACATTTCGTAGAAAACATAATGTTTACTTTTTTTAAACACTTTTATATTTACTCAGAGGCAGCGGCTTACATTTCTTTGATTTATGGTATTAGTGTGTGGTATACAATTTTATTATCGGCATTAGAACGTACTCGCGAATTATAGTTGAATACATAATTATATGAATGAGGTTCGCGTTCAAAGTAGGCAATGTATCAATTTTATTAATTGCCGATGGCACATTCCGATTTTGATTTAAAAGCATTGATCGTACGTATACTTCAGCCTTTCTGTTATATGCTGTAACTGTCCTTATTTTAGTACAAAATTAAACCTCCCTCTAAGGGAGAGGCCTTCGTCCAGTAGTGGACGTCTTCCGGCTGTTGATGTGTGTTCGTGTGTGTGTCCCTATTTTACTGAAACGACGGTACGTGGTTTATACATATTTTTGCCTTCTATCTTTCATAGCATCACCTTATGTGCATAAATTTGATGGTGTCAGTAATGGTATCCTTTTTAAAAACCTTTTACCGTTACGAGTGAGGATCTGATTGGACCCACGAGAAACAACCTTCTCACAAGGTAACATATAAACTATACATTATGTTTCACGGCCAAAAGAAAACTTCACAATATGAACCAATATTTGAAGCTGATAGCCTCAGAGATGTTGCTGATACCTTATAAATTAATAAATATCGGTGGACATTTCACACAGCGCCTTCTAGCCCCAAACTAAGCAAAGCTTGTACAGTGGAAACTAGATAGCTGATAGGAATACTTTTTTTTGTATATACTACACCCAGACAGAGAACCAACGTGTAAGTTCGTCACATAAATGTTTGCTCTGAGTGGATATCGCACCCACGCCCTACAGCTCTGAAGGCAGACATGCTACCAACTGAGCTATAAGGCGGTCGGCTTTAATGCTGTTAAACTATGCTGTTTAAAAAGTATTTGTACTTTTAACTTCTAACCAGGTTGGTTTAATTTCACGGAAGCAAAGTACGATCCTGTCAGTGTTCGGTTAAATTGTCGGCCGCGGTTGTTTTTTCCTATTCCAACTAAGCAATGTCAGAGGCTTTCGAGCGGCATATTAACTCTGAAATCAGCTTTGGCCACACAATCTATACATTTTTATTTATTAAAAAGCATATCAAATGGAATACATTAGATAAATAAATTAGTATAATACGTGGCTTCTGTTCATCAAAGCATCGTCAGTAGTTACGTAGTAATATTATATATTCTGTGGCTTTGGTCTGATTTCTGCTTATCGTAAAAGCTTAGAAATCCAAGCGCAGCGGGGCGCTCTCTTACGGCTCCTAAATAACTCAATACAGAGACTCAGTTATTTTTATTCTTATTCTCTCTCTCAATACAAGCAGTTACCAACAGGACTTTGTTGTACTATATTTTTTATCCCCTTGTCTGTCTCCTAAAATTATAATGATAGATATATCGACTGTGGTAATTTCAGATATCGTAAAGTACAGCACTTTTTAGTAGAGTCGAATTTGTTTTGCCTAATTGTCATACAATTTTATTATTTTCCTCTACACTACACAGACGATTTTTGTTTTCAAATCGCTTTATCGAGAAGGCTACCTGTTACAACGTTGAAAAATTGGGTATGTAAAAAAACATACTCCCTAAGCCTAAAAGAAATCAGTTTCTTGTAACGTTTAGAACAGACAGTGTAATGTGACATTTGTTGTTGTAAATGAAAAACCCGATAGAAAATCCGTACGGTCGCGCCGAAGGCGCTCCGTGCATGCTTTTTTTACTAGGTCCCGCACACCGTAAGATATTTCGCGGAAAATCGCGGCGACCGTCAGCAAGTTACAATAGCAAAAGGGGTTCAGGTAACATTACACACAAAATTGATGGGTCATTGTTGAGATGATGGTCCATCATCATCATCATTATCCGGGACCTATAGGTCTATAGCCGTATATAGTTAGTTATTTTTCTAATTATATTTTGGACTGAATAAAAATGCACAAACGTCAAAGAAAGGTTGACTTGGTAGATAAGTTTTAATCGGGAATGAAACGTACACCTATTATTTTTGGCACGTGTTGCTGAAATAATTACATTTACTGTTCTTTGATTACGAGTATGTATGAGATATTTAATGTGAGCAGCCGTAACATTCCGTATGAAGCCAGTTCGTGGAATGCAGTATTAGTTAGCCTCGACAAGCTATAAAAAAACGAACAACCTACTTCATATCATAATACGCATTTTGTTTACTTCGATGACATATACGCGGACAACACGTCAGGGGAGGTGAAAGGATCACAGGCCCTCCCAATGACCTGTTGGGGCTCCACTACACTACTGCCGGAGAAACGGGTCATTGTGCGAAAGTGACATATTACGACAGCGACATTGTGCGAAAAGGACATTTTGCGAAAGGGACATTGTGCATGCAGTAGAGATTTTAGGAAAGGGGCATTCTGCGCCGGAGCCATTTTTCCAGTTATTTTGATTTTATAAACTAAACTATTGATTCGATTATGATAAAATTTCCACCAATCTGAAGGCCTTTCCAATTAAAAAAAAAAGGAAATCGGTTAATAAATAACGTAGTTCTGAGGTTACAAACATAAAAATATATACAACCGAATTGAGAAGTTCCTCCTTTTTTGAAGTCGGTTGTAACTATTATTTCATGTACGCAGTACATTGAGCTATTCTCGGTGTTTCTCTAAGTGATCCATATCCGAAATGAAGTAATTTTCAGAGAACCAAAGTCACCGACATAGTTTTGCCTATTACTTAGTAAGCTGAAGTGGCAGTAAGCCGGCCGACTGTGTTACCTTACAGCGAATAACGTAATGCGACGCACGTTACCGCGAAAACCAAAGACGACAAAAAACATAAGTTGTGGTATTGCGAATCATCAAAACTCCAAAATTAGAAAACTACGCACTTTACTGCAAACATTCAAACCCTCAAATGTACTTAAAACGATTTGGAACTTGTGTGGGAATCGAAATTAGGTATAAATGTGGACCTGGTTATGCCCGGAATCCGTATCCAGTAACACCGGAGGTAAGAGCAGCAGTGTCCTCTCGGTTAACGGTGGTGCGCATTCTGCGATTCCCAAGCCGCCTACCAAGCGTGGAGATCGCAGAATGCTCACCACCGTTAACCGACAGGACGCTGCTGCCCGTCCTCGCGGTTCTGGATGCAGTTATAGGTCATACCCAGGTCCTAATTAAGTTCACTTGCTTTAAAATATTTAAAAAAACGCACCATTGACATGAATGTTTCATGAGCAACCGATCAGCTTCATAGGACCTATTTACATATTAATCGTTCTCGACCTCGGCCTGTAAACTGTAAATCATAGTTTATCTCGTAATAATTTTATTATTACCTTATACCGGTGGCTGGCGGTTACACACCTAGTAACTGTTATACTATTCTGTGGGATTGCATCTCAGAGATAGTGAGGAGTAAACCTTTTTACGATACTATTTGTATTGTTCTTTGAATTAATAATGTAATAGGCTAGATGACTGGTTTTTTTTTATTGACCTATTAAAATGTGGCCCATAAATATACCTGATTAATGAAAAGAAAATGAAAATCTGATCCAAAACAAGCAACTTATAAACATTTTAATATCATGCTAGACAGAGAGGCGAAACAGCAAATCGTGACGTCACTTCTATCTACGCCATATAAATTATATTCTGACAAGTAAGGCGTGACGTCATTTTTTGTTTTGTGGGAAAGGGACAGAGTTGTCGCTAACAAAAACTTTAAACGCTCATATATCAGAACATTATTAACCGATATAAATTATTTTTTCAATAAACATTCAATATTTACTTAAATTCTTCATCAAAGCTATTGGTTTCAACGATATAAACATCAGTCATCTACCCAATTGTGTAACTTCGATTAAAGTAAAGGTGATCCAAGGATTTCCAAACCAGTTGGGAGGCATAGGAATTGTCTCAGTGCGTGTACGTCTTCCATCATTTGTGTTCGTACAAAATCTAATGTCTGTAAATAATCTGTTCTATATAAATTGTACAAGGTCAATTAACTTTTTCCATGGAACAGCAGATTATTTTTTCTCGTTTTCTTGGTAGGCCCCATTGTAAAAGTTGTCCATAATAATGAGTAGGTATATACATACCTTTCAGTTATCACACCTTTTTGTTACAGGTTGTACAATGTTGGACCATAGGTATCTTTACGTTCATCCGTAATAGAACCAGATGAACCGCTATGGTTGTACCACTCACGGGTCTTATCGATTTCCACGGCCGTTGTTGACGAAAACCTTAGAGATAAACTGAACTCTGTAAAAGGAATTACCAAATTATGTCGTCATCATCGCTTTTATCATTTCGGATTTAAAAAAATCTTTGCCGGTGAAGCCGCGGGGGACACATTGTATTCGTAATACTGACAATTATAGTTGTTAAGTAAGTCATTGTTTGCATTATCGTGTCTGTCGGAGCACATTTGTTTTATTCAGAGTAAATAATAGAGTTGGTCAAGTGCGAGTCGACTGACGCACGAAAGGTTCCGTACCTGGTGGTATAGTATTAATAAAAAATAAAAATAAAATTTGGTTCTGTATGGAGTTTTTAGAGAATCTGACTCGTACTCGACTGGTCAATTTGTCGCTCTAATATTAATTGTCACCGTTAGGCAAAAAACTAAAACATTTCTTATGGGGAAACGGAAATGACATTAGCCCAGAATTGTCAAAAGACTCTTGTCAACTTTTGAAAAAAGAAGTCACCCGTCGAGGTGAGCAACTCTAAAATCACGCAATTTATCTGCGGTATGCGTGTAGGCGGCCGAGCTTTATTAAATGTCGATAGTTGCGGATGAAAACCGAAGTAAAAATATAAACTATAGGCATGAGAATAGCCTTAGTACTCATTTTTACAGTTAAAAAAAAACAACTACCCTGTAATGATACTAACTAGACTTACATACATTGCCGTGCGGTTATAAATGCATATGTGTAATATCTGCTGACATCTTACTTTTTTTTCAGCTTTTATTACCTATTTCTTGTAAAAGTTTCAACCGAGGAACTTTTTGAAATTTTATTACTGTTCATATGATTAATTAAAGGTGGGACAGACGGAAAAATAGACAGATGGCGTCTGCTTATTAATAAGGATCCGTAATACAACTTTCGGGTACGGAACACAAAAATATCGTATGTGATTGCCTCACTTGTCGTCCCCGCATGTCACTATGTGGTCACTGCCATGTTGGTCATATTATAGCAAGACCTGATTTACTCAGATTACTATAATTGTCTACATTAATTACCAACGTTTTATGGTGTAGCACGATGATGGAAATAATTTCTTATCTGCATTTTAAAGTAGACCTTGTTAGAACTAGATACGTCACAGCAATTTGGACTGAAAAATAAAATCGTAAATTTTTCTTATGGCCCAGAATACAGCGCGGTGCGATCTTACACGCGCATTTTTTTTTGAAGGTATAATATCGGGAATATTTATTATTACGAAAAATGTTGATAATGTGCTATGAGATATCGCGGTGCGCGATATTCTGTATATTATAAAATGTTATATTTATTAATTTAAAAAATGTAAACCACCGGCATAATTCTAAACACGTTAGCCCTGTCAATCCAAAATTTGCCAGCAAGAAATCGCTTAAGGTGATAAGGCCGCCCTCGTACAGCTGATGTATGTACCATGATTTGTTTTTAAGATCTTTTACTGTCGGCGTACAATAAAGATGTATTGTATTCTGAACCTTAAATTTCATTCCATTACCAAACTGCGAAGTCCATTTTGAATCTAAACATAACATTACATACAGGAAACATAAAAATCCAACCCTTTTAAGAGTGAAAAGTACAGCTTGGATTAGTTCACAAAATCATAAAATCAAACCAAAAACATTTTAATAAAACCGTATGTAACTGAGCGACAAACTAGTTGGTGGGCCATCTGATGAGACCTCATCGCTGCGTATGAATATCTGCAACACCAGAAACGTTGCCGGTGCGTGCATGCTCTTTTGGGTCAGCCCGGAGACGTCCACTGCTGAACTAAGTCCTCCCCCTAAGACCACCACACTGTACGACAACCCGCCATTTACATCCACCGGTTGCCCACGACTTTTACAAAGCCGCCGGTCCACCTAGTGGGAGGCCTACCAACAACGCAGCGTCTCCCGGTTCGCGGTCGCCACTCAAGAACCTTCCCCATCGGTTATCAGTTCTTCGACCGATCTGGCCTGCCCTTTGCCACTTCAACTTGCAAACACTGCGAGCTATGTCGGTGACTTTGGTATTTTAGCGAATATCCTCGTTCCGGATTTTATCGGGCAAAGTAACTCCGAGCATAGCTCTCTCCATTGCGCGTTGCGTGACTCTAAGTTTCTCCAAAATGCCAGAATTTAAAGACCACGTTCCAGTTCCATATGTCATCACTGGCAACACACTGGTTGAAGGCCCTTGTCTTCAGACCCTGCGGGATTTTGGTTCTTCAACGTAATTAATTAAAAATAATGTCAGTAGCGACCAATTCACATCCATCGATAACTTATACACTTTAGTGCGTCTCCGTAATTTGCACACACTGAGCCTAATGGATATTGATCCCAAGTGATTGCTATCTCTAATCAACATAACTTCTAAATTGCACACTTCGTAACAATATCTATAACTTTACATACTTATACCTTAGTATGCGAACTGTGCACAAAGGGCATCGGACCGCCAGTAGGTGAGCGAGGATATAGAACATTGCTCATACCTTTAAATAGATTCAAGTTTCCATTTGGACGGGTTCAATTTAAACTGATTCTTTGGGGATAAGGAAAGTGGCTTTGTTATGTGGTGCTTTCTAGGTACAGTTTAATTCCAAGTCGGTCATGTGTTACAGAGATCTTCCCTGTTTTGTCCGGGCTGAGCGTTTGCTAAAGTACATGGATTAAGTATTCTCTATGGCCTTTGGTATTCTCTCTTAGGTATCACATGGATTAGGGTTTGTACCTCAATACATAATAAATACGGCTGAGAGGTCAGACTGACCAGCCCTGATGTTAGAGCGAATGTTGCTCGTGTGCCTCTGACATGGCTAGACGGTTGTTGCTTTAAGACCGAAAGTTACAGGACTGAATAAGGCCATCATATTCCAAACTTGCCCCTCGCAAAATCAATGTTATTTAGTCAAATTACTACTTATATTCAAAGCAAACAAAATATTATGTTACAGACAAACATCCGTCTAAGTAAGTTCTACGGTTGAAATCACGATAAATTAAATTTCTCTGAAAAAATCGGAAACCACTTATTTTAAAATCTTTTTTCTTTTATATATCCTAATTACAGCATATATTTACATAAACAAATTATGTACTAAATGATAATAGTATTTTGGATATTTGACGGTTGAAAAGTTATTAATTTAGATACTTTTCGAGTAATCTAAGAAAAACCTCAAAAATCGAAGTTTGACACACACGAATCTGCGTAACTGCCATAATTTTGCTCTGCTCAATGTAGCCCTATGTCATTCAGCATAAGACTAATTATTGATCACAGTAAAAATGTGTTTCCAACATGGAAAAGAGTGGCTTTAAAGCCGCTGGCCCGCTGCTGCGCACGGAGAGGCTACGCACGTGCGTCTAGCTTCGCTTTACAAAAAAAAAGTGATAACGTCCACTGCAACCCACAAAGACGCTACGCACGAATACGAGATTAATGACTTCATTGCTACACGCATGGCTTTATCGAAGACGCCCACGCAGCTCAATGCTGACAACGCTATGCACGCGGTACACGGCAGCATGCGTAGCTTCACCGAGGAACTGCTACGCTACAGTTGGACATAGTCATGGGTTAATATTCATGTATATTAGTGTGCTGCTGTGGAAACGTAGACCCACGTTTTCAAACAAACGAACTCACGCAACCAAAATGCGTCGCGTGGCCGTGCTTGAGGCCCACGGTAGCGCTCACATGTAAATGCGACTGCAGTCACCCATCCACGAAATGACCGGATCGTCCGCTAATGTAATACGCAATATAATGTATAATTAAAAACGGAATTTTCGACTCTTATCATCATTATCACTACAACATGCTACTTACCTAAAGTGTAATCAAGCTTGTAAATATATCATAAATGACTTCTGTTTTAAAACTGCGATTTTATATATAGGCCAGATGGTAATCGACGATTAGTATCCGTTATCAGTGATTACACAACCTAGTTTTAAAATCCGACAACTTTATCCTGACGTTTTATCAGTGTGGAAATTAAACAAATCTTAATGGCCTATTCACAATACGCTGTGCGGCTCTTTAAATTTGTTGTATACATACCACAATTTTTTTTGTTTTATTTTTGTGTGAAGGCCGTCAGCACACGACGAAGAAGCTATAATATCGCTCACCATACAATTTTAAAATATATATTGCCATCGTCATTTGTTTTTTGACGGCTTGTATGAGTAGCGATATTGAAATAATGTTCTAAGTAATCATTATACTTATATTCTAGCATCTTCCTCGTGGGTGACGGCTTTAAACGGTTTCATAAAGATTTTTGACATTTATAGTTATTTGTGATACTAGTGCGGTAAGTTGATTTTTACAATCGACTAGACGAATGTAAGCCCTAGACGAAGTCGATAATATATCAAGTTTTTAATGAATTTCAAGTCAAGAATGAGTCTTTGTCACTATCAAAGTCACACTTAGTAAGTCACAGTCAAGTCCAGTCATGCCCTAGTAAAGTTATGGCAACTTTACTACAAGCTTCTTCGGAGTTTTGGAAACAACACGAAAAGACATGTTTCACAACAGTATATCACTTGCCCACAGTCGTGCGCGTAAATCAGCACTTAATGAATACAACGCCACCATTTTTATGCATTCAAACTCGAAAAAACACAAGTTTTGGAAAATAATACAATGCAACGACATGATTTTTTCGCGCATATATAATGGATACGCACGACGCTATACAACTAGGCGAGGCAACTAGATAGGTGTGTGGTAAACCTATTTTATCGCACGCCTAGCTATTTTATCACACGCCTAGTTGTATGGTGCGTAATGTTCAACTTTCGAACGATGTATACAGATTTCGTAAATGCATTTTTCGAGCAAATGTGTTGTAAAAACATTTAATGACGTTTTTATAATGAAGCACGAATAACGTTCTGTATGTCGCTAATTTGACGTATCGGTATAGCGATCTATTCCTTTCTAATACCAAAACTGATTTCTTTGACGGACATGACGAAATTACCCATTTTTATCGATTTTTAGCTATTTAAATGTCAAATTAAACGATCGTTAAGAACGGTACTCGCGCTGCAGAGTTGCCGGATTTTACCAACTTTGGTGTACTTAAATAAAATTACTATCTCAAATATGATAAGAGTTGAATATAATGATCACCCAGGTGATCAAAGTGGAATTGACCAAATATTATTTGAACCTTATTTAGAATTAACTATGGTTTACAGTCGATCCAATTTTAAAAGTTAATAATAATATTTTGTCAGTGCAAAAAAGACATTTGATTACGTTATCCTACAAAAGAGTAGGTCCAGTGCTGCATATAGAGTTTCCCTCAAAGAGCAGTTGGGGGTTGGTGGATTCACATACACATGCATACATTGAATTTCTATTCCGGACGTAAAATGTCTTCCCTTACCAAAAAGCCAGTGGAATGAAAACGTACATACGAAGAGTTCATCGATATTGCGCGTTTGTTTTTTAAAACCGACTTCAATTGCGACCGGCTAATCATGTAACTGTTCGGGATCGCGATTCGGATCGCGATTTGTCATAAATGTCACTTGTCACTGTCACAGCTTCACAGTATCACAGAGGGATTTCTCTCGCTATCGTTATCGAACGAATGCATTGATTTCATTAATTAAGTTAAGCAAATCCCTCGGTCTTTTGGCGTTTCATCCTGCCCTTCAGGGTCAAATGAGTTTTGGCAGTGACAGTGACAAATGTAAATTTTTGATAAGTCGTATCCGAATCGCGATTCCGAAAAGTTACATGATATGTCATCCAGTCGATGACATTTTCATATTTACCAGTTATATTTATTTATTTCAGTAATTTTGATAATAAAACCAAAGAACTGAACCGATTTCGATTAAATGTATATGGGACCACCTCTGAAGTATCAACTACCAAGCAGAAAAATAATCATCAAAATCAATTCATAATTGGCAGAGTGATCGCGTAACGTACACACAAAAAAGAAACATACAGACGAATTGAGAACCTCCTTCTTCGAAGTCGGTTGAAAAGGGTAAGGGGTTTGCACTCGCGACCTCACTCCTTATATTTATACTTAATTACTTACTTACTTATTTAGACTTAATAATTGCCTATTCATATTTTTGGGTCGTCGTCAGCCATAAGACGTCCACTGCTGGACGAAGGCCTCCCAATAGAGGGGTGCTGCCATAATCCCCACGCTTGGCAGTCGGCTTGGGGATCGCAGAATACTCACCACCGTTAACCAAAAGGACGCTGCTGCCCGTCCTCCGGTGGGTCTGGTTGCAGTTTAAGGATACTCAGGATACTCAGGTCCAGGGTATTTTTAGGTGAATACGCTGAATTAGCAATGTTCGACAATAACACTCAAGTCTCGAGTAACTAAGCTTTTATGTGTTTAAAATTCACGTGTAAGTCGTTTCACATTCTAATTTTTACGTTCCTCTATAAACGTTTCTGCTCTCGGAGTGTTTGCAGTATTACACCTACTAAACCTAAGAACCGAGTAAAACCGGAGGCGAAGCTATGAAAAACTGGTTTGCTAGATCCGATAAGATGTCCTTTGCTTGATAATATAAAGTCCTGAAAACGGGCTAAAATAAAAGTCTGAAACGAATATAACTTACCATATATTTTATTATTATCTCTTTATGTTCTAGAGAGAACCTGCAAAATTTTAGTTTTCAACAGAACTCCTATATTTATTAAACTCAAATGTATCTCAAAATTTAAACGATGTCCAGCATGCCGCGATCGCCTTAAATGGCAATATAGTAGATATTTTATTATATCGCAACAAAATTGCGTGTATATTGGCATTTCCTGGCAATTGACAAGAAGCTAGAGATTTGGTTGTTATTAATTTGGTCCGCGATTACAACAATAGTATTTTATGTAACTTGATAATTAATGATAACGCGACATGTTGTGCTATTAAGATAAGAAGCAAACAAGTAATTGCAATGTTTTAGTTTTTCGGTATATTGACGCCATGCCTTCCGAAACGGTGAGTGCTTATCTGTACCTATATAATACTAATACCTAATAATTCATTTTACCAACAAATTTTGCATAGCTTTTTGTGCATCCTGCAAGTGACTTGAAAATAAAAGCAAACTTGAAAATATTTGAATATTTTCAAGTTTCGGGGCATCAGGTAGAATACATCCACTGCTGAACGAAGGCCTCCCCTTGAACCGCCGCACTGCATGATTACTAGCAACCATGTTGTCGGTTTGCGTGGTTGGAGGCCTACCTACGATGAGTCCTCCGGTTCGTGGTTGCCACTGAAGAACCTTTGACACCGGTTATCAGTTAACTTTAATAAAACGGCGGCGTTTATAAGAGGTCATAGCCGTAGTGAATATAATGCCGTCATCTATACAACATGTAACAAAAAGGTTCAACAATACTGAAGGATCATAATGTTCATAATGTACTCATCATTATGAACAAGTTTTACTACGGAGCCAAGTTGAAAACGCAAAAGAAACAGCTGTTCCATACAAAAAGATCATTTACCTTGAACAAAATGTATGGAACTGCAGACTTTTTGCTATTTCAAGGTTGGCCCCATAGTAAAAGTTGTTTATAATATTGAGTATATACTTACATACCCTTCAATATAGTTGAACCTTTTTGTCACACGTTGTATAAGTACATTCAAATAAACACTCAAAAAAATACGAGTTTTAGAAAATAATATACAATGTAGCGACATGATTTTTCTCGCCAAAACTCCTAGTTTTATAATATCCATTGGTCTACGACTGTTCAGTTTGTAATGCAATAAAAATAGACGATGAGACGCAAAAATCGAAAATAGTTGGGCACATAACATTATTAATATCCCTTATGATTATCACCTTAAAACCTGAAAAAATAAGTAGCGAGTTATAAATTATCGTAAGCTAAATTTGTGACAGAATCGACCATGTAAATGGGCGCTGTAGTGATAGGACTCTATTGCAGAGTCCGCCTGGGGAAGTACCTTTGTCAGTTATTCAACCATCCAGCAGTAGTGTGCAAGCATTACTGTGTTTCGGTTTGAAGGGCAATGTTTCCAGAGAAATTACTGGGTATGAAGAGATTTCACATCTGATATCTGAGGGTGACGAGTGCGGCACAGGATTGTATTCGCGCTTTTACTATTCTGATACTGCTACTGTTATGGGCAGGGGTGGCGCTTACCACCAGGCGACCGTCTCGCTCGGTCAGTAAATAAAAAAGCTCCCCCTTTCGCGTTTTTCGTTTTTTAGAACACAAATGGCTCGAAGATATTACTATGGTAGTTTTCAACAAACTTCAAATGTGTATGTTTATTTATTTTTTGTATGTATGTTACGCGATTGCTCCGCCAATTATTATTGCTTGTGAAAGCTACTAAATTGTGTGAACATGTGTTAATCGTATGCTCGATGCATATTTGCATAACTATTTACATATTCAGGCTGTGAAACAAGGGAGTGTTTGTCTGCATAATCTGATACAGTTGGCAATATCTGAACACATTCGTTGTAAATTAGTTATAATGTAAATATATTCGTTCATCTTAAGGTCCACAATACGGTACGCCGCTATGTTGCCCGCAGGTTCTTACATATTTATGTACGAAAAATGACGGTATCGTTGATGAGGTTAGTATTACTAAGGCTCAGTCTCATCAGCCGAAGACGTCCCCGTGCTGGACTGCGATTGACTGCGAACTGCGACATCTTGACAGTGCCTGCACACAGCAGGTCAAAAAGATTCAATCCTTCAATGAAATTCAATGAAACCTAAAGGGGTGGGGCTAAAACATTTACCTCTATTATACAGGGTTAGTTCTAATCAGTTCGCATCCTTTTACGGGCATATTCTGTACATCAAAACAAACAACTTTTACTATGGGGCAAACATAGAGATCTCGAAAAAAATATCAGCTGTCTATACAAAATGTTCATCGAAATGTATGGAACAGATTTTTTTTTTCGCGATTTCAATGTTGGGCCCATAGTTAAAGTTGTTTTTTTGATGTACAGAATATGCCCTTAAAAGGATGCTAATTTATTGGAACTAACCCTGTATAGAGTACTTGTATAATAGAGATCAGTGGACTAAAAAGCGTAAAACTTTGAAGGAGTTTGTGTATCAAAAAAGGATATATGTAAATTCATCTCCTAAAGAGGATCACGTAAGGTTTTCGAGCCCTACAGCTGCGAAGCGAAAAACCGTGGCATTCAGTTATTCACAGTAAAAAAATACTTTTCGTTTCCGGATCTTCTTCGCAGTACTGATCCCCAAATAGTTGGTAATTAGTTAATTGATGTTTCGGGTATGAGCGATCGATGGCGTTGTATCGGTGGCTGGACGTGGGATCTAGAATTAGGGAGCGGTGGTTCCCTACAAATAATGATTAGACAACTTACCGATGACGTCGCTGTGTAGGTAACAAGTCCTTCGCAAGGAAGAGCTACATCGCATCATATCCACAAAATAATAGGCAATTACTTAATTGATGTTTCGGCTTTTAGCGATCGATGGTCACTTATAATGAATTGAACGAGGCATGATTAAGGGAATTGCGTCGGCGACTAGACGTGGGATCTAGGATTATTGGGGAGCGGCAGCGATACAACACACTACAAATAATTAGACAGCTCAGCCAATGACGTCGCTCCATGCTAGGTAACAAGATACTTGATCGCAGTTAATAAGGTGGTCTTTAACTGCTGGCCTTTTAGAGAAACGAGTCACGCAACGGGCAATGGAGAGAGCTATGCTCGGAGTTACTTTGCGCTATAGAATCCGGAACGAGGATATTCGCCAAAGGAGCTAACTATAAATACCTAAATTGAACGTTACATAGGTCAATTAGTATTATTAAAAGAAGCTCCTTTTCCAGTTTTGTGCAGTTACTGCCCTGGAACGTCCTGGAGTTAGCACATGTATTGTTCGACTTGGTCTTTCCAGTGGTTCTCACCTACGAGTATATAGGGGCGTTCGGCCGACTAAAGCGTTCGATCAGGGATTCAATTTTTATTTATATCTTCTCATAACGCTAACATTTCATTCCTATGCGTCATGAACGCGTTCTGAAGTTTGACACCTCACCCTCTAGGGGTTACGCCGAGTACCTATTCATAAATATATTGTAAGAAATAGAATATTGTGGAAATATTTGTCCTGAAAAACAAATAATTGCTGCGTGCTGTGTCAAAAATTGATTGTTCCGGTTGGGCAGTTGGTACTTAATTAGTAAATGATGATTCCTCTTGTACCTCTGGGCATGTTGAGGAGTCAGGAACCCAGTCCTCTCGTTCTATCCACAATAAGGAATATGCATGTGTTTTTTATTGACTCACAAAAAAGCAACAAAACAAATAATCGAAAGTATATTTTTGATATGTGCACAAATAACGAAGTTATAAACATTTTAATTTCATGTTAGACAGGGAGGGCATTTTACTAGGTTTATGACGTCAAAGTTCACGATTCTAAACAAATTCCATACTAGCACGTGTTTTGCTAGAAAGGGACAGATGACTTCCTCCCAAATACTTTGAACACTTATATTTCAGAACTTTACCAGCCGATTCAATTATTTTATACGACGTAACCTTCAGATTCAATTAAATTCTTTTATCCTATTATTTTCAATAATTGAAACACATGATTCTAGTCAGAAGAAACAAGATTAGGACCTTTGTTGTTAGAAAAAATTTGATGTATGAATCCGATGCTACATGGTCTTGTGTAGATAGCATATCTATCTATATAATATATAAATACTATCCTAAATAGTATATATTTATATTGTGTAAGCATTTCGTCGCATCGCGATGCTTAGTTCCAGCCAGTTTCATCGTGCCGACACAGTCCATGCGTTATTTTCTTTACTATTCTCGAACTCTGAACAAATAGGGAAGTACAAATTCTTCCCATCGGTGCCTCTCAATATAGCTAATCGTGCGTCAGCCACGAAAAATACTACTGTGACACGAAGGGTAATTATAACCAGCATTTATAATGAAATATGCTTACTGATATAAATACGCGTAGGTAATAACACCGCGAGATTCTTCTGTGGTACGCCAGTGCGTCCACCCGCTATACGCTTTATGTAAATGTAATGGGAAGATTATAAAATTGCTGAAGTTGTGGCCAAACTCGTCGCTAGTCGTAATTGATTGAGTCGTTTGCTTTGATTGTCTATCTTATACTATGTAAATTGAGGTAAGTACTCATTTTGCACTTACATGTATTTAGATCTTTACCAGTACCGTACCGTAACGTATTTGAAAGATGTCCAGTCTGCTCTTAATTTCCTATTTTTCGTCCAAATTTGTCCAGGCTGCTCTTAATTTCCTAATTAACGTATGTTTCTTTTAAACCTATTTTATTAATCATATTGTTGTTATTCCGAAACAAATATTTACAAAAAATAAAAAATATACAAACGCAAATTAATGTAGCTAGCAGTGCAAACTCTAAAATATAATAATGTAACAAAAAATATGGCCTGTCGGTATATAAAGTTTAAGAGATGCGATCCTCCAAACAATACCGTCGTTGACTTTTTACAAAGTAAACGTTTCATATTAGAAGCGATACGAGACGCTCGTGTTGCGCACGTAAGCCCGTACTTAGCTATTTAGTTCGTACGGTACTTACGATAAATAAGTAGTATAGCACTTTGGAGCGGCGGGCGCGGCGCTTTGGCATAAGTTCTTCAGTTACGTACTAATTTACTACTATTTAATTAAATTACTCGTAAGCTGGTCTTATATTTTTTTATAAACTAGCCGCTACTTGTTTTTTTACGACACACACATTTTGACACTTCTATAAGGATATATATAAAAGTGTAAAAATATGTATGATTGTAGTACGAGTATAAATAAGTATGATAACAAATAATCAAAACTGATCATGTGATAATCGGACTTATGTTAAGAGTCGCTACATTATAATAATAACGTCATCGATAGCCAAGATTCGTTTCAACTATTCTCCTCTCAACTTTTCCTCTTACTGGTATGGTATACGTACACGATATGTTTTGTGTCGTGCTACGGAACCTTCGGTGCTCAAATCGGACTAGCTCGCACTTGGCTGGTTTTTTAAAGTAGTCGTAAGGACGAACAGTTTTTTATGTAGGATGGGTTTGTAAAACCGGAGCAAAATCCGCTTCTTTTAGTCATAGCAAGGTCTGATTTCTAAGGCTGTTAATAAGAGAAACATTGTTACTTAATAAGCATTCTTTAAGTTGTCAGGCCATTGTTATAGCATAGATTAGCTGATCGAGGGCCTATGTAGGCCAGGTCGTCAACACAGTAAGTAATTCAATGATGACTATACCTCAATTATTGTGTGAATTGTTTAGTGCAGTGGTTCTTAACCTTTTGTTTTTTTTTGTCTTGCCATGGCTCACTTACTGCTTGGAGGTAAATACAGTAAATAATTGTTGTAATAACGGATTGTTATAACTATAAATAAAACATATTATGCAAACAACTGTTCAAAGCGGCGACGGCTTTGTCAGCTACTACACTCGTGCGCAACTCGCACCACGCGTCCTTGTAACTTATACAAAATTTTACCGATGGGTTCGCGGACCACTTCAGGTGCTTCCAAGGACCACCAGTGGTCCGCAGACCACCGGTTAAACGCGATTTCCATGAGAGTGAATCCAACCTGGTAGAAACAAGCAGTGGAACCAACATTCTGATGCCTTCTAGTAGTACAAAACGATAATACGTGCCTGCGGGGCTAAAGTGGCTAGATTAGCCCCGCTACGCGGAGCGAAAGAAACCACTTCCGCCCCGCAGTGGCACGTACAATCGTATACACACCGCACGTAAGCAATTAAAGAAGCCTCAGATCTCATGTCACCCAATGTACATAAGTTCTGAGACATTCTTTACTTTTGCTCCCTAGGTGAGTAATTTACTATTCCGTTTATGTCGCTATTTTTAATCACACTCCATGATTCCGCACTCAACCTTATGGCTCACAATTTGAAACCCAACTCGCATATTTGTTTATAACAGACTATGAATGTCACTGAATTACGAAAATATCGCTGTCGTTATAATATCTCGTGGGTTCTATTTATATAAACTGTTTGCGGAAAGCATACGTATAGACACCACGGTCGACAGAGTTATAGTTCCAGAGAGGCGTCATTTATATAAGAGCTATATTATTATGCTGTAGTGTAGAGCAAGATGTCAGTGGTGATTATTAATTAGGATGGCTATTTTTCTCCCAACGATTCATATAAAAAAGACGCGAATTACCTTTATTGATATCTTCATCATATTTTTTACAAACTAGCTCATGTCTGGTAAAGGTTCGGCCTACGGTCTCGAAAATATAATGTTTCATTGCTATCGGATTAATGGTAGAGAGAAGCCGTGATAGATAGAAGGCGTGGTGCCCTAATCGGGAGACCGCTTGACTTGTCAAGCTTGTTTGTCTTGTGCGGTCGCGGGTTCAAACCCAGGCGTAGGGGCCTGGGTTTGAACCCGCGACCGCTCTGCCGCTCCAATGAGCTCTTTGGAGTTTATGCACGGATACTCATATCACTGGCTTTTCGGTGATGGAAAACATCGTTAGGAATCCTGCATACTTCCGGAGAAGAAATTCAATAGCGTATGTAAATTTACCAACCCGCAACTGGGCCAGCGTGGTGAATATGGCCCATTCATCCTTCGAGGGTAGGCCTGAGTCCAGCACTGGGCAATAGGCTAGATGACTGTTTTTTTCAATTGTCCTATTAAAATGTGGCCCATAAATATAGCTAATTAATGAAAAGAAAATGAAAATCTGATCAAAAATAAGCAATTTATAAGCATTTTTATATCATGCTAGACAGAGAGGCGTAACAGCATATCGTGACGTCACTTCTCTGTACGCCATATAAATTCTATTCTGACAAGTAAGGCGTGACGTCGTTTTTTGTTATGTTGGAAAGGGACAGAGTTGTCTTTACCAAAAACTTTAAACGCTTATTATATCAGAACATAAATAATCGATTTAAATTATTTTTTCAATAAACATACTATATTTAATTAAATTCTTCAACAAAGCTATTTGTTTCAACGAAATAAACATCAGTCAGCTACCCTATTAAAAAGGCTGACTATGATTTATGCTCATGGTAGATTTTGGGACGCATATGGAACAAACATATTTATAAAAATACTCATAACGCATTTTTTCGATCCCCAAGCCGCCTGCCAAGCGTGGGGATTAATAACCCCTCCCTATTAAGGTGGAGGCCTTCTTCCAAAAGTGAAAGCCTATTGGCTGATGAAGTGTATTAGTATAGTGAACCTGAGTATGTCCTAAAACTGTATCCAGAACCGCCGGAGGACGGGCAGCAGCGTCCACTTAGTTAACGGTGAGCATTCTGCGATCCCCAAGCCGCCTGCCAAGCGTGGGGAATAATAACCCCTCCCTATTAAGGTGGAGGCCTTCTTCCAAAAGTGAAAGCCTATTGGCTGATGAAGTGTATTAGTATAGTGAACCTGGGCATGTCCTAAAACCGCATCCAGAACCGCCGGAGGACGGGCAGCAGCGTGCACTTAGTTAACAGTGAGCATTCTGCGATCCCCAAGCCGCCTGCCGAGCGTGGGGATTAACAACCCCTCCCTATTAAGGGGGAGACCTTCGACCAGCATTGAACGTCTATTGGCTGATGATGTGTATACGTATTTAGCTTGGAGTTGTAACTGGTAATCGGCATTGACTCGGAATTCTCAGTACACCATTGTCCAAGACCCTCAACACTCCACTTTACTACCTAAACTTGGCCAATATACGGTCTATACGGGTTCAATTTCGTTACAAAAAAATGACAAACAAAATGAGAATGTCAAACAAAAATAAAAAAGGTTAAAGCTTAAAAGCATAACCGGAAGTTTGGAAGACACACAAAAAGTGCTCATTTTACAACACAAAACTGTCAAGGTGTTAACTATGTTTTCTAATATTTCGCTAATAAAAAATCTTATCTACACGCGCCGCTATCTCGTTCAGGCAATTCACCACGTTAGCTTTTAAAACTGTATCTTATGTGAAAAAAGTTTAACACTAGATCCATCAAAATTTTCAAAAACATTATATACATTTTCTGTGATATCTTCGAAAACAGATCTAATGAGAAAATAAAATTTCACTAGATCCATCGTGGATCTGGCCCATGTATCTACTGAGATTAATCCGTTTTTTTAGTTCTTAAAAGCAAGCCTGGCACAAAAGTTTTGCCTAAAACCATTAATGATTGTAATAAAATGTAATTTTATGTAAGTACAATTATTTAACCTATGTTTAAAAAAGCGCTTATAGACAAAAATGTAGGCGAATGTTTTTTTTTTTTGTTTTTTTTGTTTTAGGGAATTAATTACATAGCTCAATTTATAACTCTGCCAAACTGCATAGCAGTTTGTAGGCAGACATCGACTCTCATATTCGTAGTCTATTATTGTCATATTAACTATATTGTTGCGTGCAAATTTCATAGACTGTGTCTAGTTTGTATGCTTGAGTGTATTTTATGGAAAAAAAATTTTTAAAAACAAACAAAAATCACTTGTATATTTAAAATCACTGAATATATTTATGAAAAATCACAGCCAGTGAAATAGCTGAGAATAGTATTACAAAGGTTCAGCAAAAACATCATTAATTTGATCTAAACAAATTTTACTACCTATAATTGTTTTTTTTATAGTTATGTCAAGTTTTCAACTGACTTCATAACTTTTTATGTATGTTACGCGATTACTCCGCCAATTATGAACTGATTTCGGTGATTCTTTTTTGTTTGGTAGGTAATACTTCAGAGGTGGTCCCATATAAATTTTATCAAAATCTGTTCAGTAGTTTGGTTTTTAAATCTAACTTACTAGAAGATACGAAGATGTCATCCAGGTATTCGAAGTTGAAGTCGGTTGTATTTTTTTAATAAGTGTATCTTTGATAAATTATATGTCAAGATAGGCTGATGGATCTTAAACGCGTCGAAAAAAATAGCGGTTAACTGTTAGCCTCTTATGCACGCACACTATAACAAAGACAATGGTGCAACGCGAGTGTAAGACATGGCTGTCACGCACACTAGTATAATAATGTTGGCCTGTAATTTTTCGTTCATAAACAGTACGAGACTCTATCTAGACATATTATTTATCAAAGAAGCGTATTATATGAATGAAAAGTCGCTTGAATCGTTTTTTTCTAAACCGTAGATAATGTTATTGTCAGTAATTTCACCGACTGCGATACTATACGCAGTGATCATATATCTCAAAAAAAATTTAAATGCGCGTGGGAGATAGCGGCGCGCACGCTGCATTATGAGCCTTAATTACCCGGCTGTTTTTTAATAATAAGAATATAGCGAAAAGGTCTTAAAGGCCTTATAGCGAAGAGCCTCGACCAATACCTCAAGATGCTCTCGCTAGGCGGTTGGGTCAAGGGTCAGATACAAAAGGCAGTGGTCCTTGACACGGCACGCATTGTCAGGAGGTTCCTCACTCTGCAGCCCTAACCACAGCTTGAGCCATGCCCTGCTGCTGGCGGCACCCTAGTTTTTAAGTTTTTTATAATTTGTATTTTTGTATTCTTATATTTATTGTAAAAAACTTAAAAAACTAAGTATTGAAATAAATACGTGTATAATAATAATAATATAATATAATAATAAAAGCCCGTTAGAAAGCAAATTTTACCTCCTTTACAATCAAAGTACCAAATTCACTCGAGAGTTTCTTTTGTCGAGAACCGTTTTCTTGCCCGTGATAACAATGGGTAAAATCCATCTGCGAAACTCACTTCTTTCATCCCATTACCATAGGACGAAACAGACAAAGACCGTACTGTGAGGCGAATTACGAAATCGAAAAGGGCGTAAATTTTTGAGTTTAAAAATCGTTTTCCAACAGAAATACACCTACCGTTCAACTTTAAAATAAAACTGTAATAAAACATTTTTAAACTGTCTCCAGTTCGTTTACTGTACTAGAAATGTAGGTATTGAAGTAAGTACTAAAAACGTAGCATGCGAGTTTTTAAACTATTTTTTATAAATAAGTTTTAAAGCTGCTTGCGCTGGGATAGAGGCTTTCAGGGATTGTTTGGCGTTTACACATACAAAATTGTTTGTGCGTATTAGGGAAAAGAGCGCCATTTAGTTTGTACTCGCAAATAGTTTTTGCATATTTTAGAGAGACGAGCTTTACATGTGTTCGTCTTGCATATATTCGCCACGCCAAATTTCGTCAAGCAAGGCTTGGCCGTTTAGAAAAGATGCAAGAAACGGAAAAACAGAGAGACAAGGTTAATTGTGCTTTTATGCCGGCTTTTTTGCGTGCATGTTGATTATAGCTATCAATTTTCAGAATTTTAATTTTAATTGTCAAAGACAAATTTGTCTCTATTTAATTTTTACTCGTTATATAGTTACTACTCGTAGATATTATTACTATCCCATTACTCATCTCAGCTGCCACCGAAAACAATTCAACGTAAACTATTTTTCAACCGACTTCAAAAAAGGAGGTTCTCAATTCGACTGTAAGGTTTTTTTTTACTATTTTTCATCACACTTGCTCGTAAAGTGGATCTTATTGCATCGGTTTTAGGCTCATAATCCAAGCTATTACGCACGCGTGCTTTTTACTCTACATTACGGCACTTGTGCTGTAATAGGTATAACCCGGTAAAGTCAAGTTTGTACGTTACTGCAATTAGACGTATGTATACGAAGCACTCTTAATATAGCCGGGTAATACTTACAGTTTTTTTGTAATACCAACAAAGAGTTCTTATGCCGCTGAAGTAAATGTCAACCTGCGCGCGCATTGCTGGTTTGGGCGCCATTTTCAGCAAATGTTTGTTAACGTTTTCGCTGTGTGGTTGATTATTATCAAAAAAGTATGTTTTTTCCTCGCAAGTGTGATGAAAACAGTCGTATGGAACTCTTGTGCTATTAGTCATTACGCTCTCGGCTTCCTTATCGCGCTCGCCTGCGGCTCGCGCGCATAATACCGCCTCTACTGTAATGACCAACATAGCACACTTGCATCATAATGTACTATTGTATGTATGTTACGCGATTACTCCGCCAATTATGAGCTGATTTTGATGATTCTTTTTTTGCTTAGTATGTAATACTTCAGAGGTGGTCCCATATACATTTTATCGAAATCGGTTTAGTAGTTTGGTTTTTAAATCAAAATTACTAGAAAATATGAAGATGTCATCCAGGTATTCGAAATTGAAGTCCGTTTGTTTTTTTTTTAAAGCGTTTTATTATTTACAATGTACATTTAGGTCATAGCTTCGTTTACCGCCTTTCACTTTTCCGTAGCTCACTAAACTTACATTATGTATAAGCGGCTACGCCGTAGAGCTACTACGACGCCCGCTCGGTACACTACAATAGCGATATCTCTAAAGCCCGTTCGTCTCTCGTACGTTTCACGTCTTAGATATCCCTAGGAGATCTGCTGACACCTTGGAGGATTTAGCTCCTCTCTCTGGCTGACACAGACAGAAGATGTATTTCTGCTTAAGAGTAGACAAGTTGGTCACTTCTCCATAGAAACGCGGTAGTATACTACTCCACTATGTAATTTTGTAGGTCCAAGACTAAGTATTATATCGATTCATCTCTTCATTATCTAGGATTGTAAATTATTACGAAAGTAAATAGTTAATAAACATGAAAGTTATGAGCCAGGAAACATCTTGTATTTTAGCTCAATTTTAACGCCACATTGGACGTAAATAAATAACACAAGGAATACGAAAACTCTAAAATAATTTATCAAGCGGCATAGTTTAGTCCATAAACATTTCAAATAACTCAAGTTGGAATAAATTAACTCAGAGTTTATTCAACCATATTACTGCAGCCAAAGGTCGAGAATAAAAATTTGCGCGCTCATTTATCTTTCTTTCTCCCTTTCCCACAGTTTGTTTGATGAAGAGAGCATGCTTTTTAGCCGCGCCCACCGATGAGTTCGAGCCGTCAACTTGTCGATCCTTAATCGATATATTTCCTAAAATATATCAGTTGCTTAAAACAACAAAACCTGACCTTAAAAATGTTTGAGTTTGTAAAACTTTTCTGTATATCTGGTTTTGAATAAGAGGATTTGTTTGATACGAATAAAAGTAGTTGTTCAGCACGAACATTGGTTTTGCTACCCATACAATTATGCTATACCTAAATCAATATTGTTACTCACATCGTCGTCGTCGTCATCAGCCATAATAAAACGTCCACTGCTGGACGATGGCCTCCCCCTTTATAGAGGGGTGTTACCATAATCCCCACGCATACTCATATAATAATAAGATTTAAAAAAAAATACAACCGACTTCAACTTTGAATGGAGGACATGTTCATATTTACTAGTAATTTTAATTTAAAAACCAAACTACTGAACCGATTTCGATAAAATTTATATGGGACCTCTGACGTATAACCTACCAAACAAAAAAGAATCATCAAAATGAGTTCATAATTGGCGGAGTAATCGCAAACATACTTACACACAAAAAAACATTCATTCGAATTGAGAACCTCCTTTTTTAAAGTCGTTTAAAAATATAACAACTGTAACAACATTTCATGAAGATTAGTGTTACCCTACAAATAATCCACATTCAAGCTATAACACAAACTTAGTAGATGATAATTGTGCAGTGAATTCTTCAGACTTTCTTTTCCCCAATAAAATAATCTTTCTCGTATTACTTATTAAAATAATATTGAAGATTGACTCCTAGAAAACCTAACATAGGGATAAAATAAAGTGCTGTGAGTGTGCACTGTACGAGCAAGGTACGAGTGTACGAGTGCCACTGGAGGACGGGCAGCATGTGTTGAGCACTCTGCGATTCCAAAGCCGCCTGCCAAGAGTGGGGATTATGGCAAATATTAAGGGGGAGGCCTTCGTCCAGCAGTGAACATCTTCTGGCTAATGATGTGTGTGTCGTGTACTGGTAATTTATATTCAAATGTAATACTCGTACGTAACATTTAACGTTAACTTCTTAACCAATCAAGATGAAAATAGGAAAAGTAAATTGAAATTGAAAGAAATCGATACAACATTCAAATCGACGTCCAAGATTTGTTTACATAGTTACGAAGCTAGACTTAATAGAGAAATGCAATAAGAAATGACTATAAATAGTCTTCAGCCCTACAAACCACGGGTGAGTCCTTTGTACACAAAGACCCGTGCGGAAAACGGGGGCACAAGAATTAGTAAACTAAACAAGTACAAGTGTCCATTGGCATTCTGAATTACTTTTTAAATGAAATGAAATCAATTTCCGCCAGACTCAGTATATTTGCTTAGAATAATACGCTTTAAAAAAAAAACAACCGACTTCAACTTCGAATGCCATCTTCATATTTTCTGGTAATTTTGATTTAAAAACCAAACTACTGAACTGATTTCGATAAAATTTATATGGGACCACCTCTGAAGTATTACCAACCAAACAAAAAATAATCATCAAACTCAGTTCATAATTGGCGGAGTAATCGCGTAACACACATACAAAAAAAATACAGTCGAATTGAGAACCTTCTTTTTTGAAGTCGGTTGAAAATAAAAAGGGATATTAAACTTAGTATGAAATCTGACGTGGTCTAGAGATACTTTTAAATTGTAGTTTTGTAAAGTTACCGTATGTGATCGAAACTGTAGGATCAGACTCAACATTTGTTTTGTATATTTCTTTTACGGCATTAGGTAGATCAAGGTAGATTAGGTACTATAATAGTCTAGTAAACACTCGTAGTCTCACATATTATCCTAAAACTATCCCATCCACTGAAGAGAGAAGTGAATAGAACGGAAATGTGACGGGCCGCGCTAGCCGGCATTAAGAGTAAATGCGCTTAATGTAAATTTTACCAATATACATGTTTTTAAACTGAGAATACTCAAAAAGTCAATTTAAATAGACGCGTAGGAAACCAAACCACATTTCATCGTAATTAGATCAATTTAAGGCCGGGTATTCCACGTTTCAAGCACATTTTTTAATGAGATCAATAATTAGTCTAAAGCAGGGTATCAGGTAGGGTTACATTTAGCGGAGCAAACATATGGCGGTTACGCAGATTCGTGCGTGACTCGTGCAACTTCGATTTTTGAAGATTTTCTCAGATTACTTGAAAAGTATAGAAATTAATAACTTTTGAACCACAGCATGCTCTCCAAAATACTTATAATACATATTTTTTTAATGTAACTATGTGCTGTAATTAGGACATAAAACTGAAAATGGTTTAAAAATAGACACTGTTACGGTATTTTTTTCTATCGAGGAAAGTATAATCAATCGTGTTTCCATCCACAAAAGTTACTAAGCCTAATCCTAATATAGTAATTTGACTAAATAAATTTGATTTTGCGAGGGGCAAATTTGGTAAATACAAGCCTTAAATCTGTTGCAAAATGGCATTTCGAGCGTTTTAATTCAAATGCGCGACCTATGATTGCCATTTTTTCGTCGTAGTGACTATACGGTTTTGTGAGAATCTGGCGACAGCGGTTTTCCATACAAATGCTTTACAACATTGTTTTGACAGCTGTTCTACCTAAAAAGTAGGGCTTTTGCTTTTCTGTTTTCCAACCCTATGTGGGGAGGTGAGGCGGTGTGCGGGAACTAATGTATAGTTATTTATAATGAAACGTCTGATCGAGCTCACTATCCTTTTATTACTGCTTACAATTACATATACGACTTAACCTAACACCTTATACACTACATTCAAGGGGTTGAATGAAAAAAAAAAAAGTAAATAATATCTTTTTTTTTCAATTATTAAACTCTAATTAATAAAAAAAAATGATTGTTTCCAGTAATGCTTATCTTAAATCAAGTATTTTTTTTTTGTTTCTTTTGTATTTCATAAAGTAGGTACACACATAATAATAACATCATGTTTCGAATAACAGTGTGAACCATTAAAGATTGAATGATGCAACGTTACACATTCGATAATAACAAGGTATCTACTCAATTGTTAATTAGGTCAGTACCTACATTCCTCATAAGACACCTGACCTGACTTAAGTACTAGGTTGTTATGAACAATAATAATCCTATCTTAGTTTCTAGGTTACATATGGTTTCGTTCTATTTTTATGGACAGTGTCAATTTTGTTATTTATTTTCACGCTAACATTAGGTTCATTTTCACTGATAACTTTATAAGGTCCGTTATACAATTTATCAAATTTTTTACCTGTTTCATTCTTTATCAAAACTAGGTCCCCTTTTCTATATTTAACTGGATTACAATTTTTGTCATACAATTCTTTTCTTTTCATTTTGCTTAAAATTAAATTCTTAGCTGCTTCCTTGGATGCTAGCTGTAGCCTATACTTAAGTTCTAGCGCATAGTTATCTTGGTTATATAGAGGTTGTACTACATTACTTCTTAAGTTACTAGGCAAGTTACATACTTTTCCAAATATAAGTTCGTAAGGAGTGTACTGAGTCTCCGTGTGTACGGTGGTGTTAAAAGAAAAGCACCAAAATGGTAGCCATTGGCTCCATGTCTCTGGGTGACCGTCACACTGAGAGCGTAAGAAGGCAGCGAGATGTTTATGAGTGTTTTCTAATGCGCCGATGGACTCGTGGTGATACGCAGTAGAGTTTACCTTACTGATATGTAATAGTTTACATACTTCCACCATGGTTTCGGACATAAACTCGGTGCCCCGATCAGTGGCGATCTCCTCCGGTACCCCATACCTCAGAATAAAATTATTGACGAAAGTTCTTGCCACGCTTACCGTGTCTTTTCGCTGCATTGGGTATGCCTCCACGTACTTAGTTAACTCACATTGCAAAGTTAATATGTAAATATTATTATCTATATCCTTATCTATAGGGCCCATTAAATCTAAAAATACCTTTTGAAAGGCTGTCGACGCTGTTGTCGTCACGTTCATAGGTTCCTTAGTGTTCCTTGAGTACTTACTAGTTTGACATTTTTTACATTTGCTGACGTAACGTCTTACGTCGTTCTCCATTCCAGTCCAAAAGTACTTACCTTTTATATTGTTGATCATACGTCGTACGCCCGCATGACCACTCGTAGGTAATAAATGATAGTCGTGTAATATGCATATCTTTTCTTTTTCGCTTATAACTCTTTTAATTCCTCTTAGTACATTTATTCGTGGTCCGGACCATTTATCTCTGCATTTTATTTCTGCTATAAGTGTTTTAATAAACTCCTTATTTTCTTCAGTTTTAATTATGCATAATTCTTTAATATTTAGTTTATTACAACAACTACTCAATATATTCGTAAATTCGTCTCGCGTAAAATACGACATATAATTGAGGTTTATGTATAAAATATTACTTGATTCTTCGTATGCAAAGCATTCTTGCTTATAAGTTACATTTTTCATACTTAGTTTATTCTCTTGAATAAAGCTTAATTCTACGTAATCACTTGGTTTCCTTAATATCTCTGCGACCCTAGGTTGGCCAGACTTCGGTTCGGCAGATATATTTGGATCCCTTGTGCTATCTCCACTACTCTTTTCATCATTTAAAATTTTTGTTTTTTGTGCTCTAGTCATTACCAATGCAATTATTTTTTCGTTCATTGATTTTAAATCATCCAAACTTATTGTCACCCTACTCAAAGCGTCTGCCGTGTTATTGCTACCTTTTATGTATTCTATTGTAAAGTCGTACTCTTCTAATAGTAATCTGAACTTTAATAATCTGGTTGACGGATCTTTCATCCCAAAAAGATAGATTAGTGCTTTGCAGTCCGTCTGAATATGGAACTTTCTCATAAATAAATAGGGTCTGAAATATTTTATACTCCACACAATTGCTAATAACTCTTTTTGTATTGTCGGGTAATTTAATTCAGCTTTATTTAATGGTCTGCTAGCGTATGCTATCGGTTTTAAGTCGTTGTTGCATAAAATTGCACCCAGTGCTACGTTAGATGCGTCTGTTTGTAGTATAAATGTATTTTCTTCGGAGAAATCGGGATATTGTAGTACTGGTGGACTTACTAACTTACTTTTAAGTTTTTCAAAACTTTTTTGACATTCGTTTGTCCATTGAAATGGTACATTTTTGCGACATAATTTATTCAATGGGATAGTAATTTCGGAAAAAGACGGTATGAATTTTCTGTAGTAGTTGCAAAATGCAACAAACCGCCTAACTTCATCCGCATTTTTTGATTCGGGATAATTTTGCAAGACACGTACTTTTTCCGGATCAGGTAACACACCTTGAGCTGATACGACGTGACCTAAATATAATAGTTGTGTTTTCATGAAGTCACACTTGCTTGGATTGAGTTTAAGATTCATTTTTCGGAGTCTCTCGAACACGTCTATTAGATTTCTATTATGAATTTGCCTATTTCTTCCAAATAAAATCAAATCATCGCAGTACAGGAAACATTTTTCATACGTTAGTCCGGACATAGCTATCGACATCATTCTAGAGAATGCACTCGGGCTTATCTTGAGCCCCATAGGTAGGCGCTTCATTTGGTATTGTCCGGTACTTGTTGCGAAGCTAGTGATGGGTCTGGACTCTGATCTTAAATTTGCCTGATAAAAACCTTGGTGTAAGTCTAAATGACTGAAGTAAACACATCCTGAAAGTGAATCTAATATTTCTGTTATGTTGGGTAACGGAAACTTGTCATCTTGTATCGACTCGTTAACCTTTCTATAATCTACCACTAAACGCCATTTTTTTTCACCGTCTGACTTTTTAGGTACCAGAAGTACTGGGCTATTCCACTCGCTGTTAGATGGTTCAATGATATCACTATCGAGCATACTCTGTATCTGCCTATTGATTTCCGGCTTTGTCGCTTCGGGTAGTCTGTACGGCTTGGTATAAACTGGACTAGTATTTGGTTTTACTGTGATAGACTGTTCAACTACATTGCATGTTCCTAATTTATCGCCTTCTAAGAAAAATATATCTGAGTATTTTGCGCAAATTATTTGAATTTCTTTTCTGTCATCCGTATCTAAATGTGTCAAATTTAATTTCGGTAGTAATTGTTCGACCCGCTCTACACCTTGTGACGATTTTTCAAAAGAACAAACATTATAATGCTCTAAGAAATCTAGCTCTTGTTGTGAAATTAGTTCCGATGTTTTAACTTTAACTGTCGTCTCTCCCGTATTTAATATTCTAATTGGTACTTTACCCCGCTTTGGTGTTATAATACTACTTGCAAGAAAAACATTTTCAGCTAATTGTTTTGGAAACATAACGCAATCTTTATAAAAATTTTTGTTCACATTTATAAAATGTATAGTCTCGCTTCGCGGTGGTATGCTGAGATAGTTGTCGTTTAACATGTTTTCATCAAAACGTGGGTAAATTTTGATCTCACTACTTTTGTCTAGATAATGTAATGTGACTTTATTTGTTGGCAAGTCTATATTTGCTTTGTAATTTCTAAGAAAATCCAAACCGATAATACCGTCGGCTTCACACGGCAACGTGTCAAATAGATAGTACTTGTGAGGAAACTCTACACCGTTGTCCGTTTGTAATGGAATGTAAACACAGCACTTTGATTGTACTTTTCCACCAATGCCATTTATAATAGTTTTATCGTTATAAGTTGTAATATTGTTTTGGTTAATGCAACTTGTTAAAATTATTGAAATTGATGCACCGGTATCTAACAAAAATTTGAGTCTTTTGTTTCGAAAATTGAAATAGACAAAATCTAAACATTGACATACGAGTACATAGTTAGGTCCGAAAAAACTCTACTGAATTAATAATTTCGTCTTCTTTCTGGTCGTCTTTTCCTGCTGCATAACATTGACCTTGACGGTTATTATACGAACCTTGGTAGTTGCCTCTGTTCGACCTGACGTATCCTCGCTGATACTGATTATTGTAGATATGGCCTCGATAAGCCCCTCTGTTTGTCCTTGGAAATCCACGTTGGTTTCTGTTGTCCTGGACATTCCCTCTATAATTGCCTCTATAGTTATTTACGTACCTCGCATTTTGTTGGTAGTTGTTGTAGTTTCCTCGTCCTCGTGTTGACCTAGAATAATATGAATTGTTACCTCTTGTGTATGAGTATACTGCGCCGGAAGGTCCGGGGCTAGCCAGCTCTTCATCCTCTGCGGCTCGCACGGCGTCCTTGAGGGTGGTGTAGTTGCGCGCTGATATAATGGTGCTGAGGCGCCGGTTGCGAAGGCCATCTGCAAATCTCGTTATTGCCATGCGCTCGTTTATCGGCCTCAATATTTCGCTTGCCTTTGGGTTTCCTTCGGCTTGCGCTATAGTGAGACTTATAAACAAATCTTCTAATTTCTCGCCGTATTTAGTAATTGGCATGGCATTTTGGGCGATATTATTTATCTGAGTCAGCAATGAATTCGCGGATTTTTTGGCGATTAGATATTGTCTAATGTCATGAATTAAACTTTGTGCGGTTGAATAATTGGTTTTTAATTTTAATTTTGCTGACTTAGATAATTTTGTTTTCAAGACAAAAGAAATCAGTAGGTTTTTATGCTCTTCGAGATTAAGACACTCATTCAGCATCTCGATACCTTCTATAATTCTCTCTGTAGTTTCCTCTTTCCCGTCCATATACGGTATAATGGCATTCGCCGTCTTTAAATCAAAAGTCTCCATTATTTCAGAAGTTTCTATACTGTAGTAACTAATTATTTTATTATATATTAACTCGATATTGTGGCAAACTTCTTCCACATCGCTAGATAATTTTGTTGGAAAATTCTTAATTATTACCTGATACTTATTATAAAAGTCCTTCACTTTGTCTAATTTCTGTTCTCCACTTTTTTCTGCACGACGTTTTCCTAGTTTACGAATATTCTCGCACTCTTTTCTTAAAATTTGGTAAATTTCCACTATGTCTTCCATTAAAAAAATACTTAGCTATTTATTTTCACTTTTTATTTTACACTTTTTATATTCACTGTAAATTATTTTCTCTCCCACAGTTATTTTTTCTGCTTTCCATCGTAATAATAATTCATTAATTTATTATTCGCCGTTTCCGCTGGTTTCCTCTCGCCTGCGACGTATGGAATTCCGGATACGCTGTAAAGTTCCCGCTGCTGTTACATCTTCTATCCAACCCTGGTGGATCTGTTTGTACTTCTTTACTAAGAAGTATAGTATGGCCAATGCGATAGCCACCCCGATAAGTATGCTGAATATATGTATTGTCCGGATATCCGTTTTTATTTGTTCAATGGTTGCTTCGTTGTTTCCAGCTGCATTTTGATTAACGAAAACTTCTTCTTTATCTATTTTCGAGCTACACATTTTGATTTTCCTTCTTATTTCTATCCGCAAACGCCTTTGTGTCTCAACCCGGCGCTTGCGCAAGGCAGGGTCGCCATGTGGGGAGGTGAGGCGGTGTGCGGGAACTAATGTATAGTTATTTATAATGAAACGTCTGATCGAGCTCACTATCCTTTTATTACTGCTTACAATTACATATACGACTTAACCTAACACCTTATACACTACACCTATCACTGATATGGGGTATCAATTTGCTGTTAAAAGAAAGCACGAACATTTCTCGTTGCGTTATTTTTTATCTGATAATCGTTTCGAAGCCTATATTATCGAGCTCTCGGTGCTCGCCCTGTTACCAGACATTTTTTTATAGATAGATAGATAGATTAACTCTTTATTGCTCACATCAAACAAACATACACACAACGGATTAAATAATTAAATATTCGTGCACAAATGGCGGCCTTATCTCTTCTAGGCAACCTTATGAGAGAAATTATGAACACGAAAAGACGGGGTGTGCGGTAAAGAAGAAATTCCTACGAATCATAAACATACATACAATCTAATAATACTAATACATCATATTATAGTATTTTTATAATAAACTACTATATAAAAGAACATAATAAGTATAATATATCTAATATAGCTAGTTGTTCGGAGACCTGTAATCTCGCGATCCCGTATTTTGAAAACCTCTCGACGATTTCGCTAATACTCGAACACAAAAATTGAATTTAAATGTACTACCTACCTACTTCTTCTAATCTTTAGAAGAAGTTTATTTAATGAAGATTCGGGATTTCGCTTTTTTTGATCAGCTTTTATGATATTGAAAGTTAACTAACTATGTGAAAATGCATGAACGATAAAAGCCGAGGCCCATATCGACGGTACAAAACTTATCGCTGTACAAATATAATTATATTCAAATGCTTTTTCTCATATTAGACGACGACCTTCACTTAGCTCAGTTAACAATTTCGCGAACGGTATTAATAAAATTGCGAAAATTAACTTTTAGATTTGGATACGGCAGCTGACAGACGTTGAAAGCTTTTCTACTTAACTTTTCCGTTTGGTTTTAATTATTTTGTACTTCATGTTTGAGAGACATGCATTATACATCCAGGGATGTGATGCCATTATAGGACTTCTTCCTTCCAGGAAGCTTGTGACTGTTGCCAGAGTATCGGCTCGGCAATATAATATAATTTTACTAAACGGCCCTGTTTTTTAAAATGGCTTACCATTATGTAAAACAGCGAATTCTACAATTGGGCTGCGACATATATACAGGGTATTTCTAATATTGCTTTAAATAAGTAAACAACACGTCGGCACGAAGAAAAAACAAATCTGTTTATTACTAAAAAGCATTTTAATTTCAAGCTAGGCAAAGAGCTCTATAGCATAATAGAAATGACGTCACTCCTTTATGTGCCATACAAAATCTATTCAGGACCTTTTCCGCATAGCGAAATTCCTTTTCATTGTACACAATATATCAATTCGGAAAAGGATCGTCACCGTCTTGCCTTTTTGCAACTAGGCGTCAACCTAACGTAAGCACCGTAGTACTATTATTTATTCTGGGGCGCCATGTCCAAAGCTCCTGCAAGGCGACTGACTCCGTTACGGCTAGGCGACGCCGGGCTTACAGCAAGTCGTGACATGGGGGCAATTTGATCCTAACGTGTATGTATAGGTGCTTTAATTTTAAATCAGTTTGAAGGAGAACAAATAACGAAACGTAAGTGCGGAGACGGAGAGACGTAAGCGAAGTGACGACTGGCCATAAGCGCGGGGAATGCGAATTGTCCACGAACCGCTTCGCAGATCGTGTGCTTGTCCCGAGGCGAGGCGATACCGTTATGACACTGATTAGTGTGCGTTGCAGTAGAATTTCATACAAAGAAAGCCGTACGGCTCGAGTTGACGAGGTGATAATCCGTTTACGAGTTGATTTGTGTGATATGACCCGAATTCTTACCGAAAACTTTGCACGGTAATATCTCAATACTACTACTATAGCGCTCGCCCTTCGAGAGTAGGTCTAAGTCCAGCAGTGGACGATTAAAAAGGCTGATTTTGCTTTCTACTTTCGCGATTTCAATGTTGGCCCCATAGTAAAAGTTGTTTGTTTTGATGTACAGAATATTTTGTCCTTAAAAGCATGCTAACTGATATATAGGACTAACCCTGAATAGTATTATAAAATAGGGTAGATGACTGATGTTTAAATCTCTGAAACCAATAGCTTTGATGAAGAATTTAAGTAAATATAGTATGTTTACTGAAAAAAATATTTAAATCGGTTAATAATGTTCTGATATATGAGCGTTTAAATTTGTTGGTAGAGACAACTCTGTCCCTTTCCCACAAAACAAAAAATTACGTCACACCTTACTTGTCAGAATATAATTTATATGGCGTACAGATAAGTGACGTCACGATTTGCTGTTTCGCCTCTCTGTCTAGCATGATATTAAAATGCCTATAACTTGCTTATTTTTGATCAGATTCTCATTTTTTTTTCATTAATCTGCTATATTAATGGGCCACATTTTAATAGGACAGTAAAAAAAGACAGTCACCTTGCCCATTAATATTACAAAGTTGAATAAAAATAAACCAGATCAAGCTGAACTCCGCGAATTTCATTGTCAATAGTATTATAATTATCTTTGTATCTACCTAATTCATCATTAATAAATTCTGTCTGATATGGGTCGTACCTTTAAGATCAAGGAGAAAATAGTAGTTATCTGAGTTCCTCAATTTTTTTTTATTAGGCATTTAGTATTTCGTGCGAGCGTTCTCTAGTTCAGTAATATTCGCCTTAATCTTGCTGGGGAAGTACCTGTAATGGGTCTGCTCTTAACTCGTACCAGTTTTATGGTCAAAGCTTTGCCATGCGCAATCGCGCATACTATACATATGCCCGTTTCGAAAATATTTATAGAAGTAACATGTTTTTTTTTCATACGCCTTCTCTTTATGGTAACAATACAAATATTGTTTGTTGACAAACAATACGCTCTATTGATGGCAAAAAACACCTGCCCATAGCAATCGAAGTGGTATCTGATGGAAGTTATTTACGCGGTAGAAGCGGAACTTACTCTGTAACACGAGCAAAGCTTCTAGCTTTAATAGTTCATATCAATACAAACTTCAAGTTTGAATACACAAAGGAAGTTCCTTCCTCCGCAGTTGAATATTGGGAAAATCGATCCCGAAGTCACGAGATCAGTATTCGCGTAGGAGAAGCAGTATTTTAGTTTTCACGTGGCCAAATACGTCTACAGTTTCTTGGTGGGCTGTGAAAATAACATGTCGCTTTGACGGCTCTAAATATAGGTGTTTCAGAAAACTCCTATTCGGCATTAAATATTTATTCTGTCATATTTGCTTCACCTAAAGCCAACTTATGTCATAGGAAATGTTGGTATTTCAGTAAATAGACAACGTGTAATGTTTACGTAAAACACGTGTACTTACATTAAATTAGTTTCTGGGTGGACCGACGACATTGTGAAAGTCGCGGGCACCCGGTGGATGCAAATGGCAGGTTGCCGTACAGCGTGGCTGTCTAAGGGGGAGGCCTTCGTTCAGCAGTGGATACGTCTCCGGGCTGATGATGATGATGAGATTAAATTTAAATTGTTCATATCGCGAAACGCGTGAAAGTAACAAACACACATATACCGACATACTTTCGTATTTATAACAAACATGTGTGAGTGTTACAACCGCCAGAGTCCTGCCAGAGGCCACCGGGCGGCACATTAGCTCTGAGACTTGGGCTGGCCTCTCAGCCTCGAGTGCTACCTACTCGTTCCTGCAATAACCGGCCAAGTGCAAGTCGGATTCTCGCGCCGAGGAAACCATGGAAACAAAAGTAGATTCGCGTCCAAATAACACCGTAGAGTTTATGTGCCTAGTCGTTTGGTAGGGCATTTATAACTTTAACCGAGCTTCTACTATAATATAATTATCTACCCGAGACAATTAAATCATACTTGGACCTAGCCAAAGTAGCATCGAGCGCAGCGTACTTTCGTTTAGGTATGTCTTAATTCCATTGAACTGAGGGCTTGATGGTTAGCTGGACATATATACAGGGTTCGTTCTAATCAGTTAGCATCCTTTTAAGGGCATATTCTGTACATCAAAACAAACAAATTTTACTATGGAGCCAAAATAGAAATCCAAAAAAAACACCGCTGTTCCTTACATTTTACCCAAGGTCTATGAACTTTTTGTATGGAACAGCTGATATTTTTTTCACGATTTCAATGTTGAGCCTCAGTAAAAGTTGTTTGTTTTGATGTACAGAATATGCCCTTAAAAGGATGCTAACTGATTAGAACTAACCTTGTATATCGCTTGTTCAACAGAGCTTATGTCGTTACTTACACTTACGGGCTTTTATTGAACGGCATAGTGAGTAAACACACACATCGTACCTACGTAATAAAAACACACGTCCCTCTTCGGTACTTTATATTACGATTTGACAAGCCAACAGTCGAAAACTTCGATAATCGAAGGCCGAGAACGAATAAAGCTATTTTCGGTGTAACGAATATTGCTCGATTTATCACAGTTCTAATTCCTAACCGATATCATATCCGTTCGTTGCATAACTACTTGGAGAATTTAGCTCTGTCTCTCCCTAACTATGATGGTTTTAGAAGGAACAGGGTTTTGAGGTCCAGTAGCACTAAGCTGAAAGGGGATCATTGTACTCATCATTGTGAACAACTTGGGCCAAAACTTTTTCGCGAAAACGATTGCTGTTCTACAGAAAAGCCATTCACCTTAAAAAAGTCTGGAACAGCAGATTTTTTTCACGAATTCTGGTTCGGCTCCGTAGAAAAAATTCTTCACATGATGAGTAATACATTTCAGCTTAGTAATACGTAAATACGTTTAGTTCAAAATTGTCTCTTCTGACAATATAATACGCTTTAAAAAAAAATACAACCGACTTCAACTTCGAATACCTGGATAACATCTTCATATTTTCTAGTAATTTTGATTTAAAAACCAAACTACTGAACCGATTTCAATAAAATGTATATGGGACCATCTCTAAAGTATTACAAGCAAAAAATAATCACCAAAATCAGTTCATAATTGGTGGAGTAAACGCGTAACATACATTAAAAAAAAACTCCAATTTAGAACCTCCTTTTTTGAACCGGTAATGGAAATATATCGTCAATCTGGAAACGGTTAGGTAGCGGTAGCTGGAAATCGATTGCTAAACCTTGCTAGCTTGAGTAAGTGTTAGTTTTACGATACCTATTCAGTGGCTCGTGAGGTTTAGTACTCGTAGAATAGTCATAGTAACTTAGAACTTTGGATAAGTACTTAGAAAATCCGCTGAAGTACACCAACAAGTTTTTAATTAGTGGTTAAATTGGTTCTGGTAATGCTATAGATTTCAAGGTTTGCATGAACTGAACTACTTATAATTTATTTTGAGTAAATACACTGCCGGTATTATTTTTGTAGAAATAGTATGTGATATAATGAAACATACAAATACTTAGACCCTGTAAGAAAACATTTTTTTCCTACTGAATTGTTTCATAGGAAAAAAACCGGCTATAGCGTTTGCACGCGCATCCCCGCCGCATCGTACGTGGCGGGGCAAAAGTGCGGGGTGTGCAGTCTCTAATCCACTATTCGCGTGGTGCGTGTCGATTATTATTTTCAAACGACTTCAAAAAAGGAGGTTCTCATTTCGACTGTTTTTTTTGTATGTATGTTACGCGATTACTCCGCCAATTGTGCACTGATTTTGATGATTCTTGTTTTGTTTGGTAGGTAATACTTCAGAGGTGGTCCCATATACATTTTATCAATATCGGTTCAGTAGTTTGGTTTTTAAATCAATATGACTAGAAAATATGTAGATGTCATCCAGGTATTCGAAGTTGAAGTCGGTTGTATTTTTATTTTAAAAGCGTAATATATCACTAATATGTCTGGACTTTTTTGAAATGTTTGGCTTTTTGTCCAGACGTTTAAAATTTCGAGATGCCTCAGTCAAGTGCACTTTCATACTGAATGAACTCGCATCGCGTCGTATCAATCAAACCTCATCATCATCATCAGCCCGGAGACGTCCACTTCTGAACGAAGCCCCCCCGCGACTTTTACAATGTCGTCTGTCCACCTAGTGGGACGCCTTCCTACGCTGCGTCTTCCGGTTCTCTGTCGCCACTCAAGAACTTTTCTTCCCCATCGGTTGTCAGTTCTTCGAGCGATGTGGCCTGCCCATTGCCACTTCAACTTGCAAACCTTGCGAGCTATGTCGGTGACTCTGGTTCATTGGCGAATATCCTCGTTCCGGATTTTATCGCAAACCTACCTAATCATAATTCGTTGACGATGAGTTAGGCGAGACTGGAAGGTGAGTCTATTTAATTCCAATAAGTATTAATGCAAGTAATTTTAGTAGTTATTCATATTCACGGAATACTTTGTAATGAACAAATATTTATATTGGCTTGCTGGTTTCCTAAATAATTATTACCAAGAGCCACGTGTAAGGTAATCGGGTAATTCGGTCCCGAGGTAATATTTTCGAGCGTATTCCATGAATTGATTTGGTTGCGATTGATTTAATTGATATCTGATTGATACTAACTTCGTGGACGATTCCTCACTATTTACCATTTTCATTAAATGTACTGGGTATTTTTATCGCGTTTAGCTGACGGTGTATGAAAACAATGCGAGGAAACTATAGCATAGTCGTCATAGCCGCCATCCTCAAATTGCCATTTTTGTTTTTGATAGTAAGTTGTGTTATTAAACAACGATCATTTTATGGCATTATCTGCTCCGATAATAATGGCGACATAGCGCTTATCATCCGTCAGACTAAATCATTTGTGAGAGACTTCATTCCCGGAAAAAAATCTAATCGGTTCAGGAGTTTCGTTTGTAATTCAAAATTACTGGAAAATATGAAGATGTCATCCAGGTATTCGAAGGTGAAGTCGGTTGTTTTAAAAAACACCTATTATGGCGTATTCCGTTCGGATTCCTAGGGCTGATCCCACGCTATTTATCTTTAATGTAAATTTCCGGTGTGATCCCTACCTAATTGTCGATTCCGGTCTTTTTCTTTATTTAAATTTTTTAAATTTTTGAAATAGGTTTGCGTTTGACGATTAAATCCTGATGATTAAATCACGCGAGGACAATCAAAAAAAAATATCTTCTTGAGACAGTTCGGTTACTTATGTCTTTGATACCTTTCTTGCTTTACCTCAAACGGACATACTGACCATAACCTTTAATGTGTTGTAACCTTCCTTGTTGTACACAGTGCAACAAGTCATTCAAATCTTTGAAAGGCGTCAACATACACACTACAAAAACACACAGGAAATGTATTAGCCAAAACAGTTCACCTTTAGACATCCATCCCATTATTCCGAGTGCGCCTACTTATGTAGCCTACGATCCAACTCCTTTCCACACCTTTAATGTTGTACCTCAATCGGATTTCTGCCTAATTGGCCACATTTACTTCATTTAACAGGGAAAGTTAGTGTAACTACATAGTACCTACTATTATTTCTTTTGTGGTGTAACCATATTTAGGCTTTTCGCCGCAACATAAATATGCAAACATGCAATCTCTGAAACTACCTGGCGTTATATCTGGCAAGTAAGTAGGTAATTGTGCTTTCTGAATTATAATGTAGACTAGTTCATTCCCGCGAGTTTGCGTCGCATATTGTGTTGGGCTCGAATCCCCCTACACTAAAACGCAATAGGGTAGATGACTGATGTCTATATCTTTGAAACCAATAGCTTTGATGAAGAATTTATGTAAATATAATATGTTTATTGTAAAAATATTTTTTATCGGTTATTAATGTTCTTAGCTGTAGCTTTTAAAGTTTTTAGTAGAGAGGAATGTAAATATATGTTTATTGTAAACATAATTTTAATCGGTTATTAATGTTCTTAGCTGTAGCTTTTAAAGTTTTTAGTAGAGAGGACTCTGCACCTTTCACACAAAACAAAAAACGACGGCACGCCTGTGTGCTCCATACTTGTCAGAATAGAATTTATATGGCGTACAGAGAAGTGACGTCATAATAGCATGATATTGAAATGCTTATAAGTTGCTTATTTTTGATCAGATTTTCATTTTGTTTTCATTAATCAGCTATATATATATGGCCCACATTTTAATAGGACAATACAAAAAAAAACAGTCATCTAGCCTATTGGGGACCGATATAAAGAAAATGTTCCTTTTACGACAAATGTATTGAAGCTGCCTTGATGAACATTGGCAATTGCAAGTATGTATACTATTATTATCGTGGATTTCCTGTTCATGTGATATGGACAATTGGATAATTTGAAGTTCTTTTTGTAGGTATAGGTAGGTTTTGAACAAAAACGTTAGTCGTATATTTAAAAAAAGTTTTTATACGGGTGACTCACGTTTTATGAAGTCGGATACCTCGGACTATAATATCGATCACATTCGGTGACCCTTTCACAAGGAGTGAAAACAGAGACTGAAGCGCGTGCGGCCGCGTCCTGCATCGCACCCAAAAAACAAAAGCATGTGAAACCACGTCTGTTTTACAATTATACAACAAAATTTTAGTTCGCGTTTAAAATCTCTTTGCAACACCATTAACTGACGGTTCTACCATTTGCCATTACCAAAGATAATAAGTACGCATTAAGTACGTAGTTCCAGTGTAAATTTTTAGGTTCAGCATTCTATCGTATCGATTGTGACCGTAACCGTAAATGTCTGTTAACGTGTCTCAGTTATTAACTTTTTGACACATGGCGAAAACGTTAACACAATACATATTTTACGAAATATGGCGCGCAATGACCTGCGCACGTGCAGACCGTGACTTTTTCGTTAGAAGCATAAAAACTCTTTGTTAGTAAAACAAAAAAAAATATTAACCCGGTAAAATTAAGAATGCTTCGTATATACATACATATAAAGGGCAGTGAGGAACAATAAAATAAAACACAATTGTTGTAAATAGACTAAACTAAAAAAAGCACGCGTGTAAATTATCTTGGATTATGACCCTAAAACCAATGTAATAAAAATCCACGTTACGAGCAAGTGTGATGAAAATGAAGTTATCGTAAAGTACATACCCACATAATGATAAAATCTTGTAAAAATTATCTATAAGCACTACATAGACATACAATTACTAGTACCTAATTGAGTTCAGTGGCCGCTCACGCATAGGTCAGATTAAGTAACATTTCTTTCATATTTCCTAATCCAAATGCTACAAATAAGTGATAACTTATCACATGATTCGAGAACTGATATAACAGTAGGTCATACATACATAATGCTACCTAACATGTTTCTATATCTACATATATCATAATCGCCGAATCGTAGACGCTAATCACTAAACTTTTAAGTTGCTTCATAACTTACTCCGAACTCGTAACTCTGAATCACGGGTAGATATAAATAAACGGTAACAGAGATAAGGCGTATCAAAAAAAAAACATGCCGCGGTCAAAACGCCATCGTGATGTGTTTCGGAGGACGCAATAATCGTTCGGCGTTGTACTAGGAATCGTAGCAATATTTAGCGCCCTTCACACATGCTTTTACAGGCTTTTTTATCAATGCTTTTGTAAACAATGTGCTCGATAAAACGACTATGTCTCTGATATATGAGCATGTGTTAGTGTCCCTATCAGATTGTTAAAACGAGAAATTGCTCGTACACCTTCGCGGCCGTTCGATATCGGATTTATCGGGTCTTGTGTACGATCGTTACAATAATATTATCTGTTATGTTTGTGATGTGTATCAGGATTAAACATGGGCCCGAGTTATTTTTGTAGCCACAGGCGTTGGATTGCCGCTTTGAAAGGATCAGGAATATGGGAAATGATGTCCGTTCTTAAATATTGTGATAGACGAAATATTTTATAGTAAGTGTTGTTGTTTATCTTATTTATAAAAGCATATCTTTTTTCCACAGATGACGTTGAAGACCAACAAGTTGACTCTGACGGTCTCCGAGATCGAGCTTCGACATCTAACAGCTGCCAGTACCCACGGCCGCAAGGTAGTCGAACCGAAGGGCCTGATGACCAAAGTCAAGTCACCGAGCAGACAACCCCCCGGGTCTCTGAAGAGGACGAAGCTCTAGCAGCGCTTGAAGGGCTTAAAACACGAGACATAGTGAGGAACCGAGCGGTTGGCCGTTTCCACTCGATGCACAAGCGGCGCAGGCGGCGCCTTCTCACCCGGTCTCTCATCGACGATGAAGCTCTGCTTGACGACTTATTGCTCGGCCAAGTACAGGTAAATGTGGGACGCATGTTTAGTGGCCAATTAATCACCATTAACGTTATCTAATCCCAAGAAATACAAAACAGATGTCTTAATCCTATTTATTTCCATATTGACGTAACATCTTAATAAAAATACAAATAGTATAAACGATGCTGTCCCAAGATAAAGTTCAGTGTATTCAGCTCTAGAAAGTGTCGATAGCCGCATTATTATTTATCTTACAGGACGTGTTCTTTATCCTGGTATTTAGGCCAACTGAACTGGAGGTCAACATCTCGCACAATAGACGGAACAATGAGGGAACTAAAATAGAGTGGTATTATCGGTATACCTTACGAAGGCTTCTCTTATTACCGACACGTATAACCTACTATATAAATATAACACAAATAACCTACAGAAAAACAGACGATAATAAAAATACTGGTCATAATCAGATAGTTGGGTGGCATGAAAAGGCTCTTTTCGTTTTTGGGGCCGTCGGTCGTGTTGACAAACTGAAATAGAAACTTGTAATTAGTAATGCGCTGTTTAGTTACGTCTATTTGGTGATTGCCGGCGTAACTCCAACGTAATTGAGCGTAACTTATTGTTCCCACACCATGGTCATTCTACAGTCCTCCACTTACATCGTCAGGCATTGTTTCTTGCTCCGCCACAAATTTTAATGTCATTTGTTTGTATTCATGAACCGTCCTCAGCACTAATCGTACTTCGTAGGTATGTTCTTGTGACATATAGTCGGATATCGCATTGCCTTTCAAGTAGTTCAAGCAAGGACGCGTGGGCGCCAATAAGACTTAGAAAAAACTGTGTCGCACAGGTTTTTCTCACACAGTGTGTATACAATGTGTAACAATGAGGTTCAACAATACTGAAGGACATTTCATGTACTCATCATTATGAACAACTATTATTATGAGATCAAACCTGAAATCTGAAAAAAAAACAGGTGTTCCATACAAATAGTTCATTGACCTTGGACAAAATTTAAGGAACAGCTTATTTTTTTGTCACGATTTCAGGGTTAATGCCATAGTGAAAGTTGTTCATAATGATAACTACATTCATACCCTTCCGTGTTGTTGAACCTTTTTGTTACACATTGTATAAATATAATTGAAAGTTCCAGAGCTTTTTTTTTCGCGCTATTTCTATATATTTTATGTTTCGAAGGTTTCGTACAAGGACACAATATTAATCATCATCATAATTTTCAGCCCGTGATTGCCCACTTCTGAGCATATGCCTCTCTTCTTCTACTCTTCCACTCGTCCCGGTCCTGTATAATAGTCACGCCAATATTATAAATGTGAAAGTTTGTATGCAGGTGTGTGTATATGTTTTGTTCCCATTTAATTGCGTAACAGCTGTACTTATGGATATGGATGACATTTGTTACGGACGTGGCTTATACGTTTGACGCGCTTACGTGTTATTTTTGTTACACACGTACGTATACTGTTATGTGTTGTGTATGGGACAAAATCAAAACAAAAACACGTTAATAGTTATTTACGTTTTACTAGGGAATAAAGCCGCCATTTGTGGCTTTTGTAAGGTTTCTCCTGTTACCGTGTAGATTTAATTCATGGTGCTCACAGTAAAGAGTTTCTATCTATCTAAATTATTGCCAATTAGTAAATCTATGTTATCGTATAGCATAGTTTTTAATTTATTTGGAAATTAAATACAATTATACACTAAAATTAAATTATAACTAACTAACAACTAAACAAACCCTAACTAGTAAAAACAAACCCTACAACCTAAAAAAATACAAAACATAAACTAAAAGCCCCGTAGATGATGGAAAGGTGGCCAGAATGCTGGCGGCATTGCCACGTTGGATGGAAGTTTTTGACCATAATATACGCCAGGTCCCTATATAAGACATGTGCGGCCGGCCCCCAAGGTCCTAAAGTCTCTACCTCAAACGGCACAAACATGTACAATCTGTCTAAATACCCATATTTGTGCCGTTTGAGGTTTTCAGCATTAGAGGCGGCAGCGCCAGCGTGATCATAGCATAGTATATATAGTTAATATAAAATTGCAAAGTTTTATTAGTGTCCCATCACTAGTAGCTGTGCTAGTAACAAGCCAAAATTTGGACTGGCGCTCTTTTGGGAATATAGGTTAGGGTAGGTGCTCTTTTCATTGGCGCTCAAGAAATTGGTGTGCAAACATGAATACCCCGGGAAATCGGCCATAATAATGAAACTGTAATAATACGCTATTAAAAACAATACAACCGACTTCAACTTCGAATACCTGGATGACATGTTCATATTTTCTAGTAATTTTGATTAAAAACCACACTTCTGAACCGATTTCGATAACATTTTAATGGGACCACCTCTTAAGTATTACCTACCAAACAAAGAAAGAATTATCAAAATCAGTTCATAATTGGCGGAGTAATCGCGTAACATAAATACAAAAAGAAAAACAAAACATACAGTCGAATTGAAAATGTCCTTTTTTGAAGTCGGTTGAAAAGAACTAGCTGTGACAGTTGCGAAATAGAGGAAATTTTAGGTCTGACAGACGGACAGACAGATATTACCAATATAGTCCCGTTAAATGCTCTTGGATACGGAATTTTACCATCAGTAAGTGGGAAATGGCGGGAATACACAAAATTTAAACATAATAATGTACTCTACTTAATATTATATATTATACATAAGTGTAAAAATCATTCAAAACCGAGTTTTATTTCGATACACTAAGAAGAAAGCTAAGACACAAGTACGGGTACGAGTTTGCCTAAGAAGTTATTTTTTTCAATATATTCTTAAACATATCCAGTATAAAATGAAACTGTCAAAAGTATTTAGTATTTGTTTAACTCGACCTAATATAAATTTAAATGTTTTTGGCATCCCCATTTTGTTTTCTTGTCTTCAAAACATTAATAAAGTGCGAAAAAGGTAGCTCTGAGCAGGGCATATTAATGTCTTTTACTTGCAATTAATATCATTTGTTGGCATCAAACGCGTTAAGTTTTAATACACAGCTCTGAGATGAACTACAATACAAAAAGAAATACAAGTATTTTCCATACGTATTATAATATTTCCTCACTTTTTTTACATTCTTTGACAAGACAAGCACGATGTTCGCCTGGTGGTAAGCGTCACGCCTGCCACTAACAGTAGCAGTGCCAGAGCTGTGAACTTGCGAACACAATCCTGCGCCGCACTGCACTGCGCTCGTCATCCTGAGATATTATGTTAAATCTCTTCATTCCCAGTAATTTCTCTGGTAACATTGCCCTTCAAACCGGAACACAGTAATGCTTGCACACCACTGCTTGGCGGTTGAATAACTGGCAAAGGTGTGGTACTTCCCCAGGCGGGCTCTGCAGTAGAGTCCTACCACTACAAATTCTAATTAGATTTGTACTGTGTGGGACACTTATTCAAAATTCTGATTATATTTGTACTGTGAGGAACACTTATTCAAAATTCTAATTATATTTGTACTGTGTGGAACACTTATTCAAAATTCTAATTATATTTGTACTGTGTGGGACACTTATTCAAAATTCTATTTAGATTTGTACTGTGTGTAACACTTATTCAAAATTCTAATTAGATTTGTACTGTGTGGAACACTTATTCAAAATTCTAATTTTATTTGTGCTGTGTGGAACATTTATTCAAAATTCTAATTATATTTGTACTGTGTGGAACACTTATTCAAAATTCTAATTATATTTGTACTGTGTGGAACACTTATTCAAAATTCTAATTTTATTTGTGCTGTGTGGAACACTTATTCAAAATTCTAATAAGATTTGTATTGTGTGGAACACTTATTCAAAATTCTAATAAGATTTGTACTGCGTGGAACACTTATTCATAATTCTAACTAAATTTGTACTGTAGGGCATTCTACCATTATCCTTAGATACAATAAAAAACAAAAACTCGTTTTAAAAAGGATTCCTCAACTAATTATAGACGTTACTGAACTAGCTCTGCGAAGCGCCGGTAATTGTCTGACGAGCTCTATTATAGCACTGTGACACCCGCTGTGTTAACTCAATTCCATGTGATAATATCTCGCCATTCAATTAATCGTTTATTCAGTAGATTAGGTACTTGAATGCCACGCGACGCGATGCCCCCCGCTACGGTGCCGCCGCATAGCCGCCATTGCGATCAACACCGCCGAGAGCGAAATATGTTTCAATCAATCTATTACGTTAAACTCTATAGCTGATTAACATTATACCGAGCCACTGGAGAATCTACTGTACGCCACACGATGTAAGACTCACATTTTATTGTTGTGCAATGTGAATCTTCTTTATGGGCCGACATGTCATAAATCAGAACAATCAGTTCCCATTTTCAACCGACTTCAAAAAAGGATGTTCTCAATTCAATTGTATTTTTTTTTTGTATTTATGGTACGCGATTACTCCTTTAATTATGAATTGATTTTGATTTTTCTTTGGTAGGTCATACTTCAGAGGTGGTCCCATATAAACTTTATCGAAATTGGTTCAGTGGTTTCCTTTTTAAATCAAAACAACTAGAAAAAATATGAGGATGTCATCCAGGCCGTCAAAATTGAAGTCGGTTGCTATTTTTTTTTAAAGTTTTTTTAAACAGTCAAATTAGGTCTAAATATTTCTTATTCGTTTTCTACGCTGTACGAGGAAGTAGTAATGTTTTATTGTGCATGAGCGGTCACACGCTCGAGTGACACATATTAACATTCCTTCCTGATGCAGTGATCATTGAGGGTCGGCCAAGTTTCTGGTAAACATTATGTCTTTGTCTGGGACAATACCTATTCTTGATCCGTCCATCAGTAGGTCGTTGACATGACATTCTGTTTACTGAAATGCTGCGCTATATTTTAGAAATCTTATTGTTAAAGCTAGCGATAATTTTGCCCGGCAAATGCCAAGATCACAATGCTGTGTCGAGAAATGCGATTTAGTGTGTAATGTTACAATCTACTAATGTGTTATTTTCTTTCATCAGTGCGTTTTAGAGCAGAGTGCGTCGTGGGAATTCAACGCGTTCATCCTGGATAACGTCGCTGGAGGTAAAAATGTTTATTTTTTTACATGCGTGTAAACTAACGCGTATAATTGTACCCAGTATGCATAGGTCGCGTCATGTAAAAAGAACGCTGGCGGTAAAGCTGCGCAATAGGCGATTTAGGCGATATCTAATATATTTTGCCGTGTACCTAGCAATAACTAATATACGAAGCTGTGAGCAAAAGGCTAATTAATAATTATTTAAAATAGGCCTAGTACTTTTGTGCGCAAGTGTACACATGCGCAAACACACACCCTCTACTTTTTTCCAGCGTTCTTTTTGCATGACGCGACCTGTTTCCAGTAAGTACGCAGCATGCACGTGTATAGTACTCGGTATGTGTGTCCAAACGAGCAACGATCACAGCTCGACTTGGGGATTCCTAAATAGAATTCCGACGCGATGTCCATCAATGTTTACACTCGCTGAAACTTAACTAAAGTAGTAGTAGCTCGTGTCGACAACTGACCCGAGAATCGCGTACATAATCCGATGTTATATTTTTTTTTTATCTCTTTATCTATCTAAAATCAACAGCTTTGTTACAAACACAATAAATATAAATAAAAAATAAATCCAAAATACCTCATTAAAAATTGTAAAGGTATACATATAACAATAAATTATTTTGTCGATTGTCCTTTAATGCTCTTTGCTTTGAAGTAATCAAGTAATCAGTTCATCAGTTTTCAATCAATCAATCAATTCAAGTCAATCAGTTAATCAGTTTTCCATAACAATGGTATAGTCAAAAGTTTTTTTTTCTTCTTCAAAACAATAAGTTTTTAACTATACGTTTGAAAATAACTTTTACAACACATTTGTTCAAAAAGTGCATTTACGAAACCTGTATACATCGTTCGAAAGTTAAACATTACGCACCATACTACGGAGCGTGCGGAAAAGCCTTTACCGCACACTCCCTTGTATAGGGCCGTGCGTAAACTTAATGATATTTTTTTAATTTCCATAATAATAGTTAAAGAACTCCACCGAAGAATTTCACATTACGAGAATAAATAAGCTGAATGATCGAACCTTCTTGGAAGCGCTTTTGCTCAATACGTCTGTCTTATAATATTAAACAGAAAATGTAACGAAATAAATTCTCACCACTACTTTATATTTTTTTCTAATTTTCACCACGCGCACTTAGCGCCATTTGTTATTTCGCGCCATTTCATCTTACCTCCTAGGAGGATTATGGCGTCGCACTTTGTGCATTTGCCAGTGTCAAGTATTTATTTGAATCAAGTTTTTGATAATTTTCATGTTGAATGAGTCTAAGTCACAGTCAAAGTGATGTCACACTTAGTAAGCCATGCCCTAGTAAAGTCGTGGCAACTTTACTAAAAGCTTCTTTGGAGTTTTGGAAACAACACGAAAAGACACTCACATTAGAAACGTTTTAACGAAGATGAACTTTAGAACGAAGTCTTTTTTTCTTCTTTCCTCCTAGGAGGATTATGGCATCGCACTTTGAGCATTTGCCAGTGTCAAGTAGGTATTTGGTTGCGACTTTCCGTCCGATAGAATAAAAACAAAATAATAAGGTTTGGCTCATTATCTGTTGTTCTTCTGTTATCTGTTTTCTCGCAAATGTGTTGTAAAACGTTGTATGGCACTCGTGCGGTATTGATTTATACAAACTCGTGACTATGGTAAGTACTTACATTCGTCTACTCGTTCGTAAAAACCAACTTACCGCACTAGTATCATAATAGTACATTATGATACGAGTGTGCTATGTTGGTCATTACACTAGAGGCGGTATTATGCGCGCGAGCCGCAGGCGAGCGCGATAAGGAAGCCGAGAGCGTAATGACTAATAGCACAAGAGTTCCATACGACTGTTTTCGTCACACTTGCGAGGAAAAAACAATATTTTTTTGATAATAATCAACCACACAGCAAAAACGTCAACAAACATTTGCGGAAAATGGCGCCCAAATCAGTAATGCGCGCGCAGGTTGACATTTACTTCAGCGGCATAAGAACTCTTTGTTGGTACTTACAAAAAAACTGTAAGTATTACCCGGCTATATTAGAGTGCTTCGTATATGTACGTCTAATTGCAGTCACGTACAAACTTGACTTTACCGGGTTATACCTATTATAGTACAAGTGCCGTAATGAAAAGTAAAAAGCACGCGTGTGTAATAGCTTGGATTATGAGCCTAAAAGCGATGTAATAATATCTACTTTACGAGCAAGTGTGATGAAAATAACTATTTGGCTGTTTAAGATCTCAATACTTAAACTCTGAACTCTCTTGAGATCCGCTCGCTTATGGAAATGGAAACTCTTCAAGTAACGCTCACGATAAGCTTGCTAAAACAATGATTAATTTAAATAGTCTTCATCTTAATAAAGTTCTAATCTGCACTTGTTTTTGCTGTTTTTCGGAACGTTTCTTTTACTCCACGTGGTATTTTACGTGCTATATATAAATTAGTCGCGTTATTACAAAAAATGCTGATTAAGTACGTCTTATTCAACCTAGATAAAATAAAAGTACGTTTTACGGATTCGATCACAGTAAAGCGAAAGCCCTACTTCTTAGGTTAGAACTGCTGTCAAAACAATGTTCTAAAGCAATTGTATAGAAAACCGCTGTCGCCAGTTTTACACTTATTTGTATAGAAAGTACGACGAAAAAATGACAATAATTGGTTGCGCATTTGAAGTAAAACGCTCGAAATGCTATTTTGCAACAGATTAAAATTGATCTAATTACGATGCAATGTCTTTTTGAGTATTCTCAGTCTAAAAACATGTATATTGGCAGAATTGTCATTAAGCGCATTTGTACCTAATGCCGGCTAGCGCGGCCCATCACATTTCCGTTCTATTTGCTTCTCTCTTCAGTGGAGTCGATAAACATCGCAACGAAAAGTTCCAATGTGTTCTTGGACCAATTTCACAAATCCCCATGTTTAGCATTACAATCACACAAACGACTGTGACAAATGCAGATATTAAAAACAAAACACACATAGATGAGAGAGACAAGACACAATAATGTTCGCGGCTCGCCTATGCCCCCGAGCATTATGTCAGGCCTTACTAAATCACTCATTGGTAGGTATACGTTTTCATTGACAGCCTTGACGATTATGTGTGAAGAAACAGAGTCGCTGCAAACGAGCAGATTTTACTTACTATTGATTAAAATTTATAGTCATACTAATATTTTATAAGAGAGTTTTATGCCATTTTCAACCGACTTCTCATAAGGAGGTTCTCAATTCGACTGTATTTTTTTTTTACTGTTTGTATGTTACCTGATTACTCCGCCAATTATGAACTGATTTTGATGATTCTTTTTTTGTTTGGTAGGTAATACTTCAGAGGTGGTATAAATTTCGAAATTGGTTCAGTAGTTATGTTTTTAAATCAAAATTACTAGAAAATATGAAGATGTCATCCAGGTATTCCAAGTTGAAGTCGGTTGTATTTAAAAAAAGCGTATTGTCTTTAAAAAACAAGCCAAGGAAAGGGCCAAAGTCACGTCATACAAGCAAAAAAAAAAAGCGTATAGTCTTTAAAAAAACTAGTCAAGGAGAGGGCCAAAGTCACGTCATACAAGGAGGTCAAAGAACTGGCCGCAGATAGAGAAAGATGGAAGTCACTCCACCAACAAGAGCCGTGCTCTTAAATAAATGACGATGATGATGATGAAATATTTAGAAATGCGGGAGCGAGATAGCTGCGCCATGAGACCAGGGGCCGTACCATGAACGTTTATTCCGGGACCGAATACGTTCAGCTGCCGACGCTGCGCGACTGTGAATTTTATCGCCTCGCAATAATTTTCGCGATCGCGCAGTGTCGGCCGCAGAACCTATTCGGTCCCGCTATAAGTGGTTCACGGTACGGCCCCTGGCCTGGTGAGATTTTGGTCGCCCGTCTGCCGTGCCCCGACTCTGCCATCTCGATACTATCTGTAGCACTATGTAAGCGATTCGTTTCCCTCAACGCTTATTATGGCTCACCCATTTATGATGTTTGACATATTAACTGGATAATACTTACATTTTACATATGTTTAGACTCTTTTCAACGTACTTTAGTCTATTGTTTGTATCGTGACAGATTTACTGAAAAGCTGAAAAGGTCCCGAGAATTTAATATTGACTAGATTAGATGGATTGTTCTTGGATTGTTCCGGTTTGAAACTACGAGTTTACACATAGTTTTTATATGTGGCGAATTAACTTTGGGCCGAATTTACAATGAGTCCATAATAAATATATCTAACTATTTTAATCTACTTCTTGTTTGATTTTTCTGCAGTCTGTACGTAAAAGACCAGTGTGGCACGTTTACAGTAGTTGATAATAACTGGGGCGAGTTTACAATGAGGCCAAACTTATTACACAAAAAAATGGGTTTTGTTATTAGCACTATGTATGTATGTATATAAGTATGCTCATATGTTCCTTAGTATCTTCTAAGCTACTCGTCATTTGACGAATAATTACTAATAATTACTATCGGTGTGTCTTAGCCACTCCGCGTGTTACCTATATGACATCTCAGAAAATCCAAAATGGCGGAGATAAACTAAATTCGCATCTCACGGGGTCAATAAGTAAAATCCAAATATTTATAATTTGCAATCGTATATGTGGCATAGAACGTAAGGTAGAGACTAAGTAGTCTGGTTTTAGTTTTCAACATCTTATTTTACTCGTTACTCATTCCGAATTTAAGAATTTAACGGATTGCATTACTTTTTAATTAAGTAGTTTTACTATGTTAACTGAAACGTGTTTATGACTAATTCTATTTTGAAGGCTTCACTTCTAGTGACAGTACTAGCTTACAGTAGTAGCTTTTACAGTTTTAAACACGTGCATTCTTAGTTAATTTAGTTTTGATTATATTATTTTTACTTTGACGGTTCTTGTTGATGGCATTTGATATTAGGAGAAGATGCGGTCTACGATGGAGCAGGAGAACGCTTGGGTACCTAGGAGGCATTTGGAGGCGAGCGCGGCATGTTGTGAAACCGCTGGACAATGTTTAAATTTTCAGATAAATTTAAATTTAATAAATATAGGCGTTCAGATGAAAACTAAAATTTTGCAGGTTATCTCTAGTATAGTTACTCAAAGAGAAATATATCCATATAACAAATTATATGCATTGTTAGGAATTCTATTATTAAATAATTCGTTTCAGAATTTTATTTTAGCCTGTTTCCAGGATTATTAATGATCAAGTAAAGTAAGTCTTATCATGTAATAAATTAGCACATTCTTTAGACAATATATTTAAGTGTGTTGTATAATTTTTGTAAGACCGTTATTTAATAGTAAATACATAAAACATTTGATCTAGCACACTAGTTTTTCTTCGCTTCGATGACTCGCCTTAAAACACCGGGATACACCATTCGGGAGACGCATTCACTGTTCAGCAGATCATAGATAGAAAGAGAGAGTCGGATTCATAATTAGACGGTTAGTCCGTCTAATTATGAATCTGACATTTCGAGTGTTGCTGCTTTGTAAAAAAATTAATCTTTTTATCCCAGCACTAAGCTGCGATAAATAGATTAGGTTTATTAAGTTATGTTATGAAACTTAATCTTTTCATGAACTTATGTTAAAATAGTACATTATGATACGAGTGTGCTATGTTAGTCATTACACTAGAGGCGGTATTATGCGCGCGAGCCGCAGGCGAGCGCGATAAGAAAGCCGAGAGCGTAATGACTAATAGCACAAGAGTTCCATACGACTGTTTTCGTCACACTTGCGAGGAAAAAACATTTTTTTTTGATAATAATCAACCACACAGCGAAAACGTCAACAAACATTTGCGGAAAATGGCGCCCAAATCAGTAATGCGCGCGCAGGTTGACATTTACTTCAGCGGCATAAGAACTCTTTGTTGGTATTACAAAAAAACTGTAAGTACTCGTATTACCCGGCTATATTAAGAGTGCTTCGTACACGTACGTCTAATTGCAGTCACGTACAAACTTGACTTTGCCGGGTTATACCTATTATAGTACAAGTGCCGTAATGTAAAGTAAAAAGCACGCGTGTATAATAGCTTGGATTATGAGCCTAAAAGCGATCTACTTTACGAGCAAGTGTGATGAAAAACTTATTAATTTCTATTCAAGTGAGCCATTTCGATATTTTCATATTAGTCTTTGTAAAACATATAATGTATTTCTGACATATGTACGATTTCAATCTTTTCAAGGTTATAAATCATGGACATTATGTTACATTTCCCTGTAGCATTTTACACAGTAACTTTAAACACAATATGTTTTCCCTGTTCTAACCTACAACTGCCACTGGCAGCACTTAAACAGCTAATAATTATTCCAGAAAATTTGATAACTCTTTTCACCGATAAAAACTGAACTATGTGCATCACTGCTGTATTTAAACGGAAGCAATTATTTTGAAAAGTGTAATTTCAATCTGTCAGTTTAGTCCGTCTAATTATGAATCCGACTATAACTCCTCCTAAAATTTACATAGTTACAGTTTTAAAACAATTCTTCGATTTTTTGGAATAGCAAGCATGACCATCATGTTAGTTTTCCGAGCTCATAGCAATCAAATACTGTTATTTATGAACGGCCGTCTCTTATAAACGTCCTTCGGTTTTCTTTGATTTTACTCCAGTACGACGGCTGAACGGACTTGTATATAATTTGATATTACAGTACTTACTTACGTAAATGACCTGCACTTTTATTATTAGTATACTAATACAGCGCTCGTGGCGTAGCTTGTCTAGGTGATTCTAAACGATCACCGATGTTAAGCAACGGACGGTCCGGTCAGTCTTCGGATGGGTGACCGTTAGTGGCATTGTATAATGCCGTGGGTCGGATGACACGTTAAATTGTTGGTCCCGGTTGTTTGTTCTAGTTTCTATAACAACAACCGTCAGCCATATCAGAGACCTTCGGGCGGCACATTAACTCTGACATTAGGGCTGGCCACTCAGCCTATACGAACTTACTTACTTTAATACATATTAGTAGCGTGGCGGTGTAAGGGGGAGGCTTTCGTTCAGCAGTGGACTTCTCCGGGCTGATGATGATGATGATACTATTTTGAATATTTTTGTATGAAGTGATTCCACACTCATGGTATTTCTATGTTTTTAAAGCTTAAACAGGAAGAAAAATTATGACCTCCGGCAGGACTCGAACCTGCATACGAGCAGTCGCTATGGGTTTCCGCCCCAACTGCTTTGCCAATTAAGCTACAGAAGTCTCTGCCTGAGATGCCAAATCCCATAGCGACTGCTCGTATGCAGGTTCGAGTCCTGCCGGAGGTCATAATTTTTCTTCCTGTTTAAGCTTTAAAAACATATGATGATACTAATAAATAAATAAATAAATATTGGGGGACATTTTACACACAACGCCATCTAGCCCCATACTAAGCAAAGCTTGTATTATGGAAATCAGATTGCTGATAGAATACTTATTTACAATTTTTTTTACTTATAATACATACTACACCCAGAAACAGACTACTTATAATGACAGACACTACTTATAAGCATATTTTTTTGTCCTAAGTGGGTTCGACCCCACACCCTACAACAACAAAATAATTACTAGTACAAACTATTTGATCCCATGGCGTTTTTTAATTCAATAACCTGTATATTAACTATTTGGTATATAGAGCTACACATGTAATTTTTATCCCGCTATAAACGAATCCGATAGTATATTATACAACATGTAACAAAAAGGTTCGACAATACTGAAGGGTAGTATGTACTCATCATTATGAACAACTTTTACTATGGGGCCAATCCTGATATCGCGAAAAAATATCACATGAAGTATTTTTTTTTTGCGGATTTCAAGTTAGCGAAAGTTGATCATAATGATGAGTACATACATACCCTTCAGTATTGTTGAATCTTTTAGTTACACATTTTATAAATTAACAATATAATAATAGTATTTAATACCATAGTGTTTGATACCGCGCAGCTCCAATAAATGTGTGAGATTTTATTGCATGCCACTGACTTTCATTATAGAGTAAACAGTTGGTGTAAGTATTTTCATTTCAACACCGAAGAGAATGCATCTAATCACATTCCTCCCTCCGATAGTGAGGTGAAATCAAGAATATGCCAGTAGAATGTTGATTCGTTTAGAACTTTGTCTTTAGTCTCCGGTGCACTATTGGATAACATTGCAAAATTCTTTAAAAAGAAAATTTCACTTCCCATATGGAATAGTTAATTAAGTTTTTTTTTTAATATACGCAAGTGTAAATAGGTTTTGGACATAAGCCTTTATTAAAAAACTACATATTTAGACGACTAATAAATACTATACAGAAACAAAAGGATTGTATCCAGACCAAGGAAAGTCTACCTATCAGCCAGAAAACGTCCACTGCTGGACGAAGGCATCCCCCTTAATAGGGAGGTGTTGCCATAATCCCCACGCTTGGCATGCGGCTTGGAGATCGCAGAATGTTCACCACCGTTAACGGAGAGGACGCTGCTGCCCGGCCTCCGGTGGTACTGGTTGCAGTTTTAGGACATACCCAGGTCCAAGGAAAGTCTAAAGACAACCAAAACGCTCATACCTACTGCTAGTCGGCAGCGTCCTAAGCGTAATGGCGGCATTGCCACGTTGAATGAATAAAGAAAAAAACATATGAAAAAATCTTGAGTACAACAAAACATATACTTAACTTAAATACAAAGATTTTAAACCTATACAACAATTTTGAGGTACGATTTACTTTGGATACTATTATTATCTAAATTTCGAAAACATCTAGTGGTTTCCTCACTAGGCAAGCCTGTAACGAGGAAAATGGCAATGCTTATTCGTTGGGCTAAATAAATGCCATCATTTTGATCACGCGTCGTGTCGACCAGGCGTTAGATATTTTTTTGTAAAGAAGATAGGACAACAGACATATGAGCTCCCGCTCCCCAGGGACCCAAAGTCTCAACACCAAACGGAGCAACCACAAAACAATTGAGAACTACTCATCAGCCAGAAGACGTCCACTACTGGACGAAGGCCTCCCCCTTAAAAGGGAGGGGTTGCCATAATCCCCACGCTTGGCAGGCACTAAAACAACTGAGCACTAAAACAACTCTACTCTACGTATAAAAAGTTTAATGCTCGCGTCCATACTGGAATACTTAGAAATGTCGGAAATTCAAAGTTAAATTTGAAACCGTAAAAACTCCAACTAAGAACAAAGGCTTGCAAAAAGTAAATGTGTTTTTCGTTTATTAATATTAAGTCGGGTTTTGCACACAATTGTATCAGCAGCACATTATGGCGGATTAATTACAGCTCCATCAGTCCTGACCACAGGTTTTTTTTATTCGATCAAGTGACTAGACTAGCGAGACATTCGCCTGGTGGTAAGCGACACGCCTGCCACTAACAGTAGCAGTGCCAGAATTGTAAACTTGCGAACATAATCCTGCGCCGCACTGCGCCGTGCTCGTCACCCTGAGATATTAGATGTTAAATCTCTTCATACCCAGTAATTTCTCTGGTAACATTGCCCTTTAAACCGGAACACAGTAATGCTTGCACACTACTGCTTGGCACTTGAATAACAGGCAAAAGTGTGGTACTTCCCCAGGCGGACTGTGCAGTAGAGTCCTATACTACTACAAAATAATTCTTTGTCTATCATGTAAGCCGATGCGATTTGTGAAGTCTATAAAGGCGAGTCGCATTTTTCATTTAATTTTTATTTGCGATAGCAAATTAGGCTTCATTTCATACATAGTAAATACATTATAACTAGTTGAATATCTAGTAAAATACGTTATCAAACCCGGAGAAATCCTTATATTCGTGATTTTTTTTAAATAGGTTTCCGTTATACTGAATTCCAAAACAAGTGTTTAATTTAGAGTTGGTAATGTATAGTATAGATAAGAACGGTGTTAGAGATACGGTAGGTGAAGAATACTATCATATATTTACCATCACGTAAGTGGTCTGCTTGCCTGTTATGGCTTAATAGTACATTGTGGTACGGATGTGGTAAGTTAGGTTTCATAAATGAGTAGACGAATGTCAGCTTGAGCCTTATGGTACAGACAGACGTATCGAGAGATACTGATCCATACCTACATGAGTTAATTAATACATGCGTATAATACGATGTTTTTCTATACAGAAAAAAAAATGTTGTAAATGAAAATTGGTAAAATGTTTGTACATAGTACATAGTACGTACTTCATAAGCCTCATAAAATTAACTTTATTTACGTAAACACAAAGAGTTATAAAAGAAATATTAACTATCTAACTAAACTATAAATAAATAATGGATATAAGAGACCGTTTAAACGATCCGTAGGAATCAAACCTATAGATAGCTTAAACGATCTCTAATTTCGGGTAAAGTACCCAAAATAAAGGCCATTTTGGTCACGTGTAGATTATTTAAGTCTTCCCGAAAAATCCTTAAAGATGCTCAAATGCACCCGGCCCCCACTGCCCAAGTGTCTCTACCCCTAACGTCATAAACATGTAACCTCTATCGAGGCTAGAATATTTGCGCCGTTTGAGCCATATAATAGTTTCATACAAACGTTTTTTATTTATTTATTTAAATCACTGTTTTAAACTATCACGTTACAAGTTCTAGAATGATCACCATCTCTTGAAGAAATAGAATGTTGCACACCTTAGATGCATTGCGAAAATAGTGCCATATTTAAGCTGCTCAAACAATTAGCAGCTAATTTAACCTAACCTAAGCTATAAAAGAAAAAATACTTCCGAAAGATTTTCTTGAAATTGCAATATCAACAAACTACACCAAAATCAGTTCAGCCGTTTGGGAGCTACGAGCCAAAGATAGATATTCGCGTCAAACTTGTAATAATAATAATAATTGTAACAACCTTGTAATTTGTCTTTTTGGTCAGGGTTGGAAAAATACAGTAAGTGACTGTTCGTCATATCCCGAACGACAGCCGAACGTGTCTTGGTTGCATGGAAACTGCTGCACCGGCGCGTGGTGTGTTGTCCTCTATTTTTATGTTCGAAGATTAGCACACATAAATCACAACACGACGCAGCGCTCAATTCATAACATAATTACGGCAAATGCCTCGCAAATAACCATAGCACTGTAGGTAAAAATCACTTCATAACTCCGCAGCGCTCGATTCATGACATAAACGGAAAATACCCCGCAAGTAACGATAGCACATGGATCTGAGTATGTCCTAAAACTACATTCAGAACCACCGGAGGACGGGCAGCAGCGTCCTCTCGGTTAACGGTGGTAACACTCTACGATCCTCAAGCCGCCTGCCAAGCGTGGCGATTATAGCAACCCCTCCCTATTAAGGGGGAGGCCTTCGTCCAGCAGTGGACGTCTTCTGGCTGATGAGTGAACCATAGCACCGCACTATAGGTAAAAATCACTTCAAAACTCCGCAGCGCTCGATTCATAACATAACTACGGCAAATACCACGCAAATAATTATATCACTGTAGGTAAAAATCACTACAAAACTCCGCAGCGCTCGATTCATAACATAGTCGGCAAATACCCCGCAAGTAACCATAGCACCGCACTGTAGGTAAAAATCACTACAAAACTCCGCAGCGCTCGATTCATAACATAATCGGCAAATACCCCGCAAGTAACCAGAGCACCGCACTATAGGTAAAAATCACTTCAAAACTCCGCAGCGCTCGATTCATAACATAATCGGCAAATACCACGCAAATAACCATATTACTGTAGGTAGAAATTACTTATTGACATTTATCTCACTCGACTTGCAGTCGGACTGCCGCTTTTCATAAACAGTGCGGTAGATAAGTGCAAACTCATCTAGCTCTGCACAAAAACTGACAAAGTACGTTAGATATGATAAAACTTTACTCATGTTTATTTTTGCAATAAAATAAATATAACGGAGCGCTTTCATTTTCAAAGTTTTTGTATTCATTTGGCTTGTTGCTGTTTGTGGACGTAGCAAATGTTATGCGGTATGTAAGAGCCTTTTTGCTAAGTACCGTTTTAAATTAAAGACTAAACACAATTTTATTCAATACACTACATTATCGGCCGGAAGATGTTCGCTTTTGGACGAAGGCCTCCCCCTTATTAAGGAGGGGTTGCCATCATCCCTACGCTTGGCAGGCGGCTTTGGGGATCGCAGATTGCTTACCACCGTTAACCGAGAGGACTCTGCTGTCCGCCCTCCGGTGGTTCTGTATGCAGTTTTAGGACATACCCAGGTCCATGTGCTATGGTTACTTGCGGGGTATTTGCCGTTTATGTTATGAATAGAGCGCTGCGGAGTTATGAAGTCATTTTTACCTACAGTGCTATGGTTAGTATTCAATACAATTGGTAATACTACCAGTATTTTCTATTTATGCCTATTTTTTCATTTTATTGTATGAAAATCTTTACTTGAAATCTTACAGATAACCCAAGAAGTAAAAAAAAAAATTTCGTTGTTTATTTGACTTTCTGTATTTTATTTTGTGTTTGAATATGGAACATGTGTCCGAAATAAAGGATTATTATTAATTATTATTATTATAAAAAGGCTTGGAAACAAAATTCTAGACTAAGCGTACTCTAGACTTAAAATCACCCTTATCCAAGTTGTGTTTGTGATCGTTGGACGTTTTACAACTCAGTTATTAAGTTTTACTCTTATGATTTACCTACTATAAGTATTTTACCAGACTAGACTGACTAGATAAATAAACCTAGGATACGACCAGGCATCGATATTAATTATTTATCGATTACCTAGGTGATATTTTTCAAACCGTCAGTATAAATTAGAAGAAAAATCAGGCACAAAATGGCATGCCATTTATTTTGTTACCTAACGTTTCCTTTGTGGAAACCAGTGTATCGTGTAAAGAACAAAACATATTTCCTAGTAACCAGTATCGTATAACCACAGAATAGGGGGGGTGTCACTCCGCAGTTTAGGTATGTTCGGCCGGTGCTCCGTCCGGGTGGACAATGTAAGGCAGAAGTCAGTCGCCGCCCGCACGCTAGCCTCGTCGCACGTAACTAAGCATACGTTATAGAAAGAGAGCGGTATATCTAGGTGAATATAGCGAGCGGTATCCAGCGCTGTACGAGTTGAATTGTTACTTTATTGCCTAGGAGATAGTCCTTATTTATTTCAATTCCTTTGCGGAGTTTACTTTCTGTACGTAGTACTATTATTTATTCTGTGCTTTTACTCTCGACTTTTACTGCCATCGTATAATGAAAACTCTAAAATTGTAGGTAATCCCGATTTCCTGTACCAGGTCGCGGTCTCCCATTGCTGTGCGTCCACCTGTTCCAAGTATACGGATTGATCTCTCACTTCCGGCTGGACCCCGTGAAGGTGTGGAAGCTATTCACGCTGTTCGAGGATAATTACCACAGCACTAACCCCTACCACAATAGCATCCACGCGGCTGATGTCACGCAAGCCATGCACTGCTTTCTGCAGCAAAATCAGGTTAGTGACCTGCGGGGCTATCATGTAATAATTCGGGATCGCGATTCGGATACGAGTAGTCAAAAATTGACACTTGCCACTGTCACTGCCAAAACTCATTTGACCCTGCAGGGCAGGACGAAACGCCAAAAGACCGACGGATTTGCTTAACTTAATTAAGGAAATCAATGCATTCGTTCGATAACGATAGCGAGAGAAATCCCTCCGTGATACCGTGAAGCAGTGACAGTGACAAGTGACAATTTTTGACAACTCGTATCCGAATCGCGATCCCGAACAGTTACATGATTAGCCTGCTGAACTCCGGTATTCAGTTAAGGCTCGCGCATACTGTAGCTGCAGTAAGCCCTAACGCATCGCATCGCTAAAGTAAGGTTCCTACAGGAAGGCTGTATCAAGTTTACTTTAGCTTACATTTACACTAGTGTGCGATGGTTCTTATGAAATGTATGAACGTGATGTAGGAGGTATTTATCATTGAAAAACGTTGCAGATGATGTGCGTGAGCTTTTACGGGGCGTAACGTTACGTGGCCGTTTTTCTTTTTAAGCGTGTTGTATTATTTATGGGGAATGAGTGACGTCATAACTATCGTCAGCCAGATTTGTAAACTTGCTACGGAACGAATATCGACTTCCTGCGGGCCAAGCATGCGGACCGTGACAAAATCTTCTCTATTCTTACTGTCATGAAAAAACAGGACAAGGCTATAAGGACTTTGTAGAAGTCTGTCTCGTTTTCGCATGATATAAAGACCAGACAACATTACGAGGGCTACACTAAAAGTATCGGGAATGGAATATTTCCACTGTTTCTGTCATATTAAAATCTTTTTAATTGAAAACTCCTTGGTTTTAACAATCGAATACCATTTATTTATTTAAAAAAATATTCTCGGTCTTGTCACAAGGTTTTGTCAAACTTGTTTAGTCGTTGAGAAAATGGAATTGACTCGAGAAAATTCAAGAGCGATGATTTATTATGACTTTCGAAGTGGTTTAACACAAAAACAGTGTGTTGACCGGATGATTTCTGCATTTGGTGATAAAGCCCCATCCAAAACCACAATTTATCGCTGGTTTGCTGAATTTCAACGTGGACGTGTCAAGCTCAGTGATGATCCCCGTCAAGGTCGTCCAAAAACTGCAGTCACCCAAGAAAACGTTGATGCTGTGCGTAAGCTGATTGAGGAAGATCGACATGTGACATACCGCGAAATTCAGGCAACTTTAGACATTGGCATGAGTCAAATACAAATAATCTTGCATGAAAAATTAGGTGTAAAAAAGTTGTTTTCCCGATGGATACCGCATTCGCTCTGTGAAGAGCAAAAAGCGGCTCGCGTTACTTGGTGCGTCAGAACTCTCGAAAGATTCCACGCAGGATCCTCAAATGCTGTATACAACATCGTATCAGGTGACGAATCCTGGATATACGCGTACGAACCCGAAACAAAAAACCAGTCACGAGTTTGGGTGTTCGAAAATGAGTTAAAGCCAACAAAAATTGTTCGTTCACGGAGTGTTGCAAAAAAAATGGTGGCCACGTTTGTCTCCAAAACCGGCCATGTTACGACTATTCCTCTTGAGGGACAAAGAACGGTTAATGCAGAATGGTATGCTAGCATTTGTTTGCCACAGGTCGTTTCTGAACTCCGTAAAGAGAACTGCAACCGCCGCATCATCCTCCATCACGACAATGCGAGTTCTCACACCGCGCACAGAACAAAAGAGTTTTTAGAGCAAGAAAACATAGAATTATTGGACCATCCGCCGTACAGCCCCGACCTAAGCCCTAATGATTTCTATACTTTCCCTAAAATAAAGAATAAATTGCGTGGACAGAGATTTTCATCACCTGAAGAAGCTGTGGACGCCTACAAAACGGCCATTTTGGAGACCCCAACTTCCGAATGGAATGGTTGCTTCAATGATTGGTTCCATCGTATGGAAAAATGTGTCAAATTTCGCGGAGAATACTTCGAAAAGCAATAAATATATTTTTAAATAGTAATGTTGTGTCACTTCCTTGATTCCCGAAATTTTCAGTGCCGCCCTCGTATGTCGCGCGATGCATGCTAGGCCTGCAGTGTCATTGATATCTGTCGCCATGCCAATAATTCTTTGTCACTTGTCTTGTAACAAAAATGCAATAAAATTCAAATGTGCCTCATGGAGTGGAGTGTAACATGATAGTAATATTTTAATATTTTATTATCAATAGTTTTTTTTTAATATTTGTTTTTTTCGTTTGGTGCAGTTTGGGAGTTCATATTGAATTCCACCTACCACCATTTTTTTTACACCTGGAGGCCGATTGTAAAAATACCTACCGACTGCCACCATAGTCCATCTCACAAGGAGTTAGCTCGTTGTGGCAGATGTACAGCCAAATTTCAAAATAAATACGGAACTATGTTTTAATTTAAAATGTTTTTTTATTGTACTTAATTCTTTGTACAAGTTAAAGAATTAATTGTATTTTATGTAGCCTGTTGGATCCTTCTGGGCCAATGCCTCCCCTAGAGCTTTCCAGTTTTGGGGATTTTGTGTTGTAGTATCCCAGTTCTTGTCGAATGTGTCCAATTAGTTAGTAACCCCACTATTTTCTTAGCAAAAAATTTTGTACTACAATTACACCCTACGCCTCGCCCACCAATGGATCTGATATCGTCATCTAGTCGAACCAATGGTAATTTTTTGTTGACTTAGTTATTGGCATCACGCGTTGTGCATTCTGCCAGTGTCAAGTTTATTTATTATCATCAAGTCAAATATCTCATGAAATCACAGTAAGTCACTCGAAATTTGTCATAGTCGAGTCAAAATCATACCCTAGTAAAGTTGTGGCGACTTTACTATGAGCTTCTACGGAGTTTTGAAAACAACACGAAAATACATGTTTCAGCACATTATATCACTTGCCCACACTCGTGCGTGTAATTCAACACTCAATGAATAAAACACCACCATTTTTAATCATTAATTCGCGATAAAACACAAGATTAAGAAAATAATAGAATGCAACGACATGATTTTTCCGTGTTGCCGCCAAAACTCCCAATGGTAATTGCCAGTTGCGAAAAGTATTGCCCTTTCTCGGTAATCAGTTCTCCAGCCGAACAACTGCCGTCACTTGACGTCACATGTCCTGTTCAGCGCCACTTGCGCGTCACACTGTCATATTAGAAGCACAAAAAACTGCTTAAGAATTGTATATATGTATATCAATGCCCCGTTCCAGTATACATCCATTCAAATGAGAGGTACTGTCAATATAGCGGATTTAAAACTCTGGCACGCGACACGATATTCGTCATGTTTTATTTAACACTTTAGTAAAAAAATATCTGCGGTTTTTGGTTCGTTAGGTAGCTTTTGTTCATGGACCGGTATGACGTACAATAACATTGCTTTGGTGTATTGTGTGTCACGACATGACTGAAGAAAATGATTTGGCGACAAACCAAATTTAAAAAAAAGATCTTAAAATTTAGTAAATTATTTATTTTTAAGAAGTCAATTGCATAAAACTGACATTAAAAATTATTTAAAACCGGCCTGGTTCGAACGTCCTCGCACACAGAATACATTTTGTTTAGGTCTAATTATTTCGTAGATCCCGAAGGAAAATATACAAATTATTTCATACTGTAATACGAAACTGTTAAACAAAGTATTTTCGTTCAATGTGACAGTAGGTACTTTGTTCGGATAGTATGGAAACAATCATAAACCCAAAAAAAACCAGCACTCGTAGTCTAACAATAAATTACTAGTACCTACCGTAGATAATGGCGCTCGGTAGTTCCTTAAAAAACAACCCAACTCTAGTGCTGCTTCAAGAATCTTCAAACTTCACAATATAACTGTAGTGCTCTGCGGTCGTATTCCACAATAGAAATAACGGAGCCCTTGACAATAATAATAAACAGTGTCCAAGAATAGCAGCGCCTAACCGAGTCGATCCGCTGCAAATAGGAACCGTCGTGATATTCGCTTCTCGTTGCGATGCACAACCTTGTCGTGCATAATGCCACTGATAGAGTCGCAATTTCTGGATAAATACTTGTGGATGTTTTTCAACTGACTTTTAAAAAGGAGGTTCTCAATACGGTATGTTTTTTTTTTTGTATGTATGTTACGCTATTACTCCTCCAATTATGAAATGATTTTGATGTTTGGTAGGTTACTTCAGAGGTGGTCACTTATACATTTTATCGAAATCGGTTTAGTAGTTTGGTTTTTAAATCAATATTACTAGAAAATATGAAGATGTCATCTAGGTACACCAGGACACCAGGTAGGTGTCCAGGTTCGAAGTTAAAGTCGGTTGTATTTTTTTTCAATTTTGTTTAAGAAAACTGAAACTTAATGAAACTATTAAGTTCCCAAACTGCGTTTTTCTGACAAATGGGCGGTTTTCTGACAGCAAATAAAACAAAAATACTAAAAATCCGTTAGATGGCGTTCACGAGACATGATTCTGAATAGTATCACTACCTAGTCTGTGGTTATGAAGATTTTGATTGAATTAATCAAGGTCCATGGTCAAAAAATTACATAAAAAGCTTATTTAAGTAACTTCAGGACTACTAAACTACTAACTAAATAAATTCTTGTATTTAATCCCCAAATACAAGAATTTATTTAAAAAAATTGCTCTAGAGGCATTATCCAGGAAGAAAATAGGGGAATACGTTTGTATGGAGAATCGCTCACCAGATTCCCTCTTAAGTGGCATAGTAGTTACCGCGCTTAGCCTATAATGGGAATTGACTGTCCGTCAACTGCCGCTACGTGCTTGGAGACAGATGTTTAATTCCACTTCCCCAAGTTACGTTTCCACGAACCTTCACCGCCTTCTTTTGATATAGGTACGTTTCTGTCATAGATCTTGGAGCACATGCAGCCGATTGAAGTGATGTCCGGTCTGCTGGCTGCCATGGCTCATGATCTCGACCATCCAGGTGTCAACCAACCCTTCCTCGTCGCCACAAGCAATCATCTCGTGGCGCTATATCAGGTAAGAAGACTTCTAAAAAAAGTATATAAGTATTCTATCAGCTATCTAGTTTCCAGTTTACAAGCTTTGCTTAGTTTGGGGCTAGGAGGCGCTGTGTGAAAAATGTCCCGAGTTTTAGCGCGGACATTTTTTTAGCACGCTTGTGACTCTATAAATATTAGCTCAATGTAAAGTGATGAAGTAATGAAGTAAGTAGTTCTAATTTTTTATTTTTTTTAATGTGAAGTATTCGAGACAACTAGTGATACCTTTTTTTATTGTTTTACCAACTGGACACACGCGTGCCAGCTCTTCATGTCGAGTTGGCGGGAAACCCATTTAAATAAATAAAATATAGTAACTATTTATCTGCGACTAACCTAGTCCAGTTAAATGCTAAAGATTCCGAGAAAATGTGGTAGAGCTCAAAAGTTAAAATTAGATGATCTAATTCCCTTTTTTCTGCATCGCCTTGTGCAGAGAATCCTTCGAATTATTGCCTGTTTTCTTATTACTAAAGCAACGTGCTCACTGTCCAGTTCTGATGTTTGTTACTGCCAGCGAGTTCTCTGCCGTTAACTAATTAACTCATTCGCGCAGCGGAAATGTTTCCGTTTAGTTGGTTACCTAGAAATCATAAAATACATTTGACCTGTTTTAAACCATCACGGTTCATCAGTATCATCAGCCAGAAGACGTACACTGCTGGACCAAAGTTTTATTAAAGAGGGGTTGTCTTAATCCGGAAGTTTGGCAGGCGGCTTGGGGATCGCAGAATGCTCACCACCTTTAACCGAGAAGACGCACCGGGTAAAGGTGCCCGTCCTCCGGTGGTTCTTGGTGCAGTTTTATGACATGCCCGCGTCCCTACCACGACTATTAAATAAATAAAAAAAGGAATAATATACTTAAATAATAATAGAATTACATTTACTTGTTACAAGTTACAAATTCCCTGTAAATCGAATGTTTTGAGCAAATTTGAGTCAATAAGTAAAAGTAAGTTCGTATAGGCTGAGTGGCCAGCCCTAGTGTCAGAGTTAATGTGCCGCCCGAAGCCCTCTGACATGGCTGACGGTTGTTGTTATCGAAACTAGAACAAACAACCGGGACCAACAATTTAACGTGTCATTCGACCCACAGTAGCGCTCAGGAATAAATGCCACTCACGATCACCCATCCGAAGACTGACCGGACCGTCCGTTGCTTAACATCGGTGATCGTTTAGAATCACCTAGACAAGCTACGCCACGAGCGCTACATAAATTAAACATTGAATTCAAATAATTTGGTAATTCGATGCTAACACCGCAATATTATGGACTTATTGTTGTTAACATTCACCAACCGGCTGAATATGAATTTGAGGAATGGTTCGAGTACAAATATAAATAAATAAATATCGATGGACATTTTTCACACAGCGCCATCTAGCCCCAAACTAAGCAAAGCTTGTAATATGGAAACCAGATAGTTGATAGAATACTTTTATACTTTTTTTTTTGTAAATACATACTTATTATAAATACTACACCCAGACACAGAACAAACATCTATGTTCGTCACACAAATCTTTGCCCTGGATATAGATTGAAGAGTAAACTTTGGAATAACCTGTCTTAACACATGTACTTAAAATGCTACTGCTTTTGATCCTGTAAAAATATGTGTTTCTCGTAGGAAAACGGTCGAAACCCCATGGCGTTAGTAGTTGTGTATTGTATAATGTGTTTATAATAGTTATTACTTATATGATTATTTATGGAATATTTACCGTTTATTTGAAACGAACGCGGTAAATATCTCGTAAACAATGAAATCATGATAGCTTTTACCTACCTATGACGATTTTACAGACGTTTTTATTGACTGTGGCAAGTTAACTTTCAATGTATGGAAATTAAAAAAGTGTGGGAATTAACTTTGGGGCGAGTTTACAATGAGCCGTTTAAAATAATGCTTATAATAATAATAGACATTGATGAGCCACCATTTTTTTATAATTATATTTTCGAAGGTTAATTTAATGTGATGATAATGTTTTTTTATTATGCTAGAGCTTCACCTGCGTGACGCTTTACGTCCAGTTATCGAAATAATTAACGTGCAATAAATAATGCATTAAACAATGCGCTACATGGGCGGCCACACTATCATTTGACTTAGAATAGCGCTCAACTTCTAACGACGTTAATAATGCCACTAGCCTATTAGCGCGCTAACACCCGGCCATATCTGCGTACTGTATCAAATACTGCGATAAACAATGAAATTACACGCAGGTAAAGCCCTAGCATTAGAATAAATTATTAAGCCTTATTGGAACCTTCTTGATAATATTTAGACAAACAGAACATCTGACCGACTATATCTGAACCTTAACCTGAATAAAAGTTATTTCCAGTGCTACGTTCAAAGAATAGTACAAAAAGCTCAGTTAATTTCAATGAAAATGCACACGTTGAAACGTAATTAAATATTTCTGTCCGTTGCGCTATACCAGTTTCTAGAGTTACGCCAATAGTAATCAAACTTGAATGCAAGTTTTTGATAGATTGATTGAGGTTGTTGCAGTTTGTTGTTGGATATACCTACGTAACATATCAGTCCTTTAGTCCACTGCTGGATGTAGACCTACCCTCGAATGAGTATGGGCTATATATCCAGCATCCTGGCCCTGTTGCGGGTTGACCACTTTGACCACTGAAGAGAGAAGTGAATAGAACGGAAATGTGACGGGCCGCGCTAGCCGGCTTTAATTGCAAATGAGCTTGATGACAATTCCACCAATATACATGTAGGACCTGTAGGTCCTTAAACTGCAACCAGACCCACCGGAGGACGGGCAGCAGCTCCCTCTTGGTTAACGGTGGTGACCATTCTGCGATCCCCAAGCCGCCTGCCAAGCGTGGGGATTATGGCAACACCCCTCCATAAAGGGGGAGGCCTTCGTCCAGCAGTGGACGTTTTATGGCTGACGACGACATGTTTTTAAACTGAGAATACTCAAAAAGACAATTTAAATAGACGCGTAGGAAACCAAGCCACATTGCATCGTAATTAGATAAATTTTAATCTGTAGCAAAATGGCATTTCGAGCGTTTTACTTTAAATGCGTGACCGATGATTGCCATTTTTTCGTCGTAGTTTCTATACAAATAAGTGTGAAACTGGTGACAGCGGTTTTCCATACAATTGCTTTACAACATTGTTTTGACAGCCGTTCTACCTAAGAAGTAAGGCATTCGCTTTTCTGTGGGGTTGACGAATTCACATAGGCCAATGAATTACTTCTCCGGACGTATGTAGCTTTCCTCACGGCGTTTCGTGGTAACCTTGTGATCTATAAAATGTTCATTGACCTTAGACAAAATGTATGGAACAACTGATCTCTTTTTCGCGATTTCAGGATTAACCCACAGTTTTCATAGTAAAAGTTGGTCATAATGATGAGTACAATGATACCATAGAAGCATAACGGTGTTCAAACTAACAGCCGGTATAGCAGTGTTTACATAGATCGGATACGCTATAAAAAACGTTTTCTTTTAAAGACCTCAATTTCGACTACCTGGGTCACATCTTCATATTTCCAGTAATTTTGATTGATTCCAGTAGTTTTAATTTAAAAACCTACTACTGAACCAATTTCGATAAAATTTACAAGTAAAATAATTATCAAAATCAATACATAATTGGCGGAGTAATCGCGTCATATACGTACAAAATAAAGAAAAAATTACATTCTCGAATTGAGGAATCCTTTTTTTTTAATCGGATGAAAATGTACTTTCTCTTCTTCTATAGAGCACGTCCGTATTGGAGAACCACCACTGGCGCGCGGCCATGAGCTGCCTCATCGAAAGCAACGTCATGGACGACATGCCACAGTACCAGCAGCAGTTGCAGGAGAAGATACGGTCGCTGATACTAGCGACTGACATCACCCGCCAGCAGGACTACTTGGGACAGTTCAAGGTACGTGCTACCCATTTGATAACCATTTGACCCAAAGTAAGTTCGTAAAGTTCGAGTGCCCAGCCCCAGTGTCTGAGTTGATGTGTGAAGACCTCTGATATGGCTAACCGGTTGTTGTTATATAGGACAATAGTGGGACCTAATTAGACGGACTAAACTGACAGATTGAATTGTCACTTTTCAAAATAAGGCTGCCAGCTAAATAACCGTAGTGATAGATATAGTTCAGTTTTTATCGTCCAAAGTAATTATCGTATTATTAACTGCCGTTAAATATTTAACTGATAAAATCTATGTAGATATACGGAAGCTAACCTCCTTGAGTCTGTGATAAAAAAATATCACTGTGTAGTGTGTATCCTCTGGTCTGACGCCGCCGTGAAAATAGATCTATTTTCAGTGCGAGCTTTAAGAGATCGCATGTAAGGCAATTGATTGACACCTTCTATGATGACGATTTCGCTAGCAGACAGCCGCGAAGCCAGGGTTGAATAGGTTAAACAGAAGAGTAACCAATGGCGGTCTTATCGGTAAAAGAGTTCACTTCCAGGCAATCTTATACATTAACACCAAAAGAAGAAATTACAATGTCACGACAAAAATACTATCAACAGAACAGCATTGATGAATTTCTGTTATAAAATGAAAATCACAATATGGATGTGTAAAAATAATACGTATCCAAAACCCACATTACAGAACGGAATCCGTACCGTGACCTAGTCCAAGATCATCAATTTTCCACCGGAATCTGCGAATTGGGGCAGGCAAACAAACAAACACTCAGGCTCCAGTGAGATTAGGCTTACGGGCACAGCACGACAACGTCATAGATCGAGAAGCTTATTATAACAAATGTTTATAAAGGCGGCACACGGTCACTCAATCCGAAATGAAGCGCGTGACAAGAAAAAAAAATCAAACAAATTTAAACTTTATTTCCAGGATGCAGGCATAATACATAACAATACATTGAATTTAATAATAGATAAAGGTGACTTGCACTCACCTCACCTTGCGGCTAATGTGATGTTTGGTGTGTATGTCGCAGGTACATGATAAAAATGAGGATTTTGGTCATATCTCTTTTCCTTTGTAGTGGTAGGACTCCACTGCAGTGTCCGCCTGGGGAAGTACCACACCTTTGCCAGTTATTCAACCGCCAAGCAGTAGTGTGCAAGCATTACTGTGTTCCGGTTTGAAGGGCAATATTACCTATATATTATATTAGAGAAGTTACTGGGTATGAAGAGATTTAACATCTAATATCTCAGGGTGACGAGCGCAGTGCAGGGCGGCGCAGGATTGTATTCGCAAGTTCACAATTCTCGCACTGCTACTGTTAGTGGCAGGCGTGACGCTTACCACCAGGCGAACGTCTTGCTTGTCTCGTCACTTGAATGCATTAAAAAATCGAAATCGAATGTCTGGATGTTAAAATAATAATTGTTTATATATGTATAGTAATTTCTCTTCAATTCTTGACTGTTTTTGTGAAATAATGAAACTTTAATGAATCCAAAATGTGTAATAAAAATAATGAACATCATTTATTAATATTAGGTGGGCATTATGGCAAACTATTATGACTATTAAGGGGGTGGCCTTAGTCCAGCAGTGGACATCTTTTGGCCGTTGATGATGATGATATTGTTACCAACCGGAACCATGCTGAGGGGCCGTTTTGCGGCAAAAGACGAAAGATTACAATTTCTTGTTTTTCCTGATTTCCTTTGTATGTGTGCTATGTTTTTTGTCGCAAATAAACTACTGTCTATTGTCTATACTAGTTAACTTTCAATAAGTACTTTTTTGTTAATTAGCTAAAAAAAACATTTAAGTTTGTTTTATGACCATTATTATACATAGCCTTTTCTGACGTCTAGTTTACTGTATAAAAAATAAGTTAAAGTGAGTAGGAGTAAGTAATTTTATCTGCTTTTGTGGTCAAACGAATGTCTAGTCAATTATTAAAAAGAAATATTTTTAGTTATATTACAATTTTACTTTTGTCATTTTACTGAATCATGAATTTGATTAAATTACCTCATATCTTTAGGGAAATGTAATGCTGAGAAGTTATTTTAACATCATCAGGAATTGTTCATCTCTGTTAGATACATTACCAAAATCCCGTATTTATCATATCCCTGCGACATATGACACCAAACATAACATTTCTAGTGGAATACATTTTCCTGCAAACTAGTGAAATACGTGCATAGGTCATCATAAATATATAAAAGGCAATGGGTCAAGCCCCTTTTTAACTAGATCTATGGGTCAAGCGAAGAATTTATAGATCGGAGCGTATTCTTGTAACGTCTACACTGCTGGCCACAGTGTAACGTGTATAATAACAGTGCTCACTCACACACGCGTTATATGATATGTTAGTCACATGCCACACAGAAATGGCAACGGGCGCGGACATGGCACGGGCTCCATTCAGATTTCATACTAAATACATTGCAACAAAGCACAATTTAGGACACACCGAACGATGTTCATCGGGGTGAATCGGGCGCGGACGCGGCTGATCGACTTCATTCGGTGTGCCTTAATTCAATGAGTTTAGTATGAAATTTGAAAGCAGCGGCAAGCCGCCCGTGCTATTTCCGCGCCCGACGCCTTTTCTGTGTGGCCTGCCCCTTACAGGTCTAAACCGTAGTACTATTATGTCATCTGTGTCTAAACGAAACCTAGGTGAATGCAGCCATACGGAACAAAGTTTTTTTTTTTTAAACATTCATGTGACGTGACTTGCAAGACGTTCGCCTGGTGGTAAGCGTCACACCTGCCACTAACAGTAGCAGTGCCAGTATTGTGTACTTGCGAACACAATCCTGCGCCGCACTGCACTGCGCTCGAGCTGAGATGTTAGATGTTAAATCTCTGCATACCCAGTACCAAAATGCCACTACAAAAATGCTTCGCATTCATTGGAATTCAAAGTAACTACTAACTAAGCTGTTATAAATTGACATAGATTAAAGTAGGTAGTAACATACTACAATACAGTTAGTACACAGAATGTAAGTAAGTAGAGTGAATTTCAATGAATGCTGCACGTTTGGTGGATATATGTAGACGTATGATCTCTTTATAAAAGCGCGTTCACACGCACATGCCTTTGGTATGAACTGGCAATACAATTTATGGCCTAATGGTACATTATACCAAGAACAAACTTGTTTGTTTTAGTCTATGCGCTAGGAACACCGCGCTAGTTAGAAATGAAATCTTTCTCGCCAATAACAGAACATATAGGATCGTTCCGGGTTGATAAGTAAAGTACTAATTGTCTCGCCTCCGAGCTGAGATTGTTTGCGAATGATATATCCATAGTATATTAATCTATGGTATCAATTAGCCAACGATTGATTCGCGCAGACTGTCGTGTGAATTACAAGAAATAAATCACATGAATATTATAAAAGCTAACTAAAGTTTGTGAGTGAGTGTGTGAGTATGTATGTTGGTTACTTCTTCACTGTGTAACGGCTCTACGGGTTTGAGTGAAATCTCGTAATAGAGATAGCTTAAAATCTGGTTAACCACTCAGGTCTCTTTTTATCCCGGAAAAATATACAGTTCCCTTAGGATAGTGGATGAAATCGCGGGGTGCTGCTGATAAAGTATATTTTTATCACATCTACTCAAAAAGACTTACTTTGTTCGTCGAAATTGAAAACACAATGTTTAAGCTCGAGTACTTTGAATCCTGTGCTACGCCCTGGATTCAAAGAAACACTCTCGCCTTAATAATAGTTGTTTACTCCCTTGGTTAACAATCTACTATTTCCTTTTGAATTCTTTGATCTACGTTAGTCATGTCTGCAGGTTTGCCGTGATTAACTTACTAGCTCGTTTCTTTTTCCACTGACTGGCTGACTGATATTTATCTAGGGAATATGCCCTAAGAAATAAAGTTTCCCAAACATTTTTTGCAATAAACCTTTCAGAAAGCGATTAAGTAGATTCATTTTCACACTATTCTTATAAGGTACTCTACGTCTCGTCTATCTTTGGCTATAATGGTACAAAACAGATTGTTACGTGAATAGAATACGTGCTGAATTCAAGGTTTATGTATTCTTTAGTTGTACAATATTTCTAATGCTACAATACGTACGATGCCTCCCATTGGTAATAATTAGTGAAGGACTCGTGTCGTGTGTTCTCGATACGCCTTAGACGACAAACATTCTGAATACGTGAATTAGTTTATTTCTTCCTTTTGGACTGTGACAGTCCAAATATAACGTTCTTCTAAAGGTTAGAGCACATTAAGCCGGGCCGCAGCGGGGCGGAGCGGGCTGCATGGCAACGCAAAATGCAACTTTGCATAGCGATGCAGCAAATTTACAATCTTTAAATTTGTTACTTTTCATATCAACAATCTCAGACTATGCCGGGCCGCAGCGGGGCGGGGTGGGCCGCATCGCACTCGCGGAAATCCATCGCGCAATAATTCGATCCACTGCGCCCCGACGTAGTGTGAGAGATAGTTCTTATAAAATGTATGAAAGCGATTTGCGCGGATTTTTGTGTTGCGACCCGCCGCTGCTCAATCCATTAATGTCACAATGCACTTTGACATTTCATTGTTGGGCACATACAACAGAAAAGCGAAAATCCTACTTATACTTCTCTCTTCAGTGGCACATACCCTCAAATAGTGACATAGTTGATTTCACCACGAAAAGAAACAATGAAAAACGTCCGGAGAACGTATGTGAAACGTGATTATTCCGATTCTCGTTATAATTTAAATATACTAAAAATATATTTAAAATATTCTTAATATTTTATTTGGAAAAGAGTGTGTACAGTGCAATTTTTTGTACTAGTGATTTTTTATTTTCTGTTCGCTATTTTATTTAATAATAACCTAAGTGAAAAGTAAATGAATAGTCGATTATTATTAAATCTTAAAAGATTATGTCAAATTATAGCCCCTCGCCAAGACGTGCCCATTAGGCTAGCCGCATTCCCCCGCTGTATTGCGAGAGAAATTTGTTGCACAAGATACTCTCCTGGGGCATTATTTTTGATTCATGTGCAAAGTTGCGCATGCGAAAGGAGCCGACATACAAACGATATTGAACCTTATTCCAAACAGTATCGTTCAAAGGTCAGCTCCTTTCGCATGCGCTACGCTTGCGTACGATTCAAAAATAAGGCCCCAGACCGCGGGTCTCGCCCCCCACAGAATAGAGAAGTGAATAGAATAAAAAATGACGCGCCGCGATATCCGGGCATACGTACAAATGCACGAATTAGATATTATATACCTACTGTTTATTATATTTTTAGGCTGAGATTACTGAAAAAGATAATTCAAACAGACGCATGGGAAACCACACCACATTGCATCGTAATTAGATCTATTTTATAATGTTGAAAATGGTATTTCGAGCGTTTTACTTGAAATGCGCGACCAATGATTGGCATTAACGTCGTATGTAGTGACAATACGATTATGTGTGAAACTGGCGACAGCGGTTTCCCGAACAATTTCTTTATGAGTATAGCATTGTTTAGCCGTTCTAGCCTAAGAAGTAGGGCTTTCGCTTATATGTGCTCGCCGCCTATCACGTAAACGCCGTCCTAGGTCCGCTACAAACTTCTTGGCTTCTGGACACCACGTAACGGCCCGGCACCTCCACAGCAATCGGCACGAACTAGAACACTGATTCCAAGGCAGCTTATTTATGGCTTATTATAAATATTATTTCTAAACACCATTTATATGTTTTCGCATTTCGATATTTTGTAGCTTAACAAGTAACAACAAATTGAAGACTACGTGATATAGTACGAAAAACTAAAACCCAAGCCACATATTTGATTTAAAACTACATACTCGTATAAACTCATTGAGCACTTTCTTCTGATAAAGAATGATAAGACGTATTTCGAACAAGTTTTGATTTGGATATTTTCTTTAACTAGACCGCCTATGTGCCCTCAGGAAATAAAGGAATTATTAATTAAGTACGCCGTTATTTTCGTCCACCCAAAGAAAATATCAAATTAAAACTTGTTCTACATTCTTTGTAATGTCGATATCGTAAGATGCAACGAATACACAAAAAAAAAATACGTTCGATATTTTTGTATCTCAAAAATATGAAATATGCGACCGAGACAGGGTTGGGAGCGAGACTGATTATTAACCCCAAAGTTATAGCTGACAACGATACAAAACGGGATGATTCGAGAATAAGAAAATCAGTAATGTGGGCGAGGACGAGTCAGTAATAGTAAAAAGGTTGATTTAAGAAAATGACGGAATGAGATCTCAGGGGTCGAAGATGGAACAACCCAACGAGACCCATGCAAACTTTAAATGCTGGTTATTTATTACAATGTTTTAGATTTGGACGTCATGACGTTATCTTTTGTCATTTCCTGGCGTCTGCGGTCTCGACGTAAACGTTCAGAACGTTGCCCATAAGCATGTGTTCCAATGGTGAAACTGTTACTAACTCGCCTAAAACGTCCAAAAGTATTTATATAAGACCCAAGTAGACAAAAATCCAATCCTGAACAAGGCGCATTTCGCCGATGCCAAATAAACAAACTTAGTAAGTAGGCCAACGTAAAAAGCATTATTTTGACATACATTTTTAAGAACCAACATAAACTAGCAACATGTAATTCTCTATAAATTTGTAATATCAATCAAGTCAACGTCATGTACAGCAAATTTGATGCCCGCCCCTCGCGCCATTTCTACTAGTGACGTCTTAACGTTTTAGAGAGGGTGTTATTACATAATAATACGCTTTTTAAAAAGAAAAACAACCGACTTCAACTTCGAACACCTGGATGACATCCAATAATTATACTCTAAAGAGGTATAAGACCCCATTTTGAGAATGATCAAGATGGCTGCGAGCAAAAATCATAACGTCGTCAATGTATATTTTTTTCATTTGTTGATTTTCATAAAGTGATGAATTAATTTCGATAATATTTATATGGGACCTCTGAAGTATGAACTACCAAACAAAAAAGAATCATCAAAAATGAGAGAGTAATCGCGTAAAATACAAACAAGTAAAATAATATATACAGTCGAATTGAGAACCTCCTCCTTTTTTGAAGTCGGTTAAAATATTATAGGGTTATGCGGAACTTTTGTAATACGACACATCGATGTACTAATTTTTCAGAACTACATTTACTATGGGCAACCCTGATATCGCGAATAAAAACATGTTCCTTACTTTTCAAGGGTGAAAGATATTTTTATATAATGGAACAGCTGATTTAGTTTACGCGATTTCAAAGTTGTCCTATAATAAAGTTGTTCACAATAATGAATGAGCTCCTTCCAGCTTAGTGCTACCGTTCAGTGTAAACCTATATAGATTGTTGTGCAATTTCGAGTATACCAACACCCAATACTTTCCTTGTCACACACACCTGTCTCAAAATCTAGTCTAGAATTGTAAAGGTCTTTGCAAATTGTATGTATATCGATTTTTTACTTACCTATTTGGTTTGAAATATAGGTCAAAATCTGTGACTGACATTATAACGCGTCTTTGTGGAAATATGGTGAATAAGCAATGTGTATTTGAAAATTGAAATGTGTTAATTTTACTAGAGTTACCTGATCAATGGGAAGTTTTCTGACAGCTGTCAGCTCGGTTTCTACAGCCAAAGGATAGACGGCGCTGGTGAGATTTGGCCCATTTTTTTTCGCATTTTTCTTGTGTAAAAGCAGTTTGCTCACCTTCACTTCACAGTTCGCGTTCGTTGGTGAAGTGCTTTTCCAAGTTTTCTTGTATTATTTTGTTGATATTCTGATAAATTATTATTGTTAGGTACGTTACGTTATTGTTATTATTTTTTTGTTGATAGTAATTGTTAATTTTATTAAATAAAGTAAATAAAAAACAAAATTGGGGGGACATTTATTACACACAGCGCCATCTAGCCCCATACTAAGCAAAGCTTGTATTATGGAAACCAGATAGCTGATAGAAAACTGTCATGACTTGATATTGATAGTAATTAATTAATCAATTGGCAATCAATCAAGGCAATCAAGTGGCGCACTTACTAATTTGCGTGGAATAACGAAACTTTAAGATAAATACTATGCGCAAGTACTATGTTATACAAACAATAACCACAAAAAACGCATGACAGATCTGTTATTAATGAAATAACGTTACGTTTTATTTTTTGATCTTTTTACTTTGCTTCATTCGTTCAAAATCTTCAGAACCACAGACAATATAGTGAAACTATTCAGGGCCATGTCTCTTCATTGCCATCGAACGGATTTTTATAAATCCCATCCATTGTCCATTATAGAAAAAAGATTTAAAGATTTAAGATTTAAAGAGTAGCCGAATTTCTTTTCACGATTTCAAGGTTGTGCCCCTAAAAGTTGTTCATGATGATTAGTACAAACATACCCTTCAGTATTGTTGAACTTTGTTAAACATTGTATAATACTAGCTGACCCGCCCCGGCTTCGCACGGAGTAAATACCTATTTTGAACTGACTTAAAAAAAGGAGGTTATCAATTCGTCACATGTAATATTAACTGTGCCCGCAGTTCCACTCACGTGATGATGAAAACCGACGAATAAATTAATAAAAAAAATTGCTATTATGTTATTCCGGGTTATAAGCTATCTCCATTCCGAGTTTCATTAAAATCCGTCCAACCATTTTGGCACGAAGCGGTAACAAACATACACACAGACACACACCGATAAATTTTCGCATTTTTAATATTACTGTGATAGCCTGACCTTCAGATATCGTCAATCCATCGAGTCTCAGGCTGTCCTGTTATATCATAGTGTTATATATCATAGTGTGGATATATCTTCTAATACCAATTTCCATCACTATACCTTAAGTAACAAAAACCTTTCCGTATAAAGTTTCATCCCCCGTTACTCGCCCTTAAATCATCTCTGTCAAAAAATATTAATAATATTATATTTTATTTTGAATGGGTAGTCCAAATACCAATTTTTATCACTATAACTTTTAAAGCAAAGAACTTCCTTGGAAACATTTCATCCCCCATTTCACCGCCCAGTAATTTCTCTGGTAACATTGCCCTTCAAACCGAAACTCAGTAATGCTTGCACGCAGTAGTGTTCGTTTGTTGGCGGTTGAATAACTGACAAAGGTGTGGTATGACCTCTGGTACTTCTCCAGGCGAACTCTGCAATAGATTCCTACCACCACTAGGTCAGGACAAGTTCACTTATTCTGAGAATAAGTGAACTTGCTAACGCTCTTGATTAGATAATCAAAAAGCGACATTGCGCCAGTTTTCGGCCCTTTAGCGCAAACATTGACTAAGTTACGGAAAAAAAGAGTGCTGATATACATTGCCCGTACATAGTTATGGTTATATCGAATAAACATTGTATCTGTTTATGTTTTTATTATTATTATTATTTTTAGGGCTGCGTTTGACTGCCATCTCTTCTGATGTTTAATGTTAATTGTTAGAAGACTGAGTGGTTCTCCACTGGAGGGCGGCAGCAGCTCCTCTCGGTTAACGATGGTGAACATTCTGCGATCCCCAAGCCGCCTGCCAAGCGTGGGGATTATGGCAACCACTCCCTATTAAGGTGGAGCCTTCTCCAGCAGTGGAAGTCTTCTGGCTGATGATGATGACTAAGTCTTAAAAAAACTAAACGTGACCAACTTTTCGTAATCATTTAAGGAGACAAAAAATATATCGGTTTATACCAACCCATCGCCGCGCCATCGCCATTGCTACATTAAATCTGCCGCCCGGGGCATAACACTTTCCGCCTTCCCCTACGCTACGTTACTAGTAGAACAACCAAGATAAATATACAGTGACAACATCTTCGATTTTGCCTTGTTGCTAGTAAGTAATCAGTTATTTATTTAAATACATGCACTGAATATAGGTCGAAATACCCATAACGGGTCGTGATTATACAGGCTTGTACAACCGACGATCTATTTGAACTGTGTACTTCATAGTGATTCGGAATTCATCAATAGATTAAATTTAAGGCTCTGGACTCCAAATATTATGTTAACATCTTGCTATACGCTTGTTGTTTTGAAGGTTCATATTATACTACGAATCTATGGTATGTAACATTTGCGCATTTTTTCCACAGTTGCTAGCTAAATGTATAGTAGCGTAGGTATATCAAAGCGTAGCCGTCCATCGATGTGATATGATTTATTCATGACCTTAAGTTTTCTTCTATATTTGTTGAAAATGGTTGGCCCTTAACTGAACATTGACCACTAATAGGGCATACTTTTTTTTAACCATTGCGTTTGACCGCCCACGCGGCTTATGTGCGTGCCGCTATCCCGCTCGCGCATTTCAATATTTTAATGATACAAAAACACTGCATATCGTCAGTCAAGGAAAATCGCAGTCAGAGAGGTTTAAGAAAGGGGGGTGGAATGTTGTATGGAAAGATCTTTGTTTTTGAAGTTATACTGAGTTGAAAATTGGTATTTGGGTAGTTCATTCAAAAGAAGGGAAGTTGGGGGGGGGGGGGGGGGAGTTGGTAGAGTCGGTAGAGTCTGCTCGGAATGATTTTAAGTGGAGAATTTAGGGGGCGGTCCCAATTTCTTCCGCACGCGGACGAAGTCGCGGGGGACCTCTAGTTAATAATAAATTAAGCAAATTGTCCCATTTCATGTCAAAAATAATAATAACAATAATTTTCACATGTCTATTTTATTCTTAAGAAATTCGTCAATAGAATAATAAATAAATAAAAATATCGCAGGACATTTTTTCACACAGCGCCTATGCGCCTATGAATATGCTTTATCAATCAATAATTTCCTTAGTTTACGTTTGAAAATAAAATTACTTTGGATGTCTTTCAACGGTCGTGGTAACTAATTGTAAATCAGTGATTTTATATCTTCAACGATGGTGAAATGCGCGAACGAGATAGCTGCACGTGGTGATCTGAGACGCTCTACGGTGGACCACGCTTGCCCAGAAGAAACCGATTCACTCAAGATACATATAGGCTATCTGCTAAATTGTTTGTCGATAACTGTAATCACATGTGTAATAAATGCGTTAAATCTGTCAATGGAACAAATGTATTCGATTGATTCTATGATTACCCAAAATGAGGTCAAATAGGTTGTGTACTCGTCCTGCATATGCACATAATTCTGTATTCATGTCCGACGGATGCGCAATTACACTGTGATAAAACATTGAGATAACGGTCAACGAGGTTTCTATAAATAACAGTACATCATTACGTTTCAACTAGGCACTTACCTATGTTTTTACCACATTTTTTATATTATTTTTTTGACTTATGTATGATTCTTCTTAGTTTCTGGTTCCAGTTTTTTTCCCATTGTGGTTCAAATGTTTTTTTTTATACATTCAAGTGACGAGACGAGCAAGGCGTTCGCCTGGTGGTAAGCGTCACACCTGCCACTAACAGTAGCATTGCTAGAATTGTAAACTTGCGAACACAATCCTGCGGCGCACTGCACTGCGCTCGTCACCCTGAGATATTAGATGTTAAATCTCTTCATACCCAGTAATTTCTCTGGTAACATTGCCCTTCAAACCGGAACACAGTAATGCTTGCACACTACTGATTGGCGGTTGAATAACTGGCAAAGGTGTGGTACTTCACCAGGCAGACTGTAGAGTCCTACCACTACAAAAGTAATATTAATATTGATTTGTAGTAAAGGCACGTAAAGACGCTAACGCCATCGGTGAAAGGGACATCATATCGACACCTGCTAAGAAAATCATCGTAACTCATTTTGAGCAACTTTAGAGGGCGGCGCATTAAAGTTTCTAAAAATTCATGAAGACATCTGTAACATTTTTCTAAAAAAATAAATGTTTATTATCGTATACTTATTTATTCATTAAAACGTCTTTTTTATGTCTTTTTGTGACTTACAATGAAATTTCACATCAAATAATTTAAAAATATTATATACTAGAGGTCGCCCGGGACTAGCGTACGGAAAATCAAAACAAACAACTTTTACTATGGGGCCAATATTAAAATCGCGAAAAAAATATCAGCTGTTCCGTACAAAAAGTTCGTCGACCTTGGGAAAAACGTTTGGAACTGTTTTTATTTTTTACGATTTCAATTTTGGTCCCATAGTAAAAGTTTTTTGTTTTGATGTACAGAATATATATATATATATATATATATATTAAGAGGATGCTAACTGATTAGAAGTAACCCTGTATAACCCATTGCGGTTGGCGGTTACTGTTTTAACATTTGCTGTCTTTCTTACCGTTTCTTACCGAATACAGCATAAAACTACAACAGTACTGAAATAATCATAATTTACCTATAGAAATTAGTTAGGCCGAATTTGGAGCTGAAATGAGATTTATTAAATTAAATATATTTTGGGCTGATCACGGCATAAAAAGCGGCACGAAAGCAGATTTTTCATGTAGGACGAAGTTTCTCGGGACGAAAATGGCATAAATCAGAAATTCGGTCCGCTCTTTTTCACCACCTTTTTTACGGTTTTAAGGTTATATAATACCCTCCCCCCCGCGACACTTGAGTAAATCCCCATTTAGCCGTGGGCTACTACTACAAGATCAAAAACATAGTGCTACTTGGTACGGCATTACTAAACAGAAAATAGGTCATTGTACATACCATTGTGTACAAATTATACTACGGGGCCAACTCGGAAATCGCGAATCAGATCAGCTGCTCCATACATTTCCTCGAGGGTGAATGACATTTTTCTATGGAACAGCAGATCTTTTTTCGCAATTTCGTAGTCTTTCCCATAGTAAACGTTGTTCACAATGATAAATACGATTACTAAAAAAAAATATGGTATAACGTTTTGTGTGTTTCCGGGTATCTAAATGGTATATTCCTAGTGTTCATACTTAAGGCTGAAAAGAATGCCTCCATCTCGCTCGCGCATTTATCATATTTTTAGGGATCCATACCTTAAAAGGAAAAAAGGAACCATTATAGGATCACTCCGTTGTCCGTCTGTCTGTTTGTCTGTCAAGACCCTTTTTCTCTGGAATGCGTGGAGTATCAACTTGCAATTAATATCAAATACGTCAGTCCGCGGTTTTGTTAAGAGCTTTTACAGAGTTTTGAAAACAACAAGAAAAAATATAAGTTTTCACCACACATTTTTTTGAAATTTCTCAGTTAGCGTATTGAACGAAACTAGAAATTATTTTAGGGTTCCGTGCCCAAAGAGAATCCAACTGTACCCTATTATTAAGCCGCCTACCGTGTCTGTCTGACCATCTGTCTTTCCGGTCTTTACTGACCTATAATCTCGTGAATCGAAATAGATAGCCGGTTGAAGTGTTCACTGAAGTACTTGTACTTGTGGTGGTACGGGATCCTCGTTGTCCGAGTCGCAAATACGAGTCAGACTTGACGGCTTTATCTTGTATAGAATAGGTCTACGTTTGATCGCCAACCTTGGAGAATTCAGCTCTTTATCCTGCCAACTCGTCTCGCATTATTAAAGATATACAGTATGTAGTAATATAGCATGGTATATATTAATATGCAGTTATAGCTGCATATAGTTATGAAAAATCACAGTCGGTGAAATTACTAAACACTAACATTTACTTACTAGGGTTTAGAAAAAACACAATTCGTTTTTATAGTCGTCGTCGTCGTCGTCAGCCATAAAACGTCCAGTGCTGGACGAAGGCCTCCCTCTTAATACCCTCTATTAAGAGCGAGGCCTTCGTCCAGCAGACGTGTTGCCGTAATCCCCACGCTTGGCAGGCGGCTTGGGGATCGCAGAATGCTCACCACCGTTAACTAAGAGGACGCTGGTGCCCATCCTCCGGTGGGTCTGGTTGCAGTTTAAGGACATACCCAGGTTCAGGTCCAGGTCGTTTTTATAGTGATAGGACTCTATTGCAGAGACAGCCTGGGGAAGTACCACACCTTTGACCAATCATTCAATCGCCAAGCTGTAGTATTTATTACTGTGTTACGGTTTGAAGGGCATGTTACCAGACAAATTAATGGGTATGAAGAGATTTGATATCTAGTCTCAGGGTGACGAGCGCAATGCAGTGCGGTACAGTGTATTGATCTGCTAGTTCAAATTCTGTCATTGCTACTGTTACGGACAGGTGTGGCGCTTACCACCAGACGAACGTCTCGCACGTCACGTCACTCCGTTCATTTAAAATAACAAATATATAATACCATTTCGATTCAAGCAATAGTTTATTCATAAAACGGGTCATAACCTATAACTTAAAAACTTTATGTAATGTGTGCATTGGCAATACGTAAATAAATAATAATACCATTTTTAGGTACTAAAACTTATTTAGATACAAATTAAATTTTTGCTGACTTTTTGTTCCCTATTCTCATCAATTTCACCAACTGCAATTTTTCATAACATAATAAACGATTGATAATATACGATATCTTAAAAAATCGCGAACGAGTTAGCGGCGCGTGGTCTGGGGCTTAAAAGGAAATACAGCCCTGATTACGTACAGAAGTAATCTCTACACGCATGCTGGGATATAAGAAAGTGTGCCAGTAGACTCGCGATAATTTTAAAAGCTATCGTACTGGTTAAAAATGTTAAACGGCACCGTGCATATATAGCATGAATCAGTACTCAGACTGGGTCAGGCGGTTGTGAGTACGGTGCACTGATAGAGTAAATAAACACACCACGCAGGTACGTAAAATTGGACGAAACTAGGCGTGATGTTATGACGCCACGTAATTGTGTCTGGATTTTATAGCCGGTCTTCGCGGGGAAATATGAGTTTAGAAACTTGAACCTGCCTTACTTTCTTTCAGTATCGTGGCAAACCATATTTATAATCCTTTACAAATATTTGGATAAATTTAATTATAGAAATTTAACATTTACTCATTTGTTTATCAAGCTCTCTCTTTTGACACGAAACACGGTATATTTGGGTATTTATTTCCGGAGATGCGATTTCAGATTGTAAAATCCGCTTTATAGAATTCAATTTAAAGTGCCGTTATATTGTATGATACGCGTGTAGTGCTCAGAACCATCGTTTGACTTCTCATTTGCCAACATACTGAACCAGTCACTTATTATTAATAGTTACTACTATTATATAGTTTATACTGACCGTTGGAACACCTCAGAGGTGTACTACAACTCTACAGACACCGCTCGACCTTTTTTTTTTGTACTTTCATGTGACGATACGAGCAAGGCTTTCACCTGATGGTAAGCGTCATGCAGTAGAAAATAAATCAAAAAAAAAACTAAATCTATTTTGCCACCTAAATCTAATCTAATTGACAACCTGTCCAGGACGCGAAAATACTTTTTTCCATGACGTCTTAGGAAAAATAAAATTGATAAGTACTTTTCAACCGGCTTCAATTTCGATTACTTGGGTAACTTCTTTTATCCAGTTATTTTGATTTAAAACCAAACTATTTAACCGATTTTGATGAAATGTCTATCTATGGGACCAATTGAATCATTATTGAAGTAAATCAAGTAAAATAATAATTTTCTAAATCGGTTTATAAATGACGGAGTTCCGAAGTAACATACATACCCAGGTCCAGTTATATAATACAATACAATAACACTTTATTGACACAACAGAAAGGACATTACAAACATAATACACTACAGATAGGCACAAAAGACGGTCTTATCTCTAAAAGCGATCTCTTCCTGACAACCCTCGCATGAATAGAAAAAGTTAAAATGTGAAATAGGGATTGTGGTAGCGTTAAACAGAAAATGGGATGACTGAATACTTAAAATAACAATATTAAATAATAAGATTTACTATACAAACATAAATACAGTAGGTAACCATGCAAAAATTAAAAACTAAGGAGTCGGTGAGCTAATTCTGCAAGTAGGCAAGATAATGCTGCTTCACATGAGCCTCGAATGATTCGAAGCTCTGCGCACATCTGATGGCTACCGGGAGCAGGGGGGTGTCACTCCGCAGTTTAGGTATGTTCGGCCGGTGCTCCGTCCGGGTGGACAATGCAAGGCAGAAATCAGTCGCCGCCCGCACGCTAGCCTCGTCGCACGTAACTAAGCATACGTGATAGAAAGAGAGCGGTATATTTAGGTGAATGTAGCGAGCGGTATCCAGCGCTGTGCGAGTTGAATTGCTACTTTATTGCTTAGTAGATAGAGTCCTTATTTATTTCAATTCCTTTGCGGAGTTAACTTTCTGTACGTAGTACTATTATTTATTCTGTGCCGGAAGGGCACTCCAAAGAGCAACAACCCGCAAGGTGAACGATGAACCGTAAACCAAGGAGGAGTGAGCTGGGGTAGACAGGAGATTTTTTATTACCTATGTGTATAGAGTAGGTACGGGTGGGTAGAGAAAATTTATCCACGAGCTTAAATACGAAAAAGAGAATATTATTAAGAAGAGCGAGTATATGACCATCCCGACGAAGACGAATGGGGAACCCCTTTAGCTTAGTACGATATTGAGATACATGGTCATATTGCAGGAGCCCGAAAACAAACCAGATGTAGAGATTCTGGAGACGTTCAAGCTTACCAAATTGCTCCTGGGTTAAATTAAGAAAGCAGGACACGGCGTAGGCATGAATATAAATTACCCCGGGTTGTAAATAGCTACCTAAATAAGATATTTAAGAAAGTTTGCCATAATTTCAGACACATTTTTTATTCCTATCCGGGAGAGGTCATTCACTTCTGAAATACAGTTTTTTGAACTAGTTTAGAGGCCTTGGGTTCAAGTTTCTCTTTGTGTTATTTCATGACTAAAATAAACCTTTTGTATTTGGTTACTAACGCGTCATGTAGCGGTGTAGGCGTTCTGCCGTTGAAATGATAATTTTGTGAATTGTTTTTGATTTATGTTTGGGACTAGTTCTTTTTAGTATCTAATGAGTATTTAATGAGTACATTATAAAAATGCATAATTTTCTTATAAGTTTAACTTAATGCCTGTAATATGATTTAAAAATTTCTTACGCGTCAAGGGCGTAAGAAAGTAGTCGGGATTTAGTTTCAATCTATAGTCTACTAGATGACACAGTGAAACTCGTATCACAAATTTTTTTTTTTCTTAGGTACAGTGCCCGGAATTTAAGCGAAAAAAACTCGTTTCGGTTGGAGAACACGCGGCGAATATGAATTATGCGGCGCTCGCGACTGTCGCTCTGAGTGTACCGTAAAGTATCGTAGCAAGCGAGGGAAGGGGCGCTCTTTTGAACAAGTGACTACAAAAACTATAAATCCTGTTGACAGCTCGTCCGACTTCCCCTTAAACGAAAATGTGTAGTTTAAAAACCACTGCTGGCCACTGCGAGTACGTCAGAATCTCATTGTATTTCATATCTCAGATTGCGTCATCCCAGTGATTGGCCAATCGCAAGCATATAACGTTACCTCGCCCCCTGCCCGCAACGGTGAGCCGTGTTTCTAGGAGAAATTATGTTCATGAGCCATCAACAGACTATAATCTGCAAGTGACTAGATTAGGACGTTCGTTTGAAGTTAAACTACTGCTTTAGCTTATAAATATATCTGTCGCAGCCGAATTGTAGAATTCGCCGTATTACATAATGGCTAGCCATTTTACAAAACCGAGCCGTTCTACAATATGGCGGCCTATGCTTATCCAAATTGTAATAATGTTGCCTACAATGCAAATTGCTTACCATATTAACAAAACAATATGGTATTCAGTACAAAATATAATTTAATGTTTAAAAAGGGCACTTGGAAAGTCAGTAGCAGGCGAACATTGGCTATATGGCTATGTCACCACAGAATAAACTCCAGTAGAAGCCAGTGCGCCTCCATGCAGGGCGCGCTCTCGTGAATGTCAATGGCCCTTTGAAACGAGCCCTGCAGTCAGAGCAGGGTAGTCTAGTTCTGCATTCATATAATTGCAAATTGCAGTGCACTAAGTCTTGCAGCACCCGTTTGCTCTGAGAATAATATTTTTGTGGGATGTATGTGTGCGTGTTACTTTCTCGTCTGGAGTTATTCGATCTACTGTAGATCATTTGATTCTCAATCGACGATCTTATTACCAAGCGAGTTGGTATCCAAACGTAAATCGTATATATAGGTATATCTTTATATAATATTATATAATTCTTCTGTACGTGTGTATATTGTGAATGAACTGCATACGGCTGGGCCGATTTTCATGTATTTTTTTATGTGCGTTCGATTGGTCTTTGTATGACTTAGATTCATATTTGGACCCGGTAGATGGCGCTGCAATCAGGTACCGGGTTTTTTTTTCTGGGTAGGACGACGTCTGCGAGGTCTGCTAGTATATTATATAATCAGTAAATAAAGGTCCTAGTAACCCGAGCTAGCTCAAGTACAGAACTCGGCAGTTGTTTGTTTTTTACTTACGTTTATGACGGCTAACTTGTTATTTTTATCATATATTTTTATATATATTTTATAAAAAAAAAATATTATAAAAATATAACTTTCGATTGTGTACGAACTATCGTCCAGATAAAAAAACACCAATGAACATATTACAAACATAGTACTTACAGATTATGTTTTACATAAAGGACGTAGCAAAGCCGAAGGTGGCGCTACTATAAAACCAATAACCAAAAATCGATAATTCTTGAATATTGCGATCGAAAAAACATGAAAAGTCTAGACTTAAAACCCGTTAGAGTAACCCCTCCAAAGTTTAGATTAATAATGTATAATCGTAGTCAAGTATCCTATCTCTTTCTATAATATTACACATATATATACTTATACTTTACCTTTACTTATGAGTATTTTTTTATTTAATTATTTTTTGTTTGATTTTTCTGCAGTCTGTACGGAAAATACTAGTGGGCAGATTTACAAGTCGAAAATAATTGTGGCGAATTAACTATATACAAATAGGATTGTGACGAGCTTACACATATTTTATAAGTGTTGCGAATTAACTTTGGGGCGAGTTTACAATGAGCCCACAAAATTACGACTTAGACTCAGTAGTCCGATGATCGGACCAATGAGACTTTTTTACACCTCATGCACAGAAATTATCGAAAAATACGACTAAGTACGACTTACTCAACAAAACTTAATTAAAACATATTTTTTTGTTTTTTTTTTGGTACATGGAGGTTGCACAGGCTTTTAAAAGTCCTTACTCTGTCCATTTATTGGCAACGCGATTCTGAGAACTTGCCAAGCTGTCCCGTGAATACAACCAGACATTGCATTGCCTGACATGGCGAAATATTGCATGTGACATGTTCCTGCAATATTCCTTCGTAAAATATGCTTTTAGTCGAGTACAGTTGCCGTTATGTGCTATACTTATTAGTGACGCACTGTTTCAAAATAATTTCTGGCTTTATTACGTGAGGCATCGGTTTATTTTCATACGAAAGTACCTACTGATCATATTATTTCGGTTTTCGTATGATTGTGTTGAAACTTGGTAAGTAGATTTAATTTAAGGCAAATCAATTTATTTGTGAATCAATCATCAAATTGAACTTTTGCATTTTAAAAAGTATATTTTTTAGGATCTTTAATATTTCCAGCTCAGATAAATTTGCATTTCTCCCATCAAAATCGAAAGAGCAGTGACCTAAGGAAAAATAATTAGTACTTTTATATGAAAGCAAACTAAACTTTGGTGTTTTGGCGGGAACGCGAAAAAATCACGTCGCCGCCGCATTGTATTATTTTTAAAACTTGTGTGTTTTCGGGTGTTAATGCATAAAAATAGTGGCGTTTTATTAATAATCTGCTGAATTACGAGCACGAGTTTCGGGAAGTGATATAATGGTAGAAAAACATGTCTTTTCGTGTTGTTTCTAAAACTCTGAAGAACCTTGTAGTAATTGACTGTGACTTACTAAGTGTGACTTTGACTAAAATTACTTGACTTGAAATTCATCTATAACTTGTTAAATAAAAATACTTGACACTGGCAAATGCACAAAGTGCGACGCCATAATTCTCCTACGAGATAAGATGAAAAAAAACTGTAAACTTTAATAGTGCGGTAATTTCTTGTAAATACCTACTCTGCAGGCTAGCTACCATTCTCGAGTTGAAAATTTGCCGTTCCACCTGCTGCCTTCAGTCCCCATTCCAGGTTAAGTGATCTACCATCTTCAAATACACCGGCACTTAACATGGAGTAACCTGTAGTAAAATAACTAACCTGTAAGCCATAAAAATAGCCCGATTTCCAGAGCGCACACCGTATAGACGGCTGGTTGCCCGAATTGGACAAATCTAATAATTAATATTAATAATTTAACTATCGCTCCTGCCCGTGGTCCAACTACATTGCCTGGCTGTACCAGGGGATTTTTTTTCCCCCTTCGTCCACCTCAAGATAACTGGGTGTACCAGGGGTTTTTAAGAGACATTCTGCGACGGAGCCTTTTTATTTTCCCATGGAAAATAAAACATTCCCATTAAATTTTTTTCACCTATGTTGTTATTAATTTCTGGCTTTTAGAATAAATTGCCTGTAGTCTATTTATCTCAAGCGCAAAATTTTTAGGCCCCTCTACAAGCGTGATACCATTATGCTTCCTGGCCTAAGAAACCTGTAGTCGATAAGTAGTTTGATGATTTTAAGTACCTACTACCTACTAACAATATGCATTGAATTCATTTGTTAGACTAAATAGTAGTCATCATGCCTATTGTGAAAACTCATTACAAAAATGGGGAAAGTTACGCTGAAACCGCTCGCAAACATCGCCAAAGTTTCAGTCGAGAAAGTGCACCTAATGTGTCAACCTTTCGAAGAGTAGTAAAAAAATTTGATAACGAATTTCTTGTGGCCTCAACTGGACGGCATGGATCTGGACAACATGTGGTTTCAGCAGGACGGTGCCACCTGCCACACCGCGCATGAAACAATCGACTTATTGCAGCAACGATTTTCAGAACACATTATCTCACGAAATTCTGATGTCAACTGGCCACCATGATCGTGCGATCTATCGCCGAACGATTTTTTTCTTTGGGTTTTTGTGAAATCTCTGGGTTTATGCGAATAAACCAGAAACAATTACTGAGCTTAAATCAGAGATCCAACGCGTCATGGGTGAGATACAGCCACATCTCTGTGTAAGTCTTGGAAAATTTCATGAAAAGAGTAATGGCCTGTGATCAGAGCCGTGGGGGCCATTTGCTGGATATTTTATTCCATACTTAATCGGAACATGTCTTCTTTACAATCAAATAAAAATATCAAAACTCTCTCATAACATACGTGTTTTTATTTTAAAATGGAAAAGTGCACTCTTACTGACACAACCTTTATAATACTTTTTTTTAAATACAACCTACGTCAACTTTGAGTACCTGGATGACATCTTCGTATTTTCTAGTAATTTTGATTTAAAAACCAAACCACTGAACCTATTTCGATAAAATGTGTATGGTATCACCTCTGAAGTATTACCTACCAAACAAAAAATCAAAATCAAAATGAAATAATCATCATCAAAATCAGTTCATAATTGGCGGAGTAATCGCATAACATACAGTCGGATTGAGAATCTCCTTTTTTGAAGTCGATTGAAAAGAGTATTTATTATATTATTTTTTAGGTTGACCAGAGTTACACTGGGCACATTTCCGGTCAAGTTAGTTATACGTTTAAACGTTAATAATCGCTAAAAAAAAAACAAAAATACATTCATAAGCTTACGTAATTGATTGCGGAAGTCCATTTTGACCCAAATTGCCATAACTATTTGCTTCATGAAATATGCGAGCGAGACTGTTCAGTATCGTTGTCAGAGACTTGGGGCCTTAAGAACTTATCGGTCTGTTTGTAAGTCCATCAAAGCAATCCAAGATGTAGGCCGAGACTAGCAAAAGTAGGCCAAGAGCAGCTAACGAGTAGATCTTTATTGGTAATAATATGCTGAGATGCTCTTAAAAACTACTTCAGTAAGTTCATTATACTTACCATTATAAATAATTATACAATGCCGTAGAGGGGTAGGATGCAAGAGCGTATATAAGGTTGGTTGTCCGTACCCCCAAAATGCCCCCACTGCTGCAGTGCATTTGCTAGCTGTACTAAGTATTCTATATTTTCCACACCACCTGCTCCACAATGTCCAATGGGCGATTAACTGACAGCCAATTTAAAAAAAAATATAGTTCATAAAAATCCGTTCGATGGCAATGAAGAGACATGGCCCTGAACAGTTTCATTTTCTTGTCTATGATTCTAAAGATTTTGAACGAATGAAGCAAAGTAAAAAGTTTTTTGTGGTTATTCTTTGTCTTACAAAGCACTTGCCCATAGTATTTCTTAATCTTTCGTTATTCCACGCAAATGAGTGAGTGCGCCTAATCAAATAATTAATTACTATCAATAACAATAACTATCAACAAAAAATTATAACAATAACGTAACGTAACAATAACAATTTATCAGAATTTCAACAAAACTATACAAGAAAACTCGGAAAAGCACTTCACCAACGAACGCGAACTGTAAAGTGAAGCAGTGAAGGTGAGTGAAATGCTTATTCACAAGAAAAATGTGGATGAAAGTTGGCCATATCTCGCCAGCCCCGTCTATCCTTTGGCTGTAAAACTACGTTTTGACAGCTGTCATAAAACCTTCCATTACATAAAGTTGTATGAATCTTTCTAAGGAATAAAGTGATTTGAATTTGGAACGTCAAATTTGTGTGGAAACTCGTGGAAAACTAAGTTAAAAAATGCTCATATGGCATTGTAAAGAGGTATGTTCAGAAATCGAAATAGCCACCATAAGCAGAACTCAAAAAAAAGGTGCGTTTACAAAGAATGTGAAACAAAAGACGGTGTTTGGTCCTGCGATTGTCAGTGAATTTCAATTTATGGAGCCCTGGCTTTAAATTGTCTCGCAGAAGGTGTGAAAAGTAGAGTATGCTCCTCTGGAATAAAGCCTGTCTTCGTGTTGAACCCCACGCTTCACTCAGGACTCTATATAACTCCCTCGTTACGCTCAAGGTTCAATATGCCGCCCGCGACGTAGGACACTGCATTATTCCCTTATTGCATAATCTACTATTGTTTTTATTTAAGCTTTAACTACGCCCGTGGGTAGGATCATTACAATCATTTATTTAAAAAACACGAAAAGATACCATGTTCTTGTAAGAAAGCGGGGGAGCCGCGGGGCGCTGCTTGTTTACATAATCGCAAGTAAACACCAAGCCGTAGAACTTTGACAATAAGAAGCCTGTTGTTTGGACGTTTTCAAAACATTTACTCAACTGTTGGGCTCAAACTCTCGGCGCTGAATGGAAAGTGATCCGGGTGACTCCAACTTAGGCTTTGGTCACAACATAAAGTCATTTCAAAAGTGCCACGTGACCCGAATAACCTCTGTTCTGCAGCTGTAGGGTTCAATTTTTGAATATTTACGAAAACATAGAAAATCGTAAAATAAAAACTCGTATTTGACTATTTGCTGCCTTTTTTTAAACTAAATCTATGATTCGCAGCATTTTCTAGAAGCGGCCCCAGCACTGACCTTTATAATACTGTATTATAGAGGTCAGTGGGCCACAAACATTTAATCCTGTGATAAAAAATATAAACAGATATTTTTTTAAATTCCTGACAGAGTTTCGCGCTTACGCTAACCCCCTTACCGAGTTATTATCTATTTTGCGCCTGGATTTTTTACTGACTTGATAATTTGTTGACGTTGACGTGTTACGTTGATAAATACAGTGCTTAATTTACACTTATCTAGCATCACTCTAGTCTAGAGTATCGAGTCTTGATAGTAGTTATAGCGTTATGTTACTTACTAACACACACACACTACAAACATAGAAAAAAAAAACTGTTTTTGTTTACATTTTTGTCGCAGTGTTTAGTGATTCCGCTGTCCGCATTTAGTCAAAAAGTTCAAAATAGTTTATTGTGTCATCACGCCATCCACTGTGTACATCGGTCGAAAGGGAGAGATTTGGTCTATTCTCTTTATCTCTCCCTATTTACCGATGTACACAGTGGATGGCGTGATGACACAATAAACTATTTTAATGACTGCCCTTAAGTTAACAGAAACATGTACTTTTTAAACATTTTGATAAACAAATAAAGCCTTACAAAACTAAAGTAATCGCGCGCGTTCGTCAAGTCGTGAGCGTTTCATTCACAATTTAAACATGTACGGTGATGCAAAATTAAATAAATTGTTCAGTGGGGGAGCCACAGTCGTAGTTTCTAAACAGTACTGACAAGCAACTTATAGAATTTTTTAGGTTCCACATTTGGGCGGTCTACACATAAATTTGTTGCATGCTTCAATCTTGACAAAGATAACCGATAGTTTCGCAACGCGTTTTCGCAATGCGTCGCGCGTGTCGTACGTAACATTCCAAAGTAGCGAGAATGAGGCGCCAAAACTGATACGCTGACTAACTTTTATTTAACTTCTTAAAAATCTTACTCGTAACGTAAATAAGTAACTTTATTCAAATGGCTTTCTATAATCAACATATGCACGGAACCTTAGCAACATGGCTATTTGCTAAAGTTAAAATGCCGTGTCTCCCCATTTTGCCTTTGAATGTCCCACGAGATCTCTTAAAATGCTATTTAACAACTATACTAATGAGCCCTGACTCGACAATCTACCATCAGCCGTTAGACATAGTTTGCGTCTTTCCTGGTCCAACATCTAGGGTAACAGAATTATCAATTGTCATACAAAACATACGTCAAATCTCAGCTTATTTGGAACACATAGTCCAAAAAATTGTCGAGTAGTGTAGTGTGTAAATCTTGTGAAAAGTAGTTATGTAGTGACAAGCATAAATCAATCTATTCTCATATTTCTGGTGGATAGTTGCATTGACATCGCGTTCGTTGTAAATATAAAATATATATACAAACAAACAAACAAACAGCTTCAATATATTGAAGCTCTACTATTAAAACAGCTTCAAAGCTGCTTCACACAACTTTGAAGCTATTTTTAACGCTGTATTTCAACAATATATTAAAGCTGTTTTTATAGTGACCAATAATGAACGGCGTTTGGCTTTTGTTACGAGTCGAGCGAGACGGTCGCCTGGTGGTAAGCGTCGCGCCTGCCCATAATAATAATAGTAGCAGTGCGAGAATTGTAAACATGTGAATACAATCCTGCGCCGCACTGCATAGAGCTCGTCGCCCTGAGATATTAGATGAGATCTTATTTTAGATTCAATATGTGTAATATATGGCCTACTAACACGACGCTGACGCCCACGGATTTGGCCCGCAGACGACTTAACATTGAGATATTATTTTTGGGGTTCCGCTTCCGTAGCAAACTAGAACTTCTACAGTAAACTGTAGACCAAATAACATTGCGATATTATTTTTGGGGTTCCGCTTCCGTAGCAAACTAGAACTTCTACAGTAAACTGTTAACGACATAACACTGCGATATTATTTTTGGGGTTCCGCTTCTGTAGCAAACTAGAACTTCTACAGTAAACTGTAGACCAAATAACATTGATATATTATTTTTGGGGTTCCGCTTCCGTAGCAAACTAGAACTTCTACAGTAAACTGTTGACGACATAACATTGCGATATTATTTTTGGGGTTCCGCTTCCGTAGCAAACTAGAACTTCTACAGTAAATTGTAGACGACTTAACATTGCGATATTACTTTTGGGATTCCGCTTCCGTAGCAAACTAGGACTTCTACAGTAAACTGTAGACGACTTAACATTGCGATATTATTTTTGGGGTACCGCTTCCGTAGCAAACTAGAACTTCTACAGTAAATTGTAGACGACTTAACATTGCGATATTCTTTTTGGGATTCCGCTTCCGTAGCAAACTAGAACTTCTACAGTAAACTGTTGACGACATAACATTGCGATATTATTTTTGGGGTTCCGGTTCCGTAGCAAACTAGAACTTCTACAGTAAATTGTAGACGACTTAACATTGCGATATTACTTTTGGGATTCCGCTTCCGTAGCAAACTAGGACTTCTACAGTAAACTGTAGACGACTTAACATTGCGATATTATTTTTGGGGTGCCGCTTCCGTAGCAAACTAGAACTTCTACAGTAAATTGTAGACGACTTAACATTGCGATATTATTTTTGGGATTCCGCTTCCGTAGCAAACTAGAACTTCTACAGTAAACTGTAGACGACATAACATTGCGATATTATTTTTGGGGTTCCGCTTCCGTAGCAAACTAGAACTTCTACAGTTTAGACTTGGGGTGGACCGGAAGGTCGGACCTACAATTCGACCCATAGAGCCCATAGAGCTTGGCGAAGACGGCAATGATGAGTAGCCCACATTCGATGTGTTTTTCGGAACAACATGCAGTTGTTATGGGAGGAACTGAAGCGCAGAGCTGAGGATCCAGAATCATCTGTTTTTTTTCGATACTATCTCACATCACCTCATCTTTGTCACAATGTTCTCCTCGTCAACTATAAACGAGCTCTTATGCTTGAATACGATGTGTCGCTTAAATATAAAGCAGACACAACAATAAAGCTATAAATGTATCAATGCATAAACAAGATAAGCGCGTGAATGCGACGTGTAGCACAGACTTAATATGATCACAGAATAAATAATAATAAAATTAACAACGTATCCAACACGATACAATATAGAAAAAAATAAGTGTTGTTTTCTAATCTTTATAGAAGCTTCTATCATAGATAATGTCGTCATAATATCTTCGTTTCTGTGACTTTGACTGACTTGTTTGACTTGTTATCAAATGATGTAAAATACGTACTTGATAAATACCTACGCTTTTTACAGCAAAGCAGCTTTTTTTTTTTTTTTTTTTTCTGGCAGCAAATGCATTAACCAAATACAAAGAAGAAAAAGCACAATGATCCTCTTTCAACATACCCAAAGTACACTCTCCAAAATACTGAAAGCTTAGCATGCGCATCTTGCAAAAAAAACCACATTACTTCTAAGAGGTTTATGGCGTCGCACGTTATGCATCTTAGAATTACGAAAATACCCCTAATGATAAATAATTCACGGTCGTAATCGCTACTCCTTTTCTCGGTTTCCTCCTCGTGGTCAAACTAAATAGTCCAAAAAAAACCATGATCGTGCACACACAGGGCTAAGGTGCGACAAAAGTACCGTATTCTTCTCGCATGCCAAAACGTTGCCTGGAAGATATTGCTTCTAGCAATAAGGCCACCACTTGTTCCAATATTTAAGCTTATTAAATTTTATCTGTGTAATTCTTGGTGTGAATAATAAATATTTAGTCAATCAATCAAAGAATAAAAAAATCTATTTTCATGCGGAGTTGTCATTACATTGTCTTTATAATCTGCGAGCACTCCAATCGCATTCCCTGGCAAGCACTGGCGTCGTTACCATTGGCTTCAAGTTCACGTTTATGTTCAATTTATTGCGGTCATAAGTAATGCTCTATAAGACGACTGCGCGTCACCTGACCTACGATAATGTAACACTGGTTTTGTATCGTTTCAACAGACTTGAAAAAAAGAGGTTCTCAAATCAGCTGTATGCTTTTTTTTTTGTTTTGTGTTATGCGATTACACCGTCAATTATGATATTTTTTTTGTTATGTAGGGCATACTGCAAAGGTCCCATATAAATTTTATCGAAATAAGTTCAGTAGTTTGGTTATTACATCAAAATAACAAGAAAAATTATGTCATCGATGCCCTCTAGCACGCGCTGAGGACTAATTGGTCTTTCCCCGCGCGGGAACGTGATAAAGCTAGAATATGGATACGTCAGTCTCGTTTACAACGGGAAAACCCAGAGTGGATATAGGTTTATCACTCGCGTGCTAGGCGGGCAGATAGTCGAAAATTAAGTGCTTTGTTGTTTTTTTTAAAGTATTTTTTTATTACAGTTAGTATAGGTCGCGTCATGTAAAAAGAACGCTGGCGGTTAAGCTGCGCAGTAGGGGATTTATCGGTCTATTTGGTGGTATGATGTGCCGTATGAGTAATAACCAATATACGAAGCTGCGAGCAAAAGGCTAATTAATAATTATTTAAAACAATAGGCCTAGTACTTTTGTGCGCAAGTGTACATATGCGATAACACACCCCCTCTATTTTCTTCCAGCGTTCTTTTTACATGTCGCGACCTATATATACCTCGGTATTAAACCTCTGATCATATTTCACCCCCAATAACACTCATATTATCTGCGGTGGACCTTTTCGCATATATGGTCTGTGATAAATGTTTGGCACAGGCCATACTAAAGGCTTAGGACATTTCCCATAAGCAGGTGGCCTTGTGGTACCCCATCCTTCGTTGTATGAACTAGGCCAAAATGTCAAATGTCTTTATAATACGCGCACTATTCGATTTACTGTGCATCACAATACCTACCCTAAGACACGCAAAGTACTATAAGACGCGCCAATGGACAGCAAGTTTATACAAAACGTGATAAGTAGCTCAAATTGTTTGCTTCATTATCTCTTAGCTGGATATAAAGAGAGAGGCTCTTGATATGCCATTTGCCAGTCCTGTGTTTTTTCCAATCTGGCTGGTCCAGGTTTACTTGTGATTGTGACAATTTCGTCGACACGTCGAGCAGCTGGACGACCAATGCTTTACTTCTGTTACTTGAGCCAAGCTTAATAGGGAGGGGTTACTACAATCCCCACGCTTGGCAGTCGGCTTGGGGAACGCAGAATGCTCACCACCGTTAATAGAAAAGATGCTGCTGCCCGTCTTCCGGTGGCTCTGGTTGCAGTTTTACTACATACCCAGGTCCAATTTTTCTTAGTCAGATAAAAAGAGTATATCGTTTATCCTCAGGTACACCTGGATATGGAAACGCTGGACCTGACTCGCGCCGAGCACCGACTCCTGGTACTGCAGATTGCGCTCAAGTGTGCCGACATTTCGAACCCGTGCCGACCCTGGGAAATCAGCCGGACTTGGAGCCTGAAGGTGTTTACATCACTTGTTTTAGTTCAAACAAAACATTACATATAAGTAGAAATTAAAAACACGCACAAGCTTCTTATTTATTTATCTCATAGTAAAACTATGCTAGACTAGTAGGCCAGTACTAAGGATAAAAATGTTACAACATAATAATATACATACACTGTACAAAATTATGTATAAATACGTCATCATTATTTTTATAATTGTAATCGACGGTGATAATGGAATGGACGGGCCCAGCGCTTGCAAATCGATCAAAATTAACAAGACAACACAATCAAGCATACCTAGCTAAAAGTATGCATATTACATATGCCGGAAAATAGAGATAGCGAATCTAATTACTGCATGACAAAAAGAGAACACATGTACATGTATTAGAAGTTTGTATTGTCGTATCGTACGGCTCGCATGTCGCAAAGTCGGAGTATAAGTGAAGCGAGTGGAGAGCCGGCGCTCAACATATAGTCTTCAAAATCCGTGCGTTTATTTCCCGTCCATTCATCTTATCATTGTCGCCGATTGTAATCACCTTTGGCCTTATCTCTAATTACTTTATTAATGCATATAGCATGTATTTTTATAACTATGTCGCTGTGTTACAAGAAAAGAAAACACATACCGATCAAGCTGAGTTTTTTTAAACTTGGGTTAAAATGAAAACATAAATAATAAAACTTTAAGTGTGAACGTTTAGAGGATGGGTCCCGCTAGGCTTCTATAGTACATTCTAATTTCAAATTTTTATAGTAGCCGGCAAACAACTTGAGCCGATGACACTGGCTGCGCAGTAACGATTTTACGGTCTCTTTGGCGGAACGAAGGGTGCGCGAGGGGAGTTCCCACGTGCCACGCGTCCACGCGATAGGCCGATCAGCCAGCTGGAAGCAGGCCCGCGGCTCCCGCGTTTCGCCCGCGACCCGCTAGTCTCTGACTACACTGGCGCGCCAGTGATATTAGCCAATTTCGAGTTACGAAAAACATTTCTTGTGTTGTTATTGTTTTGTTGTATTTCTGTTTATTTGTTTTTTTGTTATTACTATATATGTTATATTACTAAACATTTTTTGGACAATGCTGCGCAAAAGTAACATAGTTCTAAAGAGACAAGCGAGAAAACTCGTGTATGATGTGTAGGTTTATATGAAGCAAGGACAAGGATCTACAAAGGAAACAGAAATTATAAAAAAGACCGCAGATGCAAACAAAAACGTCATCAGTCATAAAACAAAACATAAACACACGACTATTTAACTTGTAGGTTCTATGTTATTATTAAATAGTAAAATAATATAATATATTTTTTCGGTTTTTACTTAAATAAACTAGCCGTCTTAAGCATAAAACACTAAAACGTACTTCAAACCTATTTTTAGTTAAAAAGAGTTTTGTCAATTACTTTCGAATTACGAATTGAGTTTGAAGAAAGAAGACAAAACACTTTATGACTAAAATAGGTTTGAAATGCTTTTTAGTGCTTTATGCATAAGTATTAAAAAAATTCGACGTCCACATTGACCATTAATATGTCCAGAGGTGTACATGCGAAAAACTTACCCCCACTACGACGTTTTAGGCTCATGATGTTTTCCGGGCACTATACTAACGTAAGTTTTATATCGTGCGCTTTAGTTATCTGTGTTCAGTATGATGTCAATAAAATGGCCGTGTCAAATTGTAGGTCTGCGAGGAATTCTTCCGTCAGGGAGACGCCGAGCGACGCCTCCAGCTGCCGCTCTCGCCGCTCTGCGACAGAAATACCACCACTGTACCCAGTATACAATCAGGTAGGCGTTTAGTCTACAAACACCTCTTTGAGTTAACAACGTCTATAAGTCGCAGGTGTCCTTAAGCAGCGGCTATACCACTTAATCCGGTCACGATATTCTGTGTTGGTGGCTCTTTCTATGAAAAAAGTACGACACTGTTTGACAAGGTTGTTGGTTTGATGCTTTTTACCAGTTACGGATTAGGAACAAAGTTCCGTTTATTCCTTTGAGAAAAAGCATCGCTTACGTCACCACTAAGCGACAAAAGTGATCTGTGCACAAAAGACAAAGACGAGTTTGAGTGGCACGTAATTTTTTTATATCTTTTCCTGGTCGTTAAAATAATTATTACTATATGAAATAATAATTTTAGTAACATTTAATTTTCTTGTTTATTAATTACATAATTTTAATTAAACACTCAATAAAGTTTACTACACGACTACACTTTTAGTGTTATTGTATAAAATTCAAAGAATGGGCTACATACAAAATAAATTAAGTAAAACAGTGTCTTAGAGATCCCACTTTCGAGGTCTCGTGAGGTTCAAAGGGTATACATTTTTCTTTTGAAGAGAAGGTCTCGGTTCCTGACCATGCAGATATTCAAACCATGAACACCGAATTAAAAAAAACTCTACCCGTTTCGGTTATTAGTTATGGGGGCGTTAATGATATTTTTGGGACAGGGTAAGATATCTTCGGTTTGAACACCTGCACACCGCCCTGCACACTCGCTGCACTGTTTGGCTGCTATTTTAGTACTAAAATTCCTTAATCTATGTATAGTACATTAGTAACACTGATTTTGCACGTATAAACATTATTTAAAAAATCTACCTTTTGCAGGTTTCTTCAAATATGTGGTCACACCACTCATCACGGAATGGCACCGCTTCCTTCACAGCGATCTTTCAGCGCAGATGCTCCAAAATCTAGTCACCAACCACAAGCGATGGGAGAATTTGGCGAACGAAATCCAAGAAGTACCGCAAACACCCAATGCGGTCACGGAAACTGAAGAGGAACAGGACTCTGTTAACTTATCTGGCAGTTTGGAACTTCTTCTGCCTCGTAGGAGTTCTCTCAATCCCTCGCGACCGGCGAACTTCCGCGACCAACTGCGCCGCTTCTCCGTGCCTCTTAACGTCTTCCAAGACGGAAGGCCACGGAACAGAGAACGAGTGCTCCATGAAGCCGCGGCCGCCACCGAGGCGTACGGACACGTCAGTGAAAATGAACAAGAACGTTCGTCCGAACGCGTCATGAGCAGCGAGAATCTCCTTCCAGAGTCTTCTATTGCGTCGATTACGACTCCGGCACAAGCTCAAAGGATCAATCACGTATTCCACGATCAGAATTGGAAGCTGATCAGGCAGCCGACTTTCCCGCCTTTGGAAGCGATAACGCGAGCTCATTCTCTGATCCCCCGTGCTTCGAGCCACGACGACTGCATCTACCCACGCTCAGTACAGTCTGACAGCGGTATCACACTGGAAGTGAATCAGGACGAGAATCGTCGGCCGGAGGGCAGAGTCGGCACTAGGCTCCGGGAGAACCTCACCTCCATTCCTCTGGACTTGGGCCGCCGTAGAAAGTCTATGCCGGCGCGGGCTGAACCAATGAGTGAGTTTTATTTTCATTACATTTGAAGCGCGCTAATTATTATAAATGTGAAAGTTTGTGTTTTTTTTAAGGTCGAACTGCTGTGCGAAATGAAGTAATACTTGATACGAGGGAATAATTATTAAGTAGATTAACGCATAGTTTTTCATCCGGGAAAGGAACGTTTCCTTTGCTTATAAACAAAAGTTCGTTCCCTTATTTAATTTCTCTCATGTTTTGCAAAGATTGTGGGTAAAAGCAGGAACAGGAAGGAACGATTTCGGAATGAAAATATCACATGGACATGCAGAACAAAAACCGTACCGCATTCTGAACCCACCTCTGAAGGAACCGGTACGCGTAAATAAACCGTCGGACGTCTACCTGCTCGTTGGGTCGACGACATAGTAAAAATAGCTGGATAAAGTTGGATAACATGGCACATGAACGGGATGAGCGGCGTACAAGAAGAGAGGCCCATGTTGAGCGGTGGATGGTTAAGAGGTGGTGTTTTTTATGCTTTGGAGTGACGAGACAAGCGAGACATTCGTGCGGTGGTCGCCTTCCCTCAACAGTAGAAGTGCCAGAAATGTGAACTTGCAAACATAATCCTGCACTCGTCACCCTGAGACATGAGATATTAGACATCAAATCTCATAAATCACACAGCAATATCACTGGTAATATTGCCCTTCAAACCAAAACACAGTAATGCTTGCACACTACCGTCCGTCCTTCACTCCATCTGTAATTTCCTTTTTTTCCAGCAACTGTTGCTAAAAAAATATATACATAGTTTCATAATAATCTTTGGAGGGTTATATTTTATTTAGCTATAAGTTGCTGAAATAAAAGAAAATGACAGAATCATGACTACGGTAGACCCATGGTCCAATAAAACAAGGCCTTCTACTCCGGGAGTGACACTTGCTTACGTCACTCCTGTTGCCACTTTATGGCAACAAAATTGGAAAATTGGGAATCAATTCTGTTAATCATTTATTAATTATAAAATACGCAAATCTTTTCAATCGTCATTTCGTGTCCGCTCTAGCGAAATGATTCAAGTTAAACACGAATTAACATAGTTTCAACCAAAATCACATAGTTTTATGGGATTCCCACACGTAATATACGGAGAACGGGGAGTTTCACGCTACTGGTCATTTTACGTCGATGACGTAGGCTTGTGTCACCCACGTGACCTTTGTCAGTCGGGAGTGTCATACCCGGCAGAGTATATTATTATACCATGGTATAATATTAGACCTAGAATTTATAAAATATAATGAATGCTCTAGTGGTATTATCCAGGAAGTAAATAGAGGAATACGTTTGTATGGAGAATCAATCACCAGATTCCCTCTTAATTTAGTTTAGTTTAGTTTCCATATTACAAGCTTTGCTTAGTTTTGGGCACAGAATAAATAATAGTACTACGTACAGAAAGTTCACTCTGCAAAGGAATTGAAATAAATAAGGACATAGTCCTAATTCAACTTGCACAGCGCTGGATACCGCTCGCTATATTCACCTAGATATACCGCTCTCTTTCTATCACGTATGTTTAGTTACGTGCGACGAGGCTAGCGTGCGGGCGGCCACTGACTTCTGCCTTGCATTGTTCTCCCGGACGGAGCGACGACCGAACATACCTAAACTGCGGAGTGACACCGCCCTGGTTTGGGGCTAGATGGCGCTGTGTGAAAAAAATGTTATTATAATTTGTAATGTATGTGAACAGCGGCTCGCGAGCGTCGTTTCCGGGAGCTGCGCGAGATGCTGCCGACGCTGATTGCGCGGGGGCTGAGGCCGCGGGCGGCGGGCGGGGCGCAGGGGCGGCGCGGGTCGGCGCCGGCGCCCGGCTCGGACGAGCGGCCCGCGCCGCCCGCCAACGGGCGCGTGCCGCGCGGCTGTCAGCTCACCGCCACCGCCGCCGCCGCAGCGCCGCGACACGCGCTGCCGCGCCGCAGCTCGCTCCCCGTGGAGGTGATGACAGGTGCTTAACCCACTAACATCACAATCCTACTATTTGCAACCGACTTCAAAAAAGGTGATTCTCAATTCGACTGTATGTTTTTTTTTAATGTTTATGTCACGCGATTACTCCGCCAATTGTGAATTGATTTGATGATTATTTTTTGTTTGGTATGTGATACTTCAGAGGTGGTCCCATATAAATTTTGATCGAAATTGGTTATGTAGTTTGGGTTTTAAATAAAAATTACTGGAAAATATGAAGATGTCATCCAGGTTATCCAAATTGAAGTCGGTTGTTTTAGTTTTTTAAAACGTATTATTTGTTTAATACATTACGATTATTATGAGCCAGGAAACGTCCACAGCTGGACGAAGGCCTCCCTCTTAATAGGGAGGGGTGGCCATAATCCCCACGCTTGGCAGGCAGCTTGGGGATCGCAGAATGCTCACCACTATTAACCGAGAGAACGCTACTGCCCGAGCCCGGTGGTTCATTAGCAGTTTTAGGACACTTCCTTCCTCTAGCAGTGGACTTCTCCTGGCAGAGAATTAATGAGTAGATTAAACATTTTGAACCATTTACATCCTAACTAATCATATTTGGCTCAAAGATCATATTTCCATAAAGCCAAATACGATTTGTTAAGCTGAAGATTTTTTCGGAGAAGCTAATTTTTATTTATTAAAAGCCTTAAAGCTCTAAAGGCTTTCGAGGCTTGCTCTTAGGTCGTTTGATACACTTAAGCGATTCGGCAGTATTTGTTAAACGACAAAGCCGACTCGTACCGAATTCATTCGATTTGGCATAACCCGGCTGTGCCGATAAATGACTATGGCTTCTTTGATTGATTGATTGATGAACTATTTATTGTTCACACCAAGAATTACACAGAAATTATTTAATAAACTTAAATATTAGAACAAGTGGCGAACTTATTACTAAAATCAATCTCTACCAGGCAACCTTTGGATGTAGAGGATAAAGAATGCATAGAAGATAAAAGTGTGTGAAATCATAAACTTAATAGCATAATATTATACTAACATAAAACTAAAACATATTGATTTTCATACATTTTATTTTTAACATTTTCAGGGGGATTGTTAGTACTGTTTATTTATGTGTCTAGAGTTGTGTTATGTGTTTATGTGTTTTAGTTAGTGTATCATTATAGATTACCATGCTAGTAATAAGTGCAATATTTAAGACTAGTTTTTTTTTTTTTTTTTAAGCGTGTGTAATTAATGAATAAACATAAATAAATAAAAAATATGAATAAGGAAAATACATACTAATACATAAAATGCCTACAACGTCTATAATAAATGAATATATAATAGTACATTATGATACGAGTGTGCTATGTTAAGCGAGCGCGATAAGGAAGCCGAGAGCGTAATGACTAATAGCACAAGAGTTCCATACGACTGTTTTCGTCACACTTGCGAGGAAAAAACAATATTATTTTTGATAATAATCAACCACACAGCGAAAACGTCAACAAACATTTGCGGAAAATGGCGCCCAAATCAGTAATGCGCGCGCAGGTTGACATTTACTTCAGCGGCATAAGAACTCTTTGTTGGTATTACAAAAAAAACTGTAAGTATTACCGTATTATGTGCCGTAATGTAAAGTAAAAAGCACGCGTGCGTAATAGCTTGGATTATGAGCCTAAAACCGATGCATTAAGATCCACTTTACGAGCAAGTGTGATGAAAAACATATATGTATGTATATGTATAGCACGCTTAACACTGGAGTTTGGAGAAAGATTTGGAAAGTAATACATGGTTTTCGACGCTCCCGCCATGGTTTTTCCATGCCCAATTGACGTTTCTGTTTGTTCCAGGTATATCTTCATGTTGAATAATCTCGTCAGGATTGTTTCGAGACTGAAGCTGCATAAGGAAAAAAATGGTCAGGATTGACCACTTCTGGCTCACAATGGATCCCACCTCGTATCAGCATCGACTTCTCGCTCGTAAAATGTATAGCGACAATATATGGTGTAATACAAAAAAAAGGGTTGGTAGTCTTTTTACAGAAGGTGCATGGCTTGTCAATGGCTTGTTAAAAGTTTATAAGCAAAATTCTCACAGTGAAGGCTATGGCCTAATTTACAGTTTCCAAATTTTATTGAATTATTTAATTGGATGCGGTCAGCATAGCGCTATCAGCGCTTACGATGCCAGATGTGCTAATGAGAACAAACGTGGTATGAAGGAAAATAATTTGAGGTGTATGGTTCTTATCAGCGCCTTTAGGCAATTTCGGAACTTGCGTGGAATTTATATTGAGACATCAGCACCCCTATTCAGAATGGCGTCGGAAACTTCCGATTCGAATTTCGCTTCCTCCGTCATTGTTATCCTGAATGTAGCTGAGTGGCACGGATAGTGTGGAACCGAACGGAAATCTTTCCGATGGAGTTGTGAATAGGGGTGTTGTGCCCTTATCATTTACGTTCGTGATTCTGATTGCGAGCGTGCGCGAGCAGGAGGGCGCATGGCGCGAGTGTTTTGGTACGAGCAGGATGGCATGCTATCGCAATCGGAATCGCGAACGTACATGATAAGGGTGCAGGTCTATAAACTCAGAAGAAAAAATATTTATTTATTTTGAAGTATATATGTGAGCCAAAACCATGCAAGACAAGCTATGAAAAACAAAATAAAATACGTGCAAGTAGTGCATTCTTTGCATTATCAATCTAAACCCGTTCTAATGAACGTATATATGCATAAACACTTATTTATTACCATTAAATGTAAAGTATCGATTTTGATGCTATCAGAAGCTTTATTTCAATAACTGTGCACAATTTGCCACTTTTATATATACTTATTATAGATATGTTTCATATGTAACAACTAGGTCCAATATTACGAAATAAGTTCTTGTCACAACGGAAAATAATACTAAAACAATATACATATATTATACCTATACTAGATACTTGTTATACTCCGTCCGTTATGTTAATCGATTTTTGACAGCTCATAGAAAGTTGACGACATTACTTTGTAAAGCGTCTAGCAAAGTATATCCATCGAATTAAAATAATACGTTTGATATAGCATTATCTCTTTACAAGGTTACTTTGACAATTTAAATATCCTTGTAAAGAGGTGATGCTAGATTAACAGTTATTTTTTGTGTATGGGATTTAATTTGCTAGACGCCTTTAGAAAGTCATATTGTCAACTTCGCATGAACTGTCAAACTGTCACGATTAACTTAATGGACAGAGTGTAGCAAATTGGTGATATACCTACCTGTAAATGAATTTAGAGCTTCTCACATAAACGTTTTCCGAGTTCACAAGATCACTTCACCAGAGTGCGCTTGATTCACGTATTCACATATTCATGCTTTAGCTCAGGGGCCTTATTTATAAATCGTCCGCAAGAGTTGCGCTTGCGAGCGGAGCCGATCTTCGAATGATATTGTTTGAAATAAGGTTCATTATCGTTCGAAAGTCGGGTCCGCTCGCATGCGCAACTTTGCGTACGATTCGAAAATAAGGCCCAAGGGCGTCAATTTTATTTAGGTCACAAAAATATAAATGTCAGAGTCTGTATAAAAGTGAAATTTACAACCAGTTAAATTTTAACACCCCCTTTCTTTTGGTATTAACTCTAAAAAGTTGATGTATAGTCGCCGTGATTTATGTCTATCTAACCGAACATGTTTTTTTATATATACACTTAGAAAAGATCAATTGACAACTACAGAAGCTTGAAATGACGGTATTATGCATAAACGCTGTAAGAAGCGGCGCAAATGAAATTTACGTGCCTGCGGGGCTAATGTGGCTACTTTAGCCCCGCTACGCGGAGCGAAAGGAAACCACTTTCTCCTCGCAGCGGCACATACAAACGTCTACACAAAGATCGATCTCATGTTTGTCACCCTCGGCTTCGCCTCGAGAGACAATATACATGAGATCTGAGACATTCTTTACTTTTGCTCCCTAGGTGAGTAATCTACTATTTAATTGATGAAGTAGCCACCTTAGTAACTTATTGATTTCAATGTTGGTATTTAACTTGTCAACCTAAATTTTACGACTTAGTCATAGTAGATATAAAAGTAAGCTAAAGAAGTAGTTTGATTCGGGCGTATCCTTGAATTCAATACCTGATGTCGGTACGGTAAGAGCGTACCCTGAAGTATCGTAGCGTGCCTAGGGACACAGGATAACGTGACTAGATTTGGGCGTTTATTTGAAATCTAACTAATTGCTTTAGCTTATATAATCTACTGTGATTTAGTACTTCTTTTGATAGCTACGCATGATGAACTAATAATTAATCCTAGGTAAAACTACTTTGTCCTCAGAACGGAGACGATCGGTCGGGTATGGCTATAAATCATATTATATAATAAAAAAAAGGACAAAACTGTGTATACGATGTATATATTATAATTAAGTCATAGTGTTAAAAAATCATGTACGCATTTATACGCGCAATCAATTCTTGTAAATTTAATTAAAAAGAGTGATTTACGATGTTTTAGTAGTAAACAGAAAAATAATTGTCGCTGTAATTGTTGTATATTTTCCTTGACGATGCATTGTTTGTCATCGTTTACAAATGCACAAATGGTTCACAAAACCGATATTATTTTGTCATAAAACACACGGTATTTTGTTGTTGTACAAATGCGTTTCATGGCATGAAATGTGTTTATTTGTTTTAGTGAAGCGATAGGAGGCATAAAGCCACGGCTCAAAAATAGAATTAAATATTTTATTTGTAGAAACCGGTACTGGATGCTGGCATATATCATTATTAGGCTTAGATATATATTAGTGGACTTATTTATGTATATACTATACAATGTGTAGCAAAAAGGTTGAACAATACTGAATAGTACGCATGTACACATCATTATAAACAACTTTTACTATGGTGTCGACACTGAAATTGCGAAAAAATAACAGCTGTTCCATAAATTTTGTCCAAGGTCAATTTACTTTTTGTAAGGCAACAGCAGATATTTTTTTCGCGAATTCAGGTTTGGCTATATAGTAAAAGTTGTTCGTATTAATAAGTACATACATATCCTTCAGTATCGTTGAACCGTTTTGTTACGTGTTGTATATATACCTAATTTGACCCACAAATTATCAGCTATTGTTAAATATGTCTACAATATTATCAGTATTTTGTCGGTGTAAGCAACATAGCTTTATGTTTTATATTTAGATCTGGTTTTTAAATTTAAAGTTCAGCATAACGAAAAATGACAAACGTTACGCTTCTATACTTGTGTACAAAATAATACATTGTAATAATAACTTAAAATTAAATTATTTAGGTGCAATTTGCCATATATCTCATCTCATTAGGTTATTAAAAAAATGCAAGGAGTATTAAGTCAAGTAGAATAATGTAAATATACCAAAAAAACTAGCGCTACACGTAGCACGTCCACAGGTTGGACGGATTGAGAGTCTCAAGTTACTTTGTAACGAATTATTGTTTGTATAAGTAAAAATCTTAGATCAAGTAATTTTAAGTTTTATTGTCACGCGACTATTTAAAGATGTATTTTTTTTTCGGATTTGTCAAGATTTTTGAAGATATTCAGTATTACTTGTAATGACTACAATGTTGACAGATTGGATATTTTGAGTGGCTTGGCGCGTTCGATGTCTTATATGTATATATAATTCTTCTGTAGGTGTGTTGACTGAACTCCTAAACGGCTGGACCGATATTGACGGATTTTTTTGTGTGGGTCACGGTTATCTTAGATTCACATTTGAACACGGTAGGTGGCGCTGCAATGGGGTTCAATTTTTTTTCTTGGCCGTACGACGTCTGACAGGTCCGCTAGTTTTTTATGTTTGTTAATTTTGGATATGTGTACATATAGCTGGATTTTCTCGCAAATGGTTCAAATTTTAATACTTTTTTTTGCCTTCTTGTTCCTGTTAGTCAATGCCTATTGACTTACCGTAGATATAATGGTCTATTTAGTGGCAATCTAGTAATGAAAATTAGGTAGATTCTTCGTCTTCGATTCCACTTCTTTCGTTAAGTATTTTCTCTTAGCGAAGGAATCGCGTTATAGCACAACTTTGCGATTGATCGTGAGTGCGTACGCCACGTACAATTGAGTGGCTTTGTCATTTCCTTTATTCCTTCGATAAAACATAATTACCATATTCTGTGACTCGCTTAAAAGGAAATTCTGTCTACGTTTCTCCATACAAATGTATTCCTCTTTTTTCTTTTTAGATAATAAATAAATAAATACAGCGCCATCTAGCCCCAAACTAAGCAAAGCTTGTAATGCCTCTAGAGCATTTTTTTTTATAAAGTCTAGGCTACTGTAGACATGCCACTGTCATTTGCTTTTTTTCAGCAACTAACTGCTAAAGAAAATATAACCCTTCAATATAACGCTCTATAATTTACCTCTTCTATATTTTGTCACGCTTTCACGCATGACAAAGCTAGACAGATAGATTATTTACTGATAGATGATTTACTTTGTATCATCTATTGGTTCTTTTTGTAGTATACTCCTACTTATACTATGTCCATTATGTTAATCGCTTTTTGTCAATTTAACGATATAACATTGTAAAGCGTCTGCAAATTATATACCGTACAAATAAATATGTTTAATCTAGCATTACCTCTTTACAAGGTTACGGCGACAGGTGAAATAGCCTCGCAAGGAGGTAATCCTTTAAGAAACCAATTTATTTGTATGGGATATAGTTTGCTAGACGCTTTACAAGGTTATGTCGTCAACTTGGCACGAGCTGTCAAAACGCGATAAACATAATGGAGTATAGTACGTACAACTACACCTTGCTGAAACTTTCAATTCATTTAAACTTTGCTTGATTATCTTCTCTTGGTCATAAAATCGTCGAACGATCTATAAGCCGTCAAACTTCTGATTGGTGTTGCATCTGTATTATATTAGCAAAATATGAAATGTGTTCATAAAACGTTCAGTTTTTTAGAAAAAGCTATTGTAGCTTTTGGGAAATTGACGTTTTTAACTAGCTCGTATTAAGTGGTTTTGTGCCATTATTGTATATAGTGATGTTTGGAGAAGTTGCAGTGTTTTATTTTTAAATACAACAAAGTATAATACATAATAACTTTTATAGGTAAGAATGTTGTCGCAAATTTTAAAAGCAGCTCGTATGAGTGGCCAGCTTTTGAAAGTACTAGTCAGTAAAAAACTAAACTACGGATGTCAAAAATTTTAGAAAAATTGTATTATTTTATAGCTAGCAGTTTGTTCACGACGCTTCTTGTTTTTAAAATACCGTTTTAAAATTGTACCTCCTCTAATATTTCTTATAATATTTTTATTTTAGGTAATTTATAAAAAAAACTAATACTTATTATTATAAATATATTATATAGCTACTTCTACCTAGTGTAGATTTTAAGTGCGTAAAGTACTATTTTGTTGATACTTACAAAATAATGCTATTCTTTTAAATTGAACTATAACTATAACGAATTTGATATCACAACAAAACTACTGTAGATCTTCATAATTTTATCGATTATATTTATGTAAAACCTCATAAAAAATATGTTAACTAAAAAGCAACAAAAACAAGTTTTTTTGGTTATTGCCCCCTTTACGGCCTACTTTATTTTTAAACTAGATCCACACTGGACGCTTTTAGCTTCAACTTAATATATGAGAGAGAAACTTATTAGCTCGAAAGACTTGCTGTTATTTTTTTTTATTTGTATGTGGTTCGTCATGATATTCAGTTGCTTATTTTAGTTGCAATATGAATCGAACTAGTTCTTACTAAAACGGCACTAGCCCAAAAACATTATTATTTTATATTACACTAAACGTTAATTTTATTGTTGTGAGAGATGCAGTTAAATGCAAGTTGAAGCTGAAGGGTCACGAATGTGGACAGCTATTGACCACTGCCCTGTCCTCGGCCTGCTAATTTCTTAATTAAAGAGAGCATTTTAATAACTAAACTAATAATCACTAAATCTTAATAATTAAAACTAATGTTAGATTGTAATGATTTTGGCGCCTCGAAGGTTCAGCACACGCACCACTCAAAAAATTGTGTCTATACTTTTAATCTGTCTTAATGTTGATAAAATTTATAATGTACGTGTCTTAAACGTGACAGACTTATAATGTTTGTGTCTTAAACGTGACAGACTTATAACTTATATTTCTTAAACGTGACAGGCTAATAATTTATGTTTCTTAAACGTGACAGACTTATAATGAATGTGTCTTAAACGTGACAGACTTATAACTTATGTTTCTTAAACGTGACAGGCTAATAACTTATGTTTCTTAAACGTGACAGACTTATAATATTTGTGTCTTAAACGTGACAGACTTATAACTTATGTTTCTTAAACGTGACAGGCTAATAACTTATATTTCTTAAACGTGACAGACTTATAATGTTTGTGTCTTAAACGTGACAGACTTATAACTTATGTTTCTTAAACGTGACAGGCTTATAATTTTTGCGTCTAAAATGTGACAGACTTATAATTTAGTCTTAAACGTAATAAACTTCTAATATGACTTTGTCTGTCTCGTGGGACAAAAACAGTGGATAAAATTAATCGCATAACGTCAACGTTCGTATAGTGTCGTTTATCCTGTTCGGTTCAGGGATCAATAGTATTTTGTTTTATATTCAAGCTTACTATCTTGCCGGCATCGATACAAAATACTTTTACTTGCCTGCGGGGCTAAAGTGGCTACTTTAGTTCCGCTACGCGGAGCGAAAAGAACCACTTCATAATCAACAGACAGACAGACGGTCAACGGAGTGCTCCTATAAGGGTTCCTTTTTTCCTTTTGAGGTACGGAACCCTAATAGTGTTCAAGAATAGACAAAGTTCAGGTCCAATAAGATAACGGCTTACGCTATGACGTGCAATAACAATATCTTCAAAAATATTTATTTTGTTTGGTCTACCTGGTGGCATTAAAACAAATACAGGTATATTACAATTAAAATAGCTAAAATACTTATACTTCTTGAGGAGCAGTGTCGTAATCGTAACTAGCCTTTCATGCGCCCAGTGCGAGCTCATACCTACATTGTAGGTCCAATATAGTCGACGTTACGCAACACAGTCCTCTTTTGCCTATTGGTATTTGGTAACAAACTTCTTTAGTAACTTTATGAGTGGGTTGCACAACGACTTCTGAGCAGTTACGTACATCACTACCCATCAATTGACGCGCGTTTACTGTGGCTATTAACGAAGTAACGTTATATAAAAATATATTTTGCATCTCAATGAGGTTCCACAGGCACTTACAGGTGCCTTACTTACTGTACTTACTTTACAGGTGAGTTGTGTTGAGACAATAGACGATCTTTGCAACCTTGCTTTGCGATTCCATCTATGCAACCGCGATAACCTCAGAACATGAAGCCCACTTTTCAACATTAGGAAATAAGCTGCGTCCCGCAGTCATAATCCCAGAGGAACCGTTAATCTTTCGGTTAAGCTTGGCAGTTGCTGAAGCCGATCTTTATAATTAAAATCGCGTCGCCTCGATGTTCGTTGATACGTCAAACAGGCAAATGAACCAACAAATGCTTTTTCACATTTATACTACCTACTATTACTAGGCAAGGACTAGGATAAATTATACTATGTTTCATTTCTGAACTTTAAGAAGAATTTTGGCCTTTTGGATTAGGTATATAATAAATTGTACTTACCTATCAAAATTTATAGGCATATGTACTGAGTCCAAACAGGGTAGTCAATGCGGGATAGTTATGAAGAACAACCTGCGCTAGTAATGTGTGAAATAAAAAAAAATATATAGCTCAAACTAACATTTATCTATTAGTGATGTTATAATTATGTTAGTTTTTCAAACCAGTTACAATTTCTTCGATTTCGCTCTTTCTGTATAAACACTAAATGTTATGTTTATAATTTTTTGTAAAATTATGTAACGTTTTGTGAAAATACTAGCATTTTGATAAGAAAATAGAGTCAATGCACAAAGATAAACTGCATTTCCACAGGTTACCCCTTACAGATACCGATTTATGTTCTGTTCAAAATCGGCTAATCTTGTTCAAGAAAACTGCAAAGATTGGGACGCAGTGTTCTCATTGGCTATTTCAATAGCCTATCAAAACTACCAATTAATCAAAGAGAACTAGTATTTTCGTAAAGCTATTTTAACGGACGACTCTTGGTGTTCTCAGATATTATTGAACGCAGACTGTGTATTTATGAAGTAATCTGTTTACATGTCAATAATGTATGAAATATTTAAATCACTATATTACACTTGAACCAATATTTTTTTGTAATAGCTGTCTTGCCTCTTTTAACATGTGCACACAATAAGCAATAGTCCGTAGGCGCCAGTTTACCCGGGGTTAAAACCTGTTTTAACAGTCTTCATTTTAATTTTCTTTGAATTTTCAAACTGTTTCCGCTTAATTTACGTGCAAAAACGCGATCTAAAGTGAGTTGTCTGCGCAGGTTATTATTAAAGTTAGCGCATAGTGCTCAAACTGCGGAAAGGTACTTTATCTAACCTTTATATTACCTTTAGTGTCCTAATTAAAACGATTTTCAATAGTAGCTGCTCCGTGTATTTATCGGAGTGTTGTGGCCGGCGGCAAAAAAACGCTTAGTTACTATCGGGAATGGTAACGAGTATAAGTGTTGAAAGTAGCCACTATAGCGGCAGTACCTGTACAATTGTACATATAAGATTTATGACACTGATGATCGGAAGTAGCGACATTAGTATCTGTAAAACATTGAATGTTTGTGTGGCTGTTGAAAAAAGATAATAAATTATGTTTACGGTTACTGCTACCGCTCGTGGCGACATGGTTCATGGCTGTTTTAATTTCATTGATTTTTTTCTTCTGAACTCAATAACTACTGGTCGAAATAGCTTGGCAGGAAAGAGTAGAAACGAATAGGGAGACGCTAACGAAAATAGTTACAAATTGTAGCAACCCCATGCTTATTTTTGTTTTTAATAGTTCCTGGCCATGGATACTAGTCCTTCAGCCGAATACATATTTCTTCATCGATCCTTCTTTCTGTAGTTAAATGAGTCGTAGTCACAGTCCAAGTCACACACAGTAAGTCACAGTCAAGTCTAATCATGCCCTAGTAAAGTTGTGGCAACTTTACTACAAGCTTCTTCCGAGTTTTGGAAACAACACGAAAAGACACGTTTCACTACATTATATCACTTGCCCACACTCTTGCTCGTAAATCAGCACTTAATGAATAAAACGCCACCATTTTTATGCATTAACACTCGAAAAAACACAAGTTTTGGAAAATAATACAATGCATCGACATGATTTTCGCGTTCCCGCCAAAACTCCACCCCATGCTTATGATCCACAGTATCGCCAGAAAAGAAAATGTCTCCTTTTTTGTGACTTTTTTGCCGGGTTATAGGTTACTAGTATTAGATAATTATGTTTAATTCCCAAACTAGGTATGTGTAAAATTGATCGTTTAGTGGTAAAAATCGAATGGACTTATCTTCGCTTGACGTTTTTCAATATGTTAAATGTGCTCATCATGAGGCAGCCAATTTATCCGACTATCGATGTCGTTAAGGAAAAGATTTGCGTTACTTTCGTTTGAAATTTTAATTATAACATGATTAATAAATAACCATAATAGTAACAAATGTATCTAACAACAATAATTAGTTTTACGTTAAATTTTACGCAGTGTGTTTACTATGTACTTATATTTAAAGAATTCTTTTAATTTTACGTTTATTTTAATGTAGCATGCCTTATGGTAAGGCGGCACTGATCTTTAGATTTGAGTTATCGTTGAAGCAAAAATAAACATTTTCTCTTTATTTATTTTGTTTTATTTTTCGTTCTATTAATCTTTTTTCATTTTAATATATTTTTAATAGGGAGCCTGCTTGGAATTTTATAAAGTATTATGACTCCGAATTTACATTGTTAGTAGTATTTTATGAATAATGTATTTACGAGGATTTTGAACATGAGTTCGTAAAATTTAATGTGTATAAAAAAATTAATATTGAAGACTGTAAATTAAGGGACGACCCACAAAATTCGTTTGAGATCTGGTCCACCCCTCCCCTTTAGGCCTTTTCTGAGCCAAATACCTACTAGATATTCTTGGATGGGGCGATGTGACCACTTTGTCGGGCTCTTCTATAATAACTGATTACTTATAATATTATATTCGATCAGACGTTTATCTTACTAGTAAGGAGTATAAACTTAAACTAACTGTCCCAAAAATTTAAAATTGGTGTTAAATGTGTACTTTTTAATGTGAAATAAATGACTCTGAAAATGTTGTTCTTTTTTATTAAGTTTTCCTATTTATGAAGTTTTATTCTTATTTTATTCAGACTGCTTCTTTGTAACCGATGTTATAGACTTTAAGGTGCATAGCACCACAGAAAAGCGAAAGCCCTACTTCCAGCATAGCACACTGCCAGATTCGAGGCGGCGGCGCGGCGGCGTGGTAGAAGAGTCAAGCCCAAGGCGCCCGCGCCTCAACGTCGCGACGTCGAGGCAGCGGCCGCGCGGCGCAGGCGCCTTCGCTTCGACTCTGTCAGTGTGCTGTGCGACTATGGAGGCGTACTTAGGTATTAGGCGACTCAATGAAGCTTTCTTGTAAAGTCAACGTGTTCTTCAGTGAGACAGCTTACTATAAATATAAGTGAGAACCGTCAGACTGGCATCTTTTTCTGCTGATAAAATAGGTATGGGCATCTTCAACAGATCGAATAAGCTATATCTTAGCAAAAATTTTAGAAATAATACGGCGCCACTATCACAACTACTTCTAAATACTAGCAACCCTGTGGTACTTTAGTTTAGAGGAAATTGCATGAATTTCACCCACTGACATCTCATCCCATCTGAGTATTGTTAGTAGAGAAAAAAGTTCCCGTTTCAAGAGTTTTGCCATAACTTCTAGCTCTAGGTATTCTATCTTCGGCCGCTCATATCATCAGATTAGTTGAGGCAGATAAGGATCTATTTCTAAGTAAAAAAACAGTCTAAAATTCTATAACAGTCTGTATATTTTCTGTAAACCCTTAAAAGTAAAGCGCACAATCTTAGAGGTCAGCTATGCATTCAAAGTCGCGCAGCACTGAGTTGTCCATTATTACCACAGGTTACAACTTTATTCGACAACAGACCACATGTCAATGTTACCTATCGTTTTTAAATAAAACTCTTAAATTCGAAGGTGAACGCGTTTATCCTAGTGGGATAAATGTCCCATGTCAATCTTTAGATAAGTTTTTTATGGGAGTGAACTTGCACTGGCTAAGCTATACCTTGAAAACATTGAGCTAATATCTATAGTAACAAACGTGTAAAAAAAATATCTGAACCAAAACTCGGCGCACGCCAAACAGTGCGCCGAATTTATGAACGACTTGAACTACGATAGGAAACAAGCGCTCAAGCATACATTGAACACTATACAAGCGACATAACATCTAAATTAGAACAATTCTGAACTATATAATGCACGTATATGTATGTACAACGGCAGTCGGACGTTTTTTGACTGTTTTCACTTAGAGATTGTGACTCTTTAGATATTAGCTCAATGCTTGCAGAACTTTATTTTTTATTACGCCGTACCGCACTGCTCTAGTCACCCTGATATATTAGATGCTAAATCTCTTCATACCCAGTAATTACTCTGTGCAATATAACTACATAAATTAGAATAAAACGTGACATTCTGTACATGATTGCATTTATTACTTTCTTACAACGCTACAGTCCGGCTTGTGCGTCGGGCTTGGCGGAGGGCGCCCCGATCGGGGCGTCTGTGGCCGTGGCGGCGTTCTCCATGTCCCTCAGGCCAGCCTCGAACTCCACAGGGTCGACTAGCTTCTTTCTGGGGAAAGGCGGCGGGCCCAGTATGGCCGACACTTGCTTGTAGTTGAGAGTCTCTTTCTTTAGTAGCTCTTCGGCAAGCTGTAATGAAATTAGTTGCGTTTTTTAATGATTCTTTTGACTGTCATCTTGTCAAATGTTAACAAAAGGCTCTGTCTTGACTGATTGACTGACTGACTGACAGACAACGCAAGCCCAAACCGCTGGTCGTACAGACTTGAAATTTGGAGGGTGTATTCGTCTCGATGCGCACTGCGCAGGGGTGTACTAAGAAAGGATTTTGCGAAATTCGACCCCTAAGGGTTTCAAACGTTTGTATGAAAGTCTTTTGTTTTTGTACTTTTAGTTTCGAAAATATGGATTTGGATAGTTAATTTAAAATAAAAATGCAATTTTTAAACTTTTTTTGACAGGTACGATTTAAGGTGTGGAATGTTGTATGAAAAGTTCGTCGTTTTTGAAGTTATAGTGATGAAAATTCATATTTGGGTATTTCATTCAAAGGGGGGGTCGGTAAGTCGGGAGAGTTGGGGGAGTTGAAAGGCGTAAAAAATTGCTCGGGATGATTTAAAGTGGTGAATTTTGGGAGCGGGCCGAATTTCTTACGTACGCGGACGAAGTCGCGGGCGACCTCTAGTATACTATTAATGCGAAAGTTTGTCGGTAGGTGTGTGTATGTTTGTTACCTCTTCACGCCGAAACGACTGGACAGATTTAGATGATACTCGGAATGGATATAGCCTATTTCGCGGAATAACGTGTATATGTCGTTTTTCATCACAGCTGCAAGAGTAACTAACATTTCAAACATTTCCACGTGTTATATACATTTGTTCTATGTCCGGGTATTATAACTAACAAACATAAAATTCGCTATTATATTTTCAAAAAGCACAGCATAAGTAAATAAATAAATATCGGTGGTAGTTTTTTACACATTTTTCATATTTTTTTTTCAGCATTTTAGGTACCTATATCTATTTACAAGAAATTTAAATAATCAGTTATTAAAAAAAAAATGCTTTGTTTGGGGCTAGATGGCGCTGTGTGAAATGTCCAGCAATATTTATTTAAGCCTTGAATCCTTACCGCTTTCAGTTTATCCTGGTTTTTCCGCAGTATATCTTCCGTCCTGTAATATGCGTTAGCTATTAGCTTCCGCGCCTCGAGGTCGATCAGGTTTTTCAGCATGCGACTGAAGGGGGCCTTGCCGTGCTCCTTTATATCTGGGAAGGATACTAGGCCCACCGAAGGCGACATCCCGTATACTCGGATCTAAAATACATCAAATACATGTAATTTTTTAAAATCATATTTTTTTGCTATCTCACCAGTCATTTCTAAATGAAGGAAGAAGAATGAATCTGTCAAGAATATTCAGTCAAAGAAAGAAGAACATCTGTAAAGAATATCGAGTTACCTGTGCGTATGCTATCTTGGTGACCTTTTCGAGGTCGTTTTGCGCGCCGCTCGTGATGGAGTTGAAGACGATGGCTTCAGCCGCCCGCCCGCCCAGTGCCATGCACATGCGATCGAATAACTAAAATAACAAAAAAATAAGTTTCAGATAGAATAGACTTTGATAAATTATATGCCTAGATAGACTTATAGATCCTAAACGTGTCGAAAAAATAGCGGTTAACTGTTAGCCTCTTATGCACGCACACTATAACAACGACAATGTTGCAACGCGAGTGTAAGACATGGCTGTCACGCACACTAGTACTAAATTTTTCTTTCATAAACAGTACGAGACTCTATCTAGACATATTATTTATCAAAGAGTATAGATTACGTACGCGTGAGGAGTCGTCTTAATGTGGATACAGGCAAATGTTTTCGCAGATGGCGCGAGCGGCGGTCCGGATGTGGCAAAATCAAGTTTTCTTGTTAATCGTAGCTTATATCCTATCTGCTCTTGATGTGGGCGTTGTCGATAATTTCAAGGAAAAATACTGGGTGCTGTGCCTTGTTTTAAGAATCTATGCAGCTGTTAACAGCCTGAAAATAGATTTGTAGATTAGATAGTTGTTTAAATTGTATGTTGCACAGAGGTCTAATTGGCAAGGCCAAGAATTACTGTACAAACCAGTATATATGCAGATTCTCTTTGGTAATCCGAGTCTAATAAGAGTAAAACCATAAAATTGTAGAAAATAAACAATTAATTGTATGAGATTGACAGTTGCATCACCGAATACGAGTCAAATTGATCAAGGAGCTTGGGAGATACGGCGGTCGGGAATTCTCAGTTCGCTGACTAATGACTAGTTATAGAGCAGTTGATTTATTCGTTATTTCGGAGTCCTGTGGTTGTTTACATTGATGGGTGTGAGGATGGGTCATTGAGGTCTTTTAGGCTTATTACTACCGTTCTGTCCAAATTCACCTCATACGAAAATGATTAGTTTAAATACAACTGCTATCCACTGCGAGTACGTCAGAATTTCATTGAATTTAATTACTGAGATTGGCCAATCTCAAGCTTAGAACGTTACGTCGCCCCCTGCCCGCAACGGTTAGTGGTGTTTGTAGGAGAAGTTATGTTCTCGTGAACATAACTTGCTTTTTAAGTGGCTCGTGCCATCAACAGGCTATATGATCTGTGGTTCTGCCTAACCCTGACTGTACCTCTTCCTTGTTGTACAGCTTCTGGTCGGAGGTGGTGTATTGCGCGAACCCTAGCGCGTTGTTAGTTCGGGGTACGATGGTGACCTTCAGCAGCGCGTCCGTGTGTTCTAGCAGCCACCCCACTAGAGCGTGTCCTGATTCGTGGTATGCCACAATCTTCTTCTCCCCCGGGGACATGGCGTGAGAACGCTTCTCTGTCCCACCTATAAAACAGACACAGACTTAATGCAAGTTACCGGAGGCGAAGCGAAGAAAAACTGGTTTGCTAGATCAAATGTTTTAGGTATTTACTATTAAATAACGGTCTTACAAAAATTATACAACACACATAAAGATCACATATTGTTACACAATAAATTGTACTTTACTTGATCATATACAATCCTGAAAACAGGCTAAAATAAAAGTCTGAAACGAAATTTCTAACTTTGCAATATTTTTTTATGTTTTTTTTTTTTTAGTTTTCCTCTGAACTCTTATTAAATTCAACTTGGTCACAAAATAGATCCAACTGTTTCACAACATGCCGCACTCGCCTTAAAATGCCTTGCCTTAAAGGCCGATGAATATGCTACAACATTTCATGTTATCATAGAATATATCGCTACTTATACAAAAGAAATGATGAAGATAATATATGTTACAAAATTGTATGCGAGCGACGTTTTATTTGACAGGAAATATTATAGCATCTTCATCGTCTGTGACGGCTTTAAGACTTTAATTTACAGTATTCGAACACATTTTGTCCAAGCAAAGTGAGGTTCTCCAGGTCTACTGCCTTTTTGTGTATGTTTGAATGTTCGAACGTGTGTATGTCTGTATGTTTGCATGACGATAACTTGCGAACTGTTGATACGATCTTTATGACATTTTGTAAGCAAGAGTTCGTGTAAATACAATTATCAAGTTCGAATAGGAACCACATAGGTCAACGGGTCGCCAGGTCTAAGTTCTTTGCGATCTACTGCTACTGCTTTGAAATAATAATAATAATATCTATCAACGTATCAAGAACCAGATTTCGCACGCCGTTATTGGAATGCGAAAAATAAAGAGGGTCGCGCACTAAGTTGCCAAACTATAGTAGTACTTTCACCGTTGACTGACGTAACCAGCCTGTCGAAAATTGCCTTCAATAAGATCGTAGTGGTGTAAAAGGGCACTTACCGACGACTCTTTCGACGGCGTACTCCAAGTTCTTCGCCTTGACGATGGACTGTTTAAAGCGTGCCGCGTGCAGTGCAGCCTCGTTGCACACATTGGCGATGTCCGCGCCGCTGAACCCAGGCGTCAGGTAAGCCAGTCTGCAACATTGAAATAACTGCCTTTAAACATTCACCCCATTCATTGGCCTTCACAAAAGCATGCTTTTGTGAAGGCCAATGCCTTCCCGGGCTATTGCCCGGGAGTTGTGACAAGTTGATATAATGGAGGATGGGAAAATTCGACATGACTAATAACAGCGCGAAATACTAAATTTTGAATGGAATTAGTGAATTCACTTAAATTTCGAAGTGCGGGAATTATCGGTCAAGCAAGTCAAGTGAGTGGACTTAGGACTTCGGTTGCTTTGCATTTATTTTATCTATAGGGGGGAGGCAGCGAGGCAGCTTTACCTCCCTGCACCCCCTAGAGACGCCCATTGGCCTTCGTCCAGCAGTGGCCGTCTTCTGACTGAGGATGTGCAGCCTCAACGAAAGATAGCGCTGTTAGATCAGCATTATGCTGAGTTGAAGCCATTTTTGTGACGTCATCCCAGGATTGGTAATTAACTATAGTTAAGAAGAGCGTAAACCAATACTGTGGACCTTACGCGATTGAGGACCGAAAATTCAAGGAGACAGATTCTCTTGACCACTAAATTGTAACTATACGTATACATTAACAGCCTTACCTAAAATAATCTCGATTCTCTTAGTCACTGCTTAAACTTCTCTGTCTTGTTCTTGCATGTTACACTTCACGTCAGAGAGAAGATGGCAGAGCATCTTAAGCAGTGACTAACGGTTGAAAAGTTTTTTTTAAGTAAGACTGTTAAGGTCCAGAATACCAAGCGCGATCTCGCTCGTACATTTCAATATTTTTGGAGACATACACGGAATGTTATAACATAAAACTAAATCAAAAAAAAACAGTAAAAACTCTGAAAATAATATTATAAAATCAAAAATATACTTTTAATCCGAAAACGTGTTCAATTGTTCATACATAAACATGGCCAAATTCGAAGCTTAGATACGATAGCTTGTTTGGGTTGAATATGTTGAAGTTACCGTTTGACATAATGGTCGGGCAGAGGTTCCAGAACGATGCTCTTGAGATGGCGGTGGAAGATTTCTTCTCGTTCCAGCAGCGTCGGCAGGTCGATCAGGATGTGACGGTCAAAGCGCCCGGGCCGTAGCAACGCCTAAGAAATTCATTAATAATAATAAAAGAACGCTCCGAACAATAAAGTAAATAAATTCATTTAGGCTCAGTGGCCAGCCCTAGTGGCAGAGTTAATGTGCCGCCTGAAGTCCTCTCTATAAAAACGCAAGACTCGTAACTCAGCGATCAAAAATTATGCAACGTTAATATAATTTAAAAGTTCAATCAAAATAATAATAATAAGAAAAAGTATATATAACTAACTGATAAAAATGGTTATGATTTTAGTATCTATGTATGTGTGTAACACAGATGATATAGCCTGTTGATGGCTCGTGAACTTAATTTCTCCTACAAACACGACTCACCGTTGCGGGCAGGGGGCGAGGTAACGTTCTATGCTTGCGATTGGCCAATCACTGGGATGACGCAATCTGAGTTATGAAATTAAATTAAATTCAGACGTACTCGCAGTGGCTAGCAGTGGTTTTTAAACTACAAATTTTCGGACGATCCGTCAATAGGGTATATAGTCTTTGGTATGTAAGTATGCCAGTTTATGTTATATCAAAGGATATAATATGACGACACATCAAATACAATCTGGCGGTTGCCATAGCCTATATTTTCATATCAGAATAATGAAAAAATTTTTTTTTTTTTAAATAAAATAAAAGTACAACTATAATGACTGTATGTATGATTTGCAGCCAAAAATATAGCTTCTGTTCAGGTTTAAGTTTTCAACCTAATCTTTTCTGTTTTATTTATATGGTTATGAAATGATTACTTATAATGGTTATGGTATGATTACTCACATTAATAAACACACGCACACACATCAAATATTTACACATGTTTTTAATAAAACAAAAATGTGTCAAAACCACGTCAGTTTTCGTAGCAAAACCTATCTCGTTGCGTAGTCGATTAAAAAACATGCCCTGACCTTGTCAAGCACATCAGCTCTGTTCGTGGAAGCGAGCACCACGATCCCCTCCTTGCTCTTCATGCCGTCCATTTCGACGAGTAGCTGGTTGAGGGTCTGCTCGCCCTCCCCGCCCCCGGGGCCGAACGAAGAGCTGCTAGAGGACCGCGCGCGCCCCACCGCATCCATTTCGTCGATGTAGATGATGCAGGGCACCCTGGACGCCGCCTCCTTGAATAGGTCCCTGGAAATATTGAACCACTCTATTTATTACCAGAAGACGGCCACTGCTAGACGAAAGCTTCCCCCTTAATAGGGAGGGGTTGCCACAATCCCCACGCTTGGCAGGCTGCTTGGGTATTGCAGAATGCTCACCACCGTTAAGGGGGCGACCAATGCCAAAAGTAAGTAAAAGGTGTATTTTTAAACACATCGTTTAATGATTAAGAACGTCAATATTCAGATTTAAAAAAATACTACAGTTAGGGGAAAACCCTATAGAAGCCGAGTGACCGAATAGAATTTTGAAAAATAATCTGGCTTAGTAAAAATAAATATTACAAATTACTAACAAAAAAAAACTCTTTTAATTCAAATGGTCTAAATTATCAGCGACATCACCACATTATTTTTTACGAATTACACAGCCAGACGAATGTTTTAGCAGAGTAACTGTTAATTTTTATTTATATCATGCCTATATTTTGAATAATTAAATAAAATCTCACCTAAATTGCTCAAAGCCATTATCATCATCAATTATATCATGCGATTTTCGACTCTAAACTAATGCAAGACGCGCGGTTGAAATCTGATATTTTTCTGGCATTAGGCGTACTCTTAACCGAGAGGACGCTGCTGCCCGTCCTCCGGTGGGTCTGGTTGCAGTTTAAGGACATGCCCAGGCCTGGGCACTCATATTCTAATTGCATTCTAAATGCTGTAGTGGTACTCTCTGGGGAAGTACCACACCTTTGCCAGTTATTCAACCGCCAAGCAGTAGTGTGCAAGAATTACTGTGTTCCAGTTTGAAGGGCAATGGTACCAGAGAAATTACTGGGTATGAAGAGATTTAACATCTAATATCTCAGGGTGACGAGCGCAGTGCAGTGCGGCACAGGATTGTGTTCGAAAGTTCGTAATTCTGGCACTGCTACTACTGTTAGTGGCAGGCGTGACGCTTACCACCACGCGAACGTCTTGCTAGTCTCGTCACTTGAAAAAACAAAAAAAAAATAGAAAAGAAAGTGGTACGACTCTATTGCAGTCTGCTTGGGGAAGAACCACGCTTTCCCAGTTGTTCAACCGTCAAACAGTACTGTAGAAACTTTACTGTGTGTTCGGTGTTGAGGGGTAATGTTACCAGTGAAATTACTGGGCCTGAAGAGAGTTGACATCTAATATCTCAGGCTGACGTGCGCAGGGCAGTGCGGCGCAGGATTGTGTTCTTTTCGACTTTTTATCTATATCATTATCATCACGCGGGTGAAGCCGCGGGGCACAGTTGGTATAAAACGTATAAAAACTGTCTGCAGCACGTGTTCCATGTGTGGCTTAGCTTAGAGTTACCCATTCATTCTGACCTTGAAAATAAAATTCAATATTTAGATTATATAGACGATTACATTACAACGCGTATATGTTTACAACCCTTTAAACATTTTTGACGTATTTGTGTTCCACGTACCTGACCCTGGCCGCCCCTAGGCCTCCAATCATCTCTATGAACTCGGAGCCGTTCATAGACAGGAAGGGCACGTTGGCCTCCGTCGCCACCGCTTTAGCAAGCAAAGTCTTCCCACAGCCAGGCGGGCCGAGTAACAGCGCGCCTTTGGGAACCTGCGTACATAAAACCATGGGCATGAATTAAAAGGAAACTTTTTTTATGAATCAGGCAGCGTGATAGCGCTTAACTGAGAAGATTCCTAGTGAAGCGGACCTGGATCATCAACAGCGGGAAGACGTCCACTGCTGGACGAAGGCCTCGTCTTAATAGGTAGGGGGGGGGGGGGGGGAAGCGGACCTGGATATATGTCCTAAAACTGCATCCAGAACCACCGGAGGACGGGAAGCAACGTCCTCTCTGTTAACGGTCGCGAGCATTCTGCGATCCCCAAGCCGCCTGCCAAGCGTTGTGATTATGCAACCCTTGCCTATTAGGGAGAGACCTTCGACCAGGTGGACGTCTTCTGACTGACAAGTAGAGCGGTAAAAGTGGCTGTCACCCTTCCGCCTCTCTTGATGTGTTGTATAGCACTGTTTCTTTTTAAGTAGCTGAAGCGTACATTCGATAGCACATGCGTCTGTATAGACGCCTGTGTGTGTGTGTGTGTGTGTATGTATAGACGCCTGTGTACAGACGCGGCCGCTTGTCGCTATTACCACTGTTTAATCGCGCAAGCTCGTGTTGGTCGCGACCACGGAAAAATGAAAGCCCTACTTCTAAGGTAGAACGGCTGTCAATACAATGTGGTATAGCAATTGTATGGAAAACCGCTGTCGCCAGTTTCACACAAAATTGCATAGAATCTACGCCGAAAAAATTCCAATCATTGGTCGCGCATTTGAAGTAAAACGGTTGAAATGCCATTTTGCAACAGATTAAAATTAATCTAATTACGATGCAATGTGGTTTGGTTTCGTACGCGTCTATTTAAATTGTCTTTTTTGAGTATTCTCATTATAAAAACATATATATTTGGAAGTCGTGTCGTCATGAAAAAGATATCGTCGTCAGCCATAAAACGTCCACTGCTGGACGAAGGCCTCCCCCTTTATGGAGGGGTGTTGCCATAATCCCCACGCTTGGCAGGCGGCTTGGGGATCGCAGAATGCTCACCACCAACCAAGAGGGCGCTGCTGCCCGTCCTCCGGTGGGTCTGGTTGCAGTTTAAGGACATACCCAGGTCCTACATGTATATTGGTGGAATTGTCATCAAGCGCATTTGCACTTAATGCCGGCTAGCGCGGCCCGTCACATTTCCGTTCTATTCCCTTCTCTCTTCAGTGGTCGCGACAGTAGCCAGTGTGCACTCAGGCTAAGTTTTGCTACACCCGGCTGAAACGTTAGTGTTCAAATAATTTCAAAACGAATCAACTCGTACCTTAGCGCCTAAGCTCTTATAATGCTCAGGCCGCTTGAGATAGTCCACAAACTCCATGACCTCAATCTTGGCCTCCCGTAGTCCGGCCACATCCTCAAACTTGACGCCTTTTCCTTGCCCGTTCATCGAATCTACTAGCGTGAATTTCGCTCGACCAAGTTGACTCTGAAACATAAACAATTTCATTTTATTGTACTGCGCCAAGCATTGCTACAAATAGCGTAATAATATACAATTAAAATTTTGTACATCTCCCGACAATTTCTTAAAACATAGCAAAATCAAAAAACTACACCAAAATCGGTTCAGCCGTTTAGCTAAGAACAAGTCATGCACCTATCAAACAAAATAATTTAAGCCGTTTGGGAACTACGACGCCACAAACAGACTTTACATTGATAATTACAGTAATTTTTTTATCGGTTTTTTGTCCCTTCATCCTTTTACTACTTGAAACGGTATTAGAGCGGAAATACATTAGACATAATCAGTTATAGCCATTTTAGTCAAAATGGACATCCGGAAATGTAACGCCTGAATCTATCACATGTGGAACGAACAGCAGATTATTACAGTAAAAGTAATAATAGTAAAAATTGTTCACAATGATGAGTACAAAGACTTCCTTTCGGATTAGTGATACTGATCCGCGTAACCCTGACTAAAAGCCACTTACAAATCCTCCAACGTTGATGTTCATTTTCATACTCTTGGTGGAGTATAGCAAGGAGATGATGACAGCAGCGATGAGGAGTGTCGTCACTATTTTACCCGCCACGCTGCCGTTCCGATCGTATATTACTCGGACACCTGAAAAGCAAATACTAATAACTATACAAGGGTGGATCCAGGGGGGGGGGCATGGGGGTCATGCCCCTGGGCTGGGTGTACGTCGACTACTATTATTTTTTCTAGTTGTAATCGAATTGGGCCTGTCCTAATTAGACATCGACTCGACTATATGACCCCTTGACTTAAAAGCTGGATCCGCCCTTGTAACTATAATAACTAATACTAATAATAACTAACTTACTAATATTTTGCTTTATTTATACGGGAATACTTCAATTTAATTAAATCGGATACTCCGCCTAAGCGTGAAAGAAAATTCACACTTTTATTTTAATGGGCGATTTCCTGACAAGCAGTTTAAAAAAAAGGTAGTTCTCTTCAACTCGATCGACGGCGCTACGTGGCAGTCAAAAACAGCATCATATTTTTGATCTGTGGTACTAAAATAAAAACCTTGACAATGACAGCCACGTCTAGTCAGCCCAAAGTCAGCGCCATCTACAATGAGCTTCTTTTTATTTAAAATTGTTTTTTTTTATTCTTCATCAGCCCGGAGACGTCCACTGCTGAACGAAGGCCTCCCCCTTAGAGCGCCACACTGTACGACAACCTGCCATTTGCATCCACCGGTTGCCCGCGACTTTTACAATGACAGTTTTTTTATTACCTGTGAGAAAATCGTCCATTAAACCTGATTATTCCCGTATAAATATAAAAAAATCTGTCAAAACCACGTCAGTTTTCAAATACTTATAATCATTATATTTATTATTTTTCCGGGATCGGTCCGGCATTCTTATAGGGTTTACACTAGGTTACTCCATTTTAAGGAGCTATTTGTAGACTTGTTTAACTTTACACTTGAGATTTGTTTGTTGTAAGCACTTTTGGCAAATGTGAGTGTGATGTGTGTGTGTGTGTGTGAGGCTAAACAAGATTTCAAGAGGTCATTAAATATTTTAGGTTGAAATAATATCGAGTAGATACAGCTGGTAAAAAATAATAGTTCCGCCACTATCGCAAATAGTTCTAAACAATAGCAACCCTGTAGTATTATCTAAATGACGCATTTCGACAGGAAAGCCGGAGACAAAATAAATTTTCGAAGCAAGACTTCTTTACCAAACTATAAAATCTTTTAAACATATTTCTAATATATTAGTAGAAATATTGCGAAAGTAACATCTATACAAAAACGTATGTCTAAATCTTGGTACTGAAAATGGATGAATCAATTTTGTTATGTGTTATTCTCCGTAGGTAAAACGTAAGTCCATAAGTTCAGAATTCTGGCACTGCTACTGTTAGTGGCAGGCGTGACGCTTACCACCAGGCGAACGTCTTGCTCGTCTCGTCACTAGAAAGTATAAAAAAGCAATAACACCATAAGTTTCAAGGTATGACCTTCTTTGACTCCCAAGTTCATTTCTGTTTCTCTTAGTTTTTCTTCAAAGCGATGTATGTCTCCAACATTCATGTGGTACACTCTGTGAGTAGCCTGAAAGAGGTAAACATTAATGTCACAATCGTTTTCTTTCTTCATGGCTATATAAGAATAAAAATAAACTATAAACACCGTGGACATTTTTCACACAGCGCCATCTAGCCCCAAACTAAGCAAAGTTTGTAATATGAACAATGTCATTGTTGTTGTGTTTTGTGTTGTATTTGTTGTATAAACGTTACAACAATCACACTTACACTATACATGCAAAAGTAAATGCATGTATGTTTGTAACTTTCTCACAATGTAACGGTTCATCGGATACCCCCCCTATTAGAGCTGTTTTATCGTGAAGATATTGCAAACAGACTGAGTTACTTTCGAATTTATAACATTAGTTAGAAGTCAGACGGATTACGATTCTGATTCTTTGTGTTTGTAGATAGATAGATATATTAACTCTTTGTTGTACACACCAAAAGAAACGATAACAGTCATGATAATCACAACAAAAAAATGAACTTAATACTAGTGTTACAAATATAGTATGTTTATTGAAAAAATAATTTAAATCGGTTATTAATGTTCTGATATATAAGCGTTTAAAGTTTTTGGTAGATCCAACTCTGTCCCATTCCCACCAAACAAAAAACGCCTTACTTGTCAGAATATAATTTATATGGCGTACAGAGAAGTAACATCACGATTTGCTGTTTCGCCTCTCTGTCTAGCGTGATATTGAAATGCTTATAACATGCTTATTTTTGATCATATTTTAATTTTCTTTTCATTAACAGCTCATTTCAACATTTCAGCTTTATTTATGGGCCACATTTTAATAGGACAATTAAAAAAAACCAGTTATCTAGCCTATTGGCTAGTGTTATATATATATTGTATACTTACTCGTTTCCCTTTGATGACGGCGCCTTCGTGGAGGACGATGGTGACCACTTCCATGTCGGGACGTACTATCAGTTCCTCCACTTCACCCTTGGACAGCATCGAGTAAACAAACTCATTCCATGAGACGTAACGGATCAGCTGAAATTAGACAATCTGGGTGACTTCAAGTCGCGAGTAAATCAAGTTTCTTCTATTCTGCTTTATTCCATACGATATTGAGTCATTCTATAAATATGTATTGAGTCATTCTATAATATGTGCTGAGTCTTTCTATATTTATATAGAAGACATAGCGGGAGACCGCTCGACTTGAAATCATAAGGTTGCGGGCTCAAACTCCGGACCAATAAGCTATTAGGTTTTATGTACGGATTTTAATACCACTTTCTTTTCGGTGAAGGAAAACATCATGAGGAAACCTGCCTATGTCCAGAGAAGAAATTCAATTGTTTATGTGAATCCACTAACCTGCAACACGGCCAGTTTGGTGGTTATGGACCAATCGCCATTCGAGGGAAGGCCTATGTTCAGCAGTGGAGTATTGAATGTGTATGAATTATGGTATTAGGATTAAGTATATTGGGAAGAAAAATTATGACCTCTGGCAGGACTCGTACCTGCATACGAGCAGTCTCTATGGGTTTCCGTCTCAACTGCTTTGCCAATTAAGCTACAGAAGTCTCTGCCTTAGATGTCAAATTTCCCAACCTGTTTCAAGCTACCAACTAAAGCGTTGGTGGCCAAAAACTTAAAAATACCATAAGTGTGGAAACACTTCATACAAAAATATTCAATAAGTATATCAGCTTAAGTTGCCTGTTGCATGTTGGCGGATAGATTCACTATTAAAGTCCGGCCACTGAGAGAATGTGTTTGACAGATACAATAACATTGTCAAAAATGGAACGAAAATATTTAATTATTTTGCTATTTAATATAATCGGCTACCACCTGTATGTGTAAGTATTATAATCGCAAAACTAGTAACTAGCAAAAGTGTTTTCATTTAGCTTTAGACAATGTTATTGTATCTGTCAAACACATTCTCTCAGCGGCCGGAGTGTAGTTGTATTGTGTTTATGATGAGGTCATCTACCCATTGACAATCTTTAAGCCAATGTGACACATATTTCTTCTAAATTAATTCTAGTGTCGGTAAAATAAAAACATAAAACCAATGATATTATATAAATATAAGGAGGGAGATATGTCATATCGCGCCCTAAAATGGCTCCAGAGACTGTCTGCGCTCAATAAGCGAGACGCGCCTTATCCCTTTTGCTCTCATAAAAGTGCTATCTTTTTTCGCGCTCCGGCGCAAATCGTAAACATGATGGCACGGGAGTCATTTTCAAAAGTTGTTTTAAAACGCGATAGCGCATCTTTCGTAATCTTTGCATAAAACCATACAAAGCTGTCTAGTGATTACTGGTGTGTGGTTTAATGACAACAACTCTCACCTCATTTTGTGTGTTATCTCCCGGAACCATTAGGGAGCTTATGACAATAAGAATACATGTTGTCATCATCCAGAATGCTGCTTTCATGAGTAGTGATGGGAACTCTTCATTTTTTTTATCCTTGTCTTTGTCCTTGTCCTAAAATATTGTAAGTAAAGTATTAAAGTTATCAGATTTTAAAGCATAATGTAGATAGCGCTACCAACTTTGTGTTTTAGAATGCATCTTTAAGTTTGGTTTGCTTTATTATAAATCATTAGTATTACAGTGACATCGGAACTAAACTTAATTTGACAGGCCAAAACCTGTTGACATCCTTTTCTAACATATTGAAATGAATTGAGACGCGTATAATTTAAGTTGTGTCAGATTAGTTTAGTTTAGTGAGCGGTGCAACAGAATAGACACCATTGACTTAGATCTCATGTATATTATCTCCAGAGGCGAAGCCGAAGGTGAAAAACATGAGATCTGAGGCTTCTTTACTTGCTTCTGTGGTGTGTATACGATTTTACAAGCTGCTGCGGGGAGGAAATGGTTCCTTTCGCTCTGCATAGCTGGGCTAAAGCTGCCACTTCAGCCCCGCAGCCACGTAACATATACACGAATAATAATATATATATCATATAATATATGATATATATATATAATAATATATATATCATATAATATATGATATATATATTATAATATATATATTATTATATCATATATATTATATATAACATATATGACGCTTACCACCAGGCAAACGTCTTGTTCGTCTCATCACTTGATAATATTAAAAAAATAAAAATATAGCATAATTACCAGGCCGCCATTTGTTACATTATTGTGTAGGTTATTTAATCTTTTGTGTGAGTATTCATGAGTCAATGTATCTATTATTAATTTTTCAATTTTTTTTAAAGAAATGTTTAGTTTTTTGACCCACCTTCTGCTTGAATAAAATAGATCTTATGCTTTTACAATTCTTGTCACTTATATATCAGTCTTAAGCATAGAAATATAATAATATACTGGTTACGACATAGATATTTTAAGTTTTTAAACACACCTTATCTTTGTCATCCTGTTCTTTATTTAGCCTCTTTGGAGATGTATGCAGATTTCGAGAACATGTTTTAAAAACTGCATTTATACTTGGTAAGTTAGATCTGGTTAACAAATCACATGCTGCCTTATATTCTTGATTAAACCTTTTCAGTTTCTGAAACAATCACACTAAAACATTATAACTTGTCTGTCAACCAGAATACAATGGTCCAAGACACCTGGTTTAGTGTCAGCTGAAGGCTTTTTAATGGTGATAGAATTGTTTAAGACAACGGAATTAACAATTAACTTAAATTAACTAAAGATTTTTTTGAGGTAAAACGAGTTAAGTAATGTTTGTCTTAATGAACCTTGAAAACAGTCAAGTTTAACTTGACTTGGAGAGAAAAATTGCTGTAGTCCACATCTTCGCTTAACGTTAGATGAGTTGGCAGTTGAATGCAAGCATAATAATCAAATTAAAAAAACAATAAAATTCATCTGGTTTCCTTTTTGTCATTCAAGACGGGAATTCGCCAGACCCTCTCTAATTGTTGCCATAATCCCCATGCTTGGCAGGCGGCTTGGGGATCGCAGAATGCCACCGTTAATCGAAAGGATACTGCTTCCCAGCCTCCAGTGGTTTTGGTTGCAGTTTTAGGACATACCCAGGTTGCATAAATGTTTGCATGTTGTTTCACTTATCAGCCAGAAGACATCCACTGCTGGATAAGGGCCTCGTATGGGTTGCCATAATTCCCACGCTAGGCAGGCGGCTTGGGGACACCACACACCATTCACGTTCACACCATTGGTGTGATGCATTCTGCATTAGCCAAGAGGGTGCTGCTGCCTATCCTCAAGTGGTTCTGTTCACATTTTTAGGACATACCCAGGTCCCTAATCGTCCCTATACAGGAACATATTGTATAATGGGTATGTATGTTTTGTGTTAATTAACCCTTAACCACATAACGTCGGCCACAGTGAATCCAGCAGTTTTTGTTTTTCGAATTATTCTGTTATTATGTGAGTTATGCGTCTGTGAGTCCATGCACTTTACCCCTGGCTCCTCAGTACACATTGTGTAGTTGACGACTTCTGCGTTCAAAAGTTATAGGTAATTATATATTTTTTGCGGTCATGCGGACCGGCGTTAGTTGCTCAAAGTAAATAAATAAAAATTGATTTTTTTATCACTTTCTAATGTCTGATGATGACAATATCGTAACTTTTAAAGATGGCTAGATAGATCGGAGATCAGATCTTTAATTCAGAGTCGTAAAATGAAAGAAATGAGGCATTTTTGCCATTCAGTGTCATCAAAGATGCAGCAGATGTTTACCCATTGTAATTTTATAAAAATATGATTTGATTGCACCATAAATAGTTATAAATAATACGTTATATACAGTCCCAGAAAATAAAAAGATTTTATTAGGTGTAAATTGTAGTTTCTAGGTCAGATCTCAAGTTTTTAAATTGCCTATATTTTGTTGTTTTGTTTGAATTATACCTAAGCATTGATTTTATAAATTTCGATTTGTCTTTCATTTATGTCATTATTATTATATTTTCATGAAAAAAAAAAATTAAAATACGGTCACCATGACCCCCGTTAGGTGGTAGTGTAACTCAAAAACACATTAGGTAGGTAAGAGTTAAGTATATTAACCCCGCAAAAAAATTGATTGTCTGGCTCTCTGTTTTCCCATTTCCACCAGGGAAATGGCCTAAAATCCATTACAATGACAACACATGAGAAGCAAGTCTAAATGAAAAAATATATTAACTTAACAAAATTATAACATAATTTTGTGTCAAATAAGTGTTGGTTATTATAATACCTGCCAATGATAGGCTAAATCTAGGGCTAAAAAAAGAAATAATATAATAGATATATTAAATGTGCTTACCGGGTTTTTCGATTTCCTAGTGTAATGATGTAACACTGAAAACGATTTACAGAAATTTATTAAGTTTGGACAGTGTTTGTTTATTTGTGTGTCCAGCACTTGGGTTGTATTATTGAAGCACATTTTATGGTAAAATTTGGATGCTGATAAGGTCTTCAGCTTTTTTATGGACAACATGTCGACCGCTTTCAATAAAATTTATCGAATGATGCGATTTATGTGGGCTTTTTCACGAAAATAAATCATGGAAAATGAAGAACTATTTCAATTCAATTTCACAATGTTTTTTTTAATTTTTACTAAAATGTTTTTCATGGGCTTTTTTTTGATAATGACAACGACATTTTAGTTTAAATGCGGTTTGACGTTGACGTTATGTTTTTTTAATCTTAGCCTGACTATTGGTATTTAGCCAGTGCTTTCCTGGCGGTTTTTTTCTCCATATTTGGCATCGCACTTTGTGCGACTGACTTATAGCTGCTCAGTTTGGTAGCATGTCTGCCTTCGGGTGTGGATTCGATCCCCAGCCATGGACCATGGACAAAAATGTATGTGACGAACATAGATGCTCTGGGTGTAGTATGAATACATACTACATACTAATAAGTAACTAGGTATGTATTTACAAGAAAAAAAGTATAATTTATGTACCTATAAGTAATCTATCAACTACGTGATTTCCACCAGCGACAATGATAAGATGAATGGACGGGAAATTAACCGCATGGATTTTGAAGACTATATGTTGAGCGCCGGCTCTCCACTCGCTTCAGTTATACTCTGCCTTTGCGACATGCGAGCCATACGATACGACGATACAAACTTCATATACATGTACATGTGTTCTCTTTTTGTCTTGCAGTAATTAGATTCGCTATCTCTATTTTCCGGCAAATGTAATATGCATACTTTTATCTAGGTATGCTTGATTGTGTTGTCTTGTTAATTTTGATCGATTTGCAAGCGCTGGGCCCGTCCATTGCATTGCATTATCACCGTCACTGGTTTCCACAAAGAGAGTTTCCATAGTACAAGCTTTGCCTAATTTGTGGCGAGATGGCGCTGTGTGAAAAATGTCCACCGATATGTATTTATTCTGTCAGTGTCAAGTCAAATATGTCATGTAAGTTAATCAAATAACAGTAAATCTAAATTTACTATAGATAACTGAGTAGGGTTTTTGGCGGGAACACGGAAAAATCATGTTGTTGCATTCTATTATTTTCTTAAACTGGTGTATTTTCGCGAATTAATGATTAAAAATAGTGGTGTTATATTCATTGAGTGTTGAATTACATGCACGAGTGTGGGCAATGGATATAATGTGGTGAAACAGGTCTTTTTGTGTTGTTTTCAAAACTCCGTAGAAGCTCATAGTAAAGTCGCCACAACTTTACTAGGGCATGACTTGGACTCGACTATGATTAATTTCGTGTGACTGACTGTGATATCATGACATATTTGACTTGATTTTCATATAAATACTTGAAAAAATCATAAACTTGACACTGGCAGAATGCACAACGTGCGATGCCAAGAACTAAGAAAAAAAAACTGAGTATCTGTTAATTGACAGTTTACATCTTAACCACTGGCCAATCCTATCAGCGTTTAGAGTCCATTTCACTAAAAAAGTCCCGCGGACATTTGTGGAACTAAATTTGACAGATCGGGAGGTCGGACGGCCATGTTGTCGTTTGTCGATGTTATCAAGGTGCGTTTGTTGTGGTAGATATTTTCTGAGTTTATTATTGGATTAGTGCGTTATAAGGTTTATTTACGATGCCATAAGTTGTAAAAAGTGCAGGTCGAGAAATGATATTAAAGGTGAAGGAGTTCTGTGAAGCGGAACACAAGAATCAAGGTGTTTTAATACCATTAAACAATGTTCGCAAGAGAGTCGCCGCCATGACAGGTAAATTTTGGGGCTGCCATATACTGGTTTTTCCCCGATTGATTTCTTACAGATTGAAATTAAGTTTTTTAATGCATGATTTTTATTATGGAAAATTTTAAAAGGAATTAACACAACACAACAAAAAATTGTAAAGTTATATTCAGCAATAATGTAATTAAAGACGAAAATAATAATTCAAACTTGTTCATTCTATTGCAGGTGTGTCAGAGAAAACTGTAACGAGAGTTACAAAAGAAGGCGCAACAGCGGCGAGTACTTCTAAAGTTATTGTCACCCCAGGGAAGAGTCGCCCGCATACCAAAAAGTTCGATTTGGATGGATTTGATTTGTGCGCTATACGGCAAACAATTCTCAGTTTTTATGTTGTGAGGAAAAAATTACCAACATTGGCTAAATTACGTGTAGCTTTGAGAGAAGACATAAATTTTCAAGGGAGCATCACAACATTGCACCGTATATTGCAAAGTATCGGTTTCAATTATAAGCGATGCCAATCGAAACGTAAATTACTTATGGAACGTTATGATATTACCGCATGGCGTTCAAGATATTTGGAAAGGATCCGAAGAAATCGCAATGTGGAGAATAAACCTGTAGTATATTTAGACGAGACTTATATACACAACACTTATCATGCTAAAGTTGCTGGCAAAGTGAGGAGGAGCCTGGGATGTTCGTGTCAGAGTCATCAGGGAGTCGTTGGATAATTGCTCATGCGGGAACTGAAAATGGTTTTATTAATGGTGCATTGTTAATGTTCAAATCCCAATCCAAATCCTCAGATTACCACGATGAAATGAACTCAACAAATTTTTTGTAATGGATGAGTGAAAAAGTCATTCCTAACCTACCTGGAAGGTCACTTGTGGTAATGGACAATGCTCCGTATCACTGCACTCAAATAAATAAAGCGTCTACAATGTCAAGTATTAAACGTGACATGCAGGAATGGCTGTGAGAAAAGGGTGTACATTTTGAAGATACTTGGACAAAAGCTATATTATTTGAATTAATTAAACAAAACAAAGGTCCACCTACATATGCCGTGGATGCATTATTAAAATCTCACAATCATGAGTTGCTAAAATTGCCGCCTTACCACTGCGATCTCAATCGAAAAAATGTGGAGCCTTGTTAAGAGACGGGTAGCAGATAAAAACGTAGGCCAAGATCCAAAAGAAATTGTACGCCTAACAGAAGAGGCTTTTGAGACTGTTACAGCGGAAGATTGGGCAGCTCAGTGTAAACATGTACAGCATTTGGAGGAAGAATATTTAAAAAACGATGGTCTTATGGATGAAGAAATGGATCGATTTATTATATCCACGGCTAGTGATAGTGAAACAGAATCTGATTCTGTTTCTATTCACTCTTCTGACAGTGATCATAGTATGACCGATCATAATTATTCAATAAAACTTTGAATAAAACTTTTAAATGTTGTTTGATTTTTCTAATTTAAAGTTGGTCGAACATCTCCATTTTATATTTTGGAAATTACAGGAAGATTTATTTTTCACTAATCTGACCTTAGCGGTATGGACATAGGCACCTATATTAAAAATACATTATATTATGAAACAAATTTTTTTCTTATCTAAATATTCGGGTCGTAGTAGTTAATAAAATGAAAGTAAAGGAAAGTAAAAGTAAGGAACGTGAGATTATTTCCCCTGATTTCCCCATATTTAACCCTGGCAACATTATGTCGCGCGAATACAGCGCTGCGTCTGCGGGACTTCTTTCGTGAAACGGACTCTATCTTCTCAGCTATACACGCGACATTGGCGAAATTGCGGCCATACCGCAGAGGCCATAACCAAAGATGGATAGATAGATAGAACAGTAAATCCTCCAGCGGGAGTTTTGGCGGGAACACGGAAAAATCATGTCTTTGCATTCTATTATTTTCTTAAACTTTCGCGCAATTAATGATTAAAAATGGTGTTTTTTTAATTCATTGAGTGTTGAATTGCATGCACGAGTGTGGGCAAGTGATATAATGTGGTGAAACGTATTTTTGTGTTGTGTTTCAAAACTCTGTAAAAGCTCATAGTAAAGTCGCCACAACTTTACTAGGGCATGACTTGGACTCGACTTTGACCAATTTCGTGTGACTGACTGTGATTTCATGACATATTTGACTTGCTAATACTATATAAACTTGAACATTCACACATCTCTGGCAGACTCTGGCAGAATGCACAACGTGCGATGCCAATAACAAAGAAAAATATCCTCCAGCTACAAGATCTCAGTTCAATATTTAGACCGGCCGCATACGACGAGACGAGAAAAACCCGATAGAAAAACCGTACGGTTGCGCCCGAAGGCGCTCCGTGCATACATTTTGTACTAGGTCCCGCACACAGTAAGAAATTTCTCGAGACGCCCGTCTCTTTCGCACCAGTTAATTGTGCGCAGTATGTTACGGTCGTCCGGCGCCTGTCGAGTGCCGTGCCAAATCAATGTGCGACCACTCTTAATCACAAAAAAATTGTCTTAGTCGAGTCCAAGTCATGCCTTAGTAAAGTAACCTATGGCGACCTTACTCTAAGCTTTTACGGAGTTTTGTAAACAAAACGAAAAGACATGTTTCACCACATTAGCATATTTATCACATGCCCATACTTGTGCATGTAATTTAACACTCATTTAATAAAATACCAAACATTTTATCATTAATTCGCAAAAAACACAAGTCAAGTAGAAGAAAATAATAGAATGAAGCGACATGAGTTTCCGTGTTCCCGCCAAAATTCTCGGATAGAGAGTTGCGGTAGCTTAGAGTAATGAACTACAGAGGGAATGCACCGAATACGAGACTGAATACAGCCGAAGTAAGCCTAAATACGAAACGTAGTCCGCACAGTGAGTTGAAATAAATAGAGTAGTTATAGTCGAAAAAAACTGCTTTAAAAACTGACTAGAAGTTCCTTATATATATACACACACACACACATACACTTACGCATGTTTGTATGCAGTTTGTGAAAAAAAGGAAAGAATATGGGCGACTTTATACGCCACACCTGTTGTTAGAAAGAGACAAATATCTAATTTCTCTTACGGCGTAATAAGCTAGACAAGTTGATTGGCCAGAGCGAGCGCCCTCGCCGCGCCGGTGTGGATCTCTTTCACTCTCTCACACAAGACGATCTATCTATCTCGGCCATCCATTTCAAAGTGACAACAGTCGCCTTAGATAAAATAAATTTCATTTTTTCTCATTGCAATAAAAATACAGTACTTACGCGTGCAATGACATTTTTTTTGTCTCTCACAGTGCTTGTGTAGATTGTGCAGTGTCTAAATACACAGAGAGGCATTTTATCACCATCTTTTTGCTAGAAAACATACGATTAGCGGCAGCGTATTACCGGACATTCGGAAGTGAAAGACTGGTAGCGATCACGGCAATTACCTTGATTTCGTCTAGTAAATATGGCGGGGGGGGGGGGGGGGGGACAACTCATCTACAGGTAAAAACATCTTAGAGTCCGCATACGTCAAGTGCGGAAGGTACTTTAACTTTGTACCTACGTTGTACTCTGGTTTCCCTTCAACACGTATAAATCTTTCGCATTTTATAGTCTCAGGCAGCGACGGTGATAATGGAATGGACGGGACCAGCGCTTGCAAGTCGATCAAAATTAACAAGACAAGACAATCAAGCATACACCTAGATAAAAGTATGCATATTACATTTACCGGCAAATAGAGATAGCGAATCTAATTACTGCATGACAAAAAGAGAACACACATGTACATGTATTAGAAGTTTGTATTGTCGTATCTTACGGCTCGCATGTCGCAAAGGCAGAGTATGACTGAAGCGAGTGGAGAGCCGGCGCTCAACATCTACGGCCTTACTATAAAACGCCGCTCAAACCTAAGTCACTGTTTAACAGCTAGCTGTTTAAGATGCTCTGACAACTTCTCGCTGACGTGAAATGTCACGTGCGAGAACAAGATAGAGAAGTTTAAGCAGTGTCTAAGTTTGAACGGCGTTTTATAGTAAGGCCGCTAGTCTTCAAAATCCGTGCGCTTATTTCCCGTCCATTCATCTTATCATTGTCATTGTCGCTGGTCTCAGGTACCTAGACTATGTAGGGTAGAGGGTCTGTTCATCTCAATTTGGTACAGTAATCAGGTTCTTGATTGCCATGAAATATGTACGAAGACTGAATAGGCTGTATCTCAATATGGGAGACAAGTTGAAAAAGAATCCAGCTTTAAGCAGTTAGGTCAATGATCCGTTCCAAAACCCTTCAGAATGGCGCTAGCGCAGCTATAAGGTAAGGTATGATTTTTGCAGTAATACCTCAATGGTTTAAGTGCTTTTTTTTAAATAGATAACTTCTTAAAATAATAGAACAATAATGGGAAAAGTTCGTGACAAGTAAAACTATTACGTTACTTACTCTATGAGTAAAACGTTGGGAAAAGAAAACCGCCATAGCGAAGAGGAGGTTTTTTTTCCTTGTTTATTTCTTTAACCTACCCAATACTCTATACACTACTCCAATAAATATATCTTCCTGCTACGCTAACGCCACCCTAAAGGCAACATGTGATAAAATTATGGCCTAGCCTAGTTCATACGACGAATTATGGGAAATTTGTACCACTACCACTAGGCCACCTGCATATGGGAAATGCAATAAAATTAAAGACCAACTGATAACCCCGTCGCGCCGTCTCGTCAAGTCGGAGAGGTCAGTGTAGTCTATTTTGGAGTAATCTACAACACAACCTCTACCAGCTTAATTCCACTCGGTATGCACTTTCCACAGTACGCTTCAACCACAGAAGAAATACCTAATAGTACTAGGTACGCACATCAACGCCAAACTTAGGAGTGGTTACAAGAGATTTTTTTCAATGATATTAGCTTTATTTTAAAAATACATTATTATTTATTAATAGGTAGACCTACCTACTTACCGGTTCGCGGTCGCCACTCAAGAACCTTTCTTCCCCATCGGTTGTCAGTTTTTCGAGCGATGTGGCCTGCCCTGCGCCACTTCAACTTGCAAACCTTGCGAGCTATGTCAGGAGCTATGTAAGGTCGGGATCTATGTCGGTGCCGCGAAGACGCAGCGTAGGAAGGCCTGAGGCCTCCCACTAGGTGCATCGACGACATTGTAAAAGTCGCGGGCAACCGGTGGATGCAAATGGCAGGTTGTTGTGTACAGTGTGGCGGTCTAAGGGGGAGGCCTTCATTCAGCAGTGGACGTCTCCGGGCTGATGATGATGATACCTACTTAGTATTTTTAGAATTATTTTATTCACTTCTTCACTTCAACAGCCGGAAGACGTCCACTGACGACTGCTAGACGAAGGTCTCCCTCTTAATAGGGAGGGGTTCCCATAATCCCCACCGTTAACTAAGAGGCCGCTGCATGCTGCCCGTCCTCCGGTGCCTTACTTATTGAAAGACGTGTAACTTTGGTGTTAACAATAAACTATTGTATTGTTTTTTATTGTAAGTATATTCAATTATATTACATTCATTTATCAATGGGATGGAGATGATGATGGTACTGAATGCAGTGCCGCAGAAAAGGAACGATATCGAATATGGCTTTTATATATTATATTCGTTTTACAATAGTTCTTGAAAAACAGTATAAACGAAAAAATATATAATTAGGTGCTTATAAGTACTTACTTATTTAATCATCGTTTTATAAACAATGTACATGTGTTTTATAAACCTACCTATAAAGTCACTGACTGCTTGTCTTCGACATATTCGCCTCTTGACGTGTTTGCCGCAGGCGCATAATATCTACAGTGCTCTACGCATATTATATAGTAGCGCACCACGGGATCGCGCTATGGTTTCCAAGGAAGCTGAAAGGCGGCGCGGCAGCGTCTTTTTTCAAATATATTAGTCAAAAAGCCACCAATCCTCAAGCCACCAAGTATTTCAAAATCAGCTGATATACAATAGGTATATAGTATGCACGGGAGCGCAATGCAAAAGCCTTATGTAGGTACCTACGTCATATTATAGTAACCCGCAACTGCGCGCTAACGCGAATTTATATAACTATGGCCGGAATAATCAAAACTGCAAGAGTTTATGTACCTATGGATTATCATAATTTTTGTTTTATTTATACGGGAATACTCACGTTTAATTAAATCGGATACTCTGACTATAGTTTCGATCACATCCGGTGACCTTTTTCAAAGAGTGAAACAGAGCCCGACGGGCGTGCAGCTACGTGCTGCGCGTCGCGCGCGCGTGAGACAGCGGTTGCTCTGCGGGCGAGGGGGTAGGGGCGGGTAGTGTCGTGCTGCGCCGGCGCTCTCTGGAGCTCTTCATAACTGAAAAAAAAGGGTCAAAAGTACGTCAGTTTTCATAATAAGATTATCATAATACTGGCTTTTCGAATATAGAAAACATCGTGGGCAATGTAATCTGCATAGGTATATTTCCGGAGAAGTTCAATGTCGCATGTGAATTCACCGCTTTATGGTATGATTACCAAAACAGAGTTCAATAATCCGAAATAAACTAAAACATTTCTATTGCTAATTTTATACAGGTCCTATGATAAAAGGATCCTCAAAAAACTTGCTCTTGTTCAGATTTACTATAAAGCCCTCACATTTTTAAAGAAATATGGTTGTGGGGTATTATCGCCACTCTACGTAATTTTGCGTGAAAACGTCTCATGGATCATTCAGGAAGGGATACGTGGTTTATAAAGTGGCCTTCTTTGGGAGAAGGCTATCAAATAGTGGAACTATGTTTATTTTATTTTGAGTTATTTTATTTGTTTCAGAAAACGATAACGACTTTAAATGTTGAAGCCATGAACCTATACTTTTTTTCTTGGTTCATGGTTGAAGCGTGCAGTTTTTAGTATAATAGTGACTGCCTCTAACACTCGAGATCTGGACCAAGTCCTATTGCAAAATTAGCAGCATACCTAAATAAACAACATCGAATATAACGGAATCGATGTCAACTCAATGAAACTCTAGAATTAGCAGTATTCCCGTAAATCTACGGCATTGACCCAGTGGAATCGCGACGCGTCGACATTTCTATTTATAAATACCTCACCACACTCAATTACTCTAAATATAGTTAGCCTTTAAGTTAATTATACAGAAATTATAATTAAATAACATTGTTCGCGCGTAAACCGACAATAATATCGCGAAGTGTGTGAAAAAGTCGGTTACAAAAATAACATCAGCAAGCGCACGGTGTCCAGTCGGGCTGGTGGGACGATGCGCTCGCGCCGCTAATATTTTTATTTTACCCACACACTCTGGAAATATTCTGAAAAGACGTCTGTGTGAGGCGACGAGACAAGTGTTCCCATACATACAACGTAAACAATAGGACTACAAACGTCGCGACTGGGAATCTCAATACAAAGTGCCAAAAAGTTTTCGATTAGAATTATCAAATTGTGAAATAGAATTTCTCGTTTGATACTATTCCCGTGCAGTGTTTTTCTAGTAGAGAGTGAGTGTGTGAGAGTGTAGTTGATGATCAGTGTTTAGGTATGTTTGCGGGTGGTGGCGCCGGGTTTCAGAAGTCGTCGAAGCCGCCCTGGGAATGTGCGAATAACTCCAACGAGTTGCATCCGAGCTGGTAAGACAAATAGATACAATTTTATAATTGCCTAGTAACGGGTCTATGTAAGGTACTTGTACTTGTAAATGATTTACAGCTTAAAGGTTAGATGGCACTTAACACCAGTAGCCAATCACAGTTCTTCTGTCTGACAGCAAGACCGTAGCCAGGAATTCATTTCGGTTTGGGGGTGGTCGAGCTCTGGACCAGAGACAATAAGTAACAACTTTAAGATGACGACGACCTATACGTAAGTAGGTATGTATAAAACAGTGGGTTGGCGAAGGCATTTCGGGGGGGGGGGGGGGGTGTTGGACCCCCAAAACCCCCCTGCCTACGGCCTTGTCTGACAGACAAGTGCCATATCGTTAAAAAAACATATACATTTAACATAATAGTCTACTCTTCCCTATTAAGGGGGAGGCTTTCGTCCAGCAGTGGACGTCTTCCGGCTGTTGATGAACATAAGTAAAGTAGTAGTAATCTAGTTCTACTATAGTCGGAGTATCCGATTTAATTAAACGTGAGTATTCCCGTATGAATAAAACAATAATAAGTAATCTAATTACTCTAGCATACAAAAACAATTCCGTCGATGAAAGTGAATGACGAATCAATTGTTAAACTGCTTTTAGGTATAGTAGGTCCATCAATGAAAGGAAATGCCAAAATAGATTTTTATTTTTGTTGTAATTCACTAGTTTGCTATGAGGCTTTATAGACAGGGTTTGTAATCTTTGCTCTCAGGTAAGAAAATGCAATAGTGGCGGCGTAAACTGTGTGTTTCCGTAGAGATAGAAGAGCCCGCCTCAGATTGTGTAAAAAAAAACAACAAGTCACCTAAGTATGTTGAATTATTCAAGTGTAATGTTTAGTGATCTTATCTCCGTCTCAGTGGAAACATACCCTAAGCGTTTAATTGCACGTGACTGGTAGGTACTTAGATGGAGGTAAATCCTTCCCCTAAGTTAGACGGTACTTAGATACCTACCTACTTCTTGCTATGTCAGTTTGGAAAGTACTTATGCTATGTCAATCTGGCTGACAAATAGCGTTGAGTGTGAGAGATAAACAAACCAATATTATGCACTTTTGCGTTTATTATAATTTCGAAATGCTCCCGAAAACTAAGACAAGTGCTAGTAAGCAAGGCCGTAGGCAGCAGGGGGGTTTTGGGGGTCCAAACCCCCCCTCCCCCCCGAAATGCTTTCGCCAACCCACTATTTTATATATACCTAGTTACGTATATATCGTCGTCGTCTTAAACTTGTTACTTATTGTCCCCCGAAATGCCCCCCCCCCCCCGAAATGAGCCCCCCCCTCCCCATGAATCATTGTTGTAGAGGGCACCTACTATGCTGTCTATCTACATAATCAAATAAATTGAATATAATATTATTATTTCAATAACTAAATCACAGTAATACTTTAAACTAAGCTTTTCTACTGTGCTTTTACAGGCTAACTGACAACAAGGGGTTTAGGACATTTTCTCATGAGCGCATGACTTAGTTAAGGAAGTGGCGCCATCTAGGAATTTTCAGAAAACTATCATTTACATCTAAATAAAAATAAACAATACCAGTGCAAAGAAAAGTAAAAGTTTCGTTTTTCTGTGAAATCATATGCCAACTAGTTTTTGGAGAGCAGTCTTTTAGCTAAGTAAGTAGGTATTACAATTTTTCTAAGATATTTGGAAATTTTAAGCTCTTAAGTTAGCTTCCGCTAAGTAATTTAGGATGTAGAGTCTTGTTGAACCATCACGACTTTTGAGTTGTAACTGCACCTTCGCTCTGGGATACGCGAAGCAGCTAGGTACTAAATTATTGAAGAGTAACCTATTATTTTATCTGTGCTGGGCCCGAGACGTTTTCCGCGCAAAAAAGAGAGATGGCGCTTACATTAAAAAAAAGTTAAGAACCACAGCAAGGCATTGATATACCTACTCAGGAATTTTATGATTCTGTGTTTTAGATCATTTTTTATACTAGTGGGGTAGAGCCAATAATACATCGCCATCCGATTCCAATCGATTACTTTAAGTATGTTGTAGTTACCTATAAACAACTGTTTATAACGAGTAACGACAACAACTCAAAAGGTTTTTTTGGCGGGAACACGGAAAAATCGTGTCGTTGCATTCTATTATTTTCTTAAACTTGTGTTTTTCGCGAATTAATGATTTAAAATGGTGGTGTTTTATTCATTGAGTGTTGAATTACATGCACGAGTGTGGGCAAGTGATATAATGTGGTGAAACATGTCTTTTCAAGTTGTTTTCAAAACTCCGTAGAAGCTCATAGTAAAGTCGCCACAACTTTACTAGGGCATGACTTGGACTCAACTATGACTGGTTTCGTGTGACTGACTGTGATTTAATGACATAATTGACTTTATTTTAATAAAAGATACTTGAAAATTCATAAACTTGACCCTGGCAGAATGCACAACGTGCGATGCCAATAAATAAGAAAAAAAATTAAATCAAAATTCAGTGTTTCCTATCCTACTACTAGGTTATTATTTAAAATCATTTTACAAATACACACACACAGTCGCGAAAGTAATTTCTATCTGCCTAACTAGAAAGTATGGTTGTATTTAATAAAAAAACAAACAATATAGTATTATCCCTTCGAATAGGTGCCCCGTGCCAGGTCCCTCACCGCTGCTCTTGCAGTGATATAGCGGATAGGTTCGGCCACCACGCACTTTCTTGTGTAAAAAGTGCAGGGCGCATTCCGCGGCACGCCAGCTTGAATGATATCATCCGTCGGGCCTTTGTCAGTGCTGGCATCCCCTCGATTTTAGAACCCAACGGTCTGATGCGGGATGACGGCAAGAGACCCGACGGAATGACCCTTATCCCATGGAAGATGGGACGGCCTTTGGTTTGGGACGCTACATGTGTCGACACACTAGCGCCGTCCCATCTTCCTAGGACAAATGATCACGCTGGCGCTGCCGCCTCTAATGCTGAAAACCTCAAACGGCACAAATATGGGTATTTAGACAGATTGTACATGTTTATGCCGTTTGGGGTAGAGACTTTGGGACCTTGGGGGCCGGCCGCACATGTCTTATATAGGGACCTGGCGAAACGTTTAGTCGAGGTGTCAGGTGACCGGAATGCTGGCGTATATTTTGGTCAAAAACTTAGCATTGCCATCCAACGTGGCAATGCCGCCAGCATTCTGGCCACCTTTCCATCATCTACGGGGCTTTTAGTTTAAATTTTAAGTTTTGTATTTTTATTATGTAGGGTTTGTTTTTACTAGGTAGGTTTTATTTAGTTGTTAGTTAGTTATAATTTAATATTAGTGTATAATTGTATTTTATTTGTAAATAAACTTATCTTAACAATATAGTATGTATTTATAGTAATATCACAATATCATCGCGGAAAATTTTGAAATCTAGTAGGTATCGGCTATAAGTAACTGATATGTTTACACTAGTAGCTCACAGACTAATTGAAATCGGATCACAATAATTGAAGGAGACAACAAGCAACGTATTGATACAAGATATACCTACCTATGTAAAAAAATATACCTTTGATTAAGAACGAGAGAGTGAGCTAAATCCTTCAAGACATATACTTACTACGTTGGAGATACTTACATATGTATGAAAATAAACCCCACTTATTTCTTATGCCTCGCCACTTTTGGATTGCAATCTCTAAATTATATAAAGTAAGTATAACATGTAATCGCATTCCATTGTACTCGACTGTTAAACTTTTACCATGGGCCGATTCAGAATTCTTTTTATCGTGTATTGTGTAGTTGGATAAAACCTAACAAAGTCGCACGGTATTACCCGCGAATTTTCCCTTTGGTCCATTGTTTTATTTCAAGGGAAAATTATGCTGGTGTTATATTTAATTAAGTTATATTCAGCCGTCGTGATGTACAAGTACTTATTACCTAAGTTCTGTTATAACTTGGCAAAAAATTGTAGAAATTTATAGGCGCGACACTATCGCAAATAGTTTTAAATGATAGCATTTCCTGCTTAAATGATAGCAATTCTTGCTACCGTATCCTAAACCAAATCGGAAAAGTTTCCTCTCTAAAACTACACTGTCTCTATGGAGATGGTAAGTGTAGTTATCGAATCCGGTTCGATTGGGCTTAGAAGATGATGATGATTGGTTAAATTCACCAACTGACTTGATCATCCACTTATGAGAAGAACAATCTATTTAAAGACTTTCTCGCTAAGCTATAAATCCCAACGTAAAACAATTTAATTTTTCTTATCTATTATCACAATTTGCATGTAACGTAGTGGATACGAGATCGATTTGAGTTAGCTGGGTCACATTGCAACTTGTAGTGACGTCAATCACTCAAATTGCTGAACAACACGTGATTTTGTGAACAAAGCAAAGGGCGAGAAAGTTAGATTTTTTTAGGGTTCCGTCCTTTGTAGCCTGTTGACCAGAATAGCTCCATTGTATGGACTTTCACACAATATTATTGTTTTAACCTGTATATGAAGTGGAATTTATTAGCCGCTAGCAGAGCCACGTTGTTTTTTTTTAAAATTATTATTAAGGTTCGCATTTGACCTTGCCCCTCCATGGCGTAGACGGGATCTAAGGTGGAGCATGGTTGCCCAGAATATACCTATTCAGTCTTCGTTTGAAGATCCCCAGGTTATGTGAGCTTGGAAATAATATTGCTGGTAGAGAGTTCCGAACCTTTGCAGTACTGATTATAATAAATGTGATTTCGAAGCGCTTTATACGTAAACGAGGCACGTCCACTGCAAAGGAGTGAAGTGATTTCCTTCATTTGCTATCCTACAGAGCTGATATCCGTTTATTTTCCGGAATAGAAAGCAACATAGGGCATAAGGTACTCTCCGCCCCTCTATTTCTGTGTCGAAAACTGAGTGGATGTTGCTCCGTTGCCATTCGTAACAAACAAATCAACAAGCTCCATTTGGAATCTATATTAATAAAAAATTTGCTCAAGAATTATTTGCAGTGGTGAATTTTGGGAGCGGCCCGAATTTCTTCCGTACGCGGACGAAGTCGCGGGGGACCTCTAGTCTAATACGAGTACTATAAGTATCACTGTCTTGACTTAAAGACTGACTGACAGACAACTCACAGCCTAAACCGCTGGTCGTACAGACTTGAAATTTGGAGGGTGTATTTTTCTTGATGCGTAGGGTGTACTAAGAAAACATTTTCAAAATTCAACCCCTAAGGGGGTAAAAACTTTTGTATGAATATCCTTTGTTTTTAAATTGTAGTCGTGAAAATGTGTAATACGATAGTTCATTTAATATAAAAAGCGCTGTTTAATATATTTTGAAAGGGATGATTTAGGGGGTGAAATCGGGGATGAAATTTTAGATGGAAAGTTCTTTGCTTTTGAAGTTATACTGATGAAAATTGGTTTTTAATTATCTAGGCAAATATCACGTACTTACCTAATATATTTTCCCATTATTTATTCGGCTGGCCCACGAATGTACTTACTAGCCAGAGAGATTCCTCCAAGAGCTGGTCGTATACGCTTGTTCTTGTAGATATAGCGACTGTGTGAAACTATAAGAATTTAAAAAAAGCAATAAGCATTTAAGTGATTTTCAATTTTCAAAGGCATAGCACGGGGCCCAATGTCTTTGGCTTCGTTTTTATCCGTGTGTAAACGTGACACAGCTAGATACAGTTGTTTTGTTTTTGTGGAACATAAGGGTCAACCCACACGTACCACAACCACACCTCAGCCATAACCACACCACAAGCACACCACGTGGTCGGGCGCAAATTTTGTAATGAAAATGAATAGTAGAATTTACACGTACCACATTTTGCCGTCGTTATCGACCGCGTGGTTGATACCGACCACATTGTAACCACAGCGCAACCACATCACAACCACGACACAATCACCAGCTACACAGTGAAATAGCCGCCGGCCTCATCGTAGATACAACGTTACGTCGACGCAACGACAGTGCGCGCTCTATGAAACCCAGAGTCGAACTGTGTCTGCATACGACGCAACCACATCGCAACTGCTAGCGACAACGCAACCACATCGACATTTTGTCGGTACCACAACGCAACTGCAAAAACCTGCAGCGACAATATTCACACGTAGCCACTGTGTCACCACATTTGGGCGCTGCGATGTGGTGTGGCTGTGGTACGTGTGGGTTGACCTTAAAGATAAAATTCATCCATTTTTATCACAGTGTGTGCCAGGTCTGCCGGGTGATAAAAATATGTAGAAAATTGGATTCTACGGTATTGTAGATAAGTACGAGTATAATATTAATCGAGATAGGCTACTTTGTATTGCAAAAAAAATAATGAAATAAATGCTTTATGAATGGTGAGGAAAACAGCAGAACAAAACCAGTAATGAATTATTGTACTGATATAGTTATTTATGATACTAGTGCGGTAAGTTGGTTTTAACCAATGATATTATATGTTTCACGTTTTTACAAACAAGTAGACGAATGTAAGCTCAAGACAAAGTCGAGGGCTTATCATAGTCACGAGTTTGTAAAAACCAATTCCGCATGTGTGCCATACAACGTTTTACAACACATTTGCGAGAAAACAGATAACAGAAGTACAACAGATAATGAAACAAACTTTATTATATTGTTTATAAATATCGGTCGGAAAGTCGCAACTAAATACTTGACACTGGCAAATGCAGAAAGTGGGATGGCATAATCCTCTTAGGAGGAAAGATGAAATGGCGCGAATGAACAAATGGCGCTACGTGCGCGAGGTGAAAATCAGAACTACATATTTCGTCTCTTTTTCTATTTAGTATTAAAGTGAGACAAACGTATTGAGCAAAAGCGTTCGATCGAAGGTTCGATCATTCAGCTTATTTATTCTCGTAATGTGAAACTCCTCGGTGGAATTCTTATATATTGCGGTAAAATGTACTTATCTATCTATTACTGGCACCTATTTTACCGCATGCCTGGTTATATGGTGCGTAATGTTCAACTTTCGAACGATGTATACAGGCTTCGTAAATGCATTTGACGAGAAAATGTGTTGTAAAATTTATTGCTGCTACGCCGTAGGTTTGCGTAGCATAACGTAGCCTTTTTCGTAGCGGTTACGCTGAGCTACTAGCGAATCTTAGGTAAAACATCACATAATTAGTCAAACACAATGATTATAATGGCCCAAACACGACAGTAAGCAGAGTAATTGGCAGGCTTGTAGCTATAGAGCGATCTCTTTCAGACAACCAGGCGGATACTAGGGTAGGCAGGTGTTACTAAATTAGTAAATTTATCACAAGTATTGGCAATAACTGAAATGTCCTAGATGTTAAATAGAATAGCATACATTTAAAGGTACCCTGAAACAACGGCTAACTTAAAGGAACTTTATCCCGGATAGGGTTGACTTGGATTGTATTGAGTGGTAGAGCAAAAAACAAAGGCACGCTTAAAACTTCGTCTTATAAGAGATACTATTTTTTTTGTTTACAAGGTTATCCGCCACAATTTATTGATGTTGATTCCGTGCAAAACTTCAACCGATACAACCTTAAAAATAGATTGTAACACAGCGGCAGCGTAGGCCTCTAATAAAATAGGTCCAGTTACCTTTAAAATAGGTACCTTTAGACACGGAACGCTAAAAAATGCATCGATCAGTAGAGTTATCCGAGTCACTAGGGCAGCTATATTTATTTTAAGCTATTGTTTTCACTGGAAAAAGTTCTATACTTTGCTTATTGTAAAAACATTACTGCCGCAATTTGCTGCGGCCTTGCGCCATCCCTGACATAGTTTTAGAACACAGTATAGGCTACCTAAACAATTCAAAAAAGCCATTAATTTTGTTAAACGTCTAGTTCGACATCATAAAAAGGTTCTTACTACACACTACTACTTTTTCTATACACTACATTATTATATTAAAATAAAATAAATAAATAAATATCGCAGGACATTTTTTCACACAGCGCCATCTAGCCCCAAACTAAGCAAAGCTTGTAATATGGTAACTAGATAGCTGATAGAATACTTATATACGTTTTTTTTTTTTTTTTTTTGTAAATACATACTTATAATACATACTACACCCAGACACAGAACAAACATTTATGTTCGTCACATAAATGTTTGCCCTTGGTGGGGATCGAACCCACGCCCTACAGCTCTGAAGGCAGACACGCTACCGCTGAGCTATATGGCAGTCATGGTATATGGTATTGTTCATAATGATACTAAGAGGTCACTACTGAAATCGAAAAAATTCCATAAATTTTGTCGAGAGTGAATAATTTTTAATAATGGACCTGACAGACGTCTTCCTTCCCTAAAATATCCTGGTACACAATGGTAACGTCACCTACTGGGTCCAAATGTAAATCTAAATCAACCAGAAACTCACTCGTACGCACACACACAATTTCAATAATGAAGGTATCTATCTTTAGAGAGGTCCCAGTGTAAGATGGTGCGAGATACAACATTATTATTATGCACGAAAATATCGTTACAAATGATCAGCCGAATTTAATTTACATTGTTATCGTAGGGGTGAAAGTAACTTATTTAGCCCCGAGACGGGGTCTAATAGTTCGAGGGACTAAACAAGCCTTTAACCCGGAGGGGAACACTGTGCTTTTCATTACAATTATACAAGAAAACTAAAAATAAACAGACACTGGGAAATGCACGAGAAGTGCGGGACCATAATCCTCTGAGGAGAAAAAAAAAAGTTGGAACATGGTTCAGTACAAATTTATGTGTAAGTAAATATAACTAGTTTTTTAAAATAATTTGTGTGTCTGTCATTTGTCAACTGTCACTGTCAGTTGATTTGTGATTCTCCCTAGGGCTGAAATGTATTACTTTCAACCCGCTCCTCAGGCAACTTCAGACCTACTTTCCGAGTATGAGTAATAAAACCCTCTTAAACATTACCGGCATTACCTAAAATAATCTCGATTCTCTTAGTCACTGCTTAAACTTCTCTGTCCTTTTCTAGCACGTGCAACTTCACACCAGAGAGAAGATGGCAGAGCATCTTAAGCAGTGACTAACGGTTGAAAAGTTTTTTTAAGTAAGGCCGTACTTTGTTATTTAAAGAAAATAAGATCGTGCGCATAAAACCTATTTGGTCCACGTGAGCGAAGCCGCAGGTACAGCTAGTTATATTATAATAATGAAGTATATACAAATACATCATTATAATATTCTTATGTACGTTTGTTTGTGACTGAAGTCCTTCTATAAACGACTAGGCCATTTTTTCACTGTAATTTTAGTTTATAGATTGAAACAAAATACTATTTTGATATTTTGAACTAATATATCCGCCAATTACGTGCAGTTGTCGGCGTCATGATCAATTATTAATTGTGTTGAAAACTGGGACGTTTAGCTCAGTCTAATATGGAATCCATTTTTAATATTTATTAAAAGTAACGAAACGAAACTAAACTAAACCCATTACTTACCTACCGATAAAATAACAGTTTTTTTCTGAGATTTTTCTGTAATTTTATACAAGCAGAGTTTTGTACTGTGGCGTAATGAGTGGACAACTGGTATAACCTTCAGATAGGTGACATTGTACTGGTTCTAAAAATAAAAAGATGTATTCTATATAAGTCATATAAATTTAGTTCTGAAAAAGTTAAATAAACTTCCATGTGTTGGTGTAAGGTATCCGCCTTGCCCTAGGTATATTATAAGCATAATCAGCCTTTTTTAATTGTCCACTGCTGGACTTAGGCCTATCCTCAAAGGGCGAATGGGCCAAATTCACTACGCTGCTGGCCCAATAGGCTAGATGACTGGTTTTTTTTATTGTCCTATTACAATGTGGCCCATAAATATAGCTGATTAATGAAAAAAAATATGAAAATCTGATCAAAAATAAGCAACTTATAAGCATTTTAATATCACGCTAGATAGAGAGGCGAAACAGCAAATCGTGACGTCACTTCTCTGTACGCCATATAAATTATATTCTGACAAGTAAGGCGTGACGTCATTTTTTGTTTTGTGGGAAAGGGACAGAGTCGTCTCTAGCAAAAACTTTAAACGCTCATATATCAGAACTTTATTATCCGATTTAAATTATTTTTCAATAAACATACTATATTTACTTAAACTCTTCATCAACGCTATTGGTTTCAACGATATAAACATCAGTCAGCAGTAATGGCAGGTTGTCGTATAGTGTGGCGGTCTAAGGGGGAGGCCTTCGTTCAGCAGTGGACGTCTCCGGGCTGATGATGATGATGAAACATCAGTCGTCTACCCTATTGCGGGTTGGTGAATTCACATACGCCATTGAATTTCTTCTCCGGAAGTAGGCAGGATTCCACACGATGTTTTCCTTCACCAAAAAGCCAGTAGTATGACTCCCATAAACTCCACAAAGCTAATCGGTACGGGCTTGGGTTTGAACCCGCAACCTCACGATTACAAGTGAAGCGGTCTGCCAATTAGGCTACCGCGGCTTATTAGGCTTATGTAAGGCGGCTTTATTAAGAAGCTGTTCCTTCTCGTCTAGTCAGATCTTTTCGCAGGAAATAAGTATGATAGACATTTCACACGGAGCCTGTATCCCCAAACTAAGCTAAGCTTCTATGTGGGAACCAGATTGCTGATACAATAAATAAATATTGGGGGAAATTTTACACACAACGCCATCTAACCCTTCTAAGCAAAGCTTGTATTATAGAAACCAGATAGCTGATATAATACTTATATATATTTTTTTGTATATACATACTATAATACATAATACACCCAGACACAGAACAAAAATCTAAATTCGTCACGAAAATGCTTGTCCTGGGTGGGAACCGAACTCACGCCCTACAGCTCCGAAGGTAGACAGTACCGACTGAGCTATATGGCAGTTAAAATATCAAAGAGCTATAACAAACTAAACTACATGGGTACCTACTGTACCGGCACTACGCTGTTACAGCAATATGTTTATTTCAATACTAGTAGTATAACGTAACCTGTAGCTGTGTGCACATTATGCACCGAATGTAGGCCACTGGAGGCACTTCGCATGGCAGGCCTTGAACGAAGCGTTGACTTGGCGACATAAAACACGGGGAGCTTGCTGAGACACGCTCGATTTACACAAATGAGCTATTGATTGTATGAAGTACCACGGGCGTACTATAGCTTTAATAAGGGTCCAAAAAATTTCAAAGATACGACTAAACAAAGAATCTAACGTTGAGTAACCAATGGAACTACTACCATCTTGCAGACGGTATATGTATTGTATATACAGGGTACATAGCATCCTTTTAAGGGCATATTCTGTACATCAAAACAAACAACTTTTACTATAAGGCCAACAATCGAGTCGACAAAAAAAAACTATTTAATTTCGCGATTCAGTTACAATACGATTCGGATGATCAAAGATACGCTAAGCCTATCCTTTAAGTATGTGTCTGGTATTCCTATGTATAATACTATGTATGCATAGTTTCTATATGTTTAGTAATTATGTTTTTTTTGTCGCTGTTAGTTTCCCGAATAAAATAAAATAAATAAATAATAAATAATATTAGCTATGGTTATATTATGTTATATTATTATAACGAATTGTTTATTTATTCAAATATAGTATTGTTATATTGTTTCATTATTATTTATGGTTATCTTCGCCTTACTATCACGCTATATGAGAGGGTTTTGTGGCACGTCTTCGGTCATATTCATATTTATTTCAAACGGTTAGTTTATCCATCGAACTTTATCTAGAGTTTCCGGTTTTGAAGACTTTATTTGACAAACATAGTATAATCAACAATAGCTTTAAAAAAAACAACCGACTTCAATTTTGACTACCTGGATGACATCTTCATATTTTCCAGTTATTGAGATTTATTTAGAAACCAAACTACTGAACAGATTTCGTTAAAATTTATATGGGAACACCTCTCTATCACAAACTAAACAAAAAAAAACCTTTCAAATCAATGCATAAATTTTGGCAAAAAAAAGTGTCAAATTGAGAACCTCCTTTTTTGAAGTCGGTTGAAGAGCAGAATTTCGCCTCACTTAGCTTAATAAGTGCGACACACTACACATCAAATAGTTGGGGAGCCAACCTGCTACCATAGACTCATAAAATCTAAGAAGTAAGCCGATGACAGGGCAGCTCATTGCAAACATATTGTAGAGCCAATTTCCCTCCGACCGTCATTGCAGCTGAGTTTCACAATCACAACCAGTTGTCTAAAAAAAATAAAAAACTGTATCACGAAATCAATTGTGGAGGACAATATATTAATACTGTTTTATAACCATCGTTATTGGCCACTGATTATCAGAACCAGCTATCCAATAATAATTGAAAAAAAATGTAGGTATTACGTTTTAATTACGTTACGATTTCTTAAAATGTTATGTTTTACAATCGTATTTACCTACGATTTATTAAATGCGGTTTGTTAGGAATAAGAGCAGCGCCATCTAGTGTAATACGGTTCTAGTATTATGTACTCTTAGGTAACGCTGGGTGAACGCAACTGGAAAAGCTCGTACTAACGCCCGTAGCCCGCCCGGCCTCGCTCGTATATAAACCCCACCACAGTCGGGACGCCCAGCCCGTCGGCAAATGCGCACGCCCGCGTTACTGTTTCATGACCATTTTACTGACAACCGGCGGCTTCAAGGCCATGTGAGGTCAAGTTCATGTCAAGGTTGCCAAATCGGGCCGATGTAGGATAAGGCAAGTCGGAAGCTCTCAAACAACAGCGCAACTTCCACGAGTGCTAATGAAACAGCAATTGAACACGCGAACTAAAATCGGAGTTTTATTATTAAAGTATTTTTAGGTATGAGTATTGATTGTAAACTTAAGTAAATTTATTTATTATTTAATTCGTTTACCTTGAAATGTTTGCTTTGGTTATTTCAACCTGAATCCTCCAAGTGTCTTTGCTACGCTGTAAAAGTACATACCACAGCCAATAAACAAGGCTTTCGTTGATAGACCTAAACTTAGTAAAACCATAATACTGTCGTTTTCATTGTGGTCTATTAGCTAAGGACTGCACATTTTCGGCCTTACCTAAAATAATCTCGATTCTCTAAGTCACTTCTTAAACTTCTCTGTCCTTTTCTAGCACGTGCAACTTCACGTCAGAGAGAAGATGGCAGAGCATCTTAAGCAGTGACGGTTGAAAAGTTTTTTTAAGTAAGACCGTTTAATAGTAAGGTTGGATATGTCAATGAAGCTTTAAAACTCGGCTGTATTGGTTATATATTTTCCAAGTTTATTTATGCATAAGGTCTCGTCCAGGGAGAAGCGAGGCGTCGCGCGGCGAGTGCACCATCGCGTCGCAAGGCGAGTGCACCATCGCGTCGCCCGGCGAGTGCACCATCGCGTCGCGCGGCGAGGGCACTATCGCGTCGCGCGGTCGAATACCCCAGTTCTGTTCTTTGAAGCTTTGGGCTTTCGAAGTAACATGCGTCGCAAAGCTATGAATAATCGCAATCTGTAGCAGCTGATAACGACTTTATAAAGTTCTGCAAAATTTATCGTATTGATCCAAGCAACTGATAAAACCTAGGTAGAATATTCTGTGTACTGACTATTAAGTATTATATTATTATGCGGTTTCAGCTGTTACACTTCCACTACACGTAGCGAAGTCTGTTCTATTACCCAACTAATTAAGTACAGAATAATTAGGGAGATGTAAGCCTATTCAATCTAAATAGTATTCAACATCTAGTGAGAAATAGTAGGTGATTTGCTTAAGTTATAAGAAGAAAATATTAGTTAAATCGGTAAGGAACATTTGCTAGTGGCTATATTTTTAAGCCAGACTAGCGGAAGTATCTCACATCTGTACCAGTTGCTTGTGGACTGAAAAAAAATAGTACGAGCACAATATTAAGCTTCGCATTCTTGATACGGAAGTAGTCCATCGTACCCCATCGTCTTCCTTGTCCCTGAGAAAGTGTGATGAGTTATACCCGTTTGAGTAACAATTTCTTGATAAGGGACTGAATCAAAGTACCTATGCTTAAGGCTGAATGGATTTCTTCTTGATCAACATAACTCTAGATAATTATGTTATACATAATTATAATAATTGTGTTGTATTATATCATATTATTTTATATAGCAAATAAACAACATAAATGTATAATATTGGCTAAGGGGGTCGCGATCCTATTACACCCATGATCCTGCCTTCACTTCAGCGGTTATAATCCTAGCTTGTGACCACACGAGTTAGGTGGCAAATGTAAATAAAATTGAAATGTTGAATATCCTATTCAAATGCGCGTATGTTTTATTTTTTGATACTGCTAGCAATAAACAAATATAGAAATAAGGAACAAAACTACTATTATATCAATAAAAACCAAGACTAGGAGTAAATTAAGATAGTTTTTGTCTGCAAGCCCCCAACGAGCGCTGATTTGAATCTTGATTTCAGTTTGGCGTGCTTGTAACTTCAAATTGCCTTCAAAACAATACCTCGACTGTATATTTGTTTTTTTAATACTTTTTTGTATGTTTATAGGCTTGCGTTTGACTGCCATCTCGTCTGATGACAAACGAAGATGCAGTCTACGATGGAGCACACTTGCCTAGAAGAAACCGATTCACTCGCGACTTAAAGACACCCAGATTATAATTATCGGGAAACACCCACTCGGGCAGCGCATTCCACTGTTTAGCAGTTCGAATAAAGAAAGTGGAATTAAACCGTTTCGTACGAGTTTTTGGTATGGAAACCATAAAACTGTGTCGCTTTTTCGAGGTTCTGGCTGTCCGATAGAAGAATGAGCAGGGGGGAATAAGATCATGCAATTCCGAAGCAGACTCTCCGAAATGTATCCGATAAAATACCGATAGGCTAGCTACTTTTCGACGATGATAGAGGCTTTGTAGCTTGGTCCGAACTAGACAGTCTTTGCCAATTATTCTCCTGGCACGTTTCTCGATTGACTCCAACGTCTCAAGCTGGTACTTAACCGATCCATCTCAAAGGTGCGAGCAATATTCCATACACGACCGAATTTGTGCTTGGTATAATGAAAGCAACTGTTCCGGCGTGAAATACCGACGCACCTTCGAGAGGACACCCAGCTTTTTGGCAGCCAGTTGAGCCTTTGACTCAATATAAGAGCCAAAGTTGAAAGTTGGAGTCAGATAAACGCCCAAGAGATCAAGATAGTCGGTTATTGGCACGGCTACACTTCGAAAAGTAGGAGCTAGATCGAATAGCCTCCTTTTTGCGGAGAACAGGCACGCCTGGGTCTTAGCTGCATTGAACTTTACCAGGTTGGCATTTTCCCAGGCCAAGGCTGCTTTAAGCGACAAGTTCAAGCGCTCGACCATGGCCTCTCTTAGAGACTGGATTTCTTGTTCACTGGCTCGTGCATTGGATATGTAGCTCTCTACAACAGTGCTGTCGTCTGCATACCCAAAGGTACCGGGCTTAAGCAGATCGTTAATGTGCAGTAGGAAGAGCGTCACAGAGAGCTCCGACCCCTGAGGAACACGGGCATTGATAACCTTTTCATCGGACGAGCAGCCATCAACGACCTCTCGAAGCGATCGATCCTTCAGGAAGTCCAATATCCAAGCAATGAAGCCGGTGGACAAGCCCTAGGTGGAAAGCTTACTGATTAAGCCGTCATGCCAAACCATGTCGAAGGCTTTCGAGACATCAAGGGAAACGGCAAGCACTTCCCCGTGCTTCTCGACAGCCTCACTCCAGATGTGAATGGCATACGCTATAGGATCCCCAGTTGACCGGTATTATTTACTTGGTATTATTTATTTTTTCCATTTTTGGTGTTAACGTAAATGTTAGCAATGATACTTTTTGTATAATATATAGGTTTTTTAATTAATATTTTCTATATGACGGAGGAGGGAGGAGGGTCTTTTCGCCATCATCATCAGCATTCTTCGTTGATCCTCTTAGCAGTGGGTGTCGTCGGTGGGTAGTGTCGGATGAAGAAAACAAGCTCGTACAATCAATCAAATTATAATCTTCACAGGTACAGTACAGTAATCAGGTAGACACACAAGTTGTAGGTAGGTACGTATCACAGAACGCGCGATGGTTCAGTCCACCGCACGCGCCGCTCGTCAATGGGAAAGTGAAGTCACCGATCGACGGCGCGCACGTCACCGACTCCATCGAGTGCCACCAGGTGGCGCTGGCGTCCCGGATACGACTCGATTGCGACACGGTCATCCTGCTTGCACACGTCCTCGTGTGATGGTTACCCTGCGAACAAATAGTCTACGACAGAAATTTGTTCCACTCGGTCACTCCTGACCAAACTCTAGATTCATTTACCAGATGAATATCGAACGAACTCTACGAACGAAAACGAACTCTACATTTTTATTTCTTAATCAATAATGTTAAATTAGAATAACCGAAAATACAAACATCAGTAGCCTGGGCCGTGTACCACAGTCGTTCGAATCAACTTTTCAGACTCTACAACAGAACAGATACCGCCAAGCTTACAGAATTCTTCGAGTAAAACCTCTAACGCCAGGTACACAGACAGAGCCACGCATCACAGTCGTTCGAACCAAATTGCTCAGTACAACTGTACAGTGTACACAGTTTTCACAAAACTTAAACTCTCGCATAAACTCTACAAACTCTCTAAACTCTCGAGTAAGACATCTAGAGCCCCGGCTATCCAGCCGACTAGCAATCGCATTGCTCTCACACATCCAGCGAATGGATCAGATCCCTCAAAGATCTCCCGTGTGTCACCCCCTCGTGACCACACGTAATGGTCTTTACAGACCCCGACCTCGACCAGAGCCAAACGCACACCGCGCTCCCACGGACTACTTGAGTTGCCTCAAGAGATACCGATTTCTACCGGGTTACGACTACGAATTAGCTACTGGCACGGTCGAACACAACTCACTATAGCACCTAGAGTCCCCTTACTCAAGTTTCAATCAAATCAAATTTGAACTTCATCGTTAACATCATCTACATCGATTTCGACTGATACGTGACCTGCTGGCATTTTCTGAAGTCAAGACTCGAACCCAAAAATCTCTCATGGCAGTCTACCTTCACTACCGTTCGTCTATCAATGCTACATTCATCCGCATCATCTTTAGCTCGTCGTAGGTAAACCGTTAATAAAAAAATCAAAGCCTAGACTTATCATTGCCTGCTACCTACTGCAGTCACGATACGAGTAGCAGTTAAATCTGATTGAAGCGTGGTATCATTATTATGACTCATCGAATTTACACAAAGAGCTTTAGTTAACGAAAGCTCCGTTGCCTTTATGTTTACAGAAAAACCCTGGTTTAAAATCTCGCGACCTCATCACTTTGCAAATAGTTGTCGAGCAAAACATGCAACAAAATTTCGAGAGAGTGATCGTTAATCACTACACAATAAAATCTGTTCTGTACTGAACACTCGTGTTTGACCAATTACCAGTCATAGCAACAACATTACTAGCACGTTTACCACTAAATTTTAAAGCGAAACTAACTTTTACCAACGAGCATTCAGCGCCAAAATCATAAGCAAAGCATATCAGTTCACCTTTGTGATGTAACACGCCCGATGGTGGTTGTACAACGCAGACATCAACGCGCCGCTCGCTGCGCGTGCCGCCGACGTCAGCCGCCCGCTGCTTCCGCCGCCACTGCCACCGCCACCGCCGCCGGTTCCGCCGCTGCCGCCTCTGCCGCCGCCGCCTCTGCTGCCGCCGCCGCCGCTGCCGCTTCTGCCACTGCCGCCGTCGCCGCCGCCGTCGCTCGTGCACCGGATGGCTATGTGACCCGCCCACACACCACATTTAAAGCACGCCAAGAGCTTCGCTGTCGGCTGCTGCGCTGCTCGACTTGATGATGTATGTGGTGCAGGTCTGCCACTCGAGTCTATGGGATTGCTTCTGCACTCAATTCGCTTTGTCCGATGGTGATCTAGCGCTTCAGGTGTGAAAATGCGTTTATTTCCTGCTGCAGTTTGTCTCCCTCGATATAACGTTTGTAGTGAACGCCATTCTTTGAAATTGCGGTTCAAACTGTGAAATGTGTGCGAGTACTGTTGCTACGGCAATTTCCACCTTGTTCACATCTTTCCAATGATTAGTCAGTGAACTAATAAAACTCGCGAACGCGGGTAGTGTTTCGTTTTCACCCGGTTTTTCACAATGCATTTTAATGAGGGTACCCGCCAATGTCTCCGTCGAAATAAACCGTAGCATGAAAATCATCATAGACTCGTGCCATGTCATTCCTTCGTAGGCGATTTGTGATAACCACGTGGATGCTTTACCTTTTAGCGCCTTGATGACTGCCAGAACAAGAAGACTGCCGCTTGGTGGATTTTTGGCGAAACACAAATCTGCCGTCGTGCACAATGATCTTGAGTCGGTATCTCTTTTTCAGGGTCGAATGCAGGTAGCTCTTCACGGTAGGCTGGTTTTGGTAATTGCAGCGCCTCTATCAATGCTCGCGTGTTCTTATCTTGTTTTTCAAACATGGCTCGCCAGATGTCTGTCTTCTTGGTTCTGATCCAACACTGATCCAACACTGATCCAACACTGATCCCACTTCTGATGACGGACGGAGGAGGAGGAGGGTCCTTTCGCCATCATCATCAGCATTCTTCGTTGATCCTCTTAGCAGTGGGCGTCGTCGGTGGGTAGTGTCGGATGAAGAAAACAAGCTCGTACAATCAATCAAATTATAATCTTCACAGGTACAGTACAGTAATCAGGTAGACACACAAGTTGTAGGTAGGTACGTATCACAGAACGCGCGATGGTTCAGTCCACCGCACGCGCCGCTCGTCAATGGGAAAGTGAAGTCACCGATCGACGGCGCGCACGTCACCGACTCCATCGAGTGCCACCAGGTGGCGCTGGCGTCCCGGATACGACTCGATTGCGACATATATTTGAAATGGTTGGGTTTTGTTTCGATTTTTTTATTCAGTCTTTGTTATTACGTAGTATTTACTTACTCTATGGTTCTAATGTGGAAAAGGAAGGTTTATTTGATGAAATCGATGAAGACCTAAAAACAATGATCCTAAAAATACTTCTTTGTAGCTGGTTTTCTACAGTAATAATTTCATACCGGAATGTGCTGGTGATAGTTTTGCTATGAAATTAAGCTCTGTTAATCGTGAAGGTAAGTATAGACCTGGGAATGTCCTATAACTGCATCTATATAAAACCGGAGGTCAGGCAGCAGCGTCCTATCGATCAATGGTGGTGAGTATTCTGCAACCTCCAAGCCTCCAAGCCTGCCAAGCGTCGGGATTATGGCAAACCTCCGATGGGGGTTATGGGGACATAATATTATTGTCTATTAATAGCTTATAGCTATATATACCTTTACAGCTGCTACGGAATTGAGTGGGCCCGGGAAAACGTAGCTGATTGTTTTATTTTACTACATGCATTCTAACGCGCGTACCTCGACTTACAGAATAATGTACAACCGCATCACTAACAGGAAACGAGAGAGAGCTAGATCCTCCAAGCAGGAAACAGAATAAAACTATGTATCAGTATCAGTATCTATGCAATATACAAATTTAGTTTTATTTCTGTTACATTAAGTATTATTTTCATTTGATCAAAGCCTCAAATGTTTTTTGTAATCGTAAAAAGAGTTCAAGCATAATAAAGCCGCGTTGACACAAACCGAGTCAGCTCGGTCCATTCCCGCTCGGATACTTACTCGGACGCCACACGTATTGTGGCAACCGAGAATCTGAGTGCACTCGGATGATGTTGACCGATCTTAGTAGACTCGGACCGCGCACTACCTATCCGAGCTAGCTCGTATACGAATAGTGAAATAAAATGGCGGATATTAGAAAACCAAAGTGGTTTGACAGTGACACAGCTAGATTTGACAGTGAGCAACAATGACAATAATAAAGAAAACGATCCGAGTGAACTATGTAATGTCAACAGCAATCCTAGTTCACTCGTATGAAGCTTACTCGTACGAGTGCGATCGGACCGAGCTGACTCGGATGGTGTCAACGCGGCTTACAGTGTTTCGGTTTGTAGGGCTATGTCACCGATAAATTACCTACTGGGCGTGACAGGGCGTGCAGGTAGATTTGACGTGTATTATCTCAGGGTGACGAGCGCAGTACAGCGCAGGATTTTAATCGTAAGTTCATAATGATGGCATTGCTACTGGACCAGCAGTACTGGATAAGAGCATGCGTGATGTTTACCAGCAGGTGAAAATCTCGTTCGTCTCGTCACACCATTGCAAAAAAATATATCTACGCAAACGATAACACAGACCATTGCCGAACTACTGAAAAGTAAAAGTCCCAACTGTTTTTCTTGTTAGATACTTACTTAACTACTCGGGTATAACACCTAAGAAGTAGGGCTTTTGCTTTTCTGTGCATGTAACAGTTGCGTAGCAAAATGTAGAGCTTTATTGCTACGATCTCTGAAATGCTACAAATCATGGTTACGTCTTTACCCGTAGAATCACCTACATTGAATTCTCTTCGGCGTTTTAATATTCGATTATTACTTATATCGTCATTAGAATGATCTGCATCGGAGCTGACCTGTAGACCAAAGACACGGATAACCGACTACCTTTACAATTTATAAAATTGAACATCTGCTCGCTTGGGAAGCGAATTCAAGAGGTCTTGCTCATAAGACCGACCATCACTACTGAAAAATACATCTTATTTAGGTATATGCAAGAGATTGTAACCGAACCAATAAGTAGCTATAATATAATCGCAAAACGGATATAGACACCAGCGACAGGTGACAGTAACCGGTAAACACAATTGTCGCTCTTTTGTCAGTACTAGCACAAATTTTAACGGTACCTACATAACAAGGGTAGTCTCTAAGGTACAAATAGCAAATTTCGTGCCAGTCGTTATTGAGTTGAGATAGACTACACTGAATAATAGAACAGCAAAATAAACTGTAGAATGTATAAGAAGAACACTCGGTTGCTACCTTGACAAAGCGGCTGTAAAGTTCCTAAAGTAAAGCGACGAACGAGCCATTGAGCGGCAAGCGACCGCGAGTAGCATTTACGACTGAGCAAATAGAACAACAGATTTTTCAACAAGACTGGAAACCATTGTTTATGTAACCCTCATTTTAAGTAAGTTCGTATGCCAGAGTTAAATGTTCCACCTAAAGGCCTCTGATATGGATCTACTGTTGTTATACACATTCAGGTTTGTGCGGAACAAATAAACAGGATTGTGCGGAACAAATATACAGGATTGTGCGGAACAAATATACAGAAATGTGCGGAACAAATATACAGGATTGTGCAGAACGGTAATACTACTTATGTATTAAGTACTATGACTTAGTATTAAAGGTCTGTGTAACCTCGATTTTTAATTACATTCAATAATAATACAAAAACAATCGGGATCGATAACTCAACTTGTCTTCCGACTCATGCAAGCCCAGTTGTTAATGATGCTTGTACATTGTTATTTGATCTTTATCATTCTTATCGAATTACTTGTTGAAATTACCTTCTATTGTTGTCGCAACTAATGTGTCTTCTAGGAAATGAAACCATAATAAACCTAATGAAATTACGACCAGCCTTGAGGGAAGTCAAATATTAATTAAACTTTCTTGACCTTAGCAAAGTGCGACTACAACACATTTTGACGTGTAATAACATAAAACCTTCGATATCGGAATTATATACTCGTAGCAATTTGCTGCGGCTTTGAACGGAATTTAGATTTTGTGTAATGTAGACTTCGATCTAGTCGAGCTTATCTTCGTTATCCTCCATTCGAGTTGGTTAGCTAAACGTATTATGTATCTGATACTATAAGAACCACAGCTGTCCTGACTGAATGACTGACTAACTGACAGACAACACACAGCTTAAACCGCTGGTCGAACAAACTTGAAATTTGAAGAGTGTATTATTTCCTTGATGCGTAGAGGTGTACTTAAAAGGATTTTTCGAAATTCAACCACTAAGGGGTAAAATGGGTGAAAACTTTTGTAAAATTAATATTTAATATAATTTTCACAGCTAATAAGCTGTCAAAATTTCATCAAAATTCTTTGTTTTTGAAGTTATAGTAATAATAGTTATAGATATTTAAGTAGTTCGTTTAAAAATAAAATAAGGTATTTGCAATATTTTTTGACGGGGATGACATAAACTTAAGGGAGCAAAAGGTGGGTGAAACGTTGTATAGAAGTTTCTTTGTATTAAAGTTATAGTGATGTTATTGGTATTTGGATTGACTTTTTAAAACAATTGCAATAATATTTATTGCTAGGGTTGGTCTAAACTGAGTTGGTTAGGTTTGAAATGTGTGACAGATCCGAATCAGAGCACCCCGACTCCACCTAGGCTTGTGGTCCCTACCCGTAGAGTGTATATAAAAAGCGCGGGAGCCAGAAGCTCAAGGGAGGTCCTGAGGGGAGCGAGCCGGCGACCTCCGTAGCGTAACGAAGACCGAGAAATTGTTTGTTTTATGTTTTCTTGATATTTATGCTTTTTAATTATTTTGGATATTTTTATGCTTTTTGATGATTATGCTAATAATTGCCATGCGTATAAACTTTATGCGGCTTGCTTTCAGTCTCTGCCCGTGGTCCACCTACATTAGTTCACATTTTTTATGCGTAATGATTTTCCTGCGTAAAGTTGTAATGCTAATCGTTATTATGACATTTGTTTTTCTGCGTTGGTATATGGACCCGAAGCAGACGGCATAGGAAGAGAGTGCTGTAGATACCTACCGAACAAAGATAATAAGGGAAACTGGACACCAATCGACTTCAAATCACAGAGCCGCGGGCTCAAACCCAAGCTTGTACCAATCAGGCCAACCTTTGGAGTTGATATACGGATTTTCTGTTCAGGAAAACATCATGAGGAAACCATAGGTGCGGAGTAGAAATTTAATGGCGCATGTGAATTCACCAACACACCCAGGATATGGCTCCTTTGCCCTTCGAGCGTAGTTTAAGTCCAGCAGCAGACTAGAAGCTGAATAGTCTACCATTTTCAAGCCGTTTAGACTATCATTTTCCAGCTGATTAGGCTATCATTTTCAAGTCGTTTATGCTATCATTTTCAAATCGCGCCCACTGTAGAACAAACGCTTTTTTACTAATTAACGTATTGTGCTAATCTAAACTGAGTTTTAGGTACAATATTAAGTTATCTTCGTGCTTGAACCTAGTTTTTAAGAAAGTAGATATAAGTTATATTTTGTAAGCCTAGGGTGCTGTCGAAAGCAGGACAAAGTTCAAGCTAGGGCTGCAAACGTCCAAAAAATGGTGAAAAAGTAAAGATGAACACGACAAAAAAGAGCCTAAGAAGTTTTCCAAAATGTCAACCATCACAATACCAAATATCATCAAGATCTGCCAAAACATTTAATCGTGAAAAGGTAACAAACAAAGAGACAGAGTTTCTTTCATAGAATGTTTCCAGAGAAACTACTGGGCATAAAGATATTTCACATCTAATATCTCAGGGTGACGAGCGCAGTGCAGAATTGTATTCGTAAGTTTATAATACTGGCACTGCTACTGTTATGAGCAGGCGTGACGCTTATCACAAGGCAAACATCTCGCTTGTCTCGTCACTCAACACAATAAAAACATTATTATAATATAATCTTTGATTTTTAAATTGGTACCTACCTAATACTTTGATATTGATATCATAAATGTTTTTATATGTATTTTATATAAATGAATATTAATTATTTAAATATTATATATTATTTGTTGTTAATATTTTGTTAAAATTAGATTTTTTGTATATCTGTTGTTCTACTTATAAGGGTCTCAGTAGCCCGAAATAATATAAATTTTTAATTTATTTTAAAACTTACAAAACATTATAAAACATTTACAATTATTCAATTCTTTAGCTGCTACTGCTTTTTTTTCTTTTAAGTTGTATTCTATGACGAACAAACATAACGTAAAATGTACCTATTTTAGTTATTGTGTTGAGTTTACTACGAGTATGTAATTTTCGTGTTCGTGATACTTATCGTGATTTTATGACGGATAAGAAAAAAAACCGGAACTTAATACTTTAGAGTAACGTCCTGAAACTGTTTCTACTTTATTACTGACATCAAAAAAGAAGCAGGTTTTCAATTCGGTTCCATTTCCCTATTTTTTATTGTTTGTTGTATGTGTGTATTGTTAATTTTCCTATAAATCATTTAGTGACGGGGCGAGCAAGTCACTTGGCTAATGTTTGCATCACGCAATAACATAACAGTCAGCGTCACCACAACATTTTCAATAATAATGACGTCAAAAACATTAAAAAAAACTGACAACCCTGATAAAATAAGTTTAGCTAAATACTCGTACTTTTAACAGAAAATGTTTAAAAGATTTTGTTCTGTAAGATGATTCGATCTTGAATATTTTTTTTGTGTTGGTAAGGATAGGGCGTAATTTTATGAGTTGTGAGCCGCAGTTTTTTGAGTCGCGTAAGTAAAGGTTTGGGACATTTATGATACGCAGCCTAGTGGTTCAAATTTCTTATACATCCTCGTGTGAACTAGGCCAAAATGTCACTTGCCTACAAGCTGCACTCGGTTTCATACAAAGCTCAGGTTGTGCCACACAACAACGCAGTATGAGTAGTCTGCCGCCTTGACTTGACAATTCGCGCAAATACTCGACTCAAAATTATTGCCTCAGCTTTGGCAATGTAGGTAATGTGCTTTACTCAACAGTTTTTATTTTTAGTAAAAAGTAAGTGAGTATTTTAATTGATGGATTTTTATACAAACAAGTAATTATATTTTGTTTACTGCCATTTATAGTTCCCACAGGGTTTGATCTAAAGTAGGTACCTAAGCCGCGTCACAGCTTTCAGGATTAAAAAAAATAATAGAAATATATAATTATCCATTTACTTATACGGGTTAGTTTGAGAAAAAAATATCAGCTGTTCCATTCATTTTGCCCAAGGTCGATGAACTTTTTGTATGGAACAGCTGATATTTTTTTCGCGATTTCAATTTGGGACCCATAGTAAAAGTTTTTTGTTTTGATATACAGAATATGCCTTTAATAGGATTAGCATCCTATTTAGATACTAGATAGTGATTAGAACTAACCCTGTATACCATAATATGCTCGAGTTTTCACAGTAAAGTTATATTATTTGTAACCACAGTTTCGAACTTCGCTTTGTACGCATTCTGCCCTTACACAAAAATTTGTTAAGTGTTACCAGTCAAGTGTGTGTCAAAAATGTATAATTGGTCCCTTATTCTTCGGTTCTGGCCTTTGATTATGAGTGAGAGAGCTAGATCCTCCAAGGATTTGGCATCGCAAATAACGCATTCTTCTAGAACAATTTTTTTTTTTTTTTAAATGTGTAATGTTATAATCTGTTGGAAGAAATATTTGACGTAATTTATTATGACAATACTTGAAAAAGTTATCCACACGGTGGATCACTGATGAGCCAGCAAATGTAAACAATAAAGATTGTCGGCAACTAATTTCAGTTTCTATATATTCTACTTTCGGAATGTGAACCTACCTCGATATATAAATAGGTAAAACTTGAACTGCAGAGTAGTGGAATATAGCTATCTCGTAAGTTATACATTTTTTTACGAGAGTTGTCAGTCGCTCGGAAAATGTAAGCGTTTATGGGATGAAAAAAAACAGGAGAACATTACGCAATGCGCCCAATATCGTCAAACGTCTGGCCGTTAAGAGCTCTCGTAAACCGAATCGAAGTCAATGCTCTGACGCGACCTTGAGACTAAACCGTCTGGCCGCAACTAACGCTAACACTATAGAGGTTTGCTCCAAATTTCTCATTCCCATAGCGGCTAAGAAATCATTCGGAAAATATAATGCAATTATTGGACCAAACATGATAAATGTAAAGAGTTCGACAGAACAGGTAGGTAAGACACAAGAAGCGAGCGGGCGGCCGTGGAGGGTGAAGTGGAGACGGCAGCGGGTGGGGTGGCAGCGGTCCCGGAGACCAGCAGTCGGCATTCACTCGCGCGCCCGCCACCGCCGCGAACTCACGCCCGCGCGACCGGTACGAACTCGTTACGTAACACCCCAACTCGACATCATCTGTTGAGTGAAGCCACCATCGCGGCACGCTTGCACCGCTGACCATCCCGCGCACCGTCATGTCGCCACCCGCGGACGCCGACGACGACGCCGTCTCCATGACTACCGCTCCACATCCGAACGATACCTAAAAAAAAAACATGTAGTAATTTAAAATCAAACGTATACTGCCGATTACATTCCTGCCAATTAAAGTTTAAGTTTAGTTTAAAGTAGAGAACTCGACGCTTGTTGCTTGTGATCGGGACTCGAACGAGATGGATCCGTCGAAATGTGATAATATTATATGCGTAAATATTGCTGCCTTCACAACATCGCTTCACGACCGCTTCACTGCCACGCTGCCTTCCAATATATATAAGTTAGGCTAGGTATACGATCATACGATCAGTTTTTGAGAGAAAAGTTGATGATAGATCGCCACCCTGCCGCCGCAAGGAGGATTAATCTCCAACGGGTCCGTAGCAAGCAAGATTCGCGACAACATCAGCTCGTGGGTGCTGTGGTGGCGTCAACGCCATCTTCGGATGGGCGCACCGCAGTCCCCTAAACCAATAGAAGAAGATGATTGCGTGCCACATGTGACCGTGGTAGAGCCGCTGCAGGCGCAACCGGAGCGCAAGATGGACAGGCGTCGCGCAAACCAGGGACCTCGCCGCCGCGGTCTCGACAACGAGATGGAGGGCGAGCGCCGCCGCCCTCGCAAAAAGCAGAGAAAAAGGTCAGTCTCTACACTTCTCACGCCTCTTATTTTCACCGCACTACTACTGTCTACTCTCTTTACTTCTAATCTTAACCGCTGTTTTGTGAGTATCTAGACTCGACTCTAAGATGGAGATAAACAACAAAGACTACTTAGCCTACTACACAACAAAAAATAAAAGGATTGTATCCAGACCGATGACAGTCTAGAGACAATTCAAATGCTCAAACCCACTACCAGTCGGCAGCGTACACAGCATGCTGGCGACATTGCCACGCTGGATGGCAATGCTATGGAGATTGAATGGTGGACATTAATTCAGCACTTTTTTTATATTTTGCTCACGATGCTAAGTTTATTTGAGCACAATCCCATAATTCAGATCACAATCAAGACCTGAACTGATGACAAATTGATTGTGAAACCTTCGAAAAGTCAAACTCATACAGGTTCCTCGTAAACTTGTTGAATAACACTCTCGCACAGGGAACATGCACGACCTTGTTCCTAGCACCTTAAAGACTTGATTCACCGGTAACTATTGCAGTTTACCAGCTCAAAATATTATTTCAAGTCCAATATAATCTACAGGTTTTTAGAAACTATGGTCTTGTTCTCTGCTCTTGAAGAAGATTGTTAGCGTGTCAAAGTTTTTCTGCATAAACAAGATAAAATTAAAGATTTTAATTAATGAGTCTTTAATGATGAAATAGTCCATGATTCTTAAAGAAACTTAATATTCTTGAGACATAGATATCGTTTCATAGAACGATAATCTTGAGAAGATTTAATTACTAACTTATACTTTCTTATATACTTACTTCGTGTTTGGAATAAACCTTACGGTATAAAGGCTAGGGGTTTCACCATAGCTCACCTGATAAAATGAATGACGGTGTAGTCGAAGCCGGAAAAAACATCTTGCCTGGAATAAGAGCTGGCAGTGAGGCTACAGGAATACACTATATTGATGCTTAGTGATTTTTCGGCTTAACTATTTAATTATTTAACTATAATATAACGGCTATCTTATATGTCTTGACACTAACCTCAGCGTTGTAACTTATTCGACATAATAAGCTTTTAATAGCCTCCTGTTGGACGTAGCCCTACTCTCGAAAGGCAATTTATTTATGCATCTTTTTACGTCGAAACATTTCAAAATAAATAAATATAGGGTGGTGATATTACACTGCGCCATCTAGCACCAAACTTAGCAAAGCTTGTACTATGGGAGCCATATAACTACGAGAATACATTTATAAATTTAATAATTATAATAATAATAATTAATAATTTATAATAATAAATAATAATTTAATTAATAAAAAAAAAAAAAAAAATTAAAATTAAATTTAAAATTTACCTACTTATTAAATGAACTAAAAATAAAATAATTTAATTAAAATATTTAATAATTTAAATTAAAATTGTAATCTCCTGCTTTACAAATACGAACTTGCCCTATGATACTTTTGATAATGTTTGAACTTAAGTTTCTTTTACACATTAATCATGAAATGTGCTTATGTACCTACTCTTCAGTCACATTTATTGTCGGGTTCCATTGGGGCCCACCTTCTTTCCCCCGGCTTACCCCAGTGCGAACAATAAACTTTGTTTTAGAGACAAACTTCAGCAAATTATCCACATTTGCGATTCTTATCGCGCTTCGATCGAATCTAACTTTTGTTTTTATTTTGGAGAGAAAATGTCGTCATATTCAAAATTATTCGAAACACCTGCGAAACACCAATTTATTTGAAACTTCATTTCTCTCAGTACAGTCATTGAAGCGTTTTGACCACAGAAAAGCGAAAGCCCTAGTTTTGACCCTATGCCGTCTCTCAGGTACACTACGAGTATTATCTCGACTTTCTACCATTTATTAGAGAATTTAAATATTCTGTCTGAATACGTAGAATAATATATTCTTATGTTAATAAGAACATACATTTTGCTTAGTGATATAATAATTGGTATCTAGCTAGGAACGACTGAATATTTAAGGAGTATAATAATATTATAAAGGCTTTTCTTTTAACTTTTATTTGACATGATTTTTGAGGCGAGCGCAGCAAAACTCAATGATGTCATGAATCTGAAGAAATTATAGAACAAAAAGTTTACTCAATTTAAAAAAAAAAACACAATTTAAAATTTAATCATCACGTGACTGGGAATTTATCAAACCCATAGACTTAATGGGTCACTCACTACACATGTGAAACAACTCTATAGATGAATTAAAGATAAAATTTATTGAACTTTAAAGTAAAATACTTATGAATGCTTTGGTACTGCAACAGGCGATTCTATTTAACGCGCAACTGAATACTTTGATTATATAGAGCTAGATCCTCCAAGACTGAATAGCAAGCTCCAATTAATCAGTTTGTGATTGATTTAATTAAAAACAAGCAAGGAAAAAGTTAGCGTTCAAAGTATACGAGTGGCTTTGTTAGAAGCTTTGGGTAGAAGTAACGTTGCCTTCATTATTGGCTGGCCAAGGAGTGAGCGTGCCGCAACTAGGAATTAGACTGCGTGCGAACCGAGCTTTAATTTACTGACCAATTTGCCACTGCGGCTCGTATGACATTGAACATTACCGACCTAAAAAGTTTCATGTTCAGTTCACCTTGAAATAGTAAGTTGTTTGCGAAATCCGTAGAAGGTCTACCGCATGGGCCGTCGCTATCGATCCGGAGGCGTCTCATTTGTACCCACACCTAGGTGTTCCCGAGTTTTTTTTATGACCATCGAATAAGAACTCTTACTTCTTCACATTGACGCAGATGGCGACTTTTTTACTTAGGGAAAAACTGTAATAACCAAAAAACGCCAATATTGAAGGTAAAGCGACAAGGTAAAATAATTGAATGAGCCAGGGCAAGATCTCAGAGTTTTTTGGAACAAATTGTACGTTTGTTTTGTTCGATAATGAATTGAGTACTGGTAATCTTCATAAAATGTTGTAGGCAATTATAAACATAGAAGATCCAGGGGTTGAGAATAAATGAAGGGCTGCAAAGTTACAATTCACGCCTAGCAATATCTTTATTTCAACAATTTTTTTTATTTTAACCAATAACTTTATTACAACCAATAATTTTATTTCATCCAATATATTTATTTTAGGCTCTCTTTATTTCAACCAACCTATACCTATCCTTATATCAGATGTCTTTAGTTAGTACCCGTTATATAATTGTAGTAGGCTTAAAACGCATTGGTGATTTGAATGACACTTTTTTCTTTATTTGTTTTTTCCTTACGAAAGCGATTTCTTGGTTACCTAGTCAGGAAAATGCTCAATTTAAAACCGTGAGGTGCAGGTTCGATACCGGGCTCATACAAATCATTATCATCATCACTGGCAGTTCAATCAGCCCACTGCTGTACTTATGCCTCGTCTGTCTTTCGCCAATCTATCCTGTTTTAAGCTTTTAGAAATTGACGTACTGAATTACAAATCTATATCACTGGCTTTTCGGTCAAGGAAAACCTCTTGAGGAAATCTACATAATATTATGTCCGGAGGAGAAATTCAATGGCGTATGTGACTGCAGGAAATAAAGGCCTTGGCAATAGAACAAATAAGGCTGCGGAATAAGACGATGATAATGAATTAAATTATTATTAATCATTTATTTCAGACCATCACAATCAATAACAAAGCACACACTCACACACACATCAGCCAGAAAACCTCCACTGCTAGACAACACATTGATATAAAATTGAAAAAATGATTGTTGAATTATACAATTAGTAATTAGTCCGGCTAAGCAGGACGCAACTGCACGCGCGTCGGGCTCTGTTTTCACTCTTTGATAAAGGTCCACCGGATGTGATCGTTACTATAGTCGGAGTATCCGATTTAATTAAACGTGAGTATTCCCGTATACATAAAACAAAAATGTGTCAAAATCACGTCAGCTTTCATTTATTTGGTTTCTTAATATTTCCGTTTTACAATGAGCCTAATTAATATTAATATTTACTCATCAGCCAGAAGACGTCCACTGTGGACGAAGTCCTCCCCCTTAATAGGGAAGGGTTATACTCACCGCCACCATTACCACACTATTCACCACAAAACAACCTAAAGATTGCTTCACATCTTATAAAAAGTTAAATAAAGGGTACGACGGTAGGATAATACTTAATCTCTCCTTTTCCGTTGATCGCAAATCAAAGTCACCGGCGCGACTGATTTGATGGATTAGGTATAAAATCTCCTTATCGTGGAAGGTTCGTTGAATAAATGGAACTGGGGGTAAAATAACAAAATTCTGAGATAAACCAACGTGCCATAGCGCAGTCGGATGGAAGAATACGTTGTTGATTGTACGCCCTATTGCTTGCACGGCTGGTGTTTACGTTTCATCACAGACTGTACGATCGTTTCCGGAGCCTGGACACAGCGGTACAGCGGATGCATCTACTTCTTATATAGAGTTAGCGGGACATAAGCCACGGAGCGCTATACTCAATATTATGTACAATTGCTTGGTTCAATCCTAAAATCGGGAAAATTGAACTGCTGTTCATTCACAAATGTTCATTTACACTTTAGCGCGAGGCTTAGGTGGACTAGGCGGTTCTATAAGATCACTGATATTACAATACGTGTCACTTTGACTAATAAAAGGTCTAAATTTTATCGTTTTAAATATCGAATGTCCAAGTGTGAAAACAATGCTCTCTATGTTTCGTTTACATGGGTATACTAGGAATAAACTTGTGTCAGAATGAAAATCAGAAGAACGGTTTTCGTCTTGGCACACATTTTCCAAATTACTTGGACAAAAACATAGCGAGATTAGCCATTATAGTCATCTGCTAGACATAGGCCTGCCGTTGAAAGGTAATTGAACGTATAATTCGGCCATCTGTAATCTACAGAATATTTCCGACAGGAATAACAGGCAGTCTTGTTTGCATTGTCCTGTCAAGCGCATGCTTCGTTATGTCGATATAGGATCCTCCGCTGAGTCGCCAATTCAGGGATTCGATTCGTATAGCTGTCTACAAAAAGCGGAAGAGAAAAAGTTCAAGTGCGATTCAGAATGTCGCGTCGAATGTTCCTTACTACTACATAATAGTAATTATAATATGAATATATAAGATATTATCTATAGATATATAGATATGTTACCGTCCAAACCCGATTTCAGGATAAACTAGTTTTGCCTAGGCTAAACTAATTCTTCCTACATGCAATAGGATAAACTGGTATAGCCTAGGCTAAACTAGTTCGTCCTAAGCCCAATAGGATAAACCAGTTTAGCCTTAAGTTTATCCTGAAATCGGTTTTGGCCGGTAAAATATATATATATTAATTAAATTATATAATATATTATCTTTGGTCTAGTTTTAAATTCTTGTTGCAAGCTAACATTGCAGGTTGAAACATATTGTGATTTAATTTCGTAGTTTCCAATTAACTATGATAAGTCGAGGGAATCTGTGCTTTATATTAATAATATGGGTTTTAGGGTAACAAAAAAAACGTTTTAGTACGTATATAATTCATCATTTCTTGTTAATTGTTAGGAAACCTGTCATTTATATTTAGTTTTGTGTAAATTTCACCTATTACGGCTAGAAAATACTATTTAAGGTAAGACCATTAAATACATTTTATCTCTGTGGTTAAGTCAGACAAACAATCGAACAATAAACGGCGCAAAGAGAAAAGTAAAGAGAACACTAAGCGGTGGATGTAATAGAGTGTTACACGCTATGGATAAACTCTAAAACGGTGAAATGTTTCACTTTTTTTCAGCGCACCCGTACTCAATTGCTCACTCACACTGATATAGTATTTTGAGATTCACTAAACCAGAGCGTAATTATTACCTCTAACTTGTTTCTTTTCCACTACGTAGATTAAGCCTGGCACCGACTGGCTTTGATTACAAAGCCTAGGCATCGACCGCCAGCTCTACGACATAGTCGAACCTGTAGCTTTCGAACCGTAACAGGTAGTTCAAATTTCAACAGAATAATTCGAAGCTGGTTGCAATTCGCGGTTGTGGTTACAAAGTGGTAATCAGTAAATGCCGATTTGTAACTAGTTCATCATCATCATCATTTTTGTAGTTGTAGGGCTCTACTGTAGAGTCCGCTTGGGGAAGTAACCTTTGCCAGTTATTGAACCGCCAAGCAGTATGCAAGCATTACTGTGTTCAGATTTGAAGGGCAATGTTACCAGAGAAATTACTGGGTATGACGAGATTTAACATCTTATATCTCAGGGTGACGAGTGAGTTAGAGGCAGGCGTGACGCTTACCACCAGGCTAACGTCTCATTCGTCTCGTCATACGAAATCAATAAAAAAAGGAACCTTGAATTTACCAATCTTTGTTCAAAGCGCGTACCTGGGAGAACATTGAATAATAAAAACAACAAACAATTGCAAATCGTTTGAAAATCTTTTTCCAAGAGTGTAATGTTATTAGGGCTTAAGAAGGTATGTATGTGAGTTTTTTTATTCTACCATATCTTATAAATGCCTGAACAGATTTGAACAGATTCATACATCATCCCGAGTAAAGAGCTATAACATATATGAAAAAAAAATGCCACGGTTGTCGTTCTCACAAAAATTCTGATATCACACCAAACCACTATTATTTCTTCTGTGACCAGACATTGGGAAGTCAATCAAAATAGATCAGTGTAATAAAAACTTCGTCTCGGAAGGAAATGCCTGCAGTGATGGAAGAGAAGGCTCGCCAGCTATTTGCGTAATTAAGAACAGGTATGTGTTTTCGGAAGTAAATTCTCACGGCGGCAAAATGTTTAGCGGGTTAGTCAGGGAGCCTACTTGCCTGATTTTAATGTTCTTTTATATATTGGCCTCTTTTATCTGTTTCTTCCATTTATCTGTTACTAGAGGTCGCCCCGCGTCTCCGTTAGTATCACTAGAACTTCAAAAACAATGAATATTCCATATAAAGTTGCATCACCCATTGGACCAAAGTAACCCTAGTAAAAATAACTTGAAAACATTTTTTTAATTTAAAATTAACTATCTATAAATACTAATTTTCATACGCCTTTTTCACCCATTTTTACCCCCATAGGGGTTGAATTTCGATAAATCCTTTCTTACTATTTATATACTCCAAATTTCAAGTCTCTTTGGTTTAGGCTGTACGTTGTCTGTTAGTCAGGACTTTAGAAGAAGAATTACAGTGATCTTAGTCAAATCAAACAATCTTTAAAATTAAATCGAAATACAAAGCTGAAGAACGCATGAAATTAACAAAGGAAAAATAAAACAGCTGCTGTTTTCGCAATTTCGGGATTGAGTTCATAGTGAAAGTTGTTTAGAACAATGAAAGCGATGACCTACTTTCGGCTTAGTTATACCGGTACGTGTATCCCTATGTCTAGAGCTATTTGATCAAATGACACTGAAAGTGATACTGACACCCCTATTTTTATCGTTGACGAGCTAGGCGATTTGTCCCATAGGCGAATGCATAGCGCTATGGTAGCTAAATATGGCAAACCCAACAGAATTACGGTCGCACTTTTAGAGGTTTTTTCATAGTTTTGTCACTTCGTTCCGGAGCTTCTCATCTTGGCGCTATTTTACCTTCATTCCTCCACCCTATTACCGTGAAATTGAGATGGCCGACCCGACGCCATTGTCGGGAATGATCTGAAGTTCAGAAAGCTTCGAAATTTTGGATACCTAGGCAATAGGCGAAATATTGCGAGAAAGGTTTAAAACCGTAGCAGCGAGTTTACTGGGAGATCGTTCGACTCAAATCGTGATGTTGAGGGTTTAATCCCGAGCACGTACCATTGAGTTCAGTCAGTTCTACCAGTTGTGTAAGTATTATCACTTGTTTTTCAGTGAAAGATAAATTCTTGAGGAAACCTGCTTGTTCGGAGAAGATATTCAATGACGTTTGTAAATCCAACAACCCGCCATTGGGCCAGCGTAGCGGGTATAGCCCAATCACCCTTCAAGGGAAGGTCTATGTCCAACAGTGCACTAAATCAGCAGGCTGATAAAACATTCTCAGCCTATATCGGGGGGAGAACTGTGCTTGAAAACTTAAGTTTTTTGTAAAGATTTAAAAAGCTTTAGTTAATTATGATTAAATTTAAGTGTTCATCGAGCCAATAAGGTCCCATAAGAATCAAAAAGAAAATAGTATTTTCAGAAATCAGGTTATGGTAAAAAAGGGGAAGTTAAAAAATGTTCACAAAGGCTTAAATAAATCGAAAACCATTAAATTTCACTGAATCTTATCGCTTAAAAGATAGAACAAGACGTGTCCTGTAGAACGTGCCCTGTAAGATGCGGTCTACAATAATTTCATCTCTTAGACTATCTGGCGTGGAAGCCAGCATGTAAGCAGTGAGCACTGTCGGCCGGCGACCTTGACGTCGAAAGGTTATACTTACTTATTATACTTACCTACTTTTAGGTAAATACTTATTAGATACGTTTTTTGTACACCCACCCACCCATCAGCCAGAAAAAGTCCACTGCTAGACGTAGGCCTCTCCCTTAATAGGGAGGTGTTGCCATAATCCCCACGCATGGCAGGCGGCTTGGGGATCGCAGAATGTTCACCACCGTTAACGGAGAGGACGCTGCTGCCCATCCTCCGGTGGTACTGGTTGCAGTTTTAGGACATACCCAGGTCCGTTCGTCCAGGTTCGTTTTTTGTACAGAACCCCAGAACGTGGCTAGATTTGTTTTTACGATTTGGGATACCGCAACGATATTTATGCAAGCTTTTCTTATTAGGAAATAATAATAATAATAAACAAGGTTACACGGAACGGTAGTAACTACTAAGTCAAAGGGGCTCGTTTTGAACTACTTTTAACATGTAGCTAACCTTAAATTCACGAAAAAAGTCTACAGTAACATTTTTACTCTTATACCTTTTTTTCAATGTTTTTTTTTATCATTCTAAATATCCCGGTAAAAAGAATAGAAATGTAATGAATGATAGCTTAAAACACTACTACTGCTACTGTTGCATACATTTCGTTGAGGTGGAATGACATTTTACCTATGGAATAATAAATAAATAAAAACATGCAACAGAAATTACTTTAAAAACACGGGCCCATATTATTAATACCTTACAGACTAACATAAATAGGATAAAAAGAATCTTAACTTTTTTTTTGGTTTGGCTTAGGTTTTTCTTGCAGTGTCGCTTCCCAGTAGCGTGGCAAAACCAGATCTTTTGGCCAGAAATCCGGTGAGAGTATGGCGCTCTTGTGCTTCGACGGAACTCGGATTGTAATTGGAATTAGAATTTGTAAAAAACGAATATAATTTCATCTACCATAATTTAATATTCAAGTAATAATTATTAAAATTAAAACATCAGCTATACAATTTGATAAAACAGTCTTATGGAATACTTAGTAAAATTTTTGTTTTGCAACTTCACGGATGACTCAGCTGCTAAAAGATGTTCGCAATGATTAGTACTACGACCTCCTTTCGATTTATTACTACCGTTGCGCGTAACCTCGTCCGTAATTGACATAAAATTAATACAATCTCACAAGCTAATCTAATTAACTCACTGCACAAAAACAAATGCTTTGTAAGTATACCTACCTATACACTATACAGGGTTAGTTCTAATCAGTTAGCATCCTTTTAAGGCATATTCTGTACATCAAAACAAACAACTTTTACTATAAAATAAATATAAATAAATATTGGGCGGACATTTATTACACACAGCGCCATCTAGCCCCATACTAAGCAAAGATAAAAGGGGCCAACATTAAAATCACGAAAAAAAACTCAGCTGTTCCATACAAAAAGTTCATCAACCTTGGGCAAAATGTATGGAACAGCTGTTTTTTTGATGTAAATAATTTATGCCCTTATAGAAGGATGCTAACTGAACTAAACTATTTTGTATTTTTGTATTTTTTTTGTATTATCTGAGTGTAGATTAGATATATGTGTTGAAAAGGGGAGCTCTATAATAATAACATTTAAAAATGAGAAAATATTATGTAGTATGATTCTGAAAAGGATAATATGTAGGAAACTGACAGATTGAAGGGAATATTTATAACTCACTTAAAACATTACCTATTTATGATACGGCTAAGAGGATTTTAAAGGGATTATTTATAACTCACATAAAACGTTACCTGTATACGAAAAGATAAGAGGATTATAACTAACGATTGGTGGAGAAGACGGATGAATCGGTTTGATTTCAGTTTTTTTTTCATTTTATTTGTGCAATTTAACAAAGACACTTTAAATAATACAGATATGAACTTAAACCAAATTTATCTTAGTCCGCCACATCTGCCACTAACAGTAGCAGTGCCAGAGCTTGCGAACACAATCCTGCGCCGCACTGCACTGCGCTCGTCACCCTGAGATATTAGATGTTAAATCTCTTCATACCCAGTAATTTATCTGGTAACATTGCCCTTCAAACCGGAACACAGTAATGCTTGCACACTACTGCTTGGCGGTTAAATAACTGGCAAAGGTACTTCCCCAGGCGGACTCTGCAGTAGAGTCATATCATTACAAAATGCTTATATGGTTTGAAAGTACTGGTGGAAATAAACAGTGGACACTATATATTTATTGAAGTAAAAAATAATAAAATAAATAATAATAGCCTTTATTCTCTGACATTGTTACAACTATTACAGTATTACGTACTAGTTCCTATAATACATTATTTAATATTTGTTTTATTACTCTATAACACCGGCACTAGTTTCCCCATCAGGTTGTCTTCCCTGGACAAAGAAATGACAAAGGTGTGGTACTTCCCCAGGCGGACTCTGCAGTAGAGTCCTACCACTACAAAAAAATTGTGGCACCAGCTCCATTTACCACAGATTGCAAATTAAGTTTTTAATGTTATGGGTCAGCAAAGTATATAATTATGTAAGTTACCTACTAAGATAAATAGTTCAAGCACTTATCTTTATACATTATAGTTTTGAAAATACTAGGTCGGTTTCCGCAATATCTATAGAAAACTTCAATTGAGGGATGCGCTTTACTTCCCGAGTAAGTAAGTTCGTAAGAATAGGCTGAGTGGTGCTCTTACATGGCTTGACGGCTGTTGTTATAGAAATATAGAACAAACAATCGACACTAACAATTTAACGTGTCATCCGACCCACGGTAGCGCTCAGAAATAAATATAAATATATTTCCCGAGTATACAGTCTAGTTGATTTCAAGTCGCGAGTAAATCGGTGTCTTCTAGGCAAGTGTCCTCCATCGTAGACTGCTTGTTCGGTTAGTGGCCAAATAAAGCATAAAAAAGAGAGTCAGGGAGATTACGGAAACGCAGAGAGCAACATTTTTCAATAAGATTTGGTGTTGCCTTCATAACATAATTTTATTCCGCAAAAATGGCTTCTCTCTAACTTAACTCACTCTTGTCCGGATAAAAGTTAAATTAGGTATTATTTTGTATTTTTTTTTCTAGAGATTATGATTAAGCCTAGGCTAAAAGGACTTGGCAACTTAGGCCCATGATTATTTGCTAACATTTGCAATAAATTATTAACTAAGTATCAAGAAATTATACATCAACGGCCTTACTTAAATCGCCGCTTAAACTTAGTCACTGCTAAAACTTATCTGTCTTGCTGTTGCACGTGACACTTTACGTCAGTGAGAAGTTGTCAGAGCATCTTAAGCAGTGACTAACTTTGAGCGGCGTTTTTAAGTAAGGCCCTAAATGATAGATTTTGCTGATTGTTTTTTAGTTACTCTCAGTTTTTAATTGTAGTTTTTTTTAATTATAATTTTAGCAATAAACTGTTTTCTTATTTATATTTTTTTTTAGTGTAGATTTTAATTGTATTAGTAAGAAACAGCTATTTTATTGTGTTATTATTTTTACAACACATTGGCTCAAAAAATGCATTTACGAAGCCTGTATACATCGTTCGAAAGTTGAACATTACGCTCTATACAACGGAGTGTGCGGTAAAATAGGTACTCTCAGTTAAGTACCTATTTTACCGCACACTTCCTTGTATAGCGCCGTGCGTAAACTTTACGGTATTTTTTTTATTTACTTAATAATAATTTAAGTACTCCACCAAAGAGTTTCACATTACGAGAATAAATAAGCTGAATGATCGAACCTCCTTGGAAGCGCTTTTGGTCAATACGTTTGTCTTACTTTAATACTATACAGAAAATGTGACGAAAGAAATTCTTACCACTAATTACTTTTTTTTCTAATTTTCACCACGCGCTTGCAGCGCCATTTGTTATAATTCGCGCCATTTCATCTTTCTTCCTAGGAGGATTATGGCGTAGCACTTTGTACATTTGCCAGTGTCAAGTATTTATTTGTATCAAGTATCAAAAACTTGATACAAATAAATACTTGACAATTTTCAAGTCGAATGAGTCTAAGTCAAGGTCAAAGTGATTTCACACTTAGTAAATCACAGTTAATTCCAGTCATGCCCTAGTAAAGTCATGGCAACTTTACTATAAGCTTCGGTGTTTTGGAAACAACACGAATAGACACTCATATTAGAAACGTTTTAACGAAGACGAACTTTAGAACGAAGTTTTTTTTCTTCTTTCCTCCTAGGAGGATTATGGCATCGCACTATGAGCATTTGCCAATGTCAAGTAGGAATATAGTATAGTTGCGACTTTCCGTCCGATGTAATAAAAACAAAATAATAAAGTTTGGCTCATTATCTGTTGTAAGTACTTCTGTTATCTGTTTTCTCGTAAATGTGTTGTAAAACATTGTATGGCACTCGTGCGGTATTGGTTTTTACAACAACTCAAGACTATGGTAAGCCCTCGACTACTCGTTTGTAAAAACCAAGTTACCGCACTAGTATCATAAATAACTATTATTTTCTTTCCGTCTGTTATAAGTCGAGCATTTATAAAATCGCAAGATTTTCAGGAATTAGCGAAAATTGATATTATGCGGTAACAGAAAAAAAATATGTGATGTAATGCACCAAAGGAAATTATCCCACGAAGTTCTACAGCGGCCATTATTTGTGAACTACTCATCTGAGAAGTAACACGTTCGTTCCATTAGCCAAGAGCGACTCATAATACTGCCTTCACTCACTTCTAGGCTTCTAAGGCTGAAATCACACTAGCGATTTGCGAACGTGTTTCACGCGAGGCGATTATGAACGTGGTGTGGTCGCAGCGTGTTCGTTGCGACCGCGAAGCGTCATCGCACCGGGTGCGTGACTAACTCGTAACATTAAACTTAATACGCATTTTGAACAGTCAGTAACACAATGGATTCAGATGAGGAAATACTGTTGCTAGTATTGTTGCTTCGAAAACGTCGTCGTAATAATGTGGACTATTCAGGCCAACTTTAATATGTATTATTATCTAATGATTATCTAGTGACTAATAAACAATTTATACTCGGATAATCGTGTTTGATAAATTCCACAAACAACCCATAAAAGGTTGCGGTTGACAACTACGTACGAGTAATATACCTTTACCGTAGATTATCCATTATTAAAGTTAGTTGACACAACAAGTCTTAAAAAAAACACAATAAATTTAGTCTTTAGCGCAGCGCACGCGATTGTACAAAATGGCGTCCATGACTCAGTGTCAAGACGAGTGCGTTGCGCATTCGAGGCGACCAAGCCACGCGCTTGCGACTCACACGCTGCGCACACGCTCACTAATTGCCTCGCTTGAATCTCGTTCAGATATCGCTATTGTGCTAGCAGCCGTGTGTGGTGAATTCAGGCGCCACTTTGCGGGAGTCCATCATTATAGCTACATATGTAGGTACTTATTATAAAAACAATTTATAAAAGTACATCATTTTTTACATGTGCCTATACAATTTTTTAAGTTAAAAAATTTAATAAAAACGACCTATATCAGACAAAAGGATTGTATTATGGTAATACTCATAATAATAATAAAAAAATATGGATGGCTATGATGGTAGGTATCAAATGAAATCGTCAGCCATGTCAGAGGCCTTCGGACGGCACATTAACTCTGACTAGCTGGCCACTCAGCCTTACGAACTTACTTTTTTTTAATGAGGCCGTGTGGTTGTTAGTGCTATAAAATAAATCATGAATAAAACCATGCCTTCTCCCTGATATTCAGGCTGGAATCAAAGTAAACGATGAAAAGAAATTTCGGTCTGGTACGGATGTGGATATTATATCTCAATTTTAATTAAAACAAGCATGTAATTATGTAAGTAAATGCTCTGCCACGAGAATATATTATAAGAACCAATGATTTCTATGTATGTCTATGATAAGAACAAATAAAAACCCCCAAAGCTTAAAATTGGTGAAGAAGTAAACCGCCATCTATCGGGGCATCCGCGAAATCTACGTTAAGGTTTCAACTAGAGGGCGTGCTAAATAAATAGGTACCGTTGGGAATGGAATAGCTCTTTGAGGTTCTCCTTGGGTTTCCCATACATCATTGAACTTACTAAGTATTTTAGTGCTTCATAGTAGACAGACATTTTCCACCCACTGCTGCCTAGGCCTCGTACTCTGCACGCCAGCTTTATCTGATAACCAAAATTTGCAGCTAATATCACAGAACCATAAACTACTTTTTCACTCCTCTTACTCAATAAATGCTTCATTGTAGCGTACCAGAACGGGGCTAAAATAGCATATTATGCTCTAGGGAAAAAAGGATTAAAAGAAAAAACTGTTACCAACGACCCTGTATAAACGAAAAAGTCTTTATTCATAAGCATAATAATAATATATAAAGACTCGACTTGATACTGTTTCATAAGTCAACAGTTTAAAAAAAAAACAACCGACTTCAATTTCGGTTACCTGGATGACAGATGATAGATATTTTTCATATTTTCCAGTTATTTTGATTTAATAACCAAACTACTGAACCTATTTCTACTAGGATTTCTTATTAGGGCATGACTTAGACTCGACTGTGACTAATTATTTCGTGTGACTGACTGTGATTTGATGACATATAATATATTTAATTTGATACTTTATATACCTATTTGAAAATGCATAATGCTTGACACTGGCTGAATCCACAAAGTCCGAAGCCAAAAGCTAAGAAAAAAATGAAAACAATCTGTTGCCGTTAAAGTCACAAAGCATTTAAATTGTATTAGGATTATTTTATTTTCTCGTAATCGTAGTGAAAAGTAGAATATAACACACGGCGCTAATAACCTATTATAACTAGATTTATTTTACTCCCTCGCTAAAGCTCGGAAGTAAAACAACCTCATATAATGCCCCTAGCCCCTTGTGTAACAACCTACTGTTATGTACTATATAAATATATTTTGTGACACCTTTAACATATCTTTTATTCATATACAGGGTTAGTTCTAATCAGTTAGCATCCTTTTAAAGGCATATTCTGTACATCAAAACAAACAACTTTTACTATGAGGCCAACATTATCGTAAAAATAATATCAGTTGTTCCATACATTTTGCCCAAGGTCGGTGAACTTTTTGTACTGACTGACTGACACGGACTGTATAACTAACCAAATAAGTTTTTATTAATAAAATCTCATAAAAATAAAATTGTAAAAACTTATTAATTTAAATTATATTTATATTCCCTTCCCTTATATAAATTGCAATAATAATGTTACGCCATATTTTGGTTTGAAATTCTCACTGCCTACACGGACTAATTTTACCAACTTTTAACATTAGGGAACAAAATTTATGTTCTGACCTCTCACACACGTAATACATGTTAAGTAATATAAAAAACGTGTTTAAAATTCGTCCAAAGCAACAACGGCGAGAGGATCTATGCCATTATATTAAGTAGATATTATAATAATAAGGTGACGGACCCGTAGTTCCTAGACATAATTTATTGGCTGAACACAACTACGCGGAATATATGAATTAGAGGGAAGAAACATTCCGTTGGAGTCATAGTACAAGGTTTATTTGGAGTCATACAAGGTGTAGGTGTAAAAGACGATGTTTGATTTAAGGCATTACACTGGTATTGACATATACAGAATGTGGCGTAATGAGTGTACTCGTATTACCATACAGCAACAGATGGGAGACATCATGGTGGTTAAGAAAAACAAAAATTGTGTTCTCTGAAAATCCTATGTTTATACAATCCAGTGACGAGACGAGTAAGACGTTCGCCTGCCACTAACTGTAGCAGTGCCAGAGTTGTGACCTTGTGAACACAATCCGTCATTTATTTGACATTTCGAGTTATTCGAGTACGGTTGCAAATTAAATAATTTTCTCTGATCTGTTTATGGTTAGTAGTCTTAATCAGATGTGCTAGGTATCCAATTTACACTGCCATTTTTGTGTCGCAAGTGTATTTATTGTTTAATAAAAATATTTAACTCGGCTTAACTCAAAAGTTATGTGAATTATAAATAAATAACAGTTTTGTTATTTTCTAAACCAGCACGATATCACCCCTTCGGCCGCGTACGAAACCGGAGGCTCGTAACCAGTTACGGTAGAAGAAAAAATATTCTTTTCATCACACTTGCTCGTAAAGTGGATCTTATTGCATCGGTTTTAGGCTCATAATCCAAGCTATTACACACGCGTGCTTTTTACTTTACATTACGGCACTTGTACTATAATAGGTATAACCCGGTAAAGTCAAGTTTGTACGTGACTGCAATTAGACGTATGTATACGAAGGACTCTTAATATAGCTGGGTAATACTTACAGTTTTTTTGTAATACCAACAAAGAGTTCTTATGCCGCTGAAGTAAATGCAACCTGTGCGCGCATTGCTGGTTTGGGCGCCATTTTCCGCAAATGTTAGTTGATGTTTTCACTGTGTGGTTGATTATTATCAAAAAAAATTGTTTTTTCCTCGCAAGTGTGACGAAAACAGTCGTATGGAACTCTTGTGCTATTAGTCATTACGCTCTCGGCTTCCTTATCGCGCTCGCCTGCGGCTCGCGCGCATAATACCGCCTCTAGTGTAATGACCAACATAGCACACTCGTATCATAATGTACTATTATTAAACGATACTGGTTACTAGGAAATACTCACCTATCTGTACTATCGGTACTTATAAGGTTATGCACTCCTTACGCCACACCCTTTATACTTTCAGGACCTTATTTACAAAGGTTGCTTACATTAACAAACGTCATTTAACTACTGTGCAGTAAAAAGTGCTCAATTGTCAACAGCGTCATAGCATTATATGCGCCATTTTTAAGCTACAACTGCAATATAAACATAAAAAATATTACGGGACACGGACGAGAAAGTGGCTGGTGCCTAGAATATGCAATGATTTGCCAGAAAATTTTGAGAAACAATTTATAAACAAACTTACATTTAAATTAGCTTTGAAAAAACTACTGTAAAATAGAATATCTATGTAAATATCCTGTGTACCTATAAATTTACATATATTGAGTTATAACCTTACTTATACCGCTAAAATTTCAATACCTACTCCTACATATTCGTAGTAAATAGTAATGAATATGAGAGTCGATGTCTGCGTAAAAACTGCTATACGGTTTGGCAGAGTTTTAAATTGAGCTATGTAATTATTTCTCTAGGAAAAAATAAATAAATAATTAATAAATAAAATATTTCCCACAAGATTTATCAGAATAATAATTTATTGTACATAAAAAAAAATGGGTAAAAATTATATGAAACAATGTTGCCAATAAACATTACAACAAACGTTTATCTTTGCCGTCTGTTCATTGAGTTTCTATTTTATTGCAAACGGTTTTTTAACAATTAGGTATCAAATTTGGGACAACCAAAATATGAAAGTAATTAATACTATGAAATAATGCTAACTAATAAGATGCTAAAGCCATCTACGTTTATCTTTGACATCGGTTCATTCATTTTCTTTAGACGGACCTTTCTGCGATATCGGCTAGAATTCATCACGAAGCTCCTTTAGATATTGATCATACCGCACAGAATGCAGCATTTTGTTATACCCATTGTGTGTTTTCTTTTAACTATTTATTGGGTACCAACATATTTAAATCATACAAACGATCAGATTAACATACTTAAGTACTTTATTAAAAATACGTAGGACATGGGTGCTATCAATATCTGACTCGTTCCAGTATGTCCATGCAAAAGATTTTTTTAAAAATTTGAAAATCTATTGCCGCTCCCCCACCGATGAAAAGGTATATTTATATATATTTTTTTTCTTTTTATCATTTAAGCTTTGCAACCTAATAGGTCTCTATGACGCTCGAGTAGATTCCCATTTAGCATCGTGGGCTCCCTAATTATCATACACCAACATAATATCTTTTAATTGTTTTTGAAACCGTTTACCTTGGCCTTATTTTAAAAACGAATTGACTTGTTAATTAGTAAATAATTATCTAAGATTGTATTATTTTATTTTTACTGGGACACCTCTTAGCTTTTTGCCACACCTTGTATTATAATTTTATTATGACAACTTTACCTCGAATTTAGTAGCAGATGTAGGATTTATCGTTGCTTGTATTTGTATCATTTATAGGTATACTACCGTTTTTTTCCGTACGTAAAAAAATCGCCCGCTCCCAAATACTCTTATCTTCCATACTGCTGGGCTAATTACTAATTATTTTCCTTCAAATATTCACCACTTTGATCATCCCGACTTTCATTACTAAAACTTCAAAAACAAAGGACTTTCATACAAAAGTTTCCCCCCTTTTCCCCCCTTAGGGATTGAATTTCGAAAAATCATTTCTTAGTTTACACCTTCTAAATTTCAAGTCTGTACGACCAGTGGTTTAGGCTGTGCATTGTCTGTCAGTCAGTCGGTCAGGACAGAGGTTCTTATAGTATTAGATTTCAGTGATCATTTTTAGTAAAGTTTTTATCCAATCGTAAATAAATGATTGTTTCGTTCGTCAGTGAGTAACGCCACACGTCACGTAGTCACGCTTGCGCGAAAAACGTCGTCTCTATTCGCAGGTCTCCTGATAGTGCAATGCAATCTCTCAATGGAAAGATCGGTACGCGCATCGGTCATGAATGTCATGATGTTGGGAAAGCTAAGAACAGTAAAGTCGAGTCGAGTAAAGTATACATAATCAGCCTATAAATAGTCCAATGCCGGAGTAGTGCCTACCCTCGAAGGTCGATTGTTCCATATCCACCACGCAGCACGCCCAGTTGCAACTTGATGGATTTACATAACACGCCATTGAATAAATTGAAACTATGCAGGTTTCCTCACGATCTTTTCTTTTACCACGTACTCGGTGGTATGAAAGGTACATAAACTGTGTTTTTGTAGTGGTAGGACTCTACTGCAGAGTCCGCATGGGGGAGTACAACACCTTTGCTAGTTATTCAACCGCCAAGCAGTAGTGTGCAAGGATTACTTTGTTCTGGTTTGAAGGGCAATGTTACCAGAGACATTACTGGGTATGAAGAGATTTAACATATAATATCACAGGGCACAGGGGACAGCGCAGTGCGGTGCGGCGTAGAATTGTGTCTGTAAGTTCACAATTCTGGCACTGCTACCTTTATGGGCAGAAGTGACGCTTACTACCAGGCGAACGTCCCGTTAGTCTCGTCACATGAACGTATAAAAAAAACTCCAAGGAACTCGTTCAATTCCCGTTAAAATATCTTGATTTGACTCCGAGATTGAAACCACGCCTCACGATTTTGAGTCGAGCGGCCTCCCACTTATAGAGAGACTTCGAAAGTAAGGTATAAATGGCATAATTAACAGATAATAATCAAGACTAAGGGTATACGTCTAGTGTGTGTTGCCAGTGATGACATATGGAAATGAAACGTGGTCTTTAGCTGCTGGCCTTTTGGAGAAACTTAGAGTCACGCAACGGGCAATGGAGAGAGCTATGCTGGAAGTTACTTTGCGCGATAGAATCCGGAACGAGGATATTCGCCAAAGAACCATAGTTACCGAGATAGCTCGCAAGGTTTGCAAGTTGAAGTGGCAATGGGCAGGCCACATCGCTCGAAGAACTGACAACCGATGGGGAAGAAAGGTGCTTGAGTGGCGACCGCGAGCCGGAAGACGCAGCGTAGGAAGGCCTCCCACTAGGTGGACCGACGACATTGTAAAAGTCGCGGGCACCGGTGGATGCAAATGGCAGGTTGTCGTACAGTGTGGCGGTCTAAGGGGGAGGCCTTTGTTCAGCAGTGGACGTCTCCGGGCTGATGATGATGAATCAAGACAAATGACCGTGAAATGTATTTTTAACATACTCTTGCACGACTTTGAGTTGGACGTAGTACTTATTTGGGAATATCGTGGAAATATCGAGAGACAAATTAAGACAGTGCTGGACATGCACAGTTGTCTTACATAACCATAAGGGTGTTTCCACACTGGCGTTTTACAAATCGCCAGAGTGGAAAGGCCATAACAGAGAAGATTGTGTGCTATAATATGCAAACAATGAAGTCTTCTCGTTTGCACAGGAAATTTACCTCGGCAAATCGCATACCTGTGGAAAGTGACCGTCAACATCTATATATTCGGTCGGACGATAAATGACCGTTGAAATTTAAGGACAGCTATCCTGCTTAAGCTTAAGTATTGAGGTAGACAGCTGGGAACAAGTCTCAGAGGAATAATTGCCGAAGGAAGATAATGGCGGACGGTATATCTGTCAATGTAATCTTTAGATTGATGGTTATAGCTCTTAAGCGTGCAAAAACGCACCTTCGTGTCGATAACCAACTGTAAACCTCGCCGCAATACATTTTCAAAAATAAGACTTCATGTCTAGCTTCCAAATACAAATAGGCTATTAGCCGCAGACCCATAGGTACTTTGGATGCTATTGCTACATAATCATCATCTCTTGCGAATGGAACCGTGCCAATAATGACAGTGATCAGAGAACAACGATTTCAAATCTCATTAGACTTCATAGTGATAGAGATAGAAACGTCTATCGCTAGCAAAAAATATATAGTTAAAAGTTGTTCGTGCAGTCGTACCATGTGTTTTTATCCTCTGGCTTGGCATTCGTTGCGGAGCTCGCTTCTTGATCCTCCGTTGATCTCATACTCTATGCTTACATAACATTTTATGGAAAGCAGCAACTGTTGGCATAGTTTGTGTTCTTGGCTGAAAACAAACCACAAAATGAAAGTGTAGGCTTTTGTTATTTTGTCTTACATTTGGTAGGTTTTATTGGTATTTTTTTGTTTTTAACCGAGCGATGAATACTAAGCCTGTAACAACTATCAAAATGTACTTTTATCTGTACGGATGTTTGCATGTTGTTATTACAGGTCGTATTATTCAACGAATCTTGATGAAACTTGGTATACAGGTTCTACAATTTCATAGCTTATATTCGGCTTCATAGCTCGGCTATTTTAGATTGGAAAAAATCCAAAAACCAAAATAACATTATATCCTCCAAAACGGGAGAAATTTACTGTGGCGCCATTTACCGACCGATTTTGATAATATTAAATTTTATAGAACAATTTCGAATATGAGAAAATTTTGTCAAGAAGCTGTCAAAATATAGGTAAGCCCAAGTAAGCCTCAGTTCACGAGTTTATTGTCACAGAACGTCTAGTATTTTATAGCTTATACCAAAACTACTTTTTTATAGGTACCAAGTTTTTCTTTGCTATAATATGTATTACGTGCTATTAACGTTTTAAGATATATCTGGATATTGGACCTAAAACTGCCTCCAGAAACGCCGGTGGACGTGCAGCAGCGTCCTCTCGGTTAACGGTGGTGCGCATTCCGCGATCCCCAAGCCGCCGGCCAAGCGTGGGGATTATGGCAACCCACCTCCTCCGTCCAGCAGTGGAAGTCTTCTTGCGGATGACAACCGTTTTAAGAAAATAAATCGTATGTACGTTACGTCGTTACGTTAATCGTATACGTTTCTTAAGATATAGGTATCTATTGTTTATTAATCTCCAAATAAAGCAGATATCCGAAAACGCACAGATGGTTAAGGTGGGTTTAGACTAAACGAACAAAGAGCTAGAGCTAGAACAAGAGCATTCTTTCTTGATCTTTTAGTGTAAACGAAAGCTCGTTTCAGCGTTCACACCAAAATAACAACGAGCTAGATTGAGAACCAAGAACTAGAATTCTTGCACAATTCTAGTTCGTTGTTCTATTCATGTTTAGATCAGCCGAACAAATGCTCTTTGCTCATTCGTATTTTTTTTAAATATATTGGCACTGGGTACAAGTCCTTCAGTGCTCATTCGTGTCAATGTCAATTCTGTAGGACCCATTTTTTTTTCTTAGTTTTTGGCTTCGCACTTTGTGCATTCGCACACGCCCATCGTCAAGTATTATGCATTATGAAGTTTAGAAAGTATCAAGCCAAATAATATATACTTAAGCCATCATATCACAGTTAGTCACACGTTTGTCAGTCGAGTCTACTATGGGCTTTTACGGAGTTTTGAAAACAACACGAAAAGACATGCTTCACCACATTTACAGTCTTACTTAAAAAACTTTTCAACCTTTTTTCAGCTTAAACTTCTCTGTCCTTTTCTTGCACGTGCAACTTCACATCAGTGAGAAGTTGACAAAGCATCTTAAGCATTGACTAAGGTTGAAAAGTTTTTTTTAGGTAAGGCTGTATATATTATAGTTTTTAAAAGTCAGATCCCACAGTCATTCGTGTAATTACGTCAATCAAATAATGTCAATTATGTGGGTCCCATATATTGTGAACGTACAACATCATTTATAGATGACTCTGGCAGAACGTATGAAGTGCGATGACAAAAATGAAAAAAATATTTTGATAGTTGGTTCGCTCGAACACAAGAACACTTTGGGAGTTTTGGCGGGAACACGGAAAAATCATGTCGTTGCATTCTATTATTTTCTTAAACTTGTGTTTTTTCGCGAATTAATGATTAAAAATGGTGGTGTTTTATTCATTGAGTGTTGAATTACATGCACAAGTGTGGGCAAGTGATATAATGTGGTGAAACATGTCTTTTCGTGTTGTTTTCAAAACTCCGTAGAAGCTCGTAGTAAAGTCGCCACAACTTTACTAGGGCATGACTTGGACTCGACTATGACTGATTTCGTGTGACTGACTGTGATTTAATGACATATTTGACTTGATTTTAATAAAATAAACTTGCAAATTCATAAACTTGACACTGGCAGAATGCACAACGTGCGATGCCAATAAATAAGGAGAAAAAAAAAGAACACTTTGAAGAGACCGCTCGTGGGAGCGAGCAAGTCCGAATACGTAGGAACGCTCTATGCTACAGTTCGCGCGCTCTAATGCCGTTTACATCAAGCGAGCGAACATTCTTAGAATATTCGTAGAATCTATGCGAGCAAACGTAGAACAACGAAGGAATGTTCTGTCTCTGTTTACACTAATAGAATTTGACGGAGAGGGGATAGAATGAGCATTCGCTCGTCTAGTGTAAATCGGCCTTTACACGCGAACATTGCGAAACTGCAACGGTTTATTTCTATGTTTGCTACCAAACATTTAAAGTTGAAAATGTGCCACAAAAATCACTCCCAATCCCTTTGTTTTTGAATTACATTTCTCACTACTCCATTATTTATATTTAGTCATTATTAAAAAGTTAGCAATAAAATATCTAGGCAAATAGGTCGTTTCACGAAGGTCGCCCGCTAATTACTATGGATCACACGACTGTTGGCACGCGAATATTTAACAAAGAAAGGCAGGTAGTACTGAAAAAACCGGTCAAGTGCGAGTCAAATTCGCGCCCGAGGGTTCCGTGCCACTACGCTATAGATTGCGTTTACAATGCAATATAAGAGTTTATTGATAACACCAAAGTTACACATCAAATTTCATTAAGTATGTCACAAATAAAACACTTAATAAAAAGAAAGAATTATAAAAAAATACGTTATACAGTGTTAGTTCTAATCAGTTGGCATCCTTTTAAAGGCATATTCTGTACATCAAAACAAATAACTTTTACTATGGGCCAACATTGAAATCGCGAAAAATTATCAGCTGTTCCCACAGAAAAGCGAAGGCCCTACTTTTACTTCTCTCTTCAGTGGCTGTTCCATACAAAAAGTTCTGCGACCTTGTGCAAAATGTATGGAACAGCTGGGTTTTTTCGTGATGATAATTCGGGAACTGAATATGGCCATATAAGGATGCTAACTGATTAGAACTAACCCTGTATAATCTCTTATTTCAAAATAAGCTTCAATGTCTGGGTGTAGTATGTATTTACGAAAAAAAAGTATATAAGTATTCTATCAGCTATCTGGTTTCCATAATACAAGCTTTGCTTAGTATGGGGCTAGATGGCGCTGTGTGTAAAATGTCCCCCAATATTTTTATTTATTTTATTATGTCATAAAACAAATTCTCTGGTAACCAGCTGATGCTGAAATCTCTCAGCTGATTTACTTATATTTCTTACTTTCTATTTGGAATACTTTTTGATTTGTCTCAAGCAGTTTAACAGCATGTTGTGGTTTGATCTTGGTTTGCAAATACACGACGACGATAATTATTTATTGAAAGGAAATAAATAAGTAGTAAGTAATAAGTAGATTGTAAATAAATGCTCCGGTCTTCACCTGAACGTATTTATTCTTCAAAACATTGTAACTTGGACCTTGATTTATTTTGTTAATTGTACAACGCACTTTACATCCAATATTTCTTAAAACTAAAGTCACAGAATGAATAATAGTACCACATACAGAAAGTTAACTCCGCAAAGGAATTGAAATAAATAAGGTCTATATCTACTAGGCAATAAAGTAGCAATTCAACTCGCGCAGCGCTGGATACCGCTCTCTTTCTATCACGTATGCTTAGTTACGTGCGACGAGGCTAGCATGCGGGCGGCGACTGGCTTTTGCCTTGCATTGTCCACCCGGGACGGAGCGCCGGCCGAACATACCTAAACTGCGGAGTGACACCCCCCTGCTAAAGTAGAGTGAGTAAACATAGTAAAGTAGTAAACAAGTACACAGATCGTATCTGGGGCCGTACCATGAACGCTCATTGCGGGACCGAATAGGCTCAACAGCCGACGCTGCGCGACCGAGAACCGTATTGCGGGGCGATAAAATACGCAGTCGCGCAGCGTCGGCAGCTGAGCCTATTCGGTCTCGCAATAATTGGTTCACGGTACGTCCCCAGACCGTTGCAAAGAAGATGGTAAAAAGATCCTTACTACCTTTTTCCCACTCAAAAGGAAACATACCGTGCCGATCATGTCACAGTATCTTTTCGCACTTCTCAATCTTCTACCATATTCACACTCTATCACTTTTTTCTCTGCATTTACTCCTGTAATCTCATTACAATAATTATAGGCTATTATAATTACAGGGTCAGAGGTATTTGTTTACGTTGTCGTTGTTGGTAGCCGGGTCGCCACTTGTGAGTGTGCACCCTCTCTCAACCATGTAAAATTATGTATTTATAAAATAATTTGGTATAAAAGTCTATATAATACATCCTTCCCGACAGTCAGGACTTCACGCAGATACAGTTTGGGGCTTGACAATAGATCTTGAATGGTTGACGTCATACACACCACGAACCGCCACAACTATCGTCTTTCACGCCGTTCATACACACCATAAAACGTCTCCTTCCGGGTTTACCGCGTTACATGGCTGTTTTTTTTTCTCATGATAATTTTTTATTTGTACACTCTTGATAAATTTATCCTGTGCGTATACCTATAAACCTAAAATGTAATATTGGAGCTATTTATATTTGCCCTTAATATTCATTGGATATGTTGGATACATAGGTTTCTCCAACAATGTTCCGGAATAAAAGAGAAGGTATAAGATATAACAATAATACCCGTCCAAAGTCTTACTGCTCGGCTCAAGGGCAAAGCTAAAGCCATAACCCCACACTTGGCAGGCGGGTTGACGATAGCAGAATTATCACCACCGTTAACCGAAAGGGACGCTGCTGCTCGTCCTCCACTGGTTCTGGATGCAGTTTTAGGATACTTCCAGGTCCATTATAGGTTATAGGTCATTATAGGGTCCAGGGGCCGTACTGTGAACTGCTTATAGCGGGACCGAATAGGTTCAGCTGCCGACACTGCGCGACCGCGAACCTTATAGCGAGGCGATAAAATTCACAGTCGCGCAGCGTCGGCAGCTGAGCGTATACGGTCCCGCTATAAGCAGTTCACGGTACGTGAGCCGTTTCATAGCAGTTTGGTGAAAATGGTTTTCGTAGCCATTTTTTAAAAGTATATTTGTAAAGTGCACAGTGCAATTACTTTAATAACCGCATCAAGTGTATTTTTAGTTAATTTATAGGCTTGCGTTTGACTGCTATCTCTTACCACATATTGCAAAGATGTAGTACTTCCCCAGGCAGACTCTGTAGTAGAGTCCTACCACTACTTTTTTTGCTATGTTTTAGGTAAGTACGGGGTATTAACGTTTTAAGATATACCTGGGGCCGTACCGTGAACTGCTTATAGCGGGACCGAATAGGTTCAGCTGCCGACACTGCGCGACCGCGAACCTTATTGCGAGGCGATCAAATTCACAGTCGCGCAGCGTCGGCAGCTGAGCGTATTCGGTCCCGCTATAAGCAGTTCACGGTACGGCCCCAGGTATATCTTAAAACGTTAATACCCCGTACTTACCTAAAACATAGCAAAAAAAAGTAGTGGTAGGACTCTACTACAGAGTCTGCTTGGGTAAGTACTACATCTTTGCAATATGTGGTAAGAGATAGCAGTCAAACGCAAGCCTATAAATTAACAGTAAAAAAAAATTACTCTTGATGGTTATTAAAGTAAATGCACTGTGCACTTTACAATTATACTTTAAAAAAATGGCTATGCAAACCATTTTCACCAAACTGCTATGAAACGGCTTTGATAGTTCAATGATTTTGACCAACTAAACTGTACCGAGAAGTTGCACTAGTTTGGTCATAAGACTAACAACCGAACTACAGTGACTACTCCAACATTAATGCTTATAACCCAAGCAGCGAAGTTCGCCATTGACTCGAAGCCGTTTATAGACGTCATGTCAAAGACCCAGGGGCCTTAATCCTTGAATCGTACGCTAGAGTTGCGCATGCAAAACGAGCTTCGAACGATATTGTTTGGAATAAGGTTCAATATCGTTTAAAAGTCGGCTCTTTTCGCATGCGCAACTTTGCGCACGATTCAAAAATAAGGCCCCAGGTCAACGAGGACGATATATAAAAGACACTTGGCCAAGTATTGTTCAGTAATTTGCATGGAGTATTTACATTATAAGCAATCGATCATTGTGAGCATTATCGTGTCTCATGTTTCATTCTTTACGTTATAAATGAAACTATCGCATGCATGTGCTTCGTTTTTAAGTTAAAATCAAAGTTGTTTCCTAAATCTGTTATACGAATAATCTAGATAAATATAAAAACGGTTTATTTTTATTTTCAACCGACTTCAAAAAGGTGGTTACAATTCGACTGTATATGTTTTTTTTGCTTGTAAGTATGTTACGCGATTACTCCGTCAATTATGAACTGATTGTGATGTTTTTTTTGTTTGGTAGGTACCTAATACTTCAGAGGTGGTCCTATATACGTTTTATCGAAATCGGTTCAGTAGTTTGGTTTTTAAATCAAAATTACTAGAAAATATTAAGATGTCATCCAGGTATTCGAAGTTGAAGTCAGTTATTTTTTTAAAAAGCTTGTTATTATATTATTATTTTTACGAAAAATACTCTCGTTGTCTACATATTTAATGTAAAAAGGAGAAAGTGGAGTGAGAGATCCGAACTATTTTGTGATAAACTACTGTGTTTGCCATACATTGTGGTCGATTCTGACGGTTTTAGTTGACAGTTCTAAACTAATTAAAATATTGCTGTCACTTTTTTACTAGGCATGTTAGCTAAGGACAGCAATACTTTAGTTAGTTTAGTTCTGTCAACTTAAACCTTCAGAATTGACCACATTGTTTTCTTATTTTGAGCCAAACTCGAACTTGGCAGTGTATTATTAGTTTATGTATTCTTTTAGAGTTTGATTTGTAATCACACTAACTATTATAGTTTTATGATACAGCGAAAACAAAATAAACCTTAAAAATACATTAAAATACACTTCTTGTATCGGGACCCCTACATTTTTGTTATTATAGTATGTATATATTTTTTGAATCCTGGGTACGTGCCTGGCGAGTACTTTGGTATTTTTCGATGTTACTTGTAGGTTTGACGTTTTTAGTGCCGAAACGATAATACTTCTCTTATAAGTCTCCCTTGATTTTGTTTGGGTTTAGTACATTTTGTAAACTGGGTTAAGTTACGAGAAAGGTAGTACTAAGGCGAAAGAAGGTTATGGACAATTACTTTAACAATGGGGTCAACCATGAAAGCTTGAAAAACAATCTGCTGTTCGATAGAAAAACGACATTCACCCTCGATAAAATTTATAGAACAGCTGTTTTTTTTCACGATTTAAACATGAGGTTGATTTCATTGTAAAAGTTGTTCACTATGATGAACTCAACGAGCTCCTTGCGGATTACTACCTTTCCGCGTAGCTCTGTATATATATTTTGAATATTTTTGTATAAAGTGATTCCACACTTATGGTATTTCTATGTTTTTAAAGCTTAAACAGGAAGAAAAATTATGACCTCCGGCAGGACTCGAACCTGCATACGAGCAGTCGCTATGGGTTTCCGTCCCAACTGCTTTGCCAATTAAGCTACAGAAGTCTCTGCCTGAGATGCCAAATTTCCGAACCTGTTATAAGCTACCAACTAAAGCGTTGGTGGCGCCATCTGTAAATTTTTGTAACACAAATATTTACCCAAGCCGAAACCGTTGCAGGTTCCAAGGCCTGACGAGAGAAGTCGCACTGGCTATACTATTTTGAATATTTTTGTATAAAGTGATTCCACACTTATGGTATTTCTATATATAGTCGTAGCTACCTAACCATATACATAATATAACCACTATGTACCTACACAGATAAATCCATAACAAAATAATTAAAAAAAAAACTTAAATTAATACTTACCTAAAAAAACGAGCCCAACTGTACAATGTGAAAGAATGAAACAAAAAAATATTCAGTTACTAGAGGTCCCACATGTCTACATACGCAATATAATCGTCCCGCTTTCAAATACTCGTCCATAAATCTTCCATATACCGCTGGGTTAATTACTTACTAATTATTTTAAAACAAAGAACTTTCCATACGAAGTTTCACCCGCCCTTTTACCCCAAACCTTAAGTAATTCTTGTCAATTTTTTTTTATTTACTATCAATTTTTGTACTATAACTTTAAAAACAGAGAACTTTCCATACAACATTTTCATCCCCCATTTCACCCTTCGTCGTTTAGTCAGGACAGATATTCTTATAGTATTAGAAGATAATACAGTAATGTTTGTACATACTATTTCTTATTATTGCATCGTTTGGTAGCATATTCTATAACAATATTTCTATTCAAAGCAGGTCTCCTTTATTAAAATGCCTGAGGCATCGTCTCCCTATTTCTTAGCGAGCTCGCAGACTTGCGGCAACTCGATAAAGTCATCTCTGTCGAGTCAAATTACGTTACAACGTTAGCTAATAACTAATGTTAGCTTATTTTTCATTGTAAAAGCTGGCAAACAGCATAATGCTATCACAAATGTGAAAGTTTGTACGAACTCTGTACTAGGTGTAGAAACGAAGTTGTACTTGGATTAAAAATTAGGATAAGTGAAAGACACTTCTGCCTTTCTTAGAAATAAAATACGTGAAGAGAGACCTAAAATTTGTGCCATTTCAGTTTGAGACTTTAGGTCGAAAGACCGAAAGGCCAGTTACCTTTGCTAGTGCTCGGAATATTGGCGAGTATTTTAGACAAAAACTTTGAACAGACATTTGATGGTCATGCTGGCAGGATACTTGTTCTTAATTTTTTTGTTTAGCCGCCGCAAGTGTTAGCTAAACAGGGTTAGTTCTAATCAGTTAGCATCCTTTTAAGGGCATATTCTGTACATCAAAACAAACAACTTTTATTATGGGGCCAACATTGAAATAGCACAAAATAAAACAACTGTTTTATTTTTAAGGTCGTTGAACTTTTTGTATGGAACAGCTGATATTTTTTTCACTTATTTAATGTTGGCCCCATAGTAAAAGTTGTTTGTTTTGATGTACATAAAATGCCCTTAAAGGATACTAACTTATTAGAACTAACCTTGAATTCATTTTTAGCTCGGTTTTGTTTTGTTAGTTTTTTCACAGGTAAATGAATACTTTACTACTAGTAAAATATAAATTTACACAGTACATTGTCTACAGAGGTAAGTCTATGAGGTCTATGAGGTTGTGACGGAGTGATTGCCCAGGCAACGCAAGCGGAGCGTTGGTCCCCCAGCTGCAAGATGACATCGTCACCATCGCGGGTCAAACCTGGACTATACAGGGTTAGTTCTAATCAGTGAGCATCCTTTTAAGAGCATATTCTGTACATAAAAACAAACAACTAAAATTGTCTATGAGGCCAACATTTAAATCGCAAAAAAATATCAGCTGTTCCATACATAAAGTTCATCAATCTTGGGCAAAATTTATGGAACAGCTGCTTTTTTGCATTTTCAGTGTTGGCCCCCTAGTAAAAGTTGTTTGCTTTGATGTACAAAATATGCCCTTAAAAGGATGCTAACTGATTAGATCTAACCCTGTATAGTTTAGCACAAGACCGGACTGTCGACACTGCTGGGTCTACCCTAACTGCTAACTAGCAGTTAGGGTAGACCTAGCAGTGGGATAAAGAAGGCTGTGGATGATGACGATGATGAATGATTAGCCTTTTTAATAGCCAAAGATCATAATATAGGCTTACCGGTGAAGTGCGATTGGGTCATATCCACCACGCTGTCCCAGTTGCGATTTTTTGGATTCACATAATAATGCCGTTTTTATTCTCAGGACGAAAACTCTCAACGTAAAGTCTGTGATATGACGCGCCCGTCATATCGCCAATGGTGATACGGGCCCAAGGTTTAAACCCGTGACCTTATGATTTCGAGCTTATTACTATCCCATTATGATGATGAACACCTATAAATAGGTTGAGTAGTAATAAAAATTTAAATTATTTATAATAGTTAATAACTTTCATCGATATGGATACAATCCTTTTGTTTTTGTGTAGTAGTTAAAGTAGTTAGTAATTCAAGTAGTTTGCTATACTAAATAAAGGGTTATGAAAAAAAATATTTCTAGTAAATGTAATTTTTATAGTTTAAACAGTTCTCCATGTTTACAATCGCGTGCTGATAAATCACGGACACGATAATGACGGTTAAAATGTAATCTATATCTCTTAGATAACTCTAGGAATAGATACAACATTTTGCGAAAAAGTAACAGAGCTATTATCGCTAGTATTTAGTTATTTGGTTTGTTTTGTGGATTGATGAAACAAGCCAGACGTTTTTCTGGTGGAAAGCATCACGCTTGCCCCTACCCAGTAGCAGTGCCAGTGTTGTGTACTTGCGAACAAAATCCAGCACCGCACTGAACTACGCTCGTCACCCTGAGATATTAGATGTCAAATCTCTTCATGCCCTGTATAACATTGCCCTTCAAACCGAAAAATACTATAAGTATAGTAAATAAATAGTAATACGTAAATAGTTTACATTTGTTTTTTATAATTTAAATTTACAAGGAGTAATACAGTTTCGTCGTCAGCCATAAAACGTCCACTGCTGGACGAAGGCCTCCCCCTTTATAGAGGGGTGTTGCCATAATCCCCACGCTTGACAGGCAGCTTGGGGATCGCAGATTGGTCACCACCGGCTGCCCGTCATCCGGTGGGTCTGGTGGACATACCCAGGTCCAAATACAGTTTATGTCATACATTCTATCGACCATGATTGACATTGTTCGAAGAAGAAGCTGAGTTTTACAGCTATTCCAAGCTTGGCGTCATAGAAAAAGTTATTCACACTGGTGAGCAGAATGACCTCCTTTCAGCTTAGTATTGCAGTAGTGCGTTACCCCGTAGGACCTTCCATTCCAATTCATTACAATTCAGGATGCGTCACTTGATTTACAGCGGGTTGGGACGATTCGATAACGGCGGGCGTCTCCTTTCCCTCTTTGCCTGACTGTACAGAACTGGATTCTACAAGCTTTTGTTACATTACGTTTCAAAAAGATGGATATTTATTAACTAATTTGTTCGGGAGAATGGTTAGAAAACTAATACATGTATTTGACTCTTAAATTATATATCATCATCATCATCCCGGAGACGTCCACTGCTGAACGAAGGCCTCCCCCTTAGACCGCCACACTGTACGACAACCTGCCATTTGCATCCACCGGTTGCCCGCGACTTTTACAATGTCGTCGGTCCACCTAGTGGGAGGCCGCGCCTACGCTGCGTCTTCCGGTTCGCGGTCGCCACTCAAGAACCTTTCTTCCCCATCGGTTGTCAGTTCTTCGAGCGATGTGGCCTGCCCATTGCCACTTCAACTTGCATACCTTGCGAGCTATGTCGGTAACTTTGGTTCTTTGGCGAATATCCTCGTTCCGGATTCTATCGCGCAAAGTAACTCCGAGCATAGCTCTCTCCATTGCCCGTTGCGTGACTCTGAGTTTCAGTGTAGTTAATTATATATAGTTGGCTCATAATGGGGTATTCCCGATTAAGCACCAATTCTTTGAGCACCCATGAAATGAGCACCTAGCATATTCCCAAAATAGCTCCAATCAAAATTTTGGCTTGGTGCTATCATGGGAACAAAAAAAAATATTTTTTCCCCTTGAGCTCTCAACTCAGCTTCTAGTGTTCATACTAATAATTAATGTTATTAAGTCGATAATTACTAATAAGTATATTTATTATGTCGATAATTGACTCATCATCATCAGCCCGGAGACGTCCACTGCTGAAAGAAGGCCTCCCCCTTAGACCACCACACTGTACGACAACCTGCCATTTGCATCCACCGGTTGCCCGCGACTTTTACAACGTCGTCGGTCCACCTAGTGGGAGGCCGCGCTTACGCTGCGTAGGACGGTGCGCGGTCGCCACTCAAGAACTATTCAGAATTGACTGATAAATTATAGTTATTATGTCGATAATTGACTCATACTTCTAGTTATTATGTTGATAATTGACTCATAATTATTATTATGTAGAACATTGACTCATAATTGGAGAGCTATGTGTGAGAAATTTGGCTACTAGCAAGCATAAAAGATTAACAAGCAAGCGCTAGATAATAGTAGGTATATTAGGAGAGTGGGGGAATTAGGAACACTTAACTTCAAACACTCAAAAATAATAGAAAAACGTCACAAACATAATCAACTTTTATTGCAACATAGACTTTGCTTATCTATCTATTTATTAGTGACAAAAATATACTTAAAAATTAACGTTTTATTAAAAATATGAACGAAAATCAAAAACATTGCCGTTCCTTTTTACCCGATACCCTATGGGGTAATTGAGATCAGCTCGCAGGGGAATTGAGAACGGTGTGGGGTAATAAGAAACGACACAATTAAATCTTTATAATAAACTACAATTTCTATGTGTGGCACATATCACACACGTAACCTTTACTAGTCTCACCGGCAGTACATTTTTCATGTGCCCATAGTTTACAAATGGCGCACATGATCCAATCTTCTGTCGGTGGGGATTCATACTTTTCGTTGCACATTGTACAGTAAAACTCCTCTTCGTTTTCATTTCCTTGTAAAGCTTTCTTCAAATTTCTGACAACTTTATCCTTGACTCGTGGCTTCTTTTGTATGGTTTTAATGTTATTTTCACCTTTTTTTGTTGGAACTTTTTGTTTTGCAGCTTTCTTCTCTTTTCTTTTCTGTTTTTCCTCTAGTTGAATTTTTATTGGTGTGCTGGATAAAATCTGAGAATGCTTCTTATTTTGTCGCCTAGAAGTAGTTCCTATTTGAGGAATAGCAGGCACATTGATGATTTCAGCAAGAGGCACAGGGGTGGATGGAGAAGGATAATCATTTATGGTAATGCTTAATTCGTTGTCATTTTCAGGAATAGAAGTGGCATCCTGTGTTGGTGTTTGATTCTGGCTGACAGTATTAGCAGACTCATTCAAACTTAGCTCAGCTGTAGTTTCATGAATATCACATTCTTGAGTCTGACTGGTGTGAGGATGATCAAATACCGTATTTTCAAAGCTGTCTTCAAATTTGTCAGGATCAATAGGATGAATTCCAGCGGCTCTAAATCCACTGACAGCCTTGCTTATGTTTGCTGTTTCATTGTAAGCCTTTGTAAAAAGTTCTCCAACCTCGTATTGGGTTATTCGTTTGCCGGGATTGTTAACCATGTAGAGCTCACATTCTTTATTGTATGCCATCTTTAGTGAACTAAAGATTGTAAGATCCAGTGGCTGCATTTTGTGAGATACATGGGGTGGCAAGGACAGAACTTGCAGGTTGTGTTCTCGGAAAAGCTCGTAAGCTCCCAGGCTGATGTGACTTTCGTGATTGTCGAGTATTAACAATACTGGTTCTTCATTGGTAGGTTTAACAAAAGAAATGAAGTGTCGCAAGTAGTCTAGAAATATGGACTCATTTATCCAACCGGAATCAGAAACCGTGGCAATCATGTCACTGTTACAGCCTTTAACTAACAGTTCGTTCATTCTCTTTCTTTTGAAGATAAACATGGGAGGCACATATATGCCACTAGCACTGACAGCACAGACTACTGTTGTTGTGACACCGCGTTCTCCACTTGTCGCTTTTGCTATCTGTTTTAAACCTTTAAGCGCCAAAATCTTGTAATTTTTTTGTACGGTGCTAATGCCGGTTTCATCAATATTAAAAATACGATGACCAGGTATATTGTGGCTTGTTTGGATCGTTTTTAGGTGGTCAAAAAACAGATTCACTTCAGTGGCGTTAAAAGCTGTTATTCTATTAAGTGAAGCAGCTTCTGGAATCCTTAAGCTAATGGAAGGATGTTGAGACATAAAGCCATAGTATCAGTCTTTGCCCGCCAGTTGGGTTTCTTTGTTGAAATTGTGTTTCAGTTTGTTAGCTTCTGCAAATCGAAAAGCAATTCTACGTAATGAACTTGCTGTTATGCCGTAAAAAGACTTGCAGCAATCAAGTATATATTTTTCTAGCTGGTCTTCTTGTTCTTTATTAAATACAGTATACCGACCTTTTTTTGGTATCTTGAATTCGTTTTGTTTTAGCTGTTTGAATAATGTTGTTTTTGGTACTGAGTATTTATTAGCAGCTTGGCCCAATGTGAGCTTTTTACTATTGACATCTTCGATTGCATGGCGAAGATCTTCAATTTGGTATTTCGGTTCAGTCTTTCGTATGTAATTTCGCGGCATCTAAAACAATATGTTAAGTTAAAACCTTTTTACACAGTCAACCAGTAGCACAAGGGGTAATTAAGAATGCAAGGGGTGATTGGGAACGTTCCCAATTACCCGCCTTACGCCGTTCCTATTTACCCGAAGTAGTCAATATAAATCAAAATGGCCGCCACCCTCAACCCCTCAACAGTATTTTTGGTAAACTTCAAATCACGAGGGGTTTGAAAACAGATATTACGTGCAAGATATTAACAAAATATGGTGTCTTTGAACTCAAAAAACTTGATATTTACATCTGTTAAAACACACAGCAAAATTTATATAAGAAATGAAAATAAAAATGTTCGACTCACCGTGACAGCGCGCGTGCGGCCTTTCACTCTCACTGTCGCGTACGCACTGAGGGGCGCCGGAAGCGTCCGATGAACATATGCGGGACGTTTTAGTGCGGGGGGAAGTATTAGTTATCTAGCTGTTCCCAATTACCCGCCGTTCTTAATTCCCCCACTCTCCCCTACATTATGATACGAGTGTGCTATGTTGGTCATTACACTAGAGGCGGTATTATGATAATAAATATTATGATAAGGAAGCCGAGAGCGTAATGACTAATAGCACAAGAGTTCCATACGACTGTTTTCATCACACTTGCGAGTAAAAAATAAACTTTTATTGATAATAATCAACCACACAGCGAAAACGTCAACAAACATTTGCGGAAAATGGCGCCCAAACCAGCAATGCGCGCGCAGGTTGACATTTACTTCAGCGGCATAAGAACTCTTTGTTGGTATTACAAAAAAACTGTAAGTATTACCCGGCTATATTAAGAGTGCTTCGTATTCATACGTCTAATTGCAGTCACGCACAAACTTGACTTTACCGGGTTATACCTATTATAGCACAAGTGGCGTAATGTAAAGTAAAAAGCACGCGTGCGTAATAGCTTGGATTATGAGCCTAAAACCGATGTAATAAGATCCACTTTACGAGCAAGTGTGATGAAAAACAATATCTTTATATTATATGACAGGTTCCTATTCCAGGCTAGGTATGTTAACCATTTTCGACCATGCAGTCATCAGGTGAGCTGGAGAGCTGTGGTCAAACACCTAGCATAACCAAGATCTTGAAACAATACATGGCAAGAGTGTGCATTACAAGGACGGTTATAGGATACTTTTACCTCGTTATATCGGGAAATCGTGATTAAAACTTCTAAATTCAGGAGTAGTTAAAGAGTAAAATTAAGTTTTTAATGAGTAAGTTTCCAATATTATTAATAAACCCATCTTTTTACCATGTTTCCCGTATATCACTTCTCGTAAGTAAGCTATCCTGTGTTGCCTAAAGACGTAGATACAGAATGAAGTCTGCTAGTAAACATGAAGCTTACGTGTTGTTTGGATGGCAATTGAGCAAAAGATAATGCTTGCCAAGAGAAAGCACCGGCTGTTGTGCCAAAACACTGCGAGCCACGAACAGTAAAAACAGCACAATGGAAGTATTTACCACATTTCCGTATACGATAGTTTTTCAATGAGTTCTTTGCCAAGTACCTGCTATAACAGCCGGGTGATACTTTTAATCTGATGTCTTTTTACGCAAATACATGTAGTATGTGAACGCTCCATAAAAGGTACGAGACAAATGTTGCTTAAAAACTGACTAGCTTCTGCCCGTGGCTTTACCCGCGCAGTTAGCGAAAACCTCAGAGATTTTTCTCTATTTATATTTTGATACGATCGTAGTTGTATTTCAACTATATCGTCACGTTCCCTTCGGATTTCTACAGTACGTCAACCGGCCTGCACTGCAGTTTCGCTCTCTTTACATCCTTTTCAAGCTTACCCTTTCTTTTTTCTTCCAGTGTATCCTTTGTCTTTTATCGTATATTATCGTGGTTTCACCCTCAAGTCCTGGGATTATAGATAGCCTTTGTTTGTTGTTATATTTCAAGACTCTACCTCTATACAAAATTTTAACCAAATACATACAGCCGTTTTAGCGTGAGATATATGTTACACGATTACGCAAAAAACACAGAAACTAGAACAGTATAAAGAATGTGAAAGTTTGAATTTACTACACCATCTCCTCGACTATAACGAATGCTTACAAGTTCACCCGTGTATAATTCGTACACTTGAGGTGCATTTATTTGAGCATCTCTCTCAATTCAAGCCACACATCTGGTTATATCTGGCTAACAGCCAATCGTGGCTTGTGCATTTTCAACTTTATTTCACAGTTTGAAGTGGTTTTAACATGGACGGTTTGAAGTTGTTTTGGGTAATTCACCAACTTGACACAAGGGGCTGGACATGCGTGCACCCAGTTTTGAAGGGATTTTTGTATCTGTCATACGGTGGCACAATTATTACTATCGTATCATCATCATTATCAGCCCGGAGACGTCCACTGCTGAACGAAGGCCTCCCCCTTAGACCGCCACAATGCATATACTTATATCATTTTTAAGTCTTAATAATAAAAAAGAAGTAGCTTCAGAGTAGTTACCTAATCGGCTATCTTTCGAATTTGTTAGTCGGTAGATAAAAAACAAGTACAGTTAGGGTGGATTAATTATTTGTATTTAAAAAAAAAACATCATTTGTTTTTGTGTTTTTAATTAAATGCAAAGCCAAGACAAATAAACAATTCCGATACTACTATGTTTATTTATAAAACAAGGCTAAAATAATATTATTTTCATCAAATGACTCGTAACGTGCATCTTATTACATCCATAGGGCCATAATCCTAGATATTGAACACACGTGCTTTTTGGTTTATATTACAGCACTTGTGTTTTATTTATTATATCCCGGTAAGGTTAAGTTTGTGTATAAGAGTGTATACAAAATATTTTTAATTTAACCGGATAATACCATCAAAGAGTTTTTAAGCGGCTAAAAATAATGTTACCTAAGTGCGCATCTCTGGTTTGCGCGCCGTTTTCCGCAAATATTTTGTTAAAGTTTTATCTTTGAGGTTGATTATTATCAAAAAGTTAATAACAATACAAGTTTATTTTATCCTAGCAAGTTTGATGACAATCGTCGTATGAAACGCGTGTGCATTGATCATTACACAGTCCCATAACCATACCGCCTCGAGTGTAATTACCAACACACTTGTATCGTGATGTACGAGTATACGTACTATTACCAAAGTTGTGTAGTCACATCCGTTTTCACATTGTTTGTCAAAAGAACGAATTTAAACCTATTTACCATTTTGCTACGTCAATACCACGGCAATTTTTTTTATCATAGAAACTCTGTAAAGTCTTAGAGATGCTTATAGTGCAGAATGCAGGTTGTGGTCGTGCCCTGGTGTGAAGTTTTGTGACTTGTTATTATTATATTGGCTTACTGCATACAAGTTAAAGTCTAGTTGTCAAGTTGTTTTAACACTGAAGCATGACAGATACAATGGCAGAACATAAGTACCAAATGTTATATAAGTCATTTCGATGGTTTTTGATTGGTTAGTTCGATTATTTCCTGTGCTAGGTGTAATCTGTGATGGAACCAAATGATTTGTGAAACTAAAAGAAATAAAATATTTATTTTAAATATCTAGTACTTTGGAGCGGTCAAGGTATGTCGTTTTACGTGTGTAATGTATTTTTGATTGGTTTGAAATGAAACCCTATAATAACTAAACCTGAATCGCAGATCGTTTATGTATATTATGGGTAGAGAAACATTAGTACTTAGTTCTTTTTATCTTTATCGTTATGTCAAGATAATGGGTAGCAATAGTAGATTGTTACACAAGGGATGTAGTGTAGATGATCTTTTACACACGAGATATTCCGGCGACCGACGAGCGAAACGAAAAGGGTGCTAATAGTTGACACACGCGATAATCTTTTTCAAGGAGAGCTATAATCATAGCACGCGCTAATCTTGCTTATAGAAGTTACAATTGTAAAATCTGATTTAACTAATGAGTTTGCCGTATAAATAAAATATAATACGCTTATAAAAAATACAACCGACTTCAGTTTTGTCTACCTGGATGACATCTTCATATTTTCCAGATATTTTGATTTATTCCAGTAATTTTGATTTAAAAACCTAACTACTGGATTAATTTCGATAAATGTTATATGGAACCACCTGTTGACTTACAAAAAAAACATCAAAACATACATACAAAAAAAATACAGTCGAATTGAGAACCTACTTTTTGAAGTCGTTTGAAAATATGTGTTAAATGTACTTATCAAAACCACATCCCTCTTCAAACTGAAATGGGACTAATTTTAAAGCATTAGTAGGCTTCACTTCTATCTCGACGTAAAGTAACAAGTAAACAAACAACTTTGCTATACGTGCTTCGACATACGTAACTGACAAAGTTGCTCAGAGCTAGTTGGCGCGGGCTGAAATGGACAGAGCCAAGAGCGCGAAAAGATGGAGCTATTTATACTGTTTTGACTAAGTCAAAGCAATTAACTATACAGCGAGGCGCTACGGTACCGATATTAAATTAACACACGCGCTAATGATCAGCAACCATAAAAATAAAGTAAAAAAAAAAAAACGCGAAAAAAAAACAGATGTTCCATTCAAAAAGTTTATCGACCTTGAACAAAATGTATGGAACATCTGTTTTTTTTTCGCGAATATTTTTTTACATTATTTTAATGGTTACTAATCATTAACCTTACGCGTGTGTTAATTTAATGTCGGCACCGTAGCGCCTCGCTGTATAAGTAAGTCAAAATGATCTATGGCTGACTTAAATGTTAAATCTACTTTTAAACTTATGACAAAAAAATGGCACCATGACAATTAAAACCACGACCCATTACCATTGATCTTAGGAGCTTTAAATTAACTAATGAATCAATCAGCGTGCTACGGTACCATCTACGCCGTAGCTCCGTAGCCGTAGGTCGTACCGTTCCTTTATTTACGTAAGACAGTTACGCAAAGGCTGATGTACAGTATACAGCAGTGCAGTTTCTAAACTATACGAAAATTACAAGAAAAATTGTAAGGGAATAAATCGAAAGTAAAAAGCAGAATGAAATATATACATATATTAATAAAGTTTTATATTTATAATAAAATTATAGAAACAGGAAAAAACAGAGTTATATAATAATTAAATAAACCAAAATCTCTTCATACTCATAAGAAAAATCAAAAATGCCAATATGTATAGAAAACGTAAAAAAAATGGTGGTCACACAGCGCCATCTAGCCCCAAACTAAGTAAAGGCAAATAAAATTAGTATTCCTCATTACATGCATGGTTTGAATAAAATACTTTTTTTAGCATCGCAATAATGACTGCGATTCGGGTTGTAAAAAACAAACAATCCGAAATATAAATAAGAATATTGAAATAAACAATTTTGAATGGCTAATGTTTACTCAGAAGAATTATTGAAAAATAAAAAATAAAAAATCAAAAAACACGAAAATAAGTTATAAATACATGCCTTTTTATTTTTAAAGGCTTCCATGTTACCGCTGTTCTTTGTCGCTATCTTACCACCAATTCATTCGCAACATGAAGACACCCAGATTAATTTTCTGGGAACGCCCACTCTGGCAGGGCATGCTCAGAACGCGCCTAGCACAACAAACGTGGTTTCAAAGCTCTGCGTTTGATTCATCGTCATCAGCCATAAGACGTTCACTGCTGGACGAAGGCTTCCCTCTTAATAGAGGGGTGTCGCCATAATCCCCACGCTTGGCAGGCGGCTTGGGGATTGCAGAGTGTTACCACCGTTAATTGAGAGGACGCTGCTGACGCTGCTCCGGAGGTTCTGGATGCAGTTTAAGGTCATACCCAGGTACTGCGTTTGATTATCTAACAAATAATGATCATATTGTGTAGTTTTGCTCCTGGCCGTCCAATAAAAAAGACATATAAACACAAATAATATGACATTATTTATATTAGTTGGTAACTGCGGTTTGCAGTTTCTACAGCGTAAAATATAATCTCTTGTTCATGTTTTCAGGATAACCATAAAACCTATGTGAATTTTCGGCTCTTCAGCTTTATTATAAAAATCTAACAATAACATTTCCGCATTTATGATGACAAGGACAAAGGATTACATTCTGCAATAATTGTATTTTGCAAGTAATTAAAAAATATAATGCTTACCATTCGTACGTCTATCCTGAAAACTAACTTAAGGTTTAGGCTCGAAAGCTGGAAATTTTTATTTTACTGAACCACTTGTTGAGCGACTATTATAATTTTTGTGCAAATCGGCCATATTTCATTTCTATGAAAGTCAGGATGAGCATAATGAGCAATTGGTATTCACATGAAGGTTTTTGAGAGTTCAACATCAAGTTAATGCTATTCATAATTATATGTTTTTTTTTAAATGGTTTATAAATAAAAGTGGAATTTTGAAAATGTCAAGCCCAGTTTTATGTGTGCAAACTTTCTTGGTTCAAAATAATATTTATTGTTAGCAATTTTAGAAAATATATGCATTTTATTGCTATTTATTGATTTTATAACCTGGATTTTATTATGAACCTGGGTATGTCCTAAAACTGCAACCAGAACCACCGGAGGATGGGCAGCAGCGTCCACTTGGTTAACGATGGTGAGCATTCAGCGATCCCCAAGCCACCTGCCAAGCGTGGGGATGATGTTAATGTCAACATTCAATCATTTCAACAATTATGCAGATATTTTATTATCTGCAAATTTTTTGAAATTGGTTGATAAAATAGTTCAACTTAACATACTGACTTAACTTCTCAAGTAGGTATACGTTACGTAACGCCGCCCACCCTGTAAACTGCAAATATTTTGCCTAAAGACGCTGTAACTCATTGAATCAATACCAATCAATGTACAATTTTAAGCGAGACAAGTGTATCATGTGAAGAATTAAGTAATCTTTTGAAGACAGGCGACCGGAATTTTGGCGTATATTTTGATCAAAAACTAAGAATTGCCATCCATAACGTGGCAATCCTGCTAGCTTTCTGGCTAATTTTACCGCGACCTTATTTTTAAGTGTTTGTTTTGTATAGATATAATTATCTAAGTAAAATCTATAATAAAGTAAATTACTTATCTTATTGCCTCTCGATGAGAAAAGCGGAGAGAGAAATTAACTGATATTTTAGCTGTTTTTTTTAGTGTATGTAGGTATTTTCGGTATGTTTAATTAAAAACGTGCGTAAATGACTAATACAATTTTGGAGTTCATGGTAGGCTCCGTATCAGATGGACTATCAGGGTAAAATTTCCATAAAATATTATGTATACTATTTTGCGCTTAAGTAGTTATAATAAGTAGGTTTAGTTCTTTAATAACATACTATCTGCAAGTGTTATTTATCTACTAATATGTATAGCTATATACATGTCGCAATCGAGTCGTATCCGGGAAGCCAGTGCCACCTGGTCGCACTCGATGGAGTCGGTGACGTGCGCGCCGTCTATCGGTGACTTCACTTTCCCATTGACGAGCGGCGCGTGCGGTGGACTGAACCATCGCGCGTTCTGTGATACGTACCTACCTACAACTTATTTGTGCCTACCTGATTACTGTACTGTGCCTGTGAAGATTATAATTAGAAGATGGATTGTACGAGCTTGTTTTATTCTCATCCGACACCACCCATCGACGACGCCCACTGCTAAGAGGATCAACGATGAGTGCTGCTGATGATGGCGAAGGCCCCTCCTCCGTCATACAAATCATAATATATTCGTAGATGCTTGCGATTTCAATGTTGGCCCCATAGTAAAATTTGTTTGTTTTGATAGAGCCTTCGCTTTCTTGTGGTTTTGATAACTGAAGAGAAAAGAGTAGAGCCTTCGATTTTCTGTGGGTTTGATGCACAGAATATGGCCCTTAAAAGTATGGAAAATGATTACAATTAACAAAAGAAGAAGAAGTGTTTGTGAAGTAAGCATTATACAGGTATAATGCTTACTTCACATTACTCGGACATTAAATTTAACCACGAACATATCCAACCGGTGTGAGCCTAATCCGATAACCGGTATCAGAATAGTGGGGTTGTGGGTTCAAATAACAACATACCATTGTGCTTTTTTAAGTTTATGTACGATTTTTTTACCAGTGTCCTTCACCGAAATGAAATGAAACTGTGAAGGAAATATTGCGAGGAAACATGGATGGGTCCGGAGAAGAAATTCATTGCCAAATAATTATGAATTAGGATTTGGGTCCCGGGACGTCTCGTGTCTCGAAGTCTCGGGACTTATTGGAAATTTAGTTGTCTCGGGTCCCGGGACTTTCGGGTCGAGACTCGAGACGAGACACGGTTGTTGAAATTATAAATATTGATATTGAAATGTTATTTTGAAAAAGTCATAATAAACTTTATCAGCTTCCCGCACCTTGTCATTGGAAACGCTATATAATTAGCTTAACAAATAATTACTTGATACCCACACAATACTCCTAAATGCGTTCGCGACCAATGGCCGATATATTGTTGTTTTCTGAGATTTGTAGAGATCGTGAATTGTGATATTTGTGACTCAATGCTACTTACTGCTCACATTACATTTTGTCTGTCTCCTATGTCTATATAAAATAACTGTGCCAAGCTGGTGCTCGTTGAGTTAGTTTTACCGACAGTGCCCTCCCGGTCTATCAGTCAGTCGTCAATTTCACATAATGAGGTGAAGTGCAGAGCGAGGTTGTTTTGCGTATTTGCTATTTCGACGCTATCTTTAACGTTAAAGATGTTAGAATTTGATTTTATGTTAATTAACTGTCGATTTTTATTAAAGTTGCATCTTTTTTGATATTATCTCGCCAAAAATGAACTCGATTCTAATTAAATTTCGAGAAGTCTCAAAGTCCCGGGACGTCACAGGACTTTGGTCGTAGGTGCTTTATTTGCGGAAGCTGTTGTGCGTAATGCTCCAATGTTCAACGCAAACTAATTCAATGCAAACAACTTGATTCTAGCAGCCCCTTTCTACTAACAGACGGCCAGACAAACGCTGTCAATGCCACCCTTACGTGGTGGTAATTCCCCGCGTTCGCTCTACTAAGTGCTTCGATTCTAGATCTTTTATCCGCACAACGAGGATGACTGTGGAACTCTCTGCCAGAGTCTGTGTTACCCGAAAAGTAAGCCTATGTAAGCCTAAGTAGGTTCAATCCATATTGAACAGACAATACAGAGTTAAAATATTCCTTTTATATACTTATGCGTGTTTCATCCATAAACCAAACCAAAGCTTACATTCAGCGGGAGGTTTTCAAAGGCTACCCTAAAAGAATTAAAAAAAAAATGCGTACCTACCTAAATATTTTTTGATAGTTTTCAGAATATGTAAAGTGCTAGCCCCTAATCAACACTATAGGTATATCAAAACAATATAATTATACACCAACATGAGTACTCAAAATATTGTTTTAAAAGTAAATTCTGATATCTCCCCATCTATCTATCAAAGAAACTCCAATCTTACCCCAAAAAAAAGAGTCTAGTATATCTAGTTCTGACCAGTCCTTATCAAAAAGAGAGAAAGCAATTTATCTATTATTCACAATGTTTGAGAGCCAGAAGCGTCTCGCCGAGGTCTGGGAATTATCGCTCGACCTTGAGGTTTAATGCCACTAGTGATGAGCGAAAGCGTTTAAAATTTGACTATGGTCAACCATCGATCGGTGCATCAGTGATCGACCATAAAAAGCAGGCAAGTGGTCATGAAGCGCGCTGCTCTAGCAGCTGTAGGCAACACTGAAGGGAGAAGTAAAAAGTAGGGCTTTCCCTGTTCTGTGGTAGGCAATGCCACGCGAGAACCATTCTGTCATCGACCAATGACAAATCGGGCAATCAAGCAGATCGAAACGTAGACTCATCTCAACGTTGACTCATCTCATTCAATCTCGATCGACAACCGATCGGTTGGTGTGGTAACACCCTAAAATGCCTGTTACATACCCATTTAATGGTTTCTTTACAGCCATTAAATGAGAAGAAGCTGACAAAATTATTCTTTCATCTCTAAATTAAGGTCGTTATTTTCCGTTTATAATTAAGTTACTTATTCAAGTACCTACGTACCATTCTATACCGATGGGTGAAGGTCGTTGTTCATCGGATCCCCTACATTTAAACACATTTCAACGTGGCAATGCCGCCAGCATGCTGGGTACGCTGCGCTGCCGACTGGTAGTGGATTTGAGCATTTGGATTGTCTCTAGACTTTCATTGGACTGGATACAATTCTTTTGTTTTTTGTGTTACTTACTACACACGCTTACTATAATAGCTTTTTTTCTGTGCTTTGTACTTGGAGGATCTAGCTCTCTCTCTCTCTCTTGTAGTATGAGTAGTTCTTGTAGTTTGTTGTAGTTATTAAAGGCTTAGGTAAGCCAGTAAAAAAATAAAATTAAAAAACACATTAGGCACCCGTTCTTGGATTTGTCGTCGTTGGCATACAGAAAGTCTGAGGTACAATGTAAGCTCAGATAAGATGAGTTCGCGCTATATTATTCTAGCGTGTCCATCAAGGGCTGCAATTCTGACAGCGCCGTGAAGGGCTGGACCTGCGATACACTGTGCGTTCGGCCATCATCATCGCTGCCAGCAACGCAGTCATCACAGACCGCGACAGCAATGTCCTATTGTTAAAAACTTTTAATAGTTATTTATGATACTAGTGCGGTAAGTTGGTTTTTACAAACAAGTAGACGAATGTCACGAGTTTGTAAAAACTAATACCGCACGAGTGCCATACTACGTTTTACAGCACATTTGCGAGAAAACACATAACATAAGTTCTTACAACAGATAAAGAGGCAATTTTTTTTTTTTTTTTTTAATTATATTAGACGGAAAGTCGCATCTAAATACCTACTTGACACTGGCAAATGCTCAAAGTGCGATGCCATAATCCTCCTAGGAGGAAAGAAGAAAACAATACTTCGTTTTAAAGTTCGTCTGCGTTAAAACGTTTCTAAAATTAGTGTCTTTTCGTTTTGTTTCCATAACTCCGAAGAAGCTTGTAGTTAAGATGCCACGACTATACTAGAGCATGACTGGACTTGACTGTGACTTACTAAGTGTGACATCACTTTGACTGTGACTTCAGACTTTCGACTCATTCGGCATGAAAATTATAAAAAACTTGATACAAATAAATACTTGACACTGGCAAATAAACAAAGTGCGACGCCATATTCCGTACGACGCGTGGTGAAAATTAGAAAATAAAATAAGAAATTAGTGGTGAGAATTTCTTTCGTCTCATTTTCTGTTTAGTATTAAAGTAAGACAAACGTGTTGAGCAAAAGCGCTTCCAAGGAGGTTCGATCATTCAGCTTATTTATTCTCGAACTCTTTGGTGGAGTTCTTAAATTATTATTATGGAAATAAAAAGAATACCGTAAAGTTTACGCACGGCGCTATACAAAGTAAAATAGGTACTTAGATGAGAGAAATTTAACTTTTTTTTTACTTTTTAACTTTGTGTGTAATGTTCAACTTTCGAACGATATATACAAGCTTCGTAAATGCATTTTTCGAGCAAATGTGTTGTAAAAATAATTTCCTTTCTTTTTTAATTTATTCACATGTTGAATTAGCACATGGTTTAGTATACCTACAGTTGCATAGTAATTGATAACTAGCAGGCAATAACAGGTTTATTTTTGGTAAAACATTGTAACACGCGCTGTGTCAGAAGTTTCATTTCCTCAACACGCTAAAGTCGCACATTATGTATGTCAGGCAATAATTTTGTTTCTGAATTATGTCAAGGTCGTAGGCAATATACATAAATGTATATATTTATCGTGTAATCTTTTTTTCATACGTGATAGAAATAAAGGCATGAAAGTCTTGAAGAGTTGATAAAAGCCTGGCCGGTAAAGCTACACATACGTAGTTTTAAGAGATGATAATATAATCACTAGTCTGATTATATTACTCCTTAGTCTAGGTCATCCAAAGGATGCCTGGAAGCAATTGTTTAAGGTAATAAGGCCGCTCCATGTACTGTCGTAAAATGTACCCTAGTTACGGATTATTGTAAGTTGCTAATCCCCACGCTTGGCAGGCGGCTTGGAAAACGCAGAGTTAACCGTTAAACGAAATAACGCTGTTGCTCATCTTCCAGTGGTTCTGGACATAATATCCACTACTTCAATTATCAAACCAAGTAGACATGCATACAAAAAATGTTGTAAACATGTGGTTACAGCCGTATAGATTCTTAAAACAAGGCACAGTAACGAGTATTTTCCTTGGACTAGATTAACGACAACGCTCTCATCAAGAGCAGATAGATATAAGCAACGATTAAAAAGTTTTATTTTTAAATTTATTTATTATTAATAGGCTTGCGTTTGACTGCCAACTCGTCTGATGTTAAACGAAGATGCAATCTAAGATGGAGCACGTTTGCCTAGAAGAAACCGATTCACTCGCGACTTGAAGACACCCAGATTATAATTATCGGGAAACACCCACTCGGGCAGAGCATTCCACTGTTTAGCAGTTCGAATTAAGAAAGTGGAATCAAACCGTTTCGTACGTGTTTTTGGAGATTTTGCCACATCCGGACCGCTGCTGCTGCTAAAAGTTTTGCTTGTGGAACCTCATTGATATCGAGTATAGGTACTTATTATCGGATACTAGCTGCGCCCAGCAATTTCACCCGCGTTTTGATGTAAAACGGTTATGGTTATGATAATAAAGTATAGCCTATAATTAAGTTATTCTGGGAAATAATCTATTTCCATTATGTGTTACACCCAAATCCGTTCAGCCGTTTTGGCGTGAAAAGGTAACAAACATATAATATTAGAGTGATATATTTTTAATCTAATCTACAGACTTGAAATTTGGAGGGTGTATTCGTCTTGATGCTAAGAAAGGATTTTTCGAAATTGGACCCCTAAGTGAAAATAAGTAAAAACATTTTTGCTCGGGATGATTTAAAATGGTGAATTTTGGGAGCGTTCTGAATTTCTTCCGTACGCGGACATTGTCGCGGGGGTTTCTAGTACAATATAACAGAATACAAAATAATGTATACAAAACACAAATATATATATTTATATTTTTTCAGGTTTTTAGTTTTAGGTTAATAGTAGGTATTTTAGTCTAATGTTATTACATACTGTTTTATATGTTCACTAAATAAATAGATATTACTATTATCATGTTTCTATTCCTAAAATAAAAACAAAAAGATAGATAGATAGTACATATATATACATAGTTTACATAGAAAGAAAAGAGAAATCACCAAAAAAAATTGTTAAAGAGATTATGAGCATATATAATTTCGTCATGAACCCGGTCCCAACTCAGCGTGGTGCTGGTTATAAACAATCAGGGCTGGCTAATCACATAACTACTATTACATAGGTACTAGGTACATGCAACTTTTCATTCGAGCTATTTTCCATTCATGAATGTGCTTGTTTTGGTCCTACAAGGGACCTTCGTTCAAGTGAGGGGCATCTATCTCTGGCTTGGAGCCAACCCTGATATTACTATCGTTCCACTTTCCCTCCCAGATTAGCTACTGTTTACTACTTCCTATTCATAATATGGTGTTTTGCACCATGGATGAAGATGTTTTATTTTTTTATTGTTACGTTACTTATATTCCGAGACTAACAAAATGATTACTCTATCATTTAATTGTGAATGTTCATGTAGATACTTATATATTATGGATATTTATTACTCTTTCACGCTGAAACAGCTGAACGGATTTAGATGAAATTTGGTATAGAGGTAGCTTATACCTTGGAAAAAAACATAGGCTACTTTTTATTCCAAGAATCGCGGGTGAAACCGCAGCGCGGGGCGCAGCTAGTATGTATACGCATATATCCGACTCAAGTAACTTTTATAAGCTTTTTAAATCTCAACAGCAGCAACAGTTTTGGATGTTACATCCCAATAAATTTTATCTCTTTTCAACCGACTTCAAAAAAGGAGGTTCTCAATTCGACTGTATGTTTTTTCTTTTTTTGTTTGGAAGGAATACTTCAGAGGTGGTCCCATATAAGTTTCATTAAAATTAATAGAAAATATGAAGATGTCATCCAGGTTTTCAAAGTTGAAGTCGGTTGTTTTTTTTAAAAACGTATTATTAATAATTATTAGTATACAAGTTTAGTAGGTTTACCTCAAGATAGTGTTGAGATTTGTCAGAACAAACAACGTCTTAGTTTTAATGGTGCAACTTGAAGCTATCATTTACGCGTTAAATAATTAAAATAGTTTAGAATGCAAGTTTTTGAACAAATTTAGATTTGTTTAAGGTTGTTTACTAACCACACCTGGGACCTGGGTATGTCCTTAAACTGCAACCAGACCCACCGGAGGACGGGCAGCAGCGTCCTCTTGGTTAACGGTGGTGATCCCCAAGCCGCCTGCCTAGCGTGGCGGTTATGGCAACACCCTTCTATTGGGAGGCTTTGTCCAGCAGTGGACGTCTTATGGCTGACGACGACTAACCAGACCATGTTTATGCATCAACAAAAAGCTTCTTATTTTAGACAAACAAAATGCAAATCTTATTTAATGGGGTGATGATAATAGTTTAGGGAAGAAAACGGCGATATTAGTTTAATGACCACAAACAGAGCCTGCATTAGCTCCACGATTACGGAAATCAATGCATTCGTTCGATAACGATAGCGAGAGTAATCCCTCCGTGATACCGTGAAGCTGTGACAGTGACAAGTGACAATTATGACAACTTGTATCCGAATAGCGATCCCGAACAGTTACATGATTAGCCTGCAGGCCATGGTATCAAATCGAAATATACCAACTGAGTGCTAGCATGTATCTTGGTACTGAGATAGAGAGACCTAGACAAAAAAATCTGTCTTAAGCTAGGATGGTTGGCACCTAGAACTACTTCATGTGGGTTGACTTGTTAAAATTGGGCTCTTTGGCTTATTTAGCAAATAAACTTTTTAATACGAATGACAATTGTGTCCAGCTGGTTTGCATCTACATACGACAGTAATTCGATTTGCACCGTAGCAGAGGTTAATCTCGTTACTCCTAGCACTTGTCTTGCCTCTTACGGTCACTTTGCATCAAACCTCTAAGCAGCTTCTTGATATAAATTTAATTTTCAATTTCGGTAGAAGCAGTGATTTAAGTACCTAGCCGAGCTGACTGCTCCAAGCGAATGGGTTATGTTAGTATGTTAAGGGTACTTTTTGTAGGCTTGCTATATACGATGTAACATTAAGGTTTGCTACATAATATCGAATGTAAGCAAATAAAAGTAAAAAATAAACAAAATGGAACAAAACGCGCTCTTATGTCCTGATGGTATGGGATAGTACTTAGTAAGAGATATCAAAATTATTTGTAAAATATCATTAATCTAAGTTTGCTTACTACAATTTTAGATAATATAGACAATGGAAAGATTTTTAGTACGCGTACGAAATAGCACGTAACAGGTAATTATGTAAATAAAATAAACACTTTCACGATTTGAGAGTTTCGGCTTAAATACCAATACGCGTTGCCCTGTAAGTATATAATTATATTTTATTTTTATTTATACGAGACTACTCACGTTTCGCGTGCGGCCGCGTCCGATGCGGCCACACGCGCTTCGGGCTTTGTTTTCAAAGGTCACCGGATGTGATCGAAACTATAGTCGGAGTATCCGATTTAATTGAACGTGAGTATTCCCGTATAAGTAAAACAAAAATGTGTGAATACCACGTAATTCTTCATAATAATATACAATATGTAACAAAAAGGTTTAACAATACTGAAGAGTATGTATGAACTCATCATTATATGGACAACTTTACTATGGGTCCAACCTAGAAAACGCGAAAAAAAACAGCTGTTCCATACATTTAGTCCAAGGGCAATGAACTTTTTGTATGGAACAGCAGTTTTTTTTTCGCGATTTAATGGTTGGCCCCATAGTAAAAGTTCTTCATAATGAAGTAAGAGAGAGTAAGAGAAGTAAGTAGTAAAGAGTACATACATACCCTTCAGTATTATTGAACGTTTTTGTTACACAATGTGGTCGATTCTGGCGGTTTTAGTTGACAGTTCTAAACTAACTAAAGTATTGCTGTCACTTTTTTACTAGGCATGTTAGCTAAGGACAGCAATACTTTAGTTAGTTAAGTTCTGAACTTAAATCTTCAGAATTGACCACATTTTATAATTATATTTAAAAAAATAACCATTTAAGTCAATATCATATACTATCTGTCACAAACCACATGGTGCACTGAAACTCCACTACAATTGTAACGAATTCAATTAAACCCTTTGCGACAGTTTGCTAAACATTCAAGAGCGCTCACTTTTTAGTCAGACTGTGAATGAAGCACTGCACAAGGGTTTAAAAACAACCTGTCAGCCTTATCTTCGTAGCATTTAGGTTCATTATTATTTAACAGTTCATTGCTTTGCGACTAACTGTGGTAGAGGATTCACATAAGTGCGCCATGTTTCAAAAGAAAAGGCGCAACAAGTTTCTCGACCATTGTTCCGGTGCCGAAAGCTTTTTAGCCAACTGAAAAGGAAAGCTAGCTGGAATAGAATAAACAAGGCTTGACCGTCACACACAATCACCCTGTCCCGGGGATGGTCTTTCATCGCTTAAGTACGATAACATCGTCAGAAATTAAGACTGGTGGAAAGTTAGTCTTAATTTCAGATACTGGCTAAGAATTAGCTATACTTTAGCTTCGAGTCACTTCCCACTGCCTTACGTATATGTATATCGCCACTCAATCGAGTCTCAGGGCCAGGCCAGTGCCATAACTTTTATGCGCCCGGTGCGAACTTCAATAACTGCGTCCTTGAAAAGAAAAATATTCAAAACTTGGTCCTTAACTGGCCGCATTAAGCAATTCCCCTATAGAGCAGTTCATCTAATGAATTTAATTAAAGTTGCTCTCGAGTAACTTCTAACGAATCTGATAGATGACTTTATGCAATTCACCTTTCACCGACCATTTTACGACTTTCTGTAGAAAACTGTCAAACTAATGAATTCCGTAATAGAATCATTTTCAAAATCATAGTATAAACTGGCGCTTAATCACAGAATAAATAATAGAACTACGGCTTAAGTGACTGTTTTACGATTTGCGAAATGAATCATCATAGGATCATATGCAGAATTGCTAAACGGGACCATTTTAGCCCTTACCTAACCTAGCCCTAACAGTACGTAGTATTATTATTTATTCTGTGCTCCTGGTCTGGTCATTTTTGCGCGCCTCCAGGCCCTGCGCCCTGTGCCTCGGCATCGCTGGCACCGCCCTATTCACGCTACTGCTCAGGGATTCCTACTCTACGTTCGGAAGCAAAAAGTCTAAATTTGGGAGAAGCTTTTTTTGGCAAAAAAATATTTTTTTGGTTTGAGGATTTTTTGACAGTGGACTCGTGTAGGCTGATGATGATATTACTTACTCATTTACTTTGTGGTAGAAACTGTATATTATTATGTAATCTGTGATGGTAGGTCTTCTTTGCTGATATCTGCCTATGAAGAAATCATGCATCAGATATTTTGCCACCAAGCAGAAGTGTGTTAACATTACTTATATATACATGATTGAATTTACGAAAAAAAAAACACAACTAACAAAGCAATTGTTTTTATGTTATGGTATTTCTGTTTTTTTTAATGCATAGACAGTGAGAAAAAGTTAAACAATTCCGCCCCAAATGCTTGACAGGTAAGACTTACTTTGGTTTGCTTCTGTAGCTCAATACATTTCTTACTTCTTCGCTTCTTTCTGTTTACTTGTGTGCTTCTGTGCTCTGTTCTGTTTGCTTCTGTGTGTTACTTCCTTTCTTTCTTCTTTCTTTCTTTCAATTGGAAAAGCATTTGCGATGGAAACCCAGATATTGCTCGTATTTCGGTTCAAGTCTTGCCAGAGATCACTGTCTACGCATAAAAAAAAACATTTATTTTAATGTTCTATACTTTTGTGGTAGATCATTTATACAACGTGTAACAAAAAGGTTCAACAATACTGAAGGGTATGTATGTACTCATCATTCTGAACAACTTTTACTATGGGGTCAACCTTGAAATCGTGAATAAAATATCAGTTGTTCCGTACATTTTGTTCAAGGTCAATGAACTTTTTGTATGGAACAGCTGATATTTTTTTCGTTATTTCTGGGTTGGCCCCATAGTAAAAGTTGTTCATAATGATGAGTACATACATACCCTTCAGTATTGTTGAATCTTTTTGTTACATATTGTATAATAAGTGCAGGTATGTGTGGGACAAATAGATAAATAAATAAATATTCGTAGACATTTCACTCAGACCCGTAGCCACAAACTAAGCAAACTTCAAATAGCTGAAAATCAAATAGCTTCGGATACAATTGCATACCGCCAAACGGAGCGATTCTGAAGTTTCTAATCACAATTAAATTGCATCGGTCTGCGGCTTAGACCGTGACCCAGTCAAAGGTCAGCAGTGTTCGATGAGAATCTGATTCCACTGACTTTATTAGTCGCATTATAATATTGAACAAGCTATTATGGACTACTAAAGCACCGGTCCTAATCAAATCAAATCATTTATTTGCGGAGCACAGGTATATATACACATATAGGTGTACATTTTATTGACAATATAATATTATGTTTCACTGTACTTAACCCAGATTGGGTGTGCAATTTTAACATTGTACAAAGGAAATAGAGAATGTAATCATTAGTATTATTGCTATAGTAATGTCAAGAATATAAATTTTAAATGTCAGTGTTATTAATGTCAATCCAATAATGTCATAAACCCATACAAATTTTGTCATCACGCCAATATAAGTCACGATATTAGTAAAACATTAAGCATTACATTTTGTCTTATTATATTCCTAAAGGATCAACTATAATAACTTGTCTTCCACCAATGGGTTGGCAAAAGCAAAGCTAATATTAGATGGCGCCACCATCGCTGATGCTTGTCATTGATGTTTATGTTGAGTTTATAAATTTATCGTGAATGATACGCAGCTGATCCCCTGATTTTCCAAGAGATTTCTTGTTTTTTTGTTAATTATGATATTCAGATCATAAGTTTTAATTGAAAAATTATGTAAGTACAATATATGCTTCAAAGTGAACATAACTTAGTCTACCGACAGAGCATAGAAATTATTTGAAAAGGCATAACTTAAAAAAAAAAAAACTTAATTACAGAGACGATTTAGAGTGGTCGCACGTTGATTCGGCACGGCACGGCACCCGACAGGCGCCAGACCGACCGAAACACACAGCGTAGAATTAGCTGGTGCGAGCGAGACGGACGTCTCGAGAAATTTCTTACGGTTGATCCCAAGTACAAAATGTATGCACGGAGCGCCTTCGGGTGAAACCGGACGGTTTTTCTTACGGTTTTTCTCGTCTTATGCGCCTAGCCTTATTGTTCATTTTATAAATATTATACCAAAGAGGTTATACCAAACGTAGTTTGATAGCAAAATAAAACCAGCGATAATGCGCCACCTAGTGGGATAAATAAGGAGTATGTCTCTCCATTGTCTACAAACTAGTCTCAATGGTTTTTATTGTTCACAGGTAAGAACGGGCTAAGCTCTTTAGTTGCATTGTGAATACGGAAACATACCAAGACTGCGGGAGAACCAGCAAGTAAGTTTTTTATACTATTAATGGACATGTGCACATCATCGATGTTCAACAAATATATAGAAGGGGAAACCATATTTATCTCTTTCTCCACCATCTTTGGTTAGAGCGGCTCAACCTTGGTAAAATTTGGAATGTAGATAAGCAAAGCAGCAGCAAAAGCAAAGCAGGACGCAGCTGCACGCGCGTCGGGCTCTGTTTTCACTCTTTGAAAAAGGTCACCGGATGTGATCGAAACTACAGTCGGAGTATCCGATTTAATTAAACGTGAGTATTCCCGTATAAATAAAACAAAAATGTAGATATGTTCTGTAGTGGTAGGACTCTAATGCAGAGTCCACCTGGAGAAGTACCACACCTTTGCCAGTTATTCAACCACCAAGCAGTAGTGTGCAAGCATTACTGTGTTCCGGTTTGAAGGGCAATGTTACCAGAGAAATTACTGGGTATGAAGAAATTTAACATCTAATATCTCAGGGTGACGAGCGTAGTGCAGTGCGGCGCAGGATTGTGTTCGCAAGTTCACAATTGTGGCACTGCTACTGTTTGTGGCATGTGTGACGCTTACCACCAGGCGAACGCCTTGCTCGTTTCGTCACTTAATTGTATAAAAAAATATGTGAAACTCTAGACAAGGATAAATTTCTCGCCATCGTCGTTAGATACCATTTTTCATCGCAAGTGAATTCGAGGAGCTAGTACTATTATTTAGTTATATTGACCCTGAATCTGATAAGGCGCAACAGTTTATTGGGGAGCCTTCGAAACCGCGAAGTCATAGTACGTCATAATTACGTGAACTCCCGAAAATAATGGACTCTACACGGACGGAATACAGTCATACACGTCCGTCTAGATTGGATCCAACAGGGGAGCATTAAGATAGGTGAGATAAGTATTTGAGAAAATTAAGTGGCAAGCAAGCATGACAACCTTGAATTGTGGTCACATAGATATGTCGCAGCCCAATTGTAGAATTCACCGTTTTATATAATGGCTAGCCATTTTAAAAAACAGGGCCGTTTTGTAAAACGGCGTGTCAACGTTCAGCCGGATTGTCATTGCAATACGTTCTACAATAAGGCGGCCTATATTTAGCCAAATTGTAATCAAGATACCTTCAATGCAAAATGGTTATCACACTAAATAAATACAGTGTGTATAAAGTAAAAAATAAAATTATATGACAAAAAAGACTTAAGTAGCAGGCAAAAAAATGTTTAAACCGAATGAAAAGGTCACACTTATGTTATCAAAGCGCCAAACCGCCGCGAGTGTCCAACATTTTAACCAAAGATTGCCAAAGCGCCGGATCATGACCTGCTCAATTGCATTATGACTAGCAGTGTTGTAGAACGCGAAGCATGCATACAATACGGCGACCTTACTGTCAGCCGTAATATAATTTGGCTAAACTTGAATACGCATCTTTATAAAATGGCGCTGTTTTTTTAAAATGGCTAGCCGTTATGTAATACGGCGTATTCTACAATTTGGCTGCGACATTTATATATACATTATAGCTGGTACCTCTTACGTTTGACCTTATTTTCTAAAACATGCCTGGTCACTGGTTTGTGATTGTTGTGGCGCGTATATGAATAGTCTTATCGTTACCTTCTTTAGTTATTTATGGTAATACTCTACCTTGGCATCATTAACTCACTATAGACTGACCCGGTTGCGACGCCAGATTGATGACGTTCGTGCATCAAAAACCTCATTTGCATGTTTTTTTTAATGCTATCAATTGACGAGACGAGCAAGACTGATGGTAAGGGTACGCCTGCCCATAACAGTAGCAGTGCAAGAATTGTGAACTTGCGAACACAATCCTGCGACGCACTGCACTGCGCTCGTCACCCTGAGATATTAAATGTTAAATCTCTTCATACCCAGTAGTTTCAGTAACCCAGTCACTCGACGGTATTGTACTACAGGACTGCAAATACCGCATAGCATAACCAGTCATTTAATATTACACTGCAAGACAAACACCTACCCTCAAAGGACGATTGGGTTATATCCACTAAACTGTTTTAAACTATCACTGTTGTTCACTACAGTTCTATTATTATTATTTACGGGATATCATCATCAGCCCGGAGACGTCCACTGTCAAACGAAGACCTCCCCTTAGACCGCCACACTGTACGATAATCTGCCATTTGCATACACCGTTTGCTCACGACTTTTACAATGTCGTCGTTCCATCTAGTGGAAGGCCTACCTATACGATGCGTTTTCAGGTGCGAGGTCGCCAGTCAAGAACCTATCTTCTCTATCGGTTGTCAGTTCTTCGAGTGATGTGGCCTGCCCATTGCCACTTCAAGTTGCAAACCTTGCGAGCTATGTCGGTACTTTGGTTCTTTGGCGAATATCCTTGTTCCGGATTGTATCGCGCAAATTGACTTCGAGCATAGCTCTCTCCATTGCCCGTTGCGTGACTCTGAGTTTCTCCAAGAGGCGAGCAGTTAAAGACCACATTTCAGTTCCATATGTCATCACTGGTAACACGCACTGGTTGACAACCCTTATCTTCAGACACTGCGGGATTTTGGACGAGAAGATATTATGCAAATTCCCAAACGCTGCCCATCCGAGTTGGATTCTTCGGGCGACCTCTCTATCGAAGTTGGACCTACCTAACTGAACTACCTGTCCAAGGTAGTTGTTGTGGTCAACAACTTCGAGAGTATCTATGCTCAGCGACCTCAGTAACGTTTCTCAACAGGTGGGTCTTAAAATGTACATGGACAAGACAAAGATCATATCCAATGTCCAATTGTCCATGTCGTGCCCGTACCGGTTACGGGATATAAAATTAAATAATTATTATATTCATTTATTATATTTAAAGCTGCCGTAGCTGAGCATCTGCTCTGCATCGAGCAGCCCTAACCACTGGATTGAACCTCACAACCCCAAAATCCTGTCCACCGAGCGCCAAAATATCAGGAGCTCATTTCACAACATAATCACGGTAAATATCATGTATATAATAAAAACACTGCGTATCCACTACGCTGACCCAGCTGAGAGTTGACAGATTCGATCTTACGCAACCTATCCGACATAATCTGCAGTTTACATGAGGGTTTCCTTCACCAGCAGCCACGGGTCCGGGATTGAACGCACGACCCCATGATACGGAGTTGGGCGCAGTCCTGGATTGTCAATAGACCGTATAGGCGGCGGCCTAGGTGCGGCAGCATCATAGGGGTGGCAGATTACAGAGGACGCTACCGCCCCTTTTATTTTAGTAAGGTACATGGGCCGGCAGAAATAAAGTGGCCTACACTCATAAAAAAATTATCTAGCACTGGGATTTGTCAATAGGCCGTATAGGCCGCAGCTCAGGGGCGGCCGCGTCCTACGGGCGGCAAAATTCAGAGGATGCTGTCACGCCTATTATTTTAGAAAGGTACATGGGGCGGCAGAAATAAAATGGCCTACACTCATAAAATATATAAATCTGGCACTGGTGTGTGGTCTCCCAATAGACTACTCACCATAAATCCTTCGACTTAAAACATTTTGCATTACGTTTGATACCTTGAGTTATAAAAGTTATACCACATTTTCTAGCAGATATGCGGCAAAGATGAACGGAGTTAACCACAGAAATAATATTATTATGTACCATGCTAGGTTGTTTTAGTAGGTAAGGATTCTTGACTGTTTTTGGGCTTAATAAGTTTTCTTAAGGTCCAGAATGCTACTCGCCGATATCTCGTTCGCGCATTTCAACATTTATGATTGTATAAAATCCCAGAACTAACTAGAGTTTATAAAAAAACCCCAGCCGGTGAAGTTACTGATAATAACTCAATATACTGCGCGTGAAAGATACTCAAACAAATCAATAATCAACAAGGTATTTTTGAACTAATATTAAATAATACTTTTTTTTTTTTGATATTAGCACCGGGGATAAAAAGAACAAAAAAAATAATACTAATCTAAAAAACATTCTCCAATAAAACCTGATCTCTATTATATTTAGTTACTATTTCGTATTTTTCAATAAAGTTGATGAATTGTTATGTCGTTCCGTTTATAATGCTTTAACGATTAATTTCGAAGTTCTTTTTTACTCCACTTTTCTATATAAAGTAAATATTTCGCTTGCTGTGGTGAATTGGTTCGTTTGATCTTTATACAAATAGAAAAAGAAAATAACCTCGAACAGTTTATTACTTTTTGTAAAATAAAATAACGTGTTTGTTAATCAATTTATTAAAAAAATGTTTTGACTAAATACGTATTTCTTTCAAATAATGAATTGAGTTTGAAAAAAGAAGACAACACTGTTTATCTAAAATATGTTTTAAATACGTTTTAGTTTAAGGGGGAGGCATTCGTTAAGGGGGAGGCCTTCGTTAATGGGGAGGCCTTCGTTCAGCAGTGGACGTCTCCAGGCTGATGATGACGTTTTAGTGTTTTATGCACAAGACACACTCGGAAAACCACAAGTTTTGGAAAATAATACAATGCTATGTAATTCTCCTAGTTACGTAGTCTTATGTAATATGACTTCGATTTAATAAGATTTTGCACACTACATACGTCTACAAAAACGAGAGAAAATTACCATGTAGCTTTTAAGGTCCAGAATACCACGCATCGCTATTTTGCTCTCGCATTTCAATATTTTCAAGCCAATAAAATCACTGAATATAAAGTTGTTAAATAGCGTTCGGTAAGATTCTTAAGAATAAATCCTAAAGGCCGTTTGTCCACCGCCACCGTCACCGAGACGACAACGAGAACGAGATGACGTCGCCGAAGTAACGGTATACAGATTACTATAGCCACGTGTCCACTGCACGCCCGTCACGGTCACAGTTATAGTGTCGGGGACAAACGACCTTATACGGTTCAACCAAAAACATAATTTTAATCTCTATCCAGTATTCGTTCGTAAACTATGCGATCATTTACCAGTATATGTGTGAGTTCTTGGAGCTTGGATCAGAATTTTACTATTGCTGTTTTTTGTATCTAATGATTTTCTTTGAAATGTATATTCAGTTATATCTTTGGAAAGGTTGGCAAACAATCAGGCTTTTACCTGGTGGTAAAAAGTAAAGTAAAAGGCCACCGCCTATGGACACCTGTAACGTTGATGTGATGCCAACCAAAAGATTAAAAAAAAGGAATATGAACGATTTCTTAAATATATTGTACTTCGTGAGTGAGACTCATTGTAAATTCGCCACAGAGCTAGCGCGCGGTATCTTGGGCCTTAATTCTTATGTGTATTCATTTAGATCAGAGCAACAGACACGCATCCCCAAAACAACAGCTCGACGAGGCGTGTTCATCAGGATTTTATTATCGGCCCGCAAGGCGCGGCCCGCAATGCGGACCGGTTTGCCGCGACCTTGGACGTCTGTGGATCCTTGTCTGGCACGAGAGTTCGTAAGGAAAGTTGGTTTTAGATTGTCTATCTTGTGACGTCGTCGGGGGTTATTTATATGCCGTGGATTTATGTCTTTCTGTTTGTTTACTTCGTTAGGGCTTTTTTTAGGTAACTAGTTTAGAGTGCTAGGATTTATTTTGTTGCTATCCATGGAAATTACTTTTAGCGACCATGTTTTATGCACCCAAGAATTTAGAAAATCTTGTCAAAAACTGATAGAATGGATGTTTAAATAAGAGTTGGTGCTGTTAATGAATTATACCATTACTCTGCAATTTTATGAGAACTGCGATATATGTATCCCGCATCCGTCAGCAAGTCGAGACGTGTCTTTATTTAGGTTTAGACATAACAGTAGCACTAAGCTGAAAGGAGCTCGCTGTATTCATCACCGTGAACATATTTTACCATGGGACCAACTCTGAAACATAGACCGTGGTAAGTAGTGTAGTCCGGACACCGCTCAACTTGGAACCGTGAGGTTGCGGGTTCAAACCCAAGCCCGCACCAATGAGCTCTTTAGAGTTTCTGTACGAACTTTCATACCACTGGCTTATCGGTGAAAGAAAATATCGCGAGGAAACATACTTACTTCCGGTAACCAACTGAGCCAGCGTGGTAGATATGGTCCAGTCACCCTTCGAGAGTAACTCCAGCAGTGGACTAATAAATAGGCTGATTTTAAACCGACTTCAATAAAAGTTCTCTATTCGACTGTATGCTTTTTTTTGTATGTACCTATGTTACGCTATTACTCCGCCAATTATGAATTCATTTTGATGATTATTTTGTTGTTTGGTAAGTGATACATCAGAAGTGGTACCATAAAAAAATATCGAAATTATTCCAGTAGTTTGGTTTTAAAATCAAAAAAATCAAAATACCTGGAATATATAAGAAGTCATCAAGGTAGTCGAAATTGAAGTTTGTAGTTAGTAGTCTAAAGTTGTATTAAAAAAAAAGATATTATTTAGTTATGAAATGAAAAAAACAAACAGCTGTTTCATACATTTCGTAGAGTTCAGATGACGTTCTTGTATGGCACAGCTGTTTGTATGTTGAATACTCTGAAAGCACCTTTGACGAAGCGTTGTATACCAAATAAAAAACAGAATAGAAAAACAAATCAATTAAGTAAGTTTGTATAAGCTAAGTGGCTTGCCCTAGTGTCAGAGTTAATGTGCCGGCCATTGTTAACCTTTGTCAGGTACGGCTTATTTCGGTTAAAAACCAATTTACCCCAGAACGATATTATCTAAAAATTTAATTAACTCATTTATGTACTGTTAATAATTTATTTAAAATAGGTATCTAGATCATCTTCATTTTGGCACAAAAATATGACTCGTAGAGTTCTAAAAGTTAGTCATTAATAATTATAAAATAAAGTATTAAATAAACACCTTCTTATATCTGCCGTCCGAGATACAGTTTATACTAGTTCGGAGGGTAGGGTTAATCTTTTCTCAATACAAGCCTATTTTAACCATTATATAAATTGTCTACAAACTTATGTTATAAGAGATAGTAAATAATATTAGTGCTTACTTAGTAGTGTTGATGTTGTGATCTAAACGAGTGAGTGCATTATAGATTGTGACACCGCATGTATATACATACATATTAATTATCGAGAATGTTGTTAATAGGATCAAAGCAACACGTAAGTACAAACGCAACCAATTCTCAATAATTATTTAATTTTAGAACTGAGAACAACTAGCATTATTCCAAAAAGTAAAGTAGTCCAGTACCTAGCTTTTTAAAAAATGTTCCTACAACTTACGCACTTTAAAACAAAATCATTTCTTCTACGCATAGGTACGTAATGTAAATTGGCCTAAAATTCTAATTGTAATGTTAAACAGTAAATGCTAATGTGTCATGATTTTAATATAAATAAGACCTAAGCTACTTATATAATATTAGACTAAAAAACATTTCAAAGTTGTTTAAATTTTTTGGACGTCTTAGAAAAACGCACTTACTACATACCTACTACTAAATACCTAGGTACTTTAATAAAATACTCAGCTTCGTTCGTTTGAAGCAACAATAAGCAACAAAACTATTATAAATAAGTAAGTACTTGTACATTACATAATATTAATAAGTTACTAATAACCTGTAATAGGCTAAGCTTAGTCAAATAAATATTATTATTATTTATATATTTTCTTTCGAAAATCTCTCGTTGCCGAGGGAGAACTAATATTCGCGGGCTGTTGGCCAAGCGAAAATTAGTGTAAGTTAATATTGAAGAGTACTTTGTAGTTAGCATTTTACTCTTCTAATGACAGGAATTTCCTTACTATTCTGCATGTGTTCAGAATGACGGCTTTTTGGAGCAAGATGGAGGTTAGTTGGTGTATATCGAGACTATCTAGGCTGGTTTTGAGTGTGTGTGGAATCACACCGGTGGAAGAAAGAATGATGGGGATTGTTTTAACAGTTTGGACCCTCCATTGGGTTTTTAATTCGATTGTCAGATCCGTGTACTTTGAAAGTTTTTCTGTATATGTGGAAGTAATGTTGTGAGTATTTGGTATGGCAACGTCAATAAGGAACACAATTTTTCTCTTTTTGTCAAGAACTGTGATATCTGGCCTATTATGGTGAATGGTTTTATCTGTGATTATTGTCCTATCCCAATACATTTTGTAATCTGCTGACTCTAGAACTACTTCGGGTGAATACTTGTAGTACGCGGTTTTTTCAGAGATGAGTCTGTGTTTGTAGGCCAGATATTGATGGACGATAGCTGCAACCTGATCATGGCGATGTTTGTAGTCCGTTTGTGTGATTGACCTGCAGGCTCCGGTTATGTGTTGTATTGTTTCGGAGGCACTGTGGCAATGCCTGCAAAGGTCGGATGTGCTATCTTTTATGATGTACTTTCTGTAATTTCTAGTGTCTATTACTTGGTCCTGTATTGCGAGCATGAATCCTTCGGTTTCCGGGAATAGTTCGCCTCGTTTTAGCCACATATTTGATGCAATTTTGTCAACATTGGGGTTTAGTAAATCTCTACGATGTCTACCATGAAGAGATTTTTGCAACCAATTTAATTGTTTTTGTTCTGGGGAAACTATGGTTTCATTCTTTTGCTGTGTGCGGTTGTATAAATTGAGTGGTGTGTATTTACGGTCGGCATTTACAATTGCATTGTGCATGGTCGTCTCATTTGATCTTTCATGAAAGAAAGCTCGGAGCCTGGTTATTTGAGTATTATGTAGGTTTTTGATGTCAATAAGTGCTCTTCCTCCTTCTATATTGGGCAGCGTTAATCTTTCAATACAAGATCGCGGATGATGTTTTCTGTATTTTGTCATGAGGGTATTTATTACGCGCTGTAGTTTTATTAAATGTGTCTGTGGCCAATTGATTATTCCAAAAGAATAAGTGAGGATGGGGATGGCGAAGGAGTTTATAGCTTTTATCATATTCTTGGCATTAAGCTGTGTATTTAGGATCTTATGCAGCCTGCTCTTGAACTTTTGTTCTATTGTATTTTTTGATTGTTTTTGATGAATTTGTTGCGTTTGGAAGTAGCCTAGGTATTTGTAACCTGATATTTCATCAACGGGGTCAATTTGTTGACCATCTGTGAGCTCGTGTATGTTTTGTTCTATTTGTCCTTCGTGTACCGATAAAATTTTACATTTATCGATCCCAAATTCCATGTGTATATCTTTTGAAAAGGAGTGTGTAATATCAGCTAGGTCGTGGATTTCGTGTAGTTTACTGCCGAAAAGCTTAATATCATCCATATATAAGAGATGTGATAATGCATATGATGTATCGTTGTATGTGATATTGTAACCGTAATTACTATTGTTTAAGAGATTTGATAGTGGATTTAGGGATAGGCAAAACCAGAGGGGGCTAAATGCATCTCCTTGGAAAATTCCGCGGCGTATCGGTATTGCTTCAGTTTCAATTGGAGTGTCACCTGTGTTAAGCTTGATGATTGTTTTCCAGTGTGTCATTGCAGTTTTAAGAAAATGTATTAGTATTGGGTGGACTTTGTAGTGTTCCAAAATGTAGATTAACCATGTGTGTGGTACAGAGTCGAACGCTTTTTTATAGTCAACGTACATTGTAAATATATCTCTCTTTTTCGTGGATGCTTGTTTTGAGGCTATTGTATCTATAATAAGTTGTTCCTTACAGCCTTGACTATGTCTGCGACATCCTTTTTGTTGTTCAGCTAGTATGCCGTTGATTTGTGTATGTTTATATATTAGTTCGCTTATGCAGGAGGTAATTATTTTATATATATTTTGTAGGCAGGTTATGGGTCTGTATTTCGATGGATTTTTCAAATCTGTTTTATCTTTGGGCAGCATGTATGTGGTTCCTAAGGTGAGGTACGGAGGCATAGTTTCAGGTGATTGAATGAAAGTATTTATGTGTCTGAGAAGGCATGGGTGTGTGAATGTGAAGTGTTTGTACCAGTAATTGTGTATTTTGTCTGACCCTGTTGCTTTCTAGTTATGTGTCTTTTTTACAATCTGTTTAAATGTGTCTATACTAATGTTTTCAAATGCCATTGTGGGAATATTTTGTACTAGTTTTGCATCTTGTTTAATCCAGTCACTATCTTTATTATGTTCTTGAGGAATTGACCAAATCTCATACCAAAATTTGTGGAGTGTTTCAGGATGTGGGGGTTCTGCTGCTGTGGTGTTGTCAGTCTGTCCGTCAGTGAGTGTTCTGTAGAACACTTTTTCGTTCATGTTGAAGAGTTTGTTCTGGGTTTTTCTTTTAGTGGTTGCAACATACCTGCGCAGGCGACTAGAGAGTGCGTTTAGTTTTTGTTTGAGGGTATCTAAAAAGTGTGATAATTCAGTGTTTTCAGCTTCGTGCTGTGAATGTATTTTATGATTTTGTTTTATTTGATCGATATATTTTTTTAAACGTGGGCTTGTATTACCTCTGATATATTCAGTTAATCTTCCAATTTTGATTCTTAAATCTTGTATCCTACTCTCAAGCCGGTTTTGCCATCTGGGTTTTTGGTTTGTACTTTTTCTACTAATAGGTGTATCTTTGATTTTTCCACCATTTGCTATAACGGCCGTGTATGCTGCACAGTAAATTGCAGTTTGAACTACCGGAAAGTCACAATCGGTAGTTGTATATTTTTTTAACAGATGTTTATTAATATAATGAGTAATCATTGAGAGCGTTTTTGACTGTTTTTGTTTAGGAATGGAAGGTCTAGTAATTGGGTCAACATGTTTGTATTTTTCTATGGTTTCCGCTAAAGTGGTTTCAATTAGTGTTTGCATTTCAATTGCAATTTGTGAATTATTTGGTTCATTTTCTTCATATAAATTATCAGTGTTTCGTATAATCGTGCCTGAATCTGTATCAGTGTCGTTTTGTTCAGCTCCAGGTGTATTTAAATCGGTTTCAGTAGTTGAGTGTTGGTCTTGATTGCAAAAATCTTCATTAATAGGGGTGGCTTGAGGCATAATAAGAGTTTGTTGTGTGCTATTGAGCGGTGTTGTGTTGGTTGTTACTGTTTGGGTTTGTGATGATGCTCCTAATTCTATAGAAATTTCGTCTTGGATTTGTTGTAATCTTTCATAATCAATTAACTTATTGTTGACTATTACTCTGCGTTGGTCTGCTATTCGTTGTTCAGAGACATGTGAAATTTCAGGATGCTGTTCAATGACCGCTTTGTGCAGTAGCTGTCTGTAAGCTGTTTTGTTAGTCTCTAGTTGAGTGATTCGGTAGTAATTTCGCATGATAGTTTCATTAATGTCATTTCTCCATCGCATTCTTTGAGTTCCACCGCTGTTTTGTGATACATTCTGTAATTGTGTAATGTTTTGACTTATAGGGTTATTTAATTCTGTTTCTACTTCATTTCGTTTTTCATTAATCTGTTCAGATGTTAGTAAATTACTTCGAATGATTGCCCTACGTTGGTCTCCTACTCGTTGCTTGCTAACCTCTATATCTGGGAAACGTTCAGAAAATATGGTGTGTAGGTCTGTCAAATATGATTTTGTATCAGTTTCTAATGCTGTTAGAATGAGGTACGTGCGCAAGATAAATAAGTTCATATCTTGTGTCAATTTCTTGCGTGCACGTTTTACAACCGTAGCGGGTACAGGATTATTGACCAAGGTCTCCTGCACAACATCTTCGGCTGCTGGTGCAATATTTGTTGTTTTACTATTAGCGCTGATAGTGTTGATTATCTCTGTGTCCGTATGGGTAGCCAGGTCGTCGTGGTTACTTATCTCATCCCCTGTATGGAAAGCCGTATCGTCGAAGTTTCTTATCTCATTATCCATATGATTAGCATTAGTCGTCGGACAGTTTAAGACCGTCGCCCGGAGATTCTTCTCGCCCCTGGCCCTTAGAGGTCTCCGCCTACTGCCATCAGCATCTCCCCTAGAGCCGCCGGGCACTTGAGGACAATTTTTTGGATTCATTTTCATAGTTTTTGTTTGGACGTTTGTAAGCTCACGTCGTTTGGTCCATAGCGAGTGAGCGCGCAGTAAGCTATCTAATTAAGCCTATGGATGCCGCCGTTGGTGTCTGGGACACTCTTTCGCCACTATTCCAAAACCACCATCCTGCGCTGATGTTGGCTGTTCTACTTAGACCTCGGAAAGACACATACTTCTATGAGCCCTAAGTAGCTTTCCTTTCATTTTTTTTTCTTTTATAAATTTTTTAATGTTTTTTTTTTAATTTTTTTATTATCTATATGCCCCCAATGATGAAATTCAATGATGTTGAAATGAAATTTAACTCTGTCGCCTATTAATTAATAATTAATCTTTCTTCTCTACTTGCTTACTTACTAAAATATTCTACTTACTTACTAGCTAACTTAACCTACTACCCAGGGCCACGTTAGCCGCACCAGTAATTTCTTATTGCGTTGTCCACCCCCCACGTGATCAGATGGTCGATCAGGACGTGTGGTTGGTCTTTAGGGGGCTTATTATTATTATTATTATATAGTTTTTAGCTGATGATTAATGACCACATTTGTGGTAGTGATAATAAATTATACTTTTGTCGCTAACTGTACAACAATAATTTTAACTTTCATCGGTCTGGATACAATCCTTTTGTTTTTTGTTGTGTAGTAGGTTAAGTAGTCTTTGTAGTTTGAAGTAGTTAATAAAAACTTATGCCTAAAAAAAATTTATTCGGGACGAATAAAAGACTTTTTATAAATTCGTGGGCCGAAGACTCGGGACGAATATGGCATTAATCGTAATCATTTTAATTACGTAAATTGACATAATTAGTAGTAAATATACTAAATAACTCTTTTAACCTGTCACGGTTGTGCATTACGAACTCTGTGGTTATTTAAAGAATATTTGTGAGTTGTTGAGAATTGAGCTCCCATTATTTCAACGCAGTTTCATGTATAATGTTCACGGGAAGACTCATATAACTATACACATACTCATATCATGACATACTACATCATTTATATACCGTCCGTATATGCCGGGTAGCTAGTTAAGTGTATTCATACACTTAACTATTCGTAACCTATAAAGTATTTTTTTGAAGTTTTCCGATGTTTGTTTCTGCTATTCGGTGCGGAGAAAATAGACGAATATAAAAACGACTTGGAAAACTCTTATTTTAGTTTTAACACTGGAACTGATCAGTACAATTATTATTAATAGTCGAGCATTCAAAATAGAGTAACAAAACCTTTTTGTAACTTTAGTAATCAACTAAACGAGTAAACAGGTAGCTCTACCTATCGCAACAGTCTTGTACTATTTTTGCAACGCTCTCTCGTGTTTCTAACGATTACTGCCATCTAGCGAGGGGGTGAAGTCTAGCTGCTTGTTCATGTTAGCTGGCAGACTCGTTGCCGCTTTGCTGAATTGGTTCATACTTAAATTACCTTACATAATAGTTGTCGCCTTGAAATGGTTTAGTTTTGAATAGGAGACAGATACTTACATTAAACTGCATGGAAACATAAAATACCTATCTACTTATAATATTACTGTTGTACGCCATTTAACATTATGTAATTTTATAGATGAATCCGTGATTTTTTTAATAACCTTAAAACTAATAAATGTAATGGTAATTTTACAAGATAGTGAAAAATAGCGGATGTTAAACCATTTTAGAAGGTATGTCAAATAATTATAGCGATGTTTTACATTTGGAGGAACTAGCTCTCTGGCTGGGTATATAATCAAAGGTTTTACATCTATTAAAATCTATAAAATTCTTTGTAAAATGTTTTTTGTTCAAGTTTGAAGCTACGTCATTGCGCGCTAATCTAAATGCGATAACCACTTAACTGTCAATGCCCCGAGAACATATTAATGACGTTAGTACAAAGACCAAACAACTTCAAATTATAACCTATGGTTATAATTAAATATTTTATCTGTGATAGAGAAATTATCCCAAATTTAAATAAAAAATTGAGTTCAAGTTAGAAGAGTTTGTGTTATTTTAGACCATGGCTCAACGTAAGTTATATGGATTAAATGATTTTAAATTGCAAAACTACAAATGAATCAAGTACATACCAAAGGTACAAAACTTTTGTGGCAGACATTGTCCTCACCAAATAAACTTAGAAAATTCAAAATGAATTATTGAACAGAGAAGTTTTTCTAGAGAGCCGCTTTCAATCACATTACTGTCATACAATTTCAGTGAAGTATTGCAGAAATTGAAAACCTTGCCAAGAAGATTGAACCCCGTAAATCTCTAGATTTGCAAATCTGCCAGACAAAGTTTGGAAAATTTGCGCAAAATGGTATAAAAGCGTCTGTAGAGAACATTTTCTTTGCTAAATGCTTTTAAAATAATTCTTGACTAGATTTTCGTCTTTTCCCACAATGGTATATTCATTAAAAAAAAACATAAAAAAGTATTTGGAAAAAATGGCTATAATAAAATATTTTTTTTTATATTTAGAAAAAAATATATAGGACAAGGACATCGTTATAAAATTTCACACTTTCACAATGTTTGTTCACAAGAATTTTTAACCCATCCTATCCTATCCTACTCATACAAATACAGAATCAGTCTATACAAACTAAATAATATACTTATGCTTAACAATTAAGCCATTTTTTTAATGGAAATATAGTAATGAGACAAAATGCATTCTCTATCTGATACTGGGATGGTACTTACCTAAGCGACGTCTTTCAACGGAGACCTACTAAGTTAATTATAATAAAGATCCTTCGAATAAGTAAGAAAAGAAGCCGAAACCCCAACACTCAGCATGTTATGTTAAGTAGGTATATAGTATATACAGTACTGTGTATTAGTGGCGTACCTAAAGCAAAATTGGACACATTCCAAGGGACTCATAGTCGTTTGAAACAGGACAGAAATGCAGAAAACCTTTACAAATACATTATCTTCCAAAAAGGTTGACAATGAAAATGAAATTTAGGAAAACATGCCAAGTGATGGAACGAAAACAAAATAACTAAATATTTCTAAACTAATTGATTAAAGAGGGTAAGTGCCTATCTTAACTATCGCTATATACTTACATGCTTACTTATAATCTAACTTTCTAAACTACTGCACATAAATAGAGAAAAGGATTGTATCTAGACTGATGAAAGTCTAAAGAAAATTTATCCAAAATAGTCTTTGGATAAAGTGTTTGAGAGGGGTTTGTCTACCGAGCTAAATGGAGTTCTTAAAAGTTTTGATATTTATTTCTGTATAATAAACTGCCGTTGTTTAGGTACATAAAATTCAAATAAAAATTGACAACAAACTTACGAGCTAGTGCCAAATGTGCCGATGTTATCGCTATCGCTTTTGTATTCAGAATCGTTTAGAAAATATGTGATTAGATGTTCTTGAAATTTTATACGTAGCACAAGCAAAATCAATTTTTTAATTGGAAAAAAAACCGTTAGCTGTTTGCAAACATACTAATACAAATTGCGATAAATTGGTTATAACCAGTATTATTGTATGGTACGAACATATTATCTAAGTACGTGTATCTTACCTCTACCCCTACCATAAAAATAAAATATTAATACAACTAAACCGCAGTACTAACTAATCATGTTCCCTTCATGTGAAACTTAGAATGCAATTTGGCACTTGTAACACTAATTTACACGAGGCAACCACTCGGCCAAACTGTCAAACTGTCTTACGAGCCCAACTTGGCCGGTTTACAACGGCCGCTCACCCGCGCCATTCCAGATCTTAGCCGAGTAAAATTTTACAATCCCGGATCATGTATTCACCCTGAGTAAATTAGACATTAGCTACCTACAAGATGCAATTAAGTACTAGGACTTTGGCACTTAATTAAAATTTGCCAGAAATAGACAGACATCCCTTTAGAATATTTAATGTGAAAATGCGTTACGCATGCGCGGGAAGTTTGGCGCCTGCCGGCGAAATTTCATTACGCAGTAAACAAATGACGCCTGAGTACGCCACTCGTTCGAGGCTATGTTTGTTTTTCGCGCGAAACTGTCCCGCGTTTTCCCATAACCCCAAAATGATCTTGACCAAACTGATTACGGCAATTTATTAATTCACGTGATGTCATACTGTAATTGGAATGGTGAAATTAGCTGTAATTGGTTTTGGGCAAGTTTATATGGGTAAGTGACTATGTGTTGTTATTTCACTTGGCAAGCAAGTGTAGGTACTGTCTAGTGGTGGACAATATAAACATAATTATGTAAGTGCAGTGTGATAGGAGCGTACTTAGACTACTTTTACTCATGTTATTTATTGAGTAAGTAATGTGTTTAAGATACCTACTTATCTAATTTATAGGTCCATAAAGGAATTAACTTATGTACTTACTTATATAGTTTATTTCTAATTGATTGAAAAAGGCATTACATTTCAAAACTGCATTTTAAAGCTTAATCTTGTTAGAATTCTTTGTGTAGGTCCGATTCACAAAATGTCTTTCTTACCGTGACACATTATTTAGTGTAAATATTATTTGAATTGGCTATTTAGCAAGCGTACCCTTCAAATTTAGATTATGAAGTACTTAAAATGATTTTAAATAACAGAAAAACCGTCAAGAAACTCATTAGCTCTGAAGTTAAGGCTAGTCAGAACTTGGTTTTTACAAAATTTTATGTCTGCTTTACACAGCTTCACAACATATTTTTAGATGTCTGTAAGTATCATTCGGTCTGAGATATAGTTAAACTGTTTTTAACGTTTGAAGTGTTAATTTAGAGTACGTTTTTCGACAAAAACACTTCTTTTGAGTGTTTTTGGCGATTTTTTTAAATAATAGCTTTTGTATAATAGGCCAAAAACTTTATAAAATAGTACCTACTTATCTAATTTTAATTCCTTTGTCCTCCTATGAGGTATTGAAAAATAGTCTGTACCTACTATCAAAGAAGACAATCAGATAGTGTAATTATCTCGAAGAATATTTACGTTTCTTATGTAGATACCTAACTATTTACGGCAAGTCGATTTTATTGGGGACACACGTATAATTAAGAGCCAAGTTGTTTGTATTCTCAAGGGAGTCGACCTTTACGTGATGTTGTTTCTTTTTATTACACAATGAATGGAACATTGAAGTCTCGATGACAGATTTTTTCAACCGACTTGACGCGATTACTCCGCCCATTATGATTTGATTTTGATGATTATTTTTTTGTTTGGTAGATGATATTTTAGAGGTGGTCCCGTATACATTTTATCGAAATCGGGTCAGTAGTTTCGTTTTAAATCAAAATTAAAGGAATAAATCAAAATAACTTGAAAATTTATGAAGATGTCATCCAGGTAGACGAAACTGAAGTCGGTGGTTTAAAAAAAAGCGTATTATTGTTATACTATTAGTAATTACTACTACTTTACTTACTTTTCTTTTAATATTTTAATAGTTAGAGACATTTATCAATTATCTACCCAAACTTGCATTCACTCATCCGAGATTATCTCTTCGAGTGTAAGAAGCTCTTGTAATGCTACTTCGAGCTTCGTCAAGAAGTCCAACGTTTGCAGAGGTATTTAAGCAGAGAGAGAGCGAAAGCAAAGTGAGAGTGAGCGAGTGTGAAGTGAGAAATAATGAGATAGATAGATAATAAAGTTTACATAATAAATAACGCAATTCTACTTAATAGTTATTGTTCAAATGAATAAATCGGATTTATTTTATAAACGGAAAAAAATTATATCCACCGTCTAATTAGTTATTTTTTTCACAATGTTGCCATTATATTATTTACGTCAAATCTTTGCCAAAAACTTTTGTGTGCTTGGTGACAAACAAAACCTTCAAAGCCTTCCGAATCTCTAGAGACAATACTGTGGTAACACTCCCTGCCCTTGAAATCGATTTTCGTTATAAATTCGCCATTTTTTTACGAGAGCATGCGATCCGCACAACAACCATAATGACCTTGTGGCTTGGAGGGACAGCATTCTCAGGGTCTTACTTTCGTCTAAATTTGGCAGCGACCGTGCAATTTTGGACCTATGATTAACCGAAAAGAGTGCAAATTCAATATTTCACACCACTTTTAAGTCTATAATATGACGCCGCGGCCGCCGGTTTTACTTTTCGACCCTGTGATCGTCGCCCCTATTTCTGGTTGACAAGATGTAACTTTCGGCAACTGCCCGCCTGCGTTAGGGCGCAGTTGTATTATCTGAGGTTTTACCCATTAAAACTCTTCCAGTGTTTGACGGAAGGCTTCGAGATGTCCACTGGAAAGCACCAGAGACTGGCGCACTACGATTTGGTTTGGATTTTCGCCAAAATAAGATGTTCTGAAAAGCATATCCGTCTACACAACGACATCGGCTACACAACGATATCGTCCCCTCCGGGCTTCTGGACGTGTGGTCGGAAGCTCAAATCCAATTATCTTGAGCCTAGAGGTTCCTTTTTAGCACGCTCTTACTGCAGGGGATACCAATGCCGTATTTTGATGCCCCGGCTTCAGGGCGAGTGAATATTAACGAACGGATGTGCCTAACAACGGAAACACGCAAACGGCGCGACAACGGCCGCGAGTTATTGAATCACCAAACTTTTTGTTTACATTGTGCAACAAATCTCGGTTGAAACTTGTGTCATTCTCGTGAATTTTGCCGCAATTCGAAGATTATTACAGATTTTACTTGACTTGGCTGCCTCGCGTCCTTGTAACAATTGTGTGGCCATAGACGGAATTAATCTTGGCTTATGTTATATTTATGTAACAATTATCATCACATTGGATCGTAATTCTAACCGTTATCCTATGTTCTAATGGTTAAGTTTTAATAGAAATTCCCGCCATTAATTTAATTAACATCGCTGCAATGTGTGTTCTGCACACATCGATTTACCTAGTTGGCATTTAAGATATAAGATACATTTTGGAATATTGCTCAATTTAGGCAACCACGCGCCCACAAATTGCATATCCTACTGCTGGGTAATAGGCTTCCTGTCGAACCGTGATTAAAAATAAACAAAGTCATATTATTGTCATAACACCTGCTTGACAATGTCCAATTACATCATTACGTAATTTCAACGCAAATCAAAGCATAATATCTCAAGGGATTTTCATAAAATATTCTATCATAAGGATACACAACTCATATCATAGCCGTATCTATGCATTGTAAAGAAAGTTTATTTGAAAATCGAACTAGCCACCATAAAAAAAAAAACAAAAAAGCCGCGGCTGGTTTTTTTTTAAATCTAGCAGCGGCTCTGACCTCTATTATACAGCGTACTTGTATAATAGTCAGTGCGCAGAGGGTATGAAAAGTAGAGAAGAGTAAAAAAGGATAAAGGCTTTCTTCGTCTTGGGCGGCTTGACCCCTCGCTTTACTCAGGACCCTTCGGTTCACTCGGGAGTCAACTCTAGAGTCCCTCGTTACGCTCAGGGTCCAATATGTCACCCGTGACGTGTAAGGACACTGCTTTATCCCCTAGATGCATAATCTACTATGATAACATCAGTAAGCTATCCTAATACTATAAGAATCTCTGTCCTGACTCAACGACTTACAGACAACGCACAGCCTAAACTGCTGGTAATGTAATTTGTATTTGGATAGTTCATTTAAAATTATTAAATGTTCATTAAATATTTTTTGATAGGGATGCCTTAAGAATGTGGACGAAATTTTGTATGGAAAGCTTTTTGTTTTTGAAGTTTATTTTGATCAATATTGGTATTTGGATAGACTTTCTATAAACATAACAATATTTTTTTTCCTGTTTGATTTATAGTGTTGCAAAACAAGAGTAATTAACCCAGCGGTGCGGAAGATACGAGTATTTGGGGGTGGGCGAATTTCTTCCGTACGCGGACGAAGTCGCGGGGGACCTCTAGTCTAATAGGTATAACTATATAACTCTAATCAACAGCCCAAGAGCGATGTAATAATTTAAATATCTCTTGTTTTAAAAAAAAACCGACTTCAAATTAATATGGGACCACCTCGGGAGTATCCCTTTTCAAATAAAAAAAAAATTTAGCTTTAACTCAACTTTATGCTGTTTATCAAATAGGTACATTGAGTGATGGTAATATATTGACTGGATTTTAGGTAAATCGATGAGTCGGTTTTCACAATAAAAGTTGTCTTATTCTTAAAATACAGCCCAAGTTAAATAGTCAGCCCGTGATCCTAAAACGATGTGTTACTTTACGCCGATTACATCTATGTTTCGTTACTAGAATCATAGCGTTAGAAGCACCAGTCTAGAACATGCCTTACCGGTTAGCTGGGTGACGGCAATACCAGCTATTGTCACATGCATGGGCGACCACTACGGGAAGTCCGCTTTGATAGGTATTACGTATACCGTGTACCTTCTTCCCGGTACGTTAAAAGTTTTCGCGCGCCATTATAAATAGCGTATTTTAGTTATTTTCTTAGTTAACAAATAACATAATTGACAGCCTTGTAGCTCAGTTGGTAGCATGTCTGCTTTAGAGCTGTAGGGCGTGAGTTCGATCCCCACGCAGGACAAAAAATTATCTGATGAACATAGATGTTTGTTCTGTGTCTGGGTGAAGTATGTATTATAAGTATGTATTTAAGAACAAAAAATGGTATATAAGTATTCTATCAGCTATCTGGTTTCTATTATACAAGCTTTGCTTAGAATGGGGCTAGATGGCGCTGTTTGTAAAATGTCCCCCAATATTAATTATTTATTATTATTTTATTAAGTCTAGAAGGAATATTTAATAATATTTCAATAAAATACCTAATATTACAATACAGAAACTGATACAAATAAAGCGACTAAAATAAGTCATATTAAACATGAAAATAGACAATAGACAATATTTTGTAGAATAAAAACACATAGACCTGACAAATAGACCTGGGTATGTTCTTAAACTGCATCCAGTACCGCCGGAGGACGGGTAGCAGGCGTCCTCTTAGTTAACGGTGGTGAGCATTCTGCGATCCCCGAGCAGCCTGCCAAGCGTAGGGATTATGGCAACCCATCCCTTATAAAGGAGAGGCCTTCGCCCAGCAGTGGACGTCTTCCGGCTGTTGTTGTGAAGTGTTTCTTCGGGTTTAGGAGATACCCAGGTCCAAGAAATACATCTCAGTCAAAATTCGACTAATTTAGTGTAACCCATTCAAATCACTTAAAAAAAATCATACCAAATTCTTTGATATGGTATAAACTAGTAAACTTTATACAAATAATGATGCAAGTACAACCTTACTCGTGGTCTCAGATTATCTGTAACATAGGTACATGAAGAAATCCAGACTGTTTGAGATCAGCATTATTGGAATACTGACCTTTATTCAGGTCGGGTATTTGATCCAGCGTCCTTTGGCTATATACTAACAAGACTTAGGTATTACAAAACGTTCCTTGCGTTACAGAACTATTTGCTAGTCCGTCATACTAGCCTCTAGAACGTACGGTTAGATATGACTACTGAACATTTTCCGACAACTGGGAGACACGTCGATTGACATAATATCCCCATATGACGTAATATGCTAACAATAGCCTTTATGTTATATTCTGCCGGGCATATACATTTATGCTCGTATGTACAAGGGGAAAATATATGCATATCTCGTTATGTCTGGTATCTTATATGTTACAAGTTGAGCGTCCTCGTGCCAAAGGCAGTTGAATCGAGGTTTATGCCCCGATCGGACACACAACCAATATCAATGAAGTTAATGATTTATGAAAATGGGTAAAGCGGAGAACGAGCCTCTTTTTGTTAATTCGTTCACTCAGTCCCAAACGGATACGGAAGTGGTCGTGGCGAGGGTTTGAGTCGAGAAAAAGGGTTAAACTTCAATTAAAGTACATAAAAATCAGTCCTAAAATACTGGTATTTGGGATAGTTCAATAATAGTACATTATGAATTGATACAACTGTGCTATGTTGGTCATTACACTAGAGGAGATATTAAGCGCGCGAGCCGTAGGCGAGCGTGATAAGGAGGCCGAGAGTGTAATGACTAACATAGCACAAGAGTTTCATACGACTGTTTCATCATACTTGCGAGGAAAAAACAAACTTTTTTTGATAATAATCAACCACACAGCGAAAACGTCAACAAACATTTGCGCAAAATGGCGCCCAAACCAGCAATGCGCGCGCAGGTTGACATTTACTTCAGCGGCATAAGCACTCTTTGTTGGTATTACAAAAAAACTGTAAGTATTACCCGGCTATATATTAGTGCTTCGTATACATACGTCTAATTGCAGTCACGTACAAACTTGACTTTACCGGGTTATACCTATTATAGCACAAGTGCCGTAATGTAAAGTAAAAAGCACCCGTGCGTAATAGCTTCTATTATGAGCCTAAAACCGATGCAATAAGATCCACTTTACGAGCAAGTGTGATTAAAATAACTTTATAGTTGTATAGCCTCGTGCGTATACTTTACGGTATTAATTTTAATTTCTATAAAAATATATTAGAATTCCACCAAGGAGTTTCACATTACCAAAATAAATAAGCTGAATTATCAAACCTCCTTGGAAGCGCTTTTGCTTTTGCTGTATACGTTTGTCTTACTTTGATACTAAATAGAAAATGAGACGAAAGATTCGATAGTGGTTCTAATTTTCACCACGCGCACGTAGTGCCATTTGTTAATTCGCGCCATTTCATCTTTCTTCCTAGGAGGATTATGGTGTCGCACTTTGTGCATTTGCCAGTGTCAAGTATTTATTTGTATCAAGTTTTTGATGATTTTCAAGTCGAATGAATCTAAGTCACATTTAGTAAGTCACAGTCAAGTCCAGTCATGCCCTAGTAAAGTTATGGCAACTTTATTAGAAGCTTCTTCGGAGTTTTGGAAACAACACGAAAAGACGACACTCATATTAGAAACGTTTTAACGAAGAAAAACTTTGGAACGAAGTTTTTTTTCTTCTTTCCTCCTAGGAGGAATATGGCGTCGCACTTTGTGCATTTGCCGGTGTCAAGTATTTAGTTGCGACTTTCCGACCGATATTTATAAACAAATTAGGTAATAAAGTTTGTTTCATTCTCTGTTGTACTTCTGTTATCTGTTATCTCGCAAATGTGTTGTAAAACGTTGTGTGGCAAACGTGCGCAATTGGTTTTTACAAACTCGGTCTCGGGCTTACAACCAACTTACCGCACTAGTATCATAAAAAACTATTACGTATTAAATAATATTTCATAGGACAGGTCATCGCATCGCTTAGTTTCGATTATTGTAATATATTACATGATAATAAATACCAAAGATGTAGTAATAGTTAGTGTAATAAGATAAGAAGGAAAAATAATTCAAACCTTAAATGATGCCACTAATCGAAACTAAGCGATGCGATGACCTGTCCTATGAAACCAACCTTGTAACTCACAAAAGTTGCTTTTGAATACTTTATAGAATTTGCTTTTGTAAGCTTACGTAAGCTTTGTTGCGGTCAATAATATTAAAGAGCTTTATATTTAAAAACAATTGTTTGGTAGCGCCATTGCTTGTGCATGAATATGAAATTGTAAATTCCGATACTAAGTTTTACTATGAAAACTTACATATTTTTATTTATTTAAATACGGGATTACTCAAATAAAAATTTGACGCATTTGAAATTTACCTATTTAACAGAAAACTTTACCAGCCGATTTCAATTGGGTATTTCTTTGGTTATACAAGCTGTTAGTTTGAACACCGTTATCCTTCTAGGATTTCATTGTACTCATCATTATGAACAACTTTTACTATGGGGTCAACTCTGAAATCACGATAAAAATATCTGCTGTTCCATACATTTTGTCCAAGATCGATGAACCTTTTTGTATGGAACAGCTGTTTTCTTTTCGTGATTTCAGTATTGGCCCCGTAGTAAAATTGGTTCATAATGATGAGTACAATGATATCCTAGAAGAATAACGGTGCTCAAACTACCACCGTATATTCGTTAGATTCGTTAGATTCAATTGAACTCTCCAGTTAACAATTTTTTTATTGCACATTACACATGCATGTAGCCAGCGACAGATATAATGTAATGGACGGACCCAGCGCTTGTAAATCGTTCAAAATTAACAGGTCAACAAAATCAAGCATACCTAGCTAAAAGTATGCATATTACATTTGCCGGAAAATAGAGATACCGAATCTAATTACTGCATGACAAAAAGAGAACACATGTACATGTATTAGAAGTTTGCATTGTCGTATCGTACGGCTCGCATGTCGCAAAGACAGAGTATGACTCAGGCGAGAGGAGAGCCGGCGCTCAACATCCGTGCGCTTATTTCCCGCTTTCATTTTATCATTGTCGCTGCATGTACCTTAGTAATGGAAACTAGAGATACTCGTAAATCATTCGTTTTAGTTTGTAATTTGGTGGTAATGGATGTAACTTGGAAGTTTTTTTAAAAATACTTTCTTGTGACGAGACGAGCAAGACGTTTGCCTGGTGGTAAGCGTCACGCCTGCCACTAACAGTAGCAGTGCCAGAATTCTGAACTTGCGAACACAATCCTGCGCCGCACTGCGCTCGTCACCCTGAGTAATTTCTCCGGTAGAACAAGAAGTTCTTCCGGTATAGCAAGATAGTCGCTACGCTCACAAGCGAATTTCATTTTGTTCATTACTCTGTAGAGAGTCTGAAATATAGTTTAGTAGCAAATCATAAAGTCCCAACAGCAAATAGCTGTGACATTCACCGAGAGGAAAATGAAGAGAGAGAGCTGAATCCTCCAAGGGAAAATGTCTATGTAAGAGCTGGAAAGTTATTAGTTTACAACAGAAACTACGATAGTCGCTCCATCACATTTCACAAATAAGTTGTTGAAATTATTAAAGAGTTTGGACATTTTGACATGACAGGAGGGATATATCTTTGGAAAACTACACATAAAGACACTTTTAGATCAAGTTTTATCTGAGAAACTATATATCACGTTTCCGGTACCATTTATATAATAAATACATGCTTTATGAAAGAGTCAAATCATATTATCAACATCAATTTTCAAAGTTAGACGTTACGTGTATGTGTTATTTTTTACCTGAATATACAAGTTGTACTTACAGGATGTCTAGAAATATCCTTGTAGCGAGTGGATAGGATACATCATTTTATTTTTATTTTTTTGCTTGCGTTTGACTGCCATCTCGTCTGATGATAAACGAAGATGCAGTCTACGATGGAGCACGCTTGCCTAGAAGAAACCGATTTACTCGCAACTTGAAGATCATGCCCTACTATGGCAAAATGTTATTTCCGTAAAACTCCCATCATTTTCGTGATTTTAAATTCAGTCGTTGGAAACTGTCTGCGTTAAACTTTTCCACTGCATAATACTTTTTTTTTAAAGAGATATTTATGTTTAATAAATAAATTGCTTTATATGACTCACATAATAATCATTTATAGAATTTTTTAGGGACTAAATAAAATTTATATGAGAAGTTTTAAAGGTATATAGATGCGAGTCTCCGATGTACTAAGGAGGAAGGAAACATTATCCATTTGCCACTGCCCACATTATATGGTAAGTACAGGGTGTGCTAATTTGATCTCCAGGGACCTGTTTTACAAGTTTGCTCGGCTTGAAGGCTCAATTATGTATAGGAGCAGGTTGCGATGACTCTCAGTACTTTGACTCTGAAGTTGAGGGACCCTAAACTTTTTATGACAAGAAATTACAAGGAGTTTAGCAAAAAAAACATGTCACTGCATTGTATTATTTACCAAAAAATGTGTTTATTCGAGTGTCAATGCATTAAAATGGTGGCGATTTATTCATGTGTAAGTGCGCACGAGTGTGGGCAAGTGATATAATGTAGTGAAACATAGTATTTTCGTGTTGTTTCCAAAACTCTGAAGAAGCCTGATTAAAGTTGTCACGACTTTACTAGGGGTGACTGGACTTGACTGGACTTGACTGTGACTTACTAAGTGTGACCTTCACTGTACTAAGACTGAATCAACTAGAAATTCATCAAAAACGTGATGACAGCCTGATAGCTCAGTTGGTAGTATGTCTGCCTTCAGAGCTGTAGGGTGTGAGTTCGATCCCCACCCAGGACAAAAAAATTGTGACGTACATAGATGTTTGTTCCGTGTCTGGGTGTAGTATGTTATATAAGTATGTATTTACGAAAAAAAAATGTATATAAGTATTCCATCAGCTATCTGGTTTCCACAATACAAGCTTTGCTTAGTATGGGGCTAGATGGTGCTGTGTGTAATAAATGTCCCCCCAATATTTATTTTATTTTATCTTATGTATGAATACTTGACACTTTGCCGCCGCTGTGTCTCAGGAAGTTGAGACGGTGCCAAACGCAAGTTGCGTCCAATACAAGGGGCCGGCCCAACTTCCAAGGCACAAATGTCATACCGTCAGGTGTTTTGCCATCGTCACGCGCAAGACCACAGCTCCAACATTGCCGGTAGAAAAACCCCGGCGTATGATATCATTCAGGCTAGCGTAGTGGCCGATTCAACCAGCGCTTCATGAGCATGAGAGACCATGCTGATGGTGACCGAGCTGATTGACAGCAGTGCCACTCTGGCAGCGATGGGCCTCACAGCATCACGCACCCAAGCTCAAGCCATCCATTCAATTTTCAAAATGCACCATACAATAAGCATTAACCGAATTTGGGCACCAATAATGAAAAAAAAATACGCCAATATCTTGTTCGCAAATTTCAACTTTTTTAATGTTATAATTACTGATTAATATTGTTGTACTCATTTATGTGATAGGATTTAAAAAAAATGGGCCTTAGTAGATTTATAACTCGGTAACCTAACCTTAACAATTGGAATTAAGTATTTTATTTATCGTTTTTATGTGGGGATGTTGTTCAAAATAGTGAAAAAAATTATGCGAGTGAAATATTGTCGTTCTATTTCCTGGGCTTTAATGGTACCGACTCAGTGATGCGTACAAGTGAATTCCTTTTCAGCGAGAACTCAGTCGCATGCCGACTTTGTTGGTAGGCGAGCAGCCGTCGTACTTGAGAGCAAAGGGAAGTAGTATAGACCGGATGCCTCAGTACGGATTTTAATGTATAGCACACATTTTTGACTAGGCAAGGAAGGCCGGAGGACTAAGAATTTAATGCTTTTTTAAAAGTTTTATCTAATTTAATTTAAAAAAATAGCTAGCTTTTATTAGCTTTTACGTTAAGGTTAAAATTTTGTTAATAAAAAATGTAAAAAAATATAAAAGCTACAGACTCCGTAGTCTGTGCAGCTTAGAAACAAATTAAAAAAAACCTTATCTTACCTGACAAAAGTCAACCGACATCGAAAAAGGAGGTTCTCAATTCGACTGATTATGAACTGATTTTAATGATTCTTATTTTTTTGTTTGGTAGGTAATACATAAGAGAAGGTCCCATATACATTTTATCGAAATCGGTTCCATAGTTTGGTTTTTAAATCAAAATTACTAGAAAATATGTAGATGTCATCCAGATATTCGAAGTCGGTTGTGAATTTTTTTAAACCGTTTTATTATTCGTCCTATTCTCTTTGACACGCGGAAGGCGTGTCGCTGGTCGCGTCGTAATAGTGGTTAAACGATGCGTAAAAAAAACTGGTCATATCTGACATAATACGATTGCCTTCCCTGTCTAACATGAAACTAAAATGTTTATAGCTTTGTTATTTGTGCACATATTCAAAAATTACTTTCGATGATTTGTGTTGTTGCTAGTCAGCTTTTTTGTAAGTCAATAAAAAAACACTTGCATATTCCCTCTTAGTAATAGCATAACGTGCAAACAAAAAATAAAGTCAAATTGAGTACCTCCTTTTTTTGAAGTTGGTTGTAAATACACAGCTTAAATTATTTATTTGACACTAAACACTGCTGTCGGGACACATGTATCGTATTTCAAATTTCAGCAACAAGGGATACATGAGTGCATTCCAAACACCGTTAATTAAAAATATCACGTGACGTCAGTTACAATCAAAAATGTGTGGCGTAAAGATTAAGCGAATTTAAGTTTTTCAAACTGTATGTGGGTTCGTTTCAATGTTTAAATAGCATATCCCTGTTTTCAACCGACTTCAAAAAAGGAGGTTCTCAATTCGACTGTATGTTTTTTTTTGTATGTTTGTTACGCTATTACTCCGCCAATTATGAACTGATTTTGATGTTTATTTTTTGTTTGGTGGGTAATACTTTAGAAGTAGTCCCATAGAAACTTTATCGAAATGGGTTCAGTAGTTTGGGTTTTAAATCAAAATTACTAGAAAATATGAAGATGTCATCCAGGTATTCGAAGTTGAAGTCGGTAGTATTTAAAAAAAAACCTATTAGTGATATGAAATATATGAGTAGCTCTTGCGATTCTCCGGCTCGTGAATAAATCCACTTAGATATATTAGTAGATCTACCTGAACACCAACATAATCTCATCGCATGTTTATGTAACTTTGGAAAACTTTGTATAGGTCATAGTCATTATGATTTCATGAAAAGTTTCACTTTCTTTAAAGTACGCACGTCTTTCGTTTTTAGTTTTTTTTTTCTTGCTTTTTTCTTTTTTTTCTTTAGTTACTACTAGTGGGCATACAGTTGCAGCAGTACTCAGAATTTACTTACTACAATGCAACAAAAAAGTCTAGACCATTACTGCACTGGCACTTTACTTTGATACATTCGATGAGAATCTTTTTGCTAGCTATAGTACTTTTTGGACCTGGGTATGTCCTTAAACTGCAACCAGACCCACCGGAGGACGGGCAGCTGCGTCCTCTTGGTTAACGGTGGTGACCATTCTGCGATCTCCAAGCCGCCTGCCAAGCGTGGGGATTGTGGCAACACCCCTCTATAAAGGGGGAGGCCTTCGTCCAGCAGTGGACGTTTTATGGCTGACGACGAAGAGCTATAGTACTTAACCTTCAAACTGGGTACACATGGTTTACAATTGTGTCTGCAAACTACTGCTTGGCGGCAGACTGTTTTGTGAAGCAACACAAAGCAGCAGCAGCATCAGCAGTGCAGTTTGTGTGCATTGTTTCAAACACTACAGCTAACACGTTACAGGAACATTAATAAACAAAAATACATAACCTACAATAAATATTTTTTGTATTTTAATAGATACTTATATACCTAACTATCCTATTAGCTCACCTGGTTAGAGTTACGGGCTTCAGAGCCATGCCGTGGGTTCGATGCCCACCCGGGACAAACTTTTCTATGACGAACAGATGTTTGTTCTTTGTCTAGGAGGTGTTTTATAATGTATAATAAGTATGTATGTAAAAAAACTACTTATATAGGTATGTATTCACGCAGCTATCTGGTTCCCGTAGTGCAAGCTTTGCTTAGTTTGGAGCTAGATGACGCTGTGTGAAATGTCCACCCAATACTTATTAATATATCTTTAAAATGTTATTGTCTGGCCGTTAAAATAAACACCGGAATCAATAACGTAAATCTATTACTCTGTTGCTGCCTGAAAGAAGAACAAACCTACCAACAACTTGTAATAATACTAGAGATTCACGGCCTTACCTAAAAAAACTTTTCAACCGTTAGTCACTGCTTAAGATGTTCTGCCATCTGCTCTCTAACGTGAAGTTGCACGTGCTAGAAAAGGACAGAGAAGTTTAAGCAGTGACTAAGAGAATCGAGATTATTTTAGGTAAGGCTGTTAGTTTTCCAACTATGTTTTTTTTTCTTAGTTATTGGCATCGCACGTTGTGCATTCTGCCAGCGTCAAGTTTATGAATTATCACAGTGTTCACACGAAATTAGTCATAGTCGAGTCCAAGTCATGTCCAAGTAAAGTTGTGGCGACTTTACTATGAGCTTCTACGGAGTTTTGAAAACAACACGAAAAGACATGTTTCACCACATTATATCACTGGCCCACACTCGTGAATGTAATTCAACACTCAATGAATAAAACACCACCACTTTTAATCATTAAATCGCGAAAAAACAAGCTTAAGAAAATAATAGAATGCAACGACATGATTTTTCCGTTTTCACGCCAAAACTCGAACAACTAATCAACTATGTTTAAGGTTAACTGTGTGAAGTTTACTGTTTGAGATCGAGAAGCGTACCTGTACGCAGTGGTCGTCACTGGGTTGGAAACGAGCTATAAACGCATTACTTTGATGAGTGGAGTTATGCTGCCAGTAATTGTTTATTGTTTGTATGAAACTATCTGACCTGGCAGACGTGGTCCTGACCTGACCTGAAAACAATAAGAAATCCTGGAAACCCGATTGCGGCGTGGGGACTCCAGAAAATGTCTTCGCCACGAGGACGAAGTCGCGGCCGACTTAAAAATGGGTAAAAACTTTTGTATAAAACTCCTTTGGTTTGATGGCTGGTGTCGGGACGATTTAAAGTGGTGACTATGGGGAGAAAAATTATTAGTGATTAACCCAGCGGTATGGAATATATGAAAACTTGGGAGCGGGGCGTTTTTTTCCGTACGTGGATCAAGTCGCGGGGGACCTCTGGTATTATAGAAAAATAAAGAATGGAGATGAAGGTTGAAGTCCTAAGCTTCATAGTATGTATCTCTTCGGTATACATTTTTCACATTACATCTAAAGAGTACGAGTGATTAGTCTATTGAGTGAAAGGTTACTGACTTTTTCTTACTGCACGCTTATGCTCCAGGCAGTTTTTTTTTGTAAAAGAGTACCTAGAATTTTTTACTGCAAAATACTTTCCCCTGTTTTTACAGAAAATACAGAAATAGCGCAAAACTTTGTCACTTAATCCGCTCCCACATAGGTCACCGACCCACGAAATAATTACTGTTCAGTCTAAGTGATATAAGCTGGCCAGTTTCTAAGTGATAAGTTGAAAGTGGCGTAGTATTTACCCAACGACCGCAAAGCCAAAAATAAATATGATTGTGCTTAAAATAGAAGATTATTATTTTTCTTGACCCTCAGGTCTAGCCGTTCACAGTGGAGCTAAAACCGTTACCACGAGGTCTTTTGGATATAATCAAACATAAAATGTTTTAGAAAGTGTGAATGGAATCATCTTCAGGCAGAAGATGGCCACTGCTGGACGGTAGCTCTTCGTTCATAGGGAGGGGTTGCATTAATCCCCACGCTTGGCGCTTTGGGGATCGCAGAATGCTCACCTTCATTAACCGAGAGGACGATGCTGCCCGTCCCCCGGTGATTCCGGATGCAGTTTTAGAACATGACAGGGTCATGTGTGAATGGAATAAGTATGAATCTCTTTAATTATTTATAGTAGTTGTACAGTGTTTGTATTTACAGTAGTACCTATTTGTAGGTAAGTGTAGTACTACTACTTCCCGAAAATATGTATAATATTTTACAACACTTTTGCTTAAAAAGTGCATTTACATCGTTCGAAAGTTAAACATTACGAACCATACAACGGATCGTGCGGTAAAACCTTTACCGCACGCTCAGTTGTATAGCGCCGTGTGTAAACTATACGGTATTTTTTAATTTCCTTAAACACATAAGAATTACACTAAGGAGTTTCACATTACGAGAATAAGTAAGCTAAATGATCGAACCTCCTTGGAAGCGCTTTTGCTCAATACGTTTGTCTCACTTTAATACTAAATAGAATATAAATATTATAAATAGAAAATGAGACCAAATACGTAGTTCTAATTTTCACCACGCGCACGTAGCACCATTTGTTAATTCGTGCCATTTCATCTTTCCTCCTAGGAGGATTATGGCGTCGCACTTTGTGCATTTGCCAGTGCCAAGTATTTATTTGTATCAAGTTTTTGATAATTTTCAAGTTGAAAGAGTCAAAGTGTTGTCACACTTAGTAAGTCACAGTCAAGTCCAGTCATGCTCTAGTAAAGTCGTGGCAACTTTACTACAAGCTTCTTCGGAGTTTTGGAAACAACACGAAAAGACACGTATTAGAAACGTTTTAACGAAGATGAACTTTAGAACGAAGTTTTTTTTTCTTCTTTCCTCCTAGGAGGATTATGGCACCGCTCTTTGAGTATTTGCTAGTGTCAAGTAGGTATTTAGTTGCGACTTTCCGTCCGATATAATAAAAACAAAATAATCAAGTTTGCATCATTATCTATTGTAAGTACTTCTGTTATCTGTTTTCTCGCAAATGTGTTGTAAAACGTTGTATGGCACTCATGCGGTATTGGTTTTTACAAACTCGTGAGTATGGTAAGCCCTCGACTTCGTCTAGGGCTTACATTCGCTTACTCGTTTGTAAAAACCAACTTACCGCACTAGTATCATAAATAACTATTTATGAAACTTAAGTACAGATTACAAAATACTACCCTAGGTAAGATTACACTTTATGCATACGTTAGGCATAAACAAGGAAGCAATAAATAAATATAAAGTAGCTACAAAATGTAGATAAGTAAACATAAACACAAACATTAAACAAAACATTAAAACATTTTTGTTTTTAGTTATGGTAAGCGTATTTCAAAGTGAGTTGGTAACGAAATACTATTAAATTTGTATTTGTTTTTGCAGATTGTTATTAATAATCCTCTCTACCACCCGTAGCAATTATGATTGACTCACCAAAATATAAATTTGAATATAGCGTATTTATTTAGCCTTTATTTATTTAGTTTATTGGTACACAAAACAGAATACAGTCAGTAATAAATTTTGAAAATTTACCCATTATACAATTTCGATACAAACTATATTCCTAAAAATGTATACACAGCTTATTACTTGACAACATGCAGTAGATAGTCAGTTTCAAGTGGAAAAAGAGGAAGGGGTAATTAACTTAAATGTTATCTTATCTTGATACAGTTACAGATTACAGATTTCTCACTAACTACTACTATATTCAACGTACCCCGTAAACACAATCTTTCTGACGTCTTTTTAAAATTTATACAACTTTTGGTTGAAGATATCAATGGAGCTATAATGATCTTTAGATATTTCGATATTTCATTGTATTGGCGACACATTCTAACTACTGGGTTGTAGAAAGAAGTATTATTGTTGTCACGAATTACTGGTATTTGCAATTGCGTTTCATTGTCGTTTACATTCTACAGTCTTCAGTTCCTGATACATTAGTTTCATAACTGCATCGATTGTTGATTGCTTGTTTTATTGATTGTTGATTAGAAATTTGTTGTGGTTGATTGGAAATATAAACATACCTACACTGGTTCACCTGTTTCCCATGGTGTCACCTGCAAAGTAAAGATAATGAAGATCAAATATAACTTGGATTCTAATTAAACATTTCTTTGTGTCATAACCCTTATAACCTTTGTGCCATATTGCATTAGGATCGGCTGACCCAATCATGAACATGAGAACATACTGTCAGGCAAAGTTATATATTCTAACTTAATAATAACTGACGATAGAAAATCTACCGCAGTCCGAACGTAAGAACGAGAAAATAACGTACATTTTATGACGCCGAATTAGATAGCCGTAATAAAAACCATATAAATAAGTACTATAGAAATGGGAAGATTGCATTTCAGCTTATGGTGCGAATTGGCCTAGCGTTTTTATACAGCCGAACGGATTGAACGAGCCTTTCATTACAGCTGATCTCATCAGATAGATATAGAAACCAATTTACTACTCTATACTGTTCTTAAAACCTACTTTAACGTATAAAGTCACGAGAAATCTGTTGCAGCATAATGCAATTTTATAAAATAAGGTTACTGAATAACTTTCTAGATAGAAGTGAGTTCCAGACGAGTCACAGCAAACGAGTTATACCCCATTTACATTCAGCGGAAGTGAGCAGGGAAGTGGGCAGCGCGAGAATGTAAACGGCTAACTTTTCCTGCCCCTACTGCTGCTGCTAGCGCTGCCCGCCTCTACTCAAATTAGCAAGACTGCAAGTATTGCAATCAAAAATTAATTTAATTACTTAAATAATGTACTAAATTAAGAATGAATGAAATTAAAATTATTACAGCGCGGACGCTGTAATTATTTCGACGTCGCCATTGCCGAAAGGCGAAAGGGATGTGAGTGGTAGGGCAGTATATAAACACACACTGCTCTCGATTCTCTGCGGCGCTAATTATACTAGGGAAATATGACTGCCAGAGCGAGGAGTAGCGGCAGGGGCAGAATGTAAATGAAACATTACACTGTGGCTCGTTGGGAAGATTTTTGCATCGTGTCACGCTGTTATACTGCACTTTTATATGTGGTGGGGTGACGAGGAGAGCGAGACGTTCCCTGCATGTTACATTGGAAAACCCCGTTCTAGGGACACTTACAAAGAGTGTGATTAGGGACCCACTCTCCTCGTCCGTAAACAAAGGTAACTACTTGGTGGGCAATACCACATTTCAACCTTTTTTTCTATGTGCCGTGTGCGTTGTAAATTATTGGCGTTCATTTAATTTGTACAGAAAGACATGAAAATGAAAATTGAACCGATAATGTGGTCGATTCTGGCAGTTTTATTTGACAGTTCTAAACTAACTAAAGTATTGCTGTCCTTAGCTAATGCCTAGTAAAAAAGTGACAGCAATACTTTAGTTAGTTTAGAACTTTCAACTAAAATCGCCAGAATCAACCACATTGTACACCTACCCTCACCAAAGTAGTTGAACAATTTAAGTTTCAGTAAAATCACAACAGTAGTGAACTTCAAACTTAGATTGTACTCATCGTCTCGGGAGTTATCAAATTCAGGACAAATGCTACTAGTAGGATTGTAGCAATAATAGCACGGTCGGGTTGCACGTCGCAGGGTGTAGGTGACTGCAACAAATAGCCTGCAGCTCAAGCATAGTAGGGTTCGAATCTATGCAATGATCCAGACAAACGCTCTCTTTGTGGGGCGGATCTCTACGTGGTCGCTTTTCTACCAGTTATTTGTGTATGTTTGTGTGTGCGTTTGTGTAAATGGGACGGTTTATCTCTGTGGTGTATCTCCATCTCTCTTCGAGCATAGTGCTGACCCCATTGAGCAGCGTGGGCGCCATATACGAGTAAGCCACGCGTGTATCAATGACGTCATTAATCTCGTATTCGTGCGTAGCGTGTTCATGGGTTGCAGTGGACGTTATCACAAACATTTTCTTGCAAAGCGAAGCTAGACACACGTGCGTAGCCACTCCGTGCGCAGCAGTGGGCTAGCGGTTTTAATATTGCGTCAGATGCGTCGGTCCGGTAAAAATGAAACTAGTAACTTTAGACAAAGATACCATACTACTATGCTACTTTAGATTAACATTGGAACACAGCGGCTTGTTTTATTTTAAAAAGTTCGATTGGTTCGAATTAAATAATTTAAAATCAATTTGAGTTGGAACTCTACATCAAAAGATAAAGTTGCTGAATGAAGAACGCTAATGATCTGTACTGAACGTACAAACAATTTCCGCTACTAATCTACTCAGTAAGAACTTGAACGGGACACCTAAGTTAACGAGCTACGTCTTCCTACTAAATAGATGGAAGCAGGGGTTCGTAGAATCGGACTTATGGGAAAGTTGGTGAACTCTAGGAATCCGCCGTTTACAGGGTTAAATATTGAAAATTATACAAGTAGAATAGGCTAGATGACTGGTTTTTTTTAATGTCCTATTAAAATGTGGCCCATAAATATAGCTGATTAATGAAAAAAATATTAAAATCTGATCAAAAATAAGCAACTTATAAGCATTTTAATATCATGCTAGACAGAGAGGCGAAACAGCAAATCGTGACGTCACTTGTCAGGACGCCATATAAATTCTATTCTGACAAGTAAGGCGTGACGACATTTTTTGTTTTGTGGGAAAGGGACAGAGTTTGCTCTACCAAAAACTTTAAACGCTTATATATCAGAACATTATTAACCGATTTAAATTATTTTTTCAATAAACATACTATATTTACTTAAATTTTTCATCAAAGCTATTGGTTTCAACGATTTAAACACCAGTCATCTAGCCTATTATATGAAGTCAGAGAAATGAGCGAATAGGCCTTGAACCGAATGGAAGCACTGAGAAGGAACTAATAGCTAGATGACATCGACGAATCCCAGAAGGTTTGCTACTGCCCTCAACTCCATTATGAAGATGAAGCACCTAATGAGACGACGAGAAAGAAACTTCGCAATACAAAATGCATCTATCTGTCCTATTCTTTATTTATTTATTTATAATATTCGATAAATTAGTTGATTATTGAATGTCACAGAGAACTTGGATACTATAACCGTTTTACAAACCAGGTAGTAAATAGTAGATTACACACTTAGGGAGCAAAAGTAAAGAATCTCATGTATACAGGATGACGGTGTTTTAGACCGTATGCTTTCAGGGCAATCTAGTGTAGGGTTAGTTTATAATTATAGATTACCATGCTAGTAATAAGTGAAATATTTAAGACCTGTTTTTTATTTTTTGGTAAGCTTGTGTAATAAATAAATACATAAATAAATCTTAAGCAGATCTTGGACTATCTTTGAAGCGATAAGCGTTCAGGGAAATGTAATTTTCGAGTTACTAAAATATTTGTGAAAAAATATTATTTATTTCGTTTTATTTTTTCCCTGCTTTATTACACATGATTTCTGAAAATAGTGAAACAGTGTTTAAAACCTGTCGTTACTAATTAAATGTATGTATTAATCGACCAGTTAAGGTTTCTTTTATGCGATTAGAATCAAAAACTAGTTCAGATGTAGCTGTTTATCAGAAATGTGTTTATTGTACAAAACGGGGTTATTTATTGTACAAAAATAATGTTTATTCTGATAAAAATCTCATAATTTTAAGCCCTATAAGCCGTATTTAAGCATTATTTCTCTGAACTAATATATCATTTAAAAGATATTCCAAGACCATTTTAATCATGTCCTGAAAGGATACGGTGTACAAAACGATCACCCTGTATCGTCTCCCAAGGTGAAGCCGAGATTGATAAACATGAGTTCGAGGCTTTTTTACTTGCTCCCGTGGTGTGTAATCGATTTTACTTGCCGCTGCGGGGAGAAAATAGTACCTTCGCTCCGCCTAGCGGGACGGAAGTCCACTTTCGTCCCGCAGGCATGTAATAGTAGATTATGCACTAAGGGAATAAAGCAGTTTGTTACGTAGCAGGCGGCATATTGAATCCTGAGCGTAACGACGGACTCTAGTGTTAACTCCCGAGCGTAGCGAGGAAGTTATATAGAGCCCTGAGTGAAGCGAGGGGTTCAAGCTGCCCAAGACGAAGACAGGCTTTATTCCAGAGGAGCATACTCTACTTTTCACACCTTCTGCGAGACAACAAAGAGAATTTAACACTAACGTAACGTTACGTTACGTAACGTTATACGAGACAATAAAAAGCCAGGGCTCCATTTAAATTGAAATTCACTCAGACAATCACAGGATCAACCACCGTATTTTGTTACACATTTTTTGAAACTTATTTGTTTTTTTTTAAGTTCTGCTTATTTTGGGCAGTTCGATTTTCGAACAAACCTCTTTACAATGCCATATGGGCATTTTTTTACTTAAAGTTTTCCATCAGTTTCCACACGAATTTGACGTTCCAAATTCAAATCAGTTTACTCCTTAGGAAGTTTCATACAACTTTATATCCCTTAAGAGATAATGCTTTACTTTACGCTGAGGTTGCATGATATGTAATTGGACATTGTCGAGTAGGTGTTGTGAAAAATAAATTATGACGCAGTTCAAAACTATAAAAAAACTATGATTTTAAAGCATAGAAATGAAATACATGGCTCATAGAAATACCCAAAGTGTGGAAACACTTCATATAAAAATATTCTATAAAAAACTAGTTTTTATGATCAACCCATCATGGTACACTGCTGAGCATTAGCTGGTTCATGACTAGCCTATCAGGCTGATTTTCTACGCCATTGTGTCTCCCGAATTTCGAATATGTTTATTGTCTCAAAGCGTAGTAAGACGTACGCTAAGTTACGTTCTATGCTTAGTTTGCCGATTCGTAGCTAGTCTTAATACTAAAACGTCTACTCCAATGGTTATCGGTTATGTTACAGATATGCATATTCCATAAATATACACACATGAATTTAAGCAGCCTTTTATCACCTAGTCCGCTGCTGGATGTAGGCCGCAAGGGGCCATAACCACTACGCTGGATTAACATACGCTATTGAATTCATACTCTGGTACTCTGGACGTAAGCCGGTTTCTTTACAATGTTTTCCTTCACTTATGATAAAAACTAGAGGTCTACGCGACTTCGTCTGCTGAAGTTATAACGAGTCCTGAGTGAAACGAGGGGTTCAAGCTGCCCAAGACGAAGACAGGCTTTATTCCAGAGGAGCATATTCTAATTTTCACACCTTCTGGCAAACAATAAAAAGCCAGGGCTTCTCCATAAATTTAAATTCACTGACAGTCACAGGACCAAACACCGTCTTTTGATTCACATTCTTTGTAAACGCACCTTTTTTTTGAGTTCTGCTTATGGTGGCCAGTTCGATTTTCGAACAAACCTCTTTACAATGCCATTGGGCATTTTTTACTTATAGTTTTCCACAAGTTTCCACATGAATTTGACGTTCCAAATTCAAATCATTTTATTCCTTAGGGAGTTTAATACAACTTTATATCCCGTAAAAGATAATGCTTTACTTTACGTTGCATGATATGCAATTGGACATTGTCGAACAGGTGGTGTGAAAACAAATTTACCAACGCTACTACGTATTTTATTTATAGTTCAAAATACTTGCGAGCAGGTATATCACAAGTTGGTGCAAGGCACGGGCTATCGTGATCCGTCTGCCGTCTATCAAATATTTTATGTTTTTTCGTCAAACTTGCGCCGGGGCCTGCCATCGATTAAATTGAACTAACGCAGGCACTGTATCCGAGTGAAGCTTACAAACTACGCTGTCTGTAACCAATGTGTCGCGGCTTGCCTGAAACGATTGCCAATTTCGATAAAGTTGTTGGTCGCATAATTTTAATTGAACATTCTAGTTTGATTTCGGCTATTTTATTTTAATTTTAACTTGGAAGTATAGTTAAATTTGACTTTCAAAAAGTACTTTAGTTATTAAAACAGTAATCAAGTCTTATTCAAAGACTTTGATTATGCCGTAGTGACGCCATATTTAAATTTAAAGTTCCGTACACATCTATATTATTATTACATTATTATTTATTTATATCAAGTACTTCAGGAATAATTTGCTGAGTACATAGACTTTGCTTATCTAGATAAAGGGCTAACTCCTCCAAGTTGGTATCCGTAACCATGACGTACCTATATAAGATTACCTAAGTTGGACAGTTGAAATTGGCACACAAAAAAGGATTATATTGCTTATAATGTATTAGACTTTATTTTATACGACCTTTTCGGTGCAATCGACTATACTTTTCCAAGGTGCCTAAGGAGAAACGAGAGAGTAGAGCTAAATTCTCCTAGAGGGAATCTCTAAAATAATAAAGCTCAATAACTTAGTGTTAGTATTGTACAGTTTTAAACGTACTTGTTACTGACTAGGGCTTTTGTGTTGGAATTAAATAAATTACATGGGCTAAAAAAATATACAAAAAAGTGCTCTGGGAAAATCGGGATAATAGTGTACTTTTTAAAGGACGCTAGAACAATACCCTACCTGCGGTTTCTTGTGTTCATGACAAAAACCACGCGATATACCTATATATAAATATATATACTTACATATATATATATACTTATATATATATATGAAACCCATGTAATCATAAGAAACCTATGTATAACTACTTAGTTAAACCTAGTTCTTGACATTGTATTAAAAACTAAAGGCATCGCACAATCATTTCTCGTTATCCCAACACTAGCGTTAGCGTTATATATATATATAGCGTTAACCCAATACATAATTATATCCTCTGGGTCCTATTTTTATTATTACTAGCGGCGCCCCGCGGTTTCACCCGCGATTCTTGGGATAAAAAGTAGCCTATGTGTTATTTTGATGTATAAGCTATATTATTGTAAAGATTCATTTTAATCCATTCAGTAGTTTTTGCGTGAAAGCGTAACAAACATCCATGCATACAAACTTTCGCATTTATAATATAAAAGTAGGATACTACAATATAACTACAAAAAAGTCCTATTTCATCAGATGTTATGTTAGCAATTTTTATTGTACTGAGTAATGTATAACTCTATTCGTGTTTTCTTGTAGATATGGCATAATCGCCCTTCAAGAATAGGCCCACTAATGTTCAGTGGTCTATTAAATGGCTGATTTATACTACTGTATATTGCACTGTACTGGCTACTGTTTCCTGTTAGCTAAATCTATAATATTCGCGTGGACAAGTTTAAAATAGCTAAGTTCACTTTGTTGTAGCTGCTTGCTGCATATTGTTTGGACTAATAGTGGGGTGAATGTCTCGTTCCCAGTAATATTCGTCAGTTTTTAAAATGGTCGTACAAGGTGAGCGTAAGGATGGTCACTGTATGGGGTACTGATAACTGCCGTATAAACCCAAAACACTGTATTTCAACAAAAGCTGTTTGGAGAAAACGAGTTTTGAAGTTTATTTTGCCTTTCGCATGATTTTGTATGAATTTTAAATAAAAAACATTATGTGTTTAGTATCCTTGTAAAGGTATTTTTAAGACCTGTCTTGCCATGTCCATGTCGTTAATCTAATTTATTTAAAATAGTGGTTATATTTGGGAGCGGAGTGAATATATTCAGTTTTTTCGGCCTACGATAGATAAAATGCTGTTTTGTCCCATACGATTACGCCACAAATTATAATAACATTAAGAGCGCAGTCACAGCCGTTAACATGAGAAAAAAAAAACCCTATCCACTTAGATCACAAAGGTATTTTTAGTGCTGAACTTAGTATTATATCAATTATCTGGTTCCCATAGTACAAGCTTTGCTTAGTTTGAGGCTAGATGGCGCTGTGTAAAATGTCCACCAATATTTAGTTTGTTTATTTATTTATTATAAAAAGACGTTAGTATCAAGTGGGTTCGTTTGCATAGCTTCGTGGTCTTAGGGCTAACACTCACACTCATATAAGGGCTGACCACTCAGTGTATTGTATACCTTCCTTACTTTACCTTGTATACCTTAGACTTATCACGATTGTGATTTATGCCACAATGATTAGCAAAGAAGCCGCCGCACGCGGCCTAATCAAAATGTTGTTTAAGATTTGTACCTTATTTAAAGCCGTCAATTTATTTTTGCTATATCTAGGTACCTAATACTACATATGTGAACTTCTAGTATAGGAAACCTTAGCTGTGGTCAAGTTGGGATGGCTGGCGAAAATTGAATTTAGCGCGAGGGAGTGAGTTAAAGCACGTACAGTTCGTTGAAGAAAATATTAATACTCTTTATTGAGTGCACTATGTTTTTCTTTTAGATACATACATACTCCGTAGACAGATAAAATTCTAGAGATAATTCAAAATCAGTATAATTACTACAGACAAGATTACTTTTATGGTCATTATCATCCCAGATGACAAAAAGTCAATCAGCTGAAAATTAACATAATTTTAATTGAACCTTCAAATTATTTCTGATTCGGATTCCTGACAAAAATCATTCGTATAATTACTCAGGTCTATTACCAAATTCTTTTATATACGTTTCTACTCTCATTTTCATTTATAGGCGAGAAGAATCCAACATTTCTAATTATGTACGTAAAATTTGTGTAATTACTTTAGAACTGACTGAACCAGATTTGATTGTCACTTTTGGTATAATTGACCTTTCAATGTCTTAATTTTCCAATTACAAACGAATTATGCCTAAGCCACCATGGCATTAATAATTACATCCTAAATTACATATTGCTAACGAAGTGACAAGGAAAGCCCTTAAGTATAATGTTATAATGAAAATGTATTGAATTAGGTTTGCGGTTGAAAGAATGACATGTAGCCTAGTCAAGATCATGCCCCAAATTCACCTGCCAGGGACAGAACGCTGAGCGCCGCTATCTCGCTTTTGCAATTCAACATTTTTGAAGGTCTAATGCGCGAGCGACATAGCGGCGAGCACCGTTGTGTCCCGTAAATACTTGGGGTTGTGGGTTCATATATGGGACTGCACTGATAGCTTCTTCTAAATATTTAAATGGATTTTATAAATAACAAGGTTTATTCCACTTTGTTGACCTGTGTGATTTCACAAAGGTTAACAAAGTGGTTAAACAAATTAAAGTCTCTTTATTTCACCTCGGACTCATTGCACCTAGGTGATATCACCTGGGTGAACATTTGTTTTTTTTGTGCATGAAAAAATTAAGCGTTATCGCAGAGCTATCTACTTTCTCTAAGATTATCTATTACCACCAAGAAACCGTCATATGCATCACATCACAAGCTAACCAAAAAACATGCAGACATCCGGAGAAGATGTTAAAAAGTGTAGAGAATCTGTCGTCTTACACCAGATCTGTGTGGTAGAATATGGTTAAATCTGAGGCATAGACCAGTGGGTGTCTGCAGTAAAGTCTACTATAAACAAGACAATTAGATAAAAGGTAAATGTACGCAGAATATCATCACCATCAGTCAGAAAACGTTCTCTGTTGGACGAAGGCCTCTAGGTATGAGTAATTGATAAAAAGATAAATAAAAATGTCACCCATAAAATAATAAAAGTTCCGGACGTAAAGACTATTATAACATGACCTCGCACTACGTCAAGCTATTCAAGTTATTCTTTTCAGGTTGTTATAAAATAAAACATAAATATAATTAAAACACAATCTTTCACACAATCTTTTTTGTTTATGTAACAATACAAAGCACTGTTGATATAATAGCTTGGAAGAGTCGGCTTTTTATCCATAATCGCTGTATCTGACATAAAGGGAGGGTTTAAATTGTAAGTGGCCATGACAGACTCTACCTACCTTTTATGCAGATATCCACTTAGAGTATTTTATTTAATAAAGCTGCTTAAATTAACTAACATTGTTTACCTTATGATTGTAAATTGTTTTGCGATGAAAAAAGAAGTGCGGAATACTAACTAAGCTTTTTAAAATTAGGTGGCCTTTTAGAGAACGTGTTTAATCATAAAAATAAGAAGTTGTAACTCTTAATCCATGAAAGTCTCTCAGATTGTCGCCTCCTCGGTATTCTTTGTATTCAGTCCCCAGTAGCTGTTACAGCAAATATGTCTCTTGCACGCTTTATAATTGGGCGCTTATTATGTTTGCACCGTCAAAGGCATTCCACAGGGAATGGGATCAGTGACACAAACATTTCGAGAAAATTTGTTCTGGATAAGCGATTTACCTACTTAGATGCAAGGTAAGTAAAACAAACGTTCATGAACAAATATAAAAAGCAATGCAAAACAAAGACTAGAATATTATGTAAGCTAGTGGTTTATTGATGGTCAAATGCAAACCTGTAATCAAATAACAAAGTCCATGCTCAGGTGTCGCCAGTTTGTATAGTACTGATCCGATTCCTTTTCTTTAAGAAAAGAAACCGTGGGTAAAACACCTAAAGGCTACCAAATTCTCAAACATAATTATTACGAAAAAGTAATTGATCGAAGAGAGAAGTCAATAACTATTAAGTAAGGAACAACCCTAGTGCAAAGGAACAACCCTAGCGCAAAGGAACAACCCTAGTGCAACGTATTTCACTCGCTAGTATTTTTAGATAGAACAACTGCCACAACGGTACAACGTGTAACAAAAAAGTTCAACAATACTAAGTTAGTAAGTTCGTAAGGCTGAGTGGCCAGCCCTAGTGTCAGAGTTAATGTGCCGCCCGAAGGCCTCTGACATGGCTGACGGTTGTTGTTATAGAAACTAGAACAAACAACCGGGACCAACAATTTAACGTGTCATCCGACCCACGGTAGCGATCAAAAATAAATGCCACTCACGGTCACCCATCCGAAGACTGACCGGATCATCCGTTGCTTAACATCGGTGATCGTTTAGAATCACCTAGACAAGCTACGCCACGAGCGCTACAGATAGTATGCTACAGGAGGTACTCATCATTATTCAATGAACAACTTTTACTATGGGGCCAACGTTGAAATAGCGAAAAAAAAAATCTGCTGTTCCAAAGAAAAAGTTCATTGACCTTGGACAAAATGTCATGTCATGTCATGGATCAGCTGGTTTTTTTTTCGCGATTTCTATGTTGGCCCCATAGTAAAAGTTGTTCATAATCATGAGTACAGACATACCCTTCAGTATTCTTGAACCTTTTTGTTACACGTTGTATACAATAGACTGTCGTGAATATAATTTTTACATGTACTTTATTTATTGCATTATAGTCTTTCATTGCATCCCACAAAAATGAAGGTAGAACGTTCAAGGAATTCCAGCAAATAATAATTGGACTCTAGAATGTTTATAAAGTTCTCTAAACTTCTGCCTCGTTCAAGCGCACAACATCAATTGGAAACGAAGAAAGCTGGCGCACAATTAAGTAAGGCTTCTATTTACAATGGGCTTTTTGAACAGACTAATCGCGAACGAGCCTGTTTAGGGCGCGGTCTTTACTTTTTGTTCACAAATACACGGGTCGCGTCGTTCACCAGTAAAAACAAGCAATTTTTTTGTGTATTCTCGATTTGCTTGATGAAATACCGGGTGTTAGTTTGAACACCGTTATCCTTCTAGGATATCATTGTACTCATCATTATGAACAACTTTTACTATGGGGCCAACCCTGACATCACGAATAAAAACAGCTGTTCCATACATTTTGTCCAAGATCGATGAACCTTTTTGTATGGAACAGCTGTTTTTTTTTCGTGATTTCTGGGTTGGCCCCATAGTAAAAGTTGTTCATAATGATGAGTACAATGATATCCTAGAAGGATAACGGTGTTCAAATTAATACCATGTATAATATTTTATTTAGATAAAGTACTGACGGTATTCAGTGATAGGATCATCACTAAATACAAATCTATTGATTTTATTTTGTTAACATAGGAGTATGTTTTGAATGAGAAATGTTTTTTTAACAGCTACATTGTTTTTCACTACGCGTTATCAGTTAATTACGTAGATATTTGTATGAAAAGCTTATCTTAGAAATGAGACAACACAGCTGACAAGAGTGTCGGAATTTTGAAGTAGGGGTATAGGTAGAGCTTACACTTTTATTCAGAAATCGCTGTCAGTAGAGTCATGGCTAGTTGCCAGCGAGTCTGCAGTCTTATGGCGACAGAATGTCTGCTCTTTCTCGCCATAGTAGGATCGACCGAACGGCTACTAAACTTATCTACACTCGGATATTGGGCACACTAAGAATGAGGTCAGTTGATGATTATGTTGAAGCTTTTCTGGGCTGATTCAATTATAAACATCAGTATCATAATGTTTGTGTAAACATATTTGCGGGAATTAACGATTTTAGCATATTCTTTTTTAACCGTAAATGATGTTAGCACGAAGCTTCGTTTTATTCCGCTTAATCGCTACATATGTGTGGTTTTTTGTGGTTGTGGAGTCAGCATATCTAATATCAAAGTATTTCTGTAGCACGGTAATACTGCTAGCATTCTACCATACGCCAACAGCTAGCAAGCACTGACAGTACTTATTTAGATTTTAGTACCTAAAATGAGATTTTAGTTGTTTTCCAGTTTTTAAGAATGAAAACTTGTTTTTTTTTACATGGATTAATCGTGTTTGTTTATCAGCTCTCCTCTTGGATAGCGACAATGTAGTATAAAAACCAAGTCTACGATGAAGCGCGCAGACTAAAATATTTTTTTTCTATATTCCTTCTCACTGAAAAAAACTAGATTATAAATCTCTCAGGAAACAAGGTACTTGTTCCATAGCTTGAATCAAAGTGATGTTTTAGCTGAACCTTTATTATAATGATTATTATCAATTTCACCAATTACAATTTTTATAACTAGGTCCATTCAGTGATTGTATATCTTCAAAAAAAATGCGTGAGCTGTATTCTGTACTATACTTTCAAGGGTTGTGATAATTTTAGTTTAGTTTATATATTATTAAGTTAATGGATATGGTTTTGTCAATACGAGCTGTTGCTTGATTGAAAATAGTAGCGTGTTGAAGCTGCAGTATTAATACATTTTACTGAACTAGCTCTAACCCACGTTTTTGCTCGTATGGCTAATTCCTTTAACACAAAGATATTTATTTTACAATAAATTTGCTCAAAAGTGCATTTACGAAGACTGTATACATCGTTCGAAAGTTAAACATTATGCACCATACAACGGAGAGTGCGGAATAGTACATTATGATACAAGTGTGCTATGTTGGTCATTACATGTCGTGTGTGTGGTCGCTCGCCTGCGGCTCGCGCGATAAGGAAGCCGAGAGCGTAATGACTAATAGCACAAGAGTTCCATACGACTGTTTTCATCACACGTGCGAGGAAAAAACAAACTTTTTTTGATAATAATCAACCACACAGCGAAAACGCCAACAAACATTTGCGGAAAATGGCGCCCAAACCAGCAATGCGCGCGCAGGTCGACATTTACTTTAGCGGCATAAGAACTCTTTGTTGGTATTTAAAAAAAACTGTAAGTATTACCCGGCTATATTAAGAGTGCTTCGTATACATACGTCTAATTGCAGTCACGTACAAAGTTGACTTTACCGGGTTATACCTATTATATCACAAGTGCCGTAATGTAAAGTAAAAAGCACGCGTTTGTAATAGCTTGGATTATGAGCCTAAAACCGATGTTATAAGATCCACTTTACGAGCAAGTGTGATGAAAAAGCCTTTACCGCACACTCCCTTGTATAGCGCCGTACGTAAAGTTTACGGTATTTTTTTTAGTTTCCTTAATAATAATTTAAGAACTCCACCAAAGAGTTTCACATTATGAGAATAAATAAGCTGAATGATCGAACCTCCTTGGAAGCGCTTTTGCTCAATACGTTTGTCTTACTTTAATATTAAACAGAAAATGTATCGAAATAAAATCTCACCACTACCTTATTTTTTTTTCTAATTTTCACCAAGCGCACTTAGCGCCATTTGTTAATTCGCGCCATTTCATCTTACCTCCTAGGAGTTTTATGGCGTCGCACTGTGTGCATTTGCCAGTGTCAAGTATTTTTTTGTATCAAGTTTTTGATAATTTTCACGTTGAATGAGTCTAAGTCACAATCAAAGTGATGTCACACTTAGTAAGTCATGCCCTAGTAAAGTCGTGGCAACTTTACTATAAGCTTCTTTGGAGTTTTGGAAACAACACGAAAAGACACTCATATTAGAAACGTTTTAACAAAGACGAACTTTAGAAGTCTTGTTTTCTTCTTTCCTCCTAGGAGGATTATGGCATCGCACTTTGAGCATTTGCCAGTGTCAAGTAGGTATTTGGTTGCGACTTTCTGTCCGATATAATAAAAACAAAATAATAAAGTTTGGCTCATTATCTGTTGTTCTTCTGTTATCTGTTTTCTCGCAAATGTGTTGTAAAACGTTGTATGGCACTCGTGCGGTATTGATTTTTACAAACTCGTGACTATGGTAAACCCTCGACTTCGTCTCGGGCTTACATTCGTCTACTCGTTTGTAAAAACCAACTTACCGCACTATTATCATAAGTAACTATTTCGAAAAAAGGGTTTTGAATTACTCTCCGACCCAAATTCTACTTAGGTGCTAAAACATATTTCCATTGATATTTTTCTGCATGAATATCCTTTTGTATTTTCGGGAAATAAGTAAGGAATCATTGTTCGTATGAGATGGTACTTACAGGTAATTGCATAACAAATCGTGCAGAAAACAATACGCCTATATTGTTATTTTATGCAGTCATATTGCGCAGCATGGATAAAGAATTTCTCAAATGGAAATATTAGTTTGATATATTTTTTTTTTAATATAGAGAATTTCCATGTTCTAAAGAGGAGACAGACAATAAATACGAGTAATTAAAGTTAAAAAAAATTGCTGCACGTAATGTTTTAACTGTTGTTTTCATCAATTTATGGAGAAGTATAAAAAATTATGTAGTTCTACTTTTCAACCGACTTCAAAAAAGGAGATTCTCTCTATTCGCGTGTATATTTTTTTTTGTATGTATGTTACGCGATTACTCCTCCAATTATGAACTGATTTTGATGATTCTTTTTTGTTTGGTTAATAATTCACAGGAGGTCCCATATTTTATCGAAATCGGTTCAGTAGTTTGGTTATAAAATCAAAATGACTAGAAAATATGAAGGTGTCATCCAGGTATTCGAAGTTGAAGTCGGTAGTTTTTTTTTAAAGTGTATTATTTATTCTGTTATTTTTACCTAGTAAAATGAAAGTGGCCTTGCCACGGAGTACATGTTTATTTCACTTTAACCCTCGAAGATTGCTTTACTAGTGGTAAGCCACTTTTGTTGTTTTTTTCCACTTTGGCGCGCTAGCCATGCTATACGATGTTGCAGTCGGATATAAGAGGAATAAATTCCGTAGAACCGCGTTTATTGTTTGGCTCACCAACACATGCTACGTGAGAGTATTTGGGCCAAAGAAAATAAATTACGTATTTTTTAAAAGCATTAGGTAATTCCTCATCCTTATAAAAAAAGGCTCTCATTAAAACAAAACAATTGAACCCAGAATAACTAGAGTTTATTACAAGCCATTACAGTATCCTATCCTAATACAGATCCTGGTTCTATCAACAGATCAGTACTTTGATTATCTTGGAGAGCTGACTCCCCCGACGATCAGTTAGGAAAGAGGTCAAGGTCAGAAAGTCAGCCCACTACCACCCTTACCTTGTGGATTTTGGATTCGTACAAAACGTTTAGACTCTGCGTTTCTTATTCGTACAGCCAAGGAATAAAACAAGCTGCCGGTTTGCCTCTTTCTTGAGAAATATAATCTAGATCTTTTCAAGGTAAGAGTGAATGTATGTTCTAAGTCTGCGTGCTTCATCTTCGACCGCATCGTCACTTACCAACAGACGAGTTGGTGTTTAAATACATACTTATTTGGTTTAAAAAAGTTAACTGGTAACATTGGTATTTTATACTAGAGCTATTATTATTATTATTAATGCCTATTATTTCATACCGCTGGGTTAAATATTATTTTTTTCCTCTCTATATTAATCTTATAACTTAATCTAAATACTATAAGAATCTCTTTCCTGACTTAACGACTGACTGACTAACAGACAACGCACAGCCTAAACCGCTGGTCGTAGGACTTGAAATTTGGAGGGTGTATTTGTCTTGTTGCGTAGGGGTGTACTAAGAAATAAAGGGGTAAAAAAGGGGGAAAACTTTTATGTGAAACTTCTTTGTTTTTGAACTTTTAGTCGTCTTATTTGTTTTTGGGTAGTTTATTTGAAATAAAAAATGGTATGCATCAAAATAAATACACTGTCCAAATTTCAAGTCTATACGAACAGCGGTTTAGGCTCTGCGTTGTCTGGCAGTCAGTCAGTCGTTAAGTCAGGACAGTGATTCTTACAGTAGTTATTAGATTTTTATCTGAACTCTAAGACTTTATTCAGCCGAAGTTGGGACTACAAGATTATATTACACAGTTAGTTTGTTATTTACATATGATTACAAGTGACGCTGATATGAGTGTGTTATTAGGCTAGATGACTGTTTTTTTTATTGTCCTATTCAAATGTGGCCCATAAATATAGCTGATTAATGAAAAGAAAATTAAAATCTGATCAAAAATAAGCAACTTATAAGCATTTTAATATCATGCTAGACAGAGAGGCGAAACAGCAAATCGTGACGTCACTTGTCAGGACGCCATATAAATTTTATTCTGACAAGTAAGGCGTGACGTCATTTTTTGTTTTGTGGGAAAGGGACAGAGTTGTCTCTAACAAAAACTTTAAACGCTCATATATCGGAACATTATTAACCGATTTAAATAATGTTTTCAATTAACATACTATATTTACTTAAATTCTTCATCAAAGCTATTGGTTTCAACGATTTAAACATCAGTCATCTAGCCTATTAGAAATAGTTACGACACGCTGAGATTCCAAGTAGGAAGTAATACTATTAACGTCGAAATTCGCTGCGTTGAGTTTGTTAACGCAGATGAATTCTGCAAATAGAACTTCGATGCACGTACGAATAGGTAATTCCTGTTTGAAGCCTCAACGAACGCCGGGAACGTCCGTACTTGCGCAGTTAGGAACAATGACTTTATGTGGCGCCAGGTGTCTATTGTCCCAGATGAGCGACAACCAGGGACGCAGTACGAAGCTATTTGGGACAGACCACGGAAACTATCGAAAAATATGTACGTATAAATAAATGTTGGTTAACTGAGACAGCGGGCGTAAACGGAAATTGCTATCTTTTATACAATCTATCAGTTACGTATTACGTATTTGACTATTGTTTCTATGCTTGGGGTGCAGATCTACACTACATATTTATGTGATGGTATGCGACTGACTAAGCGTAGCAAGCGTCATAAAATGTATGGATACAAGTTGGTCTAGCTTTGATAATTTGAATAACGTTGAAGTGATCCCGTTTTACATTAAAATAGAGGTTGTGAACTGCAATCCTATCGCTCAAAGGTTGGGAAGATAAAAACTAGTCACAAGGTCACAGTTTGGTAGAATAACTAGTAGTACTTATCTACGTTTTTACACTATATTGCTTCACGCAATTATTAAGCGTCGCTTTATCACATATAATTAACAGACACAGTTCCTGAACACAAAATGTGTTTTAACAGCAGTGATTAGATTAGATAAATTTACAATTTTAATAGTAAAAAATATATAAAAAACAACCCAAAAACAAAAGTTCAATTGGTATTGGTGTGATAGATAGGGTGGGTCCGAAGGAAGCTGGCAACATTGGTTAAATTGCCTCATAAATTATCTGCGTGTTAATACTTTGTTTTATGCGTACATATAAATACTTACATAGGTACCTATAGAAGAAAAGTTTGAAAAAAGAGCGCAAAATTCAACCTTCTGCCCGCCTAGCACACGAGCCGTGATAAAAGTCTATCCACTCTTTTTTTCCCGGGAAAACGAGACAGACATATCCATATTCTAGCTTTATCACTTTCCCGCGCAGGGGAAAGACCAATTAGTCCTCGGCGGGTGCTACGGGGGCCTGTCATAATTATAAAAATTCCTATGATAGAGTAGACAAATCTTAAAACTATAAAAAATTTGGGTAAACTTTGAGAAAAAATGCAACTCTGCAATGTCTACTACCATGTCCCTAACTAATATTTCTGTTTTCACTTATTTTCAGTAAACTTTTGTTTAAATTAGATAAGTAGGTATAACAATGTAGAGTAAAAACACCATGGTGAAATGACACTACGGGTAACTGTGAAGTGTTACAATGGAAAGTGGTATTTGTGTACGCTACGGGCATGAAAGGAAAGGAGTAAGGAGTGACGTAAAGTGATGACTGATCCCTTACAGTGTTTTTGCTCTACGCTTTGGCGACGATCCTGGCACGATGCAGATGATACTAGCAGCTGGTGGAGGGTAAGTTTTCTCTTACCTTCTATTAAAAACTGTTTAGCACAACCTGCCTGCATAAATGAGTCTGTCAATCGACTGCTGGACTGGTAATAGGCCTAACAATTGATTGGGCCATATCTACTACACTTTTTGCAATAGGCATGTGGCCTAATATTTAATTTATGACATATAATAGGCTTGGTGATGAATATAACTAAATACTTTACACATACTGAAATATAAATTGTATTGGCTGATAAATCTTTGAGCTATGAGCGTTTAAAGTTTTAGGTGGGGATAGAGAGGGGATGCTCTATCCCGTCCTTGCAAAGCACGTGTTAGTATAACATTTGTATGCCGCGCCTAAGGCTTGACGTCATAGCTCAGTATAGCGCGCTCTCTGTCTAGCTTGAAATTAAAATACTTAGAACTTATTTATTTTTGAATTATTTAAAATTTTGTTTTCGTTGATAGGCTCTATTGATAATCAGCTTTTTTATGAGGTAATATAAAAATTGTAGTCATCATGCCTATTGATTTTCTTTTCCAGAAGTACGCAGGTTTTCTCACGACGTTTTCCTCCACCGAAAAGCCAGTGATAGGATAATCCGAAAATTAACTCCAAGGAGCTCATTGGTACGGGCTCGGCATTTGAACCCGTGACCGCACGATTCACGACCTCACAAGTCTTCCCGTTAGGCTATCAGCTGGAACCCACAAACTAGAAAACTTTTAATGACTTTATTATTAACTCCAGCGTCGAAGTCAAATATAGTTTAGTTCTCGAAAATGCACTCAACCAACCTAATCCACAATTGTACGCAGTGAATTTCCACTGCGAACAGCGCACTTTGTATTTTGCTGTTCGCAATTTGTGTGTTAGTTAACTCAATAATATGCTAGCAATGCTCCGCGATTGCACAAGGATCCGTTAATTTTACAGAGTAGAAGGTAGCTTGTGTTAATCTTAGTTATACTATAAACAGAAAACCAGCGCTGGTTGTTAGCTACCAGCATTACGCTGAGTTGGGATCGGTTTCGTGACAAAGAATGTAGGTGCTCACTATTTATTATTTAAATTTCTTTCTTTTGTATGAAATTTTGTCTCGAATAAAAAAAAATGTTTTTATATTTTATTTGATACCTCTGTTCCGAACTTCATTAAAATCTTTTGAGCCGTTACTGATCGAGTAACAATCTTCATACACGCACGAATTTCGTAATTGTAATATTAATGTGATGTAAGTCAGTGCTCAGATAATATTTATTATGTGACTATGCAGTGCAGACTAATTCATCATCATGATCATTGCGAGCTTATTTTGCCCACTTAAGACTCTTTCGTCAATCTTCCCTGTTTGGCGCCAATTGAACATACAATGTTTGTTCTGTGTCTGGGTGTTGTATGTATCTATGTAAATACAAAAATAAAGTATATCAGTATTCTATCAACTATCTTTTTTTAATTTTTTTATAGGTTTGAGTTTGACTACACCCTGGCTGACGGCAAGCAACGGTGCAGTCTAGGATGGAGCACGCTTACCTAGAAGGAACCTATTTACTCTAGATTTGAAGATACCCATAATATGTATACGTTACGGGGAACACAGACTCCGGCAAAAAAATCCACAACCTCGCTGTACGAATAACAAATGTAGAATCGAAACTTTAGGCGTACTAAATCAGCAGCGCCAGTACCATTCTATGTCGCTAAATTTGACGTGTCGGTATAGCAGATTTATTTAGACGAATTTGAGGTTATACCGATTTATATCGAATTGAAGGAAGGACGAATTTGAAGGACGGACGAAGAATGGAAGGACGGACGAAGAATGGAAGGACGAACTTGACTTTTACCTAAAAGGTTGGGCCCAAGTTGCGCAAAACAGAGAGGAATGGAAGGAAGGAAGGGAGGCCTTTGCCCTGCAGTGGGACGGTATAGACTAATATAAATAAATAAATAAATATCGAATTTTACCGATTTAAATGACAAATATACGATATAAATGTAATTTTTAACGGCCGTCAAGAACGTTACTTGCGCTGGTTCGCATAGTACAAGCTTATCATAGTTAGAAGTACCGAGTACCGTTCTTGAAGATCGTCATATTTGACATTAAAATCGTAAATTTAACATTATAATCGGTAAAATTCGATTAAAATCGGTATACTCCTAAGTAAATTTGTTATACTGACACTTAAAATTTAGCGACAATAGAACGGTACTCGTGCTGGTTCGCATAGTACAAGCTTAGATTAGTTTTGGGTTAGATGGCGCTGTGTAAAATGTCCACCCAAAATTTATTATTTAATCTTGCTTTTGCTGAACGTAGGCCTCTCCTAAGGCACGCCACTCAGCCCGACTTTTCCGCATCCAACCACTGCCAGCTATCCTACGTATATCGTCATTCGATTATATTAGGTCTCAGGGCGTCCTACACTACGTTTGCTGATTCCTGGTTTCCTAGAACACTATTTAATTTATTAAAAAAATATTATATAATAAGATATGAAAAAACAAAACATTTTTTATTGATTTTTAGGCTCGCGTTTGACTGCCATCTCATCTGATGATAAACGAAATGCAGTCTACGATGGAGCACGCTTGCCTAGGAGAAAACGATTCACTCGCGACTTGAAGACACCCAGATTATAATTATCGGGAAACACACACTCGGGCAGCGCATTATAAATAAATATAATTATAAATACTAAAATATTGGTGGGCATTTCATGCAACGCCATCTATCCCCAAACTAAGCAAATTTTGTACTATGGGAACTAGATAGCTGATGGATAATTATACACTTTTAGTATTTTTCAACCGACTTCATAGAAGGAGATTCTCAATTCGTCTGAATGTTTTTTTTGTATGTATGTTACGCGATACTCCTGCCAATTATGAATTGATTTTGATGATTCTTTTTTTGCTTGGTAGGTAATACTTTAGAGGTAGTCTCATATAATTTTTATCGCAAACGTTTTCAAAACGGTTCCATACACATTTTATCAAAATCGGTTAAGTAGTTAGGTTTTTAAATCCAAATTACTAGAAAATATGAAGATGTCATCCAGGTTTTCGAAGTTGAATTAGGTTGTATTTTTTTTAAAGCGTATTATTTTCTTTACAGTCATACCTACTTATAATAGATACAAAAGTTAGAACAAACATCTGAATTCGTCACATAGATGTTAATTCTGGGTGGAAATCGAACACGCCACACAAGCGAGCTCTCAGAGCGACATTACCGATTGAGCTATAAGGCAGTCTTTAAATAATTCTATCAGCGGATCCAATGAGCTGTAACTTGATCATTGGACCGTAATATAGTTTTCTAAAATCTGTACCGTACCAATAATGTCGCCGTGAAGTATAATAGAAGCTAAAGAAATGGAGCTTATTCGCGAGGGGGATTCAATGGCTCTGTAGTCTGTCTACAATAATGATAAAATAATCATTGTCACGGCGCAGACTGTGGATTTTGTATGTTACATTACGCAGGATATATGTAATACTTCAGATTGGCAATCTGCCCGTGTGTTCTCATAATACGCTTTAAAAAAAAATATTACCGACTTCAACTTTGAATACCTGGATGACATCTTCATATTTTCTAGTAATTTTGATTTAAAAACCAAACTACTGAAACGTTTGCGATAAAATTTATATGGGACTACCTCTGAAGTATTACCTACAAAAAAATCAATATCAGTCCATAATTAGCGGAGTAATCACGTAACATACATACAAAAAAAACATACAGTCGAATTGAGAACCTCATTGTTTTTTAAGTCGGTTGAAAATAAACTACATAAATTCAAATTCTTTAACCCAATAGCTTATGCCAAAACGCCACTTACTAATAACAAATGTTATAATAATAAAATATAATAGGTACTAAGTACCTATGTATAATATATGTACAATAAAATAAACAAAAGAAAATCAATAAAAATGTAACAAAAACAATCATAAAGATAAATGCAACAACAACGACAACATTATACAATTTCAAAATGTGCGTATTCCTCGCTGTACTTCAAGGAACTCTTGATAAACACTTTTATAACATATTTGCTAAAGAGAAAACATCACGTGACTAGTAATTTTTGACCTAGCGAAGCGAGTCTCCGAGTCTACTGGGGCAGATCGGTGTTTGTATCTGTATTTGGTCGACGATAACTAAACCGTTGATCAGATCGGAATGTAATTTTGTAATTGAATATTTGATACCCGTACAGTTTTTAAGTTCGAATATTAGCTTTTATTTAACCGCTAAAAGTAAAATAAAATTTTATTAAGAATAACTGAACAAAAACTGAACATCGCTAAGTCGCAGTTCGGGCAATTTTTTTTTTGCTGCATTTAGTGTATGTTTGCATTTTCTGAAAGTTCATCTTCTCCTTCGTCTTCGTCGATGATCCAATAGGTAATTAGGGAGAGTATAAAAAAAAACTTTACTATTTTTTCCCAGTACTTGGTCACTGCCATCTCGCAAACAGTGGCCTTATTCAGGTCTTCTAAGGTGCAGGAGCTCGGGCACCAAGGACACGACAGTAAGTGCGACATGGTCTGCGCAGGGGCTCCGCAGTCACATTGTGCTCTCTCGGCATCCAAGTATCCCTATTTGACCAAGTTACTCCTACAGGGGTCCACTTGGGTCCGGAGTCAATTTAACGACTCCCACGTGGGCCACGGGAGGCCGTTAACTGGGAGTTCTTCCATAGGTTCTGGAAAATCAATCAGTTCGGTGGGGCGTGTATTTTTTTCAGAAAGTTGATCTCTTTGATGGTTTGATCAACAGTACTCGTAACAACATTTGTATGAAACATTCCGTATACTTACTTGTCGCAGCCAAATTGCAGAAAACGCCAAGCCAAGCCATTTTTTAAAACGGAGCAGTTTAATTAAGCGGCGTAATATTATCGTTTAGCCAGATTGTATTATTACTGACAGAAACTCCGCCGCATTGTATTCGTGTTTCGCATTCTACCTTATGTAATTGAGCGGGCTGTAATCAGATGCTATGGTTTTTGAATATATACGAGAGAGAGAGCTAGATCCTCCAAGGCTATGGCGGAAGTTTGACGCTATGTGAAACCACGGCGTCACTCCGCAGTTTAGGTATATTCGGCCGGCACTCCGTCCGGGTGGACAATGCAAGGCAGAAGTCAGTCGCCGCCCGCACGCTAGCCTCGTCGCACGTAACTAAGCATACGTGATAGAAAGAGAGCGGTATATCTAGGTGAATATAGCGAGCGGTATCCAGCGCTGTGCGAGTTGAATTGCTACTTTATTGCCTAGTAGATAGAGTCCTTATTTATTTCAATTCCTTTGCGGAGTGAACTTTCTGCACTAGTACTATTACTTATTCTGTGGTTAAAATAAGTGTAATTTTAATATTTTCTTGATATATTTTAGGTGCCTATTACACATATCTAGTGTATTTCTCAACCGACTTCAAAAAAGGAGGTTTTCAATTCGACTGTATGTTTGCTTGTTGCCTAAAACTTGAAATCAAATACCTGAAAACTTGGATTTTAAAGCTTTTCAATGGTTGTAAATGTCGTATTCTTCGACAATGTCTTGGTTTTTTAATGTAAATTTTTTAGAGGTTGTAATATGTAAATTAAACTAAACTAGCATGTTGTTCAATCTCGATCATTTTGTTTCCGGGGTAGATTTTCACACAAGCCTGTCGTGAAATAACTTTCCCGAGACTTATGGAGTTATTACTCAAAGTCACCAGCTACCAGCATCCAGCGATGAAACCGGTTTACGACAAAGCGCTACTATCGTTAATTTTGGCGGGCATTGCCTAGGCCAATACGTTAAAATTTAAAGTTTATTCTAGTATGCAAATTAAGCGTAAAGGTATTACTGAACAGGAAAGACTGTAGGTACTTACTCATCATTGTGAACAGCTCGTCCTTTGGGCCCACCCTGCTATCGCAAAAAAAACAGAAAATGTTATTTCTATAGGAAAATAACCTTCATAGTCATCATCATCAGCTCGGAGACGTCCTGAGTCCTGATTGCTGAACAGAGACCGCCACACTGTACGACATCCTGCCATTTGCATCCAGCCCCGGTTGCCCGCCACTTTTACAGTGTCGTCGGTCCACTTATATTGGACCTGCCTACGCTGCACCTTCCAATTCGCGGTCGTCAGACAAGAAGTTTTCTTTCCCATCATCTCAGCCCGGAGACGTCCACTGCTGAATGAAGGTCTCCCCCTTAGACCGCCACACTGTACGACCACCTGCCATTTGCATCCACCCGTTGCCCGCGAATTTTTCCATGTCGTCAGTGGGAGGCCTTCCTACGCTGCGTCTTCCGGTTCGCGGTTCTTCCCCATCGGTTATCAATTATTCAAGCCAAGTGGCCTGCCCATTGCCACTTCAATTTGAAAACCCTGCGAGCTATGTTGGTGACTTTAGTTCATTGGCAAATATCCTCATTCCGGATTCATCGCGCTGTTTTATCACGCTGAAAACTCCAAGGATGCTCTCTCCATTGCCCGTTGTGTTACTTTAAGTTTGCCCAAAAGGCTAAAGACCACGTTTCAGTTCCATATGTCATCACCTGCAATCAACCTGCAACACACACTTGTTGAACTGGTTGAGTTGAGAAAAATGTCAGTCACCCCTGACAAAATGTATGGAACGACATTGGCATGTTGTGACTTGTGACCTTGTCATTAGATATTCCCAACTTTGACATCGACATTATTACCAAGCATTAGAAAAAGACAAACATTTGTTTTGTAAGTTTACCACACTGCATGAAGGGATAACAGATAACAAGGTGGAAATCTCATTTCCTAGGCTTTACTCGAGTAATAATCAAAATAAATATGAACTATAATCCCCACATGCTGTTGGAGCTTGCGCTGTTTGAGAGGCACCGCTCTGTACTTATTTGCCGGCAACGATTTTTTACATTAAGATTTCATTTATTTTCGGAAATAAAATTAACATTAAAGTTAGAAATTTGGTAAAATATTTCAATTAGAGGTGTTATATTATGGTCGATTTAGAATATTCATGATATCGAATTAAACATAATAACATAAACGACATTAACATGATAACATAATTTCTAAACAGTAACTTGGAATAGTCAAATAACAGTATAACGACTGTTCTTGAAACAGTTCTCTGTCAGTATTCTTGCGTAGCGGTGAGCGTGACCGCAACCGAGTTAATAACTAATATTCAACTTATACTCAGCAACATAATATTATTATGGTCGTTGTGAATAGGATGTTACAATATATATGCCCTTATAATAATATTACTTGTAAATGCATTAAATATATTAGTCGCACTCACCTAATATAAATTTTTAAAATTTTTTTTTATTTGGTATCTATTTTTATAATGTGTTCATTCATTTATTTTCTTACGAAAAGTCTAGTAGTACCAGGTCTGTGACGTCTAGACGTGTTCATACCTATAACCTTGCGCCTTGCTATTGCGCTCCTTAGTCAGCAGCCATAATGGCGTCCACTGAAGAATAGGGGCTTCGCTTTTCTGTGATGGCGTCAATACAATGCCGTCGGCTGTGTGACGTGAACGAGCCAAGCGTTTCAGTGGAGTATCGCGGTACTTTGATGCGTATAGAGTATAAATTGACGTACACTGATCATGATTTATAATAATTGTATTTTATATAATATTACTTAGAGGTCGCGTACGGAAGAAATTCGGCCTACTTCCAAAATTAACCACGTAGTTTACCCCCCCAACTCGCCTCCCAACTCCCCCCAACTCCCCCTCAAAAAATCCTTTCTTAGTACACCCCTACGCATCGAGACGAATACACCCTCCAAATTTCATGTATGTACGACCAGCGGTTTGGGCTGTGCGTTTTCTGTCAGTCAGTCAGTCAGTCAGTTAGTCAGTCAGTCAATCAGTCAGGACAGAGCCTTTTATATATATATAGATTCAATTCATGTATCATCTCAAAAAGATTTCAGTAAGTGTATAGATAAGTATAAGTATTTAAACCTACCTATTGTTTATTTATAGATTTTGAGTTTTGCACGTCAGTCGTTTGTAAAATGTATCTAACCTCGAAAATATAAGATTCTAGGATTCTACTCGTGAAAGCTAAAAGGCTATATTAAAAAGTTTGACCTAAAAATGAGGTGCAGGGCAGGATCCATTAGCGTAATCCCTCGAGCCCACTACCACTATGTCGCACCCGTGTCAAACTAAAACAAAGTGTTCTTTCTATATAAAAATTCACTTTAAAACTGACAGCAGCTGTCTCGTTTCGTCCCTGTTACTCTCATGACTATTTCAAGAAAAGTGCGAGGAGGCCCTCACACTCGACGATAAAAATCCTCCGCCACTGACTGTATCCGTGCCGCTTTGACCCCAAAGCTACACTCACACACGGTCTTTGATCACTGTCTCTTTCGTTAGAAAGTTAGTGAGACTAATTGAGATAACTAGCATACACGATTATGGTCTCTGGTTTGAGTGGTATATTCCGACCTGGCAGGCTGACATGGCAAACGTCAATATCATAGCGGTGCCAAACCGCCTGGCACACGATTTTGGCACTGGTGGCTTTAATAGTGACATGATATCATATATCTATGTAATAAATCCGTTATTGTATAATAACACTTTTTGTGAGGAAAATTATAGAGGGCTGGCTTGTTACAAGACCGAAGTTAGAGGAAGTGTTTATTATGGCATATAGGCTGGCGTTTGACTGCCATCTTGCCTAATGTCAAGACACCCAAATTGCAAAGAACTACTTATCGGGAAATACCCACTCGGGCGGCGGGTTTCACTATTTAGCAGTTCTCACGAATAAAACGGATTGAAACTGTTTTATTCGGGTTTACAACCGATTTTAAAAAAGGAGGTGCTCAATTCGAGTGTGTCGATTATTTTTTCTTTCTTTTTTTTGTTTGTATGTTACCCGATTACTCCGCCAATTATGAACTGATTTTGATGTTTTTTTATGGTCCTATATACGTTTTATCGAAATTGGATTAATAGTTTGGTTTTTAAATCAAAATTACTAAAAAATATAAAGATGTCATCCAGGTATTCGAAGTTAAAGTCGGTTGTATTTGAAAAAAGCGTATTATTATTGGTCATCGATTTGATCCGAATATGATGTTGGAGAAAAACAAGGATATCTTAGAGTTACATCGTCTGACTCTTTGTCTTTGTACGTTTTTCATAAAGATGTTAAGTACCTATTATGCCTATATCATGTAGGGTCATACTTGAAAGAACACAAATATAGTAGTCACAGACCGATCTTCCGATTTTAGATTTAAAAAAAACATAAGTTACATGAAAGCTACGTCGCTATGGATCTTTTTTAAGACAATAATAATTGACTTTCGAATGTAAGAAACGTTCTTTTTGTTGCGTAAAACAAAAAAACTACACAATAATCTAACTACTTAAACTACCCAGCCTACTACACAAAAAACAAAAGCATTGTATCCAGACCGATGAAAGTCTAGAGACAATCCAAATGCCCACCCACTACCAGAGGCGTAATTACACTAATGAAATACAGCAATATACAGAATGTTTATTTTTACCTACAGGGAAAAAATTGGGTGATACCCATTGAGCTCTAAAGAGTCACAATCTGTAAATGAAAACAGTCAAAAAACGTCCGAGTGCTGTTGTACATACATAGACGTGCATTATATATGTTTGTAGAGCTTAAACAGGAAGAAAAATTATGACCTCCGGCAGGACTCGAACCTGCATACGAGCAGTATCTAGGGGTTTCCGTCCCAACTGCTTTGCCAATTAAGCTACAGAGTCTCTGCCTTATATGCCAAATTTCCATACGTGTGGAAACACATTATACAAAAATATTCAAAAAGTGCATTATATGGTACACAATTGTTCTAATTTAGACGCTATATCGCTTGTATAGTATTGTAATGCATGCTTGAGCACTTGTGTCTTATCTCTTGTGACTCTATTTTTATTAGCTCAATTGTGATTCCGAAGCGATACGCGAAAGTAATTTTGTCGTGCTGTTAAGTTTAGCACTCTTACAAGCGCTCAAAGGCTTGACATAAGAGAGAGCTAGATCCTCCAAGACATAAGCACATAAACACGTCTCTCGCCGCTGCAGTGACAATATTTTTGGATCTTTTAATTATTATTTAACTTACTGAAGTTCTGTATAAAACAGTAAGAAAAATTATGAGCGTGGAAACACTTCATATAAAAATATTCAATTACTGAAGTTCTTTTATTAAACGTTTCTGTAAGAAATAATGATTGGTGGATCTAGCTCTGGTAATCAAAGAAATCTATATTATATAAAAGCGAAAATCACTCGCTCACTGACTAAACACGAAAACTCGATAACGACTTGATCTCTGAAGCTGATATTTGGCAGGTAGGTAGTCTATAGGTAGGAGACACTGAAGAGAGAAGTAAAAGTAGGGCCTTCGCTTTTCTGTGGTAGGAGACGTCAGCTAAGAACGGATTTTGCGACAGGTCTGAATTTGGGAGGGGGGAGAACTACCTATTTCCTGAAGACATTGATAATAACATATATATAAGTATACAAAATGCATACAAAAAAAGCCGAGATAGATTGTAATAAAATAGGGAAGGTATGAAAAAGATCAGTTTAAGTGAAGAGTTTGATATAAAACAATATTAAACTCAATAATTTAAGCCTGCGACGTGTGTAACGTATGAGCCTGTTGTTTCCACTTGAGTAAAATGAAATGTTACGCCTCAATACACCCGATAAGTTATTGTTATTGGTTGTATTGAACGTAACGTTTAATTAAATTAAAATAATTGGTGACTTTCTAATTTTGACAGGGATTACAAATATTTTATTGGTGACTTTAGATACGGTTTTCTGCAAAATGTTTCTGTTTCATCGGCAATGGTTCTTAGACAGTGTTAAAGTAGAGTACTTTAAGACTGTTTAACAAACGACATAATTATCATTTTTATGTCGTGTTTTTTCTTCAAAATGTTTCATTTTGTTACATGAATGATTTTCTTCCTATACGAGTAGTACGAGCTTCTTATTTAGGGGCTAAATGGCATTATGTGTAATGTCCATCAATGTATATTTATTTTATTTATTGTGTACTCAATCATATTTTAACTACTTATTGTATCGTTATCGTACTTTATAACTGTATTAATGGATTTTTGTCGCTTAAAGCATACGATGTTTGTTATCACTTTGTAGTGAAGTTTTACAAGCAACAAGGGTAAGTTTTACGCAAAAGCACCATCTTTATCAACCTCCTCAAACTGTCTGACATTTTCACATCTTAGGTGTGTCATTGCGTAAAATACAAACAATTTTTTCATGAACTTTTCAAGAACTCTACCAAATTTTTAAGCATCTATACGCAAATCGTCGTAGCTCCTTGCTAGCTTTCAAAAACACCATCTATGTGGAATTGCTGTAACCAACCAAGAACTTTAACGCAACCGCATAACTTTTCTAAAAGCCGAAACCAAGAGCTTTATTATAGTTATAGGATATCCGCATTTTTACAGTAGGTAGCGTCAGTACGAGACTAGCATAACTTGTAGTTGATATAATATAAAAAAAGGCTTTCAACAGGATTTCTCTGGAAATGACGGTTAGTTTACATTATAATTATAGTATCTGTATTAGTAATTATGTACCTACCATCTTCGTACCCTTCGTACATAACTTTCTTCTGAACAAATGACTCAAAAAGCGCCAGATCCAGTACGTGGTATTTTTAAGCAACTGAACGCTATTGTGGGAAATCGATGTGTGTGGCGATTATCTTGAAACAGAAAGGAGTGAAACTGTAAAATAGCTCTAGGATAGTATTTTCAAAAAAAAAACATGAGCAAAAATTTATGCTTCACTTTACCGTGATGTATACTTGTGACTTTCGGGTTCCATGAAAAAGCGCCACCTGTCTGAATTTTCTGTTACTATTACTATTCATTTCATTTTCATGCACGGTAGCGCTGTTACGGAAAATATGTGCAACTGCTACTGGTTTAAAACAGACTCTAGTTCAAACTCCGACGTGTAGATAGCGCCTTGGCGCAAATTATCTGAAAAATAATGTCAAACTTGACTTACCATGTTGTATAGCTTGAAAAAAAATCGTGAAACGGAAACTTTTGTCTATTTTAGCAATACTGTGGATAATCACGTCAATATAAATATATCCAACCAATTTCATCAGAAGTAATGCACGGTTGCTAGTATTTAGAACTATGCTTTGTCTAAATTAGGTTAATAATTTTGGCAGCTCACGCCCATGAAGTTTCGTATTCTTTTTCGAAAAAAATCTAATACAATCAATTCGTACTTCGTTGACGGGTACCGCCCACTTAGTGAAGTGCGACGCATAACGAACAACCACAGACTATCAATGATCGGTATTGAAATAAAATAAATCGAACAATAAAAATTTACATTTGGGTAACTATATTATTTCTTGGAAATATTAAAGTTACTTGCAATTATCTATCACCCAATTATTAAAAAAAATACTATTGCTTACATACGAGTACCTACCTAATGACTACCTATCATTTTGTAACCCGTCAGACGTCAAGCGTCCGGGCGCAGTGCCGGAAATGTGTCATTAAAATCGGTTTTCGTAAAATTACTAGGCAATGGAAAATGTATAATTTTCCGTCTTTTGCAGAACGATTTTGTGCTCCTTTTTACGATTTTTCTAATAAAACTACTAATTTACCGCACAAAATTCATTTTCAGTAGATATATTTATGAATTATGTAATAGTTAATAAGACCAAAGCACAAGTATATAGGTCAAAACTTAATTTAAACTATAAGTCTTCTGTTTCAAGCGATAGCCCAGGTTGGTCACGAACTTCTTCGTCTCAGGGCACCACGGGCTCGCCGATTAAACCGCGAAAGGAACGAAGTCATACGACCGTGCTAAGTCTGCATAGCCGCTTGCCTCTGACAGCCGACTCTGCCCCCGCACCTGCGGACAGCTGGGATCCAGGAAGATGACAGGCTTTTTCAGTAAATTATTAGTTTTCTCATGGAGTCAGGAGTCGTTAAGGGAGGGTTTTATAATCATATTAATTAATTAATTATGAATTTAGGTAAAAAAAATAGTTTTCGAATATTCGAAATCGAATCCAAGTTTTACGAGAATAATAATCGAATAGGTTAATTACCGATTATACACTACCTCATCCGTAGGTACTGTGAGTTGTCAAAATTATCAAACTAATTTAGACAAAGCATAGTTGGGATAGTGGCGCTGCTATCAATTTCAGTTTTTTGCTAAGTACATATTACCTAATATATTTTTCTTAGGTCTATAGTAATAATTTTGGGTTTTAGTTTACGACATTATAGTAGGTATAGGTGGTACAGCCATACTATATTTTATAGTAAATAGTTTTGAAAAATACTAATTTGTCTGAGTCCGAGAACTGACCCTGACTTCATCGCCAAACAAAGGATCGTAATATGGATAACTTTATCATTTCACGTGTAAAGCCCTCTTCCGGTATTATAGGTCGAGTTGTATTATTAGTTGGTTCTTCGAAAAGGCGCCAACTGTCTGAATTTACTGGAACTATTACCACTTTTATTTCATTTTCGTGCACAGTAGCGCTGTAGCGGATTTTTTTGTAACTTTATGCTGGTTCGAAGCTGACGATAGACGTGAGCTGGCTCTAGTTTAATCTACAATGCTTTGGCCCGGATCTGACACCTGTGACAAAAATTTACTACCATGTAATATAGCTAATTACGTATTTTTTTAGATCTATAGGTGGTAGTTTTGTTATATTAAGGCGGTTGTAACGACAACAACCATACTACATATACAAAACTACAACATTTTACATTTTACGTTTTCACATGGTTTTCACGAATCAGCATTACGGGTATTGATTGACGTAACATTACGCGCACGTAATGCGCGTGACGTAACATTACGGGTATTGACGTAGGTCTAAAGATTTTAAATAAAGTGCCACCTATGCCAAGTAGCCATAACCATCGTTAGAAACAAAGACAAAGTTGCTCACCAACAAAAAAAAATTCGTCTAGCTTTTCCGTAAGCCAGACCCAAAAGCGCTATTGTAAATCAACTGTCATACTACCTACCTAGATTCTATTATTTGGTTCCATGGAAAAGCGCCGCCTTTTTAAATTTTCTGAAACTATTACCATTTTCATTTGATTTTAATGCACAGTAGCGCTATTGCGGACAATTTGTGAATTCTTTGCTGGCTTGAAGCTCAATGTTAGTTCAGTCTGCAATATTTCGCGCCTTGGCCATAGATTTTATCAAATAGAAAGCCAGCTAACTACGCTAAGGCCTTGGCGCAAATGAAAATTAAGTGAGATTATGGAAATTAGCCACATATAAAAAAAAAACTATTTTGTTATATAGTACTATGGCCGCTAGGTAGCGACTTCGTTTATAGTGGTGGTGGTCTTGGCGTGCTGCAGCAGCATCGACTACTGCATACTAACTTGTATATACAATGTGTAACAAAAAAAAAACAACAATACTGAATGGTATGATAATGATGAGTACCCTTCCGTATTGTTGAACGTTTTTGTTACACGTTGTATAAGTATATTCATCGTAGTTTTAAAAAGTACTCGTATATGGTAGTCGAATTACATACTTACTGTTTATGTACATACAAGTCTAACAGAGTAAGCTGTGACGTCGTCGGCAAACAAAGAACTGCCCGCCTAACACGCGAGCCGTGATAATAGTCTATCCACTATTTTTTCCCCGCGAAAACGAGACAGACGTATCCATATTCTAGCTTTTTCATGATCCCGCCCGGGGAAATACCAATTGGTGCTAAGGGGGCTGTAGTAGGTACGTATGCCAGGAATAGGCTAGATGACTGTTTTTTTTTATTGTCCTATTAAAGTTTGGCCCATAAATATAGCTGATTAATGAAAAGAAAATGAAAATATGATTAATAATAAGCAACTTATAAGCATTTTAATATCATGCTAGACAGAGAGGAGAAACAGCGAATCGTGACGTCACTTCTCTGTACGCCATATAAATTCTATTCTGACAAGTAAAGCGTGACGTCGTTTTTTGTTTTGTGGGAAAGGGACAGAGTTGTCTCTAACAAAAACTTTAAGCGCTCATATATCAGAACATTATTAACCGATTTAAATTATTTTTTCAATAATCATACTATATTTACTTAAATTCTTCATCAAAGCTATTGGTTTCAACGATATAAACATCAGTCATCTACCCTATTATATCGCTTAAAAGATTTCTTCAATAGCAATAATACCACGTTACTGAAACGTTTATTTAATAGCTGAAATGTACTCGTATAGCTACTAGATCAACTGTAAAACTTTGTTTTATTTGGTGGGTGTTTAGTGTTTTGTTTGGTACGTAATAAGGAGACGGTAATGTATAAATATAATGTTTATAAAGTAGTCTGAAGAGTATGCATTCTTGAATGTTTCTTAGTGATATTGTTAATTGTATGTACTAAATGACTTTTATACTACGTACACTATGAGGCATGCAATACGGCATTAAAATAGAATCACAGATTTTATGCTTTTATGTGTAAAAATACTACCTATCGTTATCCTTAATGGCATCAATGGTCGCTGTCGACTTAGCGGCTCAGCACCAGCTCATAATGTCGTCGCCTCGGCTTACAATTGAATAACTAAGGTATAATAATTATGCAGCAAGGTCTTTTTTAGATTTGAAAATACAAATGGTAATGAATAAAATTAAATATTAGGTGGACATTTCACACAGCGCCATCTAGCTCCAAACTAAGCAAAGCTTGTACTATAGGAACCCTGATAGCTGATAGAATACTTATTTACTTTATTTTTATTTTTATTCATAATTATGTCACCCAGACACAGAACAAAAATCTATGTTCGTCACAAAGATGCTTGTTCTGGGTGAGAGTCGAACCCACGCCCTACGGCTCTCAAGGCAGGCACACTACCGGCTGAGTTTTATGGCAATCAAAAGTGGGCTATTGCCCTCTATTGATTGCCTTAAAGCTACCCACTTGACAGTGCATTCAAGATTCGACGTCGACATTGCTAGTCGACGTAGCGCCGTAGGCTCGTGCTACGTGCGTAAAATTACTCGCGGACCGCACGCTGTGTGCGCGTGGGTGTCTAGTTGACAACGCCTGAGCTAGTCGCAGGAGATGCTTTGGCACCATGCCACTCGCTCGAGCAGGAACATTGTGTCCATTCAAGTTTAATGTGAAATACAATTAGCTATGAATGGCAAACCAAACACTATGTTCACGGCACGGGGCCAGCGTGAGGAGCCAAGCGATATGTTAAGCGCTGATGAGATAACAAAAGGGTGCATTTTTAACAGCAAGCGGGCACTAAACTTTTTGTCTATTCTTATCATGAGCTAGTCCAGTACTGGTCTAGTCTGGTGGTATGCTGGGGCGTTAAGTGCGTTGCAACCTTTAGGTTGGGACTCCTTGAAGAAACTCTACATCAGCTTTGCAATAACCACCTGGCAAGATGTGGCTTGGACCGTTATGCCAGCGACCCGATGCCGTTATTTTAAGTAGCTCTGCAGGCTTATATAAGCAGGCAGAGACACGGTACAAGACAGTTCAATTCTCCAAGCGGGATGTCCTAGCTTATTACAATCATGTCCATGTAAAATCTAATTAGTAGTATGCCCAAATAATTGACATTGTTTTGATACCACGTTCATTCCATCAAAGTACAAAATTCGATAAACACTTTTTCATCACACTTATTTTCGTAATGTGGATCTTATTACATCGGTCTTAGGCTCATAATACAAGATATTAAACACGCGTGCTTTTTACTTTATATTACAGCACTTGTGTTTTATAATATAGCCCGGTTAAGTTTGTACCTCACTACAAATTATATGTACCTATGTTTATTAAGAATTCTTAATTTATCCGGATAATACAGATATTTTTTGTAATACCAACAAATAGTTTGGCTATATAAAATGTCACCTGCGCGTACATCGCTGGCTAGCGAGCCATTTTCCGTTTATTTTGTAAAAAAAAACCCTGTGTGGTCTTGGAGGATTTAGACCTCTGGTTGGGTATAAATCACAGTGTGTGGTTAAGTATTATTAAACATATTAACAATCATCAGCAGACAGAAAACGTCCTCTATTGGGCGAAGGCCTCCTCCTTATTAGGGGGATTTGCCATAATCCTCATGCTTGGCAGGCGGCTTGGGTATTGTAGAATGCTTACCATCTTTAACCGAAAAGACCACACAAGTTAAAACAATAACAATACGAGGTGTTAAAACCATACAATTCTGTTTTTTTGTTTTTGCTTCGCAAAGTGTGATGAAAAACGTCGTATGAAACACGTGTGCATTAATCATTCCAATCTCGGCTCCACTATCGCGCTAGCCTGCCGCTTGCGCGCATAATACCGCCTCGAGTGTGATAACCAATATTGCACGCATGTATCATAATGTACTATTTACATATTTATGATAGGTACATAAAATCATAAATAATTTGATTTTGTAAATTGTCATCAAAAGCCAGAAAACGTCAGACTTGCATTTTTTTATTTTTTTATATATATTTTTTATGTCAGCGTTTGACTGCCATCTCGTCTGATGATAAACGAAGATGTACTTAGTCTACGATGCGCTTGCCTAGAAAAAACCGATTCAATCGCGACTTGAAGACACCCCGATTATAATTATCGGGAAACACTCACACGGGCAGCGCATTCCACTGTTACTGTTACACTGTTTAGCGGTTCGAATAAAGAAAGTGGAATCAAACCGTTTCGTACGAGTTTTTGGTATATCAACCATAAAACGGTGTCGCTTTTTCGAGGTCCTGGCCGTCCGATAGAAGAATGGCCAAGGGGGAATAAGATCATGCAATTCCGAAATGTATCCAATAAAAGCATCTAAGAAGAAAAGTGTACCTAAGCCATTCATGTCATTAGTAAACTTATGAAGTGTTACTCGAAGCCAAGTAGGTAGGTACGTCATTACTAAACTTTATCGAATCGAATCAATCGATAGGCATTCGAGTCACGTCACCATTCGACTGACAAAACGTGGCGTGCCCGAAACGTCTGAAACTTCGGTCAGGTTTGTCATTTTAATGGCATCCTTCGGTTGGGTTGTGCGAGGTCGTGGCAGTGGCACGATGAAATATATCCGCACTGATAGGGTTCATGGTAGGGGGCGGTTTCCTTACTATTTTATGTACGGCTATATTTTTACCTTTATCCATTGATTATCGATATTATACGATGCCAAATGAATCGAAGAAGCGTTGCTGCATGCAAAAGGTTAGGCAAATATTAAATTAGTGCATGGAGTCTTGTATCACAATCTTAATTTTAGCATTAATAAGTAAAGTAAGTTTTGTCTTGGAGCAGTCAGCTCAGATAGCATAGTTAGAGCTGCGGAGTGAGGAACCTCCTGACAATGCGTGCCGTGTAAAGAATTACCTACTGCCTTTTGGATCTGACCCATGACCCAAACTCCAACAACCAACTCAACCAACCTCCAACTTTTCTGGTGAAAAGCTCTTGAGAGGATCATATACCGCGTACTTGTACATACAAAAAGAAAAACCTTTTTTTTACCTCTAAATATTGTCCGATTTGGGTAATTATTTTTATCGTGTAATCATCACATTATTTCTTGTGTGTCTTACTTTTTCCAGATTTTAAATCACTTTAAAGTTACAAGCTTCATTACCAGTCAAGTTTTTGCGCTGAAACTACAACATTTAAAGTTATTATTTTACAGAAAATAAAACCGTTTTTGTAAATAATAAAACGTATAAGCCTAAAATACATCCCATTCGAGCGTTTGTCAAAACATTTTGTTAAAATTTACGGAGTGAAAAGAGGTTTTCCTCGGAACGTAAATTCTATAAGAAAATGTGCCTGCAAATCTCACGAGCAGCAGCTCTCTGTATCTGGCGCATAGGGCGGCTGCGGGTAACGCTGAGATAGCAATATGTTTACTTAATACGTAGGTAACGGTAAAATAGTGTTCGGAGCAGAATCCTCTTAAGGTGTTGGCAAAGGGCTTAACCATCATCACGCCACCTTAGTCCAATGCTGGACATAGGACATAGGCTGCTCTTAATGCTTAATACTTTGTCCGATCTTAGGTTTTTTAATTAGCACATAAAATAGCGTTTCGTAATTTTAGTTTTTTGAACGTTTTTAAATAAAAGGGATAGAATTGTTTAGATGATCGACGAGGTTGTTGGTCTAGTTCTCGTCTCTTTCGGAGGCGTTGGCACATCGTCAGTGTACGGCCTCCGAAATCGTTGCATACAAATGTACGAAAATACGATCCCAACGCTATCGGTTTGTCATAGATACCAGTGTATCAATACAGAAATATAGTACGTAATATAGAATGAAACTAGAATGTTTGGTGAACGAATTTTAGACAAAATAAATAAAGTGGCAAGGATTTTAAAACAAAATCTGGGTACTGCAGTTTTTGAATCACTGTTAGGTACGTAGAAACGTCATCAATTATTTGAGCTCAATCTTGGCTAAGAATTCTTTAGAGAGCTCTAACTGTCTAGATAATAAAACAAAGATCAATGGCGCCAGTGGGTTGATTCTCATAATGTGTAATTTGTAATCTAGACTAGATATTAAAGGGCTGATATGCTATGCTATTAAATAAGAGCATGAAATGAATAATCAACCTTTTTAATAGTCCACCCTCGAAAGGCAGTTGGGACATAACTACCACGCTGCCCAGTTGGGAGTTGGTGAATTCACATACGCTATTGAATCAAACTTCTTCAGACGTAAGCGGGTTTTCTCCCGATGTTATCCTTCATCGCAAATTAATATTCGTATATTATTATAATTATATAAACGCCAAAGAGCTCATTGGTAAAATATCCAAAACTATTGTACTAATAACAAAAATGAGCTATAAATAACTCCCAATATTTCCTACTTATCATTCATCATCTTGTTCACTTAGAAACTTAAATAACTATATACAGGGTTAGTTCTAATCAGAGAGCATATCCTGTACATCATAACAAACAACTTTTACTAAGGGGACAACATTGAATTGCGAAAAAAATATCAGCTGTTCCATACAAAAAGTTCATCGCCCTTGGGCAAAATGTATGGAACAGCAGTTTTTTTTGCGGTTTCAATGTTGGCCCCATAGTAAAAGTTGTTTGTTATGATGTACAGAATGCCCTTGTGAATGCCATTATGCCCTTAAACGGATGCTAACTGATTAGAACTAACCCTGTATACCTAATATTATACCTATTCCAATAAATAAACGTTGTATAGGCAAAACATTCTAGGGACCGTTTTGGTACACGACAATAGGGTAGATGACTGATGTTTATATCGTTGAAACCAATAGCTTTGATAAAGAATTTAAGTAAATATAAAATGGTTTTGAAAAAAATATTTAAATCTGTTATTAATATTCTGATATATAAGCGTTTAAAGTTTTTGCTTGAGAAAACTCTGTCCCTTTCCCTTAAAACATAAAATGACGTCACGCCTCTGTGTGCCACATACTTGTCGGAATAGAATTTATGTGGCGTACAGAGAAGTGACGTCATAAACTCCTCTCTGTCTAGCATGATATTAAAATGCTTATAAGTTGCTTATTTTTGATTAGATTTTCATTTTGTTTTCATTAATCAGCTATATTTTTTATGGGCCACATTTTAATAGGACAATAAAAACCAGTCATCTAGACTATTCTGATGCAATTTAACATTTTCGTGTCAGTTTCCATTGATCTATAGTATGTCAAAGTACATCAGCCAATACGTCATTCACGTAGAAGCGTCAGGGTGCGGTGGTAGCAACGTCACTTGAACGCCGCTATAATACGTCACGGCCATCTGTCACGGGCACATGTCACGGCTTATAGTTTCAAGCTTGTATATTATTATACATTTAAGCTCTGTAAGTTTCAAGTATGTTTCAAGTCTAAATCCACGTGACATCTAAGGAGGGATTAGGTTATCATCTCAGGGAAGTACTATGTATTCATCTATATACGAGCAGATAATAGGTTTCTTAAAAAATAAAGAACTCAGTATCTACGTAGTGCTCCATATGTCGCTGTCAAATGTAGAATTTGCCATATTACAAAATGACTAGTCAGTTTAAAATGTCACTTTGCCTAATACGGCGGCATACGAGCACGTTTTCAATTAGATAACAATGTGTGGGTACATATTGTTATCTAATTGCTTCATACTCATTAAATTATATAAATTCTAAACAAACTACCCATAATAATAAATAATCATAACATTTAAAACAAACATATCAATTATTTAAATAATTACAAGCAAATTTTTGGTAAATAATTATTTTGTTAATTATTTTAGTTATTTATTATATTATATAGTTATTTTGATTAGGTAGAGTGGTGCTTAGTAAATAAATACAAAAGCGGATAAAGTTGGATTCATAGTTAAACGGACTGAACTGGCAGACTGAACCGTCACTTTTCAATATAATTCTGCCAGTTATAGAACCGTAGTGATGGAATTTCTTAACGTTCAAATATTAACTAACGTTAAATATTTAAAATGTACCAGTAGAAGTGCAGGTAGAAAAGGGAAACCATATTGTGTTAAAAAGTTGTTCTGTAAAATGATACAGGGGAATGTAACTTTATTTTCATTATGATTTATAACCTTGAAAAGGTTGAAATCGTACACAAATTACACATTACATTTTACAAATATTACTATGAAAATATTGAAGAAGTTCACTGGTATGAAATTATTAAGTTTGTTAACATAACTTCATAAGTAAATAAAAAAGATTAATTTTCATAACATATACTACATAATAAATAAATAAATAATGTTAATACTTAGATTATGTAAACCCTATCTTTTTATCCCAGCACTATACAAAATTTGCTTGAAAGTAGCACCACTTAAAATGCCAGCTTAGTCCGTCTACTTATAAATTCGACATAGTAAGTAGTAAACAAAAAATATATATTATAAATATAATATATATGATCCCCAAGCCGCCTGCCAAGCGTGGGGATTATTGCCAAAATATGACAGACACATCCAACCAATTGACCCTATTCCCCGGCAGCTCTTCTATTCTGGCCTAGGTAGCAGGTCAGGTAACGGACCAGAATCCCCGGCAGATGGCCCTCTACCACCCCCAACATAAGACATTGTAAAAGTCGCGGGCAACCGGTGGATGTAAATGGCAGGTTGTCGTACAGTGTGGCGGTCTAAAGGGGAGACCTTCGTTCATCAGTGGACGTCTCCGGGCTGATGATTGATTGATTTTGTTTGTTGCGAATTAAAATTACGAACTAAAGATTGCTAGATGGCGCTTCATGACACGCTCGTTAACATAACGTCTAGCCGCGAACATTGAAGAACGCTAAGCACGTAAATTGATAACTTGAGAATGCATATTACTTGACACTGGCTGAATGCAAAAAGTGCGAACACTCAAAAAAAGAAAAAAAAACCTGGCGTCGTTCGTTCAGCCGTAATACAATCTGGCTAAACGTTAACCAGCCGTGATAAGAAACGGATCTGATTTTTAAAATGGCTAGCCGTTACGTAATACGTCGAGTTCTATGCATTGACGACGTTGCGGCTGCTACATATACGCCAAAGCGTATTTGAAATAATTACGTAAACCGGGCTGGCGTAATACTCGGCGGCATGCCGGCGGCTTTCGCTCGCTTCGTTGCTCGCTGGATTGCATCGAGTAGAACGTGACGTGTCGCATAGGCCGAATCTCTGGCACCGCCCCGGTAAAGCTGTTCCAGCATGCAACGTTTAAAGCCACTGGCACTAATCCGATGGGTTTAGCGGCCGGGCCCGCAACTTTGGTGTGTATAATATTTAAGGGAGAATTACTGATGACAAGTGTTCTGGATTTGTATTCATCTAGCCTAGATACATAATAAATGTTTGCCTTCCTATATTAACATTTAATTTTGTTTGTGATGCGATTACTAATAGAACGATTTTTTCAACGCCTGTCTCTATTTTCAACCGATTTCAATAAAAGAGGTTCTCAATTCGACTGTAAGTATATCTTTTTTTGTGTGTATGTTACGCTATTACTCCGCCAAATATGAACTGATTTCGATGATTCTCTTTTTGTTTAGTAGGTGATACTTTTGAGGTGGCCTCATATAAATTTTATCGATATCGGTTTAGTAGTTTGGTTTTAAATTCAAAATTACTGGAACAAATCAAAATACCTGAAAAATATGAAGATGTGATCAAGGTAGTAGTAGAATTTGAAGTCGGTTGTATATAAAAAAAAGCGTTTTATTATTTTAATTAATTTTTATTATACAAATTCGATTCGAAAGAATGAATGAATTCGAAAGAAGGAAATTGCAGAGGTAATAAACACAGATATTTTTTTCATTTATTTTATTAACATATCACTTCAGTCCAAGCCAAGCCGTAAACTTCTCGGTCAAGGTGAGCTACGGTCCAATAAAATGCGTAAAGATTTTTCTGGAGCGTATAAATAGAGCATGAAAGGCGAGTGTCCACTCTCGTATCACTGCGGTGTGCGATAAAACGGTATTTCTAGTGGCTACCTGGCTTCTACGCTACAGCGCATTTCAGCACGTAACCTCAGTTTAATTTTGATCCGGCTACGGCAACGATCCTGGCATTGTATGTACGTGTTTATTGCGCGAGTACAAAAGAAAAGACAGAATATGTCTAGATCGCAAAATGACTTCATCCCACTTAGGCCACACCTCAAAATATCTGAGTCGCAATTTGACTTCACATATACACACATCAACAGCCGGAAGACGTCCACTGCTGGACGAAGGCCTCTCCCTTAAAGGGAGGTGTTGCCATAATACCCACGCTTGGCAGGCGGCTTGGGGATCGCAGAATGGTTACCACCGTTAACTGAGCAATTTGACTTAATCTCATCTATTCCACATCTGAAAATGTCAAATTCGCAAAAATACCATACCGCTGCTAGTCAACATCACAGAAAGGACAAGTATCAGAATTGCTAGCAAAGTTTTAGATAAATACATATTCAAATTACAAATTGACACTCGTTTCAATTTATCTTTGTTACTGTGTGTTGGTGTTATATGTAACTTTCGCCACAGTTTGAAAATATACGTATTCTGTGTAAATTATTTAGTCGTGGTGAGGGAGGCGCCTGGTTTAGAAATGCGTACTCTGTGTACTCCACGTAGAACTGATACGGATTTCCTGCTACGTTTAAGGGTTAATAATATTTTTTATTATACTTGGATACCATTTAATTACTGTCGTGGTTAGTAGGTAGTTATAATATAGAAACCCTTACGGCAATAAGATATCAATGGGCTTGTTTTATTAATATGTTATAATATGACTCGACAATTGATTCCTAACCAATTAAAAATTAACCTAATCAATTATCTATTAAAATTAGGTTATAAAAATTATTGTGAGTTGCTTCGATAGTACGTCGTGTATATTTTATTATTATATGGTGTTACAATGTATACTTAAGTTCTCAGAACTATACGAACAAAAATAACATGAAGGACAAACCGCATCATGACTTGATGTGGACTTTCCTATAATTCCTATATTTCTTATTTTCTATTTTTATTAGCTATGTATTATAAGTATTTGACTCAAAGGCGACGGGAACACGGAAAAATCATGTCGCTACAATCTATTATTTTCTTAAACTAGTGTTTTTTCGCGAATTAATGATTGAGTCATTGAGTTTTGAATTACATGCACGAGTGTAGGCAAGTAATATAATGTGGTGAAACGTGTCATTTCGTGTTGTTTTCAAAACTCCGTAGAAGCTCATAGTAAAGTCGCCACAACTTTACTATTTAAACTTGAATTAACTTGACAGAATGCACAAAAAGCGATTCCAATAGTTAAGAAAAAAAACGATAAATATAGGAAGCGCTTTTCATAAAAGCAACATTGTATATTAATGAAGTAAACAATTCTATATTTTTCTTGTCGATTTTATTCATGTTTCCGCAGTAGCTTTGTGTACGAATTGATTATTAGTATTTTTCCTATTGCCTATAATTACTAGATACGAGATTAGCGATTTCAGAATACAATGCGCCTATTTCACCTTAAAATAAGATACTGTTTCTGAAAAACAAAATAAGCATTGAAACAATTATTACGCTTTTTAGAGTTTATAATTTTTCTCCATCCCAATGTTCCCCTGGAAGAGATAGCTTTTAGCTATAATACCGCCATGTGTTAAAGTCTTTAAGTTGTCACTATTTTAAGCTATTTAATCCTCTGTGTGTATAGCTTTGCTTAGTATGGGGCTAGATGGCGCTGTATGTAAAATGTCCCCCTAATATTTATTTATTTATTTTGTTTTTTCTGTGAGCAACAAAGAGTTACCGTCTTATACGTTTAAGTTTAATTTATATTTGTTTTTTAATGTTTATTTAACTTAACTTTAAATTATTTATTTACTAGCTGCGCCCCACGGTATCACCCGCAATTGTTGTGATAACATACAGCCTATGTTTTGGGATAAAAGCATAATAAAGACATAAGCTACATCTATACCAAATTTCATCCAATTATGATTAGCTGTTTCAGCGTGACGGAGTAACAAACATACATACATACATACACATTCACACCCACCGAAAAACTTTCGCATTTATAATATTCGTTATTTTGTTTTATTTGTATGTATTTGTAATTATGTCATTTGTACTTTGCTAACTTCAATGCGGAGAACGGGAAGGAATTTTTATGACTTCTCATTGTCCCCATAATGGTTAAGTGTCAATGGGGACAACGGGAAGGAAATTATATGACTTCCCGCTGTCCCCATTATGAGGACAGCGTCAATGAGTACAACGGGAATACACCCATAAAACACTACACACTTTGTACCATACACACTTTCTTACTTTACATAACAATTTGTCTTCTTTTCCAGTCTCAATTCGTAATTCGAAAGAAATTGAAAACACTTTTTAACTAAAATAGATTTAAAAGAGGTTTTGGTGTTTTATGCATATGACGGTATATCTATCCATCTTATACAGTGAGCTGCAGTTTTCATCCAGGTAAAACATGGTACGTACATCGCTTCATTAAGCTTCTATTCACCAAACGTGAGCCCATACAAAATTGCACCCAAAGGCGTCACGTGCGGTTCCAAGCTTTGCCATTTTAAGACTATTCCACTCTCCTTTTGTAGCAACCCTGCCAGCAAAATATAATACTGCAATGCTGTACGTAGCATCTGGCCTAAAATTTGTTTACCCGAAGGCAGGAGGAATGCCTAAATTAAGTTGTCCTCTGTTGAAGGTGAAAGTCTTTTTGCATTCTATTGGTTTCATTTTAATCAATTAATCAAAGTTGTGGATTTTGTCATAACTAACTTACCACTAACTGTGGTGAGCATCAATAATTTAAGTACTTATTTGTAAATCTGTAACACATGTCTTTTCCGAAAAAAGCTCTAGGTAATAAATAAATGTATAAAAAGAGAAAGGACCTACGCGACAAAGACCTACCTGCGCAAGGACCAAGGACCGGGCTTAACAAGCGAAGCCATGATAAATTTTCATCCTCCTTTTTTATCTCCCGAAAACGAGAGAGATGGAAACCAAGTTCTAGCTTTGTCACGTTTATGCACGGGAAAAGATAATTTGTCACAAGCGCGCTCTAGGCCTGCTGGGGAAATTGTAAGCTATTCAATCGCCATATACTTACTTAGTAGTGTGTAAACATTATTGTTTCTGATTGAAGGAAAGTGATTCCAGTCAAATAACTGTATACTTACTTCAGTATATTGGATACATGGAATATAGGCAGTGTCATTCGGGATGATTTAAGAATTCTAACGATATCTACCCCATACATCCAAATCTGTTCAGGCATAAAGAAACTCACGTGGAACATAAATACATACCTACTATAATACTCGTACAGTGAACTCTGAAAACATTACACTTTTTTTTTTGGGCAAACGTGTAAAAAATTCAAAAGTGGCATTAATAACCACAAAACCATTGAAAAAACCTATTTTTGAAGACTAGACAATAGTTGAAGTGAAGATAACATTTTTAGATGTTAATCGGTGAGCGTTGATACGATTTTGTCACTATCAAATTTCTGCTTATCAAATATTTCATGGAAATCATTTACTTCATAACTATTTATCTTGAACACTTTTGCAATGAACAAATTATGAAAAGGACTTGCATGTTGTCTGCATAGTCAATAAACTAGGGCAATGTGCGGGCTAACGTCTTTTATTACACTATTTTCCATGAAATGGAAGCACCGGAAAATCGACGTGAGATTAACCTGACAGTGAAACGGTTCGTGCATCGTTTAGGATGTTGCAGCATTCACAATGGTTATTTCGTACTTTCATTTCGCCAACTGTTCTGTGAACAACGTCCGCGCTACGTGCAACTGCTTCTTTTGTTTCAGTAATTTCATCCGACACGCTTCTAATTGCTTTGAGCAATTATTTTTGAAAGTGTTAAGCTCTGTAGGGAGAGAGGGCCCACTAATTGTGTCTAGTCAACCAATATGTGTCAAACGCTCGGCATATTGGCTCTTTATAAATACAGACAATAATTGAAAAGTTTAGTTTTTTTTTCTTTTATCATGAAAAATATTTTTTGTTAATGAGATAAACGAGACGACTGTACTAATGGTTAGGTATAACGCCTGCCCTGTGACCGCTGCGGCGGTGCCCAAAACGTTCAGGAACAAAACAAAATCCAGGGCACCGCTCTGCATTGGCGCTCTCTCATTAGCACTGTAATTTCGCAAGCCACAGTATCTTTATACTAGCCGTTATATGCATAAAACTTCGGAAGAAGGATATTCCTCTTGGACCATAAAACGCTAAAACGTATTTCAAACATATAAAAAAAAGAAGTAAAATTAGAAATTATAGTAAAAATATAGTTAAAAAGTGTTTAGTCAAATTTCTTACGAATTACGATTTGCGTTTGAAAAAAGAAGACAAAACACTTTTTAACTAAAATAGGTTTGAAATAGTTTTTAGTGTTTATGCATAAGACTGTATGTATATACATTTCACTTACTTAATTACTTACAGGAATGTAAATAAATAATAATAAAATAAATATCAGGTTTACATTTTGACACAGCGCGATCTAGCCCCAAAAAAGCAAAGCTTGTACTATGGAAACCAGATAGCTGATAGAATACTCAAATACTATTTTTTGTTAATACATACTTTATTACACAGAACAAACATTTACGTTCGTCAGAAAAATGCTTGTCCTGGACCCTGGTTGGGAATCTGTACTACACACACACTACCTACTTGGCGCCATGATAGACTATTTCTATCCAAGGACTACGTAGGACACGTTGGACAAAAATTAAGTACATATAATTTAAGTTATACAGGAGTATACTGTTTTTATTTTATTTCTATAGATATGAGAAATCGAAAGCTTTCCTACATTAACCTAACCCCATGGTTTGATGGTCTGATTTTGAATCTACGCCCTGCAGCGTACGAACCGCTCGCGCTAACCCCTGAGCTATCGTTGTAACAGAGGTTTTGTTGTAGCGCCGCTACGCTTGCGTGGTTGCCGCCGGAAAAGCTAAGGAAGTGGCGATTAGACTAGTCCCCATTACGGAACCGCCCGTCGTCGATAAGGACAACCTGTTAATGACTACGACATTCTGTCAATGGCTATGGCTGATGACGTATAATGGGGTGAATTTGTCGAGGGTCGGGATATAGTAGATACTTTTGGAATGGTAGCCTCTATTTTAGTCAAAAATGTTGCTATCCAACGTGCAGTAGCGTGCTGCGTGCGAGCAGTATTACTTACGAGCATTCTGACTACTTTTTCCTCCACCCTACGTTTTTATGTAAGGTTTTTATCTACAGGATGATATTGATACGTTGGCATAGGCATTATCTTAGGAAGTCATTAAACTCGTCGTAATAAACAACTTTTACTACGAAATAAACGCGAATATCGTGAATTAAAAGCAGCTGCTCCGTACATTTTGTTGTGCGTAATTGCATTTTTTATATTGAATAACCATTTTGTTTCGCGTCACCAGGGTTGGTTTCATGGTAAAGACGAGTCGTATGATCCCCTTAATAATGCCAATGAATTTAATGTCATTCTGTATACTCTAATTTATGTAAAAACGATATAAAAACAGTCTATTAAGATGCAGCTTAACTAAACAAGTTAAGCTGTATAATAAAAGTAGGCGACTCTAATATCATAGTTAAAATATCGCATAACACCACGAAGCCCCCAAGGCCTCTTACATCGCGAGATGTTCCAGCGCAAAACTTTTGTTCTAACAAGCTGTCTTGACCTTCCCAAGTAACACAAAAATAAATGTAAATAGAATTTTATATCAAACAATATGTCTTACAGTAGGTTAATTTAATGGGAAGTGGTCCAAACCACCAATTATTTTTATTATTAACGATCTTGCCTACTTCGTCGAAAACAACGAATATCTGGGGCGTCATGACGGACTTATTGGAGCAGAACTCATGAAATTAATGTCTGATATAAAAATAAGCTTGTGATTTGAGAAATAAATATTACATTAACAATTTCGTTAAGCCGATTAACAAGTTTATCATGCTGATGACAGTATGCTATTTTATTTAACAAAATACTTAGTTTACTGGATTTTGATCTTTGATGTCACTTGATGTTGGTTAGAGGATCTAATGCTTATGTATTAGGTATTATTTTTATACGGAGACTTTATAACATTTCCAAATTAAAAATGAATAATAACTCTACGTTTTTTAGATATATTCGAGTAAGTTCGCCAAAAAAGAGCGTTTTAACTATGGACGTTACGTTTTGAGCATACAATGTTACATGAAACCAGTATATATTAGAAAAGTTATATGTATATAGGTACTTTTATTTATCTTACGAACCCTTATAATGTGCTTGGGTTAGCGAAAATATCGCGAAGAATCCATGTCGTAGAGGTAAAGTTCTGTCTTTATAGTACCCGGCTAGATACCATACCTTCAAGCCATGACTGTTTTGAAAGGTCTAGGGCGTGGGTATTGAATGATGGCTCGAACGTAGATGTATTGTTTTATCTGGGTGCTATGTGTGTTATAAGTATTTAAGTATTCTATCAGCTATCACTGGTTCTGGTGGTTTTAAACCAGGTGGCGCTGTGTGAAAGGTCCAAAAAAAAAACTTCACCGGTTTGTTCCGGCAGCCTCACTGAGAGTAAAATTTTATTCCAGGCTATGTGTGCTGACCACGTACGACCTCATCGTACTTATAATGTCAAATGCCTGTCAATTATAAAAATACTAAGCCTCCACTAAAGTGACCCCATAACGAGACTTCACAGATAAGCCCGTCAAGAAGACTCGAAGTGGATCATTCCGCTCTAACGCTAATGTGATTCGATTCTCATCTCATTCCGTTTTCGTCTACCTTCAGAGATTTCAAAATGCCCTTGTTATTTGGTTCGCTGCGCGCAAACCGTAATACTTTTGCGAAGTTAAGCTTTTTACACGACTGCCCAAAAAAAGAGTGTAATGTTATCAGGGTTCTTGTATATGTATGTATGTAAGTTTTTTGTTGCACCATAACTTCTAAATGCCTGAACAGATTTAGATGTATTAGGTATCGTTAGAATCCTTATAACATCCCAAGTGACGTATATAGGATATATATATATAAAATTAGCTGGCAAAAAGCTGGGTGTCCTCTCGAAGGTGCGTCGGTATTTGACGCCGGAACAGTTGCTTTCATTATACCAAGCGCAAGTTCGGTCGTGCATGGAATACTGCTCGCATCTTTGGGATGGATCGGCTAAGTACCAGCTTGAGACGTTGGAATCAATCGAGAAACGTGCTAAGAGAATCAATGGCAACAACTCCCTTACTTACTTACTCCCTGGCTCGGACCAAGATACAAAGTCTTAGTCTTCGACGAAAAGTAGCTAGCCTTTGGGTATTTTATCATTTCGGAGAGTGTGCTTCGTATTTGCATGATCTTATTCCCCTCTGCCCATTCTTCTATCGGACAGACAGGACCTCGAAAAAGCGACACCGTTTCATGGTTGATATACCAAAAACTCGTACGAAACGGTTTGATTCCACATTCTTTATTCGAACTGCTGAACACTGGAATACGCTGCCCGCTAGGTTTTCCCCGATAATTTTAATCTGGGTGTCTTCATCTCGCGAGTAAATCGGTTTCTTCTATGTAAGCGTGCTCCAACGTAGGCTGCATTTTCGTTTAATATCAGACGAGGTGGCAGAAAACGCAAGACTAATATAAATAGTAAAAAAAAAAACGCAATATACTGTACGGCGCCATTTTCAAATGAGAAAAAAAAACTTCAGTTATTACAACATGGGTATCAAATTGATGACCTTGATGACCACATTCCTAAATCATATAATATTTTACGTGCCTGCGGAGCTGAAGTGGCTACTTTAGCCCTGCTATACCCGGAGCGAAAGGGACCACTTCCTCCCCGCAGTGGCACGTAAAGTCGTATAGTACTCACCACGAGAGCAATTAAATAAGCCTAAGATCTCATGATTGTCGGCTTCGCCTCTGGAGACAATATACATGAGATCTGAGTAATTCTTTACTTTTGCTCCCTATGTGAGTAATCTACTATTATATGTATACATTTTCAGGCGCGGATCCAGGATTTCATTGAGGGGGGGGCAATTTTTGTGTGATTTTATCTATATTCCAGAAAATACGTTCTAAATATAAAAAAAAAAACTTTTACTATAGTACTTGTATTGTTCAGGCAGGGCTCTGCAGGGCTAAAGTCGCTACTTAAGCACCGGTACGCGGAGCGAAAGGAACCACTTCCTCCCCACAGCAGCACGTAAAATCGTATACACACCACGGGTGCAAGTAAAGACTCAGATCTCATGTTTGTCATCCTCGGCTTGGCCTCGGGAGACATATACATGTGGTCTCAGACATTCTTTACTTTTGCTCCCTCACCTAGGGTAGTATACTATTTTATTTCAATATTGGCTTGCAATGGCAATGACCGCTATCTCATCTGATGTTAAGCGAAGAGCAAGTCTACAGTTTTGCACGCTTGCCTAGAAGAAACCGATTCACTCGCGACTTTAAGAATGATTCGCATTCTACTGTTTAGCAATTCACAAAATAAGGGTGGAGTCGAACCGTTTTGTGCGTGTTTTTGGAATATCAACCATGAAACGGGTGACCAACGCAGAAAAACAAATGTCATAATGACGATTAGTATTACAACTTTACGCATAAAAATCATTACGCATAAAAAGCAAGCCGCATAAAGTTTATACGCATAGCAATTATCACCATAATCATTAAAAAGCATAAAAATAAATCGCCTAAATCAAACAAGCATAACTACAAATATCCCTAATAATTAAAAAGCATAAATATCAAAAAACCATAAAACAAACTATTTCCATCAAAAAATACCAACCTAACCCACACGCATGGCTCGCTCCCCTCAGGACCTCCCTAGAGCTTCTGGCCCCCGCGCTTTTTATATAAACTTTAGGGGTAGGGACCACAAGCCTAGGTGAAGTCGGGGTGCTCTAATTCGGATCTGTCACTCATTTCAAACCTATCCAACTTAAATTTGACTCCAGGTGAGCTTCCGCCAGAAGCTCTTGCGGTCGCCCCTGAGAGAACTCGCCTTTGCTTCGCTACGGAGGTCACCGGCTCGCTTCGCTCGCCACCTCCCCTTTCGCTACGCTCAGCCTCGTATGGCTTGCTCCACTCAGAACCTCCCTTGACCTTCTGGCTCCCGCGCTTTTTATGTACACACTAGGGGTAGGGATCACAAGACTAGGTGGAGTCCGGGGTGCTCTGATTCGGATCTGTCACTAATTTCAGACCTAACCAACTCAAATCGGGGTGAAAAAACTAACCCAATGCTTTTTATGACAATTAACAATACCAGCAATATTATGCCTAATAAATCAAAGCCAAACTAATAACATGCTAAATAATTTAAGGCCTAACAATAAGTATGCCTTAAAACTCCAAATACCCAAATCCATAATCTCTTAATACTCCAAAAGAAATCTTTCTGCTAAGATACCATTACGCAAACCAAATTTATGCCAAACAATTTTAGGAATAAAAAGTGTCTGCGTATCAAGGGGCACCCATGAAGGCTCCATATACCAACGCAGAAAAACAAATGTCATAATGACGATTAGCATTACAACTTTACGCAGAAGAAATCATTACCCGTAAAGTTTATACGCATAGCAATTATCACCATAATCATCGAAGAGCATAAAAATATATCGCCTAAATCAAACAAGCATAACTACAAATATCCCTAACTAGCGGCCCGTTCCGGCTTCGCACGGGTGGACTATTATTTTTTAAACATTGAGTAAGTATCTTTAAGCAGGACATTGAAAATAACTTTTGATGAATACTTACCATACAAAAACTGTGAGAATAAGTACTATAAAAAATAAACAGTAAAATAATTTATAAGTAGTTCTGAAAAGAACTTTTTATCTGGAATAAAAAATGTGCTATGAAAAAAGTCAAAATATTAAATGTCTGACCGCGCGTTCAGGCCTGCCTATTTCATAGGGTTTCTTACCCGTGGTCCACATAAAATGTTCACCTAGGTGTTCCACGGATACCTTTTTGTATCCGTGTCCGAGTACACTGAATTAAAAGTGTACTCGTGGAACACCCGTTATACAATGCGTAATTCAATGTACCCGTAGAATACCCATTTGTTTACTCGTTCACATGTCCTTCCTTTTTATCCGACTTGAAAAAAGGAGGAGGGTCTCAATTCGGACTGCGTAATTCAATGTACCCGTAGAATACCCATTTGTATACTCGTTCACTCCCATGTCCTTCCTTTTTTTCCGACTTCAAAAAAGGAGGAGTTTCTCAATTCGGACTATGCGTAATTCAATGTATCCGTAGAATACCCATTGTCTACTAACTAACTACTAACTACAAGTAAACACTGGTACTAACTTAAATAAATAATTTTAATATCTGATTGCCTACTAATATTATAAATGCGAAAGTTTATCAGTGTGTGGGTGTGTATGTTTGTACTCCATCACGCTGAAACGGTTGAACGGATTAGGATGAAATTTGGTATAGAGGTAGGTACTTTTTACCTTAGAGTAAAACATGGCTAGTTTTATCCCAAGAATCACATAAAACCGCGGGGTGCAGCTATTTGTTTAATGATTTACCCGTGGTTCGCACCTATTGAGTGAGCCAAGGGCACATTTTTTTTTATATTTGCCCTTAGTTCACCTATTGGGTGAACCAAGGGCACTACATATTATCTATCGGCCTTACTTTTATAAAACCCCGCTCAAACTTAGTCACTGCTTAAACTTCTCTGTCTTGTTCTTGCACGTGACACTTCACGTCAGAGAGAAGTTGACTTCGCTTCTTAAGCAGTGATTAAGTTTGAGCGGCGTTTTTAAGTAAGACACGTGGTTTACCTATTGGGTAGGCTAAGGGCAAAAAAGGTATCCGTGGAACACGTACGTGGACCACGAGTAAGAAACCATTTCATAGATGTGCACGCCCCTCTCCCGCACTCCGGTGTCCCTCGCCGCGTTGCCCGCACGGCCACGGTGCGGTGGCGTTTATTTTTCTAGTTTTTTGTTTAGATTTTTAAATTCGTAATATGTTTTGAATGGAAAGTCCGATTTGGATAATTCAAAAAGAATATTGCATATTTAATTCAATGATGTATATAATTAAATAACACTATGAAATTATTAATAAATAAGAGATTATTTTAATTAAAAATATATGTAATTCAAAAAGTAATGGACAGGTATTGAAACAGTCTTGGAATACAAAATGATTTATTTGGATAAGGGTTCATACAAAGGTATGGATAGCATGGTCTGATTTTGGTCGGCATTTCTATCAACTTTTAAGATGTAAAAAGTAGTTATAGTGACATAACTACAATAGGTAAACCTATAGTATCGCGACGTTTTTTGTAGATATTTATATGTTCTTTAATATTCTAGAACATATTTTTGTTCTATCATCAATAGTTTCCGCAGCGCATGCGATGAAAGACGTTTTATGGCAAAAAAATATCACCTTGGGTTATATTATTGAAGTTTTAGTAGGGAACCCAATTTTTTTAGTTATATATATAGCCTATGTTACTCAGGAATAATGAAGCATTCTAATAGTGAAAGATTTTTTTAAATCGGCCCAGTATTTTGTGAGTTTATTCGTTACAAACATACAAAAATACTTAAATAAATAAAAAGCATAAATATAAAAAAACACTATTTCCATCGAAAAATACCAACCTAACCCACACGTATGGCTTGCTCCCCTCAGGACCTCCCATTAAGCTTCTGGCCCTCACGCTTTTTATATAAACTCTAGGGGTAGGGACCACAAGATTAGGTGGAGTTGGGATGCTCTGATTCGGATAAGTCACCCATTACAAAACTAACCAACTTGAATCGGGGTGAAAAAACTAACGCAGTGCTTTTTATGACAAGACAAGCAATTATGCCTAATAAATCAATGCCAAACTAATAACATGCTAAATAATTTAAGGCCAAACAATAAGTATGCCTAAAAACATATACTGCAAGGAAACCTTTCTGCTAAGATACCATTATGCAAAACAAATTTATGCCGAACAATTTCCGCCAACCAATTTTAGGAATAATCAGTTTCAGCGTATCAAGGGGCACCCCGTTCCAATACTTGTTTATTTTGTATGGAGAAAAAACAAGCGCCCTCTGCAAATGTATGGCGAGCCTCAAATTTTAAATACAAAAAGCATAATTACAACAGAAAGTTTTCCGGTTTCCGTAAGTTTTCGAATTTGCAAAATACAAATATTTAGAATGTCTGTTTGAAAAAAATTACATAAAAAACACTTTATGCAAAATAAACTATCAGAAAACCAAAGATATTGTATTGCCGTGCCAAAAATGCCAAAGATAACCAGTGCACAAGTGCTTATATAGATTCCAAGCACTCGGTGAATTTCAGTCGTGTACGGAAAAACGCAAAGCCGAAGTGCTCCTTGAAAAGATAGAAAAAGAGAAGAAAATAACACACTAGCAATGTTTTTTTAACAGCAATTTCAAGTAAAAAACATTGATCGATCGATGTACTTCTACATAATATAAGTTAGCAATGAGTTAATAACGATTCTTGTAAACAAGTCTCTATGAAGAATTTTGATGATGGCGTCAGGGGGGGGCAATTGCACCCATTGCCCCCCCCCTGTATCCGCGCCTGTACATTTTACTTAAGTATTGTAGGGTGTACGTGTACGTGAAAAACAAACATTTCATCTTTGGATAACGATTTGATCACACTTAAAGTAAGACTCCGAATGTATATACGAGTGGATAGTTGACTGAATTGTAAGCTAAATAAAAATAAATACATACTGAATAAAAAATCTAAAAAAAACACGACTGCCCTGCCAAAAAAACAAAACATGTTGTAATATAGTAAATCTGTCTATCACAAAGCGAAATGTCACTCATTTACTCGCTGGCTAAACAGATAAATAACATTATCATAATAGTCGGGCGACCGTTCTGTGGAACAATCTAAGAGGGTTTTTTTTTTACTTAAGAGTCAACCAACTTGCTTTTCTTCAAAACTATCTAGCCATGCAACCATGTAAAACATATCGAAGTCAACAAAATCTGAGATAAAGCTCAGATTTTCCTGACTTCTACCCCAGTTCGATAAACATTGCAAATAAGAAGATAACGTACTAAGTTCGACTAAGTCGTGTAAATGTTTGCAAAAAGTCTTATCGAAGCAAAAAAAAAGGTCATTATAAAGTTCTATTATTATTAACGGGATATTTACCGTGATTATGTTGTGAAATGAGCTCCCGCATTCTTCAGTCTACTCGTGAACATGGTGCATGCATATCGGGAGCTCATTTCACAACATAATCACGGTAAATATCCCGTTAATAATAATAGAACTTTAGTAAACAACCGTGATAGTTTAAAACAGTGTTTTAAAGGTCATTATATTAATAAATAATATATAATTTGAATTAGCTTTAAATAGCATTAAAATTATTAAATTACGGTAAATTATATTAAAATCATAAGTCACAAAATTTTATACAAATATTTTATTACTATATTATTTTCAATTTTATAGAAAAAAATATCTTTAATTTTTTTTTGTTTATTTTGTCTCAGAGAATTAATTACATAGCTCAATTTATAACTCTGCCAAACTGCTATGCAATTTGTAGGCAGACATCGACTCTCATATTTATTACTGTTTACTACGAGCACACGAGCGTTCACATAGCAAACATCCATCCAAAAAACCATCCATTAAAAAGTACTTACCTACAACGTGGCAATGCCACCAGCATGCTGGGTACGCTACCGACTGGTAGTGGGTTTGAGCAGCGACAATGATAAGATGAATGGACGGGAATTAAGCGCACGGATTTTGAAGTATATATGTTGAGCGCCAGCTCTCCACTCGCTTCAGTCATACTCTGCCTTTCCGACATGCGAGCCGAGCCGTACGATACGACAATACAAACTTCTAATACATGTACATGTGTTCTCTTTTTGTCATGCAGTAATTAGATTCGCTATCTCTATTTTCCGGCAAATGTAATATGCATACTTTTAGCTAGGTATGCTTGAATGTGTTGTTTTGTTAATTTTGATTGATTTGCAAGCGCTGGGCCCGTCCATTCCATTATCACCGTCGCTGGGTTTGAGTATTTGGATTGTCTCTAGACTTTTATCGGTCTGGATACAATCTGGTATTTTTAGAATAAGTAGTTGAAGCATCTAGTTGATAGTATGTAGTTTGTAGTAGTATAAAGGCATTAAAAAACTTACGTACAAACTGAATACTAACTAGAAGTAAAAACTCAATTTAAAAATTAATGTGTGTATCATACTTATTAATAATAGCCGAAAATAGCCTATTGACCTATTTAATTTAGTTTTAAATAGCTGACTAGTTTATTTATTTAATATTAATTTTAATGTTTTAACTTTGCTTTTATTATTATTTTATATTACTATGGGTTATGTGCCTGAAATAAACGTCTTTATTATTATTATTATTATCAAACGAATTAAATTTTATAATTTCTTATTTGAAATTAAATCCTGTCTATCTTGCCCACAGATCTTGCCATAGTTCCTTTAAGATCTTAATTGTCTTATCCTTTCAACTTTGCCCCTAGAGAAATATAAATATCTCAGTAAAACATGTTTTCATAAAATGAAACATCGGTGGATAGCTGTTGTATATTTATAACTAGAGGTCGCCCGCGACTTCGTCCGCGTACGGAAGAAATTCGGCCCGCTCCCAAAATTCACCACTTTTATAACCCCCCCTTTGAATTAACTACCCAAATATTCATTTTCATCACTATAACTTCAAAAACAAAGAACTTTCTATACAAAATTCCACCCCCCATCTCCCCCCCCCGCCTCCCCCATCCCTCCTCCCCCCTTAATCGTCCCTGTCCAAAACATATTGAAAACAGCATTTTTTATTTTAAATGAACTATCCAAATATTATGAAAACTGACGTGGTTTTGACACATTTTCGTTTTATTTATACGGGAATACTCACGTTTAATTAAATCGGATACTCCGACTATAGTTTCGATCACATCCGGTGACCTTTTTCAAAGAGTGAAAACAGAGCCCGACGCGCGTGCAGCTGCGTCCTGCTTAGCACTGCGGGCCGCGTGTGATGACCCTGTCTTCATGGGGCCCGCGAGAGTGGACGTGGTTTTGAAGGCGACGTGGTGAGCTCCGCGTGCTGAAATATTCCCGACACCGCACGAGACGAATACACCCTCCAAATTTCAAGTCGGTACGACCAGCGGTTTGGGCTGTGCGTTGTCTGTCAGTCAGTCAGTTTATATATATAGATAGATGATGTATCATATCTTTTATAAGTATATTGTGTGGTTATATGCAGACTTTTTCTATCATGAATGCTTTGACACTTAAAAATTATCTATCCACGGGCTGCGACTCAAAGCAAAATCAAAATAGGTTCTCCATATTCTGACGATCGACTTGCCAGTTTAAAAAACGCATTCCATTTCTAGAAAATCTATCGCATAAAACAGGTTTTAGTATAAACTGAAAAAAAATACACAGATAAAGTTAGCTAACACGAACTTGTGAGTTAATAAATTCCATAGCATAACATCGCAGGCAGCAATTTGTACTGTAACAATTGAATGAAATAAAATAAAGTTGGATATATTTTTGCTGCCTAGGTGTTTTTAATCAAATGTTTCAATGACTATACAGCTATCTATAGAGTTTGCAGGAAATCGGTTATTCACCTACTTTTCTGGGTTATGCTAAACGGTAGTACTAAACCGAGAGGGGGTCAATGTACTTGTTATTGTGAACTACTATTACTATGAGGCTAACGATGAAATCCCGAAAAAAACAGCTGTTCCATAAAAAATATCATTCACCGTCGTCGAGATGCATGGAACAGCATATTTTTTTGGGATAGCGAAATTGGCCTCTTTTTTAAAGTTCTAATTAATAACTACAATGACTTTTCCTAGTAGCCATTGGTCTCCTACTTGTCTTGGAATAGAAAAGAATACTGTCCTGCTTAATAATACTGTTCTAATGTTATATTTTTAAAAAGCTTCTTAAATTTAAACAAACAACGTAAACGATTAAACGTGAGTACCACGTATTCCAAATATATATTTTACGCATGTGATAACAAAACATAACTTACCTAATCATAACACAGTGATCTTACATTGACTAGGTACCAAATGTTTACACTATTTGCAATGTATGGCGTAATATTTTTTTGTATTTTAATTATAATACAGTATGAATAAAATTATCTATAATGATAATTCTAATTAGTTGACCTATTGAACCTAAGCTTTTTAAAGAATTCAGAACTCTGCAGTTACTTTCACATTATAAAGATCGACTGCATATAATCGATTCACAAATGTTGGGGTACTTGGCGTACATATGTTAAAGAAAAAAACGAAGTGAAATGTGACCAATCCCTCATCCAATATGTCGTTGAATTTTCTGTGCAAATACTGGCGAGTGAATAAAAAGTAAAGTAAATAACTAAAAGGCTTGTGCTAGAAACTAATGCATGTCGCGTTTGTTACTTGTTTCACACGAGCTAACACGTAGTAGTTTGTCTTTGTAAATTCTTCTGTACGTTGTGCGCAATAGGGTTATCTTACTTATATTGTTAACTAGAGATCGCCCGCGACTTCGTCCGCGTACGGAAGAAATTCGGCCCGCTCCCTAAATTCAACACTTTATATCATCCCGAGCAATTTTTTTATCCCCTAAATCCCCCAACTCTACCATTTCCCCTTCCCCCCTCCTCAACTTCCCCCCTTTGAATGAACTACCCATATATCAATTTTCATCACTATAACTTCAAAACCAAAGAACTTTCTATACAACATTCCACCACCCCTATCCCCCCATTAAATCGTACCTGTCAAAAAAATTTTGATAACAGTATTTTGTATTATAAAAAAACTATCCAAATCCAAATTTTCGTGACTAAAAGTCCAAAAACAAAGGACTTACATACAAACTTCCCCCCCTTTTTTCCGCCCCTTGGGGGTAGAGTTTCGAAAAATCTTTTCTTAGTACACCCCTCCGCATTGAGAAGAATACACCCTCCAAATTTCAAGTCTGTACGACCAGCGGTTTGGGCTGTGCGTTGTCTGTCTGTCAGTCAGTCAGTCAGTCAGTCAGTCAGTCAGTCAGTCAGTCAGTCACCAATCAGTCAGCACAGAGCCTTTTATATGTATAGAAGATAGAAGATAGATGTGAAATTTTGTATTTTTTGATGAATGTGACTCAATCACACAAAAATGACAACGGATTTGGACGATATTAGTTTATACCTTGGAATAATACATGCTATTTTTCATCAAGTATTCACGGGTGAAAACGCTGGGCGCCGCTAATACGATTTAAATTCACGTTTCATCGTGTCGTCCCATCCGGGATCGAGTTTTATTGAACCTTATTGTACATTTTTATCACTGCCTCGTTCACGTGTGATTTGTCATTTCTAATTTGATACTTTGGCACCCAAACAAACATACTCGTAGATATGACGCGAATGTAATATTCAGTTATATTTATACAGTACGTCTGGAGCCGTCGAATCCTAAATAGAAATTCAGAGACACATTGAGAGATGATTTCGTGGCGTTATTATTTTTCAATGTCAATAAAAATGTCAGAGGAAGTTTGGTGGAAAATATCTTACTCTACAACAATTCAACAGCCAAGCAATAGTGTGCATAGGTTAAAGCTTCCAGTGTTACTAGACATAGAAAGATCGCCGTGCGCCGTATATTGCCGCGCAGGATTTCTGGTTTGTAAGTAGGTGAAAGTGGCGCTTACAATCAAGCGCGCGACTTGCTCATCTCATCATGATTAAAAAATATAATGTACTAGGACCGTCATGTTATCTAATATAATAAAAGGCTCTGTCCTGACTGACTGACTGACTGACTGACTAACTAACTGACTGACTGACTGACTGACTGACTGACTGACTGACTGACTGACTGACTGACTGACTGACTGACTGACTGACTGACTGACTGACTGACTGACAACGCACAGCCCAAACCGCTGGTCGTACAGACTTGAAATTCGGAGGGTGTATTCGTCTCGATGCGGAGGGGTGTACTAAGAAATATTTTTTCGAAATTCGACTCCCAAGGGGGGAAAAGGGGGGGGGGGGGGAGTTTGTTGGTATTAGACAGTCCTTTGTTTTTGGACTTTTAGTCACGAAAATTTGGATTTGTTCATTTAAAATAAAAAATACTGTTTCCAAGTTTTTTTGACAGGGCCGATTTAAGGGGGGGAAAAGGGGGTTGAATGTTGTATCGAAAGTTCTTTGTTTTTGAAGTCATCGTGATGAAAATTGATATATGGGTAGTTCATTCAACGTGGGGAAGTTGAGGGGGGGGGGGAGGGGAGTTGGTAGAGTCGGTAGAGTCGGTAGAGTCGGTCGAGTCGGTAGAGTCGGTCGAGTCGGTAGAGTGGGTAGAGTCGATAGAGTCGATAGAGTCGATAGAGTCGATAGAGTCGATAGAGTCGATATAGTCGGTAGAGTTGGTAGAGTTTGCTCGGAATGATTTAAAGTGGAGAATTTTGGGAGCGGTCCGAATTTCTTCCGCACGCGGACGATGTTGCGGGGGACCTCTAGTTAATAATATAGATGTCTAATGCAGGGAACAAAACCACAAATTTAACAAACTAAAAACCGTTATCTACATGGCATAAACTTACGCTTGGAAAGTCAAACTAGCTCATCATATTGTATCAATACAAAAACCTCAAGCAAAACTTAACTTTGACCTTTGATTCAGACTTTGTACGTTCACGCTGTGTTATTTGACAACATGGTGGCCCTGTGGAGCTAAAATCGATTTTGACCCACTTATGAGTCGTTAATTTCTGTAGCAGGCATACCGATGTAACACATGTTTAGCCGACTACGACATCGAAAAAGAATCATGAAATAATGTTATCAACTGTCTATGATTCTCTTTCCTGTATCTTTAGTAAAGGTATATCTGCCTGATAAAAAAAATTGCAAGCATTTACGTTTATAGTATTCCACTGTTGGACCTGATATGTCCTAAAACTGCATCCAAATCCACCGCAGGACGGGCAGCAGCGTCCTCTCGGTTGACGGTTGTGAGCATTCTGCGAAATCCAAGCCGCTAAGCGTGGGGATTATGGCTAGCCCTCCAAGTTAAGGGGAATGCCTGCATCCAGTAGTGGACGTTTTATGACTGTTGATATAGACCTACCCTTGAAGAGCGATTGGGCCATATCCACCACGCTTGCCCAGGTGAGGGATGGTGAATTCATACATTGAATTCCTTCTCCGGGCGTACCTATGTAGGTTTTATTACGATCTCTTCTTTCACCGAAAAGCCTTAAAATCTTAGTAACCTAGCTCTAATTGTAGCTCTTAAAATTCGTACTTAAACTCCAAGGAGCTCATTGGTATTGAGTTGGGTTTGAACCAGCAACCTCACTTTTTCTAGTAAGCGGTCTAAGAATTAGACCACGGCTTCGAAAAATTGTTTTGCAAATACAGTTAATATGTCTTCTAGTATAGAAATATTCCTCAATACAAGGTGGCTTTATTACTAAATCTTATATACAAAAATAGGCTCTAAAGAGAACCTAGACTCTGGTTCGATCCAGGTTGATGGAAACTAAGATAGAAATAAAGGTTGTTGTGTCGTAGCGATTTGTCTGTATAACTATAGAAACCTTATTTTTGTTCCTTGTTCTAAGTATTTCTAAATGGTGAATGGTGAATGAAATGGTGGTCTTGGACTTTTTAGTTCTGACATGGCCTAGTGTTCTGTAGTCCGATATAAAAAAAAATATGGCCCGGAAACTTCACATACTTAAATTAAAAAAGGTCGTCTAAGTCGTTGCATGTTGGCAAGGTATTAAAAGCGTCCACAGAAGGTGTTTTACTTACCACCACGTGATCTACCCGCTTATTTATACGAGTACCTACTCTTTTATAAAAAGTTTAATTTACGTAAAACTACTAAAACAAATAGGCATGATGACTACATTTTTTTTTATTACCTCATAAAAAAGCTGATCATCAATAGAGCCTATCAACGAAAACAAAATTTAAAAGAATTCAAAAATAAATTAGTTCTAAGTATTTTAATTTCAAGCTAGACAGAGAGCGCGCTATACTGAGCTATGACGCCAAGCCTCAGGCGCGGCATACAAATGCTATACTAACACGTGCTTTGCGAGAAAGGGATAGAGCATCCCCTCTCTATCCCCACCTAAAACTTTAAACGCTCATATCTCAGAGATTTATCAGCCAATACAAGTTATTTTTTCAGTATGTGTAATGTATTTAGTTATATTCATCACTAAGCATGTTATTTGTCATAAATTAAACATTAGGCCACACGCCTATTCTACCGCAGCTGACGACGCAGATGTACTAAGATAAAGAGCTGACTCCTTCAAGGCTAAGGAGCCTTGTGAAGTGTCAAGTCTTTCTACACTTGACAGTTATATTTAAAAATAACGTAGGTATGTGTGACGTGTGCGCTTTTGTGTGTGTTGGGTAAATTGCTAATTGAGAGTATCATCCAAAGCAATAATCTCGGATCCGCGACTCGGTTAATTCCACGCTCGATGGACAGCGAACTGTGCACATAACACTGTTACTATACGTTCGTGGTAGGTATAGCATATTCTAATTATTATGCAAATTAAACTCGATTCATTATCGATAGAAAGCCGTGGTAACTGATAGTTCAGACGAGAGAAGTAACGCTTTAATGAGGCGTAGGTACGATCCAAAACCCTTACTGATAAGCTCTTAAGAATATACTTAAGCAGGGGTATAAAAATGAATAGCACTGGCTTTTCGTTAGAGAAAACCTCAATGGCATATCATTTTAAGTAAATCCGCCAACACATATTGGGCCAGCATGGTGGAATATTGTTAAATCATCCTCCGTTAATAGGCGTGTGGCCAGCAGAAATAACTTAAAGCTGATGCATTCATTATTTATATAAATATATAAAAGGCTCTGTCCCGACTCATTGACTGACAGACAACGCACAGCCCAAACTGCTGGTGTTTGAATAAAACTTTGAAAATAGTTATCCATCGTTGCTCAATGCTCATGAACCTGCTCAAGGTTGCACTGTTGCCTGTTCACTGTTGGTCATGGTTGCTCATGAGCCTAGGTATGTCCTAATGTACTAAAACTGCATCCAGAACCACCGGACGGGCAGCAGCATCCTCTCGTTTAACGTTGGTGAGCATTCTGCGATCCCCAAGCTGCCTGCCAAGCGTCAGGATTACGCTAATGTTAGGCAGCTTATGCAGGTTTATGCCTCCCCCCCTCCTCATTAAGGGGGAGGCCTTTGTCTTGAAGCGGACGTCTTCTGTCTGGCAACAAAAAATATTAAAGTAATGTATTTTAATTTCAGGTATGTGCTTTTGTAAATCTGCTACTTCCACGCTTAAGAAAATGGTGGTAAGTGAATACAATTCTATTTAATAGTTCTACATGAATACTGTGACATTAAGGACATCTTTATTACGAGCATCTTTACCAAGTTGATCTGGTTAGGTAGTTCTGGAGTTTCGTAATTTATTAACTTGACCACTCTCTATAGGGTAAAAAATCACCACAACTACCTTGGTACAAGCATGCTTGTAATTACACCATGCATTACGCATGCTGTAGCGTGTTATAGTGTACTTTATTATGCATATTAATGCGTGCAAGCAAAATAGCTCAACTCAAAATCATGAGGATGTGCTTTCAATTCTGGACCAAGCCATGCCTTTAAACTGCATTCAGAACCACAGCACAGGCAGCACCGTCATCTCTTCTGTCAGTTAACAGTGGTGAGCATTCAGCGATACCCACAGCGCGTCTTCAGGGATTATGTCCACAGAGGACTTCATCTGGCTGATGATGATGATGATTTCCATCCCGAATCCGTACCAATGAGCTTTTGGAGTTTATGTAGGTATTTTAATACAACTGGCTACATCATAAAGGAACCAAAGTCAAGGCGAATGTGAATCCACCAACCCGTACCTAGGTCAGCGTCGTTGATAGGGCCAAATTTACCTTCGAAAGAAGGCCTATGTCAAGCAAAAGGACATAGACCTTCCCAGCAAGCCATGTTTTATAACACTGCTTGCTGGCTAGTTATGAATGTATAATATGTCTTTCGACATTAAAGTACACCTTCGAGATGTCCCCAATGAACGCTGTCACTGAATCCCACTAGAACCAGAAACTAAAGTGTCTTAAAATTACGTCTTATTCTATTTTCATCGCTCGGAAGTTCTAAATTGTACTGTTTCAGCAAACTCTGAACATTAATTTATACGAGTGGCTAAACTAAATTAGATACTCGGAAGCTGCTTTGTTCCAAGGCTTTAAAAGTAAGAAGTTAGATAAAGTTTTAAAATAAAATAGGGTCATTTGTCACTCTAGTTGCCGCCGACTTGGGTAATATACTAAGCGCCTTAAGTGTCACACTTGTAACGTCAACGCAAGATAGCTTATTTCCATTAGCATTTCCATTTCGGTTACTGCAACCGTTAAACGACTGGGAGATATTTTACCCAGTAATTAACCTGAGTAGGTATGTTTTTTTAAAGAATTGAAGCACTGGGACAAGCTAGTTATTTCATTCCCACTATTACACCCAATTATTTCAATCTCTGAAATAGTGGGCGTATTCAATTGAATATAGTACCTTCCCTGCTTTTGCTCAATTGTTAAAACAAATTAAAGTCGCAAAACATTAAATATATAAAGACGGCCCCTTCTCTTCTCTGTGCACACTAAATCCTCTAGCAAAGACAATTAAGAAAAAAAAAGATTTTTTAACCTGTTTTAGCATATAATATATAAATGTAATTAGAATGATATGAAAGGTGGTGGTCTTTTGGGAGAAGACGTCTCGTAATTGTGACGTCGTGGTTTCAATTTCGGGTTCTACAAGTTTTATTTTTTATAAAGAGCAAACCAGGAGACGCTTTAGCCGATGGTAAACAAGCCGCCGCCAATAGCAACATTAGTTAGGTATGTGATATGCACGATAAAATCTGGTAAGAGGATATTCGCCAAAACACCAAAGTCACTGACGTAGCTCGCAGGGTTTGCAAATTGAAGTGGCAATGGGCAGGCCACATCGCTCGAAGAATAAATAACCGATGGGGAAGATAGGTTCTTAAGTAGTGACCGCTAACCGGAAGACGCAGTGTAAGAAGACCCACTAGGTGGACCGACGACATTGTAAAAGTTGCGGGCAACTGGTGGATGCAGATGGCAAGTTATCGTAGAGGGTTGATTGAACTATGCCCAGTACTTGGATGTACATGACTTTCATTTAGCTTAGTACTACCGATTTGCGAAACCTATAAACCTATATATCTAGTCGAAAAACGTACATACTCTACTACTTTGTTCAACCCTTGATATTTCAATACCTTACCTATATATTCGACATCTCTGTACACGTTCTAAATATTCACTTCACGAACAATATTTTTATCAACAAGAAGCTCTTTCAAAATGCAAACAAAGCAGCTACGGCGAATCTCACAACAAGCTTATATAACGACATCGCGTTGAAAAGTAATATTTCCGGAGTAGTGCAAGAACGTATTTTAGAAAATATGAAATTTTTAGTTGTTGAAAAATGTGTTTTTGCTACGGTCTACGGCGTAGTTAGATTTAGTGCTACGGTTTACGTTGGCTGGTGACTACGGCGTAGACGGTAAGGTAAACGGTTTCCATCACAACATTGCAACATTGCAATCGCGTAAAAAATATCAGCTGTTCCATACAAAAAGTTCATCGACCTTGGGCAGCAAAATGTATGGAACAGCTGTTGTTTTGCGCTATTTCAATGTGTTTGCTTCTCAGCTATCATTGATATACATTCTATCTATGTTCTATGTTGTTCAAGTTCTCCGCCTTACCTTGACTGATTAGCGCCTTGGAAGCCTGTCAACAGTATCAAATAGATTTTTATAGTCCACGGCAATCCCACGCATTAAACGTGAGACGACGCAAATATATATCAAATTAAATAATCGTATGACGCTTGTAGACATCAGATGTAACGATTTGGCGCTCAAGGCATGAATAAACTGGTCTGAGCAAAGGATTTTTTATTCACCGTGAATAGGTAAGCAACTTAGAATGCCAAGCATTTGGTCTGACAAGTTTTGATCTTGGCACAGATATGTCAAAAGTCCTCTATATTTCGAGGATTTATTAATATCACAGCCTTTTTTTGACTTCGAGTGACGAGACGAGCGGAACGTTCACCTGATGGTAAGCGTCACGCCTGCCCATAACAGTAGCAGTGCTAGAATTGTGAACTTGCGAATACAATCCTGCGCCGCACTGTACTGCGCTCGTCACCCTGAGATATTAGACGTTAAACCTCTTTATATCCAGTGATTTATCTGGTAACATTGCCCTTCAAACCGAAATTCAGTAATGCTTGCACACTCATCATCATCATCATCAGCCCGGAGACGTCCACTGCTGAACGAAGGCCTCCCCCTTAGACCGCCACACTGTACGACAACCTGTCATTTGCATCCACTGGTTGCCCGTGACTTTTATAATGTCGTCTGCACACTACTGCTTGGCAATTGAATAACTGGCAAAGGTACTTCACCAGGCGGAATCTGCAGTAGAGTTATACCACTACTTTAGTAGATATAATTATACCCTTCACCCACAACCGTAACTAAAAATTCATAACTGGCTACGAAAAAATATCTTATCTTATCTTATCTTATGATGTATATTTATGTACACATACCTGCTCCTAATATAGAGCAAAAATAATATCACACAAGTTGACATCAAGCAATAGACCACACTAAAACGGGATGTTCTATTCTCAATGTCATATTACTAAAAACCTGTCTATTCAATCTATCGTAGCGCTCGTGGTCTAACTTGACTTGGGGCTTCTTAACGATCACCTATTTTAAGCAACGGACGATCCGGTCAGTTTTTGGATGGTTGACCGTGAGTGGCGTTTATATCTGAGCGCACCCGTCAGTCGGATGACACGTTAAGCTGTTGGTCGAGGTTGCCTGTTATATATTTCTATGACAACAACCTGCAAGCTATGTAGGCTTTCGGGCGGCATATTAACTCTGACACTAGGGCTGGCCACTCAGCCTATATGAACTTACTTCATTCCATTTATTCTCTGTACTCTTTACAATGAGTCAATATGATACATTCATAAGACATGATGAAGTCTTTAGCCTTTGAGTGGCAAAGGGGCTGGCTGGAAACCCATTTCTACTTTCCAGCTGCTTGGCTTTGCGACCACTGAAGAGAGAAGTAAAGTAGGGACTTCGCTTTTCTGTGATTGCGACTGCCACAAAATTATTAATGTGATTCAATTAATAAAATGCATTTTCTTGGCCCAGTAGCTATAACCTCACAGATAATATGTAGCTTAAGTGAACTAAAGAGATTTATTATTAAAAATAAACTTCTTACCTAAAAGTAACCTATTTACTTTGGATATGAAGACACTCATTTTTTTTGTAGTGCTAGGACTCTACTGCAGAGTCCGCCTGGGGAAGCACCACACCTTTGTCAGTTATTCAACCGCCAAGCAGTAGTGTGCAAGCATAACTGTGTTCCAGTTTGAAAGGCAATGTTACCAGATAAATTACTGGGTATGAAGAGATTTAACATCAAATTTATTAGGGTGAGGATCGCAGGGCAGTGCAGCGCAGGATCGTGTTCGCAAGTTCACAATTCTGGCACTGCTACTGTTAGTGACAGGCGTGACACTTACCACCAGGCAAACGTCCCGTCGTCGTTCTCGTCTCGTCACTTGATAAGATTTAATAAAATAAAACTATAGGGAAACACAGACTCGGCAGAGAATTTTGTATCCTCGCTGTGACCAATAATTCTTTAATCTAATAAAATTTATTATAACAGTGTAATTTTTAGTTAGTGTTCCATTTCGCTGGGAATCCTTATAATGCAAAAGGACTTTGAAATTAATTTATAGAACAAAAGACGGCGGATATACTTTGCCGACACAACCGCCCTCTGATTTATTGAAGTTACTGTATAAAAGATGTAATACGATGATTTTCTTTGACTGGTTTTTAATTTTGATCATGGTATTAATGTTTTCATCTCTTAAAGGTTTTTTTCAATTTGTTTTATGTTTGAATCGTTTGAGAGATTTATTTTTTGTTTGCCTGAATTGAATTTCAACCTATAAATGTTATAACCCTATTGACAAAGAAATACTTCTGATGCTATAGCTTTTATAATTTATACGCTTCAGCGAATGCCCGGGTTTTCTGAGTTATGTTACAAAGTTTATTAAAAAACATTTCAGAAACATTTCTTTTTACTTTTGATAAAAAGTGATATAAATCATATTTATCTAAGCAATTTGTTTGAAATGTTTGATAAAACTTGTAAAGCACCAGGAAGCAACGTTTCAAACTTTAGCAACGCAAATAAAGTAGTTCATTATTGTTTATTTGGAAGAACTACTTCGCTTTGAAGGAGCTGTGGTTTGGTGTAAATGCAACACAGTGAATGAACTTAAGTTGTATCATATATATTACATAATAGATGCCTTTGTATAATATTGACGGAACAAATGAATCACGAAGCGACAGGATCTTAAGACAAGCAGGCAAGTAGTTTTACAGAATAGGCTAGATGACTGGTTTTTTTTATTGTCCTATTCAAATGTGGCCCATAAATATAGCTGATTAATGAAAAGAACATTAAAATCTGATCAAAAATAAGCAACTTATAAGCATTTTAATATCATGCTAGACAGAGAGGCGAAACAGCAAATCGTGACGTCACTTCTCTGTACGCCATATAAATTATATTCTGACAAGTAAGGCAGGGACAGAGTTGTCTCTAACAAAAACTTTAAACGCTCATATATCAGAACATTATTAACCGATTTAAATAATGTTTTCAATTACCATACTATATTTACTAAAATTCTTCATCAAAGCTATTGGTTTCAACGATTTAAACATCAGTCATCTAGCCTATTGTAGTTTTCAAAATGTTGTATGGAAACCACAAAAAATAACAACTATGATAAAGTCAGTATTTAATGGTAACCTCTGACATAGTCCCTTTTTCAACCGACTTTAAAACAGGAGGTTCTCAATTTGACAGTATGTTTTTTTTTTGTATGTATGTTACGTGATTACTGCGCCAATTATGAATAAATTTTGATCTTTTTTTTTGAAAAAACAGAAAAATCTTTCAGGGGTGGTCCCATATACATTTTATCGAATTCGGTCAAATAGTTTGGTTTTTAAATCTAAATTCCTGGAATTGATCAAAATATGAAGATGCCATCCAAGTAGTCGACATTGAGGTCGGTTGTATTTTTTTTAAAAGCGTATTATGAGTTTTCAAAGTCGCCTATAATATTGTATGACGGAAAGAAAAAAATAATGATGTTTCCATAAAACAAAGGATTATGAAAACTAAAAATCTTCTTTTCTAGCCTATGTTTCGTAAAGGAAATGTGACCGTTTTAAATGTTTTCACCATAATTCAGTCACCCCAATGGTACTCTAAGTATACCTATATGTTTATATCACAGTTTGTCTATGTTACCGATGCATATGATTTGAAAACGCGTTTTTTAAATACACCGGGCGCCCAAAGCTTTAATTAAGCTTTAAACAATGGTAATAATACTTTATTATTTCAGTACGTTTTTTATAAAATTAATTCATCTAGAAGTGCTGGTAAATAATCGTACTTTAAAAGTTTGCAACCAAGTTAGTTACATACGCATTAGGCAGTCTTCAAGCAAAGTTATTCTTTTCGAGTTGTCAAAACTTGGAACCAAGTAAGTAATCTAAACGCAATCTTATAAAATATTTAGTTTAATAGTTTATAGTCCTTGACGAAATATTAAATCTAAGTACAGCAAAGTGACAAAGTATGCAATTGTGGTAACATAATGCACCTATTGAAGCAAAACTACCTATAAAAATGCAATAAACTGTTACTGCATTTACAACGACTTTATTAGGCACTTAGCAATAAAAATCTAGATTTTCTTTCTTTTCAACCGACTTCTAAAAAGGAGGTTCTCAATTCAACTGTATGTATTTTTTTTGTATGTGTGTTACGCGATTACTCCGCCAATTATGATGATGATAATTTTTTTGTTTGGTAGGTGGTCAGAGGTGGTCCCATATGCATTTTATCGAAATCGGTTTAGTAGTTTGGTTTATAAATCAAAATTACTAGAAAATATGAAGATGTGATCCAGGTATTCTAATTAGAAATCGGTAGTTTTTTTTTAAAGCTTATTATCTAGTTTTCTAAATCCTCTGTAATAAAAAACGATCAATATCTTTTGTTTATATTTTAGTAGTCTATATTAAAATTTTAGCAAATTATTTGGTTTATTCACCAACTCGACACGAGGGGCTGGATACGCGTGTGCCCAGTTGGTGTAACTCGAATAGTATTACTTTTTATTTCGTCATCAGCAGGCCTAACATGCGCACCGCGAGAAAATTTTCTCGATTCTACAAAACAGGACAAGGCTACGAATCTGTATAAGTTTGTCTCGTTTTCGCACGACATAAAGACACGACAAAATGTTCTCGCGGTGCGCATGTTAGCCCTGCTGGACGCGTTAAAACTTTAGCGTGTCCAGCAGGGCTGGCAGGGTCCAGGTGTCCAGATAGTGAATCTTACAATTATTCAAAGGTATCATCGGTATGCCTCATTTATTTATTTCTTCTTATTAATTCCTGCTATGAAACGAATACGAAAGTTATACCTAGGCTTACAAAAAAGCTATGTAGAGACAAAATAATTTTGATACATTTTTAATTGTCTGAGTACTTGACGGGCACTAAGAATCGTTCACAGTGAGCCGTGTGAACAATATTCTTATAGTGCCCGTTCGTAGACATTCGGAATCCAGCTTGTTCGATAGCAATCTCTGGAAACCTGATAAGGTCAACTTTTTGTTTCCATGTGTCGTCTATTATCTGGAGCTAGTTTTGAAAACTGTCATTATAGTTTTAATTTTTACGTATCTAAAAATCGTCTATGTCAAGGGTCAAGGTATGTCTAAAGTTAAGTGCTTTCTTAAGTCTCTCCTCGTTATTCATCCCTTTTCTCGTCACTAATTTGCTTTACGAAGCCGCGACGCATGACGTCAAGTTAATTACACTGCAGCGTATTCCGGATTGAGGAAGGTCGGCCAGTTTTAAAAACGCATATAAAACCACAGGAAATACTTCATAAATAGTTAATATTGCAGGGTAACGCTGCAACGGGGAAAGCGGGGGAATGCCGCGGTATCTGCAGTATGGTGTTTATCGAGGCCTCGCACTGCAGGAAACCAGGATGTCATCGAATGTGACGTAGCGGGAGTAGGTTCTTTGTGCGGGCGCGGGCGGGTCACATCCAGCGCCGCCACTGCGTGGGGCCACCGCCGCCGCCGCGCTCAAGCTCGGCTCGGGGGTGGAACGCAAGAATGCGGGCGTGCGTGCGGGCCGGCGCGGCGGCGGCGCGGCAGGCCGGCGGGCTGCCGGCCTGGTGCGGCAGGGGTGTGCGGGGTGCGGCCGGGGGATGCGTCGCGGCGCGCGGCGCGGGGCGCGGGCCAGCGCGTGCCGCAGACGCCGCAGTAGCGTGGAGGCGCCGCCGCGGCCGCTCGCCACCACCGCCACCTAAGGCGCTGCCGAGCGAGCGCGGACCCGCATCCGGTCGCGGACTCACTTGCGCTCCCGTACGCCGCCGCCGCGCCGGACTTCCAATGGTGGTTCCCGCGTACCCAAAGCACGGCGCCCGCGACCGCTCGCACGTGCGGCCCGCGCCTGTGCCGCCTCTGTAAAAGTGTTAGGTACCCTCGACACCGCGAGGAACGAGTTCCGATTCAGGTTAAGTGCTGGCATATCTTATAAGGATCAACTTTCGAAAAAGAGCGGAGACGGTCTCCGACTTGAGCTGTCAATTTCGCTTCTGTCCGCAGAAGGTATCGATGCTATTGTCTCCAATTTGCGTATTTGGATATTAACCGCCGTTGTTGTGTCGAGGTTGAAGCCGAGTTATATAAATGGTAATGATTTCGGAATAGGTAATATGCCCTGGGAAGGTTAGATCGTCGCTTGGTCACCGGTCGGTGCGCTAAAGCCTGGTCGGCGAGATGTTCTGGCGCGGTTCAGCTCACTAGCTATCCCAGACCTAAGGTTCTTACTTGTAGGTATCGGCTTGATGACATCGGGTTCGATATTCGAAGCCACACAAGCCCGCGTAATAGTCACATCACGCGCCTCATGAGGCCGCCTTACCTTTTATTTAAATGATATAACCGATTTGTTATATTAAATTTAGTTTTGCGGGAGTATTTTGAAATGTCGCCAAGATCTCGGCAGAAAGCACCATCTACAAAATAATATTAATGTCACTAAATGCGCCATTATAGCAAAGATAGAGCCCGACGTCATAATTTTAGACCAAATATTTTAAAATAGGTTTCCTTTTTATTAATAAAATTAGGTACCTATATTGTAAGAGTTTTATTTTCGTTATGTTCACGTTTATCACAAATAGATTTCTTGGAAGATTTAGCTCCGCTCTCTCATAGATTTATTTGGTTACATGACGTGTTTCATTTGTTTCTTTTTAAACGATGAAATTATATTTGAGTAATTGTACCTATTTGAATTATAATTATGTACTTACGTTTATAATAATTTTCATGGAAAATGATAATTAGGTAGAGTAGCTAGTAGTAGATATTTGAGAGTAGCGGGTAGTGTAGTGAATGTAGCTCACACTCTGTAGTAGCTCTCATTAGTCCGATAGCTGAGTGACTTTTTAATCTTTTTATCGTCACAACTGCGCTATATGCGGTAATTTCCTGCCATGGCCATTCACTTTGAGTTCCAGGATTTCTTGCCCTCATTAGCGACTTGTGTGAGACGGTTTCATTAAGGGAAAATTAACGTTTCAAAACTTTTACTCAATTAAGTATTATAGATTGTCTAAAGTAAGTAGCCTTTGGACCTGGGTTTGTCCTTAAACTGCAACCAGATCCACCGGAGGACGGGCAGCAGCGTCCTATCCGTTAATCCGTTTATATATATTATTATATATATACCCCTCTATTGGGAGGCCTTCGTCCAGCAGTGGACGTCTTATACTTAGCTGATGACGAAGAAATAGCCTTTGTTCCTGTACTTGTATTTCTGTCTTAGTAGATAGGTATGATACCTACAAATATTTTGTACGATTATTTGACTTACCTATAATACACTGTTTTAACTATCCCGTTAATAATAATAGAACTTTACGTATATAATGTATGTACTATAGGAAATACATTAAATAGGGTAATATCTCTTCTGGCTTAACAAAACAATTTATTACTCTTTGAATAAAAGCAAAATCTAGTCCAGATATTGTGGACTCAATCTTGGCGACCGAAGTACTGAACCAAACAATGCACCCATTGAATATAACCATAGATATACTACGATATAACAATGGACACAAGTATGTAAGTACCCAATTATAATATATTTTGGTGAATTCAACTTTATCTTCATAATAATAATAATTTATTTGCTTTAAACAATCTTTGTTTGCTTATTGCTAGTGGCAGTCTCTTTTTAAGCATAAAAATGCCTGTGACAGATTCTTAGATTTTCTAGGTAACTTTTGCGTTCCTATTCAAGAATTTTGATAAGAAAATCTTTGTGCTGGTTAAACATATAAGTACATAATCTACAATATACCTACGCTTAAATCTAATAGGATAGGTAAGCTTACGTACCTACATTGATGTTGCCAACACAAATACAATTATGTAAATGAGCTAAAGTTTTCAAACTAAACATCATGAGTTTGGATACGAAAACATAAATGCTCTCTTGGGTAAACTCATCTTTACTTAGTATCTACATATTTGTCTATAAACAATTAAACTCTTAAATGAATTTGTTGGAATATTAATGTTACAAAAACACTTAAACATAAGCTTTAAAAACATAGAAATACCATAAGTGTGGAAACACTTTATACAAAAATATTAAGATCTGTCAATTAAAGACACGAGATCAGTAATATTAGCATATTTGCGTCATAAAATATATCATTACAATATATGACACGAAAATGAAGGCAGCCGTAATTAAAAAGGAAATTAAGGTAAAAGGGTTTATCGATCTAATACTGAAGGGTTCGTTAGGCCAGTTTATATTGTTCGGGCACTCATCTTTAGGCTTCGAGGAAAAATATTCCGAGATTACATGATAGTTTTGATGAAAGTTCAGTAAACGTAATTTAAAGTGATTTATTTAGAGACTTTAAATACTATTTGATAAGTTTTAAATGTATTTTTATAACCTCAAACCACTTTTTACTATAAAATCTGTCGTTAAAAATAAAAAACATTTTTGTTTTATTTATACGGGATTAGTCACGTAATTAAGTCGGATAATCCTAATATATTTCCGACGCCCATCGGGCTCTGTTTTCACTCCTTGAATACATCACAGGATGTGACCGAAATGATATCACATGTATATCACTGTTTATTAAAGTTCAACGTATAAAGTATTGCCAATTTAACGTAGTAATACCGCCAGCATGCTGGAGACACTAAGTATCGGCTGGAAGAAGGCTTAAGCATTTATTTATCTCTTAACTTTGATTGGGGTAAAGGCAATAAGTATTTAATTGGTTTTGTAAATTAAGGAGATTAGAAAGTAATAGGAGAGCTACATGCGCCAAGGGTAGTAAGAATGTGCGTGTTTGGTTTTATTACACATACTAAAAGGCCAACAAAAATATACAATTTAATTTTAAATATTAATAGGTTAGCCATAAAATGTGTTCGGTGTCAATGCGATGTTTGTGAACATTTGAGTACTTAATTCATGCACCAGTACGAAAGAAAACAAATAAATTTGATATCTAAATATCATAATCATCAGATACCTACTAAAATATAAAAAATATTCTGCAATATTTCTTTTTTTTTAATTATTTTGTTTCAAAATAATTTTGATGCAAAATGAAAGTAATTTAAATAAAATTTTCTTCTGTCACAAGTCACTGTGAATAATAATACAAACATAAATTTGCTGTTATTCCAAACCAATAAACTGAAATCCTGAATAAAACCTTAGTTGTTACTGATGATCGTTACAGCCGAAGTTTTTAAAGAGCCATTAAAATAACGTTGTTCTTGGATTTCGAGTTGGCGAATCCTTTGTTGTTGAATTTGTGAAGATTGTCGCTCAAGATAATTCTCCAGGAAAAACTTAGGGGGATAAACGTAACGGGTCTCTTTGTTTTTATTTAATTTTTAAGTACATTTATTATGAATTGACTAGTTTCCCCATTAGTTTAGTTATTTGATGTTCTACCCTATATACACAACCCTTCATTGCAAATCCGTACAGCCGTTTCAGAGTTGAGTAGGAATTATTTAAATGATGGTCAACAATAGATATGAATGGTAGATGACTGATGTTTAAATCGTTTAAACTAATAGCTTTGATGAAGAATTTAAGTAAATATAGTATGTTTATAGAATATTTTTTTTAATCGGTTATTAATAATCTGATATATAAGCGTTTAAAGTTTTTGGTAGAGCCAACTCTGTCCCTTTCCCACAAAACAAAAAATTACGTCACGCTTTACTTGTCAGAATATAATTTATATGGCGTACAGAGAAGTGACGTCACGACTTGCTGTTCCGCCTCTCTGTCTAGTTTGATATTAAAATGCTTATAAGTTGCTTATTTTTGATCGGATTTTAATTATGCTATATTTATGGGCTAAACTTTAATAGGACAATAAAAAAAACCCAGTCATCTAGCCTATTCCTGGCATACGTACCTACTACAGCCCCCTTAGCACCAATTGGTATTTCCCCGGGCGGGAACATGATAAAGCTAGAATATGGATACGTCTGTCTCGTTTTCGCGGGGAAAAAATTGTGGATAGACTATTATCACGGCTCGCGTGTTAGGCGGGCAGTTCTTTGTTTGCCGACGACGTCACAGCTTACTCTGTTAGACTTGTATGTACATAAACAGTAAGTATGTAATTCGACTACCATATACGAGTACTTTTTAAAACTACGATGAATATACTTATACAACGTGTAACAAAAACGTTCAACAATACGGAAGGGTACTCATCATTATGAACAACTTTTCTTATGGGACCAACACTGAAAGCGCGAAAACAAAATCAGCTGTTCCATACATTTGGTCCATGGTCAATGAACTTTTTGTATGGGACAGTTGATATTTTTATTTATCAGCTATATTTATGAACCACATTTTAATAGGACAATAAAAAAAAACAGTCATCTAGCCTATTGGCTAACTATCTAGTTCCAGTTAAACTGTTTAGTTATCGTAATATATGGACCTGGTTATGTACTAAAACAGCATCCAGGACCACCGGAGGACAGGCAACAGCGTCCTCTCGGTTAACGGTGGTGAGCATTTTGCGATCACCAAGCCGCCCGCCAAGCGTGGGGATTATGACAACCAAGGGACACAGACTACTAAGGGATACAGAGTTATAAACTATATAAATAAAATATAAGCGGGAAAAAAAATCAAAGACAAAACGGTCTTACTATTCCGAGAATAATCAATATTTATTAAAAAATACCATATAGTTGTAATAAAATTCAGTTAACAAATTAATAGCAAAAGGTAGATCCTTCCCCGTGTTTCTCTGTTTTGTTTTATAATATTTTATTAATGTTTCAATTCAAACTCAAAATATTATTGCTACCTTACAATTACTTCGAATTTCCTATTGGCAACCTTAAATATACCTATGTACAACTATAAATGACACATGAACAACCCAACAACCATTTGTAAGTAATTAAAAAGACAAGCGACAAAAAAGGTAAATATCGGCAGCCAATACGCAGGGACTACGTTTATCAATTTTGTAAGTTTTTTGGCCTAACGCATAAGCATTGCTATTCAACTCGGCAATGCCGCCAGCATGCTGGGTACCCTACCGACTGGTAGTGGGTTTGAGCATTTGGATTGTCTCTAGACTTTCATCGGTCTGGATACAATCCTTTTGTTTTTCTGTAGACTAAGTTGTATAAGGTAGTCTTTGTAGTTTTTTGTATATTTAAGTATTCGAAACTAAACTACTATAAAATAAAATGGAAGGAGAATAGGATCGTCTCCAGGTAGACAACACGATGTATAATTTTAGTATCGTTTATAGTAAAAAAAGTTTGACTGATAAATCTTTTTTTAACTTATTATACAGGGTATTAAGGGGTTGGGTTGGCGGGGGTACTCATCATTGTGAACAACTTTTACTATAGCAGCAGCTGTTCCATACATTCTGTCAACAGTCAATGAACTTTTTCTATGAAACAGGTGTATTTTATGCGATTTTGGGGTTGGTCCCATTGTCAAAATTGTTTACAATTATGAGTACAATGACCCCTTTTCGCCTTAGTACACACCAAGCTTATAACCCGGTATGAGTACATAACAACTTTAAAATATAGGCATTTAAGAGTAGTTTCTTCAAAAGCAAAGTTTATTTGTTAGGTCGATTCTGCCAGTGTAGTTTATATTGCTTAATTAGTTCAGGAAATTTAACTCGGATGAAAACATTGGGCACGTTTTTATGACAGCGAGGATAACGTACAGGTTGCTCGAAAAGGAACGTCGAACATCGTATAGTTTTCGAAGTCAATCGCTATTATAGCTTATATAGTTTGTAATTTAACTGCTCCCTCGTGTCCACAGAAAAGCGAACTACTTCTTAGGTAGAACGGCTGTCAAAACAATGTTGTAAAGCAATGATATTATATATATAAGGAGGGAGATATCTCATATTGCGCCCTAAAATGGCCCTGTGAAGATGGCCCTAAGGACTGTCTCGCCTGTCTGCGCTCACTAAGCGAGACGCGCGCTATCCTTTTTGCTCTCATAAAAGTGCTATCATCTTTCGCACTCCAGCGCAAGTCGTAAACATGACGGCGCGTGGGTCATTTTCAAACGTTGTTTTATTACGCGATGGCGCATCCTTCGTAATCTTTGTTGTAAAGCAATTGTATGGAAAACCGCTGTCGCCAGTTTTACATTTATTTGTATAGAAACTACGACGAAAAAATGCCAATTATTGGTCGCGCATTTGAAGTATAACGCTAGAAATACCATTTTGCAAAAGATTAAAATTAAGATGCAATATGGTTTGATTTCCAACGCGTCTATTTAAATTGGCTTTTTGAGTAATCTCAGTTTAAAACATGAATATTGGAAGCTAGCGTGGCCCGTCACATTTCCGTTTATTCACTTCTCTCTTCAGTACTCGTGTTGATTTAATAAATGCTAATAAAGTTAACGAACATTAAACATCAATACTATATACGATCATAACGCCTACTTAAAAATATTTTGAAGTTACTAGCGAAATAGTAACGATTTAAGCATCAAGAGAGCGGTAAGCAAGGTCATTAACACGACTGCTCCACGGTTTTTCACGCAACATTTTTGCTTTCAGCCGTCGGCATTGAACCTTTTTAGTTGAACAGTCTCTGGTCAACTAATCGATGTAAACTTGCAAGGCTTAAACGCTTTTTTGTTGCAACTAAATAGCTACCGCAATTATCAACAATCAAACAATAAGTGTGTCTAGCAAAGTTGCTTTGATAGCAGCAAACACTTTTCTTTTTGTATGATTCTTAGTAATAACAGTTTAAAATTATAATTTGCTTCTTGTTTGTCTATCTGATTAATAACTAACTTTGAGTTCCTAAGCTGAACGTCGTCGAGACTTACGAAAGTGATTAAATTATATTTAAATAAAAGTATAGTATACGTTTTATTTAAAAACTGATAAAAATCAGTCACGGGATAAATTAATAAATAAATGGCAATAGATATAAAAGCTAGCTACTTTGATAATACTGTCCATAACTGAACATGAATGGCTTTTATTGGGCCAAACATGATATTTTATTAAAAAAATCTAAATCCACTTACTCTCTTAACTTAGCTAAGAGCACTCTCGATCAAGAACACTGTAATAAGTAGCTAAAAACTGGCTCTATAAGGTAACTTTCTAACAAAGAAACACAGACACACACGTGAACATTATATCACCCCCCTGTTTACGTCGGGAGTTAAAACACATGGAATATAAATACCTAATTCACAAAAAAAATTAGACTACCACTATAGACGATGAAAATTGTCGATAATTGCACTTATACATTTTGTGATAGTTCTCTGCAAAAAAATTGATGCACCAATCTCAACTATGGGCAAAGAGAAGTGAAATATAGCTTTTTTCCCGAGCAGCTCAGTTTCCCTAATTCATTTATCCTTGATTCGCGACTATTCTTTTCAGGTTCTCACAAACTGCATTGTATGGCAATACTAAGTTGATTACATTTTAGGCAAGCGAGAACAGTTTCAATTAGCGGCGTAATTCCTCCATGACCGCATTCTACGGGAATATAAGCTAAAACAAGCTCACCGGCGTCTAACAGATCTATACCAATTAAGCCCATGCATTTTGCTTCATAATATATTGCTTTCCAGAGATAATTATTACCTAGTTGCAATGTCTCAAAGTTTAACTCAGAACGCTTCTTAATAAATTAAACTCTTCACAAATATGTAAAACGAAGATCAAAGCTTTGGTGTTTATTTGGTTCAAAGCATTATCTTTGCTATTTAACGTGGCAATGCCGTCAACATGCTAGTACGCTGTCGACTGGTGGGCTTGAGTATTTAGATAAATAAATATCGGTGGACATTTTAACATTCATTTTTTGGATTGCCTTTAAGATTTTATCGATTGATAGGCAATGTAGGTGAATCTATTGTTTTCGTGTATTATGCTATGCAGATTAGGTAGGTAGTTAGATTGCATGCATTTTTTTAATACTGTAGTGTGACGAGATCTGCAAGACGTTCGCCTGGTGGTAAGCATCACACCTGCCACTAACTGTATAGTAGTGCTAGAATTATGAACAAGCGAACACAATCCTGCGCCGCACTGTACTGCGCTCGTCATCCTAAGATAGATGTTAAATCTCTTCATACCCAGTCATCAGGTTACATCTCTGGTAACCTTCCTCTTCAAACCGGAACACAGTAATGCTTGCACACTACTGCTTGGCGAATGAATAACTGGCAAAGGTGTGGTACTTCTCCAGGCGGAATCTGCAGTAGAGTCCTACCATTACAAGAACTGTTACCTAAGTACCACAGTTTTAGTCAATAAAGACTTTGCCCAAAACAAAGACTTTCCCAAAATTTGACAATACCGTGCAGAATATTGCATAGAAGACATGAAACCGTTCTCACTGCGCTGACTATGCAAAATTATACGACAAATCACAGAATCAATCCAGAGTAGCAGAACTTCAATTCGAGCGTACTTTGTCGTCACAATCTCTCTAGCCCGCTATAATACATCGTCCCCATCTATTTTCGACGTATTCGCGTATTACGTAAATCACGAAGTGTCATCAACCGTACTTATGTCGTCTAGTCTCAATGCAACAATTTTATTAATAGTGCAACGTAATTTTATTTATGGGCTACCATTTTGGAGGTTTTGTGAAGCATTTAGAATTAAATGATGATTATTATATCTGGCACTTTGTTTAACCACATTAACTCTGACGTCTAGAGCTAGTCACTCACTCTTTAAGAATTCACTCTCACTCAATGTTTACTTAATCTATCAAAACTAAATGTTACATACCTAATTACCATAACTAGCTTTTTACATTACTTTTTTTTACATTTACTTTAAAATCTATCTCATAAATTTATCATTTGAGAAAAGTTGTTGCACCTACCTATATTTGCTTTGAGCAGTGAACAATATAGGTTTAGGTATTCGTGAAATAGCCGTATTTATAAACAGAAAATTCGTATTTTTTTAACGATAAAGTAGTTTTTTAATTAATATAATATTTCAAGTTTATCCATTGAGTTTATCATAACAAAACGAAATTATGTCTAATCTAACAAAAAGTGAATTTAGCTATGTTAGGCTATGTGTAATATTGGGTATAAGTTTATTACAAAACAAATAGTAATTATCCGTTTCCAAGTGCAAGGTATAACAATCTGATTATGTGGCTGATTGATTTCCATCGGTGCGTGGAATTGATACGCAAAATTCAAACGGATGGATAAATGTATCACCAAACATTGCCAGTGGCTTGCGGCAATAATTGTTTAACTTTATAGTATTTAGTTTCATTGATCGTATTTAGTTTCAATGGAACACTATAAGCAGATTATACACGTAGGTATACACCTAAATAATTGACACAGGTTTTTGAAACAAATACACCAATTGCGATCATTCCATAATTTAATGTAAACCATCAACTTGTTTATGTAAAAACTTTTCATCAGGAGCTAATTCCTACTTAGTCTTATTACTTACCTATAATTTCACTTTATTACCTAGACTTTGTTGTTTTAAAACGGCAATGACGTAGTTACTTGCGTCATAGTGTGTAATCAGACTTGCATGTCATCAATCGTGATTAGGTTTTGACCAAAAATCTAGATTTATCCCTTTGCAGACCACGTTTGTATCAACTTTTCACTTGTTACGGAAGTGCATTTTGTCCGCCATGACTCGTATTAATTGCAAATATTAAAATGTCGCCACATTGTTCATTTGTGGATCAAGCACATTAGGACGGGCTGCAGCAGGGTGGAGCGCATTGCTAAAATCTGCCTAGACATACACACTCATCACTCACACACTTCACTTTCATACATTTTATATGAACTATCACACACTATGTCGGGCTGCAGCGGGGCGGATTATTGCGCTACGGAATTCGTGAGTGCGATGTGACCCGCTCCGCCCCGTTGCGCCCAGTCACCACGTCCGGCAATATACTGTACTCAAAATCTGTCAATGCGCTGCGGCCCGGTACGTCTAAGCATTTTGCGTAGCGATGGGGCCCGCTCAGCCCCGCTGCGGCCCGTCGTAATGTGGTCGATCCTTTAATCCATTTCTTATCAACCAGTGAGAGAGAGGAGCTAAATCGTCCAAGACATCAAAGGAACGTAAAATCAAGACGGCATCATTTACAACTGTCAGCATCCTAGTGCCGTATTAGTTTGGTTTACTTTCCCCTTATTGATAAAAACGGGGTAGCTAGTCAAATTTCAGGAGCACTTTCATTCTAAAATAAAAATAGGTGTTGCTGATTTGGAGGCTATTACTACTGACTATATTAATTAGGATTACATCTTACAGCTAGCTTATATATATATGGGTGGCGAGACCACCGATGATGTTTATTCAGCAGTCCAACACTTCGGCTTCCAACGAATTGCATTGGATGCTGAATAAGCAAGCTCTAGTCTAGAGACGGGTGAGATGGGAAGGCATAACTAGCTAACCTAGGAATAAATAATCCGTCGTTTGTATTTTTTTTCTAATTTGGGACTCGTTGGATGAAACAAAGGACGGCTGAACTATTCCGAAGCTACACCACGTTCCGATACATATACAAATTTAATCATACAAATTAGTTTTGACATTTGTAGAAACTTGTTTGTGAATATTAAAAAATCCTACTCTATCATGGCAATGTAGTAAAACTACAAAAAAAAACTAAATAAATGCTAATACCTATAATAATTTGGACTTCGTTTAATAGTCATCTATCTATCCGTCAAAAAATCTATACTAATACAATATTTACTTACATTGAACAAAAAACACGCTGTTCGTAAACCATGCCCGCAAAATAGATGTTTAGCTTTACAGCAGTCAAAGCGGAAGCAATATAAAAGGTGCCGTAAGGTATCTAATTCCGAATCATAATCTAAATCCAAATCCAATATACGTTCTCGACAGTTGAACTAATTCCTGTCATTTCAAAGATTTACGTTCAACATTTGCTACGACTTTCGGGAATTCAGAAACTTGAATTATTTTCACGGACTACAATAATTGTCACTATAAACTAAATTAACTATCGTTTGCGTCAAGGTATTGTCTAGCTTGTATTTGCGTCATTCTTAATGTTCACATAAAATTCACTAGGATTTTGATGGTTTTTGAGTCAGTCTGCTAACGCTGGCGCATGGCGGTGCGTAAAACATATTACATAGCATGGCTTTTCAATGGTCCATTTATGCCTACCCTCGAAGCCCTTCGAGGGTAGGCATAAAAATAGGCAGACTGCCATTTGTAGGTTGGTGGATTCACATACGCCATGGAATTTTTCCGGACGCATACAGGTTGTAGACTTGGGTATGTCCTAAAACTGCATCCAGAACCACCGGAGGACGGGCAGCAGTGTACTCTCAGTTAACGGTGGTGAGTATTTTGCGACAGCTGTCAGAACGTTGTTCTATAGCCAAAGGATAGGCCGCTCTGGCGAGATATGGCTCACAATTTATCGTATTTTTCTTGTGAAAAAGCAGTTCACCCACCTTCACTGCTTCATTTCACAGTTCGCGTTCGTTGGTGAAGTGCCATTCCAAGTTTTCTTGTATCATTTTGTTAAAATTCTGATAAATTGTTATTGTTACGTTAGGTTATTGTTATAATTTTTTGTTTGTCGTTATTTTTATTGATAGTAATTAATTAATTATTTGGCAAGGCGCACTTACTAATTTGCGTGGAATAAAGAAAACTTAAGAAATATTATGGGCAAATACTTTGTTAGACAAACAATAACCACAAACAACGCATAACAGATCTGATATAAATTGAATAAGGTTACTTTCAGAGAAATACACTAGGTTACTTTAATTTTTTTGACCTTTTCTACTTACTTTGCTTCATTCGTTCAAAATTTTCAGAACCACAGACTAGACGGTGAAACTGTTCAGGGCCATGTCTCTTCGTCGCTGTCTATCGGATTTTTAGGTACTATATTTTTTGTATAATTGGCTGTCAGCAAATCGCCCATTTTTATAAATAAATAAAATAAAAAAATAAAATAAATATTGTGGGGAACATTTATTACACACAGCGCCATCTAGCCCCATACTAAGCAAAGCTTGTATTATGGAAGCCAGATAGCTGATACAATACTTATATACATATTTTTTTTCGTAAAAAAAAATATTGGCACGTATACAACCTCTTTAGCTAAAAACTTACGGAATAGACTAGTATTACTAATGCAAATCATGTGCAAATCAAAGTTTTGTTTGATCGTAATTTTTAGGAGTATACCATCGTAAGGTACATACATTACGTGTTTTTTTCTCGTGCTGGACGGGAAAGGACGGTTTCTTGACATCATTGCATTTAAAAATATAGGCGATTATATTACATTATATATATATATATATAGTATATGTAGATAGGGGAAATACATGAAAAAAATAATTATCTCGACACATGGCCCGTCCGGGGTAATATTCCGTTATGTATGCAGCGAACTTTAATCCAGGTTGGCAACACATCGACGTGCTGGTGTTCATAGGTGATGTATCGCTTATATCATCAGACGAACCGTCTAACCATTTGCCATTTGCCAGAATAAATCAACCCAATTTCGCAGAAAATCTGAAACGCTCGCCTTCAACCACAGGGACCGTACTGTAGTAACATACACCTTATAAAGCAAAAGGATCGTGAACACTTTTATCACAGCCGTGATGCAGCGAAATATTTCGTCATACATAAAGTAGATTTGTTGAGTCGTGAAATAAGATTGTAAGAAAGCGTGAATTGCAGAAAATGTGTGGCTCGGTAAGTGAAGGAATTGATGCACCTTCCATTTGCGAGGCAAATCGTGCATAGAAGATAACTTACGTCATGCCATTTCTAAAATGCATTTATAAGACTTAGTGACCTATAGAGATGATATATTTTACGTGATCAGATTCTATTACATTGGCCAAATATATCGTCGGAAAGAATCGTGTCTTTTATTGGAAATCGATCTAGGTTTGGGGGCCAACTCGCCTGGCGGTAATTCTGGTTATTCATGATTACTAGGTGCAACTTAGCTTAATTCTTTTACAAGTTTGCAATACTTTGACACTGGTATCTTACTTAAAATCTTATCTCACACGAGATTAACCAATCTGTTTGTTCGTGTGATAACAGATAGAAAAATACTCAATGTGAACTAATCTCTAGTCGTCGTCAGCCATAAGACGTCTACTGCAGGACGAAGGCCTCCCAATAGAGGGGTGTTGCCATAATCCCCACGCTTGGCAGGCGGCTTGGGGATCGCAGAATGCTCACCACCGTTAACCAAAAGGACGCTGTTGCCCGTCCTCCGGTGGGCCTGGTTGCATTTTAAGGACATACCCAGGTCCACTAACTAAGTATATAGGGGTATATATAAGGTAGTAACTAGGTGAACTAATCTCTAGTAAACAAATTCAATAGTGAAATTTATTTTTGGGTTTTACACGACTGCCCAAAAAAATGAGTGTAATGTTTTCATGGTTCATGTTAAGAGTATGTATGTGAGTTTCTATAATCCAATCCTTAACTTCTAAAAGCCTTGAATAGATTTGATGTATCGTTAGAATCCTTATATCGCTACTGGCTTGGCTGGTTAACTGGCAATACATTTTTTGTAAACATTTACAATATGGCGGCTGTGGTGCCATTTTCAAATTTATGTTACAGGTACGAAGTGTATAGGGTTTTAGAATCAAAAATCAACAGTAGACCGAAGAAGTGAGCATTGATTGTTCTATTTGCAAACATTGGTTCGCTTTTTTAGCTCAGACTCTCAACTCCGAGATTGCAGTAAGCTCGGAATGTTACTATAGAGATAGGTATCTGTTATACGAACGGAAAACTCAATGCATTCTCGAGATTCATTCAACGTCTGGATCCAAAAGTTTGACGACAATAAAACTATTTATTGATGACATTAAAATACAACTTAATACTAGGGCAATAAATAGCCTTACCGCTATGAACAATCTCTTCCAGATAACGTGTAACTAAAAGTTTTTTCTCTCTATAATGTGTAAAAATTGTTATTAATAATAATTTCTCCAATTAATCCTACACATTTTGACACAGCGATGTGCCATGGACAATAGTTACTTAGTATACGTAATAGCCCCTCTATCTAAATGAAAATATTTCACACGTTTCTATCAAATTACTTTCAATCATTTGTATGCTAAGAATAAGAATATATTTATTGCCAAAAACACGAAGAACAACACTAAAATAAAACATAACAGTCGTTGTTCGGCAATAGGGGTACGCTCAGCGCTGTGCTGCGTGCTCCAGAAGGGTCACGCAGGGCTGGTTTTCAGCGTACTCCTATGCTCAGATAAAAGGTGTAAGGTGTAAAGTGAGGGTGTAAGGTAAGCTATATTATTGTTGTGAAAAATGCTGGATTTATATAATTATGTAAAATGCTTTGTTTGCCCCAAAAAATGTCCACTCTTTACTAATAACAATAACAATAACTTTATGGACCACTCTCGATATCCCGATTTGTATCAATTGTTTATTGGTAAAACAAATCACTGTACCCGGTACCGAGTGATGACCACAAATTGCGTGGCGACCGCATAAAAGGCCTTGCATACAATACAGTCCAGCTTTCATGCACGTGTGATGCATGATGCATGGGTTAGGGTTGGCAGATAAAACGGCGCGGTCGCGTTATACTCAAATTAGCCCCATACACAAATCAATGCCCAGTTATAGTAAGGCATAGTTGGCACGTTTTTCTCGTACAATGAAGCCGTACCAAAGAGGCCACATATTTGGTCGGCGTTAGTACGTCGCTTCGACATTTCCTCCCGACCCCATTGTTATGCGAGACAGTTTGACGCCGATCTGAAGCCCGGTAAGAGACTAGCACGGATAAGATGGTTCGGGCGGCCTATTTAATCACTAATCAAATTACACTGTTTGCCCTTGACTCTAGCTAATCTGGTACTTTTATGGAGCGAATTCGTACTTGAACTTTAATAGTTTTTTTTGTTGTTTATACAATCGTGAGATTGTGGTGCTAGTTCCAAGCTTCCAGGCCCGTCGCAATGCATCCTACAGCTTTAAAGTATGCAGATTTAAAAACTCTGGTGAATGTAAACAAAACGTTGCTAGGAAATCTGCATACATTATTATGATTGGTTACAGTGCTGACTCTTCCAAGTAAAATATTGAACACGTTAGTAATTAATTTGACTAAAATAAGTCTGGGTCTTGGTTTTTTAATGCTATGCAGTGACAGAAAAGTCCCGCGCGTCTATCGCTGGACTTTCCTTGTCCTCCCTTCATTTTTGCTTACCTCGTGGTAAGCATTGCGCCTGCCCATAACAGTAGCAGAGCTGCGCCGAATGCACTGCGCTCTTCATCCTGAGATATTATGTCAAAACCTCTTCATGCCCCGTACATTGCCCTTCAAACCGCAAACGGTAATAAATGCTTGCACACTACTACTGGCGGTTGAAAAATTGGCAAAAGGGTGGTGCTATCCCAGACAGACTCTGTAATAGAGTCCTACCACTGAAGGGTCTAGTTCAGATTAAAATGCTTATGTTTTTTACAATTTACCAAAGAACTGTAAAGGGATTTGGCAGATTGGACAAATAAATATGAGCCTAAGGACCAAATTCTAAATTACTTTAATAAATAATAAATATGTAATACTAGAGGCCGCCCGCGACTTCGTCCGCGTACGGAAGAAATTCGGCCCGCTCCCAAAATTCAATTTCAATTTTTTTTCTTGATTCAACTCTTGACTGGTTTATTTTGTCTATTTTGACTTTCACATTTGGTTTTAGATAGCTGTTAAGCCATTTAAGAGGGCATCCGGTGAGCGATTCTCCATACAAACGTGTTCCCCTATTTTCTTCCTGGATAATGCCTCAAGAGCAAACTGTAGGCATGTCTCTGTCATTTCCTTTTTTAGCAACTAATAGGGAATACGTAGATGTTTTTTTTATTGACTCACGAAAAAGCTGATTAGCAACAAAACAAATTATCGAAAGTAAAATTTTGATATGTGCACAAATAACGATGTTATAAACATTTTAGTTCCATGTTTGTTCTGTGTCTGGGTGTAGTATGTATTATAAGTATGTATTTACGAAAAAAAATATGTATATAAGTATTCTATCAGCTATCTCGTTTCCATAATACAAGCTTTGCTTAGTACGGGGCTAGATGCTGCTGTGTGTAAAATGTCCCCCAATATTTATTTATGTTAGACAGGGCCACTATACTAGGTTTATGACGTCAATGTCCACGATTCCAAACAAATTCTATAATAGCAAGTGTTTCGCTAGAAAGAGACATATGACTCCCTCCCAAAAACTTTGAACACCTATATTTCAGAACTTTACCAGCCGATTTCAACTATTTTTCGACGTAAGCATCAGACTCAGTTAAACTATTCATTTATCTTATTATTTTTAATAATTGAAACACATGCATATTCTCTATTGCTAAAAGAAATATAACCCTTTAAAATATTTTCATTATAATCTTGTTAGTAAGTTGCTGAAACAAAGAAAATTACAGAGACATGTCTATAGTATACGTAGAATTTAAGTATAAAAATATATCTTTGTTCTGAAGGCATTATCCAGGAATAAAATAGGGGAATACTTTTGTATGGAGTATCGCTCACCAGATTCCCTCTTAAAGCTTTGAATAGTTATACTTAATAATAAGTATTAAAAAAACCATTATATTTGTACTGAATTGCTATAAACTGTTTGACACAATCGCGTAGTGTTGTTGCTAAAAGCGAATAGTTACAGTTGGATAAAGTTTAACCATTAAAATCAAAATTTGCATCCACACTGCAATGTGCCTTACGCCAGCCAGTGAAACTGCAGAGCTAAGAACATAATTTAAGACTGTTAAGCAGAACTTATGATAACTACTTCAATTGCTTTGCAGCCAGGTTTAGATAAGTTGATAGTATTTTGTTCCAAACGATTTAGGTACGAGTATACACTAAATTAACACTTGTCTTCAGCTACAGCCACTACAAAATATACTTACACAAAACTTTTCTGTACATTGGTGTGACGAGACTAGGAATAAGTTTGCCTGGTAGTAAGCATCACGCCTGCTCCATATATCTATAGTAGCATAGTGTCAGAATTGTTCAGAAATCTTGCACCGCACTGCACTGTGCTCGTCACCCTGAGATATTAGAAGTTAAATCTCTTCATGCCTATATTTCTCTGTAGCATTACCCTTCAAACCGAAAAACAGTAGATAATGCTTGCATACTATTGCTTGGCGGTTGATAACTACCAAACATGTGGTACTTTCCCAGGCAAACTGCAATAGAGTCCCCACAAAAAAACTTTCACATTAGAATGTTATGGTTGCCGATTTGAAAAGTAAATCAACTGTTGTTTTCATTCCAGTCTAGTGTGTCTAAACTATTTTGAATCACACCGTTACTTGACATCGAATTGTTTGTGATGCACTGAGGTTGATTATCGCTTGCGTACTAGCGAGGGGGGAAACGCAAATTCAACTGCAAAAAAGTTAGTTATTTAAATACTAGTTTTATGATTCAGCTTAAACAGAGAAACCTTTGTTACTCAACTAACTCCTCTGTATCGGCTCAAAAGATAGCTAGGCTAGGATGGACAGAGGCGTATACCATACCGTCGGGTATAATCAATAGCCAGAAAACGTACACTGTGGACGAAGGGCTCCCCCTTAATTGGGGGGGGGCTTGCCATAATCGCTTGGGGATGCTGCTGCCCGTCCTCCGGTGGTCTTCTGGGTGCAGTTTTAGGACATAACCAGGTACTTCGTATATAGAACTCACACACACTGTCCTAATAGGCTTATTTTATATCTTACCAAAAGGCTAGGTGGAAGTCAAACATGGAATTGTATGCGTTAAAAAAATTGCAGTAGTATCTAAATTGACATCGCGATGACGGCACTGCTTACATGACATGACAGCCCAAAATAAGGAGTGTTATTGTTTTCAAGGTTCGTGTATGAATGTGAGCTACTTTATTCCATCATAACTTGTAAATGCCTGAACACCGTTGGATTTATGGGCTATCGTTAGAATCCTTTCATCATCCCGAGTGATTCTGTTTTACAAATGTGAAAAATGTACTTTATTAATAATTACTTTGTTTTTTGTCAAGGCAGTTGTGTTTTAGATAGTCATTAGACGTCTTATTAAGACTTTATTACCTGAAACAAAAGTTTTTGTTTCTACGCAACATTGGCAGAATTACCTCAAAAAACCGTTAATCAAAAGTTGAAGTTGACCGTTATATCAAAATGTATACAATCTAAATATCTGATCTAACTAATCTATTATACAAACAGATAAAAGTCTTAAGACTGACCGTCTTATGCAACACAAAAACGTATTTAAAACCTATTTTATTTCAAAAGTGTTTAGTGTTCGTTTTTCAAACTCAATTCTTAGTTAGAAAGAAATTGACAAAACTCTTTGTAACTAAAAGAGATTTTAAATAGGTTTTAGTGTTTTATGCGTAAGACGGTAATAATAAGGTCTTTACCTATGAAATTGCCGTTTTGTATGGAATAAGTGAAAGTACTTATTTTTTTAAACTTTTTTATTTCTGTTATTCAAAGTAATCACCCATGCAATCGACGCATCTTTGCCAACGAATTGGCAGTTTATTGATGCCCTTCTTGTAAAAATCAGCTGGACGGGAGGCAACAAACTCTTCAAAGGCATTTTGTACTGCCTCTCGGTAATTGAATTTTTTACCCACTAAAAATCTGACTAAATTTTGGAAAAAAGTAATAGTCGGTAAGTGCAAGGTCTGGTGAGTATGGCGGTTGAGGGAAAGCTTCCAACCCCAGCTCTTGCAGCTTGGAGACTGTCTGTAGCAGAAGCGCGAGGCAGGTCTCGACGCGTACGCTGCGCTGGCGATCGTTAAGTTCGTGGGGCACCTCTCATCTATCAAGTTTTTTTACCTTGCCTATTTGTCGCAAATGGATCAAAATTATTTTGATGCTAACATCAAAAGCTGCTGCTAGCTCAGCTGTAGATTGAGTTTCGTCAGCTTCCACAATCGCCTTTAATTCATCATTGTTGACCAAAGTCTCCGGACGACCACTAGCTTCATTTTTCAAGTAAAAATTTCCAGAACAGAACCGGGAAAACCAATAACGGGTTGTGCGTTCGTTTGTACAGTTCTCTCCGTAAACGTTTTTGATATTACGTGACGTTTTTGTCGCGTTGGTGCCACGACGGAACTCATATTCCATAATAACACGAATTTTTAAAGTATCCATTATGACGAAAAATTTTCAAATGTAATGAAAATACAACGCTAATCAATAAACAAAAGACTGAGTTTGTAAAAAGAATGTAATGTTTTTAAGACAAAATTAATTTGAATTCATAATACAAAGCCATTCCAAACTTTTTTTCTATTTGAAATGACCAGTACTGAAGAACGGCAATTTCATAGGTAAAGACCTATTATTAGTAGGTGTTCCATTGTGGATCCATTTTGAACCAACCATATACGAGTAAAACGCCCGAGTGCTACAGTTTGGCGTAGATTTTGGTTATTAGCGGCGAGACTAGGTTACCAAGTCGCATTTGACAGACGACGATCAAGCGGCGTTATTTATCAAGCGATACAAACGTAAGTTTTGATGGTAGCACCCTGCAGGCTGGCGCAGTGCACAGCACGGCCTCGAGACGTGACCTCCCTAACTTACCCCCTTCCAAAAATGTGGAGGGGGGGTAATAAATCCTTCCGCATTCCCCCGACGTTACCCGAAATACGAGCCTTGCCAAATCGTACCTTAAAAACCCCAGTTTTCAGTTTAAATTGTGTTGAACTATATTTCGTCGAAAAGTTAGGCGCTCTTAGAATGCAATTGTATTTAACAGATATCAACATGTTCGCAAGCGAATCATTTTTATGGTTAAAAAACCTAATTGAGTCGCAACCCATCGTTTACGCTTGTTTTGTTATTATGGCATAAGTATGTAGGCTTAAAGCATAATTATAATAGGGTAGATGACTGATGAAACTGATGATGATTCGTTGAAACCAATAGCGTTGATGAAGAATTTAAGAAAATATAGTATGTTTATTGAAAAAATAATTTAAATCGGTTACTAATGTTCTGATATATGAGCGTTTAAAGTTTTTGTTAAAGACAACTCTGTCCCTTTCCCACAAAACAAAAAAATTACGTCACGCCTTACTTGTCAGAATATAATTTATATGGCGTACAGAGAAGTGACGTCACGATTTGCTGTTTTTTCTCTCTGTCTAGCATGATATTAAAATGCTTATAAGTTGCTTATTTTTGATCAGATTTTCATTTTCTTTTCATTAATCAGCTATATTTATGGGCCACATATTAATAGGACAATAAAAAACAGTCATCTAGCCTATAGTGTCACACTATGTAAATGTACTTATATTGTTAAACTATAACTACTAGTATTATAGTAGTATTATTTTTGATTGCAATAAAGGCTAGGGCGCTGACTTTTTCTTTAATTTTTTTTCTCTACTAGCTGCACCCCGCAGTCTTACCAGCGTGAAAAAAAAACGATACAAACGTAAAAATGAAAATCGGTGATGACGATGATGATAAAGAGTAGCTTTACTTTATTCCAAGAAATGAGCTATCTCCATTCCAAGATTCATCTAAATCCGTTAAGCCGTTTTGGCGTGAAGTGAAACCTACTAACTATTTCTCATTTATAATATTAATGAGTGATTGTTTGGAAAAGGCTCTAAACATGTATCTATCCTCTACCTATGTGTAATAAAATGAAAAAAACCTTACAACTATTCTATAGGCTTCCATTCCATATACCTGGAATAGTAAAGGAGGTATGGGTATCCTGCATAGTAAGAGAGAGCGGCGCATAGCGCATGTCATTATATATTTTGCCACCGCAACAATTTCCCAAGTAAATGCTTCGAATGCGGTACAAGAGGCTTTAAAAATCGCGTGTCATGTAATAGGAAATACGGCTGTTAGTACAGCTAACGGTTGGCAGTTAGCAGCTTACGTTATTGCCCCTAAATAAAGCATTCATTTGCAAGATATACGCAAATTTGTCGCTTTACAGGCCAATAATTTAAGAGGTTGTATCTCCTTGATCGAAACAAAATCGCGGAAGTTAATATTATTAAACAGAACGGTAAAAAACCCTCATCTTTCACTTATTAGCATTGCTTTGTTAAAATCATTCGTATGCTATCCTAAAAGGTTCTACCAGCTTAGCTACAATAACACGTTGTTAATGCGCCTGCCTGTGCCAGAAAAAGACCCGAGTAAGATAGTTTAGTTAACTTAATATATGAGTCAGCAAAATAAAACGTCCTGAAACTTCGTCGAAACATTTCGGGCATACTTGAGCAACCACAGCGAATGCCAACACGTTATGTAATACCTACTTAGTATCTACATCGTTTAGTACATCTACTGATGTTTAGTCTACATCTACTGATGTTTAGTGGACCAATGTTTAGTAGGTATATAGTTACTTCAGAAAAAATAACTGACATTGACGGACAATAGTATATTGTTACCCTAGGGGTGAAAGTAGCTTAGTTAGTCCCGAGAGGGGGTTTGGCGCCCTCGCTACGCTCGGGCGCTAATAGTTCGAGGGACTAAATAAGTCTTTAACCCCGAGGTAAACACTGTGCTTTTCATTACGATAACAAGGAAACTAAAAATAAACTGACACTGGGAAATGCACGAGAACGACCATAATCCACTGAGGAGAAAAAAAAAGTTGGAACATGGTTCAATACAAATTTATGTGAAAATAGAACTAGTAATTTTTTTATAATTTGAGTGTCTGTCAGTTGAAAGTGATTCTCCCTAGGGCTGAAATGTATTACTTTCAACCCGCTCCTCAGGCAACTTCAAACCTACTTTCCGAGTATGAGTAATGAAAAATAATTTATTAGGAGTATACAAGTTTATATAGTTTAATTACATAATTATATAATGTGTAATAAAAAGGTACAACAACACTGAAGGATATGTATGTATTCATTATTATGAACAACTTTTACTTTGGGGTCAACCGATAAAAAAACAGCTGTTCTGTACAAAAAGTTCATTGATCTTGGCCAAAAAGTATGGAACAGCTGATATTTTTTCAGTGTAGTTCCCAAAGTAAAAGTTGTTCAGTCCTATTTCTTAGATAGAACGGCTGTCAAAACTATGTTGTAAAGCAATTGTATGGAAAACCGCTATCGCCAGTTTCACACTTATTACACGGGCGGCGATGCATGCGTCTAGTGCTGTAGCTATAGCTACGTACCTACGTACACCTATAGCTAACCCATCGCGTTTATCGTGCGCACTGTTACACACGTCTATTTTGTATTAGCTAGAGATAAAATATTTTTCTGCTCATAATATATAATATTAATTGCAATAAGTCATTAATGTAAAATGTAACAGAAGTTTATCAACTTATCGGACTGGATTTACGTTCGTAATTATTATGGGACTCAAATTCACGGCTCGGTCCACTGTGTTAAAGAAGACGCATTGTTGCCAGTCCTGACAGTAACTTAGGAAAAACCAAAGTTACATTCGCAGCAATGGTTCAAGTATTATTGAACATGTTATGTACGCGTCCGGGTATAAATTCTATTAGCTCGGCCTTTTGAGGTAGGTAGATATGAACAATAAACTGAGCCCGGAGAGCCCAGTTAGTAAATTATCATTTTATTCCCACGAATCCCGTTAAATATGTTTACTTATGCTATCAGTGCTTTGCCGGAGTAAATAGCCATTAGCGAACAGGTGAGCTTATTGTTTGAAGTATATAAAATGAATTAGCTCCGAAAGTATTTATTACGTTAGTTATATAATATTCGTTGAGGTAATTTGAATGATTTATTTTATGGCAAATTTAAACGTATTTTTAAAACTTATAAAATACGTTATTTACCAGAGAAATTACTGGGTGTGAAGAGATTTAACATCTAATATCTCAGGGTGACGAGCGCAGTGCAGTGCGGCGCAGGATTGTGTTCGTAAGTTCACAATTCTCGCACTGCTAAGCTGCTGTTAGTGGCAGGCGTGACGCTTACCACCAGGCGAACGTCTTTATCGTCTCCTCACTTGAAAGTATATAAAAAAAAACATTAAGGCCATATTTTTTTTAGAAAAAAAACTTCAGCTTATTTGGCTCCCAAATAAATAATTGAAAAACAAAAAAAAAAAAAAAATTACTTAGATATATAAACGAACAAAAACATGTGACAGAATTAAGACAGACATAGAAGACAAGAACACACATTTAAACAAATAGAATTAATATCATACCAAGTACGTATAAGTATAGGTAATAATAATACCTATTCAGAAGTTGCTTTCTTCAACAAACAATGCTGGCTCTAAACTCCTTAATCCCTCAGGAAAACCCAATGATATAACAAATATTCCTACATTCAATCGGCATCAGTAAACAACGTTGGGGTAACGCTAAAGTTACTTTATCTATTTAACCCCAACTCTCTAACTATGTATAATAAACTACAGTATTGATGTACCTGAAACTTAAGGAGTTATACTACTGGTGGCCAAGTTGAAACATTTCGGATAGGAACCGGTTGTTAAGGTGAGTGAACACCCACAGTATCGAGGTATTTTATACAAATTGTCCTTCTCCGTTCTCAGATTCAAAATCAAAGAATAAGAGTACAGTAGGTACTCACCACTGAAGAGAGAAGTAAATGTAGGGCTTTCGCTTTTCTGTGGTAATTACTCACAGAGATTTTGCGATTCATAATAGATGAATAAAAATTTAATAAACGTAGCAATTGGCTTATGATAATACAAACAAATGATTAAATAATTGTACATTACTCACCTAGAGCAAAAGTAAAGAATGTCTCAGATCTCATGTTTGTGACATATTATACATGCGATCTGTATAATTTACAATTTTTACTACGTATTTCATGGTAAGCAAAGAATTCACAATTTTTTTATAGTGTGTTATTGAGTTTTGCTGGCTAGGCAGAATGCAACAGAACCATTCATTACACTCTGCGCTGGAAGTTAGTTACTGAAGTTGCAGATGCCACAATATCCCCATATTGTGGCCATAATATCCCCATATTGTGGCCATAATATGCCCACACTGTGACATAATATCCTCATATTGTGGCCTTAATATTCACGCATTGTGGGCATAATATCCCCATATTGTGGCATCTGTAGTAAAAACAAAGACTCGGAATAATTCTAGTTTTCAATCTTGTTGACTAAATGTACTACTCGCAGCATCCAAAGTTTTGCTTAATAAATAAATTAAGCAATACTTTTATTAAATAAATATACTTTATTTTTATTTATTTCTTTACTTTTTGTATATTATTGTTACCATTCAATATAAACATATTATGTCTTAGTCCTACGGACAAAAAAGTTTAATTCGTGAATTTTTTGGGTACCTACTTGTTTATACCAAAAATAAAGTGATTGTTTGTCGAGAGAGAGGTGCTCTAAATCCTCCAAGTTTGTCGATAAAAAATAAAGCAAAAGGTTTGATCTAACAATGTAACCGATTTGTGCCAGAGGAAGAATAAAAGCACTTGCCCAGATTTTTTATAAGCTTTGTGCTTATCCAATTCAAAACAAAATTTTATTTAAAATCAAAGAACAGTATAAATTCCAGCTCAACGTCAAGTTGGATGAATGTATCGAAACCTACTATTGTACGAACAAAAACAAAGGCGCATCTGGTAATTGAAACCGGCGTGTTGGCGCTTTTTCTATTGAAAACAAATAACACGCGATACACGTAATTTGTTTTCAATTGCTGAGATAAGGGTTTGACAAAGTTGGATGTAGGAAATATTGTAAAAAAGCTGTGAGGGAGAAATACAACTCTCATTCTTTATCTCTTCATTATACTGCTGACTTCCCGAATTTCGTAAATATTTAATTTTATGTACGTAACCTAAAATTTAGAACTTGAATGAATAAGGCTTATGCACACATAATTATGTTTTGAAATTATTTTATTGCCACAATCAAAGTATTTACATAACTTAGCGTTAATTGACGTCATCAGCAGCCCGGAGACGTCCACAGAACCAAGGTCTCCCCCTTAGACCGCCACACTACGACAACCTGCCAACCCGACCAAATGCAAAATGGACTCGCGCGTTGGGAGTTCCATAACAACACACATAATAGTTATATCACATTTTCCTAACAGACTCCAAATGTTAGCTTGGATATTGGATACTCTACAGTTATGGAAAGCCAAAAAAATACTAGCTGTTTCTGAACACGTGCTTTTTCTCTTTCCCAGTAATTGGTCAGCCACAATCGTGCGCGACTATTAAACTCAACTTTATACAAGCGAAGCACTATGTTAGTTAAGGTATTTTCATCACACTTGCTCGTAAAGTGGATCTTATTACATCGGTTTTAGGCTCATAATCCAAGCTATTACGCACATGTGCTTTTTTCTTTACATTACGGCACTTGTGCTATAATAGGTATAACCCGGTAAATTCATGTTTGTACGTGACTGCAATTAGACGTATGTATACGAAGCACTCTTAATATAGCCGGGTAATTCTTACAGTTTCTTTGTAATAGAAACAAAGAGTTCTTATGCCGTTGAAGTAAATGTCAACCTACGCGCGCATTGCTGATTTGGGCATTTTCCGCAAATGTTTGTTGACGTTTTCGCTGTGTGATTGATTATTATTAAAAAAAGTTTGTTTTTTCCTCGCAAGTGTGATGAAAACAGTCGTATGGAACTCTTGTGCTATGTTAGTCATTACGCTCTCGGCTTCCTTATCGCGCTCGCCTGCAGCTCGCGCGCATAATACTGCCTCTAGGTGTAATGACCAACATAGCAAACTTGTATCATAATGTACTATTCTATTCAAATACACAAAACAAAAAAACGAGAATCTAAATGCGTAGGTTACTAGGCAACTAGGCCACGTGCCGTACGTGGCCAAGAGGTACAACTTTGTCATACCTCCACTCCATACCTGTTGGCCAATAAATAAGTTTTGTGTCCATATTGTCCTATGTTTGATTAAGTACTTGGAAAGACGACGATACGTCCTTGTTTATATTGTTTTCTTAAAGATTTTCATAGAATATGAAAGAAGTTATGAGAGGTTCGAGTTATGTGAGCTCTAGCAACTATTCTATTTCTGTGCAATATTACTTCGATAGATTTATTTATAATGACCATACCTTCCTTATTTGTTCCTGCTAGGCCAATATTTTTGCCCTTATTGTCCGCTAAGTATTGTGCAAAACTTTAGACGACTTGTTGAAGATAGTATGTTTTTGGGTTTATCAGCTCAACTGAAGATATTCATAAAAATCGAGAGACGTTATAAGAGCTTTCTTCAGATAAGAGGGGTCTAGCTACGAGTACCTACCAATCGAGAGATTTATAGCCGATCGCAAATTTCCGTGGAATATTACCTCGATAGTTTCATTGATGTCGATCGTTAATAGTTATTTATGATACTAGTGCCGTAAGTTAGTTTTTGTAACCGAGTAGACGAATGTCATATTACCATAGTCACGAGTTTGTAAAAACCAATTCCGCACGTGTGCCATACAACGTTTTACAACATATTTGCGAGAAAACAGATAAAAAAGTACAACAGAGAATGAAACAAACTTTATTATTTTGTTTATAAATATTGGTCGGAAAGTCGCAAATAAATACTTGACACTGGCAAATGCACAAAGTGCGACGCCATAATTCTCCTAGGACGAAAGCTGAAATGGCGCAAATTAGCAAATGGCGCTACGTGCGCGTGGTGAAAATTAGAACTACATTTTTCGTCTCATTTTCTATTTAATAGAGTAATACAAACGTATTGAGCAAAAGCGCTTCCAAGGAGGTTCGATCATTCAGCTTATTTATTCTCGTATAGTGAAACTCCTTGGTGGAAGTCTTATATATTTTTATAGAAATTAAAAAAAATACCGTAAAGAATACGCAATTACGCACGGCGCTATACAACTAGGCGTGCGGCAAAATAGGTTCACCGCACGCCTAGCTATTTTACCGCACGCCTAGTTGTATGGTGCGTAATGTAAAATTTTCGAACGATGTATACAGGCTTCGTAAATGACTTTTTCGAGCAAATGTGTTGTAAAAAATATAACGTGAATATCAAGCTTACATTTTCCATATTTAAAGACTAAACTATTTACTCGAAACTTTGGCTCTACCATTACAAAGTTCGCTACCCGTTCCATCTTGAGATAAGTTCAATGATGTAATTTTCACCGAGTCTCAATGGGAGCAAATATTCCTGTTAATCTCAACTAGATCGAACTTGTGAAATACTAAAATAAAAAAATACCGTTAGAGTACGTACCTACAGAGATTTGCGCAAATCGATCAATATGCAAAGTCTATAATTTCAAGAAATTAGATTAATGTAAGTACGTACTTTCCAAAATTAAATGTACTTATAGGTATTACTTGTTTCTTAGACACAAGTAAAACCTTGTTAGTTAGGTTGAGACGTTTCAGTTTGGGAGACGACCTTGTTTCAAAGTAACAATTGCTTAATCTGTGTCTTGCGCCATACAACTAACCTCCGTCCGGCCTTGAACAAGGAGTCGAAGGAGTCCTCTGTTACATAACAGGGCTTAGGAAAATCGTACTTGATACTATTGACGATATATTTTCTACGACTTTGTTACACATTTTGTTAAAACTTAAAATATGAAGGACTGTCTTTGGTGTAGCTTCGGAATAAATAATCCGTCTTATGTCTTTATCTATCGAACTACTTAAAAACATCACATAAGGTATTAAAAGTCATTTAATTTCTTCTGCGCAATATAAAACAAAAGAACCAAAGTCACCGACATAGCTCGCAGGGTTTGCAAATTGAAGTAGCAATGGGCAGGCCAGTTCGCTCGACGAACTGATAACCGATGGGGATGAAAGGTTCTTGAGCGCTGACCGCGATCCAGGAGACGCAGCGTAGGAAGGCCTCCCACTAGGTGGACTGACGACATTGTAAACGTCGCGGGCAACCGGTAGATGCAAATGGCAGGTTGTCGTACAGTGTGGTGGTCTAAGGGGGAGGCCTTTGGCTCATGACGATGATGATGAATGTGAAACTAAAGTGCGCAATATTAGCTAATGTCATTTAACGTTAAGCAGCGTTTTAAAGTAAGGCTCTTTTAAGAAAGGAAAAGACACGGATTAATTTGGCAATAAGAACAAAATAAAGAAGAGTATATTCTCTATTTTTCTCTCGTTGGCCATGACGAGCTCGGGCGAAGCAAATCTGATCAGCAAATCAGTTTTGTTAGTATAAAGAGGAAATGAGATTGTTTGATCTAATAGTTTCCGCGGCAAAATTCAAGCGTTTCAGTAGAAACCCATCTGAGTTGAAATTTGCAGACTAGCGGCCTTACTTAAAAAAACTTTTCAACCGTTAGTCACTGCTTAAGATGTTCTGCCATCTTCTCTCTGACGTGAAGTTGCACGTGCTAGAAAAAGACAGAGAAGTTAAGCAGTGACTAAGAGAATCGAGATTATTTTAGGTAAGGCTGTAGGTGTCATAGAAGATGTAGTCAGCTAGAGCGCGTCAGGTGACACAAAAAGCGAGGTATCTAGGTGTCTTCAATGATAAAACTTTTTAATCTGATGTTTTAGAGTGTTGTTGTTTTAACTATTGATTTATTGTCGTTTACTTTATGTTTATTTGTAACATTTTCTTTGGCCTACTAATTAATATTGGTTCTTAATTGAAACAGTAAACTTTCGTGAAATCTAAACTCGTAATGTTTGTTGAAGAACATCTACTTCAAAGATAGTTCTTAATTATAATCTGGGTGTCTCTTCTAGGCCAGCATGCTCCATCGTAGACTGCATCTTAGTTGGCAGTCAAAAGAAAAATTGAAATATAATTGTTTTTGTAACTTTTGTTTTTTTATATATGTTTTATAATATTGGTACTTGCGTACAGGCCGTATTATTCAACGAATCTTTACGAAACTTGGTAATCAGGTTCAACAATTTCAAAGATTTTTTGTCGTCTGCGTTAGGCGTTATTTAGGGTTAAAGTTTTGAAAATACCATTTTTATTTCATGTTAATAATCCTTAACACAAAAAAAAATATATAAAAACCATAATAGTAATTTTCTTAACTAATAGTTCAAAAACAAAGGACTTTCATACAAAAGTTTTTATTTAACAATACAATTTTCTTAGTACACTTCTATGCATGAAGACAAATATATCATCCAAATTTCAACAACCACCTAAACCAGCCTGGATGTACAGATCCAGCGCGGGTCTGTCAGTCAGTGAATCAGTCAGAAGTCAGGACTTTGATTTTAATTAATAAATAAATAATTTAATATTATATTTTTTAGTATCTTTATTATTTATTCTTTAATTCTTGTCCATGAATTTGAATTCATAGACACCGTCTTAAAAACTAAGGCATATTTTTCCTGTGTTTGTGTGTTCCTTCAACCTTTTTTTCCAAATGTTATTTTACTTTGTTTTTATTTTATATTTTAAACATTATAAACGATTTTTGAACACAGTTTGATCACTCATGAAACTGTTTTATTCTTATTTCAATGGATTTGCTTACCTGGATCCTAGTTTTAAATTCCACCGAAAGGAACATTAACAATAGTTTTTATTATTTTAAATTTTTATTTTTGCATTTGACCACCAACTCGAACAGTAAGCGACGATGTGGTCGAGGATGAAGCACGAAAACTTAGAATATACCTATACCTCTTGAAGCGGTCTAGATTATATCTCTCAGGAAACAAGGAAGCCGGCAGCTTGTTCCATTCCTTGGCTGTACGAATTAGAAACGTGGAGTCAAAACGTTTGGTACCTGCTTATCCAAGCAAAATCCACAACATAAGTCACCTCAATACTAAGCTCAAAAATAAGATAAGTTTCTGAAATTTTTGTATAAAATTATATTTCTGTTTAAGGTAAGGAATACAAACACCCACAAATAAGCACAGGTCCAACGTGGACGGTCTGCACACAAAAAAGCCTGACTAAACTTGGCGACCCTCCCGGTTATTCAGTTAATACCACTCCTGGCTTCTTTTTTGCCCTTTTCGGGCGACTCAAATAAATGATTTATGCTTTTCTGTGCTATGCTGTGGTACTGGTCTTTCGTAATGTGCAACGAACATGATATTAAATATCGCGTGCACACGTAACTTATAATGCACTTAGAAAATGTTACTGGTCTATAAATTAGGTGTTATAATGCTGTTGTCGGTCCCAGCTTATAAATCCTATAATCAAAGAAGTAAGTATTAAAGCTGTGACACACGATGAAGAATCTATAATATTTAATATTATCTTAGAACATTTATGTCAATATCGGTATTATACTCATACATAATAATTGAAGAAGAACAAATGCCGAAGATAATTTTATATTTTAAAATTGTAAACATGAAATATTATAGCATCTTCGTCGTGTGTGACGGCCTTAAAATAAAAAGTCAAGGCTTGTCAGAAGCTTTCTGGTGGCATTTTGTAGCTGGATAAGGCCAGTATAAAAGCATTTCGATAAGTCAACATTCTCACACAACGTCCTTTTTAATTTTTTATTTTGATTCACATCACATCAACAGCCGGAAGACGTCCACTGATGGACGAAGGCCATAATCCCCACGCTTGGCAGGCGGCTTGGAGATCGCAGAATGGTTACCACCGTTAACTGAGAGGACGCTGCTGCTCGGCCTCCGGTGGTTCTGGATGCAGTTTTAGGACATACCCAGGTCCAAGGTAATTTTGATTATAAATCCGCAATTGTACGCGTACTGGCCTCGCTTATTGGTAAAATAAATATTGATATGTTTGAAGATAAAGCTTGTGGACTTAGAATGTACCTATTTATTATTATTTTGAAAGAGTTTTACCTCTCAGGAAACAAGAAAAGTCTGAAATTTGTTCCGCTTCGTGATGTACGAATTAGAAACAGTTAGAACGTTTTTTCGTATCCAATGGATGGTTGGGCTAGGAGCATACTTTGCGCACTCTATGTACATTACAAACACCCCATTTCACCCTGTTAAGGGATGAATTTTGAAAAACGTTGAAAGCTGTTTCTTATAGTACTATACTTAACAAATATGCAAAGTTACATCATTCTCTCTTTAGGAAAAATATTTACTTCATACAAACTTGAACACACTATTTCACCCCTCTAAAGGTCGAATTTCGAAAAATTGGGAAAACATGTTTTTTGATCTTAAACGTTTCGTGTTTATACCGATTTTTATTATTTTAGCTTTAAGAATTACGAAGTTTCGTCACTTTAGCTTTCAGGAAAATCTTAAACTCTTTTCACCTCGTTAGCAGATGAATTTCAAAAAAACCGTGAAAATTGCTTTCTTGGTTTCTTTAGTTTAGCATATTTACTTATTGACATCATTATTGGTGGAAAAAAAACCAACCCACTAATAACCCCAATTAAGGGATGATTTACAAAACATCATAAAATATATATATTATTTAATTATAACATTTGCTTAGTACATTTCAGTACCGTGGCACAGGAAAAAAACTGTCCATTTTGACATTTCATCAATAAAGCATTAGGGGACGAATTCTGGAAAATCCTGAGATATGCCTTTCTTTATTTTTAATGTTGAATATACAAACCGAGTCTAAACGACGACGTAACTCAAATTTTATTTTATTTCTATACAAAGTTTAGGGGCCAATTTCACTCACTTAGAGGGCGAATTTCGAAAAATGCTTTCTTATTGTACATCTAGATCATTTGAGGAATACTGGATCCAAATTTCACATCTCTACAATAAACGGTGTAGCCTGGGCGATGATTGATAAGAAAAAGGGACTTGCTTTTCAACCGACTTCATAAAAGGAGGTGCTCAATTCGACTGTATGTTTTTTTTGAGTGTATGTTACTCGATTACTCTGCCAATTATGAACTGTATATTTTTTTTGTTTGGTAGGTAATACTTTAGAGGTGGTCCCATATACATTTTTATCGAAAATGGTTCAGTAGTTTGGTTTTTAAATCAAAATTCCTAGAAAATATGAAGATGTCATCCATGTATATGAACATGAAGTCGGTAATTATTTTATAAAAAAAAAGCGTATTATGTATTTTTTTTTTAAATTATCTTATGATGAGCGGTTGTACTTCTCCGAATGAACACAAAATAATTTAGAAGTTTTGTGATGTTGTCTACACTGAACGTTAAGTAAATCTCGCTCTCCGGCCACGGTTAGTCTAGTTTTTCAATTATTAATTTTTATGTCCTTACATTAACGTTCTTACGATTAGTTGTGTTCAACCATGTGAGTTTCACAACGATGAGTTTACATGTGTTAATTTTTTTTTCACTTTAATACTTTCAATTAAGTATTACAAATATAAATTACTATTGTCTAGGGCTTCCAGTATTTATCCACAGAGATAGCAAATGCTTGCATATACATTTTAAGAATGCAGCTTATGATACGCCGACGGAGCTCATGGAGATTAACTCAAAGGCTGGCTTTAATTCTTCCTCATTGTATACTGACAACAATAAGTTTAATAGCACTTGCTCAGGAAACGTAACACGCACCACGCTGAGGTCTATTTTTAGACACCGAGCACTTGGTATTAAATTCAGAAACTCAGAGGCACATTGAATTTTTTATAACCTGTGTGGTGTCCGTTGTGTTGCCTTATCGAGCCATAAGCTGTCTACCCTATTTGACTTCCGGAGTAGAAAAGTACTTATATTAAGCTTCTAATTCTCACTCCTTTGCTCCTTCCAAAAATCTGCACTACTTATGATGTGATAATAGACCACTAACTTAGTAAAATACCAAAAAACGAAGAGAGGGTGTTGTAGATATAGTAAAGTTATTATTATTATTATTATATATGTACTAATTAACAACTATAGGTATTTACTCAACACAATTCATGGTTGACCCCATAGTAAAAGTTAATCACAGTGGTACAATGACCTTCTTATCTTCCTATCGGCTCAGTATTGTACCACACATAACACACAACTCTAAACATGAAAACATTTAAATATGAAAATATTTACGGAGGTTCAGGAATAGTTAGTCTTATTTTTTTGTTGATTGACAAGACGAGCTGGACGTTCGCCTATTGGTAAGCGTCACGCCTGCTCATAACAGTAGCAGTGCCAGAAGTGTGAACTTGCGAACAAGATCCTGCGCCGCACTGCTTTGTGCTGATCACCCTGAAATATTACATTTGAAAAAATCTCTTCATGCCCAGTAATTTATCTGGTAACATAGCCCTTGAACAGAAGTTATGCTTGCACACTACTACGTGGCGGTTGAATAACTGGCAAAGGTGTGGTACTTCCCCAGCCGGACTCTGCAATAAATTCCTACCACTACTAAATCTAGGTATCATTGTACAAAAATGTAATGTGGCTCCTACATAAACTGGTAAATTGAGAAAAAAATATGTGGTATCATTTAAGGCTTTTTTATTCATAATGGCTTGCGTTTGAAATCATGAATATAAAACTCGCTATATTAGAAAACGCGTTTTACTCTAGATTTGACGCCAGTATTTTGCTATTCGGGTAAAACAGTCTCCAGCAGAGAATTTCACATCCTCGCATGGCGTATAAAATTTAGACTCATAGCACTTTGCACGCACGTGGGGAATATCCACTATAAACAGCTGTAGCGCTTTTGTAGCGTCTGTCTGAATGTCCAACAATAATTATTGCCCTCTCAAAATGAAAAAAACGATGCATCATTTTGTTTTTTACGTATACCTACAGTTTACAAAAACTGCTACCAAATAGGCATGTCATTGTCAATTTTAGCATATACATTTGTTATAAGCTCGAGTTCAAGAACCTTCTCAAGACAAACATCTCAACATAGCATTGCACACTTTAAAACTGTCACACACGATGAAGATGCTATTATATTTAATATTATCTTAGAACATTTACATAACAATATCGCTACTCATGCAAACCGGCAAAAACCAAATGACTACTATAATATTTTATAATGGGCGGTTTTCTGAAATCCGATTAAAAAATAATATTCATAAAAATCCGTTAGATGGCGTTGACGAGACATGCATCTGAATAGTATCACTACCTAGTCTGTGGTTCTGAAAATTTTGAATGAATGATTCACAGTCAAAAGGTCAAAAAATATAAAAGCTTATTTAATTTACATCATTTCACAACTCAATTCTGTCATCCGGAATGTAGACGATTAGGACGGATAATGTGGATCCCAACGAAAACCTTTCCGATTGAGTTGTGAATACAGTGCTTGTATAAATGTAATGTGTAATGTGCTGTATTATCAAGCTTTTTTTTGTGGTTACTGTTTGTGCACCAAAGTACTTGCCCATGGTATTTCTTATGCTTTTAAGCTTCCACAACATAAATTAGTAAGTGCGGATGAGTATAATTAGTAGTGTTTTTGATTTTTAATAAATAAATGCGAAAAAAGAAAATCATGTCTCGTGAGCGCCGCCCCATCTGTCCTTTGGCTGTAGAACCACGATTTGGAAGCTGTCAGAAAATTTCCCATTGTTTGGCGAGCGTTTTTCTTAACAGGAAATATTATAGCATATTCGTCGTGTATAGTGATTTCGATCGTCGCTTTAAGTTATAGTAGACCTCATTTATAGCTACGATTGTCGCTCAGGACCAACCGAGATGAATAAAGTAAACGAAATTTAAATTAAATAACCGAAACCATTGCCCGAGACAGATATTTCAGCGCTTTGAAATAAATTGTGGCTTAAATGAATTAAGTAATTTAAATTTAATTGAAAGCCGTATTCATCGCACTTCACCGCTTGCCACATTTTGCGGTTAACATTTTTAATGAGAGTCAAACATTTCTATCATTTTGATAACAGGTTTTATTAAAGCCGCATAAATATAAGAAAATAACCCTCTTGGTTATTTCAGCAGAATAATTTCTAGATTTATGTAAAACCAGCTGTTACCTTCGGCTCCGCCTACGTAGAGTATAGTATAATGGAATTAGTATACTAAAAATATTAAAACCGGAGAAGATAAATTACTGGGCATGATGAGATTTAACATCTAATATCTCAGGGTGATGAGCCCAATGCAGTGCGGCTCAGGATTTCGTTCGCATGTTCACAATTCTGGGAATGCAGGCAAAGATTATGACTGCCCAAACAGTAGTTTGGGCAGTCATAATCTTTACCACCACGGAATCGTCTCATCTAGTCAATCTATTGCATAAAAAAAATACTGGAGTGCATTCAGACGAAAATTCGGATAAGTATATCGGAATATCCGAATATGCGGACCAATACTTTGTGGCTTTACAGCATTGCTTAAAATGTTCTCTGACTCCAAGCTACTCCTTGGAACAGACTATAAGCTTTGGGATGCAATGTTTCTTGTGATAGTAATAAAGATCTACAAATCTGAAATATTCGGGCAGCTTGTCGTTTTGCATGACGCGACTGTGACCATCATCCTCAAATAATCCGTCATTGTGAGGCTTCAAAGCTCCGGTCGCGACGACGGTCACTAAGAAATGCAATTACTACAAACTGGTACACGCCTGTCCTGCAAGGGCACGCAGTAACATAAATAATGATAACATCTATTATATAAATCTTAATATATAATACATCGCCCAGGCTACACCACTTATTGTAGGGATGTGAAATTTGGACCTAATATTTCTCAAATGGTCTAGGTGTACAATAACAAAGGATTTTTCAAAATTAGACCTCTAAGGGTATGAAGTTGACCCCTAAACTTTGTATAGACAGAAACATAAAACTCGAGCTACGTCGTTAAGACTCGTTTGTATATTTAATGAAAATAAATTATTTCTGAGGACCAAGGTGCCTGAAACGAATGACTTTTATCTATCATCACATACGGTGCTGATTGTAAAACCTTAATAAAGAGACCACGAAAAAGATCTAAGTAGCCCAAAATGCAATAGAGCGGGCCATGTTAGCCATCAATCTCTAGACCAGACCGTATACCAAACGTTAAGATGCGACGGCGAACGAAGGTCGAAGACGTGGTTAAACAGACAGCGAGACTATGTCTGTGTGTGTATAACTTAATAAGAAAAGAATATGGATGGTGGATTGGTGCTTTGGAGTATTTACAGCATGGTAGCCGCGGACAGAAAGCGACTACCGTGTAGTCCATCAACCGGCTGGTAGGACGACATCATTATAAAACTGAAGGATAGCCTGCAGCAGGTGAGACTGGCACTGGAGCTTAAAAGATAGCGCACTGAAGAGGAACCTAAGCTTACTCAGCAGTAGCTTGAAAATGGTTAATGATGGTAACGATCAAAATTTAAACAAGTGCATGAAAAGCACTTTTTTAAAGGTTTTTTGTTTTTCTTTTATCGTGAAAAACGATAATAAGTACATTGAATGATCAAACTTGGTGTGGTATTATAGCATACCATAAGGCTAATCAGCCTTTTTATTAGTCCACTGCTGGAGTTAGGTATACCCTCAAACATATTTCACACTACACCCTTCCAGGGTGATTGGGCGATACGCGATTGAATTTCTTCTCCGGACGTATGCAGGACCTCACGATGTTTCCCTTCGCCTAAAAGTAACTGGTATGAAAATTCGTACATAAACTCATCGGTACGCTCATTGGTTGAGCCCAGGATATGAACCCGCGATTACTTCACGATTTAAAGTTGAGTGGTCTCCTAATTAGGCTACCACGGCTTAGGCGGTAGCCTAATAATAAGCTTAAAGCCACGGTGTGGTCATAGACAGAATTCCTGTAAAATACTTAGCCTACGCTGGCGAAGCCGCGGGCAACAGCTAGTATAAAAAATGTACATAAATAAAAGAGAAAAGAAAAGTTTATAGAGAAGTAGTGAACATTTGTTGGCTAATGATGATGATGATTTATAACTGTGACTCCAATCAATAATATTAAGAACAATTTTAACATCTCGATTTTCAGTCTATCTATCTTTAAAATAGGTTTATTAATTGTTTTACCGTTTTATGCATAATAAACTAAAACAATTTATTAAACTATTTTAATAACAAATTGTTAATGTCTTCTTTTTTCAAACTTAGTTCATATTTCGAAAGGAATTGTCAAACAATACTCCTTAGCTAAAATTGGTTTATTAATCGGTAGAGTGTTTTATGCAAAATACGGTTAGTTTCAATGTACGTAACCAAATTTTTTATAACTCGTGACTAATATTTTTATTTCTGTTTATAGACTCCATCAAGACTTGAATAAGTCCAGCGACTTTGATGAATAGAGAGTATAAGAAATATGAAATGAAGAATAGAGATATATTGTATTTTTTTTGGTGTATAACATAATCAACCATTCGTCGGCATTCGTCGTGGGTAAACCTTTTTTCATATCGTGTTTTCATGTTGAAAAATATATCATTCCCCGGTCCAATACTTTTTTAATAGCTGGTGTTATTATTTAAATATAAACACAAAAACGTACTCGACGAAAGAATACGGGTCCCTCACTTTGCTACAGAATGCAAAAAATGAGTCGACAGACAAATCCTAGGTTTTTTCTTCAACCAGGTCAACATGCTCGCCTCGTTGCCTCGTTGCTATATTTGCAAGTTAGATAGCGCCCGATCGAAATATGCGGAATGATCGCCAAGGGAAATCATTTAATGAATGCATCCATGCAGCATCTGATCTCCGATAGCCAGCGTCTACTGTTGGCACATTTAAAGCTAACCACGGAGTATAGTATTTTTTTTTCAGACATATTTGTTTTTTTTTGTAGGTGTGTATACCAAATTAAAAGTATACATAAATGCTTATAATTACTTGTTTTATTTTTAGCTGCTTACCATGTCTAACTGTACGTGTATATGTTATCAAACTTAATAGGTGTACTTTTAAAGTATTATACACTCCGAAGTATCAAATTAAAAACCATCCAAGTACAAGTCATATACGGCCTTACTTAAAAAAACTTTTCAACCGTTAGTCACTGCTTAAGATGCTCTGCCATCTTCTCTCTGACGTGAAGTTGCACGTGCTAGAAAAGGACAGAGTAGTTTAAGCAGTGACTAAAATAATCGAGATTATTTTAGGTAAGACTGATAGACTCTAATAAATAGCTCTAGCTCAAATAATATGCCTAATATTCGCCATTTTTCGGCAACATCGCCTAAGAGTTTCACGAAATCTGGTAACGTAATTTTCTTGCGACGTATTCATTTTAGCCTAGTTTATATAAAGAGTAGGTATAGAAAATTTGAATACTACGCCATCTACGTACGAGAAATGTCCTAAGCCGTTTTGGATGTGGTTGGGTGTGGGTGGGCATATACAATACTGAGAGAGGATGCCAAGTGCATCTGCAGCAATATTGAAGGGAGCTTGGCGACACACAACGGTGTTGGTCTGCAACATCCAATTACGTTGCAGGAACTCGTATACCTACTCAAACTCACAGAAACGACATTTAGTTACAGACACGATATCTCGCTCGCGCATTTCACCATGTTTAAATTTTAACCGTCTTATGCATAAAACGCTAAAACATACTTAAATACTAATTTAGTTAAAAAGTGTTTGGTCAATTTCTTTCGATTATCGAATAGAGTTTGAAAAAAGACAAAACACTTTTGAACTAAAACAGGTTTGAAATACGTTTTATTGTTTTATGCATAAGATAGTTAATATATAAAAAAAGTCACTGCATATGAAAATGAAAAATCGCAGTTCAGCAAATAAAGACAACTTTTAGTTACCTAAGATGGGATTATAGAATATGCACACATGCACAGTTTTATGAATGAAAACTTGCTTGAATCTTTTTTTATAAATTATTGTAACCTGACTCCTATAAATTTCAACGACTGCGATTTTTCATTAGTATATTCAGTGATTTTATATCTTCCAAAATGTTGAAAAGCGCGAGCATGATGGCGGCACGTTAAGCCATAAACACCGTCAATAACAATTAAATAACTAGCACAGTAATTATCTCTGAAAAAGTCAATAGGAACTACTCACTTATTATATATAATTATAGGTTTATTATTAAATTAAACTAACCTAAAATTAAACCGAGAACGTTCAAAGTATTTATAGGCAATAAAGATCTATAGATCGTTTGAGACGACCTCTTATTTTAGTAATCTAATCTTTCATTACGTTCAGGCAGTAAGAGATTAATCTTTCATTACGTTCAGATAGTAAGTAAGGATTTACAGATTAAGTTGCTTATAATTATTAAAATAAATAGATATTTACCCCAGTAAATTAAAAAAAAAAACATTCTTAAAGCAACGGATGATCCAGCTTGTCTTCGAATGGGTGGCCGCGAGTACCAAACGTTTCCCCCCCCTTTTCCCCCCTTAGGGGTCGAATTCTAAAAAATCTTTCTTAGTACACCCCTACGCATCGAGACGAATACACCCACCAAATTTCAAGTCTGTACGACCAGCGGTTTGGGCTGTGCGTTATCTGTCAGTCAGTCAGGACAAAGCTTTTTATATATACTAGACTAGCTGCTGCCCGCGGCTTCGCCCGCGTGGGTTGTAAGGTATGTGGTACCTACCTATAATAGGTAGGTACGATATTAGAATTTGGTCTATAACCACACCGTGGCTTAAACTGATTAGGCTACCACCTGAGCCCCGGTACCTAATAGGTAGACCGCTCGACGTCGACTCGAAACCGTAAAGTCGCCGGTTCAAATTCTGGGTCCGTTCCAAAGAGTACTTTGGTGAGAGTGAGATTATGTAGGTACGGATTCTCATACACAACTGGCATTTTGGTGATGGACACAGCGTGAGGCCCTGCATACTTCCGGAGAAGAAATTCAATGCCGTACGTGATTCCACCAACCCGCAATTGAGCCAGCGTGACTCAATTGCCCTTCTAGGGTAGGCCTAATTATGTTTATGCTACGCTATAACCACACTGAGTTTGATGCTTGAATGTATTATCGTTTTTACTATTTGAGAAAAATACATAATATAACCTACATTTTCATCGTCACTGCTAAGTATAGTTATCGTCTTCGCATCATCTCTTCCGGTCCAGTGCCAGTCTAGTCTACTGCTTTCCTGCCGCCTTAACAATGTCGCCCGAACAGTGAGCTGGTGGCCTGCTCGGTAGCCACTTTCCATTCCGCAGCACCATCCCTTGACTGCTTTTGCCTGCTTGCTTGCCTTATGACCAGTGTCCTGTTCATCTTCGCTTGTGTCTCGCTGTCCATTTATCTACTTCTTTGCCATTTGTTCACAGTCGAATCTCCACGTTTGGCATACGTTCTAGGAGAGTGATAGTTAACATGGCCCATTCTATTGAACTCACTGTTTGATTGATTTTCACTTTGAGCCACTCGGATTTTAAACTGATCATTAGTGACCACGTATCAGCACCGTATGTGATGATAGGCAAGACTCATTAATAATACACCTTGGGTTTCAGACTATGTGGGATCTTGAGCAAAGACATCATCCAATTTTCCAAAAAAATACCCTTCCGAACGCGGATGTTGTGATTTATGATCTTAGTCTTGTTCGTCCCTTGTTCATCGTAAAACCTACTTTCAGGAATGACTCATGGAGTTCTTTGAGCATACTCTAGAGGTCAGCCACGTTCCTAGCTAAGCTGGTATTCTGCAAAACGGAGACGAGTTATGCGTGTGTCATTATTAAATACATCTTTGATCCCAATCAAGAATGTTTACGAAATCTTCTAGCACCTTCGAGAAAAACTTGGGCTTTAGCGGCTTGATCCTATTTTTCATTATAGATTTTCTTTCTTAGAACCAAGAGATGTTGGTCTTCTGACTATAACCTAATATAACATCACCATTTAGGATATGAACATCTCAAAGTAGGTACGAACTTACATTACAAAAGGAAACTTGTCTAAATTTCACATCTTTGGCTTCAGTAGTGTGCAAAGTTTTGCAGTATCGTTGACTTGCTACTCTTTTAAAGTTTTGCGTCACATAACACTTATTTATAGATAGTTTCTTGTGATATAATAGTAGCAGTAAATCCTTAGTAATAACACGATACACGTGCTCATTATTTGTACTTCAATACATAATTTCGGAATGAACAACTTAAATTCAAAATTTCATTACCCGTTTCACCCTCCTAAGGCTATAAATTTAAAAAACATAGATTAACGTTGCGTTAGTTTCCAACCTTAAGCCTAAATAATAAATAATGTGATTATTACTTTGAAAATGAAGGACTTTCCCTACACAACTTCATCCCTTTTTTCACTCCTTCGGGGATGGAATTTTTAAAAAATGCTGGGTCACTTATAAACTTATTTTAAACCATAATTCTAAACACAAAATTTGAAGATCCTAACTTCGAAATTGACGGACTTTCATATAAACTTTCATCCCTTATTTTTCCCTCCTAGGGGTGAAATTTCCAAAAATCCTTTCTTAGGGGATACCTACACTTCACAAAGAACACACCTCCAAATGTCATGTCTCTAGGACCAGCGGTTTAGGCTTTGATAACTCAGTCAGGACTTTGAATTTTATATATACAGATAGAGGTCGCCCGCGACTTCGTCCTACTCTACCGACTCTACTGACTCGACCGACTTTACCGACTCTACCAAATCCCCCCCCCCCCCCCCCAACTTCCCCCATTTTAATGAACTACCCAAATATCAATTTTCATCACTATATCTTCAAAAACAAAGAACTTTCCATACCAGATTCCACCCCCCTTTCCCCCCCTTAAATAGAACCTGTAATTTTTTTAAATCTCATTTTTTATTTTATATGAACTATCCAAATCCAAATTTTCGTGACTAAAAGTACAAAAACAAAGGACTGTCATATAAACTTCCCCCCCCCATCCCCCCCCCCCTTGGGGGTTAAACTTTGGAAAATCCTTTCTTAGTACACCCCTACGCATTGAGACGAATACACCCTCCAAATTTCAAGTCTGTACGACCAGCGGTTTGGGCTGTGCGTTGTCTGTCAGTCAGTCAGTCAGTCACCAATCAGTCAGGACAGAGCGTTTTATATGTATAGAAGATTGATGATTGATTGATTGATTGATGATAGAATATAGATAGATTGTCCCTGGTTACGAGTAGATGTCTTCAATTAGTTTTTTTTATTTCACGCTACAAGCTAGGGAACGGACAATAGGTAAAATAACAGCTTGCAAATAAGAATAAACGAAACATATTCTAGAGTTAGGGCAAAAATAAACCAGGCGTGAATAAAATATGATATCGGTTTATTGATATCTATGCGTATTCTATTATAGGCTCGAGATATCTAGAGAATGATAAACGACTGCGTTGAAGAGAACAGTACATGATAACGCATGATTAATAAGTATAATAGAGTTTAAAATAGATATATCACACTATATGCAAGAAATAAATAAATATGACATATATCACACTATTATACGAAAATTTGTCGGTACGTAAGTGTATGTTTGTTTACTCTTTATGCCAAAACGGCTGAACGGGCTTTTATGAAATTCGGAATGGAGATAGCTTATTTCCCAGAATAACATATAGGTTACTTTTTATTATCATCATCGTCATAATTTATTATCATCACGCGGGTGAAATAGCTGCTAGTGTGTACATATTCACCTTTCAAATTCTATCGGAATACGTTTAATGTATGACTGGCTAGATGTTTGACCCTATTTCCCTCGATGTTAAGTGATGGTGTGGTGTAATAAGGTAAGTACACCGAGCTTGAAATTATTTTATAAGTTAGGTATTATTTACCATAATAGAAATAGCGGCCATCCCGTCACGCAATGCTATATAAATTATTATAAACTAGATGATCTGGTTAACTTCGTTCCGCCATATTTTTTTTATAAACCAATCCTGTATTGATGAGTAAAAATACGTCGAACCATCTTCTAGTTTCTGCGAGACGAATATTTTTCAAAACAGAAGATAGAAATAAAATTGTATAATAATAGTATATTATATATAGCTTTATAATTTTATTTTACTTTCTTATCCTAACCGTTCGCAACCGTGCCATTGTCTTTTTCTGTGGAAATACGCGTTGATATTATTTTCATACATTATTTGCGTCTTCCGTCGCCGCACTGACGACGGCGTGCATCGCCGTGCCCGCGCCGTACCGTTGCCGTACCGTTGCCGTACTGTCGCCGTACCGTCGTGCCAGCAAGTGGTCCGACCAATTCGAACATCCGGCTAAGCTCACTGCCTATCACAAACCCATGAAGCATCTAGGAAACGAATTGACGCGAACGTAGTGCATCGTTGAATCGATAGAATCCAAATAAAATAACAACTCAGCTACCTCCACTAAAACGCGTTTATTAATGTTCTTCCTTTCCGATAGAGCCATATTCTCAGCAGTACCCGAGATGTTTGCTTGGCGAGACGCCAGAAGCGGACCTTAGGGCGACTGTCCACAACCGTGAATCCATTTCGTAAAAGTAGGTACTCGACACTTCAATAATAAGACGTTATTTAACATCGTCTTCTATATCCACCTGATGACTTTTATTTTCTGAGCGCATTGATCTGACGCTCTGAATCCCGACGTGATAAAACTACCATAAATTAAGAAGCGCAGTTCAACTGAAGAATTTCCGAAGTAACGCCTGATTCATCACATATCTTACTTGTAGAAGCGGAGTTGTTGTTTTTAATTGTAACAATATTAATCTTGACATTGATTTTGATGTGATCTCGTAAATGACATATGAGTGGGGAAAGTAGACGCTATAAATATGTCTAGTTTATTAGTTTAGTCTAGGTTTAGTCGTTGTATATTCATAATTTTATAAGCGTGTTGTGAGAAATTATATTTTGACAAGTTTGATGTGTACATCAAACTTGACAAAAATATTTATTGAATTGATTACGTTGAATATTTTAACATTGCATTTATGTGTGGGAAAGTGATACAGAATGGTCGATCATATGATTTAAAAAAGTTTTAAAAATTAAATTAAAAGATAAAAGATTGAAATTAGCGACATTTTGCAATATTTATAAAGTCACAACTTTATTGGCCGACGCTGGCTAACTCAACACTCGTGAAGTTAATATTAAAAAAAGATAATTGAGAGCTACTGTTTCACACATTCTGAGTACCATGTTTTTTGTAATGCGCATTATTTAATATTCTTTCGTAATGTGTACTGATAACATCTTATAAAGTTTTAATTTTAAAAACATTTCGCTGTTTGAAGTCTTTCTTGACCTCACTTCAATCGGCGTCAACGGAAGATCAGCGCTGTTTGATAAACAACATTATGCTGAGTTGAAGCCATTTTTGTGACCTCACTCCAGGACTGCTAAATAACTATAGTTACATTACGTTGTTGATGTTGGACCCGGGTATGTCCCGGGTCCAACTGCAACCAGAACCACCGGACGACGGGCAGCAGCGTCCTCTTGGTGGACGGTGGTGAGCATTCTGCGATCCCCAAGCCGCCTGCCAAGCGTGGGTATTATGGCAACACCCCTCTACCTTCGTCCAGCAGGAGAGTTTTGGCGGGAACGCGAGAAAATCATGTCGCTGCATTGTATTATTTTCTAAAACTTGTGTTTTTTCGAGTGTTAATGCATAAAAATGGTGGCGTTTTATTAATTAAGTGCTGATTTACGAGCAAGAGTGTGGGCAAGTGATATAATGTAGTGAAACGTGTCTTTTCGTGTTGTTTCCAAAACTCCGAAGAAACTTGTAGTAAAGTTGCCACGACTTTACTAGGGTATGATTGGACTTGACTGTGAGTTTCTCTGTGTGACTTGGACTGTAACTACGACTCATTTAACTGAAGAAAGAAGGATCGATGAAGAAAAATGTATTCGGCTGAAGGACTAGTATCCATGGCCAGGAACTATTAAAAACAACAAAATCGTCCAGCAGTGGGCGTTTTATGGCTGACAATGATGACGAAATTACGTTATTGACTTTAAAAAATAAATTATTTTTGTTTCTTTTCTTTCTTTCTTTCAATCTGTATACTTTTTAAACCGTCTGTTTGTGTAAAAAAATACAACTGGCTGCTTAGTTTGGTTCTATTGATAGGAATTTATTGACTGATTCAATTGACTGGATGCAAAGAGCTGTCGACTGAACTCAGTGGCCTATATTAGGAGATGCCTATGTCCAGGAGTAACAATAAAGAGCTAATGATAATGATAGGAAACGAGACGTAGAACAGACATACAACATAGATTTAGGATTAAGGTTGAACTTCTTACATGAGTACATTTATGATGAGAACAAAATATACACCTACGTAGGCACCTATAATGAAAGTAATCTACTTGACGCTCTTTGAAGAATTTAAGCGTGGAGGCTCCATCGCAATTTCACGAGAGTTAATTTTCGGGAAAAATAATCCGTCGTGCTTGGAATTATTACGTGAATTTATTGACTTTCTTTGAAGAGGAATCGTCGGTCATGTTTTCTTGATTTACCTCGGTTGCTTATATTTTTTTCGTCGTCGTCGTCGTCAGCCATAAGACATCCACTGCTGGACGAAGGCCTCCCATGTGTTGCATGTGTTGTATTGTAATGTCATAATCCCCACGCTTGGCAGGCGGCTTGGGGATCGCAGAATGCTCACCACCGTTAACCAAAAGGACGCTGCTGCCCGTCCTCCGGTGGGTCTGGTTGCAGTTTAAGGACATACCCAGGTCCAAATCGTTTTTTTTTCGGAATAATATGAAATAAAATAGCTCTATTATAAAAGTCTTTGAGTATTACAAATATGAAACGTTTTGATTTGGAAATTAGTAAACATAATTATTGTTGTTTGCTTCTAATTTGACTGCCTTATAGCTCAGTGGGTAACATGTCTGCCTTCAGAGCTGTAGGGCGGGGGCTCCATCCCCACGCAGGACAAATAATTATGTGACGAACAGAGATGTTGGTTCTGTGTCTGGGTGTAGTATGTATTATAAGTATGTATTTACAAAAATATATAACTCAATAGTATTTAATTATTCTATGAGCTATCCTGGTAGCCTGGTAGTTTGGGGCTAGATGGCGCTGTGTGAAAAATTACCACCCATATTTATTTAATTTAGTTTGCCTAACACTTCACTAATTTTCATAATTTGTTGCATAATTTACTTCAGATTTATTTCTGTAATCATACTTACATGTACCTACTGTAGTTACCATACCTACAATAGACTACATAAACGTATGTATTAAAATCGTTGTAGATCAGGCTATTATCACTATTTAGGTACTACCAAGCTTCTACGGTATTTCAACAGAGAATATAAAATATGGATTTGCGAAGGTATGTGGATGCACATTGTAATTCAAGGCGCGAGCTGTACTGCAAACAATCGGATGCAATCAGAACTGCATTGATACCGGACAACAGTTTTATGGGCTATTCGTAGCTGAAAATAAAACATTTTTTGCTTTAGTGACAACATTGACTGCGTGTAGTCAATACACTATGTATTTTATATATTTTTACCAAAGATATAATAGATTTTTCACCAAAGGCATACAGTTATAGAAGCAAGATTGAAAGACTTGTTGGCTATAGTTAGTTACATTACTAACAAAATTAAACCTAAACGCTCTTAACCAAATCAGACCAAAGGGAATCAAAGGGCGGCCATACATTTTTTTTTACTTAGTGTATATTTTCATTCTTTATTGCTAAGTTTTTTTTTATTATATATAAAAAGTACAAATATGAAAAACCTATAATAACATATTCTATATTATCACTACTAAAAATCGTTGGTTTTTCATTAAACTATTATTTTCTGTGAAGTGTTACATGAATTACTTCTCTGTATGAATTAAAAAAAATTGGGATATAAATTCATTTTTTCATACGGTCCAATATTTTTAGTTCATTGTAGTTAAATTGTTCCGAATGATATTTTACAACACATTTGCTCGAAAAATCCATTTACGAAACCTGTACACATCGTTCGAAAGTTGAACATTACGCACCATACAAAGGAGCGTGCAGTATAATAGGTACTCTCAGCTAAGTACCTATTTGACCGCACACTCCCTTGTATATATATATATATATATATATATATATATATATATATAGCGCCGTGCGTAAACATTACGGTATTTTTTTAATTTCCATAATAATAATTTAAGAACTCCACCAAAGAGTTTCACATTACGAGAATAAATAAGCTGAATGATCGAACCTCCTTGGAAGCGCTTTTGCTGGATACGTTTCTCTTACTTTAATACTAAACAGAAAATATGACAAAAGAAATTCACACCACAAATTTTTTAATTTTTTTCTAATTTTCACCACTCACACTTAACGCCATTTGTTAATTCGCGCCATTTCACTTTTCCTCCTAGGAGAATAATACCGTCGCACAGTCTAAGTCACAGTCAAAGTGATGTCACACTTAGTAAGTCACAGTCAAGTTCATTCATGTCCTAGTAAAGTCATGGCAACTTTACTACAAGCTTCTTCGGAGTTTTGGAAACAACACGAAAAGACACTCATATTAGAAACGTTTTAACGAAGACGAACTGTAGAACTAAGTTTTTTCCTCTTCTTTCCTCCTAGGAGGATTATGGCATCGCACTTTGAGCATTTGCCAGTGTCAAGTAGGTGTTTCGTTACGACTTTCCGTCCGATATCATCATCATCAGCTCGGAGACGTCCACTGCTGAACGAAGGCCTCCCCCTTAGACCGCCACGTAGTACGACAACCGATATATTAAAAACAAAATAATAAAGTTTGGCTCATTATCTGTTGTAAGTACTTCTGTTATCTGCTTTCTCGCAAATGTGTTGTAAAACGTTGTATGGCACTCGTGCGGTATTGGTTTTTACAAACTCTGGACTATGGTAAGTCCTTGACTTCGTCTCGGGCTTACATTCGTCTACTTGTTTTTAAAAACCAACTTAGCGCACTAGTATCATAAATAACTATTAAATTGAACGATTTATTACGCGCATGCATTGCGTAAATAGCGGAACAGTTTTTTTAAACTAGTTAAAAACTAGCTATGCATTTGTTTATTGCAAGTGAAACAAAAAGCAACTCTGTACTAAGCTATTAGGCTAAAAATGTAAAGTAAACGGCTATTCGTCGTGACCCGAACAATAGCCAAACCCTTGGAAAATTTAGTTCCTAGGATAACGTTTTTTTAGGTCCTTACTTAATCACTGGGCAAACCTTTACAAAAACTGCTAATCGGCACAGTTTTAGGTGTGCCACGGTCGGCCGGTTGGTGCAATATCTTTGTAAGTAAAATATCATTGTTTGTTCTATTCCTATCCATGTTAAAATATTTGTTAAATATTTTCCTTGGAGAATGGCGGGTTAAAAGATTGAAGATATTTTCATTTACAAAGTATTTACCTTATAATGCAAAAGAAAAATAATCGTGACCTGTGAGATTGATGAACTTATAGGATAAGTAGTATATTATTATAGTCAGACGCACTAAAATTTGGTGTTCTAACCAGAGTTCTTACAGTTCTGTTTTTAGTGTTTTTAGAGTTCAATTTAGAATCAGAGTTTGATCAATTTAGAGTTTGATTTTGTTTAGAACTAAAGCCTCATAAATCACGAAAAGCATAATAAAAACCAAGCACTATAGCTAAAACGTATGAAACTTTTTCATAAGCATTATTTACCGAAAAAACCCCTGAATACGGCTTGCTCTTGGGAAAGATGGGAGTTATTTCAAAAGTAAACGAGGTCCCAGGTAAGCTTCCATTTAATGAAATGTCATAATATTATGCCGTCAGCCGTATCATGTAAACTAGAATTATTCTGAGAAGCTGTTAAAGTACTTACCAAAAGTGTGGCGCCCGAAGAGAACCCTCGCTTTATACAGATTAAGCAAGCCAAAGCTTGATTTGCATAAATTTATTTTTTGAACTGCGTAGTCTACAAAAAAGAAGAAAATATTTCAAAAATCGCAAAAGAACCCCAACCATCTTCGTGGTATTACTTTTGCAATTCTAGCGTTGTTTCGAAGACCGTCAACCACCGTTCGGTCTTCTCAATCAAAATGTATTGGCAGAATACTGCTTAGACGAGTAGGGCCTTCGCTTTTCTGCGGCTTAGACCTTGACCTTGTATCCTAGAAGAGAGTGAATTATTAACAATATAAATTAACTAAATTATCAAATAAATTAACAATAATAATTCATCGCATCATGATATTTTTATCGTTTATGTTGCTGCCAGTTGATAGACCCTTTAAAGTAAGTATTTTGAGTTTTTATACGGCGGAATTTCAAACCACTTGTATAGAGGCCTATTTTTGTATTAAAATCTACATAATCTTGTTAAGCTCGAGTATAACATCATAACAGGAGGAGGTTCTCAATTTGGATGTATGTTTTTTTTTTAATATACTCCGTTATTAGTAGTATTACCAGTAGTTTGGTTAAAACAATCGTAATAACTGGAAAAAATATGTCATCTATGTAAACTAAATTTGTATGTTGCTTTGTAGTCGGAAGAACTTTTTAAAAAATAGCATGTGTTATCGAATATCTCAACTATTTTAATAAAGCAAAGGTTGCGTTCAATAAAAGTCTGAACAGTTTGAATTTATTTCTCTTTTTCTTTCAATTGTCGATTCGTTAAAGACTAAAAACACGCTGTTCCGCGGGATAATTCAAAGCCGATGATTCTATATGGCAGGGCGAATAGTAAGTTGATAAATAGGGCGATTTGTATTGCTGTGTATATAATGATTTCGTAACTATTTAATTAAATAATGTGCTAATTACATTTATTCATATTTATGAGCCACAATAGAAGATTTTATTCGTTTTGGGAAGCTGTGACTTTTTTGTAAATTTTTCTATGATATTAATGATTATCATTATACATACGAACATTCTCCTTATCAATAGACCACTGTTACTGCCTATCCCTACCTCCATGCAGTCTAAGTAAGTGTGCTCCATCCTAGACCGCATTGTTGCTTAACATCAGGCAGGAGTGGTCAAACGCAAGCCTATTACAATAAAAAAGTCCATCCATTCAGCGGGTTTTCGGTTCCAGTCACTACCAACTGCTTTACGCAATTAAAAAACTTCACTCCATCAACGTCCTTTTTAATATTCCGGAAAAAGTTTTTGCTTAGTGTAAGGCTCAGAATGCTGCACGCTGCTAACTCGCTCGCGCATTTCACCATTTTTGAAGATATAAAATCACTGATACTGTAAGTACTGAAAAATCGCATTTGATCAAATTGCTCACAATAACATTACAAAGGTCCAGCAAAAATTTAATTTCGACCGAAACAAGTTTTAGTAAGTAAATAAAAATGGGATTTTAGGTTTTACCCAGTTTTATGAATGAAAACTTGCTTGGGTAGAAATTTTATTTATTTCTAAACCTTTGTAATGTTATTCTCAGTAGTTTCACTGACTGCGATTTTTCATAAATAAATTCAGTGATTTTAAAATGTTGATGTGCGAGCGAGATAGCAGCGCGCAGCATTCAGAGTAAAACGAAATATTTCGCAAGCTTTCCAGTATAAGGAAGAGTTGGTAATACAGATTGGATTACCGACTCTTTTATGGGAAAGTAATCTATTGGGAGGAAAATGTGCTGAGTACTTAATATAACAAATATAGAGGTAGGTATAAGTAAGCTAAAAAAATAAGCTAACAGCATTATGTGTGGGCTTTTTATGTACACACTAAACATAAAAAATAAAACAAAACTCTGTATGCCACGCTACATTTTTTGTTTGCAAAATCATATTTACAGACAATGCCTGAACATAGCTAATCCCATAGATCATTTAATAGGTATCAGTTTATACAATTAAGTAAATTTATCCTATACTAGCTGACCCGCCCCGACTTCGCACGGGGATAAATACCCATTTGCGACAGACTTCAAAAAAAGGAGGTTATCAGTTCGACACATATGTATGTAATATCAGCTGTGGAACAAACCTGAAGTAGGTTATTAGACAGCAGAAAAAGAAAAAAATAACAAAACAAAAAAAAAATAAGAAAATCCGCGGGGTTCCACCCGCATGATGATGAAAAACGGCGAAGGAGATAATAACAAAGTCTCCATTTCTAGATCCATTTGTTTCAAACTTTATAAAGTTTTATCTCACCTGTTTAACACTCTTAAATCATCCCTGTCAAAATATATTTAAAAAAAACATGTTTTATTTCGAATAAACCACCCAACTATCAATTTCCATCACTATAACTTCAAAAACAAAGACTTTTCCATACAAAGTTTCATCCCCCGTTTCATCCCCTTAAATCCTCCATGTCAAAAAATATTTAAACCATCATGTTTTATTTTGAAGTAACTTTACTCAAATACCACAAACAAAAATTAATTAATTATAAATATGTCGAAAACTATTAACTTTTGTCCATACATGTTTTTTTGGGGGGGCTATTGGGGGGGCTTAAATTATATATAAGTTAGCCCCCTTATCTGGTCCTGCCGGGAATACGTCGAGTTACCAATAACCCTGTATAGATAGATAAAGAGCTTAAATATAACTCTTTATTGTCCAATCTAAAAATTACCTAAATTTTACATTAACCGACCTAATAATAGTGCTACAACTAGCGGCCTTATCCTTAAGAGCAATCTCTTCCAGGCAACTTTAGTTTGTACGTATTTTTTATACCAATAAAAAACTATGAACTACGGCAAGCTTAATATGAGTCAGGAAGTATATTTACAAGCAATCCATGAACATTCAAACATAAAAAAATTACAGTTTTCATCGCAAATTAAGCTAATGTTCCCAAAAATACATTCGAGCTTTTTATTCACACTTCAATGATGCACAGAATAAAATGGAAATTATCCGGAACAATAGATTTCCCGGGAACCGAGATAAACAAAGCCATGTGGGATATGGAACAGTTGATAAATGGTTTTCCAACGTGCTAAGTTTATACTGTAGACTACAATAGTATAAAGTTTACTGATTTCACAAAATGATGCGTATTTATACACAACTTTGATGCTTAAGATTATTTCATAACCATCATTATCCACAGTCTTATTTACTCCAACTTAGCAGCGTGGAGACCACGCTCCAACTTTCCTGTCATGGAAATGCACAAAATAAAATAGTTCTAATCGTAGTTTGTGTTCCTAAATAATTCTTAAGTAGTTATGTAAAAATATTAAAATGAAATGTCCGATATAATAATAGATATATTTATTTTATTTTTATGTACATTTTGTAAGTCTTAAAAAATTTATAAAGGGTGTCTTAAGTAGTTATGTAAAAATATTAAAATGAAATGTCCGATATAATAATAGATATATTTATTTTATTTTTATGTACATTTTGTAAGTCTTAAAAAATTTATAAAGGGTGATAGTTTTATATTGCTAATCTGAAACCTCCAGAGACCTATTTGGTTTTGACGTCGGTGGGAAAAATTTCAATGTCATTACTATCTAGGCTCTATCCTAAGGGCAAAGCAGTGGATCCTTAAACCCAGTAGCTTACTGTTTCAGTTCCTGTCGGTCGCTGGCGATTTTTGAGGTGTATTGCAACATTTAAATGTCATTGTAAATAATATATTTTTATTATTAGATCAATTAGTGGTCACCGCAGATAATTTAATTTTAGCCTGTGTTGATGGCTCGTGAACATAATTTCTCCTACAAACACGACTCACCGTTGCAGGTAGGGGGCGAGGTAATGTTCTATGCTTGTGATTGGCTAATCACTCGGATGACGCAATCTGAGTTATGAAATACAATGAATTTCTGACGTACTCGCAGTGGATAGCAGTGATATTTAAACTAATAATTTTCGTATGAGGGAAAGTCAGACGAGCAGTCGACAGGATTAGATAGTCTTTAGTGGTCACAAACATCAGTAAACACTCATCCAATTCAGTCAGCAACACAAAATAACTGAAAAAGTCCACGACCATGGAAACAGCAAATAAATATAAGTAATTTCATAAAATATACCTATTATTTTATTTCAAGATATTATCTAAGAAAACACGTTAAGTTTCCCCAGTTACAACGTTAAAGAACAAAGAAAAGAATATCATAACGAAATACTTAGCTGTATAAGCGAAAAATTAATTGGGTATTATCAGAAATAGCTACCTAATCTACGAATTTCTATTATGTTAAATAAATGTCTAGCAAATCACAATAATAAAAGATATAGGGGACATAACAGGGACGCGGGGCAGAACGGGGCCTCCTGTAGCCGCAACCGCAAGCGCTAACCTCGTGTTTCGTCCATAGTTGGACGACTATTTTGCATTGGTGCTTAGTACATAAGAGACTGGCGGGAAAATTGCATGTTTTAATTTTTTAGAGGTAAATATATTTTTTCGCGCCGTTCAATCTCCGTTCAATCTAATTTTGTGCCGTGACTGAATTGCTTGTAAAGAGGTAAGGTTATGTCAGGTTTTTATGATAATTGTATGGTTTAATTCCTATGTTTTCTTAAGTTCTTTGTTATTGTCAAGTTGAGGACGATAAATACTCCATCTGTTCGTTTTATATTGTTATTGATTATTTATTAGAAAAATAAACATCGGGGCATAACTGGGACGTCGCTACGGGGCATAATGGGGTACCCCATCATGCCCCACCCCCGTATAATGCCCCTCTATTATATTAGGTAACATTTTCTAATCATCATTATTTATAATCATCATTTGATGTTTATCGTTAATCTTTTCTTCACAGTCCGGGTGATACGATTACAGAATGATAGCTCAATATTATGAGAATAAAAGCGCCAGTTTCAGCTTCACCGTATCCTGATTACACACTTCAGGAGTACTTTTGTTTTAATTCAATCCTGTGACCGGACCACTTGCGCTGTGATATATGCGATTTTGTTCACTGTGAACCCGTCATAAGTTTCACAGTTACGCATCTTTATAAACGTCTCTTTTACGACCTTTTTACTTTTAAGCATAAGGGCAGATCCGATTCGCGTAAGCGGGGTTTCATTAACCTATTTTCAATGACAATTACGGGTTGCCTGTACTTTTCTCACTGTTGTCGCTTTTGAACTTTTAATTCAGTACAGTAAGTTAAACATTAGGTAGTCGCTCGAAGTTATACCTTTTATCGTTTGTTGAGTTGATAAAGGTTATGTTTGTTTGTGATTTCTGTTTGACTTTCAATGAGAAATTCACTGAATATTAAGGAAACAGCTGAAGGTATTTATAATGTTTTTGGGTTTCTTATGTCACGTACGCATGCTGATAGCTGATGGTTGTCAAACGAAGACTTGAAATCGGTAAATATTACGACGCTTTGTGACTTTAAAGTAGTACAACTTGGAAGATTTAGCTCTCAAATAAATAATAACAAATATTGGCGGACATTTCACACAGCGCCATCTATCCAGGCTAAGCAAACCCTGTTGTCTGGGATAGATATAATACTATAAAACTTTATTATAATTTGCTGCAATATAATTATACATAGTCATCATAAAATCATATCTATATACAATTAACCAAGGTAATCTGTTTAATTAGAATACTTATATTATTCTTTTTTTTTTCGTTTGTCTGTACATAAGTACCTACTTATAATTCATACAACACCCAAACACAGAAGAAACCCCTATGTTCGTCACATTTGTCCTGAGAGGGAATCGAACCCACGCCTTAAAACTCTCAAAGCAGATATACTACTAACTGAGCCATAAATGCCATAATGCAGTCAACTTCAACTCTTGTTTAAATAATAATGGGAGGTTTTCTGACAGCTGTCAAAACGTAGTTTTACAGCTAAATGATAGACGGGGCTGGCGAGACATGGCCTATTTTTTTCGCATTTTTCTGGTGAAAAAGCAGTTCACTCACCTTCACTGCTTCACTTTACAGTTCGCGTTCGTTGGTGAAGTGCTTTTCCAAGTTTTCTTGTATTATTTTGTTGAAACTCTGATAAATTGTTATTGTTACGTTATTGTTTTTTTTTTGATCATAGGTATTGTTATTGATAGTAATTAATTATTTGAATAAACGCACTTGTGTAAACGCACGCACATTTGCTTGGAATAACGAAAGATTAAGAAATACTATGGGCAAGTACTTGGTAAGACAAAGAATAACCACAAAAAACGCATCACAGATCTGATACGAGTATAAATGAAATAAGGTTGCTTTTTTATTTTTAGACCTTTTTACTTTGCTTCATTTATTCAAAATATTTAGAATCATAGACAAGATAGGAAACTGTTCAGGGCCATGTCTCTTCATTGCCATCGAACGGATTTTTATGAACTATATTTTTTTTATTGGCTGTCTGAAAATCGCCCATTGTACTGAACAACTGATCAATAACTGGTCAATAAGTGGGTGTAACCGGCGTCTCACCTCCTTGAACACTTTAAAATGCATTTTATTCCTAAATCCATATACTTTGTAGTCACTATAATCTGTGCATAAATAACGCCCCACCCGTACCTTGAAAGTTCCCTAACAGGTAGGCACGTGAAACTTTTTTATTTGTCCTAGTCGTTTTGAGGTGACTTTTAAACAATTTATTTGTTGTTGAAAACTATTTTATGATTCTCGTTACTTTATTTAGGCTTCTGGTGCTTTATAGCCATTATTTCTTGATTTCGGTTTGTGTTTCCAAAGAGTTAACTTTCAAATTAGTTTGAACATTTCTATTGAACTATATTCTATACAAAGTCTTGAAAATCGCCAGGGATTTGGATAGCCTTTAGAAAGTCGTCCTTACTATTTTATATAGTCTACAAATTTTAGCTTTCTATATTGAATCTTACTCACATCATAATACGGCATAAAATTGACGTTTCTTTGCTTCCCCTTGGATAGAAAATAAGGTGCATTAGAAAAAACATATTGGAATCTTATAATGATCATAGTAATAAGTTCAAACAACAATTATAATAAGTAGTTACTAGTTTTTATATTTTTATTATAAGTATTATTAGGTATTTGTTAGGGAATCTCCGATATGCTTTGATCATTTTATCTAGCAACATTTTATTTTATTTTATCTATTCAATCAATTAAATCAGGTAGGGCACACAGCCATACGGCATAGGCTTAGTAACGGGGTCTGTAGGACACGGTACGGCACCTTAAAACGAACTTAACTTAGAACTTTATTGCACTAATTAACAACGAAATATAAAATAAAAACAGTTAAACTACCTAATTAAAAGTAAACAAAAAAAAACAACTATATAAGAGACTATAGAATATACTGTATACTATATATAGAATATACTATATACTATATATAGAATATACTATATATAGAATATATTATATACTATATTTTATATACTTAGAACTATATGAATGTTATTTTCATTTTCGTGTAATAATATTTAGAGTTAACTTTTTAGGGTTCCGTTTAAACAAAGTAAAAAAGATCTATCTACTGATGTACGTTTGTCTATACTTCCGACCTAATACGACCTACTTATTTTCTGAACCATAATATGTAGCTATAGCTAAATGGTTTAAATAATATTCATGCGTTAGAATAGAGAAATAATATTATACATATAAAAAAACAAGTTTACATAATGTTTTTTGGGACTCTTTATTGTCTTCACACTTTTTTTACGGTATTACGGCTACACATATCAAACTTAATGTGGTTGCAAACTCTTATAAAACAATAATAAAAAATAGATAAAGGCAAATTGGGCTCATGCTATAAGTAAAGTAACCCTAAAGTCATCCATGTAACGAAGTAATTTGTATGCATGCGTTTTAAAAAAAAAGGATATTTTTTTTTCGAATTGCCCTCCAACTGGTTCATTGGTAACCACGATGTATTTTGTGTGGTGTATGTTGTACGTAACTCTCCGAGTCTCTGCGCGAGTTCAACTCGCAGTTGGCCAATTTTCAACCGACTCCAAAGAAGGAAGTTCTCAATTCGACTGTATGTTTCTTTTTTGTATGTATGTTACGCGATTACTCCGTCAATTATGAACTGATTTTAATGATTCTTTATTTGTTTGGTATTTAATACTTCAGAGGTGGTCCCATATAAATTGTATCGAAATCGGTTCAGTGGTTTGGTTTTGAAATTAAAATTACTAGAAAATATGAAAATGTCATCCAGGTATTCGAAGTTGAAGCCGATTGTATATATTTTTTTTAAAAGCCTATTATTCTACAACAGCCTGTTATTATATCAAAAAGTAACATTATACTTAATATTTCCTAGGTTCAGGCCGAAAGTTTTTTTTTCGAGGGAAAACGGTTAGATTGAAAAACCTGCAAGCAGCGATAAACGGACCATTGGCAAATATCATCCACTAACCTTTATTATGTTTGCCCTTGGGACGCTACCGTTTTAAGCTATGTTTAATCCCGGTACCTAACGCTCTGGCTTACATTTTTATATAATTTCTGCTTACTTCTAAAGGAGACCCGTTTTGTCGTAATCGTGTTGAAAATTGTGCTTGAAACATGTTTCTTAAAAGTGCATATACAATAGCAAAAAACTGTTCAGTTCTGTTTCCAAAATAAGACAAGGTCATACTGAGTGAACTTCTTTACCTTCAGGAAAAAATGAGTATGTAATGTACTCATAATTATGAACTACTTTTAGTAAGGCGCCAACCTTGAAATCGTGAAAAAAAAATCTGCTTTTCTATAGTAAAAGTTTACTTACCTTGGACAAAACGTATGGAACAGCTGTTATTTTTTTTACGATATCATAGTTGGCCCCATACTTAAAGTTGCCCATAATGATGAGTAGGTACACTACAAATTTGTTTTTCCTGAAGGTAATAAAGTTAACCCAGTATATTTTACAATTAGCCATACCTTTTGGTTTCATAAAAACAGAATTACTCACCGAATACCCCGTATATAGAACGGGATCACCGGATGTGATCGAAACCTTTGTCGGAGTATCCGACTTAATTAAACCTGTAATCCTGTATAAATAAATAAAAATATGTGTGGTTTTGACATAGTTTTCATAACAAAACATTTACAGCCTTACCTAAAATAATCTCGATTCTCTTAGTCACTGCCTAAACTTCTCTGTCTTGTTCTTGCATATTACACTTCACGTCAGAGAGAAGATGGCAGAGCATCTTAAGGAGTGATTAACGGTTGAGAAGTTTTTTTAAGTAGGACTGTTAGAATTCAACAGAACTCAGAATCGAAATATTATAATTACTCGTGTTTCGCGGACAATAACACAATCAAATTCAATACTGTTTCGTCGCCACTGATTGTAATAAAACCGAGTACAATCGAATAACTCAATTTCAATAAATGCCAATATGAACACAAATCAGATTACTCTCTTACCGAGTTTTGAAATATTATTTGAAGCCATTGAAACAATATTTGATATTAAAATAGAACCCTATTAGTAGGTTCTTTAGACTGGAATTAAAGCTATAAGTGTTGTTGCGATTAAACTTCTTGCTATTATCATCGCTTGTTTAGTTTACTATCATTCTTACTCGATGATTGAGTTACGAGTACATTATATGAATGTTCGATAACACGAACGTTTGTAATATGGCAATGAGTTGAACTCCATCATACAATAATAATTAGTCTATTTTAGACTGCTGAAACCAAAGTTAACCAAAATGTCATAGTAACAAAATATTTACCTCTCTGATTGAAAATTCTTCCGTAAAATAAACGTCAAGGAACGAACGGTTAAATTTAAGTACTTACTCTTATAATGTAACCTTTGATTATATAGAGAGAGAGAGCTACATCCTCCAGGAATGTAACCGTCATAATATGTACGCTAAAACGTTTCCCAAACCTATTTTTGTTAAAAATTGTTTTGTTAAATTTCTTTCTAATTACGATTTGAGATTGAAAATAGAAAACAAAACACTTTTAAGCTAAAATAGTTTGAAATACTTTTTAGTGTTTTATGCATAAGACGGTAAGTATTTTGTGTATACCTAGACCACCAACACTCTCTAAAAAGCTTCTTCTTGCGGCGGCGCGGTGTTGTCGTGTGCGGGTCGCTTTCTTCCCGATAATGTGGTTGAGCGATGGCTGGTACATGCGTCAACTCGTGAACGGGTGGGTGCTGCTTGCGGGAGCTGCTCGGTGTACATGCGCAAAGCATAATAAGAAAAAAGTAATAAGTAGAATAAGTTTCCTTTTGTAAAGTCGTTAGTTTTTATTTAAAGTATGTACCTGCGGTGCTAAAGTGGCTACTTTAGCCACGCTACGTGGAGCGAAAGGAACCACTTCCTCCCCGCAGCGGCACGTAAACACACCACGGGAGCAAGTAAATAAGTCTCAGATCTCATGTTAACGACATATACAGAGATCTGAGACATTCTTTATTTTTGTATCTACTATTAAATATTAGCATAAATAGCGTAGGTATATAAGCCTCCCACTATGTAGACTGACTACATTGTAAAGTCGTGGGCAACCGGCGCATGCAAATGGCAGCTTGTCGTACAGTGTGGCGGTCTAAGAGGGAGACCTTCGTTCAGCTGTGGATAACTAGATTAAAAATACAGCTCAATTAATAATAACTACACAACTAATGGTAGATCGGACAAACAGGCGTCAGACAGGCAGACGCCGTAAACTTATTAATAATGTCCCATTAGGAACCCAAACTAAAGACTTACTACTTCCATTATTGTTAGAAACAGTAAAAAGAAATGTTGGAATACCTAAACATTTTAAAGACGACTTAGCCTAACAAGCTTCGCTAATCCTAGATAAACCGAGCAAAGTTCAGATTCTAACCACAAAGCTTGAACACATTATGAATTATTTTCTAGTTTACAAGCTTAAGCGGTTGCAAATGCATGGGAAAAATCTAGTCCTCCGCTCGCCGACAGCCGTCCGTACCCAGCCGTACGCGGTTGCACTTTAGAACTGTTGCCGCCGCAGTCTACCAGCTGAGTTTTAATTAATTTTTACATAACCAAAGCTGGGATATGGGATACGTACCTATGTCAAGGCGAACTTTACCTGTTTTGTCTGAAAATGGGGCTCAGCTGGAACATATATAATATAATTCTATGTAAGCTTTGGACATGTAAGTACGTTCAACTATGTTCATTGGATCTGGATATGTCATAAAATTGCATTCAAAACCACCAGAGGACGGGATGCAGCGTCCTCTCAGTTAATGGTGCTAGGCATTCTGCGATCTCCAAGCGTTAAGTTGCCAAGTGTTAAGAGGAAGTCTTCGTCCAGCAGTGGACATCTTTCTGGTTATTGAAGATTTTTTATGTATATTTTTTTATTATTGTGATTCGTATTTCGACGGCAAGCCATCATAAACTAAAATCTACTACGTACCTACGTACTTAAAATAATTTAAATAAATTTAAAACAATTATAATTACGTTTGTTTTATTACCTACAGAACTGAAGTATAGACCGATTAGGTTCTAGGTACAATCCAAATGCTCGTGTCTACTATCAGACGGCAGCGGGAGCGTACCCAGCCAGCTGGTGGCGTAAATGCAATGTTTACGTGTTGGGCTAAATAAACGCCAGCGATTTGAACACGCGTCGCGTTGACCAGACACTCAGATAAATTATGACTAATTAGCATAGATTTGATACATGATATCATCATCATCATAAGCAACCAATTCTGGACAGGACATAGACCTCTGCCAACAGTGTTAAGGCACGCCACTCAGCTAGATCTTTGGATTTTCACTGCAAGTCACTGAGAGCTGTCATTTGTGAATAGAACACATAAATATATGCAAAATAACAAGAAACAATTATATATATTTCCATTCAAAATAACCAATCTAGTGATCTATTCTGTGCTAAGGAAACTTTCTGGAATTTTGAACGAGGATACATTTCTAGCATCTAAGGTCTAAAATTTATTCAGTTTGTTGGGTAGATCAACCTTAAGTATGGAACATCTATAGGGAACACTTTGTTCCCATGTATATATGAGAGGATAAGAAATAACTGGTCCAAGACCGTGAGTGGCATTTATACCTGAGCGTTCCCGTGAGTCGGATGACATGTTAAATTGCCGGACCCATTTGTTTGTTTTACAATGTAACAACAATCGCCAAGCCATGTCAGAAGCTTTCAGGGGGCATATTAACTCTTACACTAGGGCTGGCCACTAAGCCTATACGAACTGAATTACTCAGTGGTCCAAAAGGCATTCCGGTTTTTCTTACAAAACAACTTAGAAAGCAAACGTACGAATAAGTACTATAATACTCACCCTACGTGACCTTTAAAGTCGATGCCTTGGTACGCTCGCCTCATTTCGCTTTTGACTCCCGTGAATTATGAACAGGCTAAATTATGTTAAAAGAGAGCTAATTGCTCCCTTAAGATTCTCGTTACATTTAAGTCAAGCTTTATATGACCAGGTATGTAATTAAATGTTTGGAATACGTATTTTATGTATGAATGATGCATTGCTTTCTTTGATTTCTATAAGAATTAAATTCCTGGTCGACTGACTGACTGACAGACAATGCGCAGCCTAAACCACTGGTTGTATAAACTTGTTTGGAAGGTATATTTGTCTTGATCCCAAAGGAATTGGAACTGTACTAAGAAATATTTTTTCGAAATTCTACCCATAAGGGGGTAAAAAATGGGTGAAAACTCTTGCGTGAAAGTTCTTTGTTTTTGAAGTAATAGTGATGAAAATTGGTAGGTATATGGATAGTTCATTTAAAGTAAAAAACGCTACTTTTAATATATATTTGACAGGGATAATTTAAGGGGGTGAAATGGGGGATGAAACTTTATATGGAAAGTTTTATTTTGTTTTTGGAGTTTTAGTGATGGATAGTGGAATATTTATCATTTATATGGATAGGAAATTGGTATTTGGTATTAATAACAAAACACAAATATTTTTCCCAGGGTTGGTCGAAAGATGTGAAATTAATAAATAATTAATACAGGTGTATGAAATATATTTGGGACCGGGGCGAATTACTTCCGTACGCGGAAGAAGTTGCGTTGTTGTTGTTGTTGTTGAGAAGTTGAGAAGGCGATTCTTATATTATGTAACTACAGGTCGCCCGACCTGTAGTTACATATAAGAATCGCCTTAGTTTTTACGGTTCCGTATCTAAAATTTGTTCAACGGGTAGGGTCCCGTGGGCCCCTTTAGTACGCTATCACCTCTATAGTGACTTGTCGTTTCGAACATACTATAAGTAGCCAGTTAAAATAATGTATAATTTTAGCTAATTTCCTAGGCAATAATTATGTAGCCAAATTTGAATCCAACTTTTTTATTGACTGTTAATAATATTATGAATAAAGAATTATGTGTAACGCAATTTTTTTATTTTACAAGATTAAAAATATATAAACATTCATAGTATGGCTGAAGAGAAATTATCACTCTAGCTAAGCTAGGTACGCTTACAAAAACTTTTTAGATATATGTTGCTTTATTTGCCGTAGACTAAAGAACAAATAATCAAAATAGTCCAAATTCGAATTAAGCTTGCCCTGAAATATAATCCACGTTAACAATCCGGTCAACAATCTAGGTCGACCAGCGCAGCGGTCAGTTCGAAACTCGCTTTGTTTATCAATAAAAATCATCGTGAATTACAGTTAGCATAACACGTCGGGCGGCCAATACATCAAGTGGTTTTTTTATAAGCACTACAAGTACCAAATAAAAACATGTATCGTATCGAAGCGAATTCATGAACAGCAAACATTTATGACCTATAAGGACCTGGGAATGTCCCAAAACTGCATCCACTCACTGCACTATGGGGGTTATGGCAATCCCTACATAATAAGGGGGAGGCCTTCGTCCAACAATGGACGCCTTCCAGCTGATGAAGAACCATTTATGAAAAACTAACAAAACGCCAAATATTACGATGATATCTCAGGGGTCAATTTTGGGTCGCAGAGTGCGCGGTCTAATCCCAATAATGAGCTTGACCTGCTGGTGAAGAAAATATCGTGGAGGGACCAAAACATGTTGATAACTATTTGACTTGCTACCCTCAAGTCGAAAATCTACCGCCAAGGTGTGTTCCAGCAGCCTTTCAAGTGAGGGTGCTGGAAAGAACCTTGTTAGTAGATTTTTGTTATAAGCTAGCTGAGTGGTGGTCAAAAACCCACGTTGTCTAACTAAATATCTAAATAGCTAACACACATAACTTACCAAACAAACATAACTTAAATTATTGCATTCTGTTTTGTATGTTTATTAAATAAATAACCAACAACCATAACTGCTATATCCCTTATCAATCTCTCTGCTGATCGCAGGCTTCTTTTACTTCATTGATGGACTTCTATTTGTTCCCGGACTTTATTAGATTAGCTCAGTGGTATTTATCGGAAATTCAGTTAAACGTGTATTTTAATTACCGTACAATGGGAAGTTTTCTGACAGCTGTCAGAACGTAGTTCTACAGCCAAAGGATGGGCCGCACTGGCGAGATATGGCCCACTATTTTTCGCCTTTTTCTTGTGAAAAAGCAGTTCACTCACCTTCACTGCATCTTTTCACAGTTTGCGTTCGTTGGTGAAGTGCCTTTCCAAATTTTCTTGTATCATTTTGTTGAAATTCTGATAAATTGTTATTGTTACGTTACGTTATTGTTATTATTTTTTGTTGATAGTTATTGTTATTTTTATTGATAGTAATTACCTAATTATTTGGCAAGGCGCACTTACTAATTTGCGTGGAATAACAAAAGCTTAAGAAATACTATAGACAAATACTTTGCTAGACTAGCAATAATCACAAACAACGCATGACAGATCTGATACAAATGAAATAAGGTTATATTATGAAAACTGACGTGGTTTTGACACATTTTTGTTTTATTCATACGGGAATACTCACGTTTAACGGGGTGCTAAGCAGAACGCAGCTGCATGCGCGTCGGGCTCTGTTTTCACTCTTTGAAAAAGGTCACCGGATGTGATCGAAACTATAGTCGGAGTATCCGATTTAATTAAACGTGAGTATTCCCGTATGAATAAAACAGAAATAAGGTTACTTATTTTTTTTTACCTTTTTACTTTTCTTCATTCGTTCAAAATCGTCAGAACCACAGACTAGATAGTGAAACTGTTCAGGGCCATGTCTCTTCGTCGCTGTCTGTCGTATTTTTAGGAACTATATATTTTTTTTATTGGCTGTCAGAAAATCGCCCAATAGACATAGTTATTTCTACGGGTGGCGTAAATGATGTCGTCACGTCTTCCTTAAATTGAACAATAAACTCTTATTGTAGCACCAGTAGTGTCGCCTATTGTAAATTAACCATCAGATTATTTTATTCGTTGAGTTAGGATCGGATGCAGCCCGCCTAATAGCTCTGTGGACCCGGTTCCTTTCCTAGATGATTTACATTTTTGCTGTTGAACTTTGTAAGTGGAGTTATAATTATATTACAGAATTGCGGTCTTTTAATTATGACCTAAGAGAATTGAAAAGAGAGAGAGTAGCTATTGGTAAGGGAAATACACTTTGACATAATGGTTGCAGTTATTCCTAACAAGACATTGAAATTTTTGCCTAACCTTACATTTACAGTTTTTAGGTAACTTTAGTTTTTCCACGTTTTTGACCACTTCGTCACTAAACATAAAATTATCCACACACTTAGTTTTTCAACTATAAACAAACTCTTCGAGAAAAGAAACCTGGCTATTATGTTATCAAATCAAAGGTCTTTTCGCATTCACGGGATGCGTGCCATTCTTGACAGCTGCGGCCAGAATCTATGAATGTTGTATCACTCGATGCATGCCGTAATAAAACTAGTCAAGCGATGGAATGCGTGAATATGGCATTTATTGCCGAGCCTCTGCTTACGACTGCCAAAAACACCCGCCCTCTGGCATCAATGTAATCATACTGAGTAGGCTTTTAGCATATTTTTTGTGATTGGCATTTTTTGGATCAGATCGGATATCTCTATTGCATGAACTTAGACGGCTTAACCCTAATCTGATGGCACAAATCTCTTAATAAGTCTTTGTTATCTCAAACCTGGGTCTGATTGTGTCGCTAGTTAAGAGTCGAGTCAATGATAGCCTGCCTTTCAGCCTGATAGGTCAGTTGGTAGCATGTCTGCCTTCAAAGCTGTAGGGCGTGGGTTCGATCCCCACCCAGGGCAAAAATGTTTGTGACGTACATCGATGTTTGTTCTGTGTCTGGGTGTAGTATATATTATAAGTATGTATTTACGAGAAAAAAAATGTATATAAGTATTCTATCAGCTATCTGGTTGGCACTGTATGCAATAAATGTCCCCCTATTTTTTTTTATTTTTTTTTATGGTTTTTGTCGTAAGCTTTTCGTCATACTGTCTCTACTCCGGGTACTATTCACTCTATTTTGTTAGGCAAATTACAAAATCAATCTTACCAGGCAACCACGGAATATTAAGCCTGAAATCCGGGCAATACGTCCTCAGACACGTTCGTGTACCCAGTCTACTTGTTTCTTATTTCGACAACGATTTGACAAACAATGCTCTATTATTCGCTTGATTTGATTCTGGGCCTCGCTGAGTTTACTAGAGCAGCTTAACTTCTGGTCAATTATTTGGCACGAACAATATCAGCTAAACTTGTACTCATAAACATCACTGGTTTATTCTAATATTTATCTCTACTTAGTATGGCTTTTTTCCACGTACCGATACCTTCGGCGGCTTAAATTTACCCTAGGGACTTCAGTTATCACGTTTCCCGTAACAATTTAAATAACTATAGGAACACATAAACTGCGGAACGAAAAGTGGACGTGAGCGAACCTCTCCCGTGAGAACAGGCTCAGATACGCGGGAACCACCAATCGCTCTCCCGGGAGTGACCGACACGCTCGGCGAGTAACACTCGTGTCTTAACAGATGCAGCCTCCAACCCAACGCCGCGCGTCCAAACGTAAAAACGTTCAAATGTAGACAAAAAACTTTAAAAACTTATGACGAGTTACAATAAAATTGTGATTTAGATGATGTACTGTAAAAGATGCGTCCAAATTAGATAGGTTAGCTAGGTAATGTAGTGGTTGTGATGGAGAGAGGTAGAGAGGTGACGTGAGAGCGATCATGGCGGCCGTCGCAGGCCTGTATGGGCTGGGAGACGAGCAGCGGGCGCGACACCGCCGCGGACAGGTCAACGCGGAGCGCTCCGAGTCCAGAGATGACAACACTGAAGCGTAAGTCTATTCTAAGCCTTCTCAACAGACTAAAGATCAACTCAACATTTTTTCAATGGAGTGACGCGACGAATGAGACGTTTGCCTGGTGGTAAGCATTACGCCTGCCTTTACCAGTAGCAGTGCCAGAAATGTAAGCATGCGAACGAAATTCTGCGCCGCTCTTCACTGCGCTCATCACCCTGAGATATTTGTGTCAAATCTCTTCATGCCCAGTAAATTCTTTGGTAACATTGCCCTTCAAACTGAAAAACAGTTGCTTGCACACAGCTACTTGGTGGAGCTTATTATCTTATTTATTTACCTGTTAGCATAATATTAAACAATCTATAGTGTTAATTATCACCACTACTACTGCATCAGGCGTTTTGTGGCAGTTTATCTTGAAATCTTAAGGGCCAGAATGCTGCGCGTCGCTAATTTTATTGACTGTGATTTTTCATAACCATATATCAAAGTTTTTATACATTTTAAAATGTTGAAATGCGCGACCGAGACAACGGCGCGCAGGACTTTCATCAGTTCCCATTTTAGGCTAAATGTTTATGAGTGCCGTTTAATATGTTCCTTCACACCGTTACTCAACATCAACTGTGGTCTAACACATAGTCATAAAAATAAATGTACAAAACAACAAAGTTTCATCGTTCTTCATGTATGTATGTAATTAATCTTTTCATCTGACCATTATTTAAAAAAAATTGTTAGTAGGTACATTTCTAATGTTTATAAATGATGAATTCTATGTTTGTTTAACAAAATAATAGTATTATGATCAACATACTTACAACCCATAAAGCGTGTAACATTAAAGTGACTTTGACGGCTCCTAAAGCTGTTAAACGATCACAAAACGGATTTGAGTAGGCAATAGTATCTGTTTATTGGCCGTTAAAGAATTGCATGCACGCTATTGCACTGGTTTCGTTTTAGGATTCCATTCAAGTTTGGCAACTATAGAATAATGAGATACTTTTGTTTTATTTTATTGAGGAAATAACTAAATGTTTAATAATCATTATCATCATTGATTCACCTCATTATTATTAGCTCTTCCTAGTCATTGGCTTACATTGGCTTACCCACTTTAATATTATGACAGGGGGTACCATGAGCGCTTATTCCGGGACCGTTTACGCTCAGGTGCCGACGATGCGCGACTGTGAATTTTATTGCCTCGCAATAAGGTTCGCGGTCGCGCAGTGTCGGCAGCTGAACCTATTCGGTCCCGCTATAAGCAGTTCACAGTACAGCCCCTGGTAACAAAATCCTTACTAATTGATAACTACGTCTAATAGAATGACAAATATTAAACGTGATCACTGATCATAGAAAAGCGAAAGCCCTACTTTTCCATTCTCGCTTCAGTGAATAAGATACATGTTGATATTTTTATAGTTTGACGGGTAAGAAACGTCAAAGTTTGAAAAAAACACAAGGTACATAAGTGTGAAACCAAAAATCAGATACCTACATGATCAGATGTTGTATAAATATGATACGAGTAGCACACACAGCAAAAAACTCTTACAGCAAAAAACTGTTCTACCGAAAGTTTTGGAAAAGTTTCGGATTGGTAGGTATATGAAACGCTTATTGACAGGCTGATACTCATTCAAGCCAAGTTTAATACTTGACTCTGCGGCTGTTGTGTCGGAAGTGAGTCCCACTTATGTCGAGGGAGGGGGTTCTTGCTACAAAAACTTCATAAGATTTAAGAAGCTATCGTTGATATTTTTTAATTAGACCTTATCATAATTGTGTTGTTCTTCCAATACTTAGGTTTAGCTATTCCAATGCCTAGGTTAGGTGTTTGAGTTGTTTTACCAAGTTAGCTAATAAGAGTGTAACTATAGAAAACTGTGTAACTAGCTAAAAGGAGTAACAACCACTTAAAAACAATTTCTATACACTCCAGAAAACAAATATTCTATGACCTTTGAAATTGGCAAAAATAAACTTATAATTGTCCCATAGAAAATGTTTATTTGCTTTCAGTAAATATTATGAAACAGCAGATTTTCTCTCTTAATATTTTATCTCGTTAATTTTAAACATCTTACAAGAAAAGTTGTTTGAGATGTGATGTAAATGTCGCAGCCTAATTACAAAATACGCCGTACTACATCAAAGCTAGCCATTAAAAAAAACAGAGCCGTGTTGTATAAAGGTGGGTAAAATGCAATCTACAATTTGGCTGAGACATTATATAAATATGTTGATTTTAGTTACGAGTAATCCATACGCACTTTGATTTGGAACACAAAGATCTTGTAATAGTCATATGCATAAAGCGTTAAAAAGTATTTCAAACCTATTTTAGTTAATAAGTGTATTGTCTTCTTTTTTCAAACTCAAATCGTAATTCGAAAGAAATATGAAAAAACACTTTTTTTTAACAAAAATAGGTTTGAAATACGTTTTAGCGTTTTATGCATATGACGTTAAGATTACACGTCTCGACATAGGTCGACTAAAACTCGAATTTTACTAGAACTATCATCCCGCAACCTACCCGGTTGCATTTTAAAACAAGTAAATTATGCAGGCTTTGAGATGACCCCATTCTTTGAAGCAAAGAATCGGGTCATTTACCCCACAGAGTTACACGATGAAATCAAGGCAAAACGGTAGCTGTTAAGTTTCCATTCTTGACAATAGCTGGACTGTCCTAAGCTAGTCTAAGTAAAATACTACTATTGTTGTTTCAGATTGCTGTAAGTAAATTATTAGAATGTGGATAGCATACAAAAGTCGCTCGAATCCAATGGGAATCAACACTGCATTTTTTCCGCTAGGTGGCGCATCGTCAATGCGGCCATTGTCAACTGTCAATCTCATACATTTTGTTGTTTTTTTAACTACAATTGGTTTTACTCTTATGAGACGCGGATTACTAGGGAGGATCTGCATAATTATACTGGTTAGTACAGCAATCTTTTGCCTTGCTAATTATAGCTATGTCCGACATAATGTGAACTATCTTACCTACAAATCTATGGCTCCGTATCAGAAGGACTATCAGGGTAAATGACGATGTTCAGGTCGTCAACAGCTGCATAGATTCTTAAAACAATGCACCACCCAGTGTTTTTTTTTTGGACTAGTGTATCAACCGCGCCGTCATCAAAATATAAGAGATATAAGCAACGATTAACAGGAAAACTTGAATTTGCTACATCAAGACGCCGCCGCTGCGATAAGTTTTGCCTGTGGAACCTCATTGTAACCTAGGATTTGTAAGATTCGTTCTTTAGCATGCGGTATGTAATCCCTCCCTCGTGTTAAATTACGTAGCTCTCCCCGCCCTCATTTAAATTTTCTCATTCTGGGATTCGTCTTGAGCGAGCTTAATCAGGATCTTAAGTCGTCACTTTACTTAGTAATTCCAATGTAATGAACTAACGCCCACTTCTTTTTCCAAAACTATTATATATAACAAAACTTTGCAAAATTCAGCTGTTTACAGGGTGTTTTTATGCGTGACAGGCTAGGTGTTTAACTATAACTCATCTGATGCTAAGTGACGATAATTATGATCAAACATGGTAAACACCTGACTGAATGGGAACTGTTAACTTAAGCAAAGTTTTCAAGTAAGACATTAATTGGCTTAGAACTTACAGTAATAGTCGTACTATAGTAGGATTCATAATTAGACGGACTAAACTGACATTTCGAGTATTGCTACTGTGCTTGCGCAATTTGTATAATAGTCTTTTTTATTCCATCCATGGAGTGGTCTGCCTCGCTTGCGTTTTTTGTCTCTAAGTATGTGTTCAGTTTGTTGAAATCTGTGCCCATTTAACTCCGTGTAGTCTCTGTATATGGCCTGCTCACTACCATTTTAGTTTTAAAACTTCTTTTATGATCTCTTTGGCTTTTGTTTTCTTTCTGATGTGTGCGTTTTTTACTCAGTCTCCACTCCATTTTAATAAGGTATAACCCACTACCAACTTAGTTCACAACAGCTGCACGATTGCCCTATACAAAACTGGCCGTTTTCAGTGCTCAAGATACTTTTAACTTCAAAATGCTGGCGTTTATTTAGCCCAACGCATAAGCATTGCCATTCGGCGTGGCAATGCCGCCAGCATGCTGGTTACGCGGCCGACTGGTAGTGGGTTTAAGATTGTCTCTAGACTTTTATTGGTCTGGATACAATCCTTTTGTTATTTTTTTCGTGTAGTAGGCTAAGTAGTTTTTGTTGTAGTTAATAACGGTTCTTTTAACATTATCGAAGCATTACATAATATTGCACTCACTCTAGACCAACACGGCTCTAATTTTTTGATTCTTAACTATATGTTAATAGTACTTATGCTTTAAATGTGAGTTTTGTTTTCCTACCGCGAATATATCATCAACTATTATATCACTCTCCGGTCCTCGTATAACCGGTGCGTAAAGATAACGTTGATCTCTTGTTGCGGTAAAGAAGGATAAAGAAAATTGCTTCAGCGGGCGAGGCGCTTTAATTAAATATAACACAAAGTTCAAGTTGTAAGACCTCCAGGAAGCTTTGAGAAACTATTTTCTCTGTGCATTATAAACTTTAATTAAATGTCAAGGCAAAACATAAGCTATGATGCGACAGGTCTCGAAGTGACAAATATTTCTACACAATTTATCTTACTAAGAAGTAGGGTTTTTACTTTTCTATGATCTCACTTGCCTCTTGTTTGATCAATGTCTAACTGGACGGATTTTCCAATTCTTTCCTTGAGTCTTTTTTGATTTTCTTACGTCACGGACTAGCGGGACTTTCGCCTGGTGGTAAGCATTACGCCTGCCCAAAACATTAGCACAGCCGCCGGTGGTGAACTTGCGAACAAAATCCTGCGCTGCACTGCATTGCGCTCGCCACCCTGATTTATTAAATGTAAGATCTCTTCATGCCCAGTAATTTCTCTGGTAATATTGACCCGAAACACTGTAATCTCTCAGTAGTCTTTGATAGACTTACGACCAGTCCCAACAAGTGATCTCAATCCATTTTTAGCGAAATACAACCGGAATTGCAATCCGATTTCACCGAATCATGTTTCGATATCTATCCCGTAGATAGCAGTTAAAACAATGTTTTGATTTTGACAAATTTATGAGAGAGGACGATCGGGAGATCATTTTCTATCTTAAATTGAATCGATCTCCCGACCGAGGATAGAATATTGGGATCCACCGAACGATATCCGCAAAACGGGCGAAGACGTAGAGGCAGACCACCAGCCCGTTGTTCATATTACATCATCAAGCACGGTCAAGTCGGAAAGCAGAGGAAGAGGCTCGCACAAAACCGGCAAGCTTGGCGTGAAAGAGATGAGGCCTATTTTACCGGGCAGTAGGTAGACATGGGTTGAATGGATAGTTGTTTCTAATAACTCTATCTATACCTACAAAATCTACCTATCTGCCCTTGCTATAAAGTTAGCAGTAATCAGAGCCTGTATGACTGGCTGGTCTCTGCCAACATGAAGCCTACTATTTACTATTCATCCTATCCGTGATCGAGCAGTGATGTTCTTGACCGGACTTTTGACTATCATCGCCATTTACATGTATTAAAGGTATTTGACCAATACCTCAAGTACAGATTATATAAACTATGCTAGTATCATAAGTAACCGGTTTCTGGGTTGTTCCAGCGAAACAACGAAATTAGTGTCTTCAAGCTAAAAAAATAAATACATGGCAACTTAGGAGTAACATTTTTTATTGCAAAATATACTAAATAATTTTAGTAATGTTAATAACTTTTAGTACCTACTATGATATTAACATGATTAAAAACCCTACGACGGTATATGCTTGATGGATCATATGTTGTAATGCACTGCGGTACACTGCAGACACACCGGTGACACTATCCAAAGAGCGAATCGCGTGCTCTGAGAGTTTTGTTTTTAAAAACACATTTACATAATTCTATAAAGTTAGTTTCTTGTATAAAAAACGTATTAGACTCTTTTATTATGAAAACTGACGTGGTTTTGACAGATTTTTATTTTATTTATACGGGAATACTCTCGTTCCCCCTATTAAGGGGGAGGCCTTCGTCCAGCAGTGGACATTTATGTCTGACGACGACTCACGTTTAATTAAATCGGATACCTACTCCAACTCCAACTCTATGAATATGAGAGTCGATGCTATGCAGTTTGGCAGAGTTATAAATTGAGCTATGTAATTAATTCTCTAAGACAAAATAAACAAAAAAAAAACTACAGTTTCCATCACAGAAAAGTGAATGCCCTACTTCTTAGGTTCTTCGATCACATCCGGTGACCTTTTTCAAAGAGTGAAAACAGGGCCTGACGCGCGTGGGCTACGTCCTGCTTCGCAACTTGCCAATAGCCGGAGTATTAGATTTAATTAAACGTGAGTATTCCCGTAAAAATAAAACAAAAATGTTTTAGAGTCCTTTAATTTTCAGCTTTTATTTGTTGTACGTAAATCTGATATAATAACGATGATTTTGTCAACATTTCTATCGACTGCCTATTACGCTTCATCGATCAGAATGTTATCCGTTTCTTTCATCTATAACTAGAGGTACCCTGCGACTTCGTCCGAGTTCGGAAAAAAACGCCTCGCTCCCAAATAAGTACTCTTATATTCCATACCGCTGGGTTAATTACAAATTATTTTCCTCCCCATATTCACCACTTTCAATCTGTGTGTTGTCCTGTCAGTCAATGAGTCAAGATAGAGATTCGTATAGTATTAGATAGTAGGTGAGTACCTTCCACAGAAAGGCGTAAGCTTTACTTCTTCTACCTACACTCCAGAAATCATTTCACACAATTTTATTGTTTAATCTATTTTTTTTATCCTTGGCACTTTGACAATACGTTTCAATACCTTTAGTTGACCACGAGAGCAAGGTCAATAACAGCAGCGGAGAGACCGCAATTATTTTTATCCTTCCCTCGGTCCTCTTCCTTTGTTCCGGTCCCTATTGTAAACGCTGATTTAGGGCAAAATCACACTAAAGCATTCAACACAGTGTGCTGCGATTCTATTAAAGCACATATTGGGTTAGTATTAGAATGGCCATATCGCAAAATGACTTCATCTCACTTAGGTTAGGTCATGTTAATATATCTACAAGGCTACACGCACTTACGAGAATTTAAATTTCAGAAATTCAAGCATCTGCTTCGCACAGCTCGCACATTGCATTCTAGTGCAGTCTTGCCTTTAGGATTACGGGAGTTAGGAGCTTCCTGTTTTAATTGTCCTATTTTGTAGGAATATATTATATTTTTTGTGAAATGTAAAGTAGGTCAGCCTTTTATTAAATAACACAAAATGTCAAGCGCGTTTCCTATCATGCTTATGAGAAGATGCTTAGATTTTTTAAGATTTATATTAATATATACTCGTACCAAAAATAAGGCCCAGCGTCATGGACCGAGATTTTAAGTGTAATTTTTTTCAGAACTTTATTTCAACTCTATAACATCTAGGTTGGCGTGACTTTTAGAAAAATCAAGTTCGGTATGTGACAGCAGAAGACTTTTTAATAAGTTAGTTCGTACAGGCTGAGTGACCAGCCCTAGTGCCCGTAGTTAATTTGCCGCCGACCAACAATGTAACGTGTTACCTTCACAGGTAACAGCAGCGCTCAAAATATAAATGTCACTCACGGTCACGCATCCGAAGGCCGACTGGGTCGTCCGTTGCTTAACTTCGGTGATCTTTTAGAACCGCCCAGTCAAGCTACACCACGAGTGCTACCTAGGCCATGATCGCTATTCAAGACAAGTAAAACAAATCAAAATCACAACCAAAAACGCCCGTTTGGATTCTAATAACTTTAAAACAAGACATATTTTGCAAATAAAGTACATTTTCAGCAATACCTAAGCTAATTTATTTTTCTTTAATAAATTCAAATTATTCCAAATATGACAACCTAGAATTTTAACTAACTATAATTTGTTGTCTAACCTCAGTAATCCTATTTATTTCAACCCATATAATTAACGCTCTAATGGCCAATCATCGCTAAATTGTATCGATACATTTAAAAAACGAGGTACAGACAGACAGTAATTTTCGCTTTTATAATTTTTGTTGAAATTACTTCTAGTTTTTAAACTGTTCTTTTTGATATATCTGTACGATAGAGCATTTAAATAATTACACTCATTATGGTTGGCACAAGCTTTGGAAGCTACGACAAAAGATGCTGAGCAGAGAGGAAATGACACCCCCTTTAAAATTTGTTCGAGGGATTTTACGTTTAATATTCTGGAGTAGGTATTATTCTTGAGCTGAGATAAAATGTAGAAGAATTTAAACTTCATTAATAATCTAAATTTCACTTAGCTGTCCAGTTTAACTTTTTACTTATGTACGTTTGTAACGCGCCGTGGTTTCTTGTTGTCTTTAGAGTTTAGAAATACCCGAAGGATGCCTAACCAAACCTTTAATTAATATTTTCTAACAATAAAACCTGATTCTAACAATGATTAATCTTAATATATAAAAGAAAGTCCATTTTTCTTAGCAATCATCGCCCAGGTTACACCGCTTATTGCAGAGATGTGAAATTTGGACCCAACATGGTTTTTAAAAAATTCGACCTCTAAGGGGGTGAAATTGACCCCTAAACTTTACAAAAAATAAAAATAAAATCCGAGCTACGTCATTCAGACTCGGTTTGCATATTTAACATCAAAAATAAAGAAAGATATGTCTGAGGATTTTTCGAAATTCATCCCTTAAGGAGGATTTATTGGGGATGAAATGTCAAAATGATAAAAAAACAGTGCCACGGCGCTAAAATTTTGTGAGTATTCTGAGCAAACATAACTAAATAATACATAATTTGTGTTTTATTGATAATCATCCTTGAATGGGTATTATTAAGGGGTTGAATATTTTTTTCAGCTACTATGATGAAAGTTATATATACTACACTGAAGAAACAAAGAAACTAATATTCACGGTTTTTTGGAATTCATTCCCTAACGACGATAAAAAGGGTGTTAAACTTAAAGATATTTCTAAAAGCATTTAAGCAACACGAAGCATTTAAAAACCAAAAGTTTTTCGAAATGCGGCCTTTAAAGTGGTGAATGGTCCATTAAAATTTGAAGTAAATATTTTTCTTAAATAGAGAGTGATGTATTTTCGCATATTTGTTAAGTACAGTATCATTAAGAAATACTTTCACCGTTTTTCGAAATTCACCCCTAACAGGGTGAAAACGGGCGTTAAAATATATTTTTTCCTAAAAGCTAAGGCGATATAACTTGGAAATTATTAAAACTACAATTTAATAATTATCAAATTAAAAAACAAAAATTGAATTCTCACCATTTTTTCAAATTCGTCCCCTAACAGGCTGAATGGTGGTTGTTAAAGCTTAAGATTTTCCTTAAAGTTAGTGTTGATATTTCGTAATTATCAGAGCTAAAGTAATGACACTCGGTAAATGCACTAAGCATTAACATTATTACGTGCCTGCGGGGCTAAAGTGGCTACTTAAGCCCCGCTACGCGGAGCGAAAGGAACCACCTACTCCCCGCAGCGGCACGTAAAATAGTATACATACCACGAGAGCAAGTAAAGAAGCCTACATTGATGACGACATTGATGACGATCCCCAAGCCGCCTGCCAAGCGCGGGGTTTATGGCAACAACCCTCTGTTAAGAGGAAGTCTTCGTCCAGCAGTGGACGTCTTATGGCTGATGACATTATTTAAAATTAAAACATAAAATTAAGGCTATCCAAAAACAATCATAAAAACTAAATAATGGTGTCCATGCGGTAGGGTCAAAAGAGCGCTAGCTATATTCGTACGTTAAATTGCGAAATAAATTTTCTACGGCAGAAATGAGCCAGCCCTCTTGTTACCAGCAACGTCGACGAGATGTGTAGCTGATTGAATTTTTCACAGACTATTTTGTTACTACGGCAGCTTTTCCAGAAAAGTTTTTAAATAAAACGGCGCCGTATAAGGGTAAATGACGGTGTTTGTAGAACGTCGCCTTGTCGACAAAAAAAAATGTTATTTCTTGCTATATCGTAATAAACATACAAACGTTACACTAAGTATGATTGCAAACTCTACGTTTTAACAACACATTATGGAAATGACTAAGAGCGAGTTGGAATTACACTAAAAATTCCTAACTATACCAAAAATATTACTTTTGGTAAAAACTTTGTTGTGCGGAGTTATAGAACCCTCACTGAGAAAATTTGACAGGCACTTGGTTTTATTAAGAAAATGTTTACCCTATTTGTATGTGTAATCTTACATATTACAAGTTCTTAAATTAAGTATTTAAAAAGAAAAACGATCGTTCTTACTAAAACAACTCTCACATATGTATATCTCACGAATATGCTTTTAGAAATACCACAACCTAAAATAAAATTGCTCAAATAATAGCTTATGAACAGACAAATACGCCTATAACCCTTATTTGCCATACAACGGTTACATGATATATTTGTACAGACTGTGACAGAGATAACAAAAGTATCAAGAGCACGGAAAATGCGTCCTAGAACCGAGGGTTAGTCAGCTGCTCAGCAAATTGATTCTCAATCAAGAAACCACTCTCCTTCACACCCCTCTCGTGAGAAAGAGACAGAACGTGAATCAGAGTACGAGTTGAAAGTGAGCCCCAATCTGAAATTGCCACTTCATATTGATTTGAGCTCAACTTCTGAAACTTTTCCTATAATTGCACGAAAATGCTGATTTACGAATATTTTTTATCTGTTTTGGAAAAGCTATAATTGATGTTTAGAGAGAGATTGAGAAGTATGGCAAATACATAAGCATATATTATGAATATTATGTCGTAGTAGGTACTGTAACTTATACACTGCATTTATATGATTACTAGCTGACCCGGCGAACTTTGTTCCGCCTTAAAGGCAATATATAAGCAGTATTTTTTTTTAATTGGAAAAAATACAAAAAAAAAATACCTACATTAATCATTCATAATTATTTCTGTATTTTAGTACATAGGTTGCTCTTCATTTAAGTAAAAAAAAAAAAAAAAAAAAAAAATTTTATAAAAAAATAATTAAAAAAAAAATTAAAAAAAAAAAAAAAAAAAAAAAAAAAAAAAAAAAAAAAAAGCCGTCGTACGGGATAAAAAGTATCCTATGTCCTTCTCCTGGCTCTAAACTACCTCCCTGCCAATTTTCAGCTAAATCGGTTCAGCCGTTCTTGAGTTATAAGTGGAGTAACTAACACGACTTTCTTTTATATATATAGATTTACGGGATATGTACAGTGATTATGTTGCATGCAACTGCACCGAAATATGTTCACCATTTCAAACAAAATAAAACCAAATCTGATAAGCTACTGAAACTTTTCTGTTATCCATAGATTTTTCATCTAAAAGTTCCTCTGATAGTGCATTTCTTGAAAGGTTACTGTACTGCAGACCCTCTCTGTTTATTTTAAATCGTACGCTAGCAAAACTTGCGTAACTACGATCACCCGTAAAATATTCCGTTTTACCACAAAAAATATTTAAAGCAACGCTTAGACACCTGTTTAGCTAGTCAGTGTCTAAAAGCTAGTTACCGTTTTAACGGATGTTTTATATCCCTTACCACAAAACCATGTTTAGCATGTGTTGTTAAATTAATTTCACAAGCAAAACTGATTGACGTCAAATGACAAAATTGATTTAGATACGACTTAAACCAAAGTTAGGCACTGTTTAAATTAAAAGGTGTGGCTAAGGCATGTTTATCATTAGGCGAGTGTCAAGCGCGGATTTGAGGTAAGAAATTTGTGAAACATCTGTTCAACACGTGACTATTATGTACCTGTGTAAGTTATTATGTAGGTGTTATGTTATTATGTTAATTGCGAAGGGCGGCTGGGTCAGATACAATAGGCATATTGTCAGATTAACTGCACATATTATTGACACTCTTTCTGTAAAACGGCATCAGATACTTTGTTTGGAACTAAAGCTTGCATAAATCTTTTGTGGTAAGACGGTTTCAGTCGAACACAATAGAAGGCAATACTCGCGTATGTTACGTGCCCTCGTAGCAGAAATCGTAGCACGTAGACAACGCGTAGTGTTTCCGTAGTCATATCTGGCGTAGACGTACTATTATGGCTTACTATTATGCTCTGCTACTCTGCATAATTATTATAATTTTTCTGTAATAGCAAATATAACAGCTTAAAAATATATGCAAGTATTTTATGCCATTGATAGCAGAGAAGTAAACGGTCGAAGGTAATTAATTACCTTCGATGCCCTTTGCCGGATATCTTTAACACCGCAAGCGTATACACATTATGGATACTTTTCTGACATTAAAATAATTATCAATAGCTCTTTGAGAGAACCTCAAATTATAGTTACCCGGAAATACCGCACGTAAGAGCTTATTACACAGTTCATTACAGCTGGTGTGAGGCAAACACTGTGTATATCGTGCGGTGTGCGATTTCCGCAGATCGACAAAACCTGGATTATCTTCTAAGCGGTGTCGAATAGTTAGGAGCTGGTAATACAACAGAACATTTGCCTATCGGTGGGTGAAGGACTTGTATCCAAGGACATGAATAAGTTTTTTTAAAATAGCCATTTGGACGAAAACATTTATTTGAAAGATTCATTTTATTATAGACATAATAAAAGATTCAAAGGTATACAAAGTCTCTACACAAGCTGATGAGTAGTTTTAGGCGTTCGGTGAACTCAGAATTGTCGTTAATTCTCTCACAAGAAATAAGAAAAAAAAATGACGTGTTACTTTTTATAACAATAATATTAAGTAAGCTATCTTGCCTGTTGTACATTCTCGTCGGGGCACCCCGAAGCTCTATAACCCGGCCAATTTACGGAGGGGCGAGCGTAATTAAATGTAGGCACGGGAGCACACACCTTCATAATTGGTCGAGTTGTAGAACCTCGTAGACTCTTGACAAGAATGTGCAATATATCTTGCGGCATCTGAATGATATAAGAATACTTCAGAAACCATATTCTTAATTATTGTTATAAAAAGAAACACGGCTACATTTTTCACGACTGGACCTGAAAGAGAATAATATTTTATGAATCAATGTAGGTACTCGTATATAAGATTACAAAACGTTTAAACAATATCAGCTCACAGCTGCAATAAGTCTTGTTTAAATAATAAAATATTAAATAATAAATTGTATCATTACAAAATGTGGAGCCGGCATTATTTTTTTCCAATAATTTTGCGTGAAATTTTTCCAGTGTCACGTATTTTATAAGACAAACCTTTTTAATCAGTATTGGTTGTTATGCCAAGTCATAATACAATTAAGACAAAAAACGTGATAGCCAAGTTCCAATTTTACGCCAGTAAAGTGACGGACAGGTACCAAAATGTTTTTTCTGGAGTTGTAGGAACCTCACAAGAAGCTATATTTCAACACAAACAAAACTCGGGTCATTGAGTCAGTTTTTACCGTTTTGAATTTACAATTTCGGCTCCACGTCAAGCTTTGCTTGGATTATGTAGCCTAAGCCATAAGGTATATTTCTAAGTATAAAGAGTATGTATAATGTATGTGTACATATAAAACTAAGCCGCGGTCATTGTCTTAGATCAACAATCAATATCTGACGTCAACAAGAACGCTAGAGTCAAGGATAAAATTATAATACGTATACTCGTATTGATACACAGAAAAAACGTGTGGTTAATGCAGAATGATTTCCAGAGCGAGCTATTTAAAATCATGAGAAAAAAATAGTTGATTTTTTAAAAATCAGGTATTAAAACCCAAAGTTTTGTTTCATGTAGGAGAACTATAATGACAAATGGCAAAAAAAAACTCAAACACGGATATGTTTTTTTTTTTTACTCAAAACCTATTTTGAGTAAAGTGAAAGTCCAAGCCCGTATCTTATTAACATTAGTACATAGTAACATTCTGAAATGATGTGGTTTGGAAATCAATTACTTACCCGGACCTAGAGCTACCTATACAATAGGTGTTATAGAAGTAGAAAAGGTCTATTTACTTTTTTATTGTATACATTTTCCAAGGCCTACATGTTGTGTTCTATCAACTTTGGTTCATTTTCAACCCTCACGGTAGCTGACGCGCGCCTTTCCATTCATGTAACAGACTTCTTGCGTCGTCGCTTTCATTTTCTTCACATAGCGCTAAGTTAGCATAAGACACCTTTGAAAAGGCAAACTTTTTGTTTGCAATCTTAAAATGGTCCATAAAAAGATAGTTTATATGTTTAAAAAAATGCAAAATGGGACATGCTAGTCAAACAGTATAAGGGCACTAGGCGAAAAAATAAGCGAAAAATCTGCCGGATGATATGTAGGCTAGTGTGTCGACCTTTGTGACAGTCTTGATTAACTACAGTAGGTACCACAAAGGCTACAAAAAACCTTACAGCATGTCGCACTTTTTTAACCTTTTAACACTTTTTTTTAAAGCCACCTGTATTCATAGAAAATATTTACTCAAGACTCGGTGCAATCTAATCGGCATCGCAATGACCACAGAAAAGAGAAATCTTTACTGGCTTGGTGGAGCATTATTTTCGCGCGTCGCGCAATCGGGACAATTAGGCAAGATATTGGTGCCGACATGAATATGTATGCGTAAGCGTTGATGATGAACCATATTACCATACAAAGCACTGCCAATAATTACCCTCTTTTTTGACATGACCCGTTGTTGGGTATATATTTAGCTAAATTTCTTGCAATAAATAGCATTATAAAACTAACTGAACACACTACTACCCAAGTTAGGTATATCAATCTTGGTTTAGCTAGGTTTTATCCCTGAACTATTTATTCCATTTCGAATATTGTATTAAATCCAGTAGTTCCTTGCCACTTATTTGGCCTTGAACTCTGTACTGAATGCGGCAGAAACTGCCATCTATAGACGATTGGGTGAATCAACTCCAGCTCAGAAATCATTTCTGTGCGTAGTACATGTGGACGGGAAAATGTTGAACTAACTGTTGTGTTGCTTTTCAGTTGGTGGCGCCACATGAGACGTTGTTTTCCCGAGGCTCTAGTAGATGACGCTTCTATATACAAGAATCAAAGGTCGGGATACTTACTCAACTTCATTTTAGCACCGCAAACAGTCGTTGATAATATTTTTTTATATTTTTATTCAAGAACACCAACACGATGTACTTTGCACACTAACGGAGACAGGGTAGTTACTAGCTAAACGTCACCACATTTATTGGTATTAAAATTTCACCATAGCTAGTGATCGTTAGTCATAATATGGCTAAGATTACTTACTACACAGAAAATCAACGACTTCTGTGTAAGTACGATATGATCTTTTTACTTTTGGTATGAGTTTGCGATCATTTGATTTTATTTTTGTATTAACTTTTTACATTTTGGTAGATTCCGCCATAAAAATATTGGTTCTGACAGTAAACTTTTTACTGATTACCATTGATTACTATGATACAAAGAGTTTTGGCGGCAACGCGGAAAACCGTTTCGCTGCCAGCTGCCAGAAAATAATGCAATTATTATCTAAAACTTGTGCATTTTCGCGTTTTAATGTTTTGAAATTATGGGTGCCGAATTTAGTGCGTAAGAGATATAAAATGTGGTGACGCAAACATTTATTTTTGTCTTGTTATTAACACTTCGTAAAAGTTTCTAGTCAAGTCTTATAACTTAACTTGAGCATGACTTGACTTGATATTGTCTGATTTTGTGTGACTGACTGTGTTTTATAACTTATTGTCTAAAAGTCTTGAAACAAACTTTTTCTTTTTCTTAAAATTCTGTGGATAACGACGTCAGTCCTTAATTCTTCCTTGGAAAATCTATGAATTCATGCAAACATATTCAGCATTTAGAACTATTTGCGATTGTGGCCCCTATTGATTTCTATTCATTTTGCCAAGCTATAATTGTACCTACTATGTTCTGTAACTGTGCTAAAGTCTTGATGAGTTAAAGAAAACAATAGAATCAAAAATTAAATGTCTGCTACTGGTCTATCACATAATAGCTGACCTGACTTTAATAATTTGAAACTTTCGAACTTTTGTATTTTGAACACATAATTATGTTTATCACCGGAACTTAATCACGCACAAAACAATAAAGATATATATATAAGAGAGACATATAGTTCAGCTTATATCATGAGCAGGAAATTGTGTGGTCATGTCCACGGCTATTGCAAAATGGCCGAAAAAACGCGGTTAATAGAGATAAAAAATATTTTGTGTGCGATTAAGTCCTGGTGGTAAACATGATATTAAAATACCTATTTTCCTCGATTTTCTAATATAATTAATTGCCTCACTTTTTTTGTTAATTGAGTTTTCTGCAACAACCAGGATAAATGAAAAATACGCACTTACCTAACCTTTACACTGTCGTTAGAGCAATTTTCGGTGGGTTTGATTTACGGAACCCTCGTTATGAGTCGGACTTACACTTGACGGTTTTATTTTTATGTATAAAAGGTTTGCATTTGACTGCCGATTCGCCTGATATGCGAAAATGCAGTCTATGGAGCACGCTTACTAGAAGATACTAACTCACTCGCGACTTGAAGCCACATCTTTAAAGAAAACAAAATTTGTAGTCGCTATTTTTCACAAAATGTAAGATAGGTTTCTCAGTTAAAATGGTGTCGTCCCACGAGTCGCAGTGTGTCTCAATCTAGGACGTTGCTACATCATAGGTAAAAGTAAATTTGCTTTAACGTATAGTGATACGACTCTGTTGCAGAGGCCATCTGGGCAGTATACCACTTTTGTCAGTTATTATTATTGTATATTACTGTTATAGTTATAATAACTGGCAAAATTACTGTTAATTACTGTTATAGTTATCATTACTGTTTCTGTATGTAGGGCTATGTTACCTGATAAATTACTGGGCATGAAGAGAATTCACATCGAATAACTCAGGGTGACGAGCACAGCGCACGATTTTGTTCGCTAGTTCTGCATCCTGGCAGTGCTACTGCAGCCAGCAGCTAGGCAGGTGTGATGCACTCCATGGAATAAACCACTGAAGAGAGAAGTAAAAGGGCCTTCGCTTTTCTGTGGAATAAACAATTTTTAAAACAATCCTGGATGGATTGATAAAAGAATACTCGGTTCTTTAAGCGTTCTAATATTTAATGAGTTCGAAACTACGTAAGTTTCAGTTTAAAAAATTACCATTAATTACATTTTCTGTCATATAAATTGTAATGGCACAAGCATATACAAGTAACAATAATTATTTTATCAATATGGTTTCTATTATATATATATTATAAATTGAAACATATCTGTATTTTTACACTGAAACGCCTACATTGTGATACATCATAAATTGCAGCATAAATTGCAGCCTAGACTTTTTATCGGGATAAAAAGTAACCTGTTATGTTTAAAGTTTAAAGTAAATGTTTAAACCATAATTTATTTATTACACAATAAATTTATTGACTGGTGGTATCTCCCCCTCCCCCCACCCTTTTATTTTACCTAACAAACTATGTGTTCACGATTTTATTTATTTATTATAATTATACGTACGGTACTCGAGGCGGGGCAGTTCTAGTTACGAACATCAAACTCGACAGAAGTGTTATAGATCTAAGTAAACAAGGCTCTAAGACCTTAATTCCAATAAACCTTAGAGCTTTTATTTCTCAGTGGTTAGAAGAGTAGCGCAGACTGAATTTCTAAACAACATAGCATTTCAAACAATGTGGCATTTCTCATTATTATAAATAACAACAGTCTGACTTGAGCTTCATTAAAATCGTATTTATAGGTAAAAAAAAATATGAATCCAATTTTAAACCTATTTTAGCTAAAAAGTGGTTTGTCCATTTCTTACAAATTGAGTTTGAAAACAGAAGACAAAACGCTTTTTAATTAATTAAAATAGGGTTTAAATGGGTTCTAGCGTTTTATGCATAAGACGGTTAGTTTATTAGTTTTTAAAGAAAAAAATGTATTCTTTATACCACGGTAACATTTTTACATACGATAGAGGGCAAGTACTATTATTTATTCTGTGCTATTCATTACCAGCCAGAAGACGTCCACTACTGGACGAAGGCCTCTCCCTTAATAGGGAGGGTATGGGGCTTAATTCTGTGGTATTACTAAGCCGAAAAAAGTAATTGTACATGTAATTGTGAACGCATATTTATATATGCCAATCCTGAAATTGCGAGAAAAAATTGCTCTTAAGTAAAAAGTTTACTTTTTGACTTGTGACAAAAAAACATGTGCACAGGTGTTTATTCGTTTTTAATGAATTCAGCGTTGGCCCCCCAAAGTAAAAGTTGTTCAAATGGTAAGTACAGTGGCCCTTTTGAGCATGGTGCACCCAAAGCTTATTACCCAGTTTATTTGGGCTTGTTTGTAATTAATAGTTATTTGGTGTCGGTTATGTACGCCTAACAAACCAATAGCTCTGATAGCTTCGATTGAAAAACTAAAACAGAAGAAAGTCTAATAAATCTTACTTACTAGTATTTAGCGCCTCTCAATCAGTATTATAATTATGTTTGCTTCTTACTAATTATTATAAATGTCAATGTTTTTAAGTCTCGTCATCCTTCGTCGTCTTTCTGCCTGCCTGTCCATTTGTCCGACCAGCAGCGCGAGTATGTTACTCTATGTCGCTAAATTTGACGTGTCGGTATAGCAGATTTCTTTAGACGAATTTGAGAATATACCGAAAAATTGATCTATCAAAAAATAGATCTATCAGGAACAAAACATCTCATTAGATACATTTTCTGTGATATCTTCGAAAACAGATCAAATGAGAAAATAAAATTTCACTAGATCCATCGTGGATCTGGCCCCTGTATCTACTGAGATTGATCCGAATTTTATCGAATTATACCGAATTAAATGTCAAATATACGATATAAATGTCAAATATAACGATCGTCAAGAACGGTACTCGTGCTGCTGTTAGGGTATAAACTGTATCTTCCGGTTAAAGTATATTATTATGCATTAAGTAGTGCGTGCGTGGACTACGGTGGAATAAAATACAAGTATATTACTATGGAAGCCTTTTTGTAGTGGTAGGACTCTACTGCAGAGTCCACCTGGGGAAGTACCACGCCTTTGTCAGTTATTCAACCGCCAAGCAGTAGTGTGCAAGCATTACTGTGTTCCGGTTTGAAGGGCAATGTTACCAAAGAAATTACTGGGTATGAAGAGATTTAACATCTAATATCTATAAGGGTGACGAGCGCAGTGCAGTGCAGCGCAGGATTGTGTTCGCAAGTTCACAATTCTGGCACTGCTACTGTTAGTGGCAGGTGTGACGTTTATCACCACGCGAACGCCTTGCTCGTCTCGTCACTTGATTGTAAAAAAAGGCGTGGGAGTCTCGTGGGATTCGAAACCCGGGCCTGTACCAAAGAGTTGTTTGGAGGTTATGTACGGGTTTACAGACCATTGGGTTGTCGTTGAAAGAAAAAATACGTCCAGAGAAGAGATGCAATAGCGTAAGTCGCTATTGGGCTAGCATTGTAGATATGTCCCAATCGTCCTTTGAGGGTCCTATGTCCAGCAGTGGACTATAAATAACAGTCTGATTTATGCATTTTACTAATAGGAGCCAAATTAGTCAAGGAATTGTGTAGATTTGTAACCACTAGTTATTATTATTCAGCTAACAATAATACGTGTTATAAAAATATCTAGTAATACTAAAGGGTATTTGTATTGTACTCATTATAATTAAAAACTTTTACTATGGGGCCAACCATGAAATCACGAAAATATAATCTGCTGTTCCATACATTTGTTTGAAGTCAATTAACTTTTTGTATGGAATAGCTGGTATTTTTTTCCCGATTTCAAGGTTGGCCCCATAGTTCAACTTGTTCATAATGATTAGTACATACATACCCTTGAGTATTACTACACCTGTTTGTAACACGTTGTATTATACAGCTATTATGAAACTTTATCAAATATATTTTTTATACTAGCAGCGCCAGTACCGTTCTTTAACGATCGTCAATTTGACATCGAAATCGTATAATTGACATTTAAATCGGTAAAATTCGATAAAATTCTCAAAATTCTCAAAATTCTCAAAATCGTCTATTGAAATCTGCTATATTGACACGACAAATTTAGCGACATAGAACGGTACTCGCGCTGCTGTTCCGAATAAAAAAGACAATAATTTATGAATAGTGCAATCGTTAGTGGATGGAGTTCTATAAGTATCGCTTGTCAAACGCCAAACTGTCGCAAATCTCGGAACCCGCGTGGCGCCTGGGGGACATCCCAGGAGTAGGGGATGCCTCACCAATGATGGAGGGGGAGATAAAGGTGTCAGGGTGTCAGGGATGAAACGGCAGACGGCAGTGCGGCGCAGCTTCGGAAGAGAGCAGACGTGCCGACGCCTCCAAATGCTTACGTTTCTAGGTCAATCGAATAGCCAGTCTTGACATGGATTTGCTTGGCAACTGGACTGCTTAAATTTACTCAAAATTAAATAACTTGCTAGCCTTTACTAGAGCGGAAATATTTATTCTATTGATATAATAGCAAGGTGTTTTACTAGGCTCGCAATATAATGTTTTACTAGCTGACCTTGCCACACGTTGCTGTGACTAGAAATAAGGCTGTTATGAAAACAAGCGAACGTACTCGAATGCAACGTTATGTCAAATATTTCATATCAATCGGCAACGAACTTTTACGAGAGAGAGAGCTAGATCCTCCAAGACTTTTACTTTGAATAAACGGACATAATTATACATTTTAATTAATCAATTTTATTTTATTTAACTGCATACAATGTCAAATGCAAACTATTTCAAAAATTAATAAGGATAGTCCTTAAAATGACGAGGTATTAAATAATGCGTGGAATGTTTTGCCTATATTGCCTGTATTGTTATGGCTCTACGTTGGCTTTATGATCCGACTTTAATTCCCGGCCGGCCAGGTATTTGAATGGCGGGATTGTATGTCTAGTCTGGACTCTAGGAGTTAGCTGTTCGGATCTTTGTATGCATCTCCGACTTGGGAGAACTTAGTGAGAAGTTCGATTGTGAAGAGTCTACGTATACAAAGTGTAGGGTGCAACTACCCATTAAAGTGAACATTTTTAGGACACACATACAAGTGCATTGAAATCGAGAAAATAAAATATCCTCCTAGTATAATTTATTAGGCCTTTATTAGGCCTTTTATAGGCCTTCGGGCGGCACATTAACTCTACTCTAAGGCTGGCCGCTTTGCCTATACTCGCATAACGGTATCTTAATACAGGCCGCCACGGTCCCGGATTTTCCGGTCCACTAGAGTAAATAGGGCGGCACCCGACTAGTTGCGTCACAACACTGCAACACAGTGCAGTGGTTATGCTGACACCACATTGCGACGATCCGATCGACTGGAGCAAAAACTAGCAAACAAATGATACCTCGATTGTGTTTGAAACTTTTTGAAAGAACCTTGGAAAACTTGAATTTTGTTTTTTTTTAGGTCGATGTCGTTTGCTCCTCCGGTTGGTTACTTACAAAGAAATTTATAGGTTACTTATCACTAGAAAGAGCAAATTAAACTTTAACTTAGGCATAAATACATATGTACAAATTCAAATTATTGTATATTAAAATTAAAAAGTCTTGTGTTTATACACAAGAAACTATTCAACTCAAATAAACATACTCATAATACGCATTTTTTTTAAATCATCTTTGAATACCTGGATGACATCTTCATATTTTCTAATAATTTTGATTTAAAAACCAAACTACTGAACCGATTTCGATAAAATGTATATGGAACCACTTCTGAAGTATTACATACCAAAAAAAAAGAATCATTAAAATCAGTTCATAATTGGCGGAGTAATCGCGTAACATAGGGGAGAGCAGGTAGGATTCGTTCAGTTTTTACTACACGTCTCATAAAATTAAAAGTAATAGCTATTTCAAAATAGTAATAATGCTACTATACTATACCTATACATCTAGCTTAAATAATGGTATCTTCATCAGCCGGAAAACGTTCACTGCTATACGAAGGCTTACCCCTCGGGGGAGGGGTAATATAACAATAAATATATAATAATAATAAAATAATGGTATAGTTCAGGGTTAATACAAAGCAGCATGGTCAAGCTATGCGAACTTTTCAAAAAAACTGAATCTGTACGAAAGCACCCCATACCGGGGTATCCTGGTATTCGTAGTTGCAGTCGGTTGTATTTTTTTTATAAAAAGCATATTATTTTAGAAAAGGTCCGAGGTCGCCCTCCGACACGATGGCGCGACGAACTCGGGAAGTTTAAAAAAGATTGGAAGGCGCTGGCACAAGATCGAGACAGCTGGAAGAAATTGGGGGAGACCTTTGCCCAGCAGTGGGACATAACAGGTTAAACAAAAAAAAAAAAAATATGCAATAAAAATGCATACCTATGTGTCATCGTCATGATCATTGACAGTTTATCTAGCACAATGTGGGGCATAAGCATTCTCCCTCTTTCGCTAATCTACCTGTTTAGCGCAGTAGCAATGTACCGAGAACAAATGTGAACCCGCCAATCCGTACCATGCCAGGTAGCGAAATATGAACGAATCCCCTTTCGAGCCAGCATCACTCAACTGTGGGATGTAAGAACAACGCATAGGACATAGAGATTAATCAAATTATTATTTTTATACTTTCATATCTTCCAAGCTGTCGACGGCATCGACTTTATACTGCGTTTCGAAATTTACTTTTGATCAACCGTTTATAAATTTTAAAGCAATTTCATGTCCTTACAATAAAATAATAAATTGTTTTCTTAGGTCAGACGTTACAAAGTGCTATGCACTTATAAATATTACAATTTATATTTATACTAATAAATGAAATATAAATACTTAATGTAAAAAAACATAGAACCTATAACTGAACGAAAAAAAGAAAAGAACCTAAAACTGCATCTAGAACCGGAGGACGGGCAGCAGCGTCCTCTCAGTTAACGGTGGTAACCATTCAGCGATCCCCAAGCCGCCTGCCAAGCGTGGGGATTATGGCAACACCTCCCTTTAAGGGAGGGGCCTTCGTCCAGCAGTGGACGTCTTCCGGCTGTTGATGATGATGAAGAGATTTAACATCTGATATCTCAGGGTGACGAGCGCAGTGCAGTGCGGCGCAGGATTGTGTTCGCAAGTTCACAATGCTGGCACTGCTACTGTTAGTGGCAGGCGTGTCGCTTACCAGGTGAAAGTCTTGCTCGTTTCGTCACATGACCGAAATATAAATAAAAAAAACCTACCGTGACCATGGCTCATTTTTTTTGTTATATGTATTATTAATATGTAATTACATTCTTCATTAAACTTGTTAACGAACTAAGTCTAATACCGGTCAATTTTCTCCGGTTTATAGACCAAGTAAGTTTATTATGAATAGTATTAGTTACGGAACAATCATGTCGATAATCATTTTCAGCCCGTAATAGGCCTCTTTTCTGTACGCCATCCCGGTCCCTGTTAAAATCTAATCCTAGTACGACCCGCGTTTTTTTTAAATCGCCGACCCAACGAGTTAATACGTTAAATACAAAATAATTTTAAACAAGAAAAATTACTTTTATCTATACAACGATGAGAAATATTCAAAGATAAAACGTTCATTGTCATGCCGTTCAACAGTAAAACAGTTGAACCATGGCGTTCAAATCAGAACTCCGAGTTTTGGCGGGAACACGGAAAAATCATGTCGTTTCATGTGTCGTGTCGTTTAATTTACTTAAAGTTGTGTTTTTTCGCGAATTAATGCTTAAAAATGGTGGTGATTTATTCATTGAGTGTTAAATTACATGTACGAGTGTGAGTAAGTGATATAATGTGGTGAAACATGGCTTATCGTGTTGTTTTCTAAATTCCGTTGAAGCTCATCTTCTCATCGCCACAACTTTACTAGGGCATGACTTGGACTCGACTATGACTAATTTAGTGTGACTAACTGTGATTTCATGACATATTTGACTTGTTTTTAATTCATAAACTTGACACTGGCAGAATGTACAACGTGTGATGCCAATAACTAAGAAAAAAAACAGAGCTCCCTCGATGACCCCGAAGTGACCTACTTCAGAGACAAGGGGACAGGTGAAGTCCATCAGTACGTAATATGTACATGTGTGAGTATTTCTTATGTTCCCTTTCGCTCGATAAAAGATGCTTTCGGATCTAAGACAGCACATTATGGGGTACGTGACTACCCTTTTTGTGTTTTGATAGCTTTTCAGTAGACAGATTAAACGTATAGCCGACACGAGAGTTAGAACTAAGCCTTAGCTCTTTAGAATAAAAGTCAATAGTAAACTAAACTAAATTAAGTTCGTTGATTTGTTTAAAAAAGTGAATGGCTACAAAAGGCTAGATGACTGGGTTTTTTAATTATGCTATTAAAATGTGGCCCATAAATATAGCTGATTAATGAAAAGAAAATGAAAATCTGATCAAAAATAAGGAACTTATAAGCATTTTAATATCACGCTAGACAGAGAGAAGAAACAGCAAATCGTGACGTCACTTCTCTGTACGCCATATAAATTCTATTCTGACAAGTAAGGCGTGACGTCATTTTTTGTTTTGTGGGAAAGGGACAGAGTTGGCTCTAACAAAAACTTTAAACGCTCATATATCAGAACATTATTAACAGATTTAAATTATTTCTTCAATAAACATATTATATTTACTTAAATTCTTCATCAAAGCTATATTGGTTTCAACGATATAAACATCAGGCATCTACCCTATTATGAGTACCTAAATCTAAGATAAGACCATGATATGTTTTATTTTTTTGCTAAGTACTTGTTTAATATTATCATTGTTGTGTATGTCAACGATCTTTGCTATCAAAGGATTATTATCATATTTGCATAGGTTTTTATTATTTGCTTTCCGCATCGCACTTTGTGCTTTAGTCAGTGTAAAATATTTGTATACAATAAGATCGATGAGAATAACGGTGTCTAGTATTTAGAAATAGCTGGATTCTTTTACAAATATTAAATACAATGCCAATATTTCAAGGATTTCAATTATTATATTAAACGTTTATCCGCGAAAACACTAGTGACGTCCATTTAAAGATCGGAGCCGACGCCGACGTGACCTTCTAACTACATCTTCGAGCAGATAACATAATGTTGTTTATTCTGTTCTTTTGTAAAATTAGTTATCACACTTCCTCATAATGTTTAAAAAAATACCTAGTTTAGGTAGATAGGTATATATTTTTTCTTGGAGGCATAAGCCTTTATAACTACAACAAACTAAAAAGACTACTTAGCCTACTACAAAAAAAGAAAGGTATTTATTCACACATCCTTAAATTGCGTATTTTTTTTTTAAATTGCGGTGCCGTTCGCCTCATTGAAGAACACAATTCGTACTTACTTAAATTTTTTGTATTTTTTTTTTCCGTTATTTAAATTATAATTGATATCTAAATAAGCGGCAGTTTTGCTACCTTGATTGCAGTTGCTGGATTCCAAAGCAATTAATGCGGTGGTCACGGCAACAGTCCGAAAAAGGTTACTGCAACTGACCCTTGACCCAGCTGTCAGAGCCTCTCAAGGTGTTGACCAAGGTCCTTCGCTGTAAGGCTGTTCACCGATACGTCTATGAAAACAATGCTCCTCGATTCGATATCTGTGTTTATTTACTGTTATTTATATTTAGTTTGTTACTTCATACTAAAACAACTGAACGATTGGCAACGACTATCGCATGTATCGGCGTTCAATGCAATCTAAATCCCTTATTAAGTATATACCTTCGGAATAGTTAATCCATCTTTTGTCCACCGAGAAAGAAAAGCAGCAAGTAGAGCTAAAAGATTTTTCTTATGGTTACATGTCGACTAATTATCACTATATTCACTACAACAAACTGCAAAGACCACTCACATGTACTTAGCCTACTACACAAAAAACAAAAAGATCTGTCCAGATCATTGTATTCTAATGTATTTAGACTTAATCCTACGCAATATATATATTATATTTTAAATGATAAATAACACACGTGAATTTACTACAACCAAATTTAAAAAAATCGTCATAATAACAGTGTAATATATTTATTTATAATAAATTAAAAACTAGTAAATTGTCGTCAAAGATCGTTCCCCTCAACCCCTCTTTCTGGCGCAAAGGTGCCCACAATACTGGCAGCATTAACGCGCTGAATGGCAATAGGGTAGATGACTGATGTTTAAATCGTTGAAACCAATAGGTTTGATCAAGAATTTAAGTAAATATAGTATGATATTGAAAAAATAATTTAAATCGGTTAGTAATGTTCTGGTATATGAGCGTTTAAAGTTTTTGGCAGAGACAACTCTGTCCCTTTCCCACAAAACAAAAAATTACGTCACACCTTACTTGTCAGAGAAGTGACGTCACGATTTGCTGTTTCGCCTCTCTGTCTAGCATGATATTAAAATGCTTATAAGTTGCTTATTTTTGATCAGATTTTCATTTTCTTTTCATTAATCAGCTATATTTATGGGCCACATTTTAATAGGACTATAAAAAAACCAGTCATCTAGCCTATTATAATTCTTAATATCGGAGTAATCCACTGCAATACTATTGCGTTAAATTAAGGACAATACAAATGCAGTAGAGACTGTCAACTCAGTTTAAACCACTTCAAATCGGTCCAAAGGGAAGATACGGCACGTTTGTGTTTCATTAATCAGCTATATTTATGGGCCACATTTTAATAGGACAATAATAAAATACCAGTCATCTAGCCTATTGCCATCCTTTGCATAAAAAAAGGGATTCCCCTCTGATTGTTTTATTAGGTAAGTAAGTATTTTATATTGATGATTCACATGAGTGATACCGCAGACCAAAACTAGTTTATTTGAAACGAAAAAATAAAAATTGAAGACTGATTGAGTGTAATTAGATACAGTTGTTATGTTTAGTAAGAATTACATTATCGTTGCTACTTGTTCTTTAACCATGAGCAATGCGAATTTGCTTAATAATAGCAAAGACAAAGAAAAATTTTAGCGACTGACAGGCATCTCTCTGAATTCTAGCACAAACACTATCGAAAAGCCTTTGTAACGTATACGATAGATAATGTACGGAAAATGATTTTTCCGTTTACGCACTAAGTATTCCATTTTGGTACTAAGTTCTTTACGAAATTTTCGATAGTGTTTATGCTAGTGGTACTGTTCTCTTTTATTTTAGCAAGTACTTGAACATTATCAACTAACAACTTGTAGAAATGTTTTCGGCATGTCATTCAACCTTTTTGTTTCAACGACAGCGATATGTTATGGACGTTTTTAAATATAAATATTTAAGTTTGTGCGTTATATTTATTCTGCAATTCATGCGGTAGTGGTGTAATTAGTGTGGTGTGCCGGCACTACTGGTAGTGCCAAGCGGTAGTATCGCGAAGGAATAACAGGTAAAAATGTCATACGAAAAAAATGAATACGTGATGTTAAGGAAATCTCACAGGTAAATAATAATTATTTTTTTGATCTACCGTTTTTCTACTTTTTACCGTTTGTTACTTAATGCCGTCTTTATACTTTTTAATTAATCGGCTTAAACAAAGATGGAGGTTCTATGTTCGACTGTATGTATATATTTTATATGTATGTTTTCTCCGTCAATCGTGTTCTTACCGATGTTGAAAATGCTTTTATTCTTTGTATATAATACTCTCGAGGTGGTCCTATAATAGTTTGAAGTCGGATGTTTTTAAAAACGGTACTCAGGAATAAATAGTATCAAGTGTAACTTTGTTACTGTTTATTTCTGAGTACCGTTTTTAAACTTTTTACTGCCTGTTAGTATCGTCTTTCTAATTTCTACAGTCTATTACTACTAGCGTTTTTATTTTTACCTTCTGTTACTTAGTTACGTCTTTCTACTTTTTACCGCCTCATTACCGAGTACCGTTTCTGTATTTGTTACTGTATGCTATTAGTACCGTATTTATATATTTTTTACCGCATAGTACTGAGTATGTCTCTCTTCTTTGTAATGTCTATTACTTTGTACCATCTTTATACTTTTTGCTGCGTATTCAAATCTTTTTTTGTTATCCTATTTTTTACCGTATGACTTGATACAAATTAAAGACTTAATGCTACTACTACTTTGATTTTATAAGTTTAATACAACTTTATACGTTTTTATACAAATTAAAAAGTAGTCAAGTGTGAGTTTATATTATTATTAATTTTATCATTATATTAAGAAAAAAATATTAAGACATAATATACATCTGGTTCCTTACGCAAGTACCTACACAGCTACACATAAATTCAATAAGTAGGTACATACGTAGGTACGTTTATAAAAACACATAATTTTTTAACCGAGTACAAATCTTAAACCATTTTCAAAAACGCGAGTTCAAACGTTTATTTCTGAATTGGTAATAAAAACTTAATTATCTTAAATGACGGATTTCTTCATCTTATAAAAGAGCATTTTTATAAAATACAGCAAATGAAACTCCTCAAGCTCTAGAAATAGTTTTCCCCAAGAACAATATCTTTACCAGGGTTTGCTGTCCTTCTGAGAATTCTCTACGGTAATCCAAGCTATTTCTTAGACGCTGTACCTACTTTAGATGTTTTTCCTTTAATATAAACTACTGTTATATTACATTCTAGGTGGAAAAGTTTATTCAGCGAAATGACTCGTATTTGTATTATGGTCTGGTTGACAATGGCGGGAGTTCACTTTACAATAGTCACTGCATCAGCCTTTAACATCCCACTGATGCGCTTATCATATCCTTGATTGGTGATTGGGCCAAAAAAACCATCACGTATAGGCACGCGGGATGTGGATTCCCAAACGCCATATAATTTCTTCTTCGGAGATCATCATCATCAGCCCGGAGACGTCCACTGCTGAACGAAGGCCTCCCCCTTAGACCGCCACACTGTACGACAACTTGCCATTTGCATCCCACCGGTTGAGCGCGACTTTTAAAAATGTCGTCGGTCCACCTAGAGGGAGGCATTCCTACGTTGCGTTTTCCGGTTCGCGGTCGCCGCTCTAGAACCTTTCTTCCCCATTGGTTATCAGTTCTTCGAGCGATGTGGCCTGCCCATTGCCACTTCAACTTGCAAACCCTGCGGACTAAGTCGATGACTTTGGTTTTAGGCGAATATCCTCGTTCCGGATTTTATCGCGCAAAGTAACTCCGAGCATAGCTCTCTCTCCATTGCCCGTTGCGTGACTCTGAGTTACTCCAAAAGGCCAGCAGTTAAAGACCTCGTTTCAGTTATCTTCGGAGATATGATATTTTTATATTTTTGTGCTTCGCCTAATGGCCAGTTAATTTTTTTTGTAAATACTGGCCCAAGACCTGATCCACTGACTCGTGAATATATTGATAGGACCTCAAATACTTTCCAAATACAAAGCACCCCATCAGACATTTATCTATTTCAAGACGTCCTTTTCGCGTGAGAGCATTTCCTTTACTACGGAACCTTGCAAAACTGAAAATGGTTAACAATATTTATGGAACCTAAAATTATTACGGATAAATGTACTTATTAAGGACCAACTTCGATCGCCCTTCATTTCTGATGTGTCATGTGAAAATAATTTTCACTTCACATCACTCACTTTCATTCACTTTTGAATAATTATATATTATTATAATAATATTAGATATAATTCTCGACATAATAGTACACGTCTCTACCTAGGTTTTCCTATTGTACATACATTATGCCCATATACTTTTAATACGTTTTGATTGGCCGAGCATAGCAAAGGCTTTAGAACACAATTTAATTAAAAAATTATCATTATAATAATGGCAACGAGTTGATAAGATTCATATTTTTTCAACCGACTTCATAATAGGAGGTTCTCAATTCGACTGTATGTTTTTGTTGTATGTATTTTACCCGATTACTCTGCCAATTATCAACTGATTTTGATGATTCTTTTTTTGTTTGGTAGGTAATACTTCAGAGGTTGGCCCATATAAATTTTATCAAAATCGGTTCGGCAGTTTGGTTTACACATCAAAATGTTTATAAAATGTGAAAGAAGATGTCATCCAGGTATTCGAAGTTGAAGTCGGTTGTTTTTTTTTAAGTGTATTATTAATTAAAAGGTACGTTTACAATAGTCATAATACCATAACTTTTAACCATACCAATTCTCGTATACTCACAAACATTTTGTGTTCTGCCTGTGGTGGCTAGTTCAATTTTCGTATAAACTCTCTTTACAATGCCCGTATTTTTGCTAAAAGTTTTCATAATAATTTTAACGTTCCAAACTCAAATCACAATATATCCCTTGAGATTTTTATATAACTTTATATTCCTTGGGATATAATGCTTTGTTTACTTTGAGATTGCGTGATAATTATGTAATTGGACATTGTCGAGCAGGTGGTTTAAAAACTATTTAATTAGCCTACTGGCAGAGCCCCACGTTTTATATCCAATCTAGAACCGCTTGTAGAATTACTAGATGACCTAATGAACTTCACACCACCTAAGTTTTTTCCTAAACTACCAGGTATTGAAACGAAAAAAAAAAAAATAACAAATCTGTCGACGCATTTTCGGCTAAAGTAGTCACTTTAGCCCCGCAGGCATGTAAAATATACTAGTACTTGGATTTGTAGTATTTAAGATCTCATAAACGTAGATGTCTCGTAGACAGCGCGGGCATTTTATTCGTAGAGACCACAGACCACTGATTACTGTAGAGACTGACTGCATGAAATCGTAGAGGATATGTAGACCCATTCGTAGCACCGATATTGGCTGCAGCTAACCACACACATATCATCAAACTTTGTATTTTAATGCAAAATTTTATGAGTGACTGTGTGTATGTTTGTTACTTCTTTTCGTAGTAATAGCTCCACAGATTAAGTGATATATAATATAATATTTATAACTTAAATAAATACGTAGTCAACCTTTTGTATTTAAAAAATAAAGCTTTCGTCTCTTCTTCTATCTTATCTAAAAATCCATTTCCGTGCGTTAAACGCGCATAAATCGAAAATATCGTCCGATTTCAATGTTGATTTGTTTTTTCGCCAAGGTCCAATTACATAATTATTTCGCAATCGCGAAGTAAATCAAAGCATTATATCCCAAGGAATATAAAATTATATGATAATCCCAAGGGATATAATGCGGTTTGAGTTTGGAACGTTAAAATTAGTTTGAAAACTCTTGTCAAAAATACGGGAATTGTAAAGAGAGTTCAATCGAAAAATGAACTGGCCACCACAGGCTGAACACAAAAAGAAGAAAAACGGAAAGAATGGATTTTCATTGTCTCGCAGAATGTATAGAAAGTAAAGCTTTTCTAATGGAGTCCTTAGTTACGCTCATGGCCCAATATGCGGCCCGTGATGCAAGACACTGCTTTATTCCCTTGGTGCATAATCTACTAATATATCAACATTGACAACTTTGATAACACAGAAATGTTTTTTTTTGCCTGTAACACTGAAGAAGGAGTCAACGAAAGAGAACCGAAAATAATAATAATTATAATCTGGCCACCTTTCCATCATCTACGGGGCTTTTAGTTTAAATTTTAAGTTTTGTATTTTGTTTTTATTTTTTATTATGTATTATTTTATTGTTTTTACTAGGTAGGGTTTATTTAGTTTTTAGTTAGTTATAATTTAATTTTAGTGTATAATTGTATTTTTTTTTCAAAGAAATATATATTGTATAATAATTATATTTAATAAACGACTGGACATAAGAATGAAAAGCTCTATTAGAATATATTATTGGATTTATGCTTTTAGCCAATGAAAAATTACTTATTTGTTCGGAAACGATAGAAAGCACTAAATGTCAATCGCAAGCCGAACTTTGCATTTAACGATGGAAGAATAAAGCGATGAATTAAAGACATATGATTTAATTTTGAAAATATGAAAAAAAAACATTATTGTATAATTAAAGTACGCAGCTTAAATTTCCGCAGTCGCAACTTTTTTGCAATAAGTGGGTTAACGGACGACTTTAATTACACACATTAATGTTAATTTGAACAGTATTTAATGAGATTGGGCTTGCATTTAACCACCCACAGCTTTCCTGGTTAAGAAGCTACGACGTAGCTTATGATTGGACAAGCAAACTTAGCCGAAACCTGCTTATTCTAGATTTGAACACTGGTTGTGTTATTTTTACACCCATATTGCACATTCCGTGGAACAAATACTCCGGCAGATAACATCACAACCTCGCTACGTGAATAAAAACATGGAAACAAGGTACGTAGGTATATACGTAGGTTAATATCCACCATGTTAGCAAAGCGCTTTAGTCGTATTTGTTTGAGCGTCACATTTTTAAAAGAGGAAGGTGGAATTAAGCAATTATAAGGAACACACGTTGAAAATGAATCCGATAAAATACCAAGCCTTATATGCTTTGCAGTCGAGAGATCAAAGTGTTTTCGATTAGGCATCAATTAGTCTCTTGGCGTGCTTCTCGATTAACTCTAAGATCTCTATGGGTAGACTCTTGGCAGAGACGCGTCCCAGGGGTTGAAATAATACTTTTTACATACTGCCTACATTTTGTACAATCTGAACCACTGTTCTAGTGCGATGTACTGTTTTATAGTAGAGAGGATGCAATGCAAGAAGCATAGTTTTTGATTCGATATAGGAGCCAAAATTAAGAGTTGCGCCAGAAGCTCCAGGTGTTCCGTTAACGACGGGGATATCTATCGAAAAGAGAGAGCTGGTACTTGGAATGTCTTCTTTTGTCATTGACCAACTTGTCACCTTGTCACACCGAAATTGTCCCTCGATCACTCTAGTTCTGGTGGCCTCATATGTGTAATAATATTAATATCATAATGCGGGGGGGTTGTTTAATATTGTATTGTGTTATATCATGGATCATCCATAAATAACGCTGGCGTGAACAAAAACGCTCGTTGATCTTCGCTTCGCTCTGTCAGTAAAAAAAATGTGCAAACATGGACTGCCGCACATAACAACAATTAATGACAAGGTCAAGCCGAGTGTCGTATGTTGTGGTGCTACCACGAAGGGTGAGGTCATCATAGGCATAGACAAGAAAAGTGCCACCTTTACTTTAGGGCCCAGCGTACGGGTTATGCATTCAAATGACAAGTTTCTTTCAGAAACGCACATACATGCATGTTCCATTATTACGGCTGGTGGTGAGAAATTGACATATAAGTAAATAGTGAAGCATTATCTGTGCGGCTGATCGTTAACGATGTTGTATTGTGTCTTTGGTAACAACAAATAGATTATTATGCACATATTTATTTAAATATCTTAGTTTTTTAAGTTTTATACAATCAATATAGAAATAAAAAAAATCAAATTATAAAAAACTTTAAAACTAGGGTGCCGCCGGCAGCGGGGCAGGGCTCAAGCTGCCGGTGGTTAGGGCTGCAGAGTGAGGAACCTCCTGACAATGCGTGCCGTGTCAAGTACCACTGCCTTTTGTATATGACCCTTGACCCAACCGTCTAGCGAGAGCCTCTTATTATTATTATTATAAATATGCCCAGTTCACACACACACACGCCCACACAGGTCACACGTAACTGGACATATTGGTTAAAGTGCAATTATGGAACTGGTTAAAGATGCAATATCATCTTATAACTCTATTAAATAGCGTATAAGTGCTCCGTTACACATCAGTAAGTCAAATCTTATCGCAGCTGAAACGGAAAGCGATCAAAAGACGCGGCGTCGATTCCAGGAAACTGTAATAAGGGCAAGGAAAATGAATGTTTTCCTAGGAAGGAAAAAGGGATGAAGAGTTAGGGGTTGCGTGTGTGCGGCGGGCGTCTCGCGGCATTTGAGGGCGGAGGGCGGAGGGCGGGCGGCGCGCGTTGCACGCGGCGCCGGGGCGCGCGGCCGCGCCTGGCCGCGGTGCAGTGTTCGCCAACGGTGTCGATACGCGTGCGGCGCGACGCGGGGGCGCGCGGGGGGCGTGCGGGGCGTGCGGGACGCACGCGCGCGCCCCGCGCCAGTACGCCTCCGCCGCGACCGCGCGACACCCGCGTCTGCCGCCGCGACGTCGCACACGCGGGTTCTTGGAGATGACTCGCCGTGCCCGGTGAGGCGCCTCGCTGAGCGCCCTCTTTCCCGTTACGTAAAGGCCCAGCACTGTGCTCGCTCGCGGACGCTCAAAACGCAAAACATTACATATCACTTAACTTTATATCGAACTTTTTAAAAATAATCAAAACGCTGTCGTCCATGAGACCGTGAAAGATCCCGTCGGCGGGTGAATATTCGCTGGGAGATCGCACGGCAGGCACACGCTCGACTCGGCAGCAGTGTCGCGCAGGTGGCGGGTAGTGCGCGGTGCGCGGTTCGGGCGCGCCGCAGTAGCCGCGGTGCGGCCGAGCCCGCTCTGAGCCCAGTATGAGGTCGGGGGCGGCCGGTCGCAGGGCCCGCCACTAGCGCCGCATCATGGCCCGCGAGTAACGTGGCGCCCACTAGCCGCCGCCAGCCGGGGGGCGCCGCCGCCGGGAGCCCTCGAGCGCCCTGCGCCGCTCCTGCTGCACGACGGCTCCGACCCGATGACGAATTGAACTCGAGCAGCCACCATTGCTCGTATAGAGTTGGTCGAGAAATGGGGGCTGACGCCTGTCCTCAGGCCGAGGCAGGAATGCCCCCGGGCCCAGGAGGACGGCGGAGAACAAAGGTACGTTTCGATGGTTGTGCTTGTGCGTAGCGCTTCGGTCGCTGGTTCGGACCGCCGACGACCGCTGCGAGGGGGCGACTTACAGAGCTCGTAAACCGGTCTGCGGTCAGGATGTATCTTACATGCGTCACAATGGTCGCGCGCCGGGCGCTGAGCACGCGAGCCACACGACGCGCGAGGTGGCAGCGCGCTGGCCGCGCCGCTCGGCTCATGTTTGCGTTCGGCGCACGCCTCGTCGCCGTCGCCGCGATGGCCTTCGACATGTGTTGGTGAGTGCAGCGTATGGCCGAGCGCTCCTCTCTTCCACTAACGCTCTCGTCTTTGCGATGCACTAACGAACTGTACCGATTCTTCCGGTGAGTACCTACCGTCTAGAGGGCTCCCTCGACTCGGTGTCTTATCTATGTCTCGACTAATTATATTTAAGTACATATTTAAATGTTGTGTTAACAAAGATACATGCTCGGACAAATGCATGTCTAGTTCACAACTGTGAAAATAATAATCACGGCTGCTGAACGTCACGTTAAAAGCTATCGTCCCATGAATTTACTGTTCATCACCTATTCTTTGCGCAGCTTGATCGCGGAACGGTAGGAAGTAACCCGTCGGCACAATATCTAGGAGTTGTAAAAATATCGATGATTGACGTCGTAACCGTAACACTCTGGAAACCGTATGTGTCCGACTCACACACCGACGCGATGCGCCTCATCTCCGCATCATGCGATCTGATAGAGATGTTATAAAACTATGATGATTCACAACATTCCGAAAAACAAGTCATCTGAAAAGATTGAGCCCTTTCGGTTTGTTATAATGATGATTACGATCTCAAAATAAATCATTAATGTTCCGCAATGCGCCGTTACTCTTCAGTTGCGGATCACGCAGATTTACAACACAAAATTATGAACAGACCGATGTTGGTGGTCAGCCGAATCACCGGATACATTACGATAAAGTCGTAAAATAGGCTTTAGTTTATTATCAATTTCCAATGAAAATATGATGTCTTGATACGTGCGTATTACGCTATAATTTATCTTTGGAGTGCGTCGGAAATGAGAAACGCTAGAAAAACGAATAAAAGCCGAGAATTTAGACTCTTTCATATGTTTATAAGGAGAAAGAAGTAAGCGAAAGCGTCTTGTTTGTTTCGTTGCGTATTAATATAAAAGCGATGCCGGATAGGACGGACTTGGGCTGTTTGCATTTTATCGCAGCAGCTAGATTATCGCATGTCACCAGTGGATCCTACTTACCGCATATTGCTGAACTTGCATCCTAATGACTTGCACACGAGCTATAAGCTCATTGCTCACGGTATATTTCGTAATCGTTAACGCCCGGGCGGGCATTATGATAACCACAATGCGGCATTCCATGCCCGGAGTATCGATTGCTGCAGATTCTACTCTTCATTCCACCAAAGATATTAACTACTCAAAATTTTATGAGAATAGATGAAATTATCCATTTTAGGGTTCCGTAGCAAACTAGAAACCTTTTGAGTTTCGCCTTGTCCGTCTGTCTACCATCCGTTTGTATCGCGGTCATTTTTAAACAGTGACTATAAGGACTAAAACGTTGTAGAGCGTAGTATTAGCGCATAGATAAAATCGATTAAATTAAACATTAGATGCCATTTTCGGGAGATGCCAAAACAAATGCCTTTGAAAAGTAAAAAAATATGTTGCGGAATATCCACAAAAATCACTTCACATCACACAAAAGCTCGCTGAATATAATTATATAATTCTCTAACAAAGAACCCAACCATAATTATGTCATGACACGCACTTGGCAGAATTTTACATCTACGTCAGACACCTGACTCGTAAATATGAAAGACAGATCGGTTTACGAGGTAACGATCTCGCTTCCTGTATCGTATGATGATAAAAGTATTCACAGTGTGTAAAAGCTTTCAGCGATTGATCACTCGCTGAAAGTTACAATGACGGAGAAACAGGGCGGGCGCAGCTGTAAACGGTGTATTAGCCGTATTAAAGATACGGGGCCCCGATTGATTGAGGTATATTTACACACATTTACAGACACGATAAGGTAATATTTTTAAATTATCGACTGCAATCTTATATTGTTTTGATTGATCTAACAAAAAAAATATACACAAGGCCCCAAATAATAATTTAAAAAAACAATTAAATACGAAATAATAATCATAAACTAATTATTGCGGCCCTTCTAAGCCCCGTAATTAATGAATATTAGCCTACACTGTCACACTGCAGGGCATATGCCTCCTTTCCTAACTTCCATTCCTATCTATTCATTAAGAGTTACGTTCGACCGCCCATCTTTGTCTGGGTCGTGCGAGAGGACGTTTGCCATTTTGAGAAAACCACTGTAATGTGGTTTTAGCCCAACGATCTTCCGACTAACATGTCCAGCCCAGTTCCACTTTACACAAGCGACTTTCCGAACTATATCAAAAAGATAATAAAATAAAGCCGTCAATTCCGAGGACTCGGACAACGAGGGTTCCGTACCCACTCACTACAAGTACTAGATAATCCGCGATAGTTAAGTGTATAACGAATATTCTGTGAACATTTCAACCGGCTATCTATTACGATTCACGAGATTATAGGTCAGTGAAGACCGAAAAGACAGATTGACAGACAGAGAGTTACGGTAGGCGGCATAATAATAGGGTACAATTGGATTCTCTTTGGGTCCTAATCCTAAATGAATTTCTACTTTCGTTCAATACGCTAACTGCAAAATTTCAAAAAAATGTCTGGTGAACTCTTATTACGAACCGTTTGCAAGTTTTAACACCCAGCGCTGCTGGGCGTTTGAGGCAATTTTAGGGCATGACTTGGACTTGACCATGATTTTAGTTTATGACTTAAGACTTGAAATTTGCAGAATACATATGGTGCGAAGCCAAAAAATAAGAGAGAAAAAAACGCAGACACCGATGTACTTACTTACATATGAAAAGGTTAAAACTTTTATGTGATTACTTTTCTCCGTAGGTTTTAATGTGCGAAAACATGGCATAAGAAAAGATTTTAACTAATTTGTAAAACTGCTTTCTACAATCTTGAAGAGGTAAATTTGAATTGTAGCCCTCCAACGTATCTGTAATGTTGTTCAAATGCAAGAACCAAAAAAAACAATGCAGCTGTCAGTTTTGTTCAAAACCTACGCTCGTGGCTCCCTCGTCCATATGTAGGGATAAGTTATTCGTACATTTATTAGAAGCAGCTGCGATCATACCAGTCTAAAACCAACGAACAAAACGTTTGCTCGTTTTAACGGTGTAGAACGCCATCTAGTAATTTTTTTGGTAACTAAAGAAACAAACAAAATAACCATTTCAGTTTTGGCTTGAGAAATGACGATATATCTACAAATTATCAAATTTCAGATTTTTCCCTTAATTACTGTTAAGTAACCTTGCTTCTTGCCAAATTTTATGAGTCTAGGTCAACGGGTACGCTATGAATTTTGATTTAGTTCACTCTAAAAAACTCACAAAAATGGCCGTAATTTTTTATTGCGTTGGCTTAGAAGCTTGATTTTTTTACAGATCTAAGGGACTGTGGACTGACGTATTTGATATTAATTAAAACTTGATACCTCCACGCATTCTAGAGAAAAAGGTTCTTGACAGACAGACAGACAGACAGACAGACAGACAGGCAGACAGACAGACAGACAGACAGACGGACAACCGAGTGATCCTATAAGGGTTCCTTTTTTCCTTTTGAGGTACGAAACCCTAAAAACGCAGTGCATGATCACTGCTATTATTTTCTGTGAATAAGATTAGATCATGTTGACAAGTAATAATAAGTAAGTATACATACAAGTAGTATACATTTTTAAGAATATAGTTTGGCTCGAAATTGTATACGTAAATTTTCTAAATTATTGACTGTATTCTGTTTTGTGTACCAATAAACTAAATAACTAAATAAATTATAGACAATAATAATTAATAAATTATGGGACAAGACAGGCTAGTATAATAATAAGTAATAATAATAAGTTTATAGAAGTAATATTTAGGCATTTAAGACAAATGAATAATTAAACAACGCAACTTCCTCTGGCGGCACACATAATTTAAAAAGTCCTGCGACATACTTTAATGCAGGATTCGTTTCTAGCTCTAGTAGCTACATGATATGTCACTGTACGGAAATATTGCACGTTCGCTGTTATGCGTGGTGAAACAGACGCGGGCAGTGCTCGAACCTCGAACGGCTATTATCATAGATTTGCATTGTGAATCCATCTCGGCGCAGAATGACACGTTCGTAATATGTCCTATCTATTTTGCATACTCGCAAATTGTCACGTTCTATGGTTTCATCACTACATCTACGTACTATGGCCGTCCTCTTTACTCTTCGTCCACACGACTTGTCGTCCATTTACCGACGTGTCAAAGTAGCGGTAAAATTGATTCATATTATATTTAGTCTTGTATATATGACCCGGAATTAATTATTTACACATTAATTATAGTTGTAATTGGTATTCCCAGTGTAGGCGATGATGGCGCCCAATGATGGCGAACTAAGTCTCCTCGATACTATTTTTTTAATAGGCTTGCGTTCGACCGGTAACTCCCCTGATATTAAGCAAATTTGTGGTTTCTAAGTAATTTTGCTATTCGGTATCCGGTAATGCATCTTAGTATCGTTAAGGTAGGTAATGTTAACAGTACCTACCTTAACGATACTAAGATGCATTTTATGTATCATCTGATTCATCATTTGATGAATCTTAGTATCATTAAGGTAGGTGATGTTAACAGTACCTACCTTAACGATACTAAGATGCATTTTATGTATCATCTGATTCATCATTTGATGCATCTTAGTATCGTTAAGGTAGGTGATGTTAACAGTACCTACCTTAACGATACTAAGATGCATTTTATGTATCATCTGATTCATCATTTGATGCATCTTAGTATCGTTAAGGTAGGTGATGTTAACAGTACCTACCTTAACGATACTAAAATGCATTTCAAGAGTAAAATAAAAGTAAAGTTATAGTTATAGTAAAGTTAGCTAATAAAATAAAGTAGGTATTCGTAGGTACCTATATAAATATAATTGCTTGCAAAGAACATTAATGGCACAAGTACGGCGTCAGTTACTAAAACGGAAGGGATTGGCTTGTACTTTGATGGCCGAAAAGATAAAAATCTTACTGTCAAAGACTAGCGAAGAAAAATTATAACAGAAAACCATAATATCATCATCAGTCAGAAGACTTGCACTGCTGCCTAAGGCCTCCCCTTAATAGGGCTTAAACGCTAGCCACTGTTAACCGACAGGACGCTGCTGCCCGTCCTCTGGTGGTTCCAGATGCAGTTTTAAGACATACCTACCCACACCCAGGTCCGTACAACAGAGGAACATATAAGCCTTGTTAAAGAGCTAGGTTTCGTATACATAAACCTATCCTTAGGATGTGGGAAAGCTACGTAGTAGAGATAGTCGTCAAAAGAATCTTCATTTTACTGTACAAGGGAATGGATGTTTCTTAATTTATCGTTATGCTTGTGCCAACCCGGCCGTAAATACCGGTATAAAAAGAGCAGTTTTACGTAGAATGTTCCTTAGAATGCAAACTGAGAATGCCATTGCAATGGTTCGTTTGCCCACTCCATCCTAACGAACTAAATCCGCGTCATTTACTTGAATAACTCGATGGCACTACTTCAGGCCCCAGGAGTTTTACTGGAACCATCGGAAATAAATGTTGAACGGCTATGAATAGAACCTTGTAGTATAGTTGACATAAATAACCGAACCACTGCTAACCAAATCCATAAATGGCAGTACTTACAATCTCTCATTGGATTGATAGTCCAACACTGAAAAATTACATGATTTTGACAAATATTTCAGCATTTTCGCTGCCACACCCATATGACCGAAAGATCTGTTGCTGCAGTGACCGAAGCTTCTGCTTCAGCTTGTGCCTCTGAAAGACGTGATAGGTTCTCTAGAATTCGTCTTGAGTATTAATAAAAATTATGAAAGTCATCGAGATAAAAAAATTGTATAGGCTATTTTGAACCAAAAATGATATTTATTTACATGCTAATTACAGATTACTTATATTACAAATGGTTTTTTTTAAATGTATTATTCTAAACCATGATCCCATAATCAATAAAAAACCAATACACAATTATTTGAATAGTATTTGATGGATTATAGGACCTCTTCACGTATGTATATTTTAGTAATTTTTTTCGAACTTCGATGTCTTTGGGCAGTATTTATTTACAGTTATTTTTAGGAAAGTCACATGATACCGCAGACTTTAAAGATCTAACGGGCATTAGTTATGCCGAAACGAAAGCTCTAAATCTCCGAGTGTATACCGAAACTGAAATCTGGACTGTGAGCCATTCATCTCGCAAAATTGTTTATTTTATGTACGAGTGTTGGTGCACGTATCTCTTTTCATGTATGAATTATTTCGGTTACGTAATAAAGGTTTTGAGCCGGAGGATCTTCAAAAACATTATTCCCTTCATAAAATTTATTATACACTAGCTGTTCCCGCGAAATTTTAAAATCCTTTATTCACTGACTTCTACTCCATATCTATATGAACTAACTAAATATATAACAGGTTCGGAAATTTGGCATCTAAGGCAGAGACTTCTGTAGCTTAATTGGCAAAGCAGTTGGGACGGAAACCCATAGCGACTGCTCGTATGCAGGTTCGCGTCCTGCCGGAGGTCATAATTTTTCTTCCTGTTTAAGCTTTAAAAACATATATGAACTAAACCAATCACCAAATTTTAGTTTTTTACGTCTAGTAGATATAATAAGTTTACTAAATTTTAAAAAATATTGAATTTTGTGGTCCTTATTTATTTAATTATTGCAGGATTGTTATGCAGTTTGGGTTACATACGTTTTTTTTTTCAGTTTATATGAAAGTATTAAAAACAATTAAAAATTTACATTTCATGACCTAGATATCTAACAGATTGTTAATGAATGTAAAACTACTGATCCGACTGACACTTCAATTTATTATGAAACCAAAAAGAAATAGTTTATTTTATCACTCGAGATACTACAACAACAAAAAACATTTACTTACACAATAATACAATAACAAAAGATTAGATTGAAAAACATAATAATATTTTTACAGTTGTATGCTGCAGTATCTACTTAGTGCGACAAAAAAGCTTAGTGCTTCGCATGATACTGCTAATTTTTAGCAGCGCTGATTTTCAGCACTAACCTTCTGATTTTAATGATCGGTTCCCGTCAGATATACTTCGGGTACGGAACCCTAAGAATGATAAAACACCAAATCTATCCAACCCAAATTTCGGAAAAACCATACCAAACACCTTAAAGACTTTTCTGGATTTTACGGCGTTCGTACACTCACGCTTACATTTTTTAAGACTACATTAATTGTTATCTCTTTATTACACTGCTTGCCACTGTCTACTGCTATAACTACCTATCCTTTGCCAACTGCTTAGCGCCGACTAGCTGGCCGTATCGTGCACACTATCATTTGGCACGGAAACCCCATTTAGCTTGCAGAAAAAGTTACTTCAATGACGTAACAACTGCTCAATTTGGGACCGACGACTCTTTATAATTTGGTTCACCGCCTTTGACATACTGGTACTCCGCACAGACCTCAGGTCACTGTATATACATATAAGTAGATTTATTAAGCCAGCTACGGTTTCGCGGTATCCCAGTTTTACCGCATTATTATGGAGGGTATTTCGTCCATCCGCGGGATATATAAGTATTATATTATTTGTAAGTATATATATATATATTATTACATAATCATCCTGTTAATGGTCCACTGCTGGACTTAAGACTACCGCTGAAGGGCGCTTGGGCCATATTCACATAGGTACGTCATTTAATACCTTCTTTTTGTTTAAACTACGTAGTAATATTATCATTAATCCCTACAAAACCGATCACAAAGGACGTATTTTTTGCTTAGTACCAAAACAGTGCATAAATGTTATATGAAATCTCATGGTTGCATAGTTTTTGATTAATGCACTGTTTTTTATTTTATATTTAGATATAATTTTACCACAGATGTTTAATGTCTCCCATTAAGTTTAATATAAAATGTATGCATTAGATCAAAAAGATACTGGCTGAAAATAAAAAACGGCGGAATAAAACCGACTTGGTGAAAATAATTATAAGTATTAAATGTTTGAGGAGAAGATGAATTAAACTTTGTTTTCATTTACTTTAGTTTTAATTTTGAGTAGGTATATTTTATCACGGTAGGTAGATTGGTAGTTGAAAGAAAAGTAGATTACGCACCTTGCTAAAGTGAGTAATTAATGCACTCGTGTTAATTTAATGCCCTCGCATGCGCTCGGGCACCAACATATCACTCGTGCATTAATAACTCACTTTGCGCTCGCTGCAACAATCTACTATTGTTCACCGAAAAGCGAATAGCCGTATGAAAATAAATACATTAACTTCAAAATCCTTATGTACCAAATCTGTTATATTAGTTTATTTAAATAACTATTACGATTGGGATTGGTATTGATCTTCTCTCTGCTTCATACGATGGCAATCGATACTCAATTCCCGTGCTCCGCAAATAGGATGCAGTAATCAGAACAAGGTCCCGTGGGAACGCTTGCCCCAATATGGTTGTGGTTTCAACTATTCCTAAATAAACATTTCGCTCGTCCGGTTTTAATTATTGGGCTAAATCCTCCAAGGTTTGAATAGAGCAAGGACGTTATAATTCACGTACCATTTAAGTTCTTTGTAGGAATACAGTGGTAATAATACAACGTGTAACAAAAAGGTGTGAAGCAAATAAAACTGCTGTTCCATATATTTTGTCCAAGTTTAATGAACTTATTCTGTGGAACAGTTAGGTTTTTTTCACGATTTCAGGGTTGGCCCCATTGTTAAAGTTTTTTTTATAATGACGAGTTTATAACCATAAGTATTGTCTCACCTTTCTGTTACACGTTGTATAAATAAATTAACTAAGTACTTAGGCATTTTTTTCTACGAACGTTAGACAAAACCAACCTCTCGCGAGCACAAACTTCCATGTCAAGTGCAGCCAATCGGTCGGAAAACGGCGCCGCAATAAACTTCCCCTTCTTATTGGGGACTTGTGTGACTTGTATAGGTACCAAGTTTCGGTTCGTAAAGATTAATTGAAAAATACAATCTGTACGTGAGTGCCAACCACAGAAAAGTGAAAGCAATAAATAAATAAATTAAAGCAAACAAAAAATAAATAAATTAAAGCAATCAAGAAATAAAAGCAAGTAAATTCTTAGGTAGAACGGCTGTCAAAACAATGTTCTAAAGCAATTATATGGAAAACCGCTGTCGCCAGTATCACACTTATTTGTATAGAAACTACGACGAAAAAATGCAAATAATTGGTCGCGCATAAGTATGTAGTAAAATGCTCGAAATGCCAATTTGCAACAAATTAAAGTTGATCTAATTACGATACAATGTGGTCTGGTTTCCTACGCGTCTATTTAAATTGTCTTTTTGTTTCCTACGCGTCTATTTAAATTGTCTTTTTGAGTATTCTCAGTTTTAAACAGGTATATTGGTAGAATTGTCATTAAGCGCATTTGCACATAATGCCGGCTAGCGCGGCCCGTCACATTTCCGTTCTATCCACTTCTATCTTCAGTGGTGCCAACATCCATAAATCTGGACAGAAAGGATTTTTTTCCAGTAATTGCAGAAACGGCTAAAATCCCATAGAAAAAAAACCCAGGCCCCGCGTAAAAGTTTTGTATCTCAGATTTTAGCCTTATAATAATAACAATTTTCTCATCAAGTCATTATCATCACCCTTATATAAGAGTGGCTAGCATGCTTCTATTGCCTGAAGAAGTTTTGTAGGCGTTCGTGTCAAAAGTTCATATAAGGACAAAAATTGTGTATAATTAGGTGTCTATAAATGAAATAAATAACAACAATATCTTGTTATGAAAACTGACGTGGTTTTGACACATTTTTGTTTTATTTATACGGCAATACTCACGTTTAATTAAATCGGATACTCCGACTATAGTTTCGATCGCATCCGGTGACCTTTTTCAAAGAGTGAAAACAGAGCCCGACGCGCGTGCATCTGCGCTAAGCAAAAACCTAAGCTAAGCTGCGTGGTCTGCAGAGCGTGTGTGTGTGTTTTGTGTGCTAAGCAGGACGCAGATGCACGCGCGTCGGGCTCTTTTTTCACTCTTTGAAAAAGGTCACCGGATGTGATTGAAACTATAGTCGGAGTATCCGATTTAATTAAACGTGAGTATTGCCGTATAAATAAAACAAAATCAATATCTTCGCTACAAACAGGTAAAGGTGGGTAACAAGTTATTGTATTAAAATAATAAAAAGTGAAAAACAAAACAAGATACCATGTAGATCATGCATGGTATACCTCTATGTTCTATAGCACGCATAATATAAATCATTTCGTGACTGTAGAAAATATTCTGATAGAATATGTCTATGGCGTCTAAGAAGCGAAGGTTCACACCTAAGAGGAGGGCCTTCGCTTTTCTGTGGTTCACACACAGTGTAAACCAAACATTTTAAGAAATCACAGCAAGAGTACGGTATGAAAGAGCCAAGTCATAAAAAAAACTAATAAATGGAAAACTTAATGCACAATAAACAACCCAACATTTAAGTTTTGGTGAGTAAGTACGCAGAAAATCATGACACTGTATTATTTTCTAAACTAAGGTTGCCACAACTTTGCTAGGGCATGACTTGGACTTATCCGTGACTGATTTTTTGTGACACCCCTTGTTGTGGAATAGCGTTCTTTTCACGTAGTCAGGCAAACATTGGAAACCTGAGTATAATAAATATATACGTAAAATGTTTTTATTATTGCCGTTTTTATAATTACGTATAGATAGATAGATGGCTTTGAGGTGAAGAATATCATCGTGAAGAAATCTTTATTTTATTTTTATTAGAGGACCGGAGAAGAAGTTTTATGGCCAAAGTGAATTCGCCAATTCACACTTGGCTGGTATGGTGGGGTATTATTCAATCGCCCTTCGAAGCTGTCCAGCAGTGGGAAGCAGCGGTACCTCTGCCGATGCCGGTTGAAGGGATAGTAAAGATAACAGAACAGATGTAGTTGGCACTATTCATTTTGTAAGTAGCTTAGACCAGAGTAGAAGGTCTAAGGTGAATAACAATCGAAACTTACATAATTCGGTAAATTTTTCTTACGTACATGCAACATGGTTTATGGCGACCACAAATGCGTGTTCCATAATTAATATTTTTATCACCCATAGTTCGGATGCGGTGTAATGGTGGTTCGTAAAAAAATAATGAATTTACTATAACTCAGCTGGAGTACAGAATACTAGAAAGAAGAAAGACAACTTTGAGTAAAACAACATACGTGTAATTATCCTTTATGATCTGACTGGCTACAAAGCAAAAATACTACGAGGGCAGAACGACTAAAATTCGGAAAGAATAAAATGTACAGACAACGATTTTTTAGCAAAGGTATTTCTCCAACTAGCCGTGCTTGTACAACAAAAAGCATAGAAATGGCCTCCGGACACTGATCACTTGACATCGTACTCAATAATGAATGAACATGAGTGAAATTAAAGTAGCATCATGTTCTGATACCAAATTGATAGACTTACGAAAAACATATTATTTAACGAGTCTGTCACCTAATTTTCATCACTATAACTTCAAAAACAAAGAACTTTCCATACAAAGTTCCACCCCATTTCACCCCCTTTAAGTCATCCGTTCATAAAATATTAAAATAGTTTTTTTTATTTAAAATAACTATCCAAATACAAATTATCATGACTAAAAGATCAAAAACAAAGAACTTTCATACAAAAGTTTACCCCCTTTTTTATCGCCTTAGGGATCGAATTTCGAAAAATCTTTTATTTAATACACCCTTACGCATCAAGACAAATACACCCTCCAAATGTCAAGTCTGTCCAAGCTGCGGTTTAGCCTTTTCGTTGTCTGTCAGTCAGTCAGTCAGGACAGAGATTCTTATAGTATTAGATTTGTTATTATTCTAAGATCCACCCGAACAACACCACTATTTTTCTAGGATCGTCATTCATTCAGAATCCCAGAGTGCACTGAAATGACGTTACTCCTACGCTGTAATGAGATAAGAGGCGACGTAGCATTTCTCGTGAACCAACGACACTTTAAACGTGTCTTTAAAATAAGTACATTATTTAAATCAGGGAAATGTAAATCCTTACTCCAATATTTAAATTGAGTGTTTATAGTCCTCGCCGTTATCCCGAAAACTTAAAGATCAACTTTAAAATCTTATTAGTTTAATCGTTACGACGTTGTCTGTGACGATAAATGCCTTACGGCCCTCGCTGCGTATAGTATTCTTCCTTAGAATCTACTGTACCTATCTATCATTCTTGTTCTTTTTATTCGTACTATCCGTATTACTTATTACCTTTTTCCGTTTCTTATTTCAAAGGCGGAGAAATTTCTTATACGAATGTAATAAAAACACAGGCAATATAAGTATATAAGTACTTACTTACTATGTACATACAAGTACTTATATATTTTTGTTTTATTTATACGGGAATACTCACGTTTAATTAAATCGGATACTCCGACTATAGTTTCGATCACATCCGGTGACCAACCAGGTAACATTCGGTGCTAAGCAGGACGCAGCTGCACGCGCGTCGGGCTCTGTTTTCACTCTTTGAAAAAGGTCACCGGATGTGATCGAAACTATAGTCGGAGTATCCGATTTAATTAAACGTGAGTATTCCCGTATAAATAAAACAAAAATGTGTCAAAACCACGTCAGTTTTCATAATAAAATAAGTACTTATATACTTACTCATAATATAATTCACCCGAAAAACATTTCAATTCTCATTGGATCGTCGGGTAAAAATGTATTACAACAATACAACACAAATAATGAAATAATCCCATTGAAAAGGTGCACTGAAATGACGTTACTTCTACGCTGTAACTAGATAAGCTGAGAAGACGGAGCGTGTCTCGTAAACCAATGGGAGTTTAAGCGTGTCCGGACGCTAGAACGTAGGTTATACTCACAGTATATTGATACATTAAACAAATTGAGTTTATTTTGTCCTCGCTTTTATTCCGATCACCGTAAAGATCTTAGGTAAGTATTGGTTTCATTGTTACGTCGTCGGTCGTTCTCCGTCAGTTGTATGGGCATTATTTATTCTGTGGTATGGGGTACCATACAACTCTCGCTGCTTGTAGTATTTGTCTTTAGTATTTTTTCTATTTATTTTTATTGAATTATTTCTATTTGAATATCCGTTGCTCAAGAATAAATACTATTTTTATCACATCTATTCAAAAAGAGCTACTTTGTTCTTCACAAACAGGGCAAAAAGAGTTTTTTTTGCCCTAGGGACGAAAAGTGATTTGAATGTGTAATGTGGATATTGTTAGTAAAAGTTCTAATCACCAAAGATATCAACCACGGACATTGTATGAACAAGTAACAGGCTGTTTGAAAAAGGAGGGCTTTTTGTTTGATAAACTCTCGAGTTTGTTTTTAACTCTCGAGGTCACAGAAAAGCGCAAGTCCTACTTCTTAAATCGAGGTGGTCCCATAATAATTTGAAGTAGTAAGAGTTTATTAAAAGTAACAATAGGCTAGATGACTGGTTTTTATTATTGTCCTATTAAAATGTGTCCCATAAATATAGCTGATTAATAAAAAGAAAATTAAAATCTGATCAAAAATAAGCAACTTATAGGCATTTTAATATCATGCTAGACAGAGCGGCGAAACAGCAAATCGTGACGTCACTTCTCTGTACGCCATATAAATTCTATTCTAACAAGTAAAGCGTGACGTCATTTATTGTTTTGTGGGAAAGGGACAGAGTTGTCTCTAACAAATACTTTAAACGTTCATATATCAGAACATTATTAACCGATTTCAATTATTTTTTCAATAAACTTACTATATTTACTTAAATTCTTCATCAAAGCTATTGGTTTCAACGATATAAACATCATTCATCAACCCTATTGTTAAAAGTACAGTTACTAAAATTCAGGACCGCCTTTCCAGGGTTTTTATATTACGTACATTTCATAGGCAAGCTGGTATTTATCCATTGACTTCGGTGGCAGTAAATTTTCAATCACTAATTTAGCTTCCTTTTGAATCTCCGGCGGTGTTAAACACATTGAATAGGAGGATTGAAAATTCGCTTGAAGAGTTCAATTTTACTAGCTACGTTAGCTTTAAATGGATTTTCAAAGGAAATTGCTGGTGAGTTTTAGTCACCAGTCGCCAGCAAACTTGTATGAATTCCATACAAGTTTGCTGGCGCCTATTCGAGTAACGCGGCAAGGTCGACTTTACTCAAAGAAGGTTGTCAAAATAATGACCATATTGCAAGCATTTTTGAGTAGGTAATAGGTACATTATGATACAAGTGTGCTATGTTGGTCATTACACTAGAAGCTGTATTATGTGCGCGAGCCGCAGGCGAGCGCGATAAGGAAGCCGAGAGTGTATTGAAACATAGCACAAGAGTTTCATACGACTGTTTTCGTCACACTTGCGAGGAAAATTTTTTTTTTTTGATAATAATCAACCACACAGCGAAAACGTCAACAAACTTTTGCGGAAAATTGCGCCCAAATCAGTAATGCGCGCGCAGGTTGATATTTACTTCAGCGGCATAAGAACTCTTTGTTGGTTTACAAAAAAACTGTAAGTATTACCCGGTTATATTAAGAGTGCTTCGTATACGTACGTCTAATTGCAGTCACGTACAAACTTGACTTTACCGGGTTATACCTATTATAGCACCATGTGCCGTAATGTAAAGTAAAAAGCACGCGTGCGTAATAGCTTGGATTATGAGCCTAAAACCGATGCAATAAGATCCACTTTACGAGCAAGTGTGATGAAAATACATTTACAACAGTCAAATTGTTCTAGAAGACTGAGATTTTCTCTTCCCTTGGTCAATAATAGAAGTTGTACTAATGTAGCGCTCATGGCGTAGTTTGAAAAATCGCGTAGCGTATTGAGTTCATAAATGATCAGCAAAGTTTAGCGACGTACGATCCAATCAATTTTCGGATTGGTGATCACCAGTAGGATTTCCAACTGAGTGCTATCGTGGTATGGACGACAAAAAAGGTCGGTCTCGTTGATAGATGACAACGAGCGCCAAGCGACGTCAGTGGCCTTTTGGGGTATACTGAACTTGTACAAACTTACATTTTTATAAAACACCGTTTTAAACTATCACGGTTGTTTACTAAAGTTCTATTATTATTAACGGGATATTTAATATCGGGAGCTCATTTCACAACATATTCACGGTAAATATCTCGTTAATAATAATATAACTTACATTTTTATATTTAAAAATATAATGTGGTCGATTCTTACGGTTTTAGTTGACAGTTCTAAACTATTTTATTGTGAAAACTATGAGTATTCCCGTATGAAAAAAACAAAAAAGTTCTAAACTAATTAAAATATTGCTGTCACTATTTTACTAGGCATGTTAGCTAAGGATAGCAATACTTTAGTTAGTTTAGAACTGTCAACTAAAACCGTCAGAATCGACCACAATATGTACTAAGTACATATTGATTAGCGATAGTTATTACATTACATACATTAATTAGGATGACTATTAGTTAAAGTTTAATATCGTAAAAGCTTTAATTTATCTCTTGTTTTATCTAAATATTATTATTTTGGTATGCGTGTATGTTTACTTTGACTTCTGTATCTGTTATTTCGTTAAATCTGTGGTGACGGTCCATGAGTGTAGCCGCAATATTAGGGATCGCGGACCTTTGGTGGGCTGTAAAAATCCTAAATGGGCACCTGTTCCCATACTTATCTTGGAATATATGTTGTGTGCAAAGATTAGGATTCATCTAACTTTCGGGATTTATCGTTAAGTAATCTTTTTTTGTACGCGTAAAGGCGTTGTGTATCGCGACCCAGCTATTCTTACAAAGTATTAAATTTAAATTTTGTTTGAAAATAAATACATATATATTCATTGTAATATTTTTGTAATTGTTAATATATATTAACGATAAAATTTATTTTTCTATGAAATCAAATCGTATGAATGAACCTAGTAAATTTAATGTGACGAATTTCAAAGTGTTTTTTTATTTACATAAAAGTACAAGGACACAGAAAAACAAAGTATAACTAAATCATGTATACTTTTATATACTTTTATTAAATTATATGCCTAGCAGTGATAGCCGGGGCTACCAGTACCCTTAGCATATTATAAGCTATTGAAAAGTACAAACTACGTAAGGTATAAAAAGTTTTTAAAATCGTTGTCGATTAAAGCCTGGGCGATGTAACAGTTTCCATACGTTTATATAATATCAAATGCTCACTACGCATTTTTTTCTAATTTCTGTGCCAGATCTACCGAAAAATAACCTTCGAAAACAAAATACCTTTGAAATAAAGTAATGAGCTTATCGAAGTTAATTACATTTGTATGTTTTGTGTTATTTTTGTCTGTTATCATTATGTTATAATTACCAATGAAAGCTTTAGTAAATAGGTAATTACCAGGTTTCATTAAAACTCGATAACATTTCGCATTAATTAATGTCATTTAATCGATATAAAAACTGTAACTGTATCATATTCGTATAGGTTGTTATTTAATAACGTTCAAGGTAAGATGTTTTTACCACTCATTGCGTTCAAGACTTGATTTATTTAAAAAATCATAACATTAAATAAAGCTTTATTTAATAATAAGCAAAGGTTATCTCATCCCACTCAACGGTAAATTACACCGCAGATAAGAAAAATAAAATTGCCCTGTTATTATAAAAACTATTTATAGACATTATTTTCTCCGACCTTTCAATAACTAAGTCCTCAACAACAAGTAGTGTTTGTACAAAGATAAACAAGGTAGAATTTGATTTGTTCCACCCCCGGACAACAGGGTGGGTAAGGGTGCGTGGCAGCTCTGCTCGTCCAGTTGTTAGGCTGATGTGAACAGGAGAAGGCTAGAGCGAGATTTATTCTGCTTTGAGCCGCGCGCTTCATCGCACGGCTTACATTTACAATGTGTCGAAGTTCTTGCAACTTACGGACCTTGATTTAGAAAGTGTATTAAAAGAGGTGCGCGTGTTATATTGTTATACAAACTTGAGGATTTTATGGACTTTCATTTCATTATTAAATTGGTCCATGCCGGTACATTTTCAACTTTGCTTCCAATGTGGGAGGTTTGTTGTACCTTGATTGTAATAATATTATTACAATGGGAAACCAACAAAGCAAGTTAGTATTCAACATATTTTAATTGTTTGATGTACCTACGAGTATTTACGTGAATAAATAATGGCTGCACAAATTAACGATGAGTACCTACGTATCGGATAGATTTTAATTTGGAAAGTTTTTACGGGCTAATCACGATAAAAAATTATTCTAATTTATGGCTATACTTGTATTCATAATCAAACGGACTAAACTGACAGATTGAAATATCACTTTTCAAAATCATGCTGCCTGCTAAAAAAACCGTAGTGATGGCTATTGTTAAGTTCATATCGTTCAAAAGAATTATTGAATAATTATTAAGTCCCGTCAAACATTTAAAGTGCTGCCAGTGGAAGTTCAGGTAGAAAAGGAAAAACATATTCTGTTAAAAAGTTGTTCTGTAAATTGCTACAGGGAAAGTAACATTAATTTGGTGATTTACAATCTTGGAAAGATTGAAATCGTACATAATTAAAGAACTACATCTTCCACAAAGATTAATATACATATATCGAAGTAGATCATTGGTGTGAAATTATTAAATTAGTTTGGTAACATAACTTCATTAGCTAATAAAAAGTTTAAGTTTCGTAACATATGTTGATAAACTTAATATTTATATCCCAGCACTATTTAAATTTTGCCAAAAAGTAGCAACACTCGAAATGTCAGTTTAGTCCGTTTAATTAAGAATCCGAGTATAGTGTTTACTTGGAGGATTTAGCCCTTCTCTCTCAGTGTTTACCTTCATCAATAAATGATCTGTCATTTTTAATATGACTTCAGTTTGACATAGTGGCTTATAGTTTGGGGACCGATAATGCTTAGTGGTTGTTTTGGTTGCTTGTAGTTGCCGTGGCCCGGTTGATCAGATGTTTGGATGATGAATTTAAATTTCACTAGATCTGGATGATAATATGCCATTGTGTACAGAGGCATACTTGATACACAGTGTTAGCAATAATTACCTAGCAATCTCTCGGAAGCAGCTTTCTTAAATAATACTTAGAGCGGATTACTTTAAGGTTTAAATAAACAAAAATTTAAACCTTTTTTTTTACTTTTATATTTTGTAGCTGCATAAGTCGGCTTGGAGCTTTGGCTGCACTCTCCAGATTTTCGATAGTTTTTATGTTCGGAGCATTTTATTGATACGGATTTATGCCTGAAACGAGATCTGAAATTAAATTTTGTTTAAAAATTAGATAATTTAAACTATCCCACCTCTTTTTCAAAACGATGTCGTTTCATAAATTTAGGAAGCGACTTCTAACTTGACCTGTTTTATCTAATACATTAGGAATCAATGTCCTGACTTAAAGACCGATTGGCTGTCAGACAACGCACAGCCTAAACCACTGGTCGTACATTACTTACTCTATGGTCGTACAGACTTCAAATTTGAAGGGTGCATTTGTATTGATATAAACGGCCTTAACTCCGATTAAGATTTCAGTAAAACGTACTAGCCTATTGCGCTACTTTAAAACGTAATTTACTCTGGGATAAAAGTTACGTTAATATTCGTAGATGTTTTAACGAACTTAAATGGATTCACGTCAAATAGTTTTACTCGCATCTGTCATAGCTGGATTAGGATGTTCTTTGATTGATCTTGGATCTGACGTCCACGAACAGCAGATCGGGTCAAAACGGGCCGCGCCGCATCGATGCTATTGTACAAAAATTTACAAATGCGTTGCGGCCCGCCCGCCCCGATCCATCAATAGTGTACGATATTTCCCCTTCATCCACATTCGTATCGAAAAAAATATTTTCATCGCTGTTTCATAATCAGTTATAAAACAAAACTTTTTTTCCGTTTTCATAATAACAAATCCTTATCTTTTCGTAACCGGCTTCGAACAAAGACTTTTATTTACTGAGGAATATCTTATAAAACATAGGCAGGCGTATTTTTTCGCTGCGATGCGGCCCGAATCGGGCCCGCCTGGTGGACGCCAGCCTTAATACGTTCTTTCCAACGGCGATAGTTTTGTAATCATAATTAAACAATAAAATGCCATAACATTCAATAAAAAAAACATTAATTTGTGTACAAGTGCTGCATAAAGTAAACGTGAATAACAGTGATTTAATAGAGACATAAAAAAATTGTTGTTGGACACGTTCTAAGTAATTAATTAGCTAGAAATTATTCGATTTTCAATTGCTTACTAGACTGAAATGGTTATTTTTAATTTGAAAACTTAGCGGTAGGTAGTCCTCTTTTGAAGGGCTTGACATCTAATATCTCAGGGTGACGAGCGCAGTGCAGTGTGGCGCAGGTTTTTTTCGCTAGTTTAAAATTCTTGCACTGCCACTGTTGTGGGCAGCCGTTATGCTTACCACCAGGCAAGCGTCTCGCTCGTCTCATAAATCCATTCAATAAAAATAAATTTATAAATAAATTTTTGCTGTTAGACCAAACTATTGCGTGCGGCATTAAAGCCAGATTAAACCACAAAAAACAAAAAAAAACCTAAGTTTTTTAATTAATCAGTTTTGCTCATTATTACTCTATCTGATATAGTTTTCGTCTAATGATCATATGCAGTAAAAACTGTGCTTGAAACGTTGAATAACCAGTTAGTAATTCAAATCCCAGACCATGATAATAATGATAACATATTATATTTTATAATTAGCACGTTTTGCACCTCGCATGTGGTTGTATCACATCATGAATGATTGCATTGAAACTGCGATCTCGTTAATTAACTTGGCACTAGAGCACACATAAATAAAGCATAATCAGCCATTTTAATTGTCCACTGCTGGACTTAGGCCTTCTCTCGAAGGGCGAATGAATATTCACCACGCTGCTGGCCCAGTTGCGGTTTGGTGAATGCACAATACACACAGGTACGCCATTGTATTTCTTCTCCGGGCGTATGCTTACAATGTTTTCCTTCACCGTAAATCCAGTGGTATGAGTATTCGTACATAAACTCCAAAGAGCTAATTGGTACGGGCCTGGGTTTGAACCTCACGATTACAAGTCAACCGGTATCCCGATTAGGCTACCACGGCTTTCGGCACTTAGACACTTGGCACACAATAAATTAGAATTATTATTTTACAGTGTTATACCTACTCGTAGTACCTAGTAATTGTAGTTCGTCTCGAGTAAATTACAATAAGGTTTATGTCCTTGTTGTCATTTTATTCATCATCAAACTATGTAAGACGGAATTAATGTTTGTTTTTCTGATTAAACTTCTTTTCATCACTTTATGATTATTTTGTCCTATAATTAACGTTTGTAGATAAGTATACCATTCCTATTTCCTACAAAAACGAGGAGGAACATCTGTCCCTTTCTAGCAAAACATGTGCATAGTATAGAATTTGTTTGGAATCGTGAACTTTTACGTCATAAACCTAGTATAGTGCCCTCCATGTCTAACATGAAACTAAAATGTTTTTATCTTCGTTATTTGTGCACATATTCAAATTTTACTTTCGATGATTTGTTTTGTTGCCAGTTAGCTTTTTTGTGGGTTAATAAAAGAAACAAATGCATATTCCCTATAGTGTTATTAAACATTAAACATGTTGTATAAAGCCGAAACGTTTCACATGTTTCGCCACCTAACGTCGCTGATGCCGTAGCAAAGCAGGTAAGGTTTTGACCTTCACAGAGAAGTAATTTACAGAACTTAATCAAGCTCTGTTTTAAAGGTTTTCTTTTCTAAATCTATTTCAATTCTGTAATTAATATTTTTTATGAAGCCGAAACGTTTCACATATTTTGCAAGCTAACCTCGCTGACATCTTAGCCAGGCAGGTGAAGTTTTGACTTTCACATAAGAAATAACTTGCGTAACTTAATTATCAAGCTCTGTTTAAAAGAAAATCCTTTTCAAAAACGATTTCAATTGTGATATTATCGAAACATTTTACATGTTTCGCAACATAACCTCGCTGACGTCTTAGCAAGTGAAGTTTTGACTTTCACACAAGAAATAACTTGCGCAACAAAATTTTCAAGCTCTGTGTTTATAGGTTTCCTTTTCAAAAACAATTCTAATTTCGATGTACGAAGCCGAAAAGTTTCACACGTTTCGCAACCTAATTTCGCTGACGTCTTTGCAAGGCAGATGAAGTTTTGGCCTTCACATAATAAGGTAAATTAGGTACTCAAATAAAATTTTCAACGATTTCAAGGATTTTTTAAAGGTTTCCTTTCCAAATTGACTTCAATTGTGTTATTAAACAAAACGTTGTGTTAAAGCCGTCACAGACGACGAAGATGCTATAATATTTCATGTTATCTTAGAACATATTTCAATATCGCTCATACATACTCATACATTTCATAGAAGTGCACAAACGACAAAGATAATATATGTTTTCAACGCCCCCAACATAAGATAATGAACTTATTCTGAGTTTATGTTAAAATGCTCATATTAATATGGGTAAATATATACCATACCATCTTAACATACGTAAACTCATTTTAAGATAAATACAGGTTGATTTATTTAGGGTATTCTTTTTGATGCCTTGCAAGCTCTGTGACATTTGTCACTCTGATATGTTGGAAAGTATTATAATTTTATCAATTTCCTAAAACACGTTTTAGCCTAATTTTGTCATGGTACCAGAAGGGTTTTTATCTAATAAAAGCTGTGTGATTAATTTGCTGAAATGGAATAAAACTTGCAAAATGACATTGTTCGATTGGTTAACGTGGAAATATAAACGGCGTATTGCATTCTCTGCGAAGTAGACGCAGTGAAAAGAGAGACAGTGCTGAGATAAAAAGGAGAAGAGAAACGCCAGAATGCCGACAGCCCGATAGTCCTGCACTTTTGGGGATAACGACGAATCTATCTGAAAAAGGTGCTACAGAAGGTTATAAGGTTTACAACAGCTGATGAAAGTTGGCTGGAGCTACATCGGTTATACGAAGACCGGGCGCGTCAGAAGATAAAGCATACGACCTATGTTTGAAGTTTTCTGACGATGTAACAATATTGGTAGTCTTATAAGTCATTCAAAACATTTGGTATGAACTGTCAAAAAAATCTAAAACAAAACACGAGCTGCTAGCTAATTTTCCTGGCATGCAAGATAGTGGATACTCTGCCAGAAGAATACTTTACCTTCAAATCAAACTGGTTATTTAAGATGATGCAATTACGAAACCGTTGTTTGAGCTGAGACTCCAAGCTATTAGCAAGAAGATAGTAATGGAATAAGAGAAGACATGCAAAGAGAAAAGGTGTTAGAATGAAACTCTTTATGGCTTAATTCTTTGTTGTGCTTTGCAAGCTCGATGACATTATGTCACTCTGACTGTTAGAAAGTATTAAAATTTTATCCATTTCTAAAACAAATTTATATTTAACAGATTTTAGCCCATCATATCAAATTTTGATGACGAATTTAAAATCAGAATAATTTTCTGAAGAACTGTCAATGAAATCAAGTAGTAACGTTTGAGTACTCAATAATTCAAAACAACATCCCCTGTATGCAGATTTCCAAGCAAACACTTCTGACACTTATTGCTTGAATGTCGAAAGAATCAAGCGAGGATCCGGCGCATCACGCCGGTTGACTTTATGACCTGGGTATGTCCTTAAACTGCAACCAGACCCACCGGAGGACGGGCAGCAGCGTCCTCTTGGTTAACGGTGGTGACCATTCTGCGATCCCCAAGCCGCCTGCCAAGCGTGGGGATTATGGCAACACCCCTCTTTTGGGAGGCCTTTGTCCAGCAGTGGACGTCTTATGGCTGAAGACGATGTTGACTTTTAAGTTCATATGAAACTTGAGTGAAAACTTACGATGAGTTCTAAAAGTCCTTGTCAAAACACGTCGACGCCGCCGTCCACCTGGGCACGTATGACCGACATGTATGACCGACAGTTATTTTGGCGTTTCAAGTACGCGTTGATTGAAACGTGTATATGGTTGGATGGAGAGTTGATTATTATGTTCGCAAAATACACTTCGTATCTTTTCAAACGCTTCCAAATATTTACGTTTATTTACTCACAAATACACAACATAAATATCGCAAGTTTTCTCATGGGAACGTTCAAGTGCTCTCAGAAAGCCAGTCTTATTACACTTTCTCAGTTTGTTGAAACAGCTTTCGATAAACAATGTAAACTGAAGGCATTTAAAGTGTGATTTCAAATACAGTGACTCTATAATCTTGCGCACAATATTATCTCAGAAGCAGGTCTCCCTTGGAATAGATTAGCTGTACTTATACATTATCAGCCGAGACTTCCACTGATGGACGAAGGCCTTCCCCTTAATAGGTAGAGGTTGCCATAATGTTCACCACAGCTAACCTAGAGGCTGCTGCTGCCCGTTCTCCTGTGGTTATGAATGCAGTTTTAAGACATAACCTGGTCCAGATTAGCAGTGTAATTTCTACTATAAATACAATGATGACCTAACCTCACAGTTGCAGCCGCTATCGCTCGTTCGAGGATAAAAGGTCAAAGAACATTGTAAATGGCTTCCCAGTGTAACAATATTGTTATAAGGCCAATAAAGCATTCTAATTCTAAAAAGAAAGAGAATAGAGTTAAAAGAGCACTTTGGTACGGGACGGGCACGGTATTTGAACCCATGACCATGACCACACAATTCTAGCCGCGTAAGAAATAAGCAGGAATGTTAAAAGCCGCGGTACATATCTAAGCAATATAGCATGTGATTCGTTGTTTTCAGAAGCGCAGATTGAAACAATCATAAGTACCTACTCGTATTTGTTTAGAGTAAAATAGTTTTGTAATAAGCTTATATGGAGTGCTTGCCAAGGGGTGCCATTTCCGCAGAGCTACCTGGCTTTTTGCCTGGGACGCTTCAAGTCTAATGTTAATTGAAGAATAGGCAAAGTATTGACAACGCTTCTGATGTTTCAGATGTTCATATGGTGGTGACCATGACCACTTACCATCAGGTGGCCCGCCTGCTTGTTTGTTTGCTATTATATACAAAAAGTTACGTAGTTTCACGTCAGATTTTAAGTCGACACAGGGTCTAATGGTTATCTTGGTTGTCCTGATTCAAGGCCCTCGACTCTCATCATCAGAATCTCACCTTACATCGGTCGTCGTGTTGTCGTTGTCACGCGTTGCGCCCACGCACCTCTCTGTTTCTATTTATCGCGCTTCACCAAAGCAACGCGTTAAGCGCGCGGTTATTATTAGAATAACCTTATTTTAGAGGCTGGATTACCTCCTGGAGCCGCGGAGCTCAGCTGTTTTACGTGAAATGTCTGCGATTTGCGGTTTAGCGATTGGCAGAATACGGATAATTCGATTAAATTCGTTGATACGATTGCAAAGCTTATGATGCACTCAGAACGTCACTGTGCTATAAATGACTTGTTAATTCCTAACATGCTTTTCTACCAAAGAAGAATAATGGGTTTAGTTTATTTTTGATCGAGTTATAAACTAAGGAGATATTTTTTTCTCGTGTTGTTATGTTTACTGACTCCTAATGCGTTCGAAGATGGTTTGAATTGCAATGTCGGTTGTAACTTTATTGATACATTACTGGGCATGACGAGCACAGAGTTGTACGCAGGATTTTGTTCGCAAGTTCAATATTCTGGTACCGCACTGTTATGAGCAGGGGCCGTACCGTGAACTGCTTCACACAGCACACACATATACTCACTCACACTCACTTGCTCACACACACTAACACACACACTCTCTGGCACTTGCTCATTCGCACACGTTTACACGCAGACACATTCATACTCACACACATTAGTTTATATAAATAGTCATTTTAATTTAATTTTTTGCAACTAAATGGTATTGTAGGGACCCCGCCACCGCTTATAATGCTCACCTTACGCCTTTTATCTGAGCATAGGAGTACGCTGATAACCAGCCCTGCGTGAACCTCCCGGAGCACGCAGCACAGCGCTGAGCGTACCCCTATTGCCGAACAACGACTGTTATGTTTTATTTTTAGTGTTTTCCTCGTGTTTTTGGCAATAAATATATTCTTATTCTTATTCTTATTCTTATACTGGGATCGAACACGCTCAGCTGCCGACGCTGCGCGACTGTGAATTTTATCGCCTCGCAAAAAGGTTCGCGGTCGCGCAGTGTCGGCAGCTGAACCTATTCGGTCCCGCTATAAACAGTTCACGGTACGGCCCCTGGCGTGACGCTTACCACCAGGCAAACTTCTCGCTTGTCTCATCAGTCCATAGCATAAAATAACACGCTTAGTCTATAACTGGAACTGGCTCTCACTTTCCAATTCAATAAACGCATTGCACAGTGCTTGTATTGTGGAATAATAATTGTTTACAACATTAAACTGAAAATCTATTAAGTAATTCCGTAGGCATTCATTAAAAAATACGGCTTTCGTTCAATAATTTGATCTTTCTTTTCATCTCAATAATCTTCAACCGAAGATAGAGATTTTATCTATGGTTTTCGTATTCTGCTGACTTGATACCTCGTTTATATGAGATAGGAACCTTTTGAAACTGTTTTGAAAAGATTCTTCTACCAAAATTTGTTTTAATTTCTAGTGTTTTTCCGCTGTAATATCGTATCGTATCGTAGGATAAGTATCCTATAAGTCCTCGAAACGATATTACAGCGGAAAAACACTAGAAATTAAAACAAATTTTGGTAACAATGGACTTCCGCAAAGTAACGTCTGAATCAATCACATAAAGATTCTTCTACTTCGAAAATGGGTTTAATCTTCACATTTTATGAGAGGGAAAGACGTGACAGCAGCTAGTTGCAATACGCTTTCAGATACTACAGCAGATTGAAACGTGCTAAATAAGAGAAGAAGTAGATAAGTAATACCCAGAGAGGTAAATCCTTCCAGTGCCGGACAGAGGCCAGATTTAGATTGGAGCGAGATCAAATTATGGCGGTCTCTACACCGACCGTCACAAAAAAAAAACACCTGCATATTTAGGATTTTGCAGTTAGCGTATTGAATGAAAGTAGAATTTCTTTTAGGGTTCCGTACCCAAAGATAATCCAATTGTACCCTATTATTAAGCCGCCTACCATGTCTGTTTGTTTGTCCATCTGTCTTTCCGGTCTTTACTGACCTATAATCTCGTGAGTCGTAATAGATAGCCGGTTGAAATGTTCACTGAACATTCGTTTATTATCGCGGATTACCTAGTACTTGTGGTGGTACGGGACTCTCGTTGTCCGAGTCGCAAGAACGAGTCAGACTTGACGGCTTTATTTTTTTTCTCCGTTTTGTAGTATAAATGGTAATGAAATGTCGAAATGTTGATAGTGCTAACTATGCTGATAGTAAACTATCCAAATAACAATGCCTAATTTTAATCAATGATGCGCTTTAGAATGGAGCACCCCTACCTAGAAGGAACCTTTCGACTAAAGAAAGATACGGCTTTCAGTAAGGATTTCACCTTTCTGTCTCCTTCTCGACTCGAAATCGTGCGGTCGGATCAAATCTCAGGTGCATGGCCATAGCCATGCAAGCCGTGGTAGAATCGTGGGGTTCAAGTCCCGGGCCTGTACCAATGAACTCTTTGGATATTATGTACGATATTTCATACCTCTGGCTTTTCGGTGGAAGAAAACATCGTGAGGAAACCTACACACTTCCGGAGAAGAAATTGAATGTCGTATGTGAATCCAACAAACTGCAACTTGCAGAGTGTGGTCGATTTGGCCCAATCACCCTTCAAGAGTATGACCAGCTGTGGACTATTATAACAGCTATTATGCTATCTATACGTTTCACATCATTATGGAAAAACTAAATATAACCTTAGTAATATGGACCGGGCTAAACTAATCCCATGTGGTATCTCTTCACGGGATCGGACAGAAATACACCAGCAAATTCCTAGTAGATCTTTTAAAAAAGATATCTTTGCTTTGAGAGGTTTAAGCCCACCCACAACAAACATAAATGTGACGATCAAAGACGTCTTTTGTGTCGGGGTGTTGTATGTATTATAAGCATGTCTTTAGAAAAAAGTATATATTCATGTATTCTTTCAGTTATCTAGTTTCCATAGTAGGTATAGGTACAAGGTCTACTTAGTTTGGGGCTAAATGGCGAATAATTCTTAATTAATTACTAATTATTATATTTCTTCCCACTTGACCCCGTATTATAACAGTTAGATGCATTTGAATGCAATATAGAAGGTTTTTTTTAGGATACCGGATTAAACCATGGTACTGTTAGTTAAAATATAACGACATAATAGTACTTATAACTGTAACTGTAATAGTACAGTTAAGTTTGATGTAAAATAAACTTTACTGTTTTTATGTAAATTGATGTACGAGCAAATGTTACGACTTCGCCCACGACAAAAGAACTCATGATTAATACCTCTTCAGAGTCAGTTTAGAGTATCTTAATTGAAGTTCGCACGTCGTAATTATACGCCAGCACACACGAACATTATTTTCATAGCACGACGAATACGCATCGTTGGCTCGTACTATCGTTAGCCAATTAGAATGCCGCCTTAGTTTCGCAATCTGACAGTATATCATTCCAGTTGTCTCGAGTCCCACTAGTCGCATCTGCTGGATCGGCTCAAATACGTAAATTTTTCTCCAGTTGTTTAGACATTATGGCACGCTCTAGCTACTGACTCGCTTCGACGTCAAATCTCAAGTGTCGATGGAAACACAGCCAGCGGTTTTCAACAGACACTTGGAAGCTCCCGGGTAGGGACGCCCGACCGCTTTACAATGTTTTATCTGTACTTGATGATAATCGGGCATCGAGGGCGGGCGTCTTTTGTCTCTTTGCCTAACGGTCTACGTATTTCAGGGTCAGAAGTTATTTATCCCATTCCCATAGAAATGTTTTCTGAATGATAAATTTATTTTTCTCTAGCAAAAGTATTTTGTCCTTTTGGAATTTAAAAGAAACCAAAATGAGTTAATTTCGGAGAATCGAGTAGGCGCGACCCTACTGTACCGTTATAAATCGTGGTTTTCGCGCATCACTTGTTATTATGAGAAAAAGCTTTTAAGTCCTATTATTGTACAGGTGTATTGTGTAGATATTTTTGTACACCTAGGTACAAATGGCGAAATATAATCTAAGTTTATTGCTATTTTAGTCTAATGTTAACACATTTCAAATTGAATAAACGTTTTTGATTTTTATCTAAATTTTGAGGTCAATTTTTGCTAGTAAAAATGTCGACGAAACAGCGAAGTGGTGGCAACTTCGTGTTTGAACACGTCTGCCCTCTTGAACGTCGAATGAGAGCGGAATCGTCTGGGATAGTTGTGACTTTGCATAAATAGCAAAAGCTAACTTCTGATATACAGTCAAACCCAGCGACAGTGATAATGGAATGGACGAGCCCAGCGCTTGCAAATCGATCAAAATGAACCAGACAACACAATCAAACAAACCTAGCTAAAAGTATGCATATTACATTTGGCGGAATATAGAGATAGCTAATCTAGTTACTGCATGACAAAAAGAGAACACATGTACCTACGTCCTACATGTATTAGAAGTTTGTATTGTCGTATCGTACGGCTCGCATGTCGCAAAGGCAGAGTATGACTGAAGCGAGTGGGGAACCGGCGCTCAACATATAGTCTTCAAAATCCGTGCGCTTATTTCCCGTCCATTCATCGTATTAACTAAAACCTAATTAAAACCTAACAAATAAGTCTCACCGATGTAGGCTTATAGAAGTGCGGGACAAATTCAATGTTTCGCGCTTCATTGCTGTTTACTTACGTTGTTATATTCCGAAAGATTTCTCGGTACATTCAATATAAACACTTGCACTTTAACGACAAATGAAACGAATTTTATACATATTTTTCGATTGATTTTAGAAATCCTACTGAATAACCTTTATTGATTAGTATTTCTGACTCTGATATTAATGTAATCCTAAGAATGCTGAGTACGCTGCCGACTGGTAGTTGGCTTGACTATTTGGGTTGTGTCCAGACTTTCATCGGTTTCAATACAATCCTTTTATTATTGTGTTTTATTTAGATTTCCCGGTTTGTTATTGTTTTTACCCTCTTTCAAATAATAAATAAATAAATATTGGGGGGAACATTTATTACACACAGCGCTATCTAGCCCCATACTAAGCAAAGCTTGTATTATGGAAACTAGATAGCTGATAGAATACTTATATACTTTTTTTTTGTAAATACATACTTATAATACATACTACACCCAGACACAGATATATAGTGATATATAGATCTGATATTTAGTATACACCTTTAGTTCGGATATCAAAACCGTTTAGTTAAGAAAAAAATTTATTATTAATTGTTTATTAAATAGTTCGACGTTTATATACGACGTGAATGTAGCTAGGCATAAATAAATAATAAATAATAAATAAATATCGCAGGACATTTTTTTTCACACAGCGCCATCTAGCCCCAAACTAAGCAAAGCTTGTAATATGGAAACTAGATAGCTGATAGAATACTTATATACTTTTTTTTTGTAAATACATACTTATAATACATACTACACCCAGACACAGAACAAACATTTATGTTCGTCACATAAATGTTTGCCCTTGGTGGGGATCGAACCCACGCCCTACAGCTCTGAAGGCAGACACGCTACCGCTGAGCTATATGGCAGTCATCATATCTATCCTCAGAGTATGCATGGCCTGCAGGCTGCAGGTGCGAGTAGATAGATGAACATAAGCCATTCAATTTCATCTCCGGACATAGTAATAATAGGGTAGATGACTGATATTTATATCGTTGAAACCAATAGCTTCGATGAAGAATATAAGTAAATATAGTAAGTTTATTGAAAAAATAATTTAAATCGGTTAATAATGTTCTGATATATGAGCGCTTAAAGTTTTTGTTGGAGACAACTCTGTCTCTTTCCCACAAAACAAAAAATGACGTCACGCCTTACTTGTCAGAATATAATTTATATGGCGTACAGAGAAGTGACGTCACGATTTGCTGTTTCTTCTCTCTGTCTAGCATGATATTAAAATGCTTATAAGTTGCTTATTTTTGATCAGATTTTCATGAATCAGCTATATTTATGGGCCACATTTTCATAGGACAATAAAAAAACAGTAATCTAGCCTATTTTAGTATGAAAGTTTCCTCACGTTTTTATTTCACCGAAAGCCAGTGGTATAAGTTTGGTAACATACGTATATTTTTATGTTTAGGTAATATACGTACACCTTTGCCGACGCTGGGTAATTAGGCATCATATTCCTAAATACACTCATGTGTTTTACATAACCTAATTTACTTTACCTTGTTCCCAGGTCGCTCCCAAAACTTTGCAGCCAAGAGGAGGAGTCGGGCAGACCACCGCAAGGAGGGGTGCTGACCTTTGAACCTATTCATCATGACCATGACTTCTGTGAAAGAGTTGTAATTAATGTAAGTACTTATTTTTGTTTTTATTCGAGTTAGGAGCGAAAAACCCCGCAATGACGTCCCGCTTGAGGCGCATTATGCAATATGTTCTCACTACTAGTGCCACCCAAGCAAACCTATGACTCCTTAAAATTCATGGTTGGCTTTAGTGACTCACCGTGAATTGACTTACAAATCAAAAACCATCTCCTCTTTTGTAGCTGGTTGAAAATCAATAAAAAGTTCGGTTTTTTGTAAGAGAATTAGATTGTAATAAAGCAAAGCTTTGGCATGGTTGGCTTTAGTGGCTCACCGTGATTTGACTTACTAATCATAAACCATCTCCACTTTTGTGGCTGGTTGAAAATCAATAAAAAGTTCGGTTTTTTGTAAGAGAATTAGATTGTAATAAAGCAAAGCTTTGGCATGGTTGGCTTTAGTGGCTCATCGTGAATTGACTTACAAATCAAAAACCATCTCCTCTTGTAGCTTTTGTAGCTGGTTGAAAATCAAAAAAGAGTTCGGTTTTTTGTATGAGAATTAGATTGAAATAAATTCCTTTTTCGGACATGGAACTCAAGAGTAAGACCAGGGTTTGATATTAGACATACTCGTATGCGTATATGAATATGCTAAAAAATTCAGAGAATTCATTCATTTTCAATATCACTTAAAACTTGGGCTTATTTGTGGGCGGAAACATTAAGAAGGAACAGTAAAAAAAAATAGTATTGATTTTTAGATGTCTATATTTTTTTTTACAATTAGGTACTGCAAAATAGGAAATGACAGAAATGATATTTCTATAATTTAATTTAAAAAAATATATGTTTATTCTATCCAGGAAGAAAATAAGGGAATACGTTTGTATGGAGAAACGCAGACCGTGTTCCCTTTTCAAAAATCAACCCTATTATAGAAGCAAAACGCCTTGTCATTATGACGGAATAAACTAAACCAAGACCAACGCTCGTATTTATAAGGCCTGTTTCATAAATCGATTGGCATTGAGCTTGGTCAACATTTAATTTTGGCTATAACCTTAACAACAACACTAACAGCTACATAATAACGAGTACGTATCATGATAACATCAAAACGGTAAATGGTCACCTCATAGATAATCAGCGTTGACGTTTGTTTATATTAACTACCATTAAGTACGACAGCCATTTTTCACACAAAGGACAAATTCGTGGCCTTTATACCGTGGCGCTTGTTAATCGTGCACTAGCGTTTGCCGTTGGGTTTGCCGGCATTGTGAACAAAAACTAGCGCGTATTACTCAGGGACAAGGTAGGGCGGTCTAAGACTGCGTGGTCGATAAGAATGCGCATACATCATAACTCAGAAGCAGAGTGAACCTTGCAACTAGCATCAGCGTTATTTTGAAGTGTCAAGGTACCTTTTATTGCTCCCGGATTGTATTTGGTTTACCGTTAAAATATACACCGTAAATAATACACCGTAAATATTATGGAGGTTTAAACTTTTTATCACCACTTGATCTTACTTTTTGTCAAGTTAAACGTTCTGATTCTTTCTAGTTTGAAGTAATTTGAAAGTTTTAATATTTGATTTTGCAAGCGATATTAGTCGCTAGTAAGGGCAGGTTACATTATTTTTCTTCGTATGGCATGGACGGTGATACCAGTGTCGATAAATGAAAATTAGAGATTATGTAAGAACGCGCATGGTACGAATGTGCAAGAGTGCGCGCGCAGACTTACACAACTTTTTTTCTGTTTTCTATTAATACTTTTGTAAAACGTATTATATTTAAATATTATTTCAAGTTATAGGATTTCATTCAGACAAAAAAGTACATCAAAACGATCGATTTAATGTTCTCAATCTGCCCTCAACAAATAATAGAAACTGCCTATAAATGGGGTAAAAATGGTGAGAGTAAAAGGTCTGTAGCGAAAGAACTTGGTATGGCTCTACTACTTGGGAGTCTACTTTACGACTACACTCGAATAGGTCTCATTCAGTAACTAATCTCATACGATTCGACACAATGTTTTTCCAAAGAGATAGTGGATGGATGTTATATCTACAAAAATAAGACGATGTGTTTCAGTTTTTTTTTTCTAATAACAGTTTTTTCTAATAATCTATGTGTTATATTGGCAGTGGGCCCCAAACTCGGCTAGGTCTCTTGGGGTCCCTGAATTATTATTTAAGTTGTTGTTTGGGTTGTATGCGTTGTTCCTAGCTAGTGGTGGCATGAGCAATACACAGCATATGTAGGTACTAGAGATTTGAAATGTGATTTATGTGAAAAATTGCCTTTATTAGTAACTGCGCAATCTTACACTACCCGCGCAGCCTTACTGATTTCACTGCGCAATCTTACACAATAGGTAGTGTATGAGTACGCATTTCCCATTTTTTATGTTACTCTAATAACTCAAAAACGATTAATCTCATGTCTGTAGTCTGGTGTGCAGTCTTAGACTACGCTACGCTAATGTACAAAGTATTGTTATTTCTTTGTATATGATATAGGCTTGCGTTTGACTGCCATCTCGTCTGATGATAAACGAAGATGCAGTCTACGATGGAGCACGCTTGCCTAGAAGAAACCGATTCACTTGAAGACACCCAGATTATAATTATCGGGAAACACCCACTCGGGCAGCGCATTCCACTGTTTAGCAGTTCGAATAAAGAAAGTGGAATCACCCCGTTTCGGACGAGTTACGAAATAAATTAAAATTAATAAAATTACCAACCAGTGTCAGCAGACAGTGACAGAAGCAGACAGACAGCTAGAGCTAGAACAAGCGCGTTGTTTCTAATCTTATCGTTCTTAGCATTTACACCAAAATAATAACAACAAGCAAGTATGAGAACAACAAGAACTAGAACTATTGCACGTGCTCTAGAGATGTTTAGATCAGCGAACGAGTGCTCGTTGCTCATTGAATACTTCAAGTGTATGTGGTGTGTAGGTAGTAGAATACACTATGTCGGACTCTGAGAGTGATACTGTAATTGCCCGGAGATGCCCACTGCTGAACGCAGGCCTCCCCTTTAGACCGCCACGCTGTACAGCAACCTGCGACCACGAAACAACGCTTTAGACAAAAGCTCGCTCGCTCGTGCAACGTTTACATCAAGCGTGCGAGCGTTTTAGAAAATTCCATAAAATCTCCGCGAGCAAAGATAATGGAACGAAAAAATGCTGTCTCCGTTAACACAACAATAATTTGATAGAGTGGGAAGAATGAGCATTCGCTCGTTGAGTCTGAACACACCTTTAGATAAAGCTCTACCTAAAGGAAATCAAAATATAATAACTAGAATAGCAATAAGGTTAAAATAATCGTCCTTTCAATTTGAAACCAACAACTCGTGGCGGGATTTTCCCCAGAACAAATTAAATTGTCTACTTTATATTAGAGATGTTATTCTTTGTTTACTGCAAGTGGAAAATTACAGCCTATGCTATGATCCATTTGGGTGTCAAGATGTCAGACCTGAAGTCGCTTTTGTTCGTATTAATATTGAGTAAGTGGGTGTAGTGTTTATATAAAGAAGACATGATAATATGAAGAGAACACTGGCAGAATATTGACATAAAAACTTTCTACAATGTAATTGGTTTTTTTTTTCAATATAATCACTATCGCTCGGTAAGTGGGTCATTGAGTCAATAACTACTCAAATTGCGCGCGGAAAATATCACTTTGCCCCCTTTTGAAAGTAAAGTAAGGACTTCGGACATGTTCCGTGTCACCTTGAACTAGAGCCAAAACCTCCATATATCGATAGATATATCAATGACTAAACGTAGCCGTTGCCGTTTCCGAGATATAGGCAAATGAAAATGCACTTATTTGTTCGAAACCATATTTCTACTCGCGGTGGAAGAAGAAGAAAAAAAACATCTGCACCTATCTGTAGCATTTATTCTTTACATTATAATATATTAGTTATTTATGATACTAGTGCGGTAAGTTGGTTTTTACAAACTATTAGACGAATGTAATGATCATAGTCACGAATTTGTAAAAACCAATTGCGCACGAGTGTCATTCAAATTTTTACAACACATTTGCGAGAAAACAGTAATAATTAAAAAAACATTATTATTATGTTAATAAATATCTTCAGTCAGAAAGTCGCAACTAAATACTTGACACTGGCAAATGCACAAAGTGCAATACCCTAGGGAGCAAAGAAGAAAAAAAATCTTTGATATTTCTATTATGAAAATGGCAGGAATTTGCCAATGGCGCCACGTGCGCGTGGTGAAAATTAGAACTACACATTGTTTTTCAATTTCTGTTTTGTATTAAAGTGAGACAAACGTATTGAGCAAAAGCGCTTCCAAGGAGGTTCGATCATTTATAATAGCGTATTTATTCTCGTAATGTGAAACTCCTTAGTGGAATATGTATATATATACATATTTTTATGGTAATAAAAAAAATACCGTAAAGTTTACGAACGGCGCTATATAACTGAGAACGGTAAACGGTAAAATAGGTACTTAGCTGAGAGTATCTACTTTACCGCACGCTCCGTTGTATGGTGCGTACTGTTTAGCTTTCAAAACTAATCTCCGCTTACCGCGGCACACCAGTAAAATTAAAATTAGCGTAACTTTCAACTAACCATCAAAGCTAAGTGTTTAGCACTCTCGCGCTTGAACTATTTCGTTTTACGATCATACTCTAGAATCACAATGCGGCGGAGAAGGTATATAAACCTAGATTAATTTTAAGAATTAGCTGTTGCCCTCGGCTTCTTTATCCAACCAAGTCAAAGGCCTTCGGGCGGCAAATTAACACTGACATTAAGGTTGGCCACTCAGCCTGTATGTACTAACTTTTTAGCAGGTACAAAACATAGTCAATATCACTTAGAAATAATGTATGTACCTAACTTATCCGAGTGACATGCTTCAAAATTAGTTTAGTTCCGAAAACCACTGCGTAGGTACCACTGAAGAGAGAAAGAGTAGGGCCTTCGCTGTTCTGTGGTAGGTACAGAGTAGTGGATTCTGAATCGCCTTTTAAGTATAATATCTGCAAGTACTAAATTAACAATAAAACTTACCTACTTGTGTCGATATTACAGATAACTGCTGTCTTGAAAATATTTTTCGTGACTAGGACTTGTGGTCCTAAGTGCCGAGAAGGATTTTCGTTAATGAGATCAAATTCAGGGCCACCAACGTATCGTTCTGAAGCTCCAGTCCTTCATCAAAACACTCTTGACACAACGATGTGCTTGAGCTGCGATTATAACAATTAGACAATTAAACAGCACGAGTGCTCCGTCATTAATTCAACTCAATGGACTAATTACAGACTCTACTTTATTCTGATTGATTCACTCCTCGACCCCCACGTAGAAAGAAGAGGAGACTCTTAGTTTCTCTAACAGGCCAGAAGCTAGACTCATAGTCATATTTTTTGGCGTTGTTATGCCTCGCGATTTCATCCGAAGTGGTAATATTTCGAACCCTTAATTCATTCGAGATAAAAATGGTATAGGGCTAGATGGCGCATAAAGGTGGTCTGGAAGAAATCGCTTAAGGTGATAAGGCCGCCCCTTGTACTGCCAAATAATGTACCCTGATTAGTTGTAAGTTGTTCTATATTTCTGGTGTGCAATAAAGTTGTATTGTATGGCGCTATGTGAAATGTACCTACACCAATAATAAAAAAAACTTAGGTACAATATGTACACATTTGGCCCTATATGTTCACGCATATCAATTACCTATAGGTAGAGTCACAGAGAGTTGCATCGCGTTGCATTGCTAAAAATAAAAATAATAAAAAAATAATTTAATAAGCATTTTAAAACCCTTTTTTATTATTTAGAATGTTAAAAACACCCTTAGTAGGTGTAGCAGCCATGCCTGATACTGTTTATAGGCTATCATAATTAAACACACTTACAAAATGTCGTGCCTCCGCTTGTCGTGTGCCGTTGAGGAGTTCCGTTATATACTCTTGACTCCATCAGATCAGCTCGGTGGTACCACATTGTTTCAATGTCCCCGAACTTACATAAGTATGCCAAACAGCTCAATCGGACGTGTAAGTAAATGGTCTAAAATTTACTTGCAAGATTTGATTACAGACAGACAGGCACATTAATGTGAAACAAAATAAAAGCTTGTAATAAAATGGTAACACTTATTTATTTTTTTATTAAACGGTTTTGTCATCATCAGAACTAAAAGGTGTATACCAAATATCAGATCAATCTGTCAACAGGGAAGGAGTAAAATTTAAATTACTAAATTTGATCCAAGTATCAACAACAAACAGGCAAGCTAAATAAAACCGATTAAAAAGCGTACTGCACCCCCTCCTGCAGAGCGTGTAGGCAGGACTTGATATCGTTACCAATACACATTAAATTTACCGGTAAGTAACGTTATTTTCGTAAAGACATCTGCCTTTACGGTATGATTTGGTAGCGATACTTATTAACATTACATAAATATAACGTAAAAAATATCGTTAACAATTAACACTATTTTTAAAGAACATACCGTTGGCAATTTAACGTTATTTTTAACGATATGTCATGCGACGTTGCCGTTTTACGGTGAAGCAGCCTTTCTGCGGCACGGCAAAGCCGCACGCGCGACCGCTCGCCCATGCCGAGGCGCACGCTCTCAGCGGCAATGCAGTCTGAAATTTTTTACGATTGGATGAGCTAGTGGGGTGGTAACAAAACTTACTCATAACGGTAAAAGTAACGGTAACACCGATAGTTAACGTTAATTATATTTAACGATAAAATGTTCCAGAAATAACGTTATATTTGACAACTATACTTTTTAATTAACGTTATCTGCATCAAGCCGCTGCGTTGGTAACGATACCATATTTTACCTGTATTTCAAGCCCTGCGTGTAGGTTTCTTAATAATGTACGACACAGTGCAATGAAATACGTGAAGACATTGCCAGCTCTCAAGTATTCTGTTTGAGCCATTAATCCACATTAGTACCCATGGTACACTTCAATCCGTTGTTCCGCTGCCGCGTGAACCAACAAACACGCTTTTGCTTTTAAGTATTTCTAATATCTTTAATAAAGACAAAGGAAACTATAGACAGAATTGGGATAACTTTTCATCATGTATATCGGGTCTAAAGATAAATAATACTAAGCATCAGTGAATACCTCAAAAATCCAATCTTACGGACTCTAGAAAAGCAAGCCGACCTAGTAAAAGCCTGCTTAAAAAGCTCGGATCGATTCCATAATAATTCATGCATTACGTAAAAATGTTTGCGTGTCCGTGAACAGTCAGTCGAGTGGTCGATGGTCAGCGACTTATAATTGTCTATTACCTGTTGATTTATCGGGCGTTCGTGTTGGTAAACAGTGAGAGCACCCGTTTGAAGTCGCAGTCACTGGCGGGGCGGTCAGTTTGTAAACAAATATCGATGGGAGTGGACGTAATTGCGGTGGGGCAAAGACGGGGGGGGGTAATTGCCCCGCCTTGTTCATGTTGGCAGCGCTTGCATCGCACTTGTACGCGGTTACGCGTGGTCCCGTATCGGTATCACTAAGCTGAGAAGAGGTTATTGTACTCATAATTGCGCAAAACTTTTACTATGTGGGCAACTCTGAGGTCGCTAATAAATATCAGCTGTTCCATAGAAAAATGACAATCACCCTCTACAGAATGTAAGGAACAGGTTATTTTTATTCGCAAAATCAGGGATACAGTAAAAGTTGTTCACAATGATGAATATAATGACCTCCTTTCGGCAATACCGCTCCGTACACCCCTGTAGAGATCATGTGAAAAAACGGTTGTTTCTAAGCGAATTCTTATTACTTTCTCAGATACCACAAAACGAATACTTTATAAAATAGTTACGTTTGTAGACCCTGGAAAAAAAACTCGCAAGCTTGATTAAAGTGAATCCTTTAAAATTAAGTGCTGCTGTTTTAGCAGTCATCATCAGCCCGGAGACGTCCACTGCTGAACGAAATTTATAATCATAATCATTTATTGTCGAACTGTGTGGTACAAGATCTTATAAATACATAGGTTAAGTTTCAACAGCTTCGCCCATTAAGGACATACAATATTTTCTAAATTGCGAGATTTAATTACAACAGGTATTAAGGTCATATTTAATCATTAATCAATTAGTATTAATAAATGTCAAATGCATAAAAATAATAAGCTAACAAAAAAAACCTATTTTACTAATAAATTGTTCAATTTGTCATCATTATGATATTCTTCTATTGTGTAGTAAACCTTTATTGTCAATAGTTTAAATAATTTTCGCCTAAATTTAGCCACACTTACCGATCCCAACACTGATTTAGGCAAATGATTATATACTTTTGGACCCATTCCTAACACACTCTTGTTAAATAGAGCGGTGCTGTGGCGAGGCATGCTAATTTTATTAACATGGCGTTTAGATGACAAATACTGAAATTGATGTAAATTATTTCTCACATATAATGCTATTTCATATAATGTACAGGCACGGAAAGGTCAAAATTTAGATTTTTTTGAAGTACTGTTTGCAGGTATCTCTGGTTTTTAAATGACACACTGATCGTAAACATTTCTTTCGAGCTTTAAATATTGTTTCTCTTTCCGTACAATTGCCCCAGAATATAATCTCGTACCTTAATGTAGAAGTTACGTACGCATGGTATGACGTGAGGACAGTTGGTTGGTTTACGACTTTTCCCAGCATGTATAAGGCATAAGAGTAGCTGCCTAGTTTGGCGCAGACCGATTCTGCTTGCTTTTCACAATTTAAATCAGAATCTAAATAAAGGCCTACAAATTTCGTTACTGAGATCTCTTGAATTGTATTATTAAGATAATTTATTTGTGATGTAATTTTTTTATATTTATTAATTGTCATTATACAAGTTTTGTCTTTTATTTTCTTTGTTCATTTTAGCTTAAAACACCCTCTGATAGTATTTGCATTACCAACATAATAAGTGAAATCATCTTTTAGTGGTCGGCTCATCACTGAGCGTTGTGTCGCAACTTCGCGGTTGATTTCTTTCAGTATATTTAAAGAATTACAAAATTTCGCAGATGATGCTTCAGATAAAGCGAAGGTCTCAATATCTATTTTATCTCATTACATCTGTACAGTGTAGATTTTTGATACCCCACTGCACGTCCTGACTACGCCCATGTAAATGAGTGTTATTCAACGACGGACGTGTTAGATTTACAGATGATGGTTCTCGGCGCAAAAGGAGATTGCCAATGGTGCATGAGCCGGTTTGAACAGAGCTGACGGACTACGTTTGTGATTATAATCGTACTGGATCTTGTTATATTAATATAACCAGCAACGCGAGTTCTGTGTCGGTAAATTTGACTTGTCGGATTTATTTGACGAATTTGAGAAAATACCCATTTTTATAGAATTGTACCGATTAAATGTCAAATTTGTCTATCGTTAGAACAGTACTCTTGCTGCAGACCCGGTATCGGTTGCTTAGAGTTTTAATTATTATTTACTTTTTTTTTTTAAACACTTTATCGTGAACAACCTCATCAACTTTTATCATGCTTAATTTTTTCAGCATAAAGAATAAAATGAAATATAATAATTACATTCAAATCCGTTTAGTTATTACGGAGTCAATTGGGAACAAAAATACTAAAACCAACGTATTTTCACATTAAAGTGTGAATAAACAACTTTTTATAGATAGATTTGTATCAGTCCGTATTTTATAAGGGCTTTTAACATTATGACAATGTAGGCTTAGTACCACCGACCTTGTTAAAAACAATGATGCTTTTCAGTTTTGATAGTCTGTAAATTAATTATCATTCGATTTTGATTGAGTATTATATATTTTTACTACTTATTTTATTTTGTACTAGTTGCGGCCCGCGGTTTTATCCGCGATTGTTGGGATAAAAAGTAACCAATGATTTATTCCAAGGTATAACCTATCTCTATACCAAATTTCATCCAAATTCGTTCAGACGTTTCAGCGTGAAGGAGTTTGTTACTGACAATGATGATGATGACTGATGACATACATACACAATCCCTACACACACACCGACAAACTTTCACATTTATAATATTACATAGGTATAGATTGGGTATAACTTTGGTTTGTTATAGGTTGGGTTATATTGGTACATAACTCTGTAGGTCCGTCTCCTGTGCAGCACAAACAACCTTATTTTTATATAATCGAATTTTTTGAAATAAATCGCAGTTGGAAAATTAACATTTTCTATGGAAATCACATCGATTTCTTCATTTCACATATAATAGGAAATAAAACTTTGATATTTTTTGAGCCTTATTATCTATAAGCTCTACGTAGCGCATCTACATTTTATTAACATTGTAATTCGTTGTCTTCCCCTATCCCGTGACACAGGTCCTTATTTCGCCAACTTCGTCGTATTTCACGATTTCGCGGCGTTGACGTCGCCACAAAGCACGGTGACGACCGCTGAGATCCATACAAATGGAAGAATGGTTTCTAAATTATAAGGGACGGGTTTGTGTCGGTAAATATTATTAATATGATGGGTGTTCTTTATTGAGAATGTTGTTTAACTGTCTCGAGTTGAATGATATGCTATTGAACTGATGTAAGTTCTCGTTTTCATTTTAATGCTTTTATTGTACGTAGGTACTTAAGTTGACAAGCTCCATTTAATTTCTGCGCAATACTAAAATTAAGTGCGCGGTATTAACTAACGTCATTTATCTCTAAGCTAGAGTACTTTTCGTTTCGTGACATCTGACATATTTTATAATTTAGGTACACTCCGCGAAAACGCTACTTTTAGGTTTTACAACCCACAGAACCTACCTACCTACCTATTACCTCGATTCAAATAAAGTAATAGATATCATTAAAAAACGACCTTAACTCGATGTAATGAAAGAAAACCAAACAAATTAACAAACCAACAACAATCTTTCGCATTTATATTCAACAGAGCGCAAGCGTGGGTCGGGTGACATGTTAAATTTGCTGTTCCGGTAATTTGTTATAGATCTCAATAACAACCGTTAAGTCAGGCTGTCGCGGCACATTACCTCTGACACTAGAGATGCCCACTCAGCCTGTTTGAACCTACTTTATTACTGTGGGCGAATGGATAATATCCCAGTATAGCCCAAGAGTTTTGGCCATGTATTTTCATGTTGTTTTCAAAACTCCGTAAAAGCTATAATATTTATTTATTTCTTTATTAAGGTACGCAAAACAGTCTTAAAAGAAACAGAATTATATAAAGATAACAGTTACGAACTAAACTATATCCCAAAATATGTATACACATCATGGTGGATAGCAGTTTAATTAAGAAGGAATTATGATTAAATTAAGTAGTTATATAGGCAGTTAAACATTTTTAGTGATTATAAATAATACAAATCAATGTTAAACGAGACGAACTGAAGAGTAGACCGCCTGTCAACAATTCATACAATTACGTAAATGGCACTCTCTCGTGCGTGGACTGTGCACTCACATTTACTGCCAAAATTGGCTACATTAGCCATATTCGAGGACACCAGCGAAGCTCCTTACCTGATTGAGTCGCAGAAGTGGCCGCCGTAGCCGAAACCGGCATGGATGATATTATTATTATTATTTAACTAGCAACTTTAATAATTACATGAAATATATAAGCTAGAAATATTAAAATACTTGTCTCTGGCAAAATACACAAGTGTGATACCAAAAATTTAATAAGTATAGCCACACTTTCTTGCAATAAATGCCGTAAAGAAGGTCAATTTTTTTGTGATATTCAACTACATACATTTTCTCACGTAGGTAGAGCCCTAAAAAGAAAATAATGTTTTCTGTGTTGTCAATAGAAGAAAAATTTAAAAAAATTGCCGATTTTATAACGAAAATAAATTGCATAGAGTAAGTAAATACTACGTAATAAGAAATTGTTTTCAAAATATTTTTAAGATTTTTACTACAATAAACATTGAAATAATTTCATACATATGGATTTCTCAATGGTCGAGCCCATCCCAGCCGGCAGGGCGTCAGGTTCCGCCCTTGAGCCTCGTTTATAGGTCGCTCCTGCTGCAACTGGGTCAAGGCGACGATCCTGCGGAGCCGCAGCGGCGCCACTCCGGCTCTCTGAATGCTTGTATTAGACAGCATGGGACCTAGAACGAGGAACGTTGCGGCGCCTTGCTGTAGTGATTTTTTTGGAGAGATGTTATTTATAGAGGTGCTCACGGGCGTAGCTATATAGCATTCACATACAGGGGTGACTTTTTGTGACTTCGTGCTTGTTCTTGCTTATATATTTGTTCGTGCTACACATGATCATATTTTTCCATTTTTACTATTTTCGTCAAATGCTAAGGAGCTAAAGGAGAGGTCCGGACCCTCTAAGCTCCCACCTCATATACGCCCATGGACGTGCCCAAAGGCTCGGGACTGGTTCTGTATAAAATTCCTCGCCATAATTATATTACGACTAAGTGCACAAAATAAGTAGGCAGGTATTTAATCAAAGGAAGTAGGTAATAGCTTTTCATTTGTATCCTTAAGATAACTTATGTATATGATGTTAGTAGATATACTACTACTTCTCTGCTTCTAGGGTATACGTAGGCGTGAATGAATGTGTGTACCTACTTGCGTTATTATGTGATTGTATATGGGAGGTAGGTGAGGTGCCTATTACGTTTGTTAGATTCTAAAATAACACATATTATTGATCTATTTTTCAAAGGACTTGTAGTCATATTCTTGTAAAAAAACAAAAACAATAATTTCAGCCATTCGTGAAATAAAAAAAACAATACACCCTTTCAAAACAGCCATGCTCTTTGTGTTTTATGGTTGTACGTGTAAATACGTATTCAGGTGACTTAAGCGCTAAATCTATGGAAATCTCTATAGGATATCATATCTGCAAAGATTTTTTGGTGGCGTTAGCGGTACCGCGTCGATCCTACGACGGTTTTAGTAAGTAGGACGTCACCCCACAAGCAAACGTTAAGGGGCGCCGACGCATTTATCATAAGCTGGTCGTGAGTACTATTTACAAATCTAAAATACTAATTATACTCGTAGTTATCTAAAAATATTGTCAATGCTTCGTGATTCGCGCTGCGTTGCGCTGCGGCCGAGCGTCGTCGCGGACGCACGTCACGCGCCGCGGTCAGCCGTAACCGAAGGCAGTTTGCGGTTACCGTTTATAGCGGAAAAAAGAATGAAAGCCGACACACACCTCACGTAGTACGCGGCTGCACCGAGCGCACCGCCGCGGCCCGCCCGCCCGCCGCCGCTCCGCCCTTGGAAAACTCACTGTAAAATGTATTTTTAGCCGCGACCATTGCCAGCCGCGAAGTAACATCCGCGCCGACGAAAGAAATATTGTGTGAAACGGATGCTCTTCGCGGGAATTGTAAAATTAATTTATGCGAGTAACGCATTCACGACGGTAGTAAATATTGATTCGATTCATTTTTCACCGGCTCTCCGTCGTCGTCGAGAGTTGTTTACCCGAGTGAGACTTTGGCCTTATTCCGTAAAGCACTTTGTTGTGCCGCGCGTGCTCTTCCCGTTTCCTGACAGCGACCTAAATATTTAATATGTTAAAGATTAGATTAAAAAGTTTGATAGTCAAATCTGTTTTCTGCTACTGTCTAGTAAATTTTGCTATTTACATCTTTATTTAAGCATGATCATAGTTTTTTATTGCTAATTCGTTGAGGGATGCTAACGTGTCGATTGAAGTTTCTTTACAAATAGTAATTGTGTTTCGTCGTTGAGGTCGAGTGAGACCGTTCGACACTTTCCACCTGTTGCGCTATTAGCTTCCGTGAATAACGAACGGTCAAACACCTTGAAAAATATGCATTGAAACACAAAGTTATTAATAAAGTTTCGTACATGCAGCTGCAAAAAAGTTAGTAGGTATTACAAGAGAAGCAGAGTCTCGCGTAATGGGTGCGAGATTAGCTCCATTTCATTTTATCGCCAATGTAATGATCATTCAAGATAATGCCTCTACTCAGCCGAGAAGCGGCGGCGGCTTTTATAAGCATCGGCATTCAGTACAAACTATACATTCGTCGCTAGATTTAAGAACTCGACGTTGCCAATGCAAATTCATTCATGATAAAATTGGACTGAAGCGTTTCATGCTAGTAGCATCGCTTGGGTCAAATGAAACGTTTTCAGAGGTCCCGCATGTTTCTCCTGGGCATGTCGAAAACCTAAATACTTTTAATATTTAGCCTGTCCACTCGGCCTACAAACTTTCTACTTTATTAACGTGAGGACAAATCATTCAGTCTTTAGTACCATTGTAGGCTGCCGACTGGTAGTGCACTTGAGCGCTTAGATTGTCTCTAGACATTCATCAGGCTATACAATCAATTTCTTTCTCCGTAGTAGGTTTAGTAGATTAGTTGCATCTTCGTTTAACATCAGACGAGATGGCAGACAAACGCACGACTATAAACACAAAAAAAAACAGTTAAATAAAAAATTGTGAACCTTTAAGTATATTTTATACCTAGGTAGATTTCATAAGTAGAGAAGCGCCTTTGAAATGAAATGCAATATTTATTGTCTAAAACTGTGTACAATATGAGATGGTTATTACTTCGTAGTAAGTACATAAGAACACTTTTGTCGTCGCGAACATACAATATAAGTAATATGAACTAAGGCATACTACCAATCTAACCTACTTACACCACAAGTATGCTATCCTACGTGTTTGCTAAGATTAGAGAGTTTTCTTCATGTTATGAAGACGCCGTGGTAAAAATACCTGAGGTCAAGGGGAACCACTTGTATCAGACGTTTGATGGTGTCCGACATTCCTGAGTTATGTAACACATTTACAACTAAAAAAATGTACGTATAAGTTAATGAAACAAGTAAGTGGAGTAAACCAAATTTAATTATATAAGTAATAAAGTATAAATAATATAAGGAACCTGGGTATGTCCTAAAACTGCAACCAGAACCACCGGAGGACGGGCAGCAGCGTCCTCACGGTTAACGGTGGTGAGCATTCTGCGATCCCCAAGCCGGCCAAGCGTGAGGATTATGGCAACCCCTCCCTATTAAGGGGGAGGCCTTCGTCCAGCAGTGGATTTCTTCTGGCTGATGATGAATATCATGTGATGAATAAAGTATAATCAGCCTGTAAATAGTCCACTGCTAGGCTTAGGTCTAACCTCGAAGGGCAACAACAACAACAGCCAGAAGACGTCCAAAGCTGGACGAAGGCCTCGCACTATCCTGCCATAATGCCCACGCTTAGCAGCCGGCTTGGGGATCGCAGAATATAGCACCTATCTTTATTTTAGTTTTTTTAAATATAATTAGTTAAAGCCAAAACAATAGTTTTCTAGATTTCGTGATTCACTATGAAAAAACTTGGCCTTTAATGGGAAGTTAACGTCAGCTCAGGAATAGGGTAGATGACTGATGTTTATATCGTTGAAACCAATAGCTTTGATGAAGAATTGAAGTAAATATAGTATGTTTATTGAAAAAAAAATTTAAATCGGTTAATAATGTTCTGATATATGAGCGTTTAAAGTTTTTGTTAGAGACAACTCTGTCCCTTTCCCACAAAACAAAAAATGACGTGACGTCACGATTTGCTGTTTCGCGTCTCTGTCTAGCATAATATTAAAATGCTTATAAGTTGCTTATTTTTGATCAGATTTTCATCTTTTTATCATTAATCAGCCATATTTTTGGGCCACATTTTAATAAGACAATAATAAAAACCCAGTCATCCAGCCTATTACCAACGTGAACGAATTAAGGGGACTCCAAAGATTTCATAATTATAAGAAAATCCACGCAAAGTCGCGTAACAGTTAATGTAATGTGTTTATCATAAACGTATACTTATACATTACTCTTTTTATTCTGTCACATTTACTTGTTGTTATGTTGTTATTATTGAATCTAAGAACGTTAAGAATAGAGTTGAAATATTTGCAATCCCAGATGTGGCTTGACGCCACTGAAATTATAAACAGATGCTAGCTGTCCTTGACATAGGAGTACGCGCGTTTACTCCTATTCTTTAAGTGCTGGCATTTTATCTAATGCCCAAAAGCGTTTCCGTATAGGAATAAAAATAAATAACGTTTCCTCAAAGAGATTCACGTTAAGCATTCTATTTTTTATATTTACACTAGAGGTCGCCCGCGGCGCGCTCCCAAAATGCGCCCCTCATGCACAATCATCCCGAGCAATTTTTTTGCAACTCTACCGACTTCTCCGACTCTACCAAATCTACCTACTTCTCCCCCAGCTTTCCCCCTTTGAATGAACTACCCAAATATCAATTTTCATCACTATAACTTCAAAAACAAAGAACTTTTCATACAACATTCCACTATCCCGTTCCTCCCCTTAAATCGTCCCTGTTTGTCCCGGTTTGGGCTGTGCGTTGTTTGTCAGTCATTATATCAGGACAGAGATTCTTATAGTATTAGATTTTCTCATATTATTTCTATTAATGCTGCCAAAGCGTGGACCTTTAAGGATGTTGGGGAAAGGGAAAATATTGATACGCTAAGTTAAATAATAGAGGTCAACGAGCACTCGAGAGTAATATCATTACGTGAGGAATGAAACGGCTGATAAAATAAGCTATCTCCCGAAACGGATGACTTCAACCAAGAACTCACCGACTCACAACACACTTAAGTACACACTCTTGACTTATTGTCAAGAATCCGAACCAATAAGTTAAGTAGGTATTTGGTGCTATTGTGCAGTTGTCCGAAGGACGGGACGGGAAGGACGGTGACCACTTAGCATCCGATCAAGAAAAATACAAAAATGTACAATGGGTTGAAACCAGCCATGATCTACTTCAATAATCTATTTTTATAAGTTCATATAAGCTGAGTGGTCTACTACACTGGGACACTAGGGCTAGTGTCAGAATTGTGCCGCCATCTAATATGGCTTGACGGTTGTTGTTTTAAATATAAAACAAACAACCGATAAACTCATAACACAACTACATATACTTAAATAAATAAATATTAGAGGACATTTTACACACAGTGCCATCTAGCCCAATATGCCATCATGCCATCTAGCTTTGACAGAAATATAAAATACTATAGCATGTTTACTTAAGTTTTTTCTTAGACATCGAATTTTTACAAAATAAAATACAATTGGGTATTAAATTAATAATGTGAAAACCCTAAGTTCCTCCAACAACAGAGTTGATCCCAAGTTACCTTTCGTATGGGCTTCAGAGTGAGGAATCTGCTGCCGATGCGTGCCTTTTCAAGAATCACTGGTCTGCAGCTAACTGTTATCTACTATTTATTTACTATTAAGTTCTCAAGTTTTAATTTTGAGTACCTACGTAAAGTATGACTGAAAGCTTTTTCTTTGAAGCTATCCAACTCAGATGATTCCAATTGTAAAATCGTATTCTCTTTTGCCAACAGATAAGCGGACTGAAATTTGAAACCCAATTGCGAACACTTAATCAATTCCCGGAAACACTTCTGGGCGACCCAACCAGACGGATACGATACTTCGATCCCCTACGGTAAGTAATATTAGCAATTAGCTTGATGAGTTCTCTGATTGGGACGATGACCTTTGACACAAAAAGCTCGACGATTGGAGATAGCTTTTTCTTCGAATAGTCTAGCGACTAGCTCTAGCCTCATCTAGCTAGAGCTATTTAATGTTTTACGGATAACCTGCAGGGATATTCACAACTCAATTGGAAAGTTTTCCGTTCGGATCCACTATCTCCGTCTCTGTCATCCTGAATGTAGATGACTAGGACGGATAATGTGAATCCGAACAGATACATTTCCGATTGAGTTATGATTACCCCTAATGATCTCCTAATGTGTTATTTGGAACAGTCAAAGAACGACTGTTCACTGTTCTCTCTCAGTGTTCTCGCGTAAAAGTAGCATAACCGTGAACGAGTTGTTTACTAATATTTGATTTATACAGAGTAACATAATATGGGCGTTGTGAATAACATGTTATAAAAATTGTATGCCCTTAAATGGTGTTAAGTGTAAGTGTTAAAAATTTATTAGTCACCCCTCTACGTCAAGCTAGTAAAATTTAAAAATGTCTACCGTGTGCGAGCCGCCTACAAGCGTCTTAAAAAATTACTAACATTTATTTCGATACAAACACTGTAGAAAGTATTTTGTGGATTTGGACTCAGGACAAAAATCATACAATAAAAATTGTACTCCTAAGAAAACATGTATAAGTTCGTAACAGCAGTGTGTACGTAATTTCCTCGAATTCATGGGCAACCAGATAAAAATCTGGGATTTATTTTCACATAACGAGACATCGTGTTTTCCAATAATATTTATCGGTACATCGGAACTCACTGTCAACGTTGTCTTATTGACGTGCAAGTAATGCAAATTTTTAGAACATCCTGTTATTCTAAGATCATTAGCATTTTTGTACAGTGCTCATCGCCGCGCCACAAGTATTAAAACAAAGCGTATAATTGCGCCTGCGTAATTCAAGCCACAAGCGTCGGAAGGAAGAGTTTTTTTTTTGTATTCTTTATAGGTAGGTAGGTACAGGACAACCTAGTTAAGTGTTAGAGCTTTAATATTAAACAGATTTATAGTGTCACAAACAGTTTTAAATACTAGCAATCCTGTAGTATGCTTGAGGAAGACCATTGGACGAAATTCTCTTTGAAAAAGTCAGCAATTTCTCCGGCTGCGTTTTTTATTTTCAATTACAGTGCTTCAAAACTTTTGAAATGCGCGAGAGAGATTGTGGTGCTCAGCATTCTGTCCCTTAACGACGCATATTTTGTGAAAATGTCATTCATTTACCTATTCCGTTTCAGAAGATACATGTCATAATCGCAGCAGAAGCGCTCACCGTGGCGAGTAAATTAGTCAATAAAGTTTTCTGTCGATTTGGGTTACCTCTTAAAATTCATAGTGATCAGGGCATTGAGCTAATATCTAAAGAGTCCCAATCTCTAAGTGAAATCAGTCAAAAAACGTCCGAGTAACGTTGTACATACCTATACGTGCATTATATATTTCACAATTGTGCGAATTTAGACGTTATGTCGCTTGTACAGTTGTGTCTTATCGTAGTTCAAGTCGTTCAAAAAGGCGGCGCACTGCATAACGTGTGCCGAGTTTTGTCGCGGACATTTGTTTTGCACGTTTGTGACTCTATAGATAATGCATCAGGGGCGGAATTTTGAATCACAAGTTTTCCAGGAAGTCTGCTGAATATTGTGTTTACACAAAACAAGAACCACTCCGTATGACCCGCATTCTGATGGGAGTTTGGACGGACGGACGGACAGATCGACAGACACACGGACAGACAGACGATATAGACTATTATAAGGTCCCGTTAGACAGTGGACACCCTTCAGATACGAGTCCTAAAAAACGTATTTAAAAACCGACTACGGTAAAGGGTATGAGTGTGATGATTATTAAAGTATAACATCACAAATATTAATATTAAATGGGATATAGAGATTAATATGTTATATTAAAGAAATATTATAAGTGTCTGTATAATTATATCAAGATAAAGCTGATGTCTGCATACTAAATGATTTATAGACCTATAATTTATTTTTCGTTACTAAAACTGTCATACTAAACTTGGTGGTAGGTTTCCATTGCATGGAAGTGGCCTCGGTAGGTGTGGTACTAGATAATTATTCTGCCGCCAGTAGTGTGCTAACTTTATTATATTCTGGTTTGATGGGAATAGCAAGCAGTATAGGGCTAAAGAGCGACGCACCATCTAATGTTAAGTAAAGTTAAAGTAATGAGAGTCAGTGAAGCCTTTGGCCCTGTTGTATTACTCAAAATTCTGGATAGGGCTGCTGGAGGACAGTCGTTACCTCTCACCATCGTGAGAACATTTTGCTCGTTTCAATGTTTGTTACCATAAAAAAACATAAGCCTTTATGTGTATTTATAAAGCCCATTTCATTTGAATTGATAGGTTTTTTTCGTACTGCGCTATTATGGCTATTAATGATTGATTTTTGTTGCAGGAACGAGTACTTCTTCGACAGAAACCGGCCGTCGTTCGACGCCATTCTCTACTATTACCAGAGCGGGGGACGGCTCCGTCGCCCCGTCAACGTACCACTGGACGTGTTTTCGGAGGAGATCAAATTCTACGAGCTGGGGGAGCAGGCTACCAACAAGTTCCGGTACGAACACATTATTATAAAATAAATTCTTCTAGGTTGTAACCCTTTTCATAGAAAGGTCGTGGTCGTCTACTGGCGGATCAGATGTAATTGTCCTCACAGTATGCTGTGGTGTCTCTGTTAAAAATCGTACGGATACACTCAAGCACGAGTCCGCACAGAGCAAATTTGATTTGATCAGTCCACCTGCTGTGGGACCTTCCATTTACATCTTAGATTACCTACAAAGTTACGGCTGAATGATCTCTCAGCATCTGAATATATATCTTAGCTTCGATTTCCAATTTCATCTTCTATTGTCAGACGTAATCTGGTAATTGTTGCAGTGAGGACGAGGGATTCATTAAGGAGGAGGAAAAGCCCCTGCCTTCCAACGAGCGTCAGCGCAAAATCTGGCTGCTGTTCGAGTACCCCGAGAGCTCCCAGGCCGCCCGCGTCGTCGCCATCATTTCCGTGTTCGTGATCCTGCTGTCCATCGTCATCTTCTGCCTCGAGACCCTGCCCGAGTTCAAGCACTACAAAGTGTTCAACACCACTACTAACGGCACCAAGATCGAAGAAGACGAGGTCCCCGACATCACCGATCCGTTCTTCCTCATTGAGACGCTGTGTATTATCTGGTTCACGTTTGAGTTGATAGTGCGGTTTTTGGCGTGTCCGAACAAGTTCAATTTCTTCAGGGACGTTATGAACATAATAGATATCATCGCTATTATTCCGTACTTCATCACGCTCGCGACCGTTGTGGCCGAAGAGGAAGACACACTGAACCTGCCACGTGCACCCGTCTCTCCACAAGACAAGTCCACTAACCAGGCCATGAGCCTTGCCATCTTGCGGGTCATCCGGCTCGTGCGGGTGTTCCGTATCTTCAAGCTGTCTCGACATTCTAAGGGCCTACAGATCCTGGGGCGCACGCTTAAAGCTTCGATGCGTGAGCTTGGTCTACTAATATTTTTCTTATTCATAGGTAAGTCACAATTCATTATTATTAAACTCTCAAAGTTCAGTACCTGTTCTGCACCTCTAGGAAAATGCTATCTGTTGGTTTTACTCGATATGGTGAATAAGTAATAATATAATTAGAATATAGTAAAAGTACTGCAAGTTCGAATCCGAAACTATAGTATCAGATAGTATTCTCAACCAGTTGTGAACAAGACCTGTACGGAATAGTTATTTCTTTGACAACCGGGAGCCCCCCTCGTGCTTGCAAAGAGTATATCAAAATAATTGGATGTCGTACGTCCGCGCCGCGCCGGCCGGAATAGAGCGCCAGGAGCGGCAGCTGCGGGCCGTGCGAGCGCCGGATTTTACATATCTTGTGTTCGCAGGGGTGGTGGTTTTCTCTTCCGCCGTATTTTTCGCGGACAAAGAACGAACCGACACCAACTTTTCATCTATACCCGATGCCTTCTGGTGGGCCGTCATTACTATGACAACCGTCGGATACGGCGACATGAGGTAATCCCCTCCGCGCCGCCCGCTCCGGCCCCGCTCGCTCGCCGCGCTCCCGCTCACTGTGTGTCGCACTCTACCCATCTCCGTCGGTGTGTGCTTGTTCTTAAAGGTGTGGTGCTGTTTTCATCGGCGGTGTACTTCGCCGAAGCCGGAAGTGAGAACAGCTTCTTCAAATCCATACCCGATGCGTTTTGGTGGGCGGTCGTGACAATGACGACCGTAGGATACGGAGACATGACGTATGATTCAGAGACATCACTCTAAATTTCATTTCGCATTCTGGTCATTTCATTTTATTCCACAATCGTACATCGGCCTCTTTAACACTCGGAGTTTTCTTTCGCCACATCAATTAACTAAATACCTACATTCGCTTTTAGTTTTAAATACTTAGACGGTTTGCTCAAGACTAAACCGTTCACTCACTTTTTTATTTATCTTTTACGATTCTACAATTTGCACGCTAGGCAACTTTTCTTACGGTCTGGATATTTTAATCATACGTCTTTTGTCATCATTTTCTTCCTGGACTTTTCAATTTTACATGGAAACATGGTATATTTGTAAAATTTTCCAACGTCAGGAGCAATCAACGGTATATAGGGTAGGGTAGTCGCGAGTCGTCGGTGTGACACCGCCCATAAAACCGTATAAAGATAAAACAAGAGAAGTGCTTTATTGTGTGCCCTTAAGTCTGTTGAGCAATCCGAGCGTCTCGAGCGCCGCGAGCGTTCTCACGAGCCGGGTGAAGTGGAATCAATGTGAACGCACCCGCGATCCCTGTGTCGCTTCGCTACTTCAGTGTTCGTGCCTGTCTCGATGTTGTGCCGATTGACGTTAGCTTCAGATAAGGTGGTCACATCCACAACGCGCACGCGTGACATCATCACCTACCAGGAACATGTATCATTAGAGGGCATTCTCATTATTTTGCTTACACTACGTCGTTCCGACTATAAAATCATCAGCCTGACGACTCTCGAGTTGGAATGGTCTACGATCTTTTTACAGCCGAGGATCGAAGTCGACCGTATGGTGAATTTTACACATTACTACAACTATGTAAAATTGTAATTCAGAATGTTCATTGCTTGTTTTTATAGCTTTTGTTCACAAGCTTCACATCACTTTCAGTATGGTTAAGACTGTTTATTGCGTTCGTTTTGTTGTTAGTGCATGGATATCTTGTCCCGATAGGGGTGTCGAATGTCCACCGTAGATAAACGTCTCAATTCGCATGTAGGTTACTCCTAATGTTAGCTGTTATGTATCCATAATCATTAAGTAAGTATAATGAAATAATTATCACGACCATTGCAAATACTTGCTCTCAAAAATGATATAAACCTTCTTGTTTTTATGTGAGTACGAACATGGTTTCAAAAATTATTGTGAATATAATAGAGCTTTATTATAAGATAACTTTAATTTGCACAAAACTTCAAGTTCGTTTGTCGATTAAAGTTCAAAATGAGAATTCATACTATTCAATTTGACGTAAATTGAGAGTATAAATCTGGTAATTGTTCTCTCTTTTAGGTGGGTATACCTAGGAATACGTGAAATTCCTCACACCCTTCCTCAGTGGTAACAACCTTCGATTTTAACGCTCCAACAAGGTACCAGGGTCTAGGTAAGAAAACCAAAACCCACCTACTTCATTCCTTACGGCTCGGCAAATTAATTATATATTTTTGGAATGTGCTCACTGAGCCTTTTCATTTCATGCCAAAAACAATGTGTTAATCCAAAATGTTTTTTGGATTTACGAATTTTTATTACATAAGCAGCCGTGTTATATTTAACTAGACGCATCGAAAGACACCTCTTTTGCACTAAATTCCAAAAGAATTTTGTTAAATACGAAAGAACACATGAACATAATGTGATACTTGCTTACATACCTACATTAGACTACTAAAATCATGACCCTCTTATTTCGCTTAGTCTAGTAAAATAATATTAATGTAAAACTTACAGTGAACCCTAAAAATATCTACAATTTTATTTACGTTATTAAATTTTTCTATTTCAATTTTAGTTTAAATCTATTTAGAATGGTGCCTTGTAAAATCACAAAGTCATATTAAAGAACATAAAACTGCAGATCGGAAATGAACAGGCGAAAAATTTGGTATAATACGCGAATAACTCACACATTTTAACAAATTTAACTCTTCTGCACCACTAACAAAATGACAGTGGGTACTATTTTATTAATTTTTGTTAAACTGCTTTCGTACTCGCATATAAACCTTCACGATTAATTATTTGCCAAAACAAACGATGATGCATCATTTCCGATCAGATGATGTGCCATCCATACTGTTTTTCCTACTATAAGGTTCGAAGATCTACACAACTGCCTCGGATCTTTTGCACACAATTGTATGCCTTAAATAATCGTGAATAGACTCAAGGATTCAATAGATACAGTGAGCAGTATCTGCTTTAGTCGCGAAGCTAGCGCTACCTTAAGCTGTGCGGTACTTTAGACAATAGTCGCGATCGGTGCGACTCGCTGGCTGGTGTGAAAGATGACGAATGACATTGGTTCTCATAGGTACCTAACTAATAGAGCACATGCGAATTCCTGCATCAAATATTGGTTTCCAGGTCTCTGAATAGATTTGTTACCTATTAGAATTTACTTGTTAGGTCGGAATATGGTACGTATACATCTTTCTGCATGTGCATCTTCATTACCTTCATATGTTTTCTTTAAAAAAAATGTCTCACAAAAGGTTTTCTGAAAACATATTACAGACTTGCTGAAATAGATGCTTTAAAAAAATATGTTTTTTCGGAAAGCCTTTTGAATAGCGATGTTCTCAATGCGAAACCTTACGTGTGTTTTACTATATAGGCCTGTGGGAGTTTGGGGCAAGATCGTTGGGTCTCTCTGCGCGATTGCTGGTGTCCTCACCATTGCGCTGCCTGTGCCCGTCATCGTGTCCAACTTCAATTACTTCTATCACCGAGAAACCGACCAAGAAGAGATGCAGTCACAAAACTTCAATCACGTCACTAGCTGCCCGTACCTGCCCGGAACTATGGGCGAACCATATCTTAGTAAGTATTATTGTATTATTATTTCAGAAGAGTTTATTTTCATACGCGATACGCTCGTGGTGTGAAGTCACAGTCACAGAAGTTAGAGTATTTATAATTCCTTGCGCGTAAACACTGAAAGTCAGATTCTTCACCAAAGCTGCGAGTATGTATGACTTTTCACTAAAAACGAGTCATCTTGCAGCCACACTCCATACCAGCGGTGTCATCTGTTGGCAACGTAAACTAATAATCCTTTGTTTTTCCATTCCGATTCGTTCCTTACGTTTTGTTACGAATCGAATAAATATAGAGTGCACTCGTAACGTTTATTTTACGCACTTTCTGTTACACGCATAATGGCACAACCACGGCCGTACCGCACCAGAACTCCTCGGCTCTGAACGTTAACGTAATTTGTCCCATTTTTCAAATTACTCGCCCATGCATGTATCCGGCTTACAATTTTATTTCACACAGCATGAGTTTTGGGTTAATTTTTATTTGTTTCCTTTATGTTTATTTTCGGTAATTCCAGGTGGCAGAGACGATGACAAGGACGAGGTCGCAAGTGACCATTAACTGTATGACAGTGTCAATTGTTATATCATTCATGGACTAAGTTAAAAAGTAATCGACAGAGACGATCATTGTGATATTAATGTGTAAGAGACGAGAGTGCTTTGGTGTAAATATTAGAAAATAAGTGATATAAAATAAGCCGAATAAAATTGTTATTTATTTTCTTTTTCGTTATGTTTTATGTTTCTCACAAATCATTCCATTTAGCATAAGCTTGTTTTATTGTTTACACAGTTCGGTTTTACAATCAACTTTTGATATATGTAAACATCTTATGGAACTCTCGTAAATCTTTTGAATCATCTTCAATTTGGACCGTAACAATTTTCAGTTATTAATAGATACGTTCACTCAAAAGATGGTATCTATGTATATATATGAATTAAAAGCTTTGGCAGGTTTCGTCTAGTGTAGAGAAGTGCCATTCAAAAGCCAACAAGCTAGCAGATTTGAGAGCTTTCAAACATAAAGGTTGCCTTAGTACAGGCCTTGACGAGACTCGTTAGAGATTTTATACTGCCTACTCTGAGAAGCTACTAGTTAGCGATCTAGGCGACACCTGACTCAGCACAAGTATAAAAATAATTGTGTTTATTAGGTACTTGGGGATTTACAGGTTTATCCTCACAATCTACTATGTTTATTTTCAACGCTGTCTCTGTCCAGGATTTGTGATCTTCACTGTCATTTTGCGTTTAGTTCTGCTTCATTAGTTAAATTTTAGCGAAGCACTTCTATTTTAATAACTTAGCGAGCTCAAAAGTAAGTTTTATTTGTATTTTTGGTATTTAAGTGTCATTATCGTAGTACCTACTGTTTTCTGGCTTGACTAACACGATGGTAATGAGGAACTAATTCGCTCTCGCAAAAAAAATAAAACAAAAATCCAAATTAAAAACTTGCTGTCCACAAAAAAAAAAGTTAAAATACAATGACGTCCGATGAAAATTTTTTTTTTACTTTATATTGATGTAGGCTTCATAGCTTCTTCTACATAATGGAAACCAATGCATAAAATGTCATTAACTTGTTTCAGTTAATTTTAAAATTCCATATCTCGTATTTGTCTTTTATATCGTTGCCGGTCCTGCGATAATTCTGCTTGTTACACTGATATTAGACAGTAAATGCCATTTTTTGAATACACTACTTAATGTAAAATTAAAATTATTTGGTGGTTTCTTCACATAAAAACATTATCACTCAATAATGCATTTAATTTTAGTTACTCCAAACTACGCATAAATCATTTAGGTTTGATAAGAATGTGAGTTATGCTACTATTGGTGTTTGGTTCAGATTCAGATTCATACATGGTAGGTCTTCCGCCTTACGTATCTTGCCAGTTCTCCCACGTCCTCACAATGAAAAGTAAAAAAGTTCACAGTAGGAAAAGTTTTCATTACAAAAACGGACCGCGGAACCTCTTTTCTTGTCAACGCCTACATGAATGGCCTCAAGCAACAAATTGGCGCCACGCCGATATTTGCATTAACCGCCTCAAGGCCAAACACGCGAAAGCACAACAATCGGGAAATTAAATATAAACTAGCTTCAGTTATCGACACGATGTAATTATCGAAAAGAATTCGGTCACGGCTGTGGAAGCAATTTAATGTCTTAATTATTCTGGAATTTTTATTTGAGTCGGACAGTCTTTTTCTATAGCAATAGTTCCATATTTAACTGAATTAACCCAAACTAAGAGTCATTCTTTTTCTTCGTCTTTGGCTCTTTACTTTGTATATTCAGGTAGTGTCTAGCACCTATTATAGGTATGTTTGCTTTATATTATATGCGCTTTAACTGCTCAAATAACGTGGCTTTACACGCACAGTAATGACGTAATATTTATTTTATGTTTTTACGCACCACATTGATGTATTCCTTAATGAACACATGAACCTGAAACTGTAACGCTTGGCAAAAATAGTAGAAATCAATAGGAACGCCACTATCGCAAGTAGTTCTAAGTTTTGGCAACCCAGCAGGTACGACAACGAAAGCTGGGCAGTAAAATGTTGTTCACTGCACTGACAAAAGTTTCCTAGTAATATAAGAAGAGATAAAAGTTTCCATTTCAAGACTTTTTTCCAAGAATCAAGCTAGCCCGTACTTTTCGCTATATTAATATCTAATCTATGTTCTTGCTTAGTTTCCTACTCGTAGGTAGTTACTAACAACCATAGTACATTAATGTCTATAGAAGGCGATAACTAAGTATTTATCGTCTAATTTTAATATTATTTAAGTAACTAGCTACTACTAAAGCCACATAACCAAACTGCACAACGGTAGAATGCTTATACTTATACCAAGCTCGGTGTATTTACCATCTTAGATCACACCGTCACTTTAAACATCAGGTGAGTTCCCAAACAACGTGATAATCAAGCAAAAAAAATAAGCATTCATATTTTTGATACCAAATCGTTGCACAGTTTCAGGACCTATTCAGAAGAAGACTTCAGTGAGCGAAGACTCGTCATCAGACCAGATGGAGCTGGAGGAGTCGGCGATGGTTGCCGACCCCAATCTGGAAGCCAACCTGAACAGGCTGCGGGAGGAAGAAAAGATCCTTCTAGAACGCCAAACGCAGCTGGAAGCCGGCAACAACGATGACATAGCCGCGCTCGAGCACCAGGATTTAATGCGACTAAACCAAGTAAGCCCCTTTCTCGTCCAAAATCCCGTATTGTCTGAAAACAAGGGTCTTCAACCAGGGTGTGTTGCCAGTGATGACATATCGAACTGAAACGTGGTCTTTAACTGCTGGCCTTATGGGAAAACTCAGAGTCACACAATGGAGAGAGCTATGTTTGGAGTTACTTTGCGCGATAAGATCCGGAACGAGGATATTCGCCAAAGAACCAAAGTTACCGACATAGCTCGCAGGGTTTGCAAGTTGAAGTGGTAATGGGCAGGCCACATCGATGGTCACATTTCCCAGATGGGGAAGAAAGGTTCTTGAGTGGCGACTGCGAACCGGAAGACGCACTAGGTGGTCCGACGACATTGTAAAAAGTCGCGGGCAACCAGTGGATGCTTATGGCAGGTTTTCGTACAGTGTGGCGGTCTAAGGGGGAGGCCTTCGTTCAGCAGTGGACGTCTCCGGGCTGATGATAATGATAATGATAATGATGACGATGAAACCAATTAAGCAATTCTGGCACTGCTGCTGTTATGGGCCTGTTATGGTATGGACCTGGGTAAGTCCTAAAACTGCCTCCATAACCACCGGAGAACGTGAAGGCGTTATGGGCAGGCGTGATGCTTACCATGCACCTGGCGAACGTCTCTCTCTATGGTCTTGTCATTCGCATTAAAAAAAAGCATTATTATGTTAAATAAATAAATATTCGTGGATTTTTCACACAGCGCCATCCAGTGCCAAACTACCGAGGCAACGGTTGTTTTAAAAGATGTGTACAAAAACTTTCTTCTGGCTTAAGTACTGCCGCTTTCTATTATATTATACACTTAACGCCAACAGCATGCTTCAAAATTAAATTAAATATATTATTAAAATAACGCCAACAGTATGCTTCAAAATTTCAAGTTCGTAGGTCTGCTAGAAGGCCATAATATTTAAGTAATCGGTGATTGTGTCAGTGACAAATTAAGGGAACCTTGATTTGAGATATTTCATAATAAAACGTTAGGTGGAAACTTGTAATTTAGATTAAGTACTTACTTAAAATTAAAACATGGCAACTTAAATTTCAGACTTCTAACTTTTCCTAAACCAAGATACAGGTGGATTAAAAGTGCCGCGAGTTTTTTTCCAGGAAAAGATGTTGTGAATGCGTCCACATTCGCATTCGCAATTGACATTGTGTCAATGGAATATGAAATCATCTCAGTGGTAACATTTCTAAATTGTGTGCCGTTTGGTGCAGTTACAACAACGCGAGCTGAAGAAGCTTCAAGCGGCGGCCGCAGCTCGACTGGCACGTGTGCTCACGTCTGAGGGCGCGGCCGCACTGCCCGCGGTGCGCCGCGACCGCGACCGTGACGCGCCGCGCCGCCGCGCGTGCACCGTCCGCGTCAACAACTTGCACGCCGCCACCGGCGCGGAAGCTATTGAGACTGACGTCTGACTATTTGGTAAGTTCACCTTATTGTATCAGCTCTGATCCTCGCTTTATTTAGCAGACGGAAGTAGTGGCCCATTGCGGGAAGATGCGCCTCATAATTCTTGTGAGATTGTGTTATTGAAACCGCGCCCGTCCCAGATAGAAGTGGTAACCCATTGCGAGAAAACGCACCTCGTACTCTTGAGGTCGTGATTTCGAACTCGGTGCCGTACCAGCTCGGTAGAATTAAGAAACAAATTTAATAAAATCGTGCCTCTGACTTTTTATTTAACGAAAACATTTTGAGAAAAATTGCATAATATTTCAAATCTGCGAACTCCGTCCGTGTCGAAGACTTTATCTTCGCTTAACATCAACTGAGGAGGCGAGATTGCAGTCTTACGCAAGCCCATATTCCATAAAAATATTATAAATACCGCCCGAAGGCCTCTGGTGGAAAATAATTCAATTGTACACCGAATATCATCCATCATCATACATTATCATTCTTGTAAAGTCTAAAGACGGATAAATTCTTTTTTATCACATCTATTCAAAAATACTTTCTTTGTTCCTCGCAAACAGGGCACAAATTAGCTGTTTTCCGCGCAGACGGAAAAAAATTACTTTGCCGCCCTCTGCGCTGAAAACAGCTTATTTCTGCCCTGCTCCAGGTGGTGGTTTGAATTACCGTGTGGATATTGTTAGTAAAAGTTCCAATCACCAAAGAGATCAACCACGGACATTCGTAATTGTTTACTCAAATTCAGATTTTTCTTTGTTTTATTTTAACTCAATAAAAAGTGAGAATTGAGAGTGAGAAGTGAGAATGAAATAAACGTAGTTACTATTCTTATTCATAGGTTGCACTTACTTATTTTCTCATAGAGGGTGATAATAAGCAGAGACCAACCCCCAAATCCCTCGCTGCGGTCTGGATTCAAAGAATTACTTTCGCCTTAAAAATAGTTGTTTCCTCCCTTGGTAAACAATATCCTACTTCACCTCGCAAAATGGAAAATATTCCGTTTATTATTCGAAATCAGAGTTCAAAAGAGTCCGCTAGCGTGGAAAGAGTTTTTAAAATTCGAACCTTTCTATTTAATCGTTTTCTATACCGCCAGTGTACTGAAAAATGCATAAGTTACAATAATTATTTTATGTCAGTGCGGCAACATAATTTTTAGAATATTCAGAGAGATCCTCCAAGGAATAATCGCACTGGCCAGCACGAAGACTGCATAAAAAAAAATAACGCAAGCATTTTCCTAGTGAAAAATTGTGTGTTTCGCAGCAGTTATTCAGCGTCTCGTACCTATGAAACCCTCGATACGCTCACGTTTCATGAAAGTACTGGCACAAAAAACACCTTATTACAGCCTTGCATAACAAATAACTATTTTACTTTTGACTAAACGAATATAATTATTATCTCAATGCAACAAAAAAGTGTCATCCGACTCGTCTCCCTACGACTAACTCCACTCCATTCCCCCCACCCCCTCCCCCACCACTCGTTCATATTTTCAATATTTTCTAGAAGTTCTAGCCTGGAAATTGTAAATGGAATTAAGCTGGAAATGGAAAACTCAACGTTGAAATTAAATATTTTTTTTACTATTTATGCGCTCTGTCGGTAAAAAATATATTCACCGGCGAGGCCGTCTTTAACCTCCTTACTTCGGAAAGCGAGCAGAAATCATTTTTATTATTTCTGCTTTCATATATTCTAATCTTATTTCTTAGCGAAAGAATTAGATCACGTTTCAATAAATACGGAAAAATTTATTTATTCTTTCAGTATCATCACTGGGATAATATTTTAATAATTCTCTCCAGTCGCTAGGTTGAGATCTACACAGAAGAAGTAGGTAGGGTAGAGTGGAGTGGAGTGGTAGTGAGTCGGATGACACGATAAATTGCCGGCCTCGGTTGTTATTATTGCAACCGTCAAATCATGTCAAAGGATTTCGGGCGGAACATTGATTCGTTGTTACCATAGTACAGTCAGCAATAAATAGTTGGTGAGTCTAGGGGTCAGGGTCGGGGTATAGTGACAAACAGTTACCTATCTTATGAAAATGGAAAACAATCCTGTTTATTTACTGGTTTCGAACAGAGAAAAAATATTTTTTTTCGTAGCTGGTTATGAAACATTTTGAAAATGGAAAAATAAATCCTGTTTAATGACTAGTTAATTCGTAATGATTTTTTAGTTACAGATGTGGATGTAGGGACAAAAACAAAGAACTTTTGGTACAAAGTTTCGCCCCCTCAAGTCATCCATGTAAAAAAATAATATACCATATTTTATTTTAAGTTTTCAAGACAAATTTTCGATATAAAGTATTAGTATTCCCCATTTCACCCGCCGCTGTCATAAAATATTGAAAATATTTGTTTAAGAAAAAAACCATATATTTTAATTTACATCTATAAGTTGGAAAAAAAAAGACATCCATACAAATAGAACACCAATTTTTACATCCTTAGGGAATGAATCCCTTAGTACACACCAGTATACTACATTCATACTAATTCGTAGCCAGTTCCAGTTACCAGTTTCGTAGTTCTCAGTACCTGTCAGTCAGTCATTCAAGACTTTGATCCCTCATCATCATCATTTATTTATTTATCAATTTGGTACAGTTAGGTACACTTTTGCACGTCAGATTTAACATAATAATAATTTACACAATAATAATTGTATTAAATAAAATGTCATGTTCTTTATAATATTATCAATCATCTAACGTTATAGATTTCCAGGCACGCTTGTCCTTTACAAAGTCGTCAACAGTATAATATGCGTTTTTAAGTAATATTCTTTTAATCGTTGCTTTGAAAGATGTTTCATTTAAACTAGTTAAACTTGTCGGTAAAATACTGTAATATCGCACACAGTTATTTTTGAATGAGTTATCAATCTTATTTAGCCTTGTTCTGGGAATAATGAATTTTGACATATACCTCGTGTTTAGGTTATACGTACTTATGTCACATTTCTTAATATAATTATTAAAAAAATTCCTGGCATACATAATGTTGTCAACATTGTACTGGCATGGCATGGTCAAAATATTTATTGATTTAAAAACCTCTCGCAAGGACTCTCTGGGCCCAAGCCTGTATATATATCTAATGGCCCTTTTCTGCAGCACAAAAATTTATTTGACTGCATCTGCAGCATTTTCCGTCCCTTAAGCTTGCGTATCTATAAATATTATATTATCATAGCATAGCAAAAAAATAGAAATATTATAGCTGCGTGTGCGGGCAGGTAAAATTTTGTATAGAAAGTAAATATATCATAATATACCATGCTATGATTTATATATTAATATATATTATAGCTACGTGTGTGACGGATTTTACCGTGATATGCATATAAAATATTAAAACAATTAATAAACCTATTTTACCTAAAGAGTGTTTTATCAATTGGGCGATTTTCAGACAGCCAATTAAAAAAATATAGTTCATAAAAATCCGTTAGATGGCAATGAAGAGACATGGGCCTGAACAGTTTCACTATGTAGTATGTGGTTCTGAAGATACTGAACGAATGCAGGAAAGTAAAAAGGTACTATTATTATTCATTTAAATCAGATCAGTCATGCGTTTTTTGTGGTTATTGTTTGTCTAACAAAGTACTTAACTATAATATTTGTTAAGCGTTCGTTATTCCACGCAAATGAGTAAGTGCGCCTTGCTAATTAATTAATGAATTACTATCAATTATAATAACAATAACTATCGACAAAAAATTATATCAATAACGTAACGTAACAATAACAATTTAACAGAATTTCAACAAAATGATACAAGAAAACTTGTAATGGCACTACACCAACAAACGCGAACTGTGAAGTGAAGCAGTGAAGGTGAGTGAACTGCTTTTCCACAAGAAAAATGCGAAAAAATGTGAGCCATATCTCGCCAGCGCCGTCTATCCTTTGGCTGTAGAACTACGTTTTGACAGCTGTCAGAAAACTTAATTATGAATTGAGTTTGAAACATAAGACATAACACTTTATAACTAAAATGACTTGACACGACTTTACGCGGTTACTTTAAGGCTGAAATATTGATCAAAGTGCTCTATTAAAGATAGCCGATACGCAGTTACGTGCTTCTCAAACTATTGAGAGGAGTTTTGTCAACGCTTTGTTGGTACAATAACGATTTTCCTCATCTACCCCTGGACTTCCTGGAGGGTTTTGCGGCGGAAACAAGCAACTTTACTGCACGAATATTGTGTTCTCATAACGTAAAGGTAGGATGGAGTCAATATAATGTAATATATCAATATGTCCATCCATCGAGACGAATACAAAGAGGCAAAAACGTCATAGCTATGATCGCGCTGAAAAAGATGGAGCCGTTTTTTCAATAGTTTTTTCTCTGTCCCTGCCCGTGGTCCACCTACATTCGTTCACCTGACTGTACCAGGGCCATTGTTTCCTGTTGGTTCACCTCAAGAAAACTGTCGACTTTCTTTTTCTTTTGTTGTTGGCCAGTTTTCACACATACTGGAAATCGAAATCTGTTTCCTATGAAAACCAAAAAAAAAACATTAAAAAACCGTATGAAAAAATTTCCTATAACTTCTGCTATGATGTAGTGATATTGAATACATTTTTAAAATAATTTACAAATACTTAATTTCGGAATAATTTTACGATATATTGCAATAATTTGCTGTAAAATACGAACATTAATCGAAATTACGTTTGGAAAGAAATCTTATGTGATATTTTGTGTTTCATAACATGAGTCATGAGATATTTTTTTTTATTATTATTAGACATTATGAACCAAATGCATCGGAAATAGAGAATGACGTCAATCTTTGATTTCGTTGTTAATCGTAATTCAGGCGAGGCCTCATTGAAGCACAGACTTTGGATGATTATGCCAACTTAAAATAAATGTTATATTTATGCGCCAAAAATATTAAATAAATGAGAAAACAACATTTTTATTAAACCATACTACGCTGTTACAAGGTTAGATCAACTATTCATTTTTGTAGTGATGTGCTAAAAATTGCAGGTATAAATAACGTTATTTGTCGTTATACCATACAATAATGCATTTTTGTTTCGAATAATTTGATAGTAAAAGAATGTATTAATAAAGGAAATAATATTAAACTTTGCTTAGTATGGGGCTAGATGGCGCTGTGTGTAATAAATGTCCCCCCAATATTTATTATTTATTTATATTATTAAACGGCACTCAAACCAAACGCGCGAATGCAAGTAGCGTAATATGAGTAACAATTTTATAGTTATTTGAAAAAAAACACATGTATAAGTTAAAGTTTTGTCTATTGTCTATTTATATATATAAAAAATGCCAGCCCGAAATGGTGTTGAGCCGCCACTTTGTGACGCTGATACAGTCATCTGTTGTCGTTTCGTGCGCATAGACTACGTTCTCCTGTATTTCACATTTTGTGTTTTCTTGTGACCTTATGAAGTTGATACTATCATGGATTTGATAATAATATACACAATAATAATAATACACGTAGGCGAAGATAGTGACGAAGACAGTATCTCCTCAAGCAAATCGGAATCGAATTAAATTTCTTTGTTTGCCAGTAGCAACTCTTTTTCAAGATATTATTATATTTTTTAGTAAATATTTCTGAATATTATTATCACATTTTTTTTCTTTATTAAGGGCATGTGACATATTGGCCCATTGATTTTTGTATGGTGTTTTTTCTCGCGGCGGATGATGAAACCTATAAAAATAGATAGAGCATAAAAATGCAATGCCTAAATGTTTTAGCACTAACCCTGTATCCGTTTCCATTTCCGAGTTATTGTCGAATAAAAATGCACTCACTCATCAGCCAGAAGACGTCCACTGCTGGACGAAGGCCTCCCCCTTAATAGGGAGGGGTTGCCATAATCCCCACGCTTGGCAGGCGACTTGGGGATCGCAGAGTGTTACCACCGTTAACTAAGAGGACGCTGCTGCCCGTCCTCCGGTGGTTCTGAATTAAACCTTTACAAATCGATCGAGCACAAAAATGCTTAGGCATCACATTCGAACAAATAGTGCATTTTTATTCGACAATAACTCGAAAACGGAAACGGATACAGGGTTAGTGCTAGAACTTTTAGGCATCGCATTTTTATGCTCTATCGGTGTGTGACGGGTTTGCCACTAGGCCACGGCGTCAAGGAACATGTCCGAAGCCCTTAGTTACATTTTTTTGAAATTAGAATCCAGACAAACAAGTATAGGTAATGAAACTTAGGTAACTTTTTTATTGGGCCAGTTCTAAAACGAACGATAGTGTTAATTATTTCCCATCACTAGTCATTACCAACTGACAGACTTCAGGATCGCATTCTATCGTTGGCTGCAGTCTGGCCGCAGTAGAATAATTTAGCGAAGCAATGATGACGTAATTTGTCAAACACAATAACTTTTTGGAGGTAGGTCCCAAGTTAAGGGATCGATACTTTTTCAAAAGACTGAAACCTTTTCTTGCTACTTATAGATGGTGAAATAGCAACATTGAGATAATCTCAAGACATTCTTTTATTCTATCCTTCTTCTTCGTACCATCACTTTTTCTATCCTCCAAAAAATAGTAGCCAGTAAATAAATAATAATCTTAAACATTTCATATTCAAACAGCATTAAAAGAGTAGCTATTATTTAGACAAACATAAGTTAATGAAACTTTTAAACATTCGCGATTTGAACACAATTATGTCTATCACCGATTAAGTCCTGCTAATAAACATAATTAAACTTAAGTTAGTTATTATGCATATAAAAATACTAGATGACCCGCGCGGCGTCGCACTGGGTAAATACCTATTAAGAACCGACTTCAAATAAAGGAGGTTATCAATTCGTCACATAAATTATGTATGTAATATTAGTTGTCCCCGCAGTTCCACCCACGTGATGATGAAAAACTACCTAAATGTTATTCCGGGGAATAAGCTATCTCCATTTCGAGTCTCATTAAAAACATACACACACACACAGACACACACACACACACACACACACACACACACACACACACGCGCGCACACACATTTCGATACATTTTCGAATTTATAATATTAGTGTGATAGCCTGACCTTCAGATATCGTCACTCCATCGAGTCTCAGGGTGTCCTTAACTAAGCTTTCGGGTTTATAACTAGAGGTCGCCCGCGACTACGTCCGCGTACGGAAATTCGGCCCGCTCCCAAAATTCAACACTATAAATCATCCCGAGCAATTTTTTTAGCCCCTCCCTGGGGGAGTTCCCCAACTCTACCGACTCAACCGACTCTACCTTTCCCCCCCCCCCCCCCCCCCATTTGCCCCCTTCGAATGAACTATCCAAATATCAATTTTCATCACTATAACTTCAAAAACAAAGACCTTTCCATACAACATTCCACTCCCCTTCCCCCCACCCCTTAAATCGTCCCTGTAATTTTTTTTGAAAATAGCGTATTATAGCTATAAATAGCAAAGGAACTATCCAAATCCAAATTTTCGTGACTAAAAGTACTAAAACAAAGGACTTTCATACAAACTTCCCCCCCCCCTTTTCCCCCCTTGGGGGTCGAATTTCGAAATTTCCTTTCTTAGTACACCCCTACGCATCGAGACGAATACACCGTCCAAATTTCAAGTCTGTACGACCAGCGGTTTGGGCTGTGCGTTGTCTGTCAGTCAGTCAGTCATTGAATCAGTCAGGACAGAGCCTTTTATTATATTAGATATCATAGTGTCGATATATCTTCAAATATCAATTTTCATCACTAGATTATCGCCCTTAAATCAGCCCTATCAAAAAATATTAAAAATATCATATTTAATTTTGAATGGACTACCCATATACCAATTATTATCACTATAATTTCAAAAACAAAGAACTTCCATAGAAAGTATCATCCCCTATTTAACCCCCTTAATTCAGGCCTGTCGCAATATCGTTAAAGTTTCCTATCTATAAACTACCTAACTGCCAAATTTCAGCTTTGGGGATCAAGTAGTTTTCGAGATTTCGTGTTTAGTCAGTGAATATATGAGTGAGTGATTTTCGCTTTTATATTCAACGTGTAACGAAATGGTTCAACTATGTATGTACTCATCATTATGAACAACTTTTACTATGGGGACAAACAGAAATCGCGTAAAAAACAGCTGTTTCATACATTTTATCCAAGGTCAATGATCTTTTTGTATGGAACAGATGTTTTTTTTTTCGACATTTCAATGTTGGCCCCATAGTAAAAGTTGTTCATAATGATGAGTACATACATACCCTTCAGTATTGTTGAACCTTTTTGTTACAGAATGTATATAGAAGATAATTATCATGATTATCTGAACACTTACTCCCCGCAGCGGTAAAATCGTATACACAGGAGTACTAAGTCAATCTAGGCAATTACTAATTAGTATTGTTATAAACGTTGAGAAGCGAAAGTAGTAACAATATAGCATAACAAATATTGTGCGTATCTCGAGATAGATTCTAGCTCGATGGCGTATCTCGATTCCAAAATACGAGAAGATTTGGTGATAAGAATGTGCTGTTATTTTTCATAACGTAATTTTTTGGGATAGGTTCCTGGCTTTAATTATATACCCAGCCGAGAGCTAGTTCCTCCGAGGTTCCTGGTTATGGAATCTAAGATACACAAGTAGTTAAAATTGATTTAAAAAAACACCCAAAGTAAGGCGCTACCCTAGCGCGCCTAGGATGGGGAGTCCCCCAAGGCTCGATTTTGGGCCCGTTGTTGTTTGTCACCTATATAAATAATATACACGACCTAGGTCAAAATGGCCATATTACTCTTTACGCGGACGATACTTGTTTGCTTTACAATGGGTCATCCATATCCATACACGATCTAGTCGCTCAAGCTCAAGACGACTTGAATGTTTGACTGCCATATAGCTCAGCGGTAGCGTGTCTGCCTTCAGAGCTGTAGGGCGTGGGTTCGATCCCCACCAAGGGCAAACATTTATGTGACGAACATGGATGTTTGTTCTGTGTCTGGGTGTAGTATGTATTATATGTATGTATTTACAAAAAAAAATGTATATAAGTATTCTATCAGCTATCTAGTTTCCATATTACAAGCTTTGCTTAGTTTGGGGCTAGATGGCGCTGTGTGAAAAAATGTCCTGCGATATTTTATATATGTCCTGCGATATTATTAATGTCCTATATAAATGGTTCCAGTATAACCTATTGACTATTAATATTTCCAAAACTTGCTATATCTTATTTAAAGCCAAAAATAAGCCTAAAGCCTTGTACGCCTCTTTAACAATTAATAATGTACCCCTCCAACAGAAAACACATGAAAAATACCTTGGTTTATACTTGGACTCTCAATTAACTTGGAATGCCCATATAGAACATATAAAGAGTAAATTAGTAGCACTCCGCAGCGCACTCCGTAACTTTGTTCGATGTATTCCGCATAAACTACGACACACAATTTTTAACGCGTTTGTAAAACCATATTTATTATATTTAATAGAAGTATGGGTAAATGCCGCAAAAATAAGATTAGATAAACTTCAAAGATTGCAAAATAAAATTATCAAAGTACTATTCAACTATCACTTTTTAACACCAACTAAACAAATTTACCATGAAACAAAAATAATGAATTTTACACAACTTCATAGATACAACATAATGTATTTTTATTGGTAAAACTTTAAATAGGAATAACCACACTAACATAACGTTCACTAAACGTAAAAATGTTGTCGATCGCCGAACACGGCGAGCTAGCTACCTTGTCATACCCAAGCATCGAACAAATTACGGCAAGACAATGATAACTGTTGAAGGAGCGCGACTATACAACCAACTTCAAATATAAAAAATGTAACTCACTGCACGCATTTAAAAAACAATTGGCTCAACATATTCTAGCAGTTAAATCAAATGAGTGAAGAAGTGAAACATAACATTCAATGGACCCATCCATTGAATGTTATGTTTGTTTTTAATTTAGTTAATTTCTGTTAAACCAGAACGGATTATATTTGTTTTTTGTGTTATATGCGGCGACGAACGCCTTAAAATTTTGTTGTTTAACAATGTTATCACGTAAGTGTCTACGTCTACGTGCATTCGTCTTTGTTGATAATAAAAATCTTTAAACCTAAACCTAAGATAGTCTTTTGTTTCCACTATAACGCACTCTCAGTAGCATGCAATAGATTTCCTACCGCTCGATTAAAGACCGAGCGAGCGAAGCCACTGCAACAACTGGCAAAATTTGCTTTCATCTGTCCGGATGTACGAGGGCTACACTAAAAGTATCGGGAATGGAATATTTCCACTGTTTCTGTCTTATTAAAATCTTTTTAATTGAAAACTCCTTGGTTTTAAAAATCGAATACCATTTATTTATTTAAAAAAATATTCTCAGTCTTGTCACAAGGTTTTGTCAAACTTGTTTAGTCGTTGAGAAAATGGAATTGACTCGAGAAAATTCAAGAGCGATGATTTATTATGACTTTCGAAGTGGTTTAACACAAAAACAGTGTGTTGACCGGATGATTTCTGCATTTGGTGATAAAGCCCCATCCAAAACCACAATTTATCGCTGGTTTGCTGAATTTCAACGTGGACGTGTCAAGCTCAGTGATGATCCCCGTCAAGGTCGTCCAAAAACTGCAGTCACCCAAGAAAACGTTGATGCTGTGCGTAAGCTGATTGAGGAAGATCGACATGTGACATACCGCGAAATTCAGGCAACTTTAGACATTGGCATGAGTCAAATACAAATAATCTTGCATGAAAAATTAGGTGTAAAAAAGTTGTTTTCCCGATGGATACCGCATTCGCTCTGTGAAGAGCAAAAAGTGGCTCGCGTTACTTGGTGCGTCAGAACTCTCGAAAGATTCCACGCAGGATCCTCAAATGCTGTATACAACATCGTATCAGGTGACGAATCCTGGATATACGCGTACGAACCCGAAACAAAAAACCAGTCACGAGTTTGGGTGTTCGAAAATGAGTTAAAGCCAACAAAAATTGTTCGTTCACGGAGTGTTGCAAAAAAAATGGTGGCCACGTTTGTCTCCAAAACCGGCCATGTTACGACTATTCCTCTTGAGGGACAAAGAACGGTTAATGCAGAATGGTATGCTAGCATTTGTTTGCCACAGGTCGTTTCTGAACTCCGTAAAGAGAACTGCAACCGCCGCATCATCCTCCATCACGACAATGCGAGTTCTCACACCGCGCACAGAACAAAAGAGTTTTTAGAGCAAGAAAACATAGAATTATTGGACCATCCGCCGTACAGCCCCGACCTAAGCCCTAATGATTTCTATACTTTCCCTAAAATAAAGAATAAATTGCGTGGACAGAGATTTTCATCACCTGAAGAAGCTGTGGACGCCTACAAAACGGCCATTTTGGAGACCCCAAGTTCCGAATGGAATGGTTGCTTCAATGATTGGTTCCATCGTATGGAAAAATGTGTCAAATTTCGCGGAGAATACTTCGAAAAGCAATAAATATATTTTTAAATAGTAATGTTGTGTCACTTCCTTGATTCCCGAAATTTTCAGTGCCGCCCTCGTACCTATGTGTTTAGATGTTGGTACTCGCATTCAGGGCGAATTTTCCAACTAATCTTGACGAAACTTTGTATACCAAGGTTTTCTAAAATCAAAATCTAAACAAAATTCACTGACGATAAAATACCATGGTATTGGATGAAAAGATTACTGTGATTACAATTTCATGATCCTGATCACTGCGCTGTGTGCTTGCGAGGTAAACTGCTCGCAGAAGTACTCGTTTTAATATGAGATGATTTGGCGATACCAAGTTGTCTTTATTTGTCAGACATAGTAACTTTTTGGAGTAGGTCCAGAGTTGGGATCGATACTTAATCGGAAGACAGAAACATTGATTACCACAATAAAGTGAACTTGAAAAATTGCGCTCAGCTCGATTCCATTAATATGATATGATTTGGCGATACCATACTATCGTTATATGTCATAATTGGTAAATTTTGAAGTAGGCCCCAAGGAAGGAATTGACACTTATCATAAATAAGTACGCAAAAAAATGCGCACGTTTCGAGTTTTACGATGCGAGATAATTTGGCGATAAGATGTTGTTATTTGTCACAACGTAACTTTTTGGAGTAGGTCCCAAATTAGGGGATCGATACCCGCAGCGCCCCGCCCGGCCTAGCGCCCGTGACGTCGCGCCCCGGCTACGTGCATCGATTGGCCGCCACCAACCGCGCTGCCCTATGACTCTCTTAATTTAGACCCTTTGTCTACTTGTTTAAAGTTTTTCTTAATGCAATTATATGTTTGCATTTCACCGCCTTTCTCGTCGCAAAGATACGGGCTACACGCTTACTTAGAAGAAACCGATTCGCTCGCGAAATACTATTCGAGTTCCGTATTTATTTGCACTTTACACATTTTTTTTAATGAATTTAAAATGACTTCCACTGATCCGGTCGAATTGATATTTGACAGCTATGTTAAAATCCGGTGGCGATCGATAAATTTATTACTAGTACCGTTGAGGGGAGCACCGCACCAATTTGAGATGGTCCGGGAAGATAGTTAGACGTTGGAATTACCTAATTCCAAAAAGAAGATACGTCGATTTTAGGTATTTTAAATGTGTAAAAAGTAGAAACTAAGTATATTTAGGTATTCTCAACATCATAATAACATCACTAATGGAGCATTTTCTTAATTTTAGCGTTTGTATGTATTTTGACCTTTGCCCAGCAGTGGGACAACACAGGTTAAAAAAATAAAAAATATTTTGGGTATATAGGAGTATTTTGTTTGTTTGCATTATTAGTTTGGCGGTTTGGTCCGTTTTGGTAATTGATTTTCGTAGTCAGCTACGAAAGAAGGATTATTTTTCATTGTTTCATAATCAATTATGAAACGAGAATTGTGTTGCCGTTTTGGTAGGTAGCTGCGTTTCGTAGTCAGCTACGATAGAGGAATTTCAGTTCCCTTTTCGTAATCAATTACTAAACAATAATCTTGCTGCCGTTTTAGGATCAATAACTGTCTGTGCGTATCGGATCATTTTCATAAAAAATTGGACATTTCCCAAACACGTGTGGCCTAGTGGTGCAAACTTCCCATACTTCCTTGTATGAACTAGGCCAAAATGTCACATGCCTTTCGTCACATGCCTTGTTATGCGTCGCACTTCACTAATAGTGTAGTCAACAAATTTTAAATTTCTATTTAATTCCTACAGTCTTGATTTCATTTTATACAATACATTTAATGCTTACAAACCCCCATGTAGCTATTTATATACCTCTAACAACGAGTAGTAAGATCTCTGAAATATAGGGGAAAATACACTTTTTCCAGTTATTTTGATTTAAAATCCAAACTACTGAATTGATTTCGATAAATGTATATAGAATCACCTCTGAGGTATGACCCTATGACCTTCCAAACAAAATAATAATCATCGAAACCAATTCATAATCGGCGGAGTAATCGCGTAACAAACATACAAAAAAACATACAGTCAAATTGAAGCCCTCCTTTTTTGAAGTCGGCTAAAAATTAAAAACGAACGTGGCAATATAAATTGATCAAAATTTAAAATCGATACGAGTTAGTAGATCTTGCTAAAGGTTTATCAACCACTTTATTTTTTGCATACATTTTGGAACTACTCGAGATCCTTTGATTTACTTACTAACCTACTATAGATACTGAGAATATCGGGAAAAAAACCTGTACAATGATTGATCATGGAGTAACTTAGAAACCCCCACGTTGGTACGTATAATATCGTGCACGTGGTTTTGCTCAGCATTTTCTAATCGCTCTAGAAACGAAAGCTTCATAGCTACAGTAGTGAAAACCAGGATTTAAGATTCTATAACCATGCCTAATAACACCTCAAAAAATCAGGATCGTAGGATTTTTTATTAAATTCCGTTAACGAAAGTTTCTTTCCCGGAGTATACGTGTGGGCGGTACCCGTCAACGAAGTACGAATTGATTGTATTAGATTTATTCGAAAAAAGGATACGATTCATGGGCGTGATCAACCTAAGACAAAGCATAAAAAGTATTTCCAACCTATTTTAGTTAAAAACGGTTTTGTCTTATTTTTTCAAACTCAAATTGTAATGTGACAAAACACTTTTTAACTAAAATAGGTTTGAAATACGTTTTAGCGTTTTATGCATAATGACGTTTTGACTTTTTCCAGAATTTCAGCTGTGCCGAATTTCGTCAATATCGATTGAGCCGTTTGATCGTGAAACGTTTACAAACAGACTGGGAACCAGAGTTACTTTCGAATTCATATTTATAATAATAGCAGATGTGTTCCCAACGTCCTCATTGCCGGACCTAGTAGTAAGATTGTTTTGTCAATAAACAAATGAATGAAGTCGTAAATAATATTTTGGGACACCCTATTGAAGATGTACATAATTTCGCAAATTAAATATTATTCAGTAGGAACTGACACAGACAATAGTACATTACAATAGTACATTGATACAAGTGTGCTATGTTGGTCATTACACTAGAGGCGGTATTATGCGCGCGAGCCGCAGGCGAGCCCGATAAGGAAGCCGAGAGTGTATTGAAACATAGCACAAGAGTTTCATACGACTGTTTTCGTCACACTTGCGAGGAAAAAACATTTTTTTTTTATTATAATCAACCACACAGCGAAAACGTCAACAAACATTTGCGGAAAATGGCGCCCAAATCAGTAATGCGCGCGCAGGTTGACATTTACTTCAGCGGCAAAAGAACTCTTTGTTGTTATTACAAAAAATCTGTAAGTATTACCCGGCTATATTAAGAGTGCTTCGTATACGTTCGTCTAATTGCAGTCACGTATAAACTTGACTTTACCGGGTTATACCTATTATAGCACCATGTGCCGTAATGTAAAGTAAAAAGCACGCGTGCGTAATAGCTTGGATTATGAGCCTAAAACCGATGCAATAAGATCCACTTTACGAGCAAGTGTGATGAAAAATAGTTAAGTATCTTTGTTATGAAGAGTAGAGAGAGGTCCTATTGTCTGCCCGGTCATCAGCCCACAGCACACATAAACATGAAGCATGAAGACGGTGTTTATAATAATCCACGTGATCGAGATTGGAAGAAGCGTGTCGGTGACGGTTCAGACCAATAGGGTATTTGACTACAGTACTATTGGGAAATTCACGTGACCAAACTTCATAATATATAAATTTTATTTTCGTTTTTTTGCAGAAAATTAACTTATTTTAGTCTAAAAATATATGCTTTTTTACGCTGCAATTTATTAGGATTATATCAATTTGTAGCATATTTTCAATAGAGTCAAATAGCCTATTCAGCTACTTAGTTTTTAATATTTCCTGGCCATGGATACTAGTCCTTCAGTAGAATACATATTTCTTCATCGATCCTTCTTTCTCCAGTTAAATGAGTCGTAGTCACAGTCCAAGTCACACACAGTAAGTCACGGTCAAGTCCAATCATGCCCTAGCAAAGTCACGGCAACTTTACTACAAGCTTTTTCGGAGTTTTGGAAACAACACAAAAAGACACGTGTCACCAGGGACAATGATAAAATGAATAGACGGGAAATAAGCGCACGGATTTTGAAGACTATATGTTGAGCGCCGGCTCGCCACTCGCTTCAGTTATACTCTGTCTTTGCGACATGCGAGCCGTACGATACGACAATACAAACTTCTAACACATGTACATGTGTTCTCTTTTTGTCATGCAGTAATTATATTCTCTATCTCTATTTTCCGGCAAACGTAATATGCATACTTTTAGCTAGGTATGCTTGATTGTGTTGACTTGTTAATTTTGAACGATTTGCAAGCGCTGGGCCCGTCCATTCCATTATCACTGTCGCTGCGTTTCACCACATTATATCATTTGCCCACACTAATGCACGTCTGTCGGCACTTAAGACGAAAGGTAAGGCAAATGGCATTGCGCATTTAACGGCCGCCCGCACGCCATCTATGCAGAAATGAGTGCGTAAGTTCGATCCCACGATTCCATAGGCAGCGCACTGTGGAACTGTTACGATTCTTTGCGGCTAGATGGAGCACGCGCGGAACCCAGTTTTCAACACAGAGTAGTATCATGATCAGAGAAACCTCTTTCTATTATTATGGAAACTTTGAAGGATTAAGTTTAACCACACTTCACACTAATATTTTATATTATAAATGCGAAAATTTGTCGGTTTGTGTGTTTACGTGGATATGTGTATGCTTATTACCTCTTCACACTGAAAACGGCTGAACAGATTTGGATAAAATTCGGAATGGAGAAGCTTTTTCCCGGAATAATATAAAGGCAACTTTTTATCATCATCATCACGCGGATGAAACCGCAATAGTGGGAGTAGTAGGAAAACATAAAATCTGATAAATAATCTAAAAACATAAGTAGACAAACTCAAGCCTAAAAACATAAACAAAAAAAACGCTTTATCATGACATTGTAATTTATCACATTTCACCTAAATTATAAATGAATTGAATTGATTGCTGATGATTCAGATTGCTGATGGGTGGGCTAGTCTAGGGAGAAAGAAGCTGCTGAAACTGTTTTTATTCTCTTAGGTTCTGTTGTGCTGGATGGCTGGTCTGTTTCTGGAAATACTTTTCTTTTTTTTGGAGCTAAATCTTTTTGTTTTTTTAAGTACTTCCGCTGAATTGCTTCTGTTATATAGTCGGGGTCTCTTATTGGCATTTTTCGGGTGAACCTGGGATCGACTAATTCAGGTAACAAACAATCTAAGTAGAAATCTTTCAACTTTTTTTCCATTGTGCTTGCCCAGAACTCATCATCTCTTTGAATGATTTCGGTCTTTACGGGAAAATTGTTTCCTGACCAAAGACCAAAAAGATATGTTTCTTTTCTGGTAACGTGCAACTGGCCCTGAATTTGATAGAACCAGTGGTGATCTTTATTTATTACAAGTATCCCGTCTTTATTTTTTTTATAAAATGGAAGTTTCTTTTCATCCACGGCATTTTCCACTCCAATATTATATGAAGTTTTTGGGCACTTGATTTCTACTAGCATGTTGTCTTTAATTATACCATCTGGTGTTGCACCGAGATATGGCACGTCTGGGTCAATATATAATCCACAAGGATGAATTTCAACCTTTTCCTGTTGGGACAACTGTTCGAGGGCTAGTTTTTCACTGTCTCTTCCGTGTTTTATTGACTTTACGTGCTCAATCGATTTTTTGTATAAGATGTCTTTGACCATATTTTGGCAACTAACATCCATGCGTCTCTTTATAACACGTCCAAAATTAGATGCAGTCAAAATGTTACGGCGTAACTCTAGCCATTCGCTACTTCCACTTTGCAAAACAGTTTTTTCAGTTATTTTCTGCCTTTCATATCCGTTTTTATGTAAATTTTGTAAAAATACTCTTTTTGATTCTGCCATCATATCTTCATCCATGTCCGGTTTTGAACAATTGTCACCATATTTTCTTGTATCTTGTGTATGAAACAATCTTCTCTTCTTTCTTATATATTTTTGAGTCAGTTGCCGACTTTTTAGTTGTTTCTCTTCGTGCCTTTTAATTTCATTATGCGGACTTCGTCCTACTATAGATTTATGCAGAATGGATAACGGTTTTTGCGTATTAAAAGACAAAGCTGCAGCATTGCAACGCATTTGATACTGAAACCTTCGGCTAAAGTTTATACGCTTGCCTCCTACAAATTTAGCTACAATGCTATGGTATCTCTCCACAGAGTTGCTGTCGACGTCCAGAATTAAACTTCTTGCATGGGCTGCAAGTTGAGTCGTAATCAGCTTGATCCTTTGCCAAATGCTATTCGAGAACATTTCTTTATCTATGTTCTCGTCTTCTTCAGTTTTGGAGCAAAAATATTCTTTACACGTGCCATGACGGCCAAATGCGTGATCAGGTGCACTTACTATATCTTGATAAAGGCCTGTAATATTATCTGAATTTTTATGTTTTTTTATTGCTTCAACGATGACTTTCCTAGTGGACAATATTCGTTTCTTTGTTACATATTTTCTGTATTTTTTTGAATAAAACGCCACTATTTTTATGCATTAAAACCCGAAAAAACACAAGTTTTGAAAAATAATACAATGCAGCGTCATGTTTTTTTCGCGTTTTCGCCAAAACTCCAATTCAGCTACTATGATGCAGTGATGCCATTGGTTAGGCTGTTGTCATATTATATGGTAATTGGGCAAATATTCCGTACATCGGCTTACAGAAGCATCTCTATTGCCGTAGCAGAATCTACGGTAATATTCTTGCATATCTTTAGCTTAAGATTTTTTATCTTGTATGAGATGCAATACTTCCTTCCATTTAAAGTCGGTCCGGTCACAAAGTGGTAATACTGTATTTCTGTATAAAACTGTGTTTAACTCTTTTCATTAAGACTGGCCATAGAGTTATTTTTATTTTTTTGAACGATTAGGAATACTACTGTGTATACAACCATCTCATAATGAAAACAATATAAAAAAGGAAAACAATACCTAGCTGTTTTTTATGGATTAGATATAGCCTTTCGTTTGGCTGCCATATTGCCTGATGCTAACCGACAAAGTTGTTTAAGATGGAGCATGCTTACCCAAAAGAGATTTTAAAGCACCCATATTGGGAAATACCCATACGGGCAGCGCATTCCACTGTTTAGCAGTTCGCACAATGAAAGTGGAATCAGACCGCTGCGCTGGTAATATTACGATAGCAATAATGTTTGGTGTATGTTGTGCGTTTCAGAGTCGACGAGCCGGCGCGACGTTGCCGCTCCGCCCACGTGGCGAGCGCGAGCGATCGACGCGCCCTCGTCGTCGACCTGCCCCTACCCGCGGCACGGCGCCGCTCCGCCGCCGCCACCACTACGCAACTCACCCACCCCCGACTCAATAGAACTAATCGAGTTTGACTAAATATATACTTAAATAGAACATGTTTCAACGTACTAAAAAACCAAAAAATACAAAAAAAAACTTTTAACTATAAGCTTGTAAGTGAGCGCGGCCTTCGCTCCTATTGTAAATATGGAACCAGCTTGAATACTGCTTGATACACTTTCTACATTTTCAACACGTGTAATATTAGAGACGGTCGTTCAGCGTACGGCAAGGGCGGCGCGCGCGCGGAGCTGCGGCGGTCCCTCGAGAGCGCGCGGCGACCATACAGCGCGCGGCTACCGACGGCATCCGCAGGACAGTCCTCCAAACCACACTTCGAGTGACGCTCGCTTAGAGCTCTGTTTAGGTTCTCACCGGGATACATTTCTTCAGATGGTCCGAAGTGCAGTACGTTCAAATCAATGACAGTGGTGAACAGAAGCTAAAATAGGATAGTTTTATGTTATGTGTTATACCTAATTGAAATATATTAGTGGCGTGCAACAGTCTCGGTTATGTTAGCAGGATTATAAATGTTAGCGGTAGATTATTTAATCGACTTTGGTGTCCAGATTTAATAAATGTTTGATGTTGTTTTCGTTGTCTCGATGTTTGTTTAGAGCAGTTTTTAAAGTAGTGGGTTGTGAATAAATGACCGCGCGTCGAAGGACGTGCATTCGCGCGTCGCTCTTCGCTCGGTCTCATCAATAATGAAGGCACCATTTTGCAGAGGATATTTTCTATCTATTGAGAGTTTACGGTTATTGTTAGTAGCTTATGATATTACATGACACATATCCATGTTAGACGGGAATATATTTAATGTTTGTTAGCCATGCGACAGGCTTGCCATACGCGACTATCCATTAAAGTGCGCTCGCGCAAAGAGAAGTTTCTGCTAGCTTTAGTCCACTAGGAACGTCCACGATTCATCCGCCTCTCGCCGTCTTGCTGATTGTTTTTTGTTTTCGCTTATTTTAATATTATCGCATTTAAGTACTATTCAGTAAAGTCTATTATGCTGTGGCGGCAGACGCTGATGGAAGATGAAACATAAGATATAAATCCATCAGGGAGTTTTGGCGGGAACACGGAAAAATCATGTCGTTGCATTCTATTATTTTCTTAAACTTGTGTATTTTTGCGAATTAATGATTAAAATAGTGGTGTTTTATTCATTGAGTGTTGAATTACATGCACGAGTGTGGGCAAGTGATATAATGTGGTGAAACATGTCTTTTTGTGTTGTTTTCAAAACTCCGTAGAAGCTCATAGTAAAGTCGCCACAACTTTACTAGGGCATGACTTGGACTCGACTATGACTAATTTCGTGTGACTGACTGTGATATCATAACATATTTGACTTGATTTACATATAAATATTTGAAAAAATCATAAACTTGACACTGGCAGAATGCACAACGTGCGATGCCAAGAACTAAGAAAAAAAAAAAAAACCATCAGTGTCATTTGCCGCCAAATTTCTGTTTGGCTCCTCTTAAACATAACTACGCAGTAGAGTTTTGGCGGGAACACGGAAAAATCATGTCGTTGCGTTCTATTATTTTCTTAAACTTGTGTTTTTTCGCGAATTAATGATTAAAAATGGTGGTGTTTTATTCATTGAGTGTTGAATTACATGCACGAGTGTGGGCAAGTGATATAACATGGTGAAACATGTCTTTTTGTGTTGTTTTCAAAACTCCGTAGAAGCTCATAGTAAAGTCGCCACAACTTTACTAGGGCATGACTTGGACTCGACTATGACTTATTTCGTGTGACTGACTGTGATATCATGACATATTTGACTTGATTTAAATATAAATACTTGCAAAAATCATAAACTTGACACTGGCAGAATGCACAACGTGCGATGCCAAGAACTAAAAACAAAAAAAACTACGCAGTACTATTATTTATTCTGTGGCACAACGATGAAATATGAATCAAAGATAATTTCGTCTTTCATCGACCAATCACAGCCCATCTGGAAATGTCAGTTCTTTGTATACTTCCAAGCATTTGCTTCTTTTGTAACTATGCGTAAATAAAATGTTTCGCTTATTGTTATATTTAATCACATATACCAACATACTTTTCTGATCGTTTTTACAGACTTTATTTACTGGACAGCGAAGCCTATTTAGCTTAAAGTTTTCTAAATAAGCACATTAATAATTGTATTGGCATCCTCTATGGTATCCTCTTATGGTTGTATCGATTTTCAAACCTCTTAATTATCATACATAATAGACAATCTTTAAGCCATCCCACTTAAAACATACGATATTAAAATTATAGTGGTATTGTGCTGTGCATGATCCAGTGGTGCCAAGATCGCCAGCAGCGCTTAAGATAACCAACACGACTCGTATATTTTATTCGTGCTTTGTTGGTTTTTCCCCACTTCAAAAAAGAGGGTCTATGTTCTACTGTATGTATGTTCACCGATTTAAAATTCTTATAGCATAAAGCTTAAGCATAATCAGCCTATTTGATTATTTTTTGTTTGAAAGGGTATACTTAAAATATTTCTTGTTTGAAAGGGTATACTTTCGAATTGGTCCCTTATTCGTTTGAAGTATTTTTTTAAGTTACTTGTCTTTGATCCTTAGCTTTGATCTATTCCCGTTGTGGGCGCCGTAAACGTATTTGTTTAAATCGTTTGTTTTATTTATGGATACCTACAAATACGTTTCAGTTACTGCATTTTGAGGATCTTTGTTCAGTCGTAAATGTATCAGTCAGGTGCAGGCTTTAAATATTTAAAATCTGTATCAATGTCGAATTGCTTTTTAAGATGATTGGACATTTTATCTTGATAAATATCTATTCCTGCTGACTTGGTCACGTCTGTCCATGGCTATTTGTAATTTAAACTTTGGTTGTAATAACCATTGTTGTGAAGATTATAGATAACATCCGTAATAATTTTATCATATCATTAACACATCTCATAGCGTATAGCATGTAGTTCGAAAAGACATTAATATTTACGTCATATAATATTTGTAGTATAGATATAGACTAGATTTACTTATTATAGAGTTAAGTGCAGCCCTTATACTGGGCGTAGAGATTATTTTGGAAGCTAATCATCAGAATTGTTCCGAAAGACGTGCAAAATTAGGATGTACCTACAGCTTTAGAATGAAATGATTGTATACTTAATTCAATGCAAATGTATGCGTTCTTTCAATATATTATATTTATTTTTAATCATTAGCCTTTATGAATTGACGTTTTTTTTATTGCAAGCTTCTTTAGTCTTATTTAATAATGTATAAGAGTACATTAATTAAATAAAATACCTAAAGAGTTTCATTCTAAGCGATATATTTTACAAATTAACTGAATACATGTTAACGAAGCTCTCAGCATCCTCATTTTTGTGTTCCTAAGAAACAAACAGTGTAATCACAATTACCTGCTATAAAAAATACAATATTAATATTCATTTCTTGAATCGTTAGTTGGCTTAATTTAAATGAAATAATGAAATTCTTCTTCTTATAGCAAACATTTAAGTGCTGACAATTAAAAATATAATTAAGGGCATAAATACCTACACTTTCAAAAATAATATTGCTCTATGTTTACTTACTAACTTACTTTACTTGTAGTTAATAAAAAAAACTGAATAATTGTATTTTTTTTTTAAAGTTTGTTTAAATCAAAACTAGCTACTTTTTATGACTAACACAACATGTTTGAACATAATATTATCACATCGTTAGTAATCGCGCAAACATTTCAACTGCACCGATAGCCAAAGAACACATATAAACCAAAGACTACTATACTATATAAAACTGATTAGTCAAAGCAATCACGAAGAATCAATTGATTTTAAAGCTGTACTCATCATATTAGTTTATCTGATTTTTAATAAATTACATTCCATTAACAGTTTATTATGACTATTGTCATTTTAAAGTGTTTTAAGTAATTTAAGATATCATAGAGCGGACGTTTCACTTCTTGACTGTGGGTTTATTTTTAAGTTTACACACCATGACTAATTTATAAAAAAAATTGGGTGTGGTGTATGAGTGATAATAAAGCGTTACACGAAATTAATTGTGTCGTGTTGTTAAGTATAACGCTCGTACAAGCGCTAGAGAACTCGTTTTTTTTTTACATTGTTATTAAATCCCTTCACACAAGTAGCTATAATATTTATCATAGCATGGCATATATTATATATTTTCTATACAAAATAGAAATATATATTATAGCTGCGTGTGTGACGGGCTTTAACTTCATGCAGTTCTTTTATTTACGTTTTTGTATGAAATATGCACTAATAAATTAACAGTGAATGTGGGTACAATGGGTAAAACAATGTTGACACGTAAAATGAAAAAAAAAAACTATCTATGCCATTAGCTTCTATTTCATGTATTATACATTAATATTTTTTTCAAAGAGTCACTCTATATATTGATGAGGTATGTTTTATGAGCCATCATTTTCTGCAGCGAAAAAGATACTTATATAATATTTTTGCGTAAAAACTGCTATTATAGATTTCTTGTTGTGTATGCAGGATTCAATAGACAATTATTCTTGGAAGCGGTGGCTTTGTAATGCATAAGTTAAGTTCTGAAACGTATCGCCTAAGATAAAAAGTACTTACCTAAGGTAAAATTGTCTACTTAAGTTGCCTAATAATTAAAGCAATATGCTAAAATATCAACGCAAGCGATTGTGAAATGAGTACCTATTAGTTCAAATTTTATATTTAATAAATAAATGATGTGTCTACTATATTTTAAAGACGAACCCTTTATAAAATATCACGTTTCTATGTGTCATAAATGTTAAATATAAAAATAGCGTAATAATCGTACGTAATCATAATAAATTATTTAAATGTTGATATCAATAACTCTGTCAATTAGTACTTCGAATTATTTGGCATTTGTGCGTAGTTTTAAGGTTGTCGCAAATGTTTATCATCTCGGCAAAGTTTCGCTTCAGAATTAACATTTCAAATTGATATTAACATAATACCGTATGATATTATTTTATCATAAGCAGAATAATTATTTAGGTAGGTACTCTATCCGCAGGACACTGAGAAGCTACTGTCGCATGCTTATAAGTAGGCTATCTACTTAAGATAAGTAGGCTATCTACTTATGTAAAAAAACTATAGTGAATATCATCAACTCATAATACATAAATAGAAAAAAATTCGAAGCGAGACGATGCGAAGTTGAGATAATAGGTTTTACATAAGTACTTATGTTTGTTGAGCGCATAATAGAACGGGCGTTTTCACATTAGACATACATTCATATAGTACGGCACCCAGTTTATAGTAGGTATGTACCGACACAGTTTACCTACTAGTAACACCTACAGGGGCCTTATTTTTAAATCGTACTCAAAGTTGCGCATGCGAACGGAGGCGACTTTGACTTTAACTTTGAAGTTAGATTCAATATCGTTCGAAAGTCAGGTCCGCTCGCATGCGCAACTTTACGTCCGATTCAAAAATAAGCCCCAGATCACCGTCGCGTGTCGTGTGAAATCGCCCATGGGCATAGTAGGTACGTCGCTGGCTGATTCTGAGATATTCTGAATGGGATTTTGTGTGAAAATGTATTCGCTCAACTAGTTTTACTATAGCTATTATTTGTAGAAGCGAGTATAATATCGAACCGGAAACTATATTATATGTTAAATGTTCATTTCGTAGGCCGAGGCTGTTGTGGCGCGCTGTGTATGTGTCAACTCGATGTTTAATGTCTGTGTAATCAAATGTCGCACTTAAGTTAAAAATAGATGTTTATTGTGTATTACATAGCACTCGGGTCCTGTTTGTAGTCGGTGTCTACATAGGTAAATAAGATGGTTCTTCAAATTATTTTCGGAAAATTTAGTTCACTTCCATAGATTTTTTTATACTTACTTTATAAATCAGAATGTTTGTTGTTGTTTTTGCAAAAAATAACTTACTGGCAGAATGTTCATGTCGCAACATAAACCTTTTGAAGTGTTTATGATAAATAGGTAATGTACCTAACAACCTAATGTACCTACCTAATGTGGCTTAAACATTGTGGCTATGGTTTAAATCAAGCCATAATAATCCGATGATCCTAAAATGTTAAGGCACTTATATTTTTTATACGGATACGAATTTCGTATTTTTTATATGGGAATATAATATCAACTTTAGTTTTGCCATAGATTAATTAAAACGCAAGCATATATTGCTAACTTCACAAAAAACTTACTATCGTTGCCAGTACCTCGTATTTCCACTAATTATGTTAAATGACGTTCCCGACATTGAAATCAATGTAGGTAAGTACAAGAATTTGATAGTTTTCTTCAAATTTTCTTAAGTAACGTGTCGGTTATTTTAATCCTAAAATAAATAAATAAGTAAGTATCTACCTTTTATGAAAAATAACAGTACCTATCCGTCGATATCAAAAAAAAACTCATTCAAACTAAGTAACGTCATCTGAAGATTTTTTGGAGCGACTGCCTTTAGCTTTATAATCTTTCGATTGAGTCGATCTTGGCTTGCATAGATTATAATATATACCAAATAATATTATGATGGTATATTGGATCATATCCGATGATAATTGTCAAGGAGAGTGCCGCATGCTTCGAGCGTATACCAATCAAAATGACAAGCCAAGGCGTAACCTTCTGCCAAAAGGTCAGTCAAATATGGTCAGTGATCAAATCTTTGACTCTTTGTATTTGTTGTGAATTTATTTTAGTGTGCGTTCATAGGTACAAGAATTTGTTTTATTAGTGTGAAAGTTTAATAACAGTATGCCATGCCTGTTTACCCAGTCCCCAAAGTGGCAGAACATTATGTAGGACATGGAGAATTTATCGCCAATGGTTTCTCCTAGCCATACGCCATTGGTATAAGCTCTGAGGCCGCATGCAATCTCGTCTTGCTAGCTACGTAGAGTTGCAGTTATAATAATAATAATCTAGATGATTTAGTCAGAAAGTAATCATATTACAAGTATAATATCAGATATTAGATTGCAGTAACACAGCGGCTATAACAATACAACAATTTGAAATGCTCCAACAGTAAAGTTGTACGTGAATAAGTAAGTCAATAATTTTAAAAAAACAAAAAAAAAATAATGGACGAACGTGTCTGACAATTTACATTATTAAAAGGTAATTTTAAGAACCGTCTTGTTTAACATAAAAATGGAATAGTATCAAAAAATGCAGCACCTGGCAAGAGATGGGTTAAAAACCGAATGTGATATCGCAGAGATATATAACATTTTCGCGAATATTGTGGCTTGTCGTGTCGACGTATTGTCCAAGAAAAAAGCGAAAATCCTACTTGTTATGTCTACATCCGTATTATTATATTATATTATTTTAGGTACTCGTAGAGCATTTCGTCTTTGTGGCGATTGTCAGCTCTACCCTTTACAGGAACCTAGAAGTAATGAAGCTATGCAAGCGAGTCAATATAAAAAAACTTTCAACACATCTTACAGTCTTGATTTTTTGAGATATTATTATTATTATAACCGATAACTCAAATATATTATATTATATATTTGGGATATCGGTTTTATGATCTCATTCCCTGTTTTTCACTCTTTCACTTATTGAGCTTTCAGAATATATATAAAGACGACTACAAACTATACTAGGTATGTCCATTTTATTATTAGCTTCTTGACAGCTCATAGAAAGCGGACGATATTAGTTCCGTAAAGTGTCTAGTAAATTATATCCCGAATTATACGTCGACAGTTGACATAACCTTGTAAGGGGTAATGCTAGATCAAACGATTTTATTTGTATGGGATATAATATCTAGACGCTTTTACAAAGTTATGGCGACCACTTTCTATGAGCTGTCAAAAAAAAAAGTGGGCCCTGCTTCTGCTGTATGAAAAAATTACCTCATGATGTGTTGGCCTCAATGAGACTCATACATTACCTTTTGAAATAAATCTAGAACGTTCTGAATATATTAGTATGAAGTTATCTGTGGGCCCTGCTTCTTCCATATGAAAAATGCATAGAAGCGGTCCCAATGACTTCATTAATTATGAAATGACCTAAAAACTAAACGACTGTTTGATATTTCTTAGCCGATCAATTTGTTCTACTGTAACTACTTTACATTACATCAATGCTAGTTATTTGCAGATATTTTTTGGTAAAAACTATGAATGAAAGTCATTGAACTATCTCTAATAATAATACTACCTAATACCTCAACAAATCACCACTGTCATATTTAATATTGCTTTGAAACATCAATACTATCTGTATCTGTATATCTACTTGGTATAGATAATACTGGTAGCTACCCTAACTTGATATTAACCATTTCTAAGTATAATGTTGTAAATCAGGTATACTCTGTCTGTTATGTTTATCGATTTTTGACAGCTCATGACGACATAACTTTGGAAAGTGTCTAGCAAATTATATCCCATAAAAATAAATTCCTTTGATCTAGCATTACCTCAATACAAGGTTATTCAACGTATCAAAAAGCGATTATAATTGGACAGAGTATACTCGTCGGAGTTAAAAGCTAGAAGCGAAGGGTGCTACTGCCAAAACCCACGATACGACACAATACGACACTATGAGACATTGCAAGTTTACTAGTCGTGTGCTGCAATAAAATCAAATAAAAAATATGTGTTATATGTTTCGTTGCTGTTGCCAACATTAGGCGGTTGGTCCATATCGGTGTTAATAATTGTCTAATTCGTTCCATGTTCTGTTAAATCTGGGCGTACTGTGCATTAAGTTGAATTTTGCTAACCATTAGTTAAGTGTATGTTTGGGTACACTATGTATGTCTCTCTGTACTGTAATCTTATTTAAGAAATTGGTGTATGTTTTTAATGAATAATTGTGAACTTTTTCGATTTTAAGCGAATCAATCAAGCCGTGATAAATCTGACCCTGATTTCGTTAAGTTAATTTCAGATTTCCTATTTGAGGGTCGAAGAACAGAACAGAGTGGGTGCTTTACAAACCCAGCCGACGCCTCGATCTACATCTGTGGCAATATTTAACATATCCACCAGAAGGCACTGGTTAACAACAGTCGATCAATATTTTTACATAGATTTATGTACCTTACTAACAAAAAAAAATGTGCCAATCGGTAGGCAAAGATACATCTAGAGGAGTCGGAATGTTCCGAATGCAGTTTACAGTGTGTGACACAAATCAAAAAGGTTTACAAATATTTAGTTGGGTACAATAATAATTATATGGACCGATAGCTCGAACAGCAAAGACCAGCGAGTATCACGCCCTCTGGCGGGCAAGGGCTCGCTACTGACACCAAGCTACTTGTGAATTACTCGCGATGGCCAAAATTGTAGTAACGCTAAACGCGTATTATAATTTTCGCTCAGTATTATTAGTTAATATGCGTATGCAGTGTAAATGTACCCACAGAGGCGGAAATAACACGGGCCCGGTGCGTCAGAGAGATTTAATTTCGATACCCTTCGTACTCCAATACAAACCGTACTCAAACGTAACCCACATAGATTCCACAGAGGAAATTACGATTTCAATTTACTCGAGTACCTAACATCGACCTTGTAGGTAGGGACGAAAAAGATAAAGAAAAAATATATTAAGAAGTCTGAAATTGTCCGACAGACTATATGAAATATAGTCTTTAGAGAAATCGACATCGGTAAAAAAAACCGTAAATTAAATTTGATTTGTTTTAAGATTTATAGTTAGGTGATCTGCAAACATTTAGCAGTGTGATGTGTATCTAATTTTTTTTAGATATACGAGATATATTTTGCTTGGATCGTTTCGGCTGAAGGTGCGTGCTGGTTCGTTTCCTTGAATTCCGACACTAGCGATGAGACCTACAATTATAGTTTGCAAGGTTCATAGAGAAGTTAACAGACACGCGAAGCTCCTATACAAACGCTTTATTAAATATATCCACACTCGCACCAGTTTCACGGAAATGTTTGTTATTGATAATAAGTACAAAAATAAGGCAGTTTAAAAAAATATCTGCGATTCCATAAAGGATTTGTTTCATTCTCAATGAAAGGATCAGATTATAATCTTTTCCAAAAAGTGGTAATGAACTATTGAATAAACACTGCAAATGGCTTTTGGACTAAATTATTTTTATTGTAATGCTCAAAATATAATAAGTATATATTTTATTACCAAAAATAAGCATTTTCGTAGCGGTTCTACTTTTCTACCACACCGCAGTTACTTTTTGTAATGATAGGTACTTATCCAATAAAATTACTGAAATTTAAGTCGCTGAACAAAGCCAAATAGATAAGAACACAATAGATAAGACACTTAAGATTATTTTTGCCAAATTTATAAAGCGTTGTCGATATTTAAATATTTATTTTCAATTAAATTATGCATTATATCTGTGTCGACGTTAACCCATACGTTGATAAAATTAAAAGTAATCTATAGTATTGTAATGAATAAACATTCTAGATTCATTAATATAATTATGTATTTTCATGAAATAAAATAAATCATTTTTTAACTTAAAATCAAAAAATGCTCGCGTCACTGTGTATCTCCCAAATTTTTCCTTCGGTGAATGCGACCATATAATGCAGTTTAATCCTAAGCATTAGTTATGTGCAGCGCCTTAATACTTAATTGTAAAAGCCATAATAACTGCCTCAGCAAATTCCTAGCATAACCCCAAAACCCAGACTCCCCCAAGTGAGCATCCCCGAGCAAAAGATGACTCTATTATGGTGCAAAGATGCCTTCGAGATCCCAATAAACAAAAAAATACCTGTACTTTTGATTACCGGTAATATATACCAGTAATAATATATATATTGCATTGAACGACAAGCACGGGATGTGACGAGTGAATGAAGCGCGTATTCTTAGTACTCAATCAACCTCGTTTTATATAAATTCTCGCATTACTCGCCATTAAAATAACTTATCTTGAATATTACACACCTACTAGACAGTCTAGTTAAAAGAGTTTAGCCAAGATTAAGCTAGTATGTTACGAATATGATACTCAGTTTGATAATTTAACCATGTACCTACCTAAATTTTAATCATGATAAAAAAACTTTGTTGACGCACGATACAATTGTTAATAACTGTTGGTTAAATATCTACTCGCTTTTGAAGTTTGCTTTACTTAACCGATTTAAATGGTAAATGTACACTTCCGTGCATCGCGCCTCGTTGAAAACGTATGGGCGCACTTCCGCTACGTCTGTGTAGTAGGTACCTATAGACAAACATATGCAACAAGCTCGCTCTTTGTGCTTTCGATCGAGATTGAGGGAATTGCTAAGAATACCGCGAATAAGTAAATAAATGATTGTCGTAATGAAACCGTCATTTATCGTTTACGTTGTAGGTACATACGCTCCTCTCCGTCCAGAACTAACCGTGTTCATATTGACAAATATATTTACGTTATATTCAATTACATTTTAATACTAGCTTTGGTAATATGTTTACCTACATTTTTATCATTTAAGTACATAATTTTTATTACATTATATATTACCCTAATAGTAATTTTAGAAAAAATATAAGGTGATGTGTCCAACCTTGACTGCTATAGCTTCGAACGCGTTGTGAGACTTTTTTAGTTTTTTATTAATTTCTTAAGAAAAATTTACACGCTGCTGATGCTACTTATGAGCTTAATTAAATATAATTTATATTTGAAATATTTAAAACTTCTTGTAATTTACTCAATCACCTAATATAAGATAACAAAACGACACTAGGAACATAATTACACTCCTCTAACAATATCTTTAAGGATTTATTAATGTTAAGAGCTTTTCGACTTAGTATACTTACAAAAAAAATGATGAGATCTTATGAAATATTCTGAATTTGCGCGATAATTTATTGTATTTAATGTCCATCCAGTATTATTAGATGAATAGGTATTATGGTGTAATAGCCATTTCTAGCTCCTATAGTGTGTTAACTTAAAATAAGTTCATAAAATTGGCCAACTGATGTTATAATTAAAACATAATTAAGATATATTTCGTGTTCAGTTCAACTTAATTTAAATATCGGTCTCATCGCTCGTGAATTTGAAATCAAATTGTAGGACCATTAAATAAAGAGAATAAAACCATATCTATAAGGACAATGTGTGTAAGCTGATATTAATATCCAAACATGAATCGACGTACAAAAAAAAAACAAAAAAAAACGAGTTAAGTGTTGCTTGTTTTGATTGCCTTTTGCCGGCCATACCTATTTTAAGAAAATTTTGATTTCGAAATTTTTATTTTTAATATTACGGCAATGAAAAGATGCGTTCATAATAATTTACTTCATCGTAAATACTTTGTATGGCAACGCTTACTTATTATTATAAGAAAGCAGAGTATTTAATGTTATTATGTTACAAAGTTAACGTTGCTCTACAAAAATATTGCGTTATGGATGGATTTGCTAAGTTTAGGGTAATTTTAAATCTAAATCCGCAATGAATTACTGATACTGAATGTTAGGCTGGTGCCAAATTGAAGCTTTAGTACGAATGATTGTACCTGACCAACATTATACAAAATGAAAACTTTATATTATATCTTAATTCACGAGAAGGTATCGGAATTCATCAAAACGAACGGCGTTTAATAAAATATAAATTTATACCTTGTGTATATTGAACGATTCCATTCGTAGTTCTGCGTAAGTAAAATTTATTAGTTTATAATATCGAAATTAATTATTTTTATTTATAATGTAGCGTGAATGGTGCTCGGGGTTTGTTGGTTTCTCCAGTTTTGTAAAGTGTTTCTGCTGTTGTCAATACGTTGTAGGTAATTATTTAAGGCAATTTTAAATGTAATGTAACTTTTACGTTTTTATTCATATAATTTATTCGTGGTGTAGCTACAACGAATGTATTACAATAACAAAAGTTTCTATTATATTTTGGTCGCTACCTTTCGATTTATAATTTGTAATCTGTATCTTAAATCGGTTAAAATTGCTAAAATTTCGTAATCAATTTGCAGCAATGATCTTATGTGTAATAGGTACCTACAACAAGGAAGGCAGATGTGTCATTCACACCCATAGCAATCGACAGCTTTCCTAGTTCTACGCGAGGATACCGGAGATTGAATCGTTTCGCAGTGTTATTCAATAATTCCAACTGAACTTAAGTTTTTATAAGACGTTTTATTAATTCATTAAAACTAAATTGTATTTTTGTTCCTTTTTAAATAGGTTTCCAGTAATCATAAAGATTCCAGTAAAAATTGCTTGATAATTTTATCTAGATAATTATAATGTTATTCTACATTTATTGGTTACCTCTTTCAAAGGTAGGTAACCAAAATTGTTGCAAATATTATTTGTAGAAAAAATTTTGACGCCACGAAAGTTTATTGACAACGGCAGATAATGAAACATTAAGAGTAAGTTATAACTGGATCCTTTTACACAATTATCTATACAATTGAGAATGTTAAAATCTATCGTATGTTAATACTTATAGGTTAATAACGATACTACGATGGTGCACGTTATCTTATGAGTAAATGAGGTGTCTAAGATTGCTGACTTAGGACTACTATTCACGTAGCATTGCCTCGTGGTACGTACGCTCCAGTCATTTGTCGCTTAGTGTACTGTACATGTTCCTATACATAAACTTATAAAGCCACTTAAGGCCCGTTTGCACATTGATTAGTGCGAGTATTGAGTGACTAGTATGAAACATTGACACTCACACTAATCAGTTATTGTCCAAACGTGTTTCATACTAATCACTCAACACTCGCACTCGAACTAAATTCAATTCTAATCAATGTGGAAACGTGCCTTTATATAGAGCCGCCTCTGCCTGCTCAGACGCACGACTTGACGATTGTAAATGCGATGTTACTGCTTCGTGGACAGAACTTCGATCATTAGTGATCTTTCGCAAACTTCGAGTAACCATACAATACCTAAGCGGCAAATAACAAAAGCGTGGACAGTAAGCCTACAATGGTGAGCGGTCTAGCAGGAGACACGACTCGAGCCCCGGCACTCGATGTTTTACAATTTTGAAACACTGTACATTATAGGACACAATTTTATTTTACGTCGGCCATATTTAGCCGCTTAGTGTAAATAAATGTCGAGGCTCGGCCGACGATATTATTTTTGAATGAAATTTAAGAACGTGGTCGGTAACCGCGTCAGGCAAGCGAATGAGACAAAAAATGGCTGAAAATATTTTTTAAAAAGTCGTAAATAAAAGCGCTTCACTGTTGAGTCGAATATTGGAAATTTTGTAAACTAATCGTTAAAAATGACATGTTTTGTCTCGCTCTGTCGACGCCGATAGAATGAGACGTAATATGAAATTAAGACTAGTAAATGAATGTCATTACAAACCCAAAAATATAAAAATATTTGAAAAATCTGATTGACAATGTTTGGACTTTAGATTATAATTGTTTGAAATACAAAAGTGTACCTATTAAAAGTTTGAGGTAACATTTGCCAGATTTTTTCCGTTGAACATTAAACTGTGCTGACTGCGGTAGAAATTGTATTTGCCAACGATAAAAAAATAATAAGGATAAAAATAATAAAATTGCTATAAAAATGGTCATGAGTTTCATAAGGTAGACAAATGATGTAACGATTGAAATCTCTAGCATATTTTGATGAAGAGGCATTATATATAAAACCAGCGGACACAATGTCAATATTTTGTAACCTAGAGTTGCAAATTGGTAAGCGAAGCGAATAAAAATAGACACACGCTTCCTACTCCTTGATTATGTATTAATACTCTATAATACCAACAAAAAAACGGAAAAACGTCTTTTAGCTTAACCGTGTTAAAATATTATACTCATCTAGGTTTTCTTTTGCTTCATGTTTCAGAATAAATAACTATAATAGCCAAAGTGGTAAAGTACATAGGTAACTAGTGGCTAGTGGTAAGTATAGAATGTGAGTCAGTTTTTGCAAATGCATTAGTCAGTTAAAATTGCCGTGATATCAAATATGATTTTTATGTAAGTACCTTTGTGATTGTGATGTTTCATAATCATAATTTATTTATTGCGTAATTTCGTTGAATGTACCTACATAAACTGCTTGCCATGTGTTTTGGGCCAAAATCTATTGAAGACGCGGTCGCTCTGGCATGGTGATTCCTAGACGCATAGGTAGATTTAATATAATAGTTGTACCTACGTCTTCTTGGTGCGATTATTTCGATATTTGTGAGAGGCAGGAGTCTCGGGAAGCATGATATGGCCAACACAAAGATATTACAAATAAAGTAATCAGTACACAGCTTTAACAAATAGAAAAGACGAGATCTTTCCTCGCTCGTCGACTTTTCAATCTACCTACAAACTAGGACAGTTCGCACACACGCTGCCAACCTTCATCTCTAGGCTAGAAAATCTTCTAAATTGGCACAGACTAGGCCACTAACAATCGGTGGGTAAATTAAAGTCTAAAGTCCAAACTATGTATCGTAAGAAAACGTCGCTTTACCCCCTTTCTAAATTCCATGGTATGTCCGAGCTTTTCCAATTTTTATACTTGAGTTGAAACAGTGCTACGCTGTGCTGTAATGAATGATTTCCTCTCACCGTTCATTTGTGAATCAGATATTGTATAAATGATTCAATAAAGTATAAATTGCGTTTTATTTTTATCCTATTTCAGGGAAACGGTGTATATAGTTATGACTATATACATGTACGTACAAGCGGTTTCGCTCGCGGGGAGAATTTCAAAAGTCGCGGGCAACCGGTGGATGCAAATGGCAGGGTGTCGTACAGAGTGGCGGTCTAAGGGGGAGGCCTTCGTTCACCAGTGGATGTCAACGGGCTGATGATGATGGTAGTCGCGGGCAACCGGTGGATGCAAATGGCAGGTTGTCGTACAGAGTGGCAGTCTAAGGGGGAGGCTATCGTTCACCAGTGGACGTCTACGAGCTGATGATGATAGTTGCAGGCAACCGATGGATGCAAGTGGCAGGGTGTCGTACAGAGTGACGGTCTAAGGGGGAGGCCTTCGTTCACCAGTGGATGTCTACGGGCTGGTGATGATGATGGTAGTCACGGGCAACCGGTGGATGCAAATGGCAGGTTGTCGTACAGAGTGGCGGTCTAAGAGGGAGGCCTTCGTTCACCAGTGGATGTCTACGGGCTATGATGATGATGATCGTATTACCTAAAGCAGAAGAAGTGATGAAATAAATGCCAGCCTAAAAATTCAAACACGTGGCCCGTTTTTACCTAATTAGATTAGATTATTAGATCTCACGGTTAATATGAGGGCCCAAAGAGGGCAGAGTCCGGATGCGCAAGAGTTTTCAGAATTGCTTTTTTTGTGGAATGAAAATCTTATAGTGGTTTGGTGTCCATTGAGGTAGGTACTCTGATCGAATAAGCTATTTATCCACTACGCTCTGGCCCAGTTGCGGGTCAGTTGATTCACACAATATACATGAACATTGCCGACAAAGGGATCATTCAGTACGGGCTCAGGCTCTGCGGTCGCAAAAACTTGATACCTCTTGGTTGCGTGCGCGGGCCATTTGGCGCTACGGAACCAACACGAATACCCCATCTACCCGATCTAGAAAATACAAATTAAGACTGCATTCCCTCATAATGAAAGTAGGTATCTATCTTTAGAGGTCCCAGTGTAAGATGGTGCGTGATACAACATATTATTTGCACGAAGATATCGTTACAAATGATCAGCCGAATTTTAACCCTCTTGAACGTTACTTTGTTATTTAAAATAAGGTCATGCGCATTAAACTATTTGGTCCGCGCGAGCGAAGCCGCAGGTACAGCTAGTTTATATATAAAAAAGTGCCACCGCCTACGAGTACAATTGAATGCCGTTACATAATGTTGGCAGGCTCAGATCCCAAGTAACATTTTGGCCACACCTACTTTTCATTTTATCTTGTGGGCTGGATGTCCGGGGGTAGTCAAGGAATTGAGAAATTTTGTTGTCGATTCAGTTTCGTCGATAACTCTGATTGAAGTGTTCACTTTAGGTACCTGTGAATGCGCGATTGCTTGTTTTTTCGTACCGTGGCGACAAAAGCCTTACACAACCACACAGCACAGAATAAATAATAGTACTACGCTAGAGGTATCATGATTTTCTATGGGATCAAGGACGCCGCAAAGCCTAATAAGCCATAGTACTCGTAGCCTAATTTGGAGACCGCTCGAGTTGCAATCATGAGGACGCAAGTTTAAGTCCCATGCCCGTACCAATGAGCTCTTTGGGGTTTATACATGTACGGATTTTAGTCTTCATTCACAATGAGGCGAAAGCGAATATGATATAAGCGCTTAACACACGATGTAATGTATCTATAGATTTTATTTTGTAATCAGCCTGTATTCATGTTCCATTGCTGAACACAGGCCTACGATCTAAGGGCGACTGGTTCTTAAGGATCCACAACGTTGTTGGTGTATTCAAATACACTATTGAATTTCTTCTCCGCGTGCAGGTTTCCTCACTATCCATGTTATCTTTCACCGAAAAGCCAGTGGCATGGAAAATAAACAATAAAAATAAATCTGTACATAAACTCCAAAAAACTTATTGTTACGGGCCCGGGATTTGAACCCACAACCGCACGCTTCAGCATCTAGCGGTATTCTTATTACGCTACCACGGATTCAAAATACATAATTTTTTTGAACGCCTTTAAAATATTGGAAACAGTAGTATGACCGGAAACTGTGATACATTAACACTGCATACTTGCCTACATGCGCATCCTGTGTCATCTCATCAGATGATTCAAGTACCATAAATACCTACTATACCTTATGCAATTTTAAGCGCTCACTGCTTGGAGTAGGTATGCCAGTGGAGGTGGCAAGCCTAGGCATAGCATACCTCTCTGCCAAAAGATAGTAAGTATGGTCACTGGTCAGTGACCATAATACCTTTGTATTATGTATCCTTCGTCTTTGTTTTTGTGTGCTTTCATACGATCAGGAATTTGTTTCGTTAGTGTTAAGATTTGCTTGACAGTGTGCCATGTATGCAAGAGCAGATCCAGGATTTATTTCTGGGAGGGGCACATGGGCCATAGACCAAGTTCCCCCATAGTATTAATCCTATACTGTCTTTGGGATCGATTCTTTTTCAATGACATACAAGAGTAACTGTAAAAAAATACTTTTGATAAATATTAAAAATTACATGTTTATTATGCAAAAAGAAACAAATGTTATTAAAGCGGTATCTTAGAAATAATATTTAAACCGTTTGGTCACGTGCCCCTGTGCCCCACCCCTGGATCCGCCCTTGTATGTATGTTTAACTCACTCACTAGCAAAAAGTGGCAGATTATCGCCAGTGCCGTAAATAGGCCAGGAAGAAGTTTTCAATATTTATCTTTTTGAAGGCGCAATTATAGAAGCTCCCACCGGGCGCATAAAAGGCTATTTACGGCACTGATTACCGCCATTGGCTTTTCGTTTGGTATACGGTTCAAGGCTCACAGCGCTACTGTTTGCGGACTAAAAAATCATAGGGAATTTCAAGAAACTATAGATGGCAGCACACAGGCAGTACCGATACATGTCCTGCTGCAGAACGGATGGATCGGTTGGTATTGTCACAAAACAGATAGGTACAGAAGTCAATCTACATACAAAGTGCGCTCGAGCAACGCACACATAGACAACGCTCACCGACACGATATCTCGGTGCCGCTGGGATCAGTGCGAGCGCGAGTGCCATCCGCTTGAGACTCGCGACTGTGAACTTTTTCGTGCAAAAATGGAGCAACAACATAAAAGTTATTATAACCGTTTAGTGGACGCTTGTATAAATTCTACATTAAATGGTGAATGTACGTTTTTATGCTACCAGTTGTTTCAGAGACGTAAGTAGGTATTTGCTTGTAACTCGACTTTTTTACCGGGGTAACGGCGAAGCCAAAAGGAAGGGTTATGGTTTTAGCAGTCTATGTATGTATTTACGTATGGATGATAAAAAAAATACGCTCATCTTCCTCATTATAAGCAATTATAAAATAGGGAATTGCTCAGCGAGCCGGCCGCCCGCGCAGCCGCCGCTGCTGTGCGCGCCCGGTCGCACAACCCTAGCGCGATCGCCGAGCGTAGGTATGAAAAGTGAAGTACGTACATGTTATTGACTTCTGTACCTATCAGTTTTGTGGTATTGTGCTGCCAACCCCTGCACCTTCTCTTATCGATTCATGCTTATGAATTTCAGCGACTTTTGTTTTTACGCTGTTACTGATAGGTCCAGGTGGACAATACACTTATATAGTAGAGAATTTTAAATAGTTTTAATAGTTTAGTGTAAATATCTTAGATAAGTTGTTGCATATGAGAACGCCATCTATGTGTAAGTGTTAAAACATATGATTTACTAACATCATAGCTATCAGTTTTGTTCAGGAGTGACGACTGTAATAGGCTGGATGACTGGTTTTTTTTAATTGTCTTATTCAAATGTGGCCCATAAATATAGGTGATTAATGAAAAGAAAATTAAAATCTGATCAAAAATAAGCAACTTATAAGCATTTTAATATCATGCTAGACAGAGAGGCGAAACAGCAAATCGTGACGTCACTTGTCAGGACGCCATATAAATTATATTCTGACAAGTAAGGCATGATGTCATTTTTTGTTTTGTGGGAAAGGGACAGAGTTGTCTCTAACAAAAACTTTATACGCTCATATAGCAGAACATTATTAACCGATTTAAATAATGTTTTCAATAAACATACTATATTTACGTAAATTCTTCATCAAAGCTATTGGTTTAAAGTAAGAAAGAAAGAAAGAAAATAATTTATTCTGCGACATCAGCACACAATCAACGATCAACGATCAAAACAACGATTCAAACATCAGTCATCTAGCCTATTAAGTTGTTTGTTCTATATTTCTATAACAACAACAGCCAAACCAAGTCAGGGGCCTTAGGCACAATTATTCTAACACTAGGGCTAGCCACTCAGCCTATACAAAAACGTACTCAGAAAAAACTACCGTGGCTCCGGTCAACATCTATACATACATATTATATTACCCTAGAACGTTACCTTTACAAGTATGCATACATGCTTCTGTTACTCTCTGTTATATTAGGTATGTGCTATGAAAATAAATAAATAAATTGGTACACCTAAGGAAAATGGTGGGTTCCCAGCGAGTCATACCAAAACCAGTCACAGTGTGCCTCGATGGGACTTTTCTTCTCATAAGAGTCACACCAGTGAACCAGAGTGTGAGGCGAACAGTGTTACTCGTTGGGAACAATAGAGTCACATAAAGTTATGTGTCCAGTCTAGATCAATACTTCAATACATATATTTTTTCTTCTTTAAAACTAATATTTTCCTAGTATATATTTTTATACACGCTGTGACTGGTCTTTGTTGTGAATAATTGGGAACGCACCAGCAAAAGCATAGCAACTCGTTAATTTTGCATTAGATCAAACAGAAAAGCGGACTAGCATGTTATTTACTTTCTCCCTTCAGCTAGAGCAAAGAAATATGATAGGGAATTGCACGATGAGGGCTCTGCCACCTAGTGGCGCACGCCCGAATTTTTCCCGTCTGGAAAGTTTATGCATGTATTCGCACTGTTTCTCTTTGATTGTGTAGGCTTTACTTAGCAACGTGCACGATGGAGGCTGTGCCACCTAGTGGCGCACTCCAGAATATATAATACGCAGGGTCTTCTGTGAAATTTGTGATTATACACAAAAGACACAGTGCGAATAGTATGTTCATGTGTCGGTTTTGTGCTGCCTATGGTTTTTGCGCGTTCCCATTGCAGTTACACTGTACGGTATAGCAAAAGAAGATAAATGAGTGGTATTTATTTTAAATACAAATAAATAAATAATAATGTTTTTGTTTTCTGTAAAAAAAACACCAGCAATACCTGGACAGCAACTAAATCAAGGATTATCAGAATGTAAGTAGATATTATATTTAGTCAGCTTGAGAATGTAGATATATGTTTCCATAATAAATAGTCGTACTTAATACAAAATTATGATTTGGACAGCAAGATTATCGGTTAGGTTAGGTTGGAACTGCGACGATAGAACGCACGAGCCGAGGGAGCGAAGCGAGCGTGCAGCGGCCGGCGGATTGCCAGTACCTACCTTGTTTTTTTGTTAAAAACGTGATTATTTAAGTAGTATTACCGTGTTGAAACTGTTGAATAATACAAGTTTATTATTATACCCCATAGACAAAAACTGTAAAACGATCATTCGTACGCACTATATGCTCACAAAATTATTTAGATAGAGAAATAGAGTAAACTACAGGACTAAATAGATCGATATAACTTTCACGAACAAAGTCGAATGCAAGAATTCGAGATTGGAGACAAAATACTGTTTCGTTCCCATAATAATATCAATATAGAGATATGTTTTTAGGGGAATAACTTATTTTAGAAACATCAAACGAAATAACTGTTATGACCCATACGTGAGTATTTAAGGAGTAAATTTCAATAAAAGTAATCTTTATTATAGATCGCTGTAATTGACATTAAATAGTCGATCGATAAAAATAAAACTGTAATTTTTGTGAGTTTTCGTGCAAGACTTTTTTGCTAAGCTTGTACATTGCAGTGAATCTTGTTTTTCCATTTAGGTGATATGAGAAAAAAGTCATAGATAATTATTTCGAAAATAGGATTTATTCATTTAGAAAATAATTTTTGTATAAAAAATCAACTATGACTGACTACAAATTAGTCTTTGCCATAAAATACCGTATTTTCACCCCCAACACGTACGGTTTAAAGTAGAAAATATGGCAAGCACAGCCCTTTTTAATAAGCTAGATGAACCTATCAGAAAAAACAATACATCTTAATATTTTTACAAATTAAATAGACTAAAAAAAAGATTTGTGAACAAAAAAAACTTCATCGCAGGGTTTTAGGATAGCCTCTTTCTACGTTTGCTACTACAGCTTGGCAAAAAAAGTCCTGAAACGATATAGGAGAGAAAACTCTCCTGGCATCTGTGGAAAAGATGTCAGTGAGAAAAATTCATCCAATCATATTCCTCAGATCGACTACAGAGTTGCTAGTATTTAGGACTTTTTGCGATAGTGGCGCCCCTATTAAATTCTACCCTTTTTTGCCACGCTGTAGCTGCAACCGCGATTTTACATCTCTCTTTACGATGCGTTACAATTATAGACAAATAACCACTTAGCCTGGCTCCAGTTAATGAATAGAAACGACGAGGTGAATATAAAGTTTATTTTCTATCATACAATTTTCAGACTTACAAAATTCATAATAGAACAAAAAACAAAACACTCTGTCATGTCGAGTGGTACATATTCAGAATGTGCAGAATTCTGAAACACATTCTGCTTTTCGTGTTCAAAACAAACTATAAATGGCAAATTATAATATAATTTTCAAATATTTCAACTATAATCTGCCCATTATACTAATCGCTTTTTGACATCTCATGAAAAGCTGACATTGTAATGCGTCCCGCAATTTATATCCCACACAAATAAATTCGTTTTATCTAGCATTACCTCTTAACAAGGTTATGTCAACTGTCGACGTAACATTGTAAAAAGGTGATGCTAGATCCAACGTGTATATAATTTGCTAGACGCTTTACAAAGTCGTCCACTTTGCATGAGTATAAACCAAGTATAGAAAGTTAGACTTTTCAAAACCTATTGGCATTTATTTGAATATGTACAACCAGTTTTTCTGAAATTTAAATATATTTTATTACCTACATATTTTTTTCTCAATCACTTCACTACACGTATACCTCTCCACTACGCCTCAACTCACATTTGCCACAAACTTCACACACTATACAAAATTGTAACCCTTGTCTGTTTACGTAATCATTCTTTTAGAATACTAACATAGAATACAACATCAAGTTTTGGCTCTCAAGTTATTATATAAATTAAATAATAAGTTCATCACTTTATCAGTACATTTTTAGGTAACGAAAATGTTAACATATTTGCAGATACCTTACTTTAACATTTATACTTCAACATATTTTGTAGTGGTAGGACTCTACTGCAGAGTCCGCCTGGGGAAGTACCACACCTTTGCCAGTTATTCTACCGCCAAGCTGTAGTGTGCAAGCATTACTGTGTTCCGGTTTGAAGGGCAATGTTATCAGAGAAACTACTGGGTATGAAGAGATTTAACATCTAATAATATCTCAGGGTGACGAGCGCAGTGCAGGGCGGCGCAGGATTGTGTTCGCAAGTTCACAATTCTGGCACTGCTACTGTAAGTGGCAGACGCGACGCTTACCACCAGGCGAACGTCTTGCTCGTCTCGTAACTTCACAGTATTAAAAAAATACTCTTCAAGGGCCAACGTTAATCAATAGTTCAAAAGCTCTATATAGGAACGTTCCGAAGCGTCTAAAACGCCTATGAGGACGGCGATATATTTTGAAGTTATATACGTAAAAAACGACTAAAAATAATTTGGACAGTTAGTAAGTAAATGTATGCATTTTTCGTATGTTTTTTTTTTAATTTGAGTAAATTTTTTTTTGTGTGGATACTACACGTTGGACCTCTAAGAATATCTTAGTATATAATTCACCCTACAGCAACGTCAATTCATAGAAATATTTAATAAAACTGACATCACTATTACGTACTACGAAAACGGAGAGGTGGTAATTTGAGAGCCGATCTATTTTAGTTAAATTTCAAATGGTTTAACAAAACGCGCCCACCGAATTGCGGTTATTGGCGTAATCCGGAACGCGCGATCAACTCTAGGAATACATTTTTACACTCATAACATTTTACTTACTTTCACAAAATAAGTGAACATATCGACGTGCACTATCAGGAGAGTTGCTGGCCAAACGTACATATATTTCCAACAAAATAAACAATAGAATTATGTCATTAAAGTACTAAGTGTGGTCGTTGCTGACGGTTTTAGTTGACAGTTCTAAACTAATTAAAATATTGCTGTCACTTTTTTACTAGACATGTTAGCTAAGGACAGCAATACTTTAGTTAGTTTAGACCTGTCAACTAAAACCGTCAGAATCGACCACATATGGGGAACAAATTGCTAATCTTGCTTTTAAGTATGATTTGTTTTCTTTTTTTTGACTCTGCTATTTAACATTATTACCAATTAATATTAATCATTACTTAGGTTACAGTATAATTTTTAAGAATCAACGTAATTAAATAGGTACACCTACTTAGCCGTCACTAAAATTAGGTAACATAAATACAGGTGTTAGAATATAATAACTATATTAAACGGCACCGTAGGCGTGTATGTACAATTGTACAATCAACAAAGAATTATTTTTTTAATCATATTTTGTCACAATAGTACATTGTTGTCCTAGGGGTGAAAGTAACTTATTTAGTCCCGAGACGGGGTTTGGCGCCCTCGCTACGCTCGGGCGCTAATAGTTCGAGGGACTAAATAAGTCTTGAACCCCGAGGTAAACACTGTGCTTTTCATTACGAATACATGGAAACTAAAAATAAAAACATGAACTGACACTGGGAAATGCACGAGAAGTGCGGGACTATAACCATCTGCGAAAAAAAAAAGTTGGAACATGGTTCAATACAAATGTATGTGAAAATAGAACTAGTTTATTTAAAATAATTTGAGTGTATGTCATTTTTTAACTGTCACTGTCAGCTGAAAGCGGGCTGAAATGTATTAATTTCAACCCGCTCCTCAGGCAACTTCAGACCTACTTTCCGAGTATGAGTAATGAAAATACAATTTACCACGTGTTAAATCCATATTCACCCAACACAATAAACTTATATTAATATTATGAATCTGTTCTGCCATCAACTTAATTAACTGATCAGCAGCGCGAGTACCGTTCTGTATGCTAATTTGACGTGTCGGTATAGGTGATCCAATTTTTATCGAATATACTAGTTTAAATGACAAATTTATCGATCATCAGGAACGGTATTCGCACTGCAAATGGGCAAATCGAACTAATTTCCCATTCTATAGCGGGTATTCAAGGCCCAGAGTAAGGCACGCCGCAATCGGTCGCACATTACAACTTATTTGAAGATACAAAACCACTGAATTTAGTTTAGAAAAATTGCAATCGGTGTATTTGCAGCATTAAAATAACAAAGGTTTAGCAAAGCTATACTTTGTTAGGACCGGAGAAATAGCAGCAGCGTCCTCTTGGTTAACGGTGGTGAGCATTCTGCGATCCCCAAGCCGCCTGCCACGCGTGGGAATTATACAACACCCCTCTATTAAGGGTCTTCGTCTAGCAGTGGGCGTGTTATGGCTGATGACGATACTTTGTTGAGGGGAGGTCTTTGCCCAGTAGATACTCCACAAGCTAACAACGACAACAGCAAAGACAATTTTGATACAAACAATTAAACAAGTTTAAGAAAACTAAGGAATTTATGTTCTGCCCATTTGTATGTAAGAAATTTAGTTTCAATAAAAAAATGCTAAACCTTAACGTTACTTACTAGTAGCCATTTCATCGATTTCGATATTTCATAATTATGTTCCGAGTTTTTATATCATCCAAAATATGGAAATGTGTAAGCGAAATGTAGGCGCGCGAGTATTTTAGGCCTTAGCTGAATACATATAAAGACCTACATACATTAAGCGGTAAAACGTCTCTAAGCCAAAATCAGCAACGTCTCGTAATATCTAGCATTATAACCTGAGTTGCGACGGCCTTGCAACATTAACGTTGCACCGCTTTTTTATATGTGTAGGCCTAATTGTGTTAAAACACCCGCTGGTAAATTATTACATTTCATCACGTTTGCGGCCGCGTGCGCCCGCGCATGTCGCGCGCATACGGTAATCGTCACTACAGCCAATCCCGATTCTTTAGCTGACAGATCTAAAATATAGCTGCCTATTATTGCAACGGAGACAGATACACTTTAAGTGTAGATTTGTCAACTTTAATCTTCAGAATTGATTGCTTTACCTGTAAGACGAATAGTAGTATAAGCGTACTAGTTTATTTTACGAGAGGGGTTTTTTTCATGGAGTACTTGGGTTTTGGTAGTATTATTTCAAAGACGGCGGCGAGTGCCAGGTGGTCGGATGCGAACACTTCGTTAGGAAGGCTTTTCAGTACCTTGCAAGCTTCAGCCGTGGGCAGCCGCAGACGGTCTGATAGCCGGAGCGTAGTGCAGGAGCTGAAATAACCCACCGCATTTAATACTAAATCTTTCTTTTGGTATCCTGTCATTTCAACGACAGTTCATTTACAAATTTTTACGTGACAACCAATATTTCGCAATAACACGAATCGTCGAATCAATATAATAAAAAATACAAATTTAGCAAATGGTTCATGGATTAAAATTATAACATGTAAAATTATTTTTTTATAACTTATATCATTGGACAAACGATTCATTGAATATTCAGATTACATATGAAATTTTTGACTTATATGCTAATTTATATTATAATCTTTAGATTATTTTTAATGAATCAAATTTTACTAGTCAAATTAATCACCCCAGAAATTCTCATTACTCGTTGCAACATTGTATACCGTATATTAAAGCTCGGTGACAGAGCCGACTCGGATGGGTGGATGGGATGGGGATGGGATGGATGGGTTAGGTTCGGATAGTTAGCTTCGCTCCCGGCTTAGCTTTCCTTGTTAGGTTTTATTTTTATTTCTACTCCGATATCCTCTTTTACAGATTTTTTGTAAGATGACATTATGTAAAAAGTAAATTTGCATAACGACCACAATAAGAAATGAAAAATGCACAAAAAACAAAATAACATTCGACACATTTTATAACAAAAGTGTAATTCAAAAAAATATTGTAAAGCGATGGTTTGTAAAACAAAACATTTGTGGACCAATATGTTTGTGAAATGCATAGTATACGAAACGTTAATCGTCAAGTAATATTTTAGCATTCGGCGCCGCGCTCTCGAAGCGGTCAGACAAGTTGGTTGTAAACTCCATAATCAAATCTAAAGTATAACACAAGATTTTCTATCTGACAATCTATCTCAAGATGAATAAGCCGATTAGCCAATCATTTCATAGAAGTTAAGTTGGGACATGTTTCAGTTTTACCTATATTATATTTGTTTAATCTAAATAATAATATATGAAAGGCTGTAATCTATCGTGCATTCTAATAATATATTATGCGATCAAAACCTTATTACGACGTAACTGGATTTATTTAATGTCAATTACGTGCGAGTTTTCTATGCTTTTGCGCCTTACAATGGACACTCGTGCAGTAATGCAATCTTTACCAATTCGCTCTATTTCTGTAGCACTAGCTAGATTAGACGTATGATCGTCTCGCAGCGGGCTCAATGTAAACGCTTCCCTATTAAAGTGATGCACATCTGGTACCGCATAGTATAGTATAATAACACTTGGTTTCACGGGTGGCAAAGAAGAATATGACGGACTTGACCAAAAACGTAGACAAAACTGACGTTTAAGTAACAAAATTTCGTGGATTACGCGCTTATTATTGTTCCAAAATATAGTAAGTTGGCTTACCTAAAATACATGTAATCAACAGTGACCCAGCGGTCCTGAAACGTGGTGACTTCGTCGCTGTCTTCTTGTTTGTTGTAGACGGAAATGAGCCGGAGCGTCTGCCACAGTTCCCCGCTGTTGAACAGCGGGTTGTAAGGGCCCGGTGGTCGACGTTCTGTTATTGCCACTGGTTCGGGACGATTGTCGGAGTACTCAGAGTTGTAAATCTGGAAACAAAGGTCGTCCATTTACTAAACATATGTCTACGTATTGGCTGCGTGACTACGTGCCGTGCCTATAAAAAGCTGCGGCCGCTCAGCCCGCGACGGTCTTAGGCAACGGACTAAACTCGCCACACGCACGCGATAGACGCGTACCAGAGCGTCGTATCGATGCTCGTGATATGGCGCTTTTCATCAGGTACTGAATTGGATTTTTAGCCCACATTTTCAGTTTGCAGCGTATTACTTTGTGAAACGGTTGTGATATTTCCAACTTACCTTTGCCCGCAACTTTACCCACGTGGTACACAAACACGACTTTATACTACGGTTCTAATGATCATATCGTGTCTGGTACTTTCATAAAACCTTCACAGTACAAGCGCTCGTGGCGTAGCTTGAGTAGATGATTCTAAACGATCACCGATGTTAAGCAACAGACGGTTCGGTAAGTCTTCGGTCTTCGAGTCTTCTTTCGGACCGTAAGTGGCATTTATTTCTGAGCGCTACCGTGGGTCAGATTACACTTAAATTTTTTGGTCCCGGTTGTTTGTACTATATTTCTAAAACAACAACCGTCAAGCCATGTCAGAGGCCTTCGCGCGACACGTTAACTCTGACAATAGGGCTGGCCAGTCAGGATCACTTACTTTTAGTACAACCTCAGGGGGTCTAAAATGGCCGCATTAAGTAATTCCCCTGAAAGCAGTTCATCTAATGAATTATTAGCAAAATTAATTGTAAAAAGTTGCTCTCGAGTAAATTCTAGTCTAACGAATCTGCTAGTTGACTTTATGCAATTCATCTTTCAATGACCATTTTATGACTTTCTATAGAAAACTGTCAAACTAATGAATTCCGTAATAGAATCATTTGCAAATCATAGTATGAATTGGCGCTTAAACGACCGTTTTACGATTTGCGAAATGAATCATCATAGGATCATATTATGCAGAATTGCTAAACGCGACCATTTTAGCCCCCCAGGTCTTAATTCTATATGTACCTGTAGTTTGCGAAATTCGGTGTCTTGGCCGGCGCGTCGGTTCAAATACACTGATAGATGCTGGCAATTGTCGGTGACGCCTATCCGCTCCCAGTCAGACTCTCCTCGAATTTCTTTGGCACTGCAGTCAAACATACAAAGGTTAAAGTAATTCTATTATTATTATTTTAATACAATCAAGTGACGAGACGAGTAAGAAGTTCGCCTGGTGGTAAGCGTCATGCCTGCCACTAACAGTAGCAGAGCCACAATTGTGAATTTGCGAACACAATTCAGCACCGCACTGCACTGCGCTCGTCACCCTGAGATATTAGATGTTAAATCTCTTCATACCCAGTATTTCTCTGGTAACATTGCCCTTCAAGCCGGAACACAGTAATGCTTGCACCTTACTGCTTAGCGGTTGAATAATTGGCAAAGGTGTGGTACTTCCCCAGGCGGACTGCGGCGGTCTACAGTAGAGTCCTACCACTGCAGAAACTACTACTACTTTACTACCAAGTTGTACCAAAACTGCAGTCACTGATAAAGCTGAAGCTAAACGGTCTTAGTGACGCTAAGTAAGTGCTAAGATACTTTTTTACTAACTTTATAACTAGGAAGTCCTTAATAAATTATTATCAACTTTCTTTTATTTAAAAAGTACTTAAAAAAAATGGACCTGGGTATGTCTTAAAACTGCATCCAGAACCACAGGAGGACGGGCAGCGGGCCTCTCGGCTAATGGTGGTGAGCTCTGCGATTCCCAAGCCGCTTGCCAAGCGTGGAGATTATGGCAATCCCCCACTTTTAAGGGGGAGGCCTTCGTCCAGTAGGGGACGTCTACTGGCTGTTGATGTTTAAAAAAATCAACCGTTTTTGTTATCGTTTCGGTTCGGTTTCGTTTTCGTTTGGTATCGTTCGTTTGCTTGGATGACATCTTTATGACAGAACCGTTTTTGAAGAAATTTCTAAGGGAAATTTCTATCTGAAAGTATATTTTTATTAAAACAGTGTATAATTATTATTTACGGAGTTCTGAGGTACCAAACATAAAAAAGTACAGGAGAATTAGGAACCTCCTCCTTTATTGAAGTCGGTCAAAAAAGTTAGGCACCGAATAACGATTTAAGGCCGGGCGCGAACGACGAGAAAAACCGTAAGAAAAACCGTCCGGTTCGCCCGAAGGCGCTCCGTGCATGCATTTAGTACTAGGTCCCGCACACCGAAAGAAATTTCTCGAGACGCCCGTCTCGCTCGCACCAGTTAATTGTGCGCAGTGTCTTACGGTCATCCGGCGCCTGTCGGGTGCCGTGCCGAATCAATGTGCGACCACTCTAAATCGCCAGCTCAGGCTGTAACCAACATAATAGACTGAAGGGCGATGAAGGACGAAACTGAACAAATATAGTTGTCAACATTTTTTCGTCATCCGGCTCAAATGTACCCATACCAATTCATTATCAATATACCAATCGTAATCATTTTCATTTTCACGAGACCCAAAACAAGATCCGCCCAATAGTGACGTCACAACTTTAATTATTACCTGCGGGACCATAACCAACGATACTATTTTCAAGAAGTGGTAATTTCAAGTAATGGTAATTTTTATTTGTGGACGCCGTAAACTGCCGAATCGAGACAGAATTCTTACTGACTTACGATTGAAATCGAGTGGAAGTAGTTTGTAACATGTATACGATTATTCCTTAATATGGTAGATTTAGAGTTCATAGCATTTTTGAGTTCTTACCATGCCTTTGTATAAATCGGAATACGATTCTGTCGATTCTGTATGTGGTACCATTATTATTTCGCACTAACTTTCATCGCATATACATTCATTCAACCTAAAAGTAGAAATTAAAAAGCTCCACAGGCTCGATAAGTAATTCGGCGCATCACACACACATACACACGCGCGCACACACACACACACACACACACACACACACACACACACACACACACACATACATACACACAAGCACGCACAAGTTCCTTATTTAATTATTTATCTCGTATCTAAACGATTTTTGTATGCCAGTAGGCTATTACTAAGTATATAAATGTTATTAATATCCATAAACGTAAAATTGTGTAAAACTACTCATTATTATCTATATAAATGTATCATCATCATTGGCCTTAACTGTATACTACTGTATTATCTAGCATGTATTGTTATAACGCTGTCGATTACAATAAATAAATAAAAATAAAAATAAATAAATAAAATAAATAAATTCGCATAGTAATCCTTCGAAGCATCGATCCATGGAACCAAAGGCTATAAATCCTGTTGGTCGTCGTTGATCGTCAGACTTCCCCACTCACACAAATTAATAGTTTAAAAACCACTGCTAGCCAATGCGAGTACGTCAGAATCCCATTGTATTTCATATCTCAGATTGCGTCATCCCAGTGATTGGCCAATCGCAAGCATAGAACGTTACCTCGCCCCCTGCCCGCAACGGTGAGTCGTGTTTGTAGGAGAAATTAAGTTCACGAGCCTTCAACAGGCTATACACTGAAGAGAGAAGTAAATAGAACGGAAATGTGACGGGCCGCGCTAGCCAACATTAGGTGCAAATGCGCTTAATGACAATTCTACCAATATACATGTTTTTAAACTGAGAATAATCAAAAAGATAAATTAAATAGACGCGTAGGAAACCAAACCACACTGTATCGTAATTAGATCAACTTTAATCTGTTGCAAATTGTCATTTCGAGCGTTAAACTACAAATGCGCGACCATTGTTTGGCATTTTTCGTCGTAGTTTCTATGCAAATAAGTGTGAAACTGGCGACAGCGGTTTTCCATACAATTGCTTTAGAACATTGTTTTGACACCCGTTCTACTAAGAAGTAGGGATTTCGCTTTTCTGTGAGGCTTTATGATATGTGCTTGGAACATTGGTATTTCGAACCAAGGCCACGGATTCGCTTTTTTAATTTCAATTCACATTATTTTTATTTTTCAAACTTATATTATGGAGGTCAGTAGCAGTACTCTTAGTACAAAACGAGACATTATCTGCAGGTTAAGACGTGGTAGTTCTCTGATCAATGGACCCTGCTCTATTAGCGCTGGTATTTATGCAGATACTGATATTGTTAGCAGTGATCGACACTACACCGTTCACCCAGCAGTGCGTTATAGGCCGTGAATCATCGTGGGTTGTGTGTGGTGCGACTCATTTTGCAGAAGTTTATAAAAATAGACACATATATACCTAACATATCCTTCGTTAAGCAGATGTACCACTTCGCTGTCAGGGGTCGAATTGAAATCACCGGTCAGTATTATAGGCAGATGGCCGGATCTGAAAACATAAAATTACTCCTTATTTTTGTCGAATGTCAAACTAATGTGTAGGTCCAACAAAAAACATTCTATTTAGATGTACTGTACCAAAATAATAAGAAATATTTGAATTCGAAAATGTTTTAATCTCTTTTTAATGTAGTACATTAGAAAAGGTAATTTAGAACTTTGATGAATTAAATTAGAAGAAAAGTATTTTAGGTGTCCGACGTGGCGACGGTGATTATGTACCATCAGGTGCGCCGACGCTAATATGCCACAGAAAAACAAAAAAATTAGTTCATAAAATATAGATGTGGCATTTCATCTATTGTTCTCATTTCATCTATTTTTATTGAACGTAAGACTTCGACCTCTAGATTAGAGTAAGCGCACGCGCACGCAGACTTAGAAGTGCCGATAAATATAGCAAACTTACTCAGTCCCTTTGCTGAAGAAAGAAAATCTGTCAATTTCCGCCAAGAAGATTTGCATCTGTGCAAGCCTGACGTCTGCCCGTTTAGGGTTGAACAGCAGATGTGTCGTGGCCACGACTATTGGATTCTTAGGGGCGCGGCGAGGGGCTAACTTCACCACCACGCCAATATTGTCCCGATTTAGAAGCGGCAGTTTGGGTTGGTTGAACTCGACCTGCCAATAATAAATAATAAATAAATAAATATCGGTGGACATTTCACAGTGCCATCTAGCCCCAAACTAAGCAAAGCTTGTACTATGGAAACCAGATAGCTGATAGAATACTTCATATTGTCATATTTTTAAAGGAATAAATGAATGAATGTTAATAATGTTAACCTACGATGCGGTCATCTCATCTACATAGAATCGATTAAGATTCAACATTTTGCGCAAAGCCGTATGTATCGCCGTAGAAAAAGGAATTTTAGAAAGACTTTCTTTGAGAACATTTGTAGTTGTAGTTATTATTTAACATTTTATGAACAACTATAAACGCGGGGTCTGGGTATATCCTAAAACTGCATCCTGAACCACCGGAAGACGGGCAGCAGTGTCCTCTCGGCTAATGGTGGTGAGCATTCTGCGATCCCCAAGCTGCCTGCCAAGCTTGGCGATTAGGCAACTCTCCATTAAGGGATGTCGCTGAAGTATTAGTTAAAGTGAAGTACAAGTAAAGTGCTTTACGCCAAAATGTAACTAAGGTAAGTAAGTAAATTGTTTATTGATAGAAAAAAAAAAAAAAAATTAAAAACAGAAGCAAACAATCGCAAATATTACATTATCTGAAACAGAGATATAGAATCAAATTCAAGGATGTATAATTTCGCATATGTTTTTTTATATTACATTTCTATCGCATTTATAATAATGTGATCTGGAATGTAAATGGAAAACCTCAGCACTGTGTACCTCTTTCGATATTACTTTTAATGCTTGGTCACTTCTAAAATAATAAAGTAACATTCAATCTAACCTGTGTTTAATCATATTTTTCTATTTGCCACATCTTGCCTTATGTTAAGCAATTATGCGGAAGCACGCTTCCCTAGAACGAACCTGTTTACTCTGGATTCAAAGACACCTTTTTGTACTTTCATGGAAACGCAGACTCCGACAGAGTTCCACGTCCTCACTACGCCGTCTAAGTGAATTAATTTAAATGAAACTTGAATGCTGGAGACCATTCGTAGCGATGGCAAATAATGAAAAACCTCAAAATTTGACTTTTCGGATATCTTTACCAAATCAATCATAATATAACAGTGCATGAAATATCATGCATATGATTCAGAAACATGGCTCAGCTAAACCCAATAACTAAATATCGCCAGCGATTTTGTATGTCTGCTAAAAGGTTTTAGTCTATCGATTCTACATTCTAAGCACCGACTCATTCTGAAACCGCTAAGTAGCATTTAAGCTACTGAGATAGGAAAATATCGCGACTGTTACCAGTTCCAATCTAGGAAAAAGAATTAGTGTCGCACTGTTTGGTAACCCCTAAAGGTCACAAATATTATACTACCACTACTACAAGGATGTGACGCGGACAACCAAAAGACTAAATAGAAAATAATACCACCATGGAGAAATATGAAAACATGGTTGAAATTCCAAAATCACGAACGTAACGGGTTGATCCAACTTTTATTGTGCGAACAGCTAGACAGTGGACCGCGCTTCCCGAGTGGCTCTTTCCAGATAGATACAATCTGGTTCCTGGGACCTCGGTATGTCCTTAAACTGCAACCAGAACCACCGGAGGACGGGCAGCAATAGCGTCTTCTTGGTTAACGGTGGTGAGCATTCTGCGATCCCCAAGCCGCCTGCCAAGCGTGGGGATTATAGCAACACCCCTCTATTAAGGGGGAGGCCTTAGTCCAGCAGTGGGCGTTTAATGGCTGATGACAACAATCTGGTTATCTTCAAATCGCAACGCAAATGAATCGGTTTCTTCTGAGCAAGCGAGCTCCATCGTAGGTCTCGTCGAATCTTGTTGAATATCAGACGAAACAGCGGTTAAACGCAAGCATATATTGAAATAATACATAAGAATATAAAAATCGCTCGCTTTTTTTAGTCTTTTGTGATCGCAATGGCGTAATTTTATCGTGAGTAATCAAATTTATTAATGCCAGTATTTACTATAAAAGTATGTTGGCCTAATCTGTGATCTAGGCCCTAGATCACAGAAAACGAGTCAAAAACAAATTTCATCACAAAGAATGTATACTTTATTTGTATAATAGTGTATCCTTGTTTCACTGTACCGCTTGGCTCGTTGATGTCACGCAGCCAATAGCAAATAGGCGCGGGCACGACCGTCCGCGTTCAAGGTCGTAATACCTAAACTAGGTGTAGGTACTCATTATTTTAATGACATCTACTTTCTTTCTTTAAATAAATGAATAAATAAGGCTATTGGTAACAAAAATAAAATAACCGGTATTGTGTAAACTCGCAAAGAGCGATCGCAATGTTTAACCCTAATTAACCCTTTATTTGTAAGCTACGATGATAGTCTCTAATATTACGTCTTGCTCCAAGACAATCTGTTAGTCAAAGCTTCAAAGGGTCACAAGCAAAGTCAAACAGACGGCATGACATTTAAATTCTTTTTGTAGGCACACGTGTGCTCTACAAAGATTCCGTTATCAGACAGTAGTATATTGTAAATGCAAATTGTCAACTGATCTCTCACAGTACCTGCGATGTTTAACAAAACAGAGTAAAAGAAGGAAAAAACTGAATTATTTCATAGCAGAACACAACGTTATCGGAACAAATAGAATACTGATGAAAAACTGATAAATTATGGAAATCGATCGTAATACCTACAAAAATATATATTATAGTCTATGCTCACACTTATTTGGTCCTTCAATTCGAAAACTGATTTCCTGAAGTATATTGCACAGCCGTCTTGCCTTCCGCCCGTCTTCTGTTTGAATACACCTTTGTATCCAAGTTTTTCGAATTTTGCATAGAAATTGGTCAAATGGCCTGCTTGAACTTCTTGTAGGCATAGTATCTGAAAACAGAAACAAACTTATAGACCTTAACCCTACACAGGTAAAACCGGAAGAAACTATCTAAATGGTAGTGAAAAACGTATCAAAATCTGTTGCGTATATTAGAAAAACTAAACAAAACCGTAAAAGCGTTCAAATAACACGTGTTGATGTCAGCGATATTGACGCCCGACTGGAGGCACGCGTCATTTGACGAAACGAAAACACATCCCTTCCGCACCGCTTCACTACCGCATGAACCTAGTCTGTATAAATGCGTGACGTAGGTACGCGCTAGGAAAACTTGACTGATCACGTGCCACGTTACTTAGGTCGCAAGGCGCCTTATACGTCATAGTAGCTAGGAAAACTTGACTGATCACGTGCCACGTTACTTAGGTCGCACAGCGCCTTATACGTCGTAGTAGCTAGGAAAACTTGACTGATCACGTGCCACGTTACTTAGGTCGCACAGCGCCTTATACGTCGTAGTAGCTAGGAAAACTTGACTGATCACGTGCCACGTTACTTAGGTCGCACAGCGCCTTATACGTCATAGTAGATAGGAAAACTTGACAGATCACGTGCCACGTTACTTAGGTCGCACAGCGCCTTATACGTCATAGTAGCTAGGAAAACTTGACTGATCACGTGCCACGTTACTTAGGTCGCAAGGCGCCTTATACGTCATAGTAGCTAGGAAAACTTGACTGATCACGTGCCACGTTACTTAGGTCGCACAGCGCCTTATACGTCGTAGTAGCTAGGAAAACTTGACTGATCACGTGCCACGTTACTTAGGTCGCACAGCGCCTTATACGTCGTAGTAGCTAGGAAAACTTGACTGATCACGTGCCACGTTACTTAGGTCGCACAGCGCCTTATACGTCATAGTAGATAGGAAAACTTGACAGATCACGTGCCACGTTACTTAGGTCGCACAGCGCCTTATACGGCATAGTAGCTAGGAAAACTTGACAGATCACATGCCACCTAAAGTACAGCGCCTTATACGTCGTACTAGTTAAATGACTTTAGAATCGCGCAAACCATATTTACGATTACACAGTTGAAAGACGTTTGTCAATTTTAGTAGCCTTTTTTTTCGTCCTATTGCTATATGGGTTGACGATATCATTAACATCGCGGGTCGAACCTGGAACAAATCAGCACCGGACCGAGGGAGATAGAATAGTAAGAGAATGGCCTGGCCATCCCACTGCTGGGTAGCAGTGGGATAAGGAAGGCTGTGGGTGATTATGATGATGATGGTGGCAGGATTAGCCAGTAATACTCACATCAGGAGCAAGTGTAACAATCTCGTCGTACAATCTGGCTGACCTCACTTTCCACTTGAGATCCCTGGGATAGCATTCTGTATAGAGATATGAATGGCTCTCTAACAGGTTCTGTGCCAATACATTGTAGGACACTACTTTGAATTTGAAGGAATCAGTACCTGAAATATTGTTTAAGATTACATATTACAAACCGGTCCAGTGCGAGTCTAAGTTGCGCACTGACGGTTCTTTACTTCCACACAATATATCGCGATTACCAAAAAAATACAGATTAAGTATACTATAGTTATAAATAATATAATACAATTTCAATCTTAAAAAAGGCCCACCGAAGGCGAAGCGGAGAAAAACTGGTTTGCGAAATCAAATAGTTTAGGTATTTACTTCTGTGTATGGGCATAGATTCATTACATGCAAGCAATATTAAATACAGAATGCTAACTTCAAACAAAAAACAAAACTTATTATAGTCGCCGGTCGGTACCTCCATAGTTCAACTTATCTAGATGGAGTGCCCAAGTTACCAATAGATGTACATGAATTTGCTAGTTTTCTTAAGTCGTCATGAAAGGAAAGGTTAATTTGATTCTAAAATAAATAATTATGATGTACCTGTACTACATGTACAGTTAACAACATCCAAATTGTTTCCTCTTTAAGCCAAGATATTGAGTAACTTAAAGTAATTATGCATAAAGAAGCATTACAAGGAATGAACGAGCTTTTATTAATCTATGGTACACATTGAGCTAATATCTATAGTCACAAATGTGCAAAAAAAATGTCCGAGCCAAAACTCGGCGCACGCTACGCATTGACTTCAACTACGACAACACACAAGCGCCCAAGCATACATAGAACACAAGCGACACAAGCACTATACAAGCGACTTAACGTCTAAATTCGAACAATTGTGAACTATATAATGCACGTATAGGTATGTACAACGGCACTCAGACGTTTTTTTGTCTGTTTTCACTTACGAGATTGTGACTCTTTAGATAGTAGCTCAATGATGGTACGGGATAAACTAGATAAGGAACTGAAGATAGAACTGAGCATGTATTATTTAAATAGTATTTTTATAACATTTTAGTAAAAATGTCTTACGGTCTCCTGAGTATTTTATATTGTCCCAGCTCCTGAAATTGGGTGGTATCCTCGTTCTACTTCCCTGTCCAGACCTTGTTGTCTTGGTTCTAAAGAATTCTTCATCTGAGCTATCATCTGAGGATCTAGAGAAAAGTACTATTTTTAACCGACTTCAAAAAAGGAGGAGGTTCTCTGTTCGGCTGTATGTATGTTTTTTTTAAATGTATGTTCTTCGATTTCTCCGTCATTCGTGGACCGATTTTATAAAAATTGTCATGTCATGTCAGAGGTGGTCCCATATACATTTTATCGAAATCGGTTCTGTAGTTTGGTTTTTAAATCAAAATTACTGGAATATATGAAGATATGATCCAGGTAGTCAAAATTGTAGTCGGTTGTTTTTTTTTATAGTAGCGTACTATAGCATTACAAGTACGTAACTATCTATTATTGTACTACTTTGCCTTAACATTTAAGTCGCCTCTATAAGGGACAACTACATTTTCCTTACTTAACTTTTTATGATTTCATGCCCATAGCAAATAAGCTGACCAAATACAAGCCCGTTCTTTTTAAATTATAGTGAAGTATCTTATTATTTCTACTTGATTACTTGTTCATAATAGGCGTGTGGCCTAATGTTTAATTTATGACAAATAACAGGCTTAGTGATGAATATAACTAAATACATTACACATACTGAAAAAATATTTTGTTTTAGCTGATAAATCTCTGAGTTATGAGCGTTTAAAGTTTTAGGTGGGGATAGAGAGGGGATGCTCTATCCCTTTCTCGCAAAGCACGTGTTAGTATGGCATTTGTATGCCGCGCCTGAGGCTTGACGTCATAGCTCAGTATAGCGCGCTCTGTCTAGCTTGAAATTAAAATACTTATTCATTTTTGAATTATTTTAAAATTTGTTTTCGTTAATAGGCTTTATTAATGATCAGCTTTTTTATGAGGTAATAAAAAATTTGTAGTCATCATGCCTATTATTGTAAACTACCATTTTCTTAAAAAAATATATAGATATCGACAACAATTCATTTTTAGGAGTATTAGGATACAGACAGCCCTCATATTGAGTGCAAGCTAATTTATGCTTTATTTGTATAAGACATTGTGTCGATTTCCCACTGTAGCGCTTACTTCGTTGACGTCACGCGGCTTCTGCAACTGCGGGTGCGCCTCATCACTTCAGTGGAATTTCGACACTGTTCTGTACTAATATAGTACAAATTAGCTTGACTTTACCAAACCTTATAACAAGTGACTCTTGACAGTTTTATCGGCTAATGTCAAGAACAGTGCTTTATTATAATAGTTTGGTAAAAAATACAGCTATAAAGATCGTACTTACACAACAAAGGTGCCTCCGTAAGAGGTGTTCGAAGAAACTGCTGCAGATTTACTCATTTGCTTGTTTCTTGCCTCTGCTTCCATGGATCTTGTCTCCATAGACCGCGTCTTTATTTTTGGTCTTTTCCTTGAGTTGCTTTGTTTTTGGGACAACATGTAACAGTTAATCTGTCTCTTCAATTTGAAGTCGACACAATTTGCTTTACGTATTTCCCTTATGCGACTCAAATGAGAATAGTTTTTCACATGTGCTTTATAATCGACTCTTTCGCTAGAGACCGTAATATATCTGTAAAAACTATTTGTCAATTTCAGCATAGCTTTTAAAAATATTAGTTAATAATACATAACATATTTATATCACCCAACAGCCTAGCCACAACAGCTGTATCAAACATGCATTACTGTAAATGTTATTATTGTAAGTTTGCCATGGGCTTTGCTCCAGTTAGTTTGAATCCTGCAACAAAATATTAGACATTAATACCAACTCCTATAATTCAAATTAGATTTTCTGTAAGTACTAAAACTAAACAAAAACTAACCTATTTACAATATTTTTAAATCTATTAGAATAGGCTAGATGACTGTTTTTTTTATAGTCCTATTAAAACGTGGCCCATAAATATACCTGATTAATGAAAACAAAATGAAAATCTGATCAAAAATAAGCAACTTATAAGCATTTTAATATCATGCTAGACAGAGAGGCGAAACAGCAAATCGTGACGTCACTTCTCTGTACGCCATATAAATTCTATTCTGACAAGTAAAGCGTCATTTATTGTTTTGTGGGAAAGGGACAGAGTTGTCTCTAACAAAAACTTTAAACGCTCATAAATCAGAACATTATTAGCCGATTTAAATATTTTTTTCAATAAACAAATTATATTTACTTAAATTCTTCATCAAAGCTATTGGTTTCAACGATATAAACATCAGTCATCTACCCTATTATTACTGTACTACAAAAATGTTAACTAAAATTACTATAGTTTAAAATAATGATTTTAGGCGCTTATATTTTTGATATTATAATTTATATCATATTATATTAATATTTTCAAACAGTAATAATTAATAATATTTAATTGTAACCAATATGTGATGGTTGTTCCTAGTTTGTAATGTGCATAATGTTTAATTTAACTTGTAATAACACAATGTGCAACTATACGGGGAGGGCGCTGACGCTGAAACACAGGTTTTAAGCCTAGTTCAGCAGAAGTAACCAAAAATGTATCATGCGTTTGTATTTTTTGTATCATATGCTACTAGTTATGTACTCTTTGTGATTTTTTCATGGAATACAATTTATTATTATTATTAATTGTATTATTATTATACACTAAAAAAACAAAAAATACCCTACAAATGCTTTAATGCCTTTCTGGTGAGAAAAGTAGAAGTGTGGAACTCTTTACCAGCGTCTATCTTCCCGGCCAAGTATAATCCGGGGTCGTTCAAGAATCACGTGTGAAGATGAAGCACGCTTGCATAGGAGGTTGCTTGGGTTTCCTCCTATGCAAGCGTGCTTCATCTTGGATCACATCATCACTTTCCATCAGGTGAGATCGTGGACAAACGCAAGCATAGGAATTTATAATTTAAAAAAAACGTCTTGACGGCGGCGACGGATCTTGTTTGCTTTATAGTTAGGCATTTGTAGGGTATTTTTTGTTTTATAGTGTATATTGTAAATAGTTTCGTTTTAGTACCTACAATAGTTTATAAGTTTGTTTAGTAAAGAATATAAATAAACCTATAGAATAGTTTCAGCAATGAGGTTGAGAAACTCTAAATTATAATCTGAATTTTATATAAAGACATTTGTATAGATTTTTATTTTGTATTTGTGCGGTATGAATAAGATAACAGGGCCCCAACACACTTATGAAGAAAACTTTTAAACGCCGATAACGAAGCTGGATCCCCACATGATGCACACACAACACCATGACCCTAAAAATCCCATGGATGAAAAATCTCCAGGCAAACCATAGCATGGACGATCAAAGTAAACCTAGCTGCATAATATTATGGTTGAGGTCAATAGTATCAACCAGATCATAGATTAAGTATACAGATGTAGGCCAAAGTGAAGCATAAAGCTCAAGACGGGACAGGATAGTGAATCTCTGAGGATGTCCTCTGCTCCACCCAAGGGACCTAGGAATAAAATATATGGCAATTTGCAATATTGACTATGAACAAAATTCTAATTATTTTACAGGCTTTTTATTTAACTAGCGTTGTTTGTATGTTTTTAATATATTTTTCAACATCTTCCCAATTTGTGATCAAGCTTTTTACAGTTTTTTTTTTTGTGTTGATTCATGATGGATGTATTTTTTGTACTGATAAGTTGATGATAAGACAGACGAGATGGTACCATTGAACTGCATGTAAGGAACTAAAACCCTGATATCTGCCCCTTCGGGTCTATTTGATTTGTTCTCAAAAGTACTTTTCATCACTCATACTCGGAAATTAGGTCTGAAGTTGCTTGAGGAGCGGGTTGAAAGTAATACATTTCAGCCCTAGGGAGATTCACTTTCAACTGACAGTGACAGTTGACAAACGACATACCCTAAAATTATTTTTAAAAAACTAGTTCTTTTTTCACATAAATTTGTGTTGAACCATTAATAATTGAAGTAGTACTGAGGAGTACTAGTTCAATTATAAACTAATATCGTTTTTTTTTCTAAACTTAGATTTTTTGATTCGGTCCGTAGTGAAAATTGGTTCCTAAGTTTGGTTTTTAATTCAAAATAACTGGAAGAAATATGTCACCCAAGTAAACGAAATTGAGTATTTAGCGTTAAAGTTTTTCTTTTTATTGCTTGTGAGAGCCTCTATTCTAATAGATAACTGGTATTTCAAGAAATGACCAGCTCTTCATGATATTTCCAATTATTAATGCATTCCCTTGCAGGCACACTCAGGTTAATGTTAAATATCCATTATCGCAAATATTTATAACAGTGCCTCGCAGTTTTACCTTGGATTAAGTGGAAAAGGCCCGCTCACCAAGTACCTTTGATTACTGATATGAAAAGTAGCCAATGTTATTCTAAGGTATAATAATTTCAAATTTCAACATTTTTTGCATGTCCTTTCAGCCATGTTTTGTTAACAAACATCCAAACTTTCACATTGATATGAATCGGATATTATCAGTAGGACATTGCCTATAACTATTGCATAAAATAAATTGGCTTCCTAGGATTTGCATAACGTCTTTAAATTATATGATGATGATTATATGATATTAAATTATATATCCAAGATTGAGGCTTTTTGAAAAGATTGAAGGTTGAATTTCATGTGTGTCAATTATTTTTATAAGAATCTTTTGCATTTGAACAAAGCACTCTTTTATTTGACCTCTCTATACTTGCAGTGTAGCTGTTGTCAGGCAATATGTTTCATCCAATAGAGAATATGAATATATTTTATATGACTCACAAAAGAGCCGACTCGCAACAAAACAACTCATCGAAAATAAAATTTGATTATGTGCCCAAATACCGAAGTTATAAACATTTTAGTTTCATGTTTGACAGGGAGGGCACTATACTAGCTAATGTCGTCAAAGTCCACGATTCCAAACAAATTCTGTACTACCATTAGCGTGTTTTGCTAGAAAGGGACAGATGAGTTCCTCCCAAATACTTTGAATGCTTATATTTCAGAACTTTACCAGCCGATTTCAATATTTTTTTTCCATGGAAGCATCAGATTCATTTGAACTCTCCACTATCCACTATTATTTTTAATAATTAAAACACATGCATATTCCCTATTATGCTCATGCTGCACACTGACATGTTATGGTGGCCACTACATGCATTAAATAACATGATAAAATCTCTTTGATGTACCCTCCGTGCTATCGCCTAAAGTTTTATGCCATAATTAATGTTTTTGTAAAATTATCATGATAAGTTTTGGCTACGCCTAGTCTTAATTAACCACTAGTGTGGCCCTAATAGTCTAAGACTCAAACTTATAGGCTTATCAAAGATACCAGTGGCAGTAAATTAATTTGAATTTAATTCTATAATTAGGTTTTGTTTTCACATTCCAGTCTGTGTTCCCTGAAAAGTGCAGTCTTCAATCTAGAATTAAATGGAAATTGGCTCCTGATATTAAGTATGCTGTATCCTAAACCACATCATTGCTTAACAACAGGCAGGGTATGGTAAAACTACTACTTACTACAAGGTCAACTATTATTTGACCATTCTGTAAAGTGACAATTGGCGCCAATTCTTTATAACCGGCGTCTTCATGATAATATGAGCAATTTTTACGATCAGGCAATGACAACTACACCACCTTCCATTCTCTAAAAGTACCATAACAAAGAGGTAATGAAAGGTATGACTGGGTCATCCATTTAATGCATGTTCCAGTAGCTGTGTTTGTAATACATTTTATCTTGAATATCATTGAGTGTTTGTTTCATTGGCTCACAAGTTAATGTTGGCATCTGGGATAAAGCTTTTTCACGATGTTTTTTTAGTAGGTATGCATGCTTTGTTGACCCAAATGAGGTCGACCCGACCACTTATTAAGCTCCATAGGGGGAGTAGCAAGGGCACCTACTATTACATAACTTTATTTTGAGTAAAGCCACACAAAACAATACGACACAATCGACCAAACAGTATCGTAGTGGTTTGATGACAACAAGTAAATTAACCTATACTTATACTACGAATGAATTACGCGCGAGCGACACATTGGAACCACTTACATGCAAAACAAAGCCGTTATGAGGTGAGAATATTAAGCAAAGAGCAAAAACCATGACGGGCAACTGAATTTTATAAACAAAAATTATACATTTTTACGAACCCAGACCCACCATCACCAACCACCCATAGATTACAAAATCAAGTGAGAAAACGAAAACAACCCGGTGCTGCCACCTCACTTTTAGAAAAGTAGCTAGCTTTGTCTACTCTCTCTTCTCTTTGTCTTTGGCTTGGAGGATTTCAGTACTATTGGGTGATGGTGTTGTAATCCGTATTCTTTCAGCAGAGGTATTCACAACTCAATCATAAAAGTTTCCGCTTGGATCCACGTTCTCCGTCTCTATCATCCTGAATGTAGATGACTAGGACGGATAATGTGGTTCCGAACGGAAAACTTTCCGATTGAGTTGTGAGTACCCGTGCAGGCAGGCTTAAGACCTAGGATCTTGGACTTGGACCTGGCTATACCAGAGGCATTTTTTTTATTGCGTGGTCCATCTGATGATACTGGGTGTACTAGGCCCCTAGCACAGGCCGAGGACTAATTGGTCTTTCCCCGCGCGGGAAAGTAAGAATATGGATACGTCTGTCTCGTTTTCACGAGGAAAAAAGAGTGGATAGACGTTCAGGAATGCACACATAAGCATAATTTGGATTTATTTGTATTGGCGTATCGTATGGCTAGCGTGTCGCAAATACAGAGTATGACTCGAGTGGAGAGCTGGCGCTCACTCAACATAATAGTCTTCAAAATCCGTGCGCTTACAGTCTTACCTAAAATAATCTCAATTCTCTTAGTCACTGCTTAAACTTCTCTGTCTTGTTCTTGCATGTTACAGTTCACGGCAGAGAGAAGATGGCAGAGCATCTTAAGCAGTGACTAACGGTTGAGAAGTTTTTTAAGTAAAGCCGTTATTTCCCATCTTTCTCTCAAGTGGATTGTGGAATGAAGGGTGTAGGTACTTTGGAAATAAAATTAATATAACTGATTAATCACTTCTCAAGAGGATATCACTTTCATTAAAAATAAGGAGGGTCAGTCCTTCAAGATAGATCTCTCATCCTTTGTCTGTAGTCAGTGTGATTCTGTGTGTAATCAGTCTGATGGTCTGATGCTAGGATGCTAGTTAGTGTTTCATTCTTTCACATTTTATTACAGAATCGAAAAAATCAGTCTACATTAGGTAGGTAGATACATAGTTTCAATTTTTAGGTGGACGATATTGCGAGATATTCTAAAAACCATAAATTGATAACTACCTAGGTGGCCCATGGCAAGATATTAATTCCCTGGTACACCCAATTATCTTTAGGTGGACCAATGGGGGAAAAACGCCCCTGGTAAAGCCAGGTGAACCAATGTAGGTGCACCACGGGCAGGGAGCGGGTCTATGGAGCTGGTGAAATGAAACACAAGATTTTTTTGTCGTGTGAAAAAAGCTCTATACTATACTATAAATTTCTTTGGCTCTATAGCAGTGTATACCAGTGTTGCCGGTTTAGCTCTTAAAGAGCTGAATTTGGCTATATTTCAACATTAACGGATCTAAAAAATTGCATTTAGTGCTCTAGGTCGCAGGCCACACAGAAATGGTATCAGGCGCGGATATATTTATTTAAATTCGCATTTTGGCTCTAACGTGTTTGTGACATATATATAAAATAAAATAAAAATACAAATCGAACGCTACCGCTTAATACTGCCACTTGCCTGTCGACTAACTTTGAATACGTATTGTACGTACGATACGCTGTACGTTCGTTCTACGGATTCACGGGCAAAATGAAGGGATTTCCCCGTGAATCTTAGGTGCCAATACCTGAGTACTTGTGTTTATTGTTGACCCAATATGTTTCTATTTAGATTACATTTCTAAAAACTTGCAAGGTCATCAGCCATAAAACGGCCACTGCTGGATAAAGGCATCCCCCTTAATAAAGGGGTGCTGCCATAATCCCCACACTTGGCAGGCGGCTTGGGGACTACAGAACTCACCACCGTTACCAAGAGGACGCTGCTGGCTGCACAAGAGAAGTGAATAGAACGGAAATGTGACGGGACGCACTAGCCGGCATTAAATGTAAATGCGCTTGATGACAATTCTACCAATATACATGTTTTTAAACTGAGAATACTCAAAAATACAATATAAAAGACGCGTAGGAAACCAAACCACATTGCATCGTAATTACTAGATCAATTTTAATCTTTTGCAAAATGGCATTTCGAGCTTTTTACTTCTAATGATTGGCATTATATCGTCGTAGTTTCTATAAAAATAAGTGTGAAACTGGCGACAGCGGTTTTCCATACAATTGCTTTACAGCATTGATCGGCTTACAGCTGTCAAGCTGTTCTACCTAAGAAGTAGGATTTTCACTTTTCTGTACTGCTGCCCGTCCTCCGGTGGGTCTGGTTGCAGTATAAGGACATACCCAGGGCCAACACACCAAACAAAAACTTGCTACATTATACACTAATTGGAGTATGAATATTATGAATATTTTATAGCGTTACTACGTAAGACACAGATTTCGAGATACTTAATAGCTCTCCGACACACTTCTAGGTTGGTAAAAAGACATTATTACCTAAAACAAAACTTGTCAGTGCGAATAGTTGCGGTGAAGAATTATTTCTTGTTTTATTATTAAAATTAACACGAAAAGGTCTATAAAAGATGCATACACATCGTAAAAAAGTAAAATTTATCACGTTTTGTTTGTTTAGCTTATTGACTTTCTGTCCCGTAGATGGCTCGATTGCGTGGCCGCACATGAGGCAGCTACATTATTCGAAATAAGCCTTTTACGCAACACCTCACCACCAGCAACTTTAGACAACATATGATAAAACTGCATTGAAATTTTAAAATGATTTTCAAACATTAAAAATAATTATTTTCTTGAAAATGGTCCGATTGTATTGTGACGAACACTGTCAAACGGCCAACAAATAAAGTGTGACAAACGACACGGCAACGGGGACAAAAATAAGTATTTTCTCTCTCTTTGTTATCAAAGTTCGTGATCTTGTGATCTCGCTCGTTTTCACCAACACGAAGAGATGGCCCTGTCTAGCAGCCTTACCTAAAATAATCTCGATTCTCTTAGTCACTGCTTAAATGTATCTGTCCTTTTCTAGCACGTGCAACTTCACGTCAGAGAGAAGATGGCAGAGCATCTTAAGCAGTGACGAACGGTTGAAAAGATTTTTAAGTAAGGCCGAAAATGTCATTGGTTTAGCTCTTTTTTAGATCATTTTTGCCTCTCCTTAGCTCTTTTACAAATTAATAATTGCAGCACTGCCAAATACTCAGAGTCATTACTCAGTAATGTCATGATTGGGGAGTTTTGGCGGGAACACGGAAAAATCATGTCGTTCGGCACCCTTATCATGGACGTTCGCGATTCCGATTGCGAGCGTGCGCGAGCAGGAGAGCGCATGGCGCGAGTGGTTTGGTACGAGCAGGATGGCATGCTATCGCAATCGGAATCGCGAACGTCCATGATAAGGGTGCTGGTCGTTGCATTCTATTATTTTCTTAAACTTGTGTTTTTTTGCGAATTATTGATTAAAAATGGTGGTGTTTTATTCATTGAGTGTTGAAGTACATGCACGAGTGTGGGCAAGTGATATAATGTGGTGAAACATGTCTTTTCGTGTTGTTTTCAAAACTCCGTAGAAGCTCATAGTAAAGTCGCCACATCTTTACTAGGGTATGACTTGGACTCGACTATGACTAATTTCGTGTGACTTAATGTGATTTCATGACTTATATGACTTGATGATAACAAATAAATGTGCAAAATTCATAAACTTGACACTGGCAGAATGAACAACGTGCGATGCCAAAAACTAAGAAAAAAAAATACATGATTGTCATGTCGATGTCGGCAGTAGCCTGTCGCAGCTTCAGTACATTTTGTATGGATAGGCAGGGCAGGGCAAAATTTTAATATCGCCGAACATTCTCGCCATGATGATGCCCAGAGACCCGGCTGCTACATCTCTACCAAAGAGTTCGGAACCACTCAGTCAACCAACCTCATACGTGGTGTTAATGTATCGTAGAGCTGTCGTAGCTGTCATTAATAAATATGAATATAACTTAGAAATGCGTGTATTTATTAATATTTCACCGGCCAATCACGAAGGTGCGTGCTCCCAGTAACTTTACTCATGTACGCACACCTCTAAATTGGCCGGGTTATAAGGTTTCGGTTAGTTTAATTACATCCTCTATAGTTACGGGGTGACTCGACAATAATGTACTGCCGGCATAATGATAAATCGCCATTTGTTTTGCCGCCAACATAAGACTGTCGTAATTAAACAAATATTTTATTTTGCTATGTGAAATACTGGTATAAACAAGTTTAATTCAGTAAAAATAAACAGTTTAGCATGTCGTGTGCGATAAATAATGTTATGTTGTAAATGTGAAAACAATGTTTAACAGAAACTGTGAGATTTATGTGGACTGAAGACGGGAAGAAAAGACAGGCAAAACATGTACGGCCTTACCTAAAATAATCTCGATTCTCTTAGTCACTGCTTAAACTTTTCTGTCCTTTTCTAGCACGTGCAACTTCACGGCAGAGAGAAGATGGCAGAGCATCTTAAGCAGTGACTAACGGTTAAAAAGTTTTTTAAGTAAGGCCGCATATCTCAATGAGAAAAATGGGTTTTTATTGCTAGTTTTCCTGAGATGCAGGTCGGTAAGTACGATGTGTGAAATATTTGTTCTGTTTCATTACTATAGGGCGTTGGAAGCACTTAAATTGCATATAGTAGCATAATATTATTCTAAGAATTCGTTGGAGAAATAGTCTCGATAGCCGTGAATGAATCCTTCAATTGAAGTACTTCAGCTGTGTTCGTCCTTCATTCACTACTTCAGCAGGCTAATCATGTAACTGTTCGGGATCGCAATTTGTCATAATTGTCACTTGTCACTGTCACGCCAAAACTCATTTGACCCTGCAGGGGCAGGACGTAACGCCAAAAGACCGACGGATTTGCTTTTCATAATTAGGAAATCAATGCTTTCGTTCGTTAACGATAGCGAGAGAAATCCCTCCGTGATACCGTGAAGCTGTGACAGTGACAAGTGACAATTATGACAAATCGCGATCCCGAACAGTTACATGATTAGCTTGCTGATAAAATGTAGCTACTTCTTAGTTCAGCTGTCTAGTTCACTCGACGTCGCGCAGTCGCGAACGATGAGACACGAACAAGCCCAGTGAGGAAGGATAGATAATGCTATCACGCTCTGTTTTAGGTACTGAAGTAATAGTCTATTTCACTCAATCTTTGGCTCGTTGCGTTCGGTCCTCTGGTTACCTATTACGATAGTTCGAGAACGATTTTAGGAGTCCTCTAACTTTTATCGTACTTTGCTCGTTATACAAAATACCTAATATTGAACTAGGAAGGAAAAGGGCAATGTACAATTTACAAACACGTTTGTACGAGCTTGGATATAAAATGAAGCAATCATAGTAAGCGCACTGTTTTCCTTCGTTCAAATGCAGTTCAAATCAGCAACTGGACTAGTGAACTAGATGAGTGAAGTACTTCTTTTAATGAAAAGTTATGTACATATCTTTTCATTTTAGTGACACATTCTGTGCAAGCCTGGTGTCGAAGTCCATTTCAATAATCATTTATCGATATCGATAAAAATACTTTTCGGCACAGCGACTATACTAAAATATCAGGAGACAAAAATTTGGCTTACGTACTAATAGGAATATAACACCTGAGTAGAGCTTATACAGCTTTACATGTAACTCTACTTTTGTATGTAGTTTTAGCTTTACTTCATTGTTAATATTTTGCGTGAGCAAAACATCAAACTTTGAAAGAAAATATTCAGATTCATTTGGACCCACCCCTTGGAACCAGATATGCTTGTTGGATATACACCAAGCTACACGAGGCTTCCAATATACTCTGTAGGCACTGATTATTATTATTTAATTAATTTATTATTCCCACCCGTATTTAGGGGGAGGCTTTTGTCCAGTAGTGGACGTCTTCTGGCTGATGTCTGTGTCTATTTATTTTATTCGTAATTTATTTTCTTTTTACATTGTTGACAGTCTTATCTTAGTAATCATAATATTAATGTTTCAGTCACTCACCCAATGGCAAATTTCATGAGGTGCAAAATATCTTCTCTAGTACAACAAAGGAAAGTAATAAGGATGAAAATTCATCCGCATCGATAATTAAATCTACCATTTCATTTCTCTTTAGAATCAAGTGCAAGAAAATTAATCATCAAAAAATAATTATTAATGAAAACAATAACAATCTCTTGCAGATGACATGAAAAAGACACAACCACAAGGGATCTATAATTATATTATAAGCTTGGTATTTTGGATATTTTGTATTATTTACCTATATAAAATTATCTCAATGTTACTGGTTTTGTTTTGGTGGTTAACAAAATACTTTAAATTCATACCTAACCATCAAAACAAAATCGGTAACGAATAGCAATAACTGGCGAATAAAAAGTGCACCATGCATGAAAATTCGTCGATATCGATATTTCATGGCGGTACAGCACTAAGCTCTTCTTTTTTTCATGTTGGCTCTACTGGTTGTTTACTATGATTGTACCAACTGCAATTGTTTTGCCACGCGTGACATTAACATTTCATGAAAACGTTTTTTTTTCTTTTAAGTTTGGACTCTTGTATAAGTATTATACGCTGCCACTCTCTTTGGATGTCGGAGTTTTGGCGGGAACACTGAAAAATCATGTCGCTGCATTCTATTATTTTCGTAAACGAATGTTTTTACTCGAATTAATGATTAATAATGGTGGTGTTTTATTCATTGAATGTTGAATAATATGCACGAGTGTGGGCAAGTGATATAATGTGGTGAAACATGTATTTTCGTGTTGTTTTCAAAACTCGGTAGAAGCTCATAGTAAAGTCGCCACATCCATAGAGTAAGTAAATACTCATGCCAATAGTAAAGTAAAGATGGCGACATCTTTACTTTACTATTGGCATGACTTTGACTGGTTTCGTGTGACTGACTGATTTCATGACATATTTGACTTGATTTTAATATCAAAGCTAAAAAATTCATGGACTTGATACTGGCAGAATGCACAACGTGCTATGCCAATAAAAAAGAAAGAAAAAAATTACATGTCATGTATGTTAGTGTCAGTTTATCATTTTGCGTTTGCAATGTTGTTGTTTTTTATTTTTGAAAAATATATTTTTGCTCCCTGAGAAATTATCGTGACTAACGTTTCCGCAAAATATATTTGGATGATAAATGACACTATCGAGTAAATAATCAACGGTTTGTATTGAAAACCTTCGTTCCAAAACACTTCTGTTAATACCCTATAACCCCAATACAAATACAACAAAAATTTTGACCACGTACGTATATAACTTAGATATTTACTCAATCGGTTACTGAAAATAGAAAGGTTATATTACAAATTATTTTTTATAGATTTACTACTGAATACTAAAAGATAATATAGTCAATTAAACTCAGGTTTATTAGTTAAGTTGAGTGCATCATTGTGCCTTATGTTTAATGGTTCTTGCACCTATAATACATGAAACACCTGCGGTACATACGGGGTAACTGCGGTACCCCGTTTGTTTCATAATAAATAATGGATCTTTATAAAATGGTACTAGGAGTTATACTTATTTAGATTCCTACCACACCTCTAAAGAATAGAATATTTTTTATCAAAACTGTGTACAAAAGGCAGCGACGTTGATAATGGAATGATCGAACCCAGCGCTTGCAAATCGATCAAAATAAACAAGACAACACAATCAAGTATATCTAGCTAAAAGGAACGACGATATATACAAAAAGTATGCATATTACATTTACCGGAAAATAGAGATAGCGAATCTAATTAATGCATGACAAAAAGAGAACACATGTACATGTATTAGAAGTTTGTATTGTCGTATCGTACGGCTCGCATGTCGCAAAGGCAGAGTATGACTGAAGCGAGTGGAGAGCCGGCGCTCAACATATTTCTTCAAAATCCGTGCACTTATTTCCCGTTCATTCATCTTATCATTGTCGCTGACAAAAGGTACCTATTATAAATAAACTAAATTTAGAAAATGAAAGAAAAATATGGTACCTATTTAATAAACATGTGACTGATCTGAACTGAAAAAGCACTATAAGAAGGTGTATTTTTTTTTCTCTTTATTAGTCTTGCGATTGACCACATCCTGCCTGATGTTAAGCAACGATGTGGTCTTAGATGGTGCACACTTACCTAGTAGGAACCTGTTTACTTTGGTTTTTTTAGACACTTACGGCCTTACTTAAAAAAACTTTTCAACCGTTAGTCACTGCTTAAGATGTTCTGCCATCTTCTCTCTGACGTGAAGTTGCACATGCTAGAAAAGGACAGAGAAGTTTAAGCAGTGACTAAGAGAATCGAGATTATTTTAGGTAAGGCCACCATATTGTACTTAAAGGAAACACAGCCTGGCAGAGAATTCCACAACCCGGGGTTGTTGCAACATGATCCTTGTGGGTCTTAACGTCTTAGACACATGCTATCACATACAAAAACTATTTCTGTGTTATTCATGAATATTTCATTCAGTTCCAGAAAAATAAAATGAAATAGCACAAAAATGTTTAAAATTGAGTCATATGTGACTCCGATCCTGCTCAGCTACGTTGATAAGTATGTTCGAGACTTCAAACCAGCAGATGCGCAGGTAAGAACGTAATTGTATTGAAAATGGAAAGATTGAAGATAATGTATGTAATGTTAACACAGAAATAGGCTGCCACCAATATGACTTGGTTCCTATTTAATTCACTCACTAAGCTAAAATGTGTCTGTGTCTTTGTATGGAAGAATAAAAGTACATTGATTCACTTTGAGAAAGCATCCAGGCTCATACTTAACCCGTGCAAATCCTATCATTACAATACGGTTAAGTCTTGAAACTTTCTGGAACAGTTTCTGAGTGGCAGTTACGCTTACTAAATAGTGACTATGTGTAAATTGAATATTAAAAAACCCCGGTTAGTTACTTCTATAAAATTCTTGTATAATTGAATATTGTTGGTAGTTTTTTACTACCATCTAGCCCTAAACAAAGCAAACCCTGTACTATGGCAATCAAATAATTGATAGATAACTGTTTATTGTTTTGCAAATGCAATTATTTAAAATATCCAGCCACAGAATGAACATTTATGATAGATAGATTAACTCTTTATATATTCATGCAACTTCTAATTAATATGGGACCACCTCGGGAGTATAAAAAATAATAATAATAAAAAACATTTGAAAAAAGAAATTTCAAAATCAGTCCACAATTGACGGAGAAATCGAACATAAAACATACATACCGTCGAACATAGAATCCTATATATATATCCATATCTTTTTTTTGAAGTTGGTTAATAATAATTTAACTTTTACTAGAAATTATTATGTCAATTTTAGGTGTCACTATGGGGGGGAGGTGTGGCACTCCACAACCTCGTGCTCAAGGCTGATGTGCTGCAGCAAGAAGTGTCACTGCCTTTTACTCTGGTCTCGGGGCGCATCCACGAGCTTCTTATACAGGTTCCATGGACAAAGATCATGTCCGAACCTATTGTGGTCACCATTGATACCATAGGTAATGAATTTATGGACAATATAGATTTTTGTTTTATTTATACGGGAATACTCACGTTTAATTAAATCGGATACTCCGACTATAGTTTCGATCACATCCGGTGACCTTTTTCAAAGAGTGAAAACAGAGCCCGACGCGCGTGCAGCTGCGTCCTGCTTAGCACTGCGGGCCGCTGCGCGTCGCGCGCGCGATGACAGTGGTTGCTCTGCGGGCGAGGGGGTAGGGGCGGGTAGAGTGTCGTGCTGCGCCGGCGCTCTCTGGAGCTCTTCATCACTGGAATCGTCTCGTGCGGTGTCGGGAATATTCCAGCACGCGGAGCTCACCACGTCGCCTTCAGATACGCGTCCACTCTCGCGGGCCCCATGAAGACAGGGTCTCCAAGAAAACAAAAACAAAAAAAAAACCACGTCAGTTTTCATAATAATATAGATTTTTGCTCACTAAAGTTTTATTTTTTTTGTACATCAAGTGACGAGACGAGCATGACGTTCGCCTGGTGGTAAGCGTCACGCCTGCCACTAACAGTAGCAGTGCCAGAATTATGAACTTGCAAACACAATCCTGCGCCGCACTGCGCTGCGCCTGTCACCCTGAGATATTAGATGTTAAATCTCATCATACCTAGTAATTTTTCTGGTAACATTGCCCTTCAAATCGCAACACATTAATGCTTGCTCACTACTGCTTAGCGGTTGAATAACTGACAAAGGTGTGGTACTACCCCAGTCGGACTGCAGTGGATTCCTACCACTACAAATAAAGATATATATATTTAACACTGTTTTAAACTATCACGGTTGTTCACTATAGTTCTATTATTATTAACGGGATATTTACCATGATTATATTGTGAAATGAGCTCCCGATATTTCGGCGCAGTTGCATGCCCATGTTCACGGGCAGACTGAAGATTGCGGGTGGTTGTTAAACAGTTCAAAATATCAAGGGCATTCATAAGAAGGGAGCTTATTTCACAATAAAATCATGGTAAATATCCCGTAAATAATAATATAACTATATATTTAGTACCTAAGTTACCGTTTTTTTAAGGTTAACTTAAATAGCAAAACCTTATCCAAATGTGGTGTTTTATGAGGCATTTTTCACGAATAATCAGTTAACAAAACTTAATACCGAAAAACAAAATACTTTGATATAGTGTGATGAAACAACAAAAGACAGTCTTTTACTTTTCTTGATATTTTTGTGATTTCTATGCTATAACCCGGTCTGAATATCTGTGCACCTCGCTTTATTGTTATTATTGTTTTTTAATAACAAACCCTTCATCAATAATAAATTGATTTGAAAAGGTTAGTAAATTTTTTTTACCTCCACATTTCTCGAAAAAACTTTTTTTCACACCGTACCCAGACCGCCGATATGACGTCACGAGGTCAGGTGCACAGATATTGTGACCGGGTTGTAATTAGGTCCATTTTCTACTAATGAAGCTATGTTGTATTGATTACAGAATGTGTTCTTAGTTTGTCCCGACCGGGACAAATGTCGAGTGAGGAAAATGTCTCCCAATCAGTCAGGTGAGAAGACATATATAATATTGAGTTTTAGATAGATAGAAACACTTTATTGTGCACACTCAAAGTGGCGGCCTTATCGTAAGTAGTTAGGCCCGCTCTTAAAATTTACCACTTTAAATCATCCCGAGCAAATCCCCTTCCGACACAAACCACTTGAATGAACTACCCAAATATAAATTTTCATCACTATACCTTCAAAAACAAAGAACTTGCCATACAACATTCCACCCCCCCTTTCCCCCCTTAAATCATCCCTGTCAAAAAAAAATGATTACAGCATTTTTTATTTTTAGTGAACTATCCAAATCCAAATTTTCGTGAGTCAAAGTCCAAAAACAAAAGACTTTCATACAAAAGTTTCCCCCCTTAGTTTCGAAAAATCCCTTCTTAGTACACTTCTACGCTTCGAGACGAATACACCCTCCAAATTTCAAGGATGTACGACCAGCGGCTTGGGCTGTGCGTTGTCTGTCAGTCAGTCAGACAGTGAGTCAATCAGTCAGGACAGAGCCTTTTATATATTTATATAGATTACGAATTAGGTTTGATAAAAGAAGACAAAACATTTTTTTACTAAAATAGGATTATAATACGTTTCAGTGTTTTATGCATAAGACGGGAAAAGTTTATTTTTATGTGCTGGTGTGGTTTGCGAGTGACTCTCACTTAGATAATTTATTTTGAATTTCATGTCACCAGCCGAAAAGCTCAAGTCGTCGAGGCGCCGCCGGGCTACATGCAAGCTCTTGTTCGAAGGATAGTCAGCAACATAGCATTGAGAGTGCATCATCTGATAGTAAAATACGTCCAAGATGATATTGTCATGTCACTGAATGTGAAACATTTAGCTGTGGACAGCGCTGGCGTGAATTGGGAACCCTCTTTTGCAGGTACTTTTGACATTCATTATCAGCTAGAAGAGGATCTCTGCTAAACGAAAGCTCCCCCTGATAGGGGGGCATAATCCTCACCATTGGCAGGTGGCTTGGGGATAACAGACGCACGGGCACGGGCAGCAGCATCCTATTGGTAACAAAAAGTTGCTGCTGCCCGTCCTGGATGCAGTTTTGGCATATAAGGCTAGATGGCTGGTATTTTTTTTTGAGCTATTAAAATGTGGCCCATAAATATAGCTGATTAATGAAAAGAAAATGAAAATCTGATCAAAAATAAGCAACTTATAAGCATTTTAATATCATGCTAGACAGAGAGGCGAAACAGCAAAGCGACGTCACTTCTCTGTACGCCATATAAATTCTATTCTGACAAGTAAGGCGTGACGTCATTTTTTGTTTTGTGGGAAAGGGACAGAGTTGTCTCTAACAAAAACTTTAAACGCTCATATATCAGAACATTAGAATAGAATAGAATAGAATAGTTTTTATTACCAACCACATAGAGAAGTACATATTTGCTTAAATTAGGTACATAGTTCAAAATACTCTGGGCAATGGACAACGTGGAAATAGGCTAGATGACTGATCTAGCCTATTTCCACGTTGTCCATTGCCCAGAGTCGAATTGAAAATACATATGAAGCGGTCATGTAAACACTCATTTCCGTTGACGTTGCCACAGCAGTATTAGGGAAAAAAGTACGGCAGGGCAAGCGGAAACGGCAATGGCTGAATGTAAACGCGGTATAAAGTGAAATGTCTCTCACAATTTTAGGTGGACAAGCTTTTAATTTTTCTTGTTTTGTTTTTTTACTTTCCGTGGGTGCAGACATCGACCAAGCTCAGCCAGTGATAAGGAGACTGATGAGGTTGGATGATCTCACTCTATGCTTGGACAGGGCTGATGCCGACGGGAAAATAAGGTTCTATCAGGAGCCGTTATTGTATAGATGTCAGTTGGACTTGAGGTAAGAGTAATTTAAAATGTTAAAAATAAAAAAAAAGCTTTAGAGTACTGGGTCGTTTCAGAATTGTTGCCAAAAACAGATTAAAAAAAACTTGATTAAGTATACAACCGAATTCAAATTTTATTTATATATGTGTAAGATTTATTTTAGCTTGTTCGTATACTTCGTTTTTTAAACTGGTTTTCGTTTTTGTAGAGTTCAAACAATAGTGGACCTTATTCCTTCGATATAGAGTAAGCACTTACCTTAAGCGTTTAAGATAGGTCTTAAAATTGGCGGCAGAACTGATGGAACCTAATAAGCGTTATCTATAGTTGTCTAATGTCTTCTCGTTATGTCGTTCGTCAGTCGTTTCACATAAACGCTTATCCGCGTTCCGTTTTTATCGTAAATCACTCTACGCACCATCTTGCATGCTGTACAGCCCGCCAAGGCCGCTGTGCTGGACGTAGCATCGAGCACGTCGTGCGCGCATCCAGCTGCGGGATGTTTAGAGAGAGAAACCAACATGTTTCTCTGTGTTTCTCTGTTTGTCTACGGCTGGACGAGGAGTGAACTAATTGAGTGAACGAGTAATTTTTTTTGTTATTTTGCCCACAGGGCAGGCTAAAGCCGTACCACCAGGTCATACGTCAACGATACGTTTTTGTTTGTTTATTTAGTCCGTACTTGAGGCATTCCACAGACAAGTGGAACTTGTATCTTTCAATGATTTTTGAAAGCGTTTCGCAGTCCATTTTGACATGATGTCGCCTCGCGATACAAGCTTAGAGCTTGAGGCAATGAGGCAGTAGCCAGTATAAAAAACAAAATATTGGAATCTGCTGTACAGCAAGCTTATACACGATCGTTCTGCTGTAAAGCCCGCCAAGATAATGTTTGTTCGCGGTGGTGGGGGCGCTAGCTGGAATCGCGTCCAGCAAGTCCAGCAAGCGACATTCATTCATTCATTCAATTTGCTGTACGTCAAGACTATTCACTGTCGTTTTGCATCGTGCATCGTGCATGACTTTGGCGGGCTGTACAGCATGCACGATAGTGCGTAGAGTGCTTAACTGAATCGTCCATAGTCATAAAACCGTTCGTTCGTTTTTCTTAGAGAAACTAGTTTTTAAAAGCGATCCAGAAAAAAACACCCAGCACTATTAGAGTGACAAGACGAGCGAGACGATAACCTGGTGGTAAGCATCACGCTTGCTCGTAATAATTGCAGTACCAGATTGTGAACTTGCGAACTAAATCCTGCGCCGCATTGCACTGCGCTCTTCACTCTGAGATATTGAATGATAGTGAATGGTCTGTCTGAAAATAAGTCCACAAAGGTGATAATATCCATACATATAAGTGTGATTGGGTTTTAATAGTGATGCCGAATCGATAAAAACAAAATTATTTATTGCATATGATAAATAAATTCACGAAATGTGTCGGCCCTAGCGACCAAACTGAGTGTTAGCCCGTATCTTGGTAAATAGTACCTACCCAGTCGCATAGTTCGAAATTTTGTACATTATACTTGTCATATTTTTTGTTTTATGTTACACAAATGGAACCACCTATAACTACAATCATCATAGGTATGTATTAAATAGCCTATATGCATGCATATTATGTTTCATTTATTAAAAATAATAGTATAAGTGTTGAGTTTAATGACTCTGATATTTATATTGAAGGAATAATTGGAATCGGCTGGTAAAGTTCTGAAATATAGGTGTTAATTTTTTTTAAGGAATAAATCTGTCCCATCATATTGTGACGCCGCTGTTTCTTTTGCAGAATTCTGACGCGGCTGGTGTCAGCCACCACACGGCGCGCCAGCAGTCTGAGCATTCAGCTGCGGTCGTCGAAGCTCGCGTGGGGAGTGACGGGAGATCAGCTGTCGATGCTGATACGGCTGGTTCGGGAACGAGCGGTGGAGGCAGCCTCGTCGCCTGTACCGCCTGCTAAAACAACAGACCGCGCCCGCGAGCCCGCTCAGGCCGCACCCCTTCGTGCGTATATACGATACATAAAATGTTACAGGACTAATTAAACTCGTAATCGGTCGGTCATTCGAGGGTAGGCCTAAGTATAGCGGTGGACTATTAAATAGACTGGTTATATTATATCGGTCGGTCTTTACTTTGAGTACTCTCAAAGTAATGACTCGACCGGTGATAATGAATGACCGCAATCGACCACTAAAGCATATACCAAGGCAGTTAACAGCAAAACAGCAAAATAAATGAAATCTTGGACAGTTTGGATGTTTCGCTCTTTGGTCTTTCTGATCTTTGGTCATTTTGCTTCTTGGTAATCCTTGGACGTACTTACGCAAACTCTTTGCACATTTTCTTCTTTTGACAACTTGCGTCCCTGGGTAATTTTGCGCTTTTGACATTGTATGACATAAAATGTCCAGATGCTCAGTCAGCGAACACGGCAGAGCCCGCCAACTCGGAAAGCTGGTCGGAGTGGGCGTGGTCGTGGCTGCCGACGCTGGTGGACCGCGAGAGTGGTGCACAGGCGCCCGCGCCGGCCGCACCCGTGCCGCTACACTTCGCAGCCTATTTCGACGACGTCTCTGTTGTCTTCAAGGTGATTATTCAAACAGTAGTAGACTTGTGACTTATGTCTTTTTATCGCCGGATTTAAGGGATGGCAATCGAGGCAACTGCCCGGGACCTCTACAGGAGAGGTGGAGGCCCACATAAATTGAACTTACTAAAAAAGTTTGATAATTCCTAATAATTATGTTAGCTATGAGAAGATTTGAGATTGATTTGTCTTATATATTATCAAAGAAATGTATGATTTAACAGCCAAAGCCAAGGGTAGAGATTAAAGCAACCCGTTCCTATTAAGGAGACCTTCGTCCAGCTGTATATATGTCCTGTCTGGTGATTATGATGACTCCTTTGTTGCCCCAGGGTCTCCACACCTCTAAATCCGGCCCTGTCATAAAAAGTAAAAGACAGTCGTTTGTTCTTATTCTATGTGGGGACGATAAGTCCTGCACTGACGTCCCTCTTAGGGTGTACTATCCATTTCCTATGCCAGCATCTACGCGAGAAAACCCAGCTCCCTAAAGTGTTGTTAGCGCTCGTATGGTAGCGAAAACGTGTGGCGTAGCCTGACTCTTGATTCTAAACAATCACCGATGTTCAGTAACGGCCGATCAGGTTAGTATTCGGATGGGTGACCGTGACTGGGATTTATATCTGAGCGCTGTAGTGGGTCGGATGGCACGTTAAATTGTTGGTCTCGGTTGTTTGTTCTATTTTTTCTGTAAAAACAACCGGCAAGCCAGGGTCTTCGTGCGGCACATTAACTCTTAACACTAGGGCTGGCTGACTTAGGTATTTTGTGATCCATAAAGCTATATATATAATAATAATAATAATAATATAAATATACTTGACACAGCACTTGTCAGGAGGTTCCTCACTCTGCAGCCATAACCACCGGTAGCTAGAGCCCTGCCCCGCTGCCGGCGGCACTATAGGTTTAGGATTTTTAATAATATCATAAATATTATTAAAAATATTTTATAGTTATATTATAAAAAACTTATATTTAAGAAAGAAAATAAGTACGGAGAGATATGAATGTTCTTTGAAATTCAGTAAAATCTTAAGGATTGCTACACTTGTATGAAACATCCCGTATTTATATTTTTATTTTAGTTATAAACAGTATGAAAAATTATGACCTCTGGCAGGACTTGACCTGCATACGAGCAATCAATGGGGTCCGTCCCAACTGCTTTGCCAATTAATCTACAGAAGTCTCTGCCCTACCTGTCATAATTATCAAACTGTTTTTAAACTATCAACTAAAGCGTTGACGGAAACCCATTGATTGCTCGTATAGTAGTATGCAGGTTCAAGCCCTGCCAGAGGTCATAATTTTTCTTACTGTTCAAAACTTGAAAAAATACCATAGTAATACCCAAAGTGTGGAACCACTTCATATAAACATTTTCACCCGTATTTATGTTTTATATCAGGTGATGGAAACAGACAGCAACTATCGGAAGCGCTCGCGCGGCATATTAGAGTTCTCCGCGACTCAGACCGCATTCAAGAGCTACGTGTGTAATCCGACCACGATCCGAATGCGTGCCGGGACGCGCTCGTTCACGCTCTCGTCCCGGGGCAAGTGCGTCTGCGGCCATCTGGACTACAACACGGTAGCAATAAATCATATATTTATTTATTTATTCATTTCGCACGATTCAGTGCTTTAGCACTGTGATGTGAATAAACTTCAGTGCTACAGGGGAAAAAGTCACTTCCAGACTCAGTTATCTGAGGCGAGGAATAAGCACCTGCAGATACTGGTGAACGTCTTCTGATGACTCCCCATTAGAGCAATCAACCAGGTTCAGAGTTAAGAGTACGTCGTTTTCTAAAGCTACAAGACAACGAGTGTACAAACTACAAATACAAGCACTTGTATATAAGTTCGAGACAAAACATCTACCTGTAACTGGTAACTGGTACATGAAGCTAGTACAATAATAAGCTTGTACTTGAAGCTTTATAAAACAGAGCCCTGATGTCTGATATAACTTTGTGAATACCAAACAATTTTAATCGCTTTAAAAATAAGTGTTCGTCGTTCAGTATTGAAGATTGTCGGATCGTCATGTTCACAGTTGATGGAGGAACCGACGTTCTATCTACGTAAGAAAGACAGTGAAGGACCAGAAACGGTATGGACGTGGCCCGACGATGATCTCAGCCAAGTAATTGAGACTGGACAAGCAGTGGATGAGCAATTCATGTCTGCACCAGAACTGGTCGGTCGTTTTACTTCTTATGTTTACTTTTTCTTTCCATATCCTACCACAATAATGGTTGTTCATATATTTATGGATTTGCCGTCTAATTTTTTAATTATTTTTTTCTATTCCTTTCATATTTTCATATGCATGGTGCTAATTAATCAGCTAGGGAGCGGTCCTGAGCATGTTGTATACAAGATAACAAACAACTTTTGAAAACGCACGAAAAAAAATCAGCTGTGCCATACAAAATATTCATAGATCTTGTAATAAAGTGTATGGAACAGCTGTTTTTTTTTCGTGAATTTTCTACGTTCGTTATTCGTAATTTGTTTGATATCTTGTATACAACATCCTCACAACCGCTCCCTAGCCGATTAATTAGCACCATGATGTATATACATGTTTTGGATGGCTTTCAGCACCAGCAACAAGCGTCCGAATCAGCAAAGCCAACATCTAGTTCGGGATGTCCAGACGTAGGCCAACCAGAAGAGCCCACATCGGCCCAGGAAATGAAAGAGCCAAAAGACAGCGGTGTCGAGTTCTGGACACAGATGGCGCCCCAGTTCTTTGTGGAGTATATACATGAGCGATCGCCACCCGAGGTTGTGGCAAATCCGTATGAAAATCCACCTGCTGACTTTCAATACAGGTCTCTTTTTTACTAACAACACCCTGTAAAAGTTAAAGCGTTTAAATAAAATTGTCTAATCTGTTCAACAGATTGAAGAAATAATCCAACTCGTTTTCTAGTTTTGAAGTTCGAAGTGACGTTAGATTTTGAAAGTCATTGATTAAAAGCAGAAACCGAACCGGACCCTTATCATGGACGTTCGTGATTCTGATTGCGAGCGTGCGCGAGCGGGAGGGCGCATGGCGCGAGTAAGTTCGTACGAGCGGGATGGCATGTTATCGCAATCAGAATCGCGAACGTCCATGATAAGGGTGCCGGTCTGAGTGGTTTGACTTTGTAGAAGCCTATGCCATGCCTAGCAGTAGACTACGATGAGCTGGTTCTGATGTTTATAGTCTGACCCCATGCACCCATACATGACCCAAAACTTGGTTCTGATCCGGGCTTTGGTCATTTCTGCGCCTCTCCAGGATCTGCGCCCTGTGCCTGGGCACCTCTGCCACCGCCCTAGTTACGGCACTGTATTTAATTGATGAAACTATGTGTTTTGAATTCCAGTGACTGGGTTGAGGAGTGCGAGGTGAAAGTACATCTTGAGCAAATGGAGGTTCGAGTGTGTATGGGCCTATTGCACCGGCTGTCTGCTCTTCGTACTGTCTTTCAAGAGCTGCCACCGGTGCCTTATACAGGTAATTAACATTTTTATTCGAATACGCATCAAGGGCGGTTATAATTCTTCACAATTTTTTATTAAATTACCTGAATGAAGTTGCTGTAGTCTAATCGGGACCACATGACATGAAATCGTGAGGTCGCCAGTTAAAAATTGAATCTCTCTAGAGACTGGTTTTCTGGTCCACTGGTTCTTGTATTGGGTATAACACTCGACAACAGTGTGTCGTCTGCATATCCAAGGGACACCCTATCAGATCGTTAATTTATAGCAGGAAAACCATCGCAGAGAGCACCGACCCCAAAAGAGAACATTGACATAAATGTCTAATGCCAGATGGAGTTGGAGGTATCGTTCTACCAGCATCTAGACGCGGAGAACTTACAAACTAAGATACAAACAAGTTTGCCTTTTCTTCAGCGGTATGAGCTAGCTCCCAAGTTTTAGCAGTGGAGGAAGTGAGGGACCGCAGATGTTCGCATCGACTGATTTAGCTAGGGAACAAAACGCTTTACTGGTTACAACGCCAGTTTGTTCCCTATTTGACTAATGTGGCCAAAGCGAACCCTCTGAAGAACCTTATTACAGGACTTGGCTGTTAAACGCTTTCTTATTCTGACGCGTATCCCTTGTATGACGGTTTCGAATATCGGGTCAGGCTAGGTGAGCCTCATGTTTCAGCGCTTCTTTGCAACAACTTTGGGCCCAAACCAAGGGCGAGCTTTGCCGACCGATTAGTGGTAGTTGCATTAACCTGGACCTGGGTATGTCCTAAAACTGCATCCAGAACCGCCGGAGGACGGGCAGCAGCATCCTCTTAGTTAACGGTGGTGATCATTTTGCGACCCCCAAGCCGCCTGCCAAGCGTGGGTATTATGGCAACCCCTCCCTATTAAGGAGGAGTCCTTCGTCCAGCAGTGGACGTCTTCCGGCTGTTGAAGTGAATGGTACGTCTGAGAAAAGAATAAAATACTCCATAGTCGTACGTAACACATCGGCCACGGCATCCGCGCAGGTTAAGGGATCGTCAGATGAGAAGTACAGAATGCCAAGGATAAGACGCAAATAAAGTTCGCATCTCGTCCTAATATGCTGACCTGTATCGCCACAGCCGCCTGCTTTGTATGGGGCTAAGATCGGGCGGGGAGTAGACAGACACAGTTTTCACCAGACTGTGGTCGGAATGACCTAACGCTAAAGAGTATCGGTCTGGATCTGTTAGCAGCAGAAGGTCCAAGCATTAAGGTATATGCGAATCAACGTCAGGTTCACGTGTTGAATCTTGGAACAACTGGGTGAGATCTAACGCTAAAGTGAGCTAGAGAGCTCTATACCATTGAAATCCCCTAGTAACAATAATTTGGCCGCCACACTCAGATAATCGGTGAGCCTAGTTGACTCCTGATCTCACTGTGATCCACACCTCTGCTGTTCTTGCTATAGCGGTTGTTTGCTTGCAGAGTTACCCTTGCGAGTGCTTACGGTGGAAGAGTGTGAGGCGTTAAGCGAAAACCTGCCACAGCGCCGGATCAACATCCAAGTCCTAGAGCTCCATATCGTCGTGCACCCGTGGGACCACGCATTGCTGGAGCGGTCTACGCTGCCGATAGTCATGCTAGATTTGGAGTTGCCTAAGATCAACGTGGCCATCAATGCACCTTTATACCCTTATAGGTGAGTTTCAGGTTTATTTATTACAGATATGTATATTATCCATCAAAAGTGGCACGACGCTAGGGAGTAATAGGTTTAGTTTTTCAATCTTTGTTTTCATTTTGTGTTACAGGGTTTGCATGGCAGCTTGCCAAATGCCTGAAGACAGCGGGCCTCTGTGGCAAGGCGCTCGTCTTCATGTCACTGTCAACATCTACTCGATCCAGGGCCAGATATGCTCATTCAGTGATGTTAAAGCAAGGCCGTGCTTTCGCACTGATGTAAAGGCAGTATTCCATGTACTGTTGTACCAGGAATACTTTATAAAGCGTGAAAGCGTGCTGTTGGCGTACTCCGTGAAGATACGTAAGTTCTTATCTAAGATTGCCTTTTAGCTCAGTTGGTAGTATCTCAGCTTTGAGTGCTGTAGGCCGTGGGTTCGATTCTCAGTCAAGACAAAATGTTGATGTAATAAGAACATGGTCTTGTACGTAATGAAAGTATTTATTATTGGACGATTTGCCTTATCTGTGCGGATCGACTGAACCGGTCGTCCCAGCCCTATCGACGTGGGACATCAGAATGGGGATATTGCGCGGACGCCGCAAGATGGCGGGCTCTCTTACGTTACTCGGTCATAGAATATTGATAAGAATTGTTAATACAGTAAATCCTGACAAGACGAGTTTATAATAGGGAATATGCATGTGTTTCAATTATTAAAAATAATAAAATAAATGGAGAGTTTAACTGAATCTGATGCTTACGTTGAAAAAATAATTAAAATCGGCTAGTAAAGTTATGAAATATAAGCGTTCAAAGTATTTCGAAGCAAGTCATCTGTCCCTTTCTACCAAAACACTTGCATAGTATAGAATTTGTTTGGAATCGTGAACTTTGACGTCATAAACCTAGTATAGTGCCCCCTGCCTAACATGAAACTAAAATGTTTATACTTCGTTATTTGTGTACATATAAAAAAATTACTTTCGATGATTTGTTTTGTTGGCAGTCAGCTTTTTTGTAAGTCAATAAAAAAACACATGCATATTCCCTATTATAATCGACGACATATATCTACAGTTTAGGAGGGCACAGCGTCCCTCTTAACATTATATACAAAATATAAACCTATTAGTATTCTATGAGTTTTCTGATTTTCGTAGTAAGATATAGTACCAGCTTTGTTTGGTTTGGGCCCTCACTCTTTCCGCGTGCTATCCTAACGCACTAACCACGTTTAACCACCAACTGGACGAGAACACGGAAAAATCATGTCGTTGCATTCTATTATTTTCTTAAACTAGTATTTTTTCGCGAATTAATGATTAAAAATGGTGGTGTTTTATTCATTGAGTGTTGAATTACATCACGAGTGTGGGCAAGTGATATAATGTGGTGAAACATGTCTTTTCGTGTTGTTTTCAAAACTCCGTAGAAGCTCATAGTAAAGTCGCCACAACTGTACTAGGGCATGAGTTGGAATCGACTATGACTAATTTCGTGTGACTGACTGTGACTCGTAACATATTTGACTTGATTTTAATAAAAAACTAGAAAATTCATAAACTTGACACTGGCAGAATGTACAACGTGCGATGCCAATAACTAAGAGAAAAAAAAAACCACCAACTGAGCTATCATCGGTGCTATACCTTCGTCTGACTTTTGTGGGCTCCGTATCAGAAGGAATATCAGGGTAAATGACGATGTTTGCAGAACATCGGCATTGAGATCATAGACAATAGGTTCACAATAGGTATTAAGGTGACTTTTTGTGGGTTTTTTAGGCGAGGCCAACCTGTGTGGTTCAGCGGCGCGATTGCAAGCGGCGTGGCATGTTCCTAAGTCGCTATGGATGAAGCAAGTGCCGGCTGCTCTCAAATACACCACACTAGCGGCGGACGCTCTCAACGACGAAGGTAACTAGATAAAAGATCTCATAATAGTCTTTTAACAAGATAGTGATGGAACTACACCCCGCTCTTTTTTTTTGGCCGCCCTCGAAGGATGAGCAGGCCATATTCCACCTCGCTGTCGTGGTGCAGATCAGTGGATTCACAAACTTCTTTCAATTTCTTCAACGTATATATACAGGGAAATATATACAGGGGTTGTAGCATAGAAATTTGCTAGAATATTATGGTATACATAAGGAGATTGTTTGTGTTTTTAATATACAATGTGTAACAAAAAGGTTCAACAATACTGAAGGTTAAAGGTTCATACTCATAATTATGAACAAGTTTTAATACAGGGCCTAATTTGAAATCGCAATAAAAACTGCTGTTCCACACAAAAAGTTTATTAAAACTATGGAACGCTGAACATTCTTCCAGCGGACATTCATCCAGAAGTTCTGTGGAAGCACCTGGACATTATATGCGCTAAACAGTAAGGAAGATTGGCGAAGGACAGAAGAGGCTCATGCCCAGCAATGGGCTGAAAAGCTGTCAACGATGATGATGATGATGAAGTAAAATATTATACAGCGGATCTTTATCTCATTGCAGAGTCTGTGGCAATCGACCTGACGTTAGAAGACTTGCTTATTCGTAACTTCGTAACCAAGAACACAACTACGTATATAATAATTCTGCAAGCGGCGAAAGTGACGGCTTTACATGAAACAAGTATGTACAGCTTTTATTATCTGTAGAGTTGGACGATGGAGTCACCGTCGCAATTTCTGAACGAATCTTGCTAACTGTGGCATCAAAATGTTTCAGCTACAACAGAGAGTAAGTAGTTACTTCAGAAACGGCCGTTCCTTAAATATATTGGATTTAAAAAAAGAAGTGTATTTTTAGGGCAAAGATATGTGTCTATAAACTAGAGGTTGCCCGCAACTTCGTCCACGCATGGAAGAAATTCGCGCGCTCCTAAATATCTTCCATATCACTGAATTATTCATTTATTATTTTCCTCCCCCATTTTCACCGCATTAGATCAACCCTGGAAATAAATAATTTTTTTTGTTTGTTTTAAACATCTATCTAAATACCAATTTTCATCACTATAACTTCAAAAACAAAAAAAAATACAATACAAAATTTCATCCCCGATTGCACCCCCTTAAATCTCCACAATCGAAAAAGTGTATATACAGCATTTTTTGTTTCAAATAAACTACCCAAATACAAAATTTTGAAGACTAAAAGTTCAAAAACAAAGGAGTATCATACAAACCAATTATTACCAATTTATACCCCCTTAGGGGATGATTTTGAAAAATCCTTCATAGTACACCTCTGGGCATCAAAAAAAATACACCCTCTAAATTTCAAGTCTGTACGACCGGCGATTTAGGCTGTGCGTTGTCTGTTAGTCAGTCAGTCAGGACAGTGATTCTTATAGTATTAGATATAGCCTAAATAACTAAAAACTTTGTTCCATGTAATATAGATATGAAAAAGCGGAGGCTCCTGGCACATACATCTTTATAGTTAAAAGGAGACTCCGACCACTAAATACACTTGTATAAAGCACCGCAGTAACTGAATAATTTTATTGGATTGAATAGGCTAGATGACTGATGTTGATATCGTTGAAACCTATAGCTTTGATGAAGAATTTAAGTAAATATAGAATGTTTATTGAAATAATTATTGAAATCGGTTAATAATGTTCTGATATATGAGCGTTTAAAGTTTTTGTTAGAGACAACTCTGTCCCTTTCCCACAAAACAAAAAATTACGTCACGCCTTACTTGTCAGAATAGAATTAATATGGCGTACTGAGAAGTGACGTCACGATTTGTTGTTTCTTCTCTCTGTCTAGCATGATATTAAAATGCTTATAAGTTGCTTATTTTTGATCAGATTTTAGTTTTCTTTTCATTAATGAGCTATATTTATGGGCCACAATTTAATAGAGCAATAAAAAAAAACCAGTCATCTAGCCTATTCTCCACTATGCATGTTGATAACTACACTTCTTTGGACGTAAAGATGTAAAAGTAAAATGTGTTTTCGTCGTCATCGTGATTGACTCAATTCAATTTGTTCTATTTCACAATATATTTACCATAATATATGCGAAAAATGCAAATATCGAAAGTGTTCACCCCAGTTTTATGATTATTTACGTTTACGTTGATGTTGTTAAACGTATATAATCGTAAAAGTTTAATTAACAACCATGATAGTGTAAAACGCTGTCACCTCGTTTAAAATTAAACGCAATACATAAGTAAGTAAGCAAGGTCATTTTCGAGCATGAAGGAAGCATTTAGGGTGTAGTATGTATTATAAGTATGTATTTACAAAAAAAATGTATATAAGTATTCTATCAGCTATCTGGTTTCCATAATACAAGCTTTGCTTAGTATGGGGCTAGATGGCGCTGTGTGTAATAAATGTCCCCCAATATTTATTTATTTATTTGATGTCTACGCGTATAATAAAAAAACAAGTATTACATTTGCATAGTCCGTTGTTTTTAAATATGCCGCTACGCTTCACTTCCGCTGAATATCCTTTCACTCTTTACTATTATTTTTAATCCGCAGAGGGTAGTGACCTGAAACAAGCCTGGCTCTTCTCAGCTCCGGACTCTCATACTACGATGTAAGTTATTTTACTGGCTTCATAATCAGCCCGGAGACGTCCACTGCTGAACGAAGGCCTCCACCTTAGACCGCCACACTATACGACAACCTGCCATTTGCATCCACCGGTTGTCCGCGACTTTTACAATGTCGTCGGTCCACCTACTCGGAGGCCTTCCTACGCCGCGTCTTCCGGCTCCGGTTAACTGGCTTATTCGATATTAATTGTATCTTGATACCTCCACGCATTTCTGGGAAAAAGGATCTTAGATATACAGATGAAAGGACAGACAGACGGACAGCGAAGCGAACCTATTACTGTCCTTATTTCCCTTTTAAGGTTATGTAGTATAAACCTTATATGTTGCAGACCGTGCTTGCGGATCGCCGCGCAGTGGTGCAATACCGCTTTACCGCAATCTCTGGAATATATGGGATTATATACGGAACCCGCCGCGGTTGCTGTGGACCCGCTTTTCATAGCTTGGCTCGCGTACAGACCTACACTGAAACCAGTTGGTACGTTTTTAAATATTTTTTATATGTTTTAATATTACTGCGACTCCGTCCGCGTACGGGTGAAGTTAATCATCATCATCATTAGCCCAGTTAAACTCCGTCCACTGGTGGACGTAGGCCTCATCTTAAGAGCGCCACATGGCACTATCTTCTGCTTGACGCTCGCATCTACTTGCCTCCAGCCGCCCACCGCAGGTTGTCGCTCCACCTGGCCGCATATGTATGTATTCTATACCTCTAGAATATTCACTTTTCGTCCTCATTTTCACCCCTTAAGATTAATCCTGGTAAAAAATATCATTGTTTTTATTTTCAAAAGTCTATCCAAATATCGTTATTTTCATCACTATAACTTTAAATAAACAAAGTGTTCAATCTTTCCAAACAAATTTTCATCCGCCATTTAACCCACTTAAGACATCCCTGTCAAAAAAACAACACCTTTTTATTAAAATGGTGTTTAAATGAAAACTTTCATAGCTAAAAGTTCAAAAAGAAAGGACTTTCACACAAAAGTTTTCACCCAGTTTTACCCCCTGAGAGGTTGAATTATTACACACCTCTACGATCAGGACAAATACACCCTCGAAACTTCAAGTCTGACAGACAACGCACAGCCTAAACAGGCTGTGCGTTGTCTGTCAGTCAGTCATTCAGTCCGGACTTTGATTCTTAAAGTATTACAAATAGGTCTAAGGACGCGCGCTACGTAGTGGCGCATAAAAAGATCTGCATAAACAGAGTCTGCGCGCCGGATTTGGTTAACGCAGCGGACTCCCTCATTTCCATCAAACATTATGTTTTAATTTGATTTTATTTTGCAGACCCGCTGTCCTCTTCCGGCTCTATGAAAAGTCTATCGTCGCAGTATTTTCTTCGACGCCAAACCACGCGCACTGTGAGTCGTATTGATTTACTCAAACATGTCTGGGATGACCGATCTTGTCATGATATTTTTTATCACATCTATTCAAAAATACCTACTTTGTTCCTCGCAAACAGGGCAGAAATTAGCTCTCCTTTCCGCCCTAGAGAGGAAAATAACCTTTCCTCCCTCCGGGCGGTGATTTGAATTTGGAATGTGGATATTGTTAGTAAAAGTTCCAATCACCAAAGAGATCAACCACGGACATTGTATGAACAAGTAACAGGCTGTTTGAAAAAGGAAGGCGCACGAAACAATAAAAAAAACAGGTTTGTGAAAAAAACATAAACGCGCGAAATGCATTCCGCCTTCGTTCGTAATTGTTTACTCAAATTCGGATTTTACTATGTTTTATTTTAACTCAGTGTATCTTCCTCAATAAAAAGTGTGAAGTGAGAGTGAGTAGTGTGAATGAAATAAACGTAGGTATTATTCATATTCTAAAGTTGCACTTACTTATTTTCTCATAGAGGGTGATAAAAAGTAGAGTGTCCACCTCTGCCCGCCTAGCACGCGAGCCGTGATAAACATCTATCCACTCTTTTTTCCCCGCGAAAACGAGACAGACGTATCCATATTCTAGCTTTATCACTTTCCCGCGTGGGGAAAGACCAATTAGTCCTCGGCGCGTGCTAGGGGGCCTGGATCAACACAATTTTTAAGCTCGAGTACTTTGAATCCCTCGCTATGCTCAGGATTCTACTTTAGAATCCTTCGCTCGCTCTGGATTCAAAGAAACAATGTCGCATTAAAAATAGTTGTTTCCTCCCTTGGTAAACAATCTACTATTGATGAACTAATTATACAAGTTTAGGAAAACATTCTTAACCACTTGATGAGCGCGCTCGTAGCATTGAGCATTTAACTAGAAGAGACGGGACTTCCATACATCGAGTCCATTTAATCGAGTCAATATTTCATTTTTTTTTAAGAGTTGTCGCTTATTGTAGCCAATATAACAAGTAAGTACTTCATTCGCACCACATGGGTACCAACCAAACAAACGAATAGGGTTGTAACAGTCCAGCTTTTATCGATAAAATGTACCGGCTAATGCACAGACTAAAAAACCCTTTTTTATATTTTACCGGATAATCCATATTACTGTAACGTTGGAATTAGATGTAAGCAAAATGAAACGCAATTTTATATTCAAACTAAAAACACTATTTATCTAGGTAACATTAAAATACAAAATATAGTAGCCAGTCGCGCGTGTGAAATCCGAAGGCACGCACCCGCGCCATTTTGCGCCGCTTATACAATTTTTCAATACCAACACGCGACCATGCTAGCGCGCTATTTTCAGCGCACGCCCTGAAAGAAACAAAAACAATACATATTATGGGGTGGTGATTGTTCTTTTTATACGATTGTGTTATGGACGTGACGGCAGCCTCTCTAAAAAAATCCAAAAAAATACTAAAATAATGTTTATTTTAAGCAGTATATATGTTGGCGTCTTCATCAGTCTTCGTTGAACTCGTTGCACAGTATTTCACTTGTGCTGGAGACGTTGATGTGAGGCGCAGGCTTTTCAATATAAATGTTTATTTTCTTTAGGTCAAATTGGGGCTAGATTTGGGGCTAGGGGATAAATTATTATTTTCGGGGCTCAACAAGTCGAAAAAGGGCTAGATCTAGCCCGGAAGGGGCTGAATTGACAACACTGTTTACGCACCCGAGTGTGGGCAAGTGATTTACGGCCTTACTTAAAAAAACTTTTCAACCGTTAGTCACTGCTTAAGATGCTCTGCCATCTTCTCTCTGACGTGAAGTTGCACGTGCTAGAAAAGGACAGAGAAGCAGTGACTAAGAGAGTCGAGATTATTTTAGGTAAGGCCGTAACTGTTAATGTGGTGTTACATGTAATTTCAATTTGTTTTCAAAAATCTGAAGAAGCTTGTAATAAATAATCCTCAAGCTTTTGCTAACGAAAAATATGCTTAGGTAGAAATCTAGCTATAGTTATTATTATTGTTTGTTAATTATGTATATTGTTGCTGTTGTCCCTATTTAATGATCATTTTTGGTGAACATTGAATCGAATGCCTACAATATAATTTACATCTCTATGCAAAAAAAATATGTTTGGGAAATAGTAAATTCAGAACTTTTTTACTCTAATATCCGAGATATAAATCTTTGCTGCTGGGCGCTGCCGCTGGATACGATTCGGGCCATGTCTATTGACCGAATTCTTCATGGGGTTTTAACAGTTCACTTTCATGAAATGCAATCAAAAAAAAACCACTATTTAGCACTATTACATTATTATTATTACTTTGAAAACGTGAGTAAACCCGTATAAATAAAACAAAAATCCTTTTCTATAAAAAGTATGCTTGCGTTTAACCATATATAATAATCACTAAATTATCGGTTTCTAAGTTATCGATAATTTTGGTACATCACTATCTTTGTTTATTTAATGTAAGCAATCTTTTTTAGTTCTAATTTATATGTACGTTTACTGCCGTATGCGGCTACAAAATGTAATTTGATGCTTACCGGGCCTCAACCAAAGGAAACTTGGCCATAAAAATCCATTTTTTGTTTCCAATGCGGCAGATTCTAAACCCGCAAATTTCGCACGTTACACTCCGCGGTTTTGGCGGCATTTCACTCCAAGCTCACCCACACTCTTAGTTCACAATATCAAGTTATTAGATAGTTCGGGTAACTATTAAAAATGTAATTAAATTCATAAGCAAAAAAGAAAATAAACAAACGGACAAAGAACGGCGAATGACTGGGAATGAGCGAATGAACTGATGACCGACGACGGGCGGATGGATCTACCCCCGTCCCACCCCGCCTGCAGGCCGCCATTATTTGCGACACAAACTCCATACAAAAAATCAATTTGTTCGTAGTGTCGTCAGCCTGGCTCGTAGCGTAGCTTGCCTAGGTGATTCTAAACGATCACCGATGTTAAGCAACGGACGTTCCAGTCAGTCATCGGATGGGTGACCGTGAGTGGCATTTATTTCTGAGCGCTACCGTCGATCGGATGACACGTTAAATTGTTGGGCCCGGTTGTTTGTTCTAGTTTCTATAACAACAACCGTCATCCATGTCAGAGGCCTTCGGGCGGCACATTAACTCTGATACTAGGGCTGGCCACTCAGCCTATACGAACTTACTTTTTTTAGCGCGCTTATGTCTACTTTGATTTAATGTCACGGCTGCACAGCGGAACTAATCTCAATGAAATTCAACAAGCAATGGTGAGAATCATGAACCATGGCGCACTTTCTCGTCATCATTGGATAAGTGATAATAAGTGTGTCCAGCACTGGACAACGGACTGGACGGTCCGGTCAGTCTTCGGATACCGCGACCGGGAGTGGCATTTATTTCTGAGCGCTACCGCGGGTCGGATGACACGTTATATTGTTGGTCCCGGTTGTTTGTTTTATATTTATATATACAACGTGTAACAAAAAGGTTCAACAATAATGAAGGTTATGCATGTACTCATCATTATGAACAACTTTTAATATAGGGTCAACGGGTCGACCACAATTGTAACCGTATTGTAAAATGTTTACCACCTAAGAAAGATACATTGTGGAATGCTACAATAAAATGAATCTGAATATGAACCCAGAATTCGCGTTATAAAACAGCTGTTCCATACAAAAAGTTCATTGACCTTGGACAAAATATATGGAACAGCTTATTTTTTTTCGCGTTTTCTGGGTTGGCCCCATATTAAAAGTTGTTTATAATGATGAGTATAAACATACTCTTCAGTATTGTTGAACCTTTATGTTACACGTCGTATAACAACATCCGTCAAGCCATGTCAGAGGCCTTCGGGCGGCACACATTAAGACTGGGCTGGCACTAAGATGGTGGCTTGTACGTAATTTGTCTGTGTATTTCACACCTTGAAACTTAATTTTAAATTTTGGACGACGTCACGCGCAACATCTAATTATATTGGAAATAACCAATATAATTAGCCGTTGCGGTATGTTTAGGTCCAACGTCGTATTAACAAGCTTTCACTAAACAAACACATAAATAAGTCCTTGCTCGTGCGCTGTAGGTGCGCGGTGGTACGACGCCAAACGGGGTTAGGGAAAAGCGGGCGAGGACTCAAATGATCCCAATATAGGGTATTACATTGTAATAAAATGATTAGGCTGAAGTCATAGGGCTAATATATATTGAGTAATAAACGTGCAAAAAAAAACCGCGCCACAACTCGGCGTACGCTACGCATTGCGCCGACCTTTTGAAAGAGTTGAACTACGATAACACACAAGCGCCCAAGCATACATTGAACTCTATACAAGCAACATAACGACTAAATTCGAACAATTGTGAACTATATAATGCACGTATAGGTATGTACAACAGCACTCCGGACGTTTTTTGACTGTTTTCACTTAGAGATTATGACTCTTTAGATATTAGCTCAATGGCTGAAGTATAATTTTTGTGTCAGTCTTCCAGTGGCCGTGGTGGCACCAGGTCTTCAGGCGCGGAAGTGCACATGCGTCGCAGCGTCGGCTCTAGCGATAGGGAGCAAGGCAGGGTGGATCAGAGGACTGTTATTAAGGTATGAATACTTTGTATATTTTGTAGTGGTAGGACTCCATTGCAGAGTCCGCCTGGGGAAGTACCACACTTTTGCCAGTTATTCAACCGCCAAGCAGTGACGTGCAAGCATTACTGTGTTCCGGTTTGAAGGGCAATGTTACCAGAGAAATTACTGGGTATGAAGATATTTAACATCTCATCTCGGGGTGACAAGCGCAGTGCAATGCGGTGTCGCAGGATTGTGTTCGCAAGTTCACAATTATGTCACTGCTACTGTTAGTGGCAGGCGTGACGCTTACCATCAGGTGAAAGTCTTGCCCGTCTCGTCACTTGAATGTATAAAAAAAATGTTCTTATAGAACTAGTTAACGCGCGCAATAACTCTAGTTAGTAATTCTCTCGTAGGACCCATAAATACCTGCTGAGCCGAGTTTGGAGCCCACTGTAATGTGTCTTGTTTTTTTTCCATAGTATTATTATTATTAATTATTACGAGCCTGAGTTGTCCCAATGTTGGGCAAAGGCCTCCCACCATCTTTCCATTTCTCAATTATAGTGTTAATGTTATATATATATTTTGTTTCTCTTTTGTTTTTCATAAGATAGAGGAACGAACAAGTTACTAAAAAAATCTTATCCATTTCCGTTCTGGGTTTAATAGCTAAACAAAAAGCACACAATGTCTGTTACAGCCAAAGTCTATGCTAGAACAATTCATGAGCGGAGAGAAGCTTCTTGCATTACACGAACGGTTGCAAAGGATGCTGATCAACGTAGAGATCGGACTGACACTGGTGTACGTGACTATGACTACGGCGTCGGCGCTGGACTGCGCAACTGTACGCGATGCGATGGAACGCCACGCTAGCACATCCCAGGACGTGTTGGCGCTCAGGTACTAACATAAAAAAGCTTATTGATAGAACATCCAGCTAAATTCACTATTCTGATTCCCATAGTACAGGGTTTGTTTAGTTTGGGGCTGGATAGCGCTGTGTGAAATGTCGTCTAATATTTACTTGTAGTTATAGTACCCAGCGACCGTTGAGCTAAAAGCCACCACGGATTTGGTGCCAAGATCCGTCGTTCCTGGGTTCGTGGTAGACCCAGACGAAGGTGGCGTGATGAGTTGAACTCTCAAGACAAACACTGGGCCAAAGCCGAAGACCTAAAGTCTTAAAAGATAAGACAGGCTTTTGCTTAGCAGTGGGCTCTTCAGGCTGAAAAAATGCACCGCGGTTGCACCGCGATTCCTGGAATAATAAGTAGCCTATGTTTTATTCCAACTTATAAGCTATCCTATACATCCTCATCATCATTCTATCATCATCATAATCCTATATTTCATCTAAATCTTTTCAGCCGTTGATTGAGTAAAAAAACATCCCAATAATCACATAATATTAGTAGGGGTTTATTTAATCTCAACTCTGCCCGGGCCTTGACTATAAATCCTATAATTATCATCCGGAATAATGTTCATTCAAGTACTGATGTCTGTGATTGGCGCGGATGGTTTCATTTCAGCCCGTATTTCATTTCGTTCTTTTTTCCCCCTTTGTTATTAGGATCGCATGTTGTGCTTTCTGCCAGAGTCAAGTATATTTTGAATTTTGATGTTCAAGTTTATGTTTACGAGTTAGTCACAAGTCGAGTCCAAGTCATGCCCTAGTAAAGTTGTGGCGAGTTTTGGAAACAACACAAAAAGACATGTTTCACCACATTATATAACTTGCCCACACTTGTGCATGTAATTCAACACTCAACGAATTAAACACCACCATTTTAAACCGAAAAAAAAACACTCAATCACTTACTCACTCATCAGCCAGAAGACGTCCACTGCTGGACGAAGGCCTCCCCCTTAATAGGGAGGGGTTGCCATAATCCCCACGCTTGGCAGGCGGCTTGGGGATCGCAGAGTGTTACCACCGTTAACTAAGAGGACGCTGCTGCCCGTCCTCCGGTGGTTCTGGATGCAGTTTTAGGACATACCCAGGTCCAAAAAAACACTAGTTTAAGAAAATAATAGAATGCTGAGACAAGATTTTTCCGTGTTCCCGCCATAACTCAGCCCGGTACTTGCGTGTTGCATACGCACGGACAAGCTTGTTTTTGACGTAAGATGTGCATAAGTACCATCAGTCAGTGGGCAGTGGGTGTTATTGTCATTGGGTACTAAAAATACTGTGTTCAAAGCATAAATTTAATTAAGAAAGTCTACCTTACATTTATTCGAAAGAGGCTTGACTAAATTCCAAATGGTATTGTTCTCTTTCAGCTTGGGCCGCTTGACCATGTTCTCGAATACGTTAACCAAGCAGTTTTGGAATGACATACGACACGACGGGCCTACATTCGTCGCGGCGAAAAAGTCCCAAGGTAATCAAGTTCATAAATATTTTGTTGGAATGTGTAAATTTTTGTGATTTCAAATTTCATTATTTGTTGCTCCCCTCACCATGAGATCAATGATTTCATGATGAGGGTAGGTCGTGTCTCTTTTTATTTATATTTGGCTTGCTTTCTTTTGTAATTTATTTTGTTACAATAGACATCCTTCGTCGTCAGCCATAATACGTTCATTGCTGGACCAAGGTCTCCCCTGAAAAGAAGGGTGTTGCCATAATCCCTACGCTTGGCAGGCGGCTTGGGGATTGCAGAATGCTCACCACCTTTAAACAACAAGACGTTGCTGCCCGTCCGTCGGTGGGTCTGGTTGCAGTTTAAGGACATACCCAGGCCCCTGGGCTGTCCACAATGGACACCCTTAAAATCCAGCAATAGTTCAATACTTTCTTCTTTCATCACTACTATTCTTATTTCTGATTTTAAACTAATCGATTGTCTTTTACCACTAATTCCAACGTCTGGTAGAAACGACGCAGATTTAGAAGATAAGATACCTATCCATTGTGTACCAATAATAGTGACAAAATTTCAGCACAAGACTCATTCCCGTGGAAACTGAAGCTAGCTGACGTATCTTTCTACACTCTTGACATGGTGGTACCTCCGGAAAGCACGGGCCGGGAGCGCTCCAGTGTCGGCCTCCGCTCACAACTGCGCATAGCCAGCATAGCTAAACCTAGAACGGTGCTGGAGCTAGTCACGTCTACCGTCACCCTGTCTGTGGTCACGAAACAGGTCCAGATCAAACAGATGCCCAAGAAAGAGGTCGTTAAAAGAGAAAAGCAGCCGACTCCTGAAGAAAAGGTATGCTCATAAAGAGATTTAACAGGGCGATTGCAGTATGGTGACGCAGGGTTTAGTAGGTAAAATATCTGAGTGGTATTGTGGCCAAAGTGGACTGGCGTGGTGTTTACCATCAGGCGACGTAATTGCTCATCTTGCTACTCAGATTACAGTTTTATTTTGGGAATTAAATGACTGATATAAATTAACGGCCTTACTTAAAAAAAACTTTTCAACCGTTAGTCACTGCTTAAGATGCTCTGCCATCTTCTCTCTGACGTGAAGTTGCACGTGCTAGAAAAGGACAGAGAAGTTTAAGCAGTGACTAAGAGAATCGAGATTATTTTAAGTAAGGCTGTAGGAGCATTACATAAAGACGCTACCAACCAACCAAAATTAAACTACTGCATTTAACTTCTGCGTAATATAGTATAAATTGTATTATCTGTGATAATACAAAAATGAAGTCCAAAGGACTAAGTGAATTCGGAGTAATTAAAAAACAAGAATGTTCATGGTTTGCAATCTAGCACGCTATCTTTGAATATTTGGACACCTATGCATTTTCTGTTTTTATTTTCAGAGGTTAAAGTACTTCACTGCAGGCATGAATTTCAAGCCGACAACGCTCAAAGAGTTTGTTCGAGGACCGGCTAAGTACGTACCACCTTATTGTACTACACATTTTTTCATTCAAATTCGTAACAAAAAAAACATAACCAGCTACGAAAATATAATTCACTACGCTTCGCCAGTTAGTGTTTTTAACAGCCTTATAGCTCAGTTGGTAGCATGTCTGCATTCAGAGCTGTAGGGCGTGGGTTCGATCCCCACCCAGGACAAAATGAATGTGACGTACATCGATGTTTGTTCTGTGTCTGGGTGCAGTATGTATTATAAGTAAGTAATTACGAAAAAAATAATGTATGTATATAAGTATTCTATCAGCTATCTGGTTTCCATAATAAAAGCTTTGCTTAGTATGGGGCTAGATGGCGCTGTGTGTAATAAATGCGCTGTGTGTGTCCCAATATTTATAAAATAGGTATTATTTTTACTACTTTCATAATTTTTTCATAACTAGCTACGAACAAATAATATTTTTTCTGTTTCATAACCACTGTTTTATAAACAGGTCTTTTTTACCATTCACCTCTTATTTAAATATGGTTTAAATAAATAATCTCCTCCAAATAGGGCGTTTTGTCCTTTTCAATATAGTCCAAAATTGAAAAAAGTAAAAGACGTTATACGCTTAACCATTGTGGTATAAAATATAAAGTGTTGAAATTTAAAATTATTCTCTACGTTTTTTTTTTTCAGACGCCAGAAAGATAAGTCGCCAGAGGTAATTCCATAATTCATATTTTTTTTTCTTTATAAATAAATAATTATAGATCATTATATATAAAAATAAATATGTAAAAATATATAAAAATGTATACGTAAAAATGTCGGAAATATATAGTATCTCTTTCTCCCTTGTTCTCGCAGCCTATGCGTACCAAATCCGTTTATTAATGTAGACGTACGTCTACATTAATACAGACTACAGCTGTGCTTCCACTTGTGGTCACGTTCAATATAAGCTGTGTCACAGTTTGTGTAATTTAAACCCACCACCAGTAGATGAGTGATGTTTGAACTGTTTCATTTAACATGATTAATGAAAATACTGATATATGAACAAATGAACATGAACATATACCAACATAAGAAATAAATTAAACCGAATAAAGTTATAAGCATTTCTACTAATTTCAAACATAATTAAAATATAACTAAAATCTAGGATTAACCATGTTGATTTTATGATTAGCTTTTGTGAGTAACATGCGCCCCGCGGTTGTATCCACGTGATTATGACGATGATGATGATAAAAAGTAGCCTATATGTTTTTCCGGGAAATTAGCTATCGCCGTTCCGAGTTTCACTCAAATCCGGTTAGCTGTTTTTGCATGAAGAGATAACAAAAATACACACACACATACCGACAAACTTTCGCAGTTATGATATTAGTGGGATCAGTTTTGTCAACCCTGTGCGCACAGGGGAGCTGAGACACATTACCGAGACATAGACCCGGGTTGTGATTTAAAAACATCTTTCATCTTATCCGCTTTTCGGCAGCCGGAGAAAAAGGAGCCAGAGCCGGTTCAAGTGACAACCGGCCCCATCGTTTCGCTCGGCATCCACCTGCACGCTGATACGCCTCCGCTGATCTTCAGGCTAGAGCAAGATCAGGTGAAATAACATTCTAGAAAGGCTGGAAGAGATGCCGAAAACATGGATAAGTAAACAAACATTAATAAGCCAGTTGGATCCACAGGGAAATGTCATTACAAACTCGAGCCAGAAGGCGACATAAGTACATTAGTTTATCATTGGCCGCAATATTCACTCGGCATTCACCGAGTTCATCGCTCAAAGAACTGACAACCGATGGGGAAGAAAGGTTCTTGAGTGGCGACCGCGAACCGGAAGACGCAGCGTAGGCGCGGCCTCCCACTAGGTGGACCGACGACGTTGTAAAAGTCGCGGGCAACCGGTGGATGCAAATGGCAGGTTGTCGTACAGTGTGTCGGTCTAAGGGGGAAGCCTTCGTTCAGCAGTGGACGTCTCCGGGCTGATGATGATGATGATTCACCGAGTTGATATTGAGGCCAATGATAAGAAGGAAGATGACATAAAATTTCATTGATTGGCTTTAATTACAAAGTCAAATTGTTCGCCTTATCAAATATAAAAAAAACTCATTACCTTCTAGTTGTGGAAGGCTTAGTAAATATGGTCCCGTGGGACACTATTTGGAGAACGGCACCTTAAAAACGGCTATTTGTTAACAGGTGCGCGTAGTCGCGGACGCCTTGCATTGTTTCACACATATAAAGGTGTTGATCATGCGGCCTCCACTCTACATTCCCAAGGCAGGCAGCAGCACCATGATGGGAGGCTCACGGTCTAATATACGGTAACTAACTAAACCCCACCCAACCATCATATCTCACACGCACACACACACACACACACGCACACACACACACACACACACACACACACTCACACACATTCCCCCTTCCTCCCTATTAATTCCCTATATTTTAATACTATTAAGATTTACTTTTCCAAGTTAACATTTTATGAATTAGACTTGTATTACCATTGGTCTCTAAGAACTTGACCAGTGCATGATCCGGCGGAGGGTATTGTTACGCCATAACACAGGTTTATTCCTAGCGTGGGTAACAATGTTTCTCCTCATGGACTGTCTCTTATGGAACATACTATACCGTCTGATTATGTAACGTTTGTTGATGTCTAATAAATTTCATTTCATTTCATTTCAACTACAAGCATTAGATCGCACTTGCCATAACATTTTAAGATGATTTTATAACTAACGTGAACAATTTACTACAGGGCCGCGTCGGAAATGGAAAATCTCCAAAGTCTCTCAGACGACTCTACCAGTGAGAAATCAGAGCTCATCCCTATTTTCGAGGCACAGTCAGCTATAGACCGTAAGTTTTTACTTTCACTCCTCCTTTGTTTAATGTGTTAGCAGGCTTATCACAATAACTTAGAGCATTATTATAATTCGATGTTTTGTTATAATGCTCACACTCCAGTTTTCTAGAATATTCACGTTACGCTCGAGATCGAACATGCGAAAGGCGTAAGACATTGCTTTATTCCTTTGATGAGTACCTAATGTACTCTTATACGTACTATTACTGCTTAGTACAAAGATAAATGAAAAAAATATATATATGTGTAAATGCTAATGTGCAATGGGTGCTCTATGGTTTTTTAAGAGTAAACAAATGTACACATTGTATAAATTATCAATATACAACATGTAACAAAAAGGTTCAACAATACTGAAGGGTATGTATGTACTCATCATTATGAACAACTTTTACTAGGGGGCCGAGAGTGAACAGCTGTTCCATACAAAAAGTTCATTGATCTTGGACAAAATGTATGGGACAGCTGAATTTTTTTTTTCGGTTTCAGGGTTCCTTAGTAAAAGTTGTTCATAATGATGAGTACATACGTACCTTTCAGTATTGTTGTACCGTTTTGTTACATGTTGTAACAAACAAAACAACTTTGACAAATTCTTTTTTTTAGTCTCAGCTAGGCTTCCTTTGTGAAGATGCCGCGCTGTGCCGTGTGATTCATTTTAAAGTTTCAGCAGAGGCGTTTAGTTAGCACAGTTCAGTTCGCGCTGCTGCTATTACCAACGCTTTACGCGCCGCTGGATATGTGCGCGGCACAACGTCTGGCGTGTCCATAAACGAGCCCTTAGATTTTAGAGCGTTCATCGTAAGGTCGAAAGTAGTTTTCTCTTGTGCGGAGCAAGAATATTTACAAAAGTAAATGCGTGCCCAATTCCATACAATCTTAAATATCCTAAATTGAGTTTGTTTACAATTTGAATTGGATTCCTGTAGTATGTTTATTGTAAACAAAATTATTTCTGCAGTTAATGTCGACATCAAGACGTTCTTCTGGTTCCAATGGGTGGTCAGCCATGTGACGATCGTTGCTGCCACTGCGCAATCGAAATTGGCGCTTGATGCGGACGATATTATCTCCTCCCTGGACCTCCAAGCGCATTACAACCAACTCAAGATTAAAGTAGCATCGGCTTCCGTAAGGCATTATGCAAGGTAATTAAAGGCTTTTAAATAAACATTGATACGTCACCCAGATATATTCACAAGCAATCTTATCTTAATAGTTTGTTTTTTCTTGTTTATTCCGGCTGTTATAAACTAAAGAGTTTTCATCACACTTGCTCGTAAAGTGGATCCTATTGCATCGGTTTTAGGCTCATAATCCAATTATTACGCACGCGTGCTTTTTACTTTACATTACAGCACGTGTGCTATAATAGGTATAGCCCGGTAAAGTCAAGTTTGTACATGACTGCAATTAGACGTATGTATACGAAGCACTCTTAATATAGCCACGTAATACTTACAGTTTTTTGTAATACCAATAAAGAGTTCTTATGCCGCTGAAGTAAATGTCAACCTGCGCGCGCATTACTGATTTGGGCGCCATTTTCCGCAAATGTTAGTTGACGTTTTCGCTGTGTGGTTGATTATTATCAAAAAAAATGGTGTTTTTTCCTCGCAAGTGTGACGAAAACAGTCGTATGAAACTCTTGTGCTATGTTTAAATACACTCTCGGCTTCCTTATCGCGCTCGCCTGCGGCTCGCGCGCATAATACCGCCTCTAGTGTAATGACCAACATAGCACACTTGTATCATAATGTACTATTTCATCACACTTGCTCGTAAAGTAGATCTTATTACATCGCTTTTAGGCTCATAATCCAAGCTATTATACACGCGTGCTTTTTACTTTACATTACGGCACTTGTACTATAATAGGTATACCCCGGTAAAGTCAAGTTTGTACGTGACTGCAATTAGACGTACGTGTACGAAGCACTCTTAATATAGCCGGGTAATACTTACAGTTTTTTTGTAATACCAACAATGAGTTCTTATGCCGCTGAAGTAAATGTCAACCTGCGCGCGCATTACTGATTTGGGCGCCATTTTCCGCAAATGTTTGTTGACGTTTTCGCTGTGTGGTTGATTATTATCAAAAAAAAAATGTTTTTTCCTCGCAAGTGTGACGAAAACAGTCGTATGGAACTCTTGTGCTATTAGTCATTACGCTCTCGGCTTTCTTATCGCGCTCGCCTGCGGCTTGCGCGCATAATACCGCCTCTGTGTAATGACCAACATAGCACACTCGTATCATAATGTACTATTATAACACTCGAAATAACGTTCAGCCAAGATATCGACGTCTGTGATTGGTGCGAAAGATTTAATTTTTCATTGAACGTATCTCAACTTGTGCGAACATCTAATCCATTTTTACCGACCTCAGATCGGAATTTCAATCAGGTTTTAGCAAATGTGTTTTAATATCCAAACCGTAGATAGCAATTAGAATATGTTCAATATTAGTTTTTTTTGCTTCGACAAAGCCTTGAGAGAGGTCGATTAGAAGGTAGCATTTAGCATTATAGTTAGCATTTAGGTAGCGGTAGCAAGCTGCGACACAAGACTAGTCTTAATGCAGGTGCTGCATGATACGTAACTCTTCATTAGTCTTATGTTAATGAGTCTGATATTGTTGAAGAAGTTAAAAAATGTTTGTACTATCACAACTGTTTTATTTTTTTAAATTATTATTTTATCTTGGTTTCATCCGATCTCCTGATCGATTGAATATTGGAACCCGCCGAAAGTCACTCAGCGCTGGTCTGCCGTTAGGTCATATCTGTTTCACATGGGTTCGGGTCATAAAAAGAAATTACACGACTGACGTTCGACCGGATCGATCTCTGTGTTTGATAGCTGATGTCGTGTTCAACAGTCAGTCGTTATACAACGCAAATCTAAAGTACCTAAAATCTTGTGACCGACACATATGTTGGTTAAATTAAAAATAATGGAGAAAATATTTTTCTTAGACTATTAGGTGTAAAGAGTATTTCATTACGATGACTTTAGTATATGTAACATACAAATACACTAAAATTTGGTGAAGCAGTAACCAAATGTTTTACTGCAACGGGAAGTGTAACACGAGTAGAATACGAAAATGACGAAGATGACGTGATGTGTGTGATTGTTTTGTATTTGATGTGTAAAGGACTGCAGAGGACGAATGGACAGCGGGCGTGCTCGGAGGCAGGGTCCTCGAAGCGCGGGAGCCGACCAACGCCAAAGAAGACTCCCATTTCATGGCTATCACCATCACACAAGCTCAGTGAGTATTTCACCCCAATATATCCCTAGCACAAATAATAGAATACTATGGAATAAATGTATTAGTTCGTCTTTGGTGTATGGCAAATGTGACAGAGTCGACGCAATAAAGGGCGGTCCAAATTGCGTGCGTGCTCATATTAAGAAGATGGAAACCCAGATTAAACCGGCTCCACCCGTTTCTTTCCACCGTGAATGATAGAAAACTATTGCGGGCGGGCGCAGGGTTGCATTGTATGTCTTCACGGCACAACGTCGAGCCGTGCATAACCAACGAAATAATATCGTGCATTTTTACGATGCACTCATTGAGCTAATATCTCTATAAAGAATTCAAAATTATTTATTTCCACAAAAAGTAGGTACAGTCAGTTTATTTATGGCTCTTCTCCCCAAACTAGGTACGTTTAAGCACCCGTATCTTGGGGATTAGGCCTTCCCGTTGAGAGACAATTAATAGGTGCACTACAAGATACAATATATTGTGAAACATTAACAAATACTACTAAACTCACAGTAAGATGTAGTCAAATCAAAAATTTGTTACAATATGGTTAATTATAAATAACCTACAGTGAGTCAAATTCTATTTTATTGTAATAAGGTTAACATCAAGGAGGTTATTTTAATTCTAATTAGGTACTACAAGATTAAAATTATTTGAATTTATGTAATGTATATAAATATTAAAATGTTATTTATATATTTAATAGGTAATTAAGCATTCAAACTTGCAACTTCGGTAATTGTGCGTCAGTGTGTATGTGTGTGTGTGTGTGTGTGTGTGTGTGTGTGAGAGAGTGTTTGTGTGTGTGTGCGTGTGAATATGTGTGTGTGTGTGTGCGGGTGTGTGTGTGGTATATGTATATAGGAGTGTGTCCGTGTGTGCGTGTGGGAGTTTGTGAGTAAACTCAGATGCCAGTTCAGTCAGTTTTGATAAATAAGAATAAAATTAAAATTAATCCATTATTTTAAACAATTCTTCTGTTTCATCATAGGTTAAGTCTTTGAGCCACAACTCAAGAACTTTTCTACACTTACTCAGGGTCAGGCTGTATATGTTATGAGATTTGTTCACCTTGTTATAGAGTCGGGAGCTAATTACGTCAAAGTGCCGGCCCGCCAGAGCTGTCCTTGTATATTCTGTTGCACAGACGGAATAATTTCTTCGCTTGTTGCTTGGGATGTATGGAAGTGATTGGTATTTGCGAAGAATCATCTGTTTGACATACAATTGTCGCACCGTGAGAACAGGGCAGTCAGTATAGAGCTGTGTGGTAGGATACCAGCGCGGTTTACCGCACATAACCTTAAGGACTGCTCTTTGTGCTCTTTCTAGTGGAAGCATGTTAGAAACGTAGGTACCACCCCATGCTGTGGTGCAGTAGGATAATACCGACTGCGCCAAAGCACAGTACACAGTTTTTAGGAGCTCCGGCGAGGCAACTGCTCTCAATCTTTTAAAAACAAACATGAGCTTTCTAGTGCGTGGTATTAATGATTGCAGGTGGTGGTTCCAGTTGAGAGTATCGTCGATTATCACCCCTAAGTACTTAGTGAGGGAGGTACGAGTAATTTCTAAACAAGAACATGTTTCCTGCAGCCGATCACACCTGTGAGCCCTGATTGTAATTGAACCGGTTAGCGGTCGAGTATTAACACTCGGAGAGAATGCAATGTACTGAGTCTTACTGACATTTAAAGTCAGAACATTGTCCGACAACCAGGCCATTACCTTTGCTAGGGCACTCTCCGCAAGGTTTTGTGCTATTTCCCAGGTGCTACCATGGACTATTAAAGCCGTGTCATCAGCATACGCCAGAATTTTGCAATTAGGAAGAGTTAGCTTACAGAGATTGTTAATGTAGCTATTAAAATACGTTGGTCCCACGACGCTTCCCTGAGGTACCCCACAAGTTATATCTTTCTCAGCGCTAATGTGGTTATCTATCTTAACTGCCTGTGTTCTACCTGTCAAGTAGTCCTTAAAAATACTATGAGCTGGGCCACGAATTCCCATACTTTCCAACTTTGAAAGAAGTAGGGGGATTGACACGGTATCGAACGCCTTTGATAAGTCAATCAAAATACATACAGTCTTGTGTTTTCGTTCTAAGTGACCCACAATGGCATTTGTGAGTTCAAGTACCGCGTCTTCCGTGTTTTTCCCTCTCCTAAAACCGTACTGATTATCGGCTATTAAATTGTGAGCATCTAAGTAACTAATTAGTCTTTTATTGAGTATTTTTTCGAGGAGTTTCGAGAGACTTGTCAGCACTGATATAGGCCTATAATTGCTCACGTTAGATTTAGTCCCACTCTTGAAGATAGGGTGAACTATGGCTTTTTTGAAAGCAGTTGGAAATACACCCGTAGAAATACAGAGGTTAAAGACGTGAGTTATAGGAGGAACAAGGTATAGTCGAGCATATTTCAGTACCTTAGAAGGAATATTGTCCCAGCCTGTAGCACAGCCACCACGCAAACCAGCTATAAGAGAATCGACCTCCCTGTGATCGGTAGGGAGCATTACCATAGAGGCACCGCTTGTGTTAGAAGGGTCATGAGTTGGAGTAACATTTGCCCTGTATGAGGAGTCACTGGTAATACGGTCTGCCAGCTCTCTACCAATGTTAATAAAATGATCATTGACTAAGTTTACAGACGTATCAGGGTCGGACGTAATGCTCAGTAGGTCTGTTGATGTTGAAGAAATAGATTTAAGATTTGCAATATTTTTGACTACGTTCCATGTTGCTTTTGGATTACGCTTTACCTTTTCGAGTTCTTGTCGTTCGTAGTTGTACTTCAGTTTGCGCAGTAGGTTGGTACAGAAATTGCGATATCGACTATAAGTGACCTTCAGTATCATATTTTCCGGGTCTCGCTTTGTGTTTTTGCGTAGCTTATCACGATGTCTTAAACATTTTAAAGCACCCAGAGTCATCCATGGTTTTATCATGTTGGTTTTGCGAGATTGTCTTACCACTTTTGTATGATTCTGAATAGCACTTGTGATCGTTTTTATAAGAAGGTTAGCAGATTCGATAGCATCTGTACATGCAAATAAAGACGTGAAATCGGCATTTTTTATGTCAGCAGTTATTGCGTGCAGGTCCAAACGAGTTTTTTCATTTTTTTTTATTCTAGATGAAAGTGCAGTGCAATTCATGTGAAATAATATTGGTGAATGGTCTGTTATCGAGGCATCAAGAACCAGCGTATTTGTGTTATTAAATTTAGATTTCAGGAGGACATGATCAAGACAGTTGCCTTCTCTAGTAGGAAAAGAATGAGCTGGCAATAACCCGTGAAATGCAGTTATGTCCAGATATAATTCCTTATACTTTTCAACTATATTGGGATTAATGTTAATATTGATATCTCCTACGACTATGATTGTACTATGTGACGACAGTGAATGTAGAAGCTCGTTCATGCTGCTTAGGAAACTGTCCGGGTGGGTGAAAGATGGAGATCTATATATTGCTATTATGGACACATCTGGTTCACAAGTGATGACAAGGCAATTGCAGTCTGTTGTGTTGGGTTCTGTAACATTGTGTTTAATATTCTTCTTTATATAAGCTATTACACCGTCGTTTTGGTTTTGAAATGTAGATGTATAGCTAGTATAATTTTCTATGGATGGTACATTGATTACTTTACTTAGCCAGCACTCGGTTAGAACGATAATATCTATAGATATATCGATTCTGGACAGCAAGACGATCATTTCATCGAAGTTACAATTTACACTACGAATATTGCAATAGAAAACAGTTAAGGATTTAGGTGATTTTACTACGTGTAGCTTACATTGCTCCGGAGAGCAGGAAAGGGATTCCGATACGCTAAGAGATTCAAAGTTACTATTCAATTGTTGACTAATGTTCATGTTTAGTGTTTGTCAAGGTTGGATTCAGTTTAGGGGAGCATTCCATTAACATCAGGCATATGCAGTGACTCTTTACCAATGCTGACATATTGTCTGTTTTGAATTCAAATCTAAAATAGGCGTGAAGTGATATATGTATTCTGAAACTGACCGTTTTGAGATTGTTTGTGTTGGGGTGGACAAGTTGGGTAAGTTTAAAAGAATGCGTGTCAATAAACAACAGATTAGTTCGAAAAATATTAGTAGACACAGTTATACAAATAAAAGACCTAACATCATACTTAAAACTACAACATAGGCACTGCATGGAATATAGTCATTGACTATTCCTCAGTTTTTTAAGGTCGTGTTCAGAGTTTATTCTAGAGTGTGACGAGCCGTCAGTTTTTCTTATGTAAATTTTGCCATGGGCGCACCAGCAGTATTTGTAGTCGTTGACCTTAGCAAATTCGCGTGCAATGTGGAAGAGTTTTCTCACTTTAGGGGTAAGATTCTCGGAGATGAAAACTGGCCTAGATGGACCCACAATCTTGAGATCGCTGGTGTTGAGTTTGTTTGTTCTGTAGGTCATGTTGTAGGTTTTCGTAGCTTGCAAAAACTTTTCTTTATAGAGCACACTTGTAAAGTCTACGATAATCGGCTTGTTAGTCGTTTTGGAGTTGGTCCTAAACACATCTTTAATGTCAGTTTCTTTTAAAGGGATATTAATAATTTTAGTAATTTTCAGGACTATCTCGGACAGGTCGTCTTTCACTTCGTCTTTGTTTTCAGCCTTTGGGATATTTCTGATCTCTATACTGCTTGCTCGCTGGTAACGCTCCGTATACTCAGTCTTTTCCTCAAGTGATTGTATAGTTGCTAAAAAACTTTTTCGCTCATGCTCTAGTGCGCTAATCCTCTCCAGAGCTACGTCATACTGGTTGGACATAAAGTCTATTGTATCCCGCATAGATGTGATTTGCTGACTAAGCTCCTTGACGTTGTTCACTAGTGAAGATAGACTTAGTTCTTGCTGCTCTTTAAACTCTTTAAACATATTTTTAATGTCAATGATGAAGACTGCCATATTGTCGTCGCTAGAATTGCTGTTACTATTTTTCCGCTTTTTTGGTCTATTTATGGTTTGCGCATTATCAGGAGCGGAGACAGTAAGTTTTGAATTGAGCCCAGAATCAGATGTCTGAGTCATCGCCGGTGAGGCGGGTGGCGTACGTTTGAGCGGCATCACCGACTAGGCTCTCAGTAAGAGTAAGGAGGTATCGTAGAAACTCTAAGGAGCACGGCGTCAGTCCAAGTTTAGCCAAAAATAGCAACACCCAAAGCACTGCAAGTACCAGGACAACAGAACTCGCGTGGAGTAGGTGTAAAGTGGCTTATGTCCCACCCCCGTACTCACTGGTTCACAAACGTGCCTAAAAATGTCCGCACCAAAACTAGGCGCACGCTACGCATTGCGCCTACCTTTTGAACGACTTGAACTACGATAACACACAAGCGCCCAAGCATACATTGAATACTGTACAAGCGACATAACGTCTAAATTCGAACAATTGTGAACTATATAATGTGCGTACAGGTACAACGGCACTCGGACGTTTTTTGACTGTTTTCACAGTTTTAGATATTAGCTCAATGGATGCACCACGTTGCCAAGACTTGACACAGTATAATGACGTGATATCGCCTGTAGTGTGCGATGGTTCTATAAAATTTACGAAAGTGCCGTAGGAAGATTTTGGCAATGCAACAAGTTGCGGCCCGTCTTAATGTTCGCGAACCTTAAAAGTTGTGTGTAGTTGATATGAGTTTTAGTGATACCTAATGAAAAATTTAACTGCGAAATCAGTGTTATTCTATATTCCTTGCAGAATATCCAATTTGCCTACCAGTTGGAAGGAAGAGCTTCATCCTAAACAATTGGAACGCAAACGCGTAAGTGACGATATATCAATCAACCAATACTAATATACAGAATTTTAGTACTACGCAGAAAAGGGGTTACTGTACTCATAATTGTGAACCAGTTTTACTATAGGCACAAAAGTGAATTTGCCCAAAAAAATTCTGCTGTGCCGAAAATTTTTCGATGGTGTATGACATTCTTTTTCCATGGAACGGCTCTCCTTTCGCAGACTTCAATAAGTTGTTTACAATGTAATGAGCTCCTCTCGGCATACTACTGATCTGCGTAACCTCGTATTTCACAAATGAACTTAACAATCAGTCAAGTCAAGTCTAAATTTAAATTTGTTATGCGTTTCTATTGTCTTGTCTTGTGTTCAAAATGTGTTTTTTTCTACAAATTAAATATTGTCTATTGTCAAGTAACATAAAATCTATTTGCTCCGAGCTGGAGGTCGTACACCTGCTTGCATTAGTTTTTCCTCTTCGCAGAGCTCGGACAGCATGTGGGAGGTATATGCAACACTAGCGCCGCTCGAAGCTGTCATCCAACCGACGATCCTGAACCAAATATTAGCGCTTGTCCTCGAGATGGCGCCGCAGTCCTTTTGTCCGCTGGCCAAGGAGAAAGAGGCTGGGTAAGGTGATCCTGTGTAAATCTTGCAAGTGTTTTAGACCGTGAACACAGATATTAAAAAAGTAGTACATTATGTACTCGTAGTATTCCACAGAAATGGGTGAAGCTTTTGGAAATAGCGAACTATACGCACGCCAATACCTTAATGTATTTTTTCATCACACTTGCTCGTAAAGTGGATCTTATTGCATCGGTTTTAGGCTCATAATCCATGCTATTACGCACGCGTGCTTTTTACTTTACATTACGGCACATGTGCTGTAATAGGTATAACCTGGTAAAGTCAAGTTTGTACGTGACTGCAATTAGACGTATGTATACGAAGCACTCTTAATATAGCCGGGTAATACTTACAGTTTTTTCGTAATACCAACAAAGAGTTCTTATGCCGCTGAAGTAAATGTCAACCTGCGCGCGCATTGCTGGTTTGAGCGCCATTTTCCGCAATTGTTTGTTGCGTTTTTTCTGTGTGGTTGATTATTATCAAAAAAAGTTTGGTTTTTCCTCGCAAGTGTGATGAAAACAGTCGTATGGAACTCTTGTGCTATTAGTCATTACGCTCTCGGCTTCCTTATCGCGCTCGCCACGGCTCGCGCGTTTAATACCGCCTCTAGTGTAATGACCAACATAGCATACTTGTATCATAATATACTATTGTACGTGTAGTTGCGTGTGACAAGCGAAGTCATGACTCCTTAGTGTTACAATTACAAATGTGTGTGTGTGTGAATGTGTACGATAAGCGAAATCATAGCACCAATGAGGCATCACCCATTATCTGCGCAACTGTACATCTATACTAGTTGCCCACACTCGTGCATGTAATTCAACAGTCAGTGAATAAAACACCACCATTTTTAATCATTGATTCGCGAAAAAACACAAGATTAACAAAATAATAGAATGCAGCGACATGATTTTTCCGTGTTCCCTGCCTAAAACTCCTAAACCGTCCTTTGAGGATAGAACTAGGCCAATGTGCAGTAGTGTACTATTAAAATGCTGATTGTGCAGCTTTTCCAACTAGCCCACGTACCATGGCGGCTCATCCTCAGAGACGGTATAAAGTTGCGGTGGTGCCGCTATCTAATATCGAAGTGGCCGGAACTATTTTTTTATCGTCTTTGAAATTAATGCCATAAAAACGCTCGAAATGAGGTTCCACAGGCAAGACTTTTCGCAGATGGCGCCAGCGGCGGTCCGGATTTAGCAATATAAAGTTTTCTTGTTAATCATTGATTATATTTAACTGCTCTTGATGAGGACGTTGTCGATAATCTAGTCCATGGAAAAATACTGGGTACACTATGCAGCTGTTGACGGTCTTAAAATAGATTTGTAGGTTAGATATTTGCTTACATTTTATGATAAACAGAGCTTTAATTAGCAAAGTAAAAGATTGCGTACAAACCAGTATATGCAGATTCTCCCTGGTAATCCGTGTCTTTAAAATGTTCTCTGCAAAAACAAAACAAAAAGCAACAAAATGTATGAGATTGACAATCGACACGGTCGCATCGGTGAAGCGCCACCTAGCGGAAAAAAACGAAGTGTAGATCCCCATTAAAGTGTTGTTTTTTCAGCCGCAGCGACGCGCACTGGCCATTTTGCTACGTCACCGCCGGCGGGCTGAGGTTATTGCTCACCGTGGACGATGAAGAGAATGACAAGGATGAGGACGACACCTTTGTGTTTGTGGTAAATTTAGCTTTTCGATGTTCTAACATTTGTATTAGAAAATAGTAGCGCCCCGCTGTTTCGCTTGTTATTCAATGGGAATAGGATACCACGAATTTTTTGAGATAATAATCCTCCAGGACGAAAGAATCTCCGTTCCGAATTTAACTTAAATCCATTGAGCCGTTATGGCTTGAAGATTAACTTACACAAACACGCACGCTCACAAACTTTCGCATCTATAATATTAGTGTGAACGGTCCTGTGGGAGTTATTAACGTTTTTATATTTCCGGAATATAAATTCGGAAGCCTATAAATTAATCCAAGTCGTAAAATGTCTCTTTTCTCCAAATATTGCATAAATATTTGAGCTGTTACAGCGTGAAAGTTTAGCCATTTATAAGTAGTTTTTCTATTCCACCAGATATATGAACTAGCTGCGCAATGCGATTGACACATGATTTTCCGTGTATCTATTAAGTTTAATATTTTGCTTTTCAGATCGGAAAAATCACCGTCAGCCCTCACCCAGATAACCCAATATGCAGGTACTTATAATTTTCAGGGTTCGTTACTCGAAGGGTGTTGACAAGATCCCTTTATATTAGTCTAATACAGTCCTTAGTGTAAGGTTTTAATTTTATTCGCGGATTTAAAAAGGTATCCTCAGTTTTTCCTGAAAAGCAAAATTTACTATAGAATTCGTTTGGCAGTTATAGTATAAGCGTGGTGTCACATCTCGCAATAGTGCGCTCCATGTATAAGGTGCCCTGTTAGAGCTTGGTTTTAGCAATAAGGCCGCCATTTGTTCCACTAGTTAAGTTTATTTAATTATTTCTGTGAAACACAATAAAGAGTTAATCAATAACTAAAAGTAACAATTTTTTCTTATTTTCAAACAGTTTTTTTTCGATGTATGATCAGTTGTGTTTCTGTAGGAGACAGTATACAAATAAAATGAGTCAACTAGCCTATTGTCCATTTGTATGAAAACGACAGTTCCCATTATAAAGCCAAGGCTTAAAATCAAGCCGTAAAATAAATACGGAGAGTACCGAGTGGTCTACTTCGGGACAACACTTCATACCTACACATAGATACGACAAGAGGAACTTCGCTTTATAGTGTGTATATGTTATACATTCCGTAGGCGGCCAATAAATCCGGGCACTGACACCGGGTGGCTGAACACGAGCGGCGCTCTGGACGGCCATCAGTACGAGCTGATTATCAAGAACGTGGGCATATGCAGCGCACAGTTCTACCAGCTCGTCAACCAAGAGGCAAGGAGATCCACCGTGATTGTTTATCTATGCTTTTACTTTCAAAGAGGCGTTGCCAAGAGATAGCGGCAGAATCATTGTCATTGTTTTTTTGTAATGTTTTCTTACGTCATAGATAGTACAAGTTTTCTGACAGCTGTCAAAACGTAGTAGTTCTACAGCCAAAGGATAGGCAGCGCTGGCGACATATGGACTACTGTTTTTCGTATTTTTCTTGTGAAAAAGCAGTACACTCACCTTCACTGCTTTACTTCAAAGTTCGCGTTCGTTGGTGAAGTGCTTTTCCAAGTTTTCTTGTATCATTTTGTTGAAATTCTGATAAATTATTATTGTTTCGTTACGTTATTGTTATTATTTTTTGTGACTGCCATATAGCTCAGCGGTAGCGTGTCTGCCTTCAGAGCTGTAGGGCGTGGGTTCGATCCCCACCAAGGGCAAACATTTATGTGACGAACATAAATGTTTGTTCTGTGTCTGGGTGTAGTATGTATTATAAGTATGTATTTACAAAAAAAAAAGTATATAAGTATTCTATCAGCTATCTAGTTACCATATTACAAGCTTTGCTTAGTTTGGGGCTAGATGGCGCTGTGCGGAAAAATTTCCTGCGATATTTATTTATTTTATTTTTTGTAGATAGTAATTGTAATTCTTTATTGATAGTAATTAATTAATCAATTGGCAAGGCGAACTTACTAATTTGCGTGGAATAACGACAGCTTAAGGATTACTATGGGCAAGTACTTTGTTATACAAACAAAAAACACATGACAGATCTTATATAAATGAAAGAAGGTTACTTATTTTTTTTTTCCTTTTTACTTTGCTTCATTCGTTCAAAATCTTCAGAACCACAGACATGATAGTGAAACTGTTCAGGGCCATGTCTATTCATTGCCATCGAACGGATTTTTATGATCTATATATTTTTTTATTTGCTGTCAGAAAATCGCCCATTGAATTGGTAGGTCTTAAATGGCAACAAAGATTGTAACACGAATATTTTAGCCACATGTTTACCTATATTAACGAGATGTAGATGAAGATGACACTAAAAGTAACGCAGCAGAACATTAAGAGGTTTTCCGTGCAAAATTCCGTGGAATTGCTTTGCTATTAGTTGCAAGTAGTAGTAGTACGTAGCGCTCGTGGCGTAGCTTGTCTAGGTGATTCTAAACGATCACCGATGTTAAGCAACGGACGGTCCGGTCAGTCTTCGGATGAGTGACCGTGGGTGGCATTTATTTCTGAGCGCTACCGTGGGTCAGATGACACGTTAAATTGTTGGTCCCGGTTGTTTGTTCTAGTTTCTATAACAACAACCGTCAGCCAAGTCAGAGGCCTTCGGGCGGCACATTAACTCTGACACTAGGGCTGGCCACTCAGCCTATACGAACTTACTTACTTTTAGTTGCAATACTAATGCAACATCAGCAGCCAGAAGATGTCCGCTGCTGGACGAAAGTCTGTCCGTAATAAGCGGGTTGCCATAATCCCCACGCTTGTCAGGCATGACAAGCGTGGGGATTGCAGCTAACCACCATTAACCGAGATGACGCACTACTAATGCCACGAAGAGTAATAAATATTACATTTAGCTAATTTGGTAAAAATCGCCTAAACTCGAACTGCGCGCCGTGAAAATGTGTTTTTTTTTAAAACAATCAATTGACGATACGAGCATGACGTTTGCCTGGTGGTAGCCTGCCACTAACAGCTGTAGTGCCAGAATTGTGAACTTGCTAACACAATCCTGCGCCGCACTGCACTGCGCTCGTCACCCTGAGATATAAGATGTTAAATCTCTTAATACCCAGTAATATCTGTGGTGTATAATGTATAGCTTGGCAAATAAAGTAGAATTATTGCAATCCCGCTATTACAAACCGTTCTTAACACGGGCAACCCTGGAGTACGGCTAAAGAAAATTATTGGATGAATTCACCCACTGACGTGATGTTGTTGTTTTTAATATTTCCTAGCCATGGATACTAGTCCTTCAGCGGAATTCATATTTCTTCATCGATCCTTCTTTCTCCAGTTAAATAAGTCGTAGTCACAGTCCATGTCACACACAGTAAGTCACGGTCCAGTCCAATCATGCCCTGTATAGTCATGGCAATTTACTACAAGCTTCCTCGGAGTTTTGGAAACAACACAAAAAGACACGTTTCACCACATTTTATCACTTGCCCACACTCATGCACGTCAGTAGGCACTTAATGAATTAAATGCCACTATTATTATGCATTAAAACCCGGAAAAACACAAGTTTTGAAAAATAATACAATGTGGCGTCATGATTTTTTCGCGTTTCCGCCAAAATTTCCCCACTGACGTGATTATCCATAATATTGCCAGCAGAGAAGAAAAAAAATACCTTTCAAGATTTTGTTGCCTAGCTAAAATGTAAAATTATGTTTCAGACCAGTCAAGCGGCAATGACGAAAGGCACCGCGAGCGAGAATCCGGCCCTCAAGTGGACGCAAAAGACTGTGACGCCCACCACTACGCCTATACTCCATCCGTATGTATTTTACAGTTATAATAATATTTATGGCATATTTGTCCAACTGTTGTAAACTGTATCTCTAGTGTGTTTATATTTCCGCTGTACTATCGTATCGGGTACTAATAGGGATAAGGGGGATAATAATCCACAATTTCCATAAAAAAACACGTAATAATAAAAGTTATTAAGCCTGAAACAAATCAATTTAATCTCAGAGAAATTATTTATATAATCTGAAAATTATTTGTAATTGTTAAAATCTGTAACAAAATACACTCATAACGTAGCACAGCGGAAATACACTAGAGATACAGTTTACAGTTTTTTACAGTTTAGTAGTGCTAGGACTCTACTGCAGAGTCCGCCTGGGGAAGTACCACACCTTTGCCAGTTATTCAACCGCCAAGCTGTAGTGTGCAAGCATTACTGTGATTGAAGGGCAATGTTACCAGCGAAATTACTGGGTATGAAGAGATTTAACATCTGATATCTCAGGGTGACGAGCGCTATCAGTGCGGCGCAGGATTGTGTTCGGAAGTTCACAATTCTAGCACTGCTACTGATAGTGGCAGGCGTGACGCTTACCACCGTCATCGCTTAATAGTCTAAAAAAAAGTTTAAAACAGTTGGATTAAAATGAACTTCCGCAAAGTAACGCATGATTCAATCCCATGGCATATTTATCGTCAATACATTGTGAAACGAGCTCTCGATATTTCCGCGCTGTTGCATGCACAATCAGATAAATAAACATAGAATTGTAACGAACAAACGTAACAGTCGTATTTTACCAAGCCAAGGAGTGGAACAAGCTGCCGGCTTCCTTGTTTCCTGAGAGATATAATCTAGACCTCTTCAAGGTCAGAGTGAATAGGTATCTTCTAAGTCTGCGTGCTTCATCCTCGACCACATCGTCGCTTACCAACAGGCGAGTTGGTGGTCAAACGCACACTTATAAGAGATAAAAAAAAAAAAACTCTTTTTTAGCAGTTTACTTTTCTGAATACCTCCTCTTTATTAGAACTAATCCAATGACCTTCTATGTTTATATACTTGACAAACGATATCACGTTTATACCAACGAAACCAATACTTGACAAGAAATGTGTACCAAATATATATAAAAACGTGCTATAAATCTTCTTCTGACTTCTGGGACATGACGTTAACTTTCTACTTTCTTTGTTTGATCCTAGTTTTCTGTTTTTTACAAATTCATAAAGCAAAACTTGCTAATTGTGACGTAGATACCAGCCTGCGAAAGCACGCCAATCTGTATATTAAATTAACAATATTGTCAACCACTGTTTTACTTCCAGAGTGGACATAAGCTGTGTTCTAGCGCCGGCTTTATACATTAACGGCATGTTGACCTGCGGTCCGGCGGTAGAACTCAATCTGTTGTCAGATTGCGCTGTCGAAATCAACATAGACCAGATTGTGATGGCGCAGAAGTTAATGTTCAATTTGACGAAAGCGTACAAAGAAAGGTGAGTATAAAGCAATAGAGAATATGCATGTGTTTTTTTATTGACACAAAAAAAGCTGTATGGCAACAAAACAAATCATCGAAAGTAAATTTTTTATATGTGCACAAATAACGAATTTATAAACATTTTAGTTTCATGTTAGACAGGCACTATACTAAGTTTATGACGTCAAAGTTCACGATTCCAAACAAATTCTATACTATGGCACGTGTTTTGCTAGAAAGGGATAGAGATGACTCCTTCCCTAATACTTTGAACGCTTATATTTCAGAACTTTACCAGCCGATCTCAATTTTTTTTGACATAAACATCAGATTCATTTAAACTCTCCATTTAACTTTTTATTTTTAATTATTGAAACACATGCATATTCCCTATTCACATTTTTTTAAATGTATTACTGATGCTGTTGGGCTCAGATGGCCTCTTCAGCGTCACCGGACTTTAGGCAAGCGCAATTGGCGCTCGGCCTAGTTTAGGTAAAAGGCGACTAGCTCAAGGGCACCTCAGACGGTACGAACCTCGGCTTGGCCGTCGCCGGGAGTGGGGTTAGACTTGCCCTGGCACCCCAGAAGGGGTGTGCCCTGGGGCCCTAGTAGGTTGATCTGGTTGACTATTTGGAGAGAATCTAACCGATCTTTTGCAGATCTGGGGAGTCCTCGACCTCGCCGGAGAGGTCGGTGCGTGTTTTTTAATATTTTTTTGTAATTTTTTATTGGGTTTTGTTTTGGGCACAGGAAATCCCAATGTTTGTTGCTGTATGACGAAGATAATCAACACATGTGTCCATACGCTACGCTACTCATGAGTCCATCCGATTCCGAGGAGAATTACAACTATGATAACAGTACTAGTTTTACTGCAGGTATATGTATGCATTTTCATTATTATTTTGTAAAAAAATCAGTAGCTGAAGCTGTAACGCTATATTTGAGTATTAAATAAAGTGTTACTCTTAGATATTCATGATCTCAGAAATGTTATGGCCAAAGCGATCAATAATTCTACGTCTGTTTTAAGCCTGACCAAAAAATATAAATCCAGTTGACTGATTGTCCGACTTCCCCTCACACGAAAATATGTAGTTTAAAAACCACTGCTAGCAACTGCCAGTGCGTCCTGGGTAATGGACCTGGGTATGTCCTAAAACTGCATCCAGAACCACCAGAGGACGGGCAGCAGCGTCCTCTCAGTTAACGGTGGTAACCATTCTGCGATCCCCAAGCCGCCTGCTAAGCATGGGGATTATAGCAACACCTCCCTTTAAGAGAGAGGCCTTCGTCCAGCAGTGGAAGTCTTCCGGCTGTTGATGTAAGAAAATAATAGAATGCAACTACATCATTTTTCCGTGTTCCCGCCTAAACTGTGTATTGCACTTGCAGATGACTTAAAAAACGCAAATGAGTTTTGTCGCGGTGCGGACTCGGGCGTTGACTGCGCGGCCGGCTCCATGACGCAAGGGACCGGGGTGGACAGCGCGCCTAGTATGTTCAAGAAATCCGTCTCTGTTGCGTTTGTGGAACAATGGTTAGTTGCCGCTCAAACTAAGCAAAATTTAAAACGAAATAAACTTCTAGCTCAATTTTTTTTTACATGCAAGTGACGAGACTAGTAAAACATTTACCTGATAATAAGCGTCACGCCTGCCATTAACAGTAGCAGTGCCAGAATTGTGAACTTGCGAACACAATCCTGCGCCGCACTGCACTGCGCTCGTCACCCTGGAGATATTAGATGTTAAATCTCTTCATACCCAGTAATTTATCTGGTAACATTGCCCTTCAAACCGGAACACAGTAATACTTGCACACTACTGCTTGGCGGTTGAATAACTGGCAAAGGTGTGGTACTTCCCCAGGCGGACTCTGCAGTAGAGTCCTATCTCTGCAAAATATCTCATATGCCATTTATGTCTGGAAAAAGCGAAAGAAACGGGACATTCAAAATGGAACATAGCCTAGTTTTTGATTTAGCTGTTGCACCGCGACTTATGCGAATTTTCAGTTGCACAACGTGCCTACTGAAAAGTCGCGTAGTATATATTTAAGCTTCGCAATTTATTGTAAAGTACCGCAAGTAGCTACTATCTACGCAAGCGTAGGCTTATAATTATTATGGGGGACAAATACTAACTTGACATTGCCAATAGGGATATGCATGTTTTTTTATTGACTCAACTAAGCTGACTCGCCACAAAACCAATCATCGAAAAGACATGTGTACTAAACTAGTAAACATTTTAGTTAAAACATTTATGAAAAAAAAAAACATTTTAGGGTAAACATTTTAGTTACATGTTAGACAGAGAGAGCGCTATCGTAGCAAATGAAATCAGAGTACACGATTCGGATCAAAATCTATAATAGCACTCAAAGCCTTTCAAAAAAATATTTATTATATTTCAGAACTTAACAAATCGTTTTTAATTATTTTTTCGTTGTAACTATTAGATTCAGTTAAACTCTCCACTTATCCTAATATTTTTAATAAATGAAACACATGCCCCTATTAGCTTCCCAGTTTACGGGACCTACGCAGCTAGGCCTTCCAGCACGGCGGCGACACCCAACAGAAATAACAAATACTTAAAAATGGCATTTCAGGTCAGATCCATCGGAGTTCTTTGAGTTGTTTGTAACGATGGGAACTATTGAGTTGTCTCTGTACACTGGGGACGATAACTCGCAGGAGATCACACGGCTCCGACCTCCGAGCAAGTGGAAACATGTGCATGCTGCCGAGCCCCTTGTGCAGGTAAAATTGACAACACAGAACGCGAGGTTTGCAAAACAAAGTTGACTAGTAATAAGACAAACGACACACTCTGATGGCAAGGCGCAATGCATATAGAATGAAGAGTCAAGGCGGCGTCGGGGCAGAAGCGTGCCTCTTCTAGCGTATCTATGCAATCGAAAGGGGATCCACACAGCGATTTTTTTCCGCTAGGGGGTGCATCGATGCGGCCATAGTCAACTGTCAATCGCATACATTTTGTTGTTTTGTTTCTACAATTTAATGGTTTACTCTTATTAGACTCTGCTTACCCAGGGGAATAATCTGCTTATACTGGTTTGTACAACAATCCTTTGCCTTGCTAATTAAAGCTCCAACATAAAAAATTTACAACTACAAACCTACAAATCTATTTTCAGGCCGTCAACAGCTTTCTTAAAACAAGGCACAGTACCCAGTATTTTTCTTTAGACTATAGATTATCGATAACGCCCTCGTAAAGAGCAGAAAGATATAAGCAACGATTAACAAGAAATTTGATTTTGCTACATCCGGACCGCCGCTGGCAGTGAAAAGGTTTGCCTGTGGAACCTCATTCGTCAGCGCCTCAGATGAGGCGGCGTCAAGGCGAGGTCGAGTCGGCGCCTTGACTCTTCTGCCACGCAGCCACCTTGACTCTGCTTCGACTCTGGCAGTCTGCTATGCGCTATAAGATATAACGACCTAATATCACTTGGTCCAATACGCATTTCGTCCAACTCGCAGTTGCTCAACACGCATTTCATCAAGTACGCAGATAGTCCAATATTTATCGATAATGTGGAGTCACAAGCAAAATTACATAACCATTCTGCCTATAGCATATAGCAGCGATTGGTTATCGTCCTATTATAGCGTGTTATGTACAATTACTCCCTATCAGGATCATACTTGTATAGATGGCATGTGGACTAAAACGTTGACTGATTGGTGGACGCAAACATGTAAACGTAGCATTGGACGTTCCACCAGCTCGTTGAATCGATGATATAGCTTAAAATCGTGAGTTGAACCGGGATGAGTGGCTTCCGAATCAAGAAGAGAAGCCTATGTTTAGCAGTGGGCGATTGACCGATCAAAATGTCGGTGATGGTTACACTTTACTACCTCTTCCTGGGGCAGACTTTGTAAGAGTTGCTTAGATATTGGTTTTCATGTCACCAGGTGATAGTGAAAGAAGAAAAACGACCGCCCGTTGTTGAAGAAGATGGTTCCGCCGTGTTCAGTCGTGAAACTCCTGTCAGCGAACCGTCACACAGTGCAAGGAGTCTCACTGAAACCGTCCGGGACATTGATGTCGGAAAGACTAAACTAGAAACTCCAGTAAGAAACAGTTTTTTCATTTCTTTTTTTTTGTACAGGCTAGTGACTAGACGTACAAGACTTTCACCTGATGGTAAGCGTCACGCCTGCCACTACTAGCAGTGCCAGGATTGTGAACTTACGAACACAATCCTGCGCTGCACTGCACTGCGCTCGTCACCCTGAGATATTAGATGTTAAATCGCTTCATACCTAGTAACTTCACTGGTAACATTGCCCTTCAAACCGGAACACAGTAGTGCTTGCACACTACTGCTTGGAGGTTGAATAACTGGCAAAGGTGTGGTACTTCCCTAGGCGGACTCTACAGTAGAGTCTCCTACCAGAATAGAATAGCGAGAGCGCGACAGCGACAGCGCGAGGCGCAGCGCAGCGCCCTAGGGACACAGTATCGAATAGAAAGTATCGATACTGTACTCATGAGTAGCATCGAAAAAAAAACGTACTCATAAAAATATCGATACTTCAAGTTGTTGAGTACTTTTCGCTTGTTCTTTTAGTGGCACAGCAGCGGTTCAGTTCTAGATACTACATTTGTTTTTTAGATCAAACTAGTAAACTACCACAGTGACTACAACTGCGCTTGCCTCGTGAGAATCACCAGATGAACGCGTTGAGGCACTCGGCAAATAAGCAATTGTCTCATTGTTTGGAAATAAATGCTAAAAATTTAAAAAAAAAGTAACAACCAATTTCAATTTTGACTACTTGTCTACTTCATATTTTACCGTTGATTTGTTTTATTCCAGTAATTTTGATTTAAAACCATAACTACTGAACTGAATTCGATAAAATTTATATAAATGGGACCACCTCTGAAGTATCACCTACCAAACAAAAAACGAATCCAAAAATGGATTCATAATTGGCAGAGTAATCACGTAACATACATAGAAAATTCAGTCGAATTGAGAACCCAATTTTTTTTAATTGGTTGATAATGGCGACTTGCCTTCTGATTTCAATTAAACACAGTGAACATGTTAATTAGCGCTTTCACTGTTCAACAAAAAAATATTGACACGGACAGTATCTATTAACAGAGCCGTGTTTTAATACGCTTTTCTTAAAATTTCGGGGATAAAATAACCAGCATCCCTATTCACAACTCAATCGGAAAGGATTCCGATCGGATTCACATTATCCGTATCTATCATCCTGAAAGTAGATGAATGCGACAGATAGCGTGAATCCGATCGGAAACCTTTCCGATTGAATTATGAATACCCACTATTATCCACTTACTATATTATCCACTTTAACATGCAAAATTCATTATGAATAATCTTGCTTACAAGCATTGCTAAAGCTTTCGTTTAGGTATGGCTTACAGCCAGGCTTCGACCAGATCTCATGGTTATTGACGATGTGGTCATAATGTTAAAGACGCCTAGCCTATCATGGAAACTGACTATCAAGTAATCCTTATTATTATTATTATAATCATGAAATAACAATAACATATTTTTTTTCAGTTCAACTTTCCACACGCTAGACGTATCGAAGGGAACATTGCACTTTTGCATGTCACGCTTCACCAGCCCAATCTTTACTACTGGCGGAAAACGTCACAGAAAAGTATTCAGGTGAATACTCAGTATTATTATGAAAGTTACAATCACTATTATTAAAATTTGCTATTGTACCATTAGGACTATAATGTAACCTTTCATTCTGAAAACACCATTTATCTCCTATTCACGCGTACTATGTGCCGTACAGGTCTCCCTTTTCGACGCGTGGGTAGGTCTTGGAGGAGGTCGTACTAATTACTACTGGCACGCGACTTTACTGTCCACCGAGAAAGGAGCCGCTGATCCTGTAACGGACATACCACCTGCCTTGGCCACCTTGAAGATCGTCTCGCCCTCTGCAGGTAAGTTGTAAGCGATTAGGACGTTTCCCATATGCAAGAGTCCTAGTATCCTTGTATCTCGTGGGCCAAAATACCATAACGTGCTAATAAATAAAAAGTGGTTACTTTAGCGTACTAGTAATCTTTATAGTTTATTGTGAATCGAGCTTTTTCCGCGGTCACCTTTCAAACTTTCCCGATTTGACCACATAATTATGTATATCACCGGGACTTAACCGTCGACCGTCCGTCCGTCCTCCGTTTTTTTTCTTTCGGGCCCTACGTTTTTACAAGATCAGCTGAAGGTAGGAGACCACACCCTAATTTTTCGCCAAGACGACCCGCATGCTCTAGTCAATGCGCGACTACTGCCAAAGGACTTGGGACTTGGGGTGAACAATGGGTGTTATAAGCCGCGTTGAATTATGTATAGTACACCTGGGTGGTCCAAGGGTACATAGAATTACCTATAGTACACCTGGGTGTTCCATGGGTATATTTAATGACCCATAGTACACCTGGTGTTCCACGGGTACAAAAAGTTATCCGTGGAACACCTAGGTGAGCCACGTAGGTAGACCACAGGGAAGAAACACACTGAGACATGGCCGTAACGTACAGGTAAATAAAAATAAATGATTTTGTCCGCGTTTAAGTCCCGGTGATAATAGTTATTTATGATACTAGTGCGGTAAGTTGGTTTTTACAAACGAGTAGACTTACCATAGTCACGAGTTTGTAAAAACCATGCCGCACGTGTACCATACAACGTTTTACAATACATTTGCGAGAAAACAGAAAAAAGAAAAACAACATATAATGAAACAAACTTTATTATTTTGTTTATAAATATCGGTCGGAAAGTCACCACTAAATACTTGACACTGGCAAATGCACCAAGTGCGATGCCATAATCCTCCTTGCAGGAAAGAAGAAACAAAAAGTTCGTCTTCGTTACAACGTTTCTAGTATACTAGTAGTATAGTATAGTTTCTAGTCTTTTCGTGTTGTTTTCAAAACTCTGAAGAAGCTTGTAGTAAAGATGCCACAACTTTACTAGGGCATGACTGGACTTGACTGTGACTTACTATGTGTGGCTTTGACTCATTCGACTTGAAAATTATCAAAAGCTTGATACAAATAAATACATGACACTGGCAAATGCACAAAGTGCAATGCCATAATTCTCCTAGGAAGAAAGATGAAATGGCGTGAATTAACAAATGGCGATACGTGCGCGTGGTGAAAATTAGAACTACATCTTTCGTGTCATATTCTATTTAGTATTAAAGCGAGACAAACGTATTGAGCAGAAGCGCTTCCAAGGAGGTTCGATAATTCGGCTTATTTATTTTCGTAACGTGAAACTCCTTGGTGGAATTCTTATATATTTATATAGAAATTAAAAAGAATACGCACGGCGCTATACAACTAGGCGTGCGGTGAAATAGGTTTACCGCAAGCCTAGCCATTTTACCGCGCGCCTAGTTGTATGGTGCGTAATGTTCAACTTTCGAACAATGTATGCAGTCTTCGGAACCGGTGGATGCAAATGGCAGGTTGTCGTACAGTGTGGTGGTCTAAGAGGGAGGCCTTCGTTCAGCAGTGGACGTCTCCGGGCTGATGATGATGATGATGATGACGATGCAGTCTTCGTAAGTGCATTTTTCGAGCAAAGTTCTTGTATACATTATTACGTATTGTTATATATGTAGTTTTAGCGACCAAATAACTATTGTGGAATATGTCTTCGTTTTGCCTAATGGTTGACTTGATGCGAGAGGACAAAAGAACCCTAAAAAATACTCGTACATATTGAGCTTTCTAATATTTTTATTTATTTTTAATATAATATTTTAAGCTTTCTATGCTTTTTATTCACTTCTGAAACTCAAGACGTAATTTTCAGTAAATAAAGCCTTGTGTCGTTTCAGCTGCGCCTGGCAATGCAGGGATGCGCGGCTCCATCCGCTTAGATATCGAGCGGCCTGTTATGTTGGAAGTGTCATTGGATCGCCTGTTAAGACTCAAAGGAATAAACTCACTGGTATTACAAATAACAAGATTTAGATTAAGTTCATTTGACATTGTTAAATTTGTTCGTAGTGATCAAGGAGATTTAAGTAATAGAAGTAGCTTTAAGAAAAAATTACATTTCACACAGCGCCATCTAGCCACAAACTAAACAAAGCTTGTGATATGGAAACCAGCCCGCCGTGATAAAAGTCTATCCACTCTATTTTCCCCGCGAAAACGAGACAGACGTATCTATATTCTAGGTTTATCACGTTCCCGCGCGGGGAAATACCAATTTGTCCTCGACGCATGCTAGGGGCTGATAGATAAATATTTAATATTGTTTTTTTATATATATACAACGTGTAACAAAAAGGTTCAACAATACTGAAGAGTATGTATGTACTCATCATTATAAACAACATTTACTATGGGGTCAACCCTGAAATCGCGAAAAAATAATCAGCCGTTCCATACATTTTGTCCAAGGTCAATGAACTTTTTGTATGGAACAGCTGTTATTTTTTTCGTGATTTCAGGGTTGGCCCCATAGTAAAAGTTGTTCATAGTCTGACAGACTCATTGACGCGAGCAGTAGTTCTCACGTAAACAAGTAATTCATTCTCAGTATTGCGTATATACCTGCGCAGGTCAGTTTTTTTACACGATTTTCCCTTTTGAATACAGATGAAGGAACGTATGCTGCCTTTCTTGGCTCGAACGTCGTTTTTGGATAGAACTGAACAGTTGGCGGAAGAATTGCCTCTGCTATATCGACTCAAGAACGTATTAGGTAAGAATAAACATTTTGAAGCACTAAAAAGCCAATTTAAAATGATCTGCCGTGCCGCCATGTCAACTCGACGCGTCGTCTATGAGTTGACTAAATAGGGGCGATTGAATTTCAAAATTTACAATTGCAAAGTCTTTGCACCACAGCAGGCAAGAAGTCTAATTATTTGTACTGCCTCTTAATAAAGTGGATTATAAATACAGTGACTAATTTGACTATCTGCACTAAGATCGAGCACGCTTGCTCTTGGTGCCTATTCACACTTCTCTTAAAGAGGCCCAGGGGCCGTACCATGAGCGCTTATTCCGGGACCGAATACGCTCAGCTGCCGACGCTGCGCGACTGTGAATTGTATCGCCTCGCAATAAGGTTCGCGTTCGCGCAGTGTCGGAAGCTGAACCTATTCGGTCCCGCTATAAGCGGTTCACGGTACGCCGGGTTGTAGTTAATAGAGAACACCGAGGCAGGAAATGTTTGAACTTGCACTTAAATTCACATGCTTGACCTGTCTAGAGCAACAATTTGCATTGTCCAGTTTCACAGACAATCGAAAGCGTGTCGTTGCAAACGACGCAGGTGGGCCTGTCTGGCTCGCAGGGAGTCGTGGGGTGGGACTCGCTGTCGGTGCAGGTGGCGGCGGGCGGGCGGCCCGAGCGGCTCGTGGGCCGGGCGCTGGTCACCGCCGCGTTACTCACTGCAGGCCCGCCCGGAGACTCGAGGCACATTGTCATGCACCCAGTCATGATGGGGTGAGTTTCATATTATATAACCTGTATGTTATATAGCGGAGCCGACCTTCAAACGTGTTGTTTGAAATAAGGTTTCATATCGCTCGAAAGTCAGCTCCAATCGATGCGCAACTTTGTGTACCATTCAAAAATAAGGGCACAGGTTCTATCACATGCGACGGGATTTTCAAGCGCGCGCCAGGCAAATAGAACAGTCATAGGAAACTACACGAAAGTGAGAGGATAATTTTAATCTCATTTTCTTACATTGCATCATCATCCGCTAGAAGAAGTCCACTGCTGGATGAATGTCTCCCCGTTAATAAGGGGGGCAGAGGTGCTATAATAACGACGCTTGGCAGGCGGCTTGACGACTTAGCACCGTAAACCGCAGTGCAGTGCGGCGCAGGATTGTGTTCGCAAGTTCACAATTCTGGCACTGCTACTGTTAGTGGCAGGTGTGACGCTTACCATCAGGTGAAAGTCTTGCTTGTCTCGTCACTTCAATGTATATAAAAAAAAAAACTAAAGTACGCTACTGCCCGTCCTCCAGTATATCCGGTCTGGATTCAGTTTTAGGACCTTCCAGGTCCCACCTCCGACTACAAGTAACCATCAAGTCTTACATTTAATAATAATAAATAAATGTTCCCCGCGCCGCCTCATCCGTTAATAACTCGTCGTGTATGTAGCCTCTGCGATACAGTTTATCCTAGTGCATCTTTATCATTTTCAACTGTGTACAATGTACATATTTTGATTAGGCACTATTCAGTTAAGTTTATTCTGATATTGGTTATTTGAATAATAAAAATATTTGCATTTGTATAATATTATAAGTATATACAAAGTGTTTTTTTTATTACTGGTTTTATTACTCGTGTTTCTTGCAAGCAGTGAGGGAAATTGATCTTTTGTTTTAGTGATTAGTCAGTGGCTTATCCGGACATGTGTTCCAGGGCAGAGCTAGAAGCGAGCTGGGAAGCGTGGCGTCGTGTTGAAAGCGGGTTGTCGCCCCGGGAGCCGGTCGTGCGCGTCTCTGTGGACATTGACACCGTTGAACTGGACTTCAGGCCGGCGGAACTGGCCGTGGTCACCCGCATACGAGATGTCTTGGAAATCATCTTCAAAAGCGATGATGATGATGATGACGAGGTACAATAGGGTAGATGACTGATGTTTATATCGTTGAAACCAATAGCTTTGATGAAGAATTTAAGTAAATATTAGTTTTTTTTTTTTTTTTTTTTTTTAATAATGTTCTGATATATGAGCGTTTAAAGTTTATGTTAGAGACATCTCTGTCCCTTTCCCACAAAACAAAAATGACGTCACGCCTTACTTGTCAGAATAGAATTTATATGGCGTACAGAGAAGTGACGTCACGATTTGCTGTTTCGCCTCTGTGTCTAGCATGATATTAAAATGCTTATAAGTTGCTTATTTTTGATCAGATTTTCATTTTCTTTTCATTAATCAGCTATATTTATGGGCCACATTTTAATAGGACAATAAAAAAACCAGTCGTGTAACTTATTACCTACAAATAATATGCCTCCCTTAAAAGCTCGAAAGAATAGCCCTATTCGCTTAAGAAGAGCAGTAAAGTAACTCTCTCTCTTAGGCCTGAATTCCTCCAGTGCAAAAATTAAGCCATGTCCACCAATTGTCGGGTCTGAATAAATAGAAGATCTTGCTGCCTGCCTGCTCCCGATTCAGGCTAGACGTAATTAATATGTAACAAGCTTTGCTCGAATAGACGGTTTCCAGGCGATCATACGAAAGAGGATTTTTTCGCTGTTGAGTAGGTTGCGCGGCAGTCATAATAGTGTCCTAAGGACAATAGCAGATAAATATGATAGCCCTATTCTACAACACTGTATTAAAACTATAATTTAATTTACACTTTAAAGTTGCACTTGTTTATTTTTAGTTTTCAGATTTTTAACTTTTGTACTTATGTATCGTATTCGTTGTTTTTAGGTTAGTAATACTTGTAATATTTTAATCTGTGCAATGTTAATACCACTATGGATCTTGGATCTGAAATAAAGATTTATTATTATTATTAGTTTGGGGCTGGATGGCGCTGTGTGAAAAAAATACCGATTTTCTTTTGTTTTTTTTATTTTTATTTTCATGTTTATTTAATATCTTTGTCACGGACCGCAACCTATAATGAGCTGGTCAAATAGCCTAGCCTTTTTAACGTAACCTGAACTATTTTAATAGTCCTAACTAGGACTATTTAAATAGTGCAATGACTTTTGTATATTTTTGTTTTATTTGTACGGGAATATTCACGTTTAATTAAATCGGATACTCCGACTATAGTTTCGATCACATCCGGTGACCTTTTTCAAAGAGTGAAAACAGAGCCCGACGCGCGTGCTGCTGCGTCCTGCTTAGCACAAAAAATGTGTCAACCCATGTCAGTTTTCATAATAAGAATTTTGTCTATGTATTACCAAGGCTTCGTCGACTTCAGAGTTGCAGAGTGAGGTGAAACAGGCAAAGGTCGCGTTCGATCGCCGTGTGTCGTTTTCATCGGCAGATGTCACCAACGAAGAACACTTCTACAAAGACGATTTAAGGTAATTAGAAACATGATTAAAATATATTTTTTGTAAGTGTGGACATCTTGCTGTTTAGGCGCTCTTTCCTTCCGTGCATTCCACTTCCTTCCTCCGACGGTCTCTCCACAGAGATATGGTACGTTTTAAAAAGGGTGTCTATGTCTAAGCGTTTCTCCAGGTTAGCAACGCATCGACAACAACTCACAGCCCACAGGAAGCGAACCTGCCATCAGATAGAACATCCATGAATTGCGACATCGTGCGATAACGGGATAGTTTAGGTCGCGTCATGTAAAAAGAACGCTGGAAGAAAGTAGAGTAGTAGTGTTTGCGCATGTGTTCACTTGCGCAAGTACTAGGCTTATTGTTTTAAATAATTATTAATTAGCCTTTTTCTCGTAGCTTCGTATATTGGTTATTACTAGGTACAAACCTCATACCACCAAATAGACCTATAAATCGCCTACTGCGCAGCTTAACCGCCAGCGTTCTTTTTACATGACGTGACCTGTATCAATACTTTAAACTTGAACTGTTACGAAAAACTTTTTTATATTTCAGCTCAAAAATATATAGAAAAGAAAATAATTAATAATAGTTTTTATTAAATAATTTCTAAATTCATACCAGATACGGTGAATGTCACAGGGGGTCCAAGTATTATGAAATTAGTGTAATGTAATTTAAGGACCCTAAGCGTAAAGACACCAGAAATTCTGGTTTAAAAAAATTCAGGCTGTTTCCGGCACGTGTAAATTTTGTAAAGATAACACTTCGAGAATGTTCACGAAGAAAATGGCAAAGTGGTTTTCATATTTAGATGTTTTGCCCACTCTAGAATCTTATGGGTATGGTCTTTTTTCTGTCTGTTTTCCAGGAGTGGAGCGTTCAAGATAGTAAGTGGCGGTCAGCTACCGATGGCGTACCAAGTGACGTTGCACAATAACTCAGTGTCGTGGCGATACCCGCACCCGCGCGCCATCTCGCGGCTAGTCATCTTTCCTCTGCCGGACCAGGTTAATCAACCGAAATACCATGTTCATGTTCATTCTTCACTAAAAATATCTAATTATAATCGATTTGTATATTACCTAGTTTTCGCAGACAGATAAATCATTCATTTATTCATAGTATCTATCTGGCTATCAGGCTCCCATAGTACAAGATTTGCTTAGTTTGGGGATGGCACTGTGTAAAAATGTCCACCCAATATTTATTCATTTTATTTTATTCTTTATAAATGATTCTCATTTTATTTTTTTCTACGAAATGTCGGATGAGAAAGAGGTAGACGAGTAAATCTAGGAATGTTGCCAGGATGAAGAGACGCCGTGTGTTCTGGAGCTGTACATTCCATTGCTGGGCCAGTGGCAGATGCACACTCGGTTCTCAGTGCCGGTGGGCGAACCGCGCGAAATACTGCTGTATGTGCCTTCACCTGGTATGTCTATTCGAAAATACACGACTTTTTATCGTAATGAGAATAGAGACGAGCAAGAAACAAGCTCTAGTATAGGTAGTGTCTAATAACTTGTTTTATTTTAGGCTTTCTATACATTCCACTCGGACTTTATCTCACAGAGACGTGAACAAGCGCGACTCGCATTTCCTTAACTACTTATCGTGTTTTGACGAATGAGCAGAGCGAGTACCGTTCTATAATTATGTCGCTAATTTGACGTGTCTGCATAGCAGATTTCTTTCACAATCCTGCACCGCACTGCACTGCGCTCGTCACCCTGAAATATTAGATGTTAAATCTCTTCATACCCAGTAATTTCTCTGGTAACATTGCCCTTCAAGCCGGAACACAGTAATGCTTGCACACTACTGCTTGGCGGTTGAATAACTGGCAAAGGTGTGGTACTTCCCCAGACGGACTCTGCAGTTGAGTCGAGTCCTACCACTACAAAAACGTAGTCGCGTTTTAGTTTTATTAGACCTATGACTCGTGAATAAATCGAACATGGGACCTGGGTATGTCCTAAAACTGCATCCAGAACCACAGGAAGAAGGGCAGCAGCGTCCTCTCTGTTAACGGTGGTTAGCATTCTGCGATCCCCAAGCCGCTTTCCAGGCGTAGGGATTATGGCAACTTACCCGTTAAAGGGGAGGCCTTCGTCCAGCAGTGGACGTCTTTAGGCTGCTGATAAGAATAAGAATATATTTATTTCCACAAACGTGAAGAATAATACAATAAAACAACAACATGAACTATAGTTAATAACAAAATAGTTCATGTTTTCCTATACAACAACATAAGTAATTATGATGATGACACCAAACGTTATTTATCCAACCTAACTATGATAATGTACTCACTCCGTCAAACGTGGTGACGTTGCAGAGTCTGTGTCCGCTCAGATGTGGCGCTACAGGGTCCTGGAGTATGAGGAGCAGCCGCCCTCGTTTCAATTCGACATCAACAAGTTCAAGCTACGCAAGGACCCAATGGTAAAGCATTCCAAAGAGATTTTCCAGAAAAAGAACTGTCGTGGGTTTTGAAGGCGCTGCTGTGCTAAATTTCTTACAAATGCGAGGCGGAGTCGAGGCGCAGTCAAGGCGGAGTTGCCTAGCATTGCCTAGCGCCTACGCCCGAAAACAAAAGACGAATGACAGCGAGTCTCGCTGGCGACGTACAGCGCCCTCGCCGCCTCGAGCCCGCCTCTACACCGCCTTAACTGTGCCGCGACTCTGGCAGTGTACGCTGACCAAGTCGATTGCATAGAAAAGCTAGAAGAGGCGCGCCTCCACCCCGACACCGCCTCGACTTCTGTGTGCGATGCGCCTAGCACCGTAGCAAAGTTAACATAATAGCTGAGCTTAAAATTATCCAGAATTTAAAAGACACTATAAAAAATTGCCATTCATCTTTCGCCACAACATTTCTCTTTCTGTACAAACTGTCTAAAATAACAAAACGCCTATTAAAAACGACCGTCCCGTACGACCGTTTTCCTCAACTGCAACGGGTATAGTATCACTAGCACAAAAACTAAGCAACTTTAAAAATATACGACAACTTTCAATCCTACTAACTACTACATTGTGGTTGTAAAAGTTTGTTTGTATAAACACCCAATTATTACGCAATCACACAATAACTTATTTGGATGAAATTTGGAATACAGTTCATAACCTGGAAAAACGTAATAATAAAAACGTTTGTGGGCAACCGGTGGGTGCGAATGGCAGGTTGTCGTACCTATAGTGTAGCGGTATAAGGGGGTTGTTTAGCGGTGGTGGAGCCTCCGGGCTGATGAAGAGGATAGGCTAAGTTATATTTAAAAAAAATGATATATGTTGCTAGTAAACAATATTCTGCGAAAAAGAGCTCGAGAAAAAAGTTTACAGCGAGTCGCGTAAGCGGAATAGGTCTATATTAAAAAATAACATGTGCGTTATATAGGTACGTGTAAATGTATCCGCGTATCTATCTGCGTGTGTATGTTCATCTGGCCGCTAATATTGTGTTTTTTTATGCATAAGAGTGACGAGACCAGCGAGATCCTCGTCCGGTGGTACGCATCACGCCTGTCCATAACAGTAACAGTACTAGAATTGTGAACTTGCGACCAAATTTGGTCAAAGTGCAGTGCGGTGCAAGACTGAAGTCTTGCGCTTGCCGACACCCTGAGATATTAGATTTCAAATCTTATCATAATAGGGAGGGATTGCTCTAATACCCACGTTTGGCAGGCGGCTTGGGGATCGTAGAATGCTCACAGCCGAGACGACGCTGCCGACCATCCTCCGGTTGTTCTGGGTGCAGTTTTATGACATACCCAGGTCCAAATTTCTCTCTATACTCGTATTCATAATCAAACGGACTAAACTGACAGATTGAAATGTCACTTAATCAAATAATGCTGCCTGCTAAAAAATCGTAGTGATGGATATTGTTAAGTTCAAATCGTTCAAAAGAATTATTGAATAATTATTAAGTGCCGTTAAACATTTAAAGTGCTGCCAGTGGAAGTGAAGGTAGAAAAAGGAAAACATATTGTGTTAAAACGGTGTTCTGTAAATTGCTACACGGAAATGTAACATTATTTTCATGATTTATAACCTTGGAAAGATTGAAATCGTACAAAAGTAAGGAACTTCACCTTTTACAAAGACTCGTATAAATATATCGAAGTAGTTCATAAGTATGAAATTAATACGTTTGTTACCATTACTTCATAAATTAAAAAAAGATTAAGTTCTTAACATTATGTTAAGAAACTTAATATTTTTATCCCAGCACTATTAAAATTTTGCCAAAAAGTAGCAACACTCGAAATGACAGTTTAGTCCATTTAATTAAGAATCCGAGTATAGGTGTCCGTATTTATATACTCAGGCATACCATCATTGTCCGAGCGAGCCGGTGAGCGCACCCGCGTGCGGCGTGACGGCCGAGCAGCTGTCGGGTGTGGTGCGGGTTGACTCGTGCTTCTCGCCGCGCATGTCGCCGCGTCTCCGCGTCGCCACCAGACTCGCCAGCCTCTCCCTCTATATGCACAACTCACTGCCCTCCTTCACTAGGTACGTGAGTGCACAACAAAGGGTGCAGACATAAAGATACATGTCTCTGGTACAGGTAAAACCGGTGCGAGACGGTACCGATCGGTACAGGTGCGCCCTACGTACAGAAAGTCAGTACGTGTGTGTAGTGACAAGTTTAAGCTCGTTATACCCATACTACGTACGAGTCGCATCTGCGCCAGTACTTCCGGTACTGGCAAAGTCTGTACCGACCTGTATCATTATGTCTTTACCCAAAGGCATATAAAACATAATAGCTTGTGTACTAACTGTACTCGCTACAGCTCGTGTACAAATAAGCTTGCACTGAGGGACATTGTTATAGTTATAGATATATCTATATATTTTCGTGTTCATAATTTTTCTCCATCCTAAGGTTGTCTGGAAGAGAGCTAAGCGCTCTGTAAAAATGTCCACCAATAAAATGAAATTAAACTTAGAACAAAACCCGTGCTCCACAGCCACGGCACGGTGCTGGAGGGGTACTACGTGTCGAAGCCGTTGTGGCGCGCGCACCGTGTGGTGTGCGTGCGCGCGCGCTCCGTCACACTGCACACGCGGCTCGGCTCGCCGGCCGGCGCGCTGCTACTGCTCGACGGTAACCTCTCGTGAGTATAACTTACAGCCTACACCTGCCTTATAGCATTCATTATTTTTTACCTATCGTCAGTACGTCAGGCCTACACCTGCAGTGCTACGATGCGAACCGTAAGAACATTTTGTCGTATTTTTATGACTTTATGTCGTGTGAGAACTAGACAGACTTATACAGAGTCGAGCCTTGTCCTGTTTTTAAAAATCGAGTAAATTTTCTCGCTGTGCGCATTCTAATCCTGCTGCTTTGTCACCACTACAAGACGGGCAGCAGCATCCTCTCGGCTAACGGTGGTGAGCATTCTGCGATTCCCAAGCCAGCGTAGGGATTATGGTTTTCCCTCCCTATTAAGAGGGCCTTCGTCCAGCAGTGGACACCTTATGGCTGTTGATGATGACACCTGCCTTATAACGCATTAATTATTTATTTACTCGAAAAACACTATTTTTATGTTAGGTATCCGTAGTACCTACATACTACAGATAACTAGAAGTATAGACAAAGTTTTAGGTTTGAAAAAGCCGGGTATATACCCTATAAATATTTGGAATGTGCCCGTTGAGACATACACGACGGAATAGGAGAAGGGGAGGACCTGGTGAAGGTTGCCTGGAAGAAATCGCTTAAGGTGATAAGGCCGCCCCTTGTACTGCCAAATAATGTACCCTGATTAGTTGTAAGTTGTTCTGTATTTCTGTTGTGCAATAAAGTTGTATTGTATTGTACCTGGGCCAAGGAACCGACCCCCATTTTTAAGGGCGTCCAGCTATGGACATAGACTGCTAACATCACAACCTTCCAGACAGAGAGATTTAGACTATTAAAGAAAAATAAATTTGAAGTATTTCTCTCGACGTGTATGTGTTTTATAAACATTTCGCGTGCTCCGTATCCAATGACCCTTGCGTCTGAAACGCACCGTACAACAATCGTAGCGTCGCTTAAATCGGGTACGCCATCTGCTTGCTTTCGGCTGGTCACTCGTCTAAACTACTTGTGTGTGTGTGGCAGAAGCGACATCATGGAATGCGCGACGGGCACGATGGAGCAGCTGGTGGAAGAGTTCCGCGTCCGTGGCGGCTTGTCGCTCCCAACCGGCGCGTTGTCGCGCGCGCGCGTCGCACTGTCGTGCGTCAATGTCGCTCTACACGTGCCGCGCCTGAGGACGCTGCAAGCGCTTGCCGCCGATTGGCAAGCGGCCTTGCAAACGGTAAATACCATCACAACTCTCTTAATGTTTGAAATACGATGTTAGTCATACGCTCCGTCTTCCGGTTCGTGGTCGTCACTTCAGAACAGAACCTTCCTTCCTCATCGTCAGTTCTTCGTGCGATGTGGCCTGCCCATTGCCACTTCAACTTGCAAACCCTGAATCGGTCGGTGACCTAAGAGTCGGTGACGTAGATAAGCCTCCCACTAGGTGACCGAGCCGACGACATTGTGAAAGCCGCGGGCAACTGGTGGATGCAAATGATTTTTTGTTGCATTCGGCCAGCAGTGGACGTCTTCTGGCTGATCATGATGATGTTCGTCATGGTATTATAATTATAAAAGGCAAAAAAACCTGTCTGTGTATAAAAGGAGGCTTTTGTTCTCGTCTTTATGAACTATGTACTTTTACTATGAAGCCAAACCTAAGGGATAACAATAGCGATCCTCAAGCAAGTGTAGTGTAGTTGTGTAGTCTTAGGTCTCTATTGCAAAGTGCGCCTGGAGAAGTATCGCACTATGCCAGTTATTAAAACAGCCAAGCAGTAGTGTGCAATCATTACTGTGTTACGGTTTGAAGGGCAATGTTACCAGATAAATTACTGGGCATGAAGAGACTTGACATTTAATACGTCAGGGTGACGAGTGCAGTGCAGTGCGGTGCAAAATTTTGTTCAACGTAAACGCGTGTTATTGTGTGATTGTAAAAGTCGCGGGCCACCGGTGGATGCAAATGGCAGGTACTCGTACAGTGTGGCGGTCTAAGAGGGGGGGGCTTCGTTCAGCAGTGGACGTCTCCGGGCTGATGATGATGATGATGATGATGAAACGCGTGTTAACAGTGTATCTTTCGCGAAAAAAAACAGCAAATCCAAAAACGCTATTAACACTGAATCTAATGATTAGCTGATTTATCATCGCGATTTTCAAGTTCAATGTTTAAAATTGTTCATAATGATGAGTCTATAAATAATACAATAGCATTATGTATTGATAACGTTAATATTTATATTGTCGACAGCATGTTTACACCATTCCTGAAGAAATAGACGATAAAGAATCGTATATGAGCTCTGTCGAGCGGTACGAAGTAACAGAGACTGTTCTAGAAGGAAGACTGTCGTTGTGGGTCCACAACAGTTGCGCGGCTGCGCTGCGGGTGGGGCAAGAGGGAACTGAGGAAGTCGTGCCTCTAGGGCCTGGCGCTAGACTAGCCTATAGGTAACCGTTTTCCCTTATTAATAAACGCGAAGTATCTTGAGAACTTAATCAGTGTTTTGTCAGTCTTTTCTTTCAGACTAGCAACTCGGTAGATGAAAAAAAACGGATGAACTATTCCGTATCTACAACCTCACATATACAACAACTTGATAATGTTGTATACATAAATCTGGGTTTCATAAAAACTAAATCAATAGATTGTATTCTAATTATTCGAGCAATACTCAAGTGAACTATCACCGGGCAGACGCTTGAATGATCTTAAGGCTGCTATCACACTAGCGGTTTGCAAGCGTTTTCAAAGCGGAGCGGGCGCGCCGCGAATACGTGGCAGATCCGCAACGAACACGCCGCGCATGCACAACGAATACGTCGCGGTTGCGCAACGAGCTCGCCGCGTACGGCATTTTGTACATTCTTGTACAGAACCCTTTCGTGCTCGAATGCTTTCGTTTTCTGCGTCTTCGAAGTAACAAATAAGCCAATAGAAGTATTTCCTCGTCGGAATCCATTCTGTTACTGAGTGTATTGTACGTTGTGAACTGGCCCCGAACAGGTGACGACAAGGTTGCGTAATCGCCACGTCTCCGCGACGACTTCACTGTACCGCCGCGGCGTGTTCGCGACGTATTCGCAAACTAGTGTGATAGCATCCTTAAAGATATATCCGACCGGGAATAGTACCCGGAACTTTTTAAAGCAAACGTGCTACCACTGAGCCATAAAAGTTGACGAAGTATATTAAGGTCCCCAAATTCGTTGCAGTATCCGCCGAGTCACTAATTTAGATTATTTTGCTTACAGGTGGCGAAGTCCTGTCTCATCGAAAATGCTGCGATTCGCGCTTGTTGGTCCTTCAAGAGACTGGCACTGGTCGACTAGTAAGTTTCTATTAAGGTGTTACGATGTACGAGAAAGTGCAAACCCAATAATGTTGATCATTATGTATTTTCAGGTATACCTTTCACGATAGACCATTTTCGCATAAAACTGCACGATGCGGAGGCGCTGGCTTGCAAGACCTCGCCTACCGGCGGTGTTTATCTCTACACCAGCGTTGAGGAGAGAGGGTCCCGCCTTTGCATGCGATTGGCTGGCCGATTGTGCCTAGCTAACATGCTGCGCTTCAATCTATTGTACAAGGTAATTTATAGAAAAAACACCACACTAAAATGTGAAATATACACCAAAAATAACCCAAGCAGTAATTAGTATAAAAATAAATAAATTTAGCGTCGATCCTGTAGTCGAAGCTTTAAAAACATAGAAATACCATAAGTGTGGAATCGCTTCATACAAAAATATTATGTTTACTTAAATTCTTCATCAAAGCTATTTGTTTCAAGGGTATAAACATCAGTCATCTACCCTATTATGTTATTTGTATTGTGTTTAGGTGCGCGCGCGTTGCAACGATTCCAACCAGTGGCGTACGGTGTGTTCCGGCGAACTGAGCGCCGAGACTGTGGGCCGCACCGTTTTATGCGCATCCGACAGTGAGATGACTTTCAAGTACGTACTGCGTTATCTGTGTAGCGACCGCGAACCGTCCTACGCAGCGTAGGCGCGGCCTCCCACTAGGTGGACCGACGACGTTGTAAAAGTCGCGGGCAACCGGTGGATGCAAATGGCAGGTTGTCGTACAGTGTGGCGGTCTAAGGGGGAGGCCTTCGTTCAGCAGTGGACGTCTACGGGCTGATGATGACTGCGTTATCTTAACTAGCATTAGGTCAAACCAGCTTTGCAAATACCTGGATGACATCTTCATTATTTTCTGGTAATTTTGATAACCAAACTACTGAACCGATTACGATAAAATTTATATGGGATCACCTCTGAAGTTAACCTACCAAACAAAAAGAGAATCAATAAAATCAGTTCATAATTGGCGAATTGGCGGAGTAATAGCAATACATTAAAAAAAACATACAGTCGAAATGAATACCTCCTTTTTTGAAGTCGGTTGAGAACAAAAAGATTGTATCCAGGCCGATGAGTCTTGAGACAATCTACACTTACTGTTCATCTTAAACTATTCGAGGAATATTGACTCCTAATGTACATAAGTGAGATAGCCCGGGCAATTATTCCTAAGTAATAGATATGCATATATTATACAGGGTTTAAATGCATATATTATACAGGGAAATTACATAACAGACACATAGACATACAGATTCACACAAAAGTATTTAATACTCAATAGTTTATTCCAAACATTATGTAACATATACAGGGTTAGTTATAATCAGTAAGCATCGTTCAAAGCCATATTATGTACATCAAAACAAATATCTTTTACTATGGCGCCAACATTAATATTGCGAAAAAATTACCAGCTGTTCCATACAAAAAGTTCATCGAACTTGGGCAACATGTATGAAACAGCTGGTTTTTTTTGCGATTTCAATGTTGGCCTCATAGTAAAAGTTGTTTGTTTTGATGTACATAATATGCCCTTAAAATAATGCTAACTGATTAGAACTAACCCTGTATATGTTACATAATGTTTGCAATAAACTATTGAGTATTAAATACTTTTGTGTGAATCTGTTTGTCTATGTGTCTGTTATGTAATTTTTTACATCAAATCATTTTATTAAAGGTACTCATCAACTTTTCCACAGAATAAAATTCACTGGTGATACTGGATGGTCAGGTGATATACCTTTGAAAGAATGTCCCAAAGAAAACGTTCCGTGGCTGGTCAAAGGTACGTAATATTACATAATCTAAAGATAACTTAAATTTGCCATTCAATAGAATTTTATTGTCAATATCAGTAACATTTTCATGATAAAGTAAGCAAGTAAGTTCGTATAGGCTGAGTAGCCAGCCCTGGTGTCAGAGTTAATGTGCCGCCCAAATACCTCTGACATGGCTTGACAGTTGTTGTTACAGAAATATCGAAAAGACAACCGGGACAGAATATTTAACGATTTTTTTACTGGAAGTTTGAGCGAACTCTATTAGGAGCATGTGCGTTTTTGGTTTAGATTTGCGTCCTGCCGTGATTAACATGGACTAATAATTATAGAGAGGACCGCCAATGCCGCGTAGCTCGAAAGTTAGCCGATAAACAACGTCTTAGACATAGACATTTTTGTAGTGGTAGGACTCCACTCCAGAGTCCGACTGGGGTAGTACCAAACCTTTGTCAGTTATTCAACCGCCAAGCAGTAGTGTGCAAGCATTACTATGTTCCGGTTTGAAGGGCAATGTTACCAGATAAATTACTGGGTATGATGAGATTTAACATCTAATATCTCAGGGTGACGAGCGCAGTGCAGTGCGGCGCAGGATTGTGTTCGCAAGTTCACAATCCTGGCACTGCTACTGTTAGTGGCAGGCGTGACGCTTACCACCAGTCGAACGTCTTGTTCGTCTCGTCACTTGAATGTATAAAAAAAATAGAAGGCGTTTAAATTATTATAAGAAGCTTACGACCCATTCTTTCTTTTAAAAAAAAGACCTTTCTATTCATTTTGTGCCACATTATTTGGTTTACATTTAAAAACAAAGCTCTCAAGTGCTAGCCCTACTCGCGCAATGAGGGTTTCGTCACGAAACCGCCGAAAATTGCTCTTACTAAAATATAGATGAGGTTGAAGGACAAACTTACATTTGCAATTGAAATAAGCTGTAATCCTATAACTGCAAATATTATTTTGGATAAATGTTGGTGCTATTTTGACGTCTGTGGTTTTAATATCCGGTTCAGTGGACAAAATATGTATGAAAATACGAAAATAGATAGATAGATAATCTTTATAGTACACACCAAAAGATATGATCAGAAAAAATAATATAAATTGTTAATTTTTTGTCATAGTCATTAGATAAAACTGTGCAAAACCAATTCTAAGGAAAAAATACATAAGTAAGAACGCGCCAAACACATTTTACCGCGCGATATTATTCGTATAGGATACTTGTTGTATATATTTTATTAACTTTTCATAATGTGCCAAGTGTGTTCAAGCCATTTCCAAGAGGTCGAATTTACCCCTTCTAATATAAATTTAAAAGAGAAAACTCAAGCATGCTCTAATATCATCCTAAAAGTTCGAAAGCATTCTAACTGTTAGTACACCCTAAGTAAAATCTTTGCTTATATCTATCTGTTCTTGACGAGGGCGTTGTCGATAATCTAGTCCATGGAAAAATACCGTGTACTGTCATCATCATCATCATATTTAGGCGGGATCCACTGCTGGACGAAGGCCTCCTCCTTAGACCGCCACACTGTACGACAACCTGCCATTTGCATCCACTGGGTACTGTGCTTTGTTTTAATTAAGAATCTATACAGCTATTCACGGTATGAAAATAAATTTATAGATTATATAGTTGTTTACATTTTATGTTGGACAGAGATTTAATTAGCAACGCAAAGGATTGCTGTACAAGCCAGTGTATGCAGATTCTCCCTGGTAATCTAAATTTTAAAGCCATTAAATTGTAGAAAAGCAACAACAACATACACGAGATTGACAGGGGTTAGTATTAGAATGGCTAGATCGCAAAATGACTTCATGCCACTTAGGCCATATCTCAAAATATCCGGGTCGTCTAGCATTACCTGTTTACAAGATTACGTCTACTGTTCACGTAACATTGTAAATAGGTCATCATCATCATCATCATCATCAGCCCGGAGATGTCCACTGCTGAACGAAGGCCTCCCCTTTAGACCGCCATACTGTACGACAACCTGCCATTTGAATCCACCGGTTACCCGCGACTTTTACAATGTCGTCTGTCCACCTAGTGGGATGCGCCTACGCTGCGTCTTCCGGTTCGCGGTCGCGACTCAAGAACCTTTCTTCCTCATCATTCATGTAAATAGGTAATGATAGATAATACCTATCGTCGACCCATCTTGCAGCTGGACAACCAATGCTCACATCATCAGCCGATGACGTCTATTCATGGAAGATGGCCTCCTAACTAAAGAGCGGTTGCCATAATCCCCACGCTTGGCAACCAATGCTCAGTTTACCTTATTTCTATAAATTGTATTGAAATAATTAATAATGATGAACTTTCTTTATTTACATCCTAAGCCTAAAGCTAACTGTCCACGTAGCTTCGCCTCATGCGCACGCTTTCGACATCAAACGAAGCTGTGCTCACGAAGTGGCAACATTGCATTTGCGATGTCGCAAGACATCTCCTTGCTCTATGGATAGGGGGTCTAAAATGGCCGCATTAAGCAATTCCCCTTTTAGCATCTTATGAATTCGTAGCAGAATTAATTGTAAAAAGTTGCTCTCGAGTAACTTCTAACGAATCTGCTAGTTGACTTTATGCAATTCATCTTTCATCGACCATTTTACGACTTTCTATAGAAAACTGTCAAACGAATGAATTCCGTAATAGAATCATTTGCAAAATCATAGTATGAATTGGCGCTTAAGTGACCGTTTTACGATTTGCGAATTGAATCATCATAGGATCATATGCAGAATTGCTAGACGCGACCATTTTAGCCCTCCAGAGCTTCGTTTATCTATACGCAAGATGCAAACAAGCGGCAAATATCGAAAGCGTGCGCATGAAATGAAGCTACGTGAGTAAGTAAAAAAAAACACGACTGCCCTGCCAAAAACTAACTAAAACGAAAAAAAAAACACATTTGAAAATAGCGCCGTAGAGCAGTAACATTGTTAAAAAAAAATGCCTATGTCACTCGGGATGATGTAAGGATTCTAATTTAACCCTACCCCATACATCTAAATCTGTTCAGGCTTTAAGAAGTTACGGTGGAATAAAGAAACTCACATACATACAAACATAGATATGAACATATTCATATACATGAACCCTGAAAACATTACACTCCTTTTTTTGGGCAGCCGTATAGGAAAGCAATTTTTAATTAACTACATCTCTTGCATTTCTTCATTAAACCTATATTACTGGTTGTTAATATGTACTTTCCTCATTTGTCCTCGTTTTCTGTTGCATGTCATCATAGTTCTTCAGCTCCTTCTTTCTATAATTTCTAATCTAAAATGGAGGTAATTTCTTCTGTTTTGCCATATTTTTCTCCATTTCATAACAAACACACTGAGCTTTATTCACCAATTTTTAAAAAATAACTGTCCTTTATATAAATCCTTTTATAAAAGTAACTGTCCCTTGTTAGTGCTACACAAACAAACAAACACTTAGCTTTTTCCATCAATTTTGAAAGCCTTTTATATTTTGTTATTTTACTTCAAGTAATGTAACAATAGTACATTATGATACGAGTGTGCTATGTTGGTCATTACACTAGAGGCGGTATTATATGCGCGCGAGCCGCAGGCGAGCGCGATAAGGAAGCCGAGAGCGTAATGACTAATAGCACAAGAGTTCCATACGACTGTTTTCGTCACACTTGCGAGGAAAAAACAATATTTTTTTGATAATAATCATCCACACAACGAAAACGTCAACAAACATTTGCGGAAAATGGCGCCCAAATCAGTAATGCGCGCGCAGGTTGACATTTACTTCAGCGGCATAAGAACTCTTTGTTGGTATTACAAAAAAACTGTAAGTATTACCCGGCTATATTAAGAGTGCTTCGTATACGTACGTCTAATTGCAGTCACGTACAAACTTGACTTTACCGGGTTATACCTATTATAGTACAAGTGCCGTAATGTAAAGTAAAAAGCACGCGTGTGTAATAGCTTGGATTATGAGCCTAAAAGCGATGTAATAAGATCTACTTTACGAGCAAGTGTGATGAAATAGTACATTATGATACAAGTGTGCTATGTTGGTCAATACACTAGAAGCGGTGTTAAACACGCGAGCCGCAGGCGAGCGCGATAAGGAAGAGAGTGTAATGACCAACATAGCACAAGCGTTTAATACGACTGTTTTCATCACACTTACGAGGAAAAACAAACTTTTTTGATAATAATTAACCACACAGCGAAAACGTCAACAAATATTTGCGGAAAATGGCGCCCAAACCAGCAATGCGCGCGCAAGTTGACATTTACTTCAGCCGCATAAAAACTCTTTGTTGGTATTACAAAAAACTGTAAGTTTTACCCGGCTATATTAAGAATGCTTCATATTCATACATCTAACTTGCAGTCAGGTACAAACTTAATTTTACCGGGTTATTTTATTGTATATTTAATTTTATTTTTATGAATTTTTGGAAAGTTACAGCTAACCAAGGAAGACAAAAAGTGAGAGTAGGTTGCTTAAGGCCAATTACATTACATTATACCTATTATAGCACTAGTGTTGTAATGTTTAGTAAAAAGCACGTGTGCGTAATACCTTGGATTATGAGCTCAAAACCGATGTAATAAGATCCACTTTACGAGCAAGTGTGATGAAAAATATAAAAGGCTTAATTATAAATTATTTTTCTGTTTTTAGTGTTATCCAATTATTGTGTACAGTAAAATAAAACTGCCACACAGATTTCCTTTGTTCTTCTAATTCTTTTATTTTTATTTTCAGTTCTTCGACGGCCGATTTTAATTGTTTATTGTCTTCCTTCAATTCTTGTAATGCCGATGTCGTTTCTGTAATTTTTTTGTCCAGGATTTGTACCATTATTGTATGTTCTAAATTAATTTTATCTTGCTTTTCATTGCGTGTTAGAGGCATTTTGCTATTCCTTTGTGGTGAATCACATAAGTGATTAGCGTAGATCTCTACGAAAGCTTCTTTAAATTGCGTAGAAGATGCACTGTTTGTACGATTTGATGGCAAACTTGCTTGAATATTTTCTGTAGACTTGCCTAACTTATCGAATAGTTATCTCAAAACGTCAAAACAAATTGTCTCAAACACAATGTGGTCTCAAATTGTCTTATTTTGAAATGTTCTTTTTATTTACACATTTATTTGTACGTATTTAATTGATCGTTAATGTTTTAAATATATGGAATAAACTTTTAAAGAATCAAAATGTCACACGTCCTATTTCCACGGCGAAACAGAAATAATGCGAAGTAGCAATACAAAAAAAAACATTTGTTATTTTCCATGTCGAGTCACCTGATTTCTTTCTTCCTTGCTTCTGACAACGTAATTTTCCTAAACCTAGAAAACGAGTGGTCGTTTTGACGGCTGAATCAATACTCCGCACAAAATGCGCCTTATGAAACGTGTCCTCGACGTGTGGGTGCAACAACAATAGTTTGATATGATATTCGTGCCATCTTGGTCAGGAAGAGGGGGAAGGGGGGGGTGGGATTTTCACGCATAGAAAAATATGTGCCAACAATGCATATTTTTACGGCGACTGCACTATTTATAAGAGAGTCAGATTCTAAGAGCGTACTCGTATACTCTTTAGAATCTGACTGAGATAAAATGTTAGTTAAATGCCGAATAATAGAGTGTGCTTTTTATTACTCTCTATGAGAAAAACAAGTTGAGGTATTTTGTTTTCTTTATACGGGAATACTCACGTTTAATTAAATCGGATACACTGTGGAGTGAAAATTATTTATTTAATTATATTTATTTATTTGATACATACACTCTTTACATTTGCATTGTTTACTCGTAGGTTATAATTAATTATGAATAGTTAATTAAATGTAACCAAAATAACTCTCTATTAGTTTATAATATCGCGCGGTAAAATATCTTTGGCGCGTTAACTATCTATTTATACTTATTTATTTTTATTACACAATCGGATTTGCACGATTTGTAAATAACCAGCTGAACACTAAGACTAAAAAAATATATTTTCTTTGTTGTGCACAATTTTGCTATAAGTATTCCTTAAGAGGTTTTTTTTAATCCAAACCAAATCCATGGCTCAAAATAAATAGCTTAGTTCCTTCTTTTCAAAGAAATAATATACCTCTTTCTGAGTGGGTATGATGTAAAACAATGTTAAAAACTTAACGTGTTTATGTCCCCAGTGCCTTGTGAAGGCGACTTGCCCTACGTGTCTGTATGGACGCGGATCATCCGCGCGCGCTCTGATGGCCGAATATTTGCTACTGTGTGGCCTCTCTACGTACTTTACTCGCATCTGTCGCTTGACACTGACGTGAGTATATTCAGTTACACTTGACATCCGGCTTCTGCACTCTATTTACAGGTACTTAAGTATGAGATTAGCCTAATTCGGGAGCAAATAGCACAAGGGGTGGATTTGGTCCAATATCCCTTCAGGGGTACTATGCTCATGAACTTAGGTACCCTGAAGGGCTATTGGTAGATGAGCGATAATGTAGATTTATAATAACTTATTATAGAAGATAATGAGCTAAGAGATACGCACATGAAATGCCACCATTTTTATGCATACACTCGAAAAAACACAAGTTTTGGAAAATAATACAATGCAGCGACATGCCTTTTTCGCGTTCCCGCCAAAACTCGCGCCGCTATTTTGCGATTGTTGATATCGATGTTGGAGCTTGCTTTGCGGCCATTTTGAAATTGCATGCACGGTTCCGTAACGCACGTGCCACAAAAGCACATCCTCAATAAAGAAGAAGAAATCCGTGAGCATTCATAAAAAATACATAGTGTAGAACATAGAAGGAAATAAAAAGAAGGAGGCTCCTTGTTTGAAGTAGGTTAAAAATGATGTTCTATATACTTGATGAATGATTATCCTCTGTAATGCCAGGAGGGAAAAAGTTTTCCTTTTTTACCTCTCTATAATAAAATTGGGATTCAACACAAAACGTAACATTTGTCGTACCGTACGGTACTTATGAATGTGAATACCATGACTTGCAGGCTTGTAATATGTATATACTTGCTCGCAGGTGTTGATAATGACGGAGAACAGCTCGGAGGGGGAGGAGCCGCCGCCGCTAGTGCAGGCGGCGCCGGGGCGCGGCGCGTGCACTCACCTACTGGCGCCGGGCACCACGGCTGCGCGGCACAATCTCTCATTCCAGTACCGGTAATTTAACTGATAGAATAAATCCGTAAAAAGGCGAAATATTTATACGTGTTTAAGGGAAACCAGTACATAGGGATATGGACATGGGTATGTCCTTAAACTGCAACCAGACCCACCGGAGGACGGGCATCAGCGTCTTCTCGGTTAACGGTGGTGATCATTCTGCGATCCCCAAGCTGCCTGCCAAGCGTGGGGATTATGGCACCACCCCTCTATTAAGGGGGAAGGCTTCGTCCAGCTGTGGACGTTTTATGGCTGACGACGACGACGAAGGGAAACCAGAGTAAGCCGTGGTAGCCTCGTCGGGAGAGCCCTAGACTAGTAATCGTGAGGTCGTTACCTCAAACCTAGACCCGTACCAATTAGATCTTTGGAGTTTATGTACGGATACTCATACCAATGGCCTTTCGGTGTAGGAATACATCGTGAGGTAACCTGCATACGTCCGGCGAAGAAATTCAATGGCGTATGTGAATTCACCAACCCGCAACTGAGCCAGCGTGGTGAATATGGCCCATTTGCCCCTCGAGGGTAGGCCTAGGTCCAGCAGTGGACAATTAAAAAGGCTGATTATGCTTTATTATGCTGTATATCGGTAAGTACCCAATTACATGGACGACGAAGTACTGGACGAGCCTGGTCCATGAGCTCGGTCTGGTCTGGTTTGGACTTGGGTATGTCCTAAAACTGCATCTAGAACCACTGGCGGGCAGCAGCGTGGCGGGCTCCCGGTTGACGGAAGGGAGCATTCTGAGATCTCCAAGCCGCCGAGTGATGACGGTGGATGCAAATGATAGGTTGTCGTACAGTGTGGCGGTCAAAAGCGGAAGCCTTTCTTCAGCAGTGGACGTATCCGGGCTGATGATTATGATGAAGTAACTTACCTAGTTTTGTGTAACTAAATAAAAATATACATCAATAAATAAGTGCCATCGTATGTACGTACCCGATCTGCCCACTCCTAGCAACAGGAAGTATTCCGTTTTTGGTGTAGGCGCCGGTTACCAAAGGCACACAAGCACACACCGACCTCGCCGGCGAGGTCGAGGACTCCTCAGATCTGTTAGAATATCAGTTAGATTCTCTCCAAATAGTCAACCAGATCAACCTACTAGGGCCCCAGGGCACACCCCTTCTGGGGTGCCAGGGCAAGTCTGACCCCCTTGACCTATAACCTAAACTAGGCCTAGCGCCATTTACACTTGCCTAAAGTCCGGTGACGCTGTAGAGACCGCCTAAGGCCAACAGCATTAGTCATAAAAAAATGTACGTATATACGTAAAAAATTGTATTGTGCGCTTTTTGCTCTCGATTTCTTGTGGAAAGAACATGTTGTATTCTCAGGAATATCGATTGTCCGGTGACGAAAGAAGCGGTCCAACTTCACTACGGTATGACAGATACATCTGTCTTCGACAAACGCACGCCCGTGTCTACGATCGAGGAGGTCTACGCTGACACTATGCAATGGTACGTACAACGCTAGTGATTATGAACTGATAACCGATGGGGAAGAAACGTTCTTGAGTGGCGACCGCGAACCGGAAGACGCAGCGTAGGAAGGCCTTTCACTACACAAACACAACACCTACACAAGGACCAACGACTATAAATCCTGTTGACTGATCATCCGTCTTCCCCTCACACGAAAATTAGTAGTTTAAAAACCACTGCTAGCGAATGAGAGCTCGTCAGAATCTCATTGTATTTCATATCTCAGATTGCGTCATACCAGAGATTGGCCAATCGCAAGCATAGAACGTTACCTCGCCCCCTGCCCGCAACGGTGAGTTGTATTTGTAGGAGAAATTATGTTCACGAGCCATCAACAGGCTATACCATCTGTGAGGTGAACCGACGTCATTGTAAAAGTACATTTTTCTTGTTATTTGTCATCTTTCTCTTTTTATGGTTTCAACGCAATGCTTGATAGAAGTACTCAAAATACAATTTTAAAAGTAAGTTCTGATATTTCCCCGGCCTGGGGGAGACATAAGGTTTTTTTTGAGATGTAATTGTAACGTGTAATTACTGATTTTTGCGTAATAATTATTTTACTTTTCAGAGCATAAATGAGGCATTAAATTTTTAGCTTAGTCTAAAGGCTCCTGAATAAACTCACAGAACAGTGTTCTTACGCTAAACGTAGACAAATCTGTATATCTAAAATATAACTTAAAAAAACATATTCATTGCGAGGTAATTTGTACTTTAATTGTATTAAACTAAAAATATAACACAGCGTCGATTTTCCATTGTAGCGCTTCGCTCGTTGACGCCACGCGGCTCACGCCGGCTGCATCCGCGCCTCTTTACTACAGTAGCATAATAGATAATATAATATCGAACAACAATTAATGACATAATATGGAATATCGACATTGTTGTCATGGAGTATAGAAATACATTTAATAGTAGTATAATTAGCTTGCACTAAATTTGACGTTTTCTATGGGAGTGAGTCTTCTGTATGTACTACGTATAGAAGTACAGTACTATACATAATAGTAATAATAGTACTCCCTACTTCTGAAGCAGAGATTGCATTGCACAAAGATAATCCAAAGTATTTGTGTAGCTCTAAGATATTTGAATCTGCCGAAACTTTACAATGCCAAAGTAATATTATACTTGCGTTTTAGATTAAAGTAGCCGAATGTTTGGAATGTTATACGAAACTAGGTTATTATATCTTGAGGTTTTGGACTTATTTACAGTACTTACAGTAATTTTCTAAGTTGTATGGTACGATGGTGTCAAGTGACTTTAATGATGAAGACGTTCTTCTTTATTTAAATAGGATATTGGACGCGTATTCGACTCGTGTAGCGTACAAGCAACACGACCAGTTACATGCGACAAACGTAAAGCGCGTTTACGACGCGTGCGGACCATTGCGAAATTGCATGGCAGCTACTGACGACTAGAAAAAGCAACTACTAGTAAAATGTGACGCTGACTGTAGGCAATATTCTCGTAGGAGGAAAGCCTAACAATTATTATTTTCCTCCAAGATTTGCTTCCATATCCAAAAATGCTCTGTACCGCCCAGGTTGGAGCGCTCAGAACGTGGCGCGGTCTCTGAATGGCCGTATTCCATTGTGGCAAAACACTGGCCGGGGAAGTGGAAAGCTGCCCTTTTGCAACCGCGGTGTGACGTCACTGTAAGTTACGACCACATTTACCGGCTTAATAATCATTAAACATTCACATTTTTATACTTGGTTTGTAAGTATGCAATTTTTTCGAGGTATAAAACAAATACATACCTTGAAATATCGTCAGTTGCAGCTTCAATTGGGGTAACTTACGAAACACGTAAAATGGGTTGAGTGTACATTTATTTAACTTTTTTCTGCTCTTTCGAACGGTTATAAAAACGTCGGTTACACCACACATTTAAGCTGTGAATTTTCATATATCCTTTGATATATTGTTGTAACTGATTATGTTATCCATTTCACTAGTCAAATTGGTGTATCACCTGCCCCGAACTTTTTAAAGTTATTGTAAGTGTCTTGGCTCAGACCTGAAATATTTAATGAAGTCTTGAGTTCAAACTAGTGTAACTGTCATAAGCATGAAAACAAAATGATGTAACTGAAATGTATTTCCAAAATAGAGAAAAAAAATATCTAATTTAATATTTAGGATGAAAATTTGTTGAATTTTAAGCTATTCTGTCAAAACAGATCCAAAAAAACCACAAACAAGAAAAGTCATGTTAAATTTATCACGAAATAGTTATTTATGATACTAGTGCGGTAAGTTGGTTTTTACAAACGAGTAGACGAATGTGAGCCCTTAGTCACGAGTTTGTAAAAACCAATTCCGCACGTGTGCCATACAACGTTTTACAACACATTTGCGAGAAAACAGATAACAGAAGACAACAAATAATGAAACAAACTTTATTATTTTGTTTATAAATATCGGTCGAAAAGTCGCAACTAAATACTTGACACTGGCAAATGCACAAAGTGCGACGCCATAATCCTCCCAGGAAGAAAGATGAAATCGCGCGAATTAACAAATGGCGCTACGTGCGCGTAATATGTAGTTGTAATTATCACCATAATTAGAACTACATATTTCGTCTCATTTTCTATTTATAATATTTATTTTCTATTTGTTATTAAAGTGATACGAACTTATTGAGCAAAAGCGCTGCCAAGGAGGTTCGATCATTTAGCTTATATTTATTCTCGTAATGTGAAACTCCTTAGTGGAATTCTTATATATTTTTATGGAAATTGAAAAAATACCGTAAAGTTTACGCACGGCGCTATCTATACAACTGAGCGTGCGGTAAAGGCTTTACCGGACGCTCCGTTGTATGGTGCGTAATTTTTTACTTTCGAACGATATATACAGGCTTTGTAAATGCATTTTTGAGCAAATGTGTTGTAATAATACTTTTAATGCTTCTATTTTGTCAGTTACCCCAATTGAACCTACAACTGACGACATTTTTAGATTCTGCTCAAAAATGGCGGAAATAGAGCGAAAAACGTTACAAAAGTTTGATATACAACTATATACTAGATACAACTATGACTTCTGGTACATAAAGCGAATTACAAGTCTGTGATTATTCTTGACAAGTCGACAGTTAAAATGACCAAGATATTTGGAATTTAGCCGTAAGTCCGTTCTATAGTTACTTCTTTTTGGCAAAACAGCCTACCTCTTGACTGTTTTGCCAAAACAATATAATATGCTTTTAAAACGACTTCAAAAAAGGAGGTTCTCAATTCGACTGTATGTTTTTTTTTGTATGTTGGTTACGCGATTGCTCTGCCAATTATGAACTAATTTTGATGATTCTTATTTGTTTGGTAGGTAATAGTTCAGAGGTGGTCCCATATAAATGTTATCGAAATCGGTTCAGTAGTTTGATTTTTATATCAACATTACTAGAAAATATGAAGATGGCATACAGGTATTCGAAGTTGAAGACGGATGTTTTTTTTTAAAGTGTTTTATATTATTATGAAAACTGACGTGGTTTTGACACATTTTTGTTTTATTCATACGGGAATACTCACGTTTAATTAAATTGGATACTCCGACTATAGTTTCGATCACATCCGGTGACCTTTTTCAAAGAGTGAAAACAGAGCCCGACGCGCGTGCAGCTGCTAAGCAGGACGCAGCTGCACGCGCGTCGGGCTCTGTTTTCACTCTTTGAAAAAGGTCACCGGATGTGATCGAAACTATAGTCGGAGTATCCAATTTAATTAAACGTGAGTATTCCCGTATGAATAAAACAAAAATGTCTTATATTATTTTGTGCCAACTCGAAGCACCCTTTCGAGCATCTCCGGTACTAAAATTGTCATTTGTGTCAATTAGAATTACGAAAAGAATCCATCCATCCAGTTCCATGGATTCTCACCAGAGAAAATTCTCACACTGCTATCCGTTGGCTAATCGCGCCAAATGGCGAAAATCAAATGGCTTCAATTTGTTATCGACAATATTTAGTCCAGCGTACTTGTATAATAGAGGTCAGTGATTACAAATAAACAAACTTCATTTTTTTAAATATATTTTTAATATTTATTTTTTATTTTTTATTATTTTAATCTTGTGTTTATTTTTTGTATAAATTTTAAAATCTGGCCACTTCCACCGCATCCTCGGAAGCCAGATTTAGGCCTTTTTGTGTACAACTTTTGGTACACAACGGGCAAGCCAACAGATGTGTCATAATATTAGTGTACAAGTGGCGTCCTTATTAATATATATTCATTATTGCCAAGCTATAAATATGGCGTATGCTACAATTAGCGTATACACTATGGTGTTCAACTAGAAGCTGAAAGCGCTCTATATAGTGTGGATGTAGTTTTTGTTTATATGTTATATAGGTGCAATACAAGGCGGTTCGTGCGGGCGGCGGGTGTTCCTTGGAAGTACAGCTGCGGCCGGTAGTGATTCTGTGCAACGCAGCGCCGATAGCGCTGACTTTGCGTGCGCATGACGCCGCGCCGTTGTGCAAGCTCGAGCCGGGCACGGCCATCTCGCCTCCCTCTGCCGTGCTCACGGTAACATATTTATGACGTTATTCATGATCTAACCAGATATAACACTGTTTTAAACTCACGGTTGTTCATTAAATTTTTATAAATGGTCTGCCATCTAGATGACATCCGATGGGAGTGCATTCTTCCAATCATTTTCAGGCGTACTACAGGTTTGCTTAGTATGTAAAACTAGTTTTTACTCCTTTCAATGTTATCTTTACGTGTCCCGTGTGTATTTTTTTTTATTCTCTTTCCTAGTGTCCCTTTTTTTTGAAAGCGTTCTTTGCAAGTTAATCCGCGTGGCATAACTAGTTCTACAATAATTGCGTACTTATTATTAACTGTTGTAGAAACCATTCTTCATATCCGTGGAGATGGGTCGCGAGACTTTCGTGTCGGGCGAGCTTTCAGTGACGAGTGCGGAGCTGGGTCGGTACGGAACCCCGGCGCCGGGCCGCATAGCGCTCGAACGGCCCACCCAGATGGCCATCCAGTGCAATCACAAGGTAAACGTACTATATACAGGGTTAGTTCTAATCAGTTAGCATCCTTTTAAGAGCATATTCTGTACAAACAACTTTTACTATGGGGCCAACATTGAAATCGAAAAAAAAACAGCTGTTCCATACATTTTGTCCAAGGTCAATGAAGTTTTTGTGTGGAACAGCTGATATTTTTTTCGTGATTTCAATGTTTGTCCCATAGAAAAAGTTGTTTGTATGTACAGAATATGCACTTAAAAGGATGCTAACTGATTAGAACTAAACCTGTATATTAAGTGAACTAACGCTACGATGATTAAATTAGCACCCTATTTCTTCCTTCTGGCACGACGATCTCAGCTTTTATGTAAACACTGCTTTGGTTTGGCATGTGGTGTTGAAACTAAGGAAAAAAAATGCGTACAAAAAATCCTACAACACGTAAAATAAAATCCCACGACATTTCTCTTTTTTTACCAAAAAAGTTTTTTTAAACAAATACACAGTTTTTAACTTCTGCGGCTAACATCGTTCTACCAGTGTTTATAAATGTACATTTGTTTTATGTTCCTAATAAGGCTAATAATAGCAAAGTAAGTGATTATTCCTGGACTTGGATATAAACCTGGATTGAACCGCATCCAAAACCACAGGAGGGCGGGCAGCAGCGTCCTCTCGGCTAACAGTGGTGAGCATACTACGATCCCCAGGCCGCCTAACTATGGCAAAAATTAAATTATGGGCATTACGCCAAATATTAATGATCGGACGGAGGCCTTCGTCCAGCAACTTCTGAATAATGATGAAGGGATTATTCGTCTCGACCTTAATAACAGCCGAATGTGATTGAACTGAGCACCAGTGTGTTTAGTTGATGTTTTAAGGAGGACACGGTCGGACGGAGCAAATCCAGCGATACTTTGATAGAAGTACGGCTCTATATTAGCTATCGTCATTTAACCCATGCAATTCCGATCATATAATTCCGAACTATCTATCAGTTGTTGTGCCTGTATACATAATAATAAACTATATATACCTGTATTACGTTATGTTTTAGGTGGCCTTACTAAGTATGTACTACGAGATCAAAGAAGAAATCAACGTCTTGGGCATGACGGCTACTTATATGCTCATCAACCGGCTGGACACTGACATAACGGTAAGTGTCATTGCAAGACATTGTAATTGGCTTGATTGGCGAATGCTTATACCAAATGGACTAGGTACCAGGACAGAGCGTCTTGCTCGTCTCGTTAACATCGGTGGGTCAGTGAAAACTTCTTATGGGTATTGACTATTGACATACTATATTTTATTAGTTATAGCTGATAATTTTCCAAATACAGCGAGAGGTAATTGTTAAGTCAATATAAATAACAAGTGTTTCTATTGTAGTCTTCACGGTTCGGAGTTAAAGGACCATATACAAATGAAATTGAAAAATATTTAACTAAATCCAAACATAGGAAAGAAACATAATTATCTTATCTTATTATAATGTATAATCTAAGGTTAAAGGACAACCATGTTTATCTTTAAAATTATTTACTGCGATCTCCGAACTAGGCAAAGCCTGTATCTCGGACATCTGGGACGATTGTATATGAAAATTCAACCACACATACTATAAGAGCTTACTGATGTTATAACAGTTTCAGTGTACGAGGGCTACACTAAAAGTATCGGGAATGGAATATTTCCACTGTTTCTGTCATATTAAAATCTTCTTAATTGAAAACTCCTTGGTTTTAAAAATCGAATACCATTTATTTATTTAAAAAAATATTCTCGGTCTTGTCACAAGGTTTTGTCAAACTTGTTTAGTCGTTGAGAAAATGGAATTGACTCGAGAAAATTCAAGAGCGATGATTTATTATGACTTTCGAAGTGGTTTAACACAAAAACAGTGTGTTGACCGGATGATTTCTGCATTTGGTGATAAAGCCCCATCCAAAACCACAATTTATCGCTGGTTTGCTGAATTTCAACGTGGACGTGTCAAGCTCAGTGATGATCCCCGTCAAGGTCGTCCAAAAACTGCAGTCACCCAAGAAAACGTTGATGCTGTGCGTAAGCTGATTGAGGAAGATCGACATGTGACATACCGCGAAATTCAGGCAACTTTCGACATTGGCATGAGTCAAATACAAATAATCTTGCATGAAAAATTAGGTGTAAAAAAGTTGTTTTCCCGATGGATACCGCATTCGCTCTGTGAAGAGCAAAAAGCGGCTCGCGTTACTTGGTGAGTCAGAACTCTCGAAAGATTCCACGCAGGATCCTCAAATGCTGTATACAACATCGTATCAGGTGACGAATCCTGGATATACGCGTACGAACCCGAAACAAAAAACCAGTCACGAGTTTGGGTGTTCGAAAATGAGTTAAAGCCAACAAAAATTGTTCGTTCACGGAGTGTTGCAAAAAAAATGGTGGCCACGTTTGTCTCCAAAACCGGCCATGTTACGACTATTACTCTTGAGGGACAAAGAACGGTTAATGCAGAATGGTATGCTAGCATTTGTTTGCCACAGGTCGTTTCTGAACTCCGTAAAGAGAACTGCAACCGCCGCATCATCCTCCATCACGACAATGCGAGTTCTCACACCGCTCACAGAATAAAAGAGTTTTTAGAGCAAGAAAACATAGAATTATTGGACCATCCGCCGTACAGCCCCGACCTAAGCCCTAATGATTTCTATACTTTCCCTAAAATAAAGAATAAATTGCGTGGACAGAGATTTTCATCACCTGAAGAAGCTGTGGACGCCTACAAAACGGCCATTTTGGAGACCCCAACTTCCGAATGGAATGGTTGCTTCAATGATTGGTTCCATCGTATGGAAAAATGTGTCAAATTTCGCGGAGAATACTTCGAAAAGCAATAAATATATTTTTAAATAGTAATGTTGTGTCACTTCCTTGATTCCCGAAATTTTCAGTGCCGCCCTCGTACATACACAGGGGAACTGGAAATGAATATTCTAATATTGTTAAACAATAAAAATAAATGCAAACTACTACTCGTACATATCAGCTTTCGTATTTATAATACAAGTCTGATATTATGTTGTTTTTGGGCAGATATCTACACTGGCGGTACCAAATGAAGACGAGGAGCAAATAGTCCTTCGACCGACAACGTACAAAACCGTTAAGCCTACTCCTCATGACAGGTAACATAAAAAAACATATTGGGGTTAGTAAAGTTTTGAGATTCTGCGCCCCATCTGTGTGATATGTGTACAATGCTAGGGCAGGGACTCCGTTGTGCATGTTCCTAGGGTAGCTTACAGGAACGAGAAGACCGTTGTGCGAACGCCCAGGGGCTATTGGTCTGCGAGAACGTCGCTTGGACGCGTAAGCTCGCACAAGTTTGCAGTGTATTCGCGACGTGCACGCAACGGGTTTGCGCATAGATTCCAATGATGGGAACAAAGTTGTTGGTTTTGTTAGGTACTTCGAAGACATTTGCTTGAGAAAAACAGATACAAAGATTTGAAGAAGATTGAGAAGAAGGATTTAAAGCTTATAAAAGAGTTTAGAACAGTCCAAAATATTCGTTCCTCCTTGCAAATCCTTTTACCGTTGTTTTATTGTTATCAGTGTTTATTATTTGCCACAAATAAATGATTGTCTATTGTTATTTTTATTGTCAAATGTTAAATTCAACATCTTACCAACTGTTGCATGAGTTGCATCTGATCAGGGGGTCAAAATGGCCGCATTAAGCAATTCCCCTAAAAGCAGTTCATCTTATGAATTCTTAGCAGAATGAATTGTAAAAAGATGCTCTCGAGTAACTTCTAACGAATCTGCTAGTTGACTTTATGCAATTCATTTTTATCGACCATTTTACGACTGCCAAACTAATGAATTCCGTAATAGAATCATTTGCAAAATCATAGTGTGAGTTGGCGCTGAAGTGACCGTTTTACGATTTACGAAATTAATCATAATAGGATCATTTGCAGAATTGCTAAACGCGACCATTTTAGCCCCCCTGATCTGATTTTAAAGTGGAATGCTTTGCCTAGTGGACGTTTCTCGATCTGGGTCTCCAAGTCGCGAGTGAATGGGTTTTATCTAGGCAAGCGTGCGCGGTCGTAGTCTGCATCTTCGGTTAATATCAGGTGAGATTTTAGTCAAACGTAAGCCTATAGTACCTAAATTTGAAAAAAGTCTTATCACTACAGATTTCAATATTATTTTCGTTCGATTGACTCGACTTGGTATCGATTGACTCTGTTTATAGTCGGTTTTTCATTCAGTCATATTGTCAATCGTTGACAGCGCATGCGGTCGTTCGCTGTGCAAGTTCTGGGTGACGACGCGCATGTGGCGCGGTAGCGACCCCGGTGAGCTGCGGCTGTACTTGTGTGTGTCGCTGCCGAACGCGCCGAGCGCAGTGCGCGCCGTGCCCGTCAGGCTCGGCCAGCCGCCATTCCGCCGGCCTGTAGTGCTCACTGACGAGTCCTTGATATCGGTAAGTCTGTCCAAATCAAATGGAGGCCAAATGATGTACTTGACAGTACTCTATCCTCCTTTAACTGGACCTGGGTATGTTCTGAAACAACATCCAGAACCACCGGAGGACAGGCAGCAGCGTCCTCTTGGTTAATACGGTGGTGAGCATTCTGCGATCCGCTAGCCGCATACCTTGGCACTTGCGTGAGAATTATGGCAAATTTAGTGGGAGGTCTTCTTCTAGCAGTGGATGTATTCTGGCTGTTGATGATCCGCCTTTTAACATCCCATTGGTGGTTAACATCCTACACTGGCTCGTTGGGGGTTGTTGGATTCACAGACGCCATTGAGTTTCTTCTCGGGACAGATGTAGATTTTACGATGTTTCCCTTATTAAACGCCAGTAGTAAGAGTACAAAATCAGAACGTACAGCATTTTGAACACGCAATAATATTAATAGGACAATTAAAAAAAACCATCAAACGTCATCTAGCCTATTGTGTGGCGCTCGGTATCGTCACCGGAACTTGCGGTGTCGTGTGTCGTCTCGTGGAAAAACGAACTTAATGTGTTTAAATGTAGGGCAGTCTTCAAATATGTCTAGGTTATAAAGCTGAGAATATACTATAATTATTAACATATTAATGTAATAAAGGTTCCCGTGGTGGTGACACAAGTGAAACACGAGAGTCGGTGGGTGGTCACGGTAGCGCCCGACCCTTGTCCGCAGCTACTAGTGTATAACCACACACGAGGCTCGATCGGGATTGCTCAGCCTGCCACAGCAGCGGACGAGCCGAGCACTTCCAAGACCATGGTAAGTTTGTTTAAAAATTTTGACACCTTAGAAACAACCCAAACATGCTTAAGATAGAGTTGTGTATATTATGCTATCAGATACACACGGAGTGTCCCGGCACGACTTGGTACTGCGTGATTCGTGCGGGAGGTGAAAAGTACTATTCGACGCCGAGCTACTGCTTGCGTTACCCGCCCCCTACCAACGGAGCCCCCCCGCCTGCGATGCCCTTCCTCACCTTCGCAAGGATACTGGGTAAATAGATAAACTATACAAATACAAATTATTGATTGATAGCACCAAAGTTACAAGTAAAATTTCATTAAGTATGTCACCAAAAAGAATTACTTAATAAAAAAATAGAAAAATCGTCATCTAACATCTCAATAATATCTTATTTTAAAATAAACTTCAATGTCATAAAACAAATTCTCTTGTAACCACGCTCTCAGCTTGGTTTTTAAGCACGCGGTGGAAGGAACATCTCGAATGGAAGCTGGAATGCGGTTGTAGATCGCGAGCCCCAAAATATACACTGATCTCTCCGGCTTCACGAGACGGTGCGACGGGTTATCAGTTGGTCTTTGTTTTTATTACTTCGTAAATCTAACGTGCTGTGAACGCCCCGACGTAGAAACGTTTCCAGATTTACATGTATGAACAGAGCTACTTGGTAAATAAACTCACACGGCAAGGGAACTGTACAACGACTGTATCTAATATCTGAAGTTCCCTAAATAACCCATTAACTATACTCTGACCATTATGTTAATCGCTTTTTGACAATTCATTCAATGTTGGCGAAATAACATTGTAAAGCGTCTAACAAATTATATCCCGAACAAATAAATTCGTTTGATCTAGCATGACCTCTTTACAAGGTTATGTCAACTGTCACGTAACCTTGTGAAAAAGTAATTAATGAACAAATTAATAAACTAGTTCAATAAAATGATCACACTAGACTAGTCTAGGTCAGATTTTGCCAGTTTGATTAGAATATGCTCTAACAATATGCAAGAGCTTTTCGCTTGTAGGCCAATTTTGTCGTCGTACTCCAAACAATAAGCATTGAACATGGCGCGCCGCTATCTTGCATATTTCCACATTTTTGATTATAAGTTTTAAAGTACATAAAACGGGATCTTTATGTTATGCTTATGCTTTGTTATTTTGCATAACTAGTTTACCGGTGTGGGCGCGTACCGGTAAACGGGTATGTCCTAAAACTGCATCTAGAACCATCGGAGGACGGGTGGCAGCGTCCTCTCGGTTAACGGTGTTGAGCATTCCGGGAAACCCAAGCCGCCTGCCAACCGTGGTGATTATGGCTTAATTCTATTATGGTGAGGTCTTCGTTGATGATGAGGTACGAAAGTGACCGCGGCACGCAAATGTCTGCGCCACTGTCTAATGTCTGTTTGTGTTGCAGAAAGCGCGGAGCCCGAGTGGTGCGCGCCCGTAGCGGCGGCGGACGGCGAACAACTTCTGCAGCTCGCAAACGGCGAGACTGTCAAGATGCGCCTGCGCACCCACCCGCACTCCACGCACCTCGAGCTACGTGATGTGGACCAGGTATACACAAACTTGCTATACAGTCGCGGTTACACTATCTACACATTTTAGAGTATCTAATCTAACCCTTTTGGAAACCAGAAAAAACGTAAAAGCTTTTGAAGTTGACGACTATAATGGCGTTTGACAGCTAGTCTGATGTGTGATAAATGGCGGCCAACCAACGTTTTTTAGGCCTGGTACAACTATCCCTACCAAGCTATCCCTAACGGTTATGTTAAAAAACATGAAACGTGAAAAGTTAACGAGACTAAATCCTTAAACATGAATATTACCCTATACAATGTAGATATTATATATAAATAATGATATTGGCTTGATGGGCACGTTTGGTCGGGGGGCCGGGAACGATCTTGGACATTCTATTTTATAATTATTGACAATGAACTCTGCGGAGTTCAGCTTTATTTATATTTTGACTCTGTAATATATTTACTTAATAATATAAGTAATAAATAAATAATATATATTTAAATTAATAATATACTTAAAATATAATTAATTATTAAAATATAATAATAACAATAATGATATTATTTTATTATAGGTGACCGACGTCATAGTATAAGTCGCGGGCAACCGGTGGATGCAAATGGCAGGTTGTCGTACAGTGTGGCGGTCTAAGGGGGAGGCCTTCGGTTAGCAGTGGACGTCTCCAGGCCGATGATGATGATGATGCTATAAATAGATATTTATTTAGACACAACCTTTCGCTTTACGCAATTCACTCAACGAAATAAATTCGTGTCACCATATTTCAGCACGACATATCTGCGAGTGACATCCGTCGACGACTTATGGGAGCCTTCTCGTCAGAAGACGTGTTGGGACCTGTAATGAGTCAGGTAAGCTTTAAAAATCCGTAAAAAGTAGACAACATAACGTTGCATCTGCTTTCGTCATCAAGTCGCAAGTGAACCAGTTTCGTCTAGGAAAGCGTGCTCTATCAGAGAACGTACCGCTTTGCGCGCAACGCAAGAAGGCAGTCAAACGAAAGCCTGTAACCAAAACCATAGAAAAAATAATTGTGATGAGTAAAACTAAACCTCAATGAATTGCAAAAAATCTAATGTCGTCTCGAACTGTACCTGCTATAAACTAAATTAAATGTAATTCATTTATTGTTTCAGAGAAGTTCAAATGCGCCCTGTTTAACAAGAACCGGCGGGGATGACAAACGTAAGTTTCCTACTCATACGAAAATAAAACATCAACAGCCGTCCCCGCCCGGCTTGAGGCGACCACAAAATACTTATCAAGCTGAACTGTGTTAACTGCTTACTGTGTTAAGTATAGAATTTGCTGTTTTTGTATAAAAGGTTAGTTCTAATCAGTTAGCATCCTTTTGAGGGCATATTCTGTACATCATAACAAACAACTTTTACAATGGGGCCAACATAGGAATCGCAAAAAAGCAGCTGTTCCATTCATTGTGCTTAAGGTCGAGGAACTTATTGTATGGAACAGCTGATATTTTTTCGTGATTTCATTGTTGGCCCCATAGTAAAGGTTGTTCGTTTTGATGTACATAATATGCCCTTAACAGAATGCTAACTGATTAGAACTAACCCTGTATATTAGACAAGCGGCAAACTAGCAGACGGTACGCCATATTGTAATCTCATCGCCACGTATGAACGCCTGGAACATTATTTATTTATTATTGCACAATGCACACTTACATTAGGGATGTTGGCTACGTGTTGCCAGCCGGTTTTTTTTTGATGTATGAATCCTTTCTATCCTAAGTTTGTTTTCTGGAAGAGGTCGCGTTTAGCTATAAAGACGCTAGTGTTCTGTCGAGACTCTACTTATGAAGCATATTTTTTTGCTATTTACTTTAGTTCTAGTGCGCCAAATATATGTTAATTCATTTATTAATACTGTTTTGTTCTACAGTTCTAGACCAAGATTCAAACCTGAGCTCGCAATTGTTGGCGTCAAAAACACCAGTCGCTGAACAAGGGCCCCCAGAAAGCTTAGCAGCTTATGTGACGCAAGAAGGAAATCTAGAAAGTGGAGTATGCACTAATACACGGAAAGGCGACCCCTCTACAACTTTGCTGTTCGCTACAAACACGGATAGCATAGGCTAGTATTATCATCATAAACCCCGTATTATACCGAGCACCGACAGCTCCACACAACTATAAGTTGATCGCTTGTAAACAGTCAACACTGACGAACTTCACACAATACGTCACCACTCTGTCAACGTAATGTCAGCAAACTTCACTAACCAATGACAAGCTATTAATGGCGGACACAGTAGTAGCATTGATCTTAAATAATTTTAACATAATTTTTCATTGCTTAACCAAGTTGTATAATTATTATACAACCAACGCTTGTGTAGCGTCCCAGATGAGACACTATATTGAGTTGTATTGAAAGTAGTAAAGTAAAGTAATGTACCGTGATTTATTAAGTAAAAGTACAGCAATAGTTAGCTGCATCCCACTCGCGCGTCTGTCCGTCGCGGTGCCTCAAAGTGCACTCCTATGTCACTCCAATGTACTCCGTACAGCTTGTATAATAATAGGCTAGATGACAGATTGTTTTATTGTCCTATTAAAATGTGGCCCATAAATATAGCTGATTAATGAAAAGAAAATGAAAATCTGTTCAAAAATAAGCAATTTGTAAGCATTTTAATATCATGCTAGACAGAGAGGCGAAACAGCAAATCGTGACGTAACTTCTTTGTACGCCATATAAATTCTATTCTGACAAGTAAGGCGTGACGGCATTTTTTGTTTTGTGGGAAAGGGACAGAGTTGCCTCTAACAAAAACTTTAAACGCTCATATATCATAACATTATTAACCGATTTAAATTATTTTTTCAATAAACATACATAAAAACAGTCATCTAGCCTATTGTGACTATTTTGCAGATGCCGAACTTCTATCCCGAGCCGCGTTGCAAACGGACAACTTAGATTCAGCTGAAACTACGGACGCCTTTCGCGGAGTCTCTGACAATGGTAATGACTCCTTATTATGAAAATGAATATAGTTTTAAAAGGAGCGGAAAATAAATGAACGGTCACCCGGATGATTTGAATCTGCGCCCCCTATTGACATCCACAATACCAGCAGCGTTGTTTATAGATCACCTTTTATAATGCCTGTGACTGTGGAATGAGCTTCCGGAGGAAAGACATTCAACACCTTTGAAGTCCGCTAGGAATGAGCGACAAAAGTGTCTGGTGTGATATATTCATATTTGTAGGCGGCTGATTGGAGTTCGACTTTATCGCGTGGCTTAAGATTTATTCGTGTAGGTTCGCTATCTGATTACTATAGGCAATCATTCATAAGCTAAACTGCTGCTGTTAAGAGGATGATTGGCCAAATCCAAGAATCCAAATTGGCTTCATTCGGTTTAATGTTTTGCCAAATATACAAATTCGACAGCACTGAAACAGACAGACAGACTGATTTTTTTTAATGTTAATCTAGATCATATTTCCTGTTTAGCTATTGTTTCCAAAACACGTTGGCGAATAATTGTCACGATAGAAAAAAATCGTTAAAATCCTCTAAAAATTAATTTCTATGTAAATTTTTCATTGTATTTTTCTATGAAGACACATGAATAAAATGAGTAAAGGTTACGAGTAATACTTTAATCTGTCTTCCTATTGAACTAGTTTTTTTTCTTATGCAATAACTTTATTGCAATTAATTATATTCCAACAAAATTACTGTTTGAAACGTGGCGCAAGCGCGCCGCCTTCTCTTTTTTACCTATGTTATTAGACAGAGACCACAGACGCGCGGAGGATCAGCTATTGTCAGCGTCTTAAGTGTAAACGTGATGTTGCCGACCTTTAAGACCGTATCCTTTGCAGAATGGGACGAAACAGCGAGTTGGCGCGCGTGCGACCGGCTGCGCTTACTGGCGACATCAGTTGCAGTCCAACTAGCGCCAAGAGCGGACGCGCGCCCTCTCGTCGCTTTACATTTGGACCGCGCCGGCTTATTTGTCATATCTGACACTAGGGTAAGTTTTTTTTTCTTTTTTACGTTTATATTTTAATGTCCAAGCTACTTCTAGCTTTTTAGCCTTTGGATCCCTAAACTGAGCCAAAGCTTGAGTTTGCTTTTATTTCTGTTGTTCATTGATCGCATTTATTTAATAATACTCTTTAGTTCGTTCATTTAGTCAGCGCGTGCATAAAGACGTATATGGTTTTTTAGTAGTTAAAGTTTTCAGCGAACGAAGACAACAATATCGATAGCAGACGTGCAAGTGGACAATCTCCAGTACGAGAGCGGGCAGTACGATTTCGCGGTGGTGTGCAGCACGCGCGGTGCGCCGCAGCCGGAGGAGCCGTGGCCGGCGCTGTGGCACGTGTTTGGCGAGCGGAGCGCGTTCGCGGCGCGGCACCAGGATGCGCGCGCGCTGCTGCGCCTCACGCACGACGCCTGGCACTCCTCCGGGAGCAGCCACTCAGGTCACTAGACACTTCTACCTGTACATAATCTCATTGCTTTTTACACGGAAAGGCCTGGAGGACCAAATAAAAGAATAACGAGATAGGATAGTGTATCCCATACGCTTGATGGCAGTTAAAGCAAACCTGTATAAATAATAAAGAAACAAATTATAAACCTTTGCAATGGTAATGTTAACCTAGCTAACTTTAGGGATTGCGATATTTCAAAATGTAAAATTCAATGATGTTAAAACTTCACATAATTTTTTTATATCGTGCGTAATTTTTTGTCAAAAAAATTAAAATGTACGAGCTCGATAGCGGCGTGCGCCATTAGTTGGGCTTTAAATATAATATTTGGTTTGCAGAGATAACGGAGGTGGAAATGCGCATGGGCCCGCTGGCCCTGTACGTGGAAGACGCGTACGTGACGGCGCTGGCGTCGCTGTGCCGATCGACGAGGAGCGCGGCGAGCGCGGGCGGCGCGCTGCAGGCGGAGGAGCGAGCGCTGCGGTCGCCGCTGCGGTTGCGGCTGCTGCACGTGCACCCGCTCGACGTGACGCTCACGCTACACACCGCGGTACGTACGTGTGACGAACGACCAGGAGCAGACGATCGGGCTAGATTATAATAATATCTTTATTTTTTCACGTAAATACTTTTGAGATGTGATTTGTCATAATTTTGTTAATTTCTTTATTTGTGTGTCTAAATTAATTATTAAAGTGTGTGTGTGTAGGTCCGCATGTACATCGCATTAGACCAGAGTCCGCTGCGGCTGAACGCGTTCAAGCTCCACGACGTGATGACGTCGACGGAACGGCTCACACATGCGCTCACTGTGCATTACTTGTCGGCTGCGATACTCGGCGCCGGTTAGTCGTACCTCTCTCTCTCTCTCTCTCTCTCTCTCTACCCACGAATAAAGGATTAAATACAGATATTCATTTATATGACACCTACATATTTACAATTTCGTGCAAGTTACAGCCAAATACAGAACTATTATTGTGCTATTATTATTTGTGTAATGGACCTGGGTATATCCTTAAACTAAATAAAAATAAATATCGCAGGACATTTTTTCACACAGCGCCATCTAGCCCCAAACTAAGCAAAGCTTGTAATATGGAAACTAGATAGCTGATAGAATACTTATATACTTTTTTTTTGTAAATACATACTTATAATACATACTACACCCAGACACAGAACAAACATTTATGTTCGTCACATAAATGTTTGCCCTTGGTGGGGATCGAACCCACGCCCTACAGCTCTGAAGGCAGACACGCTACCGCTGAGCTATATGGCAGTCAAACTGCAACCAGACCCACCGGAGGACGGGCAGCAGCGTCCTCTTGGTTAACGGTGGTGAGCATTCTGCGATCCCCAAGCCGCCTGCCAAGCGTGGGGATTATGGCAACACCCCTCTATAAAGGGGGAGGCCTTCGTCCAGCAGTGGACGTGTTATGGCTGACGTCGATTATTTGTGTTTTATTTTTTTATTGCTATAAAATTTTGGATTAACGAGATTTCAGCCTTGGCAATATACAGGATTATCCATCTATCAATATGAAAACTTGTAGATTATAAGTTTGCAAAATCAGAGAAAAAAATCGAGTCGCCATAGAAAATGGATCACGTGACTGGTTTTCCTGTATGTAAACTCATATATTTTCATGAATTTAGCAAACTAGTGTTCTAAATGTCATTCACATTTTTGGGTAGATCAACACTCGGTAAGTATTACCTGGATGACTATCATTCTCGATCATTATATGATGATTATGATATCTCGTATTATCATTTGCTTTAAGCTTTAAAGAATAACCCACTGTTAGAAATGAGCCTCGTCTCTTTACCGTTGTCTTCGGGCGAATAGGAAATTACGAAAATTGATAAGCGCCCAAGATCGCTCCTTAATTTCTAATGACTTGTTTCCAGGCTGGGTGGTAGGCGGTTTGGAGTTGCTAGGGGCGCCGGGGGCACTGGCGGCGCGAGTGGGTGGCGCGACCGGGGGCGTGAGGGGCGTGGCCTCCGCCGCGGCTGCAGCCTTGCTCCGCTCGCTGAGTGCGTGGGCTAGCTCCCTGGCGAGGAACTTGGATCTCCTGGCGGGAGACGAGGAACATGCCAGACGAGCCGCTGCGGCCCGTAGACGACCGCCACAGAGCTTTATGGCCGGACTCGCTACAGGGATCACTAACTTTGCCATCAATATCCTCGGTACGTGTTTCTTTATCTACAGGTTGTGACGTAATGTGTGGATAACCTTATACCAATACAGCCTTATAGCACAGAATAAATAATAGTACTACGTACAGAAAGTTCACTCCGCAAAAGAAATTGAAATAAATAAGGACTACAATAATACTAGGCAATAAAGTAGCAATTCAACTGGCACAGCGCTGGATACCGCTCTTAGTTACGTGCGACGAGGCTAGCGTGCGGGCGGCCACTGACTTCTGCCTTGCATTTTTGAGCGCCTGCCGAACATACCTAAACTGCGGAGTGACTCCCCCCCTGCTTATAGCTCAGTTGGTAGCATGTCTGCCTTCAGAGCTGTAGGGCGTGGGTTCGATCCCCATCCCGGTGAAAAAAATATTTGACGAACATAGATGTTTGTTCTGTATCTGGGTGTGTAGATAGATAGAAACACTATATTGTGCACACCAAAAATAACAATTACAATAAAAGAAAGAACCTTAAGAACTAGTGCCACAAGTGGCGCAGTGGTGGTGTAGTATGTATTTTAAGTATTTATATACAAAAAAAATGTATACAAGTATTCTATCAGCTATCTGGTTTCCACAATACAAGGTTTGCTTAGTATGGGGATAGATGGCGATGTGTGAAAAAAAAGAAGAAAAAAAATATGGTTGACATCATGGTGATTGTGTTTCGTCAAAAGGCGCATAGTTTTCGAGTTGTTTGAAATGTCTAATTATTCAATTGAGGTTTTAAATCAAGTAATTTTCTCGATCTATTTTATGGTTAGTATCAGAAATAACTCGTATCAACTAGTAAATGTTTTTATTTTCTGAACCAGCGCAGCAGCGCGTTGTCACCTTATCACCTATCTGTAGGTAAAAGGTTATCCAATCTTTGAAAAAAAAGCCACAACCTGTATACAGAGTGTTTCAGGGTAGTAAATATTTGAAGCTGTTGATATAGCACTCATACGATATGCCGAAACAACTTTCACCAATGGAGTGCTTATGATAAAACTGGTACCTTACTGATGGAGTATTTCATCAACAGCACCCGTTGTCAAAGGTCACTTTTACGGAAGAATCTTTCCCCGCTACCATTAAAAGTAAACGACTTATAGAGCACATGTTTGCAAAATCCGAGAAAAAAAATAGTACCTATTGAATACTAGATCCGTGACTGATAATTTTGTATTCGTCGTCAGCCATAAAACGTCCACTGCTGGACGAAGGCCTCCCCCTTTATAGAGGGGTGTATTAGAGAGGGGTTATTTTGTATTAGACTTAGATTATTCTAGACATTTCGTGTAGCTGTTTACCACCTTCAAGTCTATATCAGAAGAGTGTTAACTTTATTATTTATTTGCTTATAATATTGGTGATATATGTGAACGCAGGCGCAGTGGGAGGTCTTGCGCATCACCCAGTAGTAGGCGTGGCCGTGGGCGAGTCGGAGAGTGGGGCCATGGCATTGCGGCGCGGGCTTATCGGTGCACTCGCCAAGCCGCTTAGCGCGACCGCCGACTTAGTGGCCTACGCGGGACATGGCCTCCTCACGCAGACCGGGTGGGACCCTGTGCCCCAGGTTAGTTATATTATAACTTTACATTTCGAACTTTAAAATAGGAAAGGTAATATAAAGGAATATTAATATTAATTTAATATTAAGGTAAAGGAATTATCTACCAAGTATTTTTTTAGTATGATGGCTTAGGTTGACATAGGTGTCGATTCTGGCGGTTTTAGTTAACAGTCAACCGTCAGCCATGTCAAAGGCCTACGGGCGGCACGTTAACTCTGACACTAGGGCTGGCCACTCAGCCTATACGAACTTACTTTTTTTTTAGTTGACAGTTCTAAACTAACTAAAGTATTGCTGTCCTTAGCTAGTAGTAGTAGTAGTTAGTAAAAAAGTGACAGCAATACTTTAGTTAGTTTAGAACTGTCAACTAAAACCGCCAGAATCGACCATTCTGTTTAAATTTAGTGAAATAAATAGTTATGAATTATTGAAAATAAAATTATTGTATTTAACTTACTTATTTTTTGTTCTACTGTCTGATTCTACATGGTGGTGATTATGTATTTTATGTTTAGTTTTATCGCTTCTCTACTAAAAAGCTCGGAGGTCACGCAACCCTCTTTCGCTTGTAAGTCTAATCCTTGATATTTAAAAAAGTAGTTTGTGTTGTGTAGTAGTGGTGAATACTTGGCCCTCAGGCCAAAACACTAAACCTCACTCTTTCCGTCGGCAAAAATAATTTTGTGAATAAAAAATTTGGTTTCTAGAAAAGATTACTGAGCGCTACCATGGGTCGGATTACATGTCAAATTATACGTCTCAGTTTATCGTTTAACAAGCCATCTAAGGGACCTTCCAGAGGCATATTTACGCCGAAGAAAGGGCTGGCCATTATAGCATGTCCGTACTTGCTAGGCTAGTAGCTTAGTATATCCTTTAACATCTCATGAGTAGGACTGTACCCTGGAAAGGTAATTGGGTGATATTCTACCGTGCTGGCCAGAATCTTATATTGAGTTTGTGCAGAGAGTGAGAGAGAGAGAGAGAGAGAGAGAGCTGTCGTGGCAAAAAAGTTACTAACGTTACGCAAAAAAACACTTCTTCCTTATGGCAAATATCAAAATCAGCCTTTATGGTAACAGTGCTTTGATTAAATAAAACTGCGTCATTTCCAAAGTTATGGTTTTATTTAGTTGCTAATGGTATTGCGGTGATAATGGAGCGCAGTATCCTGGGCGTGAGGTTAATCGACCATATCCGAAACACCGAAGTGGGACTGGGCCGGTCATGTTAGCTTGCATGCCAGAAAATCTCTGGGCCAAAATAAGTATAAATGCAGTCCTAGCCCGGCGCGTCTACCTGGTAGGCCCCATAAGAGATGGCGTGATGAATTGGACATCTTTGACAAAAATTGGGATAATAAAGCACAAAATCGCCATAACTGGAAAAGTCGGGGGGAGGCCTTTGCCCAACAGTGGGATCCAACTGGCTAAATACAATTATACAATAAATAATATATAATTGCAAGCCACTGGCCAGTATCTTCTACAATATAATGTAACCTGTGTCGATGTGAAGCCCCGGAGGTCTTGGAGCTTGGCGGAGAGTGACGGCGGGTGGCGGCGCGACTGCGTACGCTGGGTGTTCCAGCTGGCGGAACTCTCCGCAATCGCCGGCTACCAGGTGCTACTCGACGGCGCGCCCGTGCAGCTACTCCTCACACACAAGGTCAGGTCACCCCTAGGTCAGGCCACTATAAGATCCGTTCACCCACTAGGTCAGGTCACCCATAAGGTCAAGTAACTCACAAGATCGGACTACCCATGGGTAGCAGTAAATACTTGTGCTGAATGTTCAACCGCAAAACCATCGTGTGTAAAAATCCAGAACGACGACTGATAAAAAGAAGTCCCAGCTAATTCAACAAATCGCTCTAAATTGCATATAGGTATATGTTTCTTTACACTTTGATACGAAACGAAAATAGCAGTAAGTCACAACAGACAACGTGATTTTTTACTTGACTATAGATGAAGGGTTGGAGAGTGACAAAAGCTGCTTTTTATCCCGGTTATCCAACTGTTCATTTGAGATCATGGCCTGAAACTGTTAGGCGCAGCTAGTAAGAAATAAATTGTCAATGCCCCGTTTATACAATGTTGGGCAAGAGCGACATCTAGTCAAGCTTAACGAAACATTTAAGAGTGTTTATGAAAAGCTGTTATTCTATGTCAAACGGGTCTACTGTTTACAGTTCTTGGTGCTAGCCCACCCGGAAACGGAGCGAATCGTCGAGATGGTCGACTTCAGGTATTGCTCCATCGGACCTTATCAAGGACAAATTATTGAGGTAATTACTTTAATGTACGCATCGTTCACTTGACGATTTGCATTATAACGCTTGTTCAAATACGTACGCAGTTTAACGACAGCCAACAACCGTCTTAGATCAAGTACCGATCTTAAATATGATCTATACACATTCAGCTATTTTATTTTTAGTATAACAAGAAACTACAAGGGATTTGTCCTAAACGATGGTAAGATATACCTGTACAATAGTACATGCTATTACAGCGATACCCAAAACTCTGACACTACTATACTAGAGTAACAGCAAAACAAAGCTTTGGTTATTTACGACAAGTCTTTTTAAGAGTGCGACTAATGCCAGAAAAATAACAGATTTCACTCGCGCGTATTGCATTAGTTTAGAGTCGAACATCGCATGATACAATTGATGATGATGATGGCTTTGAGCAATTTAGGTGGGATTTTATTTAATTATTCAAAATGTAGGCATAAAATAAAAATAAAAACGGCTACTGTGCTAAAACATTAGTTTGGCTATGTATTTCGTAAAAAATAATGTGGTGCTGTCGCTGATAATTTAGAGCATTTGAATTAAAACAGTTTTTATTTGTTGGTAATTTGTACATTTTTTTAAAAATAAACTAGATTGTTTTCTAAACTTCTATTCGGTTACTCGACTTTTTTAGGTTTTTCCCCTACCTATAGTATTTTTTTAATCTGAATATTTACGTTCGTTATCATTAAACTATATGTTTAAAAATACACCTTTTGATTACTTTTGGCATTAGTCGCCCCCTTAATTTATTTTATTTTATTTTATTTGGACAACCAACAGCCTTCTTACGGGGAAAGAAAAATCATTATAATTTGCACATATAGGCCAATAAAGGTTATCACTAATAGACAGTGATGCTTACGCTAACATGCGACACACACACAAAAGGAAAATAAAGTAGGTAAATGTAGTAGAAGTAAAAGTAATTGAAATTATAGTACGAAATTATATTTACGGAATCCAAGACTACAAATTGCGCAAGACTTGAAGAAATCATATCGTCACATACAATGCGGCGATTATTTATTATTTTTATATTATAATTTTCCTAAACTTGATGGTAAAACGTTGCTATTCGATATTATTGTTTACGAGTGTAAGAAAGTAATAAAAAGCGGTGAAATGTGAATTGTTGTGTTGTTTCTAAAAGTGTAAACACTACTTATATATGTATGAGTTCAAAATGTTCGAAAGGAAAATATTTTATTGAGGCAACAAAATTCTGCGAAGGAAATAGAAACCGTTACGAATTGTATTTTTAATCGTCGAATTCGAATGTTCCAGTTGCATGTGACCCAAAAGCGACCGTCCAAGATGTTCGATCCGAGAATGTTAAATGAAGAAGATGACGCTCAGGTGGGTAGTCTCCAGTTGGCTTTGTAAACCTATTTGCTTTTTAGATCAACTCTGAAATCTGTTATTTTGAGAGCTCTCGCTTTTACAGCTCTTAAGCAGCTGCTCAAGAGCTGTAAAACCAACATGAGGGGCAAATGGTTCGTAATGAGGAAAATTATCTAACTTGGGAGTGAGGCACGGATCATAAATAAATAAATAAATATTGCGTGGACATTATTACACAGCGCCATAGCTATATATATCATATAGCCTGTTGATGGCTCGTGAACTTAATTTCTCCTACAAAAACGACTCACCGTTGCGGGCAGGGGGGTGAGGTAACGTTCTATGCTAGCGATTGGCCAATCACTGGGATGATGTAATCTGAGTTATGAAATTCAATGAAATTCTGACGTACTCGCAGTGGCTAGCAGTGGTTTTTAAACTACTAATTTTCGTATGAGGGGTAGTCGGACGATCAGTCAACAGGGTTTATAGTCTTTTGAGTGAGGCCAGGATTAGGTAATGCTATTTTTTTTTATGGTATATTAGATGTCACGGGATTTGATATCGTTGTGTGCAGATGAACGCGGCGGCAATGGCTCGCGTGGCGCGGTACACGGGAGCGGAGCCGGGCCCCGCCACGTCGGCGCCAGGAGTTGCGCGGGAGTCGCGCGTGCTGGCGCTGCTGACGGCGCCGGGGCGTGCGCTCGCGCTGCACGCCGCGCTGCTCGCCGCCACGCACCACAACTCGGACGCGCACTTCCCGCTGCTCTGACATTAGCTCTGCTCTGCTCGCCGCTAGGTAACGTTACATAGGAGACGCTCAGACAGAGGCACAGAAAGCTTCAGCTGTAGAGATTTAATATAAAACTTCAAATTTTTTTTAGAAAGAACGCGAAGCGACTCGTTTTACTACAATGAATCATGTACTTAATAAACTACTTTCCACTATCCTACTAATATTATAAACACGAAAGTTTGTATGTCTGGATGTATGGATGTTTGTTACTCTTTCACGCTGAAACGGGTTATTAAGATGAAATTTGATATAGAGTTAGCTTATACCTTGGAATAAAACAGGCTACTTTTTGTTGCAAGAATCGCGGATGAAACCGCGGGGCGCAGCTAGTAAATACATATAACATACTTAAGTAAACTTGTGTTTCTGCGGGAAAGTAAAAGGGAACATCCCCCGTGTACCCTCCATACTAGATAATTTAGTTATGCTTTGATATTATCTTCGACAGCAGAATAATGAAAATGGCGGTTGCACCGATTGCTGACTGCCACAACCTGCCAGCTGATATAACACTGCGGCGCCGTCTCTAAAGTGCCATTGGCAACTAAAATGGAATACGGATAAGCTTTAGTCGTATTCTCATACAAAAGAGAGAGAAGAAGACTTGTAGATACTCCTATGATAAGTCACAACTAAGCAAACATAATATCTCGTTTGAGTTTTAATCAAAATCACATCACACAAATATTCAAAATGCGAAAGTTTGTTCGCATGTTGTTAGATGTAGTTTGTTCGTATGTTGTTTGCAAGAACGGCTCCAGGGGGAAGGGTCGGGGGGTCATGACCCTCTGGGATGGGTGCAGGTCGACTACTGATAGCTTTCTTTTGTTGTTGTAATGGAATTGATTGATTGATTAACTCTTTATAGTTCACACCAAGAATTACTATAAACAAAATAATTTAATAAACTTAAATATTGGAACTAGTGGCGGCCTTATTGATAAAAGCAATCTCTTCCATGCATAGAAGACAATCAATCATAAACATGTACCATGTTATTTGGAATTGGTGTCTGACTGCTAACAAGACCTAGAATCGCCTATATGACCAAGACCCAACCCAACCTGAGTAAAAAGCTGGATCCTCCCTTGGTTGTTTGTTTGTGGTTCCTATTCTACTTTGTGTTGGCTGAGCGGGTTTCTGTTAAATTTAGTGTAACTTTTATCCAGAAATATAAATAGTAGTCAACATAAAAAACAGTGAGATGTAAAGATCGCATTTAAAGATGCCAAAATTTGAGTAAGTATTAATTAAATCTAAAATGTATTAGTTTGGCTAGCTTTAGATAACGGATATCGTAAGGTTACTTGTATTTAGCCAAATTCAGGGTTCGTGGTTTGCAATAGGTTAGGTGACTGGTATCTGATACTGAAGATATTAGATTGGAAAATTACTCGTAAGCTCATTGTGTCCTATTTAGATATAAAAAAAGGACACAATTACATATATACGTATTTTTATTTCTTTATTTTTTTTATTTTTTTTTGGTTTGGCATATTTTTTTCTTGCTTGTTTAGGTTACACAATCCACCATATTGGATTGACTGTGACGTCATATAACCTATGACACCCGGATTGTTAAGGCACGTCGATAGGTACCTAACTTGTAATGAGCTGATGCCATTACTTCAGGAAATTTGATGGGAACATGATATAGATACATAGACTGTTTACCTCATAAACCCTCCTTTTTGCGTAGTGGGGTAATAATAACAGGCTTCGTAATGAATATAATAAATACAATAACCGTCTAGTGCATACAACACTAAAAAGTATTCCAAAACCTATTTTAGTAAAAAAAATATTTTCTTCATTTTTCAAACTCAATTCGTAATTCGAAAGAAATTTGATAAAACTAAAACTAAACTACTTAGGTACTTTCTTAACTAAAATACTTAGGTTTGAAATACGTTTTAGCGTTTTATGCATATGAGGGTAAGTATGTAAAGAGAAACAATTTAAATCGGCTAATATTAATTATTGAAAAGTTCAAAGATTTTAAAAGTTCAATTATTTTGCCGATGACAAGATCGACAAAGATCTTTTAATTAAAACACTAGTAGTAACCTGCGGTTACACCCGTTTGATATGTTGTTAGGACCAATGAGAGTAGTTTATGCCCAAGTTTGCAACCCTGCAAACCCTGTGCTACTCCTGTGATGCTCAAAAAACTGCGAAATTTTGGAAATTGTGGCATTTAGAGGTCCTCTCAAAAGTTACGCTGTAATTTTCATCGCAGAATAAAAACGCATGGTATCTCTCTGTCTCATGAAATACTTAAATATCCCTTATTTTTATTTTACAGGTTATCTAATTTCGTTTTTGTTGGTTAACTAATGATCAGATTTTATTGATAACGCGATAGTTTATCCTAAAATTCCAAAAGCATTTATATAAATCCCGAATAATGCACCAAATCTTCGTGCACCGTTTCCGTTTTATCCATTCCTTAAATGCCTTATTAGGTTTACAAAAATAATTGCCAAAATCGGTCGAGCCGTTCCCATGTGACGTATGTGATGTATGTGACCCTTAATAACGCACAGAATTCATTTATTTATATAGATAACAATATCTTGCCTTTTATTAATCATTATATTGCAACTGATTTGTATTAGTAGTTAAACCTAGCCATATAAATTATTCATATCTTTTACATTCCTTAAATGAGCCAATCATTCCTTTAATGAGTTTAAATGTTTATCACAAGGTTTACATATAAAAGAGGTGATTTTATATAGTGTAATCTAATAGTGTTAATAGGCGTGTGGCCTAACGTTTAATTTATGACAATTAACAGGCTTAGTGATGAATATAACCAAATACATTACACATACTGAAAAAAAATATTGTATTGGCTGATAAATCTCTGAGATATGAGCGTTTAAAGTTTTAGGTAGGGATAGAGAGGGGATGCTCTATCCCTTTTTCGCAAAGCATGTGTTAGTATAGCATTTGTATGCCGCGCCTGTGGCTTGACGTCATAGCTCAGTATAGCACCCTCTCTGTCTAGCTTGAAATTAAAATACTTAGAACTTATTTATTTTTGAATTATTTTAAATTTTGTTTTCGTTGATAGGCTCTATTGATGATCAGCTTTTTAATGAGGTAATAAAAAATAGTAGTCATCATGCCTATTCTAATGTACGATGACGGAAGATAAAGCGTCGACATGGTAAAGTCTGTGAAGAGAGAGAACTGTCGTGGCCAAAAAGTGAACTAACATTGCTATTCTCAAATAGTGACGTTGCTATTGTACTGCCACATTAATATTAATACCTGAATTTAAGCACCGCGTCGTTCTCAAATCCCAAGACAGTTATACAATGTGTAACAAAAAGGTTTAACAATACTGAAGGGTGTATATGTATGTACTCGTCATTATAAACAAGTTTTACTAAGGGGCCATACATAAAATCGCGAAAAAACAGCTGTTCCATTCGATATGTCCAAGGTCAATGAGCTTTTTGTATGGAACTGCTGTTTTTTTGTGCGATTTCAGGTTTGGCTCCATGGTAAAAGTTGTTTGTTTTGATGTACAGAATATGCCCTTAAAAGGGTGCTAACTGCTTAGAACTAAACCTGTATAGTGTCGCAATTTGAAATAGTAATTAAGACTTTTTTATAATTGCAAAGCGTGCATTTGAGTTCATGTTGTTGGTTGTTATCGTTGCTAATCTAAGTCCAAAATCAAAGAAAATCGTTAAAACTACAGATTGAACATTACCAATAAGACTAAAATCGCTTCCGCTTATGAAAGCACTGCATTTATAGTCCTTTTGGCTCGTCAATTTAAAATCTATAGTAATCAAGATCTTTGCCCGAAATAACTAAATTGTACTTTTGACCGTCTTGTGCATAAAACACTAAAAAGTAATTCAAACCTATTTTAGTTTAAAAAGTGTTTTGTCTTCTTTTTTCAAGCTTAAATTTAATTTATTTATTTTGTTGAATTTTTTTATATTTTTATTTATTTATTATTATTATTATTTTTTAACTTTATTTGGGCCAGAGTATTAGCCTCGCAATCCAACAGGGCAACGTGGCCAGCATTTTGGGCACATTACCCGAAATTAGAGACCGTTTAAACTATCTATAGGTAATATGCTAAAACGGTTTGTTTAAACGGTCTCTTACATGTATATCGTATTTTTTTTTTAAATTTGCTTTAGTTTTAATTAGGTAGTTTAACTGTTAATATTTTATATTTCGTTGTTAGTTCAATAAATACATTACCAATTGTAATTCGAAAGAAAGTTGACAAAACATTTTTTAACTAAAATAGGTTTACTTTTGAGAAATAGCGATGGGCCCCAAACTCGGCTCAGCCTGTATCTTGGAGTCCTAAAATATTGCTCGTAGTGTCCTGAGTGTCATAGGTGATATCATGTAGTCGAGTTTTTAGTTTTACATATATCTTATAACCTACTTAAGTCTAATTGACAAAAGCAATATTTTATGTGATTACAGTTTGTGAATTAAGCCGTAAAAAGCAATAACCTGTCAATACATAACTTACATAGTTTTAGTGTTGTTATTCATGTTACTGGAAGTGTATTAAATTCACTGTATGCGATACCTAGATGTTTTATGCAATGGCTAAAGTGGCTACGCAATGCATAAACAAAATGTTATTTCAGATGTTTACATACGCGTTAATAATAGTGGCAAAGAATTACCGGGATCACTATGATGCCATTTTTGACAAGTGATGAAAATTTCTGATATTATAAACAGCTAGTTGGGTGATGGTAGCCAATAACTAATTGGATGACGCTCAATTCTTATTTTTTTTAATGGCAACCAAAAAAATAATATTCAGGATTCCATTTTGGCACCATTACATTTTTGTTGTCAGACGCTTTTCCGGTTACGATGAAGAAGTCGTATTTTTACTAATACCAATTGAAGTTTGTATTTTACGTTTCTCTTGGATCTAGGCTAGACATTTTAGTATTCGATTAAATTATGAAATGAAAATAACATAATCTAATACGTTGTCTAATTAAAGCTGGAATTGTAAACATCACCTAGGCATTTTATATTATGTTTTGTTTTAATGTATAACCAGTAACATTATGTATATTGTATATACATATAATTTTCATGGTGAGGTACATTTCCTGTAACATATTGTAAATTAAACTGTTTTAAATAATTGATATTGTAAAAATCGAATTCACCTGAATTCGTAATATTTTATTTATTGTAAAGTTCATATAACGATTTCTATACAACTACGAGTATGAGTGTAATTGTCTTACTGAAAATAGATTTTTGTTTATATTTTAATCTGTTCGTTTTACTTACTAGCTTGTAGTTGTGGCGCAGGGCAGGCCACATCGCTCGACGAACTGATAACTGATGGGGAATAAAGGTTCTTGAGTGGCGACTGCGAACCGTCCTACGTAGCGTAGGCGCGGCCTCCCACTAGGTGGACCGGGGACATTGTAAAAGTCGCGGGCAACCGGTGGATGCAAATGGCAGGTTGTCGTACAGTGTGGCGGTCTAAGGGGGTGGCCTTCGTTCAGCAGTGGACGTCTCCGGGCTGACGATGAAGTTCGATTTGCCAATACGTCCCTAAAGATAAGGAGTTTTATTACGTCCATGTATTTTCGTTTCACCTGAAGTTTACCTTATGGTCAGGTAAAATCTCAACTGGCTTAAATAACATAATGCCTACTCAGGTCTGCATATGTCACAAGAATTAAGGAAAATATCACTGCGGGATTCCCTTGACATATCAATTTATGTATATCTAGGGATATAAGAGTAAGCAGCCATGCCAATCTGATAGAACAGGTTGTCTCTGCATACTACATTTTGCATATAAATTGCGGAGTAGAACATTGTATAAAAGTATTTTGATATAGGTACTCTGGTACATACATTACAAATGTTTTAATCTGTATATATCTGTAAAAAATAAATAAAGCAACTATTTGTGGATAAAAATATATTTTGATTATCAATGAAAAGATTTTTCCAAAAACACTAGGCATATTTACCGCCTTGTAAAAAACCAGCGCCTCATTTTCTCTAAGCCACAGATAATATAATACTTACTGAGGGCTCTGCACTCATCAAAACAGTATAAAATTATTTGGTAAACCTTACATTTATGTGTGAACTAAATTATTACACAATGGGTGTCGATTCTGTTGCACCGCTCACTAAATTAAACTAATCTGACAGGACTAAAATTATACGCGTCTTATTTCATTTCAATATGTTAGAAAAGGATGGCAACAGGTTTTGTCCTTTCAAATTAAGTTTAGTTTAGTGAGTGCTGCAATAGAATCGACACCATTCTTTACTTTTGCTGCCTAGGTGACTTTCTTTCTTACTTTTTATTTATTTATTTGCACTTCCATCTGAATATGACGCCTGAAAAACAACAATAGCAATATAATTAACAAAAGTTATACCAGACAATAACACCTAAAAATAACATATTTTTTTTATAATTGTTTTATTAAAAAAAATGCATTTTAAAATACCTAAACTTAACGCCTGTTAAAAAAATTGCATTACATAACTTTCACTATAACTCGGTCAGGTTATATATGAAGAGGTTTAGTTCTTTTTTCTAGAGATTTCTTACAATGGTCCTATGAAAGTAAATATTATCTTGCCAACGAATTCCGTGGTCTCTAAGGTCCAAGCTCTTCACGAACGTACTAGATGACTTAGTGAGGACTCTTGAAAGGAGTGAAAGAGGTTCTAATGTCAATGGCACACACAAAACGCATCTCCGTTTCGAAGAAGTCTAGCTTAGCTGAGAACTTTGCTGACCTCTAGTGTATGCTCAAACTCAACTCCATGAGATACAACGGGATACACAAGACCAAGACTACTGACTAAAGATCATGACAAGTCTCAACATCCGCGTTTGGAAAATTGGTTGACGTCTTTAAGTGCAAGATCCCACAATGTCTGAGAACCAAGGTGCCTGAAACGAATGACTCTTTTCTATCATCACATACGGTGCTGATACGTGAACCCTCAATAAAAAGACCACGCGAAAGATTTAAGTCGCCCAAAGTGCAATAGAGCGGGTCATGTTAGCCATCAATCCCCTAGACCGTATACCAAACGTTAAGATGCGACGTTGAACGAAGGTCGACGACGTGGTTAAACAGACAGCGAGACTCTGTCTGTGTGTGTATCACTTGATAAGAAAAGAAGATGGATGGTGGATTGGTGGCCACGGACAGAAGCGATTACCGTGTAGTCCATCAACCAACTGGTCGGCGAACATGATTATAAAACGGCAGGAAAGCAACGGGTGAGACTGGCACTGGAGCGGAAAAGATAGCGTACTGAAGAAGAAACTTATGCTTACTCAGCAGTAGTTTGAATATGGTTCATACATGAAAGGCACCTTTTAAAGGTTATTTGTTTTTCTCATACTGTAAAAAAACGATAATAGGAACATTGAATGATCAAACTTGGTGTGGTATTATAGCATACCATAAGCCTAATCAGCCTTTTTAATAGTCCACTGTTAGAGTTAGGTATACCCTCGAAGAAACTTCACACTACACCCTTCCAGGGTGATTGGGCGATACGCGATTGAATTTCTTCTCCGGACGTATGCAGGACCTCACGATGTTTCCCTTCTTCTAAAAGTAACTGGTATGAAAATTCGTACATAAACTCATCGGTACGCTCATTGGTTGAGCCCAGAATTTGAACCCGCGATTGACTTCACTATTTCAAGCAGAGTAGTCTCTTAATTAGGTTACCACGGCTTAGACGCGGTAGCCTAATAATAAGCCTAAAGCCACAGTGTGGTCATAGACCGAATTCCTGTAAAATACTGAGCCCACGCGGGCGAAGCCGCGGGCAACAGCTATAGTATTTTATAAAAGTTACTGCCGAGGGGTAGATAGGCCTTGGCTTGCCGCTTCCAATGGTACCTATATGCATGCTTAACAAGACTTGTCGAAACTCTGTTGAGCCCTTTGAGTTCATCATAATCGGCCCGGAGACGTCTACTGCTGAACGAAGCCCCCCCCCCCCCCCCCTTAGACCGCCACACTGTACGACGACTTGCATCCACCGGTTGCCCGCGACTTTTACAATCCTTTCGCGACTTTTTATTTTTATTTTTTTTATTTTTTGGTCGGTCCACCAAATGAGAGGTATTCCTACGCTGCGTCTTCCGGTTCGCGGTCGCCACTCAAGAACGTTTCTACCCCATCGGTTATAAGTTCGTCGAGCGATGTGGCCTGCCCATTGCCACTTTAACTTGCAAACCCTGCGAGCTATGTCGGTGACTTTGGTTCTTTGGCGAACATCCTCGTTCCTGATTTTAGCTCTGAGCATAGCTCTCTCCATTGCCCGTTGCGTGACTCTGAGTTTCTCCAAAAGTAACGATATCTGCTATAAAAACTGATACTAGAGGTACCTACTGCGAGCTGCGTGCGAGTTTTTCAAATCGCATTTATGAATTTGATCGTGTAAAGGCTAAGATTTGTATTTAAAATAAGTGGTCCAAATCATGGTACTTACTTACTTACATATGGCGCAGGACAGCCCTTATATCATACAAATCGTAGTTAACATAATTGGAAAACTCGCACTCTGCACTCTTTAACGTTATCCTGTTACCATGACAAGCAATCTATAGATTGATAAACGCCGCTCCACGGTTCTCCGGCCACAGAGCGGCTTCGAGCATATAATACCATTGGAGGTGGCAAGTCAAGGCGTACCCCTCAGCCAAAAGGTATTAAGCCACTGTGAGTGCTATAATGAGTTTTGTTTTAGTGTGCTTTCATACGAACAGGAATTCGTTTAGTATAGAAGTTTACTTATAAATGTGTCATTAGAGATCACCTCGTCCGCAGCAAAATTTCACATAAAATTATGTAGGTAGAGTATCGCATCTCCGATGGTATATGCTTGAAGCAGTGCGGGAACCAATCCCATTAGCAACAACCGGCAACGCGGGCACAATCAATGCTTCCTGTTGACGTCCTACATCTTTAACCTTGGCTTGATATACAAGCAATTGATGCATTGTGCATATTATACAAGATATAAAAGTCACAGCCGAATTGTTGGATATGAGGTGTTAGTAACTTATCTACATACCTAACGGCTAGCCATTTTTTCAAAACGAAGCCGTTTTGTTTTAGGTTAAGTTAACGTTTAGCCGGATTGTGTTACGGCTGAACGAACGTCACGAAAGTCACAAAACAGAAATACTATGGGCGTCTTTAGTACACATTTCAGACTCGCAACGTTTTAATAACCTTAGTAGGTATATTTTTTTATTGCTTCTTACCAAGTGCCTTATATTTTTGTAAGTTGCAGTGTAACTAAATTACAATGTGGCTTAACATGTGGTGCTTGCTATAATGTAAAACGTATCGCAATTACAATCCGGCTAAACGTTGACTCGCCTAGCCGGTTTATAAAACGCCTCCGTTTTGTAAAATGGTTAGCCGTTATTTAATAAGGCGAATTATACAATTCAACTGCGACATAAAATTCTTCAATGCCTATTTATCTGAAAGCTTCGGTGCTTTGTGCTAAGTAGGTATTTGCTACTATTCAATTCATCCTATAGAGGCTGAAGGGATTTGGAAACCTGCACCTTAAATTTAAAACTAATTTGGGCTTTTTAATCGCAATACAGAATCGACGCTATGAAAAGGTAGGGCTCCTTAAATTATTAGAAATGATAACCCTAAAAGTGATATGTTTAAGGAAGGTAAATATTTTTTTGTCGTTTTTTTTTTTTTTTTTTTTTTTTTTTTTTATGTAGTGGGTACAAAGGGAAATGCTAATTACCCGTGCACCCACTAGTGGGTGAAGGGCGGTAAGTGGACGGGGCATGACCCAAAGAGATCAAGTTACGTGCACAACTTTTTTGTTACATGTTCAGTTAGAAAGAAAGTAACTTTTAGAGTTTGAATGGAACACTTCTTTCCGCTTCAGCAGTGCATATGGGGCAAACAATCGTAGGTAAACCCCCAACTTTGTGTGTCACCTTTCCACTCATGCAGTCAACAACAAACAACTAAACAATGTCATTCCTGAATTTCCGGTTCATTCCCACACGAGGTTACGCGGAACAGTGATAATAACCCAAAAGGACCTTATAGAAAAAGATTTTTTGCCACGGGACCAACTCTAGAACAGTAAGAAATATTTGTGTTTAATAAGTGAAACGACATTTCATGTGGTACTCCCTGGCAGGACCACCTTCATTTTACTAGGTAAAAATCTATAAATATATAAGGCTCTGTCCTGTCTGATTGACTGACTGACAGACACGCACAGCCCAACCGCTGGTCGTACAGACTTGAAATTTAGAGTGTATTCGTCTTGATGCGTAGGGGTGTAGTCGCGGGCGACCTCTAGTTACATAATAAAAATGTATTATGAAACAGTTGATAATTTTTCGACTTTAGTGTTGGTACCCTTGGTCCTGGCCTTGGTATAAGAAAAAAAACATCGTGATAATTATGATACGCACCTATTGGGTCAGTAGGTAACTGCTATCTTTTCGTGTAACCCCATGTACACCTGACTATTTTACGGAAGGTCAGTTTTCTCCGCGCCAATGTACCACGTATAAATCTTGATCAATCAATCCACGCTCTCCCCAGCAAGTGTCGGAGAGCGTGGCGCGTGGCTTGTCTCTAGGAATAGCTCGATCTGGATCGCAGCGGTTCGAGCCGGCGGATGGGGCACTAAACACCGAGAGTACGGTGTTGTGTTGCCGGGGGCTACACACACCGCGGCTAGGAATCACTACATACTGGCGTTTATTTGGCCCGTGTTTAATCAGCATGCCGCCAGCATGCTGGGTACGCTTTCGACCAGGATTTGAGCATTTGGATTGTCGCTAGAGTTTCATCAGTCTGGATACAATCCTTTTGTTTTTGGTATAGTAGGCTAAGTAGTAATAGGGTATATCCTTTGTAGTTTGATGTAGTAGATGAAATCACGATACACACCTAGACCGGATGACTAGTACTTCTAGTGGTAGGTAGGTGTATAAGTCTGGCTACGTACAAAAAGGTACGTATAGGTTTCCCTATTCGCATTGGCTTTGTTCGCAACACAACATACCTACATCGGTCATTCATATACGAATACCTAAACTAGTAATTCGCACTGAACTGCGATCTCGCTGCCCCCATATTTTCCAAACCCCTTGACCAATTTGGCTCAGTTTTTGTAAGAACTACTTGCTTACAAAATTTCATAAAGATATAGGATCAACAGTTCGCAAATTATCGTCGAACAAATATCAACTTCCGACTCGGATATCTTTACTTCGCTTGGTCAATAATTTTCATATTACTTACCTACTAAAGGCCTCCAGGTCATACTGAACCGATTGCGGTCCCATGTAGGCCGAACTCGGGATAACATGGCAAAGTGGAGTCTTCCATTTTTGATAGATTGGTTTATCTCGAAAAACAATCAGATTAGCTATAAAATCTCCGGCAAGAAAGCGGGACGCAGTAAATAATTACGTAGATAAAGCGTTCGCGTGTGTTATTTCCGCTATTACTCGAACCAGCACTTTTCTGTGATCTTTAGTTGACGTGTTTCGTTTAGAATTCAATTGAGATGTGAAATCGTCACCGAATCGTTAAGGAAACGGGACGACATTTGCATGGATGTATTCAAGTGACTACTTTCCATAACCATCGCCAATTGTTATCACAAAAACATAGCTTGTTAAACCGTGGGCTAGGATGAGTAATAGGGGTATGCATACCCCTATTAAGTGTTTCAATTATTAAAAATAATAGAATAAATGGAGAGTTTAACTGAATCAAAAATAATTGAAATCGGCTGGTAAAGTTCTGAAATATAAGAGTTAAAAAATAAGGAAGGGTGTCATCTGTCCCTTTATAACAAAACACGTGCATAACATAGAATTTGTTTGGACTCGTGGACTTTGACGTCATAAACCTAGTATAGTGTCCTCCCTGTCTAACATGAAACTAAAATGTTTATCACTTCGTTATTTGTACACATATTAAAATTTTACTTTCGCGTAATTGTTTTGTTGCCTGTCAGCTTATTTAAGAGTCAATAACAAAAGCACATATTATGCATATTCCCTATTAACACCAGCTAGTAAAAATAAATAAGTAATTAAAGCCGCAGCTAGTAAAAGTAATGAACACATTCAAATATTTTTTCTACATAACTTTTATTAATGCAATGTAGTGATGGGACGAGCAACTCGTTCTCCTGGTGGTAAGCTTCACGCCTGCCCATAACACTAGAAGTGCCAGAAATGTGAACTTGCGAACTAAATCCTGCGCCGCACTGCACTGCACGTCATACTGAGATATTTGATGTCAAATCTCTTTAATTTATTTTATTTTATTCGGGAAACTAACAGCGACAAAAAAACATACTTAATTACTAAACATTTAGAAGAGTTAGAGTTTGTTTGGACCTGGGTATGTCCTAAAACTGCATCCAGAACCACCGGAGGACGGGCAGCAGCGTCCTCTCAGTTAACGGTGGTAACCACTCTGCGATCCCCAAGCCGCCTGCCAAGCGTGGGGATTATGGCAACACCTCCTTTTAAGGGAGAGGCCATCGTCCAGCAGTGGACGTCTTCCGGCTGTTGATGTGATGTGATGTGAGGAATATGTAAGCGTTTAAGCCCAGTAAAGGCATGTGACATTTTAGCCTAGTTGACCTAAGTAGTTCATACAGGACGCAGTATGGGAAATTTGTATATACCACTAGGCCACCAGCGAATGCTAAAAGTCAGAGCCTTTATCTGAATTAAGTAATTCAATACCTACTTATTTAAACTATTCCACTGCTGGGCGCAGATTCATCATCTTCGAAAGGATTCTGGTGCAGGTGGTGGATTTTTCACATATACACACGGCATTGAATTTCACGTACCTTGGGACGTACCATGTCGGTATCCTCACGATGCTTCACCGCAAAAGGTACTGGTGTTTTTAGTGTTTCGTATCGAATTGGCGTCTAATGAAACATGTGATCCCGAGTGTAAGCTTGCTTGCTTGTCCTGTATAGGGTTACCATCTGTGTAAGGGAGTATGCCTGTCCATGACGTACAAAATGCCTGTTTTTTCTGTAAAATGCCTGTCTATTGTAAAAAAAGCTAAGTCTCAAAATAAATAAAATGCACAAGATAGTTTTAAAGGCTGAATTCGTTTCTTTACTTTTCTTTCTGAGCAGTGCGCCCGTGGTATGTTTTTATCCTACACTCTAATGTTTTTATAGTCAGTTTCATCCGGGCAGGCGGACTTGCATGATACCATGGAAATCAATAATGCCTGTATCTACTTAGCGCCGGCTGCACGCTTGTCTAAACCGTAAAATGCCTATCAAATGTGGCAAATGCCTGTGAGTATGGTAACCCTAGTCCTGTATCTTCCGAACAGCCAGTTAGCAGCACCCTTATCATGGAAGTTCGTGATTCTGATTGCGAGCGTGCGCGAGCAGGAGGGCGCATGGCGCGAGTGGGTTGGTACGAGCAGGATGGCATGCTATCGCAATCGGAATCGCGAACGTCCATGATAAGGGTGCTTTACTACATTTCTACCTGTACCACAGTAGATATACACCTAAGCTTATATATCTACATCTACTGTGCCTACCGCCTGCCTACCGCATATTCGCCAAAGAACCAAAGTTACCGACATAGCTCGCAAGGTTTGCAAGTTGAAGTGGCAATGGGCAGGCCACATCGCTCGAAGAACTGGCAACCGATGGGGAAGAAAGGTTCTTGAGTGGCGACCGCGAACCGGAAGACGCAGCGTAGGAAGGCTTTCCACTAGGTGGACCGACGACATTGTAAAAGTCGCGGGCAACGAGTGGATGCAAATGGCAGGTTGTCGTACAGTGTGGCGGTCTAATGGGGAGGCCTTCGTTCAGCAGTGGACGTCTCCGGGCTGATGATGATGATGATGATGATGCCTGTGCCTACAATGAGGCCTCAAGTGCAACTTGAGTTACGTAACTCATTAGTGCCAGCTCTGATCTGCCTAATTAGAGCCATTGGCCGACAAGTACCTACTATAGTTACCAGTCGTGACGACATCATGAGTAATTTGTCGACCAACCTGACGCGCTGACGGCTGTACGTACGTGGGGACAAACTAGAAGGGGTGAGCAAAGCAGACATTTTATTTTTAACCAACTTCAAAAAAGGAGGAGGTTCTATGTTCTGACTGACTGTATGTATGTTTTTTTTATGTATGTTCACCGATTTCTCCGACAATGGTGGAACGTTTTTTTTTATTCATCTCGAGTTGGTCCCTTATTAGGTAATTCGAAGTCGGATGTTTTATTTTTAAGTTACTTGTTGCTATTACTATTAGCAACAAGTAATTATTAGCCTAATAGCGATAATACATAATTTTCGCATTTTACGGGGGACGAGGTAAACAAGCATTTAGTTATTTAATTAAAACAGCATACTGCCAATTACATTGAACAAAATCAATATAAAACTTACACAGAAGTCAACATTTCAACATTTTTCAAACATACAATTGAGAAAGTAATGACATTTTCTGTAAAAAATGTATAAATAAACTACATTTCATAAAGTAAACGTTGCATAGTAAAATTTTTCATAAATTATGAAATTATAAATTGCGGAGAGTAAACATACGTGGGGGGCTTGTTTATGTGCCGCAATAGCTTTAGCAATATCGACTTTTTTGGGGGGTGCCCGCTTTAGGCACTGAGCCCGCTTTGGGCCCGTCTCCCCTACATCTCAGCTTGCTACCTCCAATGCTCGCAGCCGCACTGTGACCGGAGAACCGTAGAGTGGAGTCGTTTATCAATCTATAGATTGCCTGTGTCATGGTAACAGCTGCGCTTTCTGTAAGTAGGTAGGTACCAAGATTTGCCACTGTACTTTTTTTATATGAACGCACAGTAAAACGAAATCACAACATACTCAAAGGTAAAGTATGCTCATGGTCCTTGACCATAATATACCTTTTGGCAGAAGAGTACGCCTTGGCTTGCGACCTCTAAGGGTACATAATATAATTATGTTCGAAGACTTATTGATATTACACTATTCAATATGCATTTAAAGATTACGTGACAGGACATTTTGTACTTTTGCGGACATTTGTTTTTTTTCGAATTCAGCAAATTTGTTTTCTTAAACTAGTTTACATCAATGCGATGGGTAGGATTATGACCTTCATGCCACTACTGCTGTTTTTTATGAGGCACCAGGCACCCCGTATAAGCTGTCTCCCTCCCACATTCGCGCATCAAGACAAGGGTCTTCAACCAGTGTGTGTTGCCAGTGATGACATTTGGAACTGAAACGTGGTCTTTAACTGCTGGCCTTTTGGAGAAACTTAGAGTCGCGCAACGGGCAACGGAGAGAGCTATGACCGTATAGCTACTTTGCGCGATATAATCCGGAACGAGGTGATCCGTCTTCTATGCTTTCTAGAAATCCTCTCCATCCAAAGGTTGCCTGGAAGAGATTGCTTTTAGCAATAAGGCCGCCACTTGTTCCAATATTTAAGTTTATTAAATTATTTCTGTGTAATTCTTGGTGTGAACAATAAAGAGTTAATCAATCAATCAATCAATCAACGAGGATATTCGCCAAAGAACCAAAGTCAGCCAAGGTTTGCAAGTTGAAGTGGTAATGGGCAGGCCACATCGCTCGACGAACTTATAACCGATGGGGAAGAAACGTTCTTGAGTGGCGACCGCGAACCAGAAGACGCAGCGTAGGAAAGCCTCTCATTTGGTGGACCGACGACATTGTAAAAGTCGCGGATAACCGGTGGATGCGAATGCCAGGTTGTCGTATACAGTGTGGCGATCTAAGGAGGAGGCGTTCGTTCAACAGTGGACGTCTCCAGGCTGATGATGATGGTAGTAGTGATACTTATGAATATCATACAGTATATACCTATTGATGTTAAATTGGTTTACATCATTTAAAAATGGCTTGAGGATTTAAAATCTTTTTTAAAGAACGCATGAAGAAAACAGTATCACAGTGTGACTCGTAATGGTGTGACTCGTTGGGAACTCACCACTGTATGAGTTCATGTTGTTGACTATCGAGAAACTCTGTCACATACCTAACCCTAGACTTAAATAGCCTAGCTTAATAGCCGTGGTAGTCTAATTGGGAGACCGCATGATTTGAGATCCTGAGGTTGCGGGTTCAAACCCAGACCCGTACCAACAAGCTCTTTAGAGTTTATGTACGAATACTGATACCACTGGATTTTCGGTGAAGAAAATCATCATGAGGAAACCTGCATACGTCCGGAGAATAAAATCAATGGCGTGTCTGATACCCGCAACTGGGCCAGCATGGAGAATATGGCCCATTCGTCCTTCGAGGATAAGCCTAAGTCCAGCAGTGGACAAAGTGGATCATTTAAAGGCTGATTATGCATTTACGGCTAGCCATTAACGTTTAGCCAACGGCTCTATAGATGGCGCTTCAGCGCCATCCAGTTTCAGGGCTCGTGCTTCGGCATGCAGGCGAGTCGTTACACACTCTTTAGCGGATTCCGACTTCCATGGCGACCGTCCTGCTGTCATGAGCAACCAACGTCTTTCATGGTGTCCCATGGGCGTCCTTAAGCGCCGGCGGGTTAACGTTTAGCCGGATTTTATTAACTGAACGAGTCGGCCGCATTGTATTCGTGCTTTGCGATCTTCAACACGACTAGCTGTCATGTTCTGTAATCTGCATTTCCTTGTGGGTGTTACCTATACAACGCGCGAACTAATTACATAGGTAGGTATATAGTTATACATATAGGTACGTATGTATATATAGTAACACGTAGATATGAACGTTGGTATTAGATACCTAGCTCAAATTGTGAAACTGTGGAAATGCTTGTATAGGGTTTCTTTTCGTACAAACTAAATTAGACCAGGTACCTAAGTATTTGTCATCAGTTCTCGGGTGGCATGCTAACACCGCCATTAGGGCTGACCATTCAGCCTCTATACGACCCTACTTAGGTACCTTCTCAAACCACTAAACTGCATTGAACGATATAATAAAGAATAAAAATTACAGTTGGGTAAATTCATTGTTTAGTGACGGTGTGTGACGAAATTATCCTAATAAGGCTCGCGTGTTACAATCCATGTATAATAAAATTATTACTATATTCATATTTTGCGGTTTAGTAGGCACGTACCTATGGACATAGTGGACGGTAGGCCTAACGAAAAGTGTCACGCTAGCTGACCAGATGACGGCGGAGTGTGACGTGAAACGTAGCTTCCCTCAACTTCCCTGGGAGAGCGCAGGATGCGTCGGCGCAGGCTCTTTGGCGCGAGCTGACGTCACGCGCGCTCGCTGCCGCGCTATAGGCATGCCTGCGCAGCCACGCTCGTGCTCATTCGTTCAATGCGCGCAAGCTGCGCACCTCGCGTTTCACCTTTACTCGAACGTTCGCGCAACCGCGAAAATTCAATTTTCTTCCTCGATATTTTAGTGTGGACTGTTAAGTGCCAAAATGCCGAAGAATATTTTAGCCGAGATGGGCTCCCAGGTGGGGCTGACGCCCGCCCGTCAAAACAAGAAGGTGAGTCTAGACCCTGCGTCAAACAACTTACTATGAAATACACGCATGCGGATATTTTTTTGCGAATTTATGCAAAGCTTTAGTTATGTTAGTGAAGGCGTGCCGATGGCGGATATTTTCAGATTCGACAGCGTATTCGTAGCCGAATGAATGGCTAGACACCGTTCACGGTCAGACTAAAAATAAATAATCCACACGTCTGTTGTTGCTACAATGTCAATACTGCTTATGTACCAACCCTTTCACAACAGACTAGGTACATTATTTCTTCAAAATTAAAACAATTATGTAGTTATAAAATGAAATCAAATGGATGAATAATAAAGTACGTAAGTACTAATTGGTAGAAAACCCTGTGAAAATTGATTTGCAACATGAAAGTATCTATTCAATTCTATACGGCTTCTATACGGTATTTAATTACTAACTTTTGGCATAAAATGTTAATTAAACTTAGTCTAAAATGGACAGTAATATGTAAAACCCATTTATTCTTTTTGAAACACGACAACAGATTTGCTGATATCGTGACTTGTTCAGACGTTCAAGAAGTTAATGTGCATTGGAATGTTGCCAAAATTCTTTTATTTGACTAGATTTTTCCCGTATCGTATTGAAAGCTAGTATCTGTGTAATGTTTATGATGGAAAACGGCTGGCGGCCGCGGGGCGGGCTCATAAAGGCGCAAGATGCTGTATGCGTGTGCGCAGTGATATGGTAGGCACCTACACTAAACACCGCCCATCGGAAGCTCCATTTCAGCGGTACTTTTCTCTATTTCTTGACTGGTTTTCCCTGATCATTATCTGAATAATACTTACCGACGAATTTACTTTGTACGACAGTACCTAAGAACCTTTATCAAGCCACCTTTAACAATTTGTAACTGAGTAATGTTATAGTACCCGGTAGGTATAGGTACATTAATTACATACACATGTAAGAAGCATTACCTTATAATATAAAAATGTAGGCCGTCGACTATTTAATACCTAGGTGAGATGTGCTGGCGTAGAGTTAGATAATAAAGCACTCGAAAAACATTATAATTTGAATCAAATACAAACCCGATTCTTAAGATATAGTTGGTAAATAATGAAGGACATTAAAACTCGGTAAAATTACCCCTTCTCATTTGCTTCCAAATCTTTGTAAGTAACATCAGTTGACTTGTTAACGAAAACCTGTTGTTTTTTATTTATCTGGTTTTAAGGACCTTGCACGCTTCTTTTTGATCAAACTTAGCTCACAGAGATAAAAATAATTATAATACTAGTATATGATCACCATAATTTTATTCTTAATTTATTCTTATAACTTAACTCTTAACTTATTAGCAAAAAGAATTAACTCCTCCAAGCAACAAGCTTTTAACATAAATATATTAAAATAAAATTTCCTTTTGGTGTACATCTATCTATATATATAAAAAAGCCTCTGTCCTGACTGATTGACTGACTGACTGACTGACAGACAACGCACAGCCCAAACCGCTGGTCGTACAGACTTGAAATTTGGAGGGTGTATTCGTCTCGATGCGTAGGGGTGTACTAAGAAAGGTTTTTTTAAATTCGACCTTTAAGGGGGAATGTTTGTATGAAAGTCCTTTGTTTTTGTACTTTTAGTCATGAAAATTTGGATTTCGATAGTTCATTTAAAATAAAAAATGCTGGTTTCAATATTTTTTGACAGGGGGCATTTAAGGGGGGCAAACGTCTCGCTCACCTCAAAACATAGCTCAACAATAAAAGAAACTTCCAAATCAAGTTCTTGGTTTGATTTGTTTGTTTAATAATATATTGTAAAAACTGAATATCGCGTGGTCTCAGGGCGAACTAACAATTTTAAATTATTAATTTACTAGAGCTTAGATTAATTAATTAATTGCTTAATTTAATGTGCCGCCCATATCACTAAAATACCAACTGAATATACTTTTGTATCCATAGTAAGTACCTAATCAACTTCAGAAAGGGCTGATAAAAAACTATGCTATAAATAATATTTTTTGGGACGCATCGTTCAATCCTTCACATTCAAAGTATATTTACTTACCTCGTGGTTAAAGACAAAACCGCGCGATAAAGATTTTTAAGCAACACCATTTTTTTTAATTGTTACACATTATAAGTTAAATAACTAGAGGTCCCACGCGACTTCGTCCGCGTACGGAAGAAATTCGGCCCGCTCACAAATACTCGTATCTTCCATACCACTGGGCTAATTATTTTCATCCCATATTCACCACTTTAAATCACCTAAAGAAAAGTGCTTCAAGTCCGTTTTTTTTAATGTACTATCAATTTTTTCAGTATTACTTCAATAACAAAGAACTTTCCATACAACATTCCACCCCCCATTTTACCCCCTAAAAACATCCCTGTCAAAAATATATTGAAAACAGCATAATCATTGCGCCTCCAAAATATCTCGAGTTATTTCGTAGATCTTTCAATGTTCGGTTAATTGTTTGGACGTTTATGCGCCATTGTGCATTCGTCCCAGATGATGATTTTCGATACTGATAAAACGTACAAAAAGTAAAAAACAAAAAAAAAAAAAAAAAAAAAACGAATAAAAAGATCCTATGTTCGTCTCCTGGTTATAAGCTACCACCCCACCAATTTTTTGCCAAATCGGTTCAGCCGTTCTTTAGTTATAAATAGTGTAACTAACACTACTTTCTTGTATATATATAGATAACTACTTAAAAACATAAGTAGTTATAACTTATTAAAATTTTAAGTCTGGTGACGCTGTAGTGTAGAGGCTTTCTGAGGACAACAGCAGTCATTAAAAACATTTTTGGTTTGTTCCCACCCAAGTCCATAGTTAGAAAGATTAGGGTAAAATACAGTAAATAGGCCATTTGCCAAAGAAGTAGGTGTATAAGTATATACCTACTGACTACAGTCTAGCGAGGGAAAACGCGGGGCTATTTATTCATTAGTTGTATAGTAGGCAGTACAGACTGATACAAACTTAATGGCGGCTATGAAGTGCGCTGCAAGCGAGACTTTGCGATTGTACGCACACCACACGCCTAATTTTTGCTACTGCACAGCGTCTTGCGCCTAAGTTCACAACCGCTATTAAGTTTGAACCAGCCTATACCTACCTACCGAATAGTTTTTCATTGATTTTTGTTACTTACTATTAAGTAATAAAGATAATAATAATAATTTTTTATTTATGTAATTTTATGTAGTAGGTGTTAATTTTAATTATTGTAATAAGCTAGTTTATTAGTTACGCCTCATTCTCACACATAATTATATGTAATACAAATAGAAGCAAGTCTATGTAGCAGGTACCTACTACCTACAGACCTGAGTTAGAGAAGACTACAATACAAATCCATTCAAACTATGCGTATGTGTGGGTGTGTGTATGAATGGAGATAGCTTATAAGGCTGTGTGGTGTGTGTGTGGCGACGCAACGAAAGCAATTTATATTACTATAATAGACTATTGGGAAAAATCAGCAGCGCGATTACCGTTCTGTTATCGCTAAATTTTATGTGTCGGTATATTAAGTAGCTGATTTATTAGATGAATTTGAGAAAATACCGAATTTTATCGAATTTTACTGACTTAAATACAAATTAAGAACGGTCATTCGCTGGTGGGTCAACATATGAAATCTATTTCAAAACTAGCTGCGCCCTGCGATTTCACCCGCGTGATGATGAGGATGATAACTAGTCGCCTACAAGTTATTCCAGAAAATGAGCTATCTCCATTCCCTGTTACATTCAAATTCGTTCAGCCATTTTGGCGTGAAGAGGTGACATACACAAACATACAAACAAGTTTTCGCATTTATAATATTGGTGTGACAAGTCTGTCTGATACCTACTGAGACTAGTTTTTGGAGTGTTCTATTTTTTTTAGCAATTAGTTTCTAAAAATAGGAAAGAACATAGACACGCCTACAGTGGACTTTAGAAGTAGAAAAAAATGCCCTAGAAACATTATCCAGGAAGAAAATAGGGGAATACATTTGTATGGAGAATCGCTCGCCGGATTCTCTCTTAATCTTGGAATATTGGCGTTTTATGTAAGGTTTCATTCAGAGAGCCTAGCATACATCTTTCCGAGAATCACGTGCCCAACAGGGCTAGGATGCGCACAGCGATAATTTTATCTCGAGTCTTAAAAACAGGACAAGGCTACGACTCTGTATAAGTCTGTCTCGTTTTCGCACGACATAAAGACTCGACAATATTATCTCGCGGTGCGCATCCTAACCCTGCTGAACTGATTAACTTAATTGCGGGACTAAATAGGCTTAGCTGCCAACGCTGCGCGACTGTGAGTTTTATCACCACGCACTACGGTCCGCGGTCGCACAGCGTCGGCAGCTAAGCCTATTTGGTCCCGCAATAAAAATTCACGGTACGGCCCCAGGTCTGGTAAATTTTGTGCCCCTCCAGGGTCTGCGCCCTGTGCCTGGGCATCACTAGCACCGCCGTATTTATGGCACAGATGGAGAAGGCTCATCGGATTCCCTCTTAATGGAAAATCTGAAGTACCTACTTACATAGTTCTTTAGGGAAATCGTTCATGTTTACCTTATCGGATTGCATTCACGTAGTGTCATGGCCGCCCACGTTACTGTAGTCGTTCGTGTCAAATTATGCTAATTATGAACTCCCTATAAATAGTTGCACCTTTATAGACAGTAGACACTATACTGTAAATACGCACCTATTTAACTATTTTATATATACTTTTAAGTGACGAGACGAGCAAGACGTTTGCCTGGTGGTAAGCGTCACACCTGCTACTAACAGTAGCAGTGCCAGAATTGAGATGTTCGAATACAATCCTGCGCAGCACTGCACTGCGCTCGTCACCCTGAGATATTAGATGTTAAATCTCTTCATACCCAGTAATTTGTCTGGTAACATTGCCCTTCAAACCGGAACACAGAATGCTTGCACACTACTACTTGGTGGTTTAACAGACATGTGGACTCTGCAGTAGAGTCCTACCACTAAAAAAGACTAAAAAAAGAAGAAAGAGAGTAAAGACCTAATAGAACAATCAAAACTGAAATAAATGTAACTATATTTATTAAAGGCTGAACATACCCAGACCAAGCTGAATAACGTCACTTAATAACTAAAACAGAAATAATGATTTATATACAAATGGGTTCATGACAACAATTATGGATTCCCCTTTTTATATGGATGTATGATCAATTTCTTTGTTAATATTTATACGCCACACCAGGCGAGGACATGTGTACGAGGGCGGCACTGAAAATTTCGGGAATCAAGGAAGTGACACAACATTACTATTTAAAAATATATTTATTGCTTTTCGAAGTATTCTCCGCGAAATTTGACACATTTTTCCATACGATGGAACCAATCATTGAAGCAACCATTCCATTCGGAAGTTGGGGTCTCCAAAATGGCCGTTTTGTAGGCGTCCACAGCTTCTTCAGGTGATGAAAATCTCTGTCCACGCAATTTATTCTTTATTTTAGGGAAAGTATAGAAATCATTAGGGCTTAGGTCGGGGCTGTACGGCGGATGGTCCAATAATTCTATGTTTTCTTGCTCTAAAAACTCTTTTGTTCTGTGCGCGGTGTGAGAACTCGCATTGTCGTGATGGAGGATGATGCGGCGGTTGCAGTTCTCTTTACGGAGTTCAGAAACGACCTGTGGCAAACAAATGCTAGCATACCATTCTGCATTAACCGTTCTTTGTCCCTCAAGAGGAATAGTCGTAACATGGCCGGTTTTGGAGACAAACGTGGCCACCATTTTTTTTGCAACACTCCGTGAACGAACAATTTTTGTTGGCTTTAACTCATTTTCGAACACCCAAACTCGTGACTGGTTTTTTGTTTCGGGTTCGTACGCGTATATCCAGGATTCGTCACCTGATACGATGTTGTATACAGCATTTGAGGATCCTGCGTGGAATCTTTCGAGAGTTCTGACGCACCAAGTAACGCGAGCCGCTTTTTGCTCTTCACAGAGCGAATGCGGTATCCATCGGGAAAACAACTTTTTTACACCTAATTTTTCATGCAAGATTATTTGTATTTGACTCATGCCAATGTCTAAAGTTGCCTGAATTTCGCGGTATGTCACATGTCGATCTTCCTCAATCAGCTTACGCACAGCATCAACGTTTTCTTGGGTGACTGCAGTTTTTGGACGACCTTGACGGGGATCATCACTGAGCTTGACACGTCCACGTTGAAATTCAGCAAACCAGCGATAAATTGTGGTTTTGGATGGGGCTTTATCACCAAATGCAGAAATCATCCGGTCAACACACTGTTTTTGTGTTAAACCACTTCGAAAGTCATAATAAATCATCGCTCTTGAATTTTCTCGAGTCAATTCCATTTTCTCAACGACTAAACAAGTTTGACAAAACCTTGTGACATGACCGAGAATCTGTTTTTAAATAAATAAATGGTATTCGATTTTTAAAACCAAGGAGTTTTCAATTAAAAAGATTTTAATATGACAGAAACAGTGGAAATATTCCATTCCCGATACTTTTAGTGCAGCCCTCGTATTGTGTATATACTTACTTCTCAAATTAATGCCATCCTGTATGCTTCTTTGTATGTTGTGTACCTACCAAGTCCGGACAAAATAAACATTAGATTATGATTGATTATGTCCTTATAATGTATTTTGAATCGTAACTGTTGTTTGTTTTTGTGTATATATCTGTGTTTTTGTCTTGAATAAATCTTTATTGTATTGTATATTGTATATAACTTTGCCAGGAAGAAGCAACAAAATTTGCTACTCGTTCTATATAATATTTACGAAATGTTGAAATACGGGTATAAACTTTTTTTTATTGCCGCGCGAAGCGAAGCTCCACGAGTCTACTAGGGCAGATGGGCTGTTGTGTATGTTTGAATGTATGTTAGTTCGACGATAACTTGCGAATCATTGATTAAATCATATAATTTCTTTAGTCCTAAATACTTACTTGATGCCCATACAATTTTTAAGTTAGACTATGAGCTTATTCTCCCGAAGAATCAAATAATATATATGGATATATAATATATAAGATATATAATAGATAATCAAAGAGTTTGTAAATAATACAGGGAACAAAATCAATACCTAATACGGTTTACGGTTATAACGTTTATTTCAAGATTGCAGAAAAATAAAGCGCTGTATTATTTTTATTTCAAAAACATATTTTACCGATAGTTATCATTTAAAACGGTTACTTTTTATTAATTCAATCAATTTTCAATTTAAATCAATCAATTTATTTATTGACACAAAGTGGTAGGTACATAAATAATTATGTAGCCACTGGTTCCCGAACTAGTGTTACACTGTATTTCGGATTATACGCTGAATTACGTGCTTGTGCAGTAATATGGTGAAAACCCCATTTTATAGTTATTTTGAATACTTTATTGAAATACCTTCTCATACGTAACCACCGTTCGGTCCATGTATCTTTTTAAAGCGTTTGCGTAACGAATCAGGAAGGTGAAATCAATCAAATCGACACTTGCAGGACCACCTGGTGCCCTCTTTCTCGGAGAGTGTGTATTTCAGGCACACCGCCAGAATTCCTGCTCATTACGTGACACGCTATAGGAAATATCCACAAGCACGCTAGGTTATTCTTGTTAATTGATTACTCATAACGTTTTCAAAGAGCGTAAAATCGTAAGTCAAGGTTGGCATTCTCAAATATTTCGTTAATTATGTACCTGTAGTGGTAGGACTCTACTGCAGAGTCCACCTGGGAAAGTACCACACCTTTGTCAGTTATTCCACCGCCAAGCAGTAGTGTGCAAACATTACTGTACTCCAATTTGAAGGGCAATGATACCAGAGAAATTAATGGGTATGAAGAGATTTAAAATCTAATATCTCAGGGTGACGAGCGTGGTGCAGTGCAGCGCAGGATTGTGTTCGCAAGTTCACAATTCTAGCACTGCTACTGTTAGTGGCAGGCGTGACGCTTACCACCAGGCGAACGTCTTGCTTGTCTCGTCACTTGAGAGTATAAAAGCAGCCTAAGTTAACTACTGAACGGAAAAGATCGCTGTACAGACTGTGAGTTCCTATGTATTTGTAAATAGCTTGGCAAATATGTCTTGATTCGAAATCGTAAACTTTTTCTCTTCGCGAATTTATCTAATTATCTTCCTCCGACTTACTACAGGGTTGCTAAATAGTATTTAGACATTTGCGATGGTGGTGCTCCTAATAATTTCTACTCTTTTTTGCCAAGCTACATCTACCACTGCGCATTAAAAAGTGAGCTCATAAAGAAAATAATTCTAAAAAGAAAAGAAACCAAATTAAAAAAAATACACTTAGGTATTTCCACCGTAATATTTACCTACATTAGGCACCTATACGAGTGGGTCATGCATCTTGTATCTCATATGGTTTGTTTTCAATCACCTCGAAGAAGTCAATTGATTCGTCGGAGTATTGTAAAAACCCGAATCAAAACTTACTGACTGAACCATAGATTTTCTGAAGACTATACTTTTGAGGTACATCTAGGTACGAATTGGATCGTTCGGGCTTTTGAATCTTAATCCTGCATCTCAAAAAAAAACTAGCTTTCATTGAAAATGCTTACTTACTAGTATTTAGATATCTAGAAATATTATAGTCTGTCGTCGTTCATACCTGTTACCACTTTAGAAGATTATTCCTCAAAACTCAGGAGGCAAGAGGCACTCCACTGAACTGAAGCTGAAAAAAAATTCAAATAAGTAACAGAAAATCCTAAAAAAGTAGCCAACGAAATCACTAGCATAGAGTAAGTAAAGTGTTACAGTTTTCAATAGGCGGTGGTGACAATTAATCAAAGTCCTATTTTTGTCATTCTAAGATAAAAAAAGGTAATCCAAATGACGAAACTTCGTAACACAGCTTATCTTTCAAGGTTTGATCAAACTGTACCACTCATTAATATTGCAGTTAATCAGTAGATGCTGTTTCGCAATATGAGAGTTGCATACCGACCCAGTAGGATAGGCACATTCTTGACTTACTCTTATCTAGCGACTGGTTTATGTGGAATATTTCAAGTGGCTCTACAGATACTTAACCGATAACTGAACAATTATTGTTAACAAATACGAAGGTAATCGAACTAGACCTTACTAGGCCTTACTGATGATTCGATACTCAAATAAAATAACGTTAAATGATGTTAGTTTTTAAGTAGGTACACTGGCACAGCCCTAAGTATCCACAAGTTTCAAATAATAAGCAAGTTAAGTACATCTAAAGGTATTATATAAAAATCTATTGTCTTGCTTAGTCTCACAAAAACTCGAAAATATAGCTCTACAGTTTCTTTTTTACTGGGGTAGTTAAGGAAAATAAATTAGTTGATGCGATGTTCACAAAGAAAGAGAGCTAGATCCTACACGATAAAAACAATATAAAAAAACAAATAAGATAACATATAAAAAGCTCTTAAGCAACCACATCCAATTTTTTATTACTTATCTATAGATTGACTGCCTTATAGATATATAGAGATACCAACGTTGGTAGCGCATGTCTGCCTTCAGTGCTGTAGGACGTGGGTTCGATTCCCATCCAGGACAAACATTAATGTGACGAACTTAGATGTTTGTTCTGTGTCTGGGTGTTGTATGTATTATAATGTATTTACAAAAATAAAAGTATAAAAGTATTCTATCAGTTATTTTGTTTGTCTGACCCATAGTACAAGCTAAAAAAAATGCTTTTTACTGCGGTTTCACCTACAATTATACAGATTTACCGCATTTTCCGAACGAAAAACATGAGTATCCTATAATTACCCCGATATTTTGTAATAAGTATACGTGTATTTCCAGAGAAAAAGGTTCAACACGCATCCGCCGTCATCATCCGTTTTGTCGCGAGAAGGTATAGTACGATTGAAACTTAATGGCGGCTGTGAAGTGCGCTGCCAGCGAGACTTTGCGATTGTACGCACACCGCACGCCTCATTTATGATACTGCGCAGCGTCTCGCGCCTAACTTCACAGCCGCCATTAAGTTTGAATCAGTATGTAACCAAACGGACAGTCACTTGTGATTATTGTTAGTGGGATCAATTTGTGAAGCGATTCTAATTAGCTAGTCTTGCGAGTTGCGACAGTGTAGTGCAAATGTTGCATGGCGCACTTTCGAAGCCAATAATTGCACAAAAAGTTGGATTACGTTAGTTGCAATAGTAATAACTACTTGGAGGATCTAGCTCTCTGGCTGGGTATACGAGTATAATTAAAGAATAACTCCAACACGTCGCCTTATATTTTATTAGCAGCTTCTAATAATAAACAATATGACACGGCACGCATTGTCAGAAGGTTCCTCACTCTGCAGCCACCACTTACTGATTGCTCTTAGAGTAACGACTGATTGCTTTCCAAAATAACGAGGTTTGTCATCGATAAGATTTCCAAACGTGTTTCTTTAGTATTTCCTCGTTTTCAACATAACGGATAAGAAAAAATATAAGCCCATAAAACTAGCATTTAAACCAGAGCGCTTGAGTTATTTAAACCAGAGCGCTTTAGTTATTTAAACCAGAGCGCTTTAGTTAGTAAATAATATACATCATCATCATCATCAGCCCGGAGACGTCCACTGCTGAACGAAGGCCTCCCCCTTAGACCGCCACACTGTAAGACAACCTGCCATTTGCATCCACCGGTTTAAAATAATAAAATATATATATATATATATATATATATAAAATGCGGTGGTTTTAAATAATATACATTCATCTACAAATCTCTAATAATGTAATTACTTTAATTTTTTAAAGCATGCTTTCTATTTATAGTAGATAGACCCAAAATTCACTAGGCCAGACAATCAGGAGCCTTATTTTTGAATCGTACGCAAGCGTAGCGCATGCGAAAGGAGCTGACCTTCGTACGATACTGTTTGGAATAAGGTTCAATATCGTTTGAAAGTCGGCTCCTTTCGCATGCGCAACTTTGCGCACGGTTCAAAAATAAGGCCCCTGGACACGTCGTCTGCCGCATGCGAGAAGAGTTGTGGGCCAAAACTACCATAGACTGGTTCCCAGAGGTTAAACGGCTGCGAGACTGACCTACGAGGACGTGAAAAGAGGAGCCCGATTATTATGAAAAGGAATAGGGTAGATGACTGATGCTTATATCATTGAAACTAATAGCTTTGATGAAGAATTTAAGTAAATATATAGTATGTTATTGAAAGAATAATTTAAATCGGTTAATAATGTTCTGATATAGGTATGAGCGTTTAAAGTTTTTGTTAGAGACAACTCTGTCCCTTTCCCACAAAACAAAAAACGACGTCACGCCTTACTTGTCAGAATATAATTTATATGGCGTACAGAGAAGTGACGTCACGATTTGCTGTTTCGCCTCTCTGTCTAGCATTATATTAAAATGCTTATAAGTTGCTTATTTTTGATCACATTATTTTTTTTTTATTTTTTTTTATTTTCATTAATCAGCTATATGTATTTATGGGTCACATTTTAATAGGATAATTTATAAACCAGTCATCTAGCCTATTAGCTCAGAATGGAAGAAGAGACAGAGTTCATTGCCCAGCAATAGGAAAATATTGGCTAGTATCTATAATTATAAGACTCAAAAACTAAGCGCAATATTGACAAAATCATGTTTATTGTCAGTGACTCATCACATTCTGAGTCACAGCCATTCTTCACCGTGAGGTAATTTGTAACTGTTTGAAAGTCGATCACTGGCTTGCTACGAATGTAACGTGTACAACTTGTACATTACAAAGAAGCTACCCAATTATTAGGATCACGTAAAACGTAATACTTAGTGATTCATCTTGAAAGTTTATTATGTGACAATAGAGAGTACCAGTGGCACCGAATCTCGGATTTTTATACTGTAGTCCAGTGTAGGTATGTTTACTAAAACTGAATAGAATATATTATTATATTAATATTGAATATATATTTTTTAGAATTAGTTAATTCTGCGTAAATTAATAATTCACATTATCCTACTATTTTTTATAATAAAAGTGTAAACCCAAAAAAACACTAAGTAGGACCACATGTTTAATATAATAGGTACTACCTATATCTACTAAATGCAGAACTTAACAACTTTGCTTATTTGATTTGATTTGATAATTATGAACAACTTTTACTATGGGACAGAACCTGAAATCGCGGGAAAAAAATCAGCTGTTCCATACATTTTGTCCAAGGTCTATGAACTTTTTGTATGGAACAGCTGTTTTTTTTTTGCGTATTCAATGTTGGCCTGATAGTATAAGTTGTTTGTTTTGATGTACAGAATATGCCCTTAAAAGTATGCTAACCGATTAGAACTAACCCTGTATACAATGTGTAACAAAAAGGTTCAACAATACATCTATAACTATTCAACATTATGAATAACTTTTACAACGGGGCCAATCCATACATTTTGTCCAAGGTCAATGAACTTTTTGCATGGAACTGCTGTTTTTTTTTCGCGATTTCATGGTTGGCCTCATAGTAAAAGTTGTTCATAATGATGAGTAGGTACACATACATACCCTTCATTATTGTTGAATATTTTTGTTACACGTTGTATATACTATTCTAAAAGCACGTGCTAGACCACAGATGACGGTGTGCCGACTGTCTTTGAGAATATAGTTTATAATAACTATGAAACTTTGGCCAACGTCGCTTCTCAACCCGGCGCGGCGCTTGCCAAGTCAGTCGAGCCCGACGCCTGACGTAGTTTCTCTGCTCACGGCCAGCATCCTTGATCTTGAATACGACTCCTAATAGAGACAAACACTTGTCTATGATGTCAATGATCTGTTACGAAGATGTCGCGATGTATTGATTCTGCATTACAGATTTTTTGTAGTGGTAGGACTCTACTGCAGAGTCCGCCTGGGGAAGTACCACACCTTTGCCAGTTATTCAACCGCCAAGCAGTAGTGTTCAAGCATTACTGTGTTCCGGTTTGAAGGCCAAATTTACCAGAGAAATTACTGGGTATGAAGAGATTTAACATCTAATATCTCAGGGTGACGAGCGCAGTGCAGTGCGGCGCAGGATTGTGTTCGTAATTTCACAATTCCAGCACTGCTACTGTTAGTGGCAGGTGTGACGCTTACCACCAGGCGAACGCCTTGCTCGTCTTGACTGTATCAAAAAAATACAATACAGTTCAATGACTTAAGGCGCGTTTCCACTGAGGTGACGAGCGGAGCGGAGAAGAGAGCTCCTGTCTTGTAATCACAAGGTAAAGTCATGGGGAATTTGTAACACTAGGCCACCTGCGTATAGGAAATGTCGTAAGCCTTTGAAGGACAAACATTTTACTAAGACATTCTTCTACGAAGGGACGCGTACGGGAACTAATATAGCAACTTTCAAACATAAATCACCATGGAAACATTGCCCAGACACTAGAAAGCAAGAATACTTTTATTACAACGTGCACAACTAATCACAAACTGATCAGCAACGCATCAACGACGTCTCGTCGTGTACGGGCTGACATTGAAACAAAAGAGCTGTGTCTTTCTACTGACTCGTTGATTTATGTTCGAACAACGAACGTTAACGTGTTCAAGTCCCTTCGTGGGAGAATGGCCAAGAGCCTGTAAAACGCCTGCTAGTTATTAAGGTCCTTAGACTTTCTATCCTATTTTGAGGTCTGATTACATTATCCTCAGTGCGTTGCGTTCTTGTTCACCATATCGGCGGTTTTTGCAGCAGCCACATACTTATAATATTTGTGTTGTTCAGCGAGATGTTCATACTCGTCCTGGATAGTTAACTGTTTCAACACCTTTAATTATAGTTTTTAAACATGAATATCGTGTTTGCCCGACGTCTATTATATGCCTTATAGATATTATCTCTTAAACTACCGTGGTTATTTATTCGCATCCTGTGTTCACATCGTTAACACAATGTCGACACGTAACGACGGCGGTCTGCATTAGGAAATTAAGCAGGCATTCGGAATCTAAATTCGCATTATCAGACCTAATTAAATGTGCCTGGAAGCCTGAGTTATAAGAAAAACCAGTAAGAACCATAAAATAAATCCAAAAAATATTCCAAGTAGCAATAAACTACATCTTCAACTTTAAGAGATAATTTCTCTTTATCCATTACCTATACTTTATCTGAACATATCTACTTACCTAACTACAAAATTTACCTAGTTACTAAACATAATAATTTCATACAACTTTTATCCGTATGTTTTCTTTTTTTCTTTATCGGATGCACTTCTAAACATACCTAGTATTCCGACACTTCCCGTGCATCGGCAACCGGGATTGTTAACTGCTATAAAGATATAAAGACTAACATTAATTGAGCAATACACTTATGTGTTACTGGAAATGTTGTACTATCTACCTCAGTATATATACGGCTAGCCATAATGTAATTGAGCGGGTCATGATCCGCCGCTTTGGCAATCTTTAGTTCAAATTTTGGCCACTCGCGGCGGTTTGGCGCTTTGATAACTTAAGTTTGACCTTTTCATTCGGTTAAACATTTTTTTGCCGGCTATTTAAATACCAACTGTTCTTTTTTGTCATATAATTTTATTTTTTACTATATATACACACTGTAAGTTGTTAGTGTGATAACCATTTTGTATTAACTAACCATAAGTTTTTAAATTTATATTGTATTATTGACGTAGGAATCATTGGTAGATATTATTTGGAATTTGTAATTTTGTAGCTAGAATATTATTATTAGCAATATTATCATTAGTGTAATTCGTTTGTACGGTGCTAATTGGAATAAATGAATTTGAAATTGAATGAATTTGTATTGAAGGAATTTTGATTACAATGTAGCGTGGGCCGCCTTATTGTAGAACGTATTGCAATGATAATCCGGCTGAAAGTAGATCCGCCGTTTTACAAAACGGCCCTGTTTTTTTTTAAAACGGCTAGCCATTATGTAAAACGGCGAATTCTACAATTGGGCTGCGACATATATACACCGCTTCGTATCTACGCTGTGGATTCTTAACACAAGAAAAATGTAGTAGTTCGAGCTTTTAGCGTTCGACCTTACATTTTTGACACGAATGTTATTTATTTTTACCGTTCGCAACGCAATAGAGTCTCTGTTATAGAGGCGCGCCGAGATCTCCGCCAACCGTCTCTCATCTACAACTGTGACGTACGCAAAACATGTCCACTATCTTATTTATTAGAGCGCTAGAAAAATTAAAATTACCGTTTTCCGAGTGTATACTGTACGTAGAACGTGAGAAAGAACCAAAGTTACCGACATGGCTCGCAAGGTTTGCAAGTTGAAGTGGGAATGGGCAGGCCACATCGCTCGAAGAACTGACAACCGATGGGAACGAAAAGTTCTTGAGTGGCGACCGCGAACCGGAAGACGCAGCGTAGGCGCGGCCTCCCACTAGGTGGACAGACGACATTGTAAAAGTCTCGGGCAACCGGTGGATGCAAATAGCAGGTTGTCGTACAGTGTGGCGGTCTAAGGGGGAGGCCTTTGCTCAGCAGTGGACGTCTCCGGGCTGATGATGATGATGATGACTGTACGTAGGGCTATGCACGTTTAAGGTCGTTTCGCCATGGGACAGTAGCTCCCACACTTCCGATAGGCTTTTCTGGGATGCTATTTATTGGGTGCCCAATATGACACACACTTTGTCCACCTTTCCAGGTGCATTTGACAGATGGCACCCGCCTAATCCCACTTCAGCCCTGCACTTTTGTTGCCCATATCCACTGGAACACAGCTCGGTATTGCGTACTCGGTCTGTTCTTTTTACACTAAGTATACTGGTCCCAGCTAGCAAGGACCGTGATAAGTGAAAATAAAATGGGAAAGACCTTTACCCAGCAGTGAAGTCTCTTAGCATAAATAAGGGTTACGCGTATCGATATTACTAAGGCGAAAGGGGATCATTAATGTCATGTCACTGCATGGTGACGAAATGTATAAGTACAGCTGATTTTTATTTCTCAATTTCAGGTTTGGCCCATACTTTAGTAAGTAGTAATTTGAAGTTGTTCACAATGATGAATACAATGACTTCCTTCGGATTAGTAATACCGTTACGCGTAACCCATAACGCGTGATATTTTGATCTCTGTGAATATGAACTAAACAAAAAATATATTTAAAAAACAAAGTTTTTTCAATGAAAATGAGACATTCTCACAAAACCTATCTTGTATTGTTAGGCTTTTAAATATAATTATGAAGAAGTGAGCCAATAGGCACTAAGTGAAGCTAGTAAGAAAAAAAAAATTGATGGTCGACTATAATAAATAGATTTTCCGCACGGACAAAATGAAAACAAAAGGCTTTGTACTACTTACACCTCTGTTACGAATCGACGACGCGTAGCGGCACGGCATTTCCGTAAAAATAACGAATCCTTTAGCTACGCAATACTACGAATCCTCTTTGATGGCCATAGTACAATTTAACCCTATTGCTATAAAAGGAAGCAATATTTTATGATACTTGTAAAGAAAAGTACAAGTATCTAACTAATGTCACAAATTCTCTTAAAACTCTGTTAAAAATGGATAATCTATCAAAATAATCTATCTATGGTCCCAACCCATCACCAGAAGCTGACGTAAGTGCGCAAGCGCAAAGGGGAATAAAAAAAATATATATATAAAATTATAATATTATTTCCCATAATAGCACCAAACCAAAATTTTGACTGGTTTTATTACGGGATGGCCCTCCCTATTAAGAGAGAGGCCTTCGTCCAGTAGTGGCCGTCTTCTGGCTGATAATGATGGGAATAGGCTAGGTCTAGGTGCTATTTTCATGGGTGCTCAATCGGGAATACCCCAAGTTTTCATAATAAAACGGTTTATACAAATCTTCGTGAAATTTGATCCACTTAGCTGGAACTCTGGAAAACGACTTACGGTATTTATTTATTTATTTTCACCAACACTGCGTACACCAACACATTGCTAAAATGTTTAAAAAAAAAAGAGTAAGTTAGCCAAATGAAGAATGCAGCATGTTATAACAATATTTTGGAGAAAAATTAAATTAAAAAGACAAATATTGAGTTACAAAGGTAGCAATACTAAAAGAATCACTATAAATCAATCATACAATTTATAATAGGAATAATTATAGCAAATTTGTAGTTGTCGATGATTAATGTAACATACTTGGTCAAAGATCTAAAGGGGGACTAGCGTGAGCGCTTTATTTATTTTTTAGCTATTAGTTTCTAGGAAAACACAGACACGTCAACAGTCATCATCATCAGCCCGGAGACGTCCACTGCTGAACGAACCACAGACCACCCCACCAGCACCACAATGTACAACAACCTGCCATTTTCATCCACCCGTTGCCCGCGACTTTTACAATGTCGTCGGTCCACCTATATATATATATATATAGTGAGAGGCCTTCCTACGCTGCGTCTTCCGGTTCGCGGTCGCCACTTAAGAACCTTTCTTCCTCATCGGTTGTCAGTTCTTCGAGCGATGTGGCCTGCCCATTGCCACTTCAAGTTGCAAACCTTGCGAGCTATGTCGGTAACTTTGGTTCTTTGGCGAATATCCTCGTTCCGGATTCTATCGCGCAAAGTAACTCCGAGCATAGCTCTCTCCATTGCCCGTTGCGCGACTCTAAGTTTCTCCAAAAGGCCAGCAGTTAAAGACCACGTTTCAGTTCCATATGTCATCACTGGCAACACACACTGGTCGTATACCCTTGTCTTCAGACACTGCGGGATTTTGGACGAGAAGATATTACGCCTAGGTATTATAAAAAAAAAGATTAGGCAACCAGGAAGAAAATAGGTGAATACGTTTGTATGGAAAAGCGCTCCCCTATTTTCCCTTAAAGACTTCCTAAAGCGAATTATGTTGTCACCAAAAATATCAATTTCAATTGTCTCAGACAAGGTATTATACAGACACGGGCACCGTATTTTTAATCGCTGGTAAAACCGTGCAGGCACAGCTACTTATACAATATAATGTGCAGGCGATACAGGCTAACAAGGCACATATTTTGTGAAGGACAACCACTCAGTTCCGCGTTCACCTGTACGTTATTAAAGTCGTATACAGATATATTTATTGTATGTGTTTAATCTAATGCATTATGAAAATTCTCGTCTAGAATAAATTGACATTTACTGTTAAGCACCTACCTAACAAATTGATGACAATTTTCATGAATCCATTGGAGATTTCTTTATTTTCTTATTTTGGAATTCGTATTTGAATGCTTTTTCGTAATCAGATTAGTAAAATATAAGAAGGAGAAGACCCTTAAAGAAGTGAAGTAATTGCTAAATAATAAAAGACGCCTTCTCATGCTATAAGAAATACAAATCAATTGGAAGCGAATCAGATCTAAATCAACGCCTGGTTATCAACGAAGAAATCAATTTGTTTTTGATTGAATTGTGTTCTTGCAATCTTTTGTTTACTTGTCAATTCAATATTGTAATAAACAATAACTATCGATTAATGCATATTGGTTTTACTTTAAAATACTTACCAGATAAATTACTGGGTATGAAGAGATTTAACATCTAATATCTCAGGGTGACGAGCACAGGGCAGTGTGGCGCAGGATTGTGTTCGCTAGTTCACAATTCTAGCACTGCTACTGTTAGTGGCAGGCGTGACGCTTACCACCAGACGACCTTCTTGATCGTCTCTTACTTGATTGTATATTTAAAAAAAAACATTGTAGAATAGAGTGAATATTGTAGAATACAGTGACCTATGGTAGCTTTGGTTAGCTTACGTTTTTATTGTTAATCGCTTGATAATCATATAAAATAATTTTTTTATAATTTCATTCAGATCCTTCTAATAGGATTATTCAAAGTATTGAAAAATACATGATCAAGTTTCACAAAAAAAAAAGTCAAACAAGTCATAGTCACACTCAAATAAAGCAAGCAACTAGACTCTAGACTGTTGCTTGCTTTATTTGAGTGTGACTATGACTATGCCCTAGTAAAGTCATGGCAATTAATGGAACTAGTCAAATATACATGTTTTTCTTAATTACTTAAATTAACTAACGGACGTAATCGAATACGTAATAAATTCACTACTTATCACTTACAAAAAGAAGAAAAAAAAGTTAAGATAGATACTTACGGCGATGTATTTGACAAAACTTTATTATGTTACGTCTCTCAGTTTCGCACTGGCAATGATTATCTAAGATAGAGAGCTGACTCCTCCAAGCATGGTGTTGAAGTTACAACGAGATCATAGGTATATTTCATCCAAAACAAGTATGTTACGTTTTAAAGACAGACTTTTAAATGGGTTGCTCCCAAACTAGACAACGAAAAAAAATGGTGTTGACGGTTCGATTTTTTAAGAGAATACGTAGTAAAGTACTGAAATGTATTAGAACTAGAACAGCGCACTTGGGCGTAATGGAAACTGATATTTATCACACATTTATGTTAGTATCGTTATATTTTTATGACCAAAAGTTTTCTCGCAGAATAAAACAATATTCAATGAAAAATTAAACACTTGTCAATTTGTAATAAAATTGTATTAAAAATAAAAACCAGGCTAGGCTAGCCAAGTTAGCCTAAATACAGTATTGTTTTAGACTATTCAAACTTTGCATTTAATTTATGTGTCAGTCAGTAGGTAGCCCAAATGTTTACTAAGCATTTATAGCTCTACCTTGAATGCTAACGAACTCGCACAAAGAGAAAAATACCAAGGTTGACTTCTCTAGTTCTCGCCATTCAAGGTTGGCATGGTAACTTGCCTTAGAAGGTAGGTCTGACCTACATTACTGGTTGGATTAAGTTTATTTAATTGGCGGGTTTTTTTTTAAATAAAACCACGTTAACTTTTGATTTGCTTGCCTGGAATGACTGCCATCAGAAAAGCCCTGACTTTTCAGCAGTATATTATAGCTTGTTACTGCAATGCTAAGCGCACGCGTCCCTTCTTGTACGCCACTCGGACGGTCTTTTGCTATATTACGAGTATCTATCAAAATAATGGTTATCAAATCATCATCCGTGTGATTTTTCTAATGGTCTCAAATATCTGAACGCCTTGTTTTATAGAATCAGGTGACAAGACGAGCAAGACGTTCGCCTGGTGGTAACCGTCACGCCTGCCACTAATAGTTGCAGTGCCAGCATTGTGAATTTAAAAAAACCTAAAAGTAATAAAAATATTTATTTATAATCTGAATAATTATTTGGCAGCCTTGCTTGAGAGCCAGTTCTCATTCCATGGTTAAATGTGATTACCAATTTCGACTTATCCGGGAAAACGATAAAAAATATAAGTAGGTAGGTTTACTTTACTTTACTTACTTAGGTAAAAACACCCCAAACAAAAGGTGGCATTGACTGCAAACTTGTATTTATATCGTAAAGATGGTAATTATTTCTAATGGAAGGTTAACTTTGGGTAATGCAATTAACGAATCACCTAATTAATTGATTTCTCAATCATTTTAAGGAGTTTTGTATATACACAATACATAAAAGCCTTTCATCAAAAGTTACCATCACTTTTTGTTTTGTAGAAAGGCTAAGTAGAAAATGTTTTTAAGTATATTTATCTTATAATTATGTACTACCCGTAGAAGATAATTCCAAATGTTAGTTTATTTGATAAAATAAAAATAAAATGTTTTTGTTATGGAAACACTCATCAGTACCTATTCTACCACCAACAGGTGCGTCTTAAAATGAACATGGACAAGACAAAGATCATGTCCAATGTCCATGTTGTGCCCGTACCGGTTGTCGTTGGGAACGATACTCTCGAAATTGTTGACCACTACAACTACCTTGGACAGATTGTTCAGTTAGGCAGCGTTCGGAAAATTGCGTAATATCTTCTCGTCCAAAATCCCGCAGTGTCTGAAGACAAGGGTATACGACAAGTGTGTGTTGACATATGGAACTGAAACGTGGTCTTTAACTGCTGGCCTTTTGGAGAAACTTAGAGTCACGCAACGGGCAATGGAGAGAGCTATGCTCGGAGTTACTTTGCGCGATAGAATCCGGAATGAAGATATTCGCCAAAGAACCAAAGTTACCGACATAGCTCGCAAGGTTTGCAAGTTGAAGTAGCAATGGGCAGGCCACATCGCTCGAAGAACTGACAACCGATGGGGAAGAAAGGTTCTTGAGTGGCGACCGCGAACCGGAAGACGCAGCGTAGGAAGGCCTCCCACTAGGTGGACCGACGACATTGTAAAAGTCGCGGGCAACCGGTGGATGCAAATGGCAGGTTGTCGTACAGTGTGGCGGTCTAAGGGGGACGCCTTCGTTCAACAGTGGACGTCTCCGGGCTGATGATGATGATGACCTATTCTACCTATGAAAAATTTAATTTACCACATGAACCCCAGCGCGTAATGCGTTTTCTGTCGTGAATTGCTGGAATGGAAGCGGGCCAGACCGGCTTCCCTGCAATTACTTGCGCAGACGGCGGCCTTGCGACCTCCTTACTTTACCTCGGCTATGCTGAGACGAGGAAACACTGCATTTAATGTTTTGCACTCGACTGGAATGCGAAATTTTTCTCACGGTGTGGCCGTCACAACATTCAAGGATCTACGGGATCAATCCCTCCTTAGTCCTTACTAATGGTAACGTAAACCCATAAATATGTAAAAAGAAAGAAAAAGAATAGAAAATAATACGCATTTAAAAAAAAATACAACCGACTTCAACTTTGAATACCTGGATGACATCTTCATATTTTCTAGTAATTTTGATATAAAAAGCATTCTACTGAACTGATTTCGATAAAATGTATATGGGACCACCTCAGAAACAAAACAATCACAAAAAAATCACCAAAATCAGTTCATATTTGGTAATCGCCTAACATACATACAAAAAAAACATACAGTCGAATTGAGAACATTCTTTTTTGAAGTCGGTTGAAAATACAAGGATCTACCGGATCGATCCCTCCTTACAGCCTTACCTAAAATAATCTCGATTCTCTTAGTCACTGCTTAAACTTCTCTGTCTTGTTCTTGCATGTTACACTTCACGTCAGAGAAAAGATGGCAGAGCATCTTAAGCAAGTTACTAACGGTTGAGAAGTTTTTTTAAGTAAGGCCGTTAGTGTTTACTACTGGCAAGGAAGTACTACACGTAAATATGTAAAAAGAAAGAAAAAGAAAAGAAAATAATATAGTTCTGAAAGTTAGTTAAAGTAAGTAGGCAAATAACGAACAGGCAGGAGCTCGAAAATGCGACATCATTTCATGGTTGATGTTCCAAAAACATGAACGAAACGGTTCGATTCCACTTTTTGTACGCAGTGTTCAGCAGTGTAATGCGCTTCCCGAGTGGGTCTTTCTCGATATTACAATCTTGGTGTCTTCAAGTCGCGAAAATCTGTTTCTTCAGGGCAAGCGTGCTCCATGGTAGACCGCATCTCGCCGAGTAAATAGGCAAACGTAAGCCTATTAAGAAAAAACAAGTTTGCCCCATAAATGGTACGTAAAGTGCATAAATAAGTTATAATCCTATTATTTTTAAGTATATTTTCATAGTTAACTAATCAGCGATTATTCTTATGGAATTCGAATTAGGTTGGTAATAACGAAGTACGTCATTTAATCCGAATAGAGTATTTTGCCCGGTAGTAGGTACATACTAATTGTTGCGAGAAGCATCGATTTTAAATAGCTAATGATCATTGCAAATGCTAGTGAAGAAATCGGCCTGACCACGGCATTCGACACTGTTTGTATTCACCTGCCATTAAGTTTGCAACATCATGCAATATATTCAAGCAGATATATTAAAAGATATCACTAGGTTAGTGAATATCTCAAAAAAATTACCAAATCTCCATTTCTATGAAACTCGAATAAGCCAGTTATGTCGATCAAGGAGATTTTCCAACAAACTTATATTTAAATTTTGTTATAAATGACACTGTTATATGCTACCTAAAAGGGTACCTATCAGTTCATTATAGCTAGTAGATACCTATAACACGTTTGCAATGCTTTGATTCAATATTGCATTGAACGCTTCTCAAGACAGGCCCTCTCCTTCGTCGCGAACTGGTATTCACCGGATTTTACGACGATAATTGAGCTTTAGAGGCAGACCTGATTGAACAGCGGCTCTCGGATAAAATCGACATAAAAAAATCTTTGTAGGTCAACATATGCGAAACATAAACTAGTTTATGTTTATTAAAATTATAAATCAAACTGTTATGTTATTTTTTAAATAAACAGACCGAATTCTTTTTGTGCTATGTTTATACGTTTTTCAATGAGTTTCGATTGTAAATTAACTAAAGTCCTTGCTTTAAACGTATCTGGGTTAGATCTTCATCGTCGACATCTCAATCTAGAGTAAAGTATAACATCAAACATACCTCTTTTATCATTCCAATCAGTATTTTGAGCCCATCTTGTCTCGTATTTCGTAGCTATTTTTAAATTTATCAGAAGCCTTTCTATACCTACTTATCTCAATGATTTATTTATGTGTGTTGTATGTGCCTGTGCGTATCATGAAAACACCAAATAAAAACTACCTTACAAATCCAAAAGTTTGTGAATATGTGTGTGTACAGACCTATATCTACTTATGTATATATATATATATATCTACTTATGTATCTTTGTTTCCACTCAACTTCATAGCCAGCTATACTGATCTAGATGTAGGACGGCATGAGAAACTTTTACTTTGGATTAACACATCATTTAAACTACTGTTTATGCTGTAACAAGAATTTGCTCCTTTATAATATCGGGTAAACCTTAGGAGCGCAGCTAGTCACACTGTAGTGTATGGTAGGACTCTACTGCAGAGTCCGCCTGGGGAAGTACCACACACCGTTGCCAGTTATTCAACCGCCAAGCAGCAGTGTGCATGCATTACTGTGTTTTGGTTTGAAGAGTAATGTTACCAGACAAATTACTGGGTATGAAGAGATTTAATATCTAATAGCTCAGGCTGACGAGCGCAACGCAGTGCGGAGCAGGATTGTATTCGCAAGTTCACAATTCTGGCATTGCTACTGTTACAGCTTAAAAAAATGAGCCTGGTGCAATAGGCTCGTTACGCGTAGGTATAACTGATGGTCAAACAATAGGTAAGTACTAATTAAGTTTCATGGATTAATGATTTTATATTTCAAACAAGACTTACAGAGGCGTTTTGTTAGCCTATAAAAGTCAATATTTTGTTATTGTTGTATGCAAATTTCTAGACTGTGTCTAGTTTGTAAGCAAGTTGTATTGATCATTGACTATTATAGATCGTCGTAAAAAAACTGTTATCGGCAGGCGTGACTCTTAGCACCAGGCGAACGTCCCCGCCAGTCTCGTCACACGATAGCATAAAAAAACTAATATTATAAATACAAAAGTTTGTGTGTCTGTGTATGCGAATTTGAGCGATATTTTAAATTTAGATAGCTTATATCCTGGATTAAGACCTAAGCTACTTTTCATATATACCGGGAAAATATTTGCGATTCCCGTACCCATATTATAATAGAAGGTGCAACTGCAGAGAGCTGCTTATTGTTTTTTAACATCAAGCATTTTGAAAGTACCCTAAAAGTAAGTAAGTTCGTATAGGCTGAGTGGCCAGCCCTAGTGTCAGAGCTAATGTGCCGCCCGAAGGCCAACAACAACAACAACAACAACAACCGTCAGCCATGTCAGTACCCTAACATATTTAGATTTGTATAGTTTTCACACACCCACTGTACCTATCTGCATTATATTTTGCGATAAATATATATAAAATGTAAAAAAATGTATGTACTTAATAAATAAACCTGTATTGCTTCCTAAAAATATAAATTCATCTTATCTCGTACTCATGAATTTGTAGGTACATGTAGAATGTACTTATATACTACAGAATTCATCAACAGAAAAATCATCTTTGAGAAATACCTTAAGAAATCATTGAACTTCACCGATCGTCATTAGGCTTTATTAGAACATTGGTACTAAAATCGAATTGCAAGTGAAGACTTATGGCCGGTGTAACTTACCTAGCTAGCGGAACAACTTTCGATTCCAAGGACTGCCCCACTGCGTTCTCTAGACCGCAGTACCTTTACAATTTTTCGCAAAGTATTGGCCACATTTTGGCCACGGCCCTACGGTATCACGATTGAGCTCTTTTTGAACAGACATGCATTTCTTCATTGAGTTAAAACGATACTTTAGGAAGAAAAATTAAGAATCTAATTATGTGTAGGTCCAAGGCTTAATTTCTCATTTTATGCTTCCTTATTTGACGGCATGAAATCAGATAGAACAGGATCATAAATTAACACTAATCTTGTGCTGCCTTTCTACTGTGGTTTGTTATATCTTTAATGATCTACTTATATGTATCTTTACTAACTACAACTTGAGAACACACTAATTACCTTTTTTTTTTAAATTGCACATGGACAAAAAGATTGTGTTTACACCTATGAAAGTCTAGAGACAATCCAAATGCTAAAGCCCACTGTATTATGAACCCACTTGAACTAAATAAAGAACCAAGGGATCATTGATTGTTTTTTTTCTGATTTTCTTTTGATTTTTTGGGGGACTGCCTTATAGCTCAGTTGGTAGCATGTCTGTCTTCAGAGCTGCAGGACGTGGGTTCGATCGCAACTCATGGCAAACATTTATGTGACAACCATAAATGTTTGTTCTGTGTTTGGGTGTAGTATGTATTATAAGTATGTACGTATTTTTAAAAAAAATGAGTATTCTATCAGCTATCTCGTTTTCATATTACAAGCTATGCTTAGTTTGGGGCTAGATGGCGCTGTGTGAAAAATGTCCTCCGATAATTTATTTTATTTTATTTATTTATTGTTGCTCTACCGTAAAAACCTTAATAAGTGTATAGGCAGTTACATAGACGCGTCAAACTTAGTGTAAATGTAGTAATATAATAACAAAATGTATGTACCCACGAGTATTTATTCTAAACTGAACGACAGAAAATACCTTAGTATGTGGAAAAATATTTTGGTATAGGTAGGTGTGTTTGTACAGAGCATTCGGGACCCTGAGTATGACCAGCACTCACTAGTTAATTTAATTGTTTCCTCCAAACGTACACAAAAGGTAAAAATCTACGCAAAATCATTGTGGTTAAGTACCTAACCTTTACATCCCTAACCTAAGTTTAAACCTAACCTAAGTTTAAATTGTATCAAGGTAAAATCATAGCGATAACGCTTTCTGCCATTATATTCAAGCCTATTGATAAATTGATTTTTCCTTGCACCAATTGATGCAAGGAAAAAGTTGATTGGTTTCATGCCACACGTTTTCAATGCTTTAACAACTATAGCTATATTTTTTATTTTCTTTTGAAATCTTCACCGTGCTCTACCAACTTTACGAAGTGTGCGCGAGCTAAGGGGACCACAACCCGGAAATGTTCTTGTAAATAATATGTAACTGTATAGGTATATGTATTCATGTAATTATATGAATACATTTAAAAGTGAAGGTATCAGAGTCTAAGGAACTAATCGACTTTGGGTACAAAGTAGTAGAGGCCAGTAAAGTGCTAATTGCAAAAAGACAAAAGTTAGAATAGTGGGTAGATACAAGTTAATTATATATATCACCAGGTCTTAAGTCTAGTTAATACTGCGCAGTTCTCCATACAAAAGGCAAACAAAATATTTATGTAATATTAATAATAATGATAGTGTATTATTCTAGCTCTCTCACAGTCTTTTGATAATAAGTACAACATTAAAAGACTGTGTTCACTCAACAGTACAGATAGCGTCACACCGAAAAAAGAATATAAAAAATACGAAAGTTTGTCGGTATGTGTGTATGTTGGTTACCTTTTCACGCCAAAACGGCTTAACGGATTTGGATAAAACTCGGAATGGAGATATCTTATTTCCCGAAATAACATTTATACTTACTACATTTTACCATCATCATCATAAAGTGGGTGGAACCGCAGGGCGCAGCAAGTATTAAAATAAGAAAGTTTTTGAGATGGTGGTAAGCGCGGCGCTTGGTCGTCAAGGCGCACGGGTAGCACGACGGCGACGTAGAAACCTCGAGGCTCCGCACAGACCGGTCGGCGCGCCGGACCGGTCGCTACTGGGGAATTTCCACGCTTTCCTCCTTCAATCCTATCAAAATCTTTACGAGTTAATGTTATTACGATATTCAGAGACATCCAGGGCTTAATTTTAAATAAGTTATAAAATCTAACCATGCGCGACAAAAAAAGCCAGTTAGTAAGGTACAACAAGCGACCAATGATTCGTTTTAATATCAAAAAATGCAACTAAATTTAATCATATAGGATATATAGAATATCTTCTTTTTCTGCCAAGCGTGGGGATTATGGCAACACCCCTCTATTAAGGGGGAGGCCTTCGTCCAGCAGTGGACGTTTTATGGCTGACGACTTCTTTTTTTATCATAGGAACACCTTCGTTATATATATAAGTTATGCACAATTATTATTTTATGGAGATGCTCCATGTTTTTTTACAAAGACTCGTGGATGGATCTACAATAAAATGTGAGATATGTTTTAGCTAATGCACATAACTAATTAGTAATTGCCTAGTAGGTACACGTTGGAAACTAAAAAAAGTGACTAGGTACCTATAAATTAAAGCTTCACCCTTCACCACTCGACGCCATGATGATAATAATAATAATAAATATTGGTGGTCATTTTTCACACGGCGCCATCTAGCCCCAAACTGAGCACAGCTTATAAATGGGAAATGATCTTACTTTTGAACAATTTTAATGTATTTTATTAGATCTTATTGTCACTATGTTTTAATTTACCCCACGGAAGAGTACATTTGTACCCTTGGTTTGGATAAATTTGCTTGTTTTTTTTTAATGCGGAGCCCCGAAAATCCCAAAATTACATTTAAAATACAGTTTGAAATAAAATTTTGATATCTATGATTTATAATATGTACACTTTTGCTTGTAAATTAAACTGCGGCACCACAAGGATTACATCAGTTCCAGACACTATAATTATCATAAAATGTATCAATAGGTATTTGATTAACTACATGTCAATCGACAGTAAGACCTTAGCATAATAACCTTCCAAAACCAGAAACAATCTTATTTCTTTAATTAAATCATTACACTCTGATTATGAACATAAAGTAGGTATAAGAGCTCAACGTTTCAATCTTAGAAACAAACGAATTATAAGAACTCAACGTTTTAACTTGTAATCTTCTAAACATAAAATTAGTATAAGAGCTCATCTTTTCAATCTGATAAACATAAATCATAAAATCTCGTCGTGCGTTAGTATATAAGTTCTACAGTCTACACCCAAGTTTCATATGGCAATGAGGTTATTTCCCTCACCGAGCTACACGACGAAACCAGGACAGTACGATTGCCTAAAGGTGCCGTTGAGGAAAAGGTATTTACTTACTTAGTATCTGTACGTTTATTTACTGAATGTGATCAGGCAAGGAACTCATGAACATATTTACAAAACTACATGCATACATAGATAGCATGCTAAAACATAACCCTCCTTTTTACTTAGTCGGGTAAACATCATTTCTCGGATACCTCATGATGTGAGGTTCTAGAAATCGTAGAATATAATGATATATGTACAAATTAACATTATTGAGAATAACATAGACGCAGTTCACCACAGTACTATTTACGTCTTACGATGCTGTGTAGGTACTAGCTAGTTGACAATCGTGACATCAAATAACAGTAAGTATGTTCAAACCATAAGTATACGATCTTTCGATTCAACAACAAAATCATTAGAGAACAAAATAGTTTAGAACTCCAATGCGTCATCATGGAAGAAAAATACGGCTCTGGTTGGTTTCTGGAGATGCAAATATGTGCGCCATGCATGATGTAGGTGTCAAATTGTTGGCAAGCTTGGATGACAGATTTAGAATAGCAGAAAACCTGTATGGACAGACATTTGTGCCAAACGGCCAAGCCGACGCGACGCCGCCGGCGCCAAGCGCCAACGGCGGCATAGAGACAAACGAAAGCAACTGGCTGATTCGCAAGCTGGCTGCTGTTGCAATATGTTACCGATGACGTATATAAAAAAACTTACGTAGCCAATGCTCGCTGACATATCTCCAGACACAAGATATTATTATATTTCTCTTAGAGCAAATACTACACTTACTTACAAGCTTTTCCAACAAAAGCCATAAATTAGATTATTAGATAGTATTTGACTGCCAAACAGTTGGTAGGAGTAACGATTTGTGAGATATAGGGTGTGGGTTCGTTTCCCACCCAAGAAAACATGTACGGTGATAAGTATGAATCTATTTACAACAAAAATAACTACAAGTTTCTTTCGCTATCTGGTATATAGTACAAGGTTTGCTTAGTTTGAGGCTAGAGGGTGCTGTGTAAAATTGCCACCAATATTTTTATTTTATGTTGGTTTTTGTCTGGTCTCTCTGGGCTCTTTTCAAACACATAGGTATACTATATGTACCTACTACAATAGATTTTATGCAGAACGAGAACTATAGTTCACTATATGTATTTATCTCTATGACTATAACCAATGTTATTATATGTTTCACATAACATTACAATTTTCTAATGGCATACCCCACTCCTTTCTTCTGACAAATGTCAAACTCAATTTGCTATGACAAAATTACTTTGCTGGTGTTGCGACCCAAACAATTTTTTTATTGAATACAACATCATCATCTTCATCTAACCCTACGACCGTTCTTTTTCTGCAAAAACTCTACTTTGGATAGGAATGCTTGTCTAACAGACTTGGGACGAATAAATTGGCCAGCTAATAAAATGTGCTTGGCTTGTTGTCAAAATGTCAAAACTTTGAACACAAGTTTTTCAAAATTTTGGCATCTGTCTACAGACGGATGTGCCTACATGGAGTTGATACTGCCACTGTTTGTACATTTTGCTAAAACGAATATGAACCAATGCCAAAGCTATGCAATATTAGCTATTTATATAAATAGCTTTTAAAAAGAAATACCGCCGCTAACTATGTATTATCATTAAAATGCGCAGCTCTTAAAAATAATACAATGAGACTTATATAGTGAAACTGACAGATAATATGGGCAAAGATACATTTATAGATTTATTTCCATTAAATATTGTCATGCTCCTGTTACAGCTTTGACGTAATATTTTATTCCAATGAGTTTTATATACAGAGCCAAGTCAAACAATACAAATACGACCCCTGATGCTGACACCCATGATGGTGATGATGCCGTCTCTATCATATGAGACAAACTGACAGAGACAGAGACACCCTAAAGGTCAAATGGGGACATTTTATACAAACTCAAAACTTACCGTCTTATTAATAAAACGTATTATAAACATATTTTAGTTAAAAAGTGTTATATCTTCTTTTTCAAAGTCAATTCGTCATTCGAAAGAAATGACAAAACACTTTTTAACTAAAATTGGTTTAAAATAGATTTTAGTGTTTTATGCTTATGACTAATGCTAGGGCTTCACCTGCGTGTAATGCCATTATTTGGCGTGATATTTGAAACAGTACGCAAATATGGCCGGGTGTTAGCACGCTATTGGGCTACTGGCATTATTAATGTCGTTAGACGCTAGGCGATATTCAAAGTCAAAATGATAGTATGGCCACCCATGTAGCGCATTGTTAAAAGCATCATTTATTGCACGTTAATTATTCTGATAACTGGACGTAAAGCGTCACGCAGGTGAAGCCCTAGCATTATAGAATGTTCATCAATGAACATTCTGTGAGGTTACGTTATAAAGCTTCAAGATTTTTGAGCTATGGCGCCTCTTTCTTAGATTTAACTCACCGTAACGAAATGAAATCAACGATGACTGGAAAAGGACAATAGGCTAGATGACTGGTTATTTTATTGTCCTATTAAAATGTGGCCCATAAATATAGCTGATTAATGAAAAGAAAATGAAAATCTGATCAAAAATAAGCAACTTATAAGTATTTTAATATCATGCTAGATAGAGAGGCGAAACAGCAAATCGTTAAGTCACTTGTCTGTACGCCATATAAATTATATTCTGACAAGTAAGGCGTGACGTCATTTTTTGTTTGTGGGAAAGGGACAGAGATGTCTCTAACAAAAACTTTAAATGCTCATATGTCAGAACATTAATAACCGATTTAAATTATTTTTTCAATAAACATATTAGATTTACTTAAATTCTTCATCAAAGCTATTGGTTTCAACGATATAAACATCAGTCATCTACCCTATTCTAATATTATACTTATATTTGATTAACCACACAAATATTATAAATCACATCACACTGTAATTATGAATCCGTATGTTTGTATGTGTGTGTATAATGTTTAATTATTATATGTTTGTTACCTCTTCACTCCAAAACGGCTTAGAAGATGAATGAATGGATGAATTCATATACTTATAGGTTACTTTTTATCAACATCATCACCATTTTTCATCAATACGCGGGTTAAACGACGGGGCTCAGTTAGTTTTACATAAAAGTCAGATCGCATACGTAATTTTAAGTACTATAGTAGTACTTCTATCTAGCTCGACCACATGGTTTTCAAGCACGTGTTTACAACAAATCACTAGGGCATCCGTCCAACTCAATGTTACCATTAATAGTTTCATGTCGGTATTCTCAGTTTCTCGTAAATAATTGGTAATATCTCGTAACTGCATGTGGCTTTGGCATTTACATACCTAACTACATCATAAATTCATAAGTCACAAGTTATAACAGTTTTGTAGTGGTAGGACTCTACTGTAGAGTCCGCCTGGGGAAGTACCATACATTTGCCAGTTATTCAACCGCCATGCAGTAGTGTGCAAGCATTACTGTGTTCCGGTTTGAAGGGCAATGTTACCAGATAAATTACTGGGCATGACGAGATTTAACATCTAATATGGCAGGGTGACGAGCGCAGTGCAGTGCGGCACAACCTTGTGTTAGCAAGTTCACAATTCTGGCACTGTTACTGTTAGTGGCAGGCGTGACGCTTACCACCAGGCGAAAGTCTTGCTCGTCTCGTCACTTGAGAGTATAAAAAAATAAATATACTAAATCTCATTATAGAATTTAAGGTAAATAAATCTTTTTGCCGTCGCTAATAAACTCTAATAATACTTAAACATGGCAGCTTCGGAATAGTTAATCTATGTTTTTTGTCTTGAGTAAGAGTAAATTTGTAAGAAAGAAAAATACACAAAGATCTACCAATCTGTGGATTATGCTTTTGTGAAGCGATAGACACGAAAAACAAAAGATTTTGATTAGATTACTATTTAGAGGGTGAAATCTGGTGAAATCAATAGACTCCTAAAACATGTCTGTCGCTCTTGGAAGATTTAGCTCTCTCTCTCTACTTATTCAACGCTCTCAATTCACTTATGAAATCTAAGGAGTACTGTTTGTTAAATATTTTTCGTTCATACACGTTGTGTTGAAAAAAGCTTGTTGATGACTTTACAATTCGCAAGGGTAAAGATTTTTATAAATTATGCTTTAAAATCTTAACTCATTGGAAACCCAATTAAGAATATAGTAGATAAATACCTACATTATAGTAAGTACATATCAGGGAAATGAAATATAAATTCCATTTCGAGAAAATTTATTTCTTGTGAGTCACAGCATGACTAACCATTAAAAACTTCTGCGAATGTTTGCACAATTGTAATTAATGTAAAAGTTATAAATTTATCGATATTTATCTATTGAGTAAGTAGGTCCTTATTTAATAATGGTGTACACAGTTCTTCATTAATAAAACCTAATTTACTCTTTAAAAAATATGAAATTCCAGTCGTAAGCGATAGAGAAGACTGAGTTTACTTCGATGAAGTCAGCGACAATGATAAGATGAATGGACGGGAAATAAGCGCACGGATTTTGAAGACTATGTGTTGAGCGCCGGCTCTCCACTCGCTTCAGTCATACTCTGCCTTTGCGATATGCGAGCCGTAAAATACGACAATACAAACTTCTAATACATGTACATGTGTTCTCTTTTTGTCATGCAGTAATTAGATTCGCTATCTCTATTTTCCGGCAAATGTAATATGCATACTTTTAGCTAGGTATGCTTGATTGTGTTGTCTTGTTAATTTTGATCGATTTGCAAGCGCTGGGCCCGTCCATTACATTATCACCGTCGCAGGATGAAGTATGTTTATTAATTATTTAGAAGCGAATTTTTATTCCGATCTTTTGAAATTATGTATAGGCAGAACAATCCAGTTCTTGCAAACAGTTACCTACACTTTTCAGGTTCGAACATGAGTTACTTATATCATTCGGCTCGGCTATGATTTAGCTCGATTTAGAGGTTGTAAAAGATAAAGATTTCGTGAGAATACAGTTCCGAGCGAACCATTACACACAGAAAAGTATATTCCTATGGCGAATAAAACATGTAGGCATATAAGTAAATATCTGCTTACAACAACAGCATAAATTTGTGTGTTTTTCTTGATAATTCACACATTTTCTATTGTAAATGTTTAAGCCTAACACCTCAGCCTAACACGTGCCTACAGATAATGTCATGGGTAGCAGGCTGACAAAATAAACAATTTGTTTAAAAAATAACGAAGGCCATTCGTTTTTTTTTATTTAAGGTCCAGATTACGTACGGTGGGAAGCTATTATCTCAATAGCGATTTCAGTATTTTCGATGATAAAAAAAACACCAAATTTTTTGATTTTGGGTTAAATGTAGAATGTAGATAAGTAAGTAGCTTACAACCTGGTCTAGCACATGAGCTGTCATTTTTAGCCCGGAAATTAGACGGCTAGCTCTCAGAATAACGGATAACACGACGGGGCTCTACCAGCGTCGCCATAAAAGGTAAATGTTGCATAAAACCTAACGGTAAAAAAACTAAAAAAGAGCTTGGTCCTGAAATGAAATTAATAAACCCTCAAGTTTTTTGAAAGCGCTTACTCCACTTTAAAATAAAACTATATACTTAACACAGTACAATATTTCGCGATTTAAAACCTGTAGTTAAGCAATAACATAATATACCGTATTGTCAATTTAAGTCCAAGAAAATAAATAATTTATTTACAACGCAACCGATAAGGCATCGCGTGCTTTTAAGAAACTTGCAAAACCTGCAAGCATACCTACAATGTAAGTAGGAAACCTCCCAAAATTTTGGTACTGTTGAAGGAACCAGTAAGAACCAGTTTTGGTAATGCTTCGCCTGGCCGGTCCTCAAAATGCGCAAGCGCAATTACGCAAATAATTATGGCGTGTAGAGTGGACCTCGCATTACGCCTGTGCAGAAGACAGATTTTTTGCTCAATGTTGCCAACTTAGCACTTTTGATGCTAAAATCACTATTATTTTTTTAAGCACGTATTAGTTCGCTTTTGCTCACTAACTCGCTATGCTGGTAAGCGACGATGTGGTTGAAGATGCAGACTTAGAAGACAGGTACCTATTCACTCTGACACTTCCCATTAATAGGGGTGTTTGCCATAATCCCTACGCTTGACAGGCGGCTTGGGGATCGCACAATACTCACTACTGGTGATTCTGGATGCAGTTTTAGGACATACCCACGTCACCTTGAGGTTCTTAGTATGGAAAGGAAACTTCCGTGCAAGTATAGGTAGCAAGTATTTCATGTAGTAGTATGTACCTCGCTGTTGTGATTTATTTGTTTTTATTGGAAACATCAATACTAAGGTGTAAAGTGAACAGGAAATAATAAAAATATCAAAATTCATAACATACTTACGAGCAGGACAGTGTAAGGTACGATACGAGTATTGTAAACATGTTGTGCTTGTGATGGGAGTACTTACTACGTGGTTGCGAAGAATGATGTATACACAGTAATGTTATATTGTAAAAAAAAACAATTTTAGGTTAAAAGTCTCATTGTCAGATCTCTCGTTGGCACATTTAATGTGTTATAGAAATAAAAAGACTGAATACCTATAAAAATGCTTTTTATTTTTCATTAAATTTTCAGTTAAGATCAGGCCCCAATAGCGAATTGTTATACGAGGGGCTAAAACTATACCCTAGTCAGCGTTTCATATACGATAACACTACGAAGTCCTTATTCTCTTACAATTAAGCCCAATCCAAACAAATAACATCAATGCGTGACACGCGCTCATAGTATTTTTAGAAACTAAATAACTAATATTACTGGGATTCCTTTTGCCAAAGAATTAGAAAGAGCCTAGAAAAGAAGAAGATTAGTAGAGTTGCCCGTTTCGAAACGTTTTTAACGTTAAACGTTATTTTCATTTGTCATAGGTGATTTCAAAGAAAGAAGCCGGGCATTATAATAGCTCCTTCCGTCTTGGCCATGGCACCATTTATCCACGTCTCTATTTTTTGGTCAGTCTGTCTGCTTTAAACCAACGGAGTGTAAAAGAGACGCTATCATTACTAGTTATTTCCATGTGCCGTTTTCATGTTGTTTAATGTCGCTTTTTATATTAGTACATTGCGAAAAACAGATAAAGTGAACATATACGGGTTCCTATTTTGCTACGGAATCAAAAAACAATCCTATGAAAATTTTAACAACAACTGAAAATAGCTTGCGAAGCTTCTCGAAAGTATTCAATAATTTGAGAAGCAAAAATAATCCTTGCAACTTAAATTTTGCTAGTTATTTAGAAGCGTTAAAAACCACCAATAACTTATTTTTAAAACTGCTAAAAATACTCAATACGGTATTCGCCCGAATACCCTTTTATCTGACGTTTGTACACAAAGGTTAAAGATACCGATGAATTTAAATGTTATTGTTACTTATTTCGATTTCTCAAGTGTCTTTCAGAGTGACGTTCACAGCACTCGAGAATAATTATTTATCATATGTAAGCTTAGCTAGATCCTCCAAGTATGTAGAGGCAAACTCATCTATACCTAAACCTTCATTCAATGAAAAAGAAACAACATTGAAACCATTGATTGAAAGTATCAGAATGCGATGCTAAGAAGAAGCAAAAAAAACTCTGCTAGCAACGAAAAATATATTAGCTGTTCCATTTCGTCGAGGTTGCATGAAATTTTTTCATAGAACAGCATAATTTAGGCGCGATATGAGAAGGTTTCTCTTACTAAAAATTGTTCATAGTTATGAATACGTTGATCTTCTTCCAACTTTCGTTCTGCGTTAGCACTGGACACTTGTAGCTACAGATACATAAAAAGTCTACCCTCTTTCTGAAGCAGTTGATTAAATAAAAGTTTAAAAAACTCTTAGTCAATATAACTGTTGTAGTAATTGCAGAATGCAGATATTTACATACATCAGGCAAAACAGTTCGTTAAAAACATGTTTTTATTTGAGAAAACGTTTTTATTATGCAGTCGGCAAGTTCGTTTCAAGTTCATACGTGGTTTTGAGGTGTTTTAAGTGTTCAACGCTCTCGCAGCAGCGGCGAACGGTTTACAATTATTCTCATTATTCATTTTATATTAGGTTCATGTTATGTTAGGTTTTCAAGATAAACCCCATACTTAGTTTTACCATGTCTGTCTGTCCGTCTATACAGGGGTTGTTGATTACAACCTTACAAGCGTTAAAGCCGTCACACACGATGAAGATGCTATAATATTTCATGTTATCTCAGAACATATTTTAATATCGCTACTCATACAAAACAAATGACGAACAAGTGACGAAGAGAATATATATGTATTTCAAAAATGTATGGCGAGCGATATGCGAACCCCTAAGCTGCCAGCCAAGCGTGGGTACGAGTATTATGGCAAGCCCCCCTTTAAGAGGGAGGCATTCGTCCAGTAGTGGACTTCTTCAGGCTGCTGATGAATTAATATTAATAATAGGTATGTAATTATACCTACTTTCTCTGCCTGTCTGTCTGTTTCATTTTACAACTAATTGATGCAATCTTGCCGTAGGTACGCAGTTTGTAAACTTTGTAAGTAGGTAGGTACTTAAGTTAACTTTAGCTATCGTTTAAAATTATGAATGATTATTTAAGCCCTAGAGCTTATTGATTATTTAAGCCCTAGAGCTTATTGATTATTTAAGCCCTAAAGCTTATTGTTCAGTTACGTACTTACATAAAAGTAATAAAGTTATGGATAATATATATTCGTGATAATTTACGAGGCGGTAGTGTACCATGAGGACGGATTATATAAGAATGCTCTCCCACTAAAAATTAAAAATAAAAGTGTCGGGGATAAAACCACTGAGTTTGGTTGGTAAACTATATAATTATATTTCTATCATACAGGGAAAACCAACCTAAGTAGGTATGAATAATTAACTTTAATTACTTGATTATATCCAAAAAAACAAAGTTCAAGTTGAACAAACAATTGTTTCCTAAATAAATATTCTGTTCCATAAAAATATAGCTTAATTCGGAGTGCTAAGAGCTAATCCATTACTTCTCATTTAGCCAGTTTTTGTGTCGTATGCACGATAGAACAAAAACAGAACCTTTGTTTAGACGTTCTAATAATACGTCCCATAACAAAGTTGGGGCAACCAAACAAGTAAGAAACGCATAATTTTAGTCTTTTTTATTATTCATTGCGAAAAAATTTGATCCTGGATAAAGAACTGCTTACATACGTACTGCTACTGTTATGGGCAGGCGTGACGCTTACCACCAGGCGAACGTTTCGCTCGCCTCGTCAGTACAATCGATTAAAAAAATGGTTTTAAAATATCAGCTAACCCCTAGGATTTTCTTCACGGGAGTACGGAACTCAAGAACATAATTAAGCATGAGAACGTAAAAATGAGAAACGTAAAATAAAAGCCTCATGATCGATTGAAAAGTGGCCAGAATAAACGTTTAAACCTAATTGATTTGCGTTTTATTATATTTTGTCTAACCAATTTTGCGCTCGACTGTACCCACTAGTAGCTTTAAACAATAGATGTTTTTTTAAACTTTGAATGTCTTTTTTATGTCCAATTAATCAGAAAAAAATATGTCAAGTGGACCCGCGGGTCCACTGGCGACCGGGTCCAGCTGACCGAAGACTCAATATAGGTAGGTAACACATAATACGGTTTTATATTTTTCATCTTAGTGTACATTTGGTAAGAGCAGTGTTTAGATTTTAAAACCTTAACTCAAGAGCACATAGCGTATTATCGCTCGTCGTCTACCTGTATCCACTTGATGGACATCAGATACCATGAAGTGTTTACTTGTCTTCTGTTGACATGAAATAAAATAAATAATATATGAGGATGTGTGGTATTTTCCACTGTGCGTTAATTCTGGATAAACATAACTGGCATACATCTAATAATAAGTGTAAACATTATACTAATCGTTGCTAATATTCTTGGAAGAAAATGTTTTTGTGTTTTTGATAAAATACCGTAAGCTGTTGCTTGCAAACCTGCGGTCCTAGTCTAGATGATTCATCACTTAGCTTAGATGAATGAATTCAACGTATACATGGGAGTTTTGTTTTATACTTGTAGGTATATAAAATGCAGTCATATAATATGTAATGTACCTACTTAGTATCAATTACGAGTATAGTATTTGTTTAAGAATGTCCTAAGTATTATTTCCTGATTGCAATAATATCGGTATAATCCTTTATTAATTGTGTGTAAGATAGCATACATTCCTTATAATATGTAATAGTGGAACAATTTATAGTACGTTTTAAAATATTAATGTAATATCTCATCGCCAGAATATTAATAAAATTATTATATACCTACATGATATATCTCCAGACTGCTAAATGCTCATAAGACCCCAGGATACCAGCTTAGTCAAGTTTGGGGCCTACAGGCAATTCTCTCGAACATGTAATCTCATATAATTTATGTTGCATATATGTGTAAGTAACAACAAGTAACAACAACCGTCAGCCATGTCAGAGGCCTTCGGGCGGCACATTAACTCTGACACTAGGGCTGGCCACTCAGCCTATACGAACTTACTTTTTTTAAATGTGTAAGTGAAATAAATTAAATAATGATTTGTTATTTTTTAAGTTTTAAAGAAAACCAAATAGTTGCTGTTTAAAAATAGCGCACATTCCCTTTCAACCCTTTTTTTTCTGTTTTCATGCCCCTTAAGGTATATACTAGATACTCCCTACAGAAAAGTATATGACTATAATATAGAATATATATCAGAATATAGGCTATATCTTCTATCTATCCCGTAGTTTACTAGTAAGGGCTTCTTTAGTTGTTAGTTAGTTATAATTTAATTTTAGTGTATAATTGTATTTTATTTGCAAATAAAGAGTCTGGCTATATCTTAATGCGATAATAATAATTTGTTTTAATTAGCAGAAATTACAAAAAAAATTGATGAAAGTTAGAGAAATTTGTTATAAAAATGCCTACAAAAATATATAAACTTCCCTATCCTAGGATAAGATACTTTTAGTACTGGCACAGATAATATTATACTATACTTGTACCTGGTTATGCAGGATTATTTAAAAGCATTAGATGCGGCTAGTAAAACTATGGATCTAGCGCAGCCGGCTGCGCTAGAGTGCTAGCCGTAATAAAAGTCCATCTTATCCTAGAAAACAACGTACTTAATTTTACAACTATTCGCCTTAATTAATAGAGATAAAATTAAGCAAATAGTAGAGCAGTGGAGTAATTGTTTTGTACCTACGTGTGAAGTGTCTGGAAAATTAGAAAAAAGTACAACAATACTCACCTATTTGTTATTAAGTAAATGAGGAAGCGAAGATAAACGGCCCATTAAAAATACATTACTTCATGTGTAGCGCAACTACTGTGGATGGGCTCATTAGCTAAACAGAGGAAAATATATCTGCGGACAGATAATTCCTTCACTTTGACAGACAAAAATATATTTGCCATATAATTTTATACTCCGGGAAAGAAACTTTCGTTAGCATGGGATTTATATTAAAAAAAAATCTAAAGCTTTCGTTTCTAGAGCGATTTGTAGAAACCCTAAAAAAAAAGCCTGGTTGGCTTCTTGGAGAGCCGCCCACTCTTAACACTAGCGGAGAGCTCTAAGTAATTTATATAAATATGACGTCGTTTGCTCGAAAATTTATTTTTCTATATAATCTAGCTTACATTATAAAGCGGTAAATTGTTGAGATATTATATATACATATATTATATGGGAGGCTACTGGGACCTTAATTCCTAGTTTTCACCAAAATCGCTCTGTAACCTACGTTTCTAGAGCGCTTAGAATAAGCTGAACAAAACCAGCGTAACATGAACCACGCGCACGATAATATACGTACCAACGGGGGTACAGGGGTTTCTAAGTTACTCCATTACCAATCATTATACACGAATTTTTTTCTGATATTCTCAGTAACTGTAGTAGGTGAGTACGTTAATCAAAGGATCTTGCGTAGTTCCAAAATGTATGCAAAAAATTAAGTGTTTGATAAACCTTTAGTAAGATCTACTAAGTCGTATCGATTTTTAATATATTCAGATTCAGATATTTATTGCTTCCATAGTGTACACAGATATTGTCAAAAAGAACTTTCATATGGACCCTGTTGGGCGCAGGAATAGAAGAAGAAAAGAGAAGTAGAAGAGAGGAGGAAGACTTCATCAATAAGATGCCTATAAGATACTTAGAGGTCCCTATTTCAGGAGGTTCGTCATAAATTAATAATAATAAATTGTGTCAATAATCAATTAATAACGTTTCGTAAATAATAAAAATAAATTGAAAATTATAATAATTATACCGGTTGTTAGTTTGAACACCGTTATCCTTCTAGGATTTCTTTGTACTCATTATGAAAAACTATTAATATGGGGCCAACCCTGAAATAGCAACAAAAAAACCTGCTACTCCATACATTTTGTTCAAGTTCAATAAAAAAATGTATGGAACAACTGATTTCTTTTCGCTATTTCACGGTTGGCCAGTAGTGGTTAGTAAAAGTTGTTCATAATGATGAGTACAATGATATCCTAGAAGGATAACGGTTTTAAAACTAACAGCCGGTGTAATAATATTAAAATAATAATTAATAATATTATAATATATTATATTATTTATAATTGATCATATCGTTTCACATAGGTATTTCACATTTTTATGGGTCATTAAAGAGTCGGACATCACTCATGAGGAATTCCAATTACATTTAGCCTATCTTATACTAACTGTGCTGCGGTTAACAGCTCCCAGAGGTTTTACCCGCTATTTGCTAGTTTTTCCACATTTCACGTCTTCTCCACGTCGTAAAAAGGGTTCTACCTCCATCCTCAAGCTAAATACGGAATAACTTTTCCATGTGTAGCAAGCAATACTACGGGTTGTTACCTACCCATCACAAAATTACAACTCACGTGATCCACTTTGTATAGGGACTCAATTTTTTCTCGAACTTGTGTTCTAAATGTTGTTCGATTTGATTAGTAGATATTGCCTCCTGAAACAACCTGTATACGAACGAAAATCCAACAAGATTGGGCCACCATGTGTCTCAGCTTATAAATCGTATTTGTAGTCAATTTGGAAGAGAATTCCTTAGCATGTGGTAGCCGCTTAGCCGATAATTTTTTTTAAATATGTAGGTACTTATACCTACTAATTATTTTGGGGGATAGATAAACCATCCATCCATATCCATGAAAAAAGTAAGTAATTTTCCTAATTGTTTACTCTTTTGGCCTACTAACTAGGCCTAAAATTCATGAATCTTGTCCAACTATCTGTCGAATATGTAAGTACCTACCTATAGTGGTAAAACTGGTTTGGTGTGTCTCCTTGACTTATACTTAGTATACCTACATAATTATTTATTTAATTTCATTTAAGTAATTGCAGACAAGTGTCTAATAAGTCTCAATATGCGGAAACTCTTAAATGGCGCATAGTTTCTATATGTTTGGTAATTATGTTTTTTTGTCGCTGTTAGTTTCCCGAATAAAATATAATAAAATAGTTAGGTAGATACGTATAGAAGTTATAGTGTGCGATACATTTCTAATGGAAGTGATAGAAACGCTATGAATTTTATCGGTGTTGATTCAGTAACTCCTTGCCAATTTGCAAACTATAATGAAGAACTGTAATTAATATAGCGTATGTAGATAATGGAAACTAACCTATAGCGTGCCTATAGTTACCTACGTAAGTAATTTAATCCAACTTACTCTGGGTGCATTCAGCAAAGCTCTAGTACATAAATTAATGTCATTAGGTATATTTGTGATTTTCCATTTACTTTTGAGTATATTTAATTATATTATGTATATTTTCCATTAACCTATGAGTATTTTCATGGTTACGCGTAACGCTATTGCTATTCGTGAAAAAAACTGTTGTTTTATACATTTTGTCTAGGGTAAAAGTATTTTTTATTGCATACCTACCACAGCTGCTGCGATGGGCTTCAGCTTGCAGCGCATAGCAAAAACCGCGGCGCGGCTCGCCCTTTAAAATGTACGAGTGGTGTAGAAGAATTATGATTATACCCTTTTAAAAAAAAATACAACCGACTTCAACTTCGAATACCTGGATGACATATTCATATTTTCTAGTAATTTTGATTTAAAAACCAAACCACTGAACCGATTTCAATAAAGTCGTCGTGGGATGTAGATCCTGAATTATTGATTCGAAGTCCCACAATTTGTAAATTAAAATTATTATTATTTATTTTTTAAATTCGTCAAATGTTCTCATAGACAGTCGAAAATAATAAAAAAAAATGTAGGTTTTTTGCCTTAAATCTTTATAAAGTGTTATGAATTGACTACAAATTTATCTCTTGACACTCAGGGGATGCACCCAGAATGCTTTTTGGTTACTTTTCCGTCTTTTTTAACACATACCCCTATTGCAAGTAATTTCAAGAAATTAATTTTGCGTCCTAAATAGGTCCTACTGCAGCGAGATCCAAGACAAGAGTGATTTTAAAGCGTTCGTATTAACACACTTGTGGAGAGCGTTAAGCGTAAAGCCAAAAGTTTTAACGCGACGTTAAAAACGCGCCCGTCCGATCGAGGCCTAATCGCGTAACATACATATAAAAAACAAAAAAATTTATTAAAACATAGGTCTTACCTACAGTCGAATTGAGAACCTCCTTTTTTGAAGTCGGTTGAAAATGCAATGCGTTGCGGGCATAAGGTTTTATTTTGTTGCGGCGACCAATGGTTTTCTCTTTGTTCTTTCTTATCCTCAAATACAGCCAATAACGAAATAGAATGCATGGACAAGTCCCTTTGCTGCATACACAATAATAGAGCGCTTATTATTTTCAAGTAATAAGACTTAAATCGACTGTCAACAAAAGGTTTTTTGACTGTAGGTCGACGCCATATTTGCTAAAAACTTTGGTTTTATTTTGGATTCAAATTGCTTACCTACGTCACACACGCCCCATCCCGATAAATAATTGCGGCACAGCCTAGTCATGCCCCGCCCTGATACCCGTAAAACGATGAAACCCTTTTTATACAATCTAAGTACTTGTCTGGGAGCGTAATTAAGTCTTTTCATTCCTGGTTTTAATATAGAGCTACCCCCTGAATCTTATTTTACGGTATACTTATCAGATTGATTGGTGGACATAATTATTTATTTTTATTACTACTAAGTATAGCGATGGTCTTTTTATTGGTTTTTATAATACGTAACACGGCAACACTGTAAGGGTTTTATATGCTTCGAAACACAATAAAGACAGGTTCCGCTGTTCTTACTGAGGCAAGCTAGCCATAGTTACCCACGGATGTCGGCAAATATTCAAATAAAAATCGGGCTAAGTACTTACGTAGTTACTTAGCGTAGGTTAGAGTAGTCCTTGAGATTGCGCGAGTTGCTCGTACCAATCTCTTTCTTATAGTGTTCTAAGAATTAGATCTAATTCAAGTTATCAAGGTATTGTCCGTTTGAGAGCGTATAATAAAAGAGCGGATTTACCGTGTTGTAATATCAAATTGTATCGACTTGTTTCTTATAGTATGTCTTGTTACTTATTTGTAAGTAATGTTCACGAAATGTTGATAAAAGATTACCGATGATCAGTCATCGGGTGCGTAAATAAATATGTTCCTACTCAATATTATCAGTGTGATTTGACAATACTCCATCTTTACATAAATAATAAGTAGGTAGCGTAATAATTCGTAGTCAAACATCAGTACCTAAGCGAAAAGCAGAAGATCAGTTTGACTGGATGGCGATAGGCTTTTAGAATACATGCACTCAACACTATAAAAAATACACATTCCCCGGAAAAATGCAAATTATACCTATGCTAAACCACAGTTAATATAATAATATATTAGTAGCTAAATATATAACGCGAAGCAAGACGCGGCCACTGGCGCTTCTAGCTATATTTTCACTCCTTGAAAAAGGTCATCGAACGTGATTATAATCATAACTATGGTCGGATTATTCGACTTAATTAGTCGCGTAAGCCCATATAAAGATACATATATAAGTAGGTCAAGAAACATGTCACTGTCGTCGTAAAATGCTTCGTACTAAATCCGTAAATCGCATAGTCTTCCGCTCGCACCGCTGTGTGTATGTACGGCCTTGCTAAAGCCGAATAAACGCTTATAGGACTTTTTGTTCGACAATCATTTATGGACGCAACAACAAATCGTAACATTTTTTGCGAATCTATTCGAGCTAGCGATTTTCAATTGAACATTTCTTGACGAAATCTAGAGATTAGGTAGATTAGAGCCACAAAAGTACTTTAATTAAGTGGCTATATGGGAGATGTATTCCTCCCCTGGATCTCGCTCCCTGGACCTGGGTATGTCCTTAAACTGCAACCAGACCCACCGAAGGACGGGCAGCAGCGTCCTCTCGGTTAACGGTGGTGACCATTCTGCGGTTCCCAAGCCGCCTACCAAGCGTGGGATAATGGCAACACCCCTCTATTAAGGGGGAGGCTTTCGTCCAGCAGTGGACGTTTTATGACTGACGACGATGGGGGTATTCCCGATTGAGCATCAATTTGTTGGGCACCCATGAAATGAGCACCATACAGACACTATAGTTATCTATCAATAAAACCCATGTGAAAAAGCGTGAAAATCTAAAAGCACTTCACGCCATTATGTTTATGTTAAGAAGTTATTATTAATAAATGCTATTTGCGAATTAGCGAAATGTTATTCTGCGAATTGCTATGCGTAATGCGTTGCTATTTTTAAGATTTCATGAGTGCTGTCTACCTATTCTATTAACTAGATAAAATATTTATTACTTGAGTACCTTACCTATTGCTTATTTAGTCGGATTTAATTTTAGAAATCTTCAATGCCATCTTTGATCAGCAGGTACCTATTGGTATTGATTGAAGTGTGAGACTTGAAATTGGGTGGAAGCTCACAGCCATGGGCGTGTTACTGTCTGCACATGACAACTTTTAACTATAAATAGGGCCCACCGCTTCTGGGTGAAGTGTTACCGGACACCACGCATAGTGGCAGTTCATGGGGGTAGACAGTAACATATCGAAATTCCTCTTTGATAGCACTTTTTCACGGGATTTTTACGAAAACCTTTGTTTACTTTTCTCTGCAGTCAAAATGGAGAGCACCTAACAAAAAAAGGTTGAATGACCTATACTGTAAGATCTGTAAAATCAGAAAACATTAATCTGATCATATGCATCGGATAGAGCAATTTATTCATTTGCATAGTCTGTCTATTCCAACGTCTTGAGACGGACGAGCAGGGCTACCACTTGAAGAAACTATAGCTTCATAACAAAAATTATATAAATGTACCTACTGAACACAGAAAGGAAATAAAAAAGAGAGTGTGGTTGGCGTGATTACTGGTTGCAGAGCTAGCATGAAAATTTGCAATTAAGACCCTAAGAACAAATTTTTAAGCCTGCTGATTTAGATTATTAAAATCGCTGGTGATGTGCTGAGCTTAGCTGACTCTTCCTTTTGCGTGAGAAAGGAGGATAACATACTTACTTAACTAAGAAATGTTGAGTATCGATAACAGGCAAGACTATCTCTTTCCTTGCACCCCATAAAAATCATTCGTGCGTTTTTATGGAAGCCAGTTGTACTTAGTCTTAATACGTATTTGTGCATAGATTCAGTTGGGCGGAGGCACCCCTGGCTGGATTCGCAGAGGATGCCAGCGGTTAGTAGGTACTCGTACGTTACGGGCATGCAGACGACCGGCAGCGGCCGCCGGCAGCGATGCGTATTCGCCAATTTAACTTCACACACCTATTACGCGGATCTTTAAAAAGATCCTTTTAAACAGGATGCTTAAACGAGAACTTGACCTAGTTTTGAAAGTCTAGCCGGAGCGTGTTACATCTGCTTTTCCGTCACAAATACATTTTTAGGGTCTGTAAGGATCTAGCACATTATGACGGGCCGCAGTGGGACGGAGCGGGCCGCATCGCCACGATATATGATAATTAGTGACGTACCGGGTCGCAGCGCATACCCAGCATGCTGGCGGCATTGCCAAGTTGAATGGCAATGCTTATGCGTTGGGCCAAATAAACGCCAGCATTTTGACCACGAGTCGCGTCGTCCACGCGCTCGGATATCTTTAAGATTTTAATCGAACTCGGTATGGAGATAGCTTTTTTCCCGAAATAACATATAGGCTACTTTAGGTCATCATCAGAAACACCGTTTTTTATCATGCCGGTGAAACCGCTGGGCGTAGCAGCATTACAATATTTCCGCTACATTACAAATTTATTAGCAATTTAATTTTAGATAAGACCTAGGATAATTAAAAACCAATCTTTAAAATTTCAATTTTAACAACATTATGTACTCGTTTCCTATAAATAATCTCAACTAATATAGTAGTAACGTGATTTAAGTACTCACGTTGTACTCACTCGTGTCGTAAACAATTGTACATGGCCAAAATGTGACGTAGCCGAAGTTATAGCTCGTAGGTATACTATCACAAACAATACCTACTACAATCTGTAATTAACAACATTCATACATCTAGCTGCTCAATAGCGGCATAGAAATTGGAATATCACGAAGTGGTTGTACGAGGTGAGAATTACTTGAAACTTTGGGCAATCGCGAAAATATGAGTATATACATAAGTATTTAAGTGCTTTACTCCTCTTATATTTATATAATTGTATAATATAACTGCTAGAGCTTTGTGTATTGCTTCCTGCTAATTCATTCGCTCATTGAATATTTGGAGAGTCTTGCTTATACATGCTGGAACGTCTATGAGCTGACTAAGGATCAGTAAGGAACAACCCCCAAATTCTACCAATTTTGACTAAAAAAGAATACAAATGAGTATAAGTTCAATTTACTAAATAAGTAAAGTATAAGTTAGGCAAGCGTGATATAATATTCTATATAAATCCTAAACCATGATAATGCGCGTTTTCATACTGCCACGACACGACATCGACACGACACGACATTATCTTAAGCTCGGATGGCATGATATCGTTAGGAAACGGGTAGGTATGTGACAAGATCGTAACCAACAGCTTATTGTCATGCGCAGCAGCCTCGAATGTCGCCTTGCGTCAGCAAAAACTTACATCACCGCGCGATTCTAAAGTGAAATGGTGTATGGACGTGTTGACAAATCGTGCCGACAGTGACTGTCGTGCCCTTCGTGCCGTACGATTATAATTATTGGCGACGATATCGTGGACGACAACGTCAAACGAGTCCAACGATATCTTGTCGGTGTCGTGTCGTGGCAGTGTGAAAACGCAAAATGTGTCAAACGCGAAACTTATCCTAAGAAAAAATAATCAAATGCGTGGATGTGCCTTGGAATAGGACGTATTTTGTGTTTATCCATCTACCAGTTAAAAGTTTTTTATTTTGTCCTTTGTTTTTTCAAATTTATTAAAAGGTAGCCGTCTATAAAAATCGATAAATCGGTTTAATAGTCGAGCGATAATTGATTAAATCAAAATTAGTCGATATATGTGAATAAAGATATGACCTATCGTACAGCGGAAAGTCATTTATAGTCTCGGAGGAACTAGCTCTCTGGCTGGGTATATAATCAAAGTTTATAGTACCTACATAACAAAAGTTCAGGATGTCATGAAATCAATATCAGCCTTCTAAAAGTAGAGCAGCTATTAGGTACCTATACCTTCTATATAAAAACGATCCATTGTATTTGTGACAATACCAGCTGCTCATCTATAATATGAACACAAACATACAGAATAAGTATATAGGTAGACCCGTAGTCTGATCTATTGACATTTTGAAGCATATGATACACTCATTCAGGAGTAGCGGTTTATTTTTTGTTGCGTTTGTGATTTTGTTAGATACTTATGCTAATTAGAAATGTTGCTTGTCGATCTATCATGGAGTACCAACATTTGATGATCGCGATCTTAATTTTTTATGTTGGTAACATGAGACTAATATTTTGGCTTAAATATTAGTCTCATCATCAACTTTATATTTTAGAAATACAACTATAGTAGGACCCATATGCATTACACGTATTTGCCGGAGCCGGTATTTAGGGGACTTATAAAAAAGATGTTCAAATGTGAAGTGTTGTAGGTATTTATGTAAGTATGTTAGTAAGTAGGTAAGTACTTACCTAAAAGCTATCGATCTATTTAAAACACCTCAACAAAATTTACAAAAGCCATTGAAGGCGGGCGTTCGTCCAACAGTGGACGTCGCGTCGTTTGGCTGATGATGATGATTCAAGTTATCAAAACAAAACAAAAACAAACCGTGTTAATTAAAGTCACGGCATTACATACTTAGAGCCTATTAGTGCATACAAGTATGTAGGTACCTTGGAGGATCTAGCTCGCTCTCTCTCGTAGGTACAAAACAATGCGGTAGTTAAGATGAAAAGGAGTTTGTATTCCAAGCCCAGGCAAAACATGCAGGTCCTTCTAATAAACGTGGATTAGTCTTAGAATAGTCTGTACACTTAATCTATGGCATAACGAGGGACTCTAGAGTTAGTTTAACCGCAGCTCAGGACTCAACATAGTTATATAGAGTCATAGTTCAAGCCGCCCAAGACGAAGACAGGCGTTATCCTAGAGGTGAATACTCCTATTTCATACCCTCCGCGAGACAATAAAAACTCAGCAGTGCGTTTTTTCTTTTTTTGTGTTATGCCTATGGTAGGCAGTTCGATTTTCGAATAAACTTTCTTTACAATGTCCGTGTCTAATATGCTAAGACTTTTCATGCGAATTTAACGTTCCAAATTAAAAATATTTAAAAATAAAAACATATTATACTCCTTCGGATATAATGTTGGTATATTGGCCACAGAACAAAGGAAAAAAAAATATGTTGGTATGAAAATCCCTTGGGATTATAATTCCTTGCTTTACGTTGAGATTGCGTAATATTTGTTTAGACAATGTCGAGCAGATGGTATGAAAGAATATGTAGGTACCTTTTCGTTTCGTACTCGTATTATTGTTTTAGCGAGATACAACGTCTTGCAAATTGGTAATGCACGATTCACATAAGATAGGTACTTATATGGCAGTATAGTTTATGCTTATTCGTAAAATAAGTACCAGGCACAATCTTGGTTGGTACCTATACCTAAGTAACGCTTTACGTTTTGTTCATTGAGATAACTGAGTAAAATACATAGATGTCTAAGTCGGTAGGCAAGTAGGTAGATATAGACACATAAAAAAATTAATAAACATAATCTTAAAATGAGTCCCAATAGTAATAGTTTTCTAAGCTACCTCCGATTACTTATGAATTTCATCTAAAAACGAATTTGCTTTTTTATATAATGAGGAAAACTGAAGTATTACCAGATTCATTCTTCCTTCAAATAGTTGTTAATTGAACTTTAATATTCTCACAATACCTACCAATTCGTCAACCATAGGTACCTTGCGAAATTATTCTTTTTTTTCCTTAAGGTTTTCTACTAAAGTAAGTTCGTATCGGCTGAGTGGCCAGCCCTAGTGTCAGAGTTAATGTGCCGCCCGAAGGCCTCTGAAAAGGATGACGGTTGTTGTTATAGAAACTAGAACAAACAACCGGGACCAACAATTTAACGTGTCATCCGCCCCACGGTAGCGCTCAGAAATAAATGCCACTCACGGTCACCCATCCGAAGACTGACCGGACCGTCCGTTGCTAACATCGGTGATCGTTTAGAATCAGATAGACAAACTACGCCACGAACCCTTCCGATGCTAAAAGAATAATATCACTAAAGTATGCCGTCTTTCACTCGCAAAAACAAAATATTGGCTTATTTAAGTTTTTTAGTTTTACTTACACAATTATTGTGTTGTTGTTTTCAGGAGGCCGAAGAATGGGCGCGGCGTCGGCAGAGTGGACCTATGGTCAACCCCTCATTCGAACCAGACGACTTTTTGCCTCAAAGGTGAGTTAGCATTAACGTGGCTCTCGTCCATTCATCATATACATACCAAAAATATGCAGTAGGTACTTTTGTATGCTTCAAATTCTTATTCAATATGGCCTAATATACATATAAAATAATATAACTTTTTCAAAAAAAAAACAACAGTCTTCAAATTAATATCGGACCACCTCGGAAGTATACACTAACAAATAAAAAAAAATTTTTTCAAAATCGGTCCACAATTGACGGAGAAATCGGTGAACATGCATAAAAAAACATACATACCGTCGAACATAGAACCTCCTCCTTTTTGTGAAGTCAGTCAATGACAATATCCGGTACGAGTTTTGTTCTATGTAAATGCAGAAGAAGTTTACATAATAATGGTGCAAAAAAAAGAAAATCGAGCCGATCGGATCCAGCTAGTATTTTGGGGCCAGGCATAATATCGAAATATTGTATGTAGGTCTTGGAGGATCTATAGCTCTCTCTCTCTCTCTCTCTCTCTCTCTCACTCTCTCTCTCTCTCTCTCTCTCTCTCTACTTAATCAAAGTATGTAGGTATATCTATTCGTATCCACATCAAATTACAATATTTTTATTCTTTTTTTAACCAGCCGGACCCGATCCGAGCTGCCAGAAAAGGTTGGGTGCATATAGCCTGTACCTACTTTTTTGCGTCGCCCCTTCTTTTTAAATGAGTCCAATACCCCCAAGAGCTATTTACGTACGTACCTGTGCCGCCAGTACTATAATCAAAACTTGAAAAAAACTAAATATATCAAGACAGGTATATGTCTGACTATCATCGACCGAGAGCGCGTTTAGACATAACCAAAATTTTTTGTCGTCCTAAAATAAATAAATATCGGTGGTAATTTTATTATTCGTCGTCAGCCATAAGACGTCCACTGCTTGACGAAGACATCCCCTTAATAGAAGGGTGTTGCCATAATCCCCACGCTTGGCAGGCGGCTTGGGGATCGCAGAATGGTCACCACCGTTAACCAAAAGGACGCTGCTGCCCATCCTCCTGTGGGTCTGGTTGCAGTTTAAGGACATACCCTGGTCCAGTTATTCATTTTTTTTTGTATGTACATACTACACCCATTCACGAACAAACATCTATGTTCGTCACATAAATGTTTGCCTTGGGTGGTGATCGAACCCACGCCCTACAGCTCTAAAGGCAGACATGCTACCAACTGAGCTATAAGGTAGTCGCATAAAAGTATTTACAATCCATGTAGCGTCATAATTATTTGGTACCCACTACCTACGTACCTAAGTACACCTATGCCTAATTTAACACAATTCGTCATCATATTGACGTACATCTTAAATTGCCTATTGTATCCTTATTGTAGACCTTTATTACAAGTACCTAGGTATATATAGGTAGTAGTACAGTCGGACACAATCAAATCACGTCACATGGATGTTTGTGCCACTAGAACGATACCTAATGGCACCATTAACGCAGTTTAACAATAAATAAACATAAAATTGTAATTATTTAATGTTTTACTTAAACGGTAGGTGCTACAAGGCTAGTCTTTTATAGGGTCTACTAAGAGATAAAAAGTCTAATTATGCCGGCTGTACACTGTCGTCGAGAAAACCCAAATCCCGTAACCCGGTCAATTTACGGAGGCGTGAGCGTAATTAAATGTAGTTACGGGAGCACGCACCTTCATAATTGGTAGGGTTACAGAGTCCCGGTGTCTCGGCAAGTATGATCAGCCGGCATAAGGGTCTGAATACGAGGCCTTTGATTGAATACAAAACGAATAGCTATTGCGTTCTGTCAAAAAATAGAGGTTGTTTGAAAAAAGTTTGCTATTTCTTGGGTGATTTCATGGAGAAAGAGGTGTTTAGAGGAGAAGAGGCACGAACGAAACTACTGTTTTTTTTTAAACTACGATCGTATACCCTCGAATAAGAGTTCGCCACGCCATTGTTTAGTCGTTATGCCAAACAGTCCCGCCTACGTGGAACGATAGTATCTAACACTACCTAGTACTAAGCAGAAAGGAATACGTTAGGTAGGTACTCGTAATTTAGAGCAACTTTTACTATGAAGCCAACCTTGAAATCGCGAAATCCGCTGTTACAAGTTACAACCTTACATTTTGTCGAGGGTGAATGATATTTTTACATCAGCTGATTTTTCGGCTTAGTTACGCGCAACACTGTGTAAGAGTACATATTATATTTCGTCTACTTAATACTATAAGAATCAATGTCCTGACCTAACTCACTGACGGACAACGCACAGCTTAAACCGCTGGTCGTACAGACTTGAAATTTTGAGGTTGTATTTGTCATGATACGTAGAGACGTAAGTGTACAAACAAAAAGGGGGTAAAAATGGGTGAAAACTGTTTGTATGAAAGTCCTTTGTTTTTAAACTTATAGTTGTGAAAATGAATTTAGATAAAGATGACTTTAAATAAAAAATATGTTATCAATATTTTTTTGGCTGACTTAAAGGGGTGAAATGGGGGTTGGAACTATGTATGGAAAATTCTTTTTTTTAAGTTACATTGATGAAAATTGGTATTTGAATGATCTTTTTAAAACAAAACAATAATATATTTGCCTGGGTTGATCGAAAGGGGTGGAATTACCCAGCGATACGGAAGATATTTCATAGCGAGCGAATTTCTTCCGTACGCGGATGAAGTTGCGGGCGACCTCTAGCGTGTGTAAACTAAATTTATATGAAAGTTTGAAGCTGTGTTGAGTGCTAGCAGCTAGCACCAACTAACTTTAATAGTCACTAGCACTTCAGATACACCCAGGTGATCATAGAATGGACCCCGGTAAATGGCCATGGATGTATTTAAATTAAATCACGAAATGCGGATCCTCAAGAAATAATTGCAAATCAATATCAACATCAAGGCAGTGGTCTCCTAGCAATTTTAAAAACAATCTCAATACGCATGCGATTTTTAATCTTACTTACATTTTATACTTAGTTATAGTTTAGTTCTTTTGTATGTTTCGTCAGAATCAAATTGTTACGTTATGAGACAATAATTACACATGTGGTAGTAAATTATGTGCCTAAGTTATAATGACTACTTAAACTTTAGAGAAGATTGGGAACCTAAACCGATGTGCTGCTATAAATAGAAATGTTAACGTAATTTTTATATTAAATGATGAGAACATAGTGATTCTTCTTTTCTTGGCTCTAGGTGGTTTAACTTGGACGAATTAATTCCGCGTACAATGTAAATGCTTGCGACCGACGTTCCTTCAAAATGAAAAAGTTAAACTTCCCTAATGTGTGTGTAGCTACAGTGATAGACATTTTAATTATTGTGTAAATGATTTCCACGCTATTTACTATACACCCCGTAGGTACTAATAGAAGATGGAACCATAAACCTGCAAAATCTTTGAGACCCCGTTTTTTATTTATGTCCAAGATTAAAAATGGCTATACTAGGGTAGAAATAGCGAAAACCAAAATATTCAAAGTAAAACTTTTTGAATTTCTCAACATAATGAAAAGAACAAAGGATTTTTACTGGTACCAAGAAACTACTTAACAACCTTAAAACAAAAATGTTAATAAACTGCAATTTATACCATATAACAATCAGAACAAAATGATACCTACTATTTACTGGTAATTAACAAAAATATAACAATATGGATGAACGAGCACTCGATTCTATCACATCAATGGTCACCATCAGGTCAGTCGTCGTATTTCAGACTGATGTCTTTGCGGATAGATGGGAGCTAATTATGAAGAAGACTCTCCATTATTGTGAACTTAATGAATAGAATTTTGTGTCATTTATATTTTTTCTTATACTTAAAATTGAAATATTGAAGATAATAGGCTAGCTGACTGGTTTTTTAAATTGTTTTATTAAAATGTGGCCCATAAATAATATAGCTGATTAATGAAAACAAAATGAAAATCTGATAAAAAAAGCAACTTATAAGCATTTTGGTATCATGCCAGACAGAGAGGAGATTATGACGTCACTTCTCTGTACGCCATATAAATTCTATTCTGACAAGTATGGCGCACAGAGGCGTGACGTAATTTTTTGTTTTGTGGGAAAGTGACAGATTTTTCTCTACCAAAAACTTTAAGGGCTTGCATATCAGAACATTAATAACCGATTTAAATATATTTTTCCATAAATATATTATATTTACTTAAATTATTCATCAAAGCTATTGGTTTCAACTATTTGAACATCAGTCATCAACCCTTGGTCGATTATGTACTAGTTTACAGCAGAACTCTACAATAACTTCAGTGTTATTTTTGTTATTGCAGTTTGTCACCGGTTAAAGATGAGAAAAAGAGGCCAGGAGATAACGGCATTTTCCTCGTAAACATGAAAGAAAAGGATCTTCAAGATTCAGAAGAGTACGAGCCTTATGACAATAGAGTCGTCGAGCATCCTACTACGTGAGTCCGTTCAAAAATACATGAATACCAAGAATCAATCAATCATTCATTCATTTGATATAATATTGCGCTAAGTCTAGTCTTGAGAGATTCGATGAGGAGTCTCACAAGTCGAAGTTCTAATCGCTATCTAAGCAAATAAGTACCGTACCTAGGTATATATACATTGTATAGTTCGTTGATCTAATTAAAGGCATGAGGCCCATAACCATTCCAATGCACTGTAAACAAATACCTACCCACATAGTTTGGCTCTTGGCAGCGGCCCAGCCTCTAACTAGTATGCGGGCATTGCGACCATTTTCCTAATTTCCGATCCAGTCAGGTAATGCTATATTTGGCTGGCCTTGGCGCAGTGATTCACAATATATCGAGAATGAGATCGGTGTGACCTCCGCTCGCTTCCTGATTCTTTCCCATCGCCGCTATCGGCACAAGAGCAAGGACTTTTCCTAGCAACTGTTGCGATGTTTTCTTAAAGGACATGCATGACATGGTTTTTAATAAGCAGTTTGCGGTGACTGTTTGGTTTATCGTTTTGCGTCTTTATGACTTCATTTCGTGTAGCATAATCATGCATAATATAGCTTCTACCAAAAATATGTTAGAGTTGATACTTAAAATGTTTCTAATATCTGAGAGTACCAAGTTAATATCTCCGCAATCTCTCTAAAATTGTGCTTCTTAGTTGAAACCCGTTCCCCTTCAATCAACCTCCGACTAGACAACATAGTCCTTAAATCGGGTAGAACCAAAAGGTCAAAACTAGTTTATATTCTAAGTATATCTGAACTCTATCGCTATAGTATACTGGTGTACTTAGATGACTAAACTTTAAGATGTGGTTACGGTGTGTATTTTTGTATTCAGGACACAAAATTCCGAGAAAATGTATACCGACCACAGATAATGTTTGTTACGTTGTTCATTACGTGCTTAGATGTAGAGTAGAGACTAGAAATGCTAAACACGTAATGAATGTGATTTGTTTTATAATTTGCCATCAAAACCATGTTTGTTGTTTAGTTTGAGGTAGATACTCGGGCGGTAGGGTTTAAAACGACGTCAATGCTTTTATTATACCTAAGGACATGATTTATACGTGCATTATGTATTCTATACGTGTTTTATTTCCACAGCAATACGGAAACCTTACTCCACCTTATGAAAGGGAGTCTCGGAACGGGGATTCTTGCGATGCCAAAGGCTTTCTCGAATGCGGGATACGCGGTCGGTGCTATTGGCACGGTCGTCATCGGAGTGCTTTGCACGTATTGCATTCACGTGCTAATCGACTCGTGCTACGTGCTCTGCAAGCGGCGGAAAATACCCTCGCTGTCGTACACTGCAGCAGCAGAAGCGGCGCTCTCTGAGGGGCCTGATTGGTGCAAGGCCTGCGCCCCTTATGCTGCGTAAGTATTTTCATATTTTTTTCCCTCCTACTCTTATATAAAACACTTATAGTGATACGTTTTAGACTTAACGTCCACTTAATTTAAACAAAACTCGTCTAGATAGTATATATATTTAATTGGTTGATTCCCAACACGTTAAATCCTTTATTATAAATCCAATCATCTGTTAGAACTCAAATTTGCGCGTGGGTTCGATCCCCACCCAGGACAAAAATGTTTGTGACGTACATCGATGTTTGTTCTGTGTCTGGGTGTAGTATGTATTATAAGTATGTATTTACGAAAAAAAAAGTATATAAGTATTCTATCAGCTATCTGGTTTCCATAATACAAGCTTTGCTTAGTATGGGGCTAGATGGCGCTGTGTGTAATAAATGTCCCCCCAATATTTATTTATTTTATTTATTTCTTTTTAAATTTAAAAATCGAAAGCAATCCAAACATTTCATTGTTGCAGGCATGTCGTGAACGCTTTCCTTCTGGTCTACCAAATCGGAACTTGCTGCGTATACGTGGTGTTCGTATCCGAGAACATCCACTTCGTGCTGCACGAACACTTCAAGATCGACATCACGGTCTTCCAAGTGATGCTGTGTATTCTCCTACCGCTGATCCTTATTAACTGGGTGCGGGACCTGAAGTACCTCGCACCGTTCTCGGCGATCGCCAATGCTTTGACGATCGTTAGCTTTGGAATTATCTTGTACTACCTCTTCAGAGAGCCGCCCACTTTAGAGGGAAAAGCTCCTGTAGGGAAACTGGCCAACTTCCCACTTTTCTTTGGAACTGTGCTGTTCGCCTTGGAGGCTATTGGCGTGGTAAGAGCAATTTTCAACACATTAAAACTAAGAAGATTTTTTGTGATCTCTCTTCAATATTTTCACCGCATTCTTTTGGCAGTAACAACAGCGTTTCTTCCCCGTGGTCCACCTACGTGCTACACCTAGGTGTTCCACGGGTACCTTTTTGCACCCGTGGCCCACCAGGTGTATTATTGGTCACTAAATATTTAATGACCCATAGTACACTTGATGTTCCACGGATACAATAAGGTACCCGTGGAACACCTATAGGTGAACCAATTAGATAGACCACGGGGAAGAACCGAACAACAGCAGTCTCTACAAAGTATTTTTTTGCAGATCCTTCCTTTGGAGAATGAAATGAAGACACCTAAGTCGTTCGTTGGGACATTTGGGGTCCTGAACGGAGCTATGGTCAGCATCATCACCCTGTACGTCGGTATGGGGCTGTTTGGATACCTCAAGTATGGCGATAAATCGCTGGGCAGTATCACGCTCAACTTGCCTTCTGATACGGAAATGTAAGTTATACCAATTAAGCTAAAGAAATACCTAAGTACTTGTTGTTTCCATGTTGGATTCCGTAATTGACATGATAGTAAATGAAAGTGACCTTTTGGTGGTAGATATTGAAAAGTTATACCTACATCTTTACCACGACATTGTGCTCAATCTTGAAGGCTTTACAATTCTAAATTAATTCAAATATTGCTGTCACCTTTTTACTAAGCATGTTAGCTAAGGACAGCAACACTACTTTAGTTAAAAACCTTCTAAATCGGCCAAATCATAGGTAATTCCAAATTCAAAAACCTATTTTGAAATCAATTCTATTTTAATTACCAATAGCAATTATTGATCAAGGTAGGGTTAGTGTTTATGCTGAACTCTCCCCACTAGCATTCCCTATGTCGCGGATGCCACATAACACAAAAAGACGGACGTGTCATTTAACCCATATATTAGTGAACATTTACAGAATGTTTACAACATCTGATTGCACTCTGCTTCGATTGAATATATTGTAATTTGTCAAGTATCCAAATCAGTCCAACTACTTTGGAAAACGTATTCATACGTACTCGTGTGTGCATAGGAGCATTTAACGTGACGTCGCCTTGCGATACAAAAAATATTTCTTTGTTTGCAGCTTGGCCAGCGTAGTCCAGTGTCTGCTAGCATTCGCCATCTTCATAACGCACGGGCTGGCGTGCTACGTCGCCATCGACATCCTGTGGAACGAGTATATCGGGAACCGCCTCCTTAACCAAGCGGGCAAGCACAGAATCGTCTATGAGTATTTACTGAGGACTTTAATCGTGCTAATTACTTGTGAGTAACATTATCATTTCTCCATTTTTTGTAATAGTTCCTACAAATATTTTTTGCTATGCCTTTTTTTGTACGTAGAGTTAGGGCTTTCGGTTTTCTGTATTATACGTAGATAGATAGATCTATCTAGGTATATCTCGCATATGAACTGGTAATGAAATAGACCTTTTTCTCTTTTGCATTATTAAAAATCTAGCGTTGATATCTTAACTCTTCTAACTTTGGCAAAGATTACTTATTTTCTACTTACGAGCCTTGCGGACTACTGTTCATGTCTGGCGCTATCTTGCTCACACATTTTTTTATTTTTTTTACATAATTATACATACAATAGCTGAATAAAGTAAACAAAAAACGCTATCACTGAATTTGCTGAGAATAACATTACACAAATATTTAGGAAAAATATAATTTTGGAAAAATTATGAAATGTGGTAGCGAAATAGAGACGAATCGTATTCTGAGCCCCAACTCCTACCGGGCCAGCTTGGTGTGATGTAACCTGTTTGTCCTACGGGGTTAGGCCTATGCCCAACAGAGGACTGTGAAGGTTAATTATGAAAAAGCAAAAGTTTAAAGTACATAAGTAGGTAGTGGTTTGCAGAAGTGTGTTAAAGAGTGTCGTTTTGTCCGCAGTCGGTATAGCGTCGGCCGTGCCCGAGCTGGACCTGTTCATCTCGCTGTTCGGCGCGCTGTGCCTCTCGGCGCTGGGGCTGGCCTTCCCCGCTTTCATCCAATCCTGCACCTACTGGTACTACGTGTCACGCTCCGAGCGCATCCGCATGATCATCAAGAACGCTATAGTCGTGGTCTTCGGCGTCCTCGGCCTAATTGTCGGCACCTGGACCTCACTCGAGGCGATCATCCTCAAGTTCTCCGCCGCGCCAAACCTCGCTGCTGCCAACGTCACAGACACGCCACTATTCCAAAACGATACCTCAATACACTGAGAATGTAGGCGCGTCGACGCGCCTACGCAGTGACAGTGCCATTCGGGACCGTCCTTATGTACCTTCGGCAATGCCTTTACTTTGAATGAGGGCAGCGTAGCCGACTGTACGGGCAGTGCAGCGATTCGAATGTAGATATTTTAGGTACATATTAATTTTATTTAAGTTATTATTCGTCTAGTTTTCCAGACAACCTTTAACATAATTTAGGAGATTATTCAGTCGTTAGTGTTGACTCATTGGTGTCCAATGTAGCTTTATTTGTAGTGCTAATAGGCTGATATGTAGTGACGCGTCAATTAATTGATACTTGATTTTAGCAGTATTACAGAAATATTAATAGAAATATCTTTAGATGTGGAAAAAATATCGTTTTTAATTGATTTAACATGAAAGCAAAACAAACACCATACCATATTATGGTGTCAAATTGCCATATTTTCGATATTTTAAAATATCAAAGCATTCGCATTTTACTAAGTATTGAATTTTATTGAAGTAAGCTTGATCGATGGAAGTATCTACATTACTCTTACAATTGGTAGATCAACTGAAGAACAAAGAAACTAAGCCATATCGTACGGTTGTTACTAATTTTAGTAAGTACATAATTTAGTGCTGCCCAACACAGTGAGATAGTTTATTATTTCAAGTGAAGCATGTGGCATTTCGTTAGTTAAGAGTAAGTAGTTAATTGTTACTAAGTACATACAATCTTTATACATTTTAAATTAAATGGCTTTCGTTGGAAGGATTTATTATATAGGCAGGTCATAGACTAACCCGGTAAATAGGCAGGTTGACATAACTACTAGACTAAACTCGATAGAGTTGAACACAATTTCAAACTCCAAAATCTTGTTTCGAACACTTATACTGAGTGAACTTTTATACCTTCAGGAAAAAAAAAGGATGTAGTGTACTCATAATTATGAACAACTTTTAGTAAGGGGCCAACCTTGAAATCGTGAAAAATATATCTGTTTTTCCATAGTAAAAGGTTACTGACCTTGGACAAAATGTATGGCACAGCTGTTTATTTTTCTGCTGTCGATTTCTAAGTTGGCCCCATACTAAAAGGTGTCCATAATGAAAAGTACACTACATCCAATTTTTTTCCTGAAGGTAAAAAAGTTCCCAGTACAAGTTATAATATGTGTGTGTAGTAGTTATATCACCTTTAGTTCGTCATTAGAACGTTTGACACCGATCGTTAAGTTTTCGGTATTTCTGTACCTACTTGTTGCAAGTTATACAGATGATAAACTAGGTTTTCAGTTAAAACACGCCCCTAAAAAGTTCAAACGCATAAAAAATCGTAAATAACTATATTTTTGAAATATTTTTTTATTACTTAATCATTCATATAAATATGTTTATTTTATTGAATAACCGAAGTTGTTGTACATATGTATATTTATACGCTTCTTGGTTTAAGTTACGATACGTTTAGAACAAATTTTACCTGGAAATCGTTACCAACCTGTATTTTGATAAATGACGCATATACAAACGTACGTTATGCGCGTACGTAAGGATGTACGTTATAATTGTCACACGTTGAAACGATTCCTTGCGATTTTGATATTCGATAGCAAAATCCTGTACAAAGTATTTTAAGCCAAGCGTGACGCGGTCGTTCTCTGTGATGTTGTAAAAATAATGTTAGCACGTAAATATTATGTTTGTTAGTTGTACCGTTGCGATGTGTATCTGCATCAGTGATAATATGCTCAGAGCGATGTGGGGTTTAAACCCTTATAAATAAAATATTATTTACTAATTACTGCATTTTTTTTTCTATTCCTACAAAACCATTCAGTACTTCATACCTACATAATTATGTAAAACACCCTGTCGCATGTACACATGTGTGCGTGTGTGACTGTTTTTAAACTACAGCATTTTCGTGGACCTAAATATAACATTTAATGTCGAATGATTTGCCAATTTGATTAAATGTTGAATGATTTGGCACGAAACAAAGGCAAATTTCTTACAAACAATGTTGGAGTCCTTTTTTAACAGACCGCCATGAAAAAGACAGCTATGTTTTTAAAAAGACCTGACAACTAAAGCCTTTAACATTGACTGTACTGATTCGATAAGAATTAACTAGATAAAAAAAACGTAATATTGTCTCTATACTTTGTCTAAATTAGGTTGATAACTTTGGCAGCTCACGCCCATGAAGTTTCGTATTCTTTTTTCGAATAAATCTAGTACAATCAATTCGTACTTCGTTGACGGGTACCGCCCACTTAGTTAAGTGCGACGCATAACGAACAACCACAGACTATCAATAATCGGTTTTGAAATAAAATAAATCGAATAATAAAAATTTACATAATATATAAGGGTAATGTATATTTTTTTGAAACGTGGTCTTTAACTGCTGGCCTTTTAGAGAAACTCAGAGTCACGCAACGGGCAATGGAGAGAGCTATGCTCAGAGTTACTTTGCGCGATTAAATCCGAAACGAGGATATTCGCCAAAGAACCAAGGCACCGACATAGCTCGCAAGGTTTGCAAGTTGAAGTGGCTGTGGGCAGGCCACATCGCTCTCGCTCGACGAACTGACAACCGATGGGGAAGAAAGATTCTTGAGTGGCGACCGCGAACCGTCCTACGCAGCGTAGGCGCGGCCTCCCACTAAGTGGACCGGGGACATTGTAAAGTCGCAGGCAACCGGTGGATGCAAAAGGCAGGTTGACGTACAGCGTAGAGGTCTAAGGGAGAGGCCTTTGTTCAGCAGTGGACGTCTCCGGGCTGATAACGATGATGATGAAAAGGTTATTCACCCTTTTTTTGTGCTCCGTTTTACACATTTTTGGGTAAAATATATTGTTTTGCCATACGAAATTCATTTTCAGTAAATTATTAGTTTTCTCATCACCGTCATTCTGATCTGCGGAGTCATGAGTTGTTAAGGCAGGGCTTTATAGTCATATTAATTAATACATTATTAATTTAGTAGAAAATAATAGATTTCGCATATTCGAAATCGAATCCAAGTTTACGAAAATAATAATCGAATAGGTTCATTACCGATTATACACCACCTCATCCGTACAGTGAGTTGTTAAAATTATCTACTTATTTTAGACAAATCATAATACTCGTCGCCCTGGAATCACAAGGCTTGGCTTTAGTATTCTAGAGGCTAAGCCTTTAAATTTTTTTAAAGCATTTCAATAACATTTTCTACTATATGGTATGGTGGTGAAACTCAAGAAGGAATAACAATAATATACTATTGTAATAAACCATTTAATGACTTCAAAAATAACATAAGTATTACAAATTTTCAACGAAGCTCAGCGACTGCCAACTAGACATGATAGAACCGTAATAAACAGTAACAATTATGAAAATATACCTAATTAAGTAAATTACACAAAATTACCTTTATAAGACTATAGAATAAAAAACAATATTATAGAAGCAGTGGTTTAGGAAAACGTATTTATATACAACATGTAACAAAAAGGATCAACAATACTGAAAGGGAATGTATGTACTCATCATTATAAACATTATTTACTATGGGGACAACCCAAATATCCGTAAAAAAAATTAGCTGTTCCATACATTTTGTCCGAGGTCAACGAACTTTTTGTTTTGTTATTACATGTTGTATATGGCAATAAACAATAAAAATAAATACTTAGTCTATTGTAATATTGTACTAAAAGTCATATTAGACTTCTCAATTACAACAACAAAGTCATTGTACTAATTACTGTGAACAATTTTTATTATGGGGCCAACACAGAAAACGCGAAAAAAAGCAACTCATTAAAATAAAATTACGGTTTTGTCATCATTATTGTAAATAATTATATTAATATTATTTCTTTTCATGTATTTCCCACATTATTTCCTAACATTCTTATCCTTCCCCTCTGACCATATTTATTAAACACTCCCAAAAAAAAGTTCACCTTTTTAAAAAATATTTTGATATGCTTACGTTTCCACGTTTTAACAAAAATTAATTTAAAAAACTAACCCTCCTCTTCCGCCTCATTACGTTCCTTATCCTCTTTCAAGAATAACTCCAAGAGAACATACGAGAAGAAACAGAAAAGGAAGTTCCCAAAGAAAATAAGAAGAAATGCCGCAAATCTACAAAATAACTTGACACTGCAAATGCACAGGAAGTGCGACGAAATAAGAAGAAAAAAAACGAAAGGTGGGTAGCAAATATCAGACCAATCTGTCAACGGGAAGCGGGATCAATTTGAATTACTCAATTTGAACCAAAAAAACTACAGCAAACACGGCAAAATAAATAAAACCGTTTAAAAATAAGCCGCTCCATACATAGAACCTGAATTTAGGGTTGGCCCATAGTTACAATTGTTCACAATGATCTCCTTCCGGCTTAGTAATACCGTCACGTGTAACCCTGCATAGGCAGGCTACTAGAAGGAACAATTTTATCCGAAATATCTTGTGGCAAAATAAATAGTGGCTTATGAAATAAAGTATAATATACAACTAAATACACTAACTCCCTTTGTAATCAACATAATTTAATCACTTGTTCGTTTCCCACCACGTTGTAACACAGAAAACATAATATTTAGTACTATGTACAGAAAATTCAATAACATAGAAAACACGTCTTAAAATAGTTGAACATCACATTATATTTATAAACACAAGCATTTGATTATGACATTGTTGTAGTTATTAGGGACGTTTAGACGTGTTTTCTATGGGAGTGAATCTGTCCTGGGGCCGTACCATGAACCCTTATTGCGGGACCGAACAGTCGGCTGCCGACGCCGCACGACTGCGAACCGTATTGCGGGGCGATAACATTAACAGTCGTGCAGCATCGGCAGCTGAGCCTATTCGGTCCCGCAATAAGACTTCATGGTACGGCCCCAGGTGTACATAAGAACAATAAAGAATATAAAATAAGCATCAAGTCCTTCCTGCATTAAAAAATAACAGCGCAAACACTTTCACATGTCATTAAAGAAATTAAACTTGATATTTTCCCATTGCTTTGTAAATAAGAGATATAAAATAACTTTTGCTCCGTTATTATATGCCATACAGCCAAATTAAATCATTTTTAGTATCAAATTCATTAATAAAATGTTGATAGACGCTGATATATATAAAACGGTATGTTACTTAAGCACCTTAAAGTATCTTCGTAACAGAAATCCCTGGCATAGGACAAAAAAACAAAGTAGTTCAAGAAATATCTGGTCTGGCCTCTTTGATCTCTGAGTCTTTTCAAATCTGCATCAAATATATGTTTTATGAAAAATCATTTTATAGACGGTACATTTTCGCAAAAATTCCTTCCAAATGTTCAAAAAGGAATAGTGGAGACTTGAAAAGTAGGCGTGTAGAGGTACATCAAACAGGATCCTGGGTAACATAATCACAGGGTGTAAGGGAACCGTTCCTGTAAGGAAGACATGCGATAGTACAGGTGATTACTATTACGATACAGCACAAAGAAAATAATAATTGCATTTTAGTCCTCAAAGCTAATGTTTCCAGTGCTCGTGATAAAAATAAAACGACATAAAAAAAAAACGCGTTTCTTTGGGGATCCACTCGCAAAACTTTTAGCAGTTGGCGCCAGCAGCGATCCGGACATGTCAAAATGTCAACAAAACCAACTGTATTTTTTTTCCCTTTTCGTTATTGGCATCGCACTTCGTGCATTCTGCTGAGTCAAGTATAATGTATGCAGTAAGTTTTTATTGTATCATGTCAAATAATTCATAAAATCATAGTCAGTCAATAAAATTAATCACAGTCAAGTCCAAATAATGCCCTAGTAAAGTTGTGGCGACTCTACTAAAGCTTTCACGGAGTTTTGAAAACAACACAGAAAGACATGTTTCACTGCATTATGTCACTTGCCCTTGCATAAATTTATCAATTATTATACTTGACACTGACAGAATGCACGAAGTGCGATGCCAATAACAAAGGAAAAACTAGTTCAAGGAAAAATACTGGGTACTGTGCTTTGTTTTAAGAATATAATGGATGCTGTTGATAGTCTGTAAATAGATTTATAGGTTAGATAGTTGTTTACATTTTATGTTGGACAGAGTTTTAATTAGCATCGCAAAGGATTGCTGTACAAGCCAGTATAATATGCAGATTCTCCCTGGTAATCCGAGTCTTTAAAATGTTCTCTGAACAGTCTTGAGTGAACTGACGACACAAAGATTTTCTTCATAAAGCAATTTCCTACTTCTTTGTCAAAGAGGGTTTTTTGGGAACAGATGTTTAACAAGATTGGAACATCCTGGTACAGAACACAATGGCATATTGGAATCGAATAAGAGTAAACCCACAGAAAAGCGAAAGCTTAGGTAGAACGGCTGTCAAAACGATGTTGTAAAGCATTTGTACGGAAAACCGCTGTCGCCAGTTTCACACATAATTGTATAGAAACTGCGACGTTAAAAACCCATTAATTGGTCGCGCATTTGAAGTAAAACGTTAGAAATGACATTTTGAAACAGATTAAAATTGATCTAATTACGATGCAATATGGTTTGGTTTCCTACGCGTCTATTTAGATTGTCTTTTTGAGTATTTTGGTAGAATTGTCATTAAGCGCATTCGCACTCAATGCCGGCTAGCGCAGCCCGTCACATTTCCATTCTATTCACTTCTCTCTTCAGTGAGTAAAACAGTGTTGATCCCCATTGCATCGTATGTAATCACCAGAACTATATCACCTGTCTTCAATTCCAGGAGCGGCTTCCTCACATCCCATATATGTGTGCAGGAACACTGCTAATAATTAATGCTCTGCTCTGCTAAGAGTGCAATTTTTAAAGACAAATGAAATGTTGTATTTTTATTGTCCTCTTGTTTTCGTCATACGGGCAGTGCATATTATATCGTATGTAAAAAAAGCTTTAACAAAGCCGGGGACGTCATTTATATTACATAAACATAATTATTAACATATCTTATGTACGAATAATGAACTAATTATTTTATAATTCATAATCATTGCAAGTATACTCGATAATTCGCTTCGCTAATTAAGTGAGGGAGAGGGGGGAGGGGGTATTGCGCTGATTATTAACGTGATCCAAACGACACATCAATAAAGTGCAATCGAAAACTTGGAAATAAGAATAGCTAATGAACATAATTAATTTTAAGTTACTTGAAGGGATTATCTTATATAAACTAGGTACATCGCCCGATTTGAGTGGTTTACTCTGACTTTCCCTGACCAGCTTGAGCTCCCCAGACTATCCCTAACTTCAGGTTATACAAATTCAGTAAATATATATAATATTATCAAAAGAATTCAAATTTAGAAAATCACTAACTCATTATTTTAATAATAAACCTTAGGTACAACAAACAACCCTTTCTTAAAATTTAAAAGTGTAAACTTAAATAATAAAGTCGTAGCGCCTTACAAAATAAAATCGTAACACGAATTCACCATTTGTACTAAAGTGACTTAAAACTAATTGGAATTATCCTTTTAATGGCTTAAAAGCCATATGAAAGAAATATTTACAAATACAAATCTTAATATGCTACGTGGCGGAACATCAAAACTATAACACGGAAAACAATCCAGATTTTGAATGTGGGAGATTTTGAAATTGACCTTTAAGGACAAAGGGCACACATAACAAAATTTGTAATTTAAAACAATAAAGAAACAATTTAAATCGGTTCCTTAAACATTCAGACAGAAAAGTGCAAGTCTATTAAGACAAAAACGTATACACAATTACAAATCATATCACGCAGAAATCATAGTAAAAAGTAAAGGATATGCAAGAGAGTTTCGTTTAAACGCCTGAAGTACGTCTAGCCGCTAGAAAGGCTCAGCTCGTGACAACCACTACACGTAAACATGTTACAAAGCGAACTAACTTATTTGTACATAAAATAGACTATAATGAGTTATATTATGAAAAATGACGTGGTTTTGACACATTTTGTTATATTTATACGGGAATACTCACGTTTAATTAAAACGGATACTCCGACTATAGTTTCGATCACATCCGGTGATCTTTTAAATGGTTACGGACGGTTTTAAACGCGAGTATTCCCGTATAAATATAACAAAAAGTATAATGAGTTCTGTTCAGTAATCATGTTTTTTTTAGTTGCCCGACTAATCAGAGAAATTGAATGTGTTGTACACACTGGAGACAGTGCCGTAAATAGGGCGGTGACAGCGGTGCCCAGCCCTGGAGGGGCTCAAAAATTACCATACCAGCCCGCCTAGCACGCGAGCCGTGATAAACGTCTATCCACTCTTTTTTCCCCGCGAAATCGAGACAGATGTATCCCATATTCTAGCTTTATCACTTTCCCGCGCGGAGAAAGACCAATTAGTTCTCGGCGCGTGCTAGGGGGCCAGGAACAAGTTTTGAATATTTTTCTTTTCAAGGGCGCAACAGGGTAGATGACTGATGTTTATATAGTTGAAACCAATAGCTTTGATGAAGAATTTAAGTACATATAGCATGTTTATAAAAAAAATATGAGCGTTTAAAGTTTTTGTTAGAGACAACTCTGCCCCTTTCCTAGAAAACAAAAAATGACGTCACGCCTTACTTGTCAGAATAGAATTTATATGGCGTACAGAGACGTCACGATTTGCTGTTTCGCCTCTCTGTCTAGCATATTAAAATGCTTATAAGTTGCTTATTTTTGATCAGATTTTCGTTTTCTTTTCATTAAACAGCAATATTTATGGGCTATATTTTACATTTTATCAGGATAATTAAAAAAACCAGTCATCTAGCCTATTATAGAAGCTCACACCGGGCGCATAAAAGGCTATTTACGGCACTGACTAGAGATACCTAGTGTATGGTTGGATCATTTCTTACCAGCGTCGTAGCCGGCTAGTATGCTGCGTAGAGCCGCTTTCAGCTGCTGGTTGTGCTCCGGCTCGTATTTTGAGAGGTTGTTTCGGCAGCAAGGGCAGGCCAGTGCACCTGTCGCCTTAAACGCTTGTTTCAAACATCCCTGGAAAAGTAGGAAATAAGAATTACACACTGACTAATTTCCTTGCATACTTAACCCGCATTTCCTTGTTATTAACCTTAAGATACAAAGGAAGGACATTATAGTCATCGATAAGTTATTTTTGTGCGGTTTTTTTGTGTCGTACAAGAAACCTCGACATAAAATCGTGAGGTCGTGGGTTGAAATCTCGGGCCCGTACCAATGAGCTCTTTGGAGTTGTACCTTTTTTGGGGTTGTTGTTGTTGTTGCTTGTCGGTAAAGGTAAACACCGCTAGGAAACCTGCATACGTCCAAAGAATAAATGCAAAAGCTTCATTGAGCTAATATCTAAAGTCACAATCTCGAAGTGAAAACAGTCAAAAAACGTCCGACTGCCGTTGTACCTATACGTGCATTATGTAGTTCACAATTGTTCGAATTTAGACGTTATGTCGCTTGTATAGCAATGTAGGCTTGAGCGCTTGTGTCTTATCGTAGTTCAAATCGTTCAAATAGTCGGCGCACTGTATGGCGTGCGCCGAGTTTTGGCTCGGGCATTTTTTCTGCACGTTTGTGACTCTATAGATATTAGCTCAATGAATAGCTTGCGTGAATCCACCAACCTGCAACTGAGCCCGCGTGATATGATAGATATGACGCAATCCTTCCGGGGGACTATTAAATTAATTAGACTATTAAATTAAAAAGGATGACTACGGTAATGTGGAAGGTGAGTGCTCACCATACAGAAGTTGTGCAGGCAGGGCGTGGTAACGGGAGAGGCGGCCACATCTTGGCAGATGATGCAGAGGAACACCTGCGTCACGTGCTCCACGAACTGCTGCGCTCACACAAACATACTCACATTAACCAACACAAACAGACATTATATTATGAAAACTGACGTGGTTATGAGACATTTTTGTTTTATATGTACGGGAATACTCACGTTTACTTAAATCGGATACTCCGACTATAGTTTCGATCAGGTCCGGTGACCTTTTACAAAATGTAAAACCAGAGCGCGTCGCGCGTGCAGCTGCGTCCTGCTTAGCACTGAAAGCGGCTTTTTGGAAGAGGTCACCGGATGTGATCGAAACTATAGTCGGAGTATCCGATTTAATTAAACGTGAGTATTCCCGTATAAATAAAACAAACAGACATAAAAAAACTTATTTATGATCTACCTTTAAGGTTGTAAGGGCCTATAAAGCGTTGCCAACAGATGGCGCTAGAATAATTGCATTGTTTTTTTTATAACGTAGGTAGCAATTCAATTTGAAGAATATTTAATTGGCGTACATGAACTGGTACAGTGATTGTAAAACTATAACACATACAATAACATAATCGCCATATACGTTCCTTTTCTGCTGCGCAGCGTTCAGTATCATCATCATCTTCATCCAATTGATAAAGGAACGAATATAGCTAACTTGTTCGGTATACAATCAACATTATTTTTTTTCTTACTTATTGGCATCGCACGTTGTGCATTCTGCCAGTGTCAAGTTTATGAATTTTCACATTTATTTGTTATCATCAAGTCAAATAAGTCATGAAGTCACAGTAAGTCACACGAAATTAGTCATAGTCGAGTCCAAGTCATACCCTAGTAAAGTTGTGGCGACTTTACTATGAGCTTCTATGGAGTGTTGAAAACAACACGAAAAGACATGTTTCACCACATTATATCACTTGCCCACACTCGTGCATGTAATTCAACACTCAATGAATAAAACACCACCATTTTTAATCATTAATTCACGAAAAAGCACAAGTTTAAGAAAATAATAGAATGCAACGACATGATTTTTCCGTGTTCCCGCCAGAACTCCCACAATCAACATTATGGGTGATTTACAATCACTACACCAATAAACCTTCGTCATTTAAGATCTGCTTCAAATTGAATGGGAAGTTTTCTGACAGCTGTCAGAACGTAGTTCTACAGCTAAAGGATAGATGGCGCTGACGAGATATAATTCTCTTTATTTTAATTTTTTTTATGTAAAAGCAAATACTCTACTAATTACTTATCCGCACTTACTAATTTGTGTTGTGGAAACAAATGCATAGGAAATATCATGGGCAAGTACTTTGTTAGACAAACAGAGACCTTTTTCACCTTTTGTTTTCATTTTTGACCTTTTCACCTTTATTCATTCAATAAAAATACTATTTAGAATCATGTCTCGTCAACACCATCTAACGAATTTTTATGTTTTTTTTTATTGGCTATGAGATAACCGCCCCTTATCACACTAGCGGTTTGCGAGCGTCTTCAAAGCGGAGCGGATGCAGCGAATATGTCGCGAACACGCCGCGGCTGCACAGCGAAGACGTGGGGATTACGCAACGTTTTCGTCGCCTGTTCGCGGCGAGTCCACGACGTACAATACACTCAGTAACAGAATGGATTCCGACGAGGAAACACTTCTGTTGGCTTTGTTACTTCGAAGACGCAGAAAATAAAAGTATTCAAGCACGAAAGGGTTCTGTACGAGAATGTACAAAATTCCGTTCGCGGCGTGATCGTTGCGCGTCCGCCAGGTATCACAGCGCGCCCGCTCCGGTTTTTAAACGCTCGCAAACAGCTAGCAGATAGCAGCTAGTGTGATAGCAGTCTAAGCCGTAAAAACATTTTTTTTCAGTAACGCTGCATTAGACCACCGGGCTTTAAGAATCATAAAGCTTTGTTTTGTCGTTCGTTTTTCATTATCAAGTTGTAAACTGATTGATATATTATTTCTGTTAACCATTCTGCAGCGGAAAATAGTAACACTAATTTAATCAACAATGCAAACGTATTGTTGATTAAATTAGTATATGTTTTTTACTATATTCTTCATGATTTAACAGCTGGACCGAGTATTATAAAAGTAAATATCGACACATAGTACGCGGGACAATATCGACACAGTAGTATGTGGGAAAACTGAATAATCGCTATAAGCCGAGGGGCACAACAAATTAAATTTAACATACGCGGTTAGCCGCAAGCCTTATTTTCAAATATAAAAAAATACAAAATAATATCGGAACAATTCTTACCGTCTTGCCTTTGGTGTTGCAAATTTCTAGACACTCTTCCCAAAGTTTGACGTTAAGAGTATCTGCTTTGATCTCTTCTAGTTCTTTGTCACTCAATTTACTTTCGACAGGCTTTGGTGACTTCTTTGGCGGCGACTTGGTGAAAAGTTGGCTTATAGTACTTTGGTTTTTAACTTTTACAGTTGGGCTTTCAACTTTTTTCGCTTCTGGAACAAAATATAGGTTTATAATTTATTTACAACATTATATTTTAAACATTGTCATTAAATTTTACAAAAAATACCGTAATCATCTTTAGGTTAGCGTGATCATTCTCGAAAGTACATTCAAAACTTACGTCTTCCCCTTTTTTTGACCGGCTCTGCATTGCCCTTGCGTTTTTTATTCGGCGGTGATCCTTCACTCTCTGTCTCCGTCTCAGTAGCTTGATTGCTATCTCGAAGAGCTCGTTTCTTTCTTCCTTTATTGGTGTCCTTGGGGCCTTTGCCAGTCTTTTCCTTTAGAGCCTTTTTTTCGGCTTCTGCTTCTAGGTACCCATCGGGATACTGGAAAGGAAGTTTTTTTTAACGGGAGGTTTAATTTCAGGGACGAGTTATTTGTTTTTTGTTTAGGTCATCAGTAAATGCTGCGAAACTACTCTACTACTATCTTACTCTTATGAAGAATATTATGTTGCCTTACAACTCAGTTGGTAGTATGTCTGCCTTCAGAGCTGTAGGGCGTGGGTTCGTTCCCCACCCAAGGCTAACATTTATGTGACTAACATATAGATGTTTGTTTTGTGTCTGGGTGTAGTATGTATCATAAGTATGAATTTACAACAAAAATAAACTTATATTAATATTCTATCAGCTATCTAGTTTCTATATTGCAAGCTAGATGGCGCTGTGTGATTTATTTTTCTTTTTTTTCTTTTGTGTTTACTCATTAAGTGAATGTAATAATCTTTAAAAAATATAAATCTAAAACCATATTCTCATTAAGTGAATGTTAAACAAATTAAGTGTCAGGTCATATCATAACAGATAATGATGTCTGACAATCTGGTCTTAGATAGGTTTGTATTTGACTACACTTTGTTATGCAATGTGATTTAGGATGGAGCACGCTTATCTGCAAGAAACGTATTAAAGCCACCAACCAACCTATTTAAAAGATACCTCATTCAAGGCTTACTAGTGTATTGTACCTTATCCAGCTTTGGATAAGGTACAATATACCCAAATAGTGCAATGATGCAATATGCATAATTAATAATGATGTATTTTGCATCCTTATGAGAATTAGGATAGATTACAGACAGATGTCAAATTAATACTGTATAGCCAGCTCTCTTATTTGTACAATTATTTTTTTATGACTGACTTTATTTGGTTATGACTTTAACAGCCTGTGATGTATGTTAACATCTGTGTGTTTAATGTTCAAGTGTGTTTGCTCCTCGAATCTCCTAATAAACACCTTATAATATTTCTACAAATGAAGTGGCTATCGACGCGTTTTAGTATTCCGCTTTTTTGGGCAGTCGTGTAAAAATGTGGCGTGGCGAATGGAGGTACAAGGATTTTAGTTTTTCAACCGACCAATCATGTTTCAGGTATATGTAAATAGCTCGATACTCACGACTATAGGAAACTGCTTCGCACCGGGCTCCCAAGGCGCCGGGTTGGGGTCGTCGCGTCGCAACAGATACTTCCAAACTCGATACCCCGACAGACCTTTCTCCGGGTAATACTTGACAACTTTGTAAATGCCATCATACCTAGAACGCATGATATTCAAATTCATTATATCTATAAATTATATACAGGTCAAGCTTAATATTAACTTAATGCAAAGTGCATAGGTGCTAGGTGCTTAAAATATGTCGTCATTAAGTAAACTATAAAGTTAAGCGTACTTTGTAGCGATCATTTCAGCCCTTCGAGAATACCAGCACCACCGAGCATACGACCATTGGAGACGCCAAAAACAATAATATAACTACATGATTTACTGCCACTTTTGGCAGAGGACGAGGTAAACACGCGTGGTTAACTCACGACACTGCCAAAAGGTATAGTCTAGGCGGTCTTTGCTCGTCAGCGGGTCAGTCACAACTAAAAATAACAATAATCAGGAGCTGCGTTAGGTGTTTGTACAGGTCCGTGGTAAACAAATACACCGATTTTTCTTATTGATTTATGTTTATGTAAAACCGCTCCCGCTATCCAGGTTGGATATACCAAGGGTTACGTACCGTATGCCTTCTTTAGGTGCATATTTAGGGAAGTGCTTGAGCATCTTGTATGACCTGACGACGCGCACCGGCCTGCCGTCGCGCCAGTTCTCGCCTGCGTCGCCGCCTTCCTCGGTTATCTTTTTTACGGCGCAGTTGCGAGCCAGCGCCCTTAAAAAGATATTGTAACCGTTGGACAAAAAAACAAGAAATAAACCTGTCTATAATATAATATGCATGAGTTTGAATTATTAAAAATAATAGAATAAGTGGAGAGTTTAACTGAATCTGATGTTAACATCGAAAAAATTATTGAAATCGGCTGGTAAAGTTCTGAAATATAAGCGTTCAAAGTGTTTGGGTTGGAGTCATTTGTCCATATCTAGCAATACACGTACTAGTATACAATTTGTTTGCTAGTGCTTTGACGTCATAAGCTACACCAAGGTCTTTGACTTATATCTTAAAATGATAGAATGTGAAAATACAAGTAGACTATAGTCACATTTACCAGGTCCTCTATTTCTCTTAATCTCGTAGGTTTCATATATTCTTTCGTACATATTGGCAAAACTTGTGAACATGTTTTATTTGTACGCTCTACTGATGTCTATAGCAACGAACTGACAACGAAAATGTGGTCTATGAGAATAAAGCCCGCATGCCTTGTAAAACCAATCTTAGATAAAGATTATTGGACATAGCACAGTGTATAATAGGGTAGATGACTGATGTTTATATACTTGATTGAAACCAATCGCTTTAATGAAGAATTTAAGTAAATATAAGATATTTATTGAAAAAATTATTTTAATCGGTTACTAATGTTCTGATATATAAGCGTTTAAACTTTTTGGTAGAGAAAATTCTGTCGCTTTCCTACAAAACAAAAAATGACGTCACGCCTCTATGCGCCATACTTGTCAGAATAGAATTTATATGGCGTACAGAGAAGTGACGTCATAATCTCCTCTATGTCTAGCATGATATTAAAATGCTTATAAATTGCTTTTTTCGGATTATATTTTCATTTAATCAGCTATATTTATGGGTCACAATTTAATAGGACAATAAAAACAAATAGGATTTTACAATTTAATTAGGACCAGTTATCTAGCCTATTGCCAGGGGGGTGTCACTCCGCAGTTTAGGTATGTTCAGCCGGCACTCCGCCCGGGAGGGCAATGCAAGGCTAACTAAGCATACGTGATAGAAAGAGAGCGGTATATCTAGGTGAATATAGCGAGCGGTATCCAGCGCTGTGCTAGTTGAATTGCTACTTTATTGCCTAGTAGATAGAGTCCTTATTTATTTCAATCCTTTTGCGGAGTGAACTTTCTGTACGTAGTACTATTATTTATTCTGTGCTATTGCGCTTACTTGTTTTCCCTCGTGAGCATCTGATCACACGATTGTTCAGCGGTGCGCTTGTTTCCTGAGAGGTCGCGGCCGCCGCTGCCGGTGTACGTAAACTCGTGGCCATTATCCACGTCGTCTTCATAGCCGCCTATAGGTTCAAAAATAACTATTTAATCCAATGAAAATAAATGCGGTATCTACCTTCGCATTAACCGCGTGACCACTTCCCACCTAAGGCCATTCCAAAACGCAACAGCGCAGTTGTTCGCATACAATTCGGCCACGTTTAGGGCCTAAACATATGCAGCGGCGCGGCCGCCGCAATACGAGTTTAGTTTTTTTGTAGTGGTAGGACTCTACTGCAGAGTCCGCCTGGGGAAGTACCACACCTTTGCCAGTTATTCAACCGCCAAGCAATAGTGTGCAAGCATTACTGTGTTCCGGTTTGAAGCGCAATTAGAGATAAATTACTGGGTATGAAGAGAGTTAACATCTAATATCACAAAAGTTCACAATTCTGGCACTGCTACTGTTAGTGGCAGGCGTAACGCTTACCACCAGACGAGCGTCTTGCTCGTCTCGTCACTTGATAGTATTGTATAGAGCCTGTTGGATCCCACTGCTGGGCCGCTGTCAGTATAACTGGACGTGTATGGTTTCGTGTAAACTCACAGAGCAGCGGCCGGGCCGCGCGGCCGCGCCGATTTATATGTTTAGGCCCTTAGACTCGTGACGAAATCACTAACTTTTCATTCTGCAAATACGCACTTTAACAGAAATTACACCATAGAACAAACCGCCGTATCAATAATATTAGTGAACATAATATGAAAGTAGGTTTACGAACCAGAAAGCACTATACTGTAGGCGCCTTCGACGTCGCGTCCGTGTATCCCAGACACCGGAGGCCTGTGCACGCCTGACTCCGACAACTGAATAAATAACGTGCAAATCAATGGGGATCCACACTGCATTTTTTTTAATGGGTTTACACTTATTAGTCTAGGATTACAAGGGAGAATCTGCATATAATGGTTTGTACAGCAATCCTTTGCCTTGCTAATTAAAGCTCTGTCCAACATAAATGTAAACAACTATATCTACAAATCTATTTTCAGGCCGTCAACAGCTGCATAGATTCTTAAAACAAGGCACAGTACCCAGTATTTTTCCTTGGACTAGATTACCAACAACGCCCTCATCAAGAGCAGATACATATAAGTAAAGGTTAACAAGAAAACTTGATTTTGCCACATCCGGACCGCCGCTGGCGCCATCTGCGAAACGTTTTTCCTGTGGAACCTCATTGTAAAATCACAGAAAACATTAAAGTACCGCTTGCAGACGATTTACTCTCAAAGAAAATCATCATATTCAGTGCAAGCTAATTTGCACTATATTGGCATTGTTATAATTCATCATCATCATCAGCCCGCAGACGTCCACTGCTGAACGAAGGCCTCCCCCTTAGACCACCACACTGTACGACAACCTGCCATTTGCATCCACCGGTTGCCCGCGACTTTTACAATGTCGTCGGTCCACCTAGTGGGAGGCCGCGCCTACGCTGCGTCTTCCGGTTCGCGGTCGCCACTCAAGAACCTTGCTTCCCCATCGGTTGGCAGTTCTTCGAGCGATGTGGCCTGCCCATTGCCACTTCAACTTGCAAACCTTGCGAGCTATGTCGGTAACTTTGGTTGTTTGGCGAATATCCTCTTTCCGGATTCAATCGCGCAAAGTTACTCCTAGCATAGCTCTCTCCATTGCCCGTTGTGTAACTCTGAGCTTCTCCAAAAGGCCAGCAGTTAAAGACCACGTTTCAGTTCCATATGTCATCACTGGCAACACACACTGGTTGAAGACCCTTGTCTTCAGCCACTGCGGGATTTTGGACGAGAAGATATTAGGCAATTTCCCGAACGCTGCCCATCCGAGTTGAATTCTTCGGGAGACCTCTTTGTCAAAGTTAGACCTACCTAACTGAACTATCTGTCCAAGGTAGTTGTAGTGGTCAACAACTTCGAGTATCGTTCCCAACAACAACCGGTACGGGTACAACATGGACATTGGACATGATCTTTGTCTTGTCCATGTCATTGTTATAATAGGGTAGATGACTGATGTTTATATCATTGAAACCAATAGCTTTGATGAAAAATGTAAGTAAATATAGTACGTTTAATAAAAAATAAAAAAATCGGTTAATAATGTTCTGATATATGAGCGTTTAAAGTTTTTGTTAGAGACAACTCTGTCCCTTTCCCACAAAACAAAAAATTACGTCACGCCTTACTTGTCAGAATAGAATTTATATGGCGTACAGAGAAGTGACGTCACGATTTGCTGTTTCGCCTCTCTGTCTAGCATGATATTAAAATGCTTATAAGTTGCTTGATTTTCGTTTTCTTTTCATTAATCAGCTATATTAATGGGCCGCATTTTAATATGACAATTAAAAAACCAGTCATCTAGCCTATTATCGTGTCGCTAATTCGCTCTAGTGCAGAGGCGCGGACGCAGCCGGCGGGAGCCACGTGACTTCTACAAGCCAAGCGCCATACTGGGAAATCGACACTGTCATTTATACAAATAGGGTACAAATTAGCTTGTACTGTATGAATATTTGTAGTATTCATATTTGTAGTAATACATGATTGTAGTCATAGATATTTCTACGTTCTCCATGAGAGTGAATCTTCTGTATGTAGTACTATTATGTATTCTGTGGTAAAATATTATTTTTCAACAAAATTCCAATATCTCATAAATACTTTACTTGAATTCTAAAGCGCCAGCACATTCCGACTTCGATGCCTGGAATGGGGCCAAAATGGTTGGCAGGCATGGCGGATGTTTTGGTTTTACCTGAAAAAATGCACACAGGCTCATAGACAATAGATAGATCACACACACCACACACACACCCATCAGCCAGAAGACGTCAACTGCTGTACGAAGGCCTCCCACTTAATAGGAAGGTGTTGCCATAATCCCCACGATTGGCAGGCGGCTTTGAGATCGCAGAATGCTCACCGCCGTTAACCAAGAGTATGCTGCTGCCTGTGTTTTTTTAAAGGCAGCAAAGGGGACTAAACATATTTTATGTTGGACTTGAATACGCTTCATTCAGCATTTCACATTTGCTCATATGTATTGCCTTTGCAGTAATCTAATACTATAAGAATCTCTGTCCTGACTGACTGACAGACAACGCACAACCGCTGGTCGTACAGACTTGAAATTTGGAGGGTGTCTTGATGCGTAGGGGCGTACTAAGAAATGATTTTATGAAATAAAATAAATAAATAAAATAAATAAATATTGGGGGGGTCATTTATTACACACAGCGCCATCTAGCCCCATACTAAGCAAAGCTTGTATTATGGAAACCAGATAGCTGATAGAATACTTATATAAATATATTTTTTCGTAAATACTTACTTATAATACATACTACACCCAGACACAGAACAAACATCGATGTTCGTAAATTCGACCTCAAAGGGTAAAAAAGAAAAGGGGGGGGGGGGGGGGAAACCTTTGTACGAAAGTCCTTTGTTTTAGGACTTTTAGTCATGAAAATTTTACATTGGATAGTTCTTTTAAAAAAATGCTGTTTTCAATTAAAAATTGACAGGGATGATTTAAGGGGGGGAAAGGGAGGGTGGAATGTTGTATGGATCGTTCTTTGTTTTTGAAGTTATAGTGATGAAAATTGATATTTGGGGAGTTCATTCAAGGGGGGGTAAAAAAAATGGTGAATTTTGGGAGCGGGCCAAATTTCTTCCGTAGGCGGACGAAATCGCGGGGGACCTCTAGTCTACTAATAAAACGTTACTGTGATGATAGCTCTTCTTTTTAATAGTTGAACTAAAATGTACTAGTTGTACTTTATATTGTACTAGTATTTAGAAAAACACTTGAAAATTAGGAAAAGTGGTCATAACATAATGTTACAAGCAGGCAGTAACATTCTCTAGGATACTGAAATTCACTACGTACTACGTACATTCCCTGTTTATGTGAGCAACTATTTCTATAAAAAAAAGTAAGTAAGTAAGTTCGTATAGGCTGAGTGGCCAGGCCTAGTTTCAGAGTTAGTGTGCCGCCCGAAGGCCTCTGACATGTCTATAATAAGTGGTCCTAAGAATTGACATACTGATTTTTGTTCTTTTGTCTTTAGTCATACGCATCTAGTCATAAACTACTGTAGTCATAATGATACATGCACATAATTTTTTACCGGTATAATTATTTTTTGTCCTTGTGTTTGTTAATCCTAATAGTACTGTGACATAATGGTTATACATCCTAAGATTAGTTGTCATAAATAGCAATTTTACTAATTTCTTTGATCATAGAGTTATTTTCCTAAGAATGATTAGTGCTATTAGCTTTATTGGTTTAGTTTTTTTCTTGTTATTTAGCTCAAGTAGTGGTGTAATGGAAAATGGAACATACTGTATGTACCTATATTAAACCCCGGTGACAGATCTGACTCGGATAGGTTAGGCTAAGGCGGGAGCGAAGCGAAGGTTTTTTTTTATTTCAACCCAAAAATCCGTCTTCCGGCTGTTGACGTGATGCACCCCAAATTGAGTTGGTTAGGTTCGAAATGGGTGACAGATCCGAATCAGAGCACCCCGACTCCACAGTCTTGTGGTCCCTACCCCTAGAGTGTATATAAAAAGCGCGGGAGCCAGAAGCTCAAGGGGGGTCCTGAGGGGAGCGATCCAGCGATAATAAGTAATGAAGGGTATAATTAATAGTAACATACCAACGCAAGCCATTCCTCTGCCCCAATCTCTGTTGCTCTTTGTAGCAGCTTTCTTAGTCTGTTTGGCGGCTCCTGGGCGGATGACATCATTGGGGTCCCGTTTGCAAGATGGACAATACCAATCTTCTTCGGGCAAATCCGTCAATGGGGGCGACAGGCAAACCATGTGGAAGCCTTTGTTGCATTCATCACAAAGTACTATCTGTAGAGCAAAAGTATAAAGTAAGTATTTATTTATTAAGAACACCAACATGATGTACGTCATTGCACACCAACAGAGACAGGGCAGTTATTAGCTAAACCAGCTACATAAGGTGGTACGTAATCAATCATGATCACCAGATATGTGCATACGTCATCAGCCATAAAACGTCCACTACTGGACGAACGCCTCCTACGTAATAGAGGGGTATTGCCATTATTCTTACGCTTGCCAGGCGGCTTGGGGATCGCAGAATGCTCACCACCGTTACCCATGAGGACGCTGCTGCCCATCCTCCAGCGTCCAGCGTGGGTCTGGTTGCTTTTTAAGAGCATACCCAGGTCAGATATATGCATAATCAGCGTTTTAGTAGTCTACTGCTACACTTAGGCCTACCTTCGAAGGCCGATCGGGTCATATTCACCACCATGGTCCAGTTACGGGTTGGTACATTCACATATGCCATAGAATTTCTACTCTGGACATGTTATGCGGGTTTCCTCACGATGTTTTCCTTCACTGAAAGAGCCAGTGAATTGAGATAGAGAATCCATACGTAAACTCCAAAGAGCTCATTGGTACCGGCTCGGGATTTGAACACTCACGATTTAAAATCGAGAGGTTTCCCTATTAGGCTCCCACAGTTTCTTAAAGTGGTCTATAGTATACAATACAATATACTCTACAGTGGACAGAATTGTGTGGCGTGAAGAATTATGAATTTTCATGCTCTAGAATCGACAGAATGAAAAACACAGAAACACACGTACAGAGAAGTATTGTCATAATCTCCTCTCTGTCTAGCATGATATTAAAATGCTTATAAGTTGCTTATTTTTGATCAGATTTTCGTTTTGTTTTCTTAAATCAGCTATATTTATGGGCCACATTTTAATAGGACAATAAAAAAAAACAGTCATCTCGCCTATTCTGACTGGTTTGTACAAAATGAGCATTCTTATTATGTCAGAACTGTTTCAAAGCCACATGAAAATACTTAATACCTTTTCAGGAAACTCTTTTCCAGAACAAATAAAGCATCCACAGTCTTTGCATTGGGCATCTTCGTCGTCTCGACACGAGAGGCAGTTTAATGGGAGAGACCCTGAAAATCGAAATATAATAGGATAAATATAGATAGTATAATTATGTTTATCACCGGGACTTAAACGAGCACATTTTTTTTTTAAATTATTTTGTTTCGATTAAGTCCTGGTGATATTCATAACTATGTGTTCAAATCGCGGAAGTTTAAAAGTTTCATATATATATAGTATGTCTGGGTTTCGAATACAATCCAAGAAAAAAATTACGTCCAAATCGTGGAAAGTTTTGTAGCATTATTTAAAATACTTCAAATTATTACTTTTTTCAGGTGGTGTTCTCATCATCTTTGTATATTCGTCTGTTCTCTGGCTCAGAGGCACCGGTTCTTCAATCACATATATCTTATCACGCACACAAACTTTGGTATCGTCTTGAGGCACTGCTTCTGGGCCCAGGTAAATGGTTCCCATCAATTTGTAGCTCGTTCTCAGTTTTTCAATTACGGTAATTTTGAAGTCATACCTGTAATATTAAAATAATCCTTTAATCCTTTTTACTCGTTTACTTTTTTTATTTTTTTAAATTTTTTATTATCCTTTTGTCTTTATCTTTTTCGCGTTCAGGGTGCTGATGAGGCTGCCGCCGTATTGAATCGCTTCAGGGATGTTTGCGGATGCGCATATAGACGGCTTTGCAGCGATCATGCGCAAACGAGTCGCGTCCCTGATGCGCCGTGTCCGGGGCAGCCCCAACAGCTACTTGCAACTGTTTGCGTGGAGGATGGACTTTGATTGTCCTGTAATGCAGCACTGGACCAAAATCCATACCGAACATGGCGGTTACAAACCACGATATAGGCTAAGATAATTATTATTACGTATTATTTGACATTATTTAATTTATTTATTTTTTTATTATGTGAGATTTGTAATTTTCTATTGACATCCTTATTTGAACAATTTAGATATTATTTTTAATTCTTTTTTCTCTCTTATGTATGGACTTGTTCTGAAATAAATTGATTATTATTATTATTAAGCTCCTGCTTAAAATGCTTGCTATAGCTGTATATTGTTTTTTTTAAGGAGCCGTCAAATTTGTAATGTATGCTGGATGGTAAGGCTGGTACTACTGCTGGTACTAACCACAGCTAGAAACCATGGAATGCTAGTAGAAGTTAACTATAATAAATAACTAAGCATTTATAAAGACAGCTTGCAAAGTTTGCTATCCTGTTCCAAAACAAAATTGTCATACTAAAGCACTATATTTTGAAAAAAAATACTCATCTACCTTCCACACAACTAGGAAAAAAAACCTACTGTCTCCAACAAGGCAACGCTTTGCGTTTCGGGGCTCGCGTTTTGAGCTCATCTCGATCCCTATTTCACCCTTGGGAAATGAAATTGAAATTCCGTACAATATTTCTTAGTGCTCATGCGCGTCTTGTTTTATTATTTATTTTTTGAGTGGTACAAACTATTTTCAAGTAAATATTTTTCACAGAGTAATAGAAGCAGAGATGTGATCAAAGGATTTTTCCTTAGAAAGACGCATGACTGTGCGGGGAGGTGTAGGTTCGCGGGAGGAGTGGCAAATTGTACTGCCATCTAGCGGTTTTCAGGAAAAGTATTTGAGAATCGAACTAGTGAACTAACACTTCGCTGAATTAACACTTAATTGCTTAATATCGCGCTAGATGTCGCGTTTTTATTTATATGTACATATATATGTATTTTATAGAACGGATCACTAAATATAGTAATAAAATTACTAACGAATGAAATTAGATGCTAATCACGTCATCTGAATTTTTCCCTCGGTCATTTTTACATAAAGAAACAGAGCAATTTATTTTGTTTTTAGGTAATAACATTAAAAATCGTACGTGTAATATGTAAGCTTGAATGACCGTTACGCGTGACGTTAGCAGACTGAGCAAATAAGTGTGACGTCACACACTCCGTCCGCAAAATAGGATCTGCGGCTGCAAGTCTCTCATCGCAACTCCTTATCCTCCATGATATTTTTATATGCTTATTGATTCGGGTTGCTGGCGCATATTCTATGCGCAATCTAACAGAACAGAAGTCCCTGCATGTATGTGTTACAATGCATGCTTTATATTGAAAAGGCACATCCAAGGGAAGTTACAATGGAGAAGAACCGGAACATAATGTGAATGTGTTTCTGTGATATTAATATTATGAATTTGAATTTTAAAACATGAATTGAAATGTAGTGGGACAGGAATGGGATGGATTATTTAAAGGCTTAGGACATTTACCATACTTAAGTGGCCTAGTGGTACAAACTTCCCATACTTCCTTGTATGTACTAGGCCAAAATCTCATATGCCTTTAGTTCATAGTCACTATAAAATCACATGAGACTTAAAACTTAACCATATTTAAATTTCGTCCAATGTCAAATCATCAAAATGAATACATACCAATACCCTGTTTCTAAAGGTTCCTCTGTATTATGGTTCAACATAACCTTTTGACCTTCTTTTAGATCTTTTATATCTATCACCATTCTGGCCCGAGGCCGTATTTCTTTAGATTTACAGTACATATTTGAGTCTTCTTCCCTATAAAGCACAACAGTAATTCCATAAACACAGTTAAAATTGTTCAGACATTCAGTAAAAAAAAGATTGTTAAAGTAACAAACAATTATGTACTCTCAGATGTACGACATAAAGTGGGAGTGCAAGTTACCGGTATGAAACAGAATAAGCTTACCGGTACACAAGGCTATTGAAAATTATGAGGTTCATTTAAAAAAGAAAAAGACCGATTGTTATGCATGCAGCTCATTATTCAATGCGGTTAATAATAGTTAATAAGACTCCATGTTAATAGACTCCATTGAATGACTAAGCCACTTAAAAGCAAGAAATGTATGCAATCACTCACTCGCCATCAAGTTGCACTTTGTACAAAATATTTTCTTCTGTTATATCACTTAAATCAGCAATATTTGAACTCTCTGTTGACATTTCTTTTTTTGATGTGATAATGTATTTAGCTATACCCTTTTTAGGCTTGGAATTTTCTCCATTTGTGAGCTTTGGGGGCTTATTTTCTAAATCATTATCCTGGTTTAATGACTCGTCTACTTGTTTGGTTTTTTCCATATTCATGTTCTCTGTGTTCACGAGGCCATTTTTATCAGTAGGTGCATTTGTTTCATGAACTATTTGTACTATTTTACCTTCAAACCATGCCCCTTGCTCTCGATCTCTCATATCAATTAAATCTCCAACAGCATATAATTTACTTACTGCATCTGTACAAAGTATTGTAAGAAAATTAAGCATTGTTAAACACAAAAAGTCTGGTTATTGAGGTGTTCTGATACATTCATGGTATGGTTCACTAGTTTTGTTGGAAATAACAAACATCACAGACCGAGTTCTTACCATGCAAATTTGTTATTTTTTTTCAGAACATTTTATTAGTAATAACTTCATCTGATATACAAAGTGTAACAAAAAGGTTCAACAATATTGAAGGCTATGTATGTACTCATCATCATCACATGTATGTATCATTGTGATTGTGAACAACTTTTACTATAGTATATAACTATACTATGGCTAATCCTGAAATCGCGAACTATAAATCAGCTATTCCATACAAAAAGTTCATTGATCTTGGACATAATGTATGAAACACCTGATATTTTTTTCGCGATTTCAAGGTTGACCCCATAGTAAAAGTTGTTCATAATGATGAGTACATACATACCCCTTAGTATTGTTGAACCTTTTTGTTACACATTGTATATCTCTAAACCATAAGACACACAACATGTTGGGTGTTAAAGTTATTCCAGTTAAGAAATAATCTAAATGTTAGTTTGGCTAATGACCGGTATTATTTTGCATTCAACCAATGGCGTACAGGAGGCAAAAAAAATCGCAGATGGCGACAGCGGCGGTCTGAATATGGCAAAACCAAGTTTTCTTGTTAATTGTTGCCTTTATTATCTATCTACTAATCTATCTGCTCTTGATGATGGTGTTATCTATAATCTAGTCCTAGGAAAAATACTAGGTCCTGTGCCTTGTTTTTAGAATCTATGCAGCTATTGACGGCCTCAAAATAGGTTTATAGGTCAGATAATACGGAATATGCATGTATTTCAATTATTAAAAATAATAGAATGAGTGGAGAGTTTAACTGAATCTGATGTTTACATCGAAAAAATAGTAATTAAAATCGGCTAGTAAAGTTCTGAAAGAAAAGCGTCATCTGTCCCTTTCTAGTTAAACACGTGCTACAGTATAAAATTAGTTGTAATCGTGTACTTTGACGTCATTAGCCACTACAGTTCTCCCTCCCGTGTCTAACATGAAACTAATATGTTTACAGCTTAACTTACGTTATTTGTGCACATATTTAAATTTTATTTTCGATGATTTGTTTTATCGTAAGTTGCTTTTTTGTGAGTCAATAATAGAAAAACATGCATATTCCCTATTGTTTACATTTTATGTTAGACAGATTGCTGTACAAACCATTATAAATGCAGATTCTACCTAGTAATCCGAGTCTAATAACAGTAAAAACCATTCAATTGAAGAAAAACAAAATATATGAGATTGACAATTGCCTATGGGCGCTTCGACGATGCGCCACCTAGCGGTAAAAAAACGTAGTGTAGATCCCCATTGGAATAGTCCCCAGTTAGTAAAGAAGATATCTATAATGTTATGTAAGTTATGCGATATTTTTATCATCATCATAATCAACATGCCTTAGGTCCACTGCTGAAAACTGCCTCTCCTGAGTTAAGTCCAAAATGTGCAATCTCAATGTTCCAAAATGTGCTATCAATATGATTCAATGATATTATATGTATTTATCTCTATGATATGATTGCACTGAGTGCTCTATATATATTCACATAGAGTAAGTAACTACTTTGTAATTTTGTCATAAAGAGCACCTGTCACAACATTCAAACAAAAAGATCTTCAAAATAAAAGCTTAGCACAATTGGAATACGGCATATAATGTGGAACGAAAGCAGATTTTTTATTGGGGCCGAACTTACTCGGGACGAATATGGCATAAATCCACATTACAGCCCCATCTTCAGTGGTTGTCTTTATTGGCAATTTGACCATCATTAATAGTAAATAAAAATGTTAATCATCAATAAAAAAATATAAAATATGTACATTATAATATGGACTGAAAAATCTAAAATATCGATTGCGGACTCGTGTCTCCCCCTAGAGGGGAACAGGATTAAAAAAATCCTTATGTCTGCCCCCAGGCCGGGGAGATAACAGAACATGGGATAAAAATGTAGTAAAAAATAACATTTTCTAAAAAAATAACTCTTTATTGTGAAAAATTAAAAGGTTCAAAATCACTCAGTCCGTTCCGTTTCATTAACATTATTGGAATTTCTGTTTTAAAGCTTAAACAGCATGAACCTAGAAAAAAAGGTTCATGTTAAACAGGAAGAGAAAAATTATGACCTCCGGCAGGACTCGAACCTGCAAATGAGCAGTCTCTATCTCGTTTCCGTCCCAATTGCTTTGCCAATTAATATTAATTATTGGAATTACAATAAATAATCATGAAAACTGACGTGGTTTTGACACATTTAGTTTTATTTATACAGGAATACTCACGTTTAATTAAATCGGATACTCGCGACTATAGTTTCGATCACATCCGATGACCTTTTTCAAAGAGTGATAACAGAGCCCTATGCGCGTACGGCTGCGTCCTGCTTTGCACCTAGGAAACTATAGTTGGAGTATCCGATTGAATTAAACGTGAGTATTTCCGTATAAATAAAACAAAATAAATAATCATGTTCCATCCTGTTCGGTCGAAATAACGACTTGTAGTGGCTAAAATGTTTTTTCAACATCGCAGCATGTGATTGGAACATGCTTATTCAGCAAGTGAGCACGTCTAGTTCTAGCCTACCATCTAAAGCTCCACACAGCAGATCAGATTATATCCTTTATTTTTTTCCAATACGTAGCTTATCCGGCATCGGCATTTTTATAAATACGAGTATTCAAAAAGGAAATATGGCGAGAAAATTCGAAAGCGGGCGGTGCGTGGGCCGGAAGTGCAAAACAAAACAAAACGCGCGACGAAAGGGACCGCTCGCGTCGTTTTGCTACGCTAAAACGTTCGTCCAACGTAAAAGCAAAAGGGGTTTCATTCCGCAGTTTAGGTACGTTCAGCCGGCGCGCCCATCGACTAGGCGAATGACATGGCAGAGGTCAGTGGCCGCCCGCACGCGCGTAATTAAGCAACGTTTCTGTGATTTTTGAAAAAAAAGTGACTTCTATTCGATCTAATCCATATAAAAGATACTGTTGTACTTACGAGTATTTAAATAAAAAGAAGAATCATTTGATTTTGTAGGTATTGACAAGTTATGCTATTTTGTAGTATTTAAACCATAATAACATAAATACTCTGTAACTGTAGTAGATGCATAATGAGAACGAGACTGTTATACATAGGCATTGGTAAGCATTTTAGGGTATCTAAAGGAATGAATAGTTGTGTGAAATACTATTAATTAGGTACCTATATTTATATTTAGTTCATTCAGCAGTGGACGTCTCTGGGCAGATGATGATGATGATGATTCTGTGTAAATATTAAGAAGACAACCCTAACGTCAGGAGAGATAGAGCTACGTGATAGAAAGAGAGCGGCTATCTAGATTAACAGCTGCTATATAGCATGCTGTATCCAGTACTGTGCGAGAATTGTTTTGCTACTCTATTGCCTCGTAGATAGAGTACTTATTTATTTTAATTTCTTTGCAGAGTGAACTTTCTGTACGTAGTACTATTATTTCTTCTGTAGTAAAAGTGTTGAAAATATGGATAATTACTTTATTTTTTTAAGATATGGACTTATAAAACACTTTTAAACTATCACAGTTGTTTACTATAGTTCTATTATTAATTTTGTTAATCACGGTAAATATCCCGTTAATAATAATAGAACTTTATATGGACTTTAGTTTAGGCCGTTTACGTTTAATTAAGAATCCGCGTATAGTGTTGGGACCTGGGTATGTCCTAAAACTGCACCCAGAACCGCCGGAGGACGGGCAGCAGCGTCCTCTTAGTTAACGGTGGTAAGCAATCTGCAATCCCCAAGCCGCCTGCCAAGCGTGGGGATTTTGGCAACCCTTCCCTATTAAGGGAGCGTCCAGCAGTGGACGTCTTACGGCTGTGATGTATATGGACTTATGTTTAAAATATGTGATAAAATGGAAAATAAAAATTTAATTATCTCGATCCAAACATCATAAATTATACAGAGATTAACATTAGGATCGAAAACAGTTTCACCTAAAAATATGTATTTACCAAAGATAACATAATAGTTTGGTATTTACATATTAATACAGGCCCTAATCATCACAATAAATGTTGCTTGATGTGTGTTGCTTCAGAATAGTCGTAATCAGATTTTTATTGTAATAACAATTAAACAAACCTTTATATTCAATTTTAATATCATTGTTCTTTCCTGAGTCTTTGTCGATTGATATTTCCTTTTTAACAACATTCGGACTCTCTGTTGCTTGCATCTGTTCAATAACCTGAATGACATCATTGAGCTTGATGTTATAATCATGGAATGTATAGCCATCTTCGAGCTGGAATAATAATAAAAAATGCACTGATATACAATTTGATTGATCGAAGACACAAAATACAGATAACTCTTGCATAGGAATGCTTGTTTTAAGTTCGATATCAATATCATAATCAATACACTTTACTAAATTTATAATATCTGATCCCCAAGCCTCTTGCCAAGCATGGGGATTATGGCAACACCCGTCTATTGGGAGGCCATTGTCCAGCAGTGGACGTATTATGGCTGACAACGACTAAATACATATTATGCAAGTTCAAATTTTAGTTCGAGATTTCCAGTGTGTAGATTTGTATAAAATTCTAACTCTTTGGAAGTATGGAGACTATAAAGTAAAGTTTCCAAAGTTGTAATAATAATTTTGCATTTAACTATGGCGGCCAGCTCAATGCGTTAAAGGGATTTTCAAAGGATGTGCATCATGGATGTGTCTCAAGAATCTTAAACTAGAGAAATAGTTTAAAGCCAAATTAGTAAATTATGTTTCGTATATTGATTAAATTAAATATTTTTTTTGATATATTGTAAAATATCACTACAAAATTTGAATAAGTTAATGTTATGGTTAAGATACATTCAATTGCATGACGGAACAAACATGCATCAAATATTGTCATTATTATCTTTAGCATATATGCAACAATATCAACCGCGATAAATTTGTAATTTGCATCTAATTTAAATTTGTAATGGTATAGTAAAATAATTGAAAAAAAACCTTTATAGTACATTAAACTGCTTCTTTTCGGTTTCTTATTCCGGCTTGTGCGTGTGTGCTAGTGTGCTTGCCGTCTATGCATCCAATGCAATATATATAAATATACAATGCAATTTGGGAATTGCCACTTTTGCCAAAAATCATACATCAAAGAGCAGCGCAAAAGTAGAACATATTTTACGATGATAAACTTTATAGATTTTTGGTATCAAGGACGCAAGTGAAAAATGGGGTTTTGTCACCTACTGAAATAGTACACAAAAAGTAAGATAAGTATTTTTATACTAAATAAAATACTTATCTGACAGATAAGTATTTTTATTTTGAAGGTACTTAGAAAAGCAGAATTGAATTAATGTTATGTTACTTTATTACGATAAATGAGAGAAAAACCTCATGAATCAAAGTTTTACATGTGTGAAATTGCTTAACCACTTATGCTTCAAAAAATGAGACAATATTTACAACAGCATACAATGATCAGCTCCGTATCAGAAGGGCTATCAGGGTAAATGACAATGTTTGCAGAACGTCTGCATGCTAATATGTCTACATAGTGACAACACAAACATGCTTGAAAGATTACACTTGAGCAGGTTTTTTCACATGTACATCACTACTTTTGTGACAGATTTGCATCTTGGCATGAACACTCATGGCTCTTAATTTCACTATTAGCACTTCAAGCTTTCCTGAGCTTCCTTTTTTTTAATAATAATCAAACTATTAGAAGGTATTCATCACCCTTTGTCTTGTTTGACCACACTATTGCTTACCATCAGGCAGGATGTGGTCAAATGCAAACCTATACTGATAAAAAATAAAAATTTACTGCTGGTATAAGGCCTACCCTCGAAGAGTGATTAGGCTACATGATAGGCTTTTTTTTATACTATCAAGCGACGAGACGAGCAGGACTTTCGGCTGGTGGTAAGCATCACGCCTGCCACTAACAGTAGCAGTGCCAGAATTGTAAACTTGCAAACACAATCCTGCGCGCACTGTACTGCGCTCGTCACCCTGAGATATTACATATTAAATCTCTTCATACCCAGTAATTTCTCTGGCAACATTGCCATTCAAACCTGAACACAGTAATGCTTGCACACTACTGCTTGGCGGTTGAATAACTGGCAAAGGTGTGGTACTTCCCCAGGCGGACTCTGCAGTAGAGTCCTACCACTACAAAGACTTTATATTATGAAGCATCAGGCCACTTGATGGTAAGAGGTCATATACGTCCATTACTGGCAATGAACATCTAATACCCACAGCATTGTCAGTGCTCTGTCTACTTTAAGGGAATATAATGCACCCTTTATTTGAATGAATTCATATTACAGTTCAGTGGAAGCCCTAAGGATGGCTAAGCCATTCTATAGTTTACAGATATGTGGCAGAAACTCTATATTATATCGAACGGTGCGAAACGTTTACTTAACTTTAACATGTGGACATGGATAGCACTTCTGATGATGGCATCTGTTACGGGATAAACTTAAACAGATTATCAGGACATTTCCCATTAAAATGTACCTGTAGAACAAGCAGAGGGAACCAACGTCTTGACTCTAGCTTGTCAGTTAGTTTCGGATTGTAGTTAAGCTTAACTTTGCTCTTCCCTGCAAGGGGTCAACAGGATCAAGCTAGATGTTCCACGTGGAATAGATGAACAATAGTTGCTGCTTTGATATCATGCTAGTCGAACATGTGACTACTATATGCTTGTAGTATAATTACCAGTTTTCCGCCGTAGAATAAACGTTGAAGTTGAGCAGCCAAAGCAAATTTATCTTCCAAAACACGCCGGAACTGTTCTATCTTCGTCAATTTAGATTCCACAACTACTATTGCCTCAGGCTTTCCAACCAAACGAACACGAACATGCATAATTATTGGTTTAATCGTAATTGTTTTACAAAAACAAGCAGAAGTACATTCAAGAATAAGCAAGATATTGATGAAAGATAAATGGCGCGAATCGCAAGCAAAGCAACCCAATTATTTTTTAATAAATTTTTTTCTTTATTTGTTGGCATTGCACGTTGTGCATTCTGCCAATTTCAGGTGTTTCCAGCAACTCGACAGATAGCGCGAGAGCTCTTTGATTATATACGAGAGACAGAACTAGATCCTCCAAGCGAGAGCTATTATAGATCCTCCAACAGAGAAATGTATAGTCCTCCAAGGATCATAGTAGCTTTAAACTAATGGAGTTGCCATGAGATTCTATACGTACATCTGCAGCTAATCATGTAACTGTTCGGGATCGTGATTTGTCATAAATGTCTCTTGTCACTGTCACAGCTTCACAGTATCACGGAGGGATTTCTCTCGCTATCGTTATCGAACGAATGCATTGATTTCCTTAATTAAGTTAAGCAAATCCGTCGGGCTTTTGGCGTTTCATCCTGCCTTGCAGGGTCTAATGAGTTTTGGCAGTGACAGTGATAAGTGTCTATTTTTGACAACTCGTATCCGAATCGCGATCTCGAAAAGGTACATGTTAGCCTCGCAGCTTATACAAATATGAGTAAAATATGATACAGAACGTGATATATAGCTTAGTCTCTTTTTGTCTAATACGGAATTGTGTTTGCTATAAGAGACAACAATAGTTTAGGATTTGCTCATTTTGGCAACATTTTGTCGTGATGTTATGACAGCTGTAGGTAAGTGCCACAATCCGCCATCTTATGCGCCAAGATCGTGGTACTTTAGCTGTCAACTAGTTGTTTGTGTTTTGTGTTATTCAGATTTGCAAGATAATTACGAACATTTTACGAGTAAAATTACGTGTGAATGTTAGGAGACTGAAATGCAACATGCCAGTATGTTGTATTGTGAAGTGCGGTGCAAGAAAGAATAAGAATCAACCATAATTGACTCGTGAAGAGTAGATGACTGATGCTTATATCGTTGAAACCAATAGTTTTATCGAGTTTTAGTTAATATAGTATGTTTAATGAAAAAATAATTTAAATCGGTTAATAATGTTCTGATATATGAGCGTTTAAAGTTTTTGTTAGAGACAACTCTGTACCTTTCCCACAAAACAAACAAAGACGTCACGCCTTACTTGTCGGAATATAATTTATATGGCGTACTGAGAAGTGACGTCACGATTTGCTGTTTCGCCTCTCTGTCTAGCATGATATTAAAATGCTTATAAGTTGCTTATTTTTGATCAGATTTTCATTTTCTTTTAATTAATCAGCTATATTTATGAGCCACATTTTAATAGGACAATAAAAAAAACCAGTCATCTAGCCTATTGCTCAGATTTAATGGAAAATTTGTTGTACGACCACGAATTCATGACAAAGCATTTAAATTTGGTTGTATTTTTGTCTTGCAGACCATAACATTAATTATTTATTTCGTAATTTGTTTACATTAATGCAATGTAATAGTGATGTGATAAAACGCTATAAACAATAAATAAACCTAAAATAAATATTGAAAACGTGAGCCATTCTAACATCCGTATGCTTTCTCGTTGTAATTTTTTTAAAGCTTACCATACACGCAGTTTTAAATTCATATTCAATCGTACAACTTTAATAGGTAGTTATTACTAATTATGTTGACAGATACACAACAGGAATAAACATAAAATTAGGTACCTAACTTTATTTTACACAATTATAGCCTACTTCAAACAAGTGAACGGAACCTAAGGCACGACACGGATAAAGGAAAAAGAAAATGTATACAATTATACATACGGTGATGACGGTAATGGGACTTCTGGAACCAAAAAAATGGTGTTGCTTTTCCCATGGGACTTGTTTTGTTTTAAAGTTCTTTATTTACCATAGAATACACTCAAGCATACAAACTAGACACAGTCTATGAAATTTGCACACAACAATATAGTTAATATGACAATAACAGACTACATTCACCTACATTTTTGTCTTTTAAAAACGAATTTAGTTTACTAATAAGCACTTTTTTAAACATGGGTTAAATAATTGTACTTAAAATTAAAATTTTGCTACAGTCATTGTTAGATTTAGGCAAACCTTTTGTGCCAGGCTTGCTTTTAAGAACTTGCTTTTAGTTATATAAATGATTAATGTGTGATTAGCACTTATATACCTAAAAGTTTTTTTTTTTTTTTTGTTTTGTTTAGCACACCTAACAATACGTTAATATATTAGGTCACAATAAAAGTTAAGTTGAAATTTGTTGGGGATGTCATTCACAAAATAACTATTATATAGTGTTATGAGGTAGGTACGAGTCACATTAGCTCGGTTGGCTAGGATTGAGCGAGTCGCACAGCGTCGCGTCATCGCAGTCGCCGAGCACATAGTGATGCGGTAAGCGGTACCGTTTATAAGTATCGGCATATGGAAGGTCGGTCAGTCGAGTTTTGCCAATTATAAATAAATAAATATAAATAAAGTATAGTCGAGTGTGACTGACGGAACCCAAACTGTTCGTTAATGAACCGGCTACCGAGGTTAAGTAACAACCGATCGTAGATAACACGTTCAAACAATTTTGCTAGTGATGGCAATAAGCTGATTGGACGATAATTTTCAGCTAACTTGTGATCCTTGCCGGGTTTAGGAAGTGCAATCACTTTGGCCGATTTCCAAGCAGTGGGAAAGTATTGTAGTTTTAAGCATGCATTAAAGATTTTTGTAATAAGGACTATACATTTCTGAGGGAGGTTTTTTAAAAGTATGTTATGTATATCATCGTCACCGGGAGCTTTGCGATTTTTAAGACGACGGATGTGACTAACTATCCTTCTCGGGCGAACTAGCTGAGGTGAGCAAGCCGCAGCAGGTGTTCCATCTAAGGTTTCAATAGTAGATTTTACCTGCGCGCAAACATCAAAATGGGTAGAAAGACAAAAGTAGTCCAATGGGACAAGTAACATCAGGACAGTGTCCTATTGCACTATTTAGACTCAGTAGTCCCATGAGAAAAGCGACGCCTTTTTTTTAAGTTCCAGACGTCCCATTACCGTCATCGCCGTATAAATTTTCTTTTTGCGTAATGGTCAACTTTCGAACGATGGTATACAGGCTTCTAAATGCATTTTTTGAGCAAATGTGTTGTAATAGTTATTTATGATACTAGTGCGGTAAGATGGTTTTTACAAACGAGTAGACGAATAGTCGAGAGCTTACCATAGTCATGAGTTTGTAAAAACCAATACCGCACGAGTGCCATACAACGTTTTACAACACATTTGCGAGAAAACAGATAACAGAAGTACCTACCACAGATAATGAAACAGAATTTATTATTTTGTTTATAAATATCGGTCGGAAAGAGGCAAATAAACAATGGCAAATGCACAAAGTGCGATGCCCTAATCCTCCTACCCTATCCGAAAGAAGAAAAAATCTTTTTTTTTTGTTTTTTCGAAAACTCCAAAGAAGCTTGCCACGACTTTACTAGGGCATGACTGGACTTGACTGTGACTTTGACTTACTCATTCGACTTGAAAATTAACAAAATCTTGATACAAATAAAATATATACTACTTGACTTTGGCAAATGCACAAAGTGCGACGCCATAATCCTCCTAGGAGGTAAGATGAAATGGCGCGAATTAACAAATGGCGCAAAGAGCGCGTGGTGAAAATGAGAAAAAAAAAAGTAGTGGTGCATAGTGGTGAGAATTAATTTCATTAGGTTTTCTGTTTAATATTAAAGTAAGACAAACGTATTGAGCAAAAGCGCTTCCAAGGAGCTTCAATCATTCAGCTTATTTATTCTCGTAATGTGAAACTCTTTGGTGCAGTTCTTAAATTATTATTATGGAAATTAAAAATATACCGTAAAGTTGACGCACGGCGCTATACAAGGGAGTGCGCACTCCCTTGTATAGGTAAAGGCATAGATTAAGTAAATACTACGTACCTAATACTTTTCCGCACGCTCCGTTGTATGGTGCGTACTGCGTAATGTTTAACTTTCGAACGATGTATACAGACATCGTAAATGCACTTTTTGAGCAAATGTGTTGTAAAAAATTATATAACATGAGAAATTTTGACTATAGGCAAAAAGGAAAAATGGGTAAGTAACTAAGTAGGTGTATTTACAATTTACATCTCATTGTAATATTCAGCGCACAATAGGCATGATGACTACAATTTTTTTATTTTTTTATTTTACCTCATAATAAAGCTGATGATCAATAGAGCCTATCAACGAAAACAACATTTTAAATAATTCAAAAATAAATAAGTTCTAATTATTTTAATTTCAAGCTAGACAGAGTGCGCGCTATACTGAGCTATGACGTCAAGCCTCAGGTGCGGCATACAAATGCTATACTAACACGTGCTTTGCGAGAAAGGGATAGAGCATCCCCTCTCTATCCCCACTTAAAACTTTAAACGCTCATATCTCAGAGATTTATTAGCCAATACAATTTATTCTTTCAGTATGTGTAATGTATTTAGTTATATTCATCACTAAGCCCGTTATTTGTCATAAATTAAACATTAGGCCACACGCCTATTATCAGTTAATTGTGCGCTGAATATTACAATGAGTACTTAATTATTTTTCAGTAGAGCGAGTAACGCAATGCAATTTTTACTACCTACTCTTAATTAAGTGTAGATAATGTAATCCCTCCAATTTAATATTATTTACCCACCACTCCCACCAGAGATGGCAGCTATATTACTCCCGGTCTCATTTTGTATTTTCGGTAAGTTTGGTGAAGTAATAGCTTTTTCCTCATCTAAGTTTATAGTCCCACGGATGGGCAAAAATGTCCCCAATTTATTTCCTTCCTCCTATCGCGATCACCCGCCAGATTCAATTTATCTGCCCGGAATGGGTTGAGGTCTTCACCTTTATCGCCATTATACCAGATAATTTACTGGGTATAAAGAGATAATACTACTAAGACTAATATCTCAGGTTGACGAGCGCAGTGCACTGCGGCGCAGGATAGTGTTCGCAAATTTTTAATTCTGGCATTGCTACTGTTAGTGTCAGGCGTGACGCTTACCATCAGGTGAAAACTTTGATTATATACCCAGGAGAGCTAGATCCTCCAAGGGTGAAAGTCTTGCTCGTCTCGTGACTTGACTGTATAAACAAAAAATTGCTTTGTTTATTGCCGACTTGACCTCTTGACTCCTTCGTCTATTTACAGCTTGGAGTATCGTTTTCAGGCAAGCGATTCGGTGTTCTTTAGAATGTGAGCCATTGTTTGATGGGTGGTCGAACTCGCCTGGTGTGCCTATACTCTGCAGTGGAAGAGGCAGGTGGTGGGGCCAAATTCTACGCCCGCCGCATGGGAACTCTGGGGACCACTGGTGTTCAGTAATGGGGCCGTCTGACTACAATGTGCTGGTCTGGTCCTCAAAGTGGTCGTGACTCGTGATCCGTCATATACAGCGTGTAACGACGAAAGGAATGGGATGGTCAGCACACGACCCTAAGGGTCCAGGGGGTCCGGCGATGGACAGGAGGAGGGTTTCTACGCGCACCCTTCCGATGTTGGAGGAATAAGTGCAGGGCCGTAGCCAGACCTGAATTTAAGGTAGGGCAGCTGGTGTTACTACAGGTAGGGCGCTTTACAGTACTTTGCTTATTATTAGCTGATGGTATCTTTTAAGGTAGGGCATTGCCCCTCAATGCGGGGGCTACGGCCCTGAGTACGCGTATTTATAAACAAGTGAGACGAACGTATACTTACCGTGTCTGTCGGACGATATATAGAGAGATATATCGAGAGACGATAATAAAGAGCGAAACGTGGAAACTTCTCCAAGTGCCCCAAGAATTTTTGTAGTGGTTAGGACGCTACTGCAGAGTCTGCCTGGGGAAGTACCACACCTTTGCCAATTATTCAACCGCCAAGCAGTAGTGTGCAAGCATTACTGTGTTCCGTTTTCCGCAGTGGAGTGCGGTGCAGGATTCTGTTCGCAAGTTCACAATTCTGGCACTGCTACTGCTAGTGGCAGGCATGACGTATACCACCAGGCGAACGTACTGCTCGTCTCGTCACTTAAAAAATAAAAAAATACAATAAAAAAGAAGCATTTTCGATTTGTTGGTCTTGGTAGAAGCTTATTAAGCTTCTTGAGAATAGCTCAATATTATACGTAGTAGCGAGACCCGATGCAGCCTTGAGCTTGTTCACTAGTAACAACATTTAAAAAAAACTTTTTTGTTCCAGTATGTTTTCAGGTATGTCAATCATATAAACCACTTACAGGACAAGTACATCTGCGCTTTAATCAAAAATGCAAACGCCTAAAGTTAGAACTCCTTCACGATGCCATTAGAAAGAAACAGTCCATCCAGTACATGAAGAAAGTACACCAAAATAATTTCGTCTTCCAAATGGGTCTTATTGCAAGTGACATCAAGCTTGAGTATTTAGAAGTTATGAAAATATACGTTAAAATGGAAAATTTACAGAGACGACAAGATCAACTTGTAGTAAGCCTTATTATACTTAAGATACATTTTTCACAAGATAGTATACGCTAAGAGAATATAATATTACGCTAGGCTACACCAATATTATAAAGAGGAAAGGAGGATTTGTATTTTTGTATGTTTGTAACGAATAAACTCAAAAACTACTGGACCGATTTCAAAAATGATTTCACCATTAGAATGCTACATTATCCCTTAGTAACAAAGTCTATATTTATTCCTAGAAACAATTAGGGATCGCTACTAAAACTTCAATATGTTTTTTTTTAATACAGTCAAGTGAAGAGACGAGCAAGACTTTCACCTCATGGTAAGCGTCACGCCTGCCACTAACAGTAGCAGTGCCAGAATTGTGAACCCAGTAATTTATCTGGTACATTGCCCTTCAAACCGGAACACAGTAACCGGTACACTACTGCTTGGCGGTTGAAAAACTAGCAAAGGCGTGGTACTTCCCCAGGCGGACTCTGCTTTAGAGTCCTACCACTACAATGTAACCCAAGGTGTAATTTTTTTGCCATAAAAAATCCTTCATCGCATGCGCTGCGGAAACTATAGAAGATAGAACAAAAAAATTATCTACAGTATCAAAGAACACATCAATATCTACAAAAAACTTCGCAATATCATATGTCCAACTATAGTACTTAATTATGTTACTACGAGTATATCGACTTTTTGACATCTTAAAACTTGATATAAATGCCGACCAAAATCAGACCACGTTATCCATACCTTTGTATGAACCCTTATCCAAGTAAATCATTTCGTATTCAAGACGGTTTCAATACCTGTCCATTATTTTGGTTATTTGAGTTTGAGTTATCCAAATCGGACATTCCATTCAAAAGATATTACGAATTTTTTGAATCTTAACAAAATACTAGAAAAACAAAGGCACCGTGGCCGTGCGGCCCCGCTCAGCACAGCGCGGGCAACGCGATGAGGGAAGGGCACCGAAGTGCGGGAGAGGGGCGTGCACATCTATGAAATGGTTTCTTACCCGCGTGGTCCACGTACGTGTTCCACGGATACCTTTTTGTGCCCTTAGACTGCCCAATAGGTAAACCACGTGTAAATATAATTATGTAGTGCCCTTGGTTCACCAAATAGGTGATCTAAGGGTAAATATAAAAAATGTAGTGCCCTTGGTTCACCCAATAGGTGAACCACGGGTAAATCATTAAACAATTAGCAGCACCCCGCGGTTTTACGCGATTTTTGGGATAAAAAGTAGCCATGTTTTATTCTAAGGTAAAAAGTACCTCTACATATACCCAATTTCATCCAAACCCGTTCAGCCGTTTCAGCGTGATGGAGAAACAAACATACAAACTTTCGCATTTATAATATTAGTGCGCAATTAGATAAAAATATTTATTTAAGTTACCACCGTAAGGACTTACAATAAGATACCTAAGGTAATATACCTTCTCTTTTTTAGACGACTTGAAATAAGCTATTTAAAATATCGCTGACTAAGTGTGTGCTAAGGAGTGCCGAGGTAACAAAATTAAAAAAATTAAACCGAATTGAGAACCTCCTCCTTCTTTGAAGTCGGTTAAAAAGGAAGGACATGGGAGTGAACGAGTAGACAATAGGTATTCTACGGGTACATTAAATTAGGCATAGTCCGAATTGAAAACCTCCTCCTTTTTTAAACACGGTTAAAAAGGAAGGACATGTCATGGGAGTGAACGATTCGAGTAAACAAATGGGTATTCTACGGGTACATTGAATTACGCATAGTACACCTGGGTGTTCCACGAGTACACTCTTAATTCAGTGTACTCGTGGAACACGGATACAAAAAGGTATACACACAAACTGTACAAACGGTACAAACGGGCATATAAAAGGTTCACATATCAAATGTGGACCACAGGTAAGAACCCTATGAAATAGGAAGGCACGAACGCGCGGTCGGACATTGATAATTTTCTTATAATTATATTATATAATTTTATTATTTCATAGCACATTTTTGTTCCAATTAAAATGTTCTTTTCAGAACTACTTATAAATTATTTTACTAAACCTTAACTGTTTAATTTTTATAGTATTCTCGCAGTATTCATCAAAAGTTATTTTCAATAGATACTCTACGTTTAATCCCAAAATATTGAAAAAATAATAGTCCACCCGTGTGAAACCGGGACGGGCCGCTAGTCTTCAATAATCTAACGAGGAAGATGTAGGGTAAGTGACTAGTCTTTGGACAGTTAAGCATTTTTTTTTTAATTTTTTTTTTTTTTACTCCTACCATATACATTTTTATAACGAACGGAACGTGTTTTATATTACTTTAATCATAGATCTATCGGGTTTTCAACATTTTATCATAATATTTTAAATAATACTTATGAAAAAAGCCATTTTCAAAAATACTCGTATATTTATAGTAATTGGACAAAAAATAAATGTCAATGTGTGAGTAAATGTCAGTTATGGGTCAATTATCAGATAGTTATTGGACACTCTCCTGATACGACTTATTGCTTTACTAGCACGTTTATAAATAGCCTACGTATGATTGCCAGTGTCTTAGCTACCTTTGTACCAAATTTCATCAAAATCGTTTATTGTTTGAGCGTGACAGGGAAGAAAAACATAGTCATAGGCTAAAGTTAAAGTTATGAGAAAAAGGAATTACTAATTTGAAATAAAAAGCTTTATCTAGATTGTCAGCACTATATGGAATTACCGTTTGAGGCATCTTGATTACCACTGTGGACAAACACAATAAAATATACAGCAAACAAACAAACAAATTTGTGTAACAAATTGCGTTGTAATAAGCGTCCAAAGACTAGTTTTCAAAGAAAATACTAAAAAACTAAGTGGGTTTGAATCTAAGTAATGTGAAATTAAGGTATAAAATGAACTATTGTGTGTACTTTCAATGTTATTAGTTATTGGACAGCAGTCACACTGGACAACTGATAACATGACCTACAAATAAGTAAAGTAGCAATCGTTTACTTAATTAAAGAGTTATTTCATAGTACGAACCATTAGTCCGATGACACGTCTCTTAAACAGCATAAATAAAACACTTTTTATTATGATTTTCTTCACTTCTGTCCTTAACCAAATAATTATTTTTGAGCACAAAATGTAAACATTGACTGAACACATCAAATCTTTTTTTTTTGCAACCAATGCCATCTCTTGAGAAAGTTGAACACTATTATGACATCCCACCCAATGAATGCAGAAATAGTTGGGGTCGTTTAAAAATACAGAATATACCTAATACACAAGCCTTATAAACTTTGTTTTGAAAGTTAAAGTGTCCAATCTCTAGTTATGTCCAACCACTAGTATGTTACCCTACCTAAATGTAAATTAATCGCATTTTTTGTCTTCAATAAAACTTTATCCAATTATATTAATAACTGCGAAAAAATTATGATTACCTATCGATATTTTATAAAGTAATTTTTTACCCAACTAACGGTCAGGCCAAAAGGAAGGTTTATGGTGTTAGCCACAGAAAAGCGAAGGCCCTACTTTTAGGTAGCAGTCTATGTATGTATGTTTGTATTTACGTATAGATGATAAAAAAAAAACGCTCATTTTCCTCATATAAACAAAACTGCTCGACGAGCCAGCCGCCCGCGCAGCCGCCGCGCCGCCGCCGCGCCGCTGCTGCACCCGGTGTCTCGGTCGCAAGTTGAGAACCTTAGCGCGACCGCCGAGCGTAGTAGGTATGATAAGTGAAGTACATACATGTGATTGACTTCTGTACCTATCTGTTTTGTGCCGTGGGCGCCGGACCCGCAGAGTAATAATAGTAGTAGGTAGGTATATATTACTCTGACTGAGCCCGGACCGGACCGTTTAGCATTAGCAGAGCAACGCCTTTATTAATAGTGTTGTATTTGTTTTGTTGTAGCGCACTGAACTTTTGGTACAACTGCACCGAAAGACAATCCATGCCGATCATATGATAACGATGATAGAAGAATTAGAACTTTCCCAACTTAGGACGTCCGAAAAAGCGGATGTTATTAAAAATACGCTACGGACGAAGAACGTGGCAAGAATGGGTAAAACTCAAAAGGTAAGCTTTGTTAGACTGTGATGCCCTTGGAGGATCTAGCTCTCCTGGCAGATAGTCTCCTGGGTACCTAATCAAAGGTGATGCCCGATCCCGATCCGGCTCCTACCTATGAAATTATGTAGCGATTGCCGGAGCCAGAAATACGAAAAATTCTGCTGTAACCATGAACCTAGAAAAAAAGTTATAGGTTCATGGCTGTAACCATACTATAACCAAATATCTTTACCTAAAGATATATTTATCTTTATCTTTTCATTCTCACTTCTCAGCTGTCATTCTGTGTATATTTATATGACTGGGTCGAGTTTATTTTATTTACAATCTTTGGGTCTCAGCATTGTGCATTCTCTCAAATTACGTGTTAACATGGGTGTATTTTTTATACTTAAATACGTGTAGGCTAAGATGTTTTTACCTTTATTTCAACTCACTGCGTGTAGGTACTTACTTATTCAATATTTATATTATTCTCTATGGGTAATATCACAGAGTAATAGAAGCAGAGATGTGATTTTTTCCTTAGAAAGACGTGTGAGTGACTGTGCGGGGGGGTGTAGATTCGCGGGAGGAGTCGCAAATTGTACTGCCATCTAGCGGTTTTCATGAAAAGTTTTTGAGAATTGAACTAGTGAACTAACACTTAGCTGAATTAATTTCTTAATATCATGCTAGATGTCGCGTTTTTAAATTTTATAGAAGGAATCACTAAATATAGAAATGCAATGATGTTATATGTTTCACTAGATCTGAAATTCTGAAGTTTCCGCTTCAAGCAGGCCTCGCCTGAAATACGCTTGAGAACTTATCCGAGCTTTTTGAGAGTTTTGGCGGGAACACGGAAAAATCATGTCGTTGCATTCTATTCTATTATTTTCTTAAACTTGTGTATTTTCGCGAATTAATGATTAAAAATGGTGGTGTTTTATTCATTGAGTGTTGAATTACATGCACGAGTGTGGGCAAGTGATATAATGTGGTGAAACATGTCTTTTTGTGTTGTTTTCAAAACTCCGTAGAAGCTCATAGTAAAGTCGCCACAACTTTACTAGGGCATGACTTGGACTCGACTATGACTAATTTCGTGTGACTGACTGTGATATCATTACATGTTTGACTTGATTTACATATAAATATTTGAAAAAATCATAAACTTGACATTGGCAGAATGCACAACGTGCGATGCCAAGAACTAAGAAAAAAAACCGAGCTTTGACGTCTATCATTCTCTATTGCCGATGAATTCGGTTCATATTAGGCTTGCGCAGAATGTGTCATTAAAATGAAAAGATACATAACGTAACTTTTCATTAAAAGAAGTACTTCACTCATCTAGTTCACTAGTCCAGTTGCTCATTTGAAATGATTTCGCCATTCTATACCTAACAACTAAGAAGATACGTCTACGAACGAAAACAGTGCGCTTACTATGATTGCTTTATTTTATATCCAAGCTCGTACAAACGTGTTTGTAAATTGTACATTGCCCTTTTTCTTCCTAGTTCAATATTAGCTATTTTGTATAACAAGCAATGTACAATAAAAGTTAGAGGACTCCTAAAATCGTTCTTGAACTATCGTAATAGGTAACCAGAGGACCGAACGCAACGAGCCAAAGACCGAGTGAAATAGACAATTACTTCAGTACCTAAAACAGAGCGTGATAGCATTATCTATCCTTCCCAAAGAAATATCCTTCCTCACTGAGCTCGTTCGTGTCTCATCGTTCGCGACTTCGCGACGTCGAGTGAACTAGACAGCTGAACTAAGAAGTAGCTACATTTTATCCGAAGTAGTGAATGAAGGACGAACACAGCTGAAGTACTTCAATTGAAGGATTCATTCAAGAACGACACACGGCTAGTTCATATGCCTGACATAAATAATTATAAAAAATGAGTAAATGTGTCGTAAAAAGATGTGCCTCGTGCTTCGAACACACAAAAGATGCCATGGAATTTCTTTCCACATGTTAGTTTCAATTAAATGTCCGTTTTTTACTGCAATTTATTGCAAATTTTTGTAAAAATATTTCGAAATTATGTGTCATATCCATGAACCTAGAAAAAAAGCTTATATTTCTGAACAACCAGATGATTTCAATGATTTTTTCGATGATCAGAGTTTCTCTAGTTTCCCTAGGCCCTCTAGTTTCAATTAATGTCCGTATTTTACTGCAACTTATTGCACATTTTCGTAAAAATATTTTCGAAATGATGTATCATATCATTTTGCTTTCGGTGCTGCCAGGAAATCCTTTTTTTGGTTTTCCCCATATATGTGGGAGTTTATTTTTATTTGTTTAAATTGCCTTCTTAATTAGTTAACCTCTTAAATCAAAGTGATGTATAATAAGCGGTGTAGCCTTTCTTCGCAAATATTTTAAAGTCATAAACTATTGAATTCGAGTTCTTTCCAGTTAAATCAATACATTTTGCGCTTATATTTCTGAAAAACCAGATGATTTCAATTATTGGTCAGATTCAGCTTAACTCTCCACTTATGTTATTATTTTTAATAATTGAAACACATGCATATTCCAGATAAACATATTTATTAATAATTATTAAATTACAAGTCAATATTAATAAAAGTCATTCCAATATTAATTAATTAGTAGTTCATAGTAATAAAAAATTCACTAATTTTTCTATGAGAAAAATAAACAATTCATCAATAAAATTTATATAAATAAGTACCTACAATTTTGTGCTCATAAAAAACTCGTCAAGTGAATAAAAAGTCCTTTGAACGAGCCAGAAACAATGAATGATGATGAATGATGTCCATAATGAACAATAGGAAAGTCTCCGACTCTACTTGAACGATGAGGCATTTGCATGTAAATTATGTTTGTTTGTATTAATTTGTTCGATGACATCATGATGATGATGATCATAATAATGTATATTAATTTGTTCTTTGTTGCGTTGTGTTAGCTTGCGAACCGTTGATATTCGACCTTATGTTTTTTTTTGGCTATAAATTTTGTTGAGGTAATAAAATGGTGATCGGTCACATGACATACATACATTTTGACCTGGGTATGTCCTTAAACTGCAACCAGACCCACCGGAGGACGGGCAGCAGCGTCCTCTTGGTCAACGGTGGTGACCATTCCGATCCCCAAGCCACCTGCCAAGCGTGGGGATTATGGCAACACCCCTCTATAAAGGAGGAGGCCTTCGTCCAGCAGTGGACGTTTTATGGCTGACGATGTAAACATTTTGAGTTTATGGTATGTACTGAAAATATTTTGTAAACTGAAAATGTGTTATTGTTAGTTAATTATTTTAACATCGATGATCGAAAAAAGATTAAATCTTGTTATTGTACTAAACTTCATAATGTATTCGATATCATGTTATATCGTAGCAGAAGTTTTAGGGAAAATTTTCATCAGGTAGGCAACATCGATTTCGATATCGAGTTTGCGCGAAAACTGGCCAACGACAAAAGAAAATAAAAACTTTTGAAAATACGGCTCCATTTTTTTTAGCACGATCATATGACGTTTATCCCTCTATGTATTTATCTCAATGGTTTATAGTATTCTTTGGTTAGCAGACTGAGCAAACAAATAAGTATGACGTCACACACTCCGTCCGCAAAATAGGATCTGCGGCTGCAAGTCGCTCATTGCAACTCCTTATCCTCCATGGGTAACATGAATAAAATAGGGACCGCGGAGGAAGAATTTCCCTCTTGGACTGGAGGGCCTGCCTCTAATGAATTTCACTTTTCAAATGTAGTGGTCATGAACCTAGAAAAAAACTTTTTTTATAGGTTCATGGTAGTGGTACTATTTTGTTAAATACCCGCGCAGCTAAGATAAAAAAAACAGCTAGCTGTAATCGACTTGGCATTCAAACCCAAATGTAAATTGTATGCACACCACGGGAGCTCGGCTTCGCATCGGTAGACAATAATATTATACCTGAAATCTGAGACATTCTTTAGTTTTGCTCCCTAGGTGAGTAATCTACTATTTTTACCCTTTGGGTTCGGAAATCAAGCATTATGTTTTGTTTTTAGGCAGCCCACAAAAAAACTGTACGTGCCGTCATGAAGAATATCACAGCTAACAAGAAGGGCCGTGCATGGCCTACGGTTCGACCACGGCTTCCTGCAAAGAAGCAAAAGCCCACCAAGCAAGATATTATCAATGAGTTTGAAGAGGAATTCGCAGTAGAGGACCCAAACTTTTAAAATAAAAAAATGTGCGAGTAGTTTCCGTTCGGATCCACATCATCCGTCTCAGTCATCTACATTCAAGATGACAGGGACGGAGAATGTGGATCGAAACGGAAACTTTTCGATTGGGTTGTAATAGTCCTGCAGATGTTTTTTACTGTTTTTAGGGTTCCGTACCTCAAAAGGAAACAAGGAACCCTTATAGGATCACTTCGTTGTCCCTCTGTCAGTCTGCCTGTCTGTCTGTCGGTCTATGTCTGTTTGACTGTCTGTCTGTTTGACTGTCTGTCTGCCCGCCAAGGCCCTTTTTCTTTGAAACGAGTGGAGGTATAAATTTGAAAATAATATCGAATGCGTTAGTTCACGGTCCCTTAGAGCTGTAAAAAAATCAAGCTTCTAAGTCAACCTTTGATTATATACCCAGCCAGAGCTAGACCTTCCAAGAAGTCAACGCAATCAAAAATTACAGCAATTTTTCTAGTGTTTTTAGACTCGCAAGTAAATCAAAATTCATAGGGTACTGCCCGTTTACCTAGAATCACAAAATTTGGCAAGAAACAAGGTCACAACACTGGTTATGAGAAAAAACTGAAAATTGATAATTTGTAGATAATCCTCATTTCTCAAGCCAAAACTTGAATGATTTTTCCGTTCGGTTAGCTTCCGTTCTAAAGTTTCCAAAAACTGAACTAGATGGCGCCACAGAGAAAATTAGCCCGCGCACTCTTTTTTCGTAACTGTTTTGTTCGTCCTTGTGGTGGCACGTGCTGGGTCCATAAAAATTGTATTCCATAAGGGTAAGGCTGAAACGTGGTTCATGTTATCTGAGCACTGGCATCAATAAGTAACCCTAGCACATTTCATAGTCACCACAGAAAAAGTCGAAGTACGTATCTAAACGATATAAAAGAAATAAAAACTGGAACATCTTGTCGAACGTAAATTGAAACTCCTTTTTAGGGTTCCTTACCCAAGGGGTGTTCAACTGTACCCTATGACTTAGCAATTCGTCTTTGTTTGTCTGTAGGCTAGCACTATTATACTGCGTGGCCGCTTTTTGGTGACCATTCACACTTGGTCGGTTTATCGACTATTTTAAGTCTTGTTAGTTTTAGATTAATATCTCTATAATTATTGAGTGCATCGAGCTAAAATAATTGAAAGAACGATCTAAATTTTGAGTCACATTTTAGGGTTGTCAGTATATATGGAACTCGTGCAATCCAATGGCGAAAACTGTCATGCTATAGTCATGTTTTTTTGTTCACTTAAGGTGAAACGTTTTCCATACTAAGGTATTTTTCCATTTATTCGCCAAGAAAGTATATTTTTACGCTTAAATAAGTGTCGTTGGCTTTATACCGGTTGTGATTTGCGGTAAATTGTATTTAATTTAAGAAAACAGTGTTTTAATAGTAAAAATAACATCGAAATTTTCCTTTATTTTATTAAATGTATGAGTGAACACAGATAGTGTTGACGCCTAACATGCGACGTTGCCAGCTCGCTGTTTCCGCGTCACGCACTGTTGCCACTCTTCTATGTCTTTTCTCATCTTCTCTCATCTTCTCTTAATTCAAAAATTACTCATAAATCAAACAATGAAGAATTGATTATATTTATTGCCAGCATAATATAAATTTGGGATAAATAAAGGGAGAATATTATATTACCAACAAACAAAAGGCATAATCTTTAGAAAAAATATGCAAATATTGTTAAAATATACCTACAGAATGCACTCAAATCCTAGAAGGATGACTGCGCAGAGTGTACCGCTCGCGAATAACCCCTTTCTCGAAGGAACAGGGAGTGAGGAGCAAAGATAGGGATTTGACTAGGATATGAAGCCAATTTTGCTTCGCTCGGTCAGTCAATAAAAAACAAGGTATATTGGTAAAAGAAGTTCGCGACGTACTCTCTCAATGGAATAAATAATGAGTACATGGGAGAAGAGTGTAGTTTTAGTAGCTATAGAGTACATAGGTATATTGGTAAAAGAAGTTCGCGACGTACTCTCTCAATGGAATAAATAATGAGTACATGGGAGAAGAGTGTAGTTTTAGTAGCTATTTACCTATCTAGCCTACAAATCTGTTTTCTGGCCATCATGGTCGTTCTTCCCTAGTAGTCTGTTTGCTTTACAGGCAGTCTGATCATAATGGGTCAACAGCTGCGCAGATTCTTAAAACAAGAACACAGTTTAGTAGGTACCTAGTATTTTTTCTAGGACTAGATTATTGCCATCGCCCTCATCAAGTCAAGAACAAATAAGCAACTATTAACAAGAAAACTTAATTTCGCCACATCCGGACTGCCGCTGGCGCCATGTGCTAACAGTTTTGCCTATTGGAACGCCATTTTAACGCAATTCCATGAACGGCTAGGTCATGAAGTATACCATATATATTGAAGGTATACAACCTAACCTTAATATCATTTATTTAAGAAAATAAAAAATGCGAGCAAAATTGGATGGTTTGACGGTAATAAAACTATTATCTATTCTATCTATGACGACGTGCTACCTTGCTTCCCTTAACGTATTTTGCCCCGCAGAAAGGTCGCGCATAACGTTACCATAATATAATAATAATTGTTAACTTTTATCAATAACTCCTTTACATGATCAAAACCAAAATGAATTTCAAGCATATCCAGGGACTGCACTTAGTTTTTGCTAATTGATATACCTGAACTAAGTGCTATAACAAAATCTCAGATCAATAAAACAGTTAAAAGAAAACCATAAAAAAATGCTAATAACCAAACGACACAATCAAGCTAAAAATCCGTTTTTGCAAACCTACTACAATTCCACAAAGTGACAGACATGTTGAAAATATCACTATTACTTATTTTTTTGGTTTCATTCATTAAAAATATTTCTACTAAACTGCCATCTTTGGTAACTACTATATTAACCATAGTTAAAAATTAAATAGGATTAATTGTTTGAGCTCAAGGACGTTGTATAATACTCATCTTCTTAGTTTGAGCTACCTACACTCTACAAATCATCTGGGATTGTATAACAGGGTCAAAAAAACTTTCATAATAGGCGGTTTTCTGAAAGGCAATTATAAAATTTTTGTTCATAAAAATCCGTTACATGGCGTTGACAAGACATGAGTCTGAATAGCATCACTACCCAGTCTGTGGTTATGAAGCAAGGTCAAGGTCTTCCACAACACAAATTAGTAAGTGCGGATTAGGAATTAGTAGCGTTTGTTTTTCCATTAAACAAATGCGAAATAAGAGAAACATGTCTCGTTAGCGCCATCTATCTTTGGCTACGTTTAGAATTACGTTTCGTCAGCGGTCAGAAAACTTCCCACTCAAATCACTATGCCTATGTCTCTTCTTCTCTGCTGACAACAGAAAGACTATTAGACTTATTTATAGAGATTAATGGGAAGTTTTCTGACATCTGACGGAACTTAGCCAAAGATAGACATTTACTAATTCCTAATCCGCACTTACTAAAGCATAGGAAATACCATGGACAAGTACTTTGTTAGGCAAACAATAACCACAAAAAGGCATAACAGAACTGACGTAAGTAAATCAAATAAGGTATTTTTTTACCTAAAAGGTAAAACCTTGCTTCATTTATTCAAAATCTTCAGAACCACAGACTAGGTCGGTAGTACTTTTCTGAATCATGTCTCGTCCACGTCATCTAACGGATTTTTATATGAACAATATTTTTTATTGTCTTTCTGAAAACCTCCCATACAATAATAATAAAAAAATATAATTCTGCTGTGTGAACTGTGCAACGTAGTTAACCGTGCTGTTTCTTTTTTCTTTACAACCGAAAGTAGATAGTAAATGGATAGCTTCTGGTAACGTATGTAGCATGTATGTAGCTATCTGGTAGGTACCTTAACATTATTGTTATCATTACAGCATCCCATTTTAGTATCACGTTCTTCTTTGGACTGGATGCCAAGTCGTGTTAATTCGTTGTACTCTGATGTGGGAGCATGGAGTGGAAAATTTGTAAGATTTTTCAATATATTTGTACCTTACATCATCAGCCAGGAAACGTCCACTCCTGGATGAAGGCATCATAGGGAGAGGTTTTATTTATATTTTTGAGGAGGATAATTTGGACTATGGAATCCAATCTCGATCTCGCGAGATCTCAAGTCATTCCTCGAGATTCTATCTTGTGGCAAGTAAATATCGTTTTAGATATCTCGGCCAATACGGTCGAGATTTCGAGATTGAGCGGGCGTAATTGACGTCCGCTGCTGAACGAAGGCCTCCTTAAACCGCCACACTGTACCTACGACAACCATCCATTTGCGTCTACCGGTTGCCCGCAACTTTCATGTCGTGGGTCCACTCCACCTAGTAAGAGGCCTACCTACACTGCGTCTTCCGGTTCGTGGTCGTCACTACAGAACTTTTTTCCCCATCGGGCAGTTCTTCGAGCGATGTGGCTTGGGGCGTTGTGTGTGTGGATGTGGTCCATTGCCGTTTCAATTTGTAAATCAGTTTGAAGTTACTTCCAAAATAATAAATAGGTTCAATGTGCGCTGTCTGGGCTGATTAGTTGTGTACTTACTGATTACATTGTCATATTAGTTAGTTTTCAACCAACTTCAAAAAAGGAGGTTCTCAATTCGACTGTATGTTTTTTTTGTATATTTGTTACACGTTTACTCCGCCAATTATAAACAAATTTTGATGATTCTTTCTTTGTTTGGTAGGCCATACTTCAGAGGTGGACCCGTATAAATTTTATCGAAACCGGTTCAGTAGTTTGGTTTTTAAATCAAAATAACTGGAAAAATTATGTCTTCCAGTTAATCGAAATTGAATGTTGATTGTCTTTTCAAAAAGTACTTGTTGATTCCAAGTTTTTTTAAGCGCTTATAAGTTTGCGTTTGACCACTAACTCGCCTGTTGGTAACGATCTGGTCAACGATGAAGCACGCAGACTTAGAAGATACCTACCAACTTACTTCAGTTTCTAATAATGTCGTTTAAATCACAAAATATTTGAGCAATACCCTACAGTTTTCAGTTTCATTGAGATTAATCATATTTGATACAAAATAAAGCATTATCTTAAAAAGTAGGCGAAATCACGAAACTATCGAGATTTATCGAGATCTCGTCAGGTTGTCGGGCGAGATCTCGATTGGCCAATCTCGATTTCATGCTTATCAGTCAAGATCTCGAGTTGCCGATCTTCACACGAGATTACTTTCCCTAATTTGGATCTTTAGAATAGGTATATATAACTATAACCAGTTTCTATCTAAATAACTTTAATTTAATAAATTTAAGTTCCCAAGCATTTCATTAAAATATGTTTCAGATAAGTCCTTTGAGAATTTTCGTAGTATTTATTATATTTATGTATCTGTTGTAATTATACTTAGAAAAATTGACGACCCTACGTCACTGTCTCGCTCGGTTATAACTTACCTATTCACCAGCTATTCACAGTAGGAATCTGTGTTACTTATAGTATCTAGTTTCAAACCTGTCTAATTTCTATCTTCTTTCAGAGGCCAGTTATGGATGAAATAGAATCAGATGAAGCACTCAGATTCTATCAATTTTTAAATTATTTAGATGGAGGAAGTTTTGGGACAGGTACAACTTTAGTTGGCTAGTGCTTTAGCTGAAAATGAGTTATGCTGTTGCAAAATATGTCAATAATTCTCCTTTCTCTGTAATAGGTCCCATTGATGAGTTTGTAGACGCAATGTACCGGCTATCAAATTATATGAAACAGCAAAACAGTAGAGAGACTCAAGCAAGAGGAATGCGTGAACTTGAAGCTATTAATGGTGGAAAAGGCATGTTTTGTAATCTTTTGGACTTATGTTGTTTTTTGAAAAATTTAAATTATTAAATCTTCGCATTTTCAGGAAATAGCATTAAATCTGTACTGGAAATAAGTACTTTAATCATGAGAAAGAAACGGAAATTCTTTTGCACTGGTGAAGTTAAAGAGCCGATTGTGAACAATAAAATTATATGCAAGGTAACAATCAAATAAAACCTCAATTAAAACTGTGTAACTCGAAACGGTCGGAGTGTTTTAAGATCTGTGTAGGTACTTACAAGAATACCAGAATAGGGTAGATGACTGATGTTTATATCGTTAAAACCAATAGCTTTGATGAAGAATTTAATTAAATATAATATGTTTATTGAAAAAATAATTTAAATCGGTTAATAATGTTCTGATATATGACCGTTTAAAGTTTTTGTTAGAGACAACTCTGTCCCTTTCAAACAAAACAAAAAATGACGTCACGCCTTACTTGTCAGAATATAATTTATATGGCGTACTGAGAAGTGACGTCACGATTTGCTGTTTCTTGTCTCTGTCTAGCATGATATTAAAATGCTTATAAGTTGCTTATTTTTGATCAGATTTTCATTCTCTTTTCATTAATCAGCTATATTTATGGGCCACATTTTAATAGGCCAATAAAAAAAAACCAGTCATCTAGCCTATTTACCAGTAGAATTTGTTCAACTGATTTTGCACACATTATTACATTCTATTGAGGTATTGCCCGAAAGAAAATTAAACAATGTACTTACCTAACTAAAAAGTTTTCAAGACTTTGTGTTACGAGTAATACATTTTTAATTAACAATCCTTCATTTTATTTGTACAGCAGGCCTAGAACCTTGGAGGATCTAGCTCTCTCTCTCTCTCTATATATATATAATCAACGACTAGAACGCTCCAGGGATATAATTGTCTTTTCTTTCCTTCGGGCCGAGCATAACCTGACTAAGGGGGCGTTCATAAAATACGTGAGATGTTTAAGGGGGGGGAGGGGGTCGAGTCAAATCTCATTTAATCACACGTTGGAGAGAGGGGGGTCTTGGCAAATATCACGCTATTATTTTTCTGATTGGACTAAAAAAAACTATTTAGGCAATTTTTTTTTTCTTTTTACCATAACAAAAAAGAAACCCACATTTTGAAAAATGTCACGTGAGATTGGGGGATGGGGGAGGGGGTTGAATAATATCTCACGACATCTCACCAGGGGGGGAGGGAGGGAGAGAAGTTAAAAAAAAAACACCTCACGTAATTTATGACCGCCCCCTAAGCTAGGATACGGAAATGTCTATCTTGTTTTCATGTAATACAAAAGTGGATAAAACTTGATCACGGCTCGCACTGTCATGTCAATATTTTACAACTGCCAAACCTAGTAATTATTATTATATTCGGAGGAAAGATTTCCCTCTTGGTAACATTTCGCTGATTATTATACTATACTACTAAAAACTGTGTAACTATATAAACTTATCTAAGTATAATTGTTAATCACCAACAGGATAGAATTCTTTTACCAATAGCGGGTACATCATGCAGAGATGCCATCATGTATTGGCACCCTGATCTAACTGAAGAACACTATTGCGTAGGGGCCCTCGAATCTAAAACTCCTGTGCATATAATGGATATGGAAGGTAACATAACAAAACAACACCACAATACCACACTAACAAGAAACATTATCACACTAGTAGTAGGTACCTACTCTGTGGGAACCAACCGTTATTTTAAGGCAACCGACTATTTTCTCGTGATAAAGAGTAGCATAATTATGTGTTGATCCAGGTCGTAGGCTCGTAGGTAAGCGATATCTAATTATCTATAATACAATTTATCGTTATTAGTCATATATGAAGACCCGGGTATGCCTTAAAAGTGCATCCAGAATTATCAGAAGATGGGCAGCAGCGTCCTTTTGGTTAAAGGTGGTGAACATTTTGCAATCCCTAAGCAGACTGCTAAGCTAGGGGATCATGATCCCTCCCATTAGGGGGGAGGCCTTTGTCCAACAGTAGACGTCTTCTGGCTGATGACAAGTCTTTTAAGAGATGAATTATCAACGCGGCAGTTGCCAAAGAGCTGGCAAAAATTGCCCTTATCACGCTTTTCATAAATCGTGGCAACTGCACTGACTTGACTACTCTAGCAGACTAAGATCGTAGCAAAGCTCGCGGCCGACTAACCTTCACACTGCTCTTTCACACTGGTGTGACGATAGATTATTGGGTTGTGGTTGTGACTATGTACTTAGTTGACTTGACTTCTTGGGTTTATGGCTTCTGCTATGTACTTAGTTACTGTTTATTATTCTACTCGTATGTCACAGATCTGTGTCAAATAATTGAAAGATGAATGCCCACAAAAAACTCTAAAAGGCTTAAAAGGCTTGATAAATTTCTCTGGCTTATACAGTAGGCAGGAGAGTTAGTTGACAGTTCTAAACTAATTAAAATATTGCTGTCACTTTTTTACCAGGCTATTTTGTTAGCCAAGGACAGCAATACTTTAGGTAGTTTAGAACTGTCAACTAAAACCGTCAGAATCGACCATATTAGACGGCTAAAATCTAGTAAATTTCTCTGGCTAAAATCTATTTATACCTTTCTCCCTCTAAAAAAATCACTTTTATTATCACACACCAATATTTTCTACCTCCATCTCAATGCTATTCAACCTCCTTGCGCAAAAATTAAATCTTTATTTTTCTCGTAGTCATGCTATAAAGTATAGTATACACTATCATCATAATCAGCCTAGTATACACTATACAACTCTTGAATAAAACGGATTTATATTGAGGGCCATGAATCACTTGCGTCGCTCAGGATTCTACAACTTGAATCGCTCGCTGCGCTCGTGATTAATCTATGGCCCTTGCTTCAATTCCGTCCTTTATTCACTAGTTGCATAATATACTATTACCTAAGCTATTTATCCATTCTCAATTCTATTCTAAAGTTAAAATTATTGTGTTTTTAACAGGAGAAATGTTTTGCAAGGGAGACGATTACTCTAAGAGAGAATACCTTCTAGCTTGTGATTTTTATGAAGACCAAGAAGCACCAGTTGCGGATTTACTTCAATACTACCCAGACCCCGACCCTGAAATAAGTCCAAAAATGTTCTGAAATTGTGGATTAAGTACATAATATCTTAAAATAATTACTATGTCTAATATAAATCAATTAATTATTAATTTTTATCTTAGCGAAATTGATGCCAGTATGTAATTAACAAGACGAATAAGTATAGGACGGCAAGGTATGTCTGCGCGAACTTTATTATTACTCTATGTACAACACTATTCTCATAAAAATATACGTTTATTGAAAGTTCAATGTTCTTTTATGATGACTCTACAATAACATTTTCAAAGGTCAAACACAAAGTATTTATACGGGAATACTCACGTGAGTTTTGATATACGGGAATACTCACGTGAGTCATCATCAAAAAACTCACTCACTCATCAAAAAATACCGCCACTTTAGGCCAATTTCTTGATACTGGGAGTATCTTAGATTAAATATAGTCTATATTTATTCTAAGATCCCAAGTAAATTAGAATAGTCTGTTTAAAACACTAGCAGCCTTGCCTTACCTAAAATAATCTCGATTCTCTTACCTAGTCACTGCTTAAACTTTTCTGTCTTGTTGTTGCATGTTACACTTCACGTCAGAGATGGCAGAGCATCTTAAGCAGTGATTACCGGTTGAGAATTTGTTTTAAGTAAGACTGCTAGAATCATGAAATCTGACAGAAAACAAAAAAAATATAACTATTTTTGTTAAAGCAATTTTCGGTGGTTGCGGGACCCTCGTTGCGCAAGTTGGACTCGCACTTCACGGCTTTATTTTATTTACATAAATATTAACAGAACCTATTCCACGCATAAAATTGACGGTTTAGTCAGCTGACCCCCAGGGTCACTTGGTTTATACCAACCAAAACCGTTTAACAGTGTTGATTTGATACGCCCGACCAAATAGGCTGTGTGTAGCATATGCTAGATACCTCATAGAGGTAGGATGCCTACTACCTATACTACTACCTACCTACCTCTATGCTTACCGTCGTATGCACAGAAAAGCGAAGGCCCTATAGTCGTCTTACTGAAGAGGGGTCCACTGGGTCGTATGCATAAAACGCTAATACGTATTTCAAAACTATTTTTGTTAAAAAGTGTTTTGTTAAATTTCTTTCGAATTACGATTTGAGTTTGAAAAAAGAAGACAAAACACTTTTTAACAGAGAAATTTTACTAGTTTCTCTGCTTTTTAACTACAATAGGCTCGAAGTACTTTTTAACGTTTTAAGCATTTATGACGGCGCCAAAGCCCAAGAAAGTTACGGGTTGACCTAGAAAGAAATAAAAAAAGCTTTTTTGTTTTCTAAATATTATAACGTAACCTACCTCTCGTATAAAAAGTCTAAAACAACACAAAATGCGTCTTCATAACAATCCAATTTTTTTTATATTGCGTATAACTAATTAATATTTTCAGATTTTCGTATTCTCTAACAAAATAATAGTGTGAAAAAAAAACGATACGTACGTTAATGGGGATCCACACTGCCTTTTTATCCCGCTAGGTGGCGCACAGTCGATGTGTCCATAGTCAACTGTCAATCTCATACATTTTTGTTGTTTTTTTTACAAAATTTTAATGGTTTTACTCTTATTAGATATCAATATGACTGTGTGTTCTGTACCAGGATGTTCCAATCTTGATAAACATCTGTTTATTTACGCTGATGTAGCGGGGCCGTAACGATTTAGAAGATGGGTGTCTATAATGTACAACATGATATTTGCCGACAGGATAATGTACGGCATAATAATGCACAGCATAATAATTGGTGTACATGTACTTCGAATATCATGCTGTACAATCCATGTCGTACAATACTGGCAGTCCATTATCGGCTCGTGTCTATAAAGTACGGCTCTATATTGTACAGCCAATAATCCGAGTACATTTCACAAATTGACATTTAAAAAAATAACCTGAACCTAACTGCTATACAAATAAGGAATTCGTGTACATGTACATCAAATATCAGTCTGTACAAAATCGAGGAGTGCATTATTGAGCCGAGCCGATAATGTACGGCATGATATTGCACGGCACGATATTGCACAGCATGATATTCAATGTACATGTACACCAATTATCATGCTGTGCATTATTATGCCGTACAATATCATGCCGTACATTATCTGTGTCGTACATTGCCTCCCTAAAAACAGTACACGCCATTCAGCGCAGTGTACTACAACAACATTATTATGAAATATTATAAATACATAAAGAATGCACGTTTTTTGTTTCGTAGATACATAAGTACTTATACTACCTACATCATGCCTACATCCACACAAGACACGTAACATAGGTCCTGGTTGGGGTGGGGATCGAACCCACGTCCTATAAAAGTGAAAGCTAAAGGCAAATATCGGAGTTTTGGCGGGAACAAGGAAAAATCATGTCGCTGCATTCTATTATAATACAAGCTTTGCTTAGTATGGGGCTAGATGGCGCTGTGTGTAAGATGTCCCCCAATATTTATTTATTAATTTATTTATTTTCTTAAACTAGTGGTGTTTCGCGTATTAATGATTAAAAATGGTGGTGTTTTATTCATTGAGTGTTGAATTACATGCACGAGTGTGGGAAAGTGATATAATGTGGTGAAACGTGTCTTTTTGTGTTGTTTTCAAAACTCCGTAAAAGCTCATATTAAAGTCGCCACAACTTTACTATGGCATGACTTAGACTCGACTTTGACTAATGTCGTGTGACTAACTGTGACTTTATAACATATTTGACTTGATAATAGTACATAAACTTGATCATTCAAATATACTTGACTCTGGCAGAATACAAAACGTGCGATCCTAACAAATAAGAAAAAAAAGAGGCAAATATCGTTTTTACGTTTTGACGCTTGATAGTGACATTGAAACAAAATATGACAGCTTGTAGGAAAACTGTCAGAGAAAAAGAAAACTGATCAATGTGCTTGCTTGTTTTTGATCGTTGAGCGATGCTTGCGCGGGGTTTTTGGTTGGAAATTGCAATTAATTTACTGCATTGCATTGCAATCGATTAAAATTTATTATTATTTATTACCATGTGCCTTCTACATTAACTTTAATTAAAGTCATGGCTGTGTGATTCTAAGATGTACTTACTATCAATTTATGTAATTGATATTAAGGTCACGGTTCCGTAAAAAATGTGAAAGGTTATTATGTATTTTGCTGTGCTCATCAGGTTACTCAGTTTGAAAACCACTCATAACGGATAGGCATTAGAGAGCTAGGCAGAAGGAAAGTAGTCCAAGTCAGGTTTCTAACTAACAGTAGTCTTTTGTAAAGTTTGTTTTTGGGCACCTAACAATCATGTCTGTGGATAAAGTGAAAATGCGGAAGCAACTAGGGCTCCTCGAAGGGGTTGCGATCATCTTAGGGATTATTTTTGGAAGTGGTATTTTCATATCTCCGAAGGAGGTGTTGAAGCAAACTGGTTCGGTTTGGGGTGCTCTAGTCGTATGGGCCTCTTGCGGGGGTCTTGCTACTCTCGGCGCCCTGTCATATGCTGAACTTGGTAAGATTCCTACCTACTTTAATTAAAAATATATAATGGTTGAAACAATAAAATTTACCTCAAATCAAAGGGTTTGTATCATTGTGGAAAGACAATGGAGGAATATCTGGAACAGCAAACAAAGGTATTAAAATAAGAAGTGATGTTTACTGACTAAAATTCCTAACATGGTCTGACACTAAATACACAGCCTAAATTGTCTAGATCCATAAAGTTTCTTAGTAGCCAAGCTAGTTTGCCAAACTGATTTGGCTACGATGAATATTTTTTCCTCGTGGCGTAACTGTTGCGTCACAGTGGGATATAACATAATTATATTATCCTTTATTTAAAAGTGTTGTCGAGTAGTGAAATATTATTATAGAACAATAATTCAATGTATAATAAAATTGATATCTACAAATTGAAAAACATAACATCGTGATAATTTGTCAGATGCATTCAAAAAACTGTTAGTAATTTTTTCAAAATATTAAGGTGAGAAATTGATGATGAGACCTCAGGGTATATTATTAAGACTGATGCTTGATTGATGATTTTGCATTTTTGTTTCAAACCTTAATTTTATTTTTAACATGTGATAATATTTTTTTGATTATATTTTTATGATAGGAAAGTGTGAAAGACATTTAAATATTAATAAAACAGATAGCTAATAATGATACAGATAATATATATGTGAATCAGATAGGTGAATGATTTTTTTGTGGAAGTTTTTAGCATTTGTTATGTGTTTGTGCCCATGACAGTACTTTATACAGGTTGTGTCAATAGATGATTGACAAGCAGTTTGGCCATGGTGAAACATTATTCCTCATCGCCAAATGAGATTGGCAACCTAGTTAGGTTAGAGGACATCATCAACAGCCGGAAGACGTCCACTGCTGGACGAAGGCCTCTCCCTTAAAGGGAGGTGTTGCCATAATCCCCACGCTTGGCAGGCGGCTTGGGGATTGCAGAATGGTTACCACTGTTAACTGAGAGGACACTGCTGCCCGTCCTCCGGTGGTTCTGGATGCAGTTTTAGGACATACCCAGGTCCAGGTTCAGGTCCAGGTTGTTTCCAGAACACTGTATACAGTCTGCAAGCAGTTGTACAAATGTCCGTGTGTATTTTTTACCTCATTGTATTTATAGGTATCTATTGTGGTTGATTTTGAAGGTTTTAGTTGACATAACTAAATTAACTAAAGTATTGCAGTCCTTAGCTAACATGCGTAGTAAAAAAGTGACAGCAATATTTTAATTAGTTTAGAACTTTCAACTAAAAAACCTTCAATATTGACCACATTACAGTAACTTTCTATGAACCACCACAATGGATGTAGATTATTGCCAATGGGCTCTCCAATGCTAGGTAATGCTCGAAGATAATACCCACATGTTACCAGCTATAGGTAGCTTCTTTACATTTTTATTATGATTATGAAACTAGTGATAGAGATTAGAATTGTACAGTTCTTTCCAAAATGACTGCAATTATCTTTTTAGATTTGGTTGAGTGTAGTTAATATTTTTGTTTATACTGACAGGTACTACGTTAGCCCAGAGTGGTGGTGATTACCACTATATTAATGAAGCTTACGGCCCTCTACCTGCTTTTCTGTATCTTTGGGATGCAAACTTAGTCTTTGTGTAAGTATCTATCAACAAAACTAACCCATTAAGCCCCTCCCGCCGCAGTGGCTCTGCCCGACTACTGGTTAAAACAGTTCAACAAAAAAAAGAAGGGATTACCTACCTAGATTCTTATTATTGTCATCACACTGATAATGTGGTCAATTCTGACGGTTTAAGTTGACAGTTCTAAACTAATTAAAATATTGCTGTCACTTTTTACTAGGCATGTTAACTAAGGACAGCAATACTTTAGTTAGTTTAGTTTTGTCAATTTAAACCTTCAGAATTGACCACACTATAAGTGCAAATCCTTTTTTTGTATGTTTGTTCCCACTCAACTGTAATATTACTGAACGGGTTGGTATGAAATTTCGTATAGGGCAACATGAACCTTAGATAAACACAAAGGTAGTTAGTTACTCTAAGAACAAAGTCTATACCTAATTCCAGCGGAATATAGAAATCATGTATGTATGAAGCTAACTGTAAAAGCTCATCCAGGTAAACAATCTCACTGTACTGTATTAAATATACTTAGCTACCTAAGGCGCATAGCACACTGCCAGAGTCGAAGCGGCGGCGGCGTGGTAGAAGAGACAAGGCGATGGCGGCTGCGCCGCTGCGCCGTCACGGCCGCGCGCTTTCGCGCACCGACGCGACGTCTTGACTGAGCCCCGACCCTGGTAGTGTGCGCTGACCAATACGATTGTATAGAAAAGTTAGAAAGGGACTATGGCAGTGTAGGCTCATCATATATTTTGGCTTAACACAAAACCAGTTGCTGTTATATCCTCCACTATTGATCCAAATCATAATGCGTGTCTTTGTTGACCCAATAACAAAACAATAAACGCGAATTAATTAAGCACATAATATTTAAATTTAATAGTGATGTTATTTCCCAGGCCCAGCACTAATGCGATAATGTCACTGACATTCGTCAGTTACATTCTGGACCCCTTATTCCCAGACTGTCCTATTGATCCACTCTGCCAGAAACTTGTAGCAGCTGCTACTATATGTAAGTATTAACCAAACTCAAAATGTTAAACTTTGTCGATGTTAATTATGTAAGTAATAGAAAACGAATCTAACGACGGCAGTTCGCGCCGCGTCCGCGACCGGCAGGGAAATGTATACGGAAATCCTTCCTCCGAGGCGACCGGAGACCGGGACCGACGATCGCGACATGTGTCTCGGTCTTCATTGTGTCTTCAGCATCGCATCTTCGCATCTCGCATCTTTATCTCCGGTCGCGGTCGCGGTGCGAACCGCCGCCTTACGGATATTTAACCTGTGAACTGTATGCCAACCTTTTACCAGTAACCTTAACTTAGGAGTTCATAAAAAAGCCTGATAACTGGTGACTGTTAACTGGATGAATACTGGTTCTCAACTGGATCTGTCAGAACACACCTTTTCTACGAATTTTCTACTTCACTTGGGTAGCTAGCCAAGTATTACTTAGTACCCTATCACCAATCAATACATGCCATGCAAGACACAAGGCATTATAGTTTTTTGGTCCGATTTTTCGATGACCATATCATATAGTAATATGGGCTAACTAATAGTAATCGGACCTAATGTGGCATGTAAATTTTGTATTAGTTACTGACAAAAATAATAAATATAAATTTATTTTCTGACTTTAGCGGCAGACTCGTTCAATGACTAAATAGGATTTAATTTGATGTGTGATAGTACCCTGTAATGTGATTTTACATCTATACTGGTATGAGAAAAGAGAAGGTTCGCCTTTATCTTTTCTTCAAATTTCAGGTCTTCTCACCTTTATCAATGCCTACAATGTATTATTTTTACATCTATACTGGTATGAGAATACATACAAAAAAACACATTCAGTCGAATTGCAAACCTCCTTTTTTTTAAGTCGGTTGAAAAGAGAAGGTTCACCTTTATATTTTCTTCAAATTTAAGGTCTTCTCACCTTTATGAATGCCTACAATGTATTTTATTTACATCTATACTGGTATGAGAAAAGAGAAGGTTCACCTTTATCTTTTCTTCAAAATGCATGTATTCTCATCTTTATTAATGCCTACAATGTATTATTTTTACATCTATACTGGTATGAGAAAAGAGAAGGTTCACCTTTATCTTTTCATCAAATTGCATGTTTTCTCATCTTTATTAATACCTACAATGTATTATTTTTACATCTATACTGGGATGAGAAAAGAGAAGGTTCACCTTTATCTTTTCTTCAAATTTCAGGTCTTCTCACATTTATCAATGCCTACAATGTATTTTTTTACATCTTTACTGGTATGAGAAAAGAGAAGGTTCACCTTTATCTTTTCTTCAAATTGCATGTCTTCTCATCTTTATTAATGCCTACAATGTATTATTTTTACATCTATACTGGTATGAGAAAAGAGAAGGTTCACCTTTATCTTTTCTTCAAATTGAATGTCTTCTCATCTTTATTAATGCCTACAATGTATTATTTTTACATCTATACTGGTATGACAAAAGAGAAGGTTCACCTTTATCTTTTCTTCAAATTTCAGGTCTTCTCACCTTTATCAATGCTTACAATGTCAAGTTTACAACGAGAATACAGAATGTGTTCATGTTCACGAAGATATCAGCTCTGGTTATCATTATTATTGGTGGCGCGGTTTGGCTAGCTAAAGGTAATTCTTCACACATACCTATCCTAATATTTTTTTCACTTTTATTGCTCAATAAGTCCGTCAATATAGCGCATCAGAGCGAGTCTAAAATAGCATATTATACTCTAGGGGCTAACGTATTTATTTTTTAATTTTTGTTTGCTACACCAACGAGCCTACAAAAATGAAAAAGTCTTTATCCATAAGTAGAATAATAACAAATAAAGACTCGACATAAGTCTGTTTAAAAATAAAAAAGGACATTTTATTTTTGAAAATGGAACTAAAAGCGGCGGCATATGAAAAGTAAAGGACAAATATTTATTTACTAGAGGTCGCCCGCGACTTCGTCCGCGTACGGAAAAATTAAATTCGGCCCGCTCCCATTATTTCACCACTTACAATCATCTCGAGCAATTTTTTTAGCCCCCCCAACTCTACCGACTCTATCGACACTACCGACTCTACTGACTCTACCGACTCTACTGACACTTCTACCAACTCTACCGACTCTACCAACTCCACCCAGCCCTTTGGGCTGTGCGTTGTCTGTCAGTCAGTCAGTCAGGACAGAGCCTGTTATATATATTAATTAATTGATAATATAATTAATTGGTTTGTTAATATTATTTAATTCATAAGACGTGAGACATATTTGTAATAATACATTAATTGATTTATTGATTTGATTGTTTATAGGCGAGCATTATAATATGCTCATGTGCCTATATCACACAGTGTTGAAATTTAGGATTTATTTCGTCTCCTTGCATTGTCTATTCAATTATCCAGATTGATTAATGATTGATTACTTTATTATCAACACATTTTTATTATACAATGTGCAACAAAAAGGTTCAACAATAATGGAGGTTACGTATGTACTCTTCATTATGAACAACTTTTACTATAGGGCCAACCTTGAAATATCGAAAAAACAATAACAACAGCTGTTCCATACAATAAGCTCCTTGACCTTGGACAAAATGTATGGAACGGCTGTTTTTTTCAGGTTTGGCCCCTTAATAAAAGTTGTTCATAATGGTGAGTACATACGTACCCTTCAGTATTGTTGAACTTTTTTGTTATACCTAATATACTATCAAACTGATTTGTTTCACAGGTAACACTGAAAGTTTTCAAAATGGCTGGTCTGGAACCAAATCATCAGTTAGCGATTGGTCGGTGGCGTTTTATTCTGGCATATTTTCTTATTCTGGATGGTAAACATTATCATTTTATCTAGTTAGTAAAAAACTGTAATATAATTATGTAATAACAGTACTTACAATATTTAATATCTCGAATAATATAATATATGGGGTGGCATTATATCTTGCCGCCTAGCGACAATGATAAAATGAATGGACGGGAAATAAGCGCACGGATTTTGAAAAATATGTTGCGCGCCGGCACTCCTCTCGCATCAGTCATATTCTGTCTTTGCGACATGCGAGCCGTACGATACGACAATACACATTTCTAATACATGTACACGTGCTCCCTTTTTGTAATGCAGTAATTAGATTCGCTATATATGCTTTATATAGCGAATCTAATACTTTTAGCTAGGTATGCTTGATTGTGTTGTCTTGTTAATTTTGAACGATTTGCAAGCGCTGGGCCCGTCCATTCCATTATCACTGTCGCTGGGTGTCGCTGTCGCTTTGACGAAATGTCGTTTGAAGAAAAATCCCAACGATTCACACTGAGACTGGTTTTGGTGTGACCCGTTGGGCACCTACCAATATGACGTGTTTCTCTTCACAGGAGTTACCTGAACTTTATGACGGAGGAGCTCCGCGATCCCTTCGTGAACCTGCCCAGGGCAATCTATCTCTCACTGCCGATGGTCACAGCTATCTACTTGTTTGCCAACGTCTCTTATTTGGCTGTGCTTGGACCGAGTGGTGTTTTGGCCACCGAAGCTATTGCTGTGGTGAGTTAAAAACGTACAAGAGCAAATAATGATACAATTGACACACAAGAGTTACAAGTGTTTTACCTATTACACAAGCAGGCCTACCACGCGCCTCGCTTTAAACCTTTGGTCCACTGCGGCGCACGCTATGCACGGCCACGCGGCTTATTTTGGCTGCGTGGATTCATTTGTTTGACAACATGGGTCTACCTATGACTAAAATATGACTACGAGGGCTACACTAAAAGTATCGGGAATGGAATATTTCCACTGTTTCTGTCATATTAAAATCTTTTTAATTGAAAACTCCTTGGTTTTAACAATCGAATACCATTTATTTATTTAAAAAAATATTCTCGGTCTTGTCACAAGATTTTGTCAAACTTGTTTAGTCGTTGAGAAAATGGAATTGACTCGAGAAAATTCAAGAGCGATGATTTATTATGACTTTCGAAGTGGTTTAACACAAAAACAGTGTGTTGACCGGATGATTTCTGCATTTGGTGATAAAGCCCCATCCAAAACCCCAATTTATCGCTGGTTTGCTGAATTTCAACGTGGACGTGTCAAGCTCAGTGATGATCCCCGTCAAGGTCGTCCAAAAACTGCAGTCACCCAAGAAAACGTTGATGCTGTGCGTAAGCTGATTGAGGAAGATCGACATGTGACATACCGCGAAATTCAGGCAACTTTAGACATTGGCATGAGTCAAATACAAATAATCTTGCATGAAAAATTAGGTGTAAAAAAGTTGTTTTCCCGATGGATACCGCATTCGCTCTGTGAAGAGCAAAAAGCGGCTCGCGTTACTTGGTGCGTCAGAACTCTCGAAAGATTCCACGCAGGATCCTCAAATGCTGTATACAACATCGTATCAGGTGACGAATCCTGGATATACGCGTACGAACCCGAAACAAAAAACCGGTCACGAGTTTGGGTGTTCGAAAATGAGTTAAAGCCAACAAAAATTGTTCGTTCACGGAGTGTTGCAAAAAAAATGGTGGCCACGTTTGTCTCCAAAACCGGCCATGTTACGACTATTCCTCTTGAGGGACAAAGAACGGTTAATGCAGAATGGTATGCTAGCATTTGTTTGCCACAGGTCGTTTCTGAACTCCGTAAAGAGAACTGCAACCGCCGCATCATCCTCCATCACGACAATGCGAGTTCTCACACCGCGCACAGAACAAAAGAGTTTTTAGAGCAAGAAAACATAGAATTATTGGACCATCCGCCGTACAGCCCCGACCTAAGCCCTAATGATTTCTATACTTTCCCTAAAATAAAGAATAAATTGCGTGGACAGAGATTTTCATCACCTGAAGAAGCTGTGGACGCCTACAAAACGGCCATTTTGGAGACCCCAACTTCCGAATGGAATGGTTGCGTCAATGATTGGTTCCATCGTATGGAAAAATGTGTCAAATTTCGCGGAGAATACTTCGAAAAGCAATAAATATATTTTTAAATAGTAATGTTGTGTCACTTCCTTGATTCCCGAAATTTTCAGTGCCGCCCTCGTATGTACAAATGTAGCGCCGCAGTGATGCTACGCATGCTTCCGTGTACCGCGCGCATAGCGTTGAGCTGCGTGGGCGCCATATTCGAGCATGCCACGCGTTTAGCAATGACGTCATTAATCTCGTATTCGTGCGTAGCGTGTTCTGGATTGCAGTTGAAGTTATCACATACCTACATTTTCTTGCAAAGCGAAGCTAGACACACGTGCGGGCCGTGCGTAGCAGTGGCCCAGCGACTTTAAAGTTCTGTCATGCGAAAACGAGACAGACTTACACAAAGTCCACAAAGTCGTAGCTTTGTCCTGTTTTTTCATGACAGTAAGAAAAGGGAAGATTTTTTTCACGCCCCGTTGGATTAGCCTGCTTAAGCTTATAGGTCTCTGCCCATTAGAGCGTATCATATGACCATTAAGCTTTCCGTCATTGCCAATCGTAGCGTTCCCGTCGACAGCGTATTGACTATTGTAGCACAATCACTATCGTAAAGTACTTGAATGTAAACCATTAGAAATGTACCTATGAAAATAGCAGTTTTTTGTGCTCGATACGGTCGTTGTCGCAGTTTTCATATTATTTTCTATCGAATACGTACAACTGGTCGAACCGGAAGGCGTAACGCCTCCCACTAGGTGGCCTCCCACTATGTGGACTGACGTCATTGTGAAAGTCGCGGGCAACCTGTGGATGCAAATGGCAGGTTGTCGTATTGTGTGGCGGTCTAAGGGGAGGCCTTAGTTCAGCAGTGGACATCTCCGGGCTTATGATGACGCGCTACTGGTATACTGATTATTACTTGTATTTCTTAGGATTTCGCTGGAATAGCGCTGGGCTGGTTGAAGTGGGCGATGCCTACACTAGTAGCCATCGCGATCCTGGGCGGTCTGTCAGTACACATCATGGCGTCTTCGAGGATGTGCTTCGCTGGAGCTCGCAACGGACACATGCCCGAGCTGCTAGCTCATATCAACACCAAGTGCCTGTCGCCGATGCCCTCGCTCGTCTTCTTGGTATGCGTCTTCTATACTTACCTATCGCACCATGTGACTTAGAAATGCGAAAATCTGTTTGTTGGTTTTGTTCTAGCCTATGTCACTCTCAGGCCTTTAATTTATATAGATGCCATAAAATCTAAAAAAGGACCGGGGTATGACCTAAATCTGCAATGAAAACCACCGGAGGACGGGCAGCAACGTCTTCACGGTTATCGGTGGTGAGCATTCTGCGATCCCCAAGCCGCATGCCAAGTGTGAGGATTATAGTAACGCACCCCTATTACGGGGAAGTCCTTCGTCCTGCAGTGGACGTCTTCTGGCTGATGATGATAATGAAATATATTTTCAAATAAGCGTTAGATTTTTTGTTCAAATCTCTTATTTATTTGGTTTTTATAACAATTTGCATAATTCTCCAGATGACTGTCTCGCTTATAATGCTGATACCGAACAACCTGACCACTCTGATCACTTACTGCACTGTGGTGGAGTCTTTCTTCACCACATTGAGCTGCAGTGCGGTGCTGTGGCTGCGATACAAGCGGCCCGACATTCCGCGACCTATCAAAGTGAGTATCTCGTAATGCTGATAGCCTTGTCTGACCTCTCTGATTATACAAAAAGGTTCAACAATACTGAAGTATGTACTCATCATCATGAACAACGTTTTCATCACACTTGCTCGTAAAGTGGATCTTATTACATCGGTTTTAGGCTCATAATCCAAACTATTACGCACGCGTGCTTTTTACTTTACATTACGGCACTAGTGCTATAATAGGTATAACCTGGTAAAGTCAAGTTTGAACGTTACTGCAATTAGACGTATGTATAGGAAGCACTCTTAATATAGCCGGGTAATAGACTTACAGTTTTTTTGTAATACCAACAAAGAGTTCTTATGCCGCTGAAGTAAATGTCAACCTGCGCGCTAATTGCTGATTTGGGAGCCATTTTCCGCAAATGTTTGTTGACGTTTTCGCTGTGTGGTTGATTATTATAAAAAAAAGTTCGTTTTTCCTCGCAAGTGTGATGAAAACAGTCGTATGAAACTTTTGTGCTATGTTAGTCATTACACTCTCGGCTTCCTTATCGCGCTCGCTTACGGCTTGCGCCTATATCGCGGATACCGCCTCTAGTGTAATGACCAACATAGCACACTTGTATCATAATGTACTATTACTATGGGGCCCACACTGAAATAGCGAAAAAAAACAGAGGTTTTTGTGTGGAATAGCTAATTTTACCCCGATTTCAGGGTATGCCACTGTTGTGTGTTATATAGTAACACTGATATCATTCTACTCATCATTATGAAAAATCCGTTGTTCCACAGGTTTTGTCCAAGGTCAATGAACTTTTTGTATGGAATTGCTGATTGTTCCGCCGCGATTTCAGGTTTGGTTGGTCCCATAGTAATAGCTGTTTATAATGAGTACTAATATAGTATAATATTATCTTTGATAATGAGGAGTACAATGACATAATAGAAGTATACCGAGGTTTAAATTAACAGCCGGTATTGTCTTTTTAACCGACTTCAAAAAAGGAGGAGGTCTATGTATGACGGTATGTATGTTTATTATTTATTTTATGTATGTTCACCGATTTCTCCGTCAATTGTGGATTGTTCTTTTTTTATTTGAAAGGGTATACTCCCGAGGTGGTCCCATATTAATCTGAACACGGTTGTTTTTTTTTTGAAAAAGTTTCTTGTTTAATCTTCGCCACAGTGTATAGATTATGCGCAAACGCAGAAAAAAATGTGTTATATGTTCTAGGTGCAACTATGGATGCCAATAGTATTCGTGACAGTGTCCGTGATTCTATTGGTGGTGCCGATAGTGAGCGAGCCGGTGGCAGTGGTGGCGGGCGCGCTGATGACGCTGGCCGGGGTGCCGGTCTACTACGCCATCGTCAAGAATAAGCCCGAGTGGGTTGTGGAACTATCCAGTAAGTCACTTTTAAACTATAACGATTGTTCATTAAAGTTATATTTTCTATGATTATTTATTTCATGATTATGTTGGACCGAGCTCCCGATATTTGCAAGCACTCTTTGTGTACGCAACGAGAGTGCTGTACTTAGCGAAATTACAGGGCTAATGAGACTCGTCATGGCTTGAGCGCCACACATCCTTACGCAGGCGCAGGCGCAGGCTCACTCGCACGCACGCGCACACACACAAACTTTCGCATTTATAGTGTCAGTGTCATTTTTATAATCACAGACTAATAGAAGCAGAGAGATGATCAAAGAATGTTTCCACAGAACGACGCGTGATCATGTGAAAGGTGTAGGGTTGGCGGTAAGAGTGGTAAATTCCGCACATGGTTCTGCCATCTAGCAGAATTCAGGATACGTTTTTTGAGAAGTGCTTTATCGACAAAATGGAGAAATCAAACACTAGATTTACTACTAGTGGCGCCATCTCTGGAACTAGTTAAAAACATCAAGAAACTTTATATAATGGGAAGTTTTCTGACAGCTTTCACAACGTAGTTCTACAGCCAAAGGATAGACCACGCTGGCGAGATATGGCCAACAATTTTTCGCAGTTTTCTTGTGAAAAAGCACCTTAACCTTCACTGCTTCTTTTCACAGTTCACGTTCGTTGGTGAAGTGCCTTTCCAAGTTTTCTTGTATCATTATGTTGAAATTCTAATAAATTGGTATTGTTACGTTACGTTATTGTTATTATTTTTTGTTGATAGTTAGGTATTGTTATTTCCATTGATAGTAATTAATTAATTATTTGGCAAGGCGCACTTACTAATTTGCGTGGAATAACGAAAGCTTAAGAAATACTATGGGCAAATACTTTGTTAGACAAACAATAACCACAAACAACGCATGACAGGTCTGATATAAATGAAATAAGGTTACTTTCTATGTTATGACCTTTTTACTTTGCTTCATTCGTTCAAAATCTTCAGAACCACAGACTAAATGGTGAAACTGTTCAAGGCCATGTCTCTTCGTCGCTGTCTATCGGATTTTAAGGAACTATATATTTTTTCAATTGGCTGTCAGAAAATCGCCCATTCATAAACGACCCCCAAAAAACACAAATAAAATTACATATGAATGAAATGACACGCCAATCATGTCATCGGAATGTTTGCCTCCATAATAAGTGCAATAAAAAACGCAGCGACTCATTTTATTTCACTTTTACTGCGTAAAAACATTAAAAGTCGTACATCTGTTTTGAAAGCCTGAATGACTGCTACGTGAGGCGTTCGCTCGCAGACTGGCCAGAAAAGTGTGACGTCACACACTCCGTCAGCAAATTCTGACCTACGGCCGCAAGTTCCTCATCGCAACTCCCTATTCTGATTATAATAGCTAATCTTATTTATTTTTTCAGAAAATTTCACTCACACGTGCCAAAAGCTATTCTTATCAGCTGTGGAAGATAAAGAAGATTAACCAAGTGAAATCTCTTATGTGTGGTGCTGCTGACAAACATGGTCTTTTAGGTCTTTCTATGCTGAACGTTAGCAAAAATACTAAACGTCGAATATTCTAGTTGCTCTAGTCTCGTTATCACAAGCTAGCTTTAAAAAGCATCTTGGTTGTTATACTTATACTTTCGCTTAGTTTATAGGCTTGACGAATGTTAAGTGTGTAAATTCCACGACTGATTTACTATGATTTAGATTGGACCCGTTTTCAAAACAATTTTATTTATATTTAACAGTCTTCGGTCAGATCTGTCATCAATTCTTTTTTGTGTGTATACTATGGAACTAACATAGTCAAAAATGACTCCATGTCCCTCAATAAAAGAAGATTTAAAAAAAAAACAAAGCCTCCAAAAGTGTTTTGTGTGGGTATTTTTTGTTACCACGTTTGCTTTATTTATTCGTGTATAATTTGAGTTGAGTGATTTAAGTTGAGCCGGATAATAATTACATAATTTACATCGTCCGATATATTTTTTCATACAATGACTTTGTATTGTCCGTAAAATTTATATTTTTATTTTTATTAGTTTATACCTTTTTTAATTTAATTTTTGACTGGTTTGTTTTAATTTTACTATATTATTTTTACTCACAAACACAGACAGATAGACATCATTAGTTTATGATGTCATTAAATATAATTTATATAAATAAGTATCTACTTATTTAAATATAGTTTATACTTATACTAAATATCACTGATTGTTATTGCCAGTTTGGCTCTCTAATTGCTTTTGTGAATAGGTTCGTTAGCGCTTTTCGTTACTACTTTGTGTAGGTTAGGTCTGAGGGCGTGAAAGACTGGGTTTTTCCTAATGCTTATTGCTTTCAACGTTTTATTGTTTTTTTGGAATCCTCAACATGAGTAGGATTTCCTAAAGAATAACCATGGAAAAGTTTAAGCACAATGTAATTGTGTAGGTTATACAAAAAGTATAATGTTACGACCTATACACCACTATTTTTTATGAATGTCTAAAACTTTAAGGGGTCATTGTACTCATCATTTTGAAGTAATTTTCCTAAGGGAAAAGAATCTGCTGTTCCATACATTTTGTCCAAGGTCAATGAACTTTTTATATGGAACGGCTGTTTTTTTTTCGCGATTTCAGGGTGGGTCTCATAGGAACAGTTGTTCATAATCATTAGTACAATGACCCCTTAAAGTTTTAGACATTAATATAAAATAGTAGAGTATAGGCTTGCGTTTGACTGCCATCTCGCAAGATTCATTTTTAACTTATTCACAAAAATAACCATAGAATCTCGTTTTGAATCTTTTTGATTGTATGGACATCAGTTAGTAAGAACTCAAAATTTAGTTCTTCAAACAAGAAATTGTATCTTAAAGAGAGGTTTAGTATATGAATTTGTTTAATACCAATATATTTATTTATATAATAGTTAGTCTAAATCAGACCCAGTAATTGTGAGACATGTCACTTTCATTGTATTATGTACTTACTAACAAAGCTTACTAACAATTTGAGTTGAATCCGGTGCTACCTTTACACACACACATATAACACAAAACACAAATACACACTTTTTTTTGTAGAAATCATTGAAATTTTGTAATCTTAGTCATTTTACTGGTTACAAATGGCAATTGCTGATATTTATTTACATTATTTCTATAAATTGAATGACATGTATGTATCAGTCAATTAATGTTGTAATAAAAGTACTTACATATTTTAGTTACATTAATAGTTGAATAGTACTCGTGTGTCGTCGTATTGTGTATGTTCATCGTTACACTCATGGGGAGAATTTCAAGTTTCAGACTTTTTGTACTTGTAGGTAGGCTAGGGTGCTATAGTTACCCGACTATTGTAAATGATGCCAATGTTTGCGCGAATCGATGTTCATTCTCTACATATAACGTAAAGCTATGTTTTAATACTGCACAGAATGTACTTACGTTCTCATTATAACCTTTAATGAGAATGTAAGGATATTCTTCAATAATATTTTTTTAAAGCTTAAACAGGAAGAAAAATTATGACCTCCGGCAGGACTCGAACCTGCATACGAGCAGTCTCTATGGGTTTCCGTCCCAGCTGCTTTGCCAATAAGGTAGATGACTGATGTTTATATCGTTGAAACCAATAGCTTTGATGAAGAATTTAAGTAAATATATATATATGTTTATTGAAAAAATAATTTTAATCGGTTAATAATGTTCTGATATATGACCGTTTAAAGTTTTTGTTAGAGACAACTCTGTCCCTTTCCCACAAAACAAAGAATGACGTCACGCCTTACTTGTCAGAATAGAATTTATATGGCGTACAGAGAAGTGACGTCACGATTTGCTGTTTCTTCTCTCTGTCTAGCATGATATTAAAATGCTTATAAGTTGCTTATTTTTGATCAGATTTTCATTTTATTTTCATTAATCAGCTTTATTTATGAGCCACAATTTAATAGGCCAATAAAAAAACCAGTCATCTAGCCTATTAAGCTACAAAAGTCTGCCTTAGATTTCCCAACCTGTTACAAGCTACCAAGTAACGCGTTGGTGGCGCCATCTGTAAATTTTTGTAACACAAATATCTACCCAAGCCGAAAAAGTTACAGGTTCCAAGGCCTGACGAGAGAAGTCGCACTGGCTATACTGTTTGAATATTTTTGTATGAAGTGATTCCACACTTATGATATTCTTCAATAAACTCATTTTAGTCATTTTATACGGTTTATCAAGACAAAAAGAAAAACTGATAAACAGTTTCACGGGACAGTCGATTGATGCAAATATTCCGAGCACTTACAATAGTTACATGACTTTGCTACAAGGAGAAAAAACTGGATTTCCAATGAGTGAAACAACGTCCTTAAATAGGGTTTGACATGAATATGAACATAGTATACTAATGGATTTTGATTAGTCCACAATGTCGGAGATATTACGAGTATGTATTTAATGTTATAGCTAATTTAGTTATGTTTAGTATTGTTTCACGTTGCTAGAATATACATTTGGAAAAAAATTATTAAAGAAGAGATGATTAAAGTAAATTGTGCCTTATGTCTATAAGCTTAGAGGCTAAATACACAAGATCTCATAAATTTATGTGATCATGTTGTAAGAATCGCTTTTTTTCTCATTGGGTAATTTCCTACATGACTTTTTTTATGTATCTTAGATTTAATCCTGCGGCAATGTATGGCTACTTATTTAACCGAGGTGCGTATCTCAAGTATTTCTTGAATTATATTAATACTTAATCTCTGTGTGTGTTTACTGTGCCAAATAACTAAGTGGTGTTGTTTAAATTACATTTGGAAATTATAAATTGTGTTTTTCTTTTTTATAAAAACGTGTCACGACAAAAATAACGCCTAACAGTAACTGTGTTTTTTTTGTATAGGCTTGCGTTTGACCTCTAATCGCGAAGATGCGGTTTACGAAAGAGCACGCTTGCCAAGTAGAAACCGATTTACGCGCGACTTCAAAGACACCCAGATTGTATGAGAATGACCCATTCGGGAAGCGCATTTCACTGTTTAGCAGTTAGCACAGTATGTGTAAGTGGAATCAACCGTTTCGTTCGTGTTTTAGGTAAGTATGTCAATCGTGATACGATTTTGCTTTTTCGCGCTCCTGGCCGTCCGACAGTATAAGAACACGAATATATTCAATGTCACTGTCTTAAATATGATAATATTTTATTACACTTATACCAATTATATTAGCATATTCAAGGCTGGTTTCTTTTTGTAAGTATATTTTTTAGCATAGATATTTTCATATGTTTTTTCTTTGTACTTATACTGTTAGTACTTACTTAATCTAGGTGTCTTCAAGTCGCGGGTGAATCGGTTTCCTTTAGGCAAGCGTGTGTCGTCGTAGATCGCATGAGGCGAGTTAGTGATCAAACGCGAGCCTTAAATTTTTTTTTTTATAGAAATGTCTTACAAGCACTCTCATCAAATATACATACGTTACCTCGTATCCATAAGATACGATATTTTGATTGTCTTCGGATCAAGTTCTTGAATCGCAAAATAAAATCAGATCTATGATTATACTTTACGGGATATTCACCGTGATATTATGTTGTGAAATGAGCTACCAATATCTATAAACATAATAATAATAATAATAAAGGCAGTGGTACTTGACACGGCGCGCATTGTCAGGAGGTTCGTCACTCTGCAGCCCTAACCACCGGCAGCTTGAGCCCTGCCCCGCTGCTGGCGGCACCCTAGTTTTTAAGTTTTTTATAATTTGTATTTTTGTATTCTTATATTTATTGTAAAAAACTTAAATAACTAAGAATTGAAATAAATACGTGAATAATAATAAAAATTTATTGACCAAAACTTAAGAAATAGACAATAACAATTAATTTGGAACATTATGTAAGTAAGAGCTAAATGTAGTAATATCTATTGTTTAATTGCATTTGATTTGTGGAACTGGCTGGCACCCGTACTAGTAATAAAACTGTGCTACGAGCGCCAGAGCCCCCCGTTGGAAGTTCTTTGACATAGTTAAATATAACAGAAGGTTGATTTCTGAAACATCTCACAAATACTCATAAAAATTGTAATAAATAACAGTTGGTTATACAAATGTTTACATTATAATTTAGTTATCTTACTAAAAACCAAAGATAATATATACTAGTACTAAAACACTGCAAAACAACTAGTTATTTATCAAAGCATTTTATTTTTATATTACCCATTTCCTGTATAGCCAGATAACAAAGTTTAGGTACTTGTGGTTAAGGGGGCGACTAATGCCAAAAGTAAGTAACAGGTGTATTTTTAAACACATAGTTTAATGATAAAGAACGTAAATATTCACCTGGACTGGATTCTTCACTTGGACCTGGGTATGTCTTTAAACTGCAACCAGACCAACCGGAGGACGGGCAGCAGCGTCCTTTTGGTTAACGGTGGTGAGCATTCTGCGATCCCCAAGCCGCCTGCCAAGCATGGGGATTATGGCAACACCTCTCTTTTAAGAGGGGGGGGGGGGGGGTTCTTCGTCCAGCAGTGGACGTTTTTATGGCTGAAGACGTACGTAGGGAAAAACTTAAAGAAGCCGAGTAACCGAATAGAATTTTGGAAAATAAAAATTACCAACAAAAAAAACTGTTAATTAATTCAAATGCTCTAAATTATCAGCGACATCACCACATTATTTTTTACGTATAATAATAATAATATTTGGCTATGTAGCCAAACTAATGTTTTAGCACAGTAGCCGTATTTTTTTATTATTTAATGCCTACATTTTGAATAATTGAATAAAATACCACCTAAATTGCTCAAAGCCATCATCATCATCAATTGTATCATGCGATATTCGACTCTAAACTAATGCAAGACGCGCGGGTGAAATATTGATATTTTTCTGGCATTAGTCGCACTCTTAACTAGTAAATAATTATTTATAGAAGGTACTTGTGCCTAGTCGGGAATCAACGCACCTCGCATGTATGATGGACGGTTCGATCCCGAGCCCGTACCAACGAGATCTATGAAATTTTCTTGCGGTTTCAAAAATCGTACCACTGTTTTCTATGTAGGAAATCCTCGTGAGGAAACTTGCTTATTATAAGTCCGGAGATAAAATCAAAGATGAAACATGCAAAAGCCAACCCGCATTGGCATATCATGATGGAATATGACCCAGTCACTCATTTTAAAGGTAGACCTTTTGGCAAGCAGTGTTATATAGTGCCAGCAACCCGCCTAGCGCGTTCTAGTGAACCTTTCTTTAGATGCCGGAAACACGCCAGGCGAATTCATAATATTTAGTATTCCATTAATTTGTGGTTCGGCAGCATGCATGTTTTAATACCAGCAGTACGTTTAGCGTGTTCCTTTAAATGCTAGAACACGCTGCGCACAGTTTTTGTTAGAGAAAACTCTGTAACCTTTTCCACAAAATAAAAAATGACGTCACGCCTTACTAGTCAGAATATAATTTATATGGCGTACAGAGAAGTGACGTACGATTTGCTGTTTCGCCTCTCTGTCTAGCATGATATTAAAATGCTTATTAGTTGCTTACATTTGATCAGATTTTCATTTTCTTTTCATTAATCAGCTACACCACTATCCAGACCCACCGGAGAACGGGCAGCAGCGTCCTCTTGGTTAACGGTGGTGACCCTTCTGCGATCCCCAAGCCTCCTGCCAAGCGTGGGGATTATGGCAACAACACCCCTCTATAAAGGGGGAGGCCTTCGTCCAGCAGTGGACCTTTTATGGCTGACGAGCAATCAGCTATATTTATGGGCCACATTTTAATAGGACAATAAAATAAAACCAGTCATCTAGCCTATTGTAGGCGGCATCGTTTAGGAATTTTCTAAAAGTGTCGTGGGAATAGGTACTAGTAAGCTATACGGCTATTTAGGTTTGTGTATCGACTAAAAAGTTTATTAAAATAGCTCAGTGTTTTAACAAGCAATTAAAAATAAGAACAATTTAGTTAACAAGTCGCTAGTCCAATTAAGATATGTGTTCTACCAGTTACAGAAACAGTAGCCCCCGCAACTATGGGGCTCACTGTTTTTGGATTAGTGTTGTTATGTTTTATACAGGTAAGTAAATGTTTATTCTTTCAGTGCAATTTACATAAGGTCAGATAAAAATACTGCTGTAAGTTTTAGATTTTTGTATGAAGATCTGTTGGATGCTTTTCCGCAGAGCGACGATTTGTTGACTTATAGCGTTCCACTATAAGTGAACAAATCGTGCTGGAGAGCAGGCAACGCTTCTTGTGTTGTATGACCCGCATTCATCTAATCGTCCAATAGATAAGCTTATTGCATCTATTGTCCATAACTGTATGCTTTTTAATTAAGATAAGACTTAATTCTTCTGGAAGACTACAGATCAGATTAGATCTTCACACCGTCTCTTACCCGCGAAGCGAATTATAGTTATTTTTCTTAGAAAAAAGGATGGGCAGGTATAAAAATTCAATTCTAATCTTCCCGTAAAACTTAGTTCAGCAAGCTTGTGATTTGCAGAGGGTCGCTGGCCATGGCCACTTCAACAATATGTCAGCGCAAGAGTTTACGACCGCGAGGGACGAGATCGGGCCCATGTTGCCTGATGAGAACTTCCAGCAGACCACGGTGGTTGCAGGCCTCATGCCAGACTCATTCGGAGAGATGTTCAACTTCTTGGATGGAGATAGCTTCGGCATAGGTTAGTGCCTACTTCAGTATGAAAAGAAGCAATAGCAAAAAGTAGTTTTTGCAAGATTTTGTCAGTGACTTAGCTTGGCAAAAAAAGTATAAATTAAAAGGGCCGCCACTATTGCCAATAGTTCTAAATACTAGCGACACTCTAGTACCAAGCATCAGAGCAAGATGATTACGTTATGACGATTGTTACGTACGATGGTTACGTACGATACGATCCCACGTCTGTGGGAACCTGGTGGAACAGACGAGTTTTTCTCAGTATTGACAGGAGAGAAAAAATATATGTTTCAAGACTTTATTGCCAAGTGACCAAGCTGTTGACTCCGAAAGGGGTGTTTAATTGCTTGGAAGGATGTATAGTTTCGGCAAAGAATAAATAATAGAACTACGTACAGAAAGTTCACTCCGCAAAGGAATTGAAATAAATAAGGACTCTATCTGCTAGGCAATAGAGTAGCAATTCAACTCGCACAGCGCTGGCGACGAGGTTAGCGTGCGGGCGGCCACTGACCTCAGCGTTGCATTGTCCCCTCGGAGCGGAGCGCCGGCCGAACATACCTAAACTGCGGAGTGACACCCCCCTGGTTTCGGCATAGTTTTGTACTTCAGTATAAAGGTAGCTAACATTTTTTTGAAAATTTTGCTTTTGTACCTTCCAGGACAATAAACGGTGACGGTCTCGTGACGACTTTTCAGTCCTGGTGTCTCCCCCAGGCCGGGGAGATATAAGAACATACATTTAAAATAATATTTAGGGTATTCCACAGGGCCGTACCGTGAACCGCTTATAGCAAGACCGAATAGATTCAGCTGTCCGCACGACCGCGAACCTTATTGCGAGGCGATAAAATTTACAGTCGCGCAGCGTCGGCAGCTGAGCGTATTCGGTCCCGGAATAGGCGTTCGTGGTACGGCCCCGGAACTAGCATTACATTGAATGAAACCATATAAATAATTCAAGATTCAAGAAAAACGTAGGAACCTACTTACGCAATCAATGCCGCCAGCATGCTGGGTACGCTGCCGACTGGTAGTGGGTTTGAGCATTTGGATTGTCTCTAGACTTTCATCGGTCTGGATACAATCCTTTTGTTTTTTGTTGTGTAGTAGGCTAAGTAGTCATTGTAGTTTGTTGTAGTTAATAAAGGCTTATACCTAAAAAAAAAAAAAAACATACTTGCTACCTAATAGTATTAACTTTTGTCGCGTCATCACCAGCATTTCCACTGGTGGACATAGGCCTCCTCCATCAATCTCCGAAAGAACCGGTTGGAAGCAGCACCCGTCCACCAAAGGACGAAATAAAATAAAAATGCCAAAAAAATGAAATGAAATGCTGATGATGACGAGACTAAAGTGAATATTTAGGTAGTAACTAGGTACGTTTTTCTTGACATTTTAATTATTTTTATGGTTTATTTTCATTCATGTAATGCTTTACAGGGGGGTACAGAAGTACTCAAAATATTATTTTCAAAGTAAGTTCAATTATCTCTCCGGCCTGGGGGAGACACCAGGTCTGTAAAATCCTGATTCTCCCCCAGGGGGCACATCAGGGGAGACACGAGACCGTCACCCAATAAACACATCTTATTTGTTAAAAATTCGTTTAGTGTATCACAAGTAAGTTGGTAGGTACTTTAGTAGGTACTCGGCTACCTTGGAGGATCTAGCTCTCTCTCACCTAATCAAAGCTAGCTCCCAATCAAATTGAAAAATTGTTGCCTAGTAGGTACCTAACTGCTATCGTATTTCGCCAGCTTCACTTGAGAGCTAGTTCCTATTCTAGCCTAGATGTTTTCACCGTCTCAATCCACACCGCCAAAACCACGAAATAACGAATTTATTTTTTCAAATGTAAATAAAGTTCAAAAGAAATGTAAAACATGAGAGGCACCAACCTTCCTTGACAGGTCCTATGCACGAATTCGTATACGGCTGGCAAGCTATAGTAAACACGATGAGTATGAAGAATAACGTTGAGGTTCGAAAGCGCGCGGGGCTACAGCGCTTTGCCCTCGCTGGCATTAATGGCATCACGTTGGTTTCCCACATCGGAGTCACGGAGATCATGATAAACGGAACCAGGACCTACTGCTTTGGGGGCGTGTCGCGACCGCCCGGCAGGAGAAGCGTTATATGCAAGGTGAGCTTTTGTGAGGATAGCTCAGTGGTTAGTGCGTTATGTTCCCATGTCGCAGGGTGTGGGTTCACTCCGCGCCGTCACTCAATATCAGGTGAGTGGTTTTCAAACCTTTTTTTGAGACGGAATACCGAGAAGCCGATAGGATAGTAGACGCAGCGTAGGTAGACCTCCCACTTGGTGGACCGACGACGACATTGTGCAAGTCGGGGGCAACCGGTGGATGCAAATGGCAGGTTGTTGTACACTGGCGTTCTAAGGGGAGGCCTTCGTTCAGCACTGGACGTCTCCGGGATGATGATGATAGATAGGCCAAGACGGTGGCCTATAATTCGACAAAATGTATCTAAAAGATCCGATTTTATTTATAGGTATAAATTATAATCAATTATCTTTTGGAGAAGTCAGGTCTTTCACTAAATATCCATATCATTCGTTCTGGATCAACGTACAAAATGTCCGAAAGCTATAAGCCCGCAGTAACTATAAAGTTATCTGTGAGAGTAGATGAAAAATTGTTAAAAGCTAAATAGCACAAAAACCCTTCGGTCTAAACTAGTGATTATATAAGTAGAGAGAGAGACAAGCTAAATCCTCCAACCGCAAGGTCTAAGGTCAGGTGTTAGCGAAAACTATTCCTTTCTCTCTTCTAGGCATTGTTATGGTGACACAGGATTCACAGTAATTAGTCTTTCTCTTACATACGTTGACGTGACGTACTTATTCGAAGATGATACTTAATGTTAAATTGCATTGTCATTCCAGGGTGCGATGTACCAAGAGGGGCGGTTCTCGTGTAAAGTACCGTATTTGAGGTACCCGACTGTGCTCGGATATAGGTATTGTGTTGACAAGTACGCCGCTGTTAATTCTTTGGATGGAACGTACAAAAGTTGGTAAAACTTTGTCTCTATCATACATCCTCTCACACGGACACACCATCACAAACCCACTCACTCTCTTTCTCTCTCCCCCCACTCACTTAACCCCTTCTACTCACACAAACATAAACATCTCGCCGGCTTACGTAGGTACTTCAAGCGCTGTGTTCATCAAACATTACTGTGTTCTGGTGGATCAATCTCAGTAGATACAGGAGCCAGATCCACGATGGATCTAGTGAGATTTTATTTTCTCATTGGATCTATTTTCAAAGATGTGATAGAAAATCTATCTGATGAGTTTTTTTTCTTCCCGATAGATCCATTATTTGATAGATCCATTTTTTGTAAATATTAATGGATCTAGTGTTCTAGCGAAACCAGCTAGCTAATGTTAAAAAAAACAGCACAAGAAATCCAGCAGAGGCAGAGGTGCCTCAAAAATATGAAGAGTTTTTGCTGACGGAGTACTTGTATAATGCGAATTATTGTGCGATTTATTGTATTTTGCTCATTAGATTTACCGTGGATCTGTACAACGGATCTAGTAAGAAAGAAAGTTCTCATTAGATCTACAGATTTCAAAATTGTATCTTATGGGAAAAACATATTTCACTAGATCCATAATAATGTTAAAAAATGGATCTATCGGGAACAAAAAAATCTTATCAGATACATTTTATATCACGTCTTTGAAAACAGAGAATCTCAATTGGAATGAGATAATAAAATCTCACTAGATCCATCGTGGATCTGGCCCCTGTATCTGTACTGAGATAGATCCGTTCTGGTCTGGTCCGTTGACATTTTGGCCTAGTTCATACAAGGCCGTAAGTATTAGAAATGTGTACCGCTTGGCCACCCTTGGAGGATAGGACCTCCGGTGGCCACCTACGTATGGGAAATGTCCTTAGCCTTTATAAAGACTCGGTGCGTTGTCTATAATTCCGAATAATTTTGATATTCAGAAACATACTGCGCTAGAGGCGAGTCGCTCCCAAAGTTCCACTACGATTACATCTGCGAGCGCAGAGATATCAAAATCAAGAGAATGAACTTGACCGACCCTAACGAGAGATTCAATATACGCAACCCTGTAGTGAGGAGGGCGGAGTACTACAGAGCACCATACGACATACTTAAGGCCTGTCCTGACTGGTAAGATAATTAAAGCTCTAAACTGTATTGAACTTGGATGAGTTGACTGTCTTTATGATTGAAGAATAAACGCGCAAAAAAGTAAACGTCACCTAATTTCAAAAAAATACTTAGTGATGGCAAAATATACAGGGTGACGGTTTTGTAGACCGTATCTTTAGAGTCTTAGGCTATCTTTTAAGCGATATATTAATTCAGCGAATTTTAATGGGTTTAGAGAAAAATAATAACTTAATTTGTGCCCCAAACACCTGATTTCTAAAAATACACCTATCTTTGATCTAAATTTTTGATGCTTATTGCATAACAAGAACCTTGATGGTTCGATTAAGATTTAAATTTAAAAAAAGTTAATAAATTGTTAAACAATACACCAATTTCAGTGGCTTTCTTAGTTAGCATTTAATTAATGGGTTGTAAAGATATGGTCAGTCAAAGACGTTCACCCCCATCAAATCATTAAATCACACAGTACGTATAATTTTTTAAGTTCGAAAGAGTCAGTGAGAGGTAAAACGTAATTAATGCCGTATCGCTAGTCGAAAGGTTCCTTTAGATATGCTTGCTCCATCCTAGATCGTATCATTGCTTAACCTAAAAATATAAAGATAATTGAAAAGTAAAAAATTTGAAGAAGATAATTTTGTGTTTTTGCGCTCTGTACTGTAAAACAGAGAGAGCTAAATCCTCCAAGAAACGGTTATTAAAGGCATGTGACATTTTGGCCTAGTTCATGCAAGGACGTATGGCAAATTTGTACCAGTAGGCCACCTGCGTGAGGGAAATGTCCCATTATAGGCGTCAAAATTGGTGCGATTAAAGTGAAAGCGTTGCAGGCACAGACGATATAATATAATTTTGTCAAATAACTAAACCAATTTTTATATTAACGTCGGATGCTAAGGGTAACCCCCTCCCCCTTATATACGCACATGGTTGCAGTACAACAAATTATAGAAACTGATCAAGTACGAACTCGCATTAAAGATTCCGAACTGCACTAAAGTTTTTTTTTGGTGATGTACCAAAAATGTGGTGTGGTAAATGTGGTGTTTAGTGATTACCCCTGTAATTCACCTGTGGGGTAAGGCACCTTCGGTGCGCGAGGTTCGCACCCGACTTGGACTTGAGTGGTGGTAGCACGCATTTGACAATCGACAATATTTTTTCTTGAATTTTACAGGTACGGTTGCAATATTCGCATTTCTCCTGATATTTTGCACCAAGAGCTACCGTCAGCTTTAATGGATGCTAACGAGACAGCATTCGTGGGCCACGGCGGCAAGTACTGGCTGGCGTTGTACTATACACAGGTAACCTAACCAATATTAAGCAAACATTGTACGCAAGTTATAGCTTACAAAGTTTGCTTATAATAGCTCGACTTGGTAGACAACAGTCCGTCTAGATCACAGAAGCGAAACTCCTACTTCTTAGGTAGAACGGCTGCAAAACAATGTTGTAAAGGAATTGTATGGAAAACCGCTGTCGCCAGTTTCAAACGTAGTCACTACGACGTAAAAATGACAATCATTGGTCGCGCATTTGCAGTAAAACGCTCGCAATGCCATTTTGCAACAGATTTAAATTGATCTAATTTCGACGCAATGTGGTTTGGTTTCCTAAGCGTTTATTTAAATTGTCTTTTTGAGTATTCTCAGTTTAAAAACATTTATAGTGGTTGAATTATCATTAAACGCATTGCCGGCTAGCGCAGCCCGTCACATTTCCCTTTTTTTTTTCTTCACTGGTCTAGATGTCTGCTAATCTCTGTCGACCAACAACACTCACCACATTGGTTGAACTACAATGTTACTAATCTATTGCTTTTGTTTCTTAAAAAAAATAACTAATATTTGCTCATAATAAACTTTGACCTAATATGTAACCTTACCATTGTTACAGTTGTCTACGTACGCCATCTACTTCCAAGCGCATGGAGAGTATCCGTGGCAATCCAATCGACCGATTGTCTCGATAGACAAAGGTATCTACTTTACTTCGTACCACCTACATTTTGTTCATTTACCACCACAATAGTGACAAACAAAACAAAAAAAAAAACAATAAAGGACGGTCGGTGTGTGTCTATATAGACAGTAGACAGTCTATAATCGCACACATTTTGTGTGGACTCATTCACGGGGTGCTGGGAAGGTTTGTTAACCGTAGTACCGTCATTAGAACCACTACACTGTCACGGTTGCAGTTACTTATCCGTCAAAATTTACCGTGTTGCCACTGGGGGTACCCCCAATTTACCCCACAAATCATTGTACATCCGGCGTACAAGTAGTACCTAACCTACCACCGTTATTAAGGATGCACTGCCTGACGGCTCGAACTCATCGGTGGGCGTAGCTAAAAAGCATGCTCTCTTCATCAAACAAAGTGTGGGAAAGGGAGAAAGAAAGAGAAATGAGCGCGCAAATTTTTTAATGTCGAGTTTTGGTTGCAGTGATAATTCCATAATTTGGATAATCAATTTACTTATTTATTTACATTTGGTAGTGAATCGCAACTAGCGAATACTTTCAGAATGTCTACTTCCTCTTCTGGAAAGACACTGGTGTCGATTCTGTTGCACCGCTCACTAAACTAAACTAATCTGACAGGACTAAAATTATACGCGTCTCATTTCATTTCAATATGTTAGAAAAGGATGTCAACAGGTTTCGTCCTGTATAATTAAGTTTAGTTTAGTGAGCAGTGCAACAGAATCAACACCACTGTCTACCAAAGACAGCTAGAGGTACACTGTCGTAAATCGCGGCCGATCACAGCCGCGCGCGGGCAGGGCCTATGCGTCAATACTAGCAATATGAACATGTATGGCACCGCTGACGTCATAAATGTTCATAGTGTGTTCATGTGTAGTATCGGCCGCGGCCGCACGAGGCTGCCATCGGCCGCGATGTACATCAGTGTACCTTCGTGTCGTGCAGTGCTACGTGAGAAAACGCGCTTACGCTAAAGCTACAGGCAGCTGTTTTTGTTAGGTTGCCAAATTTTGCCTATATTTTCAAACAGTAAAATATTTAGTATGCGTAGTTTGCCTGGAAAATTTTAAGAATTTTCTTAATTCGTGTGTCAACAGACCGAGAGATCGGGTTTTGGTTTGGTTTACTTACATCTTTACATCTGAGTAGAGACTTATAAAGCGTATTTTTTATATTTTGGTTTTCATCACTGATGTACTAATTATATCTACAGGTGGAATTTGGGAACAGCTCTTGAAAGCTAACATAGGTCCAGATATGAACCTGCATTACAATCTGAACGGTATTTACAACAGATACCCAGGCGGCAGTCTATTCCCGGATTTGATGAGAAATGACGGCCAGGTAACATTCCCTTTAAATTCAGAGGGTCTTTACTGTCTTAATATTTAGCTTCTCATAATTATAAAGTACTAGAGGTCGCGTCGCCCCGGGACTCCGCTCCCAAATATCTTCCACACTGCTGGGTTATTCACTTATTTGTCTTCTACCCATTTCACTCCTTTTGATCAATCCTGGCAATAAATATTACTGTTTACGTTTTAAAAACAACTATCCAAGTCTATCCAACTACCAACTTTCCATACAAAATATCGTAGACCAGCGGTTGAGACTGTCATAAAATATTGGAAGTACTATATTTTATTTTAAATGAACTTTCCAAATACTATCTTTTAAAAACAAAGAACTACGATACAAAAGTCTTTAACCCCTAACGGGGGAAAGATGGCGGATAAAAATTTTACTTTTATTTTAGAATTTTAGAAAATCCTTTTTAGTGCACCTCTACGCATGAAGACCATGCCAAGTCTCTCTACGACTAGCGGTTTAGGCTATGCGTTGTGTGTCCGTCAGTTAGTCAGGACTTTGATTCTTATAGTAGGTATTAGATAGCATATAATAGTTTATTTTCAATCTTCGAATAAGTACCCAGCCAGATAAAGAGCTGACTCCTTCGAGAATTTAGTTCCATTATTAACCACTTTAACCTCATATTTTTCCAGGTTCAACCCTCGAACTTCAGGACTGATTCACGCGATGGCGGCGCAGAAGATATTCTTGTTGGAGCGCATCTTACTAGCGATAGTGAGTGATTCTTAACTATTTCTATTGATACTTAGTGTAGTGAGAAAGCACAAATACATAGGATAATTATTATCTTCCTTGCTTGAACAGACAGCCATAACCATTGAGATACATATAATATCATTGGCCATAACGCGAACAGGAACTTTTTTTTCAGCAAGTAAATTTGATTAAGTACGAGAGCTAGATCCTCCAAGAGTTAAAAAAAACTAAAAGTCCCTACTAAATATATTTTTTTGTTATATTTTTCTAGTTGGAGAAGATCCTAATGGGTTCAAGATGGTTCACGATTCTCAAATCGCGCCCAGCTTTGAACACTCCAAGAATTTAAGAAAATAATTTGTCAATAAACTATTTACTGAATTTTAATGTGTTTTACTAAACTCGACGCCATAGAGTAAGTAAATTGCTCGACGCAAAAAACTTATATGTATATTCGACGATCACCGCCCAAAAGTCGTCACCGTGAACCAAGGAGGTTTGAAGATACGCTTACGCTTTTTCCTGATTCAGAGCGGTGAACGGTTATTAGCGAAAGTATAGCGAAGATTCGAAGAGCCTCTACCAAAAAATTTTATGCTGAAAGGGTGATGCCAAAAAAACATCATATAAAATCTTTTGTAGTTGCAATAAAGGCCTGACTCATCTTCCAAGGCTCTAAATTCAAAATATTCTGCAGTTGCCTGTTGTCATAGCAACGGTAAGATTGTTTACATTTGGTTTACACTTTGCTTTTTGCAGTCACGTCAAGCGAATTAGAATTTTGAGTTCCAGAGGAGATAACAACTACCTTTCTTAATTTCTGATTAATTATAGTAAAGCATTTTATACGTAAAGATCAAGAAACATGTGCACTCTGTAAAAAAGGTTTATAATCTGAGTTACGAAATATTCGACCAAAATCGATCCGTAACACATAACGCTCTATGTGCGCCCCATGTATATAGGAAGAATTTCACAAGGAATCTGTACAATCTGTACATGTGACAAGACAAGATCTTTAAGCCACAATGGGTGATGTAAGTAATTCTTATACTTTGTGTAATGACTACTAGGACATTTGCTAGGTCAGATGCCCTTAGGATTATAATTTTGTCAGCCCATGCCCATGAAGTTTCGTTTTTTTTTCCGGTAAAATGTACTATAATGTACAATTCATTAGTACTTCGTTGACGGATACGGCCCACTTATTAGTGTGCTTGAAGTGCTCGACTCATTAAAATATTCCTAAGATCGAACGATAAACGATGGAAAATTACCTGTACCTACGTGTTACCTAACTAGAAGATTGTTGAAGAGTCAAAGTTCAAGAATCAGTGTTCTCTATCTATCGTGATAATTTAAGTACGCGGTTCTACATTATTTGTGCCCTGCGGTTTTATCTGTGATTTTGCGGCAGGTATACATAGTAGGTACTTAGGTATGTTAAAATATAAGATTGTTGCACATTCACTGAGGAACCTACTTTCTTACTATTGGTAATATGCTATTGGCAACGTGCGTATGGGTAGGCAACGTGCGTATGGGTAGGAAACGTGCGTATGAGTAGGCACATTCATGCATGCGTAGGTATGGGTATAGGCAAAGTGCGTATGGGTAGACAACATGCGTTGGACGGCGCGGCTCGTGAGTCCACGCGCTGTTTAACCGTATCTTATTTTTTTCGATAACTATATTGTTTTTATTTCAGAAAACCGATGATGTTGATTTCCGCTTAGAGTTTATTTGTGAATATTTGCTGAGGGCCCTAAAACAAAAAATTGACAAATGGGCAAAATTCATCACTGGAGATGAACGGGTGAATAGATTATGAAGTTAAAATATACATTTTATTGATTGTTTTTATGTATTATTTTAGTAGACTGTATTAAATGTTGAACTCTGCGGCGGATCTCTAAAATTGATGATAAATGTACCATATCAATTTATGTTACAGCACATTCTTTATCGATACTTTGATACACCAAAGTATGAGGTGATTGTGTTTCGTATGAATACGGCTGGATTACTGACATGCTCCCTTTCCTTTCCTGCGTTAACTAGGGGCAAAGTCGTATACTTTCTAAGAAGCTGTGAAGAAAGAATCTCCATGATAAACTTTCGTAAGGTAAACTTAATTGAACCTTTTACAAATTGTCATACGTTATTAAACGTCACTTCACCGACTCCTTTCGATTCCTTAACCAATCATATTTTTTTTCAGAATAAGGTAAAAAATAAATTAAGTACAAAGAAAAAGTACTTATATTAAAGATTTAATAGGAAGTTATACTTTTAATTTTTGTGCTTGAAGATGGTAAACACATCTAACTTGGATTAGATACTGGCAATCAAGTAAGGCTAGCGGACCACACTGTTAGGAACTAGATACTATTTTTGCACTTACTATTTCAGGTTATGATTATCGGTGAAATATCTGGTAATGTGCTCATGGATATCAGTGTAATGGCAGACGAGGTAATTGGACCCTTACTGTGTAACCCTGAAAACCAGAAGGGATGGCCCAAGATTGTAAAAAAAGATATGAAGAGGCATGTCAATGAGCTGAGGAACTTAATGCACCAGGTTTGTTTGTGTGATCTTAACAGTTAATTGCGGCCATTCGCCGCCGTATCTATCCAACATTTCCTTTTAGACAACATATTGTATTTGAGTTACATCAGCCAAGCGAGACCCCTGACCAGTCGAAACAAGCAGTATGATATTACGATAGTTAGTTTTCAACCGACTTCACAAAAGGAGGTTCTCAATTCAACTGTTTTTTTTGTATGTATGTTACGCGATTACTCCGCCAATTATGTAAAGATTTTGATGATTCTTGTGATACTTCAGAGGTGGTCCCATATTTAGTTTGGTCTTTAAATCAAAATTACTAGAAAAAAACAACATTTCTGGAAAATATGAAGATGTCATCCAGGTAGTCGAAATTGAAGTCGGTTTTTTTTTTAAAAGCGTTTTATTATGATATTGTGATGATCCCTCCCAATTACTCCTCATGTTTACCACCATACCACGTCGGAAATAAATCACAATTAAGTGCATACGAGGGCGGCACTGAAAATTTCGGGAATCAAGGAAGTGACACAACATTACTATAAAAAAATATATTTATTGCTTTTCGAAGTATTCTCCGCGAAATTTGACACATTTTTCCATACGATGGAACCAATCATTGAAGCAACCATTCCATTCGGAAGTTGGGGTCTCCAAAATGGCCGTTTTGTAGGCGTCCACAGCTTCTTCAGGTGATGAAAATCTCTGTCCACGCAATTTATTCTTTATTTTAGGGAAAGTATAGAAATCATTAGGGCTTAGGTCGGGGCTGTACGGCGGATTGTCTAATAATTCTATGTTTTCTTGCTCTAAAAACTCTTTTGTTCTGTGCGCGGTGTGAGAACTCGCATTGTCGTGATGGAGGATGATGCGGCGGTTGCAGTTCTCTTTACGGAGTTCAGAAACGACCTGTGGCAAACAAATGCTAGCATACCATTCTGCATTAACCGTTCTTTGTCCCTCAAGAGGAATAGTCGTAACATGGCCGGTTTTGGAGACAAACGTGGCCACCATTTTTTTTGCAACACTCCGTGAACGAACAATTTTTGTTGGCTTTAACTCATTTTCGAACACCCAAACTCGTGACTGGTTTTTTGTTTCGGGTTCGTACGCGTATATCCAGGATTCGTCACCTGATACGATGTTGTATACAGCATTTGAGGATCCTGCGTGGAATCTTTCGAGAGTTCTGACGCACCAAGTAACGCGAGCCGCTTTTTGCTCTTCACAGAGCGAATGCGGTATCCATCGGGAAAACAACTTTTTTACACCTAATTGTTCATGCAAGATTATTTGTATTTGACTCATGCCAATGTCTAAAGTTGCCTGAATTTCGCGGTATGTCACATGTCGATCTTCCTCAATCAGCTTACGCACAACATCAACGTTTTCTTGAGTGACTGCAGTTTTGGGACGACCTTGACGGGGATCATCACTGAGCTTGACACGTCCACGTTGAAATTCAGCAAACCAGCGATAAATTGTGGTTTTGGATGGGGCTTTATCACCAAATGCAGAAATCATCCGGTCAACACACTGTTTTTGTGTTAAACCACTTCGAAAGTCATAATAAAATCATGGCTCTTGAATTTTCTCGAGTCAATTCCATTTTCTCAACGACTAAACAAGTTTGACAAAACCTTGTAACAAGACCGAGAATCTTTTTTTTAATAAATAAATGGTATTCGATTTTTAAAACCAAGGAGTTTTCAATTAAAAAGATTTTAATATGACAGAAACAGTGGAAATATTCCATTCCCGATACTTTTAGTGCAGCCCTCGTATAACTTGGCATAAACGAGTAGAAATTAATAGGGCCGCCACTATCGTATTATATAATTTTTTCTATGCACTAGCAAGTAGCAACCCTGTAGTTAAGCTAAAGATCACACTGACGTGCTTTCACAGAATTATCAGGAGAGGAAAAGAAGTTGAACGGAGTCAATATTTTTTTGCTTTGCTAATTAGTATAAGTACCTACTTATATATATATATAATTTACAAATTAACTCTGAATCTAGGGCTGGCCTACCAGCTTATACGAACTTATTTACACAAATAACATACATTGCTTCTATAATGTTGTTTACAGCTAAAAGGCGAAATGTCCAGTCAAGTCATGTTGCCAATGCCGGATGGAGTTGAAAACATTTTTCAAGCTGAATCTTCTCTCAAAGAAAGGTAAATCTTAAAACTTAGTAGATATACTGATATAGGAAAAATATATGTTATAGGTACATCGAACAAATTTTTGCGCTCACTCACTATAGATATTCACTTTCTTGACACGTTATATGATCTATATTGCTAATAAATCTAGCTATCGTGCTCGTTGCATTCGTATATTAATACAGATTCTTTAAAAAAAAAACATTTGGAAACAATGTAAAAAGGCCCCGAGGGACGGAGATACCATTCATAGAAAATGGGCAAACATGTCCTGAAATGCGAGTATCGTTACCTCCGTATCACCCACTCCGAAACCTATTCAGAAATGCTTATTATGATGATGAACTCCTGATAGACAAAATAACGAATTAACTATTATTTTCTTTGCAGCGATGGTGAAAATGTTGATTTGTACCTGAAAACAAACATAGAAGGCGCTGTTATAAAATGGGCTCAGCAAGTTCACGACTTGTTGAAAGAGGACTCTTATATCGGTGGGTAGTCACAAATAAATACATGTATGTCGGTTTCTCCAATTATTGGAGACACATCAACTCGGAAACGTATATATTGGGAGACGTCAACGGTTATAGGCACTCCTAATCGGTTTGAAGTCGGAGGTGATTGAGCAAAAACATCTGATGTTCTATAAAAAAGTCAACTAAATGTAACAGCTGTTTTTTACAATTTCTGATTTGGCCTCGTATTAAAAGCTGATCACACATTATGAGTACAATGAACTCCTTCCAGGTAAGTTCTACCATACAGCGTAACTCTGTATGTCGTAGAGTTAGACATATCATTAAATCATTTTGATGATTCGCTGTTAATAAAATAGGGTAGATGACTGATGTTTATATCGTTGAAGTGAATAGCTTTGATTAAGAATTTAAGTAAATGTAATATGTTTATTAAAAAATATTTGAATCGGTTATTAATGTTCTGATATATAAGCGTTTAAAGTTTTTGGTAGAGAAAACTCTGTACCTTTCCTACAAAACAAATAATGACGTCACGCCTCTGTGCGCCATACTTGTCAGAATATAATTTATATGGCGTACAGAGAAGTGACGTCATAATCTCCTCTCTGTCTAGCATGATATTAAAATGATTATAAGTTGCTTATTTTTGATCAGATTTTCATTTTGTTTTCATTAATCAGCTATATTTATGAGCCACATTTTAATAGAATAAAAAAAAACCGTCGTCAAGTCTTTACGCAATTGATTTTACGAAACATGCATTTGCAGCATTCAAACGAAAGAAGTTTCCACTCCCAATCGCAGACGTGGATTTTTACGCGCAGCGGCTGCGGAATCTGGAGGGCATATACGCGCAACTTCGCGACCCGCGCGTCAAGCGCATGGCGCATTATCTAGAAGACACTCAGAGCGCGTACTTGAGCTGCTTCAAGTCTATGCTCACTAACGTTGTTGCTGGTAAGTGATGTCTAAACCTAGCGTCTTAGTGAGAGATCGACCCTCAATGATATAATTAGCCATTCTCTCGCATCCGTTTCCTTGAAAGGGAGATTAAATGGGACTCAGAAAAAGTGAAATCCAACGAGGTTCTCCAGTACTACTGAGAGCGCTAAGACTTGTCGAGAGGGAGAGTATACAACCGGCATTAAAATAAATATAAATAAAAATATAAATATAAGGGGGAACATTTATTACACACAGCGCTATATCTAGCTCCATACTAAGCAATGCTTGTATTATGGAAACCAGATAGCTGATAGAATACTTATATACATATATTTTTTCGTAAATACGTACTTATAATACAAACTACACCCAGACACGGAACAAACATCGATGTACGTCACATACATTTTTGTCCTGGGTGGGGATCGAACCCACGTCCTACAGCTCTGAAGGCAGACATGAGCACACAACTGAGCTATAAGGCTGTCAAATGAAAGGAAGCTAAGTACTTACTCTATTTTTTATCGCGAATATTTTACCTGTTGGTAAGCTATGATAGTGAACCACGCAAACCTAGAAGAATACAAAAATAAATGCGAAACTGACTTAGTAAAAATATTTTAATTTGCCATAAACCTGTTTGCAGCTATAGTCGAGTGCCGCGATATTTTCGTTTACCAGAAACCTTTGGTAATACATTTCGAATCGTTCGAAGGCACTGACTTTAGCGACTCGAAGGTCTTGATCCGGCCCATGTTCCACTGCATTGGACTGCTGTGGGGCAACTCTAGATACTATTGCAACGTGGAGAAACTGATCCGTAAGTATTTAAACGGGTAATGGTACTGTGCCCATACAACCTATCATACATTCAACCACAGAAATTCGAAAGCCTTACTTTCATTTCTTCAGTGAATTCAACACCAGTACTCAAGTGGTGAAAATATACTAAAACAATGCAGGTTATGAAAAGTATTGACAATATTAGTCCAATAATCCTGTAACGAATAGCACAATTTAGAACTTGAGGAATGCCAATTGGTGTGCCTACAGAAGACCATACAGTAAAAGAAGACATCATGAAGATCATACAGTAAAAATAATCGCATCGGACCTCGTGTTCTATAAAGTTAAGGCACGAGGCATCCTTGCTTGCGCCTCTTGGCTGGGGCAGCACAGCACCGTCAGCGTCAACCGCATGACGTCATCGAGACAAGTGGTTCAGTTGAATACCGCCGTGCCTTGATCTGAGCCCGCTTTAGCCCATGTTGCGCCCGGGTGCAATTAATAACCTGGAGCTCTCTAGTGGACTGGTGAAAATAATATGAATAAGTAGTCATTATTTTCATCGTGTCTTGCTAACGCCGTGAACGTCGTCCTTATAACGGGCGCAGGGTCTTTTTAGAGGGCCGCGAGCGACGCAGGCTCTTTCGTAGGCGAAGCTCAGTGCCCCCTAAGACCGTGTGCGCAGCACACCCTGGCGGACCCTGCACTGTAGGTAAAGCCGGTATTGGCCTACAAACCTTAATAGATACTATGTCACTATCTTGCCTTTTAATCAATTTGTTTTATTTTTTTTAGCTCTTCTGCGTGAGGTGTGTAACCTGCTGATACAGCAGTGCACCAACTCTATAGACCCCCCATCAATATTCCAGGGTGAAGCAGATGAACAGCTCCTCAAGATCAAGAAGGCCCTCAACATTCTCCATCATTTCATGTAAACTTCTTATATGGTTGACAAGCTTGACTACAACTGACCGTCGGGCATCGCTGCCAATATTACATCAGGCAATGTTATATCAGACTAGCCCGATAAGGGTTGGCGGATTCTCGTATGTCATTGAAATTCTTTTGGCACATAATAATACATGTTTTGTCACGACTTTTACCTTCACCTAAATGCCAGTGGTGTGAGTTAGAGTCAGGCGAGCAGTAGTAGAAAGTATCCTATCATGATGCTATGGTTTCCTCACGGTGTTTTCGTTCACCGAAAGCTCAAGTGGAAGTGGATCGCATAACCAACTGAGCTATCATTTCTTCAAAATGTTCATGAGTTCTCTTGTTACTTTTGCTTTTTTTTATTATTTTTTTCTCGTTCAATCTTATCGATTGATATCTGATCTTATCTTGGATTTTTTTTAGTCTGAGTTTATGTGAGTCCTGGAATCAAAGGGGTCTTGGGGTATTTAAGTGACTCGTGCGAAATAAATACAGTCATCGTTGAGACAGCGGCGGCGCGGCGCGGCGACATGTACCTACTCTGCTCCGACAGCAAAGTTGGGTTACTGCACTGCATTGTTTCTACATTTTGAGGAGTTTCGTGACCATTGACCTTTAGATCAGCTGATGCTAGGGTTGAACACGTAGTTTTTTCACGAGATCTTTGAAAGGCTGTATCTCAAAAACGATTAGGTTTTCCGGAAAACTGCCTGAACAAAAGTTGTTCAGAATGATGAGTACTTTAACGGGTTTTCGGCTTAGCATACCCTTTCCTTATAACCCTGTATACATGAATTCCGAAGAACTCATCGATCGACCCGGAATCGAATCCAGTAGCTCAAAATTGTAAGGCGAGTCTCCTCACAACTAGGCTACCACTAGGCTTGTTACCTCTATTGAGAGGTAACAACTTCTTTTTGTGTGCTATAAAGAGATGTACATCTCTATAAAGCACACAAAAATCTAGTAAACAGAAGCGTTAGGCTGTAACAGGATCATCTGGTTTACTAAGAAAACGTACTGGCGAAGCCTAGAATGGGAAAATTGGAAACTCCTTTTTCTAGGATTGCCTAATCGTGTAGATCTATTCCTTATAAAAAATATTACTCTTCTTTTTTGTTTTATTTAAACGGGATTACTTACCTACATTTAACCTGGGTACGTCCTAAAACTGCTTCCACACCACCGGAGGACGGCCGCCTGCCAAGCGTGGCAACCCCTTCCTATTAAGGGGGAGGCCTTCGTCCAGCTGTGGACGTCTCCTGGCTGATAATGACTTACATTTAAATTAACTTAAACCAGTTTCCTATGATTCCGTAATATAATAGATAAGGCATTTGGGCAGTGACTGGTAGCGAAAAACTGAAGAGTGGGTTAAGTGGTGGGCATTGGGAGAAGCTTATGTAAAGCAGTGGACTAAGGAGTGCTGATACTCTTTTTAGGCCCCTATCTTTAAAGTAGATTTTTGTCTTGCCAAGCTTTATGTTGATTTTTTCCCATTCTTCTTCTTATGGTGCCTCTCCAACTAGTGAAGGTTGGCAGTCATGTCTGCATATTTTTTCTTATCTATGGCATGATTAAAGAGTATTTTTTCCATTTTTCCCATTAGCGATACTTATGCAATGAACCGGGATAAAGTACACACGTTCTTCCCGCCGGGCGTTATGCCGGTCCGGTGGTCTTTCGACTTCAACCGCGTCTTCATGCGCTATAACATCTTCACCAAGCGGCTCACCATGATCGAAACCGTTCTAGAAGCCACCGTAGAGATACTCAAACTAGAGAAGGTCGAATTCTGCGGGCTCAGAGGCAAGACTCTTAGCACCGAGTGTATGAAGGTAACATTTTGTTTGTACCTATATATAGAGATTTTTTTATTTGATTAATAAAAAATGAATGAATGAATGATGAGTGAATGATTCAATAATTAAGGAAACCATAGTAAGGTTGGCCACCAATTTGCATGATAATCTCACTTCAGATAATTGATTTCAGTGTTTTATTGATATCTGTCGCGCTCTTGTGGGCAGAAAAATACAGATACGTTCAGAAACTTGATTTCTCTATAAAAATATGCTGATCATAATATTGAATTCCTAAAGTATTGATTACTACTACGTCGAGTCTGATAACATGAAAATTTTATATTTTTGTACTAACAATTTCCAAAAAGTTGAATTTATATGGTCGACCTTCTTGCAGTTGCATTGAATGGCAAGTTTCATTATACCTTAATATTTTAATAGCTTTTAATACCTTTAAATTTTTATTCCGTTTATTTGTTTCCAAAGGTCTTAGAAGATTACACGCTTAAATATCAGTACCTAGGCAACATATCATACGACCCTGCTGATCCAGAGGATGAATCGTTTCTGGCAGACTACGAAAAGCACATTGCTGTTCTAGAAGATGTTGACAGAAAGCTGGCGTCATTGTTTTCGCAAGGACTCGACGAGTGCCATAATCTGGAACACTTCTTTAAGGTATGCGAAGGAAAAGTCACAGAGTAAAAGGTAAACGTTGCAAGACTTCTAGTTCGCCTACTTAGGGAAATTCCTTCGTAAACTGACAAAGCACTGCTTAAATCATTTATTTTTATTTTGTTATTCATTTTGCACATGCGTTGGACGAGATAGGAAAGAGTCTAAAAACAGCATGTAACGAGTAAAGGAAACAAAGATAGAATAGAAAAGATGAACAAAGTGACGTATTATTAATGTGACCTATCAGGGATAGCGACGAAATAGCTAATGTGAGGAATGGGCATCACATCCAAAATGTTATTGTGTGATATAATATACCTACAGGGTTAGTTCTAATCAGTTAGCATCTTTTTAAGGACATATTCTGTACATCAAAACAAACAACTTTTACCTATAGTAAAAATATCAGCTGTTCCATACAAATAGTTCATCGATCTTGGGCAAAATGTATGGAACAGCTGTATTTTTTTTTTGCTTTTTCAATGTTTACCCCGTAGTAAAAGTTTTTTGTTTTGATGTATAGTATATGCCCTTAAAAGAATGCTAACTGATTAGAACTTACCCTGTATACGCACAACCGCATAAATGCTGCTCACATAATAATGAAACAAATAAATATTTATAAATAAATATATATTTCCAGTTCTTCCAAATCATCGGCGATCTGTTCCACCGGCCCATCATAAAGCAGGAGTTAAAGCCAAAACTGTACAAACTACTGGATTTTATGCACTCCAATCTGGATGCGGTAAAAGAAATATATGACGAAGAAATGGCTGTAAGTTTTTTAATGTAACTCAGCCTACCTACCTACTCTACCTTTTATCTTTCAATAATGAGTTTGATATTATGTGTCATTATATTTGTATAGAAACTGACGAAAGGACCCGAGAGACCGATGGTAGACCCGTATTTGCCGCCAGTAGCTGGTATGCTCTGGTGGATCCATAAGTTGCGGAAACGAATGCAGAATCCTATGGAAGAATTCATCTTGTTTGAAGACCCGTGAGTTTTTTATTTATATATAATCAAAAATCTAAATCTAAATTTATTTATTTCAGGTTCTGGTACTCATAATTATAAAGTTTTAATACACATCAAAAAAACAATTATAGAAATACAAGAAATTGGCCAAATTAAATCATCAAATCTTCAAAGTTTTTATACAAATACACACATCCATGAAAATTCAATAGTGTCAAAGTTTAAAAGATAAAATTGATCAAAAATATTATAAGTAACGAGTATAATGAGTTATATTTTGCTACAATCTTTGACTGTCGATAAAGATGTCGATTTTATATGGTAATATGTGCCGGCATTGTTTTCTAGGATCATCGAAACAGAATACGCTACATATATGAAAGGCAAGCACAACGAAATGCTGGGATACCTAAACGTGCTAGAAGATCGCCAGTTCAAAGTTTGGTGTGCTACTGTAACGCCTACATGCAAAGTTCACTTGGCTAAAAACCTTATTTATAGGGATCCACCATTTGTGAGGAATAACTTTAGCCCTGAAGTAAGCGCTGCGATATCTTTGTAGGTAATTGCTATTGGACTTTCTTGCAAACGGTGTTGGATTAAAATTTTGTTTCGTATAGTTGGTGATGTTGCTTCGTGAAATACGCTACATGAAATATTTGGACAAGCAAGGCATACCGCAAGACGGTTTAGATCTTTACGCTCGAAATGAAAAGCTACAGGTAAGGAAAATTGCTTTACTTCACATAGTTTTAGTATGATTGTCATTACAACGGCTAGCAATAGACCTCTCAAGTTAGAGCTCACTTGTTTCATTTTTAATTAGTTCCACACATTATAATTGTGACAAGGCTGAGTTAGGAAGTGGACAATGGAACTCCTCAACGGCTAGTGCGAGACCCTTCGAGTTCGGGCTCATTTGAGACCCTTACATAACACCTTGGTGACGAGGATTTGATACTGGAGCCTTAAAATGGTTTATCGATGTTTTCAGCAGCTAGTAGACCGCTCAAGTTTGTATGTTCCTAAAAGAATCTTCTATGATTTATGTAATGATATGACATTTATTTTGCTACGATGGCTCATAATTGAGTTAAAACTGTAACTATATGCGCAAAAGTAAAAAAAAAGTATCTAATATTTACCTAATTATGTTTAAAATCGCAGCATTTACGTAACAGAAACTTCAGAATAAGCACAGAAAAATAAAAATAATCTGCCACCATCTTTGTAATGTCTAACTACCCCTGTCCCCTTCTTTCCGCGACTTACGAGCGGCTGTTTTGTATCTAGTGACAACAAGGAACACATCCACAGCAGCAGCGGCGTAGGTATGGCTACGGGATATAGCTGTGATAGTTTAAAACAGTGTATAATTGGTGGACATAGGCCTCTCCCAAGTTTTTGCAGTGGTAGGATTCCACTGCAGTGTCCGCCTGGGGAAGTAGTACTTCACTGAAATACCACACCGTTCCCAGTTATTCAACTGCCATGCAGTATAGTGTGCAAGCATTACTGTGTTCCGGTTTGAAGGGCAATGTTACCAGAGAAATTACTGGGTATGAAGAGATTTAAACATCTGATATCTCAGGGTGACGAGCTCAGTGCAGTGCGGCGCAGGATTGTATTCGCAAGTTCACAATTCTGGCACTGCTACTGTTAGTGGCAGCTGTGACGCTTACCACCAGGTGAAAGTCTTGCTCGTCTCGTCTCTTGATTGTACAAAAAAAAAGTCACGCCATCTATCCGCTTCCAACCACTGCCAGCTGTCCTGCGTATATCGTCACTATCAGCATTGGACTATGATAGGCTGATTATAACGATGATGATGATGATTATTATAATTCCATTAATTATGACATTACAGTACGATATGAACCGTTTAAACCGCGCCATTTCTTGGTACAACGCGATCCGCGAAGGTAGCCACGAGACTGAAGTGGCGCTCATCGAGAAGGAGATCTCCGCCATCGACACGCTCCTCGGCCGCGGTGTCGAGGAACTTACCTGGAACGACGACTGTACGTAACAATGAACTACAACTTCTTTGTATACTAACCATTACCTTAAGTTATATTAAAGCTCCCCAATCGCTTTGCAGTCACAGACTGGATGGCCGAAGTGTACGCAGCTATCAACACTCTTCAAGAGCGTGTTCTCACTGCTCAGAACAACGTTAAGACTGGTTTAGCTAACATAGATGCTTGGGGCAACGTGCCACTTCATAATCGCAAAGAAAACCCAGACAAGATGGAGCTTCTCGCGGTTAACGAGCGCCACCCGAGATTCGTCAAGCGACGCAATAGAATCTTGGGGAGCCATAACGAGTTCGTGAATATTCTAAAAACGAATTACAAGCTGTTCTTCAATATCCAAGAAGACGTAGAAGTAAGCATAATTTGTACCAGTTTTTTTTTAGATTTCATTTTATCATCTTTTTGTGTAATAAAGGCAAAAGTAAAAGAGGATTATTGTATTGTGGGTGTATGTATGCTCCCGCTATATCGAAAACTAGCTTTTGCCCGCGGCTTTGCCCGCGTAGTAATGTTGAATACTGGAAAATAAAAAAAAAACGGGGCCCAACTCAATTGAATCACTAAAATACGTATATTATTGCATTTTTTCCAAGCCGCTTGCAAGTCTTTTAGTTTGCTTGAGGATGACCAAATTTGGCATGTCGCGTTTGCAATACTTACTTCAAAACAAAGCCGTCTTGTTGAATTTTAAACAGACAGACAGATGGACATGACAAACTTATAAGAATTCCTCGTAGTACTACGGAACCCTAAAAATGTCTACTAATGACGCTATAGTTGCCGGGGCCTTTGACCCGAAAGATTACAATATTTCTTTGTAGACAACGTTTTTGACTTTTTTGTTGGAAGGTGCTAAAATAGCCAGGCTTTTAGGGGAGCTAACTCGCGAGCAAGCCACATAGAACTGACCATGCGAAAAACAGTCCTGCCTTAAATCAATACCAGCGTATTTTAAAGTTTGACCCTGAGCCTTGGTCATGGCAAAACAAACTTTTAGGGGAAATTGAAGCCTTTTGAAGTCATAAGGTAAGTCACTGGGAATCATGGGAATACGCGGCACAAACATTGTTTCGCCATGGGCACACCCAGTCAAAATGATGGCCTCAACCAGATTACGATGCAGCATTTTTACTTGTAACCTGGTTCCATTACACAATTTGGGTGGTCTTAAATTCCGAAGGAGCATGACGGGTGTACCTTTCTTCAGGATAAGCCTATGATATGGTAGCCCCGCTGGTCTTAATGAATTTAAAAACTCAACTGGATAGTTTACAGAATCATCATTATTGCATACTGTATCAACAGAGTCAATGAAATGAAATAAGCTTAAGCAGAAAAAGTATGATAACAAAGAACGCAAAAATATTACCAAAATATTGCAAGAATTACGAAACTTCGATAAAATACAGTGCTGCACTGATCGCTTAGGTAGACTCGGTGTGGGTTGGAATGGGGCGCGCTCGAGGTACAGCGCGTCGTACTCGGGTTTTAACGTATCTGAGCCGATGCGGGATGGACATTTCGAAAGCGCTGTGCTTGGTGCGTGCACCGGATCAAGTACATGTGTTTAAAACATTTATTTTCTTACGCATAAACACTCGATTAGCTAATCTATAAATATAACATTTTTTTTCAAATGAAAAACTGACCCGTGGCCTTCCAGTTTTGAAATTGTTTGAAAATTCTGAAACATGTTTATGTTTATTTTATCTTATCTCTTAAGTCAAAAAACTTAACAGCCTTAAAATGAATGGTTTCGGCAAAATGGTATTTTAATGATACATTGAACCCCTTGCGAATTTTTCAAAATCGTTGCTGAGTGTGCGTTTCTCTGCATCAGCCCTTAACACTAATGGTATATCGGCCTACCCTGATTGGGCCATATTCACTACGCTGGCCCAGTGCAGGTTGGCGGATTCACATACACTATCGTATTTCTTCTCCGGAAATATGTAGGTTTCCTCATGATGTTTTCCTTCACCGAAAAGCCAGTGGTATTATCCATGCGTAAGTTTCAAATAACTAATTGGAACGGGCTCGCCCGGGTTCGAACCCGCGACCCCAAGAATGTGAGTCGAGCTTGATCTCACTGAAGCTACCACAGCTTGAGCTGAGTGTAAGTTTACACCACTCAAAATTTAGTTTAGGCATTTAAAAGTAAGTTAATTTAATATTAAAAATTAATTTAGCAGCTTAGGCTGTACAGTATCTATAATAATTATGTCCGTCAAACAGTCGTCTGCGTGGACCTACAAAAAAATAGCCTATGTCCGTTTCCGAACCTTATGGTAGTTACCTATCCAAAAATGCAGCTCCATCTGTTCAGCCGACCAATAAATACGCCCATCCCCGTCCCCATTCCCAGCCTCATCCCTATAAGCGCCCCCTTCCCCATCCCCATCCCGATACCAAACGTCATTTTAATATGAACACGCCCATCCCCATCCACATCCCCGTTCCCTCCCTCATTCTCATCCCGAACCCCATCCCATCCCCACCCCCATCCCGATTTCAACTTTCATCTTAATATGGACACGCCCATCCCCGTTCCCAGCCTCATCCACATCCACATCCCATCCCCACCTGTCTCCACCAAATCCCCACTCCATCCCCACCCATCCCCACCCCATCCCCATCTCCATTCCGATACCAATCGTAATCTTAATATTAACATGCCTATCTCCGTCCCGTCTCCGTTCCCAGTATCATCGCCACCCCCACCCCCACCCCCATCCCCACATCTATCCCCATCCCTATACCAAATTTCATTTTAATATGTACAGCCGTTACAAAGTTAAGGAGAAACAAACGTACTATCACTAAAACTTAATTTTTTTATACTAACGGGAGCTGATTTTGAAAAAACTGTGACACCCGTATCTTCTTATTTTTATAGTAGAATATGTATACCAAGTTTTGTATCAATCGAACCAGAGAATAAAAAGTTTCATACAAACTTTAACACCCCATTTAACCCCCTTCGGGGATGATTTTCGAAAAATCCTTTCTTAGTGGGCGTTTACACCTCTCCAAAAACATACCCTCCAAATTTCAAGTCTCTACGTTTAGCGGTTTGGGCTGTACGTTGTCTATATGTCAGTCAGTCAGTCAGTCAGTCAGTCAGTCAGGACAAAGCCTTTTATAGTTATAGATATCTCTCATATGATTTTGATACACATGGAATAGAGTTTTAGATATTATTTATATTTACTCTGGATAGGCGATTACGTCGTCATAAATAAAGTATATGACAGCGATACGAAAAGTGGAGATGAAAAAAATACTGCACCAATGAGGTATTATTGAGAATAGACCTTCTAAATAGTAAGTGAGGCTTTATCACATCATGTTTGTTAATGTGCAAAATATTATCACCCGAAGTTGATAATACTTTTATAGGTATCTGTAGCGACGTGAAACCTCTGAGTGGTTACATTACATCATTTTTTTTATCTTTCCAGGAAGAAGAAGAAGAGGAAGAATTGGAAGAAGTGGACGAAGCCACATTGGACGAGGATGAAAAAGCGGCTCGCGAGGCGAAACTAGCCGAGATCGCTGAAAGAAAAGAACAGAAGAGACTGGAGAAAGAAGAGCGAGAGTTGATAAAAGACGAAGCAGAGAGGATCAAATTCGAGCGGCGGGAGGTTCGGCGATTCAAGAGGGAAGCTAAAGCGGAAGCAAAGAGGGAAAGGGATGAGCGGAGAGAAGCAGGTAAGAGATTACATGCACCCGACAAGAGTAGTTGAAAGTTAAGAAAAGGTATTAGCAACAGGATATTTTGCCATTGCCAGCCAGAGTGGTGCAGCTGGACTAAATTGACGGAATGGTAGCTATGTATTGGTAATCGAATCATCAGGCGACCCCCACTTCGTTAGATCAACGCAATTGTAAAAATCGAAGGCCCAACTTGTATAACTTAGAGGAGTAGCATACAAGTAGAGAATACAGGCACGTAAAAGCCTATTCTCAGCAGTGGGGCAGTGGGCGATTACAGGCTAAAACAAGTAATTTTAATTAATAATTTTCAGGTGAAGAAGTGGATTCGCCCGCCGAAGAAGAAGAAGTGATCGACGATCCGGAGGAACTAGCGGATATTGAAGCGGAACGGGAAGAGATGGAAACTGAGGCGTTCAGGGCAGAGCGGTGGCCCAACTACGTCGAATACGTAGACTCTCTTGTGAGTACCTTTTACGATAGACCAGATAATGGTGTTTATATAAATTATTAAACCGAAACCTTAATATTTTATCAGAACGTGATCACCTACTGCTGAGCATATTGTATTCTCTTCCTAAATACAAACTAACCACTAACACTAACTCTTCATTTTAGGGTTTTGTACCTTAACTTATTTAATAAATCACGGTCATTGTTTCTAGGTTTCCAAGCAAGTAATGAAAGCAGTGCAGTCAAGCTTGAACCTCTTCGAGTTGAATACTAATCTGGAAAAAGGACCAAATGTCGCTCTATTGGAAATCATTGCTGAATTAAGGGATCCAGGTATACTTAAATTGACTGTGAAATTTGTTTTACTAAATTGCGATGATTACAATACTACGTGCTATACCAATTACGTAAAATTCTGAAGATTTGCTATGTTGTCATTATACCTTGACAATGTGCTAATTTCGATACTTTTGTTAATTAGTTACCTATATCTTTGCAGATATTTTTTTCTCTCCGTCATTGGATCACGAAGAGGATGGAGGGCTGTATGATACCATTAGGGAAATGATGAAGGACGTGTTTTTGCAAGCAACACTCTTCCCCAGGATCGACGCTTTGATTCCCATCGCATCCTACGAAGGTTAGGAGACGTATAAAGGATCATTACGATTACACAATATCATCGGCCTTGTATATACATAATAGAGAAGATTGTACAAAGATTGCACAGAAGTTAATTTATAGTTGTATTAGGTACTGTGCAATATTTTAAGCCGACTTTTTGAAGCGGTGCCAATATCAAGCAATACTTTGGCTGCAGTCATACCTTGACCATTTTTAGGTTGCTGCTAATGTTCATGCAAATAATATTAGTTAATATTAATAAATATTATAAGAGACCTTTATTACGAATGTTTTCATCATCATCATCATCAGCCAGAAGATGACCACTGCTGCAAGAAGCCCCATGTTATTACGAAATGCTTATTCCGATTGTTTATAATTATGCCACTGACTATTAGGAAAAAAATATACCTTAAGAATAAATCTATTACTTATTTGAAAATTGTTTGCAGATGATCTGGTGGGCGAAGAGGAGATGATTGATTTGTACCATGAGATCTTAAAGAGAGTGGAAATCAGTATCAATGACATAATTTCTTATGCTGCGGTAAGTTTGTACAAAAGTATGTATACTATCATTAGACCGTCAGCCATGTCAGAGGCCTTCGGGCGGCACATTAACTCTGACATTGGGCTGACCACTCAGCCTATACGAATTTACTTACTTTATACTATCATTGATCAACAGCAGTGATTAGGTGTGGCAGTAGGTACAATATGATTAAACATCAACTCTCTAGCGACAACGTTTTGAAGAGGCGAACTGGGAATTTTCTAGTAAAAGTTTTACTAGTTTATTTACAAAGGTCAAAGCTCTTATACTATACATTTTTTATTTATTTTTAAATTGTTATTTTATAGGCTTGCGTTTGCTTCCATCTCGTCTGATGTTAAACGAAGATGCAGCCTACGATGGAGCACGCTTGCCTAGAAGAAACCGATAACATAAGACCGACATAGATTGGTCACAACTATGAGATACTAAATAACTTGATATCTGTTAATACAGAAATATGAGAAGTACACATCTCTTTGGATGGAGGACAGGCAGGAAGTACTGAATGCATTCATGAAGTATGGCCGCGTGATAGCACCGGAGGATTTCGATAAATACAAGTTTGAAAATGGCTGCGAGCCGCCCGAGTGCAAGCCGAAATTAGAACAGTACCAGAAAGAGGTAAATGAAAGCTTCATTTGTACCACCAGGCCACCTGTGTAAGGAGAATGTCCAAAGCCTTTACTGGAAATGAATTTCGTGTGGTTTAAAAATATATAACCCAAAAATGAGTAAAAATAAAAACGTAAATCACTTTTTCATTACGAGATATTTTATTGATGGTATAATATTTAGAATCTAAATATTATAATAATAGGTCTTTACCTATGAAATTGCCGTTCTTCAGTACTGGTCATTTCAAATAGAAAAAAAGTTTGGAATGGCTTTGTATTCTGATATCAAATTAATTTTGTCTTAAAACATGACATTATTTTTACAAACTCAGTCTTTTGTTTATTGATTAGCGTTGTATTTTCATTACATTTGAACATTTTTCGTCATAATGGATACTTTAAAAATTCGTGTAATTATGGAATATGAGTTCCGTCGTGGCACCAACGCGACATAAACGGCACGTAACATCAAAAACGTTTACGGAGAGAACTGTACTAACGAACGCACAACCCGTTATTGGTTTTCCACCGGTACCGTTCTGGAAATTTTGACTTAAAAAATGAAGCTCGTGGTCGTCCGGAGACTTTGGTCAACAATGATGAATTAAAGGCGATTGTGGAAGCTGACGAAACTCAATCTACAGCTGAGCTAGCAGCAGCTTTTGATGTTAGCATCAAAACAATTTTGATCCATTTGCGACAAATAGGCAAGGTAAAAAAACTTGATAGATGGGTGCCCCACGAACTTAACGTACGCGTCGAGACCTGCCTCGCGCGACCAGACTAGCTACTTTGAATTGAAAGCAATTACAGTGCGCGTACGGGGTATCTAGACCTATATTTATAAGGCTGACGGGTTAAAAAATGAAATTATTAGGTATGCTTTATTTTTAAAAAGAATTACGAAATAGAAAATAAAATCTAACTTTAATATTTGCAAAAAAATATCATCATCATCATAATCAGCCTATCATAGGCCACTGCTGGACATAGGCCTTTCCCAAGGCATGCCACTCAGCCCGATTTTCAGCTATCCGCGTGCAACCACTGCCAGCTGTTCTACGTACATCGTCACTCCATCGAGTCAAAGGGCAGGACAAAAAAAATATAGTTGCCCAAATGCAATTTTGTACTTATATTCGAAATATTTTATTTCAAAACCGATCATAGATAGTCTGCGGTTATTCGTTATGCGTGGTGGCACTTCACTAAGTGGGCGGTACCCGTCAATGTAGTACGAATTGATTGTAGTACATTTTACCGGAAAAAAATACGAAACTTCGTGGGCGTGTGCTGCCAAAATTATCATCCTAAATTAGACAAAGCATAATTACTTTTATCTGTATACAGGTAGTAATGTATAATAGGCTAGATGACTGGTATTTTTTTATTGTCCTATTAAAATGTGGCCCATAAATATATCTGATTAATGAAAAGAAAATGAAACCCTGATCAAAAATAAGCAACTTAGAAGCATGTTAATATCATGCTAGACGGAGACGCGAAACAGCAAATCGTGATGTCACTTCTCTGTACGCCATATAAAGTTTATTCTGACAAGTAAGGCGTGACGTCATTTTTTGTTTTGTGGGTAAGGGACAGAGTTGTCTCTAACAAAAACTTTAAACGCTCATATATCAGAACATTATTAACCGAAACAATTATTCTTTCAAATAACTTATTATATTTACTTAAATTCTTCATCAAATCTATTGGTTTCAACGATATAAACATCAGTCATCTACCCTATTATATGGGTCTCAGTAACCTGAAATAAATGAATTTGGATGTGTTTGTAGATCGATAAGTACAACGCGATGTACGACGAGGTGGCGGCGCTGCCGGGCAACTACCTCTGTAACGGTTGGCTCAAGCTAGACCTGCGGCGCCTCAACCATGCCATCATGAACATCATCTGCAAGTGGAGCAATCTGTACAAACAGAACCTCAAGGACCACGTCATGCAGAGGTACGGCTACCACTTAGAAGGGGCTACACTTTCAGCGTGCCATCAGTTGAGTCGATAAGTGTGGCCACTGGCTAGAATTATAGAAAGCTAATATCGAACAAAAACTATTAAAAAACTAACTAACTAACTAACTACTACTAGAATACTCACGTTTAAGTAAATCGGAAAAAAAACCACTTCAGTTTTCATAATATAACTACTACTACATGTCACTGGGCCACCAAAGCTGAAGACTGAGCAGTCTGGATGGAGGGAAGGGAGGCCTTTCCCCAGCAGTGGGACAATACTGGCTATATAAACAAAAATAATAATATCGAATAATATTCTCCCTAAGTCTGCATTAGTAGATTGTTTACTAAGGGAGGAAACAACTATTTTTAAGGCGAGAGTGATTCTTTGAATCCACAGCTTAGCGAAGGATTCTAAAGTAGAAAAAAGTACAAAGTACCCGAGCTTAAAAATAGTGTTGATCCCGAGGTGGACACTCTACTTTTTATCACACTGTATGAGAAAATAAGTAAGTGCAACTTATGAAGATGAATAGTACCTACGTTTATTTCATTCTCGCCACTCATACTCACCTCTCACTTTTTATTGAGGAGGATACACTGATAAATAAAATAAAATCTGAATTTAAGTAAACAATTACGAACGCAGGCGGAATGCATTTCGCGCCTTCGTTTTTCAAACAGTCTGTTACTTGTTCATAAAATGTCCGTGGTTGATCCCTTTGGTGATTGGATCTTTTACTAATAATATCCACAGTCCAAATTCAAATTGCTTTTCTTCCTTCCGGGCGGAAAAGAGCTAATTTCTGCCCTGTTTGCGACGAACAAAGTAGGTCTTTTTGAATAGATGTGATAAAAACTTAATTAAATCACCTCACACAAATAGGCGAGTCTAAAAGACTAAAAAAAATGTGTACTGTACACTATATAACAGATTTAACACAGTACTTTCAAGCTCCGTGATCAAGCGTAGTATTTTGAAGACCCCCCCCTGAATGGGTCACGTAGTACTAACATAAATAATCTTTTCCCAATCAGCCTGAACGATCTTGAAAAGTTCATAATTTACGCGACGAAAGAGTTATCGGTGGTATTGGGCGACGACGACTACGAGGGGCTGCTGCAAGTGATGCGCGTCTTAAACGAAGTCAGGGCCAAACAGGACGCCGGCGCAGATACCATGTTCGAGCCGCTCAGAGACATCATCGACGTGCTGAAAGACTACGGGGTAGACTTCCCGGAGGAAACTTATGATCAGGTACGAAAATGTAGAGTGGTCGCACATTGATTCGGCACGGCACCCGACAGGCGCCGGACGACCGTAACACACTGCGCACAATTAACTAGTGCGAGCGAGACGGGCGTTTCGAGAAATTTCTTACGGTGTGCGGGACCTAGTACAAAATGCATGCACGCCGCCTTCGGGTGAAACCGGACGGTTTTTCTATCGGTTTTTCTCGTCGTATGCGCCCGGCCTTAAGAAGCTTAACTTAAAGTTTAACTAAAGTCTTGTCTGATGAGTTTTTTAACTCTTGTAATTGCTACAAATAAATACAAATACATTTTTGTTTTATTTATACGGGAATACTCACGTCAACAGAGCCCGACGCGCGTGCAGCTGCGTCCTGCGTCCTGCTAAGCAGGACGCAGCTGCACGCGCGTCGGGCTCTGTTTTCACTCTTTGAAAAAGGTCACCGGATGTGATCGAAACTATAGTCGGAGTATCCGATTTAATTAAACGTGAGTATTCCCGTATAAATAAAACAAAAATGTGTCAAAACCACGTCAGTTTTCATAATAAAATACAAATACAAAATTATTTATTTAGACACAAATCATTTCACAAATTATAGGCTCCCAAACTAATCAAAGACTGTGTCGGGAACTAGTGGCTTGTCCTGTATAGTTATACATTAGATAGCTATGCCAAAACAAAACTATGGGTATGATTACAGACTATAAGTAAATAATGACGAATAAAGTTGTATCTATAGAATTTAGAATTTATGTTTTTATGCAAAATTTGTATACAAATAAATAGGGAGAAAAAAAAAGTTAAAAAGTAAAGGAGCGAAAGTGCGCATAAATTAGGCTAAACTATATTAAATTAATAATATTGTAATAGTACATTATGATACGAGTGTGCTATGTTGATCATTACACTAGAGGCGGTATTATGCGCGCGAGCCGCAGGCGAGCGCGATAAGAAAGCCGAGAGCGTAATGACTAATAGCACAAGAGTTCCATACGACTGTTTTCGTCACACTTGCGAGGAAAAAACAATTATTTTTTGATAATAATCAACCACACGGCGAAAACGTCAACAAACATTTGCGGAAAATGGCGCCCAAATCAGTAATGCGCGCGCAGGTTGACATTTACTTCAGCGGCATAAGAACTCTTTGTTGGTATTACAAAAAACTGTAAGTATTACCCGGCTATATTAAGAGTGCTTCGTACACGTACGTCTAATTGCAGTCACGTACAAACTTGACTTTACCGGGTTATACCTATTATAGTACAAGTGCCGTAATGTAAAGTAAAAAGCACGCGTGTATAATAGCTTGGATTATGAGCCTAAAAGCGATGTAATAAGCTCTACTTTACGAGCAAGTGTGACGAAAAATTTTGTTAACTTATTTTCACTCAGGCTATTGGAAATATACGGATATGCTTACCTGCTAAATTGATGATTTTGAACGTTTTGACATATATTATTTGTATTATTAATGATGTCTTTGCCTATTTTTACGCTAACTTTTGGAATGGATTGGGAAAAGCCTGATAATCAGCATCAATATTCGGTTCATACCTTGGTAAGGCCAAAATCTAAACTAAATTCCACACAAATGTATGTCCTGGTTCTATCACAACGCCTGAAATTATAATGTAAATATCCTATACAGAAATATTTCACCCTGTGGTCTAGCATAATGTACATGTTACAGAAAATATAATAAAAGGACAAACCTTGGCAAAAACGAGTAGAAATTAATAGGGGCGCCACTATCACAAATTGTTCTTAAAACTAGCAACCTTGTGATACATACATATGGCAAGAGGAATATGACGTGATTTGTTGTTTTTAATAGTTCCTGGCCATGGATACTTGTCAAGCTTTCAAGACTTTTTTGCCAATGTATGTATACTTCTCCTTTGCTGTGATTGCGTGTTTTATTTTTCTTTGTTTTTGGCATCACACGTTGTGCATTCTGCCAGTGTGAAGTTTATGCATTTTCACATTTATTTGTTATCATCAAGTCAAATAAGTCATGAAATCACAGTAAGTCACACGAAATTAGTCATAGTCGAGTCCAAGTTATACCCTAGTAAAGTTGTGGCGACTTAACTATGAGCTTCTATGGAGTTTTGAAAACAACACGAAAAGACATGTTTCACCACATTATATCACTTGCCCACACTCGTGCATGTAATTTTACACTCAATGAATAAAACACCACCATTTTTAATCATTAATTCGCGAAAAAACACAAGTTTAAGAAAATAATAGAATGCAACGACATGATTTTTCCGTGTTCCCGCCAAAACTCCGATTGCGTGTTGATGGCGTCCGACCACAGAGATTCTACGTTCGATAACAAATTAAGCTAAAATCAATGACTTAGGCTTCGAAGATACATTAGATGTACCCACAAAAGCGCAACATTTAGGGCAGCTTAAACAATGTTATACTCATGTAACTATGTGAGGTAGACGACCTGTTTTTGTTCACACCTACCTTGGTATAAAAATAACGATAGACACATTATGCGTGAGTGATAATACATTGATGTTTTCAGTTGGACGTGCTGCCGGAGAAGTGGCGCAGTCTGGTGAAGCTAGCGACGGTGATGAAGAACAACGTGGCGCCGCTGCAGGCCGCGCAGGCCGCGCTCATCGCCAAGCGGGTCGCGCTCATCAACCTGCGCCTCACCATGTACCGTGACCAGTTCAAGGACAAAGAGGTTCGATATCTTTACGAGTCACTACACTATGGATCGCTGGTGGCGTATCTCGACTAGGTGTTCCTAAAACATAACCGAGTTTAAAGAGTAATCAAAGAACATATCGCTCTCGAAAAACGTCAGATTAAGAAATCGGCTATCGCTGAGCATTTGGTCAAGGCGGGATCCTGTTACTAGATTGAGCTGCACGATCCGAAAGTCCTCTCTACTGAACGAGATTATTTTCCATGGTTCGTGAGCGGTTGAAATCAAAAAACATTGCAATTCCCACATTCATTCATTCTTTTTCGAGAAGATGTATTTAGGTTTTTGGCGTCGTTGAATCTCATTATAGGCAAAGTGATCGTATCGTGGTATAGTCATCGAGAAATCTGCTGATACCGTCAGTGTAGTAGGTAACACATCCCTTCGTTTTTACAAGACCAAATGAGGGTAGGAGACCACAGTAACACCCTCATTTTTCACCATGACGGCCATTCTCCAGTCAGCTGGTCCGAGCACGGCCGAAAAGTCGAGTTGGATAAAATTGATTTGTGCGCGATTAAATCTCGGTGTCACGCAAAGATTTAAAAACAGTCAAATTGTATTTCAGGCAGATAGTAAAACAATGATAACTTTCCTCTAGATGTTCCTCGAATCTTGCAAAGAGCCGTATGCACTAATCGATAAAGTACACATGGAGCTTAAAGGTTTCGAAGAAATCCTCGATACCCTCAAGAAATCTTGCGCATTGTTCGACATACAGCCACCGGACGAGAAGAACTTGAAGGCGTGCCGTCGCGAATTAAAACTCATAAAAGTAAGTCAACGTTACATACACACACTTGAATAAGTCTCTACTACTAGTAGCACTACTACTATAATATAATACTATATTATAACTATCACTATCTAGTTTTTTTTTCGTAGTTATTGGCATCGCACGTTGTACATTCTGCCAGTGTCAAGTTTATGAATTTTCAAGTTTTTTTTATTAAAATCAAATCAAATATGTAATGAAATCACAGTCAGTCACACGAAATTAGTCATAGTCGAGTCCAAGTCATGCCCTAGTAAAGTTGTGGCGACTTTACTATAAACTTCTACGGAGTTTTGAAAACAACACGAAAAGACATGTTTCACCACATTATATCACTTGCCCACACTAGTGCATGTAACTCAACACTCAATGAATAAAACACCACCATTTTCAATCATTAATTCGCGAAAAAACACATGATTAAGAAAATATAGAATGCATCGACATGATTTTTCCGTGTTCCCGCCAAAACCCACTATCTAGTTATATAGCTCGCGTCATGTAAAAAGAACACTGGCGGTTAAGCTGCGCAGTAGGCGATTTATCGGTCTATTTGGTTGGTGGTATGAGGCGCGGTATGAGTAATAACCAATGTACGAACCTGCGAGCAAAAGGCTAATTAATAATTATTTAAAATAATAAGCATAGTACTATTGTGCGCAAGTGTACACATGCGCAAACACACCCCCTCTACTTTCTTCCAGCGTATATGATGCGACCTATACCAGCCGTTTAAATTAAACCGTGGTAGCCTAATTGGAAAACCGCTTGCCTCGGAATCGTGAGCTTTGTTTCATACCACTGGCTTTTGGGTAATCTGAAGAACCTGCATGCGTCTGGTGAAGAAATTCAAAGGCGTACGTGAATCCACGAACCCACAACTGGCCCAGCATGGCGGATATAGCCCAAGCCTTTCTAGAGTAGGCCTATGTGTAGCAGAGGACTAAAACAAGTTGATTATGATAGTTACAGTACTTTTGCGCGGTAAACAATAGGGTAAATGACTGATGTTTATATCGTTGAAACCAATAGCTTTAATGAAGAATTTAAGTAAATATAGTATGTTTATAGAAAAAAATAATTAAATCGGTTAATAATGTTTTGATATATGAGCGTTTAACGTTTTTGTTAGAGACAACTCTGTCCCTTTCCCACAAAACAAAAAAATGACGTCACGCCTTACTTGTCAGAATAAACTTCATATAGCGTACAGAGAAGTGACGTCACGATTTTCTGTTTCTTCTCTCTGTCTAGCATGATATTAAAATGCTTATAAGTTGCTTATTTTTGATCAGATTTTCATTTTCTTTTAATTTATCAGCTATTATTAAGGGCCACATTTTAATAGGACTATTAAAAAATATCAGTCGTCTAGCCTATCAGATGTAAGCCTGGTCCGTGGCTTGCAATACACAACGGTTTGATAAAGGGTTGTCATTATTGATTTCAATTTGAACATAAATGTTTACAGACACTCTGGGATTATTACTTCCTTGTAATGGGCACTATAGAGTTCTGGAAGAAATCACCATGGAAGAAGATCGACGCTGACGGCATGGATCAAGAATGCAAGCGCTTTACTAAAGACCTTCGGCAACTCGACAAAGATATGAGAGTATGGTAAGTGGGTCTGTCTAATTGTCATATTAACGGACTTTATTAAACACTAACCCGTCTTATGCATTAAAACACTAAAATGTGTTTCAAACCTATTTTAGTTTTGTCTTCTTTTTAAAATCTCAAATCGTAATTCGAAAGAAATTTGACATTTTTTTTTAACTAAAATAGGTTTGAAATACGTTTTAGCGTTTTATGCATAAGACGGTAAGTGATTTTTTAATTATATTTTGTCATCGCTCTTTGTCCATTCTGCCAATATCAAGTTTTCATAATTTTCGAGGTTATTGCATCAACTGGAGTTTAACAAATCGCAGAGTTAAACAAAACTAGTCAAAGTCAAGGCCAAGTCATGTCTCAACTCTCAGTAAAGTGAGGAAACAGAATGTTAGGATTAACATCCAAACATACAAACTTTGACAAATAATATATTATATACCTATAGGCAATGATATTATATATATATATATAAGGAGGGAGATATGTCATATCGCGCCTTCAAATGGCCCCGTGAAAACGGCCCCAGGGAATGTCTCTTCTGTCTGCGCTCACTAAGCGAGACGCGCGCTATCCCTTTTGCTCTCATAAAAGTCCTATCTTCTTTCGCACTCCGGCGCAACTCGTATACATGACGGCACGGGAGTAATTTTCAAAAGTTGTTTTATTACGCGATGGCGCATCTTTTGTAATCTTTGTATATAGGATACTCCTTTATTTTGAACAAGTGGATAAAAAAAAACCCTACAAAATAAACCTAAAACCCAAAACCTAACCAACCCAAATAACCCTACTTACTCGTAATTGTAATCCGAAATCAATTACATTTAATTTAGATCAACAAGACTAAAAAAATTAGAAAGACTGTTGAGTTGACAATGATAAGATGAGACTGAATACCTTTTAACATTCTTAGGGAGCCATATATAGTCATTGAAGGTACTATCAAGAATTTGATGACTTCGTTGCGAGCTGTGACAGATCTGCAGAATCCAGCCATCAAGGACCGGCACTGGATCGAACTGATGATGGCTACAAAAGTAACCCTTATTGCCTTACTTCTTTTATTTTGAATATGTAAATTTAGTATTAAACCCACTTAATTATCCGTTATCCCTTTTTTGTTTTTCATGTAGCAATCAATACATACGCACCTATCAACCATCGACACAAAGCATTTCACTCCATCATCACATAAACCGATAAGCCGAGTGTCTTTCGAAGAGATATTAGAAGATTTCGCATCCCTAGAGTGCCTTGCTGCTTCTATAGAAACTATGCAACCTTCCGAAGAAGACAACGCAGTGGAAAGAGAACAGAAACAATTCCTACAGTTGCAAGACTACAGAAGGCCTAAGTTTCAAGAGAACTATGGCAATAGCAAGTTTAGAAAACTGAACAGATCTTATTCTCTTCAGGAGATGAGAGATAAAGGACTAGAACTTGAGCCTATGAATAGAAGAATGTCACAGCATACAATTTCGGGTCCCTCGTTAATTTTATCAGAGTTTATCCTGTAGACGAGGCGCTAAGTACCTACCTAGTTATAAATAAAAAATATTTTACTGTATATATAAATCCATTACTATCACCACATCGTAAAGTCACCCGTAAGTTTTTTCTATTGTTTTATACCTAGGTACTTACATAAATAAGTTTTTAGGATATTGTTTGAGCGTTTTTTTTTGTAGTGGTCCCTATATTGCAGAGTTTGCCTGGGGAAGTACCACACCTTTGCCAGTTATTCTACCGCCAAGCAGTAGTGTGCAAGCATTACTGTGTTACGGGTTGAAGGGCAAAGTTAACAGAGAATTGTTTTTAATGAATTTTTTAAGTTTTTAAATTACTGGGCATGAAGAGTTTTGATATTGATCTAATATCTCAGGGCGACGAGCGCAGTGCAGTACGGCGGAGGATTCTGCGTTCGCAAGTTCACAATTCTGGCACTGCTACTATTATGGGCAGGCGTAATGGCCTAATGCTTACCAAGCGAACGTCTCGCTCGTTTCGACAATCCAATTCATAAAATAAATAAATATACACTAATTAAATTGCGGAATGAGCTCCCGATATTTAGGCGCAATTGCATGTAGGTACGGGCATGTTCACGGGCAGACTCCAGTCTCTGACTGTCAATCAGATTTTCGCATTTCAACTGGAAGGAGAGCTTTTGAGACCATTTAAAAAGAAATAGCACCGGCTCACTCGGTAGATAGTGGCACAACCGCAACAATGTAGCCTTTTTTAGGTTGGCAGAGTTGGTTAATGCCACATATTATACTTTATGTCGTGCAATAAATAGCATCATTCAATAGAAGCATGTAATAGAAGCTCGCCGAGAGATCTGTGAAAAGCTCATGAAAATTTTATTTTTTTGTGATATTTATTTGTTCATAATGAGTGGTTATTTTCAGGTCAAGTTCAATATAGATGACGATACCACATTGGCAGATTTGTTGGCTCTAAACTTGCACAAGTACGAGGAAGAAGTGAAAACTATCGTCGATAAATCCGTCAAAGAGGCAGCTATGGAAAAGACCCTAAGGTACTTGTTTATTTTCAAAATGTTACATTAAAGCAACACAACTGGTGATACCAGAAAACTGACACGTTTTATAGGCATTCCTTACTACCTAGGTACCTAGCTGTTACGCCTTACGAGGCATTTCAAAACGTTATTTCTTCTGTTTTCTATTTATTGCGAGATTCAACTCAGTTCAGTTTGTAAGCGATTCGCATGCCATGGATGCAAGAATTGCTCTGCTACACTGATACACTGAATTTCTCCTATGCTAACATCGATCGCGTGTACGAATATAGGTGCATTAGATTCAATATAGAAGCTCATTGTGACGCTGAACGCAGCGGCGCGTTATGTTCGTATATTCATACGCGGGACTAACATCAGCTGTTGATATGAGGAATTCAGACCTAAAGCGTATAAATACACTTTTAGTTGATCATATGATAAGTAATTTATAGTTACGAAATAGGTATAATCTAAAATTAATTTTGAATTGCTTTTTAGGGAACTGGAAGTGACTTGGGCGATCATGGAGTTTGAATATTCACCGCACGACAGAACCGGCGTCAAGTTGCCGAAGGTTAGCGAAGAAGTGGTCGAGACACTGGAGAACGACCAGGTAATTAAACTTGTATTTTTTCTTATTTTTTCTTTTTTTTTTTCTTTTTTTCTATTGTCTATTGTCTAAATGCTCTTCCTGTGCCGGATAAAGATTGCGTTTCGATGAATCATATTCATTAGTGATCTAAAAAGAGTACGTATCCATGTTTTTACGTTTTATGTACGTATGTGTGTGGACAAATTCTGTCGGAGTGCGCAAGCTATGACTAAAGCGGAACAGAACATTGTCGTCATTAGTCTAGCTCAGTCCACTATTGGACATAACTCTATAAGGCCGCCATAAGGCGTGGAGTGACTTTCACTCAGGTCACTCGATCCGACCTTTAGCTTTTCGGAAGACATGAACACTCTGGACTTTATTGGTAAAAATGTCTTATTTTTACAGAACCAAGTGCAAAATATGATGTCATCGAAGTTCGTGGGCTTCTACGAGAAAGAGGTGACGGAATGGGCAAAGAAATTAGGTACAGCAGATGCGGTTATCTCGCAATGGTTCGAGGTGCAAAGGAAATGGCAGTATTTGGAGAGCATTTTCGTTGGATCGGACGATATCAGATCCCAACTACCTGAGGACTCGAAGAGATTCGACAATATCGATAAAGTTTTTAAGGTAAACTTTAATGTTTTAAATTATTGCTGTACTTGTATTTTATGTTCAAGCTTAAGAGGATAAAAATAGACAACTAAAATTAGAAAATAGAAAAAATATTTTAAAAATAGAATGCGTTATTTGCAGCACCTGTCCTTTCCTTAGGAAGCGTGTAAATTACAATACAACATAGAGAAAGTCATTTGTAAAAGAATACAAATAGAGAAGATAGATAAAGCACGTAGTAAACTACACCAGCATATTAACTAAAAAAGTTATATTAAAAAGTATGCAGAAATATGTAGCCATTCCATGGGTTCGATTAATATCCTCTAAAGAACCTATGTAAAATATAGCTGTTATGTTCTGGAAGGCTGAAGGAAGGTTCTGTTTCATCTTACTCATATGTGTTTTAGGAACTGTTAAAAGACATTGCCTCTACTCCTAATGTAGTAGTAGCTACAAACAAGCCGGGATTACTAGATAAGCTGGACGAGTTGATGTCACACCTCAACCTGTGCGAGAAGGCGCTGAACAACTATTTAGAGACCAAGCGTCTCGCTTATCCTCGCTTCTACTTCGTGTCTTCAGCTGATCTGCTCGGTAAATATTACTGTAATGTCTAATAATACTCCCTAGCGAGCGTATCCGCCACGTTGTTACCTGTACGTGTTCCGTGGCTCTTTCTCCATCTCACTGGTTCTGTACCTTTCCGAGAGTGTTTGTTGTACTAACTGTGTGGCACTCGGCAATGATTCTGAGTCCGTAGATGGTGGATCTATAGTAAACTTTAGGATATCTTTATCGTCCCGATCGCCGGGAAAAACGATGAAAAAAAACTCACTGAATGGCACGACTACTATTGCGGCCAGCAGTGTTGTGGCCCTTGGCCTCCACTTGCAGTGCTGTCACAATGCTATAGGGGTTGTCAAACGTATCCGGTAATCCGTTTCAATCATGAACAGGACTTTTATAATAAATTGCATACAAACGAAATATCGCAAAAGCACGTCGTTAGAGTAACAGATGTCATGTTGGTCGGCAGATATCCTGTCGAACGGTAACAATCCGCCGGCGGTGTGTCGTCACTTGAACAAACTGTACGACAATCTTGCCAAGCTGGTATTCCCTAAGTCAGGCAGCAAGCAGGCCTTCGAGATGATCTCTAAGGAAAACGAGGAACACGTGCCATTCAAGGCGCCGTGCTGCGATTGTTCCGGAAAGGTTGGTGCCGTAGCTAATGGTTAAATATTTTAATTTTTACCGCCCTAAAGGCTTTATATATAAGACAAAGAATTTTTAACTTTGTATGGGAATTAAGTTATGGTTTCATTTTTTATGTTCACGTGTATAATTCGAAACCTAATATAAACGAACACCTTTGAATATTGTTGGACCTTTTTAACCTTGTATATTAATAAGTTTGTAATTAGAACAAGGAAACAAACTATACGGGCTATTCGGTGGAAATCAGTGAATCTAGCATGTAGATGTGTATTTTTTTTATTTAATGAGCTTTAATGACACTTTTACGAAAAATGCCTCTTTTGAATTTGCCTCTGTTTATTTCGAAAATCTGATTAGGAGCTTGCTTGCTTGAGTCATACTTTACAGGTACAAGGTGAAAAATAAGAACGATCATGTAAGTATTAGGTGGAACTGAAACGTAGTCTTTAACTGCTGGCTTTTTGGAGAAACTCAGAGTCACGCAACGGGCAATGGAGAGAGCTATGCTCGGGGTTACTTTGCGCGATAAAATCTGGAATAAGAATATTCGCCAAAGAACCAAAGTCACCGACATAGCTCGCAGGGTTTGCAAGTTGAAGTGGCGCAGGGCAGGCCACATCGCTCGAAGAACTGACAACCAATAGGGAAGAAAGGTTCTTGAGTGGCGACCGCGAATCGGAAGACGCAACGTAGGTAGGTCCACTAGGTGGACCGAGGACATTGTAAAAGTCGCGGGCAACCGGTTGATGCAAATGGCAGGTTGTCGTACACTGTGGCGGTCTAAGGGGTAGGCCTTCGTTCAGCAGTCGACGTCTCCGGGCCGATGATGATGAAGTAGTAAGTTGGTACACAGTAAAGGAAACACAAGACAATGTTCACCAAATTTTGAAATCTATGAACTCAAATGAACATGAGTGGTACTGTTTACCAGGTGGAGTTGTGGTTGAATCGCGTAACGGACTGCATGCGGTACACATTGCGCGATATATTCGAACATAGCGTGAAGTCTTACGAAGACAAGCCGCGTGACGAGTGGGTGTTCGACTGGCCAGCGCAGCCCGCGCTCGTCGGCACGCAGATCTGGTGGACCTCCGAAACCAATCAAGCTTTCGAAAAACTGGAGGAAGGTGGGTATTAAATAACTCTTCTTTTTACTGTCATTGGTCCTGTCGGTTACCCTCTTTCTTTTCTTTTCTTGCATATAATTAGAGCATGAGAACATACAACCTTCATAGTTTCCCGGTTGTATAAAAGTTTTCAGATGTTGTGAGTAGAACAAGCTTTGTCATTAATAAAAAATAAATTGGAAGATATAATCAAATGCTCTGATTTCTAGCACTCTTCTGACTGACTCAATGAGTGTGCGCTATTTGCAAAACACGATACTTGGGAGTAAATGTTCACTATAAACTTAAGTAACTTAACTTCTTATAAGTAATCGCGAACATAATCTAATCAGAATTATTAACATTGTTTTCTTCTACAAGTACTACTATAAATTGTTCTCAGGTTACGAGAATGCCTTAAAAGACTACCAAAAGAAACAAATAGCGCAGCTAAACGCGCTAATCGTTATCCTGTTGGGTGACCTGACGGTTGGCGACCGACAGAAGATCATGACTATCTGCACCATAGACGTACACTCGCGAGACGTCGTCGCCAAGCTAATCGCTGCTAAGGTGGACAACTCTAACGCCTTCCAGTGGCAGAGCCAGTTGCGGTAATCTACTTATCATTTATATCGAGTACCTACACAGCACTAAATTAAGTTACTGAACTATTATCAACCTTTTCAGACATCGGTGGGATATGAATTTGAATAACTGCTACGCAAATATTTGTGACGCCCAGTTCTTATACGATTATGAATATCTAGGCAACACGCCCCGACTTGTGATCACGCCTCTGACTGATCGTTGCTACATTACGTTAACACAGGTTAGTCCGGCGCCGCACGCATGACGTACGTCTATGCCTACCTATATTTATGTAGAGTTCTATCTTAACAGCCTCTGCACTCCGAATACCTGTAACATTTATTCCAGTGACACATTTAAAGCGGATGTGTTAGATTGTGGTATGGTTCGCAAGACGCGCCAAAATTGTAGTCGTTACCTACGTTAATTTAGATCTCCGGTTTGTTGCCATCTATGTAGGAATAAACCGGCTCAAGCTGATTGTCGCACATACCTACTCTGATTTACCCATGTTATGTTGGTAATATTTATTGTTTTTGTTTTCTTTACAAGTGTTATCAACTGACATATATCTTGAATTAAAAATTTATTAGTAATTTCAATATACGAAGCGAAATTTAAAGAGATAAATTATTATGGCGGCGTAAGTCCCTCGATGCTTGAAAATGTTTGCTGAAAGTAACGTTTCATATTGGCTTGGCTAAAGAACATGTTTTAATGGCTTAATGTTTTTGTGGACCTGGGTATTTCCTAAAACTGCATCCAGAACAACCGGAGGACGGACAGCAGCATTCTATCGGACGACGGTGGTGAGCATTCTGCGATCTCCTAGCCGCCTGAGAAGCGTGGCGATTAAGGCAACCCCTGCCTATTAAGAGGAAGGCACTCGTCCAGCAGTGGACGTCTTCTGGCTTATGTTGCATGTTTTTATGGTGTGTGGCAGAGCCTTCACTTGATAATGGGCGGCGCGCCGGCTGGGCCCGCCGGCACGGGTAAGACTGAGACTACGAAGGATCTGGGCCGCGCGCTCGGCATCATGGTCTACGTGTTCAACTGCTCCGAGCAGATGGACTACAAATCTTGCGGGAATATCTATAAAGGTAAAGTACAAGAACTGACAATGTAATGCAACCTTAGAAATCGATTTTAAACTACTTCTAATTATTGTCTTATCGATTTGAAACTTTGCGATTGTATGGTACTCCTAACAACAAAATAATATTTAATATTTTATTTGTTTGGACATCCAACAAACAAGTTGATAATAATAATAAGAATGAAAATAAATAAGTGAATAATATTAATTTTAAGTAGGTTCTTCACTCTGCAGCCCTAACTACCGGCAGCTTGAGCCATGCCCTGCTGCCGGCGGCACTTATTAGGTTAAGGTTTTTTTATATAATATTTATGTTTTTAAATGTATATTGTAAAAAACTTATATTTAAGAAAGAAAATAAATATATGAAAGATAATGATAGGTAATGTTAAGTAACCAAAAAAATGATTTTTTTAGTTTTCTGACTATACATTTAATTAATCCTCATAAATATTATTTTTTGTGGTAGGACTCACCGCCAGGGGAGATACCACACCTTAGTTATTGTACCACCAAACAGTAGTGTGCAAGCATTACTGTTTCGGTTTGAAGGGCAATGTTACCAGATAATTTATTGGGCATGAAGAGATTTGACATCTAATATTTCAGTGTGATGAGCGCAGTGCAATGCGGCGCAGGTTTATGTTCGCGCAAGTTCCCAATTTTGCCACTGCCACTGTTATGGGCAAGCGTAACACTTACAACCAGGCGAACGTCTCGCTCGTCTCGTCACGCCATTTCATAAAAAAAGCATATGAAGAAATTAAAAATAATTAATTGTTGTCTTAGGTCTGGCTCAGACAGGCGCGTGGGGTTGTTTCGACGAGTTCAACCGGATCTCTGTAGAAGTGTTGTCCGTTGTGTCCGTGCAAGTGAAGAGTGTTCTGGACGCCATCAAGGGCAAGAAGAAGAAGTTCGACTTCATGGGAGAGTTCATTGTACTCATCCCTACCGTCGGCATGTTCATTACCATGAACCCGGGGTACGCTGGCCGCACTGAGCTGCCAGAGAACTTGAAAGCTCTCTTTAGGTAACAAAAAGTCACATCACCTTATAAAAAAGTAAAATTTAAAGTAATATAAATAATTATTCACTCTATCAACATCCCCACTAAAGACCTCTTCCCAGTATTACACACCAAAGTCAAAAGGCTTAGCATAAACTTGTTATGACTTAAAAAGTTCTGTGTATCGCCGGCCCAGCTTTGGTGTAAACACTTGCTTTTGTAATTATAACATGCGGTGGGCCGAGCAAGTAGCCGATGATGACAGAATATCTGTTCGCAGGCCTTGCGCCATGGTGGTGCCTGACTTCGAGCTGATTTGCGAGATCATGTTGGTGGCGGAAGGTTTCCAAGAGGCGCGGCTGTTGGCACGTAAATTCATCACGCTGTACACGCTGTGTCGCGAGCTGCTCTCCAAGCAGGACCACTACGATTGGGGCCTGCGAGCCATCAAGTCTGTGCTTGTCGTCGCCGGTTCGCTCAAGGTAGCACATAACATGTGGCCACCCTTTTTATTCATTGTTTTGCTTTTATTTTCACAAACGATCTCTTGGGTGAGCATTCTAGGTTGCCTCTGATCAGAGTTTAAAAAAAAATTTGATGGGTAGAGTAGGTACTCTAGATACTAACTATTAGATATTTTTCATAAAAAAAAAATTCCATCCATCCATTTTATACAAACTCCTACTAACTTATTTCTTGATAGGACAACGAGTTAAGACGATTGTGCGTTTGCCAATGTCAATAAGTCATAATTTTAATACTAGTAAACAAGCCACAGTCACCGTCAAAATCAAGCGAAGCAAGTAAGGTAAAGACCAAGTCATGACTATAGACTTTAAATGAGGAGAAAGGCATTTTTGTTTGGTGCTTTTGCGTTGACGGTTCTTTGAATTCCAGCGTGGTGATCGCCTGAGACCCGAAGACCAAGTGCTGATGCGAGCCTTGCGAGACTTCAACGTCCCCAAGATCGTGACGGACGACACGCCGGTGTTCATGGGCCTCATCGGCGACTTGTTCCCGGCACTTGATGTGCCGAGGAAAAGAGATATGGACTTTGAGAAGAATCTCATAGACGCGGCGCTTTCTTTGAGACTTCAGCCCGAGGCTGGATTTATTTTGAAGGTAACCTATTGATAGGATTTTGATACGAGTAAAAGTCAAAACAGTCAAAGCTGTTCATAAAAAACGTGGGTAATAACTTTTCGGTGTTGACAACTAGTTATATAATTTTATGGGACCACTTTTGTGATTTAAATTAACTACGCTTTTTTTATACATTATTTTGCATTTAACATTCATAGAAAAAGCACCTGGCACCTGACCGGAGTATGTAAAATTGCATCTAGAATCACCGGAAGACAGGCAGCAGCATCCTCTCAGTTAACGATGGTAAGAGGCGGCATGGGGATCGCAGAATGTTTACCATCTAATGATGATATTAAATCAGTCTGATTCGTAAAGCTACTTTAGACATTTTGATTCGACAAAATTATTCAGTTCTTTAAAATGTTGGACAATGTGACAGTATTTAAAAATGGTTTTCAGATGGTGCAACTAGTGGAGTTATTTGCTGTGCGCCACTCTGTATTCATCATTGGTTTTGCCGGCACCGGCAAGTCGATGGTGTGGCAGTGCCTTAACAAAACGTACCAAATGCTCAAACTGAAGCCTTTCTACAACGATCTGGACCCTAAAGCGGTCACCAACGACGAGTTATTTGGTACCATACTAGTTAATACTCAGTATACAATAGTTTATTTGTGGCAAAGAAAACAAATTAACATTACCTAATTGTTCACCTCATGTTTCGCGTACGGAATTTCAAATAAAATGAGATTTTTGCCAAGGCCTGCACCAAAACGAAGCATTGTGAAATATAGCAGAAGTAGATTTAGCCATCTTTTGTGGCAAAATATGACTAAGTATATAATATTTATTGTCATAAATTGTGTTACATTAGGATCTTAATTAATGGTAGCTAACGAGTAAATATATCAAAATATATATTTGACACTTAAAGTTCTACTTTACGTTTACATAAGATTCGCATTTCAATACTTTGATCTTCATATTGAAAGAGATTAAAAAGTGTAAGTTGTCGATCATCGTCCCTAACGAATGTGTTCAGGGATCATCAACCCAGCTACTCGCGAGTGGAAGGACGGCCTGTTCTCGACCATTATGCGCGACATGGCCAACATGCCGGGCGACGGGCCCAAGTGGATTGTGCTCGACGGTGACATCGACCCCATGTGGATCGAGAGTCTCAACACTCTCATGGATGACAACAAAGTACTCCTCACATACTTCTACAAGCGAACGAATAAAAACATAGAGACATTCCTTCAAGGAAAGTAAGACGCGAATCTTGACATAAAATAACCACCTCATCATCAGCCCGGAGACGTCCACTGCTGAACGAAGGCCTCTCCCTTAGACCGCCACACTGTACGACAACCTGCCATTTGCATCCACCGGTTGCCCGCGACATTTACAATGTCGTCGGTCCACCTAGTGGGAGGCCGCGCCTACGCTGCGTCCACACCACACCACCACATACTTGGACACTAATATTTATATTATCGAGTGAATAGTGTCAACCTGGACCTGGGTATGTCCTTAAACTGCAACCAGACCCACCGGAGGACGGACAGCAGCGTCCTCTCGGTTAACGTTGGTGACCATTCTGCGATCCCCAAGCCGCCTGCCAAGCGTGGGGATTATGGCAACACCCCTTTATTGGGAGGCCTTCGTCCAGCAGTGGACGTCTTATGGCTGATAACGAGTGTCAACCTTATGTGGTGATCGCTTAGCTTTGTTCGAACGGGTCGGGGTTACCTGTAAGCTCTATCACTAAAGTATCATGATGAACATTAATATCTGACAAATTACGTTTAAATTTCGAAGCTACCTTAATAAGTAGATACCTACAGCAGCACTATCGTAGTTAGAGATCTTTCTCAAGCGCTAGGAATGCTTGTATGTTTTTATTCGCTCACCATCTTCTACCTCCGCTTGTATTATTATTCAAAGAGCTCCATAATACATCATCAATTAATTGTTGGCTCGCTTACCTATTAATTGTGCTCTTCTATAGCTGCCTATTTTTAAAAGAAATATAAGTATCGTAGGTATATACCTATTTCATTTCGTCTAGTTTAGATTTTGCCTTTGACCTATGCCTGTTTTATATAGTTTATCCAATGAAGCTCCTATCCTGGGAATTAATAATGGAACAGGTATACTTTTGGGGTGATTTTCTTGCGGGTGAATCAGCAAACTCAGCGAGGTATTGGTTATTACAAAATGTTTATTTATTGTAGGTATTAACGTTGGCCAGTAACGAAAGAATAGCTCTGTCGAAGTGTATGCGCCTTCTCTTCGAAATATCCAATTTACGTACAGCTACGCCGGCTACCGTCTCCCGGGCCGGTATCCTATACATCAACCCGCAGGACTTGGGATGGAATCCGTGAGTTAAATAGGCTAGATGACTGTTTTTTTTTATTGTCCAATTAAAATGTGGCCCATAAATATAGCTGATTAATGAAAATAAAATGAAAATCTGATCAAAAATAAGCAACATATAAGCATTTTAATATCATGTTAGACAGACAGAAGAAACAGCAAATCGTGACGTCACTTCTCTGTACGCCATATACATTCTATTCTGACAAGTAAGGCGTGACGTCATTTTTTGTTTTGTGGGAAAGGGACAGAGTTGTCTCTAACAAAAACTTTAACGCTCATATATCTGAACATTATTAACCGATTTAAATTATTTTTTTAATAAACATATTATTTTTACATAAATTCTTCATCAAAGCTATTGGTTTGAACGATATAAACATCAGTTATCTACCCTATTATCTTGGTTATGATGAATAAATATACTATCAAGCTCTAATAAAATTAATGGGAATCTAATATCGTCAGATTTGTAGCGTCATGGATAGAGACGACGCGCGACGACGAGTCCGAGAAGGCGATGCTAACAGTTATGTTCGATAAGTACATCCCCTCGCTTCTGGAGTCGTGCAAGAAATATAAGCGCATCACAACGCTCACAGAGCTACAGCAGATACAACTCACTTGCTATCTACTAGAGTGTTTTCTCAACAAGACTCTGCTGCCAAGCGACTGCCCTAAGGAATGGTGAGATACGTCGAATTCTTTGTTACTTTGTGATACAATCTTGATTCTTGATTATCATCCTCCAATGCACACCTTATGATTCCATGATGTGAAATACCTCTTAAAGAAGTTTCGCAATCCTGTAAATTCTTGCATAGTTCTTATAGGTAGAAGGGTGGGGAAGAGAACAAGGATAATCATGCTTGAAATGGACGTTCTACAACAATACCTATGACATAAATAAAGATAAGCGTTTTGGGGAAAGCTGTATTTTGAAACCGTGTAAAAAAAATATTTAGTTATTTTGTTTAAATTTCATTATTATAGTTGAATTATGTTCTTATACAGGGTAGATGTTAAGACTAGATCATCTGATAAAAAATAATCGACATTTCTCAGGTACGAAACGTACTTCGTGTTCGCCACTGTATGGGGTTTCGGCTCTGCCTTGTTCCAAGATCAGCTGGTTGACTGGCGCAACGAGTTCAGCAAGTGGTTCTGCAACGAGTTCAAACAGATCAAGTTCCCGGCTACGGGCACAGTGTTTAGCTTTTTCATCGACCCAGAAACTAAAAAGATGCTGCCGTGGTCTGAAAAAGTGGAGTCGTTCGAGTTGGACCCTGATTTACCTTTGCAGGTGACTTAATTATTTAATTTTAACCATAACAACAACAATCAAGCCATGTCCGAGTTTCAGGAGGCATATTCTTTGACGTTAGAGCTTGCTACTCTACCTTCACGAACTTAGGGTTCCTTATAACTTCGTATCCCTCCCTATCAAGTGGGAGGCCTTCGTCCAGCAGTGGACGTCATTTTCGCATCTGACTCTTTTTTATAATTTTTTAAGACAACTTTTATCAAACTGTGAACAAATTGAACATGTTTAACTTCCAAGTATATTTATTTATTTACAACACATTTGCTCAAAAAATGCATTTACGAAGCCTGCATACACATTGTTTGAAAGTTAAACATTACGCACCATACAACGGGCGTGAGGTAAAATAGGTAGGTACTCTCAGCTAAGTACCTATTTTACCGCACGCTCCGTTGTATAGCGCTGTGCGTAAACTTTACTGGTTTTTTTTAGTTTCCTTATCCTTTCCTTAAAATCCAATACCTATTTATAAAAAACTCCACCAAAGAGTTTCACAATTCGTAAATAAATTAGCCTCCTTGGTTGGAAGCGTTTGGTTTTTTCTCAATACGTTTGGCTTACTTTAATAGTAAAGAGAACATTAGACGAAAGAGTAGTTCTAATTTTCACCAGGGCACGTTGCACTATTTGCAAATTCGCGACATTTTCATTTTAGAAACGTCACAGATTGTTGAGACAATTTTTCTTGCCATCGCTTTATTTGTTGTCTGCCAGTTTCATTGTTGAAATGAAATTTATAAAATAAACTCTTTACTCTAAATATACTCTTTTCTCGCAAATGTGTTGAAAAACGTTGTATGGCACACGTGCGGAATTGATTTTTAACAAACTCGTGACGAACTTCTTCTACTCGTAAATAACTATTTTTGAGATACGCCAACAGTAGGGCCCGACCTAAGGGCCCAGAGCGGCAAAAATCAGGGGCGGCAAAAACAATATTATTGCCAGGGTTGACCTAAAGGGGTGAAAATAGAGAGGAAAATAATTATTGAATAACCCAGCGAGCGGTATGGAAGATATTTGGGAGCAAGGCGAATTTCTTCCCTTGGGGGACAGAGTCACCCTTCAACCCTCCACCTCTAGCGACATTTAGGGTGTTAGTGTAAAGGGCGGCGAATATTATTTTTGCCCGGTGCGGCTAAATAGCTAAACATATTAGGTACACATTCTTAAATTTTAAGGTGCATAACACAAGGATCTGATACGATCACCTTTTACAGGCGTATACAACTTTCACCATAGACAGTGTTTAGACAGATAATTCAGATATTACAATCCTTGATATTAGCAGAACAGACAATTTAAAATAATACGTATTACCAAGGGATTACAATTACAATTCAACCATTATTCGTCTCTGGTTAGAGCCGTTACTAATTTGGTTTACTAAGTTTTGATTTTGAGTTTATCAATGTCATGTTTTAGTCGTGCTTGGTGTCTACATCGGAGACCACTCGCATCAGGTTCTTCATGGACCTTTTGATAGCCAAGGAAAAGCCGGTGATGCTCGTTGGAAGCGCTGGCAGCGGCAAGACTGTCAGTGTCGCAGCCAAACTCAACTCTCTACCAGAGTCCTATGCTATCACCAATGTGCCTTTCAACTTCTATACCACATCAGGTAGACTTCCAAAGTTGAACTAATGGATATTAAAATAAAACAAGGTGATACTTTAAAGCTCATGGTTTCTTCCACAAGCCTGCTTGCATGCATCAGCATGTATTAAATACGACTCGTGCAGTAACTAGCTAGCTACAGAAACTGTGGCCTCAACTGATGGCTCGTGAAGTCCACCTTATTTGTTTTGGAGGCAAATAGTGTTGGTGTTGGAGCTCCGCAGGCAAAGCCTCCATCGTATATAGAATGTTGCCTTAGCAGTCAAATAACTAATCGCGTAATTAAATCGGATACTCCGACTATAGTTTCAATCACACCCGGGGAAATTTTTCAAAGAGTGAAAACAGAGCACGACGCTCTTGTGGCCGCGTCCTGCTTCGCTTTTAATTACGTGAGTATCCCCGTATAAATAAAAAAAAAGTGTCAATACCACTTCAGTTTTCTTAATAAACTAACTAATACCCATTTTTCATATGTTAGTATGCAGCAGCCTGCTTAAGACTGTTGCAGGTCAAAACTGTGATCAAATTGTGTTCACTTTTATTGTCTCAAAGCCAGTTCAAAGACTTCCAAATAGGTCCGGGTTTTTGGAAGTACAAATTCCAAAAAGGCTATATATGAATCGGGATGTTAATCGCTAATTTGTAGATTATTTTCATTAGAAATTCACTTCTGGAAACTCGAATGTTTTTGGACACTTTCATGAAGTTGAAATATTTGTATAGAAATGATGCAGAAGGTGCTAGAGAAACCTCTAGAGAAGAAGTCGGGTCGAAACTTTGGTCCTCCGGGCAGCAAGTTCATGATCTACTTCGTTGACGATCTCAACATGCCGGAAGTGGACACCTATGGCACCGTGCAGCCGCACACCCTCATACGTCAGTTCATGGATTATAGGCATTGGTAACTATACTTAATTTAATGTTTTTTTAATTCTAAAAGTAATTTTGGATAGTCTCAAGATTTCGAAAGTAAATACTCGAACTACTACAAACGGCACCTATTGAAATTTCATGGAAAGTGCATAATTGGAAGTTATTTTGTATGGAATTCTTGGCGGTTGACCACAATTTGCGTGTTTTTTTTTATACAATCAAGTGACGAGACGAGCAAGACGTTCGCCTGGTTGTAAGCGTCACGCCTGCCACTAACAGTAGCAGTGCTAGTGTTGTGAACTTGCGAACACAATCCTGCACCGCACCGCACTGCGCTCGTCACCCTGAGATATTAGATGTTAAATCTCTTCATACCCAGTAATTTCTCTGGTAACATTGCCCTTCAAACCGGAACACTTATGCTTGCACACTACAGCTTGGCGGTTGAATAACTGGTAAAGGTGTAGTACTTCCCCAAGCGGACTCTGCAGTAGAGTCCTACCACTACAAACGCTGGTAAGTAGTGGTTGAACATGTTATTATAGTTTCATGCCATCATAGTACTATTAGGACACTTTATAGTTCTCGGCTCATCTTAGGTCACCTTGCCTCTTCATCTTAGGCCATTCTCGCGACAAAAAAAGCTACCTACACAATATATGAAAGTATTTCTTGATTGCAGGTACGACAGACAGAAGTTGTCGCTAAAAGACATATCAAACTGTATGTTCGTAGCTTGCATGAATCCCACGGCCGGCTCTTTCACTATTGACCCGCGGTTGCAAAGGCACTTCTGTACTTTTGCTGTCAGGTAACGTTGTTTGTCTTCGTACTAAAATAAGTATATTTCTTGAATTGTTTCCTTTACTAAGATCAAAGTAGATAATTTTGAGCTCTAAAAATTGTAGTGCCTTACGAAATCTTGTCTTGACTTGAACTTATCTTGACACTTGGTTTTAATTGTTCGTCCAGGGTAGGCCTTTCTAGCATAGACTATCATAATAGTAGACTATGTCGGTAGGTATCATCGAGAGTGTACAATCGGGATTATACCAAGCACATTGACATGTATGGATGTAGATAGACTACAAAACCATTTCAAACTATGAAATCCGAGCGTGTCAGATTTTTCGTACCTACTATGTTATGACGAGAGCAATAGAGTACTCTATCCTGACAAAAAAAAAACAGGTTTGACATATTGACACAAGATCGACTTGAGGTAAATTGACTTAGATGGCATCTACACAGGTCTGTGACCAAGGAAGATGTTCTGTTCTGTACTTTTGCAACGTAATTTATTCGTGCATCAGTTTCCCAGCGCTGGATGCCTGCATGCACATCTACAAGCAGATCCTATCCCAGCACATGGCCAATCCACTGAACAAGTTCGGCCTCATGACGCAGCGGTACGCGGAGGCACTCGTCTCGGCCGCACTGGCCCTCCACAACAAGCTCTCTTCCAACTTCCTGCCCACCGCCATCAAGTTCCACTACATATTCAATCTCAGGGACTTGGCCAACATATTCCAAGTGAGGCTTGCTTTGCTTTGCTTTACTTTTTACAGGACGGTAACCGAGGCAATTTTGGTAGTCCTAAAACTGCATCTAGAACAGCAGCATCTTCGCAGTTAAAGGTGGTGGCTGCCAAGCGTGTGGATTATGGCAACCTTCCCCAATTAAGTAGTAGGTCTACGTCCAGCGGTGGACATCTTCTGGCTGATGATGTGATGAGGCAATTTTTAACGAACGGGAGAATATCAACTGAACCAGTAAAATTAGCGTAGTACTCACTGAGATTCGATAGAGTGATGATATACGTAAGGCAGAGGGCAGTGACGATCCGAAAATCGGGCTAAGGCATTAGAGATGCCTATGTCCCAACTATGGCCATCATTAAACTAATGTGAGCTGACTATGATGATGGGAAACAGTAGGCTAAGTAATATCCAAACCCATTACGCTTGAATCCATAAATACTATACAAATAGAAATACTTGCTGCAGAGTCTTGAGAAATACGTAATCATCATCATCATCAGCCCGGAGACGTCCACTGCTGAACGAATGCCTCCCCCTGAGATCGCCACACTGTACGACAACCTGCCATTAGCATCCACCGGTTGCTAATGGCAGGTTGTCGCGACTTTTACAATGTAGTCGGTCCACCTAGTGGGGAGCCGCGCCAACGCTGCGTCTTCCGGTTCGCGGAGAAATACGTAAACATGGCACAAATTGGCACACTGGCTTATAAATATAGGTACTTGAATGTTAATCAACGCATCAAAAAGTTGCCCTTGGAGAGCGAAATACTGTTTTTTTTCAATTAAAAAATGTTGCCTTTCAATCCCCGATTCTGTTTAGAACAGACATGAAAGATGACATCTTTTGTTATGTCAAAAGCATAATGACACCAGTTATGTTGATGTAAAACCCAAACTACAGAACCTATTTTTATAAAATTTATATGGGACCAATCAGTAGATATATTCTTTCAAATAAAAAAAGAATTTACCAAATCTTATAAATGGCGGAGTTCTGAAGTAACAAACATAAAAGAAAACGAATTAAGAACCTCCTCCTTTTTTGGAGTCTGTTAATAAATGGTATTATATTCATTACACACGCTATGTTTACTCCCTAAAAGTCCATGGAATTTTTTCATTCCCAGGGCATATTATTCACAACTGGTGACGCTATCAAGTCTCCGTCGGAGCTAATAAGGCTCTGGATGCACGAAGCGACGCGTGTCTATTCTGACAAGCTTGTCGACGCAGCGGATAACGAGGCCTTTTTCAAACTTATCGTCGAAGTCATCAAGAAAAACTGCGAGGTAAGCGGTACTGAATACCGAACCCATCTATTTCGAACTTCGAATCCGACTGCACTTGAATTTTAGTGACTTTTCAATCGGCGTATTGGCACAAATTGTGTCTTAATATTCCTATTTTGTGGACTAAAGTAGGCTGATGATGATGATAATATTAGTGTAGATGTAAATATATAACTACCATTCGAAATTGCTACGCACGAAACTGTCCTGTCGAAACTGCCTGTTCCACATATCCCTACTGTACTGGTCTATCTCTACTGGTAGAGAAATACTGGAGATACTTTTCCACTCATTTCCACTATTGTAATTATTCATGAAATTCGTCCCACCATGAAAAATTTATAAGTGCTCAAATTCATAATTTAAAAAAAAATACAAATTAAATTAAAATTACAAATAAATTAAATCTTATAATTCGTTTTTTTTCTTTCTGCCTCTGTACTTCATCGTAGTAGATGCTTCGAAGTAAAATATCCACTATTCCCAGTAGCGAAAAGTTGAAAAATATCTATTTTCCCTACTAGTAAGGATACCAGTGGAACATGCCATATGTGGAACAGGCGGAAACTGTCACGTTAAGGCTTGTATTTACCAAATTTGCCCCTCGCAAAATCAAATTTATTTAGTTAAATGACTATATTTAAAGTCCAAAAATACAAACTGTTACAGAAGAACATCCGTCTTAGTAACTTTTGTGGATGAAAACACGATTGATTATACTTTCCTCGATAGAAAAAAATACCGAAACAGTGTCTATTTTTAAACCATTTTCAGTTTTATGTCCTAATTACAGCAAATAGTCACATAAAAAAAATATACGTATTATAAGTTAATAGTATTTTCGACAGCATGCTGTGGTTCAAAAGTTATTAATTTCTATTCTTTTCAAGTAATCTGAGAAAATCTTCAAAAATCGAAGTTTGACACGCACGAATATGCGTAACCGCCATATTTTTGCTCCGCTAAATGTGACCCTACCTGATACAGCTTTAGACTAATTATTGATCTCATTAAAAATGTGCTTGAAACGTGGAATACCCGGCCTTAACGGAGCTCACATGTCTCAAGCCTAATTTTCTTTTATCAGGAATTCGATGAGAACGTAGTGTTTGAGAAGCCACTTATCTACTGCCACTTCGCTGAAGGAATCGGCGACCCGAAGTATTTCCCCATAAAAGACTGGCCGCAAATCAAGAAACTTTTGGAAGAATCTCTCTCCGGCTACAACGACTTGGTGGCCACTATGAACCTGGTGCTCTTCGAAGACGCCATGTATCATATTTGCAGGTAAACAAATATACTCATAGCTTCCCTCACTGAACTTTCCCTGAGTTTTTTGCTAAAGAACGGACACACACACTAACCCAATTTCACACACAAATATTCCAGATTGGGATCAGAGGAACAGATAAATTAAAAGTAAATTGGTTGGCGTTTCACACAGCGCCATCTGGCCCCAAACTTAGCAAAGCTTAACATAATACGAGGGCTACACTAAAAGTATCGGGAATGGAATATTTCCACTGTTTCTGTCATATTAAAATCTTTTTAATTGAAAACTCCTTGGTTTTAAAAATCGAATACCATTTATTTATTTAAAAAAATATTCTCGGTCTTGTCACAAGGTTTTGTCAAATTTGTTTAGTCGTTGAGAAAATGGAATTGACTCGAGAAAATTCAAGAGCGATGATTTATTATGACTTTCGAAGTGGTTTAACACAAAAACAGTGTGTTGACCGGATGATTTCTGCATTTGGTGATAAAGCCCCATCCAAAACAACAATTTATCGCTGGTTTGCTGAATTTGAACGTGGACGTGTCAAGCTCAGTGATGATCCCCGTCAAGGTCGTCCAAAAACTGCAGTCACCCAAGAAAACGTTGATGCTGTGCGTAAGCTGATTGAGGAAGATCGACATGTGACATACCGCGAAATTCAGGCAACTTTAGACATTGGCATGAGTCAAATACAAATAATCTTGCATGAAAAATTAGGTGTAAAAAAGTTGTTTTCCCGATGGATACCGCATTCGCTCTGTGAAGAGCAAAAAGCGGCTCGCGTTACTTGGTGCGTCAGAACTCTCGAAAGATTCCACGCAGGATCCTCAAATGCTGTATACAACATCGTATCAGGTGACGAATCCTGGATATACGCGTACGAACCCGAAACAAAAAACCAGTCACGAGTTTGGGTGTTCGAAAATGAGTTAAAGCCAACAAAAATTGTTCGTTCACGGAGTGTTGCAAAAAAAATGGTGGCCACGTTTGTCTCCAAAACCGGCCATGTTACGACTATTCCTCTTGAGGGACAAAGAACGGTTAATGCAGAATGGTATGCTAGCATTTGTTTGCCACAGGTCGTTTCTGAACTCCGTAAAGAGAACTGCAACCGCCGCATCCTCCTCCATCACGACAATGCGAGTTCTCACACCGCGCACAGAACAAAAGAGTTTTTAGAGCAAGAAAACATAGAATTATTGGACCATCCGCCGTACAGCCCCGACCTAAGCCCTAATGATTTCTATACTTTCCCTAAAATAAAGAATAAATTGCGTGGACAGAGATTTTCATCACCTGAAGAAGCTGTGGACGCCTACAAAACGGCCATTTTGGAGACCCCAACTTCCGAATGGAATGGTTGCTTCAATGATTGGTTCCATCGTATGGAAAAATGTGTCAAATTTCGCGGAGAATACTTCGAAAAGCAATAAATATATTTTTAAATAGTAATGTTGTGTCACTTCCTTGATTCCCGAAATTTTCAGTGCCGCCCTCGTAGCTAAAATAATCAATTAAATAGGTATCTGTACATGCATTCAATTAACTGATCTGAAATTATTACCCAAAATGTCTCACAGAATAAACCGGATCCTAGAGGCTCCTAGAGGCAACGCGCTTTTGATCGGCGTGGGAGGCTCCGGAAAGCAGTCTCTGTCGCGGCTGAGCGCCTTCATATCCTCCCTGGAAGTGTTCCAGATACAGCTCAGGAAGGGATACAGCATCAACGACTTGAAAGTAGATTTAGGTATGCTGACCAACTGCATTAAAAAAACTTCCATAGCTTTTACTGTCACAAATACTGTATTACTGTCACTATTGTTAAGTTTCCCGAAAACGGAAAATATTACCGTCATTTTGGAGCAGTCGAGTAAAAAGACCTAGGCCTTTCTTTTCTTCTAGGTCCTCTACTAATAACTAAGGCCTGGCGCACTCGTGATGCAAGAAGTATGAGTTTTAAACCTATGAATTTACGTTTGGCCGGCCGTTCCCGCGCTTCAGAGGCTAGTCTTTCACGACCCAAGCGATACAGCGGATTATCGACTCACTATTATACAAATATAGTACAAATTAGTTTTGCTTGTCATATTCAATGACTTGTGATTGCATTTGCAGGTATATTGTAGTTCAGTGGGTTTTGACGGTAGGTTTTGAGATCTTTTGTATGTAGTATGTACCTAATATTATGTTTTCTGTGTCTAAGTGCAGCGTGTTGTTTCCAGCCGGTCTGTATATAAAAGCTGGCCTGAAGAACATCGGCAACATTTTCCTGATGACAGACGCGCAGGTTGCTGAGGAGCGTTTCCTTGTGCTTATTAATGATTTGCTGGCCTCCGGGGAGATCCCCGAGCTGCTAGCTGACGACGAAACAGAAAATATCATCAACGGTGTCCGGGGAGAGGTACTTTAATACACATTTTCCATCTCTTATTACATGAATCAAACGGGAGTGCTAAATTGGCAATAAAATAATATTTACCCCACTATCGCAAATGCTAGCAAGTTTTAAATGCTAGCAATCCCATAGCATAGAATAAGAATAACAATAGGCTAGATGATTGTGTTTTTTTTATTGTCCTATTAAAATATGGCCCATAAATATAGAAATAAAAATCTGTTCAAAAATAAGCAACTTATAAGCATTTTAATATCATGCTAGACAGAGAGGCAAAACAGCAAATCGTGACGTCACTTCTCTGTACGCCATATAAATTATATTCTGACAAGTAAGGCGTGACGTAATTTTTTGTTTTGTGGGAAAGGGACAGAGTTTTCTCTGCCAAAAACTTTAAATGCTTATCAGAACATTAATAACCGATTTATATTATTTTTTCAATAAATATACTATATTTACTTAAATTCTTCATGAAAGCTGTTTGTTTCAACGATATAAACATCAGTCATTATGCCATAGTACGATTGAGGAAGATGATTTAGTGGATTCACCCACTGACGTATCATTATCGCGTTACTTTATCTATTGTTTTTAGTATTACCAGGAGAGAAAAAGTTTCTGTATCAAACCTTTTTTGCCAGCTTTGTATTTTGAATCGCGTTCGTTTCGTTTGACTTACTATGAATCATTTCACAAATGTATTTTTCGTTTTACCTTCAGACTAAAGCGTCAGGCGTGCCTGACACTCGCGAAAACTGTTGGAGATTTTTCATCAACCGCGTCAGGACTATGCTGAAGGTAAACTTGTATGGTGCATGCATAACATAACATAGTCTTTCAACGATCCGATCTTGATGTATTTTTTGATAAACTGGGCTGATGCAACACTGAAGTCCTCGCCCGTCTTAGATCCAGCTGTTTAATTTAAACGAAAAAATGTGAAGAATAGGGTGCAATAAAGAAGATCCATGTTTTATGATAGGGTACCTTTTATATTCAATGGAGTGACAAGACGACCGAGAAGTTCGGCTGGTGGTAAGCATCACGCCTGCTACGGGCAGGCGTGACATTAGGAGGGCTAGAATTGTGAACATAGGTACGAACAAATTCCTGTGCTGCATTGCACTGCGCTCATCGCCCTGGGATATTAGATTTCAAATATCTTCATCACTAATTTCTCTGGTAACATTGCCCTTCAAACAGAAACACAATAATGCTTACGCGCTACTGTTTGGCAGTTGGATAACTAGCAAAGGCACTTTCCTCATGCTTTAAACCTGGCATACATCTTCGCTTCATCTACCTTGCCGTTTTAACAATTTATTCCCCTCAGATACACTTTCCCTGGAGAGACAGTTTTAATAAAACTACGCTTTTATTCCTGTAAGATACACTCTACCCTACCAGATTTTCCTCTTAGGCTCAATTTTCGGTACTGTTGTGCATAAAATAGAATAAAATGGTATTTATGTCTCAAGAGTTTCGGATGAAACAATCACAGACATATACTGAACGAAGTAAGAAAACACAACGTAAAATCGATCAATCGATTAATTTACGCAATCAATAAAATTGTAGATGTCATTAATGACAAAATCGATATCGAGCAGTGCCTTAGGTGCCTCTCATTCATACGAAAAAAACAATTTCACAGTGATTTTTCAGTGATGAGTGTTTTTTTAATTTCTTTAATTAAGATTAATTACATTTTCCTTTTAATCTTTAAAAATATGTAGATATTTTACTTCATCATCATCATCATCAGCCCGGAGACGTCCACTGCTGAACGAAGGCCTCCCCCTTAGACCGACCTGTACGACAACCTGCCATTTGCATCCACCGGTTGCCCGCGACTATTACAATGTCGTCGGTCCACCTAGTAGTAGTAGTAGTCGGTGTGGTGGTCTGGTATTTTACTTACGGTTTAAAAAAAGCGACCAAGTGTATATTTTTTCTCAGTTTGGTTCGCATGGGAAAGTGTATCTTAGGGGAAAAATAATAATAATCATGAACTAAATATGGATTGAAAAAACTTTTCTATTTTAGTATACTAGCTGAAAATGGATCTCTAAGGAACAGAAGCGCAACTTTTCTAAAAGTGTCATTCCAGGGAAAGTGTATCTGAGGAGAATAAATCGTTTTAACTTCAAAAATGGTTATTGTACTGTCAAAAATAAATATTATTTCACACTTAGGTAATTTAGGTTTTTTGGAAGGCGGTTCTTTGTCGTTGAAAAAAGTTACTTAGTTTGTGCATTATTTGGGTATCAGGTAGTTCTATGCTTCTCGCCTGTGGGCGCCACTCTCCGAATTCGAGCGAGAAAGTTCCCATCGCTGGTGAACTGCACAGCCATCAACTGGTTCCACGAGTGGCCCCGAGAAGCGCTGCGCTCTGTCTCCACGAGATTCATCTCCGAAGTGGAAGCATTGCCGGTTAGTTAACATATATTTTAATGTCTTAAAAAGATAAGCAATGTGTTCCATACAAAAAGTTAATCGACATTGGACAAAATGTATGGAACAGCTGTTTTCGCGATTTCAGGGTTGGCCCTGTAGTAAAAGTTGTTCATAACGATAAGTTTAATATCAACCTCAGTAATTTGGCGGGAATGCAAAACAACACATCATCTGCCCGGAGACGACCACAGCTGAAGGCTTCCTCCTTAGACCTCCACACTGTACGACAACCTGGCGTTTGCATCCACCGGTTGCCCGCGACTTTTACAATGTCCCCGGTCCCACTAGTGGGAGGCCGCGCCTACGCTGCGTCCTCCAGTTCGCGGTCGCCACTCAAGAACCTTTCTTCCCCATCGGTTGTCAGTTCTTCGAGCGACGTGGCCTGGCCTGCGCCACTTCAACTTGTAAACCCTGCGAGCTATGTCAGTGACTTTGGTGAATATCCTCGTTCCGGATTTACACAAAACAAAACAACACGTTGTATATATATTATGTTTATAATAATAATGTTGTCATCTATGTTTTACTATAATATAATATAATATAGCAATGTCTTGGACTGTTTCGTTACTTGCGTTTAGTGCTTTGAGACATTAGATGTCAAATCTCATCAGTCCTGTTATTTCGCTGTTGTTCTTCTTACTTGTATAGCTATAATTTTGCATGTTTAGAGCAAACACTTACAACATTAAATTAATTTCTATTGTAACATTTCAGGTTAATTTAGTGGATCCGATCGCAAACTTCATGTCGCACGTCCACCAGAGCGTGAACCAAATGTCAGCCATCTACTTTCAAAATGAGCGGCGTTATAACTACACCACTCCGAAAACCTTCCTGGAACAAATAGCTCTCTACAGCAAACTGCTCACTGAGAAGAGCACCAACTTAAAGATGATGATTGCGAGGCTCGAGAATGGTTTGGAGAAACTGGCCTCGTGTGCCGGGGATGTTGCTGTACTGAAGGTAATATGGTCATGGTCATAGGTGGAAACACAGATCATATAGCCTGTTGATGGCACGTGAACATAATTTCTCCTACAAACACAACTCACCGTTGCGGGCAGGGGGCGAGGTAACGTTCTATGCTTGCGATTGGCCAATCACTGGGACTGGACTGGGACTGGGACTGGCGCAATCTGAGTTATGAAATTCAATGAAATTCTGACGTACTCGCAGTGGCTAGCAGTGTTTTTTAAACTATTAATTTTAGTATGACGGGAAGGCGGACGATCAGTCAACAGGGTTTATAGTCTTTGCGTGGAAATAAGCAAACGGATCGAAACGGATTTGTAGTGGTAGGACTCTACTGCAGAATCCGCAACCTCTGGAAGTACCACACCTTTGCCAGTTATTCAACCGCCAAGCAGTACTGTCCTAGCATTACTATGTTTTGATGTTACCAGATAAATTACTGGGTATGAAGAGATTTAACATCTAATATTTCAGGGTGACGACCGCAGTACAGTGCGGCGCAGGATTGTTTTCGCTAGTTCACAATTTTGGCACTGCTACTGTTATGGGCAGGCGTGACGCTTACCACTAAGAGAACGTCCCGCTCGTCCCGTCTTTCGATTGCATAAAAAAACGAACCATTTAAACGTCCACCGTCGCCTATGTATATAATGTAAAAATATAATATATACCTGTGTCAGCCTCTATATAAACATGATATACCAATTTGACCTTTATCTTTTCCTACTGCTTACCCGTAACCATTTGACATTGTACTAACTTCGAATGGTGATTGGGCCATATTCACATAGATCCGGTCAGAGATAGCTGCTTCACTTTTTTTATCGGTCTGTTTTTTTTTTCATCACCAAAATGCCACGAATACTTGTCGCGTGTTGTATGTCACACATTTATAAAAAAAAATCTTCAGGTAACTTTAGCTGAGCAAGAAATAGTCTTGAAAGTAAAGAATAAGGCGGCTGAAGCTCTTATCGACGTCGTTGGCGCTGAGAGCGACAAAGTGTCAAAGGAAAAAGCATTTGGTAAGTCATAACGTAACCTTCCTATTTATGAATCAAAAAGATTTATTAAGATTCAGTCTGTGTTTCCCGATATCTTTTAGTAGATAATGGTTTAGCGTTTAGGAAAGTAAAATATATCAATCATGTCGGCAAAACAAACCAGTAACGCAGTGAGTTTGTATACCATGTGGAACATTTTTTAACAATACTGTAGGGTACGTACAATAATGTACGTAGTTAGCTATAAGATGTCCACTGCTGGACGAAGGCCTCTCAATAAAAGGGTGTTGCCATAATTCCCACGCTTGGCAGGCGGCTTGGGACTCGCTGAATGTTCACCACCGTTAACCAAGAGGACGCTGCTGCCCGTCCTCCGGTGGGTCTGGTTGCAGTTTTAAGGGTATATATGTACTCATTATTATGAACAACATTTACTAAGGGCCCAACATTGAAATCGCTAAAAAGAAATCAGATGTTTCATAGATTTTGTCCAAGGTCAATGAACTTTTTGTATGGAACTGCTGATTCTTTTCACGATTTCAAGGTTGGGCCCTTAGTAAAAGTTGCTCACAATAATAAGTACATACATACCCTTCAGTATTGTTCAACTTTAATCAACCTTTTTGTTACCCACCTAACTAATATTATCGTATCCTAAATTCGAAATCCACATCTTTAGAACCTTTGTCCTTAGATTAGTAGGTTGCTCTCGATGCTAATGCGTAAATTCTCCCCACAGCCGCCGAAGAGGAGAAAAAAGTAAAGGTTATTGAAGAGGACGTCACAATAAAGGCTAAAATTTGCGCGGACGATCTCGCCAAGGCAGAACCGGCTCTGATGGCCGCCCAAGAGGCTTTGAACACCCTGAATAAGAACAATCTCACTGAGTTGAAATCTTTCGGTTCGCCACCCGATGCAGTGGTTAACGTAATTGCGGCCGTGCTTGTGCTGTTCGCCAAGAAAGGGAAAGTACCTAAGGACAGATCTTGGAAGGCTTGTAAGGTACGCTTTGCTCAAACAACAAGGCGCGTTTGGTCAAACAGCAGCATCTGATGTTGTCAAGCAGCTTAATAGACTTTATGTCAAGGTGCGAGCAAAGATGCTCAAAGAGGCTTCCGGGACATCGTGTTTAGCGACATCCTTGCATATTGTAGTACTTTTATTAACTCATATTCTTACTATATGTACGTATATAAGCTAAACAATTTTCCTTTGTTACAGTTAATGATGAATAAAGTCGACCAGTTCCTTTACGATTTGGTGTATTATGACAAAGAAAATATTCACCCGGATGTTATTAAGGTAAATACTTGGCAGCAATTACTCAACTTTACTACCGTTTAAATCACAGGGCTTTCGCATTTCTGTGGATTAAATCGTGTTTTGCTTTTTTATGCAATGAAGTGATGAGGCAAGTAAGACTACGCCTGGTGGTAAACATTATCTCCATCCCATAACAGTAGCAGTGCCAGAATTGTGACTTAAACTTGAGAACAAAATCCAGCAACGCTCATCACCCTGAAATATTATATGTAAAATCTTGTATGCCTAGTAATTTATCTGGTAACGTTGCTCTTCAACCCGAAACATAGTAATGCTTGCAGACCGGTTAGTGGTTGAATAAATAATCGGCAAACGTGTGGTACTTCCCCGAGCCTACTCTGCAATACTACTACAAAAAGTGCGTCTTGCATTTTGTATAATATTAATTATAGTTTGTTTTAGATTTTTGGACTTTCTTTATTGTTGGACTGTACAGAAGAGTAAGTTTCAATACCTATAACATTTCAGGCAGTTCAGCCGTACATAAAAAATCCTGAGTTCAACCAGGAGTTCATAATGTCCAAATCAGCTGCGGCGGCCGGCCTCTGCGCGTGGGTCATCAACATCGTGAGATTTTATGACGTGTACGTGGTGGTAGAGCCCAAGCGAAGGGCCCTCAATGCGGCCAACGCCGAGCTGCAGGGTGCCAGGGATAAGCTAGCTTTTCTCACTGACCAAATTCATGTGAGTCTTGCATGCCTTTTTTTGATGACGATGTTGAAATCTTCTGAAGACGCCCGACTAGATTAGGGCACAGTCGAGATCCACCAACGAAAACCCCCCATCCATCCCCAACTCCCTGCATTAAGCATCTATGTGGCCTATTTTGGTGCTTGATAGAGGGCTTTGGGATCTCCAGTGGAACACCGGAGCCCTCAGTACTGCGTTTCAGCTATACTCTGCGGCGTTCTGTCCCGAAATGCGCTTCGCATACGACAACGTGGGCCACACAACGTCGTCGTCTACCCCGGGCTCTTTAGATGGCAGTTCGGAACCTCAACTCCAACCATCCAGAATCTAGAGGTCCCCCCTTTCAGCAGACTATTCCGGCAGGCAGGGGATAACGTTGTCGTATTATAATGTCCCGCCATCAGGCTAGGGCGAGAGTCTTTCAGCCCTAGCACGCCAGGCACGATAAAACGATGCCGTGGTGCTACGTGATCAATATAAATAAATGGGATTAGGCAACATATTGCGGTGCTCGTGCTAAGCCTGCTGCAACAATTACACATTATATAATGCAACCTTGACCCTTGATAATATTGTGCTAAAGTTACATTGTACAGCGCGACAGTGGTATTTTGTGATCGTGACATTTCTAACGCAAATAAGTTCGCGTTTGTCTACCAACTCGCCTGTGGTGCCAGCTGGTGCTCAAACGCTGACTTGGATGCGATAAAACATTACTCAATTTATTTTCTCGTGTAATATATATATCCTGTATTCCTATACCATTCATTCGATTGCGATGGAACTTTGTCTGTGGAAAAAAAACTTGGTTTCGGACCCCTGGGTAAATACTTACAAAGGCGGCACTTGTGTCGCTACAAATTCACACAGCGTTCAATCTTAGTGGCGTCTAGAATCTGCTATCAATTAATAAATTATAACCATGTTTTGTCTCGTTTAACAGGAACTCGAGGAAAAATTAGATGTGTTGCTAAAAGCATTCCAAGAGGCCGTCAACGAGAAAATGAAATGCCAAGCGGAAGCTGACGCCACCAACGCTACCATAGACTTAGCTAACAGGCTGGTCAATGGATTGGCATCGGAAAAAATACGGTTTGTAGTAGTTCCTGACAAAGTATTTATATTAGAGTCCCTTGTATCATAGAACAATGTATAGAAAAAAAAAACTTTGTATAATATTCTGTCCGTACAAAAACAGTTGAGAAAAGTATGCATAAGACCAATTTTTTATATTATTAGCATTACCGTGGTAATACTGTACCAGTACCACGGATACTAAACAGACATTCCATTCTCAACGTTGTTTCATTCTCTCTAAACACGCTTAACTTCCAGTTGGTCAGCGACGGTGGTGAACTTGAAGGAGTTTGGGATGATGCTCCCGGGCGACGTGCTGCTGGTGACTGCCTTCATTTCATATGTGGGCTGCTTTACGCGCAAGTATCGTCTGCAGCTCATGGATGACGACTGGATTCCTACGCTCCTTAAATCCAACGTGAGTACATACTAGAACCTGGAGAATAATGAAACAAGGGGCAATGAACTTCCTTCCTCGGTCTTCCCGTGAAGCTACAATATAAATTCGCCATAATGCGTTTTGTCAGTGTCTTCAAAGTTCCCCAATGTAGTTGTGGTGCTTTTTATATTGCAGATATTTGCAACGGGGATTGCTTACTATCAGACAACCCATCTGCTTCTTTGCAACATATAAAAAGGTTTCATGTCTCTGTTAGTGATAGACTTACATCATGTTTTATTCATGACTCTACTAAATAAATAAGTAATGGTTTTGACGCAGTTTTGTTTTTTCAAACAATTGATACGTTTATAAAAGCTAAGAATTTAATATTGCACGGTGACCATCATCGAGGAGTGAAAAACAAAGGTGACGCATGCTAACACTTCGCAACGAGATGCCCGCTTTGAAGTTTGACATTTTCAATATAAACAGAGTATGATTTTGAGTTGGTATTGGTCTGCGAAGTCTTTTATTATTGCAGCCTAAAATAGAAACGACTCCGGGTCTGGAGCCGCTGACGATGCTGACTGACGACGCCCAGATCGCGGGCTGGAACAACGAGGGCCTGCCCACCGACACCATGAGCGCTGAGAACGCGACCATCCTCACCAACTCCGCGCGCTGGCCACTCATGATCGACCCTCAACTGTCAGTACTTCATGTGCTATTTTATTTTAAACCAAATGATTCAGAAGTTTTAGGTGACTTTAAGAGCATATACACTTTTTACAATACTGATTAATCTAAATGGCTTCCGCAGCAGCTCACACCTTATTCAAAGACATACTTATTTACCCAAGCCCTACCTAGTCTTGTTTAGTAATCAGGCTGTGAAACCCTTCAAAAATGATATTTGGCATCATTAGTATGCCAAATATAATTTGAGTATTCTTTTGTTTGTATTGTAGTAGTATTGGTTTTTGTTTTATTTATACGGGAATACTCACGTTTAATTAAATCGGATACTCCGGCTATAGTTTCGATCACATCCGGTGACCTTTTTCTAAGAGTGAAAACAGAGCCCGACGCGCGTGCAGCTGCGTCCTGCTTGTTGCTGTTTGGTGCTGTTTTATGTGATCGAAACTATAGTCGGGGTATCAGATTTAATTGAACGTGAGTATTCCCGTATAAATAAAACAAAAATGTGTCAAAACCGCGTCAGTTTTCATAATAAGTATTGGTTTTGTTTCCTTTTCAATTTGAGCCAGTCTAGTACTAAAAATATCCTACCACCATGCCATAATTTAGGGTAGACGTGTTCTAGAGTGGAGGCCACGAATCGGCAAACGTAGGGGGTAGGACTTCCTGAGACTCGATGGAGTGACGATATACGTAAGACAGCAGACAGTGGCTGGAAGCGGATAGCTGAAGATCGGGCTGAGTTGTGTGCCTTGGGAGAGGCCTATGTCCAGTAGTGGACTATGACAGGCTGATTATGATGATGATGATGCTATAATTTCCTCACGATGTTCACCTTCACCAACTTGAGCTGATGATCTTGAACTCATTGTTGGGGCTGGAACCTAAGCCCTGTGGCATGCCATCAGATGACCCTAACCACAAATTAAGTTATCTTCGCTACATGTGTATCGTTGTTTTCTAGACAAGGCATAAAATGGATCAAGTCCAGATACGGTGAAGCCTTAGTGGTGATTCGTTTAACACAGCGAAACTACTTGGACCGAATCGAGCGAGCAGTTTCTAGTGGAAACGTGGTACTTCTGGAAAACATCGGAGAGAATGTGGACGCCGTGCTCGAGCCACTGCTGGGGCGTGTGCTCATACGCAAGGGGAGAGTGTTGAAGGTGAACCATTTGTTGACCCTCGGTACCCCAAGAATGTCTCAACTTTCGAGCTTTTGTAGATCACGAATCAAAAATATATGTGGGTTCTTTTATGAGTGCCTGCTCCTAATTTAGGCCAGGTGTGCATAACATTTTCGCACCAACACTTGATACTCGGTGATAACCTAATATAGATAGATAGATAGAAACTCTAAAATCAAAATAAAAATACACAATCTCAAAAATCAAAATCAACCAAATCAATCTCTGAATATATTATATATACACAGCCTATCGACTATGAAATAGGGCCCAGAAGGTCACCTTTCGGGTAAGGATCCATGTTAACCACCATCAATGCTAGTCGTTCCCGTTCGTAACCTTGTCTACCATTTGGTTTTATTTTACGAAACAACAAATTTATTGCAGAAATATATTTTTTTAGTGACTGCGTGGCTAAAGCGGCTACTTTAGACCCGTTACGCGAAGCAAAAATAACCACTTCCTCCCCGCAGCGGCACGTAAAATCGTATACTATACACACGGGAGCAAGTAAATGAGGCTCATGTTTGTCAGCACTACTGTCAGACAATATGAGATCTGACACATTCTTTACTTTTGTTCTATTATTATATTAACGGGATATTTACCGTGATTATGTTGTGAAATGAGCTCCCGATAATCGGGCGCAGTTGATGCACCATGTTCACGAGTAGTTTAAACAGTGTTCTTTACTTTTACTCCCTAGGTGAGTAATCTACTATTGTGAGCTATTGTTATTCAATATTGCTACATATCGTGACTATCATGCTAATCGTGACGTTTCTGAAAACCTGTTTTGTTAAATTGAAGCACACCTTCAAATCCAAGTAATGTAAATTCGTTTATAAATTAAAAATATGTATAATAGGCGATTTACCGTACTGTACCGGTACGGTGAAGCTTGTAAGCTTCACAGTACATTAGGTAATAACGCTCGGTTATCGTCACTTCGCTCGTTGTTAGCTCGCTTCATTTGTTTTTCAATTTGAATGGCTATCTACGACGAATCGGTTTCCAATAAGAACGACTTTCTCTCTGGAAACTTTCTGGAAACGCAGCATTGAACCACGGCAATATTAGAAATTAGTGGGACTTACCGACATTGCCGTTTGTGTACAAACGAATTGACTTTCTATCTCCGCGTGATTATAGATTATTAAAATAACTGTCACTTAAACCCTATTAGTATACCTATAAAAAGATTTTGTTACTGCAGCGTCAAGTTTTTAATGATGCAATGAGCAAACTACAGTTTCATTACCCTGCCCTGCCAATGGGGTGGATACAGCAAACCTCTTACAGCGATTTAGGTTTTAGGCACATTCTTATTTCGTATTCAGATTGGCGACAGGGAAATCGACTACCACCCGAATTTCCGCCTGATATTGCAGACCAAGCTCGCAAACCCTCACTACCAGCCCGAGATGCAGGCACAGTGCACACTCATCAACTTCACGGTCACCAGAGATGGGTAAGAAAGACGTAAACGCGGTCGTACATGTCGCTAAATCATGCTAGAAACAATGCAATGACATTAAAATTATGGTATTACTTTAAAACACTGCTTAGAATAACTAACGTCATTTTACCTTCTGCGCAATACAAAAATGAAGCTAATAACGTCTTTTAACTTTAAGCGCCACTTTCAAGTGAGGCTCATAATGGCGGGTTTTGTTTCACTTGTGTGATCTTCTAATGACCCAATTTATTTTTGCCTGTACAGATTTGAAGATTTGTAGTCTTTCTTTGCCAAAATTCTTATTGTTATTTTAAATTTTGCAGTCTGGAAGAGCAGCTTCTAGGGGAAGTAGTGAAAGCCGAGAGACCCGACTTAGAAAGCCTTCGGGCAAATTTAACTAAACAGCAAAACGACTTCAAAATTACACTAAAGACCCTCGAAGATGATTTGTTAAAACGTCTTTCCTCCGCTGGTCCAGATATCCTAAGCGATTCTGCTCTAGTCATCAACCTGGAGACCACGAAAAAAACTGCGGCTGATATCGAAATCAAAGTGGAAGAGGGGAAAGTCACAGCTGTGAAAATAGATGATGCAAGAGAAAAATACAGGTTGTTATTTAAAATTTTGGTGATGTTTTATTCAATCCAGGCGCTGTGTTTCATTGCTCAGTGTCAAATTTGGTTTTCAGGATTGCAGCCAGCCGATCGTCCTTACTTTACTTCATTCTGAATGATCTGTACAAGATTAATCCGATGTACCAGTTCTCGTTGAAAGCGTACAGTGTCGTATTTAAGGACGCGTTGGCTTCGGCTGAGCCAGCTGAAGAACTTGAGCACAGGGTGCGGAACCTACTCGACAGTATCACCTTCGCAGTGTTTGTGTATACAAGCCGCGGCCTCTTCGAAAGAGACAAGTTGGTGTTCCTATTCCTGATGACCCTGCAGGTATGAAGGTTCCCAGAACACTGCGTGCCGCTAAGTATTTTACTAGTCAATTTCGACATTTCTTAAGATACAAAATCACTGAAATCACTTTTAAAAATAGGTAATAACATAGTAGAGAATAACTATGATTTGGCAATAACATCGTTTTGATCCAAACAGGTTTTCGTAAGTAACTAAAATTTATTTTTATTTTTTGCCCATTTCATGTTACTTAAAGTACTTAAGAAAACTTTTCCGATCATCATTTTATTATTGATGGACCTTTGTGATTTTATTCTCAGCAAATTCACTGATTGTCATTTTTCTTAAATAAATGTACCTACCGATATCTCCAAGAAAGTTGAGATGCGCGAACGAGATAGTGACGCGTGGTGTTTACACTTTAACATTTAGGTACCTACTGTTATTAGATTATCGGTCCTGGGTATGTCCTAAAACTGCATCCAGATGTACCCGGCGGTTTCACTTGCGACGACACAGTAATGATGTTGAAAATGTAGCCGATGTTGTTTCCCAGAGTTTCTCAAGGCCTTTGAATTTCACCAAGAACTGTCAAGCCCTTTCCACGTTACGTTCCAATTAACAAACTAATAACTAATAACTTTTAATTTGCCCACGATGTTCGATAGATTCTACAAACGGATGGTAAGATCGACCCGAAGGAACTGGACTTCCTGCTGAAGTACGCTGTGGCACCCGAGACCTCTCCCTACCCATGGCTCTCTAATAACTCGTTCGGCGGCATCATCGCCTTATGTAAAATGGATGCTTTCGATAACTTGGATAAAGACATCGAGGGGGCCAGCAAAAGGTATACTTGTACACATACAAAACCAATTTCAGTTACAGGAGATGAGGGGATATCCAGTCACTAGGGGCCTTAGGAGTAACGGTAAGCGGTCAAACCATAATGAGGCTTAAGGTGTGGGTGAACAGTGTGAACGATGTTAAATTGTTAGGCGTGTGAAGGAAGTGAACGAGAATAGAGATGAATGATGAGTGACTTGGAAAATAAATATGCTGTGCCGACCTCTTCTAATTAGGCAAGACGACAAGCATTAACAACCCATTAACAAGTACGTTATTGCCGGCATTATAACTATTTTATGATTAAACAATGGTATTTTTACGTAAAATCGTCCTTACAAATCATTCGGGCTACTTGGATAATGTATTCAATTATACTTCATAAAAAAGTCAATTAAACCAAAACGAGCATAAAATTTCTGTGTAGTGGTGGCCAGCCCTAGCGTCAGAGTCAATATGCCGTTCGAATGCCTGTGACATGGCTGTGGCATGGCATGTGCTCATAGCGCTTGTTGTTACAGGAAACTAGGAATATAGCACACTACTGGGACCAAGAATTTACCGTGTCACCACGGTAGCGCTCAGATATAAATGCCACTCACGGTCACCCATCCGAAGACTGACTGGCTTCGGTGATCTTTCAGTACTACCAAGTCAAGTACCTCCACGATAGCTTCTAATATTAGTGTGAGATTATTATTCATAGAAAATTCTTCGGTTTTCTTAGATGGCAAAAATACACAGACGGCGAAGCACCTGAAAGAGACAAGTTGCCAGGAGAATGGAAAAACAAATCTTCTATACAGAGATTGTGTATAATGCGAGCGCTGAGACCGGATAGAATGTCCTATGCTTCTACGTATGTATTTTTTTCACATCATTATTTCGAGATTATGGTAAAACAAGTGCGTAGTCTGTAGTAAAAAAAGTCTATACACAGTTTAGTAGTTGGGCAACACGGTTAATAATTTTGCCATATAATTAAGCTTTGCTGTTAGTGTCGAATAATTATATAAAAGCATACTTACATTATTATTAATGTGAGGCTCAACAGAGAGCTCTTTATAGTTAAGATGACAAGGGCGGATCCAGGGGGAAGGTCATGGGGGTCATGACCCTCCCCCCCTGGGCTGCTGGGTGTAAGTCGATTACTGATATCTTTTCTAGTTGTAATCGAATTGGAACCTGTCCTAACTAAAGCTCGACGCGGCTATATAACCTCCCCCCCCCCCCCCCCCCTGAATTAAAAGCTGGATTTGCTTTTGAAAGGTGACGAATTAATTTGGGGGTGGAAAAAATTGCTCGGGATGGGAAGTGGTGAATTTTGGGAGCGGGCCGAATTTCTTCCGTACGCACGCGGACGAAGTCGCGGGCGACCTCTAGTTCATAATATTATGTACTCGTAGTTGATTGTTTTTGAATATTTACAATTTTCTGTGTAACATTTGTTAGTGCGTTTTGCGAAGAAAATCTTGGTACGAAATACGTCGAGGCCCGGACACCGCCTTTGGAAAAGTCCTATCAAGAGAGTAACTCTACAACGGCAATGTTCTTTATTCTGTCGGCCGGAGTTGACCCATTGAAGGTAACCTTGCTTTAGAGTTCAGAGTTTTATGTAAATACACGGTAGATACGGTAGAATTTTATTTACGCGGTAGCAACCTATAGGAAATTCACGTTTATATTTAAAAAAAACGTTCGGTGGCAATGAAATATACCACTGATATACAATGTGTAACAAAAAGGTTCAACAATACTGAAGGGTATGTATGTAATCATCATTATGAACCAATTTTTACTATGGGACCAACCTTGAAATCGCGGACTAAATAACAGCTGTTACATACAATAAGTTAATCAACGTTGGACAAAATGTATGGAACAGCTGATTTTTTTCGCGATCTCGGGTTTGGCCCTATAGTAAAAGTTAATAATAATATATAAAATAATAATAAATATTGGGGGACATTTTACACACAGCGCCATCTAGCCCCATACTAAGCAAAGCTTGTATTATGGACACCAGATAGCTGATAGTTGTTCATAATGATGAGTACATAATATAGCCTTCAGTATTGTTGAGCCTTTTTGTTACACATTGTATTTGTCATAATTTTTCGTAAAGCACTTCATGTTTGTCTGTTTGCCTAACCGTAGTTTCATACCAATTAGACCAGCTCAGAGCCTCAAGAATTCGTCATCAATCAAGTCAAATATTATTTTTCATTTTAATCGCTAATCTGAAAAGTTCATCACTATATTTTTTATTCTAGAGTTTTTTTTTTCCAATTTAACCTATATTGTCCCAATGCTGAGCAAAGGTCTCCCACAGTTTCTTCCAGTGGCGGGAGCACCGAACAATCTTTTTTATACTTTGCGCCATTGTGTCGGAGGGTGACCTCGCGCGCAGGGTTGACTATTCAGGGGCACCCAATCCATAGAGGCCTTTGCCTACGTCTCTGGGTGAATTCAGCTAAAGCGCTACGCCCGTGATGTGATTACGTAGAATTAAAAAAAACATTGTTTTCAGGACTTGGAGAAGCTCGGTCGCAAGCTAGGTTTCTCTACAGACAAGAAGAACTTCCACATAGTGTCTTTAGGCCAAGGCCAGGAAGTGGTTGCCGAAGAGGCCTGCGGTGTGGCCTCCGTCAACGGACATTGGGTCATATTGCAGAACATACATTTAGTGGCCAAGTGGCTGGCCACTTTGGAAAAGAAGATGGAGGAGTGTTTTGAGAATCCATTACCAGAATACAGGTAACTTTCATATTTAGCGATATATACAATGTGTAACAAAAAGGTTCAACAATACTGAAGGGTCTGTATGTACTCATCATTATGAACAAAGTTTTACTATATGGACCAAACATATGAAATCACAAAAAAAAACACCTGTTCCACACATTTTGATCAAAGTCGATGAACTTTTTGTATGAAACAGTTGGTGTTTTTTTTCAAGATTTAATGGATATTTCGCTCACGCATTCGATATTAAAAAATATATATAAATCACTGAATACGTTTATGTAAAATTGCAGGTAGTGACATTTCTGAGAATAATATTACAAAAACTAAAAAATAAATTATTATCAAGCAAGTTTTCATTAATAAAAGGGTTGTTTTATCACCTTGTTTGGATCACAATCATTGGCCAAAGAGATTTGGCCAAAGGCCTGTGATTATGCTGTTATTCGTTTCATTATCGTCATACAGACTGTACCTGAGCGCTGAGCCCGCAGCGGACCCGTCGTACCATATTATACCTCAAGGAATTCTGGAGTCCGCCATCAAGATCACCAACGAACCGCCTATTGGGATGTGGGCCAATTTGCATAAGGTACTATTTATTCTTATGTTGTTACAGAGTAAACATAAATAAAAGTACAATATTACAGGAGGTTTTGTTTTAATGCAATAGAATGGTGAGACGAGCGAGACGTTCGCATGGTGGTAGGCATCACGCCTGCAAATAACAGTAGCAGTGCTAGAATTGTGAACTTGCGAACAAAATCCATAGTCACATTATTTATTTATTTATTTATTTTATTTTATTTTATTCGGGAAACTAACAGCGACAAAAAAAACATAAAACAAAACATTTGATACTTAAAAAACCCCTAGCGACGTCACAATAAAGTGAATTTTAGAACGCAAATTATCCTAAATAATCTTTGAATCATGCGTTTGAAGCACGCTTGCAGGCCAGAGATTCTATATGACATACGTGCTTTTGCTTTTGATCTTGTTTTAGTCGTTGGACAACTTCAGTCAGGAAACTTTAGAGATGTGCAGCAAGGAAGCGGAGTTCAAGTCGGTACTCTTCGCACTATGCTACTTCCACGCCGTGGTGGCAGAGAGACGTAAATTCGGCCCGCAAGGATGGAACAGGCAAGTTACAACTTAACATTTGGATTCAAAATGATAAAAGAACATTCGTCATGAAAATGCTCTAGCTGCTTGCTACCGTGAAGGTAGCTAAATGATGCTTACATAAAATCATTGAAGCTAATAGGAGCATCCAGAAAGGCGCCGGCCATTTTTTAGCGAGTCCACTCATTTCCGAACAGAGCATAGAGTTATGATGCCATCGAAGCCAATGCACAGCGGTCACGCGTTATTAATTTATAAGCCTCCGAGCAAAGGGGCTCGTTGTACTCACCATTGTAAACAATTATAACATTGAGATCGACTCTAAAATCGCTGAAAAATCATTGTTTAGACTGCTTGTCGAGGGTAAAATAAATGTTTCAATGGAATAGCATTTTTCGCGATTTTCGAGACGGTTCCGTTGTTCACAATGACCTGTATTATAATCCTTCCGCGTAGCTTTGTATCTAATCTTAACTTGATAATGATTGCTCCCACAACAAATTGAAGAAAGCTGCGTGTACCATTCGCAGAGTGTATCCGTTCAATTTCGGCGACCTGACGATCTGCGTATACGTGCTATTCAACTACTTGGAGGCGAATCCTCGCGTGCCTTGGGAGGACTTACGGTACCTCTTCGGAGAGATCATGTACGGGGGACACATCACCGACGACTGGGACCGCAGGCTGTGCCGGACCTTCCTTCTAGAGTACATGGTGCCGGAGCTGGTGTGTACACAGATACAAATAATTATGTTATTGTAGCAATTAAACAACAAAAATCAAACATATCAAGGAAAGCAGTCCGCTTACGCATTACCAGGTAAGGGGACCGCCCGAGGCGGTAAAGCAATTATTGGATTTATAAACGTTTATACAAAAGGGTTTGGCCACAAATTATAGGTACGTCTTTTTAGTCTTATTACAGTTATATTATTTATTGTAGTATAATTGCCATTTAAGTTGTTTAAATGTCGAATCATCGTGGTGATCAGATACATAAGTGTCGTAAAGTATCGATTTTTATTCGACTTTTATGTCTGATACTGGTTAGAACAAAATTATTAATCAACTACAAATGGTACATATTCAGTTATAACTAATTTACGACGTGCCAAACGGTAATCAGCGTTTTTGCTAGTCTTACAAGACGAAAAGTTAAAAGCAACGCCATTGTTCAATTATTTAATGACATGTTCGTTAATTTAGGTTATACACATATTGGTGGCAAATTGTAGCGGGGAATCCATTTTCTCGGTAATGTATAGTGGTGTTTTTTAATTGAACCACCCATCGCCCAATTTCGTTACGCTTTTATTCATTTTTACTTAGTTCCGTTGTGTTTCTTTATCGGAACTCTCATCTCATCACTTATTCTGAGTGATAAATTCCAATTCAATATTTTTATTAGTACGAGGGCGGCACTGAAAATTTCGGGAATCAAGGAAGTGACACAACATTACTATTTAAAAATATATTTATTGCTTTTCGAAGTATTCTCCGCGAAATTTGACACATTTTTCCATACGATGGAACCAATCATTGAAGCAACCATTCCATTCGGAAGTTGGGGTCTCCAAAATGGCCGTTTTGTAGGCGTCCACAGCTTCTTCAGGTGATGAAAATCTCTGTCCACGCAATTTATTCTTTATTTTAGGGAAAGTATAGAAATCATTAGGGCTTAGGTTGGGGCTGTACGGCGGATGGTCCAATAATTCTATGTTTTCTTGCTCTAAAAACTCTTTTGTTCTGTGCGCGGTGTGAGAACTCGCATTGTCGTGATGGAGGAGGATGCGGCGGTTGCAGTTCTCTTTACGGAGTTCAGAAACGACCTGTGGCAAACAAATGCTAGCATACCATTCTGCATTAACCGTTCTTTGTCCCTCAAGAGGAATAGTCGTAACATGGCCGGTTTTGGAGACAAACGTGGCCACCATTTTTTTTGCAACACTCCGTGAACGAACAATTTTTGTTGGCTTTAACTCATTTTCGAACACCCAAACTCGTGACTGGTTTTTTGTTTCGGGTTCGTACGCGTATATCCAGGATTCGTCACCTGATACGATGTTGTATACAGCATTTGAGGATCCTGCGTGGAATCTTTCGAGAGTTCTGACGCACCAAGTAACGCGAGCCGCTTTTTGCTCTTCACAGAGCGAATGCGGTATCCATCGGGAAAACAACTTTTTTACACCTAATTTTTCATGCAAGATTATTTGTATTTGACTCATGCCAATGTCTAAAGTTGCCTGAATTTCGCGGTATGTCACATGTCGATCTTCCTCAATCAGCTTACGCACAGCATCAACGTTTTCTTGGGTGACTGCAGTTTTTGGACGACCTTGACGGGGATCATCACTGAGCTTGACACGTCCACGTTGAAATTCAGCAAACCAGCGATAAATTGTGGTTTTGGATGGGGCTTTATCACCAAATGCAGAAATCATCCGGTCAACACACTGTTTTTGTGTTAAACCACTTCGAAAGTCATAATAAATCATCGCTCTTGAATTTTCTCGAGTCAATTCCATTTTCTCAACGACTAAACAAGTTTGACAAAACCTTGCGACAAGACCGAGAATATTTTTTTAAATAAATAAATGGTATTCGATTGTTAAAACCAAGGAGTTTTCAATTAAAAAGATTTTAATATGACAGAAACAGTGGAAATATTCCATTCCCGATACTTTTAGTGTAGCCCTCGTATTCTCCGTGTTTGAGTCTATTCATACTTTGTTCTTTTTGTTCTGCGCAACCACTTTGTGCAACTGCATTTTCTCTTATGTGAATAAAAGGTTAGGTATGTATTAGTCGTAAGATTTTTTTTAGAAACGAATTTGTACAGGCCAATAATAAGATACTTATAATAGGCTAGATGACTGGTTATTTTTTATTGTCCTATTAAAACGTGGCCCATAAATATAGTTGATTAATGAAAATCTGATCGAAAATAAGCAACTTATAAGCATTTTAATATCATGCTAGACAGAGAGGCGAAACAGCAAATCGTGACGTCACTTCTTAGTACGCCATATAAATTATATTCTGACAAGTAAGGCGTGACGTAATTTTTTGTTTTGTGGGAAAGGGACAGAGTTGTCACTAACAAAAACTTTAAACGCTTAAATGTATCAATGAAATATTTACTTAAATTCTTTATCAAAGCTATTGGTTTCAACGATATCAACATCAGTCATCTACCCTATTGTTTTATAGACATCTCGACATTTACCTTCAAGAAACAATCACATAAATTGTTCGAGTACACGTTTATAAAACTTTTTTAATCAACACGAGTGCAACGCGACTGACAATTAAGTCGTATAAGATTGCTTTATAGACGTTAAACATAGCTATAACGTTTTGGTACGACACAAATTAAAACGACCAAATACCTTAACACTTTTAAAGGACTCTGAAGTCTGATTATTACTGTTATATGATATTTTTATAATTTAGAGTTTTATATCGTTTTGTTATACTTATGACATCTTGGTTACTTGGGACACTGCTGGACGAATGCCTCCCCCTTAATAGTGAGTTGTTGCCATAATCCCCACGCTTAGCAGGTGGCTCGCAGAATGCTCATTGCTCACCAACGCTAACCGAGAGGATGCTACTACTCCTGGTGGTTCTGGATGCAACTTTAGGACATACTTAGGTCCAATTTTGATAAAACAGAATGCGAGTGTGTGCAGGTGGACGGCGAGGCGACGCTGGCGCAAGGATTCATATCGCCGCCCAACTCTGACTACGCGGGCTACCACTCGTACATCGACGACTTCCTGCCCGACGAGACGCCCTACCTTTACGGCCTGCATCCCAACGCCGAGATCGGCTACCTTACCACCGTCTCCGAGAGACTTTTCAGGGTGATTTTTTACATTGATCATTACGTTTATCATTCCATTTATTGTTATTTCTACTTATTTACTCATTCTATCATTATGAATGTACATTCCTTAGTACTAGTTTAGAGCCAATTATATGCCTATATTTTTAGACGTGTTTAGCCGTCTACACCCCGTTTTCATGTACCGCTAGGCCCTTTGTAGAATTTGAACTGTACGGGCGTGTTCCACAAATGATGGGCTCATTACCATGATTCATGATTGTGACTAAACTTATTTTAAAGTTAATGTTATACTGGCTGGTCAGTAAATATTATTTGGTATGTGAACCAGATTCCGGCTTTTGCTAATGGAACCATGAATCATTAATTTTAGGTGGTGTTCGAAATGCAACCTCGAGATGCAGGTGCGGCTGCCGGCGGTGGTGCCACTAAGGAAGAGACGGTATGCACCACTATATACATAAAATATGTCTTAGGTATAAAATAATTTGGTGATAAAATTAAACGGTTGATAAATATGTATGCCACCTGAATCTAATTATAAATCAATTGCCGTGCGTTACTCTTATTTTATCTTACTCTTATCTCGCAAAAACTCGATTTAACACTGTTTTTTTTTTTTTGTTTTTTGCCTTTATACTGGTGTTGTTTAGCATAAAAATTAAGGTGATAGGAAGTTCACCGGGTCATATATTACACAAAACTGCCCCGGGACTGGGGCGAGGTTCGTTCAGGCTCCGACGTCTGTGATATCGCGGAAGTTTCATTTCTGTCAGTACTGTAATGTTGCACCTGTGCATGCGCATGAATTAAATATACAAAGCTATAGTTTTCCGTAGTTTTTGATGGTACTGAAAGTACCATCACTCAATATATGTTGATATATACATACCTTTCAATGATATCACACCAAAACAAACCAACCAACACAAGAGCACAACTCAATAAGATGATGAGTTTACCTATAAGGGAGGTTGTATAGGCGCCATATTTTATTTATGATGACGTCACCTAACTCGCTTTGAACTCGCTATGTATGTCCACATCTCACTGGTTAAGTCCCTGGGAACTGTCATAAATATTGATTGCCTAGGTGCGGCTAATCTTGGACGACATAATGGACCGCGTGCCCGAACCGTTTAACCTGCAAGAGTTGATGGGCAAGGTGGAGGAGCTAACGCCCTTCATCATCGTCGCCTTTCAGGAGGCCGAGCGGATGAACAAGCTCATGGGCGAGATCCGCCGCTCGCTGAAAGAACTAGAGCTCGGCCTCAAGGTACACTTAGATAAAACACTCTATTTCTATGCATTTATAGATTTGTTTAAATTTTCGAAGATATTCAAATACCTAAATGCTGCGAGTAAACTTAAGTTTTCCATTTGCTTTCTCTCAACTAATCTTTTTATGCATAAAATCATTATTTTCAAAGTAAAGGCATGTGACATTTTGGCCTAATTCAGTAGTTCATACAAGGAAGTATGGGAATTTGTACCACTAGACCAACGCATAGGAAATATCCTAAGCCTTTACAAATGCAATGGTTAAAGAATATAAACCATATTATCAGAATAAGACACATATTGCTTGATTACACATAGTATTTTTTGATTTTTAACTGAGTAATTTTCTATACTTAGGATATTTTATTTTATATTTTCTTTCCTACACTGAGAAACCTAAAATGAAATGACAATAAAATGAATTTCGAGAGTCGCGAGTTTCCTTGCGTGCGTCCAATCGCATGCTTGCACGCGCGTTTGTGTGCATGTGTGTGCTCTTGTTTGATGGTGCTATTGAGTTATTTTTTATTTATCGTAATTATGATGTATCCAGGGCGAGCTGACAATTAGCAGTGACATGGAGAAACTGATGGAGGGGCTGTTCATGGACAAAGTTCCGGATGCATGGACAAAGATCGCATACCCGAGCCTCCTCGGGCTAGCCGCCTGGTTCTCCGACCTGTGCATGCGGCTCACAGAACTGGAGAACTGGACCGGCGACTTCAATGTAAGATCTTATCTTCGATCTAAGAAATAAGATATCGCACGCCGTACGTACAATGAAAATAATTGTAGCAATCAGATATTTAAACATAGGTAAGCTGTGGTTGGACGTGGTATATGGACGTGGAGTGTATGCCCTAATTAAAACTGCATCCAGTACCACCGGAGGAGGGGCAGCAGCGTCCTCTCGGTTAACGGTGAGCATTCTGCGATCCCCATCCGCCTGCCAAGCGTGGGGATTATGGCAACCCCTCCCTATTAAATGGGAGGCCTTCGGCAAGCTGTGGACGTCTTCGGGCTGGTGAGTGAGTGAGTGAAGCTATGGTTGGGGTGAAGGTTAGGGCAAAAATGCGATGCCAGGCGGTTCGTCGGACAATTCGTCTTGCACCGAACGATAACCGAACGTGACCGGACCAAATACAAACTGCTGCACTGCGGCGCATTTTGGCGGAGTTTTAGGTAGGGCACCGTAGGGTGGATGATGCCAAAGTTTTGACCGAAACATCTTAACTACTAGGCTTTGCACTATGCTATATCGGCGTGAAACTTTCGAGCGGCCTGTAAAATACTGATGAAAGAGCTGGTCACTTACCCAAAATTGTATGGTTTACGTCAACGAGAGGGCCAAAGTCATGTCATACAAGGAGGTCATAGAACTGACTAGAGATAGAGAGAGATGGAAGTCACTGCACCGACAAGAGCCGTGCTCTTAAATTAATGAAGATAAGTAGATTTAGTGACAGGGAAAATAGCTTCCTGACATGTTTCTCTTTAAATATTATAGAGTAGCTAACACCGATGAGACCGCAGTAATTACATAACCCGGCAGTGCATTCATCACTCTGACAAGTACCCGTTAGTATAAAAAGTTACAAGCCCTTTTGAAGAAAAAAAAAACTAAGACACTACACTGATAATAACTGATGAATAACTTCTTGCGCAGCTTCCGCCAGCGGTGTGGCTGGCCGGGTTCTTCAACCCGCAGTCCTTCCTCACCGCCATCATGCAGCAAACGGCGCGCAAGAACGAGTGGCCTCTCGACAAGATGTGCCTCAACTGCGACGTCACCAAGAAGACCAGGCAGGACTTCAAGTATGTTGGCTTCTTCACAATTAAAATTTTTATTCCATGTGTTCGCTTCTTGTTCCAACGAAGATAAGAGCATATTTCATCTATTCCAGCCTAGGATAACTTTGAATAAATTGTACTTTTTTGTTTCTGATGTCATACCGCTGACCGGTAAAAGTGACTTCCGGCGCTGCAGGCCTCTGGAGTAAAAGCTATGTGGCCGTCATCGGTAAAAAATAAGAGACTTTGCATTTTAGTCTGGAATTTTCAGACCTCTCTGATCCCTGTGAGTTTCGTAACACTGGTGTTATGGTGTTTGTTGCTAGCGCGCCGCCACGTGAAGGCGCTAACATCTGCGGGCTATACATGGAAGGTGCGCGCTGGGACACGGCAGTGGGGGGCATCGTGGAGTCGCGCATGATGGAGCTCTTCCCCGTCATGCCCGTCATATACGTTAAGGCCGTCACGCAGGACAAGCAAGACACACGCAACGTCTATGAATGCCCCGTCTACAAGATTCGGTTAGTATATAGGTTTTTCTCTAAAGCTTAACTCCTAGGATAGCTTCCGCGCGCACTCGAGATGACTGTGGTCTATCGTAGGTTCACACATCGCAACGGGCATACAGAATTCAAATTATATGAAAATGTGTTTGCATTCGCCGCGCATTGACAGGTCCAGAAACTTTGCGAAGGTGCCTCGTGTAGCAAAATGCTGGCTGATTAGAAAATAATGGCTCGCACGACGCAAACGTGAATGAAACCAAGATCCCAGAAGACGATACCCATGGGATACCATATTGTGATACATTCACTACAATCAAAACACACACCTAAGTATACACACAAATTAATAATCGCCCAACGCGAAATCTATGTACCCTCGGGTGAGTTTTCGTCGCGTTATAGAGGAAGTATACATTTCAATAGCTACGTCCATTCCTTCCATTCCATTGTCGGTGAGAAACTGTATCGCAAGCCGCAAACGCTCCTGTAAAAAGAGGGCAGGTTCTGAGGCATAGTACTTGAAGCACGAGGTCTAAGTGCCATTTTTGTTTTTTTCGATCAATGGCACTTTCGACACTTTCTTCTTCACTTTGGAGGTGTTCTTTTCAAGCCACACCCTAGCTTAACATAACGCAGGGTGTGGTCGAACGCAAGCCTATGACGAAAAAACTTTGATGATTTCTAACCCAATGGAGCTACTATGCCACCGGCCTGGAGCTTCGCTCCGTTACTTCAGGGAGCTGTGTTGGCTCGGGTCATAGATTAATGCTCGGGTAGCCGCTGGCGAGGAAAATGTACAATACGCCATAAGTGGGACATCATTGCATGATTTATCGCCCCCACAGTGAGTTGATGATTCTAAATGATTCACAAAATAATTTAAATATACCTAAGTAGTTGTGCTTGTTTTTTGTTTCAGCATGCGTGGCCCTACATTCGTGTGGACCTTCAACCTCAAGACGAAAGACAAACCTACTCGATGGACGCTAGCCGGCGTTGCTTTACTTCTAGGTGTCTAGGTTCTTATTATAGATCATAATTTAAAGCTAAATTATATTTTTCATCACACTTATTGCTCGTAAAGTGGATCTTATTACATCGGTTTAAGGCTTATAATCCAAGATATTACACACGCGTGCATTTTACTTTACATTACAGCACTAGTGTTATAATAGGTATAACCCGGTTTAGTTAAGTTTGTACCTGGCTGCAAGTTATAATGTATGATTAAGACGCATTCTTAATATAGCCGGGTAATACAGTTTGTTTCACCATACCATAGATTAATTAGCTAGTATACTTAATTGAAGATTGTGTCACATGCGCGCGCAACGCTGGTTTGCGCGCCATTTTCCGCAAATATTAATTAACTTTTCCGCAGTGCGGTTCATTACTATCAAACATAGTTTGATTTTTTCCTCGCAAGTGTGATGAAAATCGTCGTATGGAACGCGTGTGCTATTGGTAATAGACGCTCGCCATAAGGGAGTTGAGCATAGGTATACATAGAACACTTGTATCATTATGTACCTACCTACTGTTATAACATAGGTACTCGGTTTATTGATTCGGTGTTGTTTTTTAAATACGGTTTTATTGTCAAACCTAAGGTATTGCTGTCAAGACAGCATACATGAGCTATAATGCTTCCGAGCACAAACAGATGAAAAAAACTATTAACTGGCTTTTGACCAATATGCCCTATTCATTGCTCCTTTATCACGTCCTGCTTGTAACGAGTTAACATAAATCTGTGTAATAATTATAATTTATAAAAATACTTATTTTTTTTATATTAGTCATAATATAATCAATAGTCGTATAAACGATTCACACTGTTAATTTTATTTATATTAGTTTGTTATGATTTATTATATTTTCTTCAAACTAAATAAAAGTCTTGAAACAGGAACGTTTTTCTTTTCTGATAATCTAATAATCTGTGAATAATCACGTCAGTGACAGGTGACAGGTGACAGGGTCAGGTCATGGCCACAGAAAAGTAAGCCATGGCACAAACATGTATTGTACATGTACAGGGTTAGTTCTAATCAGTTAGCATCCTTTTAATGGCATATTCTGTACATCAATACAAACCACTTTTACTATGGGGCCAACATCGTAATAGCAAAAAAATAACAAATGTTGCATACATTTTGCCCAAGGTCGATGAACTTTTTGTATGAAACGGCTGATAATATTTTCGCGATTTCAATATTGGCACATAGTAAAAGTTGTTTGTTTTGATGTTACCTACAGAATATCAGGTGATCACCTTAAAAGATGTGATACTCCCTGGCAGGACCACTTTCATTTTACTAGGTAATAATTACGTAATAAAAATTGTATATTTTTGTTTTTTTATTTAAATAAATTGTATATCGACAGTTTCCCAGAAAACATCGATTCAAAATAGTCCTGCTGGAGAGCATGCTCTCTGGCAGGACCACATTATTTGGGGCTGAACTACTTATTTTTACTAGATAAAAATATAGTTATGAAAAAGCGCAGTCAGTGAAATTACTGAGAATAACGAGTAATTACTAATAATAATCTCCCAGTTCACGTCTTTTAAATAATCAAAAATATTGAAATACGCGGGCGAGATGCCGGTGCCGTAACCGGGCGCATAGCATTCTAGACCATAAGGGTCGTGAAGAAGACGAGTTAGATTAGTCCGATGTACCAGTTCCCAGTCCTCATTAAAAAGCGTACAGCGACGCGCTGGCTTCGACTGAGCGTTGAAGAACTCGAGCACAGGTTACGGCCAACAGTGCCATTTTTTTTTTGTTGGTTTGTTTTCGTTTATTAGGTACCTACAATATTTTCTTAAATGAAAAAATAAACGTAGATATATATTAATAACAACTGAAATTTTTTTACTAGAAGAATACCTTCTGTTACTTCTCTGAGGGGAATTCAAACCAAGGATTAAGGCCCCGGCGAGTTCTCGGTTACCGGCGGGGTGGGATGCTCGAATCGTTTTACTGGGGCCATAGAGTAAGTAAATACTACGTAATAACAGGGGCATGACTTGAACTTGACTTGTGACTTTGTAGGACTTTAACTGGAACTGTGACTTTAGCGAAATTACTTCTTTTTTTTCTTAATTATTGGCATCGCACGTTGTGCATTCTGCCAGTGTCAAGTTTATGAATTTTCAGGTATCTATAATTAAAATCAAGTCAAATATGTCATTAAATCACAGTCAGTCACACGAAACCAGTCAGTCATAGTCGAGTCCAAGTCATGCCCTAGTAAAGTTGTGGCGACTTTACTATGAGCTTCTACGGAGTTTTGAAAACAACACGAAAAGACATGTTTCATGTTTATATCACTTGCCCACACTCGTGCATGTAATTCAACACTCAATGAATAAAGCACCACCATTTTTAATCATTAATTCGCGAAAAAACACAAGGGAAAATAATACAATGCAACGACATGATTTTTCCGTGTTCCCGCCAAAACTCCCGAAATTAACTTTCACTTCATGCAACTTAAATTGAAACAGAGCGCTTATTTATAAGTCATTCACAAAAGTCAGACACAGGCAGAATATTCAAAGAGCCAAAATATAGGAAGAATAAAAATAATACACCATGCGTTCATAAATTGCGAAAGTGTAAAAACAATAGATTTGTATCCAGACCACTGACCTCTATTAAACAATATAGTGAATATACAGTACTTGTATAATAGAGGTCAGTGATCCAGATCCAGACCGATGAAAGTTGAATATTTAGGCGACCCCTCGGATGGAGGATTTCCCTGATTACCACTAACCCTGTATAGTCCACTCCACTGCTGTGTGTGTGCTGCTCTAGTCTTACCTAACTTATTAATTATTCCACTGCTGTCTCACAAGATACGCCATTCTTAGACTTTCTTGATAACATTTAGCTCAAATAAAACAAAATTTTGAATTTGTAAATAAATAAAACAAAATTTTGAATTTAGTAAATAAAATAATAAGTAAATGTCTTTAGTTTTAGGTAGTTAAGGCTAGTTGGTAAGTAAATAATTGCAATTTTGTAATGGATTTTGTTGTCCGAAATAAAAACTTTTTTTTTTAATCTTCAAGCATAACATAAACCATTGGAGATGCCAATTGCGATAATCTGTCTACATATTTTTTGCCATTTTTTTTAGGGGGAAGAGGTAAACACACTTGGTATACTTTCAAACACAGATAAAGTTTATTAAGTGCTTTCAATACGGAGTTTTGGCGGGAACACGGAAAGATCATGTCGTTGCATTCTATTATTTTCTTAAACTTGTGCTTTTTCGCGAATTAATGCTTTAAAATGGTGGTGTTATATTCATTGTGTGTTGAATTACATGCACGAGTGTGGGCAAGTGATATAATGTGGTGAAACATGTCTTTTCGTGTTGTTTTCAAAACTCCATAGAAGCTCATAGTAAAGTCGCCACAACTTTACTAGGGTATGACTTGGACTAGACTATGACTAATTTCGGGTGACTTACTGTGACTTCATGACTTATTTGACTTGATGATAACAAATAAATGTGAAAATTCATGAACTTGACACTGGCAGAATGCACTACGTGCGATGCCAATATATATAAAAAAAATAAAAAACTGACACTGACAGCTACATTTTATCTGGTTGTCAGGTTTGGAGTTTTAGTGCAATCTGTGATCTGTCTGTCTGACTCTGTCTGCTGACATCTTTCTTTCTTTGTGCAATTTTCTATCGGGTCGCTCAAGAAATATCCCGTTATTTCTCTTTCGTAATTAATTTTATCAACTGTACATATTTAGTGTCGGAGTGTGACGGTCGGGATCGGTGGAGGAACCACAGAGACTCATCTAGCGCTTAGTGACATCGTGCCACCAAGTTATTTTCGTTACATTAGTATCGATTTTAGTCATCGCGCTGAGAAGAATTGTTTCATGCTGTTTTTATAACTAGTGGGATCGGGTGACGGGCGCACGAGCAAGATTTTTTGAGGCATAGTACAAGCCAAGGTACGTTCAGCGGAGCAGTGAGCGGCCAGCATCGGCTGGTCCTTTGTGACGCGAACAGCAGCAATTGCAGCGTCTGGTGTGCTCACGCACCGTTAGTAGCCTCTTTTTGATTAGCTATTGATCATAGTGAACTATTATTAGCACGCGATTAGCGCTGTGACAAGTGATGGATGTCCTCAGGTGAAGATAAGCTTGTGTTGTCTGCTATGTGCCAGTAGGACCTGTGTCAGCTAGTCTATATGTGTCATTAAAGTACCTAGTGTTTTTGCGAGTGTAATGCACTGTAAAGGTCAGTGACTGTAAACATATAATTTTACTCCTTTGTTGTTGTATGCATATCCTTGATTGACCAATACTTGTGTAATTACTTCCTTATTTGCTCAATGAAAGAAACTTGCACCCTGTCACTGGTATTCAGATATTCATTCTTCTCATGTAATGGTCAAATTAGTATTGTTTTTTTTTAATTTAAATGTTTGTTTTGGTTGTCCTCCAATAGGTTTTGCCCGAGTCAAGGCTATGCTAACCTAGCATGTTGTTTGCTTATTAACAAATACCTACAAACATAGTTATAATTAATGTCAAAATTCAACATAATAAATGTAGGGTTATAATGCCTGTTTGCAACCACTTAACTGAATTCTCTGATTGAATGATCAATAAATCCTAATCTAATGATGCTTTTGCAATGCACGAATTTTTACGTCAACGTAACACATTCTAGATTAACTTAATTAAAGGTTTTTTGCATCTCATCTATAAAAAAAATTATAAACAAATATGAACAACCAACTTTTTGGGTTCCGACCATTTCGCCTAACTGATGACCACTTGCAAACCAATTTTCGGCCATCATATTTACTATTGAATTATGAAACTTATTGCGTGATGAATAAAGTACATTAATATAAAAATAGTAAGTGAAACAAGTTATTACACAAAATATTCAAATTTTAATTTAAATACTGACAATATATATTATTTATACAAAGCAGAAACATAGGAACTAACTATTTATGTTTTTTTGTCTTCTCTTTCCTTTTATTTTTCTTCTATTTTCTTAATCTTTTTTCTTTCTTTAAAATCTTGCTTACCGTAGTATCTTCCTTAAAATCTTAGTTGCGGCCACCAAAAATGACACTGGCCATTAATTGACTTCGAAAAACCTAGTTTCTGGCCGCCCAAAATACGTAACTATTACTTGCTGTATTTTTCAGTATTATTACAAATTTGGTGGCCGGAATCTGGACATAAGACTCGAACTTAAACATCTTATCTATTACATATTCAACTTTTGTCCTTAAGGGTAAGGTTTAACAAGGAAATGCAATAAATTCTAACATATAATTATCTAGCTTGCGAGCACATGGCCGGATTCTAGGTCATGTCAAAAATCATGACCTATTTTGCCGGCAACCAATTTATAAATAAATTGATAACCATAATTTTTTGCTATTTTTTATTTAAAATCCTGCCAAACACATATCTACAACATCTAAAAGCAATTAAATCAATTCGCTCCGTCGCCGTATATGTTGGCACCAAGTAGAAAAGCCTATACTCGCCTTTTAAGTTGGGAATCTGCACTACTTTTTTTGTATATTTTAACACACATCCACATTGCAGATTTTCAAATCACGATTGACGTTAACCTAGAAATGACAATAGATAATAGCTTCCATGATACGTTCACGGAAGTTCATAAAATCGAATGGAGCTTTTGTTCGAAATTAAGATTAAACGCTTGCTTGCTAAAGTGGCTGGCGAACGGGCGAAACCACACCCTAGTTGCTTAAATTCAGACAGAAATGATTAAATCTTTTCTTGTCTGAATTTAAGCACCAACTTGCTTGTTGGCTAGCTATGAAGTGTTCAAAGATGAAGAACACAATATTTAACAATAAATTGTAGTGTAAGGATCCGAGATAATGATATATTACAGAAAATATTAATTAATTATTTTATACAATTGGAGGTAAATGAATTAAGTAACCTGGACCTGGGTATGTCCTTAAACTGCAACCAGACCCACCGGAGGACGGGCAGTAGCGTCCTTTTGGTTAACGATGGTGAGCATTCTGCAAGTCCCAAGCCGCTTGCTAAGTGAGGGGATTATGGCAACAGCCCTCTTATAAGCGAGAGGCCTTCGTCCGGCAGTAGACGTTTTATGGCTGATGACGTGACGTGGATTTAGTAATACTGCACAGCATAACTAGTTAAACAATCACAATAAAATAGCTATGATGTGCTTGAATATTTAAAAACGGTGTAGAAAGGCAGTGTACTATTATCTAAGCATATACTATTATATACCAAATTTAACCTTTAAGAATATTTAAATAAAATAACAATGACATGAATAAGGCAAAACTACAGTAATAGTTCCTTAAATAAAATTCAACAAAAAAATTTAGAATCAAACTTAAAATGTAGTTTTTTTTTTAAATAAATGCAGTATTGAAATAATTGAAGTCATGTACTTTTATTGTAAAAAAAGAGCCATTATGTAGTACAGCTAACAAATTTTTTGCGGGATTGCATTTTATCGAAAAATCCTGGGTCTCTTTAAGGCTAGAGTAAAAAAAAATTGTTCTTGATCTAGGTGTTCCAACCCTAGGCCACACAATCACTTACCACCAGGAGAGTTGGTGGTCGAACATAGACCTAAAACCATCACAACAACAATCAGTGCGGCCCTATTGTAATTAAGCAATTTTTGAACTACCGCTTAGGCAGTCTCTAGTTCAAATAACTGACAATTGATGTGCTATGACAACAAATGTTAACATTGCATTTTATTAGGCTATTACATACTACTTGGTGCGCGGGCTGTTTCCGCACGACATGCCCCTCATGGGCTCTCGGTGTGTACTATTACTTACTAAGTGCCTTACTAATTACTTACGAAGTCCCATTTTACTCACAATATTTTAGTTTTTACCAAGAAGTATTTTATAATAATCATTAGATGTTAGTATAATGCAACTTGATTACAATTTGGCTGAATGTGAGCCAACTGATTGTAGAATGTATAACAATATACCACCTATACCAATTCACTGAAATCGCGCCCACTCCAATCGCTCAGTGCATGCATGAAATCATCTGCTAATGATTAGCTCGCAGAGTGGTTTATTGAGTGCCAATGCACCTAACTTGCAGATTAGTTACTTCCTTACTGTCAGCTATTGGGTGGCGGAGAGTTTTATTAAAAAACTAGCTGTTTGCACTTAGGTAAATTGCATGGAAAATGTCTTGTGATACCATCATTTATTCCATCATTCCATATGTCATTCTTTAGTTTTCCAACTCAATTGGTAAATTTTGCGTTCAGTTATATCGAAAACATCAGATTAGCTAAATCCAATTAGTCTTCTCTTATTGGGCATTTAATGTCTTAGGTATTATCATACTTACCCACAAGAATTATAAGGATGCTTGAAATTCTTATCGTGAGTTGAGCATGGCCTATTTTTATTATTTGTTTTTACACCGCAGTGTATGACTATGATCATAATAGGGTAGATGACTGATGTTTAAATCGTTGAAACCAATAGCTTTGATGAAGAATTTAAGTAAATATAGTATGTTTATTGAAAAAATAATTTAAGTCGGTTATTAAAGTTCTGATATATAAGCGTTTAAAGTTTTTGGTACAGCCAACTCTGTCCCTTTCCCACAAAACAAAAAATGACATCATGCCTTACTTGTCAGAATAGAATTTATATGGCGTACAGAGAAGTGACGTCACGATTTGCTGTTTCGCCTCTGTCTAGCATGATATTAAAATGCTTATAAGTTGCTTATTTTTGATCAGATTTTCATTAATCATCTATATTTTTGGCCCACATTTTAATACGACAATAAAAAAAACCAGTCATCTAGCATCAAGTTCAATGCTACTAGCTACCCTACCCTACTACTAGTTACCCTTTTATGATAGAGCCAAAACTAAAATCATAAAAAATATATCCTTGTTGAATCTCCCACCCCTTGAGCACTAAGCCGACTGCCAAGCGTGGGGATTATGGCAACCCCTCCTTACTAGGGGGAGGCCAGCTTTTACTGGTGATGTGAGTCTATTATTAGACTACTTTTTAGTTTTTTATTACATGTCTGATGATTTGCACTACTAATGCATATTGTGAGAAAAATTCGAGGCTTTGAGGCTTCGAGTACAGTGAGGAAGTAGCATGTTTCTACATCGAGTTGTCCATTGCAACTTGTTGAATATGTTGTCTATAACATTGAAAAGTAAAGAACACTGAGAGACTATATTATATCTGAGCCAAATTTGATGTAAGTAGCTCTTCACTTCTCCTTTTCAAACCGTCACTTTGCACTTTTCAATATGTGAGAAACACTCTGTTTGATTTGCAGACTTTAATATAATTAAGTATGTTTCATAAAATAATACTTTGATGCAGACTTGAAAAGTGAGAGTAAACAGCGTACACCAAATAGGGTCTTGTACTATTAAAAACATACCAGTTACGTATTTTTGTATTGTTACATAATTCAATCTGCGCTGCTGTTTCAGAGTGCGCCGTGTCTTGGGGGAAAAGCAGCCCGGGCACTACGGTGGCCCCTGATACCCCGGTGCCAGCGCCCCAGCCTCCAGGTAAATTAATTGCATTTAACTGCTTTTAATTAACATCCCACTGTTGGACATAGGCCTATCTGATAGGCGACTGGGAGATACTCCACCACGCAACCTGGTGCGGCTAGGTGGGTTTACCTCCGCTATCCCATTAAATGTCTTCTTTGACATCTATTATAAATATACATAGCTTGGCAAAAAAGTGCGGAAATTACTAGGGACCCCACTATCGTAAATATAGTTCTAAATACTAACAACACATACTACAATGCCTGATGAAGAGGATTGGATGGAATTCTAAAACTGACGTGTTATTTACCTAAGAGTAGGGCCTTCGCTTTTCTGTGTTATTTACAGTATTGTAAGGAGAGAGATTAAGTGACTCTATCTTATCGGGATTTGGCCAGGCGATTGGTGGAGGCGTCGGGTGTTCAGAATGCTGGCTTCTATTTCGGACAGAAATTGAGCATTGCCATTCAACGTGGCAATGCCGCCAGCATTCTGGGGACCTTTCCCTCCACTAATGGTCTTTTAGTTTAAGTTTTTATATAGTTGTTTTAAGTTTTAGTTTTCAGTTAGTATTTTAAGTTTTCGTTAATTTTCTGTTTTTAAGTTGTTATGTGAAAATAAAGTTAGTGACTCTTACTAAACTATGAAGGTTTCCTCAAGATGTTTTTCTTCACCGAAATCCAGTTGTATAAGGTTTTTTAAATCCATACACAAATACCAAAGAAATCTTCCGTACGGCCCCGGTTCGAATCCACGAATTCATGATCTCTATAGGCGTGTCTTCTCCGAATGTCTATGGCAGTGGTTAATTTAACTCTAATCATTTGAAGTCGTTAGCATGATGGTGTCTACAAGTATGAAATTCTGGGCAGGAGATGCTATCATGACGTAAGAGCAGTAAGAAAGGTATTTTAAGTTCATACGCTAAATTTTATAGTTTCGGGCTGGGCCGGTATCAGGAAGGCCGCAGGCCGCGTCCAATTTTTAGTTTGGCTACTTACCCTAGCCTCGGGTCCCTAATATTCTTACAAGTCACACAAACATAAAAATTGTGGGTAAATATGTATAACTGTTTATTATTTCTTTGCGCCGCGTTACGGCGCAAAGGATTACGCTTAGGTATTTGACCGACATTCAAAATCGAGAGATCGAACTTATAACCTGGCACCTTGTATATATCGTCGTTGCTGGCACATAGGCTAACTACTTTTTAGCCAAAAAAGTATAGGTACAGTTCCTTGTAGGATGAACAATGAGTCGCACTGCGGGGCGCTATACAAGGTTTTACGTTTGGGGTGTGCTAAGCCGAAAGGTGAACAACTTTTACTATGGGACAAACCCGGAATAACGAAAAAAACTCATTTTGTCATGAGTCAATGAACTTTTTCTATGAAACAGCTTATTTTATGTCCGCATTTCAGGGTTTGGCGCTTAGTTAAAGTTATTCAAAATGTTGAGTACAGTTACCCTTTCCGGTTTAGTACACCCCAAGCTTATAACCGTACTGAATATTTCTGATTGAAACTAAAAACATGATAGCAAACTTGCTTTGAAATGGTTTAATTTTTTTTAGGGCTTATTGGTTGACAGTATTGTCTTTGCCAGTCTTAGGCTAATCCACAGAAGAGCGAAAGCCCTACTTCTTAGCAGTGGCTAATCTATGGTGGGTAGGTCATATCGAGCGATGACGTCACTCTCACTGCGGTTCGCTTTGCTCGCTCGATTACAACATGCCTGCTAACCAGGAGCCTTATTTTTGAATCGTACGCAAGCGTAGCGCATGCGAAAAGAGCTGACCTTCGAAACTGTTTGGAATAAGGTTCAATATCGTTTGAAAGTCGGCTCCTTTCGCATGCGCAATTTTGCTTGATTCAAAAATAAAGCCCCTGGACGCACTATACTAGTGATAAACACACTAGTTAGTGCTAATAGTTAGTTAGAACCTTATCAAGGGTGACTGGGCTTCTAGTGAAACGATCAACATTTTTGTGATCTTTACACTCTAATAAAATATCTCTTTTTATCTTTGCATAAAATTCTCCCCTCTTCTGACTCCCTCGAACTTAGAAGTCGACATTGTCATTAACATTCTTGTTATAGACGTGAATGTATTTTTTATTAACAGTCCAGAAAAACCCTTGGATGCTATTGAGGCCATGCTCCAATGCACTCAGTGTCCAGTGCTTCATGCGCTCTTATTGACTAGAGTATAGTTTCTTTTGTAAGCAGTTCGAGATCATTCCAAGATAATATAAGATACAAGCGACCACACGTCCGCAATCCTGCACCCATAAAAAGCCGGTATTATATCGGTATTGCGCACTGCGATACGAATGGTGCCCGTGATCTTCGACGCGTGATGTCATTGTTTTCAAATCGGCTATTTTGCAATTTGTTAATGTAGGTAATTTTAATGAAGTTGAGATGACAATCAGAACTTTGTCGTAAAAGCATAACGCTACTAATCACATAAATTGTTAAAGAGGTAAATCCTACCTCCAAGCTACTAATAGATTGTTTAAAGCCTCTAAGATAATACATAAACCTATTGTGACAAAGTTGTATAACATGTCGAATGTCGAGCGAGATGGATTTTAAAGGACCGTGATCTCATACCAAAAATCAAATTTAAGGTCACCCTTAGAACTACGAACCTTTGTGGGGTCATCAAAGACATGATACGGTGTGAAGCCGTGAACTACCGTTTGTGGCTCTGGAGGTCAAGCAAGTGACCACGGTTAGTCTCGGATCTACCGAAACTAAATCGGCGCGAGATTGCTTCACGATCCGATAACTCTAATAATTGTTATAAATAATTTTGATCAAAACAATTTCACCAGAGTGTGAGCCAATAAACAAATTCATTTGTACTTTTGTGACTTAAAAAAGAAGGTTCTTCAGCAGTTCCTTGATAAATAGAATCAGTGTTGCAAGTTGAATGACCCCTCACCACTTTTGTATTGGTCTGAGCCTTCACCATCGTTCGTGACTGAGCACCATGAGTCATGGGCATGCAGTAATGCTTATTTCCCCGAGCAATGCCTGGTTCTTTATAATAAAGAATTATGCGCTACTGATATTACTCTAGTGTTCATTGTACTGCAATGTGTTTTGACTAACTTTACCTCCGCAGCGAACCATAAGGGTTGTTTCACACGTACCACAACCACAACACGTGGTCGGGCGCATATTTTGTATTGAGAATGAATATTAGAATTTACACGTACCACATTTTGCCGTCATTATCGACCGCGTGGATAATGCCCACCACATCGCAACCACCAGCGACACCGTGAAATAGCCGCCCGCCATATCGCAGATACAACGTTGCGTCGACGCAACGATAGTGCGCGCTCTATGAAAGCCAAAGTCGAACTGAGTCTGCACACGACGCAACCACATCGCAACTGCTACCGACAACGCAACTACATCAACATTTTGTCGGTACCACAACGCAACTGCAAAAAGCTGCAGCGACACTATTCACACGTAGCCAATGCGTCACCACATTTTGTCGCTGCGACGTGGTATGGTACGTGTGGGTTGACCCGTATCCACTGCGTCACCACATTTTGCCGCTGCGATGTGGTGTGGTTGTGGTACGTGTGGGTTGACCCTTATTCTTAGCCTGCGATACTAAGCGGCGCCACCCTCCTTTATCTTGAGCAAGTTCATGCCAGGCATCGACTTCTCAGTTCCCAGATATTTTTGGCTCCGTATCGAAAGGACTATCAGGGTAAATGATTTGTTTGAACGTCAGCACGTGAACACGTATACATGTTGACAATGTCTTGAGTGGCAAAACGACTTACTAGTAAAACGACCAAAATGTGAAGTACAGTTATCAAGAGAAGTATATTTTCCAAAATGTCATTATTATGCGGTAAAAAGGATTTAATTAGAATCTGACTCTTTGAGATTTGAAGTACTACTTGGCATAAATACTTCGTTCTGTCTACATACGGGCTGGTCACTTCAAATTCCATAAGGTGATGTACCGACCAACTTATATATGCGGATGAGTGAGGGAGCCACTATCGTAATTTTAGAACATAACTGATAGCTGCCTGTAACAGGAATTTGATGTTATTCTTTAAAAACGTAATTTTTTCTTTGATGGTTATAATAGTGTTTTTTTTTGTTTCTTATTTTAGTTAGTAAAGATATGTTTACTATTTTGTTTTGTTACTGCCTGTCCCTGAACATTTGTATAATGGACGTTTTTACATTTTGGACGTTTTACTAGTAAGTCGTTTTGCCACTCAAGACGTTGTCACCATGTAGACGTTTTCACGTGCCGACGTTCTGCAAACATCGTCATTTACCCTGATAGTCCTTTCGATACGGAGCCATATTTTTTGCCACTTCATCTTTCCATGTATGCGTTGTATATTATGCTGCAATATTTATATCCATATTTCACGCTCTGTGAAACCAAGACACGGCCCGTGCTCTCAAGGTTGACGGTCGCAACACTAGGTTCTTGTATTATGACCAATGATATTATTATATATAAGGAGGTAGATATGTCATATCGCGCCTCCAAACGGCCCCAGGGACTGTCTCGCCTGTGCGCTCACTAAGCGAGACGCGCACTATCCCTTTTGCTCTCATAAAAGTGCTATCTTCTTTCGCACTCCGGCGCAATTCGTAAACATTGCGGCACGGGAGTCATTTTCAAATGTTGTTTTATTACGCGATGGCGCATCTTTCGTAATCTTTGATTATAACGTTAAACCAATTACTAGCCTGTTGCCATCTTCGTCATACTACTTTTTTACTATCTCCGACTGAAATTCTAACTAGGCTTCATTACTTAAACGGCTTATTGTATTGTAATTCAGTACAGTATAAACAATTCTTACACAGTCACGTTTTACGCATTCATAGAATTCAGTGCTAGTCCCACTGTGTTTTTGTTTGTTTTTGACGCTTATTGGAATTATAAAGAAAAATTATTGTAACTTTTTCGCACTGGCCAAAGGTACGAGTAGAGATTAAGTAGCAGCCGCTATTCTCATGCCTAGTTGGAAACATTTCATGCGGGACGACAAAAATACTTTTTTCATTACTCATACTCGAAACTAAAGTTGGTCTGAAGTTGCCTGAGGAGCGGGTTGTAAGTTACATTTCATCCCTAGGGAGAATCACTTTCAACTTACAGTGTTAGTTGGCAAATGACACACTCAAATTATTTAAAAAAAAACTAGTTCTATTTTCACATAAATTTGAATTGAACCAACTTTTTTTTTCCTTAGAGGATTATGGTTCCGCACTTCTCGTGCATTTTCCAGTGTCAGTTCATGGTTTTATTTTTAGTTTCCTTGTTTTCGGAATGAAAAGCACAGACTTTACCTCGGGGTTAAATACTTATTTAGTCCATCGAACTATTAGCGTCCAAACCCCGCCTCGGGACTAAATAAGTTACTTTCACCCCTAGGATAACAATGTACTATTAATGGCGTGGGCCGAAGACTCCGGACGAATATGGCATAAATCATTTTAATATTGATATTTGGATTAATTGAAGTTAATGACGCATACCGTATGATATCTCTTGCTCGGTACACTCTGAATATAATGTTTACGCTGCGATCGTATTGTTAATTTGATAAATACTTGTATTGATTTATTGTTTATTGATTCGCGAAGACTGCTTTTATTCACGTAGTGTAGAGCGCACGGGACTCTTCGTACAAGTGGTTTTAAATTGTTTTTTTTTCTGGTATGAGTGTTACTCTGTTATTGCTGTTATACATTCGTTTCGTATTCTGTGTAATATTAAATTTATGCTTGAAAGATTCAGGTCATTGTTTTCTTGAATACCAAAAGAAAACGGTTTCGTTTTGCAAACTTAGCAAAACGTTTGTGTAAATATTGGTTTATTTGAATAAACTTTTGTGAGTGTGGCTAACTGCTTTCGTTCCTTTTGCGTATATTAGTAGTGTATGTAAATGGGCTTATATTAGTGTTCTGTAACTTCAGTTTTAATTCTTATGCTTTGTTTTTGAATACGGCTGACTCATATTGCGCGCTGATACAGTAAATGTATGGATTACATTTTATGACATTATAATGCTCTGAATGCATATAAATTCAATTTAAAATAATAACAAATGCGTGATATTTTTATGCTTTAAAAATGTTTGCATTCACTTTATAGTATTATCGTCAAATCGGGTGACAGGAAGACATTGAAATCTGTCAGTGAGATCTATCGATAATCGATGTCGAGGTAGGCAGTGCATGCACAGCGCTATTTGTCTCGCATACATGCAAACCGTGTATTGTGTTTTTTTGATCTCGCCCTTATCACTACATTGCCGATCTATCTATGCTTATTAGTAATTACCTATTTGATCAGTCAAATCAGACAAACAGTAAAAAAGAAAAGAAACAATAATTTTAAATCTAATTTAAACGTGTACAGGCTGATTCAAACTTAATGGCGACTGTGAACTTAAGCGCGAGACGCTGCGCAGTTGCAAAAATTAGGCGTGCGGTGTGCGTACAATCGCACAAGTCTCGCTTTCTTCACGGCCACCATTAATTTTGAATCAGTCTATAACTAAACCAGCAGCACACAGCACCAGGAGTACCGTTCTTGACGATCGTATATTTGACATTTAAGTCGGTATATTTCGATAAAATTCGGTATATTCTCAAATTCGTTTAAATTTATCTGCTATACCGACACGTCAAATTTAGCGACATAGAACGGTACTCGCGCTGCTGTTGTGTTAAATGTATCGAATATTGTTATGAACTTCAAATGAAGCGAATTAGTGCAATATCGGTGAGAAATCTGTCCGGCCTTGTGAATAATCATAACATGTCACTTGCGACACGGACATTATTACTCACGACAATTGGGCGATGCGCATAATTATTATGGGCAATCTATTGTTCCCGGAGTTTCTGGATTGCTGGGGCGGTACAATATACTTCATACCAGCAAACTGAAACTTGTCGTTATTTAAACACATCGCTGGCGCCGGCGCGTGCGCTTGTTTGCTTCGTGTCGTGTCGCATTGAGGTACGAGGACAGTGTGTAATGTGTATTCAGCAAGTTTAGTGACCACGCAATGAGGTGATAACCTAAATTAACACTGAACTTATATATTTTCTTGTTGATAACTAAGTATTAAAAAAAAACGAATAGAGTGATCAAACTCGCACTTGCCTGTAGTTCCTTGAGCGTTCCAATTAATTTCTATTATTATTTTTATCCATAGTTTAAAAAAGTTTAATTTTAAATAAAGCATAAAGCCCGGAGATTAACGAAAATAATATTGTTATCTGTTTAAAATTAAGCAAGAATTATAAAGCTTCACGCGCTAACTTCGATCAATCTATACAATTTTATACGGTTTGCGGGAAAGAGTCAGATGTCATCTTAATCATTCGTCTCGTCCTACTAAAAACTTTTACCACTAAAGCCCGTCACACACGTGGCTATAATATATATTAATATAAATCATAGCATCATAGCTACGTGTGTGACAGGAAACAGGTATATCTTAGAAATTTACTACCAGCAGCCGGAAGACGTCCAAAGCTGGACGAAGGCCTTTTCCAAAAAAAATTACCAGCCCACTTAAATTATTTCTTGAGTATTCCCCATGAATACACGAAGACGTAACGTTCACTTGTTCATGTAATCATAAGGAATAACCCCCAGTTTATATTTTTTATATTTAATTATATTCTACGCTATTTTTCTAGCCAGTCAGGATTCGGATTTGTTATTAATAGCGTGGCATACTAACTCATGACATATAAAAACATTTATATACTACTGTATATATATGCTAGAAAATTGCCCCATTAACTTAGCTTATCGTTATACGTCTTGTGCGTTCTCTTAGCTTGCTTAATAGTTTTAATATGAATTAATGTACAGTATAAACTTATTTAATATATAGATATAAGCTCTTAAAACTGTTTTTGACCGTAGATTACCCAAAACGTATTGTGTGGTTTCAGGGGTGCTGGAAATGACTGGGACGGACAACATCCGTTTCAGCGGGCACACGCTGGACAAGGCCACGAAAGCGAAGGTCACTCTCGAAAACTTCTACACAAACCTCATCACACAACACTTGGAGAGGAAACTGAGGTATTCATTTTGATTACGCTTTGAAATACACACATACATACACACCTTCCCTCACTCATGCATCCTCACCACAAAGTAGCAGGAATAGCGATATGATTAAATATATTTTTTTATCGGAGGACGCGTGATCGTGGTTTGTTTGCGGGAGGAGTGTTAGAAACCCGCCTATTATACCGTACAATTTACATGTACAGGGAAAGTTTTTGAGAAGTGCTATAACGATTACAAACTTGAGAACCTCTATTATTCAGGGTTAGTTGTAATCAGTTAGCATTCTTTTAAGGGCATATTCTGTACATCAAAACAAACAACTTTTACTTTCTTTGCTGGCCCCATAGTAAAAGTTGTTTGTTTTGATGTACAGAATATGGATGACGCTTTGGACGCGTGTGTCTGGCTGTCCGGTAATATAAAGGGGCAGGTGGAATTAAGTTGTGTAATTCAAGGGCACACTCTCCGAAATGTATCCGATAGAACACCGACAAACAAGCAACCTTACGACTATGCTCGAGGCTTTGCAGCTGAGACTTCACCAAATTGTCGTTGCCTATCAGCAGTGGACGTCTTCCGGCTGTTGATGTGATGTGAGACTACCTTCATTCCAAAGATCCTTTCATTATTTAGGTATTATTTAGGTTGTCTGGTTTGTTTTACTTCTTAGTAGCTAGTTTTGCTCCCACTTTTAAAGTACGTATAATAGGCTAGATGACTGGTTTTATTTTATTGTCCTATTAAAATGTGGCCCATAAATATAGCTGATTAATGAAAAGAAAATGAAAATCTGATCAGAAATAAGCAACTTATAAGCATTTGAATATCATGCTAAACAGAGAGAAGAAACAGCAAATCGTGACGTAACTTCTCTGTACGCCATATAAATTCTATTCTGACAAGTAAGGCGTGACGTAATTTTTTGTTTTGTGGGAAAGGGACAGAGTTGTCTCTAACAAAAACTTTAAACGCTCATATATCAGAACATTATTAACCGATCTAAATTTTATTTCAATTAACATACTATATTTACTTAAATTCTTCATCAAAGCTATCGGTTTCAACGATATAAACATCAGTAATCTACCCGATTACGATGTTATCTAATCCTTACGTTTTTTTTACTACAGACTTGAAAAGTTAGAAGAGTCTCTCAAAGATGAAAGCCTGACAGAGAGCCAAAAGCAAGAAAAGCGACAGCAACATGCGCAGAAAGAAACAGAGTTCCTCAGACTCAAGCGATCGAGGCTTGGCGTCGAAGACTTCGAACCACTCAAGGTACAGTAAACAACAAGACTTGACCAAACAATACATTTACAAATATCTTTGAAATCTGTAAAGAGAACGTTACGATTTTTAAATAACCGTCCACTTCCTTCTTCTGGTAAATATCTAACTCAGATGTTATGTCAACATTGCTTTTTTTCTTCTTTCCTCCTAAAACGATTATGGCGTCGCACTCTGTGCATTTGCATTTTTTAAAGTGCAAGTTTTTTATGAATTTCAAGTCAATAATGAGACTTAGTTACATTCAAAGTCACACTTAACAGGTCTAAGTCAAGTCCAGTCATGCCCTCGTAAAGTCGTGGCAACAGTACGACAAGCTTCTTCGGAGTTTTGGAAGCAACACAAAAGGACATGTTTTACCACATCATATCACTTGCCCACTCTCGTGCGCGTAAATCAGCACATAATGAATAAAACGCCACCATTTTTATGCATTACCACTACAAAAACCAACATGTTTTGGAAAATAATACAATGCAACGACATGATTTTTTCGCGTTCCCGCCAAAACTCCTCAACATTGCTTTTCTGGTATTGTTACCTAAACGAAAAGGTAATTTATCAGGTTATTTACCAACGCGTAACATCCTCAACTGTCACATCGTTAATCGAGGGGATATTTTTTTTAAACATTTCCAACCAGTCACTGTGTTACCTGATTGGTACTCGACGGGACAACGGTTATGTTATTTCCGAGGAGTCACAGCCAGGGCGTCGGAGAAGGAAAACAACGAAAGGAAAACCAAAAACTGCTTTCATATAAAAATATATACCTAATCATCATAGCAATGTACGTACATACGAGTTACATTGCCGTAGTTTCAATCTAAATTTAACGTACGTTTTTATTAAGAGTAGTAAGAGGAATTACTATAAACGTTTATGTGATAAAATTAATTACATAAAATACATAATAAAATCATCATCAGCCCGTAGACGTCCACTGCTGAACGAAGGCCTCCCCCTTAGACCGCCACACTGTACGACAACCTGCCATTTGCATCCACCGGTTGCCCGCGACTTTTACAATGTCCCCGGTCCACCTAGTGGGAGGCCGCGCCTACGCTGCGTAGGACGGTTCGCGGTCGCCACTCAAGAACCTTTCTTCCCCATCGGTTGTCAGTTCTTCGAGCGATTAGGCCTGCCCTGCGCCACTTCAACTTACAAACCCTGCGAGCTATGTCGGTGACTTTGGTTCTTTGGCGAATATCCTCGTTCCGGATTTTATCGCGTAATGTATCAAATAGAATAATAATAGAATAATATTTAAAAAAAACTAGCGGGCCTGGCAGACGTTATCCAGCCATGCAATGCAATAAACCTAATTTGAGTCTCAGAAGTTCATCCCGTGACAGCTCTCTGTACAAACTATTGCACGCTTTTAAAATTCTATGCTAACTTGTCTTCTTAAAGTTTACAATATCTTAGCTTATGGATCACATTGTCAAATAACTGCCAGAAAACTAAAATCATCATTGTAATTGCTACAAATTTTGTAATCATTACAGGTCATCGGTAGAGGTGCCTTCGGAGAAGTTCGGTTGGTGCAAAAGAAAGATACGGGGCATGTGTACGCTATGAAAATATTGCGAAAGGCGGACATGCTAGAAAAAGAACAGGTAAAGAAGATTTCAGTCATTTGAGAATCTTAAAAACAAGGCCCGCTGTTTTGCCTGCTCTGTCTACAAAACATTACCTGTCCATGGAGGCATGGGTGACGACAGGGGGGGGGGGGGGGGGGGGGGGCAGCTGCCCCCCTAGTGATCCAAAAAATCTCCTCCTCCTCTTCTCCTTATACAAAAGGGTTAAGGTATCTACCATTTTGGGCCTGTCCCACCGAAATGGACCGATTTTTGCAAATACCTAAATAACAAAAAAAGTTTTCAGTTGGAAAAAGTACAAATCTATCAATTTAACAAGGGCAACAAAAAAAAAATGTTTTATTTAACTCTATTGGTGCTAAGGTTCATTATTAAAATGAAACAATATCCGTCCAATATACCTCTCCTCCATAATATCTTTATATTATGGAGGAGAGGTATCTCTGTATATCTGTATAAGTACCTAAGTATTGGCGCGGGGATACTTTTGTGGTTTGATTTTCATAGAGACCGTGTATCTATAGCATATTGATTTAAGATAACGGTCGATTCATTGTGTTAGTGTGGAACCACAGAAAAGCGAAAGCCCTAGTAGGTGAGAACGGCTGTCAAAACAATGTTGTAAAGCAATGAGCGATTTTCCAAACGTGAATTTAAAAAAAAGTAGTTTCCTTCAACTCGACAGATAGCGCAAACTGCCAGTCTAAAACAGCATACTATTTTTGGTAGCTGGCATAAGAAATAAAATAACAAAACTTGACATTGACTGGCACGTCTGGTCCGCGCAAAGTCAGAGCCATCTACAATGTACTTTCTTTTTTTATTGCCTGTTAGAAAATCGCCTATTGTACTGAAACCTGTCGCCAGTTTCACACTTAATTGTATTGTCAGTACATAAGACGTAGTACCAATCATTTAACGTAAAACTCGCGAAATGTAACATTTTGAAATAGATCTAATTACGATGCAATGTGGTTTGGTTTCCTACGCGTTTATTCGAATTATCTTTTTGAGTATTCCAAGTCTAAAAATATAATAAACATAATATACACAATGTGTAGCAAAAAGGTTCAACAATACGGAAGGGTATGTATGTACTCATTATTTTGAACAACTTTTACTATGAGACCAACCCTGAAATCGCGACAAAAAAATCAGCTTTTCCATACATTTTGTCTAAAGTCAATGAACTTTGTAAAGGATTTTATTTTCGCGATTTCAGGGTTGGCCCTATAGTAAAAGTTGTTTATAATGGTAAGATACACGCCCTTACGTATTGTTGAACCTTTTTGTTACACCTTGTATATCACATAGGTACGTGCACGTATGCGCGGCTAGCCCGATGCGTCATTTTTCTTTTCTATTCACTTCTCTCTTCAGTGCGTGGAATGTTGCGCGCGTACGACTCGTACTTGACGGCTTTATTTATTCGTTATGTTCCGCAGGTAGCGCACGTGCGAGCTGAGCGCGACATCCTCGTGGAAGCCGACCACCAGTGGGTGGTGAAGATGTACTACAGCTTCCAGGACCCCATGAACCTCTACCTGATTATGGAGTTCCTGCCTGGCGGAGACATGATGACGCTCCTTATGAAGAAGGATACCCTGAGCGAGGAGTGCGCTCAGTTCTACGTCGCGGAAACTGCGCTGGCCATAGACAGTATACACAAACTCGGCTTTATACACAGGTGAGCTGATTGTGATTGTCTATAACTCAAAGTAAGCGGTGCGACGTCTAGAGAAAGCATCAGAATTTCGCGTGGAACTCGCATGGAATGGTTAATATGTAAATATCTAATAATAATGCATGTTGTCTATATGTATGGGGGAGGCTTTCGTCCAGCAGTGGATGTATTCGACTGAGGATGATGATGACTATATGTAATTTGTATATATTTTTTGGCAAGAAAGTTATTATTATCTTTAATATTTATAATGATACGTGTATCTTAGAGTGAACCGTTAAACGTAGCTTAGGACGTCCTGAGACTCTATGGGGTAACGATATACGTTGCACAACTGGCTGTGATTGAATGGGAACGCAAAGCCGAAGATTGGGGTCTATCCCACTAGTCGTGAGTCCCGTGATGGGACAACCGTGAACTGCTATGTCCAGAGGTGGACTATGCATTATGACATGCTGATTGCTGATTATGATTTTATATATTAATTGAATACCTATTGTATTTTATATTTTTATACAGGCCAAGCGAGTTGGCTCTTACAAAAATATAACTAACTGCAAATGCAGCAGTTGCATCATTTAGTCAAGTCATGCTTAAAACTAATACTTAAATTTATCAGCCTTAATTTACAGTCTTACAGGCACGGACAGTCATTCAAATCTCTCTGTATAATCAATACGAAAAGTTTGCGCGTTGTAAGAAAGTAGAGCGCCATCTAGCGTGGGTTTGGTTTAAGTTATTCAAATCACATAGGTACGAAGTAGCGCACCAAGTATCTTGTACCAAGTACAATAATGCTAAGAACTATGCATACATGGACCTTATTAAGGGTGAGCGAAGGTATATTTAAAAATGCGGTAGGTAGTATCATTACACTACCAAAATCTTGCGTGTAAACGTTTTGTGGACCAGTCACATGTGCCATTCAGTTTCTTCTCCAACGTAGAAGAAAGTGCAGGTTTCCTCACGATGTTTTCCTCACCGAAAAGCCAGTGAATGAAAATCCGAATATAACCTCCAAAGAGCCCATTGGTACGGGGCTGTGGGCCCGGGACTTGAACCCGCGATCTCACATTGTCAAGCGGTTTTCCGATTAGGCTACCACGGCTTTTTAATTTGATTTCATCATATGACTCTCTTTTCATAATGTCGTATGCTTTTATAATAAATTAAATATAACTATTGTTGTTTCCAGAGACATAAAACCCGACAATCTGTTATTGGATGCGCGCGGTCACATCAAACTGAGTGACTTTGGTCTATGTACCGGTCTGAAGAAAAGCCACCGCACTGACTTCTACCGGGACCTCTCGCGCGCCACGCCTTCTGACTTTAGTAAGTATCAACTTTGGTTACTGTTCCTTATCTTGCTGTCTATCCCTTTTTTATTATGAACCAAGAACGAATTGGGTGTTTTATATAGTTAAAAAAAGTAAATTCGTATAGGCTGAGTGGCCAGCCCTAGTGTCAGAGTTAATGTGCCGCCCGGAGGCCTCTGACATGGCTGACGGTTGATGTTATAGAAACTAGAACAAGCAACCGGGACCTACAATTTAACGTGTCATCCGACCCACGGTAGCGCTCAGAAATAAGTGCCACTCACGGTCACCCATCCGAAGACTGACCGGACCGTCCGTTGCTTAATATCGGTGATCGCTTAGAATCACCTAGACAAGCTACGCCACGAGCGCTACATACTACGAGCGTTTTATATAGTAATTAATAGGGAGGGGTTGCAATAATCCCCTCGCTTGGCAGGCGGCTTGGGGATCGCATAATGCTCACCACCGTTAACCGAGAGGACGCTGCTGCTTGTCCTCCGGTGGTTCTGGTTGCAGTTTTAGGACGTACTCAGGTCCATAATCTAGAACACAAGTTTGCTCAAATCGTAAAAGAAAACGTTTCTTCATGCATTGTGTCTATACTCTGTTCGCTGAGAATGGCTAATAGGGAAATCAGGGACTGCACGTCATTGGTCGCAGATAACGGAAATAGTTATTACCGTCCTTTTTTACTTACATACAATTGTGGAAGAGAGAGCGCCCTATATTAGACATTCTTAGGGAACAGAGTATAGTGGTTAATTTCTTATGGGTAACGTTCACTTTGATGGGTAGATCAATTATATAATGACGAAATAGAATGGAGAGGCTTTTTACTGTGTATACTTTAGCCTTATAAATAGCTCGAATAGAAGCACATTTTATGACATGTCCACATGTTTGAGATGTAACACTTTCGAGTAAAGATATGTTTACGACAAGCTGAGGCTTAAAGTTCTCGTGTCAACAAAAGGCTTTTCAACTAAAGGTCAACGCCATTTGCAACAACTTGGCTTCAGATTAGAAACGCTTCTCGGCTATATCCCGATAATCTATGAGATCTATACTTCTAAGTATTGCTACACGTGTCTTAAACCTGTTTCTAATTATCTAGTTGTTTTAATTACGATATTGGATCGTAGAAGGCAATCAAGAATTATTTTAAATAAATGCTCTAAAAGGGGGTTATTCGCACTAGTTCCATTGAAGAGTTCTGGGATGGAACTCGCACGACAATTTATTTCGATCTAGTTCCATGGGTCTAGACTAATGAACTAGAAGGAGTGTTATGTTTTTAGGGTTCATGTATGTGTGTAAGTGAGTTTCTTTATTCCACTATAACTTGTAAATGCCTGAACAGATTTGGATGTATGGGATATAGTTAGAATTCTTACACAATCCCGAGTAACCTGGCTCTACATTTTTTTGGCAGGGCAGTCGTGTATTGTTTTAAATTAGATGTCTTATTGTCTGTATTGTAGGAACAGCAATGTACTGCTGTCAGTACTAACTGAATTGTATCAACACAATATATCTATCACAACATATCTATTACCATCATCATCATTTATATCATTATCACATGCATGGTATGTTAGCAAGTAGAAATAGTGGAAATGTTCGACGCTATAAGACTTAAACAGTGTCAGTTCACTGTGTGAACGCTTAGGGTTGCTTCTCTTGAATTACCCATAGCATGTTATTTTATACAATAATCCCATAGCATGTTAAAAAAAACTTTATATCGCTGTACATTAAGGTCCAGAATAACGCACGCCGCTGCTGCGCTCGCTTGTTTCGAAATTTTTAAAGATTTATAATCACAGAATGAGAATGTTGTTACGAAAATAGCAATCGGTGAAATTGATAAGAATAACAGATGTACAAAGGTTCGGCTCGAGACCGATTCCCTCAACAGCGAGAAGGAAAACTCGAGTAGTAAAAATGAAATTTTATTCCAAATAAGTTTTCGTACATAATAATGGGTTTGTCAGATATTATGTTAGAAAACTTGGTTGGATCGTTGCGATATGTTGGGCGCGCGGTGTTCTGGCCCTTGACTAAAAAGTGGTCAAAAATGTTTAAGTTTAAACTTACCTTCAAGTTTGTACTCACCTGCCGAGCCGTGTAGTTCGTCAGTCCTTAAATGAAATAACACAGCCCCTTACCGTTTCTTATCAACGCGACGGGCAGCATGTGTTCAACGTAGTTATCAACATTTTCTATTAATGGTTAGTAGGTTTCTTCTCGTTCCCAGTATCGACGTCGTCGTCGGCGATGGACTCCAAGCGGCGCGCCGAGTCGTGGAAGCGGAACCGACGTGCACTCGCCTACTCCACCGTGGGCACTCCCGACTATATCGCGCCAGAGGTGTTCCTACAGACGGGCTACGGCCCGCAGGCAGACTGGTGGAGCTTGGGCGTCATCATGTGAGTCCTACACTATCTCAGAAAACTTAGAACTACGTACAGAAGATTAAGTCCCATGCGTGTAAGCATAGTTGATCCACTTACTAATTATCTATAATTACAGTCACGTCATATACAGTGCAAGCTAATTTGTACTCTATTTGTACAGAATAGTGTCGATTTCCACTCTACTGCTGGGACCTGGGTATGTCCTAAAACTGCATATAACGGGCAGCAGCGTCCTCTCGGTTAACGGTGGTGAACATTCTGCGCCGCAGCCGGCCGCCTGCCAAGCGTGCGGATTATGGTAACCCCTCGCATGTCAAGGGGGAAGCCTTCGTCCAGCAGTGGACATCTTCTGGCTGTTGATGGCTGTAGTGCTGAGGCGCGCGGGCCTTGTGACGTCAACGAGCCAAGAGCTACGGTGGAAAATCGACACACTGTCTTACACAAATAAGCTTGTGCTGAACGTGACAATTTGCAGTTATAGGTGTATCTATGTTTACACGGATTTTCTACAGAAATCTTGAGAGTGAATTTGTCCTAATACCTCGTACCATAGCTTGTTAGGGAAAGATAACTGTCGTACGATACGATTTTTAAACAGCAACTCCTTCCAAGTAAACTCGGCTGTTATATGCCTTGATATGGTATACCACAGCAGCGCCCTCAAATACTACGACAGATCTCTTCTGCACAAACATCATTTACATTTGTGTGTACGTGGCTAATTCAAGTTGTGCTTATCTTGAGATTATGCGATAACCTGCTTTTGTTTTACTGTGTTTATTCTGTGCTTGTACGCGTGTAGGTATATAGTTAATGGATGCCTCAGCGGACGAAAAGTTAAGAAAGCTATGTTTAACAGCGTAGCGACTGAAATTAAATGTTTTTTGTATGTATTGTGCCCTGCGACTGTACAGCTTAGCCAAATGCTTATATTATTTTATGGAACCATATAACGAGTGCCGTGAACTCTTAGAGTTAGAAAAAAAAGTCCAACGTCCCAAGTCCAGCGCAACACCGCTTTAACGCTAAATGCAATTCGATGATGAATCTCAGTAGCCCTGTAATTTCGCGCACCTCCATTCAAATCGGAATACACTGATGTTTGCACACAGCTGCTTGGCGACGGAATATTTGGTGCTTCGGTAGTAGATGACCTGCGAAGGAGACCTCTTCCACCGATATATGTTTACTCGTAGACAGTTCCTCTATACTATGCTGTGCAAGTACTGTCATTAGAATGTTACCGTATTTAACGCGTCCTTATCGGTATCTAAATAAACACGAATTTTCATGCACTACATTTTTTTTATACAATCAAGTGACTAGACGAGCAAGACGTTCGCCTGGTGCTAAGTATCTCGCCTGCCACTAACAGTAGCAGTGCTAGAATTGTGAGCTTGCGAACATAATCCTGCGCCGCACTGCACTGCACTCGTCACCCTGATATATTAGATGATAACTCTCTTACCCAGTAATTTCTCTGGTAACATTGCCCTTCAAACCGGAACACAGTACTGCACACTTGGCGATTGAATAACTGGCAAAGGTGTGGTGCTTCCCCAGGTGGACTCCGCAGTAGAGTCCTACCACTACAACAAAAAAAAATATTTTAAACCTGTTCAGTCAGCTAACGAACAGAGAAAATCGACTTTGTCCGGATCCATTATCAACAACGAGAGCCAGACTTCTCTGCAAGCTAAATTCGGCATTAGGAAATTTGCAATACAATTAAATAATTTTACTTTATTCATTTGCGAATGCCCATTCCGTTGATAAAGTAGTTACAGTGAATTTTTATTGTTATAACAATTAATTAATGAGACAAACAAAATACCCTCCTGATGGTAAGAGTGAACGCCAGCCAGTGGCCAGTGGGTGAAACACTTTGGCGGTCAGTATAGTGACCAGTGTGTCAGTCTAAGGGGGAGGCCTTCGTTCAGCAGTGGACATCTCCGGGCTGATGATGATGGTGACCTGTAATTTCGCTAACTACAGAACCCTATGAACAGGTACCATAAATATAGACAATAACAAAGTAGAACCGACGCTGCGCATGATATTGAGCACTAATCACTCGCTCTTACCCATAATAAAATAAATAGGGAATCTGGCTCTTGCGCTCCTCAGTTTCGGCGTGCCCATATTGCTGTAGTCGTGTTTTCTCAGACAGCGAGTAATTTGCCACAATTTGCTTTGTTTCGGTACTAGTAGTTATTCGTTTATTCTCGACATACCAGGGTATGTCCAGAAACTGCATCCAGAACCTCTGGAGGACCGGCAGCAGCGTCCTCTCGGTTAACGGTGGTGAGCATTCTGCGATCCCCAAGCCGCCTGCCAAGTGTGGGGATTATGGCAACCCCTCCCTATTAATAGGGAGGCCTTTGTCTAGCAGTGGATGTTCTGGCTGATGATGACGCTAGAACATAATAATACTGCGGTACTTAACTATGTATGTATGTGGTATTTAATTTTGTAAACGACGTCAGCAAAGGAGGCTTGCCGTTTAACTTACTAACTTATAAATAACATTTTTATATGTTATTTAAAGTTTTTTTTATACGATTTTCCTCAATTTTGGTAAAAAAATATATATGTTAAATCCACGTCAGTTTCTATACTAATACAAACAAACATGCGCTACCATGCCCTATTATATGCGAATAGTTTTGAACTTGTTGCTAAAGCAAAAATATTTCATTTTCTTGGTAATATCTCTTAGCGAGCGAGATCTTTAGAATTCAAACATGAATTACTAAAAAATCGTACCACTGGCTTTTCAGTGAAGGAAAACATGGTGATTAACCGAATGTATTCGAAATTTGACCTCTGGACCTGGATTGTTCTAATACTGCATCCAGAACCACCGGAGGACGGGCAGCAGCGTCCTCTCGGTTAACGGTGGTAAGCATTCTGCGATCCCCAAGCCGCCTGCCAACCGTGGGGACTATGGCGATCCCTGCCTATAAAGGGGGAGGCCTTCGTCCAGCAGTGGTGATTTTCTGGCTGATAAGCGAGTGAGTGAAACTTCAATGGTATCGTATCCTTGGCAGATGCGTAGGCATGCAACGGCTAGCGGGGTTGATTAACCCAATCACCCTTCGAAGGTAGGCCTAAGCTCAGCAGTAGTGTGTCAAATGATGCGTATGATAACTAAACAATTAGTATTTGGGAAAATATAACTATGGTTATGATAGCTCGGCGTAGCAGAGGACCAGTCATATCTGACTTAGAACGTAGAACCATCAGGTGTTTTATACTATAGAACGCAAATCGTCGAATATAGCTTGACTTCCTATGATCTGATGGAAGGACGATATACGAAAGAAGAAATTATCGGAAATTGAGTACCTAGCTTTACTTGCAGTCTATCTGCAGTAGTAGATTCTTGAAAGCTAGTGACGATAACTCAAGGTTATTAAATAGGCTAACTGAAAATAGAATTCATACAATGCTTTACGATGTGCTGTGTTTCGTGTCTTGTTTTCTCCTAAGTGAACACCTTGTGATTTTTTTTATTGACTCACAGTAAATATAATAAAAAACGTACAGAAAATTAACTGCTTCTAAACGGATTGAACCACAATAAACCTATATATGGACCTGGGTACGTCCTAAAACAGCATCCAGAATCACCGGAGGACGGGCAGCAGCGTCCTCTCGGTTAACGGTGGAGAGCATTATGCGATCCCCAAGCGTGGGGATTATGGCAACCCCTCCCTATTAAGGGCGAGGCCTTCGTCCAGCAGTGGTTATCTTTTGGCTGATCATGAAAACACATAAATCATCATTACTCTGGATACAACAGCTTTTGTGACCTTGTTAAATAATGTACCATTGAGCGAACCAACTAAACATAGCCATGTGCCTTCGCTATTAGAAACAATTTTAATGTTTGTCATTGTGCTGCTGACGTATACTATTCGCAATTGCAATTATTTTCATTGCTATATGCATGTATGTATTAGTTGTTTGAAAGAATATTAATTTTCTGTGTAGTACCTATACACCTCTTACAACAAAAACAAGCTTGGAGTAGTACATGCGTGACGAGCAACATCGTTCAAGTACTCTCAGAACAGTTAAAATCTTCCGCGCCAACAGATATCATAGCTAGAATAAACTAGACCAGGGAGTTGAGATTGCTTGTGAATTTTGCTAGATAATTTATTGAAGCGAAGCGAAGGTCTCAGAGTCTTCGAGTACAAAGATTGGTAAGACGACGGCGGCGTTTGTATGCATATTTGTTCGACGTTAACTTGCGAACAGTTGATCCGATCTTTATGAGAGTAGTTCATGAAAATACATTATCACGTTCGAATACATATGAGCCAAATTGCTCATTTGCTTGGGAGATATGGGGTCCGAGAGGTATCGGTTCGATGCGAATTTATTTTAGTTTTATATGAATAGGTTATTTTATCTATGTCTAACTAGTTTTAAAACTCTGTGATACTTCCACTTGTCGGGAAAGCTCGATGATCCCACCTTCCGAGTGCAGTTGCTTTAACTGTACAGCTGTTTATTAGGTATGAAATGCTGATCGGCTACCCGCCGTTCTGCTCGGAGTCGCCTCAGGAGACCTATCGCAAAGTGATGTCTTGGCGGGAGTCCCTCACCTTCCCCCCTGAGATACCCATCAGCGAGGAGGCGCGGGAAACCATCATGCGCTTCTGTTCAGAGCCAGATCGCAGGTAAACTATAACTACTGATTACCACTTATAGCTCAGCTGAGTGGCTGCCTGTGTGTGGACCTGGGTACGTCCTATAACTGCATCCAGAACCACCGGAGGACGGGCAGCAGCGTCCTCTTAGATAACGGTGGTAAGATCTCCAAGCCGCCTGAGTTTTGGCGGGAACGCAAAAAAAAGTCGCCGCATTGTATTATTTTTCAAAACTTGTGTTTTTCGGGTGTTAATACATAAAAATAGTGGAGTTTTATACATTAAGTGCCGACTGACGTGCATGAGTGTGGGCAAGTGATATATTATAATGTGGTGAAACCTGTCTTTTTGTGTTGTTACTCCGAACTCTGAAGAAGCTTGTAGCAAAGTTGCCATGACTTTACTAGGGCGTGGTTGGACTTGACCGTGACTTACTGTGTGTGACTTGGACTGTGACTACGACTCATTTAACTGGAGAAAGAAGGATCAATGAAAATGATATGTTTTCGGCTGAAGGACTAGTATCCATGGCCAGGAAATATTAAAACAAAGCCAAGCCGCCTGCCAAGCGTGGGCATTATGGCAACCCCTCCCTAATAAGGGGGAGGCCTTCGTCCAGCAGTGGAGGTCTTCTGGCTGTTGAGTGAGTGCCTGCACCGAATCGATTGTCTTTAGACTTTCAACGGTATATATACAGGATTATTAGGCAGTACGATAGTGTGGTCGATTTTGAAGTTTTTGGTTGATGAAGCTAAACTAACTAAAGTATTGCTGTCCTTAGCTAACATGCCTAGTGAAAAAGTGACAGCAATATTATGCTTAAAGTAGCTCATTATAGTCATCATTTCGAACAACTTTAGAATGTGACCGATTCTTAAATGTAGTATAAATATAATTATGACGTCTTAGTAAATCCAATATGGCGGATTTCATGATTACGGTCATTTCAAGAAGTGGACATTATTATTTATTGTCCAAAACCGCCGAAACGCACTGGTCATGATTGTACTAAAATATAATCAGTTAAAGCACGATGACGTATAAGTACTCCATGCTTCACCCAGGTGGAGAACCTATGTGGAGCATGCGTCCGTACCAAACTTTTGCCACATAAACCTAAATATTTATATAAATGTTGTTGTGATAAACATATCGAGTTTGGTGTTAAATAAAAGGGCTCTATGAGTACAGTGCTGTGGAGAGAGATAGCGGACTGCAGTTTAGTCCTCGACACGGGTGATCCTAGTGAGGACTGCTAAGCAAAGCATACTAATTGTCCCGTTATAGTTAGTGTATAAATTATAAATTACCATGCTTGTAATAAGTTAAATATTTAAGAACTTGTATATTTTATTTTTAGACAAGCGTATTTAATAAATGAATACAGTTAAAACAAATATTTCAAGTCAAGAATTTTGCGTAGGGTTGAAGTTTTTCACGAAGTCATGTTATGTATTATAGATTGGGGTCGGCGCGCGGGATCGAGGATGTGAAGTCTGTGTCGTTCTTCCGCGGCGTGGACTGGAGCCACGTGCGCGAGCGCCCCGCAGCCATCTCCATCGATGTGCGCTCCATCGACGACACCTCCAACTTCGACGACTTCCCCGACGTGAAGCTCGAAATACGTAAGCTTAAACTACTATATATTTCTTTTTTTAACAGACTACACAAAAAAAACGGCAATAATTTTGGCAGTCTATGTAGGTATGTTAATGTGTTCCACCGTATATTCTAAAATACTAATCATATTTTAACGACGCGTCTTAGCTGTCTGCGGGTAAAAAGTATACTAGTGTATTAATTTGGTATTTGGTGCGCGGACTTTTTTCGGAAGACATACCTCCATAGATAGAAGACATAGTCCATAGATCCGGTGTAGCTAGTCCAGCCCGTGCCTGCGATTAATAGAACATAAAAACATCGTTTTTGTGGTGCTTAATCGTACTACGATTTTATGGACAGTATGGGCATAAAGATACCAAGACCAACCACCAAGAAGCCACATACCAATCATATAGCCTGTTGATGGCTCGTGAACGTAATTTCTCCTACAAACACGACTCACCGTTAGGTAACGTTCTATGCTTGCGATTGGCAAATCACTGGGATGACGCAATCTGAGTTATGAAATACAACGAGATACTGACGTACTCGCAGTGGCTAGCAGTGGTTTTTAAACTACAAATTTTCGTTTGAGGGGAAGTCGGACGAGCAGTCAACAGGGTTTATAGTCTTTGGTTAAAACAGTCCTTACATCCTGTTGCAGCCGCTGCTCCGATAACACAAGACGGCGAGGTGGCGTACAAAGATTGGGTGTTCATCAACTACACATTCAAGAGGTTCGAGGGTCTCACGCAGCGCGGCACGCCTACCAAGAAATAAGGCCTGTCCTCATTTCCCAATCTACCTTCAGTCACGAGTCAGTTGGTTGTTTTGCGTTGTGTCTTAAGCATTGTGTGACGATTCTCGCCCTAACTTTACAAGATAATGACAATGATGTTTTTTTTTCATTACACTCTTCAGAGTCATTCTTACGGAAAAAGGCTATGTAAAATGCAGACGGTTCACTCGAGGCGTCGTTGCTTGTCTGTGATGTCTAAGTTAAACACAATATTATATGTAATTTTCTCGCCATCGTTCGAGCTTTGACCTTATACTTTTATACATCTTATACATTATTTAATTAATTATACATTAATGTACAAGTACATTTTCAATAGATGAAATAATATTTCAACATGCATGGTGTCAATTCTGCTGTACCATATACCAAATTTATTTTGCTTGCTCTAAAGTTGATGCCATCATTTCCTCACTTATTGAAATTAAAAGAGAGGCAGACAATTTAGTCGTGTCTGATAGGAAGATACAGCTGGATCGACGCCGTTATTACAAATGCAATGATATTAAAACATAAAATTATTGATTGTCTATAAATATTAGTGATTTATTTTTGTAAACTTACACAATGATGAATTCAATGAAATGCATACAATTGTTTAAATATATACCTTTAAATAATATTTAAAAAACTAATAAAATTCGAACATAACTGTAATTTTTTTTACATGAAGTATAAAAAAATATTTTGGCCGCAGTTGTTATATTAATAATTAATTCAATTTTGCAATTATAGACATAATTGCAATGATTTATGATTATAAAGTTATTTAAATAAACGTAATTTCATGTAGCAAACTTATGATGCATATATTATGCGTAATTTCCATAATGCTGGAGCCGCAACTGACGTGTAACATCTGCGTGTATCATATCACTGTGCGTAGTTTCGTCAAATTAGACGCAGGGGCGGCCCCAGCATTAAACAACATTTCGACACCGATGGACGAATATAATGCTCTAAGCAACTATGATCAGTTATTAGATTGAAAAACATAAACGGCGATTAATTACATCAAAATCCTGTTTTAAACTACCACGGTTTTTCATTAGTTCTATGATTATTTACGGGGTATTCGTCAATAGTCAATACTCAATCATTTATTGCAACATATGTGGCTACATGCAGGTCTTAAGTAACATGTGTATATTACAGTAATACATATGACCCCTGTCAGGGTATGGCAACATTTGGTGCAGAACGCTCTATTTTACTAGTTGATATTAGAATTTTGTCGTTGAAAAACTCGTCAAGGGTGTAATAGCATTTCGCTTCAAAAATATTTTTTATTTGGTTATTGAAACAGTCGTTGTTTTCTATTTCTTTGAGACAGTTAGGCAGTTCATAGAAGATTTTTACGGCGTTTCTTTTCGTAACATAATGTGAATACAGCGCCATCTAGCCCCAAACTAAGCAAAGCGTGTTATGGAAATCAGATAGCTGATGGAATATGTTATATACTTTTTATGTAAACGCATACAACACCCAGACACAACAAACATCATATCTATGTTGTATCAATGTGTGTGTGTGTAATCACGGTAAATATCCCGTAAATAATCAGAACGAATTACATCAATGTATATAAATTATATCGTTTCATCATTTTCTTGCTTTCTCTTAAATCTTTCCGATACTCTTGTTTGCATCACAACCTTTATATATAAAATGTATGTACTAAAAATAAAGCCCGATGCTTGCTAAAGCGGAAGAATGATGAAATATTTGCTAAAACGCAACATTGCTTGCCTCACGACATGCCATGTACTAGGATTATCTCAAAATAGGCTAGTTGACTGTTTGATTTTATAAAAAAAAAAGGTAGCCAGGCATAAAATATAACTGATCAATAAAAAAAGTTTTTATAAGATTATGTAAGTTACAGTCTGTGCAGAAACTGTATTCTGACATAGCGATTTGTATCCTCTCCTTCCTTCCATTAAATGTCAAATTCGGCTTTTTAGATAACATTGCAATTTCTTATTATTTATTGCAATACATGGAATGGTTTTTGGTCTTTCTTCAGTCAAATGAGCCTTAGTCACAGTCAATGTCATGGTCAAGTCCAATCATGTTCTAATAAAGTCGTGGGAACTTTATTATAAGCTTCTTCGGAGTTTTGAGCACATTATACCACTTGCCAACACCCATGCACGTAAGTCGGTACTTAATTGATAAAACGCCACAGTTTGTAGAAATTATCACCCGAAAAACACAAGTTTTGGAAAATAACAAAACGTGGGACATGTTTTTTTTCGCGTGCCCGCCAAAACTGTGTTATTGGTAAACAGATATACGCCACGTTCCGAATTGAGTCAAAATCGCTGTTGGCGCTGTGAACGCGATAAAAACCCATTCCGAATTGGCGTTAGCGCGTCTACGGTAGCAGTCTCGACGTCATGGATGACGTCAGTACTGGCGCCATCTTGCGTTCACAGTGATTTTGCTTCCCGGCGTTATCACTGTGAGCGCTGTCAAATCTGACGTTTAACTCGTACAATATAAGTATGGAAAGTAAAAGGCGAGTTGTTTGTAAATACTTTAGAAGAAGAAAAACTGTTATAGAAGAGAAATAATGTTGTTCGTGATTAATGATGAGACTGCTGATAACCAAATCCAGTTATATATAAGTGCATACCAGTTCGAAAGAGGTTAGTTTATTAGTTTCCCATGTTCAGCCATTCCGAAATGATATAGCGCTGATAGCTGTCTGCCCAATAATCAAAACGGAACGACATTTATCGCTCACAGCGCCAACAGCGATTTTGACTCAATTCGGAACGCGGCGATAGTGTTGTTACCTAATAAAAAGGTAATTTAACACAGAAGCGCCCTCAAATTTCTCATTCTGCACAAGCTATAAGTAAGTAAGTAAGTTGCTCTATTGTGTGACGTAAATTCAATTCTTTTGTGCTAAAGTAACGAGTGTCTCAATTCTCACTAAAAACTTTCAACGGTTTTACCTAGATTTACTAGCCGATTGAAATTATTTTACTATTTATATTAAAATTTGTTATATTTTACTCTAACCCTATTATTTTCAACCAAGCGCCAGTCAACTACCCTGTGCTTTCTCTCCACTTTACTGGAAACCACACGAGGCGAAATAGGGCTACGCAGAGCGGTCCTATTAACCCGAAAGGAGCTTCATTGTACTCACCAAAATATGAATCGGCTGTTTCATACAAAAAATTGCCAGTGGGTTGTGTGATTTACATACATGAAATGTAAGGAAAAGCTGTTTTATTTTAGTTTTTTATTATTGTCGTCAGCGTTATAACAATACATGCTATGATAATACAGTAATTAGAGATAAGGCAAACGATGATTACATTAATATAGATAATATTAGTGTTGTTCCCGTAGTTAAAGTGGTTCATTATGAGTACAATGAGGACTTTACTTAGTACTACCATTCCGCATAGCCCTGTATATATTGCTAGTAATGAAAAACAAACAACTACTAAGAAATACTACTTAAGGTGGATAGTCCAATGAAGGTCAAATGGCGCTAGAATATTTTTTATCGAAACAATATTTATACAATCGTATATTTTTTACATCGTAATTTGCAATTCAATTTGAAGTTAATCTTAAAATAACGAACAACACAACAATTACAACGGTACAACAATTATAAATCGCCCATGTTTTTGATTGGAAAATGAACATATTACCCATATTTCTTTATCTGCTGCGCTGCATCTAGTATATCATCATCCCATTAGTAAAGAATATGTTCGTTTATAAAATATAATTTATAACACAAATATAGCTAATGTTTTACAATCAAAAATATGGGCTATTTACAATCACCATGTTCGCCATTTAAGATATAGATCAAATTTATTTGCGATTTATGGTGTAAAAATTGGTATATTCTCAAAAAAGAAAACAATTCTAGTGCCACTTCTTGGCAGTGCTGCATTAGACCATCCTTAACTGCTGTCCTAGATATGTTTTTAATAATGTTTTTAGTTTATCTGAAGTTTTCATTTGTCTCTTAGATTTTGTGTCTGCACTCTGTTGTCGCATTTATTTTTGTGAACGAATATGATGTAGATTTGTGTACGTCAAAACTCTGTTAAGATTGCTATGTTAATGTACCTAATATATACGATTATTTTCAAGTTCATAATATGTGACAGATACGCCCGTGATGAACTGTCCCAAACCGGTAAACAACGATATATTTTTTAGTACTAATATTGTGTTCATCAAACGAAAATCACAGAAAATACTATACCATAAGTAGGTCTCTACCTCGTACCCTACGTACTACCGAAACTGCGCGTGAAGGCACATAACGCTCCTAAGTACTATCTGAGTAAGAACGGCTACGGCAATATGGCCTGCGCTGTAGCTAGGAACCGTATGCGCCAGATTCCCTATTTATTTCGTGTAAGGGTGAGTGATTTGTTCACAAGGTCACGCAGTTTCGGCATACCTACTTATTGTCTTTACTTATGACGATACTAACAAGCGACTGATATATTCTAAGCAAATAATCGAGCGCGTAATATAAGCTTAGTCTCCGTCTGCCCCCTCCGTCTGTTCCCACGGCACTTTTAAAGTATTAGTTGGTGAAAAAATAATAAAAGTCTAGATCAGGGATGGCCAAACAATGGCACGGCGTGCATTTAATATTTTGAGCTCAACACATATCGAAACTGTTTGCATTTTAGTTCAAAGTAACAAAGTTAATTATGATGTATTACGAATTAACACTAGTGAGCCTAACAGGGCCCGATCTAGCTATTTAGCCCCTCCGGGAAAAAAAAAATATTCGCCCCCTTTATAAGTCACTAGTGGTCGCCACGTGACTCCGTCCGTCCGAGGAAATTCGCCTCGCTCACATATAAGTATCTTCCATACCGCTGGATTATACACTTTTTTTTCCCTCCCCCTTTTCATCCCTGGCAAGAAAACCTTAAAAAAATACTTATTTGTCGTGCTGCTAAGCATGGTAATTTTTATAAGATTTTTCTCTCCTAGAGGAAAAATTTAGGACTTAGTGCATCGCGCCTGAAATTTTGCCGCTCTGGGTATTTTCTCGGCTCGCCCCTTTGATCGGGCCCTGAGCCTACGCTACGGAGTTACTGGGTAGGGGCGCGGGCGGGAGGTGAATGAAGAGTTGTGTACGTAATATTTAGTTTCATATTTAGCCAATAACCACTGAGTCAAAATTAGGTGAAGTCTAATTTCTTCAGAAAAAATGGCACGTCAATCCGTAAAGGTTCGTCATCCCTGGTCTGGGTGTTAGGCGCTTATTTGTAACCATTTATATTAAATAGAATAGAACACTGTTTTAAAAACACAGTTTGTTCATAACAGAGATCTATGATTATTATTATTACCGAGATGCCGTGGGTGGCGTGCAACTGCGCTGCACTATGTTAAAATCGGACGCTCGTCTCACAACGTTATCACGGTAAATATCCCGTAAATACTCATATAACTGTAAATAGATTAATTTCAATAATTTTTATAGCTTCGTAATAATCGATATTTATATTCTCACACTTCAGCGGTAAAAATGTTAACGCAAACTAAACGGGTGCGGGTTAGCGTGTAATAACTTCATTCATACAGTTTAAAGATTTAATAACACAGTAACTTTATAGTTAAAGTATTTAATACTATGTTCCGAGTGAATCATAAAAATACAATAGTATCTGTATACAAAATTACACGAGGTAAGCAGGCGATGAGGGCAAATCGGAGTCAACCTAGAGTACATTGCCAGTATACTGGTAAAAAATTGTCGTTACTTGCGAAGGGCCTAAGGGCGCGTTTATTTTAACACGGGTTCGTTTCATAAATTTGAATTCTATTACCTAGGGGACTACGTTTAAATTCGTCGAAATCATGTAACCGCTGGCAATGTTGCGACATCGGTCGCGTGCTCGACCGATCACGATGCAGTAAATTAGTGGAAACTATAACTAAGGAATAGAATTCAAATTTGCCATCAACATACTTGAGAAAGCGGTAGCTGAACGGCTACGTGGCGGCCGCAAGAAAGTTTTCGCGTCGTCCCAATAAAGCCAAGGACTGCCAATTCAGCGGTCTCATTTGTTATGTCCTATTTTCAACCGACTTCTAAAAGAAGGTTTTTAATTCGACAGTATGTATTTTTTTATGTTACGCGATTACTCCGCCAATTATGAATTGATTTTGATGATTCTTTTTTGTTTGGTAGGTGATACTTCAGAGGTGGTCCCATATACATTTTATCGAAATCGGTTCAGTAGTTTGGTTTTTTGAATCAAAATTACTGGAATAAATCAAAATGGCAGGAAAATTTGAAGATGTCATCCAGGTAGCCGAAATTGAAGTCGGTTGTTTTTTAAAAAACGTATTTATTATCTAAATATTAATACTTCCATATACATGGTTAAATGTGGAACGGTAGGACTAAGCCAAAATGAGGTCATTGTATTCATCATTGTTAACCACTATTATTATGGGTCCAAAATGGAATAGACACTGTTTCATACAGATTTTCAAGGTTGAAAGGCATCTTTTTAATAAACAGCTGTTTTTTCACTTTGGGCCCATTTCGTCCTAATACTACCGTTCCGTAACCCCGTAAATCGTTAAGGCCAAAAACATGACAGTATTTAGGTAGATAACTCTGCAAGTCTATCACTGCAGCGCGATGCTCAAAATGATCGACTAAGAGATGGTAGCAGTGCCTAAAAACTAAGCATAAGTTAGATAAACTCCTTATCGTCTACACCAGAAATCACTTTATAGGAAGAGAAACAATACGCAGTGCCGACATTCAAACGACGAAAAAACTTGCAATGTGTAATCAAAGGAGTTCATATTGCAAGTTTTTTCTTTCTACCATTGTGATATGTTGAAGTAGATGCCTTAAGGTTCGACAAGTTGACGGCTCGAACTCATCGGTGGGCGCGACTAAAAAGCATGCTCTCTTCATCAAACAAACTGTGGGAAAGGGAGAAAGAAAGATAAATGAGCGCGCAAATTTTTTTTGTCCAACTTTGGCTGCAGTAATGTGGTTGAATAAACTGAGTTAATTTATTCCAACTTAAGTTATTTGAAATGTTTATGGACTAAACTATGCCGCTTGATAAATTATTTTAGAGTTTTCGTATTCCTTATGTTATTTATTTACGTCCAATGTGGCGTTAAAATTGAGCTAAAATACAAGATGTTTCCTGGCTCATAACTTTCATGTTTATTAACTTTTTACTTTCGTAATAATTTACAATCCTAGATAATGAAGAGATTAATCGATATAATACTTAGTCTTGGATCTACAAAATTACATAGTGGAGTAGTAATACTACCGCGTTTCTATGGAGAAGTGACCAACTTGTCTACTCTTAAGCATAAGAATAGACAATAACAAGATAATACTACCTACATGGGGTTATTGTCTATACTTATATAGGCCTCAGAATGCTGCACGCCGCTATCACGGTCGGCTCATTTCGACATTTTTCAATGTTTCAAATCACTGAATATATTTATGAAACATCGTGGTCGGTGAATTTACTGAGAATAACATTACAAGGCGTGCAAATAAATAAAATTTGATCCAAGGTAGTTTTCATCATAAAACTGAGCAAAACATAAACTCCCATTTTTAGTCATCATCATCATCATCATCAGCCCGCAGACGTCTACTGCTGAACGAAGGCCTCCCCCTTAGACCGCCACACTGTACGACAACCTGCCATTTGCATCCACCGGTTACCCGCGCATTTTTAGATAATTACTAAAAATTGTTTAGATCAAAATGATATTTTTGCTAAACCTTTGTAATGTTATTCTCAGAAATTTCAGCGAGTATGGTTTTTCTTATTTTTAATGATTTTATATTTTTTTTAATGGTGAAATGCGCGAGCGAGATACCGGCGCGCAGCATTCAGAGGGAATTCGGTGAGCGATTACCCTTCCCTAATGCCTAGAGCATTTTTTTATTATTATATCTAGGTCTACTGTAGACATGTCTCTGTTATTTCCTTTTTTTCAGCATCTAATTGCTAAAACAAATCATCAACAGCCAGAAGACGCCCACTGCTGGACGAAGCGGAGGCCTTCGTTCAGCAGTGAACGTCTTAATATGGGCTATAGTTGTTTGCTAAAACAACTATGATGACCTTTAAATATTTTCGTAGTAATCTTTAGTGGGTTATATTTTCTTTAGCAATTCCATAGATATCCTGCTCGATTCACTACATTGATTGATTGGTACATTGTTATTAGGTCGATCATTTGACGCATTTGTCTTTTGTGCCCGGTGTCGTAAGAGTGTAGATTCCTTTGCAGTCTCTGGCTTTGCTTCGGATCAGAGACGCGCCTAATGCGACCTGATTTGAACAAAAACTTGTCCTTATCAGAACACTTGTCCTTTTTTTAAAACAAAATAACTATAAATACGAGCTTCACCCCGCGGTTATATCTGCGTGGACAACTATACAGAAATAGTACCTACGAAGGGTATTTTTTTATTTTAATAATGTTTTAGTAAAATAATCGATAATATTTATATTTTTGCTTCAGTGATTTAGATTTCAAACTGATCTTTAACATAATAATCGGAATGCTTAAATGCTTATATATTCGGCTTATCTTTTATACATAGCCAGGATAAAACTTAACACATCTGTTATAACAGTATCGGGGAATAATATGCATTTTTTTAAATGTAACTATTATAAGCTTGCGTTTGACTATCGTCTAGTCTGGTATATTATATTATTTATTTAAAAGAACGAACAATAGTGCAAAGTATTATTGATAACGATTAACAATATATGTATCTAAGAAAAAAATATGTTATTTCGGTTAAAAATGTATATTAATTCCACTGTAATGCGATTCCGTCCAAAATTTCGTTACTACAACACAAATTAGCTTTATTTATCTTGTTTTTATATTAAATCATACAAGACACCTTTGAAAATAGTACTAGTGTATCATTATATGCGCCAGTTAGTACCTAATTATAGAAAAACCGCATACATACTTATTTTTTTTATAGAAAGAAGGACAAGTGCCACCTCGAGGTGCCAAAAGCTGTTGTAGTGTCCTTTCATAGTCGCAGGCCACACAGAAATGGCATCGGGCACGAAATTGGCACGGGCTCCATTCAAATGTTATACTAAATCCATTGCAATAAGGCACATTGTAAGACATACCAAACGACGTTCTTCGGCAGTAAATCTTAATAATACTTTTCACTATATGGTAAAATATATGGTAATTCGGTGTGTGCCTTATTTCAATACAATACAATATAACTTTATTGCACACCAGAAATATAGAACAACTTACTATTTGTATCAGGGTACATTATTTGGCAGTACAAGGGGCGGCCTTATCACCTTAAGCGTTTTTTCAATGAGTTTAGTATGAAATGTGAATGCAATGGCAAGCCGCCCGTGCCAAGTCCGCGCCCGGCGCCATTTCTGTGTGGCCTGCACCTTGTAGTTATTTACGGGATAGTATTCTCTGTTTAAAGTATTAATTCAGCGCCTTGTTCTTACAAGAGACATTGATACAATGACATGCCTTTAAATAAGTGAAACTATCAAGCTAAAAATAAGACTGTAAGTATATCTTTCATGTTTGGGTGGACCAAAATTGTACGAAAATGTGTATTTGCTTTACCACCGAAATATTTCTTCGTCTACGATAAAAGGGCTACATATGGTCAAAACCGCAATTCTCCTTTAGTTCTATTGGTTTGGATTGAAAAATTGCTGATAACTACAAGTACTGGTTCAGCACTCCTATTCAGAACTCCATCGGAAAGGTTTCCGTTCGGATCCACACTATACGTCCCACTCATCACATTCTCACATTCAGGATGACAAAGACAAGCGAAATTCGAATCAGAAGCTTCCGGCGCCATTCTGAATAGGGGTACTGAACTGGAACTACAAGTTCTTAGTATCAGGAATGCTTAAGCTTCTGACTCAATTAATAATAGCAAAGTGATTTAGAACACTAGAGAAAAAGTTATCACCATACTTTTAATTTTTTTCATAGTACGAGTGTGTATTTGGTTATTTCTTATTGAAAATATAGTATTGTATTAATCACAGCCACATCATAGCATATTGTCATTGAGCTAATATCTATAGACTCACTAACGTGCAAAAAAAATGTGCGCGCCAAAACTCGGCGCTCGCCATAGAGTGCGCCGACTTTTTGAACGAGTTGAACTACGATAAGACACAAGCGCTCAAGCCTAAATTGAACACTATAGAAGCGACTTAACGTCTAAATTCGAACAATTGTGAACTATATAATGCACGTATAGGTACAACGGCACTCGGACGTTTTTTTACTGTTTTCAGTTAGAGATTGTGACTCTTTAGATATTAGCTCAATGCATATTGTCTTGTATTTTATGTTACTGCTACTTGTTCAGAATTATTAATAAGTGAAAATACGTAGGTACTTCAATAGTATTTACTTTCTCATGTGATGACCAAGAAACCCAATACAAATTCATAATATATTATACGGGTATATAAACATAGTGAGCCGTTCACCAAATTCTTTAGTAACTTTGTTTCAAGCCAACTCGATTTAAAGACTAGTAAAACGCGATTGACTCGGTAGAATACTAATTATTCGTCATTGCCACAGATGCCTTTCGCATATATATTTAACAGTAAATAGTGTTGTTATCTCGATTAGTGGAAACTCTTGCCACTAGCATAAGTACAATGTTTCATAGATAGAGGATGGAAACCGAACTTTATTTTTATCACATTAAATACTCGACTAGAACGTAATCACCTGCGCAAACTGTCTTATATTGGTTATTAAATACGTATAAACACTTATCTGAAATGAACGATCATCGTAGCTATGATTTAAAATACTTATGACTTATCACTAAGAATAAATGTCCTACGATATTTTTGCACTACTTTAATAACTGTATAGACTTACAGCTATCCTCCTTACGTGAGATGTACAAAGTTGCGAGCTCTATGCGGAAGGAGTAGATTGAAATGCGTAGTTGTAGTTACTAATCATATAGGATTTTCAGTGTTGTATAATTTTGATATTAGCGTTTTATTTAATATCACTGTTTACCTGAAATAAAACGTATAATAATGTACTTACTTTATCCGAAGCTTTATTATCTGAGATATAGTGCTTGACATAGGGCTTATGTTTCTCACCTTAATTTTTGCTAATATCAGTCACTTCCACCTGGCATTGTGGCGGCATGTTAAAAAAAACCACTTTGGTTTACACAGGCATTCATTGCGAGGAAAATCAAAAAATTCACTTTTCAGGTATAATGCTGCTGTTAATTTGACTGGTACCTTATTCGGAGTTTTATCAATAGAGTCGTATCTGTTATTCCTTGGCGTTAGTAACGTTAATGATGTGAATGCCAATGGGATTGTGATGCATGATCAGTCAGAAGACGTCACTTGGACGAAGACCTTCCCCTTAATAGTGCGGAAGGTTTGCCATAACCCACGCTTGGCAGGCTGCTTGGCGATCGCAAAATGCTCATTACGGCTAACCGAGAGGGCGCTGCTGCCCGTCCTCCGGTGATTCAGTTTTAGGACCATAGGGATGTAACTGTTCGGGATTGCGATTTGTCATTAATTTCACTTGTCACTGTCACAGCTTCACAGTATCACGGAGGGATTTCTCTCGCTATCGTTATCGAATGAATGCATTGATTTCCTTAATTAAATTAAGCAAATCCGTCGGTCTTTTGGCGTTTCATCCTGCCCTGCAGGGTCAAATGAGTTTTGGCAGTGACAGTGACAAGTGTCTATTTTTGACAACTTGTATCCGAATCGCGATCCCGAAAAGTTACATGATAGCCTCGCAGGTCCATTGGATTGTAATGCACAGAGATAGAGAGTGATAGTAATGGTGATAATTAATAAGATACAAAACAAAAACATTGCTTAGACTGGATGTCGATAGATAGGAGGCTGTTCATTACTTTCTAACAGCTGATAATTTTTATATAGTGTGTTAAATACACTACGAACGTAAAATAATTAAACTTATTTTTTTTATTGAATTCCATAGCTGCTGGTGATGCTTTGTGATAAAAAAAAGCGTTAGAAGTGGCTGAAAGACCGGAAATAAGCCCAGGCGTGAAACGTAGTACCTAGCTCAACAAAGCTTCGTATAAGGTACCAGTAGAATTAATGTATTATTTATATAATTTAATATGTTTAGGTACTAAAAAACTTAGTTAAATTATTTTTTGACTAGACGGCCTTCAGCATACTGAAAATTGTTATGTTTGGTTCGATAAGAATTTCGTTTTAGTGTTCTAGAATTGCCTAACGTTTAGTTTTTAAATTTAACCTTACTGCTTATTGACTGTCTAGGTGAACACAAGTATTAACTTGTTATAAGTATACTTGATGTTTCGAATGCTTTCTTGTAGATATGGTGCCCAATATTTAACACGTTAATTTTATACAGAAGAGAGATTTTAGGCTAGGTATTGTTCATGCCCACTCGCTTTGTATTTTAGTTTCAGCAAACTGCACACTATAAAAAAAACAATGTATAGTAAAAAAAGTTTTGCGACTTTACTGAAAAACATTAAGATCTAACAAACCCGGATTTAATATAATTTGCCAATAATAGAAAATTGAGGAACCAGATAAGGATAATTACTTAAGATATAAATAAATAGAAATGCTTTTAGCCAAAAGACAAAAAATACGTTCTTCTGACGGTATCAGATAACACCTGCCCAGTTTCCATGACCGATGCCATACCCAGAACTTTGAGACAGGCTTCGAAGTACGAGCAAAAATGTTGCAGTAATTGTTTTTTATGCAATATTATATTTAAAAAATATATATTCTTCGCCAATAATTCTTGTCTTATATAGTTCTTGTTTTCGTTTGCTTCGCCGTACTTTGAGATACAATTCATCTTTATACACGACATGTATGCAGTCAGTAAAGCAGAAATATTGCGCACATCACTAAACTTAAATATATGAGCAGGCAGTAAGCCAGAAAAATGACACGTCACTATGGAGTTAAATATTAATGTATAAAGAAAAAATATCTGTACAGAATAATCTTCGTCATGCGTGTTATAAACGCTAGTATTTTCTTCCTGTTTCTTATAATTTTAACTGTACTTTGGTCGGCACGGCATATATATAATAAGCTCTTGGATCGGTATTACATTTGCAAACGTGTCCTTGTCTTATCACTATCCGGTGATTTTCTGCCTATTGCAAACTCCAAACTAGTTTTTGGAACGTTCGTTGTTTATAGTAGCGGGGGAAGAAGTTGCCCCCTCATTAAAAATATGTCGTCTTGGCTATTCGCTATGTTATTGTTATTCAGAATAATAATAAATAGAAATTGTTTAATTTAATTTCAAGGAATTTAGTTATTTAATTTAATAAAACGTAAGTTATAAAAATGTATTTTTGTTTTTAATGAATTATGTTTCTTCCATGTGATTTAAGAAAGTGGCAATATGTTTAAGCATTAAAGAAATATGAAATTGATATTATGTATTTTATTTGCAACACCCCTCTATTAAGGGGGAGGCCTTCGTCCAGCAGTGGGCGTTATATGGCTGATGACGATACGGGGTGCAAGGGGGATATCACTAATATCAGATGATTACTAGTAACAAAAAGTTGTTTTTAATTTTGCTTTTTAAATCTTAAACACCAGAAAACACTAGCTTTGAGGACTTAATACAATTGTTATTGCAATAAATAATTATGTATTTTTTATTTATTTAAATTTATTACCTAGTATTTATTTATTTTATTGTTTGGTGTGTAGACCGGGTACCCCATCTTACCTAACTACCCAGGCTTATCCCACCCTCCCCTACTTTGTTTTTCAAGTTATACTGATGAAAATGGGTATTTGGATAGACTTTTTAAAACAACTCAATAACATTTTTTCAAGGGTTGTTGCCAGGGCGTGAGAATGAAAGTAAACGGGGTGAAAATGGGTAGGATTTTTTTTAACCAAGAGGTATGGAATGAAGTGCGAGGCGGGCGACCTCTACTAGTTATAAGTATATTTAATTATATAAGAAAAAGGCACTAATAAAAAAACATAAATTAAACACAAATCTATTTAATTGGGCATGCACTTTATTGATAAAACCTTATTTTGAATACAATCCTTTAAATAATGTAACTCATCTGTTATATAATATTCATTGTATTTTACATACTATAATGAAAATACAAACACCTACTACTTATAATAGATATTTTGTAAAACAACACTGTTCAACTGACATTAAAATAGTACAACTACACATCTGTAGATACTACTAAATCTAAAATAAAAACGTTTCTGCGTAGGTACATATTCAGTTGTAGAAAGTACAGCTAAATAATATCTAATAAACTAAGAATTCTGAATTGATTTTGTATGGCCGTGTATTCGAAATAAATTCGCGTAAGTATAACGCGAAAACGAGGTTATTTATCACCTGCGCGCCGTGCAAAGGGATATAATTATTTAGAAAATAAAACACGATCACAATATGAAGACGTCTCAACACATAACACCATATTTGCGTGAAATTTTGTTTATGGACCGGATGATATGTATTATCATATGTACCTATGAGATAACTATTTCGGACCACGTCCATAAGGTTACCTTTTCTTAATAGTAGGGTATTATAATTATCTGTGCTTTTATCCTTAAGGAAGTTTTTAACGCGTGAAATATTTACGCTGCGGTGCACACGCAAATCCAGGACTAAAGCGAAAGGTATCTCAGTATCTCTAACTATGAGACAGTATTACAATTTAGAATTTTATAGGTGAATGAAATAATAAGTTGAGTTTGTAATCGAATTGAAATAAGATCGTGTAGGGATTGTTCACAGCTTTCCTACATATGCTATGTTATGATGCGTTAGACAAAATGATTCAATCCTAGAGTAGTATAAAACTGCGCCAAATACATTGAGCTAATATCTATAGAAACACAAACGTGCAAAAAAAATGCCCGCACCAAAACTCGGCGCACGCTATGCAGTGCGCCGACTTTTTGAACGAGTTGAACTACGATAAGACACAAGCACTCAAGCCTATATTGAACACTATAAAAGCGACATAACGTCTAAATTCGAACAATTGTGAACTATATAACGCATGTACAACGGCACTCGGATGTTTTTTGACTGTTTTCACTTAGAGATTGTGACTCTTTAGATATTAGCTCAATGGCCTAATACCATACAACTGCGCGCACAGACTATACCTTGGGCTTGACTTCATTAGGTGCTTGTTCATAAAAGATTATCATTAGTCCTGACTATTGGGCTTTTATTTAAGGTATGTATAAATAAGTTATAGGATATTCTGGTCCCTATAGATTACATTTTGACTAAGGTTTTTACACAAAGCTTGATACTTAGCAAACCGGTATTTTACTAAAACTGACTGATTATTTGCGACCGTTGTGATGTCACAGCTGTTTGTCTGAATTGGCATTCATTTATCTCAAACGCAATTTTACACTTTTTTTTAAATAATATAATAACGAGACGAGCTAGACGTTCGCCTGATGGTAAGCATCACGCGTAACAGTATCAATGCCAGAATTGTGAACTTGCGAACTAAATAAATCCTACGCCGCTCTGCACTGCGCTCGTCACCCTGAAATTTAGATATGTCAAATCTCTTCATGCCCAGTTATTTCTCTGGTAACAATGCCCTTCAACCCGAAACACAGTAATGCTTGCACATTATTTGAATGACTGGCAAAGGTGTGGTACTTCCCCAGGCAGATTCTGCAATAGAGTAGGACTCTATTGCAGAACTAGCGCTGTGTGTTTGTTTGGGCAACTCTATAGAATCTTTTCTCAGTAGGATCCAGGTAAACCGCAGGCTGATTAAAGTGAGTTGATAACAATGTGAATAAAATTTAATCAATGTCGTTTAACATATATACTCAAATTTAATATGAGATCAATAGTGTTCTCAATTAGTCTGTGATGAGATCGATTGGCCATGCGGGCGAAGCCGCGGCGCGGTTAATAAGTTTATTAGTTACTAGGTATACCATTGATCTTATTAGTTACTAGGTATACCATTGATGTTATTAGTTACTAGGTATACCATTCATCGTATTAGTTACTAGGTATACCATTAATCTTATTAGTTACTAGGTATACAATTCATCTTATTAGTTACTAGGTATACCATTCATTTTATTAGTTACTAGGTATACCATTCATCTTATTTGTTACTAGGTATACCATTCATCTTATTAGTTACTAGGTATACCATTCATCTTCCGTTCTTTCATTAAATTCGTTATTGTTTTAAAATTTATTCGTGTTTTAATAGATACCTTACGTACGTATACGTATACGTTACGTAGGTACCTATTATTGTGGCAAATTCGTATGTGTTTTTTTTTCGTTTCCTACTTATTACGAAGTTTGCTCGAAACATGCTTTTTTTTTAAATAGGTAGGTTTATATCGAGATTGGTACCAACCGTACCTACTTAGTATTCATAATAGTCTAAAGAAAATAAACTAATGTATACAGGGGTAACTGGTAACTCGACATATTCCCGGCAGGACCAGATAGCCACACAATGTATGGGCGAAAGTTAATAGTATGCGAGATATTTATATTAAACTTTGTGTTGTAGGGGTTTTTACAGAAAAAAATAGTTATTTGTCTATGATAGTAAAAAAAAAACAAAAAAAGTACGCTCAAGACGTTCTAAGTATTTTTTAATATTTTATTGCATTTAAAATAATTCTCCCAAATTATTTATTTCACTTTTTTTTTACTGTTTTGTTAGCGCCCCGCTATCCGATCCCGCCGGAAATACGGTGTTACAAGTACCCCTGTAGATACAGACAGGGGTGTACGTTGACTCTATGTACCTACATCTCAAAGACTAAAGTAGTAGACTAAACTAAGCGTAAGGTAAATACATAATCTTATATAAGTAGTCTCATAAATTGCTTCAGAAAATAGTAAAGAAAGAGCACAATAATAATGGACTCAAAATATTTGTCCTAAAATGAATACACAGCCTTTTATAACCTAAACAACAAAAGTATAATAAGTACCTATATTCTAGTTATATTTTGAATAATAACCGTTTAAAAATATACTTCAACATAAAATTGTTCAAAACTAAAACAACTAACCAAAATATTTGTTCTTGATATTAATTATACCTAAAAAAATACGACTTGTATAATCATTAATTACGGTAGATTATCCGTAAAAGAAGGTTTAACACAGTTTAGCAATAAACCCAATTTGACTCAAATTTGGGTACATTATCTAAAACTATAAATTATGCATTAAACACACAGTAAAGTCAACAATAAATAAATAAGAAACAATATTCAATATTTAATAAAAAAAATAACAAAAAACGAAGTAATATTTCGAGATCCAAATGGGTGCTTATATTAAAACTCCAAATAGGGTAGATGACTGATGTTTATATCGTTGAAACCAATAGGTTTGATGTAAATTTTAGTAAATATAATATGTTTATTGAAAAATATATTTAAATCGGTTATTAATGTACTGATATATAAGCGTTTAAAGTTTTTGGTAGAGAAAACTCTGTCCCTTTCCCACAAAACAAAAAATTACGTCACGCCTCTGTGCGCCATACTTGTCAGAATACAATTTATATGACGTACAGAAAAGTGACGTCATGATCTCCTCTCTGTCTAGCATTATAAGTTGCTTATTTTTGATCAGATTTAAATTTTGTTTTCATTAATCAGCTATATTTATGGGCCACATTTAAATAGGACTTTAAAAAAATCAGTCACCTAGCCTATTTAGCATATTCAATGTTAAAAGTCTTTTCAGGTGTAGGCACCTACTTTTCGCCTAAAGTAGGTACCTACGTTCTTCTTCTCTTACAGTTACGTATCCTACCAAAGTACTAACCCTGATATTAAAAAATAAATAAATTGATGTATATCCTTAGCCAATGAAAGTTTTTATTACTTACGTAGTAGTAGTTATTCTACATGACTGCCAAACTTTTTACCGCCAAAAAAGTCTTAGTATTTTTTTAAACGAAGCAGTAAAAAAACAGTATTAAAGAAATCCGCCCTCAACACGTCAATGTTTCTACAACAATAAAACGACACATGCATATAAATAATTGAAACTAGCATAAATTATATACTTAAGTGAGTATGTACCTATTTTTTTCGTTTTATTTTATATTATACTCTTAAAGTTAACATAAAAGCAGATAGGTATTCAATAACATGATCATGTAACCAGCTACATAACTGGGCTACACGGTTAAACCTACACGATTCTATAGACAACGCAACGCTACGATTACAATATACGATTATAATGTGCAGTTGTGCACCTAAATACATCTATTAAAAAGGGAACTTATGTCTACGATTATAATTTCCCTATACGACGTGTAACAAATAGGTTCAACAATACTGAAGATTATGTTATGTACTTATGTATGTACTCATAATTACGACCAACTTTTACTATGGGCCCAACCCTGAAATCGCAAAAAAACATCTGTTCCATACAAAAGTTTCATTGACCTTGCTTTGAGCTGGGTTTTTTTCGGGATTTCAAGATAGGCCCATATTAATAATTGTTTATAATGATGAGTACCTACATACATACCCTTTAGTACCTATTGTTGAACCTTTTTGTTACATATTGTATATTAATAAAATTTGAATAATAATACCTACCAAAGATATCGTCGTTGATGCCTACCTTGTACATTATGATACAAGTGGGCTATGTTGGTCATTATACTCGAGGCGGTATTATAATACGGGAGCCGAGAGTGTAATGATCAACGCCCACACGTTTAATATGAGAATTTTATCACACTTGCGAGGAATAAAACAGAATTGTATTGCTATTAAGTTTTTTTTAAATAATCAACCACACAGCGAAAACTTTAAAAATGATTTGCGGAAAATGGCGCGCAAGCCAGCGATGTGCGCGTGTGACATTTTTTTTAGCCGCATAAATAGTTACTCTTTGTGGGTCCTGGTATATCAGGTTATGTAAAAAAAACAGTTATCCGATTTATCCGCTTAAATTAAGAATGCTTCGTATACATCAGAGAAATGTTAAAGAGGTAAACCCTTCCTCCAAGGTATACCTATACATACATATTTAACATGCAGTGCGGTACAAACTTAACCGGGATATAATAAATAAATAAATATCGGTGGACATTATTTACACAGCGCCATCTAGCCCAAACTAAGCAAACACAAGCGCTCTAATATAAAGTAAAAATCACGCGTGTTTAATATCTTGGATTATGAGCCTCAAACCGATGTAATAAGATCCACGTTACGAGTTACGAGCAAGTGTGATGAAAAACTATAACATACAGTTCACAAATACGAACATACATATTATTAATAAAACATACGAATAAGTAATTATGTAGACAATTATGTGATCAATTATTATTATGCATCATAACATCCATAACTTCAAGGCGACAAAACTACCCACAAGTGATCAAATTATAGGTACAGTTTCTGAAACTATCAAATGATAAAAAAATGGCGATAGGTAGGTACTAGCTACTCATCCTATGCTAAATAGAGCAGGCACATATGTCTCCCGGGTTTACACGTAATGAGCCGAATATACACATAGTAAATGCTTAAAATTAACTCTTATATAAAAAAAACTAACTACTTAAGAGTAAATTAAAGGAAAAAATTATAGTTGCAAACAACGAGATGGCAGTCAAACGCAAGCCACAACAAAAAAAGTTTTAAAAGGACCTCATTGGTGAGGCCCAACCTCGAGGAGACTACCAAGCACTTAGAACGAGAAACAGTTTTTGCAGTTTCCTTTTTGCCGACATAAGTAGGTATTCAATTTAATAACAATTCTACATATTATACGAGCATTTGTAGGTACAAACATAATAGCTTTAAGAAACCAAGGCTTAAGTAAACCCTTAAATAAAGTACCATATAATAGAAAACGGTTACAAGAAAACTCATATAGTTTTCTTGTAACTTGGTCAAATCTTAAGAAGATTTTGATCAATAAAATTGAAAATTATTACAAGAAAACTAAAGTAAGTTGATTAAATCTTCTTATCTTATTATTATTATAATCTACTAGATGAGCCCCGCGGTTTTACCCGCAATTGTTGGGATAAAAAGTAGCCAAAAAAGTAGTATTCCAATGTATAAGCTATACCAAATTATATCCAAATCCGTTCAGTAGTTTTTGCGTTTTTGTTTTTATGTGTTTTGAAAGATTAACAAACACATAATATTAACATCCATACATACAAACTTAAGCGCTTATAATATTTGTAGGATAAAACTGAAAGTGATTACACGATAATATGAATGTAAGTAGATCAGATTTAATCTATAAAATTGTAAATGATTAGGTAAAAGAAAACTAAAGAATGTTGATGAAATCTTCTATCTATACAACTGAAAATGAAATTACAAGAAAACTAAAGTTGATTACATTTTCTTAATTAAATAAAATTTGATGATCTTGTAATAATTTTAAATTTTATTATATTTTATTTTATTACATGAAAGCTTAAGTATGTTGATCAAATCTTCGTCTTGCTTAATCTATAAAATTAAAAATGATTACAAAAAAACTAAAATCAATGTAGTTAATAGGCTCAAATAACGAAAAAAAAAATACCCCTGAAAAAAAAGACCTACTTACTTCTTACACATTAAGGCTAGTGTTAGAGTAATATTAACTTCAGTCGCAAATGTCAGATAAAGCAATAAGTGAATTGCTTTATTCAAACCTTGAAGGAATTAGCTCTCCGTGATTCATACTTAACTATAACTCAGAGGTGCTTGCCACGAGAGTCCTACGTGACTCAGAAGAACGTTAGTGCGAAGCACGCTCTTGCGAATAAAATTTGACTGACTTGTTAGTGCGAAAACGAGCCACTGCTAAAACAATGTTTGATGCGCGCCCACTGCCCGATTAACGACCGTCAGCGACCGATGTAAGAAAATCTAGCCTCATATTATTATAACTAAAAGCATTTTAAATGAAAAACTTATTATGTTTGTGGCACAGCAGCAGTAAGTATCGTGATCATCACTGTTGAATTTTTATCGTTGCTACAAAAAACTACTAAATACTTCGACGTTGCCGTATGTTATGATGCAGAATAGATTTTGGGGGCGTACGTATGGCTTACAGGTCGAAGGCTAAGGTGCTTGGGATAGATTCGGAGGTGAAGCAGGTGGCTTGATCGGCGGCGGCGTCGTCCTCCTTGGCTTGAGCCGCGGCGGCAACTTTGGCGACATGTCTGGCTTCGCGGAACGCAGCCTCTTCCGCCTCGGAACACGGGATATCAAAAATCTCCGAGAAAAGGGCGGGTGGACTGATGTGCGCCCAGTGCTCGCGGCACCAGTCCAACAGCACGTTGTGGCGCTTTCCGATGGCGCGAGCCGCGCGCGCGGCATTCGTCAGAGCATCCAGTCGTATCCAGCTGTCTTCCCCGCTTTCCAATACCTGTCAAACCGTATAATTTGCTTTAATCTCATTTTGTTTTAAAATCATTAAATATACCTCTTATCTAATTCTACCTAAATGGACACTTACTATACACCGTGACTTTTGTATGTGTGATACCGAAGCGATACACGAAACAAGTTAAGTAAGTTAAGTAAACTTAAGTTGCTATTAGGTAGGTACCTATATATGTATAAAAGTTTAACGGTCGTAAAAGCATTCGAGCGCTTGACATTCGTCACTCGCCGTTTCAGTAAAATGGTTATTTGATTTTCACCTTTTTATTTAACTTCCTGTTTTTTTTTAATTCTGTATAATAATATAATAGTATAAATAAACTGACGAATAAATTTATAGTGACGGTGTATAAACCAATCTTGACATGTAAAACAATATAATCTAACTGTAGTGTACAGCTCATAATGATAGTTGCTGGCTTGGTTACTAGCAACTCAATATAGACACTCATCAACGTCACGTCGCTGACTTCATGCGACCGTAGCTGACTTCTTAGCATAGCCAACTACTTACTGTCGAGCGGAGCACAAGTCAGTCGATACCCGGCCGCCGAGGCAACAACACCACTAAAGTGTTACGGTGCAAGTGTGTGAATATATATGTATATATATAGTGTAGTGAAGTGAAGTGATATAGCACAAACGGAGGATACTACAACTGACGCAGCCGGTAGGATGAACCGTGAGTAGAGTGACAATATCATGTTTTAATTGTCAGTCATTTTTACAGAAATTAAGAGAAGTTTGACATGTTTTAATATTTTCTCATATGGTAAAAATACCATAACAGTGAAATACAATGCTCGCAATCTGTGTAAATTTTATAAAAATAAAGATTTCGTTGAGATTCAAATTAAAAAAGCAGCATGTGAAGCTAGACTCCCTTAAAAAAAAAAAAAAATATATATACCTACAGTTCATAAAAAATAGCCATCGATGAAGCAAGCGTATAAGTCCTGAAGAGCCTCGCAGTGCCATCGGATGAGCCCCTGCCTAAGGTTCACTGGGTGAACGAGTGGCCATAGCCATCGATGAAGCAAGCGTATAAGTCCTGAAGAGCCTCGCAGTGCCATCGGATGAGCCCCTGCCTAAAGGTTCACTGGGTGAACGAGTGGCCATAGCCATCGATGAAGCAAGCGTATAAGTCCTGAAGAGCCTCGCAGTGCCATCGGATGAGCACCTGCCTAAAGGTTCACTGGGTGAACGAGTGGCCATAGCCATCGATGAAGCAAGCGTATAAGTCCTGAAGAGCCTCGTAGTGCCATCGGATGAGCCCCTGCCTTAAAGTTCACTGGGGGAACCATAGCCGTCGATGAAGCAAGCGTATAAGCCTTGAATAGCCTCGCACTGCCGTCAGATGAGCACCGACTCATGTTGAATTTTAAATTTATACCTACATAGATGTATTCATTGTAACAATTACCTCACAGATCGATAGGGAGTCAAGCTTCACATACTTTGTTTTTTCAAGCATGGTTAAATTAATTTGATTTATTGTTAATAATAAAAAGAAGTTTTTAGGGTTTACCGGTGGATTCAAAATGAATAGTTTACCACACCTGGAACCATTTGACTGTGAAGGTGATCCCCTTAGTGTTGGCTCAAGGTGGGAAAAATGGAAACGAGGCTTAGAAACCTATCTAGTAGCAGCCGACATCGAGCAACCAACAAAGAAAAGAGCTACTTTATTGCACATGGGAGGAATAAGCTTCCAAGACATATATAACATACCGGGAGCACACATACAAAGCACTGAGAATGAAGATACCGACATCTACAAAGTAGCTATCACAAAGCTTGACGATTACTTCTCTCCAAAACAAAGCACAAGATATGAGAGACATCTATTTCGGTTAATGAAACAGGAACCCAACGAAAAGTTCGAAAAATTTTTGATACGGCTGAGAAAACAAGCCAGTAAATGCAATTTCAAATGCACAGACGAAAACATAATTGACCAGATTATAGAAAAATGCTCCTCCGATGACCTTAGGAAAAAAATTCTGAAAGCAGGAGATGAATTCACACTACAAGAAATTATAATAGAAGCTAATACCCTGGAAAGTGTGAATCGACAGTTGGAAGAGTTTGGTGATAAATCATTGATGGATGGGCAACCAACCAGTGTCAACAAGATACACACAAATTTTACACGTCGTGCTACATTACAAAATAGTGCACCTACAAAAGTCATGAAATGGACCAGATGCGGTCTTTCCCATCGTGACGCACAGGAGTGCAAAGCAGTGACACTGACATGTTTGAAATGTGGAATCCGTGGTCATTTTGCAAGAGTTTGCCGATGGAAGAACATACGGAAAAGACAAACAAACAAGCCATCGGAAGCATGGACCACAACAAAGAAGCCTAGAAACAACGAAGAAACCCAGGGTACTTCAAAAAGAGCCGTAGAAATCGATTATGTTTTTCATATAGACGATGACTCGACGTTACAATGTTCTATCGGGGGAGTTACCACGGAATTACTGATTGATTCAGGGTGTAAATGCAATTTAATCACGGACAGGACTTGGGAGATGTTAAAACATAATAAGGTGCATGTTTTTAATATGGTTAGGTCTCCAGACAAAACTTTCTATGCATACGGAAGTACTGACTCTCTTTTTGTTACTGGATCGTTCAAGGCAAACATTCAAATTAATGACTCGAAAGAAATCGCAATATTCTATGTCATTAAAGACGGAACTAAAGACCTTTTGGGTAAGCGCACGGCTATGGCCCTAGGTGTCTTACAAATTGGTATAAGAGCCAAAGCTAACCAGACCTCTCCTGTAAACTCGGTAAACGATCTGGACGTGTTTCCGAAATTTAAAGACGTCCTTGTAAAGGTACCCATTGATGAGGCGGTAACACCAGTATGCCAGCCTTATCGTAGGATTCCAATCCCTTTAGAAGACAAGGTGACAAAAAAATTAAAAGAATTGCTAGACCTTGACATCATCGAAGAAGTAAGTGAGTCTTCCCCATGGGTATCACCTATGGTACCCATCTTAAAGGAAAATAAAGACATCCGCTTATGCGTCGACATGAGACGAGCTAACTCTGCCATTATTCGGGAAAAACATCCTTTACCAACCATGGAACAACTTATGCCTCAATTTAGACACGCGAAAGTCTTCTCTCGGCTCGATATTAAAAATGCTTTTCATCAGGTAGAAATTGAAGAAGAGTCTCGTGATATCACAACCTTCATAACTACCAAAGGTATGTTTAGATATAAGAGACTTATGTTCGGGATTTCATGTGCACCAGAAATGTTCCAGAAAATTATGGAGAGAATGCTCATTGGCTGCGAAGGTACGGTAAATTTCATAGATGACATAGTAGTTTTTGGCTCCAGTGAAGAAAAACACGACAGGCGTCTGAAACGGGTACTCGAGGTCCTGGAAGAAAACAACGTCTTACTCAACAAGGATAAGTGTGTCTACAAGGTTAGTAAAATTACCTTTCTTGGACACGAGCTTTCCCCGACAGGAGTCCGACCGCTCCGAAATTATATAGAAAACGTCCTAAACTTCAGACCTCCTATTACCATTGACGAACTTCAGAGTTTCCTGGGACTCGTTACTTTTGTGGGGAAATGGATTCCGAATTTAGCTACATTAACAGAACCTTTCCGAAGTCTTCTTAGACTTAAGTTGCCTAAACACTGTAACATACAAAAAATACTGGTCGGACGGAAAAGAAGAAGCATTCAAAACATTAAAAACCTTCCTGGGTAACATAAAAACACTGGGCTACTATGATCCCCAACATAGGACACAGGTGATTGCTGATGCCAGTCCAGTAGGACTCGGTGCAGTTCTCATTCAATTTAATTCCCTTGGTCCTCGCATTGTTGCATATGGCAACAAAAGTTTAAGTGACTGCGAAAAAAGATATTGTCAAACTGAAAAAGAAGCCTTAGCTTTGGTATGGGCTGTCGAACACTTCAAAATGTATCTTTTTGGAAAGGACGAATTCGAGTTAGTAAGTGACCACAAACCCTTAGAGGTTATATTTGGAAAAACGTCAAAACCTTGTGCACGAATCGAAAGGTGGGTCCTGAGACTACAAGCTTTCAACTACAAAGTCGTGTACCGGCCAGGGAAAAGTAACATAGCTGACCCTCTTTCTAGACTATGTGTTTCCAATGGTAATACAGCTCAATATCCGACCAGGTGCATATTAACCAAGTTATCGAGTACTCTACACCCACAGCACTCACTCTAGCAGAAATCAAACAAGCTTCTGCTCACGACAATGAAATCACAAAGGTAAGGAAAGGTTTATACCACAACACTTGGGACGATGATATCAAGTGCTATAAGGTCTTTGAAACGGAACTGTGTCTCGAGGAAAATATTCTTTTGAGGGGAAGTAAAATTGTGATTCCGCAAAAACTGCGGCGACGAGTACTAGAAGCAGCCCACGAAGGTCATCCAGGTATAGTATCTATGAAACAAAGGTTACGCACGAAAGTTTGGTGGCCAAAGATAGACAAGGATGCAGAAAACATGGTAAGAAATTGCAGGAGTTGCACTTTAGTGTCTGCACCAAACCCACCAAACCCAATGAAGCGTCGTGAACTTCCCACAAAACCGTGGGTTCATGTTGCTGCTGACCTTTTAGGACCACTGCCGTCAGGTGAGTACCTATTTGTAATTATTGACTAATACAGCCGATACAAAGAAATCAAAGTTACAAAAACAATAACTACATTTGAAATAATCAAATTGCTAAAAGAAATATTTTCACGTCTTGGGTATCCAGTTACCATTACAGCCGATAATGGTAAACAATTTGTTAGTGCTGAGTTTAGGTCATACCTACATGAATGCGGAATACAACTTTACTCTACCATCCCATACTGGCCACAACAAAACGGTGAAGTCGAAAGACAAAACAGAAGCATATTGAAAAGACTACGAATCAGCCAGATCGAGAAGAAAAACTGGAAGGAAGAACTTCACAAATATATGATGATGTACAGCAGCACACCGCACGCGACAACTGGTAAGACGCCTTCTGAGTTATTTTTCAACAGGCAGTTTAGAGACAAAATTCCTTCCTCTACAGATGTAGAAAACCAGCAAAATGACTCTGAAGTACGCGATAGAGATCACCTGCACAAAGAACAGGGTAAGAATTACAGCGACCGCAAAAGAAAAGCTACATACAGCGATATGCAGGTGGGTGATAAAGTTTTTGTCAAATTTTTTATCAAAGACAATAAGCTGACCCCAAACTTCTCACCGGTTCCTCACACCGTAATCCAAAGTGACAACCAAGGCGATATTAGGGTAAGAAATGATGAAACGAAGCATGAATACCGTAGAAATGTCGTTCATTTAAAAAAGGTTGGTGGAGAATGGAAGGTAATGAATCAAAATAATGAAGCTAGCTCAAACGAGTCCCATAATGAAGGAGAAGATGAAAATGAAGATAACAGCTCAGAAGAAATAAGGATGGTAGTATTGGAATGATTCGTCCTTATCAATGGGTACGATAAGTATATTTCTAATATTTAAAAGGTTTGATTTTGACTTGAATGGTCCAGAGGAAACATCATACAAACTTCCTCATATTTGTATAAACGCAGATATTAATCAACGCTAGGTTACATATACAATTATAATTATACTTTGCTGATTGCTGTAACTTATAAACTAAGTTTCCTTGATACATATGTTGTAAAATGATAAAGCTTTTTATTTACAAAAAGGAAGAGATGTAGTGTACAGCTCATAATGATAGTTGCTGGCTTGGTTACTAGCAACTCAATATAGACACTCATCAACGTCACGTCGCTGACTTCATGCGACCGTAGCTGACTTCTTAGCATAGCCAACTACTTACTGTCGAGCGGAGCACAAGTCAGTCGATACCCGGCCGCCGAGGCAACAACACCACTAAAGTGTTACGGTGCAAGTGTGTGAATATATATGTATATATATAGTGTAGTGAAGTGAAGTGATATAGCACAAACGGAGGATACTACACTAACTATGCCTTTAGTTCCTATATAAGTAACTGATACCAATTTTGAGTTTCACCTACTGAACACAGGGCTGTCCAGCCCGTCGCGCCCAGTTGGTGAATAACCCATTTCAAGATCATCCGATTTTTTTCACGGTAAAAAAAATACCCGGTTTAATATTACCGCAAAATTATTATCGTTTAAAAATCTACTAACGACTAACTAAACGAGTGAATAACGATTCACTCGTTTAGTTTCAACGAGCTCCTTATTATCGTTCGGAAGATAGGTACAGGTTGAAATAGGTAGGACGGATAGACAAACAGACAGACGATATAGGCAGAGTAACATGGCCCCTTTGAGTACGGAACCCTAAAAACGAGTAGATGGTCAGTAAAATCGTGTAAAATGTACACTTACAGTACGACAGAAAGCGTTGCACAGTTCGAGATGCCATCTACGGATCTTCTGCGGCTCGATGAGGTTCTTGCGGTTAGAACAAAAGAGGAGGCAGCCGGAGTAAGTCGCCATCTCCGCATCAGACAGTCGCAGCTGTACGAGCGACCACACGTATGTCAGCAGAGATTTGGCGAACTTGGGCTGAAACAAAAGCATCTACATTTGAGAGCCAGTATCCACGGCCTGGTGAGTTTACCAATATGGATCTCACTACCCGTTTGGGGCCGAGTCGAACGCTGAGTACGAATATAGGTACGTTATACAATCTGTAACAAAAAGGTTCAACAATACTGAAAGGTATGTACGTATTCATCATTATGAACAACTTTTACAATGAGCCCAACCCCGAAATCTCAAAAAAAAGCAGCTGTTCCATACATAAAGTTCATTGACCTTGGACAAAATATATGGAATAGCTGTTTTTTTTTCGCTATTTCAGGGTTGGCCCCATAGTAAAAGTTGTTCATAATGATGAGTACATAATATATACCTTGCAATGTTATCACACCTTTTTGTTACACGTTGTAATAGAGCATCACACAGCGAGGCTGACGTGCTGTGGCGCGTATGTTTTTACGCGTACGTTTTTACGTGCGTCCGCTGACATCAGCGACATAGGATTATAGGCCAAAATCTGTAAAAATTCATGAATAAACCTTATTTCAGTAATTACTAAGCTATGGTTTTTTTATAATTATTTTCCGCATGTCGTTCAATACAGTCGAATTAGGCCTCATCTAAATGTTTCCAATAACCATACAGTTTAAGAGTTTAAGGTAAGATCTTTTAATATTTCAAGGACAATTTAAAGTGGTTACCAAAAATGACGGTGTATCATAAGCACGTCCCATCATGTAAAAGGTACTTTTATACGAACAAGATACTTACACCATACAGAAGCGAGAGTTCATCTTTCGTGAGCGTATTTCCATCCTCGAACATGATTACATCCCGAGTGGAGAACCGTGAGGCGTGAGTAAGCCACAGCTCAAAGAGCCCAGTCTGTCAACAGAAAGAACTCATTTGAAGAGTTAGCTTCAAGACACCTTACCTATGACGTACTTAAGAACATTTTCTCAAAGAACGACCTTCCGTTTCTGGCACGTCCTCTTCCTTGTTATTTATGATATACAAGCTGATGTTTTGCATCCCCGCAAAATTTACAGAGGAAGATATACTTATCGTATTGAACAACTTTTACTATGGCGACAACCCTGAAATTGCAAAAAAAACAGCTGTTCCATACATTTTGTCCAAGGTCATAGAACTTAGGTATGGAACACGATTTCAGTATTGGCCCCAAAGTAAAAGTTGTCCATAATGATGAGTATATCTACCTCTGTAAATTTGGCAGGAATACAAAACAACAGCTTTTAGGTATCGGTATACCTACCAAATAAATTAAAATAGGTTTATATACTGATTGTAAGTAACAGAAGAAGTTATTTTATTATATAATAATAATTTATAAATATTAATACTTATTTTATATTTTTGATAATGTTAATATAATTTAACAATTAATTCAATATAATATTTCAATATATTTTTCGCAATTTTAAATGACATGTAACAATGGAGTTATCAATAAAGTATTGTATTGTATTGTATATAAATAGGCTGAAAAACACGGACTACTTATACTACAACGTTTCGAAACAAGCCACATATTTTCTTGTAAAATTACAAATTAAAAACAATAATAGAAAAAGTACTTATTAATTCCGTTTAAGCTTAATCAAGTTTTTTAATTAGGAGAGAGCTTGGTTGTAAAATTCACAAAAATTGAGTATCTACTCAAGTAAAAATTTACAATGGCGCCAAATTCTACCATTCCTCGACTAAGTTCGATTAAACTTACTCATCAGCCAGAAGACGTCCACTGCTGGACGAAGGCCTCGCCCTGAATAGGGAGGTGTTGCCATAATCCCCACGCTTGGCAGGCGGCTTGGGGATCGCAGAATGCTCACCACCGTAAACTGAGAGGACGCTGCTGCCCGTGCCCGTCCTCCGGTGGGCCTGGATGCAATTTTAGGACATACCCGGTACCCAGATCCCGACAAAACTTAATTTTCTGCAAATGAAATTTAAACCCTGTGTTCTATGAAACATGGACTTTTTCCAATTATAAAAACAAGGTGGTTAGACTTGTAGTTTTAAAAAAATTATTTGCGAGAATCTCCATTCATTTGAATGTCATTCCAAGGTGAACTATTTATAATTGTACTATCATTTTATAGGTGCAGATCAAAATATCGCCATCTTGGTTTGGAATATGTTATGAGATGTCATTCGGATAAAATAGCAGGGGGAGGAGGAGGAAGAATAAGGTAAAGGAATTTAACAATCCTATAAAACATACCTATGCCACAAAATAGACAACTTATCTTTAAATGGTTTCTCCCCGTAACAAGAATATAGGTACATGAATGAATATATTGAGTTTAGAAGGCTTTTAATTAAATTGAAGGTATATTTTACCTTGACCAGAATGATCTGGTCGTCTTTATCCAGAGTGGAGAATGCTGTCTGATGCTTCGAAAAATCAACCACCTGACCGATGGCGGGAGTGATCAAGTCGGCCATCCTCTGCCAGAGCTGCAGCCGCGTGTCCGTCACCGGGTCGGTCGTCGAACTGGCCACCTCAGGCCCTGCAGGTCCTACACACATTACCAGTAAAGCAGGAGATAAATACTTATAAAGCAAGATTTGTTATTTCAAAATGTTTATTTTTATAAATACTTATAAGAAGATAAGTCACTTTTGGGGCCCCCAAAAGTTACTGAATGGCAAATTGTGTGGTACGAGTATAGAGTAGTGTTAGTACGTAATATGAACGTACGCATACTTGCTCGGTAAATTTACAGGTATCACGGTATCAGGTAGGTACTAAAGGTATAAAGCTCCAAATCCAAAATCCAAATTTAATATCTCAAAACTGCATACTAAACATTTTACTAACATACTAAATATTTTGCATGCCATGGAGCACCAGCTCTTGCTAGAGCATGGCGATCTCAACTTTGTGACTAAGTAATTTGGATTGTCTCTAGACTTTCATCGGTCTGGATACAATCCTTTTGTTTTTTGTTGTGTAGTAGGCTAAGTAGTCTTTGTAGTTTGTTGTAGTTAATAAAGGCTTATGCCTAAAAAAATAATTAAAGTAATTTATACCTATCTGTCTGTAACCTATGTCTACAGAAATAAATATTTTGAATTTGCACATATAGATCTCAAAACGTAGATTTTTATTATTTTATTACCACGTTGGTTTCTGCGCCTGTTAAAAGCTGAGCAAGAATCGCTCTCTATATCTCTCGTTATCCGAGTTCACAACATAAATTATAGACACACCGACAAAACTGACCTTCATTATTATCCAAATTGTTCACAGTGTAAGTGACGGGGAGCAGTACGTGCATGCTGCGCCACTCATCGTCCTCAGGCGTCATTGCTGTGAACTGTGCCATTGTGGCCAGCTTCCTAAGCTCCTCTTGCACGATTTGCTGTATCTGCCTGGCCCTAGCTGCAGCGGGGTCCCTTGCAGGTGCTGCCATCATTTCTGGGGCTTTCTTTTGCGCCGGTAGGTTGTCGTTGGATTCTTCATCACGCACCCTCTTGGGCTGGCGACCGTACCGGACCGCTAGAAAATATATTTCTATGGTCATATTTAATTTCAAGAGCTACTTATTCTATATATATCGGGTGTTATTTAGTAATATGAGGAAAAAACTTAGTTGTTTTATGTACATGAAACAGAAGCTGTGTCAAGATTAAGTTACCAGCTTTGCTTCAAATCTGTGCTCCAAACCGTAGCCGGGGTAAGGAGGAAGTTCCTATCTCGATGAGGAACAGCAATAAATGAGGCTTAGCTTTGACAATTACCGTGTAACAGTTTTTTGCAGCGAAATGTTATGAGAAACCCTTTCTCCGAGGTTTTTTGTTTTGTGTTTCGGCAAGTTCCTTTGAGAGAGAGAGAGAGCTAAATCCTCCAAGGTGCCTTTATTAACTACAACAAAATACATACCAATGTAACTGCTAAAACTATTTAACCGTCTACACAAAAACAAAAGTATTATTATGTCCAGACCAATGAAAGCCTAGAGACAATTCAAATGCTCAAACCTACTACCAGTCAGCAGCATATCCAGCTTGCTGGCGGAAAAAACTTCCAAAAGGGATATACATAACTATAACACGGTAATTCATAGAGTGATATAATTATATGATTAGACTAGCTGACCCATCCCAGCTTCGCACGGGGTAAATACCCAGTTTAAACCGACTTCAAAAAAAGGAAGTTATCAATTCAACACGTACGTATGTAATATTAGCTGTGCCCTGCGGTTCCACCCGCGTGAGGAAGAAAAACGGCGCAGATGATAATAAAAAAATACCTATAATGTTGTCATAACAATACGTTTAAAAACCAAGTACTTCCCATACGAAGTTTTATCCCACATTTCACCCCCTTAAATCATCCCTGTCAAAAAATATTACTAAAATCCAATTTTATTTTGAATGTACCTACTACCCAAACACCAATTTTCAATCAATCAATATAACATCAAAAACAAAGAACTTACATAAAAAGTTTCATTCCCCATTTTACCCCCTTAATTCAGCCCTCTATAACTAACTATAAACTACCTACCTGCCAAATTTCAGCTTCAGAGATCAAGTAGTTTTCGAGATTTTGTGTTTAGTCAGTGAATATATGACTGATTTTCGCTTTTATATATATACTCGTAGTTGGTTAGGTAGGTTGGGTTAATGGGAGAGATATGCTAAGCTGTACCTTTAATTACCACCAAAACACCGATTTTATCGAATAAAGAATGAGACTTAAAAAGTAGCCTATAATGTAAATCCAATTTTTATTATGTTTATTATATTGCGAAATTTCGTCGAATTCTATTCTTTAGATTTAGCGTTTACTTGGTACAAAGATTTTGGTAAACAGACATACCTAGTGAATTCCAACAGATGGCAGCACTAAATCGGAGACTTATACCAAAGCTCAGATAAAAACAATTAAATTTTCAAAACATTACCTTCTTCTTCTTCGTCGAGTCGATGATCCAAAAAAATATAATTATAAAAAACCTATTCTATACTATTTTCTCCCAGTATTTGGCCACTGCCATCCCGCAAGGAGTAGCCTTATTCAGGTCTTCTAAGGTGCAGGAACTCGGGCACCGAGGACACGACAGTAGGTGCAACATGGTCTGCGCAGGCGCTCCGCAGTCGCACTGTGCTCTCTCGGTGTCCAAGTATCCCCACTTGACCAAATTACTCCTGCAGCGGCCCACTTGGGTGCGGAGTCGATTTAAAGACTTCCACGTGGGCCACGGGAGGTCGCCGCCTACTGGGAGTTCTTCCATAGGTTCTGGAAAGTCAGGCGGTGGGGAGTGTGTTTTGTTGTGTGTGTGTCTTCCACAGGTTCAGGCGGGCTTCTCTCGGCTGATCAGTTAAGTAAAACATTACCAATTAACATATTAAAAGAGTGCTTATTATTTGAAAATTACTAAAATAATAAAAGTGACTAAATCGTGTTTTCAAAAATAGCGTACAGTGTAAACTTTTTTATTTTAGGTATTATGAATCCTGAGTCCTGAATCACGCAAACGATATTTTGTGTGCCCGTTGAACCAGTATTAGGTGATTTTTACTGCTAAGATAGAAATAGTGTGCAGTTGTTCTGGATTTACACAGTTATTATATAAGTAGATAGATGTATAGATTAATCTAGTAAAGTAGTTGTCAAAGCTTGCTAAGCCTCACCACAGATCATAACCTATAATGTACCTACGAGACCTCACTTATGTTCCTCTCAGAAAACCTTCTCCAAAACCCGGCTACGGCGTGGAGGACAGATTTAGGGCAAAAGTCGGAGTCTGAGTTTGATTAGGTACGGTAGCTACACTATATTCCTAATTATGTCAGGGCTTTAACCATTCTTACTGCGACACATATACAAACAGTACGTTTGTTGGGTCTGGCCAGCACACGAATCGGGATCACTCACCATGACTATTTTCATTTATACGCGGACAACTTCGGTTCAGTTGGTTTGCCAACGTGAAAACGTTGCCAAGATTCGACATGCGATTCTTGCAATATCGTCGTCAACGACCGACACCGAATGAACGCGTACCCAATCTGTACGTGACCATCAATATTTTAACGGTTTTATATTCAAACACTTTACCACTTTTGAATGAATGAGAGACGCGTTATACCAGCCCCGCGTCCGCACAGGACTCCAACGCCGATGGGGTGCCGCGGCCGCCGCCTCGCTATCCCAAATTCTACTTATATATGAACCTAAATAAATCCAATTACCATTTTTAAAGCATATCTACCAAAAATATTTTTGATACTGTAGATAAGTACAAAGAGCGTGTAATTCTTGCCTGGACGATTTGGTTAACGTGTATGGCTTTAGGTACCTAGTACCTATATAGGTATCGATTATAGTAGGTCACTCTGCACGTCGCCGTCGCACCGCGGTACGCCAATTGGAAAATGAGCTATCGTGTGCCAATCTGTCTGAGCTCATTGAGAGGACACTGGTAGACATAGCCATAATGATGGTGCCAAAAAACGACACCAAAAAAAACTCCAAACAAAAGCGCTTTTGCCGAATGCCTAGACCGCGTCAGTTTATAACGTCCCGCTGCTGCGCATAGACATTTTATTGGTGGGCTGGGCTATGTTGTGGAACACACTGGCCTTGCGCAGGTTGGTAGATTTAAATAATCCACCGAAATATTTCACCGGACTTGACTCAGGTTGATTCCTTCACCGAAAGACCAAAGCACGATTTGTAAAATTCACACATAAATTAGCCCAGATTTTCTCTCATCTATGTTACCATGGCTTGTAATCTCCGTATAAATCATTATCCTCATGCTATTTTGGGAATATGCTAGGTGATATTTTCATTGATGCTCAAGAAATTGGTGCTCAAACGGGAATACCCCCTTATTTTAACATGCATCGCAAAGAATCACGTCGCAATCAATCTTGTTGCGGAACATTGGCAAATAAATAGTTGATATCACTGTAAACTGGATGAGTAGCTAACATTATTGTGGTGAACTAATATGTAGGTATGTTCTGTGTCTGGGTGTCATTTATTTGCCAATTTTCCGCAACGAGATTGAGCGCCGTATTATATATATAATTATATGTAAGTAAGTATGTGAATACCAAAAGGTATAAAAGCATTCTATCAGCTATCTAGTTCCCATAATACAAGCTTTGCTTTGTTTGGGGCTAGATGGCGCTCTGTAATATTGTCCACCGATATTAATTTATGTAATTGTTGTATCAGTATAAAAGTAGGTATATGATAAACAGAATCTAATATTATACAAGTGCTTTAAAAACAAACAACCGACGTCAATTTCGTTTACTTGGTTTTCCAGTTAATTTGATTCAAAAACCAAACTACTGAACCGATTTTGATGATATTTCTATCTGAAAGTAGGTATATCCTATCAAATCAAAAAAAGTTTTTACAAATGGACTTCAGTTCTGAGGTAACAAATATAAAAATAAAAATAAAACAATCGATTTGAAAACCTCCTCTTTTTTGCAGACGGTTCAAAAAGCTAATGTAACTCTGTCAGACCCTTTGGCTGCTTGTTAAAGGTTACCTTTTCACGACTAAATGACTAAATCGATCTTAGTAAACGGCTAGGCGGTAGTGTGTATCACAACATATAATATAATACTATATATCGTCCTCCTTGACGTGTCCGTCAATGGCGAACCTTGCTAGCTCTTGTGGCGAGCACGCAGGTGGCTGGCAAAACCAAATTTACTTTTAAAGGTCCTACTGCAAGGCGCACAGTGCAGTTGACCGTCTTTATTGTACGTGTAAATATAGAAAGGCTTCGGACGGGTCTTAATGATAAGGCGCTGCGCGTCGAGGTCTTGCAATCGACGCTCTTCAAAGTTCATAACTGCCTTATAAACAGAGCTGCGCCAATCTCGTCTCTGTTGTGCGAGGTCTTCCCAACCTTCGCGCGGGATGTTACAAGCAGTAAGATGGCGTTTTAGGACATCCTTGTAGCGTAAGTACTGACCTCCAGGTCTGCGCTTTCCCTCCTTCAGCTGTGAATAGAAGACAGCTTTAGGCAGCCTGGAGTCATCCATACGTACAATATGTCCGCACCATCTCAGTTGACCCTTTATGAGCAAGGCCTCTATGCCATGCAGCTCTGTTCTCCTCAATATTTCAGAGTTTGGAACTCGGTCCTGCCACCTTATACGAAGAATTGATCGTAAGCACTTCATGTGAAATGTGTCAAGACGCTTAATGTCACCCTTGTAAAGACACCATATAATACTATACTAGGTATCATTAAGACGGAAAACGCTGAAAAATTGCAGGCAAAACCGCAAGATGGATGTAGTAATATAATACACTTAAAAGTATAAGTCAGGATATGGATGGGCGGAAAGTTCTAAAGTGCCTGCAAATTACGTTATGAACGTCGCTCGTCCTAGATATTTTCCGCCTGACCTATAGAATTATGAAATATCACCAGACCAAGTGGAGCACGATCAATCGAACGCTGCTGACGTCGTTTGCTCAAACAAATATGCAGCCACAGTGTCAAAGTGCCTATACAGGGTTAGATCTAATCAGTTAGCATCCTTTTAAGGCATATTCTGTACATCAAAACAAACAACTTTTACTATGGGGCCAACATTGAAATCGCAAAAAAACAGCTGTTCCATACATTTGCCCATGGTCGATGAACTTTTTGTAAGGAACAGCTATATTTTTTTCGCGATTTCAATGTTGGCCCCATAGTAAAAGTTGTTTGTTTTGATGTACAGAATATGCCCTTAAAAAGGATGCTAACTGATTAGAACTAAACCTGTATACTATATAGTGTCTTACTTTTTGAAATTTTCTTTATCTAAATTTGATTTTGTAACATGCTTTTAGTACGGTACTTATATGAAATTTTCAGACACAGTTTTATAGGTACACAGAATTTACTATACTGGATCTTGGGTTTTATACATGGAGCTATATTACGTTTTCGATGTTTTATATATAATATTTCTGCAGGTGTCATCAATTCTCATTGCTTGTAATTCTTTAGATACTCTAATACTTATCTCAGGGTGACGAGCGCAGTGCGGTGCGGCGTAGGATTGTGTCCGCAAGTTCACAATTCTGGCACTGCTACTGTTATGGCTCGCTAGTCTCGTCACTTGATTGTATAATTTATATATATCTTATGTATGTATTTTTTTCGGAGAAATAAGTAGTAGGTTTAACTTTTATACTAAGCTATATGTGTTGGTTACGGGAAGGCAAAATCGTTGTGTGATGACTGATGTTTAATCAGATTCAGTTAAACTCTCCACTTACCATATTATTTTGAATAATTGAAACTCATGCATGTTCCATAACTAGTCAAAGGAAGATGGCATTACACCCTCATTTTACTGTGTAAGAAAATTATTATTACTTACAATCGCGCGACATCCCGGCCGATAAGCACTTCTTGAACCTGCAAAACTGACAGCGGTTTCTGTTGAGTCGTATTACCAGGCACTTCTCGTCACGTAGGCACCGATACTCGATCTGCTTCTGAATACTCCGACGGAAGAATCCCTGCAAGCGAGGCCGCGTTAGATATATGCATCTCAAACGCCCAACTAAGGGGCTTCCAGCTTCTTTTACCAGAGATATGAAAGAAAGCAAGAATAGGTTTTTTAAAAAAAAAATCTATATATGTAAAATTCAAAGTTCTGACTGACTCACTGACTGATATATCAACGCATAGCCTAAACCGCTGGTCGTACAGACTTGAAATTTGGAGGGTGTATTTGTCTTGATGCGTAGGGGTGTACTAAGAAAGTATTTTACGAAATTCAACCCATAAGGTGGTAAAAATGAGTAAAAACTTTTGTATGAAACTCCTTTGTTTTTGAACATTTGGTCGTAAAATTTGTATTAGGATCGATTGAAATAAAAAAAGCTGTTTTCAATCTTTTTTGACAGGGATGATTTAAGCGGGTGAAATGGGGGATGACATTTTGTATGTAAAGGTATTTTGTTTTTGAAGTTATAGCGATGAAAATTTCTATTTGGATAGCTCATTTAAAATTAAAAATGCTGTTTTTATATTTTTTGACAGAGATGACGTAAGAGTGTAAAAGGGGAGATGAAAAAAATGGGAATTTCTTTGATTTTGAAGTTACAGTGATGAGAATTGGTATTTGGACAGACTTTTTAAAACTTTTTTTTTTCTTGGGTTTATTTAAATTGGCGCATATGGGGAGAAAAAATTAGTAGGTAATGATAATGAGTTAACCCAGCGGTATGGATTATGAGTGTTTGGGAACGGGGTGAATTTCTTCCGTACGCGGACGAAATCGCGGGCGACCTCTAGTCAGTACATAAAAGTAATTTAACTAATAAAAAAAGGAAAACATACTATATTTCTTTATTTATGCGAGGTAGCTAAGCGGTGTGTGAGCTTTATTTTACCAATAAGACCTTGTAGGGACACCATACAAATGTTTTTTGTGTGCGTGACCGCTTCAAGTGGATGCAGATTGGATGCGAGACCAATGTATGGTAGAATGCTTAGTTTGTAATATTGCGTCTTCCGAACCATTCACATGTGTTGCTAGAGATCAGAGTTATAATTTTAATAAATAGTTATTGTTTTAATTTTGATTGTACGTGTAGAAATAGAGTTTTAAATTAAATAAATAGTTGTGTCAGAACTCAGTGACTTTACTTCAGTGTTGTGGCTCCCGGGACTTCCTCACACTCTACTGGTTGGAAACAATCATTTGAACACGCAGTCTGGAGTCAACGCGCACCTACACACACGGTGACCTTTGTAGTGAGACATAGGAACACGTAACCTCACAACCGCGAGGCTAGGAAACTTGGCAGATTTAGCACTGTAAACTTTCATGTAAACTTATAACTTGTAACTTAACTTTTTATATGGTTGACAAGCTTGACTACAACTGACCGTCGGGCATCGCATGTTATATCAGACTAGCCCGATGAGGGTTGGTGGATTCTCGTATGTCATTGAAATTCTTTCGGCACATAATAATACATGTTTTCTCACGACATGTACCTTCACCTAAATGCCAGTAGTGTGAGTTTTTTTAAAATCCGTATATATACAAGAGTTCCGAAGAACTCATCGATCGACCCGGAATCGAATCCAGTACCTCAAAATTGTAAGGCGACTCTCCTCACAACTAGGCTACCACTAGGCTTGTTACCTCTATTGACAGTAAACAGAAACGTTTTTTAAAGGTTTATTGTTTTTAAAGCTTAAACAGGAAGAAAAATCATGACCTCTGGCAGGATTCGAACCTGCATACGAGCAGTCTCTATGGGTTTCCGTCCCAACTGCTTTGCCAGTTAAGCTACAGAAGTCTCTGCCTTAGACGCCAAATTTCCCAACCTGGTTCAAGCTACCAACTAAAGCGTTGGTGGCTTACTTGATCACTAGCTTACTAGCATATTGAAAAGTTAAAGCTTGTGAATTCGTTCAGTGCTCTGTGAAGTGGACTCTCCTGGATATTCCGACGCGGAACGAGGAGAAGCGTGAGTCCTTCCCTTAATTTTTCCTTTCTTTGATTGTCGACAGAAAATTTCGTTATTACTCATCCATACGCGTGCGAGACAGCTTTAATACGAAACGGCTTCCAAAAAATAAAAAGATATTGATAGATTGCAGAATAAATTGTCAGCCTTTTCCGAGCAAGTAGATACAATCTACACAATGATTAACTGCATAACTATTGTAGTTCGATTAATTCAGGAAATAACTTCAATAAAAAAACAGTAAATCTAGATTTTAATCATTCTGCGCACGTAGAATCATTCATAGCGTCGAGTTTCGCAAATTATATAATTCGTGAAAAAAAGTATCTATTTAGGAACGCTCGAATTGAAATTTACCTGCAAAATCGCGTTATAGGACAGTGCTGTAAAAGTGTTATATAATTCTTATAGGTCATTAAGGCATTTGAACAACTTTACACTAAAATTTAGTTAAAAATAGGTAAAACAATTATAAAAACATCAGTGTCTACTCAGAAAGTTCATTAGAGTAATTAAATAAACAGGTTTTCAAGGATTTATGGCTACTTTAATTGTGTTGTGTGCTTTTTTCTGGGGATCGGGAAAACTGGCCTGATTACTATGAAACTTTTCGTACGGAAATTCACGAAAATCCAAATTTGTCTGACGGCGAGAAAGTGATTTATCTCGTGAGTATTAACATACTCAGTGGCGATGCGCTTATTATCTGCCAGAGCATTCTACCATCTGACAAGAATTATAAAATCATTGGGAATGCATTATTGAAACGATACAATGACCCGCGAACGACTGATGGCCGCGAATTATCTTGGTAGGTTAATGCACCTGCCAGAATTTGATAACACGCCAACTAGCTTAGAAAATGTCAGTGACATTTTTATCGAAGCATGAAAAAAAAGGTGAAAGATTTGGCTTACATATCATGCGATATTCCCTGGCAGGACCACTTTCATTTTACTCGGCTGTAAAACTTTTAAAGCATATTGTCGCTCGAAAATGCAGATAAAAAAAATGCCTACCATGTGACGGGTTCGTGGAGTATATATGCTTATCCGTTACAACACCCTATCTTGAATGAATGTGGATTCCAATAATCTTACTCAACCATCAAACAAATCACGATCATACAATGTCAAAACCATTGTAAACGTGCAGTAACACTTTACTAAGTTAGTGTGAATATGGACCATCCATTGGCTAAATGTTCGACAATTCTATCTAGGTATGTCTCCTCGTAATCGCTTTGTAATAATCAAGCGTAATGGTTTATGCGTAAATTGTTTGGTAAACACACGCTACCGAATAGCCCCTCTGAAATCCGAAAGTATATAAGTAGGTGCTTTTTGTGTTCAAGATCGCATAACGATTTATTGCACTTTGGTAATGCTATTACGTCCTCCAGAATGTAACCGGCACGTCGCAAACCAACGGAAGCATCAATGCTCTTATCACTAACGTAAATAAACGGAGCATGCAGAGTGCAGACGGCTTCGGCAGACGAGCCTTCATTATAGCCGCGCGACCTATCAGCTCGCACGATAAGGGTCACAATGGTCAGAAAATTACCGACCGTCCTGTTACGTTGTGTGCTCTACGTATTTAAATGCGCCGCCGTCAGCGGTACCGATGATATTAAAACTGCGACTTCCGTCCGTTAGGCACGGACGCAATGTCACTTTGTTGATGTAATGGGAAATATTCATCTAGAGGTTCGATTATTTATAGCGCGACACAAAGCGACTTTATTTTCGCAACCAAATGTTGTCGGCGTTCGAACCTGCCGCTTTACTCGACTACGAGTAAATAGTACTGTTGGTGACGATACCAATCCCATTGAAAGTATAATTTGCTTTAAAATATCTCAACACTGCACCTAGAGTATTCTACAAAAGTCGTGCTTAAAGGATGAAAAATAATTAACAGCATATGTTGACAAAATATTATTAGGTAAGTACCTACTATGATGCAAGAAACCTACCAGAGAGAGATTGCTGGCATATGTAACTAAAACCCTATTCAAAAAGTCATTGAATATTGAGTTTTAAGTTTAAGTAAAAAGAGTATTTTATTCGGGACTCTACCTTACAGCCTTCACAAGAGGTAACACCGTAATGGTACCCAGACGCCTTGTCGCCACAGACTTTGCACAGAGTTGCTGCTTTGCTGCTACTTGGGCTATCTGCTGGATACTGCTGGACACCTGTTGAAAGAAATTATACTTTTCATATTCGCTTTTTTACGGTCAATCCAGAATATTGCACATCCGGTACCGGGGTCGCGCATTGTAATTTTTTTTTACATATACAAAATTACTAAATAAACGTGTCAAATTAAAAATCCGTAAATATCAGCGGGTGGGCGGGGCGGACAGGTAGAAAAAGCTTAAGCGTTAAGTCCTCCTTTTATGAATTTATATACAGGGTTAGTTCTAATCAGTTAGCATCCTTTTAAGGGCATATTCTGTACATTAAAACAAACAACTTTTACTATGTTTGTATATTTTACTATATCTTAAAAAACTCTTCATCCAGAGCACCTAAAAACTCTTGTACTGCAGCGACTACTGCTTCATATTTTCGAACCTTTGTCCTCTCAGAGACTCCTTTAACCTCGGAAATAGATAGAAATCACTAGGGGCAAGATCGGGTTAATAGGGAGGATGCTCAAACATTCCGAAGCCAGCATCACGAATTGTAGCCATAACAACGGCGGATTTGTGAGCCGGCGCATTATCTTGATGGAACAAAACAATTTTTGCTAATTTGCCTCGCCGTTTTTCGCGTAATTCGTTACGCATTTTTTTTATTAGTTCTGCATATAAAGAGCCCGTTCCAGTAGCTCAATGTACGAGATATTCTATCATGACCACCACTTTACTATCCCAGAAAAGAGAGCCCATGATCTATCCGGCGGAACGACTCGCCTTAAATTTCTTAGGAGTTGGAGATGATGGTCTTTTCCAAGTCAGATTGTAATTTTGTTTCAAGATCGTAATGGTGTAGCCATGTTTCATCCATTGTTATGTATCGAGACAGAAAACGATCAGAATCTTGTTGTAACATTTCCAATGAAGTTCAAGAAATGTTTCAGCCTGGTTTGTTTTTGTGCATCGGTAAGCATTCTGGGGACCCAGCGCACGGAGACTTTTTTCATCCCTAAGCATTCGTGTAAAATGCTATGCACACTACCGGTCGAAATCTTTGTTTCATCGGCTATAAATAGGGTATAAATGTACCGTGAATCGACGATCTGCTAAAACAATGTTCTTAACTTTTTTTTCCATTTCTTCGGTCACTACCGTTATGGGGCGGCCCGGGCGAGGGTCACCTTTGGTGGATGTTCTTCCACGTTTAAATTCAGCATACCAACGAGCAACTGTAGAATAGGGTGGTGCATTTGCTCCTAAAGTATCCTGCAAGTCTTGATTAGTTCGTTCCGTAGTGAAATTATTCATGCACAGATATTTAACCCATTGAGGTGGATCATATAATATCATTGTAATAACCGCACGCATGAACCTATAAAAAAAGTCGGACAGATTCTCGCTAACAACATACTGTGTCACTCAGAGTCGGCCAGTTTACTGTACGTACAGGCCGGCACGCACACATTTATACATGAGTCAGCCATTACGCGGGCAAACGCAACACAGTCGGCACGGCTACGCTGCGAAAAAATCAGAATGTCTTGTGTGGTAAAGTGGTGTAAAAACCGTAGTGACCAAAAGAAAAAAACCATGAATCACGTTTCATCACTTAGTTCCCGATTTTATACATTAAGGATCGACAAGTTGATGGCTCGAACTCATCGGTGGGCACGGCTAAAAAGCATGCTCTCTTCATCAAACAAACTGTGGGAAAGGGAGAAAGAAAGATAAATGAGCGCGCAAATTTTTTTTTATTTACCTTTGGCTGCAGTAATGTGGTTGAATAAACTCTGAGTTAATTTATTCCATCTTAAGTTATTTGAAATGTTTATGGACTAAACTATGTTGCTTGATAAATTATTTTAGAGTTTTCGTATTCCTTATGTTATTTATTTACGTCCAATGTGGCGTTAAAATTGAGCTAAAATATAAGATGTTTCCTGGCTCATAACTTTCATGTTTATTAACTTTTTACTTTCATAATAATTTACAATCCTAGATAATGAAGAGATTAATCGATATAATACTTAGTGTCGGACCTACAAAATTACATAGTGGAGTAGTAATACTACCGCGTTTCTATGGAGAAGTGACCAACTTGTCTACTCTTAAAACCAATATTAATGCGACAGAACAAAATAATTCATCAGAATACCAGTGTTACCAATATTCGTTTATGCAAATTACCCGAAATATATGGGTGTTCTGACACTTCTGCCTACCCCTTCGGGGATACACAGGCATGATGATATGACCTGAAATAATGGGACTTTTTAAATTAATTCTATAGTTATAATTTAAAAAAACTGTCCAAGTGTGAGTCGGACTCGCGCACCGAGGGTTCCGTAACAAAAAATTATGGGGTTTCAGTTCAGGATTAGAAATTCACTGCAAACAAGACAACATTACGCGATATTCACAGGCGGTCACCCATTCAAGTACATTTTGCCACCATTAACCTTTTAAAATAGTACGGTATTTACTGCCTACATGACGCAAAACCGCTGAACGGATTTTGATGGGATTTTTACAGTTTGATACCTAGGGTTATGGGTATGGGTATACTATAGGGTCATACTCCAACTTAAAATCTAAGCCATGTTTAATCTAATTCCGATGGGTAGAACCGGAGATACAGCTTGACCTCTTGATACATTTTTTATTTAGAGCTTCCATACTTTAGGGAGGTAATTTAAAATGGTTGCTTTATTGTAGTTCAAGTGGACGAAATTGCGGCTAAAATCTAGTTTCAATAAACTTGTCTGCCGACCTGTATTTGTCTAGATAATACAAGGTATTTTTTTGGGAATTATGGCAACCCTAAATTCATTCGCACACAGATAGCCGCCGCCATTACGGTGATACAGTGTTGTCTTTGCGGGAGTTCCGTCCGACTTTTTTTCTAGGTTCATGACCGCACGCAATTATAATTTTTCCATTTTCTCAACACGCTACGACAGACTGCAAACAAAAGACCAAAGAGAATTTAACATTGCAAAAGACTTCCATTTTTTAAAACATTAGACATTCAAATTATTTCCTTTTTTTATATCTTATCAATATTCCAGCTTTACCAGCCAGTATTTACTATTTTCGATTCCAAAGAGTTTCTACCTCATTCTCACTTTATAATGAACTCCCTACGTATGTGTGTTATAAAGAATAAAATAAATAAATATATTTTCTGGGAATAACACACGGGTTCAGAAATGTTACTTTGAACACAGCATGATTTCATCCATCCATTAGAAATGGGGAAGGTAAGGTACGTTCCTAAAAAATAATTTTACTTTATTAACAAGGTGGAAATCTTCGAAAGTTGCCCGACTGCGTTGAGTCGCAGTCGGATTATGTAGGATTATACGCACTAAAACCTGGCTTGCCTAGGTGCTTGATGTAGGGCTCCGGGATCATCAGTGGAACATACCGGAGCCCTCATCACTGCCTTTCAGCTCCTATCAGGACAGCGGCGCGGCGTACTGTCTAGAAATCCGCATCGGCCTAACCAACTAGGACAACGTGGGCTGGGCAAGACAACTTGTTTGGTTTAAAATTATATTTTTGTGGAACCTTTCTATTGTTATTCTCAGCAAATACACCAATTGTAATTTTTATAACTATGTTATAATAGATTATGGCTCTACAATATTATTATTAGATTATTATTATGCACCTTGACCGGGTGTACATGTTTGCTCCGTTTGAGGTGGACACGATGGGTCCGTGGGGGCCGGCCGCTTTAGGTCTTTATCGGGACTAGGCCAGGCGATTGGTGAAGGCGTCGGGTGTTCAGAATGCTGGCTTCTATTTCGGACAGAAATTGAGCATTGCCATTCAACATGGCAATGCCGCCAGCTTTCTGGGGACCTGTACCTTCACTAATGGTCTTTTAGCTTAAGTTTTTATGTAGTTATTATAAGTTTTAGGTTTTAGTTAGTATTTTAGGTTAATTTTCTGTTTTTTAAGTTGTTATGTGAAAATTAATTTAATTATTTGTAGTAATAGATTTTGATATGCTTATTGAAAAACCAGATAATCCAGTGAACTTCGTACCACCAATTTTATTTTGGTCACGGGAATTGAATTTATTTATATACCTGTCGGAGCGTGCTTTAGGTCGCACATTGATTCGGCACGGCACCCGACAGGCGCCGAACCGACCGAAACACACTGGGCAGAATTAACTGGTGCGAGCGAGACGGGCGTCTCGAGAAATTTCATACGGTGTACCTAGTACAAAATGTATGCACGGAGCGCCTTCGGGCGAAACCGGACGGTTTTTCTTACGGTTTTTCTCGTCGTATGCGCCCGGCCTTAAAATACCTCCTTCACACTATTAGTATCACGCTAGTTTAGTTTTGGTGGACTAGAGATGGAATTGGCGCCATCTCCGCTGTAACGCTTGTAACGTGCGATGCTGATTGGTCGATGGCGGGTTAATGGCAACCAATCTGCATTTAGTGGGTTTCACATACCGTCCGACAGAGTCGCTGGTAGGAGCGCGCGGACACGCTCCTTCCGAGGAGCTGAGTCTCTATGACTCCTGAGTATTATGGAAGGTAGTCGTGGAGAGCGGTCGCATTGGTTACTTAGCGGAACGCCTTGTACCCAAGTTCTAATCGTTTAAAATTATGTGAAGTGTGTCGTAATGTCGATAATCATTAATAGACTACGTGTGATATGTTACTCTCCTCGCCCGCCAAACTCACGCCACCAAAGTACCACTATCTGATGCGGTTCGTACCTAGCCAGATCCGATATACCTATACATAATATAAATATGTATACTAGCGGCCCTGGCAGACGTAGTCTTGCCCAGAAAATCTGAAACCCGATTGCAGCACCACATCAAACACCAAACCTTCCAAGGCACAATAGGGACTCAATGAAATAGAAAGAATATAATAAACATTAAAATTGACCCAGCAGAGTTCAGTGACATACACACGTATAGGAGAATTAAATATTTAAAGAAGAAGAAGAGATTAAGTAGTATAAGATATTGAAACGCGCGAACGAGAGAGCGATGCGCCGTATTCTAGACCTGAATATTCCGGGTAGGTAATAGACCGGACTTCGGACCAGAGTAACTAGGTCGACTAACGAGCACTGATTGATAACTGGATGATATTCATGGTGTAGGTAAATTTTAACCATTTTATCGTCGTATCGTTTATTTATATAAAACATGAGATCTGATGCTTCTTTACTTGCTCCCGTGGTGTGTATACGGTTTTCGTGCCACTGCGGGGAGGAAGTGGTTCCTTTCACTCCGCGTAGCGGGGATAAATTATCTTAGTACTAATTTACTATTAGTACTAAGATAATAGTTTGAGCACTTTCGTTTTGAAAATACTTACTAGGTCGCGTTACCGCAATATCTATAGAATTAAAGTATTGTATGAATTAAGCCGGTACAACGGAGAACGCATACAGGCATTGGTGCGGCAACGAGGAGTTGCAAACAGTTTACAAGGTCTGCGGCAATATTGATAACATACATACATGACCTTTACGTCTATTAAAGACGATTTAAACCAATGATCTTTTTTTTTAGTTATATGTTTTAAGATCATTGATTTAAACAGTACTTGAGTTCACAGTTAAGTACTGTTTAAATCTTGACAGTGACAAATATTTAAGCACTAAGTAACGAAATCCTATTTCTGTAATACCCTGGCTAAAGATTTTATTATAACAAGAAAATTTTCAAAAAAAATACAACTGACTTCAAAGACTACATTGAAGGAACCCTTTCCAATAAAAAAAATGTTTTTAATCGGTCCACTATTGACGGAGAAATCAGTGAACATACAATAAAATATATATACATACATACCGTCGACCATAGAACCTTCTCCTTTTTTGAGGTCGGTTAAAAACTGACGTGGTTTCTTTGACACATTTTTGTTTTTTTATGAGTGTCCAGCAGGACGCGGCCGCACACGCGTCGGTCTCTGTTTTCATTCTTTGAAAAACCACCGGTCACCGGATGTGATCGAAACTATAGTCGGAGTATTCGATTTCGTATTCCCGTATAAATAAAACAAAAACCTGGCAAAAGATTTTGCGATAGGATATAATTAGCAGAGTTCTAGAAACCAAACTTCAAACAAAATTGCTGCTATTTTAAATTAATTGCTCGGCTCACCCTTGGAGGATTTAGCTCCTACTGTGCTCACCAAAATTACTTATCATAAATTGTGCATGATATGGATAAAAGGTTAATTTTTAATATTTCTTCACACTTTTGTGAAATCATTGATTTACCAAACAATTAGAAGCTATCATATGGTATCAGCGGAGAAAGAAACGTCTTTCCACCTTGAAAAGTAGTTCCTACAATAACCCAGCACTTAGATGATAGAGCAGCAGCAGGTAGATGTAAGTAAAACATTATAATTTACATTTTAATCACCGACCAAAGCAAATGTATGTATATATACATGCGTTTATCATATTATCAGATATTATGTTACATTGCAAACTAGCTATTGCCCGCGCCTTCGTACGCGCTCTGCAAAATGCTTGTACAATGTGTAACATAAAGTCATTTTTTCCAAGGTAAATGAACTTTTAAGACAACAACCGGAACCGGAAGACGCAGCGTAGGAAGGCCTCCCACTAGGTAGACCGACGACATTGTAAAAGTCGCGGGCAACCGGTGGATGCAAATGGCAGATTGTCGTACTGTGTGGCGGGGTGTGTCTTCGTTCAGCAGTGGACGTCTCCGGGCTGATGATGATGATGAAATGAACTTTTTGTATGGAACAGCTGTTTTTTTCGCGATTTCAAGGTTGGCCCCATAGTAAAAGTTATTCATAATGAATGAGTACATACATACCGCTACCCAGGACGACGGCTTCACAGTCGTCGCCTCCAAAAAGGGTAAAAAGCGTCCCGCTACCACTGCTTCCCTCCCTCCTCCCCCCAAGGCCCCTTGCCCCACTTCAGGGACTAAACCTGCCTCCGACTCCGCCCAATCGGACTCTCCGCTCCGTTCGGAATCGGACGGTCCGATTGTCGACCCTGCTCCCCACCCTAAGACCGGTACCATAGTTGTCCGCAACCGGGAACTATGGGAACTCGTCTCGCGTAACCTCTCGGATCTACAGATCCAGTTTTCCGCCAAACCAAACAAAGACGGCATTATGGTCCGTCTAGCCTCCCCCGACGACTACCGCAAAGCCACTACCTACCTCCGCGACGCGAATATTCACTTCCACAGATACGCTCTCGATGAGGAGAAAGACATCCGAGTTGTCGTAAAGGGCATCCCCAAGGAGATTCCCTTCCTGGCAATCCATAACGACCTCCTCACCCAAGACCTCCCTGTTCTTTCGGTCAGCCGGATGTACAACGGCAGGACCAAAGAACCCTATGACATGGTGCTGGTCACTCTTACGAATACCCAGGAAGGGAAGAAAATTTGGACTACCAAATCGATTCTCCATCTCTCCGGCCTCGACTTCCAAGTCCCTCACAAAAAGTCCATTCCAGGACAGTGTCATCGTTGCCAGCTATACGGACACTCTGCCCGCTACTGCTACGCACCCTTCAGGTGCGTGAAGTGCGCGGGCGATCATAGCACCGCGGAGTGCCTTCGTAAGAAGGACGACCCTACTCTCCCCAGTTGTGTCCTCTGTGGCACTCAGGGCCATACCGCGAATTATCGCGGCTGTCCCAAGGCCCCTAAGGCCAAGAAACCCTTACCGTCTCGCCCAAAAGCAGCTGGCCCTAAGCCAAAACCTGCCCAACCCCGCCAGGTGTCAAAATTCGTTGACGCCCCTGTCCCACTGACTAACGCATGGTCAAATCCGCCCAGCACTCCTCAGGCGACTCAACCGCTCCCACCCGCCCCTGCGCCATCTCCCGCTCATGCCAAGACCCAGGCCCGCCCTGCCCTTCCGCCCAAGCCCTCCACCCCCAAACGATCCGCCCCTGGCTCCTCCAGCCCGAAAGCGGATCTACTCCTCCTCGCTGAAATTGCGATGTCGGTTAACCTCGACGAGGTTCGACATGTAGCCCAGAAGGTCCGGGAGAACCATAATCTCATCGACATCCTCGATGAGCATTATAGGCTCTTCGGTGCACTACAGCGCTTCGCCCCCAACGTCCTTAGGAACCAACATGTATAGTACACCCAAACGTGTTAGACCCCGCTCCCTTTCGTTGGCATGGTTTAATGCCAACGGCATCACCACCGAATCAAGGGACCAGCGTCCCTTGATTCGGCACTTCCTCTCAACCCACCAGGCCGATGTTATGCTAGTGAACGAGACCTTTCTAAAACCTAGCAAGAGGGATCCCAGGATCGCAAACTACTCGCTCGTTCGTAATGATAGGACTACCACCATAAAAGGCGGTACTCTCATCTATTACAAAAGGTCCCTTCACTGCATTCCCATCGACACCCCTTCTCTCTCAGCAATGGAAGCTTCCTGTTGCCGCCTTTCGATGACCGGTCATCAACCCATTACCCTAGTATCCTGCTATCTCTCCGGTAATAAGACTCTCCTCAGGAGTGACCTCGAGGCTCTTCTCTCTCTCGGAAGCGCAGTCATTCTGGCTGGCGACTTCAACAGCAAGCACATTTTATGGGGCTGCAACACGACCAATACGAAGGGAAACCTTCTGAACTCCCTCTCTGACGACCTCAACTTTGACATAGTTCCTCCCAGTACTCCGACCCACTTTCCCCTGAACTTGAACTACAGACCTGACGTACTCGACTTAGCGCTTCTAAAGGGCGTGACCCTCCAGTTACGCTCATTGGAAGTACTACACGAACTCGACTCTGACCACCGACCCGTCCTCATGCATTTAGGCCCCGATCCGACTGACAGACCTCCTCTGACTAAGACCGTGGTCAACTGGAAGCACTTAGGCGATGCCCTGAAAGCTTGTAGTTCCCCTGACTTGGACAGAATCCCTGACGACATTGTTACCCCTGACGACATCTCTACCTCCATTGACGCTCTCACTAGCCACCTCCGCACCACCGTTGGTGAGGCCTCAAAGCAGGTTCCAGCCGAGGGAGACCAACGCTGGGCCCTGCCTGAGGACGCGAGGGACCTACTGAGAGCGAAACACGCTGCCACTAGGGCATTCGATCGAGCTCGCACCGAGGATAACAGAGCCACTCTGCGGTATTACGAACGTGCCGTAAAAAACCGCATGAGTGAACTCCGTAATCAACGGTGGGATGACTTACTCTCGGGGATCGAGCCATCCCACCTGGCATTCTGGCGGCTGACTAGATCCCTAAAATCAGACTCTGTTACGACTATGCCCCCTCTCACCCGACCTGACCTCCCCCCCGCGTTTGACGACGAGGAAAAGGCCGAATGCCTGGCCGACAGCCTCGAAACGCAGTGCAGCCCCAGTTTAGAACATGTCGACCCTGCTCACCTCGATAAGGTGAACAGCGAAGTCGAATACAGATCCTCACTTCCCCCCTTTGATGAACTCGAGCCTGTCACAGCTTCCGAGGTTGAGTCGATTATTAAAGGCCTCCACACCAGGAAAGCTCCAGGTGCGGACGGCATCAGTAACAAAGTGCTCAAGCACTTCTCCATTACGCTAGTTCACCTTCTAGTTAGCATCTTCAATGCGGCCATCGCCAATTGCATTTTCCCCGACGCGTGGAAATCCGCCGACGTCATCGGCATCCACAAACCCGGCAAGAAGGCTTCCGAGCCCTCTAGCTACCGTCCCATTAGTCTCCTCAGTACCCTGGGCAAGGTCTACGAGCGCGTCCTTCTGAAGCGCATCTGGTCCTGTGTCAAAGACAACAACCTCCTCCCTGATGAACAGTTCGGCTTTAGAGCCAGACACTCTTGCGTCCAACAAGTACACCGCATCACGGAGTACGTCCTAGAAGGTTTCAACAAGAAACCCGGCCATGGTTACACCCACAAGCCGTTCCCCCAAGGGACTGTAGCGGTGTTCCTCGACGTCGCGAAAGCTTTCGATAAAGTCTGGCACAACGGGCTGATATACAAGCTGTATCAGCTCGGGCTGCCAGACCGTCTTGTACTCATAATACAAGACTTTCTCAGGGCTCGAAGCTTTCGATACCGCGTCGAGGGACAACGCTCCTCCCCCCACGACATCGGCTCCGGAGTCCCTCAGGGCTCCGCTGTGGCCCCGATTCTCTTCTCGCTTTTCACCTGTGACATCCCCCGTACCCCCAAAGTGGAGCTTGCTCTCTTTGCCGATGACACCGCCCTCTACACCAGAGGGTGGAACAAGGTCATTCAGCTAGCCCACCTTCAACGAGCCCTCAATCTCCTCGGAGACTGGTTCAAGAAGTGGGCTATCACCGTTAACCCCGATAAAAGTGCAGCCGTGTACTTTCATCCGTTCAAAAGACCTCCTTCTAAGCATATCACGCTCAACGGCCAGCCCATCCCATGGGCTACCGAGACCAAGTATCTCGGTGTGACCCTTGATCGTCGACTCACGTTCTCTAAGCATATCCAGATAGTTCGCAACCGAGCAGCCTTCTTCTTAGGCCGGCTCACTCCCCTTCTCAACGAGCGTAGTAAATTGTCCCTTAGAAATAAGGTTACAATTTACAAAACTTGTATTCGCCCCGTCATGACGTACGCCTCCGTGGCGTTCGCTCATGCCTCCAGCATAGATCTAGAGAAACTCCAAGTCATACAAAATAGATTCATCCGCAGAGCAGTCGGTGCTAGCTGGTTCATGCGAAACTCCGACCTGCACTGCGATCTCGAACTCCCCTCCATCCGTCAGTACATTAAGTACGCTTCGCGCCGCTATTTCGATGCGACCCCCCACCATCCCAATCCACTCATAGTCCAAGCCTCGAACTATACGACAGACCCATCCCCCTTCCGTAGACGCCCCAGACACGTCTTGGGCGACCCGGACGACCCCATAGCCGTCATCACCTCGGCGGCGCTGGGCTCGCCTGATCCGACCACTCCTAGCAATAAGAAGTATTCCGTCTTTGGTATAGGCGCCGGTTACCAAAGGCACACAAACACGCACCCACCTCGCCGGCGAGGTCGAGGACTCCCCAGATCTTTCAGAAGATCTGTTAGATTCTCTCCAAGTAGTCAACCAGATCAACCTACTAGGGCCCCAGGGCATACCCCTTCTGGGGTGCCAGGGCAAGTCTGACCCCACTCCCGGCGACGGCCAAGCCGAGGTTCGTACCGTCTGCGGTGCCCTTGAGCTAGTCGCCTTTAACCTAAACCTAGGCCGAGCGCCGTTTGCGCTTGCCTAAAGTCCGGTGACGCTGTAGAGGCCATCTGAGGCCAACAGCAAAGTCATTCATAAAAAAAAAAAAAAAAAAAAAAAAAAAAAAAAGTACATACATACCCTTCCGTATTGTTGAACCTTTTTGTTACACATTGTATATTTATCAATCTCAGCTGCCATTTAAAACGACTCTCAAATTGTAACACGACAGTTATACAAATCACATGTCAGGAGCAAAAACAACAATTACCTTTACCTATACAGAGTAATTGATATTAGTACATTATGATACGAGTGTGCTATGTTGGTCATTACACTAGAGGCGATAAGGAAGCCGAGTGCGTAATGACTAATAGCACAAGAGTTCCATACGACTGTTTTCGTCACACTTGCGAGGAAAAAAACATTTTTTTTGTGATAATAATCAACCACACAGCGAAAACGTCAACAAACATTTGCGGAAAATGGCGCCCAAATCAGTAATGCGCGCGCAGATTGACATGTACTTCAGCGGCATAAGAACTCTTTGTTGGTATTACAAAAAAACTTTAAGTATTACCCGGCTATATTAAGAGTGCTACGTATACGTACGTCTAATTGCAGTCACGTACAAACTTGACTTTACCGGGTTATACCTATTATAGTAAAAGTGCCGTAATGTAAAGTAAAAAGCACGCGTGTGTAATAGCTTGGATTATGAGCCTAAAAGCGATGTAATAAGATCTACTTTACGAGCAAGTGTGATGAAAAGAATGTTAAAGCGTTCCTTGGTTTCATAACGTTACATAACTGCAGTGTATATGATGCTTTATTATATGGATTGATTTGGCTAGTTCTGATACCAGTTTCCCTACGAAAATTTAAACGCTTTGTTTTTAATCACAAACCTAAACTTAAATCTATTTTCACACGGTTGTCCATTGTTTCATAAAACTAACTTTTCCTACAATATCACTTTATATAATTTCAGTTCATATAAAATAAGTTCGCATAATTTTTCATGCAACGTAATATTTATTTACTATAATATTAGTTGGGATTTGGAATAAAATATCATTTTATGTAAATTCATTTCAAATAATTGTTCACTTTGAATAACATTGTTTGAACGAATATTCATTTCAATAAAATTATGCTCCAGTGCTCCACCTAATATATATTTCTAATTTATATATATTAAATCTAACTAATAGGTAGGTACGTATCAAAATATTTATAAGTTTACAAAATACAGATGGGGTGGCGAAGTGTGTTGTAATAAAAAAAAAGCTATACGTACTGACGCATGTCGCCTGACTCGGTTCTGTCACTGGAAGAGACTCCGGATGGGCCAGTAACTCTAGCAGTTTTTATAATTATTCACTCTAGGAGTGTCTCTACCCCTCTACCACCACAAGCCTATGTGGAGTCGCGGTGCTCTAATTCGGATCCGTCACATTTCGAACCTAACCAAGTCGGGTATATGAAATAGGATTAGATAAAGCAAAAATCACACCAAACGAATATATATATAATATATAATGATATATCAAATGAACATTATATCATTTGAACATTAACGCAACCGTTGTTATATCAAACAAATGTTATTTGAAACGAAAATTATGTAAATTAAAAATAGGCAAAGCGATTATATACGAAACGTTGTTCGGAAGTAGAATTATATGAAACGTGGTTACATGAAATGACGGAGACCCATTATCACACTACATATTAACTAAAATTATACCTCAATAAAACGTTAACTATACAGAGGAAAATAATTAAACAAGTTGGATTATATTTTTTTCTTGAAGAGCCAATATCTTCGACCAACTCGTTTTATCTAGGCACATAAATTAAAATGTCTCGGGAGGCAATATCTCCTTGAACACTAACAACCAGCGGTTGCATCACGGATATATAAAAAAATATAATAAATCAATATGTATATTGGTAGGATTTCAACGCGACATCTAGCCCCAATTTAAGCAAAGATTGCTATGGGAACCAGATAGCTGATAGAATACGTATTTGATTTTTTTCATAAATTTAAAAAGTAAATTAGGTGACTTGACTGATTATTTTATATTGTTTTATAATAAATCTGATTTATTATAAAACAATATAAAATAATTATCTGATAACAAGTTAATTAGAATCGATTCGATCGTTTGTTATTATTATTGTTTTGATATATATATAATTTTTTTAAGTGTCTATATTATGTAATATTTGCAATCCGAATCCACTGTTTTAGCCATGTCGAGCGCAAGCTTGCTATTTTGGATCATGGGATCGTTCTGTATTTTTCAACATGTTACTGTATTATGCAATTTCTATGATCTGTTGTAAGTGCCTAATAAATAAAATAAATAAATCGATAAATCACCAATAATATAAAATCTGATGATCGTAATTAAAGAAGAAGCATACTTTCTTGCTAAAGAGAGAACTCCCAGAGCTATATTTTATTTGAGGTCACTATTATGTACTCCTTACATATTTCACTCACCTTGGGGGAAAGGAACTAAGTAATAAAAACCCCTCTCAATACTCATCAAGGAAAATGCTTATCTTAATCTAAGAAGTTTACTAGCCGATTCAAGTTAGTTGCTTTTTAGTCATCAACTTCCTGTTTTATATCACTATTGAGGTCGGCTTACAATGGTTCCTTTCTGCTCGCTACTCAGTCCTCACACACATTACACATCATCGTCTACATTAATTCCTTACGCGCCATCATCCACCACAACGGTGCTACCGTTCATTCAGCCCATCTTTTTTTTAAATATGTTATAGGCTCGTGTTTGACCGCCCCATCCCGCCAGCAGGCTTGCCTAGAAGAAACCGATTCACTCGCGACTTGAAGACACCCAGATTATAACTATCAGGAAACACCCACTCGGTCAAAGCATCTACATCATTCATCATTCCCCATCTACATCATTTCAGGTGCCCAGCGGTTGCTACTCATCATTATCATGAGGGCTTTCATTGTGACGACCGACCTTCACTCTTCTCATAGGTACATTATTTTATTTATATCATATTTTCAGTTTACTAAACATAAACAGATTCCACTAAATGTAACAATAAAAATGAGTGAAATGTCGGCTTTGATGTCGTCAACCTATTGATAGTAAATGTTTTGATGTGCGCTATGGTGGGTGTTTTGTTATGAATCTCATCATTATTTTCTTAACAAAATAAAATAAGTATTCTCATTTCACAAGAGGGGCGCCTACTCAAGTATACTTAAGCGTATTTATAACATGTCATAATAGGAATTCAGCCTTTGTTTGGACGCAATAAGGTAACATTGACAGGTTGAATAGGTTGGCGTTTATGTGCCTAATATTTTAATAAAGGCTCCTTCCAACGTTGAAATTTAATACCCGTTATAACATGTAAGCGTAGGTGTGATGGCTTAGATGACCTGATCACCATGAAAATACTTTAATTGTATCAAGCAACGTAGAAAATACCTCTAGGCTCAAACATAGGCTATTGTTACCTATAATAACGTTTCTAAAGATGCACAAACAAGGCATTGCCATGTGTGGGTGTTGCTAAAGCACCTTGTTATCAACCCAAGAGCATAATTATAGAATTGATAAGGGAATTTTACGGAATTATTATTAAATTACATAAAAGTAAATTCGCCACAGGAAAAATATATGTCCAAACTCGTCCCAGTTTTTATTATTATTATTTATAAAGTTAATTTGCCACATATTACTTACACAACTGCCCAAAAAGGGAGTGAAATTTTGCTTGAATCCAAATTAAAAAATATTAGTAAATGTTTACTTGGTGAATTTTGCTACAATTGTAAGGTAAAATAGAAAAGAGTGCAAATATTAGTAAACGATTCTCACACAAAATAACATCACGGCCAACTTGTGACACCGGGCTTACCATGCTATATGATCTTTGGGGCTTACAGTACCCGACGCCGTACCAAATAGGTCACGGTCGCGCCACGTTCTAGCTAGATGTAGATTAGGACTTTGAAGTAGTTAAAATTAATTCATCGGCTCATAATGTCAGAAAAAAAAACTCAAAATTAGGCAATTTTAAAAGTTACACGTTGCATCTCTTATTAAATAACATGGTTTTCCGTACACTTAATTATACATTTTGCATTCAACTTCTATATTATTATTTTTATCTCGAGGTCGCCTCACGACTCCGTCCGCTTAACGGAAAAAATTCGGCCCGCACCCAAATATCTTCCAGACTACTGGATTAATCGCTTAATTTTTCCTCCCCATTTTCGCCCCTTTAGATTAACCCCCTAGCAAAAAATGTATTGTTCTTCTTTTTGAAAGTCTATCCAATAACCAATTTTCATCACTATAACTTAAAAAACAAAGAACTTTCCTTACAAAGTTTGATCACCCATTTCACCCCTTAATCTACTCCTGCCATAAATATTGAAAACATCATGTTTTATTTTAAATGAACTATCTAAATACCAATTTTCATCACAATAACTTAAAAAACAAAGAGCTTTCAATGCAACATTGCATCCCCCATTTCACCCGTTTAAATTAGTGAAAACATAATTTTTATGTTAAATGAAGTACCCAAATACACATTTTTATCACTATAACTTCAAAAACAAAGAAATTCCCATACAAAGTTCATCTGCTATTTCACTCTCCTAAGTCATCCTTGAGGACATTCTTTAAATAATATTTATAATAACTTTTTTATTAATGTCTATCCAAGTACTTATTTTCACAACTAAAAGTTTAAAAACAAACTACTTTCACATCACTCAAGTTTTTACCCATTATAACCACCTTGAAGGGTCGAAAAATCCTCTCTTAGTACACTTCTACGCATCAAGACTAATAATACGCCCTCCAAATATAAAGCCTCGTACAACCAGCGGCTTAAGCTGAGCGTTGTCTGTCAGTCATTGATTCTCTAAGAGGTTGCCCGCGTCTTCTATTCCGCGTACGGATTAATTTCGCCCCACTCCCAAATATCTTCCATACAACTGGGTTATTCATTTATTTTTTTCCTCACCATTTTCAACCCATTATATCAGCCTTTTATAGATTCAGAAAGTCTATCCAAATACCAAAAAATAAATTACTTTCCATACAAAGTTTCATCCCCCTTTTATCCCTTAAGTTTTTATGACACGGATGTCAATATAGAAAATAAAATGTTTTAATTTGAATGAACTAACCATCCAAATACAATTTTTTTTCATCCCTAAACTACAACTTCAAACACAAAAAACTTTCCATGAAAAATCCTTCCCTCATTTTACCCGAAGCACACGGCTTTTGGTTTTAACGGCTAAGTATATCAGTGAGTCTCTTTTTGGGTTAAAGGTTGAAACGAAAACAAGATTGACTGTGTTCTAAGTATTTTAATATAATACTGACAATATACCACAATGCTAGCGGCAAAGGTACAGGTGCTCTCGGTGTCAGCGGCAGTAGTATAATGGTCCTCGAATTATTTATAATGTTAAAAATACAGGACCCGTACCCAGGTAGTTCGGAGTACTACTTTAGATTTTTTTAATTCACACCACTGGGTTTTTGACGAAGGAAATCATCGTGAGGAAGCCGGCATATACGGAAAAGAAATGCAATGGCGGCTGTCAGCTGCTGAGTGCCCGTGCTGGCGCGGACGCAGCCGCGTGGTGGAATGTCGCACAATCTCCCGACGATTCGATATATTCGGTAGATATTCTGTCAAAAACTGATGCAATAACAGAACACAATGATATACAAAATATTTAAAGCTAGTTATAGGGAAATTACCAACTTTATTTTTAAAAGCTACGCGTTTTGTGCATTCGGCCAGTGTGAACTTGCATTTTTTCAATATTTTGTAGTATTTCAGTTAAATAAGTCATAAAATCACAGTCACACAAAATTACTCACAGTTAAGCATGCCCTTGTAAAATTGTGGCGACTTCAATAAAAGCTAGGGAGTTTTGGAAACAACACGGAAAGACATGTGTCACCAAATAATATCACTTGCCCACAATCGTGCATGTAATTCAACACTGAATGAATAAAACACCACCAGTTTTATACATTAATGAATGAATTCGCGAAAAAACACATATTTATGAAAATAATACAATACAGCGACATGATTTTTCTGTGTTCCCGCCAAAACTGAATCCTGTACTTTGTAAATGCAGCATTTAGTAAAAAGGTTATATTTAGTAAGATTTCACTGTCACTTCTAGGTTTAAACTTACATTAGAAATATAAAAAAATACGTTTCTTATTCTTCACTAATGTTTAAAAATTGTTTTAGTAAAAACGGCACAATACTCGCAAACTCACTCGGCTCAAATAAAGACCCAGATAAGAAATTTACACCTTTTGAGTTGTTTTTTTTAATGTTACAGAACGTACGAATTCGAAAACAATCTTGAAATTGAACATTTTAATTTAAACATTAATATGAATAGCTCACCGGACTGAGATTTAATAAGATGCAGAGAGCACAGCTGCACAACTAGAACTGACGGAGCGTTTGGCGATTTGCAGGGACGCGGGCATACCGGCCGGCCTGCGTACACCTCGTCGTCTAATATAAGGCTAAGGGTGCGCTTCCTCTGTAGCAAGATCTTGCGCGTCTTCTCTCTGAACAGCGCCCTTCGCTTTAGAGAAATACACTTTTATGTAACTAAATATCTGGCTGTCATTGCGGGTAAAACTTTGAGACAATATTTCGCTTATAATTTTTTAATTGTGTGCAATTTTGCCTTAAAAAAAATGCATATGCTCGAACTACCTATTATACTTGCCTACTACACACCAACAAGATTTTATACTCAATAATTTTACGAAGACATTTTGTCCGGCTAAACTTGTCGTATAAGCCATAATATTATATAAAACTTTACCATTATTATAATTACCTACTTATGTACGCAAAATAATAAGAATAGAAAGGAAAAATTTGTCGTTTAAGCGATTATATTTTATAAAATTTTACCATAATTATAATTACCTACTTATGTACGCAAAAGAATGAGAGTAGAAATATAATTATTAACCTTTTAAAGAAATACCGGTGTATCTCGGCAGTCTCATTAAAACCCATTCCAAGCTAGATGAGTTTATCATCTTCGACGACACGTGACATCAGGTGAGCTGTGGTCAAATACCTTGCCTGTCGGCCATACAACAAATATGATTGTTATCTGGTTATAGGTATATTTTTTTTATTCATTTTTAGTTATAGATGTCCTTTAAAAGAAAGAGGTCGTTACGCTTAGAGTTTGTTATGTCTACGAGGCATCTCATATTATAATGATATTAAGAAAAAGGCGAAGTTTTAGAAGAATTCTTTGTTAACAGTTACTATTGTGTCGTTGGTTTTATCGAGAATAAAAATAAAATAAACACAAATATCTCAAATTTCAAGTCAGCGTAGTAGCCTCTACGTCTACGCTGCCTTCAGGCTCAACCTGCTGCGTAGCAGGGCAGCGGCTACGGCTCGCGTTAAAATCTTTTGTTAGGGAAACTGTTTACATTATTACTAAACTTAAATCTCCGATACATTTTGATTTATAACCCCATTGTAATGGTGTCTTATATGAAACGAAATACCAATATTTTTTATTTTTAGTTTGTTTTTGTGATTTTTAAATACAATTTTGCAATATAATATTATCTTGCATTAATTAATTTTAAGACGTTTTTAGGGTAATAAAATATTACAAATTTAAATTAATATAAATATTAATTATTACTCATTAAACATTAATAAAAATACTTTACATGGAAACATTCTTATACTTTCAATGGTTGTAAGTTTAACAATGGGGAAATGATGTGGCAATTTTTTTATCTTTAACTCTTTACCAGCTTCGTTTTCTATCAGTTTTCGTGCCCGTTTCCTTGTTTCGTAGCTCATTTTTACAATTTTATATGAATTTATTTTTTAAAGGTTCTAACTATGATAAGTCAATGTTTAGCCAATAAATGTTTTATTGATGAATTAAGTACCTCTTCTGGTGTTCTCTTTCCTAACCAATGTATTTGTCGTAAAATTACGATGTAGACTCAAATAGGCTTCAAATGGGTTTGAAAATCTTTGTCTTAAAAATCTGTCTCAAGCATAATTATATCTCTTTGAGTATATCTTAAAACCAACGATAGCATTAGATTCCTAATTAGTAGGTATACCTACACGGCTTTGTTAATGAACGTGGAGTAGCTTCGTTATAACAATTCCTTCTTTTGTCCTTTCCCTTCCGGAACGAGGATATTCTCCAAAGAACCAAAGTCACCGACATAGCTCTCAGGGTTAGCATGTTGAAGTGGCAATGGGCAGGCCACATCGCTCGAAGAACTGATTACCGATGGGTTAAGAAAGGTTTTTGACTGGTGACCACCAAAGAAGACGCAGCGTAAAAATGCCTCCCACTAGGTGGATCGTCGACATTGTCAGTGTCGCGGGTAACTGGTGGAAACACATGGCAGGTTGTTGTACAACCGCCACGGTCTAAGAGAGAGGTCTTCGTTCAGCAGTGGACGTCTCTGGGCTGATCATGATGATGATTATAAATCCAATCAAATCGGATTTCATTCGAAAACAACCTCACCATCTCTTTGAAAGACGCCGAGAGATAGTGTACTCTTAGCGTCCGAGAGGAACCTTTCCGATTATTAGAATTCGCTAGCATTTTCAGGTTTTAGACTTTACTCACGTAAGAGCTAGATCTTCCAAGCTCGCGTAGCTTCGCTGTAACCATTTGTGACTGGTTCGCGAGATTAAATATTTAGAGAAGGCAAATGCAATTTGTACATGCATGTTTTAAATTAACAGTGACAGTTGCACTTGGAGGATCTAGCTCTCTCCATTCACACTATCAAATTTAATAAATTAAATTGTAGTTTAAAAGCTTAGAATTGTTTTGTATTTTTGCGTGTGACTGCACATTATCCATGAATATTGGACTATCTGCGTATTTGAAGAAATGCTTCACACCAACACACCACCAACACCCCCGTCAGTTGGTCGACACCAACTGAGAGTTGGACGAAATGTGTATTAGACCACGTGCTATTAGATCAATGGAAGTTAATATGAAAAGAAACGTGTCAATTATCCATAGTTCTTGACTATTGGTTATATTGATCCGTCGGGAAATAGGATTTATCGGTCTATTTGGTGGTATGAGTAATCACCAATATACGAAGCTGCGAGCAAAAGGCTATATAATAATTATTTAAAACAATAGGTCTAGTACTTTTGTGCGCAAGTGTACACATGCGAAAACACACGCCCTCTACTTTCTTCCAGCGTTATTTTACATGACGCGACCTGTACTACTTTTTTTATTATGTATATTTATTACAACACTTAGAAAACATACGGTATCAAACCTTTGCATACTGATTTTTGTAATGTCAACCATGAAACGACGAAGTCTTTTGAAAATGAAATGAAAATGAAAATAATTTATTTACAATACAGTTTTCTAAAAATAACAATATCTGTTGGTCACCTTACTAGGCAAAGCCTGTATCAAGTCAACCCGTGATCTTGATAACAATAATATTAACCTCAATGTCAAGACAGTTTTTTGTATATAATCATTATTATGTAAGTACTTATTCGTAATTTTAATCTACCTATACATACATATATTATCCTTTCTAAAAACCTATTATACTAAATCTACTGTATCTTCTTCAAAACCTCTTTCGTGTCGTCATAAGATAGTAATCCTAACCATTTTGCTATAACATGTTTCGCTTCATTTACTTTTTTATGTTTAATATCACAGAACTTAATGACAATTTTATAAACAGAAACACTAACAGAGTCACCAAAACGTGAGAGCTGAGTATTCGTAATACACGACGGTTGGCGATCAAATCGTAGTCGGGGAAAGAAAGCACTGACTCATGTGCCTTTAGTCCTGTCTGTCTTATAATAGAATGGGAACGAATTTTCAGACCATGCATATCCGTAGCATACTCTCCGAAATCAGTGACACAATAAATGTCAATAAAGCCGAAAATCGAGTAAACCAATTTTTCGACTTGTAATCGTTCATGGATTCTTTTTCGAGTTTCGTTTGTTTTTCAAGTTTCTTTTGTTTTTATGGCACATGCATAAGGTACAATTTATTTATTCAAAACAAATGTTGCAAAAACTAGGTATGATTGACAAAAGTGTAAAAAGGTTTTTTTTATTTAACCTGTGTTGTGTTGTCCCACTGCTGGGCAAAGATCTAATGGTGGTGTTTTTTTATTTTTGGTTTTTTTTATGTAGTGTTACCTGGGTTTACAAGCTTTCCACTTATCGCTACCGGGAGATCTAAGTGGTATTTTTTTCCACCTATCCCACCGGTAGCTTGGTAGGGATAGGTGTACCAGGCCGATAAAACATCCACAAGCTAGCTGCTTGCGATGCTAAAAAACAAAGAAGTAAATCTTTTCATAGCTCTAAAATTAACGATCGCGTTTAGATAAACGACAGCGCATTGAGCGCATGCTAGACATAGCTAGGTATTTGTAGTTTTGTAATTTACCAATTGACTCGGGCGAGCTGCAGCGCCCTCATTCACAAACGGGTCTATTAGTCAGAGACCTAATTCAACTACTTCGGTATGGGAAAGATTGAGGCACAACTCAAAATATCATGAAATCAATCATATTCAAAAATATTTCTGTTTTTTTTTGGATTTCCCCTGTTTCAATTTGTTCAATATCTTTGTTTTGGGAATCTACCATAGTAACACATATTCTGCAAAAATTTCAACCGAGAGCCTAAATGTAATTGAAAAATTCATATTGTATTTGTAAATACGGGTTATAGGTAATTAGGTAGAACAGACAGGGCCTACTATACTTAACGTACTTTAGGTACGGAAACAAAAAAAAAATTCTAGGCAAAGTATGTGAAACGACCGATTTTTTAGGTTCGGATTTAGGATTAGAGTTTTTTTTTCAGGCATAATCACCGCGCAAATTCGAGCCGGTTTGAAATTGTACTCGTAACGGTATCGGATCAGTACGGTATCGGAAGTAAGAGGACCATGAAATTTTATATAAGTATTTTATATATACATACAAATTTATACATACATATTATATACAAAACACTTTTTGCGTACTAATTTGCGTATATACCGTCTAAGCCGTGGTTGCATATTTAGGAGACCGCTCGGCTTGAAATCGTGTTTCAAACCGAGCGGTACCGTGGCTTTGAAGTCAATCGCGGGTTCAAATCCCGGGTTCAAATCAATCAACCAATGAGCGTACCGATGAGTTTATGTACGAATTTTCATTCCACTTACATGGCGAAGGGAAACATCGTGAGGTCCTGCATAAGTCCGGAGAAGAAATTCAATCTCGTATCGCCCAATCAACCTGGAAGGGTGTAGTGTGAAGTATCTTCGAGGGTATACTTCCAGCAGTGGACTATTAAAAAGGCTGATTAGCCTTATTGTATGCTATAATACCACACCAAGTTTGATCATTCAATGCAATGTACCTATTATCGTTTTTTTACGATATGAGAAAAGCCTTTAAAAAGTTTTTTCATCTAAGTTAAAATTTTGACCGTTATCATCGTCAACGATTTTCAACCTGCTGTAGGTTTCCTATTCAGTGCGCTCTTTTCTGTGCGATCTTTTCCGCTCCACTTTCTATTGTTTTTCGACTTTTTTTGTTTTTTTTATGGCACATGCATTAGGTATTATTTATCAAAACAAATGCAAAAACTAGGTATGATTAGCAAAACGGTAAAATATAAATTGTTTTTTATTTAACCTGTTGTCCCACTGCTGGGCAAAGGTCTAATGGTGGTGTTTTATTCATTAAATTTATGTTTATTTAGTAGGGATAAGTGGACTAAGCTTTCCACTTATCTACCTATCCCTACTGGTACGGATAGCTTGGTAGGGATAGGTGTACCAGGCCCACCATTTCACCTCTTTAAAGTCCAATTTCGAAAAATTGTGATAATTACTTTTTTGTTTTTAAATGCTTCGTGTATACACTGATTTTATTATTATAGCTTTAAGAATTACGAAGTTTAGTCACTTTAGCTTTTAGAAAAATCTTTAACTTTAACACCTCTTTTCACCTCGTTAGGGGAATAATTTCAAAAAAACCGTGAATTAAATTGTCTTGGTTTCTTTAGCTTCGTATAATTACCAACTTTCATCATCGTAGGTGAAAAATTTCAACCTCCTAATAATACCCATTACAGGTGATTTAAAAAAACACAAAATAAGTATGTGTTATTTAATTATGTTTTCTCAGAGCACTCACAAAATCAGCACCGTGGCACTGTTTTTTTTTACATTTTGACCTTTCATCCCCAATATAGCACCCTTAGAGGATGAATTTCAAAAAATCCTGAGACATGCGTTTCTTTATTTTTGATTTGATGTTAAATATAAACCAAGTCTGAACGACGAAGCTCGATTTTTATTTTTTTACAAAGTTTAGGGGTCAATTTCACCCCTTAGAGGACGAATTTTGAAAAATCCGTTCTTATTGTACACCTAGATAGACCATTTGAGGAATATTGGGTCCAAATATCACATTCCTACAATACACGGTGTAGCCTGGGCGATGATTGCTAAGAAAAAGGGATTTGCTAATATATTATTATATATTATATCCTTTCCAGATCCTGGGACTATTATTTTGTTCTAATTGTGTTTTTTTTGGCGTTTTATTTTATTGTCTTATTTCATAAGCGATAAAAAAAAATTAAGCATCCAACCACAAAATATGTATTACTAAACTATGAAATATGGCACGAATATCTACCTGGTGCAGGCCTGACCTAGTTTTTGAATAAAATATTATGGTAAGGCAAACAAATTAATAATTATTCGTTGCATATTTCCAGATGCATAAATCTGAAGTCATTTGGTAAACAACTATCCAATCAGCATCAACACCTTATCACGATAACTAAGTTGCAATTACATTTAGAATCGCGAGTATGGTAGTCGCAGCGGTAAACATATTGCGTAATAACTGGCTACTTCAGATTTCTATTTCCACTTGATCACGCTCCATCTCTCTCTAAAACAAGGCGTGCGACAAAGGTGAGCGCTGTAAACAAACGACTTGCAGGGCTGCCTCGCCCTGTAAAACTTTAGGTAACACATTATCAACAGAGCGGTACAACGTTCTGGATGTGGGCTTGGCAGCGGCAGTAGCGTCAGCCAAATAATATCAAACCTCCCAGGATTTCACGTTATTGAAGGTGTCTAATGTCCTACAGTTGCTGGCTTTAGTAAAATTATTACGCAAAAGGAATTTACTAACCAGCCGAGACTATTAATACGACAGAAATAATAAATAAATAACACAATCAGCTGCTGACTTTTTTTAAATACCTTTATATAGGTACCTTTACCTTCTATTTACATACAAGAATTAGGTACATGAATAATAACAGTTACCCACAATTTAAACACAATTATTATTATTATTGTTATTTTTTTTTATTTTTTTTACGTAGTTATCTCCTAGGCAAGCGTGTTCCAGCGTCGATCACATCGTCACTTCCCATCAGGTGAGATTGTGGTCAAACGCATGCCCAATAAGTTGAAAAATAAATAAAAATACCCGCCTTAAAAATAACTATATTCAAGAATTAAAATGCTGAAAGGAAATTAAACCCTCACTATATAGCAAACGAAGTATTTAATATATCATCAATAAGCATGAGAAATACAAAATCTACCACAATCTTTACCCCAAAATTAAAACAATTTCCCATACAACCTTTTTATGAAACTACAAAAAAAAAATGACGTATCGACGACATATTATCATACTTCAATTGTTTTAATAATTCCATTTCTTAATTTTAGCGCCCTTGCATCTGTTTTGGAATGGCCGTAAACCTCAAAAATCTCAAACTGCATAATTATTTAATTGAAGGCTCAGTACTGCTCAGGCTCTGTACTCTTAGTTACAAAAAAAAAGAAGTAAATGTGAGCTAATTCCTCCACGTAAGCGGAATTGTTTTATTATGATATTACTTAAAATTACTTGAAACCTAACAAATTGTTTTACGTAAATATAAATACCTATTTAAAATAGGTATTTATCTTATTAATTAATTTGATGTATATTTTACAAAATATTGATTATACAAAAATAATAAATAATTGATTTATATTAGGCTATGTTTTAGATGGAGATAGAGGCATGGAGGCATGTATAATAGTATCATATTCGCCAAGCCATTTCGCTTGAGCAAATATGACATGGTGACTGTTTTATCATAACAAAACACATGATGTATAATTCATTATTATATAATATATTGTATTATAATTATAGCGCTAACAATTTTCCAAGGCAAAGACTGCAGTTCAACAAACTGCGCATGAGTCGATCGTTGAACCTGCACTAGCCGATATTTTGTCTCCCTCCCACCCCAACGTAATGTAAGATTCAGACAGGACGGCGCACGTCGGAGCGCAGTGACGCGCATCGGAACGGGTACTCGCGTATTCGCCGATAGTTGACCGCGTTCGTCCCAATCTTACGCTTGAATTATGACACAAAAATATGACCAAATTTTGAACGAACCCTTGAGCAAACGCAAGCATCAATTAAAAAATAAAAACCCTGCGCTAGTACACGTAAGCACGGTCGTATTCGCCGTCAAGCTCTCATCTTCGAAATATTATTTTAATTTAGCACCAGTATGTGCCATCTGCTCGGCTTCATGGATACAACGAATTTCATTGTAAAAAAAACTGTTTCTGGTTCGCTGTTTTAAATTATAACGGTTGCTATGATTATTTTGCTGATAGATTTTCCCGTGAACATGGTGCATGCAACCACCCTAAACTAAAGCGTGCTCATTTCACAAAATATAATCACGGTAAATATCCTGTAAATAATCATATAACTTTACTGTAAAACTAATAATAATGGGGCTTTGCTTAGTGCACTGCGTTTTCTAAATGCACGCGCTCCAACGCCGACGTTCCGATTGAAACGTACTTTAGACGACAGCGGTATTATAGCTTAGCACGTTTCGAGAAGACTCCCATTGAACATTTTGTACGGTAAGAAAATACGCGTCTCTCTATCAACCTTCTATGTAAGGAATCGTGTAGCGATTCACTCAAGCAAGCTCTTGGCAGTTGGCTCTCATGCATTCAACGTAATTACATAATGACCCAATTAATTAGTTAATAGTTACGAATGTTACAATTTGTTTTAATAGGTATAGTGTATCTATGATTTTATGTGTGTATTTTTAGTCAATACCAACCGATCAAATGACGTTGCTATTTTAGCTATATGAATATAAAAGCGAAAATCACTCACTTACACACTGACTAAACACGAAATCTCGAAAACTACAAACTAGTAAAATTTCTTTGACTACAAACTACTTGATCCCTGAAGCTGAAATTTGGCAGGTAGGTAGTTTTTTTTCTCTTTGTTTTTGGCATTGCACGTTGTGCATTTTTCCAGTGTCAGGTTTATGATTTTTCAAGTTTTAATAACATAATCAAGTCAAATATGTTATGAATTCATCACAGTTAGTCACACGAAATTAGTCATAGTCGAGTCCAAGTCATGCCCTAGTAAAGTTGTGGCGACTTTACTATGAGCTTCTACGGAGTTTTGAAAACAACACGAAAATACATGTTTCACCACAATATATCACTTGCCCACACTCGTGCATGTAACTCAACACTCAATGAATAAAACACCACAATTTTTAATCATTAATTCGCGAAAAAACACAAGTTTAAGAAAATAATAGAATACAGCGACATGATTTTTCCGTGTTCCCGCCAAAACTCCAGGTAGTTTGTTTATAGGTAGGAGACGTCAGCTAAGAACGGATTTTGCGACAGGGCTGAATTACGAGCTAATATTACATATGTAGGTACGTGTCGAATTGATAACTTTCTTTTTTTGAAGTGGGTTAAAATGGGTATTTACCCCCGTGCGAAGCCGGGACGGGTCAGCTAGTTTATCTATATAACTGCAATTTTGTTGTTTTGTTATTGCGGAGTTGTGTAATGTTGTACCTAAAATAATAAGCAAAAAAGCTATAAGAGGCAATGTTATCGTTTATTGTTATTCGATTTTTATTTTATCTCCAACATTTGCCGTGCAAGAGCTGCGTGTTATTTTCAACTGACTTCAAAAAAAGAGGTTGTCAATAATTCGATTGTAAGTATTTTTTTTGATTACTCGCCACTTTTAATTGATTTTGATGTTTTTTTCTTGTTTGGTGGGTGATGCTTCAGAGGTAGTCCCATATAAAAGTTATCGAAATCGGTTCAGTAGTTTAGTTATTAAATCACAAATTTCTGGAATAAATCAAAATAACTGGAAAATATGAAGATGTCATCCAGGTTATTGAAATTAAAATCGGTTTTTAGCCGCTAAACAGCTTTTGTAAGGAAAGTTGTTTATTTATATTTAAGCAGAGTTATTTACACTGAATATTTTTCTTTATCTTAGGCTGGGAATTACCCATAAAAGTCAGAAATACGTAGAGCGTTCATTATAAAGTGAGAATGAGGTAGAAACTCTTTGAAACCGAAAAAATTTAAATACTGGCTGGTAAAGCTGGAATATTTAAATATCTTTTAATTTAATAAAAATGGAAGTCTTTTGTTTGCCGTATGTTACAACAAGATCCTGATCATTTTTTGTCTCGATTCATAACAATGGATGAAACATGGCTTCACGATTACGATCCTGAAACAAAATTACAATCTGTGACTTGGAGAAGACCATCATCTCCAACTCTTAAGAAGTTTAAGGCGAGTTGTTCCGCCGGATAGATTATGGGCTCTCTTTTCTTGGATAGTAAAGGGGTGGTCATGATAGAATATCTCGACCTACTACTGTTACGGGCTCATTATATGCAGAACTAATAAAAAAATGTGTAACGAAATACGCGAGGAGCGGCGAGGCAAACTATCAAAAATTGTTTTATTCCATCAAGATAATGCCCCGGTTCACAAGTCCGCCGTTGCTATGGCTACAATTCGTGATGCTGGCTTCGAAATGCTTGAGCATCGTCCATATTCACCCGACCTTGCCCCTAGTGATTTATATCTATTTCCGAGGTTGAAGGAGTCTCTGAGTGGACAGGGGTTCGAAAATGATGAAGCAGTAGTCGCTGCAGTACAGGAGTTTTTAGGTGCTCAGAATGAAGAGTTTTTTAAGATAGAAATATTAATCATAAAAAAACAAGTGTATTACGCTAAAAAGCGACTATATCGAAAAATTAATTAACATATAATAAAAGTTACCGGCAACATACTTATTCTCACTTTTTATTGAACGCCCCTCGTATATCGACATTTCCTCAATTTATGTCCACCCATATTTAAATATTTTAGTACAGCAATTCATAAAAAAAGAAATATCACATAAACATCTCTATCCTAACCTACGGCAACTGGCGTGCGCTCGCTTTTGCGTAGCATGCGCATTGCGCGAGCGCTTGTCCGGTTGGCCATGTACCACTTTATCGTCATTGCATAACGCTGACGGCCATTGACCTCCTCCCCTCCCTCCCCACCACCGCCCGTCTCTCAGCACTCAGTAGATTTGCAATGGCTTCCGACTAGGAAAGTAATGGACCCTATAAATAGGCAACTGCTAGGGTGCCAACTCGAGAACTAGGACAATTGCTAAATGGCATCTTTAAAATTGCTACTTACTATGATTTTAGAAAATAGTGCTTGAGAATACTAAATTCACTAAGCAAAATTAACAAAAAGGCATATTTTACTTCCAATTCCGTTGCATTTTGTTAAAATATCTTTGCGGTATTGTTGCTAATGTTATAATAATGCAAATGCAATTAATGCTAATGAATTTGATAGGTGTATTAAAATGCGGTGCTCAATATACGAAAATAAGGCTAAATTTGGCATCGAAAGTGCTTAGTTGGCAACACTGACAGCGCTACGAGTCGCGACGCGAGCCACCAACATGCCTGCTGACTTTTTTGCCGAGCCCTGGCAGTTTTATTTACTTTTTATTTGTGTACATAACCGCGTGTCATTAAAAAATCTATAAGTAATGCCTAGAGTCCTGATTTATCGAGACTTTAATATAATTATACTTAATATTGCTTGCAATTGTTTAAAATAAACATTGTTTTTTTTAACGTTAAGTCCTTCTTTGACCACCAACTCGCTTGTTGTTAAGCGACGATGTGGTCGAAGATGAAGCGCGAATACTTAGAAGATTGAGATTCACATAGCGATTTTTTTCATAGATTTTACAAGGAACCTCTACAAATTCAAGCGAAGTGAAATTTATGCAAAAAAAACGTGAAGAAACAGTCATAGTCATGGTCGTTTTATTAGTAAAGCCAATTTACATGTAAAAATAGTAATTACTTAATAATAAAAAAATATAATTTTTACACTTAGTAAAATAAAAAATAATTCAAATTACGTAGGTAAGTTCATTATTTTATACATTTATTAAAATCGTCATAGCGATAGAATGCTTGCTCAATAAGCCAACTCTGTAGGCGTCCTTTGAAACTGTGCAGGCTGGGAACTGCAGTGATGTGTTTGGGTAGGTGGCTGTACACATCAGGGCCCATGACATGAGTCAGCTCATCCGACTTCGCCAACGTCCGCTTAATGCAGGTTTGATATTTTGCAGTTCTTAATGGGCGTTGATGAAACTCACCGCGCTGCTCATAACAGTCTAGGTTCATTCTTATGCCACCTGTACTTAGTGTACATAAGAATTCCCAAACTGTTGAAGTATGGCTTTGCAGTATCCGTATTAACAAAGGTTACTATTTCAAAAAGCTCACGTTGGGCAGTAACGTTGGGCAGTTATTTATATTTTTGGGATGTTTTGTTTGTGCCAAAATTCAACCAAGTTTGACGTTGCAACTTGTTTAGAACAAAACCATACGAACGAAACTCCAAACATATTAAGATTGGGAAACTCTTGTTTTTGTTTGGAAATCTGCTGAAACAAGAAAAAACTAACAGAATTCATTAAAGGTCAACGAAACCTTAGAAATAAGTTTCAATTTTGTAATTTTTTTGGGTACATACTTACTAGTGCCCCGCGGTTTTGTCTGCTTTCGGATAAGAACCGTATATTTTTTGTAAGGTATTATATTGGAATTCAATGTGGGCGAAAGTGAATAGTTTTCATTTTAGGCGTTTTACTAGTAAGTCGTTTTACCACTCAAGACGTGTCACTACGCAAACATCGTCATTTACCCTGATAGTCCTTCTGATACGGAGCCAAAATGAAAAAAAATATTGTCTCGTTTTTCACGTTCTATGTTTTTTTTTGGACCTGGGTATGTCCTTAAACTGCAACGAGAACCACCGGAGGGCGGGCAGCAGCGTCCTCTCCGTTAACGGTGGCGAGCATTCTGCGATCCCCAAGCCGCCTGCCAAGCGTGGGGATTATGGCAACACCTCCCTATTAAGGGGGGGGGGGCTTCGTCCAGCAGTGGACGTTTTCTGGCTGATGGGTGGGTGGGATGATTTTTTAAATAATTAATTACTTAGTGTGGTCGATTCTGACTGTTTTAGTTGACAGTTCTAAACTAATTAAAATATTGCTGTCACTTTTTTACTAGGCATGTTAGCTGAAGACAGCAATACTTTAGTTAGTTTAATTCTGTCAAATTAAACCTTCAGAATTGACCACACTGTTTAATTTATTTTATTTACACAAATAACATAAAAAACCAAATCTAAATGAATGTTGAGTATCCAGTTAAATGATCTAAGGAAACGAAAGCTGATAAACTAATAACAAAGAGCGCTATTACAATCAAGGCTATAGAATGTTAGAGATATATTACGTATTCACGAAACACACTTGTTTTTTTCCTTGTTTCCAGACGGCGAACTGATACCGAAGCGGATCTAAGCTCGGTTTCATTTACAAGACAGAGCTAGTAATAGTTCGAAGAGCTAAACACTCATCAGCCAGAAGACGTCCACTGCTGAACGATAGCCTCCCCCTTAATAGGGAGGTGTTGCCATAATCCCCACGCTTGTCAGGCGGCATGGAGTTCGCAGAATGCTCACCACCTTTAACTAAGAGGACGCTGCTGCCCGTCCTCCGGTGGTTCTGGATGCAGTTTTAGGACGCATACCCAGGTCCAAAGCTAAACGCTTATTGTTACGCAAAATTATTGTTATACGAGTATATTGTTAATTACGCAATAAAACAATCTTTGTTAATCATATCGATATTGTGAATTTTGCATACGTGAGGCGATACAATAACGGTATATATGATGGTCTCCCATAATTTGTAATTCAACTTTTATGTGTTAAGAACATGCAAGTGTTTTTGCAGAAAGTTACTTGAAGTTAAAAATGAAGTAAAAAGTAATCTAAATTGTTGGCACAATAGCTAAATACCACTTATTTTTATGGTTATCAGTTTAGGATATGCTAGGTGTTCGACCGTCTCACCGTACCTCTGATCGAAGATAGTAAACATTATGTATTGTTTGAGAAAGATTTGGATTAGCCGGTCCGCGAGCTAGGCTCGCTTGATACGTTAACTTTTATAATTTATTATAAGTATGGAATGGATGGGATTGTTTAATAGAGCCGTGAACCATTTATGCTCGGCGCGCGGCCAAACGGCGGGCGGCACACCGGGTGAGGGCAGATCTTGGTTCACGGTAAGCCAACAGCCACAAGCGAGTGAGCCAGAAACCAAAGGGCTCGATTTTCAAATCGTTTATATTTTTTTTTTCTATAATTTATTTATTTTTAGGTATGTTCCAAGAACTTGAACCTGCTTAACCCTAAAAGCAACTCGATGACTTAGACGTTTCACGTTAAAAGCCCCTCGTGTCTAGTTGGTGAATAATCCAAACCAACGGCCGTGTGCCCCGACACAGCCGTACCCGTTATTTTTGTGGTCTTTCGTGTTCCCTGGATGGTTTAGCTTCACATTTGGTGTGACGTGCTACGATGCCGAATGTTTTACACGCTCACAAATGTTTTACAATGCTATTACAAGGGGTTAAGGTAAATTAAACAATATCCGCTTGTGGACTTTTTTATATTAGCTGGAGATGGGGAGGTCATTATATCTGCATTGGCGCGGGGACACTTGTGTGGTTTGATTTTCATAGAGACTGTGTATCTATAGTATATTTGATCTAAGTTTCTAAGGTACATTTTGTATAATAATATAATTTTAAAAAAACTTTTTTTTAATAATGATAATTAATAATGGATTAGGCTGCACGTTGGTTGCATAGGTAGGTACCTGATATTATAGAAAAACTAAACCAAAACGAATATCTTTTTACAATGTAGGTACAATTTAAAACAAAATATCCTACTATATATGGCTACTTTCAGAAATAACTACTTACACTGACAAACGAATCTAAGCTTTATGCCGTTATTATCAATGCTAAACTTGGTGTCCTACATGTCAGGCCAATCTAAATGCCTTTAAAGTCTAAGTATGAAAAACTTATGTATTTAGTCTACCTTTTTTATTTTATAAAGTTATCGACGATAGACCCGAAATCCATAATTTTAAATATTTACCCAAATCGTTATTTCATACAGAATTACCTACGTCAGGGGCTTTCATCCTGCATGTTATCTTTAAAATTTAATTTTTCAGGCCTATGTAAAGTAGCTGCCCTGAAACTTGAGAAAACGAACTGCTTTGCAAGTGAAAAATAAGAAAAGCTATAAAAACCAAATCAAAATTCGTGCATGAGAACGGACATAAAAACATGTTTGACATCAAGAATTTTTGAAACATTTATTTTGCTTGGTACACAAGGTACTAAGTATATGAGTATTTGCCTTTTATTTATGGCTAGTATATAATATTATAATATCTTTGTTTATGGTATCATGCACGATGGTGTTGCAGATTGTGAGTTTGTTTGGATCCCTAGTTTTTATGGTTCTGCAGTTCTGCACCCACCGGTGTCTAAATAGGTAGGTATTATAGCAATAAAATAAATTAATCAGTTTTATTTTTATTTTTTAGTCCACTGCTGCTGTCTAGATCACAGCTAAGCTAAGCACTCGAAAGACGATTCACCCATATTATATATATACTAACTAATTAAACTAACAGCCGGTATATATATCTTATATTAAAATGTAATTATTAGTAAATTACGACGAAATCTAAGATTTATAATTATTTATTTGTAAATCCAATAAATTGTATAAAAACAGTGTCAGCATATTATATAAATAATTGCCAGGTTCAATCAAATAACCCACCCCTTACTGTACCTGGTGCAAAGGTGCCCATAACGCTAGCTGCATTCCCGCTCTGGATTGCAATAGCTAACCTTTGCACCAGGTACGAGCTGGAGCGGGAGAGTCCCCGGTTGTTTCTCTTAATCTACGCTCTAACTCACAGACCAGAGTTTTGGCCTCACTGCCCCAGTAGCCCATCGTCTCAATCGCGATGGGCACAAAAACGTAATGCGGCTCCATTGCTGCGTACTTCTGCCGTTTTTTGAGAAAGGCATCCTCGGCTGCAGCTGCTGGCGAGTGGACGGTGTGACTCAGATGGCAGGCGGCGACGGTGCTGACGCAAGTTGCGTCCCACACTGGGCACCGGCCGTTCTTCCATAGCACCAGAGTCAGCCCGTCTGGTTTATTACCGTCGGACCTGCTAAGTCCGGGCGGCTCGAGAACGCAGGGAACATTCGCTGATATAAGGGCCCTGCGGACAATGTAGTTGAGAGCATGGTGACATGGAAACCTCCCTGTGCAACGACGATAACTCAGGGCGTGGTGGCCATCTTCCCCACCATGGAACCACGGGTGCATAAATGAGGTTCACACACCTTGTAGCCCAGACGGAGAGCTACCGCCACACGCAGAGGTCATCATCGAGCAAAGTTCCAAGGTGAGGTGAAGGAAGCGCCTGTAACCATGCCCCGACTTCGACTTCGACACAGCGCGCAGTCTAGCCGAATCAGCTCCCGAAGCCTCCAGCAGCATCTGCCCATAAACCCGCTTAGCTGTGACCTCGTCCCAGGTACGCTGGACTTGGGGCGCTACTGGACTCGATGCGCCCGTGCTGAGAACAGACCAAGCTGACACCGCATCAGTTACTACCCCATGCGCCGATGCTAAAAAAGCCGGCAAACCCACAACACGTGCGCAACGCACCCCAAGACCACCGTACCGGATCGGAAGAGCCGCTTGAGTCCAATGAGACTCCTCTAGAGAGATATTCAAGACTGACTCAACCACCGACTTTAAGGCATAATGAGTTAACTTCCTCCGGACAGAGTCCGATGTCAGAAGTCAGATGTCCGGAGGAAGTTGCCTCATTACTCATTAGTTGCCTCGTCCTCCAGGTAGGAGTGGACCGCAACAGGTCTGTCAACTTGGGAAGGGCAAAGCACATACGCAGCAGGACAATAACAACGTGCGCGGAAAGTTCCTTGAGACGTTCCTGAGCGGCAAGGAGAAGAAGCCGTTGACGATAAGAAATAGCCTCAGGAACTGCATTGAGAAAAATTGGAGATCCTAAAAGGCTGAAATCGGAAGTAGAAAGTTCTATGAGACCAGGTAGAAGAGCAGCAAAACAAGAAAAGTGTGTTCGAGCCTCAACACTGCAAGGGGGGGGGGCGTATTTTATATATATATATATACTAGCTGAGCCCGGCGGTTTTACCCGCGATTGTTGGGATAAAAAGTAGCCTATGTTTTATTCCAAGGTATAAGCTACCTCTATACCAAATTTCATCCAAATCCCTTCAGTCATTTTTGCATGAAAGAGTAGCAAACATCCATACATCCATACATACAAACTTTCGCGTTTATAATATTAGTAGGATATATATATATACATGTATTCAAAAACAAAGAACTTCCATAGAAAGTTTTATCCCCCATTTCACCCCCTTAATTTAGCCCTGTCGCAAAATCCGTTAAATTAACTGACGTCTCCTACCTATAAACTACCAACCTGCCAAATTTCAGCTTCAGAGATCAAGTAGTTTTCGAGATTTCGTGCTTAGTCAGTGTATAAGTGAGTGATTTTCGCTTATATATATATAGATTATGTGATTTCGTACAGTATGGCGGTCTGAGGGGGAGGCCTTCGTTCAGCAGTGTACGTTTCCGGGCTGATGATGATAATGATGACGCTAAAGTGGCGCTGCGAACAGGCCAGCAATAGGCCAGTTGCGGTGATGGCAGATGGAGTGTCTTTGCGACGTGATGGTAAGCTTAGGCCCGGGGAAGCGTAGCGTTTGGCCAGCGTAATGGTGCGGTCCATATCGCCTTTTCTAGTGCTGGGGCATGCCCAGCAATGAAGATGAGGAGTTGAGGAGTCAAGATTGATGTAGCCATGTGACCTGTACAATTTCACTTTGAATATGAATTAAAAACGTAAACTATCCTCATTGCGGAGACAATATTCTAGTATTGTATAAGTGATCGATCTTACAGCTCATACCTTGTTAGTTTGAATAATTGACGGAGAATTTATTTGAATTATTGTAACGAACTTTAAAATGCAAGTAGGTATTATATTTAACTATACTATTACTTAAAAAATAATGTGTAGAGTTTTCAGGTGTACATACTTCCATCGTGCCTGACCTGGCCAGCCTGTTCAACTGGCTTACATGGTAAGTTGGCATGTCAAAAAATTTTCGGTCGGTTTCTAGAGAATAGTATACTTATGTTAATGTTACACCTGGTGGTGTACGCGGGATTGAAACAAGAAACGGGCAGGCTGGAGATAGAATTATATAAATAGCATAACTAGATATAAATAGTATGACTAGATATAAATAGCAAAACTAGATATATAAATAGCCCAGGGTTCACTGGGACGATATTTTAAATGTAGGTACATAATACTTCATCAAGATTTATGGACAAGGGGGTTTTTACCAATTTATATTTAGGATTTTACAAACAAGATAGCCACTGTTATCGTCACTAATTTTGAAATGGCTTCCTTTTTTATGTCTGAATAAAGACAGGTTTTTGGTAGACATTGATTGTAAATGTACCTAAGTAACAACCTACAAAATAAGTTTACTTGAAAGATAATAAACCAGTCTAACATCAGACGTATTTTTTGACATAATAATTATTGCATTTGTACGACAATAACGTAATATCGTCCTTGATCATTCAATGATTATAATATTATTAGGTAAGTACATGAGTTTATAATTATACAGGGTTAGTTAGCATCCCTTTAAGTACATATTCTGTACATCAAAATAAACAACTTTTACTATGGGGCCAACATTGAACTTGCAAAAAAAATACTGTTCCATTTATTTTGCCCAAGGTCGATGAACTTTGTATGGAACAGCTGATATTTTTTTCGCGATTTCATGGTTGGCCCTATAGTAAAAGTTGTTTGTATTTGATGTACAGAATATGCCCTTAAAAGGCTGCTAACTGATTAGAACTATCCCTGCGTATAATTTTTTTTATTAACGTTCGCAGGGTCACTGTTCGGGTTGAACGTGTAGTTATAGTACATTAGTAGTTTATACTCAATGTTTTTTGCGGGTGGACACTCAGGTAAAGACGGAAATTGAGCTCGGACGGGACCTGCGGGTAAGTCCTAAAACTGCATCCAGAACCAGACGGGCAGCAGCGTCCTCTCTGCTAACGGTGGTGAGCATTCTGCGATCCCCAAGCCGCCTACTAAGCGTAGGGATTATGGCAAACCCTCCCTATTTACGGGGAGGCCTTCGTGCTGCAGTGGACGTCTTCGGCTGAAGATGTGTGTAGCTCGGATGACATGTTAAATTATAGTTACCGATTTTTTGTTCTATAACTACACCTGTCAAGCCATGTCAGAGGTCTTTAGGCGGCACATTACCTCTTACACTAGGGCTTGAGTAGCAGCTTATACAAACTTACTTATTCACGGAAATATACAGGTAACTTATATTTACGCGTCGCACTATGGCCCAGGTTCAAATCCCTTCCCCCCCATCACTTTGAAAAACATTAGAGACTGAGGATACCGCTCTTTTACTCAATACATTTTTCGATCTAGCAAGTTTACAGCATCTACTGGTAATGGTATATACTGGTACTCTAATGTAGGTATGTTTCATAGACGTATTATGTACTAATGTAGGCCTTCTTGATGACAGGTAAATTTTATTAAAAACATTTGATCATGTGAGAAATAATCTGCAATTCCTCTACCACGTTGAAAGATAAAACATCAACTTTGTATGCGTTATCGAAAAGTGAATAACTTGGTGGAGATACTATCATACGTATTATTTCTTTCGTATTGTTACTACTATTATTATATCATATCCAGTATGTTTCTACATTGACATACATAAGACATCTAAAACTGATTAGACGATACAGTAAGTGCATGTAAAGGTATTTTGTATAGGCAGATTCTAGATAGGCGTGCTTCGTATTCGACCACTTCTTTACCAACAGACGAGGTAGTGGTTAACCGCGAGCTTATCCGCGCTAAACAAAATGGTATCACAGTACCTCTAGGAGAAAATTGTGAGCTGTAGGTACATCATCAATCAGTATAACTGAACTTAGTCTATTGAGCTCGCTGTAGCTTCACCAGAGCGCATTGAACCGTGCCGCAATAACACAGCAGTAAATCGCAAGTGAAATTACGCAAGTCGTCTCTCGCTTGCTCTTCCGGGTCGGGTTCGCGAGCGAGCCTTAGGTAGAAGGCTTCAAGTCATAGAATATGTTCGCTAAAACAAACCTGTCACGGGCGGCTGCGCGGCTTCGGCCTCATTGCTCCTGTAGTAGAGAAGGGTAAACTGGTCCTGAGAGTCGCTCGTTGAAAGCGGTGGCGTGGGCACGCTGGGCGCGGAGTGTTTGGGCCACACGTCCATGTTCCATTCCGTGTCCGATTCTGTGGTCCCGACCGTTCGCGTTCGCTCCGGCCAGCGCACTGAGCTTTCTAAGCTGCGCTCACGCTGGCTACACCGCTTGAGTAAGAGTATCGATCATTATCTTTATCAAAAAAAATAAGTTATGGACGAGACGACGTGATCGCCGGCGCTGGAGTGTCATGCTCGATCCGTTGGACGAGTGCACCGCTGAATGCTATGCGAAAAGTAGTGGGCAACCATCTAATAAAACAAACAAAACCCGCGCCGCACTGCACTGCGATTGACACCCTGAAATATTAGATGTGAAATCTCTTTATGCCCAGTAAGTAAGTAAGTTCGTATAGGCTGAGTGGCCAGCCCTAGTATCAGAGTTAATGTGCCGCCCGAAAGCCTCTGACATGGCTTTATGCCCAGTTATTTATCTGGTTACAATGCCCTTCAAACCGAAACACAGTAATGCTTGCACACTACTACTTGGTGGTTGAATAACTGGCAAATGTGTGGTACTTCTCCCCAGGCGGACTCTGCAACCACTACAAAAATTCTGATCGCCCTTAGAACCAATTAGTAGCCAATGTCCAGCTGCAAGGTGTCGAAGGCTGATGCTGCAGATTATTGAGTGCAACCTCGGAGCGTCCTGGCGCCGTCGCTAGTATAACACATTTATTTATACATATAAAAGTATACATCCTTCTAGCCTTCCTCGCTGTTGCACTCGCCTTTATGTAAGTGATTTAGTTAGCTACGTTATACAGGTGTACATCTTACAGATTACCTATTAGCAGCAAGCCGAAGCCTTTGAGCGCAAGAAGCAAACCCCCAGGTTACTGAACCTGTATTACACATTAGAAACGATTTTCAAGCTAAAAGATACCATAAAATATTATAGGAAAGGGTTATAATAGTAGGCACGTTAGTTTGAACAAGTAGTCACCTAACTAGCCGTGTGTTTGCTATTATCCAAATGAATATGATATTAAAGGCGCAATAATAGGATTGACTTTGGTATGTACCTCTTGGAGGATCTAACTCCTGGGTATATAATCAAAGTATGTACCTACATTAAAACATAAACATAATTTATTGCAGAAAAATAATGTTACAGTAAAAGTTTGACTCTGCCTTTTGCGTTAGTAATAACTGTGTTGCAAAAAGCAGCGTCTTCCAGTGGTGAAGTAGTAAAATTATGTGTTACAATTAAAAATATACGTGCTACTACTAAAGAGCCTAGGTCATTTCCCCAGCAGTAAAGGATTGTACAAGGACACAAAGTTTCGCAAAGCTGTAACATTCCTGTAGACAGTCAAAGCGGTCTCTAGATCAGATAGCCAATACTTAATAGAATTAGTGTATTTGCGTATATACATCCCTCTACTTAATTTCCGGTTCCGGTAACTTAGTAGTTGGTATTAACACGATTTAGGCCGATAGTGGCGCGCGTTTGATCGCATTTTACAATGTCGTAGAGAATATTAAAATATGGATAAAGTTCATATTCGCTTCGAATGTACTTATTTAGGAAACCGACCAAATCACGTTTGCACAATACGACTAGCCGGCAAAGTATCTGGTTCTATATAGTGGTAGCACTGCCCGATGCTATCTTTTTGTTGTGGTTTTGGCGGGAACGCGAAAAAATAATGTCGCTGCATTGTATTATTTTCCAAAACTTGTGTTTTTTCGAGTGTTAATGCATAGTGTTAATGCATAAAAATGGTGGCGTTTTATTCATTAAGTGCTGATTTACGAGCAAGAGTGTGGGCAAGTGATATAATGTAGTGAAACGTGTCTTTTCGTGTTGTTTCCAAAACTCCGAAGAAGCTTGTAGTAAAGTTGCCACGACTTTACTAGGGCATGATTGGACTTGACTGTGACTTACTGTGTGTGACTTGGACTGTGACTACGACTCATTTAACTACAGAAAGAAGGATCGATGAAGAAATATGTGTTCGGCTGAAGGACTAGTATCCATGGCCAGGAACTATTAAAAACAACAACATATCTTTTTGTGCTTGATAGGCTAAGACGCTAAGTGTTAACCATAGCTCATCTAGTGTGGCAAAAGATGGTAAATACCTAGACTAGAATGGGAGTTGGCTTTTAAGTGGCGTAAGTGCCGGAACACACTGCTAGGTGGTAAGCAGCAGATTTTCAACTTGATATTTTCTTTTTTACTTGGCTAGTAGCTCGCTAGCAGCCGGCGTATTCTGGTGTATTTCTATTATCACCGGCAGCTCAAGCTCTTTGTTGAGATTCGAAACCACGCCCTTCGGCGAGCGATCCTAATGCGCTAACCACTGAGCTATTATTGCTAATAAACCTACTTAGACGACCTTTTGGAAATGCCAGAAACACCAGTCTATCACTTATATAGTGAAACCTGAGCTTTTTGACTGTGGTGATCTTTTCCCTTGCGTCATAATCTTAGAACTTTTACCCTAATACGTCAGTCTATTAAGGTGGACGCCACTACAAATAAAAACTATTCCTTCACTGAAACTAGTAACGAAATAAATAGTCAGTATCGTGTAAAGAACCGAACCGAACCGAAGAAACGTTTTTCCTAGTAACCAGTATCGTATAAAGTGTAAAGAAAAAAACGTTTTTCCTAGTGTAACCGGTATCGTTTAACGAAGAGTTTTTCTTCTGCCGTAACTGGTTACGAGCCTCCGGTTTCGTACGCGGCCGAAGGGGCCAAGAGTTCTAGAAAGGTAGCTCGGCATGGCAATGGCTGGCAAAGCGATTCGTTGGGTGCAACTCGAATTCCTTTGCCAGTGCTGTCTACTTCAACGATGAGTCATTCATCAGCCATAAAACGTCCACTGTTGGACGAAGGCCGCCTCCTAGTTACGATGCGTAATGTAATGTTATCCTCAGTAATTTCACCGCATAAGATGTTTCATAACTATTTTAGTGACTTTATTACTATAAAAAAATTGAAATGCGCGAGCGAGATAGCGGCGCGCAGTGTTCTGAGCCTTAACGCCGCGCACCCCAACTTTCAGATATGTTTGTTATACAATGAAAAATATGGGGTATATACAACCACTGTACCGGTACCTCATGGTGATTTACTGATCTACTTCAAATCTAATTTTTTATTAAGTTATTATAGCTGCTTATGTTTAATTGTGTAATTACAATACTACTTAATGTTTGATTGACTTATGGATGTAGGTACCTACTGCTTCTATGTTGTTCATGTTGTGTACACATTTATTAAGGAATGCAATCTAGAACAAATTGTTTGTAACCTATACAATGCAAATGTAAAGACTGTATTCTGTTTTCTGTATCAAATAAATAAATAAATCTATGTCGTAATACATATTTTTTTAATAAAAAATATTCTAGCACCCATCTCTTGGCAAGTTTGGGCTGGCCTATCCGTCTTATGTACCGTGTTAAGGAAAGGAATATTTTTCCTTTTCTGAGTAAGTAATTCGCCAGATAACTATAAGACTTGTTTGCCACCCGGCAATATGATTTTGTAGTTTTTGGTAGTATGCAGTTGTAAAACGTAGTAGAAAATCAAGAAACAAACAAGAGAAATGTACTCGCTCAGACAGACATAATAAAGTCATTATCAGTCATGGCCACACAGTCTGTAACCTAACACATTACAAAATCAGATGCTTATACAGAATGATGGTTTTGTAGACCGTATCCTCTCAGAGCATATTAAGCAGTAGGTCATGGACTATCTTATAAGCTATATATATCTTTACAGCCCATTAATATTTTTCCAATATAAATACCACTTTATAAAAAACTTAAACAAATGTATGTGATATAATTTTCAGGAAAAAAACAAGAGAAAAAAAAACGCTTTATGTACAAAATCTGCAAAAAGTAAAATAAAAATGTTTTGGTGCAGTGTTTAAAAACTGTCGTTCATCATCTTCCCGGAGACGTCCAATACTGGACGAAGGCCTCCCCCTTAATAGGGAGGGGTTGCCATAATCCCCACGCTTGGCAGGCGGTTTGGAGAGGGATCGCCGAATGTTCACCACCGTTAACCAAGAGGACGCTGCTGCCCGTCCTCCGGTGGTTTTAGATGCTGTTTTAGGACTTACCAAATACCCAAGTCCATGGCTAAGCTCTCGTTAATCAAGAGTAAATTGATGTGTTAATCGGCCTATTAAGAAGGCTACTGGTATGCAAAAAACACTGGTTCAGACATAGCTGTACTGGTCGGAGGAAGGATTTCCGGCTTGATAACGTTTCGCTGTTTTTTCAGAAATCAGGTGTTTATGATACAAACCAATAAAAAAAGTCGAAAGCCATTAAATTAATCTGAACTTATTATATTGCTATAGCCCATGACCTGCTTAAGCATGCCCTGAAAGGATATGGTCTACAAAACCATCACCCGGTATAATGGTGTACGGCAGACGGATGTTCACGTAAAAGTGCAGAAAAACACCTCAAGTTTTCAAAGACAAAGACAACGCTCATAATTATAGCTTATAGATTATTTATTAAAAGGCATATGACATTTAGGCCTATTTTATACAAGGAGATAGTGGAAATTCGTACCCCAGGTCATCTGCGTGTGCGAAATGTCTTCAGCCTTAGACTAAGACTTACAACAATATTTTTTAGTCGCAAAATAAGTCCGCGTTTTGACCGCCATTTCTCCTCGTCACATCAATATTTCCCCAAGTAGCGCGTTTTTTTTTTTGTACCATAAGTGGTAAACATACAAGCCATCAGGGCTGTCTGTTGGTAAGCAATCACCGTCGGCGCATATGGATATTGTCACGTAGGTAGTTATTATTCAACGCTGTATTTGGCTATATATTTTATTTATTTAATAAAACTATATATGTCAGACATATATGACATGCTACGCAACCCTAAAAACCATGGCACTTACCTATAGGGCTAACTGCCGGCGGCGAGCAAGGCTCTTCTTTGAATCTGAAAGAAAAAGTACAAATATTAATGGAAAATAGAAATTCCCAATATTATTTGGGGGAGCGATCTGTTTATGATCCGGCTGGCCACAGTACGCATTTGATTTCCAGATGCTTGCGAAGTTGGTTATTATCTAGTCTAGCTATATAGTTACTAGACTAGAAGTCGCCCCACGACTCTGTCAGCGTATATATGGAAAAAATTGGCCCGCAGCCAAATATATCCCATACAGCTGGGTTACCCTTTTTTTTCCTCCTCCTTTAGATCAACCCTGGCAAAAATATTATTGTTTTTGTTCTAAAAATTCTGGCAAAAACTAATTTTCACTATGGCTTCAAAAACTTTCCATGCAACGTGTTATCCGCCATTTGATTCTCTTTTATGTTATCCTTGACAAAAAATATTGAAAATACCATATTTTATGTTAAATGAACTATCCAAACCCCACTTTTTATCACTTTATATTCTATAAAAAAAGAACTTCCCAATCTTATGATACAAAGTTTCATCCCCCAATTTCACCCCCTTAACATAACACTGTTAAAATCATTGAAAACACCTTTTTTTTAAGTACTTGTTTTCAGACATTCGTGCAGAAATTATTAAGGGCATTAAAAATGTTCAAGTAACAAGAGATTGATGCAAACTCAATTAAGTACAAGTCTAAATAGTAACGACTCAGTGTATAGCCATCCAGTGCTGTAAGAGTCGGCTGTCCAACGATGGCTAAGAGGCTATTGCGAGTTGTGAGTTGCGAGCTTGGAGGATCTAGCTCTCTCTCTATATAATCAAAGGTTGCGAGTGACGCGCAGGGATGGCACGAGGCAGCACAACGCGCGCGCTCTATCGTTGTGAAACTGTACACTCAAGCGTCGGTAAAAATACCTGAGGCACTGCACCAGCGCGGTTACCGCAACAGCGCAGCGCCCTGAACGCATTGTTGAAGGGTACCCTCAGGGCACCATAACTTACATGTCTACAGAGAGGTAAGTACAGAGCAGACGACTTTATTTACATTTAATTCATCATTTACAGGTACTGCAACAACATACTACGAATAACGATAACGCGATTGTTGTCAATCACGAATTAATAACGAAAATATAAAATACCTCCGAAGTTACTGCGACGCATGTTACTGCGAAAGCCCAAGACTTCGGAAGAACAGAACTGTGGTGTGTGTTACTGCGAATCATTTAAACTGCGATGTTGGTAGTTGATGATTTTTATGCCTCGCCTCGTAGTTCATGTTTGCTTATTTGGACATTTATAATTGTTTCACTAAAAACTAATTTTCACAACGAATAGTTCAAAAACAAATGACGTTTCATACAACATTTTTCACGCTTAGGGGTTGAATTTTGAAAAATCCTCTCGTAGTAGATACACAAGAAGACAAATACTTAAACCCTCTAAATTTCAAGTGTCTGCGACCCGCGGTTTAGGCTGTATAGGTTGTCTGTCAGTCAGGTAACAGATTAAGTTTGAAGTAATTTTCTTCCATAGTTTAGCTGCTACTACAACATCTAATAAAAACCTCATAATAAAAGTTGTTCATAATGATGAGTAAGTAATATTGTATCCTAGAATATATCTGTCGTCTAGAAATACATCCTGTAGAGTGTAGAGTCTTTACGAATCGGTTCTCTTATCTGATCCGGCCAGTGGGTTAAATACAATTTCAACAACAAACGATATCACGTTTTTGTCGTGTTTTTTTCCTTGGAAGTTAGAAGTTACAGATAGGTAGCAAACCTCCGGACAGACATTTGACAATTTGCAAAGCAAATTGTCTAAAATCGCTTATGCATTAAACTTCCGCAGAACAACCGCTTGGCCAGAACATTACATTAACAAATTAGGTCGAGACAAATAAAATCCAAAAGCGTCAGAATAAAATATGTTCAGCAGATGACAATATAAAAATATTCAATAACAAACGTTAAGTTGAAAGGTCACAAGAATGTAATGAGACTATGCGAGATTAGATCCTGACGAGATAATTCATTTTCCATTTAATTTTAACTTGCCTTAAGCCTTACTTAAGATGATGGTGTCAACAAGGGTGACCTGAGGATAAAATGTTTTCAATAGACATTTTCATAAGCTTCACTTATAACTAGGGATTGCAATCTGGTCCGGCGGCTCCGGCAATATCTGACGAATGCGGTTCGGACCCGGAAGCTCACTCTCAATATTCGTATTTTGTGTGACTGTGATACTCGTAGCTGTCACAGTTTGAGGTGCAATACTAGTTATTCGATTATTAACGGTTTATTAAGATTATTAGATCTATCGGGAACAAAAAATCTCATTAGATACATTTTCTGTCATTCATTGTCTTCGAAAACAGATCTAATGAGAAAATTTAATATCACTAGATCCATCGTGGATCTGGCCCCTGTATCTACTGAGGTTGATCCCACGCGAAGAGCGTTCGGGCCTTCGCGGGTATGGCCATAATTATAGCGTGGTAGATTGGCTGGCTCAGTGGCGGGTTGGTGGTCAATCCGTACGCCACCGCCGTACATTTTTTTCTCCGGACGCATGATATTTCCCGTCACCGCAAAACCAGTTGTACGTAAAATCCGTTTATACTCCAATGAGATCATTAGGGATAAAAACCCACGATCTTAGCGATCATTCTACGTCTAGCAGTCTCCCATTAATTAGTCTATCATGGTTTCGGGAAATATTAAAAAAATAAATAAAAAGGAAGAGAATAAAAAGAGGTCAGTAGAAACTTGTCTTGCTCAAATTATAAATATTGAATACAGGAAATATTGGTATCAATTCGGTTGCACCGCTCACTAAATTAAACTAATCTGAAAAGTCTATCATTATCGGCGTCTCCTTTATTATGAGAAAAAGACACACATCGTTTTAAACCTTTCAAATGAAGATTATTATAGTGAATAGTACAACATAATCAACACCTGGCAACATACAAACAAAAAAAACATACAGTCGAATTGAGAACCTCCTCCTTTTTTGAAGTCGGTTAAAAAGGGTTATTCCCGCTTGAGCACCAATTTCTTGAGCACCTATGAAAATAGCACAAAATACTTTAGCAAATTTCAAGTTAGCTGTTCCATAGAAATGGGTGTTTCCTCGTGGACTATAAATGTCATAGCCTGGACATATGCAACTGATTTTTTAACGAATCATCGACTCGGCCCCATAGTAGGTAAAAGTTGTCCACAACTGTATGAATGATTCGTTTCGGCTTTGTAATGCCGTTACGCTAGGGTTGCCATCCGTTCCGGACATGTCACCGGGTTGGAACTTCTGTCCCGGTCGTCTCGGTAAATTCACAAAATGTCCCGGTATGTATTTCAATTGCAAAGTAAGTACGTGAGAATAGCAGGAAAAGGTACTTAGTATATGCCAACACGTAAGTGCCATTTTTCAGATGATTAACCTACACAAAAGAGTGGTCGTAAGTATATAAAGAAAGGCAGAGAAGTGAATTCGAAGCGCATTGCACACTTAGTAATTTTTATTTTCGTTTTTCTTACGTGTAATTTTGAATGTATTGCTAGTGTCAACCTGCCAAACAAACTACCCCTTTGAAAATTAGGCTTTCGTCCAGCAGTGGACGTTTTGGCTGATGATGATGATGAATGCTAGTGGCCCGATCAGTACATAAGCTGTTATGGCAACCCTTCTTTACGCCCTATAATTAGTATATGTATGTAATAGTACATTGTTATCCTAGGGGTGAAAGTAAAGACTTATTTAACCCCGAGGTAAACACTGTGCTTTTAATTACGAATACAAGGAAGCTAAAAATAAATTGACACTGGCAAATGCACGAGAAGTGCGGGTAATCCTCTGAGGAGAAAAAAAAAGTTGGTACATGGTTCAATACAAATTTATGTGAAAATAGAACTAGTTTTTTTTAATAATTTGAGTATCTGTCATGTGTCAACTGTCACTGTCAGTTGAAAGTGATTATCCCTAGAGCTGAAATGTATTACTTTCAACCCGCTCCTCAGGCAACTTCAGACCTACTTTCCGAGTATGAGTAATGAAAAAGTTCTTAGTGCGAACATGAAACTTTCCATAGTGCTGGGAAACAAATAAGCGAGCGAGGACGTGCACTATAAAGTCGGGGCGAAACAGGGGGTAAATTTTGGAAAAGCCGCAGATTACTTTTAATTGTCTTACGAAATAATCTTCATTAAGATGATTGTAAAATTAAGACAATACTACCAAATGAATAAAAAACGGACTATATACTAGTTTTCAACTCGGTTTTGCCACAACTGATTGCAAAGTGACCGTTACTTTTACAATCTAACAATAAATTGTAGTTTAATCGGCAAAATAATTATTGAATTCCACAACATTAAAACCATTTCATACAATTCAATCAAAATAGCTTTACACCTTCATATAACAAAAATTAAAAATCTAAGATTTTCGTCGTCGCAAAACGGGGGACAGTTGCAAAATAGACATGCAAATTTTTCTCTAGCTGGGATATCACTTATTTGAAAACTTAACACAAAGTTAAATATATAATATTATATGAGTCTAGTCTAGTCCAGGGAAATGCTCTATAATGACTGAAATATCACATGACATTTAAATAATAGGCTTTGTTGCCGGCGAGACAAGGTCTCCATCTTTTTTTCAATTTATTATTTTGTTGAACCACAATCACAAATCCTTAACTTACCTGTTCTGTCTGTTTAATCCTTCACAAATCCTTAACTTACCTGTTCTGTCTGTTTAAAAAACCAACATTGACCACCTATTTGAAAAGTTTCTTATACATTTTTATTAATTGAACGAAGAAGATCCTTTTGAATGCATTCCTATTATAAAGAGACATTACCTTAAGAATAAAAAAATACTAATTGTACAGAGATCAGTCACTTATACACTAACCACAAATCTTTTAAATTAACTTTCACATCTTTTGTCAAAACTTGTAAAAATTAAAAAGCTCTAGTTAATCAGTCTTAGCTTTATGGAGTAGATTATGCGACTTTGCTGGTCAGCTCACGAGGCAAAATGACGCATAACTGATGTGACGTTTTCTTCCCACTTCATTATCAAAATTATTTTCTGACTAAAATGTTTACCTACGCTTGTTAAAAGTATTTAAAAAGTTATATATTGGTCTAAAAACAGTTAAATAATGTTTACTACCTAAATCAGTTTAAATAGTATCTCAAAACTGACAGTATAAAATGGAGGCCATGTGGACCACTTAAAAATCTTATGTTTCTCCAAAAATTTGTTTGACAACTACATTTCTAAAATAGCAGTCGGCGAGTAAAGATAATAATGTTTATTAAACTAAATTAATCTGCAGAAGTCCAGAACACATTTATTAAAATGGTAGTTTTAGCCGTGAAAACTCGACATGTCCGGTCGATACCACATTTTACGATTATTTTTGTAATCAAATTGTATTTATTATAAGCGTAAAGCTGAAACTATAAAAACTACCAGCATCGAAAAAGGACTCAGAGAAGTTTAAAATGGTACCATAACTGCTCTAGACCAAAAATAACAGACTTGTAAAGTCGAAAAATTTGAGCGGAGGCAAGCCAAAAAACTAGACTTTGGTATTTAAAAATGGCTATTATTTAAATATTACGTAGTATTAGTTACATTTGTGTTTGAATATTAGTTGCAAAGAGTGTATTTTATTCTTTTCAATCATTATAAATCTAGCCAGATATCAATTTGACTAGTTATTAAGCCTCAAACACGTGGGGCAGCCCAAAAGTGGAAGGTACACTATTTTCTGAAAACCCTCAGTTACATTATACCTAAGGAAATCTTATTCCTAATAATTCATAATTTATTATACCTATTCCTATTTATTTATATGTTTATATTATTTACTATATTGTTTAATGAGAAATGTTAGGAAACGCAGAGACGCAGCTAAGGCATGGCAATTTTGAACTTACGGTAAAGCAGGACGCGTTGACTTTTCAACCCGCTTTACTTGCTTCACCGCTACTAGGCGTTAAGCTTACGGCCGGCCTATTTATAGTTAGAAGATGTCAATTGTACGTGCTAGTTCTCTATCCAGGGAAATGCTCTATAATGACTGAAATATCACATGACATTTAAATAATAGGCTTTGTTGCCGGCGAGACAAGGTCTCCATCTTTTATATATTCATGAAATCAACTGCTTAGTAGATTTATATTTTGTGACAAATATTATCATACGGTTTTTGTTACCAGGTGAAAATAGTTTAATTCTGTACTGCCTTTGTACCTGGTGTATATGTATACAATAAGTTAGATGCTTAATCTTAATTCACCCAGTGTATGACAGTATGATATCTATATCAGTTAGGTACCTACTTAAGTAATTAAAACTGGGATTAACCTTTAGAAAACAAAAGTACAGAAATTTGCTGCATAAAATTATAATTTGGCTTCATAATTGTATGTATTATAAGTATGTATTCTATCATTTACCTGTTCCCGAAGCTTTGCATTGGGTACGGCTGGCGCTTTGTGAAATGTCTACCAATATTTATTTATTTATTTAATCTAAAAAGTGTATTGGCCCACTGCGGTACAAAATCAATCAGTTTATATCTAAGTACCAGGTTAATAATTTGACTGCCTTATAGCACATTTGGTAGCGTGTCTGCCTTCACACCTATAGGGCGCAGGACAAAAAAATATGTGACATACATAGATGTTTGTTCTGTGTCTGGGTGTAGTATGTATTTACAAATAAAATACAAGTATTATATCAGCTATCTGGTTTCAATTGTACAAGCTTTGTTTAGTTTGGGGCTAGATGCCGCTATGTGAAAAATACCCACCGATGTTACCAGGCTGAATAGCAGAAGCTAAATTTAACAAGGTAAAAAAAATGTTGAGATTTACTTCACGGATAGGGTGCAGTGCCTTTCTTATTTAAAACGAAAACAATTGATTTGTTTATAGGCCGAAGAAGGTCAACAGACAGCATAAAACTCCATAGCAGATACTAATATTGCCGACGGCATTATCACGTTGAATGAAAATGCTTCCGTTGCGGTTGTGCCAAATAAACACCATCATAATAATGATCACGTGTTACATTACATTTGCCAGGGGCGAAAATTGGTACCCAGGCCCAATGCTCCTGGCCCTCCTAGACCTCTATATACCTATGCCAATCATACTTATTATGGTCTTAGGGTTACCACTCGTACTTAATTTGTTTTAGAAGGAAATAGAATCAGTTATTTAGCAGAGACTATGAGAAGCCGCTCAGTTTTCCCAAACAATATTTTTTGTCGATTATTACAACTACCATAAAATAAAGAGGTAGTTGAGAACGGTACGGGGTCGTGGTCCAACTACTCTGTCCAACAAGTTGGACTACAGGCCTTCACTAGGGGTAGTGGTTCATCAATTTTTTTAGTTAGAGCACAGAAATGTTAAAGTCCCGTAGTCCAATTAACGAAAATGCCGCCAGCATGCTGGGTACGCTGCCGACTGGTTGTGGGTTTGAGCATTTGGATTGTCTCTAGACTTTCATCGGTCTGGATAAATATCCTTTTTTTTTGTTGTGTTGTAACTAAGTAGTCTTTGTAGTTTATTAACGAAAACAAATAGTTGTGAAACCTAATAGATTATATCATTAAAAAAACAAACATCTATAATATTTACATATGTACAAAACTTTAAATAAATATTATAAACTATATACTAAAAACTACTTATTTACAATAATATATACATATAAATATTTTAAAAAAACCCTAGTTCCTATAAAACAAAAACACCGTCTAGATCGCCAGCATGCGGTAAGGTTCCCAGGATGCTGGCTGCATTACCCCGTTGAATGGCAATACTTAGCCTCAGGGCAAAGTATGCGCCAGCTCTGAGGTCCCCCGAGACGAGGACCAATCTCTTGGCCAAATCTTTACAAATTTTTTTTGTGTCGGACGACCACGGCCCCGAAGTTTCCACAGCCAGCGCCACAAAGTCATAATGTGCGCTTAGCTGTGAATACTTTCGATGTTTGAGTAGTTGGGCCTGTTCGGCCGCGGCCCCGACACTGCGAGCGGCGCTGCCGACATGGGACGGTGCCAGGGTATCTATGCAAGTGGCGTCCCAAACCCAAGCTCGGCCGAGACACCACGGTACCAGCGTATCAGCGTCCGGTCGCTTACCATCATCCCTCGACATTCCGCTCGGTTCCAGTGTCGAGGGCACGGCCGCCGTGGAGAGTGCCCGCCGGACGCCGGACTAAATCATTGAGCGCCCACTGACGAAATAGTCGGCCGGCACTCTTCACAACATAGATAATAGATAGGTATTTTTTCCGATTTTTCTTATACTTTTTCGCCGTATCGGCCTTTGTGTGTCACCCCCGCACGGAGGACCTAGCAGTGCTCTGCCCGCCAACGGATGAGTTAATTGAAAAATCTGGGTTACTTCAGTAGCTACCTAGTTCATTTAATATTTTTTTGGTCTTCTATCCTAGTGTTAAACGTTAAACGCAACATTTGCCCTAGCTTTGTATACCTCTCCGCTCTTGCACCACCTTTTTCTTTTTTTGTTGTGCTAAGTTATAAGCGCGGGATAAACCCTTATGATTCACGCTTAATCAAATCGTCATGTTACAAAAACCAGTGACTTAGCTAAAACTTTGATATTTAAACTTTATTTTTTTTTCTTTCTTCTTCTTCTTTCCTCTTTTTGGCGATGTAATTTGTGTATTTGCCAGTGTCAAATATTTTAATATTTCAAGTTTTTGATAAATATCAGTCAAAAGAGTTACAGTCACAGTCATAGTCACACACAGTAGATAAGTCACGGGAATATGCAAACGACTATTTTAATTGTGACATGTATATATTATATAAGATCCAAAAGAGGTACACGATATTATCATGCAGCTTAAACCTAATAGTGCCCCTGGGTGGGATAATATACCAAATAGCTTTCTAAAATTAACCAAACATATAATTATCCCAATTATTATTCATTTGGCAAACTTATGTTTCAAGCAGGGTGTTTTTCCCACGTTTCTAAAGAAATCAATTGTTACTCCACTGTATAAGAATGAGGCCAGAGACGACGTCAGTAATTATAGACCAATTTCGGTTCTGCCTTCTATTTCAAAGATTTTAGAAAAACTTTTAAACAATCGACTAATAAGTTACTTAAATAAATATTCAATTTTGGCTAATTCACAATATGGGTTTAGGCAAGGCAGGTCAACTGAAGATGCAGTAACCGCTATAACATCGCTTATCACAAAACAATTAGATATGGGCCAAAAATGTTTGACAGTGTTCCTTGACCTGAAAAAGCTTTTGACACTGTCTCTGTCCCTATTCTTATACGAAAACTGGAACACATAGGTATTAGAGGTACACCCCTTGAAATTTTTAGAAGCTACCTTTCAGAACGTACACAAAAAGTAAAGATCGGTCAGTATATCAGCAGCGACTCGAGCATTACGTTTGGTGTACCACAGGGAAGCGTTCTTGGTCCTACCTTGTTTCTGGTGTGCATAAACGACCTATGTAGACTGGAGGCAAATGGTGCTCAAATTTTCTCATACGCTGACGACACTGCAGTGGTATTTACTGGCAATAACTGGGAGACAATTCGTAAGGAGGCTGAAGAGGGATTGTCCAAGGTTGCCTTTTGGTTGAACAATAACTTACTTACGCTTAATACACAAAAGACGAATCACATATGTTTCTCTATTAACAACAAGGGACAGCCCAGTTCAGAGCTAAATGTCAAAATTCATCAATGTGGCAACTCAAACGCTTTCGTCGGTGGCCTCTGTGGATGTCCTGATATTGTTAAGGTTGAAAAAACTAAATACCTAGGTATTATTTTGGATCAACGGCTTTCTTGGCATAATCAAATTGAACTCCTCAACGATCGAATTAGGAAATAATTTGGATTTTTTAAATTCTTCGACATGTAGCTTCTCTTATTTTACTTAAACAAATATATACTGCTTTAGTTCAATCCGTTATAAGCTATTGCATTCCGATATGGGGAGGTGCGTCAAAAACAAAGTTTCTTGAGGTGGAAAGAGCTCAACGTGCTGTACTGAAAACCATGCTTTAAATCGTTTCGTTTTCCAACATACTAACTGTATCAACTATGTGACCTTCTAACCGTTAGAATATTATTTATTCTAAACTCAATACTTAAATTACACAAAGCCCTAGTTTATAACCCCCAAATCCTAAAAAAAAGAAGAAAAGATATTATCATAACGAAATGTAACGTAAAAACATCATTTGCAAGACACCAGTTTACTGCACTAAGTACCTATCTATATAATAGAATAAGTAAATCTGTTCCAATATACCATAGAACATTATTTGATTGTAAAAAAAACGTAACTGATTGGCTTAAACCACTTTCTTATGATGAAATTGAAAATTTACTTAATCCACTACAATAAAATTCACTAGAGTAATTTTGAATTTGTGTCTACCTGTCCAGTGTTATTGATTATTAAGCAGAGTATTAATAACATTCAAAAAAGGTTAATTTCACGTTCATTACACAAGCTCACACACACCCACACACACACTCACTCACACACACACACACACACACACACACACACACACGCGCGCGCACGAGCACAAACACACGCATATATATATATATATACATACACGTATTCACATCTCACACACGTATGCAAACACATACACACAAACTCACATAACTGCGCATTCTCCATCAGAGAAAACGGCTTATTGTAATCTACTTACATCTTGGAGGATTTACCTCTTTCCCACTTTCATAATTTTTATTACTTACTATACTTACTGTGTTTCATAATTTTTTTAAGCTTATTGTCACATAAATTCATACCTAATGATACTTACATATTTATGTACGATAAATACACTAATATTTGTAATGGTTATGGAAGAGTGAGGTCTTCTGTCACAAGTATTGTTATACTCAAAAGAAGGCCTCCACAATTGTTGTTTAAAACGTGTATTCTAATGTAATAAACATTTTTTCATTTTCATTTTTCATTTTCATAATCTCGTATCTATAGTCAACAAACGAAAGTTTTTTTTCTTTAGGACTTACTTGACATTTTGTAATCGATAAAACAAATTTTGCGTCAATGGCAAAATTTCATATTTTATTATCAATCAAATACAACAACCGTGCTTTCACTGCTAGTTTCATAAAGATTAATTATACCTTATTTGTAAGTAGGATAATCGTTCCCTTTTGTCTAAGGTTTAACAGTAGGCGACAGAATTATTAAAACAACTGAAGGCCGAAGCTGTAATTCAATATCAAGGTCAACATCGATTATAGTGTACGTACCCACCTATATACGCTTTTATTTACCAAAAACCTTGACACGTCAGACAGACATACCATATAACCATATAACTATGACCTATATACAACCTTATCTCCGTAAGAGTATATAATAGGAAAAATTTATCACAAACGTCATAATGTAAACTATTTGCTTAGTAGGTTTAGTAGAGTAGGTACCTATAGCCCAAAAAAGGGGAATATAATATTTATCTACCTATTTATTAAGTCATATGTACCTGGAGGTGGTCGCTTTAGACTGCCGATTAGTCCAAATTACTGGTTACTGTATTTGCTATCCAGATATTTAATATGTAAATATGTAAAGTTATTATGGATGGATATTTATAATACGTGGATATTTATAATATCCATCCATCTAAAATTCAGTTCCGTCTTCAGGGCGACTCCGGAAACTCAAGGACAATTCTCAAGGCCATCGCACCGGCTCAGCTGTTTATCGATTTTAATTCAATATATGCGTAACTATTATTAAATATGGGTTGCCATATATACCTAGTATTATATATTGTAACCCATATTTAATAATATCTAATTTACAGTTTTATTTAGAACACTACACTTACGTGTATAGGTCGTCTTCTATGTTTGAAGAGCTGGTTGCTTCCACTATCACTGTACAACTCATTATTGGTGCAGCAGTGTTCTGAAAATATTATGTTTCAGCCATTTCACTAAGCTTTAACTGGTGTATCGATAGACGCGTGATTTTCTAACTATCTGAGACTGTTCGAACGTTTAGGTATTCGCGGGTGCCGTGTCTCTATAGGCCTTCATAGGGGTAGAGCCGAGCGATATAACTTTCCCAGGAGGTATTAATATTTTTCTTTGTTTTATTTTAAGTATATCTAGATTTTAGTAGGTAGAATATTTTTATAACGTACGGCTTTACTTCAAAACGCGGATTTAAGTTAAAGTTAAGTTAAGTTAAATGACGTTTGTTAACTTAAGCAGCGTTATAACTAAAGCCCATCATTAACAAATTTTATTTACAGCTAGGAGACGAACGAAAGACAGGGAAGAAATTGGTATAAGGATTTATAAGTATAAGTTCATTTAAAAAAAGGGGCTTTTAATGTTTTTTTACAGGCAATTTTTTGACATAAGAAGGTGGAAATGGAGATGAAATTTTGTATGGAAAGTTCTTTGTTTTTGAAGTTATAGTTCTTTGTGAAAATCAGTATTTGGCACTGACCTCTATAATACAAGTACACTCGACTAAATATTGTCTACGAAATAAAAGTTTTTTGTACCGATTTGTGCCGCCCCTCCGAGCATCTACGGTACTAAAACTGACTTAATAGTATTACGAAATATTAGTTCCATGGATGCTCAGACGCTATCCGTTGGCTATCCGTGCCAGATTGTCTAAAATCAAATGGCTTCAATTTGCTATCGACAATATGAAGTCCAGCGTACTTGTATTATAGAGGTGAGTGGTATTTGGACAGTATGAACACATGGACAGTTCATAGGGAGGGGTTGCCTTACCATAATCACCAAGCTTGGCAGACACTCTTTTAACATACAACTTTTACTATGGGGCCAACATTGAAATCGCGAAAAAAATATCAGCTGTTCCATACATTTTTCCCAAGGTCGATGAACTTTTTGTATGGAACAGCTGATATTATTTTCGCGATTTCAGTGTTGGCCCCATAGTAAAAGTTGTTTGTTTTAGTGTACAGAATATGCCCTTAAAAGGATGCTAACTGATTAGAACTAACCCTTTATATGTGCTGGTGCCTATATAATATAATAAACATAATAAATAAATGTCAATTACATATTTTACTGTGACTGTGAGTGTAATGTTTAAAAAAAATCACAGAAAATCACAGCAAAAAAGCAATAGACTACAAAATACCTACCATTTTAATCTTGGCGCAAAGCTAACTTTTCAGAATGCTTCTTAATCGTATGTGAAATACAGTAAAGAATGAGTATAGAAGATTTTATTATTTTCCATCCCTACCTCGTTACAAAGTCACGTAGGACAATCAAGGGTTGAGTCCGCATGCGCAAGTTTAGCCTTGAGGAAGCTTCCTGGTTCACGGTTAGAAACGTCACCTGCGCTCTAGGTCAATGTGTCTAGGTAGGTATAAATATTACAGATGTTACGTTACCTACTCCCGGATAATTAGGGAGAGAAGTTCTCGCGGTAAGGTCAGCACCTATATTTCTCACATTATAATAATTTGTAGGTCTCAATTTGTTTTTGTAAGATTATTGTAATTTTAATTTATTGCAAGTAATAAATAACGTGACAGTATAATTTATCGAATTGTTACTTATTATATCATAAGAAACTTTTCCAAGTATTTATAAAATAAAATAGTCGTCGTCTTCAGCCATAAGACGTCCACTGCTGGACGAAGGCCTCCCAATAGAGGGATTTTGCCATAATCCCCACGCTTGGCAGGCAGGTTGGGGATCGCAGGATGCTCACCACCGTTAACCAAGAGGACGCTGCTGCCCGTCTTCCGGTGGGTCTGGTTGCAGTTTAAGGACATACCCAGTTCCAGGTGTAAAATAAAATAAAATAGTACACTTAGAATAAAAAATATAAACTAAATAACGAATATATAATATACTGTACCTACACACAAAATAATAGAAATACCTAAAAAAAATACAATAGGAACATAAACCAAGCTTAGCCAAAGGAAATAAACCTATCCACATACCTAAGCAGGGTTCTTTGGAAATACCTTTCCATTAATCACTGACTGAAATACAGGTAACTATTGTGTTGCTCGCAATACACTAACGAACTATTTACAAAAGTTCTCCAGCTCCAGCGGTCGACAAAAATGACAACGTGAGCTTGTGAAGATGTGAACGTGCATTGAGATGGCGCTGTGCTCGGCACACAGGGGACGCTGTTCGCCGGCAACCACGCAAAACGGCACAGGGGAGAGCCTTCGGGACAAGGGACGCTTCCGCTGCGGAACCGGGTGAGGTGTCCGGGTGAGGGTACAGTCAGTCAAGTTGCCTCTGACATTAAGGCTGGGTAATCTATTAATGAACTGCTAATGAAAGATTAGGCTTAATACCAGAGAAATGTTAATATTTTTTTCTTAAAACACAGACTTCAATTTCGTTTACTTAGATGACATAATTAATTTTCTAGTTTTTTTAAATTTTAAAACCATTTGACTGAACCGATTTTGATGAAATTTCTATGGAACTAATATGAAATTATTTCCTTTCTTATACAAATTGGTTTATAAATAACGATAAAAATATAAAATAACAGCCGAAATGATAACCTCCTTCTTTTTGAAGTATTTTAAAAATAGAGGTATTTACAAAAGGCCTTTGACCATTAGTGAATTGAAAGCCTTGGAGGATCTAGCTCTCTTGAAGCAGATTAACGACATGAGTCTAATCTAAGAGAATGCCTTTCGGCCGTATTTCTGCTTTGAGAGTTGTAGCTGTAGGTAGGGGTTCGATTCCCACCCAGGTCGATAGTGAATGTGGTGAACGTAGTTCTTTTTTTAATTGAGTCTGGATGTTGTATTATGCTATTTTTGTTGTAACGAAACACGGGTGTTTCAACAATGAAACCCGCCTGGTGGTAGGTACTTTAAAAAACAACAAAGCCTATTTTCTTGATAACCAAGTAACTCAAAATTCATTGGCTTCTTTCCGTTAACTTGGAATTATGAAATATGGCATGAAGTTGTAAAAGGTGGAAAATATGATGCATCTGAACTTGTTGTTAAATCAAATAAATTTTTTTTTCGATATAGACTTACATTTGCAGTCAGAGAATCAACAGTGCGGTATATCCACGTATGGGCGGAAGATTTTTCAACTACAATTTTCAAAAAATTTCTCGCGGTGTGCATGCTAGCCCTGCTGGACTATCTTTTACGCGATATATTAGTTTAGTGAATTTTCATGTTTCCTGATTTATTTAAAATGTAGTAAAACAAAAACCGTTTCGTACCATAAACACAAGATGTCGGAAAATACAACTATCTCTGAACCAATTTTTGATGTTTATTGTATAACAGGAACTTTAATGGCTAAATGAACACATTAATGTAAACATAATTAACGATAGCTTAAAACACTGTTCCAAAAGGTACTTAAATAATTATTTTTCTTAATTTAGTGTTTTTCATGCCCTAAAAGGATACGGTTTACAAGCCCATCATCCTTTATATACCGAGCTGAATACATCGCTCTAGGTATGTACCTACCAACATTCAGGGCTGATGTGTGTTTGTTTTCATAATGGTACGAACTACATTACGTGATGTGCACGATTACAAATCGTCTTACAATAATAAATAACTACGATTTCACCAATTTATAAATAAATATTGTAGTGTTATACATAGGTAATTCTGCTTTAATATAATGTTATACATTATTAAGTATAGTGGTGTTATAATGTGCTCATTATTTTCGTTCATGTCATGCAATACTATACGAAATGGCGAACATAAAATATGAAATAAAACTCGCAATCGTAAGACATTAGTGTTTTGATGGTTCTCAAAGTTCCTAGTCAGACGACAGTAGCTTAGTTTTTATTAATTGCCAATCTGGGATACTCTTTAGTGACACGAGGGATTACAAAATGTAATTTTTAATTAAAGTTAAGTACATTACATTAAATTGTTGTTACGTTATTTTCAAAACTTGGTTTTTCGTTCATAGATGGCGTGATGCACTTTCACTAACCGCTACTCGCGGTTATGTTATTTTCAAAACTTGGTTTTTCGTTCATAGATGGCGTGATGCACTTTCACTAACCGCTACTCGCGCCTTGTTATTTTCAAAACTTGGTTTTTCGTTAATAGATGGCGTGATGCACTTTCACTAACCGCTACTCGCGCCTTAGAGTAGGTTCTTAGCTCATGCGATTTCCACTCCCGGACGGCCGCCGGTTAGGGCAAGCCGGAGACCTGGGGGCCCCGTGAAATCAGGGTACGCAGTGTCGCCGCCAATCAGCATTAGCTCGCCACAAACCCGCCCTTGCCGTTATTATATTATTCATTAAGAATCGCGCTTTTTACACTGTGCTAGACTTTGTGCAGAAAAGAACATCATGGCAAAGTTATGATTTTAAAATACCTAGCGAAATCAATGCTAGCAACCCACTCCTCCCACACCGTCTTGAAAATGTCAAATTCAGCTGTACTTTTCCTCATCCTTGCCCATAGTAAGTATATATAAATGCCCTGTTATCTGTTTGAGACAGTGCCTGAATTACTCGTGTGGAAGTATCTGATTAGGTATTACGTTGCTTTGACATAAATCTAGCTAGGGATCTTTATTCGACACTACTTACTTAAAAGTAGTCCATTTCCTCATCCTTATGCCCATGTATAGATAAGTGCCCTTTTATCTGTGACTGTCCTGAATTAAACTTGCGGAAGTATCACAATATGTCATATAAGATCGTTGCAATATGTATACTTAGACTGGTCGATGCTTAGGGATCTTTATTTGACACCTTATTTGCGCCTTCAAAAATCAGGACGGTTTATAAAACGGATGGACGATAAAACGGACGATTTATAAAAATATCCGAATACTAACGGCCTTACTTTAAAACACTTCTCAACCGTTAGATGCTCTACCATCTTCTCTCTGACGTGAAGTTGCACGTGCTCGAAAAGGACAGAGAAGTCTAAGCAGTGACTAAGAGAATCGAGATTATTTTAGGTAAGACTGTTAGTATTCTTTTTTGTAACTAGCGTTGTGACGAAAATCTCTCAAAATGTACTATAGGTACCTACCTATTATCGCCTGTCTTTAAACATAGTTTTTTACTTTTTAGTACAGTGTGTAATGCTTAAGAGGAAGCCCAAGACCTAATTTTTGCATGCCTGAAAAGGATGTACGGTCTTCTAGTCAGTACCTAACCCTAAATAAGTATTTGTTGAAAAAATTAAGGAACAAAATCAATAACATGAATAAAAGGAGCAATAAAATAGCCCTCTTCCAGTTACCGCTTATCGCATTTTTTTACCGACTTCAAAAAAGGAAGAGGTTCTATGTTCTCGACTATGTGTAGGTATGTCACCGATTTCTCCGTCAACAGTGGACCGATTAAAAAAAACTTTTTTATTTGGAAGCGTACACTCTGCAGGGGTCCCATATTAATTTGAAGTCGGTTGTTTTATTTATTGAAAAAGTCACTGGTTGGGTTCCGCACATGAATGGCGTTCAATAGAACCCTAATCACTAAGCCTACCTTGTTTGCCTGCCGACCTATTATGACCTGTAATTTTTAGAAGCAGCCAGTTAATATTTTACAAAGAATATTATTATAGTATCTATGGCGGATTTATTGCCTAAAAAGTAATAGTAAAAAACATTACGGGGCTTTCCCAGACATGATAATTATGCTTTACTACAATTTTATTTTTACTTTATCGTAAAATCTGACCTACAGAAAATGTACAAAATCGTCAGATAAACATTTTCAAAAGGTTTCCATACTGAGGCAACGAATATATAATATTACTACGTAACTCAGGTCCCGTAAGTGTTAGTGTAGAAACGTTTTTGCTGTTAAGTACTGAAAATTTGAATATCCCAAGAATATATCTCGCGACTCGACGGTTGCATCGCACAGTGCTCTATAATACTTAAATACACGTATACTGAAAATAGAACACTGTACTTTGTTTGTAAAGAGACAGTTGCACTACTATCATTGAGCGGGGGTTGAATTCGCTTTTATCGAAGTTCACTTTGCGCTACTGTACTTTGCTGTGCTGGGCTCTACCTCCTATAATATATCATTGGGGCTCTACGAGTTATTTGTACCTCGTCATGTGGACTTTCAAGACGCTCTAAAACTTAGCTAAGCTGAAAATATAACTTGTCAAGTTTGAAATAGGTTGGTTCGAAGGTTTCTTCGTATTTACAGGGGTATTCAGCACCATAAACAGCAGGAAAGGGCCTCGGATAAGCTCCAGAAGTTCCTTTCTTTCCTCTTAAATTAAAACTACCTGGTGGACCAAAAAAAATGCAAAATTACGGAAGTGCAGTCACAGTACATATATATATGTAATTTTGCATTTTTCTTGGTCCACTCTGATTAGCACTAACCCATATATATATATATATATATATATATATTATGCTAATCAGAGTGGACCAAGAAAAATGTGCAAAATTATATATATATATTAGCACTAACCCATATATATATATATATAAAGTTAAAGTAGTAATAGTAGTAGTATAGCCCCATAGTAAAAGTTTTTTGCTTTGATGTACAGAATATGCCCTCAAAAGGCTGCTAACTGATTAGAACTAACCCTGTATAATAGTACCTACTACGTACAGAAGTTTCACTCTCATAGAAAACGTGTCTAAAAATACCTACCACAATAACGATTATAACCATAATTTAACTACAATCATGTCGTATCGATATTCCATAGTAGTGCTGAGTCACGTGCGCAGCTGGCGGGAGTCGCGTGACGTCAACGAGCCAAGCGCTACATTGTAAAATCGAGACACTATCTTATACAAATAAAATAGGTACAAATGGACGCACGAATGAATGGTGCTTTCGAAAGAGAAAATGCAAAATAAATATATTAGTTTGCCCTCTAAAATCGGTAGATTCTCGTCCTACGTCTCATCGTTCGTATGTTTTTTTCTCTTAACTCAACCGTTTTCAACTCACAAGTCGTGCGATATATGTTTGAACATTTTATTACTCTTAACTCATCATTTTTGTATTCTTATCTCATCCGACTTCAATATTTTTATAAATACCACGGTTTATACTGTTTGCAAAAAAATACAGTGTAAGCTTTCTCTAACATGGAAATTAGGTCAGTTTGTTTGTTTGTTTTCCTTAAAACCTATACATATAGGTAGGTACATATAGATTACGAGACGAGCGAGACGTTCGCTTGGTGGTAAGCATCACGCCTGCCCATAACAATGGCAATAACAAAAATAAAATAGAACAGAAATTTACGTTGATACTTTGGCACCGTCACATCTTCCTGAGACACAGAGTAGGGCTGGGCTGGTGCGGCGGCAAATGCGGCGGAGCAGCACAAGCGGCGCAAATATGCTAACCTCGGCAGAGGTTACATATTTGAGCCGTTTGGTGTTGAGCTCAACTTGAGACATTGTGTTAGTGGGGACCGGGAGCTCAACATCTTTTCAAAAACATATCCGAGCGCCTGGTCGACGCGACGCGTGTTCAAAATGCTGGCGTTTATTTGCATAAGCATTGCCATCCAGCGTGGCAATGCCGCCAGCATGCTGGGTACGCTGCCGACTGGTAGTGGGTTTGAGCATTTGAATCGTCTCTAGACTTTCATCGGTCTGGATACAATCCTTTGTTTTTTGTTGTGTAGTACTCGTAGGCTAAGTAGTCTTTGTAGTTTGTTGTTTAGAAAATAAAGCCGCATGCTTAATTTTTTTTTTGAAATTACAGAAATGTGAACATGCGAATAAAATTCTGCACAGCACGCTCGTCAACCTGAGATATAAGATGTCAAATTTCGTCATGCCCATTAATTTCTCTGGTAACATTGCCCTTCGAACCGAAACACGGTAATGATTGCACTCTACTGCTTGGCGCTTGAATAACTGGCAGAGGTGTGGTACTTCCACAGGCTCTGGACTGGCTCTGGTGGGCTCTGCAATATAGTCTTATCTCTACAAACTAGCCATTCTCTGTTGCAAAGAAGTATGTTAATATTTAGACGTCAGCGAATATTTACAGAAGTATTCAACAGTGTACTTAATATTGTTTTTATAACCAGCTTATAAAGGTTCTAAAAGGTTCCGACAAAATTTTTGAGGTAACGAAATTTCTACCCACCAGTTTTTGAAAATACTTATCAATGATACTCGTTTGGCTTTGTTTTAAAATATTATCAAATAGTAAAATACTACGCTTCTTACTTGTACAGATTTCTAAGAACTAAGAAGTTTAATAATGCTAAGTTTTACTGCTATACCTTTCCTGGAAAGAGCATCGGATGAGTCAAGATTACATTCCGGATGAGTTAAGAAAATAAATTAAAATAATTCAGTTCCCAGCTATTGTTTATGCCACAAATTATGTTTAAGCAGCAAACAAAGGGCCTGTGCAGTAAATATAATTATAAATTATGTCAACGCATGGCCTTGTATTGAACATGCCACAAAGACTTACTAACCAGCTCTTTCTCTGCCCTTCCTTCCCGTATGACGTCACCGGATGCCGTTAATGGAAGCTCTGACCCTTGTCACCTAATGCACCCTATTGATTTCCAGTCTTTTTTTCAAGTTATTTAAATATATGATCAACGTAGATTTAACCAAAATCATTCGTATCTTTAATAAAATTAAAATGACGGCGGCAAATATACCCTGTGCTACGTTATAATCCGAACAGGCAGAAAGAAAAAAAGTAATCCTAGTTTGTATTTGTATGTCACAGTCACAATTATGTTATGTCAAGTGTCAGATACATGTGCGTCGCGGACAAAATGAAAATGAATTACGTACTGAAAATCAAAATAACATTGTGATAATTCCGATTCAAATCAAATCTCAGAAATTATAATAATAAACACAAACATTTACTTATTCTTTTGTCAGACTTTTAATACTTGAAATAATTTATACTGTCGGTTTGCGTTGCTATAATAACTCTGGGAGACCCGTCTGGGTTAAATTACCAGACGATGGACTAGGTTTCACGTTTTATAATCGGTGTTATCATGGAGACGCGCTACTACGAGGGTTGTGGTCGAGAGGGTCCCATCAGATGCATTTTTCTCGGTGAATTCCACCCGGTCGCGGGACCTAAGATTGCATGCCAGGTAAGAATGAGTCAACGAGTCATTTTGAGGTCAAACTAGGAATTTCTTCAGAATCGAAGCATGTAAACAGCAATGCGTCACCTCTCAAATATAACACTAATACCTATACCGATACACAGCCTCAAGCTAAACAAGTTATTTAATTTTGTACTGGCCACATACCTACGCCGACATTTGCCAAAAATATGGATGTTGAAATATATATTAACATCTATAAATCTGTAGCGCTCATAGCGTAGCTTGACTAGGTGTTTCTAAGAAATCACCAATGTTAAGCGACAGACAATCCAGTCAGTCTTCAGATCAGGCCTGCAGGCAGGTCAGGCTTCAGGTCTTTGGGTAACTGTGAGTGGCATTTACATCTAAGCACTACTGTAGATCAGAAGACACGTTAAATTGTCTGTCACGGTTTTTTGTTGTATATATCTATAACAAAAATGGTCAAGCCATGTCAGAGGCCTTTGGGATCATTGACTTTGACACTAAGGCTGGCCACTCAGTCTATCAGTCAGTCAGTCAGTCTCAGTCAGTCTATACGAACTTACTTACTTCTGAAAAATCAATGATTTTGTACAGATTGATTCAAACTTAATGGCGGCTGTGAAGTGAGCTGCAAGTGAGACTTTGCGATTATAAGCACACCGCATGCCTAATTTTTGCTACTGCGCAGCGTCTCACGACTTAGCTCACAGCCGCCATTAAGTATGAATCAGTCTATAACTAATAATGAGCTAAATGTTCCTAACATTGTTGTCAACACAGTTGAATTACAACCAATTTCTCCTAGTTCCAAAAAAATTGGAACACTGGTTGTACTAGGATTATTTACTTTCCTATGAATGTGTACAATGTGACCCAAACTATTTTATTTCTGAATTCATTATCATCATAATCCATCTCTTCATCAGCCAGAAGATGTCCGCTGCTGGACGAAAGCCTCCCTTAATAGGGAGGAGTTGCCATAATCTTCATGCTTGGCAGGCAGGATCGCAGAATGCTCACCACTGTTAACTGAGAGGATGCTGCTGCCTGTCCTCTAGTGGTTCTGTATGCAATTTTAGGACTTACTCAGGTCTATCAATCTATCTACTTACTCTATTTCGGCCAAAGGCCTCCCCAAAGCACGCCACTCAGGCCAATCTTCAGTTTTTTGCTTTCTGCCATTGCCAATTATGTAATTATGTAAACAGTCACTCTCCACCTGGTTTTAAAGTGTTCTATGCCAAGTTTGCCAATCTACTGGTTTTTAATCTAAAGCATGTCTACTCCAACGTTCATCAGTTTAACAGTAAAACAGCGGAAGTAACCATTGTCAGAAGGTTTAGAACAAGTAGATGGACAAACACTTAGAGCGTGTTTATTGATCAGGCCATCATATTCATCACCTTCATCATATTAGGTAACTTTTATTTGTAATAAATTTAACACGGAACTGTCTCATCATTATTTTATTAGCATTAGAGTTTCTCTTAAAAGCATTGTTTTTTTACCTGTTATTCACAATTTGCAATATTGTTTACCTTTATTGCGGGCAACTTCTACTATTGAGCGGAGTTTCTGATATATGTCATAGCTTTATCTGTTGTATAACTGTCACTGGTTCTCCAGCGTCAAATATAATGTTTTGGGTCCCACAATGGTTTAAAAAGAATTGGATTAAGGGTCAATTTCATCAAACAGAGCCATTCTGGCTTCACCATCCAGAAAGCCTCATACCTGATTAATGTTAAACAATAAGTCTCAATTACATTTATTTTTTTGCTTTTTCAAATAAAATGCAATTTTACATGTTCTGCACCATTTAAAAAAGTCTTCTAAATTCCCAATCAAACATGTTTAAAAAACTAATAAAATTGATTACCCAGTTCCAAGTAGATACTAAATTTGAATTACCAATAAAGGCCGGGCTTAGCACCCTAATGAATGCCAAGGCAAAAGTTTACAACCCCTTTTCTCATTTCTCATAGTTGAGAGCATTTAGTAACATCGGTGATCCAATTTGAATCAGGTTTTTGTATTGTGGTGATGGAAATAATATTTTGTTTCAGTTTCCCGAAGATTACGTATCCAAGGATCTCTTTGATTCGATCAGTGCTTATATCATACCCAAGCCACAAATACAGAAATGCACAATGACTATGTAAGTATATTTCCTAACCCAATGACTGCCATAGTGATCTATACTTGAGAATAAGAATAAGAATGCCCTGTTTCCCTGTTGCCCTGTTGCCCTATGTTAATACTTGACTTGGAAACACATGATAACATTTATTTCATAATCAACATTTGATTTAGTTTTAGGTAATAGGGAATATGCATGTGTTTTTTTTATTGACTCAAAAAAAAGCTGACTGGCAACAAAACAAATCATCACAAGTAAAATTTTAATATGTACACAAATAACGAAGTTATAAACATTTTAGTTTCATGTTAGACAGGGAGGGCACTATACTATGTTTATGACGTCAAAGTTCACGATTCTATAATATGCACGTATTGCATGTGTTTTGCTAGAAATCAGATTCAGTTTAACTCTCCATTTATCCTTTTATTTTTATTAATTGAAATACATGATGCATATTTCCTATTCATTAGTAGTACGAAATACAAACATGGATTTAAATTTTCGGCGGCAAAGGGTTTCCGTGCTATTTAGATGTTACTGGAAATGTTCGCACTGGTATGACCTAGATAAAATACTTAGTTTTCAATATTTTGTGTATATATTATTGGCGGTATTTGGCTTTTATGCAATTTTGAGGCAAGGCACAGCACAGGTATAAGGCACTTCGGCTTCCATTGGCTGTTATTATACGTAACCTTAGTTACTCATGTACTCAGAAAATGTCACTTGGTTACAGAAATGCCATGGGTCACAAAATTCTCGGCTACCCGATACGAATAGACAGCCCAAGGTATGAGCGCAACATCTACCTCTTCAACATGTGCTTTGTGTGTGACAGCTGGTCCAAGACCGTGCAGTATGAGCCTGTTGTCAAGAAGCTTGGAGAGCATTTGGTAAGTGTTGATAATAATTCTCTCCTTTATCCCCCTGGCATCCCTAAACCCTAACTCGTTTTGTTCCCAAAAAAGCAGAAAAACCACTGGTACTACATGTTTTTCGTCAATAATCATGCAACGGCCATTTCGCGAGCATGTTCCCAGCAACATAAATGATCATTGAATGAATAATTGTATTTCAATAAACATAATTGTGATCCAGTATATCCAGATTTCAAAGGATGGGATAAAAACATTGATTGTAGGGTTTGATAGTAGGGCTTTCTGTGCCCCCTGATTATTAACAACCTAGGGGCGAATTCAAAAGATTGTTTTATTTGTCAAACAACTAAGTAAGTGACTTATGGATATATCTACTTATGTACTTTACTTACTTATGACTTATGTACTTATGGATAAATTTTTGGTATATAAGGAAGTGACAGCAAAAGTAGTATAAGCTACAATTTTTACAAAATACAATAATATTTTTATTTTCACATGGCAAAAGTGGCCTTTTTGGCCAAATATTGTAAACAAAAAAGTTGCAAGTGACAAGTCAAAATGGCTAAAGGACAAATCTAAATATCTAAGTTAGGTACTTAAAAACGTTAAAACCGCAGTACATAAATGAAGTTAGTAGTACTAACTAACGTCATTTAACTTTAAGCGTCTTTGTTAAGCAGTTGATTGAATAAACTAGAACGTAAAGTAAACAACACTAATTACTCGAAATACGTAGTAGGTAGTTCCCTGTTTGCTCATAATCAGGTTGATAATAGTCCAACCGCTGGACTTACGCCTGCCCACGAAGGACGATTGGGCCATAGGCCAAAACCACGCTGGCCCAGTTGCGGATTGGTGGATACACACCTTTGATTTTCTTCTCCAGTCTTACGCACGTTTCCTCACGATGTTTACCTTCACCGAAAAGCCAGTGGTTTTAAAATCCGTACATATACTCCAAAGAGCTCATTGGTACGGGCCCGGGGTTGAACCCACGACCACACGATTTCAAGTCAAGCGGTCTCCCGATTAGACTACCACGGCTTCTCAAAACATTATACGCCTTTACGATTTTCTAGATTTTCGGACTAAAAAGTATTATCTAATAATTATTATCCGTCCTTTGCAATTGTAATGAATTTGAATTTTCCTAACAATAAGAAGAAAAAAGATAGGGCCCATTATTTTGAAGCATCTGATATTGTTTCTTATTGTCTTTATTAAGGCAATAAGAAAGATATTATTGCTGATTGAGAATAAAATTTACTATGGTTTAGAAAAAATACAATTACGATTCAAGCAAGTTTTCTTTCATAAATTTGGACATAACCTATAATCCCATTTATAGGTACTTACTAAAACTAGTTTAGATCAAAAGAGCCTTTCTCAGCAATTTAACCGGCTGCGATTTTTCATAACTAAATTCAGAGATTTTATTGTTTCCAAAATAGTGAAATGCGACCGTACCGAGGCAGCGGCGCGCGGTAATCTGGCGCTTTAACTGGCACTTAAGTGTCAGAAATAGTTTCGTAGGTTCCGGAATAGACCTGCAGTTTGGCCTCTTGTTTGTAAAATAAAATGTAAATAATAGATATCTAGTCAATTTATTTCATAAAGAATTATCTGAATAATTATATCATTGTCATAGTCCAAAATAACACAGTATTAATATATCCAGGTCGCTGATAACTACAAATCAATTAAAATAGCAGATTATACGAGTATTTATGCATAATAGAATGTATTCAACGGTTCTCAAAATGGCCTCCCTACAGTGTTCTCCTAGGGTCAGGGTGGCATGTAATTCGGTCTGCTCCTATTTGAAAAGGAGGAGGGTGAGTATTAATACAGCCGGCGGGCGCACACTAAGTCAGTCGACGGCTGGGTCGCGGCGGAGCCTTTTTTAGCTACGACATTCGAAACTTTAACTCGCCGCGACCCGGCCGTTCCGTCGTTGACCAAGTTGAAGATTTATTTACACTCATTTTAGAAGAGTCTCATTATAAGTTGGCGATAAAATCGTGTGCGTTGCCGTTCCGCTGTATTGCCTACCCTGACCAGCCCAGCACCGTCCGACCTCAAGTCAGAGGTATAAATAGTCCACAAGCATTTTTTTGCTGTGGTGCCTTTTTTACAATTGTGACTGTATGTGCGCGCTTGCAGATTATACTGGAGGAGGAGACGGGCTTCGTGTCTAATGCGTCCAGCAAGCTGCCAACACTGCTCGCACATTTGCTGCATGACCTGAACACGTATCGCAAGGCCACCATAGTTGGTAAGTACGATTATTTTCCATCACTGACTTGAGGTAAAATTAATAATATGAATTATTTGAGTATTCTATAAGCTATCCGGTTCCCATAGTACAAGCTTTGCTTTGTTTTGGGTTAGATGGCGGTGTGTGATATATTTATTTATTTAGGTTTCTGTTGTTTACGTTCATTCACAATAAACAGCGTACATAGTCGGTTGCTGGACTTTAGCCACTCCATGGCACGCAACACAGCCCAATCATAGGCTTACCACTTCCAACCACTGCCAGTATACAGGGTTAGTTCTAATCAGTTAGCATCCTTTTAAGGGCATATATTATGTACATCAAAACAAACAACTTATACTATTTTACTATACTACATTTTGCCCAAGGTCGATAAACTTTTTGTATGGAAAAGCTGATAATTTTTGCGCGATTTCAATGTTGGCCCCATAGTAAGACTTGTTTGTATTAATGTACAGAAAATGCCCTTAAAAATATGCTAACTTATTAGAACTAACTCTGTATAGTTACTTACGTGTGTCGCCGTTGTCGTGTGTATGTTATTATTATTACTTAATAACGGCGCGTTGCGTTTTTGTCCGCACGGAGCATTCTTTCTTGGAATGGTTTTTACGTACAATAAGTCGATCTTTAGTTGAGTAATTCGTAAAAAAACTACAATCCAATTTTTATTTGGTACAATAATGTTGATACATAAATCACAAAATGTAGTTTATATAGCCCGCTCCCATAACCGCACATGATTTGTAGAAAACCTTTATTTCCATAAAAGTTAACATTTTTTTATCGACGTTCTGTAATTAATAATGCTTCCCTTTATGTCCTCTTTAATTGGCATAGCAATGCTGTATAACTATATAATAGGAGATTTAATGTCAATAAGAAGCATCGTTAAGTCGGCTTACTTGAGTATGTAGGACATTATATATACGACAAAGAACATTTATATAAGAAAAATATTTCCCTTTGCCTAGACCGTTTAAAATATCATTTTGTTACCCGTTACAGAAGTTTAAAAAAAAATAGGAAGCCATATTATATAGTACTTCGCTTTATCTTAAAATTGAATTTCCCAACCATTATAGCTTAGAGGTACATCAATTACCTTAGATTTTAGATAAGCACACTTTGGATGTTTTGGCAAGCGTAAAGTGTTGATCTGTCCATTAAAGTGAACAGATCACGTTTACCGAATTAGAGAAAAAAAAGTTAAAATCTTAAGTACTGTTACACTGCCTGAATCATCCTGTATAACAAGTGTGCCTAATACAAATACGGCACCATGTTGTTTACAGCTCTGAATGATGCCGACACTTTTATACGCCGTTGGTATAAAAGAAAAAGCAGTCAGTCTATTTAGATTCAGATATAATATAACATCTAAGGTAACTGATAGATGGTACCTACTGAAACTGGTGAAGCTGATAGAATGTGGCAAATAAATGATTAGAATAGGGTACATGACTGATGTTTATATCGTTGAAACCAATAGCTTTGATGAAGAATTTAAGTAAATATATTATGATTATTGAAAAAAATAATTAAATCGGTTATTAATGTTCTGATATATAAGCTTTTAATGTTTTTTTAGAGACATCTCTGTCCCTTTCCCACAAAACAAAAAATGACGTCACGCCTTGTCAGAATAGAATTTATATGGCGTACTGACAAGTGACGTCACGATTTGCTGTTTCGCCTCACTGTCTAACATGATATTAAAATGCTTATAAGTGGCTTATTTTTGATCAGATTTTCATTTTGCTTTCATTAATCAGCTATATTTATGGGCCACATTTTAATAGGACAATAAAAAAAAACAGTCATCTAGCCTATTGTTGATATGTGTCGTTTGTGTGGCAGAGGGCGAGACAGTGATGCACCTGAAGGTGCTGGAGGTGCGCAAGGATCCGACGCCAGTGCACGACCACGACGTGCCGGTGCTGATAACGGCGGTGGGGCTGCCCACGCCGGGCCGCGCGCCCGTCGTCGCGCCGCCCGAGGGCGCCGAGGCGCCGCTCCAAGAACACCTCGACATCGCACACGAGGAGCCCTTTGAAATCGACTACAAGGCGGATTGGGATCTCACCACCAAACAGGTATTCACGATACAATACACAAAACAAATACGCGGCCCACTAGCCTTAACACTGCTCTGTCACGCTGGTGTAGTTTGGAAGACAATTTCCTAACCTTCACATTAATATTAAGGATAGGAATTCGCTTTCTTAACCTTAACACCGTTGCGTAATCTTTTCTCAAGTTCACACTCATTCACATACGAAGAGGTTTTTTCTTCTTCTTGCCTCTCTTTCCACTGTGCAAATTATGGACATCGTACTTAAAAATAACGGATCCGACAAAAAATAACTAATATCAGGAAGTCTTCTAGTGCTCTAACTCTCTTGTCACCAACAATAGAAATGAATTAGCATGTAAGATTAATTATAAATGTATTTTTTCAGCTCCTACCTTACATTAACGGGTACAACCACGTCTCGAAAATTGCGGCTGACACTAATGTTGAAAAGACACTTGTCAAATCTTGCATCCAAAACTTGGTCTACTATGGCGTGGTAGGTATTTATTTGTAGTATAATTCAAATTCAAATTTTATTTATTCAGATAACTGGGATCCAGGGGTTGGTAACAAAAGGTTTAAAAACTTACAAAACTATTTTGTTAGTATACATATTAATTAAATACAAAATAATAGATATGCCCCTGTGCAGAGGCACTCCGCCGGGACGAAGCCAGAATAACATAAAGATCTTATCTGATCATTACTCCGACGGAATGCCACAGCACAGGCGCACGCAGGTCTTCAGAAACAATTTTCAGGATGCTGTTGTGACTCCCTCGCACCCTCCGCATCAATGACGCGACTTTTTTGCGTATGACGGCGTAGAAACCGCCAGTACAGGTCTGCGCAAACATTTCGGAGTATAGTTTTGCTTATAATGTCAAGAGGTCGGCAGTCTAAACTGCGATTGGGACAGATCAACTGAACAATTGAGGGCACTCAGTCTGGGAACCTGTGAGACAAATGATATTGAAGCAAATAATATAGTTAGTTTTGATATATTATTCAAATTATAAAGGCATGTTGGATCGTGAGTATGGTACCTTGTGTGCAGGTGACCCTGATTCCACTGCTGAAGTTCAGCAACATGTACCGAGCTACTCCTAACCTGAGCCGGCTGTTCTCCGACCAAGAGCTCCAGAAGTCCTGCCTCAACTTCATCTGCAGGAAAACCGACAGCAGCGAGAAAGTGAGTACAGTTTTACCACTTGCAATAATCTCACTGGTTACTTAGAGAGTTTACTAAGTAACTCTCATTTCTTTTTACTGTGATATGTTTTACTCTCCTTTCTTTCTTAAAGCGATTTTGATAAAATTTTCGAAGATAAAGCCGAGAAGGACCTGGGTAACTATGTCCAAAGCTGCATCCAGAACCATAGGAGGACGGCCACCAGCGACCTCTCGGTTAACGGGGGTGAGCAATCTACTATCCCCAAGCTGCCAAGAGTGGGGATTATAGCAACCCCTCCCTATTAAGGGGGAGGCCTTCGTCCAGCATTGGACGTCTGCTGGCTAATGATGACCATTTGCGCTATTTCCAATATTTCTAGGTTTCCAATATGTTCCGGTTAAATAGTAGATTGTTTACCAACGGACAAAACAACTATTTTTAAGGCGAGAGTGTTTCTTTGAATCCAGAGCGTAGCGAAGGATTCTAGAGTATAAACAAACAAAGTTACTTTAACTACTAGTATAGTATTATTATTATGTAGGTACCGGGTGTATGATAGTAACACCAAGTTAAATCCAAGCCCTCAATTCAAACCAGTCTCTTACGGCTGCGAGCCCCTGAACAGAGAAGTGAACAGAACGGTAGAGTAACGCGTCGCGCTAGCCAGGCATACGTGCAAATGCACGTATGTCATATAAAATATGTATATTATATATTTTTAGACTGGGAAAACTCAAAAAGATAATTCAAATAGACGCGCATTGTAATTAGATCTATTTTTAAATGTAACAAAAAGCATTTCGAGCGATTTACGTCAAATGCGCGACCAATGATTGGCAATACGTCCCACGCAGTGACAATACGATTGTGTGTGAAACTGGCGACAGCGGCTTTCCGTACAATTGCTTTACAAAATTGATTTGCAGCCGTTCTAACCTAAAAAGTAGATCTTTCGCTTTTCTGCGCTGCGAACCAATCATGCACCCCATAGGTCTAGTTCAATTAATTAGCAAATATGACGCATCGAGTGCAGCTGTTATTATGAATGATCTAGGGACACCCCTTAATACAAATAATACCTTCTCCCTACCCTAACTGCCAGTTCACTGGACGCGCCCCTATGATGCTAATTAATTGCAACTACATACAATCACAGCGCTTACTATTACTACCACATCCAACATTTTTTTTAATCTTATCTTAGGGATATCGGATGACTTAAACAGTAACCTATAGTACCATACTTGCTTTATATTGTGATAGGGTACGATATTGTAGACGTTGCCATGACGGCAGACAGGGGACTATAGGGAGCAAAGGGGGTGATTTCAATTATCTGAGCCCTGCATCTGCAAGGTATGTCTGCTATATGCGCTACAATACGCCACGCGGTCCAGACATTTCAATTAAAACCGGTCCCTACACAGATACCCGCATTTTGAAATTCTATCTTTTGATAATACGAATAGTGTTAACAATGACGTCTAAAGCTGTATCTTTTCTGCAATGCCATTGAGTTGACATCAAAGTTGAATTCTGACGTTAATATATAGGGGAGCTTTTTGAACACTACATTTGTTTAGGGGGGATTAGACTATGCCTGAATGGTTGGCACCCTTTTAAATCTCTGATTTTGATTTGGTAGTCCCAGAGGGCGTTTCAAGGGCACGTAACCTTGAACGAGAGCTAGGGGCTTCCAAGGTCGCATCGCTCTGTCGTTTACATATTACTTATGATAGAATAATTTTGTACTACCGTAAGATAGGCAATGAAAAAAGGCGGACCTTATAATAAGCATACGTTTAAAGCGAGATAGATAGACGAGACCATTCTCGTACACGCTATCGGACAGCATATTCCTGCGCCAATATTGTAAAAAAAACACGTTTATTTTAACAAAATATTAGGTTTTAAAGTGTACAATTGTGTTTAGTCGTTGTGTAAAAATCGTTTAAGTGTGCAGTACCTGAATGTAACTCATCTAAGAAAGAAAAAATTAAAAACCCTACAGAATTATGCATTTTACACGTTAGTACAACTATATAGGATGTTTCGCTGTTTAAATGCATTGCAACTGCTACAAAAGTTTCTTACACAAATAGACGCGGAAAATTATTACATTTTATCACATTAATGCTCTGAATGCATAGAAATTCAATTTAAAATAATAACAAATACGTGATATTTTTGTTCTTTTAAAGTTTAAGATACTCACTTTGTAGAATATCGCCAAATCAGGAGACGAGAAGACACTGAAATCTGTAGATCTATTGATAATCGAAGTCCGGGTAAGCAGTGCACAGCGCTATTTGTCTCGCATTATTCACAATGGTGTAATGTGTTTTTTGGTCTCGGCCTAATCAGTACATTGTCGATCTAGTATATAACAAATATACGGGCGTGACCAATCGGTTTCAAATTGCTACTTTTTGCTACCGACGCCATATCTGTGTGGTCCGCGGCCTGGATTGGACCATCCCCTTTTCTGCAAAGCATGTTATGATTGTCTTCGTGTTTGTAGCAGCCGTCGATGTCGGAGGTGATGGCGATCCTGTGCGCGCTGCAGCAAGGCACGACGCTGCGCGCGGTCTGCGAGCGGTTCGCCAACGCGCCCGGCGCCGGCCTCGACATCCGCCGGCTCGTGGTCTTTGCGCAGATGCATGGACTCATCAAGTGCCTCAAACGGTATGCATCGTCACTAATTATACTTAATAGTATAAATAATATTTATATGGAGTGTTTTCACACTTGGGTAAAACTTGGGTTTTATTTGTGTAAATATTCTGTAGTTTATACGACGTCACATTAAGCCCAATATGGCGAAGCTAACAACATAAAATTGCATTTTAAAAAAAAATTACGATCTAGTCAATTACACAATTTTGTGTTCGATCAAATCAAATGGTTCAAAGAGCATTCCAAAAACGTTAAATTTGTCTTAAAAAAATGTCATCATCATCGTCACAATCAGCCTATCATAGCCCACTGCTGGAATTCAGCCCGAACTTCAGCAATCTGCTTCCAACCACTACCAGCTGTCCTACGTATATTTTCGCTCCATTGAGTCTCAGGGCGTCCTACACTACGTTTCTAGGACACCCCCGGTAGAGAACCGGCGATAGTGAACAATGTGGCGAAGCGTAAGTTACAATCGGCGGCAGCAGGTGGGTTTTAGTATTCTAACCTATATGTCGTTTGTTTGTATTGTCAGGTACCCGGTATACATAGCACAGCGTGCGCCACAGCGCGCGAACGGGTTCAACCGGCGCGTGGAGCCGGTGTCGGGGCTGAGGCGGCTGTTCACGGGGCGGCACTGCGCCGACGAGATCTGCTGCATAGCGCGCGTCGACCTGCCCACGCTGGACCAGATCATCGAGGACGACCCCAATGTGTCCGTCATCTGGAGGTAGGACGCGGATGCCGGCCCGCATTGCCCGCGCGTGCTCGGATTAACCGTCACTCCACACCATCGCTCTTAAGAAACAAATGAGCGATGCGACGCGACACTGCCGTAACATCACCGACGTCCATGTGAGATACTTTTATACTGGCAAACTTTAAAAGAAAAAGTACAGTAAATTCTTAGCGGTGACCAGTCACCGTCAGGCCTGCTTGCTTGTTTATAACTCTACTTTAGAAAAAAATATTGAATTGGACATTTTTATAATCTATTTTGTTTTCCAATAGTTATCCGACAATGTTTACGCATTTTTATTTTGTGGCCAAAGAAAATTAAAGATAAATCTTGAAAATAAAAAGTCTAAGCATGTTAAAATAAAAGCATAGCAAAAAATTACGTACAATGCTGCAAATTGTAACATTGGATATATTCAACTTTTTACTATTCACACCAAAAAAAAATTACTAATTATTGTGAAAAAAGCTGTTTTCATTCATTGTTACATTATATTGGAAATCACGTATACGGTACTTTTTCTTTGGATGGCTTCCTAGCGGGTCATCCACCATATTCAAACTTACCGGATCGTATTATCCGAGTGAATAAAACGGCAGTGCATTGGATGGGTCTTTAAAATAGCTGGCATAACCATTGGCAAATGCTTAAGTGTACGAACTGTACAGTCTCGGGTTGTATTGACGAAGATATACTATAGTGATATGAAATTATTATAAGTAAATAGAGATCACGTTCTGCTGTTCATTCTTTGTCAATAAAGCACAGAACATTCGTTTTATTTTACATGATACAGATATAGGTATCGAACAGTATTGTATCTCTTCGCAAAGTAACGCCTGATTCAATCACATAGATATAGGTAATATACTAATGCATAATTCATAAAAATATATCGTTTCACAAAAAATGTTATCGGTAGCCGCAATTGGTAGTGCCGAATCTCCAGATTCGAATATTTAAAATTTCGGAAAATCTATGTTTTTTTTAAATCCTAAATTATTGAGTACCTAGTAAAAATTAAAAGGTAGATAATAGGGAATATGCATGTGTTTTTTTTAATGACTTACAAAAAAGCTGACTGGCAGCAAAACAAATCATCGAAAGTAAAATTGTAATATGTGCACAAATAATGAAGCTATAAACATTTTAGTTTCATGTTAGGCAGGGACGGCACTATAGGTTGTCAAAATTCACGATTCCAAACAAATTCTATACTATGAACGTGCTAGAAAGGGACAGATGACTCCCTTCCAAATTCTTTGAATGCTTAAATTTCAGAACATTACCAGCCGAATTTCAATTTTTTTTTTTAGACTTAAGCGTCAGGTCAGTTAAACTCTCTTTACCTATTATTTTTAATAATTGAAACACTTGCATATTCCCTATTGCTAAATATGGTCTACCCACAAGCTTTTAATTATTAACTAGGATTGGCTTTCAAAATTGTTATCATGTAATCGTGAAAACTTATCGTGTACAAACAAAAGATTTATTATAACCGAGGAAACGTTCAAAATGTGTTAGGATCAAAAGCATAGGCTAAGTAAATTTAGTTTTAAGTAAAGTTATGAACATGTAACGATATCTTAGGTAGAAAGCGCAGGCGTTAACTCGATATTTAAATACATGACGTATCTAATTTATGAAAATTATTATATTGGCAATCCTCTGGTATCGTTGGTTTTAACCACCTTTATTGTTAGCCCATGTTTTACCAATTTTGACCACCTAAACTAACTAATGTACGACTTAAATAACTATGGATTAGTTCTAATCAGTTAGTGTCCTTTTAAGAGCATATTCTGTACATCAAAACAAAACACTTTTACTATGGGGCCAACATTGAAATTGCGTAAAAAATATCAGCTGATCCATTCAAAAAGTTCATCGACCTTAGGCAAAATGTATGGAATAGCTGTTATTTTTTGGCGTTTTCAATGTTGGCCCCATAGTAAAATTTGTTTGTTTTGATGTACATAACGTGTCCTTAAAAGGATGCTAACTGATTAGAACTAACCCTGTATAACTAATGATAATAATTTAATGTAATTTGTATGCTTTATTTCAATAGTATCTTGAAGCTGATATTTTTGAGAGATTTGGTAAATTATGCATTATTGGTAATTGCATAATATTTTTCATACGGAAAATTCATCTGTACTAGTATTTTGGACCGCTTCAGGATTCGGAACATGCAACATGTTCTGTTTCTTTTGATATAGACACTACATAGTAGTACTATATTTTTTGTGTAGTAGGTTAGGTAGATTAGGTGTTAGTATTTTATGATTTTAGTTATTATTAAAACCTACAGTAGTTGGTGTGTAGTTCAAAATACTAACAAGTAGTTAGTATTGAACAAGTAGTTTTAGTATAGACATCGAGAGTTCTAGCTGTGCGGCTTTTATGCTTAAAGAAATTTGTGTGCTATTTATCTAAAGATGCTTTGATCGTGTATTTCAAGAATTTAATTCAAATCTTGCCTTGCCTATAACAGTAACAGTAACAGTTTTACCGATTTTGGTATTGAGTGTATGTTAATATTTATTTACCTTTAACGCAGCCCTACGAAGCTTTGTGATCTTCTTTATTTGTTTATTATCTGCTTCATTTATAAAATGTATTGATTGTTGATTCTAACTCTTAATTTGTTTTTTCATTGTAATTATAATTATTTTTTGAAATTCCCGTCTGAATTTCCCTTTCATATTATCATGATTAATTTTACTACTTAAAGCAAGCTTTAGTTCACGTATTTATACTCGAGCTAAGGTTTACCTGTGGTAAATTTAATTTACAATTGAAAAAACAAGCTCAATTAAAATAGTAAATTTTAAATCCTAAAATCTAAATAACACTATTGCACATTTTTGAATAATAATTAACTGGTAACCGATATTACTAAAGCGAAATATTAAAGGAAAAATGTCTCATAATCATGTCATCAAAATCCAAGGCTTTTACAATTCACTGAAGCTTTGAAAACGTTTCTTGCGTGGTGGGGCCTCAAGTAAGTGTCAATCAGGTTTTTTTTTATACTGTCAAGTGACGAGACTAGCAAGAATGGTAAGGTAGTTAAAGTAGTTAGCGTCAGTCCTGCCCACAACAGTAGCAGTGCCAGAATTGCGAACACAATCCTGCACCGTACTGCGCAGCGCTCGTCACCCGATATTAGATGTTAAATATCATCATACACAGTAATTTATCTGGTAACATTGCCCTTCAGACCGGAACACAGTAATGCTAGCACACTACTGCTTGACGTTTGAACTTTTGATATCACACTTACTGATTCGTTTGTTTTTGAATTATTTTGGTATGATAAAGTATGTCGTAACAGTTCGTACGGCAGATTTAATTGTTAGATCGAAACATAATAAAACTAGATATATGGCTACGCGATGTTGTGGCTTAAAAACATGTGAAATAAAAACATGCTCAAATTCGTATGCAAATTTGTGTAAAATTTCCTTCTCCTTCTTTTTATATATTTGTCATTTTTAACTAAAACGTTTACAATTCTATCTGTATATACATGATTTATAGTATTCATGGGCAATATCTTAAGGGCCAAAACCCATCATTAATGACCCTAAAAATATTGCTGATTAATTCAATAACAACCTGTATAATTGCATACTAACTATGCATATCTGGAATTTCTTATGTGTTAGACAAGAAACTGCAAAGATCTGTCAACCAATGCTTTCCAAATTGGTCTTTATAATGTTGTAATGTATTTCTAGTGCTCGAATTAAAATATACCAGCGATTAGACGCTGTGAAACAACAAGTGATAGTGTACTATACTTATGTACTCGTATTTAAAGCTAGTGATTTGGCCATGTACTTTATATTTAATCTTCGAAATATGATATTTCTTTTTAGGTAGGGGTAACTAAACTTAGTTTTTTTTACAAACATTGCATGCTCGACGTTTCCACGCTTTAGTTATCAGTCCTTACTGTACTTGTATTTATCGAACTAAAATGATAAAACCCACAGACAAGACGTTTCTAATTTTTATAAGAGTTATATTAAAAACTGACTTCAAATCTTAGTATATCTCCAATATAATTTTGTCCAAAGAAATTGGCTCATTGATTCAAAAAGGAAGTCAAATCAACAGGCATCCGAACACAATTACTCATAAAGCTGGTTTATACTACTGAAGCAATGTTAAAAATTGTAAGTGAGATCAACTCGAGAGCTTCCTCTACAATTGAAAATAAAATAGAAGAACATAAATCGGTTCACGACTGTTAAGATCAGATATAGAGCGCCTTTCTAATTTATTAAAGTCAGTCATACATTTTCATAGTACTAGTTTTAACGCATTGGCTACGATCAGCCGCGACACACGGAAGTGTACCTTTAGAAATACGGTAATAGTAACAGTACGACTAGAGTGAGTCTATATGAGTATACATTTCTACATGAATCCATATTAGAAATGAAATTCTTTATTGGCCTTATTACAAAATTGTCACACTGGGCAAGTCATTTACAATGTTCATATAATGTTACACAGGAATTAAAATGAATAAATTTAACAATTGAAATAAAAAATGTGACCTACTAAAATTAAACAGAATTGAATTAAACTAAAAATTGAGAGTTAGACCTCTAGGCGGTAAAACGTTTGACCGCCGTTCCTTGACTATTTGCGCGATTGAAATAAAACTTCGTATGTATAAGGCCAAAAGCCGAGCCCTATACTATACGTAGGCTAGTTCTTTATATTTTAATGCGTGAGTATAAGTTTGATGCCAACAAAATCTAATTTTAGGGTAATCAATTTGTTCATCATAAATGTACATTGGTTTTTAATGGCATTCACGTCGTCAGTGCATTATTGTGTAAAAACATGCGAATAGTATCGTTAATAATTTGATAAGCAGGTCTTGCAGAATTCTGCTCGCTTATGCATCAAACGGTTGATGCAGTGTAGATTTAATGCATTTATGTGAGTATTCTCTCCTAATATTTCCGTCTAAGCCTTATCAAAAGTTGATTTTACATTGTATTGAAAGAAGCTTTTAACTAATCTTTATGCCTGTACTAACTTTAAAAAGATTATGTGTAACCATAGATCTAGTAAAAAAAGGAGATGAGCTACGCTCTAATGTCTAGCAAGCATAATTTGACTAATACAATTACATTAATTAATCGGAAGAGTTAAAGAAAATTTTAGTTTTAGTGTATTATCGAGTGTTTTTTTTTAGTTTTAATGTATTATCGAGTGAGAAATAATTGAAAATAATTTGGAACTTGTATATGTTTTTTAAACTATTTTTGCGTCTTTTGAAAGCACTGAAAGATATTGTTTCTGCTTATTTAGATATAGATCTACGATAATTGAACCTAACTTTATACACAAACGCCTGTTTGATTGTGACTAAGGTCAATTAGTGGACCTAATCTGTGCAGTCCACGTCAAAGCGCGCGTCCCTCTCATCTGCCCTTTTTTACTAGATCTATGTGTGTAACTTCTTTCTAATCTTTTTGGTTATATAATGCGCAATTCACTAATTGATTGTTAGCCCCTGGGTTGCTTATGCTACTTAAAAAAAAATGTATGAGTATTACACAATGTTGTGCACGTCATCTTACCTTCTTACTCGGTGTGTCTCCCACGAGGGTGCTACTCCGTACTACTTAACAGATTATATTTTATTCTAAAGATTTATTTCGTTAAATAACCCGTGAAATCATATATGCAATATTTTACACAAAAATTAAAACTTTTATTGTAAATCAAATCCAAAGGAAACTACTAAAATTATTTTAGGATTTAACGATATTTTTTTTTTTATCTGCACCTAATTTGCACGTGGGTGGATGTTATCAAAACAAATGAATAGTCTGTACTTGGTCTACTATTAACAATGAGGAGTTCCACGACTGCCGACCTGGTTCCATATCAGATCAGCTCGATCGTATATCGTATTACTAAGTTTCGAATCGATTCTACAATCATAGATATCCAACATTTTATTGCATAGTTACAAGGTAAAGAAAGAAAAGAGACGTAATAAAAGAGCATTAAAAACTATATTAGATTTCAGCGAGTAAACCCATAAATTAATTTATTATATCTATTTAGTTTAACGCGCCTTTGTTTAAAATTATGATATATATATTGATAGATATATGAATAATATTGAGAATAATCTAAAAAGTTGGAATAATGACGATCACTCATACGTCCATTTTGTTATGGCTGTTTACATATATGCCCCTCGTGGTCCAAACACGAGTATCACACCACCCAGAAATGCTTATATTATATGCTTATATTTCGCGTGTATTTTCCTCGCAATAACCAAGACTCATTAATATACCTTCTCTCGACAAATTAATTTCACAGCGTAGAGTCACCTAAAATAATTTTAAAATACATCGTGTCGATAAACTTTAAGTTCAACGCGGAACGCAAAAATAGCGGTATAAAAAGTGAGATTTTTATTTTTAAACTGACGACGAGTAAAATATTATTTTATTTATTTATTATTTATATACATCTCTATATATTTGAATAGTACTTACGATTATTAGGTATTAACGAGTATAATGTTAAATCTCGTAACTAGGCAACTTTTGCGTCGCTATAAGCGAATCTTTTCAAGTAAAAGTAGTGTCATGTATGCTTTGCATAATATTGAGCTATTAGCTGGAACGATCGGTGGTATAGAATATAAAGTGTCATTTAATGTCTTCGGTCTTATATTGTACTAGATCTAAAGTTACAGCGTAAAAACGGCCTAAACAATAAATAAAAATAAATATTGGGGGGGACATTTTACACACAGCGCCATCTAGCCACAAACTAAGCAAAGCTTTTAATATGGAAACCAGATATCAGACAGAATATTTAAATACATTTTTTTTTAATAGGACTACAAGTGTCGTTATATTCCGAACAAATTTTAACTTTTTATGCAATTGAAAAAATCGGTCCTGTGCAAATAAAATATTGAGTTAGAAAAGCAATCAGTTGTCTGATATGGTAGTAAAATAATTAAAAGTTGCGTGTTTCTGCCTGACCTAATCTTTAAATTGGAAGAAATGAAAAATATGTATCCAATATCGTTTTTGAGCGGTTTTAGAATCAAACAGAAATTTTGTTTATACTTACTAAGAACGCGAACGACTTCTGCTAGATGGCGCTGTGACGTAATCATTTAGTCTTAATTTATTAGAGGCCTTAGAGAAGTTTTTTTTTTATCCACACTACCTAGCACTTCGATAGTTTCGGTATGTTTCTGCATGTGCGTACATTATTTGACGGAGCGATCATAGTAATTTACAGGCTATATACGTGCTTGACCAAAGCTCACCTGATGTTAAGTAACAACATGGTCGAATAACACACAAACACACACCCTTACTTTCTATAAGTACTCATTATATTGTTTATACTTTATCTGTAAGAAGGATACAAGTTGTCTAAATAAATAATTTTAAAGACACTTCCCTACCATAAAAGGCTTTTTTATTATTATAGCCAATGTAAGAAGAAGATGTAAGGATTCTTACGATACCCATATATATATCTATACGTCCAAATCATTGAAAACATTACACTCCTTTTTAGGGTAGTCGTTGTAATAAGTAGTCAATTCACCAAGCGTGGAATTGGAACTTGCTCTCAAGTGATACTGCCGGATCACTCTGATTGATGACAGGTTTTTAAAATGAGGGTCGTAGCCGATTACTGTAAAGCAGCCTTCTAAGTACCTCTATGATCCTCCTAACGACACGCCGAGCTCGTCGTTTCCTAACGATGTTTTTCTTCACACAAAGCTCAAGCTCATTGTCAGGATTTGAACCCGCGCCGTACACCGTCTGATCCGCACGCGCTAACTACTAAGAATCACTACGCACTCATTACACTATCTTGAAGAGTATCATTGGTCACTTATAGTAGCTAATAAATTAGTGCACGCGGTTCAACTAGTTTTCTTATATTTTCGCAATGAGGTCAATAATTGTCACTGCATATTTTATGTACTTGTAGTCGTGTAATAAGGTTGTTAAAAACTTTAAGAGTTTAAATTTTAGATGTGATTTTTTTCATGGCCCTACTAGACTTAGTCTAGTTCTTTATCTGGTCGAAGCTTAGTACTTATTTATAAGGTTTATCTTATAGTTATAATATGTACTTACGTGTTAAAACATTCGACTTTCAACGCTAAGCGCAGCGCATCGCATCGGTTATTGGTCATTTAACAAATTACACAAAAAGAATATCATCGGTTTTATTACATTCTCGTCTTAAAAAAATACTATTTCTTTTATAATTTCAACTTTATTGTGAATGTGTTGTCTCATTATACAATGTGTAACAAAAAGGTTCAACAATACTGAAGGGTATGTATATACTCATTCATTATGAACAATTTTTACTATGGGGCCAATCCTGGTATCGCGAAAATAAAATCAGCTGTTCAATACAAAAAGTTCATTGACCTTGGACAAAATGTATGTAACAGCTGTATTTTTTTCGCAATTTCAGGATTGGCCCCATAAAAAGTTGTTCATAATGACGAGTACATATATGCCCTTCCGTATTGTTGAACCTTTTTGTTAAACATTGTATAATCGGTATTTGTTTGAAGGGTGATACCGCTGTGCGTTGTGTACCGTAAACTTTTTGTACTGGCGTACAAGTTCTGTATTTTACCTAAGTCTTAGTTTTACGTGTTCGTTTAGAATCTAGGTGTGTTATTTGGTAATCCGATGTATCATTATTATTTTAGAAGCTAATGTTAAAGCAGTATTACTTAATGTAGGTAGTTGTGTATTGATAGACTTATATTATACTGGACTTCCTAAGATAATGTGATTTATTTATTATTCTACTGATGTTTCATCAATTACTATAGTAAGACTTTATTATATAAACTAGTGTTAATATTTCCACGCCTAATAGTTTTACAAAATTTTTGTTTGCCTATTTATGTAAGGTAGCGTACAAAGTTATGTACATTCCCAGTCTGGGTTTTATTTTATGATCAAATCAGTATTTTACTTAATATTAATTAATTAATTATAAGCATTGCAAACTCGCCCAAAATCTTAATGTATTTTGATAAAGAAAACGACCACTTGTAGTGTTACACTATTCTACCAGTCGCTGGCATAAGTACTTCTAGCAGTCTGAACACTATTTAATCCAACATTTCCAATAAATACATTTATTTAAATGAACAATTAATAATCATACTTGATAAAAAACATACCTAAGTACTTGAAATATGTAGAAGCTGCGTCAAGAGCCTGTTTCCAAGAAATTGATATTTGACGTCCAAAAAAGCTAAACTATCCATTTGAACGAGTTTCTATGATTAATTAATATAAGTTTAATTATAAAGTTATTACAATTTGTTTTAAGCATTATAAACTAATTTAATGTAAGTCTAGTTATGTCTGTATCGCGAGGATCGGAAAGTTAAAAGCCGAGCTTATAATTAGTAGTTTAAGATGCGGGAATCTCGAAATTGATCAATTTGGTGCTAGTCTGAGTGATACATTGTGACAGACTAGGCGTTAGGCAGGCTAAACTAACTCATTTCATTCTGTAGATTTTAAGGAGTTTGATTTGAAATGTGAATGGTGAAGGTAGCAACAACATGGATCAGTTAGACTATTTAGTTTGACCACGAGGAGGAACCCGGGAATTTTGTATCACTAGGCCACTTGCGCATGGGTTATGTCCAAAACCTTTATTCATAACTGTACATAATTACACAAGGTATTTAAAAATGGAGTTTTTAATCCGAGCAGTTTGACCACAAGGTTTTTTTTGTCCTGTTGGACAAATCAGTTAGACTATTTAGTTTGACCACGAGGAGGAACCCATGGCGAATAGCTCAATTTATCTTCTGGCGCCTTACAGAGTAAGCTAAGTGTGCTCGTGTTGACCTACTGGATCTGTATCTATCCGGTAGAGTTATTGTCAAGCGGCTGCCCGGGAAAGTACCGAACATTCGCTAGTTAATCAAACGCCAAGCGGTTGTTTGTAAACGTCTCAAAACTCACACATTTTAATTACGCAAAGGATTTAACATTTTTGAATATTTTGTATAGTGTTTTCACAGTTTGGGGATTTCTATGTTTTTAAAGCATAAACATTGATATTGCTCATATACAGGTTCAAGGCCTGAGGTCAATTTATTTTTTACTGCTTAACAACTTTTGTTTGTCCAGTGAGTCGACCACAGCGCAGTGCATTGCTTATTCTATCTTACAAGATCATGGCCAGAGGTCGTTTTATATTGCTATTTTTACAATTCGATTTTTTTGTTCTGACTGCACATACATTTTCCAGAGAGAACGATTTATAAGTAATAATAATAATAATAAACATTTTTATTGACCAAAATCTTTAGATCTCACACAACATATATAAGAGATATTAAAAAAAAAATATGCCCTAAGATTCGTCGTCCGCTGGTCTCCGCACTAGGATTCCCTGTATTGCGGAAGTATGAGACACGGGTTTTTATAACAAAAAGTACGATGTAATATGCTTCGAGTTTATATTCAAAAAACGATTCCTCTACAAACTCAATTAAATTTATGAACCGATTTCAAGACAGGGTTATATTACTTATTTATTTTTTGTTCATCGAATTATCTGTCAAATGTGGACCTTTTTTTTTTGTATGCAAATGTAGTAATAATAGTTTGCAGTCGACTGTTTTTTTATTTATTTATCTAGCTGTTTCCTCAAATCACAAATACTACTTACAGTCTTGCTCCTAGGCGTTACACGATACGTAAATATTTTTTTACGGGTAGGAAGACCTGAATGGGTTCAAGACGTTCGGCATCAATTGTGATTATGCGACCAAATTGAAATAAAAAAAATAAAAAAATAACAAATAATTTATTGTCAGACTTAGTCCATAATAAGATTCACATTAAAACATTATATAAAACACATCACTAAATTAAAGAAAAAAAAATACAATAATAATCAAAGAAAATAATAATAATATCGGTACAAATGTCAATGAGTCAAAATAATAATAATAATCATCAGCAGAGCATGTCCGGAATAAATTTGGTCAAATAATACTTATCAATAACCCTTAAAATTAAAATAAATTATTAAAAATTAAAATTCAATAACCCTTTTTTATTTGTCGTTAGGTAGTTCTCATAATATCTATGGTGTAATTAACCAATTTCAAACCGCAAGGACAAATACTTAGGAGAATCTAAAATTTAAATAATCGAATGCAGTTACAGACATTACCAAATTTCAAACGAATTAGCTAATGTAACAGATTAACTTGTATCATATTTCCATTGCCATCTCGGTATTCCAGCTCCACTTTTGCTTCACTCTGTCAACATTTAAAAGCCTCTGCCACGAAGCGTTCACGTAGTTGATGTTCTAAGCATTCTCATTCAGGTCTACAATACCGAGTTCTTTTTTTCCAATTTTTTTTATTTGTTTCTTAATGTTTTAGAGCAGACCGCCTGCGAACATTTCATACAATTACGTAAATGGCAGTCTTACATGCGTGCACAGTGCACCCACATTTACTGCCAAAATATACTACATTAGCCATATTCGAGTACACCAGCGAAGCTCCACACCAGATAAAGTACAGCAGAAGTGGTCGCCGTAGCCGAACTGGCATGGATGACATTGTTATTATTATTAATGTTTTCATTGACCTTTCTTCCCGGTACAGCTCACAAAATTCTGTTAGAGGCTTGCTGGTGCTGAGCATCAGCTCAGCACGTACGATTGTAACTAATATTTCCATGTACCTACCTAAGTACATACAATCGTTTTTTTTTATACAATCAAGTGACGAGACGAGCAAGACGTTCGCCTGGTGGCAAGCGTCACGCCTGCCACAAACAGTAGCATTGCCAGAATTGTGAACTTGCGAACACAATCCTGCGCCGCACCGCACTGCGCTCGTCACCCTGAGATATTACATGTTAAATCTCATCTTACCCAGTAATTTTTCTGGTAAAATTGCCCTTCAAACCGGAACACAGTAATGCTTGCACACTACTGCTTGGCGGTTGAATAACTGGCAAAGGTGTGGTACTTCCCCAGGCGGACTCTGCAATAGAGTCCTACCACTACAAAAATACATCCAAACTTGAAGTTTTAACTTGTGGAAGATGCCGTATGGTAAACTATATACTATATTGTATACTCATTGTTACTATATGATTTTGCATTCAGTCTTTCTATAATAAACCAAAAATTAAAAAAAAACATGACCTGGTTCGCGTTTGCAACACTACTTTAAATTGAGTTTACTTTAAAAGTGAAGTAGATACGCGCAGAGCCCTCCCTATTCTTATTTTAATTGCTTTGTGGTTGCATAGTATAATACAAACGTTCTGAGCACCCTAGTCTTTAAAATATAAAGTCAAACAAAAAAATCTGTTGCAGAATAATCGTAAGTAAAAATAAAAACTGGTAGGGTTTTTGAAAAGTGTATCTTACAGGTATAAAAGCGTAGTTTTATTAAAATTGTCTCTCCAGGGAAAGTGTATCTGAGGGGAACAAATCAAATTTTCATCCATCAAATTGTTATTATTAAAACTTAGTAACTACATAAGTATAAATTGTTGCTACCTATACCTGTCTTTGAGAAAGGACTGAACTTAGATTGATGGGTACGTACTATAAGATAGAAATAGCATTAGGGTCGTACGTCAGTATATATTTAAAATGTTCGAAAACTTTGGTGAAAACTATTTGTATTTTTTTTATATTATACATTCGGCATTGATTAAATCTTAATAAAACTTCAATAGTAGTAAAAAGTATTTTATTTAATACACCTGAACCATAACATCTAGCCTATAATGTCTTAGGTACATATAGTTATGTAGGTACGTGATTTATTTCTTATTAGAGAGTAAAAAGTAAAATATGTATAACTATATACGAGGGCGGCACTGAAAATTTCGGGAATCAAGGAAGTGACACAACATTACTATTTAAAAATATATTTATTGCTTTTCGAAGTATTCTCCGCGAAATTTGACACATTTTTCCATACGATGGAACCAATCATTGAAGCAACCATTCCATTCGGAAGTTGGGGTCTCCAAAATGGCCGTTTTGTAGGCGTCCACAGCTTCTTCAGGTGATGAAAATCTCTGTCCACGCAATTTATTCTTTATTTTAGGGAAAGTATAGAAATCATTAGGGCTTAGGTCGGGGCTGGTCCAATAATTCTATGTTTTCTTGCTCTAAAAACTCTTTTGTTCTGTGCGCGGTGTGAGAACTCGCATTGTCGTGATGGAGGATGATGCGGCGGTTGCAGTTCTCTTTACGGAGTTCAGAAACGACCTGTGGCAAACAAATGCTAGCATACCATTCTGCATTAACCGTTCTTTGTCCCTCAAGAGGAATAGTCGTAACATGGCCGGTTTTGGAGACAAACGTGGCCACCATTTTTTTTGCAACACTCCGTGAACGAACAATTTTTGTTGGCTTTAACTCATTTTCGAACACCCAAACTCGTGACTGGTTTTTTGTTTCGGGTTCGTACGCGTATATCCAGGATTCGTCACCTGATACGATGTTGTATACAGCATTTGAGGATCCTGCGTGGAATCTTTCGAGAGTTCTGACGCACCAAGTAACGCGAGCCGCTTTTTGCTCTTCACAGAGCGAATGCGGTATCCATCGGGAAAACAACTTTTTTACACCTAATTTTTCATGCAAGATTATTTGTATTTGACTCATGCCAATGTCTAAAGTTGCCTGAATTTCGCGGTATGTCACATGTCGATCTTCCTCAATCAGCTTACGCACAGCATCAACGTTTTCTTGGGTGACTGCAGTTTTTGGACGACCTTGACGGGGATCATCACTGAGCTTGACACGTCCACGTTGAAATTCAGCAAACCAGCGATAAATTGTGGTTTTGGATGGGGCTTTATCACCAAATGCAGAAATCATCCGGTCAACACACTGTTTTTGTGTTAAACCACTTCGAAAGTCATAATAATCATCGCTCTTGAATTTTCTCGAGTCAATTCCATTTTCTCAACGACTAAACAAGTTTGACAAAACCTTGTGACAAGACCGAGAATATTTTTTTAAATAAATAAATGGTATTCGATTTTTAAAACCAAGGAGTTTTCAATTAAAAAGATTTTAATATGACAGAAACAGTGGAAATATTCCATTCCCGATACTTTTAGTGTAGCCCTCGTACATAGGTACTTCAATATTGAGACACTTAGTACCCAAACTACATAAGCGCATTCATAACTCATTTTATTATTAACATCACAGATACACACTTACAAAAATGATTTTTAAAACTTATAATAATACTAATTTCATACTACTATCCCTTGGTTTAAAAAAAAACATTAACGTATAGTAGCAACCCTCGCTCGATTGCTACTGTACTAGTTTGATTATCTTAGAGGATCATATACCGCGTACTAGTCAATACAAAAAGAAAAACCTCTTTTCTACCTCTAAATATTGTCTGATTTCGGTACTTTTTATTTGTACTTAATCCACTTATTTACTAGGCTTATGCGTCTTAAATTTTCCAGTTTTTTAAATCACTTTAAAGTTATAAGCATCTTTAACAGTGATGTTTTTGCGCTGAAACTGCAACTTATTAAAAGTAATTATTTTACAGAAACTAAACTATTTTGAAAATAATAAAACGTATACGCCTAAAATACATCCTATTCAAGCGATTGACACAGATATCTAAACGTTTTGTTACAATTTAGGGGGTGAAAAGAGGTTTTCCCCAGGACGTAAATTCTATCAAAAAATGTACCTATAAATATCAGCGAGCAGCATCTCTCTATGGCGCATACAGCGGCTGCGGGTAACTCAGAGATAGCAATATGTTTGCTTATACCTACTACACTGAAATTGTGTTCGGTACACAATTTTAAGGGGGATGGGCCAACACAAAATTGGCAAGAGATGGCGCAGGTAATGTGATTGTAAATAGCCTATATTTTTATTGTAGAATTACTATCTGAATTTCAATATTTTATATAAAAAATATTCGAGAGCCATCTCATGGCATCCAAGGGCGGATCCAGGGGGGTTCATGGGGGTCATGATCCCCCCCTGTAGGATGGGTGTAGGTCGACTACTGATTGCTTTTCTAGTTGTAATAGAAAGGGCGGATCCAGGGGGGGGGGGGGGGGGGGTAATTTGGGTCATGACCCCTGAGATGGGCTAACTAGACTTCGACTCGACTATATGAAACCCCCCGACTTAAAAGCTGGATCCGCCCTTGATGGCATCCCTGGATTGGATCATCCGCCTTAAGGGGCCAATTAAGCATTACCGAGTGATGCGAGAATCTGTTTTAGTGATGCTGCTCATTGCAGGAAATACACATTTCAATCAGTTCTTTGACCTAGTATGATAGGGGTAAATGATAGCTACGTTTGCGCCAATCAATTATTATTATGCACATTTACGCGTAAAATTGTTTATTAAACTATGTATGGCCAATTTAATAGATCACATTTGACCTCGGAGAAAGGATTTCCCTCTCATTTGACACTTCATCAAAATTCAACAGGAGAGCACACTGTGGTCAATGGAAAGTTTTCTGACAGCTGTCGATACGTAGTTCTACAGCCAAAGGATAGAGGGCGCTGGTGAGACATGGCCCATTTGTTTTCGCATTTTTGAAAAAAAGCAGTTCACTCGCCTTCACTGCTTGACTTCACAGTTCATTGGTGAAGTGCGTATTGTGTATAGTGCTTAGTGTTGTGTTTTCTTGTATCATTTTGTTGAAATTCTGATAAATTGTTATTGTTACGTTGCGTCATTGTAATTATTTTTTGTTGATAGTAATTGTTATTTTTATTAATAGTAATTAATTAATTTATTGGCAAGGTGCACTTACTAATTTGCGTGGAATAACGAAAGTTTAAGAAATACTATGGGCAAGTACTTTGTTATACAAACAATAACCACAAAAAACGCATGACAAATCTGATATAAATGAAATAAGATTACTTTTTATTTTTTGTCCTTTTACTTTGCTTTATTCGTCCAAAATATTCAGAACGACAGACAAGACAGTGAAACTGTTAAGGCCATGTCTCTTCATTGCCATCAAACGGATTTTTATTGACTATAATTATTTTTTTATTGGCTGTCAGAAATCGCCCATTTTGAAGGCTTTAGTTGACAGTTCTAAACTTATTAAAATATTGCTATCACTTTTTTACTAGGCATGTTTGCTAAGGACAGCAATACTTCAGTTAGTTTAGTTCTGTGAACTGAAACGTTCAAAATCGACCACACTACGAGTATATCACTATTTTTCGAAGTTAGAACTTTTTCCGGTTAAAAATACACATTTATTGTCGTCATCAGCTTCAAACCTGCTGGACGAAGGCCATTCCATTTATTGTAATATAATCAATGTAATCGATGTTTTTTTAATCGATTTGTGAGCAGTACCTACTCATTTTTGCTATTTGAAACGGTTTAAAAAAGATACAAGAACAAAACGTACATAAGCGTTTTATAAGAACTTAAGGTCACTATATTAATTTACTATACGCCAAATCTACTTATATTTTTTATAATATAGTAGGTACTTGTAGTAGTATTTCACATAGTCTAGCGACTATGTTCATAATGCATGTACTTGTAGTTGTTTTTTCATATAACCTAGAAAATATGTTCGCGTAGGTAGGTACCATAATTCAAAAATAAAACGTAATAAATAAATTGATAAACGAATATTGCAAAACAACATACAATAAGAAAATAAAAGTAAATAACTAAATTAAAATAAATAAATAAAGAACATTTTATAACTTAAAAAATATAAATTGGTTAAATTGTGTTTCTGTTTGGTGGGGTAGTCAACTGCAAGAACGCATAAACACAAAACTCGATTAGTTCAGTCAATTGAACAAACCTCGGGAACAAACGAAGAAAAAAAACACAATAGTTCAGTAAACTGAACTGGACATTTGAACTAATGGCAATGGAGGATTCAGTTTATTAGCCTATATTGTTTTATAAACAATTTCCTACTTAACACTGCTTAGGTAAAAGATCATAATAAAATTTCTTAAAATAACAACAGGCCAGATTTCCAAAACGCACTAGTGTACATATCACATATTATCTTTAATCGATCGGGCCCTTTATAAACATGAACCAGTAGTTGAATATCATGGAATCGGCCATGTAAGTCGCAGTCCACACAGAAAGCCATCGGGCGCGTACATGGCACGGGCTCCATTCAGATTTCATACTAAATACATTTCAATAAGGCACAATTTAGAACACACCGAACGACGTTCATCGGGCGTGCATCGGGCGCCGACGCGCCCGATCAACGTCATTCGGTGTGTGCCTTATTACAATGAGTTTAGTATGAAATTTGAATGGAATGGCAAGCAGCCCGTGCCAAGTCCGCGCCCGAAGTCATTTCTGTGTGGCCTGCGCCTAATAAGTCTATTCTTTCGCTTTGAAAGCTCTGATGATAGAAGCTATACTCTCGAAGGTTCCTGTGGAGAACACGTAGAGTCCCAGTAGTATGATGACAACATTCTTCAGAGCCATGTAGATCGGAATCCCGCCCGGCTTCTGTGATGACAAGACCAGCTCAATGATGGGCGGGAACATGAGAGCTAGGGCGGTGCTACTCACGGCGCCCACCAGAGAAATAAACAGACCCAGCTGAGGAATCGTTTCAGCTAATGCAACTGTAAATGCAGACAAAAAAAAATTGTTAAGTCAACACCAATTTATTTTTATAGTCTCTCTAGGCTTGCGCTATTTTGCCATGAACTATAAAGAGAGAAAAATACAAGCCGAAAAGAAAATAATAACACAATAATAATATATACCTACTGGTTCATGATTGACTAAACTATGTCAGATGCCTTAGGGGCACATTAGGTGAAGGTATCTTCTAAGCCTGTACGCTTCATATTCGACCACATCGTCACTTACCAATAGGCGAGTTGGTGGTCAAACGCGGACTTATCCGCGATTAAAAAAAACTAACTCTAAGGCTGGCCACTCAGCGTTTACGAACTTACCTACTTTTTATGGAACTGGATAAAATGGGATTGAAACAAAAATATAAGTAGGTATGTGTTAACATTTGCCCTGCTGTGAGATTTGACCGTTATGAGGAAAGGCAAAAATAAACAACATGCTCAAAATCAACCAACTCAGTTTTGAAAAAAAGAACTTCAGTATTGCCAACAGATGAGTTCTCATAAGCAAGGTATAACTCACAAGTAAGAAGAACTAGCGCAGCCCGATACAAAAGCTCCTTCGCGACGGGAGAAGAAGGCGTTAGCTTTTTCCGCAGCGCCGGCCACGTGATGGCCACTGGCACGTAGAACTGCAGGGGGTACGTGAACAGGATCGCCAGCGCGATCAAACACTGCACCACATTGCTCAAACTAAAAAAAACATAGATCTAGGGTTAAAACTACGCCGCGCCCTTCTCCTTGTTGTCGAAAACTAGAAAGATCCAAAAAAATAAAGTGAATGATTAGTACATTATAATACAAGTGTGCTATGTTGGTCATTACACTAGAAGCGGTATTATGCCGATAAGGAAGCCGAGAGTGTATTGAAACATAGCACAAGAGTTTCATACGACTGTTTTCATCACACTTGCGAGGAAAAAACAAACTTTTTTTGATAATTATCAACCACACAGAGAAAACGTCATCAAACATTTGCGGAAAATGGCGCCCAAACCAGCAATGCGCGCGCAGGTTGACATTTACTTCAGTTGCATAAGAACTCTTTGTTGGTATTACAAAAAAACTATAAGTATTACCCGGATATATTAACAGTGCTTCAGATACATACGTCTAATTGCAGTCACGTACAAACTTGACTTTACCGGGTTATACCTATTATAGCACAAGTGCCGTAATGTAAAGTAAAAAGCACGCGTGCATAATAGCTTGGATTATGAGCCTAAAACCGATGCAATAAGATCCACTTTACGAGCAAGTGTGATGAAAAAATAGATTTCAAAAAGGTCAAAGAACTGCAATAAATAACTGTGATAGTTTAAAACAGTGAATTTATGTCTAGAAGATGAAAATATTATAGCATTTTTTTTAAAATGTAATCAACATTACATTATAGGAAAGATATTTACAAGACATTAGTTAAGCCTGAGGAGATGCCAAGTCACACACACTCATGAATGACTGGGCAACTACTGAGAAAAAAGAATAGCGAAAATGTTTTCTTAGTTTATTTTAGTGTGCGTTCACCTCAGGCGTTCACATAGGAATATGTTTTTGTTTAATAGTGTCAAAGTATATTACGTAGTATTTACTTTCTCTATGGTACCTACTTGAAATGTGTGCTATACGTGTTTACCTTGACCCCCGAAATTTGCAGAAAATTATGTAAGTAGAATAACTAAATGCACTTTGTTATGGGTTTCTATTGTCTTGTCTTGTGTAAAAAAAAATATTTATTCTACAAATAAAATATTGGCTATTTTAATGTTGTAATGGCAGGAATCTCGCTCGGTCAGAAATTTTACAAAAGCACGACAGCAGCAATGCAGCAGCAGGCGTCCCTGATCCAAAGTGTATTTTTGCATAGTGTAATTCGTCTGCCTTGTAACTCGGTTGGTTTAGAGTAGGTAAGTCTGCCTGAGAATTCTAGGGCGTGGGTTTTCCCACCCAGAACAAACATTTATCTGATGTTAATAGATGTTTTTTCTATGTCTGGGTGTTGTATGTATTTACCTAAAAATAAGTATATAAGTGTTGTATCAGTTATCTATAATAGTTCCTATAGTACAAACTTTGCTTAGGTTGGGGCTAGATGGCGCTGGGTGAAATGTCCACCAATATTTGTTTAAGTACTTATTTATTATAAGCGTGTTTTCGTAATATTGGTCAATAAAATAACAATAAACAACACAATTATTTTATCAATATTTTGGGGTCAGCTTCGCACGTCATTTCGATCCAACAACACAACAGCAGTCCTACAGTATAAGTAGTCTTAGTGATTGGAAAAAAACTCTAGTACTAAATTCACACACATCAGCCAGAAGACGTCCATTGCTGGACGAAGGTCTTCCCCTGTATAGGGAGACCTTGCTAAAATTCCCACGCATGGCAGGCGACTTAGGCGATTTTAGGACATACCCAGGTCCTAATTCAACAATTTAAATTATGTATGAGAAAAAAATGGCTCTGGTACTGTCCGCAATCTAGGCCTGCTGAACCCAGCCAATAAAGATGCACTCACACACTGTCCGTCTTCAGGTTAAGCGTGAGACTGCCCTGCACGTCATCTCCCCACTTGAGGTATCCGAGGAAGCCCACCGTGATGAAGATCCCCGCTACAAAGGTCATGCCCACATTTAGCACTCCAAGAGGTTTCTGGAACAGCTCCGGCCGGCGCATCTCGTTCTTCAAGGGTAGCACCTGAGAAATAATTATAGCTTTTAATACCTCGGTTCTAATGCCGTGTTTTTAAGTATTTTATATTATTAGAATTATATTGGTCATGTGGTTTAATCAGAGCATTCTAACCTAACCTAACTCGAGCAGCGGCGTTTGTATGTATATTTACTCGACGATAACTTCCGAACCGTTGTTGGTCCGATCTTTATGAAATTTTGTAAGCAAGTTGTTCGTGCAACTAAAAAACCAAATTGGTCAGGGAGCTTGAAAGATGTGGTCGCAAGGTCTCCGTTTGCTGCGAAGTAATAGTCAAGTTTAAGTCGATTACAAACTTCTCAACCTTACACGCTTCAACCAACTATAGATTTCGAACATCACATCTCTAACTTTCGGTTGTAATAGGCGTGTGGCCTAATCTTTAATTTATGACAAATAACAGGCTTAGTGATGAATAAGTATAACTAAATACATTACACATACTGAAAAAATATTGTCTGATAAATCTCCGAGATATGAGCGTTTAAAGTTTTAGGTGGGGATAGAGCGGGGATGCTCTATCCCTTTCTCGCAAAGCACGTGTTAGTATAGCATTTGTATGCCGCGCCTGAGGCTTGACGTCATAGCTCAGTATAGCGCGCTCTCTGTCTAGCTTGAAATTAAAATACTTAGAAACTTATTTATTTTTAAATTAGTTAAAATTTTGTTTTCGTTGATAGGCTCTATTGATGATCAGCTTTTTTATGAGGTAATAAAAAATTTGTACTCATCATGCCTATTGTAGCGCACAGCAGGTCTAGTATAAAATATGAGAAAAGTCAAACAACTCACCAATCCGATACCCTCAAAGGCGTACACGGCGGTTCCGAAGTACAGTGGCAGTTGCTGCCACGACGCCACGTAAGTCCTGGTCTCCACCGGCGGCAGGTCCTGGGAAGCCTCGTAGACCACCACGGCGACACCTACCGCCATCATCACGTTGGCGATCGTCGAGAACGGAATCAAGTACTTGAGGTTCCGAACCATGCACGAGAGTAGCACAGGTATTATCACGAATATCATGTGCACGGAGAGGTCTATATGGATGTTGTACTGGTCACATATCTGGAAGAAGAAATAATGGTGATGGAATATAGTTGACCCAGCTCGCTTCACGCATAGTAACCTTGGACGGCTATGTATCGATTGCTTGCATATCTCGATTTTTATTATGAGATCAACGGAGATTTAAAAACTACAATCTGGTTCCCATAGTACAAGCTTTGCTTAGTTTGGGTACAATTTACGACTAAAGGTTGGCTCCGTAGTAATCATGCTTCGAAACATAAACCATGCAACCAAAACTGTGCAACGGAACGCGTTTGTGGTAAGTAAATTGATGAACATTGTGATTTACGCCACGATACTCAAAGGAAAATTCGAGGGTGAGGAAGCTCTCATTCCCGATCCCGATGATCACAACCGATATGCCGTTTGAGTTTAAGCGACTTCAGTTTCTGATCCGTCTTTCATTCGCCATGGCCATTAACAAATCACAAGGCCAATCCTTGAAAGTTTGTGGTCTGAATCTAGAAAATCCATGTTTTTCCCATGGTCAATTATATGTGGCATGTTCACGGGTCGGAAGACCATCTGCGTTATTAATTCTTGCGCGTGGTAATAAAACGAAAATGTCGTCTATCACAAGGTGCTTCACTGAAGAGTGCAACCCATGCACCAAAATAGATGGCCAATAAATAATCATTAAAATACTTGTTTTTTATTTATTTATATTTATTATCCTAGTAAAAATAAAATCCAAAATCTACTCATTTATGCCTCTAAGGCGGAACAAAGTTCGCCGGGTCAGCTACTCGTAGTATACAGGGTTAGTTCTAATCAGTTAGCTTCCTTTTAAGGGCATATTCTGTACATCAAAACAAACAACTTTTACTATGGGGCAAACATTGAAATCGCAGAGAAAAAAACAACTGTTCCATACATTTTGTCCAAGTACGATGAACTTTTTGTATGGAACAGCTGATATTTTTTTCACGATTTCTATGTTGGCTCCATAGTAAAAGTTGTTTGTTTTGATGTACAGAATATGCTCTTAAAATTATGCTAACTGATTAAAACTAACCCTGTATACACATATAGATTAGGTTAATTATGTCTTATTCTAGAACCTAAACTATCCAAATTTAAATCGGTTTAATAGTTATGGAGATACGTGGTAACAAACATTCACACACACAAACTTTCGCAATTATAATATTAGTAGAATTTACTACGATCGCCAGCACCTTGAGAGTACAGCCAACCTTAGCCCGCGCATTCCATATGATTCACCATAATCATCGTATTATTATTTACTAGATCTTATAGTTTACTAAAGTTACTAAGCCTGTTTAATGTCATGTCGTGTAGTATTTACTGATTTACGTGAAGAGCAAAGTAACTAAAGCCATTGTCAATAAAATAAAGATATAAGGTACGGTTTGCAAAAAAGCGGTTAATAGAGGAGTTAATTCAGGCTGACTAGTAAATCCGTAGGTATGTAATTAATTTTAGTTAAAAGTTGAAATTAGATGCTAGTAAAAGTTGTAAATAAATTAAAATGTTGTATAAGTGTCTTGTGATAATATCACACATCTTTAATTTTAAGTCGTAATTTATGCTTTGGGTTCCATTTTGCCGACGGTACCGTCGCTGCCAACAATGACAAAACTTTACAACTTCATTAATCTCAAAAAACGCGGCTTAGGAACATACGATACATGCAATACGTTACATGCGATAGGAATAAAAGGTTAATTTTCTATGCAATTGCAGAGTTAGCCTCTTTGTAAAAATGAAGAATATACACTTACCGATTTTCGGCCAATACCCAATACCTAATTTTCGAGTTTAGTACCAGCGCTCCGGATCAGTACTATAGCCTCCCTAGCACGCGATCCCTGATAAACGTCTATCCAAACGAGACAGACGTACCCATATTCTAGCTTTATCACGAAAAATACCAAATTAGTCGGCGCGTGCTAGTGAGGCTGAATATTACAACTGGCAGTAGAAAATTATACAACTTGGTATCTCTAGTAGTCTAGTACTACCAGTCAGTAGAACTATAAAGTGAACCTCCGGATAAATAACAGCTAAGTTGTTTAACTGGTAGTACAAATTATCTAACCCTGTATCAGTGTGTGTTTAGCTTGTATTTGTATTATCTTCAAATTGTAAGTATTATGTTCTATGTATTTTTCTTGATGTTATTTAATATTTCACACCTCGTCTTTTAATGTTTTTTCTAATCCTTTCCATCCTAAGTTAAGAGCTTTTAGCGATAAGGCCGCCAATTGCTATAATACACTAGTTCTAAGATCATTGTTCGTTGTGATCATCACGACTTATTAATTCTTTTATCTATATATCTATCTACTCCTGGTTGTACTAGAGACTAAAGGGTGCTGGTGTTGTAGACCGTACATTTTCAGGGCATGCTTAAGCAGGTCTGGGACTCTGGGACTATCTTTTAAGCGAAATATATTAGTTCAACGAAACTTAATGATTTTCAAATAATTGAAAATTTTGGGTAAATTCTAGTGTTCCGCGAAACCTATGACGTCAATGCGCAAAACAATGTATAAGCTGCCTAATATGCTGCAGTTACTTAAAAAAAAATCAAGTTCAACGTACAAGCTATGCACGTGCGATGCTAATAACAATGAAAAAAAAACCTTTGCTAATAGCGACACCAAGGCGATTAAGAGAATCATGAGCGCAATTTTTAATCATTCAAATAACTGTGATTTGTTCAAAATTACACTGAAAAACCGCAAAACAAACTAACGCATAGTTATTCGAACGAATAAAAAATTGGTTCCTATGGCATTCGCAGTGCATATATTATGGTTAACTATATAATTATATCGCAAGATCTTGCGTAAAATGCGTAGGACATAAAATGTAGGTGTATTTATCTCGCAATGCATGGGATGGCAGCACGTCTCTAGCACAACTGTTGCAATACTTAAAATCCCTCCACTAATACATAGTATTATATCCTCTTTGCTACTATCATAGTAAAACTCTAAAATGTACTGATTGACATACTACGCTCTATTATTTTTATATCTTGTTTTTTTTGCCAAATTGTTGTTATATTCCGATGGGCACACGTCTAAGTACGAATAGGTATTTAGTTTAGTTTATAGTTGAGAGAGAGAAAGAGAGAGATGCATGAGAGGTTAGGTGCATGGTTGTCCAAAATGTTGAATACAAGTGCCGGTGTGATATCAGGTAGTTCGCACGCCTAGCCTGGAATTGGAACTGGCTCTCAAATGAGGCAGGCATATTATGATCTCGACATTTTTTTATACTTTTCACACAGCGCCGTCTGGCCCCAAACAAAGAAAACTTGTAGGTACTATGGGAGCTGATACACACAGGCAATACATATTATGTGTATATATAACAAAAGTGTAGACATACATTGTATAATTATGTAAAATGTATAACACTCTATCAGTAAGATTTAGAGTTAGTACAGAAAGAGATTGTCGTCTGACGTGAGAGCGCTGCCGTGCTGATTACGTATCTTTTTGTGTATCAAAACACAGAGCATATTGATTTTGACACATCAGCAGCAGCTGAGTTTCACATTTGCCAGAAAGAAGCGAAGGGTCTGATGAAGTTCCCTTCTCCTTAAAAATCGTAATAGCTCTCTATTCACGTAGGCAAATAAAAAAAACATCTTACCATCTTAACATTATTGGCTATGAAGACAATGTAAACGCAACAAAAGCCCAGCTGCGTGACGCAGAGAAAGCCGTTGACGAGGATCTTCATGGTCGGCGCGAGAGGGCGCAGGTGCGCCGGCCCGTTCGCGAACACTAAGTGCACCGTCTCCGCAAAACCTGGCGCCTTGTCGCGCTTGGTCTGCTTGTGCATCTCCTCCGAACAGTTCAGCTAGAAGAGAGATCAGTATACCTACCCTTAGTATCAGTTTTGATAGTTTATATCATATTTTGTTTCGACTAAGTAGCCTGATGAGCCCCATACAGTTTATGACCAGTAACAATAAGCTCTTTGGAGTTTAAGTACGGACTTTCATACCACTGGAGGGTATTGTTACGCCATTACACAGGTTAATTCCTAGCGTGGGTAACAATGTTTCTCCTCGTGGACTGTCTCTTAAGGAACAAACCACTGTATTATCATATCTGATTAACGTTACGTGTTGTCTGATTAGTAACGTTTGTAGATGTCTAATACATTTCTTTACATTTTTACAGGCTCGTGATGAGGAAAAACATCTTGGGAAAACCTGCAAACGGCGGGAGAAGAAATTCAGAGGCGGATGTGGAACCCGCAACTGGGCCAGCGCGGTGGATTTGACCCAATCACCCTTCGAGGTTACGCGTAGGTACGTACAGCAACGGACTATTAACAATCTAATTATGCTATGCCTCACACGCAGTGAGATCACTGGCGGCCTTATTAAGTTGGCCTGAGTTATTTCTATCAGTAAAGACAGTGGTCAGTGATCAAGCTTTAATAGTAAATATCACGTAACGCGCCAAGAAATCACCAAACCACGTTGCTAAAGATGCTTTTAATTCTCAGTCGGTATACCGTACACGTTCTTTATTTATCTACTAATGAAATCACATACAACATTCTGGCTTAGATAACTACTCTACAAAACGTGTGACTATAAGGAGGAAAAACAATCTTAAACATTTCCTCAAAGACCGCATCTACTATTAAGGTCACTGGATTAGTATTAGATACGGGTAGAGCTATTCCAAGTGCAGTTAGTGATATTTATAAAGCATAGGTAGATATACAATACCATCCTAGTAAAATGGCATTCCGACGCAGCATCAATCAGAAGCATGGGATCACAAAAAGTTTTGCCAACTGACCAGCTCCAAACACCAATATGCAGATGGGCTGATGATGATGATATACTTCATATTTTTCGGGATATTTCAGCAACGCGCATCCCAAAAGAGTTTTGAAATCTGCGGCCGATTATTAAAACAAAGCGTCTATATCGTTATTGCGTTCCCCTTATCCCTGTGTATTAAACAGTAATATAGCTAACCAGTAAATGCTGCGAGTGAACGCAGATGACGCCCAGTATAGCGGTCATGATGGGCGCGAATACAATGCCTCCGTTCTTGAAAGCGTCCCCCATCGCCAGCAAACCGCTGCCGATGTTGCCCCGGAAGAGGTGGAGTATGGTGTCGCCATATCTGCAAACATACGACACCAACATCATATAGAAATAATAAAAAAACCTTACTCTCTTATCTTAGAAACGCCAATGTTTTGAAGAAATGCCGCATATTAATGGGTATAATTTTTCTTACACTACTCACAGATAAAATAATATTACACAAGTAGGTACGTTTATTTGCTATTGTGTCTTAAATATTTTAAATAGCCTGGAAACAGAATTGGCTATACTCTCGCTTATTAACAGCATATAAAAGTTGACTACATAACTTTGTAAATCTAGCAAATTATATCCCTTACAAATAAATTATTTCGATCTAGCATTACCTCCATAAAAGGTTGTGTCAACTGTCGACGTAACCTTAAAAGTAATGCTAGAACAAACGTATTTATTTGTATGGTAATGGTAACTCCACAGATTATTATGTGCTTGATGTTGAATTATGAGTAGTTTATCAAAGTTTGATGGTGATAAGCAAGTGTAAAGCGAATTAATTTTTCTCTTTCAGGGGACTGGCAACATCGATCTGTTTATTATATTTGTCTATGGTTTATTAGTTAAAACATAGTTATAATAGGTTTATGCATACCAACACACTTTTTCGGCTTAATAGGGTAAAATGAGTTTAAAACGCGTAAAGCTGCTGTTAAAGCAATTTTCATGCATAAGACCGTAAGTATATAATTTTCTAGACGCTTTACAATGTTAAGTCATCAACTTGTCAAAAAGTGATTAACATAATGAACAGAGAAGATATATGTACACTTAACAATGCCACAAGTCATCTTCCTGCCCTTAGTCCACTAGAGAGGGTCGGCACAGGATATCCTTTCTTCATTTCACTCTATTATTAATCTCTGCATTCACTCCCCTTGTATGAGGACTTTTGAACAATCCATCAATTCCTTTTTTGAAGGATGCCTCAAGTAGCAGCTAAAAGAATCAGTTGACGCTACAGATTTTTTAATCTGATAAAGATAACGCAGACAATGATGACGACCTATATGATCATTTTGATATTGTAGTACTTGTCTTGTTCGACGACGATAGCGGTTGAAGCAGCAAGTCATCATCGTAGTTTTCACAATTGACCCTGAAACGCATTTACTTTATCAGTTGGTCTTGCTGATAAGGACCAATTCTAACAAAACCTGATAAAAACAAAGATTTTCATTTTTTCAATACCAACAATTGAAATTTCTAAATTATTGGCTACGAAAGTTTATGACGAACACTTTTGCTACTGCTTTTATTATAAAAACAATTTATGAGTTGTTTTATTTCACTAGCATTTTTATTAGTTTATCGTAGGTCATGTTATGAAATGTCGGTATATAACATACCTATTTCATTTACAAGTAACACGATACCCAGCATTCTTTGTGATTTAAACAATGTCTATTATTTTGTAACTAATTTACAACATTACATGCATAACATAATCATAATATTTATTTTGTCAGAACATGGTAGGTACACAACATACAGAGAAGCATATAGGATGGCATTAATGTGAGAAGTAAGTTTATACACATGTCCTCGCCTGGTGTGGCGTACAAATATTAACAAAGAAATTGATAATGATGTCAAATGAAAAATAAAAATTTAATGTCAAAGAAAATTAAAGAAATGTCAAATCGTAAATCTATGTAAATAATAATATGTCAAAAAGTATAATTGGGTCAATTATCAATACAAATTACGTAAAAAAACTCATGTCAAAACATGTTTATCCATTAAAAAATCAGTAATTGTGTAATAGCACTTTTTTGTCAATAAAGCATATAGCATAACATACATTACAATTGATTGAAAATTAACGATCTAAATTAACAATTCCAAATATTCCATAACCGAGTAATAAGCACTTGGCTTATTGCTTAGCTAATTAGTATATCTAATTTATACGGAGGCACCAAAATCGGATTTCCTAACTATTAGCTTTAATTACTAGCCAGCCTCTAACGTCGTGCTGCATATTAAAAGTACCGAGCTACATATTTAAAAAATAAATGAAATTAAATAAGCCTTCACTGCTGTATTACAATAGGTAGGAACATATAATACAAAATAAAAATAAAATAATAATATATATAACTATAATATACATATTATAGTAATACAATTTATTATAATATATATAATACAATTTATTCTTACTCCGTTGGATAATGGACGGTTGAAAGGCAAAATAATAAGCGAAACATGCGTATGCAAAGTTTACAGTTAAGCCAAAAACTTTAAAAAATCATATAACAAATTAGATACCTAATAAATCGATAATTCTATAAATGATTTTTATTTAACTCTTAAAATTTATCCCGAAGTATTGGTATTCATACCTTATCAAAAAATTCGGTATTTTAGTAGTAATTGTCGCTTACGCAATTTGATCGTAAAATACCTTTGATTATATGAGACAGAGAGTTAGATCCTCCAAGCATCAAAGTGAAGACAGGAAAAAGGCATTACATACAAATTTTGTTATCTGTAGTAGAAAAAACGGATTAACCAACTTTAACACTGACAGTCCTCGTTAATATATACAGTAAAAAGAAGCGCATTAAATAAATTAATAAATAAATATAGGTGGTCATTTTTCATTCAGCGCCATCTAGCCCCATACTAAGCAAAGCTTGTATTATGGAAACCAGATAGCTGATAGAATACTTATAAACTTATATACTATTATTTTTGTGTAAATACATACTTTTATTAGATACTACACCCAGACACAGAACAAACATCTATGTTTGTCACATATTTATTTGTCCTGGGTCGGGATCGAACCCACGCCCTACAGCCCTGAAGGCAAACCAACCTGCTACCAACTGTGCGACAAGGCGCAGGCATTGTATGCGTGTTAAATGTTATTGGTCCCGGTAGTTTTTTTGTTCTATATTTCTATAACAACAACCGTCGAGCCATGTCAGAGGCTTTCGGGACTTTAACTCTGACACTAGGGCCAACCCTAGTGACTAAACCCTAAAGACTGATAGTCTTACCTAAAATAATCTCGATTCTCTTAGTCACTGCTTAAACTTCTCTGTCTTGTTCTTGCATGTTACACTTCACGTCAGAGAGAAGATGGAAGAGCATCTTAAGCAGTGACTAACGGTTGAGAAGTTTTTCGATTGTGTCCAACTCACTCTTTACGAACTTACTTACTTATGAAATCGAAACCTATTGTGTTAAATTCAACAATACCCAAATATGACTATTTGTAACATTCGTTTAAACGCTTAGATATTTCCCATAGGCAGGAGGTCTAGTGGTACATAAACTTCCCATACGTTCGAGCACCTCTTTGTATGAGCTAGGCCATAATGTCACATGCCTTTTCTACATACAAGGTCAATGTGTACGTCACCGTGCAGGTAATAAATATTTTACTCACGAAGTAGGGTGTGTGACATGATGGTGACCATCTGCCATGTCCTCCTTGCTATTCTCCAAGTCGGGGCCTTTGATGATCTGTTCTTGAGATTGGAGCTTTCCACATCCTTCGGAAATACTGCAAAAAAAAATTGAGATATTTAATTGGCTTGCGTTTGATTGGTATCTGGCCTAGTGTAAAGGAAAGATTCGATGAAGCAGGCTCGCCTAGAAGAAACCTTGAAGACAATCAGATTGTAAAAGACAATCACAAATTAATATACTTAGTTCATTCCACTTTATAGCAAATTAGCACATCTTATTCGAGCTTCTGACTATTGGATAGTAGAATGGTGTATAGGAAAAAGGAGTAGAGGGTGATATAGAGTAATATCTTAAAGCGCTCGTGGCTTAGTGTGACTACTTAAAGATGGTTCTGAAAGATCACCGATGTTAAAGGGGGCGGTTCAATCCAACTTCTTTATGTATATATCATAATTCTTCTGTACGCGTGTACGTAGGGCGATCAATTAAAAGTAAGAATGAGTATGTTGCCGGTAAGTTTTTTTTTTTTTTTTTTCTATATAGTCGCCTTATAGCGTAATACACTTGTTTTTTTTCTAAGCTTAAAATTCCTATTTTAAAAAACTTCTCATCCTGAGTACCTAAAAACTCCTGTACTGCAGCGGCTACTGCTTCATCATTTTCGAACCTCTGTCCTCTCAGAGACCCCTTCAACCTCGGAAATAGATAGAAATCACTAGGGGCAATGTCAGGTGAATATGGAGGATGCTCAAGTATTTCGAAGCCAGCATCACGAATTGCAGCCATAGCAACAGCGGACTTATGTGCCGGAGCATTATCTTGATGGAACAAAACAACTTTAGCTAGTTTGTCTCGCCGTTTCTCGCGTATTTCGTTACGCATTTTTTTTATTTGTTCTTCATACAAAGGCCCCGTTACAGTAGCTCTATGGTCGAGATATTCTATCATGACCCCCCTTTAATATCCCACAAAAGAGAGCTAGCCCATGATCTTTCCGGCGGAACGACTCGCCTTAATTGATGATGATTGATGATGGTATTTTCCAAGTCATAGATTGTAATTTTGTTTCAGGATCGTAATGGTGAAGCCATGTTTCATCCATTGCTATGAATCGAGACAAAAAACGATCAGGATCTTGTTGTAACATTTCCTATAAAGCTCGAAAAATGTTCAGCCTGGTTTGTTTTTGTGCATCGGTAAACATTCTGGGGACCCAGCGCGCGGATACGTTTTTCATTCCCAAGCGTTCGTGTAAAATGCTACGATATGCTACGATAAGATTTCGACTGGTAGTGTGTAGCAGTCGAAATCTTTGCTTCATCTTTTTTTCAAGATGACACGACGATCTGCTAAAACAATGTTCTCGGCTTTTATTACCATTTCTTCGGTCACTACCGCGAGGCGGCCAGGGCGAGGGCCATCTTTGGTGGATGTTCTTCCCCGTTTATATTCGGCGCACCACGACGAACGAGCAACTGTAGAATAAGGTGGTGAATTTGCTCCTAAAGTATCCTGCAAGTCTTGATTAGTTCGTTCCGTAGTGCAATTCAATTTTTTCCATTTTCGACAACACGCTACGGCAGAGTGCAAACAACTTCCATTTTTTTTAAACAAAAAATATACAAATTATATCTATTAAATGTCTCTAAATTATATCCTTTTTGTTTATCTTATCAATATTCCAGCTTTACCAGCCAGTATTAACTTTTTTCTGTTCCAAAGAGTTTGTACCGCATTCTCACTTTATAATGAACGCCCCTCGTATTTCACTAAACTCCTCCTAAGCGGCTTATTAAGGTTTTTTTGTGTGCGTTCAAGTTTGGATTGTTTAGATTTACATTTGGAATTGGACCCGGTAGGTGGCACTGCAGTCGAGCTCTAGGGTTTTTTCAGGGCAGGACAGGGTCTGCCGGGCTCGCTAGTAAATTAATTTATAAATTCCTTGGATACCACCGGCAGCACAATATCAAATGTTGCTCACACAAGTAGGTACTGTGCAAGCAACTCGACTGTTATAATTTGTGTCTGTTAATCAATCGGTCTTCTATTTTGTTTTGTAAATTAAATTACTTCCGTATCGAATCGTATCACGAACGTTTCAGTGGTTTTTCCGCAAAGGATACGAGCAGTTAGGTTTTAGTTAAGATTTTCCCATGACAATCACAAATGCTAGGGTACTAGCAATTTGAAATAACGCTGATGGTAGTTGTTTGCCGTCATTAGTCGACTATCATACTTAGCCTTTAACTGCAGGCGTGTGATGTGTAGCATTGTCGTTAGATTTTTTTTCCCATAAATGCTCGTCAGGTGGTCATTATTTTGAACCTTCTTTGAGCAAAGCCGACCTTTAGTTAGTAATTGATAATTTATTATCATCGAAGTCAAAAGAAAAATAGGTACCAACTTGGCGTAATATAAACCCTGAAAAGGCGGTCCTGAATTTTTGTAATTGTACTTTTTACAATAAAATTGTTACCTTAAATAAAGTCTTACTAACATAAGCTGGTTTTATTTAAATTACTCGCATTGTTTGAGTAAAGCACTACATTATACAAATCTTGGTCCGCAATGATACATTGCTGGCCACGCTAGGATGGCTTTAAGCTTAGCTTAGCTACGCTCTCGGCCTTCAATTGCTTGGTCATCATTACAGCCCTTGAGGCGCTGTAATGCCCTGCAGGGCTATATAGGATGCGCATCGCGCGAAAATTTTCTCGATTCTTACAAACAGGACAAAGCTACGACTCTGTATAAGACTGTCTCGTTTTCGCACAACATAAAGACACGACAATTTTTTCTCGCGGTGTGCTTCCTAGCATTCCCTAGCCTTGCTGGACCTGCGCTGCGCTGCGCTTCCGGCCATCATCATCGCTGTCAGCAAAGCAGTCATTACAGATCACGTCAGTAATGTACTATTTCTGTTCTAGGTATATTGGATTCTGATTTTATAAGTAAGAAAGTCCAAAGTAACCCGCCTAAATAATAAGCACAACCATTTCATGATTCACTTTTTTCTAGCTAAGTTAAACAACTTGTGCATTCATTCATATTTACCAAATCATTTGATAGGATGTATATAAATTTACCGCAGGTAATTAGAAAAACTTAGTTTTGTTTGAATTTTTACCTTTAACTACTAAATTCATAGGTAGTTAGGTACCATTGAATATGGTCCAAACATCATTTAGATCCCTTAGTTTTTTTTCCAAAGGGCTAAAAGTGTAAATTGCATTTACTTTTATTTATTTTAATATACGTACCTACTGCACACATTTGCACGTCCCGTTATCATGAAAGTATAATTATTGAGATAACATACGGGAATAATGTATTTATCTATGAAAACAAATGGAAAATTCGTGGCAGTCAAACAAAACTAACGTAACTAATCCATAAAACGAGACATGCCAAGGCCAGCGTCTAAAGAGTAGTGCTTGAGTGCTCGTGTGACAAAAAATATGTAGTCACATCTCAGGTAGATATGAATTCTACGTATTATTTGTTGCCTCTACTATATTACCAGTCAAAAAAACCTCGCGTGGTGTTACTGGATTGCTTGGTAGTAATACGGGGTATTTTTTGTCCCGTGGTACTACTGGCAGTAAACGCTATTTTGGTGTACCTATACCTCATATCATATCAGTTCACGGCACTGAAAATTCACTGAAATGACGCTAGGTTTGCAAATTTTCTTGGAGGAGTCAGCTCTCTAGCCAAGTTGTTCACCACACTTGTTTTTAACCGCTGACGCAAAAATTGTCTCTAAACTTTATTCGGTCTAGATCTATCCTTGTGTTTTAGGTAGTCTATGTAGTTTGTTAGTAGTTAATATTCTTCTTTTCGGTCCTTTTTCATTGACTTCCTCACGGTTCCTGGCAAAGTCGCTCCTCATGAAATGGGGCAGTAGCCATTGAAAATGTCCAATCTCTTCATGCCCATTAATTTCTCTGGTAACATTGCCCTGCAAACCGAAGCACAGTAATACTTACCTACACACTACTGCTTGGCAGTGGAATAGTTTATTTTCCTCCAAACACGTAGAACAAACTGTGGTCTCATTTTCACTAGCATGGACTGTGGTCGCTGAAGTCGGTCAAATCGACACACACCACACACACAGACATCCAAACGGCGCAGACACTAGTTTAATATTGCGTTCTTCACGCACCTGCCCTCCGACGTTAACGTCAGCATCTTGCAGGCTGGAAGATTTGAAAACGAATCCCGATATTGACGTGGTTCGTACATTTTGTAGAAGAGGAATGACACTTTTTTATGGAACAGCATGGTTTTTTCCCACTATTTCACGGTTGATATCAGATTTCCTATAGGAAAAGATGTTTACAATGATGAGTGCAATGACCTCCTTTCGTCTTAATACTACCGTTCCGCATAATCTCGTAGAAAAACTTGCGTGTTAGCCAAATTTTTTTCTGTTTGATTAGGCAAGTGTTCATATACTTCCCACTTCCCCTTGACCGCGAAAAGTGTAATGAAAGCAAGCTCGATGTCGACCAATTACATAACACGACGTCATCGCCGTCTGCACCAGACCGCTTAATCTTATTTGCTGTGCAATTTTCATTACAGCCCGGTTGTGTGCCAATAGAATTAATCATTCCCTCTTTATTAAGGGGGAGGCCCTCGTGCACCAGTGGACGTCTTCTGGCTGGTGAGTGAGAATTAATCAGAGACGAGAAGAAAATTACATGTTTTTATTAACGTAGGATTTATTTTCTGTGACCTACCTAGTAAATGAGTTATTCTCATAAAACAAGAAAAAAATCGGTTTATGTAATTATTTAATAATCTTATATTTATAAACTAACGTACACTTATTTTAATAATTTAAATGCAAAGGAGAACTTTTGCTCGTTTCCAAAGTTCGACCCGTCAAATATTCCTTCACAACGAAGGCATTTTTTACTATTTTAAACGATTTTAAAATTATCCTACCATCAACTTGACCGAGATTTTAAAACAACAGCATTTAAATACCATTTAGGTTCACAAGTTTCGGCTAAAGACAAAGAGCCTCTAAGTAATAATGTATCTAATAAAAATAACTCAACACTGAGATTGTATATCTCAACATTCACACCCACGGTCGTTCTCATTTCATTTCACAACAAATGTACGTAACACTTATCACTAAAACAGTCGGTAGATCGGTCGAAGCAGCTGGTTTATTTGCCGCTGTGCCTTCTTCGGCTTTGTGAAGTAATCTGCTAAAGCGGTACCGAAACCAGAGGCTGCGGCAGACACGGCACTCTGAAACGGCCTCTGATATCCTGGTTGATAGCCTTGTTGGTACCCTTGTTGGTAACCAGGTTGATATTGTTGCTGGTAATCTTGTTGTTGAAACGGCATGTTGTAACCGAACTGGCTGAAGGCATGCCCTCCGTGACCGCCATGATTACCATGGCCGCCACCGTGTCCACCATGACCTCCATGACCGTGGCCGTGTTGTTGAGGCATCTGAACTGAGTATACAGGGACTGGATGCACAGGGGCGTACTGAGGCATTACAGGACCACATGCGAAGAAGTAATTCATGACGGGAGCGTTCACGTAGGTGTAATCTGGATGACCGAAGAATTTGTCTCCGAGAAACGTGCGTCCGTAGCCGCAAGGGTTACTGGACTGCTGATGTTTTTTCTTCTTTTTCTTATGCCTCCGTCCAAGATCATCGCCGTCATCGGTGTCGTTGACTTCTAGATCTCTGGTGGCCACCTCCAGGTCTTTGTTAGCAGCCTGCGGCTCTTCTGCTGCCACGAAGAGGAAGGCGCAATACAGCACCAAAATGATGGTTGTGGTCTTCTGTAAAATTGTCCAGTATTGTTGTGGTTAGAAATTGAAAAGCCTTCTATAATAGTTTATTAAGAAAGTGAAGCTTATGGATGTGGATCGATATTGTGGCAAGTTATCAAACAATTACTAAAATGTTGGCTACAGCGCGACAGGCAATCTCGAAGATGGTTTTCTAAATTAATATTAGTTGAATTTGAGGTAACTAAGTATACAATAATTGTGTCTTGTATAAATTAGTTCAATTTATCTATTTACATTTTAGGTAAATAAGTTACCAAGACATAAAGTCACATACTCACATATAAAGAAAAGAAAAATATCAACACAACTGGTTTATTGCCTTTTGTTAGGTGACCTTATGACCGTATTACTTCAAAAATATTATTCTCATGCTTACCATGTCGACGTCCTTTGCAGCTTGCAGTGAGCCGGCTGCTCTATAGCTGGTCAGCAGCAGACTGACTCCTGGCGAGAGCTCGCGGGTGAAAGTGAAGCGAGACAAGGGCCTGAAGCAATGCTTCCTTGGGCAATGCCGTGTGTCATTGAACTTATCCGCCTTTTTGTTTGGATGCAATGCTACAGATCCGTGGTGGCGCAATCCACGTAGCGGTTATTATATGGCCGCGGGCTATCCGATCTCCAAGTACATTGTTTAACTAATGTTACTGACATTAACGACCACGTGAGATAACTACCTAAAGATGTATCTGGGTAAATCATAACAATAAGTGAACACGTTGTTACAGTTGATAGCACTTAATACTGAATGTCGCAAGTATTCCAAGTGGGTACCTACTTATAAATAAGGACATTCACCTACCTATGAGTACCTTAATCAAAGACTGTGTTCGCCCTTAGCCTATCGCTGGAAGATTAGTATGTATCTTCTTGTGCGCATATTTACATTTTATATCTATCTCATAGACATTTGCATAATATTATCAGTATAAGTCTTTGGATCTACTTAATTTGTATTATTTTTTGTATTGTAATTTGTATCTAATATAAATTTAACTTCATTTTATACTCGTACCTAATTAAAATTACCTATGGCATTTACATTATTTATTTATTATTATTATTTCTTTTCCCATTGCATCACGGCCCATAATTAACCAGGTTTAATCCGACCCGAGAAAATAAATAGGTAGATAGGTACATCCTAAAAAGCACCACTTAAATATTTTTGTTAAAATCTTTGTTACTGTGGTTGAGTATATACTTACTTAGTATCTTATGAAGATAGAATAAAGAAGCAATCACCAATTATACAACAATAGTATGATTGTTTAACAATCGGTGCTGCATGCATCTGTTGTCGGCCTCAATAGCTATCAAATCACAGTGGGGCATCAAAGGCGCAGACGATTATACGAAAGATGATCAACTGGCTTGGAAGAGATGTGCATTGTGAGATCGGTATCAATCTAGGCCCACATAGAAGCATGGTTACCGAACAATAAGCCTGCTAGCATACGAGAGACGCGCCACAGCCACAAAACGCCGCCGCTTGGAGCCAGAACCGGCACCTGAGAAGCGGAAGCGCGCGACAGCCACTTCTACCGTGTGCGTTAATTATAAAATGTATAAAAACTCGAGTCCACAGCTCGGCAGCGGCGTTTTGTGAGAGTAGCGCGTGTCTTATATGCTAGGCTAGGCTAAATGTCTAAAAAGTATTTCTGCCACGTATTTGGATCGATCCATCTGTGTCGTTCTTAGTGTGAAGCGTAACTGTGACGTGGTTGATGGCTCATGCTTATGAGGTGCGACAATGCAGTGACTGCACGGCGGTCGTTATATCAATGGCAGGTAGGAGAGTAAATATTTTGATTCGATTGAATTGAAAGAAGAGCAAATATTATTGAGCCTACACGCGCCTACAAAACAACATGTTGCACCTTTGATTATAGAGATAGAGAGCTAGATCCTCCAAATGTTGCACTTTTGTGAAACAACATGAATTTTCTAAAACGGTCCATTAATAGTACACTCACTCACTCACTTCGTTTTATTCCCGAAAGGTTCCATGCCATCAATTAGGTAACCATGGTGTACTTTGATTATTACCCAGCCAGCTAGATCCTCCAAGATGGAGTAACGTTCTTGGAGGAATTAGCTCTCTCAGGCACATTTTATTATTGGCATATTTTTAGATGCGTGACATAAAAGCCTTTTTATCGTGTGTGGTGACAATATTAGATAACGTACCTTCGATCAAGGAAACATAATCATCATCAGCCCGGAGACGTCCACTGCTGAACGAAGGCCTCCCCCTTAGAGCGCCACATTGTACGACAACCTGCCATTTGCATCCACCGATTGCCCGCGACTTTTACAATGTCGTAGTGGGAGGCCTTCCTACGCTGCGTCAATACTCAATACTCAATCATTTATTGCAACATATGTGCGTCTACCGGTTTTCGGTCGCCACTCAAGAACCTTTCTTCCCCATCGGTTGTCAGTTCTTCGAGCGATGTGGCCTGCCCATTGCCACTTCAACTTGCGAACCTGGCGAGCTATGTCGGTAACTTTGGTTCTTTGGCGAATATCATCGTTCCGGATTCTATCGCGCAAAGTAACTCCGAGCATAGCTCTCTCCATTGCCCGTTGCGTGACTCCAAAAGGCTAGCAGTTAAAGACCACGTTTCAGTTCCATATGTCACCACTGCTATAGATCTACTATTCACACAGTAATATTTTATTATTTCGTATTTTTTTTTATATTATGTCATGAAAAAAACAAACTTCTATAATATTTACATATGTACAAAACTTAAAATAAATATTTAAACTATATACTAAAAACTACACACAGTTGATATTTATACAATATAAATATTATGAGTTTATCTAATACTATAAGAATCTCTGTCCTGACATAATGACTGACAGACACCGCACAGCCCAAACCGCTGGTCGTACATACTTGAAATTACGAGGGTGTATTCGTCTCGATGCGGAGGAGTGTACTAAGAAAGGATTTTTCGAAATTCGACGTAAAAGGGGGGGAAACGGTTTGTATGAAAGTCCTTTATTTTTGGACTTTTAGTCACGAAAATTTGTATTTTACGTTTAAAATAAAATAATGATGTTTTCAAATTTTTTTTTGACATTGACGATTTAAGGGGGGATAGGGGGGGTGGAATGCTGTTTGGAAAGTTCTTTGTTTTTGAAGTGATAGTGATGAAAATTGATATTTGGGTATTTCATTCAAAGGGGGAAAGTTGGGGGGGGGGGGCAGTCGGTAGAGTCGGAGAAGCGACAGAACCTGCTGGTGACGCCGTCCCATAGACTCGTGAAGTCGGAGAGGTCTGTCTACATAGCTGGACCCGCGATATATAATAGACTGCTCGCCCATGTGCGTGATGCACCTTCCGCCGCCTCTTTCAAGGTCGGGCTGAAGGCCTGGCTTCTTGAACAGCTGTTTTATGACAATAATGCATATTTAAAGTTGCCCGAAGTAAGTAACCCTATAAAGATAGACTGATTGTAAGTAACAGAAGAAATTATTTTATTAAATAATAATAATTTTAAATATGTATTAATACTTATTTTATATTTTTGATAATGTTAATACAATTAATTTAACAATTAATTCAATATAAATTTTCAATATATATTTCATAATTTTAAAATGACATGTAACAATGGAGTTATCAATAAAGTATTGTATTGTATTGAAGTCGGTAGAGTCGGTAGAGTTGGGGGGGCTAAAAAATTGCTGTACTGCTGTACTGTGCGCGGTAAAACATATCCTACTCTTTTTTATAGCTATCCAACTATAAGGAAGGGAAGGAACTATGTCTCAACGTGACACTGGATGACCTTCGAGGGTAGGCCTAAGTCCAGCGACTTTTAAAAACGCTGATTATACGATTCTTATGTTCCAGCCTTGCACTCATCCGTGACCTCGATAGCGTCTTGCAAACCTAGTGATTTGGTGTCATGTCATAGCATACCTGTGTTGTGTATGCGAGTCTCTGGCTGCCAAAGCCTTGCCCTAGGCGGCTTTTTAGCTGATTTTCAACCGAGTACTTTTGCCTGCAACCTCAGGCGACTTAACCTATCTCTTTATTACGGGACACTGGCGCCTGCACTCACCAGTCATCTTGGTTGTATGAAACCACGCTGCCGCTTATGTGGCTGATGTTCACCTTGTCCTTAGTCTTCATTGCAACTAGAACAAACAAACTTGGTTATTTTCACATATTTATTATTTATGGTGTAATTATTATTTAGGGATGGCTCATGTCGAGAACAGGCAAGATGTCTACCAGTATAGATAAAAAAATAATTCAAAACCGAGTCATGGTTTTTTTTTTTTTTAATCTATCAAATCTTATTTATATTATGTTCTTACTTTCAATGCATACGCATTCCTGTTGGATTAACCAGTAGGAGCGGGACTACCAACTTAAACCACGAGGATATTATGTAATTTCTTTCGAAATTCAAGTTAACTCTTGAATGACGTATTGCTATAATACAATTCGTCGTCAGCTATAAAACGTCCACTGCTGGACGAAGGCCTCCCCCTTAATAGAGGGGTGTTGCCATAATCCCCACGCTTGGCAGGCGGCTTGGGGATCGCAAAATGGTCACCACCGTTAACCAAGAGGATGCTGCTGCCCGTCCTCCGGTGGGTCTGGTTGCAGTTTAAAGACATACCCAGGTCCACAATTAAAACAATATAATATAATACAATTAAAAACCTGGATAGGTACTTGTAATTATAGAAATACGTCTCATCCTCGTCGTAAAATTTGATAGTCTTTGGTTTGTCCAAAGAAATGCACGCGCTGAAAGTAAGCCATTTTTTTTTACCGCGACCTTGCCTGATTACACTGTCTACTGATTGTGGGCTACAGCATTTGCTTAATCTCAACCTTTTCATCGGTCTACATGTTATCCACAGGTACTATATAAGTATTAAATTATAAAGCTGGTATAGGCGTATGTGATATATATACGTATTATTTTTTCATGGTTATATGTTTTTGTAACCATACATTTTATTAAGTACTGAAGTAAATTCGTTTAGGCTGAGTGGCCAGCCCTAGCGTCAGACTTAATGTGCCGCCCGAAGGCCTCTGGTTTGATAGTTTTTGTTAAAGATCAAACATTCGGAACATACATTCTATTGGTGTTCAACGTGAAATAGATTCTTGGTAGGTATATTATGTATATATACTATTATCCACTTGTAGAAGCCAGTAATTTCAAAGTATTCTAAGCTGGGACGTGATTTAGGTAATTATAAAAGTAAGTGTTTTTTTTATGGAATGGACGTAAATCTGTGGTGGTAAGCATCACGCCTGCCTTTATCAGTAGATATTTGCAGTGCCATAATTGTGAACTTGCGAAAAAATCCTGCGCCAGACTGCACTGCACTCATCTCCAAGAGATATAAGATGTCAAATCTCTTCATGTCCAGTCATTTCTCTGGTAACATTGCCTTTCAAACCGAAACACAGTAATGCTTGCAAACTACAAACTACTGCTTGGCGTTTGAATACCTGGCAAAGGTGTGGTACTTTCCCAGGTTGACTCTGCAATTAGAGTCCTACCACTACAAAGATGTATATATATATTTTTTTTAGGCATAAGCCTTTATTAACTACAACAAACTACAAAGACTACTTAGCCTACTACACAACAAAAAAACAAAAGGATTGTATCCAGACCGATGAAAGTCTAGAGACAATCCAAATGCTCAAACCCACTACCAGTCGGCAGCGTACCCAGCATGCTGGCGGCATTGCCACGCTGGATGGCAATGCTAATGCGTTGGGCCAAATAAACGCCAGCATTTTGATCACGCGTCGCGTCGACCAGGCGCTCGGATATGTTTTTAAAAAGACGATGAGCTCCCACGGACCCAATGTCTCAACACCAAACGGCTCAAATATGTAACCTCTGCCGAGGTTAGCATATTTGCGCCGCTTGTGCTGCTCCGCCGAATTTGCCGCTGCACCAGCCCTACTCTGTGTCTCAGGAAGATGTGACGGTGCCAAAGTATATACAATATACAAGATGTACCTATATTGTAAACAGAGAACACGAAGATTGTATGGACAGGTGTGTAAAAATATACCTAACATATTAGTATCCAGTGAGAATTACACGTGTCACCAAACGTGAACTTGTTCATTATTTACCGGAAAAACTAAACCAACGTAGTTTTTTTTGTAAATTGCGTGTTCGGAGCAGAGATAATGGCCGTACCAAAAATATATAATGGTCAAATGAATAGAAGCGTAAAACCACTTCAGTCCATTTGTGTTAGTATGTAAATTCATGTTAAGTTCTTAAAACCATAACTAATTAACAGACATTTATTGTGTTTGTGACTAAAACCGTATTTTTTTTAATAATGTAGTTAAGTATATGTACTACAGGACACTTCAAAAAATGCCTTCATAAAAATAATACTTAGCACCTTGAAAAATAAAGATTCGATCAATGATTTCTATGTCTTCGATATCTTATACAAGTTTTTACAGCAACTAATTCAACAAGACATCTAGGTAATAAAAAACACGCCCTACCAAAAATCGGACTTTAATAAAAACAAATTTCACATTTGAAAAGAACTACATATTGTTTGAGTGCAGTGCAGCGCAGGATTGTGTTCGCAAGTTCACAATTCTGGCACTGCTATTGTTAGTGGCAGGCGTGACGCTTACCACCAGGCGAACGTCTTACTCGTCTCGTCACATGAATGTATTTTTTTTATCTTAATACATTTTACAGTTCTTGTTTTTGGGCAGTTGTGTGAAAGGCGAAAATATGCGGTGCTTCCTTGACCACTAGGTATGGTATTCCTAGTGGTCAAACTATTAAAATAATCCTCCTGTATCATTTTCAAGTTTAAAAATTTCACGGCGAAGTTAAATCTTACCTACGTTTCTTTGTCTTCTAAACACTTTATTCTAAAAATGTACATGGCACATAACAAGAATACCTACTACAAGATAGAAAATAAAGCGTTTGCTTAAAGTCAACATTACCACGGAATAATTAATAGTACGCCAATACTAACCTTTCCAAGGCGACTGAGTAATTTTATGTGGCACAGAACATTAAATAAAAATAGCCACTACAAAAATGAAATATTAAACGTTTGCAAAAATGTTATATTAGGAACTAGAATGACGGGTAATAAAAATGGTAGGTTGACCACACATATTCACATTAAAAAATCATTTAGTAAAGAGAATAGTATTTTGGAGAACTTTCTTTGGTTGACAAACTATTAATTTCGATACTTTTCGAGTAATCAGAGAAAAACTTCCAAAAAATCGAAGCTTGACATGCACGAATCTGCGTAACCGCCATATTTTTGCTCCGCTAAATGTGACCCTACGTGATACAACTTTAGACTATTGATCGATCGCATTAAAAAAGGTGCTTGGAACGTGGAATATCCTGGCCTTAACCAGTGCCATACTATTGGCTGGCCTTTCCCATATACGACTACACCGCAGGGCCGTAGCCAGGGGCATTGCGCATTGAGGGGCAATGTCCTACCTTAAAAGATACCATCAGCTAATATTAAACAAAATACTGTGAAGTAATATAAATTAGGTAGAATATTTGGTATATAATTACATTTTAGATCTAAAATTAAGACAATATTCTGTAACAAATAAACTGTTATTGATTTGATTTTTGAGCGGCCTACCTGTAACAACAGCTGCCCTATCTTAAATTCAGGTCTAGCTACGGCCCTGCTACACCGCCTTATCAACTTGATGCTGATAATGGCGTAAGCTGTGGTCAGCAACTCATAAATCAGTGATTATTCTCGGCTATCTGAGGATATGACTGTGATGTCTAAGGATAGCACGAATTAGCTCAAGTAGTGGCTTCCTACTTCTTGTAATTTACCTTCTACTGAGAAGGTAGATTGTCTTATTAACTTTTTTACGGAAATGTTTTATAACAGCTTTATCTGAATTTAGCTACGTCCTCAAGTTGCGAGTATTAAATATTACGTAAAAATATATAATTCATAACTTATATACGTAGGTTCTACTTTTTGTGTTCTTTTTTATTGTTTTTGAATGTCATAAACTCAGTGGAAATGAAACTATGTTCCTATATCAAACTAGATACCTATTAGGTATACTTATATTTAAGTACTTATAGCTAGCAAAACACAAAAATAGGTGAACAAAAATTGTTTGTGTTTTAAATGTCTAGGCAAACCTTCAATCACGATGATTCGAAGAGGCAAGCAGTCCATTTTGCTATCAAAGCGTGCATTTATTTTAACTTCTCCAAGGCTATAAATTAACAATAGTGGATGTGTGAACAGTGTCTCTCGTTTGTTTTGCTGGGAAGTGTCGTGTATGTAATATATTTTTTGTCCGTGTATTAGACGTGTAAATATTTTTGAACGGTCTTGCGGTTAGCTTCAGCGACAATAACAACATGAATGGACGGGAAATAAGCGCACGGATTTTGAAGACTATATGTTGAGCGCCGGCTCTCCACTCGCTCCAGTCATACTCTGCCTTTATGCGACATGCGAGCCGTACGATACGACAATACAAACTTCTAATACATGTACATGTGTTCTCTTTTTGTCATGCAGTAATTAGATTCGCTATCTCTATTTTCCGGCAAATGTAATATGCATACTTTTAGCTAGGTATGCTTGATGGTGTTGTCTTGTTAATTTTGATTTTTAAGCGCTGGGCCCGTCCATTCCTTTATTACCGTCGCTGGTTAGCTCTGAAAACATTACACCTACTTAGTGAAATTTAATTTGTGTCCTTGGTACCAGGAGTTAAAAGTTTACCTTAACAATTAACGGTTAAGATATTTACTTATTTAGGCATGCTGCGGTCAAATACTCATTTGGGAAATACTTGCCTTGTACTAAGCCTGGCGCACTGTGAAGTACAGGTTTTATCAAAATATTATTGTCTATGGTTATACCTACAACCTATAATCTAAGCTACAATACGTTTGGGTTGCTAAACCTCTTCGACTGCGTTATAGCTCAGTTGGTAGCACGTGTCGTTCAGAGCTGTGAGTTGTGTTCATGTGTTCGATCCCCACCCAGGACAAAAATGTATGTGACGAACATGGATGTTTGTTCTGTGTCTGGGTGTATGTAATATAAGTATGTACTTAAAACAAAACAAAAATATTCTATCAGCTATCTGGTTTCCATTGTACAAGGTTTGCTTATAATTTTTACAGCGTCTTAAAGAAAACGCTTTATTTTATTAAAGGTATAGGTCGCGTCATGTAAAAAGAACGCTGGAAGAAAGTAGAGGGGGTGTGTTTGCGCATGTGTACACTTGCGCACAAAAGTACTAGGCTTATTGTTTTAAAGAATTATTAATTAGCCTTTTGCTCGCAGCTTCGTATATTGGTTATTGCTAGGTACATGGCAAAATATATTATATATCTATAGATATCGCCTAAATCACCTACTGCGCAACTTAACCGCCAGCGTTCTTTTTACTTGACGCGACCTATTACCTGAATCTCGGGTTTCACTATATTTATTTGTTCAATAACGATTCGTAGTGGCTTCTAAATTTTCATTGAGTAGTAGGCACTTACATATGTGTACCTATATCATCTAGTCTATCATAGTTTAGTTTTTATCTTAAGTGTGTGATAACCGAGCCCAAATATTAATCTATTCGTTTGAGATATTTTGAAAGTGACGGTGGCATTTTCATGATGTATTATTTATCTTGTGCGATATGTGCATTAGGACTTAGATACAACCAAGTAGTATGTATATTTTCAAACTTGATAAAAATGTCAGACAGAAATAAAACAGTTTTACTTCATTCTAATTAGTATGACAGTGGCAAGATTGCTTGTCATACTTAACATAATATATCAAACTAATGTCCTGCCCAAAGATAATAAATAATACTATACTATGCCTTATCTACCAACCTACTTCAATAAGCATTTCTTTCGGAAGTATACGTTTTTTTTATAAGTACATTTAAGGGACGAGACGAGCAAGACGTTTGCCTGGTGGTAAGCGTCACAACTGCCACTAACAGTAGCAGTGCCAGAATTGTGAACTTACGAACACAATCCTGCGCCGCACTGCACTGCGCTCGTCACTCTGAGATATTAGATGTTAAATCTCTTAGCCAGTAACTTATCTGGTAACATTACCCTTCAAACCGAAACACATTTTAATGCATCCACACTACTGCATGGCGGTTGAATAACTGGCAAAGATGTGGTTTTCCCCAGGCGGATTCTGCAGTAGTCCTACCAGTACAAAAAGAAGTTTATTAATTACTAGCTGCGCCCCGCGGTTTTACCCGCGATTCATGAAATAAAAATCAGCCTATGATTTATTCCAAGGTATAAACTACCTCTATGCCAAATTTCATCCAAATCCGTGCAGCCGTTTCAGCGTGAAGAAGTAACAAACATACACACACACTCACACACACCGACAAACTTTCACATTTATAATATTGGTAGGAAGTATAGGATGTAAAAGTGCAGTTTTAATTTCGTACAGGTACGATTTGAACAAGTATGTGTTTGTTTGTTCAATATGCATAATATTTTCGGTAAAACATTATGTTTATTTTCCGGTAACTCGTTTCAACGCAGCTTAGTTAGTAAGCAGGTATGTTAGCCACAGTTTGCAGCAATTTAATTTGTTGTCGAAATCGAAACTAACTCTAAAACAAACTGCTATATTTTTACAAGCATACACAAATTAAAAAACTAACTGTAATTAGGTAATAAATGTAATATGTATACATTTTTATCAACCTAGATTTAGTCCCATTGCTAGGTAAAGTCGCCACTAATTTATTCCACTTGTCTCTTTCCTGTGCCAGCAGCAGTACCATCCGATATCTTTTTAATTTTTTTAGTTCATTGCGCCATATTGTTGGATCCGACCACGGGAATAATTTTTGGGGGTCACCCGCAGCTTGCCCCTGTGTTGCCAGTGGCCGATAGTCAAAATTAACACGAGACAGGTCAAAAAGTAACATTTTCACGAGAACAACATAAACTTATTTTATGTAGAAAACGACTCTAATCCTGTATTATGGCACTTTATTAATACAAAAATATACTTATTTTAGTTGCGTAACGTAAAAGTAACATTTTGAGTCGCGTAACATGAAGATAACATGAGAGGGCCCACCTGTCTGAGTGTGGGTGCATTCGACTGATGTGCATTTGCAATATCCAAGAAACCAATATCCATATCTACCTAACATTGAAGAAAAATTGGTAAGTTTCTTTGTTAAGTAGAATATGATGATTTATCTGCTCTACTTATTCGTATTTAATTGCTAGAACTATCAATAGCTTGGTAATGGTAAGTTGTTCTCTGTTTGGTACGCAGGTACAGCACGTTCACGTAATAAAAGTAAGTATAAACGCAACCTAACTATAAGTGCATTTTTTTAAGTCGCTCATGACTGCTCTGATAAAAGTCTGGCTCAATAACTTCTGTTTATTTATTATACTATCTGTCTCGCTAGAATGTACAAATTAAGAATTATTTTATCGGAGTTTCCGTCTTCGCCCCATAAGATCTCACATAAGGTCACATGACGTCATTTTCTTACATCAATACTTATTCTTTTAATGACTCGTCCCACGGATATATTTTTCCTTCAAGCCCTCTAAATAGGCTTCCTGTAATTCACTTACACGTAGTCACACCTAAATGGTTTTAAGTACCAATTACGCGAGTATGTACCTCATCGTCATCTTCCTGTCCGGCTCTTACCCCACAAGGTGGGTTCAGCACAGCTTGTTTCCTGCCCTTATATCCTACTAGGCGGGGTAGGCACAGCATGTATCCTGCCCTTATCCCACTAGTAAGGTCAGCACAGCATTTTTCCTGTCCTTATCCCAGTAGGTGGAGTCGTATGAATGTTTCCTTTCTCCACTTCACTCTACCAGTCGTCATCTCCGCATTCACTCCCTTTACTCGCATATCATCTTTTAGACAGTTCATGAATTTCGAGTAAATACCTTTATTTATTTTTAATATTATAAACGTGATTCAACTTCTACATAATATGTAGGTAACAACCACAGAACTTGGATGTAGGCCTAAGGCTTGCAACTGGTTATTGGCTCGGATCCAATCCGATCGCCTAAACAGGGTTACGCGTAGTGGTATAACTAAGCCGACAGAAGGTCATTGTACTCATTATTGTTACATTTACTAAAAGGACAACCCTGAATACGCGAAAGAAATCAGCAACGCCTTAGAAAAACGCTATTCTCCCTGTATAAAATTACGGATTGGCTGATTATTTTTTCGCGAATTCTGGCTCCCATAATTTACTTTTACTTGAAAGTTCATAATGTAGTGTAGGTACAACATATGGCTTCCTTTCGGTTTACATATACCGTTCCACACTATATAACCTTCTTTGAGAACAAGCCAAAAAGAAAAACCATTTATCCTTATGTAACCACGTCATACAAGGAAACTCCTGTGCATGCAAGATATACGGAGTTAATTGATCTGCCAAGAGACCACCAGAGGACCACCTCCGTAAACACTACTGAAAACTCACAGGAAAGCAAAACACGCAATTTCGTTTACTTGGATGACATGATTATTACAGTTATTATATTATTATTATTTTTTAAACCATACTAAGTACTGAGTGTCTAGTGCCAGTTTTTCCAAGAGCGTTTACGTATTCGTTCACGTTAACGTAAACTACAATTTGTATGAAATAAGAGCAGCGCCACCTAGTGTCAAACATATCAAACAGAATATGTGAGTGTGAGTTTTTTTTACGTCGTCGCTATCGACCATCGAGCAAGAACTTCACTCAAAAGTGAAAACGTTGGCGCTCCTGATTGGTCGTTTCAAGCGTTTTGCGAGTGCGAACGCGCATATTGACAGTTCGACGCGTAAATTCGAGTATACTTTACTACAATATCAATCGAAAATTTGTTCACGCGATGGTGAAGTTTTCGGAATAATTTTGTAACACTCGCACTAGGCACTCTGAACGATTTTGGGGAAATTTGACCAACCATCCTTTCAAATAAAAAAGTATTTTACAAATCCAAATCAGTTTAAGTATATGACGGAATTCTGAGGTAACAAACACAAAAAGATGCAACCAAATTGAAAATTTCACCCTATTTTGAAGTCGGTTATGATCCGTACGAAATGTTTGACCTCGGATTTCACCGCCGCAGATTCCAAAGTTTCTCAATAAATAATCGAATATCCAAACGTGTTTGAAGATGGTATCCAAGTTCGTATTCTTATCTCTAAGTTACCTATATTTTAAACAGTTATGAGTATTGATAGTATTTCCAAATTACATACCTACCTATATTTAATAACATGTGATGCGCATACCTGAGAGTAGGTAGGTAACTACAGGTAGGCCAGTAAAAATAAATACTGTGCCTTATTCCGACTTTCAAAACAAGTTTTGTCGAAGGCCCTGTAAGTACTTTGGTATCAAGTGAGGCAAACTCAAAAACCAAATGATTATCCTGTTATTTGAGGTACCAGATAAACCAGAAGATCACGCCGCCAGATCAGGTAATAGGTATACATCATACATCAATTGTAAATACCTTTAAATTACTTGGATTTTGCATTTGAAACATACCTAGTATGTTAGATTAAGACCTATATTAAGCCTAGTATATATACCTCGTCATCAGCTATAAAATGTCCACTACTGTACGAAGGCCTCCCCCTTAATAGTGGGGTGTTGCCATAATCCCCACGCTTGACAGGCGGCTTGGGGATCGCAGAATGCTCACCACCGTTAAACAAAAAAACGCTGCTGCCCGTCTTCCGGTGGGTCTAGTTGCAGTTTTAGCACATACCCAGGTCAGTATATATATACCTACCTAGTATAATATATTCAGATGGCTTTTCCTGGCAACTCAGCCCATACGAACGTATTACTGTATTATTGTGTAGGTATACCTACCTAGTCATTATTAATTCATCATCATTTTCATAATGCGATCGCCCACTGTTACTTAGGTCTCTCGTCTCTCTTCATGTACGCTACTTTTCCCAGTCCTAAGCCGATCTTATCCAAGTTGGACACTATTTTTACAATATTAGAAGTAGACCCAACTACTATAGCTAGTCGTGCGACGCTTCGTTTTACGGTATGCCTAATATGCATACCGTAAAACGTACGTCACCTGCCTGTAGGTACAATAATGACAAGATGTTCGGGCCAATGACCATGTCTGTCTTAATATAGGTATATATATATGTATATATTATTTATTTAGTGGTAGGTATTATTTGATATTAATCTTTTTTATTGACTAAAATACCAGATACCACTGAATAAATATATCGAGTAATTGAATAAATTTTATAAATATTTATTAAGCCCATATTAGCTTTATGGGTTTCCTGTCACTATCTACGTATCGTATACAGGTTGTGTTTCTAGACGACGGACATGTTCTAGGAAACCATTTTACTTATTACTAGAGGTCCCCCGCAACTTCGTCCGCGTGCGGAAGAAATACGGACCGCTCACTATTCTCCACTTTAAATCATTCATTCCCAGCAAAGTCTACCAACTCTACCGACTCTACCAACTGCCCCCCCCCCCCCAACTTCCCCCCTTTGAATAAACTACCCAAATATACATTTTCATCACTATAACTTGAAAAACAAAGAACTTTCCATACAACATTCCACCCCCTTAAATCGTCCCTGTCGAAAAAATTTTGAAAACAGCATTTTTTATTTTGAATGAACTATCCAAATCCAAATTTTCGTGACTAAAAGTCTAAAAACAAAGGACTTTCATACAAACTCAACACACCCAGCCCCCCACCCCCCCTTGGGGGTCGAATTTCAAAAAATCCTTAGTACGCGTCGAGACGAATACACCCTCTAAATTTCAAGTCTGTACGACCAGCGGTTTGGGCTGTGCGTTGTCTGTCAGTCAGTCGTTGAATCAGTCAGGACAGATAGCCTTTTATATATATAGATTACGAGGACTGAAGAGAGAATACTTCCATTTTCTGTGATTACGAACACGGACAACTTTTTCTAACCTGAAATAGCGAAAATCAAAAATTTGCTATTCCATACATTTCGCCGACTCGTGAATAAAATTTTTGTTTGGAAAAGCAGTTTTTTTTTTAAGTTTCAGGGTTGGCTCCATAGTAAAAATTGTACATAATTATGAGTACCATTTTGGTATCCTAAAATATGTCCGTCGTCTAGAAATACACCTCGCATAGGGAGGGATAGCCAATCCGATGTGGTCAAACACGAGTTGGTTAGAGGAACTTATAAAAATATAACTACCTATATATTGTTTTGTTTTTAGGCATAAGCCTTTATTTACTACAACAAACTACAAAGACTACTTAGTATACTACACAACAAAAAACAAGTCTAGAGACAATCCAAATGCTCAAACCCACTACCAGTCGGCAGCGTGCCCAGCATGCTGGCGGCATTGCCACGCTGGATGGCAATGCTTATGCGTTGGGCCAATCTAATTAGATCACACAACAATTCGCATCACAAGCAATGCCTGAATTAGGCACTGTACTTACTAACGATATTCATGCATACAATAAATATCTAAAGTACTTATTATATTTAGAAATTTGATATGGTAGAGCAGACCTAGTTACGGAATACATGTAGGTAGGTAGGTAAGTAATCTAGCAATGAACTTGGACGTGACCTACTGAAAGAGTAAGTGTGTAATACTGACTGATCAAATACTGCTTGATAGATGAAACCTATGTATCGAGTCTTGCTGTGTGCTCCAAAAATGAAACGTTTACAAAATACTAGAAAAATAACTTTCGCAAGATTGCCATCTCAAAACAGACTTTTGACCCCATTTTGACCCCATTCTCGACTAGGTTACACCATACCAATAGCCTGCCTAATACGAATAGGTACCATAATATGATACTCGCACGTAGCTTTCAAAAGACTTGACGTTCTTTGGTGGTAGTTAAATCCAGTGACAGTGATAATGGAATGGACGGGCCCAGCGCTTGCAAATCGTTCAAAATTAACAAGTCGACACAATCAAGCATACCTAGCTAAAAGTATGCATATTACATTTGCCAGAAAATAGAAATAGCGAATCTAATTACTGCATGACAAAAAGAGAACACATGTACTTGTACATGTATTAGAAGTTTGTATTGTCGTATCGTACGGCTCGCATGTCTCAAAGGCAGAGTATGACTGACGCGAGAGGAGAGCCAGCGCTCAACATTGTAGGGATATGCTTCCCTACGGGTACCTATTGACTTACTATTTTATAGGTAATTCCTGTGTTTAGCTTCCTAATAGCTGAACATGCTTGAATAACACACTTTTATGTATTACTTTTCTTTATTTGGATAATGTTTCTCACATCTCGTTTTTTGAGGCATGATGTTCGTCTTAGATTAGGCCCTTGTAGAAAGTTAGGTGCCTTCTTTTACCTTGTATGTTTAGGGCAAGTTGTTATAATTTTCCTTCTTTCGTGTTCACACGATTTCTCCTGCTAGGAACCAATGTTTTCCTGGTTTGTCGGCATACGGGCGTTCTTTGGGTCCGCATGCTGAATCTTTCATGCTCTTCTGGTGCCGGGATCGACGTTTTCGGATTAATTTTGGAAATAATAAATTTTCCTGGTACCTCTTCGATCTGCATGAAACTTACATCGATTGGAGAGCGAATTTTTGTGGTTCATTTGGTGTAGTTAGATTGTGAAATAACTTATTGGTTTTACTTGAATATTGGTTTAAAATTAGGTAAACAAAGCGCTGTCAATCTTGACAGTTGTCAAATTTGACCGTCTGTAGTCTCCATGTAGTTTCGTGAAAAGAGGTTTGCCTGGAAATCTCGACTACATGGAGTATTTTTGGGTAAGGTCTTTTATATTATTAATAGGACCTCTCCGCTCTGTGAACAAAATTTCAGGCTGCAGAGAATTTTAGAAATGGCTCTAGAATACTTTCAAAATCCGTATATAAGGGAGACTTCCATCCCTGGTGCGGGATTCTGTTTTTGGATTCTGATTCTACAACTACTACTGAGATCAATGATACTTATGCCCTAAGGGTTATTGTGATTAAATTTAACCCAGTCTTAATTTTGGACGAGTTGGTCCGATTTGATCTCTTACTGGGCAAACCTTAGGCCCTTCATTGTTCCTTTTTCTTTTCTCATCACAAATTATTTCAGATTCCCTAGACGGTTGCCAGCTCCAGTTCTTGGGGAACTCTGCCCCAAGACCCGTATTCCTGCTTCGGGGAGCTGAAACTCCGAGCAACCCTGGTGTCCTATGTCGTGACTCTGCCTCAAGACCCGTATTCCTGCTTCGGGGAGCTGAAACTCCGAGCAACCCTGGTGTCCTATGTCGTGCCTACTTCTGGTTGCGAGAACTACAAGCAAATCTGGTGTCCCATGGTTGTGTCTGCATCTGGTACAGAAGCTCTCCAGTGAACGTGTCGGCTTCTGGAAGCTTCAAGCAATCTCCACTGCGGAAGTCTTCATGGTGGCTAGATTTCTCTAATAAAATATTCTTCTTTTGACTTTCGATATTAGGGATCCGTAAGGTTACCACTTCCATATAGGAAATTATCAGTATAGGCAAATTCTTTAAAACACTAGGTAGGACATCTATTTTACAACAAGAGAGAGATTAAAATTCTTATAACCTATACTTTCTTTTATTTTAAAACTGCACTTCATTACAACATATAGTCTTCAAAATCCGTGCGCTTATTTCCCGTCCATTCATTTTATCATTGTCGCTGGTTAAATCTGTAAGATCTCAAAACTTTCTTTGATCATCTGTGAAAGCGGCACGCGCAAGAGTCGTATTTGTGTGACGTGGACTAGTCTTCTTATAAAATGTTAATATAATTATGTTTGTTTTAATATACGGTACCAACGACACCAGCTGGTGGACTACCAGCCTAACATACTTTATGATGTCTTTGCATTAAAGTTTTCGGTCTTTTGTAATTCTTTCTAGAAATGCAAGCTTATTGTAACTATCAGTTACACGGGCAGGTGTTGTAGGTACCTACAACCTACTCACTAACGGCCTTACCTAAAAAAACTTTTCAACCGTTAGTCACTGCTTAAGATGCTCTGCCATCTTCTCTCTGACGTGAAGTTGCACGTGCTAGAAAAGGACAGAGAAGTTTAAGCAGTGACTAAGAGAATCGAAATTATTTTAGGTAAGGCCGTGATTATTTGAGATATTGAATGCATTTTGTCATTATAAAGTAGGTACTTACCTACTACTGCGTAATAATGTTGTGGTTGTGACCTTCCAGTTTCTGGTCATGAGCACGTTATGACAATCAACAATGACAACATTCACTGGTAGCGCTAGTAGAGGAAAATATTACCTACTTCAAAACAATCGGACCTTGGCGCACGCAGATCCGTCCAAATCCAATTGCAAAGTTTGATAGGTACCTCTAAGTTTTAAACAAAAAATGCTACTTCGTAAAAACCACAAGGAAATCTGTTCGGTATCATTGATTACCTATGTTGTTTTATTCGTTTGTGAAAAGCCTACAAAAACTAGTTGCAGCTGCAGATAATTTATATTCTGTTTAATTTACATTTTGTTAGATATGTGGACGCTATAAGTATATTAGATAGCATCTAAACAAACAGACAGGACTAGGATCAAGGAAAATGTCTTAGGTACACAAACATGTCATTGCCATATACTTACTTACATAGCATTAGCATTTAGAGAAAAGTTATGTCCGGAAATTGTGTATTTGTAGGCATCTTGGAGGATTTAGGTCTCTCTTGTAGGCAGTGATTAAGTACCCAAAGCTAATTCCTGCAAGGAGGTAATCCCTGGTTTACTGATAAAGAGCTATGCTTATAGAGAAAGATATGCTAATAGAGATTTGATAAAATCTGCTACATATAGGTACATACCTAATGTTTTCATAGCATAGATTTGTAACGAGCTATTTATATTTATTGCAGCCAGTTTTGGGAGCAAGAGAAATACCTGTCTGTAGTTATTATTATTATTACTAAATTAGCAAATAAATATATTAATTCTATTAAGTATACGAATATAAACTGATTTACTGAACACCTGTCTTCCAATTAGTTCGTAATTCGTATAGTCGCTCTAAGCGAGTTTACTAAGAATATTAAACCGATAAAGTTGTAGCTGTTAAAAATGTTCATTCTTAAATCTTTCTATCTTTGCTATCTACATCTACCTACGTGCATGATGTCCTTAAATAAGACTGCGAGTTGCTATTGGTTTCACGAACTATAATAGTCCTTCGTTTTACTGTGGACCACTAAAATCGAGTACCATGTAACTAAGTAGTGCGTATTTTGTGACTTGAAATCTCGCAACCTTATAAATGCTACAATACAATACTATAGTTTAATGATAACACCTACTACGAGTATAATATCATTGGATAACACCAAAGTTACACGTCAAAACACTTCAGATTACCTACCTAACATACATTATAAGTAGGCGTAAGAAAATGGCCCAAACCGTGAACGGCCTTAATGACCATCGACCACTCAGAGACCTTCTAACATTTGTTACTTGCAAGTACCTACTGCAACTTACCTTGGACCTGTGCTGTTAAGTATTGTATGCCTTGGACCTACAAGTATATATCTACTTTTGACGTTACGTTTACCTACCTACCTTGACCAATGAGAATAGCTATAGTTTTACAACTCGATTGGAAACAGCCAACGACATTTTATTGGGTTAGGTATTTAGAGAATTGGTATTTTGAACAGTCAACTTTAACGGTTGCATCGATTAAACTCGTATCAAGCTCTCCATCCACTTGAGCGCAGGCACCGTTAGATTTTTTTTTAATTTATTTCTAACTTCACTATAGTATCAAGAAGTCCCTATCTTTCTTTAGTTTCGTAGGTACCAAATTACTTCGTAGATTCGATAAAATCACATTAATTTCCATTCTTATTCTTATTCAATGTGGCGATAAGTCCTGCGCTGACCGCTTGGGGTGTATAATATTGTGCATTTCCCCCGCCAGCGTCTACCCGAGCCAACCCAGCTCCTTGAAGTAACGGAGCGAGGCTCTGGGCCGCTGGCATAGTAGCTCCAGTGGGTTAGATGGAAGTGTATATGATTGTGATGATGTTGAAAAGCGGTTAAGGCTTTGCGGAGATGATGCTGCCTCATGCAATCCGGTAGCTATTCTCGTTAAATCTGTGACTTTGCGGTGCCACTGGACATCTCTACGGTTCTACTGTACGGATCTACGGTACGGAGCTCTACGGTTTCATCGTCCTGCATGCAGCCACGGCATAACGGAGTATCCGTGGCTCCCAGTTTGTATAAGTGACTGTTCAAGTTGCAATGACCGGTTATAAGGCCTATTATAAGACGAAGATCCTGTCGTTGCCACTTGAACCGACTTTTTTTTTAATTCATTTCCATTAATTCCACGTCGATATTTCTTCCATAACCGTTATCCTTTACAGATCTGCGTTAGCACATACACAAAACCCCCTCCACGTCTTACACGCGGAATGTCACAATCACAAAAAGTAGTATTAAAAGACAGCTCGCAGAACAATAAAAGCCCGATTTTAATAATAAATTGTTTGTTTTGTTTTTTTTTGTTCTCGTAATTCAAGTTATTTCAATTAAAAGCGATTGTAATAAAGTAGCCGTATTTATTAAAATCAAAATAATAATTTTCTTATGTTATTGTTTGTATCATTTTTATTTTCTGGACTTTTGAAATACTTTCCGGGCTAGGATATTTTCTACGAAAATAATTCAATAACAATAACTAGAAAATAAAAATAGATAGAAATATTTTGTTTTATTTATACGGGAATACTCACGTTTAATTAAATCGGATAGGTACTCCAACTATAGTTTCGATCACATCCGGTGACCAAGCAGCAGGTGCTAAGCAAGACGCAGCTGCACGCGCGTCGGGCTCTGTTTTCACTCTTTGAAAAAGGTCACCGGATGTGATCGAAACTATAGTCGGAGTATCCGATTTAATTAAACGTGAGTATTCCCGTATAAATAAAACAAAAAAGTGTCAAAACCACGTCAGTTTTCATAATAAAATAGATAGAAATAATAACAATTATAAATTATTATATTGATTCGAATAATAATTGGCTACTTTATAATAATCATTTTTAATTGAAATTACTTCCGATACTGTTTGATCATAAATACATTCAGTTAATGATTATAATAAAATTACCTACCAGATTTTTTTCTTCTCGTTTGGCCTACTTTAAACAATAATTTTAAAAATATATTTACCCGAAAAATGTTTCATAGGTCGAGAAAATAAAAATAGACGCAAGGACAAATAATGGCATTTATGAAGATATGTAAATTATTATTTTGATTTAATAAAACGGCTACTTTATTGTTACAACATAAACAATTATCGTTCTATTCAAATTACTTCCGATACCTTTTTGATTAAAAATTATAATAAAATTACCTACCAGGTTTTTGTCGTCTGCTGGCCTACTTGAAGGGAAATTACTTGTTGGTGCCGTTTGAAATCACTTGAATCAGAATTCGTATAATCGCGCAGTGATTGGATAATTCGCGACGCATGCGTGCTTTACTCGCGCTTTCGCAACCGACTGTGCTCGCGCGCCTCCTTCGCCGGCGACCAGTGATAACAAACGCTTGGCCATACGTACGTAGGGTGTTCATTATAAAGTGAGAATGAGGTATAGAAACTCTTTGGAACCGAAAAAAGTAAATACTGGCTGGTATATTGATAAGATTTTAAAAAAGGAAATAATTTGAAATCTATTGTATTTAAAAAATGGAAGTCTTTTGTTTGCAGTCTGTCGTAGCGTATTGTCCATAGAGTAAGTAACGTAAGTATTGTCGAAAATGGAAAAAAATATGAATTGCGTGTGGTTAAGTATCTGTACATGAAAAATTTCACTACGGAACGAACTAATCAAGACTTGCAGGATACTTTAGGAGCAAATGCACCACCTTATTCTACAGTTGCTCGTTGGTATGCCGAATATAAACGTGGAAGAACATCCACCAAATATGACCCTCGCCCGGGCCGCCCCCGAAGAAGAAGATAGTGACCGAAAAAATGGTAAAAAAATTCGAGAACGTTGTTTTAGCAGATTGTCGTTTCACTGTACGTTTTATAGCCGATGAAACAAAGATTTCGACTGGTAGTGTGCATAGCATTTTACACGAACGCTTGGGGATGAAAACAATATTCGCGCGCTAGGTCCCCAGAATGCTAACCGATGCACAAAAACAAACCAAAAACATTTCTGAGGATGAAGAGTTTTTTTAAGATAGGATTTTTAAGCTTAGTAAAAAAATATTCCAAGTGTCGCTAAAAGGCGACTATATCGAAAAATAAAATAACATTTAATAAAAATTACCGGCAACATACACATTCTCACTTTTTATTGAACGCCCCTCGTATGTTAAGAACATACTATTCAGGGTTTTATTTTTTTAATATTTAAGGCATTTCGCGTTTTTTTGTGTAATGTGACGATTCGAGTGCCTGGGACGTTCACGCGGTGATAATAAGCATCACGCGTGGCCATAACAGTAGTAGTGCCAGACTTGTGAACTTGCGAACAAAATCCTGCGCGGCACTGCACTGCGCTCGTCACCCTGATATTGATTAGATGTCAAATATTGTCATACCAAGTAATTTCTCAGGTAACATTGCCTTTTAAACCGAAACACAGTATTGCTTGCACACTGCTTGGCGGTTAAATAACTGGGAAACTTGTGGTCCAATCCCACGCGAATTCTGCTATACCTACCGTACCACCTCTATAGCAATATCTGACTACATTCTTACATTTGTGAAGCGAAATAAAACGTTAGCTTATTAAAAAGAGAATTCAAATTATATTTTAGTTACTTAAAAAAAATTACAAATTATTTATTTCGGGCTTCACCATTATCACATTAACAACTGAAACATAAAAAAAAAAAAAAAAAATATGTATAGTAATCATGATTAGGTAAGCTGTTCTATACTTCTGGCGTGCAATAAAGTTGCACCCAGAAGTTGTTGTTCTTCATCCGTAGAAAATATTATTGTACTAGTTATTTTTATTATGAAAATATGTCTTAAATATCACTTAGAAATTCGCTTTTGACTCGCCTAAGCGAGTGGAACGATGGGCTAGAAGATGAAGCAAGCAGTCTTAGAGGAAACCTATTTAGGGATTCAATCTAACCTTGTAACAATCTAGGTATTGTAACTTCTTTTCCTTTTGGCCTTTGATAACGTTTGATAGTTATACACGTACACAAATGACCTCTGAATGTCGTCGTCAGCCATGAAACGTCCACTGCTGGACGAAGGCCTCCCCCTTTATAGAGGGGTGTTGCCATAATCCCCACGCTTGGCAGGCGGCTTGGGGATCGCAGAATGGTCACCACCGTCAACCAAGAGGGCGCTGCAGCCCGTCCTCCGGTGGGTCTGGTTGCAGTTAAAGGACATACCCAGGACCTCTGAATGTATTGCTCAGCAAATATCTACTGGATAACAAGCTTAGGGTGTACTAAGCCTAATAAGTATTAATTTTAGCTATAAGTAGCGTTTAGTTACTGTTATATTATTTTACATTTTACTAAACTTATACAAAAAAAACATATATATATCGAATTTGACCATTTTTTTATTAATAGTAAAACCATTTGAAATACGATCTATAATTATTACAGTAACATGCAATGAAAAATTCAAATCATTAAACAAAAATGATGACAAATACTAGTAAATTTCTCTGGACAAATGCAATGTACAAAATTTCGACGGGGAAGGAACTATCTACCAAGATAAGGGCTAGTAGTAATCTACGTAGCGCTCGTGGCGTAGCTTGCCTAGGTGATCCTAATCGATCACCGATGTTAAGCAACGGACGGTCCGGTCAGTCATCGGATGGGTGATCATACGTGAGTGGCATTTATTTCTGAGCGCTACCGTGGGTCGGATGACACGTTAAATTGTTGGTCCCGGTTGTTTGTTCTAGTTTCTATAACAACAATCGTCAGCCATGTCAGAGGCCTTCGGGCGGCACATTAGCTCTGACACTAGGGCTGGCCACTCAGCCTATACGAACTTACTTACTTACTTACTTAGGGCTAACACTCAGTTTGGTCACAGAATAAATAATATGCAGTACTAGAATTTGTGTGGCTACGGCCGACATGTCGTGAATGTATTTCCTTTTCTATGAAAGAGCAGATTTTTTCGCGATTTGACGGTTGACCCCATATCAGAAGTTGTTCTCAATGAAGAGTGCTATACGAGTGTTGCATTTCGTTTTAGGACACCCAAGCTAACCCTTTATATTATCACCTATATCACACGTGTGGTGATGATGATGAACACGATGACTATCCTGTATAATCAATTTATCATCTCTATACCAAATTGTATCAAAGCGGATTGATTGTGAAAAGGTTTTTTTATCAAACAGACTTGATATTGTAATATTATTAGCTAGAATTTAGGCGCTTCTGATACTTTGCTGTTCGCTGTATTCGTTCCTTTTCTGCTGAGCAACATTCAGTATCGTCATCATCTTCATCCCGTTGATAAAGGAAATAATATAGCTATTAAATGTTCATTATACTGCCATTATACTGCCATATAGCTCAGTTGGTAGTGTGTCTGCCTTCAGAGCTGTAAGGCGTGGGTTCGATCCCCACCAAGGGCAAAACATTTATGTGACGAACATAAATGTTTGTTCTGTGTCTGGGTCTAGTATGTATTATAAGTATGTATTTACAAAAAAAAAAACTGTATGTAAGTATTCTATCAGCTATCTAGTATCCATATTACAAGCTTTGCTTAGTTTGGGGCTAGATGGCGCTGTGTGGAAAAATGTCCTTCAATATTTATTATTATTTTATTTATTTATTTATTATACAATCAAAACTATGGGCAATTCATAATCACTGTATGCGCGTTTTTTCACACAACGACACGACACTGCAAAACAAACGTGTCGTTTTGTGAGAAAACAGAAAACGATCTATTGAATTGTATGGCGCTCCGTATCGTTACCGTAATTTACGGTGCCGTGTGTCGTCTCGTGAGAAAACTCGCTATCGGTGTATGCTCGCCATTTAAGATCTACTACAAATTGAATTGTTATCTACGATGTAAAAATATTGATTAAGTACCCAACCTGAATCCTCCAAGTGTAAAGAATAATATTCTCGATAAGTGATTCTATACCTTAACTACTAGTAAGTATAGTATTATATTATCTGTGTCCTTAACATAAAAAACTAACGACTTTACAAGAGGAGGTTGTATAACACATCTCTTATTGACTTGTCTCCTCGTCTTTGTTTGAATCAGGACCAAGGATATTGTATACTACGTAGATGGCGCTCTTAGTATCTGAAATTATGAAAAACTTATACAAAACTAAACGAACACTTTTTTATTGTTTGTTGCTTAGTTCCACGGACTCCGTGTCTTTAGTCAAACTTTAACTTTAGTGTTAGTGTCGTAAACTCGATATTAGCCTATGTCTTGTTTGGAGAGAAACGTAAAGTCCGGTGACGCTGTAGAGGCCATCTGAGGACAACAGCATCAGTCATTCATAAAAAAAAGGAGAGAAACGCGGTCCGAGGGAGATAACACCACGAGAACCTTGTCTCTTTTTTAGTAATACCAGAGCTGAAATATAGTAAACTAGCTGACCCGCCCCGGCTTTGCCCGGGGGGAAATACCTATTTTAAACAGACTTTAAAAAAGGAGGTTACCATTTCGTCACATATGTATGTAATATTTAGATGTGCCCGCAGTTCACCCACGTGATGATGAAAAACGACGAAGACGATAGTAAAAAAATTGTCTATTATTATGTTGTTCCGGGATATAAGCTATCTCAATTCCGAGTTTCATTAAAATTCTTTCAGCCATTTTGGCACGAAGAAGTAACTAACATACACATACCGAAAAAAAATCGCATTTATAATATTAGTGTGGTAGCCTGACCTTCAGAAATCGTCACTCCATCGAGTCTCAGGGCGTCCTATACTAAGCTTTTGTATTTATAATATTATATTATAGTGTGGATATATCTTAAAATACCAATTTTCATCACTATACCTAACAAAGACCTTTCCGAATAAAGTTTCATCGCCCGTTTCTCGCCCTTAAATCATCCCTGTCAAAAAATATTAAAAATATCATTGTTTATTTTGATTGGACTACCCAAACACCAATTTTCATCAATATAACTTCAAAAACAAAGAACTTCCATAGAAGGTTTCGTCTCCCATTTTACCTCCTTAATTCAGCCCTGTCGCAAAATCCGAATCCAAAATTCTTAGCCGACGTCTCCTACCTATAAACTACCTACCTGCCAAATTTCAGCTTCAGAGATCAAGTCGTTTTCGAGATTTCGTGTTTAGTCAGTGAGTGATTTTCGCTTTTATATATATAGATTGATAGGAATCTATATACATTTTTATAAAGGTTTTTTTATTGTCGCCCTATTGACAAGGACTCTCGTAGCGCTATCTCCCTCGGACCGCAATCTCTCGGAAGTACTATATCCAGATCCAGGTATCAAGTCAAAATCCTTGGTCTGGACTTAAAACCCTTTCCTTCTATAATCTATTTAGTTCAGATAATGTACACGAGTTACTATGTACATAAAAACGTTGAAATACTAGGAAAACGACGAATGAAATCATATAAAATTGGAATTGCTTTATAATACTTTAATCTTACAACGTATTAGCACTTTATGGAATACAGTTTTCGACCATACAAGACTTTCAGTGGAGGAGTTCACCTAGCGACTGACGTTACCATAACTAGTTCATAAACAAGAACATTTCTTGCTAAGGCAAAAGGTCCGAGGTACATAAAGGGTTCGCCCTAATATTTGTTTTAAAGGGTTAGCCATAAGGGTTCGCCCTAATATTGTTTTTTCTTGATCAATGCGTAGAAATCAAGTTTATAATTAATAACATCCGATTTATAATGTCATCTAGTAATCAAGTCCGAAAGGTTTTTCTTAACTACTAGGAAAGCAAACTGTCCGCGACTAAGGAAACTCCCCCACTTATAATATATATAATATTTAAATGATATAATTCTAAATAAAACGGATGTAGTCACTAATCCATTAAGTCTGTATCTGCATCGTAGAGAAGATCCTGGAAAAAGGAAGAATATTAGGTTATAAGCATATTAGGTTACCCGAGAAATTACTGGGCATGAGGAGATTTGGCATCAACATCATCATCTCAACGAGCGCAAGGCAGTGCAGCGCAGGATTTTGTTCGCAAGTTCACTGCTGTGTTATGCTCGTGATCACTGAAGAGAGAAGTAAATAGAACGGAAATGTGCGGGCCGCGCTAGCCGGCATTAGGTGCAAATGCGCTTGACAATTCTGCCAATATACATGTTTTTAGACTAAGAATCAAAAAAGACAATTTAAATAGACGCGTAGGAAACCAAACCACATTGCATCGTAATTAGATCAATTTTAATCTGTTGCAAAATAGCATTTCGAGCGTTTTACTTCAAATGCGCGACCAATTATTGACATTATTTCGTCGTAGTTTCTATACGATTGCTTTAGAACATTGTTTTGACAGCCGTTCTAACCTAAGAAGTAGGGCTTTCGCTTTTCTGTGGTCGTGATGCTTATCACGGCTTGAACGGAAACGTTGAACCAACTCCGATGGAGTTGTGAATAGGGGTGCAGGAAACCAGAACGGGATGACTTTTACGGAAATATTTATTTTACCCCCTGACTGATATACATAATCACTGTAAATGATGGCGATTTATTACGATCTACTCAAATTAAATTGCAATTTCTCATTTCATCGTTCATTTCTCATTTTTCTATGTGTGTATATAGTGAACAGGTTCCTTCTAGATATGCGTGCTCCATCCTAGACAAACGCAGATGTGGAAAAGCAAAATAACTTCCTAAAAAAACAATATTTTGTAACTTCGGGCTCACTATAGCATCTCTCGGTAACATTGGGCTGGCCCATCCGTTAAGAGCTTTTTATATTTCGAATGTTGACGGGAATAATAAAACAGTTTGTTAGTAAACAACTGTTGTTATAATATGCAACGTCTTACAAGTATTGTTTCATATGCCATTATCCATATGATGTATTGTTGGTTATATAACAACGCTGTTGTTTTCTTGTAATGTTGTATTGAAATTACAGGACTAGAGACTCACATACAAATGAATACAGTGATGGTAAGATTTTCACGTAGTTCAAGTGCACTTTCTTAACGATTATTAACGATAGCGATAACGTTTTTTAGAGTGGCTACTGCATCACGAGTATGGACTTAGCACACTTTTCCCCCGGCGCTCCAGGTTTTTTTTTTAAATTGCATGTAATCACGCAGCAGGCGTATTTACTTTTTATACAAGGCTAGTACGCATCAAATGAATTTTGCGTGAAAATTGCGTGCTGCTCGAATACATTTTGAATGAGTGTACGCGAAATTCCTAGTTCCAAACTATACTGTGTTAGTTACCCAAGATCAGGGGTTCAATTCTTGTGTTGTCGCAGTTCCAACCTAACCTAACCTAGTGATCTGCGTTACACACTTTTTAGCGCTTCGCCGGCTGCCTTTGTGTGATAAGTCTACAAATATTATTTACTAGCTGCGCCCCGCGGTTTCACCCGCGATGGTTGAGATAAAATGTAACCTATATTTTAATCCAGGGCATGAGCTACCTTCATAGCAAATTTCATCTAAATCCGTTCAGCCGTTTTAGCGTGAAGGAGTAACAAACATACACACACTCACACACCGATAAACTCTCGGATTTATAATATTAGTAGGATATTTTTTTTCTCTTACCGCATCGTCTGCATTGACGTCAATCCCGAGACCTTTAAGTTCTTGATAAATATCGTCAATGCTGGGGCTGTCTGTCTGCAGAAGAGACGAGGCGGCCGGTGGCACGGCGGTCGGGCTGACACTGCGGACATCACACAATACTCAGTCAAGTAAAAAAAGTATAATAAGCATATTTAAAAAAAATACAACCGACTTCAAGTTTGAATGCCTGGATGACATCTTCATATTATCTAGTAATTTCGATTTAAAAACCAAACTACTAAACCGATTTCGATAAAATTTATATGATCGGACCACTTCTGAAATATTACCTACCAAACAAAAAAAAGAATCATCAAAATCAGTTCATAATTGGCGGAGTAATCGCGCAACATACATACAGTCGAATTGAGAATCTCCTTTTTTGAAGTCGGTTGAAAATGATTTTATTTCAGCTTCTGATGTAGCGACAAAATACGTATAGCGTAACCAGTGCTGTACATAGGGCTACCCTCGAAGGGCGATTGGCCCAGTAGCGGGTTGGTACAATCACATACGTCACTGAATTCCTTCCACGGACGTATGTGAGTTGAAATGTTTTCCTTCACCGAAAAGTCAGTATGAAATTCCATTCATGAACTCCAAAGAGCTCACGGGCCTGGGTATGAACCAGCGACCTCAGATTTCAAGTCGAGTGGTCTCCATATTAGGCTATCAGGGCTTTTAAAAAAAGTACGCGTAAAAATCGTTTACAATTTACTTTAGTTCTTCGCGTACACTAGTTAATGTCTTTAATAGACGTCGCATAAAAAAACTGATATTTCGGCCCAAACCCACCCGAAACCCACTCAGTAGGGATATTTCGCCCCAATGAGCCTAACTATAGAAAAGAAAAATAATAGATATAGAAAAATTATAGTAAGTAAACATTACTGTAAGTTAGTGGTCGGATATAAGACTTTTCATCGAGAAATGTGCGCAAACTACAATAGGATAGGGTATAACCAGGGGGGTGTCACTCCGCTGTTTATGTATGTTCGGCCGGCGCTCTGTCCGGGAGGACAATGCAAGGCAGAAGTCAGTGGCCGCCTGCACGCTTGTCTCGTCGCACGTAACTAAGCATACGTGATAGAAAGAGAGCGGTATATCTAGGTGAATATAGCGAGCGGTATCCAGCGCTGTGCGAGTTGAATTGCTACTTTATTGCCTAGTAGATAAGAGTCCTTATTTATTTCAATTCCTTTGCGGAGTGAACATTCTGTACGTAGTACTATTATTTATTCTGTGGTATAACTACAGTATGTAGTTGTATAATAGGGTATAATTATGTTATTTGCATGTGTTTCGTTTATTAAAAATAATGTGATAAGTGGAGAGCTAACTGAATCTGATATTACATAGAAAGAAATCAGCTGCAATAGTTCAAAAATTGAATTAAGTCGGATACTCAGACTATAGCTTCGATCACATCTGGTGATCTATTTCAAGGATTGAAATGAGAGCCCGACGAGTTGGCATGCCACGTGTTACCTGTGTGGCCGCACGCACGTCATGCTCCGTTTTCCTTTGTAAAGTGTCCATAACTAGTTTGACTTGACTTTGACGTTTGACTTTTCTGACTGAACATCAGCCAAAATTTTGGAATACTTGACATTAGCAGAATGCACCCAGTGTGATGCGAAATGTAAAGGAAAAAACAATGAGGGGTGTCATTTTGACATATGTCACAACTGCTACCTTCCGGGCCTTCTCTCGTCGGGATGATCAGTGCGAGGTGGGATAGAGATGCTCTCAGAATGCGGGATAAGTCCGGGCCGACTCGTACCCAGGACCGCGGCGGTCGCAGGGGCCGCGCTGCTCAGCCCGCCTGGCGCCTCGCTCAGCTGCGACACCTTACTGTAGACGATACCATAATATAGCTATCGACGGAAGGACCGAAACTGCAATCGCCTTTTATAAAAAATTTTTGCTCAGTCACTTGAGTTGAAACGGCAGTATGTACTCTACTGCCAAACGTCTATCAGCGTTCGGTATACTACTATCTTAATGTCATTCTTAATTATTGTTCTCTATTATATCTAGCATTTACGTAGGTATATATTTATTGGCAATAAAGTTCTTTTTATCTATATCTTTATCTTTAATAATAATAATAATACGTTTAAAAAAATACAACCGACTTCGACTATCTGGATGACATCTTCATATTTTCTAGTCATTTTGATTTTAAAAGCAAACGACTGAACCGATTTCGATAAAATTTATATGGGACCACCTCTAGAGTTTTTTTTTTTTTGGTAGAGTACCTACCAAACAAAAAAAAACCTCAAAATCAGTTCATAATTGGCGGAGTAATAGCGTTACTACATACAAAAAAAATATACATACAGTCGAATTGAGAACCTCCTTTTTTGAAGTCGGTTGAAAAATAGAGAAGAGATCCGGGCAATCACAGGTGAAACTGCAGTATGTAGTATACTGTCTGCTAAAAGTCTATGGCCGTTCGGCAGTTTACTTGTCCGTCAATGCCAACATGGAAGATTATTGCTTGACAAACATTTGAGAAAAATTAAAAGAGGTATCGCAAATAGTTCTAAATACTAGCAACCCTGATGATTAGAGGAATCCTCTGAATCACCCTCTGACGTAATTATCCACAGTATTGTCAGGAGAGAATAAAAATCTGTTTCAAGATAGTTCTGCCAAACTTTTATATGTCTGGTAGTCTGGTATAGCTTGTTACTATAGCTATATGGACAATCTTTGATAAATAATATGTCTAGATTGAGTCTCGTACTGTTTATGAACGAAAAATGACAGGCCAACATTATTATACTAGTGTGCGTGACAGCCATGTCTTACACTCGCGATGCACCTTTGTCGTTGTTATAGTGTGCGTGCATAAGAGTCGTAACAGTTAACCGCAATTATTTTCGACGCGTTTTGTGTCCATCAGTCTATCTATATATCGTGGTCAACTAATTAGGGACAATCTCTAGTTAAGCCAAATTGTGACTTTTTTTTTCTTTCAACGAGTCTTAACAATATTACATATCTTTTACATGTAAGTATAATTAGTAATTGGTGTGCCCGATTATACAAACAATAACAACTTCTTAAACATTAAACCTCTTTACAGTATAGCTGATAGATTATCATAGTGCTATTTGTTCAAATAATGCTGGCTGGCCATTTAATTAGGGACACTGAGATATTGCGTTCTATTTAAAAAAAAAACTCAATACTCTTTATTTCTTCTCTTATTGTTTCGAGGTAGTTTTGGCGGCAATCCCGATTTTTATTTTAAGTTTTGAAAAATATTTTGAAGAAAAATGGGCATAAATAAAAGTTGCGATCCAACACTACGAAAAATTATCATGAAGTTTGTTGACGAGCATGGTTGGTCATACCGAAGGATAGCAGAACATTTAAATTATTTAAAAACTATGGTATACAATGCAGTGCAACATTTCAGACGCAATAACACAGCTTTAAATGTGCCCAGAACAAAAAGATCGAGAAAAACAACTCCGCAAGAAGATAGAATGATAACCAGGTTAGCTAAGAAAGATCCGTTTCTAGGCTCTATTTTAATTAAACACGAAGTGTTTGGGGCAGACGAAAGAGCCGGTGTCTCAGCGAGGACCCTTCGACGACGTCTGGTAGAAGCAGGGTTGTTCGGAAGAGTGGCTTGCAAAGTACCGTTGTTGAAGAAAGAACATAGAAATGCTCGTTTGGCATTTGCACGTAAATATGGACATTGGACCTACGCCCAATGGCAACATGTATTATTCTCTGACGAGACCAAGGTTATTTTGATTTGTTCAGATGGAAGGCAATACGTACGGCGTCCAGTAAAAGCGGAAATGAATCCAAGATTCACAAAAAAGCAGGTGAAACATGGCGGTGGAAACATTAAAATGTGGGGTTCATTTTCTGGACGTGGAGTGGGACCTGTGAGGAAAGTTCAGGGTAACTTAGACCAACATCAATACAAGGCAATATTGGAAGAAACGATGCTTCCCTATGCTGAGGAGCATCTCCCTATTATATGGACGTTTCAGCATGATAACGACCCGAAACATACCGCCCGTTCAGTCAAGTCGTTTCTTACCAGTCAGTCAGTATCGGTGCTAGATTGGCCAGCAAATAGCCCGGACCTTAACCCAATCGAGCACCTTTGGCACGAAATCAAGAAAAAAGTTGGCACTTATCGTACGACAACTTTAGATGAACTTAATGAAGCTTTTTGTGAGGCATGGGCAAACATTCCTGTCGAAACATGCCAGAAACTGATAATGTCTATGCCACATCGGTGTCAAGCGGTAATTACTAACAAAGGTTTTGCTACTGGGTACTGATTTTACACGTAATAAAATGGAGCTGTTAAAGATATTATAATACTGCAGATTATTAGTTTTGTTTAACTCTATTTTTCATTATAGTTTACTGTCCTTAATTAAATGTCCAGCTACAGAATTATAACTTAAAATTGAATACATGTTTAACCTTTGATATTAAATACTTTTTTCTATTTATTTATTCTTTTATTTACAGCCATTTATAGCATAATAATCGGACCAAATTATGCAATTAATAGGTGCTGAGAAATCAATAGGGTTTTATATTTATATGTACACAACCGGTTATTGCTCTTCACTATCTTGAAAGTCCCTAATTAGTTGACCACGACTGTATATAATTTATCAAAGCGGTCAATATTGTTTCTGTATTTTTGGTGATAAAGTTTATAAAATAAAATAAAATAAAAATATTGGGGGACATTTAACACACAGCGCCAACTAGGCCCACACTAAGCAAAGCTTGTATTATGAAAACCAGATAGCTAAGTAAGTTTGTATAGGCTGAGTGGCCAGCCCTAGTGTCAGAGTTAATGTGTCGCCCGAAGGCCTCTAGATAGCTGATAGAATACTTATATACATATTTTTTTGTAAATGCATACTTAAATGTTTATCGTAAAATGCTCCCTTCCCTCCCCTCATTCGCTTATAATGTAACAGTGCGGATTTGAGCATTAAGCCAGTGAGCGAGGAGAACCGAACATTACAGTGTGCTATATGTAATGATACAACTTGTATCATGAATAGCAGCGACAATGATAAAATGAATGGACTGGAAATAAGCGCACCGATTTTGAAGACTATACGTTGAGCGCCGGCTCTCCACTCGCGTCAGTCATACTCTGCCTTTGCGACATGCGAGCCGTACGATACGACAATACAAACTTCTAATACATGTACATGTGTTCTCTTTTTGTCATGCAGTAATTAGATTCGCTATCTCTATTTTCCGGCAAATGTAATATGCATACTTTTAGCTAGGTATGCTTGATTGTGTTGACTTGTTAATTCTGAACGATTTGCAAGCGCTGGGCTCGTCCATTCCAATAACATCGTCGCTGATTAATAGCAGTGCTTGGGCAATCCGTGACACAATTTTTAATTTGTATCAAATACAATCGAATCTCGCATTGTTACATTACAGGCGAAAGATTCCGTTGAGGGAGCAGTGAGTTGAAAATGTTGATTACGTACTCTGCGGCAGGCTGTGATTGCAGGCGCGGCTGCAGGCGGTCCCGTTCTTCTTGCAAGTTGCGCTCGGTGTTGCACAGTTTCGCGTTAGGCTGTATGTGCTGAAGATTCGAAGCGCTGTGTTTCATTGCCTCCTGGAACCGCTCCAGTTCTATTGACTCCTGCGAATTACTTTACGGGTTATTAACATTATACAGTGACTGCCTAGCTCAGTTGGTTTTATGTCTGCCTTGAGAGCTGTAGGGCGTGGTTCGATTCTCACGCATGAAAAATATTTATAAATACATTAAATATCGGTGGACATTTCACACAGCGCCATCTAGCCCTACACTAAGCTAAGCTTGTACTATGGAAACCAGACAGCTGATAGAATACTTAAATACTTTTTTTTTGTAAATATATACTTTTCATAGTGACAGATAAAGACAGTCTTTGTAATTGCGTATCTATAATATATTTGATTTAAGAACAGCTGTTTCTTTTTGCAATTTTGAGGTTGACTCCCTAGTAAATGCAGGTTGTTCACAATTACCTCCTATGGCTTAGTGCAACCGTTCCGCGTAGCCCTGTTTTCGTACAATGCAAGATTTGAGCGAGTGAAAGTTGTAAAATATACTTTTCCTAAATAAACACAAACCACTTTTTGTGTTTATTAGAGGTAACTTTAATCGCTTTTGGTATTCGTTATTCTTCTTATTTTTCTATTTGTAGACGAAATTTTACAAAATAAAGTCGTTTTTAAATCATAGCAATCATTAATTCGAACATACCAAGACGTTAAACCGAGGATATTTTTTGACATACATGCGCTGCCAATCATGGCAATATAACATAATAATAATACCGTTGTACAGCTAAATTACTGGGTTAATGAGACTCATCATCTGATGTCTCAAAGTAATTAGCGGACACGCAGTGTTGCCATGGCCTTGGTTGTATTAAAAAGTACCATTACACTAAGGGTACCACTACAATATACATAGACATGCGTTATCATTATCAATGTGTAACACCTAGTACCGACCACCTAGTATATAACGTGTTCTAGATGTATTATGTATTTTTAGAAATTTTTGTGTATTTTTTATTTGATGTTTCTTGTGTATGTTCAGTTAGTTTTCTTTTTGTTCTGTTTATTCAATTTATTTTTGGTATTGGTTTTTTTTTATTATTGTAAGAATGCATAGCGTACCGTGCGTGACGTCGCCTGCCGGTCCTAACAGAAAACCAGCAAAGTTAGCAACCAGCATTACGCTGAGTTGGGATCGGTTTCGTGATAAAGAATATAGGTGCTCACTATTTATTATTTAAATTTCTTTCTTTTGTATGAAATTTTGCGTGTTACTATTTTTTTTTGTCTCGAATAAAAAATATTGTATTTGTATTTGTTATCTTTTAATATCTTACATGTCCCGTTTGTCACCATAAAAAAATAGAGCTGACCTGTATCTCCGGGAAGAGGTTCTCGTAATTCACTGGATCGGCGAGGGCCTGCCCCGCCTTCGTGTCGGCACCGAGGGACTCGCGCCACCGCTGCACCACCTCGGATACTTTAGACGGCAGGTACGATCTGCAACCAAGCATTAATTTTAACGGTTTAGTCGCAAATTGTCCCGCGCTCGCAATACATTCACTCATCATCAGGCAGAAGACGTTCACTGCTGGACGTAGGCCTCCTTCATAAGGAGGAGTTGCCATAATCCCCACGCTTGGCAGGTCGCTTCGGGATCGCAAAATGGTAACATCGTTAAAGAGGACGCTGCTGCTGGTCCTCCGAAAGTTTCTGGATGCAGTTTTAGAACACACCTAGGTCCCATGTAACATGTCGCTTTTTAGTTCTCTTGGCCTTCCGATAATTAAATGGAGTTTTTTTAAATTGCAGTCGTGTTTTGAGATGAGCGAGACGTTCGCCTGGTGGTAAGCGTCACGTCTGCCTCTAACAGTAGCGGTACCTGAATTGTGAACTTGCGAATACAATCCTGCGCCGCACTGCACTGAGCGCGTCACCCTGAGATATCAGATGTTTAAATCTCTTCATACCCAGTAATTTCTCTGGTAACATTGCCCTTCAAACCGGAACACAATAATGCTTGCACACTACTGCTTGGTGGTTGAATAACTGGCAAAGCTGTGGTACTTCCCCAGACGGACTCTGCAGTAGAGTTCTAGCACTACAAACAGATTCTAGATTCTAGACTGATTGCTCGTACTTACCTGGCAAATAAAGCGGCTTCTGGATATCTTTTCCTTGTAATTAGCATTTCCAAGCAGACTTGTGGCTCGTTGAGCATGAAGGATGACAAGAAGGCGATATTGTCTTTTCCTTCTGCGTCCGCCATAGTCGCCACATCGCTCAGTAACGGCTTGTCGCCTAAAGAGTAAAATCAGCTCTAAATAAATTCCAAACTAAATAACTCATCTGAAAACCAGCTCGCCGGCATTCTGCGTCGCTATAGTAATTTTTAAACATATGCTAAACGGCTAAAAAACCTTGTACGGCTTACTAAGTTGAAGTTTGTTACTTAATACGCAGAAAGTGGTTAATTCCCACTAATGATTCTGAACAGTTCTTTGCAGTGCCCTGCGCGTCCAGTTTAATAACGCGTTCAGAATGTTGATGGGGCTCCCACGCTACTGCAGTGCGTCGACGATGTTCGCGTGCCTACGTGTGGATTGTTTCTACACCACAATGCGCAAGCGAGCAATGTCACTGGTGCGGCGCGTGCGGGGGAGCCACAACAGCATGCTGGCCGTGATAGCAGGTAGGTTAGATTGCCCATACATTAACCATTGTTGCGGCCTGCACACTGCACATTGCACACTGTAGAAGCTCAAATGTAGTGGAGGTAGGTAATATTAATTTTAATTATAATTTTAATTTTATTAATATGTTTATTGCGTTGACATCATACAATTGAATTGTCATTTTTATAATTTGATTATTTTAAGTTCATAATTTTTATTTCTAATTCAATTTTCATTTCAAACTCAATTTTAATTCCAAATTCAATTTTTAATTTCAAATTCAAAATTAATTGCAAATTTAATTTCAATTTCAATTGTGTGTATGGTACTTATTAATGTGACTGCTAAATTGATGATTTATAATATGAGTCTATGATACTTGAAATAAATGATTATTTATTTATTTATTTTATTTTTTGCTAGAATTGGTAGGATTTCTTCCCCACTAGTCCTATGATTTTATGCTTTACTAACCGTTTCTTTAAGATTAATTAAATTATAAATTATAGAAATTCAAAAATAGTAGCTCTCTCTCTCTCTCTCTCTCTCTCTGCCTGTCTGATTGTTACCTTGTCACGCAAAAGGGGTTAAGATCACAATAAAATTTAGCATGGACATAGCCAAGACTGGAAGAGTCCATAGAATACGTTACATAAATGCGATGTTACGTGTGTGTGTGTGTGAGAGAGAGAGAGAGAGAGAGAGAGAGAGAGAGAGAGAGAGAGAGAGAGAGAGAGCTAGATCTCCAAGTGTTACGTACAGTCCTAAAATAGAACTTATACCAACTGATGTAATCGAAATCATCATATTCAAAAATGTTCACACATTTATTAAATCGCGGCTGCAACCGCGTGGCCCGCGTAGCATCGACATAGACATTATAATTTGTTCAAACTCCTAACCTGTACAAGATGCGAAGAGCAGGAGGGCGCTCAAGTCTTTAGCGTTCTGGTAGCATATCTTGGTGAGGACTGTGTTGGCGGCGGCGGCGGCGGCGGCCCCGAGGCGGGCCCAGCGCGCGGCGGCGGAGCGCGAGGGCGCGCCCTCGGCCACGGAAGCTTCCTCGGCCAGCTGTCGCGCGCGCTCCAGCTCGCCCAGCGCCAGCGCCAGCTCGAACTGGTGCTCCGGCTCCGTCGACACGGCTAAAGCTTGCTGCTTGAAGCCCTGCAAAATAGAGATGTGACTAATATAACCCTTTACCCTAAACCCGGCTGATGATCATAATGATCTAATTTATCTTTGCTGGCTGGTATGTTTTTCTTTACATTTTTTTCTTTTTATGGTTTCAATGTAATGCTTGACAGGGGTACGCGAGTACTTAAAATATTATTTTAAAATAAGTACTGATATCTCCCCTGGACTAGGGGAGACACAAGGACTGAAAAATCCTGAAGTCTCACCCAGGGGGTCACATCAGGAGAGACACGAGACAGTCACCGAAGAAATCGCTAATAGCGATAAGGCCGTCACTTGTGGCGCTAGTTCCTAAGGTAGGGTTTTTATTGTAGTTCTTTTATTTCTGGTGTGCACAGCAAAGAGTTTCTATCTATCAATTACAAGCACAGTTACCGGAATACGGACGAGTTTTTTCTTCCGCAGTCCGGTTGACCGGACCACGGAATTTTGTTACTTTTTTTGTGGCTTCGACACACACACACACACACACACACACTTCGGCTTCGTTTTTGTTCTATTTATTGATGTCGCCGGAATCTAGCGAACGTCACGTGGGGACGTCTACTGCTGAACGAAGGCCTTCCCCTTAGACAGCCACACTGTACGACAACCTGCCATTTGCATCCACCTGTTGCCCGCGACTTTTACAATGTCGACGGTCCACCTAGATGGGGGCTGAGCAGGGCGCTATATAATACCTGTTTCTCAAGAAAGTGCGCGACGCGCGTCCTGTGCTCTTGCGGCACGGTGGGCAGCACGCGGTCCGCGGTCTCGAAGTCGCCGCGCATCACCGCCGTCTGGTACTCCAGCACCGACAGCAGAAGCGAGTATGACACTACGTTCAGCTCCTTGTCGTTCAGGTACAATCTACAATACCACACATATTCTCATGGGAGATAGACAGAGTAACTCTTTAGTATGACTTAATGATAATAACTAAGACAGACTTTGTTAATACTCTTTATTATTTTGTGTGTGTTGTATATTTGTTTGTTAAAAATATCGGTGGACATTTTTACACAGTGCCATCTAGCCCCAAACTAAGCACCTTTTTTGTTTTATTTAAACGAAAACTCACATTTAATTAAATCGGATACTCCGACTATAGACCCGACTATGTGCTAATCAGGACGCAACTGCACGCGCGTCGGGCTCTGTTTTCACTCTTTGAAAAAGGTCACCGGATGTGATCGACAAACCATCAAAACTATAGTCGGAGTATCCGATTTAATTAAACGTGAGTATTCCCGTATAAATAAAACAAAAATGTGTCAAAACCTCGTCAGTTTTCATAATAAGCAAACCTTGTAATATGGAAACCAGATAGCCGATTTATTTTGATTTAATTTTTAAATACATACTACACCCAGACACAGAACAAACATCTATGTTCGTCACATAAATGGTTGCCCTGGGTGGGGATCGAACCCGCACCCTACAGCTCTGAATGCAGACATTCTACCAACTGAACTATAAGGCAGCCACGTATGGTGTTGTATGTGTTCTTTGTTATTGCGTGCGTTCGTTGTTGTATGTATTTTATGTTGTTTGCCCCAGAAAAATTATCTTAACTTGTTAAACAAGGGCTATAAATACAGACGGCACATACTTATAATATGTTCATACTTATTACATTAATAACTAATGAGTTTGAAGGTTTGTGTAAGTAAACGTGTATGTATCTATGTGAGTAAATGTGTAACCAATTACGCGCTGTATCCCAACTATTCTTTAGCAAATATGAATGAAAGACGTACTGCCAAAATGTTCAGAAACTCAACGGTAACATACCTGTTCTCTTTAGCAACGTATCCCAGTATGTACATGGTGTGGTCCAAATGAGAGATAGTGACGATTTCGCCGCCAACATAGTAGTTGAGTCGATTCACGGAGTTGGTGTAAATGAAGCAATCACCCACCCAGAGCCCAGTCTTCACGGTCTCGTTCACTTCACCAACCACCTATAGCATTTGGATAGTTATAGTACGAGTGATAAACAAACAACAACCGAGTTAGAAGCCAGACGTGCAATTAAAAAAAATACAAATTTGCAACATTATAGTGTCGAGCAGAATAGGCTAGATGACTGGTTTTTTTTATTCTCTTATTAAAATGTGGCCCATAAATATGGCTGATTAATAAAAAGAAAATGATAATATGATCAAAAATAAGCTACTTATAAGCATTTTAATATCATGCTAGACAGAGAGAAGAAACAGCAAATCGTGACGTCGCTTCTCTGTACGCCATATAAATTCTATTCTGACAAGTAAGGCGTGACGTATTTTTTTGTTTTGTGGGAAAGGGACAGAGTTGTCTCTAACAAAAACTTTAAACGCTTATATATCAGAACATTATTAACCGATTTAAATTATTTTTTCAATAAACATACTATTATATTTACTTAAACTATTCATCAAAGCTATTGGTTTCAACGATATAAACATCAGTCATCTACCCTATTTTGAACCGTCGTCTGCGCCGTCGACTTTATTATGGTCAAGCGTGGCACTCACAATCAGACGAGCGGCTTGCTTACCTTATCACTCTGATTATTATACGTAAGTATTATGCTTGAGTTTCCCAAAATGTATTTGATTAATTTGCTTCAAATTTATTTGCTGTGTAGGATAGCCTTTAATCTATCATTTTGCATCGAAAAAGTGCAAACAAGCGCAGTGCGCATTAATGTGAATTCTTCGGAGCTTTTTTCGGTATAGTACTCAAACAGTTTGACCACACCCTGTCTTACATTTAGGCGGTAGGGCGGTCTAGGAAGGAGCAAGCTTATCTAGAAAGAACCTTTTTAATCTATGTATCGGGGAACAAAGACTCCGAACACAAAAATAGTGTACCACAGCCTCGCTCGAATAAGTGGAATCGAAATGATTTGCGCGCACGTAAAGAATATCAACTAAGTATTGTTGGTGCTTTGGTCGCGTTTGCTTGGCCACCTGATAGTAAAAAGGGCAGCTGGAATCAAGTTTACCTCAAAAGCGTCTTCGATGCCATCTTCTGTGATGTTACTGTTGGTAGCGCGCGCCTGCGCCACAACAGCGGCATTGTACTTGAGAACAAAGTACGCTTCTTCAGTGGCCAAGCACACTAGATTGCCGCTCTCTGACCAATATACGCTTTTGGGCTGTATGACAATTCTGTAACGAAACAAGATTTTAATTGACCATTTTTTATTGAAGTTGTAGCGCGCAAGCTTCTTCGCCAGCAAATTAACTTAACAATATAATAACATATAATTTGAGCGCTACTGTGTTCGCTAAAAGCTGTTCGCAAAACTAATGAAACTTTCGCTATTAGAACAATTATTTTTTTGTCAGCTCGTGACCATGTTGCAGTATGGACGTCAAGGGAAATAAATTGTTTTAAGCGCGATTACTTATAGCTTGGCAAAAAGAGTAGACATTAATAGAGTATCGCTACCGCAAATTGTTCTAAATACTTTTTTTTTTGTTTTTTAATGACTGATGTTGTTGGCCTCATATGGCCACTACAGCGTCACCGGACTTTAGGAAAACGCAAATTGCGCTCGGCCTAGTTCTGAATACTAGCAACCCCGTAGTATATCTAAGGAAGATGATTGGATGAATTCACCCATTGACGTGATTATCTACAGTTTTGCCAGGAAAGAAAATTAAGTTTTCGTTTCAATATTTTTTTGCCAAGCTATAAGTCCCGGTGATAAACATAATTAAAATTACGCAATCCTATTATTTTTTTCTTAAATAAGCTGCGTTCAACCTCATTCTGTCTGGAATCCGGTGGAATAGGAATCAGTTTACACTGGACTTAAAGCATATGCTTTTTTTTCGCGACTTTCTGTACTATGCTGTGTACATGATATGCCACAAAAATTGTACCAATATCTTAGATGATCGTGTTTTGTTGGCTATGGTACTGAGACGCTTGAGACGGTGTGAAGTTCCAAAGTGATAGCATCACAAATATTCCGACTCCGGCAGAATTATATACCCTCGCTGCGCCAATAATGTGTGATCAAAAACTTTGTGCGTACGTGTGAATGTCCAGTAAGGACGCTAGGTACTTTAATCGTTTGCAGTGGTAGGACTCTACTGCAGAGTCCGCCTGGGGAAGTACCACACCTTTGCCAGTTATTCAAACGCCAAACAGTAGTGTGCAAGCATTACTGTGTTCCGGTTTGAAGGGCAATGTTACCAGAGAAATTACTGGGTATGAAGAGATTTAACAGGGTGACGAGCGCAGTGCAGTGCGGAGCAGGATTGTGTTCGCAAGTTCACAATTCTAGCACTGCTACTGTTAGTGGCAGGTGTGACGTTTACCACCAGGCGAACGCCTCGCTCGTCTCGTCACTTGATTTTATAAAAAAAAAACTTATTTGCCGGGCGTTTTTTTTGACGCGACTATTTTAATTTTACCCTTAATAAGAAGCATAGCTCTAACTTATATTAAAATAACTGGCAATCGTCACTTATACTTCAGTGTTGTAGTAAATCACCAGTTCTCGTAGCGATAAATCAATAGCCACTACGCGAATATTGTTTCGTCGTCTTTGAATTGCAATTAATACAAAAACACGTCGCAACTGCGATCATTAAAATTAATGTTTTGTAACAAAAATAAGGTTTCAGTTAGCATATTGTAATATTTAAAGTATCCCGCATATAAAACGCGTTATAAAGGTTTACCATTAACGGTAATCAAGTTGAAAGGGTGTCGTTGTTCACGTCATTGTCAACAACACTTAATAACCATAACCATATTAACCAACCCTGAAATCGCGAAAGAAATATAAGTTGCATAGGCATTACACTTAAAATATAAAAAGCAAAATTCGCTACTGCCCCTACATAGCATAGCCATGATATAATTCCACTATATACTTTTTTTTTTTCCTAATTTTTGGCATAGCTTTGTGCATTCTTGTGTTATGCTATCCAACACGACTACTCAATAAGATATTGATAAAATTGGTAATCACTGGTATTTTAAGACGGAAGATATCATCTGTAAAGTACCATTATTTACAGTTTTTAGCTAACTGTATTAATGTACGTTTATTGCGTTCTAACAGATTTTACCTCAGATATGCATATTTCTCAAAACTTTTAGGCGCTTTAAATAGACACGCCTGCATATTGAAATGGTAACCCTAGATCAAGGGAGATCATGATGAGGAATCATTTACAAATAACATAAATACAGAATGATATTCTGTAGAGATGCCCGAAGACGCGTGGACTATTCCAGTCCCAGTGAACTATGACATGCGCAAACTATGTTTAGCTTTATATGTATGTATGTTTGTATCCAAACGATAATGTATGTATGTAACACACAACTTTATAAGAATGTCTATAAATTAATAAAAATCTGGTAATCTGGGATCTCGGTAAGCGAGCGGTAACACTCGGTTGTGGTGATTTTACGGCTTTATACACAAATAACGTAAATAATTGGCATAAGCACCGAGTCTGGGCATCCTTATAAACTATCATTTCTGCAATCATATGACGGTAATGATTAAAGACATTCGCAACATGGTGAGCATCACAGCATGTTTCAGAATAACCAACGAGAATATAATATTTTTTCACCGTCTGATATGCTCCAACCGTTCCCAGTCGTAGAAAGAGAACGCCATTCCGCTGATGGACTTCACTCCCAGCATGTGTCCTCCGAATATACCTGAAATTTCATACGTTTTGATAAAACTATTCAATGTTTTACACACCACGCCAAACATAAAGTCATTGTGTATTCCATATTCATTTATTTTGTAAGTTTCAATTACATGTCAATTTAATTTAAAATAGAGATATCATAACTTAAAATAGTATAAATAATAAGTTACACATGTCATAATAAATAATTAAAATTGTATAAAAATAGTCAGTTAGAATAATTAAATAATGTCATTGTACATAATAGGATCATATTATTTCCGAGAGCAGGGTTGGTCTCTAACAGAAATTAAGAAGAAATCCGCTTATGAATTCGTGGGGAAAGCTTGATAGTAAAAAATTCTAGTACCTTCGGCTCCATACTCTGGCTTGAAGCTTTTCCTCTCTTTAAAGTTCCTGAACACTTTGATAGTGCTCGAGTTCTCTAGGGTGGCGTATTCAGAGCTATCGAACGCCCATACGAACTCCTGCGCATTGCCAAACGCCTTATTCCTAAGCGCCATCGCCGTATAGATTATGTACTCGCCATCACCGCATACTACGACGAACCTGGGTGAGAAATATTCCATTATAATTACTCTTGTAACCAGTGAAGTAACATATTTTTTTAGGTATATGGGATTACGCTGAACAGTAGACACTGAAAGGTTCATAATAATCATCATTATGAACAACTTTCAACATGGGACCGGACCGCCTTTGATATTATAAAAAAAACTAACCCATAGAAAAATAAAATTTACACTCAATTAAAAACTGTTATTTTTCCACGATTTCAGGGTAAGTCATAATAGTAGAAGTTATTCATAAGGATGAGTACAATGAGTTCGTTGCGAGTTAGTGCTACCGTTTTTTGGTAACCCCATACAATTTTAATTTATAATTTTTAGGTTTGTGGTATACAGGTCTGGTACGCACCTGCCATTGGGGTTGTGTGCAAGGGTCTGCGGGTAGATCTCACACGCACCGAGGTCCTTTGCCACCACTGGTACTCTTTCGCCGTCTTTCATTTCCGTGCCTGTAATAAACAAGTATTGAAATCAGGAGACTTTATGGACTTTATGGAGACTTTTAACAATTTATGGCAGGAAAATATATACCATGGAAATTATATCCTAGAATATTATTTCTGTGCCATGGATGATTCCTTTTTGTTTGTTTTTATTATGAGGGGTTACGTTTAATTAAACAAAAACAAAATAGCAAACAACAAAAACAACTTAATTAAACAAAAATGTGTCAAATCCAGTTTTCATAGTAACATTTGAGATTTCTAAAATTCTATGTTTAAACAGGTTTACTTTATTATATGTAGTTTTCACATTGCCCTAGTCCTAGAAATATAACAGTCAAACCCAAATTCATGTATTATTTACAATTAAACACAATTATAATTGGTTAACGGTGGTGAGCATTGTCCGATCCCCAAGCCGCCTGCCAAGCGTGGGGATTATGGCAACACCCCTCTATTAAGGGACGCCTTCGTCCAGCAGTGGGCGTTCTATGGCTGATGACGAAAGTTATACTTTATACTGTGTGTTTATCATTGCATAAAATGCCTAGACCAGGTTTAAAAATAGATGTTTACTTCATACAGCGCCTGAACATTTTAGGCATCGTATATAACGAGATATGTATAGAAAACTGGAGCATATACATAAAAATATACAAAAAACCGAACATATTCAATATACTTAACAGTGTCAATTTGTAGGTGAAGTGATAGTGTAAAAATAGTAGTAATTAATTTTAAACACGATTTTAGTTTTATTATCTTTAGAAAAGATTGGGAGAGATTGGGAGAGTTAAAACAGTTTTACCTCATGTAAAGTTCATCATGGCATGACTTGCTTCGCTTTACTTTTGAGACTCGACATCGACTGTATGTGACTTGTTCGACACTACACTTTATAGTGTGTGTGTTCGATAGTGTTTTTTTTATATTTACACAATAGATAGTAAATGCATAATACGCAATGCCACATTATTCTCAGGAGGTAAAAAAAACTCTAGCACTCCTAATAAGATTACTGACCTTCAGGAAGTGCTTTCAAGTTGACCTGTTGCATCTCGGAGTGCTTGGCCCAGATGATTTTCCCTCCATTGACATCCATGGAGATGGCTGGCTCTTCACGACCCACCTTTATCATGATTGTGCCTTCATCGTACCTGCCAAATCACAAAGTCGTTTTATAAAATGATTACGTAAATAACTTATCATAATTTACCTGCCCTTATCCCTACTATGTGGGGTCGGCACGGCATGTTTCCTTTTCTGTATCAGGGCCCATAATACAAAATACAATATTCCATAAAACTGTATTAACATTATTATTATTTTTATTTACAATAGATTTTTATAGCTAACATTCTAGGTGTTTGGCCACAGCTCAGTCACAAAGACCACCTCAGTAAACACTTAGAACCATCTAGTAAAACTGGTTGTAATAATGACCATGTACAATTTTTACTACGAAAAAAATAAACATAAATTCTTACTAACATTATAAATGCGAAAGGATTTGACCGTTATATTATTCTCCTTTGACTTTCGTTTGACACATGTAACCCGGTAAAATGAGGGTCAGGGAGATAGACATATTATATATGGGTTGCCACAAGCAGGATGTCAATGCAGGACTCTTCACCCCCACTCCGAATAAAAATTTAGGGTCAGTTCCTGTTATATCATCGCTGCGGTTGGAACCATGGAGCGTCACTACTAAATAATAAATAGTTACCCGATGGCGACGTTGTTGGAACCGTGCATGGCGGATATTGTCCAGACGCGCTCGAAGCCATAGTTGACGGAGGCCTTCAGCCGGTACGTGCCCGCGTGCCAGATCCTGATACTGCCGTCCTCAGAACCGGTCAGCAGGATCGGCACCTCGGGGTGGAAACACACGGCAGACACGTTCTGCGCGTGACCTGCCCGCCCAAATGATTTATTAGAAAATTCCCAATGTGGCAAAACTATATCACAATACTAAAAACACTCATTAAACTACTCATAAATAATAATTTAAAACTTTATAGGCATTATTACTTTTGACACAAAAAAGCAGTTCAAAAACACACATGCCCGTTGGGTGTTTAATATTTTTTTTCCATACTTACTTTCCAAAGTTTGAACACAGGTCTTGTTCTGGTAGTCCCATATCTTGACAAGGCGGTCGTCAGCACCGCTGATAAGGTATGGCTTATCGCCGCCATGGTAATAATCCACACAGTTTACTCCTTTCTCGTGCCCTTCCAGTGTAAAGTTAGAACTGGAAGAACCAAGCTGCCAGACCTGAGAACAATGCATTTGATGTGTCTCTTATCGGCATACATATTTAAAAGTTTTTTATTATTTGGTATATTTTTTAAATAACAACCAACTTGGTTGTTATGTCAACACCAAAGATAATGTAATACTATACTAGATTCAACACTCAACACTGATTTACTTCGTGAGTAGATGAGTAGTTACTTATTTATTTATTTATTTAATGATAGACGAGCAGCATTTGCTGATGTGTCTATATTAGAGGGGTGTCACTCCGCAGTTTAGGTATGTTCGGGAGGCGCTCCGCTCCGAGAGGACAATGCAAGGCAGAGGACAATGCAAGGCTGAGGTCAGTAGGCGCCCGCTAGCCTCGTCGCACGTGACTAAGCATAATATAATAAATAAAGTGAGCGGTATCCAGCGCTATGCGAGTTGAATTGATACTTTATTGCCTAGTAGATTACTAGTCCTTATTTATTTCAATTCCTTTGCGGAGCGAACTTTCTGCACGTAGTACTATTATTTATTCAGTGCCTATATCAAACGGTGTTGAAATTCAGTATTTGTCTTCTCGTTTTTTCAATTTAAATATTTTTTATTTGTTTGGCATCATGTTAGTATGTATTTATAAATGTTACTGACCTTGACCGTGGCATCTAAGCTGGCGCTGGCAAATGTGTTAGTGTCCTTCGGATTAATCACGACCTGCATTACATAGTGAGTGTGTCCCTCGAACACTTGCTGGCATGCCCAGTTGCGATCCCAATTCCACAGTTTTATGACCAAGTCATCTGCATCACAAATAATCGCGTATTATTTTATGTTATATGCATTAGTTTTGAAACCGTATTTTTTAGGTCTGGTGATGATGAATTACATCATAAGCCAGCTAAAAAAATATATTCATCAATTAAATGCTTATTGTAATAGTAAAATAAACGATTTGCAGGTTAAATTCTTTGTTCCTTTTGAGCTGGGGGATTAGTAATTGAATGATGATGAATAATTGAAACGTAACGTTCACATAAAGGGGCAATGTGGTAACATTTGAAGGTTACATGTTCATCATAGGGAATAAACCTTCTAGGTGTGATACTCAAGTGAATATACTTCATTTAGAATTCAGGAGAATGCAGGAGAGAATGTTGATGTGAATCAATGGTATTGCTAGTATTGGCATACACCCAAGGCATTACCAATACGAGTATTGTATTACGATATTGTATTACGGTATTGTATATTGCAATACGAATATTGTATTGGTAATGCCTTGGGTATATGCCAATACTGGCAATACCATTGATTTACATCAAATAATATGTTTTACCCAAGGCATTACCAATACCGTATTGGTAAGATATTACCATTATAGACTTGATTAGCCTTAGCTCACAACTGTAATCGGATAACAAAAGCTGTATGGATGTTGAATTATTCTTATGCTAACTTACCACTACTGGTTAAAATATAGGGCTGTGTAGGGTGAATGGCTATGCAGCGGACGTAGTCAGAATGAGCTTCGAAAGCATGTACGCGCTCAAGTGTATTGTAGTTAAACACACGAATCTGCATGTCATCTGAGCCGGTGATCACCCAGTTCTTACGAGGCACGAACTTGGCGGCCCGCACTGGTTGATCACAAACCTGTCAACAGGATTTTCCATCTTAAACATGAGTAAAAATAAACACAGAAAACTCATAATTGGTACTTGGTCAGTAGGCATATTCCCACACTAGTATAGCCACTGATGGGCCTCTTTGAAGGAAAGGATGCAGGAGGAGCATGAGGAAACCTGTATTTATTCAGAGAAGTAATTCAATGGTTTATGTGAACCTGTCAACTCACACCAAATCTCCCATTGAGAGTAGGAATAAGTCTAGAAGAGGCATGTTAGAAGCTTATGTTTGATGTTCCAAAGGCCTAATCAGTTACTCGTGTTCAAAGTTATTTACATTATCTCATCAATCATGCAATTTTATGCACATTGAGGGTTTATTTGGTTGCTTTCTGTTGGTAAAATAACCATTCATAATAATATGATTTACTAATATGTATTCATAGTGTACCTAATGCTCATCATGTACTAGGAATATTCAGTAAAAAAATCAGATTTCAGATTTTATAAGATTTTCACAAGACGATGTGAGTATGTAGCACCCCCTGATGCATCAACTATGTAATTATTAACATTTTAGATTTTTACTGCAGTATCAAATTGAGCCTATTCTTATAATTTTTATTCGAGGCTATAAAAACATATAAATAAGAAAATATAATCAAGCAACATAACCAACTAGTAGTTCAGGGTGAAGTGAGACTTTGCAACTTCCATATCTTTCAAGCCCCTTAACCAATTTGGCTGATATTCGAACTTGATAATTGGATTTGCACAAACTACATGCCTACAAAATTATATAAAAATTAGATCAACCAAGATGAAGATCAACGCTAGGAATTTGCAAAGTGATAAGGCACAGTATGACAAGAATGGCAACTAATCTATCAAATGAAAAAATATATTATAGAAAATATTTAGGTATGCTCAATCGCCTCACCTCAAACCTCTTAATCTGTGCGTGTGTTTCATAGTTCCAAATGTTGACATCTCCACTGTAGAGGGAACACAGTAGCCACGGTTCTGTGGGGTGCTGATCCACGCATTTGACACGGTCTGACCGCGCCGTCAGCTTCCTCTTGATTTCCAGGCGAAGCGACTCCTCAAACATGTCAATACAAAGTCTTACCCACTCTAATAACACTAATTACACAAGTATTACAGCGCGGAACGCCGACATGAAATCATCCACGATCCAATGCCAACAATCGAATAGCTACGTGGCTAAAATAGTATCTGGTCGGTTATTCCACGAAAGGCCATTTCACGAGGGCGGTTTTAGGTATTTACTTAGTTACTTACCATTTCTATAACGTTAAAACATGAAATAATATCCTCTGAATTCGGAGAAACAGTACGAGAATCTTAAATTTGACAGGTTGGGTGGACGTGTCACTACTTTTTTTTTTATTTGATGCAACGCATGCGTAGATAAATAAAACTTTGACTATGGTTTACGGGGTTGCCATAGACTTTTAGGGTGGCCATATAGATTTTTGGGGCGGCACCAAATGCAATGGGAATCAAGTCCAAGAGAGATATCCTCGGAGGAAGAATTTCCCTAATCTGACCTCCGAGGAATCAAACTTGGAGCATCTAGCTCTATCTCTCTCTTTGGCTGGATAAGTACCCATCTTGCTTTTGCTTTGCTTTCGTAAACAAAGTTAAAAATCTCAGAAAATATATGACATTGGCAAATACACAAAGTGCGACGCCATAATCCTCTTAGAGGATAGAAGAAACTCGGGAGTTTGGCGGCAACACGAAAAAATCATGTCACTGTCGCTGTATTTTTTTTTCTTCTTTCCCCAGTAGGGAATTTTGGCTCCGCGCGATAAATGCATTTGCCATTTTCTAGTATTTTTAGGTTTTGTCTATTATTTTCTTAATCTTGTGTTTTTTAGAGAATTACGGCCTTACTTAAAAAAACTTATCAACCGTTAGTCACTGCTTAAGATGCTCTGCCATCTTTTCTCTAACGTGAAGTTGCACGTGCTAGAAAACGACAGAGAAGTTTAAGCAGTTACTAAGAGAATCGAGATTATTTTAGGTAAGGCCGATAATAATTAAAAATGGTGGTGTTTTGTTCATTAATTGTATTGAATTACATGCAGGAGTGTGGGTAAGTTATATAATATATAAAAAAAACTATCGAAGATAGAACAAAAAAATGTTTTACAGTATTAAAGAACACATCAGTATATATAAAAAACTTCCCGATACCATACGCCCAACTATTTTAATTATGTTACTATATCGACTTTTTTACATCTTAAAAGTTGATAGAAATGGCGACCAAAATCAGACCACGTTATCCATACCTTTGTATGAACCCTTATCCAAATAAATCATTTCAATCAAAACATTCATTCATTCATTAACATTCATTGATTTCATTTTTCAATCTAAACAAAATACTAATTGAAAAATAAACGCCGGCTCGCCGCGCCGCTGCACCGTAGTGGTACTATTATTAATTCTGTGGCTGTGCCGTGGCCGGTTACACCACAGAATAAATAATAGTACTGAGTGGTTACCTCTGTGGTAGTTACACGCAGCGCAGCAGGCAACGCCGCGAGGGAGAGGGCACCGAGGTGCGGGAGATGGGCATGCACATCAAATTCCTCCAACCTGCGCGTGGTCGGCTCTCAAAGCAGCGGACGCAACCAATATTGAATTTTTTGACTTTTTTCATAGCAAATTATTTCCAGAACTACTTATAAATTAATTTATTCATAATAATTAATAACAAAAGTTTGCATGTGGTCTGTTGTTAAGACATAGATGCTCACTAAGAACGGATTTTATCAAATTCCACCCCTAAGGGGGTAAAATAGAGGGTGCAAGTTCGTATGGGAAAAACTTTAGTGCGATAAAATTTCGTACAACGGGCAATGGAGAGAGCTATGCTCGGAGTTCTGTTGCGCGGTGGGTTGGCGAAGGCATTTCGAAGGGGTTTGGACTTTGATTTGGTACTTAAGTACATAAAACTGAAAAACAATGTAAATAAAACATTTAAAAAAACTTTGAGTTTAAAAATAGGATTATGGATTAAAAAAATATATAATAAAATTATCAATACAATACAATAACACCATATAATGGACATTACAAACATAATACACTACTGATAAGCACAAAAAGCGGTCTTATCGGTAAAAGCGATCTCTTCCAGACAACCATCGGACGGAAAGAAAAAGTTAAAATGTGAAATAGGGACGGAAATGGGAAATAGTTTGTTTTTTTAATTACTTATGTCCTGCATAAAGATACATTTACCTTCCGTTTAAAAAAAAAAAAAATGTCCACCCGTGCGAATCCGGGTTTTTTTTTCTTAGTTCTTGGCATCGCACGTTGTGCATTCTGCCAGGGTCAAGTTTATTAATTTCCAAGCTTTTTTAAATTAGAATCTAGTCAAATATGTCATGAGTCACAGTCAGTCACACGAAATTAGTCATAGTCGAGTCCAAATCATGCCCTAGTAAAATTGTGGCGACTTTACTTTTTTCAAAACTCCGTAGAAGCTCATTCTACGGAGTTTTGAAACAACACAAAAAGACATGTTACACCATATTAAATCACTTGCCCACACTCGTGCATGTAATTCAACACTCAATGAATAAAACACCACCATTTTAAATCATTCATTCGCGAAAAAAAACAAGTTTAAGAAAATAATAGAATGCAACGACATGATTTTTCCGTGTTCCCTCCAAAACTCCGACGTTTTTTATTATATACTAACCGCCCTAACAGTTATTACTCGATCAAATAAAAGCCCTTAAATTTTGTGACTACTACATTTGGTCGGATTCGCGATATTTTCACTTTTAGCGCATTACGGAACGCAGCATATATTATATAATCGTAATCTTTGTTTATCCACTTTTAACCGACTTCAAAAAGGAGAAAGTTCTCAATAAGTGTTTCCTCAGAAATCCGTCATAAAAAAAACAGTAAAGAAAAAAAAATTTTTGAATGAGTTAAATCCTCCAAAGAACGTATGTACTTTCATATTGGTCCCATAAAATCGGTTCACTGGTTTTTTTTTTTTAATCAAAATAAACTGGAAAAAAAATCATCCAAGTGCATAAAATAAATCGAAGTCGGTTGATGTCCTTTATGATTTTCCTCATTTTATACCGACTTCAATAAAAGAAGATGTTCTCAATTCGGTTGTTTTGTTACCCTCTAACCAGAACTCCTTCATTTATAACTATAAATTTCTTTGATTTGTAATAAACAGATTAGTAGTTTTTTTTTAAATTTATTTGTAAGGCTATGCGTTCAGATTGGTTATTTAATATTGACAAGGATATAAAAATTGGTTTTTGTATACTAACTTCTTATTAATTTGTGTAATTTTCGGGTCTGAACCATTAATCAATTCCTAAAAAATTAATGGAATGTAAATAACAGATACAAAGTACCTATATAAAGTAATTAATTAATTATTTACCTGCTAACGACATCGATGTCTTGTCTCTTACACACTTCTGGCACTTCTACTATCGATAGTTATCGATAGCAAACAGAATATCAAAAAATGATACTATTACCACAGAAGAAATAATAGTACCCCCTATTACATCAATACTGTACTATCGACAGTTCTATCGATATTTTCACTATTGCCAACTTGAGTATCTTTATCCAGTTCTACTATTATTTCTCTGAGATTGCCAAGCTATCGATAAGACTATCGATAGTAGCCTATTGACCGGCAACACTAATTCTAACCGGATGACCCCTCCCTGCTGTTGCTGTGACTCCGTCATACAACTATCCTGTTCCGGTCACATTGCTGGTCAACACGGGTCACCGCGACATCAACAATTTCTTCTACTATATAGGTTTTGCTGAAATTTTGCAAATTGCTTGCCTCTGGGTCATACTGGCTTTTCAATTCTGCACCATACATTCACCACAGTCATTTTCAAGTCTTGACCATCAGTATTGAGAAGACATATCGATCATTAGTTCGCTTCTTCTTTCGACAGATAATTCTCACTACAAGATAAGAGATTTCATAGCTCATGCTTGAACATGAACAAACAACGTGGAATCTGCAATACACGTTAACACGGAAGATTATAGTTAGCAATTTATAATACTTATGTTTTTTTTTTTATACATTCAAGTGACGAGACGAACAAGATGTTCACCTGGTGGTAGCGTCACGCCTGCCACTAACCGAAGCAGTGCCAGAATTATGAACTTGCGAACACAATCCTGCGCCGCACTGTGCACTGCGCTCGTCACCCTGAGATATTAGATGTTAAATCTCATCATACCCAGTAATTTATCTGGTAACATTGCCCTTCAAACAGTAATGCTTGCACACTACTGCTTGGCGGTATATATAGATATACTGCCAATATGTTAAAGCCAAAGTGTAAGCGGTTACTTGTAAGGCTGCGCGCCTGCCACAGCACGACAGTGGAAAATCGACACACTGATGTACAAATAAAGTACCAATTAGCTTTCAGGTACTGAATATGACACTGACCTGGGTATGCCCTAAAACTACATCCAGCACCACCGGAGGACGGGCAGCAGCGTCCTCTTAGTTAACGGTTAACACCCTTTCATACTTTCCCAGTAATAACATAAAAATAAAACAACAATTTGGTAGATTATTAAAAAAATATATTATTATGCATATAATCTATAACAATATATTTCTTTTCTTACATAAAACGATATAAAGTATACACTTGTTCTAATTGAAATAATTAATTTCTTATTTCATTTTTCAACCGACTTCAAAAAAGGATGTTCTCAATTCGACAGTTTTATTTTAATGTCTGTTACGCGATTACTCCGCCAATTGTGAACAGATTTTAATGATTCTTTTTTTTGTTTGGTTGGTAATAGAGAGGTGCTCCCATATAAATTTTATCGAAATCGGTTCAGTAATTTGGTTTATATATCAAACTTACTAGTAAATAAGAATATGAAGATCTGAAGTATAGTAGATAGATAGAAGTATATGAAGATGTAATCCAGGTAATCGAAGTTGAAGTCGGTTGTTTAAAAAAAAAAGTGTATTATGTATTTAGTTGATTCATGAAGAGATTTTCCGCCCCTTCTTTTAATTACAACTATTTGGAAATAGCATAATATAAAGGTGTATATTTGGAATGAGCCTGGTTACGCTATTTACGAAATAACTAGGTATATTTCCCGGTTTAACCGCCATAGTCCACAGGTAAACTTAAACCATGTAAGTCCTCGCGATATGTCTTACTGCCTTTCACAAAATTTCATCGAAAAGTGCAGTAGTTTAGGCATGAAATGGTAACAGGCAAGTGTGTTGCTTTGGCAGTTATGATGAATGTTATGCCTAAAACTTTAAGAAATCAGTGTACAAACTTATTTAAAAACTCATTTATAACTAGTTGATTATATGATTTACGTACGATTTAAAAATCTTAAAGATTAATATAATAATATAAAATTCATGTCAAGCTATAAAAAAAACTTATCTTATGCACGCTTTGCTACTAATGGCCGCGCCCGTGAGTAACGTGCGTTAATTGGTTTGGTTGTTAGCTTTCACAGTACTTTAAGAGAGGCCGGCAAAAGAAGCGTTTATGGGGCATTGTTGGCTGTAATTCTAAAATGACTTCAGATTTTAGTAGGAAAGTGCAATGAAACTTGATTACAGATCGTAATAGTTATTTATGATACTAGTGCGGTAAGTTGGTTTTTACAAACGAGTAGACGAATGTAAGCCCGAGGCGAATTCGAGGGTTTACCATAATCACGAGTTAGAAAAAAAAAAATCCGCACGAGTGTCATACAACATTTTACAACACATTTGCGAGAAAACAGTAATATTTAAATACACTTGATTATTTTGTTTATAAATATCAGTCAGAAAGTCGCAACTAAATACTTGACACTGGCAAATGCACAAAGTGCAATGCCATAAGGAGGAAAGAAGATAAAATCTTTGATGTTACTATTATGAAAATGGCGCGAATTTGCAAATGGCGCCACGTGCGCGTGGAGAAAATAAGAACGACATCTTTCGTTTCATTTTCTCTTTAGTATTAAAGTGAGGCAAAAGTATTGAGCAAAAGCACTTCCAAGGAGGTTCGATCATTTAGCTTATTTATTCTCGTAATGTGAAACTTTCCAGTGAATTTCTTATATATTTTATTTGAAATTAATAAAAATACCGTAAAGTTTACGCACGGTACTATACACAAAGCAAAGGCCCTATTCTTATACAACTGAGCGTGCGATAAAATAGGTACTTAGCAGAGAGTACCTACTTTACCGCACGCTCCGTTGTATGTAATGTTTAACTTTCGAACGATGTACAGGCTTCGTAAATGCTTTTTTGAGCAAATATGTTGTAAAATGTAAGAATTATAATGACGATGGGGCTACAAGAGAAAACGAGAAATGTTAGATGAAAATTAATCTTCTTTAAATCTATCGGCCTTTTATGATTTACTGTAGCTGCCAGAACGCTTCTTAGCATGGCTCTAGTAATAATATTATCATTACCGTGTAAATACGTCATAGGTTTGTATATGCCAAGTTAAATACATAGATTCTGTTATACCATTTTTATGAACTAACCTAGACAGATCCAAAATTATCTATCTACAATTTCAGTTTATCAGACAAGAACAACGATGTTAACAAGTTTTGTTTAAACAGTGGTAGAACAGAACTAGCACCATGTACAGAATACATATTCATAACATCAGGACAATATTTTAAGATGTTAGATGAATTCATATAAAAGGTGCATCAAAAAAAACTCGCAGGTGTAGTTAACAATTTTTCATATTACGTCGGGTATCCGTATTATTTCGGGACTAACACGGTACTGGTAGGACCACGGGCAACAAACGAAGGCATTAAATGTGATTCCTATTTTATATTACTTACACCAGAATTTGGAATGTACTAAACGTATGGTATGTTATTATTTTCATACTAACCGGGTGACAATTTATTGTCTTTTTTCTGTACAGTAAAAATGTGATAGCTGTACATCAGCTGTCTCACTTGCATTTTTTTCACATTATTTATTATACAGGATGAGTTCTAATGAGTTAGTATCCTTTTATCATGGCATGGGGCCAACACAAAAAAAATCGAACTGGGCAAAATGTATGGAACAGCTTTTATTTTTGTTATAGTTTGTAATAGATGTGAAGAAGATAAAATCCTTTTCGTCCCGGCCGTTTTGAATGTAAATCACATAACAGCAGCAGTTGCCGTTTTACATGATTTGTGAATGCTTGTAAAAAGTTCAAAAGAAACAGTAAATATTTTAGATATAAAAAAAGTTGTGTATATTAGAGATATAAAGCTACCCCATACCACGAGTGTTTCAAGTCCATTCTGCAGGTAAAGAGATGAGGGGAAACAAACACACATATACACATAAACTTTCACATTTTTTAAAAACGACGTAAAAAACGATATAGTTAAGACTTACGAGCTACAGAATAATAACACCTGATAAAAATAACAAAATACATGATATAACAAATTATATATCTGATCTAAGTATCTTCGCAATGGAAGCTTAACCGAGTCAGAAAATCTATATTATAATATAATAACGTGATTCTCGGAGGTGCAAAACCATAAAAGGATCATCCTTTAAATTTTTTTTTTACATAAATCAACTCTACTTCGCAAGAAACTGCCGGTATTACACATCCGGCTCATAAAGACGTGTAGTCCGAGAGGCGAGCAACCAAAAACTGCAAGCATTTTCTAAAGGCAGATTTTTAATATTACGTCACTGGAAAAGAAATAGGTCAGATTTTAGAAAGTACTTGCATGATGTACCGATTTTTTAAGATATGACTGACGAAGGTAAAACTTATTTTTAATGAATATACTCGTTTATTGCGCGTGGTACACCAGTCTTACTACCAGTAGTACCATGGGTAAAAAAATACCCCGTAGTACTACCAAGCGATCCAGTAGTACCACGGGAAGGTTTTTTTTGCCCGTGCTCGCAAATTAATTTGAATGATTAATGATTTTAGAAAGTAGTTGCGAGGTGTATAGTTTTTTAAAGCCGACCCGCGCCAAACTCTAACGAAAGTGGATGACTGACGGCAGACTTTCTCTACTCAGTTACACAGTACAGTTAACTAAATAAGTGATGTAATATAAAAAATCAGCCTTTAGAAAATGCTTGCACTTTTTGGGTCGCTTGCCTCTCGGACTAGTAATCCTACATATACAGAACGAAAAAAAAGTTACGTAAATGTTGCTGCGTCTATAAAACTTTTGTTTTATAATGGCTTCTATTACGTTTTTGCAGAGCTCCAAAAATCAATACATACACGAATACAGTTTGCCATAATATGCGACAACCCTTACAATTTCCTCATGTTGCGATTCCGTTCATTTACTTGAGGTAACTCTTGTAGAGCAAAACGGAATGTGCCGTGTGATAATCTGACTCCAGCAAGTATAACATGTCGCGCTGGGTAACGCGCTTGACACGGGTAAGCGGCGACACCTGGCTGCGTCCACTCTGTCAGAATACAACACAAACAATATATTAACTACTGCTAGTCCTCCGGTGGGTCTTGATGCAGTTTTACGACATATCCAGGTCTCTCGGTTAACTGTGGTGAGCATTCCGCGATCCCCAAGTTGCCTGCCAAGCGTGAGGATTGTGGCCCCGCTATTAAGGTTACCTGGCTACCTTGGTCCAGCAGCGGACGTCTCCTGGCTGATGATGTGAATATAATAACTGTTTTTTAAATAAAATGGGCCCAGTATCTATTTACACATCCTGGGACATGACACACACATAAATTGTTAACATAAATGACAGACTTTAGCACAGTCGGCAGTAATGTCGGTAGTAATAATATTGTCGATTTTTGTTATAGAAATATAGAACAAACAATCAGGAGCGCTAATTAAAATCTGACCCACGGAAGCCCTCTGTTGTGAAAGCCACTCATTCAAAGACTGACCGTATTGTTAGTTGCTAAACTTAGGTGATCTTTAAGACGCACTTAATCAAGCTACGCCACCAGCGTATACCATGATTTATAGCTCGACAAAAAAGAGTAGTAATTAATATCGGCGCCACTATCACAAATAGTTCTAAGTACTAGCAACCCTGTTTTACGTCAGAGGAAGAGGATTGGATAAATTGTGATAATCCACAATTATGTCAGGAGAAATAAGTATTAGGTTAAACTTTTTATACTAAGCTATGTTGGGGTCGTTATAAGGGGGACGGCAAAATCATTGTGTGACTAAACTAAAAATGGCAACTTATTGAGATAGTATTCAACGAGCGTTTTAATCTAAAAAGTCTGGTGAGGTTAATATTTACCTGGCTGGGTTCGGAAGCGGCGGACGTGCTGGCGACGGGTTCGGCCGCGTCACTCGCTCCTTCAAGCCGCGGCTTCTTGCGGGTCCCGATGGCTTGCAGCGCCGTTAGGTTAGCCTCGCGGTAACGTAGCTCCTCCATCTCGACACGTTGCATCTCCTTTGCCTGAGTATTATTATACAATATGGTTGATGCGTCAAACACGCTTGGAGAAGCTACTGATCCAGAAGCTTATGAAGGCAACCATTCTTTGTCAGTGAAGCGCACAAGAATGCGTCCTGCCCGTCCCAGCTAACAAACATGGTCTAGAATTTATTTTTTATTTTTTAATTCCTTCTATTCGAAAAATCACGTTTTAATCGTAAGCAATTGCGCCTTATGTAGGCATTTTTTTTCTAACAAATGTGACCGATTAAACAATATTTTTTAATGAGACCAGACGCCTCTATATACGTAATGGTTATTTTCATCGCACTTGCTCGTAAAGTGAATCTTATTGCATCGGTTTTAGGCTCATAATCCAAGCTATTAAACACGCGTGCTTTATACTTTACATTACAGCACTAGTGCTATAATAGGTATAACCCGGTAAAGTCAAGTTTGTACGTGACTGCAATTAGACGTATGTATACGAAGCACTCTTAATATAGCCGGGTAATACCTAAAGTTTTTTTGTAATACCAACAAAGAAATCTTATGCCGCTGAAGTAAATGTCGACCTGCACGCGCATTGCTGGTTTGGGCGCCATTTTCCGCAAATGTTTGTTGACGTTTTTTCTGTGTGGTTGATTATTATCAAAACAAAATTGTTTTTTCCTCGCAAGTGTGATGAAAACAGTCGTATGAAAGTCTTGTGCTATGTTTCAATACACTCTCGGCTTCCTTAACGCGCTCGCCTGCGGCTCGTGCGCATAATACCGCCTCTAGTGTAATGACCAACATAGCACACTCGTATCATAATGTACTATTATGATACTAGTGCGGTAGGTTGGTTTTTACAAACGAGTAGATGAATTTAAAGGCTTACCATAGTCACGAGTTTGTATATACCAATTTCCGCACGTGTGTCACACAATATTTTCAACACATTTGCAAGACAACAGTACGACAGATACTCAATACTCAATTTGTTTATTGCAGTTATAAAGTTAAGAAGATTACATGCAGGTCTTAATAACACATATTATTTTAAGATATATATCGTATATAGATAACGAAACAAACTTGATTATTTTGTTTACAATTATCAGTCGGAAAGTCGCATCTAAATAATTGACACTGGCAAATACACAAAGTTGGATGCCATGATCCTCCTAGGACGACAGAAAAAAAAATCTTTGTCTTTTCTAATACGAAAATCAAGCTCACCTTAGCTTTGAGCTTGGCCTGTTCAGGGTCTTCATTCCTGGAGCGCGATTTGGCGGCTCGCATCAGTATCTCGCGCTCTGCGTCTTCGCGCCGCTTCAATTGGGCGCGGTCAACCTCTTCTAGGAACTTGAGCTGTCCTCTCACATCTTGTGTAACTTCGAAAGCGTCGTTATTCTGTAACACGCGTACTTATTACTTGCTGTGACCGCTAAACCATGGAATGCGATTTTTGATTGGGTATTTCTCAGTAAATCGAAAACAATTTGAGTCTTCAAATGGCGAGTAAATTGGTTTCTTAAAGGCATGCGCGCTCCATCGTTAAACCACATATTCGCTTTACATCAAGCATGAATAACGCTTGATAATAGCTTGAATCACGAAGTAAAGTTCTGAGATATAAGAGGTTTTGGTGCTAATTGAGAGGAGATTCCCTGTCTCTTCCCGCAAAGTGAGTGTTAGTAGTTAATATGACGCATGTAGAACTAAAGTTTAATCTAGGCTACGTAAAATTCATTGTCTAGCATGAAATTAAAATACTTCTAACATCCTTACATTTGAACAGTATTAATTTTATTAAACGACTGTTTATTATGTTCGCTTTGTTATGAGCTAATAAAATATGTTTAGTCATCTTGTCTACTGTCATACATACAATATGCAACAAAAAGGTTGAACAATAGGGTAGATGACTGATGTTTATATCGCTGAAACCAATAGGTTTGATGAAGAATTTAAGTAAATATATTATGTTTATTGAAAAAATAATTTTAATCAGTTAATAATGTTCTGATATATGAGCGTTTAAAGTTTCTGTTAGAGTCAACTCTGTCCCTTTCCCACAAAACAAAAAATGACGTCACGCCTTACTTGTCAGAATAGAATTTATATGGCGTACAGAGAAGTGACGTCACGATTCGCTGTTTCGCCTCTCTGTCTAGCATGATATTAAAATGCTTATAAGTTGCTTATTTTTGATCACATTTTCATTTTCTTTTCATTAATTAGCTATATTTATGGGCCACATTTTAATAGGACAATTAAAAAAAACCAGTCATCTAGCCTATACTGATGGGTATGTATATACTCATCATTATGAACAACTTTTATTATGGGGCCAACCCAGAAATCGCGAAAAAATAGCTGTTCCATGCATCTTGTCGAAGGTTACACATTGTATATTTAAATATGTGCGGTTTTGTATCGTAAAGAACAGTGCGCAGCATACCCTCATATCAGAGTTTGTGCGATGCTGGGCAAGTTGACACAGCTTTTCTATAACACTCTTCAGGCGCTCGTAGAGGGCATGGGAGAGGAGACTGGACACCTCGGGCGGCGAGTCTTCGAACCCATTTTGGGTCACGTAGGCCCTCACCCGGGCCTGCATCAAAGGCAACGGCACAAAGAAATCTTCCTTGCATGACCTGAAACGATGTGGGTTCAAGGGCAAAACGCGTACTGGCTGTTGGATTTCTGTGTAGTATAAGTAACGAGTGTGGGCAGTTTTAAGGGGTATACATCAAAGCTCCTCGTAGACAGAGTTTTTTATATAATAGTTGTTATGTAATGTATCGGGTCACCGACAGATAGCGGTCCCTTCATTTGAGGCAGAGGCGGTTGGATCTAGAATCGAGAACCGCGCGTTCCGTTCCGTGTCGTCTATCTTTACAATCTGTTTTCTACCGTGGCTCGGAAGACACGTTAAATTGTTGGTCCCGGTAGTTTGATGTCTACAACAGCAACCGTCAAGCTACGTAAGAGGCCTACGAGCGGCACATTAACTCTAACACTAGGGCTGGCCAATCAGCCTATACGAATATACGTTTTAGTTCTACTATCTTTTGAAATGTCAATTGTTGGATCAGTGTATTTCGGCTACATTTTCTTTATCCGAAATAACAATATCCGCAGTAAGATATGAGTACTTTACATCAGTGATAATCTACCTTCTTCGTTATATAATTCTGTTAACCTTATGAATCTTCGAATAAAAAAGTCCTTAACCTTTTCACCGCCACAAAAAGCTATAGAAGTTGGAGATTTTTGTGCACTCAGAAGCCACGACTTATTATGCCGTGGCGGTCAAAATGTTAAGAGTTATGTTCTTTGAAAGATAATTTACCTGATCTGAGTACCGATCATTTCTGTGGAGCCGAGGATCCTCTGTGTCTCTTCTGCAAGGTTGACGCCCCCCATAGCAGCCACATCGTTAATATCTTCATCGCCGGCCATTTTTTCCTCCGAATACTGCAGGGACGTGCCCTGGCTGGAGGTTTTCTTCTCTTTGCCGTCCTTGAGAAGTGACTTGCCGGCTGTGAGGACGGTGGACAGGGCCGCAGCGGACGAGCTGATGCGATGCGTGCTGCCCTTGCTCCCTCCGCCTTTGCTGCTGCCAGCTTTGCCAACATTGAGCTTCGTGTGAACATGTATGTTCTGCAGAACCGAGATTGCATTCCCGGACTTCGGCGCCGGTTTCTGTTCGACACTTTAAAATGTTACTTCGAAAAGGGGGAAATACTAATTTCAAGACATTTAAAAAGTATCCAAGTATTTATTTTATTAGTTATCTAGTTCCCATAGTACAAGCTTTGCTTTGGAGCTAGATGGCGCTGTGTGAAATGTCCACCAATATGTATGCTCTTGACAATAATAATTAAGCCATAGAGTGTTTGTCCACAGCCGCCGTCACCGAGACGTCAACGGGAACGAGATGACGTCGCCGAAGTAGCGGAACACAGATTATTATAGCCGCATGTCCACTGCACGTGTGTCAAGGCGCTCGGGTGACGGACGGGTGTAAGAAAGCAAGGCGCGCACGTATGCTCCCCTCGGCTTGTGTTTGCTGACTGACCAATAAACATACCAAAATCCTAGTTGTCACGATAAGTCTATGCGCAATTGCGCATGTATTGTGAACGACTGACGACCTTTTTTAAAATGACTGAGTGCACTTGGATTGGCTATAGTTATATGAGCTTGCTTATTGGTGCGAAGCAGGCGGTCGGAGCGGACGTAACGGCTTGAGTTGAGGCGGTGATGATCCGTTTCCGACTGTGTTTTAGACAGTTTTATACTGAATAAGCTAGTTACTTTTTAGAGTTTCGTTCCTCAAAAGGAAAAAAGGAACCCTTGTAGGATAATTTCGTTGTCCGTCTGTCTGTCTGTCTGTCTGTCAAGACCTTTTTTCTCTAGAACGGGTGGAGGTATTAAATTGAAATTAATATCAAATACGTAAGTCACGGTCCCTTGGAGCTGTACAAAAAGTCAACGCAATAAAAAATTATGGTAATTTTTGTGTTTCCTGACCCGCAACTAAATCAATATTTATAGGGTACTTTCCGTTAACCTAGACTCATGAAATTTGCCAGAAGCAAGGTCATATAACACTAATCATGGAAAAAAAACTTAAATTGATAAATTGTGGATTTATCGTCAGTTGTCAAGCCAAAACTTGAATGGTTTACTAAAACTCGCATACGTTTCGTTCGTCGTTTATAGGCCGATTCGCAGGCAGCAGGCTGCTGCTTATTGTCAGATTAACTTATCTTTACAAATGAGGGGAGGAGCCACCATCGTAATTTTTGAACAAAACTTTAGTTGCCTGTTAATTTTTTTAGTTCTTTCTTTTAACCAATAGTACAAATCGTTTGTAGGGCTGTACAATTCAAATTTAATTCTTAAGAAGAAAGGAGTTTCACTTTAGTTTTAACCTTTTTTCTTATTTCCTCCTAGGAGGATGCCATCTTTACTACAAGCTTCTTCGGACTTTTGGAAATTACACGAAAAGACATGTTTCACTACATTATATCACTTGCCCACACTCGTGCGCGTAAATCGGCACGTAATTAATAAAACGCCATCATTTATAAGCATTAACACTCTAAAAAACACAAGTTTTGGAAAATAACACAAGGTAGCGACATGTTTTTTTCGAGTTCCCGCCAAAACTCTAGTTTTAACATTTCATAAGACAATGTTACTCTTTAATATAGAGAAAAGAGTTTCACATTGTTTAAACCTTTTCCTAGCCTGGTCTTCTATGTTCCTTTCTAAATTTTTGGCATCGAACTTTGTGCATTCTGCCATTCTTATGCATTTTTAATTTTTTGATAGTTACAGGTCCAACAAATAAGTCATAAAATCGAAGTCAAGGACACAAAAACAGTCACAAGTCAAGTCTAAATCATGCCCTAGTAAAGTTAATGTGGCGAATTAACTATGAGCATTTGTGGAGTTTTGAAAACCACAAGTAAAGACCGTTTCACCGTAAATTATAATTATCAAAAAACAAAACACCGTAACATGTTCGTTTTTTTTAATGCAATGCAAATATTACAAAGCAGTGACATGATTTTTCCGCGTTTCCGTCAGAACTTCATCTTTTGCTGGTTTTATAGGTCTGAGTTTTCTCCACATTTTTTTATGTGTGACAGTTTCGCAGTTGACGAATTGACCGAAAATGGAAATCTTTTTTAGGGTTGCGTTCCCAGTGGGAATCCAACCCCTAATATTAAGCCGCCAAACGTGTTTGTCTATCTTTCCATCCGTCTATCCGATCTTTACTGACCTACCCTTGCTGATCTTGTGAATCATAAAATAGGTAGCCGGTTGACAAAAAAATAGAAATTAAAAAAAAAACAATTTGAGGTTGAAATTTTCACAGCATATTCGTTAATGTCGTGGATTACTTAGTACTAGTGGTGGTACGGAACCCTCGTTGTCCGAGAATCTATTAAGATATTAAGATGTGACTTGTGGCGGCGCCCTCTCGTTGTTTTGACGGTTTAACGGAAATGTTCTGATTCATCTTCACCGATAGTAGAATTCGAAGTACCCCATATTGAATTCGTTTTTATGTTGTAATTTTAATACAATTGATTATTTTACAATAAATATACCGTTCAAAAGATTGCTGACAGAAACCGCTGTACGCTGAGGCGTGGAGGATCAGCTATGAATGTATGTTACGATAATTCAAAGATTGTGAAGGTATTCAGGTAACATACACTATTAATGCAATCAAACAAAACACTGTGTTATTAATATTAGCTAATACAAAATAATTAATTATATTCTAAATATAAACCTAAATTTATAAATGTTGCTGATTAAAAAGAGCGTAATAGCGTAGTAGGTATATTTAGTTATATAATATATAACGTTAATATTTATACTGGCAATTTTAGACTTATTTGTTTTTTTAAAATAATTTGTCGACAACTCGAGAAGTCATGAAAAATTCTTCCCGGCACAGGACAAACCCTAAACTGAAGTATGAAAACTCACCGTTTGGTGGATGGCTGTAGCCATTACAGGTTGTGGCGCGGCTGGTGGCGGCATGAATGTGAATACATTTTGAGACGATGGGGGATTGATCCCTTCGATTACCGTCTCTTTGTTCTGCATCGATTGACGGAGCAGCGGCAGGCTTTTCTGTAAGGTTACAAGTGTCAACTAGAGAACATATTCATACAAAATTAAGTCCAGTTGACCTGTCTTGTCCTAATTCTGGATTAAAGTATCTCCCATTTTGTTCCACTTGCCTCAATATAAGCCAGCACCATCCGACTTCTTTCAACAGTATACTTTTTATATGAGTGGTCGCTTCTCGCTGCGCAGAGGTCTCTTCTTGTACACTACTAGCGTACTGGTTCTGAGTGTTCTAACCCTGCCTTGTCTAGGTTAGACAAGTCGAATTGACTCGTGATAGTACGATTATTGTAGAGCAGAACTATTGTTATATTTTTACCCTTTTTAACTTAACTTTTTTTTTATGGTGTTAGGGTCTAATGTACCATTTATGCATGATGTACCATGCGTAAATGGTACATGGTATCCTAGACTAGAAATTATGAGTAGAAGAAAGATAAATAGATTCACGCACACTTACGATCCGACCTGAGTTAGTGGAAGACGAGCATTTCACTCGACCAAACCAGTTTATATATTATTTATTTTACTCTAAAATTTGCACTACAATCACACCAAGATTAACGCTTGTAAGTTTTAACGTTAAAAAAGGTCAAAGTTACCGACATAGCTCGCAAGGTTTGCAAGTTGGAGTGGCAATGGGCAGGCCACATCGCTCGAAGAACTGACAACCGATGGGGAAGAAAGGTTCTTGAGTGGCGACCGCGAACTGGAAGACGCAGCGTAGGCGCGGCCTCCCACTAGGTGGACCGACGACATTGTAAAAAGTCGCGGGCAACCGGTGGATGCAAATGGCAGGGTGTCGTACAGTGTGGCGGTCTAAGGGGGAGGCCTTCGTTCAGCAGTGGACGTCTCCGGGCTGATGATGATGATGATGAAGGTTTAACGTTGTAATGTAGAGTAAAAATAAATACAAAAAAAGAATTTTTTATAAATGCTGGCCTGTCCTGGATTTATACCACAAAAAACATTTGGAACATACCTTCAGGAACCCAATGAGGCAAGGCTGTGGGCTGGCATTCAGGAGCTTTTCGAGTCTGTTGCAGAACTCATCTGGTTCCACAAGAGCGTCTATCAACTCCTGAATGAGGTTCCGTACGTTCATTTCCACCGACGGCGGCTCTTTAGACGACAGGTCGAGCAGGTTGACCAGGAAGTTACGGCACTTCTCCTTCGTGGTCTCCGTTGATCTCTGTAGCCAAAAAATCATAATTGTTTGTGTGTATATTTAAAAACATTTTTTATTTTATTTCATATCACTTTGCGTGAATGAGGCTCTTTTCAATCAACTTAACCAAGTATTATATATTTTTTTACAACACATTTGCTCAAAAACTGCATTTATGAAGCCTGTATACATCGTTCGAAAGTAAAACATTACGCACCATACAACGGAGCGCGCGGAAAAGCCTTTACCGCACGCTCCCTTGTATAGCGCCGTGCGTAAAGTTTACGGATTTTTTTTAAATTTCCATAATAATAATTTAAGAACTCCACCAAAGAGTTTCACATTACGAGAATAAATAAGCTGAATGATCGAACCTCCTTGGAAGCGCTTTTGCTCAATACGTTTGTCTTACTTTAATATTAAACAGAAAATGTAACGAAATAAATTCTCACCCTGTTCTCACCACAACTTTTTTTTTTCTAACTTTCTCCACGCGCACTTAGCGCTATTTGTTAATTCGCACCATTTCATCTTACCTCCTAGGAGGATTATGGCGTCGCACTTTGTGCATTTGCCAGTGTCAAGTATTTATTTGTATCAAGTTTTTGATAATTTTCATGTCGAATGAGTCTAAGTCACAGTCAAAGTGATGTCACACTTAGTAAGTCATGCCCTACTAAAGTCGTGGTAACTTTACTACAAGCTTCTTTGGAGTTTTGGAAACAACACGAAAATACACTCATATTAGAAACGTTTTAACGCAGACGAACTTTAGAACGAAGTCTTCTTTTCTTCTTTCCTCCTAGGAGGATTATGGAATCACACTTTGAGTATTTCCCAGTGTCAAGTAGGTGTTTGGTTGCGCCTTTCCGTCCGATATAATAAAAACAAAATAATAAAGTTTGGCTTATTATCTGTTGTTCTTCTGTAATATGTTTTCTCGCAAATGTGTTGTAAAACTTTGTATGGTACTCATGCAGTATTGATTTTTACAAACTCGTGACTATGGTAAGCATATGGTATCATAAATAACTATTAACACGCATTACGTTCACGTTTGACAACTCGTCTGTTGGTAAGCGACGATGTAGGCGACGTAATATAGTATATTATGCAGTTACTCACAACGTATTTTGGTCCCGGGGCGGGTGCGGACTGTTGAGGATGGTAGAGTTGCTGCGACTGCGGCTGCGATGCAGCCGCGTAGGACGGCGCGGGCACGAACGATGGCGCGGCCGCGTAGGACGGCGCATGCGCATAGGATAGCGTAGGCGCATAGGACGGCGCTGGCGCGTACGTCGCAGGATGTGCGTATGTTGCAGCGGGCGCGTACGTTGTAGCAGACGCGTACGTAGGAGCAGATGCGTACGTCGGAGCAAGCGCGTACGTCGGAGCAGGCGCGTAAGACAGCGCAGGCGCGTATGAAAGCGCAGGTGCATAGGATAGCGCTGGCGCCGCCATGCTTGTCGTCACTGTTCCGACGCCTGGGTGCTGTGCCAAAAATACTCGTCAATATGGCACTTGTTTACCGCCACAACTACGCGCGGCACGTACCGAGGTAAGCGCACATTCTCAAGCCAAGTAAAACAGACTGTCACAAACGCCTTCCATGTCGGGCGCGAACGGTAGACGAGACGCGAGTCGTATAGCTCGTTTCTACCAACCGACCGAATTGATTACCTGAAACTTGTGTTCAAAAGTGCAGCCTACCAAGCGCCAAAGCTTAAAAACTAAAATGCAAACCGTGCGATAGCTGTGCCTCCGAATGGCACGTTCGCGCCCCACATGAACTAATGAGTCCACATTTAATTAGTATTTTTGTACACACACATAATGAGAAAACCGATTACGGTCTTACCTTATGTTATTTTTGAACATGCACCTCCACCATTTTTGTACATGCAAGACCGGCAGAAAATTGGATAATCGTGAGAGTCGCGAAAGTCGTATGAGTGATGTCCAAGTAGCGCGAGAGTTGGGAGTGAGAGAGGCGTGATGTAGGGTGGGGCAGGGCACACACAGGAAGTAGGGGAGGACGTGTGATTAGCGGAGGCGGTGCCTACTTACTGCCGGCACGGTCGACAGCCGGAGGGTCTGAGAAGGCGGCGCCGCCAGCGTGCTGGCAGCAGGCGAGGGCGCAGGGCCTACCCTCAGCAGTTGGTATTGACCATTTTCAGTCTTTAACAACAAATGACCCTGCTGTCCAGGATGAAGACTCTGCAGAGTTTGTAGCGTAATCTAAAAATTAACGTCTTATTTCATTTTTAGCTCAGCTCTATTGCCGAGCCGATACTTTAAATAATAAAACGTAAATAATGCTTTAACAAAATCAAAACCGAAATTTGATTTAAGCAGGTCATTTGTTAATAATAAATCCTTTATTAAATATTATATTAAATGTGAAAATTAGGTACAGTACACCTAATATGCGGACGCAAGGGTGGGCCCTAGTCTCAATGTTAGAGCAAGCTTAGTGACCAGTATTATGTCTATAACTTACTCCAAGCCCAAAAGGGATATAGACAATATCCATGAGAACAAAGTTATTTTTTGCAACATTCACTAAGGGGGTTACTGGGATACAAACTCTGTGGGATATTAAGTGATTGTGTTAAGTTATAATGATGAGCAGTTATTAATCAAACCTAAGAAAACGGCATAATACTTTTAGATGCAAAAGTAAGCATGGGAATCAGTTGTGGTGCTGCCATGTGCAAGTGCTCGTATGTTGCGACTTAGTCGGTTGACTTGGAGAAGTATTGCGAATTTCTTCTGGGCAAGCATGCTCCATCGTAGACCGCATCTTTGTTTAACATCTGGCATGATGGTGGTCAAACAAAAGCACATTAATCAATAATTAAAATTGCCTGATTGCCTAAATTTATAATTATTCATCCAAATAAAATGGTAATTAATTGTTTTTTTAAACAAATGTTTATAAATAATGATTTACTGTTTTTCATATCAAAACCCACTCTAGAAAAGTGTAATATACCTTTTAATAAATGTGACCGGCTATGTTAGCAAAGTATGGAAATTGCTCAAAAGCCTATACCATAGTTTAGCGACACAGTTGATGATACAAGATAGCTTAGCCGTGATAGGTAGAGCTTTACATGCGATATGACAATGGTGAAGTTAATATGAAATTTAGAAATGAAAGAACATTATTTGAAGCACTTAGTATTGCAAGATAAGTCCCCATGTAATTTTTTTTATTAATGACAAATGAAACTGTGTATAGTTGACGACTGTCTAATTTGCTATACAAATAAAACAGATCAACTTTTTTCCTACATGATATTAACATGTTTGCTTCAAATAATTCTCCATTCTAATATGTATGTTTTAGTTTACAAGCATGGGATTGTTATTTGTATCATTGATATAATGTTTGCTGCTTAATTTGTGCAAAGCCGGTTCGAAAGTTTTCATTGTTGGTATTCAGTGTCCAATAAACTTATGAACTTAAGTGTCTATTTAACTTGTGTCGAATTAAGTAATAACTTATATCCAATTAACTTATATAACTTATGAACGCTGAAGTTGATTAACATAAAACCAAGATTATTATTATTGGTGTATAAAAAAGTAAATAGTCTCCTAAAACTCAAATAATCTCATAAAAGTGCTATCTTCTTTCGCACTCCGGCGCAACACGTAATCATGACGGCACGGGGGTCATTTTCAAACCTTGTTTTATTACGCGATGGCGCATCTTTCGTAATCTTTGGAGTACATGAGAGTTTGGAAGCAGTGGCTTACATTGAGTTGACCTTAAATTGATATAGGTACTACAGATAGGTAGTTCCGTGAGAGTGCTAGGATTCCGCCACAGCTGTAATCATCCCGATTTCCCTTTCTTCAAGCTGTAAATTCTTAGTAACCTAGTGCAAATGAAGCCGCGCTAGAGTGCTGTTTTGTTCGAAGAATATTCACTCGTATGCACTCATAATAGAATGGCTATTATGTTTTGCTTATGAAAATAATTATTTTGTAGTCTTTTTATTATTTTCCTGAATAACTTTTAACACTTTATTTTTAACATCAGATATAATTTTCCATTATACATAGAGTGAATTCCAGACTATATTTGTTTCATCATCATCAGCCTGGAGACGCTGAACGAAGGCCTCCCCCTTAGACCGCCACACTGTACGACAACCTGCCATTTGCTTCCACCGGTTGCCCGCGACTTTTACAATGTCGTCGGTCCACCTAGTGGGAGGCCTTCCTACGCTGCGTCTTCCGGTTCGCGGTCGCCACTCAAGAACCTTTCTTCCCCATCGGTTGTCAGTTCTTCGAGCGATGTGGCCTGCCCATTGCCACTTCAACTTGCAAACCCTGCGAGCTACGTCGGTGACTTTGGTTCTTTGGCGAATATCCTCGTTCCGGATTTTATCGCGCAAAGTAATTCCGAGCATAGCTCTCTCCATTGCCTGGTGCTCTGAGTTTCTCCATAAGACCAGCAGTTACAGACCACGTTTCAGTTCCATATGTCATCACTGGCAACACACACTGGTTAAAGACCCTTGTGGGATTTTGGACGAGAATATAATACGCAATTTCCCGAACTCTGCCCATCCGAGTTAGATTTTTCGGGCGACCTCTTCAAGGGAGACGTCTGGGATGTCCTCAGTGTAGTGTCAGGTCAGTTTAGCTCTTGTGTCTCGAGCATTACTGACAATGGGTTGCTGTGTTGAGGTGTACAACTGTCCATAAAACCTCTCGAGCTCTTACAGAATCTCTGGCTTCGACGAAATGCTACTGCCACCTTCGATCTTCAGCTTCGTCATTTGGATTTGCCCAATAGAACACTTTCGAGCCTTGGTTCCGCTCAATTGCGTCCTTAATACATTCTGTATTATAGGATTGCAAGTCGCGTCGCAAATATTTTGAGATTCGTCTATTAAGCTTGCCATATTCCGACATATCAGCTGAAGATTGCAGTCTCTTTTCTGTCCGGTCTTCCATTAGCTTTAGAGTTTTCTTTGAGACCTTCTGTAGCTTAGTCCGGCGTGGGGTCTTAAAGAACTTGGACCCCACTGCTTGGACAATTTCCACGAGGCCATTGTTGATCTCGTCCACAGATTCGAATTCGGCTAGGCTCTGGAAGCGATTATGCAGTTCGAGTTGAAAGTTTTCGGGGTTCTGGATTAAGGCAGGGCCAGGACGGAGCGTAGACTTCACCAGACGTGACCTCTCAAGCTTGACATTGATATTCAATGTGCCTCGGACAATACGGTGATCGCTACCGGTTTTCACCTTGCCGATCACGGAGACATCATCGAATATTCGCTTCTTGGTCGTCATGATGAAGTCGATCTCATTTCTGGTTGAACCATCGGGGTTTATCCACGTCCACTTCTGGAAGGTCGCTTCTCGAAGAAGGAGTTCATCATAAAGAGTCCCTCCTTCTCCATGAAGTCGACTAACAGCTGACCCCTATAGTTCCGCTGTCTATATCCATGCGATCCCAGTCTCAACTCGTCGACATTCCGTGAGCCCACCTCCGCGTTAAAATCCCCCATAACAACGGAGAAGTACGTTTCGGAGACATGTATGGCCTTGGATATCTCCTCATACAATGCCTCTTCTTCATCGTCAGGGTGTGCCGTGGTCGGCGCATGTACCTGTATGACCTTCAGCGAATACCGGTCGGTGGTTCTGAGGATAAGGTACGCTACCCTGCACGACACACTATCGACTTTTACAACGTTGTTGATTATTTACATGAGAACTTATTTACTTATGGACGAGAAACCCGACACCACCCTGGGATTTACGATCTCCTTCCCGGAAGAAGAGCATGTTGCCGGACTCCAGGATTATCGTATCCTGTCCCTCTCTTCGGATATATTTGTTTACTAACATTTAATAGCCTTAGCCTTACTAACAACGTACGGATGAATGTCACAAATTATGTATTTTTTTAAATTGTTTATTGGAAGTCAATAATCCTGTACATATAGTTCTACAGTTCAAACATTTGAGCTTGAATTGCTGGTGAAGGAGAACATCGTAAGGAATCCCTAGAATTGTGGTAGGATACTTTGTAGTCGGCTGGCTACCTACTACCTTTGAAAATCTGTTGCCAAGCACCAAAAAGTTACGGGTAACAGTTCTGTACCTGTACTGAATGCACCTCACATTCATCAGGTGAGAAGAAGTCAAACACCTAGCTAATACTAAACATAGTGGTCAAATACTAACCATTTAATAAACTTATGATTTACAATAAGTCTACATGAGTTTTTAAGTATTTTGTAAATACTTCATATTAGTCATTATAGAGTGTCATTGGGCAATTTTTATTTTTTATATATTTGTTACTCGATTACTCCTCCAATTATGTACTGATTATGATGATATTTTTTTTGTTTGGTAGGTGATACTTCAGATGTGGTCCCATATATATATTTTTTTAATCGGTTCAGTGCTTTGGTTTTTAAATCAAAGTAGCTGGAAAAAAGATGTCATCCAGGTAATCAAAATTGAATTCAGTTGTTGTATTTATAAAAAAAGTATTTTCTTTACAATATTTATGTATTATTTACATCAACATTTATCAATATATAAGACTAGTGTAGAATCTTATATTAATAAATCTTGATGTAAATAATACATATTATTATAAAAGAAATACTTTTTTTTATAAATACAACAACAGATCCCTGAAAATCTTAATTAGTTTGCTGATGTGCAAACAAAGATGCTGAGCCACCTTTAACACAATAATAATTATTGGTGGGCTTAACCTTTGAGTACACCATTTGGAATTATACAACTTTCGACAGACACTTGAAACATAATTTTGTAAGTAAATAAAAACTAGTCTAGTGTGAATTGGTCTTGGACACTGAGGGTTCTGTACCGTTACACAATATACCTACTGTGATTAGTATGAAATTATTTTTATTGGTTCTGTTCGGAATCCATAGTAAGAGCCCAACTCACACTTGGCTGGTTTGTATTATTTGTTACTATACTTTAGACTTTGGTGTATAGTCACATAGTTTGATTGTTCTATCTATTACCGTATTACCCACAGTAAAAAAACAATCCCTTGTATAAGGATCTCTTTTAACATTTTATGATCTATTATTATTTGCTAGAGAATCCTCCATACTAACGCATATTCCGGGAACATTTCAACTGGGTAGGTAATTAGGATAGTTCAGACATTACATGTCATTAGAGGTCGGATGGCTCAGGGTCCTTTATATCCTAATCATCTTCTATTGCTATTACATATTCTATTGATAATTTCAGATATATTATAATTGCTGGATCCCATTTAATACTTCCAGATTTTAGCATCCCAGTATTGCATTCTCAAATTTATTTATTGTGTTTAATAAGTTTATAGTTTCGTAAGTTAAGAATTGTATTAATAAACAGATAATATTTACGAATATTATTAAGCTAGGACATAATAATGGCAAAAAACAACTTACGCCAGGAGGAGCCTGTCGAGTACCAATGACTTGTGGAGATCCAATGACCACCCTTGGAGATACAGCAGCAACAGACTTCTGAGCAGCGACTGCCGGAGATCCTGGCCGCATGTTCAGTAACTGGACATTGGGCATTATTGCGCCTGATTGGCTTGCGCCGAAATTCTGACCAGGTACCATCATATTTTGCCCTCCAGCTTTATTCATATTCATAACATTAGGTATTGATCCTGGTATGCTTGAACTACCACTACCAGACATCTGCACTGGGACCATACCAGGCTGCATGAGTTGAGCATTGCTAGTGCCTTGCTTTATCACTAGCGACGGCTGCATTGTGATGGAGCGCCGGCAGCGCTATAGAACAAGAGATAAAAGGCGGCTGCTAACTTTATATCAGTAAGCCATAACAATAAACTACAATGGGTATACAATAGTTTGACGAATGTCCTAAGATCCCCGATTACAAATTGATGAACAATTATGTAGGTAAATGTCTACATAGTACCTATTGCTCAATACAACGACATTGTACATATCATTACAATAAATGAGGTCAAGCAAATAGAACAAGCTAGAACTAGGTACTTTACATTATTATCTAAGTTTACAATATTTACAAACGACTTTAGACTGTAGAGTTAGGAACCTAAAGTGTTGTGTAGTTTGCAGCAAGATTTAAGAATGATCGATTATTTCCACAGAAAGAGGCTGTGATCTAAGGATAGGTACAAAAATCAATTGTGCCATTTATAGCCTTTCTATTTAAAACATAGAAATACCGAAATCACTATAAAAATACAACAAACACCAGATATATTATTCTAACGCTTCAATAACAACACAATACAATAACTATTTGATCTGTCTGTCTGATTTGATTGATTGACGTCACACGGTGCTGCCAGTGATGCTATTGCTATGGCTTTTTTTTCTTATTAATAAGCATCGCACGTTGTGCATTCTGCCAGTGTCAAAATTATGAATACGCAAGTATTTTTAATTAAAATCAAGTCAAATATGTCATGAAATCAGAATCAGTCATAGTCGAGTTCAAGTCATGCCCTAGTAAAGTAAAGTTGTGGCGACTTTACTATGAGCTTCTACGGAGTTTTGAAAACAACACGAAAAGACATGTTTCACCACATTATCGGCCTTACCTAAAAAAACTTCTCCACCGTTGATCCATTGTTCAACGGCCGATTAGCAAAATTCTTCACTCATAAAAGCATTTTAACGTTACGCGGTGGGTGAGCAATGACTAAACAGTTGTAAAATTTAACAGGCCGCCCGACCTGGTTTAACCGTGTTTCAAGCCTTGTCTATGGAATAAAATGGTGGATTTGATATTGGTGTTTGTTTGTGCTTTGAATTGGCTTTGAAGTAAAATCGTGGATTTCGACGATCTGCTATTGAATTTTGGAAGAACTAGCGAGCTTAGAAGGCGTAGAAATAAACAACGGAAGCGGTTTAATCCACTACAAGTCTTAACTGACGAAGAATATAAGTTGCGATACAGATTCATTAGGACCAACATGGGCCGAATCATTGTTATTGTTAAAAATTACCAGCAGGTCGATGGATGTAGCGGAATCCCTATACAACCGCAAGTAGATTCAGGGAGACTGCACGGCATGAACCAGCAGACTATTTGTCGTTTGGCTTGTAAAGTCGCAATAACCTTCCCTTCGAAAAGTTCACGCTTAAAAACGCCTTCAATCAAACATGGCTGAGGAGGCTAATGCAATCCAGAAGTTTGCGGCCTTAGAGGTATCGACTGCACGCTTATCAAAATAAGGTAGGTTAGCAGAAATGCCACGTCAGTTCAGTACTTTCATGCGATCTTGAGAATACATATTTTTTCCAGTAGACAACCATATATAGATGTTACTAATGTATGTTGAAAACATTCACAGGTTGTGTGCGATGCAGATAAAAAAATCTATGATATTGTGTGTCACACGATGCAAGAATATATATGGAGAAAAAGCTCTATTAAGAAGAGGTTTGAGGACAACGAGTTTGTCGGAAAGATAATCAGTGATAGTGGTTATCCGTATACCCCTCATCTAATCACACCAATACCGAGGTATTGACTGCACGCTTATCAAAATAAGGTAGGTTAGCAGAAATGCCACATCAACAGTTCAGTACTTTCATATGATCTTGAGAATACATATTTTTACCAGTAGACAACCTTATATAGATGTTTCTAATGTATATTGAAAACATTCACAGGTTGTGTGCGATGCAGATAAAAAAATCTATGATATTGTGTCACATGGTGCAAGAATATATATAGAGAAAGCTCTATTAAGAAGAGGTTTGAGCACAACGAGTTTGTTGGAAAGCTTATCAGTGATAATGGTTATCCATGTACCCCTCATCTAATCACACCAATACTGAGGCCCAGCACCAAAGAAGATCAACGATTTAACTATCACCATATACAAAAACACAATCATCACTTCTGCTGTACTGCATAACTTGGCAATTTCATTTAATGTAGAACAAGGTATGTTTTCTTTTACTAAATAAGCTTTTACAGAATAAGCAGTTGCATTGCGGAACTGTATTGCGAGATCAATTAAAGGCTATAGGCATCATAATTATATGGGGCACAAATACTTTTAGACCTTTATGTATATTATCATTGTATTGTACACAGCAGGCATTTTCTTGTTAGGTTAGCAAAGAAAGAATTATCAGTTTTCAATTATGTGACATTCCAGAGTTCTAAAACGGAAAAAATACATTTGCCCTATCTGCTCTGCCTCATAAACAAATTTTTGTTTTCAGATGCAGCGCTTGAAGTAGCACTTGAAGAAGAAACTGGTGATGATATTGTAGATAACGCCATGAAAATGGATAGAAATATTTTATTGAAAACAATTTATAGTAATTTTGAATATTTTTGTATGAAGTGATTCCACACTTATAGTAACATTCAATAAAACAAATGTTTTAAACACATTATTACTTATTTTATATTATTTATTTTTATTTTTAAATATTTCTCCTATAACTAAAGACATCACTATATATTTTTTTGTGTATTTCTTCCTGATGGAGCAGGGCTTTTCCTCTTGAAGTTTTTGCAAGGAGCAATAACTGGGTTTCATTACAGCACAATAACATATCGGTTGGTCTTGCTGTTCAATTTCTTTTTTGGAACAGAAGGACCAGTTTTTTCCCTTGCTGATTGAGACATCTCAGGCAGGACATGAGCAAGCCTTGTCAAGGAAACTTTTGGCAAATTATGGGTTAGCATAGCTACCAGCGTCTGAAGCAGCGTTTTCAGATGCAGCGCTTGAAGTAGCACTTGAAGAAGAAACTGGTGATAATATTGTGGATAACGCCATGAAAATGGATAGAAATATTTTATTGAAAACAATTTATAGTAACATTCAATAAAACAAATGTTTTAAACACATTATTACTTATTTTATATTATTTATTTTTATTTTTAAATATTCCTCCTATAACTAAAGACATCACTATATATTTTTTTGTGTATTTCTTCCTCATGGAGCAGGGCTTTTTCTCTTGAAGTTTTTGCAAGGAGCAATAACTGGTGCTCATGGGTTTCATTACAGCACAGTAACATATCGGTTGGTCTTGCTGTTCAATTTCTTTTTTGGAACAGAAGGACCAGTTTTTTCCCTTGCTGATTGAGACATCTCAGGCAGGACATGAGCAAGCCTTGTCAAGGAAACTTTTGGCAAATTATGGGTTAGCATAGCTACCAGCGTCTGAGTGGGTTCCAGCTGAAATAGTGAAAATATGGGTTACTTAACACATTATGTTGTAACGGCTGATAGATTAGGATAAGGGCGGGTTGCCATAATCACAACGCTTAGCTGTCGGCGTGGGGACCGCAGAATGCTCACCACAGTTAACCGAGAGGATGTTGCTGCCCGTCCTCCGTTGTTTCTGGGTGCACTTTTAGGACACCCAGGTCCAGGCAGCTTTAATTACATGCTTTCGTGCTAGTGTCCCTGTTTTCTATAACATCGGCTTGCTCAAGCAGACTAAGCGTAAATATTCTTAGTCAGTTTCCACACAATAATAAAAGTAAACCTTGTTCAATCCAATTGATGGAGCGTGCTGATATTGTTTATAAACTTGTTCTTTCTCTAAACTAGGTAAATATACCCTTTATTTTGAAATAAATATACAAAAGTAATCATAATTTTAAAAACTTGTTGATCGTATCTGACACTGACAACAGAACTAACAGCAATCTGACATTTTCACAGTAAAAACAGATGAAAAAATTCGACTAAGGCTGCAATACACCTTCAGTTCCCTCCTTCCGTTCATCAGTTTGGTTATAGTCTGTGTCGAAGTTTCAAATTTCGTTGCTCTGTGGTTCGGTCATCTTTGTTTCAATTAAACTATGGCTAGTCAAGGATTTTGGGTGAAGAAAAGGAAACCATAGACAAACGATTTAAGAACCTCTCACCTGAGAGCTGCTTAAGCATTGACTAACGAGATTATTTTAGGTAAGGCCGTATATCACTTGCCCACACTCGTGCATGTAATTCAACACTAACGGCCTTACCTAAAAAAACTTTTCAACCGTTAGTCACTGCTTAAGATGCTCTGCCATCTTCTCTCTGACGTGAAGTTGCACGTGCTAGAAAAGGACAGAGAAGTTTAAGCAGTGACTAAGAGAAACGAGATTATTTTAGGTAAGGCCGTCAATGAATAAAACACCACCATTATTTATCATTAGCGGCCTTACCTAAAATAATCTCGTTAGTCAATGCTTAAGCAGCTCTCAGGTGAGAGGTTCTTAAATCGTTTGTCTATGGTTTCCTTTTCTTCACCTACGGCCTTACCTAAAATAATCTCGTTAGTCAATGCTTAAGCAGCTCTCAGGTGAGAGGTTCTTAAATCGTTTGTCTATGGTTTCCTTTTCTTCACCTAAAATCCTTGACTAGCCATAGTTTAATTGAAACAAAGATGACCGAACCACAGAGCAACGAAATTTGAAACTTCGACACAGACTATAACCAAACTGATGAACGGAAGGAGGGAACTGAAGGTGTATTGCAGCCTTAGTCGAATTTTTTCATCTGTTTTTACTGTGAAAATGTCAGATTGCTGTTAGTTCTGTTGTCAGTGTCAGATACAATCAACAAGTTTTTAAAATTATGGTTACTTTTGTATTTTTATTTCAAAATATAGGGTATATTCACCTAGTTTCGAGAAAGAAGAAGTTTATAAACAGTAATATCAGCACGCTCCATCAATTGGATTGAACAAGGTTTACTTTTATTATTGTGTGGAAACTGACTAAGAATATTTACGCTAAGTCTGCTTGAGCAAGCCGATGTTATAGAAAACAGGGACTCTAGCACGAAAGCATGTAATTAAAGCTGCCTGGACCTGGGTGTCCTAAAAGTGCACCCAGAAACAACGGAGGACGGGCAGCAACATCCTCTCGGTTAACTGTGGTGAGTATTCTGCGGTCCCCACGCTGACTGCTAAGCGTTGTGATTATGGCAACCCGCCCTTATCCTAATCTATCAGCCGTTACAGCATAATGTGTTAAGTAACCCATATTTTCACTATTTCAGCTGGAATCCACTCAGACGCTGGTAGCTATGCTAACCCATAATTTGCCAAAAGTTTCCTTGACAAGGCTTGCTCATGTCCTGCCTGAGATGTCTCAATCAGCAAGGGAAAAAACTGGTCCTTCTGTTCCAAAAAAGAAATTGAACAGCAAGACCAACCGATATGTTACTGTGCTGTAATGAAACCCATGAGCACCAGTTATTGCTCCTTGCAAAAACTTCAAGAGAAAAAGCCCTGCTCCATGAGGAAGAAATACACAAAAAAATATATAGTGATGTCTTTAGTTATAGGAAGAATGTTTAAAAATAAAAATAAATAATATAAAATAAGTAATAATGTGTTTAAAACATTTGTTTTATTGAATGTTACTATAAATTGTTTTCAATAAAATATTTCTATCCATTTTCATGGCGTTATCCACAATATCATCACCAGTTTCTTCTTCAAGTGCTACTTCAAGCGCTGCATCTGAAAACAATAAAAATTTGTTTATGAGGCAGAGCAGATAGGGCAAATGTATTTTTTCCGTTTTAGAACTCTGGAATGTCACATAATTGAAAACTGATAATTCTGACTAATTCTTTCTTTGCTAACCTCACAAGAAAATGCCTGCTGTGTACAATACAATGATAATATACGTAAAGGTCTAAAAGTATTTGTGCCCCATATAATTATGATGCCTATAGCCTTTAATTGATCTCGCAATACAGTTCCGCAATGCAACTGCTTATTCTGTAAAAGCTTATTTAGTAAAAGAAAACATACCTAGCTCTACATTAAATGAAATTGCCAAGTTATGCAGTACAGCAGAAGTGATGATCGTGTTTTTGTATATGGTGATAGTTAAATCGTTGATCTTCTTTGGTGCTAGGCCTCAGTATTGGTGTGATTAGATGAGGGGTACATGGATAACCACTATCACTGATTATCTTTCCGACAAACTCGTTGTCCTCATACCTCTTCTTAATAGAGCTTTTTCTCTATATATATATTCTTGCATCGTGTGACACACAATATCATAGATTTTTTTATCTGCATCGCACACAACCTGTGAATGTTTTCAACATACATTAGTAACATCTATATATGGTTGTCTACTGGAAAAAATATGTATTCTCAAGATCGCTTGAAAGTACTGAACTGACGTGGCATTTCTGCTAACCTACCTTATTTTGATAAGCGTGCAGTCGATACTTCTAAGGCCGCAAACTTCCAGATTGCGTTAGCCTCCTCAGTCATGTTTGATTGAAGGCATTTTTAATAAGCGTGAACTTTTCGAAGGGAAGGTTATTGCGACTTTACAAGCCAAACGACAAATAGTCTGTTGGTTCATGCCGTGCATGCGCAGTCTCCCTGAATCTACTTGCGGTTGTATAGGGATTCCGCTACATCCATCGACCTGCTGGTAATTTTTAACAATAACAATGATTCGGCCCATGTTGGTCCTAATGAATCTGTATCGCAGCTTATATTCTTCGTCAGTTAAGACTTGTAGTGGATTAAACCGCTTCCGTTGTTTATTTCTACGCCTTCTAAGCTCGCTAGTTCTTCCAAAATTCGATAGCAGATCGTCGAAATCCACGATTTTACTTCAAAGCACAAACAAACACGAATATCAAATCCACCATTTTATTCCATAGACAAGGCTTGAAACATGGTTAAACCAGGTCGGGCGGCCTGTTAAATTTTACAACTGTTTAGTCATTGCTCACCCACCGCGTAACGTTAAAATGCTTTTATGAGTGAAGAATTTTGCTAATCGGCCGTTGAACAATGGATCAACGGTGGAGAAGTTTTTTAGGTAAGGCCGTAATTCGCTAAAAAACACAAGTTTAAGAAAATAATAGAATGCAGCGACATGATTTTTCCGTGTTTCCGCCAAAACTCATTGCTATGGTTACGCTATACAAAAATACAACGCAAGGAAGAAGTTCAAACCATACTATACCTATATTTTGGCAATGATCTATAGCATATTATTAGTTTGGCAATTGTGTATGACCCTCCTGCGCATAGAGTAAGTAAATACTACGCTCCTGCGGGGCGCGAGACGTTGAGGGAAGCAAGGTAGCACGCAGAGAAAGTAAATTTCTCTGGTAGCACGTCATCATAAAATAGATCATAGTACAAAGGACGTAGGCAGGGGGGTTGGGGGTCTTTTGATTCTACTTAAAACTCGGAGGAACTAGCTCTCCTAGGTATATAATCAAAGACTTAAAATAAATAATATAAAAAGATACTAGATGGGGAAGAAAGGTTCTCGAGTGGCGATCGCGAACCGGAAGACGCAGCGTAGGAAGGCCTCCCACTAGGTGGACCGACGACTTTGTAAAAGTCACGGGCAACCGGTGGATGCAAATGGCAGATTGTCGTACAGTGTGGCGGTCTAAGAGGGAGGCCTTCGTTCTGCAGTGGACGTCTCCCGGCTGATGATGATCAAAAGATACTAGACACTGGCAAATACACAGAGTGCGACGCCATAATCCTCCTTTATTGGAGGAAAGAAGTTTTTTTTAATTGCCTGTCTGAACATCCGTTTTTTTCCTTAGTTTTTTGCTTTGCACTTTGTGCATTCAGCCAGTGTCAAGTATTATGCATTTTATGTTTATATAGTATGGTCGATTTTGAAGGTTTAAGTTGAAAGAACTAAAGCACGTAGCACTCTACGCACCATCGTGTTTGCTGTACAGCCGCCGCTGGCCACTGTGCTGGACGTAGCATCGTGCACGTCGTCGTCGTGCGTGCATCCAGCCAACTGCCTGCTAATCATGTAACTCTTCGGGATCGCGATTCGGATCGCGATTTGTCTTAAATGTCACTTGTCACTGTCACAGCTTCACGGTATCACGGAGCAATTTCTCTCGCTATCGTTATCGAACGAATGCATTGATTTCCTTAATTTAGTTAAGCAAATCCGTCGGTCTTTTGGCGTTTCATCCTGCCTTGCAGGGTCAAATGAGTTTTGGCAGTGACAGTGACAAGTGTCAATTTTTGACAATTCGTATCGGATTCGCGATCCCGAAAAGTTACATGAGCTGCGGGATGCTTTGAGAGAGAAACCAACATGTTTCTCTTGTGTTTCTCTGTCTGTCTACTGCTGAACGAGGAGTGAACAAAGGGAGTGAACGAATATTTTTTTTTTGTTATTTTGCCCACATGGCGGGCTAAAGCCGTAAGACCATTCCGCCTGGTAATAAACAACGATCAACGATCCGTTTTTGTTTGTTTATGTAGTCCATACTTGAGGCATTCCACAGACAAATGGAACTTGTATCTTTCAATGAATTTTGAAGGCGTTTCGCAGTCCATTTTTACGTGATGTTGCATCGCGATACAAGCTTAGAGCTTGAGGCAATGAGGCAGTAGCCAGTCCAAAAAACAAAAAAATGGAATCTGCTGTACAGCAAGGTTACACACGACCGTTCTGCTGTACAGCCCGCACTCCGCACCGGAAATGGTCATGTTCGTTCGCGGTACTCGCTGGATGCCAAACGCGTCCAGCAAGTCCAGCAAGCGACATTCATTCATTCATTCATTCAATTTGCTGTACGTCAAGACTATTTACTGTCGTTTTGCATCGTGCATCGTGCATGGCCTTGGCTTGACTTTGGCGGCTGTACAGCAAGCACGATGGTGCGTAGAGTCCTTTACATGCCTAGTAAAAAAATGCCAGCAATATTTTAACGGCCTTACCTAAAAAAACTTCTCCACCGTTGATCCATTGCTCAACGGCCGATTAGCAAAATTCTTCACTCATAAAACCATTTCAACGTTACGCGGTGGGTGAGCAATGACTCAACAGTTGTAAAATTTAACAGGCCGCCCGACCTGGTTTAACCATGTTTCAAGCCTTGTCTATGGAATAAAATGGTGGATTTGATATTCGTGTTTGTTTGTGCTTTGAATTGGCTTTGAAGTAAAAACGTGGATTTCGACGATCTGCTATCGAATTTTGGAAGAAGTAGCGAGCTTAGAAGGCGTAGAAATAAACAACGGAAGCGGTTTAATCCACTACAAGGCTTAACTGACGAAGAATATAAGCTGCGATACAGGTTCATTAGGACCATGGGCCGAATCATTGTTATTGTTAAAAATTACCAGCAGGTCGATGGATGTAGCGGATTCCCTATACAACCGCAAGTAGATTCAGGGAGACTGCGCATGCACGGCATGAACCAGCAGACTATTTGTCGAAGCACCAAAGAAGATCAACGATTTAACTATCACCATATACAATAACACTATCATCACTTCTGCTGTACTGCATAACTTGGCAATTTCATTTAATGTAGAACAAGGTATGTTTTCTTTTACTAAATAAGCTTTTACAGAATAAGCAGTTGCATTGCGGAACTGTATTGCGAGATCAATTAAAGGCTATAGGCATCATAATTATATGGGGCACAAATACTTTTAGACCTTTACGTATATTATCATTGTATTGTACACAGCAGGCATTTTCTCGTTAGGTTAGCAAAGAAAGAATTAGTCAGAATTATCAGTTTTCAATTATGTGACATTCCAGAGTTCTAAAACGGAAAAAATACATCTGCCTCATAAACAATTTTTTATTGTTTTCAGATGCAGCGCTTGAAGTAGCACTTGAAGAAGAAACTGGTGATGATATTGTGGATAACGCCATGAAAATGGATAGAAATATTTTATTGAAAACAATTTATAGTAACATTCAATAAAACAAATGTTTTAAACACATTATTACTTATTTTATATTATTTATTTTTATTTTTAAATATTCCTCCTATAACTAAAGACATCACTATATATTTTTTTGTGTATTTCTTTCTCATGGAGCAGGGCTTTTTCTCTTGAAATTTTTGCAAGGAGCAATAACTGGTGCTCATGGGTTTCATTACAGCACAGTAACATATCGGTTGGTCTTGCTGTTCAATTTCTTTTTTGGAAGAGAAGGACCAGTTTTTTCGCTTGCTGATTGAGACATCTCAGGCAGGACATGAGCAAGCCTTGTCAAGGAAACTTTTGGCAAATTATGGGTTAGCATAGCTACCAGCGTCTGAGTGGGTTCCAGCTGAAATAGTGAAAATATGGGTTACTTAACACATTATGCTGTAACGGCTGATAGATTAGGATAAGGGCGGGTTGCCATAATCACAACGCTTAGCAGTCGGCGTGGGGACCGCAGAATGCTCACCACAGTTAACCGAGAGGATGTTGCTGCCCGTCCTCCGTTGTTTCTGGGTGCACTTTTAGGACACCCAGGTCCAGGCAGCTTTAATTACATGCTTTCGTGCTAGTGTCCTTGTTTTCTATAACATCGGCTTGCTCAAGCAGACTAAGCGTAAATATTCTTAGTCAGTTTCCACACAATAATAAAAGTAAACCTTGTTCAATCCAATTGATGGAGCGTGCTGATATGAATGATTCTAAACTTCTTCTTTCTCGAAACTAGGTAAATATACCCTTTATTTTGAAATAAAAATACAAAAGTAATCATAATTTTAAAAACTTGTTGATCGTATCTGACACTGACAACAGAACTAACAGCAATCTGACATTTTCACAGTAAAAACAGATGAAAAAATTCGAGTAAGGCTGCAATACACCTTCAGTTCCCTCCTTCCGTTCATCAGTTTGGTTATAGTCTGTATCGAAGTTTCAAATTTCGTTGCTCTGTGGTTCGGTCATCTTTGTTTCAATTAAACTATGGCTAGTCAAGGATTATAGGTGAAGAAAAGGAAACCATAGACAAACGATTTAAGAACCTCTCACCTGAGAGCTGCTTAAGCATTGACTAACGAGATTATTTTAGGTAAGGCCGGAATTCGTTTAGAACTGTCAAATAAAGCCTTCAAAATTGACCATCAAGTCAAGTATTGTTCAGCGTTGCCAATTTGTCGGGATGTCAGATCTCGTGTGTCACTGTGCCTGTGAAGATTATAATTTGATTGATTGTACGAGCTTGTTTTCTTCATCCGACACTACCCACCGACGACGCCTACTGCTAAGAGGATCAACGATGAGTGCTGATGATGATAGCAGAGGACCCTCCTCCGTCATATAAAATACTTGATTAATACTGCCAAATGCACCAAATGCAACGCCATAATGCTCCTTGGGGGAAAAAAATACGGCTCTCGCTCCGTAGTATTAGTGGTATTTTACTATCTCTTTGGGTCCAGCGTTGCCAACTCTACGGCTTTTTACGTAGATCTAGGTATTTTAGGCCTTTCCTGCAAAGCTACGAACTTCAGTCCCCGAATCTATGTTTTTTTTTAACAAATTTGCAAAATAACATACGCATTAGGCTCAGGCTCATATTGTAGCTCGATGTACAAGCTCTCATTCTCCATACCAGTTACATCTCGATTGGCGTTGTTAAACGATTATTATAACCCAAATTAATTTTTTTTTAAATATTTGTTTGCTACTTAGGTGATTTCAGCTGCTGGCTTAGAACATTTTCCTTAGGCAGATGGCCTAGTGGTAAAAAAAAACGTACTTCCTTGTATGAACTAGGCCAAAATGTCACATGCCTTTAGCAAGAATCTGTTAGACTTCATAGCTCTAAAAAAAAAACGTAGATCTACGAACTTTTCATAAGCAAATTTTACTAATAATTCTACGTCATTTTCTAATCTAGCCTACGCTTTTTTTATATCCGAGTTGGCAACGCTGTTTGGGTATTACGTAGTATTTACTTACTCTATGCTTTGGGCCCTCGCTCAGCCAACCAAATCAACTTTTACTTTACGCACGCAGATTTACAACACAACAAAAAATATAATAAAAATATATATATTTTGAGCGAAACGAAAGTAAAGTGAAATTCCTTTAAAACTAGGTATTCTTCTCTTAGAATGAGGTGAATCATATTCCAAATTACCATGTTTTGTGTGTTTATGTTTGGCTGTGATTTTTCTGCTCCCTTTCTCGATCCTATCACGAAACCTTAGTGGCTCAAAAAATACGTTTTACATAAATACTTGGAAACCAGGAGATCACCAAACGAAATAACAACACACCAACAGACATTCATAATATTTTATTGTTTTATGTAGACAGCTATAGCATAAATTTTACAAAGTTTTCAAACATCACAAAACTCGGTACGTAGCGCAATAAGAAGACAGACAGGCTTTAAGTGGGCGTTAACTAGTATTTTATTACTAGTTAATACTTGGCATAATATGATACACAACAATATTTCAACATGACGTGACATGCAACCAAGGTCTTCACTTCAAAGACTGCTGTAGTCCCAGGAACGCTGAGTTGGAAGTCTTCAAACTAATTCGTCTCACAATAAGAAGAGTTCCTTTGCAGGAGATTGTCTGGGTATGTACGACCACTGCAGTACTTACCAAACATTGCTGTCTAGCAGTAGCAACTAGCGCAACTAAAACTGTGTCCTAGTGTAAAGAGTATCAAAGCTAGTGAAATTTCTTGGCTAATGTGACTTAAGACACTGCATGCAATTGCGCCGAAATATAGGGAGTGCGGTTCACAACATAATCACATTAAATTTGCCATACTTAATTATGGAACAGTCTCATACTCTCAAAGTTACAATGCTGTGATGCCTTGGTCTTTATTTTGTTACTTAAAGTCTTGGGTACCACTATAATGGTCATGGCCAGGTGTCAGGAGTCGGGAGAGAGAGAGAGAGGGAGAGGGGGAGAGTGTCTCATTCGTCTCATTATTCATAACCACAAAAATATTCGTCTTCAGGCATAAAACGTCCCCTGCTGGACGAAGACCTCCACCTTAATAGAGAGGTGGTACCATAATCCCCACACTTGGCAGGCGGCTTGGGGATCGCAGAATGCTCACCACCGTTAACCAAGAGGATGCTGCTGCCCCTCCTGCGGTGGTTCTGGATGCAGTTTAAGGACATACCCAGGTCCACAAAAATATTATGTAGTTGTATTTATGCCTCAGGATGACCTGACTAGATCTATACATTTAATGTCGTAACTTATGTTCCTTAAGCTAGACTTATTTTAGTTATCCATGTACAAATGTACATGTACCCCACAAATCCTTACTAAAGTTCTCTGTATGACTTAACAATTACATAAATTAGTAAATTTTGTTTCAGATGAATTATACATAAACAACATGGAACGCTTCCCACTTAAGTCTTCTGTCTCCAAGACTGGTACAACATATCAGTCGGTTTTTAAAAAGGTATGTATTTAATATTACATAAAAAATTATTTACATTTACACTAAAGTTAAAGGGGTACAAAAAACTATTTATTCTCTTATTATATAAGAAGAAGAAGAAGAATAAGAATATATTTATTGCCAAACACACTAGGAACAACACTAAAACAAAACATAACAGTCGTTGTTCTGCAATAGGGGTACGCTCAGCGCTGTGCTGCGCTATGCCTTACTACTATACTGCCTTATAGCTCAGTTGGACGTGAAGTGGACGCTCCTGGATCTTCCGTCGCGGAACGAGAAGAAGCGTGAGTCCTGCCCATTCATTTTCCTTTCTTTGATTGTCGCCATATAATTTCGTTTATTATTCATCCGCGCGCATACAACATGCTTTACACCCGACACCGCGTATAGGGCTCACCTTACATCTTTTTATCTGAGCAAAGGAGTACGCTATAAACCAGCCCTGCGTGACCCTCCGGGACCACGCAGCACAGCGCTGAATGTACCCCTATTGCCAAACAACGATGTTGTGTTTTATTTTAGTGTTGTTCCTCATGTTTTTGGCAATAAATATATTCTTATTCTTTATATAAAGTGGCTCTATGTTATGACACTTAATACAATAAAGTGGGAATATGGAAACAATTGAATTTAAGGAATTTTTAATTTTTGGTTATTTATGACATGATAAGCACTTGTTTCAGACAGTGTTTGTGTCTTCTGGCTGAAGATGATAATGATGAAGCACTTGTTTATTATGGCCATGGGATATAGCCTAATCGGTAGATTGTTTGAATTGATATCAATGATCTTTGAAGTTTATGTATAGATTTTCATGCCACAGGTTATTTGGTGAAGGAAAACATTGTGAGGAAACCTGCATAAATCTGGAGAAGAAAATTCAATGACGTATGTGAATCCACGAACCTGAAACTGGGCCACAATAAATATAATAAATAAATAAAAATCTATGGACATTTTTCACACAGCGCCATCTAGCCCCAAACTAAGCAAAGCTTGTAATATGGATACCAGATAGTTGATAGAATACTTATGTAATTATTTTTTTTGTTAATACATACTTTGACAGCCTGATAGCTCAGTTGGTAGCATGTCTGCCTTCAGAGCTGTAGGGCGTGGGTCCGATCCCCACCCAGCGAAAACATTTATGTGATGAACATAGATGTTTGTTCTGTGGCTGGGTGTAGTATGTTTTATATGTATTTCCTAGGAGCCTAGCCAAGTCTGACAAGCTCACTCATGTCATGGGACCCACTGTCGGTCCCATGACATGAGTGAGCTCCTAAAAACTACCACATGATGTCACTGCCGCACAGAACCTGACTTATTTCAAGTCTCGCCTGCGACGTATACCATGAGTGTGGTCAGAACGAATGCATTAGAATTTTAGTGCTGAACCAACAGGCGACAGGTCAAAAAGTGGGCTAATGTAACAGTGTTCAGTGCCGAATCAGAAAGAGGCTCGGCCAGTAGGCTTTACAGGCTAGCAAATAGACACTAAGTTTAAATTACATAAATGTAATCTTTTGTTACCAGGGCGGCATGTTCGCATTAGCGACAAAGCCCTTTTCTTTGAGAATAAAAAATGAAAAAAGTCTCGCCTATAGTGCTGGCTTGTCGATCACACTTTGTACAGCGTCAAGGAATTCCTTGCATATGAGTAAACATACGATTGTACTGTTTTATTTTAAGTATTTGAATTGACATCATATAGATATGTAATTAATAATTATAACTATTTTTATTTGACAAGTAAATAATTATTATGCAATAAATGAATATGAATACATATTTACAAAAAAATATAGTATACAGGGCAATCAATCAATTAATAATCAATCAATCAATTAATTAATAATCAGTTAGCAACCTTTTTAGGGTATATTCTGTACATCAAAACAAACGACTTTTACTATGGAGCCAACATTGAAATTGTGTAAAAAATATCAGCTGTTCCATACAAAAAGTTCATCAACCATGGGCAAAATGTATGGAACAGCTGTTTTTTTGCGTTCTAACTTCGTTATTTGTGCACATATTTAAATTTTATTTTCGGTTTGTTGTTTTGTTGCGAGTCAGCTCTTTTGTGAGTGAATAAAAAAAAACATGCATACGACCCATGACGACCTATGAAGACCTGACCAGGTCTTCCCAGGTATGTATTCAAGGATGGGGGAAAGATGGTGGTATTTATTACATGCTGGTCGGGCGAAATTGTTAAGGCGGCAGGAAAGCAGTAGACTAGACTGGCACACGACCGGAAGAGGTGGCGCGCTAAAGTAGATACCTATACCACAGAATAAATAATAGTACTACGAGGGCGGCACTGAACATTTCGGGAATCAAGGAAGTGACACAACATTACTATTTAAAAATATATTTATTGCTTGTCGAAGTATTCTCCGCGAAATTTGACACATTTTTCCATACGATGGAACCAATCATTGAAGCAACCATTCCATTCGGAAGTTGGGGTCTCCAAAATGGCCGTTTTGTAGGCGTCCACAGCTTCTTCAGGTGATGAAAATCTCTGTCCACGCAATTTATTCTTTATTTTAGGGAAAGTATAGAAATCATTAGGGCTTAGGTCGGGGCTGTACGGCGGATGGTCCAATAATTCTATGTTTTCTTGCTCTAAAAACTCTTGTTCTGTGCGCGGTGTGAGAACTCGCATTGTCGTGATGGAGGATGATGCGGCGGTTGCAGTTCTCTTTACGGAGTTCAGAAACGACCTGTGGCAAACAAATGCTAGCATACCATTCTGCATTAACCGTTCTTTGTCCCTCAAGAGGAATAGTCGTAACATGGCCGGTTTTGGAGACAAACGTGGCCACCATTTTTTTTGCAACACTCCGTGAACGAACAATTTTTGTTGGCTTTAACTCATTTTCGAACACCCAAACTCGTGACTGGTTTTTTGTTTCGGGTTCGTACGCGTATATCCAGGATTCGTCACCTGATACGATGTTGTATACAGCATTTGAGGATCCTGCGTGGAATCTTTCGAGAGTTCTGACGCACCAAGTAACGCGAGCCGCTTTTTGCTCTTCACAGAGCGAATGCGGTATCCATCGGGAAAACAACTTTTTTACACCTAATTTTTCATGCAAGATTATTTGTATTTGACTCATGCCAATGTCTAAAGTTGCCTGAATTTCGCGGTATGTCACATGTCGATCTTCCTCGATTAGCTTACGCACAGCATCAACGTTTTCTTGGGTGACTGCAGTTTTTGGACGACCTTGACGGGGATCATCACTGAGCTTGACACGTCCACGTTGAAATTCAGCAAACCAGCGATAAATTGTGGTTTTGGATGGGGCTTTATCACCAAATGCAGAAATCATCCGGTCAACACACTGTTTTTGTGTTAAACCACTTCGAAAGTCATAATAAATCATCGCTCTTGAATTTTCTCGAGTCAATTTCATTTTCTCAACGACTAAACAAGTCATAGAGTAAGTAAACCTAATAAGAGACGGGTGTTCCATAGAGTAAAACGAAAAAAACAGTCACTCAAAATGTTTTTTCTTAAATACCAATAAAAAAACAATTAAAAGTATGAAAAAAATATAAAAGAATATTGAAAAAAATAACTTTTGACGTAATGGCAGAGCTGACATTGTCAGTCTGACAATATAATCACCTCAAATAGGGATGTACATATTTTTGTATCGATAAATTTACTACAAAAATGTAGGGGGGGTTGTGGGGGCGGGGGGGGGCGTAGGATAATGTAGGGTATATTAATTTAAGATCTCTGTACACTTAGTTGCAAATAAATAAATATGAAAGTATTTCATTTCATTTTTGGCAGTTTTGTTTTATTTTTATTTAGTGAGTTTATCCATTACATACAAACATAAATCTAATCTTACAAAAAAATCTAATCTTTTTCACTTCTCTCTTTATAATATTAGTAAGTAAGTAGTGTAAATGGCCGTTTTTTTTTGATTGTCTTCGAATTGCTGAAAGAATCCACTGATGGTGACATCTTCGATGACGTTGTATCTCAAGGATCTTGTGGTCAAGCATTATCTTCGCGCACTTGGCGGTGATTAAAATTGAGTCATTCGAGGGTATCATGTGTTTCGATCTTGCTGTTCGCTCCATCTCAGTCTCATGCAGAGTCGCAATACCACTTTCTGCATTGCAAGCTGCCATAAATATTGTCTTTTCATGGCTCCCTGGATAACCTGGAAAGTGACGTTATTATTATATTATATGGCTGCTTCCGCCTCCTCTAGTCCCTCTTAAATTAGATTATTGCTTCCTAGCCTGTTTTTTATTTTTATTATTATTGCGCTATGAGCGCGAACACCACGCGCGTACTGGCGCTATTTTGTATTTTTTTTAACGTAAATAATAAACATCGACAGTCGATAAAAAAATGGACAAACACTATTGTTAGACTATTTATGGCTTATTTTCTTAATATTCCTTATTCTTTAAGCTAAAACTGTAAATCAAGTAATTCTTATTCTATAACAGCCTTACAAAATTAGTTTTTGATGCTTACCTATCTTCATCCAAAGGAAATTTTGCCAGGAAGATTCGCTTTTGGTCATTGGACTGGCCGGATTTAATACCACATATTTGACACGTTTTCATTATTTTTCATTATTATTAGGTTACACTCATTGAACTCATTCACATAATACCATGTTTTTACGTGATAAATTTAGGAATTTTGGTTAAAACAGGAAAATGATGCTTAACAATAACAACAAAATTTTGACAACTAAATTAAATATTGACAGTAAAACGTGCTTAAAACTCTTTGGTTGGCGACTGCGTAAATAGATAACTAACCTAAGCACTTTTATTCCGGGAGTTTTGGCGGGAACGCAAAAAATTATGTCGCCGCATTGTACCTATTATTTTCCAAAACTTGTGTTTTTTCGGGTTTTACTGCATTAAATTAGTGGCGTTTTATTAATTAAGTGCCAGTTGACGTGCATGAGTATGGGAAATTAGTATAATATGGTGTAATATGTCTTTCGTGTTGTTTCCATAACTCCGAAGAAGCTTGTAGTAAACTTGCCACGACATTATTAGGACATGATTGGACTTGACGGTGACTTACTGTGTGTAACTTGGACTGAGGCTAAAACTCATTTAGTCGGAATAAGAAGGATCGATGAAGAAATATTTATTCAGCTGAAGGCCTAGTATCCATGGCCAAGAACAAATTATAAAACACCATTATTCCTAGTGACCGTTTCATACATGTCTTGTCCATTCTGTCACTATGGCACTCTCGCCAGGCTGAAACAAGTTTGACAAAACCTTGTGACAAGACCGAGAATATTTTTTTAAATAAATAAATGGTATTCGATTTTAAAAACCAAGGAGTTTTCAATTAAAAAGATTTTAATATGACAGAAACAGTGGAAATATTCCATTCCCGATACTTTTAGTGTAGCCCTCGTACGTACAGAAAGTTCACTCCGCAAAGGAATTGAAATAAATAAGGCCTCTATCTCCTAGGCAATAAAGTAGCAATTCAACTCGCACAGCGCTACTAGATACCGCTCGTTATATTCACCTAGATATACCGCTCTCTTTCTATCACGTATGCTTAGTTACGTGCGAGGCTAGCGTGCGGGCGGCAATTGACTTCTGCCATGCATTGTCCTCCCGGACGGAGCGCCGACCGAACATATCTAAACTGCGGAGTGACACCCCCTGCCTATACTCAGCAGTGAGGTGAAAATGATTGACGATGATGACGATGAAATTTAAACAGGATATTATAATATGTTTCCCAAATTGTAAAAATGATTATACATTGAAGCATCTAACTCGTGTGGTTATATCTAACTTGGTGTGGTTATAGCGTAGCATAATTATAATCAGCCTTTTTAATATTCCACCGCTGACTTGGGCCTACCCTGGAAGGGCAATTGACCCACGCTGGCTCAGTTGCGGGTTGGTGGAATCACCTACGCCATTGAATTTCTTCTCCGAAAGTATGCAGAATACGATCACGATGTCCTTCACCAAAGTGCCAGTCGTATGAGAATCCGTACGTACATAATCTCCAAAGAACTCATTGGTACGTAGCTTGTCTAGGTGATTCTAAACGATCACCGATGTTAAGCAATGGACGGTCCGGTCAGTCTTCGGATGGGTGACCGTGACCATTTCTGAGCGCTACCGTGGGTCGGATGACACGTTAAATTGTTAGTCCCGGTTGTTTGTTCTAGTTTCTATAACAACAACCGTCAGCCATCTCAGAGGCTTTCGGGCGGCCCATAACTCTGACACTAAGGCTGGCCACTCAGCCTATACGAACTTACTTTATTGGTACGGATCCAGAATTTAAACCCGCGATTTCGATTCTGAAGTCGAGTGGTCTGCCAATAAGCTACCAGGGCTTAGGTGGTAGCCTAATCAGTTTAAAGCCACGGTGTGGTTATAGACCAAATTCTAATATCGTACCTACCTGTTATACAAACCACGCGGGCGAAGCCGCGGACAGCAGCTAGTACGAGTATAACCGCCGCCAGTTCTGAAATGAAATCCCAATCCACCTCAACTGCAATACATAACTTTAAACTTTGCAAATTTAAAAAATAAAAGGGAGTAGGGGTAGGACCCGTAGGCCTCGATTGCAGTCTTTCTGGGGAAGTGCCACACTTTTACCAGTTATTTAGTTAAACCGCCAGGTGTGCAAGTATTACTGTGTTCGGTTTGAAGGGCAATCTTAAATTACTAGCATGAAGAGATATGTGCATGTATCATTATGACTACAGTAGTTTATGACTAGTGTATGACTAATGACAAAAGGACAAAAATCAGTATGTCAATTCTTAGGACCCCTCCAACCTTTCATACAAATCGAGCAGTGATGCAGAATGCTGAGTCTAAAGTTAAGTACGTTAACTAGGGCAGTTTCTACCCTACTGCCATACTCTTACTGTATCTGGGCGATTATTGATTTTTCCTCCATACCCGCTTACCGTGTTCTCCTTCTAAGCTAACCGTCGCGACTCTTTGTAACAAATTAAGGAATTATCTTTAATTTTCCTATTATCCAGTAAATCTCGTGGATGTGTTTTAAGAATATAGAAGGTATTATCGATAATAATTTTCCTATTAGCCGGTAACATATGCTAGGGTTAATTTCAGAGGTATTATGAAATTGTGTTTCTATTAAACAAGTGCATTTCGTATCTACGTGCATGTACGAATAAAAGCATGTCGAGTAACCCTGAAGTGAACGTCATACGTTCATGGGAGGAAATAAGTACGTAAATAGGTAAGTTTGCGTTAGATTGCGCTGCTGAACTGAAAGATCTTGCAAACAAAACATTATTTAATAACATCCGCGTGCGTGATGTTGACGGACGGTGATGACGATGAAGGGTAGATGCTATTCCGGGAAATTAGCTATCTCCATTCCGAGTCCCATCCAGAGAAATTACTGGGTATGAAGAGATTTAACATCTAATAACTCAGGGTGACGAGCGCAGTGCAGTGTGGCGCAGGATTGTGTTCACAAGTTCACAATTCTGGCATTGCTGCTGTTAGTGGCAGGCGAACATCTTGCCCGTCTTGTCACTTGATTGTATAAAAAAAAAAACAGTTAGCCGTTTTAGCGTGTAGAGGTAACACACACATATCAACAAACGTTCGCATTCATAATATTAGAGTGATAACAAGTGAAATTAGAAACTTAAAAAAAACACGGTTATAACTATTAAATATATGGTTTTGCAATGTTTTTATATGTTGCTATTAGATGATAATTTAATGTATTAAAGAGACGACATAGGGCTTTGTTACGTTGAGTAATCACACTTATCATCTATTATGATTGCGAGTTGTTATGTCTGCGCGTTTGTTCGTTCTAACTCATAGCCGTAACTTGCTATCCTATCAGCCAGAAAACGTCCAGTGCTGGACGAAAGCATCCCCCTTAATAGGGAGGTATTGCCATAATCCCCACGCTTGTCAGGCGGCTTGGGGATCGTTAACGGAGAGGACGCCGCTGCGCGTCCTGCGGTGGTTCTGGTTGTAGTTTTAAGACATACCCTGGTCCTTACTTAACCAGGTCGTAACTTACTATAATTGGATGAAATTTGGTGTGTGGTTTATACGCTGGATAAATACAGGCTACAGGAGAAACTGCCATTAGTAAAGATCGAAGACGATATAGGATACAAAAAAACCGAGTACATCAAAACTGCAGCGTTGTTAAAGATAACAGCATTACAGCAGCGCGTACCGTTCTTGACGATCGTCATATTTGATATTTAAATCGGTAAAATTCGATAAAAATCAGTATACTCCTAAGTAATAAATATGACGTGTAAATCTGCTACCGTCACGGTATAGCAGATTTACACGTCATATTTAGCGACATAGAACGGTACTCGCGCTGCAGGGGGTCTAGACAAGAACCACTTTCTGTTAGCGTTAACACGCTAACAGAAAGTGGTGGCCTGCGAAAAGATAAAATTGTATGAAAATGACATAAGCTTGAAAAATGCCACGTGACTGCTAATGTCATTTTCATACAATTTTATCTTTCTGTAAGCGTTTACGCTTACAGAAAGTGGTTCTTGTCTAGACCCCCGTCTAGACAAGAACTCTTGTCTAGAGTTTCGTCAAATAAACAACAATTTTAAAACGAATTACGTACGCTATCATCATCATCATCAGCCAGAAGACGTACACTGCTGGACCAAGTCGTCCCCCGTAAGGAGGGGTTGCCATAATACCCACGCTTGGCAGGCGACTTGGGGAGAATAAGCTACCTCTATACTCAAATAACAAATATTAGGCTACTTTTTATTCCAGGAATTGCATATGAAACCTATGGGCGCTTTTAGTAGAACAATAGTTTGGTTTGGGCTTTAGATATACAATGTACTAAAGCTAAAATCAATATTTTTTGGCTTAATTGCGATCCGTATAATGTCTTGGTGGTCTTTTGGTACATCATTTTTTAAATTATTTTTTTCATTTTGCGTTTAACCACATCCTGCCTGACGTTAAGCAACGAAGTGAACAAAGCTAAACTTTAAAGCTTTAAAGGATAGGATAATATAAAAGGTCAAATATAAATTGGAATTGCGTACTGAGGAATCGGTAACATCACACGAGAGTATGATTATCAAAAATAAAGAATATTTACCCGACTATCCAAGAAGGAAGGTAATAATATTTATTTGGTTTACTTCGGAATCTTTAGTGCGAGCTAAGCTCATTTTGCGCTTTAGGCCGGCCGCACATCATAAGAAATTTCTAATAGATAAACCGGACGGGCGCGCCGGGAAGCACTCCACAGCATACACTTTGTTTACGAGAGAAATTTCTTACGATGTGCGGGAATAATAAAAGGATACATTCTAGTACAAAATGTAAGCACGGAGTACATATCAGCTGTTTCATACATTATGTCGTTTGTTATTGAAATTTTACTATGGAACATCCTATTTTTTTTCGCTATTACTGACTTGGCCCCGTAGTAAAAGTTGTTCATAATGATGAGTACGTCTTACGTACCTTTCAATATGGAAACATCTCTCAGAAACACCGTGTATAAATAGCCGTTCACTGTATTGTTCACAGGGGGGCAGCGGGGCGCAAAACGGACGCGGAGTGCCCTCGCCCACTGAGGATGACATGGTAGACATCTCGCCGGGGTTCCAGCAGGCTGGTGACCCTGCCACCACGCCCACCAACCACGGCACGTTCCAACTGTACGAGCATAGCGGGCGGAACTCCACGGCCAGCGCTAACTGTAAGTCTTACCATTTAAAAGAGTTATTGAGTGCGGATAGATAGCGTTGCCAGATTTATATTTCACTAAGTCGGGATTTTAATATTTCAGTGTAAAAAAGCGTGATTCGTTTGTTAAAACATTTATTACATTAATAAACTAATTATCAAACTATTTAAATAGTTACAAAACATAATGGTTAATAAATTTATTTCCAGTAGATTTTTAAGGAGATTATCTAGGTACTCAGACATGTTGTAGCCGTCGCTACCAATATCTGAATGTGCGGCTGAGAGAATTGCAGGTCATGAGGGCTACTAAATTTTTTCACGAAATTATCGGGTTACCTATACTTAGAACATTATAAAATATCGGCTGACATTTGATTTCACTCTCTTATTTTTCGAGCAAAGCATAGCTGGACTTGTGTATAGCGGAACGAACCCCTAAATTGTAACAAAATCTTTTGTTTTTGGTGCATGTTTTTGTGCTTTAGATAAAAAATAATCTGCTTAGTTTTGATTCAGCGATCGCCTATAGGGCAGAATAGGTTAACAAAACCAAAAACGCTATTTGGGCGAGTTTTCGCGGGTTCATTGTATTTTAGGTGACAAAATCGTGCGTCTGGCAACGCTGGGAGTAGAACTTTAATACGCTACGCCGTAATATGAGAATTAGTAATCACATAAAATAATGAATACTTTCTATTTTATTTTAAAGCTTACATTGCCCAGTACTTCAGCGCATCTGTCGGTAAGATTAGAATGCTTTGACGTAGAACTGTGGTAACGAAAACATAAAACGAACGGACAGACAAATGCCGCCCTAGGCTTAGTAATAGGGTACCGCTGGACACCCTTAGCGCGTTTTCTCACGAACCACTGCTCGACACTATTTACGGTCACGACACACGACAACAGACACGCTAATAACGTCGTGTCGTGATACGTTTTCTCACGAGACGAAACGACAGTACTGCCAGTCGCGGCTTGGTAAAATAGGAATGCAGAATGAAGTCTCGTGTCGTGGTCGTGCACGACATCGTGAGCAAGTTCATACTTGATCCTACAGCCGTTATATCGTGACATTAAAAAGAGTCAGATTCAGCGGCACCGATGATGTAGCTGAAAATCATCCGCAAAACGTGTATTGTGGAGTGTCGTGTCGTCTCGATGTTTAAGAAAACGGTCTATAGAGTTGTAGTATGGCGCTAGCTCGGGATCGTCGCCGTAATATACGGTATCGTGTGTCGTCTCGTGAGTAAACGCACTTAGAGAACGAAACTCAAAAAAATCATTGATATAACTCAAGATTAAAATCCGTTGTCGTCAGTTAGTCTGAGTTACTGCTTAAAATATCCGCTTAATTAAGACTAGTGTGAGTTGCACACCACTTTAAAACTTCTGCAATTTCTTTATGCCATCCTTGCACAGCAACTATAAAGGACATGTTCAGAAGCGGTTTCTTAAATATAGTTTTTTTATTTTTATTATAGCCATTTAATTTAACAAGGCAATTTAAAAATGTGTAAATAAATTAATTATGCTACGCCAAAAGTTTGTTCAACGGTTTTTAGTTGACAATGACATTGTCATCTGTCAAATATAAGACCTGCCTGAGTAGCACCACCTATTCGTTTATTTCGTAGCACCCTCGGAAAGTTCCTTCATGTACATTACTTTTCAAAATCTATTATGATAATATTTTGAGACAATTAAAAATTATGTTAAGCAAATTAGTTTAAAGGTAAGATATCAAAATCTTTTTTGGAATTACTCAATTAACAATAACAGACCCAACGTAATTTAATCGATGCTTCGAATAATTAATTCTGATATCGCCCATCTCTGTGGTGCTCGATCGGGGCTGCCAAGTATCACTTAATGTTACCAGTGTTATTTTGACTATCCTCTACTAAGACTTACATAAAAATATATTATTAAAAAATGGCTATTAGAAAAAAATATTCTATGTGCTTAATATTATCTACAAATATAGCACTGTACAATAATACAAGCCATGTTACTGTAATTTTCCCTATCCCACCTACACTGTAAAATGACGCTATCTCCTTTTGCACGGCACTCTCAAAATCTGTCCATCCTGCCCTTATTTATGGATGTATTCGTAACGACGCTTTCTGTGTTAATAGACGCTTACGAACAAGCCTTGTTTAGTAGCAAACTAACGAACTGTTGTATTGTTCCGTCGTGTCTTTCTGTATGTCTAGATTGCTCATTTTGTTCCGAGACTGTAAAGACACATAGACGATTTATCCCTGCTACCAAAGAAAATGTAAACGTGTTTTTTTGTTATTATCCCGTAACAACATGGAAAGAAAGGACGAAAAATAAAATATACGTACTAAATCGAGTTAACTATTTCTGAACGGGAAATGTAATAGAGACAATCAATTACAGGTTTCTAAATTAATTTTTCTAAAGATGGTCCGATTTTCAATAATCATGTTCAAAAAAGCCATTTTTGTTTGTATTACGTTTCGATATTATCGATTGAGAGTAATACTTGAAAGTAATTTCCGAAATATAGTAATATGTAAAAAAACAGTAATACTGCGTTATATTGCTTTTAAAATATTGTGTATCAACTTACTAAAGACTGAAGTTAGCGAGAAATCACTGACCATGTTAATGCTAATAAGGATTTAATTAAAACTATTCGCCCCAAACAATTTTGGATTCTAGAAAGTCTGCCTATGATAGGGTTCGTCTATTTGTAGCGATACAAAACCATGCCCTTCTCATCACACGTACTTACATAATAATAACGTTTCTCCATCGTCACGACCATCACCGACTGACGTCGACACTTAGTAAAATCGTTTTTTAGCCTAATAGCAGACCCGGGCATTTAGAAATTAAGGCTAGGCTAGGCTTAATTTTTTTAGGTTTAGTTCTCATAACCATTATACCCAGAATCATAACAGTAATTATTCACAATTGTAAAATATTAAGCCTTGTTGAATGGCGATTTATTTTGGTGGGTTCCCAACGAGTCACACCAAAACGAGTCACACTGTTACTCGTTGGGAGTTTTCTTCCCATCGAGTAACACTGTTACACTGGTGTGACTCGTTTGGATAACAAAAAGTTTAATCCAGTGACAGTGTGACTCAATGGGAAGAATAAGATCCCATCAAGTCACACCAAGTTATTTGTCTAGATAAATCTTACTAGTATTACAAATGCGTAAGTTTGTCGGTGTGTGTATGTTTGTTACCCGTTCACGCAGAAAAGGCTAAACGGATTTAGATGAAATTTGGTATATTGGTAGCTTGTACCTTCGAATACGACATAGGCTACTTTTTATGACCCATATATCATATTTTATTTTTCTCATAGATAGGTCACACAAGAACAAGGAACACAAGATTAGCCACGTCTCCACGTCATCTGCTGTCTGCTGTCTGTAATCTGCTTCTAATCCAAGTCTGCTTATGACCGTCTACTCCGGTCCGTTGCGTCGTTTATGTGACCTACATTAAATTATCTTGAAAAATAAAAACAAACGCCAATTTTGGCACCGCCCAATGACCTGATAAATCTTATCAATACTCGGTTTTTTGATTAGCTACATCGGATATCTATCAGTAATCAGTATAGAACTGATGTTCCACGTAAGTGTTAGTGATCTGAAATGTTGGAACCCACTGAAATTGATCCTGGAGACACTGAGCCCCTGGTCGATCGCAGACATGTAGGTAAAACGATACATAATTATTTTGATTCATGAAGCCACTCATTTGAAAAATTACACGAAAGGATTCTTCTCTGACTTGATTATGACTGATTTCTAAACGAGATAATATGAGTACGTAGTAGGTACAGTAGCCGCCAAACAAGTTGTCAAATTATCGGCATGGAAAAGGTGAGCCTAAGCAGGTACGTCGTGTACACCACTGAAGAGAGAAGAGGTAGGGCCTTCTCTTTTCTGTGGTGTAAACTTCCGTGCAGTATATTTGGTAAGTTTAATGACAAGTTATTCTTTTTTTATTTCTGCGCATTCCCGCTTTTTGACAACTTGTGTGGCGATTACGATACGTGGCAGTATTTTTATGATCAAAAATAATACCTTACCGTCGCGGCAAGAAAAATAGGTTTTTGATGGACGAAACTAAAAGATAGACTACGCCGAGGCACGTAAAGTAAATGTAAAAATGTCTGTTAGGGTTATAAGCTTGGGGTATACTAAGCCGAAAGGGGGTCATTAAACTTATAATTGTGAAATAAACACTAATTATGGGGCCAACCACAGAACCATCAACGAATAGCGAAAGAAAATAGCTGTTCCATACATATTCTTTCATATGAAAAAATAATTTTTGTTACGAATTCAGGGTCGGCCCCGTAGTAAAAATGCGTTTGTTGCCCGTGGTACTACCAGTATTAATACCAGTAGTACCGCGGGGAAAAAAATACCAAGCGATCCAGTAGTACCACGGGAAGTTTTTTTTACCCGTGTTGTACTCTTAGTTGTTGTTGTGGTAATACATTATTGAATTTACATTAGAATTATAATGTAACCTACTCTTAAAATTTAAAAATGGTACCACACCTACACCCATAGTAGTAGGTTTAAATAAATAAATATTGGTGGACATTTTAATTTTCACACAGGGTCATCTAGCCCCAAACTAAGCAAAGCTTGTACTATGGGAACGAGATACTTAGAATACTTAATTACTTATATACTTTTTTTTTTGTAATTGCATACTTATTATAAATACATACTACACCCAGAAACATAACAAACTTAAACAAACACATAAACACACACACATGTTTGTCCTGGGTGAACCCAGGTGAATCGAACCTCAGCCCTACAGCTCTGAAGGCAGACATGCTACCAACTGAGCTATACGGTAGGTTAGGTTAGTTACGGGGGGGAGTTGGAGAGGTTGAGGGGGTTTGGGGGGCTAAAAAAATTGCTCGGGATGATTTAAATTGGTGAATTCTGGGAGCGGGCCGAATTTCTTCTCCTCTAGTCCTCTGGTATACTTACATACGAATAATACTGACGTATGGATCTGTAGTCGTCAAGGGTATGGAATGGATATGGTAGACTATTATGGATAATATGACATTTATTTTTAAATACTTGAGGTACCTACCCATCTTGGCTGAAGAATAACATTTATAATTCATCTGATTTCATGAATTTGCACTATATCATAATAATTACTATTATTATATGGTATAAGTATGCTTGCGATGTGTATAATGTCGCTGGTATATATACGCATAGTTGGTTGTATGTTGTATGAGTAGGTAGACCTACATTTCCTCAGATGTTAGATGTTATAACCTACCCAGACTGTAACTAAGAATCCATGCCAATATTGCCTATCTAGTTAGTTACTGTAGTAAAGTAATACAATGCAAAGTAACAGGGCACGTGACTGCGCTGTATTTCGCGACACGGTTTCGTCATCAGCCGGGCGCAATAATTATTGAGGTTTCAGGTAGGTTGCCTCAACGTGCTCCTACAAATGCTTACAGATTACAGAATCGTATATATTTTTTACTTTATTTAAGGAAGCTTGTAAGTACATATTTTTATAGATTCGGATTAGGTATTTAGATTTATTAGTGAGCATTGTAATAGTCTTTTTCTTAATTACTGTGATTTGATATGGAAACTTATTAACTTCGCTACCATTTAAATAGCTACTGCCAAACTGCCAATGTGACAACACAATGGATGCACTCATATTTCGGAGTACCTAGTTACTATCGATTTTTAAAATTCATCTAAGCCTCATACCTACTCCTTTTTATGGTAACCTTTTATGTGGTGGGAATAAAACATAATATAAACCAAACGTAATGCACGAGAACAGCGATAGCGAAGATTTTGAGCCACTTCTGTTTTTTTGCAAACTATTAATTTATATTATCGTTAATGCGTTAAACAAAGTTGTTGGTTTTATTATATTTCGTCTTAACATTAAATATAAATTGTCAGCCTTGACTCGAAATGATAATACGAACTTACTCGAAATGATGATGATGATCTATCTATCTACAAATTACACGAGCGCAGCGAGCGCGTAAACTTTGGGCTTATTTTGGTCAATTAGTTTTTCATGTGGCAGAAACAAAATAGATACTTACATCTAATAAAAAACACACAGGGTGGAAGATTTTGAGCTAAATCTGGTTATTTTTAGCAATCTACTTGTTATTTGAACGTTCATGGTAAATCAACAAATATTTTGCGAATAATTCGTGAGCGTTGCGAATGCGATGGTTTGAAATTATTTTTATATAAAATAAATTTTGCCTTTCGAGTAGATAATTTACAAAATTATTAGGTTTTTCGTATGAAAAGTAACTAAAAAGAGAGATAATACCTAAATCCAATTGGAAATTTGGTAAACGAAACGTCTAAGTCTTAAAAAAATATGAGAAAATGTATAGAAGTTCGGGTATGAAACAGATCAGGCTGCCTTCTGGAGGGTCAGTAGTACCTTCGTAGAAAATTATATATTATGTAGTTATATCTAGCTGCCGTCTGCTACCCCTCTACCTTCGGTACGTCCATGCAGAGGAAGCAAGAGTCCGAACGATTTTTATTAGTAGGTATGGAATTATATTCACAACAATAAATATACAAAATGACTTGCACACCCGTTATTCGGAAGAGTTCATATGTATTTATTTTATGTCATCAGTTAACAAGTTTTAAATGAAACTTGATAATAGGTAGAAAATAGTATTACGTGGTACTGGCAGCCCTAATCAACTTTGACACTTTTGACATTGGCAGTTAAATAGACGCGTCGCCTTTGCGTCACACAGGTGACGGATCGGATTTATTTCCCGACCTAGCTGTACAAGGGCGAATTTCTTTTGTTTTTATTAATATCTACGTTTTAATAATTTCACTACTATCAAAATGATAATTATGTAGTTTATAGCGAACGACATCACGTTGCTGTTTTTGTTCATATTTTTAAAACGACAGTTCAAATGATCACGCGTTAAAGTGTTCAAACTGGTTTTGTGAAGGATTTCTCATCTTCATTACTGAAAATTACTGTTACAGGGGACGCAGTCATGTTTTCTGGGATGCAAGGTTAGTACTTATAAAGTATTCACTAACGCGCACGTAAGCAATTTAAAGAGAATTTTACTAACGAAAATATTGTTGTGGTGCTTATCATCCAACTTTTTGTTGAATAAACAACTTGTTTACAATCTACATGTATATTTGAAGAAGTAGCTATTCCTTTAATTGTGTTACAGCCGAAGATGACATTCCGGGAATTGGTCAATATGAAGACTTCCACACCATTGATTGGCAGCGGGACATAGCTAGAGATCGAATGCGACATCGGTACCTAGTGAGAAAACGGCAAGACTCAATATGGGATCTGATTAAGGTTTGTGTTCTCAGTCAGCCAAGACTTACCCATTCTATAATCTACTATTGCAGTTCTGAATTCATTATTTTTAATTTGATTTCACAGTGCCTTACATAAGATTGGTGCTTGAATTAATGCATCATTCTTGGCACAAACCAAAAATAAAGTTTACTATAATGACTAAGGCCCCAAAGAGTTGATCGAGTTTTGATAGGAACACGGAAAAATGATGTTGTTTTATTGCGAATTAATGATTTAAAATGGTGGTGTTTTATTCATTGAGTGTTGAATTACATGCATGAGTGTGGGCAAGTGATATAATGTGGTGAAACATGTCTTATTGTGTTGTTTTCAAAACTCCGTAGAAGCTCATAGTAAAGTCGCCACAACTTTAACTTTACTAGGGCATGACTTGGACTCGACTATGACTAATTTCGTGTGACTTACTGTGATTTTATGATATTATATATATTATAATCAAGTCATTTGACTTGATTATAATATATATTAATGTAATTAATTAATTAATTAATTAATGTTTTTATTGTTATTAATGTATATTATTGTTTATGAATTTTCAAGCTTTTATATTATAATCAAGTCATTTGACTTGATTATAATATAAAAGCTTGAAAATTCATAAACAGACACTGTTGACACTGGCAGAATGCACAACGTGCGATGCCAATAACTAAGAAATAGTTATTTATGATACTATTGCGGTAAGTTGTAACAGTTGTAAGCGGTAAGTAACTCGACTCATTTGTAAAAACCAATCCGCACAAGTGCCATACATAATTTTACAACACATTTGCGAGAAAACAGTAATAATTAAACTAACTTTATTATTTTGTTTATAAGTATCAGTCAGAAAGTCGCCACTGAATACTTGACTTTTTAGTACTAAAGTGAAAGAAACGTTTTGAGCAAAAGCGCTTCCAAGGAGGTTTGATCAGTTTATTTATTCTCGTAATGTGAAACTCCTTAGTGGAATTCTTATATATTTTTATGGAAATTAAAAAATACCGAAAAGTATACGCATGGCGCCATACGACTAGGCGTGCGGTAAAATAGGTTTACCGCATGCCTAGCTATTTTACCGCACGCCTAGTTGTATGGTACGTAATGTTCAACGAACGATGTATACAGGCTTCGTAAATGCATTTTTCGAGCAAATGTGTTGTAAAATAAAAAAAGAGTTGTTTGTATTTAAAAACAAAACACTGTGTTGATTGATTACGACTAGTTTTTTTATTACAAGAAATGGGCAATGTAGTCACTCTACTATTTTTGGAACATTTATTGTTGATGAAATAACTCATGTTTTTTTCTACTAGGGTGCACATGATGCGTGGTCAGGATGGGTGTGTGTGCTGTTGGTAGGGGTGTGCACTGGCATAGTCGCCGGTGTGATCGACATTGGTGCCTCTTGGATGACAGATCTGAAGTTTGGCATCTGTCAAGCCTTCTGGCTCAACCGGGAACAATGCTGCTGGTCTGATATTAACACAACGTTCGACTCTGGCAACTGTTCAGAGGTAAATATACCACTAGTGCACTTCATTTTAACAAAGCTAGATAATCGACTCATGCTGGTTTGTCAACTGTAATCATTTCTGGTCCAAATACATGGTCAATATTCAATTAAAATTGCTATCATTCGATTATCAAGCTAATACTAATTCCGAAAATAACTTTGTTTGACCAAACCTGATTTGAAGAAATTTTGTACCATGCTAATATGCATCAAGAGAATTAATACAGGGTTTATTTCTCTTGGAAACTTTTTATAGAACCCCTATAAAATTTCAGACAAAATCGCGGCATGAAGTTTAATATAAATATATAAACCAACATCAGTATACCTTTAGTCTCATCGGAAGATAAAAGTAACCTGTTATTGTGTTGCAGTGGCTGACGTGGCCGCAAGTGTTCGGCGACCGACATGAAGGCGCCGGCGCATATATCATCAGCTACCTGTTCTATATTGTATGGGCGCTCACGTTCGCCGCTCTCTCTGCTTCCCTCGTCAGGATGTTTGCACCTTACGCTTGTGGATCCGGTAAGTATTTTACCAAAAAGTGTTTCCCAAGGAAGCACTAAAGGCAAATGTTGAGATTTACTTCTATTCAAAGAATCAAGTTAGATACCTGGATAACTGTGTTTGAAAGATGAATTTGATTAAAATATCTGCTCGAATAGTTTCTGTCTTTGTGTGTTGCTCAATAATTGAAGTTTGAACATGTGTTTACGCTAAACTTCTTATACAAAGTTATAGAATACTTAAGCGTGTTAGTTAAAATGGTGACAGTCAATATGTCCAATTCATTTTTATCCTACCCTCATCCTCTCTTTACGTCCTTATTAATACCCTCACGCACCCGCGCGAGTCGCGTAACTACGTCGACATTACAACCACTCGGTCCAAATTCAATGGCCGCTATTCGCTGGTGCTCCGGAGTTATTTGCATAAATATTTGACTATTGTTGATCGTGTGATTCCTAGCCTATTGAGAACTGAAAGCTAGTGAAGGTGTTCAGTGCTTCGTGAAGTGGACGCTCCTGGATCTTCCGTCGCGGAACGAGAAGAAGCGTGAGTCCTGCCCATTCATTTTCCTTTCTTTGATTGTCGCCATATAATTTCGTTTATTATTCATCCCCGCGCATACAACATGCTTTACACCCGACACCGCGTTTACTACTAAACAAAGCAAACTAAACAAAGCTTGTAATATGGATACCAGATAGTTGATAGAATACTTATGTAATTTATTTTTTTGTAAATACATACTTGTTATACATACTACACCCAGATACAGAACAAACATCTATGTTCGTCACATAAATGTTTGCCCTGGATGGGGATCGAACCCACGTGGGGCGTACGCCCTACAGCTCTGAAGGCAGACATGCTACCAACTGAGCTACAAGGCAGCATGGTGGATATACCCTTTCGAGGGTAGATCTAAGTCTAGAAATCTATATATATATATAAAAGGCTCTGTCCTGACTGACTGACTGACAGACAACCCACAGCCCAAACCGCTGGTCGTACAGACTTGAAATTTGGAGGGTGTATTCGTCTCGATGCGTAGGGGTGTAATAAGAACGGATTTTTCGAAATTCGACCCCTAAAGGGGGGAAAGGGGGGTGGAATGTTGTATGGAAAGTTCTTTGTGTTTGAAGTTATAGTGATGAAAATTGATATTTGGGTAGTTCATTAAAGGGGGGCTGGGGGGGATTGCTGGGAAGGAGGAGGGGGTTTGGGGGTTGGGGGGGATTGCTGGGAGGGAGGAGGGGGTTTGGGGGTTGGGGGGGGGGGGGGGGGAAGTTGGTAGAATTGGTAGAGTCGGTAGAGTTGGTAAAATCGGTAGAGCCGGTAGAGTTAGTAGAGTCGGTAGAGCCGGTAGACTTGGTAGAGTCAGTAGAGTCGGTAGAGTTGGAAGAGTTGCGGGGTGGGGCTAAAAAAATGTTGTGAGCGGGCCGAATTTCTTCCGTACGCAGACGAAGTCGCGGGCGACCTCTTGTTGACTAATAACAGGGTGATTATGCTTTAAATACTTGTTTGCAGGTATCCCGGAGATCAAAACCATTCTGAGCGGATTTATCATCCGTGGCTACTTGGGCAAGTGGACCCTCATCATCAAAGTAGTTGGCTTAATCCTCTCCGTATCATCGGGCCTCTCACTTGGGAAAGAAGGCCCTATGGTCCACATAGCTTGCTGCTTAGGTGAGTTCCAGGCACTACTGTATTGGTCATGGTCATGGGTAGATTTTAACTCTTAACTCACAAAAGAATTGCCCTTTTATCTCATTGTTTACTATAGGTTAGATGACTGATGTTTATATCGTTGAAACCAATAGCTTTGATGAAGAATTCAAGTAAATATAGTATGTTTATTGAAAAAAGTTTTTAAATCGGTTAATAATGTTCTGATATATGAGCGTTTAAAGTTTAGGTACAGACAACTCTGTCCCTTTCCCACAAAACAAAAAATGACGTCACGCCTTACTTGTCAGAATAGAATTTATATGGCGCACAGAGAAGTGACGTCACCATTTACTGTTTCGCCTCTCTGTCTAGCATGAAATAAAATGCTTATAAGTTGGTTATTTTTTTTATCAGATTTATTTTCTTTTCATTAATCAGCTATATTTATGGGCCATATTTTAATAGGACAATAAAAAAATACCAGTCATCTAGCCTATTATAACGAAAACTACAAAAAATAAACTTTATAAGCCTGTTCCATTTCAAAGTTTTATCCTAATTATTCCATTGTTATTATAATTACAACTGTTTTAGAATCCTAAAGCACCATACATTTTTCTTTATGAGGAATATTATATAAAAATATTTTTGTAAACACACCAGCTTATTCCGGGACCGAGTACGCTCAGCTGCCGACGCTGCGCGACTTTGAATTTTATAGCTTCGCAATAAGGTTCGCCGTCGCGCAGTGTCGGCAGCTGAACCTATTCGGTCTCGCTATAAGCAGTTCACAGTACAGCCCCTGTTTCATTCAATCAGTGAAGTTAGTAGTAGTAGTTATGAGTAGTAGTTATGTAGTTATGCATACCTACTTAATTATTAACTGCTATATCATTTTCCAGGCAACATCCTATCATATTTGTTCCCTAAGTATGGACGCAATGAGGCTAAAAAACGCGAGATATTATCTGCGGCAGCTGCTGCCGGCGTTTCTGTGGCATTCGGTGCGCCTATTGGTGGAGTGCTGTTCAGCTTGGAAGAGGTACAATTAGTTTTTAACACAAAACACAAACGTAAAAACAAACGAGCAGAGATGATTAATCTGTAATTTAACTTTATAAATGTATATACTACGGTATAAAACAAAATTATACTATTACTTAGTTTTAGAATACGTTTTCGTTGTTAATAGTCCAAGCACTAGTTCCTGGATCATGGACTACCCTGGAGATAGGCCTTCTCTAGAAGTTGTCATTGTTCTATATCAGTCGGAGCCAGATATAGACAACAATGGCTTATCGTCCTAGTATGTCTAAAAATGTAACTGTGGTATTATAGCATGTACATAAGGAAAAACATACTAGAGGTCCTCGGGCGGCATACTAACATTAGACTTACTACTACACAAACTATGTTTGTAAAAATATCTAGAATTATTGTATGACAACATAGTCGTATAATAAACAACGGTCAAGTGCATGTCAGACTCCCTATTATAAAATTTTACCTTAGTTTGTAGGATGCCATTTAGTTCACTCAAATCAATTATTAAATGGTGTTTCCTTATGAGCATTTGAACTTTTGTATCATATATTTTTGTGGTAGTTATGTCGTAGTGCTATGGAATCCTTGGTGCACGAGTCCGTCTTCACTTGACCAGCCTTAATCCTTGATAAAGTTTATCTATTGGCAAAACCATGTATAATCACGTCCGTATGAGCAGTTATTTTTTTTACTCTATTATGTGACTAGACGAGCAAGGTGTTCGCCTGGTGGTCAGCGTCACGCCTGCCCAAAACAGTAGCAGTGCCAGAATTGTGAACTTGCGAATACAATCCTGCGCCGCACTGCACTGCGCTCGTCACCCTGAGATATTAGATGTTAAATCTCATCATACCCAGTAGTTTCGCTGGTGACATTGCCCTTCAAACCGGAACACAGTAATGCTAGCACACTACTGCTTGGCGGTTGAATAACTGGCAAAGGTGTGGTACTTCCCCAGGCGGACTCTGCAGTAGAGCAAAAATATAATATATCGTATATGACCACTACAAAAATATAATTATATCTGAAATATTACAGAGTTAGAGACATACAAGTATAATACTTTTTGCGATAATACCGCCCCTATAAATCGTCGTCGTCAGCTATACGACGTCCACTGCTGGACGAAGGCCTCCCAATAGAGGGGTGTTGCCATAATCCCCACGCTTGGCAGGCGGCTTGGGGATCGCAGAATGGTCACCAACGTTAACCAAGAAGACGCTGCTGCCCGTCCTCCGGTGGGTCTGGTTGCAGTTTAAGGACATAATCCCTATAAATACCTGCTCTTTATTACCAAGCTATTGTACATTCTTAATAATGTGATGTCTTGTGTGCAGGTGTCATACTACTTTCCTCTAAAGACCCTGTGGCGGTCGTTTTTCTGCGCGCTCATCGCTGCCTTCATCCTGCGGTCCATCAACCCGTTCGGCAACGAACACTCAGTGCTGTTCTTTGTGGAATACAATAAGCCCTGGATATTCTTCGAGCTAATACCGTTCGTGGGGCTCGGCATTATCGGGGTGAGTCAATTGAACATTTAACACGACTATCAATAAAACATCACATATAATATTGTGAAAACTTTTGCGATAGTACTCAATATTTAATTGCAAACATTATGTAAGTTATATAATACATGCAGATCTTATTTAGCACAATTTATGGACGTAACGACATAATGACCCCATTGGGGTATAGCAATATTGTGCGGAGCGGCTCATTCTATTCCGTTGTTAATACATTTATCTGTAAAGAATTCGTCTAATGTATAGTAACATTTCTTGACTAGTATTTCTTTAAGCACTTTTACAAATTTAGCCCCATCTTCTCCCTGCTTAACTTGTCTGATTGGCCGGTTTAATGTCTGAATCAACAGTTCATTCATCGGAGTCAATCCTAAACTTACTATTTATATGTATTTAATAAATCTGATCAACCAATCTCGTTGCAGGGTTGCATAGCAACAATATTCATAAAGGCCAACATATTCTGGTGCCGATACCGCAAGTTCTCGAAGCTGGGCCAGTATCCGGTGACTGAAGTGCTCATTGTGACTCTAGTTACGGCTGTCATCGCATACCCCAACCCGTATACTCGTATGAATACCAGTGAACTGATATACTTGCTTTTTAATCAGTGCGGCATCTCTAGTTCTGATCCTCTGTGGTGAGTGTCTGACTTCTTCCTATGCAACCGACTATCATGAGCCTGTCTTTAAATGTTACAGCAAATGTTTTCGTGTAATTTATTTTCATTTTCGATGTAGCTTCCCACTGCAGCTCATAGAACTTCACTGCTGTGCAAACAATTTGGCACCTGTGACTGTTACCTTTAATAGTTGCATGTTAAAGAAAGAAATAAAGAATGAAAATGATTTATTCTGTGACATCAGTACAAAATAATAATATAACGAAGTGCAATTAACAGATTCTAGAATGATGTCACAAAAATGGACTCAAATCAGTATAATAATAATAATAAAAAAAAATGCTTTTGCTTTAATGTTGTTTGTTATAATGCTGTTATAACAAACAGCGCTGGTCTTCCATTGAAGCCGATATTAGAAAGTGAAGTAAGTAAAACGCGTTGCAGTGACTACAACCGCAACTTCACGGACGTGAACTCTGCGATCGAGAAGGCAGCGGCGGGCCCGGGCGTGTACCGCGCTATCTGGCTGCTGGTGCTGGCGCTCATAATGAAGCTCGTCATGACCATATTCACCTTCGGCATGAAGGTGCCTTGCGGACTCTTCATACCTAGCCTGGCACTCGGCGCCATCGCCGGCAGGATAGTCGGAATCGGTGAGTCTACCCTAACCTTATCTCGAAACTCGAAAGTGAACAGGGTCCCCTGTACATGGACATCTCAAAACCATTCATTTTAAGTTCAGCAGCCGACGCAGCGCGAGCGCGAACCGTACCGATAAAATTAAAAAAAAAACAATAAAATTCGATAAAATTCAGTCTCGCAGCGTCGGCGGCATCATGAATTTAAGACGCGATGGTACGGGCCCTGACCTGTCATTTTTGAAATCACTAATTCGCCAGTCAATATATCTTTGTACAAAAATATTTTTATAAATTATGTCATAAAACGGCGTACCTTTTCACCGCGGTGAAAAGAAACTAACACGATAACTTGCGAACCGTTGATCCGATTGTAATATTTTATAAGCAAGTAGTTCATGCAAATACGATTGTCAAGTTTGAATATGAGCCATATTGGTCAAAAGCCTTGGTAAAAAAATGGGGGTCGCGAGGTCTCAGTTCGCTGCGAACTACTAGTTACTAGTTAGTATTATAATGATGTGATTTGTGTTGTGTAGGTGTTGAGCAGCTAGCGTTCTACTACCCGAAGATCTGGATGTTCAGCGGCGAGTGTTCGACTGGCGACGTCTGCATCACGCCCGGCCTCTACGCCATGGTGGGCGCAGCGGCGGTGCTAGGCGGCGTCACTAGGATGACAGGTTGGCCATACATCACCTCACACTCGTGCAATAGAGCCTCGACCATCAAACTATATACAGGATTAGTTCTAATCAGTTAGCATCCTTTTAAGGGCATATTCTGTACATCAAAATAAATAACTTTTACTATGAGGCCACCATTGAAATCGCTTTTCCATACATTTTACCCCAGGTCAATGAACGTTTTCTATGGAACAGCTGTTTTAAATTTTCTCAATATCAATGTTGGCCCCATAGTAAAAGTTGTTTCTTTTGATGTACAGAATATGCTCTTAAAAGGATGCTAACTGATTAGAACTAACCCTGTATAAAAACCATATCTTTAAGACAGGCCTTTTTTAATGCGATCATGTGGCAATACGGTGAGACGTTCCCCTGGTGGTAAATTCCATGCACCAGTGCCCACAAATGTGAACTTGTGAACAAAATGTTGATGTCAAACTTCTTCATAATCAGTAATTTCTCTGGTAACATTGGCTTTTAAACTGAAACAGTAACGCTTGCACACTTCTGCTTGACGGTTAAATAACTGGCAATGATGTGGAACTTCCCCATGTGGACTCTGCAATAGAGTCCTCTACCACTACAAAAACTAGCGAAAGAATTCGAATTTAATATACACAATAGCAAAATAAATTTTTATTCATGATTTGGTGTATTTATCAGCTTAATATTTATCACCCGAAGCAAGTACAGGGGGACTAAAATGGCTGTATTAAGCAATTCCCCTAAAAGCGGTACATCTTCTGAATTCTTAGCAGAATGAATTGTAAAAAGTTGCTCTCGAGTAACTTCTAACGAATCTGCTAGTTGACTTTATGCAATTCATCTTTCATCGACCATTTTACGACTTCCTATAGAAAAAAAATAAAAAATTAACTATAAAATCATTATTAGGCATTTAGCATTATGAGAGCGGGCGAGCCAAAAATACTTCTTTCCACAAAAATGTGAAACACATGTGTGTGAGCACACTGTCATGGTGCGTAGATGTTTATAGTAAAAAAACTTATAGTTCCATTTAGTCGCGGTCGTCATATAACAGAAACCTGTTATAGACGGTAGAATACTTTTTAACTAAGACAATAGACAATAATTTATTTGTGGCAATATTAAAAACAATAAACACAGATAAAAGCAAAAAAGACTAAACAAAAAAGAAAAACTTTTTATTTTTTGTCACCATTAACCAATAAATCTGCACTTCTTGTTTGACAAGCACTGAATGACTCTAATGCCCCATAAAATGAAACGTTTTGATTGTACACTCCTAGTGTAGCAGGGGAATGTATCTATGTTAAGTGTTTCCGTACTTGGGTATTTCTTTGTTAATATAGACGGTATACAAAACTAAGCCTGGCAGGACTTGAACGTTCATACGAGACACCTATATAGAAACACCTATATACCTATATAAAATGCTTTAGTTAGTTGAATAGCACATACAGCTTGTGAGTTATGGCGGGTGTGGCTGGGACTTTTGTAGATATATTGGCAAAGCAGTCTAGACGGAAACCCGGTAGATTGCTCGTATGCAGGTTCAAGTCCAGCCAGGCGTCCTAACTTTTCATAATGATGCATTAATAACATGGAAATGTATAACATGGATATGGGAACCTATAACAGAAAGAGTAGAAATTAAATAACATGGAACTAAAAGTTTGCAATACTAAATATTATTCAGTGTTGCCTAGTGATACGTCATTTTGAAGAGTTTGCATAAGGTTTGCATAGAAAGTACCGCCCCCTACGCTTTTTCTACTCTTTCTGGTACAGCTATAATTGTTGAATAAAACTGTTGAACATGCACGGTTCTGTCACATTTGTGTGTAATATTTGCAGTGTCGCTGGTGGTGATAATGTTCGAGCTGACGGGCGGCGTGCGGTACATCGTGCCGCTGATGGCTGCGGCGATGGCCTCCAAGTGGGTCGGCGACGCGCTCGGCCGGCAGGGCATCTACGACGCGCACATCGCGCTCAACGGATACCCCTTCCTCGACTCCAAGGACGAGTTCCAGCACACCAGCCTCGCCGCTGACGTCATGCAGCCCAAGTCAGTATCGCTACCACCAACTCTCACCATCTTGCCAATCATATATTAATTGTATAGAAATAGAAATGAAATATAAAAGACAATATCTTTTTGAGTATGAAATAGATCAAAACGATTATCTACTCCATTATATTAATTTATGTATTGAATTGAAAATAGTTTTTATTTACATATAAATACATTTAGGTATTTTTTTAAGGTACTTAAAATAAATGTAAACCTAATTATATCTATTTATTTGAGGTGTCAGGTGACTAGAATGCTGGCGTATATTTTTGCCAAGAGCTTGGCAATGTGTGACTTTTCCATTAACTATGGGGCTTTTATTTTATCTTTTGTATTTTTTATGTTGTAGTGTTTGTTTTTAAATAGATATAATGAATTGAAAATAACATTTAAATAAGTTTAAATAGTTTCTGATCATAAATATGTGAATCAGCGTTTCCTCGCCATTGATTTGAGTGTACTGTGTAAATTTAATCTTTCTTGTCTCTTTCCAAAAACAATAAAGATTGCACCGAACTTGTAATGCTTGCTTGCTTATTGTGGGCTGAATTGTTTTATAGTCATTGATCCTTCAGAGTCCACCGAGAATACACAACCAGCACCGCCAATTTAAAGTTACAAAGTAATATCAGTGAAAACTAAAAATAACAGTAAATAAAGTGGCTTGCGAGACTTTATTCCACTTGCCATGTCTATTTATGGCTCTGTAACTGTATCTTTGTGTTTATATTGAGTAAGCGTCGTAATTGTCCTGGCGAATGATTGTTATAAGGTTACTGTATTGCTAAATGTATTTTTTGCTACTTGTGTCGTAGTGGTGCTCTTTGTGCTTGGCGCTTGCATATACGTTCACTATATCACATATCAGCACAATCAGCCTTTTTAATATTCCTCTGCTGGACTTAGGCTACCCTCGAAGGGCAATCGGGAGATATCCACCACGCTGGTCCATTCACGGGTTTGTGGATTCACATATGCTATTAAATTTATTCTTTGGGCGTATGTGGGTTTCCTCAAGATGTTTTCCTTCTCCGATAAGAAATTGGTATGAAAATCGGATCATAAAATTATTATTGAGCTTATTGGTACAGGCTTGGATTTGAACCCGCGATCAAGTCGAGCGGTCTCCCGCTTAGGGTATCACGGTTCTATCACACTAATATTAATAATGCGAAAGTTTGTGGGCGAGTGTGTTAGAATGTATGTTACTCTATACAACATTTTTTGTAGCGGTATTGACCGCTACTTGAATTGCGTGAATTGAGCATGGGAGCTATCTCCCATGCTCCATGTTTTAGATAATTATTACTAGTGCCACGGCGACTGCCATTGACACTTCCAAAAATGATTTATTTCGATGAAGTTATGATCTGATAATAATATAATATTGTAAGTGTTCGCTTTGCAACAAAATAATGTCATAGATTATCTGAAGTATCCTTCTTCCTACTAATATTATATTATATTATATATTATAAACCAAAGCAAAAGTTTGTATGTCTCTTACTCAATCACGCGTAATCCGATTTGGGCTGAACGGATTTGGGTGAAATTTGGTTCAAAGGCCTACCTACCTTGGAATAACACAAAGGAAACTTATTAACGCAGGAGTCGCGATTGAAACAGCGGGGCGCTGATAGTATGTCATATTTAGCTTAGGTTTTATAAAATCAAGATGCGTGTGCGCAGAGTTACTGAATTCAGTGCATACGACTCATCAACAGCCAGAAGTCGTCCACTGATGGACGAAGGCCCTTAGTAGGGAGGGGTTGCCATAATCCCCACGCTTGGCAGGCGGCTTGGGGATCGCAGGATCGCACCACCGTTAACCGAGAGGACGCTGCTGCCCGTCCTCCGGTGGTTCTGGATGCATGCGACTGAATGAGTTTTTTTGGAATCTTAAGCTGTTAAAAACGCAAGCTTCAAGCGTATAGATGTATGTGTAGTGTAATTTTTTTTGTGGAGTAAAAGCGTCGCGACCGTTGTGCTATACGAACACAAAGTCAAAATTTGCGAATTGCATTGTAATTGTATTGTTGTTCATTACACCTGTGGGCATATTGTTACAAAAGCTTTGCTACTGCTGTTGCTAAAGCTGTGCGTGCTTGCCTCTTGTTTGTTTTACGTCATCCTTATCAGTAACAAACGTTAAGTGTTAGACATAAGTTACCCTTTTTTCAATTTGATTTTGCTGGTTTTCATGTCGCCGTAGCGTTCCCTTTTATTTCATTTGTTATTGTCTTGGCATTGTTAAATGTTAATTGGCAGAATGGAGCGAAAATTGTCCTTGTTTCGCATGGCGATATGGTGCATTTTCGATCGTGCGATCACGGGCTCGCTTATAATCTTTGTAGGTAAACATAGCGGCGCAAAAGCAAGATTTGCATTTTACTGCATCATAGCGAGGGTAAAAATTTATATACGTGCCTGCGGGGTTAAAGTGGCTACTTTAGCCCCGCTACGCGAAGCGGCACGTAAAATCCTATACACACCACGGGAGCAAGTAAACAAGCCTCAGATCTCATGTTTGTCACCCTCGGCTTCACCTCGGGAGATAACATACATGAGATCTGAGACATTCTTTACTTTTGCTCACTAGGTGAGTAATCTACTATTAAATGTTTATACATAGTAAGCCGTCGTATATGTTCGTATAAGCTGTGTGGACAGGCCTAATGGTTAATAATGCGCCAAAAGGCTTCAGACCTAGCTTAACGATAGCTGCTATAATGTACAAACACCCAAGATCAATGATTTAACGTTACGTATTCAATGATGATTTGTGTAGTTTTGTGCGCAGACGCAACGAGACGCTGTCAGTGATAACGCAAGACTCGATGACCGTGGACGATGTGGAGACGTTGCTCAAAGAAACGGAGCACAACGGATACCCGGTCGTCGTGTCCAAGGAGTCGCAGTATCTCGTCGGGTTCGTGCTCCGGAGGGAAATCAATCTCGCTATAGGTATGCTGTTTCAAGTAATGATGCGATCAAGTCGCTCTCGTCGTAGTAAGCGATGAGATAAGTAATGGTAGGACTCAATTAGTAGTCACTCATCAGCCAGAAGGCGTCAACTACTGGACGAAGGCCTCTCCCCTAATAGGGAGGGGTTGCCATAATACCCACGCTTGGCGGGCGGCTTGGGTTGTTTTTAATAGTTCCTGGCCATGGATACTAGTCCTTCAGCCGAATACATATTTCTTCATCGATCCTTCTTTTTGCAGTTAAATGAGTCGTAGTCACAGTCCAAGTCACACACAGTAAGTCACAGTCAAGTCCAATCATGCCCTAGTAAAGTCGTGGCAACTTTACTACAAGCTTCTTCGGAGTTTTGGAAACAACACGAAAAGACACGTTTCACTACATTATATCACTTGCACACACTCTTGCTCGTAAATCAGCACTTAATGAATAAAACGCCACCATTTTTATGCAATAACACTAGAAAAAACACAAGTTTTGGAAAATAATACAATGCAGCGACATGATTTTCTCGCGTTCCCGCCAAAACTCTCGGCGGCTTGGGGATCGCAGAGTGTTACCACCGTTAACTAAGAGGACGCTGCTGCCCGTCCTCCGGTGGTTCTGGGTTCAGTTTTAGGACATACCCAGGTCCACTGAACTGAAAGATGTGATCTTGTAAATATCAAATTGCGCCTTGCTGTGCAGCTCACGGTTACCGATTATTCTTCAGTTATCCACATGCGAGACGGCAGTCAAATGTAAACTTTATAAAACTTTCTTAGAATGGCAAATGGACAAGTAGAATTCTTGGTAGCCCCTTGTGCCCATTTTTCTTACCTTTTTTAATTAGTAGTCACATCAACATAAGACGTCCACTGCTGGACGAAGGCCTGTCCCTTAATAGGGAGGGCGAGTTTTGGCGGGAATACGGAAAAATCATGTCGTTGCATTCTATTATTTTCTTAAACTGGTGATATTTCGCGAATTAATGATTAAAAATGGTGGTGTTTTATTCATTGAGTGTTGAATTACATGCACAAGTGTGGGCAAGTGATATAATGTGGTGAAACATGTCTTTTCGTGTTGTTTTCAAAACTCCGTAGGAGCTCGTAGTAAAGTCGCCACAACTTTACTAGGGCATGACTTGGACTCGACTATGACTGTTTTCGTGTGACTGACTGTGTTTTAATGACATATTTGACTTTATTTTAATAAAAGAAACCACCATATTTTTAAACTTGACACTGGCAGAATGCACAACGTGCGATGCCAATAACTAAGAAAAAAATAAATAAAATTGGGACGGGTTGTCAAATTCCCACGCTTGGCAGGCAGCTTGGGGATCGCAGAATGCTCGCCACCGTTAACCGAAAGGACGCTGCTTCCCGTCCTTCGGTGGTTCTGGATGCAGCTTTAGGACAAACCCAGATCCAATTAGTAGTGGTAGGACTCTAATGCAGAGTCCGCCAAGGAAAGTAGACAATTGCAGAAACTGCCTGGGGAAGTACCACACCTTTGCCAGTTATTCAATCGCCAAGCAGTAGTATACAAGCATTTGTGTGATTCGGTATGAAGGGCAATGTTACCAGATACATTATTGGGCATGAAGAGATTATAGACATCTATTATCTCAGGGTGACGAGCGCAGTGCAGTGCAGTGTGTGCAGGATTTTGTTCGCAAGTTCACAATTCTGACACTGCCACTGTTATGAGCAGGCGTGATGCTTACCACCAGGCGAGCGTTTCGCTTGTCTCGTCACGGCACGGCATGCACTCCATTGCATAAAAAAGAAGTTATGAAATAATTGCAATATGTGCTGGGGGATATCATAATATATATAATATGATAATGTGTGTGTTTTTTTCTAAGTTATTGGCATCACACGTTGTGCATTCTGCCTGTGTCAAGTTTATGAATTTGCAAGTTTTTATAGTATAATCAAGTCAAATACATCATGAAATCACAGTTAGTCACACGAAATTAGTCATAGTCTAGTCCAAGTCATGCCCTAGTACAGTTCTGGCGACTTTACTATGAGCTTCTACGGAGTTTTGAAAACAACAGGAAAAGACATGTTTCACCACATTATATCACTTGCCCACACTCGTGCATGTAACTCAACACTCAATGAATAAAACACCACCATTTTTAATCATTAATTCGCGAAAGAACACAAGTTTAAGAAAATAATAGAATGCAGCGACATGATTTTTCCGTGTTCACGCCAAAAAATCTAATGTGTGTTATTACGTAGGCAACGCGCGGCGCACAATGGAGGGCATCACGGGCAGCACGGTGGTGATATTCGCGGGGCAGGCGGCGCCGCCTCCCGCGCCGCCCAGCCTCGTGCTCAGCCGGTACCTGGACATGGCGCCCATCACCGTCACCGACCAGACGCCCATGGAGACAGTCGTCGACATGTTCCGCAAACTCGGCCTCAGACAGACGCTTGTCACGCACAACGGGTAATTTTATGCGTCAAATAAAAAAATAAAAACACTTTTTTTCTTTTAGATGTATAGTTTGAGAAACGTAAGGGATCATTTTTTTGAATATTTTTGTATGAAGTGTTTCCACACAGGAAACAGGTTGGGAAATTTGGCATCTAAGGCAGAGACTTCTGTAGCTTAATTGGCAAAGCAGTTGCGACGGAAACCCGTAGAGACTGCTCATATGCAGGTTCGAGTCCTGCTGGAGGTCATATTTTTTCTTCCTGTTTAAGCTTTATAAAGTAAGGGATCATTTCGAGAACATAGTTTGAGAAACGTCGTCATGTCGAATATACAGGGTTACTGGTAATCAGTTAGCATTATTTTAAGGGCATATTCTGTACATCAAAACAAACAACTTTTAGGATGGCGCCAACATTGAAATCGTGAAAAAATTATAAGCCATTCCAGAAAAAAAAGTTTAAAGACCTCATAAAAAGTGTATGGAACAGCTGTTTTTTTGGGAAGTCAATGTTGGCCTTATAGTAAAAGTTGTTTGTTTTGATGTACAGCATATTCCCTTAAAAGGAGGCTAACTGATTACCAGTAACCCTATACAGTTTGAGAAACAAAAGAGATCATTTCGAAGGTGTCACATTGATATAATTACAATAGGGTAAAGGGAAATTGTTTTAAATCATTTCTTACTATATTTAATGCTCACCACATCAATATTTCCTTGAGATCTATCGTATTTTCGGTAAAAATCGATGTGAAAGTTTGAATGAGAACAAAACGCGCTATAACGCGATTTGGATCACGTGACATATCTGACGTCACACCAAAGTAAACAACAAGCGAAAGAAAGCGATCAAGGCATAGATCTAGTAAAAGAAGGGGTTTATGCAAGAAATATCATTGGTATCTCACTTGAAAATAGCTTTATTTCACTCAATTTCACTGTAATCGTGATGATAATGCACGTTAGATCTCGTTGTTTACTTCGGTGTGACGTCACAAAAGTTGCCACCAATCAGTGTTTCGCATCACGTGACCAAACTTCTAAATAAATACATATTTTTTTTGTTTTTTTTGCAGAAATTAAACTTATTTTAGTCTAAAAATAAATAGATATGCTTTTTTACGCTGCAATTTATTACGATTATATCAATTTGTAGCATACTTTCAATAGAGTCTAATAGCCTATTCACTGCATACCTGCTTTAATGTTACATTGTTTCTGTTTCAGGCGTCTACTGGGCGTGATTACCAAGAAAGACGTGCTGCGACACGTGAAGCAGATGGACAACGAGGATCCCAATTCAGTGCTCTTCAATTAACTTTTACCGCGCCAGCTTCCTGCACGCTTGCGTCTCGCATACGTCGACAACAATGCCGGACTGGCAGCCGCTTACTTATATAACGAAAGCAATACTAATAAAGTACCTCGTTAACACGTAAGTAGAATAAGAACGCGTCTATGTGGTTGGTTCTCAGTCCGCCATTAGTCTATATCACAAGCAATATGTTAATCTTCCATACATACGCGGTTTTGATATATTTATGACAATCTCTTAAGGGCAACTTTTGATCATTACAATTTTATTTCCACGACTTTTAATATTTAGATATAGTTTTTTTTGTTTATAAAAGAGGACTCTAAATGATAATAATTATGCGTCCTGAAACGAGAAGGAACGCGGGAGTTAAGGGCCTTATTATTGGATCGCATGGGTTGCGCATGCGATCGGAGCCGACTTACAAACGATATTGAACCTTGTTTCAAACAATATCGGCTCCGCTCGCATGCGCAACTCTTGCGTACGATTCGAAAATAAGGTTCCGGGCGAGGCTTAGGTGTCGGTTTTTACACCTACAGAACCTAAAACTAAAAATATTTCATATTTAGAAACTTTTTCAGTTTTATGTATTATGTTTTTTGTTTAACTTTTTCAGTTTTTGTATTATGTTTTTTGTTTTATGTATATTTTTTTGTTAATATTTTTTTTGGTTTTGTTTTATGTTTTTTGTTTTTGTTTTTTTGTAATTTTTTTTGTTTTTTGTTTTATTTTTGTCAAGTCCTTGAAGAAAAGTTGTAAAGTATAATGTAGGATAGCTGCCTGTAAGAGATTGTTATCAGTAACCGTGTATAGATAAAATGCCTCTTTTAGGTTCGGAAACAGAGTCATGTTTAAAATGCAGATATTGTTGGTTGCTAATTGTATTTTCTCACATAATATATTTCGGTGGATGTTCGTCCACTTTTATTCATGTTGTAGAATGTTCGACCACAAATACCAAAAATGTTATTGTATTCTCTGTTGTTTTTCGTGGTATTTGAATTTGGTCAGATTAATGTGTTCTATTATAAAAATAATCTAACGATTAGGTGGTAATTAATCCTAATAATGATCTATTAATCTATATTGGTCAGCTTTTTAGCCATCAATATTTTTTATACATAATAATAATTTTTTAATGAATAAATTAAATCAAGCTGTATTTTTATATATTGACTATTGCAATTGTAAATTTATCAAATTAAGAGATTCATATAAATCGTATTAAATAATGTTAATTTATTCAATTTATTTTTTAGTATTTTTTTAATGATTTGACTTATTAATAATGTTTTGAATAGCATAATTATTTTTCTCTGATATGCTTAGATATTCACTGATTGTTTAATACGCAAAGAGGTCCAATCAAGTGAAAGGCCAAAACTTAGTTTAGCTATATTCCTAATTGCAATGATAAATACTCTATGCTATGTGCAATAAGCTTAACTATGTTAAAATTACAGACAGACTAAAAAAACTGCCACTTTTGAGTATTATGTCTTGTAGTTTTCACGGAATAAGGTAGCTGGATGGCCTGGGAGTCACACTCTTTTACAGCACCTATCGCGAACCTGAAGCCAAAATGTTTCTTAAGAATATTTTTACGTCCACGATTAACGTGTGGTAATTTGCCTATTTCTACTTGTCTTTGAATGATTGTGAAATAAGGTCATAAACCTTTTGCGCAAACGCGCAGATATATAGCAATAATGTAAAACAACTCGGTAGCAAATAGACTGATACGCTACTTTATGCCCACACTTTTATGTGAATATCTTTGCTATGTTCGAGAAAAGTAGTATAGATGCTATTGCGGTACTTAGGGTTTTGATGAGCTTAAGTTTTTTGTGGGCTACATACCTTTTTAACATAAAATGCTTTCTATGAAGTGACGATCGTGAAAGGCTCTGCTCATACAAAGATATTACGACGACAGTATTCCAAACACTATTAAGGCATACAGCAAAATAAACAATGGTTGGCCCACATTTTGGCGTTTGTTCATCAATTCCCTTTTACCTGCTACTGTGGTAAAGTAAAATCATCTCATTTTAGTAGATTATTAAGTTAATGTCTGTATTAAATCTTTAAATGTTTGTGTATATTGCAGTTACATATCCAAATGTTTCGTTATTTATATTGGTAGCTTACGTTTTTGTTGTGTTTCTGGTTATGGATTTGACCGGCGAGTAATTACGAAAGCTGTCATTCTCTATCGCTATCATGCTATTGACGGCTTACGTAATAACCCCGCGGGTAAGGAGTTTAAAGCGCATGTTGTTTGGAATATTTTATCGATAAAAATACCTCCATATAAAAGTGCTTATTCAATTTTAAAATCAATATTGAAATGTGAAATAAAATCAGCAGGGCCCGTCGTTGTTTACCCTAGCTACTAAAATAACTCGTTCTTAAATTTTGTGCATTATGGCTAACATTCGTATTAGTCCATTCGTATAGGGTTTTTACCCAAAAAATATTATTAGTAATGGAAGTGAGAAGGATGTATGCGAGTCTTTTTGTTGATAAAGCTGATTACATACATCAAAGCTGTAGGCCCGAGGACACTGCCAAGTGGGTTAGCCCGACGTCTTCACCACTAAATGTCACTTCACGTATTGTCAACTATTGCTGCGTTCCGTAATGCGCTAAAAGTGATAATATCGCGAATCCGACCAAAGTCACAATTATTACTCGATCAAATCAAAGCCCTTTTATTTTGTGACTATTCAATTTTGTCGGATTCGCGATGTTATCACTTATAGCGCATTAAGGTACGCAGCATACATAAGACACTGTAGCTGGCGTCACGTGAGCCGTGACTTGTGTTGTGTGACGTGTGGGTTTTATTTATGAACAATCTAGCCGGCGCGGCAGCGCGAACGGCCTGTTGAGCGCAACGCAATCCATACGACAAGCCGTCGGCATTAAAGTTTAAAAAAAGGGGCCGTTGGATTAGCTGTGTAACCATTCTAAAAAGGAATGAATAGTAGGGGTAGGTGACAGCTGGCCCCCTCAAAATGTGGGCCGCAGGCGAGTTTACTACTTTATGAAAGAGCTAGTGGTATACTGGTCCTATAGCTTTACATGACACCGGCCACTTGACTATTTGCAGAACAGGTGATGGGAAGCTCGCCCGCCATTGCAATTCTTATATAATAATCTTAACTGTACTGCCGTGTCTGTCTGTCTGTCTATTAAACATTTCTAAACTATTTCACTCTGAAACTATTTGTGCTTAAATTAAGTATACAATAAATACAATTTGTAACAAATGGTTCAACAATACTGAAGGGTATACATGTTCATACTCATCATTATGAACAACTTTCACTACCTTGAAATATACTTGAAGTATACCACTACCTATTTCAAAAAGTATTAAACTCGCTGCTGTGGTACATTTTGAAGGGGCCAGCTGCCACCTACCCCGAATTGTAAACCCTTATAAATATGAGTAAACTATCTACTTACCTTGTATATTGTGTTCTGTGTTGTACCGTTTTTAAATGTAATTGTAAATAATTATTAAAGTGATATCAACTTTATATTCTAAAAAGGATTACATTCTTAAATAATTGGCTAAGTTTTACAAATTAAAGCAATCTAAGTGTTCTAAAGCTCTGGCCGACTGCTTATGCGGGCCGAACTCCTCCTCGTGTATTGTCATCTTGTTTAAGCACGCATGTATATATCTCGACCATTATTTATAGTTTTTTTTAACCGACTCCAAAGAGTGTTACTAAGACGATATTTTTGTTCGTGTTTTCGCTATGTATTCGCCTGTTGTGTACCGATTCTTTGTTGAGAAATATAACCAAACATATCTACCTCGTACACAACACGTCAATTCAGTTGTTTGAAGGGCAATGTTACCAGAGAAATTACTGGGTATGAAGTGATTTAACATCTAATATCTCAGGGTGACGAGCGCAGTGCAGTGCGGCGCAGGATTGTGTTCGCGAGTTCACAATTCTGCTTACCACCAGGCGAACGTCTCGCTCGTCTCGTTGTACTCCATTACATAAAAAAATAAGCCTGAGTCGGTTGCCCTATTTTTGTGTATGTAATCATAGCAATATTAGTAACTCTAGTACAATACTATATCAAATACACCAATAGTGAATAAGGAGCATGTTTCAATGTCGTTATATATTTGTTGTAATTATATTTTATTTGGATAATTGGGTTTAAATGTGCGTTTATATTTACAAATCAAAATAAAAATTCTTTAAAGCGAGTACTTATATGTACTTTTTAGTCGATAGGCAAATATACAATTTATTCTTTGCATAAAAAACATTAGAGTAAGGCATAGCCAGAAATTTTTCCCTACGTTTTTCAACATTTACCATACGACATAATTATGTAAAAAATCTGTCCATAGCAGCTTGTGGAATTCTTAGTATATACCTATCTACTTAGATCAAATATACTATATACATACAGTCTCTATGAAAATCAAACCTTAAAAGTGGCCCCGCGCTAATGCTTACTTATACAGATATTATATCTCTCCAGCTAATATTAAAAAAGTCCACAAGCGGATATTATTTCATTTTAATAATGAAACTTTACACCCTGTAATAGCGTTGTAAAACATTTGTGAGCGTGTAAAACATTCGACATCGTACTCGTAACACGTCACGCGATTGGCGCGATCACACGTGACTGAGAGAAAAACAAGGCATATTACGCTATTTATGTCTAGTTTTGACGGTGCCGTTTTCGAGCGGCGATCAGTATCTACCTTATATTTCATCGCAGGGTGTTTATAACAATTTAGGCAAAAATGTTAAGTTCTCATAGTAATTGAAAACAGATCATGTAATCGATTATTTAGAGAGCTACGTCGTTAATCACTATTGACTAAAGATTATACAACGTTATGCAAAATAAGATAAAACAATGAAATAAAATATTTTTTGCCCTCAGATTACTCTGAGGTCGACACCATGTACTAGGTAGATAGCACAGATCATATAGTCTGATGATGGCTCTTGAACATAACTTCTCCTACAAACACGTCTCCTGCCCGCCTGTTCTATGCTTGCGATTGGCCAATCACTGGGATGACGCAATCTGACTTATGAAATTCAATTATATTCTGACGTACTCGGAGTGGCTAGCAGTGGTTTTTAACTACAAATTTTCGTATGAGGAGAAGTCGGACGATCAGTCAACAGGATTTATAGTCTGTGGTAGATAGAGATATCGATGAGGAACGCTCCTTCAATATTTAGTCTGGCTGTAACAACATGCTTGCCTTTATAGGTAATACTTATATTGTTAAATTTCGCCGCAGATTATCGTTTCGAAACACTGATCACAGCAGCGACATAAGGAAATGCTAGAGGTTGCTCAAATTCACAGTGAATTCACATTCTCCGGTGTGAACCTGCTCGCATCATTGAATTGGCTACGTTTGGCGATATCTTTGAGAAAATCTAAAGATTTGTGTGGTGGAAATGTGGGCGTAGCTATTGGTATAGTCATCCTGGGCCAGGATCTTTAATTAACAACTTTCAATAAGGCTTTTTCTAGTCCTGAGGCAACTTACGATAAGTATGGACCAAGGCCAGGTCTCAAGCATGATTATGCATTACTCTACGACCGGTCCCAGCGTTCCAGGCAGAACTTACCATTATCACAATTCCCACATGTCGAGAAAATCAACGTCTCTCGCCAGGCGGTTAGGTCAAGTGACAGATCTGAAAGGCAGTCAAGTGACAGATCCTTGACACGACACGCATTGTTAGGAGATTCCTCACTACAGCCCTGACCAGTGACCACCGACAGCTTGGGGCCCTTCCCCGCTTTTGGCGGCACTTATGCTTGGTTTTATAAACTGTAAAAAACTAAAGCTATGAAGAAAAACAATAAAATTTACAACAATAAATAACCAACACTCAAAATTATTTAGATAATTAACAATCTTTAACGTCACATTTATTTTGTAAATATTGTAACAATTTGTAGACTAGACGACGTAATCTATGTATAAAAAGATGTATCATTACGTATAGCTGTAATTGCAGCTATTTTGAATAGAATTTACTACAGAGTTTATTAAAGCTGTGAATATTACGAAACAAACTTATTATACCTACTAACGATTGTTTTTCTCATATATAATAACATAATATTTTTTTTGTAAAAATTACTTAGAGATGATGTGAGTTTTTAGAAATCGCACGATGTTGTAACCTAACGTCTGTATCGACCAACTTTTTATGTGTAGTTTTGGAATGGTCAACGATATTTTTATTATATAAATATACAAAATGCTTTTTATAATAATTAGTTTTAATAGGAAATAACTACATGTCGCCGTAAAAATATATCTCAATAGTTGATAAACTATATTATATATACGTACTGCTCGCGCAGATCTTTTTGAACTCACTGAGTATCGAATTGTAGAGGTCAGAGGGGTGGCAAAATTGGAATAGCCTACTGGAGGCAAATGTGTTAATCCGCCACCGGTCAGAGGTGAAGCGGAAAAGAAAGGTACTGCGCTGCATTACCTACATTCACCGAGCTCGAAAACATTTGCACGAACTGTATGTACCATGTATGTACCCATATATGTTGTTAGTGTAATTAATTTAATTTTTAAAGTATGAATTAATACTGAGATTCGTTCATGATACGGTAACCAGTATAAATGTTTTAATGTTAGTCGTTTCATCTTTAATGCGTTGAGTTTTTTTTTCACAATAAATACCTATATTTATTTTTAAGTAATATGTATATTGTAGAAATAAAGATATGCAATACAAAAAATCGTTTTTCTGCAGAGAGCCTAACTAAATTGGTTGTTTGTATTTTGAATATAGCGTCGCCAGGATCGTGGAGTCGGCAGATACCTAGATGCAGTGGACTCGAGTGGGCAGATACCTAATTGGCAGTGGACTCGAGTCGGCAAATACCTAGATGCAGTGGACTCGAGTCGGCAGATACCTAGATGTAGTGGACTCGAGTCGGCAGATACCTAGATGCAGTGGACTCGAGTCTGCAGATACCTAGATGTAGTGGACTCGAGTCGGCAGATACCTAGATGCAGTGGACTCGAGTCGGCAGATACCTAGATGTAGTGGACTCGAGTCTGCAGATACCTAGATGCAGTGGACTCGAGTCGGCAGATACCTAGATGCAGTGGACTCGAGTCGGCAGATACCTAGATGTAGTGGACTCGAGTCGGCAGATACCTAGATGCAGTGGACTCGAGTCTGCAGATACCTAGATGTAGTGGACTCGAGTCGGCAGATACCTAGATGCAGTGGACTCGAGTCGGCAGATACCTAGATGTAGTGGACTCGAGTCGGCAGATACCTAGATGCAGTGGACTCGAGTCGGCAGATACCTAGATGCAGTGGACTCGAGTCGGCAGATACCTAGATGTAGTAGACTCGAGTCGGCAGATATCTAGATGCAGTGGACTCCGTGCATTTAGCAGATAAATTACTGGGTATGAAGAGATTTAACATCTGATATCTCAGGGTGACGAGCGCAGTACAGTGCGGCGCAGGATTGTATTTGCAAGTTCACAATTCTGGCACTGCTACTGTTAGTGGCAGGCGTGAAGCTTACCACCAGGCGAAAGTCTTGATCGTATCGTCACTGTATAAAAACACTACGCGTATGTATCGGTTTTACTAAGCCGAAATCATTTTACTCAACACTATGATCAACTTCTACTATATGGCCAACCCTCAATTCGAAAAAAATATTCGCTTTACGTACATATCTTCGAGGGTGATTATAATTTTTCTGTTAAATCACAAGTGTTTTTGTGATTTCACGAGTCGATCCTATAGCAAAAGTTGTCCACAAAGATGAGTAGAATGTGATCCTTTCCGCTTAGTACTATCAATTCGCGTATTTTAATCATTAAGTTGGTAAAATATGAATGAAACTATACAAGAAATTAATTTGTTATTTATTGGAAACACATTAATAATATATGTATTAACTGGAACATGACTGCCAATGTATCAAGGTGAATAATAAGCTCGTTTTATATATTCCTCGCGTTCTCTTTAAATTTCAACATTAGTGGATATGTGAATAGTTCATTGTCTTGCTCTTTTCTATGAGATTAACATTCATATAACTAGTAAAGAAATGTCATCACTTCGGCGAGACAAGAACAACAACAGTTGATCTAGAACTTGGCTTCTGGTAAGATTTCCTTTTTACAATAATATTATACTATGAAATTTTAAATAGATGATGTTTTCGTAAGATATTATTAATAAGTTGAATTAAACAAAACAACAAAAAATCACAAATCAGGATGATTAAACACAAACCTAATCAACAATACATTGTTACAAAAAAGTAATATCACAAATAAGGTTATAAAGTAAATAAAACGTTATAATGCAAAAATTATGCGCGTGACTGCCACTACGATGATGTATTATGAATATAACAATCAAGCAGTGTCACTTATATGGTTGGATGTGTACCTAATATTTATACAACCTGCAATTATCTTGTTCATATTTAACTTACACAAGTAATTACGCGCACTCTATGTGATAAATTAGTGTTGTTATTAACAAACAATCAAATTGTAAAAAACAAATATATATATATAAATAATTGAAACACAATATAATATGTTCGTTGTTGGTGTCATGTAAACGGGTGATGCTAGTAATTATTATGATTAGCAATTTTATTGTATAATCCGACATTGTGTGGTGTGTTTTGGACAAAATTATGCAACTTATGTTAAACTATTAAATGTCTTAATAATAACGTTGTGTTATAAAAATATCGTGTTATACAATTTGAATTACTACAACGCTCTAGATATTTGTTCAAAAACGCACTATGTAATAATAAATCGTAAATTATTGTTGTATTTGGTTTGAGTGTAGAGGCGGGATTGCTCCTTAATTTGCACCCTCAGAAGTTTATCACAATACTTACGATAAGCGTGATGTGTTTTCGGCGCATATTAATATCCTATCTGAGATCAGTTAATTGAAACTAAAGTCACATTAGTATCATGAGTAATCGATGCTTGTTAGTCGCTAATTAACTAGTTATCGCCGTTCGACCCTCGTATTCATAAATGTTGGTAAGATAACATAAATAAAGGTAAAATAAATAAGTTAAAAAAAAGGTTAAATAAATAAGAAATAAAAGGGTTAAAAACCATGGTAACCTAATCGGGGGACCGCCCGAATTGAAATCGTGAGGTCGGTTCAAACTCAAGCCCGTACCAATGAGCTCTTTGGAGTTTATGAATGGATTTTGATACCAATGGCTTTTAGGCGAAAACATCGTGAGGAACCTGTATATGTCCGGGGAAGACATTCAATGGCGTATTTTGACCCGCAACTGGACCAGCGTGGTGGCTCATTCGCCAAGGGTGGCCGGGACGCCTAAGTTCAGCAGCGGACTATTCAATACTTTGGTTACATTGAGCTAATATATATAGTCACAAACGTCCAAAAAAATGGTTTTTGGACGACTTGAACTACGATAAGACACAAGCGCTCAAGCCTACATTGAACACTATACAAGCGACATAACATCTAAATTAGAACAATTTGGGAACTATATAATGCACGTATAGGTATTTACAACGGCACTCGGACGTTTTTTGACTGTTTTCACTTAGAGATTGTGACTTAATAATGCCACCAATGCTAGAAGCGCTAATAAGAACCTATATCATAAAAAACTTCGCAGTTACCGGTTATCATTCATCAGCGCGGTAACATCTTGGTCGCTGTTGGTGTGATCCATAATCTTTTGCACCAATACTTTACTAAGCCGTGCTTTGACATACGATCGACGTCATTCGATACGTACCTTTCGATTAAAATGACAACAAGCTTAGGATATTTCGCAAACTCAGGTGGCGTAGTGGTACAAATTTCCCATACTACCTTGTAAGAATTAGGCCAAAATGTCACATGCCTTAGTGTTTAAGAATAGGTTATTCTGTTTCAAAAAAGGCTAAAGAACGGGATACCTTACTTTAATTTAAGAACACGTGGGCCGGCCCTTAGATCTGACCTTCACTTGCTTCATTCAGTGAAAATCCGAGAAATAAAACGGGCGACTGCTTAGGCGCTGCTTTGAGTGGGGTCCACGAGACCGGTACAAATGTTTAAAACGCGTCAGTCGGCTTTGCCCCACCCTGTCATGTTAAATTCGTTAAATCTAAATTATACTCTAATGTAATAAAATATTGTACCTATTACACATATACATTATATATTTTGTTACAATCGTAATGATTAGTGTCGACGCCGAGTCGAAATTGCACATAAATACGTAGGAACATAAATTTCATTCGCATTAGTGATAAAATGCGCGATGCAATGTGTTATCGGGGAATAGCCATTATCTTTAGGAGACGCGGCGCCGACAGAAGTGCAATCGCGCAATAGCTTTATGTCTACCAGAACATATTATAGTTGATGAAACATTTGAATAAGGATATAATTATGTATTGTACATGCGTTACAGTCAAAACTCTTAACCAAGTCAAAGGTTTGAACTGCAAAAAAGTCAAAGGCTTTGGTTTAAAATGAGTTTTAATCGAAATTCTGTTCTAAAGAGCCATATCGGTCAAAAATATAGTTCCTTAACTTTGCTTAAGTTAACAATAGTAGATTACTCACCTAGGGAGCAAAAGTAAAGAATGTCTCAGATCTTGTATAAACATACATAACATGGGATCTGAGGCTGCTTTACTTGTTCCCGTAGTGTTACGATTTTACGTGTTGCTGCGGGGAGGAAGTGGTTCTCTTTGCTCCACGTAGCGGGGATAAAGTATCCACTTCAACCCTGCAGGCACGTAAGTACCATTTAACGCTCAGCGGCGTTTTTAAGTAAGGCCGTTAGTGAAGATCAGAACAGAAATCACGTACTCATAAAGATAATGTATTTTTATTTATTACAAGTTGTTATCAAACACTTTTTTGCAAATGTCTCGGTTGCCGGAGTGTGAGTTACATTTGACCAGTTAAGAGTTTTCACGGTAACAATAAATATACGAGACTATGCGAACGGCAGTATAACCCAAAAGGAGCTCATTTTGCGAACATTGGGAGCAACTTTTTTTTAATGGGACGAATGCTGAAATCACAAAAAAATTACATTCCATACAAAAATTTTCACTTGCACTTATCAAAATGTTTAGAACAGCTGATATATTTTTCGCGATTTCAGTGTTGGTCTGATAGTAAAAGTAGTTGTATAATAAGTTCCTTTCGGCGTTGTAATACTGTTCAGCTTAACCTATGTACATATGTGTTGTCGGTGTGACGGGAGCGCATTCAGCCGCAATCGTGCCGCTGCAGAACCACCGACACCTTGTACAGGCTCTCCATCATGAAAGACAGGTTCTGGGAGAGCTCGTTCACGGGCCTCGTGATCGCCACCATTTCTGTAACCACATTGTTGCCATTGTTAGCTCTGTTGTTAATAGGCGTGTGGCCTAATGTTTAATTACAAAAAATAAAATAAAATAAAATAAATATATATATTTTTATTTTTTTTGTTTTATAAATTACATTTCTTTCTTTCTTTATTTTCTTTTCTTTAATTTATGACAAATAACAGGCTTAGTAATGAATATAACTCAATACATTACACATAATGAAAAAAAAAATTGTATTGGCTGATAAATCTCTGAGATATGAGCGTTTGAAGTTTTAGGTGGGGATAGAGAGGGGATGCTTTATCCCTTTCTCGCAAAGCACGTGTTAGTATAGCATTTGTATGCCGCGCCTGAGGCTTGACGTCATAGCTCAGTATAGCGCGCGCTCTGTCTAGCTTGAAATTAAAATACTTAGACCTTATTTAGTTTTGAATTATTTTAAATTTTGTTTTCGTTGATAGGCTCTATTGATGATCAGCCTTTTTATGAGGTAATAAAAAAATTGTAGTCATCATGCCTATTAACACACACACATAATCAGCTAGAAGACGTCCACAGCTGGACGAAGGCCTCCCCCTTAAAGAGGAACGGGTGGCCATAATCCCCACGCTTGGCAGGCGGCTTGGAGATCGCAGATTGCTCAACATCGTTAACCCATAGTACCTACGCTGCTGGCCGTCCTCCTACAAAAACTTTTAAAAAACTTGCTACTGGCAGAATATACAAAGGGCGATGACAATAACAAGAAAAAAAGAGTAGGCCGTCCACACATCACGTCGTCAACCAGAAGACGTCACTGCTGGACGAAAGCTCCCCCCATTAATAGCGAGCCCTACTCAATAATCCCCACGCTTAGCGCAGGCGACAACAGGCTAGCACTGTGAAGTGTACTTTATCCGTGCCGTAGTGTGCTACAATAAAATGTTATCCAGGCTTGGGGATCGCAGAATTCTACCACCGTTTACCAAGAGTATACACGCTGCTGCCCGTCCTCCGGTGGTTCTGGATGCAGTTATAGGACATATCCATGCCCACTCGCAAGTAATGAATTAGGTACCGGGGTGCGCCTGCGCGAGTCCGCGGCAGTACACGTGCAGCAGACTCGTCACCTCGTCCTCGGGCAGCTCGCCGCGCTCTAGGATGCGCTCTGCGTTGCTCTCGCGGACCAGCGCCAGCGCCGAGCTCCATCTGATCACAACATAACATTTCACCAATTGTAAGACTACAAGGCTTTAATTCAGCGGGGTCCCTCATGAAGACGCCCGCTAAGAAAGGCATTGGAATAAGTCACATCACGTCATCAGCCCGGAAAATTCCATTGCTGCCACAACCTGCCATTTGCAACCACCGGTTGCCCGCAACTTTTACAATGGCATCGGTTCATCTATAGGGATGCCTACCTACGCTGCGCCTTCCGGTTCGTGGTCGCCACTCGGGAACCTTTCTTTCCCATCGCTTACCAGTTCTTCGAGAGATGTGGCCTGCCCAGTGCCACTTCAACTTGCAAACCCTGAGAGCTATGTCGGTGGTTCTGATTCTTTTGCGAAAGCAGAAAATGAGGTTTAAAAAAGTATGTAGGTTGCATCACTTGCGTATTAAAATGCGGGCGACATCTATTTCAAAAATGTTAGATGCGATCCATGCCTTGGGTATATTACAAAATGATTAAATTTATAGAGCCCTACATTCTTACAGATCCAAGGTTAGGGTCTCTGGCACGACTGGCCTCACTTTATCTGTACCCCGAGCAGAAAAACTATCGAAAGAAAATACCCAATCGATGAGAAATGTGTATAAAAAGGTCGTTTCCGTTTACGCTATAGCCGATGACGACGCTGATGGTCCAATTTACATAGGGTATAACTTTTAAACACGTTCCAGTTTTTTTTTGGATATATAGTTTTTTGCTATGAGAGCTGTTCGTTGGCAATTGCGCCGAGGAGCTACAAATGTGGTGTCCAGCTTACCTCTGCCTCTGCATGAGCAGCAGCAGGCGCGCGTCGTCGTGCGGCGTGGGCGAGGGCTCGGCCCACGGCTCGGCGGCGCTCGCTAGCAGCGCGTTGCGGACCGCGCCCACCGCGCCGCTCATCTCCACGCCCTGCGGACATTGTACCATACAATGCTAACATCTCGCGATACTACTGCCCCTTTATTATTAACACTATTGACGCCAATAGACGCCAGATTATTATCTGGCGAAATAGCCAAGTGGCTCTGGTGGTGATGGTGAAAGGGCGCCATCTCGTGAAAAATGCTGAAAGTAAGCTCTCGCTCTCAATAGTCCATATTTTACTTTTTTGATGACCACCATGAACACCAGCTGCTAAAGTTTGCATGAAGGTAAATCAATAAATATCGGTGGACATTTATACACAGGCCATCTAGCCCCAATCTAAGCAAAGCTTGTAATATGGAAACCATACCCAACCAACCAGGTATCTGGAAATCATATCATAGAATACTTATATAATGTTAAATGTAGTGCCACTAACGTAAAAAAAAGTAGTTCACGTTTGAATTTTTGAATAACAATCTACTCATTTTCGGAAAATTTCATATTCAGCTGATAACATTTATAGTATGTCAACATTGCTTTGCTGTGTTGCTACCTAAACGCATGTGACATCTTAGCCTAGTTCCTACAAGGAAGTATGATAAGTTTGTACCACTAGGGCACCTGCCTATGGGAAATGTCCTAAGCCTATTAGAACACTGGCGCCCTCAAATTCCACGATACTTATCTTCATGTACAAAATAATAAAAATGAAGCAAATTGTAGGAGCAGGGCAGATGGTACAAACCCGGTTGTCGAGAGCGGCGTGGTAGACGGCCACCACCATCTTGTTGTTAGTCTCCAGTAGCAGCAGCAGTTGGAAGATCAGCTTGTACAGCGTGCGCGCCGTCTCGTCGCTGCTGCGCGATATCTCCAACGCCTGCATTAAGGCAAACCTCATTGACTCCAGCAATGTTCGCTACATACGGCCATACTTAAAAACGCCGTTCAAATTTCTTAAACTTATCTGTCTTGTTCTTGCACGTGACACTTTACGTCAGTGAGAAGTTGTCAGAGCATCATAAGCAGTGACTAACTTTGAGCGGCGTTTTTAAGTAAGGCCGTTAGTAGCTACGAGCACGAACCTAACAGCCTGTAGCAACCGTAACACAGGGTATCCTAGCACGGCTGCTAACGTAGTGATTAGTACAATGTTGAATAAAAGTGAATTATTTATTTACTAGGTTAATTTAATTTTTAGTAACAAAATATTGTATTTTTTTGTTCTACTCATCATTATGAACATCTTTACCTATGGGGTCAAACCCTGAAATTGCGAAAAAATATGTCAGCTGTTCCATACATTTAGTCCAAGGTTTAATGAACTTTTTGTATGGAACAGCTGTTTATTCTTTCGCGATTTCATGGTTGGTCTCTTAGGAAAAGTTGTTCATAATGAGTACAATGACCCCTTAAAGTTTTAGACATTAATAAAAAACAGTGGTGTATATGTATAATGACGAACGAATGTTTGCTTGAGGAGAACTACCATCAAACAAACATATGGCTAGAAATAAAGAATAAATATAATAGTAATAGAAAATAAAGGATGGCGAAAAGATGGTGGGAGGGTGGTGGTCTTGGCGGGAACGCGGAAAAATCATGTCTTCTTAAACATGTGGAAGATACAAATTAATGTAAAAAATGGTGGTATTTTATTAATTATGTGCCTAATTATGTGCACGAGTGTGGGCAAGTGATATAATGTGGTAAAATAAGTCTGTCAGTATTGCTTTCATAACTCCGTAAAAGCTTACATAAAAATCGTAACAACTTTACTAGGGCATGACTTGGACTTGACTGTTACTAATTTTGTGTGACTGACTGTGATATTATAACTTATTTGACTTGTTACTATACAAAATACGAAAATATGCATTATACTTAAAACTGGCAGAATGCACTAAGTCACATCACACATCACATCATCAGCCAAAAGACATCCATTGCTGGACGAATCCCCCTTATTAGACTCCTATTATAAGATGCTAGAAAAGAAAAAAATAACAATAATGTGTGTGAGTTACCTCGAGCGCATGTTCGCGTCTGTCGAAGTAAGTCTCAAGATGCTCGGTGATCTCTAGGGCGGCGTAGCGCACGGCGTCCCGCACGCGCGGCGCGTCCGCAGAGGCCGGGCCGCACCACAGCAGCGGCGGCTCCTCGCCTCCCAGCCGCTCGAGCACCGCGGCCAGCTCCGCACCGGCCGCGCCCCCCGCTCCGCTCGTGCACAGCCCCGCCTCGCTAATCAGCGACACGGTCTTCGTGCTCACTTCCTATAGTAACAAAACATTCGATTTGGTGAATGTTATATTAGTTAGCGCACAGAATACATAATAGTTCAAGTACAGAAGTTTTACTCCGCAAAATCATTTAAATAAGTAGCGACTCTTGCTACGACACAGTAAAGTGCAATTCAGGACGTGCGAGCGCCAACTACTTACAGCTATATTAACCTAGAAGTTGCCTCTCTGTCTAGCGCGTACGTCGTATCTCTTCTGATATAATTCTTCCCGCTGAATTGGCCCGTCTAGACGGGCCCGCCACGTGCTTGTAGCGTATGTTCGATATCTCGTCTGATGTTAAGTGCAGATGTAGTCTACGGTGGAGCACGCTTGTCTAGAAAGAACCGATTTACTAGCGACTTGAATATAACCAAACTGTATCCAGGTTGTTGTGGGGAAAGACCCACTCGGGAAGCACATTCCGCTGTTTAGGAGTTCGCACAATAAAAGAGGAATCGAACCGTATCACGGGTGTTTTGGAATATCAACAATGAAATGGTGTCGCTGTTTCGATAGTGCCTAGCCGGTCGATAGTAGAATAGGCAGGGTGGGATCAGATCATGCAGATCCGAAGCACACTCTCCGAAATTAAAAAAAACCAAGCAACTTTGCGTCAATGTTCAAGGCTTTGGAGCTTAGCATAACCGCTAGAGCGCCCGTGCAACCGTGGTTGCACGTTCCCCTGACCAATTATACTTCCTGCAACTCCAGTTGCACGAAATTCGCGCCGTATGATTTACCTCATAATTTAAATGGGGCGCTCAACAGATGCCGTTAGTGAGTCTAATACGGATCTTTGATATATTTGCTTGAAGTTGCGAGTCTTTGCCACTCTCTGTGGGTATTTTAATCTATGCTCGAAGTAAAAATAAAATGGTAGTCGTAAATTTTTTCTGTACGTTTTTGATCTTTATTCTTTAGTTTTTTTTTTAAATCAAATTATAACGATATTTTGATCTTATTGTAATGCTATATTCATGTACATTTAAAATAAAAATAAAAAACAGTATGCTATCGCTTTCATTTTCAAATTAATAAGGTTTTAAATAACTTTTTTTTTTTAGTTTGGACAAGTTTGCCTAGCTTAATATTTTATTACTACACTAGCCAAAATTATTTACGTAACTTATTCCTTAGTTCTTCAATGAGTCTTGTCATAAATTTTGTCACTCAACGTCGTAAGAGGCGCTTTCGAGACGGTCACTTAGAATGCGCGGGAAATACCTGGCGCCAGCGGCGCGGGGCGGGTCACTTATTTGAAATTTGATACCGCGGCACGGCGCTTGATCGGCTAAACAAGGGAGTCATTGGCTATGATTCACTTGGTCCTTTTCAATGGACTCCAACGCCTCATGCTGGTACGATATGCAAGACCAATCTTGTCTTTGATATAATTTGAGCATCTCTTCTGGTGTGAAGTACCGTTGCACGTTGCTTAGAGAGTCTATCCATAGCTTTTTAGCAACAAATTGAGCCTATGACTCAATTTACGAGCCAGTTGAGGCTTGGAGTAAAAATAATGCCCAGAAGTTTAAGGCTTTCTGATATCTGATACATTTCGGAAAGTAAAAGCCAGATCAAATGACCTGATATGATAAATGTAACATTTATTTTATAAATTGTGTGTCCCCCGTGTGAGTTAATGTAGATAGATAAATATAAACTTTTACAAGAACCTTACGAGCTAGTTTCGCAATTGGCAGCCTTATCGCTAAAAGCGCAGAACACCCGTGACAGGCGTCAGGTGAGGTCGCCGCGGTGGAGGTAGGTACCTTGAGCACGGTGTGAAGCCTGTGCAGCAGCGCTAGCGGCGGCATGAGCGCAGCGTGCCGAAGCAGCGCGGCCACGGATGCGCGCCAAGGGTCGCGCGCTGCTCCCGCGCTCGCGGCGCTCGGCACTGGCGTCACGTCGCCGCGGTCACCTGCACCCCAACACACTCATCTATCGCCAGCCGTGCCAGAAGACGCCTACTGCTAGACGAAGGCCCCTTAAAAGGGACGGGTTACATAATCCTCTCGCTTGGCAGGCGGCTAGGGGATCGCTTAATGTTCACCACAGGCAGAGAGAGGACGCTGCTGCCTTCCTACTGCTGCGTCCTCTGTTCGGGGGCCGTACCATGAACGCTTATTGCGGGACCGAATAGGCTCGGCTGCCGACGCTGCACGACCGCGTATCGTATTGCGGGGCGATAAAATTCACAGTCTGGCAGCGTCGAAAGCTGAGCCTATTCGGTCCCGCAATAAGCAGTTCACGGTACGGCCACAGGATACAGTTTTAGGACAAACCCAGGTTTGAGGCAAACTCATCTACATAAATAATTATATTACTACAGCCTAACGACGAAAATTTAAATTTTTCGGCGAAACGGAACGACTTACAGTAGAATCACGTTTTTTATATTAGAAATGGACATTATAAATTCTAATTTAGGATTCGGAATGGTGGTGATAAGTCCTGCATTGACGTCCCGCTCGTGGTGTATTGTACATGTACGCCTGTAGCCTTCCTAAACTAACTGAGCTCCTTAAAATAACGGATCACGTCTTTTGGTGGCCGCTTTTTTGAATGGACATGTTATATTTTGTGTTTGGGGCGGTGATGGTGCGTTACCGTCTGGTTCCCCGCTGGAGGCGCTAGAGTACGAGTGCGTGCGCACGCGCATCGCGAGCTCGTGCGTAGAGTGCGCGTCGCCCTCCCCGCGCCCTGCACCCTCCTCCCACCCGCCCTCCTCATCAGACGAGTCCTCGTGGCCATCCTGGCAATACACAAATACGATCAACCAAGCTTTACCACTCACGTAATTGTCATTTATGACATGTTTACTGACACTCTTACAATAATAATTATACAACACTGTTTTATCACGGTTGTTCACAACATAATCACGGTAAATATCTCGTAAATAATAATAGAACAATAATAATCATTATATATTGTATTGACAATATTAACTTGCACTTAAAGTGTAATGAAGTTATTAAGTTTTTTGCGCAGCTTTGTCTTTGTGGTTTATAGCTGTAATGAAAAATATTTTTTCGGATCAAAAATGAAGATCAGAAATGATCCAGCGATTTCAGTGCAGTATTCCCAAAGCGCGCGAGAGAAAGGTACGACCCTCTATAACGTCATCTCTTATTGCACAGACTCACAAATGTATTGAAATCTCGAAACTGCATGAATAATGAAGGCCATATAGATAAATCTGCTAGATAGCAATATTTTCATTATACTAAAATTATGCTAACACAGAAACAAGATAAGTAAGGTACGTACAGGTTTGGGTGGCGCGGGCGGCCGGTTGGGCGGGGTGTGCTCGACGGCGCTCGCTTCGCGCTCCTCACTCGGCAGCCGCCGCCGCACGCCCCAGTTGAAGTTATCCGAACTCTCGCCCTGCGAACAATGCACCGTAAACTCAAACACTCCGTATAAAAAAAAAGTAGGTACAATCAGTTTATTTGTGGCGCTTCTCCCCAAACTAGGTACGTTTAAGCACCCCGTACCTTGACTATCAACAGCAGCTACTTTTAACACGTATCCAACTTTTAAGTTTGTACTCGCCTGTTTTAAGCGATGGCAATTATGGGTTCTTAAGTCGTTCTTAACATAATTTGATAAAATTGCAGAATTAATAAATGCGTAAGCAGAATAATGTCGCGTCATCTGATAGTTGACAGAAGACATATTTCTCTATGCTACTCTCAAGTTATGCCGGAAATAACAAGAAGACAGTTTAATCATCATTAAGGAACTGACAACCTATTTAAATACTGTTTGCGTGAAATGCCCCAACTTCGGTGCTTGAATATTTTTTTGGCAATGTTCTGTTATGTAATCAAATGTAGTGGTAAACTGGGTATTTGGTAAAAAAAGCGCGTTACCTCGATACTCTCACTCTCGTACTCGAGGAAGTCAAAGTCCTTGAAGACTCCGAAGTGGTCTGCGGGGTGCGCACCGCCCGACGGCTCGTTGCCCGGCGTGCCGGACACCTCCTCCAGCGAGGATGCCATCGACGACTCGCGCTCCAACAGCTCAGAGCTCTGGCTAAATATCACCTGGAAACACCAGCTAACAATCAATCAATAACCAAACAAGACCTTGTATCCATCAAAATGAATATAGAGTGATACTCGCTTCTCTAGCACGCACCGTGGACAAATTGTCTTTCACCTCGCGGAAACGTGATCAAGCTAGAATATGGATACGAATGTCTTGTTTATGCGGGATAAAAAGAGTTGCAGACGGTAGGGATCAATATTATTCACGTTTCTTATTCTAACAATGCTTCTACTAATAGTGTGAGGGATTCTAGTATCATCGTAAACTGATACGCTGAGACGCTTTGGAAAACTGTCACGCACGTTTTGGCGAGTTTTCATTATGAGCTTGCCTTACTGGAAAAGGCATAAGTGATGAAAGTGCTATAACAGCATAGATTTCATAATCATGAAATTTCACATTTGATTTTTGTTTTTTTCCAAAAACAAAACTAACTCTGTTAGCTTTTTTTCCGATATCTTGCAACCTAATGATCCTGAGCTATGGACGCCTGTGATAAGATTTTACTGATCAACCCATTACTTTTTATTGACGGTAGTATTCGATTGCATGGATTTGTTCGGATGCCTGCAGTTGCCTGGACCTGGGTATGTCCTTAAACTGCAACCAGACCCACCGGAGGACGGGCAGCAGCGTCCTCTTGGTTAACGGTGGTGAGCATTCTGCGATCCCAAAGCCGCTTGCCAAGCGTGGGGATTATGGCAACACCCCTCCATTGGGAGGCCTTCGTCCAGCAGTGACGTTTTATGGCTGACGAGGAGGTATGCAGTGTGCTGGCCAATTATCAACAATAGCTGGGTCTTCACTCGTACTATGCAAGGCGTTAGATTTTAACACAATATGTAGTGTTATCATTAAAATAAATGCACTTTAGTTAGATCGATTAGAAACTCCTTTGAAATGCGACAAAACTTGTACACTCGTACTCGTTTTGTCGCACTTGCATGAACTTTATTTCGTTTATCCTCTGTCTAATAAGTTAATAGCCTTTTGTCAGGTCATATAAAGATGACGACCTGACGACATTACTTTTTGAAGCGTCTAGCCAAATGATATCCCATGCAAATAAACATGTTTGATCAAGCATTCAACACACGTCAATAGCTGACGTAACCTTGTAATGAGGTATTTGCATATTTCATTTTAAAATTTGATTGACTGATTGATTAACTCTTTATTGTTCACACCAAGAATTACACAGAAATAATTTAATAAACTTAAATATTGGAACAAGTGGCGGCCTTATTGCTAAAAGCAATCTCTTCCAGGCAACCTTTTTTTTTGCAATTTTGCGTTGAAAAAATTTGCGTCTTTTTTATAGGATATAATTTGCTAGATGCTTTACAAAGTTATCAACTTTGTCGTCGTCAACTTTGTATGAGCTTTCAAAAAGCGTTCAACATAATGAACAGAGTATAGAAAATGTTGTACATACTTGATAAAACCAACAGATCAACTGACCATCAAAGTGTACGAAATATTTGTCTTTACCAACTATAATTTACATACTAGTGATGATACATTTATTAAACATACATTTTCTTACATAAGAAAGTGCTTGACAATATTTTGAACTTCTTTCGAGAAGATAGGTATTTTCTAAGTGAAATGTGGCTACAAACGTGTGACAGTCTAATATAAGTACTGTTAATGTGTCTTCCTAACTAATTTGTAACATACATAACTTCAAATTCACATAATGTGATTGTGTGTGCAAGATTACACTTCTTATCTTCTACTCGTATAAAATACAAAATAGTTACTTTGCGTGCTTGTTACCATTTTCGCTGTGTAGGTGACGTCATACAAAAGAGAGTATCAATATAACGTCAAAGTCTCGTTCCATATGACCTTAAAACATTACAATTTCGTACTAACTCAATCCACGTCATCCATTCAAAGGAACGGAAGAAAATCTGCAGCGCTAGCAAATTATCAAAACATGACGCGATAAGAAGCTGAAAGCTGATAGAGGGGCTTAACATGTGTAATAAAAACCAGTATTTCCCAAAGCTCTAGTTTTTTTTTGTGGACATTTCACTCAGCGCCATCTAGGCCCAAACTAAGTGAAGCTTTGAGTGGGGTCGTTAATTCTTCTAAATAAGTCCCAAAAACAGACAAAAACATTTTTTTAAATAAAGTATTGTGGATAATGATAATGTGTGATAATAAGACACATTATCATAATTAAATCCTCTTTATCAATTTTATCATCTCATACGTAGATACGTAGTATCTTTTGACATATTACCAGGGCAGAGTCACCCTAGAAAAGTCCTAACGTAGATATATCTATAACTACTACATCAATGTCATATTCAGTGCCAGCGAATTTGCACTTTATTTGTATAAGACCTGTAAGGATATGCTTCCTTACGGGTACCTATTGACTTACTATTTTATAGGTAATTCCTGTGTTTAGCTTCCTAATAGCTGAACATGCTTGAATAACACACTTTTATGTATTACTTTTCTTTATTTGGATAATGTTTCTCACATCTCGTTTTTGAGGCATGATGTTCGTCTTAGAATAGGCCTTGTAGAAAGTTAGGTGCCTTCTTTTACCTTGTATGTTTAGGGCAAGCTGTTATAATTTTCCTTCTTTCGTGTTCACACGATTTCTCCTGCTAGGAACCAATGTTTTCCTGGTTTGTCGGCATACGGGCGTTCTTTGGGTCCGTATGCTGAATCTTTCATGCTCTTCTAGTGCCGGGATCGACGCTTTCGGATTAATTTTGGAAATAATAAATTTTCCTGGTACCTCTTCGATCTGCATGAAACTTACATCAGCCTGGCGAGAGTGCCATAGTGACAGAATGGACAAGACATGTATGAAACGGTCACTAGGAATAATGGTGTTTTATAATTTGTTCTTGGCCATGGATACTAGGCCTTCAGCTGAATAAATATTTCTTCATCGATCCTTCTTATTCCGACTAAATGAGTTTTAGCCTCAGTCCAAGTTACACACAGTAAGTCACCGTCAAGTCCAATCATGTCCTAATAATGTCGTGGCAAGTTTACTACAAGCTTCTTCGGAGTTATGGAAACAACACGAAAGACATATTACACCATATTATACTAATTTCCCATACTCATGCACGTCAACTGGCACTTAATTAATAAAACGCCACTAATTTAATGCAGTAAAACCCGAAAAAACACAAGTTTTGGAAAATAATAGGTACAATGCGGCGACATAATTTTTTGCGTTCCCGCCAAAACTCCCGGAATAAAAGTGCTTAGGTTAGTTATCTATTTACGCAGTCGCCAACCAAAGAGTTTTAAGCACGTTTTACTGTCAATATTTAATTTAGTTGTCAAAATTTTGTTGTTATTGTTAAGCATCATTTTCCTGTTTTAACCAAAATTCCTAAATTTATCACGTAAAAACATGGTATTATGTGAATGAGTTCAATGAGTGTAACCTAATAATAATGAAAAATAATGAAAACGTGTCAAATATGTGGTATTAAATCCGGCCAGTCAAATGACCAAAAGCGAATCTTCCTGGCAAAATTTCCTTTGGATGAAGATAGGTAAGCATCAAAAACTAATTTTGTAAGGCTGTTATAGAATAAGAATTACTTGATTTACAGTTTTAGCTTAAAGAATAAGGAATATTAAGAAATAAGCCATAAATAGTCTAACAATAGAGTTTGTCCATTTTTTTATCGACTGTCGATGTTTATTATTTACGTTAAAAAAAATACAAAATAGCGCCAGTACGCGCGTGGTGTTCGCGCTCATAGCGCAATAATAATAAAAATAAAAAACAGGCTAGGAAGCAATAATCTAATTTAAGAGGGACTAGAGGAGGCGGAAGCAGCCATATAATATAATAATAACGTCACTTTCCAGGTTATCCAGGGAGCCATGAAAAGACAATATTTATGGCAGCTTGCAATGCAGAAAGTGGTATTGCGACTCTGCATGAGACTGAGATGGAGTGAACAGCAAGATCGAAACACATGATACCCTCGAATGACTCAATTTTAATCACCGCCAAGTGCGCGAAGATAATGCTTGACCACAAGATCCTTGAGATACAACGTCATCGAAGATGTCACCATCAGTGGATTCTTTCAGCAATTCGAAGACAATCAAAAAAAAACGGCCATTTACACTACTTACTTACTAATATTATAAAGAGAGAAGTGAAAAAGATTAGATTTTTTTGTAAGATTAGATTTATGTTTGTATGTAATGGATAAACTCACTAAATAAAAATAAAACAAAACTGCCAAAAATGAAATGAAATACTTTCATATTTATTTATTTGCAACTAAGTGTACAGAGATCTTAAATTAATATACCCTACATTATCCTACGCCCCCCCCCCGCCCCCACAACCCCCCCTACAAATTTGTAGTAAATTTATCGATACAAAAATATGTACATCCCTATTTGAGGTGATTATATTGTCAGACTGACAATGTCAGCTCTGCCATTACGTCAATAGTTATTTTTTTCAATATTCTTTTATATTTTTTTCATACTTTTAATTGTTTTTTTATTGGTATTTAAGAAAAAAAACATTTTGAGTGACTGTTTTTTTCGTTTTACTCTATGGAACACCCGTCTCTTATTAGGTTTACTTACTCTATGACTTACATCGATCGGAGAGCGAATTTTTGTGATTCTTCTGGTGTAGTTAGATTGTGAAATAACTTATTGGTTTAAAATTAGGTAAACAAAGCGCTGTCAGTCTTGACAGTTGTCAAATTTGACCGTCTGTAGTCTCCATGTAGTTTCGTGAGTAGAGGTTTGCCTGGAAATCTCGACTACATGGAGTATTTTTGGGTAAGGTCTTTTATATTATTAATAGGACCTCTCCGCTCTGTGAACAAAATTTCAGGCTGCAGAGAATTTTAGAAATGGCTCCAGAATACTTTCAAAATCCGTATATAAGGGAGACTTCCATCCCTGGTGCGGGATTCTGTTTTTGGATTCTGATTCTACAACTAGATTCCCTAGACGGTTGCCAGCTCCAGTTCTTGGGGAACTCTGCCCCAAGACCCGTATTCCTGCTTCGGGGAGCTGAAACTCCGAGCAACCCTGGTGTCCTATGTCGTGCCTACTTCTGGTTGCGAGAATTACAAGCAAATCTGGTGTCCCATGGGTGTCTGCATCTGGTACAGAAGCTCTCCAGTGAACGTGTCGGCTTCTGGAAGCTTCAAGCAATCTCCACTGCGGAAGTCTTCATGGTGGCTAGATTTCTCTAATAAAATATTCTTCTTTTGACTTTCAATATTAGGGATCCGTAAGGTTACCACTTCCATGTAGGAAGTTATCAGTATAGGCAAATTCTTTAAAACACTAGGTAGGACATCTATTTTACAACAAGAGAGAGATTAAAATTCTTATAACCTATACTTTCTTTTATTTTAAAACTGCACTTCATTACAGACCTTGTGCCAATTTTCCACTGTAGCGCAATATTCGTTGACATCACGCGGCGCCAGCCGGCTGATCGCGTACCTCAGCACTTCAAAATTCATATTCAAAATTATTTGTTTCCACAAAAAGTAGGTCCAGTCAGTTTATTTGTGTCGCTTCTCCCCAAACAAGGTACGTTTAAGCACCCGTATCTTGGGGATTAGGCCTTCCCGTTGGGAGACAAGTACACTACAAGATACATTAAACTGTGAAACAATTACTACTAAACTCACAGTAACATAAAGTCACATAAAAATGTGTTAAACAAGATGGTTAATTATTACCTACTGTGAGGAGTCAAATTCTATTGTATTGTGATAAGGTTAGTATCGATATTCCTCTGAAGTGGTAGAGTCCCCAAGATACGGTTGCTTAAACGTACCTTGTTTGGGGAGAAGCGCCAGAAATAAACTGACTGTACCTACTTTTTGTGGAAATAAATAATTTTGAATATTAATTTTGAAGTGCTGAGGTACACGATCAGCCGGCTGGCGCTGTGTGATGTCAACGAATCATGCGCTACAGTGAAAAATTGCTACAATGTCTTTTACAAATAAAGTACAAATTCGCTGGGGTTAGTGTCGAAATCCTACCACTTCAGTGGAATATCGACACTATTTTATACAAACTGAGTATTACAAATTAGCTTGATCTGTTTTTTTATACTGTCTCGTGACGAGACGAGCAAGACATTCGCCTGGTGGTAAGCGTCACGCCTGCCACTAGCAGCAGAGCCAGAATTGTGAACTTGCGAACACAATCTTGGGCTGCACTGCACTACGCTCGTCACCCTGAGATATTAGATGTTAAATCTCTTCATACCCATTAATTTCTCTGGTATAATATGACTTGATTGTGGTTATAGGCAAATAGTGGATCAACTATGTTTGGCCGCGTTTTCTGTGGGAATCTTCTGTATGTACTTAGTACGTTTTCTGTGATATTACATACCTAATAGGTCTTAACTGAGTAGGATCCTGCGGTACTAGAGCGGTGGTGCAGGAAGGGTGACGTGCGCAAAGCGAAACTCTCCTTCATACTACAGAGCTCCCTCCACCTTGACAGCCTTATAGCTCAGTTTGTAGCATGTCTGCCTTCAGAGCTGTAGGGCGTGGGTTCGATCTCCACCCAGGACAAAAATGTTTGTGACGAGCATAGATGTTTGTTCTGTGTCTGGGTGTAGTATGTATTATAAGTATGTATTTACGAAAAAAATAGTATAGTATAAGTATATCTTTCAGCTATCTGGTTTCCATAATACAAGCTTTGCTTAGTATGGGGCTAGATGGCGCTGTGTGTAAAATGTCCCCCAATTATTTATTTTATTTATTTACTATATTACCTCCCTCATCGCTCCACTGCCGTGCGAACTCATTGCTAACTCTATAAAGTTGTATACATTACTTATGTTAAGTCCAAACCTTATTAAAGGGAGATGAACTTTATCTGGCTTTGGGAACCACTGATTTAAACAAATACCACCGTGAGATCTGACGTGATGTAACGTGAATCGAGCACCCAGCGTACATAGCGTAGTGTGAGTGCGAAGCGTTGCGACAGAAACATGTATGTTATATGAGTTACCTTAGAACATAAAGTGGTTATTAAATCGTCCTATATGCAGCGATGGGTAGAAATCATAACGTCATTATTGCATTGTACAGTGTAGTACTCTCATAATTGGCTTACAGTACCGCTCGATTTTAAACCTTATTTCTAGTGAGTTAACATTATTACTTACAGACGGGCTCTTTGGTAGACCGACTCTCTGACCGCAGGTGGTCAACAGATTCACAAGGCACTCTCGCACACGACTCTGTAATTAAAGAAATGTGATTGTACTCTACACAAATTTCAAGCACATTTATTTTTATTCCTAAAAGGCTTAGGACATTTCCCATAGGCAGATGGCCTAGTGGTACAAATTTCCCATACCTCCTTGTATGAGCTAGGTCAAATCACATGCCTTTACATTTATTGAGAGACCACAGATAATAAACAAATGATATATAGAAAGTGGATAATAATCATGATAAAAATTACTGTCGAAGACATGTACCATTTTAATTGACGAATACATAGGAACTAATAATTATAAAAAAAATTACAATATTAATTTATTTTTAATATTTACAAAACGTTATTAATTTATTATTACGAGTATTATTGACACAATATATTATTATAAATTTATGAGGAACCTCCTAAAACACCTCTATTTAATAGGCATTTTATTGTAAAATGAAGTCGTCCTCTTCTACTATTGCTGCGCCTGACGGGGTCCATATGAAACTATTTTTTGACAATACCTGTGTACACTATGGAAGTAATAAATATCTGAATCTGAATAAGGAGGATCTTCTTAGAAGTCATCAATCAAACATTTTAAGATAATAAATAATAATATTACAAGCAAAGAATATTCACTCCAGAATGACATTCACGTATATGGACTGGCTTGGTACAGAAATATAGACAATTCCCTGCGAACGGGATTTTTAGAACATTGCTGTATGCATAGCGAAACGTAAATATACTGCCTCAATGCCAACAGGCATTCGAAGCACGCGTTCAGACTTTAATCTACCGTAATACTGCACTCTAGAGTATTATTTGCTGTAACTATTACAGAATCGTTCTGACACGTTCGATAAATGTAAAAGCGATCAATCTGGAGTCTCAGGCTATTCAAATCTTATAAAGAGATTACTAGCTGCGTAGTGCGGTTTTACCCGCGACTTTTCAATATGTTCTGCATTTTCCTAAGGAAATAGCTTCGTGGTTTTACAGCTGTGCTAAATTTGCTTAAGATTGATACGGCCTTTTAAGCCCTGAAAATATTACAAGCAAACTGATCAGGAGAATGAATTGCTTTCGTTTTATGATGTCAGTGACAATACGCTTTGCGTTCGTAGTGAAAAGGTCTGATCACAGAGAGTATTTTGTTGGAGGTTTGTTTATGAAAATAGAATGACGAGACGAGCGATACGTCTCGCCTAGAGGTAAGCATAATGCCTGCCCATAGCTCACCAGCATTGTGAACTTGCGTACTAAATCCTCCCTAGGTGTCTAATTTTGAAGACAAACATCACATGACAACTCTTATGTCTTATTTTATTTATACGGGAATACTCAAAATTAATTAAACGTGAGTATTCCCGTATATAAACAAAACAAATATGTGTCAAAACCACGTCAGTTTCCATAATAAAACTCTTATGTCCATGGCCAGTGGCGGTCAATGGTCGGCAGTCGGCCATACTTGTTTTGGAAAGTTTAGAAAACAATAGCTGTGTGCATGATTTATGGCAGATCAACTCCCATAGAAAACGTGTCAACAACAATTTTATATTCAGTGCAAGCTAATTTGTACTTTCTTTCTATATCATTTTATATATATGTATATATATATATATATATCATATTATTATCATTTAATTTCGGTCTCCTCTCTTAAGATAATTTATCTGCTTTCTTTCTGCGATATAAGCGTTGTGTTTTTTTTCTTTTCTCGTGTTTGTTTTGTTGTTTGTTTTTTTGATTTTAATGCAGCCGCTCTTGTCGTTGGTATAACGGTATAACTTGTTTATCCAAGTGTTTAATTTAATTTATGTTTAATTTTAATTAGATTTATATAGTTGTCTAGGTATAATATTGTATGTTGTTAGATTAATGTTAGGACTACATCTAGAAGGGTGAATTGTAAATTAGTAAATAAAATAAAAAGTGTCTATGTCAAAATGTTCAACCAGTTATGTGATCTAATAAAAAAAAAACATAGTGTGTCGAATTTCCACTGTAGCGCTTGGAAACTTAACAACACGCGGCTCCCTCCGGCTGCGCGCGCGCTTAACCACTACGTAATAATGTAATGTGATGTGTTTACGCGTAATGTAATATCGATAGTGTTTTATACAAATAGAGTACAAATTTTCTTGCACTGAATTTGACATGATTGTATTTATAGATTATACAGATTGTTTAACTTTGTTCAGACGCGTTTTCTATGGAGTGAAACTTCTGTACGTAGTAGTACTATGTTATCTACCTGCGACATCCAGGGGCGCTTCCAGCCCGAGGCGAGCGCGTCCGCGGGAGAGAGCGAGAGCGAGCGGCGCGGCGAGGCGGCGCTCTGCGGGAGCGAGACGCCCGACGCCGCCGCCTCGCCGCCCACCACCGTCGACGCTGACGTCGACGCCGACGTTGACGAACCTGATCAATAACTAAAGTAAGTAAGTAAGTTCGTATAGGCTGAGTGGCCAGCCCTAGTGTCAGAGTTAATGTGCCGCCCGAAGGCCTCTGACATGGCTGACGGTTGTTGTTATAGAAACTAGAACAAACAACCGGGACCAACAATTTAACGTGTCATCCGACCCACGGTAGCGCTCAGAAATAAATGCCACTCGCGGTCACCCATCCGAAGACTGACCGGGCCGTCCGTTGCTTAACATCGGTGATCGTTTAGAATCACCTAGACAAGCTACGCCACGAGCACTACGTGAGTGTTGGCGGGAACACGGAAAAATCATGTCGTTGCATTCTATTATTTTCTTTAAACTTGCGTTTTTTCGCGTATTAATGATTAAAAATGGTGGTGTTTTATTCATTGAGTGTTGAATTACATGCACGAGTGTGGGCAAATGACAAAATGTGGTAAAACATGTATTTTCGTGTTGTTTTCAAAACTCCGTAGAAGCTCATAGTAAAGTCGCCACAACTTTACTAGGGCATGACTTGGACTCGACTATGACTAATTTCGTGTGACTGAGTGTGATTTCATGACATATTTGACTTGATTTTAATATAAAAACTTGAAAATTCCTAAACTTGACACTGGCAGAATGCACAACGTGCGATGCCAATAACTAAGAAAAAAAACTCATTACGTAAATGCTAATAATGGCCAATCCCAATGACGTTTCCAGAACACTATAATTAACATTACAAGAACTACAATTCAAGTTAAAGTTTCAAGTTTTGCCAGACGTCTTCTTTTTTCATATTATCTATGCATTATTAACATAGAAATACCTCATATATTGTGGAAACATTTTTATTTTATAAATATATTAATATACGATTGACTCGCAAAAAAATATTTTTTATCATTGACTACCTGCGCCCCGCGATTTCTCTCGAAGGAAAAAAATAGCTTACATGTTATGCCGGGAAAAAAGCTATCTCCATTCCCAGTTTTATCCAAATCAGTTCAGCTGTTTTGGCGTGAAGAAGTAACAAACAAACATGTTTAAATCGTATTCGAACCTCGCGATACAGGCTTTGCTTAGTGTGACGATCATTAAATATATCGTTATTATTATTTTAAGTAAACTCCGCATAAACGTGTAACAAATCTAGGAAATTACCCCCTTATATTTGTGTATGCTGTAATAAAGATATTTTCATTTCATTTCATACAGACACATATCGACAAATTTTCGCATCTACGAGGGCGGCACTGAAAATTTCGGGAATCAAGGAAGTGACACAACCTTACTATTTAAAAATATATTTATTGCTTTTCGAAGTATTCTCCGCGAAATTTGACACATTTTTCCATACGATGGAACTAATCATTGAAGCAACCATTCCATTCGGAAGTTGGGGTCTCCAAAATGGCCGTTTTGTAGGCGTCCACAGCTTCTTCAGGTGATGAAAATCTCTGTCCACGCAATTTATTCTTTATTTTAGGGAAAGTATAGAAATCATTAGGGCTTAGGTCGGGGCTGTACGGCGGATGGTCCAATAATTCTATGTTTTCTTGCTCTAAAAACTCTTTTGTTCTGTGCGCGGTGTGAGAACTCGCATTGTCGTGATGGAGGATGATGCGGCGGTTGCAGTTCTCTTTATGGAGTTCAGAAACGACCTGTGGCAAACAAATGCTAGCATACCATTCTGCATTAACCGTTCTTTGTCCCTCAAGAGGAATAGTCGTAACATGGCCGGTTTTGGAGACAAACGTGGCCACCATTTTTTTTGCAACACTCCGTGAACGAACAATTTTTGTTGGCTTTAACTCATTTTCGAACACCCAAACTCGTGACTGGTTTTTTGTTTCGGGTTCGTACGCGTATATCCAGGATTCGTCACCTGATACGATGTTGTATACAGCATTTGAGAATCCTGCGTGGAATCTTTCGAGAGTTCTGACGCACCAAGTAACGCGAGCCGCTTTTTGCTCTTCACAGAGCGAATGCGGTATCCATCGGGAAAACAACTTTTTTACACCTAATTTTTCATGCAAGATTATTTGTATTTGACTCATGCCAATGTCTAAAGTTGCCTGAATTTCGCGGTATGTCACATGTCGATCTTCCTCAATCAGCTTACGCACAGCATCAACGTTTTCTTGGGTGACTGCAGTTTTTGGACGACCTTGACGGGGATCATCACTGAGCTTGACACGTCCACGTTGAAATTCAGCAAACCAGCGATAAATTGTGGTTTTGGATGGGGCTTTATCACCAAATGCAGAAATCATCCGGTCAACACACTGTTTTTGTGTTAAACCACTTCGAAAGTCATAATAAATCATCGCTCTTGAATTTTCTCGAGTCAATTCCATTTTCTCAACGACTAAACAAGTTTGACAAAACCTTGTGACAAGACCGAGAATATTTTTTTAAATAAATAAATGGTATTCGATTTTTAAAACCAAGGAGTTTTCAATTAAAAAGATTTTAATATGACAGAAACAGTGGAAATATTCCATTCCCGATACTTTTAGTGTAGCCCTCGTATCTAATATTAGTGTGATTACTTAGAGTAGTACAGGAACAGAAAAGATTGTGCGCTGAAAAGAAGACCTGTATTAAGCAGTAGGTGAAATACTATTGATAATGATAAATTCGAAAGGTATACCTTTGTCGGGCGTAGCGGAGGACGCGTTGGAGAGCGAGTTAGGCCCGGTGGCGGGCTGGCTGCCACCCTTGGGCAGGTACTTACGCCCGATGACGGGCGTCTGCGACAGGTCGAACGTGAAGTCCATCGTGCGCCCCGGCAGCTCCTGCGTACACCGACAATATTAGGGCTGCATTTCCACGGAGCTGAGCGGAGACGTGCAAGAATCGACCAATCACATAAGTTGAAATAAAATGTAATTGTTTTGCTATTTGTGGAAAGGCATTATCGATTGCACTTACAATAATAGTACGACTACCTATACGTAGTGCCGTAACTAGGCCTGTGCCAGCGGTGCCCAGGCACAGAGCCAGGATAAAGTTTTGGGTTAGGCATGGGCGCAGTTATATCCTCACCACGGGCGCATGAAAGGATATTTGCGACACTGCTTCTACGCCATTGACTGTGTGGTCGACTAAGCGACTAGAGGTGTCGGTTTTGATTCCCAGCCGGGTTTTTTTTTTTTTTTTTTTTTTTAAATTATTTATTAGCTCCACGGACTGTGGGTCCGTGCCTTTTGTCAACTTTTACATTTTTTTATAAACTAAATTTTACACTTAATAACTTAAAAGCTGAAGGCTTTACAAAAAGAATATACCAAAGGAACCTAACTAAGTATTACTAATTATTGCTAGAATTGCGTGTATACTCCGAGCAGTCCAGCTCCCGCAAGCAGCACCCGTCCACAGTTGACGCATGTGCCAGCCATCGCTCTCCTCAACCATATTGGAGGGAAGAGGGCGACCCGACACACGACGCCGCCGCAAGAAGAAGCTTTTTAGTGAGCGTGAGTGCTCCGGGTATACACGCAATGCCTACAACAGTACGATTACTTACTTTATTAATTACACTATACTGTTTTACTCTAGTATTTTTTTTTTCCTCTTGTCAATTAAAGCAATCACCAGTAGATCCAGTCTTTGCTTGACTCTATCAGTGGTCACTTTAATATCGTCTGATTCGTCGCCTCCTCCCGGCCCAGAGCCTCCATCACCGCCACGTTCCGATCTTTTATGGCCATTTGGAGGTTGTACTCCTTGATGGTCTTCGGTGACGCAGCCGACGCTCGCCGCACGAATCGACTGATGGCATCGTCTTCGATGTCGTCGGCGTAATAAATGAAGGTCCCGGTGTGCCGTGATATCGCAACGACTGCGTGCGGGACGCTTTCGTGCAGCTTCATTTTGGCCTTGGTCTTGATGGCGATTACCGACTCGTACGTTAGTCCTTGAGCTTCATGAATGGTAAGGGTTCGCGACCCAGTGCCTGTCCCATATCCCTGGCTTATGAGGGTCTCCTTTTCTTCCTGCGTGTGCACTAGAAAAAGGGTGTTGGGGAGGGTGCTAGGTATTTTCGCTCCTTTGTACCGTTTCTGCTCAAGAGACCTAATACGGGCAGCCGAGGAATATATACCGGAATATATTTCCCTCAGCGCATACGCGACGTCCATTGGGTTCCTATGTGTGCAAAGCAACTCTTGGCTGATGTTTGTGACCAAATTTGGGCGATGGTACCTCATTTCGAAGAGATTTTCTCTGTCGATGTAAGGTAGCTGATTGACGTCTCCGATGAGGACAAGTTCGCTGGCACCAGACAACCGTACGGCCATTACTATGGCTCCAAAATGGTTCATGAGAGCTTCGTCTACCAGAAGGCGACTGAATCTCTCCCTTCCGAAACCATTTACAAGAGAAGAAGCCATGGTCCGCACCCTGGTTTTCACCAAGTTTCCGATGCGGTGCGATAGCTTTTCCCTCAGATCTTTTGCTGCCTCTGTTGTTGTGGTGATAATAGCGTCCCGGTCCACATCGAAGTGTCTGATCACCCATGTTGTCTTGCCACATCCTGGAACTCCGTTGACCCATTGTATCTTTGGTACCACCCAGTTCTCCCATTTTGCCTCGACATCTGAGTTCCCTTCGATAGGCTTAGCCATCTCGAGGATCTTGTCGTCCAGCATTATCTTGGTGCACTTGGCGGTGACTACAATTGGGTCATTCGATGATATCGCGTATTTCGGTCTGCCTGTTCGCCCCGTCTCAGTCTCGTTCAGAGCCACAAAACCACTTTCTGCGCTGTAAGCTGCCATATATTGTCCTTTCATGGTTCCTCTGATGACCTGGGAAGTGACGTTATTATATATGGCTGCTTCGGCCTCCTCGAGTCCCTCTTTTAGAAGACTTTCGCTTCCTAGCCTGAAGGACTGCAGGATGTTTTGGCAGTTCCTAAGATTGACTTGTCTTGTCGCTCTCAATGTGGCTAGAAATTCAAGAAAGGCGTTTCTCGCGTGGCCCTTTGGCTCCTTGGCCGAGATGTAGCGGGGCGGGTCGACCTGTCCCATGTCGGCTCTCGTCCGGACTGCCTGAGCTTTTGAAGCTGCTCTCGGGGACACTGCTGTTGGAGGAGGTGGTGACTTGTGCGTGATTCGGAACAAGCTCTGCGCCGCAGCACTAAACGCCGTTGCAAAAGCCGCTATGTGGCCTGCCCCTTCCCGGCTGCCACTTGGATGGGCTGCGGCTTTTTCGGCGGCTGCTTTTTGTTGTGCTCTTTCTGAACCAGATTGAATGTTTACACTCGGAATAGGGTGTCCCCAGCTATCTGTTGCACTTGTGGGGTCGTGTGTTGGAGCTTTTAGGAAACTTAAATTTTCTCCTCTGTCTTCATACACGACAACCTCATGGTGTTCAGAGGCATTGGTGCAACCCAGCCGGTCTCCGACTTCCGCTTTCGAGTATTCAACCATCATCGCATCCACGCTTATCACTCGGGGCGTGCTGTCTGCTTTCCTGCTCAGATACTCGAGCAACGAGCTAGCTTGCGCAAAAGGTGTCTGTGCATCCCACTCAAACAGTGCGATCGTTTTGTTATTCGATCGCACTAGTCGGAATCGGTGCCCGTCTACCACACACACTGGCATAGCGTCGTACGATTTCCGCTTCATGGTCACTTTGGCGGTGCTTCCGTTAAGCAGACATGCCAGTCCCGGCGACAAGCGTACGCGTTTCTGGATCCGAGCAAGGCAAAAGCTTATTCCGAATCTTTCTCTGTTGCTGTCCATGAAGAGAGCCACACCGCGAATTCGAATTCCTGGCACTCCTTTTTCTGCGTTTTCCAAAAGCTGGTTAATGGATACGCTTTTTGAGGAAATTTCTCGGCTGGGGATCGTTCTCTGTGGGGCTTCAGTGGACTGTGTGTGTGTTACTAGAGGGGAGGGTAGTGCATGGAGGGTGGAATTTCTCTTGGCTGCTATGCGGAAAGACCTCTCTACGAAAGACAAGAAGTGTGGCCTGCTATCTGGATCTGCTAAGATGTTGGGAAGATCCGAGACCACTAACTTTCTATCTATCTGTGTTTCGAGGTCCTGTCGTGCGGCCATGAATCTAGGGCAATCGATGAGCACGTGCCAGACCGTCTCGGGCACATCAGGGTCGCACCCGTAGCCAGGACTGCTCTTGAGCTTGAACCTGTACAGGTATTCTGCTATTCCTCCGTGTCCTGTCAAGGCTTGTACCTGGAAAGGAGTCAATTTCGTGGCTCGCGTCACCCGATATGCGTTTGCGATATCAGGGAGGAACGTCTGTGTGACTCTTCCTTTATCCGATGTTTCATACCGGTCCTGCCACTTCCGGACTGATTCCTCTCGGATTTTCCTTTTGACGTAGGACAGGGGGATCCCTTCGTAGTCGTAGTCGTAGCCGGTGAGTGAAACCGAGCCGAGTGAGCCGGGAAAATGTTTAATAAGTTCACGTTCATATGATATTCAGCTATATTTTTCACTAAACACATCACAATCGGTTAAATTGAACGCATAAAAATAAAGGGAAACAGTTTTCTGCATAGAATCTTGACAACAGCTGCTTTACCTTTTTCCCGTGTAGTTCCGTATCGAGAATGGAAGAGGCGTGAGAGTCCCAGTACGGCGGCACCACGAGGGTGGAACTCCGCGTCACTATCAGCTTCAGTATTTTCATAGCCTCTTTGTAGTTGTTGCCTTCTTGCTGTAAATAAACCGGACAATTTATAAACATGTACTTCATAATAAAATAAGGTTTTTTAATAGTCTACTGGACTTAGTCTACCGTCGAAGGGCGCTTGGGCCATATCCACCACGCTGGCCCAGTTGCCAAGGTGTATTAACATACGCCATTGAATTTCTTCTCTTTGCAAAACAAAAATTAGGCTCTTTTTCTATATTTCAACATAGCAGTGGTGTACCGCGAAGGCATACTATAAATTCTGATGTCATTAAAAAATAAACAATTATAACATTACAAAAAAATCTTACGAAGGCAATTTAACTTAGCTAGACCTTGAAATCGAAAAAAATAAAAACTGATATTTGATGTACATAAAATAGCAAAAAAAAATGAAACTCTTTTGCGCCGGGCCTGGGTCACAGATGACCATTATTTTTAATTGTAGTGGCATAGTCCTGCAAATGTTGTCTGGGAAATACGTACGTCGATAAACTTGGCGACGGCGCGTAGCAAGTCTGCGTTGGCTGGCTGCGCTGTCAGCTCCACGTAGTACAGCATGCAGTGCAGGATCGAGAGCACGTGAGGTTGCAGGTTCCCAGCGCCCTGAAACATTCAAGTCACTTCACTGCAAACGACCCCTGCAACGTATTCAACAAACTTTCTGGGTCTGGCTTATCTGGTGTAAACCTTCTCAATGTAATCTTTATCAATTGAAACCAGCAGAGAAATCCACTACAGCTGTTTAGACAGTGGCAAAGCTAGACGATGCTTGAAAATAAAATAATCCTAGAATTGGATCGCAGCGCCACCTATCGGGTTCAATTGATACTTGTACTTTTTGTGATGTTAACTAGCAGCGATGTGGTCATTTTGCGAATTGGTCATTTTGAGATGTGGAATAGATGAGACATTGGGACTCGTATATTTTGATATATGGCCTAAGTGAGATGAAGTCATTTTGCGATCTAGCCATTATAATACTAACACAAAATCAGAATAATAACAAGAAATTTTAGGGGGTTAAGCGGAACGCTAGTACTAAGCCTGAAGGAGCTCATTACTCATTATCGTGAACATCTTTTACTATGGGAATCAACTGATCCAGGGGAAAACGTAATTCATATTCGATCAAATATATATAACAACTAAGATTTTCTTAGCAATTTAAGGGTCAGTCACAAAGTAAAAAAAAATTGGTTGGTTTACGATAAAAAATAATCGGGTTTGTAATTTTTGTCCGAGTATAGGCTGATTCAAACTTCATGGTGGCTGTGAACGTGGGCGCAAGACGCTGCGCAGTAGCAAAAATTAGGCGTGCGGTGTGCGTACAATCGCGAATTCTCGCTTGCAGCGCACTTCACAGCCGCCATTAAGTTTGAATCAGACTATAACACTGTATACGCCGAGGGGCGTAGCTCTGTAAGGGGGGAAGGGTTCTAAAAATGCAAAACTAGGTTTTTGTAAGGTTTACCTTTTCGAGTATTTCGACGAGGAAGGCGAGCATCTGGAGGCTGAGGTGCGAGTACGTGTCCCATAGGTATTTGACTACGCACTTGGTCCACTGGAAGCTCTCCTTGCTGAACGTCCGCCGAGAGTACAGCGTCATCACCGTGCCCAGGTTCTCCAGCTTTTTGCTCTTTTCCGCAGTAAACTGACAAATAACAGCAATAGTAGTAAATGATAACAACAAAAGGGATAAAATAAAGATGCCTCCATACCAATAGTAGTTCAAATACAAATAGTTTATTGATAACACCAAAGTTACACGTCAAATTTCATTAAGTATGTCACGTATTGTCTATAAATTACATTTCTCTGAGCCACTTCTCTATCTTTGTTCTTTGTTAGAAAGGCAGGCTGACCGCTTCTGTCTATTTTATAACAATGGAGTATAAAAGAGGCGACATGATTCACCAGCTGCTTCAGCAGGTAGGGTGCAATATTCACATAGTTAAAAAAATAATTGGTGGCATTAGACCCACTCTTTATGCAGGATGTTTTTGATGGGTAAATAGCATTAGGATATGTTTTGAATTAATCTAGATCATCAAAGTGAACAAATTTAAAAGAATGAAAAGTTTTTCAGGTGGGCAAAGGTCTCTACGGATTGGATGCCCCTGAACTGAATAGTTGACCCCGAGGTCGCCCTCCGACACGACGGCGCGACGATCTCGGGAAGTTTAGAAAAGATTGGACGTTGCTGGCGCAATATCAAGACAGCTAGAAGAAATTGGGGGAGACCTTTACCCAGCAATGGGACAAGTTGTTTACAAAAAGTTGTTTACATCGATGGGTAGTTCCACACCCTTAATTATTGTTGCACCTGTGCGAAATACCCAATAAGCAGCTCATTGGCGTGGAGTGTTCTACCCACTGAAGAGAGAAGTGAATAGAACGGAAATGTGACGGGCCGCGCTAGCCGGCATTAAGTCTATTTAGACTTAATGACAATTCTTCCAATATACATGTTTTTAGACTGAGAATACTAAAGAAAAACAATTTATATATTTATTTATTATTATTTGGAAAACAACAGCTATTACAAAAAAAAATATAGGACACAGAAAAACATAAACAAGTAAGTAGAAAAAAAATAGACGCGTAGGAAACTAAACCACATAGCACCGTAATTAGATTAATTTTAATCTGTTGCAAAATAGCATTTCGAGATTTTTACTTCAAATGCGCGACCAATGATTGGCATTTTTCGTCGTAGTTTCTATGCAATTTTGTGTGAAACTGGCGACAGCGGTTTTCCATACAACTGCATTACAAAATTACTAGTTACCTGTGCGATGTGGCAAGCGGCGCGCACGCAGAGCTCGTTCGCGTCTTCGTAGTGCAGCAGCATGTAGGGCAGCAGCGCCACCACGGTCATGGGGAAGGCAAGCGCCTGCGTGGGGTCGATCACAGGCAGCTCGAGCAGCGGGATCATGTCCGCGAGCACGCCCACCACGGGCTCGTAGGTGTTCGGGTGCGTGCAGCCCTGCGCCCGACACAACGCACTCAATTATGAACAAACTACGTATCCATGACGTTATAAGTAACAGAAATAGAGAGCAAGCTCGCAGTTACAGTAAAAATAAGCATTTCGGGCATAATATGTCTTTACTAGCAACCCAGACGTCACTTCGAGTAACAAGTAAAATACTTGAAATGACGTCTGGACAACACTGGACTTAGGCACTTGGACCACAGAGCTAATATATGTTCCTTGGACGTCTTTGTTCCTTGTCACATAGTCACCGACTACTGGTCAAAATACATTATTATTACTAATTAATACATTACATTATTAATAACATTACAACTAAAACTAGTAATTTTATTACATTTTTGTTATAATAATATATACACAATACAATACACACTTTTATCACTAGCGCTATCTATCGCTTATAAAATAGAACTCAAATTTAGGAAACTCTGAATTCCTAAAAGTAAGAGGGATAAAAAAATGCTCCGAATAGCCGTGACACATAGACATACATTTTAGGATTCGCAGATAGGGGATTGGCAGACCTTATTTTCTTCTACACTCGGTAATTGTGACGGGACGTTTATCCCCTAGCTAGGATAAACGATTCGATAAAAATTATCGACACGAAGGTAATAATCGCCAAAAAGCTATCTATATTGTGTTGAGTACCTTGAGCAGCAGCGAGTGCAGCGAAGGCGAGGTGTGGGCCTGCGTGCGGTCGAGGCGCTCGCGCACGTCGGGCCGGTCGAGCGGCAGGCGCGCCATCACCCGCGCCAGCAGCCGCACGCCCAGCAAGAACTCGTGCTCGTAGTCCGACTCCAGCAGCGACGCGCCCACCCAGAACAGCGTGGCCAGGATCGTCAGCTTGTCGTCCTGACACACACAAGCGCATGCTTGAACTTTGCCGCCTCGGAACCTGGATATATATTAAAACTGCATCCAGAACCACCGGAGGACAGGCAATAGCGCGCTGTCGGTTAACGGTGGTGAGCATTCCGCGATCCTCAAGCCACCTGCCAAGCGCGGGGGTTAAGGCAACCCTTCCGTATTAAGGGGAAGGCCTACGTCCAGCAGTTGACGTCTTCTGGCTGATGATGGTTTCAAGGTGGTTCAACCCGTACACCCATCCAATTTTTTATAGGATCTTTTGGGATATGGATTCTTTGCTGAACTTTAGAAGTGTATGAAAGAAGGGGGCGTCCCTAGTCTTTAAATAGTTATGGTTTAAGTTGAATACTTTAAGTGCAGTAATAATGAGCACACAAAGTTCAAAAATCTGTTCCATACAAAAAGTTCACTGATCTTGGACAAAACGTAAGGAACAGCTGATATTTTTTTCGCGATTTCAGGGTTGGCCCCATAGTACAAGTTGTTCATAATGACGAGTACATACATACCCTTCAGTATTGTTGAACCTTTTTGATACACATTGTATAGTATATTACGTGATGGCGTTAAGTGTACTTTGTTGCTATTTGTTTAGCGTGACATAAACATTTGACTTGCAGGACCATTAGGTACTCGTATTGTGCGGTTTTCATAAATTGACCGTCATTGACCGTATAAGACCTCGCAGCGCTTGCAAATAACGCGAGTCGAATACAAATAATCAGCTTAACGTAGAGACATGAATAATGCAATCGTCGTCAGCCATAAGACGTCCACTGCTGGACGAAGGCCTACCAATAGAGGGGTGTTGCTATAATCCCCACGCTTGGCAGGCTTGGGGATCGCAGAATGCTCACCACCGTTAAACAAAAGGACGCTGCTGCCCGTCCTTCGGTGGGTCTGGTTGCAGTTTAAGGACATACCCAGGTCGCATAATGCAATAAGAGTGTAGAATTAAAAACCATCTCAGATAATTATGGCTTTAATCGACAAAAATATGGCGTAGAGTGAATGACAATATTATGTTAGAATAGATAATGACAACAGTATGACAAGCCATAGAGTAAGTAAATACTACGCAATGACAAGCTATAAATTCAGACGAGGTTGCATATCACCACAAAGAGAGTGTACCTGCGTGGCTGTGTCGCCGAGAAGTTTGAGAGACTGTGCGGAGCGCGACCGGCACAGGTTGGAACAGGCACCCTTCGTTGCCTCGGCGCACGCACTCACTCGACCGCGTTCTGACACACAAAACAGTTCCAGCATACAGTACTGTACTCAAAACTGACATAGTTTTGACACATTATTGTTTTACTTATAATGAATACTCATGTTTAATTAAATCGGATACTCCAACTATAGTTTCGATTACATCCGCGCACACGTAGGGCTCTGTTATCACTCTTTGAAAAGGTCACCGGATTTTATTGAAACTATAGTCGGAGTATCCGATTTAATTAAACATGAGTTATCCCGTATAAATAAAACAATAAAGTACTAGCTTTGCTTAATTAAGGGCTAGATGGCGATGTGTGAAAATTTTCATCAATCTATTATAGTAGGTACTGAGGCACACACTATCGAAAACACGTGGAACGTAAAATTTAAAACTAATATTAGACAACAAGATTATTTAATAGAGGTTTTAAAAGAATACCAGAAGCTAAGCCAGACCAGACGTGGGCCTAGGGCTGGCTGCCCTAGACTGCTAGACCACCGCTGCCGTTTACGTGATCCCTTTTGTAAAAGTGAATCACTTTGACGGGTAGCAGCGCTCGTGGCGTAGCTTGCCTAGGTGAATCTAAACGATCACCGATGTTAAGCAACGGACGGTCCGATCAGTCTTCGGATGGGTGACCGTGAGTGGCATTTATTTCTGAGCGCTACCGTGGATCGGATGACACGTTAAATTGTTGATCCCTGTTGTTTGTTCTAGTTTCTATAACAACAACCGTCAGCCATGTCAGAGGCCTCCGGGCGGCACATTAACTGTGACACTAGGGCTGCCACTCAGCCTATACGAACTTACTTACTTTGACGGGTAGATTAACACCCTAAGTATTGCTGCATCCGCCTGAAGCAGCCTGTATACAGATAGCTTACCGTGTTGTTTATCAGCGGAGGAAGGCTGGGCGTTGCTCTTGCGCACACAATAAGACACCGAGTAGGACGTGCTGCGAGTATGGTTCGACACGCATCCCACGCACACGCCTGGCGAACGCTTGCCTGCACACACAAAACCTTTGAAACTTATCATCATTTCACATTTATCAACACATCAAATCATCATACTAACCGCGTTACCTTTTTAAACTAAAAGGCTAAACAGATGTTGACGAAATTTAGCATGGGGGTAGATAGGATTTTCTTGATAGAACTGATAGAACTGGATATTGCGGGTTCGAGTGTACTTTACAACCTATTGTATACCACAGATGAGAAAACGATCAGATATTAAATGGGTGTACCTGGCGTGTAAGGCGCGCCGTTAGGCTGAACGCCGTCCTTGTTGTTGAGGTTAGGCGTGGACTTGAAAATGTCGCGCATGTAGTCGAGCGGCCGGAAGTTGGACTCCAGCGAGTCCACCGCCGCCTCTAGGGTCAGCAGCAGCTCCGTCACGTAACCCTAAACACACACGCGTACACTTCACAGGGGAATCATGAAAGGAGTACCTACATTAAATTCAAATCCTTCTTGGAAGGATAGGTAGAAAGAAAAAATCCACAACGGAGTACTTTCATTGTTCTTGTTAGAAAACAAACAAAACGTACAATCAAAATGAAGACCCAAAGCAGAGGAGAGTAATGCCTTACAAGAAAGTCAAAAAGCGCCTAAAGGCTAATATTAAAAAGATAACAAAATGACCCACATGATTTATTAGCTTAATTGGATGGTATAAAATTTTACAATTATGTATATATTGTAACATGATCATGTAATATTCGTACCATATCTTTAAATATATCCTTGAAAGATTCGGTAAAGTTTGAGAAAGGGGCATGCATTATTTACAGAATTATGCGCAATGGTCATAAGAGATAATAATCATATACAACGGGGCCAACGCAATCTTCATATCGCATGGAAAAACCATAGAAAAATCTGATTCACATTTAACGCAACGTAAGATACTTTTGATAAATTGTTAGTATTGCCTCCTTCAAAAAATCGTAAGGTTTTAATCTCCTTTCATGGTAACATGTGATGAGACGAACAAGACGTTCTCCTTATGGCAACAGATAAAGCATGCCTACGAACATTGCAGAGTTACCTACACAATAAGAATCCACGGCATCAACATACTGATGCTCAGTATTTTAAGACGACCTATGTCTTCTATATTAGGTTAGGTTCTTTAGGTTAGGTTAAGTACGTGGGTAGCTCCGCATCTAGGCATGTGTCGTTACCTGCATGTCCTCGCCCTGTTCGGCAACGGTCTCCACGAGGCGCGACAGGATGTCGGACACCATGCGGCCCGTCATCGCCACGCCGATGAAACGAAACACCTGCGCGAAACACACACGCGTTATATCGACATACAAATCCTCACACAAAAACCTTCACATCACTGTCCAAAAGTTTTCAGCTCACGTATTCTGAAAATCGTGGCCTCGAAATTTTGAGTTCGTTTCCGGTTCTGCATAAGTGAGTTATCCGGAATTATTTACGGATAAAAAATACTTATAAGTACTACTGGTTTGTTGGTCATTGGAAACATCGAGAGGATATTATCTGCATTTATCTGGAGAAGATGGTGGATGCACGTAATCCACCTACGTGTATTACTCAATCGCACTTCGCGGGTAGTAGTGTATAGGTCGTGGCATGTAAAAAGAAAGCTGGCGGTTAAGCTGCGCAGTATGCGATTTATCGATCTATTTGGTGGTATGAGGCGCGGTATGAGTAATAACCAATATACGAAGCTGCGAACAAAAGGCTAATAAATAATTATTTAAAACAATAGGCCTAGTACTTTTGTGCGCAAGTGTACACATGCGCAAACAGATCCTCTACTTACTTCCAGCTTTCATTTTACATGACGCGACCTATACTTTTGTATAAAACTGAATGCAGCGTATATTACGCAACGCAAAAGAAAAGGAGTTATAGCTCGTCACGAGTTTACAAAACACGTGATTTACGTTCGTTTGGCTAAGGCCAAACTTTTTGGTTGGGCTAGGGCCCCGCAAGCACTGCAGTGGAAAGACATACACAGATAAACAATACCACGCAGCTAACGAGCGCGCACATCCTACGCAGCAATGTATTCGAGGATGAATTCGTAGATGTGAGAGGTATAGTAACCTGGAGCGAGCGGCCCGCGTAGTGGCGCGAGGGGCAGGAGAGGCCGAGCTGCAGCGCCGTCTGCGCCCATCGCTCCGAGATGAGCGCGTGCGGCAGCGACTCGCGGAACACGCGCAGCACGTGCCGCACCAGCCGCGACATCTGCTGGCAGCTGCGCAGCGACCACACTGCCGCACGTAATAAAAACACAATTTTTAATTTCTTCTTTCCTCCTTGGATGGAGGATTATGGCATCACACTTTGTGCATTGACCAGTGTCAAAGATTTTGATGAATTTCGAGTCAAATTAGTTAAAGTCACACTTTGTAAGTCACAGTCAAGTCCAGTCATGCCCTAGGAAAAACATGACAACTTTACTACAAGCTTCTTCGGAGTTTTGAAAACAACACGAAAAGACACGTTTCACTACATTATATCAATTGCCCACACTCTTGCGCGTAAATCAGCACTTAATGAATAAAACGCCACCATTTTAATGCATTAACACTCGAAAAAACACAAGTTTTGGAAAATAATACAATGCAGCGACATGATTTGTTCGCGTTCCCGCCAAAACCCACACACATTAATACAATAGAACAAGAATCTGGTGATGCTGGACAAAAACTGATGGTGATATCAATAAATTATTGTATTATGACGTTCACCAATGAGCGAACGAACTGAGGAGGAAGAGTCGTACGTACCTTTGGCCGTGATATCCTCATACTGCCAGAGCGGCATGTGAGTGGGCCTGTTGGCCAGGAAGTGTATCAGCGACTTGATGACGTCGGCGACGGGAGTCTCGGCGGGGCTGGGCGGGGCGGAAGCGGCGATCGGCGCCGGCGTGCTGGTGTGCGCGGGCACACCGGGCACGCTGAGCACCGTCTCACCCTCGCCCGCCTCTCCGTCCACCTCGCCTGTCACTATCACCGGCAACGACGGGTAGTTGTCGCCTTCCGCTGTACAACAACGACATCACGTGTCAGGCCTGCCCATCGCGACGCGATACTAATAGGAAACAAGTTAGTCATATCAACGAGCTGTTAAATAGTCACATCAATAGTAGGCATTTTGATGGGCAGCAAACACTACGTCTTTACGCTTGCATCGTGTAAAGATGTTTTAGTCTTAAAATGCAGACATAAAAAAAACAGACTGAAAGATTGTCGTCAGCCATAAGACGCCCACTGATGGACGAAGGCCTCCCAATAGAGGGGTGTTGCCATAATCCCCATGCTTGGCAGGCGGCTGGGGGATGATATAATGTTTTCCACCGTTAACCAAGAGTGGGTCTGGTTGCAGTTTAAGGACATACCCAGGTCCACTGAACTGAAAGATGTGATCTTGTAAATGTCAAATTGCGCCTTGCTGTGCAGCTCACGGTTACCGATTATTCTTCACTTATCCACATGCGAGACGGCAGTAAAATGTGAATTTTATAAAACTTTCTTAGAATGGCAAATAAGACTAGTAGAATTCTTGATAGTAAGTAGTCCCCTGTGCCCATTTTTCTTACCTTCGGGCGTTACTTGTGGGTCGGAGCTTAGAGAACGCGCGTGTGAGCGCGGCGAGTGGCCGCATTGCGGCATCGTATCCAACTTGTCATCCGGTTCTGTGTAAGATATACAAGGTGCGTCTATGAGAATGGGATTCAAGATCCACAGCTGGTGTCAAGTACGATAAGCCTAAACGGGCTATCCCTATGAGAGCCTTTGGCAGGTATGAGGCTTGCCACCAGGCGACTGTCTTGCTCGTCTCGACACTCCATTGTATAAAAAACACCCCAACTTCTACATTCAAAATCAAAACCTTTTCGAGTGTACATAATACAGGGGCTGGTATACCTCGCGAGAACCGAGTTAGTAAGTTAGAGTAAGTTTATAAAAGTCTCGCTAGCGTCAGTGTATAGGTTTAATTGTAGTATTCTATCAGCTACGTGGTTTTCATTCTACGAGCTTTACTTAGTTGGGTGCTAGATAACGGTGTGTGAAAAATGTCCACAGATATTCATTTATGAATTTTATTGTGAACATACCAGTGAAGTTGGTGAGGTGTTGGTGCCTCGCATGCGCGGGCTGCGGAGGTGGCTGCAGGCCGAGGTGAGCCGAGCGCGCGGCGAGCAGCGTGCGCGCCACGGCCAGGTGGTCGTGGTGCGCCGCCACCGCCACCAGCAGGTTCAGCAGCAGCTGCCGGCAGTGCTGGTGCACTATCCACCTGGGCCACAACACATCATAATACATACACGCAGCACCAGCCAGAAGACGAATCATGGGGGTCGCCATAATCGCCACAGTAGGCAGGTGGCATGAGAATCGCAGAATGCTCACCACCGTTAACCGAGAGGACTGAGGACGCTGCTGCTAACCTCCGGTGGTTCTGGATGCAGTTTTAGGATATAACCAGGTCCATTGGACCTGGTATGAATATATATTATGTATTGACATACTCGCATACGTGTATCCTCGTCTCGTATCTACAAACAGCCTGTGTATTTGCTTACATGAAAACCACTCTTTAGGTGGGTATTAAAGTAAAAGTAAGTTCGTATAGGCTGACGGCCATGTCAGAGTTAATGTGCCGCCCGTAATGTCCAAGTTACTAAGCGTAGTGATGATGGTGGTAAGTTTCTGATTAAACTGGGCAAAGTAAGCCAGTTGGTCATTGAGCTGCTAGATGGGTCGTCGACATCGTCACAATCGCGGCTCGAACCTGGACCAGATTAGTTCAGAACCGAGACAGAAGGTTCAGCGTAGCAAGAGAGATACCTAGCAGAGGAATCAGAAAGGCTGCGGAAGATGATGATGACATTGTTATGAGGTCTTGCTTGTATCTGATCACTTAAACGAGACAAGAGAGAGCACGATGACTGACGCACGGAGGTGGAATGCGCAGCGCGGGGGTACCTGGTGTGGTCCATGGCCAGGAACACGATGTGCAGCATCAAAGGCACGTGGATGGACCAGTCGAGCTCCACACCGTCCAGCACCACGTCGCACAGCAGCATCACCGCCACGTTGCACCTGGTTAAAATGTGTTATGGTAACGAGAAATTAAACGAGCAATAGGCTCTTGTGATGCAAACTCGGAACTATACAATATTTTTCAGATATAAACAAGGAATATGGTTATTTTTCTTTGCGGATTGACTGAAAGCATAGTGGTAGTTCTTCCGAGGTGTACCTGTGGAAGCCCGATATAGGTTGGCTGCTGTCGGGCAGGAACTCTGTGAGCAGCGCGAAGAAGCCGCCGTACTCGGGCATGGGCAGCGGGCGCGGCTGCGGCGCGTCCAGGCGCGGCTCGAACGGCGTGACCGGCGCGCTGCCCGGCACCGGCGTTGCGCCCATGCCTGCACCTCCTTCGCCGCACGCTTGCCCCGTCTTTCATGCAACACACAACACTCCTACAGAACCACACTCGTTACTACAAGCATAGTTAAACTCTTGCTACTAGTATCTCAGAACTAGCTTCTTAGTTTTACATGTCAACCCTTTTTTTGTTGACATGTGGAAAATCTTCTAAATGTCTGACTGAAATGGGGCGCAATCGGGTTATGTAGGATAGCACCTCCTAATATTCCCCCGGTGGCCTCCCTAGGTGCTTGATGCGAGGGCTCCGGGATATCCAGTGGGACGCACCGGAACCCTCCGCACTGCGTTTCAGCTCCTCTCAGGACAGCGGCGTACTGTTAGGAAATGCGCATCTACGCACGACAACGTGGGCTACACAACGCCGTCGCCCACCCCGGGCTTTACAAGTCTACGGCGCGTCCGTCGTCGAATCGAGCGGTTCAATATAATATCGCTCGTCTCCGATGCGTACACATTCAGCCAGTAAACGTCCACTGCTGGACGAAGGCCTCCCCTTAATAGGGAGGTGTTGCCATAATCCCCACGCTTGGCAAGCGGTTTGGGGATCGCAGAATGTTCATCACCGTTAACGGAGAGGACGCTGCTGCCCGTCCCACGGTGGTTCTGCTTGCAGTTTTAGGACATAGCCAGGTCCGATGCGTGTAAGGTAGAAATTCACTAGACGTATTTTACGGTTATAGGTATATTTTTTATATTTTAATAGATATTTAGCTACGCGTTTTCTAAAGGAGCGTGTCTTCTGCATCGTAAAATATTTTTATTCTTTGGTTTTACTCACAATTTGATAGTATTCGTACTTACCGGAGTGGCATCCCCGTCGGAAGGCGGACAGGGGTCTTCGTCGGCGGGCGGCGTAGAGCAAGGCGGCGCAGACGCGCGCTTCGATCCTGGCGTCTCGGGCACCTTTCCGCCACTACAATAAGCATGATTGACAACTACAGACATCTACACCTTTACTGAGCCGGTGCTTGAAGCAACTGCCCGGTGCATGATGGGCGCAGAAAGCGTAACACGCAATTACTTCTGGAACCGCGTCTCGGTCAAACAGTATGTCAATGACTTCAACCTGCTTCAATTGCCAACAGAATACGGTAACGGTACTTCTGCTTGGATACACAAGATACCTCTGGGATCAGAAGTGAGAAACTAACTATTCACCCAAACGAGGACGACTTTAACGATACGTGGTACACGTTATCGTAATGAGAGAGACCTGACCTGGAGAGAGCAGCTAAATAACTGAACACAGTACGGCAGTTCAGATAATGTTGGCAGGAATTTTGTGGATATTTGTGTACATGTTCGTCGTCAGCCATAAAACGTCCACTGCTGGACGAAGGCCACCCCCTTTATAGAGGGGTGTAGCCATAATCCCCACGCTTGGCAGGCGGCTTGGGGATCGCAGAATGCTCACCACCGTTAACCAAGAGGACGCTGCTGCCCGTCCTTCGGTGGGTTTGGTTGCAGTTTAAGGACATACCCAGGTGTACATGTTATGTGGAGTAAAATGGCATATAAAGTAAAGCCAACTCAGCCTGGTATATAGAAATGATTTCGCCAACAGATTCGTTGATAGCTTATTTTTTTAATTCGCTTGGAATTTTGAAATCAAACCGATAGGATAAATTCAAATTATACGTGCTGGATGCTAGACGACGCTGTGTATCTAGAGGTAGTTGAACTTCACTGAACAACTTGAATGATAACATGTAATTGTTATATTTATATTCTATTACTAACCGCATAAGTAGCTAATTTCTGTGTAGTTGAAAACAAAAATTCATTCACGCATTGAACTACATAGACGAATCTTACGCTTTTGACTGCCACAAAGCCTTCAGCACATAAAACCTTCCATTTATAAAAGAGCTTTCATGAAATTACCACCATGTTTGTTACAAGCGACCTGATCCGATCTCTAGTGTGTATTATAATATTCATACATAGGTCGTTAGCTCGCCTCGTCGCGCTAATGTTATTCGCATAGACAGCGATCTACAGACAGACATTTCGGCCCATGTTTCCTTAATTTAAATTTTCAAATGAATGAACCTCAAAGGACTTATTTCTCGTATGATTTATTTCAAAAAGAGTATGGTGTGTTGAAAAAGTCAACATCGTAGTCATTTAAGTCTTCTTAATATATAATGAAGAATTCGTGTCTAATTCGTGTATGTATTTTAAAAATTTGAATGTAGATTTATTTAAACCGCTTTTAATAATATAGACATGTTCACCAGACGTCATCAACCGTTGGGGTACAGCATTCAGTGATGTATCATATTCATATATTCCCCTTAATAGGGGGGAATTGCCATAATTCCCAAGCATGGCGGGCGGCTTGGGGGTCGCAGAATGCTCACCACCGATAACCGAGAGGACGCTGCTGCTTGTCCTGGATCTGGTCTGTTCTGGATGCAGTTTTAGGACATACCCAGGTCCCTGGTCCAGGATACATATCAGATAGTGCTCGGTAGTAACGATGAAAAAGTAACAAATGCTTTGGTCGAGATTGGAACATTACCTAATTTTTTTAAGATTGTTCCTCATGGAAATATCAACTGAAGAATAGCAACATTATAAATATCCATACAAGCTTTTGTACTTAAATATGGGATTTTACGTTTTGCCCAGTTATATGTATGAAAAATTTGCTTGGATCCATTTTCTATTTTTGCTGCACCTTAGTAATGTATTTTAACCTATAAGATCCCAATGCTTGACAAATATCTCCTCATTTCTTTCCATTTATCACGGTCCATTGTCAGCTTGGACAAGTTCTAAACATCACGTATTCTCCGAAAATGTACCGATTGCGATATTTCATAACTATATTGTACTTTTATAAAGGTATGTTGAAATAAACTATACAAAGCGGCGCGCAGTATTGTGTGGGCCTTATGTTTACAGAATGATCGTTACGTGGGTAACTGTAACACTGCGTTCTTTGAGCATCTCTTCGCGACGCCAACGCCAGCGTCGTGTAGGGCGGAATGTTTGTAAACGCGATAGACACTAGTGACTAATGTCAGCGTAGGAGGGTTAATTCTTATACGCTGACAAAGTAAAAAGCGACTAAAAAGGTAGGTGTCTTTGATGGCCTCTCAATACGGCCGATGTTGTTTATCAATACCGAGGTTTAACGATGGAAATAATTGGATTAACCTTTCTATTAATACACAAATTGAAGTATTTTTGAGACTAGCGGCCCGTTCCTGCTTCGCACGGGTGGATTATTATTTTTTAAACATTGAGTAAGTATCTTTAAGCAGGACATTGAAAATAACTTTTGATTAATACTTACCATACAAAAACGGTGAATAAGTACTATAAAAATTAAACAGTAAAAGTTTAGTAAAATAATTTATAAGTAGTTCTGAAAAGGACTTTTTAACTGGAACAAAAAATGTGCTATGAAAAAAGACAAAATATTCAATGTCCGACCGCGCGTTCAGGCCTACCTATTTCATAGGGTTTCTTACCCGTGGTCCACATAAAAGGTACGTGGTATATTAAAAGTGTACTCGTGGAAAACCCAGGTATACAATACGTAATTCAATGTACCAGTAGAATACCCATTTCTTTACTCGTTCACTCCCATATCCTTCCTTTTTATGCGACTTCAAAAAAGGAGGAGGGTCTCAATTCGGACTATGCGTAATTCAATGTACCCGTAGAATACCCCATTTGTTTACTCGTTCACTCCCATGTCCTTCCTTTTTTCCAACTTCAAAAAAGGAGGAGGTTCTCAATTCGGTTGAATTTTTTTATGCTTGTTACCTCAGCACTCCTAAGCACACACTTACTCAGCGATATTTTAAATAGCTTGTTTCAAGTCGTCTAAAATGAATAGGTATACTACCTTAGGCAGGTATCTTATTGTAAGTCCTTACGGTGGTAATTTCAATAAATAATTTTATCTGATTGCCTACTAATATTATAAATGCGAAAGTTTGTCAGTGTGCGGGTGTGTATGTTTGTACTTCATCACGCTGAAACGGCTGAACGGATTAGGATGAAATTTGGTATAGAGGTAGGTACTTATTACCTTAGAATAAAACATGGCTACTTTTATCCCAAGAATCGCGTAAAACGGCGGGGTGCAGCTATTTGTTTAATGATTTGCCCGTGGTTCGCACCTATTGGGTAAACCAATGCACATATTTTTTTATATTTGCCCTTAGTTCACCTATTGGGTGAACCAAGGGCACTACATATTATCGGCCTTACTTAAAAACGCCGCTCAAACTTAGTCACTGCTTAAAATTCTCTGTCTTGTTCTTGCACGTGACACTTCACGTCAGAGAGAAGTTGACTTAGCATCTTAAGCAGTGATTAAGATTGAGCGGCGTTTTTAAGTAAGGCCGCATATTTACACTTGGTTTACCTATTGGGTAGGCTAAGGGCACAAAAAGGTATCCGTGGAACACGTACGTGGACCACGAGTAAGAAACTATTTCATAGATGTGCACGCCCCTCTTCCGCACTCCGGTGCCCCTCGCCGTGTTACCCGCGCTGCGCTGAGCGGGGCCGCACGGCTACGGTGCGGTGGCGTTTATTTTTCTAGTATTTTGTTTAGATTCTTAAATTCGTAATATCTTTTGAATGGAACGTCCGATTTGGATAATTCAAACATTAATGGACAGGTATTGAAACAGTCTTGAATACGAAATGGACAGGTATTGAAACAGTCTTGAATATTTATTTGGATAAGAGTTCATACAAAGGTATGGATAACCTGGTCTGATATTGGTCGGCAATTCTATCAACTTTTAAGATGTAAAAAGTAGTTATAGTGACATAACTACAATAGTTAGACCTATAGTATAATGAAGTTTTTTTGATATTGATATGTTCTTTAATACTGTAGAACATGTTTTTGTTCTATGATCAATAGTTTCCGCAGCGCACGCGATGAAAGACGTTTTATGGCAAAAAAAATATACACCTTGGGTTACATTTTTGAAGTTTTAGTAGGGACCCCTAATTGTTTTTAGTTATAAATATAGCCTATGTTACTCAGGGATAATGTAGCATTCTAATAGTGAAATAACTTTTGAAATCGGTCCCTTAGTTTTTGAATTTATTCGTTACAAACATACAAAAATACAAATCTTTCCTCTTTATTATATTGGTGTAGATAAACAGCACGGTAATTCAGGGAAAGTTTACATTCTGAAATTCCCCGTATAAGCTTTAGTACTGACCTCGCTTTGGCAGGGTCTTCGCCGCTGTGTCGTTTTGTGTGGATAGTACCTTTTTCGACGGGCGCTAGCTCTCCAGTGCGCCCCGTCGAGTCCTGCAATAACAACATTTGATGTTTATTTCTGGTGATGTAGACAAACAGAAATAAAAAAAAAAATCACACATTTATTTTGTATCAACTTCTAATACTTAACCATCATGAGAAGCTTATATCATTTAGATACAATATCCAATAGCAAAATTTATGTCAATTACATCCCCGCAACCGTGTTTTACAAATAAAGAAATAACACGGCAAGCATTTGAAAACTAAAAATTCTAAAAGGGGTTCGATACAAAGATCGCATTCAAGGTCCGTCAGTACCAAGGAACGCGTAGGAGACAGAAGGAAAGCGATTTCAGGGTTGGCCCCATAGCAAAGATTTTCATAACGATGAGTGATCAACCTCTGTAAATTTGGCGGGAATGCAAAACAGCAGTTTGTATAATGGAGCGTACTTTTAAGTATTATAGTGGTCGCGTATGTTCATTTTTATCACATTACTCAACATAAGGGGCATATGATTAAATATATGGTCAAACGTAAAAACCTAACACGAGTTAAAAAAAAAGAAATATTTTAGCAGTCTAATGTACGTATATAATATTAGGTTGATGTATTTCACCGTATCTCTTAAATTCCTAATCATATGAACAGAATATTATTAGACATGAGAATTGAATATTGAACAACTTTCCTCATGATTTTTCTCTAAAAGTTGAAGATGGCCGAGATTTTGCAGTTCCCCTTTAAATCAAGATGGCGGCTAACGCAGGGCTCGAATATGGTCGCAATTTTGAATTTACGCTTCCAGTGACCTCCCCATAAAGGCCGGTGAAATACAATTTTGGCATAGGGTTTTTTCAGGGTTCAATGCTAATCCGACTGGAGTATGTCCTAAAACTGCAACAAGATCCACCGGAGGACGGGCAGCAGCGCCCTCTTTGTTAATGGTGGTGAGGATTCTGCAATCCACAAGCCGCTTGCCAAGCGTGGTGATTTTGGCAAACCCCCATTGACGAGGAGGCTTTCGTCGTCCAGCAGTGAACGTCTTCTGGCCGATGACGTATAACTTTAATCGTAATACTGTATACCTGTGAGCCAGCGCCGGGGCCGTCGCTGTGTCCCGAGGTGGCTTTGCGCATGGAGGTGAGCCGGTAGAAGGGCGGAGTCTCGGTGCGCTCGATCAGGCAGTTGAGTGTCTCCACGGTCTGCAGCTCCGTCATCATCTCGTCCAGCAGCCGCTCGGGCCGCGAACGCGCCAGATACAGCACTACACGCTTGGCCTAATCATTATAATATTTTATTTTCAACAGCTTAATTTTATTTATTTATTTTTTATTATTCATTTTAGTTAACTATTACATACCCCAAGTACGACAACATTTATGAAAACCTTTTACTCATTTCATTTCCACAACAGATACGTGCAATTTCGATTGGAAAATATATTTGAGTGTAACGCAGCTCTGCGTACTGGTATAGTATACTTTAAAGGTAGGTTATGCAGCCAGGCACCGAAATAGCAGGATTTTAAATAAAACCGGTATAAAAGGAAACTAATATTAAATGAGTTTATAATTACAGTTAGGCTGTGGCCTAATAAATGTAATTTTGTAAGTTTTGAGTTGTTTTTTCTGCGTCACGTAATAGTCGAGTCGAGTCAGCACTCAATTCATATTGCGTCGTCGTGTGGCGATAAATAGAATTTTGTATAAAACCGAATGCAGCGTAAATTACGTGATGGAATAAATGGCTTACAACTACGTTCACAAAATTACAGATTACAGATTATTTACAAGATTACGGAGTTTACAAATAACAAAATTACTTTTGTTTGGCCCCAGCCTTAAATAAAGTTTGAAGTCTGTATTTTCCCTCAGTAAAGCACTTTCATCAATATCAGTGGACATTATTCACACATCGCCATGTAGCGCCAAACTAAGCAAAGCTTGTAATATGGAGACCAGATAGTTGATAGAATACTTATATACATTTTTTTGTATATACATACTTTTAATGCATACTAAATATTCAAAAATGTCTAAATAAATACTACACCCAGACACAGAACAAACATCTATGTTCATCACATAAATGTTTGCCCTGGGTGGGGATCGGACACACGCCCCACAGCTCTGAAGGCAGACATGCTACCAACTAAGCTATAAGGCAGTAAAAGTTGATGTGTACGTGGTAGATTTTACGGCTGCATGCGTAAATGTACTGAGTTTCACATACAGGAGTCTTCGGGATTTACAGAAAAATCTCATATAATCTGCGTGGACTCATCTATGAAAATGTCACCAGATGTTATCACCTTTGTGGGTAAAGATAATGTTACTCACGTAGGGCAGCAATTCGTTGGGGGCCATGCCGGAGACGATGATCAGGTAGCGGATGATGACCTTGAGGTTATTTGGCCAACACGCGCATAACGTCGACCACAGCTCCTCGATCTCCTTCGGATGGTTGTCCGAGAACTGCACCAATACATTTGATTTGAAATACGAAGTGGGTTGTACACAAACAAACAAAAAAAGTATTACAGCCGACAAATATTTTTATAAAATTCATAGTAACTCGCCAAGGGCTGGCTGTCGGGAGCCAGTTGCTTTTCGTGTTAACAAGATAGTGGAAATATCAAAACAAATTATACTAGATTACAAACGCCAATCAACTAAGTATAAAATAATTAAAATCTAAGGAATGTAGAATTTATTTTATTAAATTAATTTGTATCCAAAGACCTTAACTTTCATTGTGCGAATCCCTAAACAGTACAATGAGCTACCCGAATATGTTCCCTAATAGACACAATCTGGGTGTCTTCAAGTGCCCCTCTTAGATCGCATTTTTGTTTAGCATTTTAGGCAAGTCACGCAAACGCATTATCAAATAATAACAACATTTTATTTAGGTACTTTCGTTCCCGGTTTTTTTTTGTCTCAACTGTAATACCTTGGGGAAGCAATGTTATCTCTTTTTATTTATTCTTCAATTAATTTGGGACTCTGGATATAGGTTATATCAATAACCATTATTCATTATAATAAAAACGGATGTGATATACGTTTTCAAACGTAAAACAATTCAATCATTATGTTTAAACTGCAAGGAAGCCGCAGTAAGATAGGATTTCGGGGTCCGTGTCGATTGACGACCCGCACTGTTTCTTTTCCAAAGACAGCCCCTAGCACAACGTTTCTATATCTACAGCTCCGTGACCAGATCCCCGATAGAGGATTTTATAATGTTTGAAGACGCTTTGTTTAATTCTGGACGGACGGAATGCTATGACGGCTATAAAGCTACGAGTGCAAATACATATATTGTAAAATTTTAACAAAGCTGGAACAATATCATCTTTGTCATCGTTATAGAAAATGGGTAGAGCATTACGGTCGTAGCAGACAAAGGTAAACATTGGGGACCGACAGAAAGCCAGGGCCAATACTTTGCGAGTTCATAAATGTACATATTTTTTCTTATACAGGGTTTCTTATGTGGTTTCAAATTGTGGTTAGTTCTAATCAGTTAGCGTTCTTTTAAGGGCATATTCTGTACACCAAAACCAACAACTTTTACTATGAGGCCAACATTGAAATTGCGAAAAATATATCAGCTGTTCCATACAAAATGTTCATCGACCATTGTGGGCAAAATTTATGGAACATAAGCATTTTTTTTGCGATTTCAATGTTGGCCCCATAGAAAAAGGTTTTTGTTTTGATGTACAGAATATGCTATTAAAAGAACGCTAACTGATTAGAACTAACCCTGTATAGTATTCTTCTTGTTTTCTATAAAGTATGTTTATTCAGAAAAATACTACGACAATCGAATGGTTAACTGTTTGAGGAAATGATGTTACTGCATTTTTTTAATACTTTATTTCATTGTCAACATATGTCAAAACATAGTTTATTGAATTCACTGGTTTTTAATCTGTTTTTTAAGGTATCAAGTAATGAAATTAACAAGACGGCCTTCCGATGGTAAGATATTACGCCTGCCTATGACTATCGTAGCGAAACCTAGAACTTTGAATTGAACATACAAACAACAAAAGAAAATCCGCTCAATCTTGGTGACAGTTGATGCTGTGTCTCACCAGCTCCTAGCTCTCTAGCTCTCTCGCTAGCTACAGTACCTTTCAAACAGGAACTCAGTAGTATTGAAAGGTCAAAGATGAATGTCGTTCGAATCATATTTAGGCGTGGATACAAAGTGTTGCGGCTAAATTATAAACGCTTGGACTGACGAGTGCGTTCATAGTGGTCACATCCTCTGAGATCAAGTACGGCCAAGGTTAAGAAGCTCGCAAGTACCAATAAAGACAAGTGCCTACTTGACTCTAGTGGATAAGACACGTGATTGGAAAATCGCGATTGCCTAGGGGGCATTATTCGTATTGTTTCCTTATATAAACAACATAAACAGACTCGATCAACGATATAAAATGAGGAAGTTATAAGTGTTTTGATTTCATGCTTTACATGGGAGCGCTGTGCGGGGCGCGGATCGGTAGTACTAAGCTAAAACATCATTACCGTGGATAAGTTTAAGTATGGAGCCTAACCTGAAACTAAACCTGAGAAAAAATAAACCAGCTGCTGAATAAAAAAAATACAACGCAATGTATGAACCAGGTAATATTTTTTCGAGATTTCAGGATCGATCCCATAAAAATGATGGTACCAGGATGAGTACAAGCTTCTTTCCGCTTAGTATTACCATTCCGCGTAACTGTTATGCAGAACATACTAGGCATGTCGTCAAATATACGCGCGCCTAATGAATTCTGTGCTATATGTACTTTTTAAGTTTGCGGGAAAAGGAAAATAAATCACCTATCTCAATTCCCACAAAACGCCGATCTGAGTCGAGAGATCGACGTCTGCCTACAAACTGCTATGCAGTTTGGCAGAGTTATAAATGGAGCTATGTAATTATTTATCTAAGACAAAAAAAATACTCGCCGATTAAAAAATATTTCTTTAGTAAACAAATTGTATTATTGACAAAGCCTGATTTAAATAGAATTATTTATAATAAATCCTGAACAAGTCAACTACCCTATTGTCTTATCTACTTGGCCAGTTATAGCAGGAGCTGAAGGGCTTATCAAGTTCTAACTTTTTCTGGTCCTTTCTGCTGTTTGCTCTTCTAGGGGCGGCGGTGCAGTGCCGGATTTCCTTCACCCCTTATTTTGCATGTTACCCTCCTTACTTGACATTACTAAACTACTTGTAAAGTCCACTCACAATATTGATCGCAGAGCCGACGGATTCTGTAGGCGCGCAGATCGTGATTTGGATACTCGAATACAAGTTACTGATCAATATTTTATTGCAACATATAAGTAAGTTAATTATTTAAATTAGTATTTTTCAAAATTGCAGTTTTACCACCACTCGTTTTTGCAATTTGAAAGTATAAACTGTATTTTTGAAGAAGAAATGGTACAGTGCAAAGTGTGCGCATTGCACATTTAAATAGTTTTATGGAATTTAAATACGCTAACTATAATTTCATCTTCTTGACTTTGTCATTGTCGGGTAAGCAACTTTATATTATCATTTATGTATGTATTTGTATATAAGTATTAGTAATAATATGGCAATATATTATATTTGATATGTCATATTAATGCAAATATGCATTTCCACTGCTTAACATCACAAATGTTAAGCAAGACATTTTAATGGACAAGGGAATGCTTTCATATTCATACTTTACCCAGTCAAAGGCGTGGCGGGGTGACAAAAGGCAAACTTACAATCCGTCTATTCACACCGGTCTTTCTAAATGACGTCAAATAATAATAGACAGCCTTTGTCGATAAAGCTACCCTTAGCTCCTAGCTCAAATAGCTCTCTGAACAGCAGAGAAAGCAGATACAACCTTTCCTTCCCTAGTTTCACCTTGTTAGTACTAACCACCCTTTGGTGCTCGTTTTAATTATGAAACTTCTGTAGGGATCGATTTCGTTAATAATTATGAAAGTTTATAAATTGTACTAAAGTCAAAGTGATGTGGACGTCGCTTCAACCAGGACGATGCCCTTACGGTCTACGAGCAAGGATCGATTGACAAAATTGTTTGAGGCTTCGAATTTTCGTCAATCTGTAGCAAAAAGCTCAGGGGCCTTATTTTTGAATCGTAAGCAAGCGTAGCGCATGCGAAAGGAGCTGACCTTCGAACGATACTGTGTGGAATAAGGTTCAATATCGTTTGAAAGTCGGCCCCTTTCGCATGCGCAACTTTGCGCACGATTGAAAAATAAGGCCCCAGTACATAATTTCGTACTCAATTGGCCTAGTGGAGAAACTTTTATAATACTTGTTTGTAACTACAATACTGAAATGACCTGTGCTCTGGGATGGCATTCATTTCAGAGTCACCTTTATGACTGTTTCGCTCGTTACGAGCAATTTTGCATATTACATGCGAAAAATATAACTCTGTAAATCAAAACCATGCAAACGGAAACATTGTCCACCGATATCATCTTTGAGCACGTACTCGTCAGCATAAAGACGTCCACTGCTGGACGAAAGCCTCCCCCTTAATAGGGAGGGGTTGCCATAATCCCCAAGCTTGGCAGGCCGCTTGGGGATCGCAGAATGCTCACCGCCGTTAACGGGGAGGACGCTGCTGCCCGTCCTCCGGCGGTTCTGGATGCAGTTTTAGGACAAACCCAGGTGCCACCTTGAGCACGTTGGTAAAATCAAATGCGAGAACGAAAATAATTAAGTACTTATTTCAGACCACGCAATAGGGAATATGCATGTTTCAATTATTAAATATAATAGGGTAAATGGAGAGTTTGACTGAATCTGATGCTTACGTCGAAAAAATATATGAAATCGGCTGGTAAAGTTCTGAAATACAAGCGTTCAAAGTATTTGGGAGGGAGTCATCTGTCCCTTTCTAGCAAAACACGTGCATAGTATAGAATTTGTTTGGAATCGTGAACTTTGACGTCATAAACCTAGTATAGTGCCCGCTGTCTAACATGAAACTAAAATGTTTATAACTTCGTTATTTGGGCACATATTAAAATTTTACTTTCGATGAATTGTTTTGTTGCGTCATCTTTTTTGCGAGTCAATAAAAAAACACGTCATGCATATTCCACATTCTTTTGACACTTTTGTGTCAACAAGCTTCAAGTAATAGGCGGAAAGGTCGTAAAGCGGAGAATTGCACCAAAAATCAAGTAGGTGAGGGCTGGGCAGCGGGCAAGGTTGCCGCATGACCGATGGCTGTCAATACGGGCGTGCCGCGCAATCCTGTGCCCAAATATGCCACCCCTTGCCCACATACACGCAGCGGCTGACTGAACACGGGGATCAGTTACGTATACAATATCGACTGTCGTGATATAAATGCGAGCTTACTCGAACCTAACCGCCTATAAGCCATAGTGGCAACTATGTTAAAAATAAAAGTCACAGATTCAAAAGGATTTTTAATTACTTTAATTAAATAGTTCAAATATAAATTAGTTATACGCGCTTTCTTTGGTTCGGTATGGAATACAGAGCCATTAGACCATTTCGCCCTTGGCCAATTTTTATTAGATACTTATATTGTTATAATTTGAAAGAGTTTGGCAGTTTGGACTTAAATTAGACCATGTTTTACACTTTTGTTGTAGATATTACTGTTCCTACGATAGAGCAAATACGAACATAAAAAAAAACACGTTTCTTATAACAGCCCCAAATTTTTTTATAAAAAAAAACCAATCAATCTTTGCTTTTTTCAACGCGTAACATAACGGTTAAAATATAGCCCAATAAAGTTGAGCAGACGGCTCGGTAATAAAAGCGCTAGGCACCTTCGGATACAAAACCCAAAAAAAAAACCTGAAAAAGAAGTGAAGCGATTAAGCAGTAGCCTGACCTTTGCGGTGATGTAGAAGAGGTTATTGAGCACCATCTCGGTTGCCTCGGCTGACCCGAGTCCCTCGCGTCGAACAGTCCTCCCCGCTTCCGAAGCGTAATACTGTAACATATACCTCGTTATTATAGTATCATATAATACGCTTTAAAAAAAACATACGACTTCAACTTAGAATATCTGGATGACATCTTTATATTTTATAGTAATTTTGTTTTAAAAACCAAACCACTGAACCGAATTCGATTAAATTTATATGGGACCACCTTTGGATTATAACTTACCAAACATAAAAAAGAATCATCAAAATCAGTTCATAGTTGGCGGAGTAATAGCGTAACATACATAAAAAAATAAAACATATAGTCGAATTGAGAACCTCCTTTTTTGAAGTCGGTTGAAAATAGCCTATACACCGTCTATACTGAAATACATATTATGGGACACCAGTACCATATATATACCCATAAGTATACAACTGCAACAGTAGGAAACGGATAAAGATTGTAATACAAACATTGAAAGGGAACGAATAGTTATTTCCCTAGGGTGAAAGATTGTTTTTTTTTCTTAATACTACTCGTTACTGTTCACTTTGTGGATTAGTTATTTATGTTTCATGAAGAAGTGAAACATGTCAAAGTGAAACTCGATATTGAACAGTTATGACATAGTGTTCTAGGTTCTACCAAGTCAAACACACGACGCATACGAAAACTATAAAGGCTTGCGCACACTGCGAACATACATCAATTTCGTATATTTTTATGAGCCATCGCTCACTACACCGCACGGGCTGCACCGCAAGGGATTGGCGGTTCACTTGTCAAACATATTTATGCAGCCTGTTTCTGTTGCGATGTGGTCTGCCTCAGTGTGTGTTGGTAGGCGCAGATAAAAGCCGTAACGCGCTAATTGAGCTACGATGAATATGGGACCCGTTATTTTTTTTAATATTTTAACGCCATATAGTACGTTTCGTCTGTCTTCTTATGTTAACTTTTCGTCAAACAGAAGATTAAATAAATGAAGCTCTGAATCGGAACTATCCATTGCACTATTATATACACCAGCGGCAAAGGGTGAAAATTCAGTAAAGGGAAGCTGGAGCACAAAAAAAACTTAATTTCGATCGTGGCGAAAGCAGTATAAACTAGAAACAACCTGTACCGCCTTCACCATACTTGAAACACCATAGCGCGTAAAAATCGGCAGGTCCAAGTAACGAATACTTTCTAATAATATCTATTTATTCCGTGATGTCCTATATTTATTTTCGTCTCTGAGTAAATAATCAGATAAACCCAATGATTTCTACTATGTATGTCTATGGATAAACCGCAATCTATTCTAATTCCATTCTAATTCACCATACTCGAGCACAAACTGAAAACGAAACACTTCAGCACACTAATTTACAAATAAATAATATTTTTTTAATGTAAATTATAAAATCTAAAAACACAAACAAAACCAACACGAAATGAGATCGGCCATAATGAAAAAAATATTCCCCAAACGGTATGCGTAAAATTTTTGATACGTACTACATGCTTCTAAGGTCTTTTGAATTTAGCATTATTATATAGTAATTTATAATGGTGAAAATGAACTTTAAATACGATGACTTAAGGTCCTTTTTTGCACGTTATGTCGGTGATAAAAGCCGCTCGTCACCGACATATTTAAAGCGAGAAATCACGACATTTCTCCATAGGAGCGAAAGAGACAAGAAATCATTTGCTATTGGTCGTGACGTCGCCGACATAAAAATGTTTAAGTAACTATGCGCTAATCTGTGGTATGGAAGAAGCCGGTCTTTAGCGAGTTATTACATCGGCTATAGCTATATAGGATATAGCTATTCTTTAACGTGAACTTGCTTTGCTATCGCAAAAATATTGGGGGTTATCCATATTTTTTTACTAGTTCTATTTTATTTGTAGGGCATCATTTTGCGATTTCGTCATGAGAAGCCGATGGGAATCGGCTTGTTCTTACGCTTCGCCACTGATATACACTCGGACGTCAACAGCTGACTCAAATACTCAATTATTCGCTTTTATTGCTTTGTCAAACAACTTGATGCCTTTTCTAATGTGCTTAAGCGCAATGTTACTACATACCGGTGCGCTGCGGCCCACCGCGGCTGTAGTGCGCGCGAGCCTGTCCATAGTCGTACATTTCCCAAAATAATATACTAATACGTACAGCACAGGATTTTTGCAAATAAATAAATAATAATAAATATCGGTGGACATTTTTCACACAGCGCCATCTAGTCTCAAACTAAATAAAGTGCAGCAAAGCTTGTAATATGGAAACTAGCTTAGCTCATAGAATACTTATATATATATTTTTTGTTATTACATACTTACTGATAATACATACTACACCCAGACACAGAACAAACATATAATTATGTTCGTCACATAAATGTTTGCCCTGGGTGGGGATCGAACCCACGCCCTACAGCTCTGAAGGCAGACGTGCTACCAACTGAGCTATAAGGCAGTCAAATACCTAGACTGCATTCGGTATTACTTTTCACTCATCGGAGACATAATTTTCACCTGTATGTAGGAGAGAGGGTTAGCTGGCGGCACATTGGGATCGACGAGTTCAATGTTCACCAGCCAAGGCAACAAGTACTGTAGCAGGAGCTGCCGGACCTCCGTGCGAGCCGTCTGGAAACGCGCCGTGATCTCTGCAACAGGAAGACCTGATATTACGACTTACTATTCGAAGTCCCTACAATGTAAACTGTGTTTTTGATATATAATTGCCTAGTAACCTTTTAATGCTCTTTAGAGGTTACTAGGGAGTTAAAATACATCATAGAAAACAGCTTAGTTCCACGAAATTTAATAATTAGCCATCATTACTTTTTCATAAGAAAAATGACAATAAGGCTTCGTAACGACAATAACTGTTTACGTTCTCGATAAAGATGAAACGAGGGGTTCGGGCGAACCTTAGTTGCCGGTTTCGGTACCTACAAAACGCAAAATAAAATTATGTCATACCTACGAACTATATTACTTTGGTGAATAATAACTTTTGTGAAAACCCATCATCCTGTAATCCTGCTTAATTGGAATTGTTGATAAGAAAACATTGAGTGTTGAATTACATGCACGAGTGTGGGCAAGTGATATAATGTGATGAAACGTATTTTTTTGCGTTGTTTTCGAAACTCCGTAGAAGCTCCTAGTAAAGTCGCCACAGCTTTACTTGACTGACTGACTGAATGACTTGGACTCAACTTTAACTAATTTCGTATGACTAACTGTGATTTATGACATATTTGACTTGATTTTAATATAAAAACTTGAAAATTTATAATCTTGACTCTGGCAGAATGCACAACGTGCGATGCCAATAACTAAGAAAATAATAATTTGATAACACGAAAAATCGGCAGTCTCATGTCATCATCATCATAATCAGCCTGTCATAGTCCACGGACATAGGTTGCTCCCAAGGCACGCCGCTTCAGCCCGAATTTCGGCTATCCGCTTCCAACCACTGCCAGCTGTCCTACGTATATCGTCACTCCATCGAGTCTCAAGGCGTCATACCCTACGTTTGCCGATTCGTGGTCTCCACTCTACAACACGTCTACCACAGCGGTTATCGGTTCTGCGACAGATATGACCAGCCCACTGCCCGTCTCATGTAAAGAAATGAATTAAGCACGACAAAATGTAAGGAACAGCTGATTATTTCGCGATTTCCGCGTTGATTTTGTTTATTGCTATGAGTTTCTATGAAACATTCACACTCGACAAAATAGTTTTCCGTATACCCTCCAGCGACAATGATAAAATGAATGGACAGGAAATAAGCACACGGACTTTGAAGACTATATGTTTAGCGCCAGCTCTCCTCTCGCGTCAGTCATACTCTGTCTTTGCAACATGCGAGCCGTATGATACGACGATATAAACTTTTAATACATGTATATGTGTTCTCTTTTTGTCATGCAGTAATTAGATTCACTATCTCTATTTTCTGGCAAATGTAATATGCATTCTTTTAGCTAGGTATGCTTGATTGTATTTGTCTTGTTAATTTTGAACGATTTGCAAGCGCTGGGCCCGTCCATTCCATTATCACCGTCGCTGGTACCCTCGACAATGTGATACGCGGAGTAATATATGTTTTTTTGCGTATAGCGATTTATGTCCTATTAGAACCGAGAAAGTACGTTCCACATTAAAAAAACTGCTTTCGTCCCGCAACATAAGCCGTATTTGGGCCTAACTAAATTTTAATTTAAAAATTTACATTTCGTCCCAGTTTTCTCCGCGTTGGCCCATGTTTTCTTCTGTGGGTAAATTATAATTATTTCAGTAAAGTTGAAGCAACAATTTTCTTCACTTGACGCATGGCGAAAACGTTTTAAAACTGAAGATATTTTCTCTCTTAACAATACTAGGGAAATCACCTCCGTAGGTGAATTTTCATCTGTTCATCTTCCTCAGAAGCTACTAGCGCCACTATTGATTTTCACCAAGCTATAGTTTAAAAAGATACGATCCCTCGACACATTAATATACATAATAACATAGACTGCTAAAATTATAATCTTACTTTTTGTACAGTCGGATAAAAACGATAAACAAACCCCATTGTTTCGTGCGTCATTTTTAACTTTCAAACGATTTTTTACAGGCTTTGTAAAGGAGTTGATGCATTTTCCTTTACAAATAAAAATGTTGAAACTTTCAACGCCCGCAATTGTATAGGTAAGACTTCATTAAAACAATGTTATTGTTTTCTTATGATATTGGATCCAAGTTGCGTAAAACAGACAGAATAGAAGAATGAAGGGAAGCCTTTGCCTTTGCTCTGCAGAGAAATTGTGTGGGCTAACCGTTCGCGTCAGCAGAGCAGAGCGTAAAGTCTAGAGACAAATGTTGAAAAAGTCGCCTCCTTCACGGTTTTCGTAGTCATCTATTCTATATTTACAACTGGTATGGATCTGTTCCTTGTTGTCTCCATGACACTCATGGCTGTTGTAAATCACGGAAGTGGGAATAGGGATAGTTATGACATCACAAAGATAGCGAGCGATGGTGAAGATTATTATACTCAAAATTAAATTAAATTATTACAGTATTCATAGATTACATGCAGGTCTTATTTACACATTTGTATGGTACTTTATAATGACCATAAGGCAACGCCAAGCGGAGTGGGCCGATTTATTATTTTATTTTTATTTATTTTATTTTATAAGCACACAATACAAATTACAATAATTAATAAATATGATAACAGCATTAAGAGTTATGACCTGGATCGCAATTCAAAATATGTGTACACAACAAAAACCGTATTTAGCTTCTTAAGTTTAAGGTTAGCGAAATTAAAGAGCTTTAAACTAAGTTAAAGTATACAGTAACCAACTTAAATTACATAAGTAGATATTGATATTTTTAAATATATTATATATATATATATAAGATATATATAAGACAGCAGTTAATCAAATGGCAACGTGAACCTGCAGAGTACGTGTATCCACGAGCAGCCATGCGGGAGGCGGGCGCACTCCGCATGATCACACTACATGCATGCATCTGATTTGACGGGTTTGGTAAAGAGGATATCTTTCAATGATTTTATATAAAATGATAATTTAGGGCTAAAAATGTCAATTTGAAATTTGTTGTTAATACAGTCATTATACTGACGGGCCATTCTTACTAGTGGGTTGAAAAAGGAAATATTATTTTTATATATTTGAAGAGCGAAAACATTAATTTGGTTAGACCTCCGTGCGCTATATTTAATATTAAAGTTCATTTGAGACAGCAACTCCGGTGTGTCTACTATGGAGTGAACTATTTTATAAAGATAAATGTGAATAAAAATCTTTCTACGTATTTCCAATTTTTGTACATTAAATCTAGATAGTCTCATCTCATAATTCATTTGAGAACGTCCTATCTGCTGACGGTAGCATATCATTCTTATACACTTTTTTTGGACCCTTTCTATTTCATAAACATTCTATCTAATCTAATCTATCTATCTATATAAATCAAAGGCTCTGTCCTGACATATTGATTGATTGACCCCTGACTACTCTTTTAAAGTTTTGCATCACATAACACTCATTTATGTGAGGGATTATTTGTCTTAAATTACGCCTTGCAAGGGCGGATCCAGATTTTAAGTCATACAGAGGCTCATACAGTCGAGTCAAGATCTAGTTAGGACAGGCTCCAATTCGATTATGACTAGTAAAAATATCATTGTTAAACCCAGCCCAAGGGGGGGGGGGGGGGGCATGACCCCCCTAGATCCGCCCTTGACGCCATGAGCCCTATGCACAAGTTTCTCAACCATTTCCAGACAGCTGAGATATTTGCGTGGACAGGCGGATCTAACCTATCTATCTATATAAATCAAAGGCTCTGTCCTGACATATTAATTGATTGACCCCTGACCACTCTTTTAAAGTTTTGCATCACATAATACTTATTTATTTTTTAGTAGCAGTAAATGCTTAGTAATAAAACGATACACGTGCTCATTATTTGTACTTGAATACAAAATAAATACAAAATGTCATTCCCGGTTTCAGCCTCTAAAGGCTAAAAAAAAATACAACAATAAACGTTGCGTTAGGTTCCAACTTTACGCCTAAATAAAAAATATTGTTATAATTACTTTGAAAATGAAGGAATTCGCATACACAATTTCATCCCTTTTTCCCCCCCCCTCGGGGGTGGAATTATCATAAAACTAATTTTAAATCGTCATTCTAAACACACAATTTGAAGATTCTAGCTTCGAAATTGACAGACTTTCTTATAAACCTTTATTCCCAGATTTTATCCTCTTAGGGGTGTAATTTCCAAAATTCCTTTCTTAGTGGATACCTACACTTCACAAAGAACACATCCTCCAAATTTCATGTCTCTAGGACCAGCGGTTTAGGCTGTGCATTGATAGCTCAGTCAGGACTTTGAATTTTATATATACAGAAGATTAAAAAAAAACAATATTAAAAAGACGGGTGAAACTTCGTATGGAAATTTCTGTTTAAAGCTATAAACCACCACAAAATGTATATCAAATTATGTGGTTAAATCATTGCTTTGTGATGACTCGTGTTTGTGTGTGTGTGTGTGTGTGTGTGTGTGTGTGTGTGTGTGCGTGTGTGTACGACACTGACCTGAGAACATTGGCATGGTGGTGTGCGGATGCAGCTGCGACAGTTGGCGCGAGAGGTACAGCTGCGAGCGGCAGTACGTAGTGCAGAGCAGCGCGTCCAGCGTCCCGCGACCCTTCTCCGACCCTGCTGGCAAACACCAACCAAATAACATGCCTGAACTACAGCGCTATAACACAAATTGTAGTTTAAAACTAAAGTACTAAAGGCTGGTATGACCGGGGTATCTAAAACTACATCCAGAACTACCGCAGGAAAGGCAGCAGCGTTCTCTCAATTAATGATGATTATGGCATCCCCCCGTCCCACCCTATTAAGAGAGAAACGTACACAATTATGTCTAGGTAATAAATTTAATCGGCGTTTGTAAGAAAAAAATATATAATTTATTTTCAATCGACATTAAAAAAGGAGGTTCTCTTTTCGTCTGTATGTTTTTTTTTTGTGTGTATGTTACACGATTACTCCGCCAATTATTAACTGATTTTGATGTTTTTTTTTTGGTTGTAATAACTTTATCGAAATCGGTTCAGTAGTTTGGTTTTTAAATCAGAAATACTAGAAAAAAATAAGAGTATTCGAAGTTGAAATCGGTTGTATTTTTATAAAAAAGAAGCGTATTATGTCTTGACTTTTGAATTTGGTTCACGTTCATTACTAGGCAGCGGAGCTAGATAGTGAATAAGTTACAATTTATGCAAAAAATCTGTGTAAATTCGTGGATAACATTAATCTGTTGTGAAAACAACACAATAAAAAAACCATTACCTACCTCTACTATTATTATCTCTAAATTACACTTTTTAACTATCTTATTGTAAAGCGCTAAGCGTAACCATTTTACGTCATGCGTAGGCTAGTTACGCCGTAGAAGTCATCGTGCTACGCGCGCTACGGATACGGACTCTGTAGCGGCCGCATGAGACTTGTTTTTACTGAAACGGAATAGTGAGAGCGCTATTCGTACACGTATAAAATTATGGAATAATTTAGCTAATACAGTTTCAGCTAACATTACAGCTATTTCAGTTTTCAAAATCCTATGTTATATAAGAAAATCAGCGAATTTGTCAATCCGCTTGAAATAGAGGATATGGAAAACTGAAAAATGTGTAAAACAAATAATCCATAGTCTTTTATTTTATACCTCATGAGGTAAATAGCGGTGGTTGAGGAAAGTTTTGTAAAAGTGATGCAGGTGCGTAGTGCGCGGGTTGAGGAGCGACGCGCGGGTGCGGGGTGGAATCGCGGGCGGGCGGCGGCACCTGTGGCTGCTGATAAGCTTATATAAGGCGGCGGCAGTGCTCCCCGATCATTCCGAAATGGCGCGGGGCGGCGTACGCCCGCCGCCGCCATGAAGTCCCCGCCGGACTACGCGTTTCTTAACTTTTCGACTGACGCGGTCAACATGGAAACCACTACGCTGGCCGATGTAGCCGAAAACAATTATAACGTCACAATGGTCGACATTTTTATAGAACATTTAACTATGACTTTGTACGTTTATTATACGCCCGTGCTGATAGTGCTCGGGAGCCTCGGAAACCTCATATCGATAATAGTGTTCTATAAGAGCAAACTGCGTCTTCAGAGCACTTCGCAATACCTATCGGCGCTGGCAGTATCCGATACACTGTTCCTGTGCCAGCTACTACCGCCTTGGCTGAAGGCGGTAGGCGCATCGACTCTGTTTTCCCGACATGGCTACTGTCAGCTTTTCGTATATCTTTCATATGTAACTTGTAACCTCAGCTCATGGCTGGTGGTCGCGTTCACAGTGGAGCGGTTTGTCGCGGTAGTGTACCCTTTACGGCGCAACATTATGTGCACCGTGAAGCGCGCGCGGTACATTATTGTATCGCTCGCCGCTGCCGCGCTTCTAGTCAACGTGCCCGTGCTGCGGTTTGCAGTACCGAGCGGCAATGACTGCAATATCGACGAACTACTGATGATACACGCGGCGCGCTTTAACCTGATTGACACGGCGCTCTCCTTCACGCTACCGCTGGCGGTGATCGTGGTGCTCAACACGTGGATCATGTGGGGCGTGTACCGCGTGAGCCGCGCGCGGCCGGACCTCATGCGCCAGCAGCACTCTGGAAGGACCCTCGCGCCGCCCACCACACGCACCACCGCCGGCCAGCGCTCACAGCAACGCATCACCAGGATGTTGCTCATCGTCTCCAGCGTGTTTGTTCTGCTGAACCTACCCGCTTACACTATGCGGATCGTTGCGTACGCCAAGCACATGGTGAGTAATTTTTTAATATTGTTTCAAGTACACTTTGACCGCAGCGACAACACTAATTGCTGCACTGAGTTTCAGGACTTATATGATATCGACTTTATTATTATAGTAGACATTGGTAATCCAGCGGCAGCGGCGTTTTACTCGTTATCTTCTTAAATGTGGCTATTGTTGTGCTCCTTAAGTGTTTTTCAGTTGGGTTCGCATTAGGAGAACGTTTCAGCTACGTATTAATATTGTAAAAAAACGAGTACATAATGTAAAATCGTTTTCTTTACTGCAAAAGCGAATTATCTATGTTTTGTTAGAAACTCTATTTATCATATCACTCGCATTATTCAATTCACATACGCAGTTTGATTTGCAGTAGCTTCGTCTGTGCTGTGTAGAATATGCACGAACTACAAAGCATTGTCTGATATTAACTCGCTAAGACATTTGATGCATGAAAAACCGCCGCCGGATTGTATAGATCGCAATGTCCTAAGGTCATTAGTAATTCCGTATCGCAGAGCAAACCATTGTTGGTCATCTGCATTTTGAGCTATAAAAACGAGTTGCGGTGCATGTAACGCCGCGACATTATAAATGAATTCTGATAAATGGTCACATAATAGAACTTGCTCTGACTGATAGTGCTCGTTGCAAATGCGAATGTTTAAAATTATAGGTGACATGGTGAATGTTTAACAGTTGTATTTGTTTTTGGAAATATCGTATTCTCTTACACTTTCTAAATAAGAATTATATCTATTCCTACGAACAATTTTCACACAAAGCGCCTGCGTTGACACAATACACTACGCTTCATTAAATAATACGGTTAAAATATTATTTTATCTTAGTTAGTGGCATCACACGTTGTGCATTCTGCCAGTGTCAAGTTTATGCATTTTCAAGTTTTTATATTAAAATCAAGTTAAATATGTCATGTTCACAGTTAGTCACACGAAATTAGTAATAGTCGAGTCCAAATCATGGCCTAGTAAAGTTGTGGCGACTTTACTATGAGCTTCTACGGAGTTTTAAAAACAACACGAAAAGACCTGTTTCACAACATTATATCACTTGCCCACACTCGTGCATGTACACACAACACTCAATGAATAAAAACACCACCATTTTTAGTCATTGATTCGCGAAAAAGCACAAGTTTAAGAAAAGATTTTTCCGTGTTCCCGCCAAAACTCTTGTTAAGATTTAAACGCTATGTAAATCGCTAATCTATACATATAATAAAAGTGGAGATCGAGAACTGTAGTGTAAGATTCCTATCTAACGTGCAAGTAAAATCTGGTATTGGTGAATCAAGAATTAAAAATGTTGCGTGTGCGATTTAGGTAAACTGTCTTATAAACCTTTAATATATTATAATATACCAACTTTTTTATTTGCTTGCACAATTTTTTTTCAACACTATCATTATTGTAGTAACCATGAAATATTTCTGACGTTTTCAGCTGTACATTTAGTAAAATTTTAGCAGTTTTACTATTTTCTACATAATACGCATTTTTTATGCGCCATCTGGTGAAACAGTCGTTTTGTCCCGTTTATTCATTTGTTTTCTGTCTGTCTGTCTGTCCGTCCGGGATAAACTAGAAAACTACTGAATAGATCTTTACGCGATTTCTATAAATTTGTGTAGAAAAGGTCTGGTCAACACATAGGATATATCAATTGCTGAAAATATAGATCTCATATCGAAAAAAAAAAAACAAATTTAAATAAACGCCATCTAGGCTATTTTCAGTAACTATAGTTGTCGATGATAAAAACAACGTGGCCTGTTGATGGAACTAAACATATTCAACAAATAGCTGACATTTATGCACAAAAAAATACGATGGCAGCTCCCTCATTTAATTCTGCAAATGATTTGGTCGTACTTTCTACTATTTTAGGATATCGTGACAAAATATAAAAATACCTGAAACCTGTTGTACTGATCGTCAGTAAGTCACAGTAGTCAATATTTAATTATTATATAATTTGTAACAAAAAGGTTCAACAATACTGAAGGGTATCCTAATCATTATGAACAAATTTTACTATAGGGCCAAACCTGAAATTGCGAAAAAAAAACTACTGTTCCATACAAAAAGTTCATCGACCTGACACAAATTGTATGTAACAGATGATATTTCTTCGTGTTTTCGGTTTTGGGCCCATAGTAAGAGTTTGTTTGGTACACATTGTAGATAAATTAGTGGACCAAGTTTTACTAATTCATCATCAACTTCGTAAACAAAAAAAAAACAAAAAAATGACTTATGGCTAAAAATGCCTGTTCGGGAGTCAAATAGATCCGGTCATATCAGAATCTGGTTGTCAGAACAAATGTGTCTTTTCACACGTTTGTGAGCTAACCCGTAAATCTAGGCTTTGTCTTGAACAGAATATAACCTTCAGCAGTCAGTCATTATGATCCTTTGCAGCTGGGAAGCTTCCTAATTGTAAGTGGTACTTCATTAATTATTAGTCGCAGAAATAAATTATGATGAAAATTATGATAATATTATTATTTATTACTAACATAGTTACGGAACCCTCCTCCAAAGTGTATCATGACGTGCTTTTGAAGCGCATTTGACATTTTTCATTTTGCTTTTTAATTGTGTCCTTTCTTGACCAGTGTCAAATGATTATATATGACAGCAAGGAAGTGGTAACCTACCAGTATAAAACTTCCTTGCATAGCACGATGTCAGTCAGAATCCCACTTTTTTATCGTATCCGTGAAATTTATTTATAACACCAAATAAAGTTTAAGCTTCGAAATAACACACACGCACAGCTTACTGAAGTTACGCTTAAAGGTTTGATGTTACCACGACCTAACCAAATCAGATAGTTTTTGAGGTATTCACACATCATCATCACACATCGTCTCTTACCATCAGGTGAGCTGTGGAGAAACACCCATTCTTTAGTTGGAAAAAACCCGTATTTCTCTAATTTTGTGGTATCCGAATATCTGTTTTCTTTAGGTACATTTCATATAGTCTATTTGAGTTGTTTGTCCCTATGGGTTAATGTCGTAGCCCTAAGGGTAGTAAGAAATGGCATAAATCGGTGTTCCACTCGCAAGCATTTTTCAGTAGTAGGTATGCGCACGAAGTCGCGGTTACATTCATAACCTCCCTTTTTTCGAAGTCGGATTAAAATGGTTCTTGTCCCCGTGTGAAGCCGGGACGGGTCAGCTAGTATACAATATTTTTAGTACTTACACAGTAATTTGACATCGCAGCTCACGGTTCCCTAAAGCGATACTAGGGTTAAAACAAACTAAGTGTTACTTAACAATTTAAGACTTTAAATTTAAGCACTGTCATCAAATATTACGAAAGATGCGCTATCGCGTAATAAAACAATGTTTGAAAATCTCCCCCGTGCCGTCATGTTTACGAGATGCGCCGGAGTGCGAAAGAAGATACACTTTTATGAGAGCAAAGGGGATAGGCGCGCGTCTCGCTTAGTGAGCGCAGAGAGGCGAGAAAGTCCCTGGGGCCGTTTTCACGGGGCCATTTTAGGGCGCGATATGACTTATTTTCCTCCTTATATATACAATCATTGACTGTCAACACTGTCATACTATGTACTTTCTCATCTATTTCCAATGAATAAATTAAAAGATTGATATTATTATATTTCCGCTATTTAACCACAACTTGAACTTATTTTCCTATTTCCAAACTACGCTGGATAAGTAGATATGCGCGCTACCCGCCGATTGATTGCGAACTGGCTTAAAGTTCGCTAAAGGCTAAGTAGGTCGCGCGTCTCAGCTAGAATGCTGAATTATGATCCTGAAGTTAACCATACAAAGTACAGTGACCTTCATTTCGAGTTTATACTTTACTACCTAGAGCGCTTTTAAAAATATACGGGTATTAACAAAAAATAAACGCTTTACAAATCAAAATAATCGATAATACAAACAAAAAAAAATTATTACAAGTTTATATTTGCAGTTAGAGAAAAGATCGAGAGGTATATCGACATAATGGGGAACATTTTTTCATCTACATTGTTCAGTTTGTTCCTAAGCGTGATTTATATTGCGTTAGAGCAATTTGCGGGGGTTTCATAGTTTATAACTTCAGTTATGTTTATTATTTTTCATCACACTTGCATGTAAAGTGGATCTTATTACATCGGTTTTAGGTTAGAAAATTAACCTGTATAAACGAAATATGGTGACGTAATCATCGATGAAAAGGATAGCGGTTTTAGTAAATTTATTTAGTAAATATTAAGGGAAAAAGAGATGAATACAATGTACTTCGTTCTTATCACCGCGGCCGCGTTGGTTATTTTGCTTTGGCCTCCAAATGTCAGACCTGACCTGACCAGAATTATAGAAACTTATAAAAAAAAATACTGTGGACGATGGATGGTTGTATTTTAGTTTTTTAGGTTGCCAAAGCGGCAAAAATTTAAGGACTATCATTTCACAAGTAAGTAGGCTTTATTCTGTCTATTTTCTCTTTTAGAAGTGTTTGTTGTAATGCTGAGGCTTCACCTACGTGACGCTTTACGTCCAATTATCGGAATAACTAACGTGCAGTAAATGATGCATTAAACAATGCGCTACAGGGGTGGCCACACTATCATTTGACTTTGACCATCGCCTTACGTCTAGCGACGTTAATAATGCCAATAAAACATTAGCGCGCTAACGACCGGACATATCTGCGTACTGTATCAAAACCGCGCTAAATAATGGCATTACACGCAGGTGAAGCCCTAGCATAAAAAATATAATATACTGCGTTAAATTTCATGTAATACTAGTCCTCAACTAAACATCAGAAAACTTAAAAGAGACTAGTTGCTAAAACATTATAACATAACCTAATATTAAACAAAAACAATACAATTTACAATATATAAATAAAAACATTACAAATTACAAACATTAAACCAAATCTGTAATAGGTAGCCGGTTGAAATTTTCTCAAATATGCGTTACAATAGAGAAATGAAGTCTGCTTAAAAATTCATGTAATACAATTTGAGGATAATACAATAAAAGCTACTTTAAAATTCCGTTTACCAGTACCTAAATAGGTTTTCTTTAATCCGCGTTTTAAGGATCGAGAAGCATTTCATGTATATAGTGTAGCGAATGAAAGTGTACGTACACCTATATAGTGTGATCCAATGAACTATATAGTAGTATACTACTAGGCGCACCCTGCTGTTTCACCTGCGATTCCTAGAATACAAAGTAGCCTATGTTTTTATTCTCTTACCGTTTTTCGTTCACCCGTTTCAGCGTGAAGGAGTAACAAAGACAACTATCAAATTTCGCATTCACAATATTAGTGTGATATTTTGTTAGTTTGGTAGTGCTACGGAACCTTAGACGCACCAGCTTGCTCTCACTTGACCGGTTCTATTTGGACACGCTTTCAATAAGAACATTCTTAGAAATTTATTTAACATAATGTCAAGATATTTCTATGAAACTCATTGCGAATCCTGCTTCTTTTGTATCAGAAATTTAAAGAATAAGCTCTACTTAATTAATTTAACGTTAAAATATTAACCTAAAATTGGACTATCACTTGAGGTTTCTCAGAAATCTGGCTTGTTCTACTTTTGTAACCGTTGTAGAAACGAAGGCTCCAGAGATCTTTTGACTAAAATTAAGAGGGAATCCGGCGAGCGATTCTCTATACAAACGTATTCCCCTATTTTGTTCCTGGATCCTCTATCATTTCCGTTTTTTTTCAGCAACTAATTGCAAAAAAAATATAACCCTTCAAATATATTCATAATAATTTTTGGATGTATACTTTAGTAATTAATACATGTCTACAGTAGATTTAGATTTATAAATTGCTCTAGAGGCATTATCCAGGAAGAAAATAGGGGAATACGTTTGTATAGAGAGTCGTTAAATCGTAGAACAAAATATTTCTTTATCAAAAAACACTTCACTTTTTAGCTATAATGCGATTAATTTACAGCGGCGACTTTGAAACACCAATAATAAGCGTGCCTAACTAGCTATCAACCACTCTCGAGGTGGAGTGTTTTAACCAATATAGGATGTAAGTGTGTTTAGAAAATAGAATGTGCCTTTAATACCTCTAAGTAGAGGGTATATTTCGCATGAGATAGTAGATTGTTTACCACCATATATATCTGAAAAGGAAAAACCAGAAACTAAGGTCACAAAATCAAGTTTATAAATTAAAATATCCCGAAAAAATCACGTGATAACTAAATAATTTAGGATCTCGGACCAAAAAACATTTACCGTTCCCGATTAAAAATGTTTAACCGATGCTATGCAATTTTCTTTTATTTGCATAATGCTTCGTTCAATGGAAGAGAGGATTTTACACCAGCTTGTATAGCCTTTTGTAAACGGATTATTATGTTTATGTTTCAGTAACGGGCATCAAAGCAAAATACAAAAACGATATGTTAAAAGTGTATTGGAAAATTGTTAGGGAGAAATTCTGGAGAAGTATTCAAAAAGACTGCAAGGTACGACGGGGGCGGGGGGAGTTGGTAGAGTCGATAGAGTCGGTAGAGTGGGGGGGCTAAAAAATTGCTCGGGGTGATTTAAAGTGCCGAATTTCTTATGTACGCGGACGAAGTCGCGGGCGCCCTCTAATAATATAGTAAACGGTAAACGCTGTCTTCGAACAACACGTTCAGGATGCTGTTGGGGCTGCCCTGGAGGTGCAGCGCATCTGACATGTTTGCGGACGCTTGGGTGGATGGCTTCCATGCAAACGAGCGGCCTCGATGCTCAGCCGCGTCCAAGGCAGCGCCAATAGCATCCTGCGCGTAGTTGCGGGCAGGTGTGACTGCCCTATAATTACCCATGCAGCCCGACTACATGTATTACTAATTCGTAAGTACTGAGTTTTTAATGTAAGTATTCTAATTTTAATTGTATTGTATTGTTTTTTTTTAATCCTGTGTAATATGGATTATGATGGTCTGAAATAAGTGATTAATTAAAAAAAAAAAATGTTTTGGTCTAGGATAGAACACTCTCACCTAGAAGGGACCCCTTTTACTCGGGTTTTGAGAACGCCCGTTTTGTACTTATAGGTTTTGATTAAAAGAAGAGAGGGTTGACGATTTCTTACTATCGGCCCAACTGCTATCCTACATAAAATTTCGCCAAATAATGCTGATGCAGCAGTGTGCATTTAGTTGCACTTGTTAAAGTTGTTGACTTGTTAAAGTCACTTTGCATTTTAGCCTCAATCTCTTAGCTTAGAGTTGTTATTAGTATGAATAGCTAAAACACGCCATTATTTTCGCATTTCATGTAAGGTGGGAAATATCATGTTCGTTTGATCGATGTTATAAGGAACCACCGGTTCCGACAGCGTTCCGCACCTACTGTATACGTAAAAAATATGTAATCGAAGCATTTTGTTTGTTTGATTAGTATACAGACATGCTGAATGTTAGTGTGACCTATTTTCACTAGATCTGTTGAGCTAGTAGAGTACTATTAATTACGTTAATGTTTTGATAGTATCCTGAATTAATATTAGTGTGCGAGTCCGCGGGTAAGCTGGCACCGGCCGCTCGCCGGCAGTGTCTGTAATTACGTGACGTCATGGGCCTTATTTTTGAATCGTACGCAAGCGTAGCGCATGCGAAAGGAGCTGACCTTCGAACGATACTGTTTGGAATAAGGTTCAATATGGTTTGAAAGTAAGCTGCTTTCGCATGCGCAACTTTGCGCACGATTAAAAAATAAGGCCCCAGATCATTGTTTGCGCAAATCGGCCACCAAGGGCCGAAAGTCACTCGTCCACGCTGAGGTTAACGACTGTCCTACTTCCAAATTGATGGCCTAAGAAACATTTGCGCGACAATTACAATCGATTTGAGATTAGGACCAATATTTTATACGGACTTTTAAAATTAAGTTTCCAACTTCAAAGTATGCGACGTGTCTGTGCAGTTGAACTTTCGTTGCGAACAAGTTAAATAAACTTGTGCTAAGCAGGACGCAACCGCACGCGCGTCGGGCTCTGTTTTCACTCTTTGAAAAAGGTCACCGGATGTGATCGAAACTATAGTCGGAGTATCCGATTTGATTAAATGTGAGTCATCAGCCATAAAACGTCCACTGCAGGACGAAGGCCTCCCCTCCAGTAGAGGTGTGTAAACGTGAGTATTCCCGTATAAATAAAACAAAATAGTTAAATAAAGTTACGATTTTTAAAAAGATTGTTTTTAATCAAGTTTAGTAACTGTAAATTTAAATTAAAGAAGTGAGAAAAACATTACCCCCTTAATAAGGGGAGACTTTCGTCCAGCAGTGAATGTCTAGTGGCTGATGATGATTAATCGAAAGTAGTAGAAAATTTGTAAAACTATTCGCAATTATAATTATAATAACGCAATGCTTTATTCGCTCGAATAATATTATGTAATCCTTTTTAAATAGCAACGGTATTTGATAGCAACCCTAGAGAGCTTTTCTGGAAAATGTCTACTCGGTTCATATAAATATTGCTTTGCCATGGTGTTGCTACCCAAACATAAATGATAATATAGAACGGAAGCCCTCAGTTCTTCAAGATATTGAAGCAAATCTGTAGATATCGCTATCGTCGTTTGTTATAAATCGCATCATGTAAAAAGAACGCTGGCGGTTAAGCTGCGCAGTAGGCGATTTAAGCGATATCTTTATATATTTTGCCATGTACCTAGCAATAACCAATATACAAAGCTGCGAGCAAAAGGCTAATTAATAATTCTTTAAAACAATAGGCCTAGTACTATTGTGCGCAAGTGTACACATGCGCAAACACACCCCCTCTACTTTCTTCCAGCGTTCTTTTTACATGACGCGACCTGTACCACCATTATTTGTTAATACTTAAATACATAAACAAATATAAAAATAGAGTAAATGTTTCGTAAAAAGTTGTGACTCGTACTCCAAACACACAAAAGATGCCATGGAATTTCTTTCCACATGTTAGTTTTAATTAATGTCCGTATTTTACTCAACTTATTGCAAATTTTCGTAAAATTATTTTCGAAATTAGTTGTCGTAGCATTTTGCTTTCGGTGTTGCCAGGAAATCCTTTTTTTGTTTTCCCCATATTTGTGGGAGATTTTTAAATTTTATATATTTTTCGCTTAAATTGCCTTCTTAATTGGTTAACCTCTTAAATCAAAATGATTGTGTGTGTAGTGTATAAGTGGTGTAGCCTTTCTTCGTAAGTATTTTAAAATCAAAACCTATTGAATTCGAGTAAATTCCAGTAAAATCAATACATATTACACTAATATTTTTGAAAAACCAGATGATAAAAAAAAATACGATGAGATCAGATTCAGCTTAAATCTCCACTTATGTTATTATTTTTAATAATTGAAACACATGCATATTCCCTAATGATCAATAGGAAAGTCTCCAACTCTACTTGAATGAAGAGGCATTTGTATGTATGTAAATTATGTTTGTTTGTATATATTTGTTCGATGATCATCATAATGATGTATATTGATTTGTTCGATGATAGCTTGCGAACCGTTGATATTCGATCTTTATGATTTTTTTTGCTATAAATTTAGTTGAGGTAGTAAAATGGTGATCGGCCACATTTTAGTCTGAATAACTAATTGTCTGGTGTTATACATTTTGACTTTATGGTATGTACTGAAAATATTTTGTGAACTGAAAATGTGATGTTGTTAGTTTAGTTTTTTAACATTGACGATCCAAAAAATAATAATTAAATCTTGTTATTGTACTAAACTTTAAAATGTATTCCATATCATGTTATATCGTAGAAGAAGTTTTAGGGAAAATTTTCATCAGGTATGCAACATTGATTTCGAGTTAGCGCGAAAACTGGCCAACAACAAAAGAAAACAAAAACTTTCCAAAAACCGGCTCCATTTTTTTCAGCGCGATCATATGACGTTTATCCCTCTATGTATTTATCTCAATGGTTTTGGGCCATGTCAAGCGCTTGCTATTTTGGATCATGGGATCGTTCTGTATTTTTCAACATGTTACTGTATTATGCAATTTCTATGATCTGTTGTAAGTGCCTAATAAGTAAATAAATAAATACTCGGCCCAATATCTTAGTTTCTGTTAACTGACTTTCTGTCAACACATCACACTCTGATATCACTCAATTTAACAAACAATCCTCTGCACTCCTCGTCGCTTCTTGCGAGTAAGACCGCACTTTTTAATTGTTTCTGAGTATATCGGCTGATAAACAGATAACTCTTTTTTGTTTTATTCATACGGGAATACTCACGTTTAATTAAATCGGATACTCCGACTATAGTTTCGATCACATCCGGTGACCTTTTTCAAAGAGTGAAAACAGAGCCCGACGCGCGTGCAGTTGCGTCCTACTTAGCACTGACAGATAACTCTATTTAATTTTTTTTCGTGGGTCAGTCTGAGTTTGGTCACCAACTCGCCAGTTAGTAATCGACGATGTGTTCTAAGATGAAGCACGCAAACCTAGATGATACGTATTCGCTCTAACCTAGAATAGACCCCGACGTACCGTTTGCACCATTTACTTGCACCATCAGTGGTGCAGATGCAACTGCTTTGTATCGTTTGCACCATTCAAATTAATACAATTATTTCACTAATACACTCAGGAAGCCGGCTAATTTTAAGCGTTGAAGAGAATTTTTGCTTATTACGTCCTTTTCTTAATTCAGCAAGTTGTTATTCAGTAGCAAAGGATGACACTGGGAGACCTTGTCCTTTATCGGTGGCGGTTAGATGCAATGTAGCGCTAGATTGGACACAATCACCTCGGGACGAGGACGGTTGATCAGTAATCGCACATTATCAACTTGCGTGAATAGACTGATACCTAGATTTGTACAACTGCCCAAAAAAGAAAGAGTGGTAGGCCTAGGTTTATATTTTTGCGCTCCGCATACTCTGCGCAAAATGTTTGATGCCAGACTGAAAATGCGAGATGGGTAAAACAATTGAAATTTATAATACAAAACGTACGAGGGCTACACTAAAAGTATCGGGAATGGAATATTTCCACTGTTTCTGTCATATTAAAATCTTTTTAATTGAAAACTCCTTGGTTTTAACAATCGAATACCATTTATTTATTTAAAAAAATATTCTCGGTCTTGTCACAAGGTTTTGTCAAACTTGTTTAGTCGTTGAGAAAATGGAATTGACTCGAGAAAATTCAAGAGCGATGATTTATTATGACTTTCGAAGTGGTTTAACACAAAAACAGTGTGTTGACCGGATGATTTCTGCATTTGGTGATAAAGCCCCATCCAAAACCACAATTTATCGCTGGTTTGCTGAATTTCAACGTGGACGTGTCAAGCTCAGTGATGATCCCCGTCAAGGTCGTCCAAAAACTGCAGTCACCCAAGAAAACGCTGATGCTGTGCGTAAGCTGATTGAGGAAGATCGACATGTGACATACCGCGAAATTCAGGCAACTTTAGATATTGGCATGAGTCAAATACAAATTATCTTGCATGAAAAATTAGGTGTAAAAAAGTTGTTTTCCCGATGGATACCGCATTCGCTCTGTGAAGAGCAAAAAGCGGCTCGCGTTACTTGGTGCGTCAGAACTCTCGAAAGATTCCACGCAGGATCCTCAAATGCTGTATACAACATCGTATCAGGTGACGAATCCTGGATATACGCGTACGAACCCGAAACAAAAAACCAGTCACGAGTTTGGGTGTTCGAAAATGAGTTAAAGCCAACAAAAATTGTTCGTTCACGGAGTGTTGCAAAAAAAATGGTGGCCACGTTTGTCTCCAAAACCGGCCATGTTACGACTATTCCTCTTGAGGGACAAAGAACGGTTAATGCAGAATGGTATGCTAGCATTTGTTTGCCACAGGTCGTTTCTGAACTCCGTAAAGAGAACTGCAACCGCCGCATCATCCTCCATCACGACAATGCGAGTTCTCACACCGCGCACAGAACAAAAGAGTTTTTAGAGCAAGAAAACATAGAATTATTGGACCATCCGCCGTACAGCCCCGACCTAAGCCCTAATGATTTCTATACTTTCCCTAAAATAAAGAATAAATTGCGTGGACAGAGATTTTCATCACCTGAAGAAGCTGTGGACGCCTACAAAACGGCCATTTTGGAGACCCCAACTTCCGAATGGAATGGTTGCTTCAATGATTGGTTCCATCGTATGGAAAAATGTGTCAAATTTCGCGGAGAATACTTCGAAAAGCAATAAATATATTTTTAAATAGTAATGTTGTGTCACTTCCTTGATTCCCGAAATTTTCAGTGCCGCCCTCGTATATAGTAATTAGCCGTGAATGTAGGCTGCATCTTCGTTTAACATCAGACAAGATGGCACTCAAACGCAAGCCTATAAAATGTAAAAAAAAGGTTTAAAACTGACCCAAAGGTTTTCATCATATACTTAGTTAATTCTTAATAGAAAACCCATACATTTACTAAAATGTAATGTATTCTTATGAGATCATAACTTAATTCTTTATAAAAATGTTGTCTGATGTTTACGAAAGAAACTTTTTTTTGAGATGAACTAACCTAAACACTAACTACCTACTTACTGTTGATAATTAACTAAAGTATTTTTTTTAGCCTTGCCTTTGGCAAGTATCTCACCTTATCTCAAGATATTTTACCTTAGATAAGGTAAGATGATATGAAAAGGGAAAAGTTAAACGGAAATACGTTCGGGGTAAAGTTGGGTATTCATTAGGAAACATTAAAACGTCGTCTAGAAACAATACTTGCATGTCATAGAGCTTGATTTCTAAAAAAACCCTCAGTTATTACGACATCGCGAAAACTAATTAAAATTGAGCCTACAATTTTGTTATATGTATAAATAAACCCTAGCTATAATTTAAGATAGTAATCTAAATCGAAGTATTAACCTGAAATGTTTAATAATTCGTGAAGTGTATAGTTGAACTAAATTTTGAACTTGGTTGTATAAAACGAACAAATATTGTCTGGTAAAGTTGGCTATGGCCACGTGATTCGACCGCGTGGTTCGATCAATCGTATGTATTTTTTTTGCAGGTTAAGACGCATTATTACCAATATGTATTGGGAAAAATAACGGAGGACTAAAACGCGAAATGACCTATCTCAATTACTCATATTGACCAATCTCCTCCTTATTATTCTGTAATGTAAGCTTTAAAAGTTTTTGCAATGTAATGATCTGTCCCTTTCCAGCGAATCGGATATAATTTGTTAGGAGTCGCGGTATCTGACGTCATTGGCCACACAGTGCGCGTCCATGAAACTAAAATTTAAATTCCGTTATTTATGCACGCATTTTAATTTTGTTTTCAGTGATTGGCTTTTTTGATAGACTGCTTTTTTTTATAAGAGAATAAAATATCCATGTACATTCCCTATATACGTGCTCTCACTATAAGTAGAGAGCTAGAGAGCAAGACAATACATGCGGTTTCACTGCAAACGTTGACACAACGTTACACGTCTTTAGAAACAAAGAAAGCGAGCGGTACAATGACTAAATGTCAATACTCATTGTGTTCTATCAACAGCAGACTGCCAAATCTGGTCTTAACATTCCAATGCCAGAGAAGTTTGAGTAAACAAAGTTGGGCAAACATTATTAGAACTGTAACAGGCAAAACAACATTCTCTAAAAATCGGTCAAATTTACTTAGGTTACACTGATTTAGGGTTGATATAGTTCCAACAGATCACTTTCAAAATGTGAATGGTGTTCAATAAATAGAGAGTAAACGGGGAGGGCACAATGAGAACTTATTAGATGAGAGAGCCTATTAGAGAAGCTGGGGCAAAAGCTCTAGACACCTTAACATTGCCTTTCTGTAAATACTGCCAAAGCGGTTGTACTCTCTGATTACGATAAGTGCGGTCTTATAATAGATATACGAGTACATTAGAGAATATTTCTACACTTACTCTGATACTTCAATATTTACTATATTCCTAAGTAAATTAAGTAACCCTTGACGAAAAAATTCAAGACTTAAAGTTGGATGTTTCAATGACAGGATTTTAGATCAAAAAAAGTGCTAATACTTAAAGGAGGCGGTGTAATGCAACTAAAGGTTTCATTATTAATTTATTACTAGAGGTGCCCGCGACTTCGTACGGAAGAAAATTCGGCCCGCTCCCTACATTCACCACTTTAAATCATCCCGAGCATTTTTTTTAGCCCCACTTTAACTCTACCGACTCTATCGACTCTATCGACTCGACCGACTGTACCGACTCCCCCCTCCCCCCCCCCCCAACTTCCCCCCATTGAATGAACTACCCAAATATCAATTTTCATCACTATAACTTCAAAAACAAAAAACTTTCCATACAACATTCCACCCCCCCCCCTTAAATCCTCCTTAAAACGTCCATGTCAAAAAAATTTATTAAACCAGAATTTTTTATTTTAAATTAACTATCCAAATCCAAATTTTCGTGACTAAAAGTACAAAAACAAAGGACTTTCATACAAACTCCCCCCCCCCCCCCCCCTTGGGGTCCAATTTCAAAAAATCCTTTCTTAGTACTCCCCTCCGCGTCGACACGAACACACCCTCCAAATTTCAAGTCTGTACGACCAGCGGTTTGGGCTGTGCGTTGTCTGTCAGTCAGTCAGGACAGAGCCTTTTTTTTATATTAGATAGATTTATAACCTTCGTCGGCATAAAAGAAAAACATTTAGGTGTACCTCTCGCAGCGTGAATTTTAAAATCAGGCATACCACGCGTCAAAACAACAGCAAAATAAAAAAGCGAGCACTTTTCCAACGCGAAATAATAAGTGTGCTTCCATTCAAAAGCAATAGCAATGACGGTATTTCTTTTTTTTTGTCTGCAGGGCGATAATGAGTACAGCGGGAAGTGGGCGGCGCTGCAGCAAGTCTGCCTGTTATTCTTCAACACCAACTTCGGCATAAACTTCGTGCTGTACTGTATGACGGGGCAGAACTTTAGGCGCGCGCTGCAGGAGACCTTCCCGTGTCTACACAGACGCGAGCTGGCGCTCGTGGCGCTGCGCGGCAACACTGTCGATCGTCCCGCCCGCGCCTCCAGCGTCTCAAGTAAGTTTCATACAATTTAAATAAGCTTTATTCAAACTTCCGCCTCTTTTTTCAGCTTCTCCGACATTCATAGAAAAATTTCAGTTGTCCATTGGATTATTGCGTTGCGTGTAAGTAGTATGTAAGTTACGCCATCCAAATTGAATTGCATGTTTTCAGATCGTTGAAATGTCTCAGATCCTGGTTTCCATTGGCCCGAAGGACTTGATTGAGGAAGACTAATATACCTACTTTTACATGGTTCTCGTAAACAAGTAGAAAAAATCTTAAAAAATGTATGTTTGGTTTAATAGCATATTCCTGTTTTTATATTTGTAGCTAATTTTTATACCTACTTATCAAATCTCGGCTGTTGAATAAACGAAGTTTAAGCGTTTTATGATTTGACGGTAAATTATTTTTGAATAGCGTTTATGAATTATTTTTAATATCACCTTTACAAGTGATAGTCCAGAGTACCTCTTAGTTTCCATATTAGTCGCAAACATGAATACATACTTTGAACGGTTTAGTATCAGAAAAAAAGCAAAATTTATATCACAATATTTACTCCATTACATTTGGGCAACATAATAAGGCTAGCTTATGTAAGCCGGGCAGTAGAATTTTGTGTTTATTTATGAATTTCATTCGTTTGATCCGTGCTGTCAGGCCGCTTGTGACCGGTGACCTGTAAGACCGAGAAGTTGAAATGCCGGATGAGAGATGGAGTAATGTACATGTATGCCAGATCGGATGCCCCTCCTGTTCAAAGGGACTCGCGTCTATACTCCTTATTTATTATTCATTGCCATAAAACATGTCAAGGAATAGAGCCCAATGTGCGTTTATTAATGCAGGAATATAATTTTTGAACAAACTGTTGCAGTCGCTAAGTACACAGAATGCATTAAAAATGTATTCGATAAATTTATCCTCAGTGTGCAACGAAAAGAAGAACTTACACATCATCACCAGCTGCAAGACATCCACTGCTGGACGAAGGCCTTCCTTTGAATAGGGATGGTTTGTCATAATCCCCACACTTTGCTGACGGCTTAAGGATCGCAGAATGCTCCCACCGTTAACCGAGAGGACGCTGCTTCCCGTACTCTGGTGGTTCTCGGTGCAGTTTCTTTTTTCGATCGATGCAGTTCCGGAACCACCGGATTTGGATGAAACTAGTAATATACGCTTTAAGCTTTCGTGGAATTTGGGGGCGCTGCGGCGCTAAAATGCTTTTTTTAATATAGGTAGCAACACTATAGCATATCGATGTTGGCATATATCAGCTGAGTTTAGCATTAGTCAGAAAGTAGGTAATGTTGCTATTTAAAAATTATAACGATAGGTTATTTCTTGACCACGACTGTTCTCTGTCTGTACAAATTATATTATGGATATTGTTAATAGTTCATTATGATACAAATGTGCTATGTTGGTCATTACATTAGAGGCAGTATTATACGCGAATAAGCCGAGAGTGACTAAAAGCACACACGTTTCATACGACTGTTTTCATCACACTTGCGAGGAAAAAACACACTATTTCTGATAATAATCAACCACACAGCGATGACAGCGAAAAAGTCAACTAATATTTGCAGAAAATGGCGCCCAAACGCGCAGGTGACATTTAACTTCAGCCGCATAAAAACTCTTTGGTAGTATTACAAAAAAAACTGTAAGTAATACCCGGCTATATTAAGAATGTTTCGTGTACATACATCTACCTCGCAGTCAGGTACAAACTTAACTTTAACGGGTTATACCTATTATATCACTAGTGCTGTAAGGTAAAGTAAAAAGCACGCGTGTGTAAAATAGCTTGGATCATGCATGAGCCTAAACCTGAAGTAATAAGATCTACTTTACGAGCAAGTGTGATGAAAACTATAATACAGTTTAGAGTTATAAAAGAAAAACCTTGTTATCGATTTAATAAAGTGGACGCAGAAATTATACTTAATTGTGAATATTTAGTTAATAGAGTAAAATAAAATGTATCGATTTAAATAACTTTGTTTAATTTTCATGTTAACTATATCCCGCGCTCAAATTGTAGTTTCCCTAAAGGTACGTTTTATGTATCAAAATCGGTGTAGCCGTTTACTCGCTAAAAGGTAACAAACAGGCAGATTTACTTTCGCAATTATATTTAACTCACTTATATTAACTTTACTTGTAACATTAACTATATAATTTATGTACTCGTAATAAATTCTTTCAAGTTGATTCTTCAAAACCTATTTCTATCGCATTGATTAGAAAATTACGGGTATATAATTTAATAATAGTACATTATGATACGAGTGTGCTATTTTGGTCATTACACTAGAGGCGTTATTATGCGCGCGAACCGCAGGCGAGCGCGATAAGCAAGCCGAGAGTGTATTGAAACATAGCACAAGAGTTTCATACGACTGTTTTCATCACACTTGCGAGTAAAAAACAAACTTTTTATGATAATAATCAACCACACAGAGAAAACGTCAACAAATATTTGCGGAAAATGGCGCCCAAACCAGCAATGCGCGCGCAGGTTGACATTTACTTCAGCGGCATAAGAACTCTTTGTTGGTATTACAAAAAAACTGTAAGTATTACCCGGCTATATTAAGAGTGCTTCGTATACATACGTCTAATTGCAGTCACGTACAAACTTGACTTTACCGGGTTATACCTATTATAGCACAAGTGCTGTAATGTAAAGTAAAAAGCACGCGTGCGTAATAGCTTGGATTATGAGCCTAAAACCGATGCAATAAGATCCACTTTACGAGCAAGTGTGATGAAAATATAATTATTACACACACATATATATAATTAAATCTACATAATCAGTCTGTTAGTAGTCCATTGCTGGACTTAGGCCTAACCTCGAAGGATGATTGGGCCATATCCACTACGTTGGCTCAGAGGCGGGTTCGTGAATTCACATAATTATGCCATTGCATTTCTCCTACGGAATTATGCAGGTGTCTTCACTAAGTATGTTTTCCTTCAGCGAAAAGCCAATGGTATGAACAACGAAATCCGGGATTTGAACTCACGACCTCAAGATTCCGAGGCGAGAGGTCTTGCTAATAGGCTACCATGACTTTTTATTATTAAATAAATTCAATTTAAAAAAAAAACTTTAAATATACAATACCTTACTAGAAGGTGGGTAGATCTATGACGACCAGTGGAATGTTAAAGACATGCAACATGTGGTTTCAATGACAAAACAATAATTTGGTCATTTGGAGCTGATCTGATGAAGGAGCTAGTGGATGGACAATGGAACACTGCAATGCAACAAAATTCGAGTTTTCACTAAATTGTTTTCTTTTAACGAGTCCCATACAATAAACTTGGTGACGAGGGACTGAAGATGAGGCGGGAGGTAGAGTTGAACTCCTCAACAGCTACCAGTAGACCCCTCGAGTTTGCGTTCGTTTGTTTTGTTTGAACTAGTTCCTTACATTGTACTTCGTAACGAGGATCTGATAATGAAGGCGGGAGGTAAACAGTAGTATTCTTTAACGGCTAGTGACAGACCCCCTTCAATTTGGGCTTACTTGTATCGAGTACCATACATTAAACTAGTCTATGAGGGTCGCCTGATGTAATTTTGACTTGTTTTTAGTAATCCCGCAAAAATAAAGTAAGTACGTAAAATTACTCAAGATTAATTAATATAAATATCCAAACTTTGATTAAGTAGAGAGAGAGAGAACTAGATCCTTCAAGTATCCAAAGTATACGTAAAACAAAAATTTGGGACGGGCGACGAGGTAAATACCTACACGGTGCCATAATAAAGGTGCTATGCACACTAACTGCTTATTTATCCCACTAAATAGGTGGAGCATTATCGCTGGTGTTGTTGTCAAACTACATAGAACATTTTGAAAGTAAACAATAAATCGTCACACTTTGAAATAAATTAATTGGCAGTCCTGGGGAGGGAAGACGTCGGCCAGGAGGCTACCTGTACTATCGGCGCAACCACGACTACTCTGCCAAGAGTGCACGAATAAGAAGAAGTAATAAATTATAATGTTATTTAATGTTTTGCTTAATGGACAATTTACTAAAAGCCAATAAAAAAAATTGTTCACAAAAATCCGTTCGATAGCCCTGAACAGTTTCACTATCTTGTCTGTGGTTCTAAAGATTTTGAACGAATGAAGCAAAGTAAATAGGCAAAAAATAAAAAGCAACCTTATTTCATTTATTTAGATCAGATCTGTCATGCGTTTTTTGTGTTTATTGTTTGTCTAACAAAGTACTTGCCCATAGTATAACTTAAGCTTTCATTATTCCACGTAAATTAGTATTTGCGCCTTGCCATTTACTTAATTCCTGGGTATGTCCTAAAACTGCATCCAGTACCACCGGAGGACGGGCAGCAGCATCCTCTCGGTTAACGGTGGTGAATATTATGCGATCCCCAAGCCGCCTGCTAAGCGTGGGGATTATGGCAACACCTCTCTATTAAGGGGGAGGCTTCGTCCAGTACTGGACGTCTCTTGGCTGATAATGAATGAATTAAATACTATCACTAAAAATAACAAAAAATAATAACAATAACGTAACGTAACCATAACGATTTATCAGTTTCAACAAAATGATACAAGAAAACTTCAACACACGAAGTGTAACTGTGAAGTGAAGCAGTGAAGGTGAGCGAACTGCTTTTTCACAAGAAAAATTCGAAAAAAGTGAGCCATATCTCGCCAGCGCCGTCTATCCTTTGGCTGTAGAACTACGTTTTGACAGATGTCAGAAAACTTATCATTGTAAGCTCTGTCGGTAGACTAAGTTAAGTTCTTTTTCACGCATATATTGTACTTACATAATTTTTTAATAAAAAATTCAAACCTGAATAACAGAACTTAAAAAAAACACTGGAAATCTCCTCGAAAATCAGGATATCAGATAACGCTGTGTTTCATTCACGATCAAAGTTTATAAAATCAAAAGAAACATCAATGACAAGCACCAGCGATGGTGGCGCCAACTGAGATTAGCTTTGCCTGTGCCACCCCATTAGTATTGACTTCGTCACCCTGGTATTGATATGCAAGCAAATTACAGGCACTCTAATATATATCTAAAATAATATAAGAGCAGTCTACTCGTAGAGAGGTTGAATGGTTTCTAATAATTTAATTACACATTCAACACGACTTTACAAATAGCTACACTAGTATTATAAAATATTACAATTTGTAAGCAAATAGAAAAAGTTCATTGACTCTTGATAACATGTATGGAATAGCTGATTTTTCTTTCGTGATTTTTTCGTTGGTCCCGTAGTAAAAGTTATTTAATTATGAGTACAATTACCCCCTTTGGGCTTAGTACACTGCAAGCTGGTTATAAGCTTGCTGTAGCTGTACAGTACAAACGTAGAAGGTATTCTTCGAAACTACTGCGCTGCTGTAAAGATTTCTGCACGAGATCATATTCAATGTTTAGTAACACTATGCGTCCCAAGGAATACCAAAATGTCTCAATCTTATTTCCTAGATACGAGTACATAATGTCGCAAAAAACTCGATCAAAAAATTCCTTATTCGTGGTACCTTCGGTACCCACCAGTGGCACCAATTTCAGGGTATTTTCGTAACAGTAATCAAGGTTCGTGTAGCCTTTCTCCGACCCTTGTTTCGACGGACAGCGATAGAGGTCGCATCGATGGGGCCGATAACTCGCGTACTTATTTATTGTTTGCGATAACGAAATACCGACCTTATCGTCACACAGCCCAGACAACATCTCACTTAAGATAGTTGTTTCTAGTTTAAGTTTAGCTTTCGATACATATTGCAACTGGTATACTTAGATGAAAACTTGGCCGGTTATCAAAGTAGTTCGACTTTGAAAATTCGGTCCTAAAGGAGATCGATAAGGACTGATCGTGATTTTCTATTTTATTTTAGAAGCTACGATAAAATAATAGTTTTTTTTTTCCTGAAATATATAGTAGGTAGCTTATGTTTAAATCCACGATATAATCGAACCTACATCAATACAAATTTTATTTAAATCTATTTAGCAATTAAATTAAATGGGAGCAACGGTGTGGGTGGTTGTTCCGGTAGATTTTATAATTGACCGATCGAAGCGAAGGTCTCAGAGCTACGTGGACAAATAGGCCTTTATGTGTATTTATGTTTTTTACACGTTTGAATGAGTGTTTGTTGCGAACAGTATATCCAATCTTAACTTTATTAGGTTAACAAGTCAAGCTTGGCTGGTTTTGGTATGACATCGCGAGTTTCCATTTCTGTAAAAATCACATTTTTAATTATTATTTTCACCTATATTGATATAGGTACATAATAATGACCAACATTACATATTCTTCAAAACGGAGAAAGTACTGACTATTCCATTAATTCATATTTTGTACATGTTCGTGTTTTAAATTAATCCAAATGTGATTGTGATATAATCACATTAGCTTGTTATGTTTGGTTTATCCACATTTTTTCCACAAAAATGTTTTAGCGGAAAATCTGAGTTAACTCCAGTAAATTTGTGGCACGTGCTTGTCCTGCAATTAAAACATAATTTGTAGGTCGCGAGTGGAAGCTCGGGGTTGCCCGCGATAACGCTCGTTAAGACCCAATATTAACGACACTATCACGTTTCTCATGAAGTTCGCCTCCTACCGTGAGCTAAGCTAACACTATTAAAATATGTAGGTACGTTGTTACTAGTATGTAGTACTAGGGTGTCCAAAAATGTTAACAATCTTTTCGTGTCTTTTAATGTATAACAGTTTAGTCACACAGGGCGCGGTAGTGCGCCGCGACGCGGTGCGGGGCGGGACGGGCCGTACAAAAAGCGATGATCGCGCCCGCTTTTCAACCGACTTCAAAAAAGGAGGTTCTCGATTCGACTGTATGTTTTTTTTTGTATGTAGGTACGCGATTAATCCGCCAATTATGTACTGATTGATGACACTTTTTTTGTTGGATAGGTAGTATTAACTTCAGATGTGGTCCCATATAAATTTTATCGAAATCGGTTCAGTAGTTTGGTTTTTAAATCAAAATTACTAGAAAATATGAAGTTTTCATCCAGGTATTCGAAGTTGAAGTCGGTTGTATTTTTTTTGCTATATCGTATTATTGTGTCATGTTGCATATAAACTAACATTACAAAAAATCCTTCAGTCCCGCCGCTTGACCGCGGCTGTGAGTCTTGACCATTAGTATGAAACTGATAATAGTATAAAAAAAAGGTTATTAAACTTTTAGAATAAAGAGACTTACCGAAATTGTTTACCTTTTTGGTCAAGTATAAATATATGAGCGCGACGTGCACGTGGTGAAAATTAGAACTACTCTTTCGTCTAATTTTCTCTTTAGTATTAAAGTGAGACAAACGTATTGAGCAAAAGCTCTTCCAAGGAGGTTCGATCATTCAGTTCATTTATTCTCGTAATGTGAAACTCTTATACAGGGTTAGTTCTAATCAGTTAGCATCCTTTTAAGGGCATATTCTGTGCATCAAAAGAAACAACTTTTACTGTGGGGTCAACAACGAAATCGCAACGAAAAAAACAGCTGTTCCATACATTTTGCCCAAGGTCGAAGTACTTATTTTATGGACAGCTGATAATTTTTTCGCTTTGTCAATGTTGGCCCTATAGTAAAAGTAGTTTGTTTTGATGTACAGATTATGCCCGTAAAAGGATGCTAACTTATTAGAACTAACCCTGTATATTCTTATAGAAATTTAAAAAATACTGTAAATTTTAAGCACGGCGCTATACAACGGACCGTGCGGTAATATAGGTACTTAGCTGAAATTACATATTTTACCACACGCTTCGTTGTATGGTGCGAAATGTTTAACTTTCGAACAATCTGTATACAGGCTTCGTCAATGCATTTTTTGTGCAAATGTGTTGAAAAATCTTATACGCTACTAGTATAAATATCATATTAATAGATAAGTAAGCTAAGAACCCTTTTATTTATGTTACGTTAATAAAATGATTTTGCCTCCCACAGGGGATTCTATATAGATTTAACCTTGAATACATTTGATCAAGGTTCGGTGCCAGAAATTAAACGAATGTACTCAAAATGTGACAGCAATCGAAACTGGGCATAAATATCTTTAAGTGCGTTCCTACAACTCCCAACAAGTTCCCCCGGTGGGGATTACGAAGTATTCCCCTTTTTTCCACTGCGAAATATTTATTAAGGTCGTCGGTTAAATGAGACAATTTGTCGCGTAATGCCCATAATCCCAGCTAGATCCCCATTGCGAAATATTTATAAGGCAGAGAATGAGGGAAATCAGATTCTTTACAAAATGACGGACTTGGCTGCATTTTATACTATTAAACATTTCTATCATCTGGCAGAGTATTATGCTAATATAAAAGTAAAGTATAAAATAAGAGTACTTTGACATGACATATTTTGAAACAAAATATTTAGGTAGGTACGGACTTGTAATTTTCCGTGATGTTTGTTAGACTTACAGAAAAGCAAAAGCCCTTTTACTTCTCTATTCAGTGGGTAGACTTGTCGACTTGACAGAACCTAACCAAGGAAACCAAGAAACTGTCATTGGTCTAACAAACCGGTCTAACAACGAGCACCAATCTGACCACGGATATGAGTGATCGTGGTGTGGATGCTCTTCCAAGTATTACAAGTTTCACCGCTCTAATGTTTGGGATTCATTAAAACAAAACAAATAGCCGAACATTCGAGGGGTCTACAATCAGCCGTTGAATACTTCCACCTCTCGGCTCCATGATCAGAACCTCGTCACATAGAGTAAATGCATGAGACGGGTAAAAAATATATATTAAGATGTAGTTTTAATTTTCACCACGTGAACGTGGCGCTATTTGCGAATTCGCGCCATTTTCATATAAGAAAGGTCACAGATTGTTACGACTTTTTTAATTTTTTCTTGGGTTCGCTTTATTTGCATTCTGCCAGTTTCATAGTCGCAACTTTCCTACTGATATTTACAAACAAAATAGTAAAGTTTGTTTCATTACTTATTGTACTGTTCTTGCAAATGTGTTGCAAAATGTTGTATGGCACGCGTGTGGAATTGGTATTTACAAACTCGTGACTACGGTAAGTCAAGTTACATTAGTCTACTCGTTTGTAATAACCAACTTACCCCCCTAGTATCATAAATAACTATTATAAAATAAATATAAAAAGTTTTATTTTGAGTTATCAAAGCGACATGTCCCGCTCACATGTTGTTACATTACAGCTAACCATGCTGCAGAACACGAAGCACAAGCACAATGCGGCGGACTTTGGTTCAGCTGTGATAATACAATCCGGCTAAACGTTAATGCGCCGAAATACAAACTGGTTCCTTTCTTAAAACGACTAGCCGTTATGTAATTCAGCGAATTCTATATACCTCTACTATTCACCTGCGGCATACAGAGATTGAATTCATTGGCTTCCATAGATAGGGACATAATGGACATTTCGTACCATGAAACCAGCCCTGACAACTCGCAAAAAAATCAGCTGTCCCTTACAAAAAACGCAATTACGCATGACAGTATGCAGCAGCTGATTTTTTTTCACGATTTCTGCTTCGATTTTGTAGTAACAGTTCTCCCCATATGATAATGCCAATTAATTCAATGTGACCCTGTATAGATATAAACTTATAACTACTTGAGTTGAACCTGTTGTTGCCATTTGTACATGTCGATAAGATTTATCACGGAAGCCCGGCAGGCATTTCGTTCCAAGCTTTCTTTTGTCCAAATATTCGCGCAGGATATTGAATTTACATCCGTTGAAGATTCTTATCGTGACGGAGGCGTCTCGCCCTTACCATCGGGTAAGGGCGAGACGACTGGCTTTTCACCTTTGTAACATTTTTAAATAATTGATACGACAATAAATACATTTTATTATATACCACTCCCGGAAATTATATTAATTTAACTAGAGGTCGCTTGCGACTTTTTCCGCGTACGGAAAAAAATCTGCCCAAACCCAAAATTCACCACTTTAAATCATCCCGAGCAATTTTTTGCAGGAATTTTTAATTGTAGGATGTAGCTCTCTTTTTCTCTCGCGAGAAAGCCTTGCAAATTAGCCGTGGCATCGATATCATATACACCTTACCTCAACTCAACTCAATACCTATTATGTCAGCATTTCAATTGGACCACAATTTTCATGACGACGACAATCTACAATTATAAATTATATCCTTTAAATTAAATAAACATTACAATAAAAACCAAACAGGCTAATTAAACTCGCGTAACCGCAACAAGATACCTAATTATTTTCACACATTTGTGCTTTTGAATACATACAATGGCCACCACATTTAGACGACACCACATTTGTTTGTCAAATAAATATGTTGCAAAACTCGGAACATAGTTGATTAATGGGTTCATCCGATCTATACGACCACGGCAGGCCGAGGGACATGGCGAGATGGACCGGACTACTTTTGTATTAATTGGGTCCATAAAGGCCTAAACCCAGCCCACTACTGCTCACTGATATAAAGAAGGCTGTGATGACGACGATGGGCACATAAAGGTTAGGCCGTGAAGGGTAGGAGAAGGAGAGGCATTTGCCCAATGGGCTGGAATAGGTTGATAATAATAAATAATAATAATTGTTTGTCAACAGCTTCGTTCGCGCATTCGTACAGTAACAATTACACTGAAACATCGATATTCGCGGGAACTTCGACGTGCGCGGGACCATCGACGTGCGCGCAAAGCATTTGTGGGCGAGCCGGGCTCGGGACAGGACGACCAATTTATGGTGGCAAACAAGGGCGAAAGTACAACACAGGAATTGACAAGGCACGAATGGAAAGCGCTGTTCTAACGGTTGGACGGCATCCCCCGCAGAAAGTGATCCAGCGGTGGAGATTTGACAATTCACGCCAACAACAACGACGCGAGTCGTACGAGATGCAGCACCTACCGTCCAGCTACATGTGACGTCACTTAGCAGGCACTAATGCCGAGACCGAAATGTCCTGGAGCCATATCGTGATCTTTTAAGGCGAGCCAATTTAGATGCCGAAATTTACTCGTTTCTTTTCGTATCGTGAGCTCATTAAAACACGATCGCATTTGAGTCGCTAGCTCTCCAAATAGCTGTCTCTGCCTCAACTACTGGCCTGCTAAAATTAAAAAGGTCAACGCTATACAAAAGCATATTTTGTCTCGTAAACGCGATCCAAAATAAAAGTTTTATTTATCATTGTCGGAAAGTAGCGGATTTAATTTTAATACAACACCGTGTTCTAAGACGATTAAATTACGAAAAACTAAATTGCGGTAAAACATAGTCGCAAGCAAGGTATATGAATAATAAGCTTAATATAAGCTTTAATTATAAGCTTCTATGATTTGTCCTCAAATTGGTTTAATTACAAAATAATTACGTTAATCGGAACGGTGAGAAAAGTAATAGACCAAATCAGGGTTTGTAATACTAACTTTTATTGAATACCACTTCGACATTTCAGCAACACAAACATGGATCTAACTAGCGTCAAATAAGAGGTCACGGTACGAATTGAGTGTATTACAAAACGCTAGCCAAAATATTTGCGATGATTTTTAGGTTTCGCCAAAAAAGATGTCGTCAACCTAAACTGCAGCGCGAGTACCGTGCTTGTCGGTCGTCATATTTGACATTTAAATCGAGTATTAGGCATTTAAATCGGTCGTAGCGCTCGTGGCGTAGCTTGTCTAGGTGATTCTAATCGATCACCGATGTTAAGCAACGGACGGTCCGGTCAGTCTTCGGATGGGTGATCGTGAGTGGCATTTATTTCTGAGCGCTACCGTGGGTCGGATGACACGTTAAATTGTTGGTTCCGATTGTTTGTTCTAGTTTCTATAACAACAATCGTCAGCCATGTCAGAGGCCTTCGGGCGGCACATTAACTCTGACACTAGGGTTGGCCACTCAGCCTATACAAACTTACTTACTTATTTAAATCGGTAAAACGATAAAAATCCCAAAGTAAATCTGCTATACCGACACGTCAAATTTAGCCACATAGAACGGTACTCCCGCTGCTGAATCACTTAACCGACCTCATGGTACGATTATGACAAGCCATTCAGTTTAGAGCCTATTTTGTCTCGCAATAAGAGTTCACGGTACGACCGCTGGTCACGAGTTTAACATGGTTAATTAACTTGGATTTAGAACTTTAAAGTTGTTAAGATCATTTTGGATATATGCCAGACAATACGTTAAGTTTACATATCACAGATGTAGTTACCAATAGCAAATCTATAACAATTAAGTATGTATCTACTGAAGAAGGCAAACAGTAGTCTGGTACTGCAAAGCAAACATCATGAGGAACCCCGCATAGGAAAAACTGGCATCAGCGATAAGTACGTTAAAGGCTGATGCTATATGTACATATTACAGCAAGTGTTACACCGTAAAAATGTAATAGTTTGTACAGTGCCCGGCCAATATCTTGAGCCAAAAGCGACGTAGTGGAGGTAAGTTTTCGAATGTACACTTCTGGACATAATAATGGTCACTGTGGACGTCGAAAACTTTAAATAGTTTATTTAAGTAAAAACACAAAAAAAAACATTATTTTACCGTTAAAAAAAAACTTTAAACCTTCGAATTAAATAACCGTGCTAGTTTATCAAACTAGATTTCAATGTCTATTTTAGTAGATCTACGTCTGGTGTCCTATATACGGTAAGAAACTCGGAGTTTTTGCTTTGTTTTATGATGCGTTTATGTTTTGTTTTATGACTGACAGACATGTTGCACCTATGGTCTTTTTTATAATTTCCGAATCTTGTTTAGATCCCTCCCTGGTTCATATAATAGTACACGTCATGTCTCTTTAACACTATGTTACTTTTGCGCGGCATTGTCCAAAAATATTTTTAGTAATATAACACAAATTAGTAGTAACTAAAAACAAACAAACAGAAACAAAACAATAACAAGATTTTAACAAAAAAAAAATAATAACTAAACAAGAAAAAATAACTTGACTCGAAATTGGCTAATAGCACTGCACGCAAGTGTAGTCAGTTGCTAGCGGGGCGCAAGCGCAGCGCGGGAGCCGCGGCACTGCTTCCGGCCGGCGCGGCTGATCGCCAATCGCGTGGACGCGTTGCTTCGAATTCCCCTTGCGCACCCTTCGATACGCCAAAGATACCGTAAAACCGTCACTGCGCTGCCAAAGTCATTGGCTCAAGTTGTTTGCCGGTTACTGTACATTAACGTTTTATCCCAACTTTACGAATGTACGGTTGTTATACAATGCTAAAACTTGCACCCGTATTGTAATCTTAATATCAGTTTTTTTACAAGTACATTACACTCTAGTCTAGGTCCAGGATAGGATAAAACTTATATTTTTAACTACATACATAGTTATTGTATTGTATATGTTTTAAATTTATATGTTTATTTGTAAGTTTTAAGATATTAATTGGACTGTAAGGTGTTGTAGACCTGTGTATGTCCTAAAACTGCATCCAGAACCACCGGAGGACGGGCATCAGCGTCCTCTTGGTTAACGGTGGTGAGCATTCTGCGATCCCCAAGCCGCCTGCCAAACGTGGTAATTATGGCTACCCTATATTAAGGAGGAGGCCTTCGTCCAGCAGTGGACGTGTTCTGGCTGACGATGAAAGTGTTGTATCGTGAAGTCTTCATAACGGTCGTTTAATATGTAAATCAATCATATATTGTTTCAATCTTCGTCGATACAAATAGTCCACTTAAAAATATTATGAAAGTCTAGAGTAAGCTCGTGAATACAATTATTATGCAAAGCATACATTGCGGAAACATTGGGTGCGGTCCGAAATCAGCTAACAGCTGATGTTAGCGGCACAAAGAATACATATTTTTGCCGTAATGGTTCTCTTATTAGCGCTGTTGGCGTCTACCACTTTTGGCGTATTTCGGACCATAATAATAATTATATATAATAACATATTTTTGGAACCTAGTTGGACAGGTAAATTTAAGGCTGTTAAATAAAAAAATATATGCGAAAGCATTTAATATACCTAAATAGTAATTAAGCATTGAAATCATTTTTTTTTATCCGTTTCCTAAATTTCATGTAATATTTACGTGACTGCTGAGAAGTCAAATAAATACTGACTCTTAATGAAAATAAGATTTTTATAAGTTTTGAAATTAAAAGCGATAATGAAGCTTCGCTAACGCCCTTTTTTGCGCTCTATGTCATTTTGATGATTTGCTATATCACGCACAAACCTTGGATAAAATTAAACATTTTTGATCATTATCACTATCTACTAATATCGGCTAATTATAATGAGGCCCTTTTTTTTGTGAATATTGTTATTTTTTTTGTATAGGTAAGTAATTTCCTTGAATAGGTATAATATGTCCGCAGTAGAAGTGTGCGCCGATAGCTTTCCTGCCGGCGCGGCGCCGGCGTCCGATCTTTAATTGGCCGGCGATGGCGGCGTCATCGGCGTGGTTGGTGTAAATAGAAGAAATAATGCAATAAAACCACTTTTATTTACTTTAATACAATAAGGGCAGTCTTGCCAATCATTACTAAAATAAATGAGTTTCTTTTTGTCAACATAACACAAAATGATGCGGACATAGAAAATACTTAAGGAACCCAAATCTCTATGGAAGCTGAGTGGATCCAGGTTGTTGGTGAGCTTCGGATCATCAACAATTCTAGTGGCTCGCCTCTGGGAGTCCAGAGGCTGAAGCTGATATTGCGGTGCACCATTCCAGAGGTGGTATGCTTCATGTCAGGTCGTACTTATGTTTTGTAAAGCAGAAGCTGCTAACCTGGCGTGAAGCATCGCCACACATCAAGCTTTTTGGAGGCTAGTTTCACCGTAGCCTCTAAGCGACCCCGAAACCATAATTGTTCGCCCGGAGAGAAAACTGCAAATCCAGGTGTCCACAGGCCTACAGGCACGACGGAATTCCAGGTAGTAGTTTGGATAATAGCGCCTTGTGCCAAACTCTCTAATATCTTAGCGATATCGCCGCCAGTGCTTCCTCCTTACTCTTGATGGAGCCATAAAGAATAAGGGAGGATGAGGACGCTATTATCCTGCAGTTCGCCGATGCGTGAGACACGCCAGAAGGTCACCAGCCGAAAGCCCATGACGAAATCCGTATTAAAGATCGCTGATGCTCTTCTGGGTATCCAAAGATCCCGGCCGTTGACCAAACATTCCATCATTTTGATGAGTAATAAGGTGATGGCAATAGGGCGTATTTTGACGGCTCTGTACGATAACCCTTTTTGGGGATCGGATGGACAAAATCGAGTTTCCATGAGGATGGCACACAGCCCGAGGTGTAGTAAAGCCGAAACAGGCGCGTTAAGATAGGAGTCAATTCTACTGCGCACTTCTTAAGAAAAATATATACTGGCTAACCCCGCCGCAGCGCCTCCATAACGCGTGCGCAGCGACGCTGCTGCGCTTGCAGGTCGCAGAAAGAAACATGCACGGTTTGAAAAATAATTGTTTTTATTATATTTGGCGCCGATTTCACGCTGATGTGATGACCGGCGCGGCGGCGGAGGCAGCGTGGTTAAAATCGTCTTCGGCGGCGTGCGCCACGCCGGTCCGCGCACACCTCTAGTCCGCAGTCTAACCAAACAACCGCAGGTACATTTATTTAAACTACTAAATAATATTGTTATTGACGAACTTGAACACATGTGCCTACTATAATGTTCCTTGGAATCTAAGAAAACTATTATTTTAATATCACCTTGGGTAATTAGTTCTGTTATAAAAAAAAAATGATTGGTTAAAGCAAGAAGCTTGATCTTTTTTTTAGATATGTTTAGTGAATTTTGATTTGAGAAAATAAAAACCTCAATATTTTATTTTTATAGTTACTAGAAACAGAATAGGAAATATGTACATTATTTTATTGTCTCACAAAAAAGCTGACAATGAACAAAGTCAATAATCGAAAACACAATTAAAACATGTGCTTAGATAATAAAAGTATTAAACATTTTAGTTTCATGTTAGACGGAGAGCGCAATATTGTGGACAATGACGTCAGTAATCACGACTCCACAAATCACGTTTTTCACGGGAACTATCCAGATGCTTCCGAAAATCTTTTAACGCTTATATTTCAGAAATTAATCAGCCGATTTCAATCATTTCTTTAGTCTCTCTTACCATCAGCAGAGCGCCTGGTTTGTGTTACTTGTTACCATAAAAAGTGCACAAAGTGGTACAGTACCAGGAAGCAGTGGACTGTGAAGCGGTGGCACACTAGACCAGCGTTCTCTCGTAGTTCTCTTGTTTTTGTTGCATGAATTAAAAATGTTAACAGCATATTACCCAACACAGTATAATTACTATAATACTACAATTTTTTTTTTACTATAATTTTAGCAGAAATTTAACTGAATTGTGAGCAGTCGCCGAAATAAAGAAAACTTATACGAAATTATATAAAAAAAATGGTACAATGAAAATAGAAATGAATGCATTTTAATTTGAAACTATCTCGCAGTTTAGTACTATTAATTTAAATTTGGCGTTAGTCTGGTAAGACTGTGTGTTTGAAAGGTTGTATGAGTATGGCTATATGTGTGTGTTTACTGTATTAGTGTCGTATTTTTATTAGAACCTAATCAATATAATTAAACTGAATTGCAGGTTTCTTGAACAACGAAAATTTTGGTAAAAAAATATATTTACATAAATTAAAACTTAAGTGAATACCATCTTAAAAAATGTCTTGTATTATTCCAATATTATTATTATTATATTATGTGATTATTCTTATTGTTTTGTTACTAAAAGATCTGGGTACCATACATTGGCAGGCTTTATCTCTTAACATCAAGAGAGGGCCTTGTTCGACAATTATTTTATCATCCCTTTTTGTCCCTCTGCTGGGAAAAGTTATCTCCTAATATCATAAAAATACTGTCGCAATATTTAGTGACAAAATGTTAACTAATATTTTATGCTATACACAACCTTACGTAAATGCTTCGATGAAAGCACCGTTATATAACAGATTAATATTTTTTATTTGTGTTCAATTTAATCCAAGTATTGTATTCTGTATCTCTACAATTACGGTATAAAAATAATAAATATGTAACTGAGTTTTGTATAAATTAAATTAACTCTATACATGAGTAGGTAATAATTGTATATTTTACCATAATGTAAACGTGGTTTACCGAAAGCGGTGATATTCTAAACTTTGTAGAAACGTAGACAAGTAAAAGCGTTCGTTATTATTAAAAAAAATATTCAAGGGGAAAACGGTATATCTGTGGTATTTTAAGCCTTCGCTATGTAACATAAATATAGGAAATCTCGGTTGCTATAATGATACATTGTGATATGGAGTCTATAGATTAGGTAAAACGAATTCCCGCTCGTGTATCATATGACCTTATACAGAACGTTTGTGAGATAATGGACAAAATAACTATAAAAACTAACTCGACTCTATTAACTTTCATAGATTGAAAACTGATACTACCATATTTTTTTAGAATTGGTAGGTACGCGTAAATAGTTAACTCACTTTAGACAAAAACAAGTAAAAATCATGATCATCAGACCTGAGACGTCCACAGCTGAACGGCAACTTGCTATTTGCATCCACCGGTTGCCCGCAACTTTTACAATGTCGTCGGTCCTCCTATTGGGAGGTCTACCTACGCTGCGTCTTCCAGTTCGTGGTTGCCACTCGTACAGTGATTGCTATTTATTGCAATAGTTCAAATATTTTTAAGTAAAGTAAATAAAAAATAATAGTGTTTTGTTAGGTACATGGGATTTGCCCAATAAGTTTTTAGCTTAATCAATATCCTATTCTTAGTTTTTCGTTCTGATAGCTAAACAAGATAGATTATGTAAACCATTTTCGGAAGTAAGAAGTGCGATCTAGCTAGGTTATGTTTTTTTTTTTAATTTTTTTTTGTCAGTGTTGGCATTTATTGTTTTTTTTTAACTCATTTATGTTATCCTACATATATTTTTTACTAAATCGATAAGAGCGTACTTTCATTTAGTATATTATTATTATACACACTCATATATTCAATTTCTTAATTTTTTTGTTTTTTTTTCAATATAAATACAAAAAGTATAAATATTATAAAAAACTTTAAAAATAAGGTGTCGCCAGCAGCTGGGTAGGGCTCAAGCTGCCGGTGGTTGGGGCTGCAGAATGAGGAACCTCCTGACAACATGTGCCGTGTCAAGGACCACTGCTTTATGTATCTGACCCTTATTATTATTATTATTATTAGTTAATATACAATGGTGTCGATTCTGTTGCACGGCTCACTAAAGCTAACTTAATTTGACAAGTAAAATACTGCTAGTCAATTATTGTTACATTTTTAACAGTAGCAAACAACTCAACGCAATTAAACGGTGCGGTTTTCAGATGGATTACGAAGTTCAGCTTCAGTATGCGTCGAAAACGTCTAGTCTGCACCGCAACACCGCAGTGGAAGATCGTCTCATTTATCCGCGACTTTCGTTTATGCAATTTACGAGTAGACGATTCCCCTTCAAAGAAGTTACAATCATTCGGAATGTGGAGGCAGATGTTTTTTATACATTGGTTTTCGTTATTCTGTTTGGGGACTTCAAACAGGACGTGGGAGGTGTGATTTCATGAATAGTCTAAAAATACTACAGGTTCTCGCTTTGCCTACTGGTAATGCCTTCAGTTTTTATAGAATGTGGTCACTTTCATACGCAATTAAGCTTTTGAACATACTGAATTACTCATCAATATACATCAACATCTAATAAATACATAAACATCTACCTTTCGCAGGTTTTTTTTAAATATCTGTTCGCAATAACGTTAGCCCGGATCCTTCTTTCCTTATCATTGATAAAATGCATACACTCTTACAGTGATTGCTATGTAGTGCCATAATGTAGCGCTCGTGGCGTAGCTTGTCTAGGTGATTCTAAACGATCACCGATGTTAAGCAACGGACGGTCCGGTCAGTCTTCGGATGGGTGACCGTGAGTGGTATTTATTTCTGAGCGCTACCGTGGGTCGGATGACACGTTAAATTGTAGGTCCCGGTTGTTTGTTCTAGTTTCTATAACAACAACCGTCAGCCATGACAGAGGCCTTCGGGCGGCACATTAACTCTGACACTAGGGCTGGCCACTCAGCCTATACGAACATACATAATATAGTGCCATAATTCAAATATTTATGTATGGACAAAAAATTATACAGTGTCAAAGTTTAGTATCAAACTTTTTTGTTATAGGTACTTGGGATTCGCCCAGATGAGGTTGCTAGCTAATTCAATACCTATATTTAGTTTTGCGTTGTCATAGCAGAACAAGATAGTAATCCATACTCGGGAATAAGATGTGCGATCTAGTCAGGTTATTTTTTTCCTTCATACAATTTATTTAATAAAATTAGAAATATTAAAAAAAAATGGCATTTATTGTTGTTTATATTTTTAAACTCATTTATTTTATCCTCCATTTTTTTTTATTACTATACTATATCGATCAAAGCATACATTAATTTATTATATATTATTATTATTAGTATTTTTTTTAATACAATCATGTGACAGGACGAGCAAGGCGTTCGCCTGGTGCTAAGCGTCACACCTGCCACTAACAGTAGAAGTGCCAGAATTGTGAACTTGCGAACACAATCCTGCGCCGCACTGCACTGCGCTCGTCACCCTGAGATATTAGATGTTAAATCTCTTCATACCCAGTAATTTCTCTGGTAACATTGCCCTTCAAACCGGAACACAGTAATGCTTGCACACTTCTGCTTGGCGGTTGAATAACTGGCAAAGGTGTGGTACTTCCCCAGGCGGAATCTGCAGTAGAGTCCTACCACTAAAAAAAATATACAAATATACAACTCTTTGCCAGTATTTTATGTATTTTTTAATGTGTCGTAAAGAAAATCTATACCAAAATGTTTCAGCTTTGTAAGTACGCTTTGTCGTACAAATGTGTTGTAAATTTTATAATAAAATAAAATCAAACAAAGATATAAATGTTATGTATATTTTAGGAACTAAGTATTTTGCGTCTGAGAATGTTTTATGGTATTTAATAGTTTATTGGAAAAAACATATTATTATATAGTGAGTAAGAATTGATGTTCAACGCTGATATGGAGTTTAGGTTAACATGTCATCATCATCATCAGCCCGGAGACGTCCACTGCTGAACGAAGGCCTCCCCCTTAGACCGCCACACTGTACGACAACCTGCCATTTGCATCCACCGGTTGCCCGCGACTTTTACAATATCGTCGGTCCATCTAGTGGGAGGCCTTCCTACGCTGCGTCATCCGGTTCGCGGTCGCCACTCAAGAACCTTTCTTCCCCATCGGTTGTCAGTTCTTCGAGCGATGTGTTAACATGTACAATCGAATTATCAATTATTAGGCTCAAGGAAAGTATAGATTAGTGTGTTGTGATCCTATGCTATGAGCTGATGATCCTTCAGAATTTGTTGTGCCATCATTACCTACTGTAATTTTAGGTAAGTAGTAAATTATTTAGGTGTTTGTAATGTTAGCGTTAATTCGACTGCGGTTTCCTTTTGGCCCTTACTTTAAATATGTTTTAGACTTTAGAGATAAGTATTTGTTATTGTTATCGTATACAAATTATAAAATGATAATTATTGTAACATGACATGTTGGTATTTTTATAAAGTTCGCGTAAAACGTCCTGCATACGATGTAACCAAAACCCTGTACAACCCTCGCGAGCAATTATTTTGTCGAATCTAGAACAACACAACTTAAATATTAAAAAACTAAATAATAAATCTGACTACTTTCTAACGAATTTAGTTAAACCTGACTTCTATTCAAAGCAATTTTTTTTAAGCACACCTCTTGGAAGAAGGTGTGATTAAATAAGGAAGGGCTCAAAGAGTAACCTCTTTGAGCACTTTCTTTTGATGCATAACACGACATGCTTAGCCGAGAACGAAAGAGACCGACAGGCGAATTAAGGTTATAAAATCCATACTATTGAGATACGACATTGTGTCAGCCACATTCGCAAAGCAAAAGAATTTACTGTGACATCACACATTTAATGCCATGAGGGTGCTAAAATGCGTCGATTAACAACATATTAGTCCATTTACAACTTATTTGTGTAAGTAATTTAGAAGGTACAGAGGATCAGATTAGTATATTTGCACACAAATATATGTACATAGCCGACATTCATAAATCGACTGCTCTCATAATCGTCCTTATTCTTATATAAAGTTTAGATAAATTCGTTATTGCTTTGCATGCAGCGCCACAGTTAATGTTGAAACCGCGGCGTTTGTACTTCTATTTACTTAGAAAGCCAATTACTAAATGTTTTATCATTATGTACATAAACATTTATAGTTAACTAGCTTTTGCCCGCGGCTTTGCTCGCGTAGTAATGTTGAATACTGGAATTCGGTTAAATCGGGGCCCAACTCAAATGAATCACTAAAATACGTATATTATTGCATTTTTTCCAAGCCGCTTGCAAGTCTTTAAGTTTGCTTGAGGATGACCAAATTTAATATTAAAAATTAAATTAGCAGCTTAGGCTGTACAGTATCTATAATAATTATGTCCGTCAAACAGTCGTCTGCGTGGACCTACAAAAAAATAGCCTATGTCCGTTTCCAAACCTTATGCTATAACTACCTATCCAAAAATGCAGCTCCATCTGTTCAGCCGACCAATAAATACGCCCATCCCCGTCCCCATTCCCAGCCTCATCCCTATAAGCGGCCCCTTCCCCATCCCCATCCCGATACCAAATATCATTTTAATATGAACACGCCCATCCCCGTCCCCATCCCCGTTCCCTCCCTCATCCCCATCCCGAACCCAATCCTCACCCCATCCCATCCCCACCCCCATCCCGATTTCAACTTTCATCTTAATATGGACACGCCCATCCCCGTTTCCAGCCGCATCCACATCCACATCCCATCCCCACCTGTCCCCACCAAATCCCCACCCCATCCCCATCCCCATCCCGATACCAATTGTAATCTTAATATTAACATGCCTATCTCAGTCCCGTCTCCGTTCCCAGTATCATCGCCACCCCCACCCCCACCCCCATCCCCACATCTATCCCCATCCCTATACCAAATTCCATTTTAATATGTACAGCCGTTACAAAGTTAAGGAGAAACAAACGTACTATCACTAAAACTTAGTTTTTTTTTATACTAACGGGAGCTGATTTTGAAAAAACTGTGACACCCGTATCTTCTTATTTTTATAGTAGAATATGTATACCAAGTTTTGTATCAATCGAACCAGAGAATAAAAAGTTTCATACAAACTTTAACACCCCATTTAACCCCCTTCGGGGTAAATTTTCGAAAAATCCTTTCTTAGTGGGCGTTTACACCTCTCCAAAAACATACCCTTCAAATTTCAAGTCTCTACGTTTAGCGGTTTGGGCTGTACGTTGTCTATATGTCAGTCAGTCAGGACAAAGCCTTTTATAGTTATAGATAAACAGATTCAAATTTTAATGTTCATTAAGGTGTCTTTGTTTTTTTACTTTTAAGCATAGGGCAGGGTTTCAGTTACAAAACAATGTAAATGTTGTTTTATGTAATTAACTTTTTAAAGCCGCGAAGAAAATTGTTTAATTCAAAATATTATAAGAATTTGTTATAAATATTTTTATGTTATATAAAACTGTACGTGTCAATGTACGTACGCTGCTTATCAGAAGGCACGTTTATAATAAAAGTGGAGGTACGGCATAACCGGATAGAGTCCATTCTGTCACACATCGATGTGTGACAGACGGCATAACCGGATAGAGTCCATTCTGTCACACATCAATGTGTGACAGAATGGACTCTATCCGGTTATGCCGTACCTCCACTTTTATTATTGCCTTACGTACACTGGAGTAATTAAGACGATTCGTTTTGTGAGATTCTGTGGCGCATATTTTTAACTATTAACCTTAGAAGTGGGTGCAACAGCTCTATATTATATATCTCTAAATAAATGCAAACGGCCTGTATGCCGAGTAGAGTGCAAATCAGTAAAAGTTATGTTTAAAGAACTACTAACAAAGCTGACAACTATCTCTTTTCAGTTTGTTGCCCGTGGTCCTAACGCGTGGTTTTAGTAGTAGGACCACGGGTATTTTTTTCCCCGGTGGTCCAATTGGTAGGATCACGGGAAAGTCGTACTTCTGATTCTTTATCTGGAGTGCCAACTGAGATGTTGCTTGCTGTACATTGATCAGTGTGGTTCGAAGCAAAAGTGTAATATTTAATATGTGGTATCTTGTATGAGAATGAGTTTTTTCCCACTAGATGTGGGTTTTTGCAAATTCATTTTCATAGAAGACTTTTTTTAGGTTTCTTTACCCTGTAAACCATGTAGTAACATGTATAACCGTATAGTATAAAAAAACATATAAAATTTAACCATATAGGTTATGGGCTGGTTCTGCCCATCCAAAGGTTGCGTGGAAGAAATCGCTTAAGATGATAAGGCCGCCCTTGTACTGCTGATGTATGTACCATGATTCGTTTTAAGATGTTTTACTGTTGGTGTACAATGAATATGTATTGTATTGTATAGATTTATATTAAAATGTCGTCGGCCAAAATGTTGGGTGCGGCGTATAACAACATGACGGGTGCAGGCCCTAGTGTTTTTATGTCGAGCTACATAATTATAGCCTTTTCCGAAATCACATTAGGCACCACGAGCTTATGGCAGTGAATTTCTGTGTTCAAATTGACTATTTAAATAAATGTGAATATTTATAAAAAAATGTTTTTCCTTTCCAACCCCAAATTTAATAAGCGAAACATATATATTCTGCTGTAGTATGAGGTTACACTACTTTATAAATAAAACAAATGTTCAAATAGCTTTTTTATCAAATCTATTCACAAGGAGCTACTTTGTTCCTCGCAAACAGGGCAAAAAAAAGCTCTTGTTTGCCCTAGGATCGAAAAGTGATTGGAATTTGGAATATAGATATTGTTAGTCAAACTTCGAATCACCAAAGATATCAACCACGGGCATTCTATGAACAAGTAACAGGCTGTATGATAAAGGAGCACGAAAAAATCAATATAGAAAGCTATTGAAAAATTTCAAACGCGCTAAATGCATTCCGCATTTGATCGTACAAAGATAATACAATACTGGTTAGTAATTGTTTACTCAAATTCGGATTTTACTTAATTTTATTTTAACCGAGTGTATCTTCCTCAACCAAAAGCGAGAAGTGAGTTTGAGTAGTGAGAATGAAATAAACGTAGGTACTATTCTTATTCATAAGTTGCACTTACATTTTCTCAAGGTGATATGAAGTAGAGTGTCCACCTCGGGATCAACACTATTTTAAGCTTGAGGACTTTGAATCCCTCTAAAATCCTTCACAACGCTCTGGATTCCAAGAAACACTCTCGCCTTAAAATAGTTGTTTGCTCCCTTGGTAAACAATCCACTATTATCTCGCTAAAAAGTAAAATTATAATAATTTTACAACGCATCGATGCGAATCGACATTGCATTAGAATTGTATATGTACCTATATATAAGACTAATCTCTTTTTTAATGGCCTTTTAATGGTGTCAGGTAATTTACCATATAACTTCCTTGATGTTCAGTAATGGCAAGGTCGAAGATGATTAACAGCTTAATTAACCGAGTGAGCGAAGCGAACGAAGTCTTTGCAACAACAAGCAAAATTTGCTTTCATCTGTGCGGATGTTGTGATTTTGGTACTCACGTACAGGACGTATTTTCAACATATTTTAACGATACTTGGTAAGTATAAAGATTCTACAATTTCCTAGTTTTTTTTAAATCGACGTTGATTTTTGTCTGAAGGGTAGTTCCCCAAGGGTAAGGGTAAGGGGAAGGGTAGTAGGGAAGTGATGGTAAAGTGAAAGATGGTTAACACGCTTAACCTGTTAAAGGTTTCATTTAGATTATCGACAATGCCCTCATGAAGAGCAGATATAAGCAACGATTAACAAGAAAACTTGATTTTCCCTCATTCGGACCGCCGCTGGCACCATCTACGAAAAGTTTTGCCCGTGGAACCTCGTTTCCGTAGTTAGTCTCCCACAACATGCAGAGCGTACACATTTTAATTCGAAGCGCAACTAGACTAGCTACGAGTATTTCCATAAAGGTACAATGTTCTACGAATCTCGACGTAATCAGTTATCACTTCTAGTTATCAACAGAACTGTAACAGTTGTATTATTTTACGGAAATACGTTTTCGTGTAGATATCCATTTTCGGTCGCCTGGGACTGCTGTGAGGAGGGTCGGGCACTAACTCGGAGGATTAATTTTAACCATTGCTCTGAATTAAGTCCACGGCGCGGTAAGTTTTACAATCATTTTTTTTTAAATATATGTACTTGGTTACTGGTTTATGACGATCATAGCGTTTTCGTGAGTTCGATGTGTATCATGTAATACGGGATTAAGCTGAACCGCAGTACTAAGCCGAAAGAAGCTCATTGTACTCATCAGTAAGAAACACTTTTACTTTATAAAAAAATGACATTCATCCTCGACAAAATATGTGGAACAGCTGTTTTTTTGTGATTTCTAGGTTGGCCGATAGCAACAGTCGTTCACAATGATGAGAGCAACGACCTCCTTTCGGCTTAGTAATACTGTTCTACCTAACCCTGTATAGATCGCAAAAAAGTTTTATTTCGCTGTTTCACTCATAAAAGTTATAATTTTTGTACAAAGTAATGCTAATATAACTAACGATAAAAATTTAACCTACCGTAGATATTTTTACAACACATTTGCTCAAAAAGTTCATTTACGAAGCCTGTATACATCGTTCGAAAGTTAAACATTAAACAAAATACAACGGAGCGTGCGGTAAAGCCTTTACCGCATGCTCAGGTGTACAGCGCCGTGCGTAAACTTTACGGTATTTTTTAATTTCTATAGATATATATAAGTATTCCATCAAGGAGTTTGATATTATATTTTATTATTAAAACCGACGTGGTTTTGACACATTTTTGTTTTATTTATACGGGAATACTCACGTTTAATTAAATCAGATACTCCGACTATAGTTTCGATCACATCCGGTGACCTTTTACAAAGAGTGAAAACAGAGCCCGATGCGCGTGCAGCTGCGTCCTGCTTAGCACTGGAAACGTGGTAATAGATATAACTATAAGTATAGCTATGTTTTTAAAGCTTAAACAGGAAGAAAAATTATGACCTCCGGCCGGACTCGAACCTGCATACGAGCAGTCTCTATGGGTTTCCGTCCCAACTGCTTTGCCAATTAAGCTACAGAAGTATCTTGCCTTAGATGCCAAATTTCTCAAACTGTTCTATAAGTATAGCTTTCCAAAATGACTAGAATCGCAAGGGAAGGAAGTAGTGATCGCCTCGAGTGAACCATCACCGCTTTTGCTACTGTGTGTGTGGGCGAGGGAGTGTAAGTACAGTAGAATTCAGATATAACGACTTCGCTTATAACGGCGAGCATTTTTTTGCGACGACGATGTTAACTCTTGTTTGGTTTCATAGTGAGTTACTAGGGAAACATATCCGTTTATTACGACATCGGTTTAAGCGACCAACTGCTTATAGCGACCTATTTTGTTAATATACCGGTTATAACGACGGGCAGTGATTTGTTTACAAAAACTGCGCACCGATACCTCGCCGCCCCGCGCTCCTGCTTCTCCCCGCGAGCTTATACATATCCTTATTAGCGCGCGTAAATCACAGTCTGTTGTGACAAGTTTTAAAGCTCGCCACAATGAATTCTTGTAGGTACATTTATGTATCTCTTAGTATATATTACAGTATACATAGAATGTTTAAGTACCATAAAAGATATAAATGTAAATTTGTATTAAATGTTTTATTTACCTATATATAAACGTATCTAACTATACTATTACATAATATACATATTAAAAACAAGCTTATATTATCCGGCCGCTTTGTGCGTCGTCCGGTTAGTACGACGTAGTTTGGCCGGCCCCTTGAGGCTCGTTATATCCGGTTTCTACTGTACCTAAATAAGAATACCAAAAAAGTGCAAGCTAATTTGTACAAGGCAGTGTGTAGCGCTTGGCTCGTTGCGGCCGAGCAGGATGCGCAGAATGAATATCCATACCGTTCTATACAAATGGAGTACAAATTAGCTTGCACTGAATACAAATATAGTACAAATTAGCTTGCACTGAATATGACCTGATTGCGTAGTTATATTGTGCACAGATATATTGTGGTTTAACTATGTACGCGTTTTTATGGGTGAGAATCTTCTCTATACCTACTACACATGTTATTTTTTTATTTTTTCCTGAGCTGCACGGTCTCCGGGGTCCGTGCCTTTGGCAAAACATTTTTTTGGAACTAACAAAAAAAACTTTTATGTTAGAACCTAATAATTATAGGTACAGTAGGCGGTGTGGTTTCGTAGACCGGTCCTCTGGAGAGGCGCGACTCGCATCGGGCCAGGCGATATGTTTGCTCTGGGTAAGCACTTCAATCGAGCTAGTACTATTCAATTGGAAGTCAATAGCACTTTCAAACTTTCAATTGCTATTACCACGCCAAGTTTGCGTCTCGAGGAGAAAACTATCAAGAAAATAAGTTTGTTCGATGAAGTCTTTTACACAAAGAATATGCTGTAAAATAACATCGCGACGTTTAGATCTATGTAAATAGGTAAGTAATATATTCCAACTAGAGGTCTACTAGACTAGACTAACTAGAGGTCCGAGTGCGGAAGAAATTCGGACCGCCCCCAAAATTCACCACTTTAAATCATTCCGAGTTAAATCTACCGACTCTATCGACTCTACCGACTCTATCGACTCTACCGACACGACCGACTCGACCGACTTCCCTTCCTTTGAATGAACTACCCAAATATAAATTTTCATCACTATAACTTAAAAATCAAAGAACTTTCCATGCAACATTCCTCCCCCCTTTCTCCCCTTAAATCGTACCTGTCAAAAAATAATTGAAAACATTATTTTTTATTTTAAATGAGCTATCCAAATCTAAATTTTCGTGACTAAAAGTCCATAAACAAAGGACTTTCATACAAACTTCCCACCCTTGGGGGTTGGATTTCGAAAAATCCTTTCTTAGTACACCCCTCCGCATCGAGTCGAATACACTCTCCAAATTTCAAGTCTGTACAACCAGCGGTTTGGGCTGTGCGTTGTCTGTCAGTCAGTCAGTCAGGACAGAGCCTTTTATTATATTAGATAGATGTAGCCCATTGTTGTGTTATTAGCATTTATTACTAGTAATTAACGCTAGCCGTGCACAAAACGCGGAATCAAAAATACTAAGCAATTACTTCACAAATACCAATAAGCATTAGTAATAAAAAAAAGTACAACAAATTATAAGCCATAAATAATATGAGTTTCGGCTAACTTTCAATATTGTCGTCGTCAGCCATAAAACGTCCAATGCTGGACGAAGGCCTCCCCCTTAATAGAGGGGTGTTGCCATAATCCCCACGCCTGGCAGGCGGCTTGGGGATCGCAGAATGCTCACCACCGTTAACTAAGAGGACGCTGCAGCCCGTGCCAATATTGTACTTACTACTTAATTAAAAAATAATAAAACATTTCTGGTGCTCGGGTAAAAACACGCAGTCCCTGATGCTACACCTATGGTTACCATAGAACATGCTACAAAATCTACGTGTTCATGTTTGAGTCATAGCGCACACGTCAACTCGGAAAACGATGGTCATAGTCCTTATTCCTTCGCCGTCCCTAACGTAAGTCGAAATGTCTCCTACTGGCCTGTAAACTTTTAGTAGGTACCTAAGATGCTTTAAAACAAGGTTTTAAAATAAAAGACGGTTTTATTTGCATCTGTCAATAAGCACACTTCTAATAGTGCCTTGTACAGCATTTGATGATGACTTAAAATATGACTTGGAGCTAAAGATTTTTTTATTTTTTTGTGACTGGTACGCCCTGGACGCTCTGAACAAGGCCTTTGCAATATCCAAAAATATCCTATCTCCTTGGTGGTGGTGCAGACACTGTAGAGTAACTAAATCGCTACTGAATTAATCCTCCTGTGCAGACTAAAATGTTGACCTGACTTCATGGCTAATATAATTAAATTTAAATTAAATATAACGTTGCAATCACTGACGATAGAGTTCTGAGGATCACTGCTCATACTTGGTGATGCACCCAAAACAGACGGCGAGCGAGCGAGTTAGCTGTGGATGAGTCTCGCCTCGTACATTACCTTGCGCCACAGATCATATAGCCTGTTGATGGCTCGTGAATATAATTTCTCCTACAAACACGACTCACCGTTGCGGGCAGGGGGCGACGTAACGTTATATGCTTGCGATTGGCCAATCACTGGGATGACGTAATCTGAGTTATGAAATTAAATGAAATTCTGAAGTACTCGCAATGGCTAGCAGTGGTTTTTAAACTACTAATTTTAGCATGAGGGGTAGTCGGACGAACAGTCAACAGGGTTTATAGTCATTGCCTTGCGCGGTATCCGAGAATGTAGTAGTTTGTAGTAGTGCTTTATAGCAATGATAGTTCAAAGCACGATCTGCTCGCACTCAGCAGAATGGACTCAAAACCCAACAATAAGCTGCCAATTAAGAAAACCATCGTGAGCAAACTACGTCATGGCGAGTACTTTCAAATCTCAAATCAACTTGGAAATCTGCTGGTTCGGCCAGCTTTACTTCTGAGCCGCTGTTGCCTTTTTATACTAGGTGCATTTACCGTCGATCACACCGTTTTAACATCAGGTGAGCTGCGGTCAAACACATAGCCTTTCGACCATAAAAATGTTCCTGATACTGCGCTCGGCAATCCCGACACAAAAAGAGTTTAGCATCCAGCATGAAGAAACCTGCAGTAGGGATTTGAACTGACCGGAATCGTCATCTGCCGGCAGCGGGCCCACGGTGCCGAAGAAGCGCTTGTCCAGCAGCTGCAGCAGCTGCAGCGCGCTCTCGTGTACAGGCGCTCGCGGGCACCCCGTGCACATCAGCGTCACGTTGATGATGGCCGTGTAGTGGTCGCACGGATACTCCCTGCCGACAACAGCGCACTGTTTTAAACATTACTGATTATCTAAAACTATAAGAATCTTTGTCTGACTGACTGCCTGATTTAATGACTGACAGACAACGCACAGCCAAAACAGCTGGTCGTACAGACTTTTACATTTGGGGGGTGTATTCGTCTTGATGCGTAGGGTGTACTACGAAAGGCTTTTTTTTTAATTCAACTCCTAAGGGGGGGGGGGGGGGAAGGGGGGAAACTTATGTATGAAAGTTCTTTGTTTTTGAACTTTTAGTCCTGAAAATTTAGATTTGGGTAGTTCCTTTAAAAAAAAAACCTGTTATCAATATTTTTTTGGCAGGGATGATTTAAAGGAGTGGTGGAATCTTGTATGGAAAGTTCTTTGTTTTGAAGTTATAGTGGTGAAAATTGATATTTGAGTAGTTCATTCAAGGGGTGGTAAACAAATTGCTAGGGATGATTTAAAGTGGTGAATTTAGGGAGTGGGACGAAGTCGCGGGGGACCTCTAGTTTCACCATTTTTTACTGCATCATCGTCATTCATAATCATCATCATCATCAGTTCGGAGACGTGCACTGCAGAACGAAGGCCGCTGTATGACAATTTGCCACCTGATGACCGCAACTTTTACAATATCGTCGGTCCACCTAGTAGAGGCCTACGTAGGCTGCGCCTTCCGGTACGTGGTCGCCACTCAAGAACTTTTCTTCCCCACCGGCTATTAGTTCTTCGAGCGATGTGGACTGCCTATTGCCACTTCTTTTTGTGCTTAGAGCATCAACGGCTTTTGTTTTCAAACTTATTTGTGTGGTATGTTTTTTGTCGCAAATAAAGTATTGTCTATTTTTGTGTGTCTTATCTTGTGACGCTTTGTCATCGACAACCATGGACGTAGCCAGGGGGGGGGGGGGGGGGGGGGGGGGGGGCATTGGTGCGTGTTTGATATTTGATGTTTTGATATATATTAGATCAATGTAAAAGTGATAGCTGGAGGTAAAAGATTTTATTATTATTTTATTATGATGGTTGGTTAAATTATGGTAATAAAGCGAAACTAACGTAGATGGCGCTGTTCATCCATAAAACGCACAAACGAAACGTCGTCACTACTACACAGAACCATTTGTACGCTGCGCGTCGGTCAAGACTGAACTTAAGACTGTTAGTTTTAAGTTGATCTTTCAGCACCATATTTTGAATATTTTTTGAAAGGGCTAATCAAAATACTTGATACCCATTACGATTAAATTAATGATGACATGCACCAGATTATACTACTATTCAAGTTTCAAGAGATATTATTTAACCCTTGAAAATCTTCCCTATTTTCCCATTCATAAAATATATTTTTGCGAAATAATAAGAAATAATGTTATTTATATTTTTTTGCAATATTAGTACATTATGATGCAAGTGTGCTATGTTGGTCATTACACTAGAGGCGGTATTATGTGCGCGAGCCACAGGCGAGCGCGATAAGGAAGCCGAGAGTGTATTGAAACAGAAGCACAAGAGTTTCATACGACTGTTTTCATCACACTTGCGAGGAAAAAACAAACTTTTTTTGATAATAATCAACCACACAGAGAAAACGTCAACAAGCATTTGCGAAAAATGGCGCCCAAACCAGCAATGCGCGCGCAGGTTGACATTTACTTCAGCGGCATAAGAACTCTCTGTTGGTATTACAAAAAAACTGTAAGTATTACCCGGCTATATTAAGAGTGCTTCGTATACATACGTCTAATTGCAGTCACGTACACACTTGACTTTACCGGGTTATACCTATTATAGCACAAGTGCCGTAATGTAAAGTAAAAAGCACGCGTGCGTAATAGCTTGGATTATGAGCCTAAAACCGATGCAATAAGATCCACTTTACGAGCAAGTGTGATTAAAAATACTTTACTTTGTTCTTTGTACGATAATAAAAAGCCTTGCTGACAGATTTACCCTGACTGCAACTTACCAACGTTGGGTGGCTATTGCCACCTAAGTAGTTTTTTTTTTTTAATTTAAAATTATTTATTTGTCTTTCTTTATTTTATTTTGTGTTTTTATATGGATCATGTGTCCGAAATAAAGAATTATTATTATTATTATTATTTTACTAGCTTTTGTAATAGTACATTATGATACGAGTGTGCTATGTTGGTCATTACACTAGAGGCGGTATTACGCGCGCGAGCCGCAGGCGAGCGCGATAAGGAAGCCGAGAGCGTAATGACTAATAGCACAAGAGTTCCATACGACTGTTTTCGTCACACTTGCGAGGAAAAAACAATTTTTTTTGATAATAATCAACCACACAGCGAAAACATCAACAAACATTTGCGGAAAATGGCGCCCAAACCAGCAATGCGCGCGCAGGTTGACATTTACTTCAGCGGCATAAGAACTCTTTGTTGGTATTACAAAAAAACTGTAAGTATTACCCGGCTATATTAAGAGTCCTTCGTATACATACGTCTAATTGCAGTCACGTACAAACTTGACTTTACCGGGTTATACCTATTATAGTACAAGTGCCGTAATGTAAAGTAAAAAGCACGCGTGTGTAATAGCTTAGATTATGAGCCTAAAACCGATGCAATAAGATCCACTTTACGAGCAAGTGTGATGAAAAGTATGTTATGAAACGTCTTTCGTGTTTTGTTTTATTTTTCTTTCTTAGTTAAATAATTATGTTATTTAGGTCAAATAGTATGCAAAAAGGAAAATATTTTTAACGGAATTCCTTTAGTTAGAACATGGGAAGTGAACTTGACCCTTGACATTACTAGAGCATGACTACTGGAGTAGTAAGTAGTAAAACAGGGGAAAAATACCTTGTTACCAGTGGTTAATACGGTAACGAAGGATCCCGCCATCATTGCACTGGCCATCTGGGGCTCCGCTTACCATCACGTGGCCACCAAGTTATAGAATATTGTTATTTTTAACCGGCTTCAAAAAAGGAGGTTCTCAATTCGAATGTATGTTTTTTTTTAATGTATGTTACGCGATTACTCCGCCAATTATGAATTGATGATGATATGATTGATAGTGAACTAGATGCGTATAAATGCGTCGAGTTATCCAAAGTCAGTCAGTCAGTTTAATCATGGTGCTTGCTTGTGTTGTATTTTAAATCACATTCTTCTCGAGCATGTGATATGGTTTCAACTTACGAGTCCGAAGATAACTCTGCGCGCAAATAGTGGCGTTGCAATCAAAAACAAATTTCAACTTTTGAGAATCCAAATCCAAAGCAATATCACAATCCATTTCTAGTTTGGACGCGGGTAATGTTATCAGAAAACACTCAGACTTCTAGAAATTGATCGCTGTATGAGATCCAATGACAAGCGTTCCGTGACATTCAGGCTCGGTTAGTTTTACAAATAGCCGACGCGCAAGTTCCTGATTAGTTCATTAACGGGGCGCAATCTCCCGAACATGTCACAGCGGATTCCCTTGATGAGGGCTGAAAGGAGAGCTACGCGGGGTGACATCCAACCGTCACAATTTAAATTCACACACAAAAACGAACACGACATGACGGGAAAAGTTTATTAGCACATTTAAAATTCAAGATACTTTTAGTTGCCATATGGAGAATTCGTATGCATCATCATGTTATACTAATGTATGAATACCTTAATTTTTTTATACCTAGGTAGTATAGTAGGCTAAGTAGTTTTTGTAGTTTGTTGTAGTTAATAAAGGCTTATACCTAAAAAAAATGCCTATATGTTCAGTAGTGGTGAATGTCGTGTTGCGTTCACCCATGGGCGTATCTAATGGGGGGGTAGAGCACAGAAAAGCGAAGGCTCTACTCTTAGGTTAGAACGGGTGTCAAAACGATGTTGTAAAGCAATTGTATGGAAAACCGCTGTCGCCAGTTTCACACATCCAAACGCATCAATCGCGAGTTGTCTTTTTGAGTAATCCCAGACTAAAAAAACTGCACGATTGTACATATTATTTTTGGTATAGGGGAAAGTTAATAAATAAAAAATGTGAACCTACGAAACATAAATTATGTAAAATACTTCTAGATTGAATTGCACGTAAAGTTGCAGATACAACAATCAATCAATTGATTGATTGAATTGTATTATTTTCTTCTCTTTTTATTCTATGGCTTTGAGCTTCTTTTAGGGGCAGGGGCAGCATTTTTCCCCTCCCCCATCCCATCTCCCAATAATTTTGTGAAATAAATATTCGGTCAAACAATATTATCTAATCTATCTAATACTGTCCGAGTCAGAATCACTGTCCTGACTGACTGACAGACAACGCACAGCCTAACCCGTTGGTCGCGCAGACTTGAAATGTGGAGGGTGCATTTGTCTCGATGCGTAGGGGTGTCCTAAGGAGTTTTCGATATTGAACCCAGGGGGTAAAAATGGGAAAAATGTTTTGTATGAAACTCCTTTGTTTTTGAAATTTTAGTCGTGAAAATTTGCATTTGGATAGTTCATTTGCTGTTTTTAATATTTTTTAAGGTATGGTTTAAATCAGGATACAATTTTGTATGGAAACTTCTTTGTTTTTAAAGTTATACTGATGAAATTGGTATTTGGGTAGTTCATTTAAATAAAAAATGGTATCTAAAATATTTTCATGACAGGACTTAGAGATTGGAATTGGGGATGAGATCTTGCATGGAAAGGAAAGTTCTTTGTATTGAAGTTATTGTGATGTTATTCGTATTTTGTTTGACTTTTTAAAACAAAACCAGTACAATTTTTTGCTGGGGTTGAAAAGGAGTAGAAGAAAAAAATTTGTAACCCAGTGGTATAGTAAGATATATGGAATCGAGTAGAATTTCTTCCGTACGGGGAGTACGTCCACGTATTTCAAAATAAAAATTATTTGAAATGAATTTATGTAAAAAGAATGTTTATTCCAAATAATATTAGTATGTAGTAAATGAAAATGAAAATGAAAAATGAAAATGAAAATGAAAAATGTTTATTACATTAGAATACACGTTTTAAACAACAATTGTGGAGGCCTTCTTTTGAGTATAGCAATACTTGTGACAGAAGACCTCACTCTTCCATAACCATTACAAATATTAGTGTATTTATCGTACATAAATGTAAGTATCATTAGGTATGAATTTATGTGACAATCAGCTTAAAAATGCAAAATTTATGAAACACAGAAAGTATAGTAAGTAATAAAAATTATGAAAATTAGAAAGAGGTAAATCCTCCAAGATGTAAGTAGATAAGATAAGATGTATGTAGTAAATAAATATTAGATTGCATGAAAAATTATGCGAACCGATTTAGTATGAACTGAAGACTTGAAGAGATATTTAAAAATAAGTTGCTTATTTTTTATGCTGACTGTTTATATGCTCCATCCCAACATAATAATATCGTCTCGTAGTTAGTGATGAACTACCCCGTAACCTAAGTCGCGGTAGCCATTATTCGGAGAAGACGCGCATCGGAATCTTAAACACACTTCTCGCCAGCGACAATGATAAAATGAATGGACGGGAAATAAGCGCACGGATTTTGAAGACTATATGTTGAGCGCCAGCGCTCCTCTCGCGACCGGGCATCCGTCAGTACATTAAGTACGCTTCGCGCCACTATTTTGATGCGGCCCCTCACCATCCCAATCCACTCATAGTCCAAGCCTCGAACTATACGACAGACACGACAGACCCACCTCCCTTCCGTAGACGCCCCAGACTAGTAACGACAGAAACGACAATACAAACTTCTAATACATGTACATGTGTTCTCTTTTTGTCATGCAGTAATTAGATTCGCTATCTCTATTTTCTGGCAAATGTAATATGCTTACTTTTGGCTAGGTATGCTTGATTGTGTTGACTTGTTAATTTTGAACGATTTGCAAGTGCTGGGGCCCGTCCATTCCATTATCACTGTCGCTGCTTCTCGCAATGTTGATCGAAATTGGGCGAGGCGCATAGGCGACCTTGACGGGAGGGGTGCCTGCGGGATGAGAGAAGTGCCAGACGGGCAATCCCCATTCGTAGTGGCCGTACTGGTAGCCGGCGGGGCCACTAACTGAACCGTGGAGACCACGGGCGTTCGGACGTAGGTCCGTCCGGCGCCTAGTTTGCTGGTGTGGTCTCCGAGGTAAAGAAGCTTGGGCTCCCCGAGACCCTAATGCGCTGCGCTGCGTTGGAAGCGCTGACGATACTTTTTTTATCAGACAATTTTACGATTCCTGTAGGTAGGATAGGTGAAACTATGGTGCAGTTATTTTACTTTCAAAGTTTTACTTTTCAAACACAACGAGGACACAACAATTACTAATCTGACTCCCATTTCCATTAAAGGTAGGCTAGACGGCTCCCGAGGGCATTGTCCGACCCGAGCATTACCAAAGGAGCCTTAATCGTTTTACTTAGTAAAATTATCAAATTAAATAGTCTCCAGATTTGTTTCACGACACACTTTATACACCGATTTTGGTACGTAGTATATTTATATACGGTGTGTTTCATATACTTAAAGCATTAAGGTAGTCCACCACAATGTAAAATTTTTAGAGCATCTAGTTTGCTAATTCGAGGCAAAAAGATCCCTTTACATAATGACTAGTCACATCATAAACTTTGTATGAGGCACAGTTTTTTTTTCTAGAACTTTTCCGAATTGTTCTTTTCAAGTCGTTCACTTTCATAGGTACAAAGATAATAATATAATACTATACTAGATTATACAAACAATCGCTATCAAATGTTTTCTTGGCAAACACTTGCCGTCTTTAGGATAAAACACTAAAACGTATTTATTTTAGTTAAAAGGTGTTTTGTCTTCTTTTATCAAACTCAGTACGTAATTTGACAGAATTTATCTAAAATAGATTTTAGTGTTTTATGCATAAGACACTTATCTTATAAAATGTGTCGAATGTTATTTTGTTTTATGTACATTTTTATTGTTATTATTTCTAATATTAATTAAGCTAAGTTATTATTGCTAACGAAAAGTTGCTAACGAGGATTTGCTAGTGAGAAGGCTTCGCTTCGCTTCGCTCCAGCCTTAACCTTCTCACCGAACCTATCCAAATCTGATCTATCAGCGAGCTTGATTATGCATACAGAATTGCACGAGTAGAAATAGGCTAAGGCTAAGCGAAGTGGAGCCCCTTCGCTTCGCTCTCGCCTCAGCCTTCTTGTTAGGTTTCTTTTATTTTAACCCAGAAATACTCACTACTCGTGCAACTCTGTATACATGTATAATAAAGCTCGATGACAGGTACCAATTAATATGGTACGGAAGATGAAAGTTATAACATGTCAGATGGACGGACGGTCAGACACTTGATACCAAGTCTCTCTGTCGCCTTAGTGTTCGGGTCCCATTATCCCTTCGGATACAAAATCCTAAAACGTGATTGTGGCTATATTTATAGCTACTCAATCAAGCCACGTACTTTTTATGTGCATCATTGGTGTTTATTGTTGTGCGTCGCTGTCCGTAACGGCTACCTGTATAGTTGGCGGCTGTGAAGTGCGCTGCAAGCGAGACTTTGCGATTGTACGCACACCGCACGCCTAATTTTTGCTAATGCGCAGCGTCTCGCGCCTAAGTTCACAGCCGCCATTAAGTTTGAATCAGCCTGTACCTCGTAACACAACTTTAATAAAGAAGTCATTAGCCAAATACAATTTATAGACTAACCACGCCACTCTAAGCACACTCAAAGGAAATTCAGGAAAGTTAAACTATTTTCAGAATTCAATTTGTTGAAGACAGTATAGTATATTGGTTGTGTACTTTGTGGAAAATTTTGCGATTGAGTGAAGGCTGTACAAAACCGAAGCTTACCGATTTAAGATCAACATTTTGTTGCATACTAACACAACAGGAAGTATCTAGCGGAAGTCAACTACGACTTTTATTTCAAAACTCTTAGTGTTTGAGCATCTCAGTAGCGCGGGCGTCGTAACGGCCTGGCCACAATGTCGGTCTAAGCGAGAGGCGGCGCGATGAGCGGCGCGGCGTCGCCAAGCGGAGCGAAGTCTACGCCACGTACAAGCTCAGTAGCGGCACAGAATAAATAATAGTACTCCGTACAGAAAGTTAACTCCGCAAAGGAATTTAAATAAATAAGGCCTCTATCTACTAGGCAATAAAGTAGCAATTCAAACTCGCACAGCGCTGGATACCGTTCGCTATATTCACCTAGATATACCGCTCTCTTTTTATCACGTATGCTTAGTTACGGGCGACGAGGCTAGCGTGCGGGCGGCGACTGACTTCTGCCTTGCATTGTCCACCCGGACGGAGCGCCGGCCGAACATACCTAAACTGCGGAGTGACACCCTCTGGTAGCGGTAGCGGCAGCCGCTCAATGCGTCACACCGCCACCGCTGTCTGTTTCGCTCTGTGTCGTGGCGTCGCGCTCATTCGCCCGTACATTTGTTCCCGCCGCGCGCCGCCTGCGCGTCGTTGCTGGGACATTTCACGTGAAGCGGACAGGGAAAAAAAAGTGAGGTTCTGAAAATCGACCACATTCGGCCCATTTGTACTTCTAGTAGGTATGAATGTGTACGCAAATTTTTTTTTTGTATAGTGTATATTTACCAAGTTATAGGTTTCAAAAGAATTGTCTTTGATTGGTACTACAGTTTTTCGAAAGTAATTTTTCGAATATAACAAATCTACTATAAAATATTTTACATAGCGATACATATTAAAAATATACTGTTCTTTTTGACAGTAAAAAAAAATTTAAAAATTAAAAATAAATTAATGGCCAAAACCGGAAGTAAACTTTTCAAACCAGAATAACAGTCACTTCGACCAATTTTTTTTTAATTTTTTTTCTTTCAAAATATAGCTTAAATGATAATGAAAGTACACTAGAAAATTTAAAATGGGATCTCTATTAGTTTAGGAGATACGTTGAATAATATACACCCGCGTTGCAAGGGGCGTCATATGTAGCGCTTGCAAGGTTGAGCAGTTTGCGCGATATTGCAACTTTATTAATATTTTATATCGTTTTAGCGTATATTTAACCTCATATAATGATATGAAATAAGTTTTATTAATATAATATAATATAAATATAACTACATAATACAAATATAAGTTAATAATATATTATAAAGAAAAAACGTTTTTGGAGCAGTAGAAAAGTTTTATTTTAAAACATATAATACATAGAAGTAGAAGTAGAAGGATGATTGAATTTCTCTTTTAGCTGCTTTAAAATTTCTTCGTTTTCTATGGATGTGTCGGTTTGGGTGGAAATATGTTTAAACTTATCTTCGGGAATAAACGGTTCATCTTCAATGTTTTGCGAAGGTTCACTAGATGTTTGACTGCATTGCACAATGTCTTCATTAGCTACTGGAGGAGATTCAGTCAAAAGTCGTTTCCTGCAGGAGGCACATACGTAAAGATCTTGTGAAAAACTCCACTTTTGAGCTAAACATTTAGATATTTTCCTTAAATTTTTAAATTTTCGATGAAGTATCAAGTGAATTGGGTTAAAACATCGATCACCGTACGGCGCCATTAATAACAACAACTGTCACAGATTAAAACGTGCACAAGTCGCTGAGCGGTTAAAGCAACACTAAAACCGCTAGGCGTCATATTTCTATCTCTTTCTTGTAGATAGGTTTGACCGTTTGACTCTATCTGAGACAAAAAAAGTACTACACGTTACTAACAGATGGCGCTATTAGTCACGTTTCGCAAATAATAAAACTTTTCTACTGCTCCAAAAACGTTTTTTCTTTATAATATATTATTAACTTATATTTGTATTATGTAGTTATATTTATATTATATTATATTAATAAAACTTATTTCATATCATTAAATGAGGTTAAATATACGCTAAAACGATATAAAATATTAATAAAGTTGCAATATCATGCAAACTGCTCAACCTTGCAAGCGCTACATATGACGCCCCTTGCGACGCGGGTGTATATTATTCAACGTATCTCCTAAACTAATAGAGATCCCATTTTAAATTTTCTAGTGTACTTTCATTATCATTTAAGCTATATTTTGAAAGAAAAAAAATTAAAAAAAAATTGGTCGAAGTGACTGTAATTCTGGTTTGAAAAGTTTACTTCCGGTTTTGGCCATTAATTTATTTTAATTTTTTTAAATTTTTTATACTGTCAAAAAGAACAGTATATTTTTAATATGTATCGCTATGTAAAATATTTTATAGTAGATTTGTTATATTCGAAAAATTACTTTCGAAAAACTGTAGTACCAATCAACGACAATAGGCTAGATGACTGATGTTTAAATCGTTGAAACCAATAGCTTTGATGAAAAATTCAAGTGAATATAGTATGGTAATTGAAAACATTATTTAAATCAGTTAATAATGTTCTGATATATGAGCGTTTAAACTTTTTGTTAGAGACAACTCTCTCCCTTTCCCACAAAACAAAAAATTACGTCACGCCTTACTTGTCAGAATAGAATTTATATGGCGTCCTGAGAAGTGACGTCACGATTAGCTGTTTCGCCTCTCTGTCTAGCATGATATTAAAATGCTTATAAGTTGCTTATTTTTGATCAGGTTTTAATTTTCTTTTCGTTAATCAGCTATATTTATGGGCCACATTTGAATAGGACAATAAAAAAAAACCAGTCATCTAGCCTATTCTTTTGAAACCTATAACTTGGTAAATATACACTAAACAAAAAAAATATTTTGCGTACACATTCATACCTACTAGAAGTACAAATGGGCCGAATGTGGTCGATTTTCAGAACCTCACTTTTTTTTCCCTGTCCGCTTCACGTGAAATGTCCCTGCTGTGATCCGCTCGGCAAAAATCGCTTTCGCTGCCGCTGAGATCGGTGCGTCGTGGCATGCTTCATACATTTTAGTGCATTTGATTTTTCCGCTCGCCGCCCCGCGCTACGATTTCGCTGCTAGCGGCAACGTCGTGGCTAAGCCGTAAGGGTGCGCGCGGGCGCGCGGGACGCGACATGAACCGGCTCCCACTTCTCACCAACGATTCGATGCGATCACCTATCGCTCAGCGTTCATTTATATGTTTATTAAGTCTTCAGTATAATATGCTTAATCTATGGTACAATAGGTTATATTGTACCATATGTGGTTATGTGGTTATAACCAGTCAGTTTTAGAGTCCACTGTCTTTCAGTCATCAAACCTTAATTAAGGACAAAACACTTGGTTCAATGCTTTTGACGTGTTTTTAATTAAAAGAAGCTGGCTTAATTATAAACTGAAGGAGCGGACCCGCGAACTTTGAAATATCGTTTTAGCTTAAGCGAGTCCAAAGTACAACATTCTATCCTACGAAGACCTTTACCCATCTGTTTATCTAATAAAACAAGGAACTTTTATCATATCACACTGATGTTTCACTCACAGCCATTACTGAGTTGAATGGCGCACAAAGGCTTTCAAAGAAAACCACAAGTGGCTAAGCGTTACACCTGCAATAGCCAAGTATGAATGTAGTGCGCGATAGCTTTGGCCACGTCTCCTCGACGAGAGGTCGGTAGCAAAATTATCCAGGGCCTGCCGCAGTGAGTAGCGTAGTCATATCATCGGTTTCTTACCCAAAGATACCAAATTGTTTCACATTCACAATAACTGATAGTAAGGGTTATGTGCCGACACACACCGATACGTCAAATCTGTCGTCACTTAGCGGATTAGCGGACATCGCCGCACCTATCTTAAATATATCTTCAAGGTATCTTCAGACTGCGCCATAAAATATTGCAAATTTTCTCGATCCAGAAAAATATAACATTAGTACGAGTATGTTCCTTTCCATTTATTTATATACACCCCCACATACACAAACACGCACAGATGCATACAACCTGCTACGTGTGCAAAGTTGTTTTGTTATTCTCCGCAATGTTTATATCTCATAAAAATAAATACTTTGTATAAAAATATATTATTTGGATACAAATTGGCATAAAAACATAAATTCTAAATTCTCTATATAATTTATAATTATAGTCTGCAATCTAATAAAGTGTATGTTGGTATAACTACTCTCTTGTTAAACAGGAGAAGCCACTCACACAGTACTTGACTAGTAAGGGAGCCTATGGATCATTACTTATATTTTTGTCGAAATGTCTAAATAAATCATTTTGTATTTATCTCTGCCCGCGAATCCCGCGGTGTCTATACAGCAAGTACGTAAGCTGTCGTGTTTGCAACTTTGTATAGTGGAACGGCCAATGCGGGGAAAACTAAGATGCGACATCAACGTTATACTGTAATCTGAAAGCTTCCAACTCAAATAAATATCTGACGACACGTGACTTCCCCTCAACTACTCCTACTAATCGTTGTCCTTGCCGTAACAAAGTGTGTATTAATAGTACCTAACACTGAAACACTTTTCCGTTAATATCCTGAAAATGTATTAACAGGGTCCCAGTCTCAGTCTCAGTAACAGGTGTTTGGGTGGAACCTGGTTGATTGGTTAAGACTCTAATATATTTTTGTTTTATTTATACGGGAATACTCACGTTTCATTAAATCGGATACTCCGACTATAGTTTCGATCACATCCGGTGACCAAGCAGCAGTTGCTAAGCAGGACGCAGCTGCACGCGCGTCGGGCTCTGTTTTCAGTCTTTGAAAAAGGTCACCGGATGTGATCGAAACTATAGTCGGAGTATCCGATTTAATTAAACGTGAGTATTCCCGTATAAATAAAACAAAAATGTGTCAAAACCACGTCAGTTTTCATAATAAAGACCCTAATATACATCAGTATATTAGGTTCCTTCCGTTTATACAAAATTGTATTTAAATATCATCGCAAAAAAACAAAACAGGAGTAGTAGGCAATTTGAGGGAGCTCCGCTCTTACTGTCACTTTACCGTAGATTCAATTAACGCCATTTCCTCAGAGTACTCGTATATACGGTAGTTTACCTGGGTCGGTACAAAATATAATATATTTCTTTATTTTGGGTCATTATCGTAGCCTTCGATCACTAATTATGTTGTTCACGGTTAGTTAAATAATATCTTAACCATTGATGTGTAATTCCGCGTATTCTATTGGCGTCTACAAACAATAATAGAGTAGCTGACTGATGTTTATATCGTTGAAACCAATAGCTTTGACGAAGAATTTAAGTAAATATAATATGTTTATTGAAAAAATAAATTAAATCGGTTAATAATGTTCTGATACATAAGCGTTTAAAGTTTTTGTTAAAGACAACTCTGTCCCTTTCCCACAAAACAAAAAATGTCGTCACGCCTTACTTGTCAGAATAGAATTTATATGGCGTACTGAGAAGTGACGTCACGATTTGCTGTTTCGCCTCTCTGTCTAGCATGATATTAAAATGCTTATAAGTTGCTTATTTTTTATCAGATTTTCGTTTTCTTTTCATTTATCAGCTATATTTATATGCCACATTTTAATAGGACAATAAAAAAAACCAGTCATCTAGCCTATTTTGGTACGCGGGACGAAACGAAGGAAAATATTATCATGCGGGCCGAATAAAATACTTTTTCATTAGTCATACTCGGAAAGTAGGCCTGAAGTTGCCTGAGGAGCGGGTTGAATGTAATACATTTCAGCCCTAGGGAGAATCACTTTCAACTGACAGTGACAGTTGACAAATGATAGACGCTCAAATTATAAAAAAAAAACTAATTCTATTTTCATATAAATTTGTATTGAACCATGTTCCAATTTTTTTTTCTCTTCAGAGGATTATGGTCCCGCACTTCTCGTGCATTTCCCAGTTTCAGTTCATGTTTTTATTTTTAGTTTCCTTGTATTCGTAATGAAAAGCACAGTGTTTACCTCGGGGTTAAAGACTTATTTAGTCCTTCGAACTCGCTAATAGTTTATATCGAACTTTGGCATGTCTGTAATTTTAACAGTGACGTCATTGAGCTAATATCTATAGTCACAACGTGCCGACTTTTTGAACGACTTGAACTACAATAAGGCACAAACGCACAAGACTACATTGAACACTATACAAGCGAAATAACGTCTAAATTCGAAAAATTGTGATCTATATAATGCACGTATAGGTGTGTACAACGGCACTCGGACGTTTTTTTACTGTTTCACTGAGAGATTGTGACTCTTTAGATATTAGCTCAATGAGTGATGTAGAATAATTTGTTAGGGGTAGGATGTTTACAATGTATCAAGATGGATTTCAGTAGTCGGGTGAACCAAGTATATTTCTTATATTCGTTTGTTTTTTTTTTCTGGATAAACATCGATGTAGAACCTTAGTTAATGTATCTATTATTAAAAATATGTTTTTCTTCAATTTGTATTTGTTTTTGTACTCGTAGTAAGTAAATTTGTTTTACATTTTTGTTACAACACATTTGCTCGAAAAATGCATTTACGAAGCCTGTTCGTATTCGCATTACGCACCATACAACGGGGCGTGCGGTAAAATAGGTACTCTCAGCTTAGTACCTATTTTACCGCACACTCCCTTGTATAGCGCCGTGCGTAAACTTTACGGTATACTTTTAATTTCCATAATAATAATTTAAGAACTCCACCAAAGTGTTTCACATTACGAGAATAAATAAGCTGAGTAATCGAACCTCCTTGGAAGCGCTTTTGCTCAATACTTTTGTCTCACTTTAATACTAAACAGAAAATGAGACGAAATATGTAGTTCTAATTTTCACCACGCGCACGTAGCGCCATTTGTTAATTCGCGCCATTCCATCTTTCCTCCTAGGAGGATTATGGCATCGCACTTAGTGCATTTGCCAGTTTCAAGTATTTAGTTGCGACTACGGCTTGTAATATCAGAAGGTTTTGAATTCCGATACTGATATACGATATTGAGTCTCAATACCGGAATGCCGGTATTAATATCGAAATTGAAACAAATTAGTTTTAAAGGGTTTTAGGGTGTTTTAGGTGATTTGGTATGTTGACAACACTTTGAAATCAACCGGAGTCGAAACTGAATGGTTCCTTGCGAGTTGCAGTCGAGTTAGGCGGTTCAACCGATTCGGCACAAGGGCCTTAGAGTTAGGCGCGTGCGTGATATTGCCTTGCCTGCTTTCCTCGCGCTGGCACATGGGGTTGCAAACCTTGTCACTCTTATTCTTCGCCCCGATGGTGACAGCGAGTATTACGTATGTGTCCGACGCTTTTGCAGCGTAGTCGATCCTCAATACTGGCGCTTTGTGTCTGGAAGTTCCGCATGTCCAGCGGGCTTAGGATGACATGGGGGCTAAGCAGATACGTACAGGAATTTCGGACAATGCTGCCGGGGTAGATTTAGCAGAATCCTGGGCGTGGTGTTGCAGGGTTTTCTGTGGCCTCATTTTACAGTACGATGACTCTCTGCGTGCGTGCAGCTCTCCACCTGAGCTGCAAGATGGGCGAACTTCAGATACACCAGTGTTTTCATGGTGGAAGCTGATGGTCATCACGCTTTCAGATGTCGCTGTTGCACAGGTAGGTTTTCGCGACATCATGCTTTGAACAACGTAGGTTGCAGAGCTTTTGTCTCGGCAAATGTTCATTGCATGCTCCAGCTTAACGGGCAAGTCACCGGGCCTTAGTAGAACCGATGGTAAGAGGCCGAACGGGCTGACTCTGGTGCCTTGGAAAAGCGTCAAGTGCTTGGTGAGGAACGCCTCGTGCGTCAGCACTGTCACTGCCAGCCACTGTATCAGCTCGATCCACTCACCGGGAGCAGTTGCGGAGGATGGCACAATAGTAACCGGCAAAAATACGCAGCGATGGCACCAAATTATTTGTTAGTTTCCATCGCCGTGAAGAGCACGGGCTGTTGGGGTGCCGAAGCCAACATTTTAGTCCGCTAGATAGAGCACCGAATGGAGGAGACAATTGTTGACTTCTGCTCCGGCTCCTGGTGCAAAGGCTGGTCATTGCCATCTAGCGCGGAAATTCTGCTAGTGTCATGGGTAACTTTGCACCGGATAGAGAGTCAGGGGTGATTTATTTGACTAACATTTTACTTTGTGTTAAGTATTTAAATAATATGACGGCTTCATCAGCGCGATTGACTTACACGAAAATTTGCAAATAAGGCATACGTAGTACGCTCGCAGTGAAAGTGTGAGACAGTCAATACTATTATAGCTGTCGTATCGTATATTGCATGCATAAAGGGCTCCGCAGTTTAGGTGCGTTCTGCCGGTACTATTATTTATTCTGTGCTACTATCACAGAATAAATAAGTGCTAGTACTACGTACAGAAAGTTCACCCCGCAAAGGAATTGAAATAAATAAGGACTCTTTATCTAGTAGGCAATAAAGTAGCAATTCAACTCGCACAGCGCTGGATACCGCTCGCTATATCTATATACGCTATATATGCTCTTTTTCTATCACGTGTGCTTAGTTACGTGGGACGAGGCTAGCGTGCCGCCTGCCCGCCACTGACTTTTGACTTGCATTGTCCTCCCGGACGGAGCGCCGGCTGAACATACCTAAACTGCGGAGTGACACCCCCCTGCTACCACTCTCAAATCGAAAACCAGTCGCCAAGCACCATACAATGTGTTTCGACAATTTCACTTGAGAGCCAGTTCCCAAACCACACTAGGCGGAGATGAGTTTATAATTTTCGGCGTTATCGTCATTTAACTTCAGGTGGGTTTCGGTCCCCAGCCTATCAACTACAAATCTTTTTGTAGATGCCACAACCCTGTTCATATTATCCGTTTTTAGCGGATGTATAATAAAACGAGAGTTTTCTTGCCCACAGCGTCGAGTCTAAATGCGGATTTCATGATAACCCAGTGGAGTCCGCAAACGTTGAAATCATTCCGTATATCTTTAAAAAAGGTTTACTTTTCAGTGCCCTATAAACTGTCTGCAGTAAAAAGGCAATAAACGTAGGCGTTGGCCGGATAACTTATAAACAAATAGCCGACGGAATTCATCTTATGACCCAACCAGAACGTCATATTAAGCCTTATAGACAGCTGCGAAATTCCTCCATCGCAGTCAATATCGAGTACTTATTTGAATGAGATAATTCTTCGTGGTGAGCGATTATAATGGCTTCAAATTACAAATGTGATTATTTTAGTTTTTTTTTGTGTGTTGGTCCATGCCGTCTGAACGGTTTTATGTTTTAAACTATCTAATTTTATGTCGGAAAAATTACTGTTCCTTCAGGACAGCGCGGCAGTTAGGATAACATAAAATATTTTAAGTGTTGATCCAGGTTAATAATATTCGTTCATAATAGTTAGTACTTTTTGTCCTGGAATAATGTAGGTTGAACATATTTTTTGATATGGAGTGAAACTTCGCACATTCACTTTAAATCAGTCTTTGAATACACCACTACTGGACTTAGACCTACTTTCGAAGGGCGATTGCCCTTATCCACCATGCTGGCCCAGTTGCTACTTGGGTTGGATAGTTTCACGTATAAGAACTAAACATCCTTATTTTCGAATTTTAATTTGCATTATATAGATAAACTATACAGATTTTTAAGCGTATGCATATCAAGTTATTGGAGTCGGTGCATATAAATATTGCAAGAGTTCAACGAAAGGAGATATTGTAGGTTAAAATGTCATTTTCGTCGCATTTAGAGGCCGAGGGTTGACGTCCATACAAACAGTTTAGGTCGTGTGATGATAGCTGCTACATGCCTCAATGTAGCATGTCAAACTCTCTATTAACCATTATTGGATATTATTATTACTATTATTGGCTTACGTCCAGCAGTGGACTTCTTACGGCTGATGTGGGTGAAGATAGCTGCTACATGCTTGTATCCTACGCGCAATGAATGAAAGGTGACCTCGATATGATACTCAAAGGAGAAAGAAAAATTACTGAGAAATCTTTTTTGTATAACATATTTTTATTTTACAAAGAATCCATTATTTATTTTCATTCGTTTGATTTCGTCAATATTCCGTGAATAAATATCGAAGCACTCTAGTATGTCGAAAAACGGCTTTCGCTTTTGTGGGCAGCTTTTCAGACTAACTCACGTAGTTTGCATTACGAAGAAAAACAAGTTGCACTATAAATCTCCCGATTACAGCATAGACGAATTAAGTGCAGAGCATTTTCGTAATGACGTCGCCGTTACGTTGAAACACAGAAAAGCGAAAAGCCTACTTCTTAGCTCTTCAGTGTGTTGAACGCTATTACAACTTTGAAATCACAAGTATAAGAATGACGTCATTATAGCATTGTATACATATTGTAACCGTGTTTGTGTTGAACGGTTATGTCAAATACTTGTAGCATTATTACTTTTCTGCAGGTTTTCGCGAACTTTGTTATAGTAGAACCCGTTTTATGTAACAAATCGACCCACTCTGTGCTTTTTCGCAAGTTTTGTGGAGAAAGTAGTCAAGTGTTTTATGTAAAATGGTGAACCTTAAAAATATCAGTTTTTTTATAGTTGACGGGCTAGATATTCATAATCATTCCATTGTGTTAGTTGATGATGTGGTCGAAGATGGTAAGCAGACCTAACCTGGAATGGGAATAGGGTCTTAAGTGAGGTTGTTGGAATATACCGTTAGGTACTTATAGGCTGGTTTTCAACTGGGGGACGAACCTAGCCAGCAGTTTCAACCTAGCCAGCCAACTACTAGAAAGTATTATTTTCAAGAGTATGCATGCATGGTCTACTTGCTTATGCTGTTAAATTTTCCTGACTATTAAATATCAGTGTATTCATCCTTGATGTGTCAAGTGGAAACCATGGCAAAAAGAAGCTATTTTCGCATAATTTCGCTCGCACATCCAACAATTTTAATGATATCATATTAAACAAGAGGACAGGTTAACTTTTTCACCCCAGCTCAATTTGCTTGTCTCTAATAACAATATGATAAAATTTTCGATGGACATATACGGCCTTACTTAAAAAAACTTTTCAACCGTTAGTCACTGCTTAAGATGCTCTGCCATCTTCTCTCTGACGTGAAGTTACACGTGCTAGAAAAGGACAGAGAAGTTTAAGCAGTGACTAAGAGAATCGAGATTATTTTAGGTAAGGCCGTAAGTAACATAACATTAAGTTATAATATAGGATAATATCTATAAATACAAAATGTGCAAATGTATATAAATGTGCTCACAAGTAGAAGTGGCAATGGGCAGGCCACATCGCTCGAAGAACAGATAACCTTTGGGGAAGAAAGGTTCTTGAGTGGCGTCCGCGAACCGGAAGACGCAGCGTAGGAAGGTCCCACTAGGTGGACCGACGACATTGAAAAAGTCGCGGGCAACCGGTGGCAGGTTATCTTACAGTTTGGCGGTCTAAGGGGGAGGCCTTCGTTCAGCAGTGGACGTCTCCGGGATGATGATGATGATGTACAAATAACATTTTTAATGACATAAACAAGAAAACGTACCAAAACATTTTACAATATTATTTTATGCTGTTCCATACAAAAAGTTCATCGACCTAAGGCAAAATATTAGGAACAGCTGTTTTTTGTGCGAATTCAATGTTGACCCCATAGTGAAAGTTGTTTGTTTTGATGTAAAGGGGTGCTACCTGATTAGAACTAACCCTGTATTTCTGCATCAGCGTTTAACATCCCATACTGTGCATAGATCTATCCTCAAAGCTCGAGATTCATATACGCCATTGAATTTCTTCGCCGAACATAATTATGCAGGTTTGCTAAACATTTTTTCTTTTTCGGTACGTTCTTGGTGCGTACTGACCTGGCACTGAAGATAGCGGCGAGCGCCATGAAGCAGCCGTCGGCGACGCGCGGCGGCCCCGTGAAGCACTTGTCCACAGTCCAATCCAGCAAAGGACCGATGTCAGGGTTACAATCCAGGAGCAGCACGATCGTCTCGCGCCCGAGCTCGTATATCTAAACAAACACGTCGTTAAAGTAATTGGTCATTAAACTCATCGTAGTGAAGAGCTTTTAATACAAAATCAACGCGGCAATCGCGAAAGTAATCAGCCGGTCCATACATTTTGTCGTGCGTAATTGTATTTTTGTATGGGATAGATATACCAAAAAAATCGTTTCCGGTTTTTCAGGGGTGGTTTCACGGTACATGTTGTTCATTATGATGAGTTAGTTTAATGACCCTCTAAGATATTGCCAATGAACTCGATTTCATTCTGTATAATGTACCATAAATGTATGAAACACTCTGCATATCGCCATAATTATTAAGTGACTAATATTATCAATGCTAAAATACGTCGGTATGTGTGTTTGTTCCCTCACCCTCCATCACGCCAAAACGGCTGAACGAATTTCGACGAAAATCGGAATGGAAATAGCTTATTTTCCGGTAAAACATAATAGGCTACTTTTATCAAAATCGTCATCATCACGCGGGTGAAACCGCGGGACGCAGCTCGTCACAGTGAACAACTTTCAATACACAACTTTGATTTGTTTAGCAAGAGAAAAATATAAGCAAAAAATATAAAATATACTCCCATAATAGCGTTTCTTCCCCGTGATCCACCTACGTGGTTCACCTAGGTGTACTACAGATATGTTTTTGTACCCTTGGTCCACCAGGTATACTATGGGTAATTCAATGTACCCATAGAAAACCCAAATCCCGTGACTCAAATAAAAATAAATTCTACCGCATTTTTTTGATTACACGTGCATTCTTTCACTAAAACCGAAACTGAACATCTTAGCAGCAATACATGAATGACCGCGAATACTCAAGGTAAAACATTGCTTTTGCACTGCCTGTGAGTTTCCCCAATCATCAATATTTGTCAATTAGTTTTAACAAAGGTTGCTACGAATAAAATCACGTATTTATTTCGAATAGCGCCCTCACTAATCGAACTCCTAAGTGAGAAACCGTTGGATTTATAATATTCGTTTTAAAGGTTCTTATGATTGTCTGAAAGTTCCTGTAAATTATAAATAGGAGCTAAATAAAACAAATATTACAACTTTTGAATTGTAAAAAACACTGCTAAAAGTTACGTAGGGTGAAAAATAATTCAAATTCAAATTTATTTATTGTCTGCTTAAAGTACTTTTACAAATATTGAACGCTAATCTCTCAAACTGGGTGCAGTTAAGTACCCGTATCTTGGGGATTAGACCTTCCTTCTTCTTTAATTAGGTAATCCGTCGGAAATGCACCGAACATAAACAATGAACACAAGAAACAGTGCGGACAGAACACTGACCTCTATAATACAAGTACGCTGGACTAGATATTGTCTAGGAAATTACAGTTTTTTTTGTGCCGATTTGAAGCGCCCTTTCGAGCATCTCCGGTACTAAATTTGACATAATAGTATTACGAAATATTAGTTCCATGGACGCTCACACTGCTATCCTTTGGCTATCGACGCATAAATGGCGAAAATCAAATAGCTTCTATTTGCTATCGACAATGGGACATAATTAGAATTCTCAGACTGGACAGCTGCAGGTGTACGCCACCATGAGGTAGTCTGTCAAGTATTTTTCCAAGTAACGTGCAGAAACCATAGATGGCAGCACAACAGCCGACACAAGCAACAGACACTGGAGTGTGAATAGGAAAATGAATTTTCCAGACCGAAAAGTTTCGGATGTGCGCAACTAGGTGGCAGAGCTTTCTTGTTCCCCACATATTTCTGTAAGCTTTACTAGATAGTGCTTTGCTAGGTAGTATTAAATCGCTAAAATAGGGAGTAATAATTTAAAATTAATAAAATTCTTTTTTTTCCCCATTTGTTTAATGATAATACGCTTTTTTTTTAATTCATCCGACTTCAACATCGAATAACTGTTTGACATCTTCATATTTTCTAGTAATTTCGACTTAAAACCAAACTACTGAACCGATTTCGATAAAAAATTATATGGGACCACCTCTGAAGTATTATCTACAAAAAAAGAATCATCAAAATCAGTTCATAATTGGCGGAATAATCGCGTAACATACATTAAAAAAAATAAAAAAAAATACAGTCGAGAGAACCTCCTTTTTTGAATTCGGTTTAAAGCAAACACACTACTAATTACTAATCCACACTTACTAATTTGTGTTGTGGAAGAACAAAAGCATAGGAAATACCACGGGCAAATACTTTGTTAGACGAACAAAAAAACACAAAAAAAGCATGACAATACAGCAGGGTATTCACAATTCAATCTGGACGGTTTCCGTTTGGATCCACATTATCCGTCCCAGTCCAAAATTTCATTAACTTTGACAAAATGTTTGGAACAGCGGACTTTTTATCGCGCTTTCGGAGTTGGTCCCATAGTAAAAATTGTTCACAAACCCTTCAGTATTGTTGAACCTTTTTGTTACATGTTGTATATTAGTAGGACCGTGTGTTACCTTATCGTTGGTGGAAGACAGCATCTCGCTGAGCCATGGATAGAGCGAGCCGTCTTCGGCGAGGGCAGCGGGCGCAAAGCAAGGTCCGCAGCACACCAACGCGCTCATCGCCTGACATCAAAATATTATGTAAGTTTATTGATTTAAGGTAAGATTCCAGCAGCGCGAGTACCGTTCTAAGTCGCAAAATTTGACGTGTCGGTATAGCAGGTTTATTAAGACGAATTTAAGAATATATATAAATTTATCGATTTAGATGAAAAATATACGAATTTAATGTCAAATATATAACGATCGTCAAGAGCAGTACTCGCGCTGCAGATTCTAAGTTAGGATTTCCTGCGACAAGCAGTAGCGACTGGCCACACTACTGGTCCCTATACATAATTATTATTCATGTGTTATACTTATACCGTCTTATGCATAAAACACTAAAACGTATTTCAAACTTATTTTAGTTTATAAGTGTTTTGTCTTCTGTTTTCAAAGTCGGTACGTAATTCGAAAGAAATTGACAAAACACTTTTAAACTAAAATAGGTTTAATTGTGCATTACTCACCTAGGGAGCAAAAGTAATGAATTGTTCAGATCTCATGTATACATATTGTCTCCCGAGACGAAGCCGAGGGTGACAAAGATGACATCTGAGGCTTCTTTACTTGCTCCCGTGGTGTGTATACGATTTTAAGTGCCGCTGCGAGGAGGAAGTGGTTCTTTTCGCTCCGCGTAGTGAGGTTAAAGTAGCCACTTTAGCCCCGCAGGCACGTAAAATAGGTTTTAAAGTTTTATGCATAAGACGGACACTACGAGGGCGGCACTGAAAATTTCGGGAATCAAGGAAGTGACACAACATTACTATTTAAAAATATATTTATTGCTTTTCGAAGTATTCTCCGCGAAATTTGACACATTTTTCCATACGATGGAACCAATCATTGAAGCAACCATTCCATTCGGAAGTTGGGGTCTCCAAAATGGCCGTTTTGTAGGCGTCCACAGCTTCTTCAGGTGATGAAAATCTCTGTCCACGCAATTTATTCTTTATTTTAGGGAAAGTATAGAAATCATTAGGGCTTAGGTCGAGGCTGTACGGCGGATGGTCCAATAATTCTATGTTTTCTTGCTCTAAAAACTCTTTTGTTCTGTGCGCGGTGTGAGAACTCGCATTGTCGTGATGGAGGATGATGCGGCGGTTGCAGTTCTCTTTACGGAGTTCAGAAACGACCTGTGGCAAACAAATGCTAGCATACCATTCTGCATTAACCGTTCTTTGTCCCTCAAGAGGAATAGTCGTAACATGGCCGGTTTTGGAGACAAACGTGGCCACCATTTTTTTTGCAACACTCCGTGAACGAACAATTTTTGTTGGCTTTAACTCATTTTCGAACACCCAAACTCGTGACTGGTTTTTTGTTTCGGGTTCGTACGCGTATATCCAGGATTCGTCACCTGATACGATGTTGTATACAGCATTTGAGGATCCTGCGTGGAATCTTTCGAGAGTTCTGACGCACCAAGTAACGCGAGCCGCTTTTTGCTCTTCACAGAGCGAATGCGGTATCCATCGGGAAAACAACTTTTTTACACCTAATTTTTCATGCAAGATTATTTGTATTTGACTCATGCCAATGTCTAAAGTTGCCTGAATTTCGCGGTATGTCACATGTCGATCTTCCTCAATCAGCTTACGCACAGCATCAACGTTTTCTTGGGTGACTGCAGTTTTTGGACGACCTTGACGGGGATCATCACTGAGCTTGACACGTCCACGTTGAAATTCAGCAAACCAGCGATAAATTGTGGTTTTGGATGGGGCTTTATCACCAAATGCAGAAATCATCCGGTCAACACACTGTTTTTGTGTTAAACCACTTCGAAAGTCATAATAAATCATCGCTCTTGAATTTTCTCGAGTCAATTCCATTTTCTCAACGACTAAACAAGTTTGACAAAACCTTGTGACAAGACCGAGAATATTTTTTTAAATAAATAAATGGTATTCGATTGTTAAAACCAAGGACTTTTCAATTAAAAAGATTTTAATATGACAGAAACAGTGGAAATATTCCATTCCCGATACTTTTAGTGTAGCCCTCGTATATACATATTAACGTACAGGAACATATTTTGGGTAGTGTTACAGTGGCCTGTACCTGATAATCGTCGCCGGTGACTGAATCAGACCTTAATTTCTAATTATTCTACGTTACTTCTACAAACTCTTTTTTCATAGACAATTCAACTCTTCAAAACCATTTTCTCTTTTATTTTTTCATCAGCCACTGAACATTTTCCTCACATAGATCGCTCTAGGTCGCTAATTAGACACGAAAGTTCGGATATCGGATTCAACGAGTATTGTCGATGCGCAAAACCTTCATCTAAATACAATATTGATTGATATAGTCGTATAGTGGTGGACGTAAGCCGCTCCCAATCTCAGTCTCAGTCCGATTTTCGGCTTTCCGCTTCCAATCACTGCCAGCTTTTATACGCATCACATCACTCGCATTTAGGCTCAGGGCGTCCAACGCTAACATTGGCGATTCGTGGTCTCCACTCTAGAACATTCTACCCCAACAGTGATTAGTTCTGCAGTGGACTGTGTAGGTTGATTATAATATATTTCTAATGTTGAAGGAATAATTTGAAGCAAGCTTTTCCAGCTTTGCCAGTTAATCAACTGCCAAGCTCACTCACTCACTCAAAAGCCAAAAGACGTCCACTGCTGCCATTAATAGCGGGTTGCCATAATTCCCATGCTTGGCAGGCGGCTTGGGGATCGCAGAATTCTCACCACCAAGAATACGCTGCTGCCCGTCCTCCGGTGGTTCTGGGCTTATGCAGTTTTAGGACGTACCCAGGTCCACACCCACCAAGCAGTAGTGTGCAAGCATTACTGTGTGTCGGTTTGAAGGGTAATGTTACCAGAGAATTTACTGGGCATGAAGAGATTTGACATCTGATATCTCAGGGTGACGAGCGCAGTGCAGTGCGTCGCAGGATTCTGGCATTGCTACTATTATGGGCAGGAGTGTTTTTTTTCATACTTGTGATGAAACGAGCAGGGCGCTTGCCTGGTGGTAAGAGTTTAGCTTGCGCCTAACAGTAGCAGTGCCAGAACTGTGATCTTGCGAATACAATCTTGCGCCGCACAGTAAGTACCGCGCTCGTCACCCCGAGGTATTAGATGTTATATCTCTTCATACCCAGTAATTTTGCGTAACTGCAATGCTTGCACCAGGCGAATGTCTCGCATGCCTCACCACTCTATTTCTTAAAAAACATACAGTCGAATTGAGACCCTCCTCCTTTTGAAGTCGGTTAAAAATAAGCGTACCCTAAGCGCGGCGAGGTTCAGCCGCTCGTCAGTGTCGGGCTGCAGCGGCTGCACGAGCGGGCCGAGCTGCCGCCCCAGCGGGCCGCACCACGCGCCGAACAACGCGAACAAGCTGCGCACCACCTCGCGCTTCATCAGCGACCCGTACATCTCAACTGCACATATACACAACACATACATCGGAGATTTGGCGGAAACCCGGAAAAATCATGTCGCTTCATAGTAGTATTATCTTAAACTAGTGTTTTTTCGCGAAATGATTAAAAATAAAAACCATTAGGCCAAAATGTCATATGCCCTTTGCAATATGATTGCCCACTGTATAATGCAAAGCTATGAGAATCAGATAACAAATAGAATACCTTTAGAAAATACTATCTGTCCTCGAGAGTTTGACCCGTACTGACTACTTTTTTAATATTTTAAATTCAACAAATGTGATATTAAACACTTGATTAAATATTGCGAGACATACGTGAGTACTCACGCGGGAAGCTTTTGATGAGGTCTGTAACAAAATCCGCGAAGGTGAGTCGTTGTTCTCGCGCTGCCGGCGCGTCCTTCTCAGCTTCCACCTCTAGGCACTGCCGCACTCCGTCCAGATACTCGGTCAGCGAAGGGTGCAGGCTGCCACCTTCCAGCGTGAATTGGCTGCACGAGACATATTCGATAACCACATAAGAATGTAAAAGTACTAAAATTAAGTGCATACGAATCCTAAAAATCCATAAAAGTTGTGCTTTGTGAAATGGGCAAAACTAAGAAAGCCGAAATGGACCTGGGTATGTCCTTTAACTGCATCCAGAGCCACCGGAGAACGGGCAGCAGCGTCCTCTCGGTTAACGGTGGTGAGCATTATGCGATCTCCAAACTACCTGCCAAACGTGGGGATTACAGCAACCTCCCTAATAAGGGGGAGGCTTTCGTCCAGCAGTGGACGAATTCAGGCTGCTGATGAAGAAAGCCGAACTAGAAAATAATCATTCAATAATAGTGATTCTTTAAATCCTCTCCATCCTAGGATTGTCTAGAAGCGACTAATTTTAGCTATAAGGCCGACAATTGTTAGTTGTTTTTATTAACTGATGGGTTTGCGTTTGACCATCACGAATATGCCGTCTACGATGAAGTACGCTTGTCCAAAAGAATCCGATCCATTAAGTGTTTTCTTTCTATTTTTTTGTCGTGAACAATAAATAATTAATTAATCAATTAATCTGAGCCAGTTAGAAGCAAGAGAGGTATAATTTATATCAACTTGAGGAAGACGAAGATTGCCGAGTAATCTGGGCGTTTTCGTGTTGTCGAATTACAGCTATGCTGTCGCCGTGGTAAGCACTGTTTTTTTACGATGTGCAACGTACCTGTTAGCGAAAGTCTTCCTTTGCGCAATGAGCAGAAGCATCTTGTTGAGATTAAGCCTGAGAGCATCTCGCCGTCGCCTGCGACGCATGTTTTCCTGTTTTTTGTCTACTGCTTCGCGCAGGAGCGGTACCAGTTCTTCCATTAAGTCCCTGCGATTTTATTTAAATAATTAGAACCGTTGTTTTGTCGGCAGAAAATCAATGGACACGATACGAAGAAGAACCTGACTGGCATACGGTGAAGAGGAGACCTATGTATACACAAACCTTAGTTTGATGAAAAGTAGAAAGAAAATATGTAAATAAATACACACAAATGATATTCGCTGAGGTATAATTTATTGCAGAAATGAAAGTATCGTGTTTTTTTAAATACATTTTTGTTGCGGCTGACTTCACAGCAAAGCAATGTTGACATAACAGCCGAGGATGTCATTTTCTAGAAATTATAAATGATGATTAAATATTACTATTTACGAAAAAAATGCAGCGCGACGCGGGTTACCGAAGCGAACGTCCGCGATGGGTGGCAAAATACGAAGCTTCCGTACTCAAACCGTAATATGACTGAACAGAACAGAAAAGTGACGGTCGCGATAGCCGGGCATACGTGCAGATGCACGTATGTGATATATGATATGTATGACATGTATGTATATTATATTTTAAGACTTTGAATACTCAAAAAGAAAATTCAAATAGTCGCGTAGGAAACCAAACCACATTGCAACGTAATTAGATCGATTTCAAAATGTTACAAAATGGCATTTCGAGGGTATTACTTCAAATGCGCGACCAATGATTTACTTTACGTCTTATGTTATGACAATACGATTATGTGTGAAACTGGCGACAGCGGTTTTCCGTCCAATTACTTTACAACATTGTTTTGACAGCCGCTCTAACCTAAGAAGTAAGGCTTTTCGTTTTCTGTGGTAAGGACCCCTAACTTTTTGGTCACGACAGTTTACTTTCTGCGCGAACTGTATGTGTACTGACTTCAAGGCGTCCGGGTTGATGTTCCCGCAGGCGGCGATGGCGGCGTCCCGCACCTCGGGCACCTCGCAGCGCGCCAGCGGCACCGCCAGCTTGTGGAGCGAGCCGGGCGCCGCCGCCGCGCCGCGCGCCTCGCCCCCGCTGCGCTCGCTCAACGAGTCGGGCGACGAACTGCGACACAACACACGTTACTACGCCACGAGCTCGCCTTTAAACTGTCTGTGACACTACACGCTCTCGGGGTTGTTAGGCTTATCTCACAAAGGCGGGTGACCATACATTTAGTTGCGTGCATACAAAGTTACGTAGAACAAGAGTACTGAGCCAAAAGAAGCTAAATAAAGTTTTTCCTAAAACATTTTTTCATTTTGTAACATAACTATTTTTACTCTGAGACAGACCCTGCAGTATCAGGAAAAAATCGTCTATTTTTTACGTTTCGTTGCGAGTGAATTAAAGTTTTCCTAAGGAAGGATGTTTTTTTCACGACTTCAGGGATTGTCCCATAGTACAAATTATTTATAATGATCTCTTTTCGGCTTTATGTTACTATTCCCCGTAGGCGTATAGAAAATAGTGCGGCTCGGCTAAGACTTGAATTGTTTAGTTTACGCACAAATGCACATAGAATCCCGCCTTCGGGCGATAGAACTAAACAATATCTTGGTCTCAATGAAGCAACGTTAACATCGACTCGCATTACTTGACAAGTGTTCCTCAAATACGCATAAAAAAAATTATAAGCCACTTTACATAAAAATCAACTAAAGCGTAAATTATTCGCCAAGGAATTGATGGCACTTTGCAATCACTCTAAATTAAGAATAACTTAAATCTACCAAAACCAGAATTAAACACAATTTTAAAAGCTCTTAAACCACTGACCGCTATCATACAAGTAGGTACGCTGAACTTCATATTGTTGATAGCAAATTGAAGCCATTTAATAGGCATGATGACTACAATTTTTTTATTACCTCATAAAAAAGCTGATCATCAATAGAGCCTATCAACGAAAACAAAATTTAAAATATTTCAAAAATAAATAAGTTCTAAGTATTATAATTTCAAGCTAGACAGAGAGCGCGCTATACTGAGCTATGACGTCAAGCCTCAGGTGCTGCATACAAATGCTATACTAACACGTGCTTTGCGAGAAAGGGATAGAGCATCCCCTCTCTATCCCCACCTAAAACTTTAAGCGTTCATATCTCAGAGATGTAACAGCCAATACAATTTATTTTTTCAGTATGTGTAATGTATTTAGTTATATTAATGACTAAGCCTGTTATTTGTCATAAATTAAACATTAGGACACACGCCTATTCTCGCCATTTTGGCGCGGATAGTGAACCGATAGCAGTGTGAGCGTCCATGGAACTAATATTTCGTAATACTATTATGTCAATTGTTGTACCGGGGATGCCCGAAAGGGAGCTTCAAATCGGCACAAAAAAAACTGACATATCCTAGACAATATTTGGTCTAGCGTACTTGTATTATAGAGGCCAGTGTCTTGAACACAGAAATGATATGCGTACAACAAATTTAGTCACCGAAATGATTTAAACATGACAATGATTAAGGCACTAAAGCCCTCAGTAAAGCTAACGCAAAACAATTTGAAAGTGCAAACAAAACCATTGTCTATTCTTATTTTACTTGGTTTACTTTACACCAATATAGCCAAATGTGTATTTTATATCATTACGTTTGAAATGGTTTAAGTAGCAGCCTAAATGGTATCAGTTTAGCTAATAGCAGATAAGTATTTAACTTAAACTGGCTCGTGCACTATACTTTGTGCAGAAAGAGAAGTGTCGTGGGATTTGAGGGCGCTATTTTGCTAAATTATCGTTTTTGTTTAATTTGCAACATCAAAGTAAAGCAATTTAGGCAAAACAGCTAAGTTAAAAAAAACATAACGATGCTATTTAAAAAAAGTAACACTTTTTGGCTACGACAGGTATCTTTTTGTACAAACTATACCACTATTAGGTACTACTACACTCACTGATGCTCTTGCAAGTACATTTATAATTAAATTGAAATTATGTTACAATTGCCTATTGCAATAGGCTAGATGACTGGTTTGTTTTTATTGTCCTATTAAAATGTGGCCCATAAATATAGCTGATTAATGAAAAGACAATTAAAATCTGATCAAAAATAAGCAACTTATAAGTATTTTAATATCATGCTAGACAGAGAGGCGAAACAGCAAATCGTGACGTCACTTCTCAGTACGCCATATAAATTCTATTCTGACAAGTAAGGCGTGACGTCATTTTTTGTTTTGTGGGAATGTGACAGACTTGTCTCTAACAAAAACTTTAAACGCTCATATATCAGAACATTATTAACCGATTTAAATAATTATTTCAATAAACATACTATATTTACTTAAATTCTCCATCAAAGCTATCAAAGCAATAGGTTTCAACGATATCAACATCAGTCATCTACCCTATTGCCTGCAATTGTAATGGTTTTGCAGACACTTTTTGGCCCGGTTTAGTCACGTATCAGGAAACCAAGTCTAACACTGTAGCTTTTGATCTTCAGTCCTGTTCCTGTAAAACGATATCGCTTACGAATTACATGAACTCACTGTACGTTTTTGTCCCCCCACATACGTACATACATTGCTTCAAAGTTTTTAAGTATCAAGAAAAAGTCGCAAAAAAAAACAATAATTAAAATAATAAAATACAGATCTTTATTTCTGTTTGAGAAATTACTTGATATTAGCGTGTCGATCATGATTTACATGTCCATATTGCTTCCTGACATGTACGAATGTTCTACGAATGCAAATATTAAAACAAATTGATAAATAAATAAGCTACCAGCATCTGATGCTTTAATAAATTTTCTGGTAGATCAAAAATAATTAAAATGTTTCTGTGCTACCAGGAAAGCCCTGTCTACTACTATCTCTACCGGACGCCACATAAGACCAACTAACACAGTCAACACAAACACATGAAATCTAAGGCGTTACCCCCACAGAGGTTCCGGACACGCAGAAAGGAAGAGCGCACTGTCCAGGCAAAACAAAACGTATGTAGGAACACCATATAATCATACATGTGATAAGTATATATTGAGCGATGTGTCTGTGTGTTGGGAAATATTTGAAAACACTTGCAGAATATTATTATTAGGTATATTTTTTTTAAATATTATAATTAAATTAGGACCAGTTTTATAAAAACAGTAAAGAGTTTTTTTTTTTTTTAAATGGTTTGTTGTTTTGTTTTTTAAAAAACATATTTATTTTTTGGAAAAAATTTCATCATAGTAAAGTTAAAAAATATAAAGACCGTCAATAAGTAGTACAAATGGACAATAGAACATAAATTAGCTTAGGGATCTAATTTTACTTTGAGAAATAACAAGGAGACCATAGAGTGTATACTAATATCTAATATAGATTTAAACTTTAGGTACTGTACCCGCGCTAGATCTATATAATAGACATATATGATATGTATATCGAGCGTAAGTATTTTACCCGGGATGCAGCTAAGTAGGAGACATGCCATTGTTTAGAAGGATTATACTATACTTAGACATTTATAAGTTCTATACCCAGATATACCAGTAATGTATACTTATTATTACGTTGTATAGAGCAATAGAGCTTACAAAATTCAAAAGCAGAACGAGCAACAAACACCTACGTATCTATAAAGCAGTATATAAAGGGGCAGTATGACAGGGAGTAGAGAAGATATCTACCTTCTAGTTTTGTAACATTCTCGTCGCATGCATGTTATAGATACGCAGATATATTTGTAAAGATATAGATAGAGTATCATTGAAAGTGTGTTCTTGACATGTATATATAATATATTGTATAATACAAAAAAATACATAAAAATACAGGGTTATAAGCTTACCCTGTCCTAAGCCGGGATAACCAAGTAGTATAAAAAGGTTTGTTAGTTTTCGTTTCCATACAAACAAAAATTGGTTGGGTATGCATTTTAATAGTTATTTATGATACTAGTGCGGTAAGTTATAGTAAAAGTAATTCCGCACGTGTGCCATACAACGTTTTACAACATATTTGCGAGAAAACAGATTATAGAAGTACAACAGATAATAAAACAAACTTTATTATTATGTTTATAAATATCGGTCAGAAAATCGCAACTAAATACCTGGGACTGGCAAATGCACAAAGTGCGATGCCATAATCCTCCTAGGAGGAAAAACAAAAAAAACTTCTTTCTATATTCGTCTTCGTTTTTCTAATATGAGTGTATTTTCGTGTTGTCTCTAAAACTCCGAAGAAGCTTGTAGTTAAGTTTCCACGACTTGGGACTTGACTAGGGCGGGTATGACTGGACTTCACTGTGTCTTACTAAGTGTGACTTTGACTGTGACTTAGTCTCATTAGACTTGAAAATTATCAAAACCTTGATACAAACAAATTCGACACTGTCAAATGCACAAACTGCGACGCCATAATCCTCCTAGTAGGAAAGATGAAATGGCGCAAATTAACAAAATGGCGCTATGTGCGCGTGGTGAAAATTTTGTAGCGCTTTCTATTGTGTGCAACATCAGTTCGCGTAAAGGTGATATTTTAAAACATTATTTCATAATATGCTGAGAATTCCGCGCGAATCTGACGAAGCTTTTGGATGGATTTATATTTTTTTCTTATTAATACTGTTTTTTGCCAATGTTGATTTTTCGGATTAGGGACATAATAAAAACTTCGTCACAATGACTTATTAGTTAGAGGTCTTTTAAATATCGAAAGTTAGTATACAAATAACTACTGACATTGTAACTTGTCTCATCTTTGCATTTATTCTTTATTTGACATTTTATATATTTAGAAAACCTCAGAAATTAAATTGTTGACTATTATAAGGATCTAAGCACGCTTTTACGGCTTGGTACAACCAAAGCTTATAACCCAGTAGAACATAAAGCGACTATGTTAAATACAATACACAAACTAAGTTCGTAAGGCGGAGCTGGATATGTGTATGAGTGTGTGACGCGGGCGCGCGACGCTAGCCACCGTTAGAGACGGCACGCCGCTCCCGTCCAGCGGCGGCGGCGGCAGCGGCTGTAGCGTGCGACGGAGGCGGCTATGCGTGATGGTGAACGATGGAGTGAGCTACGTGAAGGCCGTCACGCGACACAGAGTTAGAGCGATGAACGCGGGCGCCAGTGACAGATGGCAGCGGACATGACTGATGCGACGTGCACAATGCGAGCGTCAAATGGCCACCTCGTCCGCTTGTGGTGCCTGTGCGCGCGCGCATAGCTCAGCGGCAGGGTGAAGAAGCCTCCGGAGGGCGCGTTCAGGCTCTCGGAGGACGAGCTCAGCGCCGCCAGCCCTGTCCACCCCTCCGTCTCCGTGCTACGGGATAGAGGGCACTGCGTTCACCCGCTGGTCACACCGACACCGACTCCGGCTCGCATCCGTGCGGGCCTCGACCGCGGCGATATTTATTTAGGTTATCTTCAAAATACTAAGACCTACGCTCCGGGAGCGTTCTTCATTGGTCGCATTTAGCTATTTTCATTTCTTTTCGAAATGTGAAAAGTCTGATAAAAAGAACATAATATATAGCACTGGAATAAAGTATGTATATAGGTAATATTTAAAACACAATGCTTGTTTTTTAAACATGTTTCACGTTATTTTATTCTCAACATAAAAGCATATCATAAAATAAATTATGCTAAAAGTGTAACATTTGTGCTATAATGTATTGATAGTTGTGTTAGCAATCCATCATATTAAGTAAAAAAAATTACAAAACGCATGCCGATTTATATATATTATATAGAGGAACGATAGTACTGACAACTCCCTGAACTAAAGAAGAATGTAATAACAAGTGAATAGAACAGAACGCAAGAGCGGTAAAGAGTTCAAGAAGCCGCAGTGAGGGATGGGTTCATATCGGGAAACACGCAAATCAGAACAAAATATAATTCAACACATTGGTTGGCTCGTGTTTGTAAAGTAGTGAGTCGCCGCGGCTGATGGCATATCTTGGACAAGGGCCTTATTTTTGAATCATATGTTGCGCATGCGCGCGGTGCCGATAGTCGAACGATATTGTTTGAAATAAGGTTCAATATCGTTCGAAAATGGGCTCAGGACGCATGCGCAACTTTGCGTGCGATTCAAATAAGGGACCCTGGTCAAGCTCCAGCCATATTGATCGATAGGATAATATAAATAACAGACGATACTACTATACGAAAACTTGAAACATAACACACAAAGACAAGATCTCAAATAATTTTATGAACTGCTCAAGCAAAGGTCACGTTTTAGTAAAACTGTGTGTAAATATGAATTATTTTCTAAGATCTATACGCGTAGACTCCTTTTTGTTTCGCATTAACAGAACCTACTGCAAAGCGTTTTAAAACACAATACGGTCGGCCATTTAGCAAAACAAAGTTAATATCTGTTTCGGCAAATTAGCGCATAAAATAAGATATTTCTTAATTCACATAGAAATCAAAATTTACTGCCAATTACATCACACTTAACAAATCTTGAATATGTCAAGCAAAATTACAACAATTTAACTAAATATTATTCAGGGTTTTGTGGAAAATATTGTAAATGTGAAGATGGAATAAATAAATGACAAGACTGGTCCAGTTTCGTATTTTTTTTTTCAACATTAATTTATTGATGGCCTGTGTAACTTCTAATATATACTTTGTCTCGTTCTCGAAAGTGAATCTCCAAAAATGTACTGAAATCGTTACCAAACGTGAATCTTCTCGTCAAAAAGTTGACAAAGCACTCTATATTATAGGTTAGCTCATCGATTGTTTGTAAATGGGGTACAGATTACGTAAATGATAATATTTTCAACCAAATAGCTGTTTATCAAAAAGTTTTTTTAATTTGACGAATAAAGTAACACCAGCATGCAACGACGGTGTTATTGGAATGGACGGGCCCAGCGCTTGCAAATCGTTCAAAATTAACAAGTCAACACAATCAAGCATACCTAGCTAAACGTATGCATATTACATTTGCCAGAAAATAGAGATAGCGAATCTAATTACTGCATGACAAAAAAAGAGATCACATGTTCATGTATTAGAAGTTTATATCGTCGTATCGTACGGCTCGCATGTCGCAAAGACAGAGTATGACTGACGCGAGTGGAGACCTAACGCTCAACATAGTCTTCAAAATCCGTGCGCTTTTTTCCCGCCCATTCATTTTATCATTGTCGCTGCCAGCATGAACAATATTCGATTTTAAAACTATACATTTGGTTCGGTACGTTCCATCTCCACAATGTATTTAATATTGAGTGTTGGACTGTGTACTGGTGTATAGGAGATATGTGTGTAGTGTATGTGTGCGTACCTGAGACTCAGATCGGGGCTGGCGCAGCGGATGACGGGGCTCGGCACGGCCGGCACTACGAGGTATGCCATCATCATGTAGTATTTCCATACCTAGTTAACAACACCTATATTAACATCTATTTACCATCGTGCGTAATTACCTCTGTAATTAGCGTAATTTAAACTAGTCATGGTACTATGTGAGGAGTACCACACATAGTACCATGAATAAGGTCAGATTCTATAGAAATGTAGAAAAACAATTTAGTTTAATAAACTTGATCAAAAAAAAAGTGTACTTTGTATACTTACTTGCATGTACCCATCTCTTTCTTTCTCGGGTTTCCTAGGAAGAGCCGGAGAGCGGGACAGGAGAGAAGCGCGATTGTCATTTACAGGGCTGGAACAAGAACAGTTTTTTATGTTGAGAATAGAAAAATCATATTTTCATGGCCTTAGAAGGCCACTACTACTACAGCTGCTTTATTACTGGGCCTTGGTTAAGAGCCAATCGTGATTCTAGCAATATCATCGACCAAAGTCGTCGCTACTACTACGTGGAGTGAGCGACTGAGCGTGTTACTACTATGTGTGTATATATTACATAATCATGGCCGGTACTCACGCGGGTTCAATGATGGTGAAGAGAGCGTGGATCCTCGCGTGCAGTATGGGCCACGCCTGCAGCACGGTGGCGGGGCAGCGCGCCGGCACGCGGTGCCGCTCCAGCAGACCAAACAACACCACCTAGCCGACAATACATCAGTATAAATGTGATGTGGAATGCGCTCCCTGCCCGTGGTCAGGGACCGCGGAAGTACTCCATGACAGGGGAGGCAAACAGAGAAACCATCTTTACCAGATATTTAAATTGGAGGGGGCGCAGTTGTTTGATTTTAGGAGGGGTATTTGGCCCCCTCTGCCCCCACTTCCGCGGCCGCTGCCCGTGGTCCACCTACACCACAGAAAAGCGAAAGCCCTACTTCTTAGGTAGAACGGCAGTCAAAACAATGTTGTAGAGCAATAGGCTAAGTGACTGATGTTTATATCGTTGAAACCAATAGCTTTGATAAAGAATTTAAGTAAATATACTAATACTAATAATAATTCGACAGTATTTTGTATTTATATTACGCGATTACTCCACCAATTATTATAAATTGATTTTGAATATTTTTTTTGTTTGGTCCGACTTACTTCAGATGTGGTCCCATATAAATTTTATCGAAATAGGTTCAGTGGATTGGTTTTTAAATCAAAATAACAGGAAAAAAATGTCATCGAGGTAATAGAAATTGAAATCGGTTGTTTTTTAAGAGGTTTTTTTAAAATTTATAATGCAATTTGATGAAGTTTTTTTTTTTACTTTAAAGTACAATAGTAGATTGTATCATAAGGGAGCAAATTAATATTTTTACGGCGAGGGCGCTTTTTTGAATCCAGTGCGAATGGAGGGATTCTTTAGTAGAATCCTGAACGTAGCGAGGGATTCAAATTACGTCGCCGGAGCTAAAAATATATTTTGCGCCCGAGTGATACACTCTACTTTTCATCACCCAGTATGTGAAAATAAAAAGCGCCTCATATTTTATTCACTGTCTTCAAGTGAACTCATTTTTCAAAACAAAACCATGAATTTCTAACAATCCGTGAAAATTGACGAAAACGGCTGTAGTTCGCGCGTTCTTAATTAGATTTTTTTTTATTCAGCTGGCGGCGTGACTATGGGCCGTCGTACTAGCCTTTATTCAACCAATATTCCAAATGCAAAAAGTGCGCGGCAAAAATAATTGCAGCGCACTTATAAAGAGGATTAAAAACTTATTACTGCCCGCTAAAAGTTTCTTGTTGAAAACACCACCTTTGGGTGCACTTAAAGGCGAACCAAGTCGTCCTTTTCGAATAGATGGAATGAAAAATATCGAGTAATAGTATAATCACCTCCCAAGGATCTGCACCGTTCGAAGCGCTACCACTCCAACTGTTCTTTGTAGAAGCTTCGTCATGTTGGACACCTGGAATTTTCACTTTATTTATAAATTGTCTTCTAAGTTTAAAATAGTATTCATAATAATTGAAATTAAACAATTAGCCCGTTACTAAAGTAGGGTAGACTGGTAAAGTAATGGAGTGACATGGAGATACGAGATAGTACGTCAGAGGAAGACGATTGGATGAATTTGCCCATACACGTAATAGGGAATATGCATGTTTCAATTATTAAAAATAATAGGATAAATGGAGAGTTTAACTTAATCTGATGCTTACGTCGAGAAAATAATTGAAATCGGCTGGTAAAGTTCTGAAATATAAGCGTTACAAGGATTTGGGAGGGAGTCATCTGCCCCTTTCTAGCAAAACAAGTGCTAGTATAAAATTTGTCTGGAATCGTGTTCTTTGACGTCATGAACCTAGTATAGTGCCCTCCCTGTTTAACATGAAACTAAAATGTTTATAACAGCGTTATTTGTGTACATATCAAAATTTTGCTTTCGATGATTTGTTTTGTTGCCAGTCAGCTTTTTTGTGAATCAATAAAAAAGCTCATGCATATTCCATAGTATCGACAGTATTGCCGGGAGAAAAGTTTCCATTTCAAGACTTTTTTGCTAAGCAATAAGAGTGTTTTATGAAGCTAAATCCATGCACCCAGGTCCAACTTAAATAAAAGTGGTGGTACCGGCGGTCCATACTGCGTGCGTGCGCTCCGCGATCCAGACGAGGTCGGGCGTGCCGGCGGCGAGCACAGCCTGCTTCTCGGCCGGCGGCAGCAGCGGCGCGCACCTCTCCGCGAAGTACGGCACGTGCGCGTCGCACGCGTCGATCAGCGCCGGCTCGTCGCGCGTCAAGCTCAACTTCTCCAGCAGCGCCTTGCACTCCCTATGATATAAGCGTTATGCGTGTTTAATTTATTAAAAACAAGACATCTAAAATAAAAACACGCCAAAAAAATTACGATTTTACGATAATAAGGTAAATCAATAAAAACGGCGGCTCCGTATCAGAAGGACTAACACAGTATTGAAGAGATTTTTTTTTATATATATAAGTAACTAGTAATACCCAAGATACCTATAAAGAGATGTATAATCAAATAGTATGCAACAGTAAAAAACGCAGCATGTAGTGTACCTGAGCACGTGCACAGCGAGGCGGCGCGGATAAGCCTTGCACTGGCACAGCATCACGAGGCCGAGCGCCTCAGCGCCGCGGATGACGGCGGCGAGGGCGTCGCTCTTGGGCGGCGGCGCGACTCCGCCCGCCCCGCCACCCGCCGCCGGCTCTCCGTTCTTCCAGCTCGTGAGCAGCTGCAGCAGCATGCGCAGGCCGTTCTCCACCAGTTGCGGAGACGTGTCCTGGATAAAACAGCATTAGCAGGTTCTAAGAATGGGACATTTTGCGAGCGGGACGCCTTGCTATCGTGGGACACTTTGGGAAAGGGAATATTATGCGGCTAAATCATTTAATCAATCTAGCACAGAAAAGCGAAAGCCCTACTTCTTAGGTAGAACGGCTGTCAAAACAATGTTGTAAAGCAATTGCATGGAAAACCAACACCCAAAACACACAAAATTGTACAGTCATTACGACGAAAAAATAACAATCATTGGTCGCACATTTGAACTAAAACGCTCGAAATGCCTTTCAATAGATTAAAATTTACCTAATTACGATGCAATGTGGTTTGGTTTCCTACGTGTCTATTTAAATTGTCTTTTTGAGTATTCTCAGTTTAAAGACATGTATATTGGAAGAATCGGGTAGCGCGGCCCGTCACATTCCCGTTCTATTCGCTTCTCTCTTCAATGTATACTAGTATAGGAATACATATCAAATATTTTAATATAGCATGAGCATTCAGCTAATATCTAAAGAGTCACAATCTCTAAGTGAAATCAGTCGAAAAACGTCCGAGTGCCGTTGTACATACCTATATGTGCATTATATAGTTCACAATTGTTCGAATTTAGACGTTATGTCGCTTGTATAGTGTTCAATGTATGCTTGAGCGCTTGTGTCAAGTTCAAGTCGTTGAACTACGATAAGACACAAGCGCAAACAGTCGGCACACTGTATGGCGTGCGCCGAGTTTTGACATTTTTTGCACGTTTGTGTTCTCTATGATTATTATAGCTCAATGAGCATGAGGCATAAATGAGGTACAGGTTTTCTTGTATCAGAAAGTGGTGGAAATTATGTTCACTCGAATACACGCTACCATATGCATCCTGAAGTAATATTAATGTTCCAATCCAGACGATATGACAAAGAGTGAGCCTAAAGAAGATATAATCGAATTGCAATCAATCACTGTGTTTTATTTCTATCAAAAGATACCCGGACCCTATTAAAAGTACAAAAGTTGTTACATCAGACTATGCCAATGTCTAATAACATAAAAACATCGTTTTATCAAGTACACAGTATGACCTCTATATTCGCTCAATAAAGAGGTGCAATGCTACTGGTAAAGTTCATAGGCGGTGATGACCACATATCAGGTGGGCCCGCCTATTAAACTCAAAAAGAGTAAGTTTGCAAGTGCTTATCGCGAGATTGATAACCTCTTTATTAAAAACCACACAACGATTCCTGATTGCGACAAGTCTAACCCAGAACTACAAAATAGATTCAACTTGCGTACTGATAGAAAGCTGCTGCTTATTGACACCGCCTATGTTTTGTTCAATACACAAACAAAGATGTATAGTAAGAGTAATTTTATTGTACAGTCCACGTACTGACTGAGACGTTTCTAGAGAAGACTGTAGTACGTTACCTGAACTTCTTTGGCAAGGAACTGAGTGAAGCCAGCGAGGACGTCCTGCCGCCACTCGGGGAAGTCTACTATAAGGGTCTGCAAGCTCTGGAATGAGAGCCCTCGCAGCTCCTCGTCCATGTGTACCGTCAGCCGGCACAGCAGCTCCACCAGCTCACTCGAGCTCATGCCTTCGGGGATCAACCTTTTAATAGAAATTATAGTGTTAATGCCAGTCTGCATCGCATGTATAAAACTGTTAAACTATATTAGTATGTTTTAATTACACTTAAAATCTTCTTTATAGTGACGGACAATTTATATTTTGATTTATAAAAATGCAAGAATATTCAAGAGAAGCGGTGTTTTTGGCAAAATATATTTTAATCCTATACCTTCCTGTACGGTGTCTATGACCAAAGATAATATAATAGTTCATAATAATATCATCCATGCCGGTTTCGGCTACGGTGACAACTTCTGCGACTCAATCAGGTAAGAAGCTTAGCTGGTGTACTCGAATATGGCTAATGTAGCCATTTTTGGCAGTAAATGTGCGTGCACATTACACGCACGTAAGAGTGCCATTTACGTAATTGTATGAAATGTTGGCAGACGGTATGTACTAGCTATGACTAAGATGCCAAATTCGGTTGGAATACTAGAGTTACAAGTAACGTTAAAAAAAACAACCGACTTCAAATTAATATGGGACCACCTCGGGAGTATACCCTTTCAAATAAAAAAAGAATTTTCAAAATCGGTCGGTTCACAACTGACGGAGAAATCGGTGAACATACATTAAAAAAAAACATATTTCGAACATAGAACCTCCTTCTTTTTCGAAGTCGGTTAAAAAACATTTGACTTTTATAGGTAATAATTTAACTTTTAATGTATCAAACCTGGGTATGGCAGCGACACACGTTCTAAAGAGGTCGATCCGTGGTTTCCTCTCGCCTGTGTTGATCTCCTGCTCTTTGGTGACATTCTGTGTATTGGTGAGCATCAGCGGGCGGCCGTAGTGCGCATCTAATGCCCGCAAGATCTCCACTAGCACCCGACGCACGAAGGGAAAGTATGCGCTCATCCCGATAGATCGCGCCGTCTCATCCGTCAACATCTTATTCAAAAACGTTTTCTTAACTCGTAGTGTGTTCCCAGAAGGAAGAGTTCCCGCTGTTCTCGGCATGGGCGGCTCGCCTTCCTTCTGCTGCAGACTATCTGCCACGACTAGGAACGCTCGGAGCCCTATCGACATCCGTTCTGGCGTCAAAATTATCTTTATCGTTCTACCTACCATGAGCAAGTCGAATACTATTTCCCTCATGGCGAAGTCGAGACGCTCTTGAGCTATGAACTGGATGATTTTGACGAATATGTTGAGAGGCGTGTCCCGCGGCACGACGCCTTTAGAGCCTTTAGGGAAGAGCGAGTTGACGATGCTTTGTAGACGGGATTGAGTGGCCGAGTTACTCTCGCATTTGATCCTGATCATATACACCCATAGGAGACGGTAAAGTGACTCTGTAATGGTAAAAATTATACATTGAACTATTAAATAAGTAAAACTCTCTAGATTGTCGCAATTAGTTTATTTGGCTATAGATTTTTTTATACTGCAGGTACTGAATTATATACAACCAGAGGTTGCACTGCGACACCGTCCGCGTAAAAAGTCTATCCAAATAAGTACCAATTTTCATCACTATAAATTCAAAAACAAAGAACATTCCATACAAAGTTTCATCTCCCATTTCACCTTTTTAGTCGAAGTCTGTAAATATATATTAAATGCACTTAAATTCATTATCATTACTGACCTAGAGCCACCCTGCACATCTTAGGGTCTCTGTTTTTGAGATGCGAAAGGCACATGGCAAGGAAGCAGTGCCAGTTTGCCAGGAAAAACTGTTTCTGCGAGACGCAAAGTAGACACGTCACCAATGGGAACAACGCCAGCCGATGCTTCGACTTTGTGCTGGCATCTAATGTGTGGCTGTACAGCATCTCTACGAAGTTCTTCAGGCACGGCACGTTCACTTCGTTCTTTACCGTCTGAGGAAATAAAAAGTAGTGGAAAATATGTCTAATGGATAGACAAACACTAATTGTACACAAATTATGATGTCTATTTTATTTATTTTATTTTATTTTATTCGGGAAACTAACAGCGACATAATAACATAATTACGAAACATTTAGAAACTATGCGCCATTTAAGAGTTTCCGCATATTGAATGTAATTCATCGCACTGTAACTCCATAATGTAAATCGTACCAGTCGTGGCCCCTACAACACAGGATTCTCCTATTGCAATGGTTACAAGAAAGGTGTTTGGAACCTTTTGGCAAATAAATCACCTTTAAATAAATCAAACCACAGATGGCAGGGAATTGCTTGTCTACTTTTGGAACTGGGGGGATAAAATGGTCGCGTTTAGCAGTTCTGCACATAATCCTATGATGATTCATTTCGCAAGTCGTAGAACGGTCACCTTTTGCAAATGATTCTATTACGGAATTAATTAGTTTGACAGTTTTCTATAGAAAGTCGTAAAATGGTCGCTGAAAGATGAATTGCATAAAGTCAACTAGCAGATTCGTTAGAAGTTACACGAGAGCAACTTTTTACAATTCATTCTGCTAAGAATTCATAAGATGGACTGCTTTTAGGGGAATTGCTTAATGCGGCCATTTTAGACTCCCATTTGCTTTGTCAAACGTAATCTTTTCTTTATTTAATACTTGCGTAGCCTCATTATTTCCCTGTATCATATTAATTTTCACTTTATTGTAGCCACACAAACAAACACACCACACAAATACATACTCTATTAGACTACTTGCACTTTTTCTTAATAATGATCTACGTCCCCAAGTCGACAAATCACACAAATCTTCTCTGCTAAATCTTGTCCAGACCGGTTAAAGGACTAAACTGATTTGGATAGTAAGGGTACACATTAACCCATGGTTGGGTAATACGTGTACTGTGAATACCTTCTACTAAGTCAGTTCAAGTGGATAAAATATCTGTGGCGAGTTACAGAACAAAAAAGAAGTATACAAACCGCAGCCACGGGCACAAGTATTTCAACAAAGAGTCCAGCGAGCGCGTGCCTTATGTCCTTGTCTTTGGCTTCGAGAAAGTACTGGGCACATTCTTGCAGAAACTGGAACGAAGCCTCGAACTCTTCGATCGGCACCATTTTGACGCGAAAAAACTTCATGCCCATCAGAAGGGAAATAATAGTCTGGGTCGTGTGGGGAGACGGTTCGCGACTCTTCAGCTCCTGTGAATTCAACGTAATAATTCTGAAACAGTTTGATGGAGCGCTAAATATTCTAAGAAATTTAATTTTTCAAAAATGTTATAAATTATTCTGTCAGGAACTGGTTCCCACAGGACAAGTTTGGAGCTAAATGGCGCTTTGTGAAATGTCCACCAATAATATATTAATTTATACAGAGTTACTAGTAACTCTACGTATACCCGGCGAGACCAGATAGGGGTCAAATTTATGGCCGAACGTTTATAGTTGTCGAGATATTTGAATAAATCCTTACTCAAGTCTCTACGACCAGCGGTTTAGGTCGTGCGTTGTCTGTCAGTCAGTGAGCGAGTCAGTAAGTCAAGACTGATTCTTGTAGTATTAGATATGCATTGTGGGTAGTACATGGTTAAACGGTATTGCCAATGCAATATCTGATTAATCGCGCATTTTCAGGGCTACTCATTTTTTAAAGTCCTTCAAAACGCTGTGTAAAACAAGTAACTTTAAAAAGAAACACTTCAAATGAATATGGGACCACCTCGAAATACCCATTCAAATAAAATAAAAAAATTCAAAATCGGTCCACAATTGACGGAGAAATCGGTGAACATACATAAAAACCCTTCTCCTTTTTTGAAGTCGGTTAAAAACTCAACACGCACACCTATATAAAACAAAACAAATGTGCAGATCCATTTTCACCTTTAGATCGGCCGTGAATCGTTTCCTGACAGATGCGAATCTGGACTGCGCCAATACTCCAATGACTTCTGCGTATAAATCAGCTATGATGTGGACGTTGGCTGCGTTTGGATTTGATTGCAGGCTGAAACCAACAAAAAAACTGAAATAATAACGGCAGTTCCATCTCTGTGGCATGCACGAAATAAAGAAGATGGAGCTGAACAAAGTGAACCCAAAATGTAGTCTGCCAATATTAATCATCATCAGCTCGGAGACGTCCACAGCTGAACGATAAGGCCTCCGACTACTTGCCATTTGCATTCACCGGTTGCCCGCGACTTTCACAATTTCGTCCGGCGTCTTCTATCTTCTATGTATAAAAATCAATAGGCTAGATGACTGGATATTTTTATTGTACTTTTAAAATGTGGCCCATAAATATAGCTGATTAATGAAAAAAATATGAAAACCTGATCAAAAATAAGCAACTTATAAGCATTTTAATATCATGCTAGACAGAGAGGCGAAACAGCAAATCGTGACGTCACTTCTCTGTACGCCATATAAATTCTATTCTGACAAGTAAGGCGTGACGTAATTTTTTGTTTTGTGGGAAAGGGACAGAGTTGGCTCTACCAAAAACTTTAAACGCTAATACGAGGGCGGCACTGAAAATTTCGGGAATCAAGGAAGTGACACAACATTACTATTTAAAAATATATTTATTGCTTTTCGAAGTATTCTCCGCGAAATTTGACACATTTTTCCATACGATGGAACCAATCATTGAAGCAACCATTCCATTCGGAAGTTGGGGTCTCCAAAATGGCCGTTTTGTAGGCGTCCACAGCTTCTTCAGGTGATGAAAATCTCTGTCCACGCAATTTATTCTTTATTTTAGGGAAAGTATAGAAATCATTAGGGCTTAGGTCGGGGCTGTACGGCGGATGGTCCAATAATTCTATGTTTTCTTGCTCTAAAAACTCTTTTGTTCTGTGCGCGGTGTGAGAACTCGCATTGTCGTGATGGAGGATGATGCGGCGGTTGCAGTTCTCTTTACGGAGTTCAGAAACGACCTGTGGCAAACAAATGCTAGCATACCATTCTGCATTAACCGTTCTTTGTCCCTCAAGAGGAATAGTCGTAACATGGCCGGTTTTGGAGACAAACGTGGCCACCATTTTTTTTGCAACACTCCGTGAACGAACAATTTTTGTTGGCTTTAACTCATTTTCGAACACCCAAACTCGTGACTGGTTTTTTGTTTCGGGTTCGTACGCGTATATCCAGGATTCGTCACCTGATACGATGTTGTATACAGCATTTGAGGATCCTGCGTGGAATCTTTCGAGAGTTCTGACGCACCAAGTAACGCGAGCCGCTTTTTGCTCTTCACAGAGCGAATGCGGTATCCATCGGGAAAACAACTTTTTTACACCTAATTTTTCATGCAAGATTATTTGTATTTGACTCATGCCAATGTCTAAAGTTGCCTGAATTTCGCGGTATGTCACATGTCGATCTTCCTCAATCAGCTTACGCACAGCATCAACGTTTTCTTGGGTGACTGCAGTTTTTGGACGACCTTGACGGGGATCATCACTGAGCTTGACACGTCCACGTTGAAATTCAGCAAACCAGCGATAAATTGTGGTTTTGGATGAGGCTTTATCACCAAATGCAGAAATCATCCGGTCAACACACTGTTTTTGTGTTAAACCACTTCGAAAGTCATAATAAATCATCGCTCTTGAATTTTCTCGAGTCAATTCCATTTTCTCAACGACTAAACAAGTTTGACAAAACCTTGTGACAAGACCGAGAATATTTTTTTAAATAAATAAATGGTATTCGATTTTTAAAACCAAGGAGTTTTCAATTAAAAAGATTTTAATATGACAGAAACAGTGGAAATATTCCATTCCCGATACTTTTAGTGCAGCCCTCGTATATCAGAACATTAATAACCGATCTAAATTATTTTTTCAATAAATATACTATATTTACTTAAATTCTTCATCAAAGCTATTGGTTTCAACGATATAAACATCAGTCATCAGACTGATGTTGGCTGTTGTTTGTCTCGCTAAAACTCGAGAACGGCTGGGACGATTTAGCTGATTTTGGTTTAGAAATGTTTGTGGAAGTTCAGGGAAGGTTTAAAAGGTGAGTCAACGGCTGGACCGATTTGGATGACATTTTGTGTTTCTGGAGCGGATCATAGTAGGGACGCCGAAGGCCGAGCACTACGCGAACAAAGTAGCGGGTATCAGCTAGTTAATAATAAGTAAAAGTTCCTATACTCACCAACTGAATGTCTAAAGTTGTGACATTCCAAGTCTGCAAATTGCGCATTGGCTCAAAGCATTCACACACAGGGGTACTCAAAATTATGCATTACTTTATAATGATCTCAGTGAATACGTGCCCTAAGATAAAATGCAGTTTTTTAGTAAGTAAGTTTTTTTTTTGTTTTTTTTTTATTGCAACGGATTGACGAAACTAAAGAGACGTTTGCCTGGTGGTAAGCATCACGTCTGCCTATAGCAGTAGCAGTGCAAGAATTGTGAGTTTGTGAACAAAATCCTGCGCACTGCATTGCGCTCGTCACCCTGAGATATTAGAAGTCAAACCTATTCATGCCCAGTAATTTATCTGGTGACATAGCCCTTCGAACCGAAACACAGCAATTGCAGCACAGCGATTGCACACTACTGGGTAGTCACGTACCCTTCTTTATAGTTAAACCTCTTGAAGGCGACGTTTTCTATGTAGTGTACGAGGTCCTCGTGCCCGGGGTGGAAGGGCAGCTGTTTGAGCACCTCAATGAGAGCGAGGCAGAAGAGGAACTCTACCGCCAGATCGCGCCGTTCCGCCTGCAACTCTTCGCAGCTGCGCTCGACGCTTTCCCCGCCCGCGCCGGACCCCGACACTATGTAGATAATGCTGCAATCACACGAATATCATAAGCCCCTGTGACTCATCCACAGAAGAAAGAAGTTAATATAACGGAAATGTGACAGGCCGCGCTAGCCGGCATCAAGTGAAAATGCGCTTAATAACAATTCTACCAATATACATGTTTTTAAACTGAGAACGCTCAAAAAGACAATTTAAATAGACGTGTAGAAAACCAAACGGCATTGCATCGTAATTAGATCAATTTTAATCTGTTGCAAAATGGCATTTCAAGCGTTTTACTTCAAATGCGCGACCAATGATTGTAATTTTTTCGTCTTAGTTTCTATACAATTATGTGTGAAACTGGCGACAGCTGATTTCCATACAATTGCTTTACAACATTATTTTGACAGCCGTTCTACCTAAGAAGTAGGGCTTTCGCTTTTCTGTGGACTCATCAGCTAGAAGACGTCTACTGCTATAATAACGCCTATCCTTAAGAAGGGAGGCCGCTTGGCAGGCGACTTGGGGATCGCAGAATACTTACCATCGTCAACCGAGGACGCTGCTGCCTGTCCACCGGTGGCTCTGGATGCAATTTTTTGGCATACCCAGGTCATAGGGGTACCGCTGCGCTATTATGAAGATCTCGTCACCTACCGTCAGGCCAACTCGTATATAATCCTAGATAACTTATCTTACTTCCTAAGGTTGCCTGGAAGATATCACTTTTAGCGATAAGGCCGCCATTTGTGCACTAGTATTTAATTTATTTAATCCTTTGTATGTATGTTTATTTGGTGTGAGCAATAAAGAATTAATCTATCTATCTATCTATCTACTATATAATTTTATTTATTTATAGCTTTCAACAAGTCAACCCACCATTAGAATAACGTTGAAGAGTAAGTAACGTAGGCATGCGGCGTTGACCATTAACCATCAAGTGGCCCGCATGCTCATCTGTCTCAAGCGAGCCTACCGCATCTTAAATATACAGTGAATTTTTTTCTTCTTATTGCTAAAACTTGGCTCGGCCAACTCAGTAGGTAATTCAGTCAGTATACACACAGAATCTTAGGATTTTTGAATTTCGTCATGAAATGTTGCCTTGCTGAACTGGCCTTCTACGCTATATTACTACTAGTATAGTATTATATATATAGCATAATATTGCTAGTATTGTTAATATATTATGTACCTTATATTAACAAACCAACTAACTAACTAACTAACACTAACAAACTAACTACTAACTACTACTACTACTAACTAACTATTAACTTTTATTTTACTTTGTATTATATTATATGTGATATTACTATGGAGGCCAGGAATAGAACAGTTCATAGATGAATTTTAAAATATAGGCCGGGGGCAGCATACATGATTCCGTAAATGCCCAGTTGTCGCCACGGCTTATTACAATACAAAGAATAATTTGATATATAGTAGAAGAGAATGTAAGTAAATAAGCTTACTGGTCAATTTCATATTTTTCCAGACACTAGTTTTGCATTCCATATATATACATGTAGTACCTATAGATATTCTACAAATTTCATATGTGATATATTATATGACTTCACTAAGCCACATCCTACATTTTAATAATCGACGAGATCCTTACAGCTTCAAGTGTAACAAATTCGAATTAAACTAGATTTTATCATTAATATCATCAGGATAAGAAACGTAAAAAACCTTTTGTTTCGCAAATCCTGATGTGGTTTCTTGGCCTGTTCGCTAAGCTGTGGCGACTCGGCCATCTGCCGCTCCAGCCAGCCGAAAAGCGCTCGCAGCAGCGAAGGCAAGCAATGCTCCGCCACCGTGCCAAATGCAGACAGGATCTGGTCCAGTTGAGGGTCTTCGCCGCGCTGCAGTGTCTTGCTCAATGGCTTCTCCTAAACCAATCGTAAAACTCAATGACAGCACCAAACCATAGAATTTGGAATAGATAACGTATCATGTTGAACATAGCGTCCCACTAGGTCACTCTGTAATGAGCGCGGGTTCCTTGGAATACACACAAAAAAAGGGTAGATTTCTAATTCCTCATTCAAATTTAATATTATGTCCAGCCGGAAATTGGAGATTATGCAGAGCATATTATGCATTGATCGATTGCTAAGAGGCCACGCGTGAATCTACCGACTGGTCGGATAGACGACAGACATTTTCTAAGATAATTACATTAAAACTTTGGTAACTTTTTTTATTATTATGAGCTGTTACTGGATTGTTGTTCGATGCTAAAATCGCGACAGAAAATGAACTGTTCCTTACTCGTAGTGTTCCTTAGTCGTAGTTACTCGGGTGATTAACATTATTCTATGATACATATGATATTTTTAGTGTTCTCTATTTTAGTCCCGTAGTATTTGTTCATAGCGACGAGTAGAATAATAAGCTGGAATCTTTGCCGTTGTACATTTTAAAGCAAATACCAGTTATTCCTTCCAGATACTTTAGCACAGAGAAAAAAAATACAGTTTTTGTTCAGTTACGGACATTGTGTAAGGCGGCAACGTCACGCCACGTGATCCCTTAATAGGGAGGGGTTGCCATAATCCCCACGCTTGGCAGGCGGCTTGGGAATCGACAAGGGGGTGTAAGGCGATAACGGTTTGAAGTAATACATGCCATAGAGGTGTTAGCCATAGGGAAGTGAGTCTCACCTGTGGTTCGGCCATAACTGCTTCCATCTTCCGCTCGGCTTGCACCGTGAACTCGGTGAAGAGCAGTCTCATCACATACTCGCCGGGACGCAGGTCGCAGTCCGGCGGCGGAACTGCAGGGCCCTTGTGGGGGCCCCATGGTAGCATCGACCCTGTAGTACAAAACAAAATGCACTTCAAATTATACAAAACATGTTAACGCCTAGGTTAATGATGCTTAGTGAGTTGAATTTCGTAATAAAAAAAACTTTCAATAAATTTAATTTCTTCCATAAAACCTAATGTGGTTGTGTCGATCTTGATTGATATGGCTGGTTTAATTACACATTACATACATTATTTTACTGCTCATACCAAAAATTGCACACAAAATGCAGACTGATTAATTATAAACAAACTTAATCTTAATGAAATAAAATCGCACAAGTGCGAGTTCAACTCGCACATCAAGGGTTCCGCACCGCTGTGCGATGTACTTCGTTTAACCATAAAAATTTTTTTTGTTCTGATTGGGATTCATAGTTTTTTTTTAATTCTTTTAAGCGACGAGTCAAACTAGACGTTCGCCTGGTGGTAAGCGTCACGCCTGCCACTAACAGAAGCAGTGCCAGAATTGTGAACTTGCGAACACAATCCTGCGCCGCACTGCACTGCGCTCGTCACCCTGAGATATTAGATATTAAATCTCTTAATACCCGGTAATTTCTCTGGTAACATTGCTCTTTAAACCGGAACACAGTAAAGCTTGCACATTACTGCTTAGCGGTTAAATAACTGGCAAAGGTGTGGTACTTCCCCAGGCGGACTCTGCAGTAGTCCTACCACTACATAAGTTATAGCACAAGGCCAAATTAAATTATTTGTTGTTATACTTTAGAATGTGGTTAATAATAACTCAAGTTGTATACCGTTTTTAAGATTTAAAAAAATTGTAAGTAACAAGCATGATTCTTGTAATGGTGGGTCCTTTCAATTTTATTTTTTTACTAGCTGACCAGGCGAACTTCTAACCACAGAAGGGACAGAGGGTTCAGGTATGGAACTCTAAAAAGATATTATGTAGTCGGTCTTACCAGGTCTATCATTGACTACATCATACTCCATTATTTAACACATTGTCACAACAGAAATGTTTGACAAACGCGGACCTATATACAAAATGTACTCATAATTTGAATATAGTACCTCGAGTTGATATGAATGAAGACATGTTAGTTCCGGGAGACTTCCAGTCAGTGACTGTGGCGGTAGAGGGCTTATCAGCTACAGTGTGTTGATTATCGGAGCCAGAGTCGGGACTGAAGACCGAGAAGAAGTCGCCTCCGTCGTGGCGCGCCGCCTCCGACAGAACGCTGCCCTCCGACTCCGCTTCACTCGATACCATAGACGATGGAGCCTCCTCTGTACCTGATGCTGAAACGCAAATATACGTTAGACATTTAAACCAAGAAAATTAAAGAAATTAACAAAATCAGCATCAAAATCCTACTAGTAGTTTTCCTTTTTATTTTTCTTTTTATAAAATTAAATCCACAAAGCATAATGGCAGGGTAAGCCTTAGGGGGTCCGCTGCTTTGAGTGGGTCCAGCATATATGTCCGTTTCTAGAAAGCGAAGAGTGCTGCTATGTAGTTCAGACCAGCACATGTGCCGCGTGGACTTGGCAACCAGGCAAACTAGCTAGCGGCTGTGCTTTGCACATTGTCGATTAGCTAGATGATATAAAAGTGGTCTATCAGAAGCAACCATAACACTACTGTCACGCGCAGCGTCAGAATTGTACTAGCGGCTGCGCTAGGCAGGTCTTCGAGACGCAACGAGGCCTTCGTCTCCGCGCGACTAGTGTCCGGCACAGTTTTACAATTTTGATCTATTTGTGCTTAATTATGTACATAGCATATTTTCGTAGATGCTTCACAGGGTGTTTTGATATAAGGAACTATTAAATGATGTCCTACTCTCTCGCTACGACAGAGTAAATAACATTATTTATGCATATTCACTTACCGGATAGATCCTCGGGATACCCATCCGACGGTACAGTGCTCAATGAGTCTGACTCCTCAGAGTTTATCATTGTGTTAGACTCTGATTAAACTACTCACATGCCACTGAAAACAAATGCATTGATTTATAAATTTTAATTTTACAAAGCTTTTAAATAATCAGAATTATTACTATAATTTATCAAAGATAAGTACTGACACACACTTGAATGGTTACTCTAATTATTACTAGCATCATAACTACCTTTCGGTTAGATTTCTACTGATGGAAATTTCATTGTCACAAGGCCCTAGAACAAAAACACACAGTAATTGTTACACAACTTTACACACAGTAATGCAAATCATTAATTCAACTACTTTTCAAATCTTTTTTTGTACTTATTATGTTCATAGATACAAAGTAAAACCTTATTTGCAATGCAAAGAGTTTTGACAGCTTGCTGAGGGTACGCATAGTTTGAATCTGAATGCAAATATGCCATCTCAAGTATACACTGTGGCATAGCATGGGCACCACTGAAGAGAGAAGTGAATAGATCGGAAATGTTACGGGCCGCGCTAGCCGGCATTAAGTCTATTTAGACTTAATGTCAATTATTCCAATATAGATGTTTTTAAACTGAGAATACTCAAAAAATACAATTTAAATTGACGGGTAGGACATCTAACCACATTTTTTAGTAATTAGATTAATTTTAATCTGTTGCAAAATGGCATGTCGAGCGTTATACTTCAAATGCACAACCAATGATTTGTATTCTGCGTCATAGTTTTTATGCAATTCTGTGTGAAACGACAGCAGTTTTCCATACACTTGCTTTACAACATCGTTTTGACAGCCGTTCTACCTAAGAAGTAGGGCTTTCGCTTTCCTGTTGTGGGCACAGCATGGCAAGCTTCTACATATTTATAAAAAAACAGTTGAATTCAGTTCATTCATTTGACTTTCGCTCTGGCCTATACCTGGTGCAAAAGATATCCAGTGCAGCACCTTTGCACCTGATATGATTCATTATCAGCCAGAGTATGTCCACTACTGGATGAATGCCTCTCCCTAATAGGAAGGGGTTGCCATTACGCCCACGCTTGGCTTGGCAGGTGGCTTGGGGATCGCACCAAATATGATTAGTAGTTATGATTAGTTATTTATTTAGTTTTATATTATTTGTTGATAACATTGTAATTTATATTACTTTATTAGTGTTATTTATTGATTTTTGTAGTTAAATTTATGACCAAATATTGACATTTGATTGCAATTGAATCTAAATAAAATATTTATTCATTGTATTTAGTCATAACCATGACTCTAAGCATTGGCTTACATATTACCATAGTAATAATATGTGTATTCCCATTTGTCATCACAATCTCCAACACCGTGGTGGCAGTCATTGTTATTTAATTAGGCTGGTTTATTTTATGTGGTAACAAGTAATTAGTCAAACAAGTAACTCTCAGTACATTAAGAAATAAATTATTGTCTGCCCATGACCATTCAAACAATATAACTTGATGTTTTTAATTGGGCCAATGCAGCTGCAATTTTTATTAAATGTAGATGGTAAGTGCGCCTTCGCAAATATAATACTGAAACATTGTATCCCTATATATAAAGAAACAGGGTGATATTATCACATGGCATTTTATTCAAGATGTTTCACTCTTTATTTTAATTTATTCTAAGACTGCTCAATATTAGTATTACACAAACAATGATGATGAAAAATTTGTGTCCAACAAAGCAGGTGCTGAATATACCATAAAAGTACCGGCAATGAGCAGAGGAGGTTAGCGGGTGGGTGATTTTGAACATAATCTTGGTAGCATATTCAAAAATCATGTTATACCCAGAAGAGTAACAAAACAAAGGGTAAAGCATCACTGCATAGGTGCTCATTAATTTGAAACATGCAATGGAGTCTCATTAGCCCTGTAATTATGCTAGCTGCAGTACCCTTCAAAGCAGAACATCAGTAATGTTTACATGGTGCTTAGTGGTAGAATATCTAATACTTCTTGCAAAGAAGACCTACTACAATGTAACAGCGTAACAAGCATTGTCACTAAAGACTTTGGTGCAGATATGGATGACAATCCACAAATGCTGTACAAAAGCTATTACATGAGCATCTCACCAACCTCTATAATAGTAGTCATAGTAGTGCTAATTTTTAAAGTTATCTTGTGTAAATGTAATCTTGGTAATGGGTTTTTGTATGATGCATAAGTATTACAGAACTTCCAACAATTTGTTAAAGAAACAAGCCACAATAAAAATAAAATTCATGACTGCACTGCCAAAAAAGATAATTAAAAAAATATATAGGTATAGCCTATGATTCTAACGATACCCCATATATCCACATTTGTACAGGCATTTAGAAGTTATGGTGGAACAAAGAAACTCACATACATACATACATAGAACCCTGAAATATTAATTTAATTGGGCTGTCATGTAAAAAGACAAATAAATTTATTGAAAAAGAGATTGAACAGCTAGCAGCAATTAACTACAGTGATACAAGTCGAAAACACACAACTTTAAAGGTAAATTTGCTGCATAATGCTAGGTAACATGAATAAAAGATTTAAATCCATTTAAAATTCTAGCAGGAGAGACAATCGCACGGAATTAAATATCTTAACACTATTTTGTTTACTTCAAAAAAAAACCTTTGAAATCATGTCAATAGTTGAAAACATCAGGGTTTAAAAAAAATGCTTTGAAATGTTTAGAGCATATGTTTTGTCTTCTAAAATTAATAGAATAAAATAATCCAACTCTACAATAATGATTTATAAACATAAGCGAAACTGGAAAGTACTTGGACCCACAGCCTGGACTCTTGCAAAATTGAAACACCGAAATGTATCCCACTTACGTACCTATAATAAATCATAGACGTCTTGTAAATCAGCGTCCAGGAAAGTGTCGTCACCGCAATTGACCAAATACACATAATAATGAACAGAATAAACTGATTTATGATTAATAATGATCACAAATCCACAAAGCTCAGCTGAGTGAGAAAATAACTACCTCTACCTGTCTACAAACGGTACATAAAATAATTAAAAATTATTCGTAAGTTTTCAATTTCTTTACCTTATGCACTATTAAATTAGGGTGATTAACTCATACGTTAATGAATGGCTGATGTTTTCGTGGTAATCAAGCTTAAAAACAAAGTAAGCCCTGCCAAAAACATTTATCACAAATTCACAAAACCCTGCAGAACTTGTAGGTAGGTAATTTTATGGTAGAAGTAGTGTTAAAATCTCTTTGGGTAGAAGTAGAATAGTAGAATCCAGTGGTAGAATCGGTAGAATTTGTCAAAGGTCTAGGAATTTGTATTCGCGGCACAGACCAAAGGCTTAGGACATTTCCCATTCGTAGGTAGGTAGCCTAGTCATACAAATTTCCCATAGTTCTTGTATCGACTAGGCCAAAATGTCACATGCCTGTATGGTTTATATTGGGTTTATACAGAGGGTTTATAGCATCGATGGAGAACCTAATTAATTATGGTTTGGTTTGGGAGTTTTAGCAGGAACACGGAAAAATCATGTCGTTGCATTCTATTATTTTTTTATTATCTATATATATAAATGTATATATATTCTATACTATATTTTTTCGCGAATTAATGATTAAAAATGGTGGTGTTTTATTAATTGACTTTTCAATTACATGAACGAGTGTGGGCAAGTGATATAATGTGGTGAAACATGTATTTTCGTATTGTTTTCAAAACTCCGTAGAAGCTCATAGTAAATTCGCCACAACTTTACTAGGGTATCAGGTATGACATGGACTCGACTATGACTAATTTCGTGTGACTTACTGAGATTTCATGACATATTTGACTTGATGATAATAAATAAACATGAAAATTCATAAACATGACACTGGCAGAATACACAACGTGCGATGCCAATAACTAAGAAAAAATAACTTTGGTTTGTCTAAAATAAGTTGATAATTTGGGAGTAGGCTTGCGCAGAATGTGTCACTATAATGAAAAGATATATAACGTAACTTTTCATTAAAAGAAGTACTTCACTCATCTAGTTCACTAGTCCCGTTGCTCATTTGAAATGATTTCGCCATTCGATACCTAACTACTAACTAAGAAGATACGTTTACGAACGAAAACAGTGCGCTTACTATGATTGCTTCATTTTATATCCAAGCTCGTACAAACGTGTTTGTAAATTGTACATTGCCCTTTTCCTTCCTAGTTCAATATTAGCTATTTTGTATAACAAGCAATGTACGATAAAAGTTAGAGGACTCCTACGGCCTTACCTAAAAAAACTTTTCAACCGTTAGTCACTGCTTAAGATGCTCTGCCATCTTCTCTCTGATGTGAAGTTGCACGTACTAGAAAAGGACAGAGAAGTTTAAGCAGTGACTAAGAGAAACGAGATTATTTTAGGTAAGGCCGCTAAAATCGTTCTCGAACTATCGTAATAGGTAACCAGAGGACCGAACGCAACGAGCAAAAGATTGAGTGAAATAGACAAATACTTCAGTACCTAAAACAGAACGTGATAGCATTATCTATCCTTCCCAAAGAAATATCCTTCCTCACTGGGCTCGTTCGTGTCTCATCGTTCGCGACTTCGCGACGTCGAGTGAACTAGACAGCTGAACTAAGAAGTAGCTACATTTTATCTGAAGTAGTGAATGAAGGACGAACACAGCTGAAGTACTTCAATTGAAGGATTCATTCAAGAACGACACACGGCTACTTTACTAGGGCATGACTTGGACTCGACTATGACTAACGGCCTTACTTAAAAACGCCGCTCAAACTTAGTCACTGCTTAAACTTATCTGTCTTGTTCTTGCACGTGACACTTCACGACAGAGAGAAGTTGACAGAGCGTCTTAAGCAGTGATTAACGGTTTAGAAGATTTTTTAAGTAAGACTGTATTTTCGTGTCACCAACTGTGATTTCGTGACAGTTTTGACTTGATTTTAACACAAAAACTTGTAAATTCATAAACTTGACACTGGCAGAATGCACAACGTGCAATGCCAATAACTAAGGGGAAAAAAACCTCGACTGAGAGTTTTGGTTTGGCGAGAACACGGAAAAATCATGTCGCTGCATTCTATTAATTTGTTAAAATTGTGTTTTTTTTGCGAATTAATGATTAAAGATGGTGGTGTTTTATTAATTGAGTGATGAATTACATGCACGAGTGTGGGAAAGTGATATACGGCCTTACTTAAAAAACTTCTCAACCGTTAGTCACTGCTTGAAACGTCATTTCGTTTTGTTTTCAAAACTACGTAAAAGCTCTTAATAGAAGTCGCCACAACAATATTAGGGCATGACTTGTACTCGACTTTGACTAATTTCTTGTGACTTTAAAACTGTGATTTCATCACATATTTGATTTGATGATATTATTAGACATGCACATTAATAAACTTGACACTGGCAGAATGCAAAAAGTGCGATGCAAATAAATAAGAAACGAAAAAAAACTATTTAACTCCTCTCAATCAAAGTCAGTCAGTTGGTCGGATCGGACTGTCGGGATCAGTCGGAAATGGTCGGAAGATAAATGGAAGATAATACTAGATCAGAGAAATATTTCTATGTACTAGATCTTTGGTCGGAAGGTAAAGTCCTGCGAGCCCTAAAGAAATTAGGCACTACGTGCTGCGAACCCTTCTTGAGAGCTGCGAGTATCTCCCGGTGAGTAATAGTATTCCTTGGAGAGTATTCTTTGATCGGTAACCGGAACGGTGAGTTACTGTACTGGGTTCATTTTTTCAGAATATCCAAGTACCGTTATACTAATGCGTTTATTTATCAAAAGAATGTTACGAAAATAATTTAACTGTACTTTGCCATCGTTTGTCTTACCGTTACTACCTGCTTAGATGATAAAACATATTTTTGTTTGGCTGTTGGTTGTTGTGAAATCTTTGATTATATTTATATACCTGTCTACAATAAGGAGGTTGGAAGATCCGCTTACGCTCTACGGTCTACAATGATATTATTTATGTCTCAATGCCTGTCTATGTCTAGATGGATTAATAATGTAAACATGACATGCAAAAAAACGGCTCAAGTTGAGATTGTCAATAACTGTCAATGAGCACAGCAATGCGTAGTGATTCTAGTGACGCTGACGTAGTGGATAAGCATTTGATTATCTACCAACAAAGAAATTTTACTAGTAGTAAAAGAGAACGGCTCAAGTTGAGACTGTCAATAACTGTCAATAAGCACAGCAACGCGTAGTGATTTAAGTGACACTGACGTTGTGGATAAGCATTTGATTACCTACCAACAAAGAAATTTTACTAGTAGAAAAATAGAACGGCTCAAGTTGAGACTGTCAATAACTGTCAATGAGCACAGCAACGCGTAGTGATTCAAGTGACACTGACGTAGTGGATAAGCATTTGATTATCTACCAACAAAGAAATCTTACTAGTAGAAAAATAGGGCGCGTGGCCACCTAGTTATTTCTTGCTTCCGCACTTTGTTCTGCCACAAAAAAACTTATCCCAAAATCTTGGGTAAAGGTTTAGGACATTCCCCATACGCAGGTGGCCTCCTTCCTTGCCTCCTTGTATCAACTTGGGCAAAATGTCATAATGCCTTAGTAATCCCTATAAAATAAAAGTATGTCAATAAAATACGTCAAATGTATTTTTTATAATTAGATACAATTATCAAAATGAACTATTATGGGTATCATATGTGTATGTAGAGATACCGACAGAATAATAATCCTGATGCATAATATCATTTAAAAACTTACAAATACAATAAAATGCTTATTGTGTTAGAAATGGTCCATTTAACATGAGTATTACATTACACTATATAATTTATGTGACAATAATAATTTCTATAAACATCTAAGAACAAAAAATAATACAACAAATATAAATTCAAATATATTTTTTATTAAATGTTATATTTACACAGGAAATACATTATTACACAGGAAGTACATTATGATACAAGTGTGCTATGTTGGTCATTACACTCGAGGAGGTATTATACATCATTATTAGGTATTATCATGCATAATTATTTTTTGTCCTTGTGTTTGTCAATCCTGATAGTACTGTGACATAATGGTTAGTGACTTAAGATTAGTTGTCATAATAATACTTAATGTTACTAATTTCTTTATTCATAGACTTATTGGTCCTAAGAATTATTAGTCCTATTAGCTTTTTGAATTAGTATTTTTTTTGTTAATTAGCTCAGTTAGTCGTAGAATGGAAAATAGAACACACTGTATATATATTAAAGCTCAGTGACAGATCCGACTCGGATAGGCTAAGAAGGCTTCTCACCTAAGAAGCCTTCTTAGCCTTCTTGTCAGGGTTTTTTTAATTTCATCCTACAAATCCTCATTACTCGTGACACACAGTATGTATATTAGATCTATGCATAATATACCTCCATGGTGCACCCCAACTCGAGTTGGTTAGGTTGAAATGGTGGAGCCAGATGCTCTTGTGGTCGTCCCTGAGTGTCGCTTCGCCAATCGCTCCCCTCAGGACCTCCCTTGAGTTTCTGGTGGGAACCCACCCGGAGTCAAATTTGAGTTGGTAACGTTCGAAATGAGTGACAGATCCGACTCGAGTCGACTTGAGTTACATCAAGAAAAGCACATTCCTAAACATGTTTGCCATACTTTGCCTCAAAATTCAATTTTATTGTTTTCTCGAATACTATAGGTTTCTGCACTCCCCCCCGTTCAGGGAGAGGTTCCCGTCTCTCTCTCTCTGTCTCTCTCTCTCTCCCTCTCTCCCTCTCTCTCTCTCTCTGTCTCTCTCTCTCTCCCTCTCTCTCTCTCTCTCTCTTTCTAGTTACACATATTGGAAAGCCCTTGTCCCACCTTAGCCTTTTTGTTATTTCTTCCCAGAAATCCTCACTACTCATGCTGCACTATGTATATTGAAGCTCGGTGACAGAGCTGACTCGGATATGTTAGGTGAGGAGTAGAAATGATGCGACTTTCAAATTTTAGGATGATTTGATGAGTAGCTGTTATGTTCATTTACTGTAGGATTAGATATTGTTAGGATTTTTAATTTTATGGCTTTTAAATTTTATATCCAACGAAAATTAGTAGCAGTGGTGTAGTGTGTAGTAATGTAATGTAGATTTACCATTAGGATGACTGATTATTAGGACTTAAAATGGTATGGAATATGTAATTAGAATGCCAATTTTTATGGGAATTATTAGAGAAGACTGAGACCTGAACTCATATTTCCCTACATATACAATAAGATTGATAAAAGGTGCGACATCCGAGACAAAAGAGTGAGGGAATGCAAAACTATTGTAACTAGATACTTATGCACACTTACACATGACGACATAGAGAAATACCTAAAAATATTACCTAGAACACCACCTGTATAATGTATATTATATGCATAAATTACAGTTACTTGTATGGTAATGCACTCCATCACACACCCTTATGCAAACACATACACACAAACTCACATAACTGCGCATTCTCCATCAGAGAAAACGGCGTATTGTAATCTACTTTCATCTTGGAGGATGCCATCATGGATGGATTTCATCTTTCTCTTTCTCACTTTCATAATTTTTAATACTTACTATACTTACTGTGTTTCATAATTTTGCATTTTTAAGCTGATTGTCACATAAATTCTTACCTATTGATACTTTTATATTTATGTACGATAAATACACTAATATTTGTAATGGTTATGGAAGAGTGAGGTCTTCTGTCACAAGTATTTCTATACTCAAAAGAAGTCCTCAACAACTGTTGTTTAAAACGTGTATTCTAATGTAATAAACATTTTTTCATTTTTCAGCACACACCCTACACAAGACACACTTCCATGTATTACAGCATACCATAAACACATTCAAAATAAACTCTTACACCTCATACACATTATTACAGCATACTTACACATACGACACACGGAAACACACCCGCCTTTTAAACTCAAACTCTGTACGGATGTAGCAAAAAAATATTATTAAAAGCCTGTTTAATAGGGTAGATGACTGATGTTTATATCGTTGAAACCAATAGCTTTGATGAAGAATTTAACTAAGTATAGTATGTTTATTGAAAAAATAATTTAAATCGGTTAATAATGTTCTAATATATGAGCGTTTAAAGTTTTTGTTAGAGGCAACTCTGTCCCTTTCCCACAAAACAAAAAATGACGTCACGCGTTACTTGTCAGAATAGAATTTATATGGCGTACAGAGAAGTGACGTCACGATTTGCTGTTTCGCCTCTCTGTCTAGCATGATATTAAAATGCTTATAAGTTGCTTATTTTTGATCAGATTTTCATTTTTTTTTTCATTAATCAGTTATATTTATGGGCCACATTTTAATAGGACAATAAAAAAAACTTGCCATCTAGCCCATTCGAAACCAATTTAATATGTATAATTATATTCTAAACCAATCTCGCTCGATGCATTAACTGCACCATAAAAAATAAAAAAAGACCTACTAAATTTTAAGGCAACCGTACTTACTGGGTCCTGCGATACATGTTTGCCTTATAAAGCACTCAGTTAACCTTACTAAATAGTTTATTTAATATTTTAAGCCATTGGTTAGACTTAATTTTAGTCGGATGGAAATCGGTCTGTTTGGGAAAATCTCGTAGCCATCTCTTCTATATACTTACAACCGGTATGGATGTGTTCCTTGTTGTCTCTATAACACGAAATGGTCTGTTGTAATTCGCGGAAGCGGGGCTAGTGGTAGTTATGACGTCACAAAGATGGCGACAAACTGTGCAGATTTTTAATGATTTCTCGAGTTCTATTTCACCAAATAAGACGTGTGGGGTGTCATTTGGGTTATTTTATTTACTACTATTGTTTCTCTGACATATATAGTGTGAATGTAGTGTAGTTATAATAAACCCTTTAAATATCAATTTTTTATTAAAGTAAGTTAAGTTTTATTTAAGTAATTAATGCTTTTGCACATTTATCAGTATCACACAGTACTGAAGAACTTAGCAAAATGATTGCCACAATTAAAAAAAGATTTATTAGCTTTTCAAATATATATATATATTGAAAGGGTTTTATTATACTATATTTCTTGTCAATGATAGCTACAAATATATTGTTCCAGAACCACATAGGAGTTCAGTTATCTACCGCGTCTACATAAATCTGCTAAAGCATACAGTTAACAAAGATCTGCAAGTGAGGAGGAGTCTTAGGTATGTACCTATATTGGCAATTTCGCTCTAAAATTTTATATCTGCTTATTGAACTGTTCTGGTGATGCTCAAATAGCCTTTTTTACAATACTAACATAATCATTTTAGTTTAAGCCACACCTAGCATACCCCACAATAATTCAGTTCAAAAATATTTTTGATAAATCTTTTTTAATTATTTAATTTTCATTTTTCGTTAAGTTCTATTTTAGGGACTACATTATTACTGTATACATACATACTCAACAATCTTTCATACACTTATATACTTACCTAATTTAAATTAACAGTACTGCAATTAACCACCCTGCAGTTTACTACTTAGTAAATTACAAGGTGGTTCCAAATTTATGTAATAAGTAATTTATGTAATTTAATATGATAAAGTACTGCATACCTGCCAACAACTTTTACAATGGGGCCAACATTGGAATCGCAAAAATACAACTGTTCCATACGTTTTGCCCAAGGTCGATAAACTTTTTGTATGAAACATCTGTTTTTTTTTCGCGTTTTCTATGTTAGCCGTATAGTAAAACTTGTTTGTTTTGATGTACAAAATATGCCCTTAAACGATGCTTGATTAGAACTAACCCCGTATTCTGCTTATCTGTATTATTACAACTTATTTATTATTTTCTGTTGACATCCACTTCTAAAATTATTCTGGAGTCTAGGATGTGTGTGATAAAGCCTATTCAATAGACCAAATTATTACCTTAGGCTAATCATGTAACTGTTCGGGATCGCGATTCGGACCGCGATTTGTCATAATTGTCACTTGTCACTGTCACTGCCAAAACCCCGCACTGGGTACGTCCTAAAACTGCATCCAGAACCGCCGGAGGACGGGCAGCAGCGTCCTCTAACGGTGGTGAGCTCTGCGATCCCCAAGCCGCCTGCAAAGCGTGGGGATTATGGCAACCCCTCCCTTTAAAGGGGGAGGCCTTCGTCCAGCAGTGGACGTCTTCCGGCTGTTGAAGAGAAGTGAAGATATACCAAATTTCCCTAATCATTTGAATAAAATAATCTTTTAAACCATTATTTATAGTTATTTATATTAATATTGTTTGTTCACAGATATCCAGGATGTGGGGGTTAGTGTTGAACCTCTTAGGCTGGATTGGGCTCAGCCCTGTTCCAATATTTGCTTATTTAATTGGAACAACTGAGCCCGCACTAAAACTCCTAATATCTATTATCATGGCGTATCCAATGGCCATCGTTTATCACAATTACATAAGAAAACAATATCCTATGTATAAAAATTGGTATTTTTTGTTAATGGGTCTTGATATGGCCTTCTACAACTTCGGATTCACTATGTACCACAATGCGATACCAGCTCTTGTTATCTTCCTGACAACCAAATTTTTTGGCGCTGGAAAAATAAACGCTACCATCACATTCATATTCAATATGATATATTTGTTAGCTGGCTACTTATGGACTGAGTCTGAAGATTATGACATAACGTGGACTATGCCGCATTGTGTCCTAACCCTAAAACTTATAGCGCTGGCGTTTGATCTATGGGATGGTCAAAAATTAAAGAAAGGCATAGAAATATCAGCAAATAACAAGGATACGGCAATAATAGATGCTCCATCGCCTGTTGAGCTGCTAGGATTTGTTTATTTCCCATCATGTTTCCTTGTGGGGCCGATATTTTCATTTAGAAGATATAAACAATTTGTAAGTGAAGAGTTTCCACTCGACGATGAAGCTCCGATTTACCAGGCGTATGCCATGAGAAGGCTCCTTCAAGGGGTGGCATACTTGGCAGCTTTTCAAATTGGAGGTAATGTATAACATTACAATTGCTATACAATAACATATTATATACGCACAAGGGTAATCGTCAGATCTTATTAGATGGTATTTTTAGGCGTCTATTGCTTGAATTCACACTAAGAGTAGAAAGTAGAACATTACGCACCATACAACTAGGCGTGCGGTAAAATTGGTACTTATATAGTAGTTAATCTTAGCTAGGCGTGCATATCCTTTACGGCAAATACTTGCAAATGGTAGGTAAATGCACAAAGTTCGATGCCATAATCCTCCTAGGAGGAAAGAAAAAATGGCGCGAATTGACAAATGGCGCTACGTACGCGTGGTGAAAATTAAAACTACATCTATCGTCTCATTAATTAAATTAGTTTAGTATTAAAGTGAGACAAACGTATTGAGCAAAAGCGCTTCCAAGGAGGTTAGATCATTCAGATTACTTTATTCTATATATTCTCGTAATGAATAGAATAGAATAGAATAGAATATTTTTATTGGCCTTATAACTACAAATGTTACACTAGGCAAGTCAAATTACAATTCCACATAAAATTAAAACAAACAAATATGTAATTATTTCAATTTAAAAATAAAACATAGTAAACAAGTAGTACGACATGATTAAAATAGTTATAATGTCAACTGAATAATATTGTTAGATAAATAAATTGTCAATACATATAAAATTAAAATGTCATAGTAAATCATAATTATAACAATGTCTTATTATTATTTAGTCTCATACAAGAATGAAGATTCAGTCAGTCTCATATTCATAAATTCACTAATAGAATAAAATGGATTTGACTCAAAGAATACTTTTAGTGTTCTCTTGAAGTCATCCGCATGTAGTTTAGTTATGGCTCGAGGTAGTTTCCCAAACATGACGATTTTATTGTAAACCCCTTGTTTTTTAACTTTATTAAGTCTCACTTTCGGCATGTACCACTTATCACCGTCTCTTATATTAACGTTAAGCTTGTATTTATCTTTTTTGGTAATGACTAGTTTCCCCATTTCGCTGTACATTTCTTGCAAGCAGTTATATATGTACAGTGCTATGACAGTCATAATTTTATTTTTCTTAAAATGTGGTTTAGCAGATGTACGTTTTCGCAGTCCAAACATCACTCGTATAGCTTTTTTTTGCGCCTTTAAAACTTTTTTTACGTCTATCCCATTCCCCCATACTGTAATGCCATACCCTACTCTAGAATGTATATAAGCGTAATAGACAGATATCATTGATTTTATGTCTAGTAGAGGCCTTAATTTCAGTAATGCATAATTTGCACTTGCCATTTTTTTGCAAAGATTTTCTATATGAGCTGTGTGACTGATTGTGTGGTCAATAGTATAACCTAAAAATACGGTTTGTTTTACAGTAGGATTCTTGACGATGCCTTTCCGTGATTGATATTGCATGACCACACTTTTGTCGGCATTCAAAATTATTCCATTCGCATTAAACCATTCTTTAAGTAACTTCAGTGCATCAGAAAGTTTTGTCTCTAGCCTATTTTTACATTTATCATTTATTCCTACATGTGTATCATCGGCAAATAAGCTAATGTAAGTCCAGTTGGGCATTGCATTTACAAGATCGTTGATATATATAAGAAAAAGAACTGGCCCCAGTATTGATCCCTGAGGTACCCCTATATCTACGTATTCTCTTGTCGAGCTTACTTCGTTAAGTGATACAACTTGGCTTCTATTATGTAAATATGAACGCATTATGTTAAGCTCAGGTCCTTCAAATCCATAATAATGTAGTTTGGACAAAAGTATGTCGTGTCTTAAGCAGTCAAACGCCTTAGACAAATCACAGTAAATACTTGCACATTTGTGCGATTTGTCCAATGAGTCAAGAATATAGTAGATAACTTTCCTAATTGCCATCTCTGTTGATCGACCTTTGCGGAATCCAAATTGTGACGCTGTAAATAAGTCATTCTCTTCAAAATATTTTAGTATTTTGTTTTTAATCACTGCTTCCAGAATTTTTGAAATTGTGGGTAGTATGCAAACTGGTCTATAATTCCCGAGCTCTGTACTATCTCCTTTTTTGTATAAAGGAATGATCCTGCCTGGTTTTAGACTATCTGGAAATACGCCATTCTCTAGACAATCGTTTATTGCAATATTTAACAATTCCATGAAGCATTCATTTTCTAAGATTAATTGTTTTAAAGTCTTAGAATCCATATCATATATGTCCGGTGTTGATTTTGGTTTCATGTTTTTAATAATCGTCAATAGTTCTTTAAAATCTATAGGGTCAAATGTAACTTTTGTTGTAGGCTTCTTAGTTTTTTCTAGATATTTCATACATTTGTTAGTGTCCGTTTGGGTATCGAATGTCACTTTATGAGCAATATTTGTGAAGAATCTGTTGAATGTATCTGCTATGTCTCTGCAGTTTGTTATTTCTTTCCCCTTTTCAGTTTTAACTACTTTTATGCCTCTATTATTATTTAGTTTTTTATTGAATCTCACTTGTTCGTTAATAATCCTCCAAGTTTCTTTTATTTTATTTTTCGAAGCTCTGACTCTATGACTATACTGCAGTTTTTTGGACGCGATAAAAACTTTCCTCAAAATGTTTCTATATTTTCTTATTTGTATAGCTCTTTCGTCACTTGGATTGTTTTCTTGCAACATCTCCATATCTGCTAACTTGTTTTTTGATACCTCTATGCCTTTTGATGTCCACTTTTTCTTTGTACTCTGAATTGCATACTTCTTTTTTGGGAAAGCTATATCATAATAAAATTTTATTGCTTCTTGTAAAATATTCATTCTTGTATTTGAATTATCACATGTCATCATTTGGTTTTTTAGTTTCACGAAATCATTTCTTAATAGGTAATGAAAATAGTTACAATTATTAAATGACATACGTCTAGTTAAGCAGGATTTTTTATCACAGTTGTCAAAATTACTATAGTTGTCAGAAATTGTTAGCCTAATTACTTTATGGTCAGATAATTTATGATCTAGTACATAGCCTTTACAGTTGTCGAAGTTAACAATAAAATTGTCTATACAAGTGGCGCTTTCCCCTTGCACTCTAGTCGGTTTATCTAATACACATTTACAACCAAAATTATTTAGAATGCTTAAGAACTTTTTAACTTTTTTATCCATATTCAAAATATTAAGATTAAAATCTCCTGCCAAAACTATTCGTTTTCTTTCACAGCAAAGTTTTAGCAAAAGTTTATATAGCAAGTCAAAGAATAGATCAATGTCTTTGTCTGGTCTGTAAACTACTATTACAATTATTTTAGATGATCTGAGTTCTATTGCTGCCAGTTCAAAATTCATTTCAAAAGCTATTCTGTTAATATCATGTCTTATCTTAAATTCTAAACCATTCCTTACAAATATAGCTGTTCCTCCGTGTATAAAAAATTTCCTGTTAAAATATGCTGCAAGGTCAAAGTTAGGAACAACCATAGTATGTACCCGATCATCTTCTCCCCACGTCTCCGATAAACATAGAACATCACATTTATAGTCATTAAGTAGGTCTTCGATTGCTAAGTATTTATTATTTATACACTGTACATTAGCGTGCAGTATTATCTGCTCCTGACTCTTCCGGATTCCATGTGAAAATTTTTGGTATTTTTAGATAAATCTGTAATTATTTCAGTTTTACATTTGATAAATTGAAGTGTAGACGAACCTTGAAACTTTTCTAATTTAGCTAACTCTGATATCATATATGCTATCAGGTTTTTGATTTTATTGTAGCTATTGAGTTTTCCGCGACTATCTCTTATGTTAGGATCGAAATACTTAACATTTTCCGACATACTAGCTAAATATGCTATTTCTTCATTGAGACGATATATTTCAATGTCATTAACTTTATTATACTGTATCCCACTAATTATTATATTAAATGATCTGTTTGGATTGTTTATTATTTCTTTCAATAGTATGGAATATTCTTGCTTCTTCGTTTGGTAATTAAGAATCTCATCATATTTACTTATTAGTATTGCTACTGTGTCGTTTTGATTTAGATCTTGCGTCATTCTACAAAAATTACTTAGTATCCTTTTGCAGCTTGCTTCCGGTTGACATACATTGGTAATCTGGATGTTTCTATCTACGATATTTGAGATTTTTGTAGCCAATCCTTGTCCTATCCTGTCTGAAAAAATCATAACTTTCCTCATATCTTCTTGGAGGATATTGATTTTTGTTTTTGTATATTTTGTTCTGCTTTCGCTTTGAATATCTTGTTTTGTTCTATGTTCAAAATGTAGTTTTTTTTCGTTTACAATATCTTGCTTTGTTTGTAGTTCTAGGAGTTCGTGATGAAGTTGTCTATTTTCTTGTTTTAACTTTGTACATTCTCTATTCATTCTATTAATTTGTCTAGAAAATATCTTAAGTTTTTTTCGTATACGCGCTTGTGCTTTATACGTAAGCTTCGAACGAAATGCAGAATTCTTGGAAGATTTTGCATTTTTACTTTCCTTTCCAATCATTTTATTTTTCTCCTTTTCTTCTTCTAGCCATTGCTGTAGTAGTCTAATCTGTGCATTCAGTTCACCTATTATCTCTTGTTGTTTTTCATACATAAACGGTTGATGTCCTTTGCTTGTCGACGATTCTCCTTTTACTGGAGTCGGGTTATCTTCCAATCCTAAGGAAATACGTGGCCGTTTTCTTTTCCTGCATAGTTGCGGCGTATCTTGGATATTACTAAAATCCATTTTCTTGTAAATATTGTTTAGTTTCATGCATTTATCTAATTCTTTTCTGATTTGCCCATTTTCTAAAATTAATTGTTCAATTTCGTTATTAGCAGATGCAAGATGATTTTCCAAATTGCATATCCTTTGCTTTGATGTAAGATTCAGTTCACTCTGGTCCAGGATTGTATCTGGTAAACTAATTCTGGTAGACTCAAATATAGAAGAGTCCGTCAAATTTCCTAACGAGCTGGCTCTCTGCCGTGGTCGAAATCTAATAGTCACGTTGTCAGTGTCCATAGTATCCATTTTACACCAGTTAAGTAGTTAAAATATCGTTTATACTGGTAATTATGTACTGTATATATTTGTTTATTGACTTGAAATAAAATCTTTGTGCAAAAATAAACAATATTCTATGAGTTTTGAACCCGGGGTCTCCGGCATCAAAGTCGGTCCCTGCCGCCACTATGCCATCGTGCTATTTAGATGAAGTGACAAAATTAGCGATCGTTTGCGTGTTTTATTTGCCCTCGAGTCGTTTCGTTGCGGGTGGGTCTATTATTTTGTCAACTGTTTTTAAATAGGCGGGCGGAAAAATAACGGTTGGTTATAAAGTTTTTTGGGAATATCACTGAAACTCTGGAAGACTTTCACAAAGTTTCACTGTTTGGTACTTTCGGCTCAGATTATGTATTAATAGTTTGTATGTTTATAAGTTTTATTTCGGTTTGAGCACAAAAAACGATCACAAATAAATAATGCTCTGATTTTCGTATCAGATCTTAATAATTTATTCCGATAACACTCACGTCACTGAATTAACACACTATAAATAGATTTAGCTTAATTGGAACTATTTCTGATCACAAAAACAATTTTAAAAGATTCTTGAATACGGAACAAGTGTTGTCCTGATGACAGTGTTGCCATGACATTATAAGGGTTTGTAAAAATTGTGCAGACTACACTTGCTGACACATAAACTTGACTTTACTTCTTGGGTTTATGGCTGCAAACTTATAATGTCATGTCATGTAATGTTAAACTCCTTAGTGGAAATCTTATGTATTTTAGCTTTCTAAATTAAAAATTGTATCATAATGGATACGCACGGCGTTATACAAACTGGGAGTGCGGTAAATCAGGTTTTCCGCACGCTTAGCTAAGAGTACCTGTTTTACCGCACGGTCTGTTCTATGGTGCGTAATGTTCAATTTTCGAACGATATATACACTACTAAAAAAACTAGCATTGTAAATGCATTTTTTGAGCAATTGTGTTGTAATAATTATATATATTCATTCCATTTGTGAATGCAATGTTATTGTAGCTGTCAAACGCATTCTCTCAGTGGCCGGACTTTAGGCTGGCTAACGGGGTGTTTCGGCAGCCTCACTTGATAACCAGTTCCCATTCCGGGTTAGGCGTGTTCGCCATGTTCGAACGTACCGTCACTTAACACCAGGCTAGCTGTGGTCAAACAAATTGCCTGTCAAGAATAAAAAAGTCTTTGAATGATTCTGAAGATATGTTAATGTCATCATCATCATCAGCCCAGAAACGTCCACAGCTGAACGAAGGTATCCCCCTTGAACGCCAATGTTAATGTGCGAGGTGCGAATGTAAGAGGATAATAATACCCACTCACAGCTCATTACTGTGCTGTCTGCTTGAAGGAGAGCTACAACTTCTTTAGTTTAATGCACCGGGCCCTTACCACCATATTTCAGTTCCATCTTCTTAGCTACATGCTGCCCTGTTAAACTTTCATGACATACTGAGAAGTGTCTCACCGGCAAAATGGTCTAGTGCCCACCCCAGGATGGGTTAGCGATGGCTTGTTTCTGTGCGGTTCAACACATTACCATGATACGGAAAATTCTATGATACGGGTTTCGCAACGTCGTCGTCTTCCCAAAATTGTTTGGATGGTTGGATAAAGCCTCGCCTCACTTTTAATGACAAGTTATTATTTTTTTATATCCTACTTTTTGACAACTTGCGTGGCGATTACTATACTAAGTAAGACCTACTAATACCGTAGTACTGTTATTTATTCTGTTATGGCGAGCACGCAAAACAACAGCTTGTGGGTATACTTGGTTAGGATATATTGTGATTTAACACACTACACTCATGAATTGTTTATGAATAATCCTGTTAATTACCAATGTACTCGTATTTACAAATGTTTCATTCTCTTGCAGTGTCAGTATTCAGCATGAAGTATATGGAATCAGAAGATTTTGTGACGACATCTATTATTTACCGGCACTTCTACTGTGGGCTCTGGGCTCACTTCGCTCTCTACAAATACATCGCTTGCTGGCTTCTCACTGAAGGTAATTTTGTGATATTTTTGTCACAAATATTTTGGGTCATTAACTATAGTATACAATATACATGGCATAGAGAATTATCTCGATGTTTATCATGAGCTATTGCTATTATGTAGTTGTAGTGTAGCCTAAAAATAAAACACGTTTTTTTTTTTAAATTGCTCATGTGATTAGGTAACGAAGTCAGGGCAGTTGAATAAAAACTTTTATTCCATTAGCATTGTCTGAATATACAAATCACATTAACCTCCGTTATGACCTTAGCCTAAAACGGAATAGTTAATCTGTGTTTTGTCTTTAACTACCGAGTTACTTTTTAAGAAAGGAAAATGGGATAGAAGTATTAACTATTCCGGGGATAATTAATAATAATAATTATATTAATTAATAAGACCGTATCACCCTTAGTAGTAAACGAAAAGTATCCTCGCAATAGTTAATCAGTATTTTGCATTTTTATTTGTTTCAAATTTGTAACTTAGGGTATAAAGACAATAAACGGATTAGCTACTTCGAGGTTACTCCACGTTTTTTTTTTTACTTATTAATAATAACTTGAGTGAGTAGTCGCTTTAGCCTAATAACTATGTCGCAATGTGGCGATTAATCTGTTCGTTTCATGTAATGTATCCTTTGAGGCGAAATACATTAAGTACTTTTTGTTTTATTTAAACGGGAATATTCACGTTTATTTAAATCGGATACTACGACTATAGTTTCGATCACATCCGGTGACCTTTTTCAAAGAGTCACGCACGCTCGTCGGGCTCTGTTTTCACTATTTGAAAAAGGTCACCGGATGTGATCGAAACTATAGTCGTAGTATCCGATTTAATTAAACGTGAGTATTTCCGTATAAATGAAACAAAAATGTGTCAAAACCACGTCAGTTTTCATAATAACATTAAGTACTGCTATAATATTATTGTATAACTATATGGAAAACGCTCGCTTTGAGCGAAATGTTACCAGTCTGGCGCCTCTTTTAGGCATGTCAACTGCAATGAGGTTGACAGCTATTTTATATCTTATATATTTATGTACATAGTTACGAGAGAATTACTGTGATTCATTCATGAAATGCTTCTATTATCATACAAAGGATTAACCAGTATGGTATTGCTAATAAGTAGTTTATAAAGATAATATTTTATCATTGCACGTATAACTAACTACTATACGTATATCTTATACGTCTTATGCATAAATTACTAAAACGTATTTAAAACCTATTTTAGTAATAAAGTGTTTTGTCTTCTTTTTTCAAACTCAATTCGTAATTCCATAGAAGTTTGCAAAACACTTTTTAACTAAAATAGGTTTTATATACGTTTTACTGTTTTAAGCATAAGAAGGTATGTCTTAAGAAATAAATAAGTCGGTTTTTTTTTTCACTCTGATGAGTAAAAAACGACTCATACAATGGAACGTTATTGGAGTAAATAACTTATCAAGGTGACTGAGATCAACATTCAACAGTGTTCCAATATATTGTATACGAATAATTGTACAATTACAAGTTACGTCTTTCTGATCTGAATTTACGCAATTAACTCTAGTACTTAACTGGAAGGTATAAAGTCTTTTTTTATTTTACAATTCTTGGTTATTGCTTGGTTGAAATCACTGAAGAGAGAAGTAAAGTAAATAAGGAAGGTAAGGTGTCCTATAATACTTGAGGGATTAATATTGTAATTATTTGCTTTGAATACAGACGTTTATTAAAATGCTCTTCGTACTCATGCTATGATAATCCTACAAATATTATAAATGTGAAAGTTTGTATGTTTGTTACTGAAACACGGGTATAATCTGCTCAACGGATTTGGACGAAATTTTGGTGTGGAGCTTATACCATGGAATAAACCATAGGCAACTTTTTATCCCAGGTCTCGCGGGCGAAACCACTGGGCGCTGCTAGTCATAAAATATTTAAAATAAGGATCAGATCAAATCATTATATTTTAGGTTACAGATAGCTTTGTGTTATTAGTGAATGTCTATCTATACATTGTTATTGGTAATGAGCTAAAGATGCATAGGGCATCCCAAGGGCATATCCTCTGTATATAAGAGCACACAATGGGCGGTATTAGACAGCCATTTTTTTTAAATAAAAATCTGCTGGATGGTGTTGACGCGGTATGATTCTGAATAGTTTCACTACCTAGTGTACTTAGGTTCTGAAGATTTTGAATGAATGAATGAAAGGTCAAAAACTAAAAAAAATGCTTATTTATTTTATATCAGGGAGTACAAAATCCGGTGTTTATAAAAATACAAAACTATAAAAAACATTGGTATTTATTTATAAACAACAAAAGAACAAAGTATTTTTATAAGTCATAGAACAAAGACGTGTAGGAAAGGAGAAAAACGGCGTGAATAAAATCTGCTGTTCCATACATTTTGTCGAAATCAACGAACTTTTTATATGGAACAGCTGATTTCTTTTCTCGATTTCAGGGTTGGAGCCGTAGTAACAGTTGTTCACAATTATGAGTACATACATACATACCTTTTAGTATTATCACACCTTTTTGTTACGTATGTTGTATATCTTCGTCGTTTGCGCTGTCAATGAAATGTATGAATAGCGATGTGAATTATGTTGTAAGATAACATTAAATATTATAGAATCTTCATCGTGTGTGACAGCTTCAATGCGCGGCAATTGATTTTTATATACGGGTTTTAAGCTTGCTGTTAAGTACTAAGCTGAAAGGCTGAAAGGGGGTCATTGTACTTATCATGATAAACAAACCTTTACAAAGCGCCAAGTATGAAATCGCGAAAAAACTGCACAGTTTATTTTTTCGCGATCATTTTTATTTCCATAAGGTTTTCACTACGTTGGGTACAATGACCCCTTTCGGCTTAGTACACCCCAAGCTTATAGCCTTGTATCATCATCAGCCAGAAGACGTCCACTGATGGACGAAGGCCTCCCCCTTAATAGGGAGGGATTGCCATAATCCCCACGCTTGGCATGCGGCTTAGGGATCGCAGTATGCTAACCACGGTTAAATGAGAGGACATTGCTGCCCTTCCTCCGCTGGCTCTGGAAGCATTGTTAGGAGATACCAAGGTCCTGGTCTAGGGTTATAATACACTGTATACATACATGTATAAGACTAAGATGCTATGATGATTTATAGATTTATAGCTATAAAAGTGGATGTCGATTGTTGCAGCATCATGTGCGCGGTTCGGGCTCTCGTACAACGGCACCGTTGCGGTCACTGACGGGAAGCATGGCTCCCGCTGGGACGGTTGCAACAACATCAAGCTGCTTCGTTTCGAGAGCGCCACGCGCTTCCAACACTACATCGACAGCTTCAACTGCAACACTAACCACTTCGCCGCCGAGTACGTCTACAAGCGACTCAAGTTCCTCAACAACAGGAACCTGAGCCAACTGTTCACGCTTCTGTTCCTCGCTCTCTGGCACGGCACTCGCTCCGGTTACTACGTCACCTTCCTTAATGAGTTCCTCATTATGGTCATGGAAAAAGAACTCGAGCCGATACTCAAGAAAACTGCTATTTACGATAAAGTTTGGGCGAATCCCGCCGGAAAATATATGCTTTACGGCATCCTCAAGACTTACACGATCGTTTTCATGGGCTGGAGTTTAGTGCCATTTGATCTCAAGACCTACGCTAAGTGGTGGCCCGTATATTCGAGCCTCTGGTTTTCGGGCTTCATTCTCTTCGTACCGTGGTCGTTTGCTTACAAACCACTTCTCAAACATGCCATCAAGAAATTCGATTTGTTAACAATTAAAGAGTGAGCTGTGTTAATTCGTTTTTTAGATAGAACAATTTTGTAGTGTTTATAAATAATAATTAATTTTTGAATTTACTTGTCTCACACAATTGATACGTTAAGTAGGCACTTTTTTGAATAACATTATTTTTATTTCTATATTTTCTATTTGTATATTAAATTTTTATTAATGTGTATGAATGATATTTGCAAATAGTTTATATTTTCTTGCTTATAAACTATTTCTAGAACTTTTGAATAATAGCTTATTTTCACTAAACAACACAAAACGAAATTTCTTAGTTGATTTTGTGTCACTCTAAATCTACTTTCTAGATTTACTTAATCTTATACATACCTACTACTCGTGTCGAAAATTGCAAGGGAAATGAGATAAGTAATAATAATTTATGTAGCTAAAATGTACATTGTGTTTTGCATTAGAGCCTTCAAGGCCAATATAACGAAATAAGAGAAAATAAAGGAAATCAATAAAAAATACATGTTTCTCTTAACACGATTCTCTCAAATACACCGTCTTATGCATAAAACACTTAAACGTATTTCTAACCTATTTTAGTTAAAAAGTGTTTTCACTCCTCTTGCTCAAAAAGTCCGTCATTATAGCGCACCAGAGCGGGGCTAAAATAGCATATCATGCTCTAGGGGCTAAATTAAAATTTTGGTCTAGGGCTAAAGTATTTAATAACAAAAATTGTCTGTTATACCAACGTGCCTACAAAAACCAAAAGGTTTTTATTCATAAGCATAAGTAGAATAATAATAAATAAAACTCGACTTCATTATATTTATTTAAAAAAAAAAAACATTTTATTTTTGAAAATGGAACTAAAAGCGACGATGTCTTTGATAGAATGCGAGAACTGCGGTTATTTTTTCGCTTCGCACCCTTTGAATTCAGCCAGTGCGTTGCAGCTACAGAAGAAATTAAAAAAGAAGGCATTGGCTCGAAATCTTTCGAATTTTTCTGTAGTTAATAATCGAATTGAGTGACCGTAAAGGCTTCGGACATTTCCCACACGCAGGTGGCCTAGTGGTACAAATTTCCCATACTTCCTTGTATGAACTTGGCCAAAATGTCACATGCCTTTATTTCCAATAGTGAAAATGACATATTTTCTCTGCATTGTGTAGTGATAAGGAATATAAATCAAAATAAATAATTTTCAATCTGTTGCCGTCAATGTCATAAAGTATTTATTTTGGTATTTTGATAATTTTTATTTTCTCGCAATCGTACTGAAAAGTAGAGTGTAACACACGGCGCTAAAACCCATTACAACTCGGATTTATTTTACTCCCTCGCTAAAGCTCTGTCTTAAAACTACCTCGTATATAATGGGTTAATTTAGCCTCTTGTATAACAATTACTATTTGTCTTCTTTTTCCAAACTCAATTCGTAATTCGCAACAAATTGACATAAGGTTTAGTGTTTTATGCAAAGAAATATATTTCTCTGGTTTTATGCATAATGCTAGGGCTTCACCTGCGTGTAATGCCATTATTTAGCGCGGTATTTTATACAGTACGCAGATATGGCCGGGTATTACCACGCTAATAGGCTAGTGGCATTATTGACGTCGTTAGACGTTAGCCGATATTCAAAGTCAAATGATAGTGTGGCCACCCATGTAGCGCATTGTTTAGTGCATTATTTATTGCACGTAAATTATTTCGATAACTGGACGTAAAGCGTCACGCAGGTGAAGCCCTAGCATAAGACTGTAAGACTAGATAAATTGTTAGGCCAGTCAACGCAGACAATAAAATCGCGTTAGGTCGCAAATAATTGCATCGTACCTACTGATTTTTTGGGATGTACGTTAAGATAGATAAAACTATGTATACCGATAGTGTAAAACTAAGTTTGCAGCTGCGAAAGACCTGTGCTAACTGCGGGGTGCTCGAAAAATATAGAAAATGTCGGACTTTTTTCAGATCTTGCTTATAAGTAACTTTAAAAATGTATCGGGTCACCAAATATGTTGGTGCGTCGACCGTCGGGCGATGAATTTTCCTTGTCCCACCATATAATATGCTGCGGTGAAGGGTAAATAAAAGGCAAGCTTCTAGTAAAAGTAAACAGTAATCTAAAACATGAGTAGGTAGGTAATTCTTGCTGTAGATATCAGTTGCTTGATAGTAGCGCGAAAAACGTCTGTCTGTCAGTCCAGTGTTGCCACAGATAATAATTAAGTGTCGTTCGGTTCGGCAACCGAACGCCACACCACGGGATAAGGCGCCAAAAAGTCATAATATGTAATAGAATAATTTAGGAAACCTTTGTAATCATTCTACAGGGTTCCGCTTATCTCAAATCTATACATATAATAAAACTGTAACGAGGCGCTTACTGTACATTGAAGATATTTAAAAAACAATTTTTTTAGAAGTGTATGAGAGCAACAGAACCCAAAAAAACATATATATTTTTTTGTCTGTCTGTCCGGGATAAACTCAGAAACGACGGCACGAATTTGATTGCAGTTTCTTGAAATATGATCTATGAAGTCCGGCGCTTCACATAGGCTATTTTTTTTTATCAAAATCGGCCCAAGAATATAGAAGTTATGACGCAATTTATGAAAAAATATAGAAATCAACTATAACTTGAACCCCCAAACATACCGAGCCCCTAAGATCCGAGGATCAGCTTATACTGTTTTTTTTTATCTTGAGAGTTTGCCAGTAAGGAAGATGAATGGATTGACATGTGATTTTTTTTAATGTTCTGTGTTGTCATAAGCTACTTAAAACCACACAGCACAGTAGGTAGGCCTCCTAGGTGGACCGACGGCATTGTAAAAGTCGTGGACAACCGGTGGATGCAAATGGCAGGTAGTCGTACAGAGTGGCGGTCTAAGGGGGAGGCCTTCGTTCAGCAGTGGATGTCTACGGGCTGATGATGATGATGATGGTGGTAGTCGCGGGCAACCGATGGTTGCAAATGGCAGGGTGTCGTACAGAGTGACGTTCTAAGGGGGAGGCCTTCGTTCACCAGTGGATGTCTATGGGCTGATGATGATGATGGTAGTCGCAGGCAACCGGTGGATGCAAATGGCAGGTTGTAATACAGAGTGGCGGTCTAAGGGGGAGGCCTTCGTTCACCAGTGAATGTCTACGGGCTGATGATGATGATGGTAGTCGCGGGCAACGGGTGGATGCATATGGCAGGTTGTCGTACAGAGTGGCGGTCTAAGGGGGAGACCTTCGTTCACCAGTAGATGTCTACGGGCTGATGATGATGATGATGGTAGTCGCGGGCAACCGGTGGATGCAAATGGCAGGTTGTAATACAGAGTGGCGGTCTAAGTGGGAGGCCTTTGTGTTCATCAGTGGATGCTACGGGCTATGATGATGATGATGGTAGTCGCGGGCAACCGGTGGATGCAAATGGCAGGTTGTCATACAGAGTGGCGGCTTAAGGGGGAGGCCTTCGTTCACCAGTGGATGTATACGGGCTGATGATGATGATGATGGTAGTCGCGGGCAACCGGTGGATACAGAGTGGCGGTCTAAGGGGGAGGCCTTTGTGTTCACCAGTGGATGTCTACGGGCTATGATGACGATGATCGTATTACCTATTGCATCACAAGGCAGAAGAAGTGATGAAATAAATGCCTGTCTAAAAAGTTTAAAAGTCGTTGCCCGTTAATACCAAACTACTTAGATTCAATCTCACGGTTAATATGAGGACCCAAAGAAGGCAGAGTCAGGATGCGCAAGAGTTTTCAGAATTGTTGTTAAATATTTAATTGAAGAAAGACGTTTTTTTTTGAGGAATGAAAATCTTATATTGGTTTGGTGTCTATTGGCTGGACTTACCTAGGTCTATACTCGAAAGGCGAATAAGCCACTACGCAGGCCCAGTTGCGGGTTCACACAATATACATTAACATTAACGCCAAAGAGATCATTTAGTACGGGCCCGGGTTTTGAACTCGTGACCTCACGATCTGAAGTTCAGCGGTCCCGAATTAGGCTACTTGGCTTATTAGGCTCTGCGGCCACATTGATGATTTGCAAATCGTGATACCTCTTGGTTGCGTGCGCGGACCATTTGTCGCCACGACACAAAATAAGACTGCATTCCTTCCTAATGAAAGTATCTATCTTTAGAGAGGCGCAAGTGTAAGATGGTGCGAGTTAAAACATTGTTATTATGCACGAAGATATCGTTACAAAATGATCAGCCGAATTGAAACCCTCTTAAGGCCGGGCGCATACGACGAGAAAAACCGTCCGGTTTCGTCCGAAGGCGCTCCGTGCATGCATTTTGTACTAGGTCCCGCACACCGTAAAAAAAATCTCGAGACGTCCGTCTCGCTCGCACCAGTTAATTGTGCGCAGTGTGTTACGGTCGTCCTGCGCCTGTTGGGTGCCGTGCCGAATCAATGTGCGATCGCTCTAAACTTTACTTTGTTATTTAAAGTAAAATAAGGTCATGCGCATAAAACTACTTGGTCCACGCGAGCGAAGCCGCAGGTACAGCTAGTTAAGCTAAATAACTGTTCTTTAACTTCCTGTACCATGCTTTCTTCGTAAAATAAGTATTGTAGTCGATATTCTACTCGGAAGGCGGCTAAAGCTACAATTTCGAATTACAATTAAAAATAATTAATCGCTTACTGGATATTTACCGTAATTATATTATTGTGAAACGAGCTCCCGATATTTCGGTGCAACTGCACGTAATAATTAAACTGTAATTAATAACCGCGATAGTTTAAAATAGTAACAAATTTCAAACTTTTTGGGAAACGGCTCCGCTTTATCCAGAACAAATAGCTCCGAAATTTGGTATAGAAGTAGATTATACCTTAGAATAACACATACAGTAACCTACAAATATAGTCATTTGTGTATGCCAGGAACTTCGAGTGAAACCGCGAGGCACTGCTAGTAAGGTACGTAAATTATATTTATTTATTTAATTGGAAAACCAACAGCTATTATAACTTATAAATAGACTAATAAAAACAGAAAGCTAATTAAAGGTTTTCACGTATAGTAAAGGTTTTCACGTATAGTACATGATGTATATGATATAGCTAAATCCTCCAAGACTATTGATATCACAGTAAATCCAATATGGCGGATTTTTTAATCTTAATAATCCCAATAAGTATAGTAGTAATACTCGGAGTATACGATTTAATTAAACGTGAGTATTCCCGTAAACATCCCAATAAGTATATTTTTTGTGAACAATTAAACATGTCGTGGACCTGGGTATGTCCTAAAACTGCATCCAGAACCACCGGAGGACGGGCAGCAGCGTCCTCTCAGTTAACGGTGGTAACCATTCTGCGATCCCCAAGCCGCCTGCCAAGCGTGGGGATTATGGCAACACCTCCCTTTAAGGAGAGGCTTTCGTCCAGCAGTGGACGTCTTCCGGCTGTTGATGTGATGTGAAAAATGTCGTGTTTTGTGTTAGATGAAAAGTTTCAGTAAGTCTTTGATTATAATTGCTAGAGAGAGATAGCTAGATCCTCCAAACAGTAAGTACAATTCAAATATTCTCAGGGGGGTGTCACTCCGCCGTTTAGGTATGTTCGGCCGGCGCTCCGGACAATGCAAGGCAGAAGTCAGTCGCCGCCCGCACGCTAGCCTCATCGCACGTAACTAAGCATACGTGATAGAAAAAGAGCGGTATATCTAGGTTAATATAGCGAGCGGTATCCAGCGCTGTGCGAGTTGAATTGCTACTTTATTACCTAGTAGATAGAGTCCTTATTTATTTCAATTCCTTTGCGGAGTTAACTTTCTGTACGTAGTACTATTATTTATTCTGATTCTGCTCACAGAACAATTTATACTCTTACGAGTAGGTACTAATATTAATTCCTACTAAAATTGTAAATATCAAAGTGTTTGGATGTTTGTATTTATACTCGCAAAAACAGCTGTTTGGTATAGAGGCAGCTTACACCCCGGAATAACAGCCTTGTCTTAGTAGTCCGATTAATTTATCCGATAATCACATCGTGAGAAAGTAGGCAGGTTTAAGTTTCCAAAAAAAAAAAACAATATACGTATTTCTAAATTTGAACTACCTATCATCGCACCTTTAATTTCAACCATTAGAGGAGAATACTAACAGACACACTCACTTAAAATCCGGGGCTTCTCTGGATAGTCTACCGAGGGCCGGCCTGCGGCGAGCGAAGAGTAGACCGCATGAGAGGCGTCAGTGAGAACTAACATGTGTAGCCAATCCCGTCTGGGGGGGTATATCGATCGATTCACTGCCTCGGGTACATGGAGCTCGGTACTTCCAGTATCTGATATATTTGTGTAGATACTTATGTCGTCCCTTAGTTTTATTGTTGCTAGTACATTCCATGCAATCACTATATCAAATAAAAACTTCCTGTACCGACATCAATAGTACAACTAAACATGACAAAACCTAAAACTAATTTAAACCCGTATAAATAAAACAAAACTGACAAAACCACGTCTATTTTCATAGTAGGTTCATTAGTAACAATAAAAAACTACCTAGGTACATTGATGCCTAGGTATAGTCAGAGAGATATCCTCGCGCACCGAGGATTCCGTACCACCACAAAAATTATGCCATAAGGTCGTTTTACCATCATTTTCTTCGCCTGTACATGTTAGTGTCTGACCTTGATTTTACATTAATGTGAAAAATTCAATCGGCTGCTGTTCCCGAGATAAAGGCCATTATAGATGGGACGGACGGTCTTAGGCTTAGTAGTATCAGGCTACCTACTTTACTTTGCTGTGAGACCTTGCTTTTTGCCAAATTTCATGATTCTAAGTAACCAGGAAGTACCATATCATAATATAGGTTTTGATTTAGATACTTGCGAATATAATTTTTTATATATAATAGGCAAATTTGCCGTTTTTTATTGCTTTGTCTTAGATGCTTGATTTTTTTACAGCTCCTAGATACCATAGACCTACGTTATTTGATCTGAATTTTTACTAGATATCTCCAAGTACATAATAGACTAACAGTCCGACATTATAGGCAGACGGACGACAAAGTGATCTTATAAGAGTTTCTTTTTTCCTTTGATGTACGGATCCCTATAAATATCTAAATATAGTTCAACTTAAATTTAAAACTAACTAAGTATAGACAAAAGAAACATAATATTAATATACTCAAATAAAAAACTTACAATAATAATATACGCTATTAAAAACCGAACCAAACTACTAAACCGATTTCGATAAAATGTATGTGTGTAATAAAATAAAGAATAAAGAATCATCAAAATCAGTTCATAATTGGCGGAGTAATCGCGTAAATAACAAACATACAGTAGAATTGAGAACCTCCTTTTTTGAATATTTACGTTGTGCTTTGTATAATAAAATATTCAATGCCTCTGAAAACTAGTAAGGTAATTCTAAGACGTATCTACACAAAATTTCGTAGAGTCACTAGCCACTACCACTCATACACGTTCCTAAGACATTATTATGAGGAAATTACTAATTTTCTTTAAACCCCTGTGCTTACAATGCTTTTTCAGTCCGTATCGAAATTACGGGCTTTCCTCCCCTTGGGAATAGAGACACCTGGCTAATAGCACAGTCCAAAGGTACTTATCTACAAATATATAACTATATCTATGCCATGTTAGGTAGGTGCGGTACGTTTTATGGTGTTTTACAATTGTCTATGACTACTAAGTACACTGTTTTTATTATTATCATGGAGGATATTATATACTTCTATTACTCTGTGATTATTATTATATTACATACTTAATATGTTTTTTATTATAAACCTACCTACTTGTTCGTAACAATGTACCTACTTAAGTATAGGTACAACACATTAGGAACACACACGAGAACCTATTACACAATCGTGTAATTGTAGTGTAGTTCTCGTAGGTATGACGTATGTACAATTGTACATAACGAATTACCTAAGTACCTATACAGGGTTAGTTCTAATCAGTACAGAATATGCCCTTAAAAGGATGCTACTTTTAAGGGCATATTCTGTACCTACATCAAAACAAACAACTTTTACATGGGGCCAAAATAAAAAATCGCGAAGAAAAAAAACAGCTGTTCCATACATTTTGCCCAAGGTCGATGATTTTTTGTGTGGAACAGATGATATTTTTATTGAATGTTGAAATTTTGATGTACAGAATATGCCCTTAAAAGGATGCTAAGTGATTAGAACTAACTCTATATAATAAATTCTTTAAAGTCGATTTTAACCTATCTACTTCTTAATGTCATATAGTTTTTTTTAAACAGCAGCGTGAGTTCCTTTCCTAACGGTCGATAAATTTGTCATTTAATTCGGTACTCTTACTCTATCTCTCTTTCGGTTTCTGTATGTCGCTAATTTGAAGTGGCGGTATAGTTGATTTCTTTGTGACGATTTTCAGAAAACACCGTTATTATCGAATTTTTCCGATCTAAATGTCAAATTTATCGATCGTTAGGAACGGTACTCGTGTTGCAGGTGAGTTTAAGTAGTTCCGACTTCCGACGTCGCGACATGTTTTCAAAACGACGGACTAAAATTTGGCAGGAGGTGAATAATGGAACTCTTCAATAATGACTAGTAGAACTCACTCACACTCACTAATTATAGTAGTAGCTAGGTTAGTTAGGTTAGGTATTTAGTTATAGTACCTACATCTCGAGGGAGTCGACGCTCGTTTGTTTCAACGAGACTCTTATGTTACACTATGATACAAATATGTGCTTGGTTTTATTTAAACTATAATAATTGTAAGACCAGGCAAATGTGCCTTGAGCATCTACAGCAAAATATGTAGGTATCTTATTCAATTAATAGGTTATTAAATAATAAGACGTAGTACCTAATTTACAGAGCTTGAAGCCTCTTTACTACAAAGATCTATCTAGAGATATCTAAACATAATTTTAACACCTAAGTAAATATTATATTATGCTCTGTACTGTACATGTGCATTTAAATTAAGAATACAAAATAAAACCAATTAAGTAAATAAAACAAATATTTCCAACGTTATGTATTTAATTTTGCAACATATAATTTTCTTGCATTACGAGTATATCAGTTATTAAACGGTGCTTTACATAGAAACGTTAAAGACCTGATTATGGCCTAAAACTGCACCCAGAACCACCGGAGGACGGGCAGCAGCGTCCTCTTGGTTAACGGTGGTAAGCATTCTCCAATCCCCAAGCTGCCTGCCAAGCGTGGGGATTATGACAACCCCTCCCTATTAAGAGGGAGGCCTTCATCTAGCAGTGGACCTCTTCTGGCTGATTATGACTTACATATAACGTACAGAGAGTTATACCTCCTAAACCAACCAACTTTTATGATTGCGCGGATACAATTATTAATTTAGATACCACAAGGCAGCGACAATGAAAAAATGAATGGACGGGAAATAAGCGCACAGATTTTGAAGGCTTTATATTGAGAGCCAGCTCTCCTCTAGCGTCAGTCATACTCTTTCTTTGCGACATGCGAGCCGTACGATACGACAATACAAACTTCTAATACATGTACGTATTAGAAGTTTGTATTGTCGTATCGTGTGTTCTCTTTTTTCATGCAGTAATAAGATTCGCTATCTCTATTTTCTGGCAAATGTAATATGCATACTTTTAGCTAGGTATGCTTGATTGTGTCGACTTGGTAATTTTGAACGATTTGCAAGCGCTGGGGCCCGTCCATTGCATTTTCACTGTCGCTGCCACAAGGTATATTTTAGGATTTACGCGATAGCGTGCCTTGGAATTGGAAGATTCTTATCTATACTCCACCAAAAGATATAAAGACTGTTGACCATATACAATTATTTTCCCGCACTTCCCCGGTTCTCAAGATTTACATAGCAGCTTTGTGCTGGATCTTATATCTACCCGTAGATATACTTTTATTTTTGTACATAAGGAGAAAAATCAACTTTAACTAGTACAGGGGAACATATACCTACTCCCTAACATAAACTCGCATACTTGATATTAAAACTAAACTAGAACGATTAAAAGTAGAAGGTAAGTACTAAATACGAATAATAAATAACTAATTCTAAGAGCACCTTACTTTATAAATATGTATTTACACAATTGACGACTAATATTTACATCTACTAATACAAACAGGTAAGTAAAGTTTGTAGTGATTTTGAATTAACCCTAATCTACCGATCTATTATAGGTACTTATCTATGTTTTTACTTTCGTTTCCACAACGCGGATAAATACTTTATACAATTGGAAATTAATAAAAAAACTGTTCTGTGTTATTTTAATATGTGCTATGGTCCTAGGTACTTAAACTCTGTTGAGTTCTGCGCAAAATTGAAGTGTTGCGCATGTCAACTAACGTGACCTGACTTCGTCAGGCCCAATAATCGGTGTAAACTGATGAGTTGCTCCGTAGATCTAGGAACCTAGGAACTATCTATATATATAAAAGGCTCTGTCCTGACCGACTGACTGACAGACAACGCACTTGAAATTTGGAGGGTGTATTCGTCTCGATGCAGAGGGGTGTACTAAGAAAGGATTTTTCGAAATTCGACCCCCAATTGGGGAAGGGGGAGGGAAGTTTGTATGAAAGTCCTTTGGTTTTGGACTTTTAGTCACGAAAATTTGGATTTGGAATGTTCATTTAGTTCAGTTTTGTTTTTGAAGTTATAGTGATGAAAATTGATAATATAGTATGTATATAGTGTGTGTATGTAGTAGGGTAGTTCATTCAAAGGAAGGGAAGTGGAGGGGGGGGGGGGGGGGAGTTGGTAGAGTCGGTAGAGTCGGTAGAATTTGCTCTGAATGATTTAAAATGGAGAATTTTGTGATTTTCTTCCGCACGCGGACGAAGTTGCGGACGACCTCTAGTACTTATAATATTGCGCTCAAAATTTTGTATTCTCACTAAAATGTTAATGGATTACCAATTTGGATCGATCGACGAGCATTTTGTGTAGAGTTTTACATTTTAATGTTTATCTAGGTTCATCTTTGTCCGAGTGGTTGCACCTCGGATCTTCAGGCACCCAGATCTTTGCGTGGAGAGTGCTGCCTGCTGGCCGCTCACCTTTTCGCGACCATGACAGCGAGTGAGACTGAAAGTTACTACCTGAAAAGAAGTCAAAATCAAATAAGAAAAAAAATGGCGAAATGTGGCATCATTCGGCAATAATAAAGACGCATAATGAAACAGATAATCAATTGAGTATACGAGTACATTTTATCTTACAGCTTCGCAAAAAAGACCCATGCAGCCAAGCAGAACGAGCAGCAGCGTCCTCTCGGTTAAGCATTCTGCCATCCCCAAGCCACCTGCCAACCTGGGGATTATAGCAACCCCTCTCTAATAAGGGGAAGGCCCTCGTCTAGCAGTGGACGTCTTCCGGCTGATAACGTAACGTAAGTATAACGAGAACTAGTGGCGGCTCTATTAGCCGCCACTATCGGAAATAGTTCTCATCAAACTTGAACATCAAAATTGCAACCATAAATATGTCTGGATTAAACATGGTGCCATACTCGTTCGCGAAACTGATACTTCGGCAGCTTTTACAATACGATCGCACAAGGACATCGAGAAAATTAAACGCAAATCCACTGCAAATAAAAGTTAAGCCTTGGACATTGCCCAGTTTGTCTGACGCGTTTCTTGAGCACAACGGCTATGTACTTTTTGGTCGGCTCAATTTAATCGCTAATATAATTTCTATTATTATCCTACTCAACTGTAATCTTATCAAGTTTACGTGGAGCCTCATTGCTTTCAGAGTCATTGTACCAGTTATTCGTTTTTCTATTCAGGATATATTACCATCACTCTTTATCATCTGTTTCAGAACCTGCACTCTTTACATTTTAATTTTTCTAAAAATAGTAAAAATTCACGAATTTATTAAACACATTTGTTGTAATTCTCATTTTTATGCTTCTATCACACGTAGCTCTTTTCACCATACGACTCCTTATAAAACAATTATTTTATATTTAAGCTATTTTTATGGTCCATAGTGTTTCAATTTATTATCAAAACTGCAGGGGAATCCGTACTAAATTACAAAAACTATACAAAAATATACTAGCAAATTGTTATGAAATTGTAGTCTTAACTGAGACTTGGTTGACTTCAGATATTCAGGACTGCGAATTTATTGATGAACGTTACACAATCTTCAGGTGTGACAGAGACCGCACTGCAACAAATAAAAAAGATGGCGGAGGAGTCATCATAGCTATCCTAAAAGATTTGCGTCCACGTGTGAATATGAAGTTTCTGCCACTGGCGTGCCCGTCATTTATTGAACAAATAGTGGTAAATTTTTCTAGTAAGGATAGAACAAGAATGCATGTAATAAGTGTAGCATATGTACCACCTAGAACCCCGCTTGAAATATACGATGTTCACTTTAGTAACCTAGATACTATACTGTCCGAGAAGACAGTCGATAACTTTTACGTTATTGGTGATTACAATCTTCCGCAGCTAGATTGGGAATCTGACGAATCCAACGCAACTGGTCTCAGCTGTTGCTGTGCTTCTCCTGAATCTAGGATACTAAATAATTTCATGTCACTTCATAATGCTCTACAATTTAATACAGTCAAAAACTCAAATGGTAAGTTACTTGATTTGTTTTTAACTAATACAGACGTTTTTATACAACAGTCCACAAACTTACTCGTACCTGCTGATCTACACCATCCCCCGTTTATTGCATTTCTTCCTACCAATACTGACATATCTCCTTTAACTAGTAAACACATTCCCAAGCCTAATTATTATAAAGCAAACTATGAGCAGATCAATGACGAGATTAGTAAAATTGATTGGACTAAACTTTTTGAAAATATGTCGAGTTTGGAATCACTAAATATGTTTTACGACATTATATATGAAATATCCGCTAAAAATTCTCCTGAAGCCCGAGCAAGAAGTAAAAAACTTCCTGTTTGGTTCTCTCCTACACTTTCTCGTATATTTAAGGCTAAGAACAAATCGTGGACAAAGTGGAAGAAATACCATAATCTTTCAGATTATGAATCATTTTCGTATGAAAGAACACGCTTCAAAATTGAATGCGACAAATGTTACACCAGGTACATTGAATCAGTTGAAAACAGCATCGGCGACAATAAAATTAAGTACTTTTGGACCTATATTTCGAACAGAAAAAATAAAACGGGTACTCCCTCCAATATGACCTTTAACAATAAACTCTCAAGTGATCCAAAATCAATTTGTGATATGTTCTCAGACTTCTTTCACTCTGTATATGAACCGTCCACGCTTCAACCAGATACATGGACTCCGCCTGCTGCTTTCAACGATAACGATGTTTTAGTAAATAACGTTCATATTCGCGAATCATCCATACGATTAGCACTGAAAGTCCTTGACTCCTCTAAAGGTCCCGGTCCTGATGGTATACCACCTCTGTTTTTTATACGTACCCATGACACGATATGCAGGCCTCTTTTCATTCTATATAACAACTTTTTAAGTGAAGGTATATTTCCAGAGATGTGGAAACACGCTAACATAACCCCTATATATAAAGGTGGCTCGAAACACGACGTAACAAATTATCGCCCAATCTCACTACTGTCCACCTTGTCAAAGGTCTTTGAAAAGCTAGCACATGACGAAATTTACCCGTTGTTACATAGTACCATTTTAAAAGAACAACACGGTTTCGTCAAACGACGTTCCACCACAACCAATCTTATGCTCTTCGCCACTCACTTGTTTGAAAACTTAGATGCTGGATATCAAGTTGACGCTGTATACACCGACTTCCAAAAAGCCTTTGACAAGGTGGACCACGAGTTGCTACTTAATAAAATTGCGTTCAACGGAATAAGGGGCAACTTGCTCCGGTGGTTTACATCCTATATTACTAATCGCACACAAAAAGTGGTCATAAATGGCTTCAATTCGTATACTATATCTGTTACGTCAGGTGTCCCCCAAGGGTCAATTCTAGGGCCTCTGTTATTTATTTTATTCATCAATGACATCAACACATGTTTCAGAAACACGAAATTTCTTTTATACGCTGACGACCTTAAAGTTTTCAAAACTATTAATAGCATCGAAGATTGTGTTCTGTTCCAAAATGACCTCAACCGTTTTACAATATACTGTATGGATAATAAACTACATTTAAGCATCCCTAAATGTCATCAAATAACTTTTACCAAAAAGAAAAACAAAATTTTGCATAACTATTCCCTGTCTAATCATTCGCTAACCAGAGTAAATCAAACTAAAGATCTTGGTATTTTTCTTGACTGCAAACTTCACCTGAACCTACACGTTGAGAAAATTATAAGTAAAGCGTTCCAGATGTTTGGTTTCGTCATGAGAGCCTCTACTGACTTTACCCGTTCGGCTACATATTTACATCTGTACACTTCCCTCATTCGACCACAACTAGAATACGCTACTTGTATTTGGAACCCATATTATAACAAATATGTTGATCTTTTGGAAAGAGTGCAAAAAAAATACCTACAGGCCGTTAATTATAGGTGCTTTCGCTCATACTTATCTTACGATAAACTTTTAGAAAAGTATATGATCCCTACACTTAAAACTAGACGAATTTATTTGGAAGCAATGACACTTCATGGAATTTGTCATAACAAATTTGATTGTAATGATCTTAACAATAAGTTGTGTTACTCCGTACCAAGGTCAGTGCATCGCCGCGCGGTGTGTGCGCGCCGTCTGTTTGCCTCGTCGGCCTGTCGCACGAACTCCGGCGAGCGCTCACCAATGTACCGCATGACGCGCACTTACAACGACCGATTCACTGAGCTTGATATTATAGCCTTACCCGCATCCACTTTTAAAAGCAATGTAAAAAAAGCTCTTCTAAACCTCTAACTACTATTTTTCTTTTTCTTTTATATCTTGATAACTATCTGTATTTATATAGCTGTCAGCAAGTTATGCAAGTCGGTATAATAATAATATTTCTGTATGTTTAAATCTTAGCTTCAAAACAGTGTCTTCTTAGCAGCTTGATCAAATTTTTTAACATGTATTTAGTAATCTGTGGATGATGTGGTTGGCTGTGCATTTACTAAGCTTAGTTAACCTATTCTTTTTATTGCATATTTAATGTACAGCTGTTTGTCATTCCTAAATAAATAAATAAAATAAAACTTCTACTCAAATAAAAAATATATATTTCCTAATTGGTTTATAAATGGCGGAATTCTGAGGTACTAACTTAAAAAACAGCCAAATTGAGAACCTCCTCCTTTTTTGAAGTCGATTAAAAATACTGTCATGTAAAAATGACATTTCTTTAAGTATAGTAGATTAGATCGTTCTCTTTAATTACGCTCAGACAAACGCATTCGAAGCGCCCCATTGCATGAACTTGAGGTTTATTTAACTACAATAAAATGATTTGCGGGAGCTGTAGCTCCCCACAGGGTATTCGCAAGTGCAGTGTTTATTTCGGGGTGTTATTGTAAGCGGGGCGCGCAGCGCTAGGCCTGCGTGTCTGGCGCACGTGCGCGCTGTTACGCCATTTCACCCTCGCGATGTGTCTCGATAGGGTTGACCTGCGTGTCGATTCATTTTTGTCCCATTGTTTGTTTGATAAACTATTCATCGATATTTGTGTATGATAAGTTTCATTGATAACAAGTAGTACGAGAACAAGACGTACGTATACGTATTTCCTCAGTTCTTTTGTTATATGCAATTTTCTTGTAGGTAAAACAGTTTGTAAAGTTACCACTCGGATATCCTTATATTATTATATTTGCTAAGCACGGGTTTATTTTTAACCGACTTAAAAAAATTAGGAGGTTCTCAATTGGAAATCTTTTTTATTTGAAAAGTTATACTTTCAGACAGTCCCATAGGAATTTTATTTTAATCGGTTCAGTTTTTTGGTTTTTAAATAATAATAACTAGAAAAATTATGTCATCCATGTAATCGAAATTAAAATCGTTTCTTTTAAAGTACTTGTTATTACCCTTTTATACGCCTATGCTAGGCCATATGCGTAGGTATGGGAATTGTCTTAAGCTTTTAATCAGATTACGAACCGTACCTAAATCTTGTATGGATCCGCTGCGTGTGGACCGATAGATTTATCCGAGCAAAAGGCCCGTGACATTTTGGCCTAGTTCATACAAGGAGGTATGGGAAATTTGTACCACTAGGCCACCTGCGTATGGGAAATGTCATAAGCCTTTATATTTTAGCTGAAACTTTGTAATGATATTTTTAGTATTTTTACGTATTGCATTTTTATTTATTTTTAACAATATCATATCTGTGTACAATACACATCTACAAACATTTTGAAATCCACTGGTGAGATAGCGGCTCTATGTATTCTGGACCTTAAGATAAAGTTCGGCTAAGAGCACCTACGACCTTGGAGGATTTAGCTCGCGATAACATTTTTCTGACAACAACTATAGCTCGAGCATGAAAACTTGCGAAAAATCGTATCGTAATCGAAAAAAATGTATGGATTTTTTACAGCGCCCCTATAATGTGTGTAAAAGTAACTAATTGTGGCAGCACGAACTATTTTCGTATCGTCACGTAAACGAAACTTGCGACTTCTACACCAAATAGATATACACTCCCTACAATCACCACACATCGCTTGTACACAACCTATCAATATCTAGTTTTTGAAATTGGACTTTTTTAACTAGCTTCTCCTCGGTAGTCTTTAATTATACTGAAAACAATAATTGATAATACCTTACGAGATTGTATTCAAGGTTTTTTAGGCCACATATTTACCATAGTAACAAAACCAAAACCTAATCTACCGAAACTTAACTACCACCTCTTTGTAAGAAAATCGATAGGTGTGCACATGTATTTAAAAGACAAATGTAGTAATAAAAGGCCTGTGTGACGCAATCAAATTTAATAACCATTTCCTTCCTGTGATTAGACCGCTTGTCGCCATCGGAACTATACTCGTATGTTGAAATCGATCGCCGCCTATTATTAGCTTTTACAAAGCCCAGTTGAATAGCTCCTATCATAACACGAGTAATAATTCATGTCATACACTTAGATAAGTACTTCAGTTCTCACCACATAAAATTTTTGTTTAAGCAAGCAAACAGACCACCTAATGTTTTTTCATCAAGTTGTTATGCCTGGCCACGGTAATTTTTTCCGGCGTATTTCGACAAAGCTCCCAGCTCTTCTTCGATCCTCAGAATTTGGTTGTACTTGCCGATGCGCTCACACCGTGCGGGTGCCCCACATTTCACTTGCCCGGCTGACAAGCCTACTACCAAGTCCGCCAAGAAGAGATCCTCGGTGTCACCCCAACGATCAATGACGACCACGCCAAACCCGTTACTTTTTAGAATCTTATACGAATCGATGACATCTGTAAGAGTGCCAGCTTGGTTGATGCGGAGCCCTATAGTGTTTCCTGCTTTCTTTTCAACCGCCATCATTACCCTTCTCGGGTTCGTTTGAGTTAAATCATTTCCAAAGATCTGAAAAGTGGTTCGCGCCGTCAGGGACGACCACGCTGCCCAGTCGTCGAAATCAAATCCATCCTCGATAGAGCACACTGGAAACTCCTTCATGTTGTCCAGGTATATTTCGGCTAGTTTATCGGAAGACATGTACTCTTGAGGGTTCGAGTTAGGATTCTTGAATTCCATATCGTAGGCCCCATCTTTATACATATCTGAGGCTGATGCGTTTATTGATATCTCTGCTTTCCCCACGTAGCCACACTGCTTGATAACGTCTGTGAGGAACATCAGCGCCTCTCTGTGGCTCTGAATAGGCACAGAGAAGCCTCCACGATCACTTACGTACGTAGCTTCCGGGCCGTACTTACTCCCGATCACATTTTTTACATATCTGTAAATATCTGTTCCGATACGCATAGCTTCAAGGAAGGAAGATGCGCCCGTGGGCATGATCGAATATTCTTGAAACGGCAATCCGTTCGATGAAATGCAACCACCTGTCAGAATTGTAAAGTGTGGCACCGGCAAAATAATAGTCGTGACGCCTGCCAAGTCTGATATGTGTCGATAGAGTGGTACTCCTTTCTTAGCTGCACCAGCTTTGGCTACGACGAGTGATACTGCCATTATTGCGTTAGCGCCCAGACGTTGCTTGTTATCAGTGCCATCGAGCGCGCACATGAAGTGATCTATTTCTCTTTGCATGGTCACTTCTAAGCCTTGTTTCATGAGTTCTGGCGCTATGATGGTGTTGATGTTCTTCACAGCATGCGCGACACCCATGCCCATGTACTCGTCAGGGTTGTTATCCCTCAGTTCAAGTGACTCTGCTAACTTCTTTACGTCCTGTGAAGGGACTCCGATTCGGAAGAGCCCCAATTCTGTCACCAAGTCGACTTCAACAGTTGGGGTTGAAGTGGCGTCAAAAACTTGCCGTGCAATTAATATTTTTATAGGCATTTTTACGATAATTAACTGGATAAATAGACTGAAACAAATAAATTTCCAGCAAATAGATAAATGCAGTATAAAAAAGATAAATCAGAAAAAAAACATTTGAAAAAAGTCAGCGATGACGTGCAATGACCCTGAAAAATATATTAATTACGATGAGAATGTAATCTTACCATAGAGTTTCTGTATAGGTACCTATTAGGTCAACAGTGAGAGTAAAGCTGAGTGAAGATCTCTTGAAGGCATTCAAAACCGTAACAGATCCGTAACATTACATTTTATAGAATGAGTTCGCTACTTTTTGCTACAATTTTTGGAACTAGGTATGTAGATTTTCTGTTATGTAATTACGATGAGAATGTAATCTTACCATAGAGTTTCTGTATAGGTACCTATTAGGTCAACAGTGAGAGTAAAGCTGAGTGAAGATCTCTTGAAGGCATTCAAAACCGTAACACATCCGTAACATTACATTTTATAGAATGAGTTCGCTACTTTTTGCTACAATTTTTGGAACTATGTAGATTTTCCAAAAGCTAAGACATTATCGGTTTCAAATATGTTGATTACTTAGTTCTGCAGTTGAGGAGTTCGCTCTTTTGGATTCTACAGAATCGAAACAGATTTTGATGGTGTTGTATACCGTACACCGTATTCTCAGAGAGCATGCAGGTCTTGGACTATTTTTTAAGCGAAAATAGTATTTAAGTATTCTTTCAGTGAACTGTAATGGTTTTCAAGTTAATTAAAAATTAGTTAAAAAAACACTTTCCAGGTTTTATAAAAAAAACAGCTAATATCTAAAAATACAGCTACCTCTGTTCCAGTCCAGTTTTTGATTCTTATTGAATAACAGGAACCTTATTGCCTCTATCGATACAGTCATAATCATCAATGAGGAATAGGGTGAAGTGGTCAACTGTGTCGAAGAACAACACCCACAAAAGTGCTTATTTTACTTTGAAGCATCGAGACGTCATTCGAGAATGATAATGGTACGGTGACAGATGCCAGCAAAATAAAATAAATGCAAGAATAAAAATAGTTCCTAAGTAGCGTTGGTTTGCCCAAGGCGTTACCGCACGTGCGCTAATCTTTATGTAAATCCAATACTACATTTTGATAAAGCGCTTTTTTATTAATTGAAAAAGAGATTATGCGTCCCTTACCTACTCGTTTGACGTACTCTTTATCAGCCCCCTACACTGTTGTGATAGTAGATATATTATGTTACTAGAGGTCCCCCTCGACTTCGTCCGCGTGCGGAAGAAATTAGGACCGCTCCCAAAATTCTCCACTTTAAATCATTCCGAGCAAACTCTACCAACTATACCAACTCCCCCCCCCCCCCACAGCCCTCTCCCGCCAACTTCCCCCCTTTGAATGAACTACCCGAATATTAATCAATTTTCATCACTATAACTTCAAAAACCTTTTCCCCCCCTTAAATCGTTCCTATCAATATTTTTTTGAAAACTGCATTTTTAATTTTAAATGAACTATCCAAATCCAACATTTCCTGACTAAAAGTCCAAAAACAAAGGACTTTCATACAAACGTTTCAAGAATTAATATCATACACATAAAGCAGAAAAAATGTTAATGATAATAGGTATAGAAAATATGAATAATAGTGATTCAGTTATGTACTCTCTGTTTAACTGTTAGTTTTGTACAAATAAACAATGATTACTACGTTTATTTTCGAACATCGAAAAAAAAACTATTTCATAATTAGGGTTGTTGCTCACTCGTCCTATGACCTCTCGACCGGCTTCTACATAGGTATAAGCAGTTCAAAAAACAAGCCTTCAAAGGTACGTTTGGAACGGATGGAGGCTTGTTCACATCATCAGCCATAAAACGTCCACTGCTGGACCGAGGCCTCCCTTTAAATTTAAATTTTCGTGATGCCTTATACTGCATTTTATACTATTTGCTCAAATATGAGAGATCGCGTTCGGCGACTCAATATCTCGAGCTAATAAAATTTACGATACTTACATTCATGTACGAAATGAATTGTCCCCTAACATCGGACATTTAAAAGGGTGTTGAGAGCTTAATAGTGTTCTAATGCACGCCTCTGCGTTCAAAGGGAGATCTTTCAATTTGTTCCACTGATTTGCAAATAATATGGATAGTGTTCTTTCCCCACCCTTGTTTACACTTTTATCTCTGTTGGCACAAGTGCTTGGGTAAGTGTAGGGATTAAAATACAATACAAATTGTAACATTATCAAGTAATTGCTCAATTTTTTTTGAATAATTAATAAAACTATTAGACAATCATTAGTATTCTTAATAGCATAGTATTATTTTATCTGTGGTACTGGATACAATTTATTTAAAAAAAATAGTGCACTATCGCATTCGCCCCTTGCACGATGAGTTTTATGGGAGAGAATCAATTAACGGCAGTTGCGATTAGTGACATTTGTTTCGGGAGCTATCCCACGGGATACGGCGGTGCATCACGCGATGCTACTACCACCACCGTGAGAACGGGCGGCGCACCTGGACCAAAACACCTATTACAATTAAGTACTATTGCAATTTCTTTACTGATAAACGCTGTATGACACAAAAAATAATAACTTCAAAAAGTAATTAAGTACTTATAAAAATGCCTCAGTCATCTGTTATTTTAAAATAAGCTTCAATTACATAATATTACATTATGATACAAGTGTGCTATGTTGGTCATTACATCAGAGGCGGTATTATGCGTGCGAGCCGCAGGCGAGCGCGATAAGGAAGCCGAGAGTGTAATGACTAACATAGCACAAGAGTTTCATACGACTGTTTTCATCACACTTGCGAAGAAAAATCAAATGTTTTTTTGATAATAATCAACCACACAGCGAAAACGTCAACAAACATTTGCGGAAAATGGCACCCAAACCAGCAATGCGCGCGCAGGTTGACATTTACTTCAGCGGCATAAGAACTCTTTGTTGGTATTACAAAAAAACTGTAAGTATTACCCGGCTATATTAAGAGTGCTTCGTATACATACGTCTAATTGCTGTCACGTACAAACTTGACTTTACCGGGTTATACCTATTATAGCACTAGTGCCGTAATGTAAAGTAAAAAGCACGCGTGCGATTGCGAGCTTGGATTATGAGCCTAAAACCGATGCAATAAGATCCACTTTACGCGCAAGTGTGATGAAAAACAAATTGTCTAATAGGTATTACTCTCGGAGGATGTAGCTCTTTCCCTTACATTTCACTGGTATCACTGGAATGGTATGAATTCAAAAACTCTCATTCTCTACTCTACTACGTCAAAAACTGTTCTGGTGCGAAGCGTACGGTTCCGCCACTTTGTTTGCTACCTTTTATCAGAGGGAGAGAGCTAGATCCTCAAAGATTACTATAGTCCTTGCTGTAGAAATAGTTTAGTCAATCCGTTCCGTGGTAGGATCAACCTGGACCGAGTCAATATCACCTAAAAACTCAGCATAGGATCGTATGAGTTTTAGGTTTACTGACGATTAAACTTCATTATGAAGATGGCACCTAACGATGGTGATGGAAATCTTAGAGGATGCGAGTAAGCCTACGACATAGAAGCATTGAATTTTGCGTTGATAATATTATCGTGTTATTCAATAGGTGATATCGATCTAGGTGCAAAGGTGCACGGGGTCGACCCCGCAACGAGCCCGTGTGATCCCGAACCATCTGCGACGTGCTTCACTGGTCACAGGTCAATAAATTTTACGTACCTGTTTTCATATCGTACATTTTAAATTATTTTTGTAATTAGGTAATATGGGTATGCCTTCAATCATTGGAAGAGGTAGTGTCCAGTAGGAAAATATAATACCGACTTTGCTTCTAGAAAATACGGAACAACTGGAAAATTGCGGTTATAATCGCAACTGCAGCCTTATCATGTAACTTTTCGGGATCGCGATTCGGATTGCGATTTGTCATAAATGTCACTTGTCACTGTCACAGCTTCACAGTATCACGAAGGGATTTCTCTCGTTATCGTTATCGAACGAATGCATTGATTTCCTTAATTAAGTTAAGCAAATCCGTCGTTCTTTTGGCGTTTCATCCTGCCCTGCAGGGTCAAATGAGTTTTGGCAGTGACAGTGACAAGTGTCTATTTTTGACAACTCGTATCCGAATCGCGATCCCGAAAAGTTACATGATAGCCCCGCTGGTCAGCCTATGAAAAAGTAATTAATGGCTGTATTATAGGTTAACCTTATTATACTCAGACTCATGGGCGCCGCCCAGGGCTACTTCCAGGGAGGCGCATCTGCATCTACCTATATACACATTATACTCTTTGATAAATAATATCTCTAGATAGAGTCTCGTACTGTTTATGAACGAAAAATGACAGGCGAACATTATTATACTACTGTGCGTGACAGCCATGTCTTACACTCGCGTTGCACCATTGTCGTTGTTATAGTGTGCGTCCATAAGAGGCAATTTTTTTCGACGCGTTTAGGATCCATCAGTTTATCTAGACATATAATTTATATACTAGTAATAGTTAAATTTCACCTACAGTATCAATAATAAAAGTATATATATGTGAATAAGTTTAGACATTCATAAGCAGCTCCTTAATACAATGTGGGACCAATTCAGGATCGCTGTAGAGTTGCAAAAGTCCGTCCATCAGCACAAGGCGCTGTATGCTGATTATATACTATTCACTTAAAATAAAAAAGGTTAGTCCGCGAAATAGGGCGCAGAATTAAAGATGGCGGTGGTGACTCCCGCGCTGGCTTGTACCTGGTGCAAAGGTTGTCCATTGCCATCCAGCGTGGTAATGCAGCCAGCATAATGGGCACATTTGCACCAGGTACTGTGAGGGGCGGGTTATTTTCTGACTGACTGATTGTTTTATTTTATTATATATTTTTGACTATGTTTTAAATGAACTATATATTGTGTATGATTAATGACTTAAAATAAAAATAAAATGTATGTACCTAATGTCAAATTCAAATCGTGCGGGTATTTCAGAGAAATTTACTAGGGGTATTTGATTGAATTAATTTCGCTCATCGAAAACATACACAGCCTTACCTAAAATAATCTCGATTCTCTTAGTTACTGCTTAAACTTCTCTATCCTTTTCTAGCACGTGCAACTTCACGTCAGAGAGAAGATGGCAGAACATCTTAAGCAGTGACTACCGGTTGAAAAGTTTTTTTAAGTAAGGCCGACAATGTGTAGCCACTATTTATTGACAAGGTGATGAACTTCGGACAGCAACCTAGACTTTTTATTGAATTAGTAAAGGCTTATGACATTTCCCATACGCTAGTGGCCTAGTGGTAGGTACAAATGTCTCATACCTCCTTGCATCAACTAGGCCAATAAGTCAATAGCCTTTTTTTTTAAACTTAACATAATTATGTATTTTTTCTGACAGGGGGTGCAAGTACACCCCCTTGCACCCTGCTGCCGCCCATGCCCAGACTCACCTCGAACAATGACCTTCCTCGGCGTTTCCTTGTTATGGTTGCTGGTCACTCCAGACAGCATTGAATCCGGACCGCTACGGTCGGAACGAACCTGACGTAAGAAAAGTATTTTTGAATGTTTTGGAAACTAGAATTAGGATAGATATATAATTATGTTTATCACGTTTATTTACTTCAAAATTTCGACCATGTTCCATTGACCATATATACAATACATTTATTTGTGCGCGATTAAGTCCCGGTGATAAACATAATTATGTGTTCAAATCGTGAAAGTTTTTAAAGTTTCATAGGATAGATATACTCTTGATAATGTCTTATAAAATATAGCCAAAGGCTTTCGCAAAAAACAACAGCCTCCGAAGGCCAGTCCAGAGGAGGCGAAACGACATCCGGAAGTTCCGTGGAAGCAACCTGGACAACAACTACTTATTTATAGCAGTAATTATTTGTTTATTGAAGGCGCTTTTCATAACAAATGAGAAGAAACTCGACGGGTCTACCATCTACTGAAAATAGTTTTACAATGTTCATATATAAGTAGTCCTGGTATATCAGCTCAATACCTAGTCATGGATTGTCACAGAAATCACACTTAGGTGACAGTCATAGTCTAAACATAAACACCTCATTGATTAAATATGTTCAAAGAAACAGTTCGCTTGAACCCGGGATCGTTCTAAGTAAATGATTTATCAATTTCCGTGAGTTAGTCTCCCAAAAACTCGACAATGGCTCGACCGATTCCAATTTTGTTTTGTTAGCTTCAATATTGGGGTGGTTTAGGAAAAAAAATGTGATGCCAAGTTCACCGGGTCATCTAGCATTCTCGAACTTCAAGGAATACTCAAAAAAATATTTGCTAAATTGGTCCAGCCGTTCTCGAGTTTTGCGCTCAGCAACACTTTGAGCAATTCATTATTATTTATTTATATAGATAGAAGAAGAAGATATTTTTATTTTATTTATCTATCTATCTTCTATCTATCTATCTATCTATATATATAAAAATCAATTGCTGTTCGTTTGTCTCGCTAATACCCGTGAACGGCTGGGCCGATTTAAATGATTTTGGTTTTGAAATGTTTGTCGTAGTCCAGGGAAGGTTTAAACGGTGAGTAACCAGCTGGACCGATTTGGATGAAATTTTGTGTTCCTGGAGCGGGTAACAGTAGCGAGGCCGAAGGCCGAGTTCTACGCGTACGAAGTAGCGGGTATCGGCTAGTCTATAACTATAAAAGGCTATGTCCTGACTGACTGACTGACTGACTGACTGACTGACTGACTGACTGACATATAGACAACGTACAGCCCAAACCGCTAAACGTAGAGACTTGAAATTTGGAGGGTATGTTTTTGGAGAGGTGTAAACGCCCACTAAGAAAGGATTTTTCGAAAATCAACCCCGAAGGGGGTTAAATGGGGTGTTAAAGTTTGTATGAAACTTTTTATTCTCTGGTTCGATAGATACAAAACTTGGTATACATATTCTACTATAAAAATAAGAAGATACGGGTGTCACAGTTTTTTCAAAATCAGCTCCCGTTAGTATAAAAAAAAAACTAAGTTTTAGTGATAGTACGTTTGTTTCTCCTTAACTTTATAACGGCTGTACATATTAAAATGAAATTTGGTATAGGGATGGGGATAGATGTGGGGATGGGGGTGGGGGTGGGGATGATACTGGGAACGGAGACGGGACGGAGATCGGCATGTTAATATTAAGATCACAATTGGTATCGGGATGGGGATGGGGATGGGGTGGGGATGGGGATGGGATGGGGATGGGTGGGGATGGGTGGGGATTTGGTGGGGACAGGTGGGGATGGGATGCGGACGTGGATGAGGCTGGGAACGGGGATGGCCGTGTCCATATTAAGATGAAAGTTGAAATCGGGATGGGGGTGGGGATGGGATGGGGTTCGGGATGGGGATGAGAGAGGGAACGGGGATGTGGACGGGGATGGGCGTGTTCATATTAAAATGACATTTGGTATCGGGATGGGGATGGGGAAGGGGGCGCTTATTGGGATGAGGCTGGGAATGGGGACGGGGATGGGCGTATTTATTGGTCGGCTGAACAGATGGAGCTGCATTTTTGGATAGGTAGTTATAGCATAAGGTTCGGAAAAGGACATAGGCTATTTTTTTGTAGGTCCCCGCAGACGACTGTTTGACGGACATAATTATTATAGATACTGTACAGCCTAAGCTGCTAAATTAATTTTTAATATTAAATTAACTTACTTTTAAATGCCTAAACTCAATTTTGAGTGGTGTAAACTTACACTCAGCTCAAGCTGTGGTAGCTTCAGTGAGATCAAGTTCGACTCACATTCTTGGGGTCGCGGGTTCGAACCCGGGCGAGCCCGTTCCAATTAGTTCTTTGAAACTTACGCATGGATAATACCACTGGCTTTTCGGTGAAGGAAAACATCATGAGGAAACCTTCATATTTCAGGAGAAGAAATACGATAGTGTATGTGAATCCGCCAACCTGCACTGGGCCAGCGTTAAGCTGTTAGTAGCTTAGTGTTAAGGGCTGATGCAGAGAAACGCACACTCAGCAACGATTTTGAAAAATTCGCAAGGGGTTCAATGTATCATTAAAATACCATTTTGCCGAAACCATTAATTTAAGGCTGTTAAGTTTTTTGACTTAAGAGATAAGATAAAATAAACATAAACATGTTTCAGAATTTTCAAACAATTTCAAAACTGGAAGGCCACGGGTCAGTTTTTCATTTGAAAAAAAAATGTTATATTTATAGATTAGCTAATCGAGTGTTTATGCGTAAGAAGATAAATATTTTAAACACATGTACTTGATCCGGTGCACGCACCAAGCACAGCGCTTTCGAAACGTCCATCCCGCGTCGGCTCAGATACGTTAAAACCCGAGTATGACGCGCTGTACCTCGAGCGCGCCCCACTCCAACCCACACCGAGTCTACCTAAGCGATCAGTGCAGCACTGTATTTTATCGAAGTTTCGTAATTCTTGCGATATTTTGGTAATCTTTTTACGTTCTTTGTTATCATACTTTTTCTGCTTAAGCTTATTTCATTTCATTGACTCTGTTGATACGGTATGCATTAATGATGATGCTGTAAACTATCCAGTTGAGTTTTTAAATTCATTAAGACCAGCGGGGCTACCATATCATAGGCTTATCCTGAAGAAAGGTACACCCGTCATGCTCCTTCGGAATTTAAGACCACCCAAATTCTGTAATGGAACCAGGTTACAAGTAAAAATGCTGCATCGTAATCTGGTTGAGGCCATCATTTTGACTGGGTGTGCCCATGGCGAAACAGTGTTTGTGCCGCGTATTCCCATGATTCCCAGTGACTTACCTTATGACTCCAAAAGGCTTCAATTTCCTCTAAAAGTTTGTTTTGCCATGACCATCAATAAGGCTCAGGGTCAAACTTTAAAATGCGCTGGTATTGATTTAAGGCAGGACTGTTTTTCGCATGGTCAGTTCTATGTGGCTTGCTCGCGAGTTAGCTCCCCTGAAAGCCTGGCTATTTTAGCACCTTCCAACAAAAAAATCAAAAACGTTGTCTACAAAGAAATATTGTAATCTTTCGGGTCAAAGGCCCCGGCAACTATAGCGTCATTAGCAGACATTTTTAGGGTTCCGTAGTACTACGAGGAATTCTTATAAGTTTGTCATGTCCATCTGTCTGTCTGTTTAAAATTCAACAAGACGGCTTTGTTTTGAAGTAAGTATTGCAAACGCGACATGCCAAATTTGGTCATCCTCAAGAAAACTTAAAGACTTGCAAGCGGCTTGGAAAAAATGCAATAATATACGTATTTTAGTGATTCAATTGAGTTGGGCCCCGATTTAACCGAATTCCAGTATTCAACATTACTACGCGGGCAAAGCCGCGGGCATAAGCTAGTTTTATTATATAACTTTATTTTGAGTTTTATTTTCTTAAACCCCCAGATACTAAAACCTGGCTACGCTAGTGGGTACTTATAATAAAAAGTCTTTTATAGGTAGGCACTAACCAATTCTCCCAAGAAACTGATATATCCGATGGCCAGCTTGAGCGTGTCTACTTTGGAGAGCCGTTTCTCGTAGGGCAGCGTAGGTATGTGGGCCCGCAGGCCCTCGAAGGCGTCGTTGATGGACTGCATGCGGCGGCGCTCGCGCAGGTTCGCCGCCTGCCGCTGCTGGATCTGCTGCTGCGGGCACCGCGACCGCGACCGCCGCTTGTGTACCCGTCTGTGCTCCGCTCTACGAGGTACGAATGACACTTATGAGTTGCGGTCAAACACTTAGCCAGTATGTCCTAAAACTGCATCCAGAAACACCGGAGGATGGGCAGCAGCGTTCTCTTAACGGTGCTAACACACTGCGATCCCCAAGCCGCCTGCCAAACGTGGGGATTATGGCAACCACTCCATTCTTCTCCCTCAAAAAAAAGGGAAAGTAACTTTATAGACAAGTATAATGCTAGGCTAGTTGGTAGGTATACTATAATAATATGATAGGATACTAGGTACCTACCTAGTTGCTTTCTCCTAGGTACCTACTAGGTAGTTGCTACGTAACCCTGTATCTTATTCCCACTTACTTTATACAATACGAGGCTACGCGAAACGGTAGCATTAAGCAGAGATCAGGTCATTGTACTCATAATAAATAGCAGTTCGCAGCGAAATGAGACTACGCTACTTGTTTTTGCACGAACTACCTGATTACAAAATTTCATAAAGATCGGATTACCGGTTCGCAAGTTAATATAGGTACATACAAACATACACAGTAACTTCTCGACTTCTACCCATTATCTTTGACACCCTTGACTACCCTTAGACTCAGAGACTCTCGCTTCGCTTTGGTCAATAAACAACTTTTACTATAGAATCATCACAGAAATAGTGAAAAGAGCTCGGTACCTAGACTACTGAATTAATTTTTAACATTATTGCTACTTACGTACGGAAATCGCGGATAAAACGAAAGCTTAACTAAGTAGTTTATATATCTGATCATATATCTGGTAAATACCTACTGATTTAGGGAAGCAACATTTTTAGATGGTTCGCATAGCGACAAAACAGCTAGTGTAACGAAAAGGCGTTGGATCCCTGTAATAGGCTAATAGATGACTGATGTTTAAATCGTTGAAACCAATAGCTTTGATGAAGAATTTAAGTAAATATAGTATGTTTATAGAAAAAATAATTTAAATTGGTTATTAATGTTCTGATATATAAGCGTTTAAAGTTTTGTGGTAGAGCCAACTCTGTCCCTTTCCCACAAAACAAAAAATGACGTCACGCCTTACTTGTCAGAATATAATTTATATGGCGTCCTGACAAGTGACGTCACGATTTGCTGTTTCGCCTCTCTGTCTAGCATGATATTAAAATGCTTATAAGTTGCTTATTTTTGATCAGATTTTCATTTTCTTTTCATTAATCAGCTATATTTATGGGCCACATTTTAAAAGTACAATAAAAAAACCAGTAAGTAAGTAAGTAAGTTCGTATAGGCTGAGTGGCCAGCCCTAGTGTCAGAGTTAATGTGCCGCCCGAAGGCCTCTGACATGGCTGACGGTTGTTGTTAAAAAAACCAGTCATCTAGCCTATTGTTGCATATTGTAGCATTTGTAGCATGGCTAGTGTACCTAGGGTTAACATCTGTGTAAGGGAGGATCCCTGTCCAGAACGTACAAAATACCAGATTCTTCTGAAAAATGTAAGTAAAACAAACACTGTAAGTCTTAAAATATAAAATACGCAACAAATAGATTTAAATGCTGATATATTTTCTTCAAAATGAAATGAATTAACAATTTTATTATCGATTTTAAAGTTTTCATAAGTTACTAATAGCGCTATGCGACTCTATTGTCAGGCGATTCATTTCTTTACCTCTATTTCTGTGCAGCGCGCGCGTAGCATGTTTTTATCCTACTGGTTATTGATACTGTAATGTTTTTATAGTCAGTTTCATCCGGGCAGGCGGGCATAGAGTAAGCAGGCGGGCTTGCATGATATCGCGGAAATCAAAAATGCCTGTCTCTCCTTAGTGCCAACCGCACGCCTGTCTAATCCGTAAAATGCCGGCCTGTCAAATGCGGCAATGCCTGTCAAGTGGTAACCCAAGGTGTACCAATCTTTCAAACCAGGACTGAGGTTTAAGAACACAGTTTCAGTTTACACTGCCTATCGTAAGAGCTGAAAGGGGCATTTGGGTTTTATGGGTGATCATATTTGGGGATCTGGCTTGGACACAGAGAAGAAAACGGCGCGGTGTGGTTCGCGCTATTCTAGAACGAAGAAGATTAATTCATCCCAGCATTTCTCGAGATACCTACCTAGTTTTTGAAAGTAATGTGCTAGAGTCGAACCAGTGCGTTTCCAAGGATATCCTACTGGTGCTTCCATGGGAAAAAGGTGATAATAAATAAATAATTAAATATATATATAATTTAAATGCATATCAACTGCTTTAACGGAATACTTTAATTTTATCCATGGGTTTTATTATAGTAACAGTTTTATCCCAAGATCGTTTTCGAATAATAGGCACATTAAATGTAATTGTGACACATACAATATTTGAGAAACACTAGTTTGAGAAAATAACATTTCGCAGTAGCGGGACATGACGCAGATTGCATGCACACATCCTATACGGTTTATTAATTTAACATTATTTTACATATATATTTAGCTTTGTTCGCATAAAAGAGCAGGTTATTAATAAAGGGAATAGAAACGGCGAAGAAATTGTGTTTATGTGTTGAAAAAAGTGTTAAACGCATACTTATACAAAAACTTTCTTTTAGGTTTCAAACAAATATTAAACAACATTGCTTTTCATCTTTTTAGATATACCTAAGTATACTTTGGATCTAATCGCAGGGAAGTTAACCCTACTTGTACTTTCGTGAGTTGATATCTTTCAAAAGTTTCAGTCAGTTTTTCCAGATTAGGCCTAGGAAGGTATATTGGGTACCTGATGCTTCTCGGCGTGGAATGGTTCTCCTGATCGCTTGCGTACAGACTGCCGTCGGACATAGACGAGTCGTCGTACAAGAAGACGCTGTCCGAGCCATTGGCGGAGGTCGGCGATCCGTTGGAGCCCGGCACTACGCCCACAGCCTCGAGAGGCACGCACCGAGACCCGTTCACTTCATCCAGGTCGATCATTGCGGAGCCGCGCGCGCGACCACCCATCGCAACTGATGCAACCGGGACAGGCAACTGCGCCACTGCTTTTCTACGAAAACCGCGACCCGCCCTACAGTCTTCAGGCCCCGCCCACAGCCTAGTGCCGCCACCGCCGCCGTCACCCCGCCCACGATACCCAGTATAAAACGACCCTCGAAACCTTTCGCATTATCCCCTCGTAATCCATTAAAACCGCATAGTATAGCGGGGTGGAAGAGTTCATTTAAAAGTTGGTGTTTGACACGCAGGGTGGCAGAACACACTATTTTGAATATTGGGCTTTATGCCGGGGTCAGAAGGCTCGCTTTTGTACCTGGTATGTCGTAGCCGTTTTTGGTAAAAGCGTAAAGTGTGCTGGACAAGGATAGACAGATGAAAATACAAAAGTGTGTAAGTAAGTGAATGTGTATATGTTTTAACAACACATTTGCTAAAAAAAGCCTGTACCTATACATTATATCGTGTGAAAGTAAAAAATTACGCACCCATTCAAAGGAACGTAAGGTAAAATAGGTACTCTCAGCTCGCAGGTACCTACTTTACCGCACGCTTAGTTGTATAGCGCCGTGCGTATCCTTTACGGTATTTTAATAATTTTCATAAAAATACTTGGAGGATCTAGCTCTCTCTGCTCTCTCTCTATATAATCAAAGTAAAAATGTATAAGAATTCCATCAAGGAGTTTAAATAAGCTGAATGATCGAACCTCCTTGGAAGCGCTTCTGCTCAGTACGTTTGTTTCACTTTAATACTAAAGAGAAAATGAGACGTACGATGTAGTTCTAATTTTCACCACGAGCACGTGGCGTCATTTGCAAATTCGCGCCTTTTTTGTTAGAAACGTCAAAGATTTTTCTTCTTTTCTCGAGAATTATGGCATCGCACTTTGTGCATTTGCCGATTTCCGACTGATAAACAAAATACTAAACTTTGTTTCATTAACTGTTATTCTGTTTTCTCGCAAATGTGTTGTAAAATATTGTATGACACCCGTGCGGAAATTGGTATTTACAAACTCGTGACTATGGCAATATGGTTATATTCGTCTACTCGTTTATATAAACCAATTTACCGCACTAGTATCATAAATAACTTTTACCATTCAACAGCTGTACCGATCTGTAGTAGAGTTCTATCCTGCAAAAAATACATAAATGACAAAAAATATAAATCCCATTTTATAAAAATCTGTTCTATAACGGTTGTATACACTCACGAATTTACTGAAGAGCTGACTCCTCCAGTATTAGTATTGTATTATTTTAGCTGTGCAAGCAGGACGTATTTACACTTCAAAGCAAAAAATTACGTACTTAGGCAATACTTAGGTAAATAAGGAAGCACTACCGCTTTGGATGCGCGGTGGCCCAAGGCGGTGGCGCTTTACTTACCTACATAAGCAGGTGCAGCTCGCTAAGTTTTTGTATAAATAAATTGAAACAAAAAATGTATTTACTTAAGTGTAAAATGTAAATGATTTACTAAAAGGACATTTATATTTACTAGTAAGATACTAGAGGACTTGCTTAAAACCGTTACTCGTTAACTGTGCGCAGTTCAGTTTTGTTTTGCGTATAGAAGTTATATGACAGTGCTTCCAGATGCACTGTAATTGCAGTAGATTTAGGTACTGTAATTTTGAACTTTTCACTGTCTACTGCTTTTATTATATATAGAGAGAGATAGTTAGATCCTCCAAGTTCTACTGTAATGAAAAAAATACAGTGTTACCTACACTGTAATTTTATTTTGCTTTGTTCGATATGAATACTCATTCATTGTACTCATCATTATGAACTACCTACGTTTAATATTTAAAAAACATTTAGTCGAAGGTCAAAGAACTTATACCTACTATGGAACAGCTCAACTTTTTCCTCGATTTCAGTGTTGGTTCCATAATAATACCTAGTATAGTATTGTAATTATTATCTTTGGTAATACCTACTTGTTCATAATGATGAGTACAATGACTTCTAAGGATCGAGCACATTATGCCGGGCCGCAGCGGGTGGATCGCAACGCAAAAATCTGCGCAGATCTCTTTTATATGAACTATCGCACACTATGCCGGGGCGCAGAGCAAAGGGTCGGATTATTGCGCGACGGATATCCGCGAATGCGATGCGACCCGCCCCGCTTCGCTGCGCCCTGGCGCATGGCGTGGTGTGCGATAGTTCATATAAAATGTAAGTAAGTAGAGTAAACTGCACTTGAAATCCGTCAATGTTCTGCGGCCCGACATTTGTGACTAATGTGCTAAGCATTTTGCGTTGCGATGCGGCCCGCTCCATCCAGCTGCGGCTCGGCATAATTTGCGCGTGCCCCTATTAGTATTGCAAATTATACAAAAAAATGTGTTGTATTTATTTCGTTGTCTTACAGAACCCTCGGTGCACGAATTGAACTCTCACTAGAACGGTTTCATTATTGAAATGTTACCAAACCTAGCCTTGAATTCATACATTTTATTCGAGGCTTGGCCTATGTCCAGCAGTATACTATAAATGCTATAAATGTATTTCGCATTGTAATTGCCATCTAGATAGTTTTGCTAGAACTAAAAAACGAAACGGGTTTCAATTTATTGCACTCTCACTTTTGTACAAGCTAAATTTGTACGTACCCCATATTGGTTCGAGATGTAGGTGCTAGATGGCGCTTAGGTAAAATTATTTATTAAATCAAAATTCATTTAATTCTCAGACACAGAGATCTATATAGTTGTACAAATTATGTAAATAATATTAGACATTAATTATCAGTGATTATATTAATTACTTTTAATTTATGCAAACGAATTATTTCTGTCTCGAATACAAACGAATTGTAAAAAAGGATAAAGCTGGCTTTCACTATGGGATATAATATATTCTTCAAATAATTAATTTTAATTTTAATTAATTATTTTTTCTCAAATAATTTGTAATGTTACATGTCAAGTTATTAATAGTAAATTAAAATTAAAATCAAAAAGATTTATAACCCCTCGGCCAAATGTGCCCATGCCCATTCCCGCGCGTTAACTCGCTGTTGCGAGGGAAATCTGTTGCATGAGATATTCCCCAGTCCGCAGGTCTCGCCCCCTATCACGCAAACGCCGTCCTAGGTCCGCCACAAACGTCTTGGCTTCTGAATACCACGGCCCCGCCATGCCACCACCACAATCGGCACGAACTCATACGCTGATTCCAAGGCTGCGGCTTCAAACGCGGCTGCCTACGCATCTCCGCCGGCGACCCGCTGGGTGGCCGGCAGATGGCAAGCGCGAAAGTGCTCACACACGTGGCGTCCAGATGAGGCAACGCCCTTTCTGCCATGGAATCAGCGTCAGTCCATCCGGCCGCTTACCGCCAAAGCGCGAAAGGCCGGAAGGTCCGAGCACACAAGGGACCTCAGCTAAAACGAGAGGAGCGCCCTTCTAATACCTAATTTAATTGATCGCACGATGCCTAGGCCTCCTTCCAGCGCAACGAGTGCAGCTGAGTGAGTCCATGCAAGCCGTCGCATCTCTTCGTCCACTCTCGCATCACAAACGCAGACGTGAGATTCACAGACCGGACAGCCGAGTCGGTATCCCGAAGCCACCCTAAAATATATCCCATATACCTATAGTGAAAAGCCAGCTCAGATGAATGTGTAGTTCTTGGCATCGCACGTTGTGCATTCTGCCAATGTCAAGTTTATGAATTTACAAGTTTTTTTTTAATTCAAATCAAGTCAAATATGTCATGAAATCACAGTCAGTCACACGAAATTAGTCATAGTCGAGTCCAAGTCATGCCCTAGTATAGTTGTGGCGACATTACTATGAGCTTCTACGGAGTTTTGAAAACAACACGAAAATACATGTTTCACCACATTATATCACTTGCCCACACTCGTGCATGTAATTCAACACTCAATGAATAAAACACCACCATTTTTAATCATTAATTCGCGAAAAACACAAGTTTAAGAAAATTATACAATGCAGCGACGTGATTTTATCGCGATCCCGCCAAAAGTTCCGTGTTTGAATATTCTCTTTACTCACAATTACTATCAAAGAGAATATACCTCCATGATGACTATATACGTAGTATTTTCTATCCCATTTTGACAATGACACGCACATAGATCCATAACATACATAGATTGATTACTTGTCTATTGATTGTCTACCTTTGTTGTCTACGATAAACTGCAGATTTAAAAATTATTATAAAATCCCAAACACAAGATTATTCCATGGTTTTTGATTTCCGTATTATGTACAAATAAGATCAAAGAGCGTTATACTTAGTTTTAGACAGATTGTTATTACCTGACTGCCCGGAGGAAGGGTAATATATATAAGAAAGAATTTACAGTAAGTACACGAATAATATTATCCTCATATTTTTACTTGTTAGTATAAAAAACAATATACTGCCATGGCAGTGCACGGGTTGCTGTGGCTCGCAATATTATCCAATTTGGTATAACTATAAATTTGACTAGTTATAGTTATAGGTGCAGTAGGTACCTACCTATTGGCCTAATGGTAACAGAAGTGTTGACCAACCGCGAAATGGGCCTAGCAAGGTCTTGTCTACTATACCATTCAAAAGCGGGATAATAAGACTGTGAATCAAGATGCAAAAGATTCCCTGCATATCTACTTTTTTTTAAAGTAGTGCTTCTTACCGTACTTTAAAATACAGTAGTCTCTCTTACCTACTTACCTTCATAATATTTTTTACTCATAATAGAATGCCAGTGTTTTTGTTAGTTTGTTTTTACTTCTTTCAAGCAGCAATAGATCAATGGATTGACGTGGTTATTGGCTTACCTATATTATACATTCGGAAATCTTGAAGTAATAGAGAGGTACGAATGTCCTTCTGCTGAATATGTCGACACACGAGCCAGTAGATCTCAGATTCAATGACTGAAAGGAAGGTCGTTTAACACTTGTATTTTTTCCTTAAAGCACTCTTCGATTAGGGGGATCCCATCTTGGTCAACCTCAAGTTCAATGCCACCAAGACCCGGGCCACAGGCCTGTTCTCTGCAAAAAGAGACGTACATTTTAGAGAGTGTGGCCTGAAATTGGATATAACTTCATTCCACATGAATGATTTCACATGTGTTCAAATCTAGAGTAAATTCTTTTTATACCGCACCATATCCATATAGTGCTGTAAAACCCAAACCTGTAACGTGTTATGTTTAAAAAGAAGCTAAAAGCACAAGAAAAATTAAGTAACCACTTAAGGGGTTAGGTTTTATATCTTTAGTTAAAATATATTGATTGACACTGGTTTGAAAATATTTTTAATTTTAACTTGTTTATTGCAGTTCATATAAGTTTTCAAGTTTTAAAGCGCAATCATAAATAAGAATTTACAAAAATGCCTAGCGTCCTAATAGATTTGTCCTCTAGTATGTCAGTTTTCGTGGATAAAAGGGTGAGTAAGTTTAAGTACCTAGTTCATCAACCTACGCATATCAAATTTAAATATGCTAATTAGGTAGGTATACTAATTTACTCCCTGTTCGCGTACTGTACCCAATTTATGATAAAAACGCATTCTCATATCGAACGAATTGCATTTTAAACCATTATAAGCTTATGGTTTCAAATGCAATTCATCTCTCATAGACTGCGATACGTAGCGCCATAAAATGTAATCCTAATTCACGGTATATAAAGAAGGCTTAGTTAAAGCCTAGGTAAAGCTAGGTAAAGCACGTGAACTCTATCACTGCATTTCTAAAACATGCTATCACTCACTAGTAACAGTAACCTAAGTAATTTCTGTCAAAAATATTGAAAACAGCATTTATTATTTTAAACGAGCTATCCAAATACACATTTTCATGACTTTTTAGTCAAGTTCAAAAACAAATGACTTTCGTACAAAAGTTTCCCCCCTTAATTTACCCTCTTAGGAGTCAAATTTCGAAAATCCTTTCTTAGTTCACCCTACGCATCAAGACGATTACACCCTCCAAATTTCAAGTCTGTACAAGCAGTGGTTTTGGCCACAGAAAAGGACAGTGTTCTTATAGTAATAGATTTATTTTTGCTTGGCAGGATCCCATGGGCAGCCATTTTAGGTGGGATAGTATTAGGAAATTTGTATTTTTAGCTTGCACCTACTCCAATACAATATACAATTTTGATATATTTTCAAAAGTGATGACTGCAGGTAAGGAACTTATGTCATAATTATGTTAAGCCGTAGTATAGGTATATAATGCATGTGAATAGTGAGCTTTTATTTTTTGCTACAGTGAATACACTTCCGTTGAGTTTTGTCATCATATCATCAGCTCTGTCTCTGTCTATCAGCTCTGTCTATTTATGTTTTCAAATTTTAATGTGTGTTTTTCTCTTTTCTGTATCTTTTTAATAATGTGTTTTGTGTAATGGCTATCACTATGGATCTCTGGTCTGAAATAAAGATGTATTATTATTATAGCTTTTATATACTGTAAAACACAGGATATAAAAGTTATCAGTCATACATCAGCGGGCGAGTTAACTTTTTTCACTTTTTTCGTTCAAAATTGTGAACATTCTAATTAGACGTAGAATTTTAGAGTTTTTCATTTCGCCAAAGTTTATAATGTAGGTTCCTATAAATTATTTTATTTGCGATAGCATAACTTTTTTTTATAATCAGTTAATTATTTCCAGTGAGTGTATATGATTTTATATTTTTGCAATTTACTATGGGAACGGCGTATATTTTCATGGATTTTTTTATAAAACTGTACACCAGGAGGATTGACGCCCCTAAACTGTTGAATCCACTAATGCGGGGTGTAACGCTCGGTTTGTTTCTACAAACAATTATATGGGCTCTATTTGTAAGTTCTAATATTTTTCATATATTTTTATTACAATCTGATTGTACCCATATACGGTTATAAGTTTTGGATGTATAAACCTTTAGCAATCAAATCAGATAGTCGTTCGGCGTAGAGAGTTTATGTGTTTAAATATCAGTGGTGGTAATATAGACCCCTAAAATATGTATAATCACTTGAATTGGCATCAACGGAAGATCAGCGCTGTTTGATAAACAGCACTATGCTGAGTTGAAGCCATTTTTGTGACATCATCCCTTTGACTGTAATTATGTTAAAGTTATACTGCTTACAATGATGTTACAAAATAAATTACATTTCTTTCTTTCTTTCTTTATATATAAACTTATGGATAAACTTTCAGCACAGCCAATATGTGGGTGATACCGTGCGTTTTCTCTTCTCAAGTTTTCGAGCGCTTCCGGGCTGGTCTAGATGCGGTTCTAGGGTGGCAATATTGAATGTGACGTGCATACCAGCGTCTGAAATTCTCTATAAGTGCCAAGAGGAAAATAAATCACAGACTATAAGCTTTGACGACACATCGTCACATCATAATTATGTGTAAGTGTCCTTTATCTGGTGGACCTGTGTATGTCCTAAAGCTGCATCCAGAACCACCGGAGGACGGGCAGCAGCGTCCTCTTAGTTAACGGTGATAAGACTCTGCGATCCCCAAGCTGCCTGCCAAGCGTGGGGATTATGGAAATCCCTCCCTAATAAGGGGGAGGCCTTCGTTCAGCAGTGGACGTCTTCCGGCTGATGATGTGATGTCCTTTATCTTATAATCGGTACACTACTTCACTGCTGATTAATTATTGATAAAAAATAGTTTTGAAGAAGAAGAAAACATTTATAATAATAAAAATAATAATAATAAACATTTATTGACCAAAAACTTAAGATCTCACACAACATATATAAAAGAAAAAAACAAAAAAAGTAAATATAATAATGTATGTGTAATTTATGTTTCATTTCGATCGACTAGCGTTCTATCAGTAGGTCTTGTCTGTATCTGCTTAGTCATACTAACATATTGCCTGTTAGTATGATAAACCATATTAATATACATGTTGTTTATTTGAACGACGGACATATTATAGGTTATAATAGTACATACTCTTCATTATGAACAACTTTGAATATGGGACTGCCACTGGAACCGCGAAAAGGTTTTTTTGGGCGGGAACACGGAAAAATCATGTCGTTGCATTCTATTATTTTCTTAAACTTGTGTTTTTTCACGAATTAATGATTAAAAATGGTGGTGTTTTATTCATTGAGTGTTGAATTACATGCACGAGTGTGGGCAAGTGATATAATGTGGTGAAACATGTCTTTTCGTGTAGTTTTCAAATTTCCGTAGAAGCTCATAGTAAAGTCGCCACAACTTTACTAGGGCATGACTTGGACTCGACTATGACTAATTTCGTGTAACTGACTGTGATTTCATGACATATTTGACTTGATTTTAGTAAAAAAACTTGAAAATTCATAAACGTGACACTGGCAGAATGCACACCGTGCGATGCCAACAACTAAGAAAAAAAAAAGGTGGTGGGACTACCGTCGACATCCGGAAATTCAGTGGAAGCTCCTGGACTAGATTGGTGCTAAACAGGGAAGATTGGCGAAAGAGGGAGAAAGCTTATGCCCTGCAGAATGAATAAGCTATCAATGATGGTGACCTATACTTACATTATTATTTGTATGGTGCATTTCAATCGAAACTACGAAGAGATACATGGGATTAGCACTGCAATTATTATTCAGTACATTTTTATTTCGGTCGGATCCAGTTTTTCATTTAAAAACGGGTTCTGCAAGGTTTAATAATAATGATGTATTTGTTTTCAGACAATCCTTTGTCCACCTCGATAGAAGTATATTGACGACGAAATTTTTTGTTATTGCAGTAGTGTGGGTTTTTAACTTCTTTTTTTCAACGGTCTCGGATGATACTCTTATAAAGGTAAAGGCTTTAATTTGTTATTAGGTGTTGACTTAACAAAGGTACTTTCGAATCTTTAATTGTTCGAATTTTGGTTACTCGAATGTCTTTATTATTGATTTCCAAAAGGTTTTATTATTTAAGTACAAATTTTATTTTTACCCTTAAACATATTTTACCTAATTTTTATTCGCCCGTAACTCAGTTTTCTGGTTTTGGTATATTTTCTTAATATTTGACAAAAAATGAAATATCATACTTGACACAAAAAGGATTAAATAAATAAAATTAAATAAAAAGTATAGTCGTACAATCATATAAAAATACATAAATGGCCATACAATCTTCTATCTAACTATCCCTGTAAAAAGTTTTGTCCTGAGTGACTGACAGACAAAGCAAAGCCTAAACTTCTTGTAGGGTGTATTATTTTGAAAGTGTGAAGAACCACTTACGGCCAGTCTCTTTATTCAATCTTGAGATTGGATCAATCCAACAAACGCGATTTTCCGCTCGATCTCTTATCGGCATCCCAATAACAACCGATACCAAGTAACGATCAATTTTCACACCGCATTGCCGACCGACCCGCGTTAGTACCGTCAACCACATCATCACATTAGCTATGGTCAACATCTAGCATGTTAAATAAAAAAAATATTCGGAGAAAATTCCAATTATCTGTCAGCTAGGTATTATGGCTCGGACGGAACGGGTTCGGAAGAACAAGGCCGAGCGCACAGACAGACAGACGTCGCGTCGTAGGCTGAGTCATAGGGTTTCGTAGGATACTCTTCGCGTATGGAAGCTTAAGAGGGTAAGGAACCCTCGCCAATCTAGTTTTCGCTTCTTTCATGTCCTTCAGGCATAGTATCCTCACTTGGAGGTTTGGCATGTCGTCACAACAAAATGGAATCGATACGACGTCGATATAGCCATCGCCGTTAGCTTGCATGAGAGGTGAAATCAAACCATAGCTATAACTTCGTAATTATGATTATTTGACTAATTATGACTAATCCATGACAACATTTTGGCGTTATCAAAACTGCAGCGCCAGTACCGTTCTGTATGTCACTAATTTGACGTTTCGCTAAAAGTTGATTTCTTTAACGAATTTTGTGAAAATAACGATTATTATCGAATTTTACCGATTTAAATGTCAAATCAATCGATCGTTAGGATAAGTTCATAGACATCTTTTTTGCAGTTTTATTTAAAACACATACTGTAAGTAAAAAAACAAAAAACAAAAAACCAAAAAAATAATAATTTTCTTTTGTATAAAAACTTTGATTTGATGATTTTATTTGGCCAATTTCATGTATTTTTATAATAATGTGTATTTTAACTTTTTAATCATGTGCATAATTATGGGTACCTTAACATGAAATAAATAAATGTTGAATTTGAATAAGTTTTTGCAGTTTTTTAATATTTGATTTGTATCGATATATTTCGTTTCATTACAGATTTTCAAGTTAGCGTTTGTATGCAGACTTACTTCAACTATTGTTATTCTAATATTCCTATATTCGTCTGTAAACTACAGCATTTCTTCTGCAGCATTTCATGATATATTTATTGTAGGTACGTCTCACTCTACTGTAAGTATTTAAATATCACTTATTACTCTTTTTTTTTTTTTTTAAATTCTTTATTTAATTTGGGACTTTTGCCAACACTGGCATGTCAGTCCCATCGTGACTTAATTAAGTATATACACAAAAAAATAGCAATATTATGTACAACAATCTTGCCTTGGGTTCAGGCATTGGTCAACTTCATCTTAGGTTGAGGTCGACCAATGCCTAAACATGTCATAGACCCGCATTGCTGCCTCCGCCGTCGGGACCGCCAGGATATGTGTGAACACACCCATATCATAGCGATTCAGGCCCAGATCAAGCATCAACGAGTCTCTTTGATTTTTGTTTCGGACAACTTATTACTCTAATGTTATGATACTATCAACACTAACATCACAAATAAGAGATGTGTGGGTTATCAGGTATTGGGTTGTGGTACACTTTTTTTTTAAATATGTTTATAGGATGTGTTTGACTGCCATCTCGTCTGATGATAAACGAAGATGCAGTCTACGATGCAGCACGCTTGCCTAGAAGAAACCGATTCACTCGCGACTTGAAGACACCCAGATTATAATTGTCGGGAAACACCCACTCGGGCAGCGCATTCCACTGTTTAGTAGTTCGAATAAAAAAAGTGGAATCAAACCGTTTCGTACGAGTTTTTGGTACATCAACCATAAAACGGTGTCGCCCTTTCGAGGTCCTGGCCGTCCGATAGAAGAATGGGCAGGGGGGAATAAGATCATGCCTTACTCACTCACTCACTCAACAGCCAGAAGACGTCCACTGCTGGACGAAGGCCTCTCCCTGAACAGGGAGCCGTTGCCATAATATATCCACGCTTGGCAGGCGGCTTGGGGATCGGTTGGATAAGGATAAGGTACACCTTAAAGGTCTGTAAATGACTACTTATAAAACATTTTTTTTGATAAAATATATTTATTGTTCTTCTTATTTTCTTTATAAGTACTTAAAAAAAACTGATTATATAAAATGCTGATTTAGTAGTGAGTACGAAAATTGAATGCCAAGTCGTAGGCTAATATAGTTTTTAGTTAAGATTTTAATACTAACCAAGTCTAAGGTTAGTGGACCGTTACAAAAAAATCGTTAGAGCTATACTTTCAAAGTGGTGCCAGCATTAATAAGATAACATTTGTTATTACCTACTCATTTATAACTTAAGGAACCTTGGCATCAGCGTGCTGTCACATGAACTCGGAATTTGAATTTACTGAGCCAGTTTTGTATGGAATCGTCGGTTCTGTGATTAAATGATGCCAGGAAAGGGGATTTAACGAGGAACGTTGATTGTACTTCGTTATGCGCTTTACGCGCTTTTCTTTGCATCCTAAATTTTTTCGTTCAAAAAGTATTATTACTCCGGTGAGTTATAATTTTAATAAGAAAGAAACATAATCAAAAGGAAAATATAATTTATATGCCTGCGCGGAGCGAAGACACCACTTCCTCTCCGTAGCGGCACATAAAATCCTATACACACCACGGGATCAATTAAAGAAGTCTCAGATCTCATGTATATTGGCTACCGAGGCGAAGCCGAAGGTGACAAACATGAGATATTCTTTACTTTTTCTCCCTAGGTGTGTAATCTACTATTACATCTACTCGAGTGTAATAATTTAATGATCAGTTTGTTACTGAATAGTGGAATTTTAAAAGTCTATTTGATCCAAATACAATAGCTGCATTTACCGACTCTTATTACGAAAGCTTAGAACTATAAGACCTAAAGTTTAATCATCCAGCTGGTTAGCTTCCATCCTCAACCTAAAACCTTTCGCCAAATACCTGTATACTGGTATGTTCCAGAGAACCAGTTCTCGTTAAATGATAGATAGATAGATACACTCTTTAATGATGATTTAAATGATGTGTGTGCTTACCATCTTTAATCATTCCATCACTTAGCATCGGTCAAGCCGTGGCCGGGCCTGACAACCTTTTTTTTGTGGCTGTCTATCATCTCCTATCTAGTATCTGGCACAGGTCGGAGATGAAAGACGTATGTCTTGATTTTATTTTATATTCTAGAGTCTGTTCAAAATTAAGTTGGGTGAGAGAGGGGTGCTAATCAAATTAATGACTAGTTACAAATAAATACACCTTTTAAATTACAAATCTTAATGTTAGTTCACTTCTTGGCCACGTCCTCTTTCTTTTTGAACGGACACTATCATTTATTTTATAATGCTAATACATGTATTATGATCACTGAAGAGAGAAGTAAGTAGGGCCTTCGCTTTTCTGTGATTGTGATATTGTCAATATGTAAGTTTGGTATTTTTATTTATCTATTACTGAGTGGAACGATACTTAACAACGGTTTGCGTTTCAGATCCAAGCAGCGACACATGTGGCCCATATGAACGGCATTGGGTTTTTAGGCCTACACGATTTTAGCAGTATGTCTGTTTATACGATGGTTGACAATGCAGTGCTTTTGTATACGGTGTTGTTTATTGTAACATCATTGATCAGATCTTGGGTGGTGCGGGTCATGTTTTTAGAGTTGACGAGTTGTGTCAAGCTGAATAGGGCTGCTACGTCGCACTACCTTATTTTCGCTATTCTGCCCCTGAGTACGGAGTTTTTTCACGCACACAAGATGTACATATTTTACTTTTACTTGAACATAGTGCTCTCCACGGCAGCCTACCTCGTAAGTAAATGATGATCTACGAACATTTATTATACGGTATACGCACTGAGGCGCAAGCTGCACTGCGTAACGCAGGATAAGTGCTGAAAGAACAGTTTAGGATTGTTTAATGAACTTTTCATCACACTTGCTCGTAAAGTTGATCTTATTACATCGGTTTTAGGCTCATAATCTAAGCTATTACACACGCGTGCTTTTTACTTTACATTACGGCACTTGTGCTGTAATAGGTATAACCCGGTAAGTTAAGTAAGTTTGTACGTGACTGCAATTAGACGTATGTATACGAAGCACTCTTAATATAGCCGGGTAATACTTACAGTTAATACCAACAAAGAGTTTGTATGCCGCTGAAGTAAATGTCAACCTGCGCGCGCATTGCTGGTTTGGGCGCCATTTTCCGCAAATGTTTGTTGACGTTTTCGCTGTGTGGTTGATTATTATCAAATAAAGTTAGTTTTTTCCTCGCAAGTGTGAAGAAAATAGTCGTGTGAAACTCTTGTGCTATGTTTCAATACACTCTCGGCTTCCTTATCGTGCTCGCCTGCGGCTCGCGCGCATAATACCGCCTCTGGTGTATTGACCAACATAGCACACTTGTATCATAATGTACTATTAAACATTGGTTTTAAAAGTCACAATGAAATTCCTTATTTTCTCAAGGTCAAGTGCTTAAAAAATTGCAGCCAACGTGCAGTTTTTTAGTTGTTTGTGATCATCTGATACCGAAATAGTAAGAACACGTTTGTATGAAAATTACAATATATTGAATGCTTCGACTGCGGCTTGCGCTTCTGTACTCTCGCTTAATTATATATAGGATTTTAGGGCTATAGTCAAGTAAACAAATTATTTCTTCTACGAAAATCAAAATACTTGCGAATACTATGAGCTTTAATAGTGAAGCGTTTTATTTATAACTAGGGGTCGCCCGCGACTTCGTCCGCGTACGGAAGAAATTCGGCCCGCTCCCAAAATTCACCACTTTGAATCATCCCGAGCAATTACCTCCCCCCCCCCCCCAACTCCCCCTTTGAATGAACTAACGAAATATCAATTTTCATTACTATAACTTCAAAAACAAAGAATTTTCCATACAACATTCCACCACCCCTTTCCCACCCTTAAATCATCCCTGTCCAAAAATATTGAAAACACCATTTTTTATTTTAAATGAACTATCCAAATCCAAATTTTCGTAACTAAAAGTACAAAAACAAAGGACTTTCGTACTAACTTTGATGCCCTATTTTACACCCTTAGGGATGGAATTTCCGAAAATCCTTTTTAGTCGATACCTACACTTTCCACAGAATACACCCTTCAAATTTCACGTCTCTAGGACCAGCGGTTTAGGCTGTGCGTTGATGTATCATTCAGTGAGTCAGTCAGAACTTTGAATTTTATATATATAGATTTTTTGCGCTCTGATCTCAAATAAAAACCGTAACTAATGTATTAAAATGGCACGGAAATGTGTCCTGAGGCTTTCATTTGATAATCGACTTTACGATTATTCGTATCGTTATCTTTTCAGGATTATTAGTTTTTTCCCTATCGCTAAACGGTTATGTTTTGGTGTGATCATAAAGGAAACTTAATAAAAACTGGTCAAGCGCAAGACAGGCTACGGATTACGAATACGGACTTCAATCAGACCAAATTAGACACAAATGTATAATAGGCGCGATATATCGGAGATTTATCCCTCGTTGAGCGAGTCCAAGTCGCAGATGACCGGTTTGTTCAGACATGCATGAACTAAAGTTATATCTGATGTACTTTTTTCAGATATTGCTCACGCTCACAATGGCAAAAATACTACATTCGGAATTCACTTCTGTGAAAAATATATATTTAGTAGGTATCCTATGCTGCTTGGGATTTGGAAGTTCATTGCTTATTACATCGGTAAGAAAATTAGTATGTTCGTTAGAAACTTTACTGGAGTTTGAATCGAGGTCATTTTAACAACATTGTAGACAGCAAGAAAAACTGGTCAAATGCGAGTGAGACTCGCGCGCCAAGTTTCTGCACCCTCACAATATTCATATTTTTAATATATATAATATGGTGCGAATTATATGTATGACGTACTTGTATTTTATTTGGTAGTTGGGATCCTCAGTACAAGCTCTAGTCGCACCTGACTGGTTTTATAATTTTTTAGGGTTTTTTATCCTATAATGTTCCAACGGGACTCATAACTACAAAGTAAAAATATATGGATTTATAGACTTTTATTACTAAATATACATGGTATGTCTATCTGTCTGTACTTCCTATTTACTTTGAAACTAGAGGTCACCCGCGACTTCGTCCGCGTACGGAAGAAATTTGGCCCACTCCCAAAATTCACCACTTTAAATCATCCCGAGCAATTTTTTACGCCCCCCCCCCCCTACCCTAACTCTACCCGAGTCTACCGACTCTACCGACACGACCGACACGACCGACACGACCGACTTGACCGACTCGACCGACTCTACCGACTCTACCGACTCTACCAACTCCCCAAACTTATACCCATTAAATGAACTACCCAAATATCAAATTCCATCACTATAACTTCAAAAAGAAAGAACTTTCCATACAACATTCCACACCCTTTCCCCCCCTTAAATCATCCCTGTCAAAAAAAAAAATTAAAACAGTATTTTTTATTTTAAATGAACTATCCCAATAAGTGGACCTGGGTATGTCCTAAAACTGCATCCAGAACCACCGGAGTACGGGCAGCAGCGTCCTCTTAGTTAACGGTGGTAACACTCTGCGATCCCCAAGCCGCCTGCCAAGCGTGGGGATTATGGCAACTCCTCCCTATTAAGGGAGAGGCCTTCGTCCAGTAGTGGACGCCTTCTGGCTGATAATGATACCAATCCAAATTTTCGTGACTAAAAGTCTAAAAACAAAGGACTTTCATACAAACTTCCCCCCCCCCTTTTCCCCCCTTGGGGGTCGAATTTCGAAAAATCATTTCAAGTCTCAAATTGAATTGCAATTAAATTTGAAATAAATCGTAAAATATGGTGTAAAAAATATACTTTCAATAAAAATGTTCTGGACTGAACTATCCGCCTTAAGGGGTTTCTAATACAAATTTGTCTGTTTCGGAAAATTTTTGACTACGCAAACGGAGCCCAGGCAGAAGTTAGTTTATAAATGAACGGCAAAATAATAGGCAGTTGGCTCAAAATTTACCAAAAATGGCTTAAATGTTCATGCATTCTTGTTATTTTTACGTATTCTAGTTGCTCTCATTAGAGACCAATATAAACTGTACATTTTCAAGCTCATTGCGCTTGCGCATTGATTGATTTTGATTGTGTTTCTGCATGAAAGCTACAATAATAAGTAGTTCGGTCAAAACCATCCAAAATTAGGTCAATGTCATTGCACGATCTTGATGGACCAAAATCTGAAAATCTTTACCCCTCGTACATTAATGACCCGTGAGTAATCACGTGGTTGATGAAACCGTTTCTATTTTGCGTACCTATCCTTTTGTCCGTTTTTTTTTCATGGTAACAAGTGCCTACATAATGAGACGAACGAAACGCTCTCCTGATAAAAAACGCCTGCCCATGACCATACAGCGGTACCAAGAATTTTGAGTAACAAAACAAGTCTTGCCATTTCCAAACAAAGGATATTCCTTTATAAATGGGGTTTAAATCCATTACATATAATCTGCCGTATTAGAAAGGAATCACTGCATGGCTCTTATTACTTTGCGACATTCGATAGTAAGTTCCATTAGTCTGTAATTTCGCTTCCTATATTTACATTGTTTATACTTCCTGCCATCGGCGCCAAATAAGAAAACCTTTGGTAAAAAGGAAGGAATAGGCTCGCGGCAGAACATCTCACAGGGTCATTTCCTGCTAAACAGCTCTGCAAGCGTAAAAAATTCAGTAGTTCTACAAAAAAATCATTTGTCTCGCTCGCAGACACAGATCGAATATAAGTACGACACGCACAGCGTTTGTTATCTTGTCTTTTCCAAGTTCCTTCTGCTCAAATGTTCAAACCATCTGGTTGTAGCTCAAGTCTTCAGCCCTTTATTGCATTGTGAATTCTTTAAGTACTTATACAACAACAAGATATAGGTTGGAAAGCTAAAACCCGACTTACTTAGTATGGTAAATTATACATATTTGGAATATGCTCATTGAGTTATTTTTCTTTCAAACCAAACATGATAGGATTTACCATGAAAACGGATGTACTTTTGACATATTTTTATTTTATTTATTTAGATTATACGTGAGTAGCCCCGTATAAATAAAACAAAAACGACATGCCTTTCTTCAAATATGTTTTCATCACACTTGCTCGTAAAGTAGATCTTATTACATCGCTTTTAGGCTCATAATCCAAGCTATTATACACGCGTGCTTTTTACTTTACATTACGGCACTTGTACTATAATAGGTATAACCCGGTAAAGTCAAGTTTGTACGTGACTGCAATTAGACGTACGTATACGAAGCACTCTTAATGTAGCCGGGTAATACTTACAGTTTTTTTGTAATACCAACAAAGAGTTCTTATGCCGCTGAAGTAAATGTCAACCTGCGCGCGCATTACTGATTTGGGCGCCATTTTCCGCAAATGTTTGTTGACGTTTTCGCTGTGTGGTTGATTATTATCAAAAAAAAATTGATTTTTCCTCGCAAGTGTGACGAAAACAGTCGTATGGAACTCTTGTGCTATTAGTCATTACGCTCTCGGCTTTCTTATCGCGCTCGCCTGCGGCTCGCGCGCATAATACCGCCTCTAGTGTAATGACCAACATAGCACACTCGTATCATAATGTACTATTTTAAACGCGTTTGGTTATGAAATCTCTTTGATTATATACCCAGCGAGAGCTAGATCCTCCAAGTGAACTCCGCCATGTTGAATTTACTTTAACGTTGTATACTTCGGAGGAAGGATTTCCCTCCTTATATACCTGGGATACGCAATGCGTTACCGTCAATGAACACATCATTTGCCTAAATATGATTTGTTGTTTAGGAGATATTAGGGTACAGCGTAGTAAGGGTTAGTTGCATTGCAATTAAAACGTCTGCATTTTTAAATACCTTAATAAGTAATCTAGTATGGTATCGAAAGCTAACCTTAAAAATTGGTTGTTGCGCTCGCTCAAGAGTGCTCGGAGTGAGAGTAAATCAATGATGCATGCACTAACCCTGGCAAAGTGGCCATGTACAGGAGCACAACACGAGTGACTACCTAATGCTCAATTTTAGAGCTTTTTATTCACCCGTTACATTGTGTGCTCTGATACTTTTTTTTAAGATCTAGTTCTTGATCTAGGCTAAGAGTGTTTACCATCTTGGGCCACATCTAGCACTCTAATCAAAACAAACTATATATCAATAAATTTAATAGTTTTTATTATAAAAGACATTTTGGCCTACTTGATAAAACGAAATATGAGAAATTGTATCACTAGGCCACATTTTGTTGTATTAGGAGTCTATCGCAGAGTCTGCCCGGGGAAGTACTATACCTTTGCCAGTTACTGAACCGCAATCATTATTGTGTTTCGGTTTAAAAGGCATTGTTACCAGATTAATTTAACTACTTATAAGAAATCGTGAAGTACAGACAAGTCTTTTTGGATTCTGCAATATGATACAGGGCTCACATTAATCGATAATATGCTCAGTCAGCAGCAGCTAAATAAACATGATAGGTCTCAACCACCAGTGGCATAATATATACAAACTTGGTAAAAACACGATTTTTAGTGATACCTCTGAATTTGTTGTAATCTTTCTTGCTCGCTCTACCCGAACCTCAGATTTAGTGACGTAATGATTGAAAACTCCAGCATTGTATTTTTTTTTGTTACACAGGGTTAGTTCTAATCAGTTAGCATCCTTTTAAGGGCATATTCTGTACATCAAAACAAACAAATTTTACTATGGGGCCAACATTGAAAAAAAAACAGCTGTTCCATACATTCTGCCCAAGGTCGATGAACTTTATGTATGGAACAGCTGTATTTTTTTTTGCTTTTTCAATGTTTGCCCCATAGTCAAAGTTGTTTGTTTTGATGTACAGAATATGCCCTTAAAAGGATGTTAACTGATTAGAACTAACCCTGTATAGCCAAGCCTTATCTCATATTGAATTTTCAGTTGCCGCCAAATGAAATAAAATTAGAGGGAATATCGTCAGGGGTAGATGTGATCATTTTTTATTTGGGTGCATTTAAAGCAGCCCTTATTATGTGGATTTACGGAGTTGAGAGGTTTTCCACTGACATTCACTTTTGGCTCGGTTTCAAGCCAACGAAATATTGGACAATATGCTGGTTGATGCTTCCAATATCGCTCTTGGTAAGTTTGCTTGCAGCAAAAAAGCTCTTATGACATTACTTACTTACTTTTTTATATTTACTTATTGTATATAAATAGTTTATAGTTAGTTTTGATATTTATTTTAAGTTTTAGACATTAATTATAATTAAATACTTGTAATAAATAATACTATTGTTTAAATATTACTTACTCGTATATAATAGTGTAGGTTAAGTAGTAATGTCTACGAAGATGTATGCTGTTTGGCCTCCGCTCACTTCTTTTATGACCTTGTGATTCTGAAACTAGGGTTGTTAGGGTTGTATGAAGACAATTATGTTTTAGAATCCGTACCTTAACGGTGTCATACAACTTTAACATTATTATTAAGGTACAAAATGTGTCTCACCTACGATGTCAGTTATGATTGGTCCATGGGTCCCTAATAATTTCCATACAAATCTTCATCCTAATTTTGTATTCCATACCGTTTTATGTCCTAATAATCAGTCACCCTAATGGTAAATCTACATAACATTACCACACATACCATCAGTGCTACTAATATTCATTGGATACAATAATTTAAAAGCCATACAATATCTAATCCTACAGTAAATGAACATAACAGCTACTCATCCTAATCATCCCAAAATTAAATTTGCATCATTTCTACTCCTCACCTAACCTATCTGAGTCGGATCTGTCAGCGAGCTTCAATATACGTAGTGTAGTATGAGCAGTAAGGATTTCTGGGTTGAAATAACAAAATGGCTAAGGCGGGAAAAGGGCTTTCCAATATGTGTAATTAGAGAGAGAGAGAGAGAGAGAGAGAGAGAGAGAGAGAGACAGAGAGAGAGAGAGAGAGACGGAACCTCACCCTGAAAGAGAGGGAGTCAAAATGAATTTTGAGGATATGTATTGAAAAAATGTTTAGGAATGTACTTTATCGACTGATTTCTTGATGCAACTGTGATAAAATATGGAGGTGTAATTACGCTTAAATTTCATATCCATACAGTGTTGCACAAGTAATACAGATTTTTGGGTTGGTTTAAAAAACCTTCGCTTCGCTCCCGCGTTAGCCTAACCTATCCGAGTCATAGCTGTCACCGGACTTTAAATACAGGTACATACAGTATGTTCTATTTTCCATTACACCACTGAGCTAATTAACAAAAAAAACTAATGTCACTAATCATTCTTAGGACCAATAACTCTATGAACAAAGATATTAGTAACATTACTATATAAGACAACTAATCTTAGGATGGATAACCATTATGTCACACTACTATTATTATTACACATAGAACGACAAAAAAATATACCGGTAAAGAATTATGTGCATGTATCATTATGACTACAGTAGTTTATGACTAGATACGTATGACTAATGACAATAGGGCAAAAATCAGTATGTCAATTCTTAGGACCCCCTGGTCCATATACACTCGCGTGCAGCTGAATCGACTCACCCCAACAACATGTTTTTTTTTCAAAAAGGGTAAATAATTACTGAAGTAATTGTACATAATATTATATATTATTGAAAAAGTAATATTTAATTTAAGTAATATTAAAATTATGTCATTGTTTTCAAAAATATACTACATTATGTACATTACTTACCATTTTAAAAAAAATACATTTTGTCGCGGTGAGTCGATTTATACCGTAATCATAGATTTAGTACATAATAAATCTATGAACGTAACATTCGATTTTTAAATAGTATCTAAGCTTTTATTTTCTTCTTAGTTTTTGGCATCGCTCGTTGTGCAATCTGCCAGTGTCAAGTTTATGAATTTTCAAGTTTTTATATTAAAATCAAGTCAAATACGTCATGAAATCACAGTTGTTGTTACACGAAATTAGTCAAAGTCGAGTCCAAGTCATAGCTATAGTAAAGTTGTGGCGACTTTACTATGATCTTTTACGGAGTTTCTTATTGCTTTCTTCTAACAAATGTCAAATTCAGCTGTTATGCTAACTTTTTTCTTCTTCTTTGTTATATTAATTTATTTACTTAATTACTAAATAAAATAAAATAAATAACACAGCAGCATTGTCAAATCCCATGATAGTAAGGGTCAACCCACACGTACCACAACCACACCACATCGCAGCGACAAAATGTGGTGACGCAGTGGCTACGTGTGAATAGAATCGCTGCAGCTTTTTGCAGTTGCGTTGTGGTACCGATAAAATGACGATGTGGTTGCGTTGTCGCTAGCAGTTGCGATGTTGTTGCGTCGTGTGCAGACACAGTTAGACTCTGGCTTACATAGAGCGCGCAATGTCGTTGCATCGACGCAACGTTGTATCTGCGATGTGGCCTGCGGCTATTTCACGGTGTCGCTGGTGGTTGCGTTGTGGTTGCGAGGTGGTAGGTATCATCCACGCGGTCGATAACGATGGCAAAATGTAGTACGTGTAAATTCTACTATTCATTTTCAATACAAAATATGCGCCCGACCACGTGTTGTGGTTATGGTACGTGTGAAACAACCCTCATTCTTTTTCACGAAGTATAAGGCCGTTTGTCCACCGATGCCTTCACCGAAACTTCACCGAGAACGAGACTACGTCGCTGGAGCAGCTATACATAGATTACTATAGCCACGTGTCCACCGCACGTCCGTCACCCGAGCGCCGTCATCCCGGCCACCGAAGTTTCGAGTAGTTCGGCGTGACCATTAGAACTCGGCACGGTTTTATGACGGGCCGATGTGCAGGACAAAAACACGTTTGTTCTTGGTCACACACTCCCGTCGCACCACGCCGTTCACCCGGTTTTAACTGAGCCACCGATATGGGCGCGGTGGACACACGATCACCGTCATGTCATCTTAAACTCGGCCCAAAATAATCTCGTTCTCGGTGACAGCGTCGGTGGACAAACGGCCTAAGTATTGGACCTCGGTACGTCCTAAAAGCACCAAGAACTAATACCGGAGGACGGGCAGCAAAGTCCTCTTGGTTGACGGTAGTGAGCATTCTGAGATTTTTAAACTGTCTGCCAAGCATGGGGATTATGGCACTTCCTTTCCACTCCACTACTAACAGGGAAGCCTACATCCAGCAGTGCATTCGTCTGGCTGATGATGATGATGCAGTAGCGCTCGTGGCGTAGCTTGTCTAGGTGATTCTAAACGATCACCGATGTTAAGCAACGGACGGTCCGGTCAGTCTTCGGATGGGTGACCATGAGTGGCATTTATTTCTGAGCTTTTGAATTTATTCTAAATTGTTGGTCCCGGTTGTTTGTTCTAGTTTCTATTTAAAAACAAACGTCAGCCATGTCAGAGGCCATCGGGCGGCACATTAACTCTGACACACTCCACTCAGCCTATACGAACTTACTTTATGATGATGTGGTTAAAATCATGGTCCATTTCGTGATGAAAATTATTGATTTGAAATGAGAGGGCATCGAAGTAATACTATTAGGTTCTACAAAATATTTTTCTTGCTTTTCAGGGTTGTTTTGCGAGAAAAATGTACTTGTTGGTTCAAGAAGATTTTCGTTTATTAATAGCTGCTGTTATATGGATGCTGCTAACAGCCTTCATAGTCGCTTTTTTTCAAATCAAAACTATTGCAAATTTCTTAATGCAAAATGTAAATAGCTATTTAGGTACTTATTATATGAAATGTTTTAAACGTCAATAATAGGCGTTGTTGTATGTAAATTCGTTAAAGATAAAAGATAAATATCATTTATTTGCAGAAGTAGTCCGGTATATAAAATTTTATCGAGACCTACGATAAAGTTTAGGAGACTATCCGTCTTCTGCGTAAAACACTAAAAAGTATTTCAAACCTATTTTAGTAAATAAGTGTTTTGTCTTCATTTTCAAACTCAAATCGTAATTCGAAAGAAATTTGACAAAAAGTAGATTGTTATACAAGGGGCTAAACTACGAGGTAGTTTTACGATCGAGCTTTAGCGAGGGATTAAAATAAACCGAGTTATAATGCGATTTTAGCGCCGTGTGTTACACTCTAGTTTTCATTACGATTGCGAGAAAATAAAATAATCAAATTACCTAAATAAATGCTTTGTGACTTTTTATGCAACAGATTGAAAATTGAATTTTTTTTTTCTTTTCCATCTGCTTATTAGGGTATCCATTCTCACTAGACAATGCTCGGAGGAAGGATTTACCTGTTCAACCAATGATTTTCAATATTGTAAAATAAATTACGGTCACTCAATTAAATTTTTTACTAGAGGAGAATTCTAAAGATTTCGCGCCAATGCCTTCTTTTTAATTTATCCTGTAGCCGCAACGCAATGCACGCATTCTACCAAAGAGATTGCTGCTTTTAGTTTCATTTTCAAAAATATTATGTTCTTTTTTTATTAAGCAGAATGTATTCGAGTCTTTATTTATTATTATTCTACTTATGAATAAAACTTTTTCGTTTTTGTAGAGTCGTTGGTGTAACAGACAAAAAAAACTTTTGCTCCTAGAGCAAAATATTACTTTAGCCCCTAGAGCATGATATGCTATTAAAGCCCCGCTCTGGTGCGCTATAATGTCGGGCTGAAATACATTTTAGCGTTTTATGCATATGACGGTAAGGTATTCCGAATTTCAGTTATAAACATGGACTAAGTATATAGTCTAAGATACAATGAACAAGGACCTTCACCCATCTGTTTAGTTGATGAAAATTGTTTGTTATCAAATTAAGTATGTTAGAAAATACATCGGGAGTGGGTTGGCAAATAAAATCCTGGCAAGGCTGTGATTAACTAAAAATTAAAAAAATACTTTTTATTTAATACACCCAGACACAGAACAAACATTGTCAACGACAATCTTTACATAAAAGTGTGCCCTTTAAATCTAACTCACGCCCTACAGCTGTGAAGGCAGACATTGTACCAGCTGAGCTATAAGGCAGTTGAAAAGTAGCTAGTTCCTAAGTTGAAAAGGTAGATAAAGTGATTTTAGAATACTAATATGTATTTCTTTTTAGAACCTAATCAACGTACTTAGTGCAAATAAGAGATATGGCCCTCCAGACGCCGACGACAGAAGACGACGCATGATATTTAATGAGACATTGCAACTCAGGCAGTGCAAGCACAATTGTCATCATTTCGATGTAATTAACTTACCTTACATTATAACATTTATTTCTTGCGAACATGTAGGCACATAGCTTAGGCCAATCGATTGGAATACGTGTTTTTTTAATGATTGCCCGTCGTCCTGCTGGTAAGACCAAGGAATTTTATTTTCCCCGTGATGAATCTGCTAAGAAGTCCTAAAAAAAAAAAGTTTTTTCCATGGCCATAACTATCAAGGGCAAAGGGGAATATGCATGTTTCAATTATTAAAAATAAAAGGATAAATGTAGAGTTTAACTGAATCTGATGCTTACGTCGAAAAAATTATTGAAATCGGCTGGTCAAATTCTGAAATATAAGCGTTCAAAGTATTTGGGAGGGAGTCATCTGTTTCTAGATAAACACTTGTATAGTATAGAATTTGATTGGAATCGTGAACATTGACGTCATAAACCTAGTATAGTGTCTAACATGAAACTAAAATGTTTATAACTTCGTTATTTGTGCACATATAAAAAAAAAAAAAACGATGATTTGTTTTGTTGCCAGTCAGCTTTTTTCTGAGTCAATAAAAAAAACACATGCATATTCCCTATTATGGTTGCAAAAATCTTAAAGTAACTATGCACCGGCAATCCATGGTAGCCTAATCAGGAGACCGATCGACTTGAAATCGTGAGATCGCGAGTTCCAAACCAGGCCTGTGCATTGAGGTCTTTATGTGCGGATTTTCATACCCAGTGGTATGGCTTTTCGATGAAGGAAATCGTCGCGAGGAAGCCTCCATACGTCCGGAGAAGAAAGTCAATGGTATCTGTATGTGAATCCATCAACCCGCAATTGAGCCAGCGTGGTGGATATGGCCCATTCGCCTTCGAGGTTAGGCCCAAGTCCAGCAGTGGACTATTCAATGGCTGATAATGCAGCGGTAGTTCCCAGTGTAATGAAATAATAGTTCCACAGATAGTAAGCACCATATGGCGAGTGCAAGCGATTAGGGCAAGACTTGTAGCCATTAATTAGGGCAAGACTTGTAGCCTTTAGGACCTAAAGGCTACAAGGAAAAGAAATAACTATAAATATATTGGTAGAAATAACGGGTTTTGCCCTTATGGCTATTGGTAGACATGACGAGTCCAGTCCTGACAGCTATTATTACGATTCCTGTCCTGATAGCTATTGGTACACATGAGTCCCATCCTAATGGATTTTACGAGTGTTGTCCTGATGGCTATTCATCATCATCAGCCCGGAGACGTCCACTCTGAACGAAGGCCTCCCCCTTAAACCGCCACACTGTACGACAACCTGCCATTTGCATCCACCGGTTGCCCGCCCGGTCCACCTATAGTAGGAGGCCTTCGTACACTGCGTCTTCCGGTTCACGGTCGCCACCCAAGAACCTTTCTTCCCCATCGGTTGACAGTTCTTCGAGCGATGTGGTCTGCCCATCGCCACTTCAACTTGCAAACCCTGCGAGCTATGTCGGTGACTTTGGTTCTTTGGCGAATATTTGCGTTCCAGATTTTATCGCGCAAAGTAATTCCGAGCATAGCTCTCTCCATTGCCCGTTGCGTGACTCTGAGTTTCTCCAAAAACCCAGCAGTTAAAGACCACGTTACAGTTCCATATGTCATCACAGGCAACAAACACTGGTTAAAGACCCTTGTCTTCAGACACTGCGGGATTTTGGACGAGAAGATATTACGCAATTTCCCGAACGCTGCCCATCCGAGTTGGATTATTCGGGCGACCTCTTTATCGAAGTTGGACCTACCTAACTGAACTACCTGTCCAAGGTTGTAGTGGTCAACAACTTCGAGTGTATCGTTCCCAACGATAGCCGGTACGGGCACAACATGGACATTGGACATGATCTTTGTCTTGTCCATGTTCATTTTAAGATCCACCTGTTGGGAAACGTTACTGAGGTCGCTGAGCATAGTATTGAGGTCCTTGAGAGACTCTGCCATGATGACTATATCATCGGCAAAGCGAAGGTGAGTGTATATTCGCCATTAATGTTGATGCCGAATCCGTTCCAGTCCAAGAGCTTGAAAACGTCCTCCAATGCGTTCGTGAACAGTTTCGGAATAACGTCTCCCTGTCTCATCGCCCTCTCCAATGGCTATTGGTAGACATAAATAGTATAGTCTCATTCGTTTATTCGAATATAAAAAACACAACAGTATTTATGACCTTTAAGTATGTAGGTATTTGATTAGACTATGTTCGTAATTGTATTTATTCATCTAGGTCGATTTTGTATGCATGACCATTTCTATATACCTACACTACATATTATATAATCGTATTCGTGCATGAGTTTTCAAACAGTTTTGAGCAGTTTCGTGGGTCTATTAGGCATATATCTAGCAATAGAACTAATTGGACAAAAAGGTCTCGTTAGTTCCATTATTCAAAAAAAAAACGTAGAAATAGTAGAAATACCGTTTCGTGGGTGTTTAAATAGTATTTGCAATTTTTCTGTGAATTACTAGGTTAGGTAAGTAGGTGTCTTATAATACTGTTTAACTGGCCATATACTACAAAAACAAAAAATGATTTCTTTCATTAGCAACAATTATTCCGTAATCTTCGTCCTCAACTAAGACGTCCAGTGCTGGACGAAAGCCATAATCTCCACGCTTGGCAGGCCGCTTGGGGATCGCAGAATGCTCACCACCGTTAACCAAGAGGACGCTGCTGCTTCCGGTGGTTCTGGGTCCATAATGCTTATATATTATTTTGTCGGATTGAAGAGAAAATGTCTTTGCAGGAGATGATCGATTGCAACCACTTATCATTAATGCGCACCTCGTCCGGAAGTTTGCTATATGATTCAGATTCTCTTGCCAACATTTATGAAGCCCGACCAACAATAACTAGAATGCGCCCCTCTGTTACTATGGATGTTACTTGATTACTGATTTCAGCTGTTTTTATGTACTTAAACATAAGAATTTATTAAATCGTATTTTGAAGCTACTTGGTGTGTGTATGTTAATAATTGTCGCTAATTTTAAAAAATTGACAATAAAACCTAAATACTTCAAATTCTTTTTGTACAGGATCACATGTTTTGTACCTATTTAATTTTGCTATATTGTTACTAAAAAAAACTTTACATATCTTTATAAAAAATAGAGGAGTGAAAACCATTACGATTATGTTTCCAGTTTATATATATTTTATAAAAAAAAAGAGTAGTGTAGTGTATTATAAAAAAGTGTTCTTTTAGATATAATTTTATCTTTACTATCAATTTACATTGATTAAACAAATCATTATGATTAAATATGTGGATTTATTTGTTTTTTACCCATACATGTACATGGACACATGTACATGGACCTGGGTATGTCCTTAAACTGCAACCAGACCCACCGGAGGACGGCAGCAGCGTCCTTTTGGTTAACGGTGGTGAGCATTCTGCGATCCCCAAGCCGTCTGCCAAGCGCGTGGATTATGGCAACACCCCTCTATTAAGGGGGAGGCCTTCGTCCAGCAGTGGACGTTTTATGGCTGATGACGATGACGATACATGTACATTGTACAAGGTATAGTACCTTGCACACGTACTTAGTAATTCATGTGACCCGTCCGCGTAAATTCAAATTATGATATTTGGCTAGTACTCTATTTTTGATCAATTTTAACGCAGCATAGCTTCTAAACTGTAACTCCTATCGAAATGTTTTTATACATCGTCGTCAGCCATAAGACGTCCACTGCAGGACGAAGGCCTCCCAATAGAGGGGTGTTGCCATAATCCCCACGCTTGGCAGGCGGCTTGGGAATCGCAGAATGCTCACCACCGTTAGCTAAGAGAACGCTGCTGCCCGTCCTCCGGTGGGTCTGGTTGCAGTTTAAGGACATAACCAGGTCCAGGTTTTTATACATATTTGTAGGTAATTTAACAGGAAACAAATTACTCCTAAGTTGTTATACCCTAGCTCGTACCGTTTACATGAAAACTTAGCAAATTGTAAAAAGGCACCCTTTTCAAAGGGGAGAGGGGAAGCGGCGTGAGGAGGGGGATAGTTGTGTATTTTAATGTACTTACTCATAGCTATAACTCAACAACAGTTTAAAAACATTTTCATTTGCCGTGAAAAAAATCTAGAATGAATATATAGGGCCACCCCAGAAATCGCGAAAAAATATTCTTCTTTCGTAGCTGACTACGACAATCAATTACCAAAACGGACCAAACCAATATATCAGCTGTTCCATACATATTTTTATCTTAGTTATTGGCATCGCACGTTGTGCATTCTGCCAGTGTCAAGTTTATGAATGTTCAAGATTTTGTATTAAAATCAAATCTAATAGGTATGTCATGAAATCACAGTTAGTCACACGAAATTAGTCATAGTCGAGTGCAAGTCATGCCCTAGTAAAGTTGTGGCGATTTTACTATGAGCTTCTACGCAGTTTTGAAAACAACACGATAATACACGTGTCACCACATTATATCACTTGCCCACACTCGTGCATGTAATTTTGTTCAACACTCAATTAATAAAACACCACCATTTTAAATCAATAATTCGCGAAAAAACCCAAGGTTAAGAAAATATTAGAATGCAACGACATGATTTTTCCGCGTTCCCCCAAAACTCTTCCATACATTTTATCCAAGGTCAATGATATTTTTGGCCAAATTATGGTAGTACAGCGATAATAACTTAGATGGCGCTGTACACTCGTTGTTACTGATACACGAGCTTTTTGAGGCTGCGAGGCAGTCAAAACTGACCTAAAAGTAACTGAAAGTAATAGTAATTCGTTGAGCATTTAGCATTCAATTATTTGTTTAAAAATTTGCTATTTTTCCATTCCATTCATGATTTTTGTAAATTATTAAGGATAAATAATTTTATTGTCATGCTTAATTTTTAGTAATAAAGCATGAAACTTGTTTAATTTTTCTTACATAGTTTAAATTAAATTATCCAGGTCAAAGAGTTTGTAAAAAGTTTTTTTATCACATCTATCCAAAAAGAGATACTTTGTTTCTTGTCCCTAGGGCAAAAAAGAAACTCTTTTTGCCCTAGGGACAAAAATTGATTTGAATTTGCAATGTGAATATTGTTAGGTTAGTCAAAGTTGCAATCACCAAACAGATCGAAAATTGTATGAATAAGTAACAGGCTGTATGCAAAAAGAAAAGGCGCGCGAAACACTAAAAAAAAAAATTTGTAAAAAAAAACATATGCAATGCACAAGGCGGAATGCGAGTTTTGGCGGGAACACGGAAAAATCATGTCGTTGTATTCTATTATTTTCTTATTTATTTTCTTTTTCGCGAATTAATGATTAAAAATGGTGTTAAAGGTGGTGTTTTATTCATTGAGTGTTGAATTACATGCAAGAGTGTGGGCAAGTGATATAATGTGGTGAAACATGTCTTTTCGTGTTGTTTTCAAAACTCCATAGAAGCTCATAGTAAAGTCGCCACAACTTTACTAGGGCATGACTTGGACTCGACTATGACTAATTTTGTGTGACTGACTGTGATATCATGACATATTTGACTTGATATTAATATAAATACTTGAAAATCTCATAAACTTGACACTGGCAGAATGCACAACGTGCGATGCCAAGAAATCGCGCGAAATGCATTCCGCCTTCGTTCATAATTGTTTAGACAAATCGGATTTTACTTAGTTTTTATTTTAACTTAGTGTATCTTCCTCAATAAAAAGTGAGAAGTGAGTGTGAGTAGTGAGAAAGAAATAAACTTAGGTACTATTCTTATTCATAAGTTGCGCTTATTGTTTTCTCGTAGAGGGTGATAAAAAGTAAAGCGTTCACCTCGGGATCAACACTATTTTTAATTCCGAGTACTTTGAATCCAGAGCGTAGCGAAGGATTCAATGAAATACTTGGCTCTTAATGAATTCGCTTTGGAAAAAGTTGTTTGCTCCCTTGGTAAACAATCTACTATTAACAGAAATCCCTTACTTCTAACATGGGAAGTAAAAAATGTATCTTGTTACTACTGGAATACCAAGTATTGCTACGGCATTTTTTTAACCCTTATTGGTAGTAAGACGGTTAAGTACCGAAGGTATTTTTAACAAAAGCTTTGTGGATTTCTGACCAACACTAACTGTAAATAAAAACTGCATAGTCGTAACTGTGTACGGACACCATCTTCGCTCTCTTTTCTTCTTTACGCACCTTTTGATTTGAAGAGTCTTACTGCCTTCCTTCGATTATGATTACAGGAGATATTTCAACATGCTCATAAGAAGGCATAATGGTTTAAAAAATTGCTCATGCCAATACGCTGTTTCCTCCCCAGGGCTTAAAATCTGCTAAAAATAAACAGCGAATAATAGTGTTCATAAAACATGAGCGATGGCGTAAAATGATCTCGCATCGTAAGCTGGTCCAAGAAAGAGCGATTGGCGTTCAATAAGGCTCGTAGCGAGGATCGGAGCGGCGCGTCGCTCGGCGTTGTCGTTGCGAGCGAGCGGAAAAAGGCAGCCGGGCCGCGGTCGATAGGCAGGGGGGCGCATGCCCGGGTCCTAGCCGCCACAGGGGCTGGGAGCGCGCCAGTCCACCGGCTGGCTTATCGGCGGCCGCCAGAGCCAGCGTCGCGCCGCGCCGGGCGCCCGCGGACGTGCATCAGTATGCATGCTCGCAATTCTCGCGGCGCATACACCTTCACCTTGGCTATAGCACTCGCGATCGCGTGGCTGCCCCACTCCGACCATGCCGCGTGAGTATCTTCAAACAATTTGGTACAACGGAACATTGATGCCTGAAGACATTGCGTGACGCCACGAGCGCACCTTACACGTTTGGGAAGCCATATCGGGCGTGTAAGTCTTTAGAAACCGAGATTTTGCATTCTATACGCGCGCCTGATTTGCTTATTAGACGACCTCAGCGATAATTTGTTAATAGACTAATATTTTATTTCTTGTGTTATCAACACTGAAATTCTGATTATAGTTATACATTTTTAAATGAGTATAACATAATGATTGTACCGAACGTTCAGCCTAAAACTTGTTACGAATGCTTAATGTTTCGAAATCTAAAGTGTCATAATATGAGTACTAGGTGTGAATATTTTGGTTTATGGTAAAAAAACAAATATCTATCTTTACAGTGACAATGTTGTATGCCGTTTTTGTGTTTCGGGCCTTTTATTCACAGTCATAAGACTGAATCACTTGTAGGTGCGCGTAAGTGAAGACGTAAGTACTGAATACTACTAAATATAAGAATATTTTACAAAATAATATTTAGGTGTACCTTCTACGTAAAAAGTGGTATTTAACCGACGGCAGAAAGGTCACTTAATTTTTTTCAAAATACCTCAAGCTTTTCTACCTACGCGTTTCTAAACTCCAACAAAATTATACTTACTATAAATATTAGTATACTAATAACAAGAAATCTTCAAAGCACACATCGAAAAAATATTTAGATATTGTTTTATTTACTGCTTTGTTCTAAAATAATCAACGAAATATTCAAATGCGCAAGTTGCACGGAATCAAAGACGATTGTAACGTTTACGTAGCGTTTAGTACATGTACCTAAGTACCTTTGTAGTAAAAAGTCGCAGGACAGAGACAAAGATAATTTTGTGTATATTATTTTGTATAAAGTACTTTATATCATAAGAAAAAAAAAAGAAGAAAAGGAATAAAAAAAAAGAAAAAAATAAGAAAATATTTTTTACAGATAAAACGTTCATGATAAAGAATCAGTACAAAGAGCAGCTGCAAAAATACCTTATAGTATATAAAGGTTAGGTAAAAGTAGCATTAAAAATGTCTGAGCCCAGTGCCTGAGACCTTACTTGAAATTCAGTCAGAAGGTTATTCACTATCTGCGAATGTAGAGGTACCAGTGGAAAGGACTATCGGTGGATAAACATACCTGGTACTTATGTGGTATCTTTGACATAGTGTTACTTAGTGTAAAGTGAGCCTCCACGTATAGGCATAGATTAATTATACTAACATAGATTGTTCAGTCTTTGTAAGTCTCACCACACTTCCACAAAAATCCACCGATGGCGTTACTTGGTTCGAATGAGAAATAATGTTGGTATCAACGAATTAATTTCGACGTATTCCCGTTTTTTACTGTACAGGATCATAATATTTATTTATTTTAGTAAAAAAACATCCGAAGTTGTTCCAAATAAAACTTAAAAAAACATAAACTTCAATATTGGTTCAATATCCCTTGAACTACATCAAGTTTTAACACCTTTTTAGTAAGCTGGAGGAACATGCATACTTAATCTATGGTATAGGTAAGTACGTCTTAACTTGATGAGCTCGGCAGCCATGATTGTAAATTGCTTATCATCGTGAAATTCTATAGATACCTACAAATGTAAATGTATTACCTGCACAAAAATTTACCTTTATATCTAATAAACTTTTGAATGAAGCAAATGCACGCTTAATAATTAATGTACGTATATAATTACGTACTTAAATAAACGCTTTTATTAATTGAATCTTTAAGGGACTTAAGAGGTACTTATTACTGAATACAGCTTGTAATACCTTTACAGATTCTGGTGAATATAAAATTAATTAATTAGTTACAACCTGATCAAAGTAAAGTCTTTCAGGCGTGGTTTATGCCACAGCTACAATTGCATTATAAACATAAATAATATATTACGGAACACGTACGAGGAAGTGGCTGGTGCCTAAAATATACATGTTTTGCCAAAAAAAATTGAGATACAATTTTACATTTAAATTTGCCTTGAAAAAACGACCATTAAATATAATATCTACGTATATAACCTGTGTACTTATAGGTACACAGGTTATATACGTAGGTTAACATGTATTGAGTTATAAACTTACCTACCTATATCGCTAAAATGTCAATAGTATACCTACTCGTACATACTCGTAGTAATGAATATGAGAGTTGACGCCTACAAATTGCTATGCAGTTTGGCAGAGTTATAAATTGAGCTAAAAAATTATTTTTCTAAGACACAATCAATAAAAATAAAAACTTTAAGGGTATAATTATTATATGCTTTTGTTCATTTGCTGTTCACCACTCGCAGGCTTCTTCGTGACTTATTTATGACATACTAGCTGCGCGCGCGGTTTTACCCGTTGTTGTTGGGATAAAAAGTTGCCTATATTTTATTCCTGGATAGCTACTTTATATAGCTTGACAGCTAAGCTGCCTCTATACCAAATTAAATCCAAATCCGTTCAGCCGTTTCAGTGTGAAGGAGTAACAAACATATACACACACAGCGACAAACTTTCGCATTTATACTATTAGTAGGACTTTGTTCTATGACTTTGTATATCTAATAATTCTCCAAAAATTTGATATTCTTATTAAGTTTGTAGAGTATGATTGAAATGTTTTGGCTTAGTATTTTATGTGTTCAAAACCAGCAGCCGCAAGTAATAACCGCAACTTCAGTTAAAAAAACGTCATTTAACTTCTGCGCATTACAAAAATTAAGTGCGCATTACTACTAAATAACGTCATCTAAATTTAAGCAACATTTTTAAGTCCACCAGTTCGTTAGTTTTGTGTGTGTGTTGCGTATTCTTCGCGTTACTTTTCGTGTATAAATGCCTCCATTTATCGCCATTTAAGTGCCTGATATGATTATATTTGTTTTTTGGATGACAGTTTTTAAGTTGTTTTACTCGATATAATTTTCATTAGTTAAGGTTGATATTTATGTGTATAACATAAATATACGCTTCATACACGCAAAAGTTACTAAAATATAAAATAAATAAAAAACTATAGATAAATATATCACACAGCGCCATCTAGCCCCAAGCTAAGCAAAGCTTGTACAATGGAAACCATCTAGCTGAGAGTATACTTTTTTGTTGATGTGAATACATACATATTATAGTACATACATATAATACATACAATATAATACATACATATAATACTTACATGTAATACATACTACACCCAGACAGAATAAAGTCCCATACATTTTTGTCCTGGATGGGGATCGAACCCACTTAACCCACTAACAACAATCTTATAACTACATTTAATCAGAGTCAGAGCAGGTGCAATGCTTGGAGGAAAACTTCATAATTTTTCATACGGTCCGTTTGTCTGTTTTTTGTTTTCCCTATCAATGGTGCAAACGCAACTAGCGTTTAGTAGTGTTATAGTAAGTGTAGTTTTGTTTGCACCATTAATGGTGCAAACCATACATACGAGTAGCAGTTGCATCTGCACCACTGATGGTGCAAGTCAATGGTGCAAACGATGTCGACGTCGGGGATTTAGCTCCTCGAAGGTGCAATGGAGATGTTCCCTTGCGTCACGATGCGTCACGCTTTGCCGCAGGTAGATGTTTCGCTTGCTGGTTTTGAATTTGGACGGTCATTGTTGCGGCGTCTTACAGACATCTCACGATATATCGCCAGTGAAAATGAAATCGCTGCAAGATCTCAAGAACAGTCCAGAATTTCGTACCCTCATCTCGGAGGACGCTCACTATTTGGTCGAGTTTATGGCCTGCGTTATAGATAGATAGATAGATTAACTCTTTATTGCTCACACCAAAGAAACATACACACAAAGGCTTAAAAAAATATCAAAAGATATCAGTCAAGTTAAAATCAAATAACGTCAAAACTTTAGCAGTGGGGCCTGTGGGGAAGTACCACACCTTTGCCAGTTATTCAACCGCCAAGCAGTAGTGTGCAAGCATTACTGTGTTCCGGTTTGAAGGGCAATGCTACCAGAGAAATTACTGGGTATGAAGAGATTTAACATCTAATATCTCAAGGTGACGAGCGCAGTGCAGTGCAGGATTGTGTTCGCAAGATCACAATTCTGGCATTGCTACCGTTAGTGGCAGACGTGACGCTTACCTCCAGGCGAACGTCTTACTCGTCTCGTCACAAGAATGCATTAAAAAAAAAAATGACTGTAATATCGTTCTGGAAAATTGATTCCAGCTTCAACTGGATCGTTTTCGATCCAACTATGGTTTTGGTACCGCTTAAGTAAGCAAGTCAATATTCAGTCATGTCAATATTCTACTATCCAATCGCCGATAGTCTCTATTGCCACTTTCGCGTTAAATCCCCCATAATAACGTTGTAATTACCTCTGGAGATCCAGTGTAAAGTATTAGATATGCCCTTATGACTTTGACTGCCTTTCAACTCACTGACTGCCTTATAGCTTAGTTGGTAGTATGTCTGCCTTCAGAGCTGTAGAGTGTGGGTTGGATTCAAGTATTTTTGTGACAAAAATAGATGTTCGTTCTGTGTCTGGGTGTTGTGTGTATACCTATGTATTCACAAATATAAATGAATATAATTCTATCAGCTATCTGGTTCCCATAGTACCTACAAGCTTTGCTTAGTTTGGGGTTAGCTGGCATTGTGTAAAATGTCCACCCAATATTTATTATTATTCTTGATACAAACAGTTTCTACTTCTGATCCTGGGTATTACTCCTTGGGTGCGTAAACCATCACTACCTTGAGGCTATATCTCTCGGTAAGCTTTATAACAAGATACGCTACCCTCCGAGACACACATGCAATTTCTAAACTGTTGTTACAGAGGGTTTTATGAACCAGAAACCCAAATCCTCCCTGGGATAGCTGGTCACTCTCTCTGTAAGACATACAATGGCCCGATTCCAAGGATGTGGTGTCCTCTCCGTGTCTTCGGATTCCCCATAACCCGAGAATATGCCATCTTATGTGCTTCAGTTTAACTTTCAGCTGCGCGAACCAGTCGTCGTGCCAAATCGTTCTTCCGTTATAAGTAGACAGAGTCAGCGGGGGTTGGCAGCCGGATGCGGTAGCCCGGAGATTCTTCTCACCCGTCACCCTGACGTTACTTTGGCCGCCGCCTTGGCCAGGAACAGCAAGGCAGCCGGGAACTCGGGGCCGTTAATTTGTCTTGTTATGGGAGAGTTTGCCCATAGTCACCACGCTGGACACGCGGGTTGGCAACCACAGGGGCGTAGCTTCTTGCATTGATGACGCTGCTGCCCGTCACCAGTCTGGAATTTAGATACACCGTCAGTAGTAATGGTTATCCGGCCAGCATTCGGTCCCCTTTCAGTAGGCTTTTACTACAGGTAGGGGCAACAGTGGCTTTTGTAACGCCCCTGGCACCAGACTCTTCTCTATTTGCTATATTATATTACAAATCTTTCCTCTTTATTATATTGGTGTAGATAATCTACATAAAAAACAATTAGCGTGGTTTAGTGTCACATAAACACAAAAATGGGTCCATCAATTTGTTTTTTTTTTGTTCGCATCTTTAAAGGTTTAGTTTTATGAAAAAACCGGGCTAACTGGGTCATCTAGTCTAAAATTGTATTATATAAAATGAAGTCACATTTTGCGTGTAGCTGTTTGTGTGTTTAGTTGTAGTAAACTGCGCAAAGGATTATGATACGTCTTTTATTATCACTTAGAGAGTTCCTCCGTAAGATTTGTGTGTGTAATACACCTATGCAAAGGAGGCAGGCCGCTAGTAGGTATATAAGAAAATACCATATTTTTATACAGGTTGATGTTTGTGTTGACACCTGGGCTTGCTTAAGCATGATCTTTCAGGGCATGCTTAACCTGGTCTTGGACTATCTTCTAAGTGACATAGGTCAGCGAAACCTATGATATTTTGAATATTTTAAAACCTACCTGTTTTGTACCATAAACACCTGAATTGGGAAATAAAGCTATCTCTGAACCAGTTTTTGATTCTTATTGCATAACAGGAATCCTAATGGCTCGATTAAATTAAAGCAAATTAAATTGAAATAAATGAAATGAAATGAATTGCAATTTAAGTAGGTAGGTAAATCGTAAAAAAAAAACTTTCAAATGATTTTGGCGCCATCTCTAACTACAAAAAAAAACTGTTTTTTTTTTCTCGAACCTTTTTTATTTTTTTACCCGTTAGGTGGCGCTGCAATCGAGTTCAAAGATTTTTTAATTTCAGGAAGGATGACGTCTGCCAGGTCCGCTAATTACCTAATGGGAAGTTTTCAGCTGTCAAAACGTAGTTCTACAGCCAAAGGATAGACGGCGCTGGCGAGATATGGCCGACATTTTTTTTGCGTTTTTCTTGTGAAACAGCAATTCACTCACCTTCACTGCTTCACTTCACAGTTCGCGATCGTTGGTCACCAACGGTGAAGTGCTTTTCCAAGTTTTCTTGTAGCATTTTGTTTAAATTTTGATAAATTGTTATTGTTGCGTTACGTTATTGTTATTATTTTTGTTAATAGTAATTGTTATTTTTATTGATAGTAATTAATTAATTAATTAGCAAGGCGCACTTACTAATTTGCGTAGAATAACGAAAGCTTAAGAAATATTATGGGCAAGTACTTTGTAATACAAACAATAACCACAAAAAACGCATGACAGATCTGATATAAATGAAATAAGGTTACTTTTAATTTTTTGACTTTTTTTTGTTTCTTTCGTTCAAACCTATTAAATTTCTCTGGTTCAAACTCTTCAAAACCACAGACAAGATAGTGAAACTGTTCAGGGCCATGTCTCTTCATTGCCATCGAACGGATTTTCATGAACAATTTTTTTTTATTGGCTGTCAGAAAATCGCCCATTATAAATTATGTGGTAGCCTGCCCTACTGCTGCTGACTGCTGCTGTAAAACTGCCCATGACGAGTAAGAATCGAATGATGGTTTGATTGCGAGAGACAGCTAACTGGCGGGCTACCGTTTATGATGTGCTCTGGTGCACTCTCGTGATTAGTAGGGCGAGTTTCACCTCCCTTTTTTCACAGAATAGGTGAAGAAACATCTGAAAGAGCCATAGGAGAACTAAAGTAATATTTTTATCTCTTGAATGGTTGAAGTCGAGTTGTTTTTTGAATATAAAGAAGCCGTGGGAGCATTCATATAATGTTATTATCTAAGTAATAATAATAAGACAAGTAAAACTTTGGGTTACTGAGGAATATTTTAATTTTGAATAAACAAATTCATACGTGAAAAGTAACATTTGATAAAATTTTCAACAGAGACAACAGAGACGAACAGAGTTCGCTTTTCATTAATACTATTCTCTTAAAATACAAGTAAAAATTAACTTAAGTTTTAACGAGGTCTTGTGACATTAACTTACATATTTGGTAATAGAATCGTCGGAATAGCTTATTGCTGGTAAGATTTTAAAACAACATTTGGTCACACTATCATCTTTCATAATAAGACAATATAAAAAAAAAACTAAAGAGATAATAACTTACTTAACTATATTTTAAAGAATACTATACTAGTAGTCATAGATTTATTTGTAAAGCTAACTTACATATTTTTTATTTTTTTGTATGAATGATGATTAACATACGTACCAGTTTCCTTTGAATTTCCAACTCACCGAATTGAAAGAAAATATTTCAGCATTATGTCTGTCATAATTTTAATACATACATACCTTATTCTGTTGTAGGTAGGAAGAGATAGTATGCATACAGTCTGGCGACAGTTAAGGGATTCTTAAATCTTAATAATCTGAAATAATAGTAATGCTGACCTATATCGATAGTAGGTACAGTAGTTCGCAGCGAGCTGAGAACTCGCAACCCACATACCTTCCAAGCCCCTAGACCAATTTCGCTCATATTCGAGTTTGATATTAATAGTAGATTACTCACCTAGGGAGCAAAAGTAAGATCTGAGGCTTCTTTACTTGCTCCCGTATACAACATACGTATTACGTGCCGTTGCAGGGAGGAAGCGAAAGGAATCATCCTTTCGCTCCGCGTAGCGGGGCTAAAGTAACCAGTATCGAAATCCTAATCCTTTTTTGAAGCCGTTACTGTATCATTTATTAGCAAAAGGACATCAATTACCATGAACGAGGTAATATTTGGGTAAATGAGTGTTTTGATTTTAAAACGAGATCATCTTTTATTTCGAGTAGCGTCAAAATGCCAGACTCGATAAAGAAGAGGCTCTTGAGCTCTCGAAGTGCGAATGAGGCGACCCTCACTTGCCCCTCCAATCTTACAGAGCTGAAGATGGTGCTCGTTCACTCCAGCTGCACTCCCGCCATTTTAATCTGTCCTTTTCTAGCGTTGTTCTTTCGGGTAATCTTGAGTATAGCACCTATGTACTTCTATAATCGCTACACTAGCTTACTTATTAAGGATTGTTATCTGAAAAACGAAATGGGCAGCTAAGACTTAGAGCAAATATTCAATATCGTCATTTTAACATGTGCGCATCTGGAAGTGGAGCTGGGACTTAGCACACAAGGTTAACAACGCTCTAATACTAAACCCTAAAGGTAGTCGTTATGAAACTTGTATATTTGTAAAATAATATGTTAGTAGAGGGAAATTTTTACCAATATGAATTAACTTTGTATGTTATATAGTATAGGGCAATTTCTACAAATATTAATTAACTTTGTATGTTAGTAGACAGCAATTAATGAAAATTGTAGAGCTTAACATTATCTACCAAATACTTCAAACAATAGTTCCTAATTAAAGATGTTTTAATATAGCACGAAGAGTAGGAAGTGCTAAGTCGTATACAAAATAATAACTCTAGGTTATCTATGTATCCAATGCATGTTGGATTTTAGGTTTCTGTGCCTGAAGAGTAAGAGTATCCAATGGCACTCTATCACCATACTTACTGTTTGTCTGTCCATATTTGCACCTAACCGACTTTCATGACCTGACTCCTTTCCTCCTGAACCGTACAAGGTTCTACATAAAAGTGTACAGAATATTATTCGTTATTAAACAGATGTTGTGACACGTAATAAGAAATGCACAAATAAAAAATAATAAATAAATAGGGGGGTACCCGATCCTCATACAAGAAACGTATTACGGAAAGGTTTTTTGTTTTCGCTTTGTCGTAGGAACGGTATACGTAGAAACATACATGAGTGATTACAAACTAAAAGATAAAAAAGAAAAGACAGTTATCTGTAATACTGGTACTTAAATTGACGCTAAATAATGATTAATTATGATTCCTCTGAAATACCTGCCCATCCTTCTATCGGACGGCCAGGACTTTGAAAAAGCGTTACCGTTTCATGGTTGATATACGAAAAATCCGAATGAAATGGTTTGATTCCACTTTTATTGGTCGAACTGAAAAACAGTGGACTGCGCTCCCAGTGAGTGTGTATAGTTCCAATCTGAGTGTCTTCAAATCGTGAGTTAATTGCTTTTCTTATAACCAAGCGTGCTTCATCGTAGGCTGCATCAGACGAGATCACAGATTGGACGAGATGGTAGTCAAACCTCGTAGGATTTAGCTCTCTCTAGTTAATCAAAGATTCAAACCTTGGAGGATTTAGCTCTCTCTAGTTAATCAAAGAGTCAAACCTCGTAGGATTTAGCTCTCCCTAGTTAATCAAAGAGTCAAACCTCGTAGGATTTAGCTCTCTCTAGTTAATCAAAGAGTCAATGGATGATGTCAGTGGATTTAGCTCTCCGCAAGCAAAAACACATTACTTACTATAAAAAAAGGATAAGATTTGAGTATCTAATAGGTAGTCATGATTATGGTAGAAGGGAATAAGCCGTAGGTTTCCGTCCTTTAAAGTCCTTGATTTTTTTCTTAAAATAAATTGTAAGTTTTTTGGCCCCATTTTCCTCTACAGTATCTCCAGAAGAGAGACTCTCTAAAATACGGGCCATGATGAACTTTATTTTTTGTTTCAGAGGAACCGGTGGCGGTGGAATGTTTGGAGATGTTAATATTTCAGCAATTTTGGATTCACTCAGTGTAAGCTACGACAAACGTGTCAGGCCCAATTATGGAGGTTTGTATTGATTGCAATCCTTGAACGAAGTTGTTTCTTATTTTAATTTTGGTTTGGACATGCAGGACTCGCCTGCTATTCCAAAGAAAAAATGACATATTTATGTATGGTATCATTATAGTCTGAAAAAGACAATAAATAAAAAAGTTGCACTCTTTATTGTAGGCATAATCCTTTTGTTAACTACAAAAAATCATCTTTTCAAAAATATATACGAGCGCCTGGCCGGCGCGACGCGTGGTCAAAATGCTGGCGTTTATTTGGCCCAACGCATAATCATTGCCATTCAGGATGGCAATGCCGCCAGCATGCTGGGTACGCTGCCGACTGGTAGTGGGTTTGAGCATTTGGGTTGTCTCTAGGCTTTCATCAGTCTGGACACAATCTTTTTGTATTTTTTTTGTGTAGTAGGTAGGTAAGTAGTTTTTGTAGCTAAGGACAATTTGCTTCATACATCTTGTTTAATTATGTATAGTATGTTTGTCATTATCGTCAAATAAGTTAGATCGATGTTCTAGCGTATGCTATTCACATCTAGAGTGAAGCTATCAAGACGGATGAGGAAACGCTTGTCGATTCCCTCGACACCGCTCAAAGACTTTTGACAGGGTTCGGTATGACGGCCTAATTGGAAAACTCTCTTCCTATGGCTTGTCTTCTAGTTTCACAGCATCGGACTTTCTGAGGAACTGATCGATTCGAGTGGCATTGATGGCTGTTCGTCCGATTTAAAGGCAATGGCGGTGTTCCTCAGGGGTCGGTGCTCTATGCGGCGCTCTTCGTGTCGCACATCAATGATCTGCTAATGCCGCACTGCTGTAAAGAGCTATATAACACGCAGTGCTCGGACCAGTAGACCTGAAATCCATTTTTTGCACTTTCCTCCCAAATGGTCTAAATATAACAAAGAGAGGGAGATTTATAAAATACCGCTTTAATAAGATTTGTTTCTTTTTGCATAGTAACCATGTAATTTCTCATTATTTGATCGTTATTAAAAGTATTTTTAATATTTATTCTATAGGCTATGGGGGCCTAATGGCCCATGTGCCCTTCCCAGAAATAAATCATTGATCTAGCTAAGTCAGGGGGGGTCATATAGTCGAGTCGATATAGGTCTATTATGAAAACTGACGTGGTTTTGACACATTTTTGTTTTATTCATACGGGAATACTCACGTTTAACGGTTCACGGTTAACGTGAGTGCTAAGCAGAACGCAGCTGCACGCGCGTCGGGCTCTGTTTTCACTCTTTGAAAAAGGTCACCGGATGTGATCGAAACTATAGTCGGAGTATCCGATTTAATTAAACGTGAGTATTCCCGTATGAATAAAACAAAGATATAGGTCTAGTTAGCAGTCAGGCTCCAATTCCATTACAACTAGAAACGCTATCAGTAGTCGACCCACCCCCATCCCAGGGGCCCCCACTGGGATGGGGGTAGGTTAGGTTAGGTCATGACTCGGGGTTCTGGATCCTTGGGTAGTAGTAGTACAACTTTTATAATAAAACATGATTTCTATTATTTGATTTTGTAGACACTTGCCTTCCCATATAGAACAGGAAACTCAGCCACAGGTAACTGATCGTACAATATTTCAGGACCACCAGTGGATGTGGGAGTCACCATGTACGTGCTCTCCATCAGCTCGCTATCTGAAGTGAAAATGGTATATAAAGCTGCAAAAGTAATTTTGTGTCGTCATTTAGGATCATTTTAGAGTGTCACATGACCTGGTTGGGTTAATGTAACAGTTCTCGGTCAAGCGCAGGACATTTCTATTGGAATTTTAAGACAGTCCACGTTCGATCGAGGGCCTCCGGGCGTCACGACTCCGCCGTTTGGTTTGGTTTTCACGGCGCGAAGCGCGCAAGGCTCACCTATGGGCTTGATTGCAGGTCCGCCAGTGGAGGTGGGCATCACCATGTATGTGCTCTCTATCAGCTCCGTCTCCGAAGTGCTCATGGTACTCACCCTGTCAGCTCTCGCTTGTCTCGGTCGCTCCGGCCGCCGCACAGCCGCCGCGACCGAGCAGCCCTAGACACGAGGCTGCGAGTATGTCCGCGTTATGGAGCTCACCACTCGGATCGAGTCCCACCACTATTGTCATCTTTATCTCTATTTAAAAACCAACCTAATCTTTTCAACTATGAGTGGTGGAATTCGTCCGAGTGTGTCATATGTGTACCAAACGATTAAGACATACTTGGCCTTGAAGCAAAACACTATCGTAACCACTGATAGAGAAGTAAATAGGGCTTTCGCTTTTCTGTGATCGTAACTGCTCTGTTGTTTTTGTTCAAAGCTTTATATGTTTTACTTTTAACTAGTGGTGTGGTGGTGGTGATCCTTTTTATACTTACATGATTTTTTTACATCGAAATTTGTTTTCTTCATGTATTGTTTTATTTATGATTAATTTATGTTTTATGTATTTTTTTATACAATCAAGTGACGAGACGAGCAAGATGTTCGCCTGGTGGTAAGCGTCACGCTTGCCACTAGCAATGCTAGAATTGTGAACTTGCGAACACAATCCTGCGCCGCACTGCACTGCGCTCGTCACCCTGAGATATTAGATGTTAAATCTCTTCCATACCCAGTAATTTCTCTGGTAATGGTAACATTGCCCTTCAAACCGGAACACAGTAATGCTTGCACACTACTGCTTGGCGGTTGAATAACTGGCAATGGTGTGGTACTTCCCCAGGCGGATTCTGCAGTAGAGTCCTACCACTACAGAAAAATTGAATTTTAGTATTGTCTTTATATGGTACTTGATAACGAAAAGTAACAGTAGGGATCTACAAGTTAAAGGGCCGAATATAATTCATGTTGGGGTTTATAATACTATTTACACTTGCAAAATAAAGTATTATTAATTTCATTTTTCTTACAATTTTTATACAAACTGTGCTGTGAATATAAATGTATGCCCGCTACCACCATACCTTTGTTGGCGGTTTCTTATTCTGAATTCCTTACTGAGACCAGGGTATATGACCCCTAGTGGAAACCAAATCAAGGGGACTGTTTAATGTCACTTCAGGACGTGACCATAATACCCGGATATTAGTTATAAGAACCACCTCTCTTTTATTTTATACATAAAAGTGGTATAAGTTTTGAATTAAAAAAAAACATATTTGGAGTGTTAAAGTAAAGCAACAAAACACGTAATGACGAAGATTTACACGATAAGTTAATCTCGCGATATGTTAAGAGCATTTAGACTATCAAATTTTTAAAGGAAGCTTCAATTTAGTAAAAATAATATGTGGTTTTGGACTATTTCAAAATGCAACGCTACGACTCGTAGCGTCTCGTAGGCCTCGTAGCTACTTGAAAGACTTCACGTTTTACGTTTGAGTTTATACGAGTATAAACTCGTAGGTACGAGTATTTTTCAACCGACTTCAAAAAACAGGTTCTCAAGTCGACTGTATGTTTTGTTTTTGTATTTATGTTACGCGATTACTCCGCCAATTGTGAACTGATTTTGATGATTCGTTTTTTGTTTGGTGGGCATTACTTCAGAGGTGGTATAAATTTTACCGAGTATTCAGTAGTTTGGTTTTTAAATCAAAATGACTAGAAAATATGAAGATGTCATCCAGATATTCGAAGTTGAAGTTGGTTGTATTTTTTAAAAGCCTATTATAAACTACATCACTACCGAGTAATGATTAAAGCAAAGAGTTATAATTATAATTATAACTAATGCCACCCAAACGTCCCAGTACTTCATGATAAATTAGCGCCACTTATTAAAATCTACACTCATTCTCATGATTGCATAATAGGAAAAGAAATTTGGTGGTACGAAGTTCACCAACTTATCTAGTATTTACTAAATACAAGTATATCCGGTTGCTTTCAAGTACGACGACAGCTCATCACTAAATTCGGTGTCAGACTCAGTTCGCATGGAAAAATATTACACTAGTGCAGATGTTAGCGTTGGCAATGTTCAATTTGTCCTGCCATAAGTACTTACGTAGTCAATGCTGGTCGAGAATAAGTTTAGCTATTTTCGCATTTGTTTGATCTTGTTGTTTAGCTCGAAATACGGAGGGAAGTGGACTCAACTGACAAGGACACATTTTATAATTTACTCGCTCTTAAAATATCGCTAGCCGATATAGATATTTGCTACAGGTATTAGAGACGATTATTTTGATATAGACGCGTAGCGTTTCTCTATTTTTTTTATGCCCGTCGTCTGCGTACGTGTTTTGTTAGCAAATTTGTTCATGCTTACGGCGTTATGCAATCTAAATAAGAATAAAAATTTTATGTCGAATATCTGACCACTGTTAAATATAATTTTAAAAATGTTTTTGTAAGTCACTGACATTCGAAACGGAACAAAAACATCATTATGAATTCTGCATACGCTGCTTTGAAATGCAAACGAATACCCAACCAGGCTTCCATTGTTAATAAAGCGCAATTTTCAATTATTGTAACAATACGATGTTTTTAGGACTTCACTTTGGATTTCTACTTCAGACAGTTTTGGACGGATCCAAGGCTTGCATACAAAAAGAGGCCAGGCGTTGAAACGCTGTCTGTCGGCTCTGAGTTTATTAGGAACATTTGGGTTCCCGACACCTTCTTTGTAAATGAAAAACAATCATATTTTCACATTGCAACAACCAGCAATGAGTTTATACGTATTCATCATTCTGGTTCTATAACACGAAGTATCAGGTAACAAATTTGAATTTTATCATTGAGGTGGAAAAGAGTTTTATAAAAGTTTTAAACAGGTTCACAAAATATTACTGATTTCATTGCAGGCTGACTATCACCGCTTCTTGCCCCATGGACTTGCAATACTTTCCCATGGACAGACAACTGTGCAATATCGAAATAGAAAGTTGTAAGTAATTTCGTATAACATACATGTACACTCATTTTTTTTTATATGGCTTGTTATCAGTTACGTTATAAATTAAAACTCCCGTTCAATGCTTTGTGAATATTACCCGATCGTTTTAAATGTCCCGACAGCAGATTCGCGAAGCTTTCATGTTCGGTAGAAATAACAAACTTACCTACTGAGATCGCTTAACCTTCTTTGAAATAGCGACCAACCCGATTATTTTTATGTGTAAAATAAAATTCAACAACGCTATCTTTGATGATCACTTCCCACTTTTACTATAGAGACTAGTAGATAATGACTAATTCATACGATTCACCTGCTACGATGTTATATCTACCTAAAACCCAGTGCAATGGGCGCTTACTTTATCGTTCCATATCTCTGCATGGTACAGTCGGCTACACCATGCGGGACATTCGATACAAGTGGAACGAAGGACCCAATTCAGTGGGTGTGTCGAGCGAAGTGTCCCTGCCGCAATTTAAGGTGTTGGGGCACCGCCAGCGAGCTATGGAGATCTCCCTTACGACAGGTACTGAATTCACAATCACCGACCGTCAAATTAATTACTGACTTGTCATGCCATCTTCAGAATATACGTAGCATGCAATTTGCTTGACCTCCAAACATATTTTTTTAAATATTTTATCAAATTGGTGGTTTTGACTTTATAGAAATAGGGAAAACGAAAGGCTCGTTTATATTGCTTTAAATTAATTTCAGGAAACTACTCACGGCTGGCGTGCGAAATTCAGTTCGTGCGTTCAATGGGATATTACTTGATCCAGATTTACATTCCTTCTGGATTAATAGTCATCATATCCTGGGTGTCTTTCTGGTTGAACCGCAACGCTACTCCAGCTCGAGTCTCTTTGGGGGTGACCACTGTATTAACAATGACCACTCTGATGTCATCCACTAACGCTGCTCTTCCGAAGATATCTTACGTGAAGTCCATCGATGTTTACTTGGGAACCTGTTTCGTCATGGTTTTTGCTAGTCTTCTAGGTAATAAAAACTATTCAATCTGGTAATCAGAATAATAATAATATTATTTAAACCCGATAGTTGTCTATGTATGTAATGTATATTTTGTCCTGAAGCTGAATAGATTTGGAAGAAATTTGGTATTGTATGAAATTAGGAATATTTGGCGGATGGGAGAGTGGATGAAACTACAGGAAACCGCTTGTTAAATTATAAACAACGACTGTTTCATATTAGATTTCTCGCTAATGACAATAATTAGGTTTTTTTAATCTATGACGTAGTGTTATAATAATTAGTTACATCATTTATTCCTATTTATCTATCGATGAACACCACCGTTACAACATACTTATCTTCAAGTAAAGTTATAATCATAACGTGCATATAATTGAATTTTACAGAATATGCTACGGTTGGCTATATGGCAAAAAGGATACAGATGAGAAAACAAAGATTTAACGCGGCACAAAAACTAGCTGCTGAGAAAAAAAGCGCCTTGGAAGGGCCACCAAGCACTTCAGAGCCTGTGCCTCCTCCAAGAACAACCACACTAACAAGACCTCTCCCTCCGGCCAGGTCTTCGGTGCACACGTCTTCTTTTTCGGTTTGTATGAACATTTGATAGAAACAGTAGTAGATATCTTTCAATATGTCGTGGACCGGGATATGTCCTAAAACTGCATCCAAAACCACCAGAGGATGGGCAGCAGCGTCCTCTCGGTTAATGGTGGTGAGCATTCTGCGTTCCCCAAGCCGCCTGCCAAGCGTAGGGATTATGGCAACCCCTCCTTATTAAAGGAGAGGCCTTCGTCCAACAGTGGAAGTCTACTAGCTGATGATGATCTTTTAATAGTCCTAGAAGCCCGGCTTAGGAAAGGTGTAAAGAGCCCACAACTTACTGAAAAATAATTTCACTACAATATCCCTTAACAGAGAAACGCTTGATCACACTATTTATAAATGAGAAAGTTTGTTAGTATGATCTGTGTGTTGTTAATTATTTACATCAGAACGCCTTTCTAAACGGGTTTGTATGAAAATCGGAATGTAGATAGCTTATTTTCCGGAATAACATATAGGATACTCTTTATCATCATCGCCATCACCGTTTTCCATATTCGCGCGGGTGAAACCGCGGGGTGCAGCTAGCCAGAGTATTATGGTAGGTATCACAATACCAATAAGGTAATAAACGTTGTTCTAGTACTGAAATGGATAAGCCATACATTCTTTACACTGTAGGATCATCACCGGTACAAATCGCACGATTCGCGAGGGTACCCCAAAAGCGGTATGACGGACAGCTCCATCAACGGATCCCGCGCCACCATCGCTGCGCCGCCCCCGCCTCCAGTGCCCCCACCAGATGAGGAACCTGGGACTATGCACCTGATTCAACCTCCAAAGGTGAGTTTACACCGATCTGTCTCATTTTGCTGAGCCGACATAATTTAATTTTGATGCTGATTATTTTAGCACTTTTCTTTTAGGAATAGGTAAATCTATTGTTTTCAACCGACTTCATAAAAGGAGGTTCTTAATTCGACTGTATGACCTTTTTTTTTGTATGTAGGTTACGCGATTACTCCGCAAATTATGAACTGATTTTGATGATCGGATTCGGAGGTTTGATTTTTAAATCAAAATTACTATAAAATATGAAGATGTCATCCAGGTATTCGAAGTTGAAGTCGGTTGTATTTTTTTTTTAAGCGTATCTTTATTTTACCTATTTGTAACAATTTTTGCAATAGTAATCTTGAGGGCTCCGAAATGTTTCATTTCTTACTGCTGAGTATCGTTTCTTTGTATAAGTAATCTAGTTTCCATTGTGAGCTGTGTTGGATGTTCTGAAATTGAAGTAGAGTCAGTCGTTGGACTCGTAATTTTAGAGTAAACAACAAGATTGGTTGGGATTCCTAGCTTTTAAAAGATATGAAAGCATCTACAATATTGTTAGCATTTCGTGACCGTCATATTTTTTATTATATTCGGAAGTTCGTAAATCAATTCGCCATTTCGAAATACGATAGTACCAGCAACGCGAGTACCGTTCTTGAGGATCGTTATATTTGACACTTAAATCGGTATAATTCTCAAATTCGTCTATGTAAATCTGCTATACCGACACGTCAAATTTAGCGACATAGTACGGTACTCGCGCTGCTGTCTATTTATATCAAACGAACAAGTTCGCAAGCCACTCTGTCATCTGCGACATAAAAAACAAAACAATGTCAGTGACAGCTGCTGTCAAAGTAGATAACATGCATGTGAAGGTTTTTTTTTTCTTATTTCTTGGCATCGCACGTTGTGCATTCTGCCAGTGTCAAGTTTATGAATTTTCAAGTATTTATATTAAAATCAAGTCAAATATGTCATGATATCACAGTCAGTCACACGAAATTAGTCATAGTCGAGTCCAAATCATGCCCTAGTAAAGTTGTGGCGACTTTACTATGAGCTTCTATGGAGTTTTGAAAACAACACGAAAAGACATGTTTCATCACATTATATCACTTGCCCACACTCGTGCATGTAATTCAACACTCGATGAATAAAACACCACCATTTTTAATCATTAATTCGCGAAAAAACAAGTTTAAGAAAATAATAGAATGCAACGACATGATTTTTCCGTGTTCCCTCCAATAAAACCATGTGAAGGATTGTCTATGGTAGCGGATGCGCCCTTAAAATATCATAAGGTCTTGCGCAACGTCTAAATTTTTATAAATGTCTCTCAAGCTAGTGCGTTTGCCGTAGACAGAGAAAACAATAGACATAGGGTCGTTTTATTGAGCTGTGGTCAAAATCGACATAACAATTTGTTAAACTAACTATAGTTAACTAACTAACCATTAGTTACATTTTTGACCACTGGTCATGCTAACTATGAATCAAAAAACCGAATTATTGGGATTTTAACAATTTGTTACCGTTTTTAACTATTACCCATAGTCACACAATAATCACATGTCCATCTCATTTACCCCGCAGCGAAACAGCCTTATGAAGAAATAGCATGCGTAAAAGATAAAGATTTATGCTTTATGCTTTTTTTCTCTTTGTCGTTGTAACCTGTTGACTCCAAGCTTATAATTGAAAGTCTGGTGTTACCTGGTGATACATTATCATGACTAAGAGATTTTTGTGTTTTTTCGAAAATGTATCATTAACTTATATTCAAATCTAATTGTTATCCTCGCGTGGTGAAGAGGTTTGGACATCGTCGCAATAGTTGGGTAGTGTTGCATTTTCAACCGACTTAAAAAAGAAGGTGTCAATTCGGCTGTATGTTTTTGTATGTATGTTACGCGATTACTCCGCCAATTATGAATTGAATTTGTTGTTTTTTTTTTGGTAGGTGATACTTCAGGGGTGTTCCCATATAAATTTTATCGAAATCGGTTCTGTAGTTTGGTTTTTAAATCAAAATTACTGCAATAAATCAAAATAACTGGAAAATAATATGAAGTAAGTAGTCATTGTGATAAGGGGAAGGCCTTCGTTCAGCAGTGGACGTCTCCGGGCTGATGAGTCATTGTGGTAGTCAAAATTTAAGTCGTTTGTTTTAAAAAAGAGCGCATATTATGTCAGGTTGTCAGAACAGAGCAGAACAAGAGGTTTATATCGAAACTAGTAAAATTTATCTGTATCAAAAATATCGCTATCTCATATCCGGTTACGAAGGACCTACTACATAGGTCTATTGGCATTTCCCCTTCTATGGCGTTTGCTTTCAAAAACAAGTAAAACTGAAGTTGATGCCAAACATTTCATGACCTTGAAACAAATGGCATGACCTTGTTTCTCGTCCTCTGCCACAGAAAATATTCGGTTTAAATAGAAGTAGGATCGAGATGTGCTTGTGGTAATAAAGTGAGTTTTGGCGGCAACGCTGAAAAATTACGTCCTAATTTTAATATAGTTTGCAAAGATGGTGTTTTTTTAAATTTAATTATTTAAAAATAGCGTGGGCAAAAGATACAATGTGGTGAACAAAGTCTTTTTAAACTCTACCGCGTAGATGCTTCTATTATAAGCGCCACTGTTTAACTAAGGCATGACTCGGATTCTTACTATGTATATGAATAAGCTTTATTTGACTAGAATTCATCAATAACATAAATATTTCATATTTAATTACTTGACACTGGCAGAATGTAGAAACGGTGATGCCAAAAATAAGAAGAAGTGAGTGAGCTGTCTTTCATCAATTTGCTGTTGGTGTTAGATCTGTCCCAAGCACTGACCTCTATTATACAAGTATTATACAAGTATAATAGAGGTCAGTGGTCAAGGCAAGATAAGATAAAATTCCTTCACTTACTAACTTTAAAAAATCTAAATCTAACACATTGCCAGCCATTTTGATTACTAGTCAAATCGATGATTCGAGTTACAGTTGAGTTCCAAAAGTAATTATACTGACTGCGCAACATTGATCTAATATCTATAGACTCACAAACGTGCAAATAAAATATCGGCGTCAAAACACGGCGCACGATAAGCAGTAAGCCGTCTTTTTGAACGACTTGAACTACGATAAGACACAAGCGCTCAAGCATTCACTGAACACAATACAAGCGACATAACGTCTAAATTCGAACAATTGTGAACTATATACGAGTATATAGGTATGTACAACGGCATTCGGACGTTTTTTAACTGTTTACACTCAGAGGTTGTGACTATTTAGATATTAGCTCAATGCTGCGCATTGATAAAAAAATGCTATTTGCGAATTGCGTTGATTTACTCATATTATATACTTTATAGATTTATTTTAATTGCTTTTATGCGACGATACATATTTTGATTGTATTTACCTGTACCACAGTTATAAAAATAGTATATAATCATGGAACTTTGACCAAAATTGGTTTAAGCAACCCTGGAGTTCTTGTATAATACTTAAGCGTTATTTTACACTCGAAGGCTTCACTCACTTTCTGCGCAATACATCACCTGTAACTATACTGTTTTTATATCTGTGACTTGTACAAAGATATAGGTTGGATTGCGATAAACATAATTATGTTAAACAATACCTAGTAGGTACAGTTAATAGAAAAACTCCATCTAAAATATTTATAAATTAGGTACACCAAAATTTCATATTTTTTTGAATTGTTTTTTTTTTACAATATCATTAAAACCTAAAAAAATTAGAAAAAATCAAAACAAACTAAATTGCCGTCGGGAGTAAAGCCGGATAATTATTATCTATTGAAGAAGTAATTTTACGTGCCTGCGCGGAGACCAGCGCAGCGAAAGGAACCACTTCCTCCCCGCAGCGGCACGTAAAATCGTATACACACCACGGGAGCAAGTAAAGAAGCCTCAGATCTCGTGTTTGTCAACCTCGGCATCGCCTAGGTACAATATACATGAGATCTGAGACATTCTTTACTTTGGCCCCTAGGTGAGTAATTTACTATTAGTGCGCTATAATGTTTTTTTCAATTTGTTTCAATTTCTTTTGTTATTTACTGCTTAACATAAAAAAACTAACGACTTTAGTATGTGTCGTGTTAGTGTTGAGTCAGACGATTTTAGAATTTGGAAATACCTAATAGCGAGTAAAAATATAGGAGTTTGTGTGGAACTCGTTGAACGGAACATAAGTCAAAATATCAATTGCTAGATCTCATTGCAATTCATACAAGGCTATAACAGATGGCGCGTGCAAAACCTCAAAGAGTGCCATAAAGACTAGGCTTGCGGTTTTGCAAACATTCAACCCAGTGGTATAGCGAGGGGTAATTGTCTCTCAGGTCAAGTTCTATTATACCGCTTCTTTATTATCGCTATTTGTGAACAGTGCAGTGCAGTGAAACAAGAACGCTAAGCGGCTTATTCTATTGCCAGGCCAATGCCACGGCGCCACTTTTCAATCCCATTAAAGCCAACAATGCAACGCAATTGTCTTGTTGTGGTAGGACTCAACTGCAGAGTACGCCTGGGGAAGTATCACATCTTATTTTGCCAGTTATTCAAACGCCAAGCAGTAGTGTGCAAGTATTACTGTGTTCTGGTTTGAAGGGCAATGTTGCCAGATAAATTACTGGGTATGAAGAAATTTAACATCTAATATCTCAGGGTGACGAGCGCAGTACAGTGCCGCGCAGGATTGTGTTCGCAAGTTCACAACTCTGTCACTGCTAATGTTAATGGCAGGCGTGACGCTTACCACTAGGCGAAAGTCTTGCTCGTCTCGTCACTAGAATGTATAAAAAAAGACGCTATGCCTGGAACAAACCAATAATATATATTATAATAATTATAGCGTAACTTGTAATCAGCCTTTTGCCATTCCACTGCTGGACTTAGGATGCCCTCGAAGGCTGATTGGGTCATACATAAGTTATACATTATACACCAAGCTGGCTAGATGCGGGTTGATGGATTCACATTTCCTTATGATGTTTTCCTAGATTTCATACCGATGAATAGTGCTGTTAATGCTGGCGAAGGAACTACGAAAACAGACCAAGAGGCTAAACTGATCGCATTACCTACTTGTAATACTGTTGTTGTTGTCAGCTTCTGCGACCTACTTTATTAATCAGTATCAGCAATCAGCAATTATAATATTTTAAACACCTTTGTATTAGCTTTACTGGAAGCTATGTAATAAAAATTTGGAAGTAAAAGTAAAGAGACCCGTTAGTCTCTGACACTTCACTTGGGAAGGTCATGTCGGGAGGTGGACAGTGAAACTTCTCAATGGGTGCTAACAGACTCAGTTAGCTCATTTGAGGAGTTTGTTTTGACGAGACCCGTACTTACACTGAGTGGCAAGCGTGTTTTGTTTTTAAAACAAAAATATTATTACTTATGAGCTACATAATATCGGCCCAGAGTGATACAGTAAAGGCCGTTACACACGATGAAGATGCTATGACCTGGGTACGTCCTTAAACTGCAACTAGGCCCACCGGAGGACGGGAAACAGCGTCCTCTTGGTTAACGGTGGTGAGCATTCTGCGATCCCCAAGCCGCCTGCCAAGCGATAGGCAGCAATCCAGCGACGTCCAGCAATGGACGTTTTATGGTTGATGACGTAGAGCATAATTATTTCAATGTCGCTAACAAATGACGAACAAGTGAAGAATAAGTGACGAAAATAATAGATAACACACTGTTTTAAACTATCACGGTTGTTCACTATACTTTTCACAATATAATCATGGTAAATATCCCGTAAATAATAACTAAAATAAAATATATTTCAAAATTGTATGGCGAGCGATATTTTATTTGAACATGAAATATTATAGCATCTTCGTCGTCTGTGATTGCTTTAACTCGTTCAGAACTAAGTTTTTTTAAGTGAATTCTTCTGCTGTGGCGTTTTTATGATTTTATGTTGTAATTATTTATGATATGCATATGCTTAAGTTTAATCTAATTTATAACAAAGATATTCTATTAATTTCAGGGCATCAATAAACTGCTCGGCACATCACCTTCAGACATTGACAAGTACTCACGCATCGTTTTCCCGGTTTGCTTCGTGTGTTTCAATCTAACGTACTGGATCATCTACTTACATGTCTCGGATGTAGTTGCGGACGACTTGGTGTTACTTGGGGAAGAAAACTAAACAGGACAGTTTAGAGCTACGAGTAAACATCATTCGTAGGTCCGAAGATCATGTGTCGATTTATTGCGCTGAAATAAATGCTGCCCACAAACTCATGTAAGACATCTATTAAAGAGCTTTTGAGCTTGAAATGTAATGCGTAACGTTGGCTTAAGTTTTGAGACTAATAACATTATGGGAACCGTTCATACCACAGAGGTGATAACTATGAAATCATGTAAGTTACTTTAGTTACATAAAATATAGAGGTCACTCGAGTAAATAAAACTCAAGTTGCAAAACAGTTACAAGAACACAATAAAAATATTGTTAGTTCTAATAATATTTTTAAAGACGATTCCAAGACGCCGATGATGGCTGTATGCAGAAACAAATAAAAAGTCAATTTATTAAAAATTATAAAGGAGGCATTTATGAAAATGTTAAATGTACTAGACAGCTAATAAATGGTTAATATTTTAGAAAGTATAGACTTAAGTCTGAGAACTAATAGAAAAAATATTATGCACATACTCGTACTATAGCCATAACAGCCACAACATATAAATATAGCTAAAACCACCAAACATTTATTAAATAGATACCCAAAGTTTGAGTGCTTAACAAGAAATAATAATGTTTTAGTAAATATGTCAACGCGTGTAATTAATTTCTCATATTCAAATATATTTAGGCTAGATATAAAAGCATATTAACAAATCACAATAATTATTGATATTTATTTTATTCGTATAGGATTTTGTGTAAGTATCTTTTTTATGATTTTTAAAGTATCATCCAATGTCCAGGAGTAATGGAGCTATGCGTTCCATTCCTTTCTTTCTTCCGTCCAGCCCCAATCACGCTCCATCCTGCTTTGGATCCCTACCCCAGTTCCGTTCCAATTCCATTCCGCGGACATTCAACTCGTCCCGCTTAAATCTCCTTCCCGCACTTATTTTTAGAAAACTTGGTCGTGAAACTCTATTGCCATGGCAACCGGAGGGTCTTCCGCTGCAATACTATTCCCGCCCTTTTTTTCGTTGGGTAATGCTCTTACTCATACCCTCCCGCTAGAGTGCAGGAGGGTTATGTCGGACTCGATGCCAGAGTGAGACTCGATGGCGCCCCTACTGACTAAAAACCCAACGGTGTTCCCACACTGCGTCTATTGTCGAGGTCACGTTATACTTATACTATATTTCCTAACACACTTCAGGCTTAATTTCAGGTGTTCATATTAGGTACCTACTATACTTAGAATTGCCCACTGAAATTAGATATTAAAATAAAGTTTTAAAATCTAAGCTGCAAAATTTCCCATTGTTTGTTCCTTTGGTAAAATTCACTATAGAAAGATGAGTGATTTTACTCTATGAAAAATTATATGAAAATATTTAAGGCTTTTGTCAAATTCTGTAATACAATTTTCATTTACTATTTTAAAAAAAAATACACCGTTAAAAGTGGCGGCGTATCAATATTTCCTTAGATATATTAATGAAATACATATCTTGTAAAGCAATGAAGATACTCACAAGACATCTCTAAGCGAACTACACAAAATACCTGTTTGTTATGTTTGACAAGCTAAGTACAATACAGCTCCCAAGCTCTTTTAGCATGAAAACGTTTTTCTTTTAATTATTTCTAAGGAAACACATTTTTATGATGACTTTAAAAAGGTATAGGTAATTTAAGTAAGTTTTAGACTTAGCATAATTGTAATTTTTGTAAAATATGCTAAATACAAACGCTAGTGCTAATTTTGTACAATATTAGAATTTTTCTTCCTTTTCGGAATCCAATAAGATCCAAATGCCAAAAAAATGTTGTGTACATTTAGGAAATAATATATTTTTCGGTATCTATTTTATAATCGAAACCACATTTAAACAATTGGGCTGTGTTTTGTCACCAGAACTTAAAATGCATATTTTCCCTCTTTATACAATAGAAGTAATAACTCTTTAATAAATTATTCATGCAACCAAGCAAAATATAAAACAAAAAAGTGCTGAAACTTTAAAAGTATAGTACGAGTTTTATCAACGAGATTATCACTTGAAACATAACATAATTATGTAGTTATATTACCCCTTTAAATAAGCTTTAATACCGAAAGAATAAATGCCAAATGTAAAAACATAAATGCATAATTTTAAGAGATTAGAAAGTACAGTTAATTTATATTGGTGAGCAATTTTAATCATGCATAATAGGTAGAGAACCAAAAAATATATTCTGTGCTGATAAAGTTAGAAGCCTCTAATGTTACAACTAGTGCCTCTTCTTCAAGTGATATATGGTCCGAGGAAAAATCAATGGTTCCTTCCGACAATTAAAATGAATTTAAAAACTTATTATTGAATAAAGCTTTTTCAATAGTACGGAGGAATGTGAAGAGGACTTAAAGTAGTCACTGGCTTAAATTTTAATTTAGAATATAATTGTAAATAGTAAGTTTATTATACAATATGAAATATTTATACGATTAATCTACATGGTAATAATTAATTTACATAGATTTTTAAGAAATATTACTCAGTTCAATTACGAAAATAATATACCTACACACCAGTAATAACACTTCAATATTATAACTAATGCACTAACACTTTACGTAGTTTAAAATTAACGAAAAATATAATCGATTTGATTGCACAACATTACATTTGCATACCTACGTATATGGAAACTTTCCATTCGCAAATTTTTTGCAATTGGTCTTTTATATAATACTGCTTCCGTGACAGCCAAATGCGCTCTAAAGCCTTCACACACGACGAAAATCCTATAATATTATATCTCTCGCCATACAATTTTTAAATATATAATTAGCTTCGTCATTTGTGCTATCAATGAAATGTATGAATAGCGATATTGAAATATGTTCTAAGATGACATTCAATATTATAGCATGTTTATCGTATGTGACGGCCTTTAGTAGGGAATAATGACATAACTATTATATTCTATACAAAAATAGCAGTACTAACATTCATTTTGATATGAAATGGAACTTTTATAAATAAATAACAACATTAAAAATTCATGCGCATTATGTAATACGGGAGGTTATGTTATAGTAATAGTAATTATTCCAAATAGTGCTGTGAATAAACTTAAACAAAACTGAAGCTCATATATCTGGTGTTTTTTTTTCTTATTGGAGATAACTTTTAATGTAATTTTTTTAGGGGCATAAGCCCATTAATGCAGTCACGTCCATAAAATGTCACTAACTTCTATTACTCATAGGTGTAATGTGTTGATAATTATTATTACTCAATTTACATAATTCTATTGGAACTGCATTTAATGGTTAATTTAAACTACTCAGTGCCAATAAATTAATATATATTATATTTTATCACTACAATTACATTGTAAATACAGTATAGTACTTTTCGTTAAATTATTTTGTCAGTTTATTTTAGACCATAACATATTTATTATATAAACGAATATATTTTTGGTGGGCGTGTAACATTGCGCTAGACGTCCATGTTTATCAGTTCTACCAATTGTCTTCCATATCCCGACTCGCGGAACATTAGAACAATACCATGAATAACAATTTTAAAAGTAACCATTACACAGCATCAAGTCAAGCACAATAAATTAAGTAAGACCCACTTACAAATTGGGCAAGTTGTGATTTACGTTGTTTTTAAAGTTGCTCAACAGATACTGTATAGTGTATAAGGAGGCAGAGAATATAGTTAGATTGTTTATAAAGTTAGAATAGAGTACAATTTATGTGTTAACACATAACTAGAATTAATTAATTGATTAATTTGCTTCTAAAGTAAGCACATATTTGTAATGTGTAAGATTTATAAGCTAATATTTTATGTTCGATGGTATTTCTAAAACATTTTAATAATTCGTCTTCTGAACGAACAATCTAATAAAGACTGAATTAATATTTTTTCGGTTTCTAAATTTGTTTTCGAAGGCAGCAACTGTAACAATAAATAATTGTTAATTATTGCAAAAAAAACCCGTTAAATCACTTACGTTTTTCTTCATTTTAATGTAGTTTATTTTGAAACGCCCAGAAATAGTAGGTCATGAAAATAAGTTGTAGTCAGTAACGCACTTGTTACTGAAATTATAATTTGAAAAATATTAAATTAGTTGTTATTAAAACCTTAGAATAAAATTAATATGAATTAAATATACAATATTAGATGATAAATTATTGTTGTAAGGATGTGAAATTTGCATTATATTGCACCTAGTTTTTAAGGAAGTAGCGTAGCAAAGCATGAGGGACAGTGGGCGACGCGTGTACAATGGGCGATTTCATTGTCGAAACTTCAAAATAAACTAAACCTCATTTACTAGCTTTATAAAGACTGAGCAAAAATGAAATGAGATGATTGATACAATAAATTCGATTAAGGTGCATGCACTCGCTCATGGCGGGAAATACAAAATTCAAAACGTTTTTTTGTTCTTGTATCTAGGCCGAGTATCTATTGTAGATAATTGCAACGTTTGCGACAATCCATGAATATAATAATAATAATAATCTTTATTTCAGACCAGTCCACCTAGCACGCAACCCGTGATAAACGTCTATTCACTCTTTTTTCCTCGCGAATACGAGTCAGACTTATCCATATTCTAGCTTTATCACGATCCCGCGCGGGGAAAGACCAATTAGTCCTCGGCGCGTGCTAGGGGGCCTGAGATCCATAGGTATAGCCATTACACAAAACACATTAATAGAAATACAGAAAAGAGAAAAACACACATTAAAATTTGTAAACATAAATAGACCTACAGCTTAAATTATAGTTTTGATCCAATACCTTAATATATGGCAATCATATTTATCGGCTATGCTCGCTAAGATGTTATTATGACTGCCACGTATCCTACTTAGAAGAGAAAATATTAGCTTCCGTATTATTTTTTACGTTATCACGTAAAGCTAGTAATGCACCTTATTACTTACATTCCCCATAAAATTAGTACATAGACTTACAGCGAGAAATGTTAAATAATATGAAGATGCATTACTGATTAAAAAAAAATAGGAGTCTAAAGAACGATCATCGATTACCGCAAACGCTACGATTATTTACACTAGTTACGGCCTATAGAGACAAAAAAACTGTTTGAAGTAAGAAATTTCCGCCAGGAGCGAGCGCCTGTACCTTAAAAAAGGCGCGCATCGCCCACACACCTCTTGCGTGAAACCAAATTCTAAATCACATTTAAATAAAGAGTAGTAATATTATTAAAAGAAATATATTATGGAAGTAAAATCAATTTAGAATTAAGAATATTATAAAACACTGTTTTAAACTATCACGGTTGTTTACTAAAGTTATATTATTATTAACGGGATATTTACCGTGATTATGTTGTGAAATGAGCTCCCGATATTTCGGCGCAGTTGCATGCACTATGTTTACGAGTAGAGCGCAGCTGAGTGGAGCTCATTTCACAACATAATCACGGTAAATATCCCGTTAATAATAATATAACTTAAGAATATTATGTTATATAAAGGTTTGAGTATTAGGCAAGTGAATAAAATTATGAATATCACTTTCTCATTAGGCGTAAAACCAATATTCCGGTCCAGCAGCGCGGGTACCGTTCTATGTCGCTAAATTTGACGTGTCGGTATAGCAGATTTACTTAGACGAATTTGAGAATATACCGAATTTTAACGAATTATACCGATTTAAATGTCAAATATACGATTTAAATGTTAAATATAACGATCGTCAAGAACGGTACTCGCACTGCAGTTTTTATTTGTTCGACATTGATTGTAACGAGATAATAATTATTATCAATACAGCAGCGCGAGTACCGTTCTATGTCGCTAAATTAGACGTGTCAGTAAAGCAGATTTATTTAGACGTATTTGAAAATATACCGATTTTTATCGATTTAAATGTCAAATATACGACTTTAATGTCAAATGTACGATTTAAATATCAAGTTTACGATTTAAATGCCAAATATAACGGTCGTCAAGAAAGATACTCGCGCTGCAGCAGCGCGAGTACGGTTCCTAACCATCGACAAATTTGACATTTAAATCGGCAAAATTCAATAAAAATCGACATATTCTCAAATTCGTCAAAGAAATAAGCTATACTGACACTTAAAATTAGCGACATACAGAACTACAGCGCGAGTACCGTTATATGTCGCTAAATTTGACGTGTCGGTATAGCAGATTTACTTAGACGAATTTGAGAATATACCGAATTTTATCGAATTATACCGATTTAAATGTCAAATATACGATTTAAATGTCAAATATAACGATCGTCAAGAACGGTACTCGTGCTGCTGTACTTACTCGCGCTGCGCGTTCGAGGAAAGTTAGTTTCAATAATCTGTTTCCATTACTTTATTCAAAGTTGTTTTCGCATGTTTGCTTATGTATATAGCCCAAAAAAAAACTTTAAAACTGATATTTTTTTGAAATAAGTTATTTTGTCATTTTATTGAGTCCAAAATGTTATAATTCATGATGTGATAATGAACCAAAGAATTTACAATGAAAATGGGATAGAGCTCGAAAATCGGATAAACGAATGTGGACCGATCATAAAAATCTTTTACTTATCCAATTTTATCTACCGGGTGTAAGGGAAACGCTCCTGAAAACGAAGGCAGGATAATACTAGTGATTACTATTCCGTTACATTTTAAAGGAACTAAAGTTTTTCTCCACGTTTTTTTTTATTTACGTCCCAAAACCGTTTTTAATATATGTTTTTTTTATTGTTTTTGCAAGAAACAATTATTATGTCCTTTATTTATTTAAATAATTTAATTTAATTGTTCTTTACAAATTGTACAAAAACTTATCCCTGGTAAAGGTCAACGAACGACCTCGGTTCATTGACCTCTAGCGTCACCAAATTGTATACCTAATAGCATCTATTACATTACTAATCACTACACTACAGCACTAGTGCTTGTCTTCGTTTAAGGGAGCGTTCCCCCACATGTTGTTTAGTTTTTTTTAATTAGTTTGTAATTGTTGGTTGTTTTTTATCTTACATTATATCTCATTAAAATATTATTTGTTAAAAGGCGCATCGAGTACTGCAAGAAGAACTGTATTATTTAAGTTTATAGCAGTAAGAATTTGATAACTTAGCTATGGATTATTTTTTTCTCAAACAGTGAGGTTATTAACAAAATGCCACTACAGCCACTAGAACGTGCTTGTTTTAGAAAAGTTTATTTAATTGGAACTTTGTTATTGTTAATTTATAGCGATTTTTTGCGGGTGTCCAGATAGAGAACATAATTTTTTTTACAAAATAAATCCTTTTTGGGTAAATCTAATAGTCATTCCCGTATAATAAAATAAAATATGTGATTCAGATTCAGGCTTCTGTGAAAAATACATCTGTTTTCGAGATATTTTCGTTCTTCGTTACATCATTTTGAAATTGAAATTAACGGTGTTGGTGTGGTTAAAATATTGCTCAAACTGAATGACTTTAAACAAGTAGACATTGTATAAAATTTAGTTCTGTGATCCAATAAATTATATGATCTGTATTGATGTTTATTTATATACCATAAATCAAAGAATAACAGGGTTAGAACCCGAGTCAGCCCAAGCTAAGTGAAGCAATTTCAAGTAGGCCTGAAAAGGCCGAGTACAATGTACTCGACCTGTTTTTCTCACGATGCCAGTCATTTTTTACTCCCTTTTCTGTCGTAGAATACCTAATAGTAAAGTAGTTCAGTTTCATAACTTATGGCGAAAAAGTCAATCTATTTGCAACATTTTCGAACGCTGTGTGCATGTCAAATAAAGTAATTACGGAAAATATTCACGCACACATTGAGTGTTTTTTTGCTTCACTAGTGAATAGAATTTTGAATGAAACTATCACATTACTCTAAGCCATGTAGGTTAAAAATCTAGAACTGATCAGTAATTGATTAGACAATGTTATACATTTTACTCTTGCTATTTATTTTGATAACAACACAGCGTAGACTGTCTACTGTTTATTTGTTCTTTTGAGAAAATAGCTATGCAGTCCACGATTTCATTTTAGGGTGACATCTTTCTCGAAAATCTATGATGCTGGTGCGGTAGTGAACACACGAAATGTAATGGTTAGGACAAAGTAATGTAAGTACTTCGTATTATAACCAAAAGCTTATACAAGGTTTGGGATAATCGCTTATGGCACCATTGAGTTGATCTGAATTCTGATGATGGACCAGGAAGACGGACACTAGACCCACGTACTGGCATAGGTATACCAACCTAACGAGTTTGGGCATATCTGTTAACTAAAGTGATTCTAAATGCGATTATTTAAAAAAACAACACGCTTCCGCACGCAACTAACATCTTGTGACGTACCTGTCTATGTATTCTTAGTTAACCTCTCTTCTCACGCTCATCAATTTTATCATTATGGTCCTGTGATCAATCTTATAGTACGATTAAAGTGCTATTATTAAAATGCTATATAAGGTACAAAGTTGGAGGAGGAGTTAGCCCTTTGGCTGGTTAGTAAATCTGTGGGTATAAACGTTGTGAAAAATAAAAAATTTAAGTGGTTTTCGTTAGATGTCGCGGGATGCATCAGTTTTGAAGAACCGTACCTAGTATTGGCAAGAGATGTGGGTACTTCAGGAAATCAATGGGGCACTTAGAGTGAGCGTTGATCTTTTGTCTTTTGTTTCTACAAATAATAATATACCGTATGGTAGTCGAAAAACGATCCCGAAAATGACACCTAGGTATATAAATGGTTGACATTGAATTCAAGTGTATTATCTTAGAGGGTCATTCAACTCATCGTTATGAACAACTTTTCTTTTAGATCAACGCGTTAATAGCGAAAAAATATGTGCTGCTTTTTTCGTTCGAGATAACATTTTTTATACGGGACAGATTTTTTAGGTTTGGTTTCATGGGGCAATTGTTCATTATGATGAGTTGAATGAATCTCTAAGATAATGCCCTTAAATTCAATGCACCCTGTATACCAGTCAATGAAAAGTTGTTTGTACTAAGTATAATAATAATGTCAAGCCATGTCAGAGGCCTACGGGCAGCAAATTAACAACATTTATTAACCCGCAAAACTGTATGCTAACGCTATTCCTACACAAGTACACAACTCAGTATTTCAAAATTACCAACTAACCTACACCTAAAATGGCCAAACTATGGATCTAACTATTTTCTACCGACGGCTGTCAGTTTCGTTCAGAAAGTACATTTTTTTTTTTTTTTATTTATTCGCCCATTTTGGGCAGGCTAAAGCTTTTAAGGCCATACCGCCTCGTCTTACGTATTTAACAGACAGAGTACAAAATAAAAATGATTGTCGATTGCATATTTTGTAGCATAACAATAATTTGATACCTATATGTATTTAGATTTCATTTACAGTACTGATTACAAATTTATACAAATGGCAAAAAGTTGAAGGGTTCGTAAGCAGCTCTTTAATGCAGCGCGGGACCAAGTCAATATCATCATAAAGTTCAAGAAGCCCATCCATTAGCACAAGGCGCTGAATGCCAAATGATGGGCATTCGAAGAAAACATGGTGTAAAGATTCAATTTCTTGCGACGAACAATATTTACAATAAGCAGAGCTGGCCATTCTCAGACGATATAAATGATAGTTCAACCGACAATGGCCGAAACGCATGCGGCAAATTGTAGAGTAATACCTTCTGCTACGGAAAGTATTACTCTGACAAAACCATGGCGTGGAGTTGACTTGCACATCTAAAGCTGCATACCAAGATCCTTTACATAACAACTCAGTTTGCTCATAAGAATGTGTACCCCATATCTGATGCATCCGTTGTTTTAAAGAACATACGACATCTGTAAATGGTAATAATACATTAGGATTCTGGCTGCTTTGATCAGGAATAAGATTCGCAAACTTAACTATAAAGTTAGCCAAATAATCTGCTTTTTCATTTCCTACCACACCTTTATGTGAGGGTACCCATGCAAAATTAACATCTATATTTAGGTTTGACAATTCCATCCACACCTGTTTGATAAGAAGAATTATGTAGTTAGTGTTAGCATGTAATTTGTTATTTGCTAAGTTTTGTAAGGCGCTCATGCTATCACTTACCACTAACCATTTTTTACATCCCATATTACGATTTTGAATATGCTTCATTGCACTCAATATGGCTGTAGCTTCTGCAGTAAAGATACTAGCATGTTTGTCAATTTTGTGACCCACGCATATATTTGAGGATGGTTCAAAAATGGCAAATGAAACAGCACTATCATTTTTAGAGCCATCTGTGTATATAAATTTACAATCTGTCCATTCTGCTAACATTTTATTCACTTCTTCTTTGGAAGACAATTTGTTGTCTATGACAATATTAATCGATGGAAATTTGCTGTCAAAGGAACCCTGATAACAGGGTAGAATGCGAGTAGATTGATAAATTTTCAAATTTCGAAGATAATCTAAAAACTTTTTGAGATCCTGAAGTAAATAAAATGGTTTTGTTGCTGATATGAAGGGGGTACTTGACAGGTTAGATAAAAGACTGTTATTAGATACACTGTAAAGTTTCAGTATAAATCTTTCTTTTAAGTAATTAAAACGAACTGCTAGAGGTGGGAGATTGCATTCTATTTGCATAGCGTTTATTGGAGTGCTTATGAATGCCCCTGTTATTAGTCTTAGACACTTGTTTTGGAAGACATCTAGGTTATTGACAAGTTTAGTATCAGCAGCGAAGGAGAAGAAACCATACTCAAAGTGGCTACGCACTAACGATTTATACAAAGTTAGTAGTACTTTAGGATCTGCGCCCCAATACGAGCCAGCCAAGGATTTTAGAACATTTAAAGCTCTGTTAGCTTTACCAATTATATGCTTTATGTAATTACTCCACGATAAATTGTTAGAGAATAAAATACCCAGAAATTTTACTTCAGAAACTACAGACAGGGGAATATTATTATAACATACAACAGGCATATACAAGCACCGTTTCCCAAAAACCACCACCTTAGACTTTGAGGGATTGACATCAAGATCGAGATATGAAAAGTACTTGTTCAATTTTGCTAACGCGTCATTAACATTGCTGGCCAATTGAGATAAATTGTTACCAGATGTATATACAACCAAATCATCTGCAAACTGTAAATTTTTTACTTTTGTACCTAGAATCATATTTAGACAGCGTATATACAAAATAAACAGTAAGGGTGACAAAATTCCTCCCTGACAGACTCCTTTAGATGAAAGTCTAGGACCATATAAATGACTATTATATTTAACAAAAACTTCTCTGTTAGATAAGAATTTTTTTAACCAATTAACAATTTTTCCAGGAAGTCCTAACAATAGAAGTTCATGGCAAAGTATATCAACATTCAAGTTGTTAAATGCACCTGCTATGTCAAAGAAAACAGCAATCATATGATTATTCGCAACCATAGAATTATGTATGTCAAGCTGTAATTGACAGATACTCTCCCTAGCTGAGCGATTTCTGCGAAAGCCAAATTGATTAGAAGGTAAGATACCATTCTGTTCTACATAAAACTCTAATCTTTGTTTCAACAATTGTTCAAAAATCTTTCCTACGCATGAGGTTAGCGCTATAGGGCGATAAGAATCAGGACATAGCTTGGGCTTATTAGGCTTTAAGATAGGCACTAGACAATCCATTTTCCAGTCTTGCGGTATATTGTTAGATTCCCAGAGTAAGTTCAAAATTTTTAAGAATATATGTAAACTCTTTTTGCTTAACTGTTTAAAAAGAGCATATGGTATACCATCAAGACCAAAGGCAGTATCTCTCCTAGATGAAATTGCAGAAATTAATTCATTGAGTGTGAATGGATTGCATAGAAAATTATTGGTGGCATTTAAGTTTGTACTATTGTTAAGGAAATTGGATTTCTGAAGTGCATAATCTGGAGTATATTTTCTTAAAAAATCTGCTATCCATGAGTCTGATTGGTTATAGCTAGCGACATATGTTCTATTAAATTTACGCATGTATTTCCAAATGATGGACATAGGAGTACATCTATTGAAAGTTTCACAGAGGGACTTCCACCCATTTTGCCTTTCTATCCTCAAGGTTAGTTTTTTAACAGCACGAAGTCTTTTGAAATCCAAATAATTTTCTTCTGTAGGGTAATTTTTATACTTTAAATATGCCTCTTTGAAATTCAAAACTACCTCTGCACACTTAGAATTCCACCACGGGAGAGAGCCTTTATGAGATCTAGGATGAGGACAAGACGACTGATTATTATTATTATTGTTCACAGATCCACTCGGGCTAACGTGACCTGAAATAGATTTCACTGCTGCTTCGTGCAGGAACCCACAGAACAGCGAATATGAATTTAGAGGATCCAAATAATTAGGCGTGAAGCCTTCCAACAGAGTGTCTACACAGTCACTAAACACTTTCCAATCCACCCGCTTGTAATTGGGGTGGACGGGTAAATGTTGACCATTACAACTACCAGTATCTGGTTCTGAATCATTGCTATCACCCCCAAGCACTAATTTAATAATTACTGGAAGGTGATAACTTGTACCAAGAGGGTGATCAAGAACTGACCATTCGCAATGAAGTGCTAGTGATGGTGAAATCAAGGAAAGATCGAGTGCATTTGGACGCCATGTCAATGAGCCAATTGTTGTTGTTTGACCATTATTAAGTAGAACCAAGTTATTATTGTCAACAACTTCCAAAAGATCCCTTCCACGAGGGGAGTCGGAATTGCAACCGTAAGAAGTATGATGAGCATTGAAGTCACCTGCTAACAAGAATGGACTAGGAATCGATTTTACCAGTGCATCAAGCTTAGTTTTGTTGAAAACTGGATTAGAATTTTTAGGACAATAGATGCTGCATATACTAATATCTTTACTGTTCACATTAATTTTGACACAAATATTTTGTAAAGAGTTGTCATATTGTGTGCTTAGTTTCGTATAATTAATACTTTTGTGAATAATAATGGCTACACCATTGTGATCGTTTCCACAATCATTACGTTCTACATTATAGTGCCTGATAGAGAAATTTTGATGTGCTTTAAACCATGTTTCTGATATTATTGCTATATGTATGTTATGTGTATAAAGGTAATTGATAAATATGTGCTTATTACTATTTAGACTCTGAGCGTTCCACTGTAGAATATTCAAATAATCCATTATAGGGGACGGGGGAGTTTATTACTGAGAGTTTTTTGGAGAGTCTCTTTAATGGACCCCGAATTTATAGGAACATCTTTGTTGTTGATAATTTTCATTATTGTTTCGACCAATATATTGATGAATGTTTCTGATTTCATAAGATTGTTGACTTGTACGTCAATTGTTCTTGCAGTCAATTTTGGGAATGATTTTTCGTTGAACAATTCTGAATAGGCAGGCGACCCTGATTTTACTTTATTTTCTTCAATTTTCTTCTTTTTAATGGGGCATGAAGCAGAGATGGCAATGTGATTACCGTTACAGTTAACACATTTGGATTTTTCAGGGTCAATCTGACAGTTTTTATAGTTGTGACTTCCAGCACAAACTGAGCATACTTCAGCGTTTCTACAGAATTTAGCGATGTGTCCGTATTTCATACACTTCAAGCACTGCTTCACTGGAGGAATATAAGCACGTACTTCGTGGCGCCATGAATCTAAGTAGATATGTTCTGGCAAGTTGGTGGAGGCGAAAGTTACGGCTACTGTCTGTGTGGGAATAAAGGTGATAGCACCTCCATCGCTCCTTATTTTACGCATAAAACGCCTTACTTGTATTACGTTTTTAGAGCTGCCGATCAGGGAGAAAATCTGTTTGTTAGACATTTCAACAGGCACGGAGGTAAGAACTCCAGTTGCCTCAGTATCACCAGCGGGTATGGTTGCCTTGAAAGACAATTGTTCCAGAAGTTTTCTATTTTTAAGGAACGTGTTGGCATTATTGGGTACATCAAATGTAATTCCCACCTTGTACTTGTTTATAGATTTTAGATGCATGACACCGGAGACCCCATGTTCGCGCAAGCCTTTGGACAAAGACATACGATCCCTGTCGGTAAAAACTGTGTTTTCCATCATATGCTGCAGAAAAACAATGAACTCTGTTTTCTTCGAATCTTCAGGATATTTACGGGAATACCCTGGCACCTTATAAATTTCATACTTATCTATTTTTTTATTCAACTTAGGTGGTCCCATTGTCTCCGAGTCCGTCGAAGACCCATCTTCGGAGAGCGAGGAAGGCAACGCCTCCGACGCAGGGAGATCCTCCTTCTTACGCTTTCTTCGTTTCGTCATGTTTGTCGAAACAAGGAAAAGTATTTCCTTGTTAAAATTAATTTAAACAAATCTTTTAAAAAACGCGCCTTTCCACTTTCACGGTTCCCGCCTTTTCCTCAGAAAGTACAACGACTGGTTCCTCCGCTCGATTAGAGTTTTTTTGTTTCTTTTTTGGTTTTGGCATCACACTATTTGCATTCTGCTAGTGATAAGAAGTTATTAGAACATTTCAAGTTTTTGATGGTGAAATAAGCCATTATCATAAATGACTTCAACAGAAAGTTAATCACGACGAAGTAATGGATCTATTAATAAAATATTCTGTATAAACTGACGCCGTTTACGGTTAAACGAAATAATTGGCTTTATAATAAATCGACAAAGGTTAGAGGTAGCCTTTAGTGTTTGTTGATTCTCTTCTTTTGTGTTGCAATTCAATTATTTATTTTTATCTTTTGACATCATCACAATGCTCTTAGATACGTCAACTTATGTACACTTTAGATAAGTATAATACATAAAACTACATAAAAACATAAATAGAATGCGCAGAGCTAGATTATACCCAAGCCTATTTATTTAATATAATAAAAGGCTCTGTCCTGACTGACTGACTGACTGACTGACTGACAGACAACGCACAGCCCAAACCGCTGGTTTTACAGACTTGAAATTTGGAGGGTGTATTCGTCTCGATACGGAGGGGTGCACTAAGAAAGGATTTTTCGAAATTCGACCCCCAAGGGGGGAAAAAATGGGGGGAAGTTTGTATGAAAGTCCTTTGTTTTTGGACTTTTAGTCACGAAAATTTGGATTTGGATAGTTCATACAAAATAAAAAATGCTGTTTTGATATTTTTATCGACAGGGACGATTGAAGGGAAAGGGGGGGGTGGAATGTTGTATGGAAAGTTCTTTGTTTTTGAAGTTATAGTGATGAAAAATTGTATATGGGTAGTTCATTCAAAGGGGGGAAGTGAGGGTTTGGGGAGGGGGGAGGGTAGGTTAGGTTATAGTGTAGTATTAGGTTAGATATTTGGGTAGTTCATTCAAAGAATGGAAGTTTTGGGGGGGGGGGGGGGGAGTTGGTAGAGTCGGTAGAGTCGGTCGAGTCGGTCGTGTCGGTACAGTCGATAGAGTCGGTACAGTCGGTAGTGTCGGTAGATTCGGTAGAGTCGGCAGAGTCGGTAGAGGCCGGGGAGTTGTGGGGGGGGGGGGGATTTTAGGAGCGGGCCTAATTTCTTCCGCACGCGGACGAAGTCGCGGGGGACCTCTAGTCATTAATATAATGATCTTACTCGTAATAAGCTTAGATAGATATATTAGGGATCTAGGGTTCTTCGCAAAGATTTTTGTTTAAAATAAAATAAAACAACCACGTCAGTCCCAAGTAACATAGTGTTTAATGCCTTATGCAACGAGATGAAAATACGATATGACATTCTGAAAAAATAAATAATCTTTATTTTTTTCTCATTTTTGTGTCACAGTTTCATCAGCTTTGTTGAACGTTCTTTTTGCTTCTATTGCCGACAATAAGATAACATTTATTTACAGCATTAAAGCATGTTCATATTAGATAACATTGAATCTAAACATGTTACATTTACTTAATTTTGAATTGAAAATAAAACGTTATAACTGTCGGGATAATTAACAATACACCGTTTTTTACTTCCGAATATTATGTTATTATTTTATAATTAAATTAGCCTCTATCTAGGTACAAACTTATAGATTCAAAGCTATTTAATTTGATAAAAACATTCCTGACCATTATAAATATTTACAAAACAAAGCAACGTGATTGGAAGTATATCTAAGTACTCGTACGTGTACAGCTATTAATATCAACATTGCTTGTGGTAATGACATTTCTTCTCTACGAGAAAAGGTATGAAGGTGCTTCAGAATTCCTGTACACATTTTATAGTATACAATATGTAACAAATGGTTCAACAATACTGAAGGGTATGTATGTAGATATGTTGTTAAACATTATGAACAACTTTTACTAGAGCCAAACATGAAATCGCGAAAAAAAATAAGCTGTTCCATACAAATAGTTCATTGACATTGAAAAAAATGTATGGAATAGCTGGTTTTAATTACGCGATTTCAGGTTTGGCCCATAGTATAAGTTGTTCATAATCATGGGTACATACATACCCTTCAGTATTGTTGAACCTATTTGTTACATATTGTATAGAGATATATTTATTGAAATTAGGAGTTAAGCAATTAATGAATTCATATATATAACATTTAACTCTTAGTAATACTTAGCTCGGTAGATTAAAATATAAGACAGACGCGTCGGACTACTTGAACCCTACTTGATTTCCGAAATTGTTTTGCTATGAATAACGCCGTTGTATTAATTACTCTACACATAACTTTTGGTACTAAATCTTGTTTTAGTATATAATCATTACTTTTTGTCATTATTGATAAATGTCTACATTAGATACAACAATATTTTTTTGATAACTGTGATCATTTGATACATTTTTTTATAACTGTCATCATTTGATACAACAATATTTTTTTGAGATTTCTGTCACTCTTTAAGTAGGTATTAGATAGTGAGTAGAATTAATAGGCTGGCAAATCAACCCTAGTTTTTGATAACGTTGAAAGTCATGTTTCATATCACAGTGGCAGAGATTCATCGTCGAATAAGTTTATAATTATTTTATATCTTTTCAAATGTCATAATTAAGCATTTTATAGCTTACATTGATTCTTTCGTATTCAATATTCTATACAAAAATAAACTTACATAATATAGCTGACAGCTGGACTAGAAAACTAGGTAGATACTCAGTCTAACATTCATATGTATAATAAGCTATTATACAGCTGACATAATTAAATAGTTACGCAACACTGCAGGAGAGATTATATTTATTACAGCGATTAAGAGCTTGATATGAATCAAATAATGTTTAATTTTAATATTACAATAATTTATTTCGTCGTGTGCTTGGGCTTATGATTTATTTTTATTCGTGTTATTTTTCTGAGCTGCAGAAACAAATCAAAAAGATACTATTGCGATACAAAACAGTTAAAAACAGTTCATAGAAATTTGAACCCACACAGTAAATAAAAAACCATATAATGAAATTCTGATAAAGTTTTCTTAACTAACGTTTACAGATAAAGTAGTTGCGAAATAAATAACATATGTAACACAATTCCAAAATAAAAATAAAATACTACAGTCACCAATTTATTCAGTGTATTTAGTCCACTCCAGGATAAAAACCTTAGCTTTTCCGGACATAATTTGCCTTTTCTAAGGCACGTCATATCAGCCTGATTTTCTGGCATAATCGACTTCATTTGTTGGCATATAGTAACGGAATGATCGAATTAGCTTCTATGCGTTTAATTTTAAGCTATTTTAATTTCGATTTTAATCTCACTAATACATTTCCAAGCTTGGAAGTTTTCATTTCTCTTTCGTAAATACTTTTAATTTTAACTACTAGTCTTGATAAGGCTAGACTACGAAGTCTGATTAAATAATTTTGAACACCAAAATGTCACAAAACGGATGGTGTTAACATTTCAAGTAGTAATTAATAAAATAATAATTAATAATATAATATTAATTACTTAAGTCATTTCATAATAAAACTCATAAGATACAATTTTGTTGTCAGCTGCACATTTGATATGTGTTTCTTTCAAAATAATAGCTAGCGTCTATTTATGAGATCTATAATTACAAAAATATATTTAGGAGCATAACAAATGTATAAGCTTTCTAGCCTTACCAAAATTTTACTAGATGAGAGCAAATTATACATAATTATTACAGTATGTAGGGAGATGTACTTTAGAAGTCCCAAAGTTAGTCTGCTCCTGTGTTATTGTGGATATCGTTTAACGTCGTTCCAGGAAGTATTAATATATAGATAAAACATAGATAAGCTTAATACTAGTGTATTTTTATGTGGTTATTTGCTTAAATTATTTCATATTTGACATTTTCTCTGAGAAATGGTCAAGAACACCTGATCCTCGTTTTTTTCTTTTAATAATATGTACAAAATCCGTTTTTGTGTATGAACTCGCAAGTTGGGAAGCCACAATACATTAAATAACATGAAGTAGAAAATTGTATACTTACTATAATTATAAAATTGTATCCTCTAAACTTATAAAATAATTATTGTAATATACATGTGCTAAGTATATGAAAATTAGAAAAAAATGTACAAGATTAGGTGGAACGGTAGTACTAAGCCGAAAAAAGCTCACCCGACTCACAATTATAAACAACTTTTACAATGATACAAAATCCGCTCAATATGTTTTGATATGGAGAAAGATTAGAATAGATATTACATAATTATTATGTTTTTAATTTTAATTATTACTTAGTTTAATTATTATTACGATTTTGCTAACGTATTAATTTCGGACATAAATACTAAAAAAACATATATAGCAAAAACACTTCATATTATAAACTTAAATTTGCCATGTACTTAAGTTATTGTCTTAAGTTTTTATTGAGAGTTTCGACACTAGTTAAAAACTACTCTTAATCATTCTCAATAGAAATTATTTTTGTTTGTAGTCCATAATGGTGAATAGTTAGTTTTATTAAATAAAGTCTTGATTGAGAATATTTAAAAATCAAATTTCCATTTACGTAGTCGAGTGTAGTGATCTTACATAATATAATGTCGATTTATCATAGGAGTCAGTTTACTAATATGACGATTTTTACTGGCAGGGCGTTTCGCAATGGCACACAGCAGTTTTTCTGGAATTTCAGCGTTGGTCACATGGTAAAAGTTGTTAATATTGTTGAGTACAAAGAGCTCCTTTCATCTTAGTACCGATTTGCGTAATCCCGTAAGACAAAAAGTTTTATTTTTAAATTTCTCGGTTTCAACTTTTTTATTGCCAGCAATAATAATAATGCTTAGCCCGATAAAACAATTCTATGCATAAGTATAGGTAAAAGTAAAACAATTTAACTTATAAATATACCTATTTGAGTAACACTATTATTGCTCCTGTTTATTCAATGTATATGTCTTCTATAGGATACGCTGTCTCTATGAACTTCTGGTAGAATCGCTGGAACGCTCGCCTGTAAAAATAAATTGTTTAGGGCCATTTGTCTGTTTTTACTTTTTACCTAACCTCTTGTAGGCCAGTCATCAAAGACATCTTATGTCGCAATTATTTGCACCGAACTGATTTTATGGGATGTTGTTAGGATAAAAGAGCTTCAAAAGAATTGTGCTAGCTACGCGGGGTGGTGCTCCAAAACATCACTTTTTTCAGATCTTGACTTATAAGTTCTAAAAAATTTATCCCAATAAACAGTCATACTGCCCACTTTTAATGTAGACAAAATTCGCTACACGGGCTCAACTACAACTCTATGTAGGTCTAATAACCCGAGATAATTATAGCACATCAAACATTGGCTATTTTCCCCAAAAAGTTCGTAATTATAAAACAGTATTAAACCAACACTGTTTTTAATCAGTTTTATTATTACATACAGTTGCGCCGATGTATCAAGAGCTCGTTTCACAATATGATCACAGCAAATATCTCCTAAAAATAAATCAAAGTAATTGTAGCTATATCGTGATTGTATCCTTCCGAGCGTAATATCGGCTATAATACTCAATCTACGAGAAAAGTCATAGAAAATGAAAATTGTATAGCAGTTATTTAGCATAAATTTAATCATAAGAGAAACCCTGTAGAAAGAATAGTTCCCTTGTTAACTATCATAGGACTGTAATGACATTATTCTATTAAGGATTTTATAAATGACAATGACTCTCTCCGCAATCTGTGTTCAATATGTGAAAACGATTAATGCTATTATTGTTATTTTGTGTTATTTATTGTTATTTTGTTGAAATTTATGTTAGTAATCAAATTAATGTGAAATTGTATTGACTCAACTTGACGTTCATAAGTGTACACTGATGTACCCATATTTGACAATAAATGAATTGACAAGATGGTGACTTTTTAGTGGGATGCATTTTTTAGAAGTTATAAGATAAGATCTGAAAATCAGTCACGCGATTTTATTGTCTGCGGTGACTGGCATATTAATATGTTTTTTGAGAAAACTCGTGCTACTTAATAAAAATAATAAAACAATCTGCATTGTGATTTGTACACACGATTGGTGCGTCATCCCAAATTTGCACCTGCTGCGTCTGCATATCGAAGATGATTTTACACACTCTTATTCTCACAAAAAACTAGTTTGTCTTACCCTACAGCTTCGGCCACAGGCCTCGTAGACTCTTGTCCTCGAAAAACGTGGCAAGCAAACCGCTGTAGAGTGGGGTGTTTAGTGATGAAGCCCAGGTAACGATGGTCTCGTGGATGGAACGCGCAGAATGATACATTCTTGAGCGAATAAAAATAGTCGATACAAGGCCCGCTGCGATTCCCCTGGAATACAACATAAATATCATCGTCAAACATATTTAACGTCTAATATCACTTTCATGGGCTTCATGATTAGTTTTAGTAATGTTATGATCTGACCAGAAACAAATTCTGGCAACACTCAACCAAAATTCTGACAACCCCAGAACCTCACGAAAACGATGTTATTAATTTATGATAATAATCATTATCAACATTTTTTTTGGATAAACTGAAAAAATAAAGAAAAATATTAAAATCAAGTATGTATACCATAGATCCCATTTGTTGAGTACTTTCTTTATATTTGTGTATCTACACCTTTGAGAGAGCTAGATCCTCCAAGATCTACACTTACAGCTAACACTGAGGTATGCGCAGTTTATAAACAAAACGTCGCGTCGTTGGTATCAAACAAAAGTGTATACCTACCTACATCCCAATAAATTTATGACGGCACTGTTCAATGCGATAAATTGATTGATTGAAGCGGTGGCGGCAACGCGGGTATGAAACATGATGACTATAATGCATAATTTTAGAAACTAGCACTGATTTTTAAGAACGTGATTGCGTGATAAAGTTCAAGTTAAAATTCAAAATTCAAATTTTTTATCATAGATTTACGTGAGTGAAAATGAGGGTATTGCATAAATTGTATGCGAAAAGCTGTAATATTTACATAATTATATTAGTATATATAATAAATATAAATGCTAATAATACGATTCTTTATATTTGAGTAGTAAGAGTCGTAGTAAACTAAATCTTCTATATTTCACTGTTCTACCGGTGTTAGATCGAATTTAGTAGAGCAACACATATGTAAATTTAATCGTGATGTCTGCCGATACTGATGTGATTAAGTCGTGCCAATAGTTGTATATTTGATCTTAAGGCTTAGTTGAATTCTATTTTTAATATTGCCACAGAATTGGATAAAACTGAAAACACACTTACATCTGGTTTGGATCGATCGACCATGCGAAGACCCTGATCCGAAACTTCTAATATGCAAGCTTGCAACGCTGGTTCTACTGTACAGTCGCCAACTATCTTTTTAACCGCCTGGCATACAACACCTGTGCCCTTGTGAGCTAGCGTCTCTACTGAGCCCATATATCTGAAATGAAATACGAATAAAATTTCAATACTTAAGTGACAGTAGTTTCTAACCATTCGTCAAAATCATAACCTTTTAGCAAAATACTAACCCTAATAAGTAACGTTCTCTTTTGACTTTAGTATTTGCTGGATCAAAATCACTATAGTCCATGTCTACTGCATATGCTGATGGGAATATGCCTTGCTGTCCTGTCCTCAGATTTACACCTGAAATCAATGTACCATTTGCTGTTAAATACAAACAAAATTAAGTTCACCTCTATTAATCGCGATGTAATTAATGTACGTGATATTAACTTGGTGAAGAGATAAGATATATTTTCCAAATGCAGCTTCGTCGTTGTAACAATGCACTTTTAAAAAAAATACATCTGACTTTAATGGGAAGTTTTCTGACAGCTGTCAGAACGTAGTTCTGCATCCAAAGGATAGCCGGCGCTGGCAAGATATGGCTCACTATTTTTCGCATTTTTCTTGTGAAAAATCAGTTCACTTACTTTCACTGCTTTATTTCACAGTTCGCGTTCTTGGTGAAGCGCCTTTCCAAGTTTTCTTGTATCATTTGTTGACATTCTGATAAATTGTTATTGTACGTACACAATACGTACGTACGTAATTGTTTTGTTGTTATTGTTGTTGTACGTTATTGTTATTATTTTTTGTGGATTAGTTATTGCTGTTTTTATTGACAGTATTTAATTTATTAAAAGGAAAGACGTACTTACTAATTTGCGTGCAATAACGAAAGCTTAAAAAATACTATGGGTAATTACTATGTTATACAATCAATAACCGCAAAAAAGCATGACAGATCTGATATAAATGAAATAAGTTTACTTTTTATTTTTTGACCCTTTTACTTTGCATCATTCGTTCAAAATCTTCCGAACCACAGACTAGATAATAGTGAAACTGTTCAGGCACATGTCTCTTCGTCACCATGTAACGGATTTTTATGAACTATATTTTTTTACAATAACGTAATCGTAACGTAACAATAACAATTTATCAGAATTTCAACAAGAAACCTGTGGACATGGGTATGTCCTAAAACTGCATCCAGAACCACTGGAGGACGGGCAGCAGCGTCCTTTCGGTTAGCAGTGGTAAGCATTCTGCTATCTACAAGCCGCCGCCAAGCGTGGGGATTATGGCAACCCCTCCCTATTAAGGGGGAGATCTTCGTCCAGCAGTGGACGTCACGACTAATACAAGAAAACTACAAGAAAACTTGGAAAGGCACTTCACCTACGAACGCGAACTATGAAGTGAAGCAGTGAAGGTGAGAACTGCTTATTCCCTTGAAATATGCGAAAAAAAGGGGTCCATATATCGCCAGCGTGGTCTATCCTTTGGCTATAGAACTACGTTCTGACAGCTGTCAGAAAACTTCCCACTGAGAAACTCCTTTTTTGAAGTCAATTGAAAAAGAGAAAAAGTCTTAAATTAACGCTTAATATATGTCAGTTCCACACCTTCACACCATAAGTCGTCAGCTTCTTTTTGTACATAAATTGGATCTCCAATTTCAACTTCTATCTCATCGTGATGCCGCGGATTAAACTTATGCAGGCCTCTGTGTGTCGCTTCGAGCATTTCAAGTTGACTGTGAGGTACTGTAGTCATGTTTCCACCGAAATTAAGGCCGTTAATGCTGCAGCTTGATGATGGAGACACTATAACAACAACAACTGTGTTACAAGAATTTACAGATGGCGCAATCAACGCTTTAGTTGATAGCTTAAACAGTTTGAAAATTATGATGGGTAAGGCAAAAACTTCTGTAGCTTAATTGGCAAAGCAGTTGGGACGGAAACCCAGAGATTGCTCGTATGCAGGTTTAACTCCTGACAGAGGTCATCATTTCTCTTACTGTCTATGCATCAAAAATACTAGAAAAAATATAGTTTTACGGTATTTGTGAATTAAGACGTTCAACAAACATAATTTTTTGTAATACTGGTCGCCTTTTACAAAAAACCAGGTTGTATAAAATAAGTATTTTTTTAAACCAGTTTGCGTTAGACCACCAACTCTCCTGTATAATGGTCGAAGTTGAATAAAGCAGACTATAATTTGATTAACCTATCCTTGCAACATGTTAAAGATAAGAGCAATTCAAGGCAAAGTAAAAATTTACACAATTCACAAAAAATACTAAAAGATTCTTACCATTTTGTTGCAATGGCGTTGGTGATAAGCTCTTGGGCCCTGTGTCAATCGGTGAATGTGCAGTACTATGTCCACTGTCTACATCTCCAAGACTCTGTAACCGTTCCGAGTCGGGGCTTGAATCTTCGTCCAGTAGATAGCCACATTTCAAAACAAGCAGTGGTCGGCCCTGGCAACCGGGCCTGATGAGCAACCCGGCCACCGAGCCCAACTCATCAGCCAGAGAAGCCGGCTGACTGCAAGCTAGGATCGATGCTGAAAATATTAAAAAACTCCTCAATGTTGGTAGCAAAACCAAATTTACATATATTAATTCCTCGATGACGTAGTTAAACAATTTTGTTTAATATAATCTTATATTTGGTGGATTGACGCACAAAAGTTTTAAGAATTACAAGCATTCTGGCCACCTTTCCATCATCATGGGGCTTTTAGTTTAAATTTTAAGTTTTGTATTTTGTATTTTTTTTATTATGTAGGGGTTGTTTTTACTATGTAGGGTTTATTTAGTTTTTAGTTAGTTATAATTTAATTTCAGTGTATAATTGTATTTTATTTTCAAAGAAATTACAATAAGTAAGTAAGTAAGTAAGTTCGTATAGGCTGAGTGGCTAGCCCTAGCGTTAGAGTTAATGTGCCGCCTCAAAGCCTCAGCCATGTCAGAATTACAATAAAACAGCAGAACAAAAACACGAAAGTTGTTTTTATAGATTTAAACAAGAAAAAAGAAGGCTGTGAATTTAGCAGTTTGTATGTATGCAGGTGCATACTTATATGCATGTATATCGTATATGTAAGTATTACCGTAACGTTAAGTAAATGTTTTAGTCAACGTCTCTTAGAATTTGACATAAAATAAAAATATATCAGATTAGGCACTCACATGTACAACTGCAGTATAATTTTCTATGTCTAAAGAACAATTCTAAAGTATCAGTGAATTAGAATTCAATTATTTTTGACCTGATTTTATTACCAATTCGATGTGTTATGGTAGTGTACTAGCTTTGATTAAGGAAGATAGAGAACTGAGATTGACTCTTCCAAGCATAGTAGTGTCAATTATCTTAATTACGAGCAGATTTCTGATTTACCTTTCTTGTACTTGTACATGACTTGTATGTAACTAGATGTGATTGAAAATTCTCCTACTTACTACATTATTTAAACTGAACTGATAATAACAAAATTTCGCGCGTTAGCTCAATGAGGCTTTTAAAAAAGACATGCAGAAATCAATATACCAATAAATAAATCGCATACATAGCCAGTCATCCAAACACATGAATATATATACGTCGCAAGCACTATTTCCATACTCGATTGTAACGCATATGATGTTTGAATAAAATAATTTATATAAATTGATACTCACATTTCTTGTTCTTTGGGATTTCCGGCAACTTTCGTCTCCTTCTTTCTCCGTTTGTAAAAGTTTGATGGCGTGGGCTCCGGGGTGATTCTGTTGTCTCCGGCTGAGGAGTCGGCGAGCCCTCGCCTTGCTGAGACGCGGCTGTTGGCTCCGCATCTCCTACGCATCCCCTGTCCTCTTCCGGCGAGCCTTCACTTTTTGAAGATGGCGACTCGTCTTCAAATCCCACATTTGGCACAAGCCTATCAATATCAACAACCACATTGTTTTTAGATATCACTAGCTGATATTACATAACTACACTAAAGTAACGCCCTTTTTTCATGATAAATTAAGTGTCACACGATGCACATTTATTTTGGTACGTAGTACACCAGCGCCCAGCGATGAAGTTTATATGAGTAAATTAATGGAAAATGTTGTACTTACGAATAAAACGGCGTGGGGGCCTTAATGTGTTGTGGTAATCTATCGAAAACACGGCGGAACTCTTCAAATTCGCTATCAGCCATGTCGCCTTATACACCTGATTGTCTGAAAGAGCGAGTCTCGCATGCGCGACTATAACCTGGTGAAATATCGACCAGGCGAGTTCGCCTGATGAATAGAACATGTCTCTCATCCGCTGGGTCGATGCGCGCGCACCCTGGCGCTCCATAACGCACGCGTCAAATGTCACCCTATAATGCAAACTTATATACCAACTATACCAACCCGTTGTACCGATCATGCGTCATAGGGAAACCCATTCATTACGAGTAGGTACTACGTATATAAAGATCTTGACAATGAATGGATGCTGAACTATTATATTTAATAACGAGATGAACTGTGATATTTATAGTTCTATGCTACGTTTGCCAAACTTGATAATGGTCACATAGGTAATCGTTCATCTGTACTCGTACGAAACGGTTTGATTCCACTTTCTTTATTCGAACTGCTGAACAGTGGAATGCGCTGCCCGAGTGGGTTATCCCCGATAATTATAATCTGGGTGTCTTCAAATCGCGAGTGAATCGGTTTTTTCTAGGCAAGCGTGCTCCATCGTAGGCTGCATCTTCGTTTAACATCAGACGAGATGGCAGTCAAACGCAAGCCTATAAATAGAAATTAAATAAAAAAAATGTAATACATGTAACCCTCTTTTTGTTAAATCATGAGATTTGCTAAATATACAGTTGGTCAAGGTTAAGTACTGTCGATACAAAAACTTATCTTGATATTACTTAAGATACATAGAACAGTCGATGCAAGTGAATATAAAATATAATATAAATTAAAAATAAATCAAAACGAAAGTATTTATTAAATTTTGTGTTGAAATTTTAGAACATCAAAGATGAGGTTCCTGTTAATACCTCAGTTGAATTTTCAAGTGTTTAGATTTATAGAGCCGTCTCTATATATAAACGAAAGAAACTCAAGAAAGAAGGATATCGGTTTTTTATTTATTTATTTTTAGGCTTGAGTTAACATCAGACGTGATGGCAGTCACATCTTGTCTGATGTTAAGAGTGCGCCTAATGCCAGAAAAATATCAGATTTCACCCGCGCGTCCTGCATTAGTTTAGAGTCGAAAATCGCATGATACAATTGATGATGATAATGGCTTTGAGAAATTTAGGCGAGATTTTATTTCATTATTCAAAAAATAGGCATGAAATAAAAATAAATAGCGGTTACTCTGCTAAAACATTCGTATGGCTGTGTAATTCGTAAAAAATAGTGTGGTGCTGTCGCTGATAATTTAGAGCATACAATACAATACAATACAACTTTAATGCACACCAAAAATATAGAACAACTTACAACTAATCAGGGTACATAATTTGAAGCATTTGAATTAAAACAGTTTTTTTTTGTTAGTAATTTGTAATATTATTTTTTACTAAGCCAGATTAGTAGAGTACAATATAGTAAGGCGACTCAAAAGAACAAAACCGTTCGAGTTAGTTTAATAAAATGAATTATAATAATAAGCATAGTGTAACCAGTGCAAGTGCTGACCCTGAAGAACACGCGATCAAAGTGACTTCGCCTTAATAGAGACAATAAGAAACGTGTTATTGGACACATTCTTAGAAATACTTATAATTACCTAATATATTAAGTTAGAACTAAATTACTTATTAGCGGAATAAGCTAGATTGTAATTAAATTAAGGTATACTATTATAGAGTACACTAATTAAAAAACAAAAAAAAAAAGATTAGTAGAGAAGCCAGAAAGTACCTACCGATTTTTCAACAATGCAATACAATACAATAGTTTAATGATAACACCAAAGTTACACGTCAAATTTCATTATGTATGTCACAAAAATAAACACTATAAAAATAAATAATTATAAAAATACGATAATAATCGCTTATTTATAATAAGCTTCAATTTCCTACGCTCTGAGTTTGGTTTACAAGCACTCGGAGGAAGGAGCATCCCGAATGGAAGCTGGTATGCGGTTGTAGATCGCGGACCCCAAAATATACACTGACCTTTCCGACTTGACGAGAACGTGCACCGGGGTTATCAGTTGGTCTTTGTTTTTATTGCTTCGTAAATCTAACTGAGCGCCCGTTGGAACGTTTCTAGGTTTACATGGGTGAACAGGGCTATATACCTAGTAAATAAACTCACTCATTATGGTCACATGTCAAGATATACTTTCAAACGATTTTTTATAATGTCCGTTCGGTTACAGTTGATATGGACGATAGAAAACAGACTCCTCTAAGATATATAAATACATACACATAATAACAGCGTGCTACGTACCTACACTTTTCAAATCGTAATAGCTAAAAATAAGAACAAATAATTCGATTTTCAACATTTTCGGTCATCAAAGAATTTCGAATTGTAACAAGGTCAAGCTTGTAAATTTGAGATTATCTTTGATAAGAAAACGTGCATTATTGTACCCTACCCTTGCCCCGTATGAAATGAAAACAGGCCAAAATCTATAGTAAAAACTTAGTCATGAACTTGTAAAAATATATTTAGTTCGAGTGGTTCCTAGTACCGTTCAGGGTGCGGCTGTGTCAATTGCTACTGGTGGCCGAGCGGCTTACTGTGTTGACTTTGCACTTGGAACGTGCCTTGGAGAGTTCCAGTCGGCTTTGTCAATAGTAGACTAGATTTAGAAGATATAACCGGAGAGCAAATTTTTTTTTACAACTAGAAACTTTATTATTGTGGGTCAAAAAGGTAATTAAAAAAAAAAATTATAGTAAAGTTATCTAAGAATATATTTCTAAATAGAATACAATTTAAAACTAATCACATACAGTACAAACAAAAAAATATTATAACAACAATAGATGTTAATTAACCATAAATAACCAAAGGGCCTGAAACGTGGCGTGGTTAGCAGAATTTTTCGTTGCCACAATAATTCGTATCAACCGTTATGCCAAGGCAAGGACAAAAGTAATGAAAAAAGTGACTGACTTACAAATTACTAAACTTATTATAGTATAAAAGCTTAAACTAAAATCTAAATGATGGAAATGTGGCCAGAATGCTGGCGGCGTGGCCACGTTGGATGGCAATGCTATGTTTTTGGCCAAAACTTATTCATTTTTTATATAAAAAATACATGCAATTAAAATATTTAAAAAAAATACATTTATTTAGTATTTTAAAAATATTTTTACCTCAATGTATTTATTTATGTAAATAAAAATTATTACATTATCATAGCCAACACAAAAAAAACCCATAACTTGATAGAAAACACCTTTAGTATATAGCATTTTTTAATTATAATTTCATATTTACGGTGAAACAGACCAATATTTTATAGGTGCAATATACAACGTTATTTTTAGTATGCTGCAAACCTGAAAGTAGGTTGTTCATAATCACTAGGAGAATTGATTGACATAGTTTTTAACCTACGTTACATTTGGTCCCAAATATGTTTAAAAATAGTACAATTTGGACACACTTATTAGCACCGCAAATCCATGATCGCCGGCGGCGGCGGCAACCCATTGATGCGGCGGCGCATCCCCACCCTCTAACCTACCGAGCTTGCGTTGCGGCACAAAATATATAAGTACAGAAGTCAATCACATGTATGTACTTCACTTTTCAAACCTACTCTCGGCGGTCGCGCTAGGGTTGTCAACTTTGGCGGCGGTGGCAGCGCGGGCGGCCGGCTCGCCAAGCAGTTACTATCTTAACTGTTTATAATATCGAGATGAGCGTATTTTTTTAGCATCCATACGTAAAAATACAAACATACATACATAGACTGCTAAAACCATAATCCTTCCTTTTGGCTTCGCCGTTAGTCGATACTTAATTAAGAGGCGTAATTTTATCGCAGTTATTATATAAGCAAAGAATGCTGACTCTACCCAGCATATATATACTAGAAGCGGTAATGTTTGTAAGAAAACACCCATATCTATTTATCACCACTACTAACGCCCGCAGACTAAACCAGCTCGTGGCGCCGGAACCACTACTAGAAATTGTTAGAAAGGGACCGGAATACATGCTAATAAAAATATATAACAAACTACCAAAAGAAATTAGAAACGAGCCTACAGAATCAGTTTTTAAAAGTAAAGTTATAAATATCTTAATAACCAACTGTTATTACAGTATTAAATATTACTTAGACGAAAAAACGTTTCAAACTCTTTAACACAAATATTGTTTATCTAACATGTACCTAGCCAGTTAAGATTTATTTTGCCACACCCTTACAGGGTCCATGTATTGTTAGTTCTGTACTAGACTAAGATGCTTGGTGCAATAAAGATACTGAATACTGAATTGGATAACGATTTTTGAAAACAAAAATATGCGATTAATTTGCATTTACTTCTTCTTCATTAGATTATTGAACACAAGGCTTACACAGCTTATATTACAATAAATACCTAATATACATTGTAAAAATATTACAATCCCACAAAGTCATGTTCGCTTTTTCGGCGCAGGGATGGGGACCGCCCTGTCAGGGCGCTTAACTACCTACCTAACTGCTCTGTATTACGGAACCATCGAAATACAAGGAAATAACTACTTACCTCTCTGAAACAACTGGTAGCTTAAAAAACGGTAATTCACTGAATTTAAACAACCGTCGCATTTTTGCACAAATTGTTCACAGACGCCTGTCTCAAGCGGACGGCACTCAGCGTTCGCACTCATCCCAACCAGTCCTTCTGTACCTATCTATTTTGACCATAATTTTGTGGGGACAACAAGCCAACTTAGCAATAGCGTGACTTACTTTAACTTTAACGTTAACTTTGTGAGTTTTAAATACTTTTGACTTATTTTTTTATAACCTTTAACTTTGAAATAAAAACTTTTTAGGGTGTTTCGGTGTTTCTCTATACTAATAATAACGTTGTATATCATACTTGGTGCCTATCTCTAAATCACCGCGTTTGTTTCGGTTGCATTAGGCCAAAATATGCGAATGCCTAAATAAGAAAATGTAAATGACACGTAGGGACGAACGTGTGCCACAGCTACACCTAAATAATAAAGAACGCTCGGGTTTGGCGTATTTCCAAATGGTTCCAAGAGTTTTCGACAGCTTTTTGTCGCAATTTGTAAGCTAAGTTGAAAGTTTATTGCGTTAACTTCTACCTACATAGTAGACAGAAGGAGTGACTTCTAGAGAACTTGAACGTAGTTTGTACGATGCGTTTTTTATTCTCTTTCTAATTATCATGCTTTTATGCTAGGTACATTGTGCTCGAGCCAATGTGGTGAAGTAATACCCAAACACACTTCGATCGGCCTATCAGTGGCACATTGAAGGCTGATTCCGCGGTAGGTATATGTCACCCACTTTACCTACAGATTTGTATAGAGGAATAATAATTTATAATCAGTGCCGTAAATAGGGCGGTGCGAGCGGTGACCAGGCGCAGGGCGCTGGTCCTGGAGGGGCGCAAAAAATCACCAGAGCATGACCAAGTTTTTAATAATTTTCTTTTCAAGGGCGCAATTATAAAAGCTCGCACTGGGCGCATAAAAGGCTATTTACGGCACTGTATTTACCTAATCCAATTTTTCGGACCTGGGTAGTGGGTATGTCCAACTGCATCCAGAACCACTGGAGGGCAGCAAGCAGCGTCATCTCGGTTAACGGTGGTGAGCATTCTGCGATTCCCAAGCCGCCTGCCATGCGTGGGGTTTATGGGTACCCTTCCCTATTAAGGGGATCATTTGGCTGACGATGATGATTAAGAATCTCACTTTTAGGCAAGATAACATTCTAGGATCAAAATCATAGTTAACTAAACCTTTGTAATGTAATTTTTGGCAACTTTACGGTTGCAAATTTTCATAACTACATCTGCATCCGATTTAACATCTCACTGTGGTCGATTCTGACGGTTTTAGTTGACAGTTCTAAACTAACTATAGTATTGCGGTCCTTGGCTAACATGCCTAGTAAAAAAGTGACAGCAATATTTTAATTAGTTTAGAACTGTCAACTAAAACCGTCAGAATCGACCACACTAAGTGTCTAAATTGCCTAAAGCAATAAAACTAGATAAATAAATAGATACATAAAAATGTTTAAATATATATAATAAACCTATTTCTGTGCAACTACAGTAAAATCTTAGAATAAAACTAGTAACAAGTGTTTAAAGTTAATTAGTTGTACCAAGAGATAAAGGACTAGCTAGCGTCGAGTTGGCTCGCGATGGTGACATTCTCCTTCGTTGTAAGACCAGTTTTTTTAAAATTATTTTCACTAATTGTCTATGCATTTGCATCCTATGAGTATCATTTCCTGGCTAGCAAACCTTTGGATACTAAGTACAGGAAATATGCCTAGGTACAGTGACGGTCATAATGGAATGGACGGGCCCAGCTCTTGCAAATCGATCAAAATTAACAAGACAACACAATCAAGCATACCTAGCTAAAAGTATGCAAATTACATTTGCCGGAAAATGGAGATAGCGAATCTAATTACTGCATGACAAAAAGAGAACACATGTACATGTATTAGAAGTGTGTATTATCGTATCCTAAGGCACGCATGTCACAAAGGCAGAGTATGACTGAAGCGAGTGGAGAGCCGGAGCTCAACATATAGTCTTCAAAATCTGTGCGCTTATTTCCCGTCCATTAATCTTATCATTTTTGCTGCCTAGGTACACTCGAAGGATATGTAGTTAGGTTAAAGCTGATGCAGATTTATATCTTACTAGCTCCGCCCCGCGGTTTCACGGGCGCACAGTGGATAGAAAACAGGCTCTTGAAGACAGGGACTTACATTTTGAAAGGTCGGTTTTTGACTTGAAATGAGTTCTACTTGTATTAACCATAATCTTGCCTTTCTTTAGCATAACATACGATCTAGTAGGCAAGTCGGCAACTTATATTTATTTCCAAAAATAAATGTATGGAGGTCACAGGAAAAAAGATCGAACAAATGACGTTTCGATCAAAAAAACGGTGATGATGATGATGAAAATATGGTATTCTAGGCAATAACTTATATCCATTTCGAGTTTCATCCAAATCCGTTCAGCTGTTTTGGCGTGAAGAGGTAACAAATACACACACATATACCGATTAACTTTCGCATTTATAATAACACTAGCTACGCCCGGCAGTTTCACCCGCGTGATAATGATAAACTGTGATGATGATTATACAAATAAAGCTCTATCTTATTCCGGGAAATAAGCTATCTTTAATCCAAGTTTCATCCAAATCCGTCCAGCCACTTAGGCGTGAAGAGGTAACAAACCAACACACACACACACACACACACACCGAGAAACTTCCATATTTATGAGATAAGTGCGATATTGAGGTAGATATCTTATAGTTGCTATGAAAAGTTGCAACTATATCATATAAAAAGCATTCATTTCATTTAAATTGAATGATAATGAACAACATAACTTCTAAAACAAAGAACTTTCCATACAACATTCTATCCCCCCCCCCCTTAAAACCCCTCCCCCCTTAAATCGTCCCTGTCAAAAAAATATTGAAAACATCATTTGAAAACAGTATCCAAATCCAAATTTTCGTGACTAAAAGTCCAAAAACAAAGGACTTTTATACAAACTTCCCCCCCCCCCCCTTTTTCCTCTGAAAAAATTCGAAAAAATCTTTCTATGTACGCCCCTACGCATCGAGACGACTACACCCTCCAAATTTCAAGTCTGTCGACCAGAGGCTTGGGCTCTACTTATAGACAAAATCAAAATACAAAAATAATATATATAGCACATACATGAAATGTGTCTTGAACATAATGCACATACATTCATAGATTAGCACACTAAGTTTAACGAGCCATGAACACGATAACGTGGGACGTGGAATACAATGAGCTTTAAGATTATACCGACATAGGGGATGTATCAGTCCAAGCATGATTATACAGAATCAGATATTAAGTGTGCTTCTAGATGTATATAACTTCGATAAAGTGAAGCCATATAATCTAAGCGACAAGCGTATTTATTAAATACCCGATATCACATCTTTAAAATATGAAATAATTAATGATATGTGAGGGAGCTTAACCTTGGACCTGGGTACCTATGTTCTAAAACTGCATCCAGAACCACCGGAAGACGGCAGCAGAGTCCTCTCGGTTAATGGTGGTGAGCATTCTGCGATCCCCAAGCCACCTCCCAAGCGTGGGGATTATCGCAAATTCCCCCTTTTGAGGGGGAGGCTATCGTCCAGTAGTGGACATCTTCTGACTGTTGATGATAATGAGGGAGCTTAAATGATAACGAGTGCCATGCATGAACTATAGTTTATTGCTTTAACCCCCCACTATCTGACAAGCCTACCCTCGTTACAACACCAAACCCAATTGCAGGTGACTAGATTGTCCAGGACCAAAGTCAGGTCCGAAGTTTTCGTAATACTACACAATAGGTATATCCAACTGTATAACTTAATTATAAAAGTGACGGGCCAAGCACGCGAGGCATGATTTAAGTCTATCCACTCTTGGGGTATGTCCTAAACCATACCCAACATACCCAACCCCCTCCAGAACCACTAGAACCACCGCCGGTGGTCGGGCAGCCAGCAATCCATAAGCCACCTGCCAAGCGAGGGACGCAAACTCCCCCTTTTGAGGGGGAGGCTTTCGTCCAGCAGCGGACGTCTTCTGTCTGATGATATGGTTATGTGAAGAAACTGGTTTATATAAAACATATATTTAAGTTTATTTTTAGGTTTATAATTGGAACTAATTTATATACAAGTCTTATAACTTAAATTACTTAATTATTTTATCAGGATTTCACAAAAATAAACACTAAAAATAAAATCAAAATTTTGTTCTTTGCTGAACCTTCGTAATCATATTCTCAGTAATTTCACTGATTGCGATTTTTCATAACGATCTTTAATGGTTTAATGTTTTTAAAAATATTGAAATGTGCAAACGTTATAGTTGCGTGCAGTACTCTAGACCTTAAGATAATTATTTTGATGATACTTATTTAATTGACATGCATTAAATTTAAATCTAACTTGAGATCGGATCGTCCGTAACTTAACAAAGGTGATTTCTCAAAACTACCTAGTCAAACTCCACCACGAGTGCTTTTAAATACAATAATAAATAATATCCATTAGCTAGTATTGAAGTTGAATGGCAGACATCGTAGATATACAGTAATTTCCCTCACGTAACTTTTCTATGAAGTAATGTTGTAAAAAGCAGATATTAAGACAAAATAACATACATTAGTATAATATTAGTTAATAACCACTGGAGGACGGGCACTCAGGCAGCGGTGTCCTGTCGGTTAACGGTGGTGAGCATTCTGCGATCCACAAACCGCCTGCCAAGCGTGGGGAATATGGCAATCCTCCTTCCTATGAATGGGGAGGCTTTCATCTAGCAGTGGACATCTTCTGGCTGATGATGATGAACATAAATTTAATGCAAATCAAAGTTATAGAAGAAAAGAAAAATAGCTTTGACAAAATTGAGAAAATCTTCAGTTTTTATACACTGACTGAATCTATAACATTCAATACAGTTAGAGACCGTTGTAAATGCAATGCACACGCATATATGTATTATATGCAAAGAATTTTAATTTACTAATGCTTCAGAGACGGCCAATTCCCAGACTCATTTAAAACAATATGGTTAATCAAGCCATTCTCTAAAAAAGAAGGTACTATTCCCAATAATCGAAGACCGCATAAGTTATGTATACAATGTGTAACAAAAACGTTCAACAATACGGAAGGGCGTGTATGTACTCATCATTATGAACAACTTTTACTATGGGGACACCACTGAAATCGCGAAAATAAAATTAAGCTGTTCCATCCAAAAAGTTCATTGACCTTGGACAAAATGTATGGAACAGCTGATTCTATTTACGCGATTTCAAGGTTGACCCCATAGTAAAAGTTGTTCATGATGATGAGTATATCATACCCTTCAGTATTGTTGAACCTTTTTGTTACACATTGTATAATCCCAACTTTTCCCAAAAAATAATAATTTAATGTTAAATAAACAAATACTTCAAACCAGAACCGCTCTAAACATTCTAATAAATAAAATTATCTACTGTTAAACTCGATGTGATTCATAATATTAAGTGACCCAAATAAAAATAAATCCGATTCTATTCTTATTCCCTAGAAAGTGAAGTAAGCGAACCTTCTAGATAATGAATGATAGCGAATGCTCCTTTTGCTAAACAATGGTAATAAATACAGCGACGGGAGCCGTTAACACCCGTCAGGGTACTGGTTGAAGGAGGTTCTCCTATTCTGGTCTGCTTACACGGACTATGGGTGTGTGAGTGATGACCCACGTCTATGTACACAGTGAGTTTTGTACTTTCTAGGGAAGCGTCAACACTTGACCAAATCATTGTTTCAGCTTAGGTATTATCTTGGCCACGTGATGGCAAGCGCAGCCGCGGAGGCGGACCACATTAGGAAATTCTGTGGAAGTACCTGGACAAGATTGGCGCTAAACAGGGAAGATTGGCGAAATAGGGAAGACGCTTGTATGCCCTGCAGTGGGCTGAATAAGCTGTCAATGATGATGATGATGATGAATCCTATGTTAAACGCATGACAAATCAAGTGTTAAATGAAATATTTACTTATAATAATCATTAACATCAGCTGAGTCCACTCATCTGTACATCGAATGCAATAAGGCCTTAGATGCCTCTAACAAGGTAACAGACATTAATTTTTTATTTTTGATTTCATGTTTTTTTTTATTATGTAATGTGTGGCCAAAAATAATGCAGCAATAGATAGATAGATAGATAGATTAACTCTTTATTGCTCACACCAAAGAAACATACATACAAAGGATAAAATAAATTAAATAATGCAATAATGCTAGTTTTACATTATCCTATTCCAAACTTTTGCAAGTAACTCTGTTTGTCTACCTGTTTGTTGCTTTTACGCGGCTCTGTCCATCTGGTTAAAATTTGGTGTAGACAATAGACAATACTTTATTTGTGGCAAAAACTATAAATAAAATAACAATTTCAATGTAATTGAAAACACAGAAAAGAAAAAAAGAAATAAAAAAATGTTTTACCATTTGCCACAAACTGGCCCCAACTCAGCATGATGAAGGTTGTGAACAACCGGCGCTGGTCTTCCGTTGGGCCCAGCAGGTGAAGTTTTGGGATAGTTGAAACTGAAATAGAACAAAAGCTATTGATCGTCATATTGATGACCATTTTTCACTAGTACGCTGCAGACACCACTGAAGAGAGAAGTAAAAGTAGGGCCTTTGCTTGTCTGTGGCTGACACCATAAAAAACAGCTAGCTATCAACTAAGGCCATACATTTCTACGAAACGAGTGTACGCTCCCGTCGATGATGAGCAAAAAACCGTTTACTAATTGAAAATAAACTTTATGTTATGTAAATAGAAACTTATATAAATAGACGAAAAGTTCGATATTTCCAGGCAACATTATCTACGCCAAAACCTCTGTTCTCTATGCGTTGCCCAAAAATATTGAGTGATCGTTCCCAAATCTTATCAGACAATTATTTTAAACTGAATAAAACTCGATATTAAATTGGATCTTGGTATGTCCACTGCTTAATGATATGAAAAGAGAACGATTCACAAGTAACTCCGAACACTTGATTCAGCCAATCAAATATACCCACCCTCCTGCCGACTCCCGCTTCTCGACACTTTATAAACCCTGCGGAGCACGGGGAAGGCGCAGTATTTCTTAGACACTGCAGAGGCGCATCATCCATCTTGCACTAGTTTAGAAAACCGTTCTAGTTTAAATTTGAGGTAAACTACACAAGATGAGCTCCAAACTTTGATAGCCGTTTGAATTTTGGCAAAGCAGTTAGTCGTGAGTGCTTCTGTTTTCGAAACTTCTAATGGAAACAAAGATTGATATACTGATTTCAGAATTCATCATGAGTGGTTCTGGAAAAGGTTTACTGGGCCTATGGCTCTATAGAAATGGCTCAGAATGGCAGGTAAAGAATGAACCTCCTCATCATCCTAAGCTTGGAGAGCTGCACATGGCTGCACAGCATCAGCCAACGAGTGAAAGGATCTCTGTGATATTTACGCTGAAGAATCAAGTTGGCGGACTAGTCCGAGTCTTATCCGTTTTTCAAGATTTGGGCGTCAACGTCCTGCATATCGAATCGAGAAAGTCCGTCTCAGAAGTAACATCTGTGAGTCTAATTTCATTTAACTAAAAGTGTGTATTTCTAATGAGCGACTAACTTTACTTTGATATTTTATGATTTAAGAATGTAAAGTGATCATCTACATCATTTGTTGGGGCAAAGGTTTTCACAGTGTTTAATACAACTACCAGTGCTCTGCAGTTTCATCCACTATCCTACAGGAACAGCATAAAAATGAGGAGTAGGAGTAGCCTGTGTAAATTCAAATGTATGTCATTGAAATCAGTTTAGTCACTACGGAGCTTAACATGCACAACCGTACATCCATGCTTTGGCAATTTTTATTAATATGCGATTATATAGTATACTATAATTGCGACTTTACAGGGAAAACATACTCTATGTCCGTTATTAGCTTAGCAATGCCACCTTAACAAAATTAACTAAGATCGTTTCAAATATCGTTTGATTTTTCGGCCGTTAAAGGTTTGTAGTTAAGGGTGACAACTGATAAGCAGTCGGACAGAAAGAGAGATATAGCTGCTTTCTCATTTACTTATATTATTATAAAGGATGAACTCAATGTAATTGATTTAGGCTGATATTCTCGTGGATGTGGAGTGCGATCCTCATAGAATGGAACAGCTCAAACGAATGCTGAAACGAGAAGTCCAGGACTTTGAAGTTGTGTCTTCGCAAAGCGGAGAAGAATTCCCACCTCCGACACCATTATCTGCCGCTGCCAGTTTTGGTAAGTGCTTCATAATTCTGCGCATTTAGCAAAAAATTATGATCGTTCTTCTCTTCGGTCAATGAAACAGAGGATTTTGCACCAGCCTCTCGACAACCATACCTGAAACTCTCCGCTGCGCCCTTGAAGGAGAAGGATTTACCAACTTGATAAATTTCACTGGCTACACCAGTTAGCATACAATTCAGTGACGTTCAGATGTCGTTCGAGTCGTGACAGTCACTTACATATAATTTTTAGCCATATCCTCTTAAATTAGAGTTGCTATTTGTTTGAGTAGCTAAAATGTGCTATTTTCGAATTTCAGTAACGGCGTGCGATATCCTCTGTTTCTTAAATCGATGGTTATTCTAATCGGCAACGATGTCTAAGCCTACTGAATAATTATTATTGATAGTTTCTCTTCGGATATTACTTTATTAATAACAGATTCAACATTATATTTATACTAAACAGTGTTTTTATAACGAACCTACACAGTGGAAACCAAATTAAATTTAAAGACGTGTTTAACATAACCAATTAATAGTCCACTGCTGAACATAAGTTCAGCAAAGAGTAAAAGTATGATCAGTGATGACATATGGAACTGAAACGTGGTCTTTAACTGCTGGCCTTTTGGAGAAACTCAGAGTCACGCAACGGGCAATGGAGAGAGCTATGCTTGAAGTTACTTTGCGCGATAAAATTCGGAACGAGGATATTCGCCAAAGAACCAAAGTCACCGACATAGCTCGCAGGGTTTGCAAGTTGAAGTGGCAATGGGCAGGCCACATCGGTTGAAGAACTGATAACCGATGGGGAAGAAAGGTTCTTGACTGACGACCGCGAACCGGAAGACGCAGCGTAGGAAGGCCTCCCACTAGGTGGACCGACGACATTGTAAATGTCGCGGGCAACCGGTGGATGCAAATGGTAGGTTGTGCAGTGTGGCGGTAAAGGGGAGGCCTTCGTTCAGCAGTGGACGTCTCCGGGCTGATGATGATGAGGAACAAAAGTTTACCCTCGAAGGGCGATTGGGTTACATCCACCACGGTGCCCCAGCTGTGGGTTGGTAGATTCACATACGCAATTGATTTTTTATGCAGGTTTCCTCACGTGGTTTCCTTCACCAAAAAGCCATTGGTATGAGTAGATGTTTCAATTCACAGAAATAGATTTATTTTTCAACAACTGATTATTGAAAAATAATAATAAAAATTGTCGTTATACAGAATTTATCTACAAATAAAAATAATTGTAATAATTTAAGAAAAACGCCAATCACTACTGCACTCCGTCTGACATTTTTGACTGTAAGTTTAGATTCAGATAGATTCAGAATATTTATTCACCTTATAACAATGTTGCGTTATATTAGGTAGGGTAAATAAATGAATATATTAATAATAGTACATTATGATACGAGTGTGCTATGTTGGTCATTACACTAGAGGCGGTATTATGCGCGCGAGCCGCAGGCGAGCGCGATAAGAAAGCCGAGAGCGTAATGACTAATAGCACAAGAGTTCCATACGACTGTTTTCGTCACACTTGCGAGGAAAAAACATTTTTTTTTGATAATAATCAACCACACAGCGAAAACATCAACAAACATTTGCGGAAAATGGCGCCCAAACCAGCAATGCGCGCGCAGGTTGACATTTACTTCAGCGGCATAAGAACTCTTTGTTGGTATTACAAAAAAACTAAGTATTAGCCGGCTATATTAAGAGTCCTTCGTATACATACGTCTAATTGCAGTCACGTACAAACTTGACTTTACCGGGTTATACCTATTATAGTACAAGTGCCGTAATCTAAAGTAAAAAGCACGCGTGTGTAATAGCTTGGATTATGAGCCTAAAACCGATGCAATAAGATCCACTTTACGAGCAAGTGTGATGAAAAGATTTGAATGCAATGCATACCAGTTAAGGTTAAATATTAACAATAAAGTAAAAAAATTAATGTAAATTAAAATGTTATTGCAGTCAAATGGTAAAAAAAAAGTATTTTTCATTATCACAGGCAGAGTTTATATAGGAATGTTTGCTTATGATAATTTTCACACAGTCATTAAGCTTATAAATGCGTCTTGAATAAAGAAGGGCTTAATTTTTCGTTTTAAATCAAGAAAATAAGTTTCTTAATGCAACTGGCAACTTGTTGTACATTATTAATTTATTAAAAACTCCTTGCTTTTGTACTTTACATAATCTTACCCTAGCACTCATCTTATCTGCACTAATCTTTCTTTATTCTTTTTTATTTTTATTTTTCTTTTAATGGTAGCGCGCGCCTCTCTCACTAAGAAACAGGTGGTATTTAAAAAAAACATACACATTCCAAAGATCTCATTCGTATGGGACCAGGATCGAATACACGGCCTGGCGATTCTGAGGCGTGTCTTCTCCTAGTGGGCTACCACTACCAAGCTTTTAATATCATGCTCTAAGTTTATGAAAACTTGAATGTGTTTAGATTTCGGTGAGATGCACTGGTTTCCTCGGAAGATATCAGACTTGGACCGAGCCCAGAACGTTCTAATGTATGGCGCTGAATTGGACGCTGATCATCCGGGATTCAAGGATCCGGTTTACCGCAAGCGGCGTGAGCAGTTCGCTGCTATTGCAAATAATTACAAGTAGTATGTTACCTTTTCTTACATTAAAATTCTTAAATTTTACGTGACCTAGTTTACGTGACCTACCACTTTCTAGCACTCGCCTAGCTGGCCACCATCCCTTTAAATTGAAAATGTCTCACCAACCGCCTTGCAAAGTATTCAGACATTCTCACTTGAGACCCAGACCCCTTTCACAAGGCGTCAAAAGGCACATTCATGCAAAATTTCTTTTAAATCCGTTATTTCTTTTAAATCCGTTTTAGTCCTAACTCTGTTCATTGAATTTCGATAGTAAAGTTGATCTGAGCTTTCGATCAAACATCGAACGGGGTAGAATATAAAAAATTCACATGCCAATTTTAAAACAGATTATTTTAGAACCTAGGCTTGTTGAGATTTTGAACGAATTCCTTAAACGATAGATTTAAACTAGCAACAGGTAAGCTATGATTGCACAAAATAGAAATACCAAATTTATATTTGAACACTTATCTTTGTGGAGTTCTATCAGGTCCACTTTGATATTTATGAATCGTAACCTGTTGCAGCGGGCAGCCTATTCCGAAAGTACAATATACTGAAACTGAAATTAAGACGTGGTGAGTGTTTACCAATTGCTATTTTAGCTTCCGTGTTCGTTCGCGCCTTAGTTTGCAAATTGTTGTTTTCTAAACAAATCCAGTACTCGTAAACACAAGCTTTTATTGAGTTAGATGATTCTAATGGTTTTTTTAAATGCAGAACAGAAAAGACAAAGCTGATTAATTTCAAATTAATCTGTACGAAATGAATACCGAAAGAAGCGACACTGTTTCTATTTTTGGTATTTATAGACTAGTTCCATCGCCAAGTTATTACTGCCTTGAGTAGCTGGATACTGTACCAAGCTGTAAGAGTGTTCTCTGGCGTACCTCTTCACTTACAATATCCAAGCGACAGCAGATCTCATTTGTTGGTGTACGACGCCGGCTTACGTGACTTTAATTCGACTGCAAACTGTAAGCAGCAATCTGCCATTTGTAGTCTACAGTCTGCTATCACCATCATAATACCTTTAAGATTAACGTTTTAAACTACAAGGCGAATAAGATTTAAGTGTTGTAATATTTATTATGAAAACTGACGTGGTTTGGACACATTTTTGTTTTATTTGTACGGGAATACTCACGTTTAATTAAATCGGATACTCCGGCTATAGTTTCGATAACATCCGGTGACCTTTTTCAAAGAGTGAAAACAGAGCCCGACGCGCGTGCAGCTGCGTCCTGCTTAGCTTGTTGTAATATTTGTAAACAAAATTTTGCGCAAGAGTTTCCTTTACTTTTCTAATGGGATGGATTAGAAAAGTAATGCGTTTTTCCCGCTAGGTGGCGCATCATCGGTGTGGCCATAGTCAATCTCAATCTCACACATTTTGTTGTTTTTAGTTTTGTTTGTGCAAAGAACATTTTAAATACTCGGATTTGGTCTGTATAGTACAACAACCCTTGCCTTCCTAATTGAAGCTCTATCCTACATAAAATTTAAACAACCATCTTACCTACAAATCTATTTTCAGGCCGTCAACAGCTGCATAGATTCTTAAAACAAGGCACAGTATTAAACGCACTGTAAGCAGAAATCCTGGACCTGGGTATGTCCTAAAACTGCATCCAGAACCGCCGGAGGACGGGCAGCAGCGTCCTCTTAGTAAGCATTATGCGATCCCCAAGCCGCCTGCCAAGCGTGGGGATTATGGCAACCCCTCCCTATTAAGGGAGAGGCTTTCGTCCAGCAGTGGACGTCTTCCGGCTGTTGATGTGAAGCAGAAATCTGCCATTAAGCAAGCTACAGTTTGCTATCACCATCATAATCATACCTTTAAGATTAACGTTTTAACCTACAAGGCGAATAAGATTTAAGTGTTGTTTCCTGTAAATAACATTTTGCGCAAGAAGTTCGTTTACTTTTCTAATTGTATTGCGATTGGTGATTGTTTGGTTTTTGAAAAAATAGCAAAAAGGAAACAAATGACAATACCAGACGTAGGCAGAACTTCCTTTTGTTTACTTATCAAAGCTTTCAATTTATTTTCAGAGAGACTTTTCCCTCGTGATGTTCTTCGAGAGAATTGCATAGGTATTTTGTTTTGTTTTTGTTTACTTACTAAACAATTTTCTTTTATGGTTTCCTTTTATTCTATTTTTGTTTCCTTTAAGCTTTGGTCCACTTGTTGCGTCACTCTCAGGAAGCTGTTAATAAATCAATCTTAATTTAGGTTATTGCTGGAAAGGCTCGGTGAAATTCTTCTCGGGCAAATTCCTGAGGTAAATATTAGTTGTTGGCTGATAAACTTGTCTAACGTTAATTACAGGGGTATTGTGTTCCGCGAACTTCACAAACTGTACCAAAAACACGCTTGTGAGGAGTATTTGGCGAACTGGCCGCAGTTGGTCAAATATTGCGGATACAGGGAGGATAACTTGCCTCAGGTACGGTTTTTGAGTCCTGTTTTGAACAAAGTGCATACATAGATATTTTTTTATAATTATTGCGATCACTGTATAAGTACTTTAATGTTTAATGTTTAAATGCTTAACGTTTAATGTTTGTGTGTTAATTATTAAATTTCCTTTTATTACTTAGCGAATTCTTATTGAGGATTTTGTAGTTATAATAATATTAAAAAAATATAGGAATTAATTTCAGTAGGAATAACTGGACTAAGCTTTCCACTTATCGCTACCGGTATATCTAAGTGGTTTTTTTTTTCACCTATACCTACCGGTAGGGATAGCTTGGTAGGGATAGGTGTACCAGGCCGAAAATGAAATATGCTTTCCGGTAAAAAAAAAATTATTTACTTTTAGTTGGAGGATGTGAGTGCTTTCCTGAAACGTAAGACAGGATTCCAATTGCGTCCAGTGGCAGGATACTTGTCCCCGAGGGACTTTTTGTCGGGTCTTGCTTTTAGAGTGTTCCATTGCACTCAATACATACGCCACTCTTCCGATCCTTTTTACACTCCGGAACCGTAAGTATTTATTTGCACTTATGGTTTTGATCCTGATATTTTTTGGGCAAATGTCTTAATTAATTGCAAAATACATAATAACTGACTACGTTTACTACTTAACCTACAAAAACAAAAGGATCGTATCCAGACCGATGAAATTCTAGAGATTATCCTAATACTCAAACCCTCTACCAGTCGCCGGTGTATAGAGCATGCTGGCTACGTTGAATGGCAATGCTTATGCTTTTAAATAAATTGATATTTAATTTATTATTCGGTCAAAGAGTATCGTTAATGTTTTTATGGTTAAATGTGTCGCTTAGAACCACAAATAAAACCTTGCTCACATTTTACATAGCCGTGGTAGTCTAATCGGGAGACCGCTCAGTTTGAAATTGTAAGATCGCGGATTCAAACCCAGAATCGTGACCAATGAGCTCTTGTACTGTTTTTCATACCAGTGGCTTTTCGTTGAAGAAAAACATCGTGAGGAAACCTGCATATGTCCGGAGAAGTAATTAAATGTCGTTTGTGAGTCCACAACCCGCAACTGGGCCAGCGTGGGCTGATTATGCATGGAATAGGCGCATGTCACAAAATGCTTAAAAAACCTAGATCTTTCATAAAATGTCTTAGCTAGTTACTAGTTTTTATTAATAGAGCGTGCTTGAGTCGTTAAATAACGATAAACATTTCAGGGACTGTTGCCACGAACTCTTAGGCCACATGCCTCTGCTAGCCAATCCTAGCTTTGCACAGTTCTCTCAAGAACTTGGTTTGGCATCGTTGGGAGCGTCCGATGAAGACATTGATAAATTGGCCACGGTAAGTAAACGCCTGTCATGACGCATAATAAAAACGTCTCCCCTGTAAAACAGTTGAAAACGAAGACAACTGCAGACTACAATAAGTCTTTTAATAAATTTACCTTGAAACTTTCGACGTTTGTTTATGCTACTAGTTATTGTTTATGCGAACAAAAGTTATTATACTTACCAAGAGTTGCACAGAAAATTCAGATTGTTTTTTTTTACGTAAGACTGTATTTTTTATAAACATTTTAATTTTTTACACTCTGTTTGGTCAGATTGTGCGAATCAGACATAGTTATGGTGCAAACATGTTTATTTATTTTTCATTTGCAATCTTTCTAAACTAAAGCCTTTCTTAACTACCACAATCTACTTATCTAAACTAATTAAACTACTTAGTTAACCTACTATCTACTTTTTCTGTTGCGACCATCATGACAGTAATAATTTCCTTTTGGTGAGTACAATTAAAGAACACTGTTATAAATTATCACGGTTGTTTATTAAAGTTCCATTATTATTATTAACGGGATATTTACCGTGATTATGTTGTGAAATGAGCTCCCGATATTTCGGTGCAGTTGCATGCACCATAAATCGGGAACTCATTTCATAACATAATCACGGTAAATATCCCGTTAATAATAATAGAACTTTACAATTAAACAGTTTATCTATCGAATGAATGAAGGAATGTATCCAGACCGACGAAAGCCTAGAGAAAATCCAGATGCTCATACCCACTACCAGTCAGCAGCGTATCCAGCAAGCTGCCGGCATTTGAATGGCAATGCGTATGTGGTGTGCTATTAATCACGCACGCGACGACCAGACATTCAAATATATTTTTGAAAACAGATGAGCTTCCTGCCCAATGAACTCAATGTCTTAACACCTTGTGTTTCTAAACTTAATTTTTTAAGTTCACGTTCGATGTTTGTAGCTCTACTTTTTTACCGTCGAGTTTGGACTCTGCCGCCTCGCCGACGGAACCTTCAGAGTATACGGAGCAGGGCTACTGTCTTCGGTAGCAGAGCTAAAGCATGCGCTCACCACGCCAGACAAGATCAAACGTTTCGACCCAGACGTCACCGTCAATGAGGAGTGTATCATAACATCGTACCAGAATGCATACTACTACACAGACTCTTTTGAAGAAGCTAAAGAAAAGATGAGGTTTGTGTTACAATTAAGTATTAAACTATAGTGTAATGTTCAATACTTGTTATCTATCGGGTCAGGGTGTGCTATTTGTATAAAGAAAATTCTAGTTGATTTGGATGATTATTGTATTTATATGTCCGTTTTGTAGTACGAATAGCGTTAGTGGATGGCCTGTATTATTTTAGAGAAACATGCGGTAGAAATGGTTTCAATATACATTCATTATCTAGTATTCTATCGTATAATTCCCAAGAAGAATACATTAATAGAATACACACGACGGCGAAGATGCCATAATATTTCATAATATTACACAATTCACAATTCTGGCACCGCTACTGTTAGTGGCAGGCGTGACGCTTACCACCAGGCCAAAGTCTGGTTAGTCTCGTCACTAGAAAGTATCAAAAAAAAAAAAGGTAAAATATCGGTCGCCACACAATTTTGAATTTAGCGATATTAAAATATGTTGTAAGATAACAATAAATATTATAGCATCTTCAGCGTATGTGACGGCCTTTAGTAGTGTGCAGCTAACGCGACACTGACGATATTTTAACATGTTAAAACTCAATCTTGGAGGATTCAGCTCTTTCGCTACTTAATCACTGGCTTCTATACTATTTATTACTGTTTGTTTGAAGTAATCTTCAGAATTACTGATGTGATTCCCATAGACTTGACACCAAAAGAGAGCTACACTATCCCTGACTGCTATAGTTAGAGATAGTATAGCCAAATATAATTAATAGCCAAAGCAACGCATGACCGTACGAGTACTGCAAGATTCTTATATCATAAATACCTGCTTGAATAACGAAAGTCTTCCTAGTCTACAGGCAATAAATACGAGTATAATTTGTATGTATTATAACACGATGCTCATAAATGTTTTTTGGTAAGTAGTTAAAATTCACATTTAAATAATGTATGGCTCATATCATTACGATTTTGAACTTCAAACGTGAGCAAAGTCAGCCCTGGGGTAGATAAGTATCATAAAAATAAGATCCCGTTCGGCCCGAACAATTAAAATTAAAATGAAAGTGTAAAACGATACAGGAAGGTGCCTAGTCTAGAAATATTGAAATATACAAATTGCACAAATTGCTGGTACCTGCTCTACAAGAAATTTCCGTTCGATTGTCCCGCTCCGTTTGACGCGGCATACTCGTGCGATCAATCATACGGATCATGTGATATGATACAATTATTATACCTTCTCAACATAGCATTGAACGTCTTGCTTGAAAGTTTGATAGACTCGTTTTTGAACACGTCAGCGAGAAGTTGATAAAAGTTTTAGTACGTATCGTTTTCAACCGACTTCAAAAAAGGAGGTTCTCTCTTTTTTTTGTATGTATGTTACGCGATTACTCCGCTAATTATGAAACGATTTTGATGTTTATTTTTTTGTTTGGTAGGCTACTTCAGAGGTGATTCCATTTAATTTTATCGAAATCGGTTCAGTAGTTTGGTTTTTAAATCAAAATTATGTCATCCAGGTAGTCAAAATTGAAGTCGGTTGTTATTATTTTTCAAAAGGCGTATTATTCTTTACCTATTTTACCTCCCGCATCTAAAACCTTACTTACGACATATTGTAGTGCATGAGGTGTCGTTAAATTCGTCATTATGTTTCTCTTCTGGCATGAGCTAAATATTTTAAAAGAAGTTTCTATTTTTTTATAATACTTTAATATTTTCACTCAATATAAATGAAAATAATTATATAGCTCTTATATTATCAATACTAAAAAATATGACATCTGTTTTAATTTCTCTTCTCTAATTTATCTTCTAATTTGTGATTCTTGTCTATCTTTTTTTTACCGCAGTTGATTGGTAAAACGCTGTAACATTATGACGTCCTGTTGCGTATATAGTAATCATAGTATGTGTAAGTAAGTAAGTAAGTTTACTTTTTATAGTATGTGTGCAATAAATGATTAAACATTTTAAGGGCGTTTGCGGATAGTATCCAGCGTCCATTCGGAGTTCGCTACAACCCGTACACCCAAAGCGTGGAAGTGCTCAGCAACGCACAGAAGATCACAGCGCTTGTCCGCGAGCTTCGCGGAGACATCTGCATCGTGTCATCAGCTATCAAGAAAATTTCGGCCCAAGACTCCACTTTGGACGTTGAGACTATCGCGAACATGCTGCATACTGGATTACAGGTAAATGGTATATAGTATAATTACCATTATTATAGTATGTAAAAAGTATAAAGTTAAAGAAAAGTAAGTGTGTAGGGTGTGTGTAAATGTGTATGTATAAAGTATATACTATATACTTCTATACTTTACTAGTTGTGCCCAGCGACAATGATAAAATGAATGGACGGGAAATCAGCGCACGGATTTTGAAGACTCTAAGTTGAGCGCCAGCTCTCCTCTCGCGTAAGTCATACTCTGTCTTTGCGACATGCTAGCCGTACGATACGATAATACAAACTTCTAATACATGTACATGTGTTCTCTTTTTGTCATGCAGTAATTAGATTCACTGCTATCTCTTTTTTCTGGCAAATGTAATATGCATACTTTTAGCTATGTATGCTTGATTGTGTTCACTTGTTAATTTTGAACGATTTGCAAGCGCTGGGCCCGTCCATTCCATTATCACTGTCGCTGGCTGTGCCCCGCGGTTTCACCCACAATTCTTGGGATAAAAAGTAGCTTATGTTTTACCCAAGGTATCATCATCATCAACAACCAGAGATGTCCACTACTACACAAAGACCTCATCCTTAGGGAGCGTTGCCATAATCCCCAAGATATAAGCATATACCTCTATTCCAAATTTCAAACAAATCCGTGCAGCCGTTACTGGGTGAAGGAGTAACAAACATACACACACAAACAACACGCCTGCAAACTTTCGCATTTATTATATTAGTAGGACTTTGCCCAATAAGATGGAAAGAGACATTTTTGAGTATGTGTGCAATCGTGCATGTTGTACGAGTGAGTCAGTATGTTCGATATTTATAGGTACTAAATACTTATAGATAGTTGATTTTAAAGAAGTTTTTGTTACCTATGATGGACGAGTATACACCTACCCCAAACAAATTATTGATGAAAGTAGACATATGGGACTGAACTCCGTCAAGGCAGAACGTGTAATATAAACCTAAGTAGTACGTTGGATATAAACTGTTCCGCACATTTTACCGAAACGTCAAATTTCAATGTAACATGTCGATTTGCAGTTTCCACCGTAAACTGAGAATCGACGTGTAACACCGAAATAGCACAAACCACATATTGTTCGAGTCGAAATGTTTTGTAAGCTCGATGCAAACCTTTGATCAGATGATCAAAGGATTTATAATTAGATATTTTGATTGAATTGATATTTTCGGATAGTTTCAACCAGTGGCATTAGATGTACCTACTGTGAATTGTTTATGGGTATTGTTACCGACGATATAATTTATATCGTCGGTTTTGGGCGCTGTGCTTTTCAATGCCGTATTCTAATTAAGTATTCATTTGAAATAATCACTTTTCCATTAATCTGATTTTACTGTACATTTTTACTGTACAAAAAATCGTTATTCACCTAGCCGGCTAAAATTTACAGTACTTCCCACTTGTGCAAACAAGACCTGCCTTTGGTCTTATATTTTCTTAGCCTGGAATAATCAGGGATAATAATTACATATTCATGTTAATAAGAATCAAAATCTTCCATCTCGATGTAGTCCGCATTGCGACACACGTACACTCTTCTAATAGCAATGGCGTGTAGTGGATTGCACCATTGGGGCTTAGAGGTATACACGGCATAATCTACATTTGCAGTGCAGTAGCTATTTGGTCATATGTTCGAATAATCGAATACAGTTTTTTTTTACTACAAGCAAGTACCTTCCTGTTTTTTAAATTTCACAAGGTTGTGTTTGGCTAACTCTCTTTTAACCACAGTATGAATTATAATTCAATCGTAATTAAGTATTAACGGGAGTCAAATAGCACGATATGGTCTAAACCAAGGAACTTATTATTTAAATTTAAAAAAACTCGGTATGACAGTTAACGAGAACAGCTATAAGACTCAATTTATAATGTTACTACAATTTAAACGATTAATTTAAACGATCAAGGATTGCGTTCTCAAAAAAACGACACATTACCGTCGTTTAAAATTACAGACGTTAATTTCCTTTGATGAAATATTTATCATCTCCTTCACTGAAACATTTACCGTAACTCATTGTCTTGCTAACGAGTTATTTTAATATCTTGTCGACTAACGCTCTCAATATTTTATATTAGGTGGAGAGAAGTCCCCAGAGCAACTCTGGAGGTAGCTCACCAAACTCGGAGCGCGCCGTGTCACCGCGACCAGACACTGTGAAGTAAAAAGTTAAAAATACCCACAGTCTTTGTCAAGCTTGTTGATAGCACCATGTTCCAGATGCTCTTGAGTGTAACAATTTACGACGAATCTTTAATTTTTTTCACAGTACTTAGTCTAGCCTATCTCTATATCAAAGTTTAACTTATACATAATTATATTGGACAGTTAATAAGTCATGGTGCTATGCCAAAATTGACAAACAAAATAGAGGGTACCTAGTAGAGATTTCATGTTAATAATCGTAGATACGTATTTATTCATAGAAAAATAACTTAGGATGTAATAACTCCTGAGCTATTTTATTGCGTCCAATAGGGATTTGTTATAATTATTTTCTGCCAATGTATATTTCTATTTAAAATTTTACAAATTTGTTATTAAAATTTTGTGATAATGTATTACCTACTTTTAAGAAATGTATACAAAGTGTTAAAGCAGAGCTTCAAACTTATAAACATTGTATGAAAAGTAAATAGTTATATGATTTGATGTGTAATGTATTAAAAATAACCATGATACTGGAGTGATGGTGTTATTATTAGGCCTTGTAACCGCCTGCTGAACTAAGTATAAACTAGTTTTAATTTTGTTTTTTAATTTGTAAAGTGCTGGAATTTTTATTTGCAGTCAGGGCTGGGCAAAATACATGCTATACTTTAATTTAAATACAAACTACTGTATCGCAAGTAATTAAAATACGAAATACAAAATATCTTTAAGTAAGGTATTTTGAAATATAAAATACAATATACAGTATTTTAGCTATTTTTAATTGAAATACGAAATACAAATTACAAAATAAGTAATCTAGACCAGCATGGGCTGAAAAGTAGACGAAAACAAGATTAATTACTCAGTAAAACCAAACTTTACTGTCATGAACACTAGATTTTTTAATGTATTGTCATACAAACAGCCTCTTGTTGGAGAGTGAATAAAACCTACTAAAGAAAACAATATTTCTACAGATCCTGAATAACAGGATTAATAATACAACGCGACAAACTTTAATAATACAATTTGTATTATACACTGAACAGAAACTTTATTTATTCCGTGAAAAAACTAAAAACAAACCGTTATGACTTTACATATGATTTTTTTGCGTTTTGTTGGCCAATTTTGACGTACAGTATACATAACAGGTGCAGTGTTGCCAACTCTAATAGCTGCTTTACCATCATTATACTCTCGCCTCGCACCACACTAGTTTGTGCTGGCTAGGTAGATACAGCTGAACAAGAAAGAGCAAAAATTAAATAAAATGGAACTAAAAGTTTTCAATACAAAATATTATTCAGTGTTGCCACTTGGCAACATATACATAATTTTGAAGAGTTTGTATAGAAAGTAGCGCCCCCATTTTTAGGGTTCTGTACCTCAAAAGGAAAAAAATAACCCTTATAGGACACTCGGTTGTCCGTCTGTCTGTCTGTCAAGACCCTTTTTCTCTGGAATGCGTGGAGGTATCAAGTTTAAATTAATATCAAATACGTCAGTCCACAGTCCCTTAGATCTGTAAAAAAAACAAGCTGCTAAGTCGACGCAATAAAAAATTACGGTTAATTTTGTAAGTTTTTTTAGAGTGAACTAAATCAAAATTGATAGGGTACTTCCCGTTGACCTAGACTCATGAAATTTGGCAAGAAGCAAGGTCATATAACAGTGATTACGGGAAAAATCTGAAAATTGATAATTTGGAGATATATCATAATTTCTCAAGCCAAAACTGAAATGGTTATTTTGTTTGTTTCTTTAGTTACCAAAAAAATATTAGATGGCGTTCTACACCGTTAAAACGAGCAAACGTTTTGTTCGTTGGTTTGTAGACCGGTTTGATCGCAGCTGCTTCTGATAAATGTACGACCAACTTATACCTACAGATGGACGACGGAGCCACGAGCGTAGCTTTTGAAGAAAACTGACAGCTGCATTGTTTTTTTTAGTTCTTGCATTTGAACATCATTACAAATAAGTTGGAGGGCTACAATTTAAATTTACCTCTTGATCATTGTAGAAAGGAGTTTTACAATAGTACATTATGATACAAGTGTGCTATGTTGGTCATTACACTAGAGGCGGTATTATGCGTGCGAGCCGCAGGCGAGCGCGATAAGGAAGCCGAGAGCGTAATGACTCACATAGCACAAGCGTTCCATACGACTGTTTTCATCATACTTGGGAGGAAAAAAAAACTTTTTTTGATAATAATCAACACTCGGCGAAAACGTTAACAAAAAATTGCGGAAAATGGCGCCCAAACCAGCAATGCGCGCGCAGGTTGACATTTACTTCAGCGGCATAAGAACTCTTTGTTGGCATTACAAAAAAACTGTAAGTATTACCCGGCTATATTAAGAGTGCTTCGTATACATACGTATAATTGCAGTCACTTACAAACTTGACTTTACCGGGCTATACCTATTATAGCACAACTGCCGTAATGTAAAGTAAAAAGCACGCGTGCGTAATAGCTTGGATTATGAGCCTAAAACCGATGCAATAAGATCCACTTTACGAGCAAGTGTGATGAAAACTAGTTAAAACCTTTTCTTAGGCCATATTCTCTGCACCGTAGGTTTTACCTACGGAGAAAAGTAATCACATAAAACTTTAAACCTTAAAGTCATAAACTAATATCATGGTCAAGTCCAAGTTAGGCCCTAAAATTGCCTAAAACACCCAGCAGCGCTGGGTGTTAAAATTCGCAAACGTTTCGTAATAAGTTTACACCAGACATTTTTTGAAATTTCGCAGTTAGCGTATTGAACAAAAATAGAAATTGTTTTAGGGTTCCGTACCCAAAGAGAATCCAATTATACCCTATTATTAAGCCGCCTACCGTGTCTGTCTGTCTGTCCATCTGTCTTTCCGGTCTTTACTGACCTATAATCTCGTGAATCGTAATAGATAGCCGGTTGAAATGTTCACAGAATATTCGCTATACACTTAACTATCGCGGATCTAGTACTTGTAGTGAGTGGTACGGAACCCTTGTTCGCCTCGGATTTAACGGCTTTATTTTTCTACTCTTTCTGGTAGGTACATCTATCTGTAGTAGGTATACAACATCCTTGAAGAGAAAAAAAAGTTAATGCTAAGTATCTACTTACTATTGAGCAGGTCTTAGAAGATGAGAACATTTTTGGTTTTAATTATGAGAAAACTCACGTTTAATAAAGTTAGCCACTACATGAGTGTTTTGATCCTGACACCCGGTGAGACCCCGCGGACACAGCGCTACTACAAAAATAGAAGTGATTTAACAATGTCAATAGTAGTACAGTGACCATAAAAATGTATCGATAACGTTATAAAATTAAACAGCGCGTCTTGGCTCCAGGCCAATTGTGAAATATGTAAACTGCCGTGAAATTCATGGTATCATACGGCGAGGGACCATCAAAAGTCTCAGGAGCTCGATAAATACGGTTGTAGAGTAGAGAGAAGAATTTGGTGGTTTAGGCACTTTGCCAAAATGCGACACTAATGCTTCTTAATAAAAATACCCAATCAGGTCGGGTGATAGAAATAAATACATCTTTTAGTTTGTTTAACGTTTCTAAGCGGAATTCGGACAGTAAACTTTTTGATCGAGATCATTTTGCATAATGAAGCAGTGTATAACGATCAAAATCACGAATAAAATAAGGAATTTAGAATATGCCGCGTGGCCAGGGTTAAAATACCGCCCGAAGGTCTCTGACATAGCTTGCCATTGCTTGCCGACCTGTAAAACACAAACATATATCATATCTGAACATCAATCGAAAAATGAACCCGGAAAATTAATACACAGCCGTTAGTTCATTTTAATCATAGTCCTTGGCAATGGTTCTTGAATTTAATTATAACTGCTCGCGTATCTGTCAAAATCGCATGAAAGTTGGCAAGTGAGCGACAACACTATCGTTAAAATTAGCTTATAACATTGAAATTTCGTATGACACGAGTTTGGAGCTAGGTTTGCGCAGTTTATTTTTATTAATACTACTTTTCTTTTCCTTGCAAATATTAATTAAAGCTGTGAAGATAGGTTATTGATAGTTCGGACATAAATGTTATTCGGAACACGAAGTACTTACAAATAATCTGTCAGTATCTATCAATTTTTTTGTATTTTCAATGAAACACTTAAAACATTGAATATTGATATAATAAACAGATACTTTTATCTTGTACTTGTTATCTTTTATCTTGGAGAAATGTTAAGGAAACAAATCTACAGTAACATGCAAAATGCCAATAGCAATTTTCTTTGAAAATAAGGGGTCGTTTCCAAATTTCTGAACCGCAAGGATATCGATGACAGGCCGCTGATCGAGATATATGAGTACCAAATTACTGGACTTGCGGATTAAACTACAAACAATTTAAACAACATTTTATGTAGGTACCTAAAGCACGTTTTAAGGTTTACGTGCCAAATCAAATTTTACGATGTGAAACTGACCCTGAAACTATATTAACAAATACATGGTGTCCAGCAAAAGAAAGATGTTCCTGTAACTGCGATGCCATGGGGCCATGTCCTACTACTAACAAAACTGTTACCAATAAATGATTATGATTATGAAGAAGACGTGAGTTATCCCTAGTTACAGGGACATCTTTCGTTTTCCGGACATGCTGTATTCACTGCCGCAATGAAGTAAGGTGATAACGTAGGTACTCGCAATAGCTTACAAAAACGATGACAAAAGAGAACGTATTGTCTTCCTAGTTTGAAAGTAGCTCGAAATGGTCCTTATCCTTAACACAACATGGAAAAGTAAAATTAATCTTAGGCACACGCCCGGTGTAGTTCATCCGATTCTCTGAACTGGGCTCAATATTGGCTCTACCGTGTTGTCTAGCTGCTGTTGGATATTTTAGTGAATTTGTCGTTAAATAAGTAATTATTATTATTATTTATTTCAGATCGAATCCATACTTGTTAGTAACAATTATTTCTTAGTATAATATCAATAAAAAATAATGTATTACTAACATAGGTCATGTTAGTAATACATTATTTTTTATTGTAATCGTTATTATGTAATAAGAGATATAATACAAAACCGTAACGCAGTATTTATAACAATACTAGAACGTTAAAACCATTTTATTTGGGTCTTTTGAAATGTGGTTTATTTAATCGCACATTTGTAAAAGTTTGTACAAAATTTAATAAGTAATTTCAAACATTAAAAGAGTACATTGGTGGGTACAAGGGTGTAATTGGTTTTACAAAAATAATAATATTACGTCCAATAATTAGAACAATTAGGACCTTGAGTGGTTAAGAAGATGAACTAGGACAATAGAACTGTAGAAAAAATAGCTTGTAAGGTTTTAGTGGGGAAGCCCACGGCTTGTCAGCCGCCGCAGTCGCGCGGAGCTCCCGTGGCGTCACCACGCCGCGCCGTCGTCGTAGGTAGCTCTCTACGGGCACGAATCAATATTATCGCTTCATTGAGACGCCCAAACATTCACAATTTATTACCGGAGATCAACCGATGATTCGACTGTTGCCGATAGACGGCTTTAGTAACACCCTTCACTGTTTTTCCGCGTATCGCCCATGTGACAGTTCGGCGCCACAATATAAACAATCGACACCAAAATAAACGCACGAACCAGCTGATAGCTCCACGGGAACAGTTGATAAATTCTAATAATATATTTCGAGTTCACTTAATTTGTCGGACGTACTACGAGTATTACTTTTCGATGTTTATAAACATGAGTTGCTCAACAGTTTTATACTGAAACATTTTTTAATTATATACAGCGTATAAATGGCAGGAGCGCATGGTTTTAGTGCCTTCAAAAGACCGGCAGTGAGACGTCCACGTTTCGGGCGTATGATAGTGTGGTGGTCGAAGGCCGCGAGTTACGTCGACGCGGCGTCCACGGCGACGTCGTCATCGCGGGAAGTTGGCAAGGTGCGCGCACGCCACCGCCGCGCGTCTTGGTCTGCGAGCGTGACGCGCCCTGACTCGCCCGTGTCTCCCGCCTGGTCTGCTGCTCCTGCTCAGTACAACCTTGCTCGCGCTTAGGACATGTCCGTGTTATGGATTACCAATGCATCGTCGTGTACACCGTCATCAATATTGGTCCTCCGCGATTTCCTGCCACTGAATTCTCTGATGGATGTGTCACATGGATCAAAAATAAAATTAAAAGGTATGTGGTGGTTATCAATACGCATTAATACAAAATATTTATTTTTAAAGTAGAGACTATAGTCTTTTTTTTAATATTATTTGACAAATCGAAAAATTTACAACCGGCAGGAATCCAACAAACAGCGAACCGGAAAGACGATGTACCTAGTTGCTGTAACAGCTGTGCGATAATTACTTTAGTAGTACATAATATATAATAAGTATCTAGCAACCCGCCAATTCCGGTGAACAATTTAAGTGAGCGACAATAATTTTTTTACAGCCAATTCTCCTATTATTTTACAATGATTATTTACGGGATAATTACCATCATTTTAATCGATGCGCGATACATTCCAGGCATAATTTTGGAATTTTACGTACCACACGCTGGCTTTAAACCCACACCATTATTAGTAAACTAGGCATGATTACTAAAAGATAATTAATCCTTTAGTAATCATTAGATTTTAAATTTAATATTATTTAATTTTTAAATTCACTATCAAGTGCTTTTTGTTTAAGACAAATCTAATTGGATTATAAGATTAAAGCAAGTTTGTTAGATTATTTTCGGCTCGCTGATTTACGTGTCTGGATTGTGTCATGAGACAAAGTTTAAAGCTAAATATACGCTCTATCTATTCGAAATCCAACAATTTATAAATATTTTACTTAAGTATGTCAACGGTTGAAAATTGAATTTAAAATTGTTTATTTTTTCCAGGGCGGTAGCAGAGCATCTTCATTCTTTAAAATTAACACCGAGAAGTGGGATCGGTTATGGAAACTTAGCGTGCATGTACTACAGGCAAGGGTTCATAGATCTCGCAATAGAAACGTACAGAAAGGCAATAGAACTTCAGCCGGACTTTCCAGACGCCTACTGCAATCTCGCTAATGCACTCAAAGAAAAAGGACTAGTTACTGAAGCTGAAGAATGCTACAACTCTGCGCTACGTTTATGCCCTTCACACGTTGATACACTAAACAACCTTGGAAATGTGAAAAGAGAACAAGGAAAGATTCACGAGGCAACAGAGTTGTACAAAAAAGCACTTGAAGTATTTCCGGAGTTTGCTGCTACGCATAGCAACTTAGCTTCTTTACTACAACAACAAGGTTTGTAATAATTTTGTTTAACTATATAGCATGTTCCATGTATGTTAAATACTACGGAAGTTATAATAACTACTGCTGCTGTCACACAAGTGTATCGTATCAATAACTCTAATAAAATAAAACGAATAAATAAATAAAAAAAAACAATTATGCAGTTGTCAACAATCAGCAAATAAAAAGTAAAAACTTTAATAGGGTAGATGACTGATGTTTATATCGTTGAAACCAATAGCTTTGATGAATAATTTAAGTAACAATATTATGTTTGTTGAAAAAATAATTTAAATCGGTTAATAATGTTCTGATATATGAGCGTTTAAATTTTTTGTTAGAGACAACTCTGTCCCTTTCCCACAAAACAAAAAATGACGTCACGCATTACTTGTCAGAATATAATTTATATGGCGTACTGAGAAGTGACGTCACGATTTGCTGTTTCACCTCTCAGTCTAGCATGATTAAAATGCTTATAAGTTGCTTATTTTTGATCAGATTTTCGTTTTCTTTTCATTAATCAGCTATATTTATGGACCACATTTTAATAGGACAATAAAAAAATACCAGTCATCTAGCCTATTGTTTGTATTGTAATTGTTGACCCACCGGAGGACGGGCAGCAGCGTCTTCTTGGTTAACGGTGGTGAGCATTCTGCGATCCCCAAGCCGCATGCCAAGCGTGGATTATGGCATTACCGCCCTCTTGTAATTGTTAGTCGATAAACAAACGACTCCCGTCTAAGATCTGACTTTTCCTTGGAGGATCTAGCTCTCTCACTCTAGACTTTTCTAAATTTAGAAAAAGAACATCAAATATACTAAAAGTGTAGTGTTCAAGTGAGAGAGAGGAGCTAAATCCTCCAAGGCTTTCGCTTTTACTAACTAAAACAAAATATGTAGACACAATCTACACAATACCAATTGGATTACATGTCAAATATCAGTCGGCAAATTACCTGGCTACTAGTATGGCAATGTTGCATTGTAAGCTTATTCCTTGGGCCACACAAACGCCACCATTTTGATCACGCACAGGAAGTAACTACACACACTATCTAAAGAAATAATACATTAAAACTCAACAAAAGCTGCAGTATGTCAACAGCTTATGATATGTTTCCATGAATTAATAAAAACGTTTTATTGGATTTGACTATTCATATTTCCCTAATATATAATTATATTAAACGAAACGTATGTACCTACTCGAATAAATAATGGATTCTCAAACGTAAAATGACGATATAATATGTGAGGCGACTACGCATCAAAGATTTTTTGAGAAAAAAAAACACCTTTTATTTCTAAAATATTGAGTAAAAAAAATACTTTTTATGTTACAATTTGTTTTTCTTTGTATTGATCGCCGCGCCGCTACCGCCTCACCTCTACACCATTTAGTGTTTGTTTGAACCGTAATTACATCAAAGCTATTAGAACCAACAAATTATACGCTAAATACACGCTAGCCTAAAACAACATAAGTACAGACGGACATAAATGGAACACTATACGCGTAGATTATGTTTAATGTTGCTTTATTATGTATCTACCTATACAAACTATACCTTAAAATTACAGGCAAACTTCGAGAAGCGTTGATGCATTACAGACAAGCTATAAATATTCAACCAAAGTTCGCGGATGCTTTTAGTAATATGGGTAATACCCTGAGAGAGTTACAAGATTCAACAGGCGCTATGATCTGCTTTAAAAAGGCAATAGAACTAAACCCGACTTTTGCCGACGCACATTGTAACTTAGCCAGCATATACAAAGACATGGGAAGAATCACAGATGCTATTAAATCTTATGAAAATGCTTTGAAATATAAGTCAAATTTCCCCGATGCTTTTTGCAACTTGACACATTGTTTTCAAATAGTATGCAAGTGGGAAGATTACAATGACCGTATGCATAGTCTCGTTTCTATGGTTGAATACCAATTAGCCTATGAACAACTGTCTTCAGTGCATCCCCATCATTCCATATTATATCCGCTAACAAATGCAACGAGAAAAGAAATTGCCTTTCGGCACGCTAAGTTATACGTTGACAAAGTTAGTTTCCCATGTAAAATATCTTTCCAGTATAAAAACAAAACCAAGCCTAGATTAAGGATTGGTTACGTTAGTAGTGACTTCGGGAACCACCCAACTTCACACTTAATGCAATCTATTCCTGGATTACATGACCGGTCAAAAGTGGAAGTGTTTAGTTACGCTTTGAATGCTGACGATGGTACTACATTCCGTAGAAAAATTCTTAAGGACTCAGAACATTTCGTAGACATATCAAATATTCAATGTAATGTTGAGGCCGCTAGAAAAATAAACGATGATGAAATTGACATTTTAATAAACATGAATGGTTACACCAAAGGCGCTAGAAATGAAATATTTGCTTTGAAACCATCACCGGTACAAGTCATGTGGCTCGGGTATCCAGGTACAAGTGGAGCTGCTTATATGGATTATATAATAACCGATGAAATTTCATGTCCCAAATTGACATCAATAGACTTCAGCGAAAAGTTTGCTTACATGCCACATACATACTTTATTGGAGATCACAAGCAAATGTTTCCGCATTTGCTGCACAAGTATCTGGTGAGGTATGATAATAACAACAACAATAACATTAACTCGGCTGTAATTAACGCTGCAGGAAATATACATATTGAACAGTTATTTGACACTGTTGAACAAATACAAATTGTGCAGTATAAAAATTTACATCCGATTGAATTTGTTGTAAGAGAAATAAGCATTCCGAATTATGCTGTGGATTTGACAATAAAACCAGAACTAATACAGGTAAATTGATAAATGTGTGCTATTTTCGTTTTATAGCCACGTTGTTTAAATGACTTTTGCACATTTTCAGGTACTTGTAAAGGGTACGCCTATATACAACGGTATTTCCGTATCTAGTTATAATAAGAAAATGTCGTCTGGAGAAGAAGTTTTTGATAATATAGTATTTACTTCAAGAAGACAGTACGGTTTACCAGACGATGCTGTAGTATTTTGTAATTTTAATCAATTATACAAAATCGATCCAGATATATTTAAGGTTTGGATTAAAATATTGAAGCAAGTTCCAAATAGTGTTCTATGGCTATTGAGTTTTCCGGAAGCTGGAGAACCAAATTTGAAATCATATGCTTGTAATTTAGGTAAACATTTTGGCATTTTAAAATAAATTTTGCATTTTTGGCATGTTCTTGATCTCAATACATAATTCCCGTTATGTAAGACTCTGTTGATAAAACTATCAACAAAGGCCAACGGCTGGACGTCGAAACGTGTGTGTTGATTTTCAGGAACATTTGCAGTGTTACCCGAAAAATTTACTATTTGGCAAACATTGAAAGTGTCATTTTACATTAGTTTGTTGAAATATATACAGGACTCCGTCATTAGTTAGTTATAAATGTCTGTTTCTTGTGCTTGCTTCAGTTGTGATTTGTAAACGTATTCAAAGTTTGATACGCATTACAATCGAATATAATGTCTGTTTTCAAGGCTTACACACGGATCGCTTGATATTCTCAAGATTGGCATGTAAAGAAGAACATGTACGACGTGGTCAGCTGGCAGACGTTTGTTTGGATACGCCGCTATGCAATGGTCACACTACGACTATGGACGTGTTATGGGCTGGCACGCCTGTTGTGACCGTGCCAGGAGAAACTTTAGCTTCAAGGTATCTCGCACACATTTCAATGACAACTTAATTAATTAGGTATAATTATGTAGGTATATGGATGTCTGTAGTTAATTAGGTAATTAATGCTAATGAAAGCAGCTTCTATTCACGTGAATACATATACTACACGTACGTATAGTAGACGTGCGTATGTATGAGTTATATTCAAAGTTATTTCACATCACATCATTTCGTCAAATTTTACCAACGCAGAATAAGGCATGGCGTCATATACTTATTAGTTGCACTTTAGTTTTCTGAATAATTGATTGAAGTGAATACTGAGTGTCTGAGTCTAAGGGGAGATGTCGGCGCTTGTACTTATGTGTATTTGTTCGACGATAACTTGCGAACACTTGATTCGATCTTTATGAAAACATTTACGAAGCAAGTAATTCTGCAAATACAATTATCAAATTTGAAACAAGCCAAATTGGTCAAGAGACTTGGAAAATATGGAAGTCGTGAGGTCTCAGTTTGCTACGAACTGCTTAGTTATCAGGCATATATTATGTATCATAGAACGATATACTTTCAACTTTCAAACAATTTTACAGGCTTCGTAAATGGGTTTGCACGTTTCTTGATGCAATTTTTTGACTAGACGAGCGAGATATTCTTCTGGTTGTAAGCATCATGTCTGCCCATGGCAGTAGCAGTGCCAGAAATGTGAAATTGCGAACAAAATCCTGCGCCGCACTGCAGTGCGCTCGTCACCCTGAGAAATTAGATGTAACATCTCTTCATGCCCATTAATTTATCTGGTAACATTGCCCTTCAAACTGAAACACAGTAACTCAGTAATGCTTGCACACTACGGCTTGGCATTTGAATTACTGGCAAAGGGGCACGTGACTTTAGTCTTGATTAGGCAAAGTTCCGGATGCCGTAACTTTATAAGATTTCATTAACAACGTGATTGTTCTTAATTCTTATATTGGATCCAAGTTGCACAAAGTAGAGAAGAATGGAGTAAATGGAGGAAGGGAAGGCTTTTACTCTCCAGTGGAATATCATGATGAACCCATTTTAGTGAAGACCCAAGGCTAGTGCTGGACGTAAGTCTCTCATTATGCAAGCTGCAGTGGAATAGGTAGTGCAGGCTTAAGATTAAAAAAAAAAGACAAAGAAAGATTGAGTGTAAGAGGAAAAGTCGGCGTTTGTTAGTACATTTATTTTGGTCGACGGTAAATGGCGGATACCTGCGATCTGGGTTTGTCCTAAAACTGGATCCAGAACCACCTTTGGACGGGCAGTAGATTACTCTCGGTTAATGGTGGTGTGCAATCTACGATCTCCAAGCCGCCTGCCAAGCGTGGGGATTATGGCAACCCCCCTATTAAGGGGAGTCTTTCGTCTAGCAGAGAATGTCTTCTGGCTGATGATGATGTGAAATATAATATTACTTAGTAATGATATCAAATAACGGGTTTTTTATTCGTAGTCATAATACATAGTGTACAGAAAATACTGGCTGTTGGTCTTTTGCGCACTCTGCGCCAGACTATCTGACCATTCATTTATATTCTTTCATATGTACATGCATCGAATATTATGCTAATAACCAGCGACGGTGATAATGGAATGGACGGGCCCAGCGCTTGCAAATCGTTGAAAAATTAACAAGTCAACACAATCAAGCATACCTAGCTAAAAGTATACATATTACATTTGCCGGAAAATAGAGATAGCGAATCTAATTACGGCATGACAAAAAGAGATCACATACATGTATTAGAAGTTTGTATTGTCGTATCGTACGGCTCGCATGTCGCAAAGACAAAGTATGACTGACGCGAGTGGAGAGCTGGCGCTCAACATATAAGTAAGGCCTTACTATAAACGCCGTTCAAACTTAGTCACTGCTTAAACTTCTCTGTCTTGTTCTCGCACGTGACATTTCACTTCAGCGAGAAGTTGTCAGAGTATCTTAAACAGTGACTAAGGTTTGAGCGGTGTTTTATAGTAAGGCCGAAAGTCTTCTAAATCCGTGCGCTTATTTCCCGTCCATTCCATTTATTCTTGTTGCTGCTAATACCTAGGTAACCTGCCAACTTAACGGTTTCAACGTACCTTTTCCAGAGTGGCTGCATCACAACTGAACGCTTTGGGGTGTCCGGAGCTCGTCGCTAACACCATTGAAGAGTACGAATCACTGGCAGTAAAACTAGGAACGAATGAAAAATTGTAAGTATCCAGGTTGCATTTCGCTAGTAGGTATTCTGAATCCCAGACAATGCATGAAATTATAATCGTAGACTGTGTACGGACTATGCGAAATCAATATGTACCTCTGTTCCTAACTCGTTCCTTCGTTAAAAATACAGGTTTATTTTAATTGACGTTAGACATAAATAAGGAGTTAATTTAACTATATATTCAATATATATATCATTCTAAGGATCTCTATCTATATATCATTTAAAGGAATTTATTTTTACATTGGAGTGAGATAAGGACTGGTATTTTTCTTGCAAATATGTTGGACGATAAGATTCAATTAATAGTACATTATGATACGAGTGTGCTATGTTGGTCATTACACTAGAGGCGTATTATGCGCGCGAGCCGCAGGCGAGCGCGAAAAGGAAGCCGAGAGCGTAATGACTAATAGCACAAGAGTTCCATACGACTATTTTCGTCACACTTGCGAGGAAAAAACAATTTTTTTTGATAATAATCAACCACACAGCGAAAACATCAACAAACATTTGCGGAAAATGGCGCCCAAACTAGCAATGCGCGCGCAGGTTGACATTTACTTCAGCGGCATAAGAACTCTTTGTTGGTATTACAAAAAAACTGTAAGTATTACCCGGCTATATTAAGAGTCCTTCGTATACATACATCTAATTGCAGTCACGTACAAACTTGACTTTACCGGGTTATACCTATTATAGTACAAGTGCCGTAATGTAAAGTAACAAGCACGCGTGTGTAATAGCTTGGATTATGAGCCTAAAACCGATGCAATAAGATCCACTTTACGTGCAAGTGTGATGAAAAATTAATTTCTTTTGTTTTCCAGTCGGGGGTACATACGAGCTAAAGTGTGGAATGCGCGGACTACCAGCACATTATTTGACTGCAAGCATTACGTAAAAGAGATGGAAAAAATATACGAAAAAATGTGGGAGCGACATGAAAACGGACTCCAGCCGTCTCACATTAATCCGTCTGAAACTGTTGATTAAAGACGCACAAAATGCCGCTAATAAGAAAAAAACATTTTAAATGTTAAAATTAAACAACAAGATTAACATGCCAAAAAATAACAAATTGAAATAAGTGTAGGTATTTATCAAAACCAAATGGCAAACCTATGATCTTCGAAAATTGATATGATTTTGTTTGAGATAGCTAGGCGGCTAAGTAACAAAAAAATAACCGTTGGTAATTTCACGAGACTTATTAAGGCTCCTGGGGCCTTATTTTTGAATCGTACGCAAGCCTACCACATGCGAAAATAGCTACCTTTGAACGATACTGTTTGGAATAAGGTTCAATATCGTTTGAAAGTCGGCTCCTTTCGCATGCGCAACTTTGCGCACGAATCAAAAATAAGGCACCAGCAACGCTAACATGCGCACCGCGTGAAAATTTTGTTGTGTCTTTATGTCGTGCGAAAACGAGACAAACTTATACAGATTCGTAGCCTTGTCCTGTTTTGTAGAATCGAGAAAATTTTCTCGCGGTGCGCATGTTATGCCTGCAGGACGCTGCGCGCCACTATCTCGCTCCCGCTTTTCAACATATTTGAAAGTGAACAATCACTTAAAATGGTTACGACACATAGCAGTCGGTGAAATTACTAAGAATAACATTACATAACATATGTTTAGGAAAAATAAAATTTCAATCGAACAAGTTTTCATTCTTAAAAAAAACATTTTGATCTAAAAAAGTTCGAGTAGCCCATTATTTTATGCCCAGTTATAAAAATGATGAATGAATTTATAACTGGGCATAAATGAATGGGCTACTCAAACTTTTTTAGATCAAATTTTTTTTTTTTGCTGAACCTTTGTAATACTATTCTCAGAAATTACACTGTAATTTATTTTTTTCAGTGATTTTATAACTTCATTAGAGGCGCGCAGCGTTCTGGACCTTTAGAGCGCCAAAAATCTTTTTTATAGTATATTATAGGCATTTTTGTAGTCGCCTGTATTTCCTTGTTTCTTAAGTTTTCGTATTTGGACCGTCTTATCGCTAAATCTACACCTTTTATTTATCTGTTTGCCTTTTAATGGCATTAATCTTTTGAACCATGAGTTTATAGCTAGTTGAAATTTTCACAGACTATTTGTGTACGAATGTTTTTATGTACGAAAATTTGAGGTTTGGTATATGAAATTATAGTTTTATATGTAGTATGAACGTATTTTTATTTCATGCTCATAGTGCAAACTTACCATATAAAAAAACTTGGGCTCGCAAAGATTCTAATATGAACAAAAAATAACAATACCCTCCAGGGTTCATTTTAATATGACGACAACCCTGAAATCGCAAAAACAAAAACTTCATTAACCCTTGACAAAATGTATGAAACATCTGTCTTTAAAAAGTTGTTCATAATGTAGAGTACAATGACCTACTTTCTGCTTAGTGCAGTCCAAGCATATATGCTACTACCTACTAGTATAAGTAGGTAGGTACAAACTTATTACATATTGTGTGGTGGTACGGAAACCTCGCGTGACCGAGGAAGGCATGACTGAGGTAGATAACTTAGCGAGTAAGAGGCCTATACCCAGCTGTGGGATGATAAGAGAAGAGAATTTACTGGGTATGAAGAGATTTAACATCTAACATCTAAGGGTGACGACCGTAGTGCAGTAAGTAAGTAAGTTCGTATAGGCTGAGTGGCCAGCCAGTGCAGTGAAGCGCAGGACTGTGTTCACAAGTTCATAATTTTGGCACTGCTACTGTTAGTGGCAGGCGTGTTACTTACATCCTGCTCGTCTCGTCACTTGATTCTACAAAAAAAAAACTTGATGTTGATTAGGCCATTAGGTAGAAAGTTATCACACAGAAACAGATAAATGCAGATACCTACATGTTTTTATACTTACATACACCCGGAAAACATACTGCTCTTTTTAAACAGCGGGGAAAAAAGATCCTGCATTTGGGATGCGGCTTTGTAGAGATGAAAGAGTTCTTGTTACATATGTTTGACCTATACCTACTTTTATGCAAGTTTTCACAAAGAAAAACAACGTATGTTAAAAATTATTTATTTTGTATCATTTTTTATGCGTTATATACATAAAACATACACATAGTTATCAACAAAGAAACACCGTACATCAAAGGACATACCGACTAAAGTGCCGAGCGTGGCTCTTTCCAAGGTTCGCGGAGCCACAGCACACTGATCTTCCTGTGAGTTTCACGGTTTGGCAGCGTAAGTCATTACAGGATAGGTGACTAGAAGATTGAATGTGGTTTTCCAAATGATGTTAAGCCCAGCCATATTATTCATCTTTTGGGCATAACCCTTAAAATTGCTTTGCCTAGTTAAAGCGTTTGGTTACGTAAACATACTTTTGAACAAATTTAGTATACTTTTGGAGTAATAATATATTACAACTGGTCGCAAAATATTTGAAAATTAAGAAAGGCTATTAAAACTTTAAGCACTCATACCCTCGGCCTTCCCTATTAAGGGAGAGAACTTTGTCCAGCAGTGGACGTCTTCTGGCTAATGATATGAGTGATGGGTGTGTGAGTAAAACTTTACTTCTATAATATCGCCTATACTTACATTTCTGCGAAGGAATAACCAATACGTTTATAGTGCATGTAGTATTTTGTTTGTAAATAGCTTGATATGCGTGCCAACGGACAGAGTGACATTTATAGGTTTTTAAGGTAGGCATTAGAGGTAGCGTATAGAAAAAAAAAACATTGAACGAATGTTATCTTAATGTGACTATTCGACTGGTAAAATAATATAAGAATAATAAACTTAAATACTAGCGTTAGTTGCTTTTATAATAGATAAAAACATTTTTAATAGAGTGCCCGCCACGCTCTGTTTGTGTGGGATCACCTCATAATGATTTTTATCTATGGTGCTTAGTGTTTTCTGGGCAAAAAAATACTCACGATTTTCTTTTTAGATAGGTACTTATACGATTCAACTTACTACCGTTTATTTAAATACTAGAGGTCGCCTGCGACTCCGTCCGCGTACGGAAGAAATTCGCCCCGCCCCCAAATATCTTCCATGCTTATGGGTTAATTACTCATATTTTTTTCTCCCTATATTCACCACTTAGATCAACCCTAGCAAAAAATATTACTTTTTTCGTTTTAAGAAGTTCATCCAAATACCAATAACATCACTATTACTTCAATACAAAGAACTTTCCATGCAAAGGTTCACCCACCCTTTGCCCCCTTAAGCCAGAACGTTTTTAATAAAGAACGTTCCATAGACATTTGTATCCCCCATTTCACCCTCTTAAATAATCCCTGCCAAAATCTATTGAAAATATCATATTTTGTTTTGAATCAACTATCCAAATACCAATTTTCATGAGTATAACTTCAAAAACAAAGAGCTTTCCATACAAGATATCATACCCGATTTCACCCCCTAAATCATTCCTGTCAAAAAAATATTTACTCACTTTTTTTTATCTTAAATGAACTGATCAAAAAATTATCCAAATACAAATTTTCACGACTGAAAGTTCAAAAACGAAGGAGTTTCATACAACAGTTTTCGCCCAGTTTTACCCGATTAGGGGTTAAATTTCGAAAAACCCTTTCTTAATACACCCCTACGCATCAAGACAAATACGCCCTCCAAATTTCAAGTCTGTACGGTTAGCAGCTGTGCGTTGTCTGTCAGTCAGACAATTAGTCGTTAAGTCAGGACAGTGATTCTTACATTATAAGATTTATAAATTAAGTAGTAATCACATGAAATTATTTAGTTTTTTTTAATTTTTTTTATCATCTATTTATTATAGTCTGTGGTTATGATGACAAAATGGTTTTTTTTTCCTTCCCTTTCCTTTTCCGTTTCGTTAGTCACCACCATCATAATAATTCTATGGTATAATTAAATTATGTATATATATTATATAAATAATTATTCAAATAAAATAATTCAATATATATATATATTATATTATTGTATATTATTAACCAATAAAGTATGATTTCCTGCGTGTATTTTGACGGAAAATACAGAGATTTATACGCGGGAACTCGATATCAACTGTCACGCATATTAAGCTTTATTATACGACAAACTTTTATGGGGTGTTGCAAGTCGACCAAATAATTGGAATCAGTAAAAGAACAGACAGAATAATATTATCCTAAAATTTTCACATGTAAGATGATTGTTAAAAACTAGATCTCTTGTAAAAAGTTTCAGAAACGCCTAAATTATATTATCGATATGATTATTTAGAATCAGGTTCAAGAAAATTAAATAAAAAATATTATTCAATATTGACTAAAAATGATTACCTATTTTCTTTGCATGGATGAAGAAATAATTTTATTTCTAATCTCAGAAATCTAATGTTTTTTTGTTGCCCTTATCTATCATACTACATTCTTTTCAGAACACTTTTACTGGTGTTAAAATTTTAAGTTTAGGGTACAGAAATATAGAATCCAGTAGTAAATAAAAAGTGCAACGTTTGTTGATAGCTGTTTATCAACTCTCTACTTAGGATTAATTATATTATTTCACTAGGTTATTGTGCTCATACGAAAAGTGCTCTTAGTAAATTATTAGATCGTGACAGAAAGTTCAAAAAAACTATGTAGGTATAATAGTAGTCACGATATAAGCACCTACTTACTTGTTAGGGGCAGCACGGATTTCTGATGTACAAGCTACATGTAGCTTAGTTTGGAAATCCTGGGCTCACAATGTAAAATGTAGCTTTAGACATAAATTTTTCTTAGTCTATAAATTTGTTATTTATTGTGCTACTGTATACTATATTTGTTTCTGTGACAATAAATAATTATTATTATACCTACGTCAAACAACACCGAATAGAAAACTACTAAACAAACATTATTGTTAAAATAAAGTTTGATTTCTTTGTGTTTACCCGCAATTCGCAAGAAAAAAGCACTCATAGAGCAATTCATCATTATTTTATTTTGACGGTAGCTACCTTTAAAATTATAATGCACTGTTTTTGTAACAATAAAATATAACACTTTCATTAGGTACTCTCACGTGATTCCATAATGTATAGGTAAGTAAATATTTTACTTACTAGAGTTTCGAATTACATTGCTTTTCAGAGTTTGGAAGAGATGTACAGTACAAATCCGTACATAAACTTTCGCAATGTTACAAAATTTATGAAAACTATAACATGCATTAAGATGTTTTAAATATTATCAAAACTTTATGGAAGTTACGCTTTACTATAACTGGATAAAATACAATGTGTATGTTATTGCTTAGGTAGGTATATGTAATAAGGTATAATATAAATAAATTTTCTTGGCTACTATATTGAATAGTGCAGGAGGGTGAATAAATTACAATTATGAATAACCATCAATGTCATTAATTTATTACAATAGTTTCTTATACACTCGAACCAACTACATATTTTATGTAATTAAGTACTACCGTTAACTTAAAGTAAAATAATTATAATTTATATCATTTGGCTTAAGTTAATAAAAAGTTTTAAATATTATCATCATTGGCGTCTTCATTCATATCACAGTTTAGATAAGAACAGCTTAGCTTGATTCGTGTTTAGTGTACACAGCGATACACGTGTATTTACGCACGCACACATCCGCAAATAAGGTGATATAAGAGAATTTACACATTGAGCTAGTATCTAGCTAGATATTACCTCAATGAGCTCGCCTCGCACTTGTTTTTCCTTTTTATTTATTGGCATTGCACGTCAAGTTTATGAATTTTCAAGTTTTTTTTATTAATATCAAGTCAAATATGTCATGAAATCACAGTTAGTCACACGAAACTAGCCATAGTCGAGTCCAAGTCATGCCCTAGTAAAGTTGTGGCGACTATAATATGAGCTTCTAGGAGTTTTGAAAACAACACGAAAAGACATGTTAAGACATTATATCACTTGCCTACACTCGTGCATGTAATACAACCCTCAAGGAATAAAACACCACTATATTTAATCATTAATTCGCGATAAAACACAAGTTTAAGAAAATAATAGAATGTAACGACATGACTTTTACGTGTTCCCGCCAAAACTCTCGCCTCGTATTGTGTTGTATGCGTGTATCGCTTTGTGCTCTAAATGCGGTTCGTTTTCGTTTCTGCTTTGTGCTAAGTATTGGAGTAAGCTTGTTCCTATCTTATCTGTGTACATACAATATATACATGGCGTCGTTTTCATGAAAATGTATTACATATTACCTATTTCAAATCCACAGTTGAATAGTCTGATCGGAAAAAGAATAGACTCGCCAAAAAAGTGAACCACAACGTTATGGTTTTTAGATAGCCTGCTGCAAATTATTAAACTCTGTTGTTATATCTACATTGCTTTGCTATTATTTTGCTATTTAAATCCCGGGGGGTCTAGACAAGAACCACTTTCTGTTAGCGTTAACGCCTGCGGAAAGATAAAATTGTATGAAAATGACATTAACAGTCACGTGACATTTCTCAAGCTAATGTCATTTTCATACAATTTTATCTTTCCGCAGGCGTGAACACTAACAGAAAGTGGCTTTTGTCTAGACCCCCTGGTCCATTCTCTTTCCGAAAAGACTGTAAATACAAACGCTTGAAGGAAGTGTGCCCCGATCTATAGGCGTAAGCCTATTGACCAAATAAAAAATAGCGCGAAATACACATCGCTACCGATGTATAATTAGCTGCTATTTTAAGACTTCCTACTCCCCACAAAAAACGTTGTGTTATGTAATATATTTTCCTAGAACCCTATAGTTTATATATATTAATACGTTTACTGGGTCATTTTAATGCCTATTTCCTATTATCAGACACCGGCACCAGAACTCGCCGTATATAATTATGTCGTCAATCGTCTTTCTAAATGCTTTAACTGTGTACATATAAACAAATTATAAATAAGTCACTTTCCGTTTATTTAGGAAGAAACTAATGAATTACTCATCATCATCATCTACGGTAGTTATATATTAGGGTAAGTATACATTATTTTAACTTATTTTAAGTTATATTTATTTTCGCCTATATTGTAATTTGGGTGAGTGATATATAACCTACATTAAAATCATGTGCAGCTAGCGTTTCTTAGTCGATGAAATTTTATGAATAAAAATAATAACAAATGAATAAACTTATGTGAATCAAAGACAAGATAAGTACAATAAATACCTACTACGTTACAAATAATGGGTGAAGAATAATTTCATTCAACTGCGATAACATTTTTGCCGTAGATAACTCCTATGTTCTCCTATAACCTCCTTCATTAAACACTTCAATTTAAGTAAGTTTTATAGAAACTACTTTTTACTAAATAATCTAAATCAGACCCCTTCATAGACATACGTTAACGTTTTAGTTTATATACTCGTATTATCTAAAAATTTAAAGCTCTGGCACATGACATTTCATTCCAGTCTATTTACTGCAGTTCACGTAGTAATAAAATGTCACTGACGCCACTGCGCTACTTTTAAGTAAATACTACTTTTTTCCTGAAAACCTAGGGTCACATCGCAAGCGATTAAAAAGTAAAAAAGAGTTAAAACTCCGTATCCCTTTACATACTCGTATCTAGGCACTGAACTTGCTTCCAAAAGAACAACGTATATTATGTTAGAATACGACATTAGCCACGTAGAAAATAAGTCGATAACAACAGTTTTCTATGTCCCTTTAGCTAGCATTGACTTCCGCAATGAAACCCTGGCTGTGGAGATAAACTCCTTACGAAGATGACAATCATTCAGTTTATCAGACATGCATCAAGTGCGTCTAAAGCAACCAATAGCCTATCCGTCTTGTAATCAAACTTGCCAGTTAACGACTTTGCACACTTCCGACCCAAGATTCAAGTGAAAGCAATAGATGAAAGTTCATTTTCAAATATAAGGTCTCTGCGAGATCACTCTTATCAAAGCGTCAACCAGCAGCAAGGGTGAAACGTCAGGGATTTTTGAGGGAAGGTGAAGATAGGAAACACTGCGCGGTCATGTAGCGCGGATAGTGTAGTGAATTTTGTACTTAGTGGTACGAGTAGGACTCTACTGCAGAGTCCGCCTGGGGAAGTACGACACCTTTGCAAGTTATTCAAACGCCAAGCAATAGTTGTGCAAGTATTACTGTGTTCCGGTTTCAAGGGCAATGTTATCAGAGAATTTACTGGGTATGAAGAGATTTAACATCTAATATCTCAGGGTGACGAGCGCAGTGCAGTGCGGTGTAGGATTGTGTTCGCAAGTTCACAATTCTGGCACTGCTTCTGTTAGTGGCAGGTGTGACGCTTAATTACCACCAGGCGAACGTCTTGCTCGTCTCGTCACTCAATAGTATAAAAAAAAGAAATCTCAGGATAGGTAGGATTTGCGCGAGCTCCAACGAATTGAGTGATACGACAGGATAACATAGAAAAATAACAAAATCAAAATATGTATTATGTTGTTATTATGAATTCAGTATCAAAATCTCATCGTAGGGACTTCCTTTTGTACACAAATCAACTTATCTGCACAACAATAACTTATTTGGAAAATATTTTGATCATAATTTATAACTTATGGTGTAGTCATTAAATGAACTTAGAATAATACACAATAATCTAAATTATGTAATTCTTAGGTCTTAATCATTACCTACATAGTATTAGACAAATATTTTAGAATTTCGTTTCAGGTTTACAATACGTTTTCGTATCGTAATAATTATGCCTATTACTTATCTACAATAAAACGTTCTACTACAAATCCTAAAGCTAGAAGTAAGTACCTAAACTTACTGCCTAACTCACTACTCTAGTTTATCCAAATGTATAAATACAAAATTAAATAAATGTATCTCATGGAACGTAATTTTTAAATATTAGTATAATTACTTGTATAATGTCTGTGATAAAATGTATAGTTATCATTATCCACTAGAAGCTATAGGAAGTTTAGTGCAGAAATTTATAAGTATAATGTTATTTACACGCGTTTCAATTACTTTATTTCTTGATATCTAATAAAATTATTATGCTCAAAGCAAAACATAAGATCCATGAAGAGTTTGATATATTTTTACGCATTGAGTACCTACAATTTTTAAATACTCGTCAGTAACCACACGTACATTACCCGGCATTATAGACCTTACTATAAGTCCCTGACTTTACTCATTCTTTTGCCTTCTAGCTCTTATGGTTCGCAGCGCTCATAATATAATTTTAGGTTAACCTATAAGCTTGGACTAAAATAAAGACCATTCAGTATTGACTTCATACTTTGATTAATCGATTCATGAATATAATCGTTTTTCCTGTTATTTAGATATGAAAAACAAACGCAATATTAACTAATTTATGAAGAACTACAACGGCCAGTTTGCCTACCTCGTTTCAAAACATAAAAAAACTAAAACTTACCAATAATAGGCGTTTTTCTACCAATTTAGTTATAATGTTATGCTTGGGTCTTACCCTCTGCCGGGGACACAATAATTTAAGGTTTCTAAGACATTTTTTGTTTTTTAATAGTATTGAAAAAATATACTAGATTAAAGGAATTAATTAGGTAAGTTATATGCGCTAATAGTGCACGTTTCAGAGAAGGTAATAAATTTAAAAGAATTCATTAAATAGCCTTAGAATGCATTTTATCCTTTGGGCTAGATTTTACCTTTCAAGCTTCCTAACAATCACTTACAAACAACACTTAAAATACTTAAAATATCTTTCTTAGCAAGTAAAAAACGTTGTTTTATTATTTATCGTGGTTGAGAAAATTAAATGATGTATTCAACAAAATAAAAATATTGAAACGATGTTTTAAATAAAATAACCGATTTTTTAGAACCAACCGAAAATAAAGTTTATACCTAGCTCGATTAATTAAATTATGCGATCAATGCATATGACACCGTCGATGTTATGTATTTTTGCTATCAGATACTACACCTAATACGAGTAAATATATTACTTAAAACATACGAGTATAATATTGTGGAACACCAATATTTTCAGTATCATTAGTTCCACGTAGCTTAGAGATGAATATCTAAAATTTCTAGATTTGAGCTTTTGATTGACATACATTTAATTCCTATGGTAAACATCTCTAAACAATATTGTAGTAAGGGTGCTTGGGCTACACGGCAGTGAAATACTTTGATGAAAAAGTAGGTATACCAATTGAATTCTGACGATTTGTAACAAACAATAAATGCATAGATAATGATTATCATAATTACACCAAGCTAGTGTTTATTAGTCGTAGCTGAAGACGGGATCTCTGCTTGTCAGATATTCGAGGTTTTCATAGTTGCCATAAAGGGAGAGTGCCGCATACTCTTATGATACATTTCAGACGAAAGTCAAAAATATATGATTTTGGAAACGACAACTTCCCATTATAACAACGATTTTCTAATGCTCAAACTAAATATTATATTCCAACTACTTTAGAATTCTGTAGATAGAATTAGCGAGCAGAAAAATCTAATTAATCTAAATAGAACTAAGTAATTAATTTATGAAAGCGTAGCATGAACTACTGTGCGACTATTATACTATGTAGTATTATGTAAAAGAATATACATCGTAATAAAAATCTATGTAGAAATGTAACTTATTGTATGGTAGTATTAAATAGCAATATAAGCTGCCTATATAATCAGATAAAAAAAATATTATTTGAATCTACAAACACATCCCTACCTTGACAAAATGTAGCATTGGCCAAAGTCAGTAGGTAAGTATAGCGTTTGGGACATAGTTCGGCGTTAGATACTGGAGTCTCGCCAACGAAAAGCTTCAATGCAGCATTCAATAAACAGAACTGCTGCAAGTTGTGACATCTAGCAAATATCTTTGACTTTGGCGAAAAGATATTCGGCAAAGTCAAAGATATTGGCTGCATTTATAGGCGTCGCATGTACACATACGAAACATAATTCGTACCAATTTATTATGACGAGTTCATACCAGATTATAGTCAAAAAGATATTCGACCGACAAAATTAATTCCTACCTACACAAATCAATAATTTTTAACGAGATCTCTGAGTGATTTTATTATACTATAGTGCTATCTATGGTAGAGATGTGTGTACTGAATCGTGCATAACATTAAATGTTTTACGTAGGAAGTTATTGTTTAAAATATTTGATACAAGCTGCAAACGAAACATTATTCAATAAATTTATAATATTTTATATTTACTGACTATTTATATTTGTATCTACTATTAAGATCTTACTATAAAAGTCCAGTTTTGTAACAGTACCATGAAAATAATTATACCTAGAATGTGTTTTAGTATCTATCTATAAATATAAAGAGAATTAAGCCAGTGTACGTAAAAGCAGTCTCAAATAAGTACAACTTACATTAATCATGCTGATTTGAAAGATTTTAAAGGTTTACCCGAGAGAAATTGTGCAATTTGTAGTATGATAAGTCCAACGCTCGTCAAAACAACAACCATGCATCAAAACTTACTAGTTATTTTAATCAATAAATTTTTTGTTCGACGATACACGAGCTAGTCAAAGAAATGTTTGGATTATTCGGATATCAAAAAGCGCAAAAATAACGGGAACGTTATTTATTGACGCGTCACTAATAAGTTTTGGCAGAGAATGACATAATTCAAAATACTCGTAGAAAATATAAGTGTAGATAGGTAGGTACATAATATTACAAAATATTACATGTTACGTCAGAATAATAGAAAATTATTAAAAAAAAATTGCCGACGAAATTAATTTAGCGACTGCTTACGCTTTAATTTCGTTTGCTTAAGTCACACTAGCAATTCCAAAAACTTTTTTTTAATATTGTGGACGCATTGGTAAAATTATATAGTTAGAAATTAACAAAGTAGCTTTATTTTTATTTCTTGCGGTTTGGGGATTAAGTTTTAAAATGTGTTTTATCTATTATAAATTATCATTCATATAATAATTGAATATCATAAAACGCTAAAACGTCAAACCTATTTTAGTAAAAAAGTGTTTTGTCAAATTTCTTTCGAATTACGATTTGAGTTTGAAAAAAGAAGACAAAACACTTTTAAAATAAATAGGGTTGAAATACTTTTTAGTGTTTTATGCATATGACGTGATATTCTCCAGTTATTCTTAGCTCAGAACTAAACGTTACCATTTCAGTCATAATTGATATACAATTTTTTTAGAACAGGTGAAATACTGTAATACTACACAGATTATATAGTTAGCCTGTGTTTTCACAAGAGAAAAAAGAATGTAGTAGAACAATGTTAATATACATAGCAATAAGTCTCTAATGATGGCGTCTACAACAGAAAGAAAAATGCTAGTTAATGATTTAACTTCAACCAGATTGCAGGCAAGGAACAAGCAGGTCACTACTAGGTATATCTATTGATTACAAAAATATGATCAATAAATATAAGTTAATTACTATTAGTTAATATTAAAACATTCTACTTGAACTAATTTGTAAAACAAGCAGAAAAAGTTGAGCATCAGATATTTTATATCACTGATTCATCCACTATAGTAATTTGAAACTTTGTCATTAAGATGACTTGATATTATCATTATTTTTATTTATGACCCATTTGATTTATGATCATTATTCACAGTCCTTTTACTTTATGGTACATTTTATCATGTTAATTATTGTAGTCACTATAATTTATACAAAGTACTAATCAGTAAGCATCTTTTCAAGGGCATATTCTGTAAAGTAAAACAAACTACATTTACTAAGGGGCAAAATTTAGAAATCGCGAAAAAATTATCAGCTGTTACATACAAAAAGTTCATCGACCTTGGCTGTTTTTTATTGCGATTTCAATGTTGGCCCAATAGTAAAAGTTGTTTGCTTTGATGTACAGAATATGCGCTGTTTTGACGTACAGAATATGCCCTTAAAATGATGCTAACTGATTAGAACTAGCCCTGTACTATGTAGAATATTAGACGTCAGTCACTTGATATAATAATTAATTGTACAAAGTATCAAGTAATCCGTTGTCATTGTTTCTTAGGCGTCTTCACTGCCTTTTTAATGCTCACGTGTGAGTAGAAAAACATGTTTCAAATTACTATTTGCTTGCGCAGTGGAAAAATAAGTGAACTATGTACAAGTCCCTCTATTTATCCTCTTCCAGTAGAACCAGGTCGTCAGCCACGACGTCGGAAACATGAAGATAAATAATCCAGTACATGAGATTAAAGCATACGAAGCACACAGGGAAAACTATGCGGGAATATTTGTCGATGTCCGAGGGTGTCATACCCAAGAGTTTGCTTATGTCCTGAAATAAAAAGTTAATTATTTTATTGTATACGTTGAATAAACAAATGCGTAAAGCTAACGAAACTTCATGTTGTTAAATGAAATGTGGGCAGTTTAGTCTATTTTGTGTAAGTTACACTAGTTAGTTAGTAAGTTAAATGTAAGAAAATAAAATATTGGTGTTAGACATTTTTTCACACAGCGCCATCTAGCCCCATACGAAGCAAAGCTTTTTGGTAAATACATACTTATATTACGTACTACACACAGACACAGAACAAACATCTATGCGTGTCTCGTTGGTACATTTTTGTCCTGGGTGGTGAATGTGGTGATAGAACCCGTGCCCTACAGCTCTAAAGGCAGACATGCTACCAACTGAGCTATAAGGCAGGCAAATATAATTTAGCCCTAACGGCAGCCAGCCTTAAAAAAAAGCATAATCAGACTATTTAAAAGTCCATTGCTGACCTTAGGCCTACCCTAGAAGGCCGATTCTGTCACCCACAGCGCTGGCTCTATTGCGGTTGGGGTATTTTCAAACACCATTGAATTTCTTCTGAGGTAGGTAAAAAACTATGAAAATTGCACAGGTTTTCTATTCAGGTAAAAAAACAAAAAAGTAAAAAAGAGTTATTCAAGGCGTAATATACGATTCCGACCGAAAGGCGCGCATGGCGGCACGCACATCTGTAAACGGATGCTTGCGGATATACACCGTATACGTCGGCTGCTAAACCCATCTACAGCCAGGCGCAGCCACGCCATGGCAGCCACATGTAGCCACGCAATGGCAGCCACGTGTAGCCACGCATTTCTTCAGAAGAATACGCTCGTAGCCAACCGGTCGGCCTCTTAGATATATAATATATACATACGATGCTTAGATAAACTTTAGCTACTACACAAATATTAATTTTATTTACGGTATATACCTACTGCAGAATGCAGAATGCGCAATGACGCGCCCCAACGCGTGCAGTTTGATCTAAAACTTAAGGCGATTCGCCAACTACTCGTAGCACGAAGAACCCTTACTTATTTGAAGCCCTATGTCAAATATATAAAATAAAATTCGCTGTACGTTTGTACGTATCATGAATGCTCTGCGCCAGCTGCTCACAAAGTATGGATATCCATGAAATCCATATTATATTGAAAATATGTGCCAATTTAAGCCTACATAAAAGTAATGCAATTAATACATTTTGCTAACCTTGTTAGGGTGTAGAATATGTGGTGGAGGACCAGTATTTTCTTCTTCTGCTGCACCTCTACCCCCATTTATGGTATTCTCCAAAGTGCCGCCTTTTGAATGAGCTTTTGGATCATGAACTTTGAAACGAACTTCCTGAAAGGTTTATGTAAAAAATATTATTACAACCAAAGCCATGATATTATTATATATTTAAGAGGAAGATATGCCATATCGCGCCCTCAAATGGCCCCGTGAAAACGGCCCGAAGGACTGTCTCGCCTGTTTGCACTCACGAAGCGATACCGCGCTATCCTTCTTGCTCTCATAAAAGTGCTATCTTCTTTCGCATTCCGGCGCAACTCGTAAACACGGGCAGCGGCACGACGGCACGGGAGCCATTTTCAAACGTTGTTTTATTACGCGATGGCGCATCTTTCGTAATCTTTGTTTTAGAGTCTTTGGGCGCTCTACAGGAAGTTTGCTGATTCGTGATTTCTAGTCTAGAACTTCGTGTAGCCTACAAGTCTTTTTTGCTACAGAACTAAAATACGTTCGTTGCTTTGTTACCAAATATAAATTTATTGTTACTGCTTTTTCGTGCAGCATTTAACCTAGCTTCGTAGGATTCTTTTAAATACGTAAATCTTACCGAAGGTCGACCGGGAGGGCATCTTCCGAGAGTGCTCATTTTAGACAAAGTGTGAGGATCCACTGGAGGACAATCAACTGGTATTTTCTTTTCAGACGCTATTTTCTGGATGGCAACGAATCTCTGCTTTCTCATTTGAATCCTTTTGGCCATATACCCGACAGTCGCATATTCTATAAATAATGAAAATGTATTTATTGCTTTTAACTAAAACTTAGGGTGCCTTAACTTTATCAACATTCGCATTAACTTTATCCTAAAAATTTAATATATAAAATAACAATCGCAATAAACTTAGTTTTATAATTCGTATCGCTTAGCATAATAAACAAAATAAGATTGGGTTTTACCTAGAAGACTAGCGAAGACCATTACGAAACAGGTACCCAAGTAGACGTCAATAGATTTGACATACGAGATTTTAGGAAGGGCTGCGTTAGTGGACGACATCAGGGTGGTCATTGTCAATACAGTAGTTACACCAAGGGCTACTCGAGCTGGTGTCGCATTCCGGTTCAACCAAAACGATACCCATGATATGATAACAATCAGACCAGATGGAATATAGATCTGGATGAGATAATATCCCATTGAACGAACAAATTGAATCTCACATGCCAGTCTTGAATAATTTCCTGTAAAAAAATAAATGATTAACCAGAGCTGCATTAAGAATCTTAGTAAGCAGTAATTACTATCATTTTCTACTTTTTAATATATCTCAGTCCACTCACACACTCCAGTTTCATCAATTGAGCATACATATAAACATTAGTTTTTGTAGATATTCAATAATTTTATTTAGTTGTCAACGTTACAATAGACATCCAACAAAATTAAATTAAATTATTTTCTCTATAACACCACTCAGTGTATTATGTGCATTAATACAAAAGCGGGACGTGAAAAGATTCGTGGCTGAATGTCCAGTGTTCCACGTAACGGTGTTTCTTATCGTCTGTATAGTCTCTATCTTAAGGTTGCGATCTGGTGAACCAAAGTACCTGTGGTGAGAGAGATCTCCATGGCTCGCTGACGATGACCGAGGACCTTGAACTGCGGCAGCGACACTTCGCTGGAAACACCCACAGAGTTGGGCCCCTCATTCCATTTGTATCGGATGTCCCGCATGGTGTAGCCGACTGTGCGCAGCGGATTATTAAAAATGAAACACCCCAGGCCCATTGCAATGGGTTTTAAAACTCGAGTCGTTATTCGATCGGGGTAGAAGAGCGGAAAAGTCGCGCGGCCGGTATCCGCGTCACGCGTCTCGCCATGCGTCAGTCATTGTCGTGTTAGCGTGTGTGCTAGTGTCGCGTTATAATCGTCTGCGCGCGAGCATCGGGCAGGGGAGAGACGGGGGCGGTGGCGAGCAATGGACGAGTGCTGGGAGAGCGGCTATAGCGATCAATCAATTACCTGTCGTCAGCGTAACAACAGTGGCGCGCTGCCGGTGACCGAGCACGCGAAACTGTGGTAGCTGCACTTCTTGGCTCATGCCGACGCTTGTCAGCCCATCTTTCCAGTGGTACCGAATGTCTCTCATTGTGTACCCGACTCCGGAGACATGCCAAACACACAAAATGCTATCACTTACGCTGCGAAGCACGCGAATCCCTCTCGCAGCCTTCCTGTCTCGACGATGGGGAACTCGAAATCTAGCGATATACTGCGATAGCTAAAACATCGCTTGATTCTGTTCAATTATGTAGGAAGATGATAGAAAAATATGAATCTACTGATGCGGCTTATAAATAAGATCAAAATATTGGAACAAAAATTCACAGTTCTATAAATACAATCTAAATCTATCTACGATAATACGATAAATTATTAGATCATTCATACATAGCTAGGTTTATCATGGAAAATAATAGTCGAAGTAAATAAACTTAAAACCGAGCGAAATACAAATAGAAGCGGATGTAGAGGTTAGGGCATGCATTAGTGGCGGTGGCAGTGTGAGAGTGATGCGGGTGGGCTCGGCGATGTACTGGGTGCGGTGCTGTTGCCTCCACCGGCGCCTGCAGAGCCTCGGCGGCAGAGCGCGCCGCCACCGTCCCCGCCTCCCGGCCTGCTCGCCATGGCGTATCAATGTCTCGTTATCATTTCTTTTGTTTAATGCTCGAGACAACTGAGGCTTACTAAACACGAGTCTGCCTTCCGCGGGTGCTGTATGCGAGAAGGAGACGTTTCGACTTATGCGAACACGCAACAAATCACAGCGCGTGTCGACGTTACGGTTGCACGCTTGTGATCACAGGATTTTCCTGAGTAGCATCTGTGATACAAGAAAGTGGTCACAACACATCTGAAAGCCTAGTGATAAAATTGCATTGAGGCTAAATTGTTCGGTTTCAAATCAGTGAGTACTACGGTTATATTTGTACTTTATTTAATGGCTTTTATGTTTATTTGTATATTTTTTTAATATATATAATTACTGTATGTTTTGAGAGCGCACTTTTATTGTGCAGTTTCAAAATTAAGTTACTAAAGATTCAGCTACAAAAAAAACTTCATACGATTGATGAAATTAAATTACTCGTATATAGCGCTACTAATCACTTAGACCACTAGTTACAGACTATCTTATTATAGATTACCAGTGCCTAATCTGGAAGTACCCGATTGCCTGAGGAGAACGATAGGACGAATATGGCATAAATCGATATTTTGAACGTCTATGCTTTTTTGCAAAATTTGTCTGTTCATAAGTGACATCCTGTGGCCTAAAGGCATGACCAGTATTGATGACAATACGTTCTAATCCGAGATTATGCTAATCTATATTATATTTTGTGGCTTTAGATTGATAATTTCACATCTTCGACATTCTAGAAAATCTGTCCGGCCAAAGGCAATATAACCTTACATATTAGGTAATCAATACAATTTAAACCAATCTGATTTGTAGGACTACAAAGGTCACATCATAGATATCAAAAGGTTACGGACGGGCAACCTATTGTGAGTAGGTCTAAGTGATTTCTATCGCTACATTATATTTGAATAAGAAAACCTCGAAGTAAAGTATTGAGCAGCGGGACTTACTCGTAGTATAAAAGTATTTTTTTATATTTGTTACATAATAAAAACCTATTATTAAATTCTTATTTAAATGATACACTTAAAGCGTGCCGGTCATAATGTTAGCACATTTTCACAATTAAACGCCTTTTTCAACCGACTTCAAAAAAGGAGGTTCTCAATTGGACTGTATGTCTTTTTTGTATGTATGTTACGCGATTACTCCGCCAATTATGAACAGACTTTAATGTTTTTTTTTGTTTGGTAGGTAATACTTCAAAGGTGGTCCCATATCCAATATCCCATATCCGAATTTTATCGAAATCGGTTCAGCAGTTTGGTTTTTAAATCAAAATTACTAGAAAATATTAAGATGTAATCCAGCCCGCCTGGCACGCGAGCCGTGATAAAAGTCTATCCACTCTTTTTTCCCCGCGCAAACGAGACAGACGTATCCATATATATTCTACGTTTATTCTAGCTTTATCACGTTCCCGCCCGGGGAAATACCAATTAGTCATCGAGTCGCGTGCTAAGGGGGGCTGGTATTCGAAATTGAAGTCGATTGTTTTTTTTTTTAAAAGCGTATTATTTTTAATTAAAAAAGCTTTAAAATAAAGTATAAAATCAGATACTTAAAACATAGATAAGATACTTACAACTTTCAATTTCTATATGGCAGAGCTGACGATCCATTGGAAAATACTGAAGGTTCATAGGACATGATGCTGTTATCGTCAATCTGAAATTTAAAAAGCGTGTTATAAAGTGCACTTTAAACTCATCTCAAGAATTACTCGACAGAGTTAAGGCCGTCACATACGAAGAAGATGCTATAATATTTAATGTTATCTTAGAACATAAGATCAATATCACTACTCATATATTTCATTGGCAGCACAAATGACGAAGATATAATAATATTTCAAAATTGTATGGCGTGCTATATTTTTTATCTAAACATGAAGTTTTAGTAGTATTAGACTTAATAGTCTAATACTACTAAAATTATACTAGATAAAAAATACGATAAAATGATCCTACTAGTTGATAGAATACATTAATCAGAAAAATCAAAAACAAAAAAACATTAATCAATCATTGATTAGAATTTATTGTAAGAATACTTTAGTATTCTATCAACTAGTAGGATCATTTTATCGTATTTTTTATCTAGTATAATTTTAGTAGTATTAGACTATTAAGTCTAAGTTGATAGAATACATTAGTATTCTATCAACTAGTAGGATCATTCCTACCATCATCAGCTATCTGGTTTCATATTACAAGCTTTGCTTAGTTTGGGGTGGTTTGGGGCTAGATGGCGCTGTGTGAAAAATGTCCACCGATATATATATATTATAGCGTATTCATCGTCTGCGATGGCTTTTAGACAAACCTGATGCTTCTAGTTATTGAGCCTGAATAATGAATGCGTATGAACTCGTTACTTGTGGTTGCAATGTGGAAATACGATTGCTTTTCGTTGACAAAAAATGTATCTGGTACCCATATGTTCTTTATGAACTCGGAGCCAACGGACAAAGTTTCGACTCCAGTGCGCTTTTTGTATGCTAATCGTGGATCTGTCCAGAATTGTCTGAAGTAAAAATCCAACGTGAAGTCCTGAGAAAAGTCAAAATAAACATTAGTTCTGTTAAAATTGAATAAAGTTTTTGTTATACCTATATAGAACCGATATTCGTTATAACTTCAAAAAGTGTGCTTTACGAACAACAAAAGATTTTTATGATTTGATGGGGACACTTTAGTAACTGCGCTCCACGTTTTGCCAGCAACGATAGTAATTGCGCAATCCCCCGGGAACCATATTTCTTTTTCAGCAAAAAAGATGTCTAGGTACATTTCCATTATCGAACTTTTGTATAAAATTTATAGAATTATTACTTAATTCTGAAATATAACATAAAACTAACATAAAACATCTACATAATTATGCATGCTAAATTTAGAAGACATTTTGTACACAATGTGTAGTAGTTAACACTGCGACAGTAGTGAAAACAACAGAAATACCTGTAAAATTCGAACAGTCCGAAGCTCGTATTTGCTTCAGATAGATATAATACCACAACGTAGAGTATTTTGGACACTGGCACTACAAGTACATCGAATTGGAAAATGTAGCGTAAAGCGTGACAACTGGCGTAAAAATGCATAAGTGTAGGTTGATAAAAGCCTTCGGGATATGTGATTCGAAGTAGGTACTAACGTATTAAGTGAGTCGAATGGGACGGGAGGACGGGAGGTGGAAGTGGGCAACCACGGCTCGATGAGGGCAATTTTCTGTTAATTGAAGCTAGCAAGCTGACACGAATAAATATGTGTTGTTATTTATTAGAATAAAATTTCTTGGCTAAAATATTTAGAGATTAACACGATTTACGATATTTTGTTGGGACATTTTCCCATCCCCGGCAATGGGTCACGTCACATAGTGACCTTTTAGTATTGATTTGGTTTCCACTTTGGGGGTTTTACCTCTCTGTAAACGCTCAGAGAGATCACTCTTATATACACCTTCTGGCTGTAGTCTCCAAACCAGGCCACACGATTGTACAATGTACACTTGTTAAATGTAAACTTAGGTAGTCAAAGAAAAAATAATGTCAGAACAATCGATACTTAAAACCTCCGGAAATAATAAAAAGTTACGACAGTATCCACAATTATTTTAGTATATACTTACACATAATACGTACAAACATAGACAACAAACTACGAATGAGTCACGATTAATACAGTCGTCGCAATTCCATAGAGCTTTGACGTAATGTTGGCAAATTTCACTAAGTTATTATATTGACAAATGTGACTCCTTTTTGCCATTCCCTTTTATTTGCCATTTCAACAAAAAATACAACAGAACGATGAGCACCTGATATAGATTTGCCAAAGTTCTGTTAACGAATACAAGTCTCGTTTTAAATAATGTGAATTTCACTTATTTTGAGATTATGTTGGTAATAAGTAGATAGGTTGAGATGAATACTGACAGCAAGATTAAAACTAACAATTGTACTGTTGTTGTCGGCTTTATCAACTATTATTGCAATTTATTGGAGCCGATAAAGATTATGTTTATTTAAACATAATTAATGATAATTTTGCAGGTGAACACTTATTTGTTGAATATGGGTCCGTTTCTGTAAACAATACTTAAGATTTGTAAATTTATCTAAATGGGTTTTAAATTTAGATATTTACGCTGTATAAAGAATGAAAGAGAATAGCGTAATTTTTAACCAAGTATAAGTGTTGAATGTACAGTCACACTATAGTTCCGATACCGGTTTACAGCCACTGTGGAGTTACGAATACTGCAATACACACAATTGGACACTTTCAAAATTGCGGAAGTAACAGTTGCATTTCTTATTATGATGTCACCTCGATAATGGGTATAAAGTATTTGTTTTGATCAGTAATAAGAAAGCAAGAGGGCGAACAAAGGGCGATTTGCTCCACCAAACGCGGACATGCTCGCAGCCTCGTGTCTAGGGCTGCTCGGTCGCGGCGGCTGTGCGGCGGCCGGAGCGACCGAGACAAGCGAGAGCTGACAGGGCGAGTACCATGAGCACTTCGGAGACGGAGCTGATAGAGAGCACATACATGGTGACGCCCACCTCCACTGGCGGACCTGCAATCAAGCCCATAAGTAAGTCCCGCGCGCCTCGCGCCGTGAAAACCAAACCAGGTGGAGTGGACGTGCCCCATCGCCGCCGGGCGAAACAGACGAGACGGTGGCGCGGATGATATCGATTTGCCTTTTGATTTGTTGTGGCATGCAGATAATACCCCGCCGCGAACAGCTCGCGATGCCCTGACAGAGCGCTCTGGAACGCGCAGTCTCGCGCCTAAGTTTGTCGATCGAACCGTGGACACAGGTGCTACGATGAACTGTTTAATGTTGGTGAAAAAAACTAAGGATCATATAGTTATGCTATTATGCGCTGTGTCATTAAAATTTGTTAGTAAAAGGTACCATTTTCACTTCAGACAGAGAGCTGATGGAGAGCACGTACATGGTAACCCCCACTTCCACGGGTGGTCCTGAAAATGATACAATATTCAACATATGGCACGTGTCGGAAGTCGGAACAGCCGAACGTTTAATTATTGTGACTAAGCTGTGTTTTACTCTTTTTAATTTATTGTAAACGATAATTTCTTTGTTTTTCGCTATTAGTGATCAGCACAGATTATGTTTTCAGTCGGTATTCCTGGTATTTGTCCAACCTCAGACATTTTTCTGCGTTCAGTCAGCTTTTTGACAAAGTATACAGCTGAGTTTAAATTTCCCTAAATTATTCGAGAAATATTGTTAACATGCGAGGTTGAATTAGCAAGCCGTAGATATGTGTGGAATCTTGAGAATCCTAAGTCGCGATGTAATACAAACATGTTCGTATTGTACATTAGAATGTCTATCTAATTTAAAATGTTTGTGCTTGGCCATGTATGGGCAATTAAAAAAACCTTGCAAAAAAACACAGTTGGTTTGCGCTGAAAGACTGCACCACGCCTATTTAATGAAGAACCTCAGAAGTGTCAAGTTAACTCATCTACTGAATTACATGATTTTGGTTCCAGCTATGGTCAAGGGGAGTTACATAATTATGATCGGCAAGTCGGAGGCTTCGGATAACTGTCCCACCGCAAGCAAGTAAGCGATCATCTATCTTCTAGCTCAAGAAATGTACAGCTGCTGTATATTAATGTGACAGAAAGCAACGCGTAATATTATTAGAAAACATAACAAAAAACGGTCTAAAAAACGTAATCTTTATGGGCTAAACTTTTGTTACCGAAAGCGAAAAATTACACGTTGTAAATCAAAATCTGTTAAGCCATCTAGGCTGCATGCTCCAAAGAATCAGGCAAACACACATACATTAGAAAAATTATCATCCTTCTTGGGCTGTCGGGTTAAAAAGTAACAGCCTATACAGCCGGGTGGTACTCGCTTGCTAGTTTTTATTATTTCCCTAATTTGATATGGCAGTCTCGCAATTTTTTTGTTGTTAATTAATTAACCAATCAATTTAGTTTGTGCGTTGTCCAAAATTACCTACAGAAGTGACAGTGCAATTTTTATAATGAATTAAGCCAATGTGTCCCACAGTCAGATATAATTCTAATATTCTCTGTAAAAATAGCCCTTAATATACAGACAGACAGACAAACAAGCAGAAGTGACAAAACAGGGTCCCTAAGTCAACAAAACACCGTATAAAAGAAATTACAATGTTTGTTTAAGTTGTTAGAGCCGCGCCTGCAACATTTCATCGGCGAAGGAAAAACCTTTAATAATCATGATAGAATAGGTTTGTTATGAAAAATACTTATATTATAACTAACACAAATGTAAACAACATACAGCATTTTAACAAATTACTTAAATATAGGTACTAACCTCCATAGTTGGGCCTTACTCTTTTGTCGTAACTTATACTAAATGAGTCTAAAATTGCTGATATATTGACATCTCCGAACATGCCACCCCCGCCGGCACCCCTGTTGACAAATAATTAAGTTAGCTCTCAATCTCCGATAGCTAAGATAGGGTAGATGATTTCAAACCTAGCAAATATATGATACCTGTAAAATCGAGCTCAATGTCTCTTTGGAAGCAATATTGGTCACGCCAAAAAGTGTACATAATTATATAAGTGCGTACTTAAATGGCAAGAGAATGTCCTTTATAGGTAGTTCATTGTTCACACCAAAACTTAAAAAACATTGAATAATTCAAAAACAAAAGACTTCAATTTAGATTACCTGGATTACATCGTTTTTCCAATTATTATGATTTAATTCCAAACTACTGAACCGATTTCGATAAACAAAAAAGAATCATGAAAATCAATTCATAATAGACGAAGTAATCGCGTAACAAAAAAAAAGAAATAGACCGTCGAATTGAGAGCTTTCTTTTTTGAAGTCGGTAGCTAGGGCAACCACTAACGGCATTATCGCTAAAAGCGATATTTTCCAGACAGCCTTAGCTTTGGGTATTGTTTAGGTACCTACTTTATTTGGTTCCTTTTTAGGTATATTTACGTTACGTTACATAGGATAATACACGTATCAACATTCTTAGAATATTCTTGGTAAAAACAAGTCACGGCTGATAGTAAACATCCCGGAACAAAGTTTACTTGTTCTCTGGTATACGTATATAATTATAATCATATAATTATCGTATAATTATGTAGTATAATCATATATAAGATAATTTTCTGGCCGTAATCGTAAATTGTTAGCCATAGCCAGCATTTCTTAAAAAATCATTAGCCATTTACCAATACGAGAAAACGACAATTTATAAACAAATTCAGAAAAAACATGAGAAGGCATTTTTTTAACAATTTATTATTTTAATTTTATGAGGATAACGCATTAAAAACTTTCCTAATAGACTTTCATCGGTCTAAGCACAGTCAATCCAATTTTTTTTTCGGTTAACATAAAATAAAGTGGCTTAGATTGTAAGTTATTGATTGATTTATTTATTTGATACACAAAACAGAATACAGTTGATTGATTGATTGTAAACAAAAACTACTTACACTTTTTCAGGTTAAGATTAAAAAATAAGATTAGATTAGAGATTAAATTAAGATTCACTTTTTTTTACTAAAGTTGTACGACAACTGGGCTTTGGATAAATAGTTTAGGGCATGCGCTTTCTCAAAATAAAATAAAATTATCATTTTGAAATAACCAAGTATTGTTACAATACATTTGCTAAAAACTGCGATCGCGTGCATTCTTGAATCACGCTATCTTTACAAAGTAAGCTAAAATTTAATTCAAATAGTAGGTAAACAATATATTATTGTATTTTCTTCATCTTAATCCAAAATGCGGGTGCTACATCAGCTGCAAAGAGTGTCATCGGTGTTTCCTCGTAGTCAAACTATTTAGTTCAACTAGTATTCCTCGTGGTGCAAATTTTATCATATTGCACCTTTTCAGCACGCTGTATGCATGCTGTTTATGTAAGTACAGTCATATATATGAACAATAATAAAAAAGGCCACATTTTTTTTAATATAATATACCGGGTTTTACTTTGAACACCGTTATCCTTCTAGGATATCATTGTACTCATCATTATGAACAACTTTTACTATGAGGTCAACCCTAAAAACACGAAAAAAAAACAGCTGCTCCATACATTTTGTCCAAGATCGATGAACCTTTTTCATGGAACAGCTGTTTTTTGTAAGCATCACGCCTGCCACTAACAGTAGCAGTGCCAGAATTGTGAACTGTCGAACACAATCCTGCGCCGCACTGCACTGCGCTCGTCACCCTGAGATATTAGATGTTAAATCTCTTCATACCCAGTAATTTCTCTGGTAACATTGCCCTTCAAACCACAACACAGGAATTCTTGCACACTACTGCTTGGCGGTTGAATAACTGGCAAAGGTGTGGTACTGCCCCAGGCGGACTCTGCAGTAGAGTCCTACCACTACAAATATTAGGTTATTGTGAAAATAGAACGTTATAAATCACATTTTGAAAAATTGGAACAATGTTAGATCTACGGTTACTTACTGAAAGCTAAGCCACAGTTTGCGTGTTAAGCCTTCATCACGTGAAGTAGTAGGTAATCTACTTACGAGTACCGTGAACTGAACCAAAATAAGCCTGTCAAGTGCGGATCACACTTATGCTTGTAGAGCTTCATAGTTTTATGCGCTATTAGCTTTTTATTGAATCATTTCGAAACAAAAATAGCTTCTAATTGTAGTGGTAGTCCTACAGAGTCCGCCTGGCGAAGTAAGTACCACAGCTTTGTCAGTTATTCAACCGCTAAGCAGTAGTGTGCAATCGTTAGTTTGTTTCGGTTCAAAGTGCAATGTTACCAGAGAAATTACTGGGCATAAAGAGATATCACATCTAATATCTCAGGGTGACGAACGCAGTGCAGTGCGGCGCAGGATTGTATATTTGCAAGTTTACAATTCTGGCACTGCTACTCAGTGCTATGGTCAGGCGTGGTGGTTACCACCAGACTGGCGTCTCCCTTGTCACATCATTCAAAACCATTAAAAAAAAATATGTCAGGGCTGCTTTCAACTAGCTGTAGCAACATCTTAGGATCACAAATAATAGTAAGTCAAGAAGTAGTAAGTAAAATAAATAAAGAAGTAAGTCATAAAGAACAACTTATATTATACTAGCTGCGCCTTGCCGTTTCACCCGCGATTCTTGGGATAAAAAGTCGCCCAAGTTTTATACCAATGTATAAGCTACCTCTATACCAAATTTCATCAAAATCCGTTAAGCCGTTTCAGCGTGAAAGAGTAGCAAACATCCATACATCCACACGTACAAACTTTCGCGCTTATGATATTAGATTAATGATTAAATTTTTAAAAAAATAATTCCAAAGAAAACTTTTTTTTTATATACATAGAAGAGATGACGTTTTATTTCTGCATGCCTATTTCAAAAGTTATGAAACAGAAGTTGGTAGCATAACCATGCTATACAAAAGCTGACCCTGAGAAGTTATCAGTTACCAATGACTCTGTATAATAACATAATAGCTTTTTTCATTACTCATACTCGGAAAGTAGGTCTGAAGTTGCCTGAAGAGCAGGTTGAAAATAATACATTTCAGGCCTAGAGAGAATCACTTTCAACTGACAGTGACAGTTGACAAATGACAGACACACAAATTATTTTAAAAAAAACTAGTTCTATTTTCACATAAATTTGTATTATAATATGATGTAATTGTAATGTAATTTGTATTATTATGCCCATGTTCGAACTTTTTATTTTCTCTTCAGAGGATTATGGTCCCGCACTTCTCGTGCATTTTTCAGTGTCAGTTCATGTTTTTATTTTTAGTTTCCTTGTATTCGTAATGAAAAGCACAGTGTTTACCTCGGGGTTAAAGACTTATTTAGTCCCTCGAACTATTAACGCCCTTGCTATGCTCGGGCGCCAAACCCCATCTCGGGGCTAAATAAGTTACTTTCACCCCTAGGATAACAATGTATTATTACTTGCTGCCACTTCTAGCTTTTCGAGTATCTGGCTGGCTTGAAGATTATGAAACTGATGACTTCAGAATAAGTGCATCGATAAGCTTATTAATTAAGATCCCAAGAAAAACATAGCTAAATTGAAAGAACATATTTGATAAATCAATGAAGCTTTAATTCCCCAAGCCGCCTGCCAAGCGTGGGATTTATGGCAACCCCTACCTATTAAGAGGGAGGCCTTCGTCAAGCAGTGGACATCTTCCGGCTGTTGAGGTGAAGCTTTAAATCAATCAGGCAAACAAGAGTCAGATTACCGGCAGCAAATATATTTTATGAGTGCAACTCTCCATTAACAGGGCTGAAAACCCGTAAGAGTAGCACGCAATACCATTTCTAAGGATTAGAAAATAGGTAACATAAGTTTTTGATTTATTTATACGGAATTAATCACGTGTGCAGCCGTTTAAAACCGGATGCTCTAACTATAGCTTCGGTGACATCCTGACCTTCTTCAAGGAGTTAAATCAGAGTGCGATGCGCGTGCGGCCGCGTCCTACTTTGTACCAAAAGTGCATAATGCGTTAAAATCACCTCAGTTTTCATAGAAAAAAATGTTTAAACGCCTAGCTATAACAATAGGGATCCACACAGCGACTTTAATCCGCTAGGTGGCGCAAAGTCGATGCGCAAATTGACAGTTGGCCATAGTCAACTGCCTCATAGGTCCATTTGTTGTTTTTTCTACAATTTAATGGTTTTACTCATATTAGACTCGAGAATCTGCATAAACCGGTTTGCACAGAAAACGTTTGCCTTGCTAAGTAAAGATCTGTCCGAAATAAAATGTAAACAACTACCTAACGTACAAATCAATTTTCAAGCCGTCAACAGCTGCATAGATTCTTAAAACAAGGTACCTACCCAGTATTCTTCCTTGGACTAGATTATCGACAATGCCCTCATCAAGAGCAGATAGATATAAGCAACTATTAAAAAAGTAAATTGATTTAGTCATATCCGCACCGCAGCTGGTGCCATCTACGACAAGTTTTGCCTGTAAAACCTCATTTAATAGTTTTATGGAAACACCACCACAACCACCATCATCGAATTTATTTATTTTTACACAAAACAACCAAAGAAAGCCTTCGTTTATAAAAAGCGAATGTGGTTATTTTTCGACTAAGTATATAAAAATACGCATTGCAAAATACATAGTTGTTTCACGCACTGGATTTTTAGGTATCTCTGAAGAATATTATATTTGCACACACCCACACAAATACACACACCCTCGCACACATAAACCTCTTGCTAAGGACGCCTATCAATTAACCCTGATCTTCAACTATTGCCACGCAGCACAAAAACATTAACGGTTAAACTCAAGAAGTTGAACAAAAAATAAATAAATTATAGTTATTTGTTATGCAAGGCTGCAAAGTTGTTTTATGGCGCGAGTACCTATATTGAAACCAGAGCGTAGCGAGGGCTTCAAAGATACAACATGCAGAATAACATCTCTGCCGAGCGAAACACAACTTTTCACCTCACTATACAGCGAGGAAAATGCTAGTTTTTTCCATGCAGTCTTCGTGCTGGCCAGTTTCTTAATCAAGCATACTCGTAATTCAATAAAAACCTCTACAATTATGTAAATTACCTTTTACCATCCAGTGATTAAGTACCCAAACTTGCAGCCCTATTATTTATTAATAACCTCTAAAATCTTTTATGTGAATGTGAAATTCAAGTCTTTAATGAATATTTTCTATTGGCAAAACCGAACACAAAACCCCGAAACTATAAATTGCAACGCTTGCCAACTCTGCAGGCAGAATACTATTTTCTACTTATGCTGGTCATGATACGAAAAGGGGAAAATGTTGGCGCTTAATAAATGATAATGTATCTCCCAAGCTATATTAATGGATTGTAATAAAAATTAAGCCGTTTATTTAGTGCACGTTTGTATTTTGGTCATGTTTTATACAATATCTTTGTAAACATACTTAGTTGATTAAGATTTTTGAATCTTCATTACATAGTTTACAAACAGATTTCAATCCCAAAAGCCTTATTTTTATTTTTTTGAGGTGTCCTGAATTTGCCTCCTTTACAGCTTCATGCGGAAAACTCAAGGACTCTATGACGTATTTGCGCATGGCCTGTCGCTTTTTTGTTGAACTGCCATGCGGGTTTTACCTGGCTCAGTGTTGGCACCCTATCGTATTATAAAAACATGAGAAAGGTAAATTGGTCTATGACAGTATTGCATTCGTGTTGCTTTTATTAACCAAACAATGAACATAGGTGTACATTTTATTCAGACCACTAAGTATATTATATGCAATTCAATCCTTCCAAATGCAGTCTCACGGTAATCTACTACAAAATTATTTAACAAAACATGCGCAAATCAATCGAAATTGTCTATCACAAAATATTCTTACAGAATCCATATTAAAGTTATATTTTAGCTGTCGCAAGTCGTAAAGCTAATGCATTCCATTTTACTGCCCCGTCGAGATTTACGATCGCCCCAGCTTATCGAGGAATCGTCGTCTAACGTCTCGGACCGTGGGGGTAGGTTTAGCAAAGCTTAGTTCGTGGTTAGAAATGGACTCACGCGACATGGTTGGCTTGCGGTAGAAATGCGGCCGCGAGTGCCAGCAGTATGGGCGCGCTGCGGGGGCGGGCGCCGCTCATCGCGCGTGTGATTTCATGTGCGCCGGCTGGCTGTGGTGCGGTGGCCGCCGGTCGCCGCTCGCCGGTGTCGCGCGGCAGACTGGCTGCCCCGGCGGGCGCGCGCCGAGCCCGCTCGCCGCGCTCCGGCTATCGATCGGGCAGGCGTGACCCGGCCCGGCACCGCCTGTCGCTACACTATCGACCGTCAAGCCGCTGCCGCCATTGCCGCCGCCACCGCCGCCGCGCCGCCGCAGCCTGTGCGACGCGAATACTGAACTCCCCGTAAATTAGCATGGTGCCGTATCAACATTGCAAATTTAATTACGGGAAAGGTCACCTTTTATTTTAATTATTAAAAAAAGTAACACTTTGCAGGTTCATTGAAAGATGCATTTTTATGATGTAAAAAGACTAGGTACACACTTTAATAAAATTGTGACATAAATTTGGTTATTTGCCAAAGCAGGTCATAATTACTGTGTACCAAGTTGACGCCGACATCTAAAACATTAGCTTTCTTGTTTTTTGATAATATTTACTAATGTCAATGTGTTTGTGGAAGCTATATATTCGATATCAATAAAAAAATACTTTACTTACCATAAGAGACATCAAACTGCAATTACCATATTCTGTAAAAAAACAACAAATATTTTCATAGATATGGGTCTGAAAATAAATCAAGGCTCTTTCGGTGACATCTTACCTAATTACTCCTTATTGAGTTTCAATTTCATTCACTTAAGGTCCAGATTATGGCGCTCTGCTATCTAACTCGCACTCTAGATTTTTAAGAATACTAAATCTTAGTTATGAATAATCGCGATTTATGATTTTGCTAAAATAACATTACAAATATTTAGTAAAATAATTATTTTGTTGTTTTACAATGTATTTCCTTACTTACCTACAAAATGAAAATGTATGTTTCGGCCACAATCGATGATCTATTAGTTGTGGATCAGAAAAATCAGAAAAATGATAACTTTACAAAGATTCAACGAGTATATAATTTGATCCAAACAAGTTTACTTAATGTTAAATATTAAACAAAATGAATGAATATAACAGATTTTCATAATATGCATTTTTTTATTGACTCACAAAAAACCTTCCTCGCAGCAACACAAATCATAGAAAATATAATCTAAGTATGTGCACATATGTGCACAACCTGGGCGTGTCGTTAAACTGCAATCCAGCACCACCGGAGGACGGGCAGCAGCGTCTTCTTAGTTAACGGTGGTAACTCTCTGCGATCCCCGAGCCGCCGGCGTGGGGATTATGGCAACACCCCTCTATTAAGAGGGAGGCCTTCGTTCAGCAGTGGAAGTTTTATGGCTGACGACGATGCTCGGAGTGACTTTGCGCGATAAAATCCGGAACGAGGACATTCGCCAAAGAACCAAAGTCACCGACATAGCTCGCAGGGTTTGCAAGTTAAAGTGGCGCTGGGCGGGCCACATCTCTCGAATAACTGACAACCGATGGGGAAGAAATGTTCTTGAGTGGCGACCGCAAACCGGAAGACGCAGCGTAAGGAAGGCCTCCCCTAGGTGGACCGACGACATTGTAAAAGTCGCGGGCAACCGGTGGATGCAAATGGCAGGTGAGAGGCCTTCGTTCAGCAGTGAACGTCTCCGGGCTGATTATGATGATGATGATGTGCACAAATAACGGAGTTATAAACATTTTAGTTTCTTGTTAGACAGGGAGGGCACTATACGGTTATGACGTTAAAGTATGTAGGTTTATGACGTCAAAGTCTATGATTCCAAACAAATTTTATACTAGCACGTGTTTTGCTAGAAAGGGACAGATGACTCCCTCCCAAATACTTAGAACGCCTCTATTTCAGAACTTTACCAGCTATTTTCAATTATTGTTTCGATGTTAACATCAGACTCAGTTAAACTCTCCACTTATCCTATTATTTTTAATAATTGATACTCATGCATATTCCCTATTACTTTCGACTTAATTATATTCAGTACTTTTGTATCTTTGTGCGAGCGAGATAGCGACGCGCCTTATTCTTGGCCTTAACACATCGGGTCAGAAAATTGCTCGAATGCTGTCCATCTCAGAATGTATTCATCAACTTGAATATTCAGTGGCCCCGAGCGATACCAGAGAGAGAATCTCTTTTCCAGTTTCAGCATCAGACGCAGCACAGCAAATTTACGCAATAGGTAAAGTGAGAATTGATTAGTTGATTGTAAGATAAATTCTCAGTCTTTAAACATAAAGGTAGTTTAAAAAAAACAACATTATAAATTTTATTATGAAAACTGACGTGGTTTTTTTGACGTTTTTGTTTTTGTTTTCGTGGTTTATTTGGTTTGTTTTTTTTTTTTTTCGTTTTTTTTTTTTGTTTTTTTTTGTTTTTTTTTAAATGTGAGTATTCCCGTATGAATAAAACAAAAACATTATAAATGTTCGCTGTTTTGCACCAGCGGAATCTAGTGTAGCAGAAAGAATATCTTCCTAATAATGCTTATTGCCTGAGTACAAGCTGGCAGAATGTTGACCCACATCTATACGCTTGACAAGCAAAGCGTCACATATTGTGTTCATTTGCCGCTATCGCCAACATAGCGATAAATTTTGATCTCGTACGTTTCAAATACAGGAGAGATCACACCCTGTTTTTATTAAGGTTTTCAGCTTTTGCCAGAAATTCAATACCAGCAGTATCTAGAAAGTCGAGTATTTAAAAAGAAGATTTTGATGGGTGATAAAATTGGGTGATATTATTTTTTTATTGACAATTTTTTTTTGTTCTTTCTTTTATTTTAATGTTATTTTTGGTGTGCACAATAAAGTGTTTCTATCTATCTATCTATCTATTATTGAGCGATTTTCCTAACATGATTTTAATAAAAAGTTGTTTCGTTCAACTCGATAGATAGCGCAGACTATACGTGCCTGTCAAAAACAGCATAGTATTTTTATTAAGTGGCACAATAAATAATAAAAACTTGACAATGACAGCCACGTCATCTGGTCTGCGCAAAGTCAGAGCCACCTACAAAGAGCATTTTTTTTATTGTCTGTCAGAAAATCGCCCGTTGAATGAATATTATTTTGGACATGCTCATCAATAATTTTTTTCTAGCTGACATTGTGTAAGTACTATATTATTAATATAATAATATATAATCATACAATATTGTTGTATAATGTTATCATATATAATTATGTTGTAATTTTTTATGTAAACAACGGATCATAAATCCTAGCCGAATTAGCCCATCTTATTATTATTGTTAGGTAAAATATGTTAATCTCTTTCTATGGAGTAAGTAAGTAACTCTGTAAATAAATTATTTGATTCGAGATCTCGCGAGATCGATATTGCATTCCCTAGTCGCGGGACCTATATTGGAACGTAGAAAGAAGAACGTGAAAAAATATTACTTCATAAAACCGACGCGTGCGTCGGTTTGAAGAAGTTATATTTCCCGGCGTCAGAAGTAAATACTGTTCCATTTGAATAAAAAAAATGAAACGTAATGCTTCTCATGCTTAGCTTGTCCTCTGCTCCTCCGAAGAAATATACTTGTATAAAGACAATATTATAGCGCCACATTTATCGCCACGTATATCTGCTCGTAAGCACGCACACAAAGGACACATTTGAAGCGGTTGTAATTTGTGGCGCGGTCACAATTTTGTGAAATGAATATTCGGTCACTCACTCACTCACTCATCAGCCAGAAGACGTCCACTGCTGGACGAAGGCCTCCCCCTTAATAGGGAGGGGTTGCCATAATCCCCACGCTTGGCAGGCGGCTTGGGGATCGCAGAATGCTCACCACCGTTAATTAAGAGGACGCTGCTGCCCGTCCTCCGGTGGTTCTGGATGCAGTTTTAGGACATACCCAGGACATATTCGGTCAAAGAATATTATTCAAATTGAAAATTATTTGAAGTGAATTTATGTAAAATGAATGTTTATTCCAAATAATATAATAGTAAATAAATATTAGATTGCATGAATCATTATGCGAACAAAATTTATAGGAACTGAAATTATATAAACTGATATTATGTAAAAATTTATAATATGAAACTAAGGATAACCTTTAATACTTTAATATTATAATATCATTTTATTAGGGTCATAGCAGGTACAGTAGCGGCCAAACAAGTTGTCAAATTATCGGCATGGAAAAGGTGAGCTTAGGCAGGTATGTCGTGTACACCACTGAAGAGAGAAGATGTAGAGTCTTCGCGTTTCTGTGGTGTACACTTCCGTGCAGTATATTATGCAAGTAAAATTACAAGTTATTATTTTTTTATTTCTGCGCATCCCCACTTTTTGACAACTTCCGTGGCGATTATGCATAAAACACTAAAACGTATTTTAAACCTATTTTAGTTAAAAAAAAGTTCTGTCTTATTTTTTCAAACTCAATTCTTAATTCGAAAGAAATTGACAAAACACATTTACACTAAAATTGGGTTTAGTGTATGCATAAGATGGTTTGTGTCTGGTAGGCAACCAGTTTCCTACTGAGATTTGACATGTTTTTAGTGTCAATTTATTTATGTCATCCCTGACTTAACCCTTCAACATGACCGAGGAATTTGTTAAAGCGACAGCGTCATTGGACAGTGTAGGTAGGGAAGCTGTCATTAATAGGGTAACAATGACAGACCTGCATTGTGTTCGTTACAGGATGATTTAAAATATCACTTTACGTTTCAAGTTTAGTATCACACTGGAGTTAACCCTCAGGAGCAAAAATGTATGAGGATAAATTGAAACAGCAATGTTAACTTAACATTTATTATTTTAAAATGTATCATGAATATTGTTAACTAGAATTCCAAAATTGTTACTATGTACCTAATAATATTATAGTAAAAATGCATAATATGATGTACTGTAATTATTTTATCAATATGATCAAAATGGCAGTGGAATACACAAAATAATATACAACCTAAAACATCTAACATTGGGTGCATAAAAATGCCCTTAGGTATTATTATAAACTTATAAGCTAAATAACGCCTATGCGAATAGCATATACACCCAAAAAATTATACGAATTCTCTATTTGTGTCGTCAAAACTGTAAAAAGCATACCTTATAGAATTGTGAATCAAAACATCATTCTTTAACTGACAATTTTTTTTTCATCAACCGAAATATTTTTAAAGCTGCTAGCTTTAAAAATAGTACAGAAAATCAAGGCAATGAAGAAAACGTTAGGAAACAAATACGTAGTTTTAAGTATCCAGTACTTGTGTCCGCTAAATGCTAACACAATGCAAAAGAAGTAGACATTGCTTTTGATGATACTTGCATCATCACAAACAACAGAAATTTTATCCTACACCCTTTCATTCAGTTTAAAGTGCGCAGAAACATCATTCGCTCAATAGAAAAACAAAACTAAAAACTTAGTGAATAAGTATTGTTCACATTTATGCGAGATATTAAGGTTTCCTTAGCTTCACAATGATTTCAAATGGCACAAAACCTGCCCCAAGTTTGTAGTATCCGAAGCAAATCTTTCCTCGGCAATAGGCTAGATGACTGGGGTTTTTTATTGTCCTATTAAAATGTGGCCCATCAATATAGCTGATTAATGAAAAGAAAATGAAAATCTGATCAAATATATGCAACTTATAAGCATTTTAATATCATGCTGGACAGAGAGGCGAAACAGCAAATCGTGACGTCACTTCTCTGTACGCCATATAAATTCTATTCTGACAAATAAGGCGTGACGTCATTTTTTGTTTGGTGAGAAAGGGACAGAGTTGTCTCTAACAAAAACTTTAAACGCTCATATATCAGAACATTATTAACCGATTTAAATTATTTTTTCAATAAACAAACTATATTTACTTAAATTTTTCATCAAACCTATTGGTTTCAACCATATAAACATCAGTCATCTAGCCTATTAATGATCGAGCTTGTCCCTTTAAGTCTTTGAACCGTATCTGCACCCAAATATCAGATTAAAGATAGCCTTAGCAACCAATGTAATAATTAAATCTACGTGCTCTAGATGTTTTCCTATTTTCCTTCAAATATAATGTAATGTAAGGTTTGATTCTTTACAATAACGTGTAACGTCATTCCTGATAATAGGGACGATTTAGAAAACGTTGATTGCTATTCGCGTAGGTGTCATTAAATTGATGCCAACATTTTAACGGCTACCTTTATGTAGGGTCTTTTTATATCTTTGTTTAGGTGTTCAATAGTTTTGGTGATAATTATTATAATTATCACACTTATTCATAATAAATGTACATACCTAATTTTACAACCACATCCCGACACATTAAAAACATTGTAATATCATGATTTCATTTTCATTTGACACATTTTACTATGATCTTTCGGTTCTTACCGATTAAACCTAGTAATCTTTGTGCTAGTTAAAATATTTTAATTAGTTCTATATATACAGGCGTAGCGCTTAACTGAGTAGGTTTTTGCGGTGGTGGACCTTTGCGGGAGGGGTGTTTTCGAGACTTCAAATAATGCATGACTTCAGTCGGGCGTCAATATCGCTGTCATCAACACGTGTTATATGGACAGGCTGGTTTACAGACACTTCTGTTACGCCACATGCGACCCCTCCCGCACCGCTCAACCGCAGGAACCTATTCAGTTAAGAGCCATGCCTGTAGTTAAAAATAAACTCACCATAAAACAATAATTTACTAGTCGAAGTTCGTTTTGACTTTAGATGGACTCTTTTGACGGGTTCATTCCTTCACTTTCGCCGCTATATCGGCAAAAGTGAAGGAATGAGTCGAAGTGCTCGTTTTCGAAAGAAAATAGGGAAAATAGGTATTAGGACATAAATGTTCCGAGGTCAAGATGTCAATGGGTTACATATAGTCTCAGTGTCAAAATGTACAAAAGACGTAATGTATATGAAAGAGCAGGTGTTAATAAGTATTTGAGACAGAACACCATTGTCACGGAATAAATAAAAGTACTACGTACAGAAAGTTCACTCCACAAAGGAATTGAAATAAATAAGGACTCTATCTACTAGGCAATAAAGTAGCAATTTAACTCGCACAGCGCTGGATACAGCTCGCTATATTCACCTAGATATACCGCTCTCTCTTTATCACGTATACTTAGTTACGTGCGACGAGGCTAGCGTGCGGGCGGCCAGTGACTTCAGCCTTGCAATGTCCTCCCGGACGGAGTGCCGGCCGAACATACCTAAGCTGCCATTGTGTCATAATGTACAAATGACGAAAATATCATTGTGCCTAAATGCAACGTAATCCAACTACCACGATATCATTTTGAAAAATCGTGAATGAACCGGGACCACAGATTTTAATACTCATTTCGCTAGTTTTTCAGTTGGTATAACTATATTAAAAACAATTCAATAACATTAATAAGTGACATTTTAAACGATATGACAGATAAAAAAATACCTTGATTAGCGCGTTTTCGCTTTGTGGCGAATTTATTAATAACCTAACCTAACCTAACTAAATTATTAGGCACGGACCCACAGTCCGTGGAGCTAATAAATAATTAACTAAATTATTAATTTGGAACCGAGTTCCGTTAATATATTGTATAATAAAATAATATGTACCTACTATGAACAACGTTATACACAATTTGACACTAGATGAACTTTTATGTTAATAATGGGTACAAATACAACCATTGAATTTGCCGATATAAATTTAATAAATATTCATGGAAGACTCAAACACAAAGACAAAGACAAATAAAGACAAAGTCTAATTTGTTGAATTATATTTCTGGATCATAATTTGAATACAAAGCATCAAACATTTTAACTCAGATAAAACAGCTAAATTCCTATAATTCATTTAGGTACTTAAGCTAAAACTACGGCTAAGTCCTAAGATTTTTGTAAGAAGTAGTATATAAAGATATTAATCCTACACGACTAGAAATAATTTGAATGCGATAGTGCTCTTTTTTTGTATCCACACATTCATAGAGTAAACACTCGTTTACACATAGATGAAATATTTTTCGAAATCACTGGAACGAATGAAATTTTAAACTATCATGCTATGTGCCATCAAGAAAAAAAAGATAATTAATAATGTCTGCTTGCACAAATTCCGTAAAAAGTTTTTAGTTATATAATACGACAGTTTTTTACAGTAGCGTACTGCAATCTAGTCAAACAGATACTTACAGTTCTATTATTATTAACGGAATATTTACCGTGATTATTTTGTGAAATAAGCTCTCGATATTTTGGCGCTGTTTCATGCACCATGTTCACGGAGAGACAGGATAGACAGGTCTGTCCGGAGAAAGCCAGAGTCACACAACGGAAAAATTTGAGAGCTATGCTCGGCGTTGCTTTGCGCGATAAATCCGCAACGATGATAAAAACCAAAGAACCAAAGTCACCAGAACTAAACCCTGAGCTATGGGTTTGCATGTTAAAGTAGCAATGGGCAGGCCACGTCACTCGAAGAACTGATAACCGATCGGAAAGAAAGGTTCGTGATGGTGGTGACCACGAACTGGAAAGCGCAGGTCAGGTAGGTCTCCCTACATTAAGACGCCATAATGAATTCATTATGGTGTAATCCATTTAAGTAACACCATATTTTTATATTATTATGCCACACCATAGGCTAGGCATAGGCATCCACTCCAAGACAAAATTTCCGTACTATTAACTACTAACAATATAGCTTTAACAAGTTTTGCTTCTCCCTCTAACAATACAGATTAAAAATCTAATTATGTAACAAATATTAATAATAATAATAGCGACTAGTTTGAGACTGACTACTCTATTGAATATTCACATAATATTCCATAAAATTTAATTTAAGATCTTTGTACAGCTCCATCAACTTAACAAATACTTGGGTGTCGGTCCACGATAAAGTATAATGATTCAAAATTCTGATTTATGTTTGATTCCAAGGGTCTCATATATTATCAAATTGCACGCTTACATGCTAGTTATACAAAATTAAATAATTGATATTGCAAAATAAAATTAATTTGACATAACAGGCGTGTATGCACCATTTATACAAATTTACAAATACAAACTTGATCCTTATGTTACGTTCATTCTCTTGCTGCAATTTTCTAAATATTTCAACAGCAAATCAACTTCAGCTATGGACCCTTAAAAATGAGAAGAAAAAAATCTTACCGTCTTATGCATAACACCTTTGATTATATACCCAGGAGAGCTAGTTCCTCCGAGGCATAACACACTACAACCTATTTTTGTTAAAAAGTGTTTTGTATTTTTTTACGAATTAATACGAATTGAGTTTGAAAAAAGAAGACAAAACACTTTTTTACTATAATAGGTTTTAAACAGCGACAGTGATAATGGAGTGGACGGGCCCAGCACTTGCAAATCGTTCAAAACTAACAAGTCGACACAATCAAGCATACCTAGCTAAAAGTATGCATATTACATTTGCCAGAAAATAGAGATAGCGAATCTAATTACTGCATGACAAAAAGAGAACACATGTACATGTATTAGAAGTTTGTATTGTCGTATTACTACTCGCATGTCGCAAAGACAGAGTATGACTGACGCGAGAGGAGAGCCGGCGCTCAACATACTAACGGCCTCACTTAAAAAAACTTTTCTACCGTTAGTCACTGCTTAAGATGCTCTGCCATCTTCTCTCTGACGTGAAGTTGCACGTGCTAGAAAAGGACAGTGAAGTTTAAGCATTGACTAAGGGAATCGAGATTATTTTAGGAAAGGCCGTTAGTCATCAAAATCCGTGCGCTTATTTCCCGTCCATTCATTTTATCAAAATTGTCGCTGGTTTTAAATACGTATGAGTGTTTTATGCATAATAAGACGGTTAAGCTATAAAATAGTACATGACTTTTAATGCTACTTTTAATTTCGATACCATTTTTTTCAATTTTTGCCCCTGTTGTTTGCACTTTAAGTTATAATTAATTATAAATAATTATAAAAAGACTGAACGACTGACTCACTAGAATCAAACAAATTACTAAACAACAATAATATTTAAACCTACTAATTATCCCTAGACTATAAATGTATCGATCAACATATTTATTAATTCAACGGGATATCGAAAATCGTTAATAGAGATATTATTATTATTGGTGATTATTTTAAATGTATAATTAAAAAACGAAAGAGTAAGAGAGCACAAATACCGTAAAAATAACTCGCACTTAACAAGCGCAGTAGCCCATTTGAATTGTTTTGTTAAAGTTGAAATAAGTCCTTGTTGTTAGGCTGCTTTGTGAGGGAAGACCGGCGCACGTTGGCGGCGGTCTTCTCCGCGGATCAGACATGCGTGAAGCTCGCATGCACCCCGTCCTCTTGAGAAATCTGGGTGCTCGCGGTAAAGTACTGAAATCGATATGAAACTCCAATCACACAACAACATTTTTATTATTAGTAAATGGGTCATCACAATCCTTAGCATTTTTAATGTTAAATTTGCTCTTGGTCAATTTACATACAATTAACACGTAGACGACGTTATAGCAGTGATAAAAATAAGAATGCTCTTAAAGGGCTGTGAAGTTTCTCACGCTCAGGATATAAAAGAATGGCGAGAACGAAAGGAGAATATATTACAACTAAAATGAATTATTTTACCCGTAATCAATGCCCCATGTTAATAAATAAATCCGGTAGGAAATAATTTCTTTTCTCATTATTCTTTCTCGTCGCAATATAATTTCGAAATCACGTTCATTGTTATTTCCAAGTACATGATCAAAATTAAAAAAAAAATTAAGATCAATAGTATGAACAATATTCATTTTACTTTTTCTAATCACAATAGAAAAAAATGTGTATATATAAACTGGTAAGACTATATACCTACTAAGTAAAATAGAATCAAGGAATTCATTTTAGTAATGATGCATGGTAGGTACTTAATGATTCTAGAGGTTACTAAGGGAGCAGTCTACAGCTTTGGTAGAATAATTGGAATCCTTTAATGGGTTTTATATCGCTGTAATACTCGTGTAGAATTAAGCAAGTATTAGTGACCGAATTCTGGGGCCATGCGAGGACGTAATCGTAAGGTACCGCAAACTGGAATTCATCACAAAGTTGACGTGGGAGTACAATACATGTGCCATAAAATCGATTATGCAGGCGACGAATTCATTGACAATTGCTCTTTATAAACAGAGTTCACAGAATGTGTCGTAAACATAGAAGCCTGTGCAGGACAACACAAGACACCAGAAAAGCTCCAATAAAAGTGTTGACTTTTATTGATCGAACGAAACACAACTTACTGTGTGAAACTGCGTCATTTCGATTAGTAAATTTTGCGATGCGGGTTTCCCAATAACTCTCGTCCTAAGAGAAATTCATTGTGCTATTCAAAGAAAAAATAGAGTTAGCCACACAATATTACAAGTATTCTGGTGCACCTAATGCTCATCACGGAGACGACTATTATATTATGCCAATAAGCCTGTCACAGTAGTGGCCGTGGCCAGACCCAGCACTGGACCGCGTGGATAGTGTTCGTCAAAATGCTTCTAACAAAACAAAAACGATCTACAGCAAGACGGAGTCGAGTCACACAAGGCGAGCGGCCGTACCATCTTTTTCTTGAAGCAACTCGCATTATAAAATACACGAGGTGCTTCGAACAGGGGTAGGAATTATTAAGGCTGTTTCTGAATCTACCCCTCAAAGTGAAAAATAACGTGTATACATTTATATACCTCCAATACAGGCTGTTAGTTTGAACACCGTTATCCTTCTAAGATTTCATTGTACTCATCATTATGAACAACTTTTACTATGGGGCCAACCTTGAAATCGCGCAAAAAATATCTGCTGTTCCTTACATTTTGTCCAAGATCGATGAACCTTTTTGTATGGAACAGCTGTTTTTTTTCCTGATTTCAGTGTTGGCCCCATAGTAAAAGTTGTTCATAATGATGGGTACAATGATATCCTAGAAGGATAACGGTGTTCAAACTAACACCCCGTATTTTAGAAAATAAATAAAGTGACGCACCCCGAATGGTGCCCCGTTCCATCCGAGTCTATCTTGGTCACGGTGCGGCGCGCGTTGCGGTTGCGGCTTGCGGTCTGTTCTAGAAGCAAGGCGAGCCTTGGCCCGCAAGGCGGCCCGCAGCGGCACGTTGGCCCGCGCCGCTTCTGCTCGCCCGTGCTGGCAGAACTCTATTAGCGCAACACCCAGCGCCACTGTCAGGCCCCCTACTAGCACGTAGAAGATGCCCGCCACCTGGCTCAAGCTCATTTCGGTTATTGTTGCCTCCTGGAATATAACCACATGAAATTTCATTATTATGCAAAATATAATATTCTTATGTTAAAATTGGCTAACTGATAATAACTGCTTTGTACCTAATCTGCTATAACTTACAAATTACTTGATACTCTATGGCTATGCTCTATATACCTAGTAACTATCATGTATATATATCATTAATATGACTACTGCTCAGTTATCAAACATCATCTAATCAGATCTCACCAAACCTAAAAAAGGAATACGTAGAACTCTTTCCACTCTCAGTGTTTTTGTAAGTAACTTGGCGGGCTTGTAGCAATTTTGAACTGTTTTTAAATGTGGAACAAATCCAAGACGCCCGATAATGTAATTTTTTTTTAATTATTACTATTGATCAGCTATTGATCATATATAGTTTAGCTTTTGGTTTTTTAGAACACGTGATTTTGAATTTTTGACTCAATAGAGAAAAATGATAAAGTAGACACTAAATCGGCATTTCGATTAGCTAGAACCTCGGAGGAACTAGCTCTCTGGCTGGGTATATAATCAAAGGCTAGAACTAAGAAAATACATTAATGAAACCACGTAAAATTTACACTAATAGATAGAATATAGTATTATTTAGTTTTTGATTTTTAATATTACAGGTATTACTTTGTTATATTTTTCAAAACATAGAAGAACCTACTAAATTTAGCAATTCATGTGCTCGAGCCTTCTCCTCTCTTTCGCTCGCACCTACCGTTGCCTATCGTTTACCCGTCACAAACATCGATGTACGTCACAAACATTTTTGTCCTGGGTGGGGATCGAACCCACGCCCTACGCTCTGAAAGCAAACATGCTACCAACTGAGCTATCAGGCTGTCAAATAATAATAGGCTCAGGCTGTCATAATAGCTACAGTACCATTCAAAACGAAACAGTTACGTTTTACAAATTACACGTTTGGCGGCAGAATATTTCATATTGGAGTACCTACTCGTACAACCACGCAAATTAACATGTAAATATGAGGAAGTATTTGAAAATGCTATTTTTACTAATTTGTTTTTTCTGAAGACTACCTTTACCTAGATCTACCTTTACTAACCAAGATAAAGTCTAACGCAAAGTCACTGAATGAAAGAATATACATTCATCTTTTACACTGGATCAGAATAAGGATACTTTTGGTTTGACTATGGTAAAATGTAAACAAACTTGAATATTCGTAGATCGTAGATAAGACCCAATCAAAGAGGTTTAATAAAAATAACACAATTTTTCAAGAGATTCTGCTTTTTCGAATTTCTTCTTAAACTCGAGAACATGATAATAGTAATGAAAGAAACCGGGCAAATGCTCTATAATCTCGCGCGCTAGGGGTTCATTGCAAAAGTGAATGGAGGTGTTCGTCCGTCACAGGAATCGAGCTTGAATATTAACTAACGGAAGAACCTACCCTATAAGCTTGGATTTATTTGCGAGTATAGTAATATGCAGCCAAACGACCGCTAGGGGTTCATTGCAAAAGTGAATGGAGATGTTCGTCCGTCACAGGAATCGAGAATATTAACTAACGGGAAGAACCTACGCTATAAGCTTGGATTTATTTGCGAGTATAGAAATATGCAGCCAAACGACCGTATTTTTTTATTTCGCTTAGTTTGTAGCTTGAGTTATTAGTACAGTTTCACGGGACTGCAGGCCTTTGATATTGGTTTCAAATTATTACTTCCGTGTATTCCTGAGAAAAAATCTCTTGACACACATACGCGTTCATACATACAAACAAACACACAGACGAACAACGAAATTATCCTGTATAGTATTTCATTTAAATAAATAATAAAATAAAAAGTTTTATTTCAGGTATAGTAATCAAAAATTACAAATTAAAAAAAATTCACACTGTAAAGGGTTGTATGTCCAAAATATATATAAAAATAAAAATACGGATGATGCACAATAGTGCTAAGTAATTTTTTGTTCTTGTCCATGTGAACAGAGACCCAGTGCCTAAACATTGGACCCCTCATATCATCATATCGTAATAAAAGAAGACACATTGAAAGCGCTAAATCATGTAATATATCAACGCATACACTATATAATGGCAATTTTTGTGCAACTGCCTACCTCTTCCTTGATATCGTCACAGTCACGTGTCTTGATTGACATAATCCATTTCCTCCACAGGTTAGCAATGACACCGTCTCTTTTCAGATGAACAACGGCCAAGTTGATTCCCTCACTGGAAACAGTTTAGCACATGTTTAATTTAAATATGCCATGCATTTCTCCATTATTTCATTTGTTAACAATTAAGTAAGTATAATTTAAAATATTTAAATGACGTCGTAAACTGCGTTTTTACTATAAATCACCTAAGATGCCTGCCTATATTCAGTATTTGGTTAAAGTATTTATAACAGGTAAGTGTTTTAGTCATAGAGATGATATTCTAGAGATATTTTATTTAGAGTTTTTTTTGCTGAATGCGCATTTGCGCATGCAGCTGTAACACTACTACTATCACCACAACAGTCGCAATTTGTCTTTGGATCTAGAAATTGAGTGTGTTATCATAGCGAGTTTAAAAAAAATGTCTTCATCGGTAGTTGTGTGCATCTTTACAGTATCTCGCTTAAGATCATTTATGAAATAATATGAAAAATACCCTGGAATTATTTTAATTAGATTTTTACACAGACCAGCTGAAGCAAGATAAATTATAGTTTGGTAAAGCCACACTATGTTTGTGAATACAGTTGCACTATATTCCCGAGGAATTTTAGTCTTGACTAGAACTGAACTAGTCTTCGGGAATCTCTATAAAACATCATACCTGTAATTTATACCATGGGTTAGGTTAAAATTACAGGTATGATCTACTCATAAACAAAAAACACATTTACAACAAAGCACGTGTTACATAAAACTCTAGTAGAAATACGAATATTAGTTTTCCGACCCAATTTCTTAATACATTATTTATAAGTAATAAAATAAAATCGTATTAAGAGTCACGGCGCGGTCCAATATACTAAAAGATCAATCGTATGAACAGATTTTTGAGAAGGTAAATCAAGGTCCTTGTTATCAGTTTTTCTATACGTATAAAGAGTAATTTATCTTGTACAAGGGTATCCCTCAAGGGAGTTTTGCTCAAAAACGCAATTATGTCGTCAAGCCCGAGTGCCGAGACTGTTGAGTTTTTGAATCTGTGTTCCGTAAACAAGCAAAAGCGCTTCTTCAATAAAGTTTTCCCCTATCTCCAATATCGTGGGGCGTCATAAAGCCTCGTCCGTGCCATATAAAATGTAAATTTTAACTTGTTGTCAAAAATCACGTCCGCAAATCGCGCACCACGTAAATTGGTACTATAAATTCGAAATATAGAGTGCCGCCTTCCTTACTGACGGAGCCCATGTAAATTTACGACTTTTCAGTATTCAACTGGGAATTACCGCATCGAAGCAAAGATCCCAGCTAGATAGTAATAGGATCCCGTCTCTCCGTATAGCGCTGGATATTTATGCTAGAGTCTGTTCGATATACAGCACGGCGAACGTACCTGCCAGTACGGTTTCCTTTTTACTTTCTCGTCAAAATGAACATTTCCTGCCCGTTTATATTTTATATTTAGTCTGTTAATATTTTCTCATGCCGGTAGCTTGACTTTTTCCATGTAGAAAATACACAGCTCTAACAAAGTATTAAGCATTGAAAGTGAATCATACTCACCGAACTTACATTTGCTAAATTAATATTCACTTCAACTTTAATCATCAATACCAGCCTTTTCAATTCAGCAAACAATTATGTAGGCTTAATGTAATTGTATTTTAAATACTAAAGAGCGATAAAAGATGCAAATGTGTGTTGCCTATAAATAAATACAGTAAGTATCTATACAAGGCATTCCCCGTCTCTATCAAAAAGCTTCCATAGTTCCACTTCATCGTAAATACGAAAATTTCTTGAGTGAGTGTGATACGAGTACGAGTACGAGTATATAGTACTTTTTAATGTTGATAAGTAGTTCGTACTTCTTCTGATTCTAGTAAAATCTGGAATTTATTTTTATCATCTTAGATTTTGCTACTTTTTATCCCAGAAGAATATAAAGTTCCCGAAGGATAGCCGGTGAGACAACGTAACGCTGTTAGTATTTTACATAAAAATCGAACAGCAACATGAGGTTTCAAGTTTACTTTCAAAAAAGTAGTGCTAAACTGATATTTACAACGAAGATCAAAAGCTCGAACGGTTGTCAAAATAACAAGTACTTGTTCATAGATACAGATACATAGTTAAGTACTTTTTATTTGATAACAGACTGATGTTTTGATTCCTGCAACTAAGTTTTTGACCGCTTGACCTATCAAAGGCCACGTATCCTCGCTTCCGTGCCGAATCAGAAAAGAAAACAAAAACGAGTATTTCATCGGATAATCTCAAATTATCACAAAACAATAATTTAAGTCATGTGAGCGTGTAGAAAACAGAACAACATAAATTTACAGGCAATAATTTCTACCTCAGGGGTGATCCTTTTATCGAAGCAACGGCGAAATTCACGTGCTTATAGTTGCAAACACGGGGCGACGCGCCGCATGTGATCTGGTCAGAATGGTCAACAAAGTGGACAATTTCAGGATCGCTTGGCATCGAATCTTTTGCTGAGTACTGAGCCGGGTACACGTGGTAATTCTAAAAGAAGTTAGTCACTACATTACAATTTTCACAATAATTAACCACAATTTTGAACTTTCACACCACATCATCAACAAGACGTCAACTGCAGGATGAAGGCTCTTAATAGGGAGGGGTAGCCATAATCCCCACGCTTGGCAGGCAGCTTGCGGCTTTTGAACTCAAACTGTTTAATATAGTATTATATTTTATTAAATGTTTTTAGCAAAATCTGTAAAAGTTTATAAAAATTGCACTTTGAAATAAATCATCAGAAAACAGTAAATTTGCCAATTCGCTTCTGCAGGTTCAATAACAGACTGCGTGTTACCTGCACTGTGTTATAATCATGTCGATTCTTACTTCGGTATAGGGTACGTTCGGTCCGTTGGACAGCAGCTTCGGTTCAGCGATTCTCTCTAGAATGAGGTAGGCAGCTAAATTTGCCGTGTATGAACAGACTAGGATTAGTGCAAAAAACCACCATACTGTGCCCACTATTCGTCCTGATATTGACCTAAAAATAAGTTCCGTTTGTCTTAAAAACAGAGACAGAATGAAGAAATCATTATTTTTACCAAATCCTAAATATATTATGCATACCTTGGAACCACATCACTTCCTTGTTGCATAAACGATCCAAGTGAAAACCAAAAAGAGTTCCAAATACTGAATTCATTGTGTAATATTATCTAAAAAGGAAAAACATCTTTACATGCTGTTATAGTATAAAATATTAAAAACAAGTACCGCATTTTAACATACCTCGTTCGTGCTGCTCATAGGGTGGTCTAAATGTGTATCAGATATAGTAATGGACCGCCATTCGTTCGGCGAAAATCTCGATACCAAAAAAAGAACTATACTGACTGCAAAGAAACTAAATATAACGCATAACTGAAAGAAAAACGACGTATTTCAGTCATGAACAATACTATACGGTTTACAATTTTACAAACATATTGATTTTAAACCTGGAATGCGTTATTTAATATAATTAATTTTGCCGAACATCACAATGTGCTCATACCTCGTAGCATCGTATATTAGTACCTACACTTACCCATATTTCTTTTGAAAGTGGTCTAAGAAAACCAAACGTGTCCGTTATTTTTTTCTGGTTGGTCGTTCTAGTTTGTTTCACTGGACTCGCCATTGACAGAAATGGTTCGCTAAAATCAACCAACCGTCCTCGTCCCGGCGATACTGCTAATGGAGCTATAGCTATATCAGCAGTCTAGAAAGCAAAAGAAACGAACGTAAACACGAAAAATTCACTGTTTTTGCTTACGGTCCAGTACAAGCCGTAAGACAAAGATTTTGTATTGAAATTGAGTCACATGATAAAAATATTATTGTTTGACAGATTCTTGAAAAAAGATTAATGAAAAGAATAAATGGAAATATATAGTATTTTTTATATAATAAATAACTATATTATTCTGTTCGGTGTACGTGCCTATAATGTACCTTTTAGAATGACCCTAACAATTATTATTATGCTAACAGCTCATTATTTTTCAAGTATTTTTTTTACCGTTTTTCTATTTTGCGGACGCCAGAAAAAAAAACGCTATTCAGCTAGTGTTTGTTTATCAACCGACTTCAAAAAAGGAGGTTCTCAATTCGACTGTATGTTTTTTTTGTATGTATTTTACGCGATTACTCCGCCAATTATGAACAAATTTTGATGATTATTTTATTGCTTGGTAGGTTATACTTCAGAGGTGGTTCCATATTTTTTTTTGTGAAATCGGTTAAGTAGTTTGGTTTTTAAATCAAAATTACTAGAAAATAAGAAGATGTCATCCAGGTATTCGTAGTTGAAGTCGTTTGTATTTTTTTAAAGCGTATTATTATTACTAATGGTTTTTAAAGCTTATATTGGTCAATGTAATCCAGTTACAATCTTTATTAAGAAGCACGTGAGGTTCTAATGAGCCTAATCTGAATGTACTTTCTAGTGAGCACCTAAGGCATCAAAAGTCCTATTTTCAGCTCCTCAATCAGGCTAGCATAATTGTACTATATTATTTTATTGTCATCAGAGTGTCTAGTGCCAGTTTTTCCAAGAGCGTTTACGTATTCGTTCACGTTAACGTAAACTACAATTTGTATGAAATAAGAGCAGCGCCACCTAGTGTCAAACATATCAAACATGTTTGACACTAGGTGGCGCTGCTCTTATTTCATACAAATTGTAGTTTACGTTAACGTGAACGAATACGTAAACGCTCTTGGAAAAACTGGCACTAGACACTCAGAACGAAATACATTCGCAAAAATAAGTATATAACTATAAGAATTAGAAGTGAGTGAAATAGGCTAGATGACTAGTTTTTTTAGTGTTCTATTAAAATGTGGCCCATAAATATAGCTGATTAATAAATAGAATATGAAAATCTGATCATAAATAAGCAACTTATAAGCATTTTAATATCATGCTAGACAGAGAGAAACAACAGCAAATCAAGACGTCACTTCTCTGTACGCCATATAAATTCTATTCTGACAAGTAAGGCATGACGTTATTTTTTTGTTTTGTGGGAAAGGGACAGAGTTGTCTCTAAAAAAACTTTAAACGCTCAGTACATTATAAACCGATTCAAATTATTTTTTCAATAAACATACTATATTTACTTAAAATTCTTCATCAAAGCTATTGGTTTCAACGATATAAACATCAGTCATCTACCCTCAATGATCTCCTGTGTGTAGTTTTTGTTGTGAGCAATAATAAATTCATATTTCTATCTATTAACACAGCCAGATGAACATAAACGAAGCATGACAAAAAAAGTATAAATCCTTGTGAGTACAATGTCATCCCGGCCTATCCTCCAGCCAGTATTAGATTTGCCGTTAAATTTCTTTGCAAATTTAGGCTAACGGGTGTGCCGGCAAAAGGCTGTGCAAAGTATATATGTATACTACAAAATACGAATACGAAGTAAACTCAATAAGCAACATCCTCCAAAGAAGGCGTTTGGTCGCGCATCTTTCGAAGTTTGACAAAAAGTGTTTCTTTGAGTTGTCAGGGTACTTTTGTAACTAAGTAGTTATCTAGTTCACGAAAACCGAAAACGTTATCGACGAAGATGGTCGTAAATTTAAGACGGGAAAAAATATATGAACACGTTATCGTGTTTCAAAACTTTGAACCTAGTGCGTGTTGAAAAGCAGGAAAACTGCAAGTTTATGGTTAGCCTTCCTCCTAAATCGTTATTTACAACGCGCTAACAATCCTTTGAATTATCGTCGTTGTGGTAAAATAGTTTACAAGGGTAGAATGTCCATACACGCTTTAATAAATGTCCATAAACACTTATGATTATAGGTTGGTGGTATGGAAGGATGCATTTACAGCTATTTTTGGTTAACGTTATTTACCGTTTTCTTGCTTTACTACAAGTAATGTCCGCAAAGCGTGCTCTGTTAGTACACAATGGGAGTCATAAAGTTGGCGACTTTCTGTGTTTATATTACCTTGGTGTATATTAATGCCATAATATTTTTGAGCCATGATAAATTTGCCTCTTGTACAACTTTTCATATATAGCACTATGCGTTAGATTACCTATCGCATATATTAATATACCTAGTATATATTATATACCTTTTTTATATACCTAGTAGTTAAAATCGGCTATGTAATATATGCCTTGTACATTTCGTAATAGTTGAATATGTAGTGATATAAGAATGTCCTGTTGTAAGTTAGTAATAAATCGTCATTTATAGAGTGCACACGTGTATTCCATGCGGGGTGGAAGGGTCCGGGAGCGGTGTAATAAGTAATACCTACACGTGTGCACTCTGTAAATGACGATTTATTACTAACTTACAATAGGACATTCTTAAACAACTACAAATAGAGAAGGTACTCGCGTTATATACTACGGGAGGGTCTACGGGTATCAGTATACCTAGAACCAAGAGTAGATGAGACAAAAAAACTACTCACCTTTTTAGTCAGTTCGTTTATAATACTTGACCAGCTATCCGGGGAACTTTCAGAAGCAAAGTTGCTGTCTTTGGCAAGCCTTATTTCATCTAAAACGAAACATCAGGGGTCACAAATCTACTCGCTAATAGTTGATGATAAATAGCTATCGTTTATTTGTACTTATAATGCGAATTTTGTATTTTTTTACGTTACGAGTCATTATTAATTCCATTTAACAACAATTTAATTTCAACAACCCGTAACGTTTCATTTAGGTACGTTACATAATAACAAAACTGATTTTCTGTTTGACAAAACATTATTTTATTTATTATTCTTACCTCATATATTATAAGACTATTTTTGGGACTAAGGGTCAACCCACACGTACCACTACCAAACCACAACGCAACGACAAAATGTGGTTACGCAGTGGGCTACGTGTAAATAGTGTCGCTGCAGCTTTTTGCAGTTGCGTTGTGGTACCGACAAAATGGTTGTGTTATCGCTTGCAGTTGCGTCGTGAGCAGACACAATTCGACTCCGGCTTCCATAGAGCACGCACTGTCTGCGTGTTGCGACGACGCTACGTTGTATCTGCGATGTGGTCCGCGGCTATTTAACTGTGTAGCTGGTGATTGCGATGTGGTTGCGATGTGGTCGGTATCATCAACGCGGTCGAAAACGACGGCAAAATGTGGTACGTGTAAATTCTACTATTCATTTTCAATAAAAAATATGCGCCCGACCACGTGTTGTGGTTGTGGTTGTCGTGTGGTTGTGGTACGTGTGGGTTGACCCTTATATTTAAATTTCTTTGAGAGCATAATGATACTTACATTTAATCCGCAGTTGCTTTGTAATCAAATCAGCCAAATCTTTACAAAATCCGTAAAGCTTTTCTTCTTTCTCTTTCTGTCCGTACTCAGCTGATTTTTGCATTAAAAACGGATCATGGAGAATCGTTGTAACGATATACGTTTTATTAGTGTCGTAAGCAGCGGGCGATTTAAGCTGAGTGTGTCTGGATGGTACGAGCTGCAAGCCGTGTGCATCGTTCCAGGTTCCCACCTAAGTGATAACAGGTAATTAGGATAGTGTTTCTTAGAGAGATTTTTTTAAATAGATAGGTACTTCAAATACAATGGCAAATGAACATACTATTCAATAAAAGATACACAAACAAAACATTTTTTTAATTGATGTTTTTAGCTGACTTTTAAAAACAGTTTTTTATACCTAATTTAAGTAGGTACCTAATTTATTTAGGCGAGATTATTCTCTCTCACCCTTTGCAAGCTTTATGCATCAGCAAATATTTTCATAATAATGAAATTATATAAACACGAACAATTAATTTATTCGGGATGGTCATATATTCAAATTCCCATTTCCGTTTATCTATGAAAAAGGTCAAGAAATACATTTGCCTGAATGTTATAATACGAGTAAGTATGTAAATTTCTTGAGCACATTGTTATCAAAAGATTCGAAAAACGACGGAAACCTTATGATTTATCATCACTTTTTGAAACCAGCAGGCCTAGCATGCGCACCGCGAGAAAATTTTCTCGATTCTACAAAACAGGACAAGGCTACGAATCTGTATAAGTTTGTCTCGTTTTCGCACGACATTAAGACACGACAACATTTTCTCGCGGTGCGCATGTTAGCCCTGCAGGAGTGAGCTTCGTTCGTTCGTCAAATTATTTTTGTGTAGGTAGATATTTATTTTATTATTTTAGATGTAAGCTATTCAAGAATGAAATGATAGTTATCTAGGCATTCCATATATAACTGCTCTGTGACATTCCACACGGCGCCATTTAGCCTCAAACTAATCAAAGCTTGTACTATGGAAACCAGATAACAAATATAATGTATCCATTGGCAGCTTAAACTATAGTTTTTATTTATTGTAGGTCCAGTTGACCAATAGAAATACAGAAATAAATTATGCGGTCAAGTGGACCCGCAGGTCCACTAGCGAGCGGGTCCAGCTGACCGAAGACTCATAAAACTCATAATATTATCAATACTTGTATCGGCAATAGTATTTATTATGAAATGTTTCAACTTTACAGCAATTATTAATTATCACAGAGTTGTTTGATGTTTTTATTTTTGAACTAAGAGGCAATGGACTTAAAATTTGCCGCGGCGGAACTTTTTAATGAACTTGATAACACTAAAAATTTATGTTCACTAAAGTAAGTAAGTTCGTATAGGCTGAGTGACCAGCCCTAGTGTCAGAGTTAATGTGCCGCCTGAAGGCCTCTGACATGGCTGACGGTTGTTGTTATAGAAACTACAACAAACAACCGGGACCAACAATTTAACGTGTCATCCGATCCCCGGTAGCGCTCTGAAATAAATGCCACTCACGGTCACCCATCCGAAGACTGACCGGACCGTCCGTTGCTTAACATCGGTGATCGTTTAGAATCACCTAGACACGAGCGCTACCTATACGCCACAGCGCTATGTTGTTCGATGTTCACTAACAACGTTGAACTAAAAGTTATAATACTATCATAATCATCATCTGTAGCCTTACTTAACTTACTTATCTTGCTAGTGATTTATTGCGGCTTTAGTCGTGCGCCAAGACTTCGACTGCCACTATACTTACTATTACTTTATACTTAATATTAATTTGTTTGGACCTTTTTCATTTCGGAATTCTACATTGTTCAATACATTATCTTTCTTTTATTTTCATATCATGTTAGTTCTTTACATAATACTAAATTTTAATCAAATCGGATACTCCGACTATAGTTCCGATCACATCGGTGACCTTTTTCAAAGAGTGAAAACAGAGCCCGACGCGGCCCCATAAATTGATATTCCCGTATATAAAACAAAAAATATAAAATATTGTCTATTGTCTATTGTAAAAATGTGTCAAAACCACGTCCGTTTTCATAATAAAAGCTATTTACATGTTTTGTTAATGTATTCTATACTTACTTTTAACATAGCGCTTTGGACGGTCATTTCAACCACTTGCAATGTAAAATTACGCCGATGCCCTTCTTCGTTGAACGATATATTGCCCGTTACACCCTCAATATCCGTCTAGAACACAATATAACGCGTTATTTTCACTAGATAACAAGAACCAAACTTCTAACATTGTGAAGTAATGAAGCCCTGAGGCACAGCCGCCACACGCGCACCGATATTACTTTCAAACTATAGGTCTGTTTATTACATAACCAAAACTTACCAACTAGTATAATAGCGTCGTATTTAATGATATTTACATATGTACAAAACCTAAAATAAATATTTAAACTATATTCTAAAAACTACTTATTTACAATAAAATATATATATAAATATATTAAGAATATAGTTTGTTTATTTGTAATTCACATAGTCACATACATAATAATTTAAATCAGAAATAAAAAATACAATAGTAATAATGTCAAATATCAATGTCACATATTAAAGCCTTAAACTAAATAAATAACCCACCAGTCATCGTACCAGGTGCAAAGGTGCCCATAACGCTGGCCGCGTTGCCGCGTTGGATAGCAATGGCTAACCTTTGCACCAGGTACGAGCCGGACCGGGAGTCGCCAGTCTTATCTCTTAACCTACGACCTATTTCTGAAACCAAACTTTTGGCCGCAGAGCCCCCCAACAGCCCATCGTCTCAACGGCGATCGGAACAACCAAGTATTTTGACTCCAACGCCGCGTACTTCAGGCTCTTTTTGCTAGCAGCATCCTCCGCTGCAGCAGCCGGCGAGCAAACGGTGCGACCTAGGTGGCTGGCGGCTACAGTGCTGACGCAAGTGGCGTCCCACACTAGGCACCTGCCGTTCTTCCACGGCACCAGTGTCAAACCGCTTTTGCCGTCCGTCCTAGACAAACCAGGCGGCTCGAGCACGCAGGGGACGCCGGCCGATACAAACGCCCTCCGAACTATGTCGTTGAGGGCATGGTGGCGCGAAAACCTGCCCGCGCAGCGACGACAACTCAATGCATGATGACCATCAGCCTCCACCATGGAACCGCAGGTGCATCTGTGTGGTTCACACACCTTACAGCCCAGGCGGAGTGCCACCGCCACACGCAAAGAGTCATCGTCCAGCAAGGTGCCCAGGTGAGGTGAAGGTAACGCGTGTAACCATGCCCCAGATTCTGGCTGCGACACAGCCCGGAGTCTGGCCAGATCTGCTCCCGCGGCGCCGTCTAAGGCCTGCTTATGGATCCGTTTAGCCCCAACATCATCCCACGCCCGCTGAACCTGGGGAGAAACAGGGTTTGCCACACCCGGGTTGAGAGCAGACCAGGCTGAAATCGCTTCAGACACAAAGGGTATGCTCGCCTTGTCACCATTCAAACGAAGGATAACAGCAACAAGGTCTGCAACCCCATGCGCCGACGCAAGGAAAGCCGGCAAGCCCACATCACGCGCGCACCGCACCCCGAGTCCCCCGTAACGGATTGGAGAAGCCGCCTGAGTCCACTGTGAGTCGTTGAGTGACACGTTTAGAGTCGACTGAACTGCAGACCTCAATGAGTCATCAAACGAAGAGACCTCTTCGTGACAGAGCCAAGTAGGAGTAGTCCGCAGCAGATAGGTGATCTTGGGAAGAGCGAAACACATACGCAACAACACCATAGTAACGTGAGCTGACAATTCCTTGAGACGCTCCTGAGCGGTGAGGAGAAGTTGTCTACGTGAATTAATAGCCTCAGGCACGGCTTCAAGAAAAATAGGGGACCCTATGAGGGAGAAAGTGTGAGATGAAAGTTCTTTAAGGCCAGGAAAAAGCGCATCGAAGCATGAGAAGTGTTTACGAGCTTCAATGGAGCAGGGGAAAAACTCGCACTTGGAAGGATTCACCTCCAAACCCAGTTTCCTGAGGCGAGGGACAAGGGCCTCCAGGTCCTGGTAAACGTCTTCCGGTGCTCCTCCCACAGTGCCATCGTCCAGGTACCACAGGTTTAGAGATGATTTAAAAATTTAAATATATTTTAAAAAAAGCTAAATGAAAAAAAAACCCTAGTACCTATAAAACAAAAACGCCGTCTAGATCGCCACCATGCGGTAAGGTTCCTAGGATTCTGGCTGCATTACCCCGTTGAATGGCAATACTTAGCCTCTGGCCAAAGTATGCGCCAGCTCTGAGGTCCCCCGAGGCGAGGACCAATCTCTTGGCCAAATCTTTACAAAAATTTTTAGTGTCGGACGACCACGGGCCCAAAGTTTCCACAGCCAGCGCCACAAAGTCATAATATGCGCTTAGTTGTGAATATTTTCGATGTTTGAGTAGTTGGGCCTGTTCGGCCGCGGCCCCGACACTGCGAGCGGAGCTGCCGACATGGGACGGTGCCAGGGTATCTACGCATCGCCGTCGAGGTCGCGGATGAATGCGAGAGCGTACCCGTGACCTCGACAATAGGCGTATTGTGGGAACACCGTTGGGTTTTTAGTCGGTAGGGGTGCCATCGAGTCTCACTCTGGCATCGAGTCCGACATAACCCTCCTGCGCCCTGGCAGGAGGGTAAGCGTAAGTGCATTACCCAACGTAAAAAAATAATAAAAATAAATGGTATCTACGCAAGTGGCGTCCCAAACCATAGCGAGCTTTGGTATAAGAAACTATAACCAAACTAGTAAAAGAATGAATGATATCGTCGTGCAGGATGTTTTAGTGACATGTATCAAGCAAATGACAAATAGTACTTTACAAACATGTTACATATTTACTACGCAGCGTAGATACAAATACCTATCATATTATTTTACTTGTATCTACTGTACGCGTGGTCGTTTTCAACCGACTTCAAAAAAGGAGGTTCTCAATTCGACTGTATGTATTTTTGTTTGTATGTAACGCGATTATTCCGGCAATTATGAACTACGGGAATACTCACGTTTAATTAAATCGGATACTCCGACTATAGTTTCGATCACATCCGGTGACCTTTTCCGGTGCTAAGCAGGACGCAGCTGCACGCGCGTCGGGCTCTGTTTTCACTCTTTGAAAAAGGTCACCGGATGTGATCGAAACTATAGTCGGAGTATCCGATTTAATTAAACGTGAGTATTCCCGTATAAATAAAACAAAAATGTGTTAAAACCACGTCAGTTTTCATAATATAATTATGAACTAATTTTGATGATTATTTTTTTGTTTGGTAGGTAATACTTCAGGGGTAGGTAGTACTTCTTATAATTTTTATTGAAATCGGTATAGTAGTTTGGTGTTTAAATCAAAATTACTAGAAAAAGTAGGAAGATGTCACCCATGTATTCGAAGTTGAAGTCGGTTGTATTTTTTTAAATTTATTTATCGAATTATTATAGTGTTCATGTGGACATGTCATGCGCCATCGTCGCAACACTCGGCGAACACAATATGCAGTGACTCTAATGATCATAGAGGTCCGTGGCAAAGTGTTTGCGTGGCAAAGTGTCCGGGGCAAAGTGTTTGCGTGGCAAAGTGTCCGTGGCAAAGTGTTTGCGTGGCAAAGTGTCCGTGGCAAAGTGTCCGTGGCAAAGTGTTTAGTTTCTATATAAAGTAAATTTATTTATGTTTATATACCGACGAACATCTATACATATAATAAAACTGTAAAGAGGCGATTACTGTACATTGAAGATATGTAAAAAAAAATATTGTTTATGAGAGCAACAGAACCCAAATATACAGTTTTATATTTTTTTGTCAGTCTGTCTGTCTTTCCGGGATAAACTCAGAAACTACGCCACGAATTTAAATTCAATATCTTGAAAAATAATTTAAAAAGTCCGGCGCTTCACATAGGGTATGTTTTATCAAGATCGGCCCAGGAATATAGAAGTTATGACGCAATTTATGGAAAAATATAGAACACCACTATAACTTGAACCCCGAACATACCGAGCCCCTAAGGTCTGAGCATCAGCTTATACTGGATAATGTTTATCTTGAGAGTTTGGAGTAAGAAAGATAAATAGATTGACATGCGATTTTCAAAAAATGTTCTGTGGTGTCCTAAGCCACTTAACACCGCACAGCACAGTAGGTAGACTTCCTCCTAGGTGGACCGACGACTTTGTAAAAGTCGCGGGCAACCGGTAGCTGCAAATGGCAGGTTGTCGTACATAGTGGCGGTCTAAGGGGGTGGCCTTCATTCACCAGTGGATGTCTACGAGCTATGATGATATTGCATCACAAGGCAGAAGAAGTGATGAAATAATTGCGTGCCTAAAAAGTTAAACACGTTGCCCGTTATTAGGTACCAAATTAGATGCAATCTCACGGTTAATATGAGGACCAAAAGAAGGCAGAATCCGGATGCGCAAGAGTTTTCCGAATTGCTGTTAAATATTTAATTGGAGAAAGTAGTTTTTTTTTGCGAAATGGATTTATTATTGTGGTTTGGTGTCCATTGCTGGGCTTAGATCTATACTCGAAAGGTAAAAAAGCCATTTATCCACTACGCTGGCCCAGTTGCGGGTTAGTGGATTCACACTAAGTATATACATTAACATTAACGCCGAACAGATCATTTAGTACGGGCCCGGGATTTGAACTCGCGACCTCACGATTTGAAGTTCAGCGGTCCCGAATTAAGATACTTGGTTTATTAGGCACTGCGGTCACATTGATGAATAGCGAATCGTGATACCTCTTAGGTGCGTGCGCGGGCCGTTTGTCGCCACGGAACCAACACGAATATCCCATCTACCCGACCTAGAATACTGATTATCTAGAAAATACAACATAAGACTGCATTCCGTCATAATGAAAGTATCTATCTTTAGAGAGGTCCCAGTGTAAGATGGTGCGAGATACAACATTATTATTAAGCACGAAGATATCATTACAAATGATAAAATGTATATAGGACAAACTCTAAAGTATGAATGACTTACCCAACTAAAAAAAGAATCATTAAAATCAATCCATAAATTGGCGGAGGAAACGTATAAAAAATATATAATAAAATTAAACATTGACACAACGAATTGAGAACCTTCTTTTTTGTAGTCGGTTGAAAAGTACTTTAATCGTTGTTACCTTTTTGATGAGTCTAGAAATTTTGTCACCGTGCTCGAATGGCACCACCCAACTTTTGCCAGGATTGCAGTCAATCACCTTTGTAGAATTCGCTAACCCGGCAGCTCGGCGCAAAGCGTTTCTAAAAGCGTCTGGTTTCTTTCTCCAAAGCCGACCAAGAGCATCCATTAAAACTTGCACTCCATCATACATGAGAGCCGTTTGTGCCTGTCGGGATCATTTTATTTAAATCGAATCGTATGGTCATAGTGCGGGCGTGAGACAAACCTAACTTCTCATTTTACTTTTTATGTGCAAAACAGACGTTTAGAAAAGTACATCATATCATTCAGTAAAATAATTTTAATCTAAGTACCCTTTGACGTTAAGAAGACAACCACAGTATCGACAGTTTAAAAAAAAGGGTATTATCATTACGTTATTCCGTCCAAGTTTTTATTTTTCAGCCACTTATATAGTACAGTGAATAGAAAGTTATTTTACATAAGCTCCGGTAGTTCCGATTCTTTGATGTGATATAGGTCGATATATTAGTAGGTATTTCTTTCGCCTGTAACTATTTTTCAGTGCAATTTAGAGCAAAACATGACTATGTTGAAGAAACTTTGTATGTTATTGTTGGTTTTTCCAAGATGGCGAAGGAAGCATAGGACTGGGATACAAAGCATGGAGGAAACTTGGATTTTTCGACCCGTATAGTTAATGAAATTAAATAATATAACATAATATACTCAATAAATTAAAATTATAATAAACATACTTAATCAAAAAATCAGAACTACCGGACCTTTTGTGGGATGGCCCTCCATAGTTGGCCTCTATTTACTGGATCAATATTGTCCTGTCATTGTACAAAGTGCATCTGTTTGATTTTATATAGGAGGCGTATATAAACGTTGCACTTACCGATACAGTCCCCTTGAAACGGGGGTCCATACGACGTAAACCGTCCATGAAATCGCGTACAATCTTACGCGAAAGGTCAATGATGCGAAACCCTGTTATATTGACTGCTCCGTATTCTGTTACTTCATTTTCCCAATGATCATCCATTACCTATTCATGTAAAATGAAGGCACTAATTAAATAACGCTGTCGATAACCTACTATGAAATGGAATATCAGAACATAATTTACCTATATTAATTTAATATAAAGCACGGTTTGAAGCTACATATTCAAAACAGAAATAGATGCAAAATACGAGTGCATATACTAGTCTCTTATAAATATAATCATCTCAGCTTTTTTTTTGTGTTACCGGATGATCGATTATAACCATATCGACCATAATTTTATTGCAAATCTTTTGTTACAGCGTGTATGTAGCACGCCTTTTGCACTAGTAACGTGTTGCAAAAGGCAGCGTCTTTCAATAGTACAGTAACAATATGCAACGTTACAATCAAATAGGTAAGCATTAAATTGGACTAAATTTCAATAATGTGACCTTTGATAAATAATATGTCTAGATAGAGTCTCGTACTGTTTATGGACGAAAAATTACAGGCCAACATTATACTAGTGTGCGTGACAGCCATTGTCTTACACTCGCATTGCACCATTGTCGTTGTTATAGTGTGCGTGCATAAGAGGCTAACATTTAACCGCTATTTTTTTCGACGCGTTTAGGATCCATCAGTCTATCTAGACATATAATTTATCAAAGAATGTGACATTGTGGCACACAAACACACACACACACACACACACACACACACATAGAGATACATACCCAGACACACACAACACAAACATAAAATTATTATTATAATTACGAACCAAAAGAAATTATTTTGAAACATGTACGATAAAGAATGTTTGGCTTTATTTATAGCCCTGTTCAATGTTCAGGGCTCTGGCTGGATGAATACTCACTAGCCCACTGAGCATGTAGTGATATGTCCTCCGGCCCAATTGTACTTTCCGAACATGCTCTATCAATACGCTTTTGGCGTTTTTTGCGTTGCAATCTAATACGATTCGCTTGTTGCCCCAGCGATCATGTTGTTCTAAAGCCAATAGGAATTCAATGGCGTCTGTGGCATTATTGATTCGCTTCACTAGTGAGATTCGAAATGCGGTCTTCCCTGGTTTCATAGATTGGTAAAGCTGCTGTAGTCGTAGTAATCCTGAGAGCAAACGGTTTTAATATAGTTACCAATTTTCAGGTCAAGTACTCGTAATTTCACAAAGTGTAATTCTAAGCTAGCTAAATTAGCTTGAAGGTAGATGCAAATAATACAATTATGCAGTTGTTGTTTCAGCCGTTAGTTTAACTGAACGTTGCAACAAACAGATCTAAAGGCATGGGACATTTTGGCCTAGTTCATACAAGTAGGTATGGGAAATTTGTACCACTAGGCCACCTGCGTATGGGAAACGTCCAGTGTAAATAATAATAATCTTAGGATAAGAAATGGAAATTACAAAAAATACTTTACAACACATTTGCTCAAAAAATGCATTTACGAAGCCTGTATAGTGATATATATCGTTCGAAAGTTAAATATTACGCACCATACAACGGAGCGTGCAGCAAAATAGGTGCTCTCAGGCAGTGAGTTGAAATAAAAACATCTTAGCTCTCAGGTAAGTACAATTGTACCTACCTATTTTACCGCATTTGCTGTTTTTTTCTTCTTTTCCTAGTAAGGGATGCAAGCTCAGTACAAGACATATAGCTTTATAAGACATTGCGCAGGGCGCTCAGTTGTATAACGTCGTGCGCACTGACCTCTTATATGTACTTGTATAATAGATAGTAGTAGTAGAATAGATGTAGTACAAATTTTCAAACACGCGCACGTGGCGCTATTTGCTAATTCGCGCCATTTTCATACGGCAATGGTGTTTTTCTTCTTTCCTCCTACGAGGATTATGGCATCGCACTTTGTGCATTTAGAAAATTCCAAGCTGATATAAAAGCAACATTTTTTGTGAGGCCACGTAGAAAGAAGAAAACGTAGCAGTTAGGTATAGCATTGACGTTACTCCAACCATTTATATGCCGTTCTACATTCCGGATTTTCTAAACCAATTCGAGTCCACACGAATTTTATCGAATTAAACGCCCCATATAAAACAAGTGGAACGAAAAAGGGACAGAGCGTGCTTGCAATGGAGCAAATAAGTTAAAACACACGGTTTTTTCGGGGCGTGTAAGCTGTAAGACTTTACGAAAGAAATTAACTCAATATTACACATTAAAATACTTAATTCACAGTATTTCAACGAATCTATATGTATTTTTAAAAATCACTTAATGCATACCCATGTAGTTACACTTTATTAGCTAAGTATAGCTTTATGAGCGCTGGCTCGCTAGGTTAGGTCTGGCTCGTAGTATAAAAGATAATTGTTCCGCTCCGCAGCTCATATAGCTCACTGTAGTTCACGAACCAACAATACTTTATTGGAAGAAGTCTGTTCAAACGTTGCAATGGAATAGAGCGGAAAACATAATTTTGCAAACTTTTACATTTCGTATATTAGCAGGACCGTCCACTAAGCGCGAGGATTATCAAAAGAGTTTCTCTACTGAGAGATAAATGAGCGGTGAGAAATGTGGTGAAAGTTTGGTCCGCTTCGGACTATTCACACCATGTGTCGTCTGAAATCGTGACCCTTGAGGTTTTCTCCGTCGCTAGCCGGCTAATGGGCTATTACGTCAGCTGTTCCAGACGTTGTATGCGGTTTCGATGACAAACTCGTCGATCATGCTGATAGTAATTGTGCTCAAACAAGTTGTTCGGGGAATCGATTACATCAATAACACTTATGAAACTTGTAAAGCTTATGGGATACTTACATACAAAATGTCTTCAAAACAATCAAAATTCCAAAAAAGACTTACTTTATGAAATGAAATTATATTTTATTGTCTAAAACTGTACAATTTGATGTAAACATTTTGCTGCTAGTAAGTGCTTAGAATAAAACCGGGATAGATGCAGCAATTTTGAAAGGGACTCGTAATTTCTAAACTATTATTTTGTCATGAATACTTCCTTTGAATATAGCTAGTTTAATCTTTTATCTTACATTACGACCTGTTTTTGTTGACCTAACAATTACAGATTAAGCAGAAATTGAGTTTTTGCAGAACCATTTTTTTGAGGGTAGTGCCTACCTATATGAATAGATGCCCCACAGTGAAAATGTTTAAGAGGATAGATGCCTGTAAGGAAGGATTATGGCTGTAATTGTTCTATGGTCCAAGAAAGTACTCGAGCGCATCTTTCTTTTCTTTTGTATTTTCGTGACATGGTTCACATATAACCTGTCCAAATAAGCGGCCTTACTTAAAAAAACTTTTCAACCGTTAGTCACTGCTTAAGATGCTCTGCCATCTTCTCTCTGACGTGAAGATGCACGTGCTAGAAAAGGACAGAGAAGTTTAAGCAGTGACTAAGAGAATCGAGATTGTTTTAGGTAAGGCCGTGAGTGTGCAGCGCCTACGCTGCTTGTTTAACCTATAATTTCTTTGTTACGATTTAGGGAAGCTTAAGTTTTTGATTTCGCGGCACTTATTCCCCTGCGGCAACTATCCCGGGTTTACCCTACTTTATCTGTTACCTATATTATTGTTTGACACTCTGCTAGAGCATGGAGATATATTAAAAGATTAGAAACGTCAGAGTTTTATACTGATTTAATAAACGTGCCATTTAAGGACACGGTATGTTTCAAAAGCAATAATCGTAGCTATAAAACTTTTAAATAGTCTCGCTGACAACGGTTTGCGGCTTTGTTAACCTTTAACCCGAAATGTGCGAAACTCTCTCGAGTCCTTCAAATACGACTATTGTAAACCATGTTAATAGTTCGGTAAAGTTCCCACTTTGACGAAAGTTATTTCATCTTACCTGTTTATGGTGGGGAAGTTGACAATAACTAGGTACATTATTATGTACCTACTTATCTAAATGCTTGTGCAGAAATGTTCATTTCTGCACAAGCATTGTAGGTGGTTTGTGATTTCGTTTTAGGAACGTTAATGTGAAGTCAACATTTTCTTCGTTTCTGTCATAATATGATTTATAAACCAACAACAACTGCTGAATATTAAGTTCGAGTGTTTTTTTCTTAGTTTTTGGCTTCGCTGTTTGTGCATTCAGCCAGTATCAAGTATTATGCATTTTCAAGTTTTTTTTTAAATACAATCAAGTGACGAGACGAGCAAGACGATCGCCTGGTGGTAAGCGTCACGCCTGCCACTAACAGTAACAGTGCCAGAATTGTGAACTTGCGAACACAATCCTGCCCCGCACTGCACTGCGCTCATCACCCTGAGATATTAGATGTTAAATCTCTTCATACCCAGTAATTTCTCTGATAACATTGCCATTCAAACTGGAACACAGTAATGCTTGCACACTAATATTTGGTGATTGAATAACTGGTGAAGGTGTGGTTTCCCAGGCGGACTCTGCAGTAGAGTCCTACCACTACAAAAAAAACTCTAAATAGTATCAAGTTATAGGTATATATGTGTCATCAAATCACAATCGGTCAAACGAAATTAGTAACAGTCGTGTCCAAGTCATGCCATAGTAAAGTTGTCTTTTTTATTACATTATATTAAATACCACTTGACAAAAACCTTTTCTTCTAACTTGATAGCTCATATTGCGGCTTGTGTTTCGCCGCCCGTCTCTGCGCCAATTTCATTTGATGAGATCTTTTTGTTCTTACTTTCTCTTACTCGCACAACCCCCATATTCCAATATCCTTGCTTATAGATTGCAAATTGGATTAGAAAGAAGCTATTTCGTGTCTTACTGAAATTGATTTTACCGGAAACATTCTCCCCTAAAATAACGCGCATGTAAGACATGTATGTGGCTGAGCGATAGCTACTAACAAAGTACTCGTTTTTACCAACGTGTTTTTTTTTTACATTTACGTTAGAGTTATCTAGTTCATAAACGTTTGTACATTAGACGGATCTGTTGTATTCAATCTAGCCAAAGTAGCATGAAAATATAAATATAGGTAAATATATAATATCGTGTCGTTATAAAGCATTTATCCAGCAAGGACAATTGAAAATGTAGATAATAAGGAAGCGACGCGTTCTCTCGACGCATTGGAATTCAATTTATTCAATATCGTCGCGCCAAGGGACGTGCTATAGCTTTCTCGCAAGCCAACGCATACCGGAGAGTTGAAATTATTTTTTAAAACCAATATGTACTTTTAGCTATTTAAGATTTAAAATATCAGTCGAACTCGCTTGGAACTGGCTGAATACGCAAGGGGCGTGGCTTTGAGATAGCAAAGAAAACAGCTCGCATCCACGAGTCTAGTGTTCAGGTACGATTCAATCATACTGAAAGCCTTTTTGCAAACAATTTGATACTTGTTCGAATTTAACGTGGATGAAGTAGAGAGCGTCGCTATAAGAGTTATAGGTCGGATGGTGTGGGGAGCGCGCAATGTATACGTTGTTAACTTTATGATCGGTACTTTATACCCGGCTCACCCAGAACCCAGGTGTTCATTGACTGATCCTTTCATTACGGATACGAGAGTTCGTTAGATCAATTTTACCAGATAAATTACTGGGCATGAAGAGTCTGTCTGAGGGAGTTCGACTTATAATCAGGGACTGTAATATCGATATTTCTATGGTATCGATATAAATACTGATAATTGGGTATCTGTTTACTGGTATTGATACTGATACTTTCGATACTTTATTTCAATACATTGATTTAAATTTGTTTTTATTAATGTCAAATCAAAATGGTTATAAACATGGTTTTGTCTTTTGCGCCCTATTTTTCATAATTTTTTAATTATTGTATTATTTAGACGGACAAACAAAACGTCGACGTTTGAGGGGCAAGCCGCGCTCGAATAAAGAGAATCCCCGCGCTGGGGGTGCTGTTGCCACTCCGCACCGCAGAACCGAGAAATCTGGCAATGTCGCCGCCACGCCGTATCGGTTTAGAGTATCGATAAAATTATTGATACCTTTATTCCGATATTTAAAAAAAAGTGGTATAAAATATCGATATGTTTTAGAAGTATCGGTACAGTTATCGATATTTTCTTTAAATTATCGATATTTTTCTTTTATCGATATCGTTCCCTGCTTATAATATATCTCAGGTTGACAAGCGCAGTACAGTGTGGCGCAGGATTTTGTTCGCAAGTTACCAATTCTGGCACTGCTACTGTTGGTGAAAGTCACGCTCATCTCGTCACTCCAAACCATTAAGAAAATTGTAGTGATTCCTATAAGATACAAATAAGAATGAATGATAAATTGGCCTTAGTCTCCAAGAGTTGCATTGCATTGTAATGTAAATGGAGTAATTTTTTTAGCTAAAAATCACTGCAAGCGAACCTGATTTCGTATAAAAATGTTACTCCACACACGAGCAAACACAAACCTACTTATAACCAGCCCCTTTTTGCGACGAGTGTTAAAATACGAGACCACGTATTTCCGATTGCCGTATAGTATGAAAGTGATTGATGTTCATTCAATTTCACGCTGGTTGCAATAGTAACAATTTTAGGTCCGAAAAAGTTATTTGACTCTTTTATTGGTAGTTTATGAAATAACTGAAATAGAATTAATATACGCGAATTATTGAGGTGCGTTGGAGTGCCATTTTCAGTATGTCACAGTTATAGTTTTTTATTCGTTTGATTAAAATTTCATACTGTTCTCATGGTATTTACTGTGATTTTGAACTATTTTTTTTTTTTTTTTACTTTTTCATGTTCTAGAAAATAAATTTGGTTTTCCTTAAGAATGGTTATTTATTTAGTTTTTTTTAAAAGTTACATATGTTAATACATTTTTAGATTACGGTATATATTCCAATAAGAATTCATGTTTCATCTTACAAAGTTTTAAAATTTTATATTTTTCGGACAACTCTTATCAAAATCGGTCAACACGTATCACCGTAATGCCTTGAAGGTTATCTATCAAAAAAATTTAACTCAGGATGGACAAATTAAATTGTTATTAATCCAAAGGCATATCTATTATATATATAAATATCTATAAACATACTAATCAGCTGAAGTCATTAGAAATCTACTTAAAGCGTAGCAATTTTGCACACCATAACACACACAAACTTACTAATGAGCTAGATAAAACTTGGAAAGTCTTGAGAGTCTGCAACTATATTTGAATGAACTCCTCTTCCTTGCCTTGTTGGTGTGAATGCAAAAAACTTTCGTAATTAGTCTTCTTTGATATAGACTCTTCGTGATTTTAGTAAAGAAGGATGGCAGAACTCGCCTGGGTCCCAGCGACGGTGATAATAGAATGGACGGGCCCAGCGCTTGCAAATCGATCAAAATTAATACGACAACTCAATCAAGCATACCTAGCTAAAGTATGTATATTACATTTACCGGAAAATAGCGATAGCGAATCTAATTACTGCATGACAAAAAGAGAACACATGTACATGTATTAGAAGTTTGTATTGTCGTATTGTACGGCTCCCATGTCGCAAAGGCAGAGTATGACTGAAGCGAGTGGAGAGCAGGCGCTCAACATATAGTATTTTTTGGTATAAAATTATGCAAAGCGAGCCCCATCGAACGCCATGGTTTGTTGGTGATATTAGTCGGAAACTCGTTGCCATTGCGCACAGATTACGTTCCGGGCATATTCCATTAAATGCCTTTGGTTTCATGATGGGAAAAGTACCGTTACCTAATTGTGAGGAGTACTACAGTAACAGGCCCGAGGACGTGTACCATGTACTGGTAGAGTGTGTCCGGAACCAGGTAGAAAGATAACGAGTTATCAATGAGCTAGAAGTGACCGAGTCCAATGTGGGAGCAATACATTCTATATTAGCGGATCCTAATTCCAGGGGAGCTAGATTGATTTATGGACTGGCTATATCATTCCTCCAGGCCATGAGTCAATCTTGTTCCACACGGCCACCTAGTTTGTTAATTATCCCATGATAATACAAAAATATACTTAAGTAGAAATGTATATCATGTAATATTTAAGAGATTTGTTATTGTATATTAGGATACGATGGGGCTGACATAGACGGATAGTCTAAAATAAGAAATAAAATAAAAAATTAAAACCGTGCGCTTATTTCCCGTCCATTCATCTTATAATTGTCGCTGCTGGATCCAGAAATAAAATACAATACGTTCATGTTACCTATATAAGTGAAAATTCATGTTATATAATTGTGGTTTACATAAAATATTAAGCATAATTTATAAAGCTGGGAATTAAAACTGACTTTGTAGCATTTATTTTAGATATTAATGAACTTGTACTACTTCTTGAAATTACCATTTATTAAAATAACTACTAGGCACCACTACAACACATTGGTGCATATGCGAGTAATAGGTATTCCGATTATTTGTAGAGACACGGAAATCTATATTGATACAACTGTTGAAAACTGTATCTCTAGTGTATTTCAACACATGAACTTCCGCAAATTAATGCCTGATCACAAATCTATATTGACATTCGAAAAACTAAAGAAAGTTGAATAAGAGGCCTATAACGATTACAAGTCGAAAAAACTGGTTTTGCGCGATTTTCGACCTGATTAATAGTAATTGTTAAAGGACTCTTTTCATACATTATTTTGTTTTTTGAATGTCAACTGTTGTTTCTAACACTGAAAACGGGGAAAAAAATCGGCACTCAAAAAATTCACGCACGACGAAATGTATGAACCTGCAGATATTTTTTTCATGACAATTTTCATGAAAGGGAAAAAAATACCCCTGGTACATCCAGTTATCTTGAGGTGGACCACGGGAATAAAATAATGCCCCTGGTACAGCCAGGTGAACAGTGCAGGTGGACCACGGGCACGCAGCGTTTAGATATGACGTTGTTGAAAGCAAGTAGGACTACAATACTCAATTTCAGATACTTACACGGGTGGGTGGTGTAATATTTTATGTATGTGTGGTCTAATATACTTGTCTCTTGGCACTCGCGATAAGCCCGGACATTTAAGAGGCTTTGGTGGAGACGAAGAAAACACCAAGAAGCCGTTTTAATAAAATCTATAAGTACTATCCTACTTCCTACTAATATTATTAATGTGAAAGTTTGTCGGTGTGTGTGTGTGTGTATGTTTGTTACTCCTTCATGCTGAAACGGCTGAACGGATATGGATGAAATTTGGTATAGAGGTAGCTTATACCTTGGAATATAACATAGGATACTTTTCATCCCAGGAATCGCGGGTAAAACCGCGGGGCGCAGCTAGTTCTTATATAATCTATCTATTATATATAGAGGTATACTATTTCTGTAATATGTTATACTTGTACGTAGAACGACTCAGTGCATTACAGGGAGAAACTACCAATTTTATAACAAAAAACGATATTTTATTATTCTGTTGATCATGTTTTACGGCGATCTATATTAAGTCGATTCACACATATTTCTAATTTTATAGACTCGTAAATCAGTTTACTGACATTAACCAAGAATATTATTCAGGTAGGTAACCTAACTGTAACAAAGCATGCTTTGTTCTATACCTATCACATAAAATACAAGGTTTTTTGCTCCTGCAAACTTCGAAACAGTGTTAACATTTTTATTGTCAATTTTCGGTAACTACAATAGTATCCTTGACAGAAAAAACCGAATAATTGTTTCAAATTGTCTTAAAAGACACTTACATGGTAAATAAGCAATTTTGGAAGTTTGAATGGAGATCACCTTAATTTGCCTACTAGTTATGGCTACAGAAGCTGCAGTTCTTCCAATTTAACTCAATTGGTGCTAAATAATATTAATAAGCACGACATCGCATCTGTAGAACATCTTCCTAGATAGGTTCAATAAAAAAAATATCGTACCCAGATTACTCTTGCGCAGATAGGTGTTTGGCCAGTTACTGATTAAACCACCTATTCTTATGACATTATACTAGAACACTTAAATCAATACAATATTTTTTTTTTTTTTTTTTATTAATATCTGATGCTGTTGGCCTCAGATGGCCTCTACAGCGTCACCGGACTTTAGGCAAGCGCAAACGGCGCTCGGCCTAGGTTTAGGTTAAAGGCGACTAGCTCAAGGGCACCTCAGACGGTACGAACCTCGGCTTGGCCGTCGCCGGGAGTGGGGTCAGACTTGCCCTGGCACCCCAGAAGGGGTATGCCCTGGGGCCCTAGTAGGTTGATCTGGTTGACTATTTGGAGAGAATCTAACCGATCTTCTGACAGATCTGGGGAGTCCTCGACCACGCCGGCGAGGTCGGTGCGTATTTGTGTGCCTCTGGTAACCGGCGCCTATACCAAAAACGTAATACTTCCTGTTGCCAGGAGTGGTCGGATCGGGCGAGCCCAGCGCCGCCGAGGTGATGACGGCGATGGGGTCGTCTGGGTCGCCCAAGACGTGTCTGGGGCGTCTACGGTAGGGGGGGTGGGTCTGTCGTGTCTGTCGTATAGTTGGAGGCTTGGACTATGAGTGGATTGGGATGGTGAGGGGCCGCATCGAAATAGCGGCGCGAGGCGTACTTAATGTACTGACGGATGGAGTCAAAAAAAAAAATACTATCTATCTATCTATATAAATAAAAGGCTCTGTCCTGACTGACTGACTGACTGACAGACAACGCACAGCCCAAACCGCTGGTCGTACAGACTTGAAATTTGGAGGGTGTATTTGTCTCGATGCGAGGATATGGAGGGGTGTACTAAGAAATGATTTTTCGAAATTCAACCCCCAAGGGAGGAGGGGGGGGGGGGGGGAGTTTGTATGAAAGTCCTTTGTTTTTGGAGTTTTAGTCACAAAAATTTGGATTTGGATAGTTCATTTAAAAAAAAAATGATATTTTCAAAAAAAAATATCAGGGTCGATTTAAGGGGGGAAAGGGGGGTGGAATGTTGTATGAAAAGTTCTTTGTTTTTGAATTTATAGTGATGAAAATTTATATTTGGGTAGTTCATTCAAAGGGAGGAAGTTGGGGGGGGGGGTGAGCGGGAGGAGTTGGTAGAGTCGGTACAGTTATTAGAGGGGTTTAAAGTGGTGTATTTTGGGAGCAGCCGAATTTCTTCCGTACGCGGACGAAGGCGCGGGTGACCTCTAGTATATTTATATATATATAATTATGCGGACTATTAACTTTTATTATAGATAGTTTGTTCCCTTTTATAGACAAACTGAGGCACAGAAGTTTCATGATAAGGGTAGGAACGGAACCACAATCATATTCTGAGTGATTGACAAAACCTTTGCATTCCTAAAACAAGAATGTACACATAATACATACAATTCACATTTATATGCAGACTAAACTCCTAAAAGTTGTCAGAAACAAAAATCAGTTATAGTATGTCACCGGCAGCCACCACGAAGAAAACGCATTCGACAATATGTTATTTTATTCAAAGCTGAAATATCCGATCTTACGCTCAAAATCGTCTGAACGTGCTAAGATGATATCGTATTCGATTTACTTACTTGCTAGATCGAAACGCAGCTGACAAAACGTTGTGCCAGGTCTGTCTGGGACACAACGACAATAAAGCGCACATGGGTTCTTATATGGATGTGATTTTTTTTTTCATCACACTTGCTCGTAGAGTGGATCTTATTGCATCGGTTTTAGGCTCATAATCCAAGCTATTAGGCACGCGTGTTTTTTATTTTATATTACGGCACATGGTGCTATAATAGGTATAACCCGGTAAAGTCAAGTTTGTACGTGACTGCAATTAGTTGACTGCGACGACTGCGTTCGTATACAGCCGGGTAATACTTACAGTTTTTTTGTAATGCCAACAAAGAGTTCTTATGCTGCTGAATTAAATGTCAACCTGCGCGCGCATTACTGATTTGGGCGCCATTTTCCGCAAATGATTGTTGACGTTTTCGCTGTGTGGTTGATTATTATCAAAAAAAAATGTTTTTTCCTCGCAAGTGTGACAACACTTGTGTGTTATGAGTCGTATGAAACTCTTGTGCTATGTTTCAATACACTCTCGGCTTCCTTATCGCATAATACCGCCTCTAGTGTAATGACCAACATAGCACACTTGTGTACTATACACATAATGTACTATTATGGGATCAAAGACTATAAAGTCGTTCATTTTAAACGAATAGGTATTGTTTTGTTTTTATACTTGTGCATTATAAGACAAAACTACCATCTCTGATTTGCAATATACGAACTATATAGATAATGCAATGAAAAATAGAACGAGCTGTTTTACTCCTTGGGTAAGTTTACAGTAATTTCAAGCAGTAAAAGTACGCATAAAGATGTCTTACAAAATAAACTGCCTCTTTCCCAAAATTAAAAGGGTTTAAGGGAAGAATAATAAATTCCAGCAGAGAATGTTTTCTAATAAATTCCGATAAACTTGCGCTGTTATGTAATCTTCAACACAGCCTCGACTGTTCACTGCACAAAGTTTTACTGAAGCTGAAACTACGTATCAAAATTTTTCATATAAAGCATACTATGGTTTCATATACAAGTGTTTACCGTTCGTGATAATTCTAGCAGGTATAATCCGTAGCAAAAAGTTATTTTTATTTCTTTGTTACGCATAAAGAGAGCTACTTGTTTGTCTTATTACTTACTACCATAGTAGTAAGTAATGCGAGTGACTTGTTCGTCTCACACGTTACTACTATGGTAGTAAGTAATGTGTGTAATTATTAATACTGTGGTAGTAAGTTACTACTATGGTAGTAAGTAATGTGAGCCTGTGATATAACGAACAAGTCGCTCTCATGCATGGGTTGTAAGAGATAACACCTGCTTATATAACTGGGTCTAAAAGTAAGTTATCCCATATCTTGTGTGTGACGCATTATTTAAATACTTATGTACGTAATTAACATGTAAAGAGGGCGGGAGGCCCCAGGTTCGGGACATCACAAGTCAGCCAAAACGAGTCACGTCACGTCGAAGTAACGTGATTATTTCTGGTAGCTCTAGTTACGCTGAGCGTCAACCGACGGCATTGCGTCTTGTGGCGAAAGGGCAAAATGACTGCGCCGCCGTCGTCGCCAACGCCTACGCAACGGAGACGTCCGGCACTGCACGCACACTTTGGGGTTTATGGGGCACTTTGCCCCGCTATCCATGTCCTTCACTAACGGTGGTGTACCGTATTCAATGGACTCAGATAGTTTAGTGCTTACAGATTTCTGATAATAATTATAAGAGGAGATGAAAACGATGTATGGTAAAAGTGTAGTTCTCTCACAAAAAAATAATATCCCTCGGTGCAGTGCGCCTCACCTCGCGAACCGCATAAGCATTTACGCAAAAGTACCTTATTTATAATTAAGATTTGTACACTTAGAAACCAGCTTAAGCAATATAATTATTCCTGGTTAAACAAGTCTAGGATTTCCTTTTCTAATTTCGTTCAACGAGCAAAGCAAACGGAATGAAATGAGAAAAGAGGGCTCCAACGTGCCATTACCTGCAGTTTTAGTGCTGGGATCGTTCCGGTTGTAGTTGGACGTGAGCGTAAAATGTTATCATTATTACTGTGAGATTATCTAATCGGAGGCCTATCTAACATGACCTATAGCAATTGAATTGTGACACTCGAAAAGAACTAGGACCTACTTAGTTATGGTCAGTATGAACTGCGCTTTTTTATTTTTATTTTATTGAAGTATAATAATAGTATCTTAGCTTTGATGTAAATTCTGAAGAATACGACTTCGCGTGGGCTGTGGCATGATCTGACAAAGTTTTCAATGTGTAGTATGCTCTATAATATTATCTCTGCACTCAGCGACGATGATAATGGAATGGACGGGCCCAGCGCTTGCAAATCGATCAAAATTAACAAGACAACACAATCAAGCATACCTAGCTAAAAGTATGCATATTACATTTGCCGGAAAATAGAGATAGCGAATCTAATTACAGCATGACAATAAGAAAACATGTGCATGTATTAGAAGTTTGTATTGTCGTATCGTACGGCTCGCATGTCGCATAGGCAGAGTATGACTGAAGCGAGTGGAGAGCCGGCGCTCAACATATAGTCTTCAAAATCCACGCTTTTATTTCCCGTCCATTCATTTTATCATTGTCGCTGTCTGCACTCATATAATTCGTATGAAAACTATGCAGTGGTGCCTTTTTATCTCTGTCGGGTACAAATCTTGAACATAGTAGGTAGATCAAATGACTGACGATCTCGAAAGTTAAACAGAGAAATAAACCGCAAAATCCAATTCTCAATAAGGGTAGACTTATTTTCCAGAATTAAAAAGTAAGGTTGGCGCTATTCCATCAGTGATAGGTACCCATTTAACGGCTGCAGCGACTGTTAGCCGCAGCCGCCGTTTTCACCGCCATCGCTTTCGTGTCGACATTTTATTATCTGAGGAGTCAGCTCTGTTGTAATCCTCGGCGAGGACTACAATTTACGATTTATAAAACCGCCATTTTCTGTTGTAAAGCAAAACGATAAAGCGGATAGTAAGCCTCGGCTACAAGCTAACCCCGTTCCTTTGCCTCTTCTTATCTTAATATTCACTGTTATTAAAAAGTTAATCCAAAAAGTAACAAGTACGATGTCGGTTGCGCTTTGTTACCGTAATCTCAGATTTTTGAGCTTTCGAAAAGTGAGAGCTCGTAGAGATTTTGTCTCAACGAAAAATACTGATTAAAATTAGAAAAATTAGATTTACTAAAAAAACAGATATATATTTTGGTGACCTATTCGAAGTACGAACCGGTTTAGATATTGTACCTACTTTTTCTTAAGTTTGGCGGGCGTGGAGAGTAACACGCTTACAACAAATTTACTTAATTACGCTATGACACTATTCACATAAAATCTTGACTATTACTAAGACGTAAGAACTATTAAAACTACAGGACAAGTCGGTCTTCTATGTAATATATGCTACCACTTTCAACGACTAGCCACAACTGACTGAGCTCCTCGACGACTTGTCAGCGCCCTCAAACCGGCATCCCTCTACCATAGCGAGCTCTCACAAAAAATTTATGGCACTGACCAGTAATAATTGACGAATAACGACTCGTCTAGTAATATTTTCTTTACGTCTTGTTTTGTAATAATCTAAATTGCAAATTAGAACGTACGAAAGCATTTACAAAAACCGTTTGAAACATTTAGAAACGAACATTTACAAAAGAACTTACCGTCATGGGAATCATACATGTAAATTATTTCCTTCCAACCATAATGTATGATAGTGTCGACAATGGCCTTGTGGTAGTCTGGCCTCATGCTCACTGCATGGTCTATTAGACCAGACGATGGTGGTATAACCTAAAACAAATGTAATTTAAGTCACTCCGGCAACTGAATTTCAAAACCAGCCGTATAATTTATAGAAAAAAACATGCAACGCAACCAGATGCCAAAGACACTATGTCCTGTTATTTTTACACAACCAAATCAGCTTGTCTTTGAATTTCACAACACCCAACCAGTTGTCAAAGAATACTATAGAAAGCATGGTTATGTATAACCATTTATTTTGTTTTACATTGGATACTAAAGAATGGTATATTGCCATACCTACTCAGATAGATTGGTGGAGAATGAAATGATTACAAGAACACGTTAACATTTATTTTATGTTCCAGAAAATAATTATAAATTATTTCCATGCACGATAATTACAAAATTTTCAAATACCGTTTTTACACAGTTTTAGTTTCCGTGTCATGATAGTTTTGGCGGGAACGTAAGTTAAGTGATTGTATTAATTTGAATGTACAACTCATTTAATATTGCCTGTAAGTCTACATACAATATTAGGGTAGTAGTGTAGTGTAACTTTCTGTTCGTATAGTGGTAGGACTAAAGGTTTTCACAGTGCTCAATAAAACTACCAGTGATCTGCAGTTTCATCCACTATCCTATTCCTACAGGAACAGTAGGAGCAGCCTGAGTAGATTCAAATAGTGTAGTGTAGTGGTAGGACTCTACTGCAGAGTCCGTCTGGGGAAGTACCACACCTTTGCCAATTATTCAACCGCCAAGCAGTAGTGTCCACGTATTACTGTGTTCCGGTTTGAAGGGCAATGTTACCAGATAAATTACTGGGTATGAATGAATGACTAAATGAAATATATTTTATTGTCTAAAACTGTGTAAAATTTGATGATAAATTTTGCAATTAGTAAGTACTTAAAAACAGCTTTGTATTACGGACATACAATATTTTTATTTAAACATGTTAAAAACAATGTATGTCTCGTATCGAATATCTCAGGGTGACGAGCGCAGTGCAGTGCGACGCAGGATTGTATTCGCAAGTTCACAATTCTGGCACTGCTACTGTTAGTAGCAGGCGTGACGCTTACCACCAGGTGAAAATCTTGCTCGTCTCGTCACTTAACCGCATTAAAAAACCATTAAAATTACATTAGATCGCGGTGTAAGTAAAAAAAACGTAAACTAAAAACGATAGCATCTTTATAATAGTAAATTTTACCTTCTCCGGGAACCATGGCGTAACGAACGGCATTTGAAAAGTGTTGGTATAAGAGTGAAGAGTATCGAAGGATTCCGGAGTAACCGCGCCCAGCATCGCAAAAACTCCGCGGGCAAACTGGTTGCATACTGCGCACAAAAAGAAAGCTTACATTCCAGCATCGCAAAAACTCCGCGGGCAAACTGGTTGCATACTGCGCACAAAAAGAAAGCTTACATTCCAGCATCGCAAAAACTCCGCGGGCAAACTGGTTGCATACTGCGCACAAAAAGAAAGCTTACATTCCAGCATCGCAAAAACTCCGCGGGCAAACTGGTTGCATACTGCGCACAAAAAGAAAGCTTTCATTTTTTTTTCATTTAAATGTACGATGAATATGCTGATGGGTGTTGTTACTACATTTGCTTTACTTTATCATTGAGGAAAAATAAGACATCAGCGTTTTTCAGAATTTAAACAATCATCACCTGTAGGCTAAGTAGTATTTTTATTTTGTTGTAGTTAATAAAGGCTTATGCCATAAAAAGTGTCTACTTAAACAAAACATCTGGTTATTGGTACAATCAAAGAGTCAACAAATATATTTAAAGCAAACGAAGAAATAATGTATAAGTTTAATTAATTAATGAGGCCAAAAGAAAAAAAAAGTCTTTTCTTTACCGTTTTTAGTAGGACTTCTGATTAATAAAAATTTAATACAATTATAAATTTAAAACGAATTATATACAAAACTTAAACGAAGTATAATTATAAACAGTTAAACTACCTAATTAAAACTAAACTAAAATTAACAAATTAAATAATCGATATAAGAGACCATTTAAAGTATGTATGTATAAATAGCATATGACCTATAGATAGTTTAAACGGTCTCTAATTAACTATTTAATTATAAATTAAATAGTTTTTTAGTTTATTAAGGCAATTTAATCTCTCAATTTCATTACATCTCAAAACGAAATAAAAATCTTGAGAAGATGGATTAAATTAGAATATATTATACACTTTATTTTCAGTTCATTAAAAAATGTAGCCCTTCTCCGACAGGCTTTTAAGGAAATTGCGTTAGGGTGCAATTACAATAGGAGTTAAGTGTACGACTAGGTATATTCACGCCGACTCGGTCGTCTCTTGGAAAAACTACTACTTTGCAAAATAAAACAGCATTAGGTTTACTTCTGAAGATTTTAATTAACAGATCTCATCATCATCATCAGCCCGGAGTTGTCTACTGCTGAACGAATGCCTCCTCCCTAGACCGCCACACTGTACGACAACCTGCCATTTGCATCCACCGATTGCCCGCGACTTTTACAATGTCGTCGATCCACCTAGTGGGAGGCCTTCCTACGCTGCGTCTTCCCGTTCGCGGTCGCCACTCAAGAACCTTTCATCCCCATCAGTTATCAGTTCTTCGAGCGATGTGGCCTGCCCATTGCCACTTCAACTTGCAAACCCTGCGAGCTATGTCGGTGACTTAACAGATCTAAACTTACAAAAAAAATGTTTTATTTTTAATGCAGTCCAATACACAACACACGTTTTTTTAAAGTTCTCCCAATTAAATAAAGTCTTCAGAATTGAGCCCATTATAAGCTTACATAATTGCAAATATTTTTTATTAATGTTTTAGTAATGACCTGTTAGCAGAATTTTACTATAAGAAAAAGAAAAATTAAAAGATAAATATGGCACTTTCAAGAACAAACGAGAAATCAACACGTAATTTAAAATCTTTGAAATCCCATAGACTTTTGTGTTGGGGCTACAAAATAAACGTCAACACAAGATAATTTAAATTTTCTCAAAAGACGTTTATTGTTAACTTTTAACCCCTTACAGCCAGATGGGACCAAGTTTAGCAATCAACCATTGTTTATATAGAATTGTTTAAAAGTATTGTTGATACCCAAGCCTATAATTGTGTTGATGCGATTACTTTTGTATGTTGTGACCTACTTTAATAGAAGTCTCAACGCGACAATATAAAATAATTATGTACATGTATCATCATCATGAGCCAGGAAGAAGTCCACTGCTGGAAGATGGCCGGTTGTCATAATTACCACGCTTGACAGGCGGCTTGGGGATCGCAGTACGCTCACCACCCTCAGTATGTCGACATCGTTCTAGGGCCTAGAGCGATGACAATGAGTGTCACCACGTAGACGTTTTAACAAGTCGACATTCTGCAAACATTGTCATTTACCCTGATAGTCCTTTTAATACGGAGCCCATTTAATCGATAGTCGACAAAGGTCGTCAGGTTTTAGAGGGGCGCCGATGAGGTACTAGCCTAGACTCTAGGCTAGTGCCTCATTGGCGCCTCTCTAAAACCTGACACCCCTCTGGAACTTGGCGCCCATACATTGTCTTGCAAATTATTACAAGTAAAACAGACGTGCTTTTATGTATGGGTAGTTATTGGTAACATCACAAACAAATTGCAGATGATTGACTTTTGTTTAAAAACTTCCACACGCGCACCTTTGTAACCTCGCGCCCCTATATAGGCACGTGCCTAGTTCGCCTTACGGATAACCTGCCACTGGACACCGTTAACCGAGAGGACGCTGCAGGGTTTGGTTCGGGATGCAGTTTTAAGTCATACCATAGATTTTACATGTGGTTTTTTTTTACAAATTGATATGGATCCTGATTGTTCGGTATGGCGTTCCGAATACCGTTGAAAAAGGATCTGCGCGAGCTCCAGAAACCTGAATGGTACGAGATTACACAACACCGCGAGGATTAGCGTTTTATTGGCGGAGGCCAAGACCCATTTTGGGGTCACTGCGCCAACGTAGTAGTATAAGGATAGAAACCGATATCCACAACATTTCTACTTTATATTTCAACTTTTTCAATGAATTTATTTGATATATCCGTTTAACCGTATCCTTATACATGTTATTTATGGATTTTTAAATACCTTTAAATGAATACTTACTCAGGCGTGAAAGCTTGAAAGCGTCCGCCGTATTGATAACGTCAACGTAAGCCTGCAACTCGAACCTTCGGCTTGTAATGTTTTGATTGTGCACCGTCATGGCATACTTGAACACGTTTTGAATCTCTTCGGTGTTTTGATCGAAGACGGCACCTGTGTACAATGAAATGCAAATAATGAAAAAAAAAACAATTTGACATTTCTGAATTCATGAAAAAAGAATCTTCCATAGAAAAATATAACACGCCTTCATCAAAATAGAGATGTGTTTTAATGGCAGTTAAATAAATAAATAATAAATAAATATTGGTGGGGCATTTTAAACACAGCGTCAAAAATGAAATGTTGAAATGTTCTTTTGATAAACCGCTACTTTCGTAGATACTTTTGGGAAAATGTGACATTTTCGCAAATACGCGTAGCTTACAGTAGTACATTACAAGGAGATTTAATATTAATATTAAATCTAATTTTTATATTTAATATTTAATATCGTGACCAAAATGCTGGCCTTTATTTGGGTCAGAAAATTAGCCTCGCTATCCAGCGGGGCAACGTGGCTAGCATTTTGGGCACATTACCCGAAATTAGAGATCGTTTAAACTATTTATAGGTTTGCTGCTACCTATAGATAGTTTAAACGGTCTCTTATATCGATTAATAATTTTTTTAATATTAGTTTAGTTTTAATTAGAGAATTAAATGATATCAGTATATTTTTTGTTTTGTGCAAAGCAGGACAAGGTCAACATCGGGCTGTTTTAACTTCATGAAAAAGGTCACCGGATGTGATCAAAACTTTAATCGAAGTCTGTATCCGAATTAAAGTAACATGAGTAGGCCCGTATAAATAAATAATAATTGAACTTTTTGGGTGTCAAACTTTGGGACTATAATGCTGTTAATCGTTAGCCTAAGCATACACAATCTGAATACCTTGTTTCACTAAAGTTTTGGTCACATACATGCCATTTGGCACTGCATACCACTAAAAATACTTTAAGACTATAAATAGAGACTATTGTAAATAATGTAGAGAGCAAGCCAGCAATCTGGGAGCGTCATCGAACTGAATTATATCAAGCTACGCAATATCTGTCTGCGTGGAAAAAAGATTGTGTGAGATGCCTACCAATATATATGTGAATGCTGACCGTAATTGTGTTAACATACGTTCTACCGATTTTATTCGCCCCGACCACGGAGGACTCACCATCTCACGAAGGACGAGAAAAGAAAAATTACTATTTACGTCTCTTTTTCTCTCACTGGTCCGCTGTGTATTACGATTATCTGAAATCTGAAAATTGGCATTGCTTTTCACGAAAGCTCGCAACCACGCTGTTTTCTCTTTTAGACTTACAGACCACAGACTCAGTTCCTGGGAGTAAGTAGTGTATAGTTACTTATACTTATTTACATGCTCTTTGATTTGAGATTTTACTCTATATTTTGCGTCGAAAGTTTCGTAGGATTGAGATTTGGAAATAGTTGCAACGTTTCCGTATTATTTTTTTAATACGAAATAGCCTTGCGATATTATAGAAGAACATGCTTTAAATGCTTTACAGCTTATTACAGATTGCCCTAAAGCTCAGTTGGTTTGGTACCATGTCTGCTTTCAGAGCTGTAGGGCGTCGGTTCACCGGGGAAACATTTATGTGACGAACATAGATGTTTGTTCTGTGTCTGGGTGTAGTATGTATTATAAGTATTGTATTTACAAAAAAATATGCATTTAAGTATTCTATCAGATATCTGGTTTCCATAGTACAAGCTTTGCTTAGTTTGGGGCTAGATGGCGCTGTGTGAAAAATGACCACCGATATTTATTTATTATGTCTAAACAATTGTAGTAATAATACGCGAGTACAATGGAGTAATATTTCATACAATTTTCATCAAAAAAAGGAAGGTTTGCTCACGCCGAGGAGTATCCTTTACGTGTAAGACTTTACATCATTAAAAAAAGATTATAAACTTTTACAAGCATACAAAGACCTTACTCCGGTAGCGCTGCGCAACGAGCCGGGCATCCTCATCTGTATAAGTACGTTTACAAACGAGGATTTATAAAGCCTACATTCAAAGTAGCCTTTATGTAAGTATAAGAAAAAGAACAAGCTTACAAGGTACTTTCCTTAACGATCGAGGTAGAGTTGTAAGCATGTTCGATACTATGATCGATAACGAAACTTGTGTCAATTAAATCGATTAGCGGTGGAATAACTAAACTTATCAATAACAGCAGTCTAATAAAACGCCTTTCCTCTTACGGTGTATGTAGAATGTAACCAGAACAATAGTGTGGTGTCTGGAGTCATGAACCACAAAAATCGACCACTCGTAAAAATCGTCGATTTTGGATTCCGGATTTTGTTTTAATTGCTTTATGCTTTTTTACGCGTCCAAATATAATACCTATCAATAACGACAATCAATATCTACAACAATGTTATATTTAGTGCAAGCTAAATTTTACTATATTTGTAAGCCAGTGCATCGATTTCCCACTGTAGCGCTTTACTCGTTGACGTCACGCGGCTCCTGCTGGCTGCGCGCGTGCCTCACCACTACAGCGGAATATTCTCACTGTGTTATACAAATATACAATAGAAATTAGCTTGCACTGATAAAAAACCTCTGTACACGTTTATTACTAATAATTATGTTTTTGTGCTCCTTATAAAGAAACACTAAATTGTATAATAGCAATTTTTATACTCGAAAATATAATTAAGTACAAAACTTTTAAAAAACTATAAATATAATAACTAAACTAACTATAAATTATTTATGTACACAAATATACAAAAATGTATAATATATATATAAATATTAAAGAAAAAACCTTGTACCTATAAAACAAAAACGCCGTCTAAATCGCTACCACCCAAGTAGCACAAAAGCGCATTATATAAGTTCACATCGGTTATTCCAGCATTAATAAAAACGTATAAAGGTTCACTCAAACGCAAACAGCTGGATAGAAAAACATCGGAACCAATTTAACACTTTTGTCTGTAATATAACTTTATTAGCGCTACAAAGATGCTACTGTAACATTACTTGCGTTAATATTATGTTTTTGATACTATCAGCCATATTGCAGTATTTTCGTGGACTTAAACGATGCTAATAACTGCATTGAAGTGTTACTCGTGTGCCATTATAAGATTACATTATTAGGAGGAAAATGTGAACTACAATAATGCAAACACTTATTTTGTGAACTTATTTAACAACGTGTAATCTCTTCATGCTGCATATGGCTTCACTCCTGGAATGTTGATCAGCTAATTATACCATACTCTTACAATGACACTTATTTATACCACGAGAAGACTGTACGTGAACATTTATGCAAATGACTTACAACGTATTACTTTAAACTAGTTCACACGTACCCCTGATTCTTGCCATAGCCCGAATAGTCGAAAACGAATATGCATTTAATCGATTAATAAAGTTTAAATTATAGTGTTCAATGCTGTAGTATATTAGAGAGCTTCTTGCGGTGTGAAGAGAGCGAAGGGAGCCCCACTATTTTTTATTCTGTGCCATCCCCGCGGTTTATGGGGATTGGGTATAAGTAGATATAGGCGATTTCTCAATAGGTTTGCGGATCCCTAAAGCTGGTTTTCAAGAGTAATACTTTAATTGGTTCACTGGTACGCAATTGGTGTTAATTTTGACCACTGTTACTCTTCACATCAGCTAAAAGTTTACTTGAATTACACATGAGCTATTCATTCTTGCTTATTGCTTGCTTGTGGTTCACTAGTGAGCATATGTAATGAAAACAACATTTATTTGTGATTAATGCGGTTCACGTTACAGGTCCACCATTTTTTCTGTTTTATAACCTGTACACTTTAAAATTCATGTATTGTTTGCTTTAAAACAATAGAAATAAGTAATTTTTTATAATGTTAAATTTTGAACTTTAAGTTTTATATCAAAATTTACATTTCTAATCACCAAATTTAGTAAAAAAAACAACATAGTTGAAATCATCCTTATTAAGTTTTCTTGATTAATATTATAAAACAATGTTATTTAACGGGCGCATGAAAAATTTCATCTGAAGACATATAGTATTTGACAATAAAATTGCATTCGCTGTATAATTTCATCACATATAATAGTTATAATACACATTGTACTCGCCAAATATTATTGTTTAATAAGTTCACCACACTAAAACTAAGTTTTCACATCGACACAAAATAGAAGCTGTGATAGGAAGTATAAATAATACAAAACGTAATTATTTTAAGCACATGTGAACAATGAAGGTTATAAGCATCTATATCGTGTCACGATTAATATTCGTTGTGTACTTTCAGCTGTATAGAACGTCCAACAAGTACGAATATATTGTTTGTTAGCTGTTTGATAAGTAACATATATCTACTTAATCAGCTGTTTTTCAGCACTTATGACGATTGTTACCGTTTTTAATGCTAATATATTGCTATAGAATGCTGTTATACAGACAATTAACAGCTTTTTGCTGTCAATTTTGTGCCCAAATCAGTATTATATCAGCACTGTAGTAGGATATAACTCTGATAAACAGCACATGCCAACAGCAAAAGGTTTCAGCGTGGCCTCTTTAACTGCAGCTATACAGAACTTGTGTGCTACTTGGGCATGCGGTATGGTTCCCAGGATAAATCAATTTTTATTATAATTTTTGGTTGGTTCTATAATGCTTATTTTTGGTTTTCACTCGTGTTTTTTTTTTGTAATGACGTGCCTGATGAGTCTCTATCACTTTCTTTGACGCTGCCGTGCTAGCTTACCTACATCGATCTGCCTCGAGGTGACCAGCTTGTTAGTAGCTCCTACCAGCCAGCATGACATGATCCCCACGTACTATACTCTACACACTCACTTAAACATCACACATCAACAGCCAGAAGACGTCCACTTCTGGATGGGATGGTACACACTACACTCTAACTTAGAGCTATTAAGCTGTTTCATATAAATAGAGGGTACACTCTACACACTAACTTAGAGCTATTAAGGTCTATTCACACATATCAGTGAAGTCACAGTTCCGACACAGTGCGAAATATTCTTTCATAAATTCTCTATGAACGCACCCCCACTTGTCAGTGTCAGTGAAGACACAGTGCTTTCAGTGTCAGTTGGGATGCGTTCATAGATAATGTATATATTTCGCACTGTGCATATGTGTGAACTGGCCTTAAAGCTGTTTTACATAAAGGCATCTGACATTGTGGGCCTAGTTCATACAAGGAAGTATGGGGAATTTATTCCACTAGGCCACCTGCGTAAATGCGGAAATGTCCTAAGCCTTTATGTGAAATAAATTTAAGACTATTTCAATAATAATTAAGCTCACTATATTTTATTTTATATTCATATGTAGTTTTTGTTATATTTGAATAATTATAATAAACCCAATATTTCTTTAATTTTATTTTCAGTTTGCTTTTGATTGCTGCTGCTGTGTAATGTTGTCTGTGACAAATAAATTATATGTTTATAAATATTGCATTCGTAATTTCTATAATCTATATATATAAAAGGCTGTGTTCTGACTGCTTGACTGACTGACTGACTGACAGACAGACAACGCACATCCCAAACCGCTGGTCGTACAGACTTGAAATTTGGAGAGTGTATTCGTCTCGATGCGTAAGGGTGTACTAAGAAAGGATTATCGAAATTCAACCCCTAAGGGGGGAAAAACGGAGGAAACGTTTGTAAGAAAGTCTTAAAAAAAAAATACTCAAAATCCAAAAACAAATTTTTGGATTTTAATTCACCTATAATTTGGATTTGGATAGTTCATTTAAAATAAAAAATGCTGTTTTCAATTTTTTTTTGACAGGGACGATTTATTTGATGAAAATAGATATTTGGGTAGTTCATTCAAAGTCGTGAATTTAGGGAGCGGGCCGATTGTCTTCCGTACGCAGACAACCTCTAGTAATATTATAATTGTCACTAGAAAACATCTGTGAAACTAATTAATTCCATTACAAAGTAGTATCCAAGTTCAGTGAAGACGCGCCCCATTCGTGAAGTTGTGAGCTCGATCTCGGATCCACTCAATATACATATACCAATCAAAAATACCAAACACGAAAACTACCAATCGAAAATATATGATTTTTAAATTCATATCACTGGCTTTACGGTAATATAAAACATCGTGAGGAACCTGTATCCGAAAAAAAAACATGGCAGATTCATTTCATTCAGAAATTCAATGGCGTATGGGAAATCTCCAACCTGCATCGGACCTGCTAGGTGAAATATGGGCAAAAGCCCGTTCATGGGTAGGTATAAGTCCAGCAGCGGGTGTTAAGGGCTAATCAGTAGTAAAACAGTAAATTTACTTTTTATATTGTACGATTATACTTAGTTAAAGGTACAAAGCCAAGATTTGAGTCCTCATCGTGCAATCCTATCATTCAAATGTTGCCTGGAAGAAATCGCTTAATGTGATAAGTCGTGTACTACAATATATTTATGAACTTTGATTCGTTTTTAAGATCTACTATACCTCTGGAGTACATAAAGATATATTGTATTGTATAGTTTATAGCCAAAATGATAATGATGAAAAGAAATGAAGCCAAACGATTTCATCAAAGCGTCCTATTTATTTATTTTATCATTATTTTCACCTCAAATACACCGGTGGATGTTTAATATCTGCAAGCATTCGCAGTGTCAACCCTTCTAGCAATCAATAGTTACGAGTATCGATAATGTAACGATGACTGTATAGCATTCGATGAGCTATTTTTAAAACTCTAGTCATATCCAACCCTTCAGCCTCCTTTTCAGCCGATCCTCTGCGCCGAGTGTGAGAGAGGGGAACACGTTGCGCCAAAGGGAGCAAGAGATATAAATCTATTACCGAACCTCACAAAGGAGCAATACGAGCTTAGAGTACGAGTAGGGGTTAGAGCGGGATATAAGCAACTTTTATGAAATGTACAATAAATAAATAAATATAGGCAATGGTACGTTATGTTAATAAAAATATTATGAATAGCAATTGTATTTTTATGTTTTTTGACGAATGAGAAACGAACAAAATTCTTCAAACCCTTCTGGGACACGTAAAATACTGCACCGGCTAGTAATTATTAATATGATTTATTAGATAATAATAACAAATACTTGTAAAATAGGTACTTACCAACAGCAATTTTGTCGACTGCGAACGACTGGGCTGTTATCACACCTATTGGCAACAGTAAATAAGGTAGGAACAAATTAAACTTCAAAAACACCATTTTTAATGATCCGTTACTTGTTATCTGACTGCTATGAAATAAAAATCACGTGCTTTTAGGCATGATTTGTGATTATTTTCTGTTAAATATAAGGCGATAAAGTGTTGGATGCTGCGCGCAAACCTGAGACTTAGGGGCGACTGATGGCGCGCGAGCGTGGCATGGGGCGCGGGGCCGCCCCCACCCCGCTTCGACCTCCGAGTGCCAATATCACCCCTCGCTTATCGTTTTCTGCTATATCTTAACAATTATTTATTGAACAAAATTAATACATTACACTATTTGATACCATTTCGCATTCAAATGTACCATCAAAACTCGAATCGCTCGGCTATACGCTGTCCCGCGTATAGACGTGCGACACCAAACTATATCCGAGGTTCCATCTATGTCATTAACTCTACTTCTTTGTTGACATAGTATCTCTGAAGCATGTGATTTTGAACTTCTTTGTTTCTCTTGATGTTTATAAAAGTGATGCGCGCGTCGCTTTTCTTTCGACTGGGGTGGGGTTAGCCTCCTTTCGTTGATTAAGCCAACACTCGCTCTAATAATAACGCACAATTCTATCTAGGTCTATTCAATCTAGGTAGATGTTTAGGTACTTATTGGTAAGATTTTGAATATTTTTATATGAAGTGTTTCCTCACTTTGGATTTTCCTACGTTTTTAAAGCTAAGTACAGTACGAACACAGTACGTACAGTAAGAAAAATTAAGACCTCTGGCAGGACTCGAACCTGCATACGAGCGATCTCTGGGTTTCCGTCTCAACTGCTTTGCCAATTAAGCTACAGAAGTCTCTGCCTTACCCGTCAAAATTCTCAAACTGGTTCAAGCTATCAACTAAAGTGTTGGTGGCGCCATGTATACATTTTTGTAGCACAAATATTTACCCGAATTAAGATTTTAATCACGTTAATTAAGAAAATACCTAGATGTTATTTAAAATGGACAATTATTGAATATCAACCCCTAAGGTGGTGGTTAAACAGGGTGGTAAAGTTTATATGGATGTTTTTTATTCTTTGGTTTGATGCACTAAAAACTCGGCATAAATAAACCCCTTCGGCCGCGTACGAAACCGGAGGCTTATAACCAGTTACAGAAGAAGAAAAATTCTTCGTTTTACGATACTGGTTACTAGGAAATGTTTAGAATAAAATAATATTATGAAACACATATTTTTTATTTTTTCAAAACTACCCTTTGGTGTGTAAGGGAGTTCTAAAGTTTGTATGGTAATGTTTATGTTGGATCGATTCACTCAAAAAGCCGCGGGCAACAGCTAGTACATCATATGTTGGTGGGCAGCGGCGGCTTGCTTAGATAAGGATCCAGGTAGCTGATTCTTTTATTAAAAACAAAGTGAAAGCAACGCAAGTGCAATAACGTGAGGCCATAAAATTGAAAAACAACGAAATTTTCGTCAAAAACTGAAATACGCACGTATGCTGTCACAGCAGGTCCGAAAGGAAATTTCGCTGTTATCGATCATAAAAATGACCTTACGTATATTGTCCCGTAAAAAGTTTATGTCACAACACTAACAAAATCCTTCCAAACATAACTCGGGGCCACGACAAGGAAGTTTAATATCCTTAAGCAGTTGACGACCGTCTCCCGTAAAACCCTGAAAGCTCAAAGGAGAAGTAAAAAGATTTCCATTGCAAATTTGAGCAACTTTGATTCGATCGCTACTTTTTAGAAATAACAATTACTTAGAGAAGTCTCAACACCAAACAGAATAAGAGAAAACAAATGAGTAATATTTTTAATAAAAAAATTACATTTGAAACGAAGAAGTCTAGAGTAATACATTGACCTATTTAATTTGTATTGTTTGTACTGTTTTGTTATATTAATTTGTTTGTAAAGCATATATCAACACTGCATAACGCTGAATGGGATGATGATGATATGATAGGACACTGAAAAATCACTTATCAAATACTATATACATAATATGTAACAAAAAGGTTCAACAATACTGAGGGGTATGTATGTACTCGTCATTATGAACAACTTTTACTATGGGGCCAACCCTGAAATCGCGAAAAAATATCAGGTAATCCATACATTTTGTCCAAGGTTAATGAACATTTTGTGTGGAACAGCTACATTTTTTTCACGACTTTAAGGTTAGCCCGTAGTAAAAGTTGTTCATAATGATGGGTACATACATACCCTTCAATATTGTTGAATCTTTTTGTTACACATTGTATGTGATCTAAAGAAGAGGAAAAAATAAGGCTAAGGAAGATATTAGGGTGCGGGCGTAATTTGTCGTAGCCGTACGCGGATAGAGTCGCGCGGCGACGTCTACTAACAAATTTTTCAGCATCATGCACGGTGTCTCGTTTTTATTTTTTAGCTTGGCGAGTTCTACCGTCCGTTTTTGCCGAAACGGGAGAAAATTAGAATTCTTATTTATTATACTTATTTATATTACATCATTATCATCATCATCATTCTTTTTTATTCATAAAGCTTGCGTTTGACTTCATCCTGCCTAACAAAAGTAACGATGCGGTCTAGGATAGAGCACGCTATGATTAAATTTCACGTCAACGTTCTGAAATGTAATTTAACCTAATTTTATCAGGCTTCTTATAACAACTACGTAGAACAGCAATATAAAACGGCATCTAGTCCTCTCTTCGCAGTCGTTAAATATAAAAGTAATAAATGTCAAGTGCAAACGAGCAAGTTTCACAACATAAAAGTTTGTGGTTGAGGAGATGGCTGCCACTTGCTATAGCAATTTTCTCTAAATATTGTTTTAAAACAATGGCGAAAAATGCACTTTTACAGCATATGAAATAACAATTACGCAATTTCTGATTCAACATACATAATAAGATATTCGTTTAACTTTATACTTGGTTTGTTAATCGAGTACTTTAATGTTACTTATATGTTAGCTGAAAAGATACACGTATAGTTTAACTGATAACGTTTCAACTAGGTATATGGGCATAGTTTAACTGATAACGTTTCAACTAGGTATATGGGCATAGTTTAACTGATAACGTTTCAACTAGGTATATGGGCATGTGACATTATGGCCAATTTCAAACAAGGAAGTAAGTATGGGAAATTCGTACCACTAGGCCACTTGCGTATGGAAAATGTCCTAAGCCTTTATAAGTATACTTTTAAAAGTTTTAATTAAATTTTAAAACTCTTCGTATATAGGTATGCGACGAGAGTAAACCTTTTGAGAACACCATAGCGAGCTGAGAAGTCCTTACAGTTTTGCCTTGTCCCAGTCGTATTATTAAGAGACCACAGCGCAATTTCCTAAACGTATTGTGAACTGTATATGGGTTTTATGACATTGAAGCTTATTTTAAAGTAATAGATTATTAACGTATTTTTATAATTATTATCTCATTTTATTAGGGGACAAAAAACCATTTTAAACCGACTTCAAAAAAAGGGAGGTTATCTATGTTACCCGCGACTTCGTGCGCATACCTACTACTGAAAAAAACTTGCGAGTGGAACACCGATTTATGCCATTTCTTACTACCCTACGTCTACGACATTAACCCATAGGAACAAACAACTCAAATAGACCATATAAAATGTAGCTAAAGAAAACAAATATTCGAAAACCACAAAATTAAAGAAATACGGGTTTTTTTTTTCAAACAAAGAATCACCTGATGGTAAGAGACGATGTGTGATGATGATGATGTGTGAATACCTTAAAAACTATCTAATTTGGTTAGGTCGTGGTAACATCAAACCTTTAAGCGTAACTTCAGTAAGCTGTGTGTTTGCATGTTATTTCGAAGCTTAAACTTTATTTGGTGTTTTAAATATATTTCACGGATACGATAACAAAGCGGGATTCTGACTGCCATCATGATATGCAAGGAAGTATTATACTGGTAGGTTACCACTTCCTTGCTGTCATATATAATCATTTGACACTGGTCAAGACAGGACACAATAAAAAAACAAAATTAAAAATGTCAAATGCGCTTCAAAAGCACGTTATGATACACTTTGGAGGGTTCCGTAACTATGTTAGTAATAAATAATAATATTATCAAAATTTACATCATAATATATTTTTACGATTAATAATTAATGAAGAACCACTTACAATTAGGAAGCTGGGAGCCAGTTGCAAATGATCATAATAATCGATGGAGAAAAGTGACTGCTGAAGGTTATATTCTGTTCAAGACAAAACCTAGATTTACGGGTTAGCTCACTAACGTGTGAAAAGACACATTGGTCTGACAACCAGATGCCATCTTGTGTGATCCTGATATGACCGGATCTATTTGACTCCAGAACAGGCATTTTTAGCCATAAGTGCAAATTAACTTTCGACGCTCCATAAATCATCTCTTGTACTTTAAGATAAAAACGGGCCAATGATGAAGATGATGATGAATTAGTAAAACTTGGTCCGCTAATTTATCTACAATATGTATGTTAACCAACTCTTACTATGGGCCCAACACCGAAAACACTAAGAAATATCACCTGTTCCATACAATTTGTGTCAGGTCGATGAACTTTTTGTATGGAACAGCAGATTTTTTTTCGCGATATCAGGATTGGCCCTATAGTAAAATTTGTTCATAATGATTAGGATACCCTTCAGTATTGTTGAACTTTTTTGTTACAAATTATATTCAAATTCAAATTCAAAATTTATTTATTTCAGGTTAAGATACCCATAATTATGCTCATAATTAAAAAGTTAAAATACATATTATTATAAAAATACAAGAAATTGGCCAAATAAAATCATCAATCAATATATAATAATGAACTATTGACTACTGTGACTTACTGACGATCAGTACAACAGGATTGAGGGATTTATAATTTTGACGCGGTGTCCTAAAATAGTAGAAAGTACGACCAAATCATTTGCAGAATCAAATGAGGGAGCTGCCATCGTACTTTTTGTGCATAAATGTCAGCTATTTGTTGAAAATGTTTAGTTCCATCAACAGGCCACGTTGTTTTTATCATCGACAACTATATAGTACTGAAAAGACAACTATATAGTTACTGAAAAGAGCCTAGATGGCGTTTATTTTATATTATTTTATTTTTTTCCGATATGAGATCTATATTTTCAGCAATTTATCTTACCCTATGTGTTGACCAGACCTTTTCTACACATATTTATAGAAACCGCGTAAAGATCTGTTCAGTAGTTTTCTAGTTTATCCCGAACAGACAGAAAACAAATGAATAAACGAGACAAAAAGACTGTTTCACCAGATGGCGCATAAAAAATGCATATTATGTAGAAAATAGTAAAATTGCTAAAACTTTACTATATGTACAGCTGAAAACGTTAGAAATATTTCATAGTTACTACAATAATGATAGTGATGAAAAAAAAATTGTGCAAAAATTAAAAAAGTTGTTCTATTAAAGGTTTATAAAACAGTTTACCTAAATCGCGCAAGCAACATTTTTAATTCTTGATTCACCAATACCAGATTTTACTTCCACGTTAGGTTATTACACTACAGTCCTCGCTCTTCATTTTTATTATATGTATAGATTATTTTTTGTGACATACTTAATGAAATTTGACGTGAAACTTTGGTGTTATCAATAAACTATTTGTATTTGTATACGAATGAAAATAATGAAACGTTTTTTTTAATTACTTGTAAAGCAGAAAAAAAGTGCAGAATTAAGAACTCTGTTTATCTACTCCGATTCTAGTGAAACGCCGGCGAATATACAATTCTAATAGATTTTATAAACACCTTGAATTTATTTTTAATTCTTACATATATCTGATACGATGTTTTTGTTTCGACTCGAAATCAGACCCTGTTTTCATACAACACTTCTTATGACTAGACGGAATGTTGATCAGACTGTATCATTGGAAGAAAGTGTAATGTTTCTAACATTGCTCTCGCTCTTTTCAGACATCCCATGAGTCTGAGAATCCACTTTGCAAAGACTCACAAAACAAAAACACAGTTTTGGACGAAAATAGCGTTAGGTCGAAAATGCAACATACTGATTTATTAGGATAGATACCAATACTGTCAAAGTTTGCAGCTTCAAAAAACTACATGCACTGCAATACCTTGCTTGTTTGAATCTTTTGGTTAGAATATATAAATAAATATAAAACTAACAATCATTATTGTTAGTGCATGTGATATTTTGGCCTAGTTAAATCAAGAAAGTATGGGAAATTTGGACCAGTAGGCCTTGTGCGCATGGGAAATATCCTAAACCTTTAAATAAAATCTTTTTTAGATGTTTTTCATGCTATATGCAGTCAGCACAGTCTTTCGAAGTTGAAAACTTAGTTTTTACACTATTGGCATCTATCCTAACAACATCCCAAAAAAACAGCAGTTGAAATTATTTGCAACCTAAGATGTTTAAAATGACTGGCCTAACAACTACAGATGTTTATATATTTATAATCACCTACGTCTTAAGAGATAATCCAAAACGTCTTATTTCAAAGTTTACAAGATTACAAGTTCCCCAGAATGAAAGCCGAAACATTTAATTGCACAGGAGAAACCGCCGACGACGGCAACGACGCCGATGCAGACCAGGGCGCTCCTATTACTTGAAACGAGTTACTAAGTAGCTGGAGAGAGACGTGAAACCTTTGTTAGATATTCAGTGACATTAAAGACCACTGAGTGAGATTGCTATTTCGTTAATGTTCAACCACTGTAGCACCTCGAATTCCTATTTTGGTAATGCACTTGTAAAGAAAGACAATAAGTACTTATTCATAAAACCGATGAAAACAATATGTGAACGCGTTCTGTTTTCGGGGACTCGAAATTCGAGAAGATTATTGTCAAAAACTTCTAAATATTTTGTTAAGACACTTGTGTTGTCTATAAGTACAGAGTTGAGTTTTTGGCGGGAACACGGAAAAATCATGTCGTTGCATTCTATTATTTTCTTAAACTTGTGTATTTTCGCGAATTAATGATTAAAAATGGTGGTGTTTTATTCATTGAGTGTTGAATTACATGCACGAGTGTGGGCAAGTGATATAATGTGGTGAAACATGTCTTTTTGTGTTGTTTTCAAAACTCCGTAGAAGCTCATAGTAAAGTCGCCACAACTTTACTAGGGCATGACTTGGACTCGACTATGACTAATTTCGTGTGACTGACTGTGATATCATGACTTATTTGACTTGATTTTCATATAAATACTTGAAAAAAATCATAAACTTGACACTGGCAGAATGCACAACGTGCGATGCCAAGAACTAAGAAAAAAAAAAAAAAAAGTACACAGTTACGCGAAACGTTATTACGATTTACTAGGGAACAAGTAATTTTTTTTGCGAATTCAAGATTGGCCCCATAGCAAAAGTTTGATCACGATAATAAGTACAATGATTTTTTTCCGGCTTAGTAATACCTTTACGTGTAACCCTGTCTGCATAGATTTCGCTATGATAATGATTTTCATTATAAGTAGGTACTCTGTAGTCTTTGTCTACTTACGAGTACCTACATATAACGATGATACTTTTGTTATAATATATCGAGTGTTTCGATGAACTACGGACGTATATTATAAGATATCATAGTACCTACCCATCACCATGAACAACTTTTAAAAGTCCAAACACGAAAACCCGAAAAAAAATTACAGCTGTTTCAACATTTCGTCGTGTGATTGGAATTTCTCTATAAAATAACTTTTTTTTTTGGCGATTTCAATCTTGGTCTCATAGTAAGTAAGTAATTTCGTATAGGCTGAGTGGCCAGCCCTTGTGTCAGAGTTAATGTGCCGCCCGGAGGCCTCTGACTTGGCTAACGGTTGTTGTTATAGAAACTAGAACAAACAACCGGGACCAACAAATTAACGTGTCATCCGATCCATGGCAGCGCTCAGAAAAAAATGCCACTCACGGTCATGCCACCCATCCGAAGACTGACTGGACCGTCCGTTGCTTAGCATCAGTGAACGTTTAGAATCACCTAGACAAGCTACGCATCTCATAGTGAAAGTTGTTCATAATTAGGAGTACTATGATATACTATAGTATGTCCGTCGTTCATCGAAACACCCTGTATAACATTAAAAAAGACAAAATACAAACAACAATCACTAAACTTTAATAGCTTCTTAAATTTGTGTTTGAATAAAACATTACGGTGAAAAGACGAGCATGGGAGGGACTGTCTCAGTTCCGAGCGGGAGAGGATATTACCTGCTATCGGAAAATGTTTAGTGTGGAGACTTTTATACCCCAGTGATCAAACAATACCACCCGGTACTCACATTCAGTTTCGTTAAGGTAGAGAGAATGTAAGGAAAAAAAGATCAATCGGAATACTATTTTAAACCTTAGCATTCTTTTTCTTCTCTATCACTGCCAAAAACAACTACAACCGTAACGAAGTGCTTTCGATATTTGTGTGTCCGTTTGTACCCTAAAAGGCTTGAGAGATTTCAAAGTGTTATTTGTCGATAGCCATTTATGTCGTTGTTCGATTCCTTCTGGGTCAGTATAGCGAAGTATCACCTTTTGAGGCAAGACCTAGTGTTAAGGATGTTAAAGCTGAAGCAGCAGATTTTGTGTATGGAATATCAGAGGCGGTTAAGTTTTTTTTTTACAATAAATTAATGTATTGCGAGTATTATAATATCTGACGCAATAATACAGTTATAGACGTAATATAATTTTATGCCCTAGAGTCTGTAGGGATCACAGTATCTATAAGACAACCTAAACAGCTTTATGTCAATCACAAGCCGAGTTAAATGACTGATTTTCCAATAATGGGCACTTCAGAAATCTAATCAAACTTTTCGATTGATTTCTTTTCAGCTCACTCAATTCTTCGAATTGTTCAGAAAAAACTCAATTTCGGTATTGAATTTACGATTAAGATTAAATTTGATAGTCATTCTACACATACTGATAGAGCTAGATTTATATAGCGGCATTTATTTGCCTCATTGTGAAATGTCACGAGGAGTCATATTTAGTGCAAAACACAATATCGCAGGAATTGCTGTACTCTATCATTCCACGCGGCATAATGTATCTGCTCATTTTCAAAAATGTGTTGTCTCATATTTCACCATAACCTTAAAATATCAGAGTTCAGACTTTATGTCACACGTTATATTGAGATTGTAAGAAACATCATCGTCATGCATAGACGGAAGATCAGAAATCGAAGTAATTTGTTCCTATATTGATACCTTATTTACAACACGAATTTATATTTTCCAGCGATAACGCCATGGGGCTCTCTTTAGATCATAATTTCATTTCTTTTATACTTGTTATCCTTATTTTTCTCCCAAGCCGGACGCGGAAACCGAGGTCAAAAGAATAATATAATGGTAAAAATCTCGAAAGCCCCGCCAGTTTGGAACTGGCTAATATCGCTTTAAATCCGTGACTTCTTGAGTACATTAAATCACTCCGGATTTTTGGATAAGTTACGATTCCCGGTGGGACCAATTGTAACCGCGAGCTTAGGTTTTATTCGAGAGTATGCGAGAAAGAGCTGGCGGGAAAATAGAGTGCGGGCAAGGTGATGCGAGATCTAAGCCCATTCGCTTCGGCGGTCGTTATTATGTCGAGGGGCGCTGGCTGGATCGTACAAGCTAGGGCGGCGATATACTATTGATAGTCCCGAGGGTCTATAAGCCGTAACTTATCCAGAGCGCAGAATTTTCAGATCGTAGATGAACTCTCAGCTGAAATTAAAATATCATACAGGATTCATTAGGGGGCGCGATTTTACACGCGCTTACGATCTGGCTTCCTTTAAAAACAAATACTAGAGGTTATCTGCGACTTCGTGCGCGTACGGAAACAGTTCAGCCCGTACCTAAATATCTTTCATACCGATGGCTTAATTACACATTTTTATCTTCCCCATATTCACCACTTTTGATTAACCCTAGCAAAAAATATTGTTGTTTTTGTTTTAAAAAGTCAATCCAAATACCAATAACATCACTATAACGTCAACACAAAGAACCCTATACAACGTTTCGTCATCCCTGTCGAATAATATTGAAAACTGCGTTTTATTTATTTTAAATTAACTATCGGATAGTAGAACTATCCAAATACAAATGGTCACGACTTAAGTTAAAAAAACAAAAGACTTTCATTCAAAACTTTTTCAGCCATTTTTGTCCTAAGGGGTTGAATTTCGAAAAAATCCTTTCTAAGTGCCTTTTACTCCTCAAGACACCCTCCAAACTTCAAGTTTGTACGACCAGCGGCTTATGCTGTGCTTTCTTGGTCATTCAGTCAGTCGTACAGTCAGGATCTAGACTCTTATAGTATTAGATTTAGATACATATTAGAGCAGTAAATCTGATGCATCTGGGATTCGAAAACGGTCCATTACGTTCTCAAATTATCCGAATGCTAGTCAGATAATCCATTTCCTGAACGCCCAATGATTCTAGAATATTTTGAGAAGTAATGATACTGGATGCTGCCACATGATCACGTGGAAGAAATTGGGGGAGACCTTTTCCCAGAAAGTTAACAAAATAATATTATGTACTTAGAGGTCGCCCGCGAATTCGTCCGCGTACGAAAGAGATTTTTCATACAAACGATTCCCCCGCCCCCTATGCCCCCCTTAGGGGTCGTATTTCGAAAAATGCTTTCTTAGTACACCCCTACGCTTCAAGACGAATACACCCTCTAAATTTCAAGTCTGTACGACCAGCGGTTTTGGCTGTGCGTTGTCTGTCAGTCAGTCAGTCACCAATCATTCAGTCAGTCAGGACAGAGCCTTTTATATACAGGGTTAGTTCTAATCAGTTAGCATCCTTTTAAGGGCATATTCTGTACATAAAAACAAACAACTTTTACTATGGGGCCTACACTGAAATCGCAAAAAAAACAACAGCTGTTCCATACAAAAAGTTCATCGACCTTGGGCAAAATGTATGGTACAGCAGGCCCCATAGTAAAAGTTGTTTGGTTTGATGTACAGAATATGCCCTTAAAAGGATGCTAACTGATTAGAACTAACCGTGTATAGAGATAGATAGATGGATGATGTTAATGGGCGATCTTTCGCCTAAGCAAGCGCAATCAAGCACTGATTTCGCGTGAAGTAGGAACTTGGTTTATCCATATACACGTATAAGCAAATAAAAAGAAATCATAAGATTCGTCAAGTATAAAGACGCATTAAAGAACAGTCTTGAAAAAAAAAATTATGGTATACATTAATTTTTGTACTGCTGTGGCTTAGAAAAATATTATGCAGATGTTTTGTACTAGAATTACGATGAACAAGATTGTTTAAAAAGTGCTCAAACACACAAAACCAATTCCCGAACTCTGTGGCCAGTCATCAACATAAGAGAATGTCATAGTGTTGTTCTTACTGTGTGTTCTTACCACAGGTTCTTACATCTCCATCTTATCATTATTTACTATTTTCTTCTCTCTTAATTTTTCCGTATGGTTTTTTGACTCCTTGGTACTTCAGTAGGTACGAAAGGTCTGCCTCTGTTGTGGGTTTGATTCCCGCCCAAGACAAATATTTATGTGATGAATATAGATGTTTGATTATGTGTCTGGGTATTACCTACAAATGTACTATAAGTATGTATATCCAAAAAAAATGTGTCTTTATCAGCTATCTGGTTCCAATTTACAAACTTTGCTTAGTTTTAGGCTAGATGGCGCAGTCTGAAATGCCCACGATTTTTTGTTATTTAGTACAAATAATGGAGACGACACAAAAATATGTTATTTTACCAAGGGTTGCGTTAAATCTAATGAAATCATGACTGAAATATTTTTTTGAGTTGGCGCTACATTTTTAATTTCAAAGCACATCATTTGCTTTGTAAAAGTAAAGTAACATGAGATTCTAATTCACATCGCATATTTACTAAACCAGCTGCACGGGGTAGTTTGTTTTCTTTAAACTCGCCCGCAGCCACATTTAGGGTAAGAAGATTCATTACTTATTCAGAGTCATGCACGACATCTGAGCAAGCCCCGATTCTATGTTGCCACTTCCCACTTCATTAGCACATTTAAACACCGAGATTTTGGCGCGAGTACAGCCATTCACATCAAGATTTCAAAACTTGGACGCATTGTTGTGTTTGCGATTTTTCGTTCCTCGGCTTGAAAGCTATTTTATTTTAATTAGCTTTGTACTCGCATCATGAAAAGAAATTGATTGTGATTGATTGATTCATTGTAGGAGTAGATTGAACTAAAAATAAAGACAGATGTTTTTTTATGATTCCTATTCCAAATACTCAAATTCTATGCCTTTGCTCACGCCGCTGCCTCCGCTTGTATGTTTATATTCTGTTCTGTCATAAAAAGTGATATACCAACCTTTTCTATCTTTATCTTGAACTGTTTATTAGAAATCCGTGGATAAGGAGGTAAATGTAAATGAAATGTTTAAAAAAACTTAAACCTAAATGTACGTTTACAAACTTGAAAGTTTGAAGTTTTAAATCGCGACGATCATATCGTTATAAATTAACTTTTATAGACTGAGAGACTACTTTTTGATTATTTCAGCGCCAATTTTATCACGAACTTTTGAAGCTACGATCTGAAAAAGAACACCTCAAATACCCAACGTTAGTTAAAATAATACAAGATAATAGTAGCGTATATAATATAGCGAGTGAATATCTAACAAATTTAAGACGTAAAGTTAAATTAGTGTCCTAGTAATTCACCATATGCAAAGCAAGTATGGGGACGCCGCCGGATGTTTATTTAGTTATTTATATAAGTTCACCAACACTGTGTACATCAATACATTTTTAAAAGGTTTAAAACTAATAGTATAAAGCCAAATGTCACAATAATTATAGGTGAAGACAGCATGCAATAACAATATTTTCGAGTAAAATTAAATAAAAAAGACAAAATAAAAATGTCAATTAAAACTTAAATTTAAAAAGGTTAATTATACAATTTGAGAATTTTATATCAATGAATTACTTAATTATAAATCATATGTTAAAAGTCAATTCAAATAGTATTATGTGTACTGCGTAACTTACGAACAATTTTGATTTTAAAATAAAAACTAATGCTTGTGATTCCGTATTTTCAACATGGCACGCCAGGACGAAATCTTCGACGAGCGAGTTTCACTTATTGACGGATTTATTTATTCAAAAAGGGTTTGCCTTGGATCAGATCTCGCCTACCTGATCTTAAGCAATGATACGGTCTAAAATGGAGCACGTTTGCTTAGAAGGAACTTGTTTAGTTTGGATTTGAACATACCCTTATTAAATATTTTATTTTTGCCTGAGCGTAAAATAAAATCAAACAAAAGTATGCGACGATTATCTATGAAAGATAGCTTTTTTTTTAAATATAGTAGTGAATGTAATATTACACACACAAATGAAAAACAAAAACAAAAAAAACATAATAATTACTTCAATTGATTGATTGATTTTTATCAAGCCTATACAATATAAGTTACATATTCTCAGGTTTATGATAAAATCAAGCAATTTTTTCCTGCTTCTTGCTTGGTTGTTGTTGGTGAAAACGTGATTTTATAAAAATATTCAAAACGCAAAGAGATACCGTAGCGCTATTCCTAGGTTAGGTTGCGTTGGAACTGCGACAACACAAGGCATGAGCCGAGCGAGCTAAGCGACCATGTTACAGCAGCGGCCGGTGAGCTCTTAACCCAAATTTGTCTTAAAAAAATTGTTTTAAAAAAAACTAAACGCCAGCAAACCTAGGATTTTGATCAAGAACCGGAAGCAGACACAATTAATACTACTTAATAAAATACTTAAAATTCGTTGACTTTATCATAACCCTATACAAGTTCAGGTTTTTGATCAAAGAACTGGATTTTCTCAGGTTTATAATAACATTAAATATTAGTTTAGTTTTCTTCTGGTTTATGATCAAAAGCTTAGGTAATCCTAAACCTAATTTCATCATAAACCTACAACTTGTATATCCTACTATCACGTTTCGCTACTAAGGAATATCATCACAGCCATGTTTTGATAACAGCAGGCCGAAGACATATTGTCTTTCCCTCAAGTGACAAAGTAACAAAGCTAGAAGAATATGAATATATCTGTCTGATTTTCAAGGGAGAAAAAGAGTGGCCAAGAGTTTTAGTGGAAAGTTCACGTCTAAATGAAATACGAATGTTTGACGTAACACATATACGTGCATTTCCAATTGGGCGCAAAACCCACTGCAAGCTTCTGTTAATTAAAATAAACAAAAATCGGTGCCGACAGTGACGCTTTCAGGAAATGTGACCTGGCAACCCTTGACTACTGTACGGACGTGCAGAGCAGCTGTGAACGTAGAGGCCCGCAATGAATATACACTGTCACACTATAGTTTTATGTTGTATGTATTTACAAAATATAATACGCATTAAAAAAAATACAACCGACTTCAACTTTGTATACCTGGATGATATATTCATATTTTCTAGTAGTTTTGATATAAAAACCAAACTACAACCAAACTGAAGCGATTTTGTTAAAAAATATATGGGACCACCTCTGAAGTATTACTTACCAAAGATTCATCAAAATCAGTTCATAATTGGTGGAATAATCGGGTAACATATGTACAAAAAAAAACACATACAGTCGAATTGAGGACCTCCTTTTTTAAAGTCAGTTGAAAAGTATATAATTATTCTATCAGCTATCTGGTTTCTATCTGGTTGGGGTTAGATGGCGCTGTGTGAAAAATGTCCACTGTTATTTATTTATTTTACTTTATTTTAACCACATCTGAAGTATACAAAAAAAACATCAATATCATTCATAATTGGCGTAGTAATCGCGTAACACCACTGACCTCTATTATACAAAGTACCCTTGATTAAATATGATCAAGGAAATAAGAGATTTTATTTTGTGCTGATTTGAAGCGCCCTTTCGAGCATCTCCGGTACTAAAATTGATATTTGTGTCAACGAAATATTAGTTCCATGGATGCTCACACTGCTATCCGTTGGCTATCTGCGCCAAAATGGCGAAAATCAAATGGCTTCAATTTGCTATCGACCATATGAAGTCCAGCGTACTTCGTATAATAGAAGAGGTCCGTGCGTAATATACATATCAAAAAAACTCGAATAGAGAACCTCCTTTTTTGAAGTCGGTTGAAAAGCAATCTCTCGTTGCCGCGTAGATCAGTTCTTGTCATACAAATATGAAAGTTGCAACGCGTCGCCCGCAACCTGTCGCTTTTGTTCGCTCACGTAAGAGCTTTCAAGATAATAACGTTCTAAACACAATCTTGGTTTTTATTACCAAGGTTTGATGTATTTGCCTGCGCAGTGGTTTATTTTGCTTTGATAATATTATGTTTGATATTTACTCAGCAAAGTTTTTTTTAACTATGCACTTATCGTCCCTGCAATGTAGCTTGGCAATGAAAAAGAGCTATAAATATCACCAAATAAAATGTTTGCCTTATTTGATATCACACTGTATTAAACAACATAAGCTTTGGCATTTGAGAATTTACCAAAAAGGGCTCGTATAATAATCCAATTTAATAAAAGTTTTGGCGTTTGTTTCCTTAATTTAAATCAAATTTCAAGTATGACACAGCTGCTACATTTGAATCTCGACCGCAGCATCTTAAAATTGGTTTGCCCTTTCAAATCCCGCTACTAAATCTGTGTAAAGGAAAATAAATTATTATTTATACTTCACATACTTTCTATAATAACTGCCGCGGCTATAAGATAACTGAATTTAGTGAACTACCTGGATACGGATTTTTAAATCACGTGGCAAACTGACGCCTAAACAAATTAATGTAGCACTCAAAGGGAAATAGTTCATATTCATTATGAATGTAATATCTTATATTTGAATTTCTCTATTACCCGTGTAGAGGATAATAGAGTTCTTGACTAAGGAGTCATCAGGGCTGTCCTTGTGATGCTCACGTCCAACTTGATTGTAGCACGAACCAGACCCAGAACGCAAGTAAACCCCATGGCTCTGCTGCCATTGATATGATTGATTTTGATAATTAATATTGTTATGATCAAAAGATGTATGACTTAAAATTAAAACCCTTTGTCGCATTCACAGTGGGCAAAAGGTAATATTTATTACGACCAGCGGCACGCTAAGCGACAAGCGGAGATCCGAGTGAAAATATTTTTTGACGCCGTTTGGAAAGCGCTTCGTAGACATACTGGACCATGGTCCGTGACGTAGGCTTCTTCACAGGGATAAGAATCGTAACCATGGCAAACTTGAGCCAATAATCCATTTTCACCCCGTTACATGTCGTAATAGGTAATCTCAGCTGTATCTTTGGTATAAAACCAGATTCCGAAATTGGCTTACCTGGAAAAAGGACTGAATAAATTCTATTAATGAAGGTTAGGTATTGGTCCAATGAATCAGAAGTGAATCTAGGTGAAAGATTGGGGATTGTCAGTCAAATCCTTGTCCTTCCTCTTCTTCACCAAAAGAACATATTAAAAGTTACTTTTGTCTCCCAGACTACAAGCGCCTAAATGAGTACCGAAAATAGGTATATATGCATATTCTTAACAATAATACGCTTTTAAAAAAAAAACAACCAACTTCAACTTCGATTACCTGGATGACATCTTCATATTATCTAGTAATTTTGATTTAAAAACCCAACTACTGAACCGATTAAATATTATTTTATGGGACCACCTCTTAAGTATTACAAACAAAAAAAGAATCATCATAATCAGTTTATAATTGGCGGAGTAATCGTGTAACATACATACAAAAAATAAAAATAAAAACGTACAATTAGGTATGATTTTAACAATGCCCACGCGATACGTAAAACCACCATTAGGCGTTTTCACACTGACCAGAAATGAAATCGTGACGATATCGTTTCTATATGTATGATATGATGTTTCTGTATGTTTGTGTATCTAAATCAGATATAGAATTAATACGTGCATATAAGAACGTACCTATGTACCTACGAGTACGGAATAGTATTACGTACGGGTACGTAATAAGTAAATACGAGCAAGCAAGGCCCTGAGGTGAATTGAACGCATGTGATGTTTTGCCAGGGACCATAGTCTTTGTTGTTAGTTTGGACAGAGAATGTCCAATTTGTAAAATGAGCCAACCCTTATCAAGGAAGCGATATAACGGTCCTGGTGCAAAAACTACGTAGGTAGGGGTAGTTGTTTATGTAAATTATTTATCTTGTAATGTTGGCACAAAAAAGTGTATTGTGCCTATTTTACCGGGCATAAGCCTTTATTAACTGCAACAAACTACATAATGTCTAACTATTTAAACTACTTAGACTACCACACAAAAACAAAAGTTTTGTTTCCAGACCGATGAAAGTCTAGAGACAATACAAATGCTCAAACCCTCTACCAGCTGGCGGCAATGCCACGTTGAATGGCAATGCTTGCAACGCGTTGGCATAATTAAACGCCAGTTAGTAACATAAACACTTTGCTTACTGGATTGGTCTCACAGGGTTTTCTGAGTGTTTAAATATGATAGATCACTGATGTTTATATCGTTGAAACCAATAGCTGAAAATTTTTAGTACATAGATATAGTATGTTTACTGAAAAAAATATTTAAATCGATATGACGCTGTAAATGAATAGATAATACGCTTTTCAACCAACTTCAAAAAAGGAGGATCTCAATTTGACTTTTTTTTACGTATGTTACGCGATTACTCCGCCAATGAACTGACTTTGATGATTCTGTTTTTGTTTGGTAAGTAATACTTCAGAGCTGTACCCATATACATTTTATCGAAATCGGTTCAGAAGTTTGGTTTTTAAATCAAAATTACTAGAAAATATGAAGATGTCATCCAGATATTCGAAATTGAAGTCGGTTGTATTTTTTTTAAGCGTTTATTTCTTGTGTAGAGTCCTTCACTCCTGAGTGAAGCGCCGGGAAGCCACCTAAGACGAATACTGACACCTAAGTCGAAGGCCTCATCCTGCAGGTGAATACTCTACTTTTCAAACCTTCTGCGAGACAAAAACACCCAGTCGCGCCATTATTTGTTTTTAATTTGTGTTCTGCCTATGGTGGCCAGTTACAACGCTAATAGTTTTCATACGAATTTTAACGTTCCAAATTCAAATTACTTTACGTTAGATACCTTGGGAAATGATGCCTTGCTTTACGCTGAGATTGCTCAAACAAATGGACATTGTCGAGCAGGTGGTTTGAAAAATATATTTATTCATCACACATCACTCAAAAATAAGTTGGTAATGTTTTAGAGTTTACGTTTAGTGGTATATGTGTGTGAGTTTCTTCACTCTTCTCGAAGCGGATGAGCCAATTCGATTGAGAGTTGTGCCTAATCCTAAGGGTGACTATGACGAAGGGATACTTAGATAAGGATTTTAAATTTGTTTCCTTGTTACCTATCACGTTACCTAAAGTGAGAAGTTTAAAAACAGGGATTACACACAAGTAGCTGCCTACTTCGCTAATGTTCTGGGCAAGGGCGGGTCCGAGGACCCCTAAAGTTTCACCCCGTGATCATAATTTCAATTTAAAAGTTTTCTAACTTTGTTTACGTTGCGCTAAATCAACGGATATGAGAACCGTGGACCGAGGGATAGAACAAATATTGTGAAATGAGGTGTGGTAATAATTTTAGACAAACACGACTGGTGTAGCACGCGTTCAGTTTAGTTGTTTCCAGATAAACGAAAAAAGACATCGTTGTAGGTTCAGCCCCCACATATTTTTGGGTTCGCTTTAAAAAAAGACATTAATGTACAAAAATAATCCGAACTAATTAATGAATAGGGTAGGTATGCCTAACACCTACGTTTATTATGCCCAATACGAATATTATTTTAAGTAGATCAAAGGATTGACTAGACCTAGTAATCACGTTTATTTTATATTTAGATCATAATTATTTCATTTATATTAACTTTATTTATTTTAATTAATAAACCGCCAAGCAGTAGTGTGCAAGCATTACTGTGTTCCGGTTTGAAGGGCAATGATACCAGAGAAATTACTGAGTATGATGAGATTTAACATCTAATATCTCAGGGTGACGAGCGCAGTGCAGTGCGGTGCAGGATTGTGTTTGCAAGTTCATAATTCTGGCACTGCTACTTTTAGTGGCAGACGTGACGCTTACCACCACGCGAATGTCTTGTTTGTCTCGTCACTTGAATGTATAAAAAATAAAATTAAGTAAGTTTATTTTATTAATCTTACTTATTGTTTTTTTCTTTTCATAATGCTTAGTTAATTCCTTATTAAAACAGTAGAAATATAATTCACTTCCTGAATTTCATTGTTTTTACAAATATGTACTATTATTATTAATATTTAATATCGTTTTAATTTATTTTAAATGATTTAATAAATAACGATCAACTAGTATAAACGCGCAACAACTCTAGTTAGTTAATTAACCCTTATATGACCCTAAGACTTAAGATAGAGGCTGAGCCGAGTTTGGGGTTCATCGCTCATTCTCACGTATACTGTTAGTTTAGAGTCAAGAGAAGAAAATAATTTTGAATTTACTAACAATTAACAAGCTACATTTAAATAGTTCGCATAGTATCGAAAATATATTGAATATTATAAATATATTGGAGGAGACATTTATTACACACAGCGCCATCTAGCCCCATACTAAGCAAAGCTTGTATTATGGAAACCAGATACCTGATACTTATATACAATATTTTTTTCGTAAATACATACTTACGTCACAAACGTTTTTGCCCTGTGTGGGGATCGAACCCACGCCCTACAGCTCAGAAGGCAGACATACTACCAACTCAGCTATCAGGCTGTAAATAGAAATATACTTACCGTCTTATGCATAAAACACTTTAACGTATTTTAAACCAATTTTAGTTAAAAAGTGTTTTGTCTTATTTTTTCAAACTCAAATCAACAATTCGAAAGAAATTGACAAAACACTTTTTAACTAAAATTGGTTTAAAACAGGTTTTAGTGTTTTATGCATAAGACGGTTATAATACAAAAACGTGTAAATGGTATGTGTGAACCAGATTCATCACCTAACCTTTGATACGAAGTACTGTAGAACATGATTACGTGTACAACATGAAACTTAAGCCCCGCTAAATCCCATGCCCTGTCAGCAATAAATAAACAGAGTTATGTTACATACATAGCCAACGTAAAGTACCTAAATAACTCGTTGTAATAGATTTTGCCGTAATGCGTCAAACAACAATAATTTATGAACAGATATTTGGCAAGCATCGGAGACCGGAAAAGCGTGATAATTTCTGGTGAGTAGGTTACAACGTTTAAGGCGAGGCGACGCATGTTTCATTCCGATTGGAGTGTATTTTTCGGTAGAACGCGTTCTGTCTGTATTTTAAATATGATAAATAATAGCTTTTTTCCCTTACTCATGTAGAAACGATTACTACCTATTATAACATCTTTTAAGACTGACAATATGCTAATAAATATTACTCTTTCGCTCGTTTGATTTATGACTAAATTGTAGGTTACGCCGTTTGTAACCAAACGCATACAGGGTCACGCAATAGGGTGTAATTATACTTCATTATGAGCAACTTTAACTAACTCTAAGATTGCAAAAAAAACTGCCGTTCCATAGATTATAGTCAAGAAAAAAAAACATAAAAAGAAATTGCATGGGCGAAAAATTACAGTAGGTATGGCACAGCTTTTTCGGGATTTCAGTCAGTCCCGTTGGGTTTAGTTTCATCTACGGAGCTACGTAGTATATTATATTTTTAGTAAGTACGTGTATAGAGTTGTCTGCGTGTGCAATGAACTCTAGAGACATCAAACAAAGACTACAAGTACCTAGACATAGTCGAAGGTACACAATTATTGTATCAGTACCATTATTGTTGTTTGTTGTTTACCTTTAACGAGGATGTTTCTAGTAGATATCATTTTACAGCCTACAGCTTACAGCTAGCTTATTCCATAGTTCCTATTTATAATTTTCATTCCAGTAATATCTAAGTAGATATTCACATAAGAATTTATCGCGAAATTTTCCTATGAAATCTTACGCGATTTAGATTTTATAAAGTGAATACTATGTAATTATTTATTTGTACTTGTACTAAATTTTAGAAAATAAAATATTAGACAGAGATAACGAGGGATACGGCGAGACTATAGTTTATTTATTACAGAATCAAAAAGGAATATTTTTAGAAACAAAACAAAACTCATGAAAACTCATGTGGACAGGGCGTTATGCTTACCACCGAGCGAATGTCTCGCTTATCTCGTCACTCCATTTAAAAAAAAAAATATTACTTACATATTAAGTTTAAAGGGCTATTACTTTTTAGGCGGTGGTAAAACAGAGGGAAAAAACGGCGATGTCAACAGAAACAGAGAGCCAACGAAAAACCATTAAATACATTGATAAACTTATTTCGAACGCGAGTAACGTTCGAAAAAGAAATTTAAGAAGTTTCATCGAGCAACGAAATAGACCATTAAGCAAGATTATTAAAGAAAAATAAAAGTAATAAAACAAGTCGTGCGTATCGTGTAGAAAAGAGGATGTCGAGAAGGCTCGCGGCTCGAGGGCGGGCGGGAAGGGCGGGTGGGTCCAGCCCCAGTTGCCAGTCGACAGCCATAGCGAAAGCGTCGAGCCGGCACCTCGTCCCGTTTCCGGATAAACTTTTACCCTTCGAACAGCTGTGGTTGCGCGCGGGCTTTTCAAGCGGTGAAAAAAAATGCTCTTTATTTTCTGAAACATACCACAATTACTTTTAAAATGAGGCCATTTAGGTTTCTATTTCGCGTTGTTCAAATTGTGTTTCTGACTATAATAATTCTTTATATTAATACTATTGTGGGACAGGCGAACAGTGAAAAAATACCAATTGGTAAGTGAAACTGGTATTTAAGTTTTTGCAGCTTTCTGAGTACCTAATGGGCACGTTTGGGCAGGGTGCATTACGGGGGGGAATTTTCGACGAATAATGTTTTCGCATTAAGATTTAATTTCCTATAACATACATTGTATCATAACTAAACTAACTACATTATGATATAATATGTTTTTAACTTATTTTACATTTTAAGTTGGAGAGTACCTACATATTATTATATTATGATTTTATATTATTTTCCTTGTCCTAATAGATTCGATTGTTTCAACTTCCTTTAAGACTAACCCATTTTGAATGCTTGTAAAATAATTGTAATTATTTAAACAGGTACCGTCACAATTTACAGATGGCCTACGAGAATCATACATAATTAATAAACACATCATACATTTCAGTATCATAATTTCATATGAAGTTAAGCGAACATGTGGTCTACGGTGGAGCACGCTTGCACAAAAGAAACCGATTTACTCGCAACTTGAAGATACCGAGATGTATGTAATAGTTAGGAACCCTAATAGTTTCGCTATGTCTGTTCGTACGTGTACATGTGACCTTTTTATTCAGATACCCAAGTGTTGTGGCGCTGCAATTTGGTCTGCTTGAAGGCTTGATAATAATTATACCCGCCGCCACGGAAAATGAAATGCTGCGAAAAATTTAAGTGGTCGCTGCCCTACATGAAAGAAGTTATAGCAAAATGATAAACTACCTCGAGCGGTATTGTCTGAACGGGTATTAAAATAATTATTTATAAGGTTTATAAAGCCGATTTAGAAAATCTTTTTTGATTAAGTATTAGATATTTCTGACATAACTAGAAATCTTAGTCGTCATCATGCTTTTAAAATTACCACGGCTTACTGAAATCGACGAGAGAGGGACGAATTCTCCCGATCAAGATATAGGAGTCTATCACAATGTACCCGAAAAATGTACAGCTGTACGCTCCTCTGATCTGATGACTATGATATTTTTTTGTAACATAAGTACGCAAAGCCACGATACGCATTTGATAGATTTTCTGAATATTGTGTTTACTACAATGCACGAGGCAATAACATTGTAGGAGATTTTTTGTAGTTCTACTCAACAATTCTGAGAGCTAAATCTGTAAACTTTCGTGTATATACATTCTAATAACTAGTACTTCTGCGAACTGTAGGCCACGCGAGCACAAGCTCCCATATTATGTGGAGCCGATCGGTCGGTAATGGCGCCGCATCCAACTTCCATATTTGAGGGAAATACCGAGACGATAAAAAAATACGAAATTATAATGAATACCGAATTGCGTCAAAATTAGTTGACGCGAGTACCAAAGTTCCTGCATCCAGAGAGATAAAAACAAATTTTGCCAGTTGTGGCAAAGATTTCGCTGGCTTCGCTTGCTCGTTCAAAAACTTAAATACCGTTCTTTGGTAAGCGCAGCATTTGAGAACGGCTAGATCCATTTGGCATTTTTAAACTTCGCAATAGATCTAACGAGTTTTTTAAGGAAAATATAATAATAAGTGCCTGTAAAATTTGGGGAAAACTGAAAACGCTCGAGTTTATTGAAATTTGGTCACGACGATGGCGTCTATCGGGTCAACTAGTATTTATTATAACAAATATGAAATGTACATTCAGCCCTGACTTACTGATTCACTGAAAAACAACGCTCAGCCTAAACCGCTGGTCCTAGACACTACTGGTGTATTTGTCTTCATGCGTAGAGAAAGGATTTATCGTAATTCAACCCCGATAGAGTTAAAAATGGGTGAAACATTTGTTTGTCTTTGAACTTTAGTTGTATTAATTTGTATTTAAATAATTTATTTAAAATTAATATTTTGAAAAGGTTTGACTGAAGGAGGTGAAATGGGGGATGAAACTATTTGTGAAAAGGTTATTTTTTTATTGGAATGTTGAAAATTGATATAAATAACATTTTATTTTTTTGACAGAGATTACTTAAGGGGATGAGATGGAAGATGAAACTTTACGTAGAAACTACTTTGTTTTAGTTATATTGATGATTTTATTTAGGGATTTGTTTTTGGATAGACGGGCGAATTTCTTCTGTAAGTACGCGGACGGAGTCGTGGGGTGACCTGTGTAGTAAAGAAATAAGAATCTTTCTAATTATATAACTTAAGAGTTGGAATGTGATATTCGGTAAAAGATCAACGAGCTTGAAGCTTAGAAATTAAACTTTGTTGTATATAAGTTTCCATTTATGCTTTGGAACATAATACTCTTACCTACCCGATGTGAGCTATAATCTGCTTCACACAAGCATAAGTTTAAAGTAATAATTCACTTTGAAGCTTACTTGAACTTATGTATTGTAACCATTTATATAGATAACGACTGTCTGCATTCGTGTGACATACACACACTAGCCTCTATTATACAAGTATGCTGAACTAAATAATGTATAGGAAATTTAAAAAAAAATGTGCCATTTGAAGGGCCCCTTCGAGCGTATCCGGTACTAAAATTGACATTTGTGTCTATAATATCATAACGAAATATTAGTTCCATGGACGCTCACACTGCTATCCGTTGGCTATCCGCGCTAAAATGGCGAAAATCAAATGACTTCAATTTGCTATCGACATTATGAAGTCCAGCGTACTTATATAATAGAGGTCAGTATAGCGCATATACATTTATGTTATTGATACACAATACTTAACAGATTAACGATTTAGAATTCCGTTTATGACACCAATTGTGAGAGCACTCTAATTTTTTTATCATTATTATTTCATCCTGAAATTACTGATAAACATAGGACTCTCTTCTTGTAAATAGGATATTAATTTGTAGTTAAACTTTAAAGCGTATAAATACTTTTATAGGGTTGCCGATTGTTTCTGCAATTACATTAAGCAAGAAGCCAAAAAGATCTCTGAAACTAGTTAAATAGACAGACGAAAATATGCCTTCGCCGCCCATTACCTTCACAACTTGAAATACATTTAGCTCATAAACAAACAAATAAAAAGTATTAATATAATCTATTTGTCTGCATAATAATAAAATCGAAAAAAATACCATGCTTACGTAGAACACATCATTATATACTCGCACCTAGTTTTTTAGCATTTTATAATCATTGATATATTTTTCTTGCTATTTTTCTTAAGACGATTACATTATAAGTAAATATTAATAAATAAATAAATTATTATAAATATCGGAGGTAAATTTTTACGCAGCGCCATCTAGCCCCAAACTAGGCAAAGTAATTGTAAAATGGAAACCAGATAGCTAATAGAATACTTTTATTAAAAAAAACTAATGACGCATCGATTAACTAAGTTTATGTAGGCATGATGACAGTACAACATTATGTTGTTACCAACGAGCTGATCTGATGATGGATACCGGAATTCTTTTGCGGGACGGAATAGGCTCAGCTGTCAACACTGCGCGACTGTGAATTTTATCGCCCTGCAATACGGTTTGTGGTCGCGCAGCGTTGGCAGCTGAGCCAATTCGGTCCCGAAATAAGAGTTCATGGTACTTCCCTGGTAAGTCCTTATAGTTTAGGCTAATTTCATTTGTTTTAACAAGTCCCGTATATTATTCTTGCTGAAGAGAGTCTGACGATGGATGAAAGTGGAATCCCTCAACTGCATCTAAAGTATTATAGAGTTTAGGGTCCTTTGATTTTTACTGATATACTGAAACGCGTTAAGTATGTAATAAATTTACTAAGTATTAAAAAGTGTGTTATTTCGTTTATACCATTCCTCCTCTAAAAAACAGCGAATAAGAAGCACGTTTAATTACTATTTTGGTGTTTGAATTTAGAACACACCAATATATTCGACCTCCATCTCAATGCTGTACAACCTCCTTGCTGTGCATTTTAATCACAGAAAAGCTTTGATTATATACCCAGCCGAGCTAGAAGCTAGAAGATTTTAATTAATTTAACCTTCCTTTTTTTCCATTAAATATCTATTTTCGCTTAAATCTTTCTTTTTCTCGTAGTCATAATATAAAGTATAGTATTAAACTCTTGAATAAAACAGATTTATATCAAGGGCCATGAATCACTCGCGTCGCTCAGGATTCTAACACTTGAATCACTCTACGGCCGTGATTCAGTCGTTATCGTTAGAATCCTTCACTTGCTCGTGATTCATCTATGGCTGTCGCTTTAAATCCGTCCTTTATTCACTAATTGCATTATATACCTACATTTTTTTATTTCTTTATTATAGTTATTGAATTCCAGGAGTCAAATGTAGAGACCGCGTTCTTTTAATTTCAAAGTTGGATCAACGGTACTTAAGTTGTCGTCGAACAAACAAACTGCGACTTGTATTAATAGACTGAGAACTCCACTTCGCTCGCTCAAATATTGTCATTCGCTAGAATTTAAAATCTATATAAAATATCTTTGCGCGAATATTAGTTTTATAAGTCGTAAATGGCTTTGACAGATGGTCTAATCAGCCGTGCCACTGACCGTACAAGATTTGTACTAACGGCGACACGTGCAAACGATAAATGAGTAGGGAAAGATTAATGGCGCGGAAAAAGTTTACCCTCCTTCGTTTGTTTCACGGAAACCTAGCGGATTCTATTTGCACAACAAGTTTGAGTACACTGCGAGAGAATTTTGGCTAATAGAAAAATGGCTAGGGTGGACATAGCTCTGCGGTGAACTCTTGCAAACTTCGCCTTATTGCATTATCTTCATTTCGTCAATAAGTTTCGTGGATGTTTTTTGTTTTCACTGTATCAGTAACCTCATCAAAACGTGCATTTTTTTTGTCGTTTTGCGCACTCCTTTTTTTTCTTCCCCCTTTAAAAGTCGGCCATTTTTTTTGTAGTCTACGATGGTTTATCTACACCATAACATGATTTACTGATTTGCCTTACTTACAATAAAGTAGTAGAGCACAATAGAATACAAAATAGTATTTTACAATAGAAAAGTAATACTATTTTCAAGAGCAAAGAGTCAAAGACAGTCTGCCTAAAAGATATATAGTATAGACAGACTATCTCGGGAAGCGCAGACCGACAAGATGCTCCGATTAGGTGTCAAAGGATCGGGGCACAAAAATCTCTGCCGATACAGCAGGCTGGAGACCGTCAGGAAGGAAGCAGATTTGTCGCCATTTCGCTGGGTTGGGTATTACGGCAATCATCAGCACTTCAAGAACGAAAGTAGAACGTCATAAGTCACGCTGCCTGATAACTGATACCGCTCATATTTTTTTCGTGACATCCCGATATAAAAATATACAATAACGCAAATTCTACTACGTGACCAACTCCGAAATCATGAATAAATATAGCTGTTCCATAATTATATTAAAATATTTTATTAAGAACTTTACATTTATAATATAATTTGGCCCGAATACGGCATACAACGCGGGATGAAAGCAGATTTTTGTATGTATACCGAACTTTCTCGGGCGAATATGGCTTAGTCAACAAAATATGTATGAAACAGCTGCTATTTATATCGTGAGTTGGTGACTTAGTAAAAGTTATTTAACAATGATGAGCTCTTCTCAGGTTAATATTGCCATTCAACTTAAGGCTTTTTTTTATGTGAATCAGATTTGCGCACACACGTGGGATTGCTCCGCACGCGTATCAACCGCAATTCTCCTTTACATACCTACATGACAATTGTATTTACTGTGACGGATTGCATGCGAGACGCGAGTGGCGCCGCGGCACTAAGCCTGCATCTAAACGGCATCCGAATACGTGAAAGCTTCTGAAATCATCAGTGACGTAAGTGTATATTTAATTGCACTGAGGCACATACGCTCCATTTTGTTCCAAATAAAATTTCACCCATGCTGGCTAATTCCGCGTGCACTAAAAAACCAAAACCATCAGGATTTGTGATTGCTTCGCTGCATAAAATTTGGATCTATACCGCTTGCGTGAGCAAATTTGCGTAACACTAAAAACGTCTTAATCCTTATTTAACTGTTTTAATTTTCGTGTATTTGTTTTTTTTTCAAAACAACGGAGAACAGAGGCTCGTTTCAATTCTCACAATTCCTGATAAACAAAACATGCATTATAGAGAGTAAATAAACAAATACAAAGTTGTTAAAAAAAATGCCAAAATTATAACTTAAGTATTCTCACGGTAAAATTAATTTATTGATGAAATCTTTTTTCACTACAAAACAAAAGAGTTGGTCAAGGGCAAATTGATCCGGCGTGGCAATCACTCCGCAATTTTCGAATTCTCTTGGGTTTGGTACTATGCACGCGTCCTTCTATTCAATACGAAATACGAATTTGGGAATAGTTTGAACTGTTTTTTCGACCTTTATGCTTCAGAAAGGTTTCAAGTTACAATGATTTGTTTCTTGGCTTCAAAGCTCAAATATAATATTATGAAATAATGATTTAAAAAAACTGACGCTAGAGGATCAGCAGAAAGCAAAGAACGAAGGCCGCTGGTTAACCCCTTTTGAATGCTTATGAAGTTTTGGTTATACGTATTAGTTCATTTCAAAAATAACTATAATAGGGAATGAAAAGTTATATTTGAACAAACTCCTGTATGTTACTGTCTATGTTTTAAAATAAATTATATTGACTAAATCAGAAACGCCTTGAGTTAAACTGAAAAAAACTAAACAACTAGAGGTTATTTTAGGATTTTTATCTATCGAGAAAATTTTAAGTAATCGTGTTTTCGTATATCCAAAAGATAGATCTTGGAATGAATAAACTTATTTTCGAAAAATGAGATCTGTGGCCTCCATAGTTAATAGCAAGCAAGTTTGTATAGGCTGAGTGGCCAGTTCCATAGTTAATAAGAACAACATAACAGAAAAACACCATTTTGCTCAACAATCATACAAATCATTATCAACATGTGTGTGCAATGTGCGTGCATTGTAAAACACTCATATTTTTTGTTATAATGTAAACCCAATATGATCCTTTATGTTGTGGCACGGAACCCTCAGTGCGCCAGTTGTACGCACTTGACCGGTTTTATATCATTTCTGGTGGATAATATTTTTTTTCATCACACTTGCTCGTAAAGTAGATCTTATTACATCGCTTTTAGGCTCATAATCCAAGCTATTATACACGCGTGCTTTTTACTTTACATTACGGCACTTGTACTATAATAGGTATAACCCGGTAAAGTCAAGTTTGTACGTGACTGCAATTAGACGTACGTGTACGAAGCACTCTTAATATAGCCGGGTAATACTTACAGTTTTTTTGTAATACCAACAAAGAGTTCTTATGCCGCTGAAGTAAATGTCAACCTGCGCGCATTACTGATTTGGGCGCCATTTTCCGCAAATGTTTGTTGACGTTTTCGCTGTGTGGTTGATTATTATCAAAAAAAAATTGTTTTTTCCTCGCAAGTGTGACGAAAACAGTCGTATGGAACTCTTATGCTATTAGTCATTACGCTCTCGGCTTTCTTATCGCGCTCGCCTGCGGCTCGCGCGCATAATACCGCCTCTAGTGTAATGACCAACATAGCATACTCGTATCATAATGTACTATTATATTTACAATTGTGAGGTAATCTATTAGCAAACAAGACACATACGAGAACGTTTCAATCGCAATAATGCGGTATTGTCGATAATATATTATGAGCGTGCTCGTGGTTTACTTTGGTACATATGAGAGCTGGGAGCTGTACTGTTTGATACAATCTCAAATACAGGCGACAATTTATAAAATACGTTGTGCCGAAACTACGCCACCGTTACGGAATGAGCGTAAATGTCCAATGCTATACAAAATTGTGTTTGTTAGTGCTGATAATCCACGCAGAATTTTATTTCGTTGTAGTTTCGTAACAGCCTCGAAATATTGGGATATTATGTTGGCATTTTTAATCTATGTTACGTACGTAGCCGCTGTGCCGCTTTGTTAAAATGTTTACGTGTAGTTCAGGAAAGCAGGGGAAAAGAATAGTACCTACGTACAGATGGAGCGTTCAAAGATAGATATACCTACTTACCATATCAGTCTTAGAAAATGATTCACGTTGATGTTAATGACTGACTTCTCAATATAATAATGGGTATATGACGCTCCGAACCACCAACCATATCTAAGTATATGGATACGGCCGTATAATAAACCCGTCCAATCGCCATTCGAGGGTAGGTAGCAGTGAGTGACTGATTATGAGGTTGCAAACGGTTGTTGTTTCATCTGTTGTACATGTATGTAATAGTATACAATGTGTAACAAAAAGATTCAACAATACGGAAGGGTACGTATGTACTCATCATTATGAACAACTTTTACAACGCGGCCACCTTGAAATCGCGAAAAAAAACAGCTGTTCCATACAAAAAGTTCATTGACCTTGGACAAAATGTATGGAACAGCAGATTTTTTTTCATGATTTCCGGGTTGGCCCCATAGTGAAAGTTGTTCATAATAATGAGTACATACATAACCTTCCGTGTTGTTGAACGGAAAAATAGGTATATACCTACATTGTACGAGTATATACCTACTTTTATTACTTACTTTTATTCGTCCAACGACCAAATTCTCACATATTACTGCAAGAATTCGCAAATGTACCAAGTTTTCAGCAAGCCGTAATTTGGGATCTGTGCGTACAAAATAAAATAGTATAAATAAGCTCGCCGCCTGACACTGCTGTAAAATCTGAAATTGCAACCTAAAGATCATTTTCATTCTTTTTCTCATTCTGGACCCAAGGCACACCTGGAAGACACCCCTAGGGTGACACGGGAACTTGAATCCGGAGCCCCAGGTCAATTAGTGATAGATAGATAAACTTTTTATTGTACACACCAAAATAAATTATTATAGTCACGACGATCACAACAGAAAAATGAACTTAGAACTAGTGTAACATTGGCGGGCTTATCTCTAAAAGCGACTTGAGCGACTCTCTTCCTGGCAGTGCAGTGCTTTGGAATGTGTGTACTCGTTTTAGGAGATTACTAACTGCAAATTAAATAAATTCATCAATAAAAATACGGTTTCCGTGATGCTTTTACTATACGTATTGCAGAATATTCACAATTTGAATGCAGTGCCTAAAAAACGGAAACAAGCAGACATCAATAATGCTGATTTAATAGTGCACATTCAATTGCAATTTCTGAACAGAGAAATAACGTATTGGAGAAATTGCGTTAAATAAATATTCAAATTAGACTATTAAAATTATTTTGTCACTGTTGTCCATCTGTCCCATCACTATTCGATTGTTGGATTCATGGGAACTAGTAAATAGAACCCGTTATACCACTGGTACAACGTTGTACGGATTTGAGGACCTGGGTCCGAATAGGCGTGTGGCCTAATGTTTAATTTATGACAAATAACAGGTTTAGTGATGAATATAACTAAATACATTACACATACTGAAAAAATAAATTGTATTGGCTGATAAATCTCTGAGATATGAGCGTTTAAAGTTTTAGGTGGGGATAGAGAGGGGATGCTCTATCCCTTTCTCGCATAGCAGTGTTAGTATAGCATTTGTATGCCGCGCCTGAGGCTTGACGTCATAGCTCAGTATAGCGCGCTCTCTGTCTAGCTTGAAATTAAAATACTTAGAACTTATTTATTTGTGAATTATTTTAAATTTTGTTTTCGTTGATAGGCTCTATTGATGATCAGCTTTTAAATGAGGTAATAAAAAAATTGTAGTCATCATGCCTATTGTAGTTCCCGTGGCACCCTAGGGGTATCCTTAAAGGGTGCCTTGGGTCCGGAATGCTTTTTCCTTTGGTATTAGTGCTTTGTTTGGACAATATTTAAAGCTCCTTTTTTTTATACGATCAAGTGACGAGACGATCAAGACGTTCGCCTGGTGGTAAGCGACACACCTGCCACTAACAGTAGCAGTGCCAGAATTGTGAATCCCGCGCCGCACTGTACTGTGCTCGTCACCCTGAGACATTAAACGTTAGTGAGACGTTAAATCTCTTCATACCCAGTAATTTCTCTGGTAACATTGCCCTTCAAACCGGAACACAGTAATGCTTGCACACTACTGCTTGGAGGTTGAATAACTGGCAAAGGTGTGGTACTTCCCCAGGCGGACTCTGCAGTAGAGTCCTACCACTACAAAAAAAAACCTCATACTAAGATATCCGTTATATAAGTAGAATTATCTTAAAAGTTTTATGTTTAGTATTTAATTTATTAGGTACTTGGTTTTTATACATTAAAAATCAAAAGAAATCTTTAAGTCGGTAATTAAATTCACACGATTAAATGATAAAACAGTTGTTTTATCCTGATTCATTGCACATTTTAGATAATGTTCAGGATTTACGATAACCACGATTAGGCATCCTTTAATACGACTAGCTTTAAACCTTGTGATACACTCCAGATCTTAAATAATGGAGCGAGTTATAAGTGGCGGTATACACTTCATCTCGGCACGGTACGCACCTGGTATTTTATTTTTACCGTTCCCTTGGCTATAACGTGAGACACACTCATAATACTAAACGTCACACATGAAAAGTATCATGTGCGAACGTAGAACGTTCTTGAAAAGTCGTATTTTTTCATGTCTTTTTGTCATGTCTATTTTTTTTTTGTTTTGTCATGTCATGTCTGATTGTCATGTCTCTTTTATGTTTGTGTTGTATGTATGTGTGTTTATGTTTTTTTTTGTCATGTTTTTTTGTCTGTCATGTTTGTTTGTTTTTTTGTCATGTCTTCGTCATGTCTCTGTTTTAAGAAAATTTTAGGGATTTTTTGATTTATTAGATTAAATAAAATGTGAAACGTGACTAATACCGTTTTTTTTTTACTAATGTCACTTGAAAATGGGCATCTTACTTACTTACTTAAATAATGGGAGTATCCGGCTTAATTAAAAGCTGATTAAAAGTACGTAACTCCATAATACAGAGTATAAAAATTTACTAAACTACTTACGTTAAACGGACGGGTGCGTGGTATAGGTACCTCTAGTTATCTTACTCGTATTAAGATGGCTATTAATCTTATTATAATTTTGGAGTTGACTGATTAGTGGTGTTTTAGCAATTTTTTCATGCGGAGATTTCCAGCAGAAATGTACAGCATTCAGACAATGTGGATGTCACTTGGATCTTCATTCAAAAGTATAATGCCTAGCTATTTATGAGTAAAGAGAAACCAAACACGAGGTGGCAATAGAACACACGGTTAATTAAATTTAATGAGTCCCCGAGCATAATGTATGTGGAGACAACGCTTACAATACACGTAATCTGTAGGCTTGAGTTGGAACGAGCCCGTATGCCATTATTGTGATTTAGACTGCGGCTGTTCTCAGAATGTGAGCCAATAAATTAGATCTCAATCAGGCCGTAACCGCCATTTGTTATTCGTGGTTCACACATGTGCAAGAATATGTCGCTTTATCGATATGCCGCAAGTATGCCTGCTCGCACAAGGCAGCCATTATTAGACTATTACCATTTAGAAATTTAATATTTACGAGATAATCTTTATAACTTTGAAGAAGAAACAGGTCCACATTTCATTAAAAGAAAGATATTAAAATACGCTTTGTCAGTTAGCTACGCTTTAGCAAAGCAGGGTAAAATAAAAATTGCTAGTAAAATTATCACTTTTATTTTACTAATTCTTATCCTTAGACCTTTTTACACAAGCCCTGAAAGGGTACGGTCTAGAACACCATCACCCTGATGTATATAAAAAACTGAAAAACCAGGGTGCCGCCGTTGGGTGCAGGGCTTAAAAGCTGCAGTTGGTTAGAGCTGGAAAGAAAGGAATGCGTGCCATGTCAAGGATCACTGGCTTTTGGATCTCCATTTATACATTTTATATTATTATTGGTTAAGTAGGATTTAGTAAAAAGTATGAATGTTTTCATGTGTGGCGTGGAGGAACAGAGTGCCTAGTGCAAGATTTTCCAAGAGCGTTTAGGTATTCGTTCACGTTAACGTAAACTACAATTTGTATGAAATAAGAGCAGCCTAGTGTCAAACATATCAAACACAATATGTGAGTGTGAGTTTTTTTACGTCCTCGCTATCGACCATCGAGCAAGAACTTCACTCAAAAGTGAAAACGTTGGCGCTCGTGATTGGTCGTTTCAAGCGTTTTGCGAGTGCGAACGAGCATTATGACAGTTCAACGCGTAAATTCGAGTATACTTTACTACAATATCAATCGAAAAGTTGTTCACGCGATGGTGAAGTTATTGAAATAATTTTGTAACACTCGCACTAGGCACTCTGAGCAGCGGTGAGGAGATAACTTACATTGTTTACCCATGAAGTTGATTTACTGCTGGTGGCTGTGGCACTTCGGTTCCTATTGATAGTGGACGGCAGACCATGTAGATGTAGGATGTTAGATTATAAACTTTGTATAAGTATCGTAGCAACCGGGTTGTTTGAATGTTGACACTTGAAAAATAAAGTTATGCGTGGTTATTTTTCTGATTCTCTAATAAGTTATGCAGAGCATTATAAAAACCGAGTTTCATAATATCTTTGACACATCGAGTTAAATAATAAAGTAAATAAAATGGAATCCAAAGAAACTTAAAAATCTAAATTTCTCGTCAATATATTAAATGGGATGGACAACTTCCATGTTTGGAAAAACATGGAAGTTTTTCGAATTCCGAATTTCGAATTCGAAGAATTTCAAACGAAAATTATTCTTATCCAATGATGTTATATGTTTCACTAGATCTGAAGTTTCCGCTTCAAGGAAGCCTCGCCTGAAATAAGCTTGACAACTAATTCAAGCCTTGACGTCTATCATTCTCTATTGCCGATGAATTCGGTTCATATGTCTAACATAAAAAAATATAAAAAATTAGTAAATGTGTCGTAAAAAGCTGTGACTCGTGCTCCGAACACACAACAGAATCCATGGAATTTCTTTCCACATGTTAGTTTCTATTAATATCCGTATTTTACTGCAACTTATTGCAAATTTCCGTAAAAATATTTTCGAAATTATGTGTCATATCATTTTGCTTTCGGTGCTGCCAGGAAATCCTTTTTTGGTTTTCCCCATATGTGTGGGAGATTTTTTTTATTTTTTATTTGCTTAAATTGCCTTCTTAATTGGTTTACTTCTTAAATCAAAGTGATGTATAATAAGTGGTGTAGCCATTCTTCGCAAGTATTTTAAAGTCAAAACCTATTGAATTCGAGTTCATTCCAGTAACATCAATACATTTTGCGCTTATATTTCTGAAAAACCAGATGATTTCAATTATGGGTTAGTATTAGAATGGCTAGATCGCAAAATGACTACATTTCATTTAGGCCACATCTCTAAATATCCGAGTCGCAATTTGACTAAATCACATCTAAGTATTCCACATCTAAAAATGACCAATTCGCAAAATTACCACATCGCACATCGATTAAGTCAAATTGCTACTCGGATACTTTGAGATGTAGTCATTTTGCGATCTAGCCAATCTAATACTAACCCTCAGTTATTTTTTTGATGATCAGATTCAGCTTAACTGTCCACTTGTGTTATTATTTTTAATAATTGAAACAAATGCATATTCCCTAATAAACAATAGGAAAGTCTCCGTCTTCTTGAACGATGAGGCATTTGTATGTATGTAAATTATGTTTGTTTGTATTAATTTTTTCGATGACATCATGATGATGATGATCATAATAATGTTTAATTATTTGTTCGATGATAGCTTGCGAACCGTTGATATTAGACCTGATTTTTTTTGGCTATAAATTTTGTTGAGGTACTAAAATGGTGATCGGTCACATTACATACATACATTTTGACCTGGGTATGTCCTTAAACTGCAACCAGACCCACCGGAGGTCGGGCAGCAGCGTCCTCTTGGTTAACGGTGGTGACCATTCCGATCCCTAAGCTGCCTTCCAAGCGTGGGGATTATGGCAACACCCCTCTATTAAGGAGGCTTTCGTCCAGCAGTGGACGGTTTATGGCTGACGACGAATACATTTTGACTTTATGGTATGTACTGAAAATATGTTTTTGTTAGTTAATTTTTTTTAACATTGATGATCCAAAAAAAATGTGAATCTTTTTATTGTACTAAACTTCAATATGTATTCAATATCATGTTATATCGTAGCAGAAGTTTTAGGGAAATTTTTTATCAGGTAGGCAACATCGATTTCGATATCAAGTTTGCGCTAAAACTGGCCAACGACAAAAGAAAATAAAAACTTTTGAAAAAACGGCTCCATATTTTTTTGCGCGATCATATGACGTTTACCCCTCTATGTATTTTACTCTATGTTCTTATCTATGAAAATCTATTCGACTGTGTAGTGGCAAATGAAAAGGTAAACGTAGAATGCTCAGATCTCAAGAAAAAAAGGAGGAATAAAGAAGGAAGAAGGACTAAATAGAGAAATATTACGATACAAAGCACGATTGGTTGCAAAAGGGTTCATACAGAAATATGGAGTAGACTACTGAAAAAATGGAGTCTGAAAATAAACCAACACAGAAAAAAAAATGTTTTCAGATTAAATTAATATTTTCTTTCAGGTTAAATTTATTATTTGTTTCATGCTTAATATTTTTATATTACAGATTTGATTATCACGTTAATTAATATTTTATGTAAACTGATTATTAAGTCGCCTATTCCTATTAGCACGTATTCGTTACTATATTACAGCGGGAATACACTAGAGAATAGAGATACACAAATGAACTTCCACAAAGTAACGCCTGATACAATCACATATCTCCAAGAACGAATTAGATTGTTATTGAAAAATATTATGTAATAGTACATTATGATACGAGTGTGCTATGTTGGTCATTACACTAGAGGCGGTATTATGCACGCGAGCCGCAGGCGAGCGCGATAAGGAAGCCGAGAGCGTAATGACTAATAGCACAAGAGTTCCATACGACTGTTTTCGTCACACTTGCGAGGAAAAAACATTTTTTTTTGTGATAATAAGGAACCACACAGCGAAAACGTCAACAAACATTTGCGGAAAATGGCGCCCAAATCAGTAATTAAATTAAATAATCATTTATTTCAAGTATCATAGACTCATATTATAAACCATCAATTTAGCAGTCACATTAATAAGTACCATACACACAATTGAAATTGTAATTCAATTTACAATTAATTTTGAAATTGAAATTAAAAATTGAATTTGGAATTAAAATTGAGTTTGAAATGAAAATTGAATTAGAAATTAAAATTATGAACTTAAAATAATCAAATCAATAAGTAATGCGCGCGCAGGTTGACATGTACTTCAGCGACATAAGTACTCTTTGTTGGTATTACAAAAAAAACTAAGTATTACCCGGCTATATTAAGAGTGCTTCGTATACGTACGTCTAATTGCAGTCACGTACAAAGTTGACTTTACCGGGTTATACCTATTATAGTACAAGTGCCGTAATATAAAGTAAAAAGCACGCGTGTGTAATATCTTGGATTATGAGCCTAAAAGCGATGTAATAAGATCTACTTTACGAGCAAGTGTGATGAAAAAATATATTACATATTTCAATTTTATTCACAGTTCATAGCAACATTTACAAATAACCCTAATATAGGTACAAAAGTAGTTGTAAATTCTTGCAAACCGATTTTATATTGCAGAATACCGTCGTTCGATTTCGTGACACTTCACTCCCTCAAGAGATATGGAAGGATAAAAGTATTTTTAACGTAAGAAAAATGATGTAAGCGGAAAGCTTATGTTGACTTAGAGCGTCTTCCAATATTATACCTTGTTTTACGTTTCCATCACGTCCGGGATTAAATAAACGGAGATGACGTTTATTGAGTATTAATAACAATATAACGTTATTTCTGCCATTACTCACCTATACGCATTTTTTACTCCGGGAAAGAAACTTTCGCTAGTATGGGATTCCAGAAAAAACCTACAGCTCTGATTTTTTGAGGTGGTATTAGGAATGGTTAAGGGACTTTAAATCCTGGTTTTCATCACTGTAGCTTTCGTTTCAAGAGCCTAGAAGAGATTAGAAGAAACCCTATAAACCAGTAGGCTTATGAGACCCGCGCACTCTTACTCTTTACACTAGCGAAGAGCTCTAAGTAATATGGTTAGGTGAAGTCGTTTGCTTGAAAATTGATTTTTCTGTCTAACCTAGCTTACATTCTAGATCAGTAATTTTTTGATATGGTACTGGCATCTTAATTCCAAGTTTTCACCAAAATCGCCCTACAACCTTCGTTTCTAGAGCGCTTAGAAAAATCTTAACAAAACCAGCGTAACATGAACCTCGCACACGATATTATACGTACCAACGTGGGATCTCTAAGTTACTCCAAAAAACCAACCATGTCTAATGATTGGTCAATTAGGACTTGTTAATTTTCGTAACCTCTGTTCCATAAGCGTTTAATAATAATTATTATAAAAATCATCGATAAATTTGTGAGTTTGGGTGTTTGTTAATAAATCACGCAAAAACGGCTGAACGGATTTGGATGATATTTTATATACCTAGTTATAGGTAGCTGTACCTTGGTATATAACACTAATACTACTTTTTTTCTCAGAAATCGCAGGTGAAACCGCGGGACGCTGCGTATCATACAACAAAATTTTGCCTAGTGGAATAAAAGTGGTGCATTTTATTTTGTGAAATGTATTCGTTATTCGGTCTTGGATTAGCTTTGCAGTAGCATGACATCCTCGGCTTTGTTCTCTAACAAAAGCCAAATAACCGGATATTTTCATTACCTTTCGACGGACTTTCATCTGGCAAGAGATAAAATTTGAAATCCGTTGACACTATTGCTAAAATCCATAGAATTATTATCGTGGTAGTAAGATTTTGTTGACGGTAGGTACCGTATTTTTTTTTCTACCTACGTGTATGCGTTTGTGTGTCATATCATCGTCAGCCAGAAAACGTCTACTGCTGACAAAGGCCTCCCCTAAATAGCAAATAATCCCCACGCATCTTTGGGTTTGCAATAATCCCCACACTTGACAGGCGGCTTGGGGATCGCATAATGCACACCACTGTTAAGGGGGCGACCAATGCCAAAAGTAAGTAAAAAGTGTATTTTTAAACACATCGCTTAATGATTAAGAACGTAAATATTCAAATTTAAAAATACTACATGTACTATGAACCCTATAGAAGCCGAGTAACCGAATAGAATTTTGAAAAATTATCTGGATTATTTCAAAGAAAATTACAAATTACTAACATAAAAAACTGTTTTAATTCTAAATGCTCTAAATTATCAGCGACAACACCACATTATTTTTTACGAATTACACAACCAGACTAATGTTTTAGCAGAGTAACCGCTTATTTTTTTTATTTCATGCCTATATTTTGAATAATTAAATAAAATCCCACCTAAATTGCTCAAAGTCACTATCACCATCAATTATATCATGCGATTTTCGACTCTAAACTAATGCAAGACGTGCGGGTGAAATCTGATATTTTTCTGGCATTAGGCGCACTCTTAACCGAGAGGACGCTGTTGTCCGTCCTCCGGTGGTTCTGGATGCAGTTTTAAGACATACCCAGGTCCACGTCTGTGTGTATTCTAACGTTATTAAGTTATAAAGAAACACCTCAAAAGCCTTTACGGTCCCTTCCTCATTTTCTAGTTCAATCAGTATTTTTGACACGAGATAAAAGTCTATTCTCGGTAATAAAAAATCTTAGAGACAATGTTCTTTTGAGCTATATTTTATACGATAAATTGGGACGCTGTCATCTTAACCAACACTTCAATAAAATGTGCCAAGGAGAAACGCTTTAAAGGTATATTGGTGCAGATTCAGCGGAAACAGCATCTCCACTTGAATGATTACAGCTGGCTATGGAAGTGAGATGTGCATATTTTTACCCGCAGGCAGACTGTTGTTGGCTACATTTGACGCCTACAACTTCAGATCATTGTACTTCGTGCCCATTGTACTCGGCATTCAGTCAACAAAGTTTAAATTCCAATACATAAGTATCATGTTTTTTTTTACTTGTTCCTTATTATAAACCATAACACCTTTAATCATGTTTATATTGTTCAAGTACTATTGGCTTGGGCATGGTTATTTTAGAATTTTCAACCGACTTCAAAAAAGGAGGTTCTCAATTCGACTGTATGTTTTGTTTCTTTTTTTTTTGTATGTATGTTACGCGATTATCTCGCCAATTGTAAACTGATTTTGATGATTTGTTTGGTAGGTAATGCATTAGAGGTAATCCCATATTAATTTTATGGAAATCGGCTCAGTAGTTTGGTTTTTGGATCAAAATTACTAGAAAATATGAAGATGCCATCCAGTTATTCGAAGTTGAAGTCGGTTTTAATTTTTTTTAAAGCGTATATATGTTATCATTAAATCGTAATTAAAGTAAATTAAGAAAAAACTATGCATGTAATTGTTCAGTGAATAAAGCAATATAGTATTCTTATAGTTATTTCAGTAAAAGCCGATGACAAACTTACTCGTACCAAAATAGCCGATAGAACATATTAAGCTACTAACTTAACATGTTTGAACTTAATTTGTTTGGCTTGACAGATATTGTATACTGCCGGACCCAAGTGGTCAGTTACCGGTCGAATATATGCCAAAGTATATTAATATTCGAAAGCGCACTCTGTCCTTTGTGGTTTCGAAACGTGTGTACCTACTCGTATATTATAATTATTATACTAAAGGTTGGTAAACCTGAAACCCAGAAATGGGTTTAGAGTAAGTTCAGTTCAGGTGACTGTCTTATAGCTCAGTTGGTAGCATGTCTGCCTTCAGAGCTGTAGGGGCGTGGGTTCGATCCCTACCCAGGGCAAACAATTATGTGACGAACATAGGTGTTTGTTCTGTGTCTAGGCGTAGTATGTTTTCTATTTTTTTAATATATTTTTATAGGCTTGCGTTTGAATGCCATCTCGTCTGATGATAAACGAAGATGCAGTCTACGATGCAGTACGCTTGCCTAGAAGAAACCGATTCCCTCGCGACTTGAAGACACCCAGATTATAATTATCGGGAAACACCCACTCGGGCAGCGCATTTCACTATTTAGCAGTTCGAATAAAAAAAGTATGTATACAAAGATAAATGGTATATAAGTATTCTATTAGCTATCTAGTTTCCATATTACAAGCTTTGCTTAGTTTTGGGCTAGATGGCGCTCTGTGAAAAATGTCCACCGATTGTTACCTATTTATTTAGTTCCGCGGCATACTCCAAGGGCTCGTTGCGGAAACGACTGGCCGAATACCGCAAATAAAAACCATTTATCTATTGAAATACATAACTATACAACGTGTTTTTTTTTGTTATGGTTTACATACTATATTCCTATGATAATTGGCTTTGCTAAAGTAATGTGATTATGTTTCATCAAATATTTTAAAATTATCTATTATTTATATTTTTAAAGACTCAAAATAAGTAACTAGAGCTAGTTTTTACATTGTTTCTCTAGACAATAAATGGACTCATAAAGAGCTAAAACTATAGCGTATTATATAAAACGCTTACTTTATGTAAGACATAATTTGACACGTGACAGTTCAGACACTATTCAAGCAGGGCTTTGTTGAATTCAGAACGAACCGAAAACTTTCCACTGAAAGGTAAAACTCGAGTTACGGTCGTAAAAAACTGCGAAGCTGTGAAAATGCGTTCGTACTTCACGTGAATTGTGTGTTTGGAAACTAGCGCCCGAGCGGGCTCAAGTGGTCGCAATGGCACTTCTCACTGAATAAATATGGATACGAAACCCGCGAAATTTCTCACAAATTTGACTTTGTAAACACATTCTATCGAAAAAAGTTGTTAGCACTTTTGAACATTAAATCACTTTTAAATTTATAAAAACCTAACAGTCTTATGCATAAAATACTGACACGTATTTTAAACCTATTTTAATTAGAAAATGTTTTATCATAAGACGGTAAATCTATAAAACCTATAAGTCTATAATAATGTTAATAAAAAATAAGATATTGTTGTGCAATAAATAGAAATTTACAACTTTAAGGAAACATAAGTAACGGTAATTGATTGCCATTTAATTCTGCGATGATTCGTATGTACCAAATCTTGGTATTTAGGTGTAGGTCAAAAACAAAATCAAATTCTAAAGAATATGACAAAATATTAAAAAAGATGAGCTTAACTAGTAACAAATGACGCATCGAAGTAAACACTGATTAAAAAAAACTTTTGTAATTTCAACACTACAAATTACTAGTTTTACGTGAAATTATAAATAAATAATTACTACCTTAGAGAGCAAAGACAAGTATATGAATAAACTAGAGGTCGCTCGCGACTTTGTCCGCGTACGGAAGAAATTCGGCCCACTCCCAAAATTCACCACTTTAAATCATCCCGAGCAATTTTTTTGCCCCAAACTCTACCAACTCTACCGACTCTATCAACTCTATCGACACTATCGACTCCCCCCCAACTTCCACCCTATTGAATGAACTACCCAAATATCAATTTTCATCACTATACCTTCAAAAACAAAGCACTTTCCATACAAAATTCCACCCCCCTTTCCCTCCCCTTAAATCGTCCCAGTATTTTTTTTAAATAGCATCGTTTCCCTCGTTTTTAAGGGGGTGGAAATTCAACCCTACTTAGGGGTTGAATTTCGAAAATCCTTTCTTAGTACACCCCTACGCATCGAGACGAATACACCCTCCAAATTTCAAGTCTGTACAACCAGCGGTTTGGGCTGTGCGTTGTCTGTCAGTCAGTCAGTCAGTCAGTCAGGCAGTCAGTCAGTCAGTCAGTCACCAATCAGTCAGGACAGAGCCTTTTTTATGTATAAATATTAGTTGTAACAGACAAACTCTCCAAAAGACGATACAATATTTTTTACGAGAATTGCCTATTTTTATTGAATTGAACGAGACGATGGTCCAGGAAGAAGTCGAAAATCTTATTACGTTCACAAGGAGACCCTTAATTTACCATCGAGCATCTTAGCGGCGCGAGAAGGGTACCCTATCACTCTCAAGTCCTTTCAAGACCCTGCTCTTATTTAAGTTGTCATTAACCAAATTGTAATTGCCATCGACGTGCAATAAATTGACTTTGTTTAATCGTTTGTTAATATTGTACCTGTCTCAAATATGGTGAACCCAGTTTTTAAGGTAAAAAAGATAACGCCTACCAACGACGATATACACAAGAGACTGACAGGCCTGAACAAGAAATCATCCGCCGATGAGCAGTTACCTACTAGTGCACTAGATGTCGCTAAGTGTATCAAGCTGCTAAAATTATGCAAAAAAATTAGACTTACCATAATCTGCTAGGTTCTTTCGTACAAGTAGGTTACAGTGTTATTCGTGCTAGTACAAGCCATAACGGCTAGATGGCGTTTTTATAATATGCATTTGTAACAAAAAAACTAAAACCTGTGTAAAAAATTCAAAATAAATACAGAGGTATGTTAAAATAATAAACCGATAAACTTATTTATTTAATAGTGAATAAAAAATATAGAAGTAATCCAATTTTATTAGATATGAGTGTTGAAACAAATATTCCCAGGCTATTTGCTAGCGCCATCTAGAAATAAGGTGAAATTTGCGCCGACGATTTCTTGTTCAGACATGTCAGTCTGTTGTGTATATTGTCGTTGCGCCTACCCATGATCCTTGCAGCGCTACCCAAAACATAAAATAACACAAGTAACTTTAAATAATAAAAAAACAACCGACTTCAATTAATTATGGGACCACCTCGAGTGAATGTCCTTTCAAATGAATAAGATTTTTTTAAATCGGTCCACAATTGACAGAGTAATCACTTCGTTGATTTCTCCGTCCACCGTCAAAAAAAACATACATACAGTCGAACATAGAACCTCATACTTTCTGAAGTCGGTTATAACATATCCCAGGGTGGCACTGCTTCGACGCTCATTTCTTAAACACTAATTACCTCTAGAAACGCTATTTATACGATTATTTGCAAGTTTGACGATTGACAATCTTCATAGCACTGGTTTATTGGAAGCAATAAGTCTTCAGCAGTTAACTAGAGGTATTGCTATCTATAGATTCTCTATTAACTCCCACGACACAGCTACTAGCTTTTTATTTTTCTTTAAACCTAGTCCATTTTTCTAGCTCCACGTGAAACGAGACTCATTTGATGCGGCGATGGAGGAACCGTTCTAGCCGATAGAGATAAACTACACTAGACTTAAATCGTAAAATATAGTTCACTTAGCACTAAAAGCCGGATTCAGAAATTCTACAGTATATGTGAATAAAAGTTTATAGTTAACTTGTGGATAATAATGGTATTATATTGTTTAGGAAAAAACATATCTATATAAACGTTATGATTAATAATTTGTAACATCCTAATTTGTAACCTAACATCATCTTTGAGGCAATTAAAAAAGTTAAATTTATAAAAAGTACATATCTAAGAGGTATAAAATAATATACCAACACAAACAGAGAGTCTGAGGTAACTAACTAAAAGAACTTTAATCCATCATATCATTCCGTTTTGTCGAACGCTGCAAAGTCCGATAGTAGAGTCATTGATGCTTTAGCATAACATTTCACCGTTACCGTCTAAGTATTCATTCAATAATTCATCTGTTTATTTTTTTTTATTTTTAGACTAATACTAACTAAAACATTATAATATAAAATGATTATTGATTTACTAGCAAAGAAAATAACGTGTTAGCTTAGTCGATGAAACACTTCAACGGTCATGTGTGACGCGGTGCATTTAACCAAATTTAATAAAAAAATATAATTTCAACTACTACAATTAATTATTTTTAATGACTAATATTATAACATCATCAATACTAGCAGATGAATCAAAAATATGGTCACAACGCAATTTAAAATTTACATAATAAAAAACTGAGTAAAGAAAATAAACCTAAACTATAAAATACTTTTGTAATTTTTTTTTTTTTTTTTTTTAATTATTTATTAGCTCCACGGACTGTGGGTCCGTGCCTTTTGTCAACTTTTTTTTTTTTTTATAAACTAAATTTTACACTTAATAACTTAAAAGCTGAAGGCTTTACAAAAAGAATATATACCAAAGGAACCTAACTAAGTATTACTAATTATTGCTAGAATTGCGTGTATACTCCGAGCAGTCCAGCTCCCGCAAGCAGCACCCGTTCACGACTTACTTACTCACACGTACTTTTGTAATTTCAATTAAGTATATTGGCACTTTTTGCTGTGGAAATTAAAGCAGTTTGACATATTTTTGTTAACTGAACATGTACCCGGCTAGGTAGAGATGAGTGATCTAGTAAATCTAAAATAAGCTAAAATAAAATAACTGCTAAAAAATACCGTGCTGTTCTCCGTTTATCACAAGCGACGGAGCCCGCGTCAGTCGGTACTCACGACGTCACACGGCACGAGCTCATAGTTCTCGATTCTAACTTATATTAGATATTCTAACAAGCCAGCTAGCTCTAAACACAGCTGGAAGACTGTGGAGCCCATAAAATAACAATAAAAATATCGATTTTGCATAAGAATCCCGCAGATGCGATCGTCAGCGTCGTCTCAGCCGAACAACAACCGCTCGCGACAACACGAGCGCCGCCTCGACGTGACGACTTGAGGAACCTACCAAGGCTCACCAATATTTAAATAGTGCATTTATTGTTAGTTGGATTTATGAAATTCTACTCGAAAGATTCGAACAAAGCTGCGCAAAACATAGAGGTATAATGGAGAGAGATAAAGGAGGAATCAGGACTAAATTTCTCAGCGGGACAGCTCTAGCTAAGTTATAATGTTGTACTCACACTACTCACAAAAAATTACGTGATAATACGAGTAAGACACGAACATCGAGTTTATGTAATTATCTTCATCAACACACAAGAAATTCGTATAAAGTGAGATTAATACAAAATTAGAAATTCTGAGAATGTTATTTTTAATCAATTATTTTCCTCTTCTCTCTTAAGCAGCTTTTGAAAATGTTGTTTGCATATTTTATTAAGCTCTTCATATTTTAAGAGCCATTAACGTGAGCAAAGCTTCTATGTTATTTATCAATGCTACTATTTTATATCTATGGTTTGTATGTTTTTAAAGCTTAAACGGGAAGAAAAATTATGACCTCCGGCAGGACTCAAACCTGCATGCGAGCAGTCTCTAAAAAAAAAATTAAAATATATCATCATCATCATCAGCCCGGAGACGTCCCTTTAAACCGCCACACTGTACGACAACCTGCCACTTGCATCCACCGGTTGCCCGCGACCTTTACAATGTCGTCGGTCCACCTAGTGGGAGGCCTTCCTACGCTGCGTCTTTCGGTTCGCGGTCGCCACTCAAGAACCTTTCTTCCCCATCGGTTGTCAGTTCTTCGAGCGATGTGGCCTGCCCATTGCCACTTCAACTTGCAAACCTTGCGAGCTATGTCGGTAACTTTGGTATTAAAAATATATATCAAATTAAATATAAAAATATCTATGGCTTGGTTAGCGTTTCGAAAAAGACCGGTCTATCACGGTCGTAGCTATAAGTCGTTCTTGTTGATATCATTCAACGGTTATCGTCTCAACAATACGTTTTTAACACACTTATATTAGTTTCACTCGTAGCAACGATTAACTAGCTATGTAACTACAATCTTGGAAGTCGAAAGTTCACCCTACTTCAAATTGTTGCATCGATTTTAAATTTATCAGATATACATTTATGTGCTAGTTCTGATAACAATACAAGAAATTGGTATATCAAGCTGGAAAGGAAACATAACTTTTTAAAATTCAATATAGATTTGCGTTTGTCTACAGTAGACTCTACACCCTGCAAGATGATAAGCAACGGTGCGATCTTGGAGGAAGGAATGTACTCTGGATAAAATTTGACGACGCATATTGTACGTTTGCAATGGGTAACAGACCTAACAGTAGACCCCACGAGTTAAGATTATACAACGTGTAACAAAAAGGTTCAACAATACTGAAGGGTATGTATGTACTCATCATTATGAACAACTTTTACTATAAGGCCAACCCTGAAATAACGAAAAAATATTAGCTGTTGTTTTAAAAAAAGTTCATTGACCTTAGACAAAATGAATGGCTGCTGTTTTATTTTCGCGTTTTCAGTGTTGGCTCAATTGTAACAGTTGTTCATAATGATGAGTACATACATACCCTTCAGTATTGTTGAACTTTTTTGTTACACATTGTATATTTTATTTTAACGTCTCATGAATTATGTGATTATTTAGTTTTTTATTTACTTTGATAGGTATATTAGTATGATGACGGGGGGTGGGAGGAAGATAGTAGAACTCCTCAAGTAAGCCCTTTGGGCTCATTTAGTTTGTTTTTAAGAAACAAAAAATGTAGGGCCTAAGTTAAAAATGTTGATAAGGTAACAAACATGATTTAACTTCTGCGCTATACAAAAATTTTGTTTGTAGTACTAACTAACGTCACTTATTTTAATCTGCGTTTTTAAGTAGCGCTGTATGTGTGTATTATTTTATTTCAACAATTCCCCGTTTTTTTATAAACCGAAGCTAACAGTATTTTCAAATACAGTATTTTACTGAACTGAATACTCAGAGTGAATCAAATAAATACTTGCTTAATATGAATAAAATCTCCAACAGAGAGTTCGTAGACTTTATCATCTCAATTTCTTAAAACCCTTTCTAAGCAGATAATCGAAATGCGTCGTTAGGAAGGTACGTCTGCGTCTTATATTGAAAGAAAACACTCGAAATGGGATAGACTGCCGAGGGTAGAGTTTAACTGTCTTTAACTTTTGCAAGGGTCGAAAACACGGAGCCCGGTTGGGTCGAATGGACCGTCGACTCATAAATCTCGCGCTAGACAGTAACAATGTGTAGCTGCCTTGTCTTCAGCCCTTACGTTCTACGTACGTACATAATACATAGCCACACTCTTAAACCGTAACACGCGTTGTAATGGGATCTCATGATGCGATAATCTGCTAACGCTTTATGTTGTGCCAACACATTAGAGTAAGGATTTTTCTCTGTTCAGCGTGTTGTAGAAATCAAAGTGCAATTGTACATGCTTTTGCCTTTTCATTCACTTAGAGTAGTTTCATTACTGTTTATACTAAAAGTCTTATACAAATACAATGTGAGTTATTGAGTGTATATGTTACTGCAATGGAAAAATTAAGGCATTGGAAGGATCACCAAAGAGAAGTAGGGCTTTCGCTTTTCTGTTGGATGAACGTGAAAAGCTGAAATCGGCCGCCGAAGCTGCCAAAAACATATTTCCTTTTTCAAAAGTAGCAAGAATATAAATCACGTATGCAATTACATTAGCGTATTATGATAAATAAAGAAACTTGACCAGCAACCAAATTCCTCAAAAACGTATCCAAAAAATGCTTTTCTAAATTATTTTATGTAACTAGCTGTACTCGGCCACGTGTTTCTGTGGCTCATTAAAGACGCGTAATCTAAAGCAAAATCTTTTTCTTCCTGCTTTCGGCAAAGGAAAACTTCGTGAGAAAACCTGCATACGTCCGGAGAAGAAATTCAATGGCGTTTTTTAATCCACCAGCCAACTGGTCAATGTGATTGATATGGCCCAATCGCACTTCGAGGGTAAGCCAAAGTCCAGCAGTCAATTAAAAACTGACTATTTTCAATATCAATTCATAAGCAACGTTGTTATGTCAAAATTACTAATTCAAAATTGATGATGATAAAATCTTTCTCTTTTTTTTTTTTTTTCTTAGTTCTTGTCATCGCACGTTGTGCATTCTGCCAGTGTCAAGTTTATGATTTTTTCAAGTATTTATATGTAAATCAAGTCAAATATGTAATGATATCACAGTCAGTCACACGAAATTAGTCATAGTCGAGTCCAAGTCATGCCCTAGTAAAGTTGTGGCGACTTTACTATGAGCTTATACGGAGTTTTGAAAACAACACAAAAAGACATGTTGCACCACATTATATCACTTGCCCACACTCGTGCATGTAATTCAACACTCAATGAATAAAACACCACCATTTTTAATCATTAATTCGCGAAATTACACAAGTTTAAGAAAATAATAGAATGCAACGACATGATTTTTCCGTGTTCCCGCCAAAACTCCGATAAAATCTTGGAGGATCTAATATGTACAGATTATATAGAAACTTCAATCGTTTTTTTTTATTTATTTTTTATTAGACATAAGCCTTTATTAACTACAGCCTTTATTAATCGAATCGAATGCTTTATGGGTAGTTTATAAATGCATGATAGGATAATATTTGTGTAGGCGACTTCTGACGATATTATTGCTTAATTATATTTTAATTTGATATACAAATATTTGGAAAGGGTTTTTTCGGTTTCGTTTTTTTTTGTTTTTTGTTGCAGTATTTTTGTGGTAGTATAATGTCGTCGGTCCACCTAGTGGGAGGCCTTCCTACGCTGCGTCTTCCGGTTCACGGTCACCACTCAAGAACTTTTCTTCCGCATCAGTTATCAGTTCTTCGAGCGATGTGGTCTGCCCATTGCCACTTCAACTTGCAAACCCTACGAGCTATGTCACTTGTTGCACTTGTGGTTAAACTAGCTAAATTAGAGCCTCATGGTATCACGTGATAACGGGCCAAAAATGTTAACGGCTTGCAGTTTTATGGCCTCCTTTTGCTTAGAGTGTTGATCTGCAGATGAGGAGGAGGTAATTTTTTTGGGCTAAGCTTTCAGTTTTTAGTTTTTTTTTGCTAAGTAAGTACTTCCTGAATTAAAAAGGTTGTTAACTAGTTTTTTGAGATGTTTGCATAATTAGCGCTCTGAGTTAGTTTTCTTAGCTTAACCTTTAACAAATACCCACATAAAGATAAAGGAATTTAAGGGATTAATAAAAAAAACTTAGGTAAGCATTTCTTTACTTTGGAAATATTTAAACCGATTCAACGATGTAGCTTGTATTTTTAAGTATTGAAAAAGAATAAATAATTATTTGTTTTATTCCATACTATATTTAAGGCTTTATTTTTTCACGTGAACTTAAACACAACTTTAAAAAAAACCTAGACCATTTGACAATCATTTGCTCTTAATTTTACATCTCTGTAATGATGTCATATGTCAAATATATAAAAAATATAGCTTGGGCGATGATTGCAAAAAAAACCTTTCTTTTATCACAGAAGATATTATAGTACTACGTACAGAAAGTTCCCCCCGCAAATAAATTTAAATAAATAAGGACTCTATCTACGAGGAAATAAAGTAGCAATTCAACTGGCACAGCGCTGGCTACCGCTTACTATATTCACCTAGATATACCGCTCTCTTTCTATCACGTAGCTCTATCTCTCCTGACGCGACATGTTTGATTTTTTTATATTTACACAGAATAATCATCATCATCATCAGCCCGGAGATGTCCACTACTGAACGAATTAAATACCTAGGTACCTAATTAATAGTTTTTCACAATTATTAATTCCTTTAAACACCCTAGAATGGTTACCTATGCCTACGTATAACAATCTCGATCTTATTATGCACTTGCTTCAGCTACAGAGTATTTATGTTATGGTTTAAATACAGGAAAATAGCTTATCTGTCAATATCCGGAATTTAAACAAAAATATAATTTCGATTCATTCTTCTTCCTTTTATTTAAACACCCGTAAGCACAAAATTATCTTTCATACGGATTAGATCGTTTAAAAATCATTATTTGTTGCAAAAATCACAGAAAAGATGCTTAATTACGCGCGGCGTGGATAGCGTGCGGGCGGCCACTGATCTAAGCTCTGCCATTCGCCTAGTGAATGGGCGCGCCGGTTGGACGTACCTAAACTGCGGAGTGAAACCCCCTGCTTTTATGAAATGGAAGGTTTTTAATACTGTGCTACTGAGTAGTTGTAATCTTTCAGAAGGAACACGTAAACAAACATCAAGATGTTACTCACTGACTCGAACAAAGCAATATTATGTATGCACAAGATAATTATTACAAGAGTCAAAACCCTATTAAGTTTAAGAAAAGTTGTCTTGCAAACGTTAAATTTTAGAAGTTGGTTTACTTCGAACTGTGTAGCTTTGTCACAATAGAAACCTTACTCAACCAGTGTTCATGATACATGGATCCGTTCTAGTAAGCTATAATTTTATATTATGTGCAAGTAAATATATCCGTAGTTGCGGGCGCTGGCATTCTCATGTACTAAGTTTGTATAGTTACGATAAATTTTCATAAATGCAGGCGACACAAGGGGATACAACGCGGACGTAATACACAATTATTATTGTAACAAGCTTAACCCGCTGTGCCGATTCAAACCACTGAAGCGGATCTCGAGTCTCGAACCACTGAATTCGCTAGAAATGAAACTAATAAGAAACTCATAGGTACATGCACTAGTCGTTTATGTAAGGCAAAATAATTATTTACAACAACAGAGTTTTCATCATCATCATTCGTTCCTATGTCTTCACTATGGCAGACAAATTTCAGTGTCACGCGTAAAACATATATCACTCATGCATACATGTATCAACATATATGATTTTATGTACATGGTATCATTTGGGGGTAAAAAACGTGGTGAATTTTGGGAGCGGGCCGAATTTCTTCCGTACGTGGACGAAGTCGCAGGCAACCTCTAGTCCATTATAAACATGGTTGCTGAAAGGGTGGTAAAGTTGCTATATTAGAGCCCTAGAACGAGCCAACTAAGTGATCTCCTTTATGCTAATAAATACTGATATTTAAAGACCGTGCAGTAAACGCTTTTGTTAATAAAATATGCTTTAAGTAGTCTATAATTGAGAGTTTTTCTTTGGAAATTATGAAAATACTAAAACCTTTTATAAAACGAAGATCCTTATAGATATACCAAGGCAAAACGAGCGCGATGTGCAAAGACCATCAAACAGTGCGCACAGCCTCAGAGCCCGGAACTTCTGTATAGCAATAATACAACTACTTTGTTCCATAATACTCGGGAGAGTTTTTTTAACAGGTACTTTTACTAGTTTGCGAAATATCCAGCAACCAAGTTTTACAATCTGTGCATAAAAATTGCTCTTATTTAAAATGAGTTGTGTTTTCGTGTTGGTGCTGTTGTTTAATTATACATTCATTTCCGCCAAATGCGACTGTTCTCATTTTGTAGCATTATTTTTAAAAAAACAGTGGTATTTGACAAAGGTTAAGCAACAGGACTAAAGGACCCTTAATGACCCTTAAGTTATTGAAGAAGAAACTTTTTAATTTAACAAAATGAGTAGAGCTATGGTTGGCCTCTAATCAAAACACAGCACGTGAGCATAGCTTCAATATTTGTGTTAATTTTCGTGAGCAATAGCTACGGATCACGTAAGCGCGCACAATTATTCTATTACGCGATATATGTGAGACATCAATACAGACGCCGGCTGACTGGTCGTTTCACTCGCCCGCTTGATTGGTATTTGGCTATGACTGTAGAGCTGGCATCGGCTACGGACAAAACACACGGCCGGACGCCCATCTCATTCAATCAACGCTGTGGCGAACCGTTATCTAATGAAGAGATTTTCCGAGTTTATGGGTGATTAATTAATATATTTTCATTATGCCAATAATTTAACTATTTCTATTAAGAGTGCGACTAATGCCAGAAAAATAACAGATTTCACCCGCGCTTCTTGCATTAGTTTATAGTCGAAAATCGCATGATACAATTGATGATGAGGATGGGTTTGAGCAATTTAGGTGGAATTTTATTTATTATTCAAAATGTAGGCATGAAATAAAAAAAATAAACAGCTACTGTGCTAAAACATTAGTTTGGCTATGTAATTAGTAAAAAATAATGTGGTGCTGTCGCTGATAATTTAGAGCATTTGAATTAAAACAGTTTTTTTTGTTGATAACTTGTATTTTTATTTTTTAATAAACCAGATTATTTTCCAAAATTCTATTCGGTTACTCGGCTTCTTTAGGTTTTTCCCCTACCTGTAGTATTTTTTTAATCAGAATGTTTACGTTCTTTATCATTAAACTATGTGTTCAAAAATACACCTTTTACTTACTTTTGGCATTAGTCGCCCCTTAACCTGTGCAGTATTAGTGGATTGTTGCACCGAGCGCAAAGTGAATTATTAATGCACGAGTGTTATGTTGGTGCCCGAGCGCACGCGAGGGCGCTAAATGAACACGAATGCATTCATTACTCACTTTAGCAAGGTGCGTAATCTACCTTTCTTTCAAGTATTTATCTACCTATATATATATAAAAAATGATAAAATATACCGACTCAAAATAAAAAATCAAGTTAATGAAAACAAAGTTTAATTCATCATCTTACAATTATTTGACCAAGCCAGTTTTATTCCGCCGATTTTTATTTTCAGTCAGTATCTTTTTGATCTAATGCATACATTTTATATTCAAGTTAATGGGAGACATTAAACCTCTGTGGTAAATTTATATCTAAATAAAAAATAAAAAACGGCTGGGTATATAATCAAAGTAAAAAACAGTGCATTAATGAAAAACTGTGCATCCATGAGGTTTCATATAACATTTCTGCAATGTTTTGGTTCTAAACAAAAAATACGTCCTTTGTGATCGTTTTTGTAGTGATTAATGATAACATTACGTAGTTGAAAGAAAAAGTATTATGAATAACTTACAACACTGTAAACTGCAAAGATATTTTATTTATTTATTGTCAGCCTATAGTTTCTCACCACTATAGGCCTCCCTTGCATCCTACTACCTGGTTCTCCTTTGGAGGCCCTGTTGTGGGGTCGTGGCGGCCCAGTTGTGAGAAATCATCACGCCACCTTCGACTGGGTCGCCCCGAGATCGTTATAAAGAATTTACTTACATCGTAATCGAAATTCCTTATTCGGTCGTTAGAATTGACTTTTAATGTTTTTTGTCAATTAGCAGATTTTGTATTTTAAGACTTGTCCAAAAATTTTAACAATACCTAATTTTACCACTAATAACCTATCTACTGAATTAACAAACGCCGTTGTTTGAGCTCGTAACTAATACCGGGTACATTCATTACGAAACCTCATCATGCTGGACTGTGTAGTTGAGAGTGATTTGTCGTCCTTAGGGACAAATAGGCCACTGGCGAAGCCGACCTCGGTCGGTTGAAAGCTATTTTTCAAGTGCTTTTTTCTATTTGTAAGCTAAGCGGGATTGTGACCCAAAATAGTTATAGAGCTGTAAACGCAGGATGAGTTGAGCAGTTTGATACTATGATAAGCTTGGCCATGACATTAGGTCTCCTTTGTACATTAGTCATCCGTCATCATCTCTACAGAAATTAATAATGGAATACACACAAAATATTTTATCTGTTTTCTAAATTAGTTAGGTTTGTGATTATCGCAAGTTTAAGAAAGTTTTAACATAATAATCGACTTTATAGGTATAAATATAAGAAACGAATAGCATTTTTAATGAAATGCCAGATTTAAAAAAAAAAATCTGGTTATTTATTTTTATTTTTATTGCAGTTGCCTTATACTTAATTAGTGAACATTTTATTTGGTAGTTATCACGGGAAATGAAAACCACTGCTGCAAATAAACATTTATGATTATAAAAATATGTTGACAATAATCTCACTATTTAGTTAAATTAAGCCATATAAATCATTATAACTTCGGATAGCAAATCAAGTAACCTTTGAACCCTGGACTTTTTAACTTTTTGCAAATGTTTCAATAACTTTTGGTATTCTGCGGTCCCCCTTAACGTTCTAATAGCTTTTTCTTTGGATTTAGCGTCGAATTTTTTGTATACTTTATTCCACAATGTATTAAGAACCATTCCATCGACTGTTTTTTTGTCATAGTGGTCACTGCTGCTAACCTGAAACAACAATAAACAATGCTTATTACCTCTATTCATAACTGCAGCCCAAATCACAGTGTATGTGTGTGTGTGATTCTTATAAAACTGCACATCTGAAACACAAATTATTGTAAAAATATTCAAATTTATTTTTGAGTTGTATGCCAAGTTGCGCATGCGCGCGGAGCCGACTTTCAAACGATATTGAACCTTATTCCAAACAATATCGTTTGCAGGTTAGCTTCGCTCGCACGCGCAACTCTTGTCTTGCGTGCGATTTGAAAATAATGCCCCTGGAAGGTTTTCTAGTTTTGCTAAAAATAAGTAAACAAAATTGCGCTACATTGTTTTTGCGGTTTTCCACAACTTTTAGTTGGATGTCTCATTAGCATCAACATTAACTTGGTCGACTGTATATTTTGTAAGTTAGACTGCTGTATGTTCCGAGTCTACTATAAGTAGTCTGCAAGTGCATAATGTTTTTTTTTACAAAATTCAGAGATTTAGATTTAAACAAAAAAAGATCTCTAAAACAAACGAAGTTTTGAAAAATGGTCTTGGGGAGCACTGTATGTATTGTAATTAATTTTGCAACTTTTTGTGGGGTAGGTACCTAAGTTTTTTTGATTTATGCCTCTATTCTCTCTTCTTTTCCATCACATTTAAATATTTTCCCGGATAACGGGAATACAGAACATCAAGACAACAATTGTTGCTACATAAACTATATTTTCGCGCAGTGATCGATCTAAATAGTACAATAAAAAATAGTGACTCAAACAGACAAATGACTGGCAAAACACAGCGTAACTATATGAGATTATTTTTATAATATGTATGTTAGTCAGTAAGGTATATATTATATGGGCCCGTGTTTTTTAAGTAATTCCTGTTGCCTGAAATAAACGGTTATTATTATTATTATAATGGATTTTAGTTTGTTATATAACTCTAGAACATGGTTTTCTAAATTAGAAATTTGTTCGGTGGTGTTTTGGAATAAAACAAATATTCGGTCAAAAACCACACGCTGTATAATTTAACACTTGCCTAAGGACGTTTGTCCACTTCACCAAGATTTCAACGAGCAAGAGATTACGTCTTTGTGACGGCGGCTGTGGACAAACGGCGTAAGAGTACGAAAGACACTAGCACGAAAGCATGACATTAATGAGGGAAGCTCAGCATACTTTTAACTTCATCGTAAACGTTCAAAAGCATTCTAAAAGCAAGCACATAGTTAGGAGGGATGTAATCGTCGGCGTCATTTTCCTCGTATGTATGACATAAATTTGGTAATTTGTGTTGGAAAAAAAACACGCTGTTAACAAATAATATAAGTACATCTATATTATTTGTTCTAATATATAACTAATAGAGGTCACCCGCGACTTCGTCCGCGTACGGAAAAAATTCGGCCCGCGTACGGAAAAAATTCGACCCGCTCCCATAATAGGCTAGATGAGTGTTTTTTTTTTAATTGTCCTATTAAAATGTGGCCCATAAATATAGCTGATTAATGAATAGAATACGAAAATCTGATCAAAAATAAGCAACTTATAAGCATTTTAAAAACATGCTAGACAGAGAGGCGGAACAGCAAATCGTGACGTCACTTCTCTGTACGCCATATAATTTATATTCTGACAAGCAAAGCGTGACGTAATTTTTTGTTTTATGGGAAAGGGACAGAGTTGTCTCTAACCGCTCACAACGCTCATCGCGACCGCGCGCGCCTTCCGTCGAGTCGCCCATACAACGTTCTCGCCGCGTCGCTGTTTGAAACAATGGGGTTTATGGCTCGACCGTAGTTTTACGGTATCCTTTGTATTTTATTTCATTATCTACCTGAATAGACGCTTCGAATGGTATATCTTTTATTCAAATTTGAGGTCCCTACTTTTAACCAGGCCGGTATATACTGACAAAAACACCCGAAAGTAGCCATATGGGTAGAAAAAAAAACGTATATTAAAAACTTGAGCAATGACCCCCTTGTTTTGTGCTCTAATTATGTTTATTGGTATATACTACTTAGGGAAAAAAATAAGAAAATAACATAAAGTTCAGTAAACGCCGGCGCAACGGTTCGTTCGTGACTGGCCAGGTCTGACGTAATTTGCGTAAGCCGGCTTCTCAATTATTTTTTTGCCTGATTGGTTGAACATTTTGAACCGCGGCTTTCAGTAAATGCGATCATTATTTAGTGTAGAAGTGGACAGCAATATTATTTTTGCCCTTGAACGCTTAATTAAAGCGGGATAGGTATATTTCGTCATTGCGAGCGACCGGGAAATATATTGCCCACTGCGGTGCAACGGGTTTTGAGACGCCGGGTTATATATGACCCGAAGCGATTCAAGCGGATAATAAAAAGTTTTAACGCTCATATATATCAGAACATTATTAACCGATTTAAATTATTTTTTCAATAAACATACTATATTTACTTAAATTCTTCATCAAAGCTATTGGTTTTAACGATATAAACATCAGTCATCTACCCTATTCACCACTTTAAATCATCCCAAGCAAATTGTTTACCCCCCTAAATCGTCCCTGTCTAAAATATATTGAAAACAATTTCCGAATTTTCAAAAATCCTTACTTAGTACACCCTACGCATCGAGACGAATACACTCTCCCAAGTATGTACGACCAGCAACGGTTTGGGCTGTGCGTTGTCTGTCAGTCAGTCAGTCAATCAGTCAGGACAGAGCCTTTTATATATATAGATAGTTCTATTATACAGCGTGAAGTATCTGATTTTTATGCTAAAGCAAACGCCTAAAAGTCCAGAAAAACATGCTCAACACTAATAGCACGAAATTGTGCATTAGTGGCATGAATATCAAGTATTGCCATAGGTAATATTATTGTATTAAGCAATTAATAAATAAAATACCAAAAATCAAGTCCTTTAATGTTTGAGCAGCGAATTTTATAATAGTAAGTAGGTATTGTACAAAAACTGTGGCTCAAATATCTATTATAGTGAGAGAGCTAGATTCTATCTATTCTATTCTAGATCCTCCAAGATTATAGTCAATCTTGGAGGATCTAGCTCTCGGCTGGGTATGTAATCAAAGAAGTCAATGAACTGTACTTATTTGGATACTTCTTAAAAGATATAATAAATTGTCATACTCACGAGCTCGCTATAAAAGAGGAGGGTGAACAAAAGAACCAAAAAGGCCACTTTATGTGGCATATTGAGTTACTTTCACCGTGACGGAGCGAATGACACTGAAAGTCGACAGCAAAAGAAAATTTAAGAATGTAATAAACATCCTTTTGCGTAAACGGATCATCTGAGATATGTTTGCTCCATTGTGGAATGGGAACCTGATATTCCAAACAAGAATTTGATTAGCAAAACACAAGAGATTACAAGAACAGACATTACTTTAAGAGTATGGACTAATATACAATGTTTTATTATGAAAACTGACGTGGTTTTGACACATTAAGTGCTAAGCAGGACGCAGCTGCACGCGCGTCGGGCTCTGTTTTCACTCTTTGAAAAAGGTCACCGGATGTGATCGAAACTATAGTCGGAGTATCCGATTTTATTAAACATGAGTATTCCCGTATAAATATACAATGTGTAACAAAAAGTTTCAACAATACTGAAGGGTAACTTTTCGCAATTTCTAGGTTGGTCCTATAGTAAAATTTGTTCATAATGATAAGTACCTACATACATACCCTTCAGTATTGTTGAACCTTTTTGTTACACATTGTAAAATGTTACATTGTGTAAAAGTATCACTATTCCAAATCATTCAAAGCCGTAAAGGTCCTAAGGATATAAAATCTCAACAGAAAGTTGTTCAAACTGTTTTGGCTATGTAGGTTAGTAATACAAAAAGTGGTACTTTCAACAAAAAAAAGTGGTAATTTTTATTTGTGTTCCAAAACAGCCGAAACGATTAATATTCGTTAATATTCGTAACGAGATAATATTCGTTAGTAACATAAGTAAGTAAGTTCGTATAGGATGAGAGGCCAGCCCTAGTGTCAAGAGTAAATATGCCACACGAGGGGCTCCGACATGGCTTGACGGTTTTTTATACAGATATAGCAATACCAACCGGGACCTACAACGTAACTTGTCATCCGACCCACGGTAGCGCGATACAAATGCCACTCAGGTTCACTCATCCGAAGAATGACTGGATCGTCCGTAGCTAAACATCGGTGATCGTTTAGAACCAGCAGGCAGTCAAACTACGCCACGAGCGCTAATTTAGTAACAGTACTAGTATTATAATATTATCTTTGGTAACAGTAACCTATGTATTTTCGACTTTTGTAACACAAGTCGAAAATACAATACCTTCAAAGTACATACTATTAACAGAATAATCCCTCTTAGATTTCTATTTAATATAATTTTCTATCGGCCTTTTCTTTATGTTTTTATGAGGGCTTTACGAGTCCCGCGCTAAGAAATAACTTTAGGCATTGAGTATAATTTTACGAGTGGCTACTGGAGCCCGGTCTTTGATCTTTTATTTATTGCTTAGGAACTACTAAATTCGTATTAATTACAGGTTTCTGTAAATTTACATTATCTCCGAGATACCCAATAAACACAAAGGTGATTCTTCATAGTATAATATTATTATATCGATGTCGTAGTTAATTTTATAAGCACATACCAATAATTAAAATGTTGATAGCAATTTATTAGCATTGATAGAGTTTTATTGAATAAAAGAGTCTTTACCACTAGTTCTAAGTATTATTTCTTTGTGTTGTGTTCATCATTACGTATATCATTTCTTTTGGTAAGTACATAGAATGTATTTATCTATCTACCATATATTTCTCATCTCATATAATAGGCATGATGACTACATTTTTTTTATTACTTCATAAAAAACCTGATCATAAATAGAACCTATCAACGAAAACAAAATTTAAAATAATTCAAAAATAAATAAGTTCTAAGTATTTTAATTTCAAGCTAGGCAGAGAGTGCGCTATACTGAGCTATGACGTCAAGCCTCAGGTGCGGCATACAAATGCTATACTAACACGTGCTTTGCGAGAAAGGGATAGAGCATCCCCTCTCTATCCCCACCTAAAACTTTAAACGCTTATATCTCAGAGATTTATCAGCCAATACAATTTATTTTTTCAGTAAGTGTAATGTATTTAGTTATATTCATCACTAAGCCTATTATTTGTCATAAATTAAACATTAGGCCACACGCCTATTATGGACATGAACGCGATAATTTTCAAATAATTACTTATTACAGAGTTTAAAAAAAGACTACTTACTAATAAATTGCTAAGTTCAAAAGTGATGTTATCTGGCAATACTTGGCTTTCTGAACCTGAAACAGCTCTTGAAACTCAGCCCGGCAGTTTATTTCAATTTCTTCTAGTTCGCTCAACACAGAAATTTACTTTGTTCATTTCCGCGGTCATCTTTTATTTTTTATAACTCCGTTTCGTAACTGACTCGTGGAAAGAAATAAAGAAAATAGTTTATTCTGTAACATCAGTACAAAATAATAATGTAACTATAAGATCACATAGATCAACAGATTCTTGAGAGATGTCACAAAAATGGCCTCAACGCAACATAATGCTGTTTAACAAACAGCGCTGCAGGCTAATATGTAACTGTTCGGGATCGCGATTTTTGATGAAACTTGTCACTTCTCACTGTCCCGCCAAAACTCATTTGACCCTGCAGGGCAGGACGAAACGCCAAAAGACCGTCGGATTTGCTTTACATAATTAGGAAATCAATGCATTCGTTTGTTAACGATAGCGAGAGAAATCCCTCCGTGACAACATGAAGCTGTGACAGTGACAAGTGAAAATTATGTCAAATCGCGATCCCGAACAGTTACATGATTAGCCTGCTGGTTTTCCTTTGAAGACGACTCAGTCATGGGGTATCTTGTTTTATTTAGTCGCTAGCAGTCGCGGTTTAGCCCGATTATCTGGTATGTTGATAAGGTGCAACCCATTTGTCTATCCGAGATAAGAGCTACTACACCAAATATTCAGATTGGTTGTTAAAGTTGAATGATAACTAAGATGCAGTCATGCAATTATCATTCAACTAGACTAGATTAAGACACACGTGTGCTTTGAATATAAAAAAAATGAAATAAATATCGGTGGTAATTTTTCACACAGCGCCATCTAGCCCCAAACTAAATAAAGCTTGTAATATGGAAACTAGATAGCTGATAGAATATATACAAATATTTACTATTTGTAAATACATACTTATAATACCATACTAGACCCAGACACAGAACAAACATCTATGGCCGTCACATAAATGTTTGTCCTGGGGATCTTCAGGTATTGTTATAAAACGGACGTTGTTTTGACACATTTTTGCCAACAAAAGGTCATCGGATGTGATTGAAACTATAGTCGAAATATCCGATTTAATTAAACTTGAGTATTTTCGTATAAATAAAACTAAAACATATCCAGATAATATTATATTATTATATATAAATAAGTATATAACCAAATCCCTATTTATCATGGCCCTGCGTCAAAAACATCTCAGTGGTCATCTCATCTCATCTTAGTGGTTGTGGTTCTGAGAGAGAACCACAACCACTAAGATACCACATTAGAGACCACATACATTAATTTATACACAAATGTGTAATGTTGTTTTTGTAACATCCCTTTAATGTTAGGATTATTAGAAGCATTTTTAAAACTTATTCAAAAATTAGATTTTAAATTTATAAGCAATATATAAAAATGATAAAAAAACCTTTTTAAGTTTTTCTAGTGTTCTAGTTGTTCTAGTTTTTTCATCATCATCATCATCATCATCGTCATTATCAGCCAGGAGACGTCCACTGCTGACACAGGGAGACCTAAGTGAAATAATAATAATAATAATAATCGGCAGCTTGAGCTCTGCCCCGCTGCCGGCGGCACTCTAGGTTTAGGTTTTTTATAATATTTATGTTTTTAAATGTTTATTGTAAAAATCTTAGATTTAAGAAAGAAAATAAATATGTGAATAATAATAAATAATAATGATAAAGATAAGAATGATACTCGTGATAATAATTATTACAATGTGTCAATAAATTAATTTGAAATTCATATTATTATTATAATATAATTATGTATATAGTTTGCAAGGATATTAAGTGATATTGACATTTATTAACTCTATCCGCTGAATAGGTTTGTTCAGCTAATATTCTCTTTTTTTTATGTATAAAATAAACAGGGTATCAAAAAAGTCATGGTGTTGAAGCACTTTAAACTTTACTGCATAAAACTCATCGTCTATTTTAGACTGGGTCAAAGTTTCAAGCTCGTGCTTAAACACAAACTTAGCTTATTTTCATTTCAATTAAAGGCTATTAACATTTCGCCTTTAAGGAATCGAGAAAGTGAAAAAGCAATTCAATTTGGGCTCCTACCTATTGTGAGTGAACAGATCTCTATTTACGTCCAAGCAAATATTATTAAAGGCTCTCTTTATTTCGAAATCTAACACTCAAATAACCTGCTGTGTTATTTTTTCCTTCTTGATATACCTGCACAATACACAAATGTATGAAATTTATAAGTACAACAATTTAACTCTTGAAAAATCGATAACAAGTTTAAAATATATAAATAAACAGAATACGTTGTTATTTTGATCATTTTGATTGTCTCTAGACTTTCATCGGTCTGGATACAATCCTATTTTTTGTGTAGTAGGCTAATTAGTCTTTGTAGTCTGTTGTAGTTAATATAGGCTTATCATTATTTGATTTGAAATTAACAATAAGTATTTTTCAATTTGAAATTGGAATAAAGCAACTGTACTGATATTGTTGCAACGATTTTCACATAAAAACGTCCGTCCACAAAAACCAACTAAATGCGCGGATGTGAATAACGACGTGTTTACCGCCCATGCAAGCACAACATTTTGATGCCGTTTGTAACGAGTCGATAATAATAATATAATAATAATAATGTTTATTTGAGACTATTACAAGGCTTATGAAGTATGTAAATACTAACATTTCTAAAAATATAACTTATTTTTAAATAATATGAAGATAGTTCACTTTCCGTGGGGTAGCCCTGAATCTCACACTATGAGTCCTGTGTCGTGAGATTCAGTGCCTTCCTTGTTAACTACTATGCAGTTATATTATTCGTCCGTATTTACAGAGTAAAAAGTGGGTATCAGAAGTTTTATTTAGGTACCAACCTTTTTTATCACTTATTTTGCAAATAAGCACTAATGCGCCCGTTAAAACACTGCTTAAATAAACTAAGAAACATGATTTGAATTCTGCGCGATACAAAATAGATAGATGACAATTCAAAGTCAAAGTCTATAACAGTTTTAAATATCTTTGTCGGAACCCTGAAACTGACTAGACTTATATGTATAGATTGTACTTGTCCAAACCGATGAGGGCTGAACGCATTAAGCTAACGTTTGAAGATAAGTATAGTGCGCGCCGGATCTAAGCTTCCGGAAGTCTCTAGAAGAGGGGCCTTGACGTCGCGTGAAGCCGACTGAAACCTGACGCGCCGCCATCGTAATGTCACTATTACAAATGATGCAGCCGAGACACGCGATGAAAAATCACAAAGCGACATAAATTACGAGTTCAACTTCTGAGTACTTCGCGTGCTATTGTTGAACAAATCGAACTTTTTTTTACTTGCCTCGCAACATTCCATTTCTTTAGAAAGAATTTAAATGTAAAAGTAACATTTGCTATTTGTCTCGGCAAATTTTTCGTCATAGCTGATGTTGACAACTTTTCTAAACAAAAGTTGTTAACATTCGTTATCGAATAAAAAGGGGTTCCAAAAGCGTGAACAAAAGTCATAGGTTTGCCAATAGTAGAACTAATCTGACGATCTTTGTCAGTAGCAGTGGAGCCACAGATTTGAATAGCTGCTCTGGGTCAGAGCAGCCATTGTCCTTACCTTTGCTGCCAAGGAGGCATAGCTGATACGGAATCCCAGTGGATCTATGAGTATCATCCCAGCTATGAGTGTGAAGGGTTATTATTAAAATTCTTTGATGCTATTTTTCATAATAAATAAAATAGTACTATTTTTTTTTACATAAATCTGTATTTGATACAAGGTACAGGTTTATGTATAAATTATTGAGAAAAAAATAATAATATATAATACAGATTATTTAATTTTAAAAACCTTACATGTGTATACTCCAGCCTAAGTTGTATATGTGTGTATACAGGGCTATAAGCTCGGGGTTCTATTACGAAAGGAGGTCATTTATTTTTTTATTATGGGGTGAATCCTGATATCGCGAAAAAAGTCACTGTGCTCTAAGACTTAGGAGTGAGTCTGTGCAAAGAATTTGAGCTATTTAATTTCTTAAGTTTTATCGCATTAGAATATATTTTTGTTTGTTGTATAACAAAACGTCACAGTGCTCAATAAGGTATCTTTTTTACTTTTGCATAAATAACATTATTCTAACTTCATAAAAGGTAAGAGCTCACACTTAGTCGGAGTAATTAATTCTCTTTACATTGAAATCTCAGAACTGACGGCTTTCACGTCTTTCGTATTTCACAATACGCAATTATTTTCTTTGTACTAGATAAATTAGGTGGTAGGTACGTTTCAAATTAATTAATTCCCAGAATTAAAACTCTTGAAACAACAAATGGAGAGAACAATAAGTTTTCCAACGACCACTGTTTGGACGTTTTGGGCATATCACATAAGTAGCAACATATGGGTACACCATAAGTGCAGTTAAAATACCGATTCTCTCGTCTTTTCCTGCTGTCAAGAAGCAATCACTGGATAGTATTTTATCAACCGACTTCAAAAAAGGAAGTTCTCAATTCGACTGTATGTTTTTTTTAAATACGTACTTTTTTATATTTGGCGGAATTATGAATTGATTTTGATTATTATTTTTTTGTTTGGAATAAATCAACATAACAGGAAACATGAAGATGTCATCCAGGTAGCCGAAATTGAAGTCGGTTGTTTATTTTTAAACGCGTGTTATATAAATAATAAGGTGACACAACGATTTTCTGAAGTCAGCCCACAGCAAGTTTGTGGGGTTTACAATACGACAATTAACCTCAACTTGTATCTTAGTACAGGAAAGCAGTATAAGGACTTGATTCAAAGAAATAGTAAAATACTTTTCTATCGCTCTACCGGAAGGATCTGATCAAGATCCACGAGGTGTTCAACTGCGATGAAAGCGTTTTCTTTTCACTGATAACCGAACAGGATATCAGCAAGACGCGTCTTTAGAAATCTTGTTCCTGTAAATAATAAATATCAAAGTGTATAGAGATAGCTTATACATTAGAATAACACTTATGCAACATATTAATCCAAAAAGAAACTTTAAAAAAAAATACGACTTCACATTAATATGGGACCACCTATTACCCTTACAAATAAAAACAGAATTTTCAAAATCGGTCCACAATTGACGGAGAAATCGGTGAACATACATACACAAATTAAAAAATTAAAAAAACATACATACCGTCGAACATAGAGAACCTCCTCCTTTATTGAAGTCGGTTAAAGAGCGAGCACTACTGTTTCTATAAAATATTTCATAGCTACTCATTGCCTATAATTTTTTAGAAGGTCGTTGCTCAGACATCGCTGCCTTCGTGTAATTTCTACCGGGAAAAATATTCAACCGGTACGTACCAACCGTCCGAACTCAAAACGATTTTTTATGCCGATACCTTGGCTATTGGTTGTAATCAAACCATCAAGAAAAATATGGACCAGTTTACGAATGACGAAACGAAAACAAGTTTGAGAAACTAAATGGAATTTCTGCTCTTTACTAGGCAAGATACAAATAGATTACTTTAAATTGTAACGGGTAAGCCAACGAAGCTATCCTAAACACTTATGTTAGTAATAGTTGAAAAAATAAATAAAGAGCATCATTCTAAAACAGAAATTTCGAAAACAAAGGACTGTCATACATTAGTTTTCACCCCCTAAGGGGTTGAATTAAAATCGATTACTTTAAACGTGTAACGTGTAAGCCAACGAAGCTAGTCTAAACACATATTATGTAAGTAACAGTTGAAAAAAAATTTTAGGTTCCAAAACTTAAATTTTCAAAACTTCAAAAACAAAGGACTTTCATACAATAGTTTTCACCCCCTAAAGGGTTGCAAATCTTTTCTTGCACTACGCATGAAAAGCAGTGGCTTTGCGTTGTCAGTCAGTAAGTGACTGCTGTAGTGTAGATACAGCCACACACATCCTTGGCACAATCATTATTATTTTATAATACAAACCCCGTTAACGCAACACTTCACCATATAGCAACCCCAATTTATTTCATGAAAAACTAAGCAGCATCAAAAATAACCAATTACACAACTCCTGACTACGCTTACAAACGTACCCTCCAGAAATAGATAGACACCGCAATGTACATTATACACCCACAGCACAAGCATCAACTGATGGAAGTTGGCGTAAATACCACAACAGAAAACCGGGCAGAAGCCAAGAAAACAAAAAGAACTGTGCTTGAAGCAGGCTACCAGTAACTTATTCCTAGAAATCATAAACCAAATTTTGTGTCGTCAATTACGCCTAAGAACAAATAAATTGGGCATGATACAATTTGTCAGTTGTAATAAATAAATCATTAAGTAATTTGTTATTAGTTTTTTTATTCGTAATCATTATTTTGTTTTGTATGTAGCATTGAGCTAATATCTAAAGAGTCACAATCTCTAAGTGAAATCAGTCAAAAAAAGTTCAAGTCGATCAAAAATAACTTTTTTAAAAGACGTTTTGAATGACTTGGAGTTTTGGCCGAACGGTTTTTTTTGCACATTTGTGAATCTATAGATATCAGCTCAATGGTATATAGTTCTTATTTTTATCATAGCCATAAGATATCCACTGCTGGACGAAGGCCTCCCAAATATAGGGGTGGTAACTCAAAGTATATAAATGTAAAAAAAAAAAAAAAATTATAAGCTAACTAGTTATTGAGCCGATGTTGTTGTTTTTTTTTAACTTTTTTTAACTTTACCAAATTAATGTTGTTATAACAACCATACACTGGCTCACCGCTGACACAAACGTTATCATGTACGAGGTTAATTATTAAACACCTATTGCTATTTTACAGTCAAGATTTTGACGCTAACTAAGCTAGATGAACTATATATACGTGTACTAGCTAGCCCGATGATCTTAAGATAGTTTAGCTCGCTTAGTTCGCTTAGTTAGTTAAGTTAGTCGGTTTGCTTAGTTACTGGTGCGAAATGCGGCTTAGTGTCAGCAAACAATTATTATTTGTCTAACTCCATACTGACTGGTACAGCCATTTGCCATTAGCGTTTACCTTAATAATGTCTGACGCTGCAGCCTACCACAACATTTTTTAGTTCTGCATGAGATAAAGATTTATGGGGATTCTGGCGGCTCTACATTTTTTTGATGTTACACGCGCAAATGGAGTTGGCTGAGTTTTTAGTGCTGTGAGATAGAGATAGGACACATTTTGTGTTGTTTAGTCAACAAACAAATATGTATTATTGGTTTCAAATTATAAAAGCAAATAAATTAAGACATACGAGTAATTTTTAAAGGAATGTTATTCTTACAATACAATAATTATTGACACTATAGAAAGGTCATTACAAACATAATACACTACAGATAGGCACAAAAAGCGGTCTTATCGCTAAGAGCGATCTCTTCCAGACAACTCTCGGATGAACAGGAAAAGTTAAAAAAAAAAAAAAGTGAAATAGGGACGGTGGAAGTGCAAAAAAGAAAATGGGATGAATGAATACTTGAAATAAACAAGATTAAACGAAAAAGTTTACACAAATAGATATAAATATTGATTATATAACATGTTTCTAAATAACAAAACGTCATGATAGAATGGCATAACGGAATGTTTTATTGCGTTTAAAAAAACTTCTTTACTTGACTTTTAATCCCACTTATTACACATCGGCAGAGTGCCCGATATGCAGGGGTCAATACCGTTCAACGTAGCAAATTCTTGCTACTAACTGTTTATTATTTCCCGTAGAAATATTGTGAAGGTCCTAGTCATAAGAAATAATACATGACCCATACGCTACTATAAGTGAAAACATATAATTAGCTTTCTGTTTTTATTTGTATATCTTTAACTTACAATAGCAGTTGGTTTTCCAAAAACACTTTTATTTGGACTTGTTGATTTGCAACGCCCGTAAAGGGCGTTGCTATGAGTATAACTATGGCTATGAGTATAAGTTTCTAATTGGATTAACAGCTTTGTACACCACTTAGTAGAGAATTTATGAATTTACTTTAAAATCATTAAAAGCTTGTACATTTTAAAACAACGTTTTATAGTGTACTAGAGGTCGCCCGCGACTTCGTCCGCGTACGGAAGAAATTCGGCACGCTCCCAAAATTCACCACTTTAAATCATCCCGAGCAATTTTTTTAGTCCTTAGTTATTGAACTGAATAGTTATAGTATATTCTTGTAATCTGTTTATCTGTCTGTCTGTTGTGTGTTTTGTGTCTGTTGTTTTTCTGTTTGTCTGTTAGTGTTTTTTATTTATTTATTGTATTTTAATTATGTCAAGTAATTAAATAGTCAAAAATAAATAATTTTACTGAAAAACTTGGGCACTCGGCCAAGTCATGCATATTTGGATTTACCAAACCTTTAAAAAAAATATGTTCTATTAATGTGGGACCCCTCTGGGGGCCCCTCTCTTGTGAAGGCCCCGGGCAGTTGCCCTGGTTGCCCTCCCTTAAATCCGATCCCGGGCTACAGGCCTTACAGAAAACCTTACTTGTATCAAGTACTATTATTTATTCTGTGCTTATATTTAGGAGCATCATTCGATTTCGAGCAATACAAAAATAAAGTGCGCAATTACATAACGTAACTAATGTCATTTTACTTTAAGTAGCTTTTTAAGTAAGCCTAAAAGCCTAAAGCGTCCCCAAAACTTTAACATATAATAAGAAAATAATTTGACTTACAGCTTTAAAAGTTATTTCTAGCCTGGGACAATATAAAGAAAAATCATTTAATTTACAAGTTCAAGGAGTTCATTTGGTAGATAAGATTCGTAGTGATACCTATTATGAAGCTAATTATGAAGCTATGGGAATGCGGAAATGGATGAACTCGTACTGCTGTTGGACGCCCAGTTTTTTATGCTTGACAGCTTTGATTATATACCTATTATATATTATATTTATATAATCAAAGCTGGACAGACTTCGTGTTTTGACCACATCTTACCTAATATAGCAAAGTGGCGGTTCTTACTGTGGCAGGTTAGAACTCACTATCAGTCGATGCGGCTTCCTCAAACTAAGTAGACTCTACAGATAACTTCAAAAGGATTTTAGTATTTTCACATTCATATTCATTTTATTATAGCATTCCACAATGTTTCAATGTTGATAAGGAGTTAAATAACGTAGTTTTTATAACGTGGTTTTTAATAATTTACATATTTTTTTCTTAGTTCTTGGCATCGCACGTTGTGCATTCTGCCAGTGTCAAGTTTATGATTTTTTTCAAGTATTTATATGAAAATCAAGTAAAATATGTCATGATATCACAGTCAGTCACACGAAATTAGTCATAGTCGAGTCCAAGTCATGCCCTAGTAAAGTTGTGGCGACTTTACTATGAGCTTCTACGGAGTTTTGAAAACAACACAAAAAGACATGTTCCACCACATTATATCACTTGCCCACACTCGAGCATGTAATTCAACACTCAATGAATAAAACACCACCATTTTTAATCATTAATTCGCGAAAAAACACAAGTTTAAGAAAATAATAGAATGCAACGACATGATTTTTCCGTGTTCCCGCCAAAACTCCATAATTTACAATTGTGGACCCCGTCGGGCACAGCTAAATGTTAAAGGTATGATAGAGAGGAAAACTTGCAGTATCGTATTAGATTAAGAATAACACTATAGGTTAGAAAAAGTTCAATATATTTTTATCCATGAGGTATTCTTCGATATTATAATAAATGTTTTATTAGGAGGGATTTTAGTTGTTTTAAAAAGTGTGTGTCTGGTTTTATGTTTTATCGAGGCTGGTAACTTATTATATATTTTAATACACATTACAAATGGGCTATTTTAATACGTGAATTTTCATTTGAAGTCGCAAAAAAGTACTTGGTGAAGTTTCCGTTAGGAAGACTTAGACAAGTCTTACAGGGCTCATTCGGTAACCAGTATTTTTTTCTTGCCGGATTATCATTGTGGTTGACAGTTCTCTGTGGGAAAATAAATATTTGCTGACGACCCGGAAGTTAACTAGTTATTTAATCTGAAATCTGCTTACGCTTCAGTATAGGGTCTAGTAGGTAGGTTAGTAGGTAGTAGGGGTTCAGTATAGGGTACTGCCTTGAGAGCAGTAGGGTGTGGCGTCGATTCCTACCCAGGACAAACATTTATGTGATTAAGTTACATTATGATGTTTATTTTTTTTCTGGGTGTTATATGTATTCACAAAAAAAAATACAAGAAAATATTGTATTATCTAGGTGGATCCCATCGTACAAGCTTTGCTTAGTTTGGGACTAGATGGCGCTGTGTGAAATGTCCACCAACTGTTGATTTGGTTTCGTTTCCCAAGAAGCGTTTGTCACTAAAACGATACGGTCATGTGAGCATAGCATTGTATCTGAGTTAAGAGCTTTTGTAACACCGACTGGGATATAATCATTCAGTTCTTATTCTGCTACTCACTCTCGCTTCATTCCCAAATAATTAATAGCAATACATAGATAGGTTCAATAAGTACAAAAATCGAAAAAGTTACGCGTTTCAAAATAATCTCTTTAGAGTATTAACAATGATAACAGATCAGTTTATTACGTTATCCTTATACAATGGTCCTCGAAACAAGTGAGTTAATGTCGGAATGTTTGGTCGGATCGCCTCAGGACATCGAGAATATTAAACTAACTGCCGAGGGTAATGTATTACCGCTTAGTCGTGTGTTTGATTAAACCAGCACTGGCTATGTATTCTCGTATCAAACTCCAACTACGAATTATACTTAGTATATTTTAAACCTATAAGAACTAGGCACACAGCATTTGTTTTGAAACATACGGTTCGAATTAGCTCTACACACGTCGCGAGGCTCGCTTTAGACTGATTTCGATATAATTATCTGCACTTTGATTGATCGAGTTGCTTCGGGCAAAAATAAGTGCTGTACATTTTACTGTAACATTAGCGATCCTCGCTCTAGAATGACTTCGATATATGTTAACTTTGAGATATATTATTGATCGAGTTGCTTCGGTAAAAAATAAGTGCCGTACACTGAAACAAATGCGTTGTAACATTAGCCATCCTCGCTTTAGAGTGACTTCGATATACGTGCACTTAGAGATATATTACTGATCGTGTTGCTTCGGCAAAAATAAGTGCCGTACACTGTAACAATCGTACTGTAACAATAGCGAGGTTCACTTTGGAGTGTCTTCGATATATGTGCACTTTGAGATATATTATTGATCGAGTAAAACATAAGTGATGTACATTTTATTGTAACATTAGCGATCCTCGCTCTAGAATGACTTCGATATATGTTAACTTTGAGATATATAACTGATCGTGTTGCTTCGGCAAAAATAAGTGACGTACACTGTAACAATCGTACTGTAACAATAGCGAGGTTCACTTTGGAGTGTCTTCGATATATGTGCACTTTGAGATATATTATTGATCGAGTAAAACATAAGTGATGTACATTTTATTGTAACATTAGCGATCCTCACTCTAGAATGACTTCGATATATGTTATCTTTGAGATATATTATGATCTAGTTGCTTCGGCAAAAAATAAATGCCGTACACTGTAACAATCGTACTGTAACATTAGCGATCCTCGCTCTAGAATGACTTCGATATATGTTATCTTAAAGATATATTATGATCGAGTTGCTTCAGCAAAAAATAAATGCCGTACACTGTAACAATCGTACTGTAACATTAGCGATCCTCGCTCTAGAATGACTTCGATATATGTTATCTTTGAGATATATTATAATCGAGCTGCTTCGGCAAAAAATAAATGCCGTACACTGTAACAATCGTACTGTAACATTAGCGATCCTCGCTTTAGAATGACTTCGATATATGTTATCTTAAAGATATATTATGATCGAGTTGCTTCAGCAAAAAATAAATGCCGTACACTGTAACAATCGTACTGTAACATTAGCGATCCTCGCTTTAGAGTGACTTCGATATATTATGTGCACTTTGAGATGTATTATTGATCGAGTTGCTTCGGCAAAATAAAAAACGGAGTCTCGAAGAATAAACTTTTAAATTGGCACGATGTCAATAACCAAACTTATCGAATGGCAAAGAAAATAATTAAGTCTTTGAATTGTACTGAATGAACTTCCCGCGAATTGCAATTATTTTTAAGCCTTTAAGTGAATTGGGACTTCGAGAAGTTGAAATATAATTATTCGTTGGAGCGAGAAGCTTTAATATTGAACTGTTCAATACTATATGACCGAAATATGAAGGTAATGAGTAAGTTTTTTTTTTTATTAGTGCGTAGTCTTCCAAATTCCGAATACAATATGATACAAAGGGTTATGATTTAACGAGTCAAATGTGTAACACCCCATTTGTGTCCCCCCAATATTTACGGTTTCAAGTCGAACGGTCTCCCAATTAGGCACCACGGCTTATATTAGGTAGCCAAATAAACGTAAAGCCACGGTTTTAGGCCAAATTCTAATATCGTATCTGTCATATAGCCCACGCGGGCTAAGCCGCGGGCAACATATAGTATTATTATATAACTGAAACACTTATTGAATGACTCACCGCAAAATTTCAACCGAAACCAATCTGTGGTCTCTCTATCTGTGGAGAAAGATCTGGGTGTAGGGTGGCATGCTGCGCGGACTTTTTTGCGTACGACGGACTGCGACGTTTTTATTAAAATTGATGTCAAAATGCTTTTTAACAGTTTGGTTAGGGCGTCCCCTTAATCAGAAATAAATAAAAAACCTGAAATTTAAAACTACATGTGGCAATGATATGGAGTCTTACAAAATAACTCTTCGGTGAAAAAGAAATAGCATCATGCGTGGGATGCCAATAAGGAGACCCACTTGGTACATACATACAGTTGAACATAGAACCTCCTCCTTTTTTGAAGTTGGGTAATAAACAGGGAATGTAGGGAATCTGCCGCGTCTGCTTTTAAGCTAGTTAGTTAGTTTAGCTAGTTTATGATGCGTTAGATTGAGTAGTTTGTGAACAAGCTCCTACTCTTTTTTTGTGTCCTTATTCTAGCATTAGTGTATTCTTTTTTTGGCAATAAAAATATTTTTATTTTTTTATCTTTAGTTTTATCTAGAATCTTTAGTCTGAGGATTAACTCTATAATCTCGGACTTAAACTTAAAATTCAATGTGTGGTACCTTGATCCTTGATGACGGTTCATTAGGCGGAAATGCATCAAATGTATTGGGTGATCTTAGCCCATCATCCAACGCTTTCATTCTGTAAGTTTATCACTGAATTGCGATAAATGTGAAATTTGTATCCCCGAACATATTCAAGATAATATTAGAACAACCATTAATCAAAAGTTTAATTCTTAAAGTACTAACATTAGTGTCAAAGCTAAACCTCACTAACTCTGTTAGGTTCTCCAATACTTTTGGAGGCAATTCCACCTTTGTTAACGTCAAAATTGTTTATATTTTTTTTAATAATTCGCATCGCCTTTTTCTAATTAAACCACACATGGCATTATTCATACTTCGGTTTTGTCTTTATACTTCAAAATGTATTTGCTACGTAATTTTTTTTGCCATTGTGGTATTTTCTTTCGATTACTGATTTGTTCGATGATTTCGCCACTTCTGTACCGCGGTCCCTTAGCCGAGCGTTGGTATGGGACGCTACTTGCGTGGATACTGGACACTCTGGCACCTTCACATGTCGGCAGTTCCGCTCGCACTTGCTGAGAGTTACAACAGAACAGGCTCAGCTCAACAAACAAATAAAATATCCTCTTTCGTAATGCGCCATACTAAGCTCCCATTACAAGTTTGTTGGGACAGTGGAAACCATAGGTCCGCGCTTAAAAAAAAAGTTAATGATTTTTCGAAGCGACTGGTACTGGTACTTTAGGGGATTCCAGAGCTGGTGCCTACTTCTCCCAGAAGTTAAGCATCACCGTTCAATCATTTCGTGCTCAATGAAATGCAGACCAAAAATATTGCCTATTTAAAAAGACATTCTGAATTTTATAAATAGTAAAATAATTATTTTCGTCAGTGATATTCAGTGTTGCAATCGCATATGGTAAACTCACATCAAATTAAAGTAGTAATGGTTATCTTCATGACTGTTGGCACGTGCAGTCGATTATGCATGCAAGTAGGGAGTGTCATCTACACTGAGCATTTAACTGAACAACATGCACTGCACCCGGAATCCAATGTGTTAATTTTGAACATATTTATACAGCGTGAGGTTGCAGTGCGACGTATTTTGGTAATAGTTTTACAATGGGGCGCTTCCAAAGTTTGAAATTTTCTGTGCGCACTGTTACAACTTCGTAAATTTTTCTTTTTTAAATAAATTAACATTCTGTTGAATGGTATTCCATAAAAAAACAAGGCAGCGTGGCCTGGCTCACGTACAAAGCTAAGCGTTGGCACTGTGCTTACATTTTCCGTTTAAAATGTACGAAACGAGCCGAGCGGTGTCCGAGGCAACACGTGCGATAACATTACCGGTCCGATAGCGCGAAATAATCCCCTTAATGCGCAAAATAAACGCTAGCTGCATTGACAATGGCTAATTAAATTAATTACAGAGAAAATTAATTGCGCATGTGAACTCATTCGCGCCCTTAACTGTTTGCTTTTAAGTTACAGTTGTGTACTTGAACCCATTGCATCAAATATCTGCACTTTGACGGTACAATGGCGTTCGTGAAACGATCAATTGCATATGTCAATTGTGAAACAGGCCACCGACTCGCGCCCAAAACGCTCACGGCCATACACTATTGAGTTCATAACGCATACATCCGAGGACATGTGCGCGTGCGCTCTTGGCGCAATTCTAATGCTTTGTTACATGATCATAGAGAAAATTAAATTTCAATTGATCGTCTCGTTCACCCTGTAACAATAGTGTTTGAGATTTCAGCTGTTATCTTTCAATACTTTTAGCTGCTGTGATTTCTATCATATTCTTAGATATAATTTAAATGATTCTTGATTCATATGTTTTGAATTTCGTTAGATACCCTTTGATTAACAGTTAAGCGACAGTTGTCTACTATCGCACAAAGAGAATATTAAAAGAAATCCAGGAGCATACCCATGAACCTTTAAAGCATGTTCTTTAATGAAGACACAACGCGAAATATTCATTTTTTAAGCCAGGATTTACATGCATCTATTACGTAAGATGATGGAAGCATTGTTCTTGTCGCGAGGGCACAGAATAATTTGGCAAAAGCTGCGTGAGGTACGCCTGGTATATGCTCCCAATCTGTTGAGAACAGGCGCTTCCGGTGAGGCAGAGACACGCGCCTCGCCGCCGCCGCTCTGACATACACCCTACATTTATTTGCACGACGCAGATTAATTCCACATCATCCGACACATATCCACAGAGTTCCGGCCATTTTCTAGTATAATCTGAACAAAACATATTGCGATAGACGCTATTGAATACTTATCGTCGACATTTAACGCGTGTAGACAGAGATATTTTATTGAACACGGTCATACGGATTTTTTTTTGAGCCCCTTGCGTACAAGTGAAGCTTTTTTTCATTCATAGCATCGCACTTCGTGCATTCTGCCAGTGTCAAGTATAAACGTATGATTCAAGTATTTTATAGTATCAAGTCAAATAAGTCAAAAAATCATAGTCAGTTACACAAAATTAGTCACGGTCAAGTCTAAGTTATGCCCTAGTAAAGTTATGGCGACTATACTACAAACTTTCACGGAGTATTGAAAATATCACGGTAATACATAATTTTACCACATTATATCACTTGCCCTCACTTATGCATGTAATTCGACACTTAATATATAAAACACTACCCTTAATTTTTAATCATCAATTCATGAAAATCACTAGTTTGACGAAAATAATATATGCTGCGACATGATTTTTCCGGTTTTGCGCCTAAACTCTTAGTAGTAGTAAGTAGTAGTTAGTAGTAGTTATAGTTTCGGCATATACCATGTAGTCTGCACCTATAATTGTGGTGACGTTTAGCTAGTAACTAACATACCATGTATCAGATGTGGGAAATGACGTACATCATGTTGGTGTTCTTAATAAATAAATAAATAAATAATATAATTATAAACTTTTATTCTGAAATTAAAAGTGTAGTTATGGTATATTTACTTGTATATATGATTATTATATACTCTACGGGAAATATTATCATTTTGTTATAATTTTTATTGACTTTGAAAAACGTGGCTGAAAATAAAATGTTTATCTACCCCGTTGAGCGGGGTGTCATTAAAAAGGGAATTTAAAATCATTACAAGTGTTCTCATCTGGTAACTTTAACAATTATTTTTTATTTTTTATTTTACCGAGTTCAATTTGGTTTATATGGACGACATATTTTTTTCCAGTTATTTTGATTTAAAAATCAAACTACAGAACCGATTTTGATGACATTTCTATAGGTCTAATCTAAAAGTATATCCTTTCAAACAATTTAACAAAAAAGAATTCGGTTCACAAATCGGTGAACATACAAAATAAAAATATACAAGCGAACATAGAAACTTATCTTTTTTTGGAATCGGTTAAAAACTCCTTAATTAGTGTTATGCCGTGAATATATGCAAACAAAGGAAAAGGCTAAAATAATCACAGGTTACTTTTTATTCCGGAAAAACAAACAAATACAAATACAAAATACTTTTTTTTTAAATTCAAGACAAAAAAAAAATATACACACACAAAAGTTCATACAAAAGAAAGAAATTTAAATAATAAATAGTGAGCAACTATATTCTTTATCACGAAACCGATCCCAACTCAGCGTATAGCTGGTTGCTAACAACCAGCGCTGGTTTTCTGTTAGGACTGGCAGGCGACACAAACGTGTTCTCTACAAATGTAGCCACAGGTGAAACTACGAGTTGCAACTAACAACGAATAATTTACGAGATACGATCATGAACATTTGTTGTTGTAGTCTACTTACACGTTATAATTGTTTCCAGGAAACCCGCACAACTATGTTTTCATATTACCACCTGCTCGACAATGTCCAATTACATGTTACGCAATCTCAACGTAAGGCAAGGCATTATATCCCGAGAGTTTTTTTTTTAGAGCTATAACGTGATTTGAATCTGGAACGTTAAAATTCGTATGAAAACTTTTAGCATAGATACGGGCATTGTGAAGAAAGTATATTCGAAAATCGAACTGGCCACCATAGGCATAAAACAAAAAAAACACGTCTAGTCTGAATTTTTATTGTCTCACAGAGGTATGAAAAGTAGAGTATTCATCTCTAGGATCTCTGGGAACTCTGGGCTATAATAATAGTAGTTATTGATTTGACACTTAGTTACGAAACGCGACAAAGAGCTTGCTATGACACGACTTGACAGATTTTATAATATTTCCTCTAGTGAACGTTTTACAGTGCCACCTAGCCCCAAACTAAACAAAGCTTGTACTATGGGATCCAGATAACTGATACAATACTTATGTTAAACTAGAGGTCCCCCGCGACTTCGTCCGAATACCGAAGAAATTCAGCCCGCTCCCAAAATTCACCACTTTAAATCATCCCGAGCAAATAATTGTCGACGTTGTCTGTCAGTAATTAAATCAGTCATTCAGTCAGACATTATGATACGAGTGTGCTATGTTGGTCATTACACTAGAGGCGGTATTATGCGCGCGAGCCGCAGGCGAGCGCGATAAGGAAGCCGAGAGCGTAATGACTAATAGCACAAGAGTTCCATACGACTGTTTTCGTCACACTTGCGAGGAAAAAACATTTTTTTTGTGATAATAATCAACCACGCAGCGAAAACGTCAACAAACATTTGCGGAAAATGGCGCCCAAATCAGTAATGCGCGCGCAGGTTGACATTTACTTCAGCGGCATAAGAACTCTTTGTTGGTATTACAAAAAAACTGTAAGTATTACCCGGCTATATTAAGAGTCCTTCGTATACGTACGTCTAATTGCAGTCACGTACAAACTTGACTTTACCGGGTTATACCTATTATAGTACAAGTGCCGTAATGTAAAGTAAAAAGCACGCATGTGTAATAGCTTGGATTATGAGCCTAAAAGCGATGTAATAAGATCTATTTTACGAGCAAGTGTGATGAAAAGATTCTTATAGTATTAGATTTTTTGTAAATACCTTATAATACATAACACATAACAAAAATCTATGTTCGTCACATTAATATTTGCCCTGGGTGGGAATCGAACCAACACCAACGCCCTAAAGCTCAAGGCAGACATAAACTGATTTCACATCGTGGCGGGCTGAGCCAAGTTAAGCCAGAGTTAACTGTAGCTCAATAGTGGTCCAGTACTGCAAAGTCAATACAGCCCGAAATATTTTCTACGTAAAATAAAAAAACATATTATAAAACATTTGACCCTCTAAAATCCACAGGCAGTTGGTGTTTAACTACTATATTAGCTCTGGTAATTTTCATAGGATTAAAACAAAGTGACCCGGAGCATTAAAGGCATCTGTTGGTGTGAACGTAAAATAAGAAAAAAGCTCCCTTCGACCCGTACCATTCGCCTAGCAATAAAAAGTAAGTCGCGGCGTATGTCTTACGGCAAAGCCTTTTTACAGTCTCGAATAATACTTGATACAAAACTCGTAGCCTGGTCTCTGAAGACTCAAGGTTTATTTCACTGAGTTTGGACGAGACCTCGATATAATGCTTTTACCAATATATTGCAGAATTATTTTACAATGTAATTATTTTATTATGATTCGAATATTTATCCACTTTAGTAAGTACTTGACATTTTAAGAATAAAAAAAGGAAAAAAGATTAACGGTTTTTCGATAAAACGCGTTTTTACAAAAAATGAGCTCTTTTATAAAACTTTTCCCGTTTTCAATAATTGGCACTTTAGAAAAGTGACGTAAAAGTTATCTTGTTACGTACTAGAGACACAATTAATTTTTTCTGGAAGGTTCTTACTTAATTCTTTCTCCGCAAACAAGATACTTCTTTACATCTTAGTAAGTAAAGTCCTATTAATAAAACAGTAACACAATTAAATCTGGTAATTAGACGTTTAATACAATACGAGTATGCACAGGTGACAAGACATACGTAACCTAATGATATGAACGCTGGAAATTTTATGTAGGAAATGACGCCATTATCATTATTTAAGCTTCATTTGATATTTTTCATTTATCTACGGATGTGAAATTCCTCTTCATTGGAAGAAGAAAGCGTCAAATTTTGTAAAGGACATTATATCAGACCTCTGAAAGCAATAACGATTTGTTGCAAAAACCAGCCAATAAATCCATATTTTTCTCGAGCCAGACTAGAGCTATAAATTTCGTACCGGAATACTATACCGACGCGTATGGTTGCAAAACAATAAATTGCGAATGCTGGCCGCACACACTAGTTATATTCATAAACCAATAAGCAAATAAAGGTTTTATTTAATCAGTAGTTTTGACCATATCATTGTATGGATAATGATCAGAAAATGTGTAGAGCCTATTTTTCAACCACCTTCAAAAATATTGTTTTGACGATTCTTTTTTTGTTGGTAGGTTTTCAGAGGTCGTCGTCAGCTATAAGACGTCCACTGCTGGACGAAGGCCTCCCAATAGAGGGGTGTTGCCATAATTCCCACGCTTGGCAGGCGGCTTGGGGATCGCAGAATGCTCACCACCGTTAACCAAAAGGACGCTGCTGCCCGTCCTCCGGTGGGTCTGGTTGCAGTTTAAGGACATACCCAGGTCCACTTCAGAGGTGGTCCCATATAAATGTTCAGTAGTTTCGTTTTTAAAGCCAAATTTATGGAAAAATATAGATGTCATCCAGGTAGTCAAAATTGAAGTCGGTTGTTATTTTTTTTAACTATTATTCGTGAGAGAGAGAGAGAGCTAGTTCCTACGAGTTCGTGGACAAGTAATTTTATATACTACCACAAAATCTACTCAAACACACAAGGACTGGGTCCAGATCGATGAAAGTCTAGAGACAATCCAAATGCTCAAGCCTACTGCAGTTAGCATGCTGCCGGCGTTGCCTCAGTGAAAGGCAATGATTATACGTTAGGCCAAATAAACAGTAGCATTTTGATCTATTTAATACTATAACACTTATTAACCATTTTTTTTTGTGTGGGGCGGACTTTGGTAGGGGGTAAAATATTGCTCGGGATGATTTAAAGTGGTGAATATAGGCAGCGACGGTGATAATGGAATGTACGGGCCCAGCGCTTGAAATTCGATCAAAATTAACAAGTCAACACAATCAAGCATACCTATCTAAAAGCATGCATATTACATTTTCCGGAAAATAGAGATAACGAATCTAATTACTGCATGACAGAAAAAGAACACATGTACATATTAGAAATTTGTATTGTCATATCGTACGGCTCGCATGTAGCAAAGGCAGAGTATGACTGAAGCGAGTGGAGAGCCGGCGCTCAAGATATAGTCTTCAAAATCCGTGCGCTTATTTCCCGTCCATTCATCTTATCTTAGTCGCTAAATATGGGGAGGAAAATAATTAGTAATTAAGCCAGCGGTGTGGAAGATACGAGTATATGGGGCCGAATTTCATCCGTACGCGGACGAAATCGCGGAGGACCTCTAGTACGATATAAATCTTTATTTTACGTTACAATTTTTTTTACAGGTGTCGTTTTTGAGCAGCACACCGACGAGATTCAAAATGCTTTCAAATTCGGCATGGTGCAGCAGCCTGGGAATCGATCGCGCCTCGACTTTCAGCTTTATGTCGATGTCATCAATACTGCGGATGCATTTAAGCTCTCCAGACTCAGTAAGTGCTTACTGCCCTGTAACTACGCTTCATAATTATGCATAAGACGATTAAGCGATTAAGGTAAGTAATTACCGTACTTGATTAGTAGTAGTAGTAATTATAATCCTATGCACACAAACTTTTGTAAATGCTTCACAATTAATGTTAGCAGTTATATACGGGGTGTTAGTTTGAACACCGTTATCCTTCTAGGATATCATTGTACTCATCATTATGAACAACTTTTACTATGGGGCCAACACTGAAATAACGAAAAAAAAACAGCTATTCCATACAAAAAGGTTCATCGATCTTGGACAAAATGTATGGAACAGCAGATATATTTTTCGCGATTTCTAGGTTAGCCCCATAGTAAAAGTTGTTCATAATGATGAGTACAATGAAATCCTAGAAGGATAACGGTGTTCAAACTAACACCCTGTATAGGTATCAATCACACAAATTAAACTTGACATTGTTTAATATAATGGAATGATTTATCAGACAGAAGCCTAGAAATAACTCAATACCGTTAATAATATTAGGAGCCACAGCACTGAAGAAGTAATAGTACTACGTAGCCAAAGTCAATTACTCAAAGCAAAAGCATAACTCGAAGCCATCAATATCAATACTCCGAAGTCCAGCTTTATGAGATGCAAACTTAATAGCGACAGCAATATTTGATTAATTTTGCAGTAATATTTGTGGTATCTGTTTCTGTGAACAGACCACTTTCGAACTTAATTTAAGCAATTCATATGACCGGTACAAATTTTCACGAAACAAGGACTGTTTAGTGTTTCCTCGTAAATCACAAACAAACTGATAAAAGTTTAGTTTTAAAAGATATTTTTCGTGTTGCTTAAACTAACTCAAACAAAAAAGTACTTGAAAAATTCATTGCAACCCGCCGTTATTAACAGCCTAGTTCTCGGGTCAAGGAAAGTAAGTCTTGCTCTGAGGTTTCATCCTTGACACGCGACTAATTTGAATGTAAGGCAGCCTGCCTTACATTCAAATGAATTCTTTTTTATTTCGACGCGTCACGGTCAGAATATCTGCACTGGAATTTCTCCATCAGCCGACGACTTGGCGTTTTTATTTCAAGCTGCATATAGAACTTGACAACTGTTAATATTGCTTATTAACTAAATTTCATAGTTTTCTATCTAATCATGGGACAAAAAGGGATAAAAATATTACGACTCAATGTATGAGTGTACCTAGGTATAATATCATCATCTTCGGGAGATTGTTCTGACATTGAGTTCATTCCGAATCTTGGAGGAAAAACATTTTTAATAGGTAACGGGAGTAAACAATAATCAGTGACGTATTAAGATTCGTGTTTTCGTAGCCCCTAGACACTACTCGCATTAGCTTACAAAAATTCACGACGACAGAAATGAAAAACGGAGCCGCTAATGTATCTCAGTAGATTCCCTTCGCGCGGTGAATAAACAAGGCTAAGTTAATAGTTACAGCTATTTTGTTGTGAGATAACTAAGTAAAATGTTTTTTTCAAACTACATGCCCGACAATGACAAATTATATATTACGCAATCTTAACGTAAAGCAACGCATTTCATTCCAAAGGATGTAAACTTATATTAAAACTCCATGGGATATAATGACATTTGAATTTGGAACGTTAAAATTCGTATGAAAACTTTAGCATTCGAGCATTGTAAAGAAAGTTTATTCGAAAATCGAACCACCGCAGAAGAAAAAGAAAAAAGGCGCGACTAGGTTTTTATTGTCTAGCAGAAAGTATGGCAGGTAGAGTATTCACCTCAAGAATAAAGCGTGTCTTCTTCTTGGACGGCTTGAACCCCCACGCTTCACTCAGGACTCTACCACAAAATAAATAATATTACTACGTATATGACGTATATATTATGTATAACTCTACATAAAAAAACTTCCTCGCTCGCTACGCTCCGGAGTTAGCTATAGAGTCCCTCGTTACGCTCAAGATCCATAATACCATAATTGATGTAAGACCATCGTAAGACACTGCTTTATCCCCTTGGTGTGCATAATCTTCTCTTACACAACTGTTACATATACCATTATTTATTTGAAATTACAATATGCAGGGTGACGGGGTTGTAGACCGTTTCCTTTCAGACCATGCTGAAGCAGGTATTGGACTATATTTCAAGCGATATATTACTTCAGCGAAACTTTATGGTTTCCGAGTTATTTAAAATTCTGGAAAAAATACTTTTAGTTCAAAACACATGATTTCTGAAAATACAACTATCTCTACGGCTTTCATTACTCTATTCATTTTCCTGTCTCCTGTTTTGGAACTTGAAACACTACTTGTTACATACTGTGTAGGTATGTGGCTGATTTAATGATTTGTTGGGGTGTGAACCTCTTCGATTGACCATATCTTTACAACCTATTAATCTTTTTCTAAAATAAGTACCACATTAGGAAGCCTCTGACACAGAAATGTATTCAAGATATTTTTCAGGGAAAAGAACTGTCGACTTTTCGAGAAAAAAAACGTTTTTTGTTCAGGATCTTCAAATAGTATTAAAAGTAATGTTTATTATGGTTAAATTAGGTGTTAATTACAGTTACTGATGCAAAAAATTGGTTCAGAGAGTTATATTTCCAGAAAAAATGTATTTGTGGTGCGGTTCTTTTTTTACAAAATTTTAAATAACTCGTGATCCATGAAACGCTGAACTAATATATCGCTTAAAAGATAGTCGAAGACCTGTTTAAGCATGCCCTGAAAGTATTTGGTCTACAACCCCATCACCCTGTATAAATTGTTATACAGTAAGTCATTATGCCACATGCATACGAGTATAAAAGAAATGCTCATCAACTGAATAACATTCAGCAACCAAGCGCGGCTCCTTATTACGACGTGTTAAGTTGTTACCTTCTTGAAATTATGCGCATATATTTTCTGCCGGGTCAAAGTTACCTTGCATAATGTAATCATCTAAAGATGGAGTGAAGATTCACATGAAAAAGGGACATGCTCGCAATTTAGTTAAGTTTTTATTTTTACGAGCAGCATTTTTAGCATTTTCACCAGACTGCACCACGAACTGGCAATTTAATTTCAGAACACGAACATGCTTGAATGAATGTCTTATTAAAGATCCATTACAAAAATCTATCAGTCAGTAAAGTGTATTGCTATCGAAGTAATAACGTCGGCGGTTTATTTGCAGAGGTCACATTACTTAAGGCAATATTGCTGGCCGACCGGAGATTGAGCGATTAGGTAGTACGAGAACACAATCCGATTGGTCACAATAGCACGGGTCACAATAGAAAATGGACACAATCGCATTCCGATACAGGGACGTGGCCACTCCGTAAAAACTCGGAGAGCTTTCATAATGCCACGCCGCGCGCCAGTTGCCGTTGCCGGAGTTACACTCTGATCTTTGTGTCGTGACAGCAACATATCCCGGAGAAATAATCTAAAACGGTATCCGTGGATACATTCCGTAAGTTTTATATCTTGGAGAGTCAGAGATGCCAAGTAATAGTGTATTTCTTGAACTAATTACATTATTGATCTCGATTTGAATTTTTGATGCTTTATAGCTTTAGGCGATGTCATTCTTGCATTTAAGTCTCTATTGCTTTATAGGTCTAAAGTGGTAATCGAGGAATTACCATACGAAGTGTTTAAACTAAATAGAATTAAATTGAATTTTATATAAGAGGTACAGTAATTATACAACAAAACAGTTAACTAAGCTGTTTTTGAAATAATATTTTCATTCCATTCCTACGAACTAAACAACGTTATCGTATAAAAATGTCGTTGTGGAAATTTAGGGCAATTTACACTCTTCAAGACATCTTCAGAACATCTAAGGTCGTTCTAACCGGAATTCAAAACGGAATCTCATTTAAAATTATCTATTTTAGTGTCAAATTTTATCGAAATTACTAGCTCGATATAAAAATAAATGCTTGGCTGAATTTTTGTACTGTTGTCCCTGTAACGCGTAAAGGGACAGCGTTACTGGCGTTAGTTCGCAATGCGGCTCCTGATCAAAACACGTCTGCGACTAATGACGACCGACGACGGCGCGAATTTTTATGGCAGTTTCCTTTCTCCAGGGACTAGTATTTGTTCAGATATCCGTTGAATTTTCACCCTTAAGCGATCCTAAAAAGTTAAAACTTCCGAACTGTGTACGTACAAAAGTCATTTTATGCTTTAGCTGTTTTCCTTTTCTGATAATGTTCTGAGGCTGCGTCAGGTTTGCGTCTGCCATTTATTATGCTTCTACAGCGAATCTTGATGATTTTAAAGGTTAAAAAAACCCTTGTTTATACAAACTATACCTATATCTATTTGCAATTCCTTAACATTATCTGATCGTGACACTCATGGAAATTCTATTTCATAGTTTTTTTTGTTCATGTTCAATCATGCGTGCATGCGTTTACCCTTTACTACATTAGAATTTATATTCTTTGATTAACGTCCCATATTTAGCACTTAATTTTTAATTTAGCTTTTTTTCAATCCAGTAAAATAGTTCTGTAAATAAAATCTAAGAATCTTGAAAAAATTAGTAAAAAAATATATTTAACGTAGATTTTTCTTGTGTATTTGGTGGCGTACAAATCGATGCCATTTGCTACCTGCAACTTGTCAGTAATCTGTGTGAGTATTAGATGGGTACAAAGGAAGAGTGACAATAAAAAACTGCTTGCTAAGTACCACGAATTTGCTCTTCCTTTTTTGTCTAGGCAAGAAAGACTTTGCAGCGAACAGAATAAATGGCAGCTTGTAAAAACAAATGGGTGTCATTAGGATTTTTATCTCATCAGCACTCACTCATTTCTTACAATCTTTACTCTATTTGTGGGATAGTTTCTATCATGTACAGTAAGAAAGAGAAGATAACGAATGTTGTGATTCAAAAATGTTGCTGGTATTTCATTAATGGATCTGATAACATTCTTTGACTCGACTCAGAAAAAATCCTATAGTTAGACAGTTAAATCCTATAACGGTGTTTTTTTGGGATATTAGACGTGGTTCTGTGACCTTTATTCCAGGTTTCACTTCTTAACTTTTCTGCGTCTAGTTACGACTTTCCTCGGTGTATAATTCTTATGTTATTGTGAAGTAGGCTATGCAGATTAGGTATAGGATTTTTATGGCTTGCGTATGACTGCCACCTCGCCTGATGTTTAGCTAAGATGAAGTCTACGATGGGGCAAGCTTACCTAGAAAAAACCAATTCACTTCATCATCAGCCCGGAGACGTCCACTGCTGAACAAAGGCCTTAGACCCTTAGGCCCCTTAGGCCCTTAGACTGCCACACTGTACGAAAACCTGCCATTAGTATCCACCGGTTGCCCGCGACTTTTACAATGTCTTCGATCCACCTAGTTGGAACCGACTCACTTATTATGTTTGAATTAATAAAGAAAATTGCCCATAAAAAATATAGTAGGTATGTATAAATAACACACAACTCTGATTTAGGCAAAGTACTTTTTCTCAACTATAAAATCAGCATAATATTTTATAATTTTTGGTACGGCGGACTTGGCAACTTGCCAGCCAGAGTCAATTTAATCTTTGTACTGCGCGCTCCGGTGTGGTCACTCCTCTCTCGTTCCTCTTGGTTCATGCTCACAATTCAGAGGCTGTTCTACTCGTGAAATTAAATCCTTATCTTCATTCATTCCACGAAACCTTTTCATGAAACATTTTAATTTGAGTATCCTTACTTTACCTTACTAAATTGAAACTTTTATTTTTGGTAATTTAATCAAATAAGTATTTTACTAAATTAATTAAACAAGTCAGCTTGCAAACCTAACGCTTCCTTAGGTTTAGTTTTACACTTTACCAATCATCTGGTAAAAATATATTAGATACACTAATAAATGACGCTAAGATTATAATATTAGTGAGAATGTGTGTTTGTTTGTTACTTTTAAACACATCAGATTTAGACAGAGGTTGAAACAGTGAGACGATTTTGTGAAATAGATATACAAAAAAATTAAAAGATAAAAAGATGTTCAGATAAATAGTTCAATTATTTTATTAAACTTGCAAATGTTCTTTGTCGTTTGGTATGGCCTTTTCCATGACTGCCCAAAAAAGGGAGTGTAATGTTTTCAGGGTTAATTTATGTATGTATGTGAGTTTCATTCCATTCCAGATTTAGATGTACTTATGGGGTATCGTTAGAATCCTTACATCATACCGAGAGACAATGGCTATAATATATTATTATTTTTAATCAATGTGGCGGCTGTACAGCACCATTTATAAAAGTGAAATAAAAAGCCTCATTTATTACAATATAGGGCATAGGTCTAGTTTTATAACTAAATCTATTATGTGTATCAAATTGAAGACCTTGATGAGCACATTCCAAAACCATATAATTTATATGCATACACTAGAGGTCGCCCCTGACTTCGTCCGCGTACGGAAAAAATTCGGCCCACTCCCAAAATCCACCACCAATAAAATAAAATGTGAGTAAATGAGTTGTTTATTTTGACGTACAGAACATGCCCTTAAAAGGATGCTAACTGAATACAACTAACCTTGTATAGGTATAGATTAACTATAATAATACAACATTTTTTTTTACTTTTTAGTTCATTTTTTGCAGGGTTTTAGACTATAATATATACCCTATATAGTTTTTTTGTGGTAGGTTTATAATTATCTGGGAATTGCGTATTCATAGATAACTAACGCAAAAGATCGATTAATTGATACATTAATTAATTAAATCTAAGCACAAACCTATCTACCGGAGACCCCTATTTGTGGCAACCCTGGCCTAAGTCTAAAACGCCACTGATCCCAATCTCGAGGAGTTAAGTACACGATAATTTGACAACTTTAAAGTATCATTTGGGATCTCGCGTCGTGTAACAGATGCTACTAGTGGTAAATAAATCAGAGCCATCTTAAACCTTGAGTGACTTGCTCGTTAAGGCTTACAAGTACGATAGAGCCCAGCCTAACTTCGCCCTTTAGTTGTTGTAGTTGTAATGGAAAACCAAAACTTCATAATTTTCAGATTCAATATTCAAAGCGTTGATTTTTAGGGTTCCGTACCTTAAAAGGAAAAAAGGAACCCTTATAGGATCACTCCGTTGTCCGTCTTTCTGTCTGTCTGTCAACCTTTTTCTCTGATAATTGATATCAAATACGTAAGACCACGGTCCCTTAGAGATGTACAAAAATCTAGCCATTTTTGTGAGTTTCTTAGACTGAACTAAATCGAAATTCATAGGGTACTTCCCGTTGACCTAACCTATACGACTAACTTATCCCTACAGATGGACGAGGGAGCCACGAGCGTAGGTTTTGAAGAAAACTGACAGCTGCATTGTTTTTTTTTAGTTCTTGCATTTGACCACCATTACAAATAAGTTGGAGGGCTACAACTCAAATTTACCTCGTCAAGATTGTAGAAAGGAGTTTTACAAACTAGTCGTTTTACTAACCTAACCTACGGAGAAAAGTACCTAATCACATAAAACTTTAAACCTTTTTTTTTCTCTTAGTTATTGGCATCGCACGTTGTGGATTCTGCCAGTGTCAAGTATATGAATTTTCAAGTTGTTATATTAAAATCAAGTCAAATATGTCATGAAATCACAGTTAGTCACACGAAATTATCGTGTGTCGTCATAGTCGAGTCCAAGTCATGCCATAGTAAAGTTGTGGCAACTTTACTACGAGCTTATACGGAGTTTTTAATACAACACGAAAAGACTTGTTACACCACATTATATCACTTGCCCACACTCGTGCATATAATTCAACACTCAATGAATAAAAAACCACAATTTTTAATCATTATCTTGCGAAAAAACACAAGTTAAAAAAAATTTGAATGGAACGACATGATTTTTCCGTGTTCCCGCCAAAATTCAGTTTATACCTTTTCATATGTAAGTAAGTACATCGGTGTCTGCGTTTTTTTTCTTTCTTATTTTTTGGCTTTGTACCATATGTATTCTGCCAGTTACAAGTTTTTGATAGTATCAGGTCTTAATTCATAAACTTAAATCATGGTCATGTCCAAGTTATGCCCTAAAATTGTCTTAAACAACCAGCAGCTCTGGGTGTTAAAACACGCAAATGTTTCGTAATAAGTTTTCACCACACATTTTTATGAAATTTCGCAGTTGGCGTATTGAACGAAAGTAGAAATTCTTTTAGGATTTCGTACCCAAAGAGAATCCAATTGTACCCTATTATTAAGCCGCCTACCGTGTCTGTCTGTTGGTTCATCTGTCTTTCCGGTCTTTACTGGCCTATAATCTCGTAAATCGTAATAGATAGCCGGTTGAAATGTTCACTGAACATTCGTTACTATTGCGGATTACCTAGTACTTGTGGTGGTACGGGACCCTCGTTGTCCGAGTCGCAGGAACGAGTCAGACTTGGCGGCTTTATTTTATTACCTAACACTAAAATTAATACTATAAATAAGAACCGCTTTAATTCTTGAGTAACTTACTCATTTAGGTTTAAAATTTTAAATATACATAATAAATTATACTTAAATACATTTTTACACAGTGCCAATAAGCTAAACTAATAAGCTAAGCTTGTAAGTACTATGGAAATCTGATAGCCGATAGAGTAGGTACTTAAATACTTTGTTTGTTGTATTTTTTACTCGTAAATACATAGTTATAATACATACAATACCCAGACACAAAACAAATATCTATGTTCGTCACAAAAATGCTTGTCCTGGATGGGAATCGAATCCACGCCCTCTGCTCGGAAGCTCTGATGCCTTCAGAGCTACTAGATTATACTAACTGTGCTTTAAGATAGTCAATTATATGAACTATAAAGCCATCATTTGAATTGGTACTGTGTCAATGGAATATGGAATATATCAGTCGAATTGGGAACCTCTTTTTTTGAAGTCGGTTGAAAAATTTACCAACCTTACAAATCAATTGAGTGGTAAGGAACCCACGCCACGATGCTAGTCTAAGTCCCAATCCTGCTATTTTTCAAGGAAGAAACAAGTATTTTTAATGTTTGAGTAATTTTTACGAAAAAAAAACTTTTAATATATTTTACTGTACCTACTTATTTTATAATCAGTACATAAATAGAGAGGACCTGGGTATGTCCTTAAACTGCAACCAGACCCACCGGAGGACCGGCAGCAGGGTCCTCTTAGTTAACGGTGGTGAGCATTCTGCGATCCCCAAGCCTGCCAAGCGTGGGGATTATGGCAACACCCCTCTATAAAGGGGGAGGCCTTCGTCCGGCAGTGGACGTTTTATGGCTGACGACGACGACATAAATAGAAAAGGACGAGATACTCTTCTAGATAGTCTATTAAAGAAATCGTGTAAATATGTACTGTTATTCTGCAAATCGTTGGTCTTTTCTTTAGTTTTATTTATATGCAATGACACTGTATTAAAAAAAACCTACATTTAAACTCTGGATTTTAAAAATTCTGTTTACGTAAAAACAGATACGAACAAATTTTTACAAGTAACACCGTACATAAATTAGCTGTGCTCAAATATCACTTTTTGTTGATAAATATATTTTTATACAAGTCCATTTACCCCGCAAATGAGTAATTAGGCATGCCCTAATTACTTGCTGCTCTTAAATGAGAGCAAAGGTCACCGTCTGTCTAGTAACACGGCAGATGCCAAATCTGGAATATATTTTAGTAACACAGTTGAAATATTCACATTGAGATGGTACAGGTTAAATGAACTCAGAATAAAGCTTTCGATGTTATTTGGCTACCAGACTGTTTACTTTCGACTCAGACTGTAGACTGGACCAAATTCATTTTATGGGTTTTAAACAAAATTTTCCAATCTTAAGAAATCCAGGCGAACGTCTCGCTCATCTCGTCAATCAAAAGCAATAAAAAAAAATAAAGCATTATATTGCTGGGTCATTTATATCTCGTTAATAAGTAGACTCCAGTAAAGCTAGCAAAAGCGTCCTATTAAAAAAAATTGCTTACAGTTAAATAGCGTTAATTAGTACTGTGCATTTCATTTTTGTATTACGCAGCAACTTCCTAACAGTTTAAATCATCATAAAATTTATACTTTTATCTAATTTCAGCGCGATAGCATAAACGACAGTTTCATAGTGACGGAAATGGCGAAACTGTGTTTTTGATTCAGCCACAGTTTTCTTTAAATTTTTACAAAAATCGGTCGTTGAAACATAGCGACACGATGTCTCTATTTCATTTTTACATCGCGGCACCAGAAGCGTCTCTGAGAGAATTCCTGGGGACCCAAATATCAGGCCAAGCATGTTACCTCTTCCCAATAACTATGAATTTCACCCTAGATACCTTTCCGCGTCATTAGACGAATACCAGATACGAGGTTTGTTCCTTTGAATTCGCATTTTTGTCCAGTGGTTTTGAGAACGATTCCCTGCTTTCGACAAAATAATTTACACACAACACGTATAAACTATTATCTTCAGCTTAACAACAAACTAGGCCCTAGGTCCTAGGTATAGGACCTGTGAAGGATGTAGAACCTGGGTATGTCCTAAAACTGCATCTAGAACCACCGGAGGGCGGGCAGCAGCGTCGTCTCGGTTAACGGTGGTGAGAATTCAGCGATCCCCAAGCCGCCTGCCATGCGTGGGAAATATGCTAACTCCCTATTAAAAACCTCCTATTGGAAGCCTCCGTCCAACAGTGGACGTTTTCTGGCTGTTGACGAAACAATCTATTTAAAAAGAGAATTAAAAATAGGTATAAAGCCTTTGTAGCTACAAAGCCTAAAAAAAGAAATTTAGAAAAGGCATTACAATACAATACAATAAAAAAATATTCACGAAAAAAACACAGAAACACAAAAAACAAACGACAGTTATGATACAAAAACACATTATGAGGACATAATCATACATGCATGTAACAAGGGGTAGGTATCCATATTTTTTGTCATGAACCCGGCGTGATGCTGCATGGTTGTAAACAACCAGCGCTGGTATTCTGTTGGGACTGGCAAGTGACGTCACGTACTCTACACATAATTGTACTCTACACATAATTATGTAGAGTATATATTGCTCAAAATAGAAACCCAAGTCTGAGATAAAGATAACATAAGAAAAGATAAGATATCTTCTATATCACCGTCACGATGGATGATATTAATGAAAAGCTGCAATAACAACATTTATGTAGTTGTAGGTAATTAAAAAGAGTACCGACTAAAATCGAACCAGAACAAAGAAGTAATATCAAACTTTGCAGCAGGATACAGGAAGACATTCTAAAAATATAATAACAATATAAATACGTAAATATATGTAGCAACCAGGAATAATAATGACAAAAAACCATAATATGAATGAGTAAACTTAATGAAAGACGACACACGACACTGGTAAAACACCAGTTACAACTTAACTCATACAATTTTACCCATTAACAACTACAGTAACATTTATAAATAGATTACACTGGTGTCGTTTCTTAATTGACCCTCACTTTTTTGATGTAAGTATACAAAAGTTTTAAGTTTTTTTGTGAAGGTGTAGATACTTTGCAGGTCCCTTATAGGCGGCGGATGTTGTTCTAACATTTTGTCGCAGCATATCGGAAACTGCCTCTGTAGGCTGCTGAAAGCTGCTGAATTAAAGATCCTTTGTACTTTAACAGCTTATTTCTTCCTGTTTCATATAACTGTTAGGTACTGTTACATATATTTAGTTATCTGTTTATATAATTACCTGAGCAAAACAATGTGTAATAACATTCATTATAATACCCGTGTCGAGTACGTTGCCAGGAGCGAATTATCAATTCACATATAGCTTTATGTAATAAACATTAATGAATTACGTCTCACTGTTAATTTAGTGGTAGTTAAATGGCTTACGGCGTAGATAGAATAACTTATACCACAAACAAGAAATACATTGCTGAGTATGATACTCATATACAGAATGATGGTTTTGTAGACCGTATTCGTCCAGGGCAGATTTTGGACTATCTATTAGGCGATATATTAGTTCAGCGAAAAGTTCCTATAATAATCAATAATTGGTCCCAGTAAGCTATATTTTCAGAAATCAGGTGTTTATTGTGGTTACATTTTTCATAAAGTTTTAAATAACTTCATCATCATCATCAGCCCGGAGACGTCCACTGCTGAACGAAGGCCTCCCCCTTAGACCGCCACACTGTCCGACAACCTGCCACTTGCATCCACCGGTTGCCCGCGACCTTTACAATGTCGTCGGTCCACCTAGTGGGAGGCCTTCCTACGCTGCGTCTTCCGGTTCGCGGTCGCCACTCAAGAACCTTGCTTCCCCATCGGTTGTCAGTTTTTCGAGCGATGTGGCCTGCCCATTGCCACTTCAACTTGCAAACCTTGCGAGCTATGTCGGTAACTTTAGTTCTTTGGCGAATATCCTCGTTCCGGATTCTATCGCGCATATTAACTCCGAGCATAGCTCAATAACCTGAAACGCATTAAATTTCGCTGGACTAATATATCGCTTAAAAAGTAGTCCAAGACCTGCTTAAGCCTTATCCTGAAAAGATAAGGTTCACAAAATCTTCACCCTGTGTAGTAAGAATTATGTTTGAGTCGTTGTTACGTTGTTAGATGTTCTATAATCACTGAAATCAGATAAATATTGTATGAGCGCGCGTATTTTTATTTAGATTAAAAGTACGATTTCAATCGACTCTCGGCTGCTGTCTCATAAAGCATAAAATAAAGTTGGCTCTGCTAAAAAACTCATAAGTGTATATCGAAGCTGTATTTGTGAAGCAGGCAGTTAGAAAATGAAATAGCATTCACCATCTTATACTTATACTATATAGCTTATACTAAGCCACCGACCAATTAACTTTGGCTACTATTATTTATTCTGTGCTTTGTCAGTCGTTTGAATAGGTTATAACATAGTTTATTTTTTTTCTACAAAATCAAAAAAGAAGATTAGGTATATGAATTGCTAAGTCTAGATGATTAAACCATAAAACTAATATTCTTTTAAGATTTTTAGAGCAAGACCAATAGTGGTTTAACATTTTATTCTCTTACATGAAATGCTTTAACCCCTTCATATCTGTATAGAAATTCATACAAACATAACGCATTAACAATATTGCACTTAAGTAATAACAACACGATGAACTGTTATTAAATTTATAGGTATATTAAACGAATCCGTCCTTTACATGATTGTGAATTCTGTCAAAATGCGATTCCCTCATCAATTTAAATTGCGCGACAGTGTATATGGCCATAAAAGCAAAAGGGACAGGGATCGGTTACGGTCGAGAGATTAGTTAATCGAACTGTTATCAAACATACAAGTAAGACAGTCGTACATTTCCACGAAATAAAACTTTTATCTATATCACCTGTTCCTTGATTACTGAACATAATTTATATTATATTATAATTCGCTGAAGGAAAGATACTGAGACCTAGTAGGGTCCAGGTTTCATTTAATGTTATTAAATGTTGTTATGTTTATCTTATTCTGTATTTTTTGTGTTGTTCTTCGATACATAAAAAAAATAATTAAAGTGTCTTTGAACAAGTAAACATATTTATATATTTTATCCTTTTATTTACTACTTTAAAAAAATGTAATCGTCTATTCCTGGGACCTGGGTCCTCTCAGTTAACGGTGGTAACTGTCTGCGATCCCCAAGCCGCCTGCCAAGCGTGGGGATTATGGCAACCCCTCCCTATTAAGGGGAGGCCTTCGTCCAGCAGTGGACGTCTTCCGGCTGTTGATGTGATGATGTGATGTGAATCGTCTATTCTATTTAAATACACAATAACGTATAATATCTAGTATATATCCCAATACACTAGTTATTTGTATCTTCATTTTTATAGTATCATGTACTATATAACGACGTTATTTTGTCACCTTTGTTGTTTTATTTAAATTCGGTCTATTTTCACTCCTTGGAAAAGGTTACCGGATGTGATCGAAACTATAGTACAGTAGACAATTAGCCTTTGTTCAGATTTCTAGTGGGAAACGCTGAGATACTTAAAGTCTCGTTATTGGCAAAAGTTGTAGCGTTGAACGTTCTAGTCATACCTAGAATACATGTTATAATTATAACGTGGCGTTTTTACTGTCTACGACTATATATTGCTATCGTGGTTGGTTGTACTACGAAAGTTCTGATACTGCAACATAGGCTAATAATCAGCAGTTGATTGTAATCAGTGAGGGTTGTAAACACACCGAAATAAAAATAACAACAATAATAACAAAAAAATAAACAAAAAACGAAAACAGTAATTTTATTTCCATGCACTCTTATACGTACTTATATGAAAAATAAATGCAGTATGGCGTCCACATTGAACGCAAAAATCGTTAGCCATAAAACGTCCACTGCGAGACGAGGAGGGGTGTTGCCATAACCACCATTAAACAAGAGGACGCTGCAGGCCCGTCCTCCGGTAGGTCTGGTTGCAGTTTAAGGACATAGCCAGGTCCACCCAAAAATCGAATTTCTTTAATTATAATAAATAAAGTTGAGAGAATTCAAAACCTATTATATAACACACCCTCAAAGTGATTATCCACAAAATAATTTGCGGACATACGAATTCACAAACAGTAATGTATCAGGCTAATTGATTGATTGGCTGTCAACCACAAGTTTAACCGAGATTATGGGTGTGATTTCATGTGATATAATATTATAATATGCAACCTAAATACATCTTTAAAATACCAAAAAACAAATACTACGAGTAAGTAGCTATATCATAAAATCGTACAGTTTTGTTTTCATTTTTATGTTTTCTGTTACTTACTTTGGGAAAACCCATAGGCGAATAGGTTAAACTTTTAGAATTTAGTATTTTCTTCTCATATTATTTTTTCTTAAGGAAGTAAATATATCTTATATTAAAAGTTAGTATTAATAACTAAAACTGCATGCAGGACCAATGGAGGACGGGCAGCAGCGTCATCTCGGTTACCGGTGGTGAGCATTTTGCGTTTCGCAAGCCGCCTGCTAAGCGTGGGGATTATGGCTTTCTAGTTGTTATGATTAAGTAAAAGAAATAATATATAAATATTAGTTGGAAATTTTTACACAACGCCATCTAGCCCCAAACTAAACAAAACTTGTACTATGGGAACCAGATAGCTGATAGAAAACTTATATACTTTACCTGTAATACATAACGACACCCAGACACAGAAGAAGCATCTATATTTGTCACAAAAATACTTATCCTGGGTGGGAATTGAACCCACGCCCTTCAGCTCTAAAGGCAGACTTACTACCAACTGAGCTATACTTAAGGCAACAAGATATTAATATGTGCTTGAAGCTCTTGTAATAGCAGGGCGGATTATTTCTAGTAGCAGTACTCAACAGGCTAAACACAAGACAGCGATTTTCTTGTGTTGTGTATTTAGGTTGACTCTCTAAGTTTGTTTGCAGCAAACATTTCGACCGAAATACTGCTATTTAGGTAGTGCATCTCTCATTCGTCAAGAGGCATTGTGTGCAACCCTCGACGGTTGCAAACACGCACTCGAGGCGTACTTATCAGCAGCCTCGCTTCGTTCTAAGTAGGGATAGGGACTAGGAAGATAATACCGTGCTAACACTGGCTGGCTTTACATATACACTATACAGGGTTACTGGTAATCAGTTAGCATACTTAAAAGGGCATATTCTGTATAACATCTGATATTTTTTTCGAGATTTCTGTTGGCCCCTTAGAAAAATTTGATTGTTTGGCCTATGCCCTTAAGGCATAAAGGCTTTTTTTAATGCTATCAATCATTAGTCTAAAGTTGTATCAGGTAAGGTCACATTTAGTGGAGCAAAAATATGGCGGTTACGCAGATTCGTGCATGTCAAGCTTCGATTTTTGAAGTTTTTATCAGATTACTCGAAAAGTATCGAAATTAATGATTTTCCAACCAAAGAAAGTTCTCCAAAATACTATTAATATTTTTAATATATGTTTTTTTAATGTGTCTCTGTGCTGTTATTAGGACAAACCGAAAAAAGTATTAAAATAGGCACTGTTTCGGTATTTTTTTCTATCGAGGAAAGTATAATTAATCGTCTTTTCGACCAACGAAATAACTAAGACGGATGTTCTTCCGTAACATATATATTTTTGGCATTAATTATAGCAATTTGTCTAAACAACATTGATTTTTCGAGGGGCATCTTCGGAATAAAGAACTAAAAGGATACTAATTGATTACCTACTAATAACCGTGTATACAGAATGTGGCAACCAGTATTTATATTTTCTGTATGATTTGAGTACGAATTGAGTATAAAACACTCTTATTGTATTAGTATAGCCTTTACTACCTTTTGATATATTATATTGCAAGCACGAGATAAGTTCCGAGTAAATAAATACTAGCCAGATAACATTGAGTAATATTTATCATCGTTAAGGAAGAGAGTGTTAGTAATTGATCCCCAGGGAGTTGAAGCGGAGAGCACGGTTTATCACTTTGAGGATTCCATCTGAAACCGACAGCATAAGAAAGTAAATATTAAAAGTAACCGCCTGATTTTATAAGTAACCTGATGTCATGGCCTTGTAAGTTTTTAGTACGTAGGTAGTTAAGATTCCAGGTACAGATCAGAGAGCAATTACATAGTTAATCATAGAATCATATTGAACTACTTATCTCAATGCTTTCCGACTTACATAACATGAATTACTTTCGGTTTACTTAATCGGCGTAATTTCGGCCCCCATAAGAAAAAACTGCTTTCGTCCCGCTTTGTATGCCGTATTCGGCCCAAAATAAATTTAGATTTAACAATGGCTTCCAACAACAGAAGTTTCTTAACAATACAAGTTTTTCTATGGCCATTCTATAGTTCTATAGTTTTTTTATAGTCCGTGCCTAAGTATCTCTAGAATTAAACCTCACCACTGCCGCTATCGATGTGAATTTGACTGCTTAGGTTGCCACGTGTTTACCACAATCAAGTGACATGACGAGCAAGACGTTCGCCTGGTGGTAATCGTCACGTCTGCCACTAACGGTAGCAAAGCCAAAATTGTGAACTTGCGAAATACAATCCTGCGCCGCACTGCACTGCGCTCGTCACCCTGAGATATTTGGTGTTAAATCTCTTCATACCCAGTATTTTTTTTGGTAGCATTGCCCTTCAAACTGGAACACAGTAATGCTTGCACACTACTGCTTGGCGGTAGAATAACTGACAAAGGTGTGGTACTTCCCCAGGCGGACTCTGCAGTAGAGTCCTACCACTACAAAACGTGGCGCCGACTACTTTGCCGAACTAAGCTGAATTTCGCGCTTTAAAATGTTGGCTTTGTCTATAGTTTTATTAACCTTATATTCTTGTTTAATTTATACGGGAATACTCACGTTTCACGTTTTGTGCTAAGCAGGACGCAGCCGCACGCGCGTCGGTCTCTGTTTTCACTCTTTGAAAAAGGTCACCGGATGTGATCGAAACTATAGTCGGAGTATCCGATTTAATTAAACGTGAGTATTCCCGTATAAATAAAACAAAAATGTGTCAAAACCACGTCAGTTTTCATAATAACCTTATATTCATAAAAAGACAGCAAAAGTTGTAGTTTGAATTCGCGAGGACGAAAGTATAATAATGATACTATAATAACTTTGCAGTTCTAACTCCGAATCGGTAGCGCCCGCCACTAATACCTGGATACGTATCTTAAGTGCAACGCTAATGGTAATCCCGGCCTACGCCCCACTTTAATCCTTAATCAATAGAATGCACTTACTAACAAGGTTTGGAATTCTCTACTTGTAACATTATTTTCAAGCCCAGTCAATCCAATGAACTTCAAAGTGAATAGGTATCTTCTAAGCAAGCGTGCTCCACCTTAAGGCTTGTATTTTACAAATTTGCCCCTCGCAAAATCAAATTTATTAGGTCAAATTACTATAATTTAAAGTCCAAAAATAAAAAATGTAATGTATGTAATTACAGAAGAACATCCGTCTTATTAACGATAGCGGTTGAAAACACGATTGATTATACTTTCCTCGATTGAAAAATATATATAATATCGAAACAGTGTCTATTTTAAAACCTTTTTCAGTTTTACGTCCTAATTACAGCACATAGTCACATAAGGAATAATGATTAATAGATAATAGTATTTTGGAGAGCATTCTACGGTTGAAAAGTTATTAATTTCTATACTTTTCAAGTAATATGAGAAAATCTTCAAAAATCGTAGTTTGACACGCACGAATCTGCGTAACCGCCATATTTTTGCTGCGCTAAATGTGACCCTACCTGATACAACTTTAGACTAATGATCGTTCTCATTAAGAAATGTGCTTGAAACGTGGCATACCCGGCCTTAAGGGTTCTATATTCCAAAGTTTTTCCTCGACAAATCAGTGTTATTTAGTCAAATTACTTATATATATACTTATATGTAAAAAATATATATGTTACAGACGAACATGCATCTTAGTTACTTCTTATAATTTCCTCGATGTCTATTTTTAAACGTTTTTTTAGTTATATGTCCTAATTAGAGCACATAATCACGTTAAATTGTTGGTCCCGGAGACCGGGACTCCCGGTTGTTTGTTCTAGTTTCTATAACAACAACCGTCAGCCATGTCAGAGGCCTTCGGCCGGCACATTAACTCTGACACTAGGGCTGGCCACTCAGCCTATACGAATCTCACTCACTCACTCACATGAAAAAATAATATATTGCAAGAATAGTGTTTTGGAGATCTTTCTTTGGTAGAAAAACTAGGTATTCGTTTTGATACTTTTCGAGTAATCTGAGAAAAACTTCAAAAATCGAAGTTTGACTCGCACGAATCTGCGTAACCGCCATAATTTTGCTTCGCTAAATGTGACCCTATTGATACAACGTTAGACTAATGATCGATCGCATTAAAAAATGTGCTTGAAACGTGGAACATCGTGGCCCTGTCTAAACCTTGTCTACGTCTCGCTGAAGCAAGATCAAAAGCAAACCCATTCATCATAAAAACAATATAAGTAAGTACCATGAGATGCCCGAAAAGCGTAATCTCAACTCCAACAATAAATTCGTGAAAGGTGCGAACCTATAAAAGTGAAAAGCCTAGTTGTTAAGATAACGTACAAAATTCACGGGTATAATGTCACTTTCACGCGCACAAGTACTATTTAGCATTTCCCGTGGGAAACTGGAGTTGACTTACTTTTTTAGGAAGGTAAACAAGTATAAAAGTTCGCATTAAGAACAACAATAACAGACGAAAACGATATTTGCCGGAGGGTCTCTAGTCGGAGTCAACATTTGCTGAACTTCATGCCATACCTATCTACAGGTATGCCTAACTTGTTTGTAATGAGAAAAGTTTGAAGTAAAATATGAATCACTAAGCTCATTCCAGATGATTAAAAACAATTTAAACAACAAGTAGGTGCTTATTTAAAAGTAATATATTATAATAACCAGTATATATTCAATTGTTTTGAAAAACGGCTAAGACAATTCAGACACAAAATAACGAATACACGAATTTAAAGATATTTTATTGATAGTAGTTTGTTGATTAATTTATAAGTTTTAATTATATTAATAATGTTAGCTCTCTGTGCACTATGGTGAATAATGTAAACATAGCATTTGTCGCAAATAAATAAATAAAGACTCCTCTTATTTTTTTTAGGCTTGTCTTGGAAAACGTTAGAACCAAGCTTTAGATTGTAGGACGTCATACAGGAATAGTGAAACACAATTAAATACTGTAAAACGACATATAGGAACAGAGAAACTCAATTAAATACTGTAGAACGTCATACAGGAACAGATAAACTCAATTAAATAATGTAGAACGTCATACAGGAACAGAGAAACACAATTAAATACTGTAGAACGTCATACAAGAACAGAGAAACACAATTAAATACTGTAGAACGTCATACAGGAACAGAGAAACACAATTAAATAATGTAGAACGTCATACAGGAACAGATAAACACAATTAAATACTGTAGAACGTCATACAGGAACAGAGAAACACAATTAAATACTGTAGATCGTCATATAGGAACAGATAAACACAATTAAATACTGTAAAACGACATATAGGAACAGAGAAACTCAATTAAATACTGTAGAACGTCATACAGGAACAGATAAACTCAATTAAATAATGTAGAACGTCATACAGGAACAGAGAAACACAATTAAATACTGTAGAACGTCATACAAGAACAGAGAAACACAATTAAATACTGTAGAACGTCATACAGGAACAGAGAAACACAATTAAATACTGTAGAACGTCATATAGGAACAGAGAAACTCAATTAAATACTGTAGAACGTCATATAGGAACAGATAAACTCAATTAAATACTGTAGAACGTCATACAGGTACAGATAAACTCAATTAAATACTGTAGAACGTCATACAGGAACAGAGAAACACAATTAAAAAGTTGTAACAATAGCAATACATACACTTGAAACACATTACCTTATTCCTCAAAAAATATACTACAAATACTACTCAACCACTTTTCAGTACTTACTTTTACTTCACTTCTGTTTATGTGTTTATTTTTGGGTGGGCAATACAGAGTTAATCTATATATATATAAAAGGTTCTGTCCTGACTGATTGACTGACTGACTGACTGACTGACAGACAACGCACAGCACAAACCGCTGGTGGTACGGACTTGAAATTTGGAGGGTGTATTCGTCTCGATGCGTAGGGGTGTACTACGACAGTTTTTTTTGTTATTCTATGATATTTGGGTAGTTCATTCGAGGGGGTAACAGACGTGGTTAATTTTGGGAGCGGGCCGAATTTCTTCCGTATGCGGACGAAGTCGCGGTTGTCTAGTATATCTATATATTAATCTTCTAGGCAGTTAAGTAAATGCATTCATTTATGACATTGAACAAAGACTTATGCATTTGAGGTATCTACTTATATTAAAAGATGTTCACAATGAGGAGTACAATAACCTTCTTTCTGCTTAGTAATACCAAGTAATACCGTTACGCGTAAACCTGTACACAATAGTACATTATGATACAAGTGTGCTATGTTGGTCATTACACTAGAGGCGGTATTATGCGCGCGAGCCGCAGGCGATCGCGATAAGGAAGCCGAGAGTGTATTGAAACATAGCACAAGAGTTTCATACGACTGTTTTCGTCACACTTGCGAGGAATAAACAATTATTTTTTTGAGAATAATCAACCACACAGCGAAAACGTCAACAAACATTTGCGGAAAATGACACCTAAATCAGTAATGCGCGCGCAGGTTGACATTTACTTCAGCGGCATAAGAACTCTTTGTTGGTATTACAAAAAAACTGTAAGTATTACCCGGCTATATTAAGAGTGCTTCGTATACGTACGTCTAATTGCAGTCACGTACAAACTTGACTTTACCGGGTTATACTTATTATAGCACCATGTTCCGTAATGTAAAGTAAAAAGCACGCGTGCGTAATAGCTTGGATTATGAGCCTAAAACCGATGCATCGGATTGCATGCAATAAGATCCACTTTACGAGCAAGTGTGATGAAAAATATATTTTCTCATTTTCACTTTTAATCCAAATAATTGTATTATTTTCCGGTAAATAGACTTTTGTCGCCCCGCATATAATCGTTCCTGATGGCACTCCTAATACCATGGCACTCATCCACGGCACTCTTGCTTGATCCATATAAATACAAACACGTGTAGAGGCAGCACTTACTTTTCAAGTACATTTACGTTTACTTTTTTACTTACAAGTGATTTATGAAAGGCTTTAGAACTAAAATATACCCATCCCTACATATTTTATTGGCCAAACTCTTTAACGATTAAATAAGTAACTAGTATTACAAATAGCTGTTAGTCTTGTATTTTTTTTCAAGAGATTTTTTTTTAAATTTGTTTTAACTAGTTATTACAAATTAAAAAAAACCTAAATAAGAATATAAATAAGATATTTAGCTATTCTATTGACAAATGCCGACAAATGTTGAATGTTTTTTTGGGGTTCTTGGGTTGGACCCGTAATAGTTGTTTACAGTAATGAGTACTATGACCTCCTTTCAGCTTAGTACTACTGTTCTACATAACCCTAAAACTATGACACTAAAATAAAAACAATGACCGACCAACTACAGCAAAACAGTGAATGTCATAGAGTACTATATATACATACATAATGAATGATACCTACCACGATGTTATATATTTTACATGCCTGCGGGGCGAAACTGGTTACTTTCGCCCCGCTGCGCAGAACAAAGGTACCACTTCCTCCCCGCAGCGGCACGTTAAATCGTATACACACCACGGGAGCAAATAAAGAAGCCTCAGATGTCATGTTTGTCACCCTCTCAGATGTCATGTTTGTCACCCTCGGCTTCGCCTCGGGAGACTACATGACTTCTGAGACATTATCTACTTTTGCTCCCTAGGTGCGTGTTATCTTCTATTATAAGTTATTCTGTTTTATACACAGAAAAACTATAGTTATAACAGAACTCAATAAAAACCCCAAGGCACGCCCGAAGCGTTTGAAGTTCGCATCTCATCCGACAAGTTTGACACAGGCGCCGTATTAGCATTCTTCTACGGTGAAAGAGCCCGAAACAACGACGTTATGAAGTTTTGTAACGATGATAAGTAATAGGTAGCTCTGTTTTATAGAAGCGTTGGAAAGTATCTTTAACCCGCGACTGCGTTGAAGCGTAAGCGAATCCTTGAACGACTTAAACATGAAATAATTGTCTCAGGTGAGATTTTATTGTAGCTTTATAACTAGCGTCGTTGTTGTCAAATATACATGCAAGCATCTAAATATCTAAATATACCTACTACTTGAAGCATTGCAGTAACAGCTACTGATTTCTGCAGCTTTTGGGCTTGTTTTCATACGGTAAAGATTAGTTAGTGTTGGCAGTATCATAGGACATCATATAGCAACTTTACAAACTTATTTTTTTATGCAATCGAGTGACGAGCGGGATGTTCGCCTGGTGGTAAGTGTCACGCTTGCCCATAACAGTAGCAGTGCCAGAATTGTACCATGCGAATGCAATCCTGCGCCGCATTGTACTGCGCTCGTCACCCTGAGATATTAGATGTTAAATCTTTACATACCTAGTAATTTTTCTGGTAGCATTGCCTTTCAAACCGAAACACAGTGCTTGCACACTTCTGCTTGGCGGTTGAATAACTGGCAAAGGTGTGGTAGGTACTTCACCAGGCGGACTGTGCAGTAGAGTCCTGCCACTACATAAACCTGTTTAGACAAACCTCCGTTCAAAAGTACGTTTACGTTACCATCCTAAATATTCGACTGTAGTGCCAGGAAGTTAGGTTTGCGGAAATCGCGCTCGCGAACGCCGTTAGCGCATCTCGGTGCGAGGGTCCTGGTGCTACGGCTCGCCCACGTGACCGGCATACCGTCGCCTCCCTGCGGGCAGGCCGAACGATATTTGCTTTTTTTATTACCGCATACATATTTCAACACGAATACTCCCAACAATATTTGGAAGTACTGAGAGCGCTAATGCGTGCGTGGCATGAACAATTATCAATATGATCCGACTATTCTATATTCTCAAGAAAATAAAGCCTCATAATTAAAATGTAATAATTGTAAGTCGCGGGCAACCGGTGGATGCAAATGGCAGGTTGTCGTATAGTGTGATGGTCTAAGGGAAAGGCCTTCGTTCAGCAGTGGACGTCTCCGGGCTGATGATGATGATGATTCTATATTCTTAACGAGTAAGAATAAATTGTAATAGTAATCAGAATTGAATAGTTTACTTAGTTTATAAACTGTTTACAATTTTTTTTAATATTTCAAATCGATTTCAGCACATTTTACTAAAGTATTCAGATTTATAGCACAGAATAAATAGTACTACGTATTTATAGTTAAATTATGCACGAACGGGACAAAGCAGTATCTTACGTCACGGGCGGCATTTTGGACGTTGTGTGAAACGAGGGACGCTAGAATTAACTCCCGAGCGTAGCGAGCTTAAACAACTCATTTAGAGTCCTGAGTGAAGCGAAGGTTCAGGCCGCTAAAGACGAAGACAGGCTTTATCCAAATGATGAATACTCTACTTTTCATATCTTCTGCGAGACAATCTAAACACAGACGTGCCTTTTTTGTGTGCTACCTATAAGGTGGCCTATTCTATTTTCCTATAAACTTTCTTTACACTGCCCGTATCTATGCTAAGAGAGTTTCATACAAATTTTAACTTTACAAATTCAGATCACATTATATCCGTTGGGAATTTCATATTACTTTTTATATCTTGGGATATTCTGACTTGCTTTACGTAGAGATGGTGAAATATGTAATTGGACATTGTCGAGTAGGTGGTGTGAAAATTATTTTATTACACCTTTGCATTTAATGTTTCCACATAACAAACAATAGCTACGTTCAAATAAGCTACTTAGTATTAAAGATTTTATTGTCAGTGCCTGGAACCGAAAACCAGAAAATCGGGCTGAGTGGCGTGACCTTATGACCTCTGAACTGTTTTGCTCAACAGAGCGTAAACATTGAATCCTATGTATGAGTAGAGTGGGCTGATGATGATAATAGATTTTATTAGTGTGCAATTAGATACTACTACAGAATATATTATAATATACTATGATTATAGTTTCAGAGAACCCATAATGAGATACCTGTTTATTGCAATCGCAATTCGTAAATTTTCAATTTTCAATTTATGCGACATGTTTGCCAAAAGGTAATTATTTTCATTGTAATCTTTTTTCACGTGAACCTAACTAATTTCTCATTAACAATACGAGTAATAATGTTCGTCAAAATTAAAGTGAATAAAAATTACTAAAATATAGTCAAATTAAAGAAAAGTGTAATATAATTAAATTCACATAGTCATAAGTATGGTTTTGTCCAGTGGTTTTCAGAACGTTTCCCTGCTTCGACAAAATAATTTACACACAACACGTATAAAATATTAGTTCAGCTAAACAACAAACTAGGCCCTAGGTCCTAGGTATAGGACCTGTAAAGGATGTGTAGAACCTGGGTATGTCCTAAAACTGCATCGAGAACCACCGGAGGACGGGCAGCAGCGTCCTCTCGGTTAACGGTGGTAACACTCTGCTATCCCCAAGCCGCCTGCCAAGCGTGGGGATTATAGCAACCCCTCCCTTTTAAGGGGGAGGCTTTCGTCCAGTGGTGGACGTGTTCCGGCTGTTGATGAGTCATAAGTATAAATGAGTAAAATGCTAGTCAAATAACACACCCCAGAGCAAAGTGAGATTTTTTTAAATTTTATGAATAATCTTCTTTTTTTTTTTAAATCGTATCGTCCGACGTTTCTACAAATATTAGTGTTTAACTAAATCTGAACAAAGAATAGAGTAAAACACAAGGGTTTTTTTTTTTTAATTTACTGCTATTACCAGCATAAGATACAAGGGTTCGCTATTACTGGTTAAATGTAATTCTCCAATGTCGCATCGTTCCGCACTAAATATTTGGCTACGACGCTCTCGAATTAGTATTCCACTCACTACTTGTTCCATGAATCTAAACAACAATAGATATTAATATGCACGTTGTGAATAAAGCCTAGCTTAGTATAATGGTTTCTCGCAGTGCAAACTTAGAGACTCTGTCAAAGAAGAACAAATACTGTATGATCTCTTCTTGGATTTGAACCGATTGATCGCTCGGATTTCCTATTTTTTTAACAAATTATCGCTTCAAATTACATCGGTGGTTTTCATTCGTTTTACACACTAACGCTCAAAAACAGATGTGCTTTTTTCATGCATGTATTATGTAGTGTGTTTTTACCCGAACTTTTATTCTTCCGCATCAACAAAAATTATAATTGTATGGCACCTTATATATATAATATCATTGGGTATGGCCAAAAGTTTTATTTACTGTTATATATTGATGCCCTAAACATAAGCTAAAGACAAGCCAAAGTTGGTTTGGTTCGCCAAAGAACCAAAGTTACCGACATAGCTCGCAAAGTTTGCAAGTTGAAGTGGCAATGGGCAGGCCACATCGCTCGAAGAACTGACAACCGATGGGGAAGAAAGGTTATTGAGTGGCGACCGCGAACCGGAAGACGCAGCGTAGGAAGGCCTCCCACTAGGTGGACCGACGACATTGTAAAAGTCGCGGGCAACCGGTGGATGCAAATGGCAGGTTGTCGTACAGTGTGGCGGTCTAAGGGGGAGGCCTTCGTTCAGCAGTGGACGTCTCCGGGCTGATGATGATGATGAAACATAAGATTGTAGGTGTGTGATTCGCATGCCGCCAAACGTAATTTTTTTTTTTTTGGCTTGGTACTCCTTTCTCTACCAAGGTATCCCTCCCGGTAGGGAAAGGTAGAAAAAAAAAACACTTAGATCTACCGGTAGCGATAAGTAGAAAGATTGAACTCTTTAGTCCACTTATCCCGTATAAATGAAAAAATATTTATTTATTAAGTACATCCGCCACTTTTACAAAGTAATCCAATGTTTAATTTAATTAATGAGTAAGACGAGAAGTTGGAAAGTTATTTGTCTTTCGACTTTGTTGATCTATTTGAATTATCAGATTAGATGATACGACTTGAGATCCTCGGTCATTATCGGTTCGTCTTAGCGCGTAATTGAATAATAATTTAAATCCAAACGACGACCACCGAAAGCGAATCTTCCAACAGTTGGCGGAATCCGAATTTAGGGTTTGCATTTAAAAATCAATAGCCACATCTAGGTCAAGTCGATATTAAATTATAAAGGTTTGAAACGTTTTTTTTTCAAATGATTAATTTCTGACGGATGTCATCGTTAAAATATTGCACACTTAGACAATAGAATTATTATTTGTGGTAAAACGAATAAACAAAATAACAATTACATGGAACACGGAAAAAAAAATAAAAAAAAAATGTTTTACCTTTTGGCACAAACTGGCCCCAACTCAGCATGATGCCAGTTGTGAACAACCGACGCTGGTCTTCCGTTGGGCCCGTCAGGTGGCCTCACACACGCGAATATCGCATGATAAGCATACTAAGCTCGGATTACATTTACAGTAATGGTAATTAATTACATACACAAGACCAATACATCACATCACATAAACACACGACACAAAACAGACAATACCTAAATACTTACAACAATATGATACTTAAAAACATTATTCGATGACATTCGATAAATTTTTAAATTATAGAAACCCATCACTACAGTTTTTAGCTGGCTTCTCTGAAAAATACGATGATATCAGGATCATCAGACTTATTATGATCGACACTGAGCACCATACTTAATACCGTACGTACATGTAAATTAATTAGAAAAAATATTGCACCACGGCATTAGGTGGTATCATCTATTATGGTTAAACTAACTGTTTTCATTAGATTATAATTAACTATTTTTTTTAACTTATTTAAGTGTTTTTGTTTCAGCTTGCAACCAGTTTGCCCGTGGCGTAATTGCAATGCTCGGAGCTGTATCGCCGGACTCTTTCGACACCATCCATTCGTACCTAAACACCTTTCAAATGCCATTCGTTACTCCGTGGTTTCCAGAGAAGGTAAGATTTTATTTATTAAGTTGATTATTTGCTCTTTAACAAAAATACATGAAGAAGCCTTTTCCCCCAGTAATATAGTACTAGAAGAGATACGTAGCTACTTCAGAAAATTAATAGATTACTCCGGGTCGCCTGCACCTCGTAGACTATGTTGCGATGAATATTTTTTATGGTCTAAAAAAGTAGAACTTATGTGTAAAAAAAATTAAAGTAAGTAAGTAAGGTACTCCATTCATTCTGTTATTGAATGATGGTGGGGAATCAAACTTAGTGAACATATGGTAAAAAAAAAACACCACCACGAGTATAAAAAAAAAATATATGTGCAGAAGATTTTTCTGAAACTGAACAACTTAGTGAGAATAGTGTTTTTTTCCCCGTTAAAAACCAATTCTCCGAAATAAGCTTTAGTCAAAAAGTATTGAATCGAATAACGTTATAAAAGCAAACATAATAGTGATGTTTTTTTAACCACAGGATAAACGAATATTCTTTCGCCAAATTTTATTACGTACTGTTAATTTGGGAACCATTTATGGCGAATACAAGACGAAACTTGTTTTAGTACTCAAATAATATTGTAGTGGACAGAAAAAAAAATACAATTAAAGTCCGAATAAAACTTATAAATTTAAAAATAAGAATTATTATCTTACTCCAGATTTCTGCTCAATATACATTTTAACAACAATTTTGCTGTAAACCACGTCCTTGCGATAAACGGAAAGATAGAAGAGTGAAAATGAAGGGAGTTGGTATCTAACAGCTGATGAATAGATCTTGATTAGGCATTTACAAGTTGTTTATAAAAAAACCGCTTTAGAAACCTTTGAGATGTGAAATAATTTATGTTTCATAACAAAAAAATTGAGAATGTACTCGAACTGCCATGGCAATCATAAAATACTAACTGCGGTTCGCGTGAATCCCATCGGCACAGTTAATTTTACCCGCATAAAAAGTACCCTATGTCAGTCTACGGCTTTCTGACTATATTAATCCGAAAAATTACATCAGATCCGTTGCTGTGTTACAACATAAAAAAACCAAGTCTTCCCTTCCAAGTCTATAAAATTTAATCATGGGGCTTGTACCTAGTATTTTGCTGCGTTCCGGTTTTAAGTGCTCTGCCACTAGTAAAATTATAAGTCATAAACTGCAATTAATTATGGTAATAAATAAAAATCATATAAATATTGTGGGACATTTTACACACAGCGCCATCTAGCCCCATACTAAGCAAAGCTTGTATTATGGAAACCAGATAGCTAATAGAATACTTATATACAGTTGTAATGACCGCAACTTAGCGCCAGTTATTTTTTTATTAAAAGTAATATCTTCTGAACCTTATAGGAAAAGGCGTCGTTCACCATCATTCAAATGGCTCACTCGTTTCGTCGCTCAGTTAAAATCACTCCCGCGGCAGATTTACATATCGATGCATAATAATCTTAATACATTGTACACCATAAATTAGCATTGTATAATTGTATAATTATTCAGAACTACTCACGTATAATGTGAAGACGATATTTAGTTTCGAATAATTATTTAAATGTATGCTACTTATTATGATAAATGTATAACGAGGTAGGTAAATATAACTATTTTCATATAGCACCGATCTTGCACTATGAAATTATATTTTACTATTTTCATGGGTAGCAGGGGTTTAATACAATTTGCTGCAAACGAGCAGTCGGTTTGCCTGATGGTAAGCAATCATCTTAGTCTATGAACAGTGAATAATGTACCAGTTAAGTAGGTACAAGCGAAAATAAATTGCATCATCGAAACTTATTATGTTAAATTAAAAATAATTACCCTATTAAAACTATTTATGAAACTCTGGTTTCGTAGGCAAGGGCGGATCCAGGGGTGGGGCACAGGGGCACGTGCCCAAAACGGTGTAAATATAACAAATAACTGGAAGATAGATACCGCTTTAATACCATTTGTTTCTTTTCGCATAATAAGCATGTCACCATGTTTCTCATTATGTAATCGTTATTACGCTTTTTTTGGTAGTTATGCTTGTAAGTAATTGAAAAAGAATCGATCCCAAAGTTAGCATAGGATAACACTAGGGGGGAATTTGCCCACGTGCCTCTCCCAGAAATAAATCCTGGATCCGCCCTCAGACATAGCCATCGCAGGGATGCCAACGCAATGATTTTTGATGAACTTATCTAGGTTATTTATAAGGCTCTCCTTCCAAACATACAATGTTAACATGATAACTTGCAGGTGATCCCGCCGTCTTCAGGCCTTGTAGATTACGCGGTGAGCTTGCGTCCGGATTACCACCGCGCTGTGATTGATACAATCTCGTACTACTGCTGGAAGAACATTATTTACATCTACGACTCTCATGACGGTAAGTAGTAGATGCGAGTAGGTTCCTTTGATTTCCGCACCGTTTCTTGCCATGGGTGTGGTCAAAAGAAAATCTATACCGAACTTATAAAAAAACACACTGCCTTATTACAAACTCAAACGATAGTTGTCCGAATATCTGTTATATCACTGTTTTTACAAGGTCTCGAATTATCTCATTACCGTAAACCTTTGCCGTAAACCTTATAAAGCACTAGGAAATATTTGACATTGGTGTCGATTCTGTTGCACCGCTCACTAAACTAAACTAATCTGACAGGACTAAAATTATACGCGTCTCATTTCATTTCAATATGTTAGAAAAGGATGTCAACAGGTTTCGTTCTGTCAAATTAAGTTTAGTTTAGTGAGCAGTGTAACAGAATCGACACCATTGACTTTGAAATTGACACCAATAATTTACATTTGACAGCTGTAGACAAACAAAAAAATGTGTATGGTTAACTTGCACTGTATACCTACCTAATACTGTCATTTTTGGATTCGAACGCCTATAATGGCAAGTTCTAGCAATAAGAGCTCAACCTGTACCAACCTACCAACTTCTAAACCTAGGACTTATGAAAGAATAAATAAATAAACTAGCTAATTATACCGCCTACGTTTTTATGAAAATTATTGCCTGGCCTCCGGCTGTTTACCTTATAAACAGCCGCCAGAAAGAGAGTAATTAATAAACGTTTCAAAATATTGTCTGTAGCTGATGCATTCTTTATCGCTACGACTTCATGTTGGCAATATGAATTAATTGAATAGCTGCGCCATATTGTCCATTATTGTGTTGCGGTATTTCTAGCAACAATAAATGTGCCATATATTAGCATCGCAGTGGATTGCTTGTTACGATATGGCGATAATTAACAAATATCTCGCAGGTGCTATTCGCTAGTGTATAAAAACACATAATTATACTCTGTCCATTTACTTTGAACGCTTTTTGACAGCTTTTGCAAAGTTGACGACATAACTTTGTAAAGTATCTCGCAGAGAAATAAATCTCCCACAGAAATAAATAATTTTGAAATACCTACATAATTTTCCTCTTTACGATATTATGTCAACTATCACCGTATTTACGTACTATTTACATAATGAACATAGTATAATCAATTTATTCGTCGTCGTCAGCCATAGAACGTCCACTGCTGGACGAAGACCTCCCTCTTAATAGAGCCATAATCCCCACGCTTGGCAGGCGGCTTGGGGATCGCAGAATGCTTACCACCGTTAGCCAAGAGAACGCTGCTGCCCGTCACCCAGGTCCCAATCCGGGTAATCAATTTATTAGAGCTAGTTAAAAACAGAAACACGTGGGATAATGACACAAATTATTGTAAAAGGAAGCTTCACTGTTTCGAAAGCTAATTAATTTTGGCTTTAATGATGGCTTTCGTCCAAAGCCATTCTTATCATACTGCTGGTTGCTATGCTATCATCTTCGGCTCTATGATAATCTAGCCCAGTAAAAAGAAACAAGTAATGCTAGAGGTCGCCCGCAACTTTAGTCATCCCTGTTAAAAAATATTGAAAACGCTATCGTTTATTTGAATTGAACTATCCAAGTCTAATTTTCATCAAATCAATATTTCATCCCCTAATTTACCCTTTTAAATCATCTTGGTAAAAAATATTGAAAACACCATATCCATACGACAATTTTCATCACCATAACTTCAAAAACAAATAATGTTCCATTCAATATTTCATCCCCCATTTCACCCTCTTGAGTCACACCTGTCAAAGAAAGTTGAAAATACCTAATCAGTCAGTCATTCAGTCAGGACAACAATTCTTGAATTAGATAACTTAAAGTATTAACTTCTTAGAAATAAGAGAGCTACACAGCTACATATATTATGTTTTCTTTTACAATTCTATTTAAATTGGTTCCAATTTAACAAACGTTTGTTTTCTGATTATTATTCCTGACTGTGAAAAGCATTAAAACGGGTAGCCGTTACGCCTTCATTTCTGAGCGAGGAGAGGGGAATTTTTAAAGTGGCCGCGTTTGGAATGTTAATTTTAAGACTAAGTAAAACAACTAAACTCTTCACCAAATAATGATTTTCATGCCCGACAATACTCAGTTTCTCGTGTTCGAGGAATATTCAAGGATTCATAAAATATGAACTGACTCAGACATAAAAAAATCTGTGTATGTGTAATAAGTAAAACCTATACAGTTCTTATTTTACTTGCCTAGTTGTAATAATCATAGTGATTATGTAAATATCGGAAAGCACTATGTGTGTGTGGCTGTGCAGTAAAAGTTCTAGATTTATCTTTACGAGTAATGTGAAATTTTATGAATTGTATAATTTTGCCAAAGAACCAAAGTCACCTACATAGCTAGCAGGGTCTGCAAATTGAAGTGGCAATGGGCAGGCCACATCGCTTGAAGAACTCACAACCGATGGGGAAGAAAAGGTTCTTGAGTGGCGACCGCGAACCGAAAGACGCAGCGTAGGAACGCAGCGCAGCGCGCAGCGTATCGTCGGTCCACGTAAAAATCGTGGGCAGCCGGTGGATGCAAATGGCAGGTTGTCGTACAGTGTGTCGGTCTAAGGGGGAGGCTTTCGTTCAGCAGTGGACGTCTCCGGGCTGACGATGATGACTCACTCACTCTCTCACTCATCAGCCAGAAGACGTCCACTGCTAGACGAAGGCTCCCCCTTAATAGGGAGGGGTTGCCATAATCACCACGCTTGGCAGGCGGCTTGGGGATCGCAGAATGGTCACCACCGTTAACCAAAAGGACGCTGCTGCCCGTCCTCCGGTGGTTCTGGATGCAGTTTTAGGACATACCCAGGTCCATGGTGATGACGATGATGTATAAATCCAATTAAATCTTAGTCTGCGTTTTTTATGGAAACAAGTAATATACAAGACTCTCCCATGATGGTAAAGAATAACGCATGTCCATGAGCATAGCAGTGGCTCCCAAATATTGGAGTGGCAAAACAAAGACCAGGGCATCAGTGCGCTAGCGCTAATTACTTTCGAGACGTACCTAAATAAAAAGGAACCTTTCTGTAAGACATCGTTATCTGTCTGTCTATGTTACAGCTTGTTTGCACGGTCCTTTTGCTTTTGGGTTCAAGCTGTAAAAAGAATAGAAAGCTTGGTCGAGCAACGTTCCAAGAACCACATACAGGTTTACGTATTCGAGATTATGAAGCCAAAATACCTACCTCTATTGTACTCGTCATTGTAAACAATTTTTTCTATGGGGCCAACCCTGAATTGAAACCCTTGACAAATTATATTGACCAGCTTACTTTTTTCGCGAATTCAATGTTAATAAATTAAAATTAAATTATGAAAAAAAAAAAAAAACATTTTATAACCTCATATCCCCAAGCCGCCTGCCAAGCGTGGGGATTATGGCAGCACCCTTCTATTGGGAGGCCTTCGTCCAGCAGTGGACGTTTTATGGGTGATGACGACGATATAACCTCATTATTTAAAGTTCCATATTTTATTGTTTGTATTGGTAGGACTCTACTGCAGAGTCCGCCTGGGGAAGTACCACCCCTTTGCTAGTTATTCAACCGCTAAGCAGTAGTGAAAGCATTACTGTGTTTCGGTATGAAGGGCAAGGTTACTAGAGAAATTACTGGGTATGAAGAGATTTAACATCTAATATCTCAGGGTGACGAGCGCAGTGCAGTGCGGCGCAGGATTGTGTTCGCAAGTTCATAACTCTTGCACTGCTACTGTTAGGGGCAGGTGTGACGCTTTCCACTAGTCGAACGTCTTGCTCGTCTCGTTTCTCGAAAATAACTCATATTGTTACATTCCCAATGATGAGTACAATATAACCTCCTCTCGGTTTTTAGTAATATAGCTTCACTTAAATCATTCACAAGAAATATAATTAATTCAGAAGAACTTTAGACTGGAGCGTCAAACTGAATTGTATTGTTATAAGCAGTACTACGAGGGGTGTAAGTACTGTTTTTACGCCTCGAAGTTTTCTCGCGGGCAATCTTACAAGAATACGTTATCAAAAATATGATTATCCAAAAAATCGCTTATGAGAGAAATTGTGTGATAATTTTCATAAGCGCGTGTGTGAGTACTCGACACGTAGCCGTAAATTTTATTACTTTATAAGTAAGAAGCTCAAATAATTCGCGCGAATTTTGAAGAACGTCTGGAAATTTAAATGAACCTTCGAGTTATACAATCAATCCGAGTTTTGTACTAGATAATGAATGAGTAGCACGCATAAGCTATGAAGTATTTAGTGACAACTAGAGGTATCCCGCGACTTCGTCCGCGTGCGGGAGAAATTCGGACCCCTCACAAAATTCTCCACTTTAAATCATCCCGAGCAATTTTTTTAGCACCCAAGCTCTACTGACTCTACCGACTCTACCGACTCTATCGACTCTACCAACTCTACCGACTCTACGGACTCTACCAACTCCCTCCACTCCCCCAACCCCAACTTCCCCCCTTTGAATGAACTACCCAAATATCAATTTTCATCACTATAACTACAAAAACAAAGAACTTTCCATACAACATCCCACCCCCCGTTCTCCCCCTTAAACCGTCCCAGTTTTTTTTTTTTAAAGTGCAAAAACAAAGGACTTTCACACAAAAGTTTCCTCCCCTTTTCCCTTAGGGGTTGAATTTCGAAAAATCGTTGCTTAGTACACCCCTACGCATCGAGACCAATTCACCCTCCAAATGTCAAGTCTGTACGACTAGTGGTTTGGGCTGTGCGTTGTCTGTCAGTCATTGAGTCAGAACAGAGATTCTTATAGTATTAGACTAGAGGTCGCCCGCGACTTCGTCCGCGTACGGAAGAAATTCGGCCCACTCCCAAAATTCACCACTTTAAAAATCATCCCGAGCATTTTTTTGCCTACTCAACTCGACCGACGTGCGACCGAGCCTGAAGTGTCACGTGCAAGAACAAGACAGAGAAGTTTAAGCAGAGACTAAGTTTGAGCGGCATTTTTAAGTAAGGCCGAAAATCTCAAACAAATACCATCGCAAAGTTAGAGCAGGCTGACCTCCTGGCTTTTTACCTTGATTTCCTTAAACAAGAGGCTCGTCTCGGTCCGCACGTATGAACTTCATATGACGAATAATGTATTTTTTACGTCTTGTCCTTTTTGAAAAATCAGAGGTTATTATCAGTAAAGGTAGTCAGTTGCTAAAGCTCGTGAAGTTATAAATTTTTTATTTCGCAGTCTCCACAGCATCTGAGACATGACTCGTAGAGTAGAATTTCCATGATTTTGAACTATTTAGTCGACCCTTTTTTATATTTACAATAGCATTCAGATTCACGCGATACCTTTTAAATAGACTTCTTCGCTTGACGTTTTGGCAGGTCTCTTCCCATCGCTATAATATATTCCAAAAATGTTTATAAGTTAATACAAAATGAGGTAAAAAAAAAGTTTCAAATCATCACTAAATACCTGAATAGCACTCGTAGTTTTTGGTTATTTTGTTTGCGGATAATGGGATAAGGCATGATAATAATGATCTATCATTGCGGTTAAATAGTAAAGAGCATAAAGTTTTTATACAATCGAAATCATATCTAAGTACTCTATGTTAACCTGTGCTGTTATATAACATTAAGCACCTATCCAAACAGTACTCGTGTGAACTAACAAAATAAGGGAAGCAAGCATCGAATCACAATTACCAGCAACATACGTCTACTACCTGTTTAATTTGAGGGTTAGGCATTTTATAAGAAATGTTTGTGAAGCGTAGCCACGGAAATGATGCGTCATACAATTTATTTTATGTCACAGTCACAGGATCACCTCGAAGAACGAAGCACTTTGCAAACGGTAAAGCCCATTTACATATAAGATGTGGTAGCGAAGTACGATTCACTTACCATCTATAGAGAGGTATAGTAACAGTACGAGTATGCTATGTTCGTTTCCTCGTTTATTTTTCTTAGATGGTTTCCTGTTTAGTTGGTACCTAAGTACGTCGAGTAATTCTTTTCATTACGCTGATATGAAAAGGGTACTCACTCGGATTTCAATTATACACATTTAATGATTTGACTAAAGCGAATCGGTATTTTATTTTTAAGCCCCTGTATAATTTTCTACACTACAGATTCAGTAAACTTACAAATTCGCTGTGTATTTTAGATCCATACTTTTAAAACTTGTAAAATTTAATTCTCGGTGGCTAAAAAGCCAGAGTATAAAATTCTCTATGTATTTCGTACTATAATATTATAATTATGTTATGATATAAGTACTTCTATACAGTTTACGAAAACCGTGGAAAAATAACGCCAGAATATACTTTTTTGTGGGAAAATGCGGCCTCTATGAACTACAAACAAAATACTTATACAAGCATACTATAACTAGGTACCTTTAATATACTTCACAAAAACAAAAGGATTTTATACAGACCGAAGTGTAGAGAAGTTCTATAGTCAACATATCAAGCCCACTATCAGAGGGCAATAGCTATAGTATTCACGAGTCACCTTAAGGATCAGCCCACACGTACCACAACCACACCACATCGCAACGACAAAATGTGGTGACGCAGTGGCTACGTGTGAATAGTGTCGCTGCAGCTTTTTGCAGTGCGTTGTGGTACCCACATAATGTCGATGTGGTTGCGTCGTGTGCAGACACAGTTCGACTCTAGCTTTCATACAGCGCGCACTGTCGTTGCATCGACGCAACGTTGTATAAGCGATGTGGCCGGCGACTATTTCACAGTGTAGCTGGTGATTACGTTGTGGTTGCGTTGTAGTTGCAATGTGGTTGCGATGTGGTCGATATCAACCACGCGGTCGATAACGACGGCAAAATGTGGTACGTGTAAATTCTACTATTCATTTTCAATACAAAATATGCACCCGACCCCGTGTTGTGGTTGTGGTTGTGGTATGGTTGTGGTACGTCTAGGTATGACCCTAACGCAGAAACTAGATATTACCTAATGAACGAGTCCTAGGTAAACACGATCTAGACGAACAGGATTGTTGAATTTTGACTAAATAACTATTGTACTTGGTGACTAACGGGTCCCTTTTCTCCACAAGAATTGCCATACTCGTAAATGTATCTAGACATCCGCGATCAGACGTAATAATAGGTAATTGCCACCAAATTGAGCACCTGATAAGTTATAATTATTATAATAAACGCTTAATTAACCTTGTATTGGCGGAAACTTATAATAGGCGTGTGGCCTAATGTTTAATTTATGGCAAATAACAGGCTTAGTGGTGAATATAACTAAATACATTACACATACTGAAAAAATAAATTGTATTGGCTGATAAATCTCTGAGATATGAGCGTTTAAAGTTTTAGGTGGGGATAGAGAGGGGATGCTCTATCCCTTTCTCGCAAAGCACGTGTTAGTATAGCATTTGTATGCCGCGCCTGAGGCTTGACGTCATAGCTCAGTATAGCGCGCTCTCTGTCTAGCTTGAAATTAAATTACTTCGAACTTATATATTTTTGAGTTATTTAAAATTTTGTTTTCATTGATAGGCTCTATTGATGATCAGCTTTTTTAAAAGGTAATAAAAAAATTGTAGTCATCATGCCTATTGGTATAGTACTAAGTATTTCTATGTATGTATTAACAGGCTGTTAGTTTTACTAGAAATGTAAAATATTAAAAATAAGTGGTGGGTAGTATTGGGCATCACCGCTTGTTGTCCCTAGTCGCAAAGATGCGGCATATCTAATAGGGTAGATGACTGATGTTTAAATCGTTGAAACCAATAGATTTGATGAAGAATTTAAGTAAATATAGTATGTTTATTGCAAAATAATTTAAATCGGTTATTAATGTTCTAATATATAAGCGTTTAAAGTTTTTGGTAGAGCCAACTCTGTCCTTTTCCCACAAAACAAAAAATTACGTCACGCCTTACTTATCAGAATATAATTTATATGGCATAAAGAGAAGTGACTTCACGATTTGCTGTTTCGCCTCTCTGTCTAGCATGATATTAAAATGCTTATAAGTAGCTTATTTTTGATCAGATTTTCATTTTCTTTTCGTTAATCAGCTTTATTCATGGACCACATTTTAATAGGACAATAAAAAAAACAGTCATCTAGCCTATTGTCATGGGTTGTTAGAAAAATAACCACATAACGACTCTACTGAAATTTAAATTTAATCCTAATAATCTTAGGACGTGTTACTCGTTTTAAGATCCGGTGAGTTATTCTCCATACAAACGTATTCCCCTATTTTCTTCCTGGATAATGGTAGACTCTAGAGTCTAGAGCAATCATAATTGTTTTACAAAGTCTAGGTCTACTGTAGGCATGTCTCTGTAATTTCCTTTGTTTCAGCAACTGATTGCTAAAAGAAATATAACCCTTTAAATATTTTCATAGTAACCTTTGGAGGGTTATATTTTCTCCAATTAGTTGCTGAAAAAATAAAATGATAGAGACATGTCTACAGTAGAAACCTTTTTTTGCATAAGACACTAAAAAGTATTTCAAACCTATTTTTGCTAAAAGTCTTCTTTTTTCAAACTCAAATTGTAATGCGAAAGAAATTTGTCATAACACTTTTTAACTAAAATAAGTTTGAAATACGTTTTAGCGTTTTATGCATATGAGGGTAAGAATTTATAAAAAAAAAAAGATTGCGTTAGAGGCAATAACCATGAAGAAAATAGGGGAATATATTCCCAGATATTTCCCAGATTCCCTCTTAATGGTTCATTACACGGTACAGAGTCCTACTCGTACCCAGTTATAGAAAAAACCCTCTAGAGTTTGCAAAGCATTAATCTAAAAATGCAAAAAGCTCTCCAGCATTTTGCATTATTGTAACATTTTTATTCTTCATTGATAAGTACAATATTATTATAAGCACTACCATTAGTCATTCCACATAATTATGGAGAATACGAAGATATTCAGTTTCTTGAGGGTCGCCAATGGAAATACTTCTGAAACTCAGCAAACATATGTCGCTTTCTTAATAACCGTTTGCCACATTATTCAGTATTTACCAACTGTAATTGACGGTGATGTGGAAAGGGATCAGTGAAAATGATCTGGTAGAAGACATAATAACTACGATCAAGAAAAACTGCGGCTATTCAGTTATGCACCCGCCAAGCAGTAGTGTGCAAGTATTACTGTGTTTCGGTATAAAGGGCAGTGTTACCAGAGAAATTACTATGTATGAAATACTATGGGTGTGGGTATTTTACATCTAATATCTCAGGGTGACGAGCGCAGTACAGTGCGGCGCAGGATTGTATTCGCAGTTCTGGCACTGTTGCTGTTATAGGCAGGTGTGTCTCTTGCCACCAGGCGAACGTACCGCTCGTCTCGTCACTTGATTACATAAAAAAGTGAGATTACCTCTATGTCTACAAGTCCAATGATGAAGTCCCACATTTACAGTCTTACTTAAAAAAACTTCTCAACCGTTAAGATGCTCTGTCAACTTCTCTATGACGTGAAGTGTCACGTGCAAGGACAAGACAGAGAAGTTTAAGCAGTGACTAAGTTTGAGCGGCGTTTTTAAGTAAGGCCGTTAGTGTTTATCGCCACTGTTATTCATATTCCACCTTTTTGGAATTGAAGTTTTCAACTTTCTTTCACTTTAGGCCACTAACAATTTCAAAACCTAAGAAGGTGGAGGCCAGTAGTCTAGATTTGACCATGAGATAATAAAATATGAAATAAAAAAATGTCTTAACATTTCTTTGATTATTTACTGGATTTTTACCGTAATTATCTTGTGGAATGAACTCCCGATATTTCGGCACAGTTTACGTTTGTTTACGTTCACGGGCAGACATAATAATGTACAATGTTCGCGGGCGGGAAAATGAGGAGTTCGTTTTACACCATAATCACGGTAAATATCTCGTAAATCATAGAACTGTGGTGAAAAGCCGTGACAGTTTAAACAAAATGTCTAAATTGACTTAGAATTATAGTGTGTGTTAAAGTGATTTTCACTTGTGCTGGAGCTGATACTGTTTTAGTCCTGCAGCTGCTGATTATAATGGTGTACTTACACTAAAAACTAAGATCAACTAAACATTATTTCATTTAACACGTGCTCCATCCTGCTCGAGGATGTACTATGTAGTGGTAGGACTCTACTTTGTAGTGGTAGGACTCTACTGCAGAGTCCGCCTGGGGAAGTACCACATCTTTGCCATTTATTCAACCGCCAAGCAGTAGTGAGCAAGCATTAATATGTTCCGGTTTGAAGGGCTATGTTACCAAAGAAATTACTGGGTATGTAGAGATTTAACATCTAATATCTCAGGGTGACGAGCACAGTGAAGTACGGTGCAGGGTTGTGTTCGCAAGTTCATAATTCTAGCACTGCTACTGTTATGGGCAGGTGTGACGCTTCGCCACCAGGCGAACGTCTTGCTCGTCTTGTCACATGATTGCATAGAAAAAAAAAGGCTAATGTTCCAGCTATTAAATATTACATAAAATAAACAAATTTTAACTTCAATTAAAATTCAATGAAAGACTGTAAATTATTAAGATACTTTACATTAATTAATACCTTGTGGCTCGTAGGATTTTTTTAATTTTACATTCTAGGCCGTCAGGGAAATCTTAATGCTCCATTTTCAACCATACTGTGCGTAGCAAACAAGCCTTCAGCGGTAGTGATTTCCTCTGATGTCGTAGCGTAACCGGCGGACAGTCTTGCTACTCGTACGTTACAACGTACGCTTCAGAGATTCACAGAGTAAACGTGTCTGGTCTACCATGAAGAGGCAATGACCATTACTCACCCGTACAAACAAGCCTTAGAAGTTACCCTACCCGATGATTAAAAGTTGGTGATTGAGTTCTAAATTGTTCAGTATTTTTTTGTTTCCCGCTGGGTTTTTTTATATGTGAATAAGTCTTTATATAAAATTATTTAATTTAAAAATAAAATTATACAATTCTTATTTAATCTTATAGCAGATATAGAACATATTCAAGAGCAAATTTAAAGTAACCAGATCAGCAAGCTGAACTCCGCAATTTTTTTATAATTATAATATTTTTTGTGGTAGGTACTTTCTTTCCCTTATATTAATAAACAACTTGAAATTTCACAAACACGTATCAGTGTAATTTGCAAAGAAATGAAAGATGAAAACGCACTTAGAATAGGAAACTGTGCGGAGAAAAATAAATAACAACTATAAACGGAGACGGAGAGGACGTTTAGGTAAATCATAAATAATTATTTATGTTTTTTACATACCTGTTTGCAAAGAAAAGAATGGAATGATCAAAATTCACACGAAGAGAGAAAACCATCGGCGGCATGTATTTATTTGCATTTATTTATTTATATCTACGTTAGTACAAACAAACAAATGATCAACGAGTCAGTTAGTTAGTCTTCTTCTTTTATCTAATAAAACATAGTCGGGTTAGTTACACCATTTTTATAATCTATGATTTGTTGGACTTGCCTCCGCCCCGAATAGCAGAATAAACTAAAACATCCGAAAAAACACACGTTTATTTAAAATCCGGTATGAAGTTCACCTAGTCAGCTAGAAAATCATTCAAAGTAACCAAGGAATAAAAAAGACTTAACTTAAGAGAACAGATTTGTACTAACTTTATCAATACTTACATGTTTTTTGTTTTATTACCAAGCAATTACCCATCGCGAATTCTTGTATAATGGAAACACGACGTAAATACACAGGAACATCAACCTTACAACGCAAAAAGATAATAAAAAGCCGCAAGTAAAACGGGAGAACAGATATCATAACAAGCGGTCGCAACCCTAGTCCGCCGGCCGGGTATGATGCAGATGTTAAAAAGCCGAGCACTATAGCGTAGATACATCGTTATTACGTATGCAGGTAAAAGAAATATGATGTCATATAAAGGAAACAAAGCAACTAGAACAGATTCGCCCGCGATATCGGAATACAGGTTGTCAGGTTGTCTTTTTGTGAACGCAACCCCAATTTACAGCGTATTTCCGCCGACAGAGGCGCCACTATATTCTTTGCTACTTCCGAGACCTCAAAACAGCAAGGCGATTACCGTAAGTACGGTAATCGCCTTGCTGTTTTGCGGTCGAAAATTTTGAAATTTATACAGAACGGTACTCGCCAGCGAAGTACCTACTCGTCTTTGCTCGCGCTGCTGTTTCGTGTATTTGCAATAAAACTAAAAATAAATATCTGTGGCAAATACGTTTAATTCAGCAATTCACATGGTAGCAGTAGATTGTGCGATATATTCCGAAGTTGTATTGGCAAACGTTTTTGAGGTTAGAAAGTGGTTGCCGACTTTACAATTAAGATGGGCTCACATAATATGTTTCATATCAAAAAACCAACCGGCCACGATAATTTTCAATATGGAAATTTAGGAAAATCCGCCGGCGCAGTCAAAGACGTTAAAGCCAAAGTCAAGTTCATTCTGCTAGTAGACCCGCAGAACTACATTCAAATTCAAGATTGCCGTACTGCTAAAGAAGTGTGGGACAATTTGCTAAAGTCCTACGATGATAATGGAAAGCACGGGAAGTAGGTCTATTGAAAGACCTAGTGAACACTTCTCTAGAATCTAGTAACAGTATGGAAGAGTACCTCAGTAAGGTAATGACTACAGCCCACAGGTTGCGAAATATTGGCTTCGATGTTAACGATGAATGGCTGGTTACACTTATGTTGTCGGGCTTAAGTACCTGATACTGACTGCCGATGATTATGGAGCTTGAAAGATCTGGAACACATATCAGTGCAGACAAAATTATAACAAGAAGTAAAAGCGCAGATACTATTACTACGTTCTATACAAAAACAAAGAAGACATACAAAACAAATAATAACCAGAAGTCAGCGAAGCCAACGGGACCTCGCTGTTACAACTGTAATCGTATTGGTAATCATGCCAAATTCTGGACAAGCCCAAACAAAACAACACAGAAAGAAGAAAATAAAGGAGAATCTTCTAGTTTTGTTGCAGATTTTTCAGCTACCTTACAGGACAGGAAAATCAAAGCTGGTACATTGACAGCGGTGCCTCTCTGCACATGACATGTAGAAATGATTGTATGTACAATGTGAGATAGCCAACATTGAAGACAATAATAGTAGCCAACAGACCTTCCGATTTCTAAGAAATACCCTTTTTAGGATGCCATGCATGTCACATCAAAGTCTATACTTAGTATGAATATTGCGTGCGCTGTAGTGAACGTAGTTAAAACAGAGCTCGTAGAACAGTGACAAGATTGGTGAAATAGTTTAAAAGCCTGTTTGAAGAATAACGATTACAAGACCTAGACGAGAAACTCCTTATCTTATCTTAAACCCATCCGAAGCCTAGGTATAGGGATACCTAGAATACCGACACTTATAATGCTGAATTGCGACTCGCAATAAAATTTAAGGGCTCCGCCAGCAATCTACATACTCACCACAAGAGCTAGCAAGGTTCACCGTTGGCACGTCAAGGAGGACAAAATGTAATGCCGACTTCTGATACGATTACCACTTTTACTGTTTGTTATTCTTTGTGAAACTTCTTATTCTGTTTAATTTTAAATAATATTTAAATCTTTTAATTCATAAGAACGATTAAATAGCTGCCTCTGTGTCTTTTGGGTAGTGTGGGTAGCGTTATTTACGTGTTTGAACTGCATTTCATAATTCTAAAGGCATCCTTAAGAATTATCAAATGCAGTTGAAGTATTTGCCTAGGCTGTTGAATATGTATATATTGTATATATGTAGTTAAATTGTATGTCATTTTCATTTTATTAACGGTAAGTACTTAACCGAAAAAGAGACATCTGTACCTAGTCTAATGTTTACTGTAACTAAACTAAGTAAACAGCCCAGAAGCTACGAATTCGATCAAAATGCTAACATAAGGTAAACTGTTTCGTACGTGGCGAACTTTATTACAATGTATGTATATATATGCTTCACAACTAAACAACCTCAAAACTATTCAAATTAGGTGTTTGGTTTAATTATTGTTCTTACAATGATCTGGGAAAAAACAGCGAAGCAATATTTACAGGATTCCTTGTGATACTCAATAGAAGAATATTATATAAGCATTTATTACGGATTCTGTAAAACCATTTTATCAAAAATAATATTGAAGAGAAATTTGCAACAAAGCTCGAACAAGGTCGCCTCGGGAATGAGCTCTTCACGAAGCTTGTCTATGAAAAGTTAAAAATACCAGAGCTCTCAGCAGCAGAAAATATTTTAACTTTAGTTTAAATTTTGTCATCTACACTGGTATGCTAAAAGCATGCTCACGGAAAGAGGTATGCAGTGACTTGATATCTAAGCGAAGGTAAAAATAAAATATAATGAATATAAGTGTTTAAAATATATCTTCAATGTACAGTAATCGCCTCGTTACATTTTTATTATATCTACTATATAGATAGTAGGATTACCTATATGCTGAATTGCTTATATGTATGCTTATATCAATATCAATCTGATTTTATATAATAAAAGGCTCTGTCCTGAATGATTGGGGACTGACTGACTGACTGACAGACAACGCACAGCCCAAACCGCTGGTCGTACAGACTTGAAATTTGGAATGTATTTGTCTCGATGCGGAGGGGTGCACTAAAAAAGGGGGGGTGAGGCATGGAGTAGGGGGGGTTGGTAGAGTCGGTAGAGTTTGGGGCAAAAAAATTGCTCGAAATGATTTAAAGTGGTGAATTTTGGGAGCGGGCCGAATTTCTTCCTTACGCGGACGAAGTCGCGGGTGACCTCTAGTATTATATAATAAGGACAGTCAAGACAGAAAATTTAATTCTGGAGAATCTATCGACGAATTGAACGTCTTTAGCTTTTTCGACCTGTTCGATGCGATATGTGATCACTTCACTGGCATTTGTTTTTTCTAACGCATAAGTAATGCCATTCAACGTGGCAACGCCACTAGCATTCGTTGCCGATTGGTTGAGGGCTTGAGCATTTAGATTATCTCTAGACTTTCATCAACCTGGATACAATGTTTTTCTTTTTTGGAGTTAAGTAAATAGTTAAGCAATAATTTGTTTGCATTTTGTAGTAGTAAATAAAGGCTCTTGCCATCAAAAGAGGCTTAAAGATTTAATTTTTTGTCATTATTATGAGTCCTCACTCAATTTATTCAATCTTTTTTTCCCGTTTCAAATGTTTATGCGTATTTCCAGTACAAAGGCTGCATATTTGAGCTGCAAATAAACCTACACTATAGTTTGTTATGGAGTTCTACTGAATGCAATCTGATATTAATGGTTCGTTTGTTTTCAAGTGTTATTTAGTCATATTTATAGTAAGAACCAACAGAACACTCGAATGCAAGACGAGCAACTATCCTACCGGTAACAATGCTCCCTGAGAAGGCAATAACGCTGCCGTCTCCCTGCTGGTTTAATGCCTGCTCGCCTATTTAACGTGTGCTATTTAAATCTCCCTTTCTTTACTTTTTCTTGTTTAGCGGCAAAAAATCTCGCCGACTATTTCTATTCATACGATAAATATGAACGAACTTTCTACTTATTGCAGTCTTTTACGGTTGATTTTTTAGAAACATTACAAACATTTACAGGTGAATAAAAACGCCTGCAATATTGCGTATTTATTCATAGATAGATAGATAAACTCTTTATTGTACACACCAAAAAAAAAAAAAAAACAGTCATGATAATCACAACAGAAAAATGAACTTAGCACTAGTGTAACAATTGGCAGCCTTATCGCTAAAAACGATCTCTTCCAGGCAACCTTGGGATGGAAAGGATTCGAAAAAAACATTAATAGACGGGGTGTGCAATATTAAATAACTTCAAGAAAAAATACATAGAACAAAAAAACATAAAATTTTAAGATAAGTACCTAATACAAATACATAAATTACCTAAATTTATAACAATACACTGATATATATAACTATATAATAAATAATTATACCTGATAAATTAAATAAAAACAACAGCATTAATGAAATGGAATTTGCGTAAGATAATATTTTTTTACATTTTCTTTAAAAACAGCGAGCGACAAACAGGAGCAAGTCTTATGGACACGGGCATTCATGAGGATGAGTCGTTGACATCACAAGCATCAAGTGGTGTTGGCTAATGGCAGGTCCCAATATTCAATCGTTGATCGGGAGATCAATCCAAGATAGCATGTGATCTCCCGATCAACGTTTCACAAAAAATTGTAAAGTTATAAAATCGAATATTGAAATGTCAAACTGCTATCTTACGGTTTGGATATTGAAACACGTTTTGGTGTAATCGGATAGAAATTCGATCTGAGGTCTGTTAAAAATAAATTGAGATATCGCTTATTGGGACCAGCCGTTAGACTTCCAATCAAACAGTCCCAAAAATGACTTCTGCAATATTACACGATCGGCACATGAGCGTAATGGTCGTGGTCTGTTATTGAAACAACCTAATCGTCATAACTCGATACGGGCAACAATAGAGACGTGATCTCGACGTATTGTAGCAACAGAATAGGGAGGATTTGCCAAGCCTCTGAATAAAACAACCTAGCATCACGACTCAGCCGAGTAAAATTCCATTGTAATCGCATTGCAGGAACGTTTGCGAGTCGAACGTGGAGTAAACTTTTGTATTGTTTCTTAATACTGTCACTGCTATTTTACTAAGTGTAAGCATTATTTCATCTTGAATATAAAGTTAATAAATTGGCGCAGCGACACTAGGTGTGTTTTGTTTTGTCTTCCGATACTAAATCAGCCTTCTTGACGTTACTAAGTTCTTGACTGAGAATTTGCGTGAGATCATTGTTTTGCCTCAGATTTTGGGAACCACTCGATAATATCTTATTCTGTAGCGCTCGTGGCGTAGCTTGCCTAAATTCTAAACGATCACCGATGCTAAGCAACGGACGGTCCGGTCAGTCTTCGGATGGGTGACCGTGAGTGGCATTTATTTCTGAGCGCTACCGTGGATCGAATAACACGTTAAATTGTTGGTCCCGGTTGTTAGTTCTAGTTTCTATAACAACAACCGTCAGCCATGTCAGAGGCCTTCGGGCGGCACATTAACTCTGACACTAGCTAACGGCTGGCCACTCAGCCTATACGAACTTAAATTTGTTTATTTGTTTCTATTTAACTGCGCAACACATTCAATTTAATATTACGACAAAAAATACCATAAATTGATAGGTACTAATTAATGCACATAAACGTTACAAAGAACAAACATACTCAGCTAAAGTAGGTATGTCTGGTTCATGTATTATTTTTTGTAAAAAAAAACGAAGAACGTTACAATAGCATGGAAGTATACCTATAAAGTGCGAATAAAGACGTGAAATAATAGGGGGCGGCCCATTACTGGTGAATAATGGCACCTACTCAAGAAGTTGTTCATACAACGAAGCTCGAGAACAGGTCGAGTATCGCCTCGAGGGCTAAACAGGTAATAACGCTTTCTGATACAGATAGACACAAATATACACATACACGGACATAATATACTGTGTTACGATAAGGTTAGTAGTTATGTATAACTTAACTATGCTAACTATATGGAGAATAATCAAGATCGAACAATTGGAATGCCTTTCTCCAAGGGAACACCTGGCTCGGTTACACTACCAACCGTTGGAATGCAGAGACTTTATTAAGGAAATGGATGCTTTTAACTTTATCATCAGCTTTCGAATATATCTTAGCTTGTTGAAATATTATGTTGCAAGAATATTAATAACGTACAATTCGTACTCAATGCTCTACCATCAAAGCTAAATCGTGCTAGCTAACAGTAAAAATGCCAACTATAGAAAAAAAAACAATATAATAATTATTTTGTGTAATTGAAACTTCAACTTTTGCTATGAGAATTATTGTTAAGTGTAATCGTTACAGAAGTATTGAAATGTATTAACGCAGCCACACCGGTGCCAAGCAAACGACACGAATCAAAGCAATTGACTTGTTGGCCACGGTCGGAGGCTCCATTTATCTCGCACAATATAAGAAAAGACGTAATCATGTCGAAAGAGGAATCACGTCCAACGAGCTACAGCGCCGGAATTCCGTCTGGGCCGTCATCTTCTGCCGTCTTCGCTGTAGAAAATTTTCTGTGCAAAGATGAAGTTTTTTAAAATGTTTGAAACAATACATAGCTTTTTTTTATTATTGACTGAATACAACATTATAAACATTACTTACTGACACAACTTTTATGAATAGATGTAAAACTCGCTGACCTGATGGTAAACATATTTTGCTAGTAATAGCTCTCGTGAAGCCACTCGAAACCCTGAGTGGCAACGAACTGGCCCCGCTATGTCATCCTGATGCGGAGGACTTGAAAATAGTATCCATGTTGAAATTTACAATGCACTGCGATTGTGTAACGAAGTAGGTGTAGACTGTAGATCAATGATAATATATAAGGTGCAGATGGTAAAAATAGCATCTGCATGTTTAACAAATTGCCGTTTAGTATCAGAAACTTGCCGGCAAATGAATTTAAAAGAAACTTCAAACAATTCTTTGAAATTAACCCCTTCTATTCATTAAAGGAATTTATTAAAATGCGGCTTGTACATTCTTCCTTCTCGTATGAATCGCTGACTTAAGTTGAATGAGCTGACAATAAGATTAATAATAACCACTTTTGTTTGAGGTACACTACTATAATTAATTAATAATCTACCTACAAGTACCATTGAACTTATAATAATAATAATTAATTAATCGTTTGACATAAATATTACACCTTATTGATTTTGTTACTAATTTTATTGCTTGGTTACATTATTTTTTAATTCTCTATTTCTTTTTAATTTATGTTTGACATAACGTTCTGTGTCATATTCAATTTTTTTGTAAATTTGAGTTGCCCAGTGTAACCAAATTGTTATAAGGCCAATAAATTATTCTATTCTATTATATTCTAGCATCAAGGAGATAATTTCATGATATCCTTTTATTCGAACCTCCTCCTAGTCGTCCCAATCACAAAGTGTTTTACTCGTTAAAATCCTCGCTTTTTCTATCCTCCAAAAAATTGTTGCCGGTAGTATACATAAATAATAATGCTCTTTAAACATTTGATATTCAAACAGCATTAAAAAATAGCTATTATTTAGACAAAAATTAGTTAGTTATTAAGCATCATCATCAGCCCGGAGACGTCCACTGCTGAACGAAGGCCTCCCCCTTATACCGCCACACTGTACGACAACCTGCCATTTGCATCCACCGGTTGCCCGCGACTTTTACAATGTCGTCGGTTCACCTAGTGGGAGGCCTTCCTACGCTGCGTCTTCCGGTTCGCGGTCGCCACTCAAGAACCTTTCTTCCCCATCGGTTGTCAGTTCTTCGAGCGATGTGGCCTGCCCATTGCCACTCCAACTTGCAAACCTTGCGAGCTATGTCGGTAACTTTGGTTCTTTGGCGAATATCCTCGTTCCGGATTCTATCGCGCAAAGTTAGAGAGTTATTAAGCATACAAAAATATAATTAAGTATTATAGAGAACTCGAATCATGATTAGCTGACAATCATAATACTAGATCAATCAAGGCAATTAACTATTTAGTATTGGTATGAACGTTGAGAAGCGGATGTGGTAACACTTGTTACATATTAAGTCAGTGTACTGTGTACCGATGACCAATAAATATTAAGCACGTGTCAGTTGATTCTCGATTCATTGCTACCTACTACAGTTAGATTAACAATAAAAACAAAATCCAACTAGTTGTGTCTCGACGCTTTCAGAGTCCTCCCGAAGGATGCTCAAACTTAACCTGATCTAGATAAGCTTCGAAGTCGTTACCAAGCTGGACTTTTAAAGATAAAGAATAAACTTTTCGGTTCCATTTCGGAAGATTTTGTAAGACGTTTCAAAGTTAGTGCAGTTTTCGCTACGGACGCGATGGCCCCGAGTCTACTGATCGAACTCCAAAATCTGTAGGTAGATTTAAAACCAACAGGATAGAAAAGTAATCACTCGGAAGATCGCATTAGCGTAAACTACGTATTTAGTCATACTAAATAGATTAATAAGTGATTAGTTATATTCAATTGTATTAGTATTATCTTGGCTAGCATAGTAGAATAATGAATAATATATTCATAACAGTTAAACTAAACCTAATCTAAGTTCTTAATGTTAAAACCTGCTATTTACAACGACTATATTATTACGTTAATCAGTATTAGTTACTTACTCGTCGGCAGTTACGCTCTCCTGAAAACAACGAGAACACGAACAATGAGAAAGAACAGTTTCGAGAACAGTCGTTATATTGTTATCCGAATAAAGCTGGTATGTCAATAAGAAATATAATATAATATAAATTATAGCTCGAGAAACTCGAGATATAAATTAATATCGCTCATCGTTCTTTTAAATGAAACCTTTCACACTGAAGTGTAATATACTCGTAAGTTGTGTCGTTGTCCACCACGTGTAGACAGGAGCACAACTTTTTCAAACCTGTTTCGCTATCTACTAGTGGCAGAGAAGCAGGTGGTGTACAACGGGAATAATCGGCATATTACCTCTCTGAAGGCCAATTGGCGGGATAGAAATATAATATATTATAATAACATATATATTTATATCCCGTATTATATATGGGGTTAGTTCTAATCAGTTAGCATATTTTGTAATAGTTGTTTGTTTTGATGTACAGAATATGCTCTTAAAAGGATGCTAACTGATTTGAACCAACCCTGTATATTATGAAAAGCCAGCTATACAGAATAGATATACTGTTATTCGTAAAGCGTTATATTAAATATTAGGAATATTGAAAATCGATCGACCTTATAAGTAATAGCGTGTGTAGTGACTTGAAGTGACCCAAAGTAATCAATTAGATATCGCAGTGCTAGTGTATGTCTGGTGAAATTATCTACACTACAACCTTAAGGGACTTATTGATAAGCGTGGAGTAGCTCCGGAATATTTAACTCTTCTTCCCTTTTATAATTCTTGTCCATATAGAGTACAAAAATAAAAAAAGGAAATGACAAAAGACGATTAAGCTCTTTTGAGGCTAATCCACATTTATTAATATCGCCCGTTATCCCGTTAGCCCGTATCGTAACAATTTTTGAGTAGAATGATCGTGATACGCGGATGGAGAGAAGCACATGGCGTTACTATAAAGGTTTCTTAGTTGTCTAAGGAACCCGAAAAATGGAAGTACGACGCGATATGAAATTGCAATGAGGCGGGGCGTCAACGACGTGTCTTCAGGGCCTCGAGCGCCGACAAATCCAACGATAACGCCTTCATTACCCTCGCGTCAACCCTCCTCTTGTTCTCGCCTGCGTCACCGCTTCAATCTTTTTGCGGATATTACACTAAAATTAAGACTATGACACCGAACGACTGCACCACTCCGCTCTCACAATGATGAATGACCAAATCAAACACAAATCGACTTTTTATCGGGGCATCTTCATATCGACTTTAGGAACTAAAAAAACTCATCTGACTCCGAGAACTATCAACATTTTTGAATTTTTGCATTTAAATTATGTGTGCGATTGACCATAACCGGCCCGTTGTCCATCTATAATGAGGTCTAAAATGGACCCCACAATCATGCCTCCATTTAGTTTGGGCTTAATGACAATTTGTACAGAACACTGACTGCGGTGGAAACTTACACGAGCGATGTGCCTATAAATAACAAGGAATCGAGCGCTTTGTGCGCGTACGTGGGGAATGTCCAGCATTAACGGAAAGGGTATTGGTCGCATTTGACGGGGCGTTCAAAAGAAGAAAGGGCGGTTGGAATTCCAAGGTATAGTTTCGGAAATAAATTCGATTCAAATCAAATATCCACATGCTCGAGGCTTTACAGCCGAGACATGACCAAAGTGTCTTTGCATATCAATTAGGTACTTGACCTCAAGCGATACCAGTATTTGCTACACCCATCTCTAAGTAAGAATAGTATTTCAATGACCTCGCTTGCGCAAAGAATTGTCTCCGAGAAGATGCCAAGCTTTTTTGCATCTAATTGAGCTTTTGAATCAATATTAAACCTAATTTAGAGTCATCAAGTAAACCCAAGAAACTTGAAATGGCCTGTTATTTGCTTCAAAACAATTTCACGGTAAACAAACGAGCCTGGCTTATTATAGTATGGTGCCATCAAACATTCTTTTTTTTTTTGACTTGCTTACAATAAAACGTCGTTTTTGCAGGTCTACTTCGTCTACAGCAACTTTTTCAGCACCTAGTGCCTGGTAAGGCACCTTTCCGAATCTCGTACGTGAAGCGTGTGTCCAACGCGTCAGATGCAGTTAGCTTCCTAAGAGGCATCGAGAAGCTGGACCGGTGGAGCACCAAATATGTTGTCCTGGACTCCTCGACTGCACTGGCGAAGGAAGTTGTTATTTTGCACGTTCGTGATGTACATCTAGGTCGCAGGAACTACCACTACTTTTTGACTGGACTGGTGAGTGATTTCTCTTTAGCTTTTTTGCCCTCTTAATAAGATACATAACTATATAATAATAAACAGATAAACATATTTATTAATAATTATTAAATTACAAGTCAATATGAATAAAAGTCATTCCTTAATTAGTTAATTAATTAATAATAATAATTTAAAAAAACCTCTATTTTCTCCATGGTAAAAATAAACAATTAATATAAATATTAGGTCTTTACCTATGAAATTGCCGTTTTGTATGGAATAAGTGAAAGTACTTATTTTTATAAACTTTTTTATTTCTGTTATTCAAAGTAATCACCCATGCAATCGACGCGTCTTTGCCAACGAATTGGCAGTTTATTGATGCCCTTCTTGTAATAATCAGCTGGACGGGAGGCAACAAACTCTTCAAAGGCATTGTGTACTGCCTCTCGGGAATTGAATTTTTTACCCACTAAAAAGTTGTCAAAATTTTGGAAAAAGTAATAGTCGGTAGGTACAAGGTCTAGTGAGTATGTCGGATGAGGGAGAGCTTCCAACCCCAGCTCTTGCAGCTTGGAGACTGTCTGTTGGGCAGTATGGGGTCGCGCGTTGTCGTGAAGGAGCAGTGGGGACGACCGATTGACCAAAGCTGGTTGCCGATGTGCAAGCTTCTCCATCATTGTCTCCAGTTTTTCACAGTACACATCTGCAGTAATGCTCATGCAGTTTTGTAAAAAGCTGTGAAGAATCACACCCGCACTAGACCACCAAACAGTGACCATCACCTTTTTTGGGGTCATTTTTGGTTTAGGGCATTGCTTTGGTGCTGAACCAGGATCTAACCAACTTGCTGAGCGCTTTCGATTGTCGAACAGAATCTATCTTTCATCGCACGTAACAATTCCGTTCAAAATTCCTTCATTTCTTTGCCTATTGAGCAGCGCGAGGCAGGTCTCGACGCGTACGTTGCGCTGGCGATCGTTAAGTTCGTGGGGCACCCATCTATCAAGTTTTTTTACCTTGCCTATTTGTCGCAAATAGATCAAAATTGTTTTGATGTTAGCATCAAAACAAACTCGATCAAAAGCTGCTGCTAGCTTAGCTGTAGATTGAGTTTCGTCAGCTTCCACAATCGCCTTTAATTCATCATTGTTGACCAAAGTCTCCGGACGACCACGAGCTTCATTTTTCAAGTCAAAATTTCCAGAACGGAACCGGGAACACCAATAACGGGTTGTGCGTTCGTTTGTACAGTTATCTCCGTAAACGTTTTTGATGTTACGTGCCGTTTGTGTCGCGTTGGTGCCACGACGGAACTCATATTCCATGATTACATGATTTTTTAAAGTATCCATTATGACGTTTTTTTTTCAAATGTAATGAAAATACAACGCTAATCAATAAACAAAAGACTGAGTTTGTAAAAAGAATGTCATGTTTTTAAGACAACATTAATTTGAATTCAGAATACAAAGCCATTCCTAACTTTTTTTCTATTTGAAATGACCAGTACTGAAGAACGGCAATTTCATAGGTAAAGACCTATTAAGTACCTAACATTTTACGCTCATAAAAAAATTAAATATAAAAAGCTGAATAAAAAGTCCTTTATAAAAAGTTATCGCTGGTAGAACTAGTGACATCCTTCGACAACCAGTTATATATTTGCGGTCCTATCACGTGAGTCAATTGCGAGCAATTGCAATTTGCATCTGCGAGCGGACGAGCCTCGTGCGTATCGTGATAATAATGTTTCAATATTCGTTCGCAGCTACATTTCAAACTACTCGTATACATTTTCTTGCACTTGATAATAACCATCTGGTTGGGCCAATTTTGCTTCTGTATTTTTTGGGGTTGGTATCATGTGGGGGCCACATGTTAGGAGTAAGTATGCTTTTATCATAAGGCGGCGCAGACACCACTCGTATATTTAATCATTAACTTTATTTACATCAATTGTATGTGATTTTATTTAGAACACATTTAATAGACTAACCCATATTCACATTTTTAATTACCTTTACAATCAGTGTGATCCGTGACATTATGGTGGCAAGACGCTCACTCATGCACAAAGTACAAGTTACACTGAAAGCCATCACATGGATCACGCTATGCTTGGCATTAAATTAAAATCGAGTGAAAATTTTCGAGATTCGACGTCACATTAAGGTTCCTGATATCGAGACGTAAGCCACGTAACTATAATGGAGTTGGGTAGGTCATATTACCAGGCCGAGTTATGGCAGATATACTAAAATGTTGACGGAGGCCACGTTCCGGTTAGAAAAGAGTGTCGTGCGCTCCACCTTAACGTTGGTTTGACGATTTGGTAAAAAGCGCAAGTCCAACTTTAGTAAGATTGTCTAGGATCGTGAAGAGGGACTTGCGACAACCGCACAAGAAGAAAGACTTAAAATGGTCATCAGTAGGCAATTACTGGCTGAAAACAAAAATGATGTAGAATATTTTTTGTTATAAATAACGTAATAATAATAATGTTATAACAGGTTGGCAAATTTGGCATCTAAGGCAGAGACTTCTGTAGCTTAATTGGCAAAGCGGTTGGGACGAAAAACCCATAGAGATAGCTCGTATGCAAGTTCGAGTCCTACCGCAAGTCATAATTTTTCTTCCTGTTTAAGCTTTAAAAACATAAAAATGATTTAATATCTTCTAAAGGTTAGCGAGTCCGCAAAGGTACATATTTGTCTGTGCTAATGTACATGAATATTGTCGTAGTTTAGAATCCAAATATAGTAGGGAAATATAGCCTACAGTTTATAGAGAAAACAACTTATGCTTTAATACGACTTATTTACTTACTCGTATTTGGATACTTTATGAGGTTTATACTAACAGACGTATACTCCACTCGTTTCACTACTCATAATGTTGTTCTTCATTTATTTTTATATAACTTGTGACCGTATATTCGTGTTTATAGAGTTTATGTGTTGTTGACTCAGGTGATGGACGACCGCTGGGAAAGAGAGGTCACTGAATTTGGCGCTATTAACATAACTGGATTTAGACTTCTGGATAATTCGAGAAAATTCGTTCAGGATTTTCTCGAGCTCTGGAAAAAAGATTCCATCTCGGTAAGTTGTCTTAGTATAATGGAACTTCAGGGAGTCACTCCTACTGTTATTTCATAATCAAATAGTTTATTGAATAATTTAATTTACATTTTAATTCCAATGTTTGAATTTTATTTTTTTAAGGCATAATAAGCCTTTATTAACTACAACAAACTACAAAGACTACTTAGCCTACTACACAACAAAAATATTGTATCCAGACCGATGAAAGTCTAGAGACAATCCAAATGCTCAAACCCACTACCAGTCGGCAGCGTACCCAGCATGCTGGCGGCATTGCCACGCTGAATGGCAATGGTTATGCGATGGGCCAAATTAAAAGAACTATTTTAATTGACTATAGAATATCATGACAAAAAACAAAAGTCGAACGTAGTTAAGATCACATTAAAAATTTGCTTTGCATAAAAATAACAAAAACGTTTCATTATTAACCAGTAACTAATATCAAAACTTGTATTTTCACAACGATCTATCAACTAATTTACTCACTGGAAATGAGATCAGTAACCAAATATACTTTGAATTTCATTTCCAAGGCAATTAATTACGTAAGTCAAACCAATTACTACCTAGTTTAAAGGAAATTTTGATTCTGTTATTCAGGAAGGGATACATTTTTAATAAGCTAATGATATCAATAAGCCAGTAATAATATAAGGATATTCATTAGTAACTTGTTAAGTAGTTAAGAACAATCTCATATAGTCTACTGAAGTTATAGAAGATTATAACTTTACTAGACTAGACTAGACTAGAAGCTTGCAGGCATCAACATACTCATACTCCTAGGATGGAAGATGGATGGATTGGACTTTATAATGTGCTTTCTCATAAACACTTCATCACTTACATTATTACATTGGTACATACAAGTAAACACTTTGTTTATTTTGGATAGACCTTTATTCCAAGCCTGTTACTTTTATATATTCTACATTTTGAAGAATATAACTTTACCTGTAAACAACGCAATAACAGATTTAAGAAAAGCCGTCGTCCAAGGACGGAACACTTACACTTTTTTTGGTTAACTTATTTAGTCCTACTGCTGGGTTGTAGATTATGTAAATTGTGTGAATTTTACACAGGCTAAAGCGGCGCTAATGTTTGACGCGGTGCAAGTTTTAGTAGACTCCATAGTACGTCTGCTACGCAAAAAGCCAGAACTGATAAGAAATGCTGCGCGACGGAGTGCCAACTCGACCACCGCCCGCGTAATGGAGTGCAACCCTAAGGGGAAGATCACAACTTACGAACACGGTGAGAAGATCTCCAGGATGATCAAAAAGGTAAGTTGTCAGGCCTTGCGTCAACCGCAACAAAAGAAAAGATTTTCGAATGTAACTTGAATTTTTCCGTTGCCGATGCGAATGATTGATGTCAATCCACACATTCAATTACGAGTGCTAGCGAATGCTTCGTTTTTAGTGCGGGGACACGCGCGCTCGGTGACGCCGCTGTGCATATGGGAGAACTTCGTAATGATATCAAGTGGTGGAAGGCAAACGCCAATAATGTTTGAGTTGCGCTAATGGTTTACTCGCCATTCAATTTATCGCACTAATGGCGTAGAACTCGTTTGTACCTACGTCAAACTCTAAACCAACAATGTCATTGCGTTATATTAATTAACAGATACCCTGCCCTCCAAAATTGTCCCTTGTCGTAGAACCATTACAGCTCACTACCACTCATTATAGAATTATCCAAAACCCTGATTCACAACTTTAGCTAAGTAAGGAACAATAGCTAGAATAAAACCATTAGACGTGTCGAAAAGTAATAAAAGATAAGGTTTTAATTCACAGAATTTATCCAAAACGAAATTTCAATTCGTGTTTTATAATGTTAGGTAGATGCTCTTTTTCACAAAATTAACGCTAAATAATTCTGTTTGAGAAAGGCGACGTGAGTGGGTCCATTTTCATTAAAAGGTCGGGTATCCTTCGAAATGTAATATAATCGAAGATTTTTTGTAAGTTAAAGAGAGCGAACAATACTTAAAAAAGCAGGGAAAATACGCAAAGTTGGTTAAAGGGCGAGTGTCCTTCTCTTTATGAAAACATAAATCGTGAAGGGTCGAGTAGAATCGCACGAGCCTTACTGCGGCGAAACCTGGTGGCTTGCTCCATACCTATATCTCTACGTCGGTCGTACTCTATCACAGATGGGGTTCTTACCCCAAATCATGACATAGAGGCGTCGTGTTCTAGCCTGGCGCTGACATATATCAACTTAACGCTATTTCTGATGAATCGAACGTAGCGAGTACAATTATATCTCCGCTCAATAATGTCGGCGCCAAATTCAAACTGCGCTGAATTACTAGAACACAGGTGTTAAACACGGTCCGTCTTTTATATGGGGTGAGTGCAGAGGGCGCGCGACTGTTTCGAGGTGCTGACGATTAATTAGGTTCCCGGTGAAGTGTAATTAACACCCGTTCTTACTAACTTTCCGGATTTTCGCCGCTGCTGCTGCCACGTGGGAAATATGAGATTTTTTATTGGACTCTCGTTGCCAACATATAATCACTTAAATGCTAAGCGAATTGAAACATTGAGCTTTTAAATTTAAAGACAAAAGTCGCGTTGTTTGCTTCAGACCGACATAGAAGGACTGAGTGGACCGCTCAGGTTCAACGAAGAGGGTCACCGCCGTAATTTTTCGCTCCATATCGTCGAGAACACCGTTGACGGCGATATGGTTGAGGTGAGCCAGGGAATACAATTGTTTTTTTTTAATGAAAATATTTCTAAGATATTTTTCAACAGGATACTGAAAATAATTTAAATTGTCTTTTTATCGATTGACTGTAAAAGGAAATCGAATTAGTTTTATTTTTTACTTGCATTTGTAAATAATATAGGAGTTACTAAAATTATTTCATCGTAGGTAGCGGTGTGGTACGACCATAAAGGCCTCGTCCCTGTCCGTCCAAAGCTGGCACCGTTGGACGTGTCTGGAAACTATGACCGTAACAAAACATATATCGTTTCGACGATTGAAGAGCCGCCGTACTTGATGCCCAGTCGACCAGACGCGCCCGAGGCATCACCAGAGCCCTACCGCGGCTACTGCGCTGATCTTGCCACCATGCTCGCCGACAAACTAGAAATCAAATGTGAGTTCCTAATGATTCCCGTTCATCATAACCAATATACCTTTTTATCACATCTATTCAAAAATACCTACTTTGTTTCTCGCAAACAGGGCAGAAATGACGTATTTTCCGCCCTAGGGAGGAAAATTTATTTTCCTGCCTCCGGCGGTGATTTGAATTTGGAATGTGGATATTGTTGGTAAAAGTTCCAATACATAAGCTGCACTTACTTATTTTCTCATAGAGGGTGATAAAAAGCAGAGTGTCCTCCTCGGGATCAACACTATTTTTAAGCTCGAGTACTTTGAATCCCTCGCTATTCTCTGGATTCTACTCTAGAATCCTTCGCTACGCTCTGGCTTCAAAGAAAAACTCTCGCCTTAAAAATTGCTGTTTCCTCTCTTGGTAAACAATCTACTATTTTTTTATCGTAGCTGATAAATGACCTTGTTATAAGGTCATATTTCACTTACATTATACGTGGCTGATTTATCAAGATATAAATAAAAACGAAATAAGTTAGTGAACATTTATTAAGAAAAATATATTTATTTTTCAACTTCTCAAATTTGATCGTATAATTTTATTGAAGGGACTTCCTGCAAAGTTGTATAACGAATCATTGCTCTTGACAGATGAGTTTCGCATGGTAAAGGACGGGAAATACGGTAACGAGAATCCGAAAATAGTTGGAGGCTGGGACGGTTTGGTTGGTGAGCTGGTGCGAAAAGTAAGTAAACTGCTTTAAAACTATTATGTTGTGATTTGGTATAGCCACGGTAGATCAGCAAAACATTATAAAACAAAAGAATGACGTCAAAAATATAAGTCGTACAAGGCTATCGAACACGAAACCACGTTGTTTTAATAACAACGTGGTTTCGGGTTCGTGGGTATATTAAGACTTGCAGTTAACGTCCAGCCTGAGCTGTATTGTGCAAGTCTTTTAATCTACTCGTAATTTATTAAAAGACATAACGCGTAATCAAATTACTGCCTTTTTTTGGTCCAACACATAAACATATATAACCATTCAACGTCGCAATGCTGCCTGCCTGCTAGGTGTACTGCTGATTAATAGTACCTATATCAGTCGGAAGTGCATGGGCTTGAGCATTTTTTTTTTTACTGTACGCTTTGAGCAAGGATGCGCCTGGGGTAGAGCATGCTTACCTAGAAGGAACCTGCTTATTCTGGATTTGCCATGCCACCATTAAACCACCCAAATTATACTTTAGATGGCACACTAACCGATTTCCACAACCTCGTTGTACGAATGAAAAATGTGGAATCGAAGCGCTTAGTGCTTACGTGAAGAATATCCACCATGTACGGGTGGCGTTTAGGTTGCGTTTTTTAGCCGTCCGGTAATAAAAAGGGGCAAGTGGAATCAGGTTATGAAACTCCAGGGCACTCTCCTAAATGTATCTGATAGAAAACCGATAAGCAAGCAGTTCTACGTCGATGCTCTAGACTTTGCAGCCGATGCTTAACCAAAGTGTTGTTGCATATCAGCCTCTCAACTCACCTCTCGATCGACTCCAATGCCTCAAGTTGATACTTGGCAGAACCATTCCATAGGTGAGCACACAGTACTCCATACGCTACCTAACTTGCGCTTTGTGCAAGCAGAGTAGCTGTTTACTGTTTAGGTGCGAGATACCGTCTCACCTTCGAGAGGACGCCAAGCTTTTTGGCGGCTATTTGAGCTTTTCAAGCTGCATTTGGATTGTCTCTAGCAACTTTCATTGATCTGGATACTATCCCTTTGTTTTTTTTTAGTCAGTTAAGTATTTTAGATTTAGTGAAGTTAGTATATAGAGTGAGTTGTTAGTAGAAAAAATAAGGATCATTAACTTCTAAAATAGTATTTTATGAATAAATTATTAACATTAACTTTCAGGTGTACATCTCAAATCAAAGGAGTAGAATAGATAGTAGACAGGTATATAATAGAGATCCCGAACAGATCAGTTTTGAGTTGCGTAGGTGTATTCCCTCGCATCTATAGGCTAACCAAAACTTCCAAACTAAACTTAAGAATATTCTTAAACTGTTTTTTTTTTTGACATTGGCCTTTATTAACAACAGCAAGCTACAAATACTACTTATACTACTTAGCCTACTACACAAAATACAAAAGGATTGTATCCAGACCGATGAAAGTCTAGAGACAATCCAAATGCTCATAACCACTACCAGTCGGCAGCGTACCCAGCATGCTGGCGGCATTAAACCCCTTTACAGTGTGAATTTTAAGAGTTTGGAATTTATGGGTACAATGCCTGAAATAATACTTTTTATTATTTATTATTATTATGCACGTATTTTATTACTTAGTTATTTAAGTTTTTTACAATAAATATTGGAATACTAAAATACAAATTATAAAAATCTTAAAAACTAAAAACCGGCAGCTGGGCAGGACTCAAGCTGCCGGTGGTTAGGGCTGCAGAGTGAGGAACCTCCTGACAATGCGCGCCGTGTCAAGTACCACTGCCTTTTGCATCTGACCCTTGACCCAACCATCTAGCGAGAGCCTCTTGAGATATTGGTCGAGGCTCTTCGCTATGAGACCGTTTACCGAAACGACTATCGGGACAATGATCGTCGAGTCAACATCCCACATGGCGGTTATCTCGAAGGCCAAATCAAGGTACTTGCTGAGTTTGTCCTTCTCGGCCTTCAAGAGATTCTCGTCATGTGGGATGGTGACGTCAACGAGCACTGCCCGGCGTTGGGACCGATCCACCATCACGATATCAGGCTTATTGGCGACAATAGTCCTGTCCGTGATGATGGAGCGGTCCCTATAGAGCAAACACCGACCGTTCTCGAGAACTGGAGCTGGTGCGTACTTATAGTACGGCACCTCCAACTCGACAAGGCCGTATCGAAGAGCAAGTTCCTGGCCACTTGGTTATGCCTGTGCTATTTGCACAGGCACAACCAAGCACTCGCCGTTAGCAAGATTCGAACAACCGGAAATGATATGTCGGAGAGATTCCCGGGACGGTGGCATGCCCGACAGATGTCGACCGTACTGTCCTTCATGATATATTTCCGGTAGTTGTTCGTCTTGATAACTTCATCTGCAATTGCATAGGCAAACCCCTCAGTTTCCCCAAAGAAGTCTCCGAAGCGTAACCAGTTCACCGACGCGAGCTAGTCCACATCGGGGCCCGATAGGGCCCAATAGGACCGTCCGTGCAGCTCCTTGCTCTTCCATACATCTTGCGGTCGTCGGTCCTTAGCACCGATGGTCTGCCCCAGTTCTCGATTGCCAAGGAGAGTGGCGTGAGCCCCTTGTCAACTGTCACTACATCGCGATGCATCCCACACTCATTGTTAAGGAAATAACTTACTAGCCTATTATATAATAGACTATTTACTTATAGTCTGTAATCATACCCATAGTTTTGTTTTGGCATAGCTATCTAATGTATAACTATATAGGAGAAGCCACTGGTTCCCGACACACAGTCTTTGACTAGTTTGGGAGCCTATGGGTCATAAATTTGTGAAATGATTTGTGTCAAAATAAATAATTTTGTTTTGTTGTTGTTTGTATTGTTAAGGAAATAATCCCTAAGACTGCACACTTCACGATTGTGGAGGTTCTTGGCGTTTAAAAAGCCACGACCCCCACTTCCGTGGAATGTACAGTCTCATAACAGATGAGCGTGGGTGTAGCATGCGATGCGCAGTGAGCAGTTGACGGACTCTTTTATCCAGGGCGTCCAGCTCAGTCTGAGTCCACCTAAGTATACCAAAGGAGTATATCAGTAGAGGCATCACCCAACCATTAAAAGCGCGCGCCTTGTTGCCGCCAGACAAAAGACTGTTAAGTACTTTTGACAGGCGACAATAGAAGCGCTCCTTCACTGATTTCTTGATGTCCACTACTGATAATACCCAGCGACTCTGACTTACCTAGATACTTGTAGGTCTCGGCCTCAGAAAGAGATCTGAGAGTCATTAACTCAGGAAGTTGTAAATCCGGAGTATTTACAACTTTCCCCCGCTGCACACGCATGACCGCACACTTGTCTACACCAAATTCTATCCTGATGGCGCTGCTAAAAACCTGTGTGGTTTTTAGCAACTCCAACAAGTATTGGTGTTTTAGTGCAAACAGCTTAAGATCATCCATGTACAGAAGGTGAGAAATTACTTCACCCCCCAATTCGAAGCCGGTAGCCTAGTCCTGAATCGCAAGAATTCAGTGCTAGGCAAAACCACGATGGACTCAAACTGTCACCCTGCAAGATGCCTCGCTCAATCCTTATCAAGTCCTGCGGATCAGAGGAGTCATTTCCACCACCTGGCTGACGAAGGACTGTGGTCCACTGCCTCATGCATGCGCCTAAGAATGATTTAAGAGTTGTATCAATTTGATACAACTCTAAAATCCTCTCTAGCCATGAATGAGGCACCGAATCATAGGCCTTCTTATAGTCGATCCAGGCAGCGGAAAGGGCTCCTTTGTTCCGCCGAACTTGTTGGCTAATGGCCATGTCGATGAGGAGGAGCTCCTTAGTACCACGGGACCCAACCATATTATTATTATTATAGCCACGCTGAATAGCAATGCTTATGCATTGGGCCAAATAAACGCCAGTATTTTTATCACGCGTCGCGTGATATTAAACTAGTACTAGTGTGCAGAAACTAGTTACGAATATAAATTGGTAGCTAGTTTCTGCTTTATTTTACAATACATTTATGTGACGGTAAATGCTAAAGTAAGCTAAACCTGATAAAATGCAATGCTTATCGTAACCATTAGCGGTTGCGGACAAAACACGTAGAGTACCTATTGCAAATTGCGCTGCGGGCGTTCAAACCGACAGCAAATGCTCATATCAATTTTGAAATATTCGGCATGAAACCTTATATCGGATCACATGATTCGCAACCTGCGACGTGAGATTCATTTCAAAATCCCTATCGTTATGATACATACAATGAATAAGCTCCTTGTATTTTAATGTCTTTACGATGTTATTTAGGTTGACTGGGAAACTATCTGTTAAACGTTTCGAGGTTTTATTTTTCTGTGGAGGTAAACATCGTGAGGAACCCCGCATATGTCCGGGGAAGAAATTCAATGGCGTATACAAGGGCGGATCCAGGTTTTAAGTCAGGGGGGGGGGGGTCATATAGGCGAGTTAAAGTCTAGTTAAGACTGGCTCCAATAGGCTAGATGACTGGTTTCTTTTTTATTGTCCTATTTAAATGTGGCCCATAAATATAGCTGATTAATGAAAATCTGATCAAAAATAAGCAACGTATAAGCATTTTAATATCATGCTAGACAGAGAGGCGAAACAGCAAATCGTGACGTCACTTCTCTGTACGCCATATAAATTCTATTCTGACAAGTAAGGCGTGACGTCATTTTTTGTTTTGTGGGAAAGAGACAGAGCTGTCTCTAACAAAAACTTTAAACGCTCATATATCAGAATATTATTTAAATTGTTTTTTCATTAAACATACTATATGTACTTAAATTCTTCATCAAAGCTATTTATTGGTTTCAACCATTTAAACATCAGTCATCTATTACAACTAGAAAAAATATCAGTAGTCGACCTACACCCAGCCCAGGGGGAGTCATGACCCCCATGACTCCCCTCCCCTGGATCCGCCCTTGGGCTTATGTGAAATCCACCAACCCGCAACTGGCCCACCATGGTAGATATGGTCAAACAATCAGAGTATAAGCCGGCCGCAAATGCACTGCGCCCAATTAACAGGTGCGAGCGAGACGGCCGTCACGAGAATTTTCTTACGGTGTGCGGGACCTAGTACAAAATGTATGCACGGAGCGCCTTCGGGCGCGACCGTCCGGTTTTTCTATCGGGATTTTCTTATAGTGAACTGAACGTAAAGCATACAAATACATTTTCAAATACATGCAGGTTGTAAATTTTCTCCAATAATTTCTATCACGCAATTTGCATTAATTCTGATAGTTAATGAATATATAATTGCCACTAACAACTCCAAGCACAACTTTCCATTGCTAGTTAAGGCTCCCCAAAACTTGGTGATTTACTTTACATTAATGAGGTCATGTCACTCAATGCAAGATATTTGTACCCAACTCTCTTTTATTTAGAGTACGATATAATATTTTTTGATTAACTAACAAATAATATAGATTAATCGTTTATAGAAAACCGTAATTTCACATGCTTACTCGCTCATTGCATGAGACAGTTGGACAACGTTTTAGTGTTCAAATATAGGAAAAAAAATAAGTATAAGACAAACATTTCCATTTAGTTTAAGTTTAGGCAGACATGAAAATTTAATTGGTTTCTGCTTCTTAGAATATTATTATTACTTTAGGAAACCAAAATTGATTAATAATTATAGCATATTATGGTAACAAGATAACAATGTAAGTTATGAAGTAATTAAACTTTTCATTGGTCCTGGGTATGATGTCCTAATATTGCTGCATCCAACTGTACTCCAACGGTAGGACAGGCAGCAGCGTCCTTTTGGTTAACCGCGGTGAGCATTCTGCGATCCTCAAGCCGCCTGCCATGCGTGGGGATTATGGCAATACAAAGGGCGAGGGCTTGATTATGGCAACCCAAAGGCAGCTCAGCAGTGGTTGTCTTCTGACTGATGATAAAACTTTTAATTTATATCGTTTACAGTCATAGACATACTTAGTAGGGACGGGTTGGACGCCATTTTGAAATGTTGCCCACATGATGTCGGCACAGTTTGCGACGCACGTCCGACGTGATTACTTGAGTGCAAAATGCCAATCTATGTGGTGAAGGGTTGTACGAATTACATTTCAAAGTGCAGTAAAACAAAAGGTGGCATTTCCTTTGATCGGTAGGACAACATTTAAAGTTAAACTAAACTTGCTTTTACGCACAAACTTTTATTTTTAGGTAATAGGTAAGTCGCTTCTAGTTTCGTAAGTTTGCGCTTCTTCTACCACGCCTTGCTGGCGCTGCACGTAGTGACTGCGAAATCCGAGAGATGGCGTTGACATTTTGACTAAGAGAATTTAGTCATACGATTTCTTAACTCAGGCGCATCTAGACATAGAAATCATTGTTTAGAGTACTTCCCTTCAAGTTGATTACGAATGTATTTTTATATACGAAAGGCGATGGAATAAACTAACGTATGAAAATGTTTTTTTTTCTCAGGAGATTGACATGGTCATCGCTCCGCTCATCATAACCATAGAACGAGAAACCGTCATCGATTTCAGCAGGCCTTTCCTGTCTTTCAACTTGAAAGGTGCCCAGAATACTCAGCAAGAAGCAACTTCAATCTTCAGTTTTCTTCGCCCTCTTTCTCGAGAAACATGGGTAAGTGAAAAATAATAATGTTATTCTCCTATCCGTATTTCGCAACTGTTAATATTATTATCGTCATTATTATCAACTGACAGTACGAGCTAGAAGTGCGTATCAATTTAACGTTACGCTTATGTAATCGAATCTATCTGTTACTAATCAGATAATCGATTCTTAAAAGAATTTTTAAAATCAAACAAGCAGCTAAAAAACCAAATCATCATTCCAAATATCCCTTTGAATACAAAGAAATCATAACTTGTATTACACATAAAATAGACATAGATAGAATGAAATGAGAGTGGCCTAAAGAACGCAAAAGATCAATAGGCGGGCCACTAGACGAATAATGTAATTATAATAATATAATAAATATATAATTATCTAGAACGTAGGATCTAGATAAGACAGCACAAAATCGCAAAGAGCGGTGTTTTCATATTTCATATTTATTTATTTGCAACTAAGTGTACAGAGGACCTAAATTAAATATTTAAAAAAAAAAAAAAAAAAAGGTAATGTCTGGATTATGGGCTGAAGGGTTGATTGTTTATAATAATAATAATTAGTTCAGTTAGTTGACCTGGTATGTGACCTGGTGATGTCCTAAAACTGAATCCAGAACCACTGGAGGACGGTCAGAAGCGTCCTCTTGGTTAACGATGGTGAGCATTCTGCGATCGCCAAGCCGCCTGCCAAGCGTGGGGATTATGGCAACCCCTCCCTATTAAGGGGGAGGCTTTCGTCCAGTAGTGGACTTCTTTTGGCTGAGGAGTAAATTACTATTGTAAAAAACTCAAAAATTATTGTAAAAAACTCAAAAATTATTGTAAAATACTCAAAAATCTAAGAAATTCAATAAATATAATAAAATAATAATAATTTGTTCATAAACATATACAAGTCCGACAAAAATAAAAACTTATGTAACCATACCAAGGTATAATAATATAATACTCGTATGTAAGCCTGAACTAGGTAATCCTGTGTTCCAGGCGCGAAGAGCAAAATAATATAATAATTTTAACTTATTTATAGATAATGTGTGTTCGTAGCTTTGCATCCTGTTCAGCCTGGTGGCAGTGAGCGTCGTTATGTTCCTCGTATCTCGGTTCTCGCCGCAAGAATGGCGGATCGTGTCCGTCACCGACTCGCTATCTTCGGATCAATCTGACGTCGCGGCTAATAAGGTGTGTGTGACACCATAATTTATTTACCACATTTCTTTTCAATTTCAGGATACAAAACGACTCTCTAATTTTTAGGGTCTCGCATTTCTTACTAAGTGTATAACGGACCCCTTTTAGTAAGCCAACGTTTGTACGCCCGTCTGTCAGTACATACTGCCGGCAGCCTACGAGTATAATGAACGGTATTTTTGAACTGTAAAACTAACTGCATTATATTCATAAGTATTTATATACTACATACTGGTTAATACTCTACTAGATATCGTCATCTGATTATCATCTAAGGCATTTAACAAATAATATAAATTAGCTTACTAACTTACCAACAAAAAAATATGTTATTCAACTTATTTTTTTCTGCTCTCTGCTATCGCAAAAAACAACTATACATGGAAAAGTCAAACTTGATGTGATATAATATAAGTGCCGATAGACGGAACTAAAGTCTAATTACAACAAAAAAATATGTGTCTCAAGTCAAGAATCCAGAAATTAACCTAAAACACATGTTTTTCATTAAAACAACATAAGTGGTTTGGTTGTTGTGGAAACGTCGGCGTCGGTGTGCGAATCCGATTTGCGCTTGACCGGTTCTACGGTCCTATAGACCGTACTAGGGTTTCTACCTCTGGTCTTTTGGGTTAAAGTTAGAGTTAAAGGCATGAAACTTAGACATTTTATTATTTTCGTAGATTGATTCCCAGTTAGGCATTCCATACAATACTTTTCTATACGTTTTAATGGAAATGAATGCAGTGTTTTAGTCGGTGCCAAAATCAGGCTGAGTTGTATTACAATACGAGTAATACCTACAATACATCCAATTCATCAATTCATACAAGATTTATCAGGAATGAAAAAGACTTCAGACAAATTCTAGTCCAGTTTATGCATCTAATTGACCATAAATTAATTTTGATGTTTGTCGGGTTCTGATGGAAACCAGACACCGAAATATCTATTTGAAATTAGTTTGGGACTTGACTATAAATACTATACTATCCATACAACCTATGCGCGCGGGTATGATTGTATCCAGTCGGAAAACATAGCACAAATATTCAAATTACCTACTTGTAAGTACCTACTTGCAAGTACCCATGTATTATAGTCACCGCGTTACCAACTGAGTCGTGCGGCCATAAATCATGGCCGCACTACCCACAAGTGCAAGCAAGACCCACAAGCAAGACCCACAAGTGCGAGCGAGATAGACATATATTGAATGATTTATGGCCGCACGACTCACTTGGTAACGCGGTGACTATAGTATGTTTATTGTATTGGGACGTAATGTGTTCGTATTCACGATTTTGAATTAATCTCACGCAACGTTTCAGACAACTGTGGTGAACGAATTCAGCTTTTGGAATTCGATGTGGTTCTCTCTGGGCAGCTTCATGCAGCAAGGCAGCGATATTACGCCGAGGTCAGTCAATAGTTAAGGATCGTTATACGACTGCGGAAAATGGCTTATTACGAAAAAGATAAAAGGGAATCCTTAATGATTCTCCATAAGAATGTATTCCCCTATTTTCTACCAGGATAATGCCTCTAGAGCAATCCTTTTTTTTATAAAGTCACGGTCTAGTCTACTGTAGGCATGTCTCTGTCATTTCATTTTTATATTACAGGGTGTTAGTTTGAACACCGTTATCCTTCTAGGATATCATTGTACTCATCATTATGAACAACTTTTACTATGGCGCCAACCTTGAAATCACGAAAAAAAACAGCTGTTCCATACAAAAAGGTTCATCGATCTTGGACAAAATGTATGGAACAGCTGTTATTTTTTTCGTGATTTCAGGGTTGGCCCATAGTAAAAGTTGTTCATAATGATGAGTACGATAATATCAGAAGGATAACGGTGTTCAAACTAACACCCGGTATAACCCTCCAAAAATTACTATGATGAAAAATAAAGGGATAATAAGTTACTTTTGGATCAGGGGAAACGGAAATCATTATTTACTTCACTTTAATTTATTTTTATAAATATTGTTTTTTTTTTTGTTGTACGCAATCTCAACTTAAGCTTACGCGTCGACAGGAAGGGACTAATATCCTAAATACAGGGCATCCTAGTTAGGAGCTAGAGCTCAGCCATGTACTCGTTTGGAAATAAAAGTGAAAAGGTATAAGTGTCACAAATATAATAAAGATATACTGTTATCCTTGAGCCAAGCTATTAAATAACTGCAATAATATTAACAATGGTGTAAACAAACAAGTCAATATAATCAATTAGTCTGTTCCATTATTAGTGTCCAAAAGTCAAAGCTCCCTTTTCATTTATCTATCTTGATCTATTTTAAACATAATAACCGTTTCAACATTGTTTTTTGTTTTCTTTTCATGAATCTTAACTGTAAGTAAGTACATGGTACACCATGTACTTACTTACAGTTAAGTTCAAAATGTTGCTTACAAAAGATACATCTTTTGTAAGCAACATTTTGAACTAAATAAAGCATTTGTAATTCAGTCACAATGTGAATGTACACTAATTTGTATTTGACCAAAAACTAATAGGTTATAACCTCCACAGGTCCATATCTGGTCGAATCGTTGGCTCTGTATGGTGGTTCTTCACACTGATCGTGGTTTGCTCCTACACGGCTAATTTGGCTTCATTCCTCACACTCACACGGATCACGGAGCCGATTAGTTCCTACAACAAAATCGCTTCATGCCCTGAGGTTTGAATTTATTCTTTTGGATGTAGACCTAACTGAGATTTTATTACTGTTTCTCTTAACTTGTATGGTCCTTACGAGAATTCCATATCGTTGTGTTTCCGAAGTAGTCAGTAATATTATTAGATTTGAGAAGCTTTTTAATGACATTGACAGGTTGAAATTTTTCACACATCTAGCCCCAAACTAAACAAAGCTTGTACAATGGAAACCAGATATCAGATAGTTTTTTTTTTTTTTGTAATTACAGACCCACATCCAGACACAGAACAAACATCTTTCTATGTTTGTTACATAAATGTTTGCCCTGGTTGGGGATCGAACTCACGCCCTACAACTCTGAAGACAGACATGCTACCAACAGAGCTATATAGCAGTCGATTAATGTTGCCTAATTTAGAAGTTATAGAAATTGAATGTGAAGAATATTGATTAAATCCCACAAACAACCGATAATATTTCTGGTTAGAAGTCATAATACAGCTAGCAATGATAATTATTAATTTTACTGATTACTATCTTATACAACAGGACACTACTAACAAGAAAAGCACGAGTTATCCTAACGAGATCCATGGGAACGAAGATGGCTGGCTTGCCTTCCTTCTAGACAAGCCGGGTGATGACGACTCCAAGACTCCCTGCGAAATGGTTGTCTCAAACTCCGATCTCGGACTTAAGGATTTTGGCGTTGGTTTCCCTAAGGGGTCCAAATTACGGTAAGTATTCAAATAATTGCACACAATCAGCGTCAGAACTACGTTTTAATTTTACAATGCCTTTGCGATTTCGCCGAGCGACTGTGCAACGCAATTTGATAAACCAAAATGCAACTAAACTTATGTAAGTACCGCCGTTACAAACGACGCCGTCGCGTAATATAATTTTGTCTAGGCCTTCATCGATAAAATATTTTCTGCTAACGCAGTTGTCATCAATGTGTTGTAATACGAGTACAAGGTGTTTTCTTATTTCTAATTCGTCGCCCTCAAGAGTGACGCCTAGCTTATTTTCTAGTGATGGCGTCAACCTTGCCCTGATGGCTCTCAAGAACGACGGTGAACTAAATAAGCTGGTGCGCAAGTGGTTTACAAAGACAGAGTGCGATGTGCCATCGGTAAGTGTGTAAATTTGATTGATAAGACGCGAACAGTGCACGTCGCAACGTATAATTCACGACCATAAAAAGCGTTTTGTAGCTTTAGCCCTAGTCTGAGCTATTCACATCTAAGAATCGATATTTACACCGTTTCAGTGCTAAAATTCAATAGGTTAATTAAATAAATAATAATTACAAAACAAAACGTTGAAGTTGGTGAATAATATTTTGTTTCAAATTTGTGTTAGTGATTCTAATTTGTATGTGAACATTCCAGTACCTATATAGGGACACACACAATTGTACCATAGGGAAAGTCCGGTGACGCTAAAGTCCGGTGACGCTAAAGTTCGGTGACGCTAAAGTTCGGTGACGCTGTAGATGCCATCTGAGGCCAACAACAGAAGTCATACAAAAAAAATACCATAGGGGATACCCGGAGTCTTGTGTTGTGACTTAGAGCGCCTTCGATCTAAGGATTTCTACCTTTGTTACAGCCAAAACCCGGCGGATCGGAACTGACTCTGGGACAAGTGGCCGGCTTATTCTACATTCTTCTGAGTGGGCTAGTTATTGCTCTAGCAGTGGCGCTGATCGAGTTCTGCCAGTATGGGCGCGCAGAGGCCCGCCGCGCGAACGTTTCTCTGCGCGCCGCCCTCCGTGCCAAGTCTCGGCTAGCCTCTGTCGAGCGGAAATCCCCCACGCCCCGGCAGCAGCGGGAACAAGAACGCGGTTGGAACGGTGGCGCCTTTTCCGGAGTGAGTACATTTGATGTACGTTATCTTTTCAGCTTCGTCTCTTTAGTTAAATAGCATTTACATCATATATTTTTTTTTACATATTCTTGAGGAAATGTTTCACTTCGGCTTCCTTTTTCAAATATACGTTTATTATGGTTCGCAATAAGTATAACAGATGATGCCTTTAAGCAAATTCCATTAAAAAACAAAATCCTAAATAACAAATCAAGTGCAGCAATATAGACGCGTACTAATTCGTCTATCTAACCAAGCTTTACACTACCTATGCACTTTGCTATTCCTAAGAGATGTTGATGATATTAGATAAAATTAATAGAAATGAGATTATAGTTGATTTTTGTATAGTTGGGAAAATCATCTAAATGACTTGAAATGGTCGTTCAATGTGGGTATGATCCTTGGTATGAATTGTACCTGTCTATTAAGAGTAAACAAACGCAATATAATATTTACATTAAATACATTACTAAGTAAGTAAAAAAAATAAAAAAAATAAAAAAAAACATAAAAATAAAATATTTTATATAAGATGTGATCGTTTTTAGGCAACAGTTTTTTTTAAAACAGTTTCAACAATCCCAAGCATTATAAGCGTCGTACGTATAATAAGTACCTATAATCTAACGTAATCAGTGAATATATTTTTTGTATAATGTGAAAACGATCTACTATATTTCGCACACAGAAACCCGGCCTACGGGATATCCGATCGCCGGTTTCGTATAACATAGAATGAACAAAAACATACAGCGTCTGAGCTTCTCCTAATTAATCTTGAATGCAAATACAGATAAAACATCCTATTGTTTTCTTGTTAACGAAAGAGTTGTAGTAGTAGGACTCTACTGCAAAGTTCGCCTGTGGGGAAGTACCACGCCTTTGCCAGTTATTCAACCGACAAGCAGTACTTAGTGTGCAAGCATTACTGTGTTCCGGTTTGAAGGGCAATGTTACCAGAGAAATTATTGGGTATGAAGACTTTAACATAATATCTCAGGATGACGAGCGCAGTGCAGTGCGGCGCAGGATTTTGTTCGTAAGTTCAGAATTCTGGCACTGCTACTTTTAGTGGCAGGCGTGACGCTTACCACCAGGCGAACGTCTTGCTCGTCTCGTCACTCGACAGTAAAAAAAAGTTTAGTTCCACACTAAAATAACATCCATTTATGAGTCTTCTTCGGATTCTCGAAACAATTTCAATTGATGTTACTACATCATCATCCCGGAGACGTCCACTGCTGAACGAAGGCAAACCCCCCCTAAGACCGCCACACTGTACGACAACCTACCATTTGCATCCACCGGTTTTACAATGTCGTCGGTCCACCTAGTAGGAGGCCTTCCTACTGATGGCTTCCTACTTTCCTATTTCCTTTTGATGTTACTTATATCCATTAAAACATTAGAAATGTCCGTATCCGTGGTCAGGTTGATTTCACAATAGACTCTGACTATAGACATACGAGTATCTCATGGATTGAATAAGATTGGTGATATCTTAGCTACAAACAGGCGCAAGACTATTTTTATTACTTGTTACGTCAACTTTTTTTAAGTAAGCCGCTTCTGCTCTGTAACTGCGCCATTAAGCAAGCTAGTATGAACGTGGAAAAAACTTTAATATATGTTTTATGTGCGTTTTGCTATTAAACATATTTATCGTAATTCATTATTATTGTGAGAGATACCAACAGCAGGTAACCTGCAACGTCCTGCAACTTTTTATTTGGCAAGACAATGCTTGATTTTTTACAGTATTTCGAAATTAAATGCATAATATCTTATTTTATTTTTTAACAGAATGACGACTTGATATCTTCTATTCTTACTTGCGAGAGTGGTACCGTGAAAATAAAATGGACCAATCAGCTGATGTTTGAAATCTGAATCCCAGGGCAATTCTACGCTGTGAAACGCGAGAATATTATTTACAATTATGTCATCTGAATTAGCTCTTTCAGGCGACATAATTGTAAATATAATGTAATTTTTATTTACTTAATCGTTACACGAATTAATACCTATATAATTGTTTAAAATGTGAATTATTGCCTATTTCTGACCTCTAACTATCAACGTAGTTACTGTTTGTAGATCATTCTTACCACGCTCCAGCTTCTATCACGCAAATAGCGTTTCAATAAATCTCTTTTTCGTTAGTTGTAAATCAAGCTGACATTCAGTATATATTTTTTATATGTAATTGTTTTTGTTAGCAATACTACACTCCGGCCAACCAGATCGCTCAAGAGGAGACGGCATTGCACGCCAGCTTCACACAAGTCTGATGCTCGCCCCGGGAGGCGGCCACCCTGCGCCGACCGTCCCACTCCAGGCACCCCTCTAGCCCCGTCGAGTTATTCCAGCTGTAAGGGAACATCTTACACATGCGGCTTGCACGATATCAAATATCTTGGCAACTGAATGCAATGTTACCTTTCTGGCGACAATGGACACGACGAGCATTGTTTAGGCTACTCCTGTAATTTTTCTATCATGTCTCAAATGACACAAAAATATAGGCATCTAGCTTTTTGTGTGACTCTGCGTCTAATTTGTGTCGTGCAAGTATGCCAATTTAACAGCAAATCGACAACCGGACTGCCAAAAACATGCGACGTAATCGTGTAGGTACAAGGGCCGTACCATGAACGTTTATTCCGGGACCGAATACGCTCAGCTGCCGACGCTGCGCGACTGTGAATTTTATCGCCTCGCAATAAGGTTCGCGGTCGCGCAGTGTCGGCAGCTGAACCTATTCGGCCCCGCTATAAGGGGTTCACGGTACGGCCCCTGTACATGTAACAACATTAAAAAACAGCAGGTAAAACGTCACGATGTAATTTAATCTAATATTTGTTCGATGTTTACTAGATAAATAAAACCGACTTACGGTTTATTTACATTAACTACGGTGTTTCGATATCCAAGTATATTAAATTGACCTTATCTAGATTTAAAAGTCGATGCAACAGAATGGATGTCTTATTTCAACACTAGATTTGTCGTATGATCAAAGAATGGAGGGGTATGGATTGGGAAAGGGCTATTAATATTACCGGTAATTTTAAAATCCTAACGGATGTCACCTTAGTATGTGAGTATCAGGGTCTTACGATTATGTGGGTAGGAAGTAAAACTTATTCAATTAGATAAATCTGATAAGTGATGTACCTAATTCTAAAAGTTTGATAGCAATGGATAAAATGTTCTATTTGGTCAAATGTGTCACCGAACCCAGCGACGGTGTACCTGCATTTTGCCTGTTTTTTTTTGAAAAATATAATTTACGTAGGTTTTAAAACGTTTTCCGCTAATAAAAAAACGATCATTCTTTTTAAATTTAATATTCAAATTCTAAACTGACTTACGATTACAATGTTCTGAAATACTGAATAAAAGTAAAATGGACGTTTGGTGAAATTTTGTGATATTTTCACGTAGTTTTCCCAATTTTTATAATGTGCGGGTAACCCTGTAACTTAAGTGTAGTTGAAGCTCTACTAAACGCCATCGATTACTCGAGTGCATCGGCCATTATACTATAATGTCATTGCCTGAGTTATCTACGAACATCGAAAATTGCGTAAAACACTTCTTCCGGTTACCGAGCTAAGACTTGATATAATTATGTTTCGATTGGAAATGCTGCATTGTGACGAAACAAGGCATTCATTTGCATTGTAGCTTCTAGTTACTACTTATCAACTTAAGATAATTAATTAACTGAATCAAATACCTACAGTATTGAAATAATTTGAAGTAATATCATCGAGTTAATCATAGATAAATAGTTATTCCTTAAATGTTACTGTAAGAAGTAGAGATGGATATCTTATTTACCTGGAATACTTTAGATACCCACTTATCTTAATACATACGAGTAACTTACTAAAAACAATGTAACTATAGCTATATAATAGATACTATTATCATTGATATACACGGTGTTATTTAATTGGCTTCGGAGCGGCTGTGATGGTGTTCTATAAAAGATAACGAACAACTTTTGTTCTACTACTTTGAAAATTCACGAAAAAATATCAGCAGTTCCACACATTTTATCGCAAGATTCACGAACTTTCGTATGGAACAGCTTTTTCCCCGTGAATTTTCTAAAGTCCCTTTCTAAAGTCCCCTACTTTAGAAAATTCACGGGGAAAAAGCTGTTCGTTATCTTGTGTTAATATCCTCACAACCTCACAATTTAATTTCCACGATTTCATGTAGTTTTTCCACAATTTTACATGATTCCAATTTTTTTAGTTTTAAACCTTATTACCATAATCTTAAGCTAGGAATGCCAAAGGCAAGTTTATTAGGTAAGGACGTAAGGACTCATATCAATATATCTACATCAATATAGTGATTTTTTACTTGTGTATCACTACAGTAATCCTACAACAAGTTTCAAATTGTCTATTTCTGTAAAAAAAACTGTGAAAAATGTTATCCATTTACATTTATTATAATTTCCTCAGATGTCTGTTCTGTCTAACGCGCTTGGTTATTTTTCAACATTCATGTTTAATTCAAGCACTTTTTCTGGCCATCAACTCTACTCTGTTATATTTATATTAGCTTCTTCATTGATTACGCTTCCGTCCTAATGCTGTTCTAATAATTTTAGAGTACCTACCACTTGTGATAAAATTTTATCGCTTTAGATACTTAGTTTGTTTTCTCTTTGCTGTTGTAATTTATACTGTGGGTTATAAATAAAACGGGACAATTCGTTTCAAAATGAAAAAAAAAAAAAAAAAAAAGATTTTTTTTTCTTTTCTTTCTTTCAAATGTCGAAGTGTCGTCCTGAATATAAGAAGTTGTATAATCCAAGTATAATGTATGCAAAGTATATAATAAACTATGTAAAGCCTAATAATACACTTCATATTTGATTCACAATGACTGTCACGACAGAAAAGCAGGGAAAATTGTTCCCTTTCTTGGTCTGATGGCGGTGGGCTAGCCAAATTAAATCCGCACGTCTCTAGGGGGTATAACAGTGTTTGAAAGCAAACGATCTCGAGTTTCCGCTATGCTCTTAAATTGAAAAGCAAATTGTATATTGAGCGCAGCCACATCCGTCCGTCTGTGAAAGGCTGAACTCTTGCTCTGACACTGTATATATATAAGTAAACCTAAATAATTTTAATTAAAGTCGGATATTATACCATTTTCATGGTCTGGTGACCTGCATTTATAATTTAGCTTTTGTGTTAGTTTATGTTTGTAATTGATTAGTCACTTGTAAATTTAGTATGCTTAAGTATGTACCTACCTATATACACATTAAAATTTTAAGTCACTAACCGTATAGACTAGGTTATGGCTGAGGTACGGGAGGAACAAAACAGCGCGAGTAACGTTCTTAACGATCTATAAAATTTACACATTAATAAATAAAATCGAAATTAATCAGTATAATAGGCTAGATGACTGATGTTTAAATCGTTGAAGCCAATAGCTTTGATGAAGAATTTAAGTAAATATAGTATGGTAATTGAAAACATTATTTAAATCGGTTAGTAATGTTCTGATATATGAGCGTTTAAAGTTTTGTTTAGAGACAACTCTGTCCCTTTCCCACAAAACCAAAAATGACGTCACGCCTTACTTGTCAGAATAGAATTTATATGGCGTCCTGACAAGTGACGTCACGGTATGCTGTTTTGCCTCTCTGTCTAGCATGATATTAAAATGCTTATAAGTTGCTTTATTTTTGATCAGATTTTAATTTTCTTTTCATTAATCAGCTATATTTATGGGCCACATTTGAATAGGACAATTAAAAAAAAACAGTCATCTAGCCTATTCGATAAAAATCGGTATTTTCTCAAATTCTTTAAACAAAATAGACAGACACGTAAAATTTTGCGACATACATAACTTACAATACAATACTCGCGCTGCACTGGTTTTAGATTTTGGAATTATGACGCAATAATGTGCTACCCAATTATTGAAATTGTTCATTACTTCTTGATGACATCTCAGTTCTTTAGCTCTAGCAACTCTCTATGATGACTATTGTAGATACCTACTTTATACAAATATTGTTAAGTTAAACTTTTTTACAATTCTTCAAATGACTGATTTACATAAACCGTTTCTTTGAACGTAGAGCTTAGACTTTTAGTAATATTATAAAATGTTATTGTTTGTTATATTAATGATACCTAATTACTATTAAATTATGTCTATTAACGTAGACACATAATTAGTGTTAAAGCAATTTTAAGAAATTGTTGTATCTAACAGTTATGTAATGAATCAAGGTCATATGTCGGTATTTGCGCCGTACCCTAAACTAAAATATAATAATGTAATAATTGATGTTTTCAGGTCGTCATTTATATATATCATACAGTATACACATATAACGTATTAAACTGTCTAACTGGATGTTTATTAAAATAGTTTATCATTAAAATGGTAAAAAAATATTTTTATTTTCATTTTCTTCCCACTTTAATGCTCGAGTCAACCGAGTCAGATGTTAACTATCGTAAGAGCTGAAGTACCTATAACTGATAAAGTAAGTACTAAGTTGCACGTTGGCTAAATATGACTAAAAACCTCACTGCATGCATAATTTGGCGATACCTACTCAAACGTTACTTACATATTATGATACAGATAATTAAAATGAGCGAATGAATGAACGATTTGTACAAATTCTACTTCAAATATGGTAACAATGCTATGACATGGTGACATAATTTCGAAACCAAATACTGTGTCGAGTCTTCCCCATTTTTTGTTGCAGCGACTGAAAAAACACGAAACTGCGACGACACAATGTTTCGAGAAAATATTAGTGTTGACGACGCTGTGTCGAAACGGTTTCGTCAAGTTCCTAAAAAACTGGCTATGGGACATCACTTGAGTGCGAGTAGGCAAATCGGTACAGTAAGCAGTACCTACCTAACTATATGAGCATAATCGGGTGAGGAGGTGCGAAAACGTAGCGCTAAGTTGATAACCCCGGATCATTATTTCGTGGTGTAGTAAAAGCGGCGAATCCCTCGAGGGTCGACCGAGGGTCGTCATCTGCGACGAGGCAAGCTTTCATCTTGATTGCATTCCTACGAACCCATAAATTTTCAGCTTTAATTTTATAGTCGTCATAACGCGAATATTGTTTCGCTGAAAAACAAATAAGAAGCGTTTGGTTTTTTTTTAATGATGCAACTTTAATGGATTACTTTTTATAGTAACCGCTAGCAGTGGCGTGTCCTATGATTTAATATCGAGCTTTTCAAATAAAGAGACGACCACGTTAAGCTATCTATCTATCTTCTGTACAATAATACGCTTTCTTTTTTTATACAACCTACTTCAATTTCGCCTACCTGCCCGCCCAGCACGCCAACAGTGATAAAATTATATCCACTCACACTATTTTCCCGGCAAAAACGAGACAGACGTATCCATATTCTAGCTTTATCGCGTTCCCGCGCGGGGAAAGACCAATTAGTCGTCGGCGTATGCTAGGGGGGCTAGATGACATCTTCATATTTGCTAGATATTTTGATTTGTTCCAGTAATTTTGATTTTAAAACCAAACTACTGAACCGATTTCGATAAAATCTCTATGAGACCACTTCTGAAGTATCTAATTACCAAAAAAAAAACACCAAAATCAATTCATAATTGGTGGAGTAATCCCGTAACATACATACAAAAAAAAACCATACAGTTGTATTGAGAACCTACTTTTTTGAAGTCGGTTGAAAATGAAAAGGCGTTCTTTGCTTCACTTGAGAACGGCTGGACCAATTAAGCTATTTATTGTTTTAACATGCTCGTAACATTGCGAAATAGCTTTGTAAAGAAATAATATAGGGATTACAAAAATATTTGGAGTTTGGACAGTAGATACAGGTCTGTCGAATCAGCTAGGTTAGTAACAAAACAAATGGTCTATAATATTATCAAACAATGCGTAACAAAAAGGTATTGTTGAAATACTGAAAGGTATGCCCTCTAGTAAAAGTTGTTCATAATGATGAGTACATATACCTACCCTTCAGTATTGTTGAATCTTTTTGTTATACGAGTATATTGTGAATTCAAGTAAGTTAGTAATAAGTTTATTCTCAAATATTTATCTTTTTAGTGAAGAAGTCTAAAGTCATAAAACACAAAATCGCAATTGGTCACAATGAAAGCAGTCTGTCTTCTTCACATGATCTTTAACTTAGTTAGGTATATATAAGTATTCACAGTAAATATCACATAGGCAGGTAAGACTTACATAATTAATAAAGGTTCTGAAATCCGTGCTTTTTGATGGGACCTGTTTCGAAAAGCTAGGTTCTGGAAACCGCCTTTTGGTACAAGACCCTGAAAATTAGTACCTATAGCAGTATCGCAAGCCGACCTCTAACCGATCGGTACTTTTCAATAATCAGTAAATCACCATGTAGGTACCATTTTATACTGGCAGGACTCTACTGCAAAGTCCGCCTGGGGAAACACCTTTGCCAGTTATTCAACCGCCAAGCAGTAGTGTGCAAGCATTACTGTGTTCCGGTTTGAAGAGCAATGTTACCAAATGTCTTCGGGTGGCACATTAACTCTGACACTAGGGCTGGCCACTCAGCCTATACGAACTTACTTACTTTTTTACCGGATAAATTACTGGGTATGAAGAGATTTGACATCCAATTTTTCAGAGTGACGAGCGCAGTGCAGTGCGGTGCAGGATTGTGTTTGCAAGTTCACAATTCTGGCACTACTACTGTTCAGGCGTGACGGTTACCACCAGGCGAAAGTCTTGCTCGTCTCCTCACTTCTAGTATAAAAAAATTTGAAACTGAGACAAATACCCAGTGGAGTAATAGCAAAGCATTCTTTTATACACGCAGAGATATGTACAGCCAAATAAGCTTTATTATCTCTGCATTCCCATACAAGTTGCCTTACTAAATGCGTGGCATTATCCTAAGTGTCCGCTTTTCAAAGTCCACTTCCACACTTTTATGATTAATGAGCGCATTACGCCGAGATTCGTAATTAAATGCCCGCAGAAGGTATAATCAAGACACTTTATTCAGTCGAGCTACGTTTCCCCTAGGAGTCACAGTTCGGGCACGTAATATTTTGAGGGCGTTGGTTACTTTAATGAAATAATACTTCTCTTCCTAAAATACCTATCATAAGTATCTAGGTAAATTTTATTTAAATACTTTTTATTCGATTTTAAAGTTTTAAGCTTTTAGTGTTTTTATAGGTGTAGATTGGGAATGACTATAATGATATCCCTGATCATTTCATGAAATGGGTTTATCATCAAAAGTTTTTTTTTTTTTTTTAATAAGGTTTTTTTTAATAACAGAAGGGTAGACCTATTACATACACGGTATAGGTATAGTTTTAAGTGAATACTTACATTATCTACTTATAATATAATTCAGGCAAAAAAATACAGTTTTTTTTTATTGCGGGAGCTGCGAAATATTCTATTTGCTTTATTTTTAAAATTTTATTAATATAAATGTTTTATTATAATACTAGCTGCGCCATGTGGTTTCACGGTCATGATGATGAATAAAAGAAGCATATATTATGTTATTCTGGAAATAAATTATCTCCATTTCGAGTTTCATCTATAAAACCGTTCACCCGTTTTGGCGTGAAGAGGTAATGCTGAGGCCGCACCTGCGCCTTTCGTGACCAAGCAATGCGTGCCGAAGCTTAGTATGTTTTGCTCGCTAAAAGTTGTCGCGCTAATGCGGTGGTCACATCAAAGCATTTTAACGAACTATCCGAGCTGTCGCCACGATAGACGATAATGGTCATATCTGCATGTATCGTATCACTGTGGGAAGCTTCGTCACGACAGATGCTAGTGCGGTCCCAGCTTACCAAATATTTACGATATATATACCGACAAACTTTCGCATTATAAAAGCTTGGCAACTTCGTGCGTGACCCGCCTGCGGGGCGACAGACGTTGGGGGAAGCAAGGTAGCACGTCGTCAGAAGTAATAACAGTAAATATCACATCATACAGAGTCATGCTAACGCATGTCTACACACGTAGAGAAAGTACTGACGTTATACATTTCGAGATAAATCGTGACTATCATGATAGAGATCGTGACTATAGGGACGTACCATAACATTCAAGTTCAATTTTAATTTCAAGTTCAATTTTGGTTTTAAATTTAATTTCTATTTCATTTGTGTTTATGTAATTTAGTAATATGACTGCTACTGCTATAAATTTAATTTAATTATGTATATGAGTCTATGATATTTCATGAATAAATGATTATTATTATAACGGTGACAACCAATGTATGTTAGTTGTATAACATTTAGGCGAATGTATTCTAGAACTATAAGTTTTATTTCAGACCAGTAATGTTATCTAAATAGACAAACAATGATACAATTTCTTTTCATGCAATATTTTCGTTATTTTAAGCTTTGAAAACATCACATTTCTGAGTCATGTTCATATTCTTGCTCAGTTTCATCTTTTCCGTCTTTGTAGGTGCGCGAGTTGCCCTTCCCTGCTACACAACCCTACCCCGCTAACATCCAGAGTACCTCGTCCCCGCCAACGTCTGTCACCCCGCAGATGGGTCACGCAAGACGTTGCCAAGCATAAAATATGATTGTTGCTTATCTTCAAATTGAGAACAAACTGTACACGCGTGTCGAAATGTCAACAATGTCAAATCCCCAATAACATAAATCGGGCGGCAATGGGCTGTAAGTTTGGAGCTTCTCTATTTGGCAATAATTTAATCAGGCGTGAATTTATATACTACAGCAATAAATGAATATTGACGTCCCGTTTAAAATGTATAATCCATTAGGTACGTCAACGTTTACGGTTCGTAATGTGTGTTATTATCGGGTAATTTTATGAAGTTCCATTAATGGCACTCCTGTTATATATAACAGTTTACCGTGCCGTGGGAGTGGGACATTTATGGCGGGTCTCATCGCATTATTCAATCCTGGATCGAAATCGCAATCCAAGAAAGACTGCGATCTTCCGATCAACTTCTATCATGGATTTGTCAAAGACAAAACTTGACACTGGCAAATGCACAAAGTGCGACGCCATAATCCTCCTAGGAGGAAAGAAGAAGAAGATATTGATCATTTTCGAACTCCTATCTACGGTTTGGATATTTAACACGTTGCGGTAAAATCAGATTTAAATTCCGATCTAAACTTAGTAAAAAAGGTTTGAGATCGTTTAGGGACCGGCCGTTAAAAAGTTACAGATTCCTCCAAATTGAGTACGAATAGCAAACTATCTCCACAGCATTTTTAAACCCGATACAATTATATCTAGGCAACAATAGGGTCGATAGGTATTTGATAATGTTAGCCTCACCGGGTACCAAGCGACATAGGTAGTAGGCATAGAGTTAGGAACTAGTAGTAGGTACATTAAATTTAATAACATTCATCGAGCAGTACCACAGAACATACTTATACCACGTGCAGCACCAAAAATTAGGGTTGCCTCATATTATCACAGAACATACTTATACCACGTGCAGCACCAAAAATTAGGGTTGCCTCATATTATCCTGGAGCTTTAGGAATTCAGACAGATTTTAAGCTACACCACTGCTCGGAACTAAGGCATGGTTATTTTTCTCATCGTTATTCGTTCTGCGGCACGGCAAATTGTTCTTTACAGAACTTGAATCGAAAACCTCTCAGTTTGAATGCAGGAAAACTTTGCAATAGCTTTTATTCTTTGTCGGGGAGTAAATGAATTTACGACTCACGATGAATCGAATGCTTTTCAACCGGCGGTAAGAACGATAATATTAAGAACTTCCTCCCAACTCTTCAACAGATTTATACTCTTTATTTACTTGTTAGTTCCTTTTTAAATCGCAGTCAAGCCTAAATAGCATAAAATGCATTAAAGCGAGTATTCGAAAGTAGTACTTCGAAAATCATCTATAAGTACACGGGGTAGGTTTTAAATTAGCTTGCGAGCCTTCTGCTCCTTTGCCTGTGATACATGTCAAATATTGAAACACCGGTTTTTATGTTGAGTAGGAGGAATCAGTCGATACAGGGTCTTCTCGAAATTCAGCTACTAGAGATTTGATCATCTCATACGAGAAACTCCTTGAGTAATAGAGGGATTAGAGGGAAAGAGTACTAAAGAGCAATATACAAGAAACACTACTACGTACTACTATTATTTATTCTGTGTGTTTACACTCTTTTTCTAATTTCGGACAAAGTTCGGAATCAGAATATTATAGAAATTATTTCGTCATTTGCAAAAACTGCGATGCGTAAAATTCTGAGAGGTAGGTACTAAAGAAAAACAGCGATTTTAATTAAATAAAAGGTGTAAGCGAAGTCGAACTCGACGTTTCTACAATTTGCAATTAGGTTTCAGTGTTAACTTTCCCATATTCATCATTAGATCTGTCTGGTACCATAAACATCGATTGTCGTCGGAACTAAACGTTTTTAAAGTAGAATATGTACCAAACAAATAAATATAAAAACTTAACGATGAAACGATAGTTTTGTGAGAGATATTACAAACACGATTTAAAAAAAAACGTTTTCTTCAACTCGATAGATAGCGCAGGCTATACGTGCCAGTCAAAAACAGCATAATATTTTTCAGATAAATATATTTTTTTATATTTATATACGTGTCACATGAAATAAATTAAAAAACTTGACAATGACAGCCACGTCTGGTCTGCGCAAAGATGGAGGCTCTAGCTCTCTTGGGTCAAAAAAATCAAAAGCGCAAAGTCAGAGCCATCTACAATGAGCTTCTTTTTTTGATAATTGTCTGTCAGAAAATTTCCCAGTAGGTAAGTACACACGCCGACGATTTCAGCAATTTTCTCAAAATGCAAATCATTGTAGGTGTACGTTGTAATGGAAACTGGGGCACGTAGCGTGTGCATTAGTTAGTTATTCATTGAAGCCATCCCATTATCATATTGGCCCGTGCAGTAGATCATATTGACTGGATGCAATCACAAATCACATCATTATTCTTTTTTATCAAGATTAATCTAGTTTTACTAATGATATACCGATTAAGATAGATCATAATTTAGGGCATTGACTGAATGCATCATTCCGTAATTAATTGGAACCATCATCGAGCAATATTAATGACTTATTGATTAGAAAGTATGCTGCGTGTAATCAATAGATAATACCCTGAAAATATTAGATAGGTTTTATTACTACATAATTATTACCCATGTATTAATTTTTGTTTTAAATTATTATTTGAACCGTATTTGAATATAAATAATTTAAAAAACTGAAAAATTGGATACCGCCGGATGTGGGGCTCAGCCTGATGCCGTTGGTTAGGACTGCTTGCAGAGTGAGGAACTACCTGACAATGCCTTTTGGATCCCACCCTTGACCCAACTATCTAACAAGAGCCCCTTAAGATGATGACGGAGTTTTTCGTTATCAGACCGTTACCGTAACGACTATCGAGACAACTGAAGGGAGAAGTAAAAGTAGGGCCTTCGCTTTTCTGTGATCGGGACAATGATCATTGAGTAAACATCTCGCGAACCAAGTAAATCTAACTACTCTATGATCTCGAGTGTTTGAATCTTTTATTCCTGTCATGCTGATTGTGCTGTCAGGATAGTGACGTCGACGAGAACTATCCGGCGATGAGACGGATCCACCACGATATCAGGCTTACTGGCGACGATACCTGTACGGTATCATAGAACGGTCCCAGTAGAGTAAAGCACAGCCACTTTTCAATACTGGGCCATTGCGTACTTCTAGTACGGCACCACGAGCTCGACAATGCTGTAATTGAAGAGCAAGTTGATTGTGGATCCCGGCCAACAACCGGAAATATTATTACAATTTGTTTTCTTAGTCTTTTTTTTCCAAATTTTTTTTAAATACTTTTTATAAACCTTTTGGATCTGACCCTAGTTTCAACCGCCTAGCTAGAGCCTCCTAAGGTATATTTTTTCTTGCTGCTTATTATTATTGTAGGTAAATTGCCTTCTACACTAATATAAAAAATAAAGTATCTTCGAATGAAGGAAGTCTGTTTCCGGAACTACCTACTAATCCCATACATTCTTGACGCTTGACCATTCATATATGACACTGGAATATTTTGGACAATACACCGGCGAAGCTGCATGCATTATCTATTAATTATTAATTATCTATTATCTATTATTATTGTGTCGATTCAATCTGTTTAATGTCAATTCAATGTGTATTCTAACCTAATTTTAATTATAATTTATAACGACATTCTTCAATTAATTATTTTTGTGCTATATGGATTTATGTTATCTGAAATAAATTATATTTGTTTTTTTTTTGATTATCTAATTATCAATTAAACTAACATGAAAGCTGGTGATGTACAAAATTATAGATAATTTATGCAATCAAGAAAACTAATCTGGCTAGCGAGTTCGGCAGGTGTACAAACCAGAAGCCAGAAGACATTCCACCTTATTACATCGTCTACCCTAGACCTGTGATAAATTCATGTCGTGACCTGCATCAACAAACCCGAATAAACTGCAAAATTTTATCTGTATTTTTTATCTTATTTTTACATCCTAATATAGAAGATTTTGAAGCGACACGTAGTAAAAATATCAAGGGGCTGTTAAAAGGTAAATTTAAAGAACGTGGCAAAAATTATAAGCTGTCTTCTTTCGCTTGGTATGAGAAGTCATTTGCATATTGCCTCAGGGACGAGAAACGTCTTCCTTCGGCTCATATTCGTAAGATCGTAAAGAAAGGTAATTTTTTTTCTGTTTTAAAGAATTTTGAAATTAAAAGATTGAAGTTGTGTTCAACATTGGTGTGAGAGAGAAACTGCTGGGAAAATTCGTCACCACCCGCTCCATACAGAATGCATGCTTAAGCCTGTGGGTAGGGTTTCTGTCCCGGGATCATTCCTGGGAATGTACCCGTATACCTTCCCGGGGAAAATTTGCGGATTTCCCGAAATAATGGGAAAAACGCCTTGCAAAAAAATTGCTAATTTATTCTTACAGGTTGATTCGTAACGACTAAAATCCAATTGAAAACAAGTCGGAAATGTTTTATTCCACCTAAATTGAGTTTTTGTAACAAGGATTTGGTTCTAGGAAATAAGGCAACATGGTACTTCCAAGTTTAGTATGGGAACATTTTAAAAAAGATCCCACTAAGACAGATTTACCCCAGTGTTTCAAGTTTGATACCGATGTCGCAGCTGAATCGCAGAATACGCCGTATTACATAACGGCTAGCCATTACAAAAATAGAGCGGTTTTAGAAAGCGGCATATAACGTTTAGCCGAATTTTTTGACGGATAAAATAAAAGCCGCCGCATTGTGTTAGTGCTTCACGTACCACAACACGGCTACCTAATACAATCAAATGGGTCGTTATATACTAGAAAGAGTTACCATAGTTGTTGGGGCATGTTGTTACTTTGTAAAGCAACAACTATGGTAACACTTTGTTACTGTGGTACATGTTGTTACTTTGTAAAGCAACAACTATGGTAACACTTTGTTACTTTGGTACATGTTGTTACTTTGTAAAGCAACAACTATGGTAACACTTTGTTACTTTGGTACATGTTGTTACTTTGTAAAATTAACCACTATGGTAACTACTGTGGCACTTTCTAGTATGTACTATGTAAGGTCTCGCCCACTTGAACGCAATAGTGGGGCAGCGCGGCAGCGTTGTGTACAACTTGCCTGTGCGGGGCGACAGCTGTTGGGTGCAGCAAGTTAGGCTACCTTGCTTCTTCCATTCTATTGGCAGCTTATACAATGTGTAACAAAAAGGTTCAACAATACGGAAGGGCATGTATGTACTCATCATTATAAACAACTTTTACTATGGGGTCAACCCTGAAATCGCGGAAATAAAATCGGCTATTCCAAACAACAAGTTCATTGACTTTGGACAAAATGCTTGGAACAGCTGATTTAAAATTCGCGATTTCAGGGTTGACCCCATAGTAAAAGTTGTTTATAATGATGAGTACATACATGCCCTTCTGTATTGTTGAACCTTTTTGTTACACATTGTATATCCTGAATAAATAATACTGAGTGAAATAATTTTCAAAACAGAAGACATCCCGAACCATGCTTAGTGCTTACTACTGTTTCAGATCAAGATTAAAAAATCACCATGATATTATATTGTTTACTAAGCTAATTAATCCATCCACGCCTGATAATAACAAAAAGGCAGGCTATATAGTACACAGGTAGTTTTTTTCCAAGCCGTATCACCGAACCGAACATCAACTAGGGTACTATTAAACTCCTTTAACCTAATAAATTATGATTAATGAAAAATGAAGTCTGTTAACTATCAATTATATGTGATAAAGTGCCACTAATTACTGATTACGTTAGACTCTAAACTGTTATGGCAAAATCTATGCCGCTATATAACAAGGTAGACATTTTTTTCCGAGTAATCCTTCTAATTAAGTTAGTTAAATAATATATATTCAGTTTGAAGTGTCCCTAGAAATTACTTACCCTATGTTCTAGGGACAAAGAACGCGCATATTTTCGAAAAAATACAAGAAATCACCTGGATAACGCTGATAGGTAAAATAATTTCTAAAACCAATAGTTTTGATAAACGTAAAATAATAGAGTCTGCATTGCATTTAGAGGCGGTTGAAGTACCTGCTGGTTTTATTTACTACTAGAGGTCCCCCGCGACTTAGTCCGCGTGCGGAAGAAATACGGACTGCTCCCAAAATTCTCCATTTTACACCATTCCGAGCAAACTCTACCAACTCTACCGACTCTACCGACTCTACCAACCCCCCCAACTTCCCTCCTTTGAATGAACTACCCAGATATCAATTTTCATCACTATAACTTTAAAAACAAAGAATTTTCCATACAACAAAATTTCATAGCAATATTTTGTGGACCACTTTCAAAACATGAATACCTACTGGTACCGCAAATAAGGGAAGGGACGTCACGTCATCCGCTTGAGGCCATCATCTTAATTGTACAATTAAAAACTTTGATATATTTTACACCATGCCAACAAGGAATGAAACGAGCGAACTGCGTGCTATTTTATACGACACGTTGTTTAACACCTTGTGAACCAGCTTTTAAACGGCGGGCGGCGTCATAATGTGGTCTCTTTTGGGGTTGTGCAGCATATACCAATACTCTATATATACTTGTTAGTCTAGCCACGTTCATCTGTCCGTCCGTAAGTCTGTTTTATTCAGACACCGTAATGACTATATCAATGCAATTTAGTATGCAAAATTTAGTATGAAAGTATTGATATTCATTTTAGTTACTACTTATATCTGCTCGTACGATTAGTCTTAAATGTAGGTAATCTACGTGGGAAAATATTGACCTCGAAAATGTAGGTAATCTACGTGGGAAACTATTGACCTCTAAAATGTAGGTAATCTACGTGGGAAAATATTGACCTCGAAAATGTAGGTAATCTACGTGGGAAAATATTGACCTCGAAAATGTAGGTAATCTACGTGGGAAAATATTGATATCGAAAATGTAGGTAATCTACGTGGGAAAATATTGACCTCGAAAATGTAGGTAATCTACGTGGGAAAATATTGACCTCGAAAATGTAGGTAATCTACGTGGGAAAATATTAACCTCGAAAATGTAGGTAATATACGTGGGAAAATATTGACCTCGAAAATGTAGGTAATCTACGTGGGAAAATATTGACCTCGAAAAGACTTAGTTCTGTACATGATGAGCGGTAATGAAAAAAAAATACTAACTCCATCGATGATTCCGAATATATTTTAATTTACAACAATATTAAACATAATATCATATTATATAGAAAGAAGGGTTTGATTTGAAGAAACTTCAAAATCATTTTCAGTTTTATTTGTTTCTATTTATGGAATGTCGTAGCCAAATGGATCATTTTCGATTTTATTGACAGTCAGTTTTTTTTCTTTATCGGTTCACTGGAAAATTCTTAATAGAAACACAGACTGAAATTACTTTTTGTATTATAATCGTTATCTATCGCAGTATAGTACCAATTATTGCTTATGTAGAGTCAAAAGAATAGTATAAAAATCTGCAAAACAAATTTTACAGCTAAATATCACTACCAGGGACAATTTCACTACGGAAATCTACAGTCTGTCATCGTGACTTTCTTTTAAAATCTATTTTTCAAATTACATCATTAAATCGGGTGTATCCGGCTCTCCTCTCTCTCCAGTTACACTGAATGTTCTTCCGTTTTTAGAGCTACTAGTTCCAACTCCTAAAAGTGAGTAACACTTTAAATAGTAATGAGTAGGTTCCTAATCTTTCCTGTAGGTACCCGAATGAATTCCTTTGACAAATACGCCAAAAGCTACAATGGATAAATAAAGAGTAGCCAATAGAAGTACAACGCAAAGAGACCAAAGAGAATATTGAATTACGATCATGGAAGGAACAGGATAAGCATAAAAGATTAAGACGACCCGACGCGCGACGAGGCGGTGATCCGCTGATCTTGGAGGATCTAGCTCTCTCTCTATATATAATCAAAGTCCACTGATGCACCAGCCCGCCTAGCACGCCAGCCGTGATAAAAGTCTATCCACTCTTTTTCCCCCGCGAAAACGAGACAGACGTATCCATATTCTAGCTTTATCACTTACCCGCGCGGGGGAAGACCAATTAGTCCTCGGCGCGTGCTAGGGGGCAGTAATGTTTTTAGCGAACAAATAAAGATTACTTAGCTTTCAAAGTTTCAAATAATCGTAAAGTATTTAAAACAAAACTTGTATTACATGTTACAATAAATGATTTTGAATTTTGAATTTTATAACCGACAAAAACATATAGGTAATAAATAATTTAAAAGATGTTTAATTTCCTAAGATAATAATGATTAGCAAGTTTTATTTTGTGAATAGTTATTTTTTGTAGATTGTGCACTTTAGGTGACGTAAACTAAGAAACCTGGGTGTGTCCTAAAACTGCATCCAGAACCACCGGAGGACGGGCAGCAGCGTCTTGCGATCCCCAAGCCGCCTGCCAAGCGTGGGGATTATGGCAACCCCTCCCTATTAAGGTGGAGGCCTTCGTCCAGTAGTGGACGTCTTATGGCTGGAGATGAAACTAAGAAACGATTTTAGATAGAACAACTTACAATCTACGAAAACGAGAAAAGGATAAGGAAACAATAAAACGGGAAGAAAACGTATCGACAACTGATGCTCCTTGGTTTTCTCGGCTCTTTATGGCAACGCGTTACTTATTGCCGGTCCACGTAACACACTAAGACACATTTAGTAAAAGGTCCGAAGATGGACCTTTCCCTCAATTAAGCAATTAGGCACAGTTAACCCTTTGCAAATTCAATAGACGTTCACTAAAAGCAAACGATATATTAAAAATGGCAAATAATAAAAAGTATCTATGTAATTTATAGAACTCGTACGTAGATATAGACTCGATGTATGTAGGTAAGCATACGCCACTACATTGGCAAAAAAAAACTAGAAGTAACTAGTGTTATTAAATTATAACAAAACAAAGAATGAACTAAATAGCAGATAGAGTGACAGCCTTATAGCTCAGTTGGTAGCATGTCTGCCTTCAGAGCTGTAGGGCGTGGGTTCGATCCCCACCCAGGGCAAACATTTATGTGACGAACATAGATGTTTGTTCTGTGTCTGGGTGTAGTATGTATTATAAGTATATATTTACGAAAAAAATATATAAGTATTCTATCAGCTATCTGGTTTCCATAATACAAGCTTTGCTTAGTATGGGGCTAGATGGCGCTGTGTGTAAAATGCCCCTCAATATTAATTTATTAATATTAATATTAAAAAGAGTCGCTTAAAAAGATTTTTTTTTCGTAAGATTTCAGCCAACCATTGATTAAATAATTGTTACTTTAGCAAATTCTCATTGGCAGACAAAGCAGCTAACAAAACAAGACAAGTAAGGTAGAAAAACACTGCTTGTAGGAAACAGGAACAGTAAACGTGCTCACAAAGAACAAAATGCTCGCCCACAGGAAACTCACTATACTCAGATTCTTAATTAAATGGACTAAACTGACGTTTTGAGTGTTGCTACTTTTTGGCAAAATTTAAATAGTGCTGGGATAAAAATATTAAGTTAATTAACATATGTTAAGAAACTTAATCTTTTTATTAACTTTTGTAGTTATGTTAACAAACTTAATAATTTCACACCAATGAGCTACTTCGATTTATTTATATTCATCTTTGTAGAAGGTGTAGTTCCTTACTTATGTACGATTTCAATCTTTCCAGGGTTATAAATCATTTTTTATTATGAAAACTGACGTGGTTTTGACACATTTTTGTTTTATTCATACGGGAATACTCACGTTTAATTAAATCGGATACTCCGACTATAGTTTCGATCACATCCGGTGACCTTTTTCAAAGAGTGAAAACAGAGCCCGACGCGCGTGCAGCTGCGTCCTGCAGGTAGTGCTAAGCAGCTAAGCTAAGCTTATAAATCATCAAAATAATGTTACTTTCCCTGTATCAATTTACAGAACAACTTTTTAACACAATATGTTTTTCTTTTCTACTTACCTGCACTTCCACTGGCAGCACTTGAAATGTTGGCGGCACTTAATAGTTATTGAATAATTCTTTTGAACGATACGAACTTAATAATATCCATCACTACGGTTTTTTAGCAGGCAGCATTATTTTGAAAAGTGACATTTCAATCTGTCAGTTTAGTTCGTTTGATTATGAATACGAGTATAGATGCACAAACAGACGTATTATGAATGTGGTCTATCAGGGATAGCGACGAAATAGTTAATGTGACGAATGGACATCGCATCCCTTACTATGCATTATAGAAGGTTGTATATACGTTCCATGGCATCGCGATAGCGACCGACAGAACAAAGAAGACTACATTATGTACCTAGATAAAATACCTAAGTGTCGGTCGGTGGACATTTTTCACACAGCGCCATCTAGCCCCAAACTAAGCAAAGCTTGTAATATTGAAACAAGATAGTTATAGCTGATAGAATACTTATACAATGTGTAGCAAAAATGTTCAATAATACTGAAGGGTACTCATCTCATACTACATGTACATGTACTCATCATTGAAAAAAAGTTCATTGTCATTTGACAAAATGTATGGAACAGCAGTTTTTTTTCGTGATTTCAAGGTTGGCCCATAGTATAAGTTGTTCATAATGATGAGTACTTACATACATACCCTTCAGAATTGTGGAACCTTTTTATTACACATTCTATTTATTTTTTTGTATGGACCTAGTTCTGCTTTTTCCTGTGAACTAGGCAAGCAATAGGTCACATCTGTGAACATGCGTCATTGGAAGAATCATGCCCAGCTGCCCACCTGACTTTATAAACTTCTAATCTACCCTTTATGTATGTAGGTTATATTACCAGAATACCAGAACGTCGCGATTTTAAATTATTTGATTAGGTACTTTCGCATGTTTATTGAAATGTTTTCTTAGTGTACCAACAAACTTTATTTTAGTTTTTATTAGAACAGCAAGTTATTATCGTGTGACCATTGACAGGTTCGCCGCAACTATTTTTAAACTAAAACATCATCCATTTTAGCCATATTTTAGCACGATTTTGTCATGAAAAACTTTTGCGGAGAGAAGATTTAACTTTACCTAAGTACTACGTAATTGTCTGAAATTGAGTTAAATATTAAAATTTATTTTTCCATTAAGGATCCAATTACAATTTATTAATCTCGCCAAGTCATACTGCGCTGAACATCTTAGTAATAAATATCGAATCATATCGAGCTAAGCGATTTAACTCGATGATAGATACTGTTAAACAAATTGGTAAGCCGAAGTGCGAATTTAATCAGAATGTTGCATAACCATCACGCATTTATAGCGGCACGGCGGTACCTAACGTATAACGCCTGCCACTAACAGTAGCAGTGCTAGAATTGTGAACTTGCGAACACAATCCTGCGCCGCACTGCACTGCGCTCGTCACCCTGAGATATTAGATGTAAAATCTCTTCATACCCAGTAATTTCTCTGGTAACATTGCCCTTCAAACCGGAACACAGTAATGCTTGCACACTACTTGGAGGGCTGCACTAAAAGTATCGGGAATGGAATATTTCCACTGTTTCTGTTATATTAAAATCTTTTTAATTGAAAACTCCTTGGTTTTAAAAATCGAATACCATTTATTTATATAAAAAAAGATTCTCGGTCTTGTCACAAGGTTTTGTCAAACTTGTTTAGTCGTTGAGAAAATGGAATTGACTCGAGAAATTTCAAGAGCGATGATTTATTATGACTTTCGAAGTGGTTTAACACAAAAACAGTGTGTTGACCGGATGATTTCTGCATTTGGTGATGAAACCCCATCCAAAACCACAATTTATCGCTGGTTTGCTGAATTTCAACGTGGACGTGTCAAGCTCAGTGATGATCCCCGTCAAGGTCTTCCAAAAACTGCAGTCACCCAAGAAAACGTTGATGCTGTGCGTAAGCTGATTGAGGAAGATCGACATGTGACATACCGCGAAATTCAGGCAACTTAAAACATTGGCATGAGTCAAATGCAAATAATCTTGCATGAACAATTAGGTGTAAAAAAGTTGTTTTCCCGATGGATACCGCATTCGCTCTGTGAAGAGCAAAAAGCGGCTCGCGTTACTTGGTGCGTCAGAACTCTCGAAAGATTCCACGCAGGATCTTCAAATGCTGTATACAACATCGTATCAGGTGACGAATCCTGGATATACGCGTACGAACCCGAAACAAAAAACCAGTCACGAGTTTGGGTGTTCGAAAATTAGTTAAAGCCAACAAAAATTGTTCGTTCACGGAGTGTTGCAAAAAAAATGGTGGCCACGTTTGTCTCCAAAACCGGCCATGTTACGACTATTCCTCTTGAGGGACAAAGAACGGTTAATGCAGAATGGTATGCTAGCATTTGTTTGCCACAGGTCGTTTCTGAACTCCGTAAAGAGAACTGCAACCGCCGCATCATCCTCCATCACGATAATGCGAGTTCTCACACCGCGCACAGAACAAAAGAGTTTTTAGAGCAAGAAAACATAGAATTATTAGACCATCCGCCGTACAGCCCCGACCTAAGCCCTAATGATTTCTATACTTTCCCTAAAATAAAGAATAAATTGCTTGGACAGAGATTTTCATCACCTGAAGAAGCTGTGGACGCCTACAAAACGGCCATTTTGGAGACCCCAACTTCCGAATGGAATGGTTGCTTCAATGATTGGTTCCATCGTATGGCAAAATGTGTCAAATTTCGCGGAGAATACTTCGAAAAGCAATAAATATATTTTTAAATAGTAATGTTGTGTCACTTCCTTGATTCCCGAAATTTTCAGTGCCGCCCTCGTAGGTACATTAATGGATCGGGATTTAGCTGAGAGCCATGCAAATGCGCGTTACCTACTATTGTACAAGTACGTGTATTACAGCAAAACGCACTGTGGGAAAATTGTGTTCACATAATTAATACTTATATTAAAGGTTACACGGGGTTTGTTTCAATGCATCAGCAGCGACAATGATAACATGAATGGACGGGAAATAAGCGCACGGGTTTTGAAGACTATATATTGAGCGCCAGCTCTCCACTCGCGTCAGTCATACTCTGTCTTTACGACATGCGAGCCGATGTATAAACAATACAAATAAATCCAAAATAGACTTCATGTGCATTCCCCAAATGTAATAACACTACCAAAATACGCAATAAACATTGGGGGTTCACATTCCACAAGTAAATACACGTTAATCACTGTATTTTGTCACAACTGCAATTAATTTTAATAAATATGCTAAGGTTGAGGTTATGGTTATCGCCATTTTGAGGCGATCGTAATGTTACGAAACAGAGAGACTTCGAGAATCCTTCGTCAATGCTCGTTAATGTTCGACATTCGAGAGCAATAGACAAATACATGTGTTCTCTTTTATTAACCAACTGTTTATATTTTATTTATACAATGTGTAACAAAAAGGTTTAACAATACTGAAGGGTGTGTATGTACTCACCATTATGTACAACTTTTACTATCGGGCCAACCTTGAAATCGCGAAAATAAACAGTTGTTCCATACAAAAAGTTCATTGACCTTGAACAAAATGTATGGAATAGCTGTTTTTTGCGATTTCAGGGTTGGCCCGATAGTTAAAGTTGTTCATAATGATGAGTACATACATATCCTTCAGTATTGTTGAACCTTTTTGTTACACGTTGTATAGGTTTAATCGAGTAAGAAATTCGTACTTACGTAAGTGTCTTACTTGAATCGGATATTAAGTTTCAATACACATTACATATAGATAGGTACCTATACAAAGTATATGTAAGTATCAGTAAATGTAACAGATAATATATTATAGGTAAAAGGTTCTATAATTAAAAAATAGGGGCATTCACATACTTAATGTAAAAGAACGCGAATCTAGCCAACCAAAATACTTACCTACATTGTAGGTATGTTATTTCACGGATAGGTACCTAAATGGCTTTTTCCTTGAAAGCCGATAAAATGTAATAACGCGTCGCATCGATTAGCCCTCAGTGAGTCGACAGGAGCAGTAACAATATTACAGATATTGTGACCAATAACGCTCTCGGCGAAGCTTTAACGGAAAACCAATTCTTTTTTATTGGCCTAATCTACGCTATTATACAAATTGTGGTTCCATCGCTGCCGCAGGCAGCAACCCTTTGTGGAGTTTTTCTTGAAGATATTTTGCGTAACCAATTTTATTTTGAAACTCTCGAATCTGATCATAGCACCTAGTGTCTCGAGCTTAATAGTCCCTGTAGATTTCAAAAAAGCGTAGGTACTTACAAGATTATCGAAATTTTAGGAATACAATGACATGTAGGTATTTAGAATACCAGTTTGCATAGTATATCATATCGATAAATAGGTAGTACTTACACACAGTACTAAATATAATTATTTAGTACATATTTAGTCACAGAAATCAATTTATGCAACTACGAGTGCTTATAAATAGTTCACACCTCATTTACAGGTAAGTAGATAGATACGTCTACGAAAACGGTGACGGTCGCGTGTCTCCCCTGATGTCTCCCCTTGGGGGAGACAACAGGACTTTTCAGTCTGATGCTGATGATGACGAGACTAAAGTGAATATTTAGGTAGAGGAGAGTAACTAAATGTGGGCTAGTGCTTTAATATGGGCTAGTCACAATTCTCGAAAACCTACAATCGAAAGACGCAACAAACGACGATCGTCTATCGCATTCATTCGCTCTAACATCGCACTCACTCATTCTCGTCAGTCGCGCGTGAGCTGTCGCCAGTGTTGACCATACTTGTGTTGCTGCTGTCAAAAAAAAAATTCTGCGATACGTATCAATGTGTTATTTAATTAATGAAAATTAGGTCTAAATATTTTAACTATGTGTTTTATTGCAGAATATAAGTTTAATTTTATGATTTTCGGTCGATTTATTGCTTGCTGTATATGATTTGTAAAGTACACGATCAAGTTGATTTTGGTAAAGAATTTCGAATATGGGCTATGACTATGGTCCTGAATATGGGCTAGCCCATATTTAGTCAGAAAGACATCTAATAGAGGTAGAAGAGGTGCTGTGGCCTCGGTTATAACTTCGTCTCCATATAAAAATGACCTTATTGAAACAAATAAGAAGAAAATTGAAAAAGAAAATAAAACAAAAGATAAGAAACCCAAGCAGAAGAAAAGAAGTATAGGAAATAAGAAAGCCAAGACCAGGGACGAAAGTGAAGGTGAAGAAGATATCCAATTTGATTCAGATAGTGAACCAGATGCGCCTATAGGAAGAGAGGCTCCTGACACTGCCGATGCAGCGTGTATGTTTTGTCAGGAACTTTTTTCCGAAAACACAGCAGGATAACTGTGGGTCAGATGTTTAATGTGTCAGCTCTGGGCACATAATGACTGTGCTGGGCCAGAGTTTGACACCTGGATATGTGAATTTTGTAAGTAAATTATGTGATTTCTTCCATCTTCCAAAGTAATTTGATCTCTTATAAGATAAATATTTATAATTGTTATTTTCGTACAAGATATTATAAGTTTCTATTTGTAGCCCATATTTGAGTACCTGTTCCATATTTAGCGTCTATTTTGATATTTTGTTCAATGCTCAATTTAATAATATATTATAATATTAAGAACTTAAGATTGTTACTTAGCTCTTTAAAAATGTATGTGTGATTATTTTGACGTCAATAAATGGTTAATTTTTTGATAGTTTTTTAATTTTGCAAAAAATAAAAATATATAGGCAAAAACTAAATGGTAGCCCATATTTGGTTACTCTCCTCTAGTAACTAGGTACGTTTTTCTTGACATTTTAATTATTTTTATGGTTTCATACATGTAATGCTTGACAGGGGGTCATACGCTCAGCTGCCGGCGCTGCGCGACTGTGAATTTTATTGCCTCGCAATAAGGTTCGCGGGCGTGCGGACAGCTGTACCTATTCGGTCTTGCTATAAGCGGTTCACGGTACGGCCCCTGGAGTACTCAAAATATTATTTTAAATGTATGTTCTTATATCTCCCCGGCCTGGGGGACATCAGGGGAGACACGAGACCGTCACCACAAAAACAGGATAGTAATCGTAAATGATCCATTGAAGTTATATAGTGTATTTTTAATAACAATAAGAATAAATATAATCAATACCAGAAAGGACAAGGCAAGATTGGTGCCGATTGGAATATTATGAAAAGTAGGAGGATCTTGCGCTGCAGCAGTAGCTATCGATATGATGGCGTTCTTCAATAATATAGAAAGCAATGTATTTGATAACGGAATACTCAATTCCTAATACATTGTGCGTAACTATAAACACTTTCGAATAAAAACAGACAGCAACTTGGGCGTCTTCAAATCCAGAGTGAACAGGTTCCTTCTAGGTAAGCGGTGCTCCATCCTGACCACATCGTTGCTTAACATGAGGTAGGATGAAATAGGGTTGCGTTTGATCGCAAACCTATTTTAAATTTTAAAATAAATACAGTTAAACCTAAGACAGAAGTATGTAGTATACGGTATTATTATAATACCTAGCTAATGATTTCATGGCTCAGTAGAAATTTCCGACCAAATTATGCCCAGATTTGTATTTTGAGTGAACAATAAACAGTGACGTAGTCTATAGTTACAAGCCACCCACTGCATTTTACACTAAAGAAGAAAGAAACTAAGAATTTTTTTGACGACAATGGTTGATCTATGTATAGACCATAGAGGTAGGAACTATAGACCAAATCAAGTCTAAATTAAAGGACAGGCTTTAGGTCACGCTACGTTTTGTAATGGCTTTACAATGCATTGATGTATAAATATACATTTCCATTATTACCTATTTACCGTGTTTATAACCGTGAATATCGGGAGCTCATTTCACAACATAATCACAGTAAATATCCCGTAAATAATAATACAAATTTAATGAACAACCGTTATAGTTTAAAACGGAAGTGTAAGCTACTAATGAAATTTAGCGTTGTTGTCAAATTTAGTGATTGGGTCCTCAGTCCTCAATCGTAATCGTAAGTTACCTATCGTTTGAGGCCCTCAAATATCGAAATGAGGTAGGTACTTGTACAAAATCGTTGAAGCACCTCACTCCTTTCCCTCAGCTGCCTCGTTCACTCGCGTAACATAAAATATTGTTTCATTTCGCCTCCCTCACTTCTATAATAATGATATGATCTCTATCAGTATAGTAATAGGACACATACTCCAACGACACTGTTTTGCTGACCATAAAATAAGCGGGAAAAGAAAAGCATGTGCGTGGCGCCACCTAGCAAGTGAAAAGCACTCGTCCTCTTGCTTGGTACCAAATCAAGCCGAGCGACAACGCCGCAGCGAGCGTGTCGCGTCGCTTGAGGAGCAAGCCGTTCGTTGCGGTGATCTGAACTATTGGTACATTATAATTAGGTACCTACTATAAAGGTTTTGTAGTTCTAATCAGTTAGCATATTTTTGAAGGCATATTTAGTACATCAAAACAAACAAATTTTACTATGGGGGCCAACATTGAAATCGCGTAAATAATATCAGCTGTTCCATACAAAAAGTTCATCGGCTTTGGGCAAAATGTATGGAACAGCTGTTTTTTTTTCCATGATTTCCAGCCATGTTGGTCCCATAGTAAAAATTGTTTGAGTTTTAATATGCAGAATATGCCATTAAAAGGATTCTAACTGATTAAAACTAACCCTGTATTTTGTTTATTATTTGGCTACTGCCCCTTGGAGTGGGGTATATTTTACCACTGATGGACGCGACGCGTAATCAAAATGCTGGCGTTTATTTGGCCTAACATACAAGCATTGCCATACGTTTGAATGCCGCTAGCATACTGGGTACGCTGCCGACTGGTAGTGGGTTCGAGCATTTGGATTGTCTCGACTTTAATTGGTCTGGATACAATCCTTTTGTTTTCGTGTATTACCTATGTTAAGTAGCTTATAATAATTTGTTAGTAAGATAATTATTATTCGCTGTAGCTTTTTCCCGGAAACAAAACTCAATTGGTAAAAATAACAATAAGGGAGAGATGACCGAAAACCGTGAATAAATTAAGAACTTAATGATTTTTTTTATTTAATTTTTAAGTAATTAAGTTAGATATGAATTGGATCATGATGGAAAATAATAATAATAATAACAGATCAACATTTTATCGGTAAGTATACCTACAAGTTTGAGTTCTAGCTAGCAACTAGTTTTTGCACCAAATTTATATAGCATAATAATGTAGATTATAAGCTCATTGTAGATGGCGCTGATCAGACTTGGCTGTCGTTATCAAGTTTCTTTTTTATGTTTCTCAGATCAAATATATTGTGCTGTTTTTCACTGGCAAGTATACAGCGCCATCTATCGACTTGATGGCAATAACGATTATTTATGTAGGTACTTATATAATTTTTTATACTATCAAGTGACGAGACGACGTGGTAAGCGTCACCCCTGCCACTAACAGTAGCAGGGCCAGAGTTGTGAACTTGCGAACACAATCCTGCGCTCGTCATCCTGATATTAACGGCCTTACCTAAAATAGTTTCGATTCTCTTAGTCACTGCTTAAACTTCTCTGTCCTTTTCTAGCTCGTGCAACTTCACGTCAGAGAGAAGATGGCAGAGCATCTTAAGCAGTGACTAACAGTTGAAAAGTTTTTTTAAATAAGGCCGTAGATTTTAAATCTCTTCATACCCAGTAACTTCTCTGGTAACATTGCCCTTCAAACTTCAAACGGAACACAGTAATGCTTGCACACTACTGCTTGGCGATTGAATAACTGGCAAAGATGTGTTACTTCCCCAGGCGGACTCTGCAGTAGAGTCCTACCGCTACAAACTTAAAACAACAAGCTCTGTTTTTAACATGTTTGGGAATCTCCCATTTTCCGCAGTAAGTGATTGCCAAAAATAATGAAAAATCATAATGATATGATAGAAACGTAAAAACTTCGAAATAAAAATAAGAAATGTTATCATTTTCGCTGTTGCCGTCGCTTTTGGTGGCACTGTTGACATATTTTGGACTGCACATCGCTCGGAAGAACTGATAACCGATGGGGGAGAAAGGTTCTTGAGTGGCGACCGCGACGACCGCAAACCGGAAGACACAGCGTAGGTAGGCCTCCCAGTAGCTAGGTGGACCGACGACATTGTAAAAGTTGCGGGCAACCGGTGGATACAAATGGCAGGTTGTCGTACAGCGTGACGGTCTAATGGGGAGGCCTTCGTTCAGCAGTGGACGTCTCCGGGCTGGTGATGATGATGATGGCAGTAGGGAGGGGTTCCTGTATAGCTGTGCTTTAACCATAGAAGACAACTCAATTACTGGCTGTAACGTACACCATGGCAGAAAAAGAGTAGAAATTAATAGGGGCGCCACTATCGTAAATAGTTTTAAATACTAGTAAGCCCTATAGTCGATCTGAGGAAGATGATTAAATGAAATTATTATTAATTACTAGCTGCGCCCCACGGTTTCACTCGCGGTTCTTGGGATAAAAAGTAGCCAAAGTTTTTTTTTAAATACTTTCAAGTGACGAGAAGAGCTAGACTTTCACTTGATGGTAAGCGTCACGCCTGCCACTAACAGTAGCAATGCTATAACTGTGAACTTGCGAACACAATCCTGCGCCGCACTGCACTCGTCACCCTGAGATATTAGATGTTAAAACTCTTCATACCCAGTAATTTCTCTGGTAACATTGCCCTTCAAACCGGAACACAGTAATACTTGCACACTACTGCTTGGCGGTTGAATAACTGGCATAGGTGTGGTACTTCCCCAGGTTGACTCTGCAGTAGAGTCCAACCACTACAAAATATTAACAATAATATTTTATTCCAAGTTATAAGCTACATCTATACCAAATTTCATCTAAATCCGTCCAGCCGTTTCAGCGTGAAAGAGTAACAAGCATATACATACCAACTTTCGCGTTTATAATATTAGTAGGAAGTAGGATAATAAATTATACCACTGACATCTTTCCCACAGTACGAGGGCTACACTAAAAGTATCGGGAATGGAATATTTCCACTGTTTCTGTCATATTAAAATCTTTTTAATTGAAAACTCCTTGGTTTTAAAAATCGAATACCATTTATTTATTTAAAAAAATATTCTCGGTCTTGTCACAAGGTTTTGTCAAACTTGTTTAGTCATTGAGAAAATGGAATTGACTCGAGAAAATTCAAGAGCGATGATTTATTATGACTTTCGAAGTGGTTTAACACAAAAACAGTGTGTTGACCGGATGATTTCTGCATTTGGTGATAAAGCCCCATCCAAAACCACAATTTATCGCTGGTTTGCTGAATTTCAACGTGGACGTGTCAAGCTCAGTGATGATCCCCGTCAAGGTCGTCCAAAAACTGCAGTCACCCAAGAAAACGTTGATGCTGTGCGTAAGCTGATTGAGGAAGATCGACATGTGACATACCGCGAAATTCAGGCAACTTTAGACATTGGCATGAGTCAAATACAAATAATCTTGCATGAAAAATTAGGTGTAAAAAAGTTGTTTTCCCGATGGATACCGCATTCGCTCTGTGAAGAGCAAAAAGCGGCTCGCGTTACTTGGTGCGTCAGAACTCTCGAAAGATTCCACGCAGGATCCTCAAATGCTGTATACAACATCGTATCAGGTGACGAATCCTGGATATACGCGTACGAACCCGAAACAAAAAACCAGTCACGAGTTTGGGTGTTCGAAAATTAGTTAAAGCCAACAAAAATTGTTCGTTCACGGAGTGTTGCAAAAAAAATGGTGGCCACGTTTGTCTCCAAAACCGGCCATGTTACGACTATTCCTCTTGAGGGACAAAGAACGGTTAATGCAGAATGGTATGCTAGCATTTGTTTGCCACAGGTCGTTTCTGAACTCCGTAAAGAGAACTGCAACCGCCGCATCATCCTCCATCACGACAATGCGAGTTCTCACACCGCGCACAGAACAAAAGAGTTTTTAGAGCAAGAAAACATAGAATTATTGGACCATCCGCCGTACAGCCCCGACCTAAGCCCTAATGATTTCTATACTTTCCCTAAAATAAAGAATAAATTGCGTGGACAGAGATTTTCATCACCTGAAGAAGCTGTGGACGCCTACAAAACGGCCATTTTGGAGACCCCAACTTCCGAATGGAATGGTTGCTTCAATGATTGGTTCCATCGTATGGAAAAATGTGTCAAATTTCGCGGAGAATACTTCGAAAAGCAATAAATATATTTTTAAATAGTAATGTTGTGTCACTTCCTTGATTCCCGAAATTTTCAGTGCCGCCCTCGTATTGCCAGGACAGAAAAAATAAGGTTTCCGTTTCAAGACTTTTGCCAAGTGAAGAATAAATAATGATAATGTGATGTGTTTTTTTGTGTTTGTGTGTGTGTGTGTTGTGTGAGTGTAATGTAATGTGTGTGACTGTGTGTATGTGGTTTGTGATGGTAATGTGTATTAGTGTGTATGTAGTAATAACAAAAACAGTTGGTTACATTGAGGTGTATATATTACTTTAATCCATTACAGAGGATAATTAAACCGTTTAAATTAAAATGATTAATCAATAATCAAATTACTCGTATATTTTGCGTAATATACCCAATATAGTATGGGTTATTAAGATCTTCTGCTTTTATAAGTAGGTAATAATGTTACATAATTATAAAATAGCAGTCTAATAAAGTAGGTCTAGGTACCTACAAGCAATGCAAGTAAAGACTTTTTTACAATGAGAACTTTTTTAAAATAATATTCATAAAAATATACGGAAGATTACATTATAGACATGAATAACATAGTTGTGCGGTTTTAATACAATGGCAGGTACATAGTGCAATAAAAAGTAAATAACTAATATACCTACTAATTGGAAATAAACAAATTAAATACGTTTATTCATAATAGGGTAGATGACTGATGGTTATATCGTTGAAACCAATAGCTTTCATGAAGAATTTAAGTAAATATAGTATTTTTATTGAAAAAACAACTTTAAACGGTTAATAATGTTCTGATATATACGCGTTTAAAGTTTTTGGTAGAGACAACTCTGTCCCTTTCCCACAAAACAAAAAATGAAGTCACGCTTGTCGGTATAAAATTTATATGGCGTACAGAGAAGTGACGTCACGATTTGCTGTTTCGCCTCTCTGTCTAGCATGATATTAAAATGCTTATAAGTTGCTTATTTTGATCACATTTTCATTTTATTTTCATTAATCAGCTACATTTATGGGCCACATTTTATTAGGAAAATAAAAAAAACCAGTCATCTAGCCTATTACCAGCATGATAAAATTATATACGTGTAACAAAAAGGTTCAAGAATACTGAAGGGTATATAATATGTACTCGTCATTATAAACAACTTTTACTATGGGGCCAACCTCGAAATAGCGAAAATAATATCAGCTGTTCCATACAAAAGGTTCATTGACCTTGAACAAAATGTATGGAACAAGTTTTTTTCGCAATTTCAGGGTTGGTCCCATAGTAAAAGTTGTTCATAATGATGAGTACATACATACTCTTCCGTATTGTTGAACCTTTTTGCTACACGTTGTATAATAACCTCCAAAAACAATTAACTTAAGTACTTTAAAAATACTTGTACGTTAAATACTAACTTCAAAATACCCATTAGCGCCTTATCACACTCGCGTTCTGCGAGTGTTCCGAGGGAGACTATATAAACGCGAACGCTTGCGTATGCGCAGCGTTTTCGCCGCGAGCACGCAACGACCTTGCGACGTTGAACACTAAGAGGCTTTAGCTTTTGGCTTTAACAGGTGGATCGGCAGTCACAAAGTGACAGAGTGAGTAAGTTCCCCAGACACGTCTTGGGCGACCCCATCGCCGTCATCACCTCGGCGGCGCTGGGCTCTCCCGATCCGACCACTCCTAGCAACAGGAAGTATTCCGTTTTTGGTATAGGCGCCGGTTACCAGAGGCACACAAACACGCACCGACCTCGCCGGCGAGGACGAGGACTCCCCAGATCTGTCAGAAGATCGGTTAGATTCTCTCCAAATAGTCAACCAGATCAACCTACTAGTCCAGGGCAGGTCCAGGGCATACCCCTACTGCATGGGGTGCCAGGGCAAGTCTGACCCCACTCCCGGCGACGGCCAAGCCGAGGTTCGTACCGTCTGAGGTGCCCTTGAGCTAGTCGCGTTTAACCCAACTAGGCCGAGCCTACCCCTACAAAAGGTAGTACCGAAACTGCGCGTGACCTTGTGCACAAATCACTCGCTCTTACGAGCAATCTCAGTAAGAACTTTACGTGAGTATGGCAGCGTCGTAGCTGGGAAGCAAACGCGCCGGATTCTATATTTACTTCCCTACCTATTTAGGATGAATGATCTGTACACAAAGTCACTCGCAGTTTCGATACTACCTAGTTCTTGTCTACCTATAATTTTATACCTATACCTAGAAGTAATATGAGTCGGGCTGATAAGACGAAATGGTAACTGCGTCGTGGTCTCGTGGCGAGGTCGTTGCAAGCACTTTACTACTACGGCTATGGGCAGGCGTGACGCTTACTACCAGGCGAACGTCTTGCTCGTCACGTTACTTGATTGCATAAAAAAACACGTTAATCAATCGCCCCGCTGGAAACTCACTCGCAGATCGCCGGAGTGCAGTGTGTTATCAGACTCTTTTAATTAAAACAGTATGTTGTGCATTAGTAATTACTCGTCTACAAAACAAAACGTAAACTGAAAAAGTTGCGAAAACAAAACAAAATTATTAAAACTTATAAGAGCTCTATATTCGCTCGACATCGTGCTGGCGGATTCCACATATTTTGACGACACTTACGAAGAATCCAAGCCTTATTTGCAAACGTTTAGCAAAAATGTATCAAGTAATGCAAACAAGTATTCAAGAAAAAAAAACGAAACAGAACAGATTTTTATTTTAATGCATACTATGAATAGATCTAGTAAACAAAAGGGGAGATGAGGGACGCGTGCTTTGACGTGGACCGCACAAATTAGGTCCACGGACCTAATTGACTTTAGTCACAATCAAACAGGCGCTCGTGGCGCGTTATACGTCAGGTTCAATAGGCTAGATGACTGGTTTTTTTATTGTCCTATTAATATGTGGCCCATAAATATAGCTGATTAATGAAAAGAAAATGAAAATCTGATCACAAATAAGCTACTTATAAGCATTTTAATATCATGATAGACAGAGAGGCGAAACAGCAAATCGTGACTTCACTTCTCTGTACGCCATATAAATTCTATTCTGACAAGTAAGGCGTGATGTAATTTTTTGTTTTGTGGGTAAGGGACAGAGTTGTCTCTTAACAAAAACTTTAACCGCTCATATATCAGAATATTATTAACCGATTTAAATTATTTTTTCAATAAACATACTATATTTACTTAAATTCTTCATCTAAGCTATTGGTTTCAACGATATAAACATCAGTCATCTACCCTATTATAGCAGAAGCAGAAATAAATAAGCAGAAATACCTTCCCGTGTTTTCAAAAGACGCACAAATAGTCCAAAAACCAAAAACAAGTTCCACGAAATTATTTCTCACTCGAAAATACATTAAAACTAAATTTTTCTTTAATTTTCTTCTGATAAATTCATGTAGTTGTTTTAGTCCAATTATGTTAGCTTGATGAGAGCGTAACTTGACTCCGTTTTTTTACTAGATCTATGATACTGTGTATAGCATTTGTATTAAAATCAAATTGTTTTCGAACATGTTTTGTAATTTTATTGTCGAGATGCATGATTAGGTACGTACATCAGTAATATTTTTAAACCAGAACGTTTATATGCGACCAATATAGCTAACTCACTAATACATAGAGCTCTTAAATTATCCTTACAAACTAAATGGGGAATGCAATTCGAGTTAGGAAACATAACAATAGGGAAATATGCATGTTTTTTTTTATTGACTCACAAAAGAGCTGACTCGCATAAAAAAACACATCGAACATAAAATATATAAACGTTTTAGTTTCATGTTAGACAGGGAGGGCACTATACTAGCAAATGACGTCAAAGTCCACGATACCAAACATATTCTATACTAGCACGTGTTTTGCTAGAAAGGGACAGATGAATCCCTCTCGCTTATATTTCAGGACTTTACCAGCCGATTTCAATTATTTTTTCGGTGTAATCATCAGATTTAGTTAACCTCTCCACTTATGCTATTATTTTTAATAAACAAAACATATGCATATTCCCTATTAATGACGTAAATTTATGCCACTGAGAGCATTTTTTTAATAGGTACTGAACATAAATTTCTTGTTTAGACAATTTTTATCGCATGGAAATAATAAACACATACTCTCAAACAAAACATCTTAATCAACTAACAAGTATGAATTAAAACTATAAAAACAATCAAATAAGATGTATACGCTATACAGGGTTAGTTCTAATCAGTTAGCATCCTTTTAAGGGCTGTGGTCATTTTGCGAATTGGACATCTTGAGATGTGGCCTAAGTGAGACGAAGTCATTTTGCGATCTAGCCATTATAATACTAACCCCCATATACTGTCCATCAAAACAAACAACTTTTACTATTGGCCAACATCGAAATCGATAAAAAAAAACAACAGCTGTCCCATACAAAAAAGTTAATTGCCTTGGGCAAAATGTATGGAACAGCAGTTATTTTTTTAATTTCAATTTTGGCCTCTTACAAATTGTATGTGTGATGTACAGAATATGCCTTTAAAAGGGTGCTAACTGATTAGAACTAGCCCTGTATAATATATCGTCAATTGAACTTACATTTTTCACGACTTGCCGTTTCATGCGATTTGACGCCGTCTGCTTTGGTTTTAAATAAATACATATTCCGAGACGTTGACGAATGATGCCCGTCAACAGTATACAAAATAAGATTACAATCAAAGCAATGAATTTCTGTCAGTTTTATCTAATGTTACTATCTACGATTAATTCGGCCGTTATCTTGTAGATGTTTATTTTAACCCAACTGCTATTTATATACTCTCGGGCTTACTTAAAAACGTCATTCAAACTTAATCACTGCTTAAGATACTCTGATTGGATTCTATGAAGTTAGCTAATGCAAAAAATACTTGTTCGTTTATAGCTTTTCATTCTTCTGTTCAGTCTCTTATCAACTAGAATAATTTTTCTTTTCGTTCCCCTTTCATTTCCCCTGCTGTTGCTAGCAAAGTTGCTCTTAAAAAAGGGCAGCAGCCATTTAAAAAAAAAATACTCTAACAACTATATACATTTTAACTCTGTGAGTGTCACGTGCAAGAACATGACAGAGTTTCTTAAGCACTGATTAAGTTTAAGTAACGATTTCAAGTAAAGCCTTATATCTCTAGTACTTTTGTATATTTCTGCTCTAATACCTACTTAGAGTTACTACGAGTACTACTACGAGTACTTAGAGGAAGAAAGGACAAATTAAACAATTTCAAGGGCTAATTAAGTATATAAGTATTCTATCAGCTATCTAGTTTCCATATTACTCGCTTTGCTTTAGTTTGAGGCTAGATAGCGCTGTGTGAAAAATGACCACCGATATTTAATTATTATACATTAATTAAAATTATTAATAATTATTAATTTTTGAAAATTAATCATTTGTCCGGTTTTCCTGGTAAATTAATAATTTGACCCTTCTTCCATTAACACTTACTATATTATAGCAGAAAATAGTTATGCATACATGGGTTAGTAATTATTATTATAAAAAATTGTAGACACTCTTGAGAGCATCTTTGGAACATCAAGACAAAAAACTGCTCTACGACTTTTGCTAATTCAATGTTTTTATTTTTTCATCCAAAAAATAATAATTAAATCTACAGGTATAATTAAATCGGATACGCCGACTATAGTTTCGATCACATCCGGTGACCTTTTTCAAAGAGTGAAAACAGAGCCCGACGCGCGTGCTGCTGCGTACGTGAGTATTCCCGTATAAATAAAACAAAAATGTGTCAAAACCACGTCAGTTTACATAATAAAATCTACAGGGCTAAATCATTTCAGTTCAAAGCAAACTATAAGCAGTCACAGTTCAAGCACCGTGCCGCACCGTAGCAGAAATACACTAAAGACATAGTACGTACGCACCGTAGCAACGTAAACTTAATAGTAGTTAATAGTAAAACAAACAAATATAATTATTTTCTTGAAATGTATTACGTTTTTGGCAAAAGTCGTAGTACAATAGTAGATAACTCACCTAGGGAGCAAAAGTAAAGAATGTCTCAGATAAGACATGAGATCTGAGGCTTCTTTACTTGCTCCCGTGGTGTGTATACGAGTTTACGTGATGCTGCGGGGAGGGAGTGGTACCTTTCGCTCCGCGTGGCGGCGAAAGTAGCCACTTTAGCCCCGCAGGCACATAAAAATTGTTTACCTGTACTAAATTCACCCTTAACCGGTTGTGCGCAATTTATCGATATTCCTGTATTTACAATACGCGGCTTTTGCGTGGGTACGTCGAGAGCAAGGAAACTCGGCTTGATTAGGATTTGTCTAGATTTTATACATATTAAAGTGGGCAATATGTAAAAAGGGGTAATGCTTTATATTTATTTGAATAGTAATAAAAATCAGAACATCACAAATATGGAGAAATTACAAGGTCTAGAAAATTTATGTAATAACAATGCAAATGTAAGGAACAGTATAAGTATGAATGAAATGAAATTATGACCCTAAAACAAAGATTACGAAAGATACGCCATCGCGTTATTACGCGATTGATTATCTTTCGTACATTACATACAAACAACGTTTGAAAATGACACCCGTGCCGTCATGATAACGAGTAGCGCCGGAGTGCGAGAGAAGATAGCACTTTTATGAGAGCAAAAGGGATAGCGCGCGTCTCCCTTAGTGAGCGCAGACTGGCGAGACAGTCCCTGGGGCTATTTTCACGGGGCCATTTGAGGGCGCGATATGACATATCTCATTCCTTATATATATATATATACAACCCTGTATAGAACTAACCCTGTATATATATATATATATATATAGATTAGAACTAACCCTGTATATATATATATATATATATATATACAGATGTACAGAATATGCCCTAAAAAGGATGCTAACTGATTCGAACTAACCCTGTATAATATCATTGCCCTAGAAGGAACATAATCGTCCTCGATTATCAGACCGACAATCGATTAGCCTTTCATAGCTTCTGGGGTAATATCCTTGTTTCCATCCAAAACTGAAGTAAAGTGAGTACCTCGTTTGCTCTCGACGTGTCGGTTTAAAAGCCGCGTAGTACAATGGCCACGCGGTCATTTTAACAGGTTTGAGAATCCTGAGCAGATTCATATGCGCCAATAAGTGGTTATTAGAAAGCGTGGTCGCCTTGTGGTTTGAACTGTTGGTACATAGAAATGTTTTTGTGCAAGTCAGTTTATGTTTAGATCAGTCTTTCCATTTGGGAATGAATTTTGATACTTAAAGTAGATTGGACGCCAATAAAGCGCTATATTTTACAGTGAAGATCCGATCCTTATCTAGCTGATACAGGAATCAATGGGCCAAATTACTCAAGTCCATAATGAACTTTCTGCCTTGTGAAGCAGATATGTGGGTCGAAATTATTTATTTTATATTATAGAAATGTAGGTACAGTTATACTAAAATGGCAAGCATTCGTTTTTCCGTATTACCTAGTAGTAATATTAAACTTATGTCCGGCCGTCCGCAACATAAAGCCTTCCCCACACTGTAGCGGCCATGGCCGCGAAATTAGGCGCTAGCGCAGACTGTACTTATGAGGCACACCGTTATGCAAATTTCACTAAAAGAGCTACCACGTCCGCTACCACAGCAATACGAGCGAGGTTTTAATAAAACAATCAGGCGCATTTTTACCGCTGCCGCAAACTACAGTTGTCTAGAGAAGATTTAAACCAATCCATGCAGTAAAATTCAAGGTTTTAAGTGGCCAACGAGGCGCGGACGGCCGGCCAGTAGTGCTAATATCACAGATAACATAATCGCTATAATAGTTACGCAACGCGACAATACTCAACGGCTCTTTTCGATGTTTGTAAATGTGATAAGACCTATCATAGTAATAGTTACAGCCACCGACATACCGATAAGCGAAAGCTCTGCTTCTTTTTTTTTTTGCAGTGTCCAGCAGGCCAATCCAGCTAACCAAAGCCGAACCGCTTCCCATGATTTTCCGCTGCTTTTCCTGTCTAACAGCGGCCGACTAACGATCGTGGTCCGGCCAAGCGTATCTAAAGTTAATCGAAACCATTGACAAACTGCGCATCGACATAGACATCGCACGTTTATAAAAACTTTAAGTATACTTGGCCGGACCACAACCGTTAGTCGGCTGCTGTCAGAGAGGAAGAGTAGCGGAAAGCATCAGAAGTGGTTCGGCTTTGGTTAGCTGAATCGGAGCCCTGATCTCGCATGACAAAAAGAGTTAAGAGAATTTTGTCGCATTGCGCGCTCTAGGCCGGCTGAATACACGTGCATAACTTAAATCATATCGTATAGTACTCTTTTTGAAACTGACGCTATTTTCAATACCCTGCCACCGCTCCAGTAGGCTAATGTTATAGGTATATGTGTTAACTAACACATTTTTACAAGATTACTTGGTGATGTAAATATATAAATACAGGTGTTTTAGTTCGTCAATTCGTTAATGGTACAATAATCGTCAGCGTCCTGATTATGAACAGTCAACACTAGTAGTTTATGACGAATCTTACAGCCATTACTTTAAAAAAAACATTAAAGCTCTAAGCTTTTATTAGATGATTCACATACAAGCTGCACAAAACAGCTAAACCCTTATTAAAACATTATTACAATGGTTAAAACCACAACACATACATTGTACATTTGATGCTACCAAACAGGTGCCAGTTTAACCTACGAATGCGGGAATAATTTACAACCATTTCCCGAATCGTGTGATCCTTAAGATTAGGGCGCCTCATCAATAGTTGGCTTAGCAGCGCGGCGCTTTGTGCTGATAGCACAATCTTAACAATGGGGAATATGCATGTGTTTTTTTATTGACTCGCAAAAAAGCTGACTGGCAACAAAACAAATCATCGGAAGTAAAATGTTAATAAGTGCATAAATAACGAAGTTATAAACATTTTAGTTTCATGTTAGACAGGGATGGCACTATACTAGGTTTATGACGTCAAACTTCAAAATTCCAAGCAAATTCTATACTATTCACGTGTTTTGCTAGAAAGAGATAGATGACACCCTCCCAAATACTTTGAACGCTTATATTTCAGAACTTTACCAGCCGATTTCAATTATTTTAGGTTTTTTTTTTCGACGTATGCTTTTGATTCTTTTAATCTCTTCATTTATCCTATTATTTTTCATAATTGAAACACGTGCATATTCCCTATTATAAATAAATAACTAAACATTGGGGGACATTTTACACACAGCGCCATCTAGGCCCATACTAAGCAAACCTTGTATTATGGAAACCAGATAGCTGATAGAATACTTATATACTAATAGGGTAGATGACTGATGTTTATAACGTCTAAACCAATAGCTTTGATGAAGAATTTAAGTAAAGATAGTATGTTTATTGAAGAAATAATTTAAATCGGTTAATAATGTTCTGATGTACGAGCGTTTAAAGTTTTTGTTAGAGACAACGTCACGCCTTACTTGTCAGAATAGAATTTATATGGCGTACAGGTATGGCGATTTGCTGTTTCGCCTCTCTGTCTAGCATGATATTAAAATGCTTATAAGTTGCTTATTTTTTATGTTTTATTTTATTTTATTAATCAGCTATATTTATGGGCCACATTTTAATAGGACAATAATAAAAACAGTCGTCTAGCCTATTATGGTAGATTACTGGTCAGATTGGAATTAATATATATTACTAAATGCTTAGGACTTTTACCATACACAGCTGGCCTAGTGGTACATATATTCCATACTTACTAGCTACTAGCTGCTGCAGCGTGACTTAGCCGCCTAGTAAAAAAGCACCCTAGATTCATCGGAATACAATAACACATGTCCAACTTATGACTAATTATAATATGAGATTCAATATGGGCACTGGTAAAACTGGCAACGTATCACTGGATTCTTAAAATGTTTCACCAGTAGCAGTAGTTTGTTTTTAAATGTACAACGAGTAACAAAACGGTGTGATAATAAATAAATAAAAAATATATATCATCAATTATTTGTAACCTAAACAATGCAAATGTAAAGTCTGTATTCTGTTTTGTGTATCATATACAGGGTTATAAGGAAAGGGTATGCTAAGCCGAAAACCCGTTAAAGTACTCATCATTCTGAACAACTTTTGTTCAGGCAGTTTTCCGGAAAACCTAATCGTTTTTGAGATACAGCCTTTCAAAGATCTCGTGAAAAAACTACGTGTTCAACCCTAGCATCAGCTGATCTAAAGGTCAATGGTCACGAAACTCCTCAAAATGTAGAAACAATGCAGTGCAGTAACCCAACTTTGCTGTCGGAGCAGAGTAGGTACATGTCGCCGCGCCGCCGCTGTCTCAACGATGACTGTATTTATTTCGCACGAGTCACTTAAATACCCCAAGACCCCTTTGATTCCAGGACTCACATAAACTCAGACTAAAAAAAATCCAAGATAAGATCAGATATCAATCGATAAGATTGAACGAGAAAAAAATAATAAAAAAAAGAGAAATAAAAAAAAGCAAAAGTAACAAGAGAACTCATGAACATTTTGAAGAAATGATAGCTCAGTTGGTTATGCGATCCACTTCCACTTGAGCTTTCGGTGAACGAAAACACCGTGAGGAAACCATAGCATCATGATAGGATACTTTCTACTACTGCTCGCCTGACTCAAGTTACTAATCTGTCACCAAGCACCTAACAGTGTTTGAGCAGCCTCACTTTAGAGCCAGTTCCCATTCCAGACTAGGCTTGCTACAAACTTCCGTTACTGTGTCGCTTACCTACTATCAGGCGATCCGATGTTCAAATGCCTAATCTGCCAGTCTGGCATAATAAAAAATAGTAATTAGTTTTTTTGTCGTAAGTTGGGCAACTGTTTCGCACTGTACTGGGACCCTGAGATGAGCACACTTACATCTTTATTGTTATAAAACGCACACATATGGGCATACGCACGTGTGTGCAAAATCCCAATTAAAGAATAAAAGATGTACAGATAAGACAATGTTTGAGCTTTGCGCGTTGGAGTGATGCCATGACTTAGATAACATGTAAATGTAAATCTCGATTGCTTATTCTATCTATCAGAATCAGACAGTCTATCAGCTGACGTTAATGTAAGACGCGGTTGTTGTGGGTGTTTCATTAATCTAGGATGTATGCATAGATGAAGGCCCTTAGGTGGCCTCATGACTTGCCTTGATGACGGGGGATTAGAATACGGCATCGGTATCCCCTGCCTTTAGAAAGTGCTTACTAAAAGGGGACTTCTGGGTTCGGGGCTAGCTAGCGGTGAGGTTCTAACCACCTGCATAAACGTGCCTGGGAAGGACGACAACGTCGAATGGCTGACGTTGTGGCAGGCGGAAGCGTCTCAGGACAGCTTGTAGCTGTCCCGAGAGGATCTGAAGCGCGGTGCTGAGGGCTCCGGTGCGTTCCCTTGGAGATCCCGGAGCCCTCGGTCAAGCACCAAGGCAGGCCACCGGGGGGTGGGGGGCTTTAGTGGGTATAATCCCACATAACCCGGCTGCACCCCAAAGCAGTCTGGTATCTTATGAAGATTTCCCCCTCGTAAAAAAATTAAAATTGGCCTTATGACACTAGGGCCATCCACTCCACTCTCAGGGAAGGAACGTTAGGTAATTACGTGGTTTAATACTTTGTGATTAATTTGTCACTTCTGTAATGTTTTTGATCACTACTTGGCGGTGCGCGTAAACACTTGTTTTAAAAAAGCCGCAAAAGAAAGCCGGTCTTTGGCGGGCGGGCGGCATTTTTTGGAAAGAAAGAGAGAAACTACCGGGAAAATCTACTCACCTGCTCATCAATTTGTATTTTGTTTAATTAGATTATTTAGGAATGCAGTCTGTTGCTGGCTACCGATTCGTGCGTATATCGACAGCTTTTGTTAACGGGTTTTTTTGCGATTACTGTTATTTGTTAATTTCTTTTGTTACTTGTTAATTTATTTCGTTACTTTGTTTTGTTGTGTTTGTGATAGTTTTAGTTAAAAATGGTAGAATACTCCAACGCGGAGTATTACAATATGATGCTTTGCGTAGGAAAATGTGACGGTGTGCTGACAGCAGCACGGGTACTGTACGGAGAACGTTTTCCCAATCGTGCGTTACCCTCTTACCACTGCTTTCGTAATTTAACCCATCGGTTATTTAGTACGGGCTCTGTTCGAGCGCCGCATTCGGAAGGAAGACCTGTACCATCCAGTCAAACACGTACAGCACTGGAGGACTGTGTGCTCGAATACTTCCAGGAAGACCCAAGACGCAGCACTACCCGTGCCGGTCTTACCTTTGGCATTTCTCAGCCGGTCGCGTGGAAGATAATCCGTGGCGATGGCCAGCACCCGTACCACGTACAGCCCACGCAGGAGCTTCTTCAGCGAGATTACGCCCCTCGGGAAGATTTTTGTCGTTGGTATCTGGAGCAGCTAAATGACGTTGAACTCGGTTTCGAGAACAGAGTTTTGTGGACGGACGAGTCCACATTCACGAGAGGCGGGATAGCAAACATCCACAATGAACATTTCTGGGCTCATCACAATCCCCACGTGTCGAAAGAGAATAGTTTCCAGCAAAGGTGGGCTATCAACGTATGGGCGGGGATAGTTGGCTCTCGCCTTATTGGTCCGGTATTTCTACCGAGTAGGCTTAGTGCCGAAAACTACATAAGATTTTTAAGGACGGAACTAGAAGATTCGCTGGAAGAGTTTCCTCTATCCGAGTATTACAGACTGATCTTCCAGCACGACGGCGCACCAGCTCATTATGCTCGCGACTGCAGGGCATATCTGGATGAAAGATTCTCCACCTGGATCGGCCGCGGAGGACCGGTTCCCTGGCCACCTCGCTCTCCGGACCTCACTCCACTGGACTTTTTTTTATGGGGCCACGTGAAGTGCATGGTGTATGCGGATGAATGCAGCAGCGAGGACGACATGCGTGCACGAATTGTGTCCGCCTTTGAGAGCATACGGACTACTCCAGGGATGCTCTCAAAGGCAACAAAAGCAGTTCGTCGCCGCGCTGCCCTCTGCATCGAGATGCAAGGACGCCACTTCGAACCGTTCTTGTGAATGGACCAGGTAAGTAGTTTAGAGATTATTAAATCATTAAGCTTTAGGTACTTGTGGGTTTGGTTCCAAGTAGGCAATGGTGTGTGTTCAATTTTGTTTTCGGTCGCGGGACGCAGCGCGGGCGCTGGGGAGTATCGGGGCGGGCGGGCGGCGCCCATCGCCCGTCTTGGGGATGTGTGCGTGTCGAACCGCGCGTGCTAGTGTGCGTGTACTGATAGACCGCGTGCTAGGGTTGTGCAATTTTAGAACAGATTTTTTTTTTTTTAGTTTTGTATGAAAATCAAAATATGCTCTTTTCCTTTTGAAACTTTCAGGATATAATGGTTACAATGTATACATTCAAGGGTTTTTGGCTTAGCATACCCTTTCCTTATAACCCTGTATATAAATAAATAAATAAATAATACTGAGGGCATACTAAGTAATTTTTTTAACTTTATTTTTTTATGTACTCATCATTCTGAATATATAACTTTTATTATAGCATCAACAATGAAATCGAGGACAAAATCCGTTGTTCCATACATTTTATCCTAGGTCAATGAACTTTTTGTAATGAAAAGCTATTTTTTTTCTCCATTTCTGTGTTGGCCCCATAGTAAAAGATGTTCATAATTATGAGTAATTACTTACATACCCTGGACCTGTCCTAAAACTGCATCCAGAACCACCGGAGGACGGGCAACAGCGTCCTCTTGGTTAACGGTGGTAACACTGCGATCCCCAAGCCGCCTGCCAAGCGTGGGGATTATGGTAACCCCTCCCTATTAACGGGGGAGGCCTTCGTCCAGTAGTGGACATCTTATGGCTGTCAATGACTTACTTACCTTTCAGAATTATCACACCCTTTTGTTACTCGTTGTATGTCATAAAATTGAGACGAAAGCGCATAACCACGTGACCTATATACAATATACCAACATGTTTTCTTATGCACGCTCATTCCAGTTCAACGGACATGATTCTGACCCCGTAACTCACGTATCCATCTTTTTAAGACAATCCAATAAGTGGGCGATAAATAATGTCTACTGTCAGAGAATAAGCAAGATAATATTTTTTTGCGCAAAGACCAAAATGCATTTTGACTTCGGTGTAAACGCCACCTTTAGATCTCACGCTCGCTTGATACAGATTAAATTGGTTTTTCCGGAGATCTTTAAGCAAAATACACTGTTAATCACTGCGTCAAGAGAGCTGCTGGTTTTTAAGTTGAAAAAAAAAGCTGGTTTATTATGATTGGTTGATTATGCATTTAGATCAGGCCCGGATCTAAGGGGGGCAAACCGGGGAACCCGCCCCGGGCGGCAGTTTCAGGGGCGCCCAAATCATAATATAATATGGTTGATAATAAAAAACTTGCTCCACAAAGCGCTAAGCAAAAAATGCTGAGACCCAAAGATTGTAAATGTCTTGATTAGCAAATTTATTAAAGGGTTATCCAACCATTATAATAATTATATTTGAGATTTTTTTAAATAATTTATCTCAAACGCTGGAGAGGGGGCGCCACAATCAAGTTTCTGTCCCGGTTCGAAAAACTCGTAGATCCGGGGCTGATTTAGATCACCTTCTTAGTAATAATACACACTGACGTGAGACCAGCGTGGAATTTCGTAAACTCCGAGAAGCAGATAGAGCGCCGAGTGTGCCGAGACTGTTCAATGAAAATCTGAAAGTAGAAATATTTCTCAATGAGGTACCACAAGCAAAACCTTTCTCAAATGGCGCCAGCGGCGGTCCGGATGGGGCAAAATCCTGTTTTCTTGTTAATCGTTGCTTATATCTATCTGCTCTTGATGAGGGCGTTGTCGATAATCTAGTCCAAGTAAAAATACTGGGTCCTGTGCCTTGTTTTACGAATTGTTTACAGTTTCTGTTGGACGGAGCTTTCATAGCAAGGCAAAGGATTGCTGTACAAACTAGTATTGGCAGATTCTCCCTGGTAACCCGATTCTAATAAGAGTAAAACTATCAAATTGTAGAAAAATAACAGCAAAATGTATGCGATTAACAGTTTTTTTTTTTTTTTTATTCTCTTTTACATTACAATGAAGGTTTCGGTAACTAGCACCTACTAAACCTCGCAGAGGTTTGTCTTAGGGCTAGGCCCTCTGCTAGTAAACAAAAAGCATATAATATAAGTAAACACAATAAAATTATAATTATAAGCATGATTACAATGAATATGTTAATATGAACTGAGCGCGCGGCCGTCCACTGGCGCTCGCCTTGCTTATCGCTCGTACCTACTTCCAAACCAGGTACAAAACCCCACCCGACGACGCCCGACGCACAACAGAGCGTTCGGCCGATCGCTCAGTTCACATAAAGGCTGCTCCGTATTAAGTTTGGTCCAGGAAATATTTTCTTGTTTAAAAGTTTTCTTGTGTAAAAGTTAACTATGGCCGCAACGACGATGCGTCACCTAGCGGGGAAAAAACGCAGTTTTGATCCCCATTCTCGATGCTACACAAAGGCAATTAAAATTAAGTAAGTGTGATAGAGTTAATGCACCTTTATGCATATTTAGTTGTCTATCTTAATTATAATTATTTTCCTAATTTACTTAGCACATTTGCAAGGAAATTATCGATATCCAGGGTCACCTTGGCAGTTTAAGGACATACCCAGATCCCTGGGTATGTCCTTAAGGATCGACAAGTTGACGGCTCGAACTCATCGGTGGGCGCGGCTAAAAAACATGCTCTCTTCATCAAACAAACTGTGGGAAAGGGAGAAAGAAAGATAAATGAGGGCGCAATATATTTTTTGTCGACCTTTGGCTGCAGTAATGTGGTTGAATAAACTCTGAGTTAATTTATTCCAACTTAAGTTATTTGAAATGTTTATGGACTACACTATGCCTCTTGATAAATTATTTTAGAGTTTTCGTATTCCTTATGTTATTTATTTACGTCCAATGTGGCGTTAAAATTGAGCTAAAATACAAAATGTTTCGTAATAATTTACAATCCTAGATAATGAAGAGATTAATCGATATAATACTTAGTCTTGGACCTACAAAATTACATAGTGGAGTAGTTATACTACCGCGTTTCTATGGAGAAGTGACCAACTTGTCTACTCTTAAACTGAACAGACCAGACCCACCGGAAAACGGGCAGCAGCGTCCTCTTGGTTAGCGGTGGTGAGCATTCTGCGATCCCCAAGCCGCCTGCCAAGCGTTGGGATTATGGCAACACCTCTCTATTAAGACGGAGGCCTTTATCCAGCAGTGGACGTTTTACGGCTGATCTCGAGGGCCACCTTGACCTTATCTTCGCCTATGACTTTGAAACAAACCAATGCTTACCTTAAACGATTTTGGTATTTCTTCGATCGCTTGGTGGATCAATGTTTGGTTAACAAACAAGCAGTTAGCAGCCGGATTTTCTGCCACTTCTATGATTTGGTAGCATTGAGAAACTTGTCTCTTGATTTTGCCTAAAATATCTTTTGCTAGGTTACTCGGGCCCACTGCTAGGGTCATATCTCCTGCTACAGTGACGTAGTTTTTTATATGGTCGGCTCCTTCAGGCATCTGTAACATTATATATAACGTAACTTAAACACGCTTTTCTATCTTCAACAGATTTGAACCAACCATTAGGCCTAATGCGGAACGTTAAAAAATCTTCTTTATTCTTACTGTCATTAAAGTAAGTAAGTTCGTATAGACTGAGTGGCGAGCCCTAGTGTCAGAGTTAATGTGCCGCCCGAAGGCCTCTGACATGGCTGACGGTTGTTGTTATAGAAACTAGAACAAACAACCGGGACCAACAATTTAAAGCTACGACTTTGTACAAGTCTGTCTCGTTTTCACATGACATGAAAACATGAGCTTTATCTTGAGGCGCATGCTAGGCCTGCCTATCACTGCTCATTGCCTATTTTTTCAAACTCAATTCGTAATTCGAAAGAAATTGACAAAATACTCTTTAACTAAAACAGGTTTACTCATTGTTGTAGCATTTTATACATAACTCGGTTAACATATTAATAATTATAAACGATATTAATTTATCTTGTTCTCTATAAACATTTGTAAATTCAAATTAATCTTCCTCAGTCCAATGATTTATCAGTCCATGACAGTTGAAATAATCCCTTTTTTTTGCTATTTCTTTTTCTTTTTCAATCGGCTGTGCCATGAGCAGAATTGGTCAGGTAAGGGTTAAGGTCCAGCGATCTCATATCCAAAAAAAATACCATGACTAAATTTTCAATGTCATTGGATTTTTGTTATTCGATGTTGTGTGTCTGCTCACTTTTGTGTGCTTTCGAAATATCTACGTGTCGTTGTCTTTGAACCTGTCTTTCAACATCTTCGTATTCGTCTCAAGATTATGTAATGAAATATTAATAATTATATTTACTTTTTATTATATTTTAACTTACCCGTACAATATTGTGTGAGAGTGAGTAAGCAATAACAGTTATTTAAGGGAATCCAAAGCCAGAAGGCGTCCACTACTGGACGAAGGCCTCCCCCTTAATAGGGAGGGCTTGCCATAATCCCCACGCTTGGCAGGCGGCTTGGGGATCGCAGAATGTTCACCACCGTTAACCGAGAGGACGCTGCTGCCCGTCCTCCGGTGGTTCTGGATGCAGTTTTAGGACATACCCAGGTCCAAATCCAGGTCCAGGTCAAAATTATAATAGTGGCCTATAATATAAATTTTCAAGAAAAAACAGAAAAACTAAATTCAAAAAAAAACTGACGTATTCACCATCCAGACCCACCTGGTCTGGATGGTGATTACGACATTTATTTAACTGTTTTGAAATGATAATTGGGGGACGGGGATTTTGTTGCAATGGGGAATCCCCCATTGCAACAAAAATAAGCCAAGCAAAGAGCTTTCTTTGGTACTTACGTAATACGAATAGCATTTGCGTCATATTGAATAAGACTGGAGCAATCATTTGCAATTGAAAAACGAGAGCAATCATTCAAATAGAATTGAATAATAAACGCAGAATGGCAAACTAAGTAAGAAAATCAGAGAATACCTGCCGTGAGGAATATTACTAGTATAAGGGGTTCGACGCAAAGTACCAATAACGCAACCAGCCAAAACACAAATTTTTGGTCATTCGCGTATTTCAGCATTGAAACAAAACAAACAAAAACAAAACAAGTCCCATTTGCGTGAAAGACCAAAGCGATAATTTTTGGTCAGATGCATATTTTAATGATTCATTGAGGTTTTTTTATCGATATGCTTGCGTTCATTTATGCACCATCTCGGAGCACATTGACCTAGAAATAATTAACTTGAAAAACTCAGATTTCTGTTGATATAAATGTTTACGCGGTATAGTATAAAACAAGTTATTACCTTAAAAGCTGTGACAGGAAAGTCCGAAAATGCCTCTGCTATTTCGCCGGCGCCAGCTTCGTTGGTAGTACTGGACAAACCAACAATCAACTCCACCCCTGAAATATAGAGGGATGTAGCGAGTCTATTAATACTTCACAGGTCATAGTAACTACTTTCTACATGGTCAACAAGATATTAGGAAAGCTGATATTCCCGATATTTCGGCGCAGAGCAGTTTCTTTTCATACGAAACAAAGGATTGTTTGGAAAAATAAAGCCGTCAAGTCTGACTCGTTCTTGCGACTCGGACAACGAGGGTCCCGTACCACCACAAGTACTAGGTAATCCGCGATAGTAACGAATGTTCAGTGAACATTTCAACCAGCTATCTATTACGATTCTCGAGATTATAGGTCAGTAAAGATGGGAAAGACAGATGGACGGACAGACAGACAGACACGGTAGGCGGCTTAATAATAGGGTACAGTTGGATTCTTTTTGGGTACGGAACCCTAAAATAATTTCTATTTTCAATATGCTAACGGCGAAATTTCAAAAAAATGTCTGGTGAAAACTTATATTTTATCTTGGGTTTTCTAAACTCCGTAAAAGCTCTACAAAGCCGCCACCACTTTACTAAGGCATGACTTGGACTTGATCGTGACTGTTTTTGTGCGAACGGCTTTGATTTTTGGACTTATCTTGGTTACTGATACTATCAAAAACTTAAATATGCCTTGTTGGATCTAGCTATCTGGCTGGGTACTTAATCAAAGAAAAATGCATATTCTTGACAATGGCAGAATGCACAAAGTTCGATGCCAGTGGAAACTCATTTCTTCATATTAAAGAGTAAACGTTGAGTTGTACGCAGAAGCCACCAAATTGACCTAAAAAAGGGTATAATTAAATTAATTAAGTATCGTAAAAAAATCCTTTCATCATAAGAGTTGAGAATCGTACCAGCCCTACACACATATTACATTTGTACTATTAGTCAAAATGGTAGTACTAAAAAACTCCACAGGACCTATCAAAACTCAAAATAACCATTTCAGTTTTGGCTTGAGAAATTATGATAAGTATCTATAAATTATTTAAAAAAAAACCCATAATAACTGTTATGTGAATTTGGCAAGAAGCCAAATTTCATGAGTACCGAAGTACCCTATCAATTTTGATTTAGTTCACTCTAAATAACTCACAAAAATGGCCGTAATTTTTTATTACGTTGACTTAGAAGCTTGACTTTTTACAGAGCCAAGGGACCGTGGACTGACGTATTTGATATTAATTTCAACTTGATATCTCCACGCATTCCAGAGAAAAAGGCTCTTGACAGATAGACAGACAGACGGACAACAGAGTGATCCTATAAGGGTTAGTTTTTTCCTTTTAAGGTACGGAACCCTAAACACCTTTTTTTCTAAGCTAAAACACCTATCCGGCCACTGCCTTGTAACTAACAAATAAGCAATTACTTTTCTCGCTCGAGAATTGTATAAAAGATGTATGTCCCGTGTCCGTAAAGTATTAGGTTTTTTACCTACTTTACCTATGAAATTGCCGTTTTGTATGGAAAAAGTGAAAGTACTTATGTTTTTAAACTTTTTTATTTCTGTTATTCATAGTAATCGTCCATGCAATCGACGCATCTTTGCCAACGAATTGGCAGTTTATTGATGCCCTTCTTGTAAAAATCAGCTGGACGGGAGGCAACAAACTCTTCAAAGGCATTTTGTACTGCCTCTCGGGAATTGAATTTTTTACCCACTAAAAAGTTGTCAAAATTTTGGAAAAAGTAATAGTCGGTAGGTGCAAGGTCTGGTGAGTATGGCGGATGAGGGAGAGCTTCCAACCGCGGCTCTTGCAGCTTGGAGACTGTCTGTTGTGCAGTATGGGGTCGCGCGTTGTCGTGAAGGAGCAGTGGGGACGACCGATTGACCAAAGCTGGTTGCCGATGTGCAAGCTTCTCCATCATTGTCTCCAGTTCTTCACAGTACACATCTGCAGTAATGCTCATGCCGTTTTGTAAAAAGCTGTGGTTAATCACACCCGCACTAGACCACCAAACAGTGACCATCACCTTTTTAGGGGTCATTTTTAGTTTAGGGCATTGTTCAAATGTAATGAAAATACAACGCTAATCAATAAACAAAAGACTGAGTTTGAGTTTTTTAGGGGTCATTTTTAGTTTAGGGCATTGTTCAAATGTAATGAAAATACAACGCTAATCAATAAACAAAAGACTGTTTGAGTTTTTTAGGGGTCATTTTTAGTTTAGGGCATTGTTCAAATGTAATGAAAATACAACGCTAATCAATAAACAAAAGACTGAGTTTGTAAAAAGAATGTCATGTTTTTAAGACAAAATTAATTTGAATTCAGAATACAAAGCCATTCCAAACTTTTTTTCTATTTTAAATGACCAGCACTGAAGAACGGCAATTTCATAGGTAAAGACCTATTAGAGATACATATTACTAAATACTTATAATACATAATTTTATCAATAGTTGATCGCGGACTATTCACGCTCTCCAATAGTTTGTCGCTCTTGCTTGTTAAAAATCGCTCAGCGACAAGAGGTATCAAGGAAAAAACTCGCTTGGCGGACAGAACACTCACTGAGCGACTCTCGCTTAGTACATACGCATACCAGAAAATAGTTGTAGATGAGTAGATGTAGTAGAAGAGTAGATGTAGTAGAAGAGTAGATGTAGTAGATGAGTAGATGTAGTTGATGAGTAGATGTAGTAGATGAGTACATGTAGTAGATGAGTACATGTAGTAGATGAGTAGATGTATTAGATGAGTAGATGAGTATTAGATGAGTAGATGTAGTAGATGAGTACATGTAGTAGATGAGTAGATGAGTAGATGTAGTAGATGAGTACATGTAGTAGATGAGTAGATGTAGTAGATGAGTAGATGTATTAGATGAGTAGATGAGTATTAGATGAGTAGATGTAGTAGATGAGTACATGTAGTAGATGAGTAGATGTAGTAGATGAGTACATGTAGTAGATGAGTAGATGTAGTAGATGAGTAGATGTAGTAGATGAGTACATGTAGTAGATGAGTAGATGTAGTAGATGAGTACATGTAGTAGATGAGTAGATGTAGTACATGAGTAGATGTATTAGATGAGTAGATGAGTAGATGTATTAGATGAGTAGATGTAGTAGATGAGTAGATGTAGTAGATGAGTACATGTAGTAGATGAGTAGATGTAGTAGATGAGTAGATGAGTAGATGTAGTAGATGATTAGATGTAGTAGATGAGTACATGTAGTAGATAGTAGATGTAGTAGATGAGTAGATGTATTAGATGAGTAGATGTAGTAGATGAGTACATGTAGTAAATGAGTAGATGGAGTAGATGAGTAGATGTAGTAGATGTAGTAGATGACTAGATGTATTAGATGAGTAGATGTATTAGATGAGTAGATGTAGTAGATGAGTACATGTAGTAGATTAGTAATGTAGTAGATGAGTAGATGTAGTAGATGAGTAGATGTAGTAGATGAGTAGATGAGTAGATGTAGTAGATGAGTAGATGTAGTAGATGAGTAGATGTAGTAGATGAGTAGATGCAGTAGATGAGTAGATGTAGTAGATGAGTAGATGTAGTAGATGAGTAGATGTAGTAGATGAGTAGATGTAGTAGATGAGTAGATGTAGTAGATGAGTAGATGTAGTAGATGAGTAGATGTAGTAGATGAGTAGATGTAGTAGATGAGTAGATGTAGTAGATGAGTAGATGTAGTAGATGAGTAGATGAGTAGATGTAGTAGATGAGTAGATGTAGTAGATGAGTAGATGTAGTAGATGAGTAGATGTAGTAGATGAGTAGATGTAGTAGATGAGTAGATGTAGTAGATGAGTAGATGTAGTAGATGAGTAGATGTAGTAGATGAGTAGATGTATTAGATGAGTAGATGAGTAGATGTATTAGATGAGTAGATGTAGTAGATGAGTACATGTAGTAAATGAGTATATGTAGTAAATGAGTAGATGTAGTAGATGAGTAGATGTAGTAGATGAGTAGATGTATTAGATGAGTAGATGAGTAGATGTATTAGATGAGTAGATGTAGTAGATGAGTACATGTAGTAAATGAGTACATGTAGTAAATGAGTAGATGTAGTAGATGAGTAGATGAGTAGATGTATTAGATGAGTAGATGTAGTAAATGAGTAGATTTAGTAGATGAGTAGATGTAGTAGATGAGTACATGTAGTAAATGAGTAGATGTAGTAGATGAGTAGATGTAGTAGATGTAGTAGATGAGTAGATGTAGTAGATGTAGTAGATGAGTAGATGTAGTAGATGAGTAGATGTAGTAGATGAGTACATGTAGTAGATAGTAGATGTAGTAGATGAGTAGATGTAGTAGATGAGTACATGTAGTAGATGAGTAGATGTATTAGGTGAGTAGATGTATTAGATGAGTAGATGAGTAGATGTATTAGATGAGAAGATGTATTAGATGAGTACATGTAGTTCATGAGTAGATGTAGTAGATGAGTAGATGTAGTAGATGAGTACATGTAGTAGATGAGTAGATGAGTAGATGTATTAGATGAGTAGATGTAGTAAATGAGTAGATTTAGTAGATGAGTACATGTAGTAGATGAGTAGATGTAGTAGATGAGTAGATGTAGTAGATGTAGTAGATGAGTAGATGTAGTAGATGTAGTAGATGAGTAGATGTAGTAGATGAGTAGATGTAGTAGATGAGTAGATGTAGTAGATGAGTACATGTAGTAGATGTAGTAGATGAGTAGATGTAGTAGATGTAGTAGATGTAGTAGATGAGTAGAAAGAGTAGAGCGAGCCAGTCACACTATATAGCCCAGCGACTAAACTATTAAAACTACACACACACTACACGACACAGTTGCTACTCGCTGACTCGTTTCTAGGTGCTCAATATAAACGCTTCTCGTTGGGTGGGGTCGGCACAGCATGTTTCATTCCTACACTTAAAAAAAAATTACATTTCACACACCGCCATATAGCTAATATAATCATAGATTTAGTAACTTATGAAAAGATATATACTTTCCTATATTTATTCAACTGAGTAGCGAGACTATCTGTCACTGCTTAATGGTAAGCTTCACTTATAACAGATTTTGTATTAATAAGATTTTTTTACTTTAAACAGTGAGAAATACTGCACTTCGTACACTGGTATCCTCTTTTAGCTATAAATAGGGGTACAGTCCTTCGAATAAGATACCTTACCTGTAAATAAAACATCAGAACCGCACACCATCGCTTCTGTTTTACTTTGTTCCACAACTATTTGTGAGCACTCAGTCTTGAGGACCTTCTTTAGTATTTTGGCCTGAGAATGAAATAGAATAATGTTATGAACTAGTTGCACGCCTCAATTTTAGTACAAGGCTCAAACACATGCTTTAAATTGCATACACATTGCCCTAGCCAATGTAAGAATTCAGCATGTGGTATGCATCAAAAATTCACCTTAAGCTACACTATCATTTGCACAAAATTAGAGGTACAGACAGTCCTTTGTGCCGGGCTGTCTACAGGAAAACGAGGCAGTTGAGCATGTGCTATTGCAAAGGCTACGAATAAAATCAGGACTCAGCAGGGAAATTTAACATGAAGCCTTTACCACAACAGCTGGCGCAATAGGAGTGGACAAAATATGCTATTTCTTGGAGCTTGGTAGTCAGGTAGAGGGGATACACCCCAAGCGAGACATCAGTGCAGAACTTATCGCCCCCACTTTTAATAAGAATTAGGCAACAATATTTGCCAAAGAAGAGATGTCCATCATGGGGTAAAATAAAATATGGACAAAATCGAAACGTCAGAAGTGCAGCTGCACCCTTATCATGGACGTTCGCTATTCCGATTGCGATAGCATGCCATCCTGCTCGTACCAACCCACTCGCGCCATGCGCCCTCCTGCTCGCGTACGCTCGCAATCAGAATCACGAACGTCCATGATAAGGGTGCGCGTAGCTTTTTAATTTGTCTCATGTTGGTTACAGCATATTAGATACTGTGATGTAGCATGAAAATGATCTGTAAGGTCATGTACACCTAGCAATTGGCTAGATTAACCTAGTTAGCCAGCAGGGTTAATTAAGATTAATCAATACTAGTTTATTAAGATGCAGAATAATGCTTGTAGGAGCCATGCCATCATCATCGGGAGGTAAATTAATGGAGAAGAAGTTGTTATCATCATCATTAACAGCCTGTATCTACTTACTGCTAGGTATTAGCCCCTTTTCCTTATCCAATTGTTATAATGACTTGATACTGTAAGGGTAAGTCATCACTGTTAAACAATATTGAAAAATACATTAATTGTATTTTGAAAGAAAGAATTTTGGATAAGTATTCAAATCATATTCATCCCTATATAACTTCAAAATAAAAAGCAAAGAACTTTCAATACAAAGTTTCAGCCACCATCTCACCTCCTTAATTCAGTCTTGTTGCAAAAAGGCAAGGGTTCTTAACAGACCCTCTGCTATAAACTATGTACCTGCCAAATTTCAGCTTGAGAGTTCAGATAGTTTTCAAGATTTCTTGCTTAGTCAGTAAGTGAATGAGTTACTTTTCACAAATATTATAGATTTATGTAAGGTCGCAGGGAGATCTATCAGAAATATTCTATAGAATTTATCAATTCCCAGGAGAAATTTAAATGGCAACTCGACTTTATAATTTCTCCAAACAAATCTAGTGATTTGATCAAAATGATCTGTGTACATGACCATTTGTATGGCAGTTAGGATTAGGTTATTTTTTTAATGTCCATTTGTGAAATAATTTATCAAATCACTCCAAAATGCATTTGCAATTTTAACATCAAATCTTTGTTTTTATCATCTCCCTGCAACATATACAATAATTATAGGATGGCAGGTCAAGGTGAATCAAAATTGGAATACAAATCATCAGTCCACCTTAGTCCACCACTGGACATAGGCCTCTCCCAAGGTACGCCACTTCAGCCCAATCTTCGGCTTTACACTTCCGGTCATTGACTATACTGCCTTATGTATATTGTCACTCCATCGGGTCTTGGAGCATCCTACGCTACGAATAAAAAAAAAACAGATAAGTACTAACATTATTCTTGTCTGCCACAGTCCTTGGCTTGGGCAAGAAGACAATACCGCTGCATGCGATTGCAATATGCTCTAGCAGTAAATACGAATGGAATGAACCCTGCAGATTAACTTCTATTACACGAAGATCCAATTCACGAAGTATTCTCACGAGGTTCTCGTGTTGCCGGCGAATTAGATCGACGTCCTTGCACACTTCGTCCCGGAGGGATTCCTTCACGGTGCCTACGATTACAGCATGACAATTGTGTGGATTCAGCCTCCAATGAATCTGCCGCACCGTGCGTGCTCCTTCGGGCTTCTTTGGCTTCTCTTCCATGATTGACCACGACCAACCAGTTATAGCGACGCCGCCCTATGTAAACTCTCTCTTTGCCACTGTCGTCGTAAAAGTTTACTTTTGTTCTGTTCTGTGCTGTACTACTATCCCAAAGAATATTTTTACTCGGTGAGCACTACAACTTCCACTCTTCCATTTCAAAATAAAATACTGATTATTGAAATAAATTTTTAAAATCTATGCTAATCTTCTCTGTATCGTTCCAATTTTAGTTTATGTCATAGAGTAAGTAAATACTAGTCATAGAGCAGAGAAATATATGGTTTATGTAGAAGCAGAGAAATATATGGTTTATGTACTGCCGAAGCAAGTACGCTTAAATTAAAATCTATGCTATGATGTTTTTGTTCTTTATTCTTTTACCTTCTTTCCTCCTAGGAGGATTATGGCGTCGTACTTCGTGCATTTGTCAAGTTACTAAATATTTCCTAAGTTTTAGTTAATTTCAAGTCAAGTTAGATTTTGACAGAGAGTTTTGGCGGGAACACGGAAAAATCATGTCGTTGCATTCTATTATTTTCTTAAACTTGTGTTTTTTCGCGAATTAATGATTAAAAATGGTGGTGTTTTATTTATTGAGTGTTGAATTACGTGCACGAGTGAAGGCAAGTGATATAATGTGGTGGAGCATGTCTTTTCGTGTTGTTTCCAAATCTCCGTAGAAGCTCATAGTAAAGTCGCCACAACTTTACTAGGGCATGACTTGGACTCGACTATGACTAACTTCGTGTGACTGACTGTGATTTCATGACATATTTGACTTGGTTTTAGTAAAAAACTTGAAAATTCATTAACGTGACACTGGCAGAATGCACAACGTGCGATGCCATTAACTAAGAAAAAAAAAAAAAAAAAAGTCAAGTTAGTCACTGTCAAAGTCACATTCAAGTTCAGTCATGCCCTAGTAAAGTCGTAGCAACTTTACTACAAGGTTTTTTGGGGTTTTGGAAACAACACGAAAAGACACGTTTTACTACATTATATCACTTGACCACACACGCGTAAATCAGCACTTATTGAATAAAACGCCACCATTTTTATGCACTAACAGTCAATAAACACAAGATTTGAAAAATAATACAATGCAGGTAGCGACTGACCGATGATGAAATAAAAGGACGGGAAATAAGCGCACCGATTTTGAAGACTATGTGTTGAGCGCCAGCTTCCACTCGCGTCAGTCATACTCTGTCTTTGCGACATGCGAGCCGTACGATACGACAATAGAAACATCTAATACATGTACATGTGTTCTCTTTTTGTCATGCAGTAAATAGATTCGCTATATTTTTTTTCTGGCAAATGTAATATATTGAGTTGTCTTGTTAATTTCGATCGATTTGCGCTGGGCCCGTTCATTCCATTATCACCGTCACTGGCAGTGACATGTTTTTTTCGCGTTCCTGCCAAAACTTCTGTTTGTTATTTCGCTCAACGGGCAATCTTAGTCCATACTGCCTCGTAATACATTATTTTTATTTTCATGGTGAGAAGATTAAAAAACAATGCCTTAAGTACCTATTTAAATGTATCTTAGGCAAATCAAAAAGTCACACACACTAAATCACGACCAAGTCCAATTTTGCACTAGTAATTAAAAAGTCGTGGCAACTTTTTTACAATCGTCTACGTTGTTTTGAAAACAGAATCACTTAAAGAAAAAACAAAAATTCATAAAAATAATTTTAAGTTCTTTTAAAATATGTTTTGCTAAATGTATTTATATGTAAATAAAAACTGTATTAAAAGAGTAATACTTATTAGAATGAACTAATACATCGCTTGTATGAAATCTGCAAAAGTATGCCCTGAAAGAATCTACAAAATCACCACTCTGTATACCATATATTGTGGCTCAAGGACTTGTATCCACGAACACGAATTATATTTTTTTTATAAATACTGGTATTTTTGAGCTTTAGCCTGTCCATAGGTGATAAAAAAACCTTATTATTATCAGTGAGTCAGTCAGCAGAGATTTTTCGCGTTGTTTGTGTTGTTTTGTTTACCTCATAAAAATTCTGTACGTGTGTAAAGCTTGAATATTTCAGAGTAAATATTTTGCCCGTTTGTTAAAAAAGGATATCGCATTAATCATGAGTAAAGATAAAAGAGAGCCGGACTATCCGGCGGAGTTAGAAACGCAATTTATAATGAGACTTCCTGAAGAGCCAGCAAAACATTTGCGAAACATTCTCAAGACAGATGGTGAGACATTAAAAAATCGATTGGCTATACAGGTCGAGAATGATATGAGGCATGGAGAAGTAAAACTCGATCATTGGACGATGCACGCTAAAATTGTGGACCTACCCACCATTGTTGAATCTCTTAAAACAATTGATAACAAAAGCTTCTACAAGTCGGCCGATATTTGCCAGATGATGATATGTAAAGAGGAGCCAGATCAGCCGCCTGCAGAAGACGAGTTGCAGACCAAAAGTAAAAAGAAAGAAAACAAAGTTGATAAGAAGTTTCTGTTTCCCCATGGAATCACTCCCCCTACTAAGAATGTACGCAAAAGACGCTTTCGAAAAACATTGAAGAAAAAATGTGTCGAGGCCCCAGAAATAGAGAAAGAAGTAAAAAGATTGCTGCGAGCTGACAATGAGGCTGATAGTGTTACTTGGGAGATTATAAAAGATGAAGAAATTCCGCCACCCAATCTAGAATCAAACGTTAAGTCATCTCCTACAAAACCTGAGAGGAAATACAAAAAAGAACGAGCTCGGAAACGTGAGGTCAAAAAAGGACCAGCCAAACAGGAATCTACAAGCAGAGTAGTGGATATATTTGGAGGTGCTGTTAGTGATAGTGATTTGGAAGACAATGGCAATGTTGCTAATGCTGATTTGGGAGAAAGCAGGATATCTCCATATGGGGGTCGCATATCTGAAGCTGGATCTATACACGACTTGGTTGACCTTTCTAAAAGGGACAGCTTACAGATAGAGTTCAGTTCCCTGATGTTTGATGATCCTCCACAAGGACCAAGCAAACCTTATGAGCACCACTCTCAGCCTCCAAGTACATCTACAATGAAGAGTGGAGGGCAATCTTCAGAAGACGAAGGTGATTACCATACAAGGGACTCAAAAGAAAATATGTCTCAGAGAATAGAGCAGGCACGTTTAGATCTGGAAGAGCTGAAGCAGCGCAAACTGCGAACTCAAAATGAAATTGCTGGAATGGATAACTTAGCGTTGCGACAAAGATTCCAAGACATATTACACACATTGAATCAGGACATCATGTACAAAGAAATGGAATATCAAGGGATGATAACTCTACAAAATTCTGAGGACATATAAATGGCTACATTTTATTATTATTATGGACACTAATAATGGTTCACCATTGTTATTATTACTCAATGTATTTTAAGTTTTAAAATGTTTCTAAGTCTATTTACACCTCGTATTGCTTTATATTCAAAATTTATTCGCCAACTTATACTACTGGTGTCTATTTATGGTGGTGTTTATGATTTGCGATGTACTAGAATAATGTAACTTAATATTATTTTGTATTCTTCTTGGAAAGTAAGAATGATCAAATATATTGTAATGTTAGGAATAGACTATAGATCATGTTACGTCGATGTTCTAGATACATTTTGTATGTGTTGCAATTTAAAAGCACTTATAGTTTGTAACACTTGAAATGTTATTGTGTTATGCAAGATTGGCTCCTTTTACAAGAACATTTCCATAGTTATTGTTAGTACTTATTGAGGACTGTATGTGTAGTGATTTGTCTTGTATTTTGTGCGGGTTAGTATTAGAATGGCTAGATCGCAAAATGACTTCATCTCACTTAGGCCACATCTCAAAATATCCGAGTCGCAATTTGACTTTATCTCATCTATTCCACATCTCAAAATGTCCAATTCGCAAAATGACCACATCGCTGCTAGTCCACATCACAAAAAGTACAAGTATCAGAATTGCTAAAATGGCTATGCCGTAAAAAGTCTGGACAGTTATAACATTATTATTTAAATATATTTTATTTTATTATTTTTTTGTTTATAATGCATGCATTCACTGTCTGTGCCCATCAACATCTTGTTAACGTAAAAAAGTTTTGAAACACAGATAAGAAATAAAAATAAAAGTCATAAAATAAAACTAAACAAAAAATATGCGAAAAAACTAAAAAGAATAAGAAATTTCGTCATAAACTTAATAAAATAGGCCTAGAATTTGATCTCAGCGCCACCTATCGGGTCAAATAGATACTTGTCCTTTTTGGAATGTTGACTAGCAGCGGTGTGGACAATTTGCGAATTGGACATTTTGAGATGTAGAATAGATGAGATTAAGTCAAATTGCTACTCGGATATTTTGAGATGTGGCCTAAATGAGATGAAGTCATTTTGCGATCTAGCCATTCTAATACTAACCCTTTTGTACTCATTTTAACTTGATGAGTATTTTTATTCTTTTATTCCTATGAGCAGTATGCTATTAACTTTATCAAGGGAAAAGTAGTGATTCTAGTGCATTTTTATGTTGTGTTGCCGATATTTTGAGCAATTCGCATACGAAGCTCTGCCTATCAAACACACCTATGTTCATATCACTTGAAGTTGTTGCTCCGTAAAAGTGTGCATCTTAAGAGTTGTGAATGTAAAGCACCAGTAGCTATGCTATACACATTATATTAACATTAATTTGTTATGTAAATCTTAGTTCCATAGAGAGAGAGCTAAATCCTCCAAGGTTCCATAGCAATAGGGTAGATGACTGATGTTTATATCGTTGAAACCAATAGCTTTAATGAAGAGTTTAAGTAAATATAGTATGTTTATTGAAGAAATAATTTAAATCGTTTATTAATGTTCTGATAAACTCTCTGTCTCTCTCTGTTTTCTTTGTGTTCTGGTTCTGTGCGTTTAAAGTTTTTGTTAGAGACAACTCTGTCCCTTTCCCACAAAACAAAAAATGACGTCACGCCTTACTTGTCAGAATATAATTTATATGGCGTACTAACAAGTGACGTCACGATTTGCTGTTTCGCCTCTCTCTCTAGCATGATATTAAAATGCTTATAAGTTGCTTATGTTTCATCAGGTTTTAATATTTTTTTCATTAATCAGCTATAGTTATGGGTCACATTTTAATAGGACAATAAAAAAAACCAGTCATCTAGCCTATTGTTTAAATCTAACAAATGATGATGATGATATTTTTTTAAATCTATTGTATAGTAATGTACCTCATTTCTGGCGCAGTCATGAACAAAATGGTTTTCATCAATGTCTTTCTCATAAATATATTGTCATGAGGAAGATAGTGAAGGAAATGAAATAATGTAGACTGAGCACACCAGAAAATTCCTTGCTTTAGCATGTCCTAGATGGTATGGCTTACCAAAGTAACCTTTGTAATTACAGGCAATGTATTCTGTGGTTATTGGTAAAATCAAACAACATTTACTTTGAGTTCTTTTTCAAATCCCTGTCTAAAATCTGTGCTTCGTTTTTACTTATAGTTACAGTGCTAATAACAATTGAAATAATTTGTATTTTTTCAATAAATTTGATAGCCATCTATTTAAAATATAATATATTTTTTGTTCTCTCATTAGGCCAACTGTAGATCACAGCTAAGGATTTAAAAATAGTTGAGACTGGGTTTTGGCCCCCGACACAAACAGGCATGTTAAGTTTAATGGGTGTACTGTACCTGTCTCTAGCATCTTACCCAAGGGAGGATCCAGCTTTTAAGTCGGGGGGGGGGGGGGGGGGGTCATAGAATCAAGTCGAGGTCTAGTAAGGACAGTCTCCAATTCGATTATAACTAGAAAAAATATCAGTGGTAGACCTACACCCAGTCCAGGGTCATGAACCCCATGACCCCCCCTCCCCCCCCTGGATCCGCCCTTGATCGTACCTCACTAACAAATGAACTGATTTTGATTTAGATATTTTTATTTGAAAGGTGTCTTGATCGAGATTGCTCTTGACTACAGTTCATGAGTCGGGATACGTTATTATTTTTAAATAATAACCGTCTTATGCATAAAACACTAAAAAGTATTTCAATTCTATTTTTGTTAAACAGTGTTTTGTCTTCTTTTTTCAAACTCAAATCGTAACTCAAAAGAAATTTGTCAAAACACTTCTTAACTAAAATAGGTTTGAAATACGTTTCAGCGTTTTATGCATAACACGGTAAGTAATTATATTTTTTAAAGTTCGTTATTATACATTATTATGTATGTTCGATCGTATACGTAATTACGTAGTTTATGGTTCTTTAGGCCCATGATTATTTTGTAGGTTGCATTTCAACTTATAACTTTAAGTTTATTAATTTTTCGTTTTCTTCCTTTAATCCTTAAACTTTTAATACAATTTACTATAATAATTATACATCTTTTACTATTATCATGAATTTATTTTAAGAATTTACTATTATTATTGGGGTGGTGGTAGATAATCTCTTTGTTAGTTTTAAATACATCAACTGTTACATACACTTTGGAATCAGAATCTATAGAGTAATATACCTACATAATATAACTGTTAGTTTAAGTAAATATTTTAAATTAAGAATTTGGAATAAAGTGGTTGGTGTACTTAGTAATATTTTTTTTTACTTATAATAATAATAATATGCCTAGGCTTCAATACTACATTTTCCCTAATCTGCTCTGGCGTCTCATCGCATTTTTTCGGTCCTAAAAATGGAATAAAAATAAGTTTGTATAAAAATAGAGTATTTCTGATTTTTTCAATCCCATTAAAAGAGAATGAATGTTTTTATCGAGTTAAATAGGTACTAAGCTTAATCGGGTGATAGGGCAAAAAAAAATTGCTCGGGATGATTTTTAAACTGGTGAATTTTGGGAGCGGGCCGAATTTCTTCCGTACGCGGACGAAGTCGTGGGCGACCTCTAGTTTAGGATATTTGAAGAATGTAAGAAATGGAGGGCATTTTGAAATGTATTAAGTATCTACGAATTAGGTACCTATAAGTACCCAGCGACGGTGATTCATTTTATCATTGTCGCTGCCTATACCAAATTCGATTGTGTGATAAAATATGTTATATTTGCCAAAAGAACGCGCTTTAGGTACCACAGAAAAGCGAAAGCCCTACTTATACTTCTTAGGTTCTCTCTTCAGTGCGCTTTAGCATGGACATATTTTTGCGCTTTACCCATGCATCCAAAGCCGCCTTAAACTATGCTGGGGCTCCTGGGCACAAAATAATTTGGGGCCCTTTTGGAAAGAACCTAATGAAAGCGAATTATACAAAAAAATAACTACTGTTTTTTGTCTTAAATCAATCCTAAGCCTAGGCTTGGTTAGCCAAATAAGTCAAACTCAAGTCAAATGTTCTGGAATTTTATACTTCTAAAAAAAAGGCAAAGTTTGACTTCATTTTGTCTTAATTTAGTTAAATAAAATCGACATCATTTTGACTTTCATTTTAAAACAAAAGTAAGTGTTATTTTCAACCTGGGTGCTCACTGTAGTGTTGTGAGATAAATTGTCGGTCCTTCGTGGCCCCTGGGCACGGGCCCCGTGTGCCCTTATGATAAAGACGGTACTAGATGCAGCACGCGCTACCAAGCGCGCATAGTTAGGTCATTGACATTCTCTTTGTTCGAACTGAACATGATGCCAATAATATATACAGGGTGAAATTAAATTCATGGGTAGGTATTATCTTAGAAGGTAATTTAACTCATCATAAAAACAACTCGCCCCATGAAACCACAAACCTTAAAAAGGCGAAAAAGTTGGCTACCCCATACAAAAATGCTTTTACGAACGAAACCAAGTATGCTGATTTACGCGTTGATTTCGTTGTAAAAGTTGTTCATTATGATGAGTTGAATTGAATGATCCTCTTAGATAATACCCATGAATTCAATGTCATCGTGCATCCTGTATAAATATTCTGCATTCCTGCAAGGCCTATGTACTTGCATTAACGATACGGGATGGGCACCAAGGAGCGAGCGATGAACTTTGTCAGACCGGCCAAAAGAACTCCCAACAATATTAGGTATAAGTACCTATGTATTATAACGATAGCTCGTTTCGTTTTATAAAACAGCATGAGCATCAAAATGTAGGTAGGGACCATAGAGGTAGGAACTACCTCTATGGTAGGGACAATCGGACAGAGAAAGCAAAATTAAAAAAACTGTTATCAAGGTATCAAGAACTTTGCATGTGAAAGATTGAGTATGGCTGTGTACCGTGTGTGCCCTTAATCTATTTAAATAAAAAGCGAAAAATTCACTCACTAACTGAATATAATAACCGTATTCTAGAAAACGACTTGATCTCCAAAGCTGAAATTTGGCAGGTAGGTAGTTATAGATAGACATAGGCATAGATTAAGAATAATTAACTTAATCTATGACATAGGAGACGTCAGGTAAGAACGGATTTTGTGACAGGGCCGAGTTAAATGGGTGAAACGGGCTTAGATTATTTACCTAGTTCCTAACTCTATGACTGGCACACTATTCTTTTACCCACGAAGAGTGATCGCGACAATTATAAAGGTGATTGATTTCAAGATCGTATCCATTCAGGGCATACTTACGCACACCCTGGTTCTATCTTATAAACGATATTATGTAATAGCTTAGCTTTGATTATAGAGCTAGATTCTAGAGTTTTATTATGAAAAATGACGTAGTTTTTTTTGACACATTTTTGTTTTATTTCTACGAATACTCACGTTTACTTAACTAAAACAAAAATGGCTTTCAATTTATAAATTTGGGTTATTTAAAAAAAAATGGTCTACCGCTTCTATGTACCCTTTCAAACAAAAAAGTTATTTTAAAAATAAGTTCATAATTGACGGAGAAATCGGTGAAAATAGGTACATAAAAAAAAGCATGTACATACAGTCGAACATCCTCCTCCTCTTTTTTTTGAAGTCGTCTAAAAAGAACCTTGTAATAATAATATATTTCCCTGTAATGATATTACAAACGACAGTTTTTAATACTATAACATAATGTTTAAAAAAAATCTTCAATATGCTGATCCCAACAAAAGGCGTCTTTTCTCGAAACTGAAATGTTTACTGAATTTTGCTCCTGCAAAAACATAATTATATGTGTGTTTCAGTAGCTTTCTAGTGCAGTATTATTTTTTGGAAGAATAATGGTAATGGTAACCTTTGATTAACGGCCTTACTTAAAAAATCTTCTCAACCGTTAGTCACTGCTTAAATGCTCTGCCATCTTCTCTCTGACGTGAAGTGTAACATGCAAGAACAAGACAGAGAAGTTTAAGCAGGAGATTATTTTAGGTAAGGCTGTAAGTACCCAGCCAGAGAGCTAGATCCTCCAAGACCCTATTTTTTATTTATATAGGTACTAGTGCAGTACCTAAGTTGGTTTTTACAAACGAAGACGAACTTACCATAGTTGTTCTTTGTCCTAGCTTAACTTTCATTTATTCCACAAATTACATTATTTATTAATTATCGTTTTTGAACGGATTTTCCTCTACGGGGTTTCACGCACATCCGGTAGATAGACTTTCACTAGATCACTTCTCGAGTTAAATGCTCAATGCTTCTCGTAGCCATTGTTTTCGCAGCATTATAGCCTCCGCATAATAATTTGTTTTCCCGGAGTAATTCCAATAAGCCATACACAAGACAGACTACACACGCGATATTTCCTCGCCCTCTTGAGTTTGAAATACCAATTCCGCACGTGTGTCATACAATATTTTACAACACTTTTGCCAGAAAACAGTACAACAGATACGTAATGAAACAAACTTTATTATTTTGTTTATTATTAATAGTCAGTCGGAAAGTCGCAACTAAATACCTACTTAAAACTGGTAAATGCACAAAGTGTGATGCCATAATCCTCTTTTTGATGTTTAAAAATTTGATGTTTTAAAATCCCGCATGTAATCGCTACCTTATCATGTAACTGTTCGGGATCGCGATTCGGATCGCGATTTGTCATAAATGTCACTTGTCACTGTCACAGCTTCACAGTATCACGGAGGGATTGTTTTTTTTTTTTTTCTTAGTTCTTGGCATCGCACGTTGTGCATTCTGCCAGTGTCAAGTTTATGATTTTTTCAAGTATTTATATGTAAATCAAGTCAAATATGTAATGATATCACAGTCAGTCACACGAAATTAGTCATAGTCGAGTCCAAGTCATGTCCTAGTAAAGTTGTGGCGACTTTACTATGAGCTTATACGGAGTTTTGAAAACAACACAAAAAGACATGTTTCACCACATTATATCACTTGCCCACACTCGTGCATGTAATTCAACACTCAATGAATAAAACACCACCATTTTTAATCATCAATTCGCGAAAATACACAAGTTTAAGAAAATAATAGAATGCAACGACATGATTTTTCCGTGTTCCCGCCAAAACTCCGGAGGGATTGTTATCGAACGAATGCATTGATCTCCTTATTAAGTTAAGCAAATCCGTCGGTCTTTTTTTTTCTTCTTATATATTGGCATCGCACGTTGTGCATTCTGCCAGTGTCAAGTTTATGAATTTTCGGGTATCTTTTATTAAAATCAAGTCAAATATGTCATTAAATCACAGTCAGCCACACGAAACCAGTCATAGTCAAGTGCAAGTCATGCCCTAGTAAAGTTGTGGCGACTTTACTATGATCTTCTACGGAGTTTTGAAAACAACACGAAAAGACATGTTTCACCATATTATATCACTTGCCCACACTCGTGTATGTAATTCAACACTCAATGAATAAAACGCCACCATTTTTAATAATTAATTAGCGAAAAACACAAGGTTAAGAAAATAATAGAATGCAACGACATGCTTTTTCCGTGTTCCCGCCAAAACTCCTCCGTCGGTCTTTTGGCGTTTCATCCTGCCCTGCAGGGTCAAATGAGTTTTGGCAGTGACAGTGACAAGTGTCAATTTTTGACAGCTCGTATCCGAATCGCGATCCCGAAAAGTTACATGATAGCCCCGCTCTGTGCGCGATTTTAGGCGGGAAGGCGAAAAAATCATGTCGCTGCATTGTTTTATTTTCGAAAACTTGTGTTTTTTCTAGTGTTAGTGTATAAAAATGGTGGCGTTTTATTCATTTCACGCAAGAGTGTGGGCAAGTGATATAATGTAGTGAACCGTGTCTTTTCGTGTTGTTTCCAAAAACCCGGAGAAGCTTGTAGTAAAGTTGCTACGACTTTTCTAGTGCATGACCGGACTTGACTGTGACTTACGAAGTGACTTTTACTAGGATTCTTGTGACAGGAGAATGAAAAATCGATGAAGAAATATGTAATTATGTATGCGGCTGAAGGACTTATATTCATGCCAAGAAAAAAAATAAGGTACACGTACACGTACACACTTCATTTAAAAAAAGTAAATAAAAAAGAACTTGGTTGCGAAAAATCCTATTTTGCATATTGATTTTGATGGATTTTTTTGAAATTTAATTGCCCACGTTTTATATACCACTATAGTTATATTTCGTGGTGTTGTTGTGTTGTGTGTGTATTCCGGTAAGTACCTGTTCAAAGATTTGTTTTTCAAAAAATAAATCTGGCCACCATTTGGTGTATCACGAAAGGTCTATGTTATCAATATTACCACCGAGTATGCGCACCATTTTAAAAATATACTTCTGGATGAGTCTGTGAAATATGCGGTTAAACAAAGAGTACCTTATAAGTTATTATGGGTGCTACAAAGTGTGGTAGTAGCTCACTCTAGGCTAGGCGCAATGAGACAGTTATTTTCATAGGACCTCGACACAAATATACAATATCTCTTTGGGTCCAAATTTCACTAAGATCTTGCGGTAAGATCATAACAGTTATTATGAAGTAGGTAGGCACTGGGTAGATAATCTAAAATCAGTTACGTCTGGTTACATCATTCATGTTGTTTTAGACATTTGTCCATTATAAGCAAATAATATTTCCATAATGTTACTTTCATGAGTTGAATTTGGATAATCTAAAAATGATAATTATAAATCTAAATCTACTTATACCAATTAAGCATACAAATATTCGGCTCAATAGAAGATAAGATTTGTAATTACTTACTTCAAAATTTGTCATAATGTGCAAGGTAATGATATAATTTTTTGTCTACAATGTTGTCTGTGTGCTGAGATACAGAATTATTTATTTATTTATTTTATTTATTTAATGATAGGCGAGCAGCATTATGCTGATGTGCCTATATCAAACAGTGTTGAATTTCAGTATTGGATTACTTATTATATATGATATTTTTTAAATGTACTCACTAAGACGATACACAGTAAGATCTTGAAACTTTGCATAATAATTGAACAGACCAAATTAACTGTAAAGAGGAAATACCCAATCTATTGAGCATTGAAACTATTGTAATTGAGACCTTTCCTGTCGGCTGGCCCAGTTAAAGGGGGGCGGGCGTTATATAATAGGTAATTTGACTGGGAAAATGTAGGTAAAAAAAGGCTGCAGGTTATTGGCTTTTGTTCTAATCTATAATACAAGTAAGCTGGACTTCATATTGTCAATAGCAAATTGAAGCCATTTGATTATCGCCATTTTGGCGCGGATAGCCAATAGATAGCAATGTGAGCATCCATGGAACTAATATTTCATAATGCTATTATGTCAATTTTAGTACAGGAGATGTTCGAAAGGGCGCTTTAAATTGGCACAAAAAAACTGTAATTTCTTAGACAATAATTAGTCCAGCGTACTTTATAATAGAGGTCAGTGGATATAGGACACCTCAAATTTAAACTGTTGATTGTACCTTCAATAGTTGTGAACAATTACTAAAGAATGTTGTTAGAAACAATGATATTATATATATATAAGGAGGGAGATATGTCATATCGTGCCATAAAATAGCCCCGTGAAGACGGCCCTAAGGACTGTCTCGCCTGTCTGCGTTCACTAAGCGAGACGCGTGCCATCCCTTTTGCTCTCATAAAACTGCTATCTTCTTTCGCACTCCGACGTAACTCGTAAGCATGACGGCACGGGGGTAATTTTGAAACGTTGTTTTATTACGTGACGGCACATCTTTCGTAATCTTTGGTTAGAAAAAACTCTTTGTTTCAGGGTTGACAATGAAGCTTCTCATATCACTCTTCGCCTTTGGTGTCATACTCCATTGCTCATACGCTCCTCCTGTTTCACCAGACAAGTCTAAAGAAGAGCAGGACAGTGATGTGAAAGATGACTTGGTAATTTTCAATGTTAAATTTTAATCATATCATATATATGAATAGCATAAATAATCAGCCTTTATTGTCCACTGCTGAACTTAAGCCTCCCTATTATCCCCTCCCTATTAAGGGGGGCCATCATACAACAGTGGACGTCTTCCGGCTGTAGATCTGATGTAATGTGAACTTAGGGCTAACCTCGAAGGGCATATAGGCCATATTCACCACGCAGTTCCAGTTGCAGGTTGGTGAATTCACTCGTCATTGAATTTCTTGTCCGGTTGTAAGCCAGTTTCCTCCCAAAAAGCCAGTGGTATGAGTATCCGTACATTAAGAGCTCATTGGTACTGGCCCGGGTTTGAACCAGCAACCACACAATGATACGAGGGCTACACTAAAAGTATCGGGAATGGAATATTTCCACTGTTTCTGTCATATTAAAATCTTTTTAATTGAAAACTCCTTGGTTTTAAAAATCGAATACCATTTATTTATTTAAAAAAATATTCTCGGTCTTGTCACAAGGTTTTGTCAAACTTGTTTAGTCGTTGAGAAAATGGAATTGACTCGAGAAAATTCAAGAGCGATGATTTATTATGACTTTCGAAGTGGTTTAACACAAAAACAGTGTGTTGACCGGATGATTTCTGCATTTGGTGATAAAGCCCCATCCAAAACCACAATTTATCGCTGGTTTGCTGAATTTCAACGTGGACGTGTCAAGCTCAGTGATGATCCCCGTCAAGGTCGTCCAAAAACTGCAGTCACCCAAGAAAACGTTGATGCTGTGCGTAAGCTGATTGAGGAAGATCGACATGTGACATACCGCGAAATTCAGGCAACTTTAGACATTGGCATGAGTCAAATACAAATAATCTTGCATGAAAAATTTGGTGTAAAAAAGTTGTTTTCCCGATGGATACCGCATTCGCTCTGTGAAGAGCAAAAAACGGCTCGCGTTACTTGGTGCGTCAGAACTCTCGAAAGATTCCACGCAGGATCCTCAAATGCTGTATACAACATCGTATCAGGTGACGAATCCTGGATATACGCGTACGAACCCGAAACAAAAAACCAGTCACGAGTTTGGGTGTTCGAAAATGAGTTAAAGCCAACAAAAATTGTTCGTTCACGGAGTGTTGCAAAAAAAATGGTGGCCACGTTTGTCTCCAAAACCGGCCATGTTACGACTATTCCTCTTGAGGGACAAAGAACGGTTAATGCAGAATGGTATGCTAGCATTTGTTTGCCACAGGTCGTTTCTGAACTCCGTAAAGAGAACTGCAACCGCCGCATCATCCTCCATCACGACAATGCGAGTTCTCACACCGCGCACAGAACAAAAGAGTTTTTAGAGCAAGAAAACATAGAATTATTGGACCATCCGCCGTACAGCCCCGACCTAAGCCCTAATGATTTCTATACTTTCCCTAAAATAAAGAATAAATTGCGTGGACAGAGATTTTCATCACCTGAAGAAGCTGTGGACGCCTACAAAACGGCCATTTTGGAGACCCCAACTTCCGAATGGAATGGTTGCTTCAATGATTGGTTCCATCGTATGGAAAAATGTGTCAAATTTCGCGGAGAATACTTCGAAAAGCAATAAATATATTTTTAAATAGTAATGTTGTGTCACTTCCTTGATTCCCGAAATTTTCAGTGCCGCCCTCGTAAGTCAAGCGGTCTCCCGATTAGGCTAAGACGGCTTCAAAATGCAAGCCTAATCGAGAGATCTATGAATAATATATTTCAAATAGGAAATAAATAACTCACATAAAACTTTTTTTTTTACTTTCATGTGACAAGACGAACAAGACGTTCGCCTGGTGGTAAGCGTCTGCCACTAACAGTAGTAGCAATGCCAGAATTGTGGACTTGCAAACACAGTCCTGCGCCGCACTGCACTGCACTCATCACCCTGCGATATTGGATGTTAAATCTCTTCATACCCAGTAATTTCTCTGGTACCATTACCCTTCAAACCGGAACACAGTAATGCTTGCAGACTACTGTTTGGCTGTTGAATAACTGGCAAATGTGTGGCTTCCCCAGGCGGACTCGCAGTAGAGTCCTACCACTACATAAAACTCTGTAAAATTACCTGCCTCAACAATTGTATTTGATTGGGCATTATCGGCTGGTGTGTTTTTTCCTTGCATCAATAAAGCCCAAATTACAAATACATTAGCCTAAAAACTTAAAATTGTGTCTGTATTGAAAAAAATGTTTTATAAGCCACACTCACACAATTTATATGTCATTTAAATATTTAATTAGGTCCTCTTGTGTGAGAATCGGCTCCATCAAAGCATATTAAATAAAAGTAAATACAACTTATTTGAGTTTACGCACTGCCTGCACAGATAGATCTTCAAATCATCTAGTATAGTATGTACAGAAATGCTAAAGTTCAACCAGCACACCACCGGTGAAATTAAAAGGCATTTAAATAGGGTAGATGACTGATGTTCAAATCGTTGAAACCAATAGCTTTGATAAAGAATTTAAGTAAATATAGTATGTTTATTGAAACAATAATTTAAATCAGTTATTAATGTTCTGATATATAAGCGTTTAAAGTTTTTGGTAGAGCTCTGTCCCTTTCCCACAAAACAAAAAATGACGTCACGCCTTACTTGTCAGAATATAATTTATATGGCGTACAGAGAAGTGACGTCACGGTTTCCTGTTTCGCCTCTCTGTCTAGCATGATATTAAAATGCTTATAAGTTGCTTATTTAGAATCAGATTTTAATTTTCTTTTCATTAATCAGCTATGGGCCACATTTTAATAGGACAATAAAAAAACCAGTCATCTAGCCTATTGCTGACATTATTAGGGTGTCAAGCATAATGGATTTGCAGTATAAGATTTTTAGTATTAAGTTTTATTTTTAGTGTGCACAGTAATGTGTTTCTATCTATCAATCTATCTATAAGATTTTGGATGGCACTACAAAAAAAGTTGATATCATATTTGATCTGCAGGAAGAATACATGGAATATCACAGGTACTTGAAGGAAGTGGTTCAAGCATTAGAGAGTGATCCGGATTTCAGGGAGCGCCTTGAGAAAGCCGATGAAGATGATGTGCGAGTAAGTTGCTTATTATACAACGCTACTAAAGAGAGGTAGCCGATGGGTTTTTCTTTGCAGGGCTAACTGAAATTTGCCCTAAGAAAAAAGTTAAAAGAGTACCTAATTGAGTTTGAATAGACTGAATGGCCAGAAACACTAAACACACTTTGGTTGTACTGCAAAGAACAACTTACCTTTTTTTTAAATTCTGGGATGTCAATTTCGGTTTGGGGTTAAATTGGCTATATTGTGTAGTTATTCAAAATACTTGATAATTAAAATATAAAAGTTTTACCTTGTCGACTGGCAATGAAATTTTTCTAACAGCTACTTGTACGATTACACAGTAGCCCTAAGACAAACCATGGTTGCCTTAAAAACAAACGGTGGTTGCCCTATAAACTTACCGTGGTCGCCTGTTAATACAGCACAAGAGAAAAAAGTCTCCTAAGGCCAACGTAATTTAAACCTTTGTAAATAAATTTTGTAAAATTGATATTCCTCTGTAGACGGGCAAAATTGCTGAACAGCTGGACTTTGTAAATCACAACGTGAGAACCAAGCTTGATGAAATAAAACGGCGGGAACTGGACAGACTTCGTCATTTGGCGACTAAGGTATTTGATATAAGGCATTGATTCATGTTTTTTTGTTGTTGAGAATGTGGCAGGCTTTTGTTTTTTGGTTCAAATGGTCTAGCAGGATAAGCTAAGTGGAGTAGCCCCCGCAAGGGATTTGCTAATCCTTATTGGTCGAGTATTGTCATAACCTATGTACGTAAAACTTCTTAGAAGCTCATAGTAAAGTCGCCACAACTTTACTAGGGCATAACTTGGACTCGACTATGACTGGTTTCGTGTGTCTGACTGTGATTTAATGACATATTTGACTTTATTTTAATAAAAGAAACTTGAAAATTCATAAACTTGACACAGAATGCACAAACTGCGATGCCAATAACTAAGAAAAAAAAAGCTGAGCAATCAAATAAAATCCTGCTTAATGAGATTGCAACGTTGTATTTCTATTTTAATTAGATTGCAATATGGTATGTCTATATATTTCTATTCATAGTATTTTACAACGGAATTGCCAATACCGATACGCTTTTGAATTAATTTCTAAGAGCGTACACAAAATATAGAGAAGCTTTCTCGCTCACTGTGTGTGTAATGTACTGCGACCCAAAACACAAACAACTCAGTTTTTTTTTCAGTTTTACTGAGGTATTGAATATTTTAAAAAAAACATTTACGTAGCGTTTTGAATTAGGGCTGTGGGGTTGCCCACCGTGCCCACTGCTGTGGATCCGCGCCTGGTTGCCCTTGTGCCGTCATTTGAAGAAATCAAAATTATTTATTGGAAAATGACTGTCGGGCATTCTACGGATTTCCACCCAATTTCCTGATAAATTCGTTGTTGATTTGTATTGAATAATATCAACCAACATAGTAATGCAGTAATTATGTATTTTCCCTATAATCGTTGGCATATACATATAATTAAATATTCTTGTGTATACAGATAATTCTGCACTATATAGCACAGACATTCAGCTATTTAGCACAGAATAGCCCTTAAGGTACTTTTTGGTCCTACACAATCAAACAAAAGTATCTATTCTTGCTATAAATATTCGATCTGTATCTTTGTTGAGGTGAAACAGTTTAAAAATAATATAATACGTTTTTCAGCAATTTGAATTGACGAACGAGCTGGACGTACACGGCAAAGTGTCTACTAACGAGCATTTGGATCACAACAACCCGCACACGTTCGAGATCGAGGATCTGAAGAAGCTCATCAAGAAAACCACTGCTGACCTCGAAGTTGCTGATAAGAAACGCAAAGAGGAATTCAAGGTTGGATACCAAAGATATTTAATACATAGAACTTTTTCAAAAAGAAACAACAACCGATTTCAAATTAGTATGGGACCACCTCGAGGGTATGGGTATACCCTCGAGGTGGTCAAATAAAAAAAGATTTTTCTAAAGCGGTCTACAATTGACGGAGAAATCGGTGAACAACATACAGTCGAACATAGAAGCTCCTCCTTTTTTGAAGTCGCTTAAAAACAGATTTCAGGCCAGGGGCCTCATTTTGTTCGTGGATAGAGTATAGTATTTACTAATTTAGTAATCTGAAGATTTAGACTATATGACATTTTGCAAGTGTTTCCTAAAGGCATAGGACATTTTGGCCTAGCTGCATGTGCAAGGAGGTATGGGAATTAGTTATCGCTCGGCCACATCGTCATCAGGCAGAAGACTTCCACTGCTAGACGAAGGCCTCCCCCTTAACAGGGAGGTGTTTGCCATAATCCCCACGCAAGACAGGCGGCTTGGGGATCGTAGTATTCTCACCAACGTTAACCGAGAGAACGCTGCTGCCCTTCCTGCGGTGGTTCTGGATGCAATTTTAGGACATAACTATGTCCTAGGCCACGTGCAAGTCGGAAATGTCCTACGCTGGGCTTTGTTGTAATTATTTCGTCAGTGTCAGTAAAATGTATTTTAAACAAAACTGAGACAAAACTTAAGTATGTTTGAACAGCATTAAAAGCGTCTTTAGCTATAGATATGGGTTGACGCCATAAATAAAACACGCAAACAAAAATTTTTTTGACGTTAATGGCTTAGAACATTTTCTATAATGCAGGTTGGCCTAGTGGTCCCATACTTCTTTGTTTGAACTAGGCCAAAATGAGATTATGGTAACACCACGTTGTAATTTTGTTTTCAGCAATATGAAATGGAGAAAGAGTTCGAGAAACACCAAAAAATTGAAAGTTTGAAGGACGAAACCCAGAAAAAAGAGTACATGGATAAAATGAAGGAAGAAGAGGAAGCGATGAAACATCACAAACCGGTAATTGATAATTATGTTAAATTTAATTGAGCACTATATCTTGCAAGATAAAGTAGAATTTCTACTGGCACATTTTTCAATTAATTTTGTTGGCTTGTATGTACCTATGCATTATGTAATATTGGGATTTTGTTGGCTTGTATAGTACTATGCATAAAGAATGAGTATTCAACGTTAATCATAATAATCAAATAAAAACTGCACTTGGCTTTGGCCCATGCATAATATTAACCTCCTGTAGCAAGAGAGCAACTATATTCGTTACCAGAATAATAATAATAATTGGTAATAATAATAATAAATCAACCTTATTGGTGATGTAAGCCAGGCTCTATAACATTGCTAGTGGGTTCGATATGTTGAGTAAGTCCTGACTCCTGACAATGGGCTCGTTATTGGCTGTTATTCGAAAATTTGCGCCATGACTAAAACGCATTCGTCCACGTCAGCTGATTGATCTTTATTGCTTACGTCGCAATGCATTCGTATTGTGCAATGTACATTTCTACGTTGTTTAATAATCAAATCGTAAAGTTCGACGTTATGACTAATAAAGTAGCCGATACCGCGTAATGGAAATTCAACCTTTAAGTACCGATAACGGTCAAGAATTCTCTATTGTTCTGCTTTTCCTTATTCCGAGTCATTACTGCTTTCAGTGTACTCTGAGCGTTTATTGTACGTTCAAATCTTCGCGTAAAACAATTCTGGTTAAAATTATTTTGTATAAGCGCGTAATGTTGGTGTTTCCGCATGATTTGTCAGTTTTATAATTTTTATCGTTGATAGATTAAAAAAATAATTGCGTTTTGATTAACTTGATACAAATATTATTTTTCTGCTGTGATGATATTCATTCATTCATTCATATTCATTCATTCATGCCTTCTGGATGTTAATAATCGCTTTGCCAGTTTACTGTTACGGTACCTACTTTTATAGCGATGTCAGCTCAGAACTGACGTGTTTAGGTTTAGTCAAAACTCAACAATGAGCTATTAGAGAAAAACTTAATATGGTTTTCTCACTGTGCTTTTCTTTACAGCTTAAGCGCATTGTTAGCTGTTCGTTATTTGGGTAGTTGAGAATTGATAGATACACAATCTCACGTATGTAAACGAATCTCACAAAAATAAGTATTCATGCGCGTATATTTCAATATTGAACTACATATTTAATCTAAAACTCAGAGGATATATAATAAGAAATAAATAAACAAATATCGATGGTTTTTTTTCACACAGCGCCATCTAGCCCCAAACTAAGTAAACCTTGTAATATGGAAGCCAGATAGCTGATAGAATACTTATATACTTACATAGATGTTTGTTCTGTGTTTGGGTGTAGTATGTATTTACAAAAAAAGGTATATAAGTATTCTATCAGCTATCTGGTTCCCATATTACAAGCTTTGCTTAGTTTGGAGCTAGATGGCGCTGTGTGAAAAATGACCACCGTTGTTGTTTTTTTTAATACTTTTTTGGTGTCTATACTTACTTTTAATACATACTACACCCGCTGCGGGTATTGTATGTAGTATCCACAGAATCCTTACATTTCTAATGTAAAACTAGTTAATTTTGCAGTGGGTGCTTTGTCGTATATTTTGTACTTTATATTTTTTAACTTGGTAAATGCAGCTCCACCACCCGGGGTCTAAACAGCAACTGGAGGAGGTTTGGGAGAAACAAGACCATATGCAGGACCAGCAATTTGACCCTAAAGTATTCTTTATGATGCACGGTGAGTGATGCTACCTGTATTAATTATACAATTGTTATATTTAACAGCTACACCACCCAGTGACGCGCGATCAATTGTTAGACATATGGAAAAGCGCCGACAAAATGGACGCTAAAGATTTCGACCCAAAGGTGTTTTTCATGATGCACGGTAAGGTCCAAGGCGTGTGTTGTTTGAGCTAGTATCACTAAAAGTAACGGTCATGTACTTTGATTCCGTTTGTTTTAACTATAGAATAACACCACGCACGGATTTTACGTTTGAATTTTTGTGAGCATGTGTTTAGAGCAGTTTAGTCTCGTTTTTGTTTTTGGTGTTAGCCGGTAGAAAAAGATTAAGGTAAGCAATGTATGCCAAAGTATAAGTTATCTTACACGCTTGTGCATTAGTTAATAGGGAATATGCATGTGTTTCAATTATTAAAAATAATAGGATAAATGGAAAGTTTTACTGAATTTGATGCTTAGTGTCAACCCACACGTACCACAACCACAACACGTGGTCGGGCGCATATTTTGTATTGAAAATGAATAGTAGAATTTAAACGTACCACACTTTGCCCTCGTTATCGACCGCGTGGTTGATACCGACCACATCGCAACCACAACGCAACCACCAGCTATACAGTGAAATAGCCGCCGGCCACATCGCAGATACAACGTTGCGTCGACGCAACGACAGTCCGCGCTCTATGAAAGCCAGAGTCGAACTGTGTATGCACCACAGAGTAATAGAAGGTCTGCACACGACGCAACCACATCGCAACTGCTAACGACAACGCAACCACATCGACATTTTGTCGGTACCACTACGCAACTGCAAAAAGCTGCAGCGACACTATTCACAGGTACCCACTGCGTCACCACATTTTGTCGTTGCGATGGGGTGTGGTTGTGGTACGTGTGGGTTGACCCTAACGGCGAAAAAATAATTGAAATCGGCTGGTAAAGTTCGGAAATATAAGCGTTCAAACTATTTGGGAGGGAGTCACCTGTCCCTTTCTAGCAAAACACGTGCAATGTGAGTGCATATTATAGAATTTGTTTGGAATCGTCAACTTTGACATCATTAACATAGTATAATGCCATCACTGTCTAACATGAAACTAAAATGTTTATAACTTCGTTAAATGTGCACATATTAAAATGTTACTTTCGATGATTTGTTTTGTTGCCAGTCAGCTTTTTTGTGAGTCAATATAAAAACACATTCATAATATAAGTGACCATAAAAATAAGGCGATTGACATTGGTTTTAGTGCCATAAATTAAGTGCTAAAGTTATTCAGTCGTGTCGATAATAGGATATTATGAAAGAAACAATAGTAAGTACAGAACATTCACTCTCATAGAAAACGCGTCTAGACACAGTTGAACCACATACACGTCAGCGAGCCAAGCGCTACAGTAGAAAATCGGACAATGTGGTCGATTTGAAGGTTATAGTTGACAGAACTAAACTATTGCTGTCCTTATCTAACATGCCTAGTAAAAAAGTGACAGCAATATTTTAATTAGTTTAGAAATGTCAACTAAAGCCTTCAAAATTGGACCAAATGTCGTCTTATACTACCACAAATGATCTTGCGCTGAATATGACATGGGGACCGTGCGCAAAGTTGCGCATGCGAAAGAAGCCGACTTTCAAACGATATTGAACCTTATTCCAAACAGGTCGAACAGGACAGGGTTCGAAGGTCAGCTCCTTTCGCATGCGCCACTCTTGCGTACGATTCAAAAATAAGGCCCCTGGTTTATCACGGGCGTAGCTATAGATTTCACATGGAGGGATAGGGGTCCGAGGGTCCAAACTCCTCACTTGAATCGGCATCAACGGGAGATCAGCGCTGTTTGATAAACAGCACTATGCTGAGTTGAAGCCATTTTTGTGACATCATCCCACGACTGTAATTAAATTAAAGTTCGGTATATTACTTATAATGATGTTACAAAATAAATTATATTTCTTTCTTACTTTCCTTCAAACATTTACAAAGATAAACAAAGTTTTACTGCGGGGGAGGGGTTGTTATGAAAGGACGAAGTCGATATAACCGAAATATATAATATATGTCGATATAGCTTAAGAAACTTTGTTCGCTACTACCAGGTCTCATGTGAACCCCTTTTTAATTTTTGCTTTATGTTAGTTCGGACCCCCGAAATCCCCTTTATATTATACGTCTAAGGTTATTTTTATAGGTATATCTACGTATAGGCGTGTTTTTAGAGTGATTTTGACCTGATATCGCGCATATATACTGCTGTAATTTATTAGATAGCTACATAACTTTAAATATAGTAGAATCTCGCTATAACTAGATTAGATTCATTACCGCTTATAACGTAAGGTCACCCCCAAGTTTAGTTGTCATACTTTACGTAAATATTATGATATTGTCTAATGCGTTAGCTTATTTTTCTCTTCCTTTTTATGGATTTTTGTGACGAGACGACCGAGACGGTCGCCTGGTGGTAAAAGTCACGCCTGCCCACAACCGTAGCAGTGCCAGAATTGTGAACTTGCGAACTAAATCCTGCGCCGCACTGCACTCGTCACCCTGAGGATATTAGAAGTGAAATCTCTATGCTCAGTAATTTCTCTGGTAACATTGCCCTCCAAACCGAAACACAGTAACGGTTGCACACTACTGCTTCGTGGTTGAATAACTGACAAAGGTGTGGTACTTCCCCAGGCGGACTCTGCAACAGAATCCTACCACTACCACAGAATAATAACTAGTAACAGAAGCTTTACTTCGCAATGGTTTTCAAAGAAATATGACTCAATCTGATAAACAATATGATTTAATTTAGCTCGCGGTCCAGTCGAGCACGTGTTCATTTACATACCTACCAATTTCTTTTTGAAGGAATATGGGCCTTAATTCACTATACTACGGTTCATAATAAGTTATTCATGGTTATACGTATTGAAAGAGCCGCCGAGCCGAGCCTACTAGATTGGCCCTTGCGCAATGGCCGCCGCCCGTAGGTATGTTTTTAATACCTACACGCGGAGTGACACAGGCCTGCCACTACTGTCGTTATAAAGGTATTTCTTTGACTGTCTTTATAACCGAATTCTACAATGAAGTTCCACCTAAAATTTACGCGCATTGGTCTACTATACTCTGAAGGAACTGGTTGCAGTGTTGTTTATTTTTTGTGTGCGCTCTGTAGTCTAGTTAAACATATTTGAATGCAGACGTTGACGGCAACGGGGTATGGGATGCCGACGAAGTGAAGGCTCTATTCATAAAGGAGTTGGACAAGCTGTATGGGCCAGGCGGTCCTAACAAGGACCTGCACGAGAGGGCCGAAGAAATGGAACGGATGAGGGAGCATGTCTTCAAGGAAAACGACAAGAACCGCGATGGACTGATTGATTTCCACGAATTCATGTTGGAGACGCAGAAGGCAGACTTTAATCGTGATGAAGGTATGTTACGCCAATAATCACTAATATTTTTAAGCCGGCTGCATATTCTTGCCGAGACTATGTAACTCGACCAATTATGAAGGTGCGTGCTCCCGCACCTACATTTAATTACTCGAGCTTCCGTTATTGGACGGGTTATAGTGTTTCGGTTTGTCTCAACGAGAATGTACAACCGGCATTAATGTAGTCACTCAGCTTCTAATTAAATAAAAAAATAAAAAATATCGGCGGTCATTTTTCACACAGCGCCATCTAGCCCCCAAACTAAGCAAATCTAGCCATACTCTTTTTTACTGTTTAAATGTTTTTCTTACTTTAAAAACATAGAACCGTCAATCATAATATAACTGTTATTTCCGTTACGTTTCACTATGAAGTTTGAGAAAGAAAATAGAAGTAAGTTAAAAAATATAGCTTGTCATAAAAAGTTAATCCGTATCGAAAAAAAATATGCGATTTCGGATCACGGTTAGGGATGTGAAAAAGTTTTCGGTTTTTGTATCGACAAGAATGTTGTAGAATATTGTCTCAATAACTCGACAGAGGGATAAAATTGAAATCTCTACAACTTATTTAACTGAAATATTCAAATCAAAAATTATAAAATAGTTTCGAATACTTGTTGTGCTTTATAAATGTACCATAATAATTTTATTCATTATTGCCTGTAGGTTGGAAATCGATCGAAGAAAACCAGATTTACACACATAATGAATACCAGGAGTTCGAAAGAAGGAGGCTTGAGGAATTAAGATTCTTGCAACAGCGTGGACTGGTTAGTATATTTATACTACTACCTTACCTTTCACGAATAATTCCTGAACCGATGTGGATGAAATTTGCAGAATGGCTTTCGAACGAACCAAACGTCTTTAGTGGATTTTTAGCATTTAGTAGATTCCTACAACAAAAAGGGGTTACTGTTTCCGTATTCTAACGTCCCGGCACAAAGGTAGGGCAGGCACATGAATTTGCTGATCAGTTCACCTGATTTGTGATCGACGGTGTGGCCGAATACTGTAAACGCCTAAATGTGGACTTTTCATGAAGCTAATGATAAAATGCCTTATTTTCTTTTCATGCATACTTAATAGTACATTATGATACAAGTGTGATATGTTGGTCATGACACTCGAGGCGATTATATGCGTGCGAGCCGCAGGCCAGCGCGATGAAGGAGCCGAGAGTGTAATTACCAATTGCACACGCGTTCCATACGACGATTTTCATCACAAATATTTCTAACTTGACTTTCAGGTGGACGCTTATGGGCGTCCTCTGCCAGGCGCTGAGCATCAGATAAACCAGGCTCGGCAACAGTTCCACCACTACCAGCAACAGCAGGCAATGCAGCAACACGCGCAGAACCAGCAAAACACCGGGCAGTACTACCCCGGACAGGCCCCGCAAGGATATCAGCAGCCTCAGGGATACCAGCAACCTCAAGGACACCAACAACCGCAAGGATACCAACAACCTCAAGGATACCAACAACCACAAGGAAATCAGCAGCCTCCTCAGGGTAGCCAACAAACCCAGCAAGGCTATCAGCCTCCTCAAGGCAATCCGCCGCTTCAGCAAGGCAACCAATCGCCTCAAAGCAATCAACAGCCTCAAGGTAATCAACAGCCTCAAGGCAACCAGCAACCACAAGGCAATCAGCAGCCACAAGGCTATCAACAGCCTCAAGGCAACCAACAGCCACAAGGCTATCAACAACCGCAAGGACAAGCTCAGTACCAGCCGCCGCAAGGACAAAAGGCACTCCAGGGCCAACAGACACAAGGTCAACTGCCTCAGGGCCAACAGCCTCAAGGTCAACCACCACAAGGCCAACAACCATTAGTGCAGCAGCAGCCGCCTTTAATTCCAGCTGCCATACCTGTGAACCCGTCGCCTGTTCAAGGTCAAGTCAATCAGCCCCCTGTACTAAACGCAATATAATCCATCATCATAATCACCATAATAAATCCATCTGCGTGTAAAGCGTCGCACATATTTGTCAGTTTCTTTTTTCACTATTTATTTTCCATTATTTTGATATGGCTTGGTGAAAGGGACGCCACAATCGCAAACAGTTCTAAATAATAGCAACCCTGTAGTACGTTCTAGAAAAATGATTGAATGAATTCACCCACTGAAATGTCCACAGTACTGCATAAGAGAAATGATTCAAGATTTTTTTTGCCAAGCTATATCAGCCTGTGCCAAACTTTTCGCTTATGAAGTAAGATTACCTATTGATATGAGTAGACTAGCCTGGCTGTCTAATTAATCTTGGAATGTTGAATGTAGTCTTATCATATTTTCACCCATGACGTTTCACATTTGATAATTTCTTTTCAAAAAAATATTTGTTTTATTCAGGGAATATAATTAGTCTTGGTTAGCTTAAATGTGCTTGGTAGCGAAAAATTTACAATCTAGTAGCAAATTTTCGTTTACTCTAAGTTTGTCAAATCAAGTAAAATCTCTATATCTTCTTTATTAACTTGTCGATCTGATTTCTTATTTTTGTTGTTGATACCGTTGTCGTCTACAGCCCCTCTGGTGTATTTATATTAATATGTTCCGTACGCTGTTAGCTCACAACTACAATAAATTACAAGAAGCTAAATAAAGGCATTTTATTTTAAGTTACTTTTAGTACTTCACTAACAGTGCGTTAGGAAATCTAACAAAACAATTAATTTGATTCTCTTTCTTTTATCTTTTTTTTCTATATTTTTTTGTAGCTTTCAGTGATTATCTGACAGTGGACGGACTAAAGACAACATCAACACAAAAGTCATACTCATAAGTTTTTTTAACCTCATAGTATTTGCTGTAGGTAAGCATAAAACACTAAAGCCTCTTTTAAATCTATTTTAGTTAAAAAGTGTTTAGTCAATTTCTTTCGATTTGAGTATGAAAAAAGAAGACTAAACAATTTTTAACTAAAGTAGGTTTAAATACGTTTAAGTGTTTTATGCTTATGACGGTTAGAATTGTAAAAATTAGCTGGGGGACGAGAACTTTTCAGTATATATATTACTCTTCTCTATGTAGAGAACGAATCGGCTAAAGGACTAATGTAAATGTTGTTGCTACCTGTTCAAAATTAAAAGGCTATTGAAATACCTTCTTCTAGAAATGTATGTAAATGTGTTGAATGTTTTATGAGATTAATAAACATTGGTCAGTGACCATATATCCTTTGCATGTTTGTGAGTTTGATTTGGTGTGCATTAGACATTTTATTGAAAATGTGAAAGCACAGAGCTCCAATGTAGATATATATATTATACACGTCTGAAAGTTCCAATGGTTTGTCCATTAGTATAAAATATGCTCTAAGTTTTTATCTATCTATCTATATCAATATATATAAAAGGTTCTGTCCTGACTGACTAAAAAAATTGCTCGGGATGATTAAAAAGGGGTGAATTTTGGGAGCGGGCCGAATTTCTTCCGTACGCGGACGAAGTCGCGGGCAACCTCTAGTCAATCAATCAATCTAATATAATAAAAGGCTCTGTCCTGAGTGACTGACTTACTGACTGACTGACAACGCACAGCCCAAACCGCTGGTCGTACAGACTTGAAATTTGGAGGGTGTATTCGTCTCGATGCGGAGGGGTGTACTAAGAAAGGATTTTTCGAAATTCGACCCCCAAGGTGGTGGAGTTTGTATGAAAGTCCTTTGTTTTCGGACTTTTAGTCACGAAAATTTGGATTTGGAAAGTCCATTAAAATAACTCGCGTAAAAAAACACTGCGATAAAAATTTGTAAATATACCTTTAAGTATGTACTATTATTTATTCTGTAGTATTACTAAGCAAAAGAAATAATAGACAGGTGTTTTTCAACCGACTTTAAAAAGGATGTTCACAATTCGACTTTATGCTTTATTTTTATTTTTGTATTTATGTTACGGGATTACTCCGCCAATTATGAATTGATTTTTATGATTCTTTTTTTGTTTGGTAGGTAATACTTCAGAGGTGGTCCCATATACATTTTATCGATATCGGTTCAGTAGTTTGGTTTTTAAATCAAAATTACTAGAAAATATGAAGATCTCATGCAGGTATTCGAAGTTGAAGTCGGTTTATAATAATACGCTTTTTACAAAAAAACAACAGTTGAATTGAGAATGTCCTTTTTTGTAGTCGGTTGACAATAGCAACCCTCCAACCATAACATAAAGCAGAAAGAACCACAAGCAATGAAGATTGATGACACCTGTAGAAGTATAAAACTGTGTCGCAGATATCAACGCCCTCCGAAAATGTCACAAGTAAATTACAATTCAAGTTCAGAGTAAGAAAAATTACAAATAGTAAGAGAACTATAAATGAAAGTAACAGTAGAACTGTTTAAAAACACGTAAGTAAATTAAATACATAGATAATTATAATAAATGCTAATTTGGGATGAAATAAAAAGGCGGAAACTTAGAATATAATCTATAGTCTATTCTGTCCAAGGGGGTGGGTTGGGGGCTGTATGTAGGTATGTGTGGTGTGTTGTGTGAGAGTCAGTATTTGCAGTGTCATGGTGTGTAGTGTAGGCAATGATGTTATTGTATTTTACTCTATGAGTGTAGGTACCTAATTGTGAAATAACTGAGATGTGAGCTTATGATGGTATGAGTGTGTTATTTTAGAACTGCCAAGATGTATGTCTTCGGTAACCTTATTGTAAGTTAAAGCAACGACGATATAGACTCGTATATATCGTTTAATAATTATATAAATGAAGTAAAAAAAAACATACCATATCTTCTCTACGCGATTAAACTAATTTATGCTGCACTGCAACTGGCTCACTATTTAAAAGACCAGTACGGGTCCTGAGCTCGCATTTGCTACACACACTCAATGTCAGTTAGTCATACGCAACCGATTAATCGAAAGATGCAAACTTTGTTCGCCTTCTCCGGGCTTCTGGCCCTTGCTTTCGCCAACCCGCCCGTGAACCAAAGCAAAGTCGTCTGCTACTACGACAATATCAGGCGCTATGCTAGAGAATGTAAGTATTACTTGTTTATTTAACCGACTTAATAAAGGATGTTACGAATTCGTTACGTTACATTATTATCATGGGCGCCGGCAGCAGGTTGCAAGGGGGTGCCCGGTCAAGAAAAAAATACATAAGTTTTTTTAATATAAAAACAAAATCTTAAATCAGGAATCCATACCTTTTTGTGGGTGTAGATGTAGATACTTAAGGAGTAGGGCCTTCGCTTTTCTGTGGTGTAGATCTTGACCGATTAAAGCCTGTGTGCGAATGCGACCCAAACGTCCCCGTGGCGGTATGGCACGCGCTCCTCGATTGTTTCCTTACTACACCTTGAAACTCGAATCGATAGAAAGCTCGTAGCGTCGGATCTATCTTATGTCTTAGCAGATCTAGACAGCAGACCACACTGCTTGTCCTTCACCTACTGATTATTCCGAACAGCTGCCAATAAAAATCCACTCTCTGTATACATTCCCCATCCTCCCCATCCCTGTCAAACACGCAAACAGCTGTTATTACGTCCACCGAAGCTAGAACGTGTCCCACCCACAAGAAATTACTCACACACAGGTGCTGAACTATTAACTTTTTAGCTTGCGCAGATAACTATTATAAGAGTGCCGGATATTCGAATACAAGTGTGGCTCTATTAGAAACAGCTATTGACAGACAGCTGAGTATGTTGCTCATGAAACTATTTAGGTAAGAACTCAGACGGCACAGCCACTGCCCGAGTGATAAACGTCGACGCGATGGTGTTCGAACATTTGGAAGGAGAAGTCTCAGACTGGCTAGGTTGTACCTACACAAGCCTTGGAAAACTACGAGGTATACCCAGCAGAAGCAACTGGAATATGCCAGCCATCGTACTCACATGATCAAAATGTTTGTTATGTTTGTTAAGTCTTTGTGTTGTAAGAGTTTTGCATGTATACCCGAAGCACTCATCACGCTCATTAAAAAGCTTCTTCTTGCGGCGGCGTCGTGTGTCAGGTCGCCTTCTCTCTCCAATATGGTCGTGGAGAGCGATATATGGCTTGCACATGCGTTAACTCGTGAACGGGTGCTGCTTGCGGGAGCTGGACTGCTCAGGGTATATAAGCAGAACTATTATTATCCTTTTGTAAAGTCGTTATTTATTTATGTTAAGAACCTATTAGTTAACAATAATTGAAAAAAACATAAAAGTCACGGACCCAGCGCAGCAGTCCGTGGAGCAAAGAACCAAATTTTACTTATAAAAAAAACAAACTCAAGGTATACGTGTCCTCATGGTCGGAGGAAAAACCTAAATTTCTCAAAACACCCATGTAGTATGTTACGTGACCGTCACTGTAAGAGATTGTAGGGAAAATTCTGTTCCGAGCTCGGCGACGCCGACTGGTTCCGAAAAAGTGCAGGAAAGACCAGGTGCTGAAAAAACCCGCATCATTTATTGTGATCTTCAACAACAAGGATCCACAGGCAAAAGTTTTCGTATATGGCGCCAGCCATTGCTTCGAGCCGGGGATTGTTTATTACTTATGATCAGAACAAACTATTGTCTATTGTCTATTGTCTATTGTCTATTGAACATAACGAAGCAAAATGGAATATGAAGTGGTTTCATGTTTTTTTTGAATTTTGATATTATTATATACTTATTATGTACATTTAAGTTGTAAGTAAGAACCGGTGTCGACATCGTAAATTATTTGAGAGTTGTTTAACCAGCGCAAGGCCGCAAGCTACTGGACGACCTGGATTTTGCGCTGCCTTCGTGTACCCACTTGGTCTACGGGTATGCCCGAATCCAGCCCGATACATACGAGATGGTGCTAGACTCGTCTCATGCCAATTACCGTGTCATAACCAACTTGAAGAACAAGTATCCTGGAATGAAGGTGCTGCTTTCGGTCGGCGGAGGCGTAGACACTGAGAATTCTGAAAAATATAACCTCTTGGTAAGTTATTTGTGCGATCTAACTAAAAAAAGTTATCAAATGTGATTTTTTAATCTTTGTAGAGGGTTAGTTCTAATCAGTTAGCATCCTTTCAAGGGCATAATATTCTGTACATCAAATCAAAATTCATGCTCCTTTATGTCAATAGGGAAATTAAGGTTATTTTTATGCAGAAACTTGTTCACAGATAGCAGTATTTTCAAAAATGAGTTGTCTAAGAGTCAAATCGGGGTTATATTTTTTTTTGTAATAAACTCGATTATCATTAAATTTCGCTAAGCTAATAGGTAAATTATTATCGCTTAAAAGATAGCGCTTAAGCATGCCTTGAAAGGATACGGTCTGAAACTAAATCACCGTGTATAAGTCGCGATCAGTCTTCGTAGGTAGGCCAGGCCTATTATCTAATACTGTCGATTAAAATGTATGGACGCCGGACTCCAGAGGGGCGCCCGCGCCGATCAGGTGCTTGCCTAGAGCGTTATCGATATTTATTTAATCCGCCCCTGAGTTACTTAATACCTATATTTAAAAACCGAAAGTTTGTGTGTATAATTATGTTTGCTACTTCTTCGTGCTCAAACGGTTGGAATTTGGAATGGAGATAGCTAAGACCCTGGAAAAACACATTCTTTTAAACTGGTTAAACGCGGCCGCAGCTAATTGCTAATTTGAACGCTTTCTTTAAAGGCTATTAAAAAGTAGCTTTTATCCTAGACTCATGTTTGGCAAGAACCAAGATCTCATATCACTAGTTATGGCAAAAATCTGAAACGGGATAATTTTGTGGATTGTTGCGGGTGTGCTTCCCGCACAAATCCACAAATGGAAATGATAAATAGTTTTGCAATGCAATAAATTATTATTATGATAAAAATATAAAATGATAGGTAGGTTAGGTAATTCTGCGATTTTTAGGGGAGATATCTATTATGTGTTTCAATAAATATATTTACTTCAAAGAGATTCAATATAACTATAGTCATTTGATGTATTTTAAACCTCATAATATACATATGATGAAGTTGAGATTTCTCAACTAGTTTTTTCGTTAATTGCCCTTCGGGACTTTAACATGGTTTAACTGTAGACCAACTAAAAAAAACCTGGACCAGTACCTCTAGTGAAGGTCGGTAACCCAACTGCCCAAATCCAACAAAATAACAAATCCAATTTACCGATATTTTAATGTCCCATCCGTAATATTAGTTCCATGGACGCTCACGCTAATAATCGCGCCAAGTTACTATTTGTTGTCGACGAGAAAGAGGGAAATCTTCCCTCCAAGGTTCCACCCCTATTTCGCCAGGTGTTATGGAGCTGGATCCCTATATTTTACAACCAATAATACGCAACCAAATAATGTACAGTCAGTACTGCGCGACCAGTAACAACGTGCCTATTTCATTTTTACTATCCGGATTTATATTTTTTATGAGTGTAGGCTACTTTATTTCCGCCGCCCCGTGTACCTTTCTAAAATAATAGGGGCGGCAGCGTCCTCTGAAATCTGCCGTACCTAGGACGCTGCCGACCCTAGACCGCGGCCTATACGGCCTATTGACAAACCCAGGACTGTCACCTAGACACTAGCTACATTTTTACAGTACGTTATTACTGTAATTTTGCAATAGATATTACTGTCAAACTACTGGGCGCTGCGGGTACCTAGTGCTGATGTACTCGTATTCATGAACTTTATATAATTTTATTAGTTAGAGTCCCCGCAAGCTCGCACTGTGTTTGTGAAATCTGCCGTACATCTGGCAGAACAGCACGGCTTTGATGGCATCGACCTCGCCTGGCAGTTTGTTGAAATCAAGCCAAAGAAAACCCGTTCCACTTGGGGTGAGTAAACTTCGTACGAGAGAAATTGCTTGTTTTTAGCATTATCGAGCAGATGCAAAATTTTAATAATACGTTTTAAAAAAAATAAAAATAAGTAACCGACTTCAATTTTGACTACCTGGATCGGCGACAATGATAAAATGAATGACATCTCCATATTTTCTAGTTATTTAGGTTTATTCCAGTTTATACAACACAAATTTCGATTTTTTTTAAAATGGGACCACCTCTGATGAATCATCTATAAACAAAAAAGAATCATCAAAATCAAATAATGATTCGCGGGGTAATCGCGTAACATAGTAAGAACCTTCTTTTTTGAAGTCGGTTGAAAATGATTCAATCCTCAGTACAGCGAAATCCCTACTTCTTACATGCAAGCTATTTTTTCTTTAGCCGAGCATCTTCCAATACAAAATTTGTCGAGTTTTTGGACCTTAATAGACCGTCGTCCTGCTCGTGAGTCGTCTTCAAGTAAATCCTTGGCCTGCTTACAAAGTCTGTGCCACTTATAAACCATGGTTTCCCCAGGGCAAAAGTCCCCGTAAACAGATGGCACCTCTTTCAGTATGGTTTGTACAGATTTTTGCTTGGTAAGGAACTTGGTGACGGCGCTATATTCGATTTTGTCTATTTTCCATATTTTCTTCCCGCTTGAGTTGCTTATTCGACGATAGCTCAACAACTCATGATTCGATTGTGATAAAACTCTATACATATACTAATTGAGAGTTACTGAATACGTTACGCCGTTAGCAAGCCTACTCCCCTTCCTCCGACCCTGCCATTCCGCGAAGCGCGAACAATACGGGCCTCGTTCATATGAATTTTATTACACGGGATTCTTGTAGTATTTCAAAGTAATGCAAACCTATTGTTGTTAAAAAGTGTTTTGTCTTCTATTTTCAAACTCAAATTGTACCTAATTCGAAAGAAATTTGACAAAACACTTTTTAACTAAAATAGGTTTGAAATACGTTTTAGCGTTTTATCCTTAAGCCGGTTAGTGTACGTAGGTATTATTATGCATGTTTATTGCTAAGACATTATTTATTAATTCTATTAAATTGTCATTTTAGTGAAACATCATAATACCTAATATCATTGTTGTAATTCGATTATCTTAATTTCAAAATGTATTTATTATTGTAATTTATGATAATGGTAATTGATACTATACAATGTCAGATAATATACCTACAATAATACTACATAATTAAGGTTAATATTATAATATAAGGTTAAATTGCGCTGGAGGGCATTAAAGTTCATTGACCGTGGACAAAATGTATGGAACAACTGTTTTTTTCTGTTTTCATGGTTGGCCCCATAGTAAAAGTGTTTCATAATCACCCTTCAGTATTGTTAAGCCTTTTTTCATCACACTTGCTCGTAAAGTGGATCTTATTGCATCGGTTTTAGGCTCATAATCCAAGCTATTACACACGCGTGCTTTTTACTTTACATTACGGCACTTGTACTATAATAGGTATAACCCGGTAAAGTCAAGTTTGTACGTGACTGCAGTTCTTATGCCGCTGAAGTAAATGTCAACCTGCGCGCGCATTGCTGATTTGGGCGCCATTTTCCGCAAATGTTTGTTGATAATTTTTGCCACACAGCGTTTTCGCTGTGTGGTTGATTATTATCAAAAAAAATATGTTTTTTTCCTCGCAAGTGTGACGAAAACAGTCGTATGGAACTCTTGTGCTATTAGTCATTACGCTCTCGGCTTCCTTATCGCGCTCGCCTGCGGCTCGCGCGCATAATACCGCCTCTAGTGTAATGACCAACATAGCACACTCGTATCATAATGTACTATTGTTACACATTGTTTATGAATTTCTAATGTGTATGAGTCTACAACAGTAATTAACATAGGTTACTTGATTAATAAGTGTTTATTATTCTCCTATTTATTTTCTTTTTTAAATCTAAGTTTTTTACAATATAAATTTAAAAACATAAATATTATAAAAAACCTAAAACTAGAGTGCCGCCGGCAGCGGGTCAGAGCTCAAGCTGCCGGTGGTTAGGGCTGCAGAGTGAGGAACCTCCTGACAATGCGTGCCGTGTCAAGTACCACCTGATTATTATTATTATTACTACAAGATATTTAAACATAAACGATTATGATAATTCAATGAACTCTGTGCTTGTACAAAACATTTATGCATACATACATGAAGTGTTTGTGTCATATCCTCAGAGTCCATCTGGCGCCGCATCAAGAAATTCGTCACCACGTCCGTAGACGAGGAGGCCGAGCACCGCGAAGGGTTCACAGCGCTCATCCAAGAGATGAAACACGCTATGTACATACAGCCCAATAAGCAGCTTTCCACGACTGTTTTGCCCAACCTAAACCTAAACGCTAGCGGTTAGCAGTAATTATAATTGTTCATCTCTATGCCTACTTTTGTACAAATCTTAGATTTTTTGTTAGATAGATCCTCCAACCTACTTAATTATTATAGATGCAAAAGTGTACGTGTTTGTTTTTTTGTTCTTGCTTTCACGCAGCATCAACGGGTCAATGTGGTTTTTGGCATGGATGTCAGTGATGAGCAGCCTTACCTAAAAAAATCTCGATTCTCTTAGTCACTGCTTAAACTTATCTGTCTTGTTCTTGCATGTTACACTTCACGTCAGAGAGAAGATGGCAGAGAATCTTAAGCAGTGACTAACGGATGAAAAGTTTTTTTTAAGTAAGACCATAAGTATTCAGAGAGCTGAGTCCTCCAAGACGGATGTAGAAGTAATGAGTCACAACGACAAACTTTCATTTTCATAACTATGTTTTTCATAAACATGCGAGACTCCGGCCACAACTAGTTATAAACAACTGGTGTATAATATAGTATTATGACATATATTTTTTAGTATAATTATAATCAAACCTACTTACTTGTTAAATTATCAATTCGAGTAGGTTAATAAAGTGCTCCACATGAAGTAGGTATTGTCGATACATTGTCCGTTTAGCACCTTTGATGTTTCCTTTCTTTTAGCGCCTATTCGTTCACTTGAATTATTTCAAGTACTTATGTCGTTGTCGTTGAAGAAAATAGAGGCACTGACGCTTATAGCGTAGTTTTCAACGGCATACGGCTGGTGTTCTCATGACTCATGTCTAATTACTTATTAGTCTCCACTGAAAACTGGCTATTACATTTGTGTCTTTATCATTTAATTGGTTCTCTGGGTATGATTAACCACAAGGTTTTTTTTTCCTTTTGGTCATATCAGTTAGACTATTTAGTTAATATTCAATGTGCCTCTGACAAGTTACCGGTATAGCTACCGGTTTACACCTTGTCAACCACGGAGACAACATGGAATATTCGCTTCCTGGTCGTCATGATGTTCGATCAACGTTCGATCTCAATTCTGGTTGAACCATCGGGGCTTATCCAAGTCCACTTCCTAGATGGTCGCTTCTTGAAGAAAGAGTTCATCAAATAGAGTCCCTCCGGGATTGTACTCGGGAATCCAGAGCTGAGCGAAAGATTCTATATCCTCCGCTCTAGATTCAAAGAAACACTCTTGCCTTAAAAATTGTTGTTTGCTCCCTTGGTAAACAATCTATTATTTAGTCATAAAATGTTAATTACCTAACGAATTCATGATTTTTACAGCCTCTTACGACGTGCCTGTTATCAGCGACCTGTGCGATATCGTGAGTCTCCAAGCGTATGACTTCTACACCCCAGAAAGGAACCCCAAGAAAGCTGACTATTCTTCCCCGATCTACTCTCCGGTAAACCGCAATCCTCTGCTCAACATTGACAGCTCCGTCAAGTACTGGTTAGTACTAATAAGCCTACACAAATAACCATGTAGTGCACATAATCATTGGTAGTTCTTAATTTTATTGTATTCTTTAAGATGGTGTGAGTAAGAACTTTGTATTATCAAAAACTTGATTCTTTATTATATCATCGTCATCATCATTTCGCTTCAAGGCTGACGTTTTTTTTTCGCGTCGCTTGGTAGGGCAAACGAAATCGCGCATTTAGCGGCCGCCCGCACGCCATCTTTGCAGCAATGAGTGCGTAAGTTCGATCCCACGATTCCATAGGAAGCGCACTGTCGACTATTACGTTTCCTTGCGGCTAGATGGAGCGCGGATGATCGGTTTTCAGCACAGAGTATTATTATGATCAGAGAAATCTCTTTATAAGAAAACTTTGAAGGATTAAGTTTAACCACACTTCACACTAATACGTATTATAAATGCGAAAATTTGTCGGCATGTGTGTTTACGTGTGTACTTATGTGTATGTTTATTACCTGTTAATGCCGACAACGGCTGAACGGATTTGGATAAAACTCGGAATGAAGATAGCTATATATATATATATAGATATACCCGGACTAACATAAAGGCTACTTTTTATCATCATCATCATCATCACGCGGGTGAGACCGCAATAGCAGTTGCAGGAAAACATAAAATCTGATAAATAAGCTCAAACGGAAGCCTATATCATGACTTTTTAATTTATCACATTTCACCAAAATTATCAATGGAAAAGATTATTTGTGTATATGTCGCAGCCAAATTGCGAATATGCCGTATTACATAACGGATAGAAAAATAAAAAAATTATAAAGCGGCGTATTAAAGTTTAGCCAAATTGTATTACGGCTGAAAGTAAGGCCGCCACAATGTATGCGTGCTTCGTGTTCTACAATACGGCCAGCCATAATGTAATTGAGTGGGTCATGATCCGCCGCTTTGGCCATCTTTAGTTCAAATTTAAGACACTCTCGGTTTGGCGCTTTGATAACTTAAGTATGACCTCTTCATGCGGTTAAAACATGTATTTGCCTTCTACTTAGATAGTTAGGCCGCTATATTGTAGAACGTATCGCAATGACAATCCGGCTGAACGTTGATCCGCCGTTTTACAAACCGACCACGTTTTTTAAAATGGCTAGCTATTATGTAAAACGGCGAATTCTACAATTGGGCTGCGACATATAAATATACACAATGTTTATTCTCTAATGGTTGACAGGTCAAGTGTTTGACCATAGCTCACCTGGTGTTTGGTCGAAGATGGTATAACAAAAAGGAAACTCATATGTTAAGTTACGACCATAGCCGTATAAAATCCTTGATAAAAGACAACTTATTCCGCTTAGCTTGTTTTTTGGAAGGCAACTACAAAAAACTTTAATACTGCTGTTTTACAAATAATATAGTCCGATATTTATGTGTGTCTATTATAAGTAAAATATTCATAATTGGACCAAGTAAAATTTTATTAATCGTTTTGTGTTAGGTTGGCCTCTGGAGCCCCGAGCTACAAGATCGTGCTGGCCATTTCGACTATCGGTCGGACCTGGAAGCTTGGGAAGCCCGACTCAGATAGTGAAACTTCTGGTGTGCCTCCACTACAAGCCGATGGACCCGGAGAAGCAGGTGAGTAAAGTAAACCCTAGCGTTGATCCATCTCTACCACAGAAAAGCGAAAGCCCTACTTCCTAAGTAGAACGGTTCTCAAACCAATGTTGTAAAGCAATTGTATGGAAAACCGCTGTCGCCAGTTTCACACATAATTGTATAGAAACTACGACGAAAAGATGCCAATCATTGGTCGCGCATTTGAATTAAAACGCTGGAAATGCCATTTAGCAACAGATTAAAATTAATCTAATTACTATGCAATGTGGTTTAGTTTCCTACGCATCTATTTAAATTGTCTTTTTGTTGATTCTCAGTTTAAAAACATGTCGTCGCCGTCAGCCATAAAACGTCGTCTACTTCGTCGTAAACTTCGTCTACTGCATGCTGGACGAAGGCCTCCCCTTTTATAGAGGGGTGTTGCCATAATCCCCACGCTTGGCAGGCGGCTTGGGGATCGCAGAATGTTCACCACCGTTAACCGTGAGAACGCTGCTGCCCGTTCTCCGGTGGGTCTGGTTGCAGTTTAAGGACATACCCAGATCCAGGTAAAAACATGTATATTGGAAGAATTGTCATCAAGCTCATTTGCACCGGCTAGCACGGCCCGTCACATTTCCGTTCTATTCACTTCTCTCTTCAGTAGAGATACTATCATGATTTTCGATACTTCGCTCGACTCATAAAAGTAGAATCGCGATAACCTTAAGTCCTTACCCGGCAAACGTTAACACCGATCTGGTAACTCTGTGTGCTGAGTTATCATACCTTTAACTCACATAGGTCATCTCGGTATTTAGAGAAGTTGCGTGCAAACAGCGTTGCCAACTCGGATTTAAAAAAAGGCGTAGGCCAGATTAGAAAATGACGTAGATATAAGTAAAATTTGCTTATGAAAGTTCGTAGATCTACGTACTTTTTTTTAAAGTGAAGACAGATAATAGATTCTGGCTAAATTCTATCATCATACCCAAATCAGCAGCTGAAATCACCTAAGTAGCAAACAAATATTTAGAAAAAACCGAAAATTGGGTTTTAAAAATCGTTCAATAGCACCAATCTGAAATCGAATCAAGCTATGACTGGTATGGAGCTTGAAAGCCTGCATATCTAGCTACAATATGAGCACTAACAGATTCTGGCTAAATCATATCATCATACGCAAACCAGCAGCTGAAATCACCTAAGTAGCAAACAAATAATTTAGAAAAAAAAATTGGTTTTGAAAATCGTTCAATAACAGCGACGGTGATAATGGAATGGACGGGCTAAGCGCTTGCAAATCGATCAAAATTAACAAGACAACACAATCAAGCATACCTAGCTAAAAGTATATATATTACATTTACCGGAAAATAGAGATTGCGAATCTAATTACTGCATGACAAAAAGAACACATGTGCATGTATTAGAAGTTTGTATTGTCGTATCTTACGGCTCGCATGTCGCAAAGGCAGAGTATGACTGAAGCGAGTGGAGAGCTGGCGCTCAACATATAGTCTTCAAAATCCGTGCGCTTATTTCCCGTCCATTCATCTTATAATTGTCGCTGTTCAATAACACCAATTTGAAATCGAATCGAGCTATAACTGGTATGGAGAATGAACCGATGAAAGCTTGTACATCTGGCTATAATATGAGCCTTAACGTAATGAGTATGTTTTTTGCATATTTTTTTAAATACATAGATTCTGGCCTCAAGTTCGTAGCTTTGCAGGAAAGGCCTAAAATACGTAGATCTACGTAAAAAGTCGTAGAGTTGGCAACGCGGCGTGCGAGTGAATAGGAAATAGTTAAAAATAGGAAGAATAAGGTTTTGTTGCCGAGGCAACAAACGCGTATGATTGTCTTTATTTGTTTACAGACGATATTCTGTTCCTATTTAACAACCCGCTCTCATTTTTACGTTGAGAACTGTTGGATCGCTGAATTTTTGTTCGTTCCGTAGTATATACCTAATCGTAACAACAACCTGTGCTTGTGACGGTGCTGTTTATACAGGGTGTTAGTTTGAACACCGTTATCCTTCTAGGATATCATTGTACTCATCATTATGAGCAACTTTTACTATGGGGCCAACCTTGAAATCACAAAAAAAACCGCTCCTCAATCCATTCTTCAAAAACCTGACTAAGTATAACATAGTACCATAGTTTTTGTTTATGAAAATGCCTACAAATACTTGGGTAAAGTTTTTGTATCGTGATTTGTCATCAGGTCCCTACACCAAGGTCGAAGGTATCTTAAGCTACCCTGAAGTGTGCACTGACCTGATGTTCCCAACTCACCAGAAGGGCATGCGAACTCACCAGAAGAGCACGCGTCCTCCCCTCAGGAAGGTCACCGACCCAACCGAGCGATTTGGTAAGATATGCGGTGTGCCGTAAAGTTCGGCTGACACTCTTATGACTGCACGGGGCTCGAGGAGGCTGCCCTGATAAAAGGTACCTGCTGGACATAGGCGCCCAAGCACGCTATTTAGCCCGATCTTCAGTTATCCGCTTCCAATCACTGCCAGCTGTCTAGGTATATCGTACTCCATTGAGTCTCAGGGTGCCCTACACTACATTTGTCAATTCGTGGTCGTCACTCTAGAACACGTCTACAGCAGCGGTTATCTTCGTTAGATGTTATGATGTTACGACTGAGTGCTTCAAACAACTGGGCTTTGTCTCGAGAAATTGTAAAGACGAAGGCCTCCCGCTTAATAGAGGGGTGTTGTCATAATCCCCACGCTTGGCAGGCGGCTTGGGGATCGCAGAATGGCCACCACCGTTAATCAAGAGGACGCTGCTGCCCGTCCTCCGGCGGGTCTGGTTGCAGTTTAAGGACATACCCAGGCCGGTGCATGCTCGGCTCGAGCCAAACCACGACGCGTGCAAACAAATCTGCACACACATTGATTTGTTTGCCTTAAACTCGACAAGTAACGCACTGCTCGCACTGAGGCTCTTTGACCGTAGGGCGTTTATCGACATACGCTGGCTCTTCCTCGCGCGCGTAGCACATGCCTCGCCACGTATATGAAACTAGGTACGCACATTGCGCGGCAATACTTTTTATTAGGTATTATTTATTGCACTAATAAACAACATAATTAGATTGATTAGCACAGAGATTTAAAAGATAAAATCACGCCCATGATCCATTCAAAACTCATAAATAATAGTTTCTTTCTTGTGTCTATTTTTATTGTATTTACTTTGTAATTGTTAGTGTTATTGGTTGTTATTGTTAGTGTATTTATGTGTAGTTTACTAAATACTATTATCAATAACTTGTATTTGTAAGTATAGGTATATCTCGTATGATGTCCACTACTAAAGATAGCCAGTCATGTATTATGGTCTTGGATGGAGCACGCTTACCCGCACGTAGCAACCTTACTTCTTAAGTCATTGTAGTCATGACTGATTTCGTATTTGACCAACTTGTCTTGTTTTTCCACAGGAACCTACGCGTTCCGTCTGCCTGACGACAACGGAGAAGGCGGTCTATGGGTGTCTTACGAAGACCCCGACACCGCCGGACAAAAAGCTGCTTACGCCAAGTGAGTTCCAAGCCAAGTAATTTTTCTTGACGAGGACTTTTAGATACCAGGTGTTTTTTTTCAGGAAAAAAAATCGTGACGTGTATGTGTGATTCTGAAACACGAAAGTAATTGTAAGTAGTAAGTTTAACGCTCTTCTTACAAGCGCTCAAAGGCCCAAAGGACATAACGCACCTACGCACGTCTCTCGCCGACAATATACATACAATAGTTCAGCGCTAGTGAAGTGTATTTAGTGACATTTTTATTTTGATATTCTATCTTTTATTTAACTCATTGAAGTTATTTTATAAACTTTTCTGGTAGAAATTATGTACTAATAAAATCGTGTCTGTGGATATGACAATGAGAAATAAAAAAAACTTATCAATGTAACAATGTTAAGCGAATGTTAACACCCAATTTTTTCCTGAGGGTAAAGAAAATCCCCCGGTACCCCGTTACTTATAATATGCATATTTAACTAGCTGTACCTTGGCTTTCAATAAGCACTCGGAAATAGTGTACCCTTAGAGTGTACCTTTCTATTGGCGCAAAGTTTATAGAAATTTGACCAGAAGTTCCATTTACAAACGTACAAACTTCACAAACATTCCACGTTCATGTCGGAAAATGTTGGTTGACACGCGACCTGTTTACGAAGCCAAAGGATGATTTTCCGCCATACTTAAAAAAAAATAGAAGCTTATTGTCAATGACTCATTGTAGATGGCGCTGACCTGGCGATGACCAGACGTGTCTGTCATTGTAAAGTTTTTTATTTTATTTTATGGTCCACGGGTCAAAAATATTATACTGTTTTGGACTGGCAAGTATAGTCAGCGCCTTCTATCGAGTTGATGAGAACTACTTTTTTATTTTGTTTTTTTTTGGAAAATCTCTAATTGAAAAACATTGAACTGGAAATAATCCCGAAAGTTTTTTATTGGTTTAATCAGTAGTTTTTATTTGATAGAGGCTACATGTTAAATCTTTTAAAGGCTGGTGTCTACTAGGCGGGCTGGGTCGGGCCGCATGGCCACGTAAATATACGCCTGCCTATGTTTTGTATGAAATATCGTCCACTACCGACGGATCGAGGCGGGGCGGGCTGCAACGCATTCGCCAGGCGTATTTCTGTCGACGGTGAGATGCGGCCACGGATAAAAATGCAATAGCAATATGTTGGTAACCGTTTCCAATAGCGTACTAAAATTCACTTATTTGGTCGTAACCATATTTTTACTCACGGCGGAACGTGATACTTTAACAAATCGATAGAGCTTAAAAATGCGAAGTCTAAAATGTTCTAGCATTAATCCTGCAATCGTTTCCGTTTCTGAGATAATGGCGTTCGAATAATCACTCAGGTATAAAGTTCGAAACCATATTATTACTTGCGGCGGAAGATGGCACTTTTTTTACTCGATAAAATTAAAAATTACTACGTCTAATTGTTGTTCTAGCCCTGTCATGCACTATTCCTATGTCAAATTCAAATAAAATCAGTGCAGCCGTTTTAACTAAAATACCAAAAAACAGGGACAGTTTCGTGTATACGTTTGAAAACTATAGATCTGAAGTAGTAATATTAAAACTGCTAACGATACAAGAACACTATCATTCTAAAACCTATCGAAAGATAAAGGTAGTGTTTTAGATGTAAGTAAACATGACATCATACATGAACATAGTTCCATGTCATAAAATTAGTGGTATAATGTGGTCGATTTTGAAGGCAGAACTAAACTAACTAAATTATTGCTGTCCTTAGCTAACATGCCTGATAAAAAAGTGACAGAAATATTTTAATTAGTTTAGATCTGTCAACTAAAGCCTTCAAAATTTACCACAATTATTTATAAAATTAATATTTATCTTAATTTTAAGGTCGAAGAACCTCGGCGGAGTCGCGATCGTGGATCTGTCTATGGACGATTTCAGTGGGCGTTGCACTGGCGACAAGTACCCCATCCTGCGTGCCGCCAAGAACAAGCTGTAAACCCGCAAACATCTCTCAGAAGAAAGTTTTATATTATATAAAGCTCATCGCAACAAATACTACATCTTGGATTTGATACTGGTTATATTTATGTTGATTAAAACTGAAACAGTAAGAAAAAATATTACCTCTGGCAGGACTTGAACCTGCATACGAAGCAATTTCTGGGTTTCCTTTCCAACTTTGTCACTTCAGCTACAGAAGTCTCTGCCTTACCTGTCATAAATTATCAAACCGTTTAAGCTAAGAACTAAAGGGTTGAAGGCGCCATTGGTAAATGTTGTAACACAAATATGTTTTTATATTAATGAATACCCAAAGTGTGGAACCACTCCATATAAAATATTAAATTTATGTTATTTCAAGTAAATCAAATAAGTTTTTCTGATTCTGTGTGCGAAGGTACTTTTTGACGATTTTTATTTTCCCAATATAATTATTATTATTATGTATACGAGTAGATTATAATTAGGTAGGTACTTACTTACTTATTACACTATACATTATTTATATTCCCAACAAATTTTGTAATTGTATTATTGTTACACAATCAAGTAAACAAACTTGTATTGTATCTAGATTAATGATGATTAAGTGGTTAATATGGGGAGGAAAATAATTAGTAATTTTATTAAAACAACGGTATGGAAGATACAAGTATTTGGGAGCGGGCGAATTTCTTCCGTACTCGGACGAAGTCGCGGGGGACCTCTAGTATTTATAATATTAGAAAATTAAATACTAGGTAGGTGGTAATTCTACTCGCACGATTCTCATCGTCACTTTCGTGGCAAATTTTATTTTTTGCTTATCTGAACTATTTTTGTAAATCAACGATGTTTTATTATGTAGCTTAATAGATGTTTTAAGCTCCAATTCAAAAATGATGTATCTATCTCATACCGTTTAGGAAATATAACTGTGTGACCACCAAATTTGAGTTTTATTTTTAATTTATTTATTATTGTTTTATTTATAGGCTTGCGTTTGACTGCCATTTCGTCTGATGATAAACGAGGATGCAGTCTACGATGGAGCATGCTTGCCTAGAAGAAACCGATTCACACGCGACTTGAAGACACCCAGATTATAATTATCGGGAAACACCCAATCGGGCAGCGCATTCCACTGTTTGGCAGTTCGAATAAAGAAAGTGGAATCAAACCGTTTCGTACGAGTTTTTGATACATCAACCATAAAACGGTATCGCTTTTTCGAGGTCCTGGCCGTCCGATAGAAGAATGGGCAGGGGGGAATAAGATTATGCAAATCTGAAGCACACTGTCCTAAATGTATCCGATAAAATACAGATAGGCTAGCTACTTTTCTACGATGAACAAGGCTTTGTAGCTTGGTCCGAACTAGACAGTCGTTGCCAATGATTCTCCTGGTACGTTTCTCGATTGACTCCAACGTCTCAAGCTAGTACTTAACCGATCAAACTCAAAAGTGCGAGCAATATTCCATGCACGACCGAACTTGTGCTTGGTATAATGAAAGCAACTGTTCCGGCGTGAAATACCGACGTACCTTCAAGAGGCTTTTTGCTTGCCAGCTTTTTGGCAGCCAGTTGAACTTACTTAGTTGGACTCAATATAAGAGCCAAAGTTGAGGGTTGGAGTCAAAGAAACGCCCAAGAGATCAAGATGTTCGGTAATTGGCACGGTTACACCTCGAAAAGTAGGAGCCTCTTTTTTGCGGAGAACAGGCACGCCTGGGTCTTGGCTGCATTGAACTTAACCAGGTTGGCATCGCCACAGTCCGAGACTGCCTAAAGGGACAGGTTCAAGCGCTCGACCATGGCCTCTCTTAGAGACTGGATTTCTGGATTTAGCACGTGCATTGGATATGTAGCTCTCTACAACAGTGCTGTCGTCTGCATACCCAAAGGTACCGGGCTTAAGCAGATCGTTAATGTGCAGCAGGAAGAGCGTCGCAGAGAGCACCGACCCCTGAGGAACACCGGCATTGATAGCCTTTTCATCAGACATCAACGACCATTCGAAACGATCGATTCTTCTGGAAGTCCGATATCCAAGCAATGAAGCCGGTGGACAAGCCGTAGGAGTAAAGCTTACTGATTAAGCCGTCATGCCAAACCCTGTCGAAGGCCTTCGACACATCAAGGGAAACGGCAAGCGCTTCCCCGTGCTTCTCGACAGCCTCACTCCAGATGTGAATGGCATACGCTAGAAGATCCCCAGTTGACCGGATTCATCGAAACCCGTATTGTCGGTCACTGAGGAGGTTAATTCGCTTCTAGGCATGCCAGGAGCCTGTTTTTGAGGACACGCTCCATAGTCGTACAGAGTATGGACGTGACCGAGATTGGCCTGTAGTTGACAGGGTCGGCACAACTACCTTTTTTTGCACTGGTTGGATGTTAGCCAGCTTCGACGACTTCGGCACTTGACCAGTTTCCATAGAGATACGAAAGAGGCGTGTCAGTACAGGAGATAGCTCAGGTGCACAGATAAAAGATATCCTCAAAGCTATGGCTGGAATACTGTCCGGGCCTGTGGTCTTGTTCACGTCCAGATTGCGTAGCGTCTTACGAACCTCTGTTTGACGAATGCGAATATCAGACATAAATGTCATACTGCCAGAAGGAGTTGAGGTGTCACGCTACCAGCATCCAGACTTGAAGATTCCGCAAACTAAGTTGCAAACAAGTTTGCCTTCTCCGCAGTGTTATGAGCCAGCGTCCCGTCAGGTTTCACCAGTGGAGGAGATGAGGGGCGACTGAAGTTCGGTTCGACTGATTTAGCTAAGGACCAAAATGCTTCGAGTAGAACTACTGAGGTACAGTTATGGAATAAAAACTAAGTTCTTACTTAGTGAATATGTCGTATAGTATTAGGTTTCTCATCTCAGTAAAAGTATATTATATAGCTCTTAGATATAAGACGAAATAGGGTATCTTTAGTCGTTTATGTGCGTTACTATTGATCTACATTAACTATTTCGTACAAACCTATCCTACCAGAGAAATTACTGGGTATGATGAGATTTAACATCTAATATCTCAGGGTGACGAGCGCAGTGCAGCGCAGGATTGTGTTCGCAAGTTCACAATTCTGTCACTGCTACTGTTAGTGGCAGGCGTGACGCTTACCACCAGGCGAACGTCTTGTTCGTCTCGTCATTTGAATATATATTTAAAAAAACATATATTTTATCATAATTTAACAAGCAATCACAGTCCGACAGACGATAAAGATTTTGTGTGAGTCAAACAGTTTGACTCATTTTCTCGAACTAAGACTTTTAGAGGGTGTGAGTTGTCATCACGTCCCACGAATATGTCAGAAATATAATAGCTATACCTAGTTACGTTAAATATAATAGCTTATACCTAGTGACGATTTTATGATGATATTATACATACTTTTTATTTATGTACTCGTATTATAAAATCCTGCGATAGCTATACCTTTTCGCATAAAAACAACCGACCCGTCATGTCTCATTAAGATGGCTAATGGGTCAAATGACTATGCCTATATAGGTACACAATTTCTAGGTAGGCATATCTAAAGCGTGGCGCTACGGTGCCGACATTAAATTAACACACGTAAACATAAAAATAATGTAAAAAAAACATATGTTCCATACAAAAAGTTCATCGACGTTGGATAAAATGTATGGAAATTTCTTTTCGCATTTTTTTTGTTTTTTTTTTTATAGTTACTGATCATTAACCCTACACGTGTGTTAATTTAATGTCGGCACCGTACCGTAGCACACGCTGTATAGCTGGCTCGCAATCGCAAGACTATACCTTATCTTACATGTTAAGACATCAAGCAATGTGTTGGCCTTTAATTGTTCAATATGGTTCAGGGAAATCCCTGCAATTTCTGTGTAAATATTGTGTTTATTTCCTTATATACTTATCGTGCAAACTTTCCTCTTAGTTTTCTATACCCATCTTATGTACCTACACGTGATATAGGTGGAGCTATGAAAATATATCGTCACACGTAATTATTTTGATACTTTTTTTTTAAAATTATTTTTGAGTGACGAGTCGAGCGTGACGGTCGCCTTGTAGTAAGCGTCACGCCAGCCCATAGCAGTAGTACTACCAGGGATATATAATATAATAGAATACTGCGCGTTACACTGCGCTCATCAAATGTTTTCATGGCCAGTAATTTCTCTAGTAACATTGCACTTCAAACAGTATACAGAAATACAGTATAGTAATGCTTGCACACTACCGCTTGGCGGTTGAATAACTAACCAAGGTGCGGTACTTCTCCATGCGGACTCTGCAATAGAGACCACTACAATACACATAAATATATTTATGTATATATATACCTATTAAAATGTACCTACTCGGTTATGTTTTGACTAGTTGGGCTGCGGTGTTGGATGAAGTAAGTACTACAGGAATCGTATAGCCACATAAATTTCATAAAGTTCGGATTACTGGTTCTGAAGTTGCCGTCAATAAAATAGTAGATGCCACAGAGCTAAAATGTATAGGTACAATACATGGTAGATACATACAGTCAATCAAATGGCGGTTTCTCCAAGTAAACTCTGCATGAGACCTTCGTTTCATCATCAGCCAGGAGACATCCACTGCGATGGACGGAGGCCTCACCTTAGGTTAGTTTTACGATATACCCAGGGGCCGTACCGTGAACCGCTTATAGCGGGAAATAGTACATTATGATACAAGTGGGCTATGTTGGTCATTACACTAGAGGCGGTATTATGCGCGCGAGCCGCAGGCGAGCGCGATAAGGAAGCCGAGAGTGTATTGAAACATAGCACAAGAGTTTCATACGACTGTTTTCGTCACACTTGCGAGGAAAAAACAATATATTTTTTGATAATAATCAACCACACAGCGAAAACGCTTTTTGTTGTGAATTGAACCCACTCTCTTTGGCATGCGAACTGATCGCGCTAATCACTGAGCTATCATCGTTATAAAAACCGCATATAAAATAATACAAAAGACCAGGGCCCTATATTATACAGCTACATGTACAAAGCTTCTTGTACCAGTAACTGCAAGTTACCAGTTACAGGTAGATGGGTTGTCTTTAACTTTTATACAAGTGCTTGTACTTGTAGTTTGTACACTGGTTGTCTTGTAGCTTTAGAAACCTACCTAACTTGTATCTAATCGATATTTTTTGCGGTGTTGCCAGTTTTTCACTACAAGTACATGACTTGTAGCTTTATAAAACAGGGCCCTGGCGGCGTGATGTTACACGGGAAGAATACCTAACAAGCGATTTAGATGCAGAGCTTAGAAAATAGCACAAATATGTTCCTACCTCTGTGACTACTATATAGCAAAAGTTCTATTATTAATAAAGGGATATTTACCATGAAAAAAATATATATTAAATTTATATTTATTATTCAATCTTTTAAATATATCATCATCAGCCCGGAGACGTCCACTGCTGAACGAAGGCCTCTCCCCTTTAGACCGCCACACTGTACGACAACCTGCCATTTGCATCCACCGGTTGCCCGCGAATTTTACAATGTCGTCGGTCCACCTAGTGGAAGGCCTTCCTACAGGTCTACACAGGTCTTACTTCGGTTGACAGTTCTTCGAGTGATGTGGCCTGCCCATTGCCACTGATGTGGCCTGCCCATTGCCACTTCAACTTGCAAACCTTGCGAGCTATGTGGGTGACTTTGGTTGTTTGGCAATTATCCTTTTTAAATATATAGCATAATATATCATACGTACATTTATAACTCTTCCATGATAGCAACTTTATACCTAATCTATGAAGGAAGATTATAAAATACATTCAAATAGAAGAAAAATAATATCAAATACGAATCGCACTTTACCGATTTTATATTATGTAGATAGATACATAATTCTTCGCTGCGCAGCCAAGACAAATTGCCTAATATGTAATTCTGTAGCATAGATACTATATTAATTATAACGTTGTACTTTGTTATGCATTGTTGTCAATTCAGCTCTATTTTACGCATCTTTATTATAGCTAAGTAGATACAGGTAAGATGTACATACTGGCCGTAAATTGTACTTGCGTGGCCTTATTTGATTACGAGCGAAGCATGCATTGCATACAGAGGCAGATTGAATTCGTGCTAGGATTGTGTGGCAGTTTCCTTAGTTTATTCACTAGTGACTAATTGGCTTCAAACAATGGATGTAGCTAGACTTACGTAAACTGTGCAACATACAAGTTACACACCGTTTCATTAGTGGAATTACACTTTGTTTGTAAAAAGACTTCCAAAAAATTCCAGGGTCAAATGGGAGAGCTCCATTGTGGGTTGGCTCATTAGTTTTTTTGAAGGATCACGATAAGTATCTCTTATCCATGTTACAGCATAAGTAGGTAGGTACCTATAGTACGTCTAACCTAATATTATGACCTACAATATAACTTTGGCATGGAGCATTCTTTGACTAATGGCATGGAGCATTTTTTGACTAATGGTAGGTATACTTAGGTGCCTCGACTTCACTTCGGGTTGCATTTAGATTTTACCCGATTGTTTAAATTGACAAAATCAAAATGCAACCCGAGGTGAAGCAGAGGCATCTAGGTATACCTAACATGAGTCAAAGAATGCTCCTTGCCATTAGTCAAAGAATGCTCCATGATGCTAGGGCTTCACCTGCGTGTAATGCCATTATTTAGCGCGGTATTTGATACAGTATGCAGATATGGCCGGGTGTTAGCACGCTAATGGGCTAGTGGCATTACGAGTATTAATGTCGTTAGACGGTAGGCTATATTCAAAGTCAAATGATAGTGTGGCCGCCCTTGTAGCGCATTGTTTAATGAATCATTTATTGCACGTTAATTATTCCGATAACTGGACGTAAAGCGTCATGCAGGTGAAGCCCTAGCATGAGAAATAAATCGATTTTTCTTCTCTTATTTCCTTTAAATAAATGTTCTGCTATATAGGTACAGACCATCTCTAAGTTGAACATTTTGCTACATGGACATTTTGCAAATTATGTAGGCTTACTGCTCATTAGACGTTTCGCGCTGTTGGACATTTTGCTACTTTTTTAAGTACCTTCTGATCAGGAGAGCATTTTTCTTGAAAACCAAGAAAAATGTCTACCTAATTACCGTCTTGTGAATATTTATTTACAAATACATTACAGGTACATATGTACAACACTTAAAATAAATATTTAAACTATATAACTAAAAACTACTTATTTACAATAATAGATATATATATATATTTTTAAACCCTAGGACCTTTAAAACAAAAACGCCGTATATATAATAATAATAATTAAATATATTAATTAATAATAATAATAATGAATGGTCGTGCTTTGCTCTACTGGGACCGCTCCATCATCACGGACAGGACTATTGTCGCCAATAAGCCTGATATCGTGATGGTGATCGGTCCCAGCGCCGGGCAGTGCTCGTCAACGTCACCATCCCACATGACGAAAATCTCGTAAAGGCCGAGAAGGACAAACTCAGCAAGTACCTTGACTTGGCCTTCGAGATAACCGCCATGTGGGATGTTGACTCGACGATCATTGTCCCGATAGTCGTTTCGGCAAACGGTCTCATAGCGAAGAGCCTCGACCAATACCTCAAGAGGCTCTCGCTAGACGTTTGGGTCAAGGGTCAAATACAAAAGGCAGTGGTACTAGACACGGCACGCATTGTCAGGAGGTTCCTCACTCTGCAGCCCTAACCACCGGCAGCTTGAGCCCTGCCCCGCTGCCGGCGGCACTCTAGGTTTTTAAATTTATATTGTAAAAAACTTAGATTTAAGAAAGAAAATAAATATGTGAATAATAATTTAATTACCTATATATTGTAAAATTAAAGGCTCCGTATCGAAAGGACTATCAGGGTAAATAGAAATATAATAAGTATAAATAAATTAGCTCAGTATCTTTAGTAATTTATGTGCGTTCCTAATTATCTACATAGAACTATTTTTTAAAACCCTATCCTTTGTCATAATGTGCCAAGCAGTCACAGACAGACAGATGATAAAAAAATTGTGTGAGTCAAACAAATTGACTCATTGTCTCAAACAAAGACTTTTATTTAGATGATTTGATGTCATCTCGTAGGAAGGCCTCCCACTAGGTGGACCGACGACATTGTAAAGTCGCGGGCAACCGGTGGGTGCAAATGGCAGGTTGTCGTACAGTGTGGCGGTCTAAGGGGGAGGCCTTCGTTCTGCAGTGGACGTCTTCGGGCTGATGATGATGGTGTCATCTCGTTCCACGAATATGCCACCAAATCTGCTTGCTCTTGTGTACGACAGAAAGTTTCAACAATTTGAAACTTAATATATATAAAAACAGTTTGAAGCTTTTCTTTTATTAACAAGCTTCAACGTAAAGCACAAAAATTGCATGGTTATCGGTTAGCCACACAGAAAATCGAAAGCCCTACTTCTTAGGATAGCCACTACACACACATAGGGTAACGTTCCAGCGACCACGTCCGAGATCTTTGGGAACCAACGCACATAATAGGGACTATGCATGTGTTTTGATTGTTTAAAAAAATAGGATAAGTGGAGAGTTTAACTGAATCTGATGCTTACATCGAAAACTAATTGAAATCGGCTGGTAAAGCCCTGAAATATAAGCGTTCAAAGTATTTGGGAGGGAGTCATCTGTCCCTTTCTAGCAAAGCACGTGCTAGTATAGAATTTGTTTGGAACCGTGGAGTTTGACGTCATTGGCTAGTCAACCTATAGTTACCTCCCTGTCTAACATCAGACTAAAATGTTTATAGCTTCGTTATTTGTGCATATATTAAAAAGAGTTGTTTTCTTGCAAGTTAGTTCTTTCGTGAGTAAATAAAAAAATACATGCATATTATGTTATGCACAACAACTAACCCGCCGGCAATTTTTTTTGCTGCAATCACTAAAAGAGCTCATATTCCTTTTAGATCACGATTACCTGCAGGTATAGTAGCTCCAGAATCAGTCGAAGACATTGCGCCTTATAGGTAATTCTTGAGAGTTCCCAGGATGTCCATACTGAGTATAGTATCACCACGATTGCGAAATCGGCGATGACCCTAAATGCAGCGAACTTCGCGCGTCATCATGTACGGCCGGCAGATGAACTCCATAATCAGCATTTTTGTAAGTCAAATAAGGTATCTTGTTAAGGCCGGCCGCACATAATCGTTTCGGTCCGGCGCCGGACCAACCGTCACACACCACGAACAATAACATGTTTGAGTGTCGGCCATCTCGAGAAATTTCTTACGGTGGGACCCTATAAATTTCTTTGGCGGGACCTATATCCTATATGAAGTATGTCAAAAGCCTCGAATAGTGTTGGGTTCAAATCGATTCAAATCGAAAAATATTCTTTTTTGTTTCATTTTGGCACCGCACTTTGTGCAGTCTGCCAGTGTCAAGTATAATATTAAGAACTTTCAAGTTTTTAGAATACCAAATTAAATAATATGTCTAAAATCACAGTTTATCACACGAAATTAGTCACAGTCCAAGTCATGCCCAGGTAAAGTTGTGGTGACTTTACTATAAGCTTTTACGGAGTTTAGAAAACAACGTGCAAAGACATTTTTCACCACTATATATCACTTGCACTCGTGCATGAAATTCAACACTCATTGAATAACACACCACCAGTATTAATCATTAATTCGCGAAAAAAACACTACTTTAAGAAAATAATAGTTATAATAAGTGAATAATTCCGTGTTCCCGCCAATACTCCATGTGTGTATTTGTCGAGTGGAAGTATTTTTCACGAATAATATTTTCAAAAACTGTGTAAGTACTTCTAATAACAACAACATTTTATTATGTTCACGTTTTTATGGTGTGGCGAACCTTTTTTGGCAGACATGCAGTCTCTATGTGCGGCCTTTAATATTAATTGATAGGTTTTTGTTTTTGATTTGTATTTTTGTTTTTGATTGAAATTAGAATGAATATAATGCCTTATAATATTTTTATGTAAAACAATTATATAATACAGAGCATATTCTATCGTTTATGTCGATCCAAGATCCTGTCCCCATCGCAAGCTCCTCGTGAATGCGGTGGCCAGTGCGGTCACTCCTCAATGGATTAAAAGCCCTCTATATTTATGTTGTAGTATACTATTAAAATGAGGACCTGGATATGTCCTTAAACTGCAACTAGAACCACCGGAGGACGGGCAGCAGCATCCTCTCGGTTAACGGTGGTGAGCATTCTGCGATCCTCAAGCCGCCTGCCAAGCGTGGGGATTAAGGCAACACCTTTGTTTTGTGGTTGATAGTTTAATTTCCTCCATTGATGTGTTGTTGAAACTTTTCTTTAATAATACGTGTGACAGTAGCTTTTCCAGTACCAAGAGCATCAGCAACTCTGTCTCATACTTGCGACACTGGCATTAGCGGCCCACCATTTTGATTTTCACGTCAAGTAGACACGCAAGCGAATCTCAAATTCACGACATTCACTATTCAAAACCGTCTTTTTTGGCATTGTGTCAACAAAACATTATAACAATAACAATAACGACAAACCAATGAAAACTCAACAAATAACTTTACTATAGCAACAGATATTTTATGGAACAAAAACACGTTGCAAAGCGTGCGCACTCGTACTAAATCAAATCACTCGAACAACCAAGATAGCGGAATAAGAAAATAGTATACCACCTGTAAAAAAGTCGTATATTTGGGAGTTTGGGAGTACAAAAAAAACAATACTATCTTACATCATACAGCTTGGCTTAAATTTCCTTTGTCATATTATGACACATAGAAATATAGTTCCATTTCAAGACTTGTTTGTCAAGGTGTAGGTACACCTGACAATACGGCGAACCGTTGTTTTTTTAAATATGTCATTCACAGAATTTGTGCATTTGCAATATAAAACGATAGATTTTATGTTTATCATTTTTACCACATCCCTAGTTCAAGTCCAATTTTATTAATTTTGACGTAACCTTAGGATGTCAAAATGGAAAAATATGGTTGATGTTATGTTATTGTTTTGTGATAATCCACGCTAAATGCAGTTCCGTTTTATAGTTCAAATGTAGTTTTACTATTTACACGTACAGCTCTTATAATTCATTGTAGTTTTACGCACAGAAAACCAGTGATCTTTGTGTTACAAATAATTGTGTAACAAATAATATGATCCAAATAATATAACAAATAATTTGTCAGACGATATAACAATGTTACGCCGTGAAATTTCGTGAGCTGTCAAATCGGGCAAGCTACATTTAATATAATGTATAAGTACAAAATTTATGCACGGAGTGCCTTCCGGCGCGACCGTCCGGTTTTTCTATCAGGTTTTCCTTATAATGGCCGGCCTAATAAGATTTGTCTTCACAAATACTGTTTAAATTTTAATAATTTTTTACATACAATCCGCGGGCGGCTGGTCTAACTCTTGTGTCAAGCGTTGTAGTTATCTACATTTATTAGATGACTAAGGTTTGAATATCTGTTAGGCAGGTAGTGTACACAGCTAAAGGTAAACTCCTAGCTAGGCAGGCGTCACATTACCTACCCTTTGGTTACTACTCGGCTGTTCTGACCAAAATTTCCACCAGGAATTAGTGATCTAAGTCATTAAGTAGTAGGCTAGCGCTTGAACAACTACTTATACCTGATCTTCAGAGAAGAGAAAACATAACTGAGAAACTGACATCTAATCGTATCTAATTGTAGATTATATTTTGTAGATAGGATACCTATAAGTATACTTATGTACAATTAGCAGTGAAGACGAAAAGAGAAAGAAAGACTAGGTAATAATAAGACAATGACTGAGTAGTTAATAGACGACGCCATGTCTTAGGTACCATCTATTCTATCTATCTAATTACTCTACGAATCAAAGCACTGACTGACTAATAGACAATGCACGGCATAAGCCGCTGGTCGTACAGACTTGAAATTTGGAGGGTGTATGTGTTTTCATGCGTGAAAGAGTACCTACTAAGAAATGATTTTTCAAAATTCAGCCCGTAGGGCGGTAAAAATTAGTGACAACTATTGAAGTGAACTTATAGTTTATTATTTGGAGTGGTTATTAGTATTTGGAGAGTTAATATAAAATTAAAAATGGTGCTCACACATTTTTTCGTCAAGATTTACATAAGAGGTTGAAATGGGGGCTAAACGTTTCATGAAAAGTTATAGTGATGAAAGTTGGTTTCTGGATTGAAAATAATGGTACTGTCGCCAGGGCTGATATCGAAAGGGCTGAAACTGTAAATAAAAAAATAGCGGAATGGAAGATATTCAGGAGCGGGGCGAACTACTTCCGTAAGCAGACGGAGTCGCGGGTCTGCCTCTAGTATAAAATATTATTTTCCATCAAGATAGTTTTATTTACATTAACAGACAGTTTTATTTACTTGTTTAGCTTTATACATTTATTGTCGAGTGTGTTCAAAGAACACACGACACCACTACTACTAGACTACTACACACAATTTTTTGTGCTTTGATTTATTTATTTATACGTATGACTTCTAGTCATCCTCGGTAGTCGTTAAAAGGTATCAAATAGAAACCCAGAAAGAGTTTATTTCAATAGAAAGCGTACATTATTGCTATAGTCTAGATTCTAGAATAAAGCTTTCCATTTATAAAGGTGACACAAAGAAAGTTCGTCAGCCGAACACTCTCACCACTACAGCCTTAAAATTCTGTAGTGTGCAAGCATTACTGTGTTACCAGAGAAATTACTGGGTATGAAGAGATTTTACATCTGATATGTCAGGGTGACGGGCGCAATGCAATGAGACGTACAAGTTCAGAATTCTAGCACTGCTACTGTTAGTGGCAGGCGTGGCGCTTACCACCAGGCAAACGTCTTGCACGTCACGTTAAATGATTAATAAAAAAAAAGTTCTATGAGTTTTAATAATTCGACATTTATTTTATCTCTACCAAAAACGAAATATTGAAATTAGGACTCTAAGCTGTTTTATTTGTACGTGTGTTAAACAAAAAAGAAGGTGATGTCCATACCAAGCTTATAAACGTACAGAGGTTTGTATCTATAAAATACATACCAACGTAATATAAATAACTAAAAATTACTGTACATTTAGCGATATAAGATTTTTTGATACATTTTGTTTCGATCTCATCTGGACTCTGAACTGACTTGAATTTTATAGTTGTGTTAAAGGTCGAAACTGCGCGCCTCTCCTTAGAATCTAACTTTATAAATTTCTTAGATTTAAGGTGATTGACATTTTGTAAAGAGGCGCTCATGTTCCATTTTGCCCTTCCTAGATCTCTTCCATTAGCATTAACAAATCTGTTCCATTCCAGAAATTAATCAATCGAATTATATTTAGTTTATTTGAACAAGCGTTACGTAATCTATCGTAAATATTTTTTTTAACAAACATATCTTTAAAGTCGGTTCTCGTCATGAGTTTCACCTCCACCTTCTGACATGGTGAGTATATATTTAGAAGATTGAACATACGTACCTACCTATACTTATCTGCATTTGGCATTACTTCTACCTACTGGATGACTGTATGTACCTACTTACTTAAATCTTTTTTTTCTTCATTCTCTTCAGTTTATGTATGACATCATCGCGTTGCGTTTATATTGCTCATAGATTAGTAAATCGAACTACTAACAGTAAACTGCCTATTGTAGACTCAGAGTGCCTACTTAGCTATTATACTAGGGTAGCTACATACTTGACCATTGCCATATTTTTACTGCCTTTTCTTACTAACCCTTTGCCGGATATAGCCGACTTTGGTTAACTGGTTAATAAAAAAAAAAAGTGGTAAGTATATACAAAAATATACATTATTTAGTACGCATGAACGAGTACAAAGTACATTTGTACGAACAGTGTAGGGTAATTATTATATTAAATTGAGTTAGATCATTACATGATATAGTGTTAAAGATTACATTACTTTCAGTTTTTTTCTTGCGCTCTTTTATCTGTTCATTATTTCCACGACATAACGACAACGTAAAGTAGAAAACCTGATTACAATAATCAGTAGCTGGTCAAGTAACTCGCTCCTTACACTTTACAATAACAACAGATAAGATTCGCCGAAACGAGTTGATGTGGACATCGTTACTCTTTGACCTTCTGACGAGGCGCGGCGAACTGGAGAGTTAGCTGGTCTGGTGCTGGGCTCGCATTCGCCACACACACTCCGTGGGGATCAGTCATACGCAGCCAATTAAACGGAAGATGAAAATCTTGCTCGCCTTCGCCGGGCTTCTGGCCCTGGCTTTTGCCAACCAACCCGTGTCTCAAAGCAAAGTCGTCTGCTACTACGACAGCAAGAGCTATGTCAGAGAATGTAAGTATTATTTATATTACTTATATAATTTAACATGAATGCTGAGCGCTTTCTCAGTTGCGAATTTTGTGGGTTTTACGAAACTGGTTTTATAGTCCAAACACTGACCACTGTTTTCGGGGAATTATATGCTATGAATAATGTATGAGGTTAGAGGTAATGTCCTCTGCTGAATAAATATTGAGGTTATCTCTGGTTAATTCGTTTGAGATTAGTCCTTGTTTGCTTTAGTACCAAGGTATAAGGGGTTAAACATTATTGGAAGAACTAATAAAATAACTATTACTAAGAAAACTACCTACATCAATAAGTAGGTTGTGTAAAGGTATCTTGGAATATACTGATAAGTAGGTTCTTTAAAGGTCAAGATGATGTTGAACAAAATATATTGACAGTCATCAATAATTTTACAAAATCAAAGCAATTTATAGCAAAAACTTTGTACGTAAAGAATATTATTATATGTAGAGGTAATGTAATCATACAAAACGTATTTCCTAGTAACCAGTACCGTATAACGAAGAATTTTTCTTCTTCCGTAACTGGTTACGAGCCTCTGGTTTCGTACGCGGCCGAAGGGACTTTTTCATTATGACATAATCTTATGCAATTATCAAAATTACGGCAAACCTATAGAGGGGGAGGCCTTCGTTAAGGCACTGAACGTCATCTGGGTGATGACTTGAATCGTCAAAATATAATTATTATTTTAAAGGTACTAATAATGCCAGGTAGTATTTAATACCTACATTTTCTTTACATATTCTGTGATAGAAATAGGGTTTCAAAATTAAGGAATAGAGTAAGTTTAATTAACTGTATGTCTTCGAACAAGACATTAAAGCTCTAACCTTCATTACATCCCATTTTAGTGGAAATGAAACTTTACGCTCGTAGGTACGTAACGATTTCAAGGTGGGTCATCTAATCTTCTGGTAGAACTAACTTGTTTGGCATTGCCTTGAAAAGCAAGGTACTCAGTCATTAATTACTTGTCAGATCAGAATCAAGCCTATTCTTATTTTATTTAGGAGCGACTTACGTTATATTTCCCACCCAAGGGGCAGTAACCAGTTTGTTACCATGCCATTGAATGTAGCCTAGACTAGCTCTTGAAAAAGTGATACTAAAGTTTTTTATTACTGTCCTTTAAAATTTGTTTGCGACAAAACATAAGATACGTGGGAAGACGACGGCGAGACGTAAGGTAGCTCCAGTAACACGAAATAAAAATTGCTGTGGGTAGCACCTTACAGTGAACACATTCTAAGCACGATCAATGTTAAAAGAAGCAGTAGTGTACATTTGTACCATTTCCTTTTCAATTCCTATTGTACGTGTACATAATGTTTGATATTTTTATTTTGTTGTCAAGTATACAATAGGCTAGATGACTGGTATTTTTTTTGTACTATTAAAATGTGGCCCATAAATATAGCTGATTAATGAAAAGAAAATGAAAATCTGATCAAAAATAAGCAACTTATAAGCATTTTAATATCATGCTAGACAGAGAGAAGAAACAGAAAATCGTGACGTCACTTCTCAGTACGCCATATAAATTCTATTCTAACAAGTAAGGCGTGACGTCATGTTTTGTTTTGTGGGAAAGGGACAGAGTTGTCTCTAACAAATACTTTAAACGCTCATATATCAGAACATTATTAACCAATTTAAATTATTTTTTCAATAAACATACTATATTTACTTAAATTCTTCATCAAAGCTATTGGTTTCACCGATATAAACATCAGTCATCTACCCTATTTTCATTTATTTGAGTAATAGCTCATATTTTATTTAAGTATAATTATTAACGCTTTTTGGACACTACTTTGCACGCATAATTTAACATTTTTGAAAATAGACTGAATGTACCTAGTTTATGAAACATCATTTAATCCAAAAAACTTTTTAAACATAACATTGATAGGCGCGTCATGATTACAAGAGTTGGTTACGCTTGGAAATTGATAGAAAGCGCTTTATAGGCAGGTGTTTTTAACTTCATCGGTGGAAAGTTTATTTTTATGTAGGGTGGTAGAGAATTACTATTATCAAATAGGGCACCTCAAAGGTACCATAAGTAGGCCCATTTCAATCCAACTTTAGGTAAAAATATGCATGCCATGAAATGTCTTATCGACGAAACTAATTGCAATTATTATCGTTTGTTAGGTAAAATATGTACGTTAATGATTTGAAATTGACGGAGTAGAGTGGATGTCTGAGAGTCTGGAACAAGTCGGGGTTTATATTATACAGGGTTCGTTCTAATCAGTTAGCATCCTTTTAAGGGAATTTTCTGTACACCAAAACAAACAACTTTTACTATGGGACCAACATCGAAATCGCAAACCGGCCATAGTCAACTGTCAATCTTAGGTATACATTATGTTGTTTTTTTTTTCTAGAATTTAATGGTTTTACTCATATTAGATTATCAGGGAGAATCTGCATTAATCTATTTTCAAACCGTCAACAGCTGCACAGAACATATTCTTAAAACAAGGCACAGTACCCAGTATTCTCCTTCGAACTAGATTATCGACCGGTGGATGCAAATGACAGGGTGTCGTACAGTGTGGCGGTCTAAGGGGGAGGCCTTCGTTCAGCAGTGGACGTCTCCGGGCTGATGATGATGATGAGATTATCGACTACGCCCTCATAAAGAGCAGGTATATAGATAATAAGCAACGATTAACAAGAACACTTGATTTTTCTACTATCGGACCGCCGCCGTTGACGGCAACTGCGAAAAGTGTTGCCTGTGGAACCTCGTTAGCTATCATTAAATGCATGATTGTTAAACAATTAGGTACACAGTAAATTTTGGGCACAAATACGCAAATTACCCGCAGTTTGAAATGTTCGCCCGTATGCTTGCCACAATCAATCACCTCGTTATCGCAATTCTCTTTGATTTCCGATGCAACAATGTAAGCTTCAAATGGGGCGGATGCTCTAACCAATGAATATGAAAATGGTTACTGTGCGACCAAATTTTGTACGTAGGTATTGTATTCAAAATTTTAACTTATTAGAATGAATAATTTAATAACTTGTTCAGAATTGTATTCTTTCCTAACAGTGGAATACGCTGCCCGAGTGGGTGTTTCCCGATAGATACAATCTGGGTGTCTTCAAGTCGCGAGTGAAACGGTTTTATCTAGGCAAGCGTGCTCCATCGTAGACCGCGTCTACGCTGATGATAAGCGTGGACGTAGTAAGAGTATAATGCTAAGCCCATTATACATGAAAAATCTTAAAATCACACGCATAGCACACGCGTTCCATAAGACAATTTTCATCACACTTGCGAGGAAAAAAAACGTCAACAAATATTTGCGGAAAATGGCGCCCAAACCATGTGACATTTTCTTTAGCCGCATAAAAACTCTTTTGTAAAAAAATTGTATTAAGTACCCGGCTATATTAAGAATAATATATTTTTAAACATACATTATAATTTGCAGTCAGATACAAACTTAAGGGGGCGACTAATGCCAAAAGTAAGTAAAAGGTGTATTTTTAAACACATAGTTTAATGATAAAGAACGTAAATATTCAGATTAAAAAAATACTATAGGTAGGGGAAAACCCTAAAGAAGCCGAGTAACCGAATAGAATTTTGGAAAATAATCTGGATTATTTATAAAAAAATATACAAATTACCAACAAAAAAACTGTTTTAATTCAAATGCTCTAAATTATCAGCCACAGCACCACATTATTTTTTACGAATTACATAGCCAAACTAATGTTTTAGCACAGTAGCCGTTTATTTTTTTATTTCATGCCTACATTTTGAATAATTAAATAAAATCCCACCTAAATTGCTCAAAGCCATCATCATCATCAATTGTATCATGCGATTTTCGACTCTAAACTAATGCAAGACGCGCGGGTGAAATCTGATATTTTTCTGGCATTAGTCGCACTCTTAACCAGGTTATACCTATTATAGCAGTGCTGTAATGTAAAGTAAAGTGCACGTGTCATATCTTGGATTATGAGCCTAAAACCGATGTATAAGATCCACTTTACGAGCAAGTGTGATGAAAAAATGTTTACGTGTCTATTTCTTGTGGCATGTAGAAACCTAGATGTTAATCATATGTAAATGTACTCGAATCTGAAGTATATAATTGATTGACATATTTTATGAGATATTTTCTGACGTCAATATCAGGAGAGATCTTGCCTCGTATTCTTAAATCTGAACCCAGTCGAAAAGGCTTCGATTTCAACGTACTATCTCTGTTTTCGTCATCCTAAATGCAGAATATAGCGGCAGTGAAAGTAGTTTACGAATTAAAACTTTTCCGATTGGTTTATTCCACAAGTAAAACGAAATAAAACGTGTTCTTAAAAGTGTCAGGGTTTTAATACGGTAGCAAATCATGCGCGTCAGAAGTATCACGCCGTTCTAAGTTATCTAAATTATACCTAAATGTTTTTTCTACATTCACCTTGATCTCTAGATTGCTATTTATTGATGCAGGCCATTGGTATAGTGACAACACAACAAGTTTATACTTAATTAGGTAGGTACCTAGATAACTAAAGCTTGTACTTATTTTATTTATTCTGCGTCAGCGTACTATGTAATTTACTTACGATTATTGGCGTAATTAAATGAAGAACTAGGCAAATTGGACTCCACACAAGATAGGTATGTTATAACATTATCAAACATAGGTAGGAAGGTAGGTACTTACGAGTATGATAGACTTACGGGTCAGAGTAGCGTAATCAACGAAGACCGGCTTGCTGTTATATTCATAAAATTATAATATCTAAAAAAGTTATAATTTTTTTGTTAGGCACTTAAATTACGTAATTACGTTATTAACTATCCCCAAGAAATACTTGATATAACCTATTGTGTATCGTATATGTATGGAACATGTCAACAAGATAAACTTTGACAAACAAGGCCTTCTAGTAATTCTCAGAATTGAATAAACATTTGATTCAATTCTATACCTAACTATAAATCACATGCTACGTTGGAGGAAATTGTTAGAGGAGAGCATATAAAAACTAGATCACGGAAACGTATCTCGGTATACCTATGAATGTCTACGTGTAGGTTTTGAGCGCGTGTTTATTAAGTTGCAAGCATACGAATATCTATATTTTTGCGACTCGCAACTATTTTATCGGAAACGTATACTCTATAACAGATGTTAATTTGTATTTGGATAGTTCATTTGAAATTATAATTATAAATCTATTAGTTAACATTACAATACAGCCAAAAAAATAAAATAAAATAACAATCAGTCAGAAAATAAGCCGCCCCTCACTGCACCTGGTGAAAAAGCGCCCATTATGCTGGCTGCATTACCACGCTGGATGGTAATGGACAACCTTTGGACCAGGTACAAGCCAGCGCGGGAAATATAACAAATTAATATTGTCAAGAGAAATTTAATCTTGAAACGAAGAACACAATGTCGCATTCGATAAATAATCTGTTGCGTGCCAAACAATTACTTTGATACAAGTGTATTATGTATTATAGGACGCCCACGACTTCGTCCGCGTACGGAAGAAATTCGGCTCGCTCCCAAATTTTCCACTTTTTATCCCCCCCCCCCCCCCTTGAATGAACTACCCAAATATCAATTTTCATCACCATAACTTCAAAAACAAAGAACTTTCCATACAACATTCCACCCCCCCTTCCCCCTTAAATCGTCCCTGTCAACAAATATCATAAACAGTATTTTTTATTTTAAATGTACAATCCAAATCCAAATTTTTGTGACTTAAACTCCAAAAACAAAGGACTTTCATACAAAAGTTTCCTCCTTTCCCCCCCGGTAGGGGTTGAATTTTGAAAAATCCTGTCTTAGTACACCCCTACGCATCGAAAAGAATACACCCTTCAAATTTCAAGTCTGTACGACCAGTGGTTTGGGCTGTACGTTGTCTGTCAGTCAATCAGTCAGGACAGAGCCTTTTATATATATAGATATGGGGTAACAGATACAGTCCTCACATTAATTAACTATCTATAATTTTTTGCGCAGCTTAGTAAGTAACGAGATGAGAAAGTCAAAAAGTAAATCATTGTACTTAACATTGTGAATATCTTTTACTAAAGGGCCAACCCAACAAAATGTACTAGGTAAATATGTATATAAGTATTCTATCATATTACAAGCTTAATTTGCTTAGTTCGGGGCTAGATGGCGCTGTCTGAATAATGGCAACCGATATTTATTTCAATTAATTACCTACATTTTAATTTAATTTCTTTATTGTAAATTGAAACCCAAAAATCGGGAAAATAAACTATTCCATTTCGTCGTGGGCGAGCTACATTTTACTATGGAATGGCCGAATTTTTGGGCTGGTATAACTATCCCTGTCAAGGTATCCCTGCAGGGCTAGGATGCGCGCCGACGGAAGATTTCCTCGATTCTTAAAAACAGGACAAGGCTACGAATCTGTAAAAATTTGTCTCGTTTTCGCACGACATAAAGACACGACAAAATTTTCTCGCGGTGCGCATCCTAGCCCTGCTGGTAGGGATATTTTTTTGGCTTAATGATACCTTACGCTTTGCCTCGTATTATTAGTACATCCCATAATTTAAAACGTCAACAGCATAAAACCAATTCATGCAACCGACAATGCAAATCATCTCAATTGATTTAAGCTTCAAGTGAATGTCCTCCAATCAGCCTTAACTAACAAATGTAGGTATGTATGACCTATAAGCCAAGATCTAGAGTACGTGCAGTAATTGTTTATTGTATTATTTTATCGTTTCACCTTGTATATTCTTGGTCTCTGAGGAAAATAATATAAACGATACTTCAAGGCTTCAAGGTGCTATGCAAAATTACCAAATAATTTTGTGCTGCCAATCTTAAAATGTTGCACAACCTTGCCATTACGATGATTAATATAGACATTTGAAAAGCGCTTTACTTTTAATTATTTGTTATGACTCAATGTTGGCCAAAGGTGTCCCTAATTCTACGTCATGGCCATCATAAGCTAGTAATACACAATAATAATAAACTATTAATGACAAAACGATTGTCGCCTATGAGATGAAATTGATAATAGTCTATGATTATGAACTAAACCGGCTCACAAAACTTATTTTGTTGTAATTTCCCAAGGAAGTACCTAGTGCACCTTGTTGTTATTTTTTTGCCATAGCTTGAAAAAAAAGTAACAGGTAAAGAAATTAAGTGGGAGGCCACTGTCGCAAAATAAATAAATTAAATGAAAAATAAATACTAGCAGCCCTGAGTAGGTCTGAGAAAGATGATTGGTGAAAATGGATGAATTTCACCCACTTTCGTGATTTTCACAGTAGGTATTAGGAATTTAAAAAAACCGTTTAAAAGTTTTCTCTAAACGGATTCGTTTTTTTTGACATGATGTACCACCTAACTGTGAAATAAATTGTTTTTCTTAGTTGGCATCGCACTTTGTGCATTCTGCCAGCGTCAAGTTTATGAATTTTCAAGTCTTTTTTAACTAAAATCAAGTCAAATATGTCATGAAATCATAGTCACGAAATTAGTCATAGTCGAGTCTAAGTCATGCCCTAGTAAAGTGGTGGCGACTTTACTATGAGCTGCTACGGAATTCCGCAAAACTCCGAAATACTATTTGTGTCACTGTCGACTACGAGTATTACGCGTGTGCATGTACCAGAATCTCTGTTTAGGCCAGATACTTTAATTTCCTTGTCAAACTAAATCACATTGGCATCAATTCGTTTGTACTATTCTTACAACCAAACTGACCAACCAGTTCTGTAATCGATGTCATTAAAAACATAGAGATATAGGCAGCGACAATGATAAAATGATGAATTCCATTATCACCGTCGCTGGGTATAGGCAGGTAAAATTATTCAAAGCTGATAGCAACGTCCTAATTCAAGACTATACCTTTACCTACCGGTAGTTTTACATTTATGCCACGTATTACACAAATGTCGGTGCGAATTGGCCAAAGTAAACAAGTTGTCTTATCATTTTCCTCATACGACTGCGCTGGCCAAACATAGAATTGCCCAATGCCCATGTAACCTCATCCTTTATCCTTGTTATGAGGTTACGTCACCAGGCTCCGGCCGCTAAGTGGTTAATGTGTCGGAAACAATGGAACACTTGCTTTATACACGTTTATAAATTAATGATCTTAAGCATAAAACACTAAAACATATTTTAAACCTATTTTAGTTGAAAAGTGTTTAGTCAATTTCTTTCGAGCTACGAATTGAGTTTGAAAAAAACGCATTTTTTTATAACTAAAATTGGTTTTAAATACGTTTTAGTGTTTTATGCATAAGGCGGTTAGTGTATAATAAGCATAAATGACACGAAGGATCTCAAGCTAATTCGGAAGTATATTATTATGTCAAGAATTATCAAATAAAATCATATTTTCGGGGAAAATTCTAATAATAGCTGCAATTGATGTTGCGGTTGTTGTTGCGTACTGAAAATTATACTACACACTTGTGTTCCTATTAATTTATGTTAATTTTGGAACAGCAATAGCTAACAAATGCCAGATGTTTTAGTCCTTGCAAGCGTAGAGCTTGGAAACATAAATCCTAAAAAACTTTACAAAACAGTGATTCGAGTTGCCAGGAACCCCTGGCAACATTTTATGTTCAACAATTTCTCTAAGCGCACCTGTAAAGGATATTCATTACTTATACTTACTAACTTACTTACTATTTTTGTGTTTACTTATCTCACACATGACAAACGTAAGTGTCATGCAGTCCTTTCGTGACTAATAGTATCTAATAATATGAGTATATACGATTGTATGTATGTATTATAAGTACGAGATCCATATTATGCGATAGGTGAGCACAAACAACTGGGGCGATGATTCATACTTTTAACTGTCAGCAGGGCTAGCATGCGCACCGCGAAAAAATTTTGTCGTGTCTTTATGTCGTGCGAAAACGAGACAAACTTATACAGATTCGTAGCCTTGTCCTGTTTCTAAGAATCGAGAAAATTTTCTCGCGGTGCGCATGCTAGCCCTGCAGGTCAGTTGAACGATACCGCCAAGGCAGAATAGGCTTGATCTAGCATCAGCACTATCGAAAAACAGTTTACTAACGAACAAACCTTCTGATTACCTATTAGCCTTTTCTGATCGTTAGATCTCATTAGATAATTTCCTTAGTGACTCACAGGCCGGTCAGCTTCATTCAGCGATGTGGAACATTACAATAGCAAATAGACCTCCTTTAAGGTTTTAGTATACCTACTTACTAGCAATTTATAAAATCACTAGAGGTCGCCCGCGACTTCGCCCGCGTTCGAAAGAAATTCGCCCCCCTCCCAGATACTCTTATCTTCCATGCCGCTGGGTTAATTACTCTTTTTAAAAAGTCTATCCAAATACCAATTTTCATCCCTATAACTTCAAAAACAAAAAGCTCTCGACACAAAATTTCATCCCCCATTTCGTTTGATATCCCACTTCACACCATCATGACGAAAAAAAATTTTTTACAACATTTTTTCTTTCAAAATGAACTAATAAAATGCAAATTGTCAAGACTAAGTTAAAAAACAAAGACGTTTCATAATAAAGTTTTTACGCATTTATACCCTCTTAATAAATACACCCTCCAAATTTCCTGCTGTTTAGGCTGTGCGTTGCCTGTCAGTCAGTAAGTCAATTATCATGTTACCAGATAAATTACTGGGTATGAAGAGATTTAACATCTAATATCTCAGGGTGACGAGCGCAGTGCAGTACGGCGCAGGATTGTGTGCGCAAGTTCACAATTCTGGCACTGCTACTGTTAGTGGCAGGCGTGACGCTTACCACTAGGCGAACGTCTTGCTAGACTCGTCCCATGAAAGTATTTAAAAAAACAAAAGAAGATAAATGCTATGGAAGAGGACTATTAACTGATGGTGATAAATAGAGGTCTAACGCAACTGCGGTTGCAAGTGCTAATGGTTTCTATCATGGCTTTTACACTAAAATTCTATTATCAATGCATAGCTCTCAGTGTTGCCGTTAAATTTTCGACTTTATTTCTAAGAAGAGCAAGTGCATTGTACGCTAAAACTCTCGGCGTACAGACCTTTTACCTGGGCCACTTCTATAACGTGCTTTAATGGATCTTAACAAAACTAATCGATTCAATTGGTTAAACGTCTCAGAAGAACGACGATACCTTGAGACTAATCACCTCAATTCGCTGTCTAATTGTACCGTTACGTTACTTAAAGTCATGAATGGCTGGCTTTAGAACTTCGCTTTAATTTAATCAGAAAATAGCGTAATATAGCTGTAGTTCTGCAGTATGATTTCGGGAAGATTCAGTTTACTTTTAGTTATTTGTATAAAATATGACCGTTAGTACGAGTACCTACGCATAATACCGCCTCTAGTGTAATGACCAACATAGCGCACTTGTATCATAATGTACTATTATTTTTATGTGTAAGCAGACTAATCTTTCCTAGTTTGGTACTTTCGTAATATAATACTTACATAAAACCCAAAATGTGTATTAATTATAAGCATTATAACAAATAAAAATGCTAGTTAAATGCCATGTTAATAAAATGTATACCTACATTTTATTGACATGGCGTTGACCAAATGTAGAGCTCCATTATACATAGCAATTTTTGCATAGGTAATCAACGAACATAAATTTCGTTGTCAGCTAGGATTAAAAGTAAATGTAGTTCTTTTCTAATTTAGTCTATCTTAAACCCCCTTTTTTTTGTTTTTTTTTTTGGATACGAAATAATTTATTTGGATAAGGTTTCATACAAAAGTATGGATAACGTGGATAATTTTGGTCGGCCCTATATCCCTTTTATACATATATAGGTATATTCACTAAAACACACTGTATGTCTTATTACTATAATTATATGCCTTTGTTAACCAATATAGAATTAACTTTATAGGAATTTGTGTGTAAACTAAACTAGAAACATAAAGTCTACTCACAGACGAGTCTACAGTTTACCGATGTAGTTTACTACTGTTTCGGATATATTTGAGCGCTGACCTGAAATCCACATGTTTCTAGCACGAAATAGAAACACGAAACTTATCAAGTTAGAAGTTCAGTCCCCAAATACATAATTATTTACATACGTTTTGCCGAACCAGTATTTTAGTTATAAGTTAGAGTCGACGTCAACATCGTAAATTAGTTGAGGGTTGTATTTATCCAGCGCAAGCCCGCATGCTGCCAAACGACTTGGATCCCGCGCTGTCTTTCTGCACCCACTTGGTCTACGGGTTTGCCGGAATCCAGCCCGACACCTACAAGATGGTGTCTCTTAACGAGAACTTGGATATTGACCGGTCCCATGAAAATTACCGTGCCATAACCAACTTCAAGACCAAGTACCCTGCAATGAAGACGCTGCTTTCGGTCGGCGGTGACGTAGACACCGAAGACGCGGAAAAATATAACCGCTTGGTAAGTAATTTGTGAGATTTAACTTAAGAGTTAACAAAAGTGATATTTTAATCTTTATAGCCATCTTTGTTTTCTTTTATATTAGACCTGGGTATGTCCTAAAACTGCATCCAAAACCACCGGAGGACGGGAAGCAGCGTCCTCTTTGTAAACGGTGATGAGCATTCAGCAATACCCAAACCGCGTGCTAAGCGTGGGGGTTATGGCATCCCCTCCCTATTAAGGGAGAGGCCTTCGTGCAACAGTGAGTGTTTTCTGGCCGATGATGATGATGATCTTTATACTAATTTCGTTAACCAATGTAAAGCTAAAGTCCTACTGTTAAGCGTTTCACAGAGAAGTCTTCAAATACAAGCTCTGTTAATTAGATTTGTACAGGCAGGGATGAGCTGTAAATCCGCTCTTGCACTATTTAATTAACGGAAACCTTTGATCTATATCTTGGCTTATCTTGACTACCGTAGCTCAGTAGTATGTATGTTTTGAAAGCTGTAGGGCGTGGGTTCGATTATTGCTGAACATATTTTTATTATTGCAATGGAGTGACGAGCGAGACGATAGCCTGCGACACGCATGCCCTTAAAAATTATAAATACGAGTAGCAGTGCCAGAATTGCTTGTTCAGTGTCTGGGTGTTGTATGTTTTATAAGTAGATATTTATTTATAAAGATATTTATCTACTTCTAAAATATACAAGATCCAGACAGTTTTATAACAAGGTTTTTATAGGTCGCCCGCGAATTCATCCGCGTACGGAAGTAATTCGGCCCAGTCCCAAAACTCACTACATTTTTTACCCTCCCTCAACCCCACCTTGAATGAACGAACCAAATATAAATTTTCTAAATTATAAATTTAGAAAATTTGGATTTGATAGCTAATTTAAAATAAAAAATGAATTAAAATTATTTTTCAATATTTCGTTGACAGGGACGATTTAAGGGAGGGAAAGGGGGGGGGGGGTGGAATATTGTATTGAAACTAACTTCTTTGTTTTTGAAGTTATAGTGATGAAATAAGATATTTGGGTAGTTTATTCAAGGGTTTGGGGGATTTGCTCGGCATGATTTAAATTAATCATGAAAAAATCAATGAATTTTGGGAGCGGGCCGAATTTCATCCGTACGCGGACGAAGTCGCGGGCGACCTCTAGTCTACTTATAAAACATACAATACTCAGACACTGAACAAACAATTCTGGCACTGCCATAATTGTTAAGGGCAGGCGTGATGCAGGCTATCGTCTCGCTCGTCTAGTCACTCCATTGCAATAATAAAAATATGTACATAACATTTACAAAAAAAAGCCAAGCGTAGTAAGTAGGTAGTGTATTATTTATATTGTTTTACAAGCACAGTATAAGCTTTGCTTAGTTTGGGGCTAAATGGTCCTGTGTAAAATATCCACCAATATATACGAAGTGTAACAAAAACTGTACTGTAAACAATACTGAATGGTATGCATGTACTTATCATTATGAACAACTTTTACTATAGGCCATCTATGAAAACACGGAACAAAACCAGCTGTTCCATACATTTTGTCCAAGGTCAATGAACTTTTTGCATGGGACAGCTGATATTTTTTTCACGATTTTAGGGTTGGCCCCATAGAGAAAGTTGTTAATAATGATGAGTATAGGTAAATAAAATACCCTTCAGTATTGTTGAACCTTTTTGTTACATATTGTATAACATCTTGTATATAATATAATATATAGGATCTCTGTGTATGAAATATGTATTTGTCTATTAATACATTTATAATTACGTTGTATTTTCAAGATTTTTAACAAGCTCATAAGTGACCTAGGTATAGATGGTAAGCGAAGAAAAACGAAACTATCCTACGAAGGAACAGAAACACTTTGACTACATGGCAAACGACATGATTAGAAATGACGTCCTCTTACCTAAAACAGTAGGTACCTCTATAGGTATATACGTTAACGCATGTACATCGCATTCAGAAAGAGTTCAACGATAATACGTCATCTGATGAATTTCATTTAAAGCTTTTTCAATAAAAACCGGACTGAGGCAGGTTCCCGGTTTTTATGTTTGAAATATGAAAGGGTTATACAGGCCACACGTTCAGTCCTTCGAAACAATTTTTCACAAAAATTCAAAGCGAGGAGGATTCACAGTATGCGCGCAGAAAAAAAACAGTAAGTATCTATAGGAGCCTAAAAGTGAATTACTTGCAATCGTTTTTTTGTCCTTAAATCAATAAACTTGTTGAACTGTTAGACTAGAAAATAATCTAGAAGTCGTAATAAAGCAATTTAAAAACCTTGTTCCCCATAGGGAATAAGTGCATTGTCAGTTGTCACGCTGATTGATGACGCTAAGTTTTTTTTTTTTTTTTTTTTTTTTTGTTTTTGGCATCGCACGTTGTGCATTCTGCCAGTGTCAAGTTTATGATTTTTGCAAGTATTTCTATGAAAATCAAGTCAAATATGTAATGATATCACAGTCAGTCACACGAAATTAGTCATAGTCGAGTCCAAGTCATGCCCTAGTAAAGTTGTGGCGACTTTACTATGAGCTTCTACGGAGTTTTGAAAACAACACAAAAAGACATGTTTCACCACATTATATCACTTGCCCACACTCGTGCATGTAATTCAACACTCAATGAATAAAACACCACCATTTTTAATCATTAATTCGCGAAAATACACAAGTTTAAGAAAATAATAGAATGCAACGACATGATTTTTCCGTGTTCCCGCCAAAACTCCGACGCTAAGTTTTGGCCATAGCTGCTAGTGCTCCTGTCACCCGGCCACGCCCCCAAACCCTCCAAACGTTTCGCCAAATCTCTATACATAAAAGAAATAGTACAAAGGCAGCCGGCCCCCTCCAACTTAGAGACACGATCACAAAACGTCGCAAATCAACGATCTTATATGTTACACACGCCGTGGAAAAACGATTAAACAAAACGTAGGAAAAAAATTACGAGTATTCTCTAAATCGCACAATAAAAACTTGTTAATCTACGAAATACTCTCAATAGGATCTTGAATCTTTGTATCAACGATCTTATGTTCTTTGTATAATAATTGAACAGATTATAAGGGAGAAACTATACGCTTAAAATTCAAAAAATAACTATTATATTAACTGTAAAGAAGAAATACCTAAACTATTGAGCGTTGAAACCATTTTATCTGAGACCGTTGCGTTCTTGCCGTTTGGCCTCCCAGGCATGGGGATATGCGAGCTGAGGTAGAGTGGACTCTTAATACCCATATTAGTGCCGTTTGTGGTTTCAACCAGGCCTTGATAACGTTACCAATTCACATTAAATTTACCGGTAAGTAACGTTATTTCCTCAGAGTCACACAACGGGCAGTGGAGAGAGCTATGCTCGAAATTACTTTGCGCGATAAAATCCGGAACGAGGATATTTGCCAAACCAAACCAAAACCAAAACCAACAAACCAAAGTTGGTGAACCAAAGTCACCGACATAGCTCGCAGGGTTTGCAAGTGGCAATGGGCATTGGGCAGGCCACATCGCTCGAAGAACTGATAACCGAAGGGGAAGAAAGGTTCTTGAGTGGCGACCGCGAACCGGAAGACGCAGCTTAGGAAGGCCTCCCACTAGGTGGATCGCCGACATTGTAAAAGTCGCGGACAACCGGTGGATGCCCATTGATGGCAGTTTGTCATACAATGCGGCGGTCTAAGGGGGAGGCCTTCATTCAGCAGTGGACGTCTCCGGGCTGTTGATGATGATGAGATGATGATGGATGAACGTTATTGTCGTAATGCCTTAACAATTATGATTTGGTAGCGATACTTATTAACTTAATAACACGTTAAAATATTGTTAACAAATAACGCTATTTTAAAAGTTAAGCACATATACCGTTACCAATTAAACGTTATGTTTAACGATATATTATGCGACGTTGCCGTTTAACGGTGAAGCGGCCTGAGCTGCGGCACGCCAACGGCACGCGAGCGACCGCCCGCCCGTGCCTAGGCGCATGCTCTCAGCGTCAATGCAGTCTGACAATCTCTGCGTTTAGACGAGCGAATGGGGTGGTAACAAAACTTACTCATAACGGTAAAAGTATCGGTAACACGGTTAACGTTATAATTAACGATAAAATGTTCCAGAAAACACGTTAAATTTGATAACGATACTTTTTAATTAACGTTATTTACATCAAGCCGCTGGTAACGAAACTATTTTTTACCGGTATTTCTAGCTCTGGTTTCAACTTTAGTTTGTATTAACGCCAACACGATCATTTGTCCCAGAACTAACAGCAACTTGGAACAATAAAATACATTTAAGTTAAACTGACTACATTCTAAAGTAAGCTGTGGTATTAAGCTCCATTAAGTTTGAGTCAGCCTATAATAATGTAAGTGGTAAGCTAGAAATGCAAATAATTCAAGATTCGCAAGGGTTTCATTATCATAAAGTAGAAGCCTATTTCACTTTAAAATCCGATACGCTAAAATTACCTACAGTTTTACAGTTCAATGTATAATTGTACCTATAATAACAAAAAACATTATAATTATATTCATATTGTAATTTCACAATGCGATTTTTCATCACACTTGCTCGTAAAGTGGATCCTATTACATCGGAGGCTTAGGCTCCTAATCCAAGCTATTACGCACGCTTTTTACTTTACATTACGGCACTAGTGCTATAATAGGTATAACCCAAAAAAGTCAAGTTTGTACGTGACTGAAATTAGACGTATGTATACAAAGCACTCTTAAAATAGCCGGGTAATACTTACAGTTTTTTTGTTATACCAACAAAGAGTTCTTATGCCACTGAAGTAATGTCAACTTGCGCGCGCATTGCTGGTTTGGACGCCATTTTACGCAAATGTTTGTTGACGTTTTCGATGTGTGTTTTTCGCTGTATTGTCGCTGGTTGATTACTATAAAAAAAAAAGTTTTTCCTCGCAAGTGTGATGAAAATAGTCGTATGAAACTCTTGTGCTATGTTAGTCATAACACTCTCGGCTTCCTTATCGTGCTCGCCTGCGGCTCGCCCGCATAACACCGCCTCTAGTGTAATGACCAACATAGCGCACTTGTACTCGTATCATAATGTACTATTACTGTCAAATCACTGAGCCCTACCAGTAGCTGATTACAATAAATAAATAAAAATTGTAGACATTGCACACAGCGCCATCTAGCCCCAAACTAAACAAAGCTTGTACTATGGGAATCAGATAGATGAGATAGGTACCTATACTTATTTTTTGTAAATACATACTTATAATACAACGCCCAACAAGCGTACGTATTATTAATTACGTGCTCAACAAACTTTATAATTATAATTTTAGTTGGAGTCCCCGCAAGCTCGCACTGCGTTTGTGAACTCTGCCGTACTTATGGCAGAACAGTACGGCTTTGATGGTATAGACCTCGCCTGGCAGTTGCCTAGAATCAAGCCAAAAAAGATCCGTTCCACTTTCGGTAAGTAAGATTCAAACAACAACAACATTTTTTTTATCATAAATGATTTCGATAGTTCAATTGGCTTGGTTATACTAAATGTACATGTATACAATTGATGTATTTGTGGGATACTCTAGGATCTATCTGGCACGGATTCAAGAAGACATTCGGCACCACGCCCGTGGACGAGAAGGAGGCCGAGCACCGCGAAGGGTTCACAGCGCTCGTCCGCGAGTTGAAACAAGCTCTCAGCGTAAGGCCCAATAAGCAGCTCTCCATCACTGTTCTGCCCAACGTAAACTCTACCGGTAATTATGATTTTTCATCTCTATACCTCACTCAACAGCCAGAAGACGCCCACTACTGGACGAAGGTCTCCCCCTTTACAGGGAGGGGTTGCCATAATCCCCACGCTTGGCAGGCGACTTGGGGATCGCAGAATGCTCACCTCCGTTAAATAAGAGGACGCTGCTACCCATCCTCCGGTGGTTCTGGATGCAGTTTTAGGAGATCATCATCCCATGCCCATTGCCACTTCAACTTTGGTTCTTTGGCGAATATAATCGTTCACGATTCTATCGTGCAAAGTAACTCCGAGCATTAATTGCTCTCTCCATTGCCCGTAGCGTGACTCTAAGTTTCTCCAAAAGGCCAGCAGTTAAATACCACGTTTCAGTTACATATGTCATCACTGGCAACACATACACATGATAAGGAGTAGGTACGAGATAATTCGGATTAATCTCAGTAGATACAGGAGCCAGATCAACGATGGATCTAGTGAGATTTTATTTTCTCATTGGATTCAACTGAAATAATACTAAAAGAGGCAAACAAGGGAAACAACAAACGCGCTCCACGTTTTTTTTGTACAGTCAAGTGACAAGACGAGCAAGACGTTCGTCTGGAGGTTAAGCGTCACGCCTGCCACTAACAGTATCAGTGGCGAAATTGAAAAAGTAAATTGGAGTAGTATTGTTATAGTATCGTCAATGTTTCACTTCAATTTGTCTAATAGAATAGAAAATTTTACATTAAGCTTGATTACCTTCGATCAGTCTATACTTGATCAAAGCTTACACTCAACGACGGTGTTCATATTATCACTGTCGCTGATTACATTAAAGTTATAATGCCCTAAACAAGTAGTCATAACTAGTTGCTCCCGGGGTCTCGCGCTGTGATGAAATATACTATTAAATGAAAGTTTGTCTTTGTCATTCATTACTCTACATCCACTGCAAACATCACGTGATGAAACTGCTTGAAAGAATAACAAACATACCAACAAACACACTTTCGCATTTATAATATTAGGTAGCTTGGAGGACCTATCTATTCTAAATAAATGATCAACGATTTGTACAGAAGTAGGTATAGAGATTGTAAAGATTGTTGTAGAGTGTATAGCGATTGGACCTGGGTATGTCCTAAAACATATACCTAGAAATAGCGCGATAGAATCTTGAACGAGGATATGCGCCAAAGAACCAAAGTTACCGTCATAGCTCGCAGGGTTTGCAAGTTGAAGTGCACATCGCTCGAAGTACTGACAACCGATGGGGAAGAAAGGTTCTTGAGTGGCGATAGGAATGCCTCCCACTAGGTGGACCGACGACATTGTAAGAGTCGCGGGCAACCGGTGGCTGCAAATGGCAGGTTGTCGTACAGTGTGGCGGTCTAAGGGAGAGGCCTTCGTTCAGCAGTGGACGTCTCCGGGCTGATGATGATGACTCCTTATCGTTTATAGACAGGTACCTTTGTCTCTACTTACTGGCATAGAGAAAAATGGCTACTACATGACTGTATAATTCAATTGGTCATGTGGGTGTGATTTACACCTATTTATAAAAGTACCTGCATATTATCTGCGTTTATCCACTGGATCTTAATCATAAGGATATTGGTTTGACCTTGTCTGGTCAGTGTATTGTTTATTTGGACTCGACATCGCTTTAGTATTCTCAGTCAAATGTTTATTTTTAGATTGTTCGGTCTTTTATTAATCTATCTGTGTCTGAAATAAATCAAATATAAGTTTCCTTCTGTAGTTATAAATGTACAGTATGATACTTGTAATATTACACATCTGAAAGAGAGTGTAATCAGATCAGAAATCATCGTTACAAATATATCTGGAAAACCCCGAGGAAAATTTAAAATTTAATATAATTAACATAATGCCCTTCATATCTAAAATATTTTATTGAATGTATTTTGGTAAATATGTTCTCAAATATTCTGTCGCTAAGTCAGAATAACAATCATTTCCGAAAAATATCGTTAGGTACCTACCTAGTTTCCTGGCTACGAGCACAGAATAAATAATACTACTACGTACAGAAAGTTCAATCCGCAAAGGAATTGAAATAAATAAGGACTCAATCTACTAGGCAATAAAGTAGCATTCAAGTCGCACAGCGCTGGATACAGCTCGCAATATTCACCTAGATATACCGCTCTCTTTCTATCACGTATGCTTAGTTACGTGCGACGAGACTAGCGTGCGGGCGGCCACTGACTTCAGCCTTGCAATGTCCTCCCGGACGGAGCGCCGCCCGAACATACCTCAACTGCGGAGTGACACCCCCCTGCTACGAGTAAAAAAGAATCAAACGATATCTAAGGTCATCAACCACAGCTTTAGCAGATTCCTAAACACAGTAAGCCAGAGAAATGACTGGGTATGAAGAGATTTAACATCTAATATCTCAGGGTGACGAGTGCAGTGAAGTGCGACGCAGGATTGTGTTCGCAAGTTCACAATTCTTTTCACTTTCACTCACAATTCACTGCTACTGTTAGTGGCAGGCATGATGTTTACCACCAGGCGAACGTTTTGCTCGTCTCGTCACTAGAAAGCTTAAAAAAAAAGATACTTTTTCATGTGCAGTTGGGAAAAATAATGCCGCTGCAACTCTGTTCTTTGAATTACTTTGTAGATCTTAACAAAAAAAGCTTTTCCATAAGGGCTATAAAATTCTACAAAGGTTTAGAAGTCCGCTAAAACGAAATTGCTCGAAAGCTTTTTCATTAATTTCGTTTTAATTAAGCTAGGTTCGTTATTCTCAATGCGATTTATAATGTCTTATTGTTATCTGGAAAATTCCCCGGGGTTCCATTAAAGTATTTTTAACTTTTCCACTTTGGAAAATAGATGCGTAGACATTGGAGTAGAGTCGAACTTTTCGTTTCGAATAAAATTGAAATTTTTGTTACGTTAATTGAAAATGAAAAATAATTTATTGACAACTCTATCAAACTCACCTAGGGTTGCCTTACTAGGCAAAGCCTGTATCAAGGCAACCTGTATTAATAATAAACAAATTACAATAAACCTCAGTAGCAAGACAGTTAAATTTTTGACTACTTTATAAATGTTCTCTCAATGGTTATATAACTAATACAGTTTTTTTTAATCTTTTTATTCTACTTTTATCAAAACGACGACGATGAGACGTCGTCGACCGTGTAGTATACAAACAAACATACGTACATAGAACATCATTGCATATGTAAGATAACTTCTGAAAAGTGGGATAATGTAAATTTAAAACAGCTGTGAGCATACAACGGCGTGAGCCAGTAAAATTATAACAACTTTACCGGAATGATTTCATAAAAAAGAGTACAGCCATTTAGTTGAAAAGTTTATAAACAGAAAGAAGGATCATCATCATCATCATCATTAGCCCGGAGGCGTCCACTGCTGAACGAAGGCATCCCCCTCAGACCGCCACACCGTACGACAACCCGCCGTATGCAACCACGGGTTGCCCGCGACTTTTACAATGTTGTCGGTCCACCTAGTGCGGCCTTCCTACGCTGCGTCTTCCGGTTCGCGGTCGCCACTCAAGAATCTTTCTTCCCATCGGTTGTCAGTTCTTTCAGCGATGTGGCCTGCCCATTGCCACTTCAACTTGCAAACCTTGCGAGCTATGTCGGTATCTTTGGTTCTTTGGCGAAAAAAAAGAAGGATAATAAAAAACGATAAAATACATTTACAGTTTTAATACTCCAAACTAGACTCTATTTAAGAAACAATATTAAACAGATACGGGTATAGGTATAGGTAGTCTAACCAAATCTTCATAGACAACTGCACTAAATAATAAGCTTATGTTGCTTAGAACGATTAATGTAAAAAAATATGCCTAACCAATCGTATGGCGGAGGCATCGCGAGTGAGAAGGATGAATGCTGTCAAGACTCTGGTCACTTTTCTCTTTCTTGTGTGGGTTTTAGATTAGGTTGCTTTTGAAGTAAGAGAAAAGAGATTTGTTTACACACAAAATTAAATGTTAATCGGTTTTTAAAGTTAAAGATAAAATAAAAATAACATTATATCCAAAAAAATACACAAATGCTAGAATAAGGACATAATAAAAGAGTAGGAGCTTGTTCACAAACTACTATAACTAACGCGTCATCTAAGTAACTATATAGCTAAAAAACGGACACGGGAGATTCCCTACATTCCCTATTTATTAACCGACTTCAAAAAAGAAGAAGGTTCTATGTTCGACTGTTTGTATGTTTTTTTTAATGTATGTTCACCATATAATAATGCATGTATGTTTCAGTCATAATTTTTTTATTACCTAACCAATTCATGATTTTTCCAGTCTACTACGACGTGGCGGCTATCATCAACCTAGTTGATATCGTGAATCTCGATACTTATGACTTCAACACCCCAGAGAGGAACCCAAAGGAAGCTGATTATACTTCACCGACCTACTCTCCGCAAAATCGCAACCCTCTGCTCAACACCGACAGCGTCGTCAGTTACTGGTTAGTACATACACTTAAAAAAAAATGCAGTTCCGTAGTAGTAAGTACATCATGACTATCGATAATTCTATTTTTCATGACAATGGCCACGACACGACAGAGTACTTTGAGCCAAAAACAAGCTTTGAGCAGTTTTATGTGTAAAAAATAATAATTTTGGTACCGTTGACCCATCTCCTATTTAACACCCATATACAATAGATGATAGAAGAGCTTAATACTTACCAATGTTACTGCTACCCGGATAATCAAGATGTGGCTAAGACCCTGCCAGGGTCACATAAGGATTTAAATATTTCTATGAAAAAATATTTTCGGTGTGTGATAAAATGTATGTAACAACGATTCTATTTCGAACAGATATCTATTGATATCTTCTCACTGAGATGCCGCTGAAATATCAGTTTACTTGCATAATTTTGAGTTCTTCTCACAATGTTTTCCAAGACTCAACTGGTCTTTTTATTGAGAAGAATCTTTCGAATAAATGCTAATGCGAATATTATGCAAAAGTAATTTCATTACATTGGCATAGACAAAAAGGCACCACGGGATAATAAATAATAATTCCTTCGTTTCATTTAATTTTACGACCGCATTCGTAACCCGTTCAACCCTCGTGGCCCATACTAATTACAGCATATTCATTATTTTCATAAAGAACACAGGAATGAGTTGTGAGCTCGTTCAGTAAATGGCTCAAAGTAATTTTGCATGAGATAGTAGTGCACGGTCCATGGGTAGGTACGCTCATGCGAGCCCTTTTTATCGTATCCTCCGGGAATCTCGAAAAATTCCACTTTGATTGTAACTTACGACCTTATCCTATAAAATCCTGGTTATAAGGCTACTTATCCTGGTTACCTTGTTTTTTGGCATTACCCGTATAATATGAGGATGGACTTCTTTTGTCAAACTAACAACATATTTTCCAATTACGATTACATATTGAGCTTCTATTATTTCTCTTTTTGTTTTGAACTACAAATAGTGCACCATTTTTATTTATGGTTTCATTGAAATAATAATAAAATATAAACATTGTTGGAAAAAACCGCGGGAAATATCGAATTAGCCAGCCAAAACTTCAAACCCTAAAATACTTGAATAGTTAGCAAATGCGTCAATAGCGCGGTGCCAAACTGCCCAGTAGGGAAAAAAATGGAAAAAAGAAGAAATAAAAAACATTGTTTTTTTTTCTGTATATAGTTTTTGGCATTTGCAAACCTTTTTGAAGAACGTCCAGTACCAGAAAAAAAATATACTGCTGTTGTACATAATATGAAATAAGTGTGTGCAATATAGAACCCTGTTACTTGGGTAAAAAAAATAATTGCTTGTATTAGGCTGAGCTCTGGAGCCCCGAGCTACAAGATCGTGGTTGGCATTTCTACTGTCGCTCGCACCTGGAAGCTCGACTCAGAAAGTGAGATCTCTGGTGTGCCTCCGCTACACGCCGACGGACCTGGAGAAGCAGGTGAGAAAAATAAACTAGCGTTCATCAATCTTTTCATAACCATCACGATCATTGATACTTCTTTCGGCTCTTCAGTCTCTACGCGCATTTTCATAGAAACATTTATCGTTGGAAAAATGTGGTCTAAAAAGTCGCAATAACATTATATGCTGATTCGGCAAACTTTAAAACCCTGAATTAGCATATATTTTGTAGTGGTAGGACTCTACTGCAGAGTCCGCCTGGAGAAGTACCACACCTTTGCCAGTTATTCATACGCTAAGCAGCATTACTGTGTTTGAAGGGCAATGTTACCAGATAAATTACTGGTTATGAAGAGGGTGACGAGCGCAGTACAGTTCGTCGCAGGATTGTATTCGCATTCCGGTTCTTGATCAAAAGTCTAGGGTTTGTTCAAGATCTGATTATACCATAAACCTGCTATATACCTTTGATAAATTATATGTCTAGATAGGCTGATGGATCCTAAACGCGTCGAAAAAAATAGCGGTTAACTGTTAGTCTCTTATGCACGCACACTATAACAACGACAATGGTGCAACGCGAGTGTAAGACATGGCTGTCACGCACACTAGTATAATAATGTTGGCCTGTAATTTTTCGTTCATAAACAGTACGAGACTCTATCTAGACATATTATTTACATATTATTATACACGTTTGTGATCATGCAAATGCCTAAAAATACTTGGGTAACGATATTGTGTCTTGATCTGTCATCAGGTCCCTACACCAAGCTCGAAGGTATCCTGAGCTACCCTGAAGTATGCACTAAACTGATTAATCCAGCTCACCAGAAAGGCATGCATCCTCACCTAAGAAAGGTGACCGACCCCAGCAAGCGTTTCGGTAAGTTCACTTATTTAGCCTTATTTTAAATAGCACAGGTTAGAAAAACTTAATTATCAGTTTCATATCATGCGCAAGTCAAAGATAATCTATCTAATTATCATCAAGGAATAATAACGACAGGTTTTGTGCTTTAATAACAATTTATTATAGCTAGAAAAATTTGAAACAGACTATAAAAGATCAATTAAATAACGAATGCTAAAACGACGATAGAGCACCGTGTTAATCTCTCTCGTCATTAAAAACACTTATTTACTATTTGAAGCTTTGGATTAAGAGAACTGAATCCACAAAAAAAACTGAAAAAATAAAACAAAATCAGTGTGTGTGTGTGTGTGAGACTCTTGGTGGATTTAGCTCTCTCTCTCTCTCTCTCTCTCTCTCTCTCTCTACATAATAACTGTATTTCAGCGTCTGTATAACTTGATATTTTTTCTCTGAAATGTAATAAATCAATGGCATGGGCTTACTTTATAATGACATCAGACTAAATTTTTCTTCTTTTGGAAATATGAACTGTCAGGAAATATTGAAAGTGGTAGACGTAAACTATTGCGTATACCACATTTTCCACATTTCCAAAAAATATGACTGTATGGAAACCTTGAAAAATAGTTTTTTATTAAATTGTCCCTTTCAGGATAGATTCTATGCACGTGTCGCAGCCAACTAGCTTAACTAACCGTTCAATTAACAGACTAGCCTTTTTACTCCTATACGGTGCCGTTCAGCTAGAGGCCTGAATGATATTCAATCAAAAAGCTAGGCAAATGACTTGGATCGATAACATTTTACTAGTTTCCTAGAGAATAGTAATTTAAATTTAGTTCCACGTTGTGCCATCAGGCGCAGAAACCCACAGACTGTCAATATGGTGTTAATAATATTGTTTGAGTTTCTCACAGTTTGATACCTTCATAGAACTGTCTTCTGTTCTTCACTGTCTTCTTCATGAAATTTAAATGTTATGTGACCGACTCAAGCTGTTTTAATTTTAAAGAAAGCATTAAAACATGTGCTTTAAAAAAACGTTCTTTGCAAATTCAAATGCCATGGAAGTTGCGCTAATAGATGATATCGTAATTACTTCCATCTGTACTTTGTTATAAAGTTACCTACGATTTTTGATCTCATGATTACCAAATAACAATATGTAATTTAAACAACTTAAATAAATAATTTCTAATGTCAGTTCATATTTTTTTGTTAAATTAACACTCTTTTGTATGGATTCAACAACAATTCATTAAATGTTGTAAGTATTATACGGCTTACGTTTAGTAAAAAGGCAGAACGGCTAATTAAGCTAGTTGGCTGCTATACACACACAATATGTACAAATGCTTTCTCGTACGCTTTGGTAAGCTTAGAATTTAAAAAATCAGTGGCAAATTTAACTTTTCAGAGATGGGCTTAACCAAGGAGGCAGATTTAACAAAGCACTTTGGTTGGTACTTTTCATAGAGAGCTTGAGCTTTGTTTAACACTGTGTTAATGGTGCTGGTTCAATAACGATTTGGTACGCTGTATATGATAAGTCTTCACAAGTCGTCGCACTGCATCAACCTTTAACATCCTTCTCTCATAGTAAGTCACAAACAACTCCAATCAAGTAGTATAGTCGTGGCCTTTTTATTACAAGCTCCTGCGGAGTTTTGAAAAATACACGAAAAGACACCAGAATAATACCACTTGTCTACACTTTTGCGCGTAAAACAACATTCAATGAACAAAACGCCGCCATTTTTTATGCATGAAAACAAAAAAAATTAAAAATATTGAAATTGATACAATGCTGCGATATTATGTTTTTCGCGTTCCCGTTAAAACTCCTTTTTAAAGTTTTATGTTCTCATAAACAATAAATCTTTTTTAAAAATTAAATCATTAAATATAGTGAATTAAAAATATTACTAATGTCAATTTAGACTATAAAAACCCTTAAAAATACCCTAATAACTAATCAAATAACCCGCCCCTGACCGTTCCCGGTGCAAAGGTGCCCATCACACTCGCCGCTTTCCCACGTTGAACTCTGCACCAGTAAACCATATATATATCATATATATGGTTATATAAACAATATATATTATATAAGTATTATTACAAATCTGCGTTAATTTGCAGTTACATGTTACCTATTCATAATGATAAATTGTTTTGTAGTCTAGCAGCGCCTTTTAAAACTTTCACCTTAATAAATTATTAGAATATTAAGTAAGTAGGTTACACATTAAAACAAAGTTGTAGTTAGAAAAAAGACAATGCATGATAAAATGATACATAAAGCTACTGGGAAGCGACACTGTCAGGAAAATCTGTGCCGAAATTGTGGTAGTTAAGATTATTTTTATGTAGGTATGTATGTTAGTCTGTAATGTATCTATTATATTGGCCCGTGTTTTTTAAGTAACTCCTGTTGCCTGAAATAAACGATTTATTATTATTATTATGTTGGTTGCTTACAATAGGGTGATTCTACAGGCCATAGGTATTCCTACCGCAGGTCTCTGTACGAGTATGTCGGACTCACAAGCGCTATTGAATTTCTCCAAATATGACAAGAAGGTTTCATCACAATAATACTTATGTGTGTTACCCCTATGTTTTTTTTAAATATTCCGACAAACTCATTGCTGCCAATTAAAAAGTTGTTGGTTTAGTTATCCAAACTTACCGTTGAGAGAGCTAAATCCTCCAAGCTATTTAGTAATAAGTAACTGTATTAGTGAATAAATAGTTTAAGTTTATATTAAATACTGTTGCAACTTGCACGTAGGTAATATAAATAAGTAGAAAACAGCAAAATATCAATAGAATTCTGTTATAAACCTTCTCATTTGATGTTAACTCAAGAGTCGCACCAACGAGCGAACCATTCGTCTTAATTTCACTGAAACTTGGCAGCAAACTCCAAGTTACATCTTTAGAAACTCATTTGTTAACCTAATAATGTAGTCACATAACATAACTTTTGAGAGATGTCAGAAATCACTGACACGAGACTGGAGACTTACAAAGTAGCTACCCAATATAATTATGTTGGTGACACAAAATTATTTGTGTGCTTAACTCCTTATATATATAACTAGAGGTCCCCCGCTACTTCGTCCGCGTGCGGAAGAAATACGGACCGCTCCCAAAATTCTCCACTTTAAATCATTCCGAGCAAACTCTACCGACTCTACCAACACTATAACTTCAAAAACAAAGAACTTTTCATAAAACATTCCACCCCCCCTTCCCCCCCTTAAATCGTCCCTGTCGAAAAAAATTTTGAAAACAGCATTTTTTTATGAATGAACTACCCAAATCCAAATTTTTGTGACTAAAAGTCCAAAAACAAAGGACTTTCATACAAAATTGCCCCACTCATAAAGCGATACACTCTATATCTCGGAACGAGGATATTCGCCAAAGTCACACGTAGCTCGCAAGGTTTGCAAGTTGAAGTGGCGCAGGGCAGGCCACATCGCTCGAAGAACTGATAACCGATGGGGAAGAAAGGTTCTTGAGTGGCGACCGCGAACCGGAACGTAGCGTAGGAAGGCCTACCACTAGGTCGACCGACGACATTGTTGTTGGATGGTAATGGCAGGCTGTCGTACAGTGTGGCGGTATATGGGAGAGGCCTTCGTTCAGCAGTGGACGTCTCCGGGCTGATGATGATGATGACGCGATATCTCGCTTTTTTATTACAAAACAAAAAAAAACAAAGGTCTCAGAGCTTACTACATCTAACAGAGCGGCACTCGGAAGAAGGATTTCACTCTTGGACGAGCGGCATTTGTATGTATGTCTGTTTCACAACAGCTTCAGTACTGTCAATCCCATCTTCAAGAAAGTTTATTTTGATACATTTTAGAGAGAGCTAAATCCTACAGTATTTTTAGAATATGAGAACAGTGCGGGTCTAGGACTCCGAAGATATAGATGCCAGGCCACCAGCTAATAATGATTAGACATTTTATAGACAGAATATCTTCATAGGTATTTACTGCACTATAAACAAAGAAGTTTAAGAAAACCTCGCCAAATACCTATCCAAAATTCACCTACTTGACACCCAAAATTCACCTACTTGACACCCAAAATTCACCTACTTGACACCCAAAATTCACCTACTTGACACAATTTCTCTCTGTTTTGTGTTTGTGTCTGTTATTGTTTTTGTGCCTCTATGTAATTTTGTGGTAACATGTATGTGTTAGTGTGAGTCGGTGGATCATCATCAGCTAGAAGACATCCACTTCTGAACGAAGGCCTCCCCCTTAATAAGGAGGGGTCTATTGTTATTGAATTTAAATTTTAAATGTCATTCTTAGTTATTGTTCTCTATTATATCTAGCATTTACGTATACAGGGTTAGTTCTAATCAGTTAGCATCCTTTTAATAACATATTCTGTACACCAAAACAAACAACTTTTACTATGGGGCCTACATTGAAATCGCAAAATGAAAACAGCTGTTCCATACATTTTGCCCAAGTTTGATGAACTTTTTGTATGGAACAGATAATATTTTTTTCGCTTTTTCAATGTTGGCATCATGGTAAAAGTTGTTTGTTTTAATGCACAGAATATGTCCTTAAAAGGATGCTAACTGATTAGAAATAACCCTGTATATTTTTTGGCAATAAAGTTATTTTTATCTTTTATCTTTATAAATCCCACGCTTAGCAGGCGGCTTGTGGATTGCAGAATGCTCACCACCGTTAACCGATACGACGTAGCTGCCGCCCTCTAGCGGTTCTAGATGCAGTTTTAGGACATACCTATACCCAGATCCCATAACATAACTCGTAAGATATAACTCTTGTGATGTTGACCATTAGTAACATAACATGACTCGTATTATGTGCAGTATCAGTGAACATTAGTTAGTGAACACCATTAGTGAACATAAGCAGGACGCAGCTGCACGCGCGTCGGGCTCTGTTTTCACTCTTTGAAAAAGGTCACCGGATGTGATCGAAACTATAGTCGGAGTATCCGATTTAATTAAACGTGAGTATTCCCGTATAAATAAAACAAAATTAGTGAACATGTTACGAGTTATGTTATGGGACCCGTATAAGTAGCCGTATATTATATGTCTGTAATGTATAAGTCCTATTTATATAATGCAAGTATAGATTTCAAGGTTACTGTTAACATATAACAAGGGCTGTGGATTTTGTTCAATAAATATAATAAAATAACGGAGCCGTGATATGACCCAAGATGGGACATGTTTAATTAGTACGAATCTGTTTACTTCTTACATTAGCTGATATATTTAGTAGCTATTTGACCAACTTATTGTTTTTCCCCAGGTACCTACGCGTTCCGTCTGCCTGATGACAGCGGAGAGGGCGGTCTATGGGTATCTTACGAGGATCCCGATACTGCCGGGCAAAAGGCTGCTTACGTCAAGTGAGTTCTAAGTTATTTTTCTAGTCGATCTGACTTTTAGTGATAACATCATAAAAAAACATGTCATCAAATGATATACAACGTGTAACAAAACAATCCTGAACAATATTGAAGGGTATGTATGTACCCATCATTATAAACAACTTTTTCTATGGGGCCAAACCAGAAAACACGAAAAAATAATTGCCATATTCTCCACGCTTGGCAGGCGGCTAGGGGATCGCAGAATGCTCACCACCGGTAACCGACACTATACTACAAAGTCCAATTTCATAAAATTATGTTATTTAGATATAGTATTAATATTTATCTTAATTTTAAGGTCGAAGAACCTTGGCGGAATCTCGATATTGGATCTGTCCATGGACGATTTCCGTGGACTTTGCACTGGAGACAAGTACCCGATCCTGCGTGCTGCCAAGTACAGGCTGTAAAGTCGCAAGCATCTCCCAGAAGAAAGTTTCAAGGCTCATCATAACAAACACTACAGCTTTGATTTGATTCTGATTAAATTTATGTTATTTAAAATATACTAAATTACAAATAAATAAACAGTTATGAGTAAAACACAAACCTATTTTTAAGATTCACTTACAGTTAACCGATTCTGCGTGTATATTGAAAGCAGATTGTTATATATAGAGTTTTATACTTTAATATAGATACGAGTACATTATATTAGGTAGATACCCATTTTATATATATTCACAACACATTCTGGAATTGTATTATTGTTAAACAATCAACTAAAATAAACACTTACTTACTAAATACTATTCATGCGAATGTAATTAAATGAACAAATTTGTATTGTATTTATAGTATGTGGTTTTATTTTTCAAACTTGAACACAAACTTGGAATAAACACGTAAAAAAATATTCAAATTAGAGGATTTTTTCTGAAGTTCGATTTCACACGATCTTACGGTTCCCAGATGCGTCTAATCCCAATAGGCTATCACAACTTCGCAATAGACTAACATAAATTCATAATAGACTAACATAACTTCACAATAGACTAACATAACTTCACAATAGGCTAACATAACTTCACAATAGACTAACATAACTTCACAATAGGCTACCATAACGTCACGGCAGGCTACCATAAAACTTCACGAGAGACAAATATTCAGACATATAGGTACTTTTTCGCAAGTCGTCCGTACTTGAGACACTGAATCCACGAGTTTGTTAAGAACCATTACATGAATATATCTTTTAGAGCGTTGCTCATAAAATTTATGTGTTGTTAATACCACAGATAATAATAATAAAAACGAATATTTACAATAATTTGCGATAATGGATAAGTGCACCTATTAATTTCTACTATTTTATCACAGGCGATTATCTACCAATTAAACAACCTCAGACTTATTTCTATTGATTGAATCCTTTTCTATTATATCTATTTAGAACGTATTTTGCTAGTAAATTTCTCTGGTATTTTGGCTCTTGGCGATCTAGCTCTCTCTCTCTCTCTATATAATCAAAGATTTTGGCTATAACCTCTGAATCAGGGAAAAAGCGTAAGCGTATTAAACCTCATTGGTTATAATATAGTGTTACATTCTCTTTGATTTTTGCTTCTAACTATAAATCACCTTGCAAACACCAAAATCGGAGAATAATAAATTCAAATTAAATTATACTAAAGCAAGTTTTGAACAATTTTATAAAAATGTTTAGTAATCGAATTGCGGGATTAAGTTATCAAAAAAGCTTACTGATACCTAAAATTGTGCTAGCCCATTCCATGACATGTCCTGAGAGAAAAAAAGCCGTGTGTCCCGGATCCAAGTCAGGTGCCAGGAGATCTCCCCCTGGTTCAGGTGGGGGTGATGCTACGAAGCTTCCAAATTTCAAGCGAGCCGAAAAATCTGGCCCTGTTCGGTTTGGCTTTCTACCTGATGAGTGGTTCCTTTTTTTCTACCCGCATACTGGTGTTTCGGGGCCGTATGTATTTGGGCTTGTCCTCATTAACTACTGGCTCAGTAAAGAGATATACATTATGGAACACGAGTATTACCTCGGTCTGTCCGTTGGAATAGTCACATATTATGCCGTTACTACTTTTGGACCTGACATTGGTAAAAGTTTTGACGAGGAAGTAGATGCAATAGAAAAAGGGTGGGAGAAAGGTAGAAAGGACGAGATAAACATGTATGAAACAGCAATAAAAGAGGCCGAAGCAGCTCAGATGAGAGCTAATGGACAAAAGAATTTGATGGACGCGAAGAAAGAAAATATTGCCATGCAGTTAGAAGCAGCGTATCGAGAAAGATTAATGCAAGTATATCAAGCTACGAAAGGCCGCCTGGATTATCAATCAAAAAAATATAGAACGGAAGCCAAAGTATACCAGAAATGGATGGTACAATGGATATTAGAAAATGTTAGAAAAGCCATCACCCCCGAATTTGAGCAGCAAGCCTTAGATGCTGCTATTAGAGATTTATCGACAGCCGCAGGAAAAGCGTAAAAACAAGTACATTTTGTTTCGGAATTGGCATGAAATGTAAAATATGTGATTTTGTTTATTGTGGGTGCTGGGTCATTTTATTGAATAAACCATTAAATTTTGGAATTCGATAAGATTTATGTTTGTTTTTATTACAGCAGTTATTATTAAATATCAATAAAAGTTATTTCTAGATATATTTTTAGGCATGCTCAACAAAAGTAATATGCTAATATTCCTATATTTGATTTTAAGTTGTTATGTGTTAATTGTGCAGTTAAAGAAGTTGGAAGAGGTAAAAAATGAGGTAAAGGAGTCTGAAGAGGTAAACAAGTCAGATAATGCCACCACTACCACTCCCTCCAACGAACCAATAACACACACCACTAAAAAAAATGACGATAAAGGTACCAGTTCCCAGAATATTATAATATTGTTTAACCGTATCGTGGAATGTACCACAAACGAACAACCTACTTGCTCTACTCTATTAGTTTGATTTTTAGTAAATTTTTGTGGTGATAAGTTTTATTCATTTCATATAATAATAATAATTTTTTTTTTATTCAATCACAAACACATCATAGCTTGTTTACAAAAGATTTTTTTTCATAAATCATTTGTTGTTTATTTAGAACTTAAACGCCATGATTGGGACATTTGGTGCAAGCTTCAGCCAAATAGTAACGACTGTACTGATGGGCGAGGCTCGCCGGTTACAAGGTTTTTATTACACAAATGTTTAAACTGTATAATAGATAGCATCCAGCAAGATAAGAGCATAGTAAAAATGAACAGGAGAGGGCTCCCTTGAACAGTGAACCGTAATCGCGATACCGATTACGGTTCACTGTTGTTGTCCGTGTTGTGTGTGTCCGATGTTGTCATCGGAACTTCATGTACTTACATGCAAAATTTCAAATCTATACGTACCACAGTTTTTACTTTTAGTTTTTATGTAGTAACATACACGTGAACCTACAAGTAATATAAGTACAAAAATTATAAATTTTGTAGGTACATATTGATATTTTATTCTTACGTTGTTTAGATATTACTACGACACATTGCTTGAAGATTGTAAAACATTTTTCTACAACCAGTGCTCGTCGTCCTTCAATAATTTTGCTACCATTACCGAGTGTCATAACTCTTGTAGAGGTATGAAACTTAATTATTGGCAAATGCCTTTATTATCTTAATATTACATAGAATCTTATCATAGGACCTGGGCATGTCCTTAAACTGCAACCAGACCCTCTGGAGGTCGGGCAGCAGCGTCCTCTTGGTTAACGGTGGTGGGTATTCTGCGATCCCCAAGCCGCCTGCCAAGCGTGGGGATTATGGCAACACCCCTCTATTAAGGGGCAGGCTTTCGTCCAGCAGGGGACGTTTTATGGCAGACGACGACATATAATCTAATTCAGTTTCTAAACCTTAGGTAAACTTAAGTTACTTACAGAAAGCAACTGATTTATCTATAGACCGATGAAACTCTATAGATAAATCAGTAGCGTATTAGAGAATGATAATTAAATATTATAAAACACTTCAATTTAAATTAAGATCATAATTAAACTAAGAACATAACCCACCCTAAAAACTGTACCCGGTGCAAAGGTGCTCATATCGCTGGCTGCATTGCCGCGTTGAATGGCAATAGCTAACCTTTGAACCAAATACGAGCCGGAGCGGGGGTCACCTGTCTTCTCCTTCAATCTACTCCGTATTTCCTTAATTAAACCCTTGGCCTCCGTGCGTCAACAGCCCATGGTTTCTAGGGTGATCGGCACAAACAAGTAATGAGACTCCATCGCTGCGTTCTTTTGCCGTTTCTTGTTGCAGCGTAATAATAGAGTATATAGAGACATTCCAAATACTGCGAATAGTCAGCGTTGTATGCGGCTTGCTGGCAGGGTTGTCACGTTAAACGCCATCGCTTAGTGAAATAAGGTTGAGATTTGCACCTACACTAAATATAATGATTATATCATCAACCTGAAAACGTTCACAACTAGACTAAGGCCTGGGTAAAAACTGTAATACCCACGCTTGGCTGGCGGCTTGGGGATCGCAAAATGCTCACCAACGTTAACCGAAAGGATGCTGCTGCTCGTCTTCTGGTGGTACTAGTTGCAGTTTTAGGGCATACCGAGGTCCAATTATAATTATAATGATTACGCAAGTGTAACTCCTATAGCCTAGATTCAAGAACCTAGACGCGTAGAGTTCATAGGAGTGGTCATAACAGTGTTTCTTTTGAAACCGTTCTATCCAGCTACCTTTTACATTATCTTGTAATAGTATATTTAAATATTTTGAAATGTACACGCACGAACAACACTCACATTGTTTTCATGTTGTAGAAGCCGGTATCCATCCACTGAAGAGAGCGGATTATTCAGATAAAATCTTATGCCGCTTACAATCGAGTTTTGGAACTGGCCATGATTATCATCCTATGTAAGAAAAATCTTTTTTCAAATAAGTATAACCTATTTAACTAAGCCTGTTCCACACAGTCGCGCAAGCGGCCATTAAATATGCCATCTGACAAATTAGCCGCATCCTGCGAGCTTCTTTACTGTTTACTACCGCCATAATATAAGTGGCGGTAGTTTGGCCTGGCCTATAGCGACGTTTAGCCAGTACCGCAGGCCGCGTCTGTCTGGTGCTGACACGTCAAATTGTTGGTCCCATTCACAGATCATATAGCCTGTTAATAGCTCGTGAACATAATTTCTCCTACAAACACGACTCACCGTTGCGGGCAGGGGGTGATGTAACATTCTATGTTTCCGATTGGCCAATCTCTGGGATGACGCAATCTTGAAATTTATAACTCAGATTGTCGCAGTGGCTTTTAAACTACTAATTTTCGTATGAGGGGAAGTCGGATGATCAGTCAACAGGGTTTATAGTCTTTGGGCATGTTTGTTTTATATTTCTATATAAACAACAACCGTATCACGTCAGAGACCAGTGTTAAATTATCTTTGTCAGAGACTTTCGGGCCGGACATTGACTCTTACTCTGACTCTAGGGCTGATCACTCAGCCTAAACGAACTTACTATATAAAAAGTATTTAAAAAGACAGAGCATATTGGCCTAGTTGGTGCAAGACATGCTTTGGTGCAAGTCCCACTCTTGTTTCCCACTCCCACGTGTTTTTTTTTACTAAAATGCCATAAGCGTATGGGGTATGTTCTAAACCTTTATTCACTAAGAAAAAGGAGTAAACATCAGACAAATTACGTACAAGCAAAGCTTTACAAATCTTTTCACAAAAAATATTTATTTTAGGTTTTATTTTGATATCAATGACAAGAAGTGTAAAGGGTTTTCGTTCAGCGGCCTTGGAGGCAACGGTAACAGGTTCCCGAATCATCAGATATGCTCCGCTACTTGTCTCAGATTAATGGAGCCTGAACTCACCTTTTGAAATACTTTATGATACCTGATTATGTCGACCTTCATTTTAATAAAACTTTTACCTAATAAGCACTATGATTTATTATTTTAGAATGAGATTCCACAGGCAAAACTCTTCGCAGATGGCGCCAGCGGCGGTCCGGATGTGGCAAAATCTAGTTTTCTTGTTAATCGTTGCTTATAATAATCTATCAGCACCCTTATCATGGACGTTCGCGATTCCGATTGCGATAGCATGCCATCCTGCTCGTACCAACCCACTCGCGCCATGCGCCCTCCTGCTCGCGCACGCTCGCAATCAGAATCACGAACGTCCATGATAAGGGTGCAGCACCCTTATCATGGACGTTCGTGATTCTGCTCTTACTTAGGGCGTTGTCGATAATCTAGTCCAAGGAAAAATACTGGGTACTGTGCGTTGTTTTAAAAATCTATGCAGCTGTTGACGACCTGAAAATAGATTCCTAAGTTAGATAGGTTTTACATTTTGTGTTGGAAAGAGCTTTAATTATCATGGCAAAGGATTGCTGTACAAACCAGTATATGCAGATTCTCCCTTGGTGATCCGAGTCAAATAGGAGTAAAAAATAGTAGAAAAAACAACAAAATGTATGAGATTGACAGTTGACTACGGCCGCATCGACGTTGCGCCACCTAGGGGAAAAAAACGCAGTTTGGATCCCCATTGGAATAGTACAGCTTAGATAGTGTGTGTCGAGACATCAAGAGAAGGACGCCGCGAATCGCTCGCGAGTCATGCATCGGCTTGAGGCGTGCTACGTTCACTCGGCACATGCTGGGTATTCTCATGAATGCCTCGTAAAAAGATAATTAATAATTATTCTGTATTAAAAAGAAAAAAACGAGGAGATTCAGAAGTTGTATAACATTACATGTTGACAATACTTCTAGTGGTGTGCTTTGCGTCTTGAAAGACGGCTTACGCCTCGCGCCTTCCATACAGCGCGACGCATACGTGGCGACAAGATCCATTCGCTGCGCATGCTTTGCTAAGTTTGAACACCCTCTTAGATCCCTCGTTTAATGGTTGATATACCAAATCTCGTACGAAACGGTTTGATTCCATTTTCTTTATTCGAACTGCTAAACAGTGGAATGCGCGGCCCGAGTGGGTATTTCCCGATAATTATAATCTGGGTGTTTTCAAGTCGCGAGTGAATCGGTTTCTTCTAGGCAATCGTGCTCCATCGTAGACTGCATCTTCGTTTATCATCAGAGTAGATGACAGTCAAACGCAAGCCTACAAACATATATAAAAAATAAATAAAAAAGATATGTTGTCGATAAATTATGTAATTCAAACACCGAATGTGCATATATTATTTACGGTTAAATGTGGCTACTTGCGTTCAAAGAGCAAGTTATACAAAAAATACCGATTCTGATTCAGATATTTATTGCTTCCATATGAGTAACACTACTTACATTTATTTTATTAAAACGATACAAAACAATACACTACAATTGTTGATGACACCATTATTGATTACACGGCAAACTTCAATAAGGGTCTAGGAGTAAGGTCTTGTTCTTAGAAATATTATTTAGGTTACTTTCTATACTAGGTGACTAGGAACGGGTGAAACCGGGGGCGCAGGGCAAAACAACTTTTAACAAACAAGTTTACAATACTTACGCGAAAATGTTGAAATAGTTAAGATTATAATATATCATACCGTCATCAATTGCAAAATAACAATAATTCCAGGTTGCTATATAAATAAGTAACTAGCGAACCTGGAAGACGTTGTTCTACCTTGAAAAATGTACCATACACCCGATTGCAGCGCCACACCAATTGTGAATTTAAATCATGCAGGGACCGGAAAACATACAACAAAAACATTAAAATCGTTCCAGCCGTTAAGAAGGAGTTCAATCACAAGCTTATACTGTACAGAAGAACTTATATACTATTACTGTATTTGCTCTTCGTCGTCAGCCATAAAACGTCCACTGCTGGACGAAGGCCTCCCCCTTAATAGAGGGGTGTTGCCATAATCCCCACGCTTAGCCGGCGGCTTCGGGATCGCAGAATGCTTACCACCGTTAACCAAGAGGACGCTGCTGTCCGTCCTCCGGTGGGTCTGGTTGCAGTTTAAGGACATACCCAGGTCCAGGTATTTGCTCTTAACTATAATTTAATTTGTGCGCCTAAGTACATCCCCATCTCTTTAACCGCGGGGATGACTGGTAGAAAATGCTTTAGCATTAAGTCCTCCTTTTGTACATTAATGTATTTATGTGTGCAATAAATAATTAAATTAAATAAATATAGGTACCTACCATAGGAAGCGTAGGCGCGGCCTCCCACTAAGTGGACCGACGACATTGTCAAAGTCGCGGGCAACCGGTGGATGCAAATGGCAGGGTGTCGTACAGTGTGGCGGTCTAAGGGGGAGACCTTCGTTCAGCAGTGGACGTCTCCGGCTGATGATAAGGATGAGGCTACCTATTAGTACTTTTCCAGCATCATAATACAAGCTTTGCTTAGTATGGGGCTAGATGGCGCTGTGTGTAATAAATGTATCCCCCCAATATCATTAAAGCGCATTCTATGTTATTATTATTACGTCTTATAAATGTATAAGATATACTATGATGTTGTGGATACACGTCTTTGCCGCACCAGTTGTGGTATTACTTTGGAAATGCTTATGGAAATCACTGGTAAATAGCATTCGGTATTTGCTCTTAAATTAAGGCTTACTTCTCTCATTTCTTCGATATCCAGCCTTGGGCGCCGTTTATGATAATATAACCCTCATACGAGTTTAGTCTATTACTTTCGCTGACCGAAAATGGGAAGGACCAATTTGACTTTTATTTTTACCTACTTACTACACATAATGCACGGTCATAAATAATGTACTTGAACATCGATGTAGGTTTCTAAATGCCTATTAGTGTTTACTTTTTGTTTTTCGTTTATAAATTTAGAGTAAATGGTAGTTATGCCCTCCCATCTGGTCCGTCTGTAGAGCCTGCTTGTTCAGCATTCAACGCAATTCTTTGGAAGCACAAGGGACTGCTGAATAAGCATATTCGGTGATCGCGCCACCCATGTAGATATGTTATTCTAAATAATATGATCAGTAGTGATAAAGCCTCCAAATCGGATACACCTTTTCAAAAACGGAGGTTCTAAGATGACTGATGTTTATATCGTTGAAACCAATAGCTTTGATGAAGAATTTAAGTAAATATAGTATGATTATTGAAAAAATAATTTAAATCGATTAATAATATTCCGATATATGAGCGTTTAAAGTTTTTGTTAGAGACGAATCTGTCCCTTTCCCACAAAACAAAAAATAACGTTACGCCTTACTTGTCAGAATAGAATTTATATGGCGTACAGAGAAGTGACGTCTCGATTTGCGGTTTTCCTCTCTGTCTAGCGTGATATTAAAATGCTTATAAATTGCTTATTTTAGATCAGATTTTCATTTTCTTTTTAATAATCAGCTATATTTATGAGCCACATTTTAATAGGACAATACAAAAAAACCAGTCATCTAGCCTATTCGACTGTATGTTTTTTTTGTATGTGTGTTACGTGATTACTCCGCCAATAAGAACTGATTTTGATGATTATTTTTATGTTTGGTAGGTAATACTTCAGAAGTAGACACACGACAGACGACACGCTAAAAACGTCGTGTCGTGATACGTTTGCTCACGAGACGAAACGACAGTCGCGGCTTAGTAAAAAACGAGTGCCGAATGAAATGTCGTGACACGACCACGGCCGTGCAGTATCGTGACAGGTAATAAAACTTCAGATTCAACGGCACCGACGTAATCGCCGAAAACCGTCCACAAAACGTGTGTCTTGCAGTATCGTGACGTTGTATGAGAAAACGGTGTATAGAATTGTATGGCGCTCGGTATCGCCACCGTGGAAAACGCACTTAGAGTAGCTCTATCCAGCATATTACATAATAACAGTCAGATTAGCTGCTGCTACTTTATAATATAGGAAGGACAAAGCCAGTTGAAATAATAAAGGTAGAAGCAGCTGGCAAACTGCAGCGTTAATTTGCATGCTAATGCATCGGTGAAAGGCGTTCCATTGAAACTACTGACGGCTCGTAATGAAGCTGAAAGCTTCACGCGAACGGGCGACATATTAGAGATGTACTCTCTCAGGCGCGGTTCCAGCCTCTAAAAAGGTTGTGGTCAGGGCTATAGGTGTTTAATAGGGGGATCAATACATTGCATTTCTAACAAAGAGCTCGCTCGCTCACTATGACTGTGTTTATGTGCGTCCCAAATTATGGACACCTAATTTTATATTATCAATTTTAAATTTATAAGTAAGGTAATGTAATGTTTATCATCATCATCAACCTTCAAATCAATCAATCTTCGTCAGCCCCGAGACTCCTCGACTAGTCGACTACTGAACAAAGGCCCACCCCACCGCCACGCTGTAAGACAACCTACCATTTGCATCCACCACAAATCGCACTTGCATGGCTTTAAGTAAGGTAAAACGTTAAATTAAATATTAACTGAACTCAATTTATCACGCAAGCAGCGGGAACAATCGCGACATCCACACCCCATCGTCTCTAAAATTCCTTTTGTTCGAGACGCGTTCCTTTGCGCGACACCTACTATAATGGCTGTAGCAAAGCGTTCCGGGTACGCAATTTATTCACGAACTTTGTCCCGTCGAGCTCTATAGCCGCACTTTACTGGTACACTTCATTATGAAGAAGAATTGCTTGTTATTTACTTTGGAGTTATAATAGGACTACTGACGGCCGGGGTTTCCAGACACTTTTCATAACTATTCACAACAGGTTTTCTGAGAAAAATTGCTCTACCGCACAGAGCTATCACACAGCCTCTGTTTCTTAAACAATTACTTTATTAATAGTAATTTTAATTTTTTGTTCATGCAACCTAATATTTATTTAATTACTATAATATTATTTGGAATAAACATTTATTTTATGTAAATTCATTTCACATAATTGTTCACTTTGAATAATATTGATTGACCGAATATTCATTTCAAACAATTATGCTTGATCTAATATATAATTAAATTTATATGTGGTGAATCTAACTAAGGGGTAGGTACGTATCAAAATATTTATAAGTTTACAATATACAGATGGGGAGGGGAAGTGGGGTTTAATATAAAAAAAAACTATACATTTTTACGCATGTCACCTGACATGGTTCTGTCACTGGGAGAGACTCTGGGTGGGCTTCCGCCAGAAGATCTAGCGGTCGCCCCTGAGGGTAGCGAGCCACACTCGGCCTTCATTACGCTACGAAGGTCGCCGGCTCACTTCGCTTGCTACCACCCCCTTTTTTCCACTCGGCCTCGTAGGACTCGCTCACCCTTGAGTTCTGGCTCCCGCGCTTTTTGTATACACTCTAGGGGTAGGAACTACAGGCTTTGGTGGAGTCGGGGTGCTCTGATTCGGATCTGTCACCCATTTAGAACCTAACCATCTTAAGTCGGGTATATGAAATAGGATTATTAAAAGAATATTATATCAAATGAACATTATAACATTTGAACATTAGCGCAACCGTTGTTATAGATCCATTTTTTTATTTGTAACAAAAATTATGTAAATTAAAAATATGCAAAGCGATTATTATACGAAACGTTGTTCGTTCAAGTGAAATTACATGAAACGTAGTTATATGAAACGGCCAACGGTTACATAGATTTAATGGTGGTCTCATTTCATTTCAATATGTTGAACAAGTACTTTAAAAAAAACTACTTCTATGTCAATTACTTGCATGACTTTTTTTTCCAGTTATTTTGATTTAAAAATCGATTTACTGAACCTATTTCGATGAAATTTCTATGGGATTCTCTGAAGCTCCTTTCAAATAAAAAAATAATTTATAAATGACGGAGGAGCTAGATCCTCCAAGGGGTAAGGATAAAAAACACCACCGAATTGAGAACCTCCTAATTTTTTAAGGTGGTTAAAAATACTGTAAACTCTATAACAGGGTATGATAATGAACTGCCATACATATTAGATACATATTATAGCATTACGTTGTTATGGCAATGGCGCTGATCTGACCAAGTTCTTCATATCGTATCATATCATTAATTTATTCATAAGTTTTAGGTGTACGGATGGTAGATACAAAATTGTGCGTCTATTGCCAAAACTTGCCGTTACAGGCGTATGAATATTAATAATAATTATTATGTTGTATTATAATATTAATTAAGTCTTGAAATGTTAATTGTATGGTAAAATTAATTAATTTAAAAGTAATGAATGTCAAAAGGACAAAATATTGATTTTATATAGATATCAAATCAAATAACTTATTATTAAACTATTAACATTTCACATCGTATTTTACTATTATAATTTAAAAAATACATAAAAACATTTTCCAGTGAACCACTGAGTCATACTTCTTTTAAAATTTCTTAGATTCTTAGCGCTCGGGGTTTTCTTTGGTTTAGACCTTGTTTGTACATAAGTCTAAGTTAAATGTACTTAAGCACTGACGTAGTCACCTATATCTGATTAAGTGACAATGGTGTCGATTCTGTTGCACCGCTCACTAAACTATCTGACAGGACTAAAATTATACGCGTCTCATTTCATTTCAATATGTTAGAAAAGGATGTCAACAGGTTTCGTCCTGTCAAATTAAGTTTAGTTTAGTGAGTGGTGCAACAGAATCGACAATATGTATGATTATTAAAAGTAATAGGTATACGTTTACGTGCTAAGTAGTAATTTGTATTAACGTTTTTTAAACATTTTTACATAACAGCTTTTAGCTTTTATCATGACCGTCACAAAATGTAACTTAAAATTATTATTATACTTTGGATTCAAATATAAATAAAAAGCAAAGATTTTTAAAATACATAATTCCAGTACCACACCTTTGTCAGTTATTCAACCGCCAAGCAGTGTGCAAGCATTACTGTGTTCCGGTTTGAAGGGCAATGTTACTAGAGAAATTACTGGGTATGAAGAGATTTAACATCTAATATCTCAGGGTGACGAGCGCAGTGCAGTGCGGCGCAGGATTGTGTTCGCAAGTTCACAATTCTGCCACTGCTATTGTTAGTGGCAGGCATGACGCTTACCACCGGCCGAATGTCTTGCTCGTCTCTTGACATGATTGTATAAAAAATAAATTAATAATTGGTAATCGTAACTAAGGACCCAAAATATAATTTCCCCAGACACCTTATAAGATACTTTTAGAAGATGCATGGTTGAAGCTTGGACGAGTTAAGATACTTTTTCTGAGCGTATATATATTTGTTCGCAACCTAGAAGGGTCGGGGGAATAAGAGCGAAAGCGTGTACACTTCAGTCGATTTCACTTCAGCTAAAATTAAAGCTTCGTTGGGATCAGCGTTTTTGAGATTGCGGCCTCTCTTTGTTGGTGGCACCTTACATAAAATACGTATAAGTGAGGCTTTTTTGGACAGTCCAATGTTACGCCCTACGCAGCGTCTCAGCCTCAATACAAAGGAAGCGAATTTGCTTTTGTCTATAATGAGAAGGCAAACTCGATTCATCTAATGATTAGAAAAAGTGGCTTTCAGATATAAATTATAAATCGGCCCGCTTCGCATGACGTTGCCTTGCCATAAAGGGTTGTTTTAAAGTAATACACAAATTACAACTACATGTGTAATCTGAATAGCTCTGCAATAAATTTGAGTATTCAGATAATTTCTAAGATTTTTTATCGTAGTATATTTAGATTTTCACCACTTTCATTACCTGCTTAGATTATGTTAGAGTAAGATTTTAATTAATCGTACTTCTTATTTATTTACTAATGTTATAAATGTCAAAGTTTCTTGGAGGATCTAGCTCTCTCTCCAAAGTTTGTATGGTTGTTACTCAGCCACGCAAAAATGGCTATTTATACGAGACAGCTATTATTTGATAGTTAGACGATTTGACGAAACCCTGAATGGCAATAGCTTAATTATTAATATACAAAAATGAATTGTGCAAATAGTGATAAAAATATATCTCACCTTTAATACTTATAATCACTCGGTTGCGGACAGCGACAATGATAAGATGAATGGACGGGAAATGAGCGCACGGATTTTGAAGAATATTATGTTGAGCGCCGGCTCTCCACTCGCTTCAGTCATACTCTGCCTTTGAGACATGCGAGCCGTACGATACGACAATACAAACTTCTAATACATGTACATGTGTTCTCTTTTTGTCATGCAGTAATTAGATTCGCTATGTCTATTTTCCGGCAAATGTAATGCATACTTTTAGCTAGGTATGCTTGATTGTGTTGTTAATTTTGATCTATTTGCAAGTGCTGGGTCCGTCCATTCCATTATCACCGTCGCTGGTTGCGGACACGTGTTTCACCTCTACACGAGGCGTCCTCACGACGTGTTGACTTCTTAAGCGCTCGGCCGGGAATGATTAAGCCGTCTAATCTAAGCGCGGCTATAACATCACTAAGAAGATTTTTGAAGGAATGTTTTTTTTTAGCAGTTAGTTTCAGAAAAATAGGAAATAACAGAGACATGTCTAGACCTTGCGTAGACCGACAGTCTTAATAATTTGTCCCTCCTTCTCATTAGTACCTACAGCAGTTAAACTTCCTTAAAGTAACGCCTAAAGCAATTACATATTTGTGGATAAGTTCGACCAGCAGGTCAATTCAGCTAACCAAAGCCGAACCGCTTCCCATGCGTTTCCGCTACTTTTTCCTGCCTGACAGCGGCCGACTAACGATCGTGGTCCGGCCAAGCGTACCTAAAGTTCATCGAAACCGTAGACCTACAAACTGCTCATCGACATCATCGTACGTTTATAAAACTTGAGGTACGCTTGGCCGGACCAAGATCGTTAGTCCGCCGCTGTCAGACAGGAAGAGTAGCGGGAACGCATGGGAGTGGTTCTGCTTTGGTTAGCTGAATTGGGGCCCTGAACATGGTCGAGACAACTTTCCGAGTAGTGTAGTGGGCGCTTTTTATCTATGCATAACATCAGCGGCTATCATAGACTCATGGTAGAGTTCCGGTGAGTCACGCTTGGCATGCATAATATATACACGCGTGAATGGTCAACGGGCTACAGGCAACCAGGTGACGACAATAGAATGGAACTACATAGTCATTGGGTTTAATACAGAGTTCGTGAAAAAAAACTGATGAGGCCTTCCGAAACAATCGATTGCATTAATTGATCGTCTGCCGTGTACCGTCTGTCTGTCTGTGTAAACACACGAATAAGGTACTTGTAAAAGCCTACTAAAAAGTGTGTAAAACTAGTTTTATATCACATAAGTATTTCTCTTTCTTCTTTCCTCCTAAGAGGTTTATGGCGTCGCACTCTGTGCATTAGCCAGTGTCAAGTATTTAAAATATGTATTAAAAAAAAAACACATATTCGTTAATAAAGAAAAAAAAATGTGATCAAGTGGACCCGCGGGTCCACTGGTGAGCGGGTCTCTTCACTTTCATAATATTATGTTTCAACAATAACCATATAGCAATGCATCTCAGATTAGTCCGCCTCTTCAGCCATAACAAGATGTATAGTAATATATATAGTTATAGAGGTCGCCCGCGACTTCGTCCGCGTACGGAAGAAATTCAGCCCGCTCCAAAAATTCACTACTATGAATCATCCCGAGCAATCTCCCCTTGAATGAACTAACAAAATATAAATTTTCATCACTATAACTTCAAAAATAAAGAACTTTCCATACAACATTCCACCCCCCTTTCCCGCCCTTAAATCGTCCCTATCAAAAAATATTGAAAACAGCATTTTTTATTTTAAATGAACTATCCAAATCCAAACTTTCGTGACTAAAAGTACAAAAATAAAGGACTTTCATCCCCTATTTTACCCCCTAGGGGTTGAAATTTCCAAAAATAATTTCTTAGTGGATCCCTACATTTTACAAAGAACACACTCTCAAAATTTCATGTCTCTAGGACCAGCGGTTTAGGCTGTGCGTTGATATATCAGTCAGTGAGTCAGTCAGGACTTTGAATTTTATATATACAATGTGTAACAAAAAGGTTCAACAATACTGAAGGGTGTGTATGTACTCATCATTATGAACAACTTTTACTATGAGGCTAAACCTGAAATCGCGAAACAAATCAGCTGTTCCATACAAAAAGTCCATTGACCTTGAACAAAATGTATGGAACAGCTGATATTTTTTTCGCGATTTCAGGGTTGACCCCATAGTAAAAGTTGTTTATAATGATGAGTATATACATACTCTTCAGTATTGTTGAACCTTTTTGTTACACGTTGTATAGATAGATAACAATTATAATGTCACCTAACGCATTTTTCCACTCATGTTTAATGCATATAAATATGTCTTCATCTTCCGTGACGAATCATTAGATGATTAGACGTGAGCAGAGCTCTACTTACAAAGCTTACATGCTGCATTCATCAGCAGCCAGAAGACGTCCACTGCACGACGATGGCCTCTCCTTTAAGGGGGCGACTAATGACAAAAGTAAGTAAAAGGTATATTTTTAAACACATATTTTAATGATAAAGAACGTAAATATTCAGATTAAAAAAATACTATAGGTAGGTGAAAACCTAAAGAAGCCGAGTAACCAAATAGAATTTTGGAAAATAATCTGGATTATTTTAAAAAAAATATACAAATTACCAACAAAAAAAAACTGTTTTAATTCAAATGCTCTAAATTATCAGCGACAGCACCACATTATTTTTTACGAATTACATAGCCAAACTAATGTTTTAGTACAGTAGCCGTTTATTTTTTTTATTTCATGCCTGCATTTAGACTAATTAAATAAAATGCCACCTAAATTGCTCAAAGCCATCATCATCATCAATTGTATCATGCGATTTTCGACTCCTAATGCAAGACGCGCGGGTGAAATCTGTTATTTTTCTGGCATTAGTCGCACTCTTAATATGGAGGTGTTGCCCACGCTTGGCAGGCCACGTGGGGCTCGCAGAATGCTCACCATTTCGCTGTTGTTTAGGTTGCGCGGCAGTCATATTAGTGTCCTAAGGATAATAGGAGATAAATTTGATAGCCCTATTCTACAACACTGCGGATTAAAACTATAATTTAATTTACACTGTTAAGTTGCACTTGTTTGTTTTTAGTATTCAGATTTTTAACTTATGTACCTACTTATGTATCGAGTTCGTTGTTTTTAGGTTAGTAATACTTGTAATATTGTAATTTATGCAATGTCAATACCACTATCATATGGATCTTGGATCTGAAATAAAGATTTATTATTATTTTAACCGAAAAGACACTGAGTCTGGATGTAGTTTTAGGATATATCCAGCATTATCTGTGTCCAAATTGCCATTCTATTGTAATTAATTTCTTATATCATTATTTAAATTTTACAAAGTTACACGGAATGCTAAGCTGACAGGATGCCAATATGCTCATCTTTGTACACAATTTTTACTAAGATAATCACCAACCAACCATAAAATCGCGAAAATAAGATCACCTGCTTTCTCTATGGAATAGCCGATTTTTCTTTCCGATTCCAGGGTTGATCCTATAAAACAAGTGATTTAGAATGATGTGTACGAGCAGCTCCTTTCGGCTTAGTACACCAGTTTCGCGTAACCCCGTATTTTACTCGGTGCCGGAGTCTCTGCTGTGTTTCCCGTTAAGAACAATTTGGATGTATTAAAATCTAGAGCAAAAATTTTCCTTCTAGGCAAGCATGCTCTATCCGAACTGTTGCTTACAATCAGCCAAGCTGTGAGTGGATGTGGAAGAACGCAAACCTATTCTGAATGATAAGTAGCGCACGCCACCAGGCTACACTCACTCATCAGCCAGAAGACGTCCAATGCTGGACGAAGGCCTCCCCCTTAATAGGGGTTGCCATAATCCCCACGCTTGGCAGGCGGCTTGGGGATCGCAGAGTGTTAGCACGGTTAACTTAGAGGACGCTGCTGCCCGTCCTCCGGTGGTTCGCCACCAGACTAACTTCTATTTAATCACATAATTATGATAGTTGAATCAAATATTTTAGGAAAAGATACAAATACATCGCATTTTCCTAAAATCGTTGATAGCCTCATCTGGTTCATTCGTTTAGTTAGCTTTAACTTAAAATATTTTCCTACTCTGCTTGCTTAGAATCTAACGTCTTTGCTAAAGTTCGTATTGGGTTTTATAATTTTTGTTAGTATCTAAAGATATCTATCGAGGTTTAAGGTTACTCCCAAAGCAACTATTGTCTAAGAAATAATATGGGCTTTTACTGCAAGTACAATCTTGCTACTTCAACTGTTCAAAAGTTCTTAAATTTGGTATTCCCTATAGTAAACTTGTGCTAAAATTCCATTAACTTTTGTAAGTTTTAAGCACCTAAAGCTCTCGAGAAGAAGTTAGGAGAGCGACTCGACGCCTCCGGCTCGCAAGTAAAGCTCCTGGTAGGTATGTAGGTAAGTATACCCCAGGTGTTTACACGAATTCTTCCTTCGGGAACAAGCAGGCAGATAACAAAATTATGATGGAACAATGCTGTGCCGCCATGGTAGGTGGGCCATGGAGGCATAGCGCGGCGCGGCGGTCCGGGGTGGAGGCGCGGGGTGCGCTCCCGCCGCGCCTCGGGGCGGCCGCCGGCGCGCTTGGGCCCGAGCGAACCGCGCCGCCGACCGGCGATCACAACGCGTGGAACCTCCGGCGAGCGCCCGTGCGACCTCCGCGCTCGCCGCCTCCGACAAACTTATAAACTCACTTTCCGCACCCGGAAACCTGTTCTCGCTAAGAAAAACATCTATTACAACATAACCGCTACGAGATTCACTCCCGAATTCCATGTACGCATGAACTTTTGTGAACTTTGATGCGCGTGCACTTTTGAAAACTTTTAAAAGTTTGTTTTTATGCGCGCGTCCTGCGGTGTGCGTGTGTGAGCTTTATAAAGTCATGGCTGGACGAAGTCCTCAGTAAACCGGTAAGTAAAACGGACTTTACTGGAAATGTTTATTCAAATTCGAACGTGCACACCTTGCATTGATTCGGTGCGATCGCGTTTGAAGTGTGATGGTTCTTCAAAGAGCTTTAATACATACGTTTGGAAGTTAATTAAAGGGTCATTGCCTTCGCTCTAATGTGTGTACTGAACATAGAGCAGCCCTGTGAAGGGCCGCGTTCAATTCCAATCATTCTGCAGTTTCGAGGTTTCTTCAAGTCTACGATACCCAACCAATTAAAATCAATGGCCTCTTGTTTGTACATCTCTGGCATACATAACTACTTAGATACGTACCTAGTTATACCTGGAAGATACTAAGTAGATTTCTTCGAAGCATGCCATTGTAACATCGATATTGTCCTTTATTCTTGGTACTTACACAGTTGCGAGTGTTTTATGCAGATGGTCTTCCGTGATATTCGTCAACAGTAAGTACCAACCTTTGATTATATACCTGTCTAGATGATTTTGAGCTGTCAATAACTGTCAATTTGCATAGCAACGCGTAGTGATTCAAGTGACACTGACATAGTGGATATAAGCTTATCTACCAAGCATAGTAGATATTTTTTTGGCCCGTTTTCGTTTGATCTAGTTGGTATCTAGACAGGTATGTAATCAAAGACGCATACATAATTATTGAAAACATAACGCACCTACAAGTTGTCTCATGCCGTGTCTAAACGGTAATGCACTCCAGTGCATATATGAGCTAAGATTACTCAACAGCTTGGTACTTTATCTGCCTACAGTCTAACACGGACAAACTGGTTTTTGGACGGATAACTGGAATTAGTCATCAATTATACGTGCTGTATCAAGTTCCAATGTTTCGTAAACTTAACAAAGACTGAGCTTTTCTGTGTTTTCTGTGTTTTGAGACAACAATGAAGAATGATTATCTGTTGCTCCAATCGATTAATCTTGTCAATTTATTTAGGACAGCTGAAATCCAGCTCACTCTATTAAGTAACGCTTTACGATATCTAATAAGTAGTAGCTTACCCCTAATCACAATGAGGGTAGACTTGAACATTTAGATTACTCGGCTTTCCTTGATTTAAATTCCAGTATTCACCTACAGGAACACTAACCGATACCAGCGACCGAGGCGGGTTTCGTCTCACAACCTACTTGGGCCTTAGGCCTGTTTCAAAAATCTAGCCTTACCTTAATTTACACTTTAGGTTCCTTGTAACTCTTGAGGGACCAGTCGATACAATTTGTCAACGTCTCAACGGTGTCTGTTCGTTTGCAACTACTGTGATTTACTGTAATAGGGGGCTCATTGGGGAATACGCGCTTCGCAATCGTGAATCGTGGGTTCAATCTCGGGCCCGGCAAATCCCATGGATTGGTGCTCTTTGACAAATTCTTCCTACTGCCTATCAATTCGATACTACTCCTATATTGAGCTAAGCTACTGACTTACTAAGCTAAGCTTCTGACTCCCAAATCATATGGCAACATAGTTGGTAGCTGATTACTTGAGCCAACCTGGCCAAGTTCAACAGTTGAAACTCGGGCATGTGTCTCCTCCGCCAGAAGGAGCTGATTTTACGCTTAATTTTATACCGATATAAAAAATAGGCCACTTATTGTCCTTAGACGTCACTGTCTCAAAAACCGCTTGCACCATTTGCACCTGATGGATTGACTAAAACAATTGTCAGTTTGAACCGTTTGAGTTGATTGAGAGTCGTATGTCTGGATTAAATTACAAGAGTGTACCTGGCTAACTACGTAGAGAGAGGTATAGTAAAGCTACAGCCGTTCACGACAAATTTCCACGAGCGCCCACGAAGAGCATTTGAATGTTGAATACGCTTTTGAAGTGTTTCAGCCGATAAATACAACCTGAGTGCCTTCAAGTCAAGACAAGTACCTTCACTAACTTGCTCGTTTTATGCATTTCGGTGTAAGCACACCAAAAATTATGTAAACTATTTACCTAGTTCGTAAAAAGCATTGTAATTGTAACCCTCCAGACAACCGATGAAAGTCTAGATCCAAATACTGACTGACGGACATGTTGAAAGGTTTTTCAACATGCCTAACATAGGTCGTTTAGTAAGCGGTTCAACATTAACTTATTTAAAGATTTAAAAGTAAACGTTTTTTCATAAATAACTTTTGCTTGTTTGTTGGGAAATTAAATTAAAGCATATTCTATAAAAATATTAAGTGGTTTGCTCATTCTGATCAGAAGATACAGCGTTACAGATACATATAAACATACAAACAAACAACTTAGGTTCAGTAACAAAATCATTTCCACTAGACAGCCAGGGGCCGTACCGTGAGCCCTTATTGCGGGACCAAATAGGCTCAGCTGCCGACGCTGCGTGACTGTGAACTTTATCGCCCCGCAATACAGTTTGCGGTCGCGCAGCTTCGGTACCTAAACCTATTTGGTCCCGCAATAAGCGTTCATGGTACGGCCCCTGGTCTAAGTAGAAACCTTTCGGTTACTGAACTCTAAAAATACCGATTGACAATTTGACAGTTATTTTAGGCTTTATTTGTAGAATCTTAACAATAGCTATTGAGTTGACTCGAATCTCGTTGAATTTTAACGTGGGGTTAAGAGATTAGAGATCATTATGTAAGAACTTCCACTAAGCTGAGAGATAGAACATTTCTAAGTCTTTATGTGGATATAACCCGAAGACTAAACTGTTTGTTAGAACTGGGCCAAAACAAAAGATGACTTATTAAGCGAAAACAATTCACCTGAATTAGGCGTTGAATTGTATCGAGATTAGACCAAATTCGATTAAATTAAACAACCGCTAACATTCGGGTTCCCCTTCCCCAATTGAATTTGACGTAAAGTTTGTTAACATTACCTACTTCGATATAGATTATGGGTAAGGATACGTATCACATTCAAACCTAATTAGATTTCTATAATGGGCTGGCCACATTAAAGTTTACTATTATTAATTAAGACGTAGGTAACATAAGCTGTGACTGTAACATAACTACGCTATTTTTGTAACACAGACTAGTTGTGCCCCGCACTATCACCCACTTTTATTAGTTCCATAAGAATTAATTGTTTCGGTATCAAAAAGTAGTTGTCTATAAAAAACTACAAAGATTACTTATACTACTACACAAAAAAACAAAAGTATTGTATCCAGACCGGTGAAAGTCTAGGTACAATCCAAATGCTCAAAAACTACCAGTTGGCAACGTACCCAGCATGCTGGCAATGCTTATGTGTTGAGTAAAATAAACGCCAGCATTTTGATAACGCGTCGTCGCGTTGACTAGGCGCTCGGATGTTTTTTTGAAAAGATGATGAGTTCCCGGTCCCCACGGACCCAATGTTTTAACACCATACGGCTCAAATATGTTACCTATAATTTGTCATATTCTATGTCCCTCCGACTCCAAAATAGAATAGTATATGGTCTTAAAAGACATAATGTACTTACCTACTTACCTACAGGCAAATAACCAGACAGTTCACCTGAATTTATGTAGGTAAGGCATTACGTAGGTATTTGTTCTATCATACGTTTCATGGATTTTTGCAACGTCTTCAGTTCAAGAATATAAGAAGAAATGAAACCCAAAGAAACCTATACTTTATTTCGTACTAGAGATCCCCCGCGACTTCGTCCGCGTGCGAAAGAAATTCGGACCGCTCCCAAAATTCTCCACTTGAATTCGTTCCGAGCAAACTCTACCAACTCTACCTATGAATGAACTACCCGAATATCAATTTTCATCACCATAACTTCAAAAAAACTTTCCATACAACATTCCACCCCCCCTTAAATCATCCTTGTCAAAAAAAAATTGAAAACAGCATTTTTTATTTTAAATGAACTATCCAAATCTAAATTTTCGTGACTAAAAGTCCAAGAACAAAGGAATTTCATATAAATATTTCCCCCCCCCTTAGGGGTCCAATTTCGAAAAATCCTTTCTAAGCACGGTCCTACGCATCAAGACGAATAAACCATCCAAATTTCATGTCTGTACGACCAGCGGTTTGGGCCACAGAAAAGCGAAGGCCCTACTTTACTTCTCTCTTCAGTGGTTTGGGCTGTGCGTTGTCTGTCAGTTAGTCAGTCAGTCAGTCAATCAGTCAGGACAAAACCTTTTATATATATAGAAGACTAGGGGTCGCCCGCGACTTCATCCGCGTACGGAAAAATTTCGGCCCGCTCCCAAAATTCACCACTTGAAATCATCCCGAGCAATTTTTTTAGTTTATACTCTACCGACTCTACCGACTCTACTGACCCCCCCCCCCCCATTCCCTCCTTTGAATGAACTACCCAAATATAAACCCTTTTTTCTCCTCCTTGGGGGTCAAATTTCGAAAAATCCTTTCTTAGTACACCCCTCCGCATCGAGACGAATACACGCTCAAAAGTCTGTACGACCAGCGGTTTGGGCTGTGCGTTGTCTGTCAGTTAGTCAGTCAGTCAGTCAGTCAGTCAGTCAGTCAGGACAGAGCCTTTTATAGTATTAGATTAAGCACCTATTCTCATCTTGCAGTTAGTTTGAACACCGTTATCCTTCTAGGATATCATTGTACTCATCATTATGAAAAACTTTTACTATGGGGCCATCCCTGAAATCACGAAAAAAACAGCTGTTCCATACATTTTGTCCAAGATCGATGAACCTTTTTGTATGGAACAGCTGTTTTTTTTTTCGAGATTTCAGGTTCGGCCCCATAGTAAAAGTTGTTCATAATGATGAGTACAATGAAGGATAACATATCATTGTACTCATCATTATCAGAAGGATAACGGTGTTCAAACTAACACCCTGTATTCTGTTCTTTTTGCCAAATTAAATAAATAAATATCAATAGTTCCTACTTATACTTCGCTAGTCCCATGGTACTGGCTCTCCTTTAATTAGTTTACTTCCGTCCAGAGCCCCTGCCGTGCTTTTAACTGGATTTTAAATTGGCTTACTGTAATTGTGTTATAGCCAGACTACACTTAAGGGAAACTACGAGTACTTTTTCAAAAGGTTTCATATGTAACTTACCTAGGTTATTATAAAGAAAGGTTAAGCTACTTACTATACAGGGTTAGTTCTAATCAGTTAGCATCCTTTTAAGGGCAAATTCTGTACATCAAAACAAACAACTTTTACTATGGGGCCAACATTGAAATCGCAAAAAAAAAACAGCTGTTCCATTCAGTTGCCCAAGGTCGATGAACAAGTTTAGCCAATGTTTCAAATAGTTAGTCAATGACAAAATAAGTTTAATACACACTGATTCAAACGGCTGACTATCTCGAAAATAGTGAGACTATTACGAAAATGAATTGATGTGACCTATCCCTAGGGAATCTATCTTACAGGGAAATCTTTTAATTACTGGACATCCTATAAACTTGTACAGTCGTTACTTTTGTGGTATCTATATTATACAATGTGTAACAAAAAGGTTCAACAATACTGAAAGGTATGTATGTACTCATCATTATGAGCAACTTTTACTGTGGGGCAAAAGCGGAAAACACGAAAAAAATTACAGCTGTTCCATACAAAAAGTTCATTGACCTTGGACAAAATATATGGAACAGCTGATATATTTTTTTCGGGATTTCCTGTTTGGCCCCATAGTAAAAGTTGTTCATAATGATGAGTACAATGATATCCTAGAAGGATAACGGTGTTCAAACTAACTCCCTGTATAATAATAAATGTCTTGCGGTTAGCGTTGGTAAACCGATTCTTTTTTATTAGTTCGCCTTCTAGTGGGAATAGACCCTCAGTATAGGTGCGAAGAAAAATTAAGGTGGTACGAAGTACACCATCTAGTCATTAATATTATTATGTTAGTGACGTCATGATTCTTGAATAGGCTAATCTGGAATACGGTTAGGCAATTTGCTTTGTTAATCCTAGGTTTTTATACCTAACATAGATTTGTTAATCCTGTAAATTAAACCGTTGTAATTTATGGCATGGCCGACCCTCAATTTATTAGCTGGGTGCGTCTCACTGTAGCGCGTAGTGTAGAACAAATGGTATTAATCGACCCACGTTGAATATACACTAACATGACTCGGCTCTATCCCATCTTATTTGTCAGTCACATCACATAACGTATAATGTTGGCTTTATGTCACAGCTGAACGATAGTTGTATATCGATTTAAGTAACAGAGGCTATTGCACGTCGTACTGAGCGCTTTTGCCACAGAAAAGCGAAGGTCCTACTCTTAGTTTTCCAAACCTGCACCCTTATCATGGACGTTAGCGATTCCGATTGCGATAGCATGCCATCCTGCTCGTACCAACTCACTCGCGCCATGCGCCCTCCTGCTCGCGCACGCTCGCAATAATAAAACTATAACGAGGCGATTACTGTACATTGAAGATATATTTAACAATATATTTTTTAGGAGTGTTTTTTTTTGTTTTGTGTTGTTTTTTTTGTGGTGTGTGGGGTGTATTTTTTTTGGGGTGTGTTTTTGTGTGTAACCGACCCCAAAATTACAGTTTTAAAATTGTTGTCTTTTTGTCTGCCTGTCTTTTGTGCCCGGAATAAACTCAGAAACTACGGCACAAATTTAAATGCAGTTTCTTGAAATATGATCTATGAAGTCCGGCGCTTCTCATAGGCTATGTTTTATCAAAATGGGCCCAGGAATATAGAAGTTATGAATTTATGAAAAAATATGAAAGTCCACTATAACTTGCACACCCGACCATACCGAGTTCCTAAGGTCTGAGGATCAGCTTATACTGGCCCATGTTTATCTTGAGAGTTTAGATTTAAGAAGGAAGATTTAATGGATTGACATGCGATATTCTTAAAATGTTCTGTGTTGTCATAAGCTACTTAACACCGCACAGCACAGTAGGTAGGCATCCTCCTAGGTGGACCGACGACATTGTAAAAGTCGCGGGCAATTGGTGGATGTAAATGGCAGGGTGGCGGTCTAAGGGGGAGGCCTTCGTTCACCAGCGGATGTCTACGGGCTGATGATGATGATGGTAGTCGCGGGCAACTGGTGGATGCAAATGGCAGGTTGTCGTACAAAGTGGCGGTCTAAGGGGGAGGCCGTCGATCACCAGTGGACGTCTACGGGCTGATGATGATGGTAGTCGCGGGCAACCGGTGGATGCAAATGGCAGGTTGTCGTATAGAGTCGCGGTCTAAGGGGGAGGCCTTTGTTAACCAGAGGACGTCTACGGGCTGATGCTGATGATCATGGTAGTCGCGGGCAACCGGTGGATGCAAATGGCAGGTTGTCGTACAGAGTGGCGGTCTAAAGGGGAGGCCTTCGTTCACCAGTGGACGTCTACGGGCTGATGATGATGATGGTAGTCGCGGGCAACCGGTGGATGCAAATGGCAGGCAAGGCAAAAACAACCGAATTCAATTTCGACTACCTGGATTACATCTTCATATTTTCCAGTTATTTTAATTAATTCCAATAATCTACTGTACCGATTTCGATAAAATGTATAATATGGAACCACCTCTGACCACCCACCAAACGAATTAAAAATCATCAAAATAAATTTATAATTGGCGGAGTAATCGCTAAAATACATACTAACAAGACTAAAAAAAACATGCTTTCGAATTGAGAACCTTCTGATTTGTAGCCGGTTGAAAATAGTGCATATTTTACCTGCTCAAACATTTAGCAACTCTAAGCTAAGAGGATAAGGCTAAAAATACTATATACATGATTGGTTGTCACGACTTGAACGACTGCTGAACGTCGCCGTCGCGTCCGCCGAATTGTATGCAAACTGGTGCACCGGAGAGTTTGCACACCTAAACACCAGAGAAAAGAATTACCACATTATGTTCGATTTTTCCCCAAAACTCCCTAAATCCCTGTCGAAATGAAATGTCCTATTAGTAATTTTTCCCTAAAAATGGGAATACTTTTAGGGAAAAAGTGGAAACACTGCGCGGTTGAGCGAGCTGGTGCAAAATCCCTTGTCTCTTTGATCGAAGGTTGTATCGCTGATTATATAATACTAAACTTAGTATTTATGCTATACTATACTTGTAAGTAGTGTTAGATAGGTTGCTGACCTTTCTACATTGTGATAAGATGTCACAAGATATTTATGTAACGAGATTAATTCATTTCATTGATCACGATCTATGTTATTTATATACTCTGCCGTATACAAGGGGATTGCAATTAATGGTTTTAGTTCTAAGTGTAACGTTAAATGAATTCTAAAGGCCGTCACACACGATGAAGATGCTATAATATTCTATAATATCTATAATAAGATACTATAATATCTTATATTAGCTTAGGATTTTTTGTATTATATTAACTTAACCTACCACACACGGTTAAGATACGATAATTTACAAAATCTTCTCATTCGTTCGAAATTCAAGCAAGGTGTCAGTCGTGTTTGCTTGGAAATCTACATAAAGAATGCGTTATTTTTGTACAAATGAGTACTCAAACCTCCATGCTCAAACGTCACTACTTGATTTACTTGACAGTTCTTCAGAAGATGATTCTGTTTTTTTTGCCTTCAGCTGCGTCTAGTTCGCAGAGAATGCAATACGCACTTTATATTTCCACGTTGACCAATAGGCTAGATGACTGGTTTTTTTATTGTCCTATTCAAATGTGGCCCATAAATATAGCTGATTAATGAAAACAAAATTAAAATCTGATCAAAAATAAGCAACTTATAAGCATTTTAAAATCATGCTAGACAGAGAGGCGAAACAGCAAACCGTGACGTCACTTGTCAGGACGCCATATAAATTCTATTCTGACAAGTAAGGCGTGACGTCATTTTTTGTTTTGTGGGAAAGAGACAGAGTTGTCTCTAACAAAAACTTTAAACGCTCATAATTATATCAGAGCATTATTAACCGATTTAAATAATGTTTTCAATTACCATACTATATTCACTTAAATTCTTCATCAAAGCTATTGGTTTCAACGATTTAAACATCAGTCATCTAGCCTATTGTTGTCAGTGAGGAGACCGACTTGCGAGTTGGTCGCGTCAATCATCATCATCGTCGTCATTTTGCAAGTTTTCTTCCACTTCAGCATATTAATCATACTACAGTTTTTATTTGTTGAAAACCGTTCTGCTATCATGTTAAGATTGGGCTAAAACGTTTTTTAGGAAATGGATAAAAGTATAAAAAATCAGAGTGACAAATTTTATAGAGCTTGCAAAACACCAAAAAGAATACCCTAAATTAATCAACCTGTATTCATCTTAAAATTACTTTATGTATGTTAAGATGGTGTTTTAAGATCATAATGACTATATGTATGTTAAGATGGTGTCTTAAGATCATGTTTACCTTTATTAATATAGGCATTTTAACATGAATTCAGAAATATGTCGTCATTTTAAGTTGCGGGCGTTGAAAATTTATAATTATCTTCGTCGTTTGAACACTTCAATGAAATATTGAAATATCTAAGATAACATGAAATATTATAGAATCTTCGTCATCTGTGAAGCCGACTTCAAAAAACGCTCGTGGCGCTCGTGGCGTAGCTTGTCTCGGTGATTCTAAACGATCACCGATGTTAAGTAACGGACGGTCCGGTCAGTCTTCGGATGGGTGACCGTGAGTGGCATTTATTTCTGAGCGCTACCGTGGGTCGGATGACACGTTGGCCCCGGTTGTTTGTTCTAGTTTCTATTACAACAACCGTCAGCCATGTCAGAGGCCTTCGGGCGGCACATTAACTCTGACACTAGGGCTGGCCACTCAGCCTATACGAACTTACTTCAAAAAAGAAGATTCTCAATTCGACTATGTTTTTTTTTTACGCGATTAATCCGCCATTTATGAACTGATTTTAATGATTATTTTTTTGTTTGGTAGGTAATACTTCAGGGGTGATCCCATATAATCGAAACCGGTTCAGTATTTTGGATATTAAATCAAATTTACTATAAAATATGATGGTGTCATCTAGGTATCCGAAGGTGAAATCGGTTGTATATAAAAAAAAATGTGTATTTGTTTCACCAGTGCACGGAACTTTAAATGAAAAGAACACTAACGATAAACTATACAAAATGTGAAACTGAAAATAACAATTTATGTATTTAGGTAACTAATTTTGTTCGAACCTCATAAGCTCATAGCATAATAATAACCCTAGCCTGGCATATTTTAGCGGAAGCTAACGTTTCACATTATTAATTAAGGCAAAGTGATACACGCCATGAATTCCACATCGGTTATTTGAATTTTAAGGGTCGGTAGCACCCTTTGCCGAGGAGCGTTGAGCTTGTTAGCTCGTGAACAACTATGCTACTTTTGTTCTACGCCGTGTTTAACAATTGCCCACTGAATGAGCAACAATTGTTGTGACGTCAAGCGTCTTTATTATACCGAGTTATCGTTCTGATTGACTAAATCACGATAACGATTTGAATAGTGAATGAACACTGGAAACAAAAGATTGTTTTAAGAGTTTTGCCTTCAAATATATGTAGACTATCCGTCTTCATCCTCAGCCCGGAGACGTCCACTGCTGAACAAAGGTCTCCCCCTTAGACCGCCACCTTGTACGACAACCTGCCATTTGCATCCACCGGTTGCCCGCAACTACCATCATCATCAGCCCGTAGACGTCCATTGGTGAACGAAGGCCTTCCCCTTAGACCGCCACTCTGTACGACACCCTGCTATTTGCATCCACCGGTTGCCCGCAACTATCATCATCAGCCCGTAGACGTCCACTGGTGAAGAGTTTTGCCTTCAAGTATATGTACACTATCCGTCTTCATCATAAGCCCGGAGACGTCCACTGCTGAACAAAGGGCTCCCCCTTAGATCGCCACACTGTACGGCAACCTGCCATTTGCATCCACTGGTAGCCCGCGACTTTTACAATGTCGTTGGTCCACCTAGTGGGAGGCCTTCCTACGCTACATCATCCGGTTCGCGGTCGCCACTCATGAACTTTTTTTCCCCATCGGTCAATTATCCGTCTTACTTATGCATAAAGCGCTAAACCCTCTTTTATTTAAAAAGTGTTTGATAAATTTCTTTAGAATTACGAATCGAGTTTGAAAAAGAAGACAAAATACTTTTTAACTAAAATAGGTTTTAATAGTAGATTACACCCCTGGGGAGAAAAAGTAAAGAATGCCTCAGATCTCATGTATGTATATTGGCTCCCGAAGTGAAGCCGAGAGTGACAAACATGAGATCTGAGGCTTCTTTACTTGATCCCGTGGTGTGTTTAGGTTTGTACGTACCGCCACGAGGAGGAAGGTGTTCCTTCGACCGGTAGCGGGGCGAAAGGAACCACTTTCTTCCCGTCACTAAATACATTTTAGAGTTTTATGCATAAGACGGTAAAACTATAGTATAAATACTATACACTATGTAAATATAGTTATATTTGAACTATAACTTCAAATATTATTTATGTGAATATGATATATTTGAACTACCTTCAAATATATTTACTTATTATACAATCTATACAAAAAAATGTGTCTGTTTGTGCAACTGTACTTAACGGTTAGCTGTATTGATTGGATGGAATTTGGGGTGGAAGTAGTATACCCTAAATCGATGATTTTCATATATATCAGTAAAAAAAAATATAAGTCTAGATTCGGCTAAAATTACGATGCGCTGGGCAGATAAAATAAGACATAATAAAAAATTATACAACTAAGTACATTTAATAAGTATAAAAATCAGAATAAACAATATCTTATACGAAACTAAAAGGTTGCGTAAAAAATAAATATTTAAATATTTTTTTACTAGAATTTCAAGTACTTTACTTACAATATTTAAGACAATCTTCCTTGGCCGTTTCATTAAAATAATAGACACAATAAAGTTATATTATTATTAACGGGATATTTACCGTGATTATGTTGTGAAATGAGCTCTCGATATTTCGGCGCAGTTGCATGCACCATGAACACGAGTAGAGTAGAGTAGAGTCTACTAAATATCCCGTGAATAATAATAGAACTTTAGTAAACAACCGTGATAGTTTTAAACAGTGTTTTAATAGACACAATTTTTTATTAATAATCTTTGTAATAACAAAGATGATATTCGACGATTATTATTGTTTTAAAAGGTCGAATGGTAGCGGTCACAGTTATCGGATAGCCGCAAGCTATTGCGATACTGGTAATTAGACAGAGATCTAAGAAATAAAACGAAGGGGATGCTGGTAAAAGCCTTTTAAAAACAAACTTTTGATTGCCGAACGATAAAAACACAATCCAACTCAAGTCCGATCGAACTTGTTTGTTTTCTGTATGTACTGTTCTAGGTGAACAGTCCATACCAAAAACAAAATTAAATAGCGTTTTATTTCAAGAAAAAAATATCTTAGAATGTATTTTGTTTACTTTTATCGTTATCATGGTCATCCTAATATTGGCGTCATGGTCATCCTAATATTCCTAATATACTATACACTATGACATATATTATTATGTATTCATATTTAAAAAAACGCGGTGTAACCTCGGAATAGTAAATCCATCTTTTGCCTTTTCTTATCTTATAAACTGTAACTCAGTGGATAAAGGTATTTTAAGTTCAGAAATATCAAATTCTCACTCAGTGTGTTCAAAATTTAATCAAATATTCCATTTCATCTCCTTACGTGCATTATAAAGGGTACAATCAAGAGTTACGTGCGACGGAGCGTCTCATTACGTCGATCGGTCCAGGACAAGCCGAGATATAACAAAAAAATCTCGTCACACAACTGTTCCCCAGCGCGCGGTTGCCGGTTGTTGTCAGGTTGAGTTGTATTTGCCGCTGCGACTTCACCAGAGACAGAGGAAATACATTATTTATCAACTTATTCGTTTTTTAGAAAAGAAACTTTATTATACATACCGGAAATTATATTGATTGAATCTAATAGAATAAGAATCAAACTCTTGACTTACTGACTGACTAACAGACAAAGGCACAAACTAAACTGCTGGTCGCAGATACTTGAAATTTGGGTGTGTTTGTCGTAATGCCAAAATGGGTGAAAAATGTTGTATGAAAGTTCTTTGTTTTTGGAGTTATAGTGATGAAAATTGCTATTTTGATATTTTGTTAGGAATAAAATCTGTTTTTTTTTACAAGGTCAAGTGGTCACATGACCACTGAATTGCTAAAGGCGATCTCTTCCTGACAACTTATTACAATACTTTTTTTCTGTAAGTCTGGAGTCTAGAAAATTATTATTGCCATATTTTTAGTCTAGAACTCTCGTTCGAAATAAAAAATTCTCACTCATTGCTATCGTGTAAAATAATGTTTTTCCTTAGATCGATAGGCTATACTGGGGTATATTGTTTTACGAACTAAGGATTTTGTATTATCTCGTCGTTGGTTGTAATGAAGCCTACGAAATAATAACACGCATGCCTAGAAGAAATCTTTTCACTTGAGATTTTTCAGACTGTACGCCTGTACTGTACTGTTGTATGTCTTTCAGACCAAGTTACAATTATGCAGTAGCTATGATACATTTTAATTAAGCGATTTTTTAACGTGCTAGTCAGCATACTATTTATATTTCTAAATATTAAAAAAAAGTATGTTGTTTTTGACTGTCGTTTAGTCTGCGCTATCTATCTAGTTGAAGGAAACTACGTTTTTTTTAAAGTCATGTTAGTAAATCGCTTAATTCAAATGTAACATACAAATATACGAATATAATATATCAGATTTACGATTGAGCACGATTGGCGATTGACCGGTAATGGGAGTTTTTTTTTGCAATAAAAAAAAGAAGCTCTTTCATGGCTCTGACTTTGCGCAGAGAGCTGGCTAGAGATTCGCTTGGACTTTGATGCAGTTGCCGCGTTATGAAAACTTTAGGTACGTGTTCATTTATTCAGGAATAACCGCGTAATTTTGTTTTTCGCAGATAGTTCTGCTTCTGTCCTTCTCTAGTCTGTGCTGCAAACAGTGTATAATTCAACGCGGCCGTGGGCGACGCGTGCGTTGATGTCTTTTCTACTGAAGCTGATTTATTTAAATTTAATGTTTATAAATATGAGCGCTAACATACAAAACAATAGAACATCAACTGAAATTACGTTTCTCTTATTGTAACTATTTACTTAAGCAGATAGGTTCAAATGACGCTCGTTTTAGGCATTCATATTAAGGCTATTTTCGTATCAACAGTTTTTTATTATTTATTACATTTTGAATTATTTGGGCGACCTTGGTCTACCGTAGGCCAAACATGTACGTTTAGCACGAAGGAAGTAGCTTAAAATAAGTACGACTAGTACAATCTATTTGTAGGATACTTATGTATGCATTCATCAGTACTAGTAGGACTCTACAGCAGAGTCTGCCTGGGGAAGTACCACACCTTTGCCAGTTATTCAACCGCCAAGCAGTAGTGTACAAGCATTACTTTGTTCCGGTTTGAAGGGCAATGTTACCAGAAAAATTACTGGGTATGCAGAGATTTAACATCTAATATCTCAGGGTGACGAGAGCAGTGCGCAAGCTTACAATTCTGGCACTGCTACTGTTAGTGGCAGGCGTGACGCTTACCATAGATAAAAGTCTTGCTTGTCTCGTCACTTGAATGGATAAAAAAAAAAACAGCTAAAAGATGCCCACTTCTGAACAAAGGCCTCCTCTATTAGATTGCCACATGCTTGGCAGTCGGCTAAGGGATCGTAGTATGCTCATTACCTTTAACAAAGTGGTCCACCAGTGGTGGCACCGGTGGTGGCTGTTTTAGGACATAGCCAGGTCAATATGTACTTATAGTACTAGTATAGTATTATATTATCTTTGTTATAGGCAAGTATATAATGATGTATACTTATATACCTATATTCCATTTATAATAGGGTTTTTAAGATTCTGTACCCAAAGAACGTCACCGAGACCAGTAGTCTACACAGCTCTTGCAGGATTCATCATCATCATCATCATCTTTCTCAGCTTTTTATTTTCCACTGCTGGATAATAGGCTGCACCGTACATTTGACATTAAGCTCAACCAACAGCTCATTGCTTCCGTATTAGTCCGCCGCTTTTCGCAGGTCAAAAATTGCAGGGTGTCCTACTCAACGTTTGCCTAAACGCGGTCCACTCTAGAACTAGTTTTTCCCAAAGGTGTCGGACTGTCGGTGCCATTTCAGCTAATTCTTTGAGCGATGATTCCGAGTAGATACGTCTTATTTGTTCACAATACTAATGTATAAGTTTAATTAAGAGCTATTGGCCGCAGTGTTGCCAACAGCGCCTGATGTCGCCATTTTTTCACAGAATAAGTAGCCTGCCAAAACGCCAATACATCGCTGTACTTATATAAATAAATAAAAAAGTTCTTATCAGCTCATTTATTTGTAACCTTACATAAAATAACGAATAAATGGCTTGTCCTTAGAGTAGCCTAAAAGGTGACTTGTTGTCTCTTAAATTTTTTCATCGCTGGTTCTCGTCCTGAATATCTCCTACGTTGGGCATACTGGCTGGCCGAGCCTGGAAAGTACTTAATACTCGAGTAAGTGCTCTTGATTTGCGAATAATTTGTAACATGAGCTGCATTTAGCTCTTGGTAAACAAGCGGTCGGTAGGTAACAGGAGTAGGCATGCGGTCGCTCTTCATTAATAAGTCACTGACGGAAGGGATCAGTGTTTGTACGTCTCTAATGAATTGAAAATTATACAAAATGTGGATAAAGGTCGCCAACGCACCGGTATCATAATTTCATTGTAAAACAAATTGCGACGAACATTAGCCGATTCATGTTGATTTACTGTTACATTTAAGTAATAGTAATCGACTAGATGACTCAAAGATATGCCTGAGGCTTGTATCTGAAAGTAGAAAGTCTATGGCTTATATTGATTTCTTGGGTGACAAAAATAAATATTATATGCTTTGATAACCTCTGATGATAAGTAGAAGAAAAATTTACATCATTGTTAATAGCATCATCAATGCAATCTACTTAATAATCTTAACATTAACTCTGACATATTGATAATGCTATCCCGACTGGACTGATAAGTCCTAGCTCCTGACCATTCAAATTTAAAAGGCGCTCCTAAGATAAAAATCATCTCCCAGGGAGATTAGTTGAAATGATTATGATGATGACCATTTATTTAATGAGAATTCAAAGAAACAAGAGTGTCGAATTAATTTAATATGCCCCGGATTAGACGCAGTCTCAGGTTTACTTTCCTACCCAGATTACTGCAAAACAAATTAGCCGGGGACCCTCGAAAACGCACATAATTACCGAATGCCGACCATCTTCCAGTTGTTAATGAGACCCCGGCTTAGATGAAAATTAGAATGTTAATTCAAATTTACATCAAGCCATTCTTCATTAGGGGGCTAAGATGAAACGAAAGATTAAAATGGGTGGAATAAAAATAAAATTCCTGTTGTGAATTTGATGAACACTGATTTAATTTCGTTGATCTTCGACACCTTACTAAATGAATATGTAATTGACTTGAGCATTAAGGTTGTCACTAGATAAATATTCAGGAGACTAACAGACAATGATTTTGAGATATTTGAGTAGGTAGATGATTTGTTCAGGGCGTGCTGGGCTTGCGTTTGATCCTTGAAGGAGTCAGCTCTGTTTGACCGGTGTTTTTAGCGTATCCATCCATATTCGTAAACTAACGAGGCATTTAATTCCCAATGAATTAAGCAAAACACATCTTCCAGTAGTTACTTGATGGTATTCATAAGTTTTATTTTATGCCTGCCTTGTACACCAATGAACGAACCATGCAATCGCTAACATACGGTGTTGGTAATATACTGTAAATCCTCAAAGCCCCCAGTTTCTTTTAAGAGTCAGTAAGAGTCCATATTTTCATGCTAGCTGGCAAAATATCAAACTTTTCGAACAGCACAGTTTCAATTTGCTACAGAAAAGAGCCGCATCGTTATAAAATGAAAATTTGCATTACCTATTCTGATATTCAGTTTCCAGAATTAATATCGGGTCGGACTGCGGCGGGCCGGATATGATTTAATCAAACCGAAACGAACCGGTTTCGTCTATTTTGTGGGTAGATTTCGGTTTCAGGCTGTAATTAGACATACTTATTTAGAACACTGATACAATTACGAAGTAATGAAAAACCTACGTAAATGTAGAAGAAAGAAGACAGATGAAAAACACTCTCTTTTCTCGTTAGGCTTAATTTTTAACTAAGTTTTGTACACGAAATTTTCATCATGACAATTTCAGTTTTGAAAGCCGCTCTCAGTTTAAATTTCTTGCTTACGTAAATTAAAGCATGTTGGTAGAGTTACGGTACAGAGGACCGATTGAGTTCCTTGTATTTTGGATCGGACGTAACAAATCGCTTAGTCATCAGAGGCGAGTTCTTGCGTTTTATTTGGTCCAAGCCGGCTGGTCCGGGAGCCAGCGCGTGAACCGGTTACGTCGGTGCACGTGCACCAACACCGCCGCGCGCCGGGCTCAAGCCACGATCGCTGAGCGACCGAAACCGACCCATTCGGAATACACACCGAGCTCGAGCTCAAGTCACTCGAACGTGAGCGGCGCTAATTGCGAACGATGCGGCCCAATGCCATTACCTGCGCTGATACCGCCACGTCGCGTCGCTACACTTTTTTCTTAGCTCTACCAAAGATCAAGTTTAACTGTTTGGCCAAAGGATCGCCCATAAAGTGAAGTTTGACTACAATTATAATGTATCACATACTGCATTGTGATCTACACGATTGAAAACGCATTAGACAATTTACCAAAGTAGCGTTTTCGCATGAGTTATCGTACGAAAGTCGATGTTTGTTTTGTATAGAAACTATAAATTGAGTCTACAGGGTCTTGATAAGTGCAAGAGCTTTGTTTGTGGAGTTGAGCGATCTTGCGTGATCGCTTCCTCGCTTGCGCCCGCGATCGGTCCCGTAGGCTCCAGCCTTCCGACCCACCCTTCAGTTAACGGGATTATTTAATGACAGCTCGGAAGGTAAGATGGGAATGATAAGGATTTAATGTCGGTATAGAGTGTGGCGAATGTATAAATTTTATGACTTAGAAACGATTCGAAATCGCTGAGTGCGCGCGCTTTATTACCTTCGTTGTGATTTAGCAACAGTTAGAGAACTGATAATAAAATCTTGTGTTTGATTACAATTTGAAACAAGCAAAATAATTTAGAAGCCATCTAAATTATTTTATAATTGAAAGCTTTAGAATGTGGTTTTTCTTCCTTTCAAGCCTAGTTACTTATTATTATCCTGTGGTATGATATTATATGAATTCTTTATTTAATATCTGACTTATTTTATTAGTTGTCACTACCATATTAGTAACTACCCGATCCTTTCTAGGACTACTTTATTCGCTGAGATTTTCAACTTCCCGGACGAATGCCTCTTCTACTTAAAACATTTTGACTGAAGGTTCTTTTCGGCACATGCTTTATTAGCATTCGGTAACATATACATATTTATACTTATTTAATTAACGATCTGAAATGCGCAATATACCTTCATAATTATTTTAAAATTTGTGGAACTTATTTTATTGATTTAGTTTTGTAATGATAAAACAAACCTACATTAATGATGAGTTAAGCTATAATGTACAGCCCTTTGTAATAAGTAAATAAAGTTCGTACTGAATGAGTAGCTAGCTAAAATGTCAGTGTTGAAATTCTGCCAGAATGCTGACATGGTTTATAGTTGTTGTTTTAGAGAAAACTATCGGGATCGACAGTTTAAATCATACAACACACGTTAGCGCTCAGTTGTAAATAGTATATACATGTATTATGAGTGTGTATGACTGTATGTACATTTTTAATGTTACTCGCAATCGCGATCACTCATCTGAAGACTTACCGAATCGTCCGTGGCTCAGCTTTGGTGTTCTTTATCAAACACATAATCGAGTTACTAAGCGCTACATATATACAAATTATACAATATGCACTACATACATGAGTTTTGGCGGGAACACGGGAAAATCATGTCGTTGCATTCTATTATTTTCTTATACTTTTGTTTTTTCGCGAATTAATGATTTATAATGGTGGTGTTTTATTCATTGAGTGTTGAATTACATGCACGAGTGAGGGCAAGTGATATAATGTGGTGAAACGTGTACTTTCGTGTTGTTTTCAAAACTCCGTAGAAGCTCCATAGTAAAGTCGCCACAACTTTACTAGGGCATGAATTGGACTCGACTATGACAAATTTCGTATGACTGACTGTGATTCAAGACATATTAGACATGATTTGAATAAAAAAACTTGAAAATTCAGAAACTTGACACTAGCAGAATGCACAACATGCGATGCCAAAAACTAAAGAAAATAAAAATATACATACATAACTTCGGTTGGTAAAATGATGAAGTCACTCAGATATACTCGACGGCCCACTTGGTCGATTCGTGCTTGGTCAGATTCGAGTAGGTGTCAGCTGCAAAATACAGCGCTTTGAATCTCGCTAGTCATGCTTGCATTAGGTACCTATGTGATCGATGAGACGCTTCGAAATGATTTCTCTCATCAATACCTCGTCCGTCGCTTGACGCTCAATCCTATCTTTTACGTGACACTATTCTGCAATGACATGGAAATCTGCTCCTCGTTTCATTCAAACGTACCTACGTAAGTATATTAAAAGTAATTTTATCCTTGTATGAAGAACCAAGCCCATGTTTAAAAACTTCTAACTTGGAAAATGAGTTGCGTAAAGTCGAATAAGGAGTAATATAAGCAGCAGAAAAATGTCGATTGATGAGCTGAAACTCTCCAACTTCATATACAGAAAAAGGCTCTTAGCGAACAAAACAGCAAATTACAAATTTATTACTTTTAAATGCAAAAAAGTGTTCGGATTTTTTTATTGGCGACCCAGTTTCGAGTTAACAATGAGTGCTGACTAAATAAAGTTCACGGGTTTAAACTTTGCTGGTCATTTGGATTTATGCCATTTTTGTCCTGAGAGAGTTCGTCCCTCTTTAAAAAAAATGCTTTCGTCCCGCTTTGTAAGCCGTGTTCGGCCCAAAATACATTTTAATTTAAAAATTCTCTTTTCTTCCCATTTTTCAGCTCCACATTCGGCCCAAGTTTTTTACTATAGGTAAATTATGATTATTTCAGTACAGTTGACGCGACAAGTTTCTTCACTTGACAGCTATGTTTTTAAAATGATAGACATTAAAAAATAAAGATATAATCTCTATAAGGTTGTGTTGGATTATAGATAACTTTAAAAAAAACACAACAATTTTTTAATTCCATCTATTTGAAAAACACATAACTTAGATTTATTTTTAGACTTTTCTGATAATTTTTATGAAATAGGAGTTATCATCCGTTTTCAGATTAGCGTCTTTGGAACTTTTGGAACATCATGTTTATACTTTAATAAATATTATTCAGAAACATTTGTTACTTAAAATTGTTTCATAAATCCTTTACAGACTTAAGTAGTAACTGAGAGTTTTAAATTAGACCATTACGCAAAATTTATAGTAATAATGACAGCCCTTACACTTAACAGCACTTAGCATCGCCATTGGTGGTGGCAAGTGCAACTGCTTTGGTGAGTTAGTGCCACACTTCTTCTTAGTCTTCAGCTGATGATGGCTGATGACAGTAACAGTTATCATGCGGTACGAATAAAATACTTTTTAATGTCGTGGGCCGAAGCCTCGGGACGATGATGGCATAAATCGTCATTTGGAATGTGTTTCCATGATCGCCACGCTCCGAACAGGAAACCGAAGGAATGAAACCATACACCTTTTACCGGACTCACACCTGCCTAGTAATAACCGTTTTGTAGGAAATTCTCCTGGAAAACAGTATGCAAACAAAAATAACGTACTATTGTTTTCTGGCCTATAAGGCTAACTTGATCTTTAAAGTCCACTGAAATGTACGCGACAAAATAGTAAGCTACAACGTCCAATTGTTTAAGTCGAGTCCAATTACAATACCTCACACACAATGTCAGTTTTTTTATAGAGTTCTTTTACTATAGTACTAAAAAACATAGGTCTTTCCATTTCCGTTATATTACGTTTATTTTATAGATTTTAAATTTTAAAGATATTGTAAAACTGGAACTGTCGCTATAAAACTGCCTACAAAGCAGTAACAGAACGTTCCACGGAATAACGACGTCTTAAAAAAGTTTCGTGTTATTTAGACGAATTTGTGTCAAATGTAAATTGAAACTGAGATAATCTACAAAAGAGTGTCAGGTGAATTAGTAAAATGCGACTGAAATACAGGAATACAGCTTTAAAAATAGCTTGATTTGCTAAATCCTAACTAATTTGGTTCGCAAAACATGACACTTATCGAAAATCAATAATTTAAAACAAAGACCTTTATAGCTCGGAACTGTTTCTAAACGTTTTATTTATACTGAGAATGATCACAATACATAGTAAAAGTAATATGCTTAAGTTCGTAATTATTAATTATTGCAAACACCACTAATTGACCAAGCAAGTAGACAATACAAAAGTAAATGATAACTAAATACGAAAAAGTCAGCTAAACCCTAGCACATACTTAAAAGAATACACACTTAGAAAAAATATAATTGCATAGTTAAGAGTTTACAAAAAAGCCCTTAGTAAAAGAAAATGAAAAAGACGTTAGTTTTTTCATAGTCAAAACTATGAAATTGATGTAATTTTCTAGGTATTTAAGGGCGCTGATAACGAAAATGACATTATTCATTATTTATGACATTATTTAATTTGAATTTTTCACATCAATCAATTTTTCTCTAATCTGGGTTCATATAACAAATATAACAAAATAATACATTTTGTTTAAAAATAAAGGAACCCAACCGAAAAATGTACCTGTCATTAAATTCAACTAACATAAAATGAATCGCAATATTGAACTCTATTTTGTTGCAATAAAAATAGCAAAAAGTTTGCTGTTGCAGCGCCTTAAAGTTCCAATGTGATTGAATGATTACTTATTGATGGCGCCATTGACACCTATAACTTGTCGGGTTCAATGGCAGCGGGCCCAACAAGGCACGGACCACGTGCTTTATCGCTCGGAGCGACTGCCGTCGACACCGACGACGGCCGGCGCTAAGCACGATCCATATTATGTAACAATTGGCTTATGAGCAAGAGGATTAGTAGCAAAGTGCAGATGGAAGTCCGAAGAGAAAGAAAGCAAAAGTCAGGTAAGAAACCCAGTACTCGTCAGATTCTGAACCTAGCTGTCTTTACAGCTTCGCTACGCCTCTGTTTGTCAATTTAGGAAAATGAAATTACGTGACGTGTTGCTGATTTATCATTCTTATCATTTAATTTATTTTTAGAGTGATATAAAAACAATAAAGTATTAAAATAATTAAAAAATAGAACAAAAGGCGGTTTGTACCAGTACCCGGCAGAATTGTCCTAGATCGTCGTCAAAATGGCAAAAGTTTTTATGTAGTTCTTTGTAGAAATATATAGGAGGCTTATTTTTACAATCTGACGAGTACTGGGACAGTGTCGACTTTACCAGTGCTTACCTTATCAGTCATTTTGATTGTATGTATAACATTTAGCCGTATGCATTGAGCTAGAATTATATGCCACAAGCGGAGACCTAGTGATATTCTCTTTGTAACTTTAAACATTCTTGGTTTTTAATTATTTATTGTCGAGGTTGAAATTGTCACTCATACATTAGCCAAAAGACGTCCACTGCTGGGTACTGGAGAGTTTGCCATGGTTCTGGAGATAGTTTTGGAGCATACCCAGGTCCAGGTTGAAATTGTCAATTGAATATTTTTCTATCAAAAATCTATGTTATTTTAAAACATAACCCCTTGTTATTAATCCTGTAAGAATAGCTGTAAATTGAATAAATAAATAAATAAAAGTATTTGTCTGTCCATGTGAGACAAAGCACTAATACAAAAAACGTTTACCTATTTATTCCGGTTAGTTCTGATAAGATCTCGCTACGTCAATAACACTGACACCATAAAATCCAAAGAGTTTCATTTATTCATTAAGCTGTTATATTAGTGTTATAATGTCAACTGCAACCTATCACCATTTTATATCATCCGTAAAGAATTGTCACTCATAGGAGACATGCCCTACGGCCTCTTTTTAATTTTTGAATTAAATAAAAAAAAATTTTTTGTGGTGCAAGCCTTCACATGAACAAGTGAATGTCATAAAATCGCTGTTCTACTGCGGACTTTGATTATATACCCAGCGAGCTAGATCCTCCAAGACTGTGGTCGTCTCTATGTGGTCTAGTTTAGTTCGTAATAAGTATGACGTTCTTACTTAGTTATGTATTCCTTAGTTACCTAAGAAATATACAACGTGTTAAAAAAGGTTGAACAATACTGACTGTATCCATACAAAAAGTTTATTGACCTTGGACAAAATGTATGGTAAAATGTAACAGCTGATACTTTTTTCGCGATTTCGGGGTTGGCCCCATAGCAAAAGTTGTTCATACTTACCCTTCAGTATTGTTGAACCGTTTTGTTACAGATTGCATTGCCACTGATTCTTGCACAAACGAGGTTACAAGTAATAATATAATTTTACCATGCAGAAACTGTACGGTTGTACTACGTATACATTATTTAAAAAATAAGTTTTAACACAATTGATTACATTTATCTATTTGGTCTTTAACTGCTGGCCTTTTGGAAAAACTCAGTCACGCAACGAGCAATGGACAGAGCTATGCTCGGAGTTGCACGATAGAATCCGGAACGAGGATATTAGCCAAAGAACCAAAGTTACCGACATAGCTCACAAGGTTTGCAAGTTGTAGTGGCAATGGGCAGGCCACATCGCTCGAAGAACTGACAACCGATGGGGAAGAAAGGATCTTTAGTGGCGACCGCGAACCGGAAGACGCAGCGTAGGAAGGCCTCCCACTAGGTGGACCGACGACATTGTGAAAGTCGCGGGTAACCGGTGGATGCAAATGGCAGGTTGTCGTACAGTGTGACGGTCTAAGGGGGAGGCCTTTGTTCAGCAGTGGACGTCTCCGGGCTGATGATGATGATGATTACATTTATTTGATTATAACAAGCGGGCTGAAATTAAGTTAACGACGAGCGATCATCATAATTAGCCTATCATAGTCCACTGCTGAACTAAGGCCTCTCCCATGGCACGCCACTCAGCCCGATCTTCAGTTTTCAGCTTCCAACGACTGCCAACTTTCCTACGTATATCGTCACTCCACCTAGTATCAGGGCGTCTTAAGCTACGTTTGCCGATTCGTGGTCTTCATTCTATAGCACGCCTACCCCAGCGGTTATCGGTTCTGCGATAGATATTACCAGCCCACCGCCATTTCAGGTTACTAACACGATGAGCTATATCGGTAACTGTAGTTCTTTGTCGAATTACTTCGTTCTGGATACGATCCTACTGAGAAAACAGTAAAAACCGAAAATGACGGACAATAATTATTGTTCGGCAATTTCTGTTTTTATCAATCAATCATATTTGATTGATTGATTTAAAATTATTCTTGTTTGCTAAAGATAGTTAATTTGCTCTTTCTAGCAAAAATATTTTGAAGTTAAATATTCTGCACTTACTCAATAGCACTGTACAAAATATTTAATATTTGCCAAAACAAGCAAAAGATCAAAAAATTTCCTTGGAAGAATATACTTTTCTCTCAGAGAAAACAATTCCGTACGAGGTGACGCGACGCAATTCCTAGCTGAAATGTTTATTGTATTCCACCTTCGATATGGCAATCCTAATTGACAAGGGAAGAGCTGCCCTTACGATATACATGATTTATTATATTATGTTCACACACAGGATTTTCTTTAGCTTTTGCCAAAAGCATTAACACAAATTAAAATAGTTAGAAATGTTTGTCTTAGTGGCACCTACCGATTTACTGCTTGCCTTTGAAAAATTACGTAACTACGAGTAGTGTGTGTTAACAACTGCCATTATTTTGTCACCTTACAGCATTGAGCTAATATCTATAGAGTCACAAACGTGCAAAAAAATGTCCTCGCCTAAACTCGGCGCACGCAATGTAGTGCGCCGACTTTTTGACTACGATAAGACACAAGCATTCAAGCATACATTGAACACCAGCGACAATGATAAAATTAATTGAACACTATACAAGCGACATAACGTCTAAATTCAAACAATTGTGAACGATATAATGCACGTATAGGTATGTACAACGGCATTCGGAAGTTTTTGGACTGTTTTCACTTATAGATTGTGACTCTTTAGATATTAGCTCAATGCCTTACAAGGTCGGAAAGATTCTGTTTGTCATTCGAAATCGGAGTGCAAAAGTGCATTTTGTCCGCTAGTGTGCCAATTTTTTTTTAAATTCGAACCTTTCTAGACAATTATTTTCTATACTACCAGTCCACTGATAATGCATATTGCATAAGTACCAACATAATTTTTATAATAATCGCACTGGCCAGCACGAAGATGGCATGAAATAAAAACTAGCATTTTCCTCGCTGTATAGTGAGGTGAAAAGTTGAGCGTTGCGCGAGCGCAAGCGCCAGCACAGTTATTTTGCGTCTCGTACTTTTGAAAACCTCGCTACGCTCAGGATTCTCTTTTATATTTGAACCTAGAACTTTTCGCTTGCTCAGGTTTCAGTACAAACACTCGCGCCAAAAAACAACTATTAATGTAAGGGACAATAAATCACCCGCAAAACCATGTCTCCAGAGTTATCGCACAACGTAGCCCAACTTCACCTGACTTCACATTACATGTCTGGCGACATCGCGCGACTTGTTCGTCGGATTTCCTTGGTCGTAAAATCTACTGCACAGTGGGGACGTACAAGGTGTTAGTTGAAAAAACTTAAAACTCGACCACCTATATAACCATACAACATTTTTGATTACAAATTATTAATTTTATGTTTGGAGTGTGTTAATTTCATAGAGCTCTTTCTATTCACACCAATTACGACATGGTTTGTTTTTATCAGCACGGCGTATTTGAAAGATCTATAAAGACACCTTGATTAAAGCGAAGTGACATTTCGGCTTAGTTTATTTATACAAAGAAGTATTGGGAATTTGTACCACTAGGCCACTTGCTTATGGGAAATGTCCTAACCCTTTTATCTATCAATGGAGATCCACACTGCGACTTTTTTCCGCCAGTTGGCGCATCGTCGATGCGGCCATAGTCAACTGTCAATATCGTACAACAAAATGTATTCACACAATACTGATGCACAATATTCCTAAAGTTCTATTACGTTTTTGTTTGAATAGAACTTTATGAATATTGTGATCAGGATTGAATTTGCTAGATTCATGAGCGTAGTTCTATACATAGCAAATAGTCTGGTTAGTATATAATGTGATATTGATATATTAGAACTCAGTCATAGTATAATCTTAGTGGGCCTCCTCACTCTTTCGCCAATATTGCCAGGTGCTTCCACAGAACTTGCAGATGTCGTCCCGCCACCTTCGCAGTTGGTCTTTATTATTATATCTAATTAAATTCAAAAGCTACTACAAATATGCATTTTATGCTTCTCAGACTGCTATATGTCTTATAATGATAATTCTGTGAACATTTATGGACATGGTATTGAAACATTTTTAAACATAAATCATCTAACATAATATATTTATCTCTAAATTAGGTAAGTTCTTATAGGCTAAGTATGCCGCCCGAAGATCCCTGCCATGGCTTGGCGAATGCCACCAAAGAACGCACACATACCCACAGGCCACGGGCGGGAGCGTTCAATCGTAACCGCCTCTCGCGATCACCCTGCCAAAGACTGATCGGATCGTTTGTTGCTTTAGTTCTATTTTGTTGGAGTAACTCCTAAAGGTCGAGTTACACTTAAATTATAAACACTTATATTGCACGCAGCTCGTAAAGAAGCGTTTATTTTTATTTTACCACTTCCTTCTCTCACATCTCACCGGGATTAACTTGAGAGTGAACGTGACATCAACAACACCGACGATTTTAACTTGTTTTTTGGAAGTTTCTTTTAGAACGTAGATTACTTTTCCTTCATAAAAATCTATCGAAATCTGTTCAGCTGTTACACCGCTTAGTAGTAAAGATCCTCATGTAGACACACACGCAATAAGATACTTTCGAATTCGTAATATTAGTGTGATAATGTACGCGGGTAATTTGTCTCTTAAGAAGTCTTATCACGTCTTGTAAACGCTACTTTAGCTTCCCCCACCCTGCGCTCATGGCTGGAATATTGATTGTTCGCATCTTCAGACGTTAATTTGGATAATAATTCACTGACGCCTTAACTTGACAGTCTTGACACCTTCAAAGCATGAACTCCGCCGAGTTGGGCTTACTGTTAATTTCCCGTACAAAATGTCTATTCCGGAGAGAAATTGCTTACTGCCGTTTAATCAGGCTAACTTCCTGTCACTACCCTTGCTAAAATTTTGTAGTTATAGTTAATTGACAATGTTTGCTTGTAAATAGAACAAGCTTTTTCACCACACTTGCTCGTAACGTGGATCTTATTACATCAGTTTTAGGCACATAATCGAAGACATTACAAAACACCCGTGCTTGTTACTTTATACTAAATCACTTGTGTTTTGTTTATTATACCCCGGTTAAGTTAAGTTTGTACCTCACTGCGAGTTATACGTATGCAAATGAAGCATTATTAATTTAACCGGGTAATACAGGTTTTTTTTGTAATACTAACAAAGTGTTTAGTGCGACTAAAGAAATCCGGCTTCATTGCTTGGATATCGGACTTCCTGAAGGATCGATCGATTCGAGTGGTCGTTGATGGCTGCTAGTCCGATGAAAAGGTTATCAATCCCGGTGTTCCTCAGGGGCCAGTGCTCTCTGCGACGCTCTTCCTGCTGCACATTAACGATCTGCTTCAGCCCGGTACCTTTGGGTATGCAGACGACAGCACTGTTGTAGAGAGTTACATATCCAATGCACGAGCCGGTGGACCAGTAATCCAGTCTCTAAGAGAGGCCATGGTCGATCGCTTGAACTTGTCCCTTAAGATGGTCTCGGACTGAGGAGATGCCAACCTGGTCAAGTTAAATGCAGCTAAGACCCAGGCGTGCCTGTTCTCCGCAAAAAGGAGGCCATTCGATCTGGCTCCTACTTTTAGAACCGTGCCAATAACCGACCACCTTGACCTCTTGGGCGTTTCTCTGACTGCAACCCTCAACTTTGGCACTTATATTGAGTCAAAGGCTCAACTGGCTGCCAAAAAGCTGGGTATCCTCTCGAAGGTGCGTCGGTATTTCACGCCGGAACAGTTGCTTTCATTACACCATGCACAAGTTCGGTCGTGCATGGAATATTGCTCGCACCTTTAGGATGGATCGGTTAAGTACTAGCTTGAGACGTTCGAGTCAATCGAGAAACGTGCCAGGAGAATCATTGGCAACGACTGTCTAGTTTGGACCAAGCTACAAAGCCTCGATCATCGTCGAAAAGTAGCTAGCCTATCGGTATTTTATCGGATACATTTCGGAGAGTGTGCTTCGGATTTGCATGATCTTATTCCCCCCAGCCCATTCTTCTAACGGACGGCCAGGACCTCGAAAAAGCGACACCGTTTTATGGTTTATATACCAAAAACTCGTACGAAACGATTTGATTCCACTTTCTTTATTCGAACTGAGTGGGTGTTTCCCGATAATTATAATCTGGGTGTCTTCAAGTCGCGAGTGAATCTGTTTCTTCTAGGCAAGCGTGCTCCATCGTAGACTGTATCTTCGTTTATCAGTCAAACGCAAGCCTATATCATATTTTAAATAAACATTTCATCTGCGCGCCATTTTCCGCAAATATTTGTTAACGATTTCGCAGCGTGGTTGATTATTATCAAAAAGTTAACAACAATACAAGTCTGTTTTTTCCTCGCAAGTGTGATAAAAACGTCGTATGAAACGCGTGTGCGTATTATTACTATCTCAGCTTCCGTATTGCTCTCGCCTACGGCTCGCGCGCTTTATATCTCCTCGAGTGACATGACCAACATAGCACACTTGTACCATCCTACTTTCCATTATTAATATTATAAACGCGAAAATTTGTATGTATGGATGTTTATTACTTTTTCACGCTGAAACGGCTGAACGGATTTAGGTGAAATTTGGTATAGAGGTAGCTTACACCTTGGAATAAAACATAGGCTACTTTTTATCCCAAAAATCGCGGGTGAAACCGCGGGGTGCAGCTAGTAATGTAATAATTATGCTCATAGGGTTTGACTTTCTTCTGTGTCTTTAAACCGCTGGTATGGAGTTACGTAAACATAGTTTTCACCAAATTGAACTGTTTATGGATGCTAACCGAGCTTTTATCACCGCCTGAAGCCTAGACTAAATACTAATTTAGTCACAGTAGTAATATAATTTGTTCAGCTATTCTGTAGCGCTAGTAGAACTACATAAAAGGACGAGTGAACTTTTCAATAAGTATTTGCTGCTGGAATGTTTTCGTGATAAGAATCAGTTATTTTTGTAATCATTTTTAGGGATTCGTACCCGATGATGACTACGGGTCTATATAACTGAGCCTACGTCGTCTGTCTGCATTTCCGTCCGACCTGTAAGAGGTTAGTAATCGGTTGAAACTTTCACCGAAAATAGCGATACTATATGTTCCATATCAAATAATCTTAAAAAAAAATAAGAAAAATAAGAAGGCCTTTTGTTCTTGACCAATAAAACTAATAAGCACAGAAGTATTAATCATGGCGCGATAATAATGCAAACCCACTGTAATACTGCCATAAATATGACATCAAATAAAAAACCGACCAAAACCACCAGAGCTTGCACTAAGGAGTACGTATAGAATCAAAAAAGCATTATTATAATTGAACATTTGAACAAACTTGCAAAATTAACTTCTATTCACAATTTATTACTAAACATGCTTCTTCAATGATATTACGCATAGACACTGTAAGTTATTAAAGTAAGTTCGTAAAGGCTGAGTGGCCTGCCCTAGTGTCAGAGTTAATGTGCCTCTGACATGGTTTGACGGTTGTTGTTATAGAAACATAGAACAAAGAACCGGGACCAACAATTTAAAGTGTCATCCGACACAAGGTAGAGCTCAGAAATAAATGCCATTCACGGTCACCCATCCGAAGACTGACCGGACCGTTCGTTGATTAACATCGATGATGCTACACTAACTTATTAAGTACGATATATTGTGTGTGATACGGAATTCTCGGTGCACGAGTCCGACTCGCACTTGGCCAGTTTTTTCTATACTTGTAGTGAGCACGAATATGTGAAGAGTCACTCAAGTTTTATAGGTGAAGAGTATTTGGGGCACTCCAAGCCCGCTCACCCGTCTATTGAATCAAAAGAGTCCAAAGTCGATGGCACTCACACAAAGTGCCGATTCATGAATGGTGTGCTCCAAGCTCCTTTCTTTCTTGTCTGACCTTCAGAGAGGGTCGATGACTTCACAGAGTCTACAGGTAGGTACACCTGCCGTGACCGTCGCTTCTTTTCTACAGAGTGCCTTGCCTACCGTAAACATAAACATAAGTTAGACAAACTTATTCATACTAATAAACTAACAAAAACCTTAGTTGTCTCGTTTTCTGCATAAATTCTCAGGTAGAAAGCAATAGCTAGGTGTTTTTATCCAACACATTTTTTAAGCGGCATGGCTGTTAATCGTAATTTGTTGTTCCGAGTTTTTTTTCCCAAGAAAATAGACATAGATGGTTGCACGGAGACTCGCATATTTTTTTCAACTAAGTTGGAAAATAGAAAAAAAAAAATTAACTTAATTTTCTAAGCTTGGTGGCGCGTCCACAACCCTATTGTATAGACATTTGTATCGTTTATGCGAAACTTTAAAAGTCTTTTATTTATTTTTAGTTGTTTTATGATATTGCATTAGTTTCCCTAACTAATACGAGTAGTACTTTTATTTACTTATTTAATTCAATAACTAAGCTTACAGCATGATACGAAGCGCCGTCCGCGATGAACTTATAATTTTGGTGGGATTTATAAAACGTTGAATTGTCGTTTTTTGCAATCTTGCAAAAAACACCAAGTCGTTTTTATTCCGCTTATTTTAATTTTCAGCCAGTATCTTTTTGATCGAATGCATACATTTTATATTAAACTTAATAGGAGACATTAAACATATGAGGTCAACTTGGAGGATCTAGCTCTCTCTCTCTCGTGGTCAATTTATATCTAAATAAAAAACGAAAAAACAGTGCATTAATGGAAAACTGTGCAACCATGAGATTTCATACAACATTACTGCACTGTTTTAGTTCTAAGCAAAAAATATGTCCTTTGTGATCGGTTTTGTAGTGTACTCACTATGTATTGTGATAACATTACTACGTAGTAGAAAGAAAAATACATTAGTGAATAAAGAGGTAAGTTGATCGGCAGTCTGTAATTGTAAAGTAAGTTTAGTCCGCGACTTCGGCTACGTTGGAAACATAAAGTAGCCTACGGCACTCAGGGTTTATTTAGCTTCCTATTAGTAAAATATTTCTCAGAATTGGGATCTCGATATCTCCTTCATGCAAACATAAATAAACTTTTCTACTTATATTGTATTAGTGTAGAAGCTTAGGCTGGTAGAGCTTCTGTCTTGATCTTTTTATATTATTTTATTTTTTCAGGTATATGATCTGGAATTGTGGAAAAACGGCTGTGTAGCAGCAATCGGCTTATTGGTAACACACATTCTATTACAAACAAATGTTTCATTTCTCTGCCATTAACTTAATCGAAAATGGCTATTCGCACTGATGATTTTGAATTGTACGCGGTGTACGCATCCCCACCAAATGTACAGAGGTTGATATACTCAACAACTTTTTCTATGGGGTCAACCCTGAAATCATGAAAAAAGACAGTCCGAACACCTGGTCGAACGCTTAATCTGCAGTATATTTGGTCCAGCGCATGGCAGCTATTAGTCCACATACTTTAAATTTCACATTAATTCCTAGAGTCTTGATTTAATTTTCTACGAGATATTTAGTGCTTATAAACCCGTTATGTAGTATTTTATATTGCTCTAACTAGTAAACTTCCTGAAATATAGGGAAAACACAATAAAGAAAAAAAAACAATTTTCGAGCAATGACGTCACTTAATCCAAGTAACATCTCTCTACGCTATAGTGTAAAGAGTATAGAGTGCGAGGGTCCCATAAGTCCGGGTCTTTAAGGGTATCTTCTAATCGCTCTAAAAACGAAAGCTCCAAAGCTATAGTGGTCAAAATCAAGTTTTAATGTCCCATAATAATGTCTGTGATATTCAAATAATTAAGACAGTAGTCATTTTACAGGAAATCCCATACTAACGAAAGTTTCTTTCTCGGTTTATTTCTTGGGTACGCTGCCAACTGGCAGTGAGCTTAAGCATTTGGATTTTCTCTAAACTTTCATCGGTCTGGACACAATCCTTTTATTTTAGTGTAGCTAGAGTTTATTTATTTTGTTGTAGTAAATAAAGGCACTTTATACCTATTTTACATTAGCAAATTAAATAATCAGTGATGAGTGTGATACCACCAACCTCACCACAATACCTATTTAAAAAAATCTTAATATATTTTTGTACGTATTTGTGATTCATATAATAATGTTTGTAGTAATGAAGCATTTAATTGCTTGTGCGTAATCTCTTTCAGTTTTTTTTGGGCATTTATCAAAACAACAAAATTTACCGTTTTGTCTGTATGCTGTTTGTGCCTTGAAATATAGAAAAGATGGTTTAAAATGTTATTTTTATACTTGTTTATATCAGATATTTTTATCACAAAATTATACGTAACTAAAACGCAAGGAATTTTAACTGTATATACATAAAAATATAGAAAACGCAAGAAGTATCTGTTATTATCTTCCCTTTCTTTACGTAACTAAATAAGGGTGTAAACTTAATCTGATGGCATTTTTGATGTCATCAGGCCATATTTGGCAGTTCCGCGAGACTTAACAAATGTATGTTTTATTTTTAAAACGTTAGGTCTGTCTGGTTTTAGTTCCAACCGAAATAAACTGATTTGAAGGTCAACTGGTTTGCTTTGGTCTCTGAAAGTTCCTTGACAAGTATTTATGTGAGTTTATTATGATGGTGGATCCACGGATTTACTAACCAGAGCTGACATCTCTAAAGGTGAACCTAATAGTCCAGAAGCCTTTTTTGCCCCGACGTACTGTATGCCCATTGACTTGCACCATCAATGGTGCAGATGCAACGAATATTTTTTTTGTTTGTTCCATTAATGGTGCAAATACAACTAGCGTTTGCACCTCGTACCGTATGCACCATTTACTTGCACCATCAATGGTGCAGATGCAACGAATTAGTTTTGTTTGTTCCATTAATGGTGCAAATGCAACTAACGTTTGCACCTCGTACCGTATGCACCATTTACTTGCACCATCAATGGTGCAGATGCAACGAATAAGTTTTGTTTGTTCCATTAATGGTGCAAATGCACCTAGCGTTTGCACCTCGTACCGTATGCACCATTTACTTGCACCATCAATGGTGCAGATGCAACTGCTGTGTACCGTTTGCACCAATTCAAACGAATACAACTACTTCAACCCCTACCCTCCCTATTAAGGGGGAGGCCTTCGTCCAGCAATGGACGTCTTATGTTTGTTTCGGTTTGAAAGTCAATGCTAACAGATAAATTACTGTATATGAAGAGATTTGATATCGAATAACTAAGGGCGACGAGCGCAGTACAGTGCGGCGCAGGATTTTCTTCGCTAGTTCACAATTCTAGCAATGCTACTGTTATGGGCAGGCATGATGCTTACCACTAAAGAGAATATAAACACTAACATCTTACTTACCACCAGGCGATCGTGTTTCTCGTCTCGTCGATCCAACGCATAAAAAATCTTATTAGTATAGCTTATTCTATCATACCTGTTAAAAGAGGAAATACTCAAAACAACATGTGACGAAACGTGTGGAGCAGTTTCCGCTTGTTTAGTTCCCAAATTGTATTATTTTTGGCGCTCCTGACTGTGGTCTCGTTAAAAGTTGGCACAATCCGGGTATAATGAGACACCTAAACTTCTTGGGCCCTCGTGAAGAGAATAAGTTTGTCTGATATAGACAGGGATCATTTACTAGTAAGTTACTAGGATTCAGAGATGATTAATTGTTTTCATCTAGAATCTGACATAATTTTGTGTCAGAATCTTCTTTTGTTTATTTTAAATTATTTAATAAATAATAATCAACAGAATTAAAAGGATAAGCGCACGCTGAGTACGTGAGTTTAAAGGCAAGAAATCGATTTGAAAATTAAATTGAGAAGATATAAAAAATCTTTGTGAAAATGTTTGACTTACTGACCTAATGACTAAGAACGCACAGACTAAACCGCTGGTCGTACTGACTTGAAATTTGGAGGATGTATTTGTACTGACGCGTAGAGGTGTACAAAAACAATTTTTAGATTTTCTACCCCTAAGGGGGGTAAAAATTGATGAAAACTTTTGTATGAAACTGCTTTGATTTTGAGTTCAGATAATATATATGGTATTATTAATATTTTTGATAGAGGTGACTTAAGAGAGGAAAATGGGGATGTCATTGTGTATGGAAAGTTCTTTGTTGTTTTTGTTGAGCTTTTAGTCATGAAAATTGGAATTCAGAAAGATCATAAAAAAAATGGCATTTTCAATATTTTTTGCCAGGGATGACTCAAGGGGGTGAAAGGATGGTTTAAAGTTTGTATGGAAAATTCTTTGTATTGGAGTTAGTGACAAGATTGGCGCTAAGTAGGAAGGAAGTTTATGCCTTGCAGTGAACTAAAATTGCCTGAATTAGCTGTGATGCTGAGCATGATGATGATAATACATGAACTATTCTAACACTGCTACTGTTAGGTCTCGGTCCTAGATTCCATAGAAAAAGAAACAAATGTTTTTTTGTTGTTATTACACTCCACTGATATGAAGGTCCGTGCTTTTTATTAAGATTAACAGTCATAAAATATTCAAGAGGAGATCTTCCCTATACCTATGTTGCGTATATACCGCGCTCAGTCCAGCTCCCGCACGCAGCACCCGTTCACTAGCGTGACGTATATGCCAGCCAACGCTCTCCTCTACCGTATTGGAGGAAAAAAGGGCGACCCGACACACGGCGCCGCCGCATGAAGCTTTTTAGCGAGCATGAATGCTCCGGCAAATGAAATGTCATCTACACGAACTGCAAAACTAAAATTTGTAATTTTTTTATCTTAGTTATAGTAGTTATCGGTATTTGTATTGACTTCTTATCTTAAAACAAAAACAATAATATTTTTGATCTAAAGTGGTGAATTTCTTCCGTACGCGGACGGAGTCGCGGACAACCTCTAGTATTCAATAAAATAAGGAAACTAAGTAAATTAACTAAAACTAAGGAATTATCTTTTAAGCACATTTTATAATTCTACATCTGCTTCTTCATGTTATTGGTTCTTTATGTGCAAAAAAAGTTTGACCAGTGGTCAGAGCTAGCCACCCCAAATAAAGATGCCTCCGTAAGGTTTCTCAGGTCAAGGTCAGGTTTTTGAAACAGTCGCTGTTTTTTTTTCTACTTGGTGGTAAAACGAAAAAATTACATTATACATCGTCGTCAGCCATAAGATGGACGAAGGCCTCCCAATAGAGGAGGGTGTTGCGATAATCCCCACGCATAGCAGGCGGCATGCTCACCACTATTAACCAAAAGGACGCTGCTGCCCGTCCTCCGGTGGGTCTGGTTGCAGTTTATGGACATACCCAGGTCCAGGACATACATTATGCATGATGAGTTAAAAAACGTTAAAGCGTCATCCATCGCTCATCAACAGACGAGAAGTCTTCAACGCAATTTTACACAGAAGTTTCGGACTCGCCACATAAGTACTAGCATTTCACTTTGATAAAATGTGTTCCTTTGTGGTTGGTGGGTTCGTTTGCCGCATACGATTTAATCTCGAACCCTTCAATCCCTGACCCGATGAAGCTTAATGTTTGCTGCTTCATTAAACTATCATAAAGTATTACTTTTATTGTAACCCAACAAACAGCTTTCTAGAAAAACAAAATAAAATCCCTACATCGGCGTTTTATTCCTCTCTCACATTCTCTAATCCTGCATTGACTATATTTTTAGAAATGCTTTTTGATATTTCTCTTACACAATAATACTTATAATGATACCATTTAAACGTGATATATGACTTTGTGTTCTTTCTTCAATCTGAGAAGCTCTGCTATACTCGGAACAAAGTAAAGGGGCAAATAATTGTTGTTCTATCGAAATAAGAGTCGCTCCGCTGGCTACGGAGCAAACAATTGAATTCTTTCAGATGCTGTTTACTTTGAATCTAATTTATTGGAAAATTCTATTAGAGTATTCGTTTTAGCGGAAACGTTAACGGGGTTATTGGAAATACTTATTAAATACAATGTAATGTAGTAAAAATGTTTGCTGTTGATTAAAGTTGTGTTACCCATTTCTTTTACAAATGACTATTAAGTTCTTAATATTTCTTAAATTACTCGTTTGCAGAATGAGCCCGTATTTAAAATGGTCCGACGACATTGTAAAAGTCGCGGGCAACCGGTGGATGCAAATAGCAGGTTGTCGTACAGTGTGGCGGACTAAGGGGGCCTTCGTTCAGCAGTGGACGTCTCCGGGCTGATGATGATGATGACATGTTTATTTTTCAAATTAACGTCACCACGCTAATTATGCAGTGAGTTTACTTAACTTTGACCAAACGTATGAAGCTTTTTACTTTTTTTATGGAATGGAGCGAGACTTTGGCCTGCTGTTAAGCGTCACGCTTGTCTATAACAGTAGCTGTGTCAGAACTTGCGAACAAATCCTGCGCCGCAATGCACTGCGCTCGTCACCCTGAGATATTAGATTTCAAATCTTTTCAACCGACTTCAAAAAAGGAGGTTCTCAATTCGACTGTATTTTATTCTTTTGTTTCGTATGTTTGTTACGCGATTACTCCGCAAATCATGAATTGTTTTTTTTTTTGTTTGGTATGTAATACTTCAGAGGCAGTCCCATATAAATGTTATCGAAATCGGTTTAGTAGTTTGGTATTAAAATCAAAATTACTAGAAAATATGAAGATGTCATTCAGGTATTCGAAATTGAAGTCGGCTGTATTAAAAAAAAGCGTATTATTTTCTCTGGTAACATAAACTTCCTTTCTAACCAAAACACAATGCTTGCACACTGCTGCTTGGTGGTTGAATAACTGACAAAGGTGTGGTACTTCTCTAGGCGGAATGCGCATTAGAGCCCTACCACTACACTGTTGAATATTTGCAGCTTGGATTGTCCCAATGTTGAACATAAGCCCATTTTGACTTTTTTCAATCTATACCCAGTGTACGATTTTGATGGTTATTTTCTTACTAATTAGGTACTAATTAAAGGCTTAGGACATTTCCCATACGCATGGTACAAACTTCACATATTTCCTTGTATGAACTATGTAAGCCAAAATGTCATATGTCTTTACTGTGGCGTAATTCGGTGACGAATTGTCTGTGGTAGAGATGATTTTACCAGACTAGTAAGATTTCCACCTCGCTAATATTTCTATCTGGTGTTTCCAGGCAAGTAATAAAGTCATGGATTATCGTAATAATGTGACGTCAGTGATATCATTGTCGTTTTAAGACGTTAGGGCGTGAAAAGTCCAGTTTGTAACCTTACAAGGTGTAATCTCTTTGAAAACTAATTAACATTCTCCCCCTATTAAGAAGCTGCCTACGAGTGTTACAACTTCTCAATCAGTAGATTCGGCAATTAGGACGTTGAGTAGTTGAAAACTTTCAACCCCATCGTCTTGGCTTTCTCGTTTGAGTTAGGTTTTGAAAATAAATGTAGGATTGCCTGAAAATCCATACTGTACTTTAACTCTTCAAAAAAACATGAATTGAAAGTAATAACCACAGAAGTAATAAGCTTGTCCTTTAACCTAAGTATCGTATAGAAGATCGCTATAAACTTTGATTCAAACATTTTGTACTTTAATAAAGTCAGCTGTAAGTACATCAAGTAAGTTCTGTACATCATTACTCAGCAACAAACTATCTTGGGTCGAGACAAGTTATGAAGCCGTATTGTTTGCCGACAACCCGCACGTGAATGTTTACAATAGGACCAATAGAACAAACGACTTAGTGGCTTGTACGCAGTTAACAGTTTAATTACGATCTGAACACGACGGCTAATGTGTTTGATGTGTCACATGGCTGATCGGAAAATGAGAGCAATTGACGTGTAGGAGACATTAATTAACTACCAGTTGAATTTAGTTTGATTTCGTTGTTATGGCATAAGTGGCCAACAAGAAGAGAGGCCTATATGTTAGCAGCGGGCGAGTACGGGCTGAAAATGACGATGATGATAAATTTTCCGGATCAATTTGCATTAAAGGTATTATTGATGTAATATGTTGAGGGACAAAGAAGGAGTACTTTGTGGAATCGCATAACGTAATTATAACCAAAAGGATGTTATAATTTCTATTTGACTTGTAATCTAATCTGCCATGTTCTGATTTACACTCTAGCTATATTTTATTGGTCTACCATATCTTATATAAGTATTTCTAAGTTGTTATACTAGTTTAAAAGCAGTTTTGTCTTTTGATTATCATTCTTGGTGTTTACAATAAAATAATTATCTATGACAATATTTACTAGTTCCTATCCATAAAAGAATTAAATTCTATCAGAACTTCTACAAAATAACGCCAAGAATAAAACGTTTATAAAAATCAGGCACAATAATTCGTTAATTTTATAAAGCTCTTTATTTATGTCATGAACCCATAGCGAAAAAGTAGCGTTTACGTCTGTTTTCGCCAAAATTGTATAAACGAAATATGAAAAAAGGATAACATGCCCGTACATGGAGTATGAAATAATTGGACTCTCTGTTTCAATGTAGTGATTGAAGTGAAGTGCCAGAAAGTCGTCAGTTAACATTGATTGGCTGTTGCGTGTTGCAGTCTTGATTGCCTCATTGCCCTAATGGACACCATTAGAGGCAGTTGTATCTCAATGGGAAAACAAGGGTTGTGTTCCCACGCTGATAGCTCTCACACGAACTATCACCCAGGGCGAGTTTATTTTGATGTTAGTATGCAGGCAGCAATTTTGCTGCAATTTAGAAATTGTATAAATCTATATTTGATCTGTAACAAAAAGGTTTAACAATACTGAAGGGTATGTATATGTAGGTACTCATCATTATGAAAAACTTTTACTATGGGGCCAACATTGAAATCGCGAAAAAAACAGTTGTTCCATAAAAAAAGTTAATTGACCTTGGACAAAATGTATGGAACAGATGTTTTTTTTCGCGATTTCGGTTTTAGTTCCGTAGTAAAACTTGTTCATAATGATGAGTATTGTTGAACCTTTTTGTTACATACCCTTCAGTATTGTTGAACCTTTTTGTTACATACCCTTCAGTATTGTTGAACCTTTTTGTTACATACCCTTCAGTATTGTTGAACCTTTTTGTTACAGATAATTATCGATATCAATGCTGGCAATGCCGCCAGCATTCTGGCCACCTTTCCATCATCTACGGGGCTTTTAGTTTAAATTTTAAGTTTTGTATTTTTATTATGTAGGGTTTGTTTTTACTAGGTAGGTTTTATTTAGTTGTTAGTTAGTTATAATTTAATTTTAGTGTATAATTGTATTTTATTTGTAAATAAACCTGTTTTATTATCGATATTAAGTAAAGTCCAAAAATAGTATAGTCCTAAAAGTAAAAAGCGATTAGAAACTTTAATATGGTGATTTTCCTTCAAATTCAATATATTTATTTGCGGAGACATGGGTTTTAAGGAGATATTCTATAAACTAGTACAACATTGAGATCGCCATGCTCTAGCACCATGGCATGCAAAATATTTATTATGTTTCCTTTTATTCATACATCCAAAAAATACTAAATACCTACTCTAAAACTTCTAAATTTACAAACTGTAGGTATTACATGTTTAAAATCCTAAGCACACAGGGCTTATCTGCTTATAACAAGTGTTTTTTTTTAATGTCACCGGCTCTCTTTGTAGCTAAGAAAACGATCGATTAAGCCAAATACAAAAAAATAAGATATCGTTTGGGAGCTTTGATGCCACAGTCAAAGAGATGCACAGATACACAGTCACGTCAAACTTATAACACCCCTTTTGCGTTGAGGGCTGAAAAGGTCAAAGCTCATTATGACTCGATGTAATTTTGTTTCAGGCCTCAAGTTTATCGAGCCGGAACACGTTTGAGACATACAGTTACTGAAAATGAGCGCCAATGTTTAAAAAAACTCACAAGGCTCGTTACATCCGAGTGGTACTCAAAGCAAGGACGTGGAAGCGGGCTCCGATGAAGTTGCTAAAGTGGAAAAAGAAGATGACCTCCAAGAAGCAAGAGTACGATCTGGTGACAAATGATGAATACGATACGAGAATCCCCTTGCATCCTGATGAAGCTTTTACCTATGGCATCACGTTTGAAGCTAAGGTAAAGTCTCTCACGATTTTGTATTATTTTATAATCTGGTTTTTGATATTGGTGAACCTTTTTCACACAGCGCCATCTAGCCACATACTAATCAAACCTTTTATTATGGAAACATATCTATCAATGTTACATCTATGTTTGTCTCATACTTTTTTATCCTGGGTGGGAATCGAACTCACGCCCTACAGCTCTGAAGGCCGTCATACTACCAACTGAGCTATAAGGCAGTCTGGCAGGGAGACGCATAGCGTAGGGATATCATCAACATTCTTATCCGCAGCTTTCCTAAAAGCCATCACACACGATGAAGATGCTATAATATTTCATGTTAGCTTAGAACACATTTCAATTTCGCTACTCATACAAAACAAATGACGAACAAGTGACGAAGATAATTAATGTTTCAAAAATGTATGGAGAGCGATATTTAATCTTAACATGAAATATTATAGCATCTTCGTCGTCTGTGACGGCCTTTGGCCACACTCTAGCTATGCCGTCTGCATTACTCACGTGCCAATGTTCGACCCGTTATTTGAACTGTACATAGGCAATTGTCATCCTGAGATATTACGGATATACGGAACACAGTAATGCTTGCACACTGCTTGGCGGTTGAGTAACAGACAAAGGTGTGGTACTTCCCCAGTCGGACTCTGCACCTCTACAAAATATTGGGTTTGTATTCTATGTTTTGCAATGTTCGAACAGGGAGACTTCAACTCAAAGTGCATATATTTCAAAGACCGTTGTACACTTAGTTGTAGGACCTGGGTAGGTATGCCCTAAAACTGCAACTAGAACCACTGGAAGACTGGCAGCAGCATCTTCTTGAGGAATCGAGTCGATTTTTTTTATTTCGGTTAACGGTGGTGAGCATTCTGCGATCCCTCCCTATCAAGGAGCGGATCGTCCAGCAGTAGATGTCTTCTGGCTGTTGATGTAGACTTCGTTGTAAAAAAATAAAAAAATATATAAGAAACACGAACAGGATAGATATTTACTTACTTTTAACTAAAGGTTTTATACTGAAGAAAGCACCATAGCTTGGATCCGCGGGTTGTTTACATATAAAAGTATAGGCTAATTTCCGGCTCTATACAGGGTGCTTCATTATAGTTAAGTGAATTGATGCAAATAATGAAAACAGGATTGCTAAATTCGGGTAAACATGTTTTGTTCTTCTCATAAAACTTCGCAATGAATTCGTGTAAAAAAAACTGCTGTCGAATAAAAAATAAATTCGTGAATTAAGGGTAAGCCTAATAGTAAAAGTTGTTCATAATGATGACTTAGATGACTTTTCAACTGAGTAGTACCGTTACACGTAACCCTGCATGAGTGCCATATACTTTACACAAAAATAATATAGCCCAAAAACCTTTCGGTAGTATAACTGCGACCAAAATCTTTCGGTATATTATCGCTCAGCGATTATTTATTCTTACTGAATTAGAAACGAAATAAGCTGTTTGTTTAATGATGTAAATTCATTAGTCGTAATAATTCAAAGTCAGAGAGTCCTTTGATCGGACGAAAACATTTTTAGGACAAATCGGCTTATTTAATAAAATGGGCGGCGGTGGTTCAATGCGGCGGTCTTTTTCCCAAAAGGCAAAAAAATATTTAAATAATATAATTTGAGTAATTATGAAGGTAAGTAGGTTAATTTACTTACGTTTACTTGTTATGTAAGGATACGCATAATGGTAACTAAGCCGAAAGAAGGTAATTGTTATGATTATTGTAAACAATTATTACATGGGGCTAACCCTGAATAGCGAATAAGCATTGACATTTAATTTTTTTATTGACTCATAAAAAAGCTGACCCACTACAAAACAAATAATCGAAAATAAGAGATTGAAATATGTGCCCAATTGAAGTTATAAACATTGTAGTTTCATGTTGGACAGGGAGGGCACTATAGGGGCTAATAACGTCAAAGTAAACGATTCCAAAAAAATATTTGGCTAGTACATGTTTTGCTAGAAAGGGACAGATTACTCCCTCCCAAATACGATGATATATACGAACGCTTATATTTCAGAACTTTACTTGACGATTTAAATTATTTTTTGATGTAATATATCAGATTCAGTTAAAGTTTCCAGTAAACGTATTATTTTTAATAATTAAAGCACATGCGTAATATTATACCCATATTTGCAAAAAAACCTGTTCCATAGAAACATGTCGACATAGAGACAAAATCTATGGAACAGCTGATTTTGTTTCGCGAATTCACGGTTGATCCCATAGTGAAAGTAGTCCACAATGATGAATACATTCATACTCTTCCTTCAGTATTATTGAACTTTTTTTGTGTCACGTTGTAGGTATATTAATTAAACAGTAGTGCATGTGCAAACATCACTGTTTCGGATTCATGAGCAAATTTTCCAGTAAAGGTAGTAGAAATTTAGAGGCAGAGCCTTGAATATAGCTCAAGTATTACTATGAATATGGCAGAAAATAAGGCATTGTTCTCAAGGATATACTTAACAACAGACTCTACCGTGCCCAAAACTCGAATTTTATAAAAACTCTCTAAAAAAATACTCCAATAGTACCTCTGAAATTCAACGTTTTGTTCAACTGTTCCATACATTTTGTCCAAGGTCAGTGAACTTTTTGTATGGAACAGCTGATAATTTTTTCGCAATTTCATGATAGGCCCCATAGTACTCTTCAGTATGGTAAAACTTTTTTGTGACACGTTGTATATAATACTAACTGTACACTGTATAGGTATAACTACCAACCGATAACTATATATATATATATAACTGGTTATAACTGGCATTAGCTTTTTTTATCATCCGACTGCTTGCTATAGGCCTACCCTCAAAGGGCATTGCGACGACGGCAACATTACGCTAGCCTAGTTGGCGCTTTCATAAACGCCATTGAATTGATGTTTTTCATCAACGAAAAGCCAGTGGTATGTTTTTTTTTACAGTACGTAAATTCTAAAGAACTCATTGGTACGCGAACCCACAAATTCAAGATTTAAAGGCGGGTGATTCTTCTGCCATTGGGCTACTAGCTACCACAACTTACTAATTTTAGTACAAAGGCAAACTGCAAATGTTCACTATTACTAATAACTTCACTTACTCATAACTTGTGAACTTCAGATACTTACTGAAAATTAGAACAGTTATTATCAAAGCTTGTGTGTGATGTTTTGAGCATCACTGAGCTGGAAAAACGTAATACGTGTTTATTAACGTAAAATAGCGCACGTGTTTCTTGTTCAGAATACTAAATAACGATGAACTGATACAATATCACGAGTCAGTGAATAAAATAAAAACAAAATGAGGCCGAGGTAGCGTAGTAAGACGCGGTAGCCTAGAAGCTGCGCTACCCTAGTTAGGAGATCGCTTGACTTGAAAACATGAGGTCGCAGGTTCAATCCTACGACTGTATCAATGAGCTTGTTGGAGTTTATGTGTGAATTTTCTTACCACTGGCTTTTTGTTGAAAGAAAAACTTGTGAGAAAACCTGCATTAAATTTGTAAATGCAAAACAATTCAAAAGGCTGATTATGTTTTTATCTTCTATTACTCTGTGGTTTTTAGGTATGCTAAAAAGGGATGTAACTAAAACTAGCCACAGAAAACTGTGGTTAGTTTTCTATTGTTAAAATTACAAATATCCCTAGTTTGTTTGTAGATTTGTCGATTAAACTCCATGATCGAATACTTTTTTTTGATTTTTAATAATAAGATTGAGACAATAAAGTAAGTATTTAATTTATTTTTATTTAGTAGGGATAAATGGACTCAGGGTTTTCTACTTATTGCTACCGGACCGGTATCGGATCTAAGTATGGTTTATTCCACCTCTCCCTACCAGTAGAGATACCTTGGTAGGGAAAGGTGTACCAGGCCAATACTAATAGAGAAAATACTGCAGCGAGCAAACAAAAAATAAATTGCTGGGGTTTGTACCGTTAATTTACATTTGTGCTTTATTTTTATTAGAATATAAATATAAACTATATTATTCGTTAAAAAGACACCGAATGATGCAATTATAGCTTCATACTGAAACATGTTCTGAATACTGATTACAAAATATTCTACTTTTGATATTCAAAGTGAGATGCCAATTTGGGAGCCGCCACCGGCCGATATGGCGTGGACGAGCTAAAAGTCGCCCAATACGAACCAAAGCAATTCTGAATTCAATTAGCGATGTTTCCGCCCCCGACCTTGTGCGACAGAAATGTTGTTTCGATTTTAGCACCGGTAATGGCGGCAATAAACGACTTTGTGAAAAGCTTTGTGATTTGTTACGATTGATGTAACGTTTATTGCAAACGCACGCCCGTGAGCCGATCGACCAAATCCAAAGCTTACGATATTGTTTTCCGATATTTATCGATATCGATAGTTTTGATTTAACGCTCCGCTAGGGCTAAAGATTTGCAAAGTAATTTGACTTTAATCGAAAGGTTTTACTGTTTTGCACTCTAACAGCCTTACCTAAAATAATCTCGATTCTCTTAGTAACTTCTTAAACTTCTCTGTCTTGTTCTTGCATGTTATACTTCACGTCAGAGAGAAGATGGCAGACTATCTGAAGCAGTGACTAACGGTTGAAAAGTTTTTAAAGTAAGGCCGTAAGTGTCTAACGGAACCCTCGGTGTACGATTCCAACTAGAACTTGACCGATTTTTATTTTATTATTAATCTGTATTCATACATTCAAGGTAACTTCCTAAAATTATTTATATATTACTTTTATAGAGTCTAGACTGAAAGGCAGAGGTAGTAGGACGCCCTGAGGCTCGATGGAGTGACGATATACGTAAGACAGCTGGCAGGCGAAAAACCGAATATAGAGTTGAGTGGCGTACCTTGGGAGAATCCTGTGTCCAGCAGTGGACTATTGATACTCTGATTATGATGATAATGACTCGGTAATTACATCAGAAGGTTAGAGCATTGTATTTATTAATTTACTCGTATTAAATAGTATAGTTTCATGTTGGTTCAAAAATATCCAAAAACATCTTTTTTCGTTTGTTTTGCACCATTTCTTTGAATTTTTACTTGCAATATGTACGGGTTGTCTTTTTATAAAAAAAATATATCAACCGACTTCAGTTTCGATTACCTGGATGACAACTTTTTTCCAGTTACTTTGATTTAAAAACCAAACTACTGAACCAATTTTGATGAAATTTCTAATCAGATGAATGCCTTTCCAATAAAATAAAAAAAAACAGTTTATAAATGACGGAGTTCTGAGGTACTTAATAAATATACCTACAAACGAATTGATATCCTCCTCCTTTTTCGAAGTCGATTAAAAACACTCCTATTCATTGCCTAGAAAAATACTCTATTTACAGTTATCAAAACATGAGTGCGGCTTTATTCCTATACATATATGATGTATGTAACAGTAGTCAGTGGAAATAGCCGGTCGAGTTCCTTCCACAACGGGCTTGCAGGCACATCGGCTTCCTAAGCCAGGATTAGGCAGGCTTTATACGGTTGTTCCCTTACTCGCCATGCCTTACTAACCCGAAAAAAGGTTACGTCCCCTTTCACGAACTACGACAGTCACTTACATTTCAAGTCTATAATTTAATAAAAGGGTTATCAAGAACGGTTTCTACATTTTCTTCTGTCAAGGAACCTTAATAAAATAAAGATTGGTCTTGTGTAAAGAGGATCGCGCGGGTGTAGGGAACCCTCCATTGAAGAGGCGGCACACAATGAGCCGGTCACAAAGAGCCTATTCATAGATTTGGGCTTACAACAACGCTCCGGGGTGGAAATGTTACCGTGAAGCCTGGGAAATTGTCCAGTATATAATCTCATGAAAAGTTACTGACAAAACATCAGTGTAGCTTGTGTTTGTAAAAATAGAATAGAGATTATTTTTATATTTTTTCGGTAAAATTATATTATCTTAATCTTAAAATTATATTACGCTAAGGTGTCAGCGGAATCTTTGATAGTTCCAATAGCTTCGTTCAAAAATTTACTAATCATCAATCTATTTAAATAAAAGGCACAGCCCAAACCGCTGGTCGTACAGACTTGAAATTTGGAGGGTGTATTCGTCTCGATGCGTAGGGGAAAGGATTTTTCGAAATTCGACCACTAAGGGGGCAAAAAGGGGGGGGAAATGTTTGTATCAAAGTCCTTTGTTTTGTAGGGGGGGTAAAAACGTGGTGAATTTTGGGTACTGGCCGAATTTCTTCCGCACGCGGACGAAATCGCGGGCGACCTCTAGTATTACCTATGTTGAAAATACTACTAATATTATAAATATGAAAGTTTGTATGTTTTGATATTTGGATGTGGACACGCTAACACTGCTGAACGATTTGGATGAAATTCGGTATAGAGAGAGATAAAACCTCGAAATATCCACATAAGCTGCTTTGTATCCCAGAAATCACGGGGCACTCACTGCTAGTATGTAACAAAAGTAAATTCGTATAGGCTAGGCTCTAGTGTCCGTTTATGTGCCACCTCAAGGTCTCTAACATCACGGTCGTTGCTATAGAAACATAGAACCAAAAACTGGGACAGGCAATTTAATTTTAAAATATACAATATTATCTCGTGAACTAGAAAAACTTGTAAAATATACAATTTTGAGCGGTTATCACGGTCGGTAATAAAATATCGTAACGTAGTTGAATTTTTAATTATAGGTAAGGGTAATACTTACAGTTTTTTTTGTAATACCAACAAAGAGTTCTTATTCCGCTGAAGTAAATGTCAACCTGCGCGCGCATTGCTGGTTTGGGCGCCATTTTCCGCAAATGCTTGTTGACGTTTTCGCTGTGTGGTTGATTATTATCAAAAAAAGTTAGTTTTTTCCTAGCAAGTGTGATGAAAACAGTCGTATGAAACTATTGTGCTATGTTAGTCATTACACTCTCGGCTTCCTTATTGCATAATACCGCCTCTAGTGTAATGACCAACATAGCACACTTGTATCATAATGTACTAAAACGTGATATTGTAGCTCACGATACTGTATGGATGAAATGATACAGTGCCACCCTGTTATAGCTTTAGTAGTAGATTTATATATATTTAGACGATTTATTTAAAAGCAGCCGATCCGCGGTTAAACCCTTTTTGTTTTAGTTTTGCCGCAATCGCAGTTTCGATTGTCCCGCATTCTGAATGAAAAATGGAAATCAAATTCGTCCTGGATGCCTCTTTATTTTATTATATACCAACCTACAGAATTGTATCAAGATTGATTTAGAGATTTGATTGTGTAAAGGTAACACGCAGAAGGTCGAGACGAACTTTATAATGCCTACCTATACAGGGTGTTAGTTTGGACACCGTTATCCTTCTAGGATATCATTGTACTCATCATTATGAACAACTTTTACTATGGGGCCAACCCTGAAATCACGAAAAAAAACAGCTGTTCCATACAAAAAGGTTCATCGATTTTGGACAAAATGTATAGCTGTTTTTTTTCGCGATTTTTGGGTTAGCCCCATAGTAAAAGTTGTTCATAATGATGAGTACAATGATATCCTAGAAGGATAACGGTGTTCAAACTAACACCCGGTATAGTGTCAGTTGTGGCGAAGTTATCCTAGCACGTTACGTTTGTTATTGTAGTCGAATATCAGTCTTTTGCTGTAGCAAATAGGGCCATTTTTAGCGGAGCATAATAATGGAGGCCTTATAATGTAAGACAGTTCCGTAAATAACATCACATTTTGAGAATTTTCCGGCTTTTCTCGTATAATAGAAAACTAAAGCCAACGAAATATTTCCGATTCCCTTAAAAATACTTATCTATCGCTATAAAATGTCTTTGTTATTAAAATTAAATCTCTTTACGAAAGGTATTTTGAGATACTAATTTAGGTGATAAAATTCGCCGTAATAAATAAGTTTAGTGTGACGAATAAAATTATAGTCTTTGATAGATAAGTGATAGATATAGATACATACATCATTTTTCAATACATAATAAATTGTTTAGGTAGATGTGTTTAATGTTTATATGTATAATTCATATAAACAGTGTCACTTTGACGCTTTTTAACATTCCTAATATTGAATACTTAAAATGTTTTACGGATAACAGGATATCTGGGATTACTTGGAACAGTTAAATAACGGTATACTTCAATATTTTTTTCGAATGTATTCTCTCTTAGTGTTCTCGCGTAGCTTACTGCTATGCGTAACCGTGAACTATTCAGGAAATATTATTCTAATAATACTGAGTAACATAATAAGGCCGTTGTGAATAACATGTTATAAAACAAAGGCCCCTAGATTATGTTAAGTACGTGTAACTGTTACTGATATGCAGGGTTAGTCCTAATCAGTTAGCATCCTTTTAAGGTCATATTCTGTACATCAAAACAAACAACTTTTACTATCGGGCCAACACTGAAACCGCAAAAAAAACAGCTGTTCCATACATTTTTCCCAAGATCGATGTACTTTTTGTACGGAACAACCGGTAATTTATTCGCGATTTCTATGTTGGCCCCTTGGTAAAAGTTGTTTGTTTTGATGCAGAGAATATGCCCCTAAAATTATGCTAACTGATAAGGATTTACCCTGTATTATTCACTCTAGTATTATGGGCTGCAGAAATTATAATCCTTCTGTTTGTGTAGACGAAAAAATTATCTGTTCTTGTCGCTGCAAAAACGCTCCTCAAATAAAACTGATTTGTAAAACCTCACTGAGATGCACTGGTATCACTTATCTCAGTCACTGGATCACACAGACACTAAACTTAGTAGCTCCATGAATGTTTCACACGAAGCTGACGACGCTTACCGGTGATAGTAGTAGCACTAAAACCCTCTTGAGTGCCTTAATGGAAATCTTACACACTCGTAAGTTTACCAAAACCGTTCTCTCGTAATTTTCTGGAGTGCTATCTCTTATTCTCATGATTATGATTACTGTGTGGTTGCAGAGGGCTGTGTTTCGAGTGGATTGTAATTTCAAGTGTATTTCAATTTGTAACAAATACCTACAGTTTGATTGTTGTAGTTTCATTAATCTTGAACTGTTACGTCAGTGTGTACTTGGTAATATATACGGTTATTTGTAAGTAGCTGTTATTGATAATGGGATCGGCAGCCTTATCATGTAACTTTTCGGGATCGCGATTCGGATTGCGATTTGTCATAAATGTCACTTGTCACTGTCACAGCTTCACAGTATCACGGAGGGATTTCTCTCGCAATCGTTATCGAACGAATGCATTGATTTCCTTAATTAAGTTAAGCAAATCCGTCGGTCTTTTGGCGTTTCATCCTGCCCTGCAGGGTCAAATGAGTTTTGGCAGTGACAGTGACAAGTGTCTATTTTTGACAACTCGTATCCGAATCGCGATCCCGAAAAGTTACATGATAGCCCCGCAGCTTTTGTAAATCATATTAAAAACACGTGAAAATTAAAAAAATACCCGTATCTTTTTTTCACGTCACTATTAAACATAAAAAAACGATCCATTCGTTTGAGGGCTACGCTGCTACAAACAAATACACTTATTAGTTACTCTGTTTTTTTTTGTGTGTTACAGGCTAGCCTTTGACTACCATCTCGCCTGATGTTAAGCGAAGATGGACTCTATAATAGATTACGCATGCCTAGAAAAAAACGATTTACTCGCGACTTAAACACACCCAGACCTATTTTTTACCTATTGGGAAACAACTCGAGCAGCTTGTAACTTAACTTAACTTTGTAGCTTAATTAGCAAAGCAGTTGGGACGGAAATCCACAGATTGCTCGTATGCAGGTCCAAGTCCTGGCAGAGCTCATAATTTTTCTTACTATTTAAAACTTTAAAAACATTGTTTCTTAGATCTCAGTTAGCCAAAATACTTTTGAATTTGTCAAAAATACGTAATATTTAAATAGTCACAAGTAAAACCGTGTGCCGCAGCTTAAGTTTTGACCCTTGTATTGTACTGGGCTGTAACAATAGAGAGCTTATTTATCGTTTCATGCTCTAATTCGATTTTTACTTTTCTACTTTATTCCGCGGCTCCCAAGGGCTTATCCAAAACTACCAGGTAAACAAGTATTTCAGGGAAATTGAGTTTCGTATTTTGCTATTCGTTTACTCGCATATGTGTAGTACTAGAGGTCGCCCGTGACTACGTCCGCGTACGGAAAAAAATCGCCCGCTCCGAAATACTCGCTAAATAAATCGCAAATACTTCTTCCATACCGCTGGGTATTAGTAGGTTAGTAATTAACTAATTATTTTCCTACCCATATTCACCACTTCAAATCATCCCGAGCAAATAACTTTAAAACAAAGGACTTTCCATACAAAGCCCTTAAGCCAAAGCCTAAAGCTTTACCCTCTTTACCCCCTAAGACTCCCTGTCAAAAAAAGATTGAAAACAGCATTTTTTATTTTATATTAACTATTCAAATACCAATTTTCATCAGTATAACTTCAAAAACAAATACCTTTCCGTACAAAATTTACAAAACTACCCCAACACAAATTTTCAAGACTAAAAGCTCAAAAACAAAGGAGTTTGATACAAAAGTTTTTGCCCATTTTACCCCCTTAGGGGTTGAAATTCGAAAAATCCTTTTTTAGTACACCCCTACGCATCAGGACAAATAGGTATACTCTCCAACTTTAAAGTCTGTACGACCAGCGGTTTTGGCTGTGCGTTGTCTGTATAATGCATATTCATATAAATGCATCAAAAAAATTGACCCGGATGGGAATCGAACCACCGCCTTACGGCTCTGAAGGCAGACATACTAGCAAAACTATAAAGCCGCAGGCTATTAGCAACACGAGTGACTTGTTACTCATCGAAATGAAACAAAAAAGAAAGGATCTGAATTCAATGACAATTCGTCAGATTTTTTAGGGCTATTCCTGTATTAAGACAGGTTAGGCCCAAAAATAAATAATAGGTTAGTGCGGCAATACGAGCGGTTTGTCGAACAAAGCCTGTAAATCAAGAACGTGAAACTCGCGGTGACAGACGAGGCAATTTGTCCTACATGATCGACAGCGTTGATCTCGGATCCGCGGTGCGCCCACAACGCGAGCGCGACACGGCACGGAAACGTTATCGGAAAACGATTTGCTGACAATATTTTGGAACTTGCGCGCTAAATTTTCTTTGTATACCTCGCTTACATATATACAAACTTCTTGAATATATGTAACTCAAATATAAGATTCTTACATACATCTAGAGAAATGTTACATTATGAATGAAAAGTTCGTAAACGGCGCACATGATCACAATTTTGGTTCGTGGTGTTTTCTTCTTCACAGCGACCATTATCCTTCACTTTCACGAATCCGTTGACACCTCAAATACCTTGTAGTGTTCTTTTTCATCACACTTGCTCGTAAAGTGGATCTTATTACATCGGTTTTAGGCTCATAATCCAAGCTATTACGCACGCGTGCTTTTTACTTTACATTACGGCACATGGTGCTATAATAGGTATAACCCGGTAAAGTCAAGTTTGTACGTGACTGCAATTAGACGTACGTATACGAAGCATTCTTAATATAGCCGGGTAATACTTACAGTTTTTTTGTAATACCAACAAAGAGTTCTTATGCCGCTGAAGTAAATGTCAACCTGCGCGCGCATCACTGATTTGGGCGCCATTTTCCGCAAATGATTGTTGACGTTTTCGCTGTGTGGTTGATTATTATCATAAAAATATTGTTTTTTTCCTCGCAAGTGTGACGAAAATAGTCGTATGAAACTCTTGTGCTATTTATTAGTCATTACGCTCTCGGCTTCCTTATCGCGCTCGCCTGCGGCTCGCGCGCATAATACCGCCTCTAGTGTAATGACCAACATAGCACACTCGTATCATAATGTACTATTGTGCAATCTTTTGCATAAAAAACAAAAACAATAATACATAAATCCTACCTACATATTATATTACTTCATTAAAACTAACTTAAAATTAAAGTTTCATACACACTTTAAATGATCTCTAAATTATCGATTATATTGGGGGGGAACGACATTTATTACACACAGCGCCATCTAGCTCCATACTAAGCAAAGCTTGTATTATGGAAACCAGATAGCTGATAGAATACTTATATACTGTTATTTTTTTCGTAAATACATACTTATAATACATACTACACCCAGACACAGAACAAACATCGATGTACGTCACAAACATTTTTTTCCTGGGTGGGGATCGAACCCACGCCCTACAGCTCTGAAGGCAGACATGCTACCAACTGAGCTATCAGGCTGTCAAATCAAATCGATCGATTATTTACCTAATAATCAATATTACATATCGTTTAAAGTATGTATTTTTAAATAATCGTTGCAAGAGATCGTTATGTATATATAGAGATATAGAGTTATGTATAGGCAACAAGGCTATATATAGTTCAAACTAACTCTAATTTCTTATAATGCTGGCCGCGATGCCCCGCCGAATCGCGATTATTTACTGCCCCAAATATAAAGGCCAGCATTTTGGTCAGTAGTAGTGTGTAAACATTTCTGTAAAGGCCTACCGAGACGATCAATGAGAAGTTTACTGACAGCTGTCATAACGTAGTTCTATAGCCAAAGGATAGACGGTGCTGGCGAGATATGGGCTACTTTTTTTGCGTTTTTCTTGTGAAAAAGCAGTTCACTCACCTTCACTGCTTCATTTCACAGTTCGCGTTCGTTGGTGACGTGATTTTCCAAGCTTTCCTGTATCATTTTGTTGAAATTCTGATAAACTATTATTGTTGCGTTACGTTATTGTTATTATTTCTTGTTGATAGTCATTAATTAATAAATTGGCAAGGCACAGTTACTAATTTGCGTGGAATAATGAAACATTGAGAATTACTATGGACAAAATACTTTGTTAAACAAACAATAACCACATAAAACGCATGACAGATCTGTTGTAAGTGAAATAAGATTACTTATTATTTTTTGACCTTTTTACTTTGCTTCATTCGTTCAAAATCTTCAGGACCACAGACAAGATAGTGAAACTGTTCAGGGCCATGTCTCTTCATTGCCATCGAACGGATTTTTATGAACTATATATTTTTTTATTTAAATGGCTGTTAGAAAATCATCCATTGCAATTGCATGGGCGATTTTATGACAGTCTATAAAAAAAGGCACTTGCTTTGCGCTGACTAGACATGGCTGTCATTGTCAAGTTTTTTATTTAATTTTTGTGCTACAGATCAAAAATATTATTCTGTTTTTGACTGTCACGTATAGACAGAGCCGTCTATCGAGTTGAAAAGGGCTACTTTTTTTTATTGCCTGTCAGAAAATCGCCCATTGATATTTTACGAGGCCGATTGAAGACATTGAAGCACACTGAAGAAATTGTCAATGTATTCAATTGGCCTCGCCTCCGTTGCTCGGGTTAGTATGATGTAGTTGGGTTAGTATGGAGAAAGGGTTGCGCATGGCGTGGCTTGAGGTATTAAAGCTGTCTAACAGTAGCTATAGGTACTATTATTTCCATCTTCTGTGGCTATAGTACTTATCTATGCCAACACGATTGTAAACTTTGACTCCAATAAACCGATAAACATTCCAATTTGGCGCTGAAATCAGAAACAGGGGATTTCGCACGTCGTATTTGAAATTCGAAAATATTGACACATTTTAGCTACTCAAACAAATAGCAACTCTAAGCTAAAAGGATAAATCTAAAAATGCAATGTAAGTGACTGATTGTCTCGACTCAAACGACAGCTGAACGTCGCCGTATGCAATCTGGTGCAGCGAAGAGTTTCAAGTGTGCCACGGTCGAGCGGCGGTGCTAATTCCTCTGTTTCATTGATCGAAGGCTGCAATGATCACTTCTTTGAACGTGATTGTTCGAAAGCTTGCAAATTTTTATATCGTTTGCCGCGAACCTCTCACTGATGGTAAGCGACGATGAAGAGGATGGCAATTTTAATTGTTTTTGTTTTTTATCCGTGTATCTCGGCTTATAAACCCAACTTTTTTAATACTTATTCGTATGTATATTCCTATTCTATTCAAACAATATTTATTATACTCTACTCTCAAATACGCTTTATATAAAAAAACGGCATATCACAACAACTGTGATAGACATAGCGCTTACCGTTATATAAACGACTTGCTTTTGGAATTCGTTACTAAATTGCGTAAAAAAAATGCAAAGAGCACCACCACTCCAAACTATAAAACAGGCGTAAAACTATAAAATGTATAAACTGTAAGAAAGTCATAATTATAACAAGAGGTCACCCGCGACTTCGAAATTCGGCCCGCTCACAAAATTCACCACTTTAAATCATCCTGAGCAATTTTTTGGGCGCCCCAACTCTACCGACTCTACCAACTCCTTAGTACTTCTTAGTACACGTACCCTACACGTACACGTACCCTACGTATTGAAACGAATACACCCTCCAAATTTCAAGTATGTACGACCAGCGGTTTGGGCTGTGCGTTGTCTGTCAGTCAGTCAGTCATTCAGTCAGTCAGTCAGGTCTGTCCTGACTGACTGACTGAATTTGATTGAATTTGACTGCCTTTTGTATATATAGATAAATATAATGACTGTTACAATGCAATTTTTATATAAGAAAAAGAAGAACCGAGAAAACCGTCAAGTCCCAAGTAAAACACGGGCCGCAAACAATTTCATATAATCCTAACAACAACAGCCTTACAGTAATTGTGTCGCCTGTTCCAGTAAAGTGTGTTTTTTCTCTCACTTCCGCCCGTAGTGCTTGTACAAATACCGCGCGCCTTCTTTGGTAGTTTTTCACTTAACCACGCTTTTCCACAAACTTTTATAATAGAAGACGAGCAAAGTTTACGCGGACTTATTTTTATTGCATAATTCGATATTGGTGGATGAAACTAATTCGTTTACAGTAGGCGACTGATTTTATGTAGGGGCGTCGCGGTTTCTCGCATTATTCGTAGTCTTCTCGTTTCCTTATCAGGATTAAATACTGTTTCCTTTATTAATAAAAATATTTTGTAAAATATTTAGTAGGGAAAGAGTAACAATTAATGAACAAGACAAATACAATTGAAAGGGCACAGGGAAATACTTCTTGCTTATAAGTAAAGTTAATAATAATAATAATATTTATTTTATTAAAACATGATCGGAGACATGCGTTTGGTGACATTATAGTTATTAATTACATTTCAGTTGACATTGTTAAATCGTTCTATCATTCATAGAACTAATTAAATGATTGAAAATAAAATAAAATAAAATAATTGCCTTCGTCCAGCAGTGGACGTTTTCTGGTTGATGATGATGATGAAGACGTAATGAACTGGGGACCAATTAAAAATTTGTTATAAAACTAGTCTACCTAGAGTATCTGCGCCACTGATGGGGCAAGTCAGTGGTGCAAACGGTACGTCGGGGATTTGAAGCGAGATATTTGACAAAACGTACGAATAGGTAAAAATCTACTGGACACGTTTTCATCCACGAATGAAACTAACACATTTCGAGAACAATTTAAGAAACATAAAATAATTTAATTAGCACTGTATGTTAATACAGTGAGTAAAGTTAATATCTGTCTTTTATACAACGTGTAACAAAAAGGTTCAACAATGCTGAAGGGTATGTCTGTACTCATCATTACGAACAACTTTTACCATGGGGCCAACACTGAAAACGCGAAAATAAAATCAGCTGTTCCATACATTTTGTCCAAGGTCAAGGAACTTTTTGTATAGAACAGCTGTTATTTTTTTCGCGATTTCAGGGTTGGCCCCATAGTAAAAGTTGTTCATAATTGTGAGTATATACATACCCTTTCGTATTGTTGAACCTTTTTGTTACACGTGGTATACAACAAAGTCGGGTTAGTTACACCATTTATAACTCAAGATCGGCTGTACTGATTTTTATGATCTTTAATTTGTTGGATTTGTCTCTGCCCCCAATAGCAGAATAATTTACTATTATACTATTACACAGAAAAAAATAATGAAACATAAATTTATAGGCGGTACCACAGAATAAATAATAGGCGGTACGGAGTTCGCCGGGTCAGCTAGTTTATTAATAGTTTGAACCACATCCGATTTACCTGAGAGACGGAATTCGCCATTTTATGAATCTAAACGAAAGTACAAAATTAGACATTGCTTTTTGTTGGCATAATCGTTTATCGATAGCCGACAGTATAATATTTTATTATTAACGCCATCCCGGTGGATAAATAATTTTAAATACCTGTATTTTGTCGACAAAATGTGATAGTATTGTACTTACCTGCGGGTAAAAGTCTCTTCCTTTTCTTTTTCGACCAGTTGTACTAGAACTAAGTTATGTCTAGAAAGACACATAGCACGAAAATGATACAGGTCAGTTGGCAGCTATGGGAAGCGGGAAGCAAGCTCGTCGAGGCACCCGCACCCCGCACTCAGTGGGCAGTACCGACGCTGCCACCCGTTAACCATTTATACCCCGCAGAGCCACATTACATTACAGCCACATAGAGACCACATTATATCACCCCTTGTACGAGTATAATTAGGTGAGTTTTCAAGCTTCTATCTGAACACTCGGCCTTGTACGGACACGTATACTATGCAATGAGCTATTTTCCAACCATGATTTAAAAAAAAAAATATGTTTCATTCAACTCGATAGATAGCGCAGACTAAACGTGCCAGTCAAAAAAAGCACAGTATTTTTGATATATGGCACATCAAATAAAATAAAAAAACTTGACAATGTCAGCCAAGTTTGGTTTGCGCAAAGTCAGAGCCATCAATGAGCTTCTTTTTTTTAATTGCCTGTAAGAAATTCGCCAAATGGGCGATTTTTAACTTCAATTTCTTTTTTCTGCATGGAAAAATTGACAGATGGGTTTTAAAATGTACTCGTAATTAACAGAGATTTACTTTTGAACTCGTTTAAGCAGTGCCCGTAGGTTTTTACCCGCAACCCTATAAAAGGGTGTATTCTGTCGAGAAGCTTAGATACTACCTACTTATATCAAATTTATGAAAAGAGGGAACTTCAGCTCGGTCTGACCAGAAGCAGTTATTCTCAATCGTTGCCATAACATTATATTATACAAATAAAATAGAGACCTTTGTCTTTATTTCTCGTGAAAAATTATAAAAGCTTGTTATAATAATAAAATATGACTGATAAGGTTAAGTTATCAGCATTCCACGGTATTTTTGTTTGCCTCATTTTATGCATTGATTCACTGAATTCACTGATTCATCGTGTCGTCAAATTCATACCGTTGAAATATACATGCATACTCGTATCTGCTCCTAATACGACGTATCAAGAAAATAGTTGCAAAATGACGCGATGTCTTTCGGCATACTAAAGTCAATATTATTTTTATACTTATTTTTAATTAGAATGTAATATAACAGAATAGTACGTGCATTGATCAGCATAGATATTTATCTACATCTAGTTATATAGTTAGACAAAGGATCAATATGCCTTATTATTATTATTATTATTTTCTTAGTTGTTGGCATCGTACGTTGTGCATTCTGCCAGTGTCAAGTTTATGAATTTTCACATTTATTTTTTATCATCAAATAAGTCATGAAACCACAGTAAGTCACACGAAATTAGTCATAGTCGAGTCCAAGTCATACCCTAGTAAAGTTGTGACGGCTTTACTATGAGCTTCTATGGAGTTTTGAAAACAACACGAGAAGACACGAAAGACCCACATTATATCACTTGCCCACGCTCGTGCCTGTAATTCAACCCTCAATTAATAAAACACCACCATTTTTAATAATTAATTCGCGAAAAAACACAAGTTTAAGTAATAAATAGAATGCAACGACATGATTTTTCCGTGTTCCCGCCAAAACTCCAATATGTCTTATCTGGTCTTATATTATTATGGTACCGTACCGGGAAGATATTCAACAGCAGCCTATTACTTAGCCCATACAGCGTCACTGTCAGTGTCATACTTTTTTTTGAACATTATAAGCATTAAGCTGAAATTTTCAGAGAAAATATGTTATTGTAGCCAAAATCCTAACAAATTAAAAAAACATAAAATCCAAGAGACAATAGAACTCCGAAAAAGTTACAAACGCGTCTACAAAATCAATAATTAATTAAAATTGTAACATAAATGCAAGTCAAGCACTAAGGATTCCGATTGAGTTAGATAATAAAATACGTTTATTCATAATCTTAATCTAATACTATAAGAATCAATGTCCTGAGCCTGACTAATACAACGCACAGTCTAAACGGCTGCGCTGGTCGTACAGACTTGAAATTTGGGGGTGTATTTGTCTTGATGCGTAGAGGCGTACCTACTAAGAAAGCGTTTTAGAAATTCAACACCTGAGAACCTGTGAAAATTTGCATTTGGATATTCCATTTAAAATTGATGTTATAATCTTTTTTTGACAGGGATGACTTAAGGGGGTGAAATAGGGGATGACATTTTGTATGGAAAGTTCTATGTTTTTCAAGTTATAGTGATGAAAAATGGTATTTGGATAGTTCAATTAAATATAAAATATGTTATTTGCAATACTTTCTGACGGGGATGGCTTAAGGGAGCCAAAGTGTGGGTGAAACTTTGCATGGAAAGTTCTCTAAATTGAAGTTATATTGATTAAATTGATATTTGGATTGACTTCTTAAAACAATAACAATAATATTTTTTGCTAATGTTGATAAAAAGTGGTGAATGGGGAGAAAAAATAATTAACCCAGCGGTATGAAAGATATTTAGTAGCGGGGCAAATTTCTTCCGTAGGCGGAATGAGTCGCGAGCAACCTCTAGTAGAATAATATAAAATTTTAAATACTTAATAGAATAATAATAATAATAGATACAAAAGGCAGTGGTACTTGACACGGCACGCATTGTCAGGAGGTTCCTCACTCTGCAGCCCTAACCACCGGCAGCTTGAGCCCTGCCCCGCTGCTGGCGGCACCCTAGGTTTAGGTTTTTTTATAATATTTATGTTTTTAAATTTATATTGTAAAAAAACTTAGATTTAAGAAAGTAAATAAACAATGTGAATAATAATAGAATAATATTAAAAGACGGTTTCCTCGGTGCACGAGTCTCACATTTGACCGGTTATTTTAACAATAACATGATTTGCCTTATACTGCATTCGGAGCCGCATTATGATCTCATGCGTTTGAGATCCTATTACAAAAAGTTAGACTATTACAACAGATGTTTCCGCCTAAATTATTCATGAACGAGAATATACGTAATCCAATGCACTTGGCTACCTTTGTGTTGTCATCGAAATTCCGTTTATTACCTAAAAATACATTTTCTTTGTAATGCTTAGTCTTATAAAACAACCAGAAATAATTGGTTGCATGCTATTGTTGTGTGGTTCTGTACTGTCAAAGTGTTAAAGTTTAAATTAGTAAAAGATTTATTTTTATATGTCTACAAAAAAAGCGTCCACCAACTCGTTGGGTTAACGATTTGTAATAAAAATTGTGGGTCAAAACTGGACAAGATCGGCACAGGACCGGGATAAGTCGCGTATAAGAAGAGTGACCTAAACTATAATTATGCTCAGCATTGGAATCGTTCACAGACTCAAAACAATCTCGAGAATAACAAATCTCGAAAAAAAATATTATGAATGAAATAAATAAACACACAGTAAATTGTGGTAGGTCTCTATGTTAAATGGCTATCTTATCTTCTGATCATCATCATCATCATTTCAAACTGTAATCGCCCACTGCTAATCAATAGGCCTCTCTCCTTAAACGCCACTCATCTCGCTCATCCTTCACCGGTCTATAAGTATCAAAATTTTCGTAATTAATGAAAGTAGAGTAGCTCCAGAAAAGTCAATCCGTCTTTTATCTTTATCCACCTAGTAAAAAATTTGAAAGGAAGGAAAAGACAAAGACGAAAGACGTATATAAACTATTCAGAGGCTTAACCACGTTTATTAGTGTGACCATCGATTTAAGTATGACCTAAAAAGTTTAATCAAGGCTGCGATGAAATAAAGGGTAGATCTACATCGCCGCTCGAAATCGGCATCGTTAGAACAAGGCATAAATAGCGTAATAATGACTTGTTTTGCTCTCAGTTACTTTTGACCGCGTCAGTCGTGTGACGTGCTAAGATGTCAAATGTTTGACGCGCTCACAAATGTTTTACAACGCTATTACAGAATGTTAAGGTTCATTATTAAAATGAAACAATATCCGCGTGTGGACTTTTTATATTAGCTTGAGGGGTATTATATCTCTTTATGTATTGGCGCGGGACCACTTTTGAGGTCTGATTTTCATAGAGACTGTGTATCTATACTATATTTGATCTAACCGTCAAGGTTTTTTTTGACCGTCTTGTAAGAGCTAACTAAAGTAACTAAAATCTGCTCTATAAGCCTGTTAATACTACACTTCTGGACAGGGCCATATCCACCACGTTGACCCAGTTGTAGGTTGGTGGAATTCACATATATACGTCCATAGACATACATAGTAAATAATTGTATACGTCACTGGATTTCTTTCCAGACGTATGAAGAGAACCGGAGCGATTCACGACTCATTTGGCTACGATTAGCTGACTGTTGAATGAGAGTCCACCCTACCTCGGTTCAAATAACCACCCTCTGGACCTGCCTGGGCTGGGCGGCAGGAAAGATTAAACTGGTTCCAACGCTCGATAGTTTTTTCTATAGATAGGTATTTCTTCTTTACAGTTAATACAATAGTTAGGGGGCGAGATTCGCAGTCTGGGGAGTATCTCGTGCAACAGATTTCCCTCGCAATACAGCGGGGGAACGCTGCCAGCCTAATGGTCACGTTTGGGCGAGAGGCTATAGTTTGACATGATCTTTTTAGATTTTAATTTTAATATAATGATATCATTTTAACAGAATGTTTCGACCCTTCGAATAAAAATTCATCAAAAATGTAAAAAAAATACAAAAATATTGTTTGTAATAAATATAACAAATCATACAATAGTTATATTTACAATTTAAAACAATCAATACCTCCCTTATAATCTGTTCAATTGTTGTGCAAATGTCCAAGATTTTATTGAGATTATTTTGTAGTTATCAAGTGTTATAGGGCGGGCTTAGAGCAAGGGCGTTTCCAGCTTTTAAGTCAGGGGGGGGGGGGTTCATATAGTCGAGTTGAGGTCTAGTTAGGAAAGGCTCCAATTCGATTATAACTAGAAAATATATCAGTAGTCGACGTACACCCAGCCCAGGGGAGGTCATGACCCCCCCCTGGTTCCGCACTTGGTTTCGAGGTAGCTTCGTTTTTTTTTCCATCGAGTTTTTTTTTGTTTGCCTTTTCTTCTTCTTTCCTCAGTCTTTGACTTGTTTCCACAACGAGCAAGTCCTAAAAAAAACCTAAGTTATCCATAACCTTGTCATGTATTTATTTGAAATTGAACGGACATATAATACAGGGTTAGTCCTAATCAGCTAGCATCCTTTTAAGGGCATATTCTGTACATCAAAACAAACAAATTTTACTTTGGGGCCAACATCGAAAACGCTTTTTGTATGGAATAGCTGATATTATTTTCGCGATTTCAATGTTGACCCCATAGTAAAACTTATTTGTTTGGATGTACAGAATATGCCCTTAAAAGGATGCCAATAACTGATTAGGATTATCCATGTAGGTAATGATCCTCTTAAGGGCCGTTATTAGGTATATCTACTATCAGGTCAGGCAAGCATGAAGCAGTTGCCGGTTAATGTGTGGCTAAGCCTCGTGCTGCATATAAATTAACCGGATATCATAAATACCGATGACATAATATTATGCTTATTTAAAGACCTCACATAAAGTGAGCTTGAGACAAATCCCTTGATATTTTATTTGTTTAATGCTACATACGTTTCAGGTTGGTGACACAATACATGCCTTTATATACGGGTCATGGGTCCACTTTTAGCTACTGCGCCTTTTTAACTACTAAGATATAACTTTTGATAAACATACTCACTAAGACTAAGACTCATTTGACTAGAAATTTATCAAAAACTTGAAATATGGTACGATTTAAATACTTGACACTGGCAAATGCACAAAGTGCGACGCCATAATCCTCTCAGGAGGAAAGAAGAAAAACGACCACCATTATTTTATTTAAATGTCACTCTTATAATAGATCCTCCAACCTCTTATACCTACGATTCTATGATTAATCGTCATTTGTCTCTACCGTAAACTTATTTATAAGCTACAAACAGGGTCGACCGCAGTTCGGCTAAAGTTTTAAGCTCTACAATATAGCTGTGACGTTGTATAACGAGACACCCAAATTACTCGAACACTGTTAGGGACTATGGAGACTTGTTAGGGAACTTTTCGACATTTGCGATGTTGATGTGTCACACTTGTGTCAGTGACTATACATAGTACTATATGCCTAATTGCATATTTTAAGCTAATTTTGATTCAATTTATATCTTTTATTCGTTTGATTAGGCTGTGTTATTTGTTTGATTAGTGATTGTTAAGCTAAGCTGATATTTTTAAGCGAAACAAATGTTTAATTTTATGTGTACTCTGCCTCAGACAAACGCAGACTGCGGTGGTGGCTAATACTGCGGCTAGTCCTGTCCGCATTACCACGGATTGTAATGGAGGACGCGGTCATAAACAACAAAGCCTGCCCCAAATAGGCTCGACCTGCGATAGTAGCTAAATTTGCAACCGCCAGTACGGCCGCTACCGCTAGCCGCGTCTGTGTGGGACAGGCTAAACGCTTAACCTGATTTTATAAAACAAAGTGGCAATAGATTTTTGAGTGGTCAGAGTATTTTAGGTGACATCATGCTTAACTCCCATATTGGTAACGAGGGGATGAAACTTTTTTAAATGTTTTTCATCAATCTCACCGATTACGATATTTCATTAAAAATATTCAGAAACTTTACAGCTTCGAAAATATTGAAATGTGTGAGGATGTGTGGTGTGTGTGTGTGTGTGTGGGTGTGTTTGCATCACGGCGTAAACATGTTTTTGTATACCTACCTAATTACTTTGTTTGCCACTCTACCATAAGCAAAAGTTAAATTAACCTAACCTAACAAAATATCGTAAAAAATAACGTCTCTATTATATCGTATTATATCTTGGTGTTTGTTTGATATTGCGTATAAATTACCGATCCTAGAAAAACGCTCGCCGAGCTTTTATAAAAAAAATACACAGTGTTTCGTACAAACAAAAATCTTATCAATTTAATAAAATTCGCGATGTCATTTTGTGGGCTTATGTACCAATTAAAAGACTAAAGTAAGAATTTATTTAACCACGTAATTGTATACAACAAAATTTGACGCTCTAATGCTTCCACGTATTCCTCCCAGTTCCAACAAAATCTTATTACTAAGACGACATTGTTGGAATTGGCAACAGTACTAGTAAGAATTGCGAACAGCGCTCGAGGTTCGGTAGGAAGGACATTGGAATGCCTTGCGATCGCGTCTTGTATTTAAATGGCGTGTTGTAGCTTGCTATCGAGCAGCATTACAATTACTCTAGTGGCAGGAGGCTCACTCTAGAGCCTTCGACATTATTTGGTGTCTTCTTCGCTCTCGTGTTTATCTGAATGAGAGTAGCAAGTGACAAAAATGGTATCAATTGCCCTAGAATAAGCTCACTGTTTGTAGACATCGAACGCCGTACCAATTGATGTCTATTTCCGATCTGGAGATGTTCCCGACACGTAGTGTCTGTCTCTTCGTGCCTTCAACATTACCATATATTATTATGACTGTACAATAGGGTAGATGACTGATGTTTATACCGTTGAAACCAATAGCTTTGATGAAAAATTTAAGTTAATATAGTATGTTTATTGAAAAAAATATTTAAATCAGTTAATATTGTTCTGATATATGAGCGTTTAAAGTTTTTGTTAGAGACAACTCTGTCCCTGTCCCACAAAACAAAAAATGACGTCACGCCTTACTTGTCAGAATATAATTTATATGGCGTACAGAGAAGTGACGTCACGATTTGCTGTTTCACCTCTCTGTCTAGCGTGATATTCAAATGCTTATAAGTTGCTTATTTTTGATCAGATTTTCATTTTCTTTTCATTAATCAGCTATAGATATATATATATATATTTATATGATAGATATATATATATATCAGCCCATAGGGCCACATTTTAATAGGACAATTAAAAAAAACCAGTCATCTAGCCTATCGTACATTCTACTATAATACATTTCCTTATCTGTATCTTTTTATTGGCCCTACGATGCAACTATGGATACTAACTTCTTCATATTTTATTTACGGTGCCACTGCTGGGTTTAACCTAATTATTTACCTCAGTTTTATGCCAATCCGGATACAGTATTGATCTGCAACTTTAGGTAATTTCAGAGATGTTATCTTGTTACTGAATGAACTTCGTAACGGTTCAGAGTCTTGTTGATATATGTTTATATTTTTGTAAAATAGTCCACAAAGCATGGAATGATGTGTTGGTTTTGGAACATTTTAACGAGTTGTAACTCAATATGAAAAAAAGGTGGGACGAGGAGGTTGTAGCCTCCTCGTTCCACCACACTTGTTAGGTTTTATTTGTGTTACAATAGCAAACATTCATAAGAAAAACAATTCTATAAACTTTTTGTACAAAGGTAAAGTGTGTCGACATCGGGGTTTGATCAAGCTTACTTTTCGTAAAAACATTTGCTGTTTTTTTATATATATACAACTTGATCAAAAGGAGCACACTGGTTTAATACTAACCGATTTAGTCCAGACTTTCAGGTTTGTTGCTTATTCGATATCATTAAATATAAAGGCAAGGCATCAAAATAGGTAGATTTGTCGTATATTTGGTTATTTAATGAAGTCTATGTGTGTATATCTGTCGATAAGTTACTGTTTGCAGTCTCAATACACCGGTTGTGATAAATATGGTGTCGATAGGTTTGCAAAGATAGTTATTTGATCTGTGGCTTAGTCATAAACATAATTTGGCGCCTAGCTCTTTTAGGGCTTTTATAAGCGCCTTATCAAGCGAGTTTGAAAGAGAGGAAAAGAGAAAAGACAGATTAACTATTCCGAAACAACTCCACGTTTAATAATACCCTTAAGGGATTATTAATAATAGTACATTATGATACAAGTGTGCTATGTTGGTCATTACACTAGAGGCAGTATTAAACGCGCGCGAGCCGCAGGCGTGCGCGATAAGGAAGCCGAGAGCGTAATGACTAATAGCACAAGAGTTCCATACGACTGTTTTCATCACACTTGCGAGGAAAAACAACTTTTTTTGATAATAATCAACCACACAGCGAAAACGTCAACAAACATTTGCGGAAAATGATGCCCAAACCAGCAATGCGCGCGCAGGTTGACATTTACTTCAGCGGCATAAGAACTCTTTGTTGGTATTACAAAAAAACTGTAAGTATTACCCGGCTATATTAAGAGTGCCTCGTATACATACGTCTAATTGCAGTCTCGTACAAACTTGACTTTACCGGGTTATACCTATTATAGCACAAGTGACGTAATGTAAAGTAAAAAGCACGGGTGCGTAATAGCTTGGATTATGAGCCTAAAACCGATGTAATAAGATCTACTTTACGAGCAAGTGTGATGAAAATATATGTTTTGTTTACTTTTCTTTCTTCTTTATTTTATTAGAAAGCTGTGGATATAGGCCGTAGGCGGTAACTATTCCGATGGTACTCCACGTTTATTAATTACGTCCGAAGATTTAAAACTAGGACTGAAAAAAATCGCATCCAGCCATAATATAATGTAGTAGCGTATAAGTAAGTAGGATCCAAGTAAAATCGACCGCCGTTTTGGGTTTCCAGCTTGATAGGGCGTTGGTCTGGGAAGGCCACATAGATATACTGTGTGGTAAGATGGGCTGTGCCTGTTACGCGCTATGGCGTGTGTCCGCACTCTTGCCGTACCCCATGGTTTGGCAATGCTATTTTGCTTCTGTGCACTCTTTGCTCCAGTACGGCATCGAGCTTTGGGGACGCCCTACCGAGCGTTTCAAAATGCAGAAAAGAGCTGTACGAGCAATATTAAGAGTGTCACAGGACACATCCGCACTACCGTATTTCTATACTTACCGTCTCGAGTCTCATGTGCTTTCAGGCGGCTATGTACGCCAGAGACCTCCTCGAGGAGTACGCACATATCGGAGACGCACATGGACAGCGCCGTAGAGCCGCGACACGCACACCGGCTACGCTGCGTGCCTGTCCGACTCATTAGAACTACTAAACCGGTGCATGCGACTGCGCCGGTCATTTACAACCGGCATGAAGTGCGCGAGTCCTCCACTAGAGGAGCGTTTAAGCGCATATTGGCTTAAATTGGCTTATCAGGCAGGCTTTCTATACGTTCGATAACATGACGAATCTGAAGAAGACTTAAATTGTTTATTCTACATATTGTACCTAAATTACTATTGTCGTTTTTTTATTTATAAGTTAATTTTATTGTTTGACATTGAACAATTGTTTAATTTAATAATAATAATAAAAATAATAAATAATAATAATAAGTAATTTTTGACCTGTGTTCATTAATTAATATGATTGATAATGTTTTATGATTTAAGTTTATTTCATCTGGGAACATCTGTTTTGAGAATTCCTCATGATGTATTTGACGTGTAAATAAGATATTATACCAATAAATGAATATGAATATAATTCACTATCATCAACAGCCAGAAGATGTCTATTGCTGGAATAAAACCTCCCCCATAATAAGTAGGGGTTGCCATAATCCCCACGCTTGGCAGGCGGCTTGGGGATCGCAGAATGCTCACCATCACGCTGCTGCCCGTCCTCTGGTGGTTCTGGATGTAGTTATAAGAGAAGCTCAGGCCCGATAATTCACAATGCATATTGTTTAATAAAGAACCATTTTATAATTATAAAATACTATACTATAGTTATAAAGATGAGGTTTCGTACGACATATTTTATCAAATGTATCCTGTATAGGTTTTCGTTTCTTAAACATAGAACTTCCATTCTAAAATATCATTATTTTAGCACTCCTATTCGTTAATTATGCGGCTCCTGAAGCTAATCAAAGTACTACAAAATCATATTATGATTTTATATTAAAAATACAAGTTTCCGTTTCATTTCATTTTGAATGTTTTCTAAATTGAGAAATAATAAAGGCAAACATGCCTACGAGTATTTCGTTTGATTTATGTTATGTTTACCTACTAATGTTGATAAGGAACTAAACAGGTAAACAGCCATTTCAAAACGATCTCCGTGTGTGAATACTCAAATATGTGTCATTAAAGGAAATTTGAATTTATTTTAGTAATTCAAAGCTATTTTACAACATCTGAAATAATGACTGACTCTCCTAAAATTAACGATCATTGGAGAAAAAGATTAACTTGAAAACAGTGATGAATATCAACATATTTTACATTAAAGCTCACCAAAATTTGTTTTAATTTCTAGTGTTTTTCCGCTGTAATATCGTTTCGAGTACTTATAGGATGAAGGGACACCCTAAAATCTACTGTAATTATCAACTTTAATTGAAATTGAACCTAACCTGAAAATAATAATAATAATAATTAAACCTGAAACAAAATGTCAATTAAACCTGAAAGCAATTTATTAATAAATTCTGAAAACAAATAATGATTTTAAGCTGTTTCAATGTAGTATCACATATATTAAAGCTCAGTTAAACTTCTAGTTTCTTGAACCTATAAATACAAGAAATGGGTTCAAGGAGTGACCCGGGAAAATTAGCATAAAATTCATTTAGTCAGAACAGTCAAGATTAAAAATATCGCAGATGGAGAAGATAACTTTACTGGCATCGAGCCAAGGAACTTTATCGCTTTCGTTGGACTCTATTTTTTCTTTGAAACTTGAAAAATGTTTTATTCAATCGAGGAACTGAAGGATTCGGTTCAAGATGCAAAATTAAACGACCTGCATATTTCTAAATATAATTAATTTATAAGTTTCATTTCTTTGTATACGATTATATTATTATATTAAGTTATTGCTAATGAAAAAACTTTTGCATCATCAAATTCGCCAGAACTTTAATATAAATGGATGTATATTGGTAACTAAAGAAACTAACAAAATAACCATTTCAGTTTTGGATTGAGAAATGACGATATATCTACAAATTATCAATATTCTGACTTTTCCCGTACTTAATTACTGTTATGTGACCTTCATCATCAGCCCGGAGACGTCCACTGCTGAACGAAGGCCTCCCCCCTATGTGACCTTGCTTCTTGCCAAATATCATGAGTCTAGGTCAACGGGAAGTACCCTATGAATTTTGATTTAGTTCACTCTAAAAAACTCACAAAAATGGCCGTAATTTTTTATTGCGTTGACTTAGAAGCTTAATTTTTTTACAGATCTAAGGGACTGGGGACTGAAGTATTTGATATTAATTTCAACTTGATACCTTCACGCATTCCAGAGAAAAAGGGTCTTGACAGACATACAGACAGACGGACAACCGAGTGATCCTATAAGGGTTCCTTTTTTCCTTTTGAGGTACGGAACCCTAAGAAATAAGTTAGTCAGTTTAAAAAATTAAGTCAGTAGGAGCAATTTTTTTTTGCGTTTTAATTTATTCGTTTTCACCACGAAATGAATGTTTTTACCGCTCTTGACAACACCTGTTACTGACAGTACCGGTTGGTATGAATTTCTACCGAATTAAATTCGGTAGAATTTCATACTCGTTCGCATATAATTTTTGCATGCACAAGAAAATATCCGAAGTAACGAACTTAGGGTCTTACTTAAAAACGATGCTTAAGTTAACAAACGTCAATTAAAATTTGCGCAATGCAAAAATTAAACGTTAGTACAACCTAATGTTAGTGAGCCATAATATTATCTTCGACATTATTATCATTAGAGCCAAGTATACTTTTTAGTGATCGTCCATGAAAAAGATCGCGTGTCAAAAACTGCCACACTGTAACACTCCTAGCTCCGTAGTAGATAGGTAGAATACAAGTAGAGTAACTGAAGCTTATTATCTCGTAAAAAAATACCTTGTTTCTGACTTACTTTCTATATATAGGCCTAAACCTCAAAGAAGAAAGTTACGTATGCGATTACCATAAGCTGAAGTATGCTCAGTATTTGTCGCAAATATATTCACTAGCAGCCTTACCTAAAATAATCTCGATTCTCTTAGTCACTGCTTAAAATTCTCTGTCTTGTTCTTGCATGTTACACTTCACATCAGAGAGAAGATGGCAGAGCATCTTAAGCAGTGACTAACGGTTGAGAAGTTTTTTTAAGTAAGGCCGTAGGTGTCTAGTTTTTTAAATTTATATTGACGAAAGATTTCGTATTATGACGAATGAAAAGTTATTATGTGTTGTAAACATTGTAATAAATTAAACACTGCCCAAGCTGCCTAACTCTGTGAGAAAGATATTTCTGATGAATCCAATACCGTCCAGTAGGTTGGAGATAGTTTTAAACTCACTTCAAACATTTCAATCGCGGAGATATCGGAGAGCAAAGTTTATTTCGAAAACTCGTTAGGAAACAGCTTGGTCATTTTTGGTGTACAACTTTGTTCGTATGTTGCTTATGGCATGTTTTCTATATAAAAAAATCTTAAAAGCTAATATAATTATTGAAAAGTAATTGACTAAACCGTAACTTTTTACCTGTATATTTTCTGTGTTGCAGTTTTTTGTGTCAATTGTAAATAGGGACCGCTATGTTAACTTATGTAGCGTTTTTAAGTAAATCATTGAACTTCTGCGCAATAGGTACAACAATGAAACGCCTAGTACTAACTAATGCGATTATAGTTTAAGCGGCGTTTTTAAGTAAGGCCATAAAGGTACGTTCTGTTTTTTATATATTTGATTTATCAGTTCTGTCCCAAAAACCGAAAAGATACTTTACTTATACAATGACAGGCACAATTATTTAATTAATAAAATGTACTAGAAAGGTGTGGTAAAACTAAGTTTTTCTTGGCCTAGTGAACGACTACTGAGCCCTACAGTCAGAGTCAATGCCACCCAAAAACCTCTGTCAACAGATTGATAATCCCCTCCAAGGAGAGATGACATGCAAACGTTATCAAAAATTCAAACTTAAATTAGATTTTCTACTTCCTCTACATAATGAAGTCCTACTAAAACGCGTATCGACATTACACAAGGTATTCTGAAGTTAATATTCTGACGTTAAATTAGTATTGGTGAGCTGCCAGTCAATGTCGATTATAATTTTATCAATTTTGTCCCCTTTTCACACCCTTTTCACCTCAATTTGCGGGTAAAGAGCATAAAATTTGGATCCCGCCTTTGTGATACCCGACGATAGTGAGAGTGGAAAATAATGTAGCTGTCGATCACACTGCAAATATTTAGACAAAGCGGATGCTAAATTGGTAAGACGTTTGACAAAACGTCACCACTTGGCCTGCAAGGGTCTCGCGTCGCGTAAACGGATTACAGGGGTTCACGGGCCCCTTTTGGCCTCCTTATTAAAATCAAAGTGTTGACAGTAGACCTAATGGCTGTCAAAGTGGATCAAGATCTGTCGCGCTTTTGTTTTACGCACGTCGAACAAGTTCGTGAAAACATATTCGAATGAAGAATAACGTATGTGGTTTAATATCTTAGATTCGACTCTATTTTGTTAGACATACCGCGCTTTCCAGTTCCAATCTCAATATAAGGACGCTTGGCTTTTAGATAATTACTGATAGAATACTTTTTTTTTGTATTTATTTGATCCGTTCGAAAGAGAATACCTACAGTTGACAGGAATGTCACAAACTAAGGGCCTTAATTAAAAACGTTGCGTATATAAGTTATCAAACGTCATCGTATCTTCTACGCAATACAATCAATTGTGCAGTAGATACTCTACTAACGCACTTTAAATTTACGAGATGTTTTCAAATAAGGCTCTATGTACAAGCAATGATTTTAACCTTAGGCCTACTGGTTATTGGTCAAAACGTAAACTTTTCGATGTAACGGCCAAGTATGTTTTTTTTTAAATAGTATGAAAAAATACTTACATAGTAAATAGTAAAATAATAAATATAATATAAATAAATATCGGAGGACATTTTTTCACACAGCGCCATCTAGCCCCAAACTAAGCAAAGCTTGTAATATGGAAACTAGATAGCACTAGAAAAACACTCCTGTCTGGGTAAATGGAAATTTCTTTTCTTATAATTGTATACGTTCTACGTAATTTTCGAAAACATGTTAGATCCTCTGTATTTATCAAAATGTATGATGTCTATTGATCTGAAAGAAATAGTCACAGTCAGTCACTTCATCTCAACGTCTTTGTAAGACTCATTAGTCGTTGGAAGGAACCCAGCAACTTCAGCGGTTTTTTGTTTGCCAGTTAAAAGCGACACATGAGTAGGTTAAACAAGCACGGTCGAAAAGAGCCTTTTAAGCTTGAATAAATTGCACTGCACACGAGAGGCTTTGAACGCTGCTAAAATGAGGGCACATCCCGCGGATGCATCCCGACCCCGGTTCTAATCATCAGTGCTGCTCTTTCAGCATTAAACTTTGTAGGCTTGCATTTGAATATGTAGCGTTTTTGATTGCTATTGCCCTGAATAGGGATAGGTACCTCAATATTACTAGCATACGGTGGAGCCTTAAACATGTAGGGCAACCATACAAATATTTTTTGTATGCGTGAACGCTTCAAGTGGATGCAGATTGAATGCGAGACCAAAACATGGTAGAATGCTTAGTTTTGAGATTAGTAAGTAATGTTGCGTCTTCCGAATCGTTCAGATATATTGTGGTAGAGATCCGAGCTATAATTTTAATACATAGTTATTGTATTCATTGTGATTTGTACGTGTTAGAAATAGAGTTTTAACTGAAATAAATAGGTTGTGTAAGAACTCAGTATAGTACATTATGATACGAGTGTGCTATGTTGGTCATTACACTAGAAGCAGTATTATGCGCGCGAGCCGCAGGCGAGCGCGATAAGGAAGCCGAGAGCGTAATGAATAATAGCACAAGAGTTCCATACGACTGTTTTCGTCACACTTGCGAGGAAAAAACAATTTTTTTTTGATAATAATCAACCACACAGCGAAAACGTCAACAAACATTTGCGGAAAATGGCGCCCAAATCAGTAATGCGCGCGCAGGTTGACATTTACTTTAGCGGCATAAGAACTCTTTGTTGGTATTACAAAAAAACTGTAAGTATTACCCGGCTATATTAAGAGTGCTTCGTATACGTACGTCTAATTGCAGTCACGTACAAACTTGACTTTACCGGGTTATACCTATTATAGTACAAGTGCCGTAATGTAAAGTAAAAAGCACGCGTGTGTAATAGCTTGGATTATGAGCCTAAAAGCGATGTAATAAGATCTACTTTACGCGGCAAGTGTGATGAAAACTTTTTTCAGTGTTATATGTCCCGTGTCCTCACACTTTACTATATAGTTGGTACCAACCCTTTGAACGCGTAGTTTCGAGTCAACGCGCACCCACACATAATACGGTGCCCTTTTACAGTGGCAACTCAATCCTACAGTGGCCAGACAAACGAACAGTCGTGACATAACCCCAAAGTGGTAACCCGCGCCAAAAATGATAGTGTGAGGAGGTACTGGGAGATACAACATAACTGCTGGGCTTACAAAGGATTCAAACATTATAAATTCAAATTCAAATATTTTATTTTAAAACAATAATTAAATAATAAGTCCACCAGATTGTTGGGGATTCCAATGAAAATCACGACGCGTTTGTGACAAAACAAAGGCGGAAGGCGCTTCTAAATTGCGATATTGCACTTAAAAAGTACTTTGTAGTTTGTACGAGGAAATTATTTATAAAAACTAGGTCTTCCAGCTATATCTGGCTGTGTTTAAACTGACCTTTAACGAAAACCTCATCTAGCTGCAAGATGGGTCGTCTACAATTATGTAACAAAAAGGTTCAACAATGCTGAAGGGTATGTATGTACTCATCATTATGAACAACTTTTACTATGAGGCCAACCCTCAAATCGCGATAAAAAATCTACTGTTCCATAGATTTTGTCCAAGGTAAATGAACTCTTTGTATGGAACAGATGATATTTTTTTCGCGATTTCAGGGTTGGCCCCATAGTAAAAGTTGTTCATAATGACGAGTACAGAAGAGTGAGATTTTTCAAAATTCGACCTCTAAGGGGGTGAATTTGACCCCTAAACTTTGCATGGAAATTAAAATAAAATTAGAGCAACGTCGTTTAAACTCGGTTTGTATATTTAACATCAAAAATAAAGAAAGGAATGTCTAAGGATTTTCCGAAATTCAATCCCTAAGGGTGCTTTATTGGGGATCTTTCAACATGGTCAGTTTCTTTTCAGTGTCACGGCGCTGAAATTTTGTGAATGTAATAAGCAAATATAATTAAATAATACATATTTTAATAATTTTTTTAATCACCCTTAATTGGGTTTATTAGGCGGTTGAAATATTTTTTTCTATTATAAAACTTGGTAAACATTCTAAGATAAAGAAACCAAGAAAGCTGTCATCCTCTAACGAGGTGAAAAGAGGTGTTCATGGATTAAGTGATGAAACTTCGTAAATCTAGCAAAGCCAGAATAATAAAAATCAGTACCTGTATACACAAAACATTTAATAATAAAAAAGTGAATTTCCACATTTTTCGAAATTCGACATTTAGAGGGTTGAAATAGTGTGTTAAAAATGATAACCCAGCGCTATGGAAGATAAATTTGACTCTAATTTAGGAGCGGGCGAGTTTTTCCGTACGCGGACGAAGTTGCAGGCGTCCTCTAGTTGATGATAATTATAGCAGATGTTTGTAACCTTAATTAAATGCTAACCATCACTTAATTTAATTCGCTAAAATATTACCTTTTGAAACACTCAAATTTAATGGCAGGCAAATATTATAATCAAAGGCGGGCGCTACGCAGAAATGACTTGGATAAAAACTTTTGCGAATAATGAAAACAGCGAAGTTGATTGGCAAGGCAGGGTTACAGAAAGGAGAGTTTATCCTAACATTAAAGACCCTGGAGGCAACGGACAGGGTGAAGTTATTTTTTTATTATAACGATCTCTTTTTGAAAGGGTACCCGTTAGTATTTCAGTTACTCTATAATAACCGTTGTATCTTAAAAATACAAATTTACAAAGCAAATTATGTGGGTCGCCTAAATTATTTCTTTGTTAAAAAAATATGCTTGTGAAAAATGTGTGTATGTTTGTTACGCGATTACTCCGCCAATTAAGAAGAAGAATTTTGATAATATTTTTGGTTTGGTATGTCATACTTCAGAGGTCCCATATAATTTATATCGAAATCGGCCCAATAGTTTGGTTTTTCAATCTAAATAACTGGAATAAAGATGTTATCCAGGTAATCGAAATTAAAGTCGGTTGTAATATTTTATTTAAGTATTACCTTTATTGATACTAGCGTCGGAAAACAAAGATAGGTACTTCATATTTTGTGTTTTTTGGGGTTTTTACCAGAATTCATTCTTTTACAGTACCTGCCTAAGTACTATTGGATCGAAAATAGATCTAAAATAAAATATTGCTGTAATAATTAAATAAAACTGATCCCATGTGGTATCTCTTCATGAGATCGGGCCAGAATACACTTAATAATTCCTAATTTTTTTTATATAGTAGGTATTTATGAACGCTACATTATGTTCAGAGCTTAAAAAGTTTCTTCTAAAATTAAATAGTTACCTATTTTAGGTATTTTATAGGTGGGACAGAAATATTGTCGGTGATTTGATAACAATAAAAAGACACGTCTTTTCTGTCAGGCAGTGTGCTTGTAATGCTTGTAGTGCACTATCAAGGTTTTTTTATATACGTGAGATATATGAGCTGTGCCCTCGATTCCACGTGCGTGGAAAAGTATGATACCTTTGGAACCGTAGAATAGAATAATAAATCATAGGACGGTTCCTATGGAGATCCTATAGCTTTTTGGAGGTAGGGTTCGTATAAGTATAGACAATAAGTAACGAAAATGCGTGCTTCGACTGCCTTATAGCTCAGTTGGTATGTCTGCCTTGAGAGCTGTAGGGCTTGGGTTCTGAGTGTTATACGTATTAATAGTACATTGTTATCCTAGAGGTGAAAGTAAATTATTTAGTCCCAAGACGGGGGGCGCTAATAGTACGAGGGACCAAATAAGACTTTAACCCCGAGGTAAGTAAACACTGTGCTTTTCATTACGAATACAAGGAAACTAAAAATAAAAACATGAACTGACACTGGGAAATGCACGAGAAGTGCGGGACCATAATCCTCTGAGGAGAAAAAAAAAAGTTGGAACATTCAATACAAATTTATTTGAAACAGGAACTAGTTTTTTTTAAATAATTTGTGATTGTGTCCATTGTCAACTGTCACTGTCAGTTGAAAGTGATTCTCCCTAGGGCTGAAATGTATTACGTTCAACCCGCAAGGCAATTTCAGACCTACTTTCCGAGTATGAGTAATGAAAAAAAAAAACTATTTATGTATATTATAGCTACCTGGTTGCCATAGTACACAAGCTTTGCTTAGTTTGGGGCTAGATAGCGCTGTCAATAATGTCCAACAATATTGATTTATTTTAACATTTTTATTTTCACATCACAATAACAGCCGGAAGACGTCCACTGCTAAACGAAGCCCTCTCCCTTAACAGGGAGGGGTTGCCGTAATCCCCACGCTTGGCAGGCGGCTTGGGGATCGCAAATTACTCACCACCGTTAACTAAGAGGACGAAGGTACCCATCCTCCGGCGCGGCGGTTCTGGTTGTAGCTTTAAGACATACCCAGGTCTCATTTTTATTTTAGCTTATAAATAACTTTTTATACTTTCCACAGATTTAAAATACCATTAGTTGACTATTCTCAATGAACGTACGTTTACGACGAATTTAAAAAGGTGTTCGAAACGGATCACTTATCATAATGAATAATTTAGCGATTTATTGCGTTACCACGACCCAACTTCGGTTTACGTACTGATTCGCATTCTGAATATAAATCAGGTTAGCGTGCCAAGAGAAGCGTTATCCGTGTTTTTTAAGTAACGAGGGAGGAAATCTTTTCACCCTACAATGTAAAATGGTACTGGGGTGAATTGTTAATGACGTTAATTGAGTTTTATATGAAATTTGAGAGTGGTTCAATTATGATTTTTATGTAAATAGAGAGAATTTTCAAAGGTGTTCGTTTTTCGTAGTCACTTATTAGTAAAACATGTTTCCTGATAATTTTGGGGACGATTAGGGGGGTGAAATGGGGGAGGAAGTTTTATAAGTTTTAGACCATAAAGCGATAAAAAATTGTATTTGGATAGTTCATTTAATACAAAATTTGGCAATTCAATATTTTTTGACAAGGGTGACTTAAGGGTTGAAATGGGGAATGAAGATTCATGACAATTCAAGATGTCGAGCTCTGGACCAGAGACAATAAGTAACAACTTTAAGACGACGACGCCCCTGCCTAGGGCGTTGCATCTGTTTGGTTAAACTATGTAGTATATTCCCATATTCCTACCTCGTTGTTTTATAATTGCAAAATCAATTTACAACATTAAAGAGGATGGGGGAATAATATAAGAATATTATTATTTGACTTATTACATTTTGGTTTTTGTTTAAGTATAGAAAAAAAACTATATTTTCCAATTCTTAAAACGTGCCCGGTATCAATCCGAGCATGCAATAGTATTACAGTCTGTTATCGAAATTGGTTACAGTTTTGTGTATATTCGACAGCTATCAATAAGATGCCGATAGTTGATGCTCTCAAAGCCGCTACGGAGGGCTCAAGCTCCAATCAACCGCTTGATTGTTTTGTGCCACAACGTAAATAAACAGCCGACACCGGGAGCACGGACTAAATCCAGAAATAATGAAAAGCATACTCCGGAGCTTTAAATCGACTTGTCCAATTTTTAATTAAGTTTTAGGCTGAGTGACAACTTGTACAATAAATCAGATCAATTTATACAGTCGACTTGTTCTGCGGAATTCGCGAGCGATCTTTGCTTCCGAGATTGAATAATGTTGTGTTTTCTTTCCCGCAATTGTTTTTTTTTCGCTACATCGAAATGACTATTTTTACATAATATAATTTAGGGTTCCGTACCCCAGTAGACGGTGGATCGCCAGAGCCTGTCCATCCGTCCTAACTTTATTAAATTGAATTATTTTATTAGGTTTCCGGTAATATATTGATGAACTTGGTATATTTTCAACCGACTTCAAAAAAGGAGGTTCTCAATTCGACAGTATTATGTTTTTTTTTGTATGTATGTTACGCGAATACTCCGCTAATTATTTTGATGATAAATTTTTTTGTTTGGTAGGTAATACTACACAGGACAGGTAGGACATATTGCAGTACCGATGCCGAAGCGAAAGTACTAATTACCTACTTTTGAAACGACTGTGACTATTGTTAATTATGATTGACTTTATTTATATAAATGAATTTATACTTGTAGTTATTATTATTATATTTTAATTTTATTTTGACATTTAATTTGCAATTTACTGAACATCATTATTATTATTAATTTTATTTTATGTTGATTGTACTGTTTTACACATACATTTTATTGTATTTCTGGACTTATTTTTATTGTATTTTGCTATTTATATGGGTTTCGTTACCTGCAATAAATGAATTTTAATTTTAATTTAATAGTTCAGAGGTGATCCCATATAAATTTTATCAAAATCGGTTCAGTAGTTTGGTTTCTAATCAAAATTACTAGAAAATATGAAAATGTCATCCAGGTATTCGAAGTTGAAGAAGGCTGTTTTTTTTAAAGCGTTCTTATATATATTATTATGACAGAAATTTTAACTTATAATTCTAAGAAAAGGTATAAAGAACATGCGTTACATACCTTACAAGATTTTTTCTTTTTATAAATGGTACCTGCAAGCGTGATATAGATACAGTTGTTCCATACATTTTGTCCACTGTCAATGAACTTTTTGTATGAAACAGCTGATTTTATTTTCGCGATTTCATGATTGGCCCCATAGTAAAAATTGTTCATAATGATGAGTACACTAGATTGCATTACATTATTACATTACCCTTCAGTATTATTGAAACTTTTTTAAATCGTTGTATAGTGTTTCAGCTAGGTATGTATAAAGTAAAAAGTATGATAAACAACTACAACTCTAGCCAAGAATGATTTAGGATCGGATTAAAAATCTCGAATAAGTTAAGCAGGTACATAACTAATACGTATAATGTTACTAACTATACATTCTAGTGGTATAATACTTATTATCGATGCGGGAGTCCACGAAGTTGACGATTTTTTACCTACCTATCCAGAATGTGGATTTCAGCTTTGTCTCGCATTTAAGTAGGTACGAGTAACTCTAGTTTTGTTGGTTTTTCACGCATTCATTGCAATCTGGAAAAGGCTTTCTGAAGCAGGTGCCTTGCTGAATAATGTATAGAGTTTTTGAACCGTCTTCAAGACCGCGATATCTGATGAGGCGCATGTTTATCATATTATGGACCCGGCTTATTTATCCGTTGTAATATTAACGCGTCCTCTTTATTTTCCCGTTAGCCCACTGAATGTCGATGGGCGCATTATTTATTTATTCATGTTGACTTACACTATTGAATTGGGTAAATCCTGTTAAGCCTGCAATACATGTTGGCCGAGCGTTGCCGAGTGAAGGCCAATACCAACGTTTAAACAGTATATTTGTATTGTCTTGCCGTCGCTCGGTGTCGCTCGCCTAGTTGGCCGAGTAAAGGTAAGCGCCAACGTGTATAGAACTCATTTGGTGTAGCTTGTCACGATTTGCAGTCGCATTCTACCAATTACCTCACTTCGAAGCTGTGTCGGTTTTTCTGCACAAATCAAAGGTGCTCGCACGCGCTTGACCAATGGTGTTCACAGGTTGTCTGTCCGCGCGCCATTACGCGGTTGGCGTCCGTCGTAGGAATACGTACAACATGTCGCTCTCTGTAAATACTCAACATCCACCCCCTTCTTTTTTGTTTTTTCTTTTTCATAACTTTAGTGCGGTATACACCGACATAATAATTATAAGCGCTCATTAAATAAATAGCAGCAGCTGCAATAACTTCTGCGTCGTCCATATTGTTTCTATGCACAATTTACCTTCTATAATATATGTATATAATATCATTGGCATAATACAAACTGACAGCGCCCAACGTGTGAGCATCTCTTCAAAACTCGTCTATACTGGCCATTGGCATTGGTTTTCGATAAACTTGCCGAACGTCTAGGCAGTATAGCTTGTCTTGTATTATTTGCCTACGCTCGCGTTGGCCTATAAGCTCGACCAACATGTATTGCAGGCTTAAGGATAGTTGTAGATTGAATAAATAAATAAATAAATTTCGTAAGAGGATGAGATTAACTTTGTATTTACGACCAGACCTGCTAGTTGCGTTGCACTAGTTTGCGCTTAGGTATAGGCAGTTTGATTGAATATACTAGGTATACTTAAGTACTTACCTTATTGCCGTGGACGAATGAATTTTTATGTGACGACGGTAAAGCGTGGTAAAGTATGTATATTGTGTTTAATAGGTTTGTGTATTACCGCCTACAGCGATTCAGCCGTTCAACTCCATTTTGGTAAATGAGGTGTTACTAAATTCCATCTAAGTCGACGGGATGTCATTACCGTATAGTATAGATGGAGAATAAGTGCCAATTGTCAGGGCTTTAGTTGACATAATTATCTCTGGTCTATTAATTGAGAACAACATATTTTTTTGGGTTGTTCCTTACTCATCCTTGGTCAAACCATACTTTTCTAAAATTATCTCAACTCATCCGAATGAATTTTATATTATAATTTTCTTAACTCATCCGATATGTACTGGTACTCCCAAAGCAAAACTAGGAAAACATATTTGTAAGTTTAGATCTGTCAACTAAAGCGTATGGATGCATTCATAGAGCATGTATGAAATAATATTCGCGGTGTACCAGTACTGTGTCGATACTGTGACAACACTGAAATGTGTAAACCGGCCTTTACTTGTTGGATTAAAACCGCACAATTTTGATTGCCCGTTTCATCACTGAATGGATAATTTAAAGCGCAAACCGTGATCGACTTTTTGCACTACTGCCCATAAAAAGGAGTGTAATGTTTTCAGGGTCCATGTATGTAAATATAAGTGTGTATGTAAGTATGTATATATATAACTATGTACATGTACCTAAGTATGTATTTATGTGAGTTACATAACTGAACAGATTTGGATTTATGTGGTATCGGAATCCTTACATCATCCCGAGTGATGCTAGCTATAATTTTTGGCTTTTGGCAGAGCGGCCGTGTTTTATTGATTTGTTAGACGTCCTAAATAAAAATAAAAATTTCTAATAATTACAATAAATAAATATCTGCTACAGCATTTTTCTAAGATTGGTATTTGGCTCTTGCGCAAATTGAAACAAAAGTATAGAATTTTGATAAACCTTTATTTTGACTAACTTGGCTTGTTTCTTCAAGTTGGCGCTTCCAGACACTGCTTTAATTAGCTTAAGAAAATGCATTTTTTTATTTTCGGGTTATGTTCCGATATGCTTATGAAATGTATACTACGAGCATACGTTCTAAATACCGACAGAAACATAAAACATTTTGCCGAAACCATTAAAGACTTCTAGGCTGGAATCTATGCTTAAATATTCTAATACATAACAATACACAAAATTAAGTTACAACAATAGCGATAAAAGGGTGTATTTACATCGAAAAGAAATTACCTGCTCTGTCGCGTCGTTTGCACCTGTATTATTTGCGAAAGTCTCGAAGAAAAGTGTCAAAAGAAGCGTTCAATTCATTGGATATTGCTGGTGATACAATTTCACCGTCGATTACGTGTAGAAGCGCGAGAGGGTCGAGATCGGTCGTGACTAGGCACGTCCTTGGCTCGGGACCGGTTCCCAGCCCACGAAGGAATTACTACGGGCGTAGAGAGCTCACCGCATTCTTATCGAATTCTTGTTAGATAGAGATTGGGGTTCCTCGATTACCCTGCGGCTGCTTTCTCTAACTAAAAACTTTAGATATGTCATCCGCTAAAAACAAATACATTCTGGACATATGAAGTTGAGCTTTCGCTTTTAGTGGGTTGGGGTTAAACGAGTAGATGTAATCTCGTTTAGGCTAAGTGTCCAGTATAGTAAGAATTGTGTTCAGTGTTCGGTTAGAATTTATACGGGCTTTAACACGGAATAGGAATACATTGTTATGTAATAAAACGACCGGGACTGACTGTTTCACGTGCTGTCTGACCCACGGTAGTGTGCAGCTGCAAATATTATGAGCAAGAATGATGCAATTTGTATGAAGAGATTTAACATCTAACATCTCAAGGTGACGAACGCAGTGCAGTGCAGCGCAGGATTGTGTTCGCAAGTTTACAATTCTAGCACTGCTATTGTTAGTGGCAGGCGTGACGCTTACCATCAGGTGAAAGTCTTGCTCATCTCATCACTTGACAGAATAAAAAAAAAAAAAGCCTCGCGGTCACTTAACTAAAAACTACCGTGAACATAAACTGACCGTGCTACAATGCCACATGCATGCTATATTGTTGAGCACTTATTCCCAAATTTTGACATAAAATTACTGGGTCTAAGTTTTTGATATACAAATGTCAAATTGGTTTTTCCTAATACATTTTTGTGTATTCTCTTACCCATTAGATAAGTAATTACGAAAAAGTGAATTGGAACTCTCATCTCACTTGTCTTTCGTAACTATCCTGTACATGACATAGATATATCTACCTATTACTTCTTACTAAAACAAAGTCCTTTGTTTTTGGACTTTTAGTCACGAAAATTTGGATATGGATAGTTCATTTAAAATAAAAAATACTGTTTACTTTTTTTTTTGACTGGGACGATTTAAGGGGGGGAAAGGTGGTGTTGTGGTGTTGTATGGAAAGTTCTTTGTTTTCGAAGTTATAGTGATGAAAATGTGTATTTGGATAGTTCATTTAAAATAAAAAATACTGTTTTAATATATTTTTTGACAGGGACGATTTAAGGGGGGGGGGGTGGAAAGGTGGTGTTGTATGGAAAGTTCTTTGTTTTTGAAGTTATAGTGATGAAAATTTGTATATGGGTAGTTCATTCAAAGGATTGGTAGAATCGGTAGAGTCGGTAGAGTTGGTAGAGTTTGCTTGTTTGTTTTAAAGTGGAGAATTTTGGGAGTGGGCCGTATTTCTTCCGCACGCGGAGGGGGGGACCTCTACTACTTTTATAAAATAAATGTTACTTTTGTGCCACTTTATTCTAGCACCTACTAGTCTGACAAAAGGTATATTCGCGTTTAAATATTTTTCACTGAATACATTTTTAATAAGTAGAGTGAGGAACATCTTCGCCGCTAGCATCTTAACGTAAAATAAAATACGCAAATCGAAGAAGCTTTCAAAGTGCGAATGAATATATCAACTTGGAAAAGGATTCTTGCGAGTGATTTTATTTTGGCGACTAGATATTCCATTTTATTACCATGTATAACGTTCGTTGGTTTTTGATACTTAGTTGCATCCAAAGGTGTGATCTGTGGTTGTATCCAAGTTGCTGTAGCGACCGAATTTGTTATATAGTTCAGAAGGAAAGTAAAGAATATAATAGTATCGCCAATTTTTATGTCGATGTCCTTTTGTTCCAAAACTTATTATATTATCTGTGGTTCCAATACTAACTAAGTATATGCCATTATAGGCTAAGTATTGGTAAAGTTTATCGTTATTGCAAATATACGAGTCAAAATTAGCTATTTATGATCTTATTAAGCATTGAATAAGAAAAAAATTACAAATAATCAGTATACATAGACTAGAATATTTACTTTTAAAATGATCGCCACTTCCTAGAGTCAAATAGTTAACGGGAGTAAGAGAGTTAACGAACATAGCCTACAAATGCTCCTCTCTCTCTAGCCTACCGAGTAAATCAGAGAGTAAATGCTTATGCAACAAGCAACCGCAATACATGCAACCGCAAAAAAACGTTGCACTAGAGAGCAGAATAGCATAGAGCATTTAATACGTATTTTATGGGCCCATTTAATGTGGTCACTCTAATGTCATTACAATCTAGCTTAACTAGATAAACATTATGACGATGAAAATTATAAATTTATATTTATTCATTTTATTGATACATTTCTAGCATGGCTAGGGAATTGGATTCCTATCTATGGTCGTGTGGTCGTGTCATGACACTTTGTTATACCAAATCTGCCTGGGTATCTGGATTAAATTCCATAACATACATTTTTCGCTATATTATCACATAATTATGTTTATCAACACAAATGACAAGACATCATCAGCCACTGCTGAACTGCTGAAGAGGAGTTGCCATAATCCACACGCTTGGCAGGCGGCTTTGGGGATTTCAGTATGGTTACCACCGTTCACCGAGAGGACGCTGCCGCCCGTCCTCCAATGGTTCTGGATGCAGTTTTAAGACATAACCAGGTCCATGTATATAACCGGGACATAGCCTTTTTTTCAATTTTACGTATGGCAAATGATATTATATAATATAGACGTTATATTCTAATATAAAGTTTTTATCATAATTCTACCATAAAAGTAGTTATGTAAAAAGCAATAGCTTTCATAAACATTGGGCTTGAGAAAGATATATTAAAGGCGAAGCTTATTTCACTAGAGTACTAAGCATATTTTTTCACATTTGGTTTGGACAAATTGGGACAAATGGGAATGTGTTGGTTCCGTTGTACTATCGCAAAGGCTAGCCGAGTTTCTTGGCATAAACTACACTTTATTATTATGAATAATTTTTATTTACTTATGACGGAACGTAGAAGATAGAAAAATGGTGAGTTTAAAGTAAAATGTTGTTGGTGGGTGTATTTTTGCATGTTTCCTTTTTTTTTGATTTTAATTTCTATTTGGTAAAAGAAATTTACTTTTAATACAGAACATACTTTTAATTATGTAACTACTATCTGTAACTGGACCTGGGCACTTGGAGATCTAGGCATGTCCTAAAACTGCATCCAGAACCACCGGAGGATGGGCAGCAGCGTCCTCTTAATTAACGGTAGTAACACTCTGCGATCCCCAAGCCGCCCGCCAAGCGTGGGGATTATGGCAACCCCTCCCTACTAAGGGAGAGGCCTTCGTCCAGCAGTGAACGTCTTCCGGCTGTTGAAGTGAAGAGCGACGATACTTTTACTTTAACTACACTTTAGACCCTTTGGACCTGTGTATCTCGTATAAAACTGCATCCAGAACCACCGGAGGATGGGCAGCAGCGTCCTCTTAATTAACGGTAGTAGCACTCTGCGATCCCCAAGCCGCCCGCCAAGCGTGGGGATTATGGCAACCCCTCCCTACTAAGGGAGAGGCCTTCGTCCAGCAGTGAACGTCTTCCGGCTGTTGAAGTGAAGAGCGACGATACTTTTACTTTAACTACACTTTAGACCCTTTGGACCTGTGTATCTCGTATAAAACTGCATCCAGAACCACCGTTGGACGGGCAGCAGTGTCCTCTCGGGTAACACTGGCGAGCATTCTACGATCCCCTATCCGCAGTGGACCTCTTCTGGATAATGATGTGACGTGGCTACCCTTATCCTGTATCTTCATCTTGTCAGAATCGCAGTCACCTATATAGCTCATATCAGTTATTACGTAAACTTATTTTTCATCACACTTGCTCGTAAAGTAGATCTTATTACATCGCTTTTAGGCTCATAATCCAAGCTATTATACACGCGTGCTTTTTACTTTACATTACGGCACTTGTACTATAATAGGTATAACCCGGTAAAGTCAAGTTTGTACGTGACTGCAATTAGACGTACGTGTACGAAGCACTCTTAATATAGCCGAGTAATACTTACAGTTTTTTTGTAATACCAACAAAGAGTTCTTATGCCGCTGAAGTAAATGTCAACCTGCGCGCGCATTACTGATTTGGGCGCCATTTTCCTCAAATGTTTGTTGACGTTTTCGCTGTGTGGTTGATTATTATCAAAAAAAAATTGTTTTTTCCTCGCAAGTGTGACGAAAACAGTCGTATGGAACTCTTGTGCTATTAGTCATTACGCTCTCGGCTTTCTTATCGCGCTCGCCTGCGGCTCGCGCGCATAATACCGCCTCTAGTGTAATGACCAACATAGCACACTCGTATCATAATGTACTATTGAATAACCCGAACCCGAACCGCGAACCGGAAGACGCAGCGTAGGAAGGACTCCCACTTGGTGGACCACAGAAAAGCGAAATCCCCACTTCTTATAATATATTCTTTATGTACTATATATAAACGGCTGTCAAAACAATGCTCTAAAGCAATTGTATAGAAAACCGCTGTCGCCAGTTTCACACTTATTTGTATAGAAACTACGACGAAAAAATGCCAATAATTGGTTGCGTATTTGTAGTAAAACGCTCGAAATGCCAATTTGCAACAGATTAAAGTTCATCTAATTACTATACAATGTGGTTTGGTTTCCTACGCGTCTATTTAAATTGTCTTTTTGAGTATTCTCACACACATCATCACACATTTCCGTTCTATTCACTTCTCTCTTCAGTGAGGTGGACCGACGACATTGTAAAAGTCGCGGGCAACCGGTGGATGCAAATGGCAGGTTGTCGTACAGTGTGGCGGTCTAGGGAGGAGGCATTCGTTCAGCAGTAGACGTCTCCGGGTTGATGATGATGATGATTCTGAATAAAACAAAAATAACAACCTAATAAGGTTGTTACATTTTTACTTTTTACTACAATGCCAAGTGAGAAATGTAGAGATTCGACGTCGCACCAATGAGCCAGTCATATAAGGAATTCATCTAGGATAGTTAAGACAAGAAGCCAAAATATTTTTGTATACCTTTGTTTTGAAGTTTTGAAAGTTGGCTCAAAAGTCTCATAGTTTATTTATTATTAGTATATTAGTATTATTTATTTTGACATTTAATTTGCAATTTATTGAACATCATTATTATTATTACTTTTATTTAATTTAATTTTACTGGACATTTTTATTGTATTTCTGGAGTTATTTTTATTGTATTTTGCTATTTTTATGAGTTTTGGTTATACAAGGTCAAAGGTTGCGATAACTGATATTTCGTGAATATCTCGGTTTCTATGCATTATATCATATTTGCATTTTCTTGAAAGTTGTAGAACACAAAATTCTTTATTTTTCGCGACATTTGACCTTGAATAACTCAAGTTTCAGACACGAGATACTATGCGACTTTCGAGACAACTTACAAAACTTCAAAACAAATTTATATAAAAAATTTTGGCTTCTTGTCTCAACTATCGCAGGATCGCAGAATAGGGCAGGACAGGTTGCCAGGCAGAGTGATGGCAGCAGGACTGAAACGTTGACGCATTAGTAGTGGCCGCTCGTAGGGTCGACGATATAATAAAAAAATAGCGGGGCGAACATGAAAAATATTGTAGTCGAGTCCAAGTCATGCCCTGGAAAGTTGTGGCGACTTTATTATGATCTTCTACGGAGTTTTGAAAACAACACGAAAAGACATGTTTCACCACATTATATCACTTGCCCACACTTGTACATGTAATTCAACACTCAATGAATAAAACACCACTATTTTTAATCATTAATTCGCGAAAAAACACTTGTTTAAAAAATAATAGAATGCAACGACATGATTTTTCCGTGTTCCCGCCAAAACTCAGTGCCATATTATACTATAGTACTTACATAAAATCGCCCTTTTAAACAGTTCTGTTTGATTTAGAGCTACATAAATGTACTACACATACATAAACCCACTCAACTACCTATATTACCCTACCTACCTATTTTATGATGTCAAACGTTAAGAGGAGAAGGAGATAAAGAAGGATTTGGGCTTGTAGTGGGACTAAACTTAGAATTTTACAATAATGAGCGGATTTCGGATTCGCCTTGTTGAACCTATCATTTGCCTTTCAATGAAAACCACAACACTATAAATTGTGGACGGGACGGTATTTTGAACGGAGTTGAAACTCATTTACCTACGACCGGTAAGTTAGGTACGTGTAATCTCTGCCAAATAGGTTCAGAGCCTCACTATAAACCCCTAATCGCTTCCTAAAGGCTGCGGAGTTGATTCGCTAAAGTTAATGAGACAAACTTTATAGATGGTACAGCAGAAGCCCTGATAGTAAATACCTAACACCTGCGAAAATCACTCGCTTTTACGACTTGCTTAGTTTTACGAGTCGAGTTAAGTTAATCTTTTTTTTCTACCTGCAGCATGGTTGTCATAAGGTTATATTGCATCGTACCTGCAGGCTAATCATGTCACTGTTCGGGATCGCGATTCGGATACGAGTTGTCAAAAATTGACACTTGTTACTGTCACAGCTTCACGGTATCACGGAGGGATTTCTCTCGCTATCGTTATCAAACGAATGCATTGATTTCCTTAATTAAGTTAAGCAAATCCGTTGGTCTTTTGGCGTTTCGTCCTGCCATGCAGGGTCAAATGAGTTTTGGCAGTGACAGTGACAAGTGTCAATTTTTGACAACTCATATCCGAATCGCGATCCCGAAAAGTTACATCATAGCCCCGCTGTTCAGTACGTTATCAGTAACGTCCATCAACGTGGAGACACAATGCTTATTTATCCCACTAGGTGGCGCATTATTGTTGGTGTTGTTTTGCTGTCAAACTACATAACATAATACTTAGAATATAAACAATAAATTGACCCAGTAATAATTTTTTATATATTTTTAAGTTATGACTGTTCAAATATTTGTAGGCTCTGTCGGAAGACTAAATTAAGTTTTTTTTCAGGCATATATTGTACCTACTACTTGGTACATAAAAATCTTCTGGAAAATCAGGACGCTGTGTTTCTTTCACGATCACAGTTTATAAACTCAAAATAAACATCAGTGACAAGCACCAATTTCAAAACCATTTTCAAAATCGGTCCACAATTGACGGAGAAATCGAAGACAATAAATCAAAAATTAAATTTAATAAACATACATACCGTCGCACATAGAACCTCCTCCTTTTTTGAAGTCGGTTAAAAATACATTCACCTACCTAATAAGTAATTCACAGATTCGTTTTGTTTGCATTCAACGGTATGTTTCATTGGCTGTTTGAATTAGCTATATATTCGTTACTAAAATGCAATTAGAAAATTTATTACTTATACACTTAAACATAACAATTTCTATACATAATACTACAGATTATAATTATGATACTATGCTAGATAATAACAATCCATTGTCACTCCTTCCCCCGTCTTTGGCATTTTGCGTAGTTACATATGTGATTTTGAAATAATTATATGAAAATATACTCATTCATGAAACCAATATATTATGTTTAATACTTACGGCCTTACCTAAAATAATCTCGATTCTCTTAGTCACTGCATAAACTTCCCTGTCCTTTTCGAGCACGTGCAACTTCACGTCAGAGAGAAGATGGCAGAGCATCTTAAGCAGTAACTAACGGTTGAAAATCTTTTTTAAGTAAGGCCGTTAATTTCGAGTAATTACAAAGAACAATCGATAAGTCATAACTCTTTTTTTAAACCATCAATATGTTTGCTATGTATTGTGTGTGTTTGTTTCTATTGTAAAATATTTCAGAAACTCGGCTGTTTTATATCTAAAACTCCTAGATATTCCTATACTATAGAAGACTATAGATTTTGCTAGGAATAGCCTGAACAGTATAGTAATATAATATTATCTGTAGCTTTTTTTATATTTACAAAGGAACGACAAGACCAGCGAAACGTTCGCCTGGTGGTAAGCATCAATCACGCATGCCCGTAACAGAAGCAGTGCCAGAATGAACTCGCGAACAAAATCCTGCGCCGCACTGCACTGCACTACCCTGTCAAACCTCTTCATGTCCAGTAAAGGCTTTAGACATGTCCCATACGCAGGTGGCCTAGTGGTACGTACAAATTTCCCATACCTCCTTGTATGAACTAGGCCAAAATGTCTCATGCGTTTATCTGGTAACATTGTCCTCAAACCAGAACACAGTAATACTTGCACAGTACTGCTTGGCGTTAGAATAACCGGCGAAGGTGTAGGATTTCCCCAGGAGGACTCTACAATAGAGGCCTACGACTACAACATTCTTGGGTTTATCGGAGACGTACTTATTTAGCCCACACCACATGTAACCATGTGAGATAGAGCGAAATAATATATATCGTTCCTTACGAATGTCGTTGCCCCTGCGAGTTTTCTCATTAGAGTTTTCATCTTGCGGACGCACGTGTGTCTATTGCGGTCAATATAGTGATATTAAGGTCTTAATTGACTTGCGCGCTTTACTACTAATTGTCAAAGTTGCTATTTTGTTTTTCTAACTTTAATAACCAAGGTCACCGACATAGCTCGCAGGGTTCACAAGTTGAAGTGGCAATGGGCAGGCCACTTCGCTCGACGAACTGATAACCGATGGGGAAGAAAAATGATGTGAGTTTGTTTGTTCTACCATAACTTAATGCCTGAACATATTCAGATGAATGGAGTATCGTTTGAATCGTTACATCACCTCAAATGACATAGACAATAATAATAATAAAAAACAAATTTGGCAGTTGTAGGCGCCATTTTCAAATGAGTTTTTTTTAAATTATTTATTTAGTTTTTTGGCAGAGCGTTTTTTATTATTATTCCATTATTAAAATTGTACTGTTAATATTGTTGGCATACTTATTTACATACGTATATAATAGTTACTGATGCTACGAACTAGCATTTTAATTATATTTTAGTTGGCATATTATTTATTTATTTATTTATTTATTAAGAACACCAACATGATGTACGTCATTTCCCACATCTGATACATGGTATGGTAGTTACTAGCTAAACGTCACCACAATTATAGGTGCAGACTACATGGGTTTATTAAAATAACAAGTCAAGGTAAGATTGTTAGTGATAGAAGTTAACATAGTGAATTAAGCGAATTAATATAGCCTATAAAAAAATTGCAGATAAGGCTCCTTAGTGAAATAAATTGCAACGCAGCATATTCACAATTAAGCATATTCACAATTAAGCAGATACAGCAATCCAAACTATTATACTATTTTACAATAGTATTTTATGTGACGTACCTATCTACAACTTGTACCAACTAATATAATTTTAAAATTAACGAGGTTATAAAGGGTATTTTTAATATGTGTATTTTACTAGTATATACGTACATGTATACCCCGGATTAAAAAAAAATATATATGGAAAAATAGAATGTTGCTAAAACTAATTATCAGACCGTAGTTCATTGATTATTTACGTTATCTGAATTTACTCAGTTATGTTTCCTTACTTAAATTGCTTTGTGGTTTGTATGGGATGAAAATCCATTAATACTTTAAACGAGTTCCAGGATTTTTAAGTTGAAGTAACAGTAAACATTGAAGCGAGTATATTTGCGCGGCGCGCGGCGGCGTGAGAGCGTTCAAATGGTTAAATGAAAAGTGGCAGGGCAATATAGACTAAATGGAAACACTGTTTATGTCTAACCAGAAAATGTATTGATCAGGTATTACTACGAAATTCTAGATGGACTCGCCTGCAAAATGTGGCTCATTATTTTACGGACGAAAGGTAATAAAAAAAAATGTCTATCTGTTAGTAATGGTAATAACTTATTAGGTAATATTTTAAGCTTTAATCATGATGATAATACATTATTTAATGTCAAATAAATGTATATGGTATTTTTTTTTGAATCCTTCAAATATATGTGTCTTTATTTTTCGGAAAACTACTAGCTTAAATATCATATGTTAGTGGTTTTCCGAAATATGATAGGCATCAATTTATTGACAAACATTTTAGATACCTACTGCATGAGCAATAGCACATTAATGAAAAAATATTGTGGAAAAATACCAACAATCTGCGCTCTACAATCGGTCGAGTTCGAACCATTTAGCTAGGAGCTTAGAGAAGACTACATGGTCATAAACAATTATTATTATGTATGTCTATTGTTATAAAAGGCTTTTAAAAAACAAAAACGATTTTGATTTCGATTATGATGACATCTTCATACTTTCCAGTTATTTTGATTTTAAAACCCAACGACTAAACTGATTTCTATAAAATTTATATATAACCACCTCTGAACTATCACCTACTAAACAAAAACATCAAAAAAACAATTCATAATTGCCGGAGTAATAGCATAACATACATACCAAAAAAAAACGGCTCAATTTAAACTCGCCCCAAAGTTAGCATACAGTCGAATTGAAAACCTCTTTTTTTTAAGTCGGTTGAAAAATTAAACACTAGTGGAGAACAAAAATATAGTGTATACTCCAATGGAATGCCTAAGTAAAACAAAATAATAGTAATACTATAAAAGTACTTAAGGCCGCCCTCATCCATGTTTCAAGGAAATTTTATACTGATTCATTATTCTAAAGCTAAATGAGATAGGGCCTTTAGCTTAGCAAAAATATGGCCGTTACGCAGATTCGTGCGTGTCAAGATTCGATTTTCAATTTTTTTACTTATTTAATTTATTACAAGCTTAATATAAATATTTTTTCAAAACTAAGAGCTACAAATCGTGACAAAGTATATTATTTACAAGTGAGTAAATTTTCGTACAAAATTAAAAAAAAATATATATATAACTGTCGTAATGTGTAAAAATAGAGGTGTTTTGTGAATTTTATTTATTCTTATCTAATTTATATAATTATTTATAATCTTATCTATTTTTTAGAAAGATTACAAGAGCGTCACATCACTTCTCACATCTTAAAGATATAAATATTGTTTTTGGAAAAAAACAAACTCATAAAAACCGTCATATAACTGCTATATCTGCACGTAATTTTTTTGAACAGGCCCCTTAAGACTTCGATTCCAATAAGGCGCTTAGAACTTCCGGCATTATATAATTTTGTCGGCATACGCTAACGTCTCATACTCAAATATATTATCTTTCGGTCTTTGACATTGATATAATCTTATTATCATGCACACAGCACACGGGTTCGCTCGGTACGTGATGAGAAAACAATATGAGACAAAAGATTTAAGAGATATCTCAGCAAACTTCCCAGGTACGATTCCCGTAGTCGACACGTAACAAACTCTCTTAGCGGGATTTTAGAAATGATTTGCAAGTGACGATTTCACATCTTATTACTGAAAAATAAATCTTTTAATACTTAAACACTTGAGACACTTCTCGGTAGATACGTTTCGACGGAAATTATCCCTTTAGAAGTAAGTATTCGACAGCATTAGGAAACTCACAATAAGTTTCACTTACGGTTTTCTTAAAATGTTTTTTATTAGCGTTACCTAATGCCTTTATTTTTGTTTCAGTATATCGGCACTATGGATGTACCTCGCCCCATGAGTCGCGTCGAAATCGTCGCAGCCATGCGCCGTGTTCGTGTAAGTACTGCACTAAAGATATTTTAATAACCATGTACGGTTTAATAAATTATTTGCCAAAAATGTATACACAACAATGTATATTATGTGTTTAAAAGTGTTGTTATAATATTATTATGTTACTCTAGCTACCTCCCTACCAATCAGTTCAGCCGTGATTAGAGTTGTGGGAAAATATGGGTAGTTCCTTACTGATCCTTGGTCACCTCATCTATTTTTTTTAATCTCAAAACTCGTCCTTTATCAGTATTCTTACGTAGTCTGACTGAATTATTTTAATTAATTTTTCTAACTCATCCGGAATGTAATATTGACTCATCCGATGCTCTTCCCAAACAAAAAAATAAGGAAAGGTATGGATAGCAGAAAAACGTAACATTATTAAACTTCGTATTTCATTGGCCCCCCACAATTTCCATACGCAAACGTATTTTTATCAATTACCTATACGCGTTTAATAACTAAAACAAAATACTTCTTAAAATATTTTTATAACTAAAACAAAATACTTCTTACAATATAACTACCTAATCTGCTTAGCACTAAACTAACATACTTAACTAATAACATAAAACAATTAGATTGCATAATGAGACTCAGCAGTGTAACAGTGTGTCAGTATAGTGCGGCACTACCAGACTCACTGATGAGTCTAAATAATAAAAATAATATGAATAACCTATGGGCCAAATAAATGAGCATTTACACTAATGTGATAGTCAGATATTTTTAACAACCGGCTTCGTTACAGCAGTTCTTCTAACTTCCGAGCCTTGAGTTCGATTCTCGGGAGAAAAGGTTTAGAATCACAGACATGAAACATAATAATATCATTGTAAAGAATGCTGAAATTAAATATTTAACCATAGTCATATGTGCGTATATTTGTGGCATTGCCAATACAAGCCCAACTTATAAAGGTTCCTTTATAAGTGGGAAGAATCTGTTTCGTGGAATATATGTTTTTTTTTTGCTGACGCGACTTTTGTCCCGCAATCCCACTATCTTCCTGCAAGGTTTCAGACTCAATTTATTATTTCCGATCCATCGTTGCAGTCTTATAAATATGTCAGTAGTTCTTATAACTCTGTCCATTACGTTCAGAGAGATTTACTAGATTATGTTATTCGTTTTTTGACAGCTCATATAAGCTTCCATTACCTCTTTACTAGGATACGTCAACCGTTGACGTAACGTTGTAATAGGTAAGCTAGACCACACGTACTTTTTTGTATATGATATAATTTGCTAGACGCTTTATAAAGTTATGTCGTCAAATTTGTATGAGCTGCTAAAAACCGTACATAATGGACAGAGATTTTTTGCCCACTATAGCATATTAAATAACAGCTATGCGACTTCGACTCTTCACCTTTAATATAAATTTGTTTGCTCGCTTCAAGCTTATCAGCGTCGTCGCGTCATAAAAATATTACTTCATCCACATTCGTAACTAAAAGTTCATAACTAAAAAATGTTCTTCGCTGTTTCTTAACTATAGTTATTTAACAGGATTTATTTTTCCATTTTTATAATTTTTCGTTGGTAACTGTTAATGACATTAATTAGGTCTTTCGCTTTTCTGTGACTTTAATGACCCCTTGACAGTCATCAACTATTTAAATGCTGAATTTACTATCGGTACATTTATATGTCTTTTTTTTTCTTCTTTTTTTCAGTCAGTTGTTATTTTAAGTATTAGTTTAAATTGTTACTAAACATTTTATTAAATATTGTTTTTTTTTTTAAATGAAATTGAAATTGAAATTGATCTTTATTAGGAACATAAAAAGTACATTTAAAAACACTGGTAGAACGATGCTACCCGCATAAGTTAAAAACTGTGTCGCGGGTAACAACGCCCGCCTCCGAACAATATAATGTGAGAATTCCTAAACGTAAGTACAGAAATCCTAATACTTAAATAAAAAATAAAGATCTATTTACTGAAAAATATAATATATCATAAATGATCTCTTATGTATTTGTTTAAGTAGTGCTTAGGTTTTCTTACTATAAAAGTCCAAACTCAAAGGGCTTACTAGTACCAAATATAAATGGCCTTACTATAAAACGCCGTTTAAACTTAGTCACTGCTTAAACTTCTCTGTCTTGTTCTCGCACGTGACATTTCACGTCAGCGAGAAGTTGTCAGAGGATCTTAAACAGTGACTAAAGTTTGAGCGGCGTTTTATGGTAAGGCCGTAAATGTCTACCTCTTGCCGCCATTATCGGAATCAGCTCGTTGGTACTAAACTGACTGGTACTTAGATGGTTATAAATTTCTGGTTATGAATGTCGATGAAGGCAAATTATTTTTCATTCGGATTACATAAAAACAGTTTCAATTTTTTTATTAATAACTATGTAGTTATGGGACAGTAAATAAAAGTCTTTGTTCGTTTCCGGTCAAGGCTATGAAAATGGAATGATTCGTAATTATGAAAACGGAAAAAAAGAGTCTTGTTTCATAACCTAGTTAACCAGAAAATTTCTGTTTTCGTAGCTAGTTATGAACTTTTAGTTACGAATGTGGATGAAGAGGATCTAGTCCCTAGAGACTTTAATCAAAATGAATCAGAGTGATAAACGAAATTCTTGGCACGGTTAATACCGTGACGGTTGAGAGAAAACTTCAGTTTAGGTTAAGATTATCCCTGTTTCGTACCTGTTTCGTAAAAAGGCGCTCTACCCAAAAGTCTATAATTTAAAGATTGAATAATGTATCATTGTTTGCGCCAAAAAACAAAGTCAACAGTGAACGACCCATTTTTGTTGGAAGATACCTAAGACCAAACATATTTTCCTTTGGAAAGAATTTAATAAAAAACAAGATTGTTTGCTCAAATATTGTTTCGCCTCGATTTTCTTAGGGCTAGACAATTTCAATTACATTTTCTTTTGATGGCAAATTGAGAATGAAAGTAAAAAACTTTTGCGATCACTGTACATAGACAACGTTCTTCCAAACGTCTTTTTGGCAAGTCTGCCGTGTACAAATTTGTCAAGCCCAGCCTTACCTTACCTCTACTGGACGGGTTAAGGTTAATGAATGCTACTTTTCTGGATCCTGTACCTAAAAGATGCTAAAGGGTATTAACTAGTCAATGCCGTTTTTTGTCCGTCCTTACTTTAATGTGGTGTCTTTTTAACTGTAACAATTGCTTGTTATTTTTTTGTTCAAAATTCACTTTTCTTTTAACGACAAACTTAACAACAATAATAAAAATAAATAAAGAAGTACACACATTTTATTATGAAAACTGACGTGGTTTTGACACATTTTTGTTTTATTTATACGGGAATACTCACGTTTAATTAAATCGGATACTCCGACTATAGTCTGCACGCGCGTCGGGCTCTGTTTTCACTCTTTGAAAAAGGTCACCGGATGTGATCGAAACTATAGTCGGAGTATCCGATTTAATTAAACGTGAGTATTCCCGTATAAATAAGTACACAAATATTATAAATGTAAATAAATAGGTCAAATGCTGTTAACTAATATTTATTTGTAAAAAAAACAGCATAAGTCAAACTATAAGTCAACTTAAGATAAAGATTCGAAACCGAATGAAAGAAAATCATTTTTGTGGCTGGGAACTCTCAAAGCACTTGATACTAAATTATGAGATCAAAATGCAATTATGGTAAGCCAAAGAACATTTTGTTTTTCATGATTGCGCGTTCATTTTTGTAGTGACGAGAGTAACATAACTAGAAAGGCAATTTTCTATTCGGCTGGACTCCTGGTTGATGAGATCCATAATTATTTATTGTGAAATATTTCCAGTTGTATGAAAAATGTAAGAGCAAAGCATTGATTATTTAGCTGCGCGACTTGTGACGTAATCTGAAGCCATTTTGCCTTCTGAAATAGTATTTTTGTATAGGTAAGTAGCCGATTGTAGTGAAATAACTTGAAACCTAACCTAAAATCATGTTAGTCAAAACCAAAAAATCTGCTTCTAGTCGAGCTAGAATGGAGCTTCCTCAGTCAGGTCAGGATGGTGTTTTTTTTTACAGATATTAATAACAGCAGCCTATTATTTGCACCGCAGCAGAGTAAAACGTGACCATTTCGCCATTTTTTTTTGTTTTGCATCACTTTCAATAATACAGGATACAAACCAACATTCTCGACGAAACAGACATCTCCAATCATATTTAAATAGAGCATAGAAAGGTACAACAACTAAATTCTCTCCCCCTAAACGGTCTTTCCCCGCATCCGCCCCGCGTGTCTATCAAATAATTACTTATATTAGCCGTTGCGTTTACGCTAATCTGTAGTTTAGCTGGCTAACGATGAAATTGTTTAATATATTACTATAAACATTGTTTCGAACATTCGCTTAGCCTCTCCTAGATTATCCGGCTATACTTAAGTATATTTTCACACCGCTGCGCCGTAATATATATATTATTAGTCTTTTTTGTTCGGTCAAGTGACGACGCGAGCAAGACTTTCACCTTGTGGTAAGCATCATGCCTGCCACTAACAGTAGCAGTTCTAGAATTGTGAACTTGCGAATACAATCCGGCGCCGCACTGCACTGCGTTCGTCACCCTGAGATATCAGAAGTTAAATCTCTTCATACCCAGTAATTTCTCTGATAACAATGCCCTTCAAACTGGAACATAGTAATGCTTGTGCACTACTGCTTGGCGGTTGAATATATACTGGAGCATGATTTGGACATGACTGTGATAAATGTTTGACTTTGACTTCTACTGTGACTAACTAAAACTTGAAACTTGTTAAAACTTTATACTGGCAGAATGCTTAAACAACCACGCCGCAAGATAATTATGAAAAACGATAGTAATATGGAACTAAAAACTGTGGTGCTCTCTTTGGACACATGAATATTTGAACAGGTTCTAAGCTGAGTGAGCTAAGTTCTCGCAGGAAATGGGTCACTTGTATTTCATTGAAATATGAACTTGACACGCTTTACCGACGAAATATAAATGGATCGCATTTTGCCTGCTTTTCTGAAAAGTGCTTCAAATGGAAAAAGGACCGCTCAAATGGTTGTTCATCATCAGCATCAGCCCGGAGACGTCCACTGCTGAACGAAGGCCTCCCCCTTAGACCGCCACACTGTACGACAACCTGCCATTTGCATCCACCGGTTGCCCGCGACTTTTACAATGTCGTCGGTCCACCTAGTGGGAGGCCTTCCTACGCTGCGTCTTCCGATTCGCGGTCGCCACTCAAGAACCTTTCTTCCCCATCGGTTGTCAGTTCTTCGAGCGATGTGGCCTGCCCATTGCCACTTCTACTTGCAAACCTTGCGAGCTATGTCGGTAACTTTGGTACTTTGGCGAATATCCTCGTTCCAGATTCTATCGCGCAAAGTAACTCCGAGCATAGCTCTCTCCATTGCCCGTTGCGTGACTCTAAGATTCTCCAAAAGGACAGCAGAAAAAAAATGGTTGTTACATAAACAATAAAAAAGTATTTTTACACAAAAATATATTATTAAATTGATATTCATTTTTCAGCTAAATGGTATTTTTTTTAACTACTTCAAAAAAGGAGGTTCTGTGTTCGTCGGTATGTTTTTATTTTAAAGTGTTTTCACCGTTTTCTCCGTCAGTTGAGGACTACCATGAGAGCTAGATCCTCCAAGGTTGAGGATCGATTTTGAAAATTATAATTTTTATTTGAAAGGATTATACTATCGAGGTGGTCCCATTTTAATTTGAAGTCGGTTGTTTTTTTTTAAAAGTTAGTACATATTGACGTCCAAGATGGTCCGAGTATGACATTCTGCTGCTGACATGCCGATTACTTACTTTATTTTCCGAGAAAATAACTAAAAAGTATGTATGTTACTAAAATATTCTTAGAGTCATATTATATATATACCTACATACACACACTTACACATTTTCAAATCTTTTTAACATCTGACGCAAACAGAGGGTGTTATATAAGTGTAGCGTGCCTATCTACCTATCTGTATATGGCATTGCTGCTCCTGCACGGATGAACCGACTTTAGGTTTTTTTTTTACCCCATTACAGTGAACTAAAAAAGATCAGATTTTGGCCTACTTACTTATATGTAGTTTATTAGAAAGGTGACTTGATCGAAAATGTTCCTACATAAAACTCAAGAGAATCGTTTTTTTTGTCATCAGCCAGAAGCCGTCCATGGACAAAGGCCTCGCCTTTAATTGACATAATCCCCATGCTTGGCAGGCGGCTTGGGGATCGCAGATGGTCACCACCTTTAACCGAGTGGACGCTATTGCCCGTTTTCCGGTGGCTCTGGATGCAGTTTTAGGATTTACCCAGGTTTCAAATGTCACTTGTACCAATATAAACTTTTTGGGAACGCAAAAACGAATGGAATTAAATTTAAACTCGAAGTTTGCCGTTCGGAAGCCTCTGTGGCGTCATTTTATTTGAGATGGGCCTAATGGACAAATTCCATTCAATAATTAATTGTTTCATGTCACACAGACCACAACCATTCTATAATGCACACACATTTTATTATTTGATCACTCGAATAAACCACCACACAGTCACAACCACAGCAGAAAGAAAGATGAAAGCCTTTATTACAAGTAGGTATATTAATCAAACAATATTTGGATGCTGAAAGTTTCATTTGAGTGCAATCATTGTACAGTATTATTAGTATCATATTCAAATGTAACGTAAAAATATTTCGTTTGTTATGAATATCACTTGGAATAATCGTCCATTTCTATTCCGAATATCTTAGTAGCGTGAAGCCGCTGGCCCACTGCTGCGCACGGAGAGTCTACGCACGTGTGTCTAGCATCGCTTTGCAAAAAAATGTGATAACGTCCACTGCAGATTTCCACTGCTGGTTGCAGAGTCTCGTATTCATGCTACGTACGAATACGAGATTAATGACGTCTTTGCTACACGCGTGGCTTGTTCGAATATACCGCCCACGCAGCTCAACGCTGCTAACGCTACGCACGCGGTTCACGGAAGTGTACGTAGCGTCACTGCGGGAAGTGGGACGCGTAGAGGGCGTATGATTAAAAACTGTGCTGCGCTACAGTTGTACATAGTCGTGGGTTAATATTCATGTATAATAGTGTGTGTTGCAGTGGAAACGTAGCCCATGTTGTAAAACGAACGGACCCACGCAGCCAAAATGTACCGCGTAGCACAACGAGCGCTGCAGTGGGCCAGCAGCTTAATAGTAACGTCAGCAACAATTCGCAATATTAGCAAGTCTTTACGACGACGGCGCGGCGACGGGTAGAAATGTTGATGTTACGACAGTTTTGAATACAACTGAATCCTTTCGCATTACCATAACTTTGCCGAAAATCAAACTTAAATTTAGAACTTTGTTCCTTTGATTTCACTTAGCTGTATAATTCTGTATGTCATTAATATAAATTTCAATTAAGTGCGCAGTATATTCACAGTATATTTGAGTACCTATTTCTAATTAGAGATGTTGTTGAGTAACGTAATGTTTAATCTTTTAATTCTAATTTATCTAATGTATTGTATGTAATTAGAGGTCGCCCTGCTCCCAAATATCTTCCATACTACTGGGTTATTTAATTAAAAATAATATATTGTTATCATTTTAAATAGTCTATCCAAACACCAATTTTCGTCACTAACTTCAAAAACAAAACTTTCCTTCAAAGTTTCATCCGCCCCTTCATCTCCTTTAGTGATACCTGTAAAAACATTGAAAATGCCAAATTTTATTTTAAACTAACTACTCAAATACTAATTTTCACAACTAAAGATAATAAACCAAGTGGTTTGTAGTGGTAGGACTCTACTGCAGAGTCTGCCTGGGGAAGTACCACACCTTTCCTAGTTATTCAACCGCCAAGCAGTAGTGTGCAAGCATTACTGTGTTCCGGTTTGAAGGGCTTTGGTAACTGGGTATGAAGAGATTTAACATCTAATATCAACAACAGGGTGACAAGCAGTGCAGTTTTATTGTATTAAAAAAAACCAAGGGCTTTCATACAAAAAAGATCCATTTTCACCGTTTATGGGGTTTAATTTCGAAAAATCATTTCTTAGTTAGTACATCTCTGCACATCATGACGAAAGCACCCTCCAAATTTCATGCCTGTACGACAGCGGCTTAGGCTGTGCGTTGATAGTAATTCATTGAGGACTTTTATTCTAACCGTCTTATGCAAAAAAAACTCTAAAACAATTTAACCGACTTCAAAAAAGGAGGAGGTTCTGTGTTTTTTTTAAATTTATTTTCACCGGTTTCTTCGTCACTTGTGGACCGATATTGAAAATAGTGCTCCCATATTAATTTGAAAGTAGGTTGTTTTTTTTTTGAAAAAGTTTCTTGTTTATATAAAAAAAAAGTAAGTTCGTATAGGCTGAGTGGCCAGCCCTAGTGTCAGAGTTAATGTGCCGCCAGTAGGCCTCTGAGATGGCTGACGGTTGTTGTTATAGAAACCAGAACAAACAACCGGGACCAACAATTTAACGTGTCATCCGACCCACGGTAGCGCTCAGAAATAAATGCCACTCACGGTCATTAGATAAAGAGTGTTTTTTCAATTTCTTTCGAACACAACATTCTTCATAAATGGGTTTACTACGTTGTTGTAGTGTTTTATGCATAAGACGGTTAAAGTATTCGTCGTCAACCATAAAACGTACACTGCTGGACGAAGGCCTCCACCCTTATAGAGGGGTGTTGCCATTATCCCCACGCTTGGCAGGCGGCTTGGGGATCGCAGTTTTACCACCGTTAATCAAGAGGACGCTGCTGCCCGTCCTCCGGTCGGTCTGGTTGCAGTTTAAGGACATACCCAGGTCCAGGTCAGGTTAAAGTATTAGATGAATGTATTTAACATAGGAAATAGCCAGTTCTACTTTTGGTAGTTTTGTATGAAGATAAACATTCACAAGAACTCGAAAAAGATATTCCCTAAGTCAGCCATACTCAAAGTGGTAACCCTAGTAACCCTAGGGTTCCGGGTTTAGGGGTTCCGCAAGAGTTTAGAAAAAATATCAAAACACCTCTCTCTGGCCGACCGTTTTGACTTGGCGTATCACGATTCACGAGGCGCAGCCGAACCTAAGTCGCCACCCACCACAGTACCAAGAATACACTTTTAAAAACTATAGTTTTATTGTAGGCTTCCGTCAAGTATTTCGCTTTCTAAAACGGTTCCGTCACCCAAAAAGTTTGAGAACCGCTGCCTAAGTAATGACTAATTGTTTCGAATAATTTCTTTTTTATTGGTGTTCCTGAAATACTCTTGGAGGTAATAAAAACCCTATTTAACATTACATTTTCTCGACAAATTGTGCCGTATCTCTCATCTTTATGATATTAACCTGCAAAGCGTAAAAGTGCTCGTTCCATGATATTACTAAGGTGCTTAAAGTTTTCAACGATCTAAAGATGAATCGCATATTAACAAAATTCAAAAAAAATATTCCCTCATGCAATTTTGAAACAAGAATGAGGTTGCGAAAATTAATAAAAAAAAAAACTATCTATAAACTGGCCTGGTGTTAATTTGAAAAATTACATTTGTGTAGTTTTTTGTCGATATAAATATAAAAGATAATAGGACAATTCCCAGGGGTCGATAGATACATTTCATTGTGTAGAGGACGCTTGTTGGTTTAGCTTATTCTCCTTTAAATTTATATAGCATAGTATAAGATTTTTGAACCGTGATTATAGCTTCGTTGGACAAGTTAGGAAGTGGCCCAACTCAACCGAAGGGGAAGTAAAATAATTTATACAGAGTGTCCAGAAAATGAATGATATCCCTGTAACAGCTGATAGGTCATGTCCTACTATATGCCATGTGATATTTTGTTATTAGTACCTATAAGTCCCAGAAATGTGTATAAATGATAACTTTTTAAACTCTTGTTATTTTTAAAATAGATAGTTGCGAAGGCTTCCCTCTTAATATGGGTTGCCATAATCCCCAAGCCTGGCATCGCAGTATGCTTACCACTGTTAACCGAGAGGACGATGCTGCCTGTCCTCCGGTGGTTATGGATGTAGTTTTAGAGCATACCCAGGTCCAATGTATGTGAAAATCCGAGAAATGGCAACAATATAGATAGATAGATTAACTCAACAAGTAAGGTAAAGCGACAATTACCCAATGTTATTTTGTTTGTTTCAGTATGAATTCAAGGCCAGGGGTGTAAAGAAGCGTAAAGTGACCGTCGACGTCTCTATAGATGGAGTTAAAATTACTACTAGAAGTAAAGCTGCGCGCAAGGTTGGTATAACTTGACTTTCTCTCTGCAATTTGTAGTATTAGCACATTCAAAAGCTATATAACATTTATTAAACATGTCATAGACATTAGTTGGTTTTTCAATATTGAAGTATGATTATGATGATGAACTCCAAACTCTACAACGAAATAAGAACTCTAGTCTGAACATCGAAATTTTGAAATCAGAAATGAAATATATTATAGTACCTAAACGACAAAAAAATTAACATAATTTTGGACCTTTTTAAGCAAAATTTTGTCGTGTTGTTGAGGGATTCATTAAATCATTTGTTCGCAGGTAGCGCTTTACCAAGTATTTCGTGTTGTTATTCATGAAATTCTGTAAAAAAATCACATCGTCGCGCCTCCAACTCAATCTTAACTTAAATTGAAAACTTCGACAGGATTTCTGAGAGTTCGATTCATATTCACGGTGAAGCCGTAAAGCTTTCAGCGCCCACCTTGTATATTATTACGTGTATTATTTATTCGATAGGCAGGGTTGACGAATAGTAAACGTGTAACAAATATTTTAAAATCACGGGATGTTGGTCTGAGATTTTAGCTCGTGGTTTGTACCAGTTCAATCATCATCTTCCTGCCCTTATCGCACTAGGTGGAGTCGGCACAGCATGCTTTCTTTCTCCACTTCACTCTATCATTTGTCATCTCTGCATTCACTCCCTCTACTCGGTGAGCGGGCCTTTTCCACACTAGAAGCCTCTTGGTGGTATAACTCTCCTCACATAACATTTTCACCAAAAGTATACCTGGAAATGGTTGCAAAAACCGATTGTCTGTCACGGTCACTTGAGAATCACAGCATTTCTCACAACAAAGTTACAAAGAAATATGAAAGTAGGAACCCTGAATGAACATCACTTTATTTTGCGAGACTGACTCGGCGTACGTTAGGGGGTAGATTTTTTCCGCGAGATCGTTAATCATGTCTCAGCTATAATAGGCGGCTGTCAACCTGGCCGTCTGCCGGTGGCAGCGAGGCGAGGCACCCATTGTTGGCCTGCCCATTGTTACACCCCGAAGAATAATCCTGTCCACTTCCATCACACACTAGATAGAGACAGATGAACAACTTCTAGGAAGCAAGCGCAGTAGATCATTGGATAAATGTAGTGATAATACGATGGGAGTCCCATCGTAGTGGGATGTCATATTAACAAATAACAAAATAAGAAAAATTATAAAAGATTTTAAATTATTAAATTATTATTATTAAAAATTATTGTTGCAGTAAAACAAATACGGTATAGGAGATCATATTACGAATCGCTGTGAACAGATTAATTACGATAGCCGATAGCGCCAACCCTAAATTCCAAAAAAACAGCAGTTCTATAGAAAAAATTCATTCGCCCTCGACATTATATTATTATATGGAATAGTTAATTATTTTTTCGCGAGTTCAGAGTTGGTCTTACAGTAAAAAAAAAACTCGATGAGTACAATGACCTTCTTTCGGCTTAGTAATAATCGTTATGCTACTAGTATATAATTATATTATGTTTGGTTGTTCTTAGGGGAGGGGGGCGCAAAGCGCTCCTTAAGATAAAGTTAATACAAATTAGAAAAAAAATGAGATTTTCAGTCGAAATTTTAGAAAAAACATCAGGGGCGGCCATACTTAAAAATCATATCTAAAACGGTATGAAAAACGTGTAAAATATTATTATTAGTAGTTTTTTAATAACAGGCAAAAAATTAAATATTGGTTATCAATTAATCAATTCCATTATTTACTAACTTAACAATAATTAGGAGCCAGACAATAAAATAAAACGTCCATGTTGAAGACATAATATAACTCTTCTTCTTACTCAGGAGAAAAACTAAATTAGGTATCGTTCTAGCATCTTTTTAACCGATCCTGATAGGAAATGTCTTTGGAGGGTAGACCTTGGAATCCCATACTTCACAATTCAAACACGGGCAAAGTGGGCATACCCGCTATGCCCAGACCACTTTGCCCTTTTAAACGGTTATTTTTCATATCAAATTTTTTACCTTTAATCATTGGATCATAGTCAAGCAAATACAATCAAAACACCTCCAGAAAGGTACAAAACAACACGCGCAATTTAAAATTAATACAACTGACACCCAAAAATGAAAAATATAATCAACATAAAAGATTAACATCAGACGAGTTGGCAGTCAAACGCAAGCCGAAACGAATTTATAATAATAATTTTAAAATAAACATACCTTGCATAAAATTGCATGCATTTTTTTCATAAAGTACCGAATAACAATTACGTCACTTAACGCACGTGCATGTCGTCTTACGTGGACCGGGATGATTGCCGCGGGAAGTCTATAATTACCTGTAATAATAGGGGCTTAGCCGGTGCTTGTAGTTTCATTAGAATTTTCCATCTGTACGGTCTATAGTCCACGGACTGTGCGAACTGTGAAGACCTTGCGAAATATTCTTCTATATATTATTGTTCGACCCAGATACGACAAAAGTTACGGTACCTAATTCGGTTTCAGTTATTATGTCACTTTAAGTAAGCTAAGAGGCTAGCTCGAAGTCAGAGTTAAATTTTAAGTTGCCCTTACGTAGCTTGTTTGTCAAACATCCCGGACTGACAATTTAACGTGTTATACAATCGAATTATAAAATGCCGGTGGACCAGACATCCAATCACTAGAAGAGGCCATGGTCGAGCACTTGAACTTGTTTCTTAAGGCACTCTCTGACTGGTTAGATGACAACCTGGTCAAGTTGTACGCTGCTAAGATCCAGGCCTCTCTATTCTCTGCTAAAAAAAAACAATCTGGCTCCTACTTTAAAGTTTACCCGTGCGGATAACAGACCACCTTTAGCTCTTGGGCGTTGGTCTGAGTCTCACCCTCAACTTGGGCTCCTATATTGAGTCAGAAACTCATTTGGCTGCCAAAAAGCTGAGTATCCTCTCACCGAAGGTGCGGCAATATTTCTCGTCGGAACAGTTGCTCACAGTGTACCAAGCACATGTAGGTCGTACAAGGAGTACTGCTCGCACATATGGGATGGCTCGGCTAAATACCGGCTAAAGGCATTGAAGTCTATTGAGACACGTTACAAGAAGTTCATCAGCAATTACCTAGTTCAGGCTAAGCTCCAAAGAACATCGACGCGAAGTTGCTTGTCTTTAAATGTTTTAACAGATACATTTTGGAGAATATGCTTCTGATCTGCATGATCTAGTTCCCCCTGCCCATTCTATTATCAAACGGCTAGAAACTCGAAAAAGCGGCATCGTTGATGTACGTATCGATGTAAAACACGCATGAAAAGGTTTGGTTCCACTTTCATTGTGCGAACCGCTAAGCAATAGGCTAGATGACTGATGTTTAAATCGTTGAAACCAATAGCTTTGATGAAGAATTTAAGTAAATATAGTATGGTAATTGAAAACATTATTTAAATCAGTTAATAATGTTCTGATATATGAGCGTTTAAAGTTTTTGTTAGAGACAACTCTGTCCCTTTCCCACAAAACAAAAAATAACGTCACGCCTTACTTGTCAGAATCGAATTTATATGGCGTCCTGACAAGTGACGTCACGATTTGCTGTTTTGCCTCTCTGTCTAGCATGATATTAAAATGCTTAAAAGTTGCTTATTTTTGATCAGATTTTAGTTTTCTTTTCATTAATCAGCTATATTTATGGGCCACATTTGAATAGGACAATTAAAAAAACCAGTCATCTAGCCTATTGAATGCGCTTCCAGAGTGAGTGTTTCCCGATAGATACAATCTGGGTGTCTTCAAGTCGCGAGTGAATCGGTTTCTTCTGGGCAAGCGTGCTCCATCGTAGTCTGCATCTTCGCTTAACATTAGGCATGATGGCGGTCAAACGCAAACCCACCGGATAATAAAAAAAAAAATAATGCCAGTCGCGGATCGATATGACCTCGATAGGATTCTTACCTGTGATTTTAGATTAGCATAATTGTTTTAACTCTTTATAATGTGTACCTATTTTGCTAGTTGACTTCTAGCTTATTTTCCCTATTTCTTACTTAAGAGGGTGGCAACGCTATAATTTCTTACTTTTTTACGTAGGTTGCACGTGCTGGGAATAAATAATTACAAAGTAAACTCGTTCTTTGTTATAAAGAGACAAAAACAAATAGCTTGTACTGTACATGTACTATAGCTTATTGATTCTTGTGATTCGAAATTAGTGTTCACCTCATAAAGATTACGATGTTATCGTTAAACATCGTTTGTTTCATATTTTAACACTTTGTAATTTATAAAAGCATTTTTAGATTACGCTTTTTGTTCGCACATAGTCTTTTGGAAAGTATTGTTACTGTATGGCTTAAGCACATTTGAAGTTCTGACCAAAAAAGCTCTTAAAAGGGTGACATTGAAACAATCCTCTCTCAACATTTACACAATTACCCCTAATTTCCTTTACTTAAAAACGCCTCTTGAAGTTAAATGAAGTCAGGTAACTTTGCGCTCTTCAGTTTTGTTTTACGCTGAAGTTAAACGACGTTAACTTAAGTTAGGTCCGTAGTTAGAAAAAATTTATATGATGTGAACAATAAATGTCACAGAATGTATATACCCGGAGACCAACATCGTAAAATATATTCCGCTACTCAGAATTGGGTCTCTGAGCGTTGTTATACCTTATTTCTATTGCATGAAAAAACATAAACACATTGATAATTTTAAAGTCCTATCGTCCCATCCGCCGGTTTTACATTCGTCCTGCTTTGTGTCAGAATACCATTTCTACGTGTGTGTTGTTACCCTTGTGTAAGCGTTAATAATGCCTGCTGCTATCGGTATGCGAGCCGTAGCCTTGTAATTACGTTCCGACCGGCTAAGGGCTAATTGAGAGCTATTTCTCACCCTCGGACCACTCATTCGTAAGAAAATGTTATCTAAGCAGAATTGGTCGAGCAAATGAAGCGAAATTGACGATGTAATTTTAGTGCACTAAGAAAAAATATCACATTTAAAATAAAGACAAATGTTATGGTTAAAGTGTAGCTGGAGTTTTACCTACACGTCTGTTGGCTTTATATTGAATAATGTCTATGGGCCTTAATACTTAAAAACGTTGATTAATTTAACAAACCTCATAATTATAAATTCTGCACAATACAAGACTTAAGAGCGTAGTACTATGTAATTAAAGTCATTTAACTCTTAAGCTCTGCACCCTTATCATGGACGTTCACGATTCCGATTGCGATAGCATGCCATCCTGCTCGTACCAACCCACTTGCGCCATGCGCCCTCCTGCTCGCGCACGCTCGCAATCAGAATCACGAACGTCCATGATAAGGGTACTGGTTTCCTCCAATAGTGGTGGTGTCACTTACCGGTCGCTATATACTCGTAGCATTAAATGACGTCACTGAAACTTTTGCTATGAAAACAAGATGTAGTGGTTTACTGTATGTGGGTATATGTTAGGTGGTCTGACACCGTAACCTCAGTAGCGGAGCCGCTATTTGCATGACGGCCGTACTCTACGGTGCTGAAGAATTAGTTTTCGCTATTAAAGCGATCTACAATTTATTGTTAAATGAACTGCCATCGAAATTTCGAACATTCCACGTGTCTACGGCCGTCATATTGCATCCGCTAAATGACGCAACCGTTATTGGAGGAAACCAGAGCTTTTTAAATCGACACTTTTAAGTAAGGGCGTTATTGTCCCTTTATCCACAGTCATAACTAGAAATTCATTACCAGCTACGAAAAACATAATCCTTTGCTGTGTCTTATCCAGTTATTAAAACAGGACTCTTTATTTCGTTCTTTTTTTTTTGTAATATTCTAATCATGTATTTATGTGTTAATGTGTTATTTTATTATTATTTGTGACAGCGGAAGACCAGCAGCAAGTTCTTCGGCCGCAAAAGCTGCAGCATCGCCGAGGGTTCGGAGATCATGCACCACCCGATCTACCGCATCTTCTACGTTTCACATGACAGCTCAGACCTCAAGATATTCTCGTACATCGCTAGAGACGGAGCCACTAACGTGTTCAAATGTAACGTCTTCAAAAGCAACAGAAAGGTAAGCTTGACTCAAAAAACATTCCTGAATTATAAATGAAAATAAAAACCACTCATCTACGCGAACCTTAAACTTTAACTGTATAAAAATGTAGATACTGAAGCTAAAGACATCATTATAAGAATCCCTTTTTTACTTTAGCGAATTTTTTCACATGCCTTATTTTCAAGAACGATGTCCTTTTTATATAAAACTAACGAGACCGCAATCACGTTTGCACTTAACGTCGTCGTCACCAAAAAATTCCCCCGTGATTTTGTGAGGCGCGGGAGCCGCCTTTAAGTAAACCGTAACAGGATTTTTCGCTGAGATAATTCGTGTCTTTTGAAAAGAGAAAATAAAAATGCTTCGGTACGTCCCCTTATCCTGTTGCTTTCCGGAGAGGGGTCCTCGTTTCGTGTTCTTGTGTGGGGTCGACCGTGTTTATGTATAGTGTGCCGTACTCGAATCTCGACGTACTCAAATCTCTGCGTTAGTTCCGGTGGTGCCTCTCGAACAGCTCATTGGTAGTTGTCCTGACTCTTATCAGTCAAGTGTTGTTGACGTTACGGACGTACGTTACGTACGGAGCAATTGAGTTGGTTCTTCAGTGACGTAAATATTTACACTTCCTATGTGCATAGCAGCGTAAAGTTAGCTTTTCTCGTCGTTGCTCAACCGTTTTGGAAGGTGTCTGTCTATTGTTATTTTTATTACTATAAAGAATTCTATAGTTATCTAGTACCTACCTGTAGTATTGTAATTATCTTTTATAGTAATGAAAAAACTAATATTATGAAATTATTGCAACATGTAAGGAACACGTAGGGGAGTTGTCTCATTATGGTGCATAAATATACTAATAATCACAACGATTATTCGATTTTGGGGTAGATACCCCAAAAATTCTTTACTTGTACGAAAGTGTCGTGATTAAGATTTCTCTCGATTTCAAATAACATTTTAAATTAGGTAACTATAGAGATGCTAGAAAAATAATTTTGGTTTAGTTTTTTTAGTTGATTTACTTAATGTTTTTATTACAATAATTACTCTTTTCTGGGTTGGTACCTACATTATATTTCTAATATTTACTGCCCGCCTAGCACGCGACCCGTGTTAAACGTCTATCCACTCTTTTTTCCCCGCGAAAACGAGACATACGTATATACGTATCCATATTCTAGCTTTATCACTTTCCTGCGCGAGGAAAGACCAATTAGTCCTCGGCGCGTGCTAGGGGGCCTGGACTCTACGGCAAATCTATGGTAGGAGTAGTATGATAAGATATCTAAAGCCAGATGACATTTTCGTCGTTAATTCCAAACCTACTTAATAAGGTACGTATACAGTAGATTTATGTGGTGTTTAATAGGTAGATATAGTTAAAAACTCCAAGATGGCGTCATCATCTCGTACTCAGCGGATATAAGCAATGTGAAGTGTGAAGTCCTGTTTATAAATATTCGTTTCTCTCAGTCAAAAATATGTACCTGTCTTTGCCAGGCTTAAGGACTAAGTAGAGAAGCTTGTGAGAGTTTCATTTTTTTTTTATTATTTGCTTTACGAAACGAAATTGGGTCCTGTAACAATAAAAACAATATTAAATTGCCTCCATGAGATAGAGACAGATTAAAAAGGCAAAAAAGAGATTGGCTTTTAGAAGTAATGTTACGTTTTGCTGATTGTTACAAAGACAAAAGTATACGGCTCGGACTTTTACATGTTTATAAGAGGCATCTCTGTGAAGTGAAGTAGATTTGAGGATTTTATGGTTTTATACTTTGAATGTGCTATTATGAGCAGGACAGAGATATAAGGACCCGTATTTAACTTTGTAAAGGCGAATACGAGGAACGGAATGGGTTGCTAAGCCCATGTGTTGCCGACGCAGCATCCATTTTATCCGAACTCCAGTTTTATGAGGGTCGCTATGAAGATGTACAATTCATAATTAAATAATATTGATTAAACTGAATTAAACATAACAGGAGGCAGAACAAAGAATGTCATAAAACCCAAAACCTTCCTACTTTTATATATAGGTACGTTTTCGATTTGTATAGAACACAATAATCCATTTCTATTTATGCGCGTTTCTCGATGTAATATATAGGAAGGCAAATTTTGGTTTCCATCATAGAGTAATTTTTAGATTGTTGTGACATTACTTGTTTCGTCTCTGTAAATAGTGCTCCTATAGGCAAGCTGTTATGATGCCGTTTATGCTATCTTTGGATTCATTAATATGATATAGTGAAACCTGAAGTAAACATAGTTTTAGAGTTAAATCACTTTAAATCCCGAAATACACAAAAATATAGTTTATACAGGAAAACATAGTATCTAGCTAACAACCTATTAGGATCAACTGAAATAAATTGGTCTATAGATAGATGTTTTTCACGGCAAAATGTACGGAACAACTGTTATTCTTCTCGTGTTTTAACAGCAATTGAAAAAAAAGTTGTTTGTTAACCAGATTTCGAATCTAAGAGGTTGTTAGCTGACAATAAAATCATTCGTTCATAGCTAATTATCACATAACCTGTATACATAGATATTTTCACACATCCCCCGCCATTTTCCACTCTCTAGCTCTATCCAAAATTATTATACTGGGTGTTAGTTTGAACACCGTTATCCTTCTAGGATATCATTGTACTCATCATTATGAACAACTTTTACTATGGGGCCAACCCTGAAATCACGAGAAAAAAAACAGCTGTGCCATACATTTGTCCAAGATCGATGAACCTTTTTGTATGGAACAGCTGTTTTTTTTTGTTCAAACTAAATCCCTGTATATTCTTGCTTTGGTCTGTTTGTGCAGGCGGGATGTAATTTAGATACCCTGAAGAGACGCATTATTGTATCTCTATACTTACATTATACAATGTACATTCGAGTGATTGTGTGTAAAGAGGAAGCTATACATTCTTTGGGTTATAGGAAAATAGCAATCTATCACGGCTCGCAGCTGGTTTACTTCTTTTAGCTTTCCCTAAATACATCAGCGTTACTACGCCTCTGCTTGTCTCAGTTGATAGTACCGTTTCCTCACATAAACCAAATTAAAAATTGCTAATTCGAGATAGTTTATACCTCCGTATTGTTTGTAGCTTATCATCTGTCGGTTCCGCCCACGGGTTCATTCGAATCTTGGCATTAAAATTTTAAGAATGCTTATAAACGTCACGCTAATGGTAAAATTTATGTTTAAATTAAATTTTTGTACTGAACTGATGTGTAGGTATTTATGTATTAAATGAAATTTATAACGTCGGTGCTGTGCACATACGTTTTAATGGTTAAAATATTAGGTGTTTGATCGTTTTGACAGGTCATATGATTGAGTGCTCGAAGACTTTGAAGATGCCTCTCACCTTGTCTTAGTGAGATTTATGTACCTATCTTACCTAAAATGGAAAATGGCTGCCAAGGCTGCCTGATGCCTGATATTTTTGCTGATTTCAACATTGTTTTCAAACGTTAAGTTTTTTTCAGACATTTTAAGATGTTATAGATAATAGAGAGTGTGTGAATCAGCACTGCTAACATTCGGAAATCTCGGACTATCTTGCACTTAGATTGAACTCAAAAGGAGCTCCCCCGTTTAGTTTCGCAATAACGCACATCTCCTGTTTACAGTCCACATAAATCTCTGAGTCCGCAAGCTACTCGACTTTTATAATCAATTACCGTCGCCGATCACTCGTTCCCGAACGCCATAAATATTCAAGAAGTAACTGAGTTGTTTGCGTTGAGTCGTTCGCGGCACCATTTTAATTACGCCAATTGATTGGAAAGCATTTTATCATGGCGAGTGTTACGATAATAGCCCCATTATTTCGGTGGGAACAGGGAACGACTGTTAAACCGCATGTGTTTCTGTACTATTGGAATTCTGTTAACTCAATGAATAATAAAATAAATAAAGCCGTCAAGTCTGAGTCGGACAACGAGGGTCCCGTACCACCACATGTACTGGGTAATCCGCGATAGTAATGAATGTTCAGAGAACATTTCAACCAGCTATCTATTACGATTCACGAGATTATATGTCAGTAAAGACCGGAAGACATGAACAGACAGACAAACACGGTAGGTGGCATAATAATAGGGTACAGTTGGGTTCTCTTTGGGTACGGAACACTAAAATAAATTCTACTTTCATTCAATACAATGTTTTAGGCAATTTTAGGGTATAACTTGGACTTGACCATGATTTTATTTTATGACTTATGACCTGATACTATCAAATACTGGTAATATGCATATACTTGAAACTGGCAGAATACATATGGTGCGATGTCAAAACATAAGAAAGAAAAAAAACGCAGACACCGATGTACTTACTTACATAAGAAAAGGTTTAAACTTTTATGTGATTACTTATCTCCGTGGGTTTAAGGTTCCGTTTAAGGTGCAAAGAGGAGTTTTGGCGGGAACACGGAAAAATCATGTCGTTGCATACTATTATTTTCTTAAAATTGTGTTTTTTCGCGAATTAATGATTAAAAATGGTGTGTTTTATTCATTGGGTGTTGAATTACATGCACGAGTGTGGGGAAGTGATATAATGTGGTCAAAAATTTATTTTGGTGTTGTTTTCATAACTCCGTAGAAGTAGAAGCTCATAGTAAAGTCGCCACAACTTTACTAGGGCATGGTTTGGACTCGACTATGACTAGTTTTGTGTGACTAACTGTGATTTCATGACATACTTGACTTGATTATACTATTAAAACTTGAAAATTCTTAAAACTGACACGGGCAGAATGCACAACGCCATGCCATGAATGCCAAAAAATAAGAAATAAAAAGTGCTAAGAATACGGCCTAAGAAAAGGTTTTACTAGTTTGTAAAATTCCTTTCTACAATTATCAAGACGTAAATTTGAATTGTAGCCCTCCAATTTATTTGTAATGTTGGTCAAATGCAAATACTAAAATAATTTCATAGGCAGCTGTCAGTTTTCTTCAAAACCTACGCTGGTGGCTCCCTCTCCCGTCTGTAGGGATAACTTAGTAGTACAATTGTAAGAACCAGCTGCGATCAAAACGGCCTTTAAATCAACGAACGAAACGATTGCGCGTTTTAAGAGTATAGAACGTCATCTAATTTTTTTTTGGGAACTGAAGAAATAAACAAAATAACCATTTCAGTTATGGCTTGAGAAATGACGATATATCTACAAATTATCAATTTTTAGATTTTTTCCATAATAACTGTTATGTAACCTTGCTTCTTGCCAAATTTCATGATTCTAGGTCAACGGGAAGTACCCTATGAATTTTGATTTAGTTCACTCTAAAAAACCCACAATAAAGGCCGTAATTTTTTATTGCTTTGACTTAGAAGCTTGACTTTTGTACAGATCCAAGGGACCGTAGACTGACGTATTTGATTTTAATTTCAACTTGATACCTCCACGCATTCCAGAAAGAAAGAGTCTTAACAGACAGACAGACAGACGGACAAAGAAAGTGATCCTATAAGGGTTCCTTTTTTCCTTTTAAGGTACGGAACCCTAAAAATGTAAGCTTTATGATTCCCTTCTGACCCACGCAATCAAACAAAACTCGCAGAATTTTAGTAAATTGCTTTCTCTACAACCTCCATTAAGGTGGGTAAACTCACATGTTGGTACATATGATTTTGAAGGTTTAAGTTGACAGAACTAAACTAACTAAACAGAGAAATATACTAGTAACCCTAGCTAGTAACTAAAGTATTATTAAATAGTGAACATACAAAACAGAATGTAATAACACAACATTAGACTAAAATACCTACTATACTAAAATAATGAACCTAAAACTAAAAACCTGAATAAATATATATTCGTAACTAAAGTATTTCTGACCTTAGCTAGCATGTCTGATATAAAAGTGTCAGCGATATTTTAATTATTTTAGAGCTGTCAACTAAAGCCGTCAAAATTTACCACAATTTTACTATCATAACTTTATGAGTACCTATTGATATTAACTGCGATTCTTTATTATGATGCCATCAATGGATTAGTAAATAGGTACTCCATATTTTAGTTCAAGAGTACATCTACAAAGTTAAGTATTCAACTTCAACTAATATAACAGGGAACTTTCAAGAGCTTCCCTATTGTTCCGCCAACTTTACGAAAACTTCTTGTACCTAGTTGTATTTAGCACAACTTCGTTCTTCTTAAAACATAATCTTCAATGGCTTCATGCTAGTACCATAATAAAAATAAAGGTGACCGTATGATCATTGAGGAGACTGACTCGTACAAATATATTTTTTTTTTAATGATATATTTTGTCTTTCTAATGATTATAATATTTTATCAGTTATTTAATGACATTTTATTTAAATTATTGAGAGCTTAGATAAGAATACAAAGTTAAATCAGGGGGGTGTGTATTTAGGTAAGTTCGGCCGGCGCTCCGTCCCGGTGGACAAGCAAGCAAGGCAAGGCAGAAGTCAGTCGCCGCCCGCACGCTAGCCTCGTCGCACGTAACTAAACATACGTGATAGAAAGAAAGCGGTATATCTAGGTGAATATAGCGAGCGGTAATCAGCGCTGTGCAAGTTGAATTGCTACTTTATTGCCTAGTAGATAGAGTCCTTATTTATTTCAATTCCTTTGCGGAGTTAACTTTCTGTACGTAGTACTATTATTTATTCTGTGGTTAACTGATAAAAATTGTTCAACTTTACCGAAGTTAACCTTCATACCCATAATATATTATTCTTACAGAAGAGTCAGGACATAATGTTAAGGAACAAACGTAGTCATTAAGAGTGCGACTAATGCCAGAAAAATAACAGATTTCACCCGCGCGTCTTGCATTAGGTTAGAGTCGAAAATCGCATGATACAATTGATGATGATGATGGCTTTGAGCAATTTAGGTGAGATTTTATTTAATTATTCAAAATGTAGGCTTGAAATAAAAAAAATAAACGGCTACTGTGCTAAAACATTGGTTTGGCTATGTATTTCGTAAAAAATAATGTGGTGCTGTCGCTGATAATTTAGAGCATTTTAATTAAAACAGTTTTTATTTGTTGGTAATTTGTATTTTTTTTTAAATAAACTAGATTGTTTTCCAAAATTCTATTCGGTTACTCGGCTTTTTTAGGTTTTTCCCCTACCTATAGTATTTTTTTAATCTGAATATTTACGTTCTTTATAATTAAACTATGTGTTTAAAAATACACCTTTTACTTACTTTTGGCATTAGTCGCCCCCTTAATAGTATTTAACATTTATAATTTGCTTCCTAAATCCACAAAACAAGTGCGAGTTTATCCTATAATGAAGCTCCTAAGTGTTAAAGTTCTCTAATTTAGACTAAATTGAGGCTAGAGCATCGAGCCGCTGTTGAGGTCTCATAGCTGGAGGTTTCGTACTAATCCTCAGTATTTGTACAATAAATTATGTTTTTGTTTGTTTTATTGTTGTTTAAATGTAATTTTAGGATTCTCGCAAAATTAATACTTAATTAAGGCCTATCTCTACGAGTGGGATGCTAAATAATTACCCTTATTGAGTGTCTGTTCACATCTTATGTAAATTTAATCTCTCGAGTAATACAACTTAGTTAAGTAGTAGACTGAGATGAATATTGGATTTAATTGTACTTTACAAATGAATGCCATCAATTAGACTACATTTAGCTCGCAACAATCGACATCAAACAAATGTTGTCTGCAATTCGTCTAAAGATATCGTAAAATCGGAGCGAGCTGTGATGAAGATAACCTCTCGATCGGGGAATGTTACAACTCATCAGCTGCTCCAGTGCTTTCAGACGTGAACTGTTATCACTTACAACGTTGTGTTGATCAGTCGGCGGTGAGCACAAAGAAGCTAGTGTAGTGGAAGTGCGAATGTTTATTTGCGGTACTAGGAGGACGCGCGACGCACGCGCACGGCAGCCGCCGCGTGCGTCGCGCACCTCACCACTTCAGTTGTTTCGAGAGAAGCTGTGCGGCCGCGCGCGCATATCGCTCTCCACGTCATACATATCGCGAACTCTACCAACTACATGTACTCCATAAAGCTACAAAATGTCCCAAGATCACAGCAAACAGAGACGTAACGAACACCTCCTGAAGAACCTCCCGACTGAAGTACTCCTCAAAGCGCGCAGCACTTTATTCTCTTTGAGCGGTGCATTGAAACCAAAACATGAACATCAACGACCGAAACCCACAAAGCAAGAGCTTAAAGAAAAGAAAAACCACGAAAGATTAAAAAGTAGCAGATCAGAACCCGAATTTAGTGAAGTTCGAAAAAAACACAGAAGTCGTGTAGAAGAGGGGACGAGTCGTGATTATTTGAGTGTTGTGAGACCGAGGCCGATGTCTGTTGGAACGGGGAAGCAGTATGATAGGGACTTAGAAAATTACCGATGTGGAAGTTATCCAAGGGACGTATCGCCAATGCCGCAGAGAAATTTTGATTCTAGCGAGGAAGTGTGCTTGCAATCGAGACTTGTCATCCCTGTTGGAGACAGGCTTAGCAGTAATCAAGATGTGCACATGCAAGACGCCAACGAAAGGCCGCGAAAAAAATTATCGTTTCGAGAACCAGAAATTGTAATTTCTAGCGATCGCAACGGAAGTGCTACACTGGGACGATCTCATAAACTCATGGGTGTCAACAGTCTGACTCGAAGATCAAATAGAGTATCAATGAGGTCCGAGCCACTTTCTTCTAGTTTAGACGGATTGGATTCTGATTTAGAGGTGAGTCCGCTTTAATGCTTTTATCACTGAACAATACCGTCCAAAATATTACGGCAAAAGCAACGTAGTATCATGTCCAGTATATATTTATTAGTGCAGTAAAATAATTTGTCGGTGTAATAACAATGTCTGCTTGAAATTAACCGTCTAGATGACTTCATGGAATCACGACGTTGAAGCCGTAGTGTTTAGAACAGTAAAATCATGGCTAGTACCAAGAGACGTTAAATAAAGCCCCGCAATAATAATTACGTCAACCCGGAGAAGTTCCAACTCGTATACATGAAAGCAAAGAAATGAGCATGAGAGTGATGTGGTAAAGGTGATATATGATCATTGACCGAGCCGTGGCGGGTGCCGTATAAGTGACGGAATTGTTCCATGTTTATTTTGATTTACCTCGGCCTCATCCAAGGACCGCTGTTGCCGCACGCGGAAGCGATTCTTTTTTTATCGAGCTCTCCAGTGACATGTTTGCGTATTATTTCGCTCCGATGTGATCTTACGTCAAGGGCAATACTTCCATCGTCGGGTCTATTTATTATTTTGAAAACTTACGCAAAGTGCATGTTTGCTTTAGTATTTCGAAACTGCCGTCGCCAACGTGTGAATTACGCACAAGAATAGTTACTAAAACCCAGTGTTGCTATCATTAATTCACTCGATGCGTTTACCTACGCTTTAAATCAACATACAAAGAGCTAATGGAGTGAAATGGATAATAAGTATAATGCATAAATGTATAAAGCTTGCATGTGGGTAGATATACCGAACTCTCCGGTGAAGATATCATCAATAAGAATTTAGATGTAGGAAGACAGACAGACACAGGAAAATATGCCTTCTTCTTTTAAAGGTATACAATCAGTTTTCAATGTAAGTATCACATTAAAAATAAGAAATTCTATATATTCTAGAAATGTATGTACAAAGTAATGTTTATGTTATGTAGATAGGTATTTAACTAATCGATAACCCACCAGCTCTCAAATTTTGTACTCTTGACAGTATATTACTACTTATGTTTATTTATTTCTGCCATCGATCAATCAAAAGTTATCGGTTCGTGATCGTCTATAATCAATCTATGGGCCAAAAATATCTCACGGATAGTGTGATTCTCTTCGTCTGTGATTACTTAATAAATTGGGCTTTCGTTGACAATGATAATATAATATAAGATAATATTTATTACCAAAAGAATAATTTTCAAATACACTAAAATGCATTAGAAAACACTGGTAATAATATAAAACTTAATTAAAGAAACACGATTACATTTGTGTAGGTACTAGCAGGTCCCAAACTAGGCAGAGCCTGTATCTTGGTGACCTGGTTCCATCGGGTTACAGGTTCCGATTTCGCGCTCTTACGAGAATAGCATATAAGCTTAAGAATTGATTTTGACAAACAAAAAAAATAAAAATATAAAAATTTGTGGTGTGGCTCGAAACAGAAAGCAAGTAAAATAATTTAAAAAAATATGTTAGGTAAGCTTTCCTTGTAGGGGCTTTATTACGTTACCTACAGCGAAAATTTACAGCGCTTTATGTAGAAAAAGAACATCTGTAACTTTTATAACATTAAAACGCTATTAAATGTAGTTAAAATACTCATTGATTTCTTCAAATAGTAATAGTTAATAATTATTTCTTCGTTTTTGCTTTCTTCATTTAGCTAAGCTATTAGCGCATAATTCGTTGGCATAATTATAGTTATTTTCTACGTAATACACCACAATTTTATTATGAATGTCTAAAACTTTAAGCGGTCATTGTACTCATCATTATGAAGAACTTTGCCTATGGGGTCAACCCTGAAATCGCGAAAAAAAACCAGCTGTTCCATACATTTTGTCCAAGGTCAATTAACTTTTTGTAAGGAACAACTGTTTTTTTTCGCGATTTGAGGGTTGACCCCATAGGAAAAGTTCTTCATAATGATGAGTACAATGACCGCTTAAAGTTTTAGACATTCATTAAAAAAATTGTGGTGTATATTTATTTTAATACCAAGGGTTCCGTACCATAAAAGGAAAAAGGAACCCTTACAGAATCACTGCGTTGTCCGTTTGTCCGTCGCGTCGGTCTGTCAAGACCTTTATCTCAGGGATTCGTGAAGATTTCAAGTTTAAATTAATAGCAAATACAAAGGGACCGTACCCTCAAAGCTGTAAAAAAACAAGATTCTAAGTAATAACAATCAAAATCAATCAAACAGTCAAAATACGGTAATTTTATGCTTTAATTGTTGGTACTTATAGGGTCTCGTTCTCTTGAAGCACAAATTAAGAGAAAAATCAGATTATTATGTTATATCACATAAAAATCAAGTTTTTGCGATTACAAACTTACATGTTACAGTTAGTAAATCTACTAGGTTTAACGATCTGTGGACGAAAATGTTTTCATCCACTTTCTTAAGTTTGTACCTGACTTATATTTTCGTTAAACTTTGCCAGTTATTCAACCGCTAAACAGTAGTGTGCAAGCATTACTGCGTTCCGGTTTGAAGGGCAATGTTACCAGAAAAATTACTGGGTATGAAGAAATTCAACATCTAATATTATCTCAGGGTGACGAGCGCAGTGCAGTGCGGCGCAGGATTGTGTTCGCAAGTTCACAATTCTAGCACTGCTACTGTTAGTGGCAGGTGTGACGCTTACCACGCCTTGCACGTCTCGTCACGTGAATGTATTAAAAAAAAAACACATTTTCGGTGGGGTCATTCTGGTAGTATGGAAAACTCGTTGAGCGAGTCCAACTCTCACTTGACGGCTTTATACTATTTGTTTAAACAAGAGTCGATATTTTGAAGGTTGCATAAAAAACCGTGTTTAGATCCAGATCTGATCCAGAAAGCAGACGTTCTTGGAAACAACACGGTTGATGTTTATCTGGTCGATATGTTTGTAGTCCCCCTTATGATAAGAGTGCGTCACAAGACACCTTCTTGTTAATTGACATCCATTAGCCGATTCGGTGGTACACTAGTAACTAAATACATTGTACACAATTAACACAGCAAGGTCACTTAGCAATTATTATTTGTCCTTTTTTCAAATAAATACACCACGTAGGTATATCTGAGCAAATCTATGAATTGTTAAAAGGCTTCTGATGAAAGGTAATTTATCAATGTCAGAGTCGGATCCCGTGGCATTTGATTCTCAAATTCGACCCTCAAACTAGCCTGAGATATATCGTCCATCCCATCCTAAATCCTTTCAAAGTCGGGCAAAGGTCTATCTTTAGATTCATCTTTTCAATCGCTTCTCATAGTCGACTGATGTCTTAAATTGTAGCAGTGGTTAAGATTTTACGTCATTTTATAAACCACTAAGTTGAATCTGTCAAGAAATGTTGTTTCAGTTGCTATTGGGTTTTGGTAAGCACTCATTTCGTTTACCCCCAATCTCAACTTGGGTTGTTTACTAAATATATAAAATGTTGTTGTAACAGGTGAGCTCAGATATCGATATTCGGTTTCGGTATCCTCTCTCACCTAGGGATTAGCCTCGGCATTATGAATAGTTTGATTTACTGCGGCAGGGGAGAAGCCGGCAGTAAGCACGTGCTATCTCTTTTATATACCAAGACGTTTTCAAGTAACCACGTACAGAAGCTTTTAACCTAAACCAACCGCATTTCTTTGACCTCACTATTATAGCGACGGTGCCAACGAAAATAGACGACTGACGCATTCACGGCTATGAAGTAAAAAATATATAATCAGCATAAAGGTCATTGTCTCATTCTGACCGACATTTTGTGATGTCGCATCTCAATTTAGGATTGCGAATAACCCGGATATTTTAGTAGTGGTAGGACTATACTGCAGAGTCCGCCTGGGGAAGTACCACACCTTTGCCAGTTACGCCAGTTATTCAACCGCCAAGCAGTAGTGTGCAAGCATTACTGTGTTCCGGTTTGAAGGGCAATGTTACCAGAGAAATTACTGGGTATGAAGAGACATAAGATCTAATATCTCAGGGTGACGAGCGCAGTGCAGGGCGGCGCAGGATTGTGTTCGCAAGTTCACAATTCTAGAACTGCTACTGTGAGTGGCAAGCGTGACGCTTCCCATCAGATGAACGTCTTGCTCGTCTCGTCATTTGATTGAATAAAATAAAAGTTTCCTCGGATATAAGCTGTATGAAGAGAAGACGACGAAATGGACTAATCAAAATTCGAGCGTATACTAAAATCACGAAAAACCAATTATAATGCAACTGATGGGATTGCTTGATTTTTGTACGTCTCTCTTCCGCTCCAGCCTTTGCTCGCTCATTCCCAATGTAGGGGATTCCAAAAAATAATATAGCGAAATATTTGAGCACCTAGAATAAATGATTTAATAAAATCTAGAGAATCGTAAAAGTCACGTAAGCTACGTACATTTTTTTTGAATATTTTTGTATGAAGTCATTCCACACTTATGCCACACTTATGCCGGAGGTCATTATTTTTCTTCCTGTTTAAGCTTTAAAAACATAGCTACGTAATTATTGTCAACAGTTTACTAAAGGTAAAATTGCAAGTCAGTAATTAAAACCTAATATTTTGTAACAATGTTTAACGCAATATGAGCGTTAGTTATTTTAATTATAGTGAAAAGTATCCAATACATCATCAATTTAATGTATTTCGACCATCTATCAGTGTCAAAGTTTGTTATTATTCCCACAAATAGCTTTGAACATGGGGCCTACCACAATTACAAAATATTTTTTTACTTTAATACCACACTGAGCTTTGTGTTGCTCTCCTTACTGTTATAGAGCGAAGCAAAGGTGAATATATGATGCTAGTAATGTTTTTGGAGTCGTAGAATCGTAGTAGCCCCCAGGATATTTTACAAAGTTGAGTAATTACTTCGTAGCTCTCAGTTTGGCAACTTCATGACGACGGATAGCTATGAAAGATGACAAAATCCCGAGAATTGTTAAGTCGTAAATGTACCTATACCTAATACTGGGTTTACTTTTATAAATCTCAGAACCTATCTTTTCGTTCTGGATTCTCATTTATATTTGCGTTTGCGTAACGTATGTACCTTACGTACCAAATATTAGATTCTACACGTGACCAAAATGCTGGTCTTTATTTGGGGCAGAAAATTTGCCTCGCAATCCAGCGAGGCAACGTGGCCAGCATTTTGGGCACATTACCCGAAATTAGAGATCGTTTAAACTATCTATAGGTTTCCTACGTAGAGATAGTTTAAATGGTCTCTTATATATCGATTATTTAATTTAATTTTAGTTTTGATTAGTTTAATTAGTTAGTTAATATTTATTTTATAACTCGCTCTTTGTATGTATGTAAATAAAATATTCGATTATTTAGTAGAGTATAGAAACTTGTGTGAATTTAAATGTTAATAATACGCTTTAAAAAACAGTTGAAAAACAACGCTTTTCCAGTTATTTTGATTTATTCCAGTAATTTTGATTTAAAACCCAAACTACTACACCGATTTCGATTAAAATTTTATGGGGTCTGAAGTATGACCTACTAATCAAAAAAAACATCTAAATCGATTCTCAATTTCCGGAGTAATCGTGTAACATACATTCCAAAAAATAAAGTCGAATTGAAAACCTTCTCCATTTTTGTAGCAGTATAAATAAATAAATATCGTTGGACATATTTCACACAGCGCCATCTAGCCCCAAACTAAACTAAGGTTTTAATATGGAAACCAGATAGCTAATAGAATACTTAATATCCTTTTTTTTATACATACTTATATTACATACTATACCCCACCGACCTCTATTATACTTACCTTGTATTATAGAGGTCAGTGCTACACCCAGACATAGAACAAACATCTATGTTCATCACATAAATATTTGCCCTGAGGGTATATAAGTAGAGATGTGGTCAATCGCCTAGGTACTCAACCATTAAGAAGCCATTAAAAGTTAAACTTCGCAGAAGGCCCACGACACGGCGCACCACTACCTCGCGCACGCATTTCAATGTTTTTAAAGCTATAAATTAACTTACTTTATTGAAAATCGCAATCGGCAAAGTTGCTAGGCTAACATTAGAAAAAGTTCTGCAAAGAATATTGTTTAGATTGTAGCACAATGGGCGATTTTATGACAGCTAATTAAAAATAAAAATATAGTTCCTAAAATCCGATAGACAGCGACGAAGAGACATGGCCCTGAACAGTTTTACTATCTAGTCTGTGGTTCTGAAGTTATTGAACGAATAAAGCAAAGTAAAAAGGTCAAAAAATTTGAAGTAACCTTATTTCATTTATATCAGATCTGTCATACGTTGTTTGTGTTTATTGTTTGTCTAGCATAGTATTTGCCCATACTATTTCTTAAGCTTTCGTTATACCACGCAAATTAGTTAGTGCGCCTTGCCAAATGATTAGTTAATTACTATCAATAAAAATAACAATAACTATCAACAAAAAATTGTAACAATAACGTAACGTAACAATAATAATTTATCTGAATTTCAACAAAATGACCTACTACCGAAATTCAACACTCAACGAACGTGAACTGTAAAAAGAAGCAGTGAAGGTGAGTGAACTGCTTTTCCCAAGAAAAATGCGAAAAATAGTGGGCCATATCTCGCCAGCGTGGCCTATCCTTTGGCTGTAGAACTACGTTCTGACAGCTGGCAGAAAACTTCCCATTGAACTTAGATAGTTATAGGCAAACATAAAATCCCAGTTTGAATAGATTTATTGTTCGTTGTGAGTTGTGACTAATTATTGTCACTGTCATCTTATGTAGAAGAATTGTATACTCTCGGCGTGACAACTAGAGTGACATCTAGAGCGAGAGCTAACGGCAATTTCCACTGAAGTTAAAATACTTCAGTGGAAATTGCCGTTGGTAGGTTTCCACATTTTCCACATTTTCTGCTCCACATTCTTTACTTAGGTTACAAAAAAATCGGTTGTTTGGTTTTTTAAACTTTTCTGTACATAAAATATAATGGTTCAAAACGTTTATTACAGGTATACAATAGGCTAGATGACTGGTTTTTTTTTATTGTCCTATTAAAATGTGGCCCATAAATATAGTTTATTAATGAAAAGAAAATGAAAATCTGATCAAAAATAAGCAACTTATATTAAAATGTGGCCCATAAATATAGCTTATTAATGAGAAGAAAATGAAAATCTGATCAAAAATAAGCAACTTATAAGCATTTTAATATCATGCTAGACTGAGAGGCGAAACAGCAAATCGTGACGCCATATAAATTCTATTCTGACAAGTAAGGCGTGACGTAATTTTTTGTTTTGTGGGAAAGTGACAGAGTTGGCTCTACCAAAAACTTTAAACGCTTATATATCAGATCATTAATAACCGATTTAAATTATTTTTTCAAGCATACTATATTTATTTAAATTCTTCATCAACGCTATTGCTTTCAACGATTTAAACATCAGTCATCTATCCTATTCAAAGAAGTTAAATAATAATAATAGTTTAATAGTTTATCATATAATTATATACTTAACTACTTTAGCAATCAAACTAATAGGTTAATGTATTAAGTAGGTAGTTCGAGTAGATTGCTAATATAACGACGATTATATCTCGCTTAGTTAGGATGAATAAACACAATTTAGGTACAAATAGGTCACATAATGTGTAAGAAGATTGATAAAAAATATTTACTGTTTAACCAGATATTAATTTTATGAAATAAAATGGCTGAAAAGTAATATAACATCTCCTTATTAGTATCTCTGACAGCGACGCTGTTTTTACCTTTCCGGCACAAACAATGTTTTACGTTTTTTACGGTTTAGATTCAGGCATAAACCAAAAGTTATAATCTTAAAGTACTTATCACATAATCTTTAACATCATTTAAAATTTTAGGTCATCATTTAAACAATTACTATGTTATCACCAGAGATAAAATCAGCTGTTATAAGCAAAAATATCACTTAAAGCCGTCACACACGATGAAGGTGCTATATAATATTTCATGTTAGCTTAAACATATTTCAATTTCGCTACTCATACAAAACAAATGACTAACAAGTGACGAAGATAATTTTTGTTTCAAAAATGTATGGAGAGCAATATTTAATCTTAACATGAAATATTATAGCATCTTCGTCGTCTGTGACGGCCTTTAAGTTCAACAAAATGTAGGACTGAGCTGTTTTTTTGCGATTCCGTAGATGGTCGCGTAGCAAGTTGGTAACAATGATGATTTGCGCTAAAAAAGAAAGTTGGTGTAGTGATAGGATCTATTGCAGCCGCCTGGGAAAGAAAATTTAGCCTTTTATTCAACCACCAAGCAGTAGTGTGCAAGCATTACTGTGTTTCGGTTCGAAGGGCAATTTTACTGGGCATGAAGAGATCTGATATCTAATATTTCAGGTGACGAGCACAGAGCAGTGCGGCACATGATTTGGTTCGCAAATTCACAATTCTGGCACAGCTACAGTTATGGGCATAGGCGTCATGCTTACCACTAGGCGAACGTCTTGCTCGTTTCGACATTCTATAAATAAAAGAAAAGAAATCTTTATACAAATCAGGTGCTGTCTCTTTAGCTATCGACGTCGTGTCTCCTTATGAAAACGTACAAAAACTGCAATATCTAGCCGGTGATCTCTGGCTGGCGTCCAAGGTGCGGCTCAGAAGCCGATGTCTAGTATCCACTTGCCCCACTCTGCTATTTCATGCCAAATTGATGCTCAATTTCCCCAATTGAGAATGTTGTGTGATCTGGACAATATTCAGATTCGCCAGTCAATGATGCTCTAAAAACCGGATCTTAAATACTTTAGTCATTGGTAAACAGTTGAACACTGTTACAATATGTTTATAGTAATAAGAATGTTTGCATAAGTTTTCAGTTACGGTGCGAGTATTTTTTTTGTGAAATTCGCATTCTAATGGAGATCTAGAAGACTAAACATTGGCAGCCAGAAGGATATTTACGCATGTAGCGTAATCAACCTTTTAATAGTCTACTGCTAGACATTGGCCTACCTTCCAAGGGTATTGGGCCATATCCACATTGGGCCAATTGCGGGTTGGTGAATTTACATACGTCATTGATTTTCGTCTCTGGTTCTATGCCGGTTTCCTCACGGTGTTTACCGTCACCGAAATTCTAGTAGTATGAAAAGTCGAAACTTCAAAGAGCTGATTGGTACAGGCCCGGGGTTTGAACCTACGACTTCACGATTTTCATAATCGAGTGCTCTCCCTAGACTACCATGGCTCAATCCAATGTAAAAATTTACGCAAGTCATCATCATCAGGTAAAAGTAGTCCACTCCTGGACGAAGAGCTCCCCCGCGGCTTGGAGACTGCAGAATGCTCGCCACCGTTAACCAAGAGAACGCTGCTGCCAGTCCTGCTGTGGTTATGGATGCAGCTGTAGAATATACTTACGCCCCTTTTACGCATTAACGCGATCCATTTACGCATGTAAATCATATAAATATTGACTTCGTGAAGAGCTCAATGGTAGAAAACCATTTTTCAAACCAAACCGCTATGTGCCTGCGAACCGTCAGGTGTTTCTACATTATTTACAACTCTTCCGATTCTGAGCATAAGCGTTGAAGTGTAAAACGGAATAATCTCTTTCCGACCGTAACTCGGATAGGGACGCGGCCATGACGGAGCGAATCAGACAAATAATTAAACATGTGTCATCTCCCACACACAGTCCTTTCATCTCTCTTTTATCTCTTTTTTGCGAGGATTGTGAGATTACCGTTCCCGATGTATTTACCGATACCCCATGCATTAGGACGACATATTTAATTCTCATTTTAAATAGGACTTGATCGCGTTTTGTTCGCTCTACACAATTTTGTTACTAAAGGCCGTCACAGATGACGAAGATGCTATAATATGTCATTTTAAGATTCAATATCGCTCGCCATACATTTTTGAAATATATATTTTCTTCGTCACTTGTTCGTCATTTGTTTTATATGAGTAGCGATATTAAAATATGTTCTAAAATAACATGAAATATTATAGCATCTTCATCGTGTGTGACGGCTTTAAGTATGGATATATCAATTTATTGGGCTCAATAAGAAACAAATCTAGTTGTTTCCAATTTTGTGTCATTCGATGAATAATTGTGAGATTGACTAAATATAATAAATGTTTTTTTCTCTCACTAATTTTATAAACTACCACATTTTTGGTCCACTAGGTAGTAAGACGCAGCGTAGGAAGGCCTCCTACTTGGTGGACCAACGACATTGTAAAAGTCGCGGGCAACCGGTGGATGGAAATGGCAGGTTGCCGTACAGTGTGGCGGTCTAAGGAGGAGGCCTTCGTTCAGCAGAGCGGAGGTCTCCAGCTGATGATGATGATGAATTTTATAAATGCGAAAGTTTGACGGTGTATTTGTGTGTGTGTTTATTGTTTATTACCTCTTCACGCCAAAACAGCTGAACAGATATGGAGGAAACTTGGAACAGAGATTATTTCGGGAAATAACTTAAAGGCAACTTTTTATAGCTGGCCGTAGTAGTATTTTAATTATAATCCACACCATCCTTACTTATTACCACAGTATGAAATAATTAAACACTTCAAAAATTAAAACCGAAAATCCTCTGCGTTATTATTCATTATACCATATTAAAAACAAAAAAATATATAATGTCTTGTGATGATCGTGAATTTCGAAGAACTAGATTTGTTAAAAATAGCGAATCTTTCATTCAATCATTAGTTGAAATATCGTGGTTCCTTGACATTGATCGCTTGGCGCGGTCACAGCTACGAACTATGTAATAAATAACTCACTCAGCTTGCTTCTGGCCGTTAATAAGCGTACCTACGCACTGTGTAAATAATAATTTACTTTTCTTTAATATTATTATCTATTTTATTTTGCATTTACAGAAAACCTGCAGGCTACTATACAAAAATAGCTTTGTAATTTTACTGAGCTAATTACAAGCTTCTGCTAATAGAAGAGAGTAGAATAATAAATAAAATAAATAAATATAAATGTACTTATTATCTATCTGTATATATAAAATTCAAAGTCCTGACTGAGCTATCAACGCACAGCCTAAACCGCTGGTACTAGTAACATAAACATTTGGAGGATGCGATCTTTGCGAAGTGTAAGTATCCAATCCACTACAAAAGGATTTTCGGAAATTTCACCCCTAAGAGGGTAAACTAGGGGATTAAAATCTGTCAAGTTCGAAATTAGGGTCTTCAAATTTTGTGTTTAGAATGACGGTTTAAAATTAGTTTATAAGTGACTCAGCGTTTTTGAAAATTTCTGCTCGAAGGGGTGAAAAACGGGATGAAGTTGTGTATGGAAAGTCCTTCTTTTTCAAAGTAAAAATCACAATATTTATTTTTAAGGCTCAAGGTTGGAAACTAACGCAACATTTATCGTTGTTTTTTTTTCTAGGCTTAGGAGGGTGAAACGGGGGAAGAAATTTTGTATTTAAGTTGTTCATTCCTAAATAAATTTTGTATTCAAATACAAATAATGAGCACGTGTATTGTGTTATTACTAAGGATTTACTGCTGCTATCTTCTGTATATATAAAATCTGTATATACAAAATTCAAAGTCCTGACTGAGCTATCAACGCACAGCCTAAACCGCTAGTCCTAGAGACATAAAATTTGAAGAGTGTGTTCTTTGTGAAGTGTAGGTATCTACAAAGAAAAGATTTTCAGAAATTTCTCTCCTAAAGGGGAGAAAAATAGGGGATGAAAGTTTATATGAAAGTCCGTCAATTTCGAAATTAGTATCTTCAAATTTTGTGTTTAGAATGACGGTAGCCGGCAAGCCTTAAGAGGGTGTAACGGGGGATGAATTTTTTTTTTTTATTGATCTTTCCTAAATTATGTAGTCAAGTACAAATAATGAGAACGTGTATCGTATTATTACTATATCAATAAACAATTTATAAATAAGTGCTATGTGACGCAAAACTAAAAGAGTAGCAAGTCAACGATACTGCAAAACTTTGCACACTACTGACCACATCCAAAGATGTGAAATTTAGACAAATTTCCTTTTGTAATGTAAGTTCGTACTTAAAGATATTCATTATCCTAAATGGTGATAAAATGGGGGAGAGAAAAAAGGATGTTAGGTTATGGTTTGAAGAGCAACATCTTACATGGTCTATCTTCTTATAAGGTCCTAAGAAAGAATTTCGAAAAATCCTTTCTTAGTACACCCTTCCGCATCGAGACGAATACACCATCCAAATTTCAAGTCTGTACGACCAGCTGTTTGGGCTGTGCGTTGTCTGTCAGTCAGTCACTCAGGAGAGAGCCTTTTATTATACTAGATAGAAGATAGATTGATTGATATTTCGAGCATATTAATTGTATTCAAGATTTAGCTGCAATTAGGCATTTACACCTGGACCTGGGTATGTCCTAAAACTGCAACCAGACCCACCGGAGGATGGGCAGCAGCGTCCTCTCTGTTGACGGAGTGAGCATTCTACGATCCCCAAGCCGCCTGCCAAGCGTGGGGATTAATGCAACACCTCCCTATTAAGGGGAAGCCTTCGTCCAGCAGTGGGCGTATTCTGGCTGACGAGTCATTTACAGACTTCCATCTAGTGACTTGGCCTCGCATGTCGAAAAGAGTAGTACCTAAAGTATTATCTTTATGTTCTGTTGTAGAGTCAAGCCATGAAGATCGTGCGCACCGTAGGCCAGGCGTTCGAGGTTTGCCACAAGATGCAGGTGAACTCGCCTGAACAGCCTGCACCTTCCACATCATCAGCTGTAGACGAAGCTGCCCCTACCGTCAGCGACAACGCCGCTTCCAAAGGTTTGACAAGACCCCGGGAACGTCAGAAACATTTTATGACTAAAAACAATCGTTAACAAGTCATAATTATAAAACAGAGAGCCAATTCAACATGCAAACAAAATGTTTCGTTTCTTTTTGTAACACATTGGAATCCGTATCAGACCGATCACGTACGATATCTGCTTTGATATTCGCATAATCCCCTGTCTGTGGAAGCGATGTGAAATGTAAATGTTAGCTGCATTCCGTTACTTGTTCAGTTCGATAAATTCCGTTTTAACTTTAGTGTTGTGCAGGAAAATAAATATTTCAAAATCAGGAAGGGTTCTTGAACTTTTGCTTTTGCGATTCTATGTTGTGCTTTGCGAATTGTTGACGATATGCCTAAGCGATAGTTTTAAGCATAGCGAAGGTTTAACTCGTAAAATGATGATAGCTAGTTTACTTTTAGTTAATTACAAAATTTAATAGGTGCTTTATAATGATTATTTATCTCAGAGGTGCCACGGCATAGAACCATCGATCCTAAGTTTATAGAAAATTATTATCGCGCCAGATAAAAAAATACTTTTTCTTTACTCATACTCGGAAAGTAGGTCCGAAATTGCCTGAGGAGCGGGTTGAAAGTAATACATTTCAGCCCTAGGGAGAATCACTTTTAACTGACAGTGACTATTGACAAATGACAGACACTCAAATTATTAAAATAAAACTAGTTCTATTTTCACATAAGCTTATTTTATGTTTCCTTGTATTCGTAATAAAAAGCACAGTGTTTACCTCGGGGTTAAAGACTTATTTAGTACCTCGAACTATTAGCGCCCTCGCTACGCTCAGGCGCCAAACCCCGTCTCGGGACTGAATAAGTTACTTTCACCCCTAGGATAACAATGTACAATTCATGAATTAACGTTTGAAATCGGCGTAGTCAAGGCACACATAGCGCGATTTCATGAATGCCTACATTTTGCCAGGGCTTGTTTATTACTTTTCTTGAACTTATTGAAGTTATTGACCAACAACCTTGTAAGCTGCAGAAACTTTGTCGGTAATGTATTGTTTTATATTAATTTTAACAAAATCTATACAGTACAAATAATTTAAATGGGCATTGATGTCAAGAACATATTTCCACAGTTAATAATATCTTTGATAATCAGGTCATTTTATTCACACCTTTATCAACAGTTTTTAATGCATCCAGCAAATCTTTTTATGGTCGTAAAGGTGTTGTCATAAACTTGTTGAGTGAGCCGTAAAGCCAACGTTAGTATCGCCATGCTACTTGCATTATAAAAGGATGTAAAACTATTGCAAGATTATGGGTACCAAAAGAAGTTAAACTTTCTTGTACGTATTTACCAAGACTGTTCTCAATACACTTTCGATTAGTCAGTAAATCAGCTTCTAACTTATTAGATAGTACCATAAGTATACAATTATATTATAATTTCTCTAAAATTGCTTCACACCGCGGCTTAAAAAAATCTTAACGGAAAAACGTAAATAACTGAAATTATAAAATTTCTTTTTACATGGGATTAACGGTCTTGACGCGGTCACGAAAGGGTCTCCATTAGCTTTATATTTGAACGTTTGTATTCAGTGAAGTCCAGTTTGCACGTCCGTTTTAGTACAGTTGTGTTGACGTTTCGATCTTTACGACTAGCATTGGGTAAGAGGTTAATACTAGGGTTGGCATTTTACTTATCCTATTTTCAAGCAGGTTCGTCCTATGAACTATTTTTATTCTCCATAAAATTTGTTAAGGTATCTTGTGGATTTAAAATAAAGCCTGAAAGTCTTCAGTCATCTCAAAAAGCTAAAAATTGTGCTATGGTAAGCTAGCAAAAAACAAAACATTATTTTATCGGGTATAATATGGCAAACAGGCAGTGCGTCGCGTATCCGCGTTCCCAGATTTCGTAGGATTAAATGAGACCTACCATCTTCAGCTTACCTCTGGTAAGAATATTGCAAAAGGTAGCCTGGAAGAGACTTTTTAGCAATAAGACCGCCACTTGTTCCAATATTTCGTCGTCGTCAGCCATAAGACGTCCACTGCTGGACGTAGGCCTCCCAATAGAGGGGTGTTGCCATAATCCCCACGCTTGGCAGGCGGCTTGGGGACCGCAGAATGTTCACAACCGTTAACCAAGAGGACGCCGCTGCCTGTCCTCATCCGGTGGTTCTGGTTGCAGTTTAAGGACATACCCAGGTTCAATATTTGAGTATATTACATTATTTCTGTGTAATTCTTGTTGTGAACATTAAAGAGTTAATCAATCAATCAATAGCTAATCAAGGTCCAGAAATAAACGAACACGTCCAAAAGTTTAACGACGAAGAGAAACTTTCCTTCCTCATTAAATCCAATTCAAATTAAAAGGTTGCTATCTGTATGACTTTCTATATGTTGTGGGAGTAGCAAAACATCAGGCTCTTGATCACAGTGAAAACTTTGTTAAGACAAGATTGCAAAATTTGTGAGAAAAGTTTAGTAACCATACAAAATGGACAGTGAATGTCTGGACTTTTCAGCGTTATTTGTGGTGACTAAATATTTTAGCTCCAAAAACTGGATAGCCAGTACCCTCTTTACCATGAGGGTACACGGGGCCCATGCCCAGGGCCCCCATCTTCAGGGGGCCTCCGAAGGACCGACAATTTCTCTCACATTTATCCTCAAAACCTTTTTTTCGGACACAATCTGTAACAGTGAGGACCTGAGTCTAAAATAAAACTTTTGTCTTAAAATTTAAGTCAAAATTTCGTCGATTTTATTTAACTAAATGAAGTCAAAATCAAGTCAATCTTTGCCTTTTTTCTTTTAGAAGTATAAAATTTCCATATCATTTGACTTGTTTGGCTTAGTCTTAGGGACAAAAGAGCCAGTAGAAAAATGCTTAATTTCGTACATTTAACAATATCGCTAAACGCCAATTGTTTAGGTGTTTTTACCGTTGTTCTTCCGGATAACCTTTTTCTAAAAGCCATTTCCAGGCTATTTCAGGCAAAGTAAGTGTGACACTGACACGGACAGACGACACACAACTTTTTACTTTACGATAAAGAGGAACATTTTTCAACGTTCGCTCCCAGTACCTTACCTTGTGTTGTGTTCTTTCTGACAAAAATAAAGCAATCCCTTTGGTATAAGCTCATGAATTTTGAAACACATAATCTTCCCTGTCTTCCTTTCACATGTCCACGCCTTGTCCTCAAAGATTAACTAGGGGTGTTGATATAAAATCACCATGTTATATAACATAATTATTTTTCTTGAACGTGGGTATAATTAACTTTATGCGTAGTTTTTATGACATCCGACGCATCGCGTACTGGGCAGCTTTTAACGAGCTGCGTCATGCTTTACGGCGGTTACCTTTATTTATGGAATTCACCTGTTCAACGTAAAATAATTATTTTAACAGTTACGTAGAAGTAAAAATATACTCTATCGACTCTCTGGTTACAAAATTCCGTGTTCGTAGAACCTAATATCCTACGAACATTATTTTTTATATTGTTGTTTGCATTAAATCCTATGAAAAAGATACATCAATTACAAGATTTAATGTCTCGGTGAACAAACTAATTACAAAGGTAGGTAATACACAAACAATATAGTACTAAATAGATTAAAAAACTGTTTTAAACTATCACGGTTGGTTACTTATTACAGTTCTATGATATCGGGAGCTCGTTTCACAACATAATCACAGTAAATATCCCTTAAATAATCTTAGAGCTTATTTAAATAATTAGTATTTTTTAAAGTAGTGAAGGATCTGGGGAAATGCATTATGTATTGGAGTGCTTTCCCAGATTGAATGGAAGATTAACAAGTGCTTGATTATTTTATTCCCGTGGAAGAAAAATATGGTGTCAATAAGGACGTAGATTATAAAATAGAAACCTAGTATTTTTTTTTTTTTTTTAATGTTATTTTATTTAGGGACATGGAGTCATTTTTGACTATGTCAGTCCCATAGTATACACACAAAAAATAAATTATACAATACAGACTCTGTCTTTGAAAAGTCCATAGGCAGACACATAGGTTGCAGACGACGACCACCAATAGCCGCGTGGTCGCATGAGTGAATGAACTTTTTAGTATATATCTACTGCTAACTATTATGTATGTAATAAAAAAAAAATAAGTATTTTATCAGCTATCTGGTTTCTATAATACAAGCTTTGTTTAGTATGGGGCTAGAGTTCACTGTGGGAAATGTCCACCAATATGTATTTATGTCCTATTTATTTATTTACTGTTTGTTCTATATTTCTATAACAACAACCTTCGAGCCATGCCAGAAGCCTTCAGTGGCACATTAACTCTGACACTAGGGCTGGCCATTCTTCTTATAAAAACTTACTTTCGCTCATATAACCTCTTTACATAAATAACATTTAAACTCTTGACCCATTTATTATTTTCCGATATCTGTCAAGCGCTTGCGCTGCTATCACCAACCTATATAATGTCACTAATAAGTATATTAGATATAAACGAATCGTGAAATCTTCCACTGTCATGAAGTCAACGCCGAAAACGCCAAAATAAACTGTAAGAGAGTAATTCACGACTTTGCCGTATTGCCCAATTATTTTACCGTTTCACAATTATGAAATAGGTTATTAGCAACGCATTGACTCACTTTGTTTACAATCAACATCAATTTTGTTTATCTACCTCTAAGCCGTGTGCCGTTATTACGTTCTAGCCCCATGCAAAATGTAGGAATTAGTGAGAAAATCGAAGCCGAGCACTGCTTGACAACAAGCACACATTTCCTTAGAACTTTGAGACTGCTCTCGAACTGTAAGCCCGCTTTGACGTATGAAATATTTAGCAGGAACTTTCAGGACTTTATCACACATTTATGATCAAACAGCTGAACCTCCTAAGCGCGTAATGCCTCGGAGCTAAGCTAAATGTTTTCTTTATCCATACTATGTGAACCTTAGCGTACATTAGGTTTATTTCAGGCTCGGTCGTCAGAACATTATTGAGCTTTATGTACTTGACAATTTCAAATACCGTCACTTGAGATATGCGCACGAGAGTAAAAAATACTTTTCTAATAAGATGCTGAATTAAATTTATCTGCAGCGGAATGTTGTTTGCCTCCAGAAGCGGCGTCGGAGTGCGCTAGTTCGGAAGCGGCGGCGTCTACCACACAGGTCATCGTGGAGGAAGCTGCGGGCAGGAAAGAAGAGCAAGCTAGAACCTCGCTCTTCGACCTTCCACCCCCACCGAGAAAAGAGGGCAAACGGAGTGTCCAGGTATAATAGAACTCAGTACTTTATACCTAGTTATTTTTTTGTTGGAGTAAATAGATATTTAAAATTCGTTTTTAACCGACTTCAAAAAGAGGGTTCTGAATTCGACTGTATGGTATGTTGTTTTTTTTTGTTTTTTGTTACGCGATTACTCCGCCAATTATGATGATTTTTGATTTTGTTTATTTATTATGGGTTTTATTATGGAAGGTCATACTTTAAGGTGGTCCCATATAAATATTATGCATATCTTTTTTCCAGTTATTTAGATTTCAATACCAAACTACTGTACAGATATCGATAAAATTTATGTGGGTCCACATCTGAAATATGACCTACCATACAAAAAAAAACATCAAAATCTATTCATAATTGGCAGAGTAATCGCCTAACAAACATTTAAAAAAACCGGCAAATTGAGAACCTCTTTTTTAAAAATCGGTTGAAAAGTGTCTACATTTGCGCAACGCCTAAGATGTGCTCGTACGATCCTAACCTACACACTGCTACAATCATTGTGACGGAAGCGCATATTATTATAAGTACTTACGATATTAATAATATACTAGGTGAAAGTCAAGAAATGTTATTTTCTTACCGGTGAGACCGCAGTGAGAGTAGGCGGTGGTGAAAATAACGATAAGTATTAAAAACGAGGCAGGTATAGTCACAATTTTCCCTTAGCTCCGGGCTCACGCTAAAAATCTGGAACTGAATGAATAAATTCTTTCTTTCATTCATGTCGGAATTTCTTGTGCGAAACGAATAAATTCTATTTCATTCAGCGCGTAACACATTTTTTGTAAATACATAACACAAAATATATAAGAAGTGGAGGCAGATAGCTCGGTGCTCTAGTTTCACTTGCATACTTTGTTGTTGTTTTTGGAGTTATCCATGATTAAAATAATAGCATCAGCCCGCCTAGCACGCGAGCCGTGATAAAAGTCTATCCACTCTTTTTTCCCAGCGAAAACGAGACAGACGTCTCGCTTCTATCTATATTCTAGCTTTATCACGTTCCCGCCAAGGGAAATACCAATTAGTCCTCGGCGCGTGCTAATGGGGCAAGTAAATAGGAATAGAAATATTTTATTACCATATAGACTAGAACAATTTTTACTTAAATTAGGTACAGACTTAAAATCCAGTTTTAACAAAAGATTATTAACGGTAAGCCCCAAACTAGGCGCGAGACCTGTATCTTGGGGCTCACGTGCGTTTGTTACCATACAGAGTTATGTTCAAATTAGTTCAATAACAGCTACTGCTCTAAAAATGCATACAAAAATAAACATTAGTATTATTATTCGTACTAAAAATAATACGTACTCAAGATAATCGCTCTCCCACATCGAAACCGAGAAGCGTAACATAAATCATAACCATAATAATATCATCGGCACGTGAATATATTGGCTCTGAACCGAATAACCACTCGGGTTTTGTGCGCTTATCTCACTGGACACGATCGGAGAATCTGAAATTAAAGACAACAAGGAATGTACCTAAAGTATAAGAGATTTAGCAACTCACGCAAGATACTGTTAAATAAAACTAAAAATAAGGAATACGAATAGGAACGAAAGATTTACGCACTTATAGTAGATTGTCGTCATCATAATCTTAAATCTAAACAGCCCTAGCACCTAGCAAGCGAGCCGAATAAAAGTTTAAACGAGACGAAAACGAGACAGAAGTATCCATATTCTAGCTTTATCACGTTTCCGCGAGGTTAAAGTCCAATTAGTCCTAGGCGCGTTAATTTCATTTCCACTCGTATACCCTTGCAGTGCAATTGAGCCATATCTATCCACTACGCTGGACTAGTTACGGGTTGGTGGACTCACATTCACACACGCCAATGAAATTCTTCTCCGGACGTACCTATGCATGCTTCCTCACGAAATTTTCCTTACCCGAAAGGAGTGACATAATGGGATAAGGATTTGATCATGAAAATCCGTACTAAACACCATGGAAAACCCACCCAGAACTACCGGAGGACGGGCAGCAGCTTCCTCTTGGTTAACGGTGGTGAGCAACCTGCGATTCCCAAACCGCCTGCTAAGCGTGGGGATTATGGCATCCCTCCCTATCCCCTATCTCTATCAAGGGGGAAGCCTTCGTCCAGCAGTGGACGTCTTTTAGCTGTTGATGCGATACTCTCCCTAGTCGTAGTCTTTCCTACTTGTAGCCGAGATTGTTTCTCTTCATCAATAGAAAAAACCAACCATTCGAAAGCGGTTTTCGCCTAATATTACTTCTGCATCTTCACTTATATAATTATAACTTAATAACTTACCTTACCCCAAACTCTCAAGATAAACATTTACCAGTATAAGCTGATCCTCAGACCTTAGAGGCTCGGTATGTTAGGGGGCTCAAGTTATAGTGGACCTTTATATTTTTTTTCATATATTGCGTTATAACAAATACAAATAGTTTATTGATAACACCAAAGTTACACGTCAAATTTCATTAAGTATGTCATAACTTCTATATTCCTGGGCCGATTTTTATAAAATATAGCTTATGTAAAGCGCCGGACTTCATATGTCATATTTCAAGAAACTGCATTCAAATTCGTGCCGTAGTTTCTGAGTTTATCCCGGACAGACAGACAAAAATTTTAAAAACTGTATTTTTGGGTTCTGTTACTCTCATACACTCCTAAAAATTGTTTATTAAATATATCTTCAATATACAGTAATCGTTTCGTTACAGTTTTATTATATGTATATAGAAACATCAAGCGAGACGGCAGTCAAACAAATATATATATAGTCAAAATATTGCACTATTATTTAATATTATATATATATTTTTTTAATCCTAAAGTTCCAGTAGGCAGGCTTTGGTAACAAAATCGAAAAAAAATAGTTTTACCTCGAAAAATCACCGGCCGACCAAACTGACTGACTTGACTTACAAATTTAATTAATATCTGCCCGCAGTAACTATTTCGGCAGGCACATTATAAAATGCTGTTGTCTTTTCGAAGAGTTTATTTCGCCGTTAAGTAAACGTAATATATCTTCACAGTTTATACGTACAGATATTAATTTAACTCTCCTAAATTACGGCAATAAGTCACTTCAAAGTAGCGTAGGCATCTCTTATAAATAGTGCTTCCTTTTGATGGCAGATGAGATTTTTTTAAATAATGTGTAATTTACTTCTGAATATAGGATAACTTGCTAATTCTATTTTCTTCTACGTTGTATCGCTTAGAAATTAATAATTATAGTTTTCACGTTTTGATGACGATGACGTGATCGCATTATGGCGAACAATTTCTAAATTATATTCCTGGGTAACAGTTCAAATGAACCTGGGTATGTCCTTAAGCTGCAACCAGACCCACTGGAGGACGGGCTATCTTGGTTAACGGTGGTGAGCATTCTGCGATCCCCACGCCGCCTGCCAAGCGTAGGGATTATGGCAACACCCCTCTATTGGGAGGCCTACGTACAGCAGTGAACGTCTTATAGCTGACGACGAACAGTTCTAAAATCAAGTCAAATTTATATTATCATGGTTTTACAGTTAATTTTTATTATGATTTTTCATCCGTGGTAGAGGTTAAATATGTATGCTATTTTATTTAGATTTCCCATCACCGCAAAGATTTAAACATTTCATCAAATTACAAACTTGTTCTGATCACAATAGGTACCTACCCTTTGTTTGAAGCACTTGTTGAATTTCCTTTAGCTGGATTATCCGCGTATTTATTCAAGAGACGAAGTTCTGAGACTTTCTTTGTAAGTGTAATGTGTACAGTAAGGGCCGGTTTTTTGATCCGTAGTTAAGCCAACTAATAGTTAAAAACGGTAACAAATTGTTAAAATCCCAATAATTCGGTTTTATGGTTCATAGTTAGCATGAGCAGTGGACTAAAATGTACCTAATGGTAAGCTAGTTAACTATAGTCAGTTTAACAAATGGTTATGTCGATTTTGACCACGGATAAAAAAACCGGCCGTTGTAAGTATATAACCGCCAGAGCGCCCGTGCAACCATGGTTGCACATTCCCCTAAGCAATTATACTTCCTGCAACTCCAGTTGCACGAAATTCGCACCATATGATTTACCTCATAATTTGAATGGAGCGCTCCACAGATGCCGCTAGTGAGTCTGGTAAAAGCTGCGAGAACTATTTACAGGTGGAATATAGATGACAATAGTTAATAGCCATTAATTTATTACTTATCTATTTTTATAACTATTATTTGTTATATACATCATAAACGCAAAAAAAAGTATGAGTTAAAATGATAGAATGATGATGTAGATTTATTATGAGGTACATAATAAATCTACAGGTACATCGTACAATAAAAAATGCATATATAAGAGAGTCACGGGTCATATTTTTTTATTGTCGACAGACAACAGAAAGCCTGTCTTATTAAAACGTGCGTCTTCTAGTTTCCTTGTAGGTGAGCGTACTCCGACGGACCGTAGGTACGCGTAATGTGTTGAAACTTACACAAACAGAAATTCGTTCCAGGGCGTGGAAAAAGAAATTGCAATTTCTCTGGCCAAATGAAAGAAAAATATTTTTTTAAAGCTTTTATTCTCAAAAAAAATACTGTCGAAATTTACTTTGTATCATTTTCTATTCAGAAATGTTTCGTCAAATTACAGGAGCGGGAAAATACTATTGAGTGTATCCAACGGCATCATCGATACGACGTTGAAAAGTATCAAACTAGACAGGATTTATTCTAGATTCAACTCTTTCCTATGTATATTCTTCTGGAATACATCTTACTTACATTGCTTGATATTTCCTTTTTTACTTATATAATTAAGCTAATCTGTAATTCAACCCTCAGGGTCTTGAGTCTAACGTACCAAATGACCTTAAACTGATATCTGATAGTTACTTAATACCATTCTATGTTACCTTTACAATACTGACAACAAGCTACAGCCTTAGAACATTAACACTGTCGAGCTCCAAAATATTTGACAGTGCCGGCGTCATGATGCAAATAAATAATACGCTTTAAAAAAAAAATACAACCGACTTCAACTTGGAAACCTGGATGACATTTTCATATTCTCTAGTAATTTTGATTTCAAAACCTAAAAATAAAAACTACTAAACCGATATCGATAAAATTCATATGGGACCACCTGTGAAGTAATAATACCTACCAAACAAAAAAAGAATCATAAAAATCAGTTCATAATTGGCGGAGTAATCGCGTAACATACATACAAAAAAAACATACAGGCGAATTGAGAACCTCCTTTTTTAAGTCGGTTGATAAACAATGCAAAATCTCTCTCCTAACAATGCTGAAATATCACCACAGTCCGCTGACTTGACGGGAATATTCCAAATGGCGGCAACGAGTTATGAGTTACTTACTTCCTTGGTTTGCTGGGCACCAATCACCAACGAAGCGGACTCCGGCGCTTTTCCTCTTAACTTTTTGTGCAAGTAGGAAAGTCGACAATATAAAAATCATCTTGCATTGGAGATCACTGGTCAGTACCTGATTACTAGCACGAGCGTTCAATATAAGCTGGCGTTTACTGCTTACTCCTGGGTGTCGTTAAAGGCTGCGGCGAGTCGAAGCCTATTCAGAATCCCAGTCACGTTTCTGACTTGCAAGCCTCGCAAGTCTTACGACTGTTGTATACATAGATTGAGCAAGCGACAACAATAATAATAAATAAAAATAATAAAGCCATAATAAAAATGGTAATAATATAGCCATAGTGTCCTGCTCAGTGCTCTCTACGATTTTCACCAGTATAAGTTTAATTTCCTAGGAGGCTTTGCAACACGATGAATTTGCATAATTATAATGTGCAAATTTAATAAATATAAAAAATATTTAAAACTAATTAGATACAAAACAAACCCTAAAATATAATATATACAACTTAAAATAAAAGCCCAATGATCGACGGTAAAGTGGCCAGAATGCTGGTGGCATTACCACTTTGGATGGCAATGCTAAGTTTTTGGCCCCAATATACGTTATATACGTCAGCGTTCCGGTCACCAGAAACCTCGACAAAACGTTTGGCCAGGTCCCCCCTATTATAAAGTTATTATGTGATGAATGAATGGCAAAACGGCGCTTATGACGAAATCTTTTGAGGTTGGTTGAGGGTAACGTGGAGCTGAATGATGTAGCCACGCATGATGAAACCACGCATGCTGCTGAACAAAATAGGCAGTATCCAAAAATGACCCCCTTATTCATTATCTAAGGGATCAAAATGACTAGGCTAGGATTTAGCTCTTTTGATAACATTTCTCTGAGGCTAGACGTGAAAACGTTTACAGAAATGTGTCAAAACCATTTTCCATCGTAAAATAAATATACCTCCTTTGCCCGGAACGCTGCGGAAAGCATTTTTCAACATGCATTTCATTTTTAAAAGGAATTGGTTAAGGCCGTCACACACGATGACGATGCTATTTCATGGTAAGAAAAAAATTCGCTGCCATACAATTTTAAAATATATTATTATTATCTTCGTCATTTGTTTTTTAACGGCTTGTATGACTAGCGATATTGAAATAAATGTTTTCTAACATAACATTAAATATTATAGAATCTTCATCGTGTGTGACGGCTTTTGTAAAATATTGCAATAAGTATTTAATTTCAAAAAACTTCGAACCATGATCTCCAAGCACCCCTTGGAGGATCTAGCTCTCGATATTTTATATATAATCAAAGAAGCAAACATTTGAATAAAAAAAATTAAACCCTGTTTTAATCTTTTATTTTTATTCATTTTGTAAATATATATTGTGATTGGTAGTCTTACTTTCTTATATAGAAGTACAAATCAAAGAAATCAAGAAATCAAAAATCAAAGAAATCCATGCTCATAAATATTTGTAAGGATATCTAAGTACATAACAATTAATTATCCTTAGAAAAAGTTTAAATAGGTAGTCCGATTGATCGAACCACGTGGAGCCTTCTTGAACCTATCTACTCTACAAAACTTCTATTTGCTCTCCGAGATTTACAAGAACAAGTTTCACAAAAGGAATAAATTTAATCATGTAAAATACTTTCTCTAAGCGTTAAAAAATAAACTAACCTTTAGCACTTCTCTTCTGAATATGATCTCTAATTTCATAAAGAACAAAAAGAATATTTGAATATCAGATGGCTTAGGAGAAAGCAATTCATTGTACTAAAGTGAGTAGGTACTTTGACCCTTTCCTATTTTTATTTAATTCTTTCTCCCCCGGCTGAAATTAACAAAACAAGAAAGAATTCTGCAAATTAGTTTGGTTACACGAGAAACTCTCTCCAGATTTTATTAATTGAAAAGTGTAAAAATAAAATATTACAGTTAAACTCTTCATTTTGTGGTGACGGGGCGTCTAGCGAGTTAACGAGTCTTGGATGATACTATGAATACTGATATTATTTACGTTACCTTACTTTACAATATCAAAAATCGTTTCAGTCCAAGCTATTAGATGATTTAATTGAAAATCGTAACGCTTATTGAGAATTTTAAACTTGCAACACCTTGATTTCTGATGATAATATAATAATTTGGTACAATTGATCTGATTGAATTATGGGTCCACGAGGTACAATTGGAACTCTACAACGGCTAATAGTAAAGTCTCGAGTAGGGCCACATGTGTCATTCCAACGAGTCACATACATGGTGACGATGGAGCCGAGAAGTAGATAGTGAACTCATCAACTGCTATAGTAGACTCTTCGAGTTTGGATTCATGTCATTTTCTCACCACCGCTAACAGAGAGGATGTTGCTGCCCGTCCTCCAGTAGTTCTGGATGCACTTTTAGGACATATCTAGACATACATAAATTACGCAATCGCAATTAAATTATAAATGCGAAAATTTGTCGGTATTTGTCGGTGTATGTTTGTGGCCTATGTGCATTTGTGTGTGTATGTTTGTCACCTCTTCATCTCTCAGAATGGAGTTAACTTATTTCTAGAAATGACATAGTCTTCTTTTGATCATCGTCGTGTGAGTGAAATTGCGGGGCTCTGCTAGTACGACAATAAAGTAGGTTGGTTAGTATTTTTTAATTATATTTACTTACTCTGTTAGGGTAAGCGGGAAGGAAAAGGAAGAGAGATCTTTGCTCTGCAGACGACAATTATGGCTAAAATAATAATAATTCTGTTATAGCGCACCATCCCGCCACCGAGTATAAGCCTGCCTGAGCTACCTGATTGCGTGACCAAGGTAGTCGTGCAAGCGGAGCCAACTGAAGCCAGCACGCCGCTGAGCGCCCAGCACCAGCTGCAGCTGCTGAAGGAGAGGCTCGACCAGCAGGCGCAACAGACGCGTGCTGCCGTCGCACAGCTACTGCTGCTGCGAGACCAGCTGGCCGCGGAACAGGCCGCGCGTTGTGAGGCGCAGGTCACTATCACACTGTCACTATCAACATTCTAATAGACCTCAAAAAAGCGACACAGTTTCATTGTTGATGAACGAAATCCTCCGCACGAAACGGCTCGACTTCATTTTTCGAATTGCTAAGCAGTTAAATGCGCTGCGTTGAATGCGCTAGCCAATTTCTTTTAAGCAAGCATGCTCCGTCCTAGACTGCATCTTCGCTTAACATTCGATGAAATGGCGGTCAAACACAACCTTATAATCCATTTAAAAAAGCATCACCACCGTCATCGTCTCCACCATGATTGACTCGTTTCCATCTATAAGAGGTGTAGAGTCTAAGTAGATAAATAGATCATACTCAAGGCTATCGCATCATGCGTTTCATTCAATACCAAGTCGTTGAAGACTTCAGTTTGTAGACCCTTTGTATACTAATTCGATATAATCATACATTCAGATTTCTTGGTTCGGAGTATTATTCGGTGAGCGATCCATATTTTGTAGTCATAATTTTTATGCCAATGTATATAGAAATAAAAACTAGCCTTAAACTTCTTTGAGATAGGTAGTGGATTGGTTTCAGCCCTGCCAGCCTCATCTTAAATCCTTGTCTATAGCTTTGTGCATTTCGAAGAAGGCAATTTTTTTATGGTTTCCGGATATTCCTCAAAAAAACATTTTGTTAAAATTCGGAAACCCAGGGAAACTTAGGAGAAAGAAAAAAATATGAAATTAATTCTAATTATAAAATAACAAAACGTTATAGCCAAATAAATAGAAAGAACACAAGGTAGCACCAATAATTTGAAAATCTGTTTGAGACAGGTCGAATCGTTTTGTCATTGAGTGTGATTGGATTTTCCAGGCGCGCACTCACCAGCTGCTAGTCCATAACAAGGAGCTTCTGGAACACATAGCAGCGTTGGTGGCACACCTGCAGGACCGCGAACGTGGGGTGGCGCGTCCCATCAGCGCCCACCAACTCACGCTCTTGCCCCAGGTAACAATCGTCACAATATGAGAGAGGCTACTCTCCAGTTTGGGTTTTTTAAGAACACACATACTTAAACATAAAAGTCAGTAGAAAGCCTCGCTTATCTCGCTTTTGCGCAGACTTTTCTGTTGCGTCATTATTGTTATGTTGCTGTTTCCTATTATAATATTAAAAATTCGGGAGGCAATAATGTACGACGCAGATAATGTACGGCACGATATTGTACGGCATAATAATGCACAGCATGATTAATTGGTTTACATGTACATCGAATATCATGCTGTGCAATATCGTGCCGTGCAATATCATGCCGTACATTATCGGCTCGGCTCAATAATGCACACCCCGATTAGCAGTTAGGTTCAGGTTTTTATAATGTCAATTTGAGAAATGTACTCGGATTATTGGCTGTACAATACAGGGCCGTACCTTATAGACACGAGCCGATAATGGACGGCCAGTATTGTACGACATGGATTGTACAGCATGATATTCGATGTACATGTACCTACACCAATTATCATGCAGTGCATTATTATGCCGTACATTATCGTGTCGGCAAATATCATGTTGTACATTATAGACACCCAAAAATTCTGGAAGCCACAAAGTTCCATTAACATAAAACAGATATTGGGCCCGCCATTCGAAAGTCGCTATTTGGCAACACCGTGAACCTTAAAAAACCCAAGCTTCAGCAAATGATGTCATATCGTATACCTTTAAGTATATCGTAAGACTTATAAGTACTCTACTATTGATTGGACAGAAATGGTTTTAATGCTTCATAGATTCACGGCTACGGGATTTTATTTTTATATAAACGGTTTTTTTGTCAATCTAAGTATTGTGTTATCTGTAGTATAGAACCTCATAAATCCAGATATGCAACCAGGTTTTCTTGTATTTAACCTGTTTGAGTTCAGAAATTAATAAGACACGGTTTACCCTGTCATATCCTTCACTTGATTTTCCCACTTTTGTCGTGATGAAGTTGTAGTCCTAATTTTTAAATATTAAGCAATGGAACAATATATTTTCATTTCTATACCACTGATTGTAAACTATCTTATTGTTACCAGTAAGTGGTTCTATAAAAACACACGCACAGATACATTTTGTGATAAAATCACTATCGCTGTATAAAATAAGAGAATATTGTCGGCGATATTATCGCTTGCGAAGACGAAGCCAATCCTACTCATATCAATATACTGACAATTTGACAAGGCGTTTGAAATGGAATCCCGGTTAAGCTCGTTGATGATGTTATATTTTAGGACACCATGCATTTTGTGTTGTTTATTTTTTCTTTCAGCATTTTCAATGTTCTCTCACTGTGTTATAATATAATTTTGCTTGCCATTGCTCGCCCGTAGAACCGTTGATTTATGTGCATAATTATTTCCATCTCATTTTGCGTGACGAATATAATTTCTCTCTTATGTTATATAATCTTTTTAATTTAATAATTACATTAATTTATGGTCTAGCCACGATATTGAACTTAAAGCTGTTTTACTATTTATTCTTGTCGTAGCCAGTTCGTAAAAAAATAGCCATATCATTAAAAAGTCGGTCTATTTCATGAGCCATTTTATGATATTTTGTCAGTTGGCAATTGGCCATCACTTTGTGCCCAGCACGGTCAACCCTATGAACGCTGTTTTGTTTGTTATTGGACAGCTTCATTATAATCCCCAAAAATAATCGATCATGGAGTGGCTACTATTTGTACAACTAAACCGTTTTCTTGTTCTTTCAACTAATACATAATATAACTCACAGAATAATTAATGTTGTGACAAAAATTAGTATATAGGTAGGTAGGTCGATTAGACGAGCTTTGCTCTTTATTCCTGAGACCTGAGTATGTCCTTAAACTGCATTCAGAACCACCAGAGGACGGGCAACAGCTTCCTCTCGTTTAACGGTGTGCAGTGGAGAGTATTCTGCGATCCCCAAGCAGCCTGCTAAGCGTGAGGATATTGGCAAGCCCCCCCATTAAGAGGGAGGCCTTCGTCTAGGAGTGGACGCCTTCGGTCTGTTCTTAATTTATACATCAATAAAGGCAAACCTCAAATGACAACCTTCAATAACAAGTAACTTTAAAAAACAAAACCGACTTCAAATGAATATGGGACCACCTCGGGAGCATACCCTTACAAATAAAAAAAAAATTTTCTAAATCGGTCCATAATTGACGGAGAAATCGGTGAACATACATAATAATAAATAAATAAAAACCATACTGGCGAACATAGAACCTCCACCTCCTTTTTTGAAGTCGGTTAAAAATTAAAAAAGCCACTATGAAATCCTTACCAAAGTGTTCACTGATTGAAGTAAAAGTCAAGTAAAAACTGAACTTTCTAGTTATTTTAGAATTTAGACACTATTTATATCGATTATCTGTAATTTCGAGTAGTCTAATAAAATAATATATGGGAAAAAATCGGTAATACTAGGAAACTATAGCCGATCTGTTCGGATCTGAAATTGGAGTCCGTAATGGAAATCTGTAGAATTGGGAAGCATTGTTTTTAAAGAATCAATTCTGCATGTTACTTGTCATTATATCGTTTCCATCGTAACTTTCATTGTTGTCTTTTTATTTGTGCCAAAATGTGTTGTTTCTTTTGTAATTCGTTGTTTTGTTGTGTGTGCCTGCACGAAACCATACTGTTTGAATGTAATGTTAGTAATATTTTATTAATACTTATAAATACGAATGAAAGGTTTCCTCGATGATGAAATGGAACAATAATACTTACTTTTTTTTATCAAACATTCTAATGAAACCTCAAAACAGTTTACTTCGTCGTCGATCTACGAGTAACAATGTCAAACGGGGAAGCCTTATGTTCTTCAATTTCAATATTGTAGTTACTTAGCTCGATTGTGCGTTCTGACTGCCAATTAACACACCTCTCCTAATCTTTGCGTGACGTTAAGCTGAAATTTATCGTGTTTATTTGTTCACGCTGCCGGACACAGAAGGCTGACAGTAGCATCAACAACGACACCAAAATGGATCACTTAGTTGCGAGTAAGGGAATCAGAGCCGCCGCAAGCAGCGATGCTCTTATCGACCTGTTCACACACTCTACCACCGCTCAGCAGAACATTGAAAACAATAACAACCCGCGGCCGACCCCCTACAGTGTGTCACCGGCATCGGAGCTTGCGGACGGCGGCACCACTCCTTGCTTCGGAGGCATGTCCAACGAAGAGATCCAAAATTACCTAATATCCAAATTTCAAGACATGGGGAGCTCTTCCGAAGACACGTCGCCTAAAAAATTTAATGCCAACCAGCAATTCTACCAGAACAGTAACGCTTTCCCTAATATACCGCCACTGACGAACCACTACAGCGCGGCCGATCTGGCGAGCCTGGTCGGACATAGTGCGTATGGGGACGTGCATGCGGGAGCGGTTGAAGCGGCGTTCCGCGCGCAAGCGATGAGCGTCGGCCAGTCCGATAATTCCTTGTTCAGCCCATCAGCATCATCGAAGGACTCGTCCATCGATGAGTGCAGTTCTGATGACGGCGGGATCCCGTTTATAAAGCCGCTGTCGCACAACGGCACGCTGACGGCGACGGGGTCGGACGGGCGCGTGCGGCTCATCGTACCCGTGAGCCCGTCAGAGAGCGTCGCGGAAGTGCGCGCGCCCACGCCCGCGCCCGCTCCCGTCCTGGCCCACCTTCTCACAGTGCCCGCCGCGCCTATCACTCGCACCACCAGCGAGAAGGTGCCCAACCGCAGCGAGATGATGACTGCGTTGCGTTCGCAATGGACCCGCCACACTACCAAGTAGACTACCGTTTCCAAACCGTTCTAGTCTGAGTTCAGTTACCTTAATTGTTATTGTTTATAGAAATAAGTTTTAGTTCAAAGAGTATTTTTAATATTCACAGACAGGAACGATGTATAATTGTCACTTCTAAATGAAATATCTAGGTGGAAGCAGAAATATTTTATGATGACACTTATTTAAACCACGTGAATTTATAAATAGAGTCGCGATTATGACGCACATTTTAGTGTGAGTGTTTACTACTCCCATCGCGAACCATCCCAAATATCACGAAGTACCGACATATCCTTTATCATATCGACATTAAATAGGGTTTAGTTTTATGAGCACTGTAATGGTTATAAAGCAGTCATACTCAAACTGCGGCCCGCTAAGCTTTAAGTGGCTCAACCTGTGTAGCTTTAAATTCTATGTATCGTAAGTATTTAATGCCGAGAGCTATAAAGCTAAAAAGGTGCTTGAACATAATAAGTTTTAAAATTTATTCATATTGTGAGCATACACTCGTTTTTTGCATTGCGGATATCATAATGAATATATTCCAAAATGAATAGCTTGTAACAGGAACCGGTTTACGTGGGTATTATACCTACTATCGAATTAGAGCAATCACAAGCTAGATCAAAGTAGAATAAAATTAGCTCCAACAAAATTATCATCGTTATCACAAAAAAAAACTGTGATAAGATTCTTCATTGGAACCTAAATAATAGAGGTTTTAATTTATGTTGCGACCCTCGCTCACTGTTTTTATAAATATGTAGGTAAGAGGCCCAAATAGTTTGAGTATGCCTGTTATAAAGTGTAAGCAAGTGCAATATTTATGTTGAATGAGCTATAAAAAGTCTAATAATATCATATTTATGTATCGCGTAGCGGAAAAACTTTTATACCTTTGCTTTCTTTTGCCAAAATAAAGAGACCTTCATATAGATGAATCTAGTCATTGTGATAAATGTCTGTTATAAACGCATATATTATAAGAATTTTAATTTCAGATAACTATTAGTAGTTAATGTATTTCACAGGTTATAGAAAAATGCTTTTAAGACCACCCAAGAATTATAACGCTTGGGAGAGCTTATCTGAAATAGACATCTATACAACTTTGTTATAAGATAACACGCTTTAAAAAAATAATACAACCGACTCCAATTTCGACTACCTTCTTCGTATTTTCCAGATATTTTGATCGATTCCAGAAATTTTGATTAAAAAACCAAACTACTAAACAGATTTCGATAAAATTTATGACCACCTCTGAAGTATCACCTACCAAACAAAAAAATAATCATCAATATCTATCCATAATTGGCGGAGTAATCGCGTAACATAGATTAAAAAAAACATACAGTCGAGAACCTCCTTTTTTGAAGTCGGTTGGAAATTAAAATTGTTAACGTTCAATGTATCTCGTAGTAAATTAATATTACTACTGGTACCAAGAAAATATTTTTACTTTAGTATATAATTAGGATAATTATATTGATATTCTTCTATAATGATGTAGATTTTATTGAGCTTATAGGATTTTTTAGAAATGTACTACGTTTACATACCAATTAGGTAGGTACTTAGAAGTTTCATGTAGGTACTTACCTAACAAATGGGTGCCAAAGTGTATAAATGTATTAAATGATGTAAGTAGTTATATTTCCATGGACCAAAGTGAATGGTACCAAAGTGCTATCAGTAGATAAAGTAACAAATGTTTCTATCCGATAAAGATTCTAAATAAATCCGTGTCCAAAAAAAACACAGGACGTCATTCTGATTGGCCCTTGTCGCAGAATCATAGGATGATCGTATCATATTGTTTGTGGAAACTCACGATCTGGGGCCGTACAATGAACGCCTATTCTGGGATTGAATACGCTCAGCTGCCGACGCTGCGCGACTGTGAATTTTATCGCCTCGCAATAAGGTTCGCGGTCGCGCAGTGTCGGCAGCTGAACCTATTCAGTCCCGCTATAAGCGGTTCACGGTACGGCCCCTCGTACACATTATCTTTATCTTAAACTTTGTTTGAAACTAATGTTTGCGTGACTAAATCATAATAAGTACCTACCGTTTTATTTTAAAGTAGATGACCGACTAGGACAGGGGTGGCGAACCTTTATGGATCATCGTTTAGGCAAAAAAAAAAATTATGACGCCGTAGACGTGCTGTCAAATAATTTTGGCATACTATACTAATTATTGGGAAAATAATGAAACTAAATACCTGCTAAATACTATAGGTACGCGCCGCGCCGCGCGTACTCACTCCGTAGCGTAGGGTCCCTCGCGTTCGTTCATAATACTTTAAGACTATATTGAACTTTGTCACTTTGAACTAAAATATAAACCGATTTGCTCGGTGGCGTGCCCAAAATATTGCAAGCCATCAATGGCACGGGTGCCATTGGTTCGCTTTCCCTGGACTGGGACGTCTTTCTTTCTGAACGACGATTGCTGACTGATGACGTAAGAAATACGAAGGATTTTTTTGAACGTTCTTCTTCTTCTTTATCGGCATAGCACTTCGTGCATTCTTCTGTATTTGTGACGTTTTATCTCCTGTTCTACTCTGTTGTACTTTTTATAATAAACATAGGTATTATAAAATAAGTTGGTATAGCAGCCAGAGCCGCGGACGTGTGTGAACCACCAAAGATTATAATATAATAAATAATTTGCCTATACTCATGCCCAAGGTTCTTAGTGGGTAGGCCGCCACTAAAGCGGAGAGTAGCCAACCTGCGATGTTATCCGTTAAAGATTTTCCCTGGGCGAAAAGACTTGTGACCAGCTCTATATTATGTCAGAATATACAGGGATATTGGTAACCTCTTTAAATACGTTTTTGGTACATCAAGATAAACAACTTTTGTTCTAATACTTTTGCTAATTCAATAGTTTTTTTTTTCATACATTTAATTTTTTTTTAAACTCCAGTTCTAAAAAAATTTTGTTCTTCTCAAACTATAGGCAGTCACAGTTCAAGCACAGTGCCGCACCGTAGAACAGTAAACTTAAAATCGTTACTTTAATAGTTAACAGTAAACTTAATAGTAAAACAAACTAGGATAAATATTTTCGTAATATTTTTTATTACGTTTTGGCAACAAAAGTCGTAGAACAAAAGTTGTTTGTCTAGATGTTTGAAGCTGAGCGCAAGTTACCAATATGCCTGTATAATACAAAATTTGCTTTTAAATTAGTATCAATATCTGCGATTCTTTTAGTAGAAATTTGTACACCTAGTAAAAAAGAAAACTGTAATAAGTAGGTACCAACATTATGGCAAATATAAAGAAATTAATTGCAACACATTTTATGATAAAGTACCAAGTCAAATACGAAGAAACGTCAACTGATATTTTAGCATTTTATTTGTCTGTTACATTCTCTAAATACTCTTCTCTAAAGAAAACCAATATCAAACCAGTTCTAGATGCCTCTAGTGAGTTAAACAATCATGTTTTTAGCGTAATAACACCCTTGAAAATAATGGTATCAATAGATATTGCCTGTATCAGTTTTGTAAACAAAGTTTAAAACAATGTGTCACAATTAAAACTAATAATAGAGTACTAATTGTAGTTTTTGTGTATTGATAAGTTTCTTTATAAAAACCCGTGTACGGTAGGTTTATGGTAAATATTTCGCAAGCAATACCTATAAAATGGTATATAATTGTGTCTTTACTGGTTATAGAGGTGGGTTCCCAACGAGTCACACCAAAACGGGTCACACTGTTACTCGTTGGGATTTTCCATTGTGAGAAAAATTGTGAAGAAAAAAAGTGTGACTCGTTTTGGTGTGACTCGTTGGGAACCAACCCACCTCTATAATCAGAAAGACACATTATGAAACTTTTTTCAAAAAAAATCTCCCAACTAGTCACACTTATTGTCATAGTTTGACTTCTTGGGACAAAATAATCCTTTCTCCCAGCGAGTCACATCAATTTTACGCTTGAGTTAGTAGGCAGGTAGGATTCGTACAGTTTTACACTACCAGCTATTAAAAAATATAAATAATGTTACTATAATACCTATAAATCTAGCTTTAACAATGGTATAGCTCAGGGTTAAAACAAAGCAACATGGTCAAGCTATTTTATTTTTTTCCTTTTATTAGGGCAAATTAACAATGTCACAATAAATATTACTTAAAAGATCTTAACTAAATCTATCTTAAATAATTATGACACCATTTACCACAGATTACTAATCAAGTTATATTAATTATATGGGTAAGCAAAGTAACTCTAAGTATACAATTTGAGAAGTAGGTAGGGAATTAGTACTAAGATAATAGTTCAAGCACTTTCGTCTTGAAAATACTAGGTCGCACTGCCGCAATATCTAATGTATGAATTAACTAGCCGGTACAGCGGAGAACGCATACCGGCATGAGTACGGCAACGAGGAGTTGCAAACAGTTGACAAGGTCTGCGGCAATGCGTTCTAGTAGGTATTCTGTAACATATTTTATATCATATCTGTTATGGCATAGGTCATAAAGCAGCATCGCTTCAAGTTATTTACGTCTTGATTCAAGTTTTAGAAGCTCATATATTTCAAGAAGCTTCTCATACGAAGGGCGATTATGAAAACCTTTGTAGTGTATACAACGCAAGTTTTTTTTTTGTACGTTTTCTAGAGCTAGGATCAATAATTAATTTTACTAACTAATTTTTGACTCATTTGCACCAGGTACTGTGAGGGGCGGGTTATTTTCTGACTGACTGATTGTTTTTTTTTAATTATATATTTTTGACTATGTTTTAAATGAACTAAAATATATATATATATATATATATATATATATATATATATATATATCTTTATTGAGCCAAATAGCCTTAGCCTTAGATCAAAATTAACATAACTATATATTGAAACAAAGAATTTATTACAATAATTCAGTACTTTTGACTAAATCTTCTTATAATCAACATAATAAAAGTAATCCTAGGGTCATCTTACACGGGTAGTTAATCTCTTGCTGCACCTTGTATATACTCGTAGAAAGATCCTTTTTTCAAAGTTATAAACATTAGCTGTTCTAGCTAGTGCATATTCATCGACTAGTCCCGTACTACTCCTCTTTTTCACATAATATTATTATACATGGTTCTGAAAAAGTACCTAATGTAGTAATTCATAAGATACATAGATAAGAACAGTCATAACTCGTATTTATGTGAAATAAATGAATCAATTAATAATAATCTTTGTTTAAAATCTTAATAAAGCTACGTTTGCACTGTACGAATGTACCCCACTCACAACTGTACGAATGTACCCCAATACAAATAATCAATAAATTAATTAAAAATGTAAAAGTGCCCGTAAAAATTTGCCCAAAATAGTACGACAAAACTCATTTTAATATGAACCCAAAAATTACTTGCATAGAGCGAAAATACTTAACGGTTTGTTCCAGCGAAGCCAGCAGCCGCACTGCCCCGCCGCCACTTCGTGGTTTGCCTTTACGTATGGGTAGGACTCGAAGGAAACAAATATGATCCCTTCGAGGTCTTTAGTATTGTAGATATGACTACTGTACGAATTCTCCCGCTGTACGAATGCTACCTGCTCTCCCCTACCAATAACGACATTAATACATAGCAAAGCCCGTGAAATGTATAAAAAATACAAAAATAAAGTTTTATTCACGCATTCTTTGAAAATGATTTTTGATAGTTACAATGTTCTTATTTATTTGCCTTTGCTGTCATTGGATATAACACAAGTCAATGAAATCAAGTGCAAGTTTTCAAACAAACTGTTTAGTTGTTCATCTTTTTTTAAGGATTCTGAAAATTTCGCCATTTGTTTTGGTTGTTCGTCAAATTTTTTAGGGATTCTGCAAATTTCGCAAGAAACTTTGATAAGGTTTATTTTGCAAGCTATTGTTCATGTTTTTTAACTTTGAAAAATGATTTCGAATAGGTTTCGCCCTTTCTAAACTTTTGCAACTTTTTTGATGGTTTCTGTTGTGAGCCAGATCTTTGTTACCGTTTTGTTTTGTTTGAAACTGTATAGATACCTACTAAGATATTATATATAGACGTGAAATCAAAAAGATCAAAATGGTTAACAATACATCGGTCTTTTGACTAATCTACTAATTCAATAGTCTTGATTTTAAAGCGTTTATTATATAAAATAAATCTCTATGAACGTGCCTTATAAAACAACGTCTCATGGGCAAGCAATGGCTTAGCAAGTAAGTTTTATTATAAATCAAGCTTGGTGATGGAGTATATAAGCTGGCTATGCTTGGGTTGTATATTATATACTGTACAGCCACTTGTGAGATCACGCGAGGTAAAGTGCGAAGCAAATGAGACCCAACAAGAGTAAGTATAAAGTAGACTATAGCTCTTGGCCTGGCTGATAGTGACACGTATTAAAACAGAAAACAATGATTTCGACGAGTAATGTGCTCCGCTGCCAATATATAAAAGGTTGTTCAATTGTTCATATCGTAAGATCATTCAAAAGTTATCTGGACACGCTAAGATTATCACGCGTGTCCAGGTCAAAAGAGATGTTTAGGCAAATCCGTAATTTCCTATAAATCAACTTTTCAACTTTAAGGTAAACTTTAAGTGAACTTACTTTATAAACGAACAACGTATAGCACAGAAAAGCGAAAGCCCTACTTCTTAGGTAGAACGTCTGTCAAAACAATGTTGTAAAGCAATTGTACGGAAAACAGCTGTCGCCAGTTTCACACTTATTTTCATAGAAACTACGACGAAAAAACGCCAATCATTGGTCGCGCATTTGAAGTAAAACGCTAGAAATGCCATTTTGCAACAGATTAAAATTGATCTAATTACGATGCAATGTGGTTTGGTTTCCTACGCATCTATTTAAATTGTATTTTTGAGTATACTCAGTTTAAAAACATGTATATAGTCATTAAGTCCATTTGCATTTCCGTTCTATTCACTTCTCTCTTCAGTGACGTATAGAGTGTGCTTTTAACTTATAAACTTATGGATAGTAAACCTACCTTACCTACTGTTCGATAAAAAATGTTATGAAAATCACTTAGGCATTTCAAACATATTCTATCAAATATGTACCTACTATTAGTTTTTGTTTTTATGTTGGGTGTACTGGTCTAAATTAACAATTTGCTTACAACAGTTGTCATCAAGTGCAAAGATAGACCGGTGGTTCTCTCTTCTGCCGACCACGCCGACTCTGTCACGCCCGGAGAGCGGATTTCTCTCCGGCGTAGAGGACACCGCCGACGCAGCCACCCTCGCCGAGGCGCGGAGCCTGCTCCTCCAACTGGGCGCCAAGAAGAAACGTCGACTGATCCCTATACGCTTCATGAGAAAAAAAATATTAGTCAATAAACACACACTACTTTAACATCTAGTTAAGAATGCGCGTTGTTCAAGAATAAGGTGTGATGGAATGAGATAAGTGTGAGATGTGTAAAATATTATGCAGAGGGCCTAACATAAATATTTTTAATAATTATTTATTACGTAAACGATAGTAAAATGTATGAAAATTTTTACAATGGATGTCGGACGTGGACTGTTTTTATTTTCATACAATTTATTATCGTTTACGTACTAACTACGTAAGTAATCCTGGCAATAGGCTAGATGACTGGGGTTTTTTTATTGTCCTATTAAAATGTGGCCCATAAATGTAGCTGATTAAAGAAAAGAAAATAAAAATATGAACAAAAATAAGCAACTTATAAGCATTTTAATATTATGCTAGACAGAGAGGCGAAACAGCAAATCGTGACGTCACTTCTCTGTACGCCATATAAATTATATTCTGACAACTAAGGCGTGACGTCATATTTTGTTTCGTGGGAAAGGGACAAAGTTGTCTCTAACAAAAACTTTAAACGCTCATATATCAGAACATTATTAACCGATTTAATTATTTTTTTCAATAAACATACTATATTTACTTAAGTTCTTCATCAAAGCTATTGGTTTCAACGATATAAACATCAGTCATCTACCCTATTCTCATGGTCTATGTATGCCGAATAACAAGGGACGCACCTATGCAACCTACACATATATATTTGCGCCCTTTTTATGCAGCAAACATAGGCGATGTGAATCGAATATAAGGCCTTCTGGTCTAATTCGAACAAATGTCAGCACGAGCACTGAACTAACGAAATTGTTAGCGTTTGTATGCCTTGAAAAACTGTGGAATAAACTAAAAATATACTGCGTAGAGTTTAGTAGAAATTATGATAGAAGACTTGATGATCTCTATTAGTTTTAAACGTATGTGGATGCTAAAGACGGCTGCTAGGTACGCCGCGTATGGCGTAAACCCGCCAGCTATATTGTAATAATATTAAAATGAGCTTTATCGGGTTTTCATTTGCAAATAACTTTAATTATAGTAGGTGCAATTCCATTACCCCGGCATGTAGTAGAGGGCCTAGAGCGAGCGATGACATTCAACTAAGAATGTAGGCACTCCCGCTTTAGTAACGCATTCCAAGCCTCCGTAATGGAAAGGACCTCGTCTATACAAGGCCAAGGGTTTCGTATTAGGCATTTTGATCATAAATCAGATTACTTGCGGGTACTAAACCGAAAGCTCATTGGTACTCGTCAATAGGAACAACTTTCACAAAGATGGGACTAACCCTTTACTCGCGAAAAAATATTATCTGTAGCCAAATAGAGATTGAATAAGCTAAACTATAGCTAGTATACTATATGTACAACTGTAGGTATTACAGTACCAACTTTTCAATCATTTAGTTGAGAGGGAATTACATTTTTATGGAATATATTTCGCACCTAACAATGCGCTGTTGGCTTTGGAAATCTTATGACATAATCAGGTAGAATTTTCAATTTAAAAATGCATGCTCCTCACTCGTAACAAAACATATCATCGGAAATAAAACTAACGGGCACAAATAACGAAGTTATAAAGTTATAACATTTTAGTTTCATGTCAGACGGGAGGGCACTATAGTGGCTAATGATGTCAAAGTACACGATTCCAAATAAAGTTTATACTATGCACGTGTTTTTCTAGAAAGGGACAGATGACTCCCTACCAAATACTTTGAACGCTTAGATTTCAGAACTTTACCAGCCGATTTCAATTTTATTTTTTCGATATAAACATCAGATTAGTTAAACTATATATAATATATATATTTTATTAAAAATATGTATTTCCCTATTGTATAAAAGTATGACAATGTGGAAGTAAAGAAAAGTGGAGGGCGTGCGTTTTTAGAAAAAAATATCTACGTGGACTTCTTAGAGTAAAAAACCACAACTAGGTCCACCAGATTTTTGGATAACACAGTTTTCATTTGCCACCTAGAGTCATATTTCAGCCATATTTTTTTTTAATGTTGGGAAATGCACTTACGCATACGGGAGGGTATCAAGGCGCAGGAGGGTTATGTTGGACTCGATGGCACCCCTACCGACTAAAAACCCAACGGTGTTCCCACACTGCGCCTATTGTCGAGGTCTCGGGTACGCTTTCGCATTCATCCGCGACCTCGACGGCGCTGCCCTTTCGGGCCCACCACGGCGAGCCGGAGCTCCCCCCGCACCGATGCACGATGTATTGGAACACCAGACACATCGTGCATCCTCCACCACGGAGACCATGCCAGCGTGATGGGCGCCGGACGGCCCCACGTCCAACGCCCTGGCCTCCATGCGGCGGGTCAGCTGAGTGGCCCCGCCGCCTGCCACTTCGGCTGCTGGGGATGGGGAGCTCTGGCCCCTCTGGCCTGTCCCCATCCCGCAGCCCCACCACGACACACCCGGTGGATGCCCCCTCAAGGAAAGCCCTTGATGAGGCCACCACCCGGTCGTCTCTCCTCGCTCTCCACTGTGCCCTCTACTGATCAGAGGAACACGCGGAGAGCCCTCATTTCCGGACCAGGTCCGGACCCACGGGCCCAGCCCCTGCCATGGCCCTTGGGAATGGAGAGCTCTGGCCCCTCTGGCCTGTTTCCATACCTCAGGCCCGTGCAGTGGCTCAGCCCCCTCACTGTGGCCGCTTCCGCGGCCCCACCTCGGGTACCTCTTAGCTTCACCGTGGTCCCCCGCCCACGGCTACTAAGCCCCCCCGCCCCGACAAGGCGGGTACCCCCCGGGAGGGGGCGGGGGGTCTATGTCGAGTCCTTTGCGATCTTTGCAACTTAATTATGAATTCTATTCAATTTTCAAGAGTCACAATTTAGAAAGTAGGTGCTGTTGCGCGTTGTGTGATATCAAGGTAATTTGAACAAACTATAATATACTTACCTTAACTTAACTTTGGCGCTGAAGCAGGGGGGTGTCACTCCGCAGTTTAGGTATGTTCGGCCGGAGCTCCAACCGGGAGGACAATACAAGGCTGAAGTCAGTGGCCGCCCGCACGCTAGCCTCGTCGCACGTGACTAAGCATACGTGATAAAAAGAGAAAGATATAGCGAGCGGTATCCAGCGCTGTGCGAGTTGAATTGCTACTTTATTGCCTAGTAGATAGAGGCCTTATTTATTTCAATTCCTTTGCGGAGTGAACTTTCTGTATGGAGTACTATTCTTTATTCTGTGGCTCAAGTAATCAATTAAAGAATAAATATTAGTAAATAATGATAATTATTATTATATATGAATCTTCAAAATTAAATTGATGAATGTTTGATTAAGTATCGTGCGACACATCAAAGTACGTATAAGTAGGTAATTAATTATCGATTAATCAGATCTAGTAGATATCGATTTTATGATTCATTTTCTATACTTAACTGATAATAAATTAAGAAGCACTTAACTGAGTCATATAAGCAAAATATATAATATCATTGCATATAAGTTTATCTCATTAACCTAGCAACTTATTATATCGATCGGTATTGTATTACATTAGAGTTGAGCTAAGAGTCAAATTTAGGTGTAATATGTAATAAAATAATATAAATCAGCTATAAGTACCTACGAGTTAATCTCGAGCTAAGGATTACAAACTGAATCAAACAGATCACATTTTATGGTAAACAATACCATGTGGTGGAACTTGGGACTAAACCTTTGGTTCTCGAGTTCCACTCGCGCGTTACGTATTTTTTTGTTTATACCTCACAAGCTCGGTAAGATTCTGTTTATCATTCGAAACCTGCCCGCTTAGCACGCGAGCCGTGATAAACGTCTATCCACTCTTTTCCCCCGCGAAAACGAGAGAGACGTATTCATATTCTAGCTTAATCACTTTCCCGCGTGGGGAAAGACCAATAAGTCCTCGGCGCGTGCCTGAGTGCAAAAGTGAATTTTATCCGCTAGCGTGGAAAGAGTTTATAAAATTCAAACCAATAACTTTCTATACCGCCAGTCCACTGAAAATCTTGGAGGACTTAGCACCTCTACCACTGAAAATGCATAATTAAGTAATACTTATTTTATGGTAGTGCGTCAACATATTTTTTTTGAATAATCGCACTGGCCAGCAAAACGACTGCATGCAAAAAAAACTCTAGCTTTTTCCTCACTGTTGTGAGGTGAAAAGTTGAATGATATGCTCGGCAGCAAAGTTATTCTGCGTCTCGTACATTTGAAACCCTAGCTACGCTCAGGATTCTATATTTGAACCACTCGCGTATCTCGTGGTTTAATCCTAGAATCCTTCACTTGCTCAGGTTTCAATACAAGTAGGTACCTACTCGCGCCAAAAAACAGCTTTGCAACCTTTGTATAACAAATATTATATAAGTAAATTATATGCTAGCGTTTGACCGCTAACTTGCCTGCGGTCTACGTAGGAACACGCTTGCCTAAAACAAACCTATTCATATAATCGATTCACATAATGATAATTTATCTAGCTAAATGGTCTATTTTAAGACTGAAGTTGGCTTTAAGACAGTTTTCTTGAACAACGCGCATGGTTACTAGGGTACTTAGTGCAATTGGAAGTAATTAGATAACCTGGATATTCGAATACCTGGATGACATCTACATATTTTCTAGTAATTTTGATTGAAAAACCAAACTACTGAACCGATTTCAATAAAATGTATATGGGACTACCTCTGAAGTATTGCCTACCAAACAAAAATAGAATCATCAAAATCAAGTCTACATCAAAATCATAATTGGCGCAGTAATCGCGTAACATACATACAAAAAAAACATACTGTCGAATTGAGTACCTCCTTTTTAAAGACGGTTGGAAAAAAGGCTGATTATAAACATAATTACACGTAATTATAGAGCACCCTGCGCCGAATGATGATGATGATGATAAAAAGTAGCCTATATTATCTTATTACGCTGGATATAAGCAATCTCAATTTCTAGTTTCATACAAATCCGTTCATTCGTTTTGGCGTGAAGAAGTCTTTGAGGACACGGGGCTTTGTAGCGAATGCTTAGTACCAATACATGTTGTGTAATCCTACTAATTAGTGATTAGTATTAGTAAATGACAGTGCAAATAAATAGAAAACCCGATCCTATTTACTATGTGGTAAGTATCATATAAGTATTAAACGACTAGTACTAATGAGAAGTACGAAACCCGTGTAATATGCGTTCCAATGTTGTTTTACTATTAGATTACACGGGCTTCGTCCTTCTCATAATCGGTTAATATCAATATGACACTTGCCGATTAGTAAATAGGATCGGATTCTATTCACTAAGTAAGTAAGTTCGTATAGGCTGAGTGGCCAGCCCTAGTGTCAGAGTTAATGTGCCGCCCGAAGGCCTCTGACATGGCTGACGGTTGTGGTTATAGAAACTAGAACAAACAACCGGGACCAACAATTTAAAGTGTCATCCGATCCACGGTAGCGCTCAGAAATAAATGCCACTCACGGTCACCCATCCGAAGACTGACCGGACCGTCCGTTGCTTAACATTGGTGATCGTTTAGAATCACCTAGACAAGCTACGCCACGAGCACTACTATTCACTTGCTCTGTAACTTACTAATATTAACTAATTGGAACGTTTACACGAAATATATTCGTACTAAGAATGAATACGAAGCACAAGCTACGAAGCTCCGTGTAATCCAGTCATAATCAATGCATAATGCTCACCATGCACACTTATCTTGAAAATTCTGAAGCATTAATATGTAGTAGATTACTCACCTAGGGATCAAAGTATCGAGCTTAGAAGCTCATGCCGAGGAGACAAACATGTGATCTGCTTTTTTACTTGTTCCCGTGGTGTGTATACGATTTTACGTGCCGCTTCAGGGAGCAAGTGGTTCCTTTCGCTCTGCGTAGCTTGGCTAAATTAGCCACTTTAGCTCCGCAAGCACGTAAAATGTTTTTCATGTTACGTAGAAAAAATAATCCAAAATAAACTGGCTGTCTTTCACTGTCACTGCTTAGACATTTTCACAGAATCCATTTGCATTTGATTCAATCACAGCCTTTGTTCTTAAGGTGATCCAGTGCCTAATTTTCATACAAATTTGTTCTACAAGAACTTGAAAAGTAAATTCGAGACATTTGAAATAAACCTAGAGGAATAAAGTTCTATCGAAAATGAGTCTAGAAGCTTTAAATTTTACATGAAGTTTTGTATACTCATATCAGAATATCTACGTTACTTTAATAGGAGATTTTTTGGAAAATACTTCCTATGTAATGAGGCGTATTAGTTCGGACTGCAATCACGTGAGGAATGACAGACAGCTCGCGTTGACGGAAAGCAATAAAGGATTAGGTAATTTCCCATATAATGTAGGTGGCTTAGTGGTACCAATTTTCCATACCTTCTTCTATCAACTAGGCCAAAATGTTATAAGCCTCTACACACTTGCGAGGCCGAAGGCCACGGCCATTAATTCGTAGATATTAAGATAAAATAAAATTCAATGCAATTCTGTCTTAATAACAATAATCAATAATATATAATTATTATGTTATATAAATGCATTTTAAGTGATCTCATCTCCTGATCGATAAATTCATGACCTAGTTAATATCATACCATAATTACAATAGGCATAAAATACACGTTAGCTTTGATAATTTAGTCGATTTACACTTCAGGTAAGTATCAAGACTAAAAAAAATTTGCTTTGTGTTGGTACTACTTTTTAAATGATGCTAATAGTTTAAATAAGTTAGTACTTATTGTATTTTTATTATGTTATGAGTCGCGTTTAGGTGCTTAGTTTAAGTGGATAGATATAATATAGTTGTGCTTGTATCACATAAAACCTTCAGCACGAGCTGAGCTGCGCTGAGCACGAGTAGGAAGTCTTCAATCTTAACTAGACCTCTTGTGAAAGAGTTTAACAATGTTGTAAGGTTCAATGTTGAGAGCTAGCAAGGTTGAGGTTACATTTGATTAAACTAATATGGAACTCTTAATTCCTTACTCTGGTATAGTGGAGTCTAGAGTGAAAATCATATTTCATTTTCACTATGGAGGGTTCCTTACTCTGTGATGATCACTTTTAAATGGTTTGTAAAATATAGATAATCGACAAACTGATGTGTTATTTTAAACCAACAATGATTGCAAATTCAAACAGGAGAGCCAAAAAGACATCTTTTTGTCCTTAGGCTTATTAAAAAAAACTACTTGGAAGTTCCTCTACGCTCTCCTGTTTGAATTTGCAATCATTGTTGGTTATATAATAATAATAATAATACATTACTGACAATGGGTTGCCGTGTTGAGGTGTACAACTGTCCATAAAACCTCTCGAGCTCTCTCAGAATCTGTGGCTTCGGCAAAATGATACTGCACCTTCGATCTTCAGCTTCGTCATTTGGCTTTGCCCAATAGACGAATTCCTTGCGAACACTTTCGAGCCCTGGTACCGCTCAATTGCGTCCTTAATACATACAGTATTATAGGAACGCAAGTTGTGTCGCAAAGACCGTAAATTTGGGGGTTGCCAATAATCCCCACGCTTGGCAGGCGGCTTGGGGATCGCAGAGAGTTACCACCGTTAACTAAGAGGACGCTGCTGCCCGTCCTCCGGTGGTGCTGGATTGCAGTTTAACGACATGCCCATTGCCCAGGTTAACGCACGTATATATCTATTGGTAATTGATTCTAGATACAGCTACCAAATATTATAATAGTGAGTAGGTATCTAGCTATAGTACGGCAGCATAATATTTGTATGATCAAATAACTGTCAATCAACATTATCGTTACTGGATGTCAACAAAAGCGCTTGTGGTCAGAGATTGATGGAAGGACGGACGGTCATTCATCCATATGAAAAAACATATGTTATAAAGAATTTATATGTACTATAGAGTTTGATAGAGACGCTATTTAATTTAACACCAACAAATAAAACACTTTTCATACTAAATACAAGTTTACCAAAACATTAGATGGGCCCAAACCTATAAATCTTAAATCGCACAATAACGTCGTCTTGTTAATTGTTATACCTACCCCAAGTAGACAATTATCCAAACAGTTGTTTTTAATTGATCTATCTAATTTATCTATGTATTGCCTGGATAGTTGCAAATGCATGACTTATCTTACACAGTTATATTTCAATTGTAATTATGTAAGAATGTAATATAATGTGTGTATGCAATTGTGAATCCATTCCACTCGAAAAAGTTATAGGTAAATGCAAAACTATAAATCTCATGTTACCCAAAAAGCGTAACATCCACAGCTCTATCTATCTATGTGTTGACAACTCTCAATATTAACTAAGTATAAAGATAAATTATACTGTCTGTTCTTACGTGTTAATCCGATCCGGTCAGTCTACGAATGGGTGACCATGAGTGGCGTTTCAAACTGTGTGCAACCGTGAGTCGAATTAAAATGTTGGTCCCAGTTGCTTGTCTGTCCTCTACTTCTATATCAACCACAATCAAGTCATGTTAGAAGCTATATAGAAGCTTAAACACGAACTGTCTACTCAGCCCATACGAACTTACTTTATACTATCTATTCTCAATATTCCTAATAATGTCCTAACTTGCCTTCTTAGCTCTACAACAACACACGACTTGAAAAAATTTGGAAATCAAACAACAGACGTGTTTTTGTAATATGGGAAAAGTCTCATATTTAAGAGTAGGTACCTACTTTCTCTCTTCTGATTTAACTTTTCGTTCAATCTGTAATTCTTCAGAGGTTTCATAACTAAAACACATAAACGTAAAATAAAATACCATAATAAAATTCATTCCTTATTCACATTGAATAAGGAGCTAAATAATTAAACGAACCAATAAACATAGACAATCCTCAGGGAGAGTAGCAGTGGATTGCAGCAGTTTTACCATTTAGTTTCACCGAGAGCTATATTCTAGCGATGTCACCGCGCCTGTTAAACTTATTATAGCCTGAATTATAGTCAACCTTCGCCTCAATATCTGTGCTGCCCATGACATAGCTATGAGTACTAGGACTTCATGTGGGACTTCGGACATCGCATCTTGTGTGCTCCAATTACTGACTTCGACCTCGAATTAACTTATTGTAATTGCGTGTGGGTAGCGATTTTACACTGTTCTGCTCTATTAAAAAGTCAGGCATATGAAACAATACTGCAGTCACAAACCACAATCTATAGGTACTAGATCAAATATTGTAACATATATTTTTAAGCCTTTATTAACTACAACAAACTAAAAAGACTAAAATTGTACTACTTAGCCTACAATACAAAGGATTGTATCCAGACCGATGAAAGTCTAGAGACAATTCAAATGCTCAAACCCACTACAAGTCGTACCCAGCATGCTAGCGGCATTGCCACGTTTAATGGCAATGCTTATGCGTTGGGCCAAATAAACTCCAGCATTTGATCACGCGTCTCGTCGACCAGGCGCTCGGATAACTTTTTGAAAAGAAGATGAGCTCTCGGTCCCCACGGACCTAATGTCTCAACATCTAACGGATAATAAAATAATATAATATAATGTTGTATCTTGGACCTCGATGGTGTTTAAATCATATTACAGTGATACAACTTATAATTTAACAATTGCATAAATCATTATTCAATTATTATTGACTAGAGGTCGCCCGCGACTTCGTCCGCGTACGAAATTCGGCCCGCTCCCAAAATTCACCACGTTTTTTACCCCCTCCCCCCTCTTCCCACGTCCCGCCACCCCTCACCGCCCCCCCGCCCCCCTCCCCCCCCCCCTTTCCCCCTTGAATGAACTACCCAAATATCAATTTACATCACTATAACTTCAAAAACAACTCTACCGACTCTACCAACCCTCCCCCCACCTCCCCCCTTGAATGAACTACCCAAATATCAATTATCACCGCTATAACTTCAAAAACAATGAACTTTCCATACAAAATTCCACCCCCCCTTTCCCCACTTAAATCGTCCCTGTCAAACAATATTGAAAACAGCATTTATTATTTTAAATGAACTATCCAAATCTAAATTTTCGTGACTAAAAGTTCAAAAACAAAGGACTTTTATACAATCGTTTCCCCCCCTTTTCCCCCCATAGGGGTCAAATTTTAAAAAATCCTTTCTTAGTATATCCCTACGCATCGAAACGAATACACCCTCCAAATTTCAAGTATATACGACCAGCGTTTTGGGCTGTGCGTTGTCTGTCAGTAAGTCAGTCAGTCAGTCAGTCAGGACAGAGCCTTTTATTATATTAGATAGATAGATAGAATTAAAATGACATGCCTCGGCCAAAGCTAAGTTTATTCTGGTAGATATCTCTAGATATCTGGAAAATAGAAGATTTACTTTTATTTAGCAAATTACTTATTAAATATAATTATTATTACCAAGTACTACTAGTTTAAGACGTGCATCTGCTCTAAAATTTCAAATTGTGACTGCTGTATGCCACGTTTATAATAAAGTTATGGTATCCAGTGCCATAATTTTCTATCTTGGATACCAAGCCCTTGTTTCATAAAGTACTGTATAGTAAAAGTCAAGTAAAATATTCGTCCTCCAATATTATAAAATAGGCAAGACCGTAAAGAAGCCTGTATGAAACATTAAAGAAACCTTTTATGTATTAATACCTATTTTATACTCGATTCATTTTGTTTTTATATTTTAATAATATGTCACTGTAAAACGCAATCGTCGCTAGTTTATAGTATTATAAAAACGCCGGCTTCTCTTTTTTATCTATGTAATTAGACAGAGACCACAGACGCGCGGAGGATCAGCTGTTGTCAGCCTCTTAAGTAGTAGAGAGCTGACTCTCCAAAGTTTAGATGCAAGTGTCCGTCATTTGGAAATCTTTGTTAGAAGTATTTAAAGAAGTAAATTAGGTATCCACCTTTTACTAGTAAAAAACAAATAAAAAATAATGATGTATAACTTTTTTTATTTTTTTTAATCGCCTAAGCGTGTAACCTTTATATTCTGTATGTAGTCGAATATATGAATCGAACAGTAAATAACTACCGCGATGATGTGATTTTACGGCGATATGTGCATAAATATTTTCTAACTGCTTATTTACCTCTAAACGTGAAGTAGCTTCGGAATAGTTAATCTGTATTTAGCACCTATATTATCTACTGTGTTTTGCTTACCACAAGGCGAACATCAGGCGAACGTCTATCTCGTCTCGTCACTTGATAGTAAAAATAAAATAAAAAAGGCTTTTTGCATCGAGTTCCAAGTGAAAGAGTGAACTAGACAATACAGTGACTAACAATTCCAAGGGTACTTCGTGTTCATTATTACGGTAGATAGAGTTCTTGATTGTTTTGACTGAAACATAGGTTACTTAGTGTAATAATTTGTGTTCTGGTGTTTTTTTAGTTTATAATGTTTTGTTTGTAAGTTATTTTGAAATGAATACTTTGTACTTGCAATAAATACCTACTTTTACTTGATTTATGCAGTTTCATTGACCATGGCCTGATGCTGGTGACCTTTCTGACGTAACCATGTAAGTACGTATATATGTATGTATGTATTAACCTTTACCTATATTTATAACTACATAATATGTGATAAGTAGCAGATAACTGCAAAATAAGCTCAATAAAGTAGTAGTTCTGCAAACAGTAGACCTCGCGAACTGAGACCTCCTGACTTTATATCTTGACAAACTCTTGACCAATTTAGCTCATATTCAAAGCTATTTTATGCTCTCTTGAACATATTAAGTTTTTAACTGTCTCTGTCAAAATATCATCAAATTTTGTTAGTAGAAGAACCGCAGCAAAACTTCTTCTCTTTTTGGGGAAAAAACCTCAAACCAAACAAAATCGCTGGTGTTTTTTTTTTAATTTCCTTTGTTACCAAGCTTCGTTCATAAAGTAAGTAGGTACCTAGGTAGAAACCTAAGTATAAGTAGGTACATTACTGTGTTTTCGGGGCGGGATTACGGTCCAATGGAAACCACAGTTGGAAAACTACTTCCGGACGCCCATAGTTCAACTCGTTGGGCAGAACAGTTCGACCATGGCCCTGGAAGCTGGAACATACCTATATACCCCAATTACTACAAGAACGGAAATGTATTCAATAATAACAGACGCTCTCTCGCTCGCACACTCAGCCTGTAATCACATGCAATTAACTAGGTAAGTACCTCTCTCACTTCTACCTTCTATTTATGAGTAGTTGCTTTGGTTTCCTTAGGAATTGTCCTACTTATTTTTTTGTCTATACAGCTTGGCACTACGGTGCCGACATTAAATTAACACACGTGTAGGGTTAATGATCAGTATCCAGAAAAATTGTGTAAAAAAAAGCGAAAAAAAATATCAGATGTTCCATACATTTTGGCCAACGTCGATGAACCTTTTGTATGGAACTTCAGTTTGTCTTTCGCGTTTTTTTTGACATTGTTTTATGGTTACTGATCATTAACCCTACACGTATGTTTACTTAATGTCGGCATCGTAGCGCCACAATGTATAGTGTTAACATATCTGTATAAAGTAATATAAATAAAGTTATAAGTAATAAAATGATGCTACTGTCACAATAGTACATTATGATACAAGTATGCTATGGCGCTATTATGCCGACGATAAGTGAGCCGAGAGTGAAATTACCAATGTACACAAGTTTCATACGACGTTTTTCATCAGAAGCGATGAAAAAAAACAAGGGTTTTTGTTATATATTTTTTTGATAATAATCGACTACACAGCGGAAACGTCAACAAATATTTGCGGAAAATGCAAGCCTGTGATGCGCGCGCTAGTGAAATTTTCTTTAGCCGCATAAAAACTGTCTGTTTGTCTTAAAAAGTTAAAACTGTATTACCCGGTCAAATTAAGAATGCTTCGTATATATACATATAACTTGCAGTGAGGTAGGTACAAACTTAGCTTAACCGGGCTATACCTAAGATAACACAAGTGCTGTAATGTAAAATAAAAACCACGTGTGTGTAATATCTTAGATTATGAGCCCAAAACCGATGTGATAAGACCCACTTTAACAGCAAGAGTGATGAAAAATATGCTATTGAAACTTGATACAAAATACCAGTGCAATATAGACACACTTTACTTTATAAAAACCTACTTAAAGAACAAATTAGCTTGCATTGACTGCCATATAGCTCAGCGGTAGTGTGTCTGCCTTCAGAGCTGTAGGGCGTGGGTTTGATCCCCACCAAGGGCAAACATTTATGTGACGAACATAAATGTTTGTTCTGTGTCTGGGTGTAGTATGTATTATAAGTATGTATTTACAAAAAAAAAAAAGTATATTAGTATTCTATCAGCTATCTAGTTTCCATATTACAAGCTTTGCTTAGTTTGGGGCTAGATGGCGCTGTGTGAAAAAAATGTCCTGCGATATTTATGTCCTGCGATATTTATTTACTGAATGGATATGTTAAGCATAAGTTATAGGTTTATCTACGCTTAGACGCGTTTTCTTTAGGAGTGAATCTTCTGTAGGTCGTACGCAAATTGTTACGTACAGTAGGTACGTAATTTAATATTGTTTTCTGTGGTAGAGGTGAACTAATACACTAATAGGTAGGTAGGTACTCTTATTATTACGTTAAGTAACATTACCCAATTTGCTTTGATACCAATAATTTGTTGTTGCTAAAGATATCGTCACCAAACTGTAATTTACTTATTATTACATCAATTAATTGGCTACATGTAGGAATATAGATCTGGTTCATAAATAGCAATTAGTGACGATATGGCAAAGATTGAACCAAATTGCTTGATTAATAAAAATTATCCTTGGCTCCTTACGGCTTCTTGCAAAAAATGCTTATGTAGGTAAAGGTGGGTATGTCCTTAAACTGCAACCAGACCCACCGGAGGACGGGCAGCAGCGCCCTCTTGGTTAACGGTGGTGAGCATTCTGCGATCCCCAAGCCGCCTGCCAAGCGTGGGGATTATAGCATCACCCCTCTATAAAGTGGGAGGCCTTCGTCCAGCAGTGGACGTTTTACGGCTGACGACGAAAGTATAGGTGAAAAAACAAAACCAGTTTTTTTTTGACAAGAAAACTTTTTTAACCTTTTTTTTAATGTAAATTTTTTAGGACCTGGGTATGTCCTAAACTGCATCCAGGACCTCGCAGGATGACGACCAGCAGCGCTCACTGAAGAGAGAAGTAAAAGTAGGGCTTTCGCTTTTCTGTGGCAGAGCTACCAGAGTCCGAGGTTAACTGGTAAGAATTATAGAAGATCTCCAAACCGCCTGCCAAGCGTGAGGATTACGGCATACCTCCCGTAAAGCCTTGTCCAGCAGTAGTCCACTGCTAAGTAGCTATAGCTAAGTAGCTATTAGCTATAGCTAATAAATATAAGTAGCTATTAGCTATAGCTAATAATAATATTGCTAGACAGTCAGTTCTTATGTTAAAGTTGTCACTCAGGTCGCGATTGGATTTCTTTTTGCACTTATGAAGGTTTTCTTTCATCAAAAAAGCTAGTGGTTTAATAATAAGTAGGTAAGTACATAAACTCCAAAGAACTAATTGGTACGGGCTCGGGATTAGAACCTACGACCCTACAATTTCCAGCCGTGCGTTCTCCCGCTAAATTACCACGGCTCAATCCAATGGCAAAAAAGAGTAACCTCACGATTTCAAGATGAGCGTTAAAAGTATTGTTGCAACTTTTTATGAACTGTGTCAAGGCGATTAATATAATGTACTACCAGCTACCAGCTAAGAGGCTATCGCTACCAGCCTACCATACAGCTTCAAGTAAGGTAACTTCTTACTTCTTAGAATCTATTCCAACATTATTTCTATTAGGGTATTGTAGTGACAATACCTAGGTGATTATAGGTGACTCTTTAGTATTGTTTGATCACAGTGAATATAATCATCTGTATGTTAAACTTAATACAAATTATTATTTTCGTTTCTTATACAGTAGGTACTTTCCTATCACCACTATTAAAATTTAAATAAAAAACCCCATCTAGACACCGAAAACCCGGAGGCGATAGAACGTACAATATTTAGTTTATACTTATGCTAGGGCTTCACCTGCGTATAATGCCATTATTTAGCGCGGTTTGATACAGTACGCAGATATGGCCAGTGAGTTGAAATAAATAGAGTAGTTATAGTCGAACAAAACTGCTTTAAAAACTGACTAGAAGTTGCCTATATAAATATACTTACGCATGTTTCTATGCAGTTTGTGAAGAAAAGGAAGGAATATGACCGACTTTATACACCACACCTGTTGTTAGAAAGAGACAAATATATAATTTCTCTTACGGCGTAATAAGCTACACTAGTTGATTGGCCAGCGCGCCGAGCGCCTTCGCCGCGCCGGTGTGGCTCTCTTTCACTCTCTCACACAAGACGATCTATCTATCTCGGCCATCCATTTCAAAGTGACAACAGTCGTTTTAGATAAAATAAATTTCATTTTTTCCCATTGCAATAAAAATACAGTACTTACGCTTGGAATGAATTTTTTTTTGTCTCTCACAGTGCCTGTGTAGATTGTGCAGTGTCTAATTACACAGAAAGGCATAATATCACCATCTTTTTGCTAGAAAACATAAGATTAGCGGCAGCATATTACCGGACATTCTGAAGTGAAAGACTGGTAGCAATCACGGCAATTACCTTGATTTCGTCTAGTAAATATGGCGGGGGGGACAACTCATCTACAGGTAAAAACATCTTAGGATATGGCCGGGTGCTAGCACGCTAATAGGCTAGTGGCATTATTAGCGATGTTAGACGTTAGGTGATATTCAAAGTCAAATGGTAGTGTGGCCGCCATTGTAGCGCATTGTTTAATTATTAATTATTCCGTTATCTGGACGTAAAGCGTCACGCAGGTGAAGCCCTAGCATTACTGGAAGAAATAAAAATGCTTTCATCATCATCATCAGCCCGGAGACGTCCACTGCTCAACGAAGACCTCCCCCTTAGACCACCACACTGAAAAACAACCAAAACACTGGGTCCAAAATCCCGCAATGTCTGCAGACAAAGGTGTGAACTAAACACTAGTGTGTGTTGCCAGTGATGACATAAGGAACTAGAACGTGGTCTTTAACTGCTGGCCTTCTGGAGAAACTCAGAAAAATGCTTATTAATATAATAGAATAGGTAAAGGTTCGCTTTGGATTACCTTTGTATAGTGTGGAGAAAAGTGGCAAATCGAAGGGACAATTATTATACCTAACCTAACATAAAATAAAAGTTTGGCGATGTATTAAAAAAGATCGAAGAAATGAATATACCAAATCCGTTCATCATATACTGCATAAGTACCTACATGGAGTTTTGGCGGGAACACGGAAAAATCATGTCGTTGCATTCTATTATTTATTTCTATTATTTTATTAAACTTGTGTTTTATCGCGAATTAATGATTAAAAATAGTGGTGTTTTATGAATTGAGTGTTGAATTACATGCACGAGTGTGGGCAAGTGATATAATGTGGTGAAACATGTCTTTTCGTGTTGTTTTCAAAACTCCGTAGAAGCTCATAGTAAAGTCCAGTGAGTTGAAATAAAGGTAAAAACATCTTAGGTAAAGTCGCCACAACTTTACTAGGACATGACTTGGACTCGACTATGACTAATTTCGTGTAACTAACTGTGATTTCAAGACATATTTGACTTGATTTTAAATAAAAACCTTGAAAATTCAAAAACTTGACTCTGGCAGGTAATTTTACTCTTAGTATAATATAGGGTGCCGTTGGGTGTACTAGATAGGATTAGTTCAATTGATTCATAATTCACGTACGTATAAAGGGATTTCTATGTAGCGAGTTATTCCTGAGAGGGGTTTGGGTAATTTTGTTCGAAGGTTGGCGCCGTTTCATATTCAAGCCTTCTTGCGATTGTGATTGTTTCGTAGTATTAAATAACACTAATTTCATTAGTAGGCGCTAATTTTGGAAACGACGCCACTTACCCAAACTCCTTTGCAAAACATTTTTAGTTATAAACCATGAACTATTTTTTAATGACAAGGAGAGAGAGAGCTAGTTCCTCCGAGATGACAAGGTCATCATAGCTACCACAAGATATCAAACATTATAACAACCAAGTTCCTTTGTTTAATTTCATTTATTTAATGATACTAATGACAAGTTCATGTCTGTGGCGCGTCCTTCAAGCGTTTATTACAAAATATCTTTGTTTACTAATAGGCGGGCTCCATGTAATGACACATGACTGTATAGGTAATTGTAAAGATACATTGTCAGCTAATAAACCGCGAAGTGACACTACAATGGATGGCATACGTAGCTGCTTTGCCATTACGTATTTATGGCTTCGTATTTTTTTACGTGATCGTTTTAGTTTGTCATAGAGCACCTAAATATACATAGATATAAAATGGTTATAGCTGTTGTTTAAGGCGCCTTAAGTGACCGGCACCGCCAATTTTGTCATTATAATATATAGATGTGCTAGTATTAGTTTATCATTAAGTTAAGAGATATGGGACAGTAGTGTATTTTAACAAATATCACAAAAAAAAATTTTTTTTTTACAAAGTATTGATGTTCAGTTCCTTTTTAATTTAAGGCTCATAATGCTGCGCGCCGCTATCTCGCTATCGCATTTCTACATTGAAAACAATATAAAATTACTGAATATACCTATAGTCTATTAAATGTAGCTCCCAGCCCAGCTGCTGGCCCAGCTGGATGATCTAGCTCTCTCTCTCTATATAATGAAAGGAGTATAGTTACAAAAATCACAGTCAGTGAAATTACTGATAATAACATTTACAGTTTAACTAAATATCATATTTATTTATTACGATTACAAAATAAATTAATTTATACAATTAATTATTATATATAAATTTTTTAAAAAAAATACCTACAACTATGGTTTAGAAAACATAAAATTTTGATTCAAGCAAAGTTTTGCATTTAAAAAACTGGGCATTTATAATTTAATCCTATTTTAGATACGAAACTTGTTTAGATCAAAACGATATTTTTGCTGAACCCTTAAATACTATTCTCAGTTATTTTAACTAGTTGCGATTTTCCATTACTCTAAGCAGTGATTTTATGTCCTTAAAGTGGTGAAAAGTTATGCCGCTATTAGGTAGCAGGGTAGTAGTAGGAGAGAGAGAGCTAGATCCTCCAAGTCTAGTAGAGATTCTAGAGTAACAAACGAACAGGCTGACATCCTGATAAGTGCACTGAATCTCTAAAATTTGTAGCTTTGTACCTAGCGGTACATGGAAAACTTTTTTAGTTGTATTGAAATGATAGCGGCTTGCCAGGGCTTCACGCGCTATCCGTGTATATTTTGTTTGAATGAAAAGTATAGCCTGGGTTATTCGAAGCTATAAACTATATTTATTCCAAATTTCAATCAATTCTCTTCAGCCGTTACAGCGTGGAAGAGTTACAAAATATACAACAAATTCGCATTTTAAATGTTAATAGTGTGATTTCTAAGTCGACAACGTCGGCGTGACGTCGGCGTCGTTTCCTAGGAACACGCTCAATGTTAATACTTTGTGAGGTAACCGGACTACCTAGTAACTAATGTTAGGCGAGTAGGTGCAAGCTTTTTAAAATTCGGAAAGAATACCGTTTAGTAAATAAGTATGTAGTTACTTTAGTACGTGCGAGCATATAAGGCAGGTACCTACAACGTTTGGTACCTAGCCTTTGCTATGGCCAGAGGACCACATAAAAGCAAAACTATTTCGGTTATTTCGTCACGTAGGCATTGTCCAGCGTCTTCAGAATCCTGCAACGAGACATGGCTTGAATTATTAAACATGAATAAGCTGCTTGTACTCGGGACGCGATTCATGTTACTTAGGAAAATGGATGGATAGGGCCTTCATCGTATTACAGTATTATTATTTATTCTGTGGTATTACATCAAATGGTTCACAATTTCACATCGAAACGGATTGCCAGTCCTTATCTATATTTATGTAGCTGTTTTTTTCCGTTTCTGCTCGTGATTCAGCGTTAGAATCCTTCACTTGCTCGTGATTAATTTTTGGCCCTCGCTTTAAAGCCGTCCTTTATTCACTAATTGCATAATATACTATTATTATAATTCGTTATCTGAGTGCAAAATTACATTTTGCCCGGTATAGCGTGGAAAGAGTTATTAAAATTCGAACTTTTCTACTATAGTACATTATGATACGAGTGTGCTATGTTGGTCATTACACTAGAGGCGGTATTATGCGCGCGAGCCGCAGGCGAGCGCGATAAGGAAGCCGAGAGCGACTAATAGCACAAGAGTTCCATACGACTGTTTTCATCACACTTGCGAGGAAAAAACAAACTTTTTTTGATAATAATCAATCACACAGAGAAAACGTCAACAAACATATGCGGAAAATGGCGCCCAAACCAGCAATGCGCGCGCAGGTTGACATTTACTTCAGCGGCATAAGAACTCTTTGTTGGTATTACAAAAAAACTGTAAGTATTACCCGGCTATATTGAGTGCTTCGTATACATACGTCTAATTGCAGTCACGTACAAACTTGACTTTACCGGGTTATACCTATTATAGCACAAGTGGCGTAATATAAAGTAAAAAGCACGCGTGCGTAATAGCTTGGATTATGAGCCTAAAACCGATGCAATAAAATCCACTTTACGAGCAAGTGTGATGAAACATATTTTTCTATACCGCCAGCCCACTGAAAATGCATTAGTAGGTGATACATTTCATGTCAGCGCGCCAACATCATTTTGAGAATAATAGCACTGGCCAGCTGATTATATACCCAGAGAGCTAGATCCTCCAAGGGCCAGCACGCAGACTGCATGAAAAAAATTATAGCATTTTCCTCGCTTTAGTGAGATGAAAAATTATGTTTTTCGCTCGGCAGCAAAGTTATTCTGTGTCTCGTTATCTCATACCTTAGAAATCCTCGCTACGCTCAGGTTTCTATATTTGAATATAATATATAATGTACATATAGATATTTGTTGTTCTGTATTTCAATCCTTCGCTTTCTCAGCTTTCAATAGTATACTCGCGCCAAAAAACTACTTTGCAGCCCAAACAACTTGTATATTATAATATATTATTTTCAGAACCACCATGAAGTAGTATAAAGTTATCCATTTATGACGCCACGCTCTGTACATTTCATCCTGATTGTGTTATGACGTGAAGATATTCAGCACGCTCAGGAACTTTGCTCATCGTGACCGGTTAATAAATACCAATTGCCACTTAATAACACATTTGTACGGACCTGTGTTAAGTGGAGGACAATCAACGGTGCTAACAAGTGGAACAGCATTATGAAATCTCTGTAGATATAGGTAGGGTAAGCTTTGAGGTACTTATGGGAACGAAGGAAAATAAAAAAACGGTTGACATATGACATTATGCCCAATGGTACTTATTCGCACTCGTTCAGATATTTATAACGCGCGAAGAAAAATGAAACCTTAATTAATTAAAAGGGTGAAATTTGAATTAATTAAAAATATCTTAGGGGGTCGCCTGGGTATGTCCTAAAACTGTATCCAGAACCATCGGAAGACGGTCAGCAGCGTCTTCATCAATGGTCGATGGATGAGCATCCTGCGATCCCCAAAGCCGCCTGCCAAGCATGGGGTTGTGGCAAGCTTCCCCTATCAAGTGAGCTTCGTACAACAGTGAGCATTTTCTGGCTGTTGATGAGGACAACATTCAACTCATTATAACGAACAATTTTCAGTATGACACAAACGCGAAAAGATCGAAAAAAAAACGCTGCTCCATACACTTTGTAGGAGCGATTTTTTTTCGCGTTTTCATGGTACAAGTTATCCATTATGATGAGTTTAATGACATCCTGTATATATTGATTTCCTTAACCATGCGATGACTAAATGTTACAGAAGTAGTTTCCGATTCAAAGAATACTAGGTAATTCAATTACTAAATTTTCTGTTGTTTAGTTGTATTACAAAACAAACTCACACATTCACGTTAAAATTCGAAATACCGGGGTTTGAGACAAGCGACCAATTTTTCAAATGTATGCCATTAAATTTTTTGTCGTCCCACCCACACAGCATCTTGGTGGACATTGAACTCCAACCAGATTTACGACGTTGTCATAACGAAAAATCTTCTTAATTTAAAACATAGTATTCGGGGTGGTCCAAAATTATTTTTAAACAGTCTTTGCTCTAGACTACTTATACATACGTGGTAAATAATAATGTTCTCTTCTTGGTCGCTAAGCTCTTGGCTGAGCAGGTCTTGGTCGTCATGTAGTCCTGGTCAGAAGTGATGCGCTTCACGATATTTGTCCATTTCTCCCTGTTAGAGCTCAATCTGGTACACTCATAATATACGGAACCGATTACAGCAGAACTTTATCGGTCTACTGTATATCATCATCAGCCCGGAGACGTCCACTGCTGAACGAAGGCCTCCCCCTTAGACCGCCACACTGTACGACAACCTGCCATTTGCATCCACCGGTTGCCTGCGACTTCGTCGTCTGTCCACCTAGTAGCCTTTTATAATGTCGTCTGTCCACCTGTAGCCTTCCTACCCTGTAGTCTTCCGGTTCGCGGTCGCCACTCAAGAACCTTTCTTCCCTATCGGTTGTCAGTTCTTCGAGCGATGTGGCCTGCCCATTGCCACTTCAACTTGCAAACCATGCGAGCTATGTCGGTAACTTTGGTCTTTGACGAATATCTTCGTTCCGGATTCTGTCGCGCAAAGTAACTCCGAGCATAGCTCTCTCCATGGCCCGTTGCGTGACTCTAAGTTTCTCCAAAGGTCCGGCAGTTAAAGACCACGTTTCAGTTCCACATGTCATCACTGGCACCACACACTGGTCGTAGACCCTTGTGGAGTTGTTTTGCGGGAACGCGAAAAAATCATGTCGCCGCATTGTATTATTTTTCAAAACTTGATAAAAATAGTGGAGTGTTATTCATTAAGTGCTGACTGACGTGCATGAGTGTGGGCAAGTGATATAATGTGGTGAAACCTGTCTTTTTGTGTTGTTTCCAAAACTCCGAAGAAGCTTGTAGTAAAGTTGCCATGACTTTACTAGGGCATGATTGGACTTGACCGTGACGTACAGTGTGTGACTTGGACTGTGACTATAACTCATTTAACCGGAGAAAGAAGGATCGATGAAGAAATATGTATTCGGCTGCTAGTATCCATGAAGTATCCATGGCCAGGAAATATTAAAAACAAAGTAGACCCTTGTTTTTTTGTCTTGTATGTCCTGAAACTGCAACCAGACTGACCGGAGGACGGGCAGCTGCGACCCCTTGGTTAACGGTGGTGACCATTCTGTGATCCCCAAGCCGCCTGCCAAGCGTGGGGATTATGGCAACACCCCTCTATAAAAGGGGAGGCCTTCGGCCAGCAGTGGACATTTTATGGCTGACGACGACGAGACCCTTGTCTTCAGACACTGCGATTTTGAACGAGAAGATATTACGCAATTTCCCAAACGCTGCCCATCCGAGTTGGATTCTTCGGGCGAACTCTTTGTCGAAGTTGGACCTACCTAACTGAACAATCTGTCCAAGGTAGTTGTAGTGGTCACAATACGGTCTATCAAATGGGTGAAAATCCACGCGCTCTTTTGCCTTCTACTTTGCCCTACAGGACCAGAGGATGAGTGTATAGTACCATGGACTAGCTGCCTCGCCTAGAAACGTGACAAGGAAAGAGAGTACGAGGGACTGTAATATGGTAGATAGAAGCAGATAGATAGTACCGAGTCCTCGTAGTAGCATAAGCGTGGCACTACTGGCAGTGAAACTATTAAAAAGCCGGACATATGTTAGTTCTTTGAAAGGCCGATTGGGTCAGATCCACCAAGGTGTACTGACCCAGTTGTGAGAGTCACATAGCCATTGTTTTTTTTCTCCGAATGTTTAAAATTTTAGGATGAGTGTAGCTGTTATGTTCATTTACTGTAAGATTAGTTATTGTTAAGATTATGAATTTGTGGGTTTTAAATGTTAGGTCTAATTAATATTAGTAGCAGTGATGGTATGTGTATAGTAATGTTATGCAGATTTACCATTAGGATGACTGATTATTAGGACATAAAACAGTATGGAATACATAATTAGTGTGCCAATTTTTATGTGAATCATTAGGGACTCTTTTAGGATTCCTAATGTTGTTTTCCTTCGCCATATTTAGTTACTTAGATACAAGTAAAGCTAATATAAGTTTATTAAAAAGAGAGCAATGATATTCCGACCGAAAATAACAGTGAGTAAGAATTCCTCTGACCTCTGGATGCTGTCCTCATGCCAACATGGGCATTAATATCATTTAAGAATGACGTAAGTAGAATACCTACTTGTTTATTATTTATATATGTATTGCGAAAGTTTATCACACAAAACCGGATTGTGGTAGAGTGTGGACCGAGAACATGTGTGCAATATTGGACGATGATGCCAGTCGATGGAAATAAATACAAATTGTGTAGTTTTTAAATTGTCATTTTTATCTTTTCTGTTTTTTACTTTTCGTGAAATGAATAACCTTACTATACGTGCCATAATGTAGGTATGTGGATTAGCTTCGGAATAGTAAATCCTTTATTTGTTTTTGACCACCGAGTCAAAAAACTACTACTAACGCTACATACAACTAGAAAATGCTGCTTGAATTTAGTAACTTCTTTAATCTCCATATCCATTTAAGTACATATTTTTAAATAAAAAATACATAAGTAATATTTATTTATTTATTATTAAGGTACAAAAAACAGAATACAGTCTTAAAAGAAACAAAATTAAACAAAGATTATAAAAATATATATTTTTAAGTATTATCTATTATTACTATTGTTTTTTACATAGTTATATAAAACTATTTAAAAAACTATGCCCTGGCAGTGGGGCAGAGCTCAAGCTGCCGTAGGTGAGGGCTCCAGAGATACCTCCTGACGTGCCGTATCAAGGAATCAAGGATCGCCGCCTTTTGTAACGAAGGAAATACTTACCAATAAACACCTTCTCCTTCAGATGATAAGCATGATAATATTTATATTGCTGATTACAACAAAATCACAAAATTAATCAATATTTTACGTTGAGTGAATCCCTTACCAAATGGCGAGCTGATGGTCAATCAAAGAAAAACATTATCTGCTTAAAAAAAGATACTGAGTTAACTCTTTATTCTGCACTTACAAAAATAGTATTATAAATTATCATTACCTACCTAATTACCTAGGTAAAAATGGAGTAAGTAGGTAGTGATAATTTGAGTAAGTACTAGATAGTTACGGAGATAAAATAACTAGCGAAAAGTGCGATACTATCATAATGCAAGTCAAAAATTATATAGATATGTAAGTACCTATCAAATGTTATATATACCTAATATTATATGTGAGGTAAATAGATTTGGGAAAAACATATTTTATCAATATAGGCCGTACGTACAGAATAGATAAAAATATACATGAGTAAAAATAAAACAAATTAGGTACCGACCGAGTAGGTACATAAAAAATGCTTGAGTTGCCTATAGATAAATAAATATCGGTGGACATAAATTTCGCTCAGCGCCAACTAGCCCCAAACTAAGCAAAGCTTGTAATATGGAAACCAGATAGCTGATAGAATACTTATATACTTACTTTTTTTTATAAATACATACTTATAATACATACTATACCCAGACACATAACAAACATATATTGTGCGCCACGTAATATTTTTTTTTATCTGATTTTCGCGAGAATGTCGCGCATAATTGTTTGCCCTGGGTGGGGATCGAACCCACGCCCTACAGCTCTGAAGGCAGACATGCTACCGACTGAGCTATAAGGCAGTCAGATCCATAGAAATCGAGAAATAATCCAAATGCCTAGTTGACGGTGGGCTTAGACCAGTGAACAGTGTATAGTACCTACCTATACCCGCATGCTGGTGACATTCCTACGCTATCATTTGTTCGTTGTGGTTACACATTACACAATGCTATATCGACTATATATAATCATAATTATTGTCATTAAAACGGAAAATTACTTACATTCGACACTAATTTCAAGTTCACTCAATGAATGTTACCTAGGTAAGATAATTTGATTACTACTGCCACGTTTTATCCGGAAGTAGCTTAAACTTAAACGGATGGATATCGGTTATTCAGTAATTTTCCAATAAATACGTACTTACTTATGAAAACCAACGTCTTATTGCCTCATTTTTATTTTATTTTATTTATCTCTACTCACGTTTAAATTAAGTTGAATACTCCGACTACAGTTTCGGTCACATTCGATCACCTTTTTCAAGGAGTAAATAGAGAGCCAGACTTGCGTGCGCTACGTATCTCTTGCTTCGCACCCTGTTTTGCTTCTGTTCGCGTTCTGTTTATTTTTGAGTAATCCACAAATAATACAAAGAAGTCGTTATATCTGGTTACAATGTACCTATAATTTATAGGTACTTAGGCAGTCTGAAAAATTAGGACGTCTGGCAGCTGGCAGGACATTATGATATTTTTTCATTCTGTACCTATTTGCATCAGTAACATAAAAATACCCAAGGACTTATTCTATGTAGGTATTTCGGTTATTATTTCTATTATTTTCACACTATATTAATAGTCAAAAATAAATATATTTATTCCACTTCATAATAAAATAGGAAATAATCTTGATAACTTTATTAGAAAAAAATAAAGTTATTAATTAATAAAAATGAAGTGATTAATTAATTAAAAATAAGTTATTATTATTAATTATTTATTGTATTATTAGTTATTGTTAGGATCTTGTTACAAGTCAATGCGGGTGGAAAATAAATATATCGCAAAAGCTACACGTACCTATAATAATTTATTAATTTGTGCAGATGCAAGATGACGTGAAAGGCTTAAAGGCTTTGGAACCGGCTCAGTCGCATACCAAAAGCTTTAATAAGCTTCTAACCGGCTATCCTACGTATTATAATAATGAAGTTTGATTCATCAGTCCAAAAGCGGTCGTGGTGAGTGGCAACACATGAACACAGATGTTCAGTACAGTCGTATACTGTCGGTCGACTGCGCGAACGCACGCAACGAAGCGATCGAATCATCGGATCATGCATCAGTGTACCGTTAACTTTCTCGAACGATATACCTAATACACACGTGGCTTAACGTGAAAGTGCCCAGAATACCAAAGGATTGAAAAGTGAGTTATCTTGGATAATCTTAACAATTGATTAGATGTGCTCGAGTGCATAAATCGCAACGGTCACAATAGTTTATGATTTGCAATCGGCGAACTGGTTCTTATATGGTTTAATAGCCTATACATATTACCTGTAGATTGTAGGTATTATGCTTATGTGTATTTATGCTTTTATATATTTTTATTGTTTTACACGTAGACACAATTTCATAGTTACGAATTACCATGCTAAAAAATGTTATGTAAATATTTTCGCGAATGTAATATTAGGTATTATTTACTATTATTATTTTAGCCATATTTGTCCCACTGCAGGGCAATTGCCCTTCCCTCTTTCCATGCCTCGCGGTCGAGTGCTTTAGTGGTCCAGCCGTCGCAGTGGGTATCGAGTACTTCCCGCCTTCTCTTTTTGGGTCTGCCAAGGGGCCTTTTGGCCTTCGGTATCCACATTGTGGTGGTTTTGGCCCACAGATCTTCAGACATGCGGCAGATGTGTCCGGCCCAGTTCCACTTTATACTACCAGCCTTTTGGCCCACATCGACTATTTTGGTTTTGGAGCGCATTATTGTTGGAATGTAATAATGTGTTGAAAATATAGTAAAAGTGGGAAAAATAAAATAGATAGGTATATTTTTACAGCACATTTTACCTGAATGCTCGTTTTGCAAAGAAAATGTTTAAAAAAAATCTTGTTGGTTTTAATCGTTTTGTATTATAGGAATTTCAGCAGTCCCACATTGTCTTAGTTCTCGGGAGGGTTTCCATTACGCCCGGTATACCTATAATGTTAAGCGGATCAGTATTGCTACGCCGAAAGGAGGTCATTGTACTCAGCACAGTAAATGTTAATTATATAAAAAGGGCTAAACTGGAATTTTTATGTCAATAAATAATACACCGCCTATATTAAGTGTTGTACGATGCAAAAAAAAAGTGATCATAACTTCGTTCTCCAATTCATTCATTCATTTTTAGTCATTCATGTAAGTCACTTCTAAATGACACCAACCTCAACCTAGTCTAACCTATCATAACCTAACCTATAAAATGTAACAAGGGTGGGTACGGTACGGGGTCCATACAAAATATCACTGTTCTTTGAAAAGGTATATTCAATTTGTACTCGAATCGTAAAAAAAACCAGCACCATTCATTTTGCCGAGGCTGGATGTTTCTTTTTTATGGAACAACTGATTTTTTTCTCACAAATTCAGGATTGGCCCCTATCCTTCCGGCTTAGTACTAACGTTATGCGTAATCCTGTATTTTATACATAGAATTGGTCTGCCTTTGACCCCCAACTCATCAGATGGAAAACTACGTTGCGGTCGAATTTGTATATTGTTATCTAGGCCTAATTAGGATAATTTAAGCACCCATTCAATCGTATAACTACTAATACATCATGACCGTCTCCACTTTTAGTATCACAATGATTAATCAGCCAAAATAATAAAATCATAACATAGGTAGAGGTACCTACCTACTATACCCCTACCTTTATGATGCAAAGACTGACTCGTTCGCATATTTAAGTAATACAATATTATTGAATATTGTTTTCGTAGTAGGTCTAATGGGAAAAGCGCCATACTCGAAATAGTAAGGTCGTGAGTTCAAATCCGGGCTCGAACCAATGAGGCCTTTTAAGTTTATGTACGGGGTTTTATACTCCCTATTGGCTTTTCGGTAAAGGAAAACATTTAACTGCTCTTATCGTGAGAAAACCTGGAGGTACGTCCAGAAAAGAAATTAAATTTGGAATTTTGCCTAAGTATAGTGCCCATAGCAGTAATGGAGTATAAACAGGGTGATTATGCTAGGCTAAAAGAGTTTCGCACTAAAGCAAAGCAAAGGTGTATCTTAACAATCTATCTAGCCTACAAATCTATTTGTAGGCCGTCAACAGCTGCACAGATTCTTACAAACAAGGCACAGTGCTGTACCCAGTATTTTTCCTTGGACTACTCGTAGATTAGCGACAACGACCTCAGCTAAGAGCAGTTAGATTTAAGCAACCATTAAAAATAAAACTTGAATTTGCAACATCAAGACCACCGCTGGAGCCATCTGCGCAAAGTTTTGCGTCTGTGAACCTCACGTTATGTTTTATATCTTCAAAAATACTGAAATGCGCGTTATGCGCGAGCAATATAGCTGCGCGCGGTGGTTTGGGCCTTAAATAAAGTAAAAAAGGTAAATGATCTGCCAGCGCCAGTCTGTTTGGAGTAATATGTACAGGGGGTCTAAAATGGCCACATTAAGCAATTCCCTTAAAAGCAGTTCATCTTATGAATTCTTAGCAGAATTAATTGTAAAAAATTGCTCTTAAGTTACTTCTAACAAATCTGCAAGTTGACTTTATGCAATTCATTTTACATCGACCATTTTACGACTTTCTATAGAAAACTGTCAAATTAATGAATTCCCTAATAGAGTCATTTGCGAAATCATAGTATGAATTGGCGTTTAAGTGACGTTTTACAATTTGCGAAATGAATCTTCATAGGATCATATGCAGAATTGCTAAGCGCGACCATTTAGCCATTGAGATACATATAATATCATTGATTTTAGCCCCCCAGCTTACATGAATAAAACGGGTAATCGGCCAAAGTTTAATTAGGAAAACCTAGTAGGCACTGAATGAAACAGTCTAATCATCCTGGATTCTTATCCCTTAAATAGCCTTCGCAACGCAAACGTCAATGTGATTACCTCAAGGGACCGCGGAAAATGGTAGAAACAGGGAAGTCTATAGGAGCAAACTAAGCAGTTACATATTTAAATGTTTTATCATATTTATGTACATAATTTATACGAGAATGGTAGGTAGTAATCCAAGGATTATGGTGTGATAATTGTTTTCTACCTAAAGCATACATAAGCTAAGCTATTAATGAGCTATTAATTGTATTTTTCAGGCAACAATCTGGCCCCTATATTGAAGAAGGCGGCTGGCTCCACTCCAAAAAGTGGGGCCAGTCTTTTGGGAAAAAGTTCTGGTGGAAAATCAGAAGGCTTCGGTTCATCAGGAAATAAATCAACATTTGGATCGACCGGCAACAAAACGAGCAATTTTGGGTCTTCCGTGAGCAAATCAAGCAACTTTGGGTCATCAGCGAGCAAATCGAGCAACTTTGGTTCATCAGCGAGCAAATCGACCAACTTTAGTCCCACGCCAAAGAAAAATAGCGCATTTGGTTCTACAGCCAGCAAATCTAGCACGTTTGGAGCTCTAACACCTAAAGACAAAGAAAGTTCTACAAGGGGTCCCTCATTCTTAGTGGCTGGGGGACAGAAATCCAGTGGCCTCACACCAAGTACTTCTAGAAAAACTTATGAAACGGCATCTTATAATCCGAAAAAATCTTCGTCAAGTTTCGGAATAATATGGTTACCAGGAAGGAAACGAAACAAGAAGAAGGATGTGGCTTATAGTGCCATTAATTATGACAAGAAGAATGAGAGATTACCGACTATGTTCAATAAGTGAGTACCTACTGAGTACCTACCGATTCAAACTTAATGGCGGATGGCAGCTGTGAAATGCGCTGCAAGCGAGACTTTGTGATTGTACGCACACCGCACGCCTAATTTATGCTACTGCGCAGTGTCGCGCGCCTAACTTCACAGCCGCCGTTAAATTTGAATCGGCCTGTACCTATAGTCAACAAAAAGATACTTACTTAAGCAGGCAGATAAAGTAGGTACTTACCTTTAAGTAGCTTGGCAAAAAATAGTAGAAATGAATAGGGACGGGCGCTAGTAAAATTTCCTTGGGCGGGCACAATTATACAAATAATTTTAAATAGATACTACTAGCAACCCCAAAGAGAATGTAAAAAGACTACGTTTATGCAACGGGCAAACCTATGATCCTATTCAATGGTCTAATCAAATGAAGTCTAGCAATCACAGCCACAGCGATCTATGACAATACCTATACAGCTTGCAACAATATTTGTGCAGAGAGAGCTAAATCCTCCAAGTCCAAGACGACGTGACTACCTATACAGAAACAAAAATCTATTCATGAACATGGCCAGCAGGGCTAGCATGCGCACCGCGAGAAAAATTTGTCGTGTCTTTATGTCGTGAGAAAACGAGACAGACTTATACAGAGCGACTAAGTTTGACCAGCGTTTTTAAGTAAGGCCCATACGGCCTTACTTAAAAAAACTTCTCAACCGTTAGTCACTGCTTAAGATGCTCTGCCATCTTCTCTCTGACGTGAAGTTGCACGTGCTAGAAAAGGACAGAGAAATTTAAGCAGTGACTAAGAGAATCGAGATTATTTTAGGTAAGGCCGTAAGTGTATAAAGTATTGCCAGGAGAGAAAATAGTTTGCGTTTCAAGACTTTTTGGCTAAGCTATAGGTGAGTGCGTATCAAGTATAGATTTATAGAACACTGCTATAATAGTACATCGTTAAGATACAAGTGTGATAATTTGGTCATTCCACTTGAGGTGGTATTATGCGTGCGAGCCGCAAGCTAGCGCGATGACGAAGCCGAGAGTGTAACGACCAATAGCACACGCGTTCCATGCGACAATTTTCAACACACTTGCGAGGAAAAACAAACTCTTTTTGATAATAATCAACCAGACAGCGAAAACATCAACTAATATTTGCGGAAAATGGCGCACAAACCAGCTATGCGCGCGCAGTGTAAATTTTCTTTGCATAAAATCTCTTTGTTGGTATTATAAAAAAAACTGTATTAGTCTCCCCATGGCAGTAAAGAAATGCATTTTCATTAATTTTAATTACTGAATTTAGTTGGCAGTTTCTGAAAAATCAAAGCTATCTAACACTTTATTAGGTGCCATGTAGCACCAGTTCGTGGATTCAAGTTGGCAGCCCTGTATGTAGCACAAATCTGTGATATCGAAATGGCAACCCTTTCTTTAAAACCTAGTAAATTTATCTGTTTAAAACTAATGAGGCATTCACTATTTTTAAAAAAGTGTTAGTTCCAAAAACTATAATAGATGGCATGAAGTCGTTTGAAATTGTTTATGTCAAACTTGTCAATGAGACATTGATTGTAAAACAGTTCATTTCGTTTAACAAAAAACTCTTTACTTATTGCAGTTTGCAGTTTGTTTCATAGGGAAATTAAACACTACGTTTTAGTTTGTTTTCACTCACGAGCGTGGAATATTATTGTTATTGTTTTTTGCGCTTTCCAACGCCTCAGCTTTGTTTTCTGGAACCATCGAACGTGACCCCTGCATTTCTACCTTTGATTCGGCTTCGATTTGCTTACATTTTAGGAGCTTTTATTTTAAGTTTTACCCAATATCATACCTCAAGGTGATAAGGCCGTAGTCCAGCAAACTGGATAAGGCTAAGTGCCAATATGTAGATTAAAAACACCACTGAGTTTCTTCTCCAGACATAAGGCCGGTTTCCTCACTATGTTTTCCTTCACCGAAAAGCCAGTGGTCATCCAGTGGTATTTGAATTCGTACATAAATTCCAAAGAACCCATTGGTACGAGTCGTCGGGATGTGAACCGGCCACTCACGAATGCGAAGCGGCCCGTCTCCAACTGAGCTACCACTTCACCAATATTGTTAATTACGTCCAAGGTAAAGACAACATTTATTAGATGTTTTCTTGTTGTTTAAAATTTGACGCAATACTGTTTACTAACACATCTCAAAACTGCTTTGGGTGAAATGATCAGAACCTACAAAGTTTATTCCAAACCGAAAAATTTAAAACTTCAAACAAAACATTATGTTGATTTGATCTCCTGATTGTTTGTTGTTATAAAATTGTTCATGGTCATATTGGCCATGGATCTATTAACAATTCATTATGGATCGATGGATCAAGGATGAATCATCATTGTTCATGTTCAAGAATGGTTTGATTGGATTGTGGACTAATCCTTGAGGCAAAAATATTTCTTCATCAATCCTTCTTACTCTAGTTAAATGAGTCTTAGACACAGTCCCATACAGTAAGTCACGGTCAAGTCTAATCATACCCTAATAAAACCATGGCAACTTTAATAGAAGCTTTTTCGGAGTTTAGAGATCTGACTCGATGGGATTTCATTCTTCCCATCGAGTCCCTGTTACTGATGAAACTTTTTTTCCAAATGGTTTTCCAAACAAGTCTCGATGGGAAGAAAAATCCCAACGAATCAAACTGTGACTGGTTTTGGTGTGACTCGTTAGGAACCCACCACCATACGTAATCGGTTTAACCGTGTTTTCAGCCGATGAACTTGTATCCATGGCCAGGAATAACTAAAACAATAAAACGGGGCTTGACAGAACAGTTTTTTGCTTCTTACGCCATCTAGTAAAACATCACGAACTATTCTTTTTTTTTAAACAAACGCCTCATACCGAGGAGTTTTAGCGGGTCCAAAAAAACCATATCGCGGCATTGTATTATTTTTCAAAACTTGTGTTTATTCGGATGCAATGAACATGATAAAAATATAGGCGTTTTATTCACGAGCAATGAGTAATATAATAGTGTGGTTAAACATATCTTTTTGTATTGTTTCCAACTTACTGTGTGAAATATTAATAAATACAAGCATTTTTTTTTTTTTTCTTCTTTCCCCTACTGGGGAGTTTGGCACCGCGCTATCGACGCATTTGCCATTGTCAAGTATTTTAGGGCTTGAAGTTTTGGCTGGCTATGAGTTTTTGGTTTTGGAGTAAAGTTGAGAGGTAGGTATTGGAAGTTTTGGAGTAAAGGTAGGGAAACATAACGCGATAGCTAAGATGAATTTAGGAAGGATGGATCAGGAGAGTGGTATAGCAGGTAATGAAGAATATTTACAATATTATTATGATAAAATATTTACAACTTTTACAGCTATAAAAATAAAAAATCGTGAGAGAAAAATATTTATAATAAGTATATTAGTTAATTCGTCTAAAATTATGAATAATATAATATTTACAACATTTACAGCTTTATTTACATTAGGAGAAGAGAGTAGTGTGGGTAATGGGACACGGAGGGATATTAAATCAATATAAAAGGAGGCATGGACGTTATAGAGGACAGGAGATAAATACATGATCCAGGTCCCCGCAATCACCTACAGTCTCGAAAACAAAAGTGCTAGGTACAAGTAAGAAGTATCAGAAATTATTGTTTATGAAATATATAATTTAACTTTTTTTTAATGAACTGCGCTTGTTTACTTCTTCTGAACTACTTTGTAAAACACCACCATTATTAATGGCTTTAGAATTGTTAAGTATATCTTCAACTATAGGAGCTACGTTGGACGGTATTTTTATGTTAAACTGAGTCAATGTATTGATTAGGATTGTTATGATATCCAAATTTGACATTAGTAAAGGATTGTCTGATATCTTGGTCAAGGCGCAGCCGTCTTGTGGAGTAGGGATTTTGAAATCTTCAATTATTTTTTTATGTGCTACTTGGTCATAACCAGTTCCTGGTTTGGGAGCTGTACGACGGTTTGTAAAAACTGTTTTTCTGTATGAACTCTGATGTTGTTGTTCTGTATGTCGTTGAGTAGCTGAAGTCTGCGAGGGTATTGTATGGAATTGAGAAGTACTTTTGAAAACTGGCTTTACAACAGCAGCATATGATTTCGTAACAGGAGGTATTAATTTAGCAGCTTCGCCATAGGATATGCTGTTTTCTGCCATTGAAATTTTAATTTGTCTTTGCCGTATAAACTCGGGGCACGATTTATTGATTGCAAAATGGGTTCCTGAGCAAAGACAGCATGACATATTTTCTTCCTCTGAATCACACTTATCAGCATTGTGATCGCGACCGCATTTATAGCATCTAGGTTTGGACCTACATTGAAGTTTCGTATGTCCGTAGCGGCAACAATTGTAGCATTGGATTGTGGGGTATGTGTAAAGTTCTACCCGAAGAGCATTGTAACACATGAAAACCCTATTAGGTAAAACCTGCCCGTCAAAAGTGACAACAACACTTTGTGTTGGTTTCCAGATAGGAGAACCTTCTACCATCGTCTTGAAATTGATCCTCCTAACTTTCAAAATCTTTCCACAACCATCTGGAACTGACATGTTTTCTATCACCTCTTCTGGTGTCCACTCTGATGGCACACCACGGATTAGACCCATTCGAGTAACATTAAATGTTGGTATGAAAGCTTTTAGATTGTCCTGTGATAAAATGCTGCTACTGACAAATGTATTGGCATCATTAAAGCTCGAGAACGCTAGTGTAATTCTATTTCTTCCAATTTTTTTTACGGAGCCGTTTATAATATTATGGACATTTTTTTTTTTTAGGAACCTACCAAATGATACCGGTTGAAGGATAATTCCATCATCTGGAGTTTGAGTCACTCGCTGCACATGTACAATGAATGGTGCGCTGTCATTTGGATGATATAAATTCCTCGCCACAGGGTTTACTTGGGGACCTGGACCATCAGTATTTAAGACTATAGGAGGACCTACTGAGTTTTCAATATGAATAACAGACGCAACCTTGTTGACAGAGTTGTCACTATTGCTCTCACTATCAGCACAGTGACAACCCGTCTTACCATCTACAGCTTGGGAATGTTTTCTTACTTTTTTATTGCAATTTTTGCAAATTTTATTAAGGCGGCTCCTTTTGCGACCAGAACGCTGATTAATAGACCCATCCGTGTCCATACCAGACTCGTTAGAAATGATGCTATGTGTAGTAATAGTCACATAATTGTTTGCCGGAGGGACCATGTCGCACTGTCCGCCGCCGCCCCCGCCGGGGTCGGGCGGCTCGGCCATGACAAAAAAAGGCAAAAAACTTACCGAATCACGGAAACTATACTCTTACACTAAAATATATACAATAATTACTATTTTTATATACACTATAATACTCTACTGATCCTTTCTATAGCAAATTCATTAATTTGAAAAATCCGTAGAAAAAATACACCCGCCTAATTCCAATACAAGCATTTCTAAGTTAGATTCATATTTATTATTGACAGCTAAGACAGCTCTACGATACATTGACACCACGTATGAGGTTGGTTGACTGAGTGCTTCCGAACTCTTTGGTAGAGATGTAACACTGTGTGTGACTTGGACTCTGACTACGACTCATTTATCTGGAGAAAGCTTTGATTATATACCAAGCCGAGCTAGATCCTCCAAGGAAGAAAGATTCTTACTCCATCGATCTTTCTTTCTGAAAGAAGTATCGATGAAGAAATAATTATGTTGGTATTCGGCTGAGGGACTATTATCCATGGCCAGGAATTACTAAAAACAAAAACAATCAAAAACTTCACAGCATGATAATTGGTGTACATGTACATCGAATATCATGCTGTACAATCCATGTCGTATAATACTGGCCGTCCATTATCGGTTCGTGTCTATAAAGTACGGCCCTATATTGTACAGCCAATAATCAGAGTACATTTCTCAAACTGATTTCACTGACATGAAAAAAAATAACCTGAACCTAAGTGCTATACAAATAAGGAATTTACTTGTGCATCAAATAAGTACCAGTCTGTACAAAAACGGGGTGTGCATTATTGAGCCGAACCGATAATGTACGGCATGATATTGCATGGCACGATATTGCGCAGCATGATATTTGATGTAAAGGTACACCAATTATCATGCTGTACATTATTATGCCGTACAATATCATGCCGTACATTATCTGTGTCGTACATTATTGCCTCCCGAAAGAAAAAAGTTGACAGCAGCGTGACCATATTCAGTATTTTAATACTTTTTCGGTATATTTTATCGACTTTTCCAAGCATTAGTATTTTTATAGGTATATTGGCAGAAGTCAGTATTTTTGGGTATATTTTGGATAAAAAGTTATGGCAACACCGTAGCGAATACCAGGGAAATTCCCGGACGTCTATATTTCATTTTTCATTCAGGAGCAAAAGATCAGTAAGTTGCAGATAGGACAATTAGGACATGGCAGGTGTCCGCCGAAGTAAAATTATTATTAGTACCTTTCGTCTTCATGGTCTGATGTCGAAGGATTAATGGGAACCAAATGGTCAATTTTTCAATTTAAATTCAAAGCGTTAAATTACTTCCATTGTTATTTAATTTTGTTACACATGCTTTATTTGAAAATTTACATTATGTTGACGTGTATAAGTGCTTATATTTTATATTGCCTATATACAGAAATAAATGCTTTGACATTGACTTTATCGAATCATCTAGTACGGAGCTTCTGTTCTGCACTCAACATAATCTTTGAATTTATTATTTCGATAAATCGGGAATTTCCCCAAATTTGTAGTACGTTTTTGTCATCATATAAATAGTAATTAAATCAATTAAATTTGATCGCGAAGTAAGTGATTTGTTACAATCTTCGAGCACTGGCTCACCCCTATCTTGTGAACAATTTTGGGTAGAAGTTGGGAAAATTTCTAACAGTGATGGCACGTTCAAGTACAAAAATTTAACTTCTTTTAGTAAATCTCTATTATGTATACCAGTATCGAATGCTGCATGCGAGCGCATCTTTTCACAGATAAATTTAATAAAAACGGTGCAAAGAAACAAATTTAATAACAAAAATGTATCAGCAATTATTAAAACAAAGCAAGGCGTAAAAGATCAAGGCGGTTGTGTTAATTTTAATCCTTCAAATAAAATGTTAAAATACAATTCTGACATATACTGCGATGATGATTGAATAAACTTTAAAATTTTGAAAATCAGTATTTTTATTGGTATATTTTCCCTGTGCAAGTTGGTATATTTCAGTATTTTTTTGAGGTGCTGCGGTATTTTCGTAAAATATAATCTGGTCACACTGGTTGACAGTTGTGTAAACAAACTAAAAAGATTGTATTTCATTCTTACTACTTTCTAGGTATTTCCCAATTTAAAATAGCTGCAGCTGTAGAATAAGCGTCCCTTATACTTTATTCATTAAACATATTCTCTTGGTAGTCTTGGAAAACGAATTCAAAATATGTTTTATTTATAAATTCAGTTTATTGATCAAAAACTATTTACCTAGTGGAGTGTAAACTTTTGCTTTTGCTTGTTGACTTTTTTTAATTTCTTTTCATTTGGGGACGTTCAGCAGTCAAAATGCAAGAAAACAATAATGTTAAAACAATCGTCACCAATTGGCATCGAATGTCTGCAGAACAAGGAGAATCTGTTGTGAGGTGAATTATCCAATTTGCTGTAGTGTACAGTAATTTGATTGGTGCCGTATAAACTACCTATTGTTCGATGGTGGTCTTGATTGTAATTTAATCTTTCGTCGCCGTTCGTCACCTACAGTGCTCGTGTTCATTTTACTTGAATACTTCCTTTTTCGTTGCAGTATGTCAGGTGATTCGCCTGACTACCAGCTACATAAGAAGAAAGATGAAGAAACGAATCTTTTAGTCCCAGAAAAAGTGAAAGGTCCAATTGCTACTGCGGCGAGTGCGGGGGCTGTGACTGTCATTTCGGGGGCACCTTCAGACTTTCCCAATGACCCTGAAGATAAACTGCTAACCCATGACAAGGAGGAAAGCAAGGTTAGTGATGTTACACATTTTACCTATTCAATCATTCCATGGATTGCCAGTAGGCACAGCTGAAATTCATACCATAAAGCAACTTTTTTATATAAGCGGGATATAGCATCTATAGTGTTTCCGAACCTTGTTACCGTTACCTTATGACCTTGTCTTAAAGTTACGGTTGAAGATGATGCCAGGGGATCATTGATAGTTTACTTTCCTGCCAGTTTTCCTTTTGTTTTTACACACCTCACACATCAGCCAGAGAATGCTGTTCTGTCCTCTGGTGGTTCTGGATGCTTTTTAGGACATACCCAGGTGTGTATGTATGCTTACCTCATACTTTTGAAATTATGTATGCTCATGGTGTCATTACTGTATACTAAAGTCATGATTTTACTACAATGTTAAGATCCTTTAATTTATATCAATATTAAGGAAAGATTAATTAACTGAAAGACCTGGGTATATCCTAAAACTGTATCCAAAGCCACTGGAGGATGGGCAGCAGCATCCTCTCGGTTTTCAGTGGTGAGCATTATGCGATCCCCGAGCCACCTGCCAAACATGAGGATTATGGCAACCCCTTCATATTAAGGGGAAGGCCTTCATCAGTGCCTGCATCCATCAGTGGACGTCTACTGTCAGTTTAATGATGTAGGCATTGTAAGGTCTTAGATATCTATGTCATATTTAATGTTAAACAAAGTCAACTCTGTACCAAATACGGTAAACCACACTACAGTTACAGTAGCGTAGCGCTCATGGCGTAGCTTGTCTAGGTGATTCTAATCGATCACCGATGTTAAGCAACGGACGGTCCGGTAAGTCTTCGGATGGGTGACCGTGAGTGGCATTTATTTCTGAGCGCTACCGTGGGTCAGATGACACGTTAAAATGTTGGTCCCGGTTGTTTGTTCTAGTTTCTATAACAATCGTCAACCATGTCAGAGGCCTTCGGGCGGCACATTAACTCTGACACTAGGGCTGGCCACTCAGCCTACACGAACTTACTCTTAGTTACAGTAAATATTTATTACTCTTTCTCTCTTTAATGGCGTAGAGACCCAAAGTGACATTCAACCACCCCATAGATAAAAGATGTAGGTATAATAATCTTATTATGAAAACTGATGTGGTTTTAACACATTCTTGTTTTATTAGTATTGTTAGTATTCTATCAGATATCTGGTTCCCATAGTACAAGTTTAGCTTAGTTTGGTGTCAGGTGGCGCTGTGTGAAATGACCTTCAATATTTTTTATTTATTTATACATGAATACTCATTGTGACACGTTTAATTAAACTTGAGTATTCTCATGTTTCAAATGCATACACCCAAGCTTTTAACAAGTCCTCGCCAATTCGATTGATTATCTGCCAATGATTCCCAACGAGAGGGCTCAATTTTGCATTTGGACGCAAAACGAAACCAACTGCGACTGCCTGCCAACATTTCATACAATTACATATGGCACTCTAACATGCATGCATCTCTACTGCCAAAATTGGCTACATTAGCCATATTCGAGCACACCAGGGAAGCTCCTTACCTGATTAAGTAGCAGAAGTGGTTGCCGTAGCCGCATGGATTATATATATATTCTCATAAACTTAAATAAAACAAAAATGATAAAAGATCTCTGATACTCACGTGGCTCAAGTTTAATTAAACATGTATATATTTCAGGAGGCAGCAGGCGATGGAAACATTAACGAAAAGGAAGACGCAGATTACCTTGAGAACAATGATGTGGTGATTAAGTCCCCAGAAACCAAACACAAGTCTTCCGACCAAGTGGATAGCATGTTCATAAGTCCATCATCAGGAATCAAGCCTCCACCGCCACAATCTGCTACTTCTAACGCCGATGAAGATGACTGTGTTATCAAATGCCTCTATTACACCCTTCAGTGTTGTGATTGCGTTATCATGTAAGATGCCATATTATTATAGCTCTTATCCTTGACAGCTCTATCTTGTATATTCCATTCCATGTTTTACATATATATTTTTTTAAATTGATGTTTTTGAAAATCCTATTCAGTGTGTCTTACAATATTAGCATTACTATGTATGTATTTAGAAGAAAAAATATATTTATATAACAAATTTGTTCATACTGTAATTTGTAAGAAGTTTTTTCAAAAATTTATTCAGTAATTTTTATTTCAAAAAACATGGAATATGCTTACAAGAGATCTGTCAAGCAGACCCAAGCCTTAAATCAGTAGACATTTGCTGACCTTTTAGGTTAGTGCCAAAAAGGAAAGCAAAAATAACATTTTGATCCAAACAAGTTTTATACGCAATAATGAGCAAATGAAATTTTTAAGCAGCTACAATTTAGATCATAATGATATTTTTGCTAAACCTTTATAATGTTTTTAGTTTTTTTTAACAAGATATGTTTGAATAGCTCACACATTTCAAGATTTAAAAACATAATACTTTGATATTATCGATGTATATCTGACGTAGGGTGCGTTTCCACTGGGGCGTAGACATGCAAGGCGGTGAGCTGAAATGCAGGAATCGACCAATCAGAAAAACTGCATTTTAATTCATCCAATGTGATTTGTCAACTCCTTTACGTCAACTCACCTTGTCAGCAAATGTGTGTTGACTTAAAACAACGCCTTTGGCCAAACTTCTATACTCAATCAAAACAATTTATTTACTGATTAGCAAATAAGTTAACTGGTAAGTACTTCCTACTTAGCGTAGGTGTAAACAGATGACTTTCTAGGTAGTTAATTTTAATAGGGTAGATGACTGATGTTTATATCGTTGAAACCAACAGCTTTGATAAAGAATTTAAGTAAATGTAGTATGTTTATTGAAAAAATCATTTAAGTCTGTTAATAATGTTCTGATATATGAGCGTTTAAAGTTTTTGTTAGAGGAAACTCTTGTCCCTTTTCCACAAAACAAAAAATTACGAGACGTCTTACTTGTCAGAATAGAATTTATATGGCGTACAGAGAAGTGACGTCACGATTTGCTGTTATGCCTCTCTATCTAGCATGATATTAAAATGCTTATAAGTTGCTTATTTTTGATCAGATTTTCATTTTCTTTTCATTAATCAGATATATTTATGGGCCACATTTTAATAGGACAATTTAAAAAAACCAGTCATCTAGCCTATTGCCGCATTTGGTTAGTTCTCTTGAATTGTATACCTAGTTTGTTTACTCGTAGTTTTATTATTTTTTATAAAGTAGTATTATAAGGTGAGCCTTGTTGAAAGCAGAATGATGAATTTAAGGTATTTACAAAGTTTTGAATTAAAAAATTGCTCAAATTTTTGTGGGATATTATGACATTAATATAATCGGTATTGTATTGTATTTTACGCATCAATAAATATAGGTTCGCAGACCTATTTTGAACAGGCGGTAGCTAAGAAGACCTGTTATTACGGAGCTAGATATAATGTTTAAATACTTATAAAAAAAATAGTGGTTAATTAATTAAGTATCTATAAAACTACTTATGTAGAAACATAAAATAGTCCACAGTATAAAAGGTTATGCAGTCGGTACTCAAATAGGATTAAGCTTGCCAGTCCTTAAGTAGTGGCCACCCGTTTATCGCATATTGAAATGAGAAAATAAATACTGGTAAAATGTAATGATAATAAAAACCGCACAGACCAAACAAATGCCAGCAACAATAAAGGGACCTCATTTTTTTATCGTTCAAATACGTAGTTCGAAAGTTAGTGTATTTTTTGTGTGAAAACTCATGCGAAAGATTAAAAAAATGAGGGCCCTGGTCGTAAGGGTGCATTTCTATTGAGGCTGAGATAATAGATCGGAGAGGATACGTACGTGTAGTGATTGACCAATCATATTGGTCGAATTATAATGTATTTTTTGTGATTGGTCGATTCCTGCACTTTACTTTACGCTCCACCTCTGATATCTCACTGTAAGCAGCGTGACCAGTCACCTCACCGGGGGTTCGAGAACGACATGCTGCTGTACTTGCTATATAGGGTTGCGCGTAACGGTATTGCTAAGCCAGGAGTCATTGTGCTTCGAAAGTGGTTGGCCATGTCGACCTTTTGGGATGCGAAATGTGATATTTATATGACTGATGTACCTACCTATGCCATTTTTTACATTTAACTACGCTAGAATAGCTAGTTAGTTGTTTGAAGACAAATCTGAAATATCAAAAAATAACTTTACTGACAATGAAATTGAAATGTTGTGGCAGGAATTGACACATTCCTCAGTATTCCAGCAACATCCAATGTGATAAAAATAAATTAATATATTTTTGTATTATCTTTATAATATAACATTTTGATTCCTTTACATAGTTTATTTAGGGATGAAAGTTTCACTAAGTATTTTCAAGAAATATAATATGACATGTATTCATTCATACTACTACTGAAGTATTGTTTAAAAAAGTAAATCTAGGACCAGTGTTAAATTGAAATATGTCATAATTGTATTGTGTATGTATTTTATAACGCCTAAGATAACAAACTTTTTATTAATTATAGAATACCTAATAAACTGCAAAATATAACTTTAGTATTTCTATTAGTTTATAATAATACCCGCACTAGCTCCAAATTACATTTTAAGGCGTTACAACACCAATCGAGCGATCGTCATCGATCGACGTCTACTGTTCCGCTCTACCATCATCGACCGATCGATATTATTGTTTGGTAACACTAGTCGATGGACGTCTATTGTTCCGCTCTACCATCATCGACCGATCGATATTATTGTTTGGTAACACTAGTCGATCGACGTCTATTGTTCCGCTCTACCATCATCGACCGATCTATTATTGTTTGGGGACACTAGTCGACCGACGTATACTTACTGTTCCGCTCTACCATCGATCGATCGTTTGGATACCTAAATTACATATTACGAATTTAATGCTAGTTTGTGTTTGTTTCTTTATTCTTATTCAGGCTTGCGTTTGGCAACGCGTTTTAACTCGTATCTGCACTTGATGAGGGCGTTGTAGATAATCTAATCCAAGGAAAAAACCAAAGGAATACAGGATACTGTGCCTTGTTTTAAGAATCTATGCACCTGTTGACGGCCTTAAAATATATTTGTAGGTTAGAGAGTTGTTTACATTTTATGTTGGACAGAGCTTTGCTGTACTCTTGCTGCTGTGCTGATTGGTGTAGTATATGCAGAATTGCAGATTCTCCCTGGTAATCTGAATCTTTAAAATGTTACCTACAAAAACAAAACATAAAACAACAAAATGGAGATTGACAGATAACTATGGCCGCGTCGACGGTGCGCCACCTAGCGGGGAAAAATCGCAGTGTGGATCCCTGCCACAACCGGTATAACTTATTATAGTCGCCAGAATAAACGTTTGACCACGACTCCCTGAGCTAAAGTATTCGCATACAAGAAACTAGATTGTCGCGTACGCATTATAGGAGCAAACTGATTCAGAGAAAATAAACTTATTCTATATCGAAGCAAAAAAATACGTTTTATGTACATACTTTTATTGATTACATCAACTTTCCAGTAATAGTTATGTAAAAATGTACTGTAGGTCATTTATTTAAACTATATGTTGTATATTGTTTGTTTATAAACTGACATCTATAGATAATTTATAACGATTGTACGATTGACATCGTGTTCAGCGAGTGCCGTTGGAGTGATTTTCAACTAACTGCTCGTTAAAATCCGCTCGACCAGTTTATTAAGCATTCCTCGGTTTTAACCCGACTGCTCAAGAGGGTAATGTTTCTCTGTAATAAGGGTAATGCTTGCCTGTTTTACTTCCTGTAGCCTAAACAACAGGGGACTCCTCACGTTTGCAGTTCTCTCGCTCGCACATTATCATAATAAATTTCCAAAGTTAGTAACAACACATGGTTTTATACGTTTTGTTGCTATTACGTAAAAAGTAAAAAAAAAGATTTAGTATTTAATTTGACTATTAAAAATGGTAAAAACCCGAAATATTCGCTTGTCGCCATTTTACTCCGTCAAATTTTACATGAATAATATAAGTACATACCTACACAATTTAAGCCATCAAATGCGCTCGTAAGAGAATTTAAATGACATGAGTGCCATTTACAATAATAGGTGCCTTTGTGAATCATAAAGGCGTTAAATTAAATTATTATAACGCTAGGTAGGTATCACTCATCATGTTTTTTTTAAAGAAATATACATGAGTAGGACATGTATACATTTACAAGCCTTAAATATTTTGTCGTACTAGTATGATGGTAACTGAATAATTCGTCATATCTTATAATTAAATAATGACTACACTTTTTATTATATTATTTCAACGCTAACCATGTTATGAAGTTGCTTCTGAAACCCATTATAATTAAACTAAAAAATCGACGCAAATACATTTTTTGGCATTACAACCCAGCGACAATGATAAGATTAATGGACGGGAAATAAGCGCACCGATTTTGAAGACTATACGTTGAGCGCCGGCTCTCCACTCGCGTCAGTCATACTCTGCGTTTGCGACATGCGAGCCGTACGATACGACAATACAAACTTCTAATACATGTACATGTGTCCTCTTTTTGTCATGCAGTAATTAGATTCGCTATCTCTATTTTCTGGCAAATGTAATATGCATACTTTTAGCTAGGTATGCTTGTAGGTGTTGACTTGCTAATTTTGATCGATTTGCAAGCGCTGCGCCCGTCCATTCCATTATCACCGTCGCTGTTACAACCTGTCTTCTTCGTCTTCTATTTCTTATTAGATTTACGTTTTCAAGAATATTAATACTAAGATGATAGTTTATCAACATTACTGACAATTGATTACTTACCGCAATATCTTGCGTGTATCTATAAAGTGTAATAATTACAAATAACGTGCACCCTGTACTTAGTCCTCTGTTGCAAGTAGGTATTAAATTATTATTAAAGTTGTATACTTATTTAAATTATACTAATCCAAACATTATTTACTAAAACACTGTTTTAAACTATCACGGCTTTTTCATTATTTTACAGTACTAATGATTGTTGTGCCCGGAAACATAGTGGCGTGCAACAGCGCCGAAATATCGGGAGCTCAGTTCACAACATGATCACGGTAAATATAACAGAACTAATTACCTATTAATAAATAATTATAGGAAACAATCTTAAATTTAAAAATAACTAACATACGTTTTCTTTTCTTTTTAGAAATCACTTCAAGTATAGTTGATAATATCTTTAACAGTGCACGTTTAGATACATAAATATCTACTGCCTACTGTAAATAAAAGAAATGCATTTTTACCAAAACCTCGTTTTCGAGATACTCGGTTGGCATCAAGGACCAAGGAGGCAGAACGCAGCCCGTTCTGTTCGAAATCGCAGCCTACAAGGCCTTATATAGTCAAGTCGGTGAACAAAAACGAAGATAAGGTTTTAAAAAATGACACAGTTTAAATTGCTGTTTTAGCTTAGCATTTTAGCTTTCTGTACATAAAAATTGGAAATGATATAAAAAATACGGATCAATCATAAAAATTATGAAACAAATCCGAACAATCTGGTAAAAATATTAAAACTTTTTTTATTAATAACTAAAGTAAAGAAATAAAACAAACAACTCACATGTAAAATTACAACTACATTGTGGTCAATTCTGAAGGTTTAAGTTGACAGAACTAAACTAACTAAAGTATTGCTGTCCTTAGCTAACATGCCTAGTAAAAAAGTGACAGCAATGTTTTAATTAGTTTAGAACTGTCAACTAAAACCGTCAGAATCGATCACAGTGTTGACTAATAAGGGTAAAAATACACAAAACTGTCGCCTCCGTCGTTATACTACTATTTTTTAGTTGGGACATTATGAAATGTGATAAACAAATGAGTTGTTTTTTAAATTATGTAACAAAAAGGTTCAACAATGCTGGAGGATATCGGCCTTACTTAAAAAAACTTCTCAACCGTTAGTCACTGCTTAAGATGTTCTGCCATCTTCTCTCTGACGTGAAGTTGCACGTGCTAGAAACGGACAGAGAAGTTTAAGCAGTGACTAAGAGAATCGAGATTATTTTAGGTAAGGCTGTACGTGTGTAGTCATCATTATGAACAACTTTTACTACGGGGCCAACCCTGAAATCGCGAGAAAAAAACAGCTGTTTCATACATTTTGTCCAAGGTCAATAAACTTTTTGTATGGAACAGCTGATATATAACAAGTTTGTAATACAGGTTATTTTAAACATTATAATTACGTTCTGTGTGTAAGATTTAGTTGTGCGAAAAACGTGCAACAAAATAATTGAATGATTTTTATTAATTAATTGAACTGAATAAATGAATTTAAATTCTGATTATGCTGTATGTACAAGTATGCATTGCATTGTATACCACAAGTAATAAGGATACCTAATACATTATTCAGACTATACCACACGGAATATAATGGTTATTCTCTGTCCATTATGTTAATCGCTTTTTGATAACTCATGTAAAGTTAATTCTAGCAAATTATATACCATAAAAGTAAATAAATAGTAAAGCTGTAGGTAGTATAATGCTGCCTGTAAGCCGGAATCTGGCGCCTGGTTGCTTGCCCTGCTCTCTCTTCATCGGGGCATGTCCCTAGACACTGATTCTCGTCGGGTAGTAGTTGGTCTTCGGCTAAGTAAGCAAGTTCGTATAGGCTGAGTTGCCAGCCCTAGTGTCAGAATTAATGTGCCGCCCGAAGGCCTCTGACTTGGCTGACGGTTGTTATAGAAACTAGTACAAACAACCGGGACCAACAATTTAACGTATCATCCGATCCACGGTAGCGCTCAGAAATAAATGCCACTCACGGTCACCCATCCGAAGACTGACCGGACCGTCCGTTGGTTAGCATCGGCGTTCGTTTAAAATGGGTTACGTCGACAATTGTACGACAGTCATATTAACCTTGTAAAGTGGTAATGCTAGATCAAACGAATTTGTTTGTATGGGATATAATTTTCTAGACGCTTTATTAAGTTATCGTCAACATTGCATGAGCAGTCAAAAAAACGTTTAACATAATGAACCGAGTACCTATAGGTGTATATTACTGTTAGAGAACATTTAATACTTAACACACTAGTTCTGGTGTATTGGCAACGGGTGAGCTTCTGTATTGACTACATATTTGCTTAAATCTATGAGATACCGATCTTCGCTGAACAGAAGGTAGAGGTACTTCAGGGTTTCAGACAAGAAGAATGATTCCATCTGGTCGCGCCACACCGGCTTTTCAGATTTCACGTTTGAAAGTGACGAGTAGCCGTATTGAACTTTAGCGTATTTCTCGAACGCCTGAAAGAGATATTTGATATACGTTAATCAGATAAACGAGGGCCGAGGCGTTATCACTAGTAAATATTTTATAATCTAGATACACTAAACGCAGGGCTAAGGGTGACGGTATTACTAAGCTGAATGGAAGTAATTTTACTTATCGTTCTGAACATCTTTTACTACGGGGCTAACCTTAATATTATACAGCGTTAGTTCTAATCAGTTAGCATCCTTTTAAGGGCATATTCTGTACATCAAAACAAACAACTTTTACTATGGGGCCAACATTGAAATCGCAAAAAAAGCAGCTGTTCCATACATTTTGCCCAAGGTCGATGAGCTTTTTGTATGGAACACATTTCGCGATTTCTATGTTGGCCCATAGTAAAAGTTGTTTGTTTTGATGTTCAGAATATGCCCTTAAAAGGATGCTAACTGATTAGAACTAACCCTGTATAAAATAAATTAATATAAATATTGGGGTACATTTTACACACAGCGCCTTCTAGCCCCATACTAAGCTAAGCTTGTATTATAAAAACCAGATAGCTGATAGAATACCATTATATACATATTTTTTTCGTAAATACGTACTTATAATACATACTATACAGGTATATAATATATTGTATGTAATAAATATGGGGAAACATCCATTTTCTTATATGTATGTCCTTAAACTGCAACCAGACCCACCGGAGGACGGGTAGCAGCGTCCTCTTGGTTAACGGTGGTGACCATTCTGCGATCCCCAAGCCGCCTCCCAAGCGTGGGGATTATGGCAACACCCCTCTATTGGGAGGCCTTCGTCCAGCAGTGGACGTTTCATGGCTGACGACGAATAAATATTGGGGGACATTTTACACATAGCGCCATCTATCCCCATACTAAGCAAAGCTTGTATTATGGAAACCAAATAGCTGATAGAAAAAAAACATATATAAGTAATATATGTTTTTTTTTCGTGAATACTTAACACCCAGACACAGAACAAACATCTATGGTAGTCACATAAATGTTTGCCCTGGGTGGGGATCGAACCCACGCCCTACAGCTCTGAAGGCAGACATGCTACCAACTGAGCTATAAGGCTGTCAATTCGCAGCGCAGTCGAGGCGGCGGCGCCTTCACTCTTCTACCACGCCACCACCTCGACTGCGCCTGGATTTCGCCTTGACTCTGGCAGTGTGCTGTGCGCCTTACATCCGAGTATCCCATACTGAAACAAGAGGAGTTACCTGGAAGATCTGCCAGCCCCAATCCTGGTACGTGGTGTTCCCCGTGATCTGGTACATGTACCAGAGGCTCTCTACGAACTCGGGCCGCAGGAGGCTGTGAGCGTCCGCCGTTTTCGTGTACATATCGTCTGTGGCGCTGGCCTGGAGATCATACAATAAACTTCATTTACATTTTTATACATATATAAAAAAAAATGCGTGGCCATGAGCCTTTATTTATTTATTACTTTAGTCTTTATATATATATTTTAGGTTTATTACTTTTTTTTTACGTTTTCATTACTAGGTGGTAAGTCTAATAATTAGTAAGTATTCTATTAGTTATCTGGTTTCCGTCGCACAAGCGAAGTGAGCTTTAAGAGCTTTTGAGGTTGGGTGGAAGCATATAATTCATGCACTTTTCAACCGACTTCAAAAAAGGAGGTTCAATTCGACTATGTTTTTTTTGTATGTATGTTACGCGATTACTCCGTTAATTATGAATAGATTTTGATGATTCTTTTTTTGTTTGGTAGGTGATACTTCAGAGGTGGTATAATGTAAAAAGGGTTCCTGTGGCTGCTCGGCGGTGGTGTTAGGTACACTTCTAACTGATGGTATAAGTAAAAGTACTCTTGTAACGATAGCAGGTATATAATTACGGTATACAGAGAGTAGCACGTAAATACAAAGGCAGGACGATGTAAATAATGTTACGCGCGCGCCGGTGTCGCAGGAGAGAGTCCTTGCTCGCGGAACGGCGCGGGGCGAGGTGCGCGGAGGGAGGTGACGCGCGGTAACCACTGGGCGGGATGAAGCGCGCGGGGAGGACGCGGGGCGCGGGCGGCGATGCACACTAGAGCGTTGTAGCTATATCTAAGTACCTACTTATAGCTAACCCATCGCGTGAATGTATGTGCGCACTGTTACTCACTCATCTATAAATGTTATTGAAATCGGTTCAGTAGTTGGTTTTTTAAATCAATATCATATATATATTATATGAAGATGACATCCAGGTAGTCGAAATTGAAGACGGCTGTATTTTTTTCAAAAAGCCTATATTATGGAGGAAAAATTAACGATTCGCGAAGGATAGTCGGTAAATAATTATTGTGTACTATTTAAATGCTATACGTAATGCACCCACGTTCCTGAGAAAATAAGGAGCTTATGTGTTATTATATTCCAAGGCTACCTCTACACCAAACGTTCAAATCTTTTCAGCAGCTTTTGCGTGATTGACTAACACACAAACATTTTTTAAAATTATACTACATAATATTTACTCTACAGAAACTACGTTACATATATGCTGCTTTTAGCGATAAGGCCGCCAATTGTGGCACTAGCTCATAAGGTTCTTGTACCTTTATTTATTGTATTTTGGTGTGCACAATAAAGAGTTTCTATCTATGTATCTATATACATATCACATCCACAGTAATATAATAATAAATAAAGCTTACCCCTATGTGCGTGTGTGTGTGTCTGTTATCTATTCACGCTAAATTGGCTGAACAGATTTGATTGAAACTCGGAAAGGAATTAGTTAATTTCCCGGAGTAACAGTAGTGTGAGGACTCTACTGCAGAGTCCGCCTGGGGAAGTACCACACCTTTGCCAGTTATTCAAACGCCAAGCAGTATCAAAATCAAAAAATCTGTTTATTTGTTAGAATATTGTCTTAATTTTAGGTCTTAATTGTAATTATGTACCAAATATTCTACCTAAATTAAGTGTACTAATATTTTATTGGCATTCTGATTTTGACTTGTCAAAAATTAAACAATTATTTTATCTGTTAAGAATTCGTTAATGTTATAGTAACATTTGTCCATTAAAAAAATTAACAGTTTGTATTTGAAGCTATTCATATTAAATTCTTTAAAAATATTAGGCAATTTGTTATAAATGCTGATGGCCATGCAGTATACATTTTTACTATAGACACATACTCTCTGTTCTGGAACAAGCAACTTATGTTTACGTCGTTTCTGTCTATCCCTTCCAGGTACGTCACTATTTAGAGGAAATAAAGAAAGGTGTTGTCGGACAAACATACACATCTCATAAATGTAGAGGGAAGGCAAGGGCAAAAAGTTACATTTTTTTAATAAAGGTCTACATGGCGCAATGGAGAGTAGTGTGCAAGCATTACTGTGTTCCTGTTTCAAGGGCAATGTTACCAGAGAAATTACTGGGTATAAAGAGATTTAACATCTAATATCTCAGGGTGACGAGCGCAGTGCAGTGCGGGGCAGGATTGTGTTCGCAAGTTCACAATTCTGGCACTGCTACTGTTAGTGGCAGGTGTGACGCTTACCACCAGACGAACGCCTTGCTCGTCTCGTCACTTGATTGTTTAAAATAAAAGTACCATATACACTTTTTTATCATCATCATCATCACCGTTTTTCCTCGCACCGCAGCAAGTTTATAATATAAGTAGTATACAAGGATTTACCATATTGAAGTGTGTAATCTCGGGAGCCAAGAAGGTGGGATGGGCGGCGTAAGAGAGGTAGCAGGTGTAGGCCAATTCTTCCGCCATCTTCATGTGCCAGTCGGGCAGACCGTTCACGTGGCCCAGCGCTAACGTGCCGGGGAGGAAACACGTCAGGTGGTCCATTTTCGGGTTGAAAGTCTGAGAAAGAAAAAAAAAATCTAAAACATAACAAGCAACAACCTGACCTGAGTTGCCAGTCGTTTTGCTTAGCGCTGATAGCATCAAAGCTTGGTACAACCAGGTTGCGGTCAAAATTGATTTTGGTAGAACACAAATGCATAATGTGTACACAGTCCACTACTGGACTTAGGCCTACCCTCGTCCCTCGAAGAGCGATTGGGCCATATCGACCACGTCGGCCCAGTTGCGGGTTGGCAGATTCACGTCATTGAATTTCTTCTCCGGACATATGCAGGTTTCCTCACAATGTTATCCTTTACCGAAAATGGTATGAAAATCCGTACATAAATTCCAAAGAGCTCATTGGTACGGGCAGGGGGGTGTCACTCCGCAGTTTAGGTATGTTCGGCCGGCGCTCCGCTCCCAGAGGACAATGCAAGGCTGAGGTCAGTGGCCGCCCGCACGTAACAAATACAAATAGTTTATTGAATACACCAAATTTACAAGTCAAATTTCAGTATGTCACAAAAAAAAAATCACTTACTAAAATGAAATTATAATTACAAAAAATACTTTACCTAATAATCTCTTATTTTAAAATAAGCTTCAATGTCATAAAAGAAATTCTCTTGTAACCACGCTTTGAGCTTGGTTTTGAAGCACCCGGTGGAAGGAGCATCCCGAATGGAAGCTGGTATACGGTTGTAGATCGCGGGTCCCAAAATATACACTGACCTCTCCGACTTGACGAGACGGACGACTAAGCATACGTGATAGAAAGAGAGCGGTATATCTAGGTGAATATAACGAGCGGTATCCAGCGCTGTGCGAGTTGAATTGCTACTTTATTGCCTAGTAGATAGAGTCCTTATTTATTTCAATTCCTTTTCGGAGTGAACATTCTGTACGTAGTACTTTTATTTTTTCTGTGGTACGGGCCCGGGATTTAAATGTGCGACCTCATGATTTCAAATCAAGCAGTCCCCCAATTAGGCTACCACAGCTTAGAACCACATAACAAGTCGGAATTTAAGTCTTAATTTTCCTTACTATGTTATTATCTACTTAAGTATTAATATATTATTAGTTTTCCCCAAAACAGTAGCAAGAGAACTTTATGAAGAAACTTCGATATCTATCTGCCTGACTCCAGGTATGTCACTTTGGATTTTCATAAAAGCAGACAAGAAGTTAAAAAAGCTGGGCGGTTTTAAGAAAATCAAATTAAATCCAGGTGTCGCACTCAAGTTTCTTTATCCAACCGGATAACGAGACAAGTAAGTCGACAATTTGATGGCATATTCGAATCTAATTTTATGCACTTATGTGCGAAATTGCATTAGAACAGCTATGGACCAATGGCCAGCGACCAAAGGGCCAAGGTCAGAGGTCAGCTGGTTTGTGTGGCCTAGCAGATTCCATTCCCGCCAAGCAACGCGGACAAGTGCCGTAAAAAAACATCTTTACAATTTACTTTGCTAAAAACAACATTAACTTTGTATCAAAGCAATATCCTCCTGATTAACTAAAGCATTAAGCTCATTAACACTTTTTTGCGAACAATCATACTATTTACTAACTTATTATATAATAAAAAGTAAGTTCGTATAGGCTGAGTGGCCAGCCCTCCTCGATGTCAGAGTTCATGTGCCGCCCGAAGGCCTCTGACATGGCTGACGGTTGTTGGTTGTTATAGAAACTAGAACAAACAACCGGGACCAACAATTTAACGTGTCACCCGACACACTATAGTGGTCATCCGACACACTATAGTGCTCAGAAATAAATGCCACTCACGGTCACCCATCCGAAGATTGACCGGACCGTCCGTTGCTTAACATCGGTGATCGTTTAGAATCACCTAGACAAGCTACGCCACGAGCGCTACTATTATATAATGTAGAATATGTATTTAACGGGTTGGTAGACTGTCCTGATGTCCTTGAAAAAATCAAAATTAGAGTCCCCTTACCACGTAGTAGATTGGTATGGAAGGAGCTATTCAAGTTGCCCAGATGTCGCATAATATGTTACTACATTGGTCAGTATGTGTGCTAGCTACGGTAAGGGAGCGATACGGAAACAATATAGATATTTGCAAACTTGGTCCGCTTTCCCATCTTAAAATTGGGCTAAAGAATCTGTTGAAGTAGCCCACTACAATAAGAAACACACACTGGTCGTATACCCTTGTCTTCAGACACTGCGGGATTTTGGACGAGAAGATATTACGCAATTTCCCAAACGCTGCCCATCCGAGTCATCCGAGCCATCATCGGTATATATATATACATATATAAATAATGTACCCTGATTAGTTGTAAGTTGTTCTATATTTCTGGTGTGCAATAAAGTTGTATTGTATTATATTGTATTGTATACATACTAATAATATAACAATGATAATTAATTTGCTTTAATCAATCTTTTCTTATAGCTAATGGTTGTCTATATACTTCACTTACCTCTGAGCCAGCTGTCAGCTCTCCGATAAAAAGCCGTTTGTTCGGAGACGACCTTTTTGCCAGGAACTCTCTAACGCCTTCTATTGCTGTCAAGTAGTCGTCGAGCAAGCTGTAAAATTAAGCAGTAAAACCGTATGAAATAGCGAAGAGCTCGACAGAATTAGTGGGAGGTATATACATCCTTGAACAACACAATAATGTATTTGTTTCTCCTTGTTTTAGGCTATTTGAATTTCACAGCCTTTATTTACGCTTACTTTACATGCAACATCGTCAACAATAATAATTGTAAGTTTTCCTCTGATAATGCTGTGTTCACTTTAATAATGACAATGTATTCAACAGTAAACAACAGTAACAGTATATCTAAGTAGTACCTTCGCCTCAGGCATAATATTATGTCATCACAACGCATATTTCTTTTCATGGTCAACGCAAAAAGTTTTGTCTCATCGCAAGCGGTAACATATTTTTTACGTGCCTGTAGAGCTAAAGTGGTTACTTTAGCCCCGCTACGCGGAGCGAAAGGATCCACTTCCTCCCCGCAGCGGCACGTATATACACACCACGAGAGCAAGTAAAAAAGCCTCAGATTTTTGCCTCGGCCTACGCTCCACGATTTCAGACTTGTTTTAATGACATAAACAGATATCATATAATTTCATATTCAGGGACACATAGACGTCCATCGCCTACCAACGTCAGTCTACAACGTACTCCCTTGGCTTTCTTTGTTTGGCCGTGGGAAAGGTACAGGTCGCGTCATGTAAAAATAACGCTGGAAGAAAGTAGAGGGGGTATGTTTGCGCATGTGTACACTTGCGCACAAAAGTACTAGGCCTATTGATTTAAATAATTATTAATTAGCCTTTTGTTCGCAGCTTCGTATATTGGTTAATTATTACTCATACCGCGCCACACACCACCAAATATACTGATAAATCGCCAACTGCGCAGCTTAACCACCAGCGTTCTTTTTACATGACGCGACCTATAACAAGAGTTACTTTATATCTAATAAATATTATTATAAAATATTGTACTATTTTATGTAACAAAAAGGTTCAACAATACTGAAGGTTATTTATATACTCATCATTATGAACAACTTTTACTATGGGACCAACCTAGAAATAGCGAAAAAAAATCAGCTGTTCCATACCTTTTGTCCAAGGTCAATAAACTTTTTGTATGGAACAGCTGTTTTTTTCGTGATTTCAATATAGGCCCCATATTAATAGTTGTTTATAATGACGAGTACATACATACCCTTCAGTATTGTTGAACTTTTTTGTTACATATTTTATAATACGCCAGCGTTATTACAATTATAAAGTGGGATCCAATATTCATTCCATTCACATTTCTTTTATATATTTGCTTAAAGCTAAAATGTTCCAATGCTGGGCAGAGGCCTCCCGTTCCTCTTTCATACTGTCTAGTCTTCGGCTTGATGGCGTTTGTCTTGAGAAATCAGCTTCAGCTTCGGCTTCGGCTTTCAAGCCGACATCAGTCCAATGAATTTAGTTCATTGCTTAACTACAGGCAAGGTCATAAGCTAACATATTTCGAATAAAACAACTTTTCTGGAGTATTGGCGGGAACACGGAAAAATATCGCAGCATCTATTATTTTCTTAAACTAGTGCTTTTTCGCGAATTATTGATTCAAAATGGTGGTGTTTTATTCAATGAGTGTTGAATTGCATGCACGAAGTGTGGGCAAGTGATATAATGTGGTGAAAAATGTTTTTTCGTGTTGTTTTCAACACAACGCAAAAGCTTTTTTATTAAGAAAACTGACGTGGTTTTGACATATTTTTGTTTTATTTATACGGGAATACTCACGTTTAATTAAATCGGATACTCCGACGATAGTTTCCATCACATCAGGTAACCTTTTTCAAAGAGTGAAAACAGAGCCCGACGCGCGTGCAGCTGCGTCCTGCTTAGCACTTTAACCACATTCAACTCATTAAACTAAACTCACTCATTGGATTTAATTAAACGTGAGTTTTCTCCTAAAAAAAAAACAAAAACCGCAAAAGCTCATAGTAAAGTCGCCACAACTTTACTAGGTTATGACTTAGACTCGACTGACTAATTTCTTGTGACTAACTGTGATTTTATGACTTATATATTTGACTTGATAATGCATAATACTTGACACTTGCTGAATGCAGAAAGTGCGAAGCCAAACACTAAGAAAAAAAACTAGTCTCGCAGTCAAATGTCAGTTGCTAATGCAGCAAATAATAAAGCAATTTTAAAGCAGATGATTCACAGTCGCACATGCCGCTGAGTAATAAGATATCGCGACGGCAGATCAGTTTGTTGATTGGTTCAATTTACTGAATAAGTACTACCTACTACTGTACGTAGCGCTGCTCGCGTTAGCGACTGGTATGAAGAACGCGACACCGTGACCATACTTTGGTATCAAAGACCTAGAACCAATTCGGGTCGCCGCGTCATATTCAGGACCTTACTTAAAAACAATGCTTCAGTTAACGAACGTCATTTAACAACTGCGACTTATAGTGAAATGACGTTTACTACAAATTTCATTTTCCTATTGTGCAGAAGTTAAATGACGTTCGTTAACTGAAGCAGTGTTTTTAAGTAAGGTCATGAATATGACGCGGCGACCCGAATTGGTTCTAGGTCTTTGATACCAAAGTATGGTCACAGTATCGCGTTCTTTAATACCAGTCGCTAACGCGAACAGCGCTACGTACAGTAGCAGTTAGTACTTATCTAGTAAATTGAACCAATCAACAAACATCCAGAAGTACTGGATGCGGTTCTGGTGGTATTTTCCAGCAACTAATTGCTAAAGAAAATATAACCCTACAAGAATCACAAAGAAGATTTTTGAAGGGTTATATTTTCTTTGGCATAAAAATCTTTAGCATAAAATCAAAACCCCCGTCTATAAACACTCTCGATCAAGACATCTAAATCGATTCATCGTTTGGCTGTATGCACCATGTACGATGTCACAAGTAGGTCGATACACAAGATACACATTAAACCTATTACACCGCTTTTCGTACTCAACTGGTACTGGTAAATAGCATAATCTGAACTCACTAGTTGATTGTCTTCCCTGTCTGCAGCCACTGTTTTAGCAGATACTCGTAGTAGCTATCTCCACGAGCGCCCAGCGTAATAGTCGCGTGCGGCAGGAAATGACCCGTGTTCGGGTTTATGAAGATAGGAACCAGACCGTGCTTCTTTGGCAGCATGTGGATTTTTTCAGAAACAGCGGCTGCTGCGTCCTGTTCACAAATAATAACTTATTACTTACACAAGAAGCACTACGCAAGGATTGGCTTGTTAAAAAACCTGACACCCCGGACATAAAGGCTAATCTAATTACAGCAACACCGCTCGCACTTGAAAATCTATCAAGTTTAGTAGTAAGTAGTAACTAGCTTAGTAAAGTATGTAGATTAGGCACAGCGGAGGTCACAAACAAACAAAGCAGATCCTAACAAAGTTTAAAAAAATACGAAAGTAATTCTATCTCTTTGTGATCTCACGATAATCGGCTTGGACGATCTTCGTAGTAATGATTGACGCTATCTTGTAATATAAAAAATAACCATCGAGTTTAACCGCGGGACACAGCCTGTAGCTAGGCATTCCGTTAAAAATAAATGGCTGCAATCAAATCTAGAATATGTTCTTTGTAAGAAAAAGTTTAACCTTGTTGCCATTGTGTGCCTACTTGAAATTGATCATTATAAAAACCAAAGTACTATTTTTGTTTTAATTATAAACAATCGTAGTTCTATTAGTCTATACTAGGTTTGCGTGTCAGAGAAACCACGATGACCATGAATCACAGACGTCATGACTAAACTAACTGACTAGTACTTATATAGATATTATAATTAGGGATTCTACTTTAGAATCTCTCGCTATGCTCGGGATTCTACTCAATAATCCTTCGCTCCGATTTAATTGCATTAACAATCAATTATCTGCTCAGGCAAGAATCAAACCTTTGGGCACAGAAGACGGATGCCGGTAATATATCTTATAATCCAACCTTATTTCTTACCTCATAGGTAGGGTTATTGCTTGCCCGCGACAGCTCTCTGAACTCCAACTGGACGGTGGTGACTTCGGCCGTGGTGCTGTAATGCGACCACTCTGGGGCGTGAGCCACTCTCGTGCCAAGGTTCACGTCAGAGTAAGGTATGCCAGACGGAGACGAGAAAGCTGCCATCAGACGGTCGCCTAGATCCACCTACAACAAATTTTTGATGTTAGGTACCTCTACTAGATATGTGGTAGCCATTGTGAGAAGACGAACCTCACGGATGAGAGGCGCGTTTGAAGTGAGGCAGGCGGGTCAAACGGATTCAAAAGGATTAAAAAGATTGTGGTTTTGATTTCTAGCTCACAGCAATCAGAGTCTTCATCAATCTGTACCAATGCCCATTCGGAGAAACATCTTAAAGAGCCCTGCAAAATATGTCTGACGAAGACAATACATGGCGTAGTACGTACATTTCTGAGTGAGGGGACGTAGAGATGTCCTAAAACAGCATCGAGAACCACCGGAGGGTTAAATATGCTAAAAAAAGCATCACGTGATTAATGGACGGCCCCTAAGTAGTTACAACGCGGCGAGGGAGGGGGCACCAAGGTGCGGGAGAGGGGCGTGCACATCAAATTCGAGAACACTGCGCGCGAGAAAGAGGTAAACCCTCCAACCTGCGCTCCCGCTGATCCCCAAAGCAGCGGACGCAACCGACATTGTATATTTTGACTTTTTTCATAGCACATTTATTTCCAGTTTAAAAGTTACTTTCAGAACTTAAGGGGGTAAGAAAGAGGGTGCAAGTTTGTATGGGAAAACAACTTTTTTCTATGTTAGTGCGATACAATTTCGTACACATATTAAGGAAGGGTCACACAACGGGCAATGGAGAGAGCTATGCTCGGAGTTACTTTGCGCGATGAAATCCGGAACGAGGATAATGGCCAAAGAACCAAAGTCACCGACATAGCTCGCAGGGTGTGCAAGTTGAAGTGGCAATGGGCAGATCACATAGCTCGACGAACTGATAACCGATGGGGAAGAGAGGTTCTTGAACCGGAAGACGTGATTGCGAAAGGCGGGATTGTGAAAGTCGCGGGGAACCGGTGGATGCAAATGGCAGGTTCTCAGTACAGTGTCTGTGGGTCTAAGGGGGAGGCCTTCGTTTAGCAGTGTACGACTCCGGGCTCCGGCTCCGGGCCGACTAGAACCCATTTATGGAGAGAACTAGAACTGATTTATGATTACCGATATATTTTAGGAGGGTTCAAAGTTATCCATAGGAAATCTCAGACCACGCAACGCAGCGCGCAACGCGGCGAGGGAGGGGGCACCGAAGTGCGGGAGAGAGGCAGGCGCATCTATGAAATAGGTACTTAAGTACATGAAACTGAAAAACAATGTAAATAAAACGTAAAAAAAACTTTGAGAATAAAAATAGGTTTACGGATAAAAATGTAAAATTTTATAAGAAAATTATAAATACAAAACAATAACATGCATGTAAATAGCATGGACATTACAAACATAATACACTTCAGATAAGCACAAAAGGCGGTCTTATCGCTAAAAGCGATCTCTTCCAGACAAACCTCAGATGAAAAGAAAAAGCTAAAATTTATAATAGGGACAGAAATGGAAAAAAGTTATTTAAAAAAAAATTACTTTATATCCTGCATAAAGATACATTTACTCTACGTTTAAAAAATAATAATGTCCACCCGTGCGAAGCCGGGACGGGCCGCTAGTACTTTGGATATAGTAGTATATATTATAAATAATAATATATGTAGTCACGTTAGTCATCTTTCTGAGATTTTTGTTAGAATCGCTATAGTGTTTAGAACTAGCGCTAGTGGTGCCTAGTGTCCTTATTATTCTTATCAAGCTAAGAAAGCATCATAGTTGCAATCATAGTTTGGAGTTAATTCGAGAGATGGCGCTAAACCAAGTCCAAGGCGCTTTTAAATTACCAGCAAAACGCGGATTTTATTGAATAAAGAAAGAGACTTAAGAAGTAGCCTATATGTTAATCCACATTGTGAATGTTTATTTGACGAAATTTCGTTGAATTCTTTCCAGCTGTTTTTTTATTTACTTGGTACAATCATTTTGGTAAATAGACATAATAGGTGACATCACCTACAATGAAAACCAACAGAGTGCAGCACTAAATCGGGGACTAAGATAAAAACAATTTAATTTTCAAAACATTACCAATTAACTTATTCAAAGAGTGCTTGTTATTTGAAAATTACTAAAATAATAAGAGTGACGGACTCGTGTTTACAAAAATAGCGAAAGGTGTATAGTTTATTTTATTTTAGGTATTATGAATCCTGAGTCCTGAATCGCGCAAACGATATTTTGTGTGCCCGTTGATCCAGTATAAGGTGGTTCTTACTGGTAAGATAGAAATAGTATACAGTGGTTCTGGATTTACACCTTTATTATATGAATATATTATGCAAAATATTTTTAGGCCAATATAATTTATGTGTGAGTAATGAATGTGACTTCTATTATTGTAAAGGTATTTATATGTTGCATTCAAAACTCAACCTGTTCTGTCAAAATTACTGTTGTCTGTTATTTCAGTTAAAAGTACTTTTGACTGCAACATTATATAACTTTCACTGCCATCGCTTATAGCTGTTAACAATGGCTGTGAGAGCCTTTGTTCACAGCTGTAGTCAGCGCAAGAGATTACACACTGTAGTTACGTTAATATCGTAGGTAAACAAATTGTTATTCATGTAAACTAGGTTAAAACAACTATGTACATTAAACGAGTTGTAAGCATAATATTTATAAATGTGAACCGTCGTCGACCGATAAACAAATAAGCCAAACGTTACAACGCGCAACGGTACGTTGTAAATATATTGGATATTCCCCACTTACGCACTAAGTGCTTCGATGGCACATTTTATTCGTTATGTCTTCAACTCTAGAGCAAAAATTGCCCTTCCATGGGTAAACATGTAATGGTCTATCTTAGAGCTTTGAGTACAATAGAAAACAAAATATAATTTTAGAGCCGTATGGGAAAGATTGTTTAAAATGGAAAAAATAATTTGAAATAAAACGAAAAACGTTTTGGAGCCGATTGGAAACGATAAGGCCGCAAACATTGCTAAACATCGCGCAGGAAGGGGTTACAACGCAAACCGAAAAAAAAGCAGTTAGTGTCAATACTCACCGCTTTGTTCAGGAACATTTCGTCTAAAGTGAAATGGTAGACGCTTAGTAAGCCACCAAGCACTCGTATCGATACTTCAAAGAAATTCACGTCCTTATTTTTGGTGAACGTCAGGTTATTTTTAACCCACTTCCTTCCTTCCTCAAATTCTGCAAAACAAATAGCACACATTTCGAAGAAAAATCTATAATGCCAAATACAGAAGGGAAAAACGTTTAAGGCATTATCCTTTAAAGACACACTACAACGTAGTGATCGTAGGCAATTTGCAAGTTAGAGCTCATTTGTAGGCATTTTGCTTTGTAGGCAGACTGACTATAAAGGGTTCAGATTCAGATATTTATTGCCATTCCGTACAGTACATGGTGTACGTGGTGGTGTTTATTGTACTTTCGTGCTTTTTAAGTACTTTTGTACTTATCTTTACTTTAAGCACCTATAACTTGAAATATTATGTAACATATCGTGCTTTGCACTCAAAAATTTCACCGTTTGCATCCACCACACCGGTTTCCCGCGACTTTTACAATGTTTTCGGTACACCTAGTGGGAGGCCTACCCTGTACCCACGCTACGTCTTCCGGTTCGCGGTTGCCACTCAAGAACCTTTCTTTCCCATCGGTTATCAGTTTGTGTGGCCTGCCCATTGCCACTTCAAGTTGCAAACCCTGCGAGCTATGTCGGTGACTTTGGTTCTTTAGCGATATTCCTCGGATATCCTAAATATTTACCATCAGTTAATCCCATGACGTAGGCAGTGTCCAAGCCGTCGACGATGGTGAGGCCAAGCGAGAACCAGTCGTAGGCCATGCCCGACACAGGTTTCAGGTTGTCATGGCCCCATGCGTGTTCCTTGTACCCTTTCCACGCGAACTTGAAGCCGTCCACTACGGCCTGCTGTCGCGCGTTTGTCGCACCTGACATCAAAGATGACAATAAGATTTTTTTAACAAAATTGACAAAATATACATTTTATAAAACAACACGACAAAATATTTCTAGGTATACCTACGAAAACCGGATCACAATAACGAAATATCGGAAGATTGTCGTCCTGCCCGCCCTCCGGTAGGTTTTGTGCAGTTTCAGGTCCATAGCAAGCTAATAATCTAGAATAAGGATAATAAAGAAATATTATAGGAATCTACGTTGACCTGGGTATGTCCTGAAACTGCATCTAGAATCACCGGAGAATGGGCAACAGCGTCCTCTTAGTTAAAGGTGGTAGCACTCTATGATCCCCAAGAAGCACGCCAAGCGTGGGTATTATGGCAACCCCTCCATAATAAGGAGACGTGTTCTAGAGTGGACACCACGAATCAGCAAACTTAGATTCCCTTCATCATCAGCTGGAAGACGTCCACTGCTGGAGGAAGGCCTCCCCCTTAACATGGAGGGGTTGCCATAATCTCCACGCTTGGTGCTTATATCCTATCTAGCTTACCTGGAAATACTTTTGGACTTTTTGGATCATGCTCGTTTTCGCCATCAACGACAGTCTTTTGCGGTTTCTTGAGCATCGCCTCAGCTGGCTCATTGACTAGAGACACATTCTTCAATGCTTCCTAAAATATTACATAATTATTTCTAATGTTTTTTTTTTTACAATTAAGTGACGAGACGAGCAAGATGTTCGCCTGGTGGTAAGCGTCACGTCTGCCACTAACAGTAGCAGTGCCAGAATTGTGAACTTGCGAACACAATCCTTCGCAGCACTTCACTGCGCTCGTCACCCTGAGATATTAGATGTAAATCTCTTCATACCAAGTAATTTCTCTGGTAACAATGCCTCTCAAACCGGAACACAGTAATGCTTACACACTACTGCTTTGCGGTTGAATAACCGGTAAAGCTGTGGTACTTACCCAGGCGGACTCTGCAGTAGAGTCCTACCACTACAAAAATTACAATTTTCATTTTTTCATACAGCCCCATCTAGCCCCAAACGTAGTACTATTATTTATTCTGTGCCCAAACTAAGCAAAGCTTGTACCATGGAAACCAGATAGCTGATGCAATACTTATACACTTTTTTTTAAATACATTCACCCATACACAGAAAAAACATATATTTTCGTCACATACATTTTTGTCCTGGGTGGGCCTCGTGCCCACGCCCTACAGCTCTGAAGGCAGATATGCTACCAACTGAGCTACAAGGCAGTCTAATCTAATAATATGATAATATTACTTTTTATGTACGGAGAGACCTAATTGCTACTTTAAACTTTGAGGTAAATAAAGTTGATTTAAATGCGCGATTAAATTCCAGTACTAAGCAAAATCAAGGACACTTAACTCGAAAAGCATTATAATGCTTAATTACTGTCCATAAAATGTCAGATATTCTTGATAATTACTTAATACAATACTAGCAGTGCCATGAAGTTATACACGCTATCCAACAGAAACCGTTTATTTTCCGTGACAAACTATAGAGCCTATGTATTAGTCCAGGGCTCAAGGACCTTGGAGGCCCAAACAGCGACGGTGATAATGGAATGGACGGGCCCAGCGCTTGCAAATCGATCAAAATTAACAAGACAACACAATCAAGCATACCTGTCTACAAGTATGCATATTACATTTGCCAGAAAATAGAGATAGCGAATCTAATTACTGCATGACAAAAAAAGAACACATGTACATGTATTAGAAGTTTGTATTCTCGTATCGTACGGCTTGCATGTCGCAAAGGCAGAGTACGACTGAAGCGAGTGGAGAGCCGGTGCTCAACATATAGTCTTCTAAATCCGTGCGCTTATTTCCCGTCCATTCATCTTATCATTGTCGCTGGGCCCAAATCAACTTCCGTTCCATCACATTCTTTGTGCGAACTTGTGTACCAATCTCCAATTTCAAACATGGCGGAAGGGATCTTTTAAATTATTAACAAGTTGAGTAAACGAGTAGGAACAATCAATAGACACACGCAAACTTTAGCATTTGGCAAGTGTTGTAACCTCAACAGAGAATGTTTAACTCTCAAGATAGTGGGTAATGTTATTATGCCTACAAGCTATAACTGTTCGCTGCTAATATAAGTAGCTATTTTACTGAAACGAAGCCATTAATCTAAATACAACATTGATATAGTGACATTGATACGTGGATATGGTGGGTTGGATATATAGTGGCATACACAACGCCTATAGAATTACGTTTCACAATTTGCAAATACTAGACATTTTGTAATTATACACATGACGTAGTCCACGTATGAATAACAAACGACAGAATAAATTAGGCAGATATATATAATACTTCAAACATCCATAAAATGTGCTTAAATTTCCTTCAAAACTAACAATGTTTCCCCAACAGAGTAAATAATATGGGCTGCCCAGAACTATGACCTCGTGACTTTGCTATCAAGGGTATACCTACTCATCTTTGGTTGTCCAGTTACAAAGACAGCTTTATAACGTTAAATTATTCCTTCTACACTTGTATATATACAATGTGTAACAAAAAGGTTCAACAATATTGAATGGTATGTATGTACTCACCTTGAACCTTGAAATCGCGAAATAATATCAGCAATTCCATACATTTTGTCCAAGGACATTGAACTTTTTGTATGGAACACCTGTTTTTTTTCGCGATTTCGGTGTTGGCTCCATAGTAAAAGTTGTTTATAATGATGAGTACATAGATACCCTTCAGTATTGTTGAACCTTTTTGTTACACATTGTATATATATGATTTATACATTCAAGTGACGATACGAGCAAGACGTTCGCCTGGTGGTAAGCGTCATGCCTGCCACTAACAGTAGCAGTGCTAGAATTGTGAATTTACGAACACAATCCTGCGCCGCACTCACTGCGCTCGTCTCCCCGACATATTAGATGTTAAATCTCTTCATACCCAGTAATTTCTCTGGTAACTATGATATTTGTCTATGATAGCATTGGCAAGGGCCACTTTTGAAGTTTGATATTCATAGAGACTGTGTATCTATATCTTTGATCTAAGTTAATTAGCTAGTTATTTTATAAAGGTTTAAGCTATCTATTCCAATTTTACATATATATCATAATATTCAGCAGGCATGTTTACAGTGTGCTAACTGTAAATACAAGCCGAGTAGATTGCAGTAGTAGGTACCTAATGAGTTTTGCAGAATTGTTGCTGTTTTACTGTTATCCGTAACTATAATAACTAGATAAGTTATCGGATATTGGTTGTCAAACTACTGGTTTTTATTCATTTTGCTGCCAGATGTCAACAAGGTCAAAATAATAAGCTGTATTCAGCATGTACTTATGTATAACTAGAGGTCGCCCGCGACTACGTCCGCGTACGAAATAAATTCGGCCCGCTCCCAAAATTCACCACTTTAAATCATCCCGAGCAATTTTTGTAGCCCCCCCCCCCCCCAACTCTACCAACCCCCCCCCCCCCCCCCCCCTATCGAATACACCTTCCAAATTTCAAGTCTGTACGACCAGCGGTTTGGGCTGGGCTGTGCCTTGTCTGTCAGTCAGTCAGTCAGCACAGAGATTCTTATAGTATTAGCTAGATATGTTAATAACATTATGGCCAATTTAAAGTAAATAAATAAATAAATATCGCAGGACATTTTTTTTCACACAGCGCCATCTAGCCCCAAACTAAGCAAAGCTTGTAATATGGAAACTAGATAGCTGATAGAATACTTATATACTTTTTTTTTGTAAATACATACTTATAATACATACTACACCCAGACACAGAACAAACATTTATGTTCGTCACATAAATGTTTGCCCTTGGTGGGGATCGAACCCACGCCCTACAGCTCTGAAGGCAGACACGCTACCGCTGAGCTATATGGCAGTCCAATTTAAAGTGGCTGTTTATAGAGTTGTTTAAATCAGGGAATACCACTGGGAATCTGAGCGTCCATAAAATACAATGAGGCAAACACAATATCTGTTAGCTCGTTACCTTTCCATATTAAAATAAAGCTGTCAAGTCTGACTCGTTCTTGCGACTCGGACAACGAGGGTCCCGTACCACTACAAGTACTAGATAATCAGCGATAGTAACGAATGTTTAGTGAACATTTCAACCGGCTATCTATTCATTCACGAGATTATAGGTCAGTAAAGACAGATGGACAGACAGACAGATACGGTAGGCGGCTTAATAGTGTACAATTGGATTCTCTTTGGGTACGGAACCCTAAAAGAATTTCTACTTAACTTCTCAATACGCTAACAGCGAAATTTCAAAAAATAATTGTGGTGAAAACTTATTACGAAACGTTTGCGAGTTTTAAAACCTAGCGCTGCTGGGTGTTTTTGGCAATTTTAGGGCATGACTTGGACTTGACCATGATTTTATTTTATGACTTATGACCTGATACTATCAAAAACTTGTAATATGCATACTAATACTTGAAACTGACAGAATACATATGGTGCGAAGCAAGAAAATAAGAAAGAAAAAAAACACAGACACCGATGTACTTACTTACATAAGAAAAGGTTTAAATTTTTATGTGATTACTTTTCTCCGTAGGTTTTAAGGTGCAGAGAATATGGCCTAACAAAAGGTTTTAACTAGTTTGTAAAACTTCTTTTGTACAATCTTCAAGAGGTAATTTTAATTGTAGCCCTCCAATTTATTTGTAATGTTGGTCAAATGCAAGAACTAAAAAAATTCAATGCAGCTGTCAGTTTTCTTCAAAACTTACGCTCGTGGCTCTCTCGTCCATCTGTAGGGATAAGTTACTCGTACAAATGTAAGAAGCAAACCTGCGATCAAAACTGTCTAAAAAACTACGAATAAAACGTTTGCGCGTGTTACAGGTGTAGAACGCCATTTAGTATTTTTTAACAAAATAACCATTTCAGTTTTGGCTTGAGAAATGACGATATATCTACAAATTATCGATTTTCTGATTTTTCCCGTAATAACTGTTATGTGACCTTGCTTGTTGCCAAATTTCATGAGTCTAGGTCAACGGGAAGTACCCTATGAATTGTGATTTAGTTCACTCTAAAAAACTCACAGAAATAGCCGTATTTTTTTATTGCCTTGACTTATAAGCTTGATTTTTTACAGCACCAAGGGACCGTGGACTTACGTATTTGATATTAATTTCAACTTAATATCTCCACGCGTTCCAGAGAAAAAGGGTCTTGACCGACAGACAGACAGACGGACAACGGAGTGATCCTATAAGGGTTCCTTTTTTTCTTTTGAGGTACGGAACCCTAAAAATACTACTACTACTTTATAATGTACTTTAATATTGTTATGTATGAGCAACCAAAAACAAAAAAAAATACATTTCAATCAATATAATAATACGTATTATTTTTTTTATAACCGACTTCATTTTCATATACCTGGATGACATCTTCATATTTTCTAGTTATTTTGTTTTTAAAACCAAACTCCTGAACCGATTTCGATAAAATTTATATGGGACCACCTTTGAAGTATTACCTACCAAACAAAAAAAATATTATCAAAATCAATTCATAATTGGCGTATAACATACGTACCATAACCTTTTTTGAAGTCGGTTGAAAACTAGGCGTAACTTCACTTCGGCTATTAGCTGTAACTTACTAAAATAGCGTATGGCCTTATAGCTCAGTCGGTTATAGGTTCATTCGTTTGGTTTTTAAATCAAAATAACTGGAAAAAATATGTCATCCAGGAAATGGAAATTGAAGTCATTGTTTTAAAAAAAATGGTATTATATTAAAGCCGGCTACAACTGCATCGCCGTGGTCTCTATGCCAAGGCACCCAAACCTAGCTTAAAAAAAGGGATTTTATAACCATGTCTTTATGTGTTATGGGCATTGAGGTAATATCTATAGAGTCACCGACGCACCGAGTACGCCGACTTGAACTACGATAAGACACAAGCACTCAAGCATACATTGAGCACTATACAAGCGACATATCGTCTAATTTCGAACAATTGTGGACTATATAATGCACGTATAGGTATCTACAACGGCACTCTTACGTTTTTTACTGTTTTCACTTAGAGATTGTGACTGTTTAGGGCCATATTTTCTGTCAACTATATACGTTACTGGCACACAGGGCACAGGCTAGATGACTAGTTTTTTTTATTGTCCTATTAAAATGTGGCCCATAAATATAGCTGATTAATGAAAAGAAAATGAAAATCTGATCAAAAATAAGCAAACTACAAGCATTTTAATATCATGCTAGACAGAGAGGCGAAACAGCAAATCGTGACGTCACTTCTCTGTACGCCATATAAATTCTATTCTGACAAGTAAGGCGTGACGTAATTTCTTGTTTTGTGGGAAAGGGGCAGAGTTGTCTCTACCAAAAACTTTAAACGCTTATATATCAGAACATTATTAACCGGTTTAATAAAATAAAAATGTACATACTATATTTACTTAAATTCTTCATCAAAGCTATTGGTTTCAACGATATAAACATCAGACATCTACCCTATTGTATCGCTTGTCAAGCATTAGAAGGGTTAAAATGTGAGTGACTCACCTGTGCCGAATCACTATTTTTGGACTTCTGATTCACTTCTACCGCTCCTGCCTTTGTTGTATAGTAAATAATTATAATTGTAACTATTATTATAAGCACTGCATATACAATGGACCGCTGCAGTCTTGAGAGCCGGTTCCATCTCTGCAATAAATTAACACATCTAGGGATAGAGTTCGTCTGGTTATTAAACATTTGAAGATCTCCGCAATTATTACACCAAGAAATGTGGACACTCCGGGGCGGCCGCAAAATTAATGATATCGAGTGCTTATGAGTTAACACAATGACGCACAATTATTTTCTGTGTTTTTATTTATAGTACAAACTTCTACAGTAGCCACTTAAACACATTTAAATGTGTTCGTTTTAGGAAAATAAAGGCGGGAATACAAATGCCTGTAGCTGGCTCGATTACAGCTCCTTGCACGTGTCTACTGTGTCGCGCGGACTGTGTTATGTGTATTGTATATATACACTAATTGGTATGCCTGTATCTTGCAAGCAAGCAGCTAGCACAACATTTTTTTATCTCCACAGCACCTGGCATGAAATATGAGAGAGCTGCAAAACCGGCAAATTGTACAGGCATGTGTATTCCCGCCTTCATACCTGCACTATTACACAAGGTCCTGCATTATACTAAAGGGTTACGCTTATTGGTATAACTAAACCGAAAGAAGCTCATTGTATACACCATTGAGAACAACTTTTACTATCTAAGAGGATAAAACAAACCTCAATTCGCGTAGAAAAAAACAGATGTTTTGGGCAAAAACATACATCGTCGAAAATATGTGTGGAACCCCCTTCGATCAATTGTTTCACAAATAGAAGAGAACACGTCATATTTTTTTTTACCCTTGCGTTAGGAAGCATTATTAAAATTAAATTAAAAGTAAAAAAATGCAATATCACCCACGAATCTACCTAACAATAATAAATGATAATAGAAAAAGACAGAAAAACTAAGCTGGAAGATGATCCAAATTAAAAAAATGCCCAGTATAGATCTAGCTATGGCCAGATATAAAATAATTTGAGTAAAATGGCATCAAGCAAATATGCTGTATGTACCTACAGTACAAACCTTTTTGAATCACAATAAATTACTTGTTAATGTGTGGCCTTAATGGGACAAATCTATATGATGTAGGTACCTACAGTACCTACTGATGTATGGCACCAGCGACGGTGATAATGGAATGGACGGGCCCAGCGCTTGCAAATCGATCTAAATTAACAAGACAACACAATCAAGCATACCTAGCTAAAAGTATGCATATTACTTTTGCCGGAAAATAGAGATAGCGAATCTAATTACTGCATGACAAAAAGAGAACACATAATTATACTTGTAGGTATTAGATGTTTGTATTCTCGTATCGTACGGCGCACATGTCGCAAAGGCAGAGTATGACTGAATGGAGAGCCGGTGCTCAACATATAGTCTACAAAATCCGTGCGCTTATTTCCCGTCCATTCATCTTACTTTTTTTCTTTCTTTTTTAAATGGTAAACGAAGATGCATTCTACGATGGAGCACACTTGCCTAGAAGAAACCGATTCACTCGCGACTTGAAGACACCCAGATTATAATTATCTGGAAACATCCACTCGGGCAGCGCATTCCACTGTTTAGCAGTTCGAATAAAGAAAGTGGAATCAACCGTGGAATCTTATCATTCTCGCTGTATGGCACCACGAAATTTTCCGAAACCGAATATTTTTTATCGTAGTGTAGGTAGGGAATCTATAGATGCTCCACAAAGCATCTCTCGTTGATTTTCTCACTGCATCACCTTGCGCGGTCTCGCCTAGATAGGTATCAAAATGAGTATGTACGATAGGCAGCGCCGGATTTAGAGGTGTGGCTGTCCTGGGGCAACAAAGAAGTGGAGGCCCCTAAATAATTTTTAAAGAGTTTAAAAGATTTTTTATACAAACTGAAAATAACTGAATATATTTACAAGCTGCAGTTTTGCATCCCCGCCAATTATACAGAGGTAGATATACTCATCGTTATGAACAACTTTTACTATGGGGCCAACCCAGAAATCGTATAAAAAACAGCTGTTCCATACAAAAAGTTTATTGACCTTGGACAAAATGTATGGAACAGCTGTTTTTTTTCGCGATTTCAGTGTTGGACCCATAGCAAAAGTTGTTCATAACGATGAGTACATCTACCCCTAAAAATTTGGCGGGAATGCAAAACTACAGCTTGTATTTTTATTATAAAATGAGCGTGTGTGATTTACAAACATTTTGTATAATTACTGTGAATGTGGGCCCCTCTCTTGTGGAGGCCCTAAGCAGTTGCCCCAGTTGCCCTCCCTTAAAGCCGACATGATACTTTATAGGATCCCATTTTTCTAGATCAACATAATTCGCCTTCGGGTTCATTATCAGTTACTATCAGGCATGTTGCCTAGTACGGATCTATAGTCCGTACTAGGCAACATGCCGTCATAGTGTGCTTCGGTAGTGCACAAGCACGACCTATGCGCGTTTACGTTTACACAAAAATATTTTTGAGATGACTGGGCTAAAAAAAACTCACCCTAATAAATTTCCTATGTGATATCACTTGGTCTGCGAGATCGAGCGATGTATCGGCCCTCCGGTGCCACTTGTTGATTATGCTTTCAGGAACTGCTGTATCACTTTCATCATCACTGAGTTCCAGGTGAGCTTCCAAATTGATGTTCATAATGGTAACTTAGAAGTAGGATAACTGACCAGATTTTATTTATAACATTATTATAGCTGAAAAGATACCATTTATAGAAATTAGCTCTGTATTTACAATATAAAATAGCTATATGTATTGTTATGGTTTGTACCTCATAATTGGACTGAGATGTGTAAAAACGAAATAAGCGACGTTTTGATGAAAAGTTACGAACATTCGTTTCATCACTGTGAGCTGAATTATAGTGTGATTTTAACACTTAAGGTTCCTGATTCAGCCATCAGCATGACTGTGCAACTGAATTATTTATTTTTAAAAAATGGCTGCTAAAGCATTCAAGTGTATAAAAAAATAGACAGTAAGAAGAAGAAGAATAAGTAGAATTATTCTATATATATATTTTTTTTAAGAAAAAAAACTTCAGTACATTACAGTTCAGTTCATTACTTTTATTTGCGGCATTGTTAGGCATAATTAATAGGCTAGATGACTGGTTTTTTTTATTGTCTTATTAAAATATGGCCCATAAATATAGCTGATTAATGAAATGAAAACGAAAATCTGATCAAAAATAATCATTTTAATATCATGCTAGACAGAGAGGCGAAACAGCAAATCATGACGTCACTTCTCAGTGCGCCATATAAATTCTATTCTGACAAGTAAGCCGTGACGTCATTTTTTGTTTTGTGGGAAAGGGACAGAGTTGTCTCTAACAAAAACTTTAAACGCTCATATATCAGAACATTATTAACCGATTGAAATTATTTTTTCAATAAACATACTACATTTACATAAATTCTTCATCAAAGCTATTGGTTTCAAAGATATAAACATCAGTCATCTACCCTATTGTAATGTTAAGGTTAAGATAAGGGAAATCTTTATTAGGCATGTGACATTGTAGTATAGTTTTTTTTCTCGCAGCGGAAGATTAAACCTATAAAAATCAATAGAGCATAAAAATGCGATGCCTAAATTTTCTAGCACTAACCCTGTATCCGTTTCCGAGTTATTTTCGAATAAAAATGCACTCGTTGCTCGAAATTATTTTTATATAAGCACTGTGTTTTTGGACCAGGGTATGTCCTTAAACGGACCTGGGTATGTCCTTAAATTGCAACCAGACCCAGGGCAGCAGCGTCGTCTTGGTTAACGGTGGTGAGCATTCTGCGATCCCCAAGGTGCCTGCCAAGTGTGGGGATTATGGCAACAGCCCTCTATTAAGGGGAAGGCCTTCGTCTAGCAGTGGGCGCTTTATGGCTGATGATGACGATGACGGCGAAGTTTTTGTTTTTTCGCCCACAGAACGAAATATTTCAAAGGGCGATTTTCTGACAGGCAATAAAAATAGGGGTGGAACAATTATGAAAGTGGCTCAAGGCTGTGCACCGGTATTTTAAGGAGCTTGGTTGGTTTGGGTACACTGATAGGGGGAATGCACAAAACCCCAAGCGGGACTTAAGTGCAGGACTCATCACCCCCATTCAGAATTAGATAATAGGTATTCGTTTAAAAAAGGTTGTTTATGTACTTGATAGTATAATTTTACTAACCTAACCTTATACTTGTAAGGCATATGAGTTATTGCATACATGAAGCGTTATTTTTAGAATTAAAAAAATCTAGTTTAATGTAATTAAGTTTGTATTAACGTAATAGGTACATAGAAGTAAGTATGCATGTCTTTCTAAGTACCTACCTACCTTAAGATATACTAATAACATTTTAGTAAAATAAGAGTATAAAATAAAATAAATAAAATAGAGCACGGCTTTTTGCATACCTAGCAGTTGTGGCTGTGTGTTTTAGTTGGTTTTAATTTTGTAACATTTTTAGGTGAATTGTCATGAATGTTTGCAATAACTATTATAGTACCTACTATTACAAAAATATCGTTTATTCATAATGTATTGTAAGCTTCCACATAAATTAACTTTTTGTGTAAGTGAAATTGTCCTAAACAACTTTTTTCAACTAACCTTTCCCTGACAATTTCAGTCTTGAGAAGGGAGAAGTTATTTTACCAAAGCAGGTAGGTGCGTCTAGTGACATACCCACCTTTTTGCCAACGCTATCGGCCGGGAGCCACTTGAGTGCATGATTCAACCCTTCAGTTGTTTTAAGTAGGATATCATTTTTATTTGAGACATAGTTACTTAATATTTTTAGGACATTAAATAAACTCATTCCTTTCTAAGCGGACCTCTAATCGGTATAATTTAAATTTAAGAAAATGCACCATCGCTGTGCTGTCTGAATCTTGACTACCTTTTCAGCTCGTCCCAAACTTCTTTAGAAAACTCGAAATGCATAGTCCTTCGGATAATTTCGTTGGTCATGTTGCTTGTAAGAATAACTAATGTCGTACTCAACATTTCTTGTAGTTGATGCCAGCGACAGTGATAATGGAATGGACGGACCCAGCACTTGCAAATAGATCAAAATTAACAACACAATCAAGCATACCTAGCTGTAAGTATGCATATTAAATTTGCCAGAAAATAGAGATAGCGAATCTAATTACTGCATGATAAAAAGAGAACACATGTACATTGTATTAGAAGTTTGTATTGTCGTATCGTACGGCTCACATGTCGCAAAGGCAGAGTATGACTGAAGCGAGTGGAGAGCCGGCGCTCAACATAATCTTCAAAATCCGTGCGCTTATTTCCTGTCCATTCATCTTATCATTGTCGCTTGTTGATGCCTCCCACTGGTCTGATTGTCAGTACCTTCTAACATACCTATCTTGGGTTTATCAGTTTGTTCTGTCTAAGTTTCTGATCTTAAGTCACTGACTAGACTTCTTCAGTTATTTTTTACAGCGATTATAATTTTCCAATGCTGTACAGAATCGTTACATGCCCTGCTACCATGTCACTGAGGGAAAATAGTCCGTAGAAAATAATATAATCACTCATCAGCCAAAAGACGTCCACTGCTGGACGAAGGCCTCCCGTTTAATAGGGAGTAAATAATATAATAATCATTAGTTTTATTTAATTACAAACTGACATGGCTGTTATTTTTGTTTTTATGAAAACACAAAACTTAGAGAAGTAACCATCCCTCTTCAACACCATCACTATTCAACACCGCCGACCACATCACCACAGCTTCGGCAATATCAAGTTATTCACTTTGGAACGTAACGTTGCCCGAGGATTTGGTAGCAATTAAGTATAGCATTTGGAAACTATCTGTATAAATGGATAAGAATGGAGAAGATACAGATAAATACTATACTGAATTTCAACACTATGATAAAGATCGAATGCTGGTGTCATATAGATCAAAAAAAATTATGTAACAGTGACTATAGTGTTTGGTGTGTTATTGCTAAATGATAATATGACCATCTTCTTCAGGTTTCTTATATTTATAGACCAAAAATCAATTGATACCTAAATTGAACTACTCGCAATCAACCTGCATAATTTTGTCGCTTATTTCGTTTTTCCTTAACGTCGTCCAATTTAGAACAAGCCAAATTTACGTGAACTTACTCATTATGAATGCACTGAACGTTAACAAATTGGAAATAATGTTATCACTAGAGAATAGAGATTACACTTCCACGTCTGCAAATACTGCATCGCTATTTCCTCATTGTTTCCCCTTTGCCTAATTACCCACCGAGCCGATTGGATCAGTAAGAACACTTAAAAATGTTTTTTTTAATGCCGAATAGGTATTTTACACAGATTTTATAGCGTCGATATCATAAGCTTAGCTAAAAAAAAATTTTTTGTGCAAACGTAATTTATTTGCAAAGTATATTTAAATAATTTAACCCCTATTATTATTTTTTGACATAACTTAATGTCTCTATGGACATTACCCTAGTGGCTAGGGTTACCAGATGCAAATTAAAAACTACCGTGGCAGCCGCCTAAAACTACCGTGTTTTAAGTATATTATCGTGTAAAACAAAATACAACGTTTTTATAGGTATATATTTATTAGAACATTTTTTTAAATTATCTAATGTATTTATGTGAACTGCATGCTGTGGGAGCATGTTATTTTATATAATTAATTTTTTATTAGTAATAAATTATTCTTCCAAAAGTTTCACTTTTTTGTGATAAATTGATGAAGTCATTTTTTAAATCATTTCTTTCGATGGTGTATTATAATACTCATTTTAATATAAGCTATATAGGGTTAGTTCTAATCAGTTAGCATCCTTTTAAGGGTATATTCTGTGCATAATAATAAACAACTTTTACTAAGGGGCCAATTTCGAAATCGCAAAAAAAACTGCTGTTCCTTACATTTTGCCCAAGGTCGATGAACTTTTTGTATGGAACAACTGATAATATTTTCGTGATTTCAATGTCGACCCCATAGTAAAAGTTGTTTGCTTGGATGTACACATAATAAGCCCTTAAAAAGATGCTAACTAATTAGGACTAACCTTGAATAGGAGAAAAAGCTACCACGAGAAAAACTTTTTATTTTGATGGTTTATTATGACCTAACAAGCAACGGAATGTTTGGAGATTTCCCCAACAGCGGCAGCCGATGTTGCTGATTAAGTCTACCTAATTGGAATATACGTTTCGTTTTACGCATTTTTATATATATTTTTTATATTTTATAATAAATTTGGCTTTAAATTTGACTATTATTTACACGGTAATTTATATTAAAACATACCGTGAGAAACGACACGGTAATTCAGATTCAGAGAGATCATTGTTGGAGCATCAATGTTCATTTCGTAGCAACAACACGATCATTGGAACATCAATCATTACCGTAGACTGTGTTTAGGTCATAAATACCGTGCATCTACGGTAATTACCTTGTATCTGGTAGCACTGCCTAGCCTACAACAGCAAAGAGATTATAAACATGATTTACCAGGCAAGTACCGAACCGTCAACGTCAAACGTCAATGGCCCCCTTTTTTTAGATATTGGCATCCCACGTTGTGCATTCTGCCAGTGTCAAGTTTATGAATTTTCAAGTTTTTATAGTTTAATCAAGTCAAATGTCATGAAATCACACTCACTAAGCCTTGTAAGATTGTATATAGACCGATGAAAGTCTAGAGACAAACCAAATGCTCAAACCCACTACCAGTACTATGTAGTCGGCAGCGTACCCAGCATGCTGGCGGCATTGCCACGCTGGATGGCAATGCTTAATAGTTACACGAAATTAGTCAAAGTCGAGTCCAAGTCATGCCCAAGTGAAGTTGTGGCGACTTTACTATGAGCTATTACGGAGTTTTGAAAACAACACGAAAATACATGTTTCACCACATTATATCATTTGCCCACACTCGTGCATGTAATTCAACATTTTTTTTTTTTTAATAAACAATTGATATTCAACAATGAATGAAACACCACCATTTTTAATCATTAATTCGCGAAAAACACATGTTTTAGAAAATAATAGAATGCAACGACATGATTTTTCCGTGTTCCCGCCAAAACTCCATCAATGCTCAATGGCCTCAATGCGCTACTGGGCTGTGGTGTGGTGTGGGCAAAATGCAAGCAGGTTTGAAGGTAAAGTAAAGTCGCTTTTATACAGAGAAATTTACTTAGCTTTTATCAATGATACTTTGGCTTTTATAGATAGATAATATAGATTGTCGTGTATCTTTGGTCTTGTCATGGGTTGTGTGGTTTGTCATGTCTGATGTCATAGATGTTTGTTTTATCCAGCTTTTATCAGGTTTTATAATTTATATTGTTAATTATATATTATAATTATCTAGTCGATTCTATTGCTTGGAATGCCTCAGTCAGACTTTTGGCCATTTACGAAAGTCAAGCAAGATGAAAACCTCGGCATCGATGGAAAGTCTTTACTTTTGGTAATTTTTGAAATATTTAAAACATAATTAGGTAATGCGTTTTCTACAGCAAAAAATCAGGGCAGAATATTCGTAAAGTGAGAATGGCATTCCAGTACCTACGTACCTACCTATAGGTACAATACGTTACAAATCCTACGAGTCGCCCGGCACAGCACCGTCTCTTCCACGCTCGGCGCCGTCACTCCCACGCCCACGGTACGCCCGTACCCCGTAGTTACGCCGAGGGTAGTAATCTTAGCTAAGTTCACACGGCAATACACTGCACGTTTTTCTGGTACTTCGATTATAATAAACTTAACATATAGACAGTGAGAGTGAGACCTTCACTTTAGGTACATTTTCATTAGTGTTTTTTTTGGAAAACCAAGAGCTATTAAATAAGTACTACCTATGTAGGAGATACATCATAGTTCTTTCGGTTGGCTTGACAAGCCCAGTGAGTATCCGTCTATTAAACGCATTTAGCGGTTTCCTTTTTTTGCAGTACAAAGGACGTGTGAACGGTTCTATTTAGGTACAATGTATGCGCCACTGTTTATTCGATAAAATTAATAGGAAGGTACTGTAAAAAACGTGCAGTACAATGCTGTGTGGACTTAGCCTTAGTTAGTGCCTTAGCCTTTAGTTGCCTTATTCGTGTTATCCATGGATAAAGACCCCATACTGCAATGATTAATTAAATCCAGTTTACAATCCTAGTTGCAACAGATAAGTTTGCTCACATCTCCATAAATAAATAAATAAATAAAAATTGGGGACATTTTGCACACAATAGGTAGGTATTTATTATTATGTAGGTATCCTGAATTAGAACGTAAAATTAACGATGCATAGATTATATTATACTCACTAACTCACTACAATGAAACTACAAATAGCTTCACGAGGGTCAGACTAAGCAGGAAATAAAGCTCCTAAAGTATTTAGCTATTATTCGAATTAAATTAATGATACCACAGAAATAACCTACCTATGTAAGTATTCCTTATAGGTAGCTAGAGGTACCACTGACCTATATTTAACAAGTACGCTGGACTAAATATTCTTTATGAAATGACACCTTTTTTTTTGTGCCAATTTGAAGCGCCCTTCGAGCATCTCCGGTACTAAAATTGTCATTTTTGTGTCAACGAAATATTAGTTCCATAGATGCTCACATTGCTATCCGTTGGGTATCCGCGCCAAAATGGCGAAAATCAAAATGGTTTCAATTTGCTATCGACAATTATGAAGTCCAGCGTAGGTACAGCACCCTTATCATGGACGTTCGCGATTCCGATTGCGATAGCATGCCATCATGCTCGTACCAACACACTCGCGCCATGCGCCCTCCTGCTCGCGCACGCTCGCAATCAGATTCACGAACGTCCATGATAAGGGTGCAGGTCGCGTCATGTAAAAAGAACGCTAGAAGAAAGTAGAGGGGGTGTGTTTGCGCATGTGTACACTTGCGCACAAAATTATTAGGCCTATTGTTTTAAATAATTATTAATTAGCCTTTTGCTCGCAGCTTCGCATATTGGTTATTGCTTGGCAAAATATATTAGATATCGCCTAAATCGCCTACTGCGCAGCTTAACCGCCAGCGTTCTTTTTACATGACGCGACCTATACTTGTATAATAGAGGTCAGTTGTAGGTACTTATAATTTGACATTGACTGATTTCGCAGCAGAAACAGTTAGGTGACATGGAAGGCGAAGTCAAAGAGATTCAAATGGAACTTGCGGCGATACGACGTAACCGGCAGGACGTAAAATCATCTGCGCTTGGAACAGTCGTAGTACGTACCTAGTACATTTACCTACCTATCTATGTTATAATATATACCTAATTATTAAGTAAATAATAGTCTAAGTACATATTATGTACCTGCCTATAAAAATATGACCATTGGACTATGAATGGACGACAAAAAGGATTACTTATTCCCTTCTAGTACCACAAAACTAATACCAGTGGTATTAGTTTCCCAATGATATACCACTCATAAACGAATCCCAAAACAAGTTAAATATGGTATGAGGTACAGTCAGTAATAAAAATGCTTATAAACGTGATTCTTAAGTAAGTAGTATTTTTTTTATCAAAATCAGTCTTATCAAACAAATAAAAATGTAGTAACAAAACGTTTGGTGCATTATTATAATAACAATTTTGAAATAATAGAAAAAACGATTATAAAATATCAGATCATACAGACAACCAACTTTTAACATAAAAAAAATACTCATCTTTTTGAGTGAAAAGTTGAAAAAATTAAGTGAGTTTTTGAGTCAAAGTGATAAATTATCTAATTTTGGCATGAAAATCATAACTATTAACTTAGAGTATAACTATTATAAAATATCAGAAAATCAACTTTTGATATAAAAAGCAAAATAAATTGTGTCTTGTGTCTGTACCAAAAGTTACGTTTTAGTATTCGTTAGGAATAAGATTTTGTACTTCAATTAAATATTTAAAATGTGGTATTCGGTGGGAATAGAAATTAATTACGATAATAAACGAATATCACGTGGTATTAGGTTTTGGTATCAGAAGGGAATAGATCACAAAAAGGAATATCGTCCTCTCGACCTCAAAGCTACCTAGGTACCTTGTTTTACCAATAAGTAGGGGAACGGGCCCAAATCGGGCACTGTGCCTAAAACGGGCACCCCCAAAAAAAGTAGAAATTGCGAAAGCTATTGCGGTACAGCTGCGCGTGAACAAGTCCCATGAGCTTCCCGCGGCAATCACCCTGGTCCGCCTGAGATGAAACGCGCGCGCTACGTGACCTAAAATTTTTTCGGTGCTTTTTGAAAAAAATATGTAAAGTATGTACATATACAAAAATATGTAAAAGTACAATAAGTTTTCCATTTTTGGTTGTCAGTTCTCTTAATTTCAAACTGTGCATGTTGTTTCGTATCTTTCTGGCGGTGTTTCGGTTGTATTTGATTGACTATAATCCAATAATGAAAGGTTATAATTTGGATATTGAACATAACCGTCCCAAAGGGCAAAGTGGGCTGGGCATAGCGGGCATGCCCACTTTGCCCGTGTTTGAATTGTGAAGTATGGGATGTTCCTAGGTCTACCCTCCAAAGACATTTTCTATCAGGATCGGTTAAAAAGAAACTAGAACGTTGTAGTAAAACCCCACAGTAAAAGTTGTTCATAATGATGAATACATGCATACCCTTCAGAATTGTTAAACCTTTTTGTTGCATATTGTATAATAGGTAGTACGTCTGTCTATGTTTGACTACCAAATCTGCTAGTATGCGACAGACTTTGAAACGACGTGTTAACTTTTTTCCTGTTTTTTTATACAATCAAGTGACGAGACGAGCAAGACGTTCGCCTGGTTGTAAGCGTCACGCCTGCCACTAACAGTAGCAGTGCCAGAATTGTGAACTTGAGAACACAATCCTGCACCGCACTGCACTGCGGTCGTCACCCTGAGATATTAGATGTTAAATCTCTTTATACTCAGTAATTTATCTGGTAACATTGCCCTTCAAACCGTAACACAGTAATGCTTGCACACTACTGCTTGGCGCTTGAATAACTGGCAAAGGTGTGGCAACCCACTACCAAAGCTACCTATCCTGAGTAAGAGAAGAGTTATTAGAATATGTCTTCAATATGACCATATTTTTTGGACTGGCTCCTAGTTATTGTTAAATGAGTAAAGAATTAAGAAAAGTTATTGTGATTTTGGCACGTTCAATAAACAAAAAGTGCTCACAGGCGAGGTTTGTATGTTTACTCTCCGCAATATCTCATTTCATAACTTATGATCAATTTGACTATGCAACGTTAAACTTTATGAAATGTAGTATAAAATTTGCCCTGCTTGTATAAAATTTTGACAGAAAATCTCATAAAAAATAATAATATTATCTACTTTATCTTTAGGTTCCCGCTTTTGGCCCCCTCCCTTACGCCATGCGGCCTCTCTACATGCGGCGTCACGCGTGTGTATATTGTAAAATGTGTAATGGTCAACGTTATTCCATCACCCATGATCAGATTTGAAATTGGTTAAAAATTCGCTTTTCTCTAATTAGATACCCTAATGTCCGTAGGTTCCACAGATTTATTTACTGCTCGATCTACGCCTTTATGGATCCAGGATCATAACGGACCCCCAGAACATTTCTCCCTGGCCTAGACCCCTCGCTGTCCTACAGAAGCCTATATCGACCATCAGGGGTCTACTAATAGACCCTGTAGTTTGGAAAGCAGTGATGTAATGCTATACACAGCTGGGCGGTAAAGGGTCGCCAGCGAAATCGGTGAAGCGATGGTTTCTTTGAATGGAATTAGTTGGAACTGCTCTGTGCTCTGTGGACCTGGGTATGTCCTAAAACTGCACCCAGAACCACCGGAGGACGGGCAGCAGCGTCCTCTCAGTTAACGGTGGTAACCATTCTGCGATCCCCAAGCCGCCTGCCAAGCGTGGGGATTATGGCAACCCCTCCCTTTAAGGGAGAGGCCTTCGTCCAGCAGTGGACGTCTTCCGGCTGTTGATGTGTGTGTGTACTCTGTGCTCTGTCATCTACTGCTCGTTTTTACTTCTATAACTAAGTACTACTAACAGTCTATCTATAGTCAGGAATGCGCTTGAACCCGTCATCAAGACAGGCAAATGCCCGCCACCGTCGAATTCACGCCGCTACTCGCTGGTTTCAGAAACTGCGGTCGGTATATCTTAATTTATGTCCCGACCAACCGCGGCTCATGTATTTTTTTAGGAATCAGAGGAAGTATTGAAAGAACCGATCTCTTTTGAGTCCTATCCCAAATATGATGTTGAAAAATATCATAAAGAAGACAATGAGGTAAAAAATTTCCAATCACATGTAGTATAATAAGTACCATAATATTTAATTTATTTTATTTTTATTTTTAATTTTAGTCACTCTCAAAGCGCACAGGCTCTTTTTTCTCAAAATGTGACCACAACTCAACTGAAGTTGCAAAGGTGTGGTAAAAGATGGAGAACATCATCTACCTAGCCTGGAATGGGAACTCGCTCTCAAATGATGATGCTGTAGGATACACCGCATCATTAAAAGTGCTAAAGTTTTCTTACGATTTTTTCTTTCACCGACGCGAGCTTTTTGTTCAACGTTGGGATTTGAACCCACGTTCATCGGGCGTGCGAGCCTAAAATGCTAACTGCTGAGATATCGTCACTAGAATCTTACAATCTATCATCTTTACCATCTTGTCAGCCGATTGTTAAGATCGTATCACTAACACACGTGACACAGAAGAAATAATAGTACTTCGTTTTAAAGTGACATTATTCGTCATATTTAATTATATCATATTAGGTCTAATGATTTTAATTCAATTCAATTTTATTTATTCACGTAAAATGCAGGTTACGATTTTAATCATAAGCATTACATTTATATATTATACTAGAGGTCGCCCGCGACTTAACCGCGTACGGTAGAAATTCGGCCCGCTTTTTTTAACCCCCCCCCCCCTTGAGTGAACTACCCAAATATCAATTTTCATCACTATAACTTTAAAAAAAATGTACTTTCCATACAACATTTACTTTCCCCCCTTACATCGTCCCTGTCAAAAAATATTGAAAACAGCATTTTTTATTTTAAATGAACTATACAAATCCAAATTGTCGTGACTAAAAATCCAAAAACAAAGGACTTTCATACAAACGTTTGCCCCTTTTTTCCCCCGCTTAGGGGTTGAATTTCGTAAAATCCTTTTTTAGTAAACCCCTACGCATCGAGACCAATACACTCTCCAAATTTCAAGTCTGTACGACCAGCGGTTTGGGCTGTGCGTTGTTTGTCAGTCAGTCAGGACAGAGCCTTTTATTAAATTAGATTAGTTAAATTATACTGAATATACTATTAATCAGGCAAGAAAATACTAGGATGTTCACTGCTCACTTACCTACTCTATAAAGTCAGCTTTCTATTTCTAGATGACGAAACTCCGCGAAGATCTCATTCGGGCTAAAAATACCGCAGAAGAAGAGAGATTTCAGAGAATAAAGTACGAAGCCAGGCTTAAAGATCTTGAGTTAAAGCTAAATGATATTTGCGCTGCTGGAAAAATCAGCGATTTCAAGGTGAGCTTTAGCTCAGAGGATTAAAATTTGTCCTAGGGACAAGACCGGATTTACAGATAGATAAGAGAAATCAATAGTTCTTAACTTTAATTAAGAGATATTATAATGCTGCTAGGTAAGTTTAGCGCCTTGGTTATTTTTTTAGGTATGGCTAACCATCCATACCTAAAAAAAAGTTTTTCCAAGGAACTGAGGGTCTTCGAGTTTGGTGCCCTAAGCCTAGGCTTTGTGGGTTAGGAATACGGGAAAAGGGACTTTATTCTCGAAGATTTGAGGTTCGACACCCATTCGCATAAGCCCATAGAAGACAGCAGCTTAATTTTACCTACTTGATGTCTGCTGGGCTCATAGTGTGTGATATTATTGATGTAAATACCTTCGTACATACTTACGTAAGTAGATACCTAAGTACCTAGATAATACCGGCCTGGTACACCTATCCCTACCGGTAAGAATAGGTGGGTAAAAAATCCATTTAGATCTACCGGTAACGATAAGTGGAAAGCTTAGTCCACTTATCCCTACTAAATAAAAATAAATTAAGTGAATAAAACACCACCATTAGACCTTTGCCCAGCAGTGGGACAACAGGTCCCTAATAATTCCCAAACAAATTTTCATCCTAATTATGTATTCCATACCGTTTTATGTCCTAATAATTAGTCATCCTAATGTTACCATTACATCTACATAACATTACTACACATACCATCACTGCTCCTAATATTCATTGGATATAATACTTAGGTAAACGCTTATTTACTCCCTATCAATAAATTTAAAAATAACTAATTAAAGTGAACCAATAAAGCCGGCTGATCGTTTATTATCTTAATTGATATTGATGATAGCTGAATAATAACTTCGAGTAAGTAATTATATATCTATCCAACAAGGAGTCGCGGAAAATTTCTGAAGATGAGGTCGTTGGCTTGAAGACTCAAGTCCGGGACTTGAAGGAAAACATCGAAGAAATGAAGATTACTGACGATGAGAAGTCGGAACAGCTGCAGGAGTATCGGGTTAAGGTTGGAAGCAAATAACTAAAAATTACTATGACTGGTTGTCGGGCAGTGTGGTGTCTTAGGCTTCGTCGCGTAGTCAATATCCTCTAGGGAAATCTCGTGTCTTTCAGCCTGTATTCAAATTATGAAATTATGGCGGGCTACGTCCAGCGCTTTTTACTCGCAGGTGGCCAATTGCATTTTTTTTCTATCTGTTATATTTGAAACGATATTTATGAATTACTACGTGGAAAGTTTTGGCATATACTACGGGTGGTCACCGAGGGGGGAGAGGGGGGTAAAAATTGGTCACGTAGTATACTAAGTTCCCTAAGCTATTGTAGTCTTAAATCACATCTCTCTGCATAATAATAAAACGGACTAAGAACCTACTTCTTTCTTGAAGTTGAACATTGAAGTAAGAAACATTGTCTTTTAGATTGTGGTAAGGCGCCTGCGAAAAGGTGCATCATTGTTGTATGATTTCATAAGGCGTTTACCCAAGAGTGTTATTGATTTACTACATTTGAACTTTATTGAGAGAATGATCAAATCAGAACGCGTACCCCTTAGCTTAGGTACGCCTTCTATTCTTAAATTCCAGTACTTGCAAGCTCAGCAAAATGTAGAAGAGTTGCAGCGACAAATTGACGTGATGGAGTACGACAACAAACAGGCTTCGGATCAAATACAGATGGAACTGCATAAAATGAAAGTGAGTACCTAGGTAATTACAAACACAAAATACCTATCGGATCGGTAAGCAAGTTGTTTGACCCCGACCATACTAAATAGTAGCATCTATAGAACCCTGGTCGTCCGTACCTATTCAAAGGTTTGATACTTACCACCAACAAAGGTCACCAGAATAGTTCAATAAACTAGGTAGTAATCCTAAGAATGATTTTGAGATTTTTTATTGTAATGGTTGCTTTGTTTTCGTTGATATTAAAATAAATCTACTTTCCGATATTTCCTCCTCTTATTTAGAAGTAATATTTTATAATTCAATTGTCATTGGCTATTTTTAAACGGTTTTATTTCGCTTGTTGTAACCTGTTTGTTGTTGTTTTTGGGTCAAATGTAGTCATCTTTCTGTTGACAGATTGATCTGATATTTGATACACACTTTTAGTCAGCGAAATGTTAGGAAAATCCTTCCTCTGAGATTTTAGTAGTAGGAAAAGAGAATGGCAGCGTATAATAGGTACTTATTTTTAGGTACTGATGACAAAACCGTTTAAAAATATTTTTTTATATCAATTTTGACATCTTTGTAATAAATAGAAATTATTAGTTACTGAAGAGCTTCTTAAGAAATAGTTTGAACGGTTGCTTGCCCCACGTAGGCATCACGTTGGTAACCATGATAATGAAATGAAAGGCGCTGGGTTTACGAATAGATTTATGGTTCAGATTTTTGCTGCTGCGTAGTGCAGCGTAGCGCGTATAGGTGGCGTTAGGATACAATTTATTATTAACTTTTGAAAATGCATTCATAAATATGACGTTCAATATTTCAATGACTGTGAGACTTTTTTTTTTTTTGAACTAATTTTAATATTATGATGTGATCTTGGAACCAACTTGTAGGTACACTAACCTAACCTAACTTGTAACTCAGTATGATAGGATAAATAAAAATATAATTTAGCCTTGTTAACTTATAACAATTAAGAGATAAGTTTTTAAATGGTACCTATGTTTTTAGTAGGTATACATCTATTAACTCACAATAACTAGGTCTTTTTGGATATAGGTCCTATAGATAATGTACCTATTATAGTACCTAACTTCTTAAAGTGTAATAATACTGAATGATTAGGTAGGTAGGTATAGGTACCTACTAAATCAACTCATGCCTCTGGGTTTTTGGTGAAAGAAACATCGTGTAAAAACTTGCATTTATGCCCACAGAAGAATTACAGAAGTATGTACCTACTCATACTTAGGTATATGACGGAATATGGGAATATTTATTGCAGCTCTCAGATAAGTACGTTCTTATCTCGACTGTATCAATCACTGAAGAGAGGTGTAAAGGTAGGGCCTTCGCATTTCTGTGGCATCAAAGAGAACATATTCAAATGACTCAAAAAATAAAAGTCTTAGCTTGATTCTAATTCTGATTAGATGCAGTTCCAAGAGAAACTTCTAGAGCTGGCCCCATTACCGGACTTGCTGAAAGGCTCACAGATCCAACTGCAAGAGGCAAAGCAGCTGCAGAAGCTAGCCGAGGACAACACTCAGCAGATCTCTAATGAACTACATAGAGTCAAAGAAAAAGTAAGTCTCCTACGGTCATTAGTGGATACAATCAATATTGAAACAGGTTCGTGGTAGTCTCCCGAGGTCTAGGAACTCAAGCCATAGCAAAAGCCGCAGTACAAGCTCAATATGTAAAAACTAACTTAATTTACTTTACACATGCACCTAACACATCGTTGCACAATTTTATATGCACCTCGACGACGTGAAACTTTCTACCTGCTCCCCAAAAATTACAATCTGAGCGTCTTTCATCGAGACAGTAAATTATAATTACGCCTTATAACAGAGTAAACAGGTTTCTTCTAGGTAACCGTGTTCCATCCTAGATCGCACATTAGGCTGAGTGTGGTCCAACCTAGATCTATAATTATGCAGTATGCACTAATATATTCTTCTACAATATTTATTTATTCTCTTTGATTATTTGAGATTATTTGAGAGAGCTAGAGAGGTTTTATGGACAGTTCTACACCTCAACACAGCAACCCATTGTCTGTTTTGCTCGGGACACAAGAGCTACACTGACCCGATACTAAACCGAGGACATCCCAGACGTCAGCCTGTACGAGGTTAGAATGGCTCTCAGACAGCTTAAGAACAACAAGGCACCAGGAGATGACGGAGTAACGACAGAACTACTGAGAGCGGGTGGTAAACCGGTACTTTTAGTAATACAGAAGTTATTTTATTCCGTCATTCACGAAGATACTACGCCAGAAGAGTGTGGTGGTGCTTTTCTTCAAGAAAGGTGATAACACTTTATTGAAGAATATAGGCCCATCTCACACCTGCCTGTCTAGCACGCGAGTCATGATGAAAGTCTATCCCCTCTTTTTATCCCGCCAAAATGAGACGGACATACCCATATCCTAGCTTTGTCACGTTTCCACGTGGTGGAATGACAATTTATCTACGGTGTGTGCTAGGGGGCCTGAGCCATGTATGAAAGCTGTTCTCGAGAGTCATTACGAACCGTCTCGAACGTAGGTTTGATGACGTCCAGCCTCCCGAACAAGCCGGTTTCCGAAAAGGCTTTGGCACCAAAGACCACATCCACACGCTCCGCCAGATTATACAGAAGACTGAGGAGTATAATCGGCCGTTATGTCTAGCGTTTGTGGACTATGAAAAAGCCTTCGATTCAATCGAGACCTGGGTGGTGTTGCTGTCCCTCCAGCGATGTCATATCGACTATTAGTATATCGAAGCGATGAAGTGTTTGTATAGAAACGCCACCATGTCGTACAGTGTGGCGGTCTAAGGGGGAGGCCTTCGTTCAGCAGTGGACGTCTCCGGGCTGATGACGATGATGATTTATTTGTTCGAGGTATTCTTCGGAACTTTGATTTACTTGACCCATGCACAGAAAGCGTATTGTACTTATTTGTAAGGTAATCTCGAATGTAGAGTATATTACGTAACCTACCACAGCAAGTATTGCTGCAGTTTTAAAACAATGCCGGGTAAAGCTAGTTTTGAATAAAAATCACAGGTACCTGTGCTATGAATACATGCTTACTTAATGATATTATATTATCATCAGCTTTAATGAAAACTGCATTCCTGCGAACATATTTAGCAAATGTGGTGGGTATTGTACTTAATAACATAAAAAAACATAATGTTACCTATCAAACAGAACAACCTAATAAATATGCCTATGCAATTATGCCTAATATAATTTTGACTGGTCCTTATGATAATTCAGATTATAGATAGCTATATAACAGTGTGTACCGAAAAGTAATATGTATCTGTATTTTATTTAGCTTCTTGTAGCAGTCAACAATCTGAACCAAGAGAAAATCGAGAAAGGCAAACTGGTAGACGATAACAACGCGTATAAAGCTGAGCTGGACGAGAAACAGAAGGAAGTCGACGAGCTCATGAAATACATCGAAGAATACAAGTAAGTAATGCCTACAGTGTTACATGCCTAATGTTATTATGAAACCTGACGTGGTTTTGATACATTTTTGTTTTATTTATACGGGAATACTCACGTTTAATTAAATCGGATACTCCGACTATAGTTTCGATCACATCCGGTGACCTTTTTCAAAGAGCGAAAACAGCCCCGACGCGCGTGCAGCTGCGTCCTGCTTAGAACCCAACCGGAAAGGTCACCGGATGTGATCGAAACTATAGTCGGAGTATCCGATTTAATTAAACGTGAGTATTCCTGTATAAATAAAACAAAAATATGCCTAATTTTCTTTTTCATTTTCGTATAGTCAAACAAAATGTGGCTGAACAGTTGTAAAATGTGTTCCGGCAAACGCGGGACAAAAACTTGTTCTAGCCCAACTATATAGGTAAGTACTATATAAATAGGTACATACAGAGTTATCTCATGATCATATTGACCATGTCACGACAATCACAAGCATATTTTTATTTTCAAAATACAATAGGCTATTTGACTCCATTGAAAATATGCTACAAATTGATATAATCCTAATAAATTGCAGCTTAAAAAAGCATATCTATTTATTTTTAGGTTAAAATTAAGTTTATTTTCTGCATAAAAAACGAAAATCAAATTTATTTATTTTGATGTTTGGTTACGTGATGCGAAACACTGTGATTGGTGGCAACTTTTGTGACGTCACACCGAAGTAAACAACGAGATTTAAAGTGTATATCCATCACGATTACAGTGAAATAAAGCTATTTTCAAGTGAGTTACCACAGATATTTCTTACATTAACCCATTCTTATACTAGATCTATGCCTTGATCGCTTTCTTTCGCTTGTTGTTTACTTTGGTGTGACGTCAGATATGTCACGTGATCAAAATCGCGTTATGGCGTTTTTTTTCTCATTCAAACTTTCACATCGATTTTTACCGAAAATACGACAGATCTCAAGGAAATTTTGAAGTGGTGTGCATTATAGTAAGAAATTATTTAAAACAATTTCCCAATAGTAGGAAAATACCCTATAGTGTGGCCAATTATGTTTATTATCTTCTAAGACATTGAAAAATTACGTAAAAAATCTGCGTTTACACACTATTTGGCCAAACATAAAGTGCAAAATTACAGTATAAGTACCTCTTTAGAAAGGAATTTCGTGTCAGCTTAAAGTTGCCAGTGCCAGACCAAAGCTTTAAATATAACGCTCGATATATAAAGCTGATTCGCTCCCGGGATTTACCCAGCAAAGTGAACTAAGCCCGATCCTCATTAAAATCAGCCAGGTGAATCCGTAGACCCCAACCAGTAAATTATGGCAAGAGGAAACGTCATTCGCTTCTCCGTAATAACGTTCTGCACAGTCATTTCTCTACACTAAAGGTGCGATTAAACCAAGCTAATCACAAGTTATTGGTAACCCGCGGTTCCACTGGCGAGCGGGTCCAGCTGAGCGAAGACGGGTGGTATTTTTTTAACGTATGTTAAATTATATCTTTATGCTGGACATAGGTTGTTTAAAAAAAAAAAAACCCAATAAATCTATTTTTATTCTCAAAGTTTTTTTACATTGTTTTTTCAGTTTTATGTACTTAAGTACCTTTTATAGAGATGTGCTAGATGTGCCTGCCTCTGTCCCGCACTTCAGTGCCCCTTCCCTCGCCACGTTGCCCGCTGCGCTGCGTGGTGCGAGATGTTCTATGGATAACTTTGCACCCCCCATAACTCGGTTCTACGGGTTGATATTGAAAAAATATGAATTAAACGTAATTTTTTTCATTAATCATCATAATCAGCCCGGAGACATCCACTGCTGAACGCAGGCCTCCCCCTTAGACCACCACACTGTACGACACCCTGCCATTTGCATCCACCGGTTGCCCGCGACTTTTACAATGTCGTCGGTCCACCTAGTGGGAGGCCGCGCCTACGCTGAGTCTTCCGGTACGTAGTTGCCACTCAAGAACCTTTCTTCCCCATCGGTTATAAGTCCCTCGAGCGATGTGGCCTGCCCATTGCCACTTCAACTTGGAAACCCTGCGAGCTATGTCGGTGACTTGGGTTCTTTGGCGAATATCCTCGTTCCGGATTTTATCGCGCAAAGTTATTCCGAGCATAGCTCTCTCCATTGCCCGTTGACCCTTCCTTAATATGTGTACGAAATTTTATCGCACTAACATCGAAAAACGTTTATTTCCCACACAAACTTGCACCCTCTATTTAATTTGTTTTTGCCAACTATATAATTATTTGGAATCGCTAAATCATTTTAGTAAGATTGTGGCAATATTCACATCTTTAAAAAAAGTATAGGCTTGTGTTTGTTAACCATCTCACCTGATGTTGCATCATCTCAAAGATGCATGCATTCTACGATGGAGCGCGCTTGCTTAGAACAAATAATCGATTCAATATCGATCTAAAATTATTTATTTAATTGTATTCTTTTACGAAAATATTGCAACCCCAAAACCGTTTCTTTTCATGTGTTTGTTATTGCGTTCTTCCTTCCTCCAAACAGCGACGGTGATAATGGAATGGACGAGCCCAGCGCTTGCAAATCGATCAAAATTAACAAGACAACACAATCAAGCATACCTAGCTAAAAGTATGCATACTACATTTGCCGGAAAAGAGAGATAGCTAATCTAATTACTGCATGGCAAAAATAGAACACATTTACATGTATTAGAAGTTTGTATTGTCGTATCGTACGGCTCGCATATCGCAAAGGCAGAGTACTGAAGCGAGTGGAGAGCCGGCGCTCAACATAATTATAGTCAAAATCCGTGCGCTTATTTCCCGTCCATTCATCTTATCATTGTAGCTGTTCAGAACTACATATTAAAAACCAACCTTTGTATTAACGATAACATTTGATATTCTTCTCATAAATTTCCTGGTAAACGCATCATTCATTTTATAGCTTCGGATAATTTGTTAATCCTTAGTTTTCAACGGTAACTTTTACTGGAAATGTCTAAAGTTATTAGTTTTGATTGAAATATTTTCCTGTTCTGATATTTTAAGTGATCTAGATCTACTGAGGCCGCGGGCTGAACGGGCTGCGGGTTGGGTTGTGGGTTGCGGGGGACCATAAATCCATTTTGTAATTTATGGTTTTGTAATTTGTGGTTGGTGGTTTTTCAACTGACTTCAAAAATAAGGGGTTCTCAATTCGACTGTACGTTCTTATTTTTTGGATGTATGTCACTCTGATTACTCCGCCAATTATGAACTGATTTTCATGATTCTTTTTTTGTTTGATAGGTAATACTTCAGAGGTGGTCCCATATAAATAAAAAAATATCGAAATCGGTTTAGTAGTTTGGTTTTTTAATCAAAATTACTAGAAAATACGAAGATGTCATCCAGGTATACGAAGTTGAAGTCGGTTACGTATATTTTTTTTAAAAGCGTATTATATGGTTTATGATTATGGTTTTTGGAGTTTGAGTTGCTGTTGAGTTATTGGTTTTTTTTTGTTTATTTTTTAACTAATTTTGAAAAAACTAAATGCCTCTGTATTTTTTTCATGTCTGTACAGTAAGATGTACTGGTTTTAGATATATGGTTGTATGATTGTATATATTGTATTGTATAATAATTAAGCCACAAAGATCGAACAAGTAACGGCGCCGTCTAAGATGGAGCACGCTTACCTAGAAGGAACCTTATCACACATTTTTGTTACTTTGTATAAGTATGAATCCAGAATGACAGGTTCCTTTTAGCAAAGCGTGCTCCATCCTAGACCACATCAATAATCCGGTGGTTATAAGAAACTATTTTTTTTAAACTTTTTAAATGTTTGGAGCAGACGAGATTGTCTGCTCTACTAAAACTAGAAGGATGGTTGTAACCGACCGACCTAGAACCCTGATTATTATTTGAGTACGATCATTTTAATTTTGAATATCGTATTAAAAATTTATACTTAGACGTCGTTGTTTGCCCCGCCTTCTTCTAATTTATCACACTAGCTGATAGTAGGTTTAAATGCGATAGTAGTTTTTAAACTCAGTAATTATGTTACTTTATAGTCAGTTCTATTAGGTCTTTTGAAGATTTTTATGGGCTGAGCTGTGCAAATAATTAAGGAGAAAGTAGCGTCAAATCTCTCTACATTCAAAGAATGTACATCATTATTGAGATTTTCAGACAACTGCGCAGCGACGGTTTTTATCATTGTCGCTGCAACTGCTTAGTGTAGAGACTATAGAATTATCAGCATCAACAAGCATGACTTAGGCTGCTATGTGCACACTATCACACTATCACACGGTTTGCGAGCGTTTTCAAAGTGGAGCGGGCGCGCCGCGAATACGTGGCGGAAGCGCAACGAACACGCCGCGCATGCGCAACGAATACGTCGCGGTTGCGCAACGAGCTCGCCGCGAACGGCATTTTGTACATTCTCGTACTACCCTTTCGGGCTTGAATGCTTACTGCGTCTTCGAAGTAACAAAGTCAACAGAAGTGTTTCCTCGTCAGAATCCATTCTGTTACTGATTGTATTGTACGTCGTGAACTCGCCGTTAATAGACGACGAAAACGTTGCGTAATCGCAACGTCTCCGCGACGAAGTCTTCGCCGTGCAGCCGCGGCGTGTTCGCGACGTATTCGCCGAGTACCCGCTTTGAAGACGCTCGCAAACCGCTAGTGTGATAAGGCCCTTAAGAGGCTCACAATAGCTGATCCTCCGCGCGTCTGTGGTCTCTGTCTAATTACATAGATAAAAAAGAAAAGCCGTTGCGCTGCGCCACGTTTCGTACAGTTTTTTTTTTGAAAATAATTAATTGCAATAAAGTTATTAAGTAAGAAAAAAACTAGTACAATAGGAAGATAGATTAAAGTATTACCCGTAACCTTTACTCATTTTATTCATGTGTTTTCCAAAAATACAATGAACATTTCACACATAAATTAATATTTAGAGGTTATTTTACGATCTTTTTCTATCGAGAAAATTATTCGCAAACGTGTTTTCGAAACAATAGCCAAATAGGAAATATGATCTTAATATAAAAAAAAATCAGTGCTGTCGAATTGTTCATTTGGCAAAACATTAACCCGAATGAAGCCAATTTGGGTGTACTCATCGTCTAAAGTGAACATTGTTAGTTACTATTGTCAAGCACTTTGGTTGCTGCTGCCTGTGAAAAATTACTGGGAAAAGCCTCTCATCGACTTTTTCATTTCTGACAGTCGTTTACCGTTTGACGAGCGTCGAGTTGCCAAGTTGGTTGGTTGGTTGGTTGGTTCCTTTTGGTATTTTTTGACCGAGTTAAAAAAAAGGAAGAGGTTCTATGATCGTAGGTATGTTTTTTGTCTACGAATTTCTCCGTCAGTAATTGTGGACCGAATTATTTTTTTTTTGTTTGTATCGAGTAGTATAGTATTAGTATGAAGTGAAGTCGGTTAATTATTGTTTTCAAGTTACTTATAGCTACATAGATAGAGCTCTTTTGCCAAGCGGCTTATAACTACGTAGCCCAGCCCCACTTCATTTTAGCTTAGTGGCTGCGAGAGCTACGTCTTAAAACTTTGGTACTGTAACAAAAACTAGTAATATTAGTGTCCATAATATGCAGTGACGTAACAAAACCCTTTGTTTCTTGGAGGAACGATTTACCTCTCTGAGTTGGATATTTTGTGGTTGCGCTGAACTATAACGTGTACTGTGGCGCTTCTAACAAAAAAGATTTTTAGTAAAATGTTAACTTTATTAAAATCTTGCAATAAAATGTGCAATTATGATAATTATCTCTTAAAATTCCGAAAACATTGTAAACTTTTCTATTGTTTCACTGATGTCTATCTATAGTTTGACTGTGGTTTGGTTTCTGAAAACTGTAAATTTGATCGAGGCGATAACACTAAGATTCAAAAAATCATAAAATATATATTATAGGTCCCCCGCGACTTCGCCCGCGTGCGGAAGAAATTCGGACCGCTCCCAAAACTCTCCACCACAACTTTCATGCAAACGTTTCCCCCAATTTCCCCCCCTTAGGGGTCGAATTTCTAAGAATTCTTTCTTAGTGGGTACTACGCATCGAGACGACTACACCCTCCAAATTTCAAGTCTGTACGATCAGTGGTTTGGGCTGTGCGTTGTCTGTCAGTCAGTTAGTCATTGAATCAGTCAGGACAGAGCCTTTTATTATATTAGATTCAAGATTGATTTATTGATAGATAGAATAGATTTAATTATACGTACTTAGTACACTCACTAAATTTCAGGCGCCATGGCCTGAATAAAAAATTACCATTTTGACCTTTCATCTCCATATTAACCAATTTTACACTAAGCTAAGTATCATGCATTTTACATAAGTCGAAGTATATATGTTACTCTATTCTTATCTTATTTTTTACGACGCAACAGATAAACTGATTTTGATGAAAAGGTAGAGGACTCATAATCCTACGGTAACTTTTTTTTGAATACATCAGGGCCGCTTGGTATATCGCTTGGTGTAAGTCTCAATTGGTTGTACTGTTGTTTTTCCTGTGCTACAGGTGCAAAGTGCTTCGTTTAGAAGAGAAGCTGAACCAGCTAGAGACGAGGTACAACGAGAAGGCAGCAGAGCACTCCGCACTGACCAGATGTTTCGAAGAGCACAAGGATGAAAATACCAGAGCTCTAAGCAGAGTCAAGGAGAGATCCGAGACGACGAGGCATTATTTGCAGACTCAGATTGCAGACCTTGAAAGGCAGGTGATCACGTGCCGCGCCCAGTGTCGGGGATACCAGAAGGAAAGGGATGAGGTATTTTGTCTAACACTACAATACAATACAACAGTTTATAGAGAACACCAAAAATACAGTCAAATTTCATTAAGTCACGTCGTCCGCCATAAATCGTCCACTGCTGGACGAAGGCCCCCCCCCTTTAATAGAGGCGTGTTGCCATAATCCCCACGCTTGGCAGGCGGCTTGGGGATCGCAGAATGCTCACCACCGGTATCCAAGAGGACGCTGCTGCCCATCCTCCGGTGGGTCTGGTTGCAGTTTAAGGACATACCCAGGTACCAATTTCATTAAGTATGTCACTAGAAATAATCATTTAATAAAATGATATAATTATAAAAACACGTTAGTAATCTCTTAATATAAAATAAGCTTCAATTTTATAAAACAAATTCTCTTGTAACCACATTTTCAGCTTGGTTTTGAAGCACGCGGTGGAAGGAGTGCCCCGAATGGAAGCTGGCATGCGGTTGTCTACGATCTGCTGCATAGTTCTTTAGCATTTCATTACTAGCAATAGGCCAACTCTTGAACGTTGTTGGGCCATTTTCTACCAAGCAAGCTTGGCGCGTTGGCGGATTCCCATAAGTTATCGAATTTCTTCTCCGGGCATGTGCAGGTTGCGAATCAATGTTTTCTTCTTTCTTCCATTGAAAAGCTATACATTATATCGGTCCAGCTGCTGTCTACCCACTGCTGTGGTAGGTATAGCCATGTTAGTTCACGCCATCTTTTCCGTACCTGTGCGAGCGGCATCCACCGCTTTCCGACTTGCTTTAAAATGTCATTTGACTGTCAAACTCGGTTTGTCTCTACGTGTCGCCCGTTTCCATCCCATCATAATCAGCCTATCATAGCCTGCTGGACAGGCCTCTCCCTGGCCACCATTATAATGGCGGATATCATTCTATAATTCACTGATAAACTAGTGCTGTATTTTTATAATCCACACGTCATATCACATCACATCAACAGCCGGAAGACGTCCACTGCTGGACGAAGATCTCCCCCTTAATAGGGAATAAAATAATTTAATAGGGATTGCCATAATCCCCACGCTTGGCAGGCGGCTTGGGAATCGCAGAATGCTCATCAACTCTGCGGCATGTCCTCCGGTGGTTCTGAATGCAGTTTTAGGACATACCCAGTTTAGGTTTATTTGTAATCCACGCGTATTATATATATTTTTTACTATTCTTTATAGATTCGTCAAAGGACGCAGATCCAGATTACTAGTTTAAAAGAAAACTTTGAAATGGTAGAAGTGCGCCTACGGGGTTTGCAGAGGCAGGTGATGCTTCTGAAGCATTGTTACTCCGTCGTTCTACCTGAAGGTGCAGAAGAATCGAATGATTCCGACTTCGCATCTTACGTTCAATCAGTATAATACATGTATGTGATTTGATCCCAATAGCTAGCGAGTAGTAGAATTTGATTTTTGTGAGTACCATTTTCAAACGACGAATGCCCTGAGCTTAGTTCATTTTCATAAAAGCGTGATACTTGTTTTTGATCTAGTTTCCGAAAAAAATACTAGTGTGTTTAAAAACGATTCAAATCTTAAGCACTCCAGTCCTGCCCTGATTTGCGCGTGTTAGATTCAAAGTTAAATAGGATCTTTCACTGAGTTATTTCTCTTAAATATTACGTCTACAACGTGAGTGAAGCTAGAAGTCTATCTGGGGTTCTAAATAACTTGAGCAAAACACACAAAGACTATTCACCATTTATTCATTATTCAATCATGGACCCCGAGAAAGTATTCCGCGAATAGCGATGATTCTACGCCATGTTCGTAAGGCCATAAACGCTTAAGAAGAACTGGCAAGAAACTCAGCGCCATCAGTCTTTTCTTTTAATACACATCATATAACTTACAACAATCTGTTCATAAAGATAATGTTAAGTACACGACATACAGCATAACGATATAACAACAAAACAATACTTTGTAACGTCCGCACGATCGAAGAAGCACTGAGCGTCTGTCGAGTCGCCCAATCGCTTTTGAATAGCCTAAACTGACTAACTTCACACAACACGTCACCGCTCGTAATGACCAAATTATACGCTGACGAGTTTTGGCGGGAACACTGAAAAATCATGTCGTTGCATTCTATTATTTTCTTAAACATGTGTTTTTTTCGCGAATTAATGATAAAAAATGGTGGTGTTTTAATCATTGAGCGTTGAATTACATGCACGAGTGTGGGCAAGTGATATAATGTCGTGAAACATGTCTTTTTGTGTTGTTTTCAAAACTCCATAGAAGTTCATAGTAAAGTCGCCACAACTTTACTAGGGTATGACTTGGACTCGACTATGACTAATTTCGTGTGACTTACTGTGATTTCATGACTTATTTGACTTGATTATAACAAATAAATGTGAAAATTCTTAAACTTGACACTGGCAGAATGAACAACGTGCGATGCCAATAACAAAAAAAAAAAAATATACTCTGCCATCAGAGTAATTTACTAGGCTGCCATTCTCTTTAGTAATGACAGCTTACTTCAATAACCAATGGCGGACAAACAAGAGTAGAATTGACTTTAAATACTTTTAACATTAAGTACTTATCATTGCTTAACACGTAATTTACCGTGTCGTCGTCAGCCATAAAACGGCCACTGCAGGACGAAGGCGTCCCCCTATAAAGTAGGGTGTTGCCATAATCCCCACGCTTGGCAGGCGGCTTGGGGATCGCAGAATGGTCACTACCGTTAACCAACAGGACGCTGCTGCCCATCCTCTGTCGGTCTGGTTGCTGTTTAAAGACATAGCCAGGTCCAGTTATACAATACAATAATAAAACCCTACTCTAACACGCGCAATTAGGACTTTTAGCGTCTTAGACCGCGATTCCCTAAAAATCATCATTATCTACTTATACCCGAAAGCAATTCAATTTATTATTAGGACCAGATTAGGACTAGAAAAACAGATACGGAGTAGGGTTATTGAGATCAAGTCTATAATTGGTCATTGTTTTTGTTAGTTCCTCGAAATTTTCAACTTTTTGTGACATTAAAGTTTACTTTTTTGTTGTAGTCGTTGTTTTTGTTGGTTTGATTGAAAAAACGTGGACACTCTCAATGACAATAATTTCGTCACGATGAGATTGTTTCAGAATAGTCATGATCTGATTGCTAATTAACTTTATTACCACTTCATACTATTCCTAATATGATTTAAATAATATACACAAGTTTTTGGCTAATAAAGTTTTCATACGTGCCATTTTTTTCAATTTAAATAATTCTTCACGTAATTTCAATGCAAACCTACGTGGTAAAAATCACTGGTCGAATATGAATACTTGTTTTTATTTTTAATTTTGTCGATACATCACTCTTCATTTATCAAAAAGAGAACAGCAGCAATGAGTGTACCGCGTAGCATTTCGACTGGTGTTTTTTTATAATGATTAATTGACTAGGTACCTATTTGACCACCGTGGGCGTCTAATTGTTACCTCATCATTCGCCTTACAACCCAGATCTAGCCCCGTGCGTTTTTTTCACACAAGTAAAAATATGTATTTTTTTAATTTATGTATAGACGTTTTTTGTTTTTTTTAATATTGTTTTTTATTGCGTTTGACTGCCATCTCGTTTGATGATAAACGAAGATGCAGTCTACGATGGAGCACGCTTGCCTAGAAGAAACCGAAATGGCATGTCAATGTCTTCATGGAATGTCATGGAATAAAAAAAAACAGGACAGTAGATGAGGGGTAAGGGTCATCACCCCTCCACCCACCTCCTCCACCCACTAGTGGGTGCACGGGTAATTCGCATTGCCCTATGAGGCGTCGCAGAATTTCGGCGAATATTTTTTGACCTCCCACAAGAAATCTATTTAAATTGTTTTAATAGCTGGTTCAACCGAATTAACAAATGAATATGGCAGGAGAGTATTTTGAAAAACTTTAAATACAAATTAGCTATGCACTTACTAGTTTAATTTTACTAAAAACTAACGGAATAGCCCAATATGTGTCAATCTTACCACTGGATTCTATGATGATGGCCAGAATTTTGCATAGCATACAAAGCTGTACCAAATGATTCTTCAAAATAAGAGCAATTTCAGCTTTTTACTTATTCAGTTATCCTTGGAAATAAATTTAGATAAATACATAACTGTAAAATATTAACAAAGAAAAAAAAGTTGTGTGTAAAATATCCCCCGATATTTATTTATTTATTTATCGTGCAGGAACAGCCGAAAGAATTTATTTTTGGGTTGGTACATTTTTACGTCCAAAATATACGGAGTATGTAGTAGGAAGAGCTTTTCCAGCTTATCAACCCACCAACCATATTAAGCTGATACTAAAGTCGTGAAGGTCGACCCGTATATCGATAAAGGATCATAAGCTTTGAAGTCACCCACGCACCCCGTCAGTTCAAAGCTCACGGATATTTTATGCCATAATTATGATTATGTGGTGGCAAACAAGCAAAGAGATTGCATTATAGTACCTAAATAATCACCATCCATATACCACTACAAGTATTCCAAAATTTTCATATTAAAAAAGTTCATTTCACATTTTCCAGCTTTGAGGCAAGAAGGAATATCTTGCTGCCGGTCAGTACTTATTACCTGCAGAGTACAAATATCAGTGTCTAAAGTAAATGGGTTCCTATTTTTTTGTACATTGGAGACATGTGACGAGCGCGGCTTTCGCCTGGTGGCTTCACGCTTGCCCATAACAGAAGCAGTGCCATAATTGTGAACATGCAAATGCAATCCTCCGCCGCATTGTACTGAGCTCGCTACCCTGAGATATTAGATGTTAAATGTCTTCATACCCAGTAATTTCTCTTGTAACATTGCCCTTCAAACCAAAACACAGTAATGCTTGCACACTACTGCTTGGCCGTTGAATAACTGGCAAAGTTGTGGTACTTCCCCAGGCAGATTCTGTACTAGAGTCCTACTACTACAAAATGGTTCCTTCTTCCTTTAAACTCTTACCCAAGAGTGCTAGATAACCTCAGGCAATGTGGTGCTAAGGCAAATCTGTTCAGAATAAAAAAGAAGTATCGTATGAGTATGAACTGCATATTTTGCGATTTTCATGGCTAATAATGTTAGTGTATAAAATTACGGCGTAGCGGTCGCTATAGGTTTATTGCACTTTGTTCACCTGGGTGAAATCACCCAGGTGAACAAAGTGGAAATTATAGTCTCCTCATTTCACCTCGGACTCATTGCACTATTTTACCAATTTCTACATTACATATTTACTATTACAAAACACTATTTCCGCTGTAAAAGTAAGTACCTTTTTTTCTGTGGAAGATGTCAGTTAATTTATAAAACTTTGTGTTGTAAGTTTTTTGTAGACGCCTAAATATGGAATTCTGCGCATAATTGGTACGAGATTGTGCGACAGCAAATAATTTGGTATGTCTTGTGCGTGTTGTTGGCATACAAAAACTGAGAACATTACTGGTCAGTATAGGATTATCAATATATCCATTGCATAAGCCATGTAAGAACGCCATATCCAAAATTGCACGTCGATTCTCAAGACTAGTTATTGAGTGAAACTCACAAGAATCCTCATAGCTGAATGAGTATTTATGTGCTCTGTAGTTAAGATGCTTTATAAACTTATGTTGAATATTTTCAATATCTCTAATATATGTAACATAGGAAGGACTCCAAATTGTACTACAGTACTCTAAAATGCTTCGGACATATGAGTGATAGAGTAATTTAACACATTTAATATCCGAGAATGGCTTAGTATAGTCTCCTCATTTCACCTCGGACTCATTGGACCTAGGTTATATCACCTGGGTGATTTGTTCCGTCATTATTGGTGTCCTTTGTTCACCTTGGTACAGTTTTTCGGAACATTTCCACCGGCGCATTGTAGATGCGATCCAGTTAGAAAATAATATCATATAAATATAAATGAGATAATATGTAACACATAATATTATATATATTACTTATGAGATAGCCTTAAATGATTGCATTCTGTTTTGTATGTTTATTAAATAAATAAATCACTAAATAGTACACAAGTACTTTAAAAAAACCTAATTCAATTTCAATATAACTAATCTTCTTTACTAAAATAACTTTCAATTATAACTAGAAAAAAGTTGTGATCCAGGTAGGATCACAACTTTTTTCTAGTTATATTGATTTAAAATCAAACTATTGAACGGATTTCGATTTAAAATAAAATGAAATGTATATGGGACCACCTCTGAAGAATGACCTACCAAACATAAACAAGACTCATCCAAACCATCATCAGCCCGGAGACGTCCACTACTGAACGAAGGCCTCCCCCTTAGACCACCACACTGTACGACAACCTGCCATTTGCATCTACCGGTTGCCCGCGACTTTTACAATGTCGTCGGTCCACCTAGTGGGAGGCCTTCCTACGCTGCGTCTTCCGGTTCGCGGTCGCCACTCAAGAACCTTTCTTCCACATCGGTTGTCAGTTCTTTGAGCGATGTGGCCTGCCCATTGCCACTTCAACTTGCAAACCTTGCGAGCTATGTTGGTAACTTTGGTTCTTTGGCGAATATCCTCGTTCCGGATTCTATCGCGCAAAGTAACTCCGAGCATAGCTCTCTGCATTGCCAGTTGCGTGACTCTAAGTTTCTCCAACAGGCCAGCAGTTAAAGACCACGTGTCAGTTCCATATGTCATCACTGGCAACACACACTGGTCGTATACCCTTATCTTCAGACACTGCGGGATTTTGGACGAGAAGATAGTACGCAATTTTCCGAACGCTGCCCATCCGAGTTGGATTCTTCGGGCGACCTCTTTTTCAAAGTTGGACCTACCTAACTGAACAATCTGTCTAAGGTAGTTGTATTCAAATTCATATTCATTTATTTCAGGTCCGAGACCCATATAGTGTAGCAAATACAAAAATACAAAATATTTTACAAAAAACTGTCCTAAAATGTCATTATTATTATTAAAATTTCAAGTAATATATAAATTTAATTTATAATAAAATAAAAACAAAATTTAACACACGCAACAAAACATTTAATAAAGGTCAATATCTCCGTACAAACGGCATTACTGGAACATGCCTGTTACAACAATGCCGCATGTAGGGGCAGTCGAGCCAGTCGGCAATCATCGCCAGGATTGCGTTGGAGCTGGCCCGTACTCTGCGCACCAGGGAGGCGCTCCACCTGCGCATAGTCGTGTAAAAGCAGGCGACGCGCGCCTCCGTGAACATGCCCGAGGCGCTGCAGAACCGGGGCAGCCCCACCACAATCCGGAACGCGTTATTATACAGAACCCGGAGGTCGCTGTAGCTCTTGTGTGTGTAATGAGCCCACAGGCTGCAGGCGTAAAGGGAAGTACAGTAAGCCCTAAAGAGCGTGACTTTAACCTCCCTTGAGCACCTGGCAAACCTGCAGGCTATCATATTGGCTCTTATTGACAGCGACCTCCGTTCTCTTCCTATGTCCTCATGGTCATTGAGGTCGGCCGAATTTATCCACCCTTTCCAGGGGAACCCCACTCAACTCCACAGGCGGCACATTTTGGGGACATATTAGACCAGCCCCAAAGACCATAAACTGGCTCTTCGCCACGTTATACCTCAGTCCATGGTCAAACGCATACTTCTCACATATACGCATTAACTTCCTCAGACCACACACCGACGCGCTCAGCAACACCATGTCGTCTGCGTAACTGAGATTATTAACACACACTCCATCTATATGGCAGCCGACATGCTGACTGCTGAGCGCGACGATCAGATTGTTCATGTAGAGGTTAAAGAGTGTAGGAGAGGTCAACCCGCCCTGTCTGACTCCACATTCGAGCCGATACTGCTCTGACATCACCCCAACAACAACAGTTGTTGTATTGGTCAACAACTTCGAGAGAATTGTTCCCAACGACAACCGGTACGGGCACAACATGGACATTGGACATGACAAAGATCATGTCCATGTTCATTTTAAGACCCACGTGTTGGGAAACATTACTGAGGTCACTGAGCATGGTATTGAGGTCCTTCAGCGACTCTGCCAAATCAATTCATGATAATTGGCGGAGTATTCGCGAAACAAACAACGTACAGATGAATTGAGAACCTCCTTTTTTTGTAGTCGGTTGAAAATTAAGTCGCACTTCGCGTGTCTGTTTGTGCGCTTATACTAAACTACGCAACGGATTTTTTTAATTTTTTACTATTTAAAAAAAAAACTTCCGTTAGTAAATAAAATAAATAGTGTTGGGCATTTCACACAGCGCCGTCTATAGTCTGAGTATCCGATTTAACTAGTAATCTCGCATAAATAAAACAAAATATACTGTAGACTACTACATAGTTATTTGTATACCTATACTCGTACCAATTTAAAATACAATCATTACGTTGTACCCTTACATAGGTACTAGGTATGTACTGCAAACTAGTTTATTGCAGCATTAAAACCAGTATCGTTCCTTCTTTTCTACCCGTTTTATGCCCCTCTGCTGATGGCACAAATGCCCCACTTCCCAAGCGATAGTGGGTAGAATGAAAAAATATCTCCCCCAATAGGCGTGTGGCCTAATGTTTAATTTATGACAAATAACAGGCTTAGTGATGAATATAACTAAATACATTACACATACTGAAAAAATAAATTGTATTGGCTGATAAATCTCTGAGATATGCGCGTTTAAAGTTTTAGGTGGGGATAGAGAGGGGATGCTCTATCCCTTTCTCGCAAAGCACGTGTTAGTATAGCATTTGTATGCCGCGCCTGAGGCTTGACGTCATAGCTCAGTATAGCGCGCTCTCTGTGTAGCATGAAATTAAAATACTTAGAACTTATTTATTTTTGAATTATTTTAAATTTTGTTTTCGTTGATAGGCTCTACTGATGATCAGTTTTTTTATCAGGTAATAAAAAAATAGTAGTCATCATGCCTATTATGGCTACTACATATCCAAAGCGTATTCTTGTCGAATCCGTCAATGGTGAACCTGGTCAGTTTCGGTTAAGTTCAAGGATTATGCATGTAAACTCGTTTTCGTATTAGTATACCTAAAAATTGCTAGGTCTGTTCGCTTGTACTTAAAGTTGCTGCAATGCTACCTATTGAATACGAAATAGCCTAGTAGAAACTTATGTAATTGTATGTGAATATTATTATGGCATTAGTATAAAAATATAGCTCACCAGCTGCAGGCCCTGGGCTGCAAATAAGTGCGAATCCCAGTCAACGTACAATTTAGTTATTATGACTAGCCTAGAATTTCAAATCGGTAACCAAACATCCTAGAGAGGGCACTAGACCATTCTGGGGTGGGCACGGCCCACCCGTCCCCTCCCTTAAATACAACCATGTATTTAGCTTATTTAGATAGCTGAATTTTCAGAAACCAAGCTGTTTTTGGTTACATAACGGTTTTTTCTCATAATTTTAAATACATTACTTGCTGTACTAATATACATATATCGCTTAAAAGATACTCCGAGACCTGCTTAAGCATGTCCTGAAAGAATTCGGTCTAGAAAACCACCAGCCTGTATAGGTATATACTCGTACATAGACAGATTAGACAGCTAAGGTGTAGTGCACCAGACCTATTACGTGCACATTGCGTATATAACGACAACACAGGCACCACTCGTTAAGGCTCAGTGATATCTGGCAAAGCGTAGCGCAACGGTGGAACCTTCATATAAACAGAAAACTATTATCTTTCGCTACACCAGAGATCGAAAAAGACGTGGTAATGGGAAGACCGCTTGACTTGGAATCGGTAGGTCGCGGGTTCAAACCTAAGCCCACACCAATGAGCTCTTTTATGTATTTATACATTTTTATTTGTTTATGTACGGATTTTCATACCACCGAGGAAAACATCATGAGGAAATATGAGTCCGTCTGGAGATGAAGTTCAATGACATAATATGTGAATAGGAATAAACTAACCCGCAACTGGGCCAGGGTGGTGGACATGGTCAAATCGTCCTTCGAGGAAAGGCGGATGCCCAGCAATGGACTATTACCAGGCTATTTTGCTTGTTTTTTTCAAGATGTTATTAAGTTTACCATCTTATGTCCAGTTGACGATGAAATACATGTTATTCAAACATGTTATTCACTATCTGGACAGACATGAAAATTCTAGCGTATCCAGATGGCGAAATAACAACTGATATCAATTTTGAGTTTCACCAGCTGGACACACGTGTCCAGCCCCTCGAGTCCACTTGGTGAATAACCCCATTGGCCACACTGTCACATAACATTAGCTGAGATGTGTCAAACAAACTAGGAGCTAACCCTTGAAAGCTCTACCTAAAGTACACATATTTCAATGATCCAACGCACTTCCTCTTCCTCTGTCTACCGTAGAGTGAGAGAAAGTAAATATAAAATAAAAAAAGGGGCACCCCCGAGGTCATAACATACCTGCAAATTTATTCGGCAATAGTCAATCCATGTCGCGCTAAAATAAAACGTTGCTGCGGTCAGCGACAATGATAAAATGAATGGCCGAGAAATACACGCACGGGTTTTGATGACTATATGTTGAGCGCCGGCTCTCCTCTCGCGTCAGTCATAGTCTGCCTTTGCGACATGCAAGCCGTACGATACGACAATACACACTTCTAATAAATGTACATGTGTTCTCTTTTTGTTATGCAGTAATTAGATTCGCTATCTCTATTTTCTGGCAAATGTAATATGTATACTTTTAGCTAGGTATGCTTGATTGTGTTGACTTGTTAATTTTGAACGCTTTGCAAGCGCTGGGCCCGTCCATTCCATTATCACTGTTGATGGCTGCGGTTGCTGCGGTACGCTACCTTCTATTAGGCTTGGCCCTTAGACTGTCCGAGTGGCCCGCGCCCTTGCCCGACTTGAGATCATGCCTCTCAACTCGCCGATCGCTTAATGTCAACCGACCTTTTTATTATTATTTTTTATCCCAAGTAGCCTAAGTAACAGGTTCTTTGTTGCACATGCTCTGGACCTCAACCAGCGCAACCTGTTATCCTTTGCACTCATTTTAATCATATATATACATATTATATAGCTATTTCGTAGTGCTTGAGTTTTACTATTTGAGAGCAACGGACTTGCCTCGTTTACACTGCATACGATTATTTGCGGTAATAAAAATGGATACTATAAAATTTGTCATAATTGAGATTACGATCCAGAAAGTAAAGGGCAATAATAATGGCTATTGCGTTCAACAGGGTCTTGGACATAAAACCACTTTCGTGCAATTCCTTCGAGGGTAAAAGTGTTCTTTGTTCTCTGAATTCTAACCCAAATATTTTTTTCACATTTATTTACATTAAAATGTGTAGGTAATGAGACCAATGTGTTATAAAGATGTCAAATACTTCATTAATCATCTTAATCATTACCAAGAATATAGAAGTGATATCACTATTTAATGTACATAACAAGTACAAGTAAATATAACAGTTTTTGGTAAAAAGTAAAGCAAAGCTAGTAATAGTTTCAGCAATTCAATAATTTGACGCGAATAACTGTATCTCGCGTAAGTATATAACAGAGTAGTTACTATTTATTCGAAATCGAAAATATACCTATCATGACTATGTTGTAGTAACAAAAAAAGTTCTATTGTTTTATGATGAGTAAGTTTCTTCTCACCTTGTATGAGAATGATTTACAAAAAGTATTTTTAATTATTTTATGTAAATAAGTAGTTTCTTTAAGTATTATATCAGATAAGTAGTTCTCATAGTACCAGATTTGCTTAGTTTATGCCTAAAAATATGGTTCTTGGTGAAAAATTTACACCTTTATATTTATGTTTATTTTATTAGGTCTTTACCTATGAAATTGCCGTTTTGTATGGAATAAGTGAAAGTACTTATTTTTTTTAACTTTTTTATTTCTGTTATTCAAAGTAATCACCCATGCAATCGACGCATCTTTGCCAACGAATTGGCAGTTTATTGATGCCATTCTTGTAAAAATCAGCTGGACGGGAGGCAACAAACTCTTCAAAGGCATTTTGTACTGCCTCTCGGTAATTGAATTTTTTACCCACTAAAAAGCTGTCTAAATTTTGGAAAAAAGTAATAGTCGGTAAGTGCAAGGTCTGGTGAGTATGGCGGATGAGGGAGAGCTTCCAACCCCAGCTCTTGTAGCTTGGAGACTGTCTGTAGCTGCAGCGCGAGGCAGGTCTCGACGCGTACGTTGCGCTGGCGATCGTTAAGTTCGTGGGGCACCTCTCATCTATTAAGTTTTTTACCTTGCCTAGTTGTCGCAAATGGATCAAAATTATTTTGATGCTAACATCAAAAGCTGCTGCTAGCTCAGCTGTAGATTGAGTTTCGTCAGCTTCCACAATCGCCTTTAATTCATCATTGTTGACCAAAGTCTCCGGACGACCACTAGCATCATTTTTCAGGTAAAAATTTCCAGAACGGAACCGGGAAAACCAATAACGGGTTGTGCGTTCGTTTGTTCAGTTCTCTCCGTAAACGTTTTTGACATTACGTGCCGTTTGTGTCGCGTTGGTGCCACGACGGAACTCATATTCCATAATTACACGAATTTTTAAAGTATCCATTATGACGAAAAATTTACAAATGTAACGAAAATATAACGCTAATCAATAAACAAAAGACAGAGTTTGTAAAAAGAATGTCATGTTTTTAAGACAAAATTAATTTGTTTTCATAATACAAAGCCATTCCAAACTTTTTTTCTATTTGAAATGACCAGTACCGAAGAACGGCAATTTCATAGGTAAAGACCTATTATTTACATTTATTATCTTTTTAAAGGTTACACAGGTTACATAACATTTTTTTTTAATGGAATTGAATGACTATACGAGCGAGTCGATCGCCTGGTGGTAAGCGTCACGCCTGTTCATAACAGTAGCAGTGCTAGAATTGGGAACTTGCGAACAAAATCCTTCGCGGCACTGCGCTGCGTTCGTCACCCTGGGATGTAAGATGTCAAATCTCTTTATGCCCAGTAATTTCTCTGGTAACATTGCCCTTCAAACCAAAACACAGTAATGCGATTGAATAACTGTCATCTTCTATTTATATGAATTCTAGGCTAATATTGCAAGGCTAAAGCAATTCATCCATGATATAATGCCATAATGTTAATTGCAACAACTAAACACTAGGTAGGTCCCAAAAAATTATTGCGCAATAGAAACTAAATTAAACTCATTTAGCTTTAATAATTATACTGAATCTAATCCTTGTAAAACACGGAATGAATAAAATTGAAAAGTCCGCGAACTAGTTTTTGGAAATAGTATGTTAGGTCTCTAAAATAGACCGTTACTAGGTAGTCGTTTTATCAACTTCCACTACAACTGGTGTCGCTAGTAGTTTGTAAACACAAAGATGACCCTTGTCTGTATATTGGATAGTTAAACGTTCACTTAGTTATAAAGAATTAGTAATTATGTTTGAAGCGTTGCTAATTGGTATATATGTAGCCGGCACTCAAGTTATAACCGAATTAATAGCCGTTGCAAGTAGGAAGTCCACTATAACCTTACCGGCGACTGGAGAATATTAAATTCAATGTCGCTTTAAGCTGAACAGCAGGATGGACGTTCAAAAATAGGCTACGGGCACAATTTTATAAAGTAATTTTCACAATCGGATTACGAACGGAATCGATCATATGCCCTCGAGACCCGGCGATCTTATTACCTGTGTACCTCGAGACAATACTGCAGATTGAATTTTAAACGTTTCTCTACGTACTTACTCTTGTACTGAAAAATCTTTTTTTATTAAAAATACGACAATATTCGATGCGATACTCATTCCGACGTAAAATAGAACGAGTTTTTGTTCGGATCATAATATAGGATCATGAATAATAAACTTGTAGCTTCAGCTGGAGTCAGTATTTATGAGTATTTAATCTAATGTTGTGTAATATGTACAAAATCCTTTTATTAGGTAAAAAAATGTCTGACTATTTGGCCTAGTTGTGGGTGAGTCCAACAGGTTTTGGAGTGAGTAAGCACATACCAGCACTTAGCCAGTAATCAATCACTCTTTTGATGAGGTCAAGTACTTTAGCTATATGATGATTTTATTACCAGATATTTAATGGCCTAAATTTAAAGGTCAACTAAACAGGTGGCAGAATAAAACATCGGATTCCACTCAAACACATTATATTTTTATTGTTTGATTTTTATTATATTTTTGGTGCTCCATTTTTGTTTGTGTATTTAAATTATAAATTAATACTAATAATAGGACTCGCGAAACGCGCACAGCCTCCTTTAAATGGGCAATCGGGAGCTCTGTGCACTTTCCGAGGCCCGGGCAATGAGCTCGGCATAATAAATAATACAGTTAGGTACAAAAAAGGAAATAACGAAGTACCATCGGATGGTTTCACACTCGTTCACTCACGCTCCACACAGGCGAACAACAGTCTTACATCTATAATATCACTAGCTATACAGAATACGGCGAGGCCGCGTGCACTGAACCATGTTGAGGTGTACCAGGTCGATAGGGTGTTCATTCGAAATGAGAGCCCTTGAGCTTCTTGACGGCGTTGGTGAGGTGCAGCATCTCGGTGTTGAGCTGCCAGATGAGAGTCTCCAGCGCTTCCACGGTGTCCAGGACCTCAACGCGCTCCGTGTGGGGGTTGAAGCGGACCTCGAACGGTCGCGACATGGTTGACACCCAGCGTCTGCGCATAAAACACAACACTATAATATATCGTCCCAATACGCCAAATTTCGTTAATCGAAAATTATCTTGTTTTTCGCATTATAAGACTCAGGATAGGGAATGGGCATATGATTACCTGAACTTTTCTTTGGCATCTTCGAAGCTTTCAGCTACGTAATAGATAGGCTGGTATTCTTGGTCTTGGTAAGGCTGTACGGAGGTGCTCGCCGGCTCGAAAGGTCTCAGCTCCGGCTTGTCACTGAGAGCGTGTAAAAGTTCGCCGATGGACGAGAGGAGAGCGGCTCCGTAAGCCTTCAGCTGGTGGTTCTCCTTGCAGAGTCCGAACTCAACAGTAAACCAGTATACCTGTGAGAAGAGAAATAAGGTTGAGCCCTTGAGCTGCCAAAAGTCTGACAATCAATCGGTACTTCGCAGAGGCTTGGGCCCAAATAATACAATTTAGTCGTTTCAAAATTGTGAACTTACAGTAGAAAGCTTTTCAATTTCAGGATCAGAAGCGCCAAGAGAAGCCAGTCCTATTTCTTGCGAGAATTGGGCAAAACTGGGGTCAGCCAACAGAGGGATGTGTCCAAGTAGCTCGTGAATGCAGTCACTAGAAAAATAATAACATAGTTAATTATCACTATGCTCCAATTTCGATTTACATTTGACGAAGTTATCGGACCCACTTTAACAGGGTAGTTCGCTATAAAATATCGCTATCAGAATGTAAAAGTTTGAAGGGAGTGCTCAACTCTAACTGAATTAGGAGAGCCATTTAACAACGTTAGAATTCCATCACGGCGTGCGCCCTCGTCTCGCATTACCGGAAAATTATTTACGACCCGGTTTTACGCTCTCAAGGATCTATATCTTCAGTTCCTCACCTAGATCTCCAAATAAGAATACATTGAAACCACTTGTATATCTAATTACCTTGTCCGGTCTACAGCCGTCTAAGATTTGATCCAATTTACATTACGTTAACAAGGACTAATTACGTAATATTTGTTTCCGTAAAAAATATTCGTCAAGGCAATCCTACTTTCCGCTTGCAATGTAGGTAGACCTTTAATTTTTTGATTGTTGATTGATAAAAAATGGTCAACTTACGTCCGAGTTTAATGCAGATAGTTATATTCGTGAAAATAATATCTAATACAATTAAATCTTAAGGTAGCAAACTATTGACACATATTTCCGTTAACGTCTTCTTATTATCAGATTAAGCAGATACCTATTTTCTCATTGTTAAATTCATCGAAGCAAAAGAATCGCAAAAAATTAATGGACTTCGAAATGGTCATCGCCTTTTGCTGGGACATGTCACCACGTGAAAAGCATAATTATCTAGACGAAATTTCCGATGAACTAGATTGTAAAGTGTTTATAATAAAATATACTTACGGTTCGGGTGTGTGGAAGGGCGAGTTTGCGTGACGTACATATTGGGTAGATTGGAATATTCTGAACGCAAGAGAAGCGAGGAAGTCGCGAGCAGTGAGCAGGCCAGCAGCGGGGCGCAATGTGAATCCGGTGTGCTGGCGGAGGAAGTTGCTCACATCCTCTAGCTGAGGAATACGATGAGGAACGAAGATATCTGCCTCTTGCAGCTTCTCGAAAGCAGCCTTGTACTCGCTGCACGCGTGTTTGGGCATCAGGTCAAGCACAGTGTTGAACACTCGCATCCATGTCGCGTTCTCGCTCTCCGTGTAAACGTTAGATGGGATGGGGTCTCCGTATTTGTAAGCGAATGCGATCTCAGCGATCTGCTTCCTGCGTTCCCTATACTCCTTGTCAGCAAAACCGGGGTGGTTCATGTCCAGCTCGGGCTCGTATTTGGTCATCAGGTGGTTGCAGCTGTCGAGATCGGACGCATGTCGGGGGAACCACGGGGTCTTGCTGGAAATGTTGTCAGTCACTAGGTTGACGCCGGCGAAAGAGGTCGACTGGCGAAGGGTTCTGATGAGCTGGAGCAGGTTGGTGCGAGACATGCTCACTTTCACGAGGGCATCGAACTGCACGCCCTCGGTTTGAGAGGGGCGAGTTTCGAGGTGCTCGACGCAGCCATTGTAGTTGTCGATGGTCTTGAGAATGCGAGCGAGAGAACCCATTCCATCACGCATGCGCAGCAGAAGAGCGGCTTGCTGAGTCGCTTGTCCCGCTTCCGGTGATTCAGCGGCAGCGTTTTGAAGAATCACCTCTTCTTCGGTCAGCGTATAATCTGTAATTAATAGTCTTATTTACAATGGAATTCTCGTAAGTTTTTCTAATCAACCCGCGCCAAATACGCATGTTGATTATAGCGATATACGTGATTTATTACTGACCGTCATCTAGCTTTGCAGCGTCGTCCCCTATATCTGCGTCAGCTAAAATAAAAATAAAATAAAAGGGTAAAATAAAAGTAAAGAAACTAAAACAAACCATTCATAAAATAAAACAAATTAGTGGACATTTACCGAGGTGACCATTCTTGGTCTCATCTTGCTGGGTACCATCTTCAACGGTAGGGGAAGTGTCGCTAGTGCCATAATGGAATTCATCTTGGATGTAGTCGGAGTCCAAGCCAGAGTCTAAATAAAACAAAACCAATGAAATCTTAAAAATAAGGTAACTAATAACAAATCAACAACTGAACAAAACGAAAATATACTTAAAAACTAATTTTGTCTTCATCAAATTTTTTCCCCAGCCAGGTATATCACGTTGGCTAATCATATGTGCAAAAACCGGAAGATCGCGGGTGACACATGTGATTCCAATGATCTTTTGAGCAGTTTGGCGCAAACAGATTTTAGTCGTTTTATATTTGCGCAACATTTTGAGATGTGCTTAAATATTTCATCATGTTCATAATAATTAAGTTGACAGATATTACAGATTTAAATACTATCAAGTTTATCTAGAAGATACTAAGACATGCCTTTCCGAAGTGCTGCAACCCAGTACCTACTTGAAAAATGAGGTGAGGAATATTAAGTTACTGCAAAGTTATTTCCAGGACTATCGTCGAAAATGATCCATTAGCCTTATTTTTACAAAATAATATCGTGTATCTTTTTCAAGTTGCCTAAAAGTCATTGGCTCTATCTTTTTCATGTTCTAAGTGCGAGGTGTTTGACCACATCTCATCACCTAATGCTAAGTGGTGTGGTCACGTGGTCAGGCACCTAGGTCTTAACTTTTAGTGTGTGATTTGTCTTCCGTACTAACCATTGGCGCGGGCGCGGGCCTCTTCAAGCACACTTTGTTTAGTCTGTTTGACAACCAGGGTCTCAAATCGAGCGTCGTCTACGAGAGAGCGACGGCGAGATGGATAGCCATTCTGAAACAAAAAACAAAACAACATGAAATTCATCTCTAATATAAAGCCTAGAAACTCTAAAACTAAGCTTAGAACGTGTAGTATGGCCTTACTATGGACACAAATGAGAGGAAAAAAAGTTGTAACGGAAGATTTATTCATAAACATTGGTGGAAAATGAATGATGAATGATCTTTAGCTTGTGTATAAGTTTGTCTTTATTAACTTTTGGAAAAGAAAATGGAGAGCTTTGAAAGAGTACGGTTCAAACACGTTGTGAGCACATCTAATTACATATAATATAATTATAATATATCTAAGCACATATAATTATAATATACCTATTATGAGCTGATTTGGATTAGGTACTTCATTCGTGATTGATTGGATTTCGGCATAAGGTTCCGGTTAAGCGTGTTTCGTGATTTAGGTCTTTATTGTCTAATTACCTAAAGATGATAATGAGCGGTTTACGACTGGATAGTTAATTAAATTTCACATGTGTTGCATTTCGCGTCAGTATTAGGTACTGGATAGCATAATTTTATGCTATAATATTAGTTATTATAAATATTTTAACTTTTCCTCTCAAAGCGCACATATAAACGTTTATTATTATTGGTTGTATGCTACGCATGTTGATATTGTAACATTATACATGCTGAGTACGCAACGTACTTTTATTAGCTTTCTTTTATAGAAAACTCCACACACCTCCAAGAAACAAAAGAACCCTACAGTACTCAACGCACAAAAGGACGTTCTCTTAAAACGGTTTTCATCTTTGAAATCCTTATAGAGCGGTCACATTGCATTATATTTCATGTGAGAGCAGAAATTGCTTTTACCGAGTTCCTAAGCTTATTTCCCGCGCGTGTCCGGGCGTAAAGTGGTCCATTATTCTCACCCTACGCTCCGACGCCGGATGCCAACTCCGCGATTGAAATCTCTCCAAAGGACCTGAACTTTCTGGACCACTGGGTCGCAATGAAGCCAATTACGATTGTAGAGCTCTTAAGTGCAACCAGTCTTTATGCCTTTTGACTGAAATACTCGTAGCTTTGTACTTATTCTAACCGCAACGACTTTAAGCAACTTGTTACTTTGGACAATAGACACTATCATTAGTGAGTTCGTGCTTGAACATATTAACTTTTGTGTTGTTATTACGGCTCATTTTCGAGCTAACAGTCGTTTTTTGTAAGTGTAACGTTAAGCACCCACTCGCCTTGGTTACGGTCAAACGCAGTACGTGAGTGTCAATGTTAATTTTGACGTTTGTATGTATCAAGTTCCTAGTGATATTCGGCTGACTCAATGTTAACTGTTTATTACATAGGTTATGTAACCTGAATATTTATGCGTTTATTCAAACATCTTCAAAGATTAAACGATATAATTGTTACAAAAGGCGCAAACAGGCCATCAATAATTAAGAAAAAAATACTACTTTTTAGTAGTTTGTAATTATCGCACTCCTCGTTGTTTCTCTCTATTCTAGGTTTCAGATTATGAACTTTATGTAAAGTGTCTAACACAACACTGTAGTGCACTGGCAGTGTAGTTTCCGTCGAACAAGGCAAGGAGCGGCGCGTGCAGGCTGTGAGACCTAGCATTTTCCACTAGAGTGGTCGTGCGGGCCTAAGTATGTGTGTCAAGGGTCGCGCTAAATTACACTCCATTGTTACCGGAGCCCCTGAAATGCACTAAGTCAGTAATTGCTCGACCTGAAACTTATTTTCTTCAACGTAATACGGTTCTTAGCAACTAAAACGCCTGAGCAGATTACTGGTCATGATTTATCTAGGTTTACGAAACAAAGCGATTCATGAGTTTTGATGTTGAGTCAGCCGTGAATTGTTTACAGAGCGTACGTGCGAGTAAGGCAAGATTGCGGAAACTTGGGCTGAAGTTAAAGGTCCGCCTAACTGGAGCGGGCAGGATTTGGAATCCGGTTGGTATAGCCTTGGTGTGGCCGAGTGTCCACTTCACCATTCCAATCGGTCGGCGGGTAATTAAGCTTGAGCGACCTGTGCTCTGTTCCGAACCCTCACCACTCTATCGAATCACGATGACACTCGACGGCTCGCAATGCCCCTTGTATGTCTATATCTACGTACGGTGATAATTACTTTGGCCATTCTCAAATTTTTTGTGTTTGAACAATTTTTTTACTCTGTTGGTAAAAATTTATCTAAAACGTTTCTATGACTTTGCCAGATTGCCTGCCGACAGGTAAAAAATAAGTAAAAGGTAATCAGAAATCAATTGAATTATTACCGCGATAACAAAGACGCTGCCGTTCCCTTTGAATATAGCAAATTTGCAACAAAAACGGATAACGGATATTAAAATAAAATCATGTTATCTTTGCATTTCTAAATACATTAAACAGGCCCTGGTACTTAATTGAGAAAAGATCACATTGAAGAACTATTGGTCAAGGGCGTCTATCGTTCCAGCCTTGAATTCGTTCCAAGATATCTGATTAGCTTTGCGTGACGTTGTTTAATTAACGTACCGAGAATGGCTAGTGCTTATTATAACTCAATCAAAACAAAAGAGGCATTACAAGTCTTGCCCTGCTTGACTGTTCATAGCCGTGATCGTTACCTCTCTCCTAGTGTCACATCTCTCCTTGCTACGAGCCAGTGAGCGTCACACGACCTTCGTTGGTCAAGGAAATACAATCATTCACATGCCAATTATTAAACACACGTAAATCAAAACTGTTAGACCTAGTTAACGCACAGCGTTGATTACTGACATAATCAACAACACACAAAAATTATCGCAATGCTTGTTAAAAATTAGGTATGATACAATTGTTTTTACAGTTGACAGTGAATTTACAGACAGTTACACTAACTATTTCGCAAAAGCTCGATGATTTACTGGCCACCTAAATAAGAGCTGCCGGAAAATGCATTCAAGTACACAACGTGTACTTAATTGTAAGTAAATTGGAACCATGAGGTAACGATTACGACTTTACAACACCTTGAATATTGACAATGGTAATTAATCTTCTAGACAATGATGGAACTCATTATCTCTGTGGGTTTTTCTGCTATGTTATACGCAGTGCATTTTACAAAATTCGGTGCGAAGCGAGAATAATTTCGAATGAGGTAACGTCTGTTTGTCAACAATGGCAGATTAACAGATTATTGTATGCAAATTAAGGAGTTAAGTAACTCATCACATGACGTTTTACTGAGAAAGTTCGCCTACTTTTCGGTTCTTTAATTGCTCAATTGTGCGACAAAATAACTTAAAGCGAGTTTGTCGCTGCGGAGATAAAACCGCATGAACGTAATCTCGCTTACTCGTACGCTTTACACAATTAACAGCGTTTATTTATTGCATTTTGTACTGGATTATCGCTTTCACACGATTTCTTCGACATGCTTCCCTTGCCTTTTATCTGCATTTTAAAGCCCAACTGTTATTGTTCCTTTCGAAAGCATGTTAGCTAAGACAATGAATTTTTTGTAAGTTTAAAGAGAATTGAGATTTATAAATTTGATCGATGTTTATATAATTAGCTCGAATGTAAAAATTTACATTCGATACACATTATTAAGCATATTAAAAAGTATAACGAATATTAATAAATTTGGAAATTCATAATAAATTTGCCGCATATTTTATCAACTGCTAAGCACTGGTTATATTATCATTCTTAAAAATAACGTTTATGATTTTATTTTAAAAAGCATTTTTATGAATGAAAATATGAAGTAGGTATTAAATATGCAATTTAAATTAATGTATAGTAAATCAGTTATGGCTATCGGCTAACAGAAGCAAAACTTCACTATAAAAGTTATAAACTTAACTGTAATTAATGAATAGTATAAGTATTTTTTATGGTCGGTCACTCAGAAAACTTAAAAAAAATAAAGCTAATTTTAAATAGCAGTGAATATTGTTTCAAACCTTTGTCAATCACTTTTATATTACGATGATAAATCCAAATGACCGGCCACAAAAACTGTAATGTGATGATCCTTAGGGAAAGAGCCGTGGGTGCCGAGGTGGACTCGGCTTCTGGCCCACAAGCTCTGGACCCCGGATCCTAAAGGTGTCGAGGATCCTCACCTCGATGCTGTAGGATTTCTTGATGGCGAACATTTCGCGGTTCTTCTGGGCAGCTGCGACGGCCATTGCTTCTTCTCAAAACACTCAACAAGGAACGATAGGGCCTGAACGAGGAGTTCACTGCGCGTCTAGCTAGCGTATGTCTGCGAGAGCTTTCTGTCACGACCACGGGCTTGTGCCTGTCTGTCTGCGACAAGAGCTGACGTATTACTATAGCTAACTAAACTTTGGATTGCAAACAGACCAATGCATGATGACCGTTCGCAAGAACAGTTTAAATAGTGTTAGGCGCGCGCCTCCCACCCCGCAGCGCCTTTCGTCGCGCATGCGTCACTTCGCGCCTCGCCCCCTCGCGCCCTCTGGCGGCCGTGGCGAGCGCTTGGCAACCCTTAACCGCTTTAGCCTGGAGGATCCTCCTATGTCCTCCATCATCACCTACCTGCTTCACTACCAGCACCTTAGACCAAAGCTTTCCGTTTGTTAAGCTATTTTCAATTTATACTTAAGTATAGATTTGAACATTATTTAAGTTTGCGCTATTGTGTTGCGCGTAGTGTTCGTTATAGCGAGTATCGATACAAACATCTTAGTTTTTCGATACTTATTGTCCAAACTGTTGTGTATAATTATGAAATAAATAAATTTAAAAAAAAGATACACATATTAGAGATACATTTCATATTAAGCCCAAGTGTAAAATAAATATTTTAGTGTTCTTCCGCTTCTATCGAACAAATTATATGAAATGATTTATCAATATATAAAGTAACATAATATTAACAATATTCCAAAAGACTAAAAAAAATTTTTTGAGTTGGGAATAACTGACATCGAAACTGGATTTTCTTTTAGTTATTACTTATCACGCTTATGAAAAAGTGCGATACTATAGCAGATATTATTAGCCGTGCTCATTATTTATTATGAAAAGGAGATCTATTTTATTATTATTATTACCCAAGTATCGTTTTTTGGACGCGTAATAAAAAGCCTAGCGTACAATATTGCTTCTATGTATTTATATTTCCTGTACTAAATAACAAGACGTTTCTAGTATTTACATAAACCACTAATTAACTTAGAGTATAATCAGATTGTAAATTATAATTTTATTGCTAATTTGGCACTTTCAACAAATGCGTCTTGGCACACGTCGAAAACGAACAGCTTTACTTATAATTTACCTAATATCTTCCAAAATATAACTGTAAGTAAATTTATCTGTAACTTCTAAAATTAAAATAAAGATTAGCTTTTGCAATATCCATTTTGAGTAAATATAGTAAATATTTTTTTAAGTATGATACTAAGACGTGTTGCTCTACTGGGGTTGTTCCTTACTGACTCTTGTCACTCATCCTTTTTTTTTAATTATCTCAACTCTGCCCAAAATCAATAGAATTGGGTCTTAAGTGAGGCTGTCGACCGAATTACACCATCAGTACTGGCAACAAACTGTCAGGATAGCAAGCCAATCGTTTTTTTTAAGTAGGTAATCATACTATTCCTAAATTTCTGTGTTAAGTCTATGTTATTTCTTGATGTTTTTTATCTTTGTTTTATTTTGAACCAACGACCAAACTGTACACGCTACGGGTTATAAACCTTCACAATAGAAGTCTATGACGCTGACCACTGCTGTCATCGATTTATATTGTTTCAAAAAGAAAGAAATAAAAATAAATGAAATTGTTTTCATTTAGACAACATAACACCTATAGACATAGAAAGAAATTATTCGGCTAAAGAAATATCTTGCATCTTCATCATCTTAAGTATATCGCTGGCCAATCAGGATGAAACCCCCAACATAGTAGGGTCTCGACACTTAATCCAAATGAGTTGTGGCCAGTCATTTCATTCAAACCATACAACAATTAAGGAACGCACAGTTTTAAAGAAAAAGGTAATGGTGTCGATTCTGTTACACCGCTCACTAAACTAAACTTAATTTGACAGGACTAAACTCATTGACATTCTTATCTAACATATTGAAATGAAATGAGATGCGTGTAATTTTTGTCCGGTCAGATTAGTTTAGTTTAGTGAGCGGTGCAACAGAATCGACACCATTATCTTTATTAGATTAGTCAGATTTGCGTTGAATACCTACGAAAAAACTAATACAGATTAAAATTGTTGAAAAAAAATAACACCGTACACCGTTAAAAAAAAAAGGTGAATTTACTTTGTGACGTTTTTACAATGAGCCTTATTATCGTACTAAAAATATATATTGTTGTATTTTAAAAAGTGTGGCGAATACAATCAGCTTCATTATCGTGCTATAAATATTGTAAATGGAAACATAACTGTTTGATTAATATAATAATTGCCATCCAAAGTGGCAATGCCGGCAGCATTCCGGCCACTTTTCCATTGACCACGGGGCTTTTATTTTAGGTTTTGTATATATTGCATTTTAGGGTTTGTTTTGTATATAATTTTTTTATTTTGTTTTGTTAGTACATAGTTCTTAATTTTATCTTTAATTGTTTTAAATATATTTTTTACCCCAATGTATATAAATGTAAATAAATACCAATACTTCATAATCTTAAATCCTGGTGAAATTAGTAGTATGCACCACAAATGCGGACTTGTTAGGTACTTTTCCACTTTCCTCCCGAAATATTCTGGAAAACTAAGTTTCACTTTTTTATCTGTAGCAGGAAAGGAGAGTGTAAAGTGTAGTTTTGGTTGTAGAATAATTTCGGTAAGGTTTTTTAATTATTAAGAAAATCTATTTGATACATTCCTAGGCAAAATATTTGAGGTCCGCACCCGCCTTTATGAGTTCGCTACATTACATCCGTATTATTAGTTTTACTGTGATGTAAAATGTTTACACGTCTTATATATAAAATTAGCAGACTAACATCCAATAAACACCCAATTTATCAATATCTGATAAGTAGTTTAAGAGATTATGGGGAACGTAATAAAGCGACTTGAATAATTGGGTTGTTCCTCACTCGTCCTATGACGTCTTATAGTTCGTATAATTTTTTCTTAACAAAACCGTTTTCTATTCTCAACTCATCCGACAGATATTTTATATTTTTTTTACTCTTAACTCATCCTTTTTGTATTCTTGTCTTATCCGACTTCAATATTTATGTATATGCTTTGAAATAAATTGACTGTCCAAACATAACCCTTCGTTTTGCGGAGTCGGTTAACAATAGGGTCATCTACGGTTTGTCTCATTTAAAGAGCAGCATCATCGTGACAGCATAAACGATAGATGAATCTTAGTTTTCAAACCGCATGAATCGACCACAGGTAAAGTACAAATACCAATATGAAATGGACATGAAATAAACCATATTATATCATATGACACACTTCAAATGCATCAATCATCAATCGTTTGACGACAAATTTTACTTTGACGTCACATCTAACGGCGACGGGTTTTTACCTAGTTTTATACAAAGATTTTTTACCTGGTTTTATAACTGCTAAAGACAAAAATCTAACGAGACACCGTCATTTCCAAGAAACTCATTTCCTGGTTTAGTTTTGAACCGATCGATGGAAACTCCCTCCATAATGTGTGACACACTTCAACTTAGTATCGTGTTATAGAAAATAGCACCTTCGGTTATATGTGTATTTGTATAGTGTACGCCAGGACAAATCTAAAAGACAAAAGTCTACAGCCGTTTAAAACTAGACTTAAAAATGGCTTATCGAGCAATCTTTTTACAACTATGACGAATTTAATAAATTTGAGATTTAATATTTATTTAATTGTATAATTTGTGAATTTGTTATATTTTAATTTTGTAGGTAGTTTGACTATCTTTTTTTAATAAAATATCAGTACGTATGTACCTATTTGACGTGTAAATTATTACCAATAAAAATATGAATATAGATATTTATATAAAGTGTTTCCACACTTTGGGTATTTCTATGTGTATACATATGTCTTACATTTTGTATATTTGTTACCTTGCATGACTGTTGTACCATTTATGATACAATTTGCCAAAAAAGTAGTTCGTTTCCTCAAAACAGACAGTTAAATATTAGTTTTGGATAATAATTACTCGCAAAACTTTAGAATAAACCACTGTACAGCGTAATTTGGCAATTAGGTACCTATTCAAGTACCATTTCTTAGTGAACAGTGTGTGTTACGTGGGTTTTTCCTGAATCGCGGCCAACTACATTGCACAATCAAAAAAAAAACCAGTTTTTGTTTTTAAGGATGGAATTATTTTATTAATGTTTACATTTTTATGTCATACATAAAATACGAAGCAGAAAAACACCTCGTGTTTCTCGTACAAGTACTTATCTATGTTACTTATTCAACAATTGTTTACTCGGAAGAGTTTCCTTTAGTGACTGAATATTGGCCCAGCGGAATTTGTGAGCAGGGCCGTACTAAGTTTATAACAATCTTAATATGACGTTACATTGAAATTCGTCTTGCTCTCACGAAAAAAAAAAACATAAAAATAAAAACCGTTAGTGTAATGCCTCATTAGATATGAGTAGTTCCTATCTTCAAGACTCCGTTTTCCCTGAGGAAGTTACAAAGGCTGTTTTTATTTTCTCGGTCGATGGGAATTTACCTGCAAGCATATATTTATCTGCGTTATAAAAAGAACCTGGTGACCTGTTGATTTTCCTGTGAGCCTGTGATAATATAGACCTTACGTATCGAAATTACGCGGTTATTATGCGTTACCATTGGAGAAACCAACAGTTTTCCTCCTAATTTCATAACCGTCGATTATCTTTGACGCCGTTCGTTTGAGTCGACTGCCAAATAGGGAACTATCAATCATGTAGAGGACGTGTATGAATGTTTTATTTTTTATTTTAGTAATACTCTGCGATCTCGCTGCATCATTTCTTGTAGTTGAATCTTACTGTAATGTTATTTTTTTTAAGCAGTTACAGAGCCGAGTGAGAATATATATAATAATATAATATATTATTTATTATTATATAGTAAGTATGTATTTACGAAAAAAATATTGTATATAAGTATTCTATCAGCTATCTGGTTTCCATAATACAAGCTTTGCTTAGTATGTGGCTAGATGGCGCTGTGTGTAATAAATGTTCCCCCCAATATAATACTATAATATATAATATTACAATGTTATAATAATGTAGTGGTAGGACTCCACAAACAAACAAACTTTTCTCTATGTTTGAAATATTACACCATAACACTGGCGGAGGGTATTTTATACCATAACTCAGGTTAGTAGGTAGCTTGGATCATAATGCTTCCCATCCTGAACTGTTATTCAAGGAAGAAAACTGAATCCTAGACCAGAGATCTGAATGCCTGAAAGTTTTTTTTATTGTTATGAATTTTTATTTTATTTTTATTATTCGTTTCTCTCACTCTAACTGTAACAATTTTTTTTATGCAATCATATGACGAGATGAACAAGACGTTCGCCTGGTGATAAGAAATGTTAAAAGTTATAGTAGTTAAGTTAGTTTTTTATTTTATTTAAATCATTTTTCACCAGTAAATTATCTCCATCCTTAAGTTGTCTGGAAGAGACTGTTCTTTGTGATAAGGCTGCCAGTTGTTGCTCTTTTTTACGCCATCTTTTTGGTTCTGTATTACAAATTTTTGATATGAACAATTTGTTTTTAAATAATGAGTTACCTTTGTTACATCTCCGGTACAGACAAATCAGATCGCACTGCTTACAAAGGTGTGATTAATTGCCACAGATTAGTAAGCAGTGGGTAGAAATTTTCATACGATGCGGACAAGGGACTTGTAGAGATGTTTACCTGAAGGGGCTTACTACAAAATCAAAATTCATCGCACGTTTCTGTCGCTCAAATCTCTATTACATTTTAGTCACATAGCTTATAACTCCCCTCACTAAGTGCCCGTGTTGTAAATAGATACGAGCACTATTATCCGGACCAGCAGCGCGATCGTTATATTCGACATATAAATCCTCTGTTTGACTAATAAATCGGTATAATTCGATAAAATGCGGTATATTCTTAAATTCTTCTAAGTAAATCTGCTATAACGACACGTCAAATTAAGCGACATAGAACGGTACGGTATCGCTGTAGCAGCGCGCGTACCTTTCTTGACAATCGCTATTTGACATTTAAATCGTATAATTTGACATTTAAATCGGTGAAATTCGATAAAAATCGGTATAATCTCAAATTCGTCTTAGTAAAATTGCTACACCGACACGTCAAATTTAGCGCCATAGAAAGATACTCGCGCAGCAGATACTTCAATTCATCATTCAAATAATATTGCTAATTATAATTATGTGTATAATTTTATACAGGGTCATTGGTAAGAGCATTAATTAAAACATGTAAAATAAACAATATTGGTAAAGTAATAACTGTGCATTTAAATAGAGCAAGTATCACACAGAAGGGAAAAATATATTTAACATGGACAATATATTTTATTTTATTTTTGAATATAGATTTAATTGTTGAAATTTTTTGGCGGCAGTGCAAATCGTTTCCGAGGGACGAAAATTACTGTTTTCATCTCATTGATAGTGTAACTTCAAGCGTAATTTCCATGTGATGAGAAACTAAACGTTTATTTACTTAAGTATCTAATATCTATCCGCACGGAAATCACATCTAAGATTATAGTTCTATTATTATTTACGGGATATACAGGGTTAGTTCTAATCAGTTAGCATCCTTTTAAGGGCATTTTCTGTACATCAAAATAAACAACTTCTCCTATGGGGCCAACATTGTAATAGCGAAAAAAAGATCAGCTGTTCCATACAAAAAGTTCATCGACCTTGGGCAAAATGTATGGAACAGATTATTTTTTTGCGATTTCAATTTTGGCTCCATAGTAAAAGTTGTTTGATTTGATGTGCAGGAAAAAAAAGGATGCCCTTAAAAGGATGCTAACTGATTAGAACTAACCCTATATACCGTGATTATGTTGTGAACTGACATAATCACGGTAAATATCCCGTAAATAATAATAGAACTATAGTGAACAACCGTGATAGTTTAAAACACATCAAGGATGTCTTAAAAGTAGTCCATAATGGCACATAATATCGTAAAAGATCGTGGTAGGCCTCAGGTCATCGCCGCTGCACCCACTAAAAGGTAAACAGAAAGTTATAGCGAGCCGTTGGGGAATTCCTCAGTCAGAAGGCAAAGTAGCGCGTTGCACTGATGCGGTGACGTCGGGAGCTCACCTCGCTATGCAAACTGGTCACCCGACGTAACATGTAACGTCACGAGCTACCTTAGCTTATTAGGTAGGCAATAGGGAAAATGCGTGTATTTTTTTATTGACGCACAAAAAAGCCGACTGGCAACAACACAAATCATCGAAAGTATTTTTTTTATATGTGCACAAATAACGAAGTTATAAACATTTTAGTTTCATGTTAGACAGGGAGGGCACTATACTAGGTTTATGACGTCAAAGTTCACGATTCCCACCAAATTCTATACTATGCACGTGTTTTGTTAGAAAGGGACAGATGACTCTCTCCCAAATACTTTGAACGCATTTCAGAACTTTACAAGCCGATTTCAATATTTTTTTCGACAAAAGCATCAGATTGACTCTCCATTTATCCTATTATTTTTAACATGCATATATTTACATGTATAATGTTTACTGGCTCTCTACTGTCGTATTCTCGTATTTTATATCGTCTTCTCTAAAATGCAGTCTTTCTTGATAATTATTCGATACAAGAATACAAGGTCATAGCTGCTGTTAAAAATAATAGCTGTTCCATAAAAACAAAATGTAAAGGACAGCGTTTTTCTTCTTGATTTTTGTGGTTGGACTTGCCCCAATAGCCCCAAAGTAAAAGACGTTCACAACGATGTGTACAATGACCTCTTTTTCGATTAGTATTACCGTTTCACATCAACCCGGGAAAATACTGAAATGTCGGTAGTGGTATCTACTGTTGTTTATACTGTGGCCACACATAATGATGCAAAAAGCAGGTGTGGTACTTATTAGTACTTTATAAATTCCATTCTGCGGGTAAATAAACTTTGCTTTGATGATGACAATCTTTTTTTCAGTCTTTATTACATTTTCGGCTAAAATAATAATGACTGCTGTAGCCTCAATCAAACTGACGCATAGAGTATGTAGTTGTTTTAGTATTTTAGATCAGCAGTTAAGATTTTACAGCCAATAACTAAACTAGATTAAATGATCAGTTGCATCATTAGCTTTACAAATTTTATTTGTGCTTATGATCAACAGTAGGTATACATTGAACTATACGGGGTGTTAGTTTGAACACCGTTGTCCTTGTAGGATATGATTGTACTCATCATTATGAACAACTTTTACTATGGGGCCAACCCTAAAATCGCGAAAAAAAACAGCTGTTCCATACAAAAAGGTTCATCGATCTTGGACAAAATGTATGGAACAGCAGATATTTTTTTCGCGATTTCAAGATTACCAGCCTGTATTATACTGTTTACATTTATTATACTGTTTAGCATTAAATAATGTACAAGTACTTAATAACAAAACAATTGTCAATTAATTTTATAAGACAAAATTAACACTTATTAAAATTAAATTAGATCATAAATCCCATGTCATATTAGCCCCTTAGGGTCCCGCGCGCAGCGCCGCGCCGGGCCCAAACGTACCCAGCACACCGCGCTGTATAGCGATGGTGACTTTTTTATTTTATTTTATACATTCAAGTGACGAGACGAGCAAGACTTTCACCTGATGGTAAGCGTCACGCCTGCCACTCACAGTAGCAGTGCCAGAATTGTGAACTTGCGAACACAATCCTGCGCCGCACTGCTCTGCGCTCGTCACCCTGAGATATTAGATGTTAATTCTCTTCATATCCAGTAATTTCTCTGGTAACATTGCCCTTCAAACCGGAACACAGTAATGTGGCGCTTGAATAACTGGCAAAGGTGTGGTACTTCCCCAGGCGGACTGTGCAGTAGAGTCCTACTTAGCAAATTTTTATTTGAAAGGGTTTAGGTACTTTCAGTGGTCCCATATTAATTTGAAGTCGGTTGTTTTTTTTAAATGTTACTTGTAAACTAATAATTTCTTGCATAAACGTTGGTAAGTGTGACTGAAGCCGAGGTTAACGATCGAAATTATATACAAGCAGAAATTCCAAGAGGAAAACCCTAAAGGAAAACCATTGATGTCAGCAGTGTAACACTTCCATCTCACATGAGAAATGCAATATTTATCATTTTACCTTTGAATCATGACATGCAAGTACTTAATTGTTTAGGCCGATGACTTTGTCGATGAAATCTTTGTTTGAAAGGTGATCTTTTTTAAACTCAGATGAGGTCAGAGATGTACTTGGTTCCGTATAGTTACCCTTTATTCCGTGACCTTAATAATTATTTTTATGTAATGTTTTATTTTAATTTACATTTTATGCTAGAATAAAATTATTTAAATTAAATAAAATTATAAGTACCTACACTAGTTTTTTCGTCACTGGCGCATTGTTAAGGACTATCCGCACAGAACAGTACCGATCAGTTCAGTGTCAGTGAAAAATGATATTGTAGCATACATTTTGCACGACGCTATCCGTACTCGTCAGTGAAAGTGACGTTCAGTGATTCTTGGCGCAGCACTGTCATCACTGTCAGTGACGAGTACGGATACGGAGAGAGTACGGTACGGATCGTATAAAATGTATGCTACAATATAATTTTTCACTGACACTGATGGATACGTTACTGATCGGCATGTGTACCACTGAAGAGAGAAGTGAATAGAACAGACATGTGACGGGCAGCGCTAGCCAGCATTAAGTGCACATGCCCTTAATGACAATTCAACCAACATACATGTTTTTAAACTCAGAACACTAAAAAAGACAATTTAAATAGACGCGTAGGAAACCGAACTACATTGCACCGTAATTAATGAATATTAATCTGTTGCAAAATGGCATTTCGAGCGTTTTACTTCAAATGCGTCAAAAAAAATGCTCGGGATGATTTAAAGTGGTGAATTTTGGGAGCGGGCCGAATTTCTTCCGTACGCGGACGAAGTCGCGGCCGACCTGTAGTCTACTATAAAAATCAAGTCAGCAGAGGCACCTCTAAATCAAAAAGAAGGTAAATGCTGTAATTGTTCAAATCTCAAGTTAAACATCTACACAACAGCCTTGATCTATTTTCGAAAGATATAAAATAAAGCTAAATCTTCTCTATCAAAATCGGTTAAGTATGGTGATTTACTTGTAGTTAAACAAGTTTGAACATAATTTGATCATAACTATTTATTATATAGGCTTATCATTTAATTATTATAACTATGACCCCCGTGACAGGTTTTTTTATTACAGAACATTAGGTACCTACTTCTTTTACTTCCTGGTGACCTTGCATGCAATCTTTTTTTAGGGTTTGATGTCTAAGAAGTAAAATGGAGCCATGCAGTAATGCATGAACAGTCACTCAATAACAAACAATTTTCTTCTTCGTTAGGTAAAATGTAAGGCCGTGCGAGTTTATTATGCTCTAAAAGCATAATAAACGCGCATGGGCTTGAGACCACAACTAGTAAAAAGGAATATTTTAGCAGCAAAAAGTTATGATATTATTCATTAAAAAAAAATAACAATCGACTTCAATTTCAACTACCTGGATGAGATCTTGATATTTTCCAGTAATTTTTATTTATTCCAGTAATTTTGATAAAAAACAAACTACTGAACCGATTTTGATAAAATCTATAAGGGAGGGGTGTGCTGAACTATCACCTACCAAGAAAAAAAGTCATTAAAATCATCAAAATCAATACATCATTGGCGGAGTAATCGCGTAATATACATACAAAAAAAACAAAGTCAAATTAAGAACCTCTTTTTTTAAAACGGTATTGCTAATACCTAACATGGAGCATTCAGTAAAGCACTAAAGAGGACATTTTTCTGTACCAAATCAGCGACAATGATAAAATGAATGGACGGGAAATAAGCGCACGGATTTTGAAGACTATATGTTTAGCGCCGGCTCTCCACTCGCTTCAGTCATACTCACATCATGCGACATGCGAGCCGTACGATACGACAAAACAAACTTCTAATACATGTACATGTGTTCTCTTTTTGTCATGCGGTAATTCGCTTTCTATTTTCTGGCAAATGTAATAAGCATACTTTTAGCTAGGTCTGCTTGATTGTGTTGCCCTGTTAATTTAGGACGATTTGCAAGCGCTGGGCCCGTCCATTCCATTATCACCGTCGCTGTACCAAATAACTAAATAATGCACTCATTGGGTAGTATCAAAATTTTTATAAAAAGTAATTTTACTCACGTTATCCCGTATAAAGACCCGAGCATATTTGACTAGTATTCATGTAGCGAGGGTTTTTTATGGTAAAAAAAAAAGTTATTTTTTATACAATGCTTACCAAAAAAAAAAAAACTAATCTGTCCGGAATCGTTAGCACGAGCTAGCCCGACTTACACTTAGCTTGTTTGTATTTTGTGATTTTACTTTAGAATTTAATGTAGTGTGTGTGTTATTTAAATGATCACACCAAGTTTGACGCGTGTGTGTATTTACCTTTTTTATAATGACAAACCGAAAAAAGTCGTAAGGTCGCGGGTTCAAACCCAGACCTGTACCAATGAAGTCTTTGGAGTTTATGGATTATAGTACTACTGGCTTTTCGATGAAGGAAAACATCTTGAGGAAAACTGCATAATGCCTGGAGAAGGATTATAAGGTGTATGTGAATCCACCAACCAGTAACTGGGTCAGCGAGATGTATATGGCCAAATCGCCTAGCCCGGTAGTGGATTATTAATAGGCTGAATAATGCTACGCTTATTATGCTAAATAGAAAAATACAGAATTCATCATCATCATTTCAGCTTGTTATCACTGATCAGCATAAGCCTCTTTTCTTGTATTTTTTGTTGATTGTTTTCTTGTCTTGTGTCTTTCTTGTTGTTTTCTTTTCTTTTGCTCTTGTTTTCTTTTGTTGCCTTGTTTCTTGTCATCTGACAGAAATAGGTAGTAATAGTCCGAGAGATGAGCAACCAAAAACTGCATATAAAATATCAGAATTAGAAAATGGTTGCAGTTTTTCCCTCACCCTCACCTCTCGGACTATAACGTTTGTTTTGCCTATTTAATAATGACTTGTAAGGATATTCACATCAACAAACAACATAAATGATTCCGATGTGCTTCCAATTATTAATGGCTTATAAGATGAATCCTTTTCAAGTAGAGCAAAAAGACATAAATTAATGGACGGATGTTTTAAGGGAAAAGCCCCGTTAAAACAATTCAGGTATTGAACCCCAAAAGTACACTTATTTAGATTTATCAAAACTAGGTATGAGGTAGAGATGAAATGGTTAGCTATTTAGCCGGATACCGGATATAAGGAAAACAGCAAGGCCGGATATCCGGTCGAACATTGCCGATTGGCGCATCGTAACGAGAAAACTCGTGTAGGTGGCGCACGAACAATCGGGTGGGCTCGGGCGAACTAGGGTCCTTTCGTTCACGAGCGTTCATGGAATTAATACAAACGTCTTGCGAAAAGTCCTTCAGTAGTAGTTCTTATTCAAGACCTGCTAAAAAAAGTAGAGGAGAAGAAATGGAGTCAACCGTGTCTCGTGAAGCTCATGACACATGCTGGGATTGCTTTAATGAGGTAGCAAATGAAAAATAGCAGAAGGGAGTCTCACGATCTAGAAAAAAACATGATTGCATGAGAGATTAATATTTATATGAAATCAGTTCGAATTGATCGTAATCGGGGCCCTTATATTTAGTGGTCAGCTAATGCTCCACAATACTCAAACTTAACAAAGTTTGATAAAATGTATCTTTCAGCACCCTGCAGCAGCTTATAAAGTAAAGACTATTTTCTGAAACTGGCACAATCAAAACCGTTTGTTGCCTCTTAATGCAGCGAAATTGATAATAATCCATCACAACTTGCCCTTTGCAGTACGAGTAATATTTATTTTTTGTATAAAATGTAAATATCGTATGGAATATTTATATTTTCATTGTACTTTTTAAAATGAGGTTACCGGTCAAATATTCGTATACTATACGGTATCCGGCCGGATAGTAAATTTAGGCCGAATTGGCCCGATACCGTATATCCGTTTCATCTCCAGCATGAGGACCTCGTATGAAGAGCTTGTTTATTTTCCCCTACTTTTGTATGTAACAGAAACTAATAAAATTGCCGATAAAATATGTAAACAGAGTCATTGGACTAAAGACACTCATTTGACCGTCCGTCCTGTAACAACCACGTGGGGAAGGTAGACAAAGTGAATTATATTTAGATCAATGGAATCTGTGCCTATATATCTTTATAAAAATAAATATATTACACTTATTAAAAAAAATACAACCGACTTCAACTTCGAATACCTGGATGACATCTTCATATTTTCTAGCAATTTTTATTTAAAGCCCAAGCTACTGAACCGATTTCGATTAAGTTTATATGGGACCACTTCTGAAGTATAACCTACCAAACAAAAAAAAGATTCATCAAAATCAGTTAATAAATGGCGGAGTAATCGCGTAACATACATATACTTACAAAAACATACAGTCGAATTGAGAACCTCCTTTTTTGAAGTCGGTTGAAAAATAAAATAAATATGCTTAGAACGAGAACGCTAAAACGTATTTCAATAATTTTCAATATATTTTAGTTAAAAATTGTTTTGTCAAATTTCATTCGAATTACGATTTGAGTTTAAAAAAACATACAGTTGAATTGAGAACATTCTTTTTTGAAGTCGGTTGAAAAGAAGACAAAACACTTTATAGTTAAAATAGGTTTGAAATACTTTTTGTGTGTTATGCATAACACGGTTAATTTTTTTATTGCCTACAGCAAAAAGTATACAAGTACCTACACAAACGCAGTCGCAGCGTCGGCGAAACAAGCTTACATTAAAAACGTGAAAACGTAGGCCTTAGTATAGTAGGTAAATAATAAAGTAAGTAAGTTCGTATAGGTTGAGTGGCCAGCCCTAGTGTCAGAGTTAATGTGCCGCCCGAAGGCCTCTGACTTGGCTGACGGTGGTTGTTATAGAAACTAGAACAAACAACCGGGACCAACAATTTAACGTGTCATCCGACCCACGGTAGCGCTCAGAAATAAATGCCACTCACGGTCACCCATCCGAAGACTGACCGGCGCGTCCGTTGCTTAACATCGGTGATCGTTTAGAATCACCTAGACAATCCACGCCACGAGCGCATATATAAATACGTATTGGTGGACAATTCATACAGCACCGTCTAGCCCTAAACTAAGATAAGCCTGTACTATGGGAACCAGATATCTGTTAAAGGCTTATGCCCACAAAAAAAAGATAACTGATAGAATATACTTAGATAGGTACTTATTTTTTTGTAAATATGTATAGGTATTAGCTGTGCAATACTTTTTCATTCATTACGAGATATTCGCATAAAAATATTTTATCTTACGATATAAAATATCAGGACCTAGACCTGTATGTCCTAAAACTGCACCCAGAACCGCCGGAGGATGAGCAGCAGAGTCCTTTTATTTAACGGTGGTAAGCATTCTGCGATCCCCAAACAACCCTGCAACCCCTCCTTATCAAGGGGGAGGCTTTCGTCCAGCAGTGGACGTCTTTAGCTGTTGATGATAAAATATCAGTAAACCTAGATTGATTGAGTACATTAAGTAGTTATTAAAGGATTTTGGGCAACCGGTGGATGCAAATGACGGGTTATCGTACAGTGTGGCGGACTAAGGGGGAGGCCTTCGTTCAGCAGTGGACCTCTCCGAGCTGATGATGGCTTACATTAAACCCAAAAAGAAAATTTCCGTAAAAAGCATATTATCTAAAATCCAGTTCTGACAACTAATCCACATTATCGTGATAGAATACCATTTATGCATATTGATTTGTTAATAAACCTCGTCCTCATAACTGTGTCATGTTGTTCTTGAAGTAAATGATCGGTAAGAAATAATCCTGAATCAAAGTGATGACACGAGGGCAAGGGTACCTAGTCAAGTTTTTGTTTCAAGATCGTATCGCACATTGCACGGTTGCTTAGTTTTTGGGTGTTTATTTGGTGCAAATCAAGTCACAGACTCGTAGTCGCTTCAACAAGAATTTATGGATTTTAAAGGTATGTTAATTGGTAAACATATTGCCTGCTTACACATTTATTTTCCTTTATGTCGACGAATACTTAATATATTGAAGCATAGTGTGGTAAATTCTAGCGACTTAGGAGTAGATATTAACACCACGCTAAGCGTTAGTAGAGTCCCGTTGGATTGGACACAAGTATAGTTCGGTCCGAAATGTATTTCGGTCCGATCCCGTGAAGAGATACTACATGGGATCCGTTTTTTTTTGTTATTCCGGTCTGACCCCACATTTTATTGTGGGTTTCCCCTGTTGGAGTCATTATCATTATCAGCCAAGTTCCGCTTTTCTCAATGATTGTCGGTGACTTTACCGCTGAGTTCTACTGGCAGCAGCGGGGGTAATACGGAATATGAAAGTTTATTTTTATTAAGTAACAAAAAAAGCTGACTCGAAAATCAAATTTAAAATAGGTGCACAAATAACAAAGTTAAGTGCATTATGTACGGACCTATTAGGTATTTTATTACCCATAACTGAGCAACTTCAATTTAAGATTTTTGGAACAATTTAAGATTTTTGTTGATGGTAAGTAAAATCATGGAAAAAATATGTCATATAAATGCTGGTACAATCAGTGGAAAAATTTAATTTCTTGGTCTAACCAGTAGGATTAAAGATCGGTGGACAAATATAACAGTAGAAATAAATATGGGGACCACTAACGCAAATACTTCTGCTTGCTACCCTCTTAGAAAATATACCGACTATAAGGTGTTGTTGGCATTTTGTCCAAGATCGATGAACCTTTTTGTATGGAACAGCTGTTTTTTGTTTCGTGATTTCAGGGTTGGCCCCATAGTAAAAGTTAACATAATGATGAGTACAATGATATCCTAGAAGGATAACGGTGTTCAAACTTACACCCTGTATTAATTCAAATAACATTACATTATTAAAAAATATTATTAATTGTACAACAAAAAACATAAAATAATTCAATAAAATCCTATCTTATTCTATATTTAGGCTTGGATCCGGAATGCTCAATGTGCATCCTTGTACAATGCTGCATTATTGGGCAGTCCAGATCCATCCTCCAAGCGAACAGCTGCAGGTAGCTGTTGGGGCTGGCCCGCACCCGGCGCATCAGGGGCGCGACTCGCTTGCGCAAAACCGCTGAAAACCCATCAATATGTACTTCAATAAACATCCCCGATACGCTACAGTGGCGCGGCAGCCGCATCACCATCCTAAACGTATTATTGTACTGGATGCGCTGGGCATCATAGGACTTCTTCTTCGTCTAATTGGATTGGATTGGATGAAATTCTGACAGTGGCATCGTTGTTGTTGTTTTTAATAGTTCCTGGCCATGGATACTAGTCCTTCAGCCGAATACATATTTCTTCATCGATCCTTCTTTCTGCAGTTTAATGAGACGTAATCACAGCCCAAGTCACACACAGTAAGTCACAGTCAAGTCCAATCATGCCCTACTAAAGTCGTGGCAACTTTACTACAAGCTTCTTCGGAGTTTTGGAGACAACACGAAAAGACACGTTTCACTACATTATATCACTTGCCCACACTCTTGCTCGTAAAACAGCACTTAATGAATAAAACGCCACCATTTTTATGCATTAACACTCGAAAAAACACAAGTTTTGGAAAATAATACAATGCAGCGACATGATTTTCTCGCGTTCCCGCCAAAACGCTTACTGTCATCTGACAGTGGCATCTTTTCATCTGTATTGCCAGGAGAAAAAAAGGATGAGCAAAAGTCCGTTTGCAGACTTTTTTGTCAAGCTAGTAATATTATATTTATTTTTCTTACCAACTGGCAAATTGGTGGTCAAAAGCGGAATCATCCGCTATAAAAAAATAGGTACTTAGTGCCTAGTTTTTTTTGTGTCCATTTTCCACTGTAACCTTGGAAGCTCCTCTCTCTCTTCCGGCCGGCTGTGCGCGCGTCTCTACACTACAGTGGAATTTCGATTCTGTATTATGCAAATAGTGTACAAATTGGCTTGCACTTATTAGGACACCGGTGTGTGATATAATGTGGTTCAACAATGTATAAAAACGTGTTTTCTATGGGACTGAGTCCTATTAGGTATGTCATCTGTGGTAATAGACTAACTAACGTCATTTAAATTTAAGCGGTGTTTTAAACTAAAACCGTAAATGTAAAGAACCCAAAAAGGTAACTAACTGTCACAACAAAACGTTATGATACAATATTTTTTAAATCGTTGTACACTTTTATTATTAACCTACCTGTAAATTATGAAATAAATCTGTAGCTAATTACTTGGTAATTTATTTATCCGGACACGTAATAAATTACGCGTAAGTACCTACTTTTAATTTATGTAAACGGATTAGGCATTCTGTTAATTTAGCTTGCATAATACTCATATATCAGATACACACTGCAAATCTTGATGTGAAGGTTATCACCTGACGAGTTGTTAAAAAGCAATATATACATACCTACCTACCTAACAAGTATGATATAATTATGGTAATATTTTTGAAAAAGTGAATGGTGTCTAGTGTCTACTTAACTACTGTTTTGAAGGTCCCAAACTCGTTTTTTTGAATGGTCAAAGGCTTCATCAAAAGCGGACGAGTTGTTTTGGAAAAATATATTAAAATGTTAATTTACTTATAAAATAATTTAAAATATTACTACGCGTCTCTACCAGTTAAGCACACATCAGAAAAAATAAATTGAGACCAATAAATAAATAAATAAAACAAATAAATATTGGGGGTAATTTTACACACAGCGCCATCTAGTCCCATAATAAGAAAAGCTTGTATTATGGAGACTAGATTGCTGATAGAATACTTATATACTATTTTTTTCGTAAATATATACTTATAATACATACTACACCCAGACACAGAACAAACATCTATGTTCGTCACATACATTTTTGTCACATAAATGTTCGTCATAAATGTCGGACACTTAGGATAGAAAAAAAAATAACCAAACCACAACCATAACCGGAAAAAACCAAACCAAACCGGGTTTTTTTCTTCATTTTCAGGATTTTATTATGATGAAGTAAAGTACATTTTATCGTGTAACAAATTAACACATTATTTAAACAATATTTAATCAAGTTATTTTTTTTTTTAATATAAGCTTTTATTAACTACAACAAACTACAAAGACTACTTAGCCTACTACACAACAAAAAACAAAAGGATTGTATCCAGACCGATGAAAGTCTAGAGACAATCCAAATGCCCACTAGCAGTCGGCAGCGTACCCAGCATGCTGGCGGCATTGCCACGCTGGATGGCAATGCTTATGCGTTGAGCCAAATAAACGCCAGCATTTTGATCACGCGTCGCGTCGACCAGGCGTTCGGATATGTTTTTGAAAAGATAATGAGCTCCCGGTCCCCACGGACCCAATGTCTCAACACCAAACGGCTCAAATATGTAACCTCTGCCGAGGTTAGCATATTTGCGCTGCTTGTGCTGCTCCGCCGAATTTGCCGCCGCACCAGCCCTACTCTGTGTCTCAGGAAGATGTGACGGTGCCAAAGTATCAACGCAAGTTGCGTCCCATACAAGGGGCCGTCCCATCTTCTAAGGCACAAAAGTAAGTATAACTATACATCTAACTTCTACTTTTTAAGTTAGATGTATAGTTTTTGTAAGACCGTTATTTAATAGTAAATACCTAAAACATATCTAATCTTATAGCAAACCAGTTTTTCTTCGTTTCGCCTCCGGGACCTTCATCCAGTAGTGGACATCTTCCTTAGGCGCAGGCCACACAATGGCGTCTCCGCACCCGATGCACGCCCGAAGAACGTCGTTCGGTGTGTCCTAAATTTTGGGTTATTTCAATGTATTTAGTATGACATCTGAATGGAACCCGTGCTATATGCCCGCGCCCGATGCCATTTCTGTGTGGCCACCGACTTAGAGAAACGAAAGTCTAGAAACACAAAACATAAAATAGCTCTTTCCAAAGCTCGCTGAGCGACTTTGAACTTGTATATGTTACCGGCCAAACCCGATTTCAGGATAAACTAGTTTTGCCTAGGCTAAACTAATTCTTCCTACATGCAATAGGATAAACTGGTATACCCTAGGCTAAACTAGTTTGTCCTAAGCCCGATAGGATAAACCAGTTTATCCTAGGCCAAACTAGTTTATCCTGATAGAAATACATACTCTTAGGATAAACGGGTATGGCCTAATCAAAACTCATCATCATCATTAGCCAGGAGACGTCCACTGCTGAACGAAGGCCTTAGACCGCCACACTGTACGACAACCTGCCATTTGCACCCACCGGCCGGTTTGCAAAACTAATTTAGCTTAATCGAAGCTGCAATAAAAACTGTTCCACAAATAGATGCAAGTGCAAGAAAGAAATTATATTATTTACAATTCTAAGTGCCACCAAAGCACACCATGTATATTATCTAATAGTTATGGCGACGAATCATTATCGTTTTAATAAAAAAAATGTTCTTAATTAAATTGTATTTTATTCAATTTACCTATTTATTATGTCGTTCTATGTATTATATAATGTTTATACTAGACCATACCAGTTTATCCTAAGAGTATGTATAACTGTCAGGATAAACCAGTTTGGACTAGGCTAAACTGGTTTATCCTAACGGGCTTAGGACGAACTAGTTTAGCCTAGGCTATACCAGTTTATCCTATTGCATGTAGGAAGAATTAGTTTAGCCCAGGCCAAACTAGTTTATCCTGAAATCGTGTTTGGCCGGTAACATATACACCTTCACGAAAGCGTAATTCCACAATATTAAGCTAATGTAGTTATCTTGCTTATTTATCTTCTTTTCTTATATTATAATATCTCTATCTTCTTTTCTTATAATATACTCAATACTCAATCATTTATTGCAACATATGCAATGTATGTATGTATGTATGTGTGTGTTGTGTGTATGTGTGTATGTGTGTTGTATGTATGTATGTGTGTTTGTGTGTGTGTGTGTGTATAATGTGTGTGAGTGTTGTATTTGTTGTTGTTTTATTATAATTCTTCTGTGCGGGGTATGTGACTAAGATCTTCCTAAACAGCTGGGCCTTTATTTTTGTGTGGTTTCGAGTGGCCTGGATGGTTTGGATTTACATTTGGACTCGGTATTTTTTTTATTGTCAGTGTGTGACGACATATTCTGCCAGGTCCGCTAATAATCAATAATATTGTGAAATAAAATGACAAAACATAAACATTTTTAAGTAAAAAAAAAGTCACCAGTAACGAGTAAAATTTGAATTAAAAAATGTTACCAAAAAAACAATAACCACAAACAGGGCAAGCTAAATAAAACCGTTTAAAAGCAAAATTATTAATATTATATTGATTTATGGTCTAATGTTCAAGTGATACGCGTGATAATTGGGCATTTTATACAAGCTCAGCTCTAGCCACGCTAAAATGTATCAAAGAAAGCGTGGGTACTTCCATACATAGACAATATGTACGAGTACAACAATACCTACCTGTTAATGATGACCGGTCTGGCTCAGTGTCTGACGCATGACTAGGAGATCCCCGGTTCAACTCTAGGTAATGTGTATAAGATAAAGATACACATTGTTGTGTAGTAGGCTAAGTAGTCTTTGTAGTTTGTTGTAGTTAATAAAGGCTTATTCCTAAAAAAAAAAGATACACAGGTTGAGAGTTTCAGACTGTTTCCTTTTAGTTTTCCTTGTGTTTGTTTTCCTCTAACATTATTATATTAGCTTTTTAACACACATAACACAACTAATATTTTGAAAATTAAGGCTTGTATTTACCAAATTTGCCCCTTGCAAAATCAAATTTATTTAGTCAAATTACTATATTTAAAGCCCAAAAATACAAAATGTTACAGAAGAACATCCGTCCGACACGATTGATTATACTTTCCTCGATAGAAAAAAAAAACCGAAACAGTGTCTATTTTTAAACCATATTCAGTTTTATGTCCTAATTACAGCACATAGTCACATTAAAAAAATATGTATTATAAGTTAATAGTACTTTGGAGAGCATGATGTGGTTCAAAAGTTATTAATTTCTATACTTTTCAAGTAATCTGAGAAAATCTTCAAAAATCGAAGTTTGACACGCACGAATCTGCGTAACCGCCATATTTTTGCTCCGCTAAATGTGACTCTACCTGATACAGCTTTAGACTAATGATTGATCTCATTAAAAATGTGCTTGAAACGTGGAATACCTGGCCTTAAGTGTCGATTTACTCGATTTTGATTCTTATTCTTAGAAGAAACCTTGACAACTTTATAGGTACATAAATTATATCTTATACATTAAAATTTCCAAAACATATTCCCTTTAATTTGGAGACCAACTATTACTTAAAAGGTTTACTGGGATTGTTTCCTGAAAAACCGTATTAAAACACGAATGCTTCATTGCATTTCTAAAGCAGTATTTATTTAAAAAAAAAACCTCTACAAATCAATAAATGAACCACAAACAAATACAATACTTACGTAACAATTCGTGTTTCAAATTCAAGTTGAGATGGATCTTGAACTCATTTGCCCTGTATAGTATATACAAGGTTCTTGAAAAATATACCTAATCTAATCACCATCCCGTTGTTATACGAATAAAACTTTGAATGACAATTAATCTACCGATAAATATTCTCCATTAAACATCGATTTAAAATTGAATTTATTTCGGAAGTTTTTTTTTTTCAATGTAATGTTTTATTGGCCCATCCATCTTAAGAGGTCGCTAGCCCATTATCAATAACCCTGTACAGTCCGAGCACCAAACCAATGAAGATGTTGTGAGGATCACCTCATTCCCAAGGCGAAATTCACAGCAGGACAATACAACAATGTAACTTTTCTAAATTGGCCAATTATTAAATCTCATTATACCCTGCTTTGAAATTTCTTGATCATCTAATCGCTGCGTGATAAAATATTTTTAGGTAAGTACCAGTTTTCTGTAAAAAAGTAAGTAAGTATTCTTGTAACTTTATTTAGATCATGATGGTTATCAGGGTTGATCAATGATCATGCTGTAAAAAGTGTCATGATCATGCTATTTTAATGACTAGTATATTTTTATATTAAAAAACAAAAGCGCGACCCGCTTTTGTTTTTATGATAATAATATAGGTAGGTTTTAGGGTAAAAGGACACAGGGAGTGAACGGGACCTTTTTATTTATCCTGGCTGTGCATGTTGTCTGTCTATCTGTTTGACATTTTCAATGATCATACATTTCAATCAGAATAAAATTTACAAATATTCTAATTTAAGAGACACAAAATACTAATTTAACTAATTTCCGTTTTTATAATTTGTTTTTTTTTTGTTTTTTCATTCAAGTGACGAGGCGATCAAGACGTTCGCCTGGTGGTAAGCGTCACGCCTGCCACTAACAGTAGCAGTGCTAGAATTGTGAACTTGCGAACACAATCCGCCGCACTGCACTGCGCTCGTCACCCTGAGATATTAGATGTTAAATCTCTTTATACCCAGTAATTTCTCTGGTAACATTGCCCTTCAAACCGGAATACAGTAACGCTTGCATACTACTGCTTGGCGGTTGAATAACTGGCAAGGTGTGTTACTTCCATAGGCGGACTCTGCAGTAGAATCCTTCCCCTATAAAATATTATGGACTAGATTTTTTTTGTTTGTTTAATACATAATAAGTAAATATATTACTAATACCTAAGTAGATATTTAAGATAACATTTTTAGTAATAATTTTATTGTTATTGGTACCTAGAAATAAATTTAATGTTATGGCTAAGCACCAATAAAATGTAGTTGTCTTTGACATGTAGTGCAAACTCTACAGTGTAACGTTGAGTTATAAGCTTACTTATCGCTAACATGTCAATACCTACCTACTCCTACATACTCGTAGTAAATAGTAATGAATATGAGAGTCGATGTCTGCCTACAAACTGCTATGCAGTTTGGCAGAGTTATGAGCTACGTAATTAATTCTCTAAGACAAAATAAAGTTAAAAAAACAACAACAATTAAAAAGTTGCCAATTTCGCGCGAATAGATTTGAGAACATACCTACGGAACCATCATGCGCGTTTAATTATTGCCACAACAGAACTTATAGCCATTCATCATCCTTTTGACCCCGTAATCGCCCACTGCTGAGCATCGACCTCTCTTGTAGGCCCCTCCCGGTCCCTGGTCCTGTGCCAATCGCGATTTTCATTATTTTATCGACGAATTTTCGACGACTTATAGTTAAAGCGATTCTTACAAAAACCTAAATTTTAATCCAAAAACCCGTGCGCCTGCATCGCCCCGTTTACACCATAGTGACAACTCGACTTATCTCCAAACAAACCTAGTAATTTGATCAAAAAAATGATCCGTGTAAGTACTGACTTTGTTCCCTTATTTTGTTCCTTTTGTTTATTCAGGTATTTTTTAAAAATGTTAAATTGTTTTTTTTAAATCAAATCACTAGTTTTGTTTAGAGAAATTGCAAAATGTAATTGCATTATTTAAACATCTCCCGGCATTGATCAAATCAGATTCGATCAAATATAAAAAACAAAAAAATAATTGCCGTGTTTCCTTTTCGTATCATCTCCCTGCGACATATACATACACTGAGGTACGTAACGTAGTTGTGAAGTACTTACGCGTAATTTTATTTGTTTTTGTGACAAGTTTTTTGGGCGTTTGTTTGCTTTGATTAGCAGCATAATATAGTCGTCATAGAGGCAGAAGGCCGCCAGGAAGTAGCTCTAAGGAAATTTCTTCCAATGCTGATTCATGTTAAATTTAATTTGATTGTGCGGGTCATTATTTTCATTGTGGTTAGGTTTTCCTGCGATTCCTGCTCGCGTTGGCGTCATGACGCACATTTACGGTGGAATTATTCCAAATCGGTAAATTTAGTTTGTTATGATATTTGTTTAATATGATAATGTGGTAGTTGGTCAATGGTAAATAAGATGTGATGTAATTGTAGTAGAATATCGTGTGTGCATTCTTGAATGGAATACTTATGAAGAACTCATGATTCAACGTTTAAACAAAATATGACTCTAGCGTCTAGTATGTTGTATTGTTCTTACTAAAATAGGTAAGGTAAACATAGGTGTATCTCCTTTCAATTTAATATTCGACAGTCCACAAGTCGTAGGGTCGTGGGTTCATCTCCTGGACCTGTACTATTTTCGGTGTGGAAATGGATCTAGAAAAAAATATTAATGGCGTAAGTGAATCCAACAAGCCGTAACTGGGCCAGCGTGGTGGAAATGGTCCAATCGCCCTCAAGTGAATAGTCCAGCACGTTACTATTAACTGATTTCTATTAAGAACAAATTAATAACCTGGGTATGTCTTAAAACTGCATCCAGAACCACCGGAGGACGGGCGCAGCGTCCTCTCGGATAACGGTGGTGAGCATTCCGCGGTCCCCAAGTTGCCTGCCTAGCGTATATAGGGGAATATGGCAACCCCTGCCTTCGTTCAGCAGTGGACATGCTCTGGCTGATGATGAATAGGAAGAATTTTTATGATTATAAAATTTAAGTTTCGTTAAAAATATCGACAATTAACGAAAAGGAAAGGGAAGCCTTTGCCAGACATCGATACAGACACGGCTAAAAATTAATAAAATAACGATTTGATAGATTTGCCAAAGATAATGTTTTTTTTAAATATGTAAACACTAAACAACTCATAAACAGGATTTTACACATATTGTATTAATGCTTTAAATGGAAATGTATTCACAGTTCAGCGATTTAAAAAATCAAAATTAAATATTGTGAAACCGAATAACTACATTAAATAATGAATAGGTTTTTTATGTAGGAAGAAGTGTGAATATTTCCAAAATAGGATCGATTTACATAAGATATCTAGTTGAAGCATTGGTTAAAAGATGTTATGTATATCCCGGGCTATTATACGTAGTTTATTAGTAAGTAGCCAGTCATATATACGTAGTATAATAATAAGTACCTAGTCATTAAAGACGTGACGTGTTTTGATTCCAAATAATTCAATGCTTGCTTAAACCGCAGAATGTATATTATAGAGATATAATCTCGTATCTTATATATATCAGCGTAAACTGGTGCGGCAGATTCTTATGTTTTCACGAAATGACAGCTATATACTTAATAGAGTAAGAATTGTATATACAAATATTATATTGTTTTTTTTTTAAATTACAAAATAGCATAAGCCTTTAGTAACTATAACAAACTACAAAGACTACTTAGCCTACTACACAACAAAAAACAAAAGGATGAAACCAGACCGATGAAAGTCTAGAGACTTGTTGACTTTTATGTTGTTTACTCATATGTACTGTAACTTACTAAAGTAAATACTTAAGTAACGGTTACTGTATCATGAATAAATGATTTGTGTTTTTATTGCATTTTGGTTTTTATTTACTCAATCGTGCGATACATTTATTTTTCTATTTCCCGACGCAAACAGATATCATGAGTTTATTGTAATTAAGCGAGCGTGGCATTAACACCTGAGCGCTACCGTGGGTCGGATGACACGTTAACTTGTTGGCCCCAGCTGTTTGTTCCATATTTCTATAACAACAGCCATGTAAGAGATTGTGAGAGGCCTACGGGCGGCACATTAATTCTGACACTAGGGCTGGTTCCTCAGCCTTTACGAACTTACTACTACTTAAGAGAATAATTTTATGGTATAATGGGTTTACGTTTGACTACTGTAGCGCCTGTTGTTAAGGGTAGAAGGGTAGTAAGATCAGAAATATCAAGATCAGAATACTTTAGATCATTTTATCACAGTAGACAGTTGTTAGATTAACAACTAACAAAAAAAACGGGTAAGTAGGTAAAAAAATATAGTCGTGCGTGGTAATCAAACACAAACCTTTACCATAAAAATATTCTGTAAGGCTCTGAACTGGACACCTACCAACAAATCATAATTACTAGTAGTTCACAGCGAACTGAGACCTCGCGACCCCTATCTTCCAAACCCCTTGATCAATTTAGCTTATATTCGAACTTGATAACTCTGTATTTGCACGAACTATTTGCTTATACAATTTCATAAAGATCGGATTAACGGTTTGCAAGTCACCAAGAGCGTCGCCAGCCAATGGCCCACGATGGGAAAAGTCTGCATTGACGAAATAACCAATAGAATAATAGCAGCGAGAAATACTAAACTTGGAATGGAAATTTCCTCCCACAAGTTTCGAAGTGCGGGAATTATCGGTCAAGCAATTCAGGTGAGTGGACTTAGGAATTCGGTTGCTTTGCATTTTTTTTAATGCCAGCAGACTTGAAAAATTTCGGGGGCCTCACCCTAGAGATAAAAAAAAATATTGCCCTCCGGTAGCTGCCCCTCCCTACACCCCTGGCGATGCCCATGCAAGTTACCGTTGAACGAATATGCAAACATACATACGAACACCAACTCGTCCCCTTAGACTCAGAGACCTTCTTTACTTGGACAATTATGCTTCCCAGACATATATACAGACGTCAGGCAGAAGGAGGAAAAGGCGAGTGTATAAATTGCAAAAAAATTGTAGTTTTTTCTTTGTTTTGGAAAATATAACGAAGAAATAATGTAATCATAAAAATCAAAAAACTAAATAATACTATATTTTATCTATTAGTATACATTTTACGTGGTTTCATAATGTATTTTCTTAGTTCTAGCTAATGTAAATGCCGATTTAGTGTCTACTTTGTTTTTTTTTCTATCGAGCCAAACATTCAAAATCACTTTTTCTAAAAGACAAAGAGCTAAAATATAAATTGATCAATTATAACAAAAAACATTTTGGTTTAATATCGGGCATTTTGGATTTTTCACACATTTTAAAATAGTCCAAAATTGCTTCAAGCCCACTTTAATGTTCTAACACATTACTATAACGTGTTCTTAAGTTAATATAGATACTTACGTCTTGTGAAGTTAATTCAATAAGTAATCAACTTTGCACTTGACATTATTGTGATGTAATGCTGCTGTAATACAATGGCAGTAATCACAATAATGAGCATAATTATTATAATATCTATATGTATGTTGCGCTAATGTTCAAATGGTATAACGTTTTGATATAATATTAGTTAGGTGTGATTTTTGCTTTATTTAATCCTATTTCATATACCCGACATCAGTTGGTTAGGGTCGAAATGGGCTACAGTTCCGAATTAGAGCACCCTGAGTCCACCTAGGTTTATGGTCCCTACTCCTAGAGTGTATATAAACAGCGCAAGAGCTTCTGGCGAGAGCGCACCCGGAATCTCTTCCAGTAACAGAACCGAGTCAAGCGACATGCTTCAGAACGTTTAGCTTGTTTTTTATAAATTAAAACCCACCCCTTCCTCATCTGTATTTTATAAACTTATAAATATTTTGATACGTACCTACCCATTAGTTAGATTTGACAGATATATACATTTGAAATGAATATTCGGTCAAACAATATTATTCAAAGTGAACAAATATGTGAAATGAATTTACATAAAATGAATGTTTATTTCATATACAATTATAGTAAATAGATATTAGGTTGCATGAATAATTATGCGAACTAATTTTATATGAACTGAAATTATATAAAGGGATATTATAGGAAAAGTTGTTTTATGAAACAAGGGAGAACCCTAATACTTCACCAAATACTGCTAACGCCGATATTTCCAATCTGACTTGATGCTAGGGCTTCACCTGCGTGTAATGCCATTATTTAGCGCGGTATTTGATACAGTATGCAGAAATGGCCGGATGTTAACACACTAATAGGCTAGTGGCATTATTAACGTCGCTAGACGTTAGGCGATATTCAAAGTCAAATGATAGTGTGGCCTCCCATGTAGAGCATTGTTTCATGCGTCATTTATTGCATGCTAATTATTTCGATAGCTGGACGTAAAGCGTCACGCAGGTGAAGCCCTAGCATGACAGGCGAACGCAAAGCAAAGCGATAGCCGGTAATGCCGACGGCGGCGCAGGCGCGGGACGCGTGCGGGCGGGCGGTGCGCTCTTAGTACGCACACAAACACAGTCTAAGCATTCACGCATTGATAGCTTGTTGTTCGGGCGCAGCGCGACGGCAATAGTTTCTGCAAATACCTATTTTTCGAATTCCTCGCAGCTAGTCTTCCCTCTTAATGTTCTAACACATTACTATAACGAGTTCTTAAGTTAATATAGATACTTACGTCTTGTGAAGTTAATTCAATAAGTAATCAACTTTGCACTTGACATTATTGTGATGTAATGCTGCTGTAATACAATGGCAGTAATCACAATAATGAGCATAATTATTATAATATCTTATCTATAGTATAATTTCGTTCTTCTATGTATGTCGACTTATACGAATAAGTTTATAAAATTTTGATATCAAGTGTTATATAGTAGACTAGCTGACCCGCCCCGGCTTTGCACGGGGGTATTTTAAACTGTTTTTTCCGATTTTTTTTCGTCATAAAACCTTCTAATAATTTCAAGGAATACTTAAAAAAATGCTAAAATGGTCCAGCGGTTATCGAGTTTTGCGCTTAACAACACATTTTGCGATTCATTTTCATATATATAGAAGAAGAAGATAGAAGATAGTAGTATACCCGACGTAAGGGAAACACTACCAAAAACGAAGATAGGTGACAGTACTCGCGATTTTACTTATAGAATAAGATATAAAAGTAACTGACACCAAAGAAATTTACCTCTTTTTCGCTTTGCGCAAAATGTAAAGCGCTATCCTTGTCATCCATGAATTACGTCATCACATTACGATTCTAGTAAATTTCTCTGACTGACACTAAAGGTTAATGAGCGGAAGTCGATCATTAACTTTCAGCGACAAGCGACAAGTGATAATTTTTGTATCATTTGTCAATGAAAAGAAACAAACATAGCAAACTTTAAAAAATGATGGAAACATTATTTTTACTGTAAATATTGTACTCCTATCTATATCTATGTAAGTCCTCAAAGCAGGTGTATTTGGTGTAGGTACGTGAAAATAATGTTGCTGAACAATTCTTCTATAACTATAAAAGGCTTTGTCCTGACTGACTGACTGACTGACTGACACATAGACAACGTACAGCCCAAACCGCTAAACGTAGAGACTTGAAATTTGGAGGGTATGGTTTTGGAGAGGTGTAAACGCCCACTTAGAAAGGAATTTTCGAAAATCAACCCCGAAGGGGGTTAAATGGGGTGTTAAAGTTTGTATGAAACTTTTTATTCTCTGGTTCGATTGATACAAAACTTGGTATACATATTCTACTATAAAAATAAGAAGATACGGGTGTCACAGTTTGTTCAAAATCAGCTCCCGTTAGTATAAAAAAAAACAACTAAGTTTTAGTGATAGTTCGTTTGTTTCTCCTTAACTTTGTAACGGCTGTACATATTAAAATGAAATTTGGTATAGGGATGGGGATAGATGTGGGGATGGGGGTGGGGGTGGGGGTGGCGATGATACTGGGAACGGAGACGGGACTGAGATAGGCATGTTCATATTAAGATTACAATTGGTATCGGGATGGGGATGGGGGTGGGGATGGGGTGGGGATGGGTGGGGATTTGGTTGGGACAGGTGGGGATGGGATGTGGATGTGGACGAGGCTGGAAACGGGGATGGGCGTGTCCATATTAAGATGAAAGTTGAAATCGGGATGGGGTTGGGATGGGATGGGGTGAGGATGGGGTTCGGGATGGGGATGAGGGAGGGAACGGGGATGGGGACGTGGATGGGCGTGTTCATATTAAAATGACATTTGGTATCGGGATGGGGATGGGGAAGGGGCCGCTTATAGGGATGAGGCTGGGAATGGGGACGGGGATGGGCGTATTTATTGGTCGGCTGAACAGATGGAGCTGCATTTTTGGATAGGTAGTTATAGCATAAGGTTTGGAAACGGACATAGGCTATTTTTTTGTAGGTCCACGCAGACGACTGTTTGACGGACATAATTATTATAGATACTGTACAGCCTAAGCTGCTAAATTATTTTTTAATCTATAACTATAAAAGGCTTTGTCCTGACTGACTGACTGACATATAGACAACGTACAGCCCAAACCGCTAAACGTAGAGATTTGAAATTTGGAGGGTATGTTTTTGGAGAGGTGTAAACGCCCACTAAGAAAGGATTTTTCGAAAATCAACCCCGAAGGGGGTTAAATGGGGTGTTAAAGTTTGTATGAAACTTTTTATTCTCTGGTTCGATTGATACAAAACTTGGTATACATATTCTACTATAAAAATAAGAAGATACGGGTGTCACAGTTTTTTCAAAATCAGCTCCCGTTAGTATAAAAAAAAACTAAGTTTTAGTGATAGTACGTTTGTTTCTCCTTAACTTTGTAACGGCTGTACATATTAAAATTAAATTTGGTATAGGGATGGGGATAGATGTGGGGATGGGGGTGGGGGTGGGGGTGGCGATGATACTGGGAACGGAGACGGGACTGAGATAGGCATGTTCATATTAAGATTACAATTGGTATCGGGATGGGGATGGGGATGGGGTGGGGATGGGGATGGGGTGGGGATTTGGTCGGGACAGGTGGGGATGGGATGTGGATGAGGCTGGGAACGGGGATGGGCGTGTCCATATTAAGATGAAAGTTGAAATCGGGATGGGGGTTGGGATGGGATGGGGTGAGGATGGGGTTCGGGATGGGGATGAGGGAGGGAACGGGGATGGGGACGGGGATGGGCGTGTTCATATTAAAATGACATTTGGTATCGGGATGGGAAAGGGGCCGCTTATAGGGATGAGGCTGGGAATGGGGACGGGGATGAGCGTATTTATTGGTCGGCTGAACAGATGGAGCTGCATTTTTGGATAGGTAGTTATAGCATAAGGTTCGGAAACGGACATAGGCTATTTTTTTGTAGGTCCACGCAGACGACTGTTTGACGGACATAATTATTATAGATACTGTACAGCCTAAGCTGCTAAATTAATTTTTAATATTAAATTTGGTCATCCTCAAGCAAACTTAAAGACTTGCAAGCGGTTTGGAAAAAATGCATTAATATACGTATTTTAGTGATTCAATTGAGTTGGGCCCCGATTTAACCGAATTCCAGTATTCAACATTACTACGCGGGCAAAGCCGCGGGCAAAAGCTAGTGTCTAATCTAATAAAAAGGTTAAACAATACCGAAAGGTATGTATGTACTCATCATTATGAACAAGTTTTACTATGGGGCCCGCCACGAAATCGCGAAAAAAAATCAGCTTTTCCATACATTTTGTCCAAGGTCAATGAACTTTTTGTGTGGACCAGCGGTTTTTTTTCGCGATTTTATAGTTGGCATAGTAAAAGTTGTTCATAATGATGAGTACATACATACCCTTCATTATTGTTGAACCTTTTTGTTACAGATTGTATATAACCTAAATTTAAGCTCGTGTATTTAATTGTATAGCGTTTTCTGTGATATCGCATTGATTGTCACCAGCGTCTTATTACCAGTCTTCCTTTTTCAGGAACTATTCCCTTACACCTGGTATGTATACGGAGACTTATGGAACAGGCCCAGTTTTGAACGCGTCACATGTGTAGAGGGCGTAACACTTTCGACATCGGCCTTAACAACACTGCCAATATTCTACAACATTGATACAGATAAAGAGAAAAGTAAAAATGGCGAATGTCAGCTGTCAAGGTGGTCAAGTTCGAGTCAATCAAAGATTGGCTAGATAATGTTTCATGTGGCTTTTATTCGAACGATTGAACTTGTCGTAATCATTATACCTAACCTATAAGTAAGTAAGAAGTTCGTATAGGCTGAGTGGCTAGCCCTAGTGTCAGAGTCAATGTGCCGCCTGAAGGCCTCTGACATGTTGTTATTATAGAAACTAGAACAAACAACCGGGACCAACAATTTAACGTGTCATCCAACCCACGGTAGCGCTCAGAAATAAATGCCACTCACGGTCACCCATCCGAAGACTGGCCGAACCGTCCGTTACTTAACATCGGTGATCGTTTAGAATCACCTAGACAAGCTACGCCACGAGCGTTACATAACCTTTGAAAACTAAATTCGTAAAGGCTAGCAGCCTTACCTAAAATAATCTCGATTCTCTTAGTCACTGCTTAAACTTCTCTGTCCTTTTCTAGCACGTGCAACTTCACGTCAGAGAGAAGATGGCAGAGCATCTTAAGCAGTGACTAACGGTGAAAAAGTTTTTTTTAAGTAAGGCCGTAGATGCCTAGTTCACTTACAGCGAATTGTCGGTACTTAAAATCTGTTTGTTGCCCGTGGTCCAACCGCGTGGTTCAACTAGTAGGACGCGGGTGTTTTATTTCGGTGGTCCTATTGGTAGGAACACGGGTAAGTTGTATTTCCAATAGCCTAAATATAAATAAAAATAAACTATTAAAAACATACCGTCCTAAATGCATAAAACACCAAAACTTATTTCATACCTATTTTAGTTAAAAAGTGTTTTTGTTTCTGATTTTTTCACATTCATTCCAAAGAAATAGACAAAACGCTTTTTAAATTAAATAAGGATTCTAAAATCAATGTATTCTCATCGTCTGTTTGCGTCCGTTGCCGGTGTTTGTCGTCAAAATTCTTATAAACTAGTATAGTCATTATAGTCTATGTAGTCAACAAATTTTAAATTACACATTAATTCCTACAGTCTTGAATTCATTGTATACTATATATTTAATGCTTACAATACCCGATGTAGCTATTTATATACCTCTAAGGTAAATAGCTACATCGGGTATTGTTAGTTTTAGCTAGTAAGGTCTCTGAAATATAGGGAAAAATACACTCTTTCCAGCTATTCTCATTTAAAATCCAAACTACTGAAATGATTACGATAAAATGTACATGGAATCACCGCTGCGGAGTAACTCCTTTATTGATATTGGTTAAAAATGAAAAAGAAACGTGGCAATATACAATTATAAAAATTTAAAATCGATACGTCTTAGTAGATCTTGTTAGAGGTTTATCAACCACTAAATTTTTTGCATACTTGGTACTACGCGAGATCCTTTGATTAACGTAGGTAACGTACTAACCTTCTATAGTTAGTGAGAATATCTGAAATAATAATCGTGTATTAAAGATGCAGTAACTTAGAGAACCCCACATTGGTACGTATAATATCGTGTGCGTGGTTCATGTTACGCTGGTTCTTTAGCTTTTTCTAAGCGCTCTAGATACGAAGGTTGCAGAGCGATTTTGGTGAAAACTTGGAATTAAGGTCCCAGTACTATTTCCTATAATATATCAAAAATTTACCACTCCAGAATGTGAGCTAGAAATAGAAAGAATAATCAATTTTCGTGCAATCGACGACATATTTTCCAAATTACTTAGAGCTCTCCGCTAGTGTAAAGATTAATAGTGCGCGGCTCTCATAAGCCTGGGTTTTTGGAGTTTCTTCTAATCGCCCTCGAAACTAAAGTTTCATAGCTACAGTGGTAAAAACCAGGTTTAACCATGTCTAATAACACCTCAAAAAATTAGGATTGTAGGATTTTTAGTATACAAAGACCCTGTCAAGCTAAAACAGGAGTTTATCGGTATTCGGATTGGCGATCGTGAGAAGTGTTTACAATTGAGTGCTACCGTGGGTCTGATAACACATTACACAGTCGGTACCGGTTGTTTTTTGTCACATGGTTGTGTATTATTAGGCTGGCTACTCAGTTACTAAGCCTATACAAACTTATTTACTTTCCATCTATTCTCCGATACTATATACCAAGTTTCGTCAAGATTAGTTGAACAAGGTACCAGACCAGTATCGTTTTTCACATTTTATAGCCATCAGTATGTCTGGTGCCCCTGCTGGTGTCTATAATAATAATAATTATTTTCAGAGTTGATATAAATAAAATTCGAACGGAAGAAGGAAAATTCTTAGCTAAATCGGTAGGTATGAAATAGAGTAGTAAGCTTATGTAGAGACAGGAAAAAAGTTCGGCCTACATGCAGTCCAATGACACGTAATAAAAAAATATCTCAACTGATTTTCCTCCCTCGACTTGTCATCAAGTGACGAGACGTTCAAGACGTTCGTCTGGTGGTAAGTGTCACGCCTGCCACTAACAGTAGCAGTGCCAGAATTGTGAACTTGCGAACACAATCCTGCGCCGCACTGCACTGCGCTCGTCATCTTGAGATATTGGATGAATTTGATTAGATCTCTTTATACCCAGTAATTTCTCTAAAATTATATTAAATAATACGCCAATGCGAAAAAAATTATGCCTAGGTAATTTTGGTCCTACTGGGACTGTGAGGAGGACGATTGCTACTTCATACAATAATTCCTTCCCAGATCCAATTTAATGATAGTTTGAAATGGTGCCTCTCAAAGAGTTCAACGCGCGCACATAATAATTATCTCCTACTAAGTTGTGCATTGACTTAGTTGTAACTCATATCTTAAAAGATCTTGATCTAAAAGGTCAGTTGATGAAATTATAGTGAAACTGTTAAAGTATCTTCGGGAAGCCTACTAGTGATCGGCTTCTACAGGCAAAACAGGCTTTTCGCAGATGGCGCCAGCGGCGGTCCGGTTGTGTCAAAATCAAGTTTTCTTATATCTATCTGCTCTTGATGAGGGCATTGTCGATAACCTAGTCCAATGAAAAATACTGGGTACTGTGCCTTAATTGAGCTGCTGACGGCCTGAAAATAGATTTAGATTAGATAGTTGTTTACATTTTTATGTTGGACAGAGCTTTAACTACCAAGGCAAAGGACTGCTGTCACGTGATCAGCTATAAAACGTCCACTGCTGGACGATAATAGAGGGGTGTTGCCATAATCTCCACGCTTGGCAGGCGGCTTGGGGATCGTAGAATGGTCACCACCGTTAACTAAGAGTCCTCCGGTGGGTCTGGTTGCAGTTTAAGGACATAACCAGGTCCAAACCACAAACCAGTACAAACCTGCTGTACAAACCTGCTGTACAAACCAGTATTTGCAGATTCTCCCTGGTAATCCGAGTCTAATAAGAGTAAAAACATTAAATTGTAGAAAAATAAACAACAAAATGTATGACATTGACAGTTGACTATGGCTGCATCGATGATGCGCCACCTAGCAGAAAAATAACGCAGTGTTGGATCTCCAATAAACACTATCCGTCACTGTGTACAAAACACTAAAACTATTAATAAACCTTATAAAGTTAGAGTTTTTGTCAATTTCTTTCGATCAACGATTTGAGTTTGATAAAAGAAAACAACACTTTTTAAGTGAAATATGAGTATTAATTGATTTAGTATTTTATGCATAGGACGTTTAGTTTTTGGTCGTGGGTATTTTATTAAATTCTGTCTTCGAGGTCAATGAATCTTGTGAAGTATACGGACATACCTAATTATACTAACGGTATAGTTTTTAAAGATAAAATGAATTATTGAATATGATTCGTAATAAGTAGCACTATTATAAAGACGCTATTATCAATTAAAATTCAATGACCCCAAATACTTTAAGGTCTATCAGTCGCTATTGGGTTGATTTGGTATCCATCTTCCCTGTCCAACATGAGTCGCTTTTTTTCTTAACTTATTAAGTACTTAAAAATAAAGAGATTAATAATAATACCATTTAATAAAAATACAACGAACTTCACCTTCGAATACCTGGATGACATCTTCATATTTTCTAGTAATTTTGAGTTAAAAACCAAACTACTCAACCAATTTCGATTAAATTTATAAGGGATCACCTCTGACCCTACCAAACAAAAAAAATAAAAAATCACCAAAATCATTTCATGATTGGCGGAGTAATCACGTAACGTACATCCCACAAAAAATAAATAACATACACTCTAATTGAGAACCTTCTTTTTTAAGTCGGTTGAAAACTCACAACGGCTAGAATTGCCTTTGAAAAAAAACATCTTGAGGACAGCATAACATGTTGGCTACTACATTCTATTACTCTCCTGAAGAAGATCTTCCCCCAAGTACCTAATTGTGTGCTTAGATCACAGAAAAGCGAAAGCCCTACTTCTTAGGTTAGAACGGCTGTTAAAACAATGTTCTAAAGCAATTGTATGGAAAACCGCTGTCGCCAGTTTCACACTTAGTATAGAAACTACGACGAAAAAATGCCAATAATTGGTCGCGCATTTGAAGTAAAACTCTCGAAATGCCATTTTGCAACAGATTAAAATTGATCTAATTACGATGAAATGTGGTTTGGTTGTGGCCTGCCAAGCGTGGGGATTATGGCAACCCCTCCCTATTAAGGGGGAGGCCTTCGTCCAGCAGTGGACGTCTTCTGCCTGATGAGTGAGTGAGTGTGTGGTTTGGTTTCCTACGCGTCTATTTAAATTGTCTTTTTGAGTATTCTCAGTTTAATAACATGTATATTGGTAGAATTGTCATCAAGCGCATTTGCACTTAATGCCGGCTAGCGGGGCTCGTCACATTTCCGTTCTATTCATTTCTCTCTTCAGTGGCTTAGATACTAATGTCACACTAATTATAATACCAGTAAAAAAAAACTACTCGTCGATATTTTACTTAACTTGCTCCTAACTCTAGTCACATCTTCAAATTCTTACAAGTAGGTAATAATGAAAATCGTATAATTTGCAAAAAAAACTTCTTACACGTTACGTATCGGTCGATCCGATAACCTTAATCCAGATAGTTATCAAAGCTATATAGTTCGATTTAATTATGTTTCTTAATGCCCTCTCGGCCATATATGTGTGGCTAACTAGTGGAAGGTTGACAACTGACCATTACGCTCAAAGATCTTTCAAGTGAAGATATGCTCTCTAATAAAATGTATGTGCGTGTAGTATGTATTATAAGTATGTATTTACGAAAAAAATATGTATATAAGTATTCTATCAGCTATCTGGTTTCCATAATACAAGCTATGCTTAGTATGGGGCTAGATGGCGCTGTGTATAAAATGTCCCCCAATATTTATTTATTTATTTAATACTTAATTTAAAAAAATGCCCCATCTGTGAAAACCAATACTTATATACTATAAAAGCCACCACAGACGACGAAGATGCTATATTCATGTTAAGATAAAATATCGCTGGCCATACAAATTTGAAATATATATATTATCTTCGTCACTTGTTTGTCTTTTGTTTTATATGAGTAGCGATATTGAAATATGTTCTAAGATAACTTGAAATATTATAGCATCTTCATCGTGTGTGACGGATTTAACGCTGTATCTTTTGCCTTATAGCTCGATGACTGCCTTATAGCTCAGTTGGTAGCATGTCTGCCTTCAGAGCTGTAGTGCGTTGGTTCGATCCCCATCCAGGGAAAACATTTATGTGACAAACAAAGATATTTGTTCTGTGTCTGGGTGTTGTATGTATTATAAGTATCTATTTACAAAAAAAAAATAAGGATCCCATCAGGTATCTGGTTTCTATAGTACAAGTATGGGGCTAGATGGCGCTGTGTATAATGTAAACCGACATTTATTTATTCATCATTCTCTACTAAGTATTCACTCGTTTAAATACGTCTCTCCCACATCACATATCCACAACACTGAGACGTTACCTTTATATTCTATTAGCCCTGTCCTTAAAAAGTAATGTGTAAGTCAATTATTACACCACTTAACAAAAGGAGTTATAAAATTACGAATCGTAAGTAACAAGGTTGGAAAGCTGACCTCTATCTAAAAGCAACATGATTTACTTACTTCGACATTATCTGGTTTTCTTTATTGTGTATGCAATATGGTAATTAGTAACCAATATTAGTTCTATATAAGTACCTATAATTAAAGCTGAATATAAATGGACCAAAGCTGATGAAATGTATGAATGTTGAGGTGTTTTATTACTTGCTTATAAAATTGCTAGATATCAATCATTAGAAGAGTTTCATGTTAGTAATGTTAGATGCATTTTTTAAGTTTGTTAGATTTTGTGGATTTTGTCGATATGTCCGGCAGTCTCTCATTTCAACCAGTTTTTTAATAGTTTAAGCCTGCTGGCCATATACAAACAATCTGTCACAACATAAAAGTTTTCCATTTAGAATCGGTTGATTTACGGAAAAACAAATAGTATAAAATAATCAGAGAAATGTACTAGAAAATAATACATAATTAATTGTCGTCTAGACACTTTGATTATATACCCAGCCGGGATATTACTTAGTATTTACTTACTCTATGCCGGGATAGGAAATGAAATCTTATTTTCAAACAAAAAAGCCTGTCAATTTTGGCGGGGGACGCACACAAGTAATCAGTGACACGCTCACTTGACAAAAAATCAAACACTAGCTAAAACTTTACGCACACTGTCACTTTCCGGAAACCGGAAGTTAACATTTTACAGTATAAGTACACGAATATACGTCATCAGTAAAGTAAACAACATAGAGATTGACGTTATCGATATTAAACTATCGATATGGTTATCGATACATTATGGTAATAGTTACCGGTTTCGTTTAGTAATAATACATTTTTTGACGTAATATAAAATGTTTGATTTTAAACCAGCTCGATAGGCACAGTTAGTGTAATGCTGACCGCCAATATGTTTTACTCGTGAATCCAAAGTATTTTCTTCACACGTGCGCTATCTCTAGGAGTATTTGTATTTGTATAAAAAAGGAAACAAAGTGATTTTCTTAAACAAGTACCTATTTTACCTCTTGTTCTAGCTCTAGTTGCATCTTTTTCACGTAAGGAAGGTCAACATTCATAATTGGTATTATAGTTTGTGAAAAGTCTTTTTTATCTAGGTCTTATTAGCACAATATCCTTCCGGCCACCTCTGTGGCACTATCCGTGGCTTTATATAGATCGCTAAGGGAGCAGGTTGCAGGTCACACTGCACAGTCCAGCAGGTGTGACATCGTTTGCGAGCACGCACTACAGAGGCATTGGGTTTCGGTGTCTCTGATATAACCCCATTTTGCCATATTATCGCGACTTCGGCCTACCTGGGGACCGCAATCGGTTCAAGGTTTTCCAGGTGGGCCATAGATCGGTATGGCCTGGGGGGAGTTCTTCAGTTGGGTCAATATAGTTGGGAAGCGAGCTGGACGTTTCTTGCAATGAAGCAATTCGGCGTCTTTTGGATGACCCTCTAAAGCAGTCGTGTGTTTGTCATGGGTTCGTTGAAGATCTGAAATAAGTATTACTAAAGGCACAACATCACCGCGGTTTTCCTTGCTATCTTTCGCCTTATTTATTAGTTTATAAACTTTTGCCTTATTTATTAAAATATACATGTGATGCAATACTATGATTAATGAATTGAAAAGTGAAGTCCAAGGTCTAATAATAATAGAATGGCACTTGTATGAATGTGTTTTCAAAGATATTTCTTTAAAACCAAAATAAATAAACGTTACCTTAGCGTGTTCGGATTGCACGCCAAAAGGTGTGGTTCAAAAATATGTTAATCCAATCATTAAGTAATTTCGTATGCAAGTCGTTTTAAATATTAAACACATCAATTCGCAGTTTTGTGATGTTTTTTTAATAGTTTTATAGTATTCGTAAGGCTTAAGGCTTAGTACACTTCGCATAAGCAGGAAAATTTTGTGGTACAAATTTCCATCCTATCTTGTATGAATTACGAAAACGAAACATGCCTTTACGAAAAATTATGACCTCCGGCAGGACTCGAACCTGCATACGAGCAGGTTCGAGTTATTGTTTCTTCTTGTTTAAGCTTTAAAAACATAGAAATACCATAAGTGTGGAATCACTTCATACAAAAATATTCAAAATGCCTTTACGAATTGAAATTACTCAGGTGGTCTTTAAGAAAAAAGTTGTCAAATTGTGATTCATTATTTTGTAAATTTTTGTAAATAAATAATAAATAAATGATGAGTCGTTGCTTAAATAATTACAGCAACATTGAAACAACGCGACATCACAAAAACGGGCTCACCCAAGTATCTATTATGTATAAAAATAACGCGTAAATCAATCAATATTGTCATAACACCATTCAAATCGACGGTTACTACAGTAAGTTCTTACCAAGAATATTCGTTTACCACTGCATTAATAGTTGTTTTAAAAATTATTTAAATTTTTCTATTACCTTAATATAATTTATCGCCTTGATCGCGAAAAACATCGATATTTGGGATTTTGCTACCCCATCACAATAGAAAACAGAATGTGGCCATCTTTTGAAAACATGAAAGCGCCAATGCTTATTTTTTTGTTGTTGTTTGACAAGCCTGATGTAGCGTAGGAACATGTTTTCCTAGGAGAACCCGATTAATTTGCGACTTGAAGACATGTAGATTGTATTTATCGGGTAACACCCACTCGGGAACCACATTCTACTGTTAGGTGGTTCTCAGAATGAAAGTGAAATAAGTTAGAGTTTTTGAAACATCAATCATGAAACGATGTCAGTTTTTGGGGTGGTTGTGTGGGTTTCTGATCCCTCTGCCCATTCTACTATTGGACAATAGTAGAATGGGCAGAGGGGAACTAGATTGCGTAGACCTGAAGAACATCTGAAATGTAACAGTCAAAAAACCGATAGACTAGCAACTTTGCGTCGGTGTTCATGGTTTTGGTGTTAAGCTTGAACTCTTGAACTCGGGAGTTTTAAGCTGAGAGTCATTTGTTATGTAACATGTGCAAAAAAACTCCTTGGCTCGTGGCTCCTGGCTCTCGAAAACATTAAGCATTAACGTTATTATTACGTTAAGCTTATGGTTTAAATGCTACAAACCTATACCAATTTAATCACTCATTTATTTTCTTTATTAGTTTATAATTATGTAGGCATACAAATGTAATTAAAAAACTTAAAAATAGGGAGCCGCCGGCAGTAGGACAAGGCTCAAGCTGCCGGTGGTTACTGCAGCAGAGCCAATAACGTCCTGACAATGCGTGCGGTATCAAATATATCGACTTTTCGATCTGGTTCTTGACTCATCCTGAGAGAGCTTTTTCAGATTAAACATCTTAATAAGCTATTATATTACTATCATTAGTCTTGAACCTGTTGTACTGGTATTATCAACAAGAACAGATAAACAAGGTTTAAATAATAATTAAAATATCTTGTAAAATATGTAACTCCGGTTTTCTACAAACCATCATAATTATCATCAGCCCACCCAAGTCCAATGCTGGACGTGGCCTCTCCCGATGCAATGTGTTACCAAACTAATAATATAGTTTTTGTGTGTGTGTGTTAAAACATATTTACCAATAATATTGTTTTAACATATTTTACAATATTTTGGGTCTGGAAATCTATCACCTTGTAGACCAAGGATATAACAATTTAGTAATATAGATCATCAAAATGTTTGCTAAATGAGCGATTGTAGAAAATTGTGGCAGCACTTTGTAGCTAAATAGATATTTTGTTCTTTTGATTTTTTTTAGCATTTTTGTTAACATTTATTAAAAACTATACTGACAGGAGCAAAGTAATATCATCTTTTATATTGTAAGCTTTTTCCGATATTTCATTATACCAATATACACTCCATCTGGGCATTTTTACAAGACCTTTTTCTAAGAGCGCTACCGGTCAGCAAAGGACGCGTGACGCGCGTCAACTAGTTTTATATAACGACAATTTTCGTCAATGAAAGATGTTTGCCCATGAGCAAACTTCTGTCTTGAACCTTTGGCGAGCGGGGTATGCCCAGTATAACCACTCCAGAGAGAGAGAGAGCTAGTTCCTTCGAGTCTAGACATTGGAATAATTTACCACAATTATTTTAGTATTTTTTACAAAAAATATTGCTCGGGATGATTTAAAGTGGTGAATTTTGGGAGCGGCCCCACTTTCTTCTGTACACGGACGAAGTCGCGGGCGACCTCTAGTAATTACTAAACAGAGATGACAATCTATTCTACAAGGTTACGCGTTACGGTATTACTAAGCCGAATGGAGTTCATTGTACCCATAATTGTGAACACTTTGACTATGGGACCACACCTGAAATAGCAAAAAAATATTCCAAACTTACTTACAGTCTTTCGCGGGTGAATGAAATTTATCTATACTTAGATGAAGGGTACTCGTGAAATTACGTGGCTAAGATATTCGCTATCGAATGTGTCAAATCCCAATCTCGGAGTGCTTTGACTAAAGGAGGTAAATAGTACTTCACACCATCAGCCGAAAGACTTTCACTGCTGGATGCTCCTTATTAGTGAGGGATTGCCATAATCGCCACGCATGGCAGGCGGCTTGGAGATCGTAGAATTCTTACCACTGTTAACTGAGAGGACGCTGCTGCCCGTCCTCCGGTGGTTCTAGCTGTAGTTTTAGGACATACCCAGGTTCAATAGTACTTACCATTTATTGAATACCACGAGACCATAAAGCATTTCATCATCAGTCCACTTTAATCCACAGCTTGACATTATGCCAATCCAAACGCACGCGACGATCTTGTCCGTAGTCCGATCTATAGTTTTTCCCAGTCGCAAATCATTCAGTTAATCATTATTCAATATCATTTATCAAATTAAATCTTCTATATGTATATATAAAAGCAAAAATCACTCACTAAAACTACTATAACTAGATAAACTAGTTTTGCCTAGGCTAAACTAATTCTTCCTACATGCAATAGGATAAACTGGTATAGCCTAGGCTAAACTAGTTCGTCGAAAGCCCGATAGGATAAACCAGTTTAGCGTAGGCCAAACTACTTTATCCTGATAGAATACATACTCTTAGGATAAACTGAATTGAACTGAAATTATAGAATACCTAGAACGACATAATAAATAGGTAAATTGAATAAAATACAATTTAATTAAGGCTAAACTGGTTTATCCTATCGAGCTTAGGACAAACTAGTTTAGCCTAGGCTATACCAGTTTATCCTATTGCATGTAGGAAGAATTAGTTTAGCCTAGGCAAAACTAGTTTATCCTGAAATCGTGTTTGGCCGGTAACATATATATTTACTGACTAAACACGAAATCTACTTGAACCCTGAAGCTGAAATTTGGCAGGTAGGTAGTTTATAGGTAGGAGACGTCAGCTAAGAATTTTGCGACAGGGCTGAATTAAGGGGGTGAAATGGGGGATTAAACTTTCTATGGAAGTTCTTTGTTTTTGAAGTTATAGTGATAAAAATTGGTATTTGGGTAATCCATTCAAAATAAAATATGATGCTTTTAATATTTTTCGACAGGGATGATTTAAGGGCGACAAACGGGGGATGAAACTTTGTATGGAAAAGTCTTTGTTTTTGAAATTATAGTCACGGAAATTGTTTGTTGGGTAGTTTATTCAAAATAAAGTATGTTTTTTTTAAATACATTTTGACCTGGATGATTTAAGGGAGTTAAACGGGGGGATAAAACTTTATAAAGTTTAAAACAAATGTAACTCGAAATGGAGATCTAAGATCTCCATTTCGAGTTTACCCGCAGTTTCGATTTATATCCCGCAATAATATATAGGCATTTTTTTATTATCACCTTCGCCGTTTTTAATCATCACGCGGGTAGAACCGCGGGCACAGCCGATATTACATACATATGTGTCGAACTGATAATCTCCTTTTTATGAACTCGGTTATAAATGGGTATTTATCCTCGTGTGAAGCCGGGGCGGGTCAGCTAGTTAATGTATAAATTAATTAATTAATTAAATTACTCATGTTCATTATTAGTGTTTGCTGGGGTAAAACTATACTTCGTTTAATCTATTACGGATACGTGTTAATTTAATCAGACAGGATGCATTGGTTATCAGGTATTTGCTTAGCAGATCGTTAGTAGCGAGTCGAATTATGCAGTCACCTGTCCCACCTCCGATGAGGAAGCTATTAGCTATCGACTATCTTCTCGCTCAAGAAACGTTCAGTAAATATATGTGCAGTGCCAATGAAATATATAAATAAATATATCAATGGTTCCTTTATTAACTAGGTATAACAAAAGTACAATTGCATGAATTTTACAAAGTGTAATGGTTCCATTGGCTCCAAGTGTGCCAATCAACAAGTCCACAAAAGTGTGTGTCCAAGTGTTTCGGAAACCAATGGCCTCTCCCGAAAATGAGGGATACTGCGTATGCGTTGGGCCAAATAAACGTCACCATTTTGATCATGCGTCGCGTTGACAAGGCTCTCAGATACATTTTTGAAAAGAAGATGATTTCCCGTTGAGATGAGACCCAATGTCTCAACAGCAAATGGCTCAAATATGCCTTTTGGAGAAACTCAGAGTCACGCAACGGCCAATGGAGAGAGCTATGCTTGGAGTTACTTTGCGCGATAGAATCCGGAACGAGGATATTCGCCAAAGAACCAAAGTTACCGACATAGCTCGCAAGGTTTGCAAGTTGAAATGGCAATTGTCAGGTCACAGCTCGAAGAACTGACAACCGATGGGGAAAAATGTTCTTGAGTGGCGACCGCGAACCAGAAGATGCAGGTAGGAAGGCCTCCCACTAGGTGGACCGACGTCATTATAAAAGTCGCGGGCAACCGGTGGATGCAAATGGCAGGTTGTCGTACAGTGTAGCGGTCTAAGGCGGAGGCCTTCGTTCAGCAGTGGACGTCTCCGGGCTGATGATGATGATGATTGTTCACACTACCATTGTTCACAATAAGCTTGGCTGTTTGAATACTCGTTTGGTAGTACGCAGTGAGTGGTGCGAGAAAATGGTGCACGTCGCTCTCGCACACATACATAGCCCATTGATAAAACTATCCAAACTACACTCGCTGCTCGTTGCTTACCACAATGTTTCTAGTTGACTAGCTACTCGCTTTTCGATTATCTTTAATGACAGAACAGGACATTTTATTACCGATTGTCTGCAATACCATGAAGTTCCGTACCTTTGGACCATTTATAGGGGTAATCAATCCTGCTATTGAACTTAAATCAACTGGGTCTGTCTGCTATACCTTATATATACATAATCACCACGCTTGGCAGGCGGCTTGGGGATCTAGAATGCTCTCCCCCTTAACTGAGAGGACGCTGCTGCCCGTCCTCCGGTGGTACTGGATGCAATCTTAGGACATGCCCAGGTCCATCCGATTTACATATAATATGTATGCAAAATTACAGCTCACTTGGAAAACGGAAAGTGGATCAAATTTAACTTTCAAGATTTTATTACAGAAGACAGACCGGTGAAACTAAATAAAAGCTTGTATCAATCTTGTAAAATCATGTCGTGTTATGTGTTTGTTGTCTCCATGCAGAACAACTACCGGTGCAACAGATTGATGTGGTTTTTCCATTAAATTAAATTAATAAATTAATATTGGGGGACATTTTTTGCACACAGCGCCATCTAGCCCCATACTAAGCAAAGCTTGTATTATGGAAACCAGATAGCTGTTAGAATACTTATATAATTTATTTTTCGTAAATACATACTTATAATACATACATAATACATTGATCGGAGAGTGACACTAAAGCCTACTTTACATCCTGCCAAAATTTCTTAGTTTTGTAATGGTAATTGTCCATAACTCCAGAGAAATATATCAAGGAAATCCTTCCTCCAAGGTAGAGTCCGTCAATTTTAGACATTATTGTGTTTCAGTTTGAAGGGCAATGTTACGATAACCAAACAATAACTGGGCATGAAGAGATTTGACATCTAATATCTCAGGGTGAAGCACGTTTTTGTTCGCAAGTTCATAAATCTGGCACTGCTATATGTTATGAAACGGCGTGATGTACCAAGAAGGTTTGAAGGTACACTTGCACTTTTCATGTTTCAGGGTGATGTACAACCACGCGAACGTCTCGCTCGTCTCGCGCAGCATTGCAATTAAATAAATTCCTATAGGACAGATTATAATTATAATACAACATAAAATAAAAAGTAGTAATTTTTTTTATGCAGAGAAGTTTTCTTGTTTATCATTCTACTTCAACACCTTAACTTACATCCGTTAAGAGTAGACAAGTTGGTCACTTCTCCATAGAAACGCGGTAGTATTGTAACTCCACTATGTAATTTTGTAGGTCCAAGACTAAGTATTATATCGATTAATCTCTTCATTATCTAGTACAATCCTAGATAATGAAGAGATTAATCTTTACTTTCGTAATAATAATTATTACGAAAGTAAAAAGTTAATAAACAAGAAAGTTATGAGCCAGGAAACATCTTGTATTTTAGCTCAAATTTAACGACACATTGGACGTAAATAAATAACATAAGGAATACGAAAACTCTAAAATAATTTATTTTAGATTTTTTAATTTAATTTTTTAGTTTAGTTCATAAACATTTCAAATAACTTAAGTTGGAATAAATTAACTAAGAGTTTATTCGACCACATTACTGCAGCCAAAGGTCGACAAAAAAATATTTGCGCGGTCATTTATCTTTCTTTCTTCCTTTCCCACAGTTTGTTTGATGAAGAGAGCATGCTTTTTAGCCGCGCCCAGCGATGAGTTCGAGCCGTCAACTTGTCGATCCTTAACTATAAATGTCTGGTTGAAATAATTCCTTTGTGTCATCTGTTATTTTGTCTTCCGTACAAAATTATCATTCTGTCGTTACATTCCTAAATCCTAAATGTAATAATATTGCTTATGCTATAGCTTAGTTTGTTTAAAACTGCTTAAATAAAGGTTTAAAATAAGTATATCAATTAATAGACACTCAAGTAGGTATAATGTATGCAGCGGGTAAATAACTAATTATAATGTAGAATAGTTCAAAAGAGACACTAAAAACTAGAACACTTTTTGTGTCTATGTAATAATACAAACGCTTAGGTACGAACGTACAACTGGATATACCAAAACTACTTTTGATACAGAACACTAATAAAGAATACACTAGAATAGTAGAGTGGAAAATCTTCGGAAGAATTCTTATGTCTTATGTTCCTAGTTCGGTAGTTAAGTACAAAGGGTAAAATTAAATACAACATTTAAAAAAAAAACTTTTTTATCAGTCAGAAAACCTCCTCTGCTGGACGAAGGCCCTTATTACCATTACCACAATCCCCACTCTTGGCAGGCTTCTTGCTCACCATCGATACTCGAAAGGACGCTGCTGCCCGTCCTCCAGTGGTTCTGAATGCAGTTTTAGTGTAGACCCAGGTAAAATTAAAATACTTGCCATAGACTATAAGATTAAAACATCCGAATCAGCGCAGAAACATTTTCCGGCCAAAATATAGATCAAAACTGGTTACGGAATGCTAGTCGCCAACGTAATTTGACATTATCCAAAATCCATAATTTTAAATATTTTTGATAACGAAATGCTTGCGGTAAGTACAAAATTCATAGAGTAATCAACGTCATATTAAAAAGGGTTACGCGGGACGGTATCACTAAGACAAAAGGAGGTCATTGTACTCATCATTCTAAACTTCTTTTATTACGGGCCCAACACTGAATTCGAAAAAAAAAACAACTGTTCCATACATTTTGTCGAAGGTAAACGAAATTTTTATGGAACAGCTGATTCATGTTTGCTAATTCAGGGTTGACCCCATTGTTAAAGTAGAACACAATGACCTCCATTTGGTTTAGTACCATTCCTCGTAACCCTGTATAGAACTAGATTTTTTATTTCGACACTCAAAAGCCTACGCCAGACATGTTGCAGGCGAGGTGACCTTGGTGATTTTTTACGGTATAGCGGTCAAAAAATGAAATTACCGTGATCATCTTGGGACGGAAGCTTGTAATATCATAATCTCGTCAAACACAAAATCCACACTTGTCAGGAAAAACAAAGTTACCTTTTCAACATAATGGGTACGGGGTCGTTAATGTCGTTAAAATTAACATTCCATATCTGTAAAAATATTTCAACCATTAAAGGTAAAAATGTTCTATGTCTCGCGCCTTTGTCGCTACCAACTGTAATACGCAAAAAACGCGGAAGTTGGTATTTATAACTTGCCTATTAGTCTTACCGATATGAACTTTGTAATTAATTCGTTGTTAAAGCGCGTGGACCGTGGCTGCAAAAAACTTCTATACGCTTGGAAAATTGATCGAATATAATTTTGAAACTGGTCCTGGTTAGGTCAACATGATTTTAGCTGTCTTTCGGTTTGAATGGCAATGTTACCTACTAGAGAAATTACTGGTCATGAAGAGATTTGGCATCTAATATCTCAGTGACGAGCGCAGTGCAGCACTGCTACGGTTTTGGGTAATCGAGATGCTTATCACCAGGCGAACGTCTCGCTCGTTTAGTCACCCCATTGCACATAAAGAAGCTAACATACATATATATAATAATATAAAATAATATATTTCATTTTAGAAAGATAAAGAATATACCGAATTTTATCGAATTATACCGATTTAAATGTCAAATATGACGGTACTGGCGCTGCAGTAGAGGCAGCAAGCCAGTCGCGGAAAATAACTTTTTTTCAAAATATTTGTGATGGTTAGCCAATTTGGCCTGATGTTACGTGAAAATCAGGTCTACGATGGAGCACGCTTGCCTAGAACCAATTCTCTGGCGACCTGAAGACACCCAGATTGCATCTATCTGGAAAGACATTTCACTGTTTAGCAGTTCGCATAAACGTTTTTTGCGTAATACTCGTAGAGTGGATTTATTCGGAAATCCGTCATAGTAACATAGTGTTATATTCTATGGAAATGTTTACCGGCTTCATAATAATTATGACGGATTAAACCATTCATGTAATCAACTCATGTGACTCATGTATGTCATCTTCATGTATTCATGTAATAAATAAATAAATAAACTAATCAAAAGTATGACAGACGCCCATGATCTAGGTTTAGTACCAAATAGGATCCTGTTCTTAGAGAGTTGTGTGGTTCGCATTTTATAAAAATCGTCGAAGATCCTGCTACAAGACTCTAAATAAGTAGGTTAGTATATGCTGAGTCACCAGTCATTCAGTCAGTTAATATGCCGCCCGAACGCCTCTGACTTGGTTTGACGGTTGTCGTTATAGAAATATAGAACAAACAACCGCAAGACACAATTTAACTTGTTATCCGACACCCATACCAGAAGACTGTCCGAATTGTCCTTTCCTTTAGGGGGAATAGGGTGAGGCTTCTCCATACAAACGTATTCCCCCATTTTCTTCCTAGATGATGCCACTAGAGCAATTTTTTTTAATGAAATCTCGGTCTCCTGTAGACGTGTCTTTGTGTTTTCGTTTATTTCAGAAAGTAATTGCTAAAGAAAATATAGCCCTCCAAAAGTTACTATGTAGATATTTAAAGTGTTATATTTTTTGTAGCTATAATTTTCTAAAAAATAAATAAAACAGATATACGTCTACAGTAGACCTAGATTTTATAAAAAAAAAAGATTGCTCTAGAAGCATTATCCAGGAATAAAATAGGGGAATACGTTTGTATGGAGAAGCACTCACCCTATTCCCCCGTGATCTATTAAAATTATAAGTTACGCTAGGCCACGAGCGCTACGGAAGGTCTCACTCACTCATCAGCCAGAAGAAGTCCACTGCTGGACGAAGGGACCCCTTATAGGGATCCCTTAATAGGGAGGGGTTGCCATGATCCCCACGCTTGGCAGGCGGCTTAGGGATCGCAGAATGTTACCACCGTTAACTAAGAGGACGCTGCTGCCCGTCCTCCGGTGGTTCTGGATGCAGTTTTAGCCCAAGTTAACCCAGGTCCATACGGAAGGTCTAAAAAATTAATAAAGATTTTAAAAATATATAGATTAAACTGACTATACCATATGTCATTGTATCATCATGGCTTAGCATGTAATCGATAGGAACTAAAGCTACCAACATGGTATTACATTACTAATTAGGAAGTATATGTATTGTACGGTTTATAGGAAATACTGAGACTCATGTGACAGGTAGCCTTTGTCAGTTATCAGACTCGGGTAGTTGGAGCAAGGACCTATCGGTTTCCGGTCACGAAGCGGCCTGCGAATTTATTTCCGACGTGGCTCACACCGAGCTATTTATTACAAATCGACTGATCAACTCACTGCTTTAAAGAGATAAGCATAATTGTTATTATTTACTTAGAAAGGAAGTGACGTATCGCTTCTTGCTTCCTCATGCGTATTAAGGCTCTTGGTAATAGAATACATACTCTTAATTAAATCTTGAGTCCGAAATATAAATCAATGAAATAGATTACTCTGTTACGAGGTCGTTTTAAATATTCATAAAATGTAATGTATGTTATTGAAATTGAAAATTCATATCACAACAAGCCCTTGTTGCTGTAAACAAAAGTAAATGCGAATATTGGAAATACATTGTTGCAGAGGTTTATGATTTTATTTATTTCATATTCTAAAACTTAGTTACTTGAAATGAAAACTAAAATAAAAACATACTTAAAAATGTTTATCAATAAAATATTGGTGTCTATGTGATGTCCCAAGTGGCGTGGTTTCCCATGAAAGCTGGCTACATTCCCGCATAGCCAATTTCCAAAGTTTTTTTTTCTGCGCGAGGAATGAGTTAGCTCTTTTGTTACTTACCGGCGGTGTCAACTAAAAGGGGAAGATATATTTAAATTTAAAAACCTTCATAAATGTCTAGAGCATAGCGAATACTATCATCACTTAGTGCGAGCTCCCCTACAGGAAGTTGCCTAGGTAGGTACCATCGCAGTATCAGATATTCAGCCGCCAAGCAGTAGTGTGTAAACATCACGATTTGAGGGGTATCGTAGCTAACGAAATTACAGGGATATATTATGTCTCACCATCGACTGTAGCAAAGTAAGCTCTGATGCAATAATATTTTTTTCTCTGGGTGCAATGGGCATGGGCAGGCGTTACTTTTGAAGTTTTAGCATTATGTTCGTTTCTTTATTTACCATACAAAAAGAATTCTGCTTTCACGAGACCTTAGACATTATGAATCTATCTTTCTTTTATATTCTAACACAAAGCTCTAACCTGTATGTGATACCGGAACCTGAAATCATAATATTGAAGTTCCCCGAATACAACATTTGTGTTTTGCAGCAGGATTTTCTGAAAGACAAAATCATTTTAAATAAAAAATAACTTATGCATTCATTGAATCAGGGTCAGAACTTTAACTTTTGGACTTCAATGGTCATAATATAATACAAGTATCTTTATTTATTTCTATGACTTCTGTTTACCGAATGATTGTATATATGTTGAAACAAAACGTCCGTGTCGGACGGTTACTTTAAAAAAACGGAGAGCATTCTACTAATTCTACTACTACGATAGCTTATCATGGCAAACGACCGGTTTATCTTGTATTTCCCTCTAACACTGGTAATGGCATCAAAATATAGGAAGCAATCTAAAATATTTTGAAAATTGAATACATATTCATCAAAATTGCGACCTTGAACTAAAACAAAATAGCTTGAATCTTTTGAACCAGTTCGGAATGGAACGTGACTTCACACACGTAGCGCAGTTGGTACCTATTGTAGACCGATAATATTACAGCCCGACAATGACGAAGGCATAAGAAGGGTACTAACTGTACCTAAATATGACTTTGCCTCTATGTTACACTTCACACGATTTTGATTAATGATACACATAGATTGTTCCTCAGCCCGATGGGTCCACGATTCGGACTACGCGGGACACACGGGAATGAGATTGGCCCGAGATAGGGAAGAGGCCAACAAGCCGTCGATTAAAAGTTAAGTACAGTTTTATCCTCAAATCTGGAATTTAAAAAAGGACAAATGGGGATTTGATAGTTCAAAGAGCTCTCCCGTGTAAACGATGTAACTTGGAAACACCAGAGTTGAACTATTGTTTGCAGGTCACCTCGCTCATCAACCATAAAGAGACGGTATGTACAGCCTATGACTAATTAATATTATCTTAACTGCTAATACTGCTATAGTCGTCTTTTCGGCACGCCATCCTGTTCCGCTTCGTATCATGCCAGCCTCGTTAGTTAAAATAAAAAGAAGCATAATAATTACAATAAATTTAGTTATTTTTAATTCGTTTTGGAAGTACAAGTATATGGCAGATTGTCATAAAAAAAAATAACAGGTTGTCATAATACAGTGTGATGGTCTAAGGGAGAGGCCTTCGTCAGCAGTGGACCTCTCCGGGCTGATGATGATGATAAGTGTATCTATATGCTATATGCACTAATCCAAATTTGGGTATATACTATAGAGTATAGACCTTGTCCATGGCTTCCATGCCGCGAAGTCTTGTGTTGGGCGACTCCAGGTCACACATGCGACTTTCATAACGCCATTGAAAAATCTTCTTCGGGGTCGTCTTTTGTCCCGTATAGCATCTCTGTGGTGCGAGTAAATTTCTTTTCTCTATCTGGCATTTGCAGCACTGACGACGTTGCTAGCCCACCTCGATAGATAAATAAGAAAGCTTATTTCTGATATTGTAAAAACTAGCTATTAGTTGTCCTGCTTGAGTCACGAAGGAATAAACCGGTACTAGTTGTTTCCTGGCCACCGCAGCAGTAGCGGCACGCTCACGCTTGCCCACCGCTCGGGTCAAGGCGAAGTTATTGTTAAGAGCGGTCGTACAGACGTTTACAAACGCTCTCTTGTTCGCACAATACATTATAGTAATTTTTATTGTAGTATTAGTAACAAAACATTTAGGCTTATATCTTTTTACTATAGGGAATTTGGAAATGGATTCGAGAAAATCACCGACTGGCAGAATCTGAACCTGTGCTATGATCCGTAATCTTCTAACCACTGAGTTTCGGTTGTCTTTCTCCCTAAAGCAAATTTTAATTTTTAATTTCGCAATCTAACCATTTTGGCGTCTGCCGTAATATTTGCTACAAACTATGACGAAATGTATCTCACATTACGTGCGTGCACATTCAATGATTACGAGAAAAGCAGTTTCCTCCTCTTAAATTGCAGTAATTTATATCATTTGCCTTTTTTAGATTTGCGACTATGATAGATAAGGTTATGAGTAATTGTTCTTAGTTCTAGGTTAGACGTTTTGTCCGAACATGATTTATGAGTTTTCCGAATACATATACATTACTTTGATCGATAGAATTACCTAATTGATTGTGAAAATTTGCGAGTGTTCAGGCCTTAATGTTAATTATATTTTTGCTCCTATTTAACAAAGACTTTACTGAAAGAGACTTGACTTTACTTTACTACTTAAAAAAGATTCAGGCCCTTTTTTTAAGGCAATGATTTTGCTAGTTTACTGCTCATTCCACTCGATTTTGTGCAGCTCGGATTCCTTAACTTCTTCGTCTTGCTTTTCCGTGTCGATCTCGATCGTCTTAAAAGTCATCGTTGTTTTTACGAAGATTTCGTTGGTTATTCCTATTTGTATTTGTATACCTATGTGTGCTTTGTGGATACTTGATTGTATCTAGGTTTGATCAAAAGTTTTTTTAAATTTATTAACCATATTTACTCTACTCGCTTATTTCAAACTTCGTGCCACCGCAAACCATGGAGTTATATTATGCAGTCCTTAATCGATGCTGCAGACCAATGAAAACAAAAGAAAGGTTCAAGGGAAAGAAAAGGAACGTTTTTGCTTTCTTTTTCGTTATAGACGGCAGTCCACCGACGTCTGCGCTTTAGGCATTACAAATAAGTATATATATTACAAACTAATGTATACATAATAACTTTGATTATATAGAGAGACAGAGCTAGTTCCTCCGAGCATAATAAGCAATAAGAATTCAACGTAGTAAATATAAAATAAGTGTTGTATTACAAGTAACTATTTATAATTGTAATTATTTGTACAAGTTATGTGTATCTAAGTATTTCCGTAAATTGACTATGTTCTTCCGGTTAACATTCAAAATTTAAATAACCTACTTCCTATTCGTATATGGAGTTCAAATTTCGCATTCATGAACAATAAAAGTTTACAATAAATTACAGGTTCATAAGCCCAATTATATTAAGTTGGATTGTAATTAAAAAAAAACAACAATTTATAATATTACATACAGTATAATGCAATATTTTAGACCATAAACACAAGACTATAGGCTGTGTATACTATAGACGCAGCGGGCCGCAGCGCATCGCATTGCAGGAGGGAAAAGCGTGTTGACGCCCGTTTTTATTGTGCGACGCCAACGTTCCATTTAAAATTACGTTTTCTGCGTCCTGTTGTAACTTTGTTATTCTACTTTGTTTCTCTGTTTGTATTTTAGCCGATAGTCTCGTACTTCCTTCCACATTTGTTACTGCAGCCCATCATCACCCTGGTATGTGATAAATTGCATTGTTCGAGGTTTCTTTTCGTACTTATTACATTTGAGCTTCTGTCTGGTCTATATAATAGGCGTGTGGCCTAATGTTTAATTTATGACAAATAACAGGCTTAGTGATGAATATAACTAAATACATTAAACATACTGAAAGAATAATTTGTATTGGCTGATAAATCTCTGAGATATGAGCGTTTAAAGTTTTAGGTGGGGATGGAGAGGGGATGCTCTATCCCTTTCTCGCAGAGCACGTGTTAGTATAGCATTTGTATGCCGCGCCTGAGGCTTGACGTCATAGCTTAGTATAGTGCGTTCTCTGTCTAGCTTGATATTAAAATACTTAGAACTTATTTATTTTAAATTTTGTTTTCGTTGTTAGGCTCTATTGATAATCAGCTTTTTTATGACGTAATAAAAAAAATGTAGTCATCATGCCAATTAATTAAAGTGCGCGTGACGTCACTTGCCGGTGCCAACAGAAATCCAGCGCTGGTTGTTTACAAACATTATCACACCGGGTTCATGACAAAAATGATAGGTTCTCCTTTTTATGTATATATTACATAAGAATACGTGTGTCCTTATATAGTTATATATCTTGTAGATGTGACTAGTTCAATTATGTAATTTTTTGTTTGTTTTTGTGTATATCTGTGTAATTTTTGTTTGTTTTTGTGTGTATCTGTGTTTGTGTTATGAATAAACTTTTTTGGATTGTATTTTATTGTATAATGTATGTACGAAAGCTATGTAAAATTATTTTTGCAATGCAAAGCTTTGCGGCGCGGTCCTCCACATCACTAACACTAACGCTAAACCTAAGCTGCGCTCGCCATCAGCGAGCCTGTACCACAAATAATACGGGGTTTGTAGTATAATGTGCTATAGGGTGAGCGCTTCTCCATACATATGTATTCCCCTATTTTCTTCCTGGATAATGTCTCTAGAGCATTTTTTACTAAATCTTGGTCTACTGTAGACGTGTCGCTGAGTTTTCCTTTTTTTTTAGAAACTAATTGCTAAAGAAAATATTGCCCTCCAAAAGTTACTATGAAGATATTCAAAACGTTATGTTTTTTTCAGTATTAGTTTCTGAATAGAAGGAAAACACAGAAACACGTATACAGTAGATACAAGATTTTATTTAAAAAAACGATTACTCTAGAAGCACATTATCCAGGAAGAAAATAGGGGAATACGTTTGTATGAAGAAGCGCTCACCCTAATCCCTATTAATTCAGTCTCTCTGCCTGACTTTATTGTATTTATGTATTATTGTCTCTATCATTTTCGTACATCATAGAAAAAACGAATCTTGATCAGGAGGGTGTCACTCCGCAGTTTAGGTATGTTCGGCCGGCGCTCCGTCCTGGTGGACAATGCAAGGCAGAAGTCAGTGGCCGGCCGCACGCTAGCCTCGTCGCACGTAACTAAGCATACGTGATAGAAAGAAAGCGGTATATCTAGGTGAATATAGCGAGCGGTATCCAGCGCTGTGCGAGTTGAATTGCTACTTTATTGACTAGTAGATAGAGTCCTTATTTATTTCAATTCCTTTGCGGAGTTAACTTTCTGCACGTAGTACTATTGATGTTGTTGAAGCTCAGAATGCTGCGCGCCGCTACCTAGCTTTTCATTATTGAATGTTTAAAATCACTGCCTATAGTTACGAAAAATCGCAGTCAGTGAAACTACTGAAAATAACATTACGATGTTTAGAAATAAATAAAATTTCGTTCCAAGCAAGTTTTAATTCCTAAAACCCCATTTTAGGTACTAAAACTTGTTTAGATTGAAATTATATTTTTGCTGAACCTTTGTTATTTTATTCTCAGGAATTTCACCGACTGTGGTGTTTCATAACTATATTTAGTGATTTTATATCTTCAGAATGACGAAATGCGCGAGCGAGATAGCGGCGCGCAGCATTCTGGGCCTTAAAGCGGCCTGTTAAAAAAAAACACGTTTTAAACAGCAGTTTTTTAAAATAACAGTTTTTTTACGGATGAAAATGAAAATTATGATGCATTAAGGCCGGTTCACAGATATCAGTGAAGTTACAGTTCCGACACAGTACCGGCACAGGACGAAATATTATTTCATACAATCTCTATGAACACATCCCCACTGACACTGAGAGCACTGTGTCGTCACTGACAATGACAAGTGGGGATGCGTTCATGGAGAATGTAGGAAAGAATATTTCGCACTGTGCTGGTACTGTGTCGGAACTGTGACTTCACTGATATGTGTGAATGGACCTTTATTTTGCCTAGCAGTAAAGTCGACGTGTGACTGTCACACACTGGTGTCAAACACTCTTGTTGACGCCACCGACTTGGTGGATGTTTCATTAGCCATGTCCTCGCGAAGCTGTTGGGCTAGTTCCTTTGAAAAGTAATCTTAATAATAATAGTGTAACCTTTCAAATATAATCCTAGTTGTAACGAATTATCATTTACCTCGACCTAGGCACGAAACAACATTTTCAAAAACGATTACGGAGATGCTCTGACTTACCGATACTAAGCCATTGTCACACTTTCTAGGTCAATTAGTAAGTATTATAGGAATTATTAAAAAGAAGGACATCGGGCGTAGTTGTTTTTTTTGTCCCCTATAAATAAGTAGTTCAGCAGAAACGTTTGAATAGTTGATGACCATACTTACTTAAGTAGTTACTTCTTGGAGTTTTTGTTCCTAAGCACCACGAACTCCAGCGTCCGTGCATTTTGACAAAATTAAACATTTTTTGACAACTAATACTTACTGAACTTAAAACTAACGACTTTATCTAATACACTAAACATTACTAAGTACACCTAGACTACCAAAATTGTAACCCTTCTTTTTGCGTACGTAGTTGAATAAAGAGGTTGTTAAAGATGGATGTGCATTCAATTTTTAATGCATTACAGTCATCTGGGGCTTCACCATAACTCACTTCATAGAGACGGCGAGGGTCGTAGTTGGTGAGCACCATGGGTGTAGGTATATAAGAGAGGCGGGGGGGGGGGAGGCTCAATGTTACCTTAGAAATAAGAATAGGGTATGAAGAGATTTAAGTAACATCTAATATCTCTGGGTGACGAGCGCAGTGCAGTCCAGGTTTGTGTTCGCAAGTTCACAATTCTAGCACTGCTACTGTTAGTGGCAGGCGTGACGCTTACCATCAGCTGAAAGTCTTGCTCGTCTCGTCATTCAAACGTATATAACTGGCAAAGGAGATCAACGGAGGAAACGTCAATTCCCTTATAAAAAGCATGTATCGATTAATGGAATGAGATATACTGCATGCGTGCTGTGAGGCTGTGACCGGAGCAGCCGCAGCCGTCGACGCAGCGGCCGCAGCTGCTGAAGGTTAAAGTCAAGGCTCCGGAGTAACCTACCGAATCTCGTAGTGTGGTCACCGCGACCGCGGCCGCGCCGGTCTACTCTCCAAGGTGAAAGTCAAGGCCACACGTAATGACCACCATGCGTTATATAACACTGCATTGACATATTCATAGCACGATTTGTAGATCGAATGTTATTTTGTAACCGATTTAAGATTAGATAGTACCAGGCCGTTTATTATTAAGCTGATTTCTGGTTTAATGCCCTTATGAATAAATGTGGAATAGCTTCAGAATGAGCAAATCCATCTTTAATCATTAGTCACTGAGTTTTAAGATCTTAGATACTTACGTCGTTTGTTTTTCTGTTCTTTGGAATTTGTAACTCGGTGAACCTCAACATTTCGCTCCGGTGAACGAAACAATAGACGGATTAACTATGCCGAGGCTACTCAAGGTTTATTAATAAGGCCCAATGAGCGTTAATTAGCCTCGGGGTTAGCTAACCCGTCTTTTTCCTTTTAATTTATTTAGTAGCTCGGTAGATCAAGACAATAGATGATTCACTATTCTAAAACTTATTAGCTTCCCCATGCTTATTAGGTGATATTTTCTATTAGTCTGGGTCCAGTGCAAGGGCGGATCCAGCTTTTAAGTCGAGGTCTAGTAAAGACAGTCTCCTATTCGATTACAACTAGAAAAAATATCAGTGGTCGACCTAACACCCAGCCCAGGGGGGGGGGGTCATTACCCCCATGACCCCCCCTCCCCCCTGGATCCGCCCTTGGTCCAGTGATGATCTTTCACATACACACTTCGCCTGGCCAACGAATACCTTACGAGTGTGCTCTTACTTATTTTATTATTTATCCCGACAGTGAATTTTCGTTGGCCTCTGATTGGTGGCATACAAAATTTTCAACAACCGCAAAGATAGAAAAAAAAACTTCTCTGTGGAATCGACCACTAACGTAAAAGAGAGGGAAATATATTATATTTCTTTGTCTCCCTTTGGTTAGAGAGACAAAGAGAGGTAAAGAGATGAATCCTTCATGGCCGTACGGCACCAGTCCTCAGTAGTTTGCACTAGACAAATTGTTAATCACACTGATTATTATAAATGCGTTAGTTTTTTGGTATGTGTGTGGGTGAATAATAATTCATACCTATTTTATTTACAATATTTCATGAACATCGGATTAACCAATACCCAAGTTTTTTCAGTTGATAAACATTATCATTGGACATAAATAAATATAAAATATTAAGTGGACATTTAACACAGCGCATTTAAATTTTATTATTGACAGTATTGTTTTAATAATTTTTACATAACATAAAAAAAACGTTTTAATTGACTGGTGTAATTGTCAATTTGTGCCTTTAGTTAAACAATAAACTTAAATAGACCATTGAAGGTCAAAAAGTAATCTAGCTCAATTATCCACAGAATATTGCAACAAAGTATGCGTAACATTTTTATGGGCTGAAGCCCTTTTCCGTCTGACGAGTAATACTTAACCTAACATGCCAGAAGCAATAGTGTCGATCCTGCTACATCACTCACTAAACTAAACCAATCTCATCTTGTTTCAATATGTGAGAAAAAGAAGTCAAGAGTTAAAAAAATAAGTTCAATTTAGAAGCGGTATTATACAATGTATAATGTGGTATGTCCACGTTGTATAACGTGGTATGTCCTAAAACTGCATCCAGATCCACCGGAGGACGGGCAGCAGCGTCCTCTCGGTTAGCGTCCGTGAGTATTCTGCGATCCCTGAGCCGCCTGCCAAGTGTCTCTCCCCCTGTTAAAGGGGAGGCCTTCGTCCAGCGGTGGACGTCTTGACTGATGATGATGACAATACAAACGAGACCATTGTCACACTAAATAACAGTTTCTGTTCCAAAATGTTACAACTTAGTCTTATTAGGAGAGGTATGGAACCTTGTGCATTTGACCACGAGCTAAAGCAAGTAAGTATTTTATTATCTAAGTATTTTGCCATAATGCTCTCTATATGGCTAAGGAATTTAAAGGCCGTATGTTGACAGGCAAAAGTAAATAAATAATAATGTATTCCAATACATAAGTAATCGAACAAGATCAATCTGTTCTTAATAACGCAGCTGTGATTTTATTTATTGTATGCAAAAGTCTGCAGCCTTATGTTAAACCTACCTATAAAACTTGCGTACCAAGGATTCCGTTAACTAATCGTACAAAATATTGTGAATGTACCAACAACTTTTGTTATTACTTCAGCTCTAGAGCCTTAGTATAAAACCGACTTGCACTTGTCATGTTTGTAATATCCATATTAAAAACTAGGTAAGTAACTTACTTTTTAGTATAATAGTAAGTAAGTAAGTACTTACTTACTCATTAGATGTATTTTTTTTAGGCATAAGCCTTTACTACACAACAAAAAACAAAAGGATTGTATCCAGACCGATGAAAGTCTAGAGACAATCCAAATGCTCAAACCCACTACCAGTCGGCAGCGTACCCAGCATGACAGATTTAGATGTAGATTGAGATGTTTGATGTTCTAGACCACAGAACATCTAACATCTAAAAATCTATGGTATTATATATTTTACGGTAGGGAAAAATCAAATAGCTGTAAGGACTTTGAATCAAATATTGATAGGGACAATATAGCCCTTTTTTATTTGCCTTAAATGTTTAGGTTCTTTGTATTATTTGATAGAGCATTATCAATATTTTTGAAGCAATTCCTTAGAGTTACTGTATCATTAGTTTTTAACTGCAATTTTTTTTTCATTGAAATCTACAGTTCAAGGCGTCAATCAGTCTGGTTTAGGCTCATAGCAATCTACGACTAATGTTGTCTATTTATCAACGTCAGCCGTCTATGTGAACAGCTTACTTATTCTGTATTACAAATCAGTTACATTTTAGATGGAATCATTTGAACTGTGTTCCAAAACCAAAAACTATGATTTGTCATTATAGCACTTCATTTCACAATCTTTCTTTCACGAAATTTAGCCATTGGTTGAAAAAAGATAAAACACAGACAGCCTGATAACAGAGCAGAAAGATTTATAATATAATTAACCCCGATATGAACAAATTCGTGTGTTTTATTGTTATTGATCATTGCCATTTCTCAATATTATTAAAACGTGTCTTATCATAGTTTTAAACTATGTAAGAAATGTAAGTATATCATAGCTAGTAAGTACATAAACACGTTGACGACGAACAGAGAAGGTTTACTTATTAACTTGGAGGAACTTATCCTCTACCCCTACAAAATGCTATAGAAAATGATCTAGATTATTTACGAAAACTAGAGAGAGAAGTTATTTCTTATCTCTCTCTGGAATAAGCTAAGGAATCAGAATATGTGTTATTATAACCACAGAAATTGGTTCAGTTTTGGATTCAATCGCGGTCACCCATCCAATATCGAGTGCTACTATTAACTCATTCTTAGATTGAGGCGGGTTTGTTATTATCAGAGCGTCATACATTATTTATTAAGCGTAGTGGTAATATAATATAATATAATTAAATTGCTGTGTTTACATTATACATAAAACTAGCATTGAAGGTCTCCACGATTTTTATAGCACGCCCGTCGTACTTGAAGGTACACTAATTGCAATGCAATAAAAAGCCAATTTATTATTAAAATTGGGTCGGTTTTTGCGAGAATTTTATGTAATAGTCATAAAGTTTTAGTAGGCAATATGATTTGAAGTGAGACGCGTGCGTAGGTGAATCATTAGTGGGTTTTTATACTATTTCCTGCGTTACGCAGAACTGATAAAAACTGGGTAGGTACCGTTGTATTTACTAAGGTAACTAGTTCGCTAGTAGGTGTTAATTACCATTATATTATTGTCGGTTTTGCGTCAAAGCAAAACCCAGAAATAAAACTAGAAGACATCCTTCATCAGTTGTACACTGTACAGGCTGTAACGAAAACCATCACACAAGGAATCTCGATTTTAAACATTTATTAATTAATGTCTACTTTTGAATGGATGTGTCAGTTTTTATAGATTTGGTTTTCAATGTATTGATCTCCTTTTGGCCAACTATTCGTGTGATGGTGTATTGGCGTAGCCGATCACACAATTGCGGTGGTGCACACAATTTAATAAGAGGAAATTATTAGATTAAATTCTATTTAATAATAATTAATATAGGTGTTGAATTAGATTGTATTTTGTTTAGAAGAAACAGGGGAGACGACAGAGAGTTTCAATATGTTATCTGATTATTTCTGTTTATTTTTGTGAAGTAGATACTTACGTATCAAGAATATATAATATATAGCCAAACCGCCGCGAAAGTTTTTTTTTTGAATTTCTACAAGGAATGGGTGGTAATGTGTCATTCTCTTACTTATCATGTAGTGTAAGTGAAATAAGATCATGAAGCTCTTTTTAAATAATCATTAACAATGATAACATTACAAACTTAACTTAGAGGATGTCAGTAGTAAATGGGTAAAAATCATAAAATCCTGATATATACGACGGATAATATACAAAATTTTACCATGATTTGGCGTGGCTTAACGACAATACTAAACTAGGTATACATAACAGGCTTAACGACATAGCTGCAACTGAAACTGAACTTCTTAGTATTTCATATCTGGTTTTAGTGTAGCATGATTTTGACATAGCTATTGTATTAGATAATAATAAATAAATAGTTTTACTCATATTAGTTGGTCCACTACATTTCTCTATTATTCAAAGACATTTATCTCCAAAAATATGACTGCCATATAGCTTAGTTGGTAGTGTGTCTGCCTTCAAAACTGAAGGGCGTGGGTTCGATCCCCACTAAGGGCAAACATTTATGTGACGAGCATAAATGTTTGTTCTGTGTCTGGGTGTAGTATTTATTTACAAAAAAATATATATAAGTATCCTATCAGCTATCTAGTTTCCAAATTACAAGTTTTGCTTAGTTTGGGGCTAGAATGGCGCTGTTTGAAAAATGTCCTCCTATATTTATTATTGTTATTTATTATATTACTTATTGGAGAAAAATGTCTATGAAAAATATTAAAATGCTTGTGAACGGTGTCTAATTATAGCAGTGGTACAAATAAATTCGATTGCAATCGTTGCACGAACTGAAAAGTGTGACCTCGTACTGTTTGTGTCAACTCAGGGCAAATGAATCAAGGCGAAAATATGCACAACTGCTAAAGTCACGGCACTCTCTACTTGTATGCTTTCAGATCTGAATAAGCGTTATACCCTCTTCCTCACTTCACTTGCTAGTTTGGAAGCTGTTACTGCACACTGCTGGAAGCTTGTCGTCAGCCATAAGACATCCAATGCTGGAAGAAGGCCTCCCAATAGAGGGGTGTTGCCATAATCCCCACGCTTGGCAGATGGCTTGAGGAACGCAGAATGCTCAACACTGTCAACTAAGAGGACGCTGCTGCCCGTCTTCCGGTGGCTCTGGTTACAGTGGACATACCTAGGTCCCTGGAAGCTCAACTGCTACTAAATAAAGTTTCTTTTTTACCTGTCGATTGACGAGACGAGCGGGATATTCGCCTGGTGGTAACCGTCACTCCTGCCCATACTGTAGCAGTGTCATAATTGTGAACTAGCGAATACAATCCTGCGCCGCACTGTACTGCGCTCGTCACCCTGAGATATTAGATGTTAAATCTCTTCATACCCAGTAATTTCTCTGGGAACATTGCCCTTCAAACCAAAACACAGTAATGCTTGCACACTACTGCTTGCTTGTTTTTACTCTACAATGCCCCAGTCTACAAATAAATCAAAATTATAGTAAATTGGTACAGAATTATCGAATTGTTGTCAATTAACAAAATAATCATGAACTAATATTTTATGAAATGAATATTCTGATTGAATAGATCCATGTAGTTTTCTAACGGATACGTATAATTTCGTTGAGTGCGCACTAGAGCTAAGTATATGACCTAATGCTGTATACCACCAACCTTGTTGAACTGAGCTATCAAAATACGTTTTATGTAATCATACGGAACCCCCGCGCGAGACCAACTCGGACTTGACTGGTTTTTTAAATAGGAAGGTATTGTGGGTGCCTAAGAGGTAGATAAAGCTAATTTTGATTACTTATACTATGATGTGTTTTATTTAGAAAGGGAACAAATATTTACGACTTATTATTGATGTGATCCAAGATACTCATAGGTATGGAATTGTTGAAAACCGAGTTTTCTTTGTTTGGCTGACATGATATTTCCGTTTTCTTTCTAGCTTTTTTTGTGTAGGCATTATGTTTTCCAATAGACTGGGACTACGCAGGTATTCGCGGAACTGATGTACTAGGCCGAAAGGAGGACACTGTACATTATTTGGAACAACTTTTAATATGGAACCGACACCGACTGGCTATTCCATATTTTTGTAATTTTTAGGATCAGCTGGTTTTTGGAGTCATCCTCACGGTAAAAGCTTATCACAATGATGACTACAATTAAAGCCGTCACACACGATGAGAACGTGAGATGACTTGTAACTTTGGTGTTTTCAATAAACTATTTGTATTTGTATTTGAATGCTATAATATTTCATGTATTAGAACAAAATACAATTATACACTAAAATTAAATTATAACTAACTAACAACTAAATAAACCCTACCTAGTAAAAACAACCCCTACATAATAAAAAATTCAAAACTTAAAATTTAAACTAAAAGCCTAAATATAATTATATTAGAACATATTTCAATATTGCTACTCATAAAAAACAAATGACGAAGTTATTATATATTTCAGTATTGTATGGCGAACGATATTTTATCTTAACGTGAAATATTATAGCATCTTCGTCTGTAACGGCTTTTACGAGTAGCTCTTTTCCTTAGTCTCTCCTCGTAACCCCGTACAGTTATACATACATAGTCACTATATAGGGACGTTACTGCAATCGTGACTAACAAGAGGATGATTGATACAAATCTTGAATACTTAAACCCATGTCAAGTCACGGTATCACAACATCATGATTTCAACCCATGCACTAACTTGTTTATTAAATTATTTACCACATCTAGATGCCTTCCAACACAAAAGTAGTAGGACTTTGTTGATGATACTTCCAAAGATACCTATGGCTGCGACGGGGTGCAGTCTGGCCACTTACCCGGCAGCCTCCCTGGATGCTTGACGAAGTGTTCTAGGAATATTAATTAAACATATCGGGGTACCACCGGAGAACGGGTCACAGAGTCCTGAGCATTCCGTGATCCCCAAGCCGCCTGCTAAGCTAAGGGATTATGGCAATCCCCCCTATTTAAGGGAAGGCTTTGTCCAGCAGTGGACGTCTTCTGGCAGATATGGGTGTATGTATACACACACAATCACCCACATCGGGGTCCTCAACAATTATTTCAGGTATTTATATATATGCCAAACAGCAATATCGGCTAAAGCATAAGTAACCTTATAGCCAAGCCTGGGACACCCTAATACGTATAGTCAATAACTACTTATAATATAGTAACAAAACTGCGCGTAACCTAGTGCACAAATCACGCTGCCTGAGTAAGAACGGATACAGCAATATGTATACCGTACCGTACGTAGCTGGGAAGGGCGCCCACTCCCTATTTATTCATGGGCTCGGACCCATGCTCCAACTGAATGATGCATGGACATGGTACTTACACGTCCTCGTTTTTTTTTATACGATCAATTGACGAGACGAGCAAGACGTTCGCCTGGTGGTAAGTGTCACGCCTGCAGTAACCGTTCCAGAATTGTGAACTTGCGAACACAATCCGGCGCCGCCGCACTGCGCTGCACTGAGATATTAGATTTTAAGTCTCTTCATATCCAGTAAATTCTCTGGTAACATTGCCCTTCAAACCGGAACACAGTAATGCTTACACACTACTGCTTGGCGGTTGAATAACTGGCAATGGTGTGGTACTTCCACTACAAAAACTGCTGTGAATTTTAGTACAATCATGATTATTTCAATTATAAAGCGTGCTGTGCTATCATACATGTAGGGTTAATAGTCAGTGACCATAAAAATTAAGTTAAAAAAAAGTTTCAAAAACCAGAGTTCCATACCAAAAGTTCATCGACGTTGGACAAAATGTATGGAACACCTGCTTTTTTCGCGTTTTTTTTTTATTTTTATTTTTATGGTTACTTATCAATACACATGTGTTAATTTAATGTCGGCACAGTAGCGCCACGCTGTATATCACTATAAGCAGATACATGGGCTTAGGGCTACATTGACTATGGAGTATCAAACCGTCTAATATACCTACTATATCAAACAGACCAGCTTTATAAATAGTCCAGTCTAAAAATGTCCTGTTTCCCAAAAACACTAGGGGTCCGTCTATGACGAATTTATATCACGCAACAGTGAGGTCAGCGAGTGATTTATGCAAAAGGTCTTGCGCAGTTGTGGTACTAAATGTCTATACAAACTTATGGCTAAACCTTGATCGTGAAGTGGTAACAAAGAGACTGAAAGACAGATAACTCTGCAGATAGCCATATTGAATTTATAGCAGTAAGTTGGGGTTTAGTTAGAATTATTGGTACGTTGACGACGAACGAAACTTTGTTAATACCACATACAAAACGCAAGCTCTACTTTTTAGGTTCTTTCTTCAGTGTTCGATACGCTTACCGCAAGTTCAACTCGCATTTGGCCCGTTTTTATGGTTCCTGAAAAAAGGAATCCTTAAAGCGAAGATGCTATAATGATGTTTTTTATATTTTTTTATATAAGCCTTTGTTAACTACAACAAACTACAAATACTACTTAGTCTACTACACAACAAACAACAAATCGATTGTATCTAGACCGATGAAAGCCTAGAGACAATCCAAATGCCCAAACCCACTAGCAGTCGGCAGCGTACCCAGCATGCTGGCGGCATTGCCACGCTGGATGGCAATGCTATTGCGTTGGGCCAAATAAACGCCAGCATTTTGATCATGCGTCGCGTCGATCAGGCGCTCGGATATGTTTTTGAAAAGATGATGAGCTTCCGGTCCCCACGGACCCAATGTCTCAACACCAAACGGCTCAAATATGTAACCTCTGCCGAGGTTAGGATATTTGCGCCGCTTGTGCTGCTCCACCGATTTTGCCGCCGCACCAGCCCTACTCTGTGTCTCAGGAAGATGTGACAGTGCCAAAGTATCAACGCAAGTTGCGTCCTATACAAGGGGCCGTCCCAACTTCCAAGGCACAAGTGTCATACCGTCTTTTGCCATCATCACGCGCAAGATCGCTCGGTTCGAGCACAGCTCCAGCATTGGCGGTGGAAAAATCCCGGCGTATGATATCATTCAGGCTAGCGTGACGGCCGATTCGACCAGCGCTTCGTGAGCAAGAGAGACCAAGGTGACCGAGCTGATCGACAGCAGTACCACACTGGCAGCGCTGGGTCTCACAGCATAGCATAGCATTAAAGCAACATAAAACATCATCATTAAACATTATAGCATCTTCGTCGTCTAAGATAAAATATCGCTCGCCATACAATTTTGAAATATATATGTTAATTATCTTCGTCATTTGGTCGTCATTTGTTTTGAATGAGCAGCGATATTGAAATAATATGTCTAAGATAAAATGAAATATTATAGCATCTTCATCGAATGTAACGGCCTTTATATGATCACTTTTATCGGTTTCATTCCACTTTCATTGTTCGGACTGCTAAACAGTGGAATGCTTTGCCCGAGTGGGTGTTTCCCGATAGTTACCATCTGGGTATCTTCAAGTGGCGTGTGAATCGATTTCTTCTAGGCAAGCGTGCTTCATCAAAGATTACATCTTCGCTGAGATGGTAGTCGATCGCAAGCGTCGCAAATAAAAAATAAAATATACAGCAATTTACAGTGGTTTCGAATTACGTAAATAACTTATTGCGCTAGTTGTATTGATGGTTGGAACGATTGGCTTCATTTATTATTCGTTGTGATGGAAGACGACGTGCAGTCGAAGATGGGGCATGCAGAGCCAGAAGGTACTTAATTTACTTGAAGATACCCAGAAACATACAAAACATAGTTTTCAGGAAGCAACGAAGACGACAAAACTATGCTTTGAGAGCTGTAGTGCAGGGCGGTGGGTTTGATCCTCACCACAGAAAAGCGAAAGCCTTACTTGTTAGGTAGAACGGCTGTCAAAACAATGGTGTAAAGCAATTGTATGGAACCATTGATGGATGAGACCACTGTCGCCAGTTTCACACTTATTACGACGAAAAATGCCAATCATTGGTCGCGCATTTGAAGTAAAATGCTCGAAATACCATTTTGCAACAGATTAAAATTGACCTAATTACGATGCAGTGTTTGGTTTCTTACGCGTAAATTGTCTTTTTGAGTATTCTCAGTTTTAAAACATGTATATTGGTAGAATTGTAATTAAGCGCATTTGCACTTAATGCCGGCGAGTGCGACCCGTCACATTTCCGTTCTATTCACTTCTCTCTTCAGTGATCCCTACAAAGGACAAATTTATGATCACACAGCGCTCTAGCCCCAAACTAAGGTATGCTAATAGCTAAGATAGTTAATAGTTAATAGCTGCTACAACACCCTTAAGAACGAACACTTAATGTGTTCACAATGTGTGCACAGCTATTCAGACAGAACGAACACATAGGTGTCCGCATACTTGAACGAACACATAGGTGTTCGTTCTGTCTGGGTGTTGTAGCAGCTATTCGGTTCCCATACCTTAGTTTGGGGCTAGAGCGCCGTGTAACCATCAATATTTATTTTATTCAATGCAGCATCAGACGGATACTAATTAGTGTGACCATCAAATAAGACAGGAGATTGTAATTGAAACAATCAGAGTGGAATTAAATACATCGACATAGCGTGGGTAGGGGAGGCCATCTGACATTGTATAAACGCAAAGTGCCGTTAACTTCGCTTCACTGACAAGAATTTCTTAAAAGTGTATCTTTATAACCCCCGTAACTTGGAGGATCTAGCTCTCTCTCTCGCGTAATAACTGTAATTAATCATAATTTTTTGTGGCAATTTTTTATTTTTTTATAGAGCAGGCAACTTCTACATGAAATATTTAGCAAAATGTATAAACTACAAATTACCTGTACCTGTAGTGGAAATAAAGGCTTTTTTATTTTATTTTATAATAAAATAATTATTAATATTTATCAAGAAATATATTGTGAAACGATTATGTATTATTGTACACTGTTTTAAATTATCGTATCGCGGTTGTTGATTTCTGTTCTATTCGTTGTTAATATTCATTTAGGCTCAGCATAGGTAATCATTATACGAGAATTATGCATGCACCATGTTCACGGGCGTCATGTTGTCTGTCCGTGAACATGGTGCACATGCAACTGCGCAAAAGTATCGGAAGTTCATTTCACAACATAGGTTATCATGGTAAATATCTCGTAAATAATAATAGAACAGTAAATATTATTGTTATTACCGTGAATTCATCACGGCAAATATTCCTAAAATAAGTAATCACAGTAAGTATTATTAGTAATAAGTAGTAATTTTCTAGATTAGGTACTCGTTATTGTTGGCTTATTTTTTTTATCCTTGGCCAAAAATTACTACTAACGGACAGCCTATTATGATATACCTATTTTGATGGGTTGCATAAGCCTGCGATAAGAGAACTTCGTACTGACCTCATCGTCAGCTCAAAAGACGCTTACGCTGACGAAAGCGTCTCCCTTAATAGGGGGAGTTGCCATAATATGGCAATCATGCCAGGCGGCTTGAGCTTTCAGAAAGGCCGCTCCAGGATGCTGCTGCCCGTCCTCCGGTGGTTCTGGATGCAGTTTTAGGACATACCCAGGTCCGGTCCAGGTCCACCCAGGTAATATCATCCAGGAAACCCTAAGTAGTAGAATAGTCTTGGACCATTGTCTACTTATAGCACAACGAGTGCGGAACGGACCTCGGCATGCTATACAGTCTGAGTCGCATTTGACCGATTTAATTTTTAAAACACGGCGCTGCTACAGTATAAATAAAAGTTACGCTATGATCTTCTAAATAAATTCAATGTCAAGCGCACGAGTCGTGCCTTAGGCATGGTATCAGAGGACTCTGCTTAACAGTTTACTGGGGCGAGGTTTCAATCACATAAAAAATCGAGTCATGCACGTAGGAACATTGTGATGCACATCCAGGCTAAGGTCTTAGTTAGACAAGCGCTGCGTCGCGGTCAAGATCGCGACATCTCGCCTGACGGCTGTGCCTACATGCACATGTTACATAAGCGACGTAGTCATAAGGCGTCGGGTCGGTACATTCGGTTCGGTAGTGTTTGTTGAACGATAAAGCCTAACCGAAACAATTATAACATTTATTCGGCTTTCATTCGGCTTTCTTTCGATTCGGCAGATTCAGCTGGTTTTCCCGAACGTACATACATAATATAATCGATTTTACTGCCCGGTTTTATGCCTATTTATCAATGTCGACCAGCATAAGTGTTGAGCACGCCTGACGTGCTATTCACTTATTCGGGTCGGCACATTCAGTTCGGCACATTCAGTTCGGCAGTAGTTGTTAAACAATAAAGACGACCCAAAGGAATTACTGCTTAATTTGGCTTACGCTTACGCTTGGCAGACGGTTTGAGGATCGCAGAATGCTAACCATTGCTAACCGAGAGGACGCTGCTGCTCGTCCTGCGGTGGTTCTGGATGCAGTTTTAGGAGGTCCCTTATGACCTGGAACGTAAGTATATCTATATTGTAATCAGTTTTACCGTCGGCTGTGACGATAAATGCCGACCCGCTTAAGTGTATAGCACTCCTTAAATATTAGATAGTTTGTAAAATGTACATAACAAAAGCCGTGATAGCTTAACGGAGACCGCTAAACTTGGAGGCGTGAGCTCATGAGTTCAAATCCCGGAACCGTATTAGTAAGCTGTTGGACTTTAAGTAGGGTGATATGACCCAATCGCCTTCAAAAATAGGAATATTTCCTGCAGTGGATTGTTGGAAGGTTGATTATACTAACTATATAACATTTCGCATCTGCTGCCTACCCTCCAGACTTAGTGTTTTACGAAATATTATAGTACTGAAACAGCATTCCTTTCCTTATCGTGGCCAAAACGTGAACTAATATTACGTTATTAATTACCTAATCCGCTCTTTTGTTCTGGGAAATGTCAAACTGAACTGTTACGTCAACTTTGTTTGTTATGGTGTTGCTCAACCAAAGCCAAAAGGATTAAGGCATGTGACATTTTGGCTTAGTTCATATAAGGAGCAATCTGTCCCACTAGAAAACACTGGGAACTGTCCAACTATACATAAACCTTTAGTACCCTCATAAAGCTGGACAGTTCTTTTTCTGAAAATACTGTACCTATTTATTCAATTATTATTCCTCAACAGCAACAGGCGCATACTTTTAAAAGACCAGCTTCGCCTTTGCTAATAGATCAGATCTGCTATATGATATGATATGCTATGATAGCTGCTAGAAGGTCAGATTAGGTACTACTTAATCCTAACCAATAATCCTCACTTAATAATTTCTTTGGCGTTACTAAGTTAGCTTGACAAATGTCGACACGGTAAAATAAACAACTTGGTCGTCTTGGTAAAAAAATTAAGATACTGATACAACTTCATAATTAGACAAAATCCAAGTAACGTTGAAGCTAAAAGCTAAAATGAGCTCTGGATATAAATCATGATGTATCCGATGGAAATTACAATTAAAAGTATCAATTAAAATTATAATTGGTTAATTATTTTTATTTTATCTCCTTGTTTACTCCTCACAGATATTGTTGAAAGGATAATTCGTTTAGGGTTCCGTACCCTTACTCCGTATTTGACTCCTACGGAGCACTTCACTTGATCTGCTGAATCTCGCAAACAATTTGACTTGAAGAAATCCCGTTATTTTTAAAAGCTTTTGTCTTTATAGATAGGTACCTACATTATTTGAGTAAAAGGCTGCGACATACAAATGGACAGGTATAGAGCCGTATGTTCGGTGTATGCGGGTCCGTTCCCACGATGAGATACCACACGGGATCCGTTTTATTTAGAACTACCTGTACCTGCGGCTTCGCTTGCGTGGACCAAATAATTTAGAGAGCATGGCCTTAAATAAATAAATAAAAAATAAAATAAAATTAAAATATAAATAACGTTTAAATAATAAGTAACGTTTAAGAGAGTTCAAATTCGGCTTATCATTTTGTAACGATATCTTCGTGCATAATCATATGTTGTATCTCGCACCATCTTACACTTGCACCTCTCTAAAGACAGATACTTTCATTATGAGGGAATGCAGTCTTATGTTGTATTTTCTAGATAATCAGTATTCTAGGTCGGGTAGATGGGATATTCGTGTTGGTTCCATGGCGACAAATGGCCCGTGCACGTAACCAAGAGGTATCACGATTTGATATTCATCAATGTGGCCGCAGAGCCTAATATGCTAAGTAGCCTAATTCGGGACCGCTGAACTTCAAATCGTGAGGTCGCGAGTTCAAAACCCGGGCCCGTACTAAATGATCTCTTTGGCTTTCATGTTAATGTATATTGTGTGAATCCACTAACCCGCAACTGGGTGTGCGCAGTGGCTTATTCGCCTTTCGAGTAGAGACCTAGGTAAGTCCAGCAATGGACACCAAACCAATATCAGATTTTAATTCCTAAAAAAACGACTTTTTCCAATTAAATATTTAATAGCAATTCGGAAAACTTGTACTTACCGGAAAACACTGGTTGCCCGCGACTACCATCATCATCATCAGCAGCCCGTAGACATCCACTGGTGAACGAAGGCCTCCCCCTTAGACCACCACTCTGTACGACAACCTGCCATTTGCATCCACCGGTTGTCCACGACTTTTACAATATCGTCGGTCCACCTAGGAGGAAGCCTACCTACTGTGCTGTGTGGTGTTAAGTAGCTTATGACAGCACAGAATATTTTTAGAAAATCGCATGTTAATCCATTCAACTTCCTTAGTCGCAAACTCTCAAGATAAACATTAACCAGTATAAGCTAATCCTCAGACCTTAGGGGCTCGGTATGTTCGGGAGTTCAAGTTATAGTGGGATTATATATTTTTTCATAAATTGCGTCATTACTTCTATATTCCTGGGCCAATTTTGATAAAACATAGTCTACGTGAAGCGCCGGACTTCATAGAACATATTTCATGAAACTGCATGCAAATTCGTGGCCGTAGTTTCTGAGTTTATCCCAGACAGACAGACAGACCAAAATTTTAAAAACTGTATTTTTGGATTCTGTTAATCTCATACACTCCTAAAAAAATTTTGTTAAGTAAAGTAATTAAATTATGTATAGATTATTTTTTATGCTGGTCTGATCCCACCTTTGGTCAAAAAAGTGGGATCCATACAAAAAAATATAATATTTTACTACTATCCTGGTCTGGTTTTTAACACATTTAGGTACCTAGTTATTTGGGTACAGTTAGCAAAATAAATAAATTCCACATAATTTTCTATGATGTTAGGTACATACATTTTCAAAGTACCAGAACGGCAGAAGTTCCAGGAGGTATGAATCTGCTACATTTAATTTTATTTTCTGTAGCCAACTGAACTTCTTCAGCCAAACTGATACTTGTCGAACTGGTGGTAAGAATCAGGAGCATAATTTAATATACATGAAAATTAAACAGGTTACCCGTAAACGGTTTTAATAAAGTTCCATAGACAAATGACAGTCACCCTCGACAAAATGTGGGAACATATGTTTTTTATTCGAGAATTCAGGCTCGACACCGTATTAAAAGTTATTCGCAATTACGAGTACAGTGACCATCTTCCGGCTTAGTTATACCATTTGCTTAACCTTGTGCTATTTTAATTAATGACACACAACTACATGCTTAAGGGGGCGACTAATGCCAAAAGTAAGTAAAAGGTGTATTTTAAAACACATAGTTTAATGATAAAGAACGTAAATATTTAGATTACAAAAATACTACAGATAGGGGAAAAACCTAAAGAAACCGAGTAACCGAATAGAATTCTTGAAAATAATCTGGTTTATTTAAAAAAAATACAAAATACTAAACAAAAATAAAACTGTTTTAATTCAAATGCTCTAAATTATCAGCGACAGCACCACATTATTTTTTACGAATTATATAGCCAATCTAATGTTTTAGCACAGTAGCCGTATTTTTTTTTTTATTTCATGCCTACATTTTGAATAATTAAATAAAACCCCACCTAAATTGCTCAAAGCCATCATCATCATCAATTGTATCATGCGATTTTCGACTCTAAACCAATGCAAGACGCGCGGGTGAAGTCTGTTATTTTTCTGGCATTAGTCGCACTCTTAAGTATAGGGTGGTGTAGTGGTACGGAATCCTCATTTTGCGAGTCGGCTTCGCTCTTGAATAGTTTTATTAGGTTAGATACTGTTGATAATTTGTTTTGTTATTCTACACTTTACCAATTATCGTACTGGCAATTAAATAAGTGCCTTTATAACGAATCTTTTCTAACACGCAAGTCATCTCGGTAACTTGGTTAATTAATGTTGTTATTTCATTAGTAATTAAATACCTTTATGAGTCCAATACAGTCAAGACGTTCTTCTATTCATCAACATTTTTGGAGTAAACTGTACCTACTGTAACAAAAAGGTTCAACAATACTGAAGGGTGTGTCACGTCACGTCACGTTATCAGCCATAAAACGTCCACTGCTGGACGAAGGCCTCCCCCTTAAAAGAGGGGTGTTGCCATAATCCCCACGCTTGGCAGGTGACTTGGGGATCGCAGAATGCTCACCACCGTTAACCAAGAGGACGCTGCTGCCCGTCCTCCGGTGGGTCTGGTTGCAGTTTAAGGACATACCCAGGTAAAGGGGAAGGGTGTATATGTACTCATAATTATGAAAACTTTTACTATGGGACCAACACAAACCGCGAAAAAAAACAGCTGTTTCATACAAAAAATTCATTTCATTTGTCATTTTCGGGGTTGTCTCCATAGTAAAAGTTGTTCATAATGATGAGAACATACATATCCCTACAGTATTGTTGAAACTTTTTGTTATACCAATATCCAAAAACTGGCAAAATTTGCTTTCGTTTCGGAGGGTTTGGAGGATTCGGAGGAGGTTTGATTGGAGGATTTGGAGTTTTTCTCCAAAAAGGGGAGTTTACTGCTCCATTTATCGGTCGATTTTTACAATATTTGGGAGTAGAATTCGGTACTTCATTCTAATTCAGAATATGAGCATAATCAATCAAGAGGTTGTCAAGATATAAGGTCATGTGTGAGGTCTAGATCTTACTGTTTGCAGAATTACTAGTGTAGGAGGTTAAGTAAGTTAGATAGTTAATTAATATGCATTGTGTAAAGGCTTTAATTTAAAATGATTAAACTGGTTTTCCCCGTAACTCTATTGATTTAATTTCGCGGTACTTGGACGCCTCCGTAGAACGCCTTTTGGTGACGCGAACTCCGTTACGTTGGATTTACCAAGTAAAGGCCACTTCACGGTCCCGTAAAAGAATGCTCGATCAATGCGTCTATACTCCATACGCATTAATATAATATAATTAAATAATTGTATTGTATTGGTGGACATTTCATACAGCGGTAGCGTCATCTAGCACCATACTGAGCAAATCTTGTATTATGGAAACCAGATATCTGATAGAATACTTGTATACATTTTTTTTATTGTAAATAAGTAGTTGCTTGTAATACGTACTACACCCAGACATAGAACAAACATCTATGTTCGTCACTTAAATGTTTGCCCACGTTGGGGAATAGTGGGGATCGAACCCACGCCCTACAGCTCTGAAAGCAGACATGCTATCAACTGACCTATAAGGCAGTAATTATGTTACAGACTAACCCTATATTAAATATCTATATTATGAAAAAAAACCTGTAGCGCGAATACTGCTCTGTAAGTATGTCGCTAATTTGACGTGTCGGTCATAGCTTAGGTATTAGACGAATTTGAGTATAATACCGTTTTTATCGAATTTTACTAATTTATATGTCAAATTTATCGATCGTTAAGAACGGTACTCGCACTTATTCATAAAAAAATGTCTTTCCCCATCGACAAATTGTATGAAATATAAATCCAAACATCATCATCATCATTGACCCTTTTCCGTCTACAAGAGATGATTTATGTAGCGTCCAAAGAACATCTGCGCTATTCTGGAGCGGCAGATGCGGTCACATTTTACGCAGATATACCTGCGAAGAAGTCCTGGGTAATGTCCTTAAACTGCAACCAGACCCACCGGAGGACGGGCAGCAGCGTCCTTTTGGTTAACGGCGGTGAGCATTCTGCGATCCCCAAGCCGCCTGCCAAGCGTGGGGATTATTGCACAACCCTCTATTAAGGGGGAGGCCTTCGTCCAGCAGTGGACGTTTTATGGCTGATGACGACTGCGAAGAGGGTGGCAGTTGGCTGTCGGCGCTTATGAGCTATCCCATCAAACAAGACCAGGCTGCAGCGTCATGAACAGATACCGTCCGCGGTAACTTTTCTCCAGTGAACACGGTCCTCTGCGACTCACATAAAAAAAAACATAACCTATGCGTAATATGCGTAAAACCTATTTATTGTAACTGCTCATTTACATAAGTTGTGTAACTTACAATCAGTGCCGTAAATAGCCTCTTATGCGCCCGGTGCCTGGGCACCGCTGGCACCGCCCTACTTACGACACTGCTTACAAACGGGAAGATTTGGATTCGATCCCGGTCCCGTACAATAATTGTTTTTGGAAAGTAAACCTACATATTTCCGAAGCAGAAATTCAATGGGGTCTGAGAATTCGCCAACTTGCACCGGGCCAGGCATCATGGTGCAATAATTCGAGTAAAGAACCTAATGCCCAGTGGGATGTTAAACCAAATTCAGTCACATGATTACAGACATACGTTAGTGTGTCGCCAAGTTAGTAATAATACAAAGGCAACAAATCGGCCGAAGGTAGCACACGAACCATTTCAAGCCACTTTCGACCCCCACCTATAACTTTTAAATCTATTCGACCTAGAGTCGTGTGATTTTGCGTGCTCTTTTATTTATTTACGTAAATACGTTTTTGTATATACGTCACACACACACACACACACACACACACGTACATACGTATACGTATACGTATGTGTATATACGTATTTACGTTCAATTACAATCAATTATTCAAAAATGTTGAATTTGACGAGCGTATTATAATTGACTAAAGGTCGCCCGCGACTTCGTCCGCGTACGGAAGAAATTAGGCTCGCTCCCAAAATTCACCACGTTTTACAAAAATCCTCCCACTCAATACCACCCACTCTCCTCCCCCCTTGAATGAACTACCCAAATATCAATGTTCATCACTATAACTTCAAAAACAAAGGACTTTCATACAAACGTTTTCCCCCCTTTAGGGGTCGAATTTCTAAAAATCCTTTCTTAGACACCTTCTTACACCCCTCAGCATCGAGACGAATATACCCTCCAAACTTGAAGTCTGTACGACGAGCGGTTTGGGTTGCGTTGCGTTGTCAGTCAGTTAGTCAGTCAATCAGTCAGGACAAAGCCTTTTATATATATAGATAGATAACGTTCGTATAATGGGGCTTCTAAAGAAAGTTTACAAAAAAAAACATTACGTAACAAAATTTTACGCAAAAAATAATGATAACCAGCTCTAGAACGCACAAGGTCATTTTTAATAAAAATTTATTAGGTAGGTATGTCCTGGTACGATTTTTTGAAAATCTTGTTCGTAATATTTAAAAATTCTAATTTTATTCATCAATATTCAAAATACAAGAAAATTTATCAACGAAGCACTTGTGTTTTTATAAAAAAATTGTTAAATTAAAAACTCTATGTATTTTAAAGTAGGTAGTTATTTTAAAAGGAGTTTAATGGATGCTAATTTTAGTATAATTTTAAACCAGGTAATGTTCAATTATTCATTAGCTAATTTATTACTTAATTATCTTACATGTTACTTTAAACTACGTAATTTTATTTCGTTATTTGAAAATAACCAAAGATCAGTTTCGAGAAATGAGCATCTAAGACAACCTTAAATATTTTTTTGTATCTATCTGGCGTACAAATAATCACCAGCAGGCCTAACATGCGCACCGCGAGAAATTTTTCTCAATTCTACAAAATAGGACAAGGCTACGAATCTGTATAAGTTTGTCTCGTTTTCGCACGACATAAAGACACGACAAAATTTTCTCGCGGTGCGCATGTTAGCCCTGCAAGCTATTCCATAGAGATGAGTGAAGACTTGGGACCGGTTCAGTACCAGTAACCTACGATATGCACAAAAGTATATAAAAAAGTACAAATAAATAAATATGAAAATATGAAAGTAAGTTTATGAATGTCACCACACAATAATATGTAATGTACTTACTCGTACGTCTTTAATAATACAAGGTCAACTCTAAAACTCTAAAGACCTTTTGCAGGCGGCTTCTATGCATTGTTACAAACAACTTTAGTTAAGTACACGAATTTTGAAAATTCACAAAAAACAGCATTTCCATACAACATTATTGACCTTGGACATAATGTGTGTGGTGATGTGTGTTCCACACAAATGTTCTAGGTTCTTTGACTACTTAGGCCTTCTTTTGACATGTGTCATTCAGGTATATTTAATAAAGAATGACGAATACTTCAATTCCTTACTATTTTTTATAGTATTTTACAGATTATAGTATAAGATAAAAGATGACCCTACAGAATGTTTTATGGTGTTTGATATAGTAAAATACACGGCACCTACTAAAGATACCAACGCCTTAGATTCCTAAATTGGTACAAAAAAAAATGTACCAAATCTTCAAAGGTAAAAAACTTTCTTTTTCTTTTTTCCTGCCTTAAGCCTTGAACTACAACAAACTACAAACAATTATTGTTCTAATATTTATGTGTAGTTAGGTGTAATGATTAAAAATAATAATTATTATGATTAAAAATATTAGACAAGTACATCACTAAGTAGTCTAACTAGTATTTGTAGTTTGTTGTAGTTAAAGGCTTAACGCAGGAAATAAGAAAAAAAAAAGTACATCACTCGCCTATGTTTTTATGTTATAACTTACAGAACCATAGAACTGAGTTTCGTACCCCACTGATATTTTTTTACTAAAGTAACAATCATTTATCACGTAGTGTTTCAACTTATTCAGTACACTTAAGCTTTAACACAGTTTAGTTTTATTTAACAGTTTTATTATAAAGAGTGGAACGAATAATACATTCAAGGTTTTCAGTAAGGTTGTTCCACTATTGGATTCAGGGTACCTTTTTAATTGTGCATTGAACAGCGCCATCCTGTTAACTAGGTGATGAAGGTAGAGTGCGATCAGATCGTAGTAATGATCAATTAAACCAGAATCGTCGAAGCATGCAGAGCTCTAATTTGCATTGTTTTCTATGGATTTGAACGGCCTTACTTAAAAAAACTTTTCAACCGTTAGTCACTGCTTAAGATGCTCTGCCATCTTCTCTCTGACGTGAAGTTGCACGTGCTAGAAAAGGACAGAGAAGTTTAAGCAGTGACTAAGAGAATCGAGATTATTATAGGTAAGGCCGGAACTGTCTAAGGTTTGCATTGACCGCCATCTCGCCTGATGTTTAAGGTTTCTTTATTCCAAAGTTGCGCCTCGAAAAATCAACTATTTTTAATGCCAAAAAAGTTTTTTTTCCAAAAAAATATATTAAGTTACAGAGTTAGTTACTTCTTTGATTGAAAACACGATTAATTATACTTTCCTTGATTGAAAAAATCTGTAACTGTGCCTATTTGTACACTTTACTCAGTTATATATCTTAATTAAAGCACATAGCCACATAAAAAAAAAAAAAAACATAATAGTTTTTTAGAGAACTTCTTAACTTAGATCTTTGGTCGAAAAATTATGAATGTTGATACTTTTCAAGTAATCTGAGAAGAACTTCAAAACTCGAAGTAGAACAGTAGTCTTTATCTTTATATAGACGTTAGGCGATGGTCAAATTCAAATTATAGTGTGTCCACCCATGTAGAATATTGTTTACCGCATCTTTAAGGCTAAAGTAGCCACTTTAGCCCCGCAGGCATGTAAAAGCTGTTTATAATGAAGAGTAAAATGATCCTTTCGGCTTAGTTCTACCGGTTCAACTATCCCAGTACACACGCATCCGGGCAACTTTTTATGACTCAAGTTCTGTGTAGTCAAAGAACAAAACCTTAGCTCAATAGTTCCGGTTTTGTCTTGTTTCAGTCGACGACAGCTATGATTATGATTAATTCGATTATCAAATTATCCAATCATTACTTTTTGCTTAATCGTCCGATTAGATCAGTGTGGTTAACCAATGATGTGATTAGTCTGAGCAATTGCTACTGTTGATGAGCCAAAATAGTGTTCTGGTTAAACCATTTTAAATTTTACCAACGTATAACTTGAAAAAACCGAGTATTGACCAAAGTTATATATTTATTTTTATTTGGGCAAGCAATCAAATATTTAACTACTAACTTACTCCATAAGAACAGAAGAATTATTTCTAGACCGATGGAAATCTAGAGAAAATCCAAATACTCAAGCCCAGTGAAGTACCAGTCGGCAGTGTATCAGCACGCTGGCGGCATTGCCACGTTGAATAGCCATACTTATTGCTTATGGGTTATGCCAAATAAACTACCATTTTGATCACGCGTCACTTCGTTGCTAGGCTCCCGGATAACTTTTTCAAAATTAGATGAGCTTCCGATCCCTACGGACCCAATGTCTCACCACCAAAGGGCTGTGATAAGTGTAACCACCGCCAATATTAGAAACTAATGCTTATTTCAAATCAAAATATTATAAAACTACTCTAAATAATTAGTACACTTCGAATGGGATAGGTTACCACGACATAAAACGAGCAATGTTGTTTCATTACAGGCTAGAGAAGAACAGCCTCTCAACTTCGATGACAATTTTACACTGTTCGCAAAAAAATATTGTCGCAGAAAAAATAATTTGTATATTTTTTTTTACGTGGAACAGTAGTAGTAAGCCTAAAAAAACGAATTGTACGTCTTGTGTCATCATTCAGAACAACTTTTACTACGGGACAGAAAACGGAAATTTTCGATTTAAACTAAGTACCTATACTAAAGTTACAGAAGTGTCACTAGATTAAAACAATAAATAGGTGTAAGACTACTAGCCTTTTATTGCATAGGACACATAAAAAATCATTTGAGGTGGGTATTAGTCTAACGTCTAGTCTAGTATTAGTTTCTGAAACGTGGTCTTTAACTGCTGGCCTTTTGGAGAAACTCAGAGTCACACAACGAGCAATACAGAGAGCTTTACCTACTCGGAGTTACTTTGCGCGATAAAATCCGGAACGAGAATATTCGCCAAATATCCATAGTCACTGACATAGCTCGCAGAGTTTGCAAGTTGAATTGGCAATGGGCAGGCCACATCGCTCGAAGAACTGATAACCGTGGGAATGAAAGGTTCTTGAGCGGCGACCGCGAACCGGAAGACGCAGCGTAAGAAGGCCTCCCACTAGGTGGACAGACGACATTGCAAAAGTCGCGGGCAACCGGTGGATGCAAATGGCAGGTTGTCGTACAGTATGGCGGTCTAAGGGGGAGGCTTTCGTTCAGCAGTGGACGTCTCTGGGCTGATTATGATGATGATGATGATGATGATTAGTCTAACTCTAACCTAGCTAACTAGTCGTTAATTGGAGACTGCTGATTCGGGTTCAAATCCTTGGCTCGTGAGCCAATGAGCTCTTTGTAGTTTATGTACGGATTTTCATACCACTAGCAAAGTAAGCGGAGCATTGGTAGTCAACGGACCCATCTTGCAACTGGCCTCGCGATGGTGACGATATCGTTATATCGTCACCATGGCGGGTCGAACCTAGACCAGATTAGCACATAACCGAGTTAGATGGCACAGTTACAGAGAGGCCTAAACCCGCAACAGTGGGATTAGAAAAGCTGTGGTGGTACATCTTTTCGCTGAAGGATAACATTTGAGGACACCTGCATACGTCAGAAGATGACATTTTTTGTACATAATAATATTGTATAGACTTGTGCACTCTTTTTCTCTTGTCCCTCCAGTCTCATTGAGCCTCTTCACAGTTCTGTTCCTTCCTAATCTGTAGTGGCACCCAATCTGACAAGGGTATAAGTGGGTTTCTAGATGAGCCGACACATTCATCATACGCTGTTGATGACAGACGGAGCGAGACGACCAGCTTCCTGTAATTCCTGAAAACCGAACTGAGTTATTATGACACTATACTTACTCGTATTCATAATCAAATGGACTAAAATGACAGATTGAAATGTGTTTTTACAAAATAATGCTGCCTGCTAAAAAACCAAAAAATCCGTAGTGACGGATATTGTGGTCAATTCTGAAGGTTTAAGTTGACAGAACTAAACTAACTAAAGTATTGCTGTCCTTAGCTAACATGCCTAGTAATTAAGTGACAGCAATATTTTAATTAGTTTAGAACTGTCAACTAAAACCGTCAGAATCGACCACATTGTTAAGTTCATATCGTTCAAAAGAATCATTGAATAATTATAAAGTGCCGTTAAACATTTAAAGTGCTGCCAATGTAAGTGCAGGTAGAAAAGGGAAAACATATTGTGTTAAAAATTTGTTCTGTAAATTGCTACACGGAAATGTAACATAATTTTCATGATTTATAACTTTGGAAAGATTGAAATCATACATTATCAGGAACTACACCTTTTACAAAGACTAATATAAATATATCGAAGTAGTTCATTGGTGTATTGGTAGATAAGTTTGTTAACATAAGTTAATAAAAAGATTAAGTTTCTTAACATTTATGTTAAGTTACGCTGTTCCTTTTTGCGGTTTCAGGGTTGACCCCATAGTAAAAGTTGTTCATAATGATGAGTACATACATACCCTTTAGTATTGTTGAACCTTTTTGTTACACGTTGTATATTAGAATAAATTGGAAATATCGTTGTGTTTAAACGCGAGAGAAACACTAACAATCTAACAGCTACATTTCGAATTTGATAAAGGTTTTTGAGTAAATTAGGATCAGAGACCACAACAATATGACAGTTATACCAATACTCGTAACAATTTTATTGCTTTGTTGTGGTTTTCGATTATTATATTTAGACGTATTATTATTTATATTTGTCTACTAGAGGTCGCCCGCGACTTCGTCCACGTACGGAAGCAATCCAGCCCGCTCCCAAAACTCACCACTATAAATCATCCCGAGTAATTTTTAGCCCCCCAAAAATATCAATTATCATCGCTATAACTTCAAAAACAAAGAACTTTCCATGCAACATTCCACCCCCCCCCCCTTGGCCCCCCTTAAATCGTCCATGTTAAAAAAAAATGAAAACAGCATTTTATATTTTAAATTAACTATCCAAATACAAATTTTCGTGATTAAAAGTCCAAAAACAAAAGACTTTCATACAAGCGTTTCTCCCCCTTCCAATTAGGGGTCGAATTTCGAAAAATCCTTTCTTAGTATACCCCTCCGCATCGAGACGAATACACCCTCCAAATTTCAAGTCTGTGCGACCAGCGGTTTGGGCTGTGCGTTGTCTGTCAGTCATTATGCCAGGAAAGAGATTCTTATAGTAGATGATGAAAATCTGACTGACATCCAGACCTTTAGTGGAAAGAAATTGGCCAGCACGCTGGCAGCGCTACCATGCTAATCAATGATTAATTATATATCTATATAATACTAATAGATTTACCGTCTTATGCATAAAACACTAAAAAGTATTACAAACTTCTTCTTCAAAGTCTTCTTTTTTCACACTCAAATCGTAATTCGAAAGAAATTTGACAAAACACTTTTTAACTAAAATAGGTTTGAAATACGTTTTAGCGTTTAATGCATATGACGGGTAGTATCTAGGTATAATCATAGAACGCTGTGAGAAATTTCCAACAATACTTATTTATCTAACATAATTATTTTAGACGTTAGCCCCAAAGTAAGCAAAGGTTGTTGATAGAGTACCTAACTTATTTACTTTTAGGTAATCCGAGTAAATACATTATACTTTTAACAAATATTACTTTTCGTTGAAAGTAAGTATGTAGATTTTATTATGAGTAACTACATTCACCCTATAGGTATCATCTTTGTCGTCATCTGTGCTCTTCACAGCCCCAACTCTAACCAATCCCCTTTTAGCTTTAGACAGAGAATAGGTACCAATGTAATATTCTATTGCGCCGGCTTCAGATACGTAATCTATACCTTAGTCTATAAAATGTTTTTGTTACGGATGAATGGTCAGGTTTATCAACACCGCAAGTTAAAATGGTGCTGCCTGTCACGTATCGAGGTAAAACGGCATGTGCTTAGATTTATTACCATTTAGGTATTGCTATTTACTTCTAATGGTATGTACTGAGTGCCTACAGGCGTTGCTACTGTTAATATAATCTGTGGCCGAGTCTTGATTGACCTCGGCGTGTACCGACCAGCGTAGGCGTCTACAAGATAATGTTAGAATTTAGTCCAAGACTCTATCAGCAGTCTTTTGCTTATTATAAATATAATATACCGATAATATGTAATATATAAAAATATAATATATAAATTATAATATACCTACTCTTTTGCTATTAAGTATGCATATCTTTGTATGCTTTTTGGCCGACTTCAAAAAAGGAACTTTTCAATTTGACACGTATGTAGGTAAGTAATAAATTTGGAAACTTTGATTCACGGGTCCGTTTCGAACATAACCATTTTTTTTCTTGCACCATTGACTTGCACCATCAGTGGTGCAGATGCAACTGCTTTGTATCATTTGCACCATTAATGGTGCAAACAAAACTACACTTACTATAATACTACTAAACGCTTGTTGCGTTTGCACCATTGATAGGGAAAACAAAAAACAGACATTGATTCTATGACTGAACAAGTCTTTAAAAAAATCTCAAACTTCAAACAGACTTTAAACATGGGTCAAGCTCAAGTCAAGGGAGTGTAAAAATCAAATAGGTACCTACTCTCGCGCTGGGCCTCACGACGTATGGGAAGGGGATGTGTCCCCCTGGTGGCGGATGGGGGTACGGTACCGACCCCCATCCACGACCAGGTACAGCTTAGCTAAGCTACTGGCTAAGTCCGATGGGCTTGCTGACCGAGTAGGGTCCTCCGACATTTTGGGGGTTGTGCGAGGGGCTGACGACCACATAAAAAAAGCTTGTTACGAAACCGAAAAGAGGAGTGTGAGTAGAGTAGTTTTTTTCTTTTACTTTGGGATTGTTTTACATTTGACCGGTTTTTATATTACCTCAATTTGCACTATGATCGTACTAGGTTTAATGAGTATGAGATGAAGGTTTTTATGAAAGAGCAAAAACAATAAATCATTAAAATAACACGTTTCTTATATCCCCCTTATTTGTTTATTTTTAATAGGCAAATAATCACATTAAGCTACATTGGGATCTGTGGTTGTGGTTGCCACAACTTTGGCAGGATCATAAAAATAAAAACTCTAGTGTAAAAGTGGCCAGTGAAAAAGACTCTATTAATTTTCCGCATCCTCTACTTCATTTAAAATTCGACCTTATGTGGCCAAATTTAATCGGCATAATTGAACCCAAAGCGCACTGAACTGAGTTGCAAACTTTTTTCTTTGAAGGTTAAACTTAAATGTTTCCGTCTGTCGACACCAGTGCCGCATGTTGCGCCAGAAGTGTGCGCTGAAATGGCTGACGCACACTTGCCGCAGCGGTGCGCAGTCTGCGCAGTGCATGTTATTCTACTAATGGGGATCCACAATGCGATTTTTACCGCTAGGTGGCGCATCGCCGGTGCGGCCATAGTCACTGTCAATCTCATACATTTTTTTGCTTGTTTCTGCAATTTAATGGTTGTACAGTTATTAGAGTCGAATTACCAGGGAGAATCTGCATAGAAATTCTTTGCCTTGCTAATAAAACCTCTGTTCAACAATAAATATAAACAACTAACTTACAAACCTATTTTCAGGTCGTCCACAGCTGCATAGATTCTGAAAACAAGGCACAGTACTCAGTATTTTTCCTTGGATTAGATTATCAACAACACCCTCATCAAGAGCAGATAGATAATAATTATAAGCAACGAGTAACAAGAAAACTTTATTTTGCCACATCCGGACCGCCGATAGCGCCCATCTTAGCAATAAGTTTTGCCTGTGGAACCTCATAGCTTTGAAAGAATGTTTAAAAGGTAAGTGTAATTAGGCATATCTTCCAGTCCCTATATACACAGCTCAAAACAATATTTTTTCATTACTTTCACACACAAAGTCGAAGATTTTTTCCGTATGCTGACAGAGTCGCGGGCGACCTCTAGTCTATCACGTAACAATAGAGTCTACAGCTCCGAGCCTTGGATGCTTAGTTGTAAACGTTGTCACTAGACGTTTCCTTTATGCACCTTTGTGAATCAGCTTGAAGCTCGGATGCTGGTGTTGGACTCGAAACGTCATTAGCATTAGCAGGTAAACCACTCCGACTCACACCTACTAGACCAAGATAATCTTGACTGTGAGTGATGCGGTCGCAGACGTCACAGCGGCTCGGGCTTCATAAACCTACTTACTCGTAACTTATTTTCACTATGAGCAAGTTACCCTTCTTGTCTATCTGCTTGTAGAAGAGAGAGAGCTAGATCCTCCAAGGCTTGTAGTCAGTTGTTGTCATTAGCCTGTATTAAAGTGTTAGATAACCAAAACGTCAATATTTTCGTAGGTACATCACATGACGACGTCAATTTAGTACATTACTTCTGACAAAATGTCAGGTTTAAGACACGTACCTATGGAAGGCCGACTGTGAAGATAATAGTATCTACATCTCGCCTTCTCCTAACGGTAGCAGTGCCAGTATTTGGGAACCCTTAGTTCCTACCTCTATGTTGGGAACTAAATCCTGCGCCACATTGCTCTGCGCTCCACGCTGAGATACCTATTAGATATCAAACCTCTTCATTCCCAGTAATTTCTCTGGTAACATTGCCCTTCAAACCGAAATAAAGTAATGCTTCCACACTTCTGATTGGCAGTTGAATAATTGGCAAAGGCGTGGTACTTCTCTAGGCGGTCTCTGCGAATACAATCCTAACAGGTCTTTCGTTGTATAGTACCACAGAATAAATAATAGTACTACGTACAGAGAGTTCACTCCGGAAAGGAATTGAAATAAATAAGGACTCTATCTACTAGGCAATAAAGTAGCAATTCAACTCGCACAGCGCTGGATACCGCTCGCTATATTCACCTAGATATACCGCTCTCTTTCTATCACGTATGATTAGTTACGTGTGACGAGGCTAGCGTGCGGACTTCAGCCTTACAATGTCCTCCCTGACGGAGCGCCGGCCGAACATACCTAAACTGCGGAGTGACACACCCCAAGATAGTGTACTTAAACCGCAATGCGCAGCGTTTTGCCAAATGTATTGTTGCCTGAACTCTGGAACCACTGGCTTCTTCGCGACGAAGGTCGGGCGTCACACTTAAACACCGCGTTCGTGGAACCGAGTGGTTCCGACTTTTTGTTCGTAAAAGTGGTAACAAACAAAAAGGCATGAAATAAAAACCGTTAATAATTACATCGCAGATCAAATGGAGTGGGGCGGTTTTTAACAGGGAAAGGACGTCTTTTTGTGAGTTAGTGTGAAATAAAAAACTAAGGTTACTTACATCAAGGATGTCCTACGGGACCCTATTACAAAGCCATCCCGTCTGTTTGAATGTCCTGCTTCTTATGACCAAAGAATAAAAAGAGCGAAAACTTAAAAAATATATTTTTTTGTAATAGTGCACTGTGCAAGCTCTACATGTGAATATAAAAAACTGGACTAGTCCGAGTAGGGTTCGCACTAAGGAATACATCTGGAGGCATGGCACGGAAGTGCCTACTGCCTCCCTGAGCAGGCGCGGACCCACCGTAGTGGGCACGGTGACCCTTAGGACTGTGGTGCCAGGGTGGGCACCCAAATTGAGGTCGCTATGCTAATAGGCTAGATGACTGGTTTTTTTTACTATCCTATTAAAATACATTTTAGGGACTACAGCCCATAAATAAAGCCGATTAATGAAAATAAAATGAACATCTGATTAAAAATAAGCAACTTATAAGCATTTTAATATCATGCTAGACAGAGAAGCGAAACAGCAAATCGTGACGTCACTTCTCTGTACGCCATATAAATTCTATTGTGACAAGTAAGGCGTGACGTCATTTTTTGTTTTGTGGGAAAGGGACAGAGTTGTTTCTAACAAAATCTTTAAACGCTCATATATCAGAACATTAGTAACCGATTAAAATTATTTTTTCAATAAACATACTATATTTACTTAAATTCTTCATCAAAGCTATTGGTTTCAACGATATAAACATTAGTCATCAACCCTTTTGTTATCATAGTAATTTAAAAAAAAAAGCATGTATGATTTGGCTCGCAGTATATTACACACATAAATGCATTGTTAGCGACTGGCCCTTTTGCAATTGCCAATGAAGCCGAGTCATCAGAGCATCATTAAATTCACCTTTGTGCATACACGTATGGAGGTGGCAAGCCTACCGTTGTTTGTAAGTAACGTAGTATGTATGTTTGCTTTCATAAGAATAAGTAGGTAAGCATTCATACTAACAGGAATTTGTTTAATTAGTATGAAAGTTTACTCGAAAGTGTGATAAGCGTGTTTTGGTTGTCCTCAGCAAAAGGTGGGGGAAAAAATTGGCTTCTCCATTTGTTTTTTCTGTTTGTTTTGTGATATTAACCCCCGAAATATACGCCAATGGCCATAAGCCTATACCACAACCTTTTTTGTGGGCTGGATCCGCGCCTGTCACCAAGTCGACCTACAGGCGCACGGCCGTACCATCCTTTTCGAAGCAACTGCCCTCTATACCTTCGTTGTGGGTAAAGCTAGAAGTCTGAAACTTTTACTAAAGGCATGTCACATTTTGCCCTAGTTCATATAAGGAAGTAAGTATGGGACATTTGTACAACTAGGCCACCAGCGTATGGGAAATGTTCTAAGCCTTTATTGTACATGCATGCCTGGTGACACAAAATTCTAGCTCAGCCCGTTTTTTGCATTGTTAACGTATTTTTTTTCTATTTAAGAGCCTTTTTATTATCAGTCTTACTTAAAAAATCTTTTCAACCGTTAGTCACTATATTTCTCCATCCATCTTCTCTCTGACGTGAAGTGTAACATGCAAGAACAAGACAGAGAAGTTTAAGCAGTGACTAAGAGAATCGAGATTATTTTAGGTAAGGCTGTAAGCATGCTGTAAATATCTAGGTAAGTATGAAAGTAGGTAAGTATGAGCTATGAAAGTTATCTATTATTTCTAAGCTAAGAGCTAACTCATTCAAGCTTTACCTACGTGAGTATATTTATGTACTTACTGTGTTGAGTGAGAGTAGACAAAATTAAACTTTGATATCATAATTTGTATTTCATCTATTTAGCGATTTGATGGAATGCCGCGCTCAGCTAGTACAACCAAGTACCAAGGATTCTACAGCTCAATTAGTCCACTCGTTTCTTGTGTCATAAAAATTACCCGTAAGACAAAAAGCTAATACCAAAGATAATAAAATACTATAGGTACTTAAAAAATATGTAGGTAAGTACGGAATGAGAATGACTCACGCTGATCTAATTTTAGTTCCTGTTAGAATTGATTTGATACACGAGTTCCGTATCGCCACATCCTGTAGAGTAGGTCCTATTAGCAAAAACTTCAAGCCTTAGCAAGCAATAAATTATATACCTTATTACATTAATAATACTTCTCGTTATACATTAATAATTCTGTATTATGTACCTCTAAGCGCTCGTGGCGTAGCTTGTCCAGGTGATTCTAAACGGTCATCGATGTTAAGCAACGGACGGTCCGGTCAGTCTTCGGATGGGTGACCATGAGTGGCATTTATTTCTGAGCGCTACCGTGGGTCGGATGACATGTTAAATTGTTGGTCTCGGTTGTTTGTTCTAGTTTCTATAACAACAACCGTCAGCCATGTCAGAGACTTTCGGGCGGCACATTAACTCTGACACTAGGGTGGCCACCCTATACGAACTTACTTACTTACTAAGCCATTAAGGTATTCTCAGTAAGTAAGTAGGTACAATAGGTAGGTACTTATACTAACATATACATGGTTAGTTCTAATCAGTTAGCATCCTTTTAAAGGCATATTCTGTACATCAAACTAACAACTCTTACTAAAAATTAACAGCTGTTCCATACATTTTGACCAAGGTCGATGAACTTTTTGTATCGAACAGCTGATTTGTTTTTCGCGATTTCTATGTTGGCCCCATTATAAAAGTTATTTGATTTGATGTACAGAATATGCCCTGAAAGTGCATGAAATAGATAGAAGCTAATGGCCCTTAATAGTTAGATTGTTTTTTTTCGCTTGTCAATATTAAGTTATACCCAGATATTGTGGACGATTCTGGCGGTTTTAGTTGACAGTTCTTGTATCAGTATTGCTGTCCTTAGCTAACATGCCTAGTAAAAGAGTGACAGCGATACTTTAGTTAGTTAAGGACTGTCAACTACAACCGCCAGAATCGACCACACTATTAAGTTATAACTGCATTATTTCATACAGAAACGTTTAAAAAACAACTTAAGAAAACCAAAAAAAAAAGGGCAGCGGCAAGTTTTTCCTCACGGTAAAAACTATTCACGGTGTATAAAAAAATCAGCTGATGTGAGTATCCCAAAATTTTGAAAATGGATCGACTGATTTGAATATTTCTTTTTTATTTTGTTCACCGCTATACCGGAGTGGTTTACATAGGAAAAAAATTGGTGGTACGAATACGAAGTTCGTCGGGTCATCTAGTACAATCGTACAGTTTTAGAGGAACCTACCTATAATCTGGAGGCGTGCCGCCGACATGTCAATATTAATTTCAAATTGTTTTTTTATGTTTGAAAGTAATTAGCAAAATATGCAATAGTGACAAGTTATCTGTTGTCTATGTGGCTGATAGGCATCAATGACACTAGCCCAGTCAGGTTCTCTAAAAAAAGGGCATAGCCCCGAAAAAATCTAGGACAAATCTTTCTCCACCTATATATCGCAATTTTGGATTTACACTTAAATTCAAAATCGCGACCAAATTCGAAGTTTGCGTTAGCCACCATCTAGAGAGAACTGCATTATCTCGGCAACTTTTCGAGAATAATCATCATACGACCTGCAGGCTAATCATGTAACTGTTCGGGATCGCGATTCGGATCGCGAATTGTTATAAATGTCACTTGTCACTGTCACAGCTTCACTGTATCACGGAGGGATTTCTCTCGCTATCGTTATCGAACGAATGCATTGATTTCCTTAATTAAGTTAAGCAAATCCGGTGGTCTTTTGGCATTTCATTCTGCCCTGCAGGGTCAAATGAGTTTTGGCAGTGACAGTGACAAGTGTCTATTTTTGACAACTCGTATCCGAATCGCGAACCCGAAAACTTACATGATAGGCCCGCTGAATATTCAACATTTTAGCATTTTTTTGTGCAATCGATATTTACCGAGTAGGTACGGGGGAAATGTAATTGAAATTCAACATTTGTTAATTTTTTATTGACTTTTATATATGCAGCTGTAGCCCTGCAGTTTCACCGGCTCGATGATGAAATACGGTAATAATTATTATAATAAAGTTGCCTTTATGTTATTCCGGGAAATAGCTGTTTTCAATTCGAGTTTTAACCAAATCCCTTTTGAATTGTAACACCTACTGCCATCTATCGTAATCAATGCATACTACGTAGAGAGTCACAGTACTCAAACATAACTTAGAACCATCAGATGCGGTAGAGAGAGCTGATCTGAATGATAGTTGAAATAGTTCGCTTGCATTGTGCCAGATGTCGCTAGTTCATTTGTTTACTACATTCTACATTATATTCATTCATGGTTGTGTTGTGCGTTAGACTTTTCTTTTCTCTTTTTTTTTAATTTAATACGTAGGTACTTTACGTTATCAAAATGTAGTTCTAAATCGACCAACACAGTGTGATTAAGTACAATTTAAAAATGTTATTAAAAATAGATCAAAGTTGGACCTCAACAAGAAATAGGTGATGAACGTATCAACAATCAAGAGGTTTGTGGATGTTTTATTTATACAAAGAGGCATTATGTTTATGTACGACTGTACGTGTTACAAAAAATAATTAAATTGTGTTTAAGAACTGCATGTCAATACCTACTTATTGTGAGTAAACTTCTTTCGAGTGCATAGGCAGAGGTGAATGAACTCTGCGTAGGTACGTATCTAAGTTCGGATGGTTAAGGGGCGCGCTGCACTTTTCGACTCGTCGTCATGGATACCGGTCGGTTCCGGTGTGGTCCCGGCACCGAGCCCAGCCGGTCCGGGATCCGCTGTACCAGCCCATTGTCCTTATTTTAGCAGGTTAGCGCGATGCCACAGATTATTGTACAGTCTACAGATAATGTGACTTATTACCTATCTATTTATTTTTATTACAAAGTAAAAACACTGTAAGCTAACATAGACAGGACAACTATCAACAGGGTCAGGACTTTGAATTTTATAATTATAGGTATATAGGTACATAATGACTGATTGTTTGACCTGGGTATGTCCTAAAACTGCATCCATCAGAACAGCCGGAGGACGGGCAACAGCGTCCTCTTAGTTAAGGTAGGTGAGCATTCTGCGATCCCCAAGCCACCTGCCAAGCGTGGGGATTATGGCAACCCCTCCCAATTAAGAGTGCGACTAATGCCATAAAAATATTAGATTTCACCCGCGCGTCCTGCATTAGTTTAGAGTCGAAAATCGCATGATACAATTGATGATGATGATGACTTTGAGCAATTTAGGTGGGATTTAATTTAATTATTCAAAATGTAGGCATTAAATAAAAAATATAAACGGCTACTGTGCTAGAACATTAGTATGGCTATGTAATTCGTAAAAAATAATTTGGTGCTGTCGCTGATAATTTAGAGCATTTGAATAAAAACAGTTTCTTTTTTGTAGGTAATTTGTTTTTTTTTTTTTTAAACCAGATTTTTTTCCAAAATTTTATTCGGTTACTCGGCTTCTTTAGGGTTTTCCCATACCTGTAGTATTTTTTTAATTTGAATATTTACGTGCTACTTATATCATTAAACTATGTGTTTAAAAATACACCTTTTTCTTACTTTTGGCATTAATCGCCCCCTTAAGGGGAGACCTTCGTCCAGCAGTGGACGTCTTCCGGCTGTTGATGTGATGTATGTATATCCAGATTGTATGTATTATCTATGTAATGACAAAATTATGATGAACCAGTTAAATAAAAAATAAAAACTACTGTACCCATTTAGGTTACCAGCAATGATTTGAAGGTTGATAGGGGGGTATAGAAATCATTGCTGGTAACCTGAATGGGTACAGTAGTTTTTATTTTTTATTTAACTGGTTCATCATAATTTTCAAGGTCAAACAATCAGTCATTATGTACCTATATACCTATAATTATAAAATTCAAAGTCCTAACTGAGTTATCAACGCACAGCGTAAATCGTCCTAGAGACATGAAATTTGGAGGGTGTGTTCTTTGTGAAGTGTATTTTATTTCAAAACTGATTATTATTGTCTGTGGTTGTTCGTTATGCGACGCACTTCACTAAGTCGGCCATACCCGTCGACGAAGTACGAATTTTAATTGTACCTACTAGATTTATTCGAAAAAAGAATACCAAAACTTCAAGGGCGTGAGCTGCCAAAATTATCAATCTAATTTAGACAAAGCATAGTACCTACCTACACCACTACACATCAAGACAAATACACCCTCCAAAATTTCAGATCGGTACGTCCAGCGGTTTACGCTGTGCGTTGTCTGTCAGTCAGTCAGGACAGTGATTCTTATATATATATTATATAGATTGCAGTTTCAGTAACATACACGTATGTATGTAATACACGTATGTATGTAATACATATTATACGTGTCGAATTGATAATAACCTCCCTTTTTTGAAGTCGGTTAAAAAATATTTTTGCCCTCGTGCGAAGCCGGGTCGGGTCAGCTAGTTTATAATAATTATAGTTCTTTTGTATAACATTTTTATTAAGTAGTTTCATAGTCCTTCTGCCTATTTATTGTGCAATAAATGTTTTGTTAGAATGTTTAAATATTTTTGGTAAGAGATTTATTGGCATCCGTAGGTAATTAATTTGCAAATTGATTGATATTTAATTGTTAAGAACAAAAATGCAAAAAATAAGATTTTTCTTTCAATTGGTTGTGTAAATCAAGACCCTGTAATAGTAAACGAAATGTAGGTAGCCACGTAGGTAGTAAAGTATAAACAGTTTTTAGCGTTCCTTGCTGAACGATAAAACCCCTTGTTTCCCGTGAGCACCTACGCGTCTGTGCGGTGTGGTGTTGTATGCCAAAGGAGTGTGTTTGGTTCTCTTTATTTTAATTAAGGTTTATTTTATTTCGTGTTTAATTTTTACATGATATTTTTATAAAATACGTGTCAATCTATTAACGTAAGAATGAAAATGTCTAGAATTAGATTAATCTATAATAACAGCGCAGTCGCACAATCTGAATTTATTTTCTCATGACTATGTATCAAAGAAGTAAAATCCAGTTTAAGATACGAGGGGTTCATTATAAGCCGAAAAATGTTACAACAAGATCCTGATCGTGTATTGTCTCGATTCATACATAACAATAGATGAAACATGGCTTCACCATTACGATCCTGAAACAAAATTACAATCTATGACTTGGAAAATACCATCATCGCCAACTCCTAAGAAATTTAAGGCGAGTCGTTCCGCCGGATAGATCATGGGCTCTCTTTTCTGGGATAGTAAAAGGGTGGTCATGATAGAATATCTCGACCATGGAGCTACTGTAACGGGCTCTTTGTATGCAGAACAAATAAAAAAATGTGTAACGAAATACGCGAGAAACGGCGACGCAAACTAGCAAAAATTGTTTTGTACCAACAAGATAACACACGTCTTGCAAACCATTTTTTAAGAAATTAGGTATTTTAACGCTGACTTCTATGTACATTTTTGAAATATCTAAGTTTGTTCTTAAACAATCTAACATTTTTCAAAAAGCTAGTGGCATAAGTATCCAAGAGTTGCAAAATATGATAAAAGATTGGTTTTTGAACGGCCGCCAAGGTTGGCGCTATTTGATAAAAACTGTTATGCCATGTGTATCACCGTATATAACAAATTACCAGAGACATTAAAGGAACTACCTTATGGTCAGTTCGCAAGAAATTAAAGATGTGGCTTTCAGAAAAATGTTTCTATTGCTTGGACGAGTTTCTAAACAAGCACAATGTAATATATGCTAATATTTAGGGTTATCTGTGACATTTCCACATGCCAATGAACGGCAAAATAGATTGGACTACACCTATCAATACGATCATAATAATTGTACTCTATTTTTGGTGGAGTAAATTCCATTTCATTTCGATAATGCCCCGGCTCACAAGTCCGCTGTTTATATATTTATTTAATCCAAATTACATCTATTATTACAGGCATTCCCTAATTCATAGTTGCTATGGCTGCAATTCGTGATGCTGGCTTCGAAATACTTGAGCATCATCCATATTCACCCGACCTTGCCCCTAGTGATTTCTATCTATTTCCGAGGTTGAAGGAGTCTCTGAGAGGACAGAGCAAAAAAAAGATAAAGCAGTAGTCGCTGCAGTACAGGAGTTTTTAGGTGCTCAGGATGAAGAGTTTTTTAAGTTAGGAATTTTAAGCTCAAAAAAAAGATATTCCAAGCGTATTACGCTAAAAGTCGACTATATCGAAAAATAAAATAACATTTGATAAACGGTACTCATTCTCACTTGTTATTGAACGCCCTACGTAATATAGCTACCAGAAATTCACCTACCCATTTTATTTTTTTATAAATGTATAACACTGGCTTTGTTATCAAAGATCGTGAGAAAACCTGCATATTGTACAAAATAGAAATTCAATGACATATGAGTTCGACAACCGTAAAAGTCGCGGGCAACCGTTGAATGCAAATCGGAAGTTGTCGCACAGTGTGGTGGTCTAAGGGTAAGGACTTCGTCCAGCAGTGAACTTCTCCGGGCGATGATGAGTTCGACAACAATTAACATTATCCGTATGTAAGCATAATTTTTCACAGTCGTTTCCTTCGCCGAAAAGCCAGTGGTACTAAAATCTGTAATACGGGTTCGGGACCCGCGACCTCACGATCCTACGTATAGCAGTCTTCCCATCAGGCTACCACCACACATAGCACCCCATACATAGCTACGGAACCCTAGCATAATTTGACAGGATCACTATAGCACGCTTGCAATAAGCATTTTATTTACGAATCAATGTATTCTGGCTAACTTCATCTCCACAGTCGAAGCTTGGAGTTCACTGTGGCAGGCTGAGCTCAGAGGTGCATCAAATATTTCTTGTAAGTTATTCAACATTTTATTTTAGTAAACATGTATTCATTTTTATTGAAGTGGTAACACACTCTGTACCTTTACATACATTACTTATACAGAAATGTCCTTTGTCCTCTATATGCCTGTAGTTTAATCAGTCGTTCAACTTCTTAAAGTTTCATCCATTTCTAGCTGTTCACTGCGATCATACATGTAAACTTTCAACCCTTTTACATAAGTTGTATGACTTATACTCCAAGCTTTACCTACTTGACCAGTTTCGGCTTCATATAGATCAAATAGTTTCCGAGATTATGTGAATAGTGAGTGGTTATTGAAGGTTGGACATAAAGATAGACATACAACTTAGGGTTTTAGACACCTTTCGGCTATGAAACCTTAAAAAAATGTATTAGTGAAAACTTTTTTGGCTTATTTGTTCGTACTTTCTGTGTTCTAACACTTTATGTTTAACATTTTTGTGATAGCTGTTTGTTTTCCAAATAATAAATAAATAAATGAATAAATAAAATACAAACTTATCCATCGTAGAAGAGGCGTTTTACTAATGGTGAGGTGGTCTGCAGGTTGCATCGAGGATGGCCGATGCTCAGTGCCGGATCGGAGTGATTCGTAGTACGCGGGACTACATCCGGAGTTTGGCGATGTCGCCGCCCCGGACCTTGTCTCCTGAGTCCAACTCAGCACTCTCACCGGTCTCCAGCGGAAGCAGTGGAAACAGTGAAACACCCAATACTTCCACTACCAGGTAAGTCTATCAATCAGATCAGACATCATTACCCACTCACCTGCCTACCTCCTTTGTTTTGCTGTGTCATCTGCCTAGAACACGCCCGATTCGTGTTTATTTTCAACTTACAATTTTAGCAACGCGTTAATGGATAAATAAAATAAATAAATATTGGTAGACATTTCACACAGCGCCACCTAGCCCCATACTAAGTAAAGCTTGAATTATGGAAATCAGATAGCTGATAGAATATTTATCCTGTAAAAGGACTTCGACATAACGATGAGCTATTCGCCGTGTTTTTCGACAGCCTTACTCCAGATCTGAATGGCATACGCTAGAAGATCCCCAGTTGCCCGGTATCGGCGAAACCCGTATTGACGGACACTGAGGAGGTTATTAGATTCTAGGTATGCCTGTTGTTGAGGACACGTTCGATAGTCTTGCAGAGTATGGACGTGACCGAGATTGGCCTGTAGTTGACAGGTAGGCGCGACTACCTTTTTAGGCACAGGTTGCTTGTGAGCAAGCTTCCAAGACTTCGGCACTTGACTAGTCTCTAAAGAGAGGCGAAAGAGGCTCAGGTGCACAGGTCCTCAGAACTATGACTGGAATACCGTCCGGGCCCTTGGCTTTATTCACGTCCATATTGAGTAGCGTCTTACGTACCTCTGTTTGGCGAATGCTAATAATATCAGACATCTATAAAATACTTTTTTGAAGAGACATACTTAATTACATACTTTTAGCTGACGGATGGCCAGCGCTCCGTTTTTACCTAGCCTTTTACAGCTTCACTACTATCATCACTTCGCCTCTAGCCTTTAGCGAATTTCTCAGTACCTGCCTCATAATATCTTGTTTATGATCTAAACACGATATTTGCTACAAATTCAGTGAGTAAACTCAATAGAGTTGCTAGTATCCATTCAAGTGCCATGGACCACCAGAGGACGGGCAGTAAAATATCATCTTGGTGAACGGTGAAAATACTGCGATCGCCAAGCCGTTTGCCAAGCTTGAGGAGGAGGCAACCCCCCTATTAGGGGCAACCCTCTACCGACTCTACCAACTCTACCAACTCCCCCAAGCCCCATTCTTACCCATTGATGGGAACTCATTAATCCATGTTGATATTTTCTGTTTTACCCCTAAAAGATTGTTTGAATGAACTTTTTTTCTCGATTTAGGTGCCATGTACACCGGATCGGATTCTATTTAATTTTTAATGTATGTATGTTCCTAATTCAGAGTACGATAGTCTTCCTAATTGCTGATTAGACTTTAACTAGTTTTGGGACTTTAACTTGGTCGAACCCGTAATAACTACCGGCACACCTAGTTCAATATTAGGTAATAAAAATCATTTGGAGTTTCTAGAATTTCATAATTCTAGGTACCTATTTAGACAAATTACTACGTTTAATCGGCTGAAATATGATTCACGCATATTATGTACGTATATTACGTATAAATTATGGGTTAATATGAGTGGAAAGAGGATAGAGAGGCCTTTGCCCAGCAGTGGGACGTAATAGGCGGACAATAATAATGATAATATAATATATTTATAAAATAATCATTTTGTAGTGGTAGGACTCAACTGCAGAGTCCGCCTGAGGAAGTACCACACCTTTGCCAGTTATTCAACCGCCAAGCAGTAGTGTGCAATTACTGTGTTCCGGTTTGAAGGGCAATGTTACCAGATAAATTACTGGGTATGAAGAGATTTAACATCTAATATCTCAGGGTGACGAGCGCAGTGCAGTGCGGCGCAGGATCGCAAGTTCACAATTCTAGCACTGCTACTGTTAGTGGCAGGCGTGACGCTTACCACCAGGCGAAAATCCTGCTCGTCTCGCCACTTGTCGTCATATTAAAAAAAAAAAAAGGATGTAGGATGTTGACTCGACGATCATTGTCTCGATAGTTGTTTCGACAAAAGGTCTTATAGTGAAGAGCCTCTACCTATTACCTGAAGAGGCTCTCGCTTGGCGGTTGGGTCAAGGGTCAGATACAAAAGGAACTTCATACAAAGATTGCTAAATTCGTAACCTTCCTTTTTGAGTAGCCGGGTAAAAATAAACTATTCTGTAGCTTGGTCACCGTATTATTATACGAACCTTCCTCAGTCCATCTTGTTTGAGTAAACCAAGCTCATGTCGTTGATTATTATTATGAATACCGACGCAGCTGCAATAATACAATAATTTATAAGTTTATAGCGTTTTACTCTGCTCTATATGTACTTAGGTACCATAAACTAATGAATATAAGTACGAACACGTATGTATCACATCCGATACTTACCTACTAATCGTACATTACAAATAGTATCTAACGCTCATGACTTGTGGTAAACAATCTGTGTTTTGATTTAGCAACTTTGTTACCTGGTTCGGTCTCTACATTTTGTTTGCAGAGGGCGAGTCACCTTGCCATTCTAGGTTGACCACTTGCCCTGTAGCTATCATGAGGCCACGACTATCGCCCACTTCCCAAGTGGAATTTACTCACCCTTGTACTTTTATATATTCTATGCCTTTGATAAATTATATGTCTAGATAGACTGATGGATCCTAAAGGCATCGAAAAAAATAGCGGTTAACTGTTAGCCTCTTATGCACGCACACTATAACAACAACAATGGTGCAACGCGAGTGTAAGACATGATGTCACGCACACTAGTATAATAATGTTGGCCTGTCATTTTTCGTTCATAAACAGTACGAGACTCTATCTAGACACATTATTTTTCAAAGTTCTATGCCTCAAGCGAAATTTATACCTTACAATCATTGAGCTAATACCTAGCTCAATGCTTACAATAAAATACAATTGTTTATTGATAACACGTCAAATGCTATATTTAAGTACCTATGTCACTAAAAATAATCACTAAAATGAGATAATTATTTTAAAATAATCTTCAATGCTTTGTTTATATAACTGTCTATATACAGAATAGGCCGAACGAGAACGGCCCAAAAAATATCTACTGTGCTTGGTAGATAAGCTTATCCACTACGTCAGTGCCACTTGAATCACTACGCGTTGCTATTGTCATTGACAGTTATTGACAGTCTCAACTTGGGCCGTTTTTTTGCGTGTCATATGTTTACATTGCTCCATCTAGACAGCTATATAATCAAAGCTTCAATGTCATAAAACAAATTCTCTTGTAACCACGCTATCAGCTTGGTTTTGAAGCTCGCGGTGGAAGGACCTTACTACCTTATAGGTACCACAATGCACCATTGCTATGGCGCTAGAATGGCTTATTACCTAGATGGAACGAGCCAATCTTCTATGCGTGTTAACATTTGCATGCTACTTGTATGTATACTTTTGTGTATAGGTACTTTCTAGGAATTTGAATATCATTACAGTATTTTTTTGCACAGCCCCGATTGAGAACGATTCTTAAGAGACTACCTACACTTTTCATTTGTATAATAAACATTAATAGGTACCTACTAAGAATCGCAGGTGAGTGTATAATAACAATTGAAAGTGTGGACGTCTTGTCGCGATAAATTGCGAGTTTTCTCGAAAACTCGATTTTGGTGCGGTTTCTTCTTCAAGCTTGCTCTATCGAATAGCGTCATCATGGGAGATGGTGGTGAAACGCCTTACTAATACTACTACTTACCTACTACAAGTTATTAGTACAATGTAGTCAGCCATTTCAGCGGCCTTCGGGCGGCGCTTTAACGGCGCTTCGGCGCTTCGGCGGCGCTTTAATAGTTGTCGCGGCTGGCCTTTCCGCCTATTCGTATGTCCTAAAACTGCTCTCAGACAGACCAGAGGACGGGCGTCCTCGCGTTGTCCTCTCCATTCTGCGAACCCAAGCCGCCTCCCAAGCGTGAAGATTATGGCAGCACCTCCCTAGTGGACGTCTTCTGTCTGATGATAATGACCCAGCCTATACGAACTTACTTTAGTAATTAGTGGGAAACGTGTGAATCAGCCGGTGTCGCTTCGTGTCGTGCCAGCGGTCGCGTCCAGCGGCGAGGCGAGCGATGTGAACGCGGCATGGCCGGCGCGTTATCAGCTATAACTACGTAGAAGGCGAGTGCACCGCGAAGCGAGCAGATAAAGGATTTGCAGTATTGTTTATGCGTTGCATCGGTGCGCGGGACGGCGCGGGACGGGCGGAATGCGACTTGCGGGTCGCCAGTGCGCGCGCGATGCGTCCGCAGTTGCACGCGTCTAGTTCCGCCGCGAAATAATTCTGCAGTAGCCTCGTTGCTACAATGGCCGAGTGGTGGCTGAGTCCACCGCCACCGCCGCCGCCGCCGCCGTACAACCCCTTCTTACTCAATCCTTACTACAAGGAAAAGCCTGTATTGCCTGTGTTCCCGCCGCAAGCGCAGCATTCGTTGCCGTTCCTGCAACTTCCACCGGCAATGCCGCCTCCACCGGTTGCAATGCCGCCTCCACCCGTAAACTACACGCCTCCGCCCAAAGTGTGAGTACCTTCGCGATCTCATTGCAACTGCGATTGTTTCTACTTTGAGTAACCTACGTTTGCCGATTTTTTTATAAGCGTGACGTTATCAGAACAAAATGCTCAGTTGCACTTGTAACTAGGTGTCTTTGATAGTATTAGGTAGTAGTAGTGCGTCCTCTTTAGTAATTTTACACGGCTGTGCTGGTTCATAATGCGAATATACACTTTAATGTGTCATTAAGATTTGCGAATCTCGTAATGCGAAAGTGCACCTACCTATTTGAAATAGAATAGGCACCTTCTTAGTTCTTCTAGGGCTTAGTAGGTGCTATTTTAAGGTAAAAATATGCTTCTTATCACAGACTGCTGACAAAGGCACTACAGTGTCTTAGGATAAAGGCCTACAGACATCTGCCATAAGGTAGGTATGTGGCCCCGAAACTGGCCAACCAAATTTTCTCGAGGGTGAATATAAAAATTCACACGAACTGATGTTTTTTGTTTTGTTTTTACCCTGTAAAAGTGTCTACTATAATTTTAAATGTAACCATAGCAAAACTTTCATCCTACCTATTGTCATCTGAACCATCCAAGCCTGTTAAAATTTGGTTCCCTCGACAAGATTTACCTATGAGGGTTACTTATGAGGGAATCCGGTGATCGATTCTCCATAAAAACGTACTAGGTCTATTACTTTAGACATCTCTCATGACATGTCTCTGTCATTACTTTTTTTTTTCATGATACTACCTTATTGCGTAAAGAAATAACCCTTTTTTATTTTTTATATAGTATTCTTTGGAGGGTTATATTTTCTTTAGCAATTAGTTTCTGAGTAAGAAAATGATACAGAGACATGTCTACAGTAAAACATAGAAGTTATAAAAAAAGATTGCTCTATACTAGAAGCATTATTCAGGAAGAAAAATAGGGGAATACCTACTATTGTATGGAGAATCGCTCACCAGATTCCCTCTTAAAATACAAATTGTTAGCTTACAAATAAAAGCGAAGTAGATCTGCTGTTTTCAGTAGTTTCAGTCCTAGTTGTGCAATCGCGATAAAGTCACGAAATGTTACTATAAAGGATTGTAATAAAGAGTACGTACCTACTTAGTTATTTGTGTGATTAGATACCTACTTACTTACACAACACATCAACTACACATGAGATTTGAGAATAAATACCTTTATATAATATAAATATATATATAATAATAGACTATAGATATTAGCTCACGGCCTTACCTAAAATAATCTCGTTAGTCAATGCTTAAGCAGCTCTCAGGTGAGAGGTTCTTAAATCGTTTGTCTATGGTTTCCTTTTCTTCACCTAAAATCCTTGACTAGCCATAGTTTAATTGAAACAAAGATGACCGAACCACAGAGCAACGAAATTTGAAACTTCGACACAGACTATAACCAAACTGATGAACGGAAGGAGGGAACTGAAGGTGTATTGCAGCCTTATTCGAATTTTTTCATCTGTTTTTACTGTGAAAATGTCAGATTGCTGTTAGTTCTGTTGTCAGTGTCAGATACTATCAACAAGCTTTTAAAATTATGATTACTTTTGTATTTTTATTTCAAAATAAAGGGTATATTTACCTAGTTTCGAGAAAGAAGAAGTTTATAAACAATATCAGCACGCTCCATCAATCGGATTGAACAAGGTTTACTTTTATTATTGTGTGGAAACTGACTAAGAATATTTACGCTTAGTCTGCTTGAGCAAGCCGATGTTATAGAAAACAGGGACATTAGCACGAAAGCATGTAATTAAAGCTGCCTGGACCTGGGTGTCCTAAAAGTGCACCCAGAAACAACGGAGGACGGGCAGCAACATCCTCTCGGTTAACTGTGGTGAGCATTCTGCGGTCCCCACGCCGACTGCTAAGCATTGTGATTATGGCAACCCGCCCTTATCCTAATCTATCAGCCGTTACAGCATAATGTGTTAAGTAACCCATATTTTCACTATTTCAGCTGGAACTGAGTCAGACGCTGGTAGCTAACCCATAATTTGCCAAAAGTTTCCTTGACAAGGCTTGCTCATGTCCTGCCTGAGATGTCTCAATCAGCAAGGGAAAAAACTGGTCCTTCTCTTCCAAAAAAGAAATTGAACAGCAAGACCAACCGATATGTTACTGTGCTGTAATGAAACCCATGAGCACCAGTTATTGCTCCTTGCAAAAACTTCAAGAGAAAAAGCCCTGCTCCATGAGGAAGAAATACACAAAAAAATATATAGTGATGTCTTTAGTTATAGGAGGAATATTTAAAAATAAAAATAAATAATATAAAATAAGTAATAATGTGTTTAAAACATTTGTTTTATTGAATGTTACTATAAATTGTTTTCAATAAAATATTTCTATCCATTTTCATGGCGTTATCCACAATATCATCACCAGTTTCTTCTTCAAGTGCTACTTCAAGCGCTGCATCTGAAAACAATAAAAATTTGTTTATGAGGCAGAGCAGATAGGGCAAATGTATTTTTTCCGTTTTAGAACTCTGGAATGTCACATAATTGAAAACTGATAATTCTGATTAATTCTTTCTTTGCTAACCTAACAAGAAAATGCCTGCTGTGTACAATACAATGATAATATACGTAAAGGTCTAAAAGTATTTGTGCCCCATATAATTATGATGCCTATAGCCTTTAATTGATCTCGCAATACAGTTCCGCAATGCAACTGCTTATTCTGTAAAAGCTTATTTAGTAAAAGAAAACATACCTTGTTCTACATTAAATGAAATTGCCAAGTTATGCAGTACAGCAGAAGTGATGATAGTGTTATTGTATATGGTGATAGTTAAATCGTTGATCTTCTTTGGTGCTGGGCCTCAGTATTGGTGTGATTAGATGAGGGGTACATGGATAACCACTATCACTGATAAGCTTTCCAACAAACTCGTTGTGCTCAAACCTCTTCTTAATAGAGCTTTCTCTATATATATTCTTGCACCATGTGACACAATATCATAGATTTTTTTATCTGCATCGCACACAACCTGTGAATGTTTTCAACATACATTAGAAACATCTATATAAGGTTGTCTACTGATAAAAATATGTATTCTCAAGATCATATGAAAGTACTGAACTGTTGATGTGGCATTTCTGCTAACCTACCTCATTTTGATAAGCGTGCAGTCAATACCTCGGTATTGGTGTGATTAGATGAGGGGTACACGGATAACCACTATCACTGATTATCTTTCCGACAAACTCGTTGTCCTCAAACCTCTTCTTAATAGAGCTTTTTCTCTATATATATTCTTGCATCGTGTGACACACAATATCATAGATTTTTTTATCTGCATCGCACACAATCTGTGAATGTTTTCAACATACATTAGAAACATCTATATATGGTTGTCTAATGGAAAAAATATGTATTCTCAAGATCGTATGAAAGTACTGAACTGACGTGGCATTTCTGCTAACCTACCTTATTTTGATAAGCGTGCAGCTCCAGCAATACCTCTAAGGCCACAAACTTCCGGATTGCGTTAGCCTCCTCAGTCATGTTTGATTGAAGGCATTTTTAATAAGCGTGAACTTTTCGAAGGGAAGGTTATTGCGACTTTACAAGCCCAAACGACAAATAGTCTGCTGGTTCATGCCGTGCATGCGCAGTCTCCCTGAATCTACTTGCGGTTGTATAGGGATTCCGCTACATCCATCGACCTGCTGGTAATTTTTAACAATAACAATGATTCGGCCCATGTTGGTCCTAATGAATCTGTATCGCAGCTTATATTCTTCGTCAGTTAAGACTTGTAGTGGATTAAACCGCTTCCGTTGTTTATTTCTACGCCTTCTAAGCTCGCTAGTTCTTCCAAAATTCGATAGCAGATCGTCGAAATCCACGATTTTACTTCAAAGCCAATTCAAAGCACAAACAAACACGAATATCAAATCCACCATTTTATTCCATAGACAAGGCTTGAAACACGGTTAAACCAGGTCGGGCGGCCTGTTAAATTTTACAACTGTTTAGTCATTGCTCACCCACCGCGTAACGTTGAAATGCTTTTATGAGTGAAGAATTTTGCTAATCGGCCGTTGAACAATGGATCAACGGTGGAGAAGTTTTTTTAGGTAAGGCCGTCAATGGTTAACGTGAAATAATTTCAAAAGAAGGATGTCTATACAGTTTCAGCCTAGTAGAAAGAAGCCGCGTGCAGGAATGAAACTTGGAAGAACTGATAGAGCAAATGAAATATATTTAAATTGTAAATTGGACCGTTTTTATGGAAGTATGGAAAAATACTTATTTCCAAAAGCATCTTAGTTTAGGCTAACGCCAAATTGGAATGGGTTTTTATCGCGCTCACAGCGCCAACAGCGATTTTGACGCATTTCGGACTTGACTAGACTTTTTGGTTTATTAGACATACCATTAACAGAGACGGAGAATGCGGATCCGAACGGAAACCTTTCCGATTGAGTTGTGAATTACCCTCCTGATGTAAATGAAATAAGCTTTATTTTTTTTACCTTTTGACCTTGATTCATTCATTCAAAATCTTCAGAACCACAGACTAGGTAGTGATGCTATTCAGAATCATGTCTCGTCAACGCCAACTAACGAGAGAGAGAGCTAGATGCTCCAAGCCAACTTACGAGAGGGAGAGCTAGATCCTCCAAGCCAACTAACAAGAGGGAGAGCTAGATCCTCCAAGTCAACTAACGAGAGGGAGACCTAGATCCTCCAAGCCAACTAACGAGAGGGAGAGCTAGATCCTCCAAGCCAACTAACGAGAGGGAAAGCTAAATCCTCCAAGCCAACTAACGGATTCTTATGAACTATTTTGTTTTTAATGGGCTGTCAGAAAACCGCCAATCACGCAGAAATAAATGGCGTTTGTTAATTTAAGTTTTTTTTTTACTGTGATTAATCAGTAGTCTATAGGGCTGAATGAGATAAGGCCACATCACATTTAGCGGAGCTAAAATATAGCAGTAAACAGGTTCGTGCGTGTCACAGGTTTTCACGTTAACAGGTTTTTCTCAGATTATGTGAAAATGATAAATTATTATTTTTTTCTATTGTAGAAACTTTACCAAATTACTTAAATTATAAGTGACTATGTGCTGTAATTAGGATATATAATTGAAAAATGTTTAATACTAGGCGCAATTTTTCTTTTTGTCTGTTGTGGGATAAGTAAATATTTTCGTGGACTTAGGCGGAAGCAGTTCGTCTGTAACATAATATAATATTTTTTCTACTAATTTGCTCAAAAAATGCATCGACGAAGCCTGTACGTCTTGGAGGATCTAGCTCCTGGGTATATAATCAAAGCTGTACGTATTTAAAATTATTCGAAAGTAAAAAATTACGCATCATTAAAACGGAATGTGCATAGAGTAAGTAAATACTACGTAATAGGAATGTGCGGTGCAGGATCTTTTTTATTTCTATAAAAAATATATAAGAATTCCACCAAGGAGTTTCACATAACGAGAATAAATAACCTGAATGATCTAACCTCCTTAGAAGCGCTTTTGCTCAATACGTTTTCACTTAAATACTAAGGAGAAAATGAGACGAAATATGTAGTTCTAATTTTCATAACACGCGCACGTCGCGCCATTTGAAAATTCGCGCCGTTTTCATATTAGAAACGTCAAAATTGTTGCGACTTTCCGACCGATATTTATAAACAAAATGATAAAGTTTACTTCATTACCTATAATACCTACTGATTTCTCGTAAATGTGTTGAAAAACGTTGTATGACACACGTGCTTATTGGTATTTACAAACTCGTGTCGTGTCGTGACTATGGTAAACTATAGTTTAAATATAGTAAGTAATATGACTAAATAACATTGATTTTTGCGTGGGGCTTTGGAATATAACTGCCTTAAAACACCACTTAAAGTTAAATAACGTTTGTTAGTAACGCGCACTTCATTTTTGTGTTGTGCAGATGATGTTTGTTAACTTAATCAACGTCTTTAAGTAAGGCCTATGTTCTGGGAAGAGGGTATTTTGGGTGACACCTGTCACATGGGAGGTCTTTAAGATAGAAGAATAAAGCATTGTTTATGATTGTGACATAACACCCCCTCCCCCTAACCAGTTAGTGATGATAGTCAGTGAGAGTTAGTGATGATTTCCTGCCCGTCCCCCATTGATCCGTGGATGATCCAATGTTCGTTTGAGTCACAGAGATAATTTTAATGAAACCCGGCTCTCAGTGACAAAGATAAGACGACAATGATAAGATGAATGGACGGGAAATAAGCATGCGGATTTTGAAGACTACATGTTGAGCGCCGGCTCTCACTCGCTTTAGTCATACTCTGCGTTTGCGACATGCGAGCTGTACGATAGGATAATTCAAACTTCTAATACATGTACATGTGTTCTCTTTTTGTCATGCAGTAATTCGATTCGCTATCTCTATTTTCCGGCAAATGTAATATGCATACTTTTAGCTAGGTTTGCTAGATTATGTTGTCTTGATAATTTTGATCGATTTGCATGCGCTGGGCCCGTCCATTCCATTATGACCGTCGCTGTATACAACAGCTAGCAAAATCGCGAAAAAAGCCATGATGATTTTTCGCGATTTTCGTAGTATGACTGCTGAGTCACAAATATCACAATTCACGATCTCTACAAATCTCACAAAACAATATTATGTCGGTTATTGGTCGTGAACCATCGTATGAGTATTGCGGAGTCATTAATTGTTAAGTAAATAGATGGTGCTTTCAATGATAAGCTAATAAACTTTATTATGACTTTTTGAAAATTACATTATTTACAATAGGCTAGATGACTGTTTTTTTTTATTGTCCTATTAAAATGTGGCCAATAAATATAGCTGATTAATGAAAATTTAATGAAAATCTGATCAAAAATAAGCAACTTATAAGCATTTTAATATCATGCTAGACAGAGAGGCGAAACAGGAAATCGTGACGTCATTTGTCAGTACGCCATATAAATTATATTCTGACAAGTAAGGCGTGACGTCATTTTTGTTTTGTGGGAAAGGGACAGAGTCGTCTCTAACTAAAACTTTAAACGCTTCTATATCAGAACATTACTAACCGATTAAAATATTTTTTTCGATAAACATACTATATTTACTTAAATTCTTCATCAAAGCTATTGGTTTCAACGATATAAACATCAGTCATCTACCCTATTACAACAACAGTGTCTCGTCTCGAGTCTCGACCCGAAAGTCCCGGGACCCGAGACGACAAAATTTCCAAAAAGTCCTGAGACTTCGAGACACGAGACACGTCCCGGGACCCAAACCCTAGCAATATATTTTTGCTCTATTCATGTTAAAGCTTATTTGTTCAGCAGAAATAGAAACGGGACATGTTATAACATTATCCATATAAGTAAGAGAATGTGAGAGAAACCATAACCAAGTAAATTCGTTTCTCTGAGGTAAGAGAACTTAGTTCATGGGTTTATTAGACGTTCTATGCACGTGCTACGAAAAACGATAGAGCCAGACGTCAGCTACGAATCTATTCGTAGCTGATACGCGTATACGCGTAACGGCGTTAGTGCGTTTTGTATAGTAGTTGCAATATCTAAAGCATAATTCGTTTAATGAATAGCTTTTTATTTTTACTTAATGCACCCAACCGAAATATTATATTAAACAAGTATAAATAAGAAATTAAAAAAAATATGTTTTTAACTCATTTATGGACATGTGATCGAAAGAACACTACAATCGTAAAAGCCTCAATCTCACAACTTTTCTGCTACAGCACACTCCGTCTATTACTTATTTTATAAATCCTCTCCATCGTAATGTTGCCTGGAAGAGATTGTTTTGTGCCATAAGGCACAACTGTTACACATGGTCCTTGCGCCACGCTGTTTTCTAAAAATCTATAATTTTTACGCGATTAATTAATATAATCTACCTATTTATCTAAGACCGTGGTTGTCACACTTATCTTCTAGATAGCTTCTAGTGGCTTCTAGGTTCATGGCTTTGACCGAGCGGTAAACATTGTAAAGAGAACTTGTTGTACCATTGTTAGAAACACTCTTAAGCAGTGATGCACAATATCGAATAATCCATTCGAATGATGGAATTATTCGATTTTAAAACAAAATATGTACTTACTTTGTTGCCTTTGATCAATACAATAGTTTATTATTGCCAAAGTTACACGTCAGATTTCATTAAGTATATTACAAAAAATAATCACGTAATTAAATTTAAAATTGATTTTAATCTATAAAACAGGTAAATAATCAAAGCTTGTTCCTCACCGGGTTTATTGTTTAACTATTGTATATTGGTTTCATATAATAAAACTGGAAAGCTAAGGTAAATCGAATAACACTTTTAATCGTAATTGTTTTCCTATTGTGTAGATAACGTTACTTAACCATCATACTTTTTATATTACATTCCTTTTCTTCGAGCCAAACATGGAAAGTTATAAAGGGAAAAAAATGCCACTAAAAAACCGTAGCTGAAGGCGAAAATTATTCCGAAAGTTGCATAGAAAACCGCTATGAACTTCACTATGATTCCCTGATTCATTCGATAGCTATTTTAGTCCCAATCGTTCATCTCAGCCGTATCATTGCTTTCAATTTACCGGCTATTTTTCAATAACGCTCTCTGGAAATACAGCTGGTTTATTCCACTTTGTTCACCTGGGTGAATTCACCCAGCAAACCCAACAAAGTGGAAATTAAAGTCTCTTTATTTCACCTTGGACTTATTGCACCTAGGCGATATCACCTGGGTGATATGTGTCGACATTATTGGTGTCCTTTGTTCACCTTGGAATTAAAGCACCCAGGTGAACAGGGGCGACTTTTTCTATTAATCTTGTGGAATTTAATCACCCACATACAACATGTATTAAAACTTTCAAATCAAAGCCAACTTAACTTTTAAATCAGTTTTATGTAATTATTTATGTTTTATTTTAGTTTTATGTTATTATTGTTTTATGACCCCGTTAAATGAATCACGCGCCGAGTGTCACTTGCGAATTAGCTTTAAGGCGGGAACACAAATACCTGCAAAATGAAGCAGAAGCTTGCATGGTCGTTACTGGCATGTGCATGTAAATGGAACATTCTGGATATATTTAGAAGTAAAACTTTGTCGCAATTTGTTTCCTTGCATGCTTATAACTTTCAAACCCTTGCCGGTTTTTTAGCCCCCGCAACCCCTCCCTCATATTGCATGCCAGTTGCTTTGGAAATATCTATCATTATGCTACTTGCTTGCTTCCCAGATACAGGCATTGCAGTTAGCGTACCTAATATACATACATAGCCATAACCAGTAAGTGGCATGCACGTGCAAGGAGCGGTTATGCAAGTGAGCCAGTAATTTGCGAAAAGTCGTTTCTAATTTCCTAATAGTTTAATTTATTTCTACAGTAGTGGCAGTTCATGGAAACTTTTAAGTTCCGACTTATTATATTATGGATGGCAGGATGTATGAATATAACTCACTTGGGGTCTTATTTATATACTCGTAGTCCTGCGAACAATAGATATCACGAGCACACTGCGCGTTAAATAGGTTCTACAATTTCCACGAATTTTTTGGTCGGCGATTTTTGATCGGAGGGGTATTTCCTCCAAAAAAGGGGGAAATAACTCTCTAAGGGGGAAGGGGGGAAATGGTGTTTTGCAGTTGCGCCATTTTGCTCGACTTAGAATTCTTGTTTAGAATTGAGATCAGGAACAAAAAAATCTCATTAGATAATTTTTCTGTCATATCTTCGAAAACAAAACTAATGGGAAAATTAAATTTCATTAGATCCATCGTGGATCTGGCCCCAGTATGTTTCTGCCTAATATTACCCAAATCCACATGTAAATGGCGCCACAGGCCACAGCAAACTTTCTCTTCTTTTTCGGGCTGCCCTCTTTCGCCGACGACAAAAGGAAATCTATGAAATTGAAGAACCTGTATACCAAGTTTCGTCAAGTGTAGTCAAAGATGATAACACGCCTAAAGTGGCATAGAAATTGACTCTTTAGTGAGGTTGTCGGAATAGGCAAGATGACTGCCTAGATTTTTTTTATTGTCCTACTAAAATGTGGCCCATAAATATAGCTGATTAATGAAAACAAAATGAAAATCTGATCAAAAATAAGCAACTTATAAGCATTTTAATATCATGCTAGACAGAGAGGCGAAACAGCAAATGGTGACGTCATTTCTCAGTACGCCATATAAATTATATTCTGACAAGTAAGGCGTGACGTAATTTTTAGTTTTGTGGGAAAGGGACAGGGTTGGCTCCAGCAAAAACTTTAAGCGCTTATAATATCAGAACATTAATAACTGATTGAAATTATTTTTTCAATAAACTTACTATATTTACTTAAATTCTTCATCAAAGCTATTGGTTTCAACGATTTAAACATCAGTCATCTACCCTATTTTTGGCGATACATTAGGTAATATGGTAGCTGATCTGCCATGTAGGTACTACAATATAGAGTTCGTTCTAGTACTACCACTATCCTTCACCCTAAGCTCAAGTAACAAAGTAATTCCAATCAATATAACATTGGATTTACCACTTGGTTACATGAGCAACTAAGTTTACGCAGGAATTACACTACTCGATCTTGTCCTAGAGAGATGCCACAACTTTTTTGACGGAATTTCTTTGATCTTTGAACAACTGCAGAACTTATAGAATGAAGACAATACCAATGCCAGTCAATTGAAAACAGATTCCTATATTTGAAATTCTTTATTAAGTAGGTATAACAGAATGAGGGTGAGAGTGTATAAAGTTTATTTTTTGGTTTGTTTAAAGTATTTCACCTTTATATTTAAAATGATGTTTAGGTTTTTTTGGTTTGTTTTAGTTTTTCGCCTTTTTAGTTAGAACTATGTTCAGCATTGTCTGAAGAGCCTTCCTAGTAGATGCTGTTACTGGCATGACAGGGAATCCTCGTTCGACTAGCTTCATTTGCAACTCGGCATCCGACATTGGCTTCTTTTCGAGCATTGTAGTATATAATCAATTATTATTGTACTGTTCTTCAAAATTATTTAAGAGCTTTAGGTAACTTGCTTTCTTTAGGTAGGTATATCATAAGTTTAAAACAAAGATAACTTTAAATTAAATTCAACCCAAAAAATAATTCTACCTAATACCATCCTAATACCTTTTACATAATAACTTTTCGTAAGTGTAAAATAAACATTGACAATGACATTGACTAAACCAAAAAACGTGTATTGAGCTTTTTAATTTTTTTCTTATTTATTGGCATCGCACGTTGTGCATTCTGCCAGTGTCAAGTTTATGAACTTACAAGTTTTTTATTAAAATCAAGTCAAATATGTCATGAATTCACAGTTAGTCACACGAAATTAGTCATAGTCGAGTCTAAGTCATGCCCTAGTAAAGTTGTGGCGACTTTACTATGAGCTTCAATGGAGTTTTGAAAACACTTGACTTGATATTTTATAAACTTGAAAATGCATAATATACTTGACACTAATAATAATAATACTAGACACTGGCAGAATGCACAATGTGCAATGCCAAAAATAAAGAAAAATAACTCCATGATCAAGTAGGGCTAGAACGTAGAACTAGTGCGTCCCTTTTTATTCGGCAAACATGTTTTTTGTTCAGCACTATTTCCAGTCTGACCTACGTTACGTGACTTATGATGTGTGTGTTGTGTCGTGACTTGTGAGACCTAAATATCAAATCACCTTCTGTACTTAGTGGAATATTCTATATATTTACGCATGAAGTTGGTTTATATTGGCTTAGTTTACCAATACTTGACGTTATTATACACCTTCGTTTCGTACTACTATTATTTTCTCGTTTATTTAACCGACTACCTATTACGGTTCACGAGACAGGTTAGTGAAGATCGGTTAGCCGGACAGACAGAGAAACACGGTTGATGAAACAACTGTGCCTTTTATTAAGGCACAGTTGTATTCCCTATGGGTACTCATTGAAATCGACACAGTAAATCTGCGCAAACAAACATACAAACTCAAATGAGCGTACGTTTTATTTATGATTTCAAGTGACGGTGTGATTCAGTGGAAGAGAAATGTTGGAAACATTTACAAAAATTACATTCGTTTTCTAATAAATAAATAATGTACCTATGTATTTACTTGTAGCAGTTTATTAAATAATGTATGTATTTACGTGTAAGTTTAATAGTTTAGGTAATTGTGGAGCTACTTTCACCAAAATAATAAACATTACAAAAGTTCATAAACTATAAAAGCCCGCATGATGCTGTAACATAAATATGTCAGGTCCAAGGACAAACTTAACATTGTAGTTGAAAAAAATCCGTCCATACATCAAAATACCTCACAGTCGATTCTCTAACTGCAAATGTAAGCTTGTAAATGCAAAAACGATTTTTTAAAATTGATCTTCTTGCAAAATTTCGTGATTCTAGAATTATTCTAGATCAACAGAAAGTACCCTATGAATATTAATTAACTTGGGAGTATCAATAATCTGGGCATATTGGTATTGGCCGCATTTCAGCTGTTTTTTTTACGTTTACTTACAAGCGTGATTTTATAAAAGTTAAAGAACCGTAGACCGGCTTTTATCCAGATTGTTCGTTAGAAACAAAATATTACCAAAATAAGTATCTAACCAACAAGTTGATTTGGTTGGAACAAAAGGCTTCATCGTGTTCTATTCTGTGCAACTCTTCTGTCTGTTCAGTTAGTCGGAGTGGAATGACCGCCTATTTGATATTAATACCAACTTAATGCTTCCACGCGTTCGATAGAAAAACGTCTTTACAAGCCGACAGACAGACAGATATACAATGAAGTGATCCTATAAAGATTTAGTTTTCTTGTTACTGTACGGGACCCTGAAAGCTAAATTAAGATCCGTTCACCTATTTAGGAGCTAGGATACCACACACTGTTACACGTTACACAACTCTGTTTGTTGTTTGTTTGTTTGATGCACAGAAAACTCTTCAGTGGTTTGATGAGTTATTGTGTCATTTATGGCGAAAAAGCTTTGATTATATACGAAAAAGGAAACTTTATTAAACGTCAAGCCACTTGCAATTTTTCGATGTGACTTGGCGATTAGTAATACTCTGTAATGGGTAGCGAGATGCGCGCTATATTTAAATCTTGGCATGTCTTTCTATGCGATGCACTAGGTACATAATGTTTAACGTAAGAATGTAAACTACTTTTTATTTATTCATGTTTGGAAACTCGGTCATTGAGCGATTAGAAAAAAATTAAGAAAAAAGTAGTTTTCTTCAACTCGATAGATAGCGCAGATTAAACGTGCCTGTCAAAAACTGCATACCTTTTTTGATTTGTGGCACATGAAATAAAATAAACAACTTAACAATGACAGCCTCTTCTGGTCTAGGCAAAGTCAGAGCCATCTACAAGGAGCCATCTACAAGGTGCTTCTTTTTTTAATTGCATGTCAGAAAATCGCCCATTGTGATCTGGCGAACAAAATCCTGCGCCGCACTGCGACTGCGCTTGTCACCCTGAGATATTAGTTGTCAGATCTCTTGCTTGGTCATCACGGTAATGTTTTCTTTAAATTGCTCTGCTCAACGCCATGCTAGCCCAACAGCCAGACGTTGACATATTTATGGTTAAACTTTGTATGTTTGTGAATGTATGTTTGACAGCCTGATAGCTCAGTTGGTAGCATGTCTGCCTTCAGAGCTGTAGGGCGTGGGTTCGATCCCCACCCAGGACAAAAATGTTTGTGACGTACATCGATGTTTGTTCTGTGTCTGGGTGTAGTATGTATTATAAGTATATATTTACGAAAAAAAAATGTATATAAGTATTCTATCAGTTATCTGGTTTCCATAATACAAGCTTTGCTTAGCATGGGGCTAGATGGCGCTGTGTGTAATAAATGTCCCCCCAATATTTATTTTATTTTTATGTATTAGTTTTTAAGTTGATATTTTATTACCTGTAATAATTGTACTAGCATTATTATTATTGGACATGCATGATATATTTTCTTTTTTTTAAATCTTTGTTTGATATGTTAAGTATATTGACTTATTTTTTAGCATTTTAATTTTAATTTAATTGATACTAATAATGCATTGTTTAAATTTTAGTTTAATTAATTTTAATAATCTTTTGTGTTGGCTTGTCACACGCCTTGGCGTCGCTGTAAGTGTGGCAAGCATTTATAAATAAACGAAATGAAATGAAATGCTTGCACACTACTGCTTGACGAAAAATGTGAAATGTCCGACTATTAGACTAGGATCTCGGACTGTCTCCAGTGTATACTCGTTGCCGTATATACTATGTCGATCATGTAACGTTGAAGTGATGTTACAAAGCATCTGCCACTTAGCTAGAAAGTACGTAATCTAATAAACAAGAATCAATTATCACGACTACGGCGAATTTCCTTTGGATACGCATAAAAGGCGCAGAATAAAATAATCACTTGCGTAACTTATGATTGCAATGAGGTTCCACTTGCAAAACTTTTCGTATATGGCGCCAGCGGCGGTCCGGATGTGGCAAAATCAAGTTTTCTTGTTAATCGTAGCTTAACTTGCTATCAGCTCTTGTTGAGGCTGTTGTCGATAATCTAGTCCAAGGAAAAATACTGGGTCCTTGGTGCCTTGTTATAAGAATTTATGCAGGTGTTATAGGTGTAGGTTATTATTATTATTTAATTCTGTATAGCATTATTATATTATATTATTATAGTATTACTTAATGCTAAAGCATTTTCTACCAGTCATCCCCGCGGTTAAAGAGATAGGGATGTAGGCGTACAAAATAAATTATAGTTAAGAGCAAATACAGTAATTACATTTCAATTAACTAATAAATAAAAATATCTATATACATTTAAATGACCAATAAATAAAACTAAATACAAATAATTTATTCGATAAAAAAAAACAATAATATATACAATATATATATTATGAAATACAAATATTTTTGCAATAAATTAATAAATCATCATCATCAGCCCGGAGACGACCACTGCTGAACGAAGGTCTCCCCCTTAGACCGCCACACTGTACGACAACCTGCCATTTGCATCCACCGGTTGCCCGCGACTTTTACCACCACCTAGTGGGAGGCCTCCCTACGCTGCGTCTTCCGGTTCGCGGTCGCCACTCAAGAACCTTTCTTCCCCATCGGTTGTCGATCCGGAACGAGGATATTCGTCAAAGAACGAAAGTTACCGACATAGCTCGCAAGGTTTTCAAGTTGAAGTGGCAATGGGCAGGCCACATCGCTTGAAATAAATAAATACGAGTGATCAAATGGTTACAAAACTAGAGCTGATTTTAAATAATGTTCACGCACAACTCGTTTAAAGACTGGTTTCGACGGCGCTTGCCGAATTTGTAGGTTAGATAGTTGTTTACATATTTTGTTGGACAGAGCTTTAATTAAAGGCAAAGGATTGATGTACAAACCAATACAGATTCTCCTTGTAATCTGTACTATTTTATTTATTTACTTTCTTTCTTTTTTTTTTGTACTGTACTGGTAGTCCGAGTCTAATGAGGTCCAAAACCATTAAATTGTAGGAAAACAAAACAACATCATGTACTTAAGAAATTCACAGTTGACTAGCGGAAAAAAAACTGTGGATCCCCATTCTTGTTAAAAATATAATGTGAGCGCGATAATTATTAATGAAAAAAGGCTACCTACATAAAAACATGAAAAGTAGGGATATCTACAGTTATTATTGTAATAATAGGTACCTAATTAAAGTAACAAATATCGGTGGAGATTTCACACAGCATCATCTAGCCCTAAACTAAGCAAAGCTTGTACTTTGGGAACCATATAGCTAATATAATAATGCAAATGTAAAGAATGTATTCTGTTTTGTGTATCAAATAAATAATTAAATTACATAGGTAGAAGAAAAGAAAGAAAGAATTTATTTATTTTATCACACAAGACACTACAACAAAAAACAATTACACAAGAATACAATATCACAAAAGGTGAGATAGAAAAACATAATACATTGTGACAGTTGACGTTGCAGTGTCCAGTGCGACAATAAAACTTAGTGCTCAGCATGGTGCTGCTAATTTCTTAGCAGCGCTGGTTTTCAGCACTAACCTTCTTAAGACGCACGGGACTACTAGAAAACTGAGACACATACATACACTACACATATATACATATACTAGAGGTACATTGTTTTTTCTTGTAAATGCATACTACATCTAAACACAGCACAAACATCTATGTTCGTCACATAAATCTTTGTTCTGGTTGGGGATCAAACCTACGCACTACACTTCTGAAGGCAGACATGCTACCAACTGAGCTATAATATAAGGCAGTCAGTAATAAAATAAAATTAACACAATCAGAATCTCAAATTGATCTGTAGACAGAGTAGTCATAATAATAAATGCACAGAATTTAAATTGGCAGGCGTCGCGGATACGATCTAATTGCTCGTAGCTAATTAGGTGCAACCAACTTACGTACAGAGTCGCCAAATTAGGGAACTAAAAATGTTCTTCTGTTCTGTGAGTTTCGTTCAGAAAATACGTCAGTGGCTCTCTCACTCAACTATGTGAGAATTTAGTTTCATGTACCTCACTTTGTTTACTGGATACTAGAGAAGGGTAGGTTGTTGTTACAACATTGTTGCGATCATTGTAGCGCTTTCCGCGAACGTAATATAAGGAGACTCAGCTTTCCTACCACACGACTCGCTGTGAACGGAATTTGAAATAGATGCTAATTAATCGGACCATAACTGGACCATAGTATCGAAATTGTAGGTATTTCCCACATTATATATATTGCTGGTCTGTGGTATTTCCATCCTATAGTATTTTTGTATAGGACTTTGTAGATTTACTTTGACTGTTGGCATTTTGTTTTAGACAGGTAATTATTTTCATAGGTGCTCAAGAAACTGGTGCTCTATCGGGAACACCCGTACCGCTGTTGTTTTTTAGTCTGTTTAATCCCACTGGGTATTATTAGCCTTTACATAATCCACTGATGAACATAGGAGTACCTTTGAGATGCTATTGGGCCATAGGCACCACCCTGGCCCACTTGCTAGTTGGTTGGTTCACATTCTTGGTACGTATACAGGTTTTCTAACGATGTTTTCCTTCGCCGAAAAGCTGGTGGTATAAAATATCCTCAAATAAAATAGAATAATAAAAGAGCTCATTGCCACGGGCCAGGGTTTCGAACCCACTACATGACAATTTCAAGTCGACCGGTCTCTCAACTAGTCTAACACGGTTGGGGACTCACACTCACTCTTATTCCACTTAGCAACAAGGCCCAAAGATCATGCATGCGGCTACCACGGCCTACCCTAACCTGCTCGTTAGCATGACGTTCACTGATGGACGAAGGCCTTCCCCTGGCAGGAGATGCCGTAATCCCAACGCTTGGCAGGCGGCTTGGGGATCGCAGAATGTAAGCACAGTTAACCGAGAGGTCGTTGCTACCCGTCCTCGGTGGTTCTGGGTGCAGTGTTAGGGCATGCTCAGGTCCACCACTTCCCCTAACCTTTGACTTATCCCTATTTACCCAGAAAAAAATACTAATCTATACTACATGCCAAAGACCACCCTGAAAATGGGTGCCGCCGACCCATTTTCAGGGCACATAACTATCGCCTATTTAAACTCTTATAGAAACGTGCCCGATTAGAACGCTAGTAGTTATAAAACTTTATCCACTCTATATTCCCCGCGAAAATGAGACAAACGTATCCATATTCTATAAAATAGCTTTATCACGTTCTCGCGCAGGTAAAGACCGATTAGTCCGTAGAGTGTGCTTCGGATTTGCATGATCTTATTCCCTCCCCCCTGCCCATTCTTCTATCAGACCTCGAAAAAGCGACACCGTTATGTGGTTGATATACCAAAAACTCGTACGAAACGGTTTGATTCCACTTTCTTTATTCGAACTGCTAAACAGTGGAATGCGCTGCCCGAGTGGGTGTTTCCTGATAATTATAATCTGGGTGTCATCAAGTCGCAAGTGAATCGGTTTCTTCTACGCAAGCGTGCTCCATCGTATACTGCATCTTCCTTTATCATCAGTCAAACGAAAGCCTATAAACATATATTTTTTAAAAAGCCCTTCGGCGCGTGCTAGGGATACGTCCGGAGATAAAATTCAATGGCGTATAAGAAGACAAGTGAATCCATCATACCTCTACTATACTAGGCCAGGCAGAGTGGTGGATATCGCCAAATCGATGTTCGAGGGCAGGAGCAGTGGATTAAAAACTTCGCTACACGATCACATTGTGAAAATAAAATGTCCATGGTAGAATTGGTAGAGCGGCAAGTAGACTGTAAAATAAATCTAACTCATACCACAGAATACATAATAGTACCTTTGCAGGCCATGGACTTAATATTGTACTGACTACTGACCCAACATTTTATATCTAGGTACGTTTTTTATTTACAAATAGTGATGTTTTGAATAAAATGTGTCACACTATTACTCATTTGAAATTACAACTAGTTCCCGGTCAGTCCTAACTGTATTATGCATGCTAATGTAGGTACCTGTATAAAGTTGTTGCAAATAGTTCCAATAAACTGGTTTCATACGTCATAGGAATGGTTTCATACATTTTTTATACTTTATTACGGGGCAACTTTCAGGAATCTCACACTCTGTGTGATTCTGTGACTACAAACACGCTGATATCTGTACAATGTTTTTTTGCAATTGCTGTAGTTGGTCTCATACTAAATCTTGTTTAAAATAAATTAATAACGCTTTAGTATACTGCTACTATGTATTCCTTCCTCTTCTAGCAGCCACTGGAAAAGTGTATCGATAATGTAAATAGTTTTTTTTATTCAATCAAGCGACGAGACTGGCGAGTCGATATCGATTATTTCTTATGGCGTTAGTAGCAATACTTAAGGATGTTGTTATATTTAAAAAAAAACAATAATTTTAAGCTTTTTTCAGAATTCGGTAATAAAACTATTGAATACACAATGAAACTGCCAACAAGAAAACGCAAATAAGTTTAAGCCAGAGTAATTACTGAGTATGAAGAGATCTACCATCTAAAATCTCAGGGTGACGAGCGCAGTGCAGTGCAGCGCAGGATTGTGTTCGCAAGTTCACAATTCTGGCACTGCTACTGTTAGTGGCAGGCGTGACGCTTACCACCAGGAGAACGTCTAGCTCGTCTCGTCACTTGATAGTTTTTTTTTATTTTTTATTAATTAAATTTAATATTTACATAGTGTACCTGTACATAACTTTCTACACTTGATACATACCAGAGTACAGAATTTAAATGTCAAACAGGCGCGCTGCAACTTTGATTTGCATTATTTAATGTGCATCATAAAAAGCCATTTCCGTGCATCATGACTGTGTTGACACCAGTGACCTTGGACGCGGGCTAGCAACAACGTAGACCAATATCAGTAGAACCTTTATGTAATCTATTATTTACATAAGGGAGTTCACACAATGAGTCTGTATTCACGAGGCAACGATAACAAGAGTTTACACCTGGGAGAATTCATTAGGTTATCAGAAATCTGTCTGGCTCTTTATTTAGAATACATAGTTTAGATATAAGTATACAGTTATGTAAATATTATTACAGATCTACAGGCTTGGACTCATGAGAAGTTCGCTCGTTATTTTTTTATTTTTTTAATAATTCTTTCGGTCTTCGGTCGCGCGGTGCGCCACTCAGGACCGATCGTCAGCCTCGTTTCATCCCTAGGGGTTGTTCAAAAAAATCACGTGCCGTATGACTGCAGCAGCTTAATGACGGTTATTATGAATTTGTGTATTCCCAAAAAAAAAATTGTATCTACAAGATGTGAGAAGTGACATGACGCTATTATGATCATTTAAAAAAAAATTGACAACAAGATTTTTTTTTGATAAATCTCCTCTATTTTTACTTTTTTTTACAAATTTAGCGTGTAAATTTTCTCGCGTGTAAATAATATAGTTTGGCACGATTTGTTGCTCTTAGTTTTGAAAAAATATTTATATTATGGTTGTAATAAATTAAAAATGGGTAAAAAAAAAACGACGCTTGACACGTACGAATATGCGTAACTGCTATATTCTTGCTCCGCTAAATGTGGCCCTATCTCATTCAGCTTTAGAATAATGATTGATCGCATTAAAAAATGTGCTTGAAACATGGACGAGGGCGGCCTTAATGATGTGCCTATAAATAGTACTAGCTGCGCCCCGCGGTTTTACCCGCGGTTCTTGGGATTAAAAGTAGCCTAAGTTTTATTCCAAGGTATAAGCTACCTCTATACCAAATTTCATCTAAATCCGTTCAGCCTTTTCAGCGTGAAAGAGTAACACACATCCATACATACAAAATTTCGCTTTTGTAATATTAATTTATAATTATAGAATATTATTAGGATAAACCACGTAGGATAAAAAAATCTTTCTTAATACAAAATACAAAATGCTTTACAAAATGCTTTATTGTCTATAAAATGGTACAATAAAAAATAAGTGAAATCCCTGGCTGCTACTTTAGCTTTACTAATGTTCTTCTACATCAAATAGAATAGGCTAGATGACTGTTTTTTTATTTATTGTCTTATTAAAATGTGGCCCATAAATATAGCTGATTAATGAAAAGTAAATTAAAATCTGATCAAAAATAAGCAACTTATGAGTATTTTAATATCATGCTAGACAGAGAGGCGAAACAGTAAATCGTGACATCACCTCTCTGTACGCCATATAAATTCTATTCTGACAAGTAAGGCGTGACGTCATTTTTTGTTTTGTGGGAAAGGGACAGAGTTGTCTCTAACAAAAACTTTAGACGCTCATATATCAGAACATTATTAACCGATTGAAATATTTTTTTCAATAAACATACTATATTTACTTAAAATTCGTCAAAGATATTGGTTTCAACGATATAAACATCAGTCATCTACCCTATTGCACAGGGCTCACCGGGATAAAGAGCTGATCCCTTCAAGTTCACCGGCTTAGAGAATCTTGGATTGCTGTTGATAAGGTGGCTTAATTAAGGCCCAGAATGCCGCACGCCGCTGTTCCGCCCATTTCGACATGTTGTATGACTGTATAAAATAACTGAATATAACTATGAAAAATCGCAGCCTGTGAAATGACGAGGGTTCCGTACCTACCTACTACTAAGGTACAAGTTTTTTTCAAAGTTAAGTATATCATTTCCTGGGTATGTCCTGAAACTGCATCCAGACCCACTGGAGGACGGGCAGCAACGTCCTCTCAGTCAACACTCTGCGATCACGAAGCCTGGGTATGTCCTAAAACTGCAACCAGAACCATCGGAGGATGGGCCGCAGCATCCTCTTGGTTAACGGTGGTAACACTCTGCGATCCTCAAGCCGCCTGCCAAGCGTGGGGATTATGGCAACCCCTCCCTATTGAGGGGGAGGCCTTCGTCCAGCAGTGGACGTCTTCGGGCTGATGAGTGAGTGAGTGAGTGATCACGATGCCAAGCGTGGGTATTATATTATGGCAGCCCCTCCCTATTAAGGGAGGAAGATGCCTTTGTCCGACAGTGGACGTTTCCGGTTATTGTTGATGATATAATTTCCTCCATAATTATTGAATCATCGAAACTACGAACAATAATACGCTATAAAAAAAAACACAACCCACTGCAATTTCGACTATCTTGATGACATCGTCATATTTAACAGTTATTATTCCAGTAATTTTGATTTAAAAACCAAACTACTAAACCGATTTCGATTAAATTTATACGGGACCACCGCTGACGTATCACCTACGGAACAAAAAAATATTTTCAAAATCGGTCCACAATTGACGGAGAAATCGGTGAACATACTTGACATTATTGTATGTGATGATATTATACATGACTTCACTGTGTTCAATGTAATTGTTTTGGTTTATATTTTTTGCCACAATTAAACGATTGTCTATTGTCTACATGATCATACAATTAAAAAAAACATAGAAACATCGATATATCATCGACCATCGAACATAGAACCTCCTTTTTTGAAGTCGGTTAAAAACACTACAAGTAGTTAAGTTCTTTGTACCCTGCATTATATTTAGAATCTCGTGGAAACTTAGCCTTAGTGCAAGATTATGGTACCTTATTTGTAGGTCTTACGTAGTCCACCATAGTAACGAGTATTTTTTACTGGTTACCTATTTCTTTTTATCGCTTATAAGTTTTCCTTTTATAGTCTTTAAAACCAATTGGTTCTCGCGTTATATAGTTACCTTTATTTTGAGGCACAACTCGACGTCATTGTTAATGTTTTGATAAGCAGCGCTACAATTGCTAGAAAAAAAACTGTTAGTACAGTTTGCATTGACAAGTTATTTTTTTGTAAAAGATTTATATAATCACTAGCAGCATCCCACGGTTTTAGCCGCGATTGTTGGAATAAAAGTTAGCTTATGTTTTATTCCAAGGCATAAGCTATCTTGGCACTAAATTTCATCCAAATCCATTCAGCCATTTCAGCGTGAAGGAGTAACTAACATCCACACACACCCTGACAAAAATGGCTAAGCGTTTTACAAATTTGCCTTCGCTTTCAATTTGCCTTTGCTTATAAAAAGACGTGCATCATTTGTAAAATGATGCACGTACAAAACAGCAACGACATCCACAGGTATAAATATACCTGTCGCCAAATAGACATACCTACTATAAATTTACAGTAAGTATGTCCATTTGTTCAGCCAGCGAAGCCATCCAGGTGGGCGAGTTTTATAGGGTGCGGAACAATGATTTACGTACTACTTGTGTCCCATGGGACCACTGGGTCAAAATAGTGGCAGTGGGACAGATGCAGATGGGACACCATCACGGGCAACTTGATGGGACTAGTGGGGTAGACCCGGAGGATTCAGCTGAGAGTGTTGACTTCACTGACTTAGGTACCTACTATGTTTCACTCTCAATGCAGAAGCTCTCAGGTGCAGTATCTGAATCTCTTCCAAAACATTTGAAAAGGCACGTTGTGATCACGTAGCATTCGAAGCCCTCACTAGCACTTACGCATATATCGATCATATATTATATATTGTTGTTTACATTTATATACATTGTGGTGAAAATAAATATTTAAACAACTTAAGATAAAATAAAAATCTTATACACAAAATAAAACATACAGTGAACCACCATGAACTTACCTATAGGGTTTCCGAATTGCTCTTTGTAGAGTTGCTTGAAAAGGAACGGGAAAAAAAACGGAGAGTGTTTTTTTTTTTTAAATATTTTTCGTTGAATAAATTGTACATACGAGTATATACAAATGTCGATCTAGCCCACTAGACTTAACGGAGATCTTCGCTCCACTCGATCAATAAACGATTTTTATTACTTGTTCTTTGAGACCTTGTAGTTTATTACCAAATTTCATAGTTCCAGATCAACGGGATGTGAATAAATTGTGATTAACTTACGCTTCTCAAAAATTTGCTTACAACGTATGCTCAAAAATTTCATTACAATGTATGGTAAAAATGCCGTATTTTTTATTGCCTTCGCTTATGTAGAAACTGGAAATTTCGCTTACTTAGATAACATATTTTTAAAGTAATTTTGATTTAAAAACTAAACTACTGAAACGATTTTCGTAAAATTTCTATAAGGCTAATCTAAAAGTATACTTTCAAATATTTTTTTACAAATCGGTTTATAAATGATGGAGGACTAAGGTAACAAACAAAAAATACATTCAACCGAATTAAGGACCTCCTCCTGTTTAGAAGTTGGTTAAAATAGCAAACAACTGCAACATAATAACTACTAAGTATTAAGCAGTAAGTAATCAAAGGTATAAGAGTAGTAACAAAAGTTGTAAAACAACAACTTTGAGAGTTTCAGTTTACAGTTCCGGTGAAATTCGGTATAAATTATTTCAATTTCATGCATTTTTATTTAATCTTAATTTTTTCTAGGCCCTAAAAGAAATGAAGCCCAGCACTGCAGGTGCTGTCATTATCATTATCAGCCAGTAGTCGTCCATTAATGGACGGAGGCCGGGAGAACAGGGAGGGGTTGCCATAATCCCCACGCTTGGCAGGTGGTTTGGGGATCGCAGAATGCTCACCACCGTTAACCGAGCTGCACGTCCCCAGATGTAATTTTAGAAAATTCCAAAGTCCCGCAGTGCAGTGCTCGTTGGTAAATGACATTCATCCCGATTGTAAGGGCACGGCACGGCCGGCGGCCCCCGATAACGAAAATAGGTGTTAGTACCGGTGATAACTAATATCTAAAACGACGCAACATCAAAAAATGCTGACTCTAGAGGTCAATGAACGGAGGTCGTTCGCAAATCTCTAGCATCAGCTGTTTTTTTAGGGTGTTAAATAAAAGGCGAACTATAAAAACAGGAAATAGGTACCTACTACCAAGTTATGCCTTCCCAACTGGCACGTCTCTAGAGCCTGCTTATTCAGCATCCAATGCAATTCTTTAGAAGCCCAAGTGTTGGACTGCTGAATAAGCATCTTTGGTGGTCGCGCCACCCATGTAGATAAGTTAAGCAAATTTTGCTAATAGCAGCAAGACAAGCAAATTTGTATTAGCTTAGATAAATGTATAATTTAGAAGGGTGAAATATTTTGGGTATTTTCTATGACTTATTGATTACTGAAATTCCTAGATTTTTCTTACGAAACATAAGTCAAATTTCCACAAAAGGTAACACTAGACCTGACCACGGAAGAAAATAACTTTTCCGTAGTCCTGTTGACCGGACAACTGAACCGTGTCACGAGCAAGAAGCGAATTTATAGGTTGACAAACGAAAACCCGACTAATTCCTTACGCGTCTTCATAATTTTAATCATAAATAATCGGTATTTGAAATACTTAAGCACATTAAGCTTTTATATTTGACATCAAACATGATTTCATCTCAAAATAACTTGTTTAAGATGGGTAGGTACTTACGTTATAATGCGCCATTAGGTAACATACCCGTCATACATAAACTATAACCCACAAAACCCTCCTTCATAATGTAGTCGCTAAAAAGCCGCTAAAACTGCTTGTGGTACACAGGGATAACCCGAGAGAGATCCGCAACAAGGCCGAAAAGCAACGGCGGGACAAGCTGAACCAGTCCATAGCGCAACTGGCGTCGCTGGTGCCTCCCGTCGTTAACTCCACCAAGAAGATCGACAAAACTGGCGTGCTGAGGTACACGGCGCACTACCTCCGTGCACATCAATATGGTGAGTTTACTAAACTATACATTTCCTATGCGTTGGTGGCCTAGTGGTACAAATAGGGTAGATGCTATAATTACTGCTTATAATTATACTCATACTAAAATAATCTTCTTATTCCTTCCTAACTTGACTAAGTAGGTCCTACTTAGTCAAATTAGTAATTGTTAAATTATAACCAGTTAAGTCAAGTCTTTTTCAGTTAAGTATCTAGGGAGCTCAAGTTATCTTAGCAGATTGTAAGCGAACTTCATCAGACTGCGAAATACATTAAGCGACTTAGGGATCCGACTCAAAGAATGTCTTTACCTTTTTCACCGGTCTCCGGATGAAAATTTCACAAAATAGAGTTATTAAGGCGGATGTTTTAGCAAGTAACACAAGTGTGTCCGGTTAACTTTGTTGTTTTTGATGTTTCATAAAAACTGTAATTACATAATGTAACACAATACATAATGTTTGCACTTAAACGATGCTATGGTTGACATAGTATCGCTATAGTGCAAACTCTGAGGTATAAAACAAATAATAAAAACTAAACACTACTGTTACCTAACTTATATCATTTCACTATATGTCGTTTAGTGAAACGACGTCACAGATTAAATAATAGTGCTATGTCGACGTATCACTGGACATTAGTATTTTGTCATATCACTAGATTTTTTTGTCATCGCCAGCCTTAAAACGTTCACTGCTGGACGAAGGGTTGCCATAATCCCCACGCTTGGCAAGTGGCTTGGGGATCGTTTTTTTAGTAAGAACACGTAATAAAGAAGAATATTCGACATTTTCCGTGATTACGTGGTATCTCTAGAGATTTCGCGAAATCCCTGGTGGCCTCATTTCCCTGCGATATATTATACATACGGAGCCTTCGGTGTGAGAGCCAACTCACCAGAACGGTGTTTCGTAGCTCATCCCGTCCCTACAGTATAATTCGTACCAGAAACATACAGAACTCTCGGTGCGCAAGCCCAACTTGTAGTTTATTCCCGTCCTGCAGTTTGTTCGTATCAAGATAAGTCTAGTTTAGTACTCTAAATGATTTGATTCCGACCGCCGGACATCTCCACGGGGACCCAACGAAAGCAAAAGAGGGAAATATCGACAATGCAGCCAATCACTGAAGAGAGAAGTAGGGCCTTCGCTTTTCTGTGCAGCCAATCGAACTAACATTTCATGTTCTGTCGACTTGTTGTCGAGTTTTTAATGCAAAGTGATGTAAAATGCAATTTCTCGTGTTACGGAAAACCTTTTGTAATCCTATCTAGACTAGACTTTAGGCCTTTGAGCAGCCCATTCTTTTATATACCTAGATCTCGTCAAACGTTTCGTAGAGGTGGCAGGTACAATGGTTTGTCTCCACGGGTCCCGGGATCGGATCGAGTTAGCAATGGATCCCGGAGCGTTGTCTCCACTTATACCGTGATCCGAATCCCTCGCAAAAATAGAATCGTAATGCTGGCGTTTATTATGCTCAAACATAAGAAAGAGAGAGATCGCTAAGAAATTGATTTACCTATGTACTTAAGCCTAGCTATTCACTTATTGTGTTATTTAAGTGCTAGCTGTTAGTTATCCTAAAAGAATAAAATAAAATAAATAAATAATACTTTGTTCTATATACCAGTTGTCTCTGTCCTGCGCGGCTACACCTACCAATATTTTTTAAACTTCCCGAGTTCTTCAGCTATCTTGTAGGAGGGTGACCTCATTAGTTTTTTTTGCATAAGCATAAAGATAAAAAAAAATGGTTTGGGCCAGCTATTACATAAAATCAACCTATACTATGTAAGTACCTACAATAAAACATGCCAGAGGACGTCCACTGCTGGACAAAGCCTTAATAGGGAGGTGTTGATATAATTCTCAACGCTAGGCAGGCGGCTTAAAAATCTTAGAACTCTCACCACCGTAAACCGATCATTTGAAAGTCGGGTCAAAACAGTTGGGTTAATGATCGAAAACGATGCTCACATGACACGCCGCATAAGAACACTAGACGCGGAGGGCAGCGGGATCCGAGCACGGTGCACCGGTGGCCTACCGCTGCTAGTAGTTGGGGTAGTAGTGAGCTAACTCATGAAAGGCTGCCCCGCCAACTAGCGTAACTAAAGTAAATAAGTTCCTAGGTAAGCGTGCTCCGTCCTAGACTGCACCGTTGCTTACCATCAGACAGGGTGCAGACAAACACAAACCTATACAGAGAATTTTAAAAAAAAACGAGAGGGCGCTGCTGCCCGTCCTCCGGTGGTTCTGAATGCAGTTTTAGGACCACTGGAACCACCATCCAGAACCACCGGAGGATGGGCAGCAGTCGGTGAGGTTTCTGCGAACCCCATGCCGCCTGCCAAGCGTTGTGATTATGACAACCCTTCCACCCCACTCCTTACCATCTGCAGAACGTATGGTTCGTTTCTTTAATTGTTATGTTACCATAAAACAAGTTTCATACAAAACAAAAGAAAGCAGTGCTCACATTACTTCTTAATCAATAGTTCTCATACCGTCATATCGTCCATCTCGAACAACCGTAATTGATAAATCTTACTGATCTAGTTCTATGTTTTAATTTGCAAATATTTTCTAGTTTCACCACATTCCGAGCCGTAATTGTTATACTGCGCTGGAATGCAAGATATACCCAAGCCGTAGTAGCCGCGTAATACTGTGATATGCAGTGTTCGTTGAACAATGTGCGCTGTTTGGTTGTGGGGTGGCTTCGTTAGTTGGTAGCATTCTATACTCTGCCACCTTTGCAGGTGCACATTGTATTCCATTTACCATGAGTTATGAGAATGCTTATATGTTACTAAAGAGAATCCGACGCGACGGTTACCTAGCTGAAACTATTTATAGTGATTCTTGGTATACGAACTTTACAGGAATAGAATGAACAACATGAACTTACTAAAGATTATCTGCTACAAGTACGAGTACAAGTTGTATTTGCTTAGCGAAACTTATTTTTTCAGAATAGGGTTATATGTCAATGGTTTGTGTTTGATCGCATTCTGTCTGATGGTACTTTTATACCACCACATTGGAGGATCTAGCTCGTATATCGGATCTATAGGGATCGCAAAATGCTCACCACCGTTAACCGAGAGGACGCTGCTGCCCGTCCTCCGGTGGTTCTGGTTGCGGCGTTAGGTTACCATGATCCAATAAAACAAGGTCTGCTACTCCGGGAGTGACACATGCTTACGTCACTCCAGTTGCCACTTTATGGCAATAAAATTGGAAAATTGAGAATCAAATCTGTTAATATTTATTAATTATAAAATACACAAATCATTTCAATTGTCTTTTCGTGTCCGCTCAAGCGAAATGATTCAAGTTAAATTCGAATTTCAACCAAAATCACATAGTTTTATGGGATTCCCACAGGTAATATACGGAGAACGGGGAGTTATGATTTCACACTACTGGTCATTTCACGTCGATAACGTAGGCTTATGTCACCCACGTGACCTTTGTTACTCGGGAGTGTCATACCTGGCGGAGTATGTTATTATACCATGGGCTTAACCAGGTCCATAATCATTGAATATAGTTATGAAAAATCGCAATCGGTGTAACTGCTAAGAATAACACTACATAGGTTCAGCAAAATAATTATATTGATCTAAGCTAGTTTTAGTATGTAAAAATTGGATTTTAGGTTATGAAAGAAAACTTAGAACAAAATATTATTATTTTCCTGTTTTTACTTATTTTATTTTAATTTTTATTTATTTATTGGAAAACAAACAATTATTGTAACTTATAAATAGACTAATTAAAAACAGAAAGCTAATTATAGGTTTTCACGTATAGTGACATCGAATACAATAGATTAAAGATGAACATAAAGACATACTCGACTAACACAGTATTGAAGAGAAAATAATGTATATTTATATTTATGTACCTATTCCAAAATGTTGGGATGCACGAGGTAAAAATAAAAACAACTTGTTTTTATTTTACGTCAGCTTGCTCGAGCCTGACTCGCACTAGACCCGAATAGAAAACTCGAAAAAGCGACTTCGTTTTGTGGTTGATATACCAAAAAATCGAACAAAACGATTTGATTCCACTTTTATTGTGCAAACTGTTAAACAGTGGAATGTGCTTTCTGAGTGGGTATTTTCCGTGAGATATAAACTGGGTGTCTTCAATACGCGAATGAATCAGTTTCTTCTAGTTCAGGGGTTTCCAAAGAACGGCCTGCGGGCCAAAACCGGCCCGCGAGCACTACCAATCTGGCCCGCGACAGCAGGCCTGACGTGGCTAGTATCTGGCCTACTCTTTTATCTATTTTCATAAATCACATCATACAAATTAATAATCAGATGTTTGCCTGAAATGTTTAAACAGCACTGCCCACCTCTTCGAGAAATACAGACGTGACGATTTGTTATGTTAATCTGATGAGATAGCTCGATTTTGGCCTTTGGAGTCAGTCTGGCCCTTAGGCTAAAAAGTTTGGAGACCCCTGTTCTAGGCAAGCGTGCTCCATCGTAGACTGCATCTTCGCTTAACATCAGGCGAGTTAGCGGAAAAATGCAAGCCTATGAATGTTTTTTTTAAGAGTATGTAAGTGCGAGTCTTTAGTAGAGTTATTTTTAGATTGCTTCTACAACTATCCAAGGAATGGCATGGCCATGATCATAGATCATGGCTTTTAAACTGAGCTGCTGTCGACAATACGCATTGAAATTGCTTGTTGATCGTATAAATTCACCACCTCGCAGCATTAACTGGTGCAAAGTGCAATTCTATTATTAACTGCGAACGCTTGTCTAATTTCGAACTGCCCAACTGCCCAAAAAGTAGGGTAATGTTTTTGTTTTTTAAACTATTTATCTTCCTGTAGCCTAAACGCCTAACCTGACTTTTGATGTGTGTTACGTGTGATGTGAATGCGTTATGTTAGTAAGTTTATATCAAAAACCTGGATATCACTAGAAATTGCACTGGTCACATTTTTTTATTTCCTGTCCTGTCTCAATTATGTTTGTTTCAAGTTATGGACTGTAGAATAAAGCCTCGTATTCGCTACGAAGAAATTACCCACGATACTTGTCGCGACTTCGGGTGAAACCAAACGGCAAGTCTGGCAATGTCGCGAATGGTCCTGGTAAATAATAAACGGAGGACAGTTTGAGGGACCAGACCCCCTAGCGCGCGCCGAGGACTAATTGGTCTTTCCCCGCGCGGGAATGTGATAAAGCTAGAATATGGATAGGTCTGTCTCGTTTTCGCGGAAAAAAAAGAGTGGATAGACGTTTATCACGGTTCGCGTGCTAGGCGGGCTGGGACGCGAAATCTTAAGCATGAAGTACACAGACAAGAACACAAAATATTTAAGAAACCTGTGAAAAAAAACTGATAACAGAAATACTATTAATTAAGCTCTATAGGGTTCCGCTTACACTTAAATTAAAGCTAAATAACTGTCATACAACTTCCTGTTCTATGACTTTCATCGTAGAATGAGTATTATAGCCCTCGATCTAGAATCTAGCTCGATGATTATAGCCGATATTATAGCTCGCAGGGTTTGCAGGTAGAAGTGGCAATGGGCAGGCCACATCGCTCGAAGAACTGATAACCGATGGGGAAGAAATTTAAGTTAAGTCTGATACTTCGACTATAGTCTCCGCATAGTGGTGTTGACTATTACATCCCCGCATGGAAGAGGAGATACTCTAGTAATAATTGAATAATGTAGGTCGATGATTAGCATCCATTATTTCCAAAATTGTATTACGCACAACAAAAAAGAGGGCACCTAATGCGCCCGTAAAGGTCATGGATAGTAAGCTACTATATTGACAATGATAATGATAATGCTCGCAGGGTTTGCAAGTTGAAGTGGCAATGGGCAGGCCACATCGCTCGGAGAACTGATTACCGATGCGGAAGAAAGGTTCTTGAGTGGCGACCGCGAACCGGAAGACGCAGCGTAGGAAGGCCTCCTACTAGGTGGACCGACGACATTGTAAGTCGCGGGCAACCGGTGGATGCAAATGGCAGGTTGTCGTACAGCGTGGCGGTCTAAGGGGGAGGCCTTCGTTCAGCAGTGGACGTCTCCGGGCTGATAATGATGATGATACTAAACCTACAATTTCGAATTACAGGTTTATTTTATTATTTACGGTTTATTTACCGCTACTGATTTACCGTGATTACCTATGTTGTGAAACGAGCTCCCAATATTTCAGCACAACGGCATGTACTAACAGTACTAATACATTTCGTGTAAACGTACTAACTAGTGCATAGTATTAGTAAGCGACAATGCAAGGGAATAGAACCCGATCTTATTTACTAAGCGATAAGTATCTAATTTATGTTAACCGATTAGTACTAATGAGAAATACGAAGCCCGTGTAAATTTATGCATTACCCAGACTTATTATTGTAGCATAATCTGCATAATTTCTGAAAAAAATATGGTAGCATAATATTTATAAATTATACCTAGTATCACAAAAACCACATTTCTTTTACGGAACGTTTCTGTTTAGGTAAGCCTTTTAATTACTCTCGATATACAAAGCTACTTGGAACGGTATCACTAAACCGAAAGGAGAGCATTATAGTCATCATTATGTAATAGTATATAAGTATTCTATCAGCTATCTGGTTTCCATAATACAAGCTTTGCTTAGTATGGGGCTAGATGGCGCTGTGTGTAATAAATGTCCCTCAATATTTATTTATTTTATTTATTTATTGTAAAATATTTTACTGAGTGGGGCATATCCTGAATTTTCGAAAAAAAACGAAGGCATGCTTCGGAATCACGAGGTCGCGTGTTCTTTGGGATTTACGAATTTTTTATTATTTTTTAAATGGTGTGTGTTAATACGCCAACCCGCACTTAGCCAGCTCGACTGCGCTGCAGCTTAGAGTATCGCCCAATAGCCCTTCTAGGGTAATCATATTTCCAGCAGAGGCACGGCACCGTCTAAAAATACATCTGTAGTGAATGGGCCTTACTCTACATAAATAAAAGTAGGTAAGTGCTGAATTTGAAACATAATGTCATTTACCTTAAAATGCGGGCGTTGACGGTGTCATTTTGCTTAAGAGACTTATCTATTGAATGTACCTATACCTATATTAATAAGACACGTATTTAAAGGTAATGAACAATTTGTTTGTCGGATTTGTACGAGCATGCGTGTCCGGCAACGTGATGCGACACTGGCGGCTGCCACGCGCACGTGCGCCGCCATGCTTGCCAGCTAAGGCCACTGACACACTGCCGGACTGCCGGCGAAAGATGCACTCTTATTATACAAGTCGTAAATCTTAAATCCGAGGATATGCCTCTCCATGTAATACGACATGCTTGCAAGACTTGGGCACTGCACTGACCCAGTCAGTTTTTTTTAATACTTTCAAGTGACGATTTTTTTAATACTTTCAAGTGACGAGACGAGCAATACGTTCACCTGGTGGTAAGCGTCACGCCTGCCACTAACAGTAGCAGTGCCAGAATTGTGAACTTGCGTACACAATCCTACGCCGCACTGCACTGCGCTCGACACCCTGAGATATTAGATGTTAAATCTCTTCATACCCAGTAATTTCTCTGGTAACATTGCCCTTCAAACCGGAACACAGTAATGCCTGCACACTACTGCTTGGCGGTCGAATAACTGGCAAAGGTGTGGTACTGACGGTGGCTGGTGGCGGACTCTGCAGTAGAGTCCTACCACTACAAATATCGCGGCTCGCGTGCTAGGCCTAGGCTAGGCTATAAGTCAGTGTTTGTTTAATAGTTCGATATATCCACGAGAACTAAATAATTATTGACTTTAAACAGACACATTCGCGAAAATACTTGTTGATGTGCGTAGGCATAATCGCTGAGCATAGCATAAAGATAAAAATGCGCTGAGCATGAGCTGAGCATTTTAGTAGAATAATAAATGTATAAACAGATTGTAAACTGAAGGATGGTTTTGTTCGAGTTCGAGACTTCGGGGTTGATGCCAGTTAACAGTTACCTAAATCTTAAATCTAAAATCTTTGCTAATTCGCAACGTTCTTTAATAATATACCTAAAAACGCTCTCCAGAAGGTACGACGGTCATACACCAGTAGTCGATGCCATTGTCAATGTTCTTTCTGCCCTGTCTATAAGGATCAATTCTAAGTCAATGATACAAGTGTGCATAATAGGAACTTCTGATTATACAAGTATTATGCTGTTCGCATAATATTAATTTGTATATACTTACTAGGCTTCACTTGCAACTTCGTACATTGTGGCTATTAAGTTTATATTTATCATAACAATGGACATAGACTAAGTTCACTTCGTAATTAATATAATATAACTACTTGTTATTGATAAAATTAAACTTATGGCAGAGCTGAGAATATTGCTGCCCAAGTTATATGAATAATTTAAATTTGTGATACGCAAGGATCGACCGAGCACAAAACACGAATTAATTCAAAATTCTCGAAAATTATACCAAATATATAGTCTCTGAAATATATTCCGTAATTTTATCTAGGCGTCAAAGTATTTCGACATGTTAACTCATAGAAATAATTTCAAATAATAAGAATCAAATCGACCGACGCAGTTTATAAGAATTTACTATTAATTAATTAAAAAAATACGGGACCTGGGTATGTCCTAAAACTGCATCCAGAAGCGTAGTCCGTAGACCGGCAGCAGCGTCCTCTCGGTTAACGGTGGTAAGCTCTGCGATTCCCAAGCCGCCTGCCAAGCATGGGGATTATGGCAACCCCTCCCTATTAAGGGGGAGGCCTTCGACCAGCAGTAGACGTCTTCCGGCCGTTGAAGTAATATTTTACGATTTTTTACTGTAATATGGGCCTTCAGATAAAATGTATGAGTATAATGACGACCGTCAACTTAGTATGGCAACGATTACTGACCTCCTTCACTGAATAATTAACTTAATGTTCGTTTTGAAAGTCATCTAATATTAATCAGGTAATATTTTGGTGCTAAAAAACATTCTTAAACAATTCAAAAACTAACTGCCTCTGTGAATTCAGTTATTCTCGATTCAGTCAGTTATTATGATCAAATGACAGAAGGTTCGTTATGTACGCTTAGGCTAAAGAACAAGTTTTTAGCGATAAGAGGGCTAGATCAATACCAAGCTAAATAGAAAATATTAGAATGCAGCAACATGGTTTTTCTTCGTTGCCTACTCTACAATTCAGTCCCTACACTCTACTTCTTCTCCATGCACTCTACGTGCTTGTCCAGGGCCAATAATACAATTTACATCACATCATACATCAACAGCCGGAAGACGTCCACTGCAGGACGAAGGCCTCCCGAAGGGAGGGGTTACCATAATCCCCACGCTTGGCAGGCGGCTTGGGGATCGCTGAGTGCTCACCACCGTTAACCGAGAGGACGCTGCTGCCCGACCTCCGGTGGTTCTGGTTGCAGTTTTAGGACATACCCAGGTCCGATAATACAATGGTCAGATAATACAATTTGACTCAATATAATTTTTAATTCAAATTATCCAAACACTTGATACTGTCATATTGGGCTATATGCGATGCCAAAATCAACACAAAATGAAACCCTTTCATAGTAAATGTAGTACATACGTTTATAGAAGTCGCAATCTGTGACAATTGCGTGTCTCGCGTAGCGTTGTGGTGCATTGGACTGTTCGTGTTCAGTGGTCATTCTACGACGGTTTTTACGATCGCCATAAACACATAATAATGCATTTTATGCCAGTTGCGGTAGGCTCAGCCCCTGGCATACACGAAATGACGCGCCCGCAGCATACGGGTACTTTAACCGTCTTAATATAGCACCGCGTTAGTCATCTACTCATCAAACCCGTTAAGTCCAATAAACAACTGTGCAATAAATAAAATGTAACGGACAAGACAGTAATGTCAGTGAATTATGAAATTTGCGAACTGGCAGGTTGCCATCGATCGCCTGGTATAGGTACATAGTACCTATACATACTGCAAACAATGTATGCACCTGAAAAGAAGGAAGGAAGAGAAGTAGGTACGACAAATAGGTACTAACACAAATTCATGACATCCGACGTGGGTGGCATGGGTGGATATTACGGGTGTGGTGTTATTACAGAATATATAAAAGGATTCTTTATGACACACGATACGTAATCAACCTGATATTTTTCTATTGCAGAATCACCACACTTTTGCTAGTTATTCAATCGCCAACCAGTAGTGTGCACTGTGCAAGCATTACTGTGTTTCGGTTTGAAGTGAAATGTTACCAGATAAATTACTGGGCATGTAGAGAGTTGACATCTAATATCTTGGGGTGACGAGCGCAGTGCAGTGCGGCCCAGGATTTTTACCGCAAGTTCACAATCCTAGCACTGCTACTATTATGGGCAGGCGTGGCGCTTACCACTAGGCATACGTCTTGCTCGTCTCGTCACTACATTGCATAAAAAAATAAGCCTGACCCACTGATCTCTATTAAACAAGTAGCTGTATACTCTATAATAGAGGTCAGTGGCCTGGCCGTGTATACTTGCTATAATGACAACTCTTTGCGCGAGAATGAATGAATGATTTATTTATTTCTCTGTGAAAACTAGGATGCGCGAGAATAAATGAATGATTTATTTATGTCTCTGTGAAAACTAGGTAATATGATTCAGTACTATTATTTCTTCTGTGCTAATGGTAATATACAGATCGATTATAAATAAAGATTTTTAGCTAACTTCTACCCTTTAAGGGTTTACAGACTGATAGATCTAATACTTAAATAGTTAAATGAAAGAAAATTCAATAAAAAGTAATGGTCATGAGGAATCGGATAGGCATTCGAATTTCGAATGTTAATTCACATTTTTGTCTGCTAAAAACTACGTACTCAACTAGGTACTATGATGTTCTTCTTGTCATGCCCCCAACTTATAAATATTAACTTGGTATTCTCTATCTATACCTCTACTGCCTGTTATTACGGACCAACGGCATCTTCCGATCTCACACTTTCCTCATATTTTTCTCATTATGATGGTTCCAGGAGAAAATTCAGGTAGAAAGGCACCTTAAAAGAAGTTTTAAGAGCATAGAACTTTGGCTCTTATATTGAGTCAAAGGCTCAACTGGCTGCCAAAAAGCTGGATGTCCTCTCGAAGGTGCGTCGGTATTTACCCCGGGTGCATGGAATATTGCTCGCGCCTTTGGGATGGATCGGCTAAGTACCAGCTTGAGACGTTGGAGTCAATCGAGAAACGTGCGAGGAGAATCATTGGTAACGACTGTCTAGTTCGGACCAAGCTACAAAGCCTCTATCATCGTCAAAAAGTAGCTAGCCTATCGGTATTTTATCGGATACATTTCGGAGAGTGTGCATCGGATTTGCATGATCTTATTCCCCCCAGCCCATTCTTCTATCGGACGGCCAGGACCTCGAAAAAGCGACACCGTTTTATGGTTGATATACCAAAAACTCGTACGAAACGGTTTGATTTCACTTTCTTTATTCGAACTGCTAAACGGTGGAATGCGCTGCCCGAGTGGGTGTTTCCCGATAATTATAATCTGGGTGTCTTCAAGTCGCGAGTGAATCGGTTTGTTCTAGGCAAGCGTGCTCCATCGTAGACTGCATCTTCATTTATCATCAGACGAGATGGCAGTCAAACGCAACCCTATATCACATAGAAAAAAAAATAGAACATTCTGGCCTAATTGGTAACATGTATTGTATGGAAAAAACACTGTTTTAAACTATCACGGTTGTTCACTCCGCATGTCTGCCCGTGAACATGGTGCAAGCCACTGCGCCGATATATACGGAAACGATTTTTTCAACATAATCACGGTAAATATCCCGTAAATAATAATAAAAATGTTATGTATGGAAAGTTTTACCACTTGGTTACGAAACCAAGCTGAGAGCGTGGTTACAAGAGAATTTTAAGGGACCTGTTTTAAAAAATCAGCAGTTTTTTGTCGGTTTTTATGAGTTTGTGTTTTCCCAAAAAAAAATATACCTACCTATAAGATGCGAGAGAATTTTAAGGGCCCTGTTTAAAAAAATGACGTGCAGACATAGCATTTTTTGACGGCTTTTACCAGTTTATGTTTTCCCAAAAAATATATATTTGTACCTATAAGATGTGAGAAATGAACTAACGCTTTTGTAATCTTTCTATAAATTATAGATAAGAATAAAAAAAAATAACAAAACACCTCTATTTTTACATCATTACAACAGTTTTAATCATTTAATTTTTACATATTTAACACGAAAATTTACTCAATTGTAAATAATATAGTTTGTCATGTTAGTTCGCTCTTAATTTTGAAAAAAATATTTATATTATGCTAGTAATAAATAAAAAAAAAAAAAAGGGTGGGTTTTGCTCCGCTAAATGTAGCCCTATCTCATTCAGCTTTAGAATAATGATTGATCGCAGTAAAAAATGTGCTTGAAACATGGATGTGCGCGGCTTTAAGGGATTATTTTAATTTGGTATTACGTTTGCCTTGCTGCTGTAGGCTACAGCAGCAGCTCTTTTCTCTACAGCCTGTAGGGCGCAGGTTTGATTCCCACCCACGACAAATATTTTATGCAATGAACTTAAAAATATTTTTTCTGTGTCTGGGTGATGTATTTACAAAAAAATGTATTTAAGTATATCAACCTGTTATCTTGCCCCATAGAATCTTTGCTGAGTTTAGGGCTAGATGGCGCTGTGTAAAATGTGGACATATATTTATTTATTTTACCAATAGATATTATTTTTATTACTTGCCTATTTTTGTGACATACATACATAAAGAAATTTGACGTGTAACTCTGGTGTTATCAATAAAAAAATATTGTAACTGTATTGTACGTGCAATGTGCATGTAGGAAATGTCATAAGCATTTCGTTCCGATGTACTGTAAAACATTACTCAATACATTAGTACCGAGATAGTATTATTAAATCTGTGACATTAGTAACTTCATCTGTCCAACCGATGCAAATCATGCAACTGCTCAGGATACTGCAGAGATATTAAACATAATATTATTTTTCATCACACTTGCTCGTAAAGTGGATCTTATTACATCGGTTTTAGGCTCATAATCCAAGCTATTACACACGCGTGCTTTTTAATTTACATTACGGAACTAGTGCTATAATAGGTATAACCCGGTAAAGTCAAGTTTGTACGTGACTGCAATTAGACGTATGTATACGAAGGACTCTTAATATAGCCGGGTAATACTTACAGTTTTTTTGTAATACCAACAAAGAGTTCTTATGCCGCTGAAGTAAATGTCAACCTGCGCGCGCATTGCTGGTTTGGGCGCCATTTTCCGCAAATGTTTGTTGATGTTTTCGCTGTGTGGTTGATTATTACCAAAAAAAATAGATTTTTTCCTCGCAAGTGTGACGAAAACAGTCGTATGGAACTCTTGTGCTCTCGGCTTCCTAATCGCGCTCGCCTGCGGCTCGCGCGCATACGAGTAATACCGCCTCTAGTGTAATGACCAACATAGCACACTCGAATCATAATGTACTATTATGGAACATATTATTTTACAATATTGATGCCTACGTAAATTAGGTAAAATATGAATAAACTGTTGTCATTCAACGTAAGGAGCAATATGACGGCGAGAAATTGGGAATACCAGCGCTTTTATCCAGACGACCTTTTATTAAGACAAATAAAGATGGCGAAATGATGGGGATGAAAGGTTATTGTTTGCAAACCCTGCGAGCTATCTCGGTGGCTTTGGTTCTTTGGCGAATATCTTCGTTCCGGATTATATCGCGCAAAGTAACTTCAAGCATAGCTCTCTCCATTGCCCGTTGTGTGACTCTGAGTTTCTCCGATGGGCCAGCAGTTAAAGACCACGTTTGAGTTCCATATGTCATTTATTTAAATATATTATATTTATTTAGGTTATTATTTATGGGGTATTAGAGCCATTTGGTGTTGAGACATTGGGTCCGTGGGAACCGAGAGCTCATCTTCTTTCAAAAAGTTATCCAAGCACCTGCAGTGCAAGTACGGATCGTCTTAAATCGTTGGCCCCGATATAATAACGATGACAGCTGTAATTATGACATTAAATACGTTTAACTTCGGATTGAGTCGAGTCGTTATGAAGACGATATAATATCGATATAGAACCGTACTCGCGCAAACTCGGCCCAAAGCATAAGCATTGCCATTCAACATGGCAATGCCGCCAGCATGCTGGGTACGCTGCCGACTGGTAGTGGATTTGAGCATTTGGATTTTCTCTAGACTTTCATCGGTCTGGATACAATCCTTTTGTTTATTTGTGTATAGTAGGCTAAGTAGTATTCTTTGTAGTTTGTTGTAGTTAAAAAGGCTTATGCCCGATAAAAAAAACTTTATCCACGCTTATAATAAACGGTCTTGTTTGTATTCGGTCTAAGATCGGTGTTTCTTTCAGTGTTCGATCCACCCAAGGAAAAGATGCCGTCGCCACAGTTCTCGCAGTCCTCCACGCAGGCCATCCTCAGCCTGCTGAACGGCTTCTTGCTCACCACCACCTACAGGGGACTCGTAGTCGTCGCCTCGCAGAACATCAACGAATACCTAGGATACACTGAAGTGAGCTGATATTTTCCTCTATATTATATACTGCCTTAGCTCAGTTGGTATTGGTAGCATGTCTGCCTTCAGAGCTGTAGGGCGTGGGTTCGATTATGCGTGACTATGGGTGTCTTCATATCTAGAGTAAATAGGTTCCTTCTAGGTAAGCGTGTTCCATCCTAGACTGCACCGTTGCTTACCATCAGGCAGGGTGTAGTCAAACGTAAACATATACGGAATAAATAAAATAAAATAAACCTATCTATATATCTGTGTATTAAACTGATAAAATACAAATACATAGAAACTTCATAGAATGTTGCCAAGCAGCATGGCAGTTTTTAAGTAGACGCCAACATCAGAAATAGATTGGTTTCACATCGCGCCATTTGGGTAGCCCCGAACTAAGCAAAGCCATAATACTGGTGTAGATGACTGATAGAATACTAATCTTACCTTTTTTGTAAATATGTTTTTAAAATATATGCCTTTAAAACACCCAAATACACGATACACATCTATATTTGTCACAAATATTTTGTCGTGGAGGAAATGAAGCCACAGCCACCACCCACACAGCTACACCCCCTAAAGCTCACCAGGCAAAGTTCAGGATCACGAGAAGAGAAAAATACATGTCAGACATCATAATAGAGCTAATATGCAGATCATAATAGCACTGATCTATTATTATGAAACTGTGATGTGAAACTAATGAACCTGCATGGGTGACCTGGTGTCCTAAAACTGCTCCCAGAACCATCGGAGGACGGGCAGCAGCGTCCTCTCAGTTAATGATGGTGAGCATTCTGCGATCCCCTAGGTCATTCTGGTTAGCATTCGGCGTTCCCCAAGCCGCCTGCTAAGCATGGGGAGACGGATTTCACCATGCTTATGTATATGCTAGACAGGACCATTTTTGGAGATTTGGATGTTAGGATGTTACATTGAACTTTTCATCACACTTGCTCGTAAAGTGGATCTTATTGCATCGGTTCTAAGCTCATAATCCAAGCTATTACGCACGCATGCTTTTTAACTTTACATTACGGCACTTGTGCTATAATAGGTATAACCCGGTAAAGTCAAGTTTGTACGTGACTGCAATTACACGTATGTATACGAAGCACTCTTAATATAGCCGGGTAATACTTACAGTTTTTTTTGTAATACCAACAAAGAGTTCTTATGCCGCTGAAGTAAATGTCAACCTGCGCGCGCATTGCTGGTTTGGGTGCCATTTTCCGCAATTGTTTGTTGACGTTTTCTCTGTGTGGTTGATTATTATCAAAAAAAGTTTGTTTTTTCCTCGCAAGTGTGATGAAAACAGTCGTATGAAACTCTTGTGCTATGTTTCAATACACTTTCGGCTTCCTTATCGCGCTCGCCTACGGCTCGCGCGCATAATACCGCCTCTAGTGTAATGACCAACATAGCACACTTGTATCATAATGTACTATTGTGTCTCGTTATCTTTACTGCCGCAGGAGCGAGACACCATTCAAAGTAATGTATCATATGTATGTACATTGTTTTAGCGCTACATAAGAGTATAATGCTAGATTACGCAACTGAGAAATTTGCAATCACTACAGCGCTGATTGTTCCTTTCAGTTGGAGTTGCTAGGGAAGAGCATTTTTGGGCTGGTTCACGAGGATGACCGGCAGTTGCTCCGCGATCAGCTGATGCCCAGGTCTCAGGCGCTAGGGCGCCATGGAGAGCTTCTGGTTCCTAATGACCCCAAGGGCAGGGAGGCGGTGGCTGAGGTACTGGCAAACGAGCAACGCCGGTTCATGATCAGGTAAGCTATTGCAGCGTGTGTGGGGGGGGGGGGATGTGCATGTGAGGGGACTACAACTTATAAACAACTTTTACTATATTAGGATTTTAATAATACGAGAAAAAACTAATAATTCTCCAAGGTTTGTTTTTGTTGAACTGTTTGAAAATGAGGAAAGCACCAAGTTCACACCACAGAGGTCTTATATAGTTGTAAATAACAGAATTACAAGTTTTTGATATGGTACGGACCTACATGGTCGAAGAAAAAAGATAACTCAGTGGTATTTTTTGACATAGGTGACATGACTAGTTCGATTTTTAAAGGCGTGACCATAGAGTAAGTAACGTAATAGGCGTGACATTTTGCCATAGTTCATATAAGGAGGCATGGGAAAATTGTACTATGTACTTTTATTTTATTTTATTAGTTTTACTGCTAATACACCAAGAGAGCGATGTCGGCAACCCTAACTACTTCATTTAGGACCAAGATAAAACATTATGTAGTGTAGAGCTATAGAAATTAAATGGTCATACCTACGCAAAAAACACGATTGTCAAAGTCTAACCTGAAGCGATTTGTAGGCGATTTTCTTTTTGCTATTTTTTAAATCATCGTTTACGAAGTAGCGCCTTAGCGTCTTAGCGTCGTAGCGGTAGTGCAAAAACTTTTTGTCTGCAACTTTTCAAAAAATCTATGAAAATGTCCTACCTAAAACTTTATTTTATTTTTAGTTTGCTATATACACTTAAATCATCTAAAATATAATATGGGTATTAACAAAATAATGTTATTTAAAGAGTAAAGCACAAGAACGCTAGATGGGTTGGTAGTTATTGTACATATCAGCTCTACTTTCATAATAGGTTAGATGACTCATGTTTATATCGTTGATGGTTTCAATAGCTTTGATGAAGAATTTAAGTAAATATAGTATGTTTATTGAAAAAATAATTTTAATCGGTTATTAATGTTCTGATATATAAGCGTTTAAAATTCTTGTTAGGGACAACTCTGTCCCTTTCCTACAAAACAAAAAATGACGTCACGTCTTACTTGTCAGAATATAATTTATATCGCGTACTGAGAAGTGACGTCACGATTTGCCATTTCGCCTCTCTGTCTAGCATGATATTAAAATGCTTATAAGTTTCTTACTTTTGATCTGTTTTTTTTTTGTCATTAATCAGCTATATTTATGGGCCACATTTTAAAAGGCCAATAATAAAAAAACCATTCATCTAGCCTATTATGTCGTCACGAAGTTTTCTTAACACGAGGAAAAGTATACAGTCGAGTTAAGTAATCGATTATACCGGTACCAGTCTACTAAAGTTTTGATAAGTTGTAGAAAGTTTTCACTCTAGTGCGAGAAAAAAAATATTTAATATGACTGCTTGTAACTTGGGATCACTTGGGATGCTTTCCTATTTGGGCACTAAGGTACATTTCCGTGCATCGCAGCCGCGTGTGGCCGCGGCAAAATCGTCAATACTAGCAATAAAAATATATCAATGAAGGAACTCAGGAGGAATTTCAATTAAATTCAGGACTACAATTAGTATGACTACTTAGTTCGAATTTTTGTTCTGCATTTGACTTAACTCTCTGACTCTTCTGTTAGATTCCTGAAGCTCGGCCAGCGATCGGAGCCCAGCAAATACGTCACGTGTCACGTGGAGGGGTCGTTTCGGATGTCCGACCGTGCGTTGCGGGGGAACAACCGCTGCTGCCAAATGGTGCGCCGCGCCCGAGCCAGGGGCGACAACCCTTGTTCCAGTGGAAACGACGTGGTTAGTAGATGTCACCTGTCCCCTAAGTCCTTATTGGATGTCAGGCCGTGGGTTGCAGGAACACAACCGCTGCTGTCAGATGGTGCGCCGCGCCCGAGCCAGGGGCGACAACCCTTGTTCCAGTGGAAACGACGTGGTTAGTAGATGTCACCTGTCCCCTAGGTCCTTATTGGAAGTCAGGCCGTGGGTTGCAGGAACACAACCGCTGCTGCCAGACGGTGCGCCGCGCCCGAGCCAGGGGCGACAACCCTTGTTCCAGTGAAAACGACGTGGTTAGTAGATGTCACCTGTCCCCTAGGTTCTTATTGGAAGTCAGGCCGTGGGTTGCAGGAAAACAACCGCTGCTGTCAGATAGTGCGCTTCGCTCGAGCCAAAGAAGACAGCCCTTCATCCTGAGTTTTACCTGGCACCTAGACCTGTGCGTTGTTGATGTCAAACTGTGCGTTGACGTGGTTAGTAGTTTCATCTGTCACCTAGGGTTTTAGTAGATGTCAGATTTTGCGTTGCGGAGTCACAACCGCTGCTGTCAGATAGTGCGCCTCGCCTGAGCCAAAGGAGACGATCCTTGCTTTATTGGAAACGACGTGGTTAGTTGAAGTCATCTAGGGCCTTCATCTAGGGATGTCCGCTTCTGACAAATAGTGCGCTGCATCCTAATCAAGGGAGACAAAGAGGCGTATTGTCATTCATCCATAACATCCATGTCAGACTGTGCGTAGTGAGGGTGTGAGGTTCTTACAACCGCTGTGTTTATTCAGACCTTCAGGCCGTGTGTATACAGCATGGCCTCCTGAAACACACAGTCTGACATCCGGAGGAATCTGGACCGTTGCTGTGAGATTTCATATTTCATATTTCATATTTATTTATTTGCAACTAAGTGTACAGAGGTCTTAAATTAAATATATTATGCACTTTCAGACTTAGTTGCCCTTGTCGGGCATTGCAAAACATAGATGCGAGGGCGCTTAATATAACAAATAATTATACAACTTTAGTGAAAGATAAAATGAGCGTTAATGTAAAAAGAGCAGATCGTCCTATTTTTATTTTATAGTAGCTTTAAAATATTCATCTAGTGAGTAGAAACAATTTTTCATTAGAAATTGTTTTAATTTTGAGGTAAAGATTGGGGTAGATTTATTTTCATTTCTTAAGCTTATTGGTAATTTATTAAATAATTTAATTGCCATGTAGTGAGGGCTTGTATTTAGCATTTTAATTCTTGAATATGGTAGGCTTAGGTTATTTTTATGGCGTGTATTTAAATTGTGCGTATCTTTTGTTTTGGCAAAGCTGTTCTTATTTTTAAATACAAATGTACACAATTCTTGTATGTAAATAGAAGGTAAAGGTAGTATTCCATATTTTTTGAAGAATGGTCTGCAGCTGATGGTATTGTCTATTTGAGCTATTATTCTTATACACTTTTTTTGCATTATAAATACTTCTTCCGCATTAACGCTATTACCCCATAGCGTCACCCCATATTTGAGCCATGAATGAGCGTATCCATAATAGGCGGTTATTGCTGTTTTGGTGTCTGTGCTTGCTTTAATTTCAAAGAGTGCGTATGTGAAGCTGGACAGTTTAGCTTTAATATGTTCTATGTGAGTTTTCCAATTTATATGTGTGTCTATATTTATTCCTAACAAGCTAAACGTATCTACTTTTTCTAATGGTGTGTTTAGGTAGCTTAGGTTTAAGTTTATTGGTGGGCTATTGTAGGTTCTGAATTGCATTATTTTAGTTTTGTTGTAATTTATTTCTAGATTATGTTGACGTAACCAATTTGATACTTTTTCTAGGGTTTCTTGTAACAAAGTATTAGGGTTTTGATCTTTTTCACCTTTCACCAGTATGGAAACGTCATCAGCAAACAGTATAGGTACCTCTAAATTTTTATTTAGGATTTTAGGGAGGTCGTTGATGTATATTAGAAATAAAATGCATCCTAGAACGCTACCTTGTGGTATTGAGAATGTTAATGTTTTTTCTTCGGATCTCACTATATTGATTTCGTTAGTTTGGTGATCTAGATGTTCGATTTGGACTATCTGTTTCCTGTTATCTAAATATGATTTAAACCAGAGATACGCAGGTCCACGAACGCCTGAGCCGTAGAGCTTCGAAAGTAATATGGGGTATGAGACCTTGTCATATGCTTTGGTCATGTCTAATAGAAGTCCTAGTGAAAGCTTTTTGTCGTTAATATGTTGGAGGGCCGTTTGGACGTATTTAAATACTGCAGACGTTGTAGATTTTGCCTTTCTAAATCCATTTTGACTATCATCAAGAATGTTGTGTTTTTCTAAAAATGTGTATAATTGATTGTACATTGCCTTTTCGAAAACTTTTGAAAATGTAGGTAATAATGATATAGGTCGGTAATTACTAGGGCTTTTTGTGTCTCCTTTTTTATGTATCGGCTTGACTAGTGACGTTTTAAGTAAGTCTGGGAATTGGCCATCACTAAAACTTTGATTGACTAAACATGTTAAAGGGATGGAGAGTTCCTCGGCGCACTGTTTTAATAGCATTGGTGGTATGTCATCTATCCCACAGCTCTGTTTGTTTTTGATCATTTTTATGATTTTAAGAGTGTCTTTCTGATCTATACTGTGTAAGAACATAGAATTTGTTGGTGGATTTATAACAGGATGTCCTAATTTTTCTGTATTGACGCATTTATTGGTTTCGCCAACTGTAGCAAAATATTCATTGAAGGTGTTTGATATTGTTGTTGGGCATTCAATTAATGTTTTATTTACTTCTAAGATTACATTTTTTTTCTGTATAATCTTCTTTTTACCTGTTTTTGTGTTTATTATATTCCACATTGTTTTAGTTTTGTTGTCAGATTCTTTCATTTGCTTTATAAATTCTAGCTTTTTTGATATTGCTACACTTCGTTTTAATATTTTACTGTATTTTTGTAAATAGTTTCTTATAACGGGACTTCTACTTTCATTTAAAATTATTCTTAATTCTCGTTTATGTTTGCAAGATTTCTTCAAGCCTTTGGTTAACCACCCTTTTTTTAATATAGTCTTAATTTTTACTTTCTTTTTTGGTATATATATATCTAGTTGTTGTAATATTAGGGATAGGAAAGAATTATAGTTATCATTAACATTTTTGTTTGTATCGATAATTTTTTCCCAGTCAATACCTCTTAATGAATTTTTAAAGCAACGTGTATTATTTTTTGTAAATAATCTTTTTTCTTTATACCAGTAGTTTTTATCTCTATATATATTTTGTACATTCATTTCGATATTTATTGCCTTATGGTCTGACAAGCCATAATCTTTTACGTATTTTTTATTGATAAGTGACTTGTTGTTTGTGAATATAAGATCGATACATGTAGCACTGGAATCAGTAATTCGTGTAGGTTCGCATATAATTTTTACTAAATTGTAAGATGTCATAAAATTTAAAAGCTCTCTTGTTTGTTTATTTTTCTCTAAAATGTTGATATTAAAGTCACCGCCTACAATTATATGTTTATTTTTATCTTTTTTATTTAGTTTTGTTAATATTTTACTAATTTGGTCATAAAAAATATTTATATGACGATCTCCTCTATATAATCCTACAAATATACAATTCAGTTTAGGAACTTCTATTGCACTTATGTCAGTAATATATTCTTTGGACTCTTTAACAATATCTACTCTCTCAATATATTCTAAATCTTCTTTCACTATTATACAAGAACCTCCTCCTCTACGCTCTTTCCTGCAAAATAGTGATGCCATTTTATATCCAGGTAGGATAATCGATTTACAAAAGTCTTCGTTTCTCCATATTTCAGATAGCGATATTATATCAGGCTTAACTTCAGATAGCATATGCTCTAGCAAATGTATTTTATTTCCTATACTACGCATATTTTGAAAAATTACAGTGAATGACTTATCGAAAAAATGTGTCATTTTCTTGATTCGTCTTTGGTTGGCTTATTGGTGTAGTTTGCTTTGAATGCTTCTTATTGGACATGTCTTTTACTTCTTCTTTTTTTTGAGTGGAGACAGTTTCTTCTGGTGCTGTTGTATTGTTTAAAACTTCCCTTCCGTTGATGAATAATTTATTGTTTTTTATAATAGCATGGTCCCCATTTCTTCGAGCTAGTTGAAGAGATTTCCTTAGCTCATTTCTATCATGTAACAAATTTCCGGTCAAAAATTTTCCAATAGCCAATCTACTGTTTTTGAAAGCACGACCATTTTCTAGTATAAACTTGTTCATTCTTTTACTTATTAATTCAATCTCCAGTGGTCGTTTATTCCCTCGTTAGATGGTGGCCGTCTTTGTTCTGGCTAAAAGTAAACAGGATCTTTCACCCGTGTCATGCCAGTATCTATTTCTTTTTGCCTGTTGAAGCGATTGACAATGGCTTCAATTTGTCTCGTAAACGATCATTTGCAAATTTTGCAATGCATTGTCCATTACAATTGGTCGTCTCGGGGAGCCCTTTGGACTAGACCATGACTTGTGGGCTAAGAGTATTATCTAAGTTGCAGGGGTGCAATTGCTGCTGTGTTTGTTATCTTGTTATCTCTTTGATCGCAGAATATTAATCTTGTTGGACAATGAATGATGCAATTAGTTATGTATAAACAATATGCATTCAAATTCAAAATCTTTATTAGCATGACAGATATAACTTTACAGACTAATCTAAGGTATTATATCTGTAAGCTCGTATTGATTTAGAGCTCTCCGCAGTGGATATCTAATTAAAAAAAACGGTATTCACATGTAATGGCTGCCTTTATTGCACGTTCTTCAAAGAGTACTATACATAGATACACGATGTTGCCACTACACAAACCAAAGACAATTTATCATTGCTCTTAACAATATCTATCCATTCATAAAAATTACACACTTAAGCTTTAGTATATACAATTGCTAATTAGCTAATTCTAAGAACCTAAATATTACATACAACTAAAAACAAAATACTTAACGTTATAATAAAATAATTTTAATAGAAATATAAAACTTAAATGAACATATAAATTCTATTCAATAAGCTCACATTATTGGAGACTCCTTTTTATAGTTATGTCCCATCTGTCGGCGAAGACATCAGTCTGAGGAAATACGTTAAGGAGCTTATTGAGGTGCCTTTGTGCACGAAACATGTATAGAGTTCTCTTGTTGTTCACTTTAAACATGGGATTTGTGAGTAAGTACTTCAATTCCTTCGAACGTGACAAAGTTCTATTAATGTCTCTATTAGATAGATTTTATTATATAAATAAAGTAGTTTGAATGTATAATTAAGACAAGCATTAAACGTTGTAATGAGTATAATTGCCACCATTCTTTTTTCTCCTGCATTGTCTTTTCTGTGAGTATTTTTTGCAAGTGCCTGCCTACATTACACTCTTGGTACGTATTAAAGATAATTAAGTATTTTCCTCAAGTATGGGATTGTAAAAACACTTTGATAAGTATAAGAAATGTCATTTCAAGCCACCTACTCGGCAATGTTCAATTACATGTTACTTAATCTCAACATAAAGCAAGGCATTATATGCCAAGGGATATAAAGTTATATGAAATTGAAAAACTCAAGGTTTGGTTTTATTTCATACCATATTAGGTATTCCCTTACATAGAGACCAAACTTGTTGTTTGAGAAACGTATTCTGTCTTCTTATTTATTTTATTATTTTGACTTGTTTCGATAAGTATTAAAATACTTTTCCCTGACTGTGGTATAACTGGGACTTGGTTAGTAGTCCTATTATTGTCGCTTGGAAAGTAACTGTGGTATACTACTGGGGATACTACGGATAAAAAATCTAGATATAGAACGATAACTAAATAAGGATAAAGAACCTAGCCTAGAACCAAACAATTGCGCCTTACTAAATATCTGTGCCCATTTCGTTCAACCCAATATGCAGAGCCAATGAGTTTTTTTACAGAGTGAATTTAACAATGTTCGTACTAAGTGCGAGAGAATGAGAGAGTGAAAGAGAGAGATGCGGAGCGGGGAATACATGCTTCACTGCAGCTGTGCATATACTAATAGAATATATTTTTGTTACTGCATAGGTATTAAAATCGGCAGATTATATTTTTTCCGCTATCCTTGAATACTTTCCTTCAAAATAAACATAAAATCGACCGACTCGAGAATATCAAGGCGACGTTTTTTTTTGCAAGTGTCTCTTCTCTTCTTCCCTTCCCTTTCCTTTTAATCATTACGTCAAACTTAAATCGTTAGATTATTGAAATGCAATTTTTTCAGAATTAATTAACCTTACCTTAATCTGACGCGATCGAGTATTTCTAACGATCGGTTATTTTTTTACTATTCTGATCGGCTTCCCTGGACGCGTGGCTCTACCTAAAGGGCTTATACATTATGGTGGAGGTACTCGAACAAGGTGCAAGGTATTCCACCCTTATGTTAATCTGCCGCGCTTGAGTAAATCTCAAAATCCCCTGCTGGGCAGCATTAGTATCCAATACAAACTATGTCTGGAAAAGGCAACTCTAGGAATAGAGTCTTTATTTTCTTGTTCTTTCCGCAAAACAATCGTTGCTCAAGAAACTTTCAAGCTAATGATTTTTATGTTACACTTGCAGGTATTTATAGGTGTGGTACGTCCTTGTACGGAGACTTTCATCAACGAAAGTGCCCTGGAATCGTACCGCATGGAATACAGGACGAGGCACTCTATAGACGGAGAGATCATACAATGCGAGCAACGTATAGCGCTCGTCACCGGGTACATGATGAGCGAAGTGAGCGGAATCAACGCGATGAACTTCATTCACCGCGACGAGGTGCGCTGGGTCATTATCGCGCTCAAAGAAAGTAAGCATATTTAAATTTTAGCATTTTTGTTCTTTCATGTCATGATCTCATGATCTTCAATGTATAACAGGCATTCAATCAATGTAAGTCGATGTGGGTACCATGAGCGTCGCCAAGGGTGGGGGGGGGGGGGGGGGCAGGACAGGGAGGGACTGCAGCTTTTTGCCAATAATATGCCATTATTGGACTTGGGTACGTCTTTAAACTGCGACCAGACCCACCGGAGGACGGGCAGCAACGTCCTATTGGTTAACGGTGGTGATTTATTTATTTATTATTAATTGCTTGTCACACTTACAGCTACAAGTGTGACAAGCCAGCAGTACATACAATAACAATAATCGATTACATAGAAAAGAAACAAAGTAATAAAATTCATGTCAAAAAAAATTGATTAGACGTCACATAATAATTGAATTGAAAAATAATAATAATAAATGTCAACTTAAATAACTAAGACAAGAATTCACAAATACATTCAATTCATCATTCAAGTGATCATTCTGCGATCCCTAAGCCGCCCGCCAAGCGTGGGGATTATGGCAACACCCCTCTATTGGGCGGCCTTAGTCCAGCAGCGGACGTCTTATGGCTGACGACGATGCCTTTATTAAAATTGATTATTTAATAAAAAAAATTTTTTTTTATGTTTTAGGGTTTGTTTTAAAACATAAATAAATCGTTTTTTAATAAATTTTATGTAGGTATTTTTTTAAATATTTTACACCTAAATATGTTTATACCTATAGGTTGAAACTTATAATATTTTCAATGTTTCCACTCTGTGTAACGACAAGTCATGCGACCATATTATCAGATGACGCAGACCTAAACTATGTACAGTATATAATTATATCATAGAAATAACATAGTAAGAAACTAATCTATAACCTGACGGGAATAACAGCAGATAAGTATAAAGTAATCACACTAATACCTATTATAAATGGGAAAGTTTGTGTGTTTTATAAGTTTTGTTCCAATCTACTGAGTGATTGTGCTTTAGGATTACACCAAAATAGTAAAAGTACTGTCAGTGTTTAACGGCCTTTCGTCTTGCTACGTACATATTAAAGATTTTAAAAAAAACTACGATTTCGTCATTATACTGTACTTCCCGTAGAACAGAACACTAAATAAAGGGCCTAAATATTTTCTATGAGTAGCTGTAAGCTTTGAACAGAAAATGTAAAAGTGGCTGGGAAATTTTCTGGGTAATGGGAGATTTTCCGGCACAATAAAATATAGGTCATTTTAGATGGCTCTGACCTTGCGCTGACCAAACGTGTATGTCATTGTCAAGTATTTTATTTTATTTTATGTGCTACAGATCAAAAATATTAAGCAAATTTTGACTGGCACGTATAGTCACCTCCCTTAAAGGGGGAGGCCTTCCTCCAGCAGTGGACGTCTTCCGGCTGTTGATGTGTGTGTGTGTGTGTGTGTGTGTGTATAGTCAGCGCCATCTATCGATTTACTACAGTACACATATTTAGTCGAGTAGATTCTACTATTCTTCTGTGGTCCTGCTACAGACTGATCGATAAACAAATGTAATCTAAGCTTTAAGATACAAAGTATCATCTCAGTGGTCTGTAGGTGGAATTTATCCTGATGTTTATTATAGTTAACTATTAGTTAGTTATTCTGTAGAATGTAATGTGCAGATTTGTACTTATTTTTAGATATGAGTAGGTACGTCTGTTTACTTGTTATATGTTATTTAGTCTACAGTCCTCTGTAGTTACACCATTAACTACGTGCATCAGCATTTTTGTACCCGCTATAATAAACAATTTTGAACAAATATTTATACAAAAAAACTGATGACAACATAACTTGATACAGATAGGTACTTAAAATTTATTTCAATCGTTTATTAATTGGTTGAAGCATCCTCCATTCGAAATAGACAACTATTTTGAACCTCGGGGTTTTTTTAAAAATCTTTTTTTTGGCATCGCACGTTGTGCATTCTGCCAGACTCAAGTTAAATGAATGTTCAAGTTTATTTAATATTATCAAGTCAAATATTTCATGAAATCATAGTCAGTCACACGGAATTAGTCAAAGTCGAGTCCAAGTCATGCCCTAGTAAAGTGGTGGCGACTTTACTATGAGCTTTTACCGAGTTTTGAAAACAACACAAAAATACATGTTTCACCACTTTATATCACCCACACTCGTGCATGTAATTCAATACTCAATAAATAAAACACCTCCATTTTTTATTATTTATTCGCGAAAAAACACTAGTTTAAGAAAATAATAGAATGTAGCGATATGATTTTACCGTGTTCCCGCCAAAACTCAATCTCGGGTTATTAATAATGATGAATGACAGGACTAGCCTGTGATTTTAAGAGGCATTAGGCCGCTGTTAGGCCGCAACCAACATCAAGAGGCCTTCGAGGATTGGGTTTGAGTGAAAAAGGTGACATGAACTTGAAGTAAATACCCAATAAACTAGTCCATAACGAACAGAGACCAACCCCGGATTTACGATTTTTTGAAACCGGGCACAAACAGAAAATTGAACGCGGAGGCGCCACTATCAATTGTCTACTAGTAAGTAACGCTGGAGAGGGGTCTCCAGCGTTTGAAATAAAATACTTACAAAACTTACAAATATGTGTATAATGGTTGTAATTTTATCGTGAACAGGACAATAAGAACCCTATAATAAATTTAATATACACAGACATCCGGATGGCCATGGAAATTATTTTTTGATTCGTTTTTTTAATATACTAAACATAATAATTGTCTTTTGAAAATATCAAAATTGTATTAACAACGTGTGCTGCATGCTTGGCGCAAGTATCTTTTTTTCAACCTTTTATTATATCATGGTTTTGGCGCCCCCAGAAACTGCCGCCCGGGGCACCCGCCCCAGTTTGCCCCTCCCCTAGATCCGGGGCTGACTCGGACCTGCCGACCCCCTTATCTTCAAGTCCCTTGACCAATTTGTTTCATACTTGAACTAGATAATTGTATTGTCGTTCACTTGCTTACATAAAGATCTGATCAACAGTTTGCAAGTTATCATCGTACAAATAATATACATACAAACGCCGACTTGCCCCTTCATACTCAAAGACCTTCACGTCGCTTGGTCAATCAGAGATATAAGCTTCGCTTGGTCAAAAATCCATAATTATGATAAAGGTGTTCTTGATTAGATGATTTTTTAATAAATACTCTCAAAGATTAAGCCAACCCCACGCTGCTACTTCAGACAGCGGGGACTAACAGCTTAGCCTATCCCGAACCGAATGAAAATGGTGATCGTGCAAACGGAAACACGAATGACTCACATTTTATCGACGTTTTATTATTTATAACAAGCTTATCAGACTTTTCTAAATAACCCGTTAATTGATTTCAGTGTACAACCAAAGCCAGTTATTCGGCGAGTCATGCTACCGGTTGATGACGAAAAACGGTCAGTTTATATACATGCGGACCCGCGGTAAACTTGACGTGGACTCCGCCACGCGGTCCGTTACCAGTTTTGTGTGCACCAACACTATGGTGGATGAGCGGGAAGGGAAAAACCTCATTAAGATCATGAAGGAACGGTTCACGCTGCAAGCTAACTTTGAAGGGCATCCGGAATTACAAGACTCCGAGGTAAGTTGACGTTCAATTTCAGGTTGTTGGACGTTTTGCTTGCACCAACCACCTTATCAGAATGATGAAGGGGAAGCATACGGTACCTAGATAAGATGGACAAAATGATTGTAATGCTAAAAATAAAAATAAACTTTCGTATGCATGAACTAACCTTAGTTGTACGAGTGAACACCGCTCAAAAATATATATGACATATCTTATTCTAATTTCAGTCTGGCGATAGCCAAGCAGTAGAAGACCCAAGGCAGCTAGAGAAAGCGATTCTTAACATGGTGACCCACCTACCTACGGTAGATGATACAGATAGTCCCAGCACGTTTTCTGCCGAAGGAGAAAATACTTACAAACTATCTCTGATTCCCCCCCAAAAAGAACGCATTGTCAGCGCTATTGAAAAGATATACACCGTCATAAAGACCATACCGAAACCTATTATTGAAGAAGATGGTTCAATACCCACCTGTAAAGAAGTACGAAAACTGACCACCATATATGAAGAAACACCACAGGACCAACACGAAGAAATGACAGAAGCTATGACACCGTCATGCTCAGACACCTCAAACCTTCCCCCTTTCAACGCGTTCTTAGAAGCCGCAAGCAGCTCTGAAGAGGATAATTCGGAAACTTATAGTCCAGCTATGTCCTCGGAGTACAATAGTTTGATGACCACTTCGCGTGACGAGATGGATTTGACGTTGGACGAAGTGGAAACTACACAACCGGAGAAGCATGTCGAAATACATTCTCCATCGAGGAACAAAGTAGGCATGCAAGCAGCATCAACATCTGGCTTGAATAATACGGCAGGGGTTAAACGTCCGAGGTACGAGGATCATGAAGTGGCAAGTAAGAAGAAAACAGTTCAAACCAACGCAGACAACGAGCCAACTTCTGATGTTGACAACCCAACTCTGGAAACGTTTTTTGATGATGAAGGTATGTAAGAACAAGAGAGAAAATATTCTCAGGTTTCGATTAAACGATGGACGTAGTTTTGGAAAGTAGTTATTTCCAAACGTTGTGGTCGTGGTCGTGGCTGAGGGCCGCGACAGCCTAATTTGAAGACCGCTCGACTTGAAATCGGGAAGTCGCGGGTTCCCACCCAGGTCCGTTCTAGTGATATTTTTGGATTTTATACACTGATTTTAATACCGCTGTATTTTCGTAGAATACATTATAGGAATCTGCATAAGTCCGGAGAAGAAATTCAATGGTGTATGTATATTCGCCAACCCGCCACTGGGCTAGCGTGGCGGAAATGGCCCGATCGCCCTTCGACGGTAGGCCTATTTCCAGCAGTGGACTACTAAATAGGCTGGATATTACTTTATGCTAATCATACACGATTCAAAAAAGTTAATGCTCCGTTATTTATTTTTTCTCCAACTCGGATCGGAATAATATGTATAATTATTATATTTTTCGACTGGGAGTACTCAAAAATATAATTCAAGACGCGTAGGAAACCAAACACATTGCATCGTAACTAGATTTATTTCAAAATGTTACTAAATGGCTTATCGAGCGGTTTATTTCAAATGCGCCTTACCCCAATTGAACCGGCAACTGACGGTATTATGTGTGAAACTAGTGACAGGGGTTTTCCGTACAATTTCTTTACAATTTTGACAGCCGTTCTAACCTAAGAAGTTCTCTCGTACGTCGTCGTGTGTCGTCGTCGTCGTCTCGTCGTCTCGTGAAGTTTGTAGTTCTCTTTTCTGTGGTGAACACCAAGAAATGTGTATGAAACTTGTTTTATGGTAACAATTAAAGAAACGAACAAGACGCTCTGCAGATGGTAAGAGGCGGGAGGAGAGGTTGCCATAATCCCCACGCTTGGCAGGCGGCTTGGGGATCGCAGAATGCTTACCACCGTTAACCGAGAGGACGCTGCTGCCCGGCCTTCGGTGGTTCTGGATGCAGTTTTAGGACATACCCAGGTCCAGGTATCGTTAATCCTGGGGTTAACCCTAATACCTGGGGCCGTACTGTGAACTGCTTATAGCGTGACCGAATAGGTTCAGCTGCCGACACTGCGCGACCGCGAACCTTATTGCGAGGCATTAAAATTCACAGTCGCACAGCGTCGGCAGCTGAGTGTATTCGGTCCCGCTATAAGCAGTTCACGGTACGGCCCCTGGTTGTTGAAAGAGAATATCTGAAGCTGCGGTAAAACCTACTTACCTAGACAACCTTCTGCAATGGAGATCTACCACTGAAAGCATATGGTACTGCTCATATTACGAGTATTTAATTAATAAAGTTGCTTCACCTAATATTTACTACCTTTTCTGTTAATCACTATAATGATAAAAAATGTATTACATATTGTTTCAGTTCTCATGAGCCACATACAATCAGCAATGGAAACTTTGGATGAAACAGTGGACCCCAGTTTTCCTGATTTCTTGGTAAGGCCAATGATATTATATATATATAAGGAGGGAGATATGTCATATCGCGCCCTAAAATGGCCCCGTGAAGGCGGCCCTAAGGACTGTCTCGCCAGTCTGCGTTCACTAAGCGAGACGCGTGCTATCCCTTTTGCTCTCATAAAAGTGCTATCTACTTTCGACGTAACTCGTAAGCATGACGGCACGGCGGTCATTTTCAAACGTTGTTTTATTACGCGATGGCGCATCTTTCGTAATCTTTGGGTAAGCCACATTGCAACGGGTAACATTTTTAGCGATACTTTTTTTTATGGGCTGAACATGAATAGAACAGTACCCATACCTGGTACTTAAAATACTTACATAAAAAACGCAGTATACGTGACGTGGACGATAAAAACTGGTACAGCGCCGTTTAATTTTCAAGCGTAAATAAACTACTAACTTTTTTGTAAAAATTTTTCTATCGTTTACTTAGGTTTGAACTGATTCAAACTTAATAGCGGCTGTCAAGTGCGCTGCAAGGGAGACTTTGCAATAGGCTAGATGACTGGGTTTTTTTATTGCCCTATTAAAATGTGGCCCATAAATATAGCTGATTAATGAAAAGAAAATGAAAATCTTATCAAAAATAAGCAACTTATAAGCATTTTAATACCATGTTAGACAGAGAGAAGAAACAGCAAATTGTGACGTCACTTCTCTGTACGCCATATAAATTATATTCTGACAAGTAAGGCGTGACGTCATTTTTTGTTTTGTGGGAAAGGGACAGAGTTGTCTCTAACAAAAACTTGAAACGCTCATATATCAGAACATTATTAACCGATTTAAATTATTTCTTCAATAAACATACTATATTTAATACTACTAAATTACTATATTTAATTAAACGTGAGTATTCCCGTATGAATAAAACAAAAATACTATATTTACTTAAATTCTCGATTAAAGCTATTGGCTTCAACGATATAAATATCAGTCACCTACCCTATTAAATCTATTAGCCTTACCTTTACCTTAGTCATAAAGACATTGACTCAAATCATGTTGTATTCTTTTACAGACCTCAGGAGAAGTGGAAGACATTTTTGGCACAACAGAAGCCCATGCTAAAAGAGAATAAGCTATATATAAATCGTTTAATAATATTAACGTGTTAAACTTGAATTTAATGAATTATTACGAACTTAGAATACGTACGTTATATACTATGTTTCTTTTTGAGTCCCGGGATTCTTCGTAATTATGTAATTTAGTCCTTTAGTTTGATGATGTGATGTATTTTACCTTAGTTGGTATTAATTGCTTTTTGCAAGCAATGTCGCTTTGCTTTATTGTTAAGAAATGTGTAATTTTAAGCTGTGTCAGTACTAAATTTAATGTTAAAATGCTAATCTTGTCTGAAAACAACTCGGTGATCTCTTTCCAAATTTAATCAATTTGACAAAATAGTCGGAAGATCTCTAGATTTTATGATGTTTACAGTTAAGTATATTTATGTGGAGAAGTACCTAGTCTGTAAGAATTATTTTTAATCATTATGCCGTAGATACGATGTTTCCATAATTTAAATGCATAATTATTATTTGCATTGGTCTGTTTTTGTGTTTTTTAGGATACCTATAAACTTGAATCATATAAAAGGATACCGAATTGATGTTATGATTTTTGTTAGTACTTTGTTGAAAGCGATCAGAAAAAACTGTGGTAGAAAAAAACAGTTGTTTTTGGTTTGAGGTGGGATCATACTATTTTTATTTGTCTTTGTGGTGAGCAACCTTTGATTAGATAAATCTGACTCTTTCAAGTTGCTCACTGCCATTAGCCGCAGGCCTCACAGCTGGTTTTAGTTTTGAGTTCTGAAACCAGAGACAGTTCTACTTGAGAGAACGCTTGCCCGTTACCGTCGTAAAGGGCCGGGTTATAAAAGTTTATTTTCACCAGACCTGACAACTGTAATTTTTAAAACATGGTCACAAAAAATGTTATTCCTCCAAACGTCTTATCATTTGAAGTGGTGCTTTAATTGTAGGTACCTATTGTCTGAGATCAAAATCAAATCCTAAACCTAAAATTCAATAATATTAAAAATATGATGAATGGCAATATTGTAATAAATACTAAAAGATCTAGATACAGAAACACTATATAAATTAATATATATAGATAAATTATTTATTTATTAGTATCTATAGATAAAAGTCATATGTTTGAATTAACATTCTAAAGGCTTACTTTTATTAGTAGGTACTTAGCCGAAAATTGTAGAAAGAAAAATAGTCCCGGAATGCTGCACGCCGCCATCTCACTCGCGCATTAAAACCTTTTTGAAGATATAAAAACACCGAATATAGTTATGAAAATCGCAGTTGGTGTGAAATTACTGAGAATAGAATGTCATTACAAAGATTTAATAAGATAAAATAAATAAAAATTTAATCCAAGCAAGTTTTCATTCATAAAACTGTTCATAACCTTATTCCCATTTTGAGGTACGTACTAAAAATTGTTTAGATCAAAATATTTTTTAGCTGAACTTTTGTAATGTTCTCAGCAATTTCACGGACTGCGAATTTGTTATGTTCATATTCAGTGATTTAATATCTTCATTCTTGGTGAAATGCGAACGCGATAGCGGCGCTTAGTTGCTTAACGGCTTAAACAGTATAAGCCGACAGAGGCCGACTGGTATTTTCCATTTCATCCGTTCTAGTTCCGATGTATACTTAAACTGTTATTTTACCACGGGCGTAGCTATAGTTCTATAGCGTAGCTATATTTCATATTGGGGGGGAGAGGGGGCGAGGTTCTAAAAATGCATAAATATAAGACTAGGTTTTTGTGGGGGGGAGGTGTAAACAATGTGCAATGTGGTAGCACGAAGACGATATAAATTATATATTTGAATAGCTTCATTCTCACCGAATATCATAGTGTATACCCATTTAAAAAAAAAAACTCGGATGCTATATACGCCCATGTAACTTACCTAAGTGTTATGACTATGAATATATTATACATGATTGCGTGATGACGTATTATAAATCCCTATATTTATTTATCCAGTAGTTATCAGAATAGGGTAGATGACTGATGTTTATATCGTTGAAACCAATAGCTTTGATGAAGAATTTAAGTAAATATAGTATGTTTATTGAAAAAATAATTGAAATCGGTTAATAGATCTGATATAATATGAACGTTTAAAGTTTTTGTTAGAGCCTACTCTGTCCCTTTCCCACAAAACAAAAAATGACGTCACGCCTTACTTGTCAGAATAGAATTTGTATGACGAACAGAACTAGAGGAACTAGAGGCTATATTTATGGGCCACATTATAATAGGACAATAAAAAAACCAGTCATCTAGCCTATTATAGGGAACTTAGGTACGTGCGCAAACTGTAGGTGGTAGCACAATATAGCTGGCACAAGAGTCAATGTGTGCCGATGATAACATCTCCTCACCTTACCAGACAGAAAAGATTCGGATTTGCGCCACTAGGCGGCAAAGCCTCAGTCGTGCACGTTATTAATCGTTGGTGAAAATATAATAGGGTAGATGACTGGTGTTTATATCGTTGAAACCGATAGCTTTGTTGAAGAATTTAAGTAAATATAGTATGTTTATTGAAAAAAATAATTAAATCAGTTAATAATGTTCTGATATATGAGCGTTTAAAGTTTTTGTTAGAGACAACTCTGCCCCTTTCCCACAAAACAAAAAATGACGTCACACCTTACTTGTCAGAATAGAATTTATATGGCGTACTGAGAAGTGACGTCACGATTTGCTGTTTCGCCTCTCTATCTAGCATGAAATTGAAATGCTTATAAGTTGCTTATTTTTGATCAGATTTTCATTTTGTTTTCATTAATCAGCTATATTTATGGGCCACATTTTAATAGGACAATAAAAAAAACAGTCATCTAGCCTATTGTGCCACGCAGCTAAAGTACCTACCTTAAAGATATGTCATAAAAACATTAAGTAGGTTAGAGCCCCAATTTTTTTTAAGTGCCCATCTTTCAGTCATATTTGTTAAACATGTGTTATTGTAACAATTTATCCAAACCTAGTCACTAAACCTGTTATTCTTTACAAAAATCAAAAAGAAAAAAAACATAAACATTAACGGCCTTACTTAAAAAAACTTCTCAACCGTTAGTCACTGCTTAAGATGCTCTGCCATCTTCTCTCTGACGTGAAGTTGCACGTGCTAGAAAAGGACAGAGAAGTTTAAGCAGTGACTAAGAGAATCGAGATTATTTTAGGTAAGGCTGTAAGTCTTTCATATTACTTTACATATAATTATTAACTAACTCGATCTCTGGTTGTAATAAATTTTCCAGGAAATTTAATACTATTTAAGTATCTATATTATGTATGATGTCGTACGGGTACGAGTATCAGCTGGTTGTTCTAGCAGAAGTTTTTGTGGTTTCTTTCTAAACCAGAGGTCGTCTAGTTCAGTCTTTCATAATGTACAAATATGTATACCTAATATTATTTTCAATGACAATGTAAGACTGAGTATTTTGTAACTGTTGGAGTTTTTAACTTACTTAGGTTATACCTACGTTTAATTATTTAAAGTGTTTTTGCCGTATTTTGTGTAGAAACGTTAGTCAGTCGGTGTGAACTATGGGCGTAGCCAGGGGCAGTTTTTGTAGTGGTAGGACTCTACTGCAGAGTTCGCCTGGGGAAGTTTCACACCTTTGCCAGTTATTCAACCGCCAAGCAGTAGTGTGCTAGCATTACTGTGTTCCGGTTTGAAGGGCATTGTTACCAGTGAAATTACTGGGTACGAAGAGATTTAACATCTAATATCTTAGGGTGATGAGCGCAGTGCAGTGCGGCGCAGGATTGTATTCGCAAGTTCACAATTCTGGCACCGCTACTGTTAGTAGCAGGCGTGACGCTTACTACCAGGCGAACGTCTTGCTAGTCACGTCACTTGATAGTATAAAAAAAAATGTAGGCAGCCCTAGAGCAAAGCAAAATAAATGCAAAGCACCCGAAGTCCTAAGTCCGCTTACTTGATTGCTCGACCAATAATTCCCGCACTTCGAAATTTGAATGAATTCACTAATTCCATTCCAAGTTTAGTACTTCGCGCTGCTATTGGTTCTTTCGTCAATGCAGACTTTTCCCATCCTCCGTATAATATCAACTTGCTTGCGTGCGTGAAGTTAGCGTATTACAAGCGAAATAGGGTAGATGACTGATGTTTATATCGTTGAAACCAATAGCTTTGATGAAGAATATAAGTAAATATAACAAGTTTATTGAAAAAAAATATGGTTTATTAATGTTCTCGATATATAAGCGTTTAAAGTTTTGTTAGAGAAAACTCTGTCCGTTTTAAAACAAAAAATTACGTCACGCCCCTGTGCGCCATACTTGTCAGAATAGAATGTATATGGCGTACAGAGAAGTGACGTCATAATCTCCTCTCTGTCTAGCATGATATTAAAATGCTTATAAGTTCCTTATTTTTGATCAGATTTTCATTTTGTTTTCATTAATCAGCTATATTTATGGGCCACATTTTATTAGGACAATAAAATAGCAGTCATCTAGCCTTTGTGACACACATAGATTATTTATCTGTTGTCTGCAATGTTGCATCTTTATCATTTTTTTTTTCTTCATAAGCTTTGTTTCCGCTGTTCAATTTTTGATTTTACTACGGATTTCTTAAATTTCAATTTAGTTTATATATTAATAATAATAAATATTGGGGGACATTTTACACACAGCGCCATCTAGCCCCATACTAAGGCAAAGCTTGTATTATGGAAACCAGATAGCTGATAGAATACTTATATACATATTTTTTTTCGTAAATACATACTTAATACATACTGCACCCAAACACAGAACAAACATATATGTACGTCACATAAATATTTGCTTAATTTTTATCGAACCCACTTCCTACAGCTCTGAAGGCAGACATCTACCAACTGAGCTATAAGGCTGTCAATCTGTAATCAATATTATTTCTTCCTCTGTTTATTAAAGCTTACTATGCTTTTCATAAAGCTAATAAAATATCCAGATTTTTTTATCGAAGAAATAATATGATTATTTGAAGTTATGGTAGGTATTAAGCAGTTGCTATGTTGAATAAGCTGATTGTCACAGATTTTGGATTACTTAAAATACACACTGTAAAATTTAAAATTACATTTTAGGCCCAGAGTGTTGCGCGCCGCTATCTCACTCACGCATTTCAACATTTTTGAATGTATAAAATCATTGAATAGTAGTAGTAGTTATGAAAAATCGCAGTCAGTGAAATTACTGACAATAATATTATAAAGGTATAGAAGAAAATAAAATTTTGTTCCAAGTAAGATTGAAGAGCAAGTTTTCTTACCTACTAAAACAGTAGGTACTTACCTCAAAATGGGATTATAGGTTATGCCCAGTTTTATGAATGCAAACTTAAGATTTATTAAAAAACTGTTTTTATACTGTTTCTTTTTATTCTAGATCTATATAAAGAAATACATTTTGACATAAAACAAAAAATGTTTGCGTCATATTTGTAATGTTCTCACCAGTTTCATCGACTGCGATTTTTCATATTCAGTTATTTTATAATACGTAGGCCGTTCAATAAAAAGTGAGATCGAGTATGTCGCCGATAACCTTTATTAAATGTTATTTTATTTTTCGATATAGTTGCTTTTTAGCGTAAATCGTGCAAACGGTACGTCGGGTAATACACCTGGGATATCATTTTTCTAAGCTTAAAATTCCTATCTTAAAAAACTCTTCATCCTGAGCACCTAAAAACTCCTGTACTGCAGCGACTAATGCTTCATCATTTTCGAACCTCTGTCCTCTCAGAGGCTCCTTCAACCTAGAAATCACTAGGGGCAAGGTCAGGTGAATATGAGGGATGCTCAAGCATTTCGAAGCCAGCATCACGAATTGTAGCCATAGCAACGGCGGACTTGTGAGCCGGGGCATTATCTTGATGAATCAAAACAATTTTTGCTAGTTTGCCTCGCCGTTTCTCGCGTATTTAGTTAAGCAATTTTTTTATTTGTTCTGTATACAAAGAGCCCGTTACAGTAGCTCCAAGAAAATTTCAAGCACAGATACTTAATAACCGCGCGCAATTCAATTTTACCATTTTCGACATCACGCTACGACAGACTGCAATTAAAAGACTTATAAACAAAATACATTCGAATTATTTCCTTTTTTAATCTTATCAATATTCCAGCTTTACCAGCCAGTATTTCCTTTTTTCGGTTCCAATGAGTTTGTACCTCGTTCTCACTTTATAATGAACGCCCCTCGTATCTTCAAAAATTTTGAAAAGCACGAGCGTGATAGCGGCGCTTGGTGATCTGGGCCATAAGTAGTTACTTGCTTATCTTTGATTTTATACCATTGATTTTATGTGTGTATGCTATGCTAATGTCACCGTCTCTTGTAAGATCATATTAGGTGTAATCCATCGATATATATGTACTACTACATATATATCGATGGAGTATATATATGTAGTAGTAGATATATATCGATGGGTGTAAATCATTATATATTATTTAGACATTTTTTTTTTTTTTTTTCATCTTTACTTGTTATATTGATAAGAATGTCTGTAGGTATAATTTCGACTGATTTTTGCTATTTTATAAAAATGTATAATCAATATTTAATGTATTGTCTGTTATTCTTTATATTTGTACGTATAAAGAGTTTGATAATTTTATTGTCATGGATAATATTTATGTGCCAATGATATTTTGATAAGAATCCAGAAATGCCTACCAAATACACCGTGTTACTTTTCGTATTTTTTCTTATTATTTTAATTTTGTGTAAACAGTATAAGTACCAATAGTGCCTTAATTTATTTTTGCATAATTCCATACTAAACTCATTTACATATGAAGATTTTTGGGAGTAAATATAAAAGACGACTACATATGGGAAAAGCAAAATCCACCTCAACACAGATTTAATTAAATATTTTGTACAGAAAAGAAGTTATAGTAACAAGCTTATAGCAGTTAAATATAAAAATATGTCAATCATTTAGGTAAGGTAAGTATCATATTTTTATTATTTCTCAACCATGGAGTTTTCTAGATTAATTGCAACGCGCAATCATTATGGTGCGTGCCTTGTTTCATTCATCCGATCTAATAATTAGTCTACACTCTACATGGAAAACAGACTTCTTACAAGGCAGACAAATGGAATCTCAGAAGCCAAAAAAGTAAAAAAAAAATTTTTGCTATTAAAATGAAAGGTACCTAGTTGCTGAACTTACTCTATCAGAGTTTAAAAGCGGTATAGGTTCGTGGTAGTATCATAGTGTAGTGGTTTTGCCATATTCACTACAATGAAACAAAAAAATAATGTAGCACCTGTGTAACACCAATCTTTTATTTAAAGCTTATCTAATCAAAGGATGTATGATTATCAGAAGATATATAATGATTATCGCGTGTCCACAGCACGTCCGTCACGGCGCTCGGATGACGGACGTGCAGTGGAGACGCGGCTATAGTTAATCTGTGTTCCACTGCTTCGGCGACGTCATCTCGTTCTCGTTGACGTCTCGGTGACAGCGGCTATGGACAAACGGCGTAAGATACCTACGCAGTGATGTTATATCTTTAAAAATGTTGAAATCTGCGAGCAAGATAGCGGCGCGCACCCATTCTGAGGGTAAATAAATACAAAAATAAAACCATTTGGAGTTTCTTTTAATAATCTTTATTAGGGAGTATCTATAATAAAACAACATTCTCTACGTCACAAGGTAATTAATTTAGCGAGAACTCGTTATTTCCAATTCTGTCCTGATAGTCCAACAGTACCGGCTTTATCCCAACGCACACGGTCGCAGGGTCTTGGGCGATAAGCGCTGCCTGAGAAAGATTTTGCTTCGCTCGTGCTCTACAAAGACCCTGCGCCCGTTTTATGGCCAAGTCGACGGCGTTAACAAGGCACGATGAAAATATAACTACTTATTCATTTATATTATTTTCTCCAGTCGCGCGCCTACTAGAGGGCGCCAGGTTAGCGCCCGGGCGCTACGTGGGCTAAAGCCGGCTATGTTAGTTCAAAATCTCAGGTCCCCCATACGTTACTTTTTACCATCGAGCGAAAGTGTCTAGCAATATTGTTTATGAATTATTATCAATATTCTCTAAAACATGCATAAAAATCAGCACTCAAGACATTGAGCTACTATCTCAAGAGTCACAATGAAAAAACGTCCGAGTGCCGTTGTACATACCTATTAATGCTACGTGCATTATATAGGTCACAATTGTTCGAATTTAGAAGTTAACTCGCCTGTATAGTGTTTAATAATGTATGTATGCTTGGGCGCTATTGTGTGCTATCGTAGTTCAAGTCGTTCAAAAGTTTTGGCGCGACCATTTTTATTGCACGTTTGTGACTCTATAGATATTAGCTCAATGACTCAAAACTAAGAAATGTGACTTTATAGTACCTGATGCCTATAAATTGGCCACCGCGCGCCGCCGCTCCGCGCCGCCGGCGCCTGGCCAAAACAGCAGGTACCTACGTTTAAAGTACACCCCTAACACTACTGAGTCCAACATAATTATTTCTTTAGTCATAAAACAAGTAACGTCTAGGGGCCATCATGGGATGTTGGCCTATTACCTCTACAGTTACTTACTACCTATGGTACCACAAGAATTTGATTTGCGCCATGCGTGACTAGGTATAGTACTATACCTATACGGCGGCGGACCAACGAGGGAGGGCGAGAAAATATAATATGGCCTGGCATATTTTTGTTTGGGAATACTCATGTTTAATTTAATCTGATACTCTGACTATAGTTTCGATCACATCCGGTGACGTTTTTCAAGGAGTGAAAACAGAGCCCGACGCGCGTGTGTCGGCGTCCGGCTTGGCACCGAACGGGCGCGAAAGGCTGTGTTTTCACTCCAAAACACATCGCTGTCCTGGTTACTTACTGTGTATAATCATACATGTATGCGTGCGTTAAAAATACATACTAACACTACTCTATCCCACACATTTTGTCACTTATAAAATAAGTAGGGTCTGGGGGCCCTCGGATCTGGCTCTGTGAGTAATAATGATTATACTTAATAATTAACTCTTAAAAAATTATTCCTTGTGACTTGTGAAGTTGCTGGCGCGTCCAGCTATTTCGGACCGCCTCGTATCATGGTGGCCGGCCTGAAATCGTATAAAATACTTTGTTAATAAGTTTGCAACCCACGTAGGCTTCCCCGACGTATACTATATAAAAGTACACACAAAATTGTATATTATGCATGTATTGTATAATAAGAAAATACGTAAAACAAACCGTCTTCCAATCTTAAAAATAGGTAGATGCGTATGACCTAAACGGCTGGGCCGATTTTAATGATTTTTTGTGTGTGCGTTCGAGTTCCCTGGAAGGTTTAGGTTCACAGATGGACCCGGAATGTTGCGCTGCAATCAGATTCCAGGACAACATCTGCAAGGCCCGCTAGTATTATTTATAATTATATTACGTGCCTCCTCGCATGTATCACCGTTCCAAGAAGATCGACAATGTTGAACGCTGAACCAATGGTCGCCGAAGCCGAAATCGGATTGCTTTATATTCTTAGGCACATCAGTCCACCGGAAGAAACTCTCTAAATGATGGTGAAAATCATAAAAATAAGTTAAATGAACTAGGTATGTAGTCTATGTACGTATATTCTGAAATGAATGTGGCGCGAAACGGAAATAAGCGAAAAGTATAAGCATAATCCGCCTTTTTACCAATTCACTGCTGGGCTTAGGCCTATATACCCTCGAAAGCGATTGGTACACATCCACCACGCACGTAAGCTTGTAAAAGGAAAGCAAGGTGAAATAGTTGTATTAATTTGAATGGTTCAAACGATACAGCATATAAAGCAGTTACATCTGCACTACTGATGGTGCAAGTCAATGGTGCAAACGGTACGTCGGGATTGTGGGTTGATGGATGTAAAATAACTAAATTGTTTCGAACGATTTCCATCAAAGATAACCTTTTAAATGTATACCTCACCTTATTTCAATGCCAGCGCGATCTCAAGCGCTCCCTTTCCTGCAGAACGAGCTCTGCTTCACGCTTCGAACGCTCCGAACGGAAGACCATGCTGCTCTCACGCTCAATCTTCAGCTGCTTGATTGCCAGAACCATCACTGATGAACAAAATACACATCATTATTATCTCTTTACACTTTTGAGACTTGTACTCGCCCAAGCTTTGCTGGCTGGGCGACGTGGAAAGAATGGGGGAATATTGATAAGCTTGTTGGACGCACGCATGAATGTAGCTATAACTGCCATATGGAGGTCCAGATGATGTAATTTACCTATGTTTTCACCTGAGAGTTCATGCCATAAGTATAAAAATAACAGTACAAGTCCCTTTTATAGGTACACCGATCACACCCCTATACCGCCCGCAGTGGAAGGGTCTGGTGGAAATTAAGCGCGAGCTACAGGCAATTTTCTGACTGGACATTGCTTGGGTTATAGTGGCGGATCTTGGTAGAACTATGTGTGTATGTATTGGTAGTATTATATTATCCTTGGTACTTGAATATTATTTTACCCTTCGTCATCAGCTATAACGTCCACTTATGGACGAAGGCCTCCCAATAAAGGGGTGTTGCCATAACCCCCACGCTTGGCAGGCGGCTTGGGGATCGCAGAATGCTCACCAACGTTATCCAAGAGGACGCTGCTGCCCGTCCTCCGGTGGTTCTGGATGCAGTTTTAGGACATATCCAGCTACAGGTTCCAGGATTTTTCGTTGAGTGTACCCTGAATCTGCCTTCGTTCAGCAGTGGACGTCTCCGGGCTGATGATGATGATGATGATGACCCTGAATCTGCACAACTTGATTCCATCTGCCCCTTTCTATTATCGGGCGGCCAGACAAACGCGTACAAAACACGATTCATATATGGTGGATATTCCCCATGTACACACAGTCTTAAAATTGTACAATATACTGTACTGTAATGTACATTATTACCATACCATACCTACCTATTTAAGTCCGTTTTCATAGGTATTTAACCCTTACCTTTTCTAAATGTACTTATATTTTATTTTGTGATAATATTTAAATAAGTCAAGCGTTTTCATACGATCTTATTCGCGATGGGGGCAGTAATTCTTGCACAGTGGGAATTTTGCATAGCTTGCATATCCGTCCGGATCAGACTGACTTAACAAGAGTGAAATAGAATACATTTCCTGCTCATTTCTCTTATTAGAACGCCGTTGCTAGCGGGGACTGCAAGTCTAACCTGAATTTCATAACCTGAAAGTATCTTAGGACTAGAACAACCTACCAGCGTGTTTGGGAAGATAGTTAAGGGAAATAAGATAGTGTGGATTTTGGTGTACTCGCGTGGTAGTGTGCGAGTACACCAAAAAGGGAACTGCAGAAGCAGGTATTTGTAATGAAATGTTGGTGTCATTACCAAACTCTTTTGCCCTGCCGCACCCTCAAATTAACTGCAACTACAACTCCAACAGAAAGCATTCAGTCAGAAATCTGTCATTAAACATGGAAAAGTAGACACGTTGATGTATGGACAATACGCCATACACACTACTCGTTTAAGAATCTACGTGAATAGGTTTAGCATAAAACTTTAACTTACTATCGAGTCCAAAGTAATCGGCTTCGCAAATCAATAAATCGTAGTAGCGGAAGTCTAGAGGCAGTAGTAGCCTCCTGTTCCTCAGGTAATTTAGGATGTGGCGGAACATGGGGCCATCGCGGTCTATGAAGTAGTGCTGCTTCAGCGTGTCCAGCACGATGGGTATTGTGCCATCGAACATTTGGCATAACCGCGACCCTGGATACCTAGAATAACAAAACAAGATTTATTATACCCGCCGTACTAAGATTTATATTTTATGCAATTAGTGATGATACGAGCAAGACGGTCGCCAGGTGGTAAGCATCACGCCTGCCCATAACAGTAGCAATGTCAGAATTATTAACTTGCGAACTAAATCCTGCGATATTAAGCTACCACGGTTATTTTAGTCTACCACTGTTATCTTAGGCTACCAGTGTTATCTTAGGCTACCAATGTTATATTAGGCTACTACTATTATCTTAGGCTATCGCGGCTATGTTAAGCACCAAGGCAAAAGTGATTGGTGTAATAAGGATTTAGTTACAATTTCAAAGTCTCCAGAGAGGAGGTGTAGATGGTGCCTCCAACGTCGATATGCACGGGAACATTGTCCGCCAACACCGCGTCCGCGATGCGGGGCACCATCAGCGGGACCTCCGGCTTGACGGCCGCCAGGCCTTCCGGCGGTGGCAGCGGCGGAGTCCCGGGCTTCACCGGCAGCATGCTAACCCTGTAACGAAAGGGAAAACTTTTTACACGGCTACTCAAAAAATCCTGGAACCTGTAGCTGGATATGTCCTAAAACTGCATCCAGAACCACCGGAGGACGGGCAGCAGCGTCCTCTCGGTTAACGGATAATGGCAACCCCCCGTATTTAAGGGAAGGCCTTCGTCCTGCAGTGGACGTATTCTGGCTGATGATGATGATGATGACGTTGTGTGGAATATCCACCATTATATGATATCATAATAATATTTATGTAATAGATGTTATGGAATTCGTGCTTTAAATATTTTTTTGATGTTCTCCCCGTAAAGGCCTTTGAAGAGTTTTTTTTTTTGTGTTTGATATCGGTGTACGAATGGCCACCACCAAATCTTGATGGTAGGCAACGCTATGGCCGAGTATGTACCTACGTTCGTCTGGAAGAAAAACTATTCCCAAGGCACTGTGTGGACCAAAATTTATTTATATAAATTTAATATTTAGCAGCTAGCATAGCCTTATACAAAGCGCAAGTAAGGTCTGCCACACTGAAGAGCTATGAAGTAGGACTTTCGTTTTTCTGTTTTGTCCAGGACCAGCTCGACGCATTGGTCGATTGGGGAGTGTGCCAAGAAGCTTATTGGCAACAATGCCCTTGATAAAGCTTGGCTACAAACAAAGGGTTGCTTGTTTGTCGATTTTTATAGGATTCTAAACAGTTAAGATTCAGATTCAGTTAACCGAGAGGACGCTGCTGCCCGTCCTCCGGTGGTTCTGGATGCAGTTTTAGGACATATCTAGCTACTGGTTCCAGGATTTTTCGTTGAGTGTATCCTGAATCGGCCTTCGTTCAGCAGTGGACGTCTCCGGGCTGATGATGATGATGACGATGACCCTGAATCTGCACAACTTGATTCCATCTGCCCCTTTCTATTATCGGGTGGCCAGACAAACGCGTACAAAACACGATTCGTATATGGTGGATATTCCCCATGTACGCACAGTCTTAAAATTGTACAATATACTGTACTGTAATGTACATTATTACCATACCTATTTAAGTCCGTTTTCATAGGTACTGCCGAGTTAAAATAGTTCAGAAAATTTTACGACGTTTTATTGACATCATTGGGTTTGTAAAGGTATACATTACGCCAATTTTTCTATCCATTGTATATATATAATACAGTAGTATTATGAACGTGTTTACATCCCGTTTTTGACAGCAAATTATAAAACAAAAAGTAGTTACGGCCTTTTTGAGATCAGTTAAGTTAGTTAGTAATAATTTTCTGATTCAATACAAGTAAACATCATGTCAACTTACGACGTTTTTAAATTCATTAATTTCTGTAGACAATGGTCGTAACTTGAAAAACCCCCTATTTCTAGCAATAGGAAATTATTGGTTTTTAATACAGATTGGTATTTTATAGTTATGGTCTAAAAATTATGTTCACACGAATTACCGTTCAAGAGAAATTAATTATTTTCCCAAAATTTTGCTGTTTTATTGGCTCTGGTGTAGTTGGGTTTGCCAGGGTTACGACCTTCTTGTTTTCTGTCGTCGTATGAACTTGTCTACACGCTTGCATTTGTTTTTTGCTAATAACTGCATTAAGTTAAAAATCTATTGATACAGAACATAGCCTTAGTATTCAGCATAGCACAGGGCGTGGGTACCGTTAATGGTAATGCATCGCTAAATTGATGAGTGCACTGAAGACGTGAGATGTCCGCCGGCACTCGTGAGCCTCGACCTACTGAAGCTCTCTCACGGTATATATCTTCCATTAAATACCCAGACACCCCAGCAACACAGAAATATGCTCTTTTTATTATCTTTTTATTATTACGCTTTTTTTTAAACAACCGCCATCAACTTAAGTCAAAATTGTAGTCGGTTGTTTTTCGAATTTCGACTATATACCTGGATGACATCTTCCTATTTTTCAGTTATTTTGATTTATTTCATTATTTTTGATTTAAAAACCAAACTACTAAAACGATTTCGATAAAATGTATCTTGGCCCACCTCTAAAAAATCACCTACCAAACAAAAAAAAAATGCGTAACATACACACGAAAAAATAAAAAACATATAGACAAATTGAGTACCTCTTTTTTGAAGTCGGTTGAAAATTGAGCACACAAACTACAAAAATCTACTTTTACCTTATGTAGTAGGACCTCTGTTAGTCTCGAGTCTGGGGAAGTACCACACCTTTGCTAGTTATAGCATTACTGTGTAATGTATGTGTATCTGTACTGTATGTGCAAGCATTACTGTGTTTCGGTTTGAAGGGCAATCTGACCAGAGAAATTAAGTTCTGGGCATGAAGAGATTTGACGTCAATATCTCAAGGTGCACTGCGCTCGCAGTGCGGTGCAGGATTTAGTTCGCAAGTTCACAATTCTCGCACTGCTATGGGCATGCGTGATGCTCCAGCGACCAGGCGAGCGTTTAGCTTGTCTCGTCACTCTACTGCATAAAAAAGGTATTTGACCACAACTGATCTGATGGTCTGGGCTAAGATGGTAAACGCACTTAGCCTTGGGACGGGTACTGGAATCTGTTAGTACACAGAGATGACAATTCTTTTCACGAGGTTTTGAGGTAAGATAAGACGACGTAACTATGACTGTCGAAGTCCAGAACCAGCTGCCAAAACATCTCCACCGGGACGTGAGGACGACATGTCAGACGCGAGGCAAAGGCACGTTACGTCCCCAAAATGATTCACGACCTCATTGGACACGCTGAATTGGGCAGAGCGAGGCATCAACACCAATGGCGAGTACATCTCTGTACATATCTTACGCAACCATTTAACTGTGAAATGTCCATGTCCTTATGTTTAGACTAGGCTAGAACAAAACGGCAGTTAAAACGTTTCATCTCACGTAAAACAGATGAATGGGGCGTTAGGTGTGAGCTCGAGATAGGTCTACTGGAGATGCATTCAAGAGATAAGGAATAATAGAAGTCGGTGTGTCCGGCGCGCCGCGGGCGACCGCAGCCACCGCACCGGCGCGGCGCGCGACTGGCGCTTCCTGTGTTGACAGTTGACACAGGAATGTCACCACACAATTTGCGTTGCACGGAGTAACATGTTGATCCGTAGGATTGCAAGGAGTTAACGCGTGTGAAGCTGATCCTGCTCAGAGCCTACTGTCAAGCTGCCTATGGATCAGTTGCACTCAAATAGCTGTGAGCGCCTTACGCGTTCAATGTAATAACGCATTCAGAATGCTGGTTGGGCTGCCTCACTTTAGCAGCGCATCAGGTAAGTATGTTCGCGGGGGTCACACAAACGGCTTCTTGTTCATTTTCATTCGTAGGTACGTAAAAAAGTATCGTCGATGCGTTGGGTGTATTGACGCCTGCAAATAATACTTAGGACGGATATGACGTCAGACGCATTGAAACTTTTTTTTAATGCATTGTATTGACGAGACGAGCGAGACATTCGCCTGGTGGTAAGTATCACGCCTGCCTATAACAGTAGCAGTGCCAGAGTTGTGAAATTGCAAACAAAATCCTGCGCCGCACTGCACTACGCTTGTCGCTCTGAGATATTAGATGTCAAAATATCTCTTCATGTCCAGTTATTTCTTTTGTAACATAGCCCTTAACACTAATGCTTGCACACTGCTGTGGCGGTTGACTGGCAAAAGCGTGGTACTTTCCCAGGCAAAAGTAATCAGATCAATGTTATCAGTGTTATTTGTTTACAATTAACAAACGTGAAACACGTCATAAAAATAAAATATATATAACATACTGAATAGAATATGGGGCGCGTATAAATTAATTACAAAATACAAAATAATTAAAAGAAAAATATTAAAATCAAATAGGTTATTGCCTGAATCTTATCTTACTAGGTTATTTTATTAGGTTGACCTGTATCATATATAAAATTATGAAAGGTTTGTAACACTGTTTAGCTTATAAAGCCGTTATTAAGCGTTCATGCATACGAATAAATGCACTTCCTTTTATAAAGGGTTTATAACAGGTTTAAATCGTTTGATAACTTTTCATGCATAAGACCGTAAGAGTACTACCTGTAATTATTACCATAAAGTCTTACCGGCGAACACGAAAATAACTAACAAAGAAATTAATAGTGTACATCACGTGAAAGCATGACTAGCTGGTTGTAAAAAAAACTAAATGCTTTATTACTTTCAAGGTTCGGATATTACGTACTGGTTAGGTATTTTAAATTCAATGATCACAAATAGACTGTACGAAGAGCGACGAGAGCCTCAGGAGTGGCCTGGGGGCAGGTCAGCCCTTCCATTTGCATTATAATTACTGCCTTGGGAGCCCAGCGCCACTAGAGCGAACCAAACGAGACGTTATCAGATTTTTTATATACTTACTGTTTTTTTCGAACTGATTTTGTTAAACACGCTAATGTTTAATACGCCCGTGGTCTCACCCTGATGATGACGATGATGATGATGATGATATCTCCATTCCGAGTTTTGTCTAAATCGGTTCAGCCGTTTTGGCGTGAAGAGGTAACACACACATACAAATATCGACAAACTATCGCAGACGATAACCGACTCTTTTTTTACTTTTTTTTTTACTTATTTTGTTAAACACGGCCCGTGCTTTCACCCAGATGACGATGATGATGATATCCTCATTCTAAATCGGATTAACTGGAACAAAATACCTACATACAATCTATTTAGGTACATTTATGTAATGTGTAATTACATACTGTTAAATAAGTTTTTATAATATTGGTAACAATATTACAAATATATAAATAATAATTATATATTTGTAATAATTATATATATATAATTATATTATATTAATAATTATATATATATAATTAGGTATTTAATTTTATTATTTTGTTTTGTATATAGTTCTTAATTTTATTGTTGGAATATTAATATATAAATTATGTATCATATCCTATATTAACTATGTACCTATATTAAGTTTTCTTTATTTATTTGTTGACAGGCTAGATATTCTGCTTCCATCATATCCCAATGAGTAAGTTCGTGAATATTGAGTAGCCAGCCCTAGTGTCAGAGTTAATGTGCCGCTCGAAGGTCTCTGACATGGCTTGACGGTTGTTGTTACAGGAATATGGAACAAACAACAATTTAACGTGTCACGGTAGCGCTCGGATATTCGCCAAAGAACCAAAGTCACCGACATAGCTCGCAGGGTTTGCAAGTTGAAGTGGCAATGGGCAGGCCAGACATCGCTCGAAGAACTGACAACCGATGGGGAAGAAAGGTTCTTGAGTGGCGACCGCGAACCGGAAGACTTAGCGTAGGAAGGCCTCCCACTAGGTGGACCGACGACATTGTACAACATTGTAAGTCGCGGGCAACCGGTGGATGCAAATGGCAGGTTGTCGTACAGTGTTGCGGTCTAAGGGGGAGTTCTTCGTTCAGCAGTGGACGTCTCCAGACTGATGATGATGATGATGAATATACATAGATACAATTTCAACTTGTACTGAATTAATAAACGTACCAGTCTAGATTCTAAGTGAGATTTCAACAACGTCGTGACGTCATATCCGTCCTATTATTGGCAGTTAGCAGTTTCCGGTTCTTGAGTTGAACGCTGTCGAATACAGTAGCTTTGTTGACTTCGATGGAAGCTCAAATCAATATCGTCTGATATAACTATAGTAATGTCTATTTACTTACTTAGCATGGAGGAGATATATTCCTAAAGGTGGAATGTTGCCTAATAAAACTTAAAATTACAGGTAAAAAAACGGCGATTTCATACTAAGTAAAAAATCTATTAAGTAACAAAGGGTTTTTTTTACTATAGTGCTAAGTCGAAATGAGTTCACAGTAAATATAAACACTTTTTACAAAAGGTAAGATTGAAGTCCAAAAAATCCTACATCTCTTCGAGGGTGAATAAAATGTTTCTATGAAGCAGCAGATCGGTTGGTATGAAAACAATAAGCTTCTTTCAGCTCAGTAGTTCCCTTACACGTAACCCTATAAACACTATCATAATAATCTATTCTTAAATCTATTATATAAACAATAGTCCTTGTTTATAAGACAGTACAGTACACTAATACATTAAATTGACCGCCAACTTTCATCTATAGGTACGTGAAAAGCGCTAGCGGGCCCTCAGCGCCAACGCCATTTATAGAGACAAAAAATATGGCGTGTTTAAACGTAAAAAATGCAAATAATTTAAATGTCGTGTGGAGACAGATCTCAAAAATAAAAAGTTATTTTATTTCAATAAGACTTAATTGCTTGCTAAAGACACTGCCGGCGAGAACTACTTACTAATTCGTTTGTGACAGAAACAAGAATTACAGAAGAAAAAAAAACGCATGGCGGGTAGAACAGTCGCCTTATGCAGAGCAGCGTCTACGAGATTTCTTTTATGACGAACAATGACTACAGGCTTGTCTCTATTCACATAAGGCTAGGGCAGACAAGGTAAGCAGCGAAGAGCGCTATGGGCACAATACCGCGCCGGCACACAATGGAGAGGCCGCGGGCCTGACCGCGAGCGTCGTACTCGCCTTTCCCGTATTATCAATAGTTTATGTTTTAGCCTAAGGGAACCGGGCCATTGCTTGCAGCCCTATATTGCTCCAGCTAGCACACAAAACTTAAAGCTTTGGCTAAGGATGCGCTAGTCATTGGCTGTTAAGGTCCAAAATACTGCAGCACTTTTAAATTATATTAAATTACTGAATTTTTCAAAAAGATTCAACAATTACTGATACGTATATAATTAAATTACTCATCATTATGAGCAACTTTTACTGTGGGCCCAAGCATGAAATCGCGAAAAAAAAACAGCTGTTCCATACAAAAAAGTACCTAAAAATTTAATTTTAAGTTTTGCTTACCTTTATGATTGATAAGTTGCTTTTCAAAACCTTTGTTATGTTTTTCTCTATAAATCACCGATTGCGATTTTTCATAACTAGTAGGTATATAGTATATACAGTGATTTTCAACCGACTTCATGAAAGGACATTTCGACAGTGTTTATTTCGTTACGCGATTACTTTTGATGATTCTTCTTTTGTTTTGGTAGGTGATACTTCAGAGATGGTCTCATGTAAATTTTATCGAAATCGGTTCAGTAGTTTGGGTTTAAAATGAAAATTAATGGAATAAATCATAATAACTGGAAAATATGAAGATGTCATACAAGTCGTCGAAATAGAAGCCGTTTTTTTTAAAGCGTATTATATGTATAATTTATGAGTTGTACTCCTGGATAAATTTTTTTCGCAGATCTCTTCCGATTAGCACAAGACCGAAGCTGACGGCTTAGGTAGAGAAGTCGGAAGTCGGTAGTCTGTTCGGAAGTATTTTAAGAGTAAAAATATAAAATACCTGTCGGATGAGTTGAAAAAGTTAAGAAAAAATAATACGAAGTGGGATAGGACGAGTGAGGTACAACCCAAAAATAATCCTAAGCTTATTCAACCTTTTTTTAATAGTTAACTGCTGGACTCAGGGTTACCTACCCTCGAAGTGCGATTGGACCACCACACTGGCCCAGTTGCGCTTGGTGGATTTACCATAATATCATAATAATCAAATGCTTTAAACAAAAAAAAAACTGCATTTTCCATGAACAACCCACAACCAGGCATAGGCCCACACTAGAGGGACGGTCCGGTCATTCTTCGGATGGATGACCGTGAGTAGCATTTTCCTCTGAACGCTACCGTGGGTCGAATGAGACGTTAAATGACAACAACAAGCGTCAAGCCAGTTCAAGGGATGGCCACTTAGCGTATACGAAATTACTTTAGCCATATTTTACTACAAAGGATTGGTGCGGGTTCACGAATTTACATACCTACGTGGAATCCTCCACGTACATAAATCCGTTCTGAGCTCTCTACCTGCAGCCAGCAGCATTATTGCCGAGCTCAAAGAAGACAACGCTAGATACTACGAACCATCAAACTTAAAGGACGTCTACGTAGATAATATAGATGCCTTATTATGCCATAGGATTGTGTTCGCGAGTTCACAATTCTTGCACTGCTACTGTTATTGCAGGTGTGACGATTACCACCAGGCGAACGCCTTGCTCGTCTCGTCACTTGATTGAATTAAAAAAAAAGGTTAGTTAAGTGCACCGTTTTCAACCGCACCGTCGGTTACCATCAGGCTATATGTTATCAAGCCCCAAACCTCACTTAATAATAAAAAAACTCGTACTCGAAAAATAATAAATTGCCTTTACACAACGTCGCTTCGTAGTATATAGGCGGCTTTAGTAAGTTAAGCACTTAAATATCCTGACCGTCTGCTACCGGTCACTGTAGAGCTTATTACTTATCCCTAATGATATGTCATTTGCTACAACTAGTGGACCTACTTAGATATAATGACAGCTTATAGAAAAAAACATAAAAAATACAAAAGGTTTTTTTTTCTAGAAAAAGTACAAGAAGATCATAATAGCTTGCTGTGTCCTGTCTCTTATTCATTATTCATAAAAGCTTGTCAAACGAATGTTCCAAAAAATCGTTTTAAAAGTATATCGATCCAATACTGAATCACTGCAGAATCCAACCCTATCAATACCAACACTACCAACCCAATCCTGATGGTTCATAGAAAATGTTTTCGCGAATTCGGGGTTCCCATAGTAGAAGTATTTCACAATGATGAGTACAATTTAATGTTTAGTATAATACCCGGCAAACCCTTTAAAACAACTTAATTTTATGAATGTACATAAGTACTGTTTTTGGTGTAATGACGTTATAGAAGTAACAGTACTTAAATTCAAGTATAATTATGAAAATAAATGATTTTTCACGAGCGCTCATCTGGTACAAAAAGGTACTACGCTGAGAGCGTGGTTACAAGAAAATTTGTTTTATTACATTGAAGCTTATTTTGAAATAAGAGATTATTGTATTTTGTAAAATTAAGACCTCATTCTGAAGCTTAACCAAATTCTAGACACTTAAAAAAATACATGAAGATCACGACTCGACCGGCCATCGCCTAAGGCTGTTTGTAAGAAACGTACTAGTCATAAATAATTATTTAGCTACATTCAAAAAGCTTATGCAAATAATGATCATTTTATATTTATACCGCAAAGGATACGGGGGTAGAGCGCGCTCCAAGTGCCGCAAGCGTCGCCTGCGGCGCTCCGATATAAAGGCAACGCTTTTGACGCCCGAGGGTACCCCGGTTCGTACGCTCTTCGCCGGAGGGTTTCATCTACAGAACAATCATTTGGAAAATTATTTGGAGAGCGCCCTCGGCAAGCGGGCTGAGAGCGACTCGCTTGGGGCCCGCAGCGATGAAGGATGGTGGGCCCGCATCGTCAATACTAGATGGAATATGCGTACATATACTCGTACCTAAGCTATTGGCAATGTACTAGTTACGAAGACCATGTTAAGCCAGTCGTTTCTAAAGTCGTTTAGCACGCCCGTATTAGCTCCTTTAATAAACAACACGCAGCAATTTATTATAACAAGTATTTTTTCATAATTATGTTTATCACCGGGACTTAATCGCGCACAAATAAATTTATTATGTGTTCAAATCGCGAAAGTTTACAAGTATTTTTTCGTTTTGTCGTTTTTTAATTAAAAGGGGTTTTATCACTGCGGAGTGAAGTAAAAGTAGGACTTTGCCACCCCCAGAATAAAAACACTATGTAAAGGCGTGTGACATTTTGGCCTAGTTCATACTTTTTTACTTTGGCCAGGTATTAGTGGTACAAATTTCCCATAGGTACATGGGAAATTTGTACCACTAGGCCAGCTGCGTATGGGAAAATTTCCTAAGCCTTTACATCTCACATAAGCTTACACAATTTTAGCAGCATTTTGGTTTCCTCGGAAACTGGCGAAGCCAGAATACTGTTATATAAACCTGCATTATATATTCGTATAATATAACTATTGCCACTGAACATTATCCTATCTCTGAGCTTCGTTCCCGTTTCCTGGGTATGTCCTAAAACTGCATCCAGAGCCGCCAGCCAAGCGTGGGGATTATGGTAACCCCTCCCTATTAAGGGGGAGGCCTTCGTCCAGCAGTGGATGTCTTCTGCCTGACGAGAGCCTCGTTCTGGATACATTCCATCAGCAGGTGATGTTCATCCTCTATATGGCCATCAGCAGATAGTCTCTGTACGTGACAATCTGTTGATGGTCATATAGAGGCAGAGACAATCTACTGATGGTCATCTAGAGGATGAACATCACCTACTGATGGAATGTAAGAGTTAAATGAAGAGCCTGTCCATGACCATTGCAGTGATACCCAGAACGTTGATTATCAAAACAAAGCTTAGCAGCCTAGCTTGCGCCTCACGATAAAGTTTTGTCAAGCGGAAACGAGACAAACTTTTACAGACCCGGAGCCTTGTCCTGTTTTATAACGACAGTAAGAATATTTTCAACCGACTTCAAAAAGGAGGTTCTCAATGCGACGGTATGTCCAACTTCCGACTTCCAAAAGGGAGGGAGGAGGTTCTATGTTCAAAGTTATGTATGTTTTTTTAAATGTAATTTCAGCGATTTCTCCGTTAATTTTGGACCGATTTTAAAAAATATTTCTTATTTATAGTTACTCCGAGGTGGTCCCATATTAATTTGAAGTCGGTAATTTTTTATAAGTTACTGGTTTACTATTTGTATGATACTCGATTACTCCGCCAATTATGAACTGATTTTGATGTTTATTTTTTTGTTTGGTAGGTAATACTTTAGAAGTAGTCCCATATACATTTTATCGAAATCGGTTCAGTAGTTTGGTTTTTAAATCTATATTGCTAGAAAATATAGGTACAGATACAGATAGATACAGGCCTGTAGATATATATATAGATGTAGGCCTCGAGCCTAGTTTGGGGCTCACCGTTAATCACCTTGATAAAAAAATAACTGTATTTTTACTATGTACCTAATTTAAGCAAATATGTACTTCTCTATGTGGTTGGTAATAAAAAAAAAAAAAAAAAAAAAAAAATAAGAAGATGTCATCCAGGTATACGAAGTTGAAGTCGGTGGTTTTTTTTTTTAAAAGTGTATTATACTTTAAACCACTCATAAGCATTGCTATTTAACGCGGCAATACCGCCAGTATGCTGGGTACGCTGCCGACTGGTAGGGGGCTAGCTAAAGCATTTGAACTGTTTCTAAGTTGTCATCTGTCTATTGCCAATACTTAGATTTTTTCGAAACCGGTTCAGTAGTTTGGTTTTTAAATAAATCATAATAACTGGAAAATATGACAAGATGTCATCCAGGTAGTCGATATTTAAGTAGGTTGTTTTTTTAAGAGCTCATTATGTCACAGTCCGCTTGATAGGCCTGCTGGGTATCACTGTGTTGGCGCTCATTACCCCGAGACATTTAATAATGAGTCCCATTAGCCCTGTTATTTCGCTAGCTACAAACAACACAATATAATGCTACTTAACAGCAGAATATCTGTTACTGCGGCGTATTATAACCGTTATATTCATAAAACGCTAAAACGTATTTCAAACCTATAGTTAAAAAGTGTTTTGTCAAACTTTCGAATTAGGATTCGAGTTTGAAACCGGTGGTGTCGCTGGTGGCGCCATTTTATTTGTAAGGAGGATCGTTGTTTGTTTTAAAATAAAAGGACACCTACCCTATAATAGACGATCTGCCGAGTAGACAAAGAAGATCTACCTACCACCATTTCGGCGATCCACCGAACTTTTTCAAAAATCATCTTAAATCAAATATAAAATAAGCGTAGTAAGGCATGTTTATTGAACAGAAGCCGATGTACAGTTGGAACATTGACATTGACATATTCAGCAGCAAAGTGCCCTGTAGCCACGCCGCCGGCTACACAGCCGTTCTCGCGATAAAATATTTTATCTGACGCAGATAAACTCATATATAAGTATTTAAAGCCGCTATTTATGTATTTTATAGGTATCTTATCGTCTCCCCATTAAAAGAAATGCCGCGGGCGGTTTGCTCGCGGCAGTGCACTGCTCAGTGCTCATGGAAGGAAAGGAACGCTTGTATGAATAATTCTGTACGCAGAGGTAGAGAAACTCGTATTTTACATTGGTTTTAGGATTCCGTGTTCCGTCGTTACCTAAATAGCCGACAAATGATGCCGAGAGATGCTAGGTGGGGCATTATTGTTGATAGAGTTAATGATTTAGCTAATTCGGTACTACCAATTACATTAGCACCTAATCCAAGTTTAAATTGTATACTTATATACTAAGCTTATTGTTTGATGTGGTGTGTGTATGTCACAGACATTTTGTTCAGAGGCAGCGCGTACTATAGCCACAATGTATACCTAAGTATAACTACAATCAGAATACATATTCAGTGCCTGCTAATTTGTACTCTATTTGTATAGCCGTGCGTCCATATTCCACTGTACCGCTTGGCTCGTTGACGTCACGCGGCCGTTGACGCGCCAATAGCCCTCTGAGGTGCGGGCTTGGCCGACCGCGCTCAAGAAATTAATACCTAAACTACACAGTCGCCAGGCCTGTTATAGCCGCGGAAAAAGAAGAAGGCTCAAGGAAGAAGCTGCAGCCCGCCTGTGATGTGCGATGGTTCATATAAAAAGTACGAAAGTGGTGCTGGAGAATTTTTGCAATGCAAATCGCCTTTCCAAGTATGCTCAAGCTTGTAAATAAGGCCCTAATTATTCCATGAAAAAATTAAGTGCGCATTAAATGTATATTCGTATTATAATCGTTGCAAGTGAAAATATAAAAAAGTATTTGCGTATAAATTTATTATTTGACATATATACGGAACTCTACATAAGCCTGTCATAACACTTGACGATATTGCTTGTAGCACTAGTGTCAGGTTAAGTTCTAGCGTTATAATATAATTACCGTCATATGCATAAAACCAGAGAAATTTACTAGCATAAAACGCTAAAACGTATTTCAATTTTATTTTTTTAAATTGTTTTGTCAAATTTCTTTCGAAATACGATTTGAGTTTGAAAAAAGAAAACAAAACACTTTTTAACTGAAATAGGTTTCAAATACTTTTTAGTGTTTTATGCTTATGACGTTTAATTATAACGCTATGATAGTTTTTAACCGATTTCAAAAGAGGAGGTTCTCAATTCGTCTGTATGTTTTTTTTATTTTTTATTTATGTTACACGTTTACTCCGCCAATTATGAACTGATTTGTCTGATTTTTTTTGTAGTAGATTAAATGATTGTACCTAAATATGTATTATATTGTTTTATATAGTTAATACAGGCACATGACCAATAAGCCATACAAGCACCAAGCCACTACAATACAAGCCACTAAACAGCTCTAATATCTTAAGAACAAATAGGATTTATAATTCTACCTATCCAGAGGGATTTGTGGCAAATGACCGGTCCTAAGGGCACACAGTCTTTGGTTTATAAAAAAACACAAATAAAATTCGTAAAATTTTGCCCATGGTCAAAACCCACAGACCGTCGGGATAGATTTTCCGTGAATTTGCTGGAACTGTTGAGACTGGCTAATTGTGTTACGACCACGAGCGGGTTGATTTGTGCGCTGCTGCCCAGAGGGGCGGCAAGCCCGCCGGCTTTTCCGGGTGTTTGCCGGCGGCGGCGTTGGTATCTCTACCTATATTACATAAAGTCGGCTCTGTTCCATAACACTAGTGTTCAAAAAGGTACTTAAATAATCTTAGTAAGTCTCTTTCATCTAACATTTTAAAAGGTTCGTTTTGAAATCATTATTATAAAAAATATTAACTCTAATACATTATAGTGTTCTCTAAGTATGTAACTGGGTATAAAAATTACAATTAAAATGTAAAACAGGTCATATAAGTAGGAGGTCCCCAGTTTAAGACAAACACGAAAAGATTATATATTTTATTGTTTAAATATTTAATACCAATCAGGCATATTATTTTACCAACTTTTAGTAGCAGGTTTAAAAAGTTTCAACCATTACTTACGGAATTTGGTAAAAAAACAAACATAAGTACCTACTAGGTAGGTACTACAATTGATATAATATGATACTATGAGTAATGGATCATCCATATCTGGACGAAGGCCTCCCCCTTAATAGGGAGGGATTGCCATAATCCCCAAGCTTGGCAGGCGGCTTGGGGATAGCAGAATGTACCACCGTAAACTAAGAGGATGTTGCTTCTCATCCTTCGGCGGTTCTGGATGCAGTTTTAAGAGATACCCATGTCCCAGAGTAGATAGATAAGTAGATTAATAATATATGATAGAGTAATGGAACAATGAAAAAAAATTAAGGTAGAATTATAAAACAATGCTAGACATGATCAAAATTCAACAAAACATCTATTATTACCAACTGTTCCGTATATATTATCATAGACCTCTTTACATTGATTGAACCACGGAACAGAGAACTATCCTAACTGCTTACTTATCATCTGTTCCTTGGATTTCATGACAGGGTGCAGTGTAAGCCTGTGGATCTAGTAGAATGAGAGGGGGGCGAAGGCCGAGGCCTGATGTCGAGTGATATTCCAAAAAGGTCGAATGCCGCCGTCAAGCCGTTGTTAAGAAAGTTACTTTTAATATCGTCTATATTTTTTTAGTAGTGTTTATTAGAATAACACAGTATCTCCGAGATGCATTCAACATACTTATCGAAGAAAAGTTTCGAGCTTTATAATATTTCTCTAATTCCTAATATCAAAACTCCGTACTAACTTGCATCAGAAAACACAAAGCTTCCGGACACAGAATAGCATCGAATATTCGTCAAAAATGAACTTACCAATCCGTATGCAGCGATGGGTACGAAAACACAAGTAAAAACCAGCGGTACTTGTTTGGTACCGCTTCAGAGACAAAGCCGACCGCGCGCGACCGTACCTAGAGGGTAACTGAAAGGCTTCGAGAATAACTTAGAGCAGAGAGGCGTAGCTTTGCTCTTGCTCACCCCATCTAATCATCATCATCATCAACAGCGAGAAGACTTCCACTACAGCACGAAGGCCTCAACGCTAGAAAAATATCAGTGTAAACTGAAATGACCTGCGAGCTCAGCGTAATAATAAAATAATCTTTTATTATTACAGAGTAATAATAAAAGATTATAAAATATTATAATATAAAAGATTATAATAATAAAATAATCTTTTATTATTACTCTGTAATAATAAAAGATTATTTTATTCTATAATTATATTATTACTCTGTTCCTGCGAGTCATGCATTTGTTTAGAGTCGAAAAGCGCGTAATAAAATTGATGGGATTTTATTAAATTATTCAAAATATAACGTTGAAATAAATAAAATAGCGGTTACTCAAATAAAACATTCGTTTGACTATGTAGGTAATTCGAAAAATAAAATGGTGTAGTCGCCAGTGAGTTTTATTACTAGAGCAGCTATCCTAAGGAAAGATCATGCTCCATTTTGATGAGAGTTTAAATTAAACTATAGTCTGCTGCAGCGCCGCGACCAAAAGGTCGATAGCGCCGTGATTTTCAAAGCGCTTACGCGTTTTGTTCAAACTAAACTACGTGAAGTGTGGCCGGACGGCCTCACTTGAACGGAACATACTGGTGATATGCGGCGTCTGCTCTATACGTAGTAATATATCCTCATTGGTTGTGGCTGATAATTTAGAACTGAATTAAAACTGGTTCTTTTATGTTCAAAATTGTTTATTTATTTTTATCTTGTTTATTTTCCAAAATTATATCCGGTTACTCGGCTTCTATAGGTTTTTTTCCCTGCCTTTCATATTTTTTTAAAACTAATAATACACCTTTACCATTAGTCGCCCTCGGGAAGGGATGCGTTAATCGCCACGCTTGGCAGGCGGCTTGGGGATCGCCGAATACTCACCTCACCTTAGTTGAGAGGACGCTGCTGCTAGTCCTCCAGTGATTCTGGGTGCAGTTTAAGGATATACCCATATGTACTTAGAACGTGCTGACCCCATCGGATACTTAGTGACTATTATTTAATCTGATCTGGAAATTTACCCCTTCTGAGTCGATTTAGATTGGGGTGTTTATAAAATCATAGTGTTAGGTAAAACATTCAGAACCGTTATTTAACTATATTACTTTTAATTGTTTTTTTTTTGTATTGTTAGGACTCTACTGCAGGGTCCCCCCGGGGGAAGTACCACACCTTTGCCAGATTTTCCACAGCCAAGCAGTAGTGTGCAAGCATTACTGTTTTCCGGTTTGAAGGGCAATGTTACCAGAGTAATTACTGGGTATGAAGAGATGTGACATCTAATATCTCAGGGAGACGAGCGCAGTGCAATGCGGCGCAGGATTGTGTTCGCAAGTTCACAATTCTAGCACTGCTACTACTGTTAGTGGCAGGCGTTACGCTTACCACCAGGCGAACGTCTTGCTCGGCTCGTCAATTGAACGAATTTTTTTTTTTATAAAAATACCATTTAATGGGTAGGTAGGTATTCTAGAGCTTTTGTTGTTTGTACGAGCGAATATTTATTTATTATTATGATTCCAAAACGATCAACAATAGCTCGAAATATCCGCAGAGATAACAAAGTAATAAAAACACGTTAGGCTACAACAAATAGGCTATTGAGAAATTGTATATTTGGAATTAGATCTGTTGTATACAATGTGTAACAAAAAGGTTCAACAATACTTAAGGGTATGACTCATCATTATGACCATTACTATGGGTCAAACCAAAATTTCGCAAAAAAAACAGCTGTTCCATACAAAAAGTTCATTGACTTTGGACAAGTGTATGGAACATGAAAATGTAAGTATCTAATGAAACAAAGGATGAGGCCACTTCAAAAATATCCAGTTTCATTTTGTCATTAGTTTAATCGATTTAATCACAATGTATTCAGTTAAATCACTTGATAAATCAAAAGTCATCTTAAGAGAGCCCCGGATATCAGTAAGTTTTATACAAACGTAGGTAATATTTTTCGTTTTTGATTAAAATTCGAATAACTTAATTAGATAAATAACGCTGTCATTAATATGGTCCCATTGGGCTCTTCTCCCAATACGGAATCAAGATGAAATCTTATAAATCAACGGGAAGTGACATTTGACCGTTTTAAATAGGTACCACTTTAAAAGTGTACTAGTGTACTTTTTAAGTGGTATTTATTTAAATTTGGTCGAAAATGAAAATGAGTGGTATTTAAAATGCATTGCAACCAAATGTTGCATTCTCTAAAAACTTTATAATTTTGTTAATGCTTAGGATTGTAGGTTTTGTCAAAGTGGGCGACTGTAAACATTAAATAAGTCTCAACAGACGTACATATTTAATATTCAAATTTAAAGCAATTAAATAAATAGGTTTTACCTACCACTAAATGACAGACTTTTCTCGTTACTAACGCGAGATTTTGCAGATTTTCAGGTTATTTAGTCAATAACGTACTAATAAAGTAAATCTAACTAAAACTACATTTTAGCTGTATCTATTACTACAATATGTACTTTCACATGTATATAGCCAGATATCCGGGGCGTCATTAACCTAATATAATAAATAACTAAATCTTACAGGAGCCTAAACTTAAAGCTAATTAAGTGTAACCTTATTATACTGATTTAAAATAATGTGTAAGTACGTAGATGCTTATACTTAGATAGATGCTTGTACGTAGACGTGCTGCCACCTTCAAATCTGGTGGTCGTCATTGCTGAAAAAGATGAAAATACAATAATAATTAAAATTGATAAGGCAAGGGAAGATGAAGATTGTAATTGTATGTACATGTCCTTAATTCCTATTTTGTTAATCCTAGCTACACTGTGTATAAACATATCATTGAGTAAATTATTATTTATCCAATTATCTTTGTTTGTCGTGGGTTGCTAGCATTTCGAAATGTATACTACAGTGTGGGCCCACTATTAATTGGCCAAGCTATATATTTTTGTATTTTATATGGTTGTCTGGCTGGATGTTTGACCACCGTTGACCTGCACCCCTATTCAGAATGGCGTCGGAAACTTCCGATTCGAATTGCAAATCCTCCGTCTTTGTCTTCCTGAATTTAGATGAGTGGGACGGATAGTGTGGATCCGAGCGGAAACTTTTCCGATGGAGTTGTGAATAGGGTGCCTGATGTTATGCATGTGGAATGGGAACTGGCTCTCGGGTGATAAGCAGCCAAAAAACAGCAATTTAACTAACCAGTCAATTAGAGATTGGTATAGCTAGCCAGCTATACTTTGGTCATATCATGACCACCCGGAAGAAGACGTATTTCGTGGTTTAAGAGGGAATCTGGTGAGCGATTCTCCTTACAAACGTATTCCCCTACTTTCTTCCTGGATAATGCCTCTAGAGCAATCAGTTATTTTTGGTAAATTCTAGGTCTACTGTAGACATGTCTCTGTAATTTTTTTTTAGTTGCTAAATATAATATTTCCCTACAAAGATTGAGCATATTTAAAGGGTAATATTTTTTTTAGGTATTAGTAGCTGAAAAAAATTTTTAAATGACAGAGACTATGTCTACCAGTAGACTTAGAATTTATAAAAAAAAATTGCTCTAGCTAGAAGCATTTTATCCAGGAAGAAAATAAGGGAATACGTTTTTATGGAGAATCACTCACCAGATTCTGTCTTAATAATCTCCGGACCAGTTCCAGTCTAGGTCTCGGTCCAGTTCCGGACTAGTTCAACCAGAGAACGAGATCTCTATTCCGCACAGCTGCGTCCAAAATAAAAATATCATTATAGCCGATCTGTGTTCCGGTAGAAGCTGGCATCTCAAGAAGAAGAAGCTAGCCAGCCAAGTAAGAAAACATTAACATCTTGTTACAACTCCAAATGTTTTCTTTCACCGGCAGCTCAATATGTTTACACCTCTATGAATCGTAGAGTGTGCCCGCACATTTTTTTGACGGCCTCTGCAGCGTCACCGGAGTTTAGGCAGGCGAAATGGCGCTAGACCTAGTCTGGGTTACAGACGACTAGCTCAAGGGCACCTCAGACGGTACGGACCTCGGCTTGCCCATCCCTGGGACTCCCGTCAGGCTCGCCCTGGCACCCTAGAAGGGGTGTGCCCTGGGGCGCAAGCAGGTTGATCTGACTATTTGGAGAGAATCTAACCGATCTTCTAGCAGATCTAGCGTGTCCGCACGGCTGGTGTGTCTGTCACTTTGTATACTTACTAAGTAGCAGCACACGACTCCGAGGTGGCTCTGTAGAGGACAGAGGTCTGCCACTCGCACTATGTCACTGGAGTTGCATTCGTCCTTATCAATACACGTGCCTCCCTGCACCGCGCACGGCGCCTCAGGCCGTATCACCCTTTGATCTGGAAAAATCATACAAGCTATTCTTAAAGAGGTCGCAAACCGCAAAAAAAAACTGGCGATAGTTTGATCGGGATCTTGATAAGTATGGAGATTTAAGCACATCATAACCCATCGGCATGGGCTTATAAGGGGGGGGGGGGGGGGTTTGGGGGTCCGGATAATATTAATAATAATAAAATAAAATAAAAATATAAAAATAAAAAATAAAATTACAATATTTTGGTACTAATATTACTTATTTTATAGACACACATCAACAGCCGGAAGACGTCCACTGCTGGACGAAGGCCTCCTCCGATAGGGAGGGGTTGCCATAATCCCCACGCGGGGGGCGCTGGCAGGCGGCTTGGGAATCGCAGTGTGTTACCACCGTTGACTAAGAGGACGCTGCTGCCCGTCCTCCGGCGGTTCTGGAGCAGTTTTAGGACATACCCAGGTTTTACATTTTATAGATAATTCACTTTTATTTAACAAAAATTCACCGTGATCAGTTTCTTTTATTTTAATTTCTTGTAGCCACGGATACCGTGATCACCGGGTAAAATATTCATTTGTATTTGCGAGGGAAACGGATTACGGTATCGGTGGGTAAAAATCTCCGTGATCAGTGGATCTGATTCCGGATCGTTCAGCAGTAGACGTCTCCGGGCTGATGATGATGATGATGGTAGTTGCGGGCAACCGGTGGATGCAAATGGCAGGTTGTCGTACAGAGTAGCAGTCTAAGGGGGAGGCCTTCATTTACCAATGGATGTCTACGGGCTGATGATGATGATGGTAGTCGTGGGCAACCGGTGGATGCAAATGGCAGGTTGTCGTACATAGTGGCGGTCTACTAAGGGGAGGCCTTCGTTCACCAGTGGATATTTACGGGCTATAATGATGATGATCGTAATACGTATTGCATCACAAGGCAGAAGAAGTGATGAAATAAATGCCTGGCGCAAGAGTTTTCCGAATTGCTGTTAAATATTTAATTGGAGAAAGTCGTTTTTTTTTTTGCGGAATGATAATCAAATAAGATTATAGTGGTTTGGTGTCCATTGCTGGACTTAGGTCTATACTCGAAAGGCGAATAAGCCACTATACGCTGGCCCAGTTGCGGGTTTGTGGAATCACACAATATACATTAACATTAACGCCAAAGAGATCATTTAGTACGGGCCCGGGATTTGAACTCGCGACCTCACGATTTGAAGTTCAGCAGTCCCGTAGGCTTCTTTGATTTATTAGGGTCTGCGGTCACATTGATGAATGGCAAATCGTGATACATCTTGATAGCGTGCGCGTGCCATTTGTCGCCACGGAACCAACACGAATATCCCGTCTACCCGACCTAGAATACTGATTATCTAGAAAATACAACATAAGACTGCATTCCGTCATAATGAAAGTATCTATCTTTAGAGAGGTCCCAGTGTAAGATACAACTTATTATTATGCACGAAGATATCGTTACAAAATGATCAGCCGAATTTAAACCCTCCTAAACGTTACTTTGTTATTTAAAGTAAAATAAGGTCATGCGCATAACACTATTTGGTCCACGCGAGCGAAGCCGCAGGTACAGTGTATACATAATAACATAATATAAGAGCTATGGTCCACTATATACGTTTGTACTTTTATCAAAAGGTATATGACATTTTAGCCTAGTTGATGCAATGCGGTACGGGAAATGTCCTAAGCCTTTAGAAAACATTTCTATGACATAAAATCCTTAGCTCGACTCACGCTTGGCCGGCCTTTAGTCCTCGATCTATTTTTATCATCCAGTCCAGTCTAATCAGGCCAATGCCAGCTTACTGACGTGGCTGGGTAGCGTACATTTTACTGCGTTTACTTGACATTGACCCCTTTAATTTTAACGGCTATAAAACAGATCATTACAATCACACGAATTTTGTATCTCGGATAAAATTCACGAAAAATGAGTTCTAAGCTGGTTCTAAGTACTTATAGGTACTTTAGCGAATTCCAAGAGATTTTGTAGTAGTAGGACTCTATTGCAAAGTCCGCCTGGGGAAGTATCACAACTTTGCCAGTTATTCAAGCGCCAAGTAGCCAAGGAGGGAGGCCAGGGAGAGGCCTTCGTCCAGCAGTGGACGTCTTCCGGCTGTTGATGTGATGTGTGTGAATAGCAATGTATCTACAATAGACTGTTAGTTTCCAGACACTGGCACTCCCTTAAGACACATTACTTACACGACTCTATCGTGTTTCAGGGCACGTTTCCTGTCTCATCTCTAGAACACGTACGTTTGTCGTAGTTTTTGTCAAATTTTTCCCAAAATGAAGCCAACAAGCACACACATCGCAAGCGTGCTCTGCTAATAAGTACCTACTGCTACTAATACAACATACTAACCATTATGCAACCAACCTACGTCAAATGAATCAACGCCAGCTTTAATTAAAAGTAAACAATAATACGATCGACACACACATAGCAAGCAGCGTGTTAATAGTGCCCCACACAGCGAGGCAAAGCACATGACTTCCGATGGTATCGCGGGGACAGATCACGTGTGTCGCATACGCGGGCTACTATCTGTTGACGAATTGATTAACTGGTCTAATGGGTCAGTTTTAATTTCAACTCATACGAGATGGAGAGACAAGTTTGAACCTAGGAATGACGATGCACCGGAAGTGATTCCTTATTCTAGTCCTAGGGCTAGGTCCTGCGACAAACTGAAGCTGTGAGCTGTATGAGATGGAAGTTACATAGCTATCTATTAGTATTTTTTTCGATTGGCGTCTAAGTACAGATTTAAATGTTTTTTTGTAAGTGATTGCGGACGTTTATAAAATGTATGAGGTCATAAGTATCCTTTTAGCATGTTTCTTCAGTCTCAAATTTATATAATCCTTCTATCTTATGTTTGCCATATGTTCGAAGAGAAAAACGAGCTATGTATTACTTAAATACGTAATTTCTTTGAAAGTTCAGAGTCGAGTGTGGGATAGCAATAAATTTGTTTTTACTGTATAACAAAAAAAGCTTATGGACTTCGGTAATTAATTAGGCAGGAAGAGATTAAAAAAAATGGTAAGTACCTGTTACGATCTGATTGCTAAAATATATTTATCATGACCAATATATCTACTCGACGGATATCGTACGTATACTTATGTACATACTTATATTGAAAAAACTTTTTGTATAGAAACCTAATCGTTATGGTAGAAAGGTGAGATTAGTTGGCGGTTTAAAGAACCTCATTGTTGATGCGACTACCTGTTTGTAAGCCGGGATCGTATGAAAGTTCAAATCCTTTCAAATGTGTTATAAAATACTATCTGTAAAATCTTCGCATGGAACTTTATAATCTACTTGTATCATATATTTGTAAACATACTACTTTAAATAAGTAGTAAAATGAATTCCAGTGTTTTGAGGTCATAAGTATATAATTTGGCACGCGCGAAGCGATTAAATTCATCGCTCGACAGATATATTTTACAAATCATATAAACAATTATCGAATAAACGACTCGATTTGTTTGCGAATGAACGCATCCCACCTAGTGTTATTCAATGACGTATCCTGTTTGGTCTACATTTAGGTACAGACACACAAATTGGAATCTCCGTTAGAATTGACTCCAACAGAAGGTTGCACATCTTCGAAACATTGATGAGACTTTAGACAACCGCGACGCAATTCTTGAGACGTTCGCAGCTGTTTATCTATTTCTCCTTGAATAGCTTTGAAAGTTGAAAGCTAGCCCGAGAGCGCGTGAAACCGAACGTGAAAGCGCGTGAAAATCAATTGTTAGAAATAGACAAAACATAAAACAATAATACAAAACAAAAAACAAAGAATAGATGCAAAACGCAAAAAGTCGCTAGCAGCAATTTCTAGTAGTAGGTACTTAGCAGATATAAACAAAGAAAGACAGACATGAAAGTATTACACAAAGTGCCAGCGAAATAACGCGAAATCTCGCCTTTTTATGTTGACATTGATTACATATCTTTAATCGACGTTTTTAACCAGTAATAAAATATAAATCATTATTTTTTATCAATCATTACTAAAATTATTTGTGATTATGTAGGAATTATAAATGAAAACATTTAGAATAATGTAATAATTTGCAAGTGACGAATAATGTTGTGTATAAAAATACACAACATTATCACACGAATAATGTTGTGTATAAAAATACACAACATTATCCGTCACTCGCAGTTGGATTAGTTGGAAGCCAATTACCAATGCAGGCGCCGCTACGTCCTTCAAAACAAATAAATTGTTTCACCAATAATAACCCTTCCGATCAATATTTATAGATGAATATTAATATTTATATTATATATATATTTTTTTTTTCATTATTTATATTTATAGATTTTCTGATATTACTCTTGCATGGCTGGTATTTCTTAAAAAATACTTTAGTATTAAAGCAATTCATTATTGCGTAGAAGTTTAAATGATGTTGGCTAACTTAAACCACGGGTTTTAAGCTACTACACAATAAATAAATAAATAAAACGCTGAGTTTTTAATAAGATGCTATATATAAACTACACGTAGTCAAAGTCAAACGCAGAACAAAATTACAACCTGTATGGATAGTTATTATATATATACTTTCATACGGTACCAATTACTGAAGTATTTTTATAACGATAAATCTTGGTCACTTTAAAATAAGCTGGCAGATATAAAAATTACCTACAGTATTTACCTTAATTACCCAAACAATGTAAGTAGCTATATGTAAATGTAAATATAGGTAGGTACTTAGCTAGTAAATAGATATGACTGTGAAGGACGATAAATAATATAGGTAGGTACCTACAGTCCTAAAATGAATTAGTTAAACTGCCAAAAGTCACCTAAGGTACCTATACTTTTAAGTATGAAAATAGTTAGCAAATACGGACATAAGCATTTTGGCAAAATAAAGGCTTTGGACATTTCCCATGTGCATGTGGCCTAGTGGTACAAATTGAGTAAGCATTCAAATCTGACCACCAAATCTGTTTACCTGATATAAGTACAACGTAATAAACCAATAATAATTATATTATAAAAAAAACCTTAACAATCTTTGACAATATCTGAGTAACAATTCATAGGTAATTTTAAAATACTTGACACTAGCAAATACTCTATGTGCGACGCCGTAATCGTCTTAGGGGAAAGAAGGAAAAAATACATACCTTCGTACAACGACGTCGGCCTGCTGTGAAGAGGAGTAGCCAACACTGTCACCACCAACAACAACGCAAGCGCCAACACTGTCTTAAACATTTTCTTGTTTATATTAACAAAATTTTATAAACAATCCGCCGGCGTAGTACTAGTGTGACTGATTGGGATATTGTACGGGCACGCCGCTGCGTACGCGCATTTATATAGACGCAAAGATAAACAAACCAGATGCGGCCGCCTCACGCACGAGTACTTTCTACTTCTATGGATTACGGGATATTTTTACAGGCTTAGCAATATCCTTTTACCTTTTTATAGAGGCCAAAATGCCTAAAGCAAAATACGTACAATCAAACTAAATACAGTCACCTAGGTAATTGTAGTGGTATACCTAGCTCCCACTTAGGCCCAGTGCGGGTTGGTGCAGTCACAAACACCGGAAAATGTCCTATTATTATGCAGGTTTCCTCACCCCACAATGTTCATGTGTTAAAGAAACAGAAAATACCTACATAAAATAAACTTTAAAAAAACCATCATCATCATCAGCCCGGAGACATCCACTGCTGTACGAAGGCCTCCCCCTTAGACCGCCACACTGTACGACAACCTGCCATTTGCATCCACCGGTTGCCCGCGACTTTTACAATGTCGTCGGTCCACCTAGTGGGAGGCCGCGCCTACTCTGCGTCTTCCGGTTCGCGGTCGCCACTCAAAAACCTTTCTTCCCTTTCTTAAAAAAATAACCGACTGCAATCTCGACTACCTGGATGACATCTTCATATTTTCCAGTTATCAGTAATTTCGATTTAAAAACTAAACTACTAAACCGATTTCGACAAAATGTATATATGGGACCGCCTCTGACGTATCACCTACCAAACAAAAGTACCATCATAATCGGTCCACAATTGACGGAGAAATCGGTGAACATACAAAAAATGAACCTCATCCTTTTTTGAAGTCGGTTAAAAAGATAATTGGTTTTCTTTCACTGATAAGCACGTGGTATGAGATATTGAATCCGTACCTCGATCTACGTAAGTTCTGTCAGAACGTGGGGCGCGTCTTTTTCCAACTCCAACTCGGCTACAAAGGTAGCTTATAATGTCAAATAGTTAAACAAAGATATCGTAATGGGACATAAGTCGCAGCATTCACCTTTCTCGTTGCTGTAGAGTGTAGAGCTCTCAATAGCGCTACATACCTTCCGTAACCGATACATTATAGTAAAACTACGAGACTAACGGCCTTACAAAAAAACTTTTCAATCGTTAGTCACTGCTTAAGATTCTCTGCCATCTTCTCTCTGACGTGAAGTTGCACGTGCTAGAAAAGGACAGAGAAGTTTAAGCAGTGACTAAGAGAAACGAGATTATTTTAGGTAAGGCCGTATAAGCCTATACAGGGTTAGTTCTAATCAGTTAGCATCCTTTTAAGGACATATTCTGTACATCAAAATAAAAACAACTTTTAATATGAGGCCCACATGGAAATCGCGAAAAAAATATCAGCTGTTCCATCGTTTTTTTTGAGTTTTTAATGTTGGCCTCATAGTAAAAGTAGGTAACTGATTAGTAGTAGTTCTAGTATAAGTAACTGACTTGTAGTGGTAGGACTCTACAACAGAGTCCGCCTGGGGAAGTACCACACCTTTGCCAGTTAATCAAGCGCCAAGCAGTAGTGTGCAACCATTACTGTGTTCCGGTTTGAAGTGCAATGTTACCAGAGAAATTACTGGGTATGAAGAGATTTAACATATAATATCTCAGGTTGACGAGCGCAGTGCGGTGCGGCGCAGGATTGTGTTCGCAAGTTCACAATTCTATCACTGCTACTGTTAGTGGCAGGCATGATGCTTACCACCAGGCGAACGTCTTGCTAGTCTCGTCACATGATTGAATAAAAAAAACTAACCCTGTATATTAAAATGTTCAATGTTCACTAATCACAAAGTATCTACGCGCCACGTGAGTTCTAGACCGCTCAAAATTCTGAACTTCATTATATCATCATCACCTTGGAGACGTCCACTGCTGGACGAAGGCCTCCCCCTAAATCAGGAGGGGTTGCCATAATCCCCACGCTTGGCAGGTGGCTTTGGGATCGCAGAATGCTCACCATACCACCGTTAACCGAGAGGACACTCCTGCTCGTCCTCCGTTGGTTCTGGATGCAGTTTTAGGACATGCTCCTACTAATAGTAACAACATACACATTATCACTATCTAGGTAGTACCTAGGAGTATATAGTAGTAACTAGGGCAATCAACGCATCACAGTTGAAAACAACGATAGGAAATTTGAAATAACGTCACGTGAAATATATCGGTTTTAATTAGGTAGGTAGGTACTTCATGAGTGTGCGAACAGACGATTATGTAGGTAGAGTAGAAAAATTCACGTGACGTGCGTGTAACATGAAACTACCAGATTTGAAGGCCTTATCGAAGCAGGATTCGTATCTGTTACGGCTATTGTACTATCCAAACCTTCCCTTTTATTCAGTATTCAAGTTACTATAATAATACCTGTCCACGTTACAGCAGCACCTACGCGTAGTTACGTTTTGATTTGTATTATCCAACAAAACAGTGACTGTTTCCCGCGAAACCATGCCTAGTACTCATAGTTGCTTCTCCCTTGTTTCATAAAACAACTTTTCCTATAATATCACTTTATATAATTTCAGTTGAAATAAAATTCGTTCGCATAATTATTCATGCAACCCAAAAGACAATTAACCCTGTAATATCTGTGATGCAACCTAATATTTATTTACTATAATATTATTTGGAATAAACATTCATTTTGTGTAATTTCATTTCACATTTGAATAATATTGTTTGACCGAATATTAATTTCAAAAAATTATGCTTGACCTAATATTTATTTAAATTTATATCTCTTAAATGTAACCAATAGGTAGGTAGTACGTGTCAAAATATTTATAAGTTTACAAAATACAGATGGGGAGGGGAAGTGGGTTTCGATAAAAAAAAACAAGCTAAACGTTTTGATGCATGTCGCCTGACTCGGTTCTGTCACTGGAAGAGACTCTGGGTGGCTGGGTCACGCTACGAAGGTCGCCAGCTCACTTCGCTCCACTCAGCCTCGTCTGGCTCGCTCCACTCAGGACCTCCCTTGAGCTTCTGGCTCCCGAACTTTTTATATACACTCTAGGGGTAGGGACCACAATCCTACCTAAGTGTAGTCGGGGTGCTCTGATTCGGATCAGTCACCCATTTCGAAACTAACCAACTCAAGTCGGGTATATGAAATAGGGTTATATAAAGCAACAATCACACCAAAGGAAAAAATTAACATTTACCATTTGAATATTAGCGCAACTGTTGTTATATCAAACAAATATTATTTGAAACAATTATTATGTAAATTAAAAATATGCAATTCGATTATGATACGAAACGTTGTTAGCTTAAGTAAAATTATATGAAACGTAGTTATATGAAACGGCGGGGGGGTCCCTCATCATTCGCTCGCATTAGAGGTGAAGATTCTGGTGTGAAATTCATGACAGAATCCTCATCAAACCATACCTATAACTTCGGAAATATGATTACATTGGTGACTAATTAGGACTAATTCATGACTCGTGGCATTATCAAAACTGATTTTCATGATGTTTTCAGAAGCGAGGATTCTGGCGTAGACTCTATATAATAACTATTACACAGGTAAACCTACTATACTCAGCGTGGGTATGAAAGAACGTTAGAAAAACATGTATAAAAACAAAAATAAATATTTGTAAAAATAATAGTTATTATTTATTACATTGTTAAATGTGCCTACCGGTTCAAGTGAATTAGCTTGTAAATCTGATTTTGAGTAGGTAGGTAGGCACCTAGCGCTAGGTATATTCCAGATCCTGAACGGTTTTTGTTGGGTTATAGTCGGGAAATAATCAACTTGCAGGCTCTCGCACGTATCTTGGATAAATGACGTAGTTTTAATTCGGGAGCTCTTGACCTTGGCTGGCAAGATAATGTTTTGTCATTCCTGACCTATTGAACCTCCTCATGTGACAAACAGCGTAGCGGCATTTTGCGTGATTGTTTTCTAGAAACTGGTTAGCGTCGAATTACGCTGCAGTAGAGACATTTGAGAACCATAAAGTACCTACATCCCATGGGCGTGCACACCACCTACTCATGGGCGATAAACAGTGTAAACAAAGGGCGTTACCGCTTACCGGCTTCGATAGGGTATTTTCTTTCTGAACGGAGCTTATTTTATTTGACGATGCCAATTTCCTACATTAATTTAAATCAGAATCAGCGTTCAAATATACCATGTGAACATACAATGTATGCATCTATTAATAGGTAAATCGATAGTTTACTTTATGCACAGCTGTTTAGACAGACAAGCATAAAATCCAGGAATCGATAAAAGTGGGTCACGGTCAGCAGATAAAAGATTTTATTTTTAATAGCGTTCTATGAATTTGTGAATAGGTACATATTTCGCCAACATAACGTAGTTCGTGTGGCGCTCTAAGGGGCTCTAAGGGGCTCTAAGGCATTCGTTCAGCAGAGGTCTCCGGGCTGATGATGATGTACCTAATTAGCTAAGCTAATAAGTAGGTGTTTGTTTGTGCGTAGAGTTATCATACGTCGGAATATCATGAGATTTTTGGCCTTGTTTTTTACCGAGGTAGTAAACAAATGCACAAATGTGAAGGAATAAGCAGGAGGCCGGCAGGGCCGTATCCAGTACCTACCTACCTACTCAATTTTTTACGACGAGTTTTGTTTCACCACTCATCAGCACCTCGTGTGCACCATTCCTGTTCATTGTTTTTTCAGTGGTACAACATGCACTGCATTTAATACTTGATGTTGTAGGTAATTAAAATGATCAGGGTTTTTAGATACTGCTGATTACTTATTTTGTAATCGAGGCACGCACATAGGTATAAGTACACAAAGTGGATTGGAATAGGTATTCAGTTAGATAGTAGCCTAGTGTAAATAGGTTCTAGACGAAAATTTAATTAGTTCGTGTAAGAAAGAAAATATAATATATCCTAAGGGCCTAAACATTATGAAGCGGCGTGGCCGCGCGTCCCAGCGTATTATGTTATTTATAAGCAACCGCGCCGCAGAACATTTCGAAACCGCGGCCGGCCGCTTCAAACACAGTGTTCAGTACCAACATAGCACTGAACTCCTGAACCTGCAGGCTAATCATGTAACTATTGTAACTGTTCGGGATCGCGATTTGTCATAATTGTCACTTGTCACTGTCACAGCTTCACTGTATCACGGAGGGATTTCTCTCGCTATCGTTATCGAACGAATGCATTGATTTCCTTAATTAAGTTAAGCAAATCCGTCGGTCTTTTGGCGTTTCGTCCTGCCCTGCAGTGTCAAATGAGTTTAGGCAGTGACAGTGACAAGTGTCAATTTTTGACGACTCGTATCCAAATCGCGATCCCGAAAAGTTACATGATAGTCCCGCAGGTACAAAGCAGTGCTGCCAACAGCGTAGGGCCTGATGTCGCCATTTTTCACAGCATAAGTGGCCTAAAGTAGCCGAATTTAAGTATTTGCCAAAAGTAGCCTGGCTACATGTCAAAACATCGCTATAAATTTATCCGTAAACTTACATGAAATTATGAATAAATGGCTTGTCCTTAGAGTAGCCTAAAAAGCGACCAATCGCCTATTAGTTTTTTTTCATCGCCATTTCACGTTCTGGGTAGCCTAAATGGCGATAATCGCCTACGTTGGCCATCCTGGTACAAAGTAACAAAGCACAAATTCACAAGCGCATCCGGCCGCACGACTGTGCCGCGTCTGCGAGCGGCAGAATCGCGTCTGCTGGCGGCCGAGACACTGTTACTATAATTCGTCGCGTATGGTTTTGTGTAGGTAATCCCACAAAGCAACGGTGACGCGGACGCATAATCAGGGCCCGATCTAGCTATCTAGTATTCGCCGCCCTTTACACTAGCGCCAGGGTGTACTGGAGTAATACAAGTTGATGTTTGTATGTGTATATTTTTTAAAAATAAAATATTTTTCTCCTAGAGAGAAAATTGAGGACTCCGTGCAACGGGTTCGACGCATATGTCCAAAAACGCATTAAGCCTCATACGCATAGTGCCAAATACGTAAAGTACCAAATACGCGAGTACCAAATCTTAATAACCTGTTATGCCAAAACGCAAATGGCCAAACCCCTAACACGCATTGTGCCATAAACGCGAATGGCCAAAACCTTATCACACAAATGGCAAAAATTTGAATATAGGAAGCTTTTGCTTGGTCTTTTGTTTTATAAGTAGGTAGGTAGCGGCAAAACATAGTCCTCTATGTATTAGCAAAAACTTCAAAACTTATTATACTCTCTTTAGTAAACTAAGCAAAAGTAAAACTAGCTTTTTTTATTATTTCAATAAGAACTAAGTAATCATCATGACAACATTGTTTTCTAAGAAATAAATTGGGTTATGGTTATGGTTTGATCATTCGCCGATGAATCATTAAAATATGCATCTGAACAAAAATTGTATTTCGCGAAAATGGTACTTTACTGATTTGGCGCTTTCACACTGAGGAGAAACGATATCGTCGCGATATCGCCGCGACAAACGATAACTCGACGATATTAATTAGGAGTGAAGCAGATGAGGATGAGGGCACTTCCAATCGCTGCCAGTGTTGCCGCTTTGGCATTTTTAATGCTAAATTTGGCAGTTTTTTTAACCCGATGGAATAAAAATATTGTCCAATGGAAAAAAATACGTTATAGGCAGTGTGAATTAACCGGCCGATACACTTGAGTTAAGAAATCGTAAAACTAAATTCTCTTTGACAAAAGGTCAACGCCATCGCTCGGATTTCGATACGTGCAGCGCCAGTAAGCCGTGGTAGAATAAACGGAAACTGTACGGAACTAGAAACGACTTACCTATTGTCAAGAATTTAAGTTTTTGTGTAAATGCAAGTTCAGTTTAACTTTAAATGTTGACTTACCGGAAACGCCACCTTTCTTTAATTGCACTTTGAAGTGTAATTCCTACAACCCTTCACCACACAGTTTGGTATTTTGCACTCAAGTAATCACGTCGGACGTGCGCCGCAGACTGTGCCGGCATCGGTGTCAATGCGTTTCTTTGACACCGACGATTGGGTGACATTTCAAAATGGCGTCCAACCCGTCCCTACTATGTATGTCTATGGGTACCTATCTGTTTTGTGTCGTAGGGATGAGAATTCACAAAATACATCGCCGTTTTTGAAAATATTAAGTACCTGGGTGACCGAGCGCTACGCAGAAACACAAAAAAAACGCATTTTCATATATTTTTTATCTTGGTGGGTAGATCGTTTTTGAACGATCGAATGTGAAACGTGTTCAAAATCACACCGACAAATAATGGTCTATGTCGTCTTATGTAATAAGTATCAAATACTAATACTACTACTATGCAGGGTTAGTTCTAATCAGTTAGCATCCTTTTAACGGCATATTCTATACATCAAAACAAACAACTTTTACTATGGGACCAAGATTGAAATCGCGAAAACTTATCAGCTGTTCCATACATGTTGCCCAAGGTCGATGAACTTTTCCCTAAAGCTCAATGGGAGTGTAAATTCAAAAATTGCGATCAAATTCGACTGCGTTAGCTGCCATCTTGATTTTAAGTGGGAACTGCAATATCTCGGCCATCTTCAACTTGTCGAGATAGATCGTGGGGGTTAAAGTTGTTTACTATTCAATTTTCTACATTTTATTATTAGTTTTTTTTTAGATGCGATAGATTTTTCCCGAGTTACACGTTATATGTCTTGAAGGCCAAATAGTACCGTTACTAATGGTGTTTATTTATAATAACTATTAATAAAAAAACACCAATTAGCTACTACTAAGATCTCTTAAAACCTCTACAAATAACGTTGAGATTTATTGATGCAAGGCAGGCAGCAATTTACTTCACCCTAAGAAGTAGGGCTTTCGCTTTTCTGTGACCGGGACAGTCCGAAGGACAACTAAGGTACACGGGTTACCGGAGGCGTGACCATCAGTCTTTTGGAGGATCGATTCATACCGGGCATCCCTATGGTTTACTGACGATATCGCGACGATATCGTGACGATGTCGTTATAGGCAGTGTGAAACCGGCCATTCGCGTATTTCAGCATTGATTGTACATAACTGTAGAAATGTAGAGCCTTAAAAATGCTTTCAAATACATAAAACAAGGATATACTTTTCTTAGTATTTTATTCTCTCATTATCAAATGCGATCACATTATATCTTATTCGATGTGTAATAATTATTGCAAACGTACACTTTAATTGATAGAAGCGTCTAAACTGGCAATCGTTTTAGAATTCGCGTAATAACACAAAAAATATTTAAAATACATAGTTATACTTACATTTAAATAGGTAACAGAAAATGTCTAGAGCATGTAGTTTATGTTTACGCCCAAAAGAGGCGATGTCCCATTACAATAATTTTCTATTGAATACGTACTACGTAATTTTCCGTTTTTTTTTGTGATAGTGGTACAGCTGTTTTATAGAAGTTTTTTTGCTTTAACATTGCAAAATAAATAAAAGTTAGTAAATGTTCCGGTCCTAGCTTTACATCGCACGTTTTCAACATATCAAAGATCAAAAATCGTTACAATCTTTTTAAATAGCATTAAAAAATGTAAAAGCATGTTCATGTTGTCGTTAAACATATTATGCTACCTGCGACAATGATAAGATGATTGGACGGGAAATAAGCGCACGGATTTTGAAGACTATATGTTGAGCGCCGGCTCTCAGTCATACTCTGCCTTTGGGACATGCGAGCCGTACGTTATGACAACACAAACTTCCAATACTTGTACATGTGTTCTCTTTTTGTAATGCAATAATTAGATTCGCTATCTCTATTTTCCGGCAAATTTAATATGCATACTTTTAGCTAGGTATGCTTGATTGTGTTGTCTTGTTAATTTTGATCGATGCGCAAGCGCTGGGCCCGTCCATTCCATTATCACCGTCGCTGTATGCACCGATATTCTGGTTGTAAAAGATTTTCGAAACCATTGTAATGCCTGTTTTTAATCAGTGGTTCAAATCCGTGGTTTTTGACGTTTTGGTCTACAATAATGTCGATTATATATTATTATGAATAGGATAGCTACGACGGGGGCCGCGCTCGTAATAAAGCTATTGCAGAATCTTAATGCAGAAAGGTGTATTGTATATATACATGTATTTACAATACACGTTTCTGTTCTTCCAGAAAAAGAAAAACTCGAAAAGAGAATTATTACAAATTATTTTTCTTAGTCATATAATTGCAGGTTACCTGCACAATTGCACATATTTTAAAGATTAGGAACATATTCACCGGCAACTGTTTTGTTTTTATCGAGGTGGATGTTTTACAAAACATTTTGTAACCATTATATGAATGTAGCTGATGCAAAATTATTTCGTTACATCGATAAATTAATTATGGGCATTACTTGAAACGGCGACATTAGCTGATTTTGATACTGACTTAATTATATTTTTACATCCACCATTGCAAGGTCAGACTGTGTGGTGGCCCTTGCAAAACATAAACTTTTTATTACTACAGTTGATTATAAAATAATAATAATAAAAGTAATAGATAATAGTATATATGAAATATATGACACAGGTGTGCTAAGTTGTTCATTACACTCGAGGCGGTATTATGATAAGGGAGTCAAGAGTGTAGTTACTAATAGCACAAGCGTTCCATACGACGTTTTTCATCACACTTGCGAGGACAAAAACAAACTCTTTTTTAATAATCAACCACACAGCGAAAACACCAATAAATATTTTCGGGAAATGGCTCGAAAGCCTGCGATGCGCGCGTAAGTGACATTTTCGTTAGCTGCATAAAGTAACTTACATACTCTGTGCATTACGTTAATCGCTTTTTGACCCAGTCAGGGTCTATGCAGTGACTGCTGCATCGTAACATTTCGATTATCGATCGTAACCTTGTAAGGAAGTAATATATTTTTTTACGTTCAATTGACAAGACGAGAAAGACGTTCGCCTGGTGGTAAGCGTCACGCCTACCACTAACAGTAGTAGCAGTGCCAGAATTGTGAACTTGCGAACACAATCCTGCGCCGCACTGCACTGCGCTCGTCACCCTGAGATATTAGATGTCAAATCTCTTTTGTCAAACGAATTGAGATAAGTTTATTTACAAATAAAATTAAACGAATTTATTTGTATGGGATATGATTTGCTAGACGCTTTGCAAAAGATATGTCTTCAACATTGCATGAATTGTCAAAAAGCGATTAACTTAACATAATGGTCAGAGTATAAGTACGTAACGTTTAACGTCGGGCAGTTCTCATCGACATCACTATTCCATATGACGAGAACACCGTGAATGCCGAGAAAGCTCAGCAAGAGCTCTCGTCTTGTCTCACGAGATAGCCGCCGTGCGATGTTGACTGAACGATCACTGTACCGATAGGGAGGCAATAATGTACGACACATATAATGTACGGCATGATATTGTACGGCATAATAATGCACAGCATGATAATTGGTGTACATGTACATCGAATATCATGCTGTGCAATATCGTGCTGTGCAATATCATGCCGTACATTATCGGCTCGGCTCAATAATGCTCACCCCGATTTTGTACAGACTGATATTTGATGTAACAAGTACACGAATTCCTTATATGTATAACAGTTAGGTTTGGGTTATTTTTTTAATGCCAATTTGAGAAATGTACTCGTACTTTATAGACACGAGCCGATAATGGACAGCCAGTATTGTACGACATGGCGAATATCATGCTGTGCATTATTATACCGTACATTATCGTGTCGGCAAATATCATGTTGTACATTATAGACACCCTACCGATAGTCGGAGCGGTAACCTGAACGAATGAGACTCATAGAAGAAGAGTTGATTTAGTTCATTTAAAAATACTTATAAATATCAATCTACGACAATATCCTCGATTTATTGGTCATTATTATTTCAAATTGGTAAGTATATATCTTAACTGTGGCTACAGGGTCCGTACCGTGACCACCCAAACCATGATAGTTAGGTTCAGCCGACGACGCTTCGCGACTGTGAGTTTTATCGCATCGCAATACGGTCCGTGGTCGCGCAGCGTCGGCGGCTGAACCTTAAGAGAATGGTTTTAGCATGTCATAGTAGGGCCCAGGTAAGCTTACGCTATACGTAAACTATAATCTAAGTACAAGGCATTAAGTGTATTTTTATTCAATAGTCAAATACAGACAGTAAATTCGTTCAATAAAACTTCAAAATACTAATACTGAGAAGTTACAAACAAACAGGCGGTCATGTCAAGTAATGATCATTAAATGTATTATATTTACTGCCACCTATATTGATACTAGTAACTTAGAAAGTAAGGGCATTATCACACTGGCGATTCCGAGCGGGGCGATCGCGCTAACGCGCGCTGCGGCGTGAATTGAAGTTTGCAGCATACTAGCCGCGTACACGTAACGAGCGCACGCCGCGTTTTGAACACTCAGTAATAGAATAGACTCCTGCGAGGAAACACTGATTGGTTTTGTATTTTATTTAAACACTTATTTTTCCTTAGGCGTTAACGAAGGAAACGAGAGCAGATACGACGGATTCGGGAGAATTCAATATCAACTAACTAGCAAATGGAAAGTCAGAGAGATTTCGAACTAAATAAAGTTAAAATGTCGGGAAAAAATAGTTCCTGCTGCGATCGAGACCAGCCGTTACATCTTATGCAAATTACCTTACAAAAAGGACACACCACGATTATTATCAGTTTGGTATTGCTATGCGCGACTGTACAACACGGCGCGGCGCGTTCGCCTCGCTCCCGCTATGCGGATCCGTTCGCCATTTGCCCCGCCGCCGTCGTAAACGCTCGCAGATCACCAGTGTAACAAGACCCTTAACTAGTGTTGTCAATTCTTGAATAGTTAGTTATTCCATGCACGAATCCGTACGCGAGCGTTTACGAGACCCAATTACTAAAGCCTACACCGCCTGTCTGTCCGTCTTAAATATCCTTATCTTTTGAACCGTTATGAATAGCTGGTCAATATTTTCTCAAAACATGTGATATTAATTAAGGCTGGTTTCCTAGACACCAATATAATAAATAATTAAAGCCCCATACAAGTAACTTTTTTAAGCATTTTTTTTGGTTTTGATCTAGCGTAAAAATGGTAATAGCTACATTTACATAGTCGTTACATCAAACTTTTGGTGCAATTATATTATAACTCTAGTTGAAACAAAAAACCAGTCAAGTGCGTGTGGAGCCTGCACTAAGGGTTCGAAACTGAACCAAAATAATTACATATACGCAACTTGTAGTATATAGTACCACAGATAACATAATAGTACTAAGCAAAGATGACTCACTCCCATAGAAAACGCGATTAAAACGTAGTGATATAACCTCGTCACACTCAGCACAAGCTAATTTGTACGCTATGTGCACAGAAAAGTATTTATTTTCCGCTGTGGTGCCTGAGGGGTGTAACGAGCCAAGAACCTCAATGGAAAACAGATCCAATGTCCGATACAAATAAGGTACAAATTAGCTGACACTGAATAAGTATGTCATTGTTTTAGTTATACTACAACTGCTAAAGGTTGTCTACACATAAACTTTGTCCATAACATTAAACGCTTTTTTTAAAGTCGCCAACTGTTCACATAACCTTGTAAAGAGGTAATGATAGATAAAACGTATTTGTTTCTAAGGGATATAATATGCTAGACGGTTTAAAAAGTTATGTCGGCAACTTTCTATGAACTGTCAAAAAGCGATTAACATAATGGACAGAGTCTATACTCTGTCTATACTCTATCAGAGTCTATAGAGTGTTATAAAATAGACGGCGCCTGGTAGTATTGTTATGTTATCTGTGCTGTTTTATTCTGTGCTGCAGGTGATTTGGAACCCCTTAACACACTAGACCGGTTTTTTCAAAACATCAATTGATTGTGCTAATTCAAATCGGTGGAGAAAAAAAAACACTAAAATAACATTTCTATAAAAGCCGTCACACTCGATGAAGATGTCATAATATTTCATGTTACCTTAGAATACGTTTCAATTTCGCTTCTCATACAATTCAAATGAAAAACAAGTGACGAAGATAATTTTTGTTTCAAAAATGTATGGAGCGATATTTAATCTTAACATGAAATATTATAGCATCTTCGTCATCTGTTACGGCCTTAATATGATGTTAAATACAACAAAATTTTAAATAATAAATAATATTAATCAACAAAAAGTAAATAAGCCCGCAGGTGGCATAAATAAATAATAACGAATATGTAGTGGCATCGATTCTGGTCTACCACCCACTACTAATCTGCGTGACAACTATTAAGGTACTAATAAGTTAACCTTGCATTTTGGGCCTCATTTCGTCTCAAAAAGGGCCACTGAAAGTATTTCTAAAATGTTTTTTTTTACATTACTTATAAATTCGTCTTGAAGTTTGTAATGGGATGACAATTATTTTAAAGTAGTCAATTTATTTTATAATGCGCAAGAGAATCGACACCATTTAACATTAAAGAAATCTTGGCTAACATAAGCCAAATCTTATGCTTTTTGCTGCAAGTGACACATAATTCTAAATAAGTAATTTGCTTAGTAGATAAAATAATAATAATAATAGGTACCCTTAAAACCACAGAGCAAGGCACTCCTTACTCTATGCTTAATCTATCATCAAATGGGCCCACATGAAAAAAGGTCGCCATATTGTATTTTTATAAAAACTTGTTTTTAATATTTATGTGTAATTTTGGTGGAATACTGATGATTAGATTACGTGCACGAGACAGATATATATATATAAACCAATTGCTGTTCGTTTTTCTCGCTAAAACTCGAGAATGGCAGGACCGATTTGGCAAATTTTGATCTTGGAATATTTGTGGAAGTTCTGGAAAGGTTTAAAAGGTGAGTAAACGGTTCAGACGAGTAAACATTTTGTGTTCCTGAAGCTGCAGGCTAATCATGTAACTGTTCGGGATGGCGATTTGTCATAATTGTCACTTGTCACTGTCCCGCCAAAACTCATTTGACCCAGGGCAGGACGAAACGCCGAAAGACCGACGGATTTGCCTCACATAATTAGGAAATCAATGCAATTCGTTCGTTAACGATATCTAGAGAAATCCCTCCGTGATACCGTGAAGCTGTGACAGTGACAAGTGACAATTGTGAAAAAATTATAATATATTCAATCGCGATGCTAATCGCGATGCGAATCCCGATCCAGAACAGTTACATGATTAGCCTGCGGGTCATAGTAGCGAGGCCGAAGGCCGAGCTCTATGCGTATGAAGTAGCGGGCATCAGCTAGTAGGGTGATATAACGTAGTGAAATATTCTTATTGTTTTCTAAACTCCATAGAATCCGTAATAGACTAGATGACTGTTTTTTTTATTGTCCTATTAAAATGTGACCCATAAATATAGTTGATTAATGAAAACAATATGAAAATCTGATCAAAAATAAGCAACTTATAAGCATTTTAATATCATGCTAGACAGAGAGGAGATTATGACGTCACTTCTCATAATCAGTCGCAGTATGGCGCACAGAGGCGTGACGTAATTTTTTGTTTAGTGGGAAAGGGACAGTTTTCTCTACTAAAAACTTTAAACCCTTATATATCAGAAAATTAATAACCAATAATTTTTTTTTTTTCAATAAACATTTTATATTTACTTAATTTCTTCATCAAAGCTATTGGTTTCAACGATACAAACATCAGTCGTCTACCCTATTGTGATCTACCACAATTTGCGACTAGTAAGCAAAGCTAGACAGTATGGTGATAGAAGTGGCAACACTAGGTCTAGGATATTGTTGGTGCCAACAATATCCTAGACCTGGGTTTTTCCTTAAACTGCGTCCAGAACCACCGGAGGACGCGCAGCAGCGTCCTCTCGGTTAACGGTGGTGAGCATTCTGCGATCTCCAAACCGCCTAACGCAATTGACTGGCTGATGATGATTGTATAATACTGTTTTAAGTTTTATCAATACGACAGAAATTAAAATAAAAGTTTTAGATAATAATACATTATGGCGAAATACATTTTTTTCACGTTGACGCCAAAACCAGTATAGGTAATACACTCGAATTGCGAACATTCTTTTTGAAATCTAAAAATATAATTGTATCATTAGTTTTGTATACATCATTATGTATGCAAAAGGGTTATAAAAACTCCGAGATTTATATACTTACCAGATGCATCTCAGACGTTAGGGAACGTACCCATACTACGTGACCCATTTTTTACAATGTTTTAACCCCCTCAGTCACAGAATAAATAATAGTACTACGTACAGAAAGTTACCTCCGCAAAGGAATTGAAATAAATAAGGACTCTATCTACTAGGCAATAAAGTAGCAATTTATCTCGCACAGCGTTGGATACCGCTCGTTATATTCACCTAGATATAACGCTCTCTTTCTATCAGGTATGCTTAGTTACGTGCGACGAGGCTAGCGTGCGGGCGGCCACTGACTTCTGCCTTGCATTGTTCTCCCGGACGGAGCACCGGCCGAACATACCTAAACTACGGAGTGACACCCCCCTGCCTCGGTGACCACCCGTAGTATGTTATGGCAAGACCCCCGCCCTAATTTTCACGTAGTAACTCATAAATATGGTATTAGATCAATGTTGCAAACAAAGTCCCCCCCCCCCCCCTCCCGGGACCAAGCGTAGTATTTTGAAGACCCCCCCTCCTACCCTGAACGGGTCCCGTAATATGGTTACGTTCCCTAACCTACATTAATCACTAAAGAAATTCATGATTTGTTCTTTGTTCAGTCAACGATTGATATTTGGGCGAATCCTAGTAGCGCCTTATCGTCGAATTCCTCATTCGCGCTAGTGGGGGTCTGGAAAGAACAGTAATGAAAGTCAATACAGTGAAAACACAAAACGCTAAACTGGGATGCGCTGCGATGGGAAAATTACAAATATAATATTTTTGTTTCTCAGTGCTATTAGGGTTCCATAAGTTCGAATTGAAATAATTAAAAAACAAACAAAAAAACAAGTTACTTTAAAAAAAAAAACAACCAACTTCAAATTAACATGAGATCGAGAGTATACCGTTACAAATAAAAAAAGCTTTTTTAAAATCAATCCACAATTGATGGAGAAATCGGTGAACATGCATTAAAAAAAACATACATACAGTCGAACATAGAACCTCCTCCTTTTTTGAAGTCGGTTAAAAACGGCCTTGAATCGAAATGATGATGATGATGATAAGTTGGAGTCCACTTTCAGGTCATGTAACATTTTTATTTGAGTCACATAACCTTTTTCTACACTACTTTCGTACATCAATCACATTAAGCTGCCTGTTCTATCCAAAGAAAAGCGAAAGCCCTACTTCTTAGGTAGAACGGCTGTCAAAACAATGTTCTAAAGCAATTGTATGGAAAACCGCTTTCGCCAGTTTCACACTTTTTCGTATATAAACTACGACGAAAAAATGACAATCATTGGACGCGCATGTGAAGTAAAACGATCGAAATGCTATTTTGCAACAGATCAAAATTGATCTAAATACGATGCAATGTGGTTTGGTTTGCTTCGCGTCTATTTTAATTGTCTTTTTGAGTATTCTCAGTTTAAAAACATGTCTATTTGTAGAATTGTCATTAAGCGCATTTGCACTTAATCCCGGCTCGGCCCGTCACATTTTATTCACTTCTCTCTTCAGCGGTTCTAATTGATTCACCTTTCAAGACGTTATTCAGCTACTTCCGTCTGATTGCGCGCCGACAGACTTGTGTAGCCGTTCTCTTCTATTCAAGCTCCACTGATGCTACAAGTTTGGAAGTGACGTCATATGACGTAGGTCGACGTCTAAAAGCGTCATCTTTGAAGCCGTTTTTTTTTTTGGCTTACCAAGTGGAATGTTGTAGTTTGAGGTGCATTATCGGAGATTTGCGCGTCGATCAGTTTCGCCAGGTTGATGGATATGGCAACAGAGTCGTGAGGGTCTACCAACCCAGCGCCCACCAGTTCAGCCGCGATGCCCTCGGCCGTGTCCTTGCCCTTTGTAAACTCGAAGCGGATGTCGTTTAGCTCGTGGTGCTTGTTTCTGCAACATATTTATTTTGGTTTTTATTATTGTCTTCCGCATGTAGACCTGATTGATTGATTGATTGATTAGTTAGTTAGTTTTGAAATATCTTTATTTATAAAATAAAAGTAAACAATTGTACATTTCTAGTGTGAAATTATATCAATAACTTTAAAAAAATATGTTTTACAAGCTGTTTTTGCTTTTAATAAAACTAAACGGTAATTTTATAATAATTATTACAGACACATAAAATTCGAAATTGCAATTTAACTACATAAACTATTATTCTAAGCTTTAGTGTTCAGCATTACATTTATGACTTGTGATGAAAAAAATATAAAAATTAAATGTTATTATGAAAACATAAAGTAGGGTGGGTAGTTTTGGAGCGCGAAGCGATAATAAGCAATCCGCAGAGCAGCAGAGGGTCTAGACAAGAACCACTTTCTGTTAGAGTTAACGCCCGCGGAAAGATAAAATTATATGAAAATGACATTGGCTTGAGAAATGTCATTTTCATATAATTTTATCTATCTGTAGGCGTTAACGCTAACAGAAAGTGGTTCTTGTCTAGACCCCCAGGAACGACGGGCTAATCACAGCGAACGGAGTAAGTTAGACAATAATAATAATATATGCTACGCGCAAGCAAGATTGATTGATTAAGACTTTATTGTTCACACCCAGAATTTCGCAGAAATAATTTAATAAACTTAAATATTGCAACAAGTGGCGGCCTTATTGCTAAAAGCAATCTGTTCCAGGCAACCTGTAAGGCAAAACTACAACTAGTAGTACAGCAAATGCCAAGGCTCAAAAGGTAAAGGGAGAACTAGTAGTTACTTCCGTACGCCACTTCAAATTCTTGATAGCAAATGTATGTTTTCAAGGTGCTTATTAGGTATTTATTTAATTAAACATTTATTTATTTATTTACACCAACAAAGCAACCATAAATACAAATTCATCATCTTAGATAAGCACACAATTCACATGATAAGTGCCGCTTCAATTTTATAGGTTTAATAAATAAATAAATAAATATTGGGGGACATTTTTACACACAGCGCCATCTAGCCCCATACTGAGCAAAGCTTGTATTATGAAAACCAGAGAGCTGAGAGAATACTTATATACATTTTTTTTTTAATAAATACATACTTATAATATATACTACACCCACACACAGAACAAACATCTATGTTCGTCACATAAATTTTTGCCCTGGGTGGGGATCGAACCCACGCCCTACAGAACGCAGACACGCTACCAACTGAGCTACAAGGCTGTATAAACCTCATGCTAGATAGATAACAGCAAACTTATTAGATAACATAAAATATTAACTTTGAATTATTTGACAGTTATTAGACAATATATGATGCAATTAAAAATTAGAATAGAAATATTTAGTTAGTTATTACGTGATAAGTGGCGACTGCAACGGAATCGACCCGTATGGAGCGTCGGCATTTATAAAATGCCGATAGTAGCGTACACTGCATTCGCATTTTGCATCGGCATTATCGACATCCGAATGGCGCGTGCGCTGCGAAAGACGTCATCGGCAGAAATACCGGTATCTGGCACGGATTTGGCGATCCAATGCACGCAGTCCCATAGAAATCAAAACAAAGCGACTAATCTGTCCGCTCCGATGGCGACGCAGTGGACGCGCAGCTTAAGGCCGGCCGCATACGACGAGAAAACCCGATAGAGAAACCGTCCGGTCGCGCCCAAATGCGCTCCGTGCATACATTTTGTACTAGGTCCCGCACACCGTAAGAAATTTCTCGAGACGCCCGTTTCGCTCGCACCAGTTAATTCTGCGCAGTGTGTTTCGGTCGGTCCGGCGCCTGTCGGGTGCCGTACCGAATCAATGTGCGACCACTCTAAGAAGGATAATCTAACAAAACTACCATCATCAAGCACCAACCTTAGTCGTAAAACTAAATTGATATCAGTCTTCTTTGACTTCATTTTGGGCGCCGTTATTTCATCCACAGCCTTCTGTTGACTACTTTCCTGCTGCTTTGTCTCGGGCGGCATTGCTTCTGGACTAGGTTTGCTCTCAGGGCATACATCTACTCTAGCCGCTTTCAGTTCTATTCCTGATTTGTTTGATTTTAGGCCAGCCTCCTGAAACATATTTCTTATTTAAGGTGTAGGTAGTAGGACTCTACTGCAGAGGGGAAATACCACACCTTTGCCAGTTATTCAAACGCCAAGCAGTGGTGTGCAACGAAGGGCAATGTTACCAGAGAAATTACTGGGTATGAAGAGATTTAACATCTAATACGTCAGGGTGACGAGCGCAGTGCAGTGCAACGCAGGATTGTGTTCGCAAGTTCACAGTTCTGGTACTGCTACTGTTATGGGCTGGCGTGACGCTTTGAATGTATAAAAAAATCTGTACTGGGGGGCTAAAATGGTCGCGTTTAGCAATTCTGCATATGATCCTATGATGATTCATTTCGCAAATCGTAAAACGGTCACTAAGCGCCAATTTATGCTATCATTTTTTGCAGTTTGATTTTTTGACAGTTTTCTATAGAAAGTCGTAAAATGGTCGATGAAAGATGAATTGCATAAAGTCAACTAGCAGATTCGTTAGAACTTACTCGAGAGCAACTTTTTACAATTCATTCTGCTAAGAATTCATTAGATGAACTGCTTTTAGAGGAATTGCTTAATGCGGCCATTTTAGACCCCCTGTACTGTAAATCAATCTAACAAAGCGGCCTAAACTATTCGAGTATCGAACTATCCGAGACACATTGTGTATGTGGTTTGATTTGGGTTCCGTGGTCAACTTAATTTTTTAAAGTTTTGTATCTTTTATTATGTAGGGTTTGTTTTTACTAACTAACTAACAACTAAACAAACCCTAAAGTTTGTTTAGTTGTTAGTTCGTTTAAATTTAATTTTAAGTACTTTTATATATACGTGAGTATATAAGTGAGTATAATTTTCTTGTGTAAATTTGAAAAATGGAATCATTAAAATTGTTGTAATGTGTGTAAAAAATAGAGGTGTTATGGTATTTTTTAGTCTTCTTCTCTAAAATGTATTGAAAGACTACCAAAACGTTAATTCACTTATCACATCTTATAGATACAAATATATTTTTAGGGAAAACACAAATTCATAAAAACCGTCAAAAAAAAAAGAAAAATATTGAAATTAGAAATTGGAAATTCGACATTGAAAAAGAATCGATTCCGAAGACAGCATAGGATAATAATACGGGGAATACGGCTTACGCCTCTGTGCCCCCTAGAAATAAATCCTGGAACCGCCTTTGAATATGAATATGGACTCGCGCTAGTTTAGCACCTCTTCATTTTCGCTGCCACTGGAGTCAGCCTTGAGGAGCTCGTTGAACGGCTTGGTCTCAGGCTCCTCATCGGAGAGCTCTGCCGACGCGGTCTCGTCCTCCTCGCTCCACAGCCACTCCCCGGCCACTGTCCGATGCAGCCGCCCGGACGCGCCCGGCTGCCGCTTGCTCGCCTACAACATATTCACAATGGTATAATAATATACTCCGCCAGGTATGACACTCCCGAGCGACACAGGTCACGTGGGTGACACAAGCCTACGTCAACGACGTGAAACGACCAGTAACCAGACCAAACGTAATCATGTAACTGTGCGGGATTGCGATTCCGATCGCGATTTGTCATAATAGGGTAGATGACTGATGTTTATATTGTTGAAACCAATAGCTTTGATGAAGAATTTAAATAAATATAGTATGTTTATTGAAAAAAATATTTTAATTGGTTAATAATATTCTGATAAATGAGCGTTTAAAGTTTTTGTTAGAAAGAAAGAAAGAAAGAAAGAAAGAAAGAAAAATGATTTATTTTGTAACATCATTACTAATATAACTAAGTAAAGTAAATTACAAATAAAATAAAATTAAAAGTGATGTCACAAAAATGGCTTCAACTCAGCGTAATGCTGTTTATCAAACAGCGCTGATCTTCCGTTGAGGCCGATTGAAATGAGGCCACGAAAGGCTTAAAACAGCGAAACGTTTTAAAACTATGTAAAATAATATCAGTACAACATTACGAAAAAATAAATAATAATGTTAGAGACAACTCTGTCCCTTTCCCACAAAACAAAAAATTACGTCACGCCTTACTTGTCAAAATATAATTTATATGGCGTACAGAGAAGTGACGTCACAATTTGCTGTTTCGCCTCTCTGTCTAGCATGATATTAAAATGCTTATAAGTTGGTTATTTTTGATCAGATTATCATTTTCTTTTCATTAATCGGCTATATTTATGGGCGACATTTTAATAGGACAATAAAAAACCAGTCATCTAGCCTATTATGACAAATCGCGATCCCGAACAGTTACATGATTAGCCTGCAGTAGCGTGAAATCATAACTCCCAGTTCTCCGTATATTAGGTCCAAAGATCTTTATTTAAATATCACAAGAAAGATTACGACTCACATAGGCGATTTTTTTTTTGACGTTTGTTAGTTTCTAGTATAAAATATTACACGCATCATATCATACCTACATAATGTGGTCAATTTTGACGGTCTCAGTTGAACTAACTAAAATATTGCTGTCACTTTTTTACTAGGCATGTTCGCTAAGGACAGCAATACTTTAGTCAGCTTAGCTCTGTCAACCCAAACCTTCAGAATTGACCACAGCATTAAGCTATTGAATATTTATCGAACACATGAGCTTTTATATTACCTGTGGGAATACCATAAAACTATGTGATTTTGGTTGAAACTATGTTCATTCGTGTTTAACTTGAATCATTTCGCTTCAGCGGACACGAAATGACAATTGAAATGATTTTTGTATCTTATAATTAATAAATTATTAACAGATTTTATTCCCAATTTTCCAATTTTGTTGCCATGAACTGGCAACTGGAGTGACGTAAGCAAGTGTCACTCCCGGAGTAGCAGACCTTGTTTTATTGGATCATGATATTCTCAATGGGGATCCACACTGCGATATTTTTCCGCTAGGTGGCGCATCGTCAATGTGGCCATAGTCTATGACAAATTTCATACATTTTATTGTTTTTTGTCTACTATTTAATAGTTTTACTCTTATTATACTCTGATTATCAGGGAGAACCTGCATAAACTGTTTTTACAGCAATCCATTGCCTTGCTAATTAAAGCTCTGTCCAACATAAAATGTAAACAACTATGTAACCTACAAATCTATCTGTCTGACCGGCCGTCAACAGTTGCATAGATTCTTAAAACAAGGCACAGTACCCAGTATTTTTCCTTAGACTAGATTATCGACGACACCCTCACCAAGAGCAGTTAGATATAAGCTACGAATAACAAGAAAAAAATATTTTGCCCCACATCTGGACCGCTGCTGGCGCCATCTGCGATAATTTTTGCGAGTGGAACCTCATTACGGACATAATAAGTGGGACATGTATTTCAGATAAGTACAAAAAGTTGCCTAAAAAGATTGTGTTAAGATCTTAACTATTACAATTACCTTGTTCACTCTCGTCTCCATGCTTGGTCCAATGGCAACTAATGTCTGTGTCAGGTACTTTTTATCTTTTGCTTTTCTGAAGAAGGGGTGTTTTAACAACTCTGTGGCTGTCGGACGCTTCGACGGTTCTTTCTGCAAGCAGTCTGTGACCATTTTTCTAAAAGTCTTCCCGTATGCTTTATATTGGTCTTTTTCGTCAGCACCTAAAAAAAAAGTTAAAAGAAATAATGTTGGACCTTGTAATGCGACAAATTAGATACGATAAGGGGGAATAGGGTCCATACAAACGTATACCCTTATTTGCTTCGTGGATAATGCCTCTAGCATAAAATCTAGGTCTACTGTAGACGTGTCTCTGTGTTTTCCTTTTTTTTCAGAAACTAATAGCTAGGATTCTTTTAATTACCTACGGCACATACTAGCCAGCGGACTGTTCAATGCGCCGAAATACCGTAATATCTATGTTGCTATCTAGTTGAACATTGATAAATGCTAAAAATAGCAAAGGACCTAGAATTGAGCATTGAGGCACGCCCGACGAGGCCATGAATGGTACAGAATAATACCTCTATAATGATACCAGCTGGGACCCTGTTTAATAGATATGAGCTAAAACATCTATGGATATTACCAGGAATGCCCAGGTGTTTTTTTTTTAATAATATCGGGTGATCAACATGGTCAAACTCTTTTGCGATATCTGTATAGATGGCGTCTTTTTGTGCCCTGTGTTCAAAAGACTTACTGATGTAGGTAGCGTATTCGATAAGATTGGCAGCTGTAAATCTTCCTGGTATAAAACCATGGTGATTGGGGTTCAAGCGGTGTTTTAAATAATTATACATGTGATCATAAGAAAAAAAAACAAAAAAAAAAACTCAGGGTGAGGAGCGCAGTGCAGTGCGGCGCAGTATTGTGTTCGCAAGTTCACAATTCTGGCACTGCTACTGGTTGTGGCAGCCGTGGCGCTTACCACCAGGCGAACTTCTTGCTCGTCTCTTCAAATGATAGAAAAAAATATATATTAAAGTTCGAACCTGTCTCAAGGCTGGGTGGATCATTCTGCAGAGTGAGCATCAGCACCTTCATCGGTGGGTACTTGTGGTAAGGTGCAGTACCAGTTGCCATTTCAATGGCGGTGATGCCGAATGACCAAATATCAGCTTTGAAATCATAGCCATGGTCCTGTAAAAGAAGTATAATTTGATTGCTTTGTTGTGGTAGGACTATACTGCAGAGTCCGCCTGGGGAAGTACCACACCTTTGCCAGTTATTGAACCGCCAAGCAGTAGTGTGCAAGCATTACTGTGTTCCGGTTTGAAGGGCAATGTTACCAGCGAAATTACTGGGTGTGAAGAGATTTAACATCTAATATCTCATGGTGACGAGCGCAGTGCGTTGCGGCGCAGGATTGTGTTCGCAAGTTCACAATAGGGTAGATGACTGCACTGTCCATCACCCTGAGATATTAGATGTTAAATCTCTTCATACCCAGTAATTCCTCTGGTAACATTATTCTTCAAACCGAAAGACAGTAATGCTTGCACACTACTGCTTGGCGGTTGAATAACTGGCAAAGGCGGTACTTCCCCAGTCGGACTCTGTAGTAGTCGAGTATGTTACAAAAGTAAGCTTGTCATGCTTGGCATGCTTGTTTGTTCTGTGTCTGGGTGTAATCTGTATTATAAGTATGTATTTACGAAAAAAAATGTATATAAGTATTCTATCAGCTATCTGGTTTCCATAATACAAGCTTTGCTTAGTATGGGGCTAGATGGTGCTGTGTGTAATAAATGTCCCCCCAATATTTATATATTTTATTTTATGCAGTCTTACCTGTTCCATGACTTCTGGCGCCATCCAGCAAGGCGTGCCCACAAAGGTATGCCTAACCTTCTGCCTCGATATGTCTCGTCCGGTGGCCAGCCAGGCGGACACCCCAAAGTCTGCTATCTGGACAATGCCATCTTCCCCCAGTAGAATGTTGCCAGCCTTTACGTCCCTGAAAACACAAGCAAGTTTGTGTTTAAAAGAAAATAGTTTGGTAAGTAAGAGGTAAGTGACATTCCAGAGGAAAACCATTTTAGTTTATTTTATAGCCTTCTTTGCCGGTCATGTTGTGTATTTTTAGTTAAGTTTCATTTAAATGGATTTAATAACTTCAATGTCTGATAAAATATTCATTGACACTCAGTTGATTTTCTCGTGGTTACCTCAATTCCCTAATACTCCAGCGAAAACTTTGAAGATTTTGGCATTTCTAATGTCGGGCATCTAAATATTTTCCTTCAAAAAAAACTTGGATGCGAGCTGGGGTTTTAAGGACTTTAAGTATTTTTTTTATTGGGAAATAGACAGTTCGCCTTGACCTAAATTCATCTGGTAAGTTAGTTCGTATAGGCTGAGTGGCCAGCCCTAGTGTCAGAGTGCCGCCCGGAGGCCTCTGACATGGCTGACGGTTGTTGTTATTGAAACTAGAACAAACAATTTAACGGTAGATTATCAAAATAAGAAAGGAAGTTACATTGCTTGCACTTTTTTTTAGCTATTAACAGCTATTCACCTGTGAATCTGCCCATTGCTGTGGAAGTATTCTAATCCTTTAAGCACCTCTTTCAGCACAGTGGCGATGGTTGCTTCATCAAATACACCATGTTTGCAGTTGGTGACTTTCATTTTATGCTTAATGACATCCAAAAGGCTGCCACCTGAAAAATAATGCTTATAAAGATTAGAGGCACAATTTAAATTGTTTCAAGCTCGGCAGTATTTTTTTCGATATACGTTATAATATATATATATATATATATCAAAAAAATAGTAGTAAGCAATACATGTGCATTGTACCATGACCACTAGGAAGCACTGTCTTTAAATGATATAAGTTGTGTTATGTGTGAAGATGAAAAAATCTAGTAGTAGTCAAAATAATTATAAAAAAAAATGTAGGAGAAACTCGAAAATAGCACATTTATAAAAATAAAAAAACATATTATTATATCCATGCCATAAATCAAGTTGATCGATAGTTCTGTTGTAGCACAAAAGATAAATTTTACTTGAGAAATTGACCTTGTATTGAATCATTACTGATGTAAGGATCCAATTCAAGGTAATCATTATCCATCTTTATAAATTTAATTCTTTATTGCACACATACTATAAAATAAATTAATGTACAAAAGGAGGACTTAATGCATTTTCTAACAATCATCCCCGCGGTTAAACAGATGGGGATGTAGGCGCACAAAATAAATTATAGTTAAGAGCAAATACAGTAATTACATTTCAATTAACTAATAACTAAAAATATCCATACTTATAAATTTAAATGACCAATAAATAAAATTAAATACAAATAATTAATTAGGTAATAAAATAAACCAATAATATATACAATATATAATAAGAAAAACAAATATTTATGCAATAAATAAATACGAGTGACCAAATAGTTACAAAACTAGAGCCGATTTAAAAATAATGGTCACGCACAACTTGTTCAAAGACTGGTTTCGACGGCGCTTGCCGAATTTGGATAGGGATTGGGCTCATTCCATAGGCGCACTGCAACTACACGAAACGAGTCACTAACAAATGATGTAGAGTGGCTAGGGGTGCTAAGAAGAAGCTTCTTACTAGATCGAATGGGGTTGGTCATCTTTGTTCTGGGTTAGTAGCTAAACAGATAAATTTACCTTCAAGCAGTTTTAGCACCAGCCACAGTTCATCGGACACTACAAAGCTTGTATAGTATGTGACGACATTTTCATGGTTGCAACTGGACATGGCCTGGAACATGTGGGCGCAATTAACATGAATATGGACAGGGACTACTCCATGAATACTCCATGACATGGGGGGCAAACTTCTTGCGTCACCCCCATAATTTTTCCGGCCCCGGCTAGCACAGAGAAACCTTCTTCACCAGATACTACGGGCCACGGAAATAAAGTGGCCTACACTCATAAAAAATATAAATCCAGCACTGCCACTGTCGATTTCTAGTGGGGATGTTGAGTATTTAAAATCTCGGCATGTCTCACATAAAATCATTTATGGGGACCAATGATTGCGAGTGAGGACATAAAAAATCTAAAATCTTAGCATTATAATCTGTCAATTTTTGGTGCAGATGTTAAGAATTTAAATTCTCGATATCAATCACATTTGTAGTGATTATCATCATCATCAGCTTTAAAAAGTGGGGATATTAAGGATTCCAAATCCCCACATCATCCCCACTTATATATAAGAGTGAAAATGGTCTCAAAACTATTCAAATACAATAAAACAGAATGTTCTCTATGGCAGTGTGGAAAACTAATCAAATGTAAAAAATCTAATAGAATCTTCTCTTGTGTGGCTAAGTGTGGGTAAATCAATGTTACTAGATTTATTTGGTACGCACCTGAATTTCCTTTAATAGTTCGTCCATAGATGTATTCCATTTTTCTAGGTTTATTCTCTTTATGGCACATTTCTCATCCCTTGGTACGCAGTAAGCACTAAACACAGCTGCCGTAGCTCCAACACCTACAAAATTAAACATCTTTATTTAAATATACAGATAATGTCATTTTTATAGATATATATATTCTGGTGTTGTGCGTTATTATTATTGTTATAGCCCTTTCTGCTGTGGCATGTCAAATTATTGCTATTGAAAGTGTTGAATGTCCGATATTTCCTTTTTTATTTAAATGTCCAATATATTTTTAGTTTTGACATCGGCTATTCAACTTTCTCTGGTGTGTTTTTCCACAGCTTGCCTTCCGGCATAGGCCTCTTCCTGGGACTTCCATTCCTTCCTTTTTTGTGTCACGTGTTTCCAATTTGTTCCAGCTTCTTTTTTAATGTCATCCTCCCATCTTGCTTGCTGTCTTCCTTTACATCTTTTTCCCTCAGTTGTGCATTACTACTCATCATACAATGAAGGCATGTATAGTTCCTCCTTAATTGTATTGGTTAATAAAATAAATAATTGCAACATAAAATAATGATATTAGCTAAAAACGGCTCAGCAATTTTTTCACAGTTTTCAGACAGATAACAATGCTATAAAAGATGTTGTTTAGCATTCCCTACAAATTTACAGAGGTGGTATACTTATCGTTTTGAACAACTTTTACTATGGTGCCAACCCTAAAATTGCGAAAAATAACAGGTGTTCCATGCAAAATGTTCATTGACCTTGAACAAAATGTATGGAACAGCTGTTTTTTTTTCACCTTTTCTGGGTTGGCTTGGCCCCATAGTAAAAGGTGATCATGATGAGTATATCTACTTCTGCAAACAGACATTAATTACAGCTCTGGGGATCTACTAGTAACTCAAACCTGGAGATACTACAAAGGTTCCAAGATATTGTATTAAGGGCAATCTCTGATGCATGCTGGTACACATGAATACCTCGAGATGCCCACTGTCAAACAAGAGATCAATAAAAACTTTATAAAATACAAAGAGAGACTGGACACTCACAGCAACACCCTGGCCAAGGAGTTATTAAACATAGATGGCATAATATATTGCAACTTGAAGAGTGGATATAAAATAATCCTTATTGGATGATTCCCATTGGGATGTCACCTAACAATAACAAGCCACAAACTCTGATTATGACTGTTAGGTACTAGTCGATGGCAGTTATAAGAGGAGAAAAAAAGTGATCTAGCTTTAACATACAATTTTTATTATTTTGTTGTATTTGAATGGATAATTATGTAATAGTTGCAATCTGAATCCACTATTTTACCCATGTTGAGTGCTTACTATTTTCGATCATGGGATTGTTCTGTATTTTCAACATGTTACTATGTTATGCAATTTCTGTGATATGTTGCAAGTGCCTAATAAATAAATATTATTAATATTACGTCGAGCGTTCCTCCGCTAAAATAAACATAAAATACAAAATAAACTAAAACCTTGTTGCACAGATTGTTTTACAGTTCCCCAGAAGGATCATAATCAAAAGATTAAAATAAAGAACTAAAAGATAGGTTGGCAGTGTATTTGTTGTTCCCTTTAATTTTGTCATTATGTATCTGTAAATGATGGTAATTACTTGCTTACGGCCTAAAAAAACTGTAATTTTATTCTTGCAGTATTTACTTTTCTGCATGTGAGAATCATCATTAGCCAGAAGACGTTCACTGCAGGACGAAGGCTTGGCATGCGGCTTGGGGATCGCAGAATGCTCACCACCGTTAACCGAGAGGTTACTGCTGTCTCCCCGTGGTGGTTCTGGACAAACTGGACATACCCAGTTCCACAGGTACCCATGTGCATGTGAGAATACCTAGCAAGTATTCTGTACACATTCAAAACACTTATGTACGCATAAGTACATAAAGTTTACAGCCATTGTTTAATAATTATGAACATTGAGAAGGTATTTTACAACACACTTTTTAAAAGCACTGAATTTTCACTAGTATGTCGGGAGTACCGTACATAATAAGTTTACAGGCCCCTTCCTCAGGATATGAGAAATGTTGAAAATTAAGGAGTTCAATTCATGTAATCGTCTCCTGATTATTATTATCACTGATATTGTGGTCTTACGAAATTGATACAGAAATGGATACATAGACATCGCTGCATTAAAACAATAAATTAAAATCAGAACATACCAATAACGTCGAGCAAATTGTAATCATTTTCGCTATTTGGCCAAGGAACGGAGTTGTTTGCAACAGCCGCCATTTTTTTATGACCGTTTTTTTTCTTTGTTGTCAGGTTGTCACTTGTCAGTTTGTCAGAGTTGTCACATTGCTGTGCTCAAACTTCAAACTTTTTTTTTCTTTGTTTTTGGCATCGCACGTTTTGCATTCTGCCAGAGTCAAGTAAATTTTGGATGTTCAAGTTTATGTAGTATTAACAAGCCAAATATGTCATGAAATCACAGTCAGTCACACGAATTTAGTCATATTCGAGTCCAAGTCATGCCCTAGTAAAGTTGTGGCGACTTTACTATGGGCTTCTACGGAGTTTTGAAAACAACACGAAAATACTTGTTTCACCATACATAGAATGCAGCAACATGATTTTTCCGTCTTCCCGCCAAAACTCCAACTTCCAACTTGTTATGTCAACCAATCAGCACATAGCATTTATTTTAAAAAAAATGTCTTTTGATTTGGCTACTGGCTTAAGCACCGTATTCACCATCGTGCCTGCTGTGCTGTACAGCCTACAGCCTGCTAAGGTCATGCACGATGCCCGAAGCAAAACGACGTGGACGAAAAAAAAAGTGGGTTGCCTTGCTTACGTGAAACCAACGACGATATATACAAGGAGACGTGCAGGCCAGAACAAAAAATCGTCCAGCGCAAATCGCGTCTTATTTCTAGATGGCGCTAGCAAATAGCCTGGGAGTTTTTGTTTTAACACTCCTAACTAATAAAATTGGTTTACTTCTGTACCAATCAAGCGCAAAATATTTCTATTAAGTTTTACAAACATAAGATTGTTTATAAAACGTACTTTACTTATTTTTAATTTTTAGAATTAATTTGCCATCTTTCATCGGCTATTGATAGATGGCGATGCGGTCGATTGGAATCTAGCTTATAAAGTAACTAATATTCATATCGCTAGATGGCGCTTAAAATATATAAAAAAAGCACTGGCAAAAAACAACTACCTACATATTTTGTTTTGTATTCTGATCTTCAATGATTAACGAATTAAAAGGTACATAAATAGCTACGTGTAAGTTAACATTATCGAATATGTACTTAAACCCATTTAGCCAAGCTAGACTTGTAATAGGGGGCAGAAAGTAAGGCATCACTGATGAAGCAAGACCTACCTACTATAGCATTTTCCCACAGAACTCCAATATAATTATATCTGTGCCTTTCCCAGTTATTTCACCGCCAAGCAAGTCTTCTTATATCTGATATAAAATAAATAGCGTTTTTCAGTGACCTTGTGCAATCTAAGTACAGCGTCCGCCCGCTTGGCCGGGCGGATTCGCGCTGCTTACCGCTGTTAGATCAGTGTTGCCAGCCCGTCTGTAGTAAATGTCGCTAGGAAGCCGGTTGAAAAGAGCTAGATGTTGCAATTTTTTTTTGTCATTTTGGGGTTGCACTGTGTTCATTCTGCCAGTGTCAAATCTATACATTTAAAGTTTTTAGATAAAAAAGTTAAACAAGTCATAGAATCACAGTTAGTCAAACGAAATGAGTCATAGTGAAGTATAAGTCATGCCCTATAATATATTCTAATATAGTATAGTAAAGTTGTTAGTTGTTAGTTAAAGTATTATATTATAGTAAAGTTGTGGCGACGTTCACATAAGCTTTTTGTTCTTTCTCTTGTCGGGCAGGCTAAAGCCGCAAGCCCATACTGCCTCGTCATACGTCATCAGCATTGTGAGGAGTTATAAAAAAACAATGTCTTAGAGATATTTTATGTCCCATTTCGTGACAAGCATTTTTTTTATTCTCATGTCTCATTATTGAACATTAAAGGGCTTGCGATTTCTAAATATTCTAGAACTAACCCAATAACCGTTTCCGAGATATTGACCGATGAAAATGCACATATTTGCAGCACGGGCTAATGATGTTTCATACAATCATAGCTGACATGATTCATGCATTTATTATAATTCATGCATTCAAATTAATTACTTACCTAGGTGAGCACCGTAAACATGTTTTTATTTATTAAAACATAGTCAAGTGTTTATATGTACACGTAATGTAATATATTGGTATTTATACTTACATTATAGCCACAGATCAACTTCAATTAAGGCTTTGATGAATAATATCTGTTTTGGATAATACAATCAAACTCTGGCAATACCGGTGAAAGAACACCTAAAACCTCAAAAATAAAAACCGGTCAAGTGCGAATCGGACTTGCACACCGAGGGTTTCGTACCACAATAATAATTCGCAGGTTCAGGAATGTTACCTGTTGTTTTGTACGTTCAGTTCATAATCCCTAGTTAACTTTAAAGAAGGAACGATGTGTATAAGTTTAAAAGCTCGGTACGGACATACGTGTTTCACTCCTCCTTACCGCACGAATGCTCTGTCTATGTCTAGACATCTTCGTAGGACAACACGATAATATCGTGAGGATACCGGTATGTTACACGATCATAACCAACAGCTTATTTTGTCGCAGCAGTTTTAAAATAGCGACCTTGCGTCAGCAAAAGCTTACATCTAGCTACCGCGGTTCTAGTATGATATGTCTCCTCTACATCTGCTTCATCCGCACCGGCATGCACCGGGCACGGTCCGCCGATCGGCACGAATTGTGAATCGTGCCGCAAAACAATAATTTAATAATAGTTTGTCGGTGACGATATCATGGACGGGAATTGCGTAATACCTTCTCGTCCAAAATCCCGCAGTATCTGAAGACAAAGGTCTGTAACTAGTATGTGTTGCCAGTGATGACATATGGAACTGAAACGGGGTCTTTAACTGCTGTCCTTTTGAAGAAACTCAGAGTCACGCAACGGGCAATGGAGAGAGCTATGCTCGGAGTTACTTTGCGTGATAAAATCCGGATTGACGATATTCGCCAAAGAACCAAAGTCATTGTCTTAGCCCTCAGCGTTTGCAAGTTGAAGTGGCAATGGGCAGGACACATCGCTCAAAGAACTGATAACCGATGGGGAAGAAAGGTTCTTGAGTGGCGACCGCGAACCGGAAGACGCAACATAGGAAGGCCTCCCACTAGGTGGACCGACGACATTGTAGAAGTCACGGGCAACCGGTGGATGAAAATGGCAGGTTGTCGTATTGTGTGGTGGTCTAAGAGGGAGGCCTTCGTTCGGCAGTGGACGTCTCCGGGCTTATGATGATTTCGTGGACGACAACGACACAGAGCGAAAGCGTTTAATAGTAATGGTTTGAAACTACCAGTCCTAAAATATCGTGTCGGTGTCGTAACGTGGCAGTGTACAAACGCCCAGTACCTAACCGATGGCGTGTAGGTTTAGCGGTTCCACCACAATTCACACACCCTTCGCGTACGGAACCCTAATGTTAATTTTCACAATTCACAAAATAATTTGGCCCAGTAAGTAAAGTATCCAAGAGCGGCAACGTCGCGCATTCGTCATTATACCCACTGAAGAGAGAAGAGTAGGGTCTTTGCTTTTCTGCAATCTGTGATCATGCCGGTCACGCGCGCCGATTAGAAAGAGAGAGAGCGAGCTTGACAGCACGAGCTGGCAACGGTAAACGAATGTTTGTTGGTACCTTACGTTCCGATTGCTGCATGAAATTAATTATATCAATAATTTTTATTCACTAAATAAATAATGTTTATAATGTTTACCGTTTTATTATTTTAACATGCCTCAATATTTATTTTGTATTTTTTACACAGATTATTTAATTATTTTAGTGCAAATGTATAAAAAACGCCATCTAGTCGTTTTGAATTGTACTAGCACAAACGACTGTAACCCAATCGTATGATAGAACTTAGTAGGAATTGTGGTAGATCTAATTTTTATGCGTAATTTAAGCAGTTTGATACACTTAGCGACATCTAGTGTACCAGTAGGTAACTACCGATCGGCGGATGATTTTTTGTTCAGGCCTGCTTGTCTCCTTGTATATATCGTCGTTGGTGAAACATATAATATCATTGTGCCTACCATACAAAAATCTTCAGGACACGATTGTATTCGCAAGTTCACAATTCTGGTCTGGTATTTAATTTCTTCATTAACGACGTGGACCGATGCTTCAAATATAGTCTAAGTTTCTTCTTTTTGCTGAAGACTTATATTCTATCAACCAATGGATTCGTAGGACGATGCCGACAAGTTAAAGGAGAAAATTGATAGCTTAGACGCCTGGTGTGATGCTAACCATATGAGAAGCATAAGAGCCTCCATGTGTCCAAATGTTTTGCTATGCGCTTTACAAGAAAAACTAAACACATGGATCGTCCATCATTCTTTATAAAAAGTAATGTTATTTCTAACGTCAATACAATAAAAGACCCGAGGGTCTAGACAAGAACCACTTTCTGTTAGCGTTAACGCCTGCAGAAAGATAAAATTGTATGAAAATGACATTAGCTTGAGAAATGTCACATGACTGCTAATGTCATTTACCTTTCCGCAGGCGTTAACGCTAACAGAAAGTGGTTCTTGATGGCTCTTGTCTAGACCCCCTGGGGCCTTATTTTTGGATCGTACGCAAGCGTAGCGCATGCGAAAGGAGCTGACCTTCGAACGATACTGTTTGGAATAAGGTTCAATATGGTTTGAAAGTCTGCTCCTTTCGCATGCGCAACTTTGCGTACGATTCAAAATGATGCCCCATGGGCCTTATTTTTGAATCGTACGCAAAAGTAATACTGTTTGGAATAAGGTTCAATATGGTTTGAAAGTCTGCTCCTTTCGCATGCGCAACTTTGCGCACGATTCAAAATGATGCCCCATGGGCCTTATTTTTGAATCGTACGCAAGAGTAGCGCATGCGAAAGGAGCCGACCTTCGAACGATATTGTTTGGGATAAGGTTCAATATCGTTTAAAAGTCGGCTCCATGTTGATAATATTACTTCTAGAGGGTTTGAGAGCCTTGGTTTAGTGCTACGAAACTGCAAGGAATTCAAAACAGCAAGCACAAAGATCATGCTTTATAACTCCTTAGTGCGCAGCAGTTTGGAGTATTGTAGCGTTGTTTGGAATCCCTTTTACGATGTTTATAAAAGAGACTGGAAAGCGTACAGAAGAGGTTCATGTGGCATTTGACCTATTCGTGTTACCTTGCCAAGAAACTCAAAAGGGTCGAAAGCTATAAATCTAGACTTGAGTAGGTACTTTAAGATGGCGTCACTGACACATTGAAGACAAACACTGGACCTTTTATATCTTTTTAAGTTTGCGAACGGGATTTTGGACACATTAACACTTATGTACCAAATTTTTTAATTGTTTCATATATTTTTGTTTTATTCATACGGGAATACTCACGAAAAACAAAAATGTGTCAAAACCACGTCAGTTTTCATAATAAAATTGTTTCATATATATTTAGATACCTAATTTAATGATGTGATAACTTGTGCTAATGACTCAAAGAATACGGATGCTCACAGTGGCAGATAATCCGTAAGGCAAACTAGGCATGTGCCTATATAAGGGTGCGAGGTTACAAAGGGGCGTGGGGGCGAAATTTCGCTAAGCTAATACATTTAATGTCGCTCAAAAGATCGGTCCAAGATGTGCTTAAGCATGTCCTGAAAGGATACGGTCTAGAACTCAATCACCCTGTATAAGTCACGATCACTCTTGGTTGTGCCAGACTCCAAAAGGGCGCCGATCGGGTGCTTGCCTAGAGCGCTGTCGACATTTAATCCGCCTCTAGATGCTTATGCTATTCAGGATTATCCACTTACTTACCTCTTTGATTAAGGAAGAGCTGGAACCTACAAGACTTATCTCTACGATACAGCTACCTCTTTACCTATTTATAAAATAATAGCTTTTATTTTGATAATGGAAACGCAATCAAAGAGAAGTTTAACTGCCCTCGAAAAAAATTTGTGGTATAGTACTTAACTATTCTTGTTTAAAAAATCTCAAGTTAGTGTTCCGTAGCAAATATAACACAAGTAAATTTTTCAATAAAAAACCGACTTCAAATTAATATGGGACCACATCGGGAGTATACCGTTTCTATTAAAAAAATAATTTTCAAAATCGGTCCACAATAATTGACTGAAAAATCGGTGAACATAGAACCTCCCTCCTCCTTTTTTGGATACTTTTACCTGTTCGGCCGTTCTGTCGGTCCAGCTGCTGATTTGCCAGCCAGACTGCTATAGTATATGGTCTAAACGGAAGGCAGCTTTGTCGGTGAGCCTGTGACCATCAGCCAAGACAAAGTAGAAAAATTGTCGGGTAAATAAAAGAAAACTTTCAATAGTATAGACACGAGGACACATCCGTGTCGAACTACTGCATTAGCTTACTTACTTTTACTTACCATCTACTGTGACCAAAGTGACTTTGGAGAAGCATCACAGTCTATCTATCTATTTTCCGATTATGGACTCTGCGGTATGGCCAATGAATTTCGTCAAAATGTCTGTTTACTCAGAAAACATTGGTTTCATTTTTTCATTCAGCACCGACCCAAACACAATTTGACGACTTTGTAAATTTTGTTAATGAAGAGCAGGATTAGGCACAGGTTGACATTCAATATTGTTATTGCCCGGAATAATCATGACGAGGTAGATAACGCTTAATCAGCCTGTTAAAAGTGACGACTAATATAGAAAATTGAAATAACGGTCCCGGGAATAGTATGGATATGGCCTTTTTCTGTATTTGGCGCTGAATTCAAAATTCAAAAAATTCAAATCAAAATTACTTTATTATCTATGGTATTAAATTCAAAATACATTACAGTGGACAAGTGGACCCCAAACTCGGCTCAGTCAGTATTCTGAGGTCCTACAAGAGAATTTTACTGTCTAGAGTTTTAGCGCGCGTTAACTAGTGTTTATCATTTAAAAATACTTACTAAAATAACCTAAGACAATAAATAAACAAAAATTATAATAGTAAATTAAATTATTTAGAGTCAGGTGAATTCAATACTTACATTTGTGTGAATTATATTACAGAATTATACATTTATAAAATATTCATAAGCAAGTTCCATAATTATACAACAATACAATTTATCGGCCTTACTTAAAAAAACTTTTCAACCGTTAGTCACTGCTTAAGATGCTCTGCCATCATCTCTCTGACGTGAAGTTGCACGTGCTAGAAAAGGACAGAGAAGTTTAAGCAGTGACTAAGAGAATCGAGATTATTTTAGGCAAGGCCGTAAATGTTTAAGTTTAGTTTAAGGTTCATTAGGCTAGGTCTTCATTATGACATTAAGTTAGGATCCAAATAGTGGAATCAAAGCGGATAGCTACTACGTCCAATCCATCCTTATTTTACCCGTAGGGGTGTGTGGCCCCTGCAAAGCAATAACCAATCGCAAAAGTGATATTTGTGTGGGGGTATGTGTGTGTATGTGATGTTGATGGATTGATACGAGTGCTTCTCCTAGTAGGTGGCGCGTCTACTGTGTGAGTGTCTATGACGTGAAGTGTAACATGCAAGAACAAGACAGAGAAGTTTAAGCAGTGACTAAGAGAATCGAGATTATTTTAGGTAAGGCTGAAAATGTCCACCCTATTCTCATCGCAGAGATTAACGTGAACATTTTTAATAAAACACTTTGACTATTGTTTCGGATAAAGATAAAATTGCCGCTGTATAAAAAGGGGAAACAAAACGAGAATCGTTCACAAAACGTCGTAAAATAAGAACGGGCGGTGTTGAAATATAATAGATTAACTATGTCTCTAAAACAATTTTTTGTGATTTTTGAGGTAAGACTATCTTCTATATCTAGTCTAGGTTAATAATAATATTTATTTACCAAAACCACATTAACAAAATTACAGTGAGATGTATTTAAGTATGCAATTACAAAGAATAAGGGTATTCCAGCGAACCCCAAACTAGATGTGATCTGTATCTTGGGCCCTATGCCCAGTTATCGATACAGTTATTTTGCGCTTTCAATTATACACAAACCATCAAAATATCTAACAGACTTCCTTAGGTACATATAAACTAGCTAGTAGACGTTTAAAAGAAGTAGACTGTAGATCCTTGAAGGCGCAGGCCACACAGAAATGTCCACGGGCGCGGACATGGCACGGGCGTATGTCATTGAAATAAGGCACATACCGAATGACGTTGATCAGCACGCCCGGTGTTCGTTGTTCGGTGTGTCTTAAATTGTGCCTTACTGCAATGTATTTAGTATGAAGCCTGAATGAAGCCCGTGCCATGTCCGCGCCCGATGCCATTTCTGTGTGGCCTGCGATGCGACTTAAACGTCTACTAGCCGACAAACCCACAAAACGGACTTAGCCTGGGCCTGACGTCAGGGTTTGTGATGAAACTTGTAAGTACTCGTATAGTCATAAAATGTTTGCAGGTGCAAAGTTTCCCTTATAAATGATTCTTGATATCAAATTTATTTACTTAATTTCTAATAATATACAATTACAATTACAAACCTGGGACCTGGGTATGTCTTTAAACTGCAACCAGACCCACCGCAGGACGGGCAGCAGCGTCCTCTTGGTTAACGGTGGTGACCATTCTGCGATCCCCAAGCCGCCTGCTAAGCGTGGGGATTACGGCAACACCCCTCTATTAAGGGGGAGGCCTTCATCCAGCAGTGGACGTTTTATGGCTGACGACGACAATTACAAAGTACCTTCTACTTATTATACTTCTTGTAGATTACTCACCTAGGGAACAAACGTAAAGAGCGTCTCAGATCGATCTCACGTATCAGTGTTTGTCACGAGGGTGACAAAAACCCCGACAAACAACGCGGTCCCGTGGTGTGTATACGATTTTACGTGCCGCTGCGGGAAGGAAGCGGTTCCTTTCGCTCCGCGTAGTGGAGCTAAATCAGCCACTTTAGCCCCGCAGGCACGTAAAAGAGTTTGCCTTTTTCCTCGCAAATGTGATGAAAATCGTCGCGTCGTATGGAATGCGTGTGCTTATTGGTAATTACACTATCGGCTCCCTTATCGTCCTCGCCTGCGGCTCGCGCGTGTAATTTCGCCTCGAGTGTATAATGACCAACATAGCACACCTGAATTGTATGTATTTGATACATACTTTGAAAGTCGAGCGCGAAGCAAACACTGCCGTACCATCCTGGAATCATTTCGCCGCATTTTTAGGCTCCTATTTGAGAACCTCTGGATAAGACCAGAACGCAGAAATTTTCTTCATCCAGTAAGCTATAATCACATACTTAAAATAAAAAAAATCAAGTCTGTAGGTCATTTAGTTCCGAAGTTAAGCGAAAGCAAAGTTTCGCATTTATGACACTCACTCACTCACTTATGATCATCAGAATAGAACTAGTACTTCCCATAAACTCAGAGAGAAATTTGGTACAGAGTTAGGGTTTAATGGCCACATAAAGGGAAAACTATCAAAACTAGGATAATCGAAGATCTCAAAATTTGGTCAAAATATAATTAATTGGACTGCATTGGACTAAGAGTGGCGGTGATCCCCCACACGTCGCTAGATGGCGCTGACTGTATTTTAAAACGCGTTTACGTTTGTTTTTCCGATAACCTTATATGGCGAAGTGGCAACCGGCCTCGTTACAGTTACAGTCGTATACGACATTCTTCTACTGAGCTTGAAAACGTTTGCTTGGGATTAGGAGGGGTTATTTGCATTTCGTTGATTTCGCTTATTATTTCGTGTAGTCCTAGTGTCGGTCGGTCGGTCATTTTCGGAGCTCTCGACTCGATCTTTGCTCTCTCATTCGGTTTCGGTCTCTCGGTCGGTGGCAGATCGGAAGATCGTTATGAATGGCAAGTGTGCCGCGGATCTTGGGCCGCGCGTCGATCAATCACGACCCGGGTATTTAACGATTGACGACCGGGTCGTTCACGCAGAAAGCGCGATTCGATCGTTTTGATTCGTTCAATCACGATCGACACAGGACTAATTTCGTGAGGTTTGCTAAGGTTAATTAGCAGGTTGTTATTATAAAATAAATCAATATGCCGACGTTTCTACAAAAAGAAGTGAAATCCCACCAAAAACATTCTGTAAAAAACTAGCCAACTCTTGATGGAGCTGCTTGTTTATCTCTAAAAAGTAATGAAATCTAGACAAAGTCGTGCCATGTCTAAGACATCCCCCTTAGACCGCCACTCTGTATTACAACCTGCCATTTGCATCCACCGGTTGCCCGCGACTACCATTATCATCATCAGCCCGTATACATCCACTGGTGAACGAAGGCCTCCCCCTTAGACCGCCACTCTGTATTACAACCTGCCATTTGCATCCACCGGTTGCCTGCGACTACCATCATCATCAGCCCGTAGACATCCACTGGTGAACGAAGGCCTCCCCCTTAAACTGCCTCTCTGTACGACATCTGCCATTTGCATCCACCGGTTGTCCACGACTTTTGCAATGTCGTCGGTCCACCTCGGAGGAGGCCTACCTACTGTGCTGTGTGGTGTTAAGTAGCTTACGACAACACAGAACATTTTTAGAAAATCGCATGTTAATCCATTCATCTTCCTTACTCGCAAACTCTCAAGATAAAAATTATCCAGTATAAGCTGATCCTTGGACCTTAGGGGCTCGGTATGTTCGGGGTTCAAGTTATAGTGGACTTCTATATTTTTTCATAAATTGCGTCATAACTTCTATATTCCTGGGCCGATTTTGATAAAACATAATCTATGTGAAGCGCCGGACTTCATAGATCATATTTCAAGAAACTGCATTCAAATTCGTGCCGTAGTTTCTGAGTTTATCCCGGACAGACAGACAGACAGACAGACAAAAATTTTAAAAACTATATTTTTGGGTTCTGTTGCTCTCATACACTCCTAAAAAAAAGATTTTTAAATATATCTTCAATGTACAGTAGTCGCCTCGTTACAGTTGTATTATATGTATAGATAGTACAAATCTACCGAATTTTGAGGGCAAATCTACTGATTTTGAATTTTCTCGTTCGTGAACACTTCTCACCCTTCATTAGGTCACGGATGGCATTGGGTCAGTTGGAACAACAGATTGTTCCTTACTGATCTTTGGTCGTAAAAGTAAGTAATAAAATATTTCTCGGACGAGCTGTTGAGAGTAAAAAACGGTTACTGGTTATTTAACCAGGGTTTTATTTGGTTTATTTTTTTTCCTTCGTATTTACGAAGGATGAGACGTCATAGGACGATCACTTTCGAAAGTGATCACTCACCTAATCATGTACCTAAGTTTGTCCTTAACTTGACCTAATCAGCCAAACAAACTGCCAACTTTTTGCTGCAAGTCGAGATTTGAATACAATCCCTTAACTGCACAGACAAAAACCTCTATCTCAAACATACATTGAAACGTAGTAATAAACGCAATACATAAATTATTAATTATAAGTACTTTAGTACACCTGGGTGTTTTTCAAAAAAGATGTACACGTGACGAACCGGCGTTGGTTTTTGTGTTATTTCAATTTTGTTGTATTTTCTTATCTTATTTGATAAAATATACTCCTAATTAAATAAAAATCATAAATAATAGGTCTTTACCTATGAAATTGCCGTTCTTCAGTACTGGTCATTTCAAATAGAAAAAAAGTTTGGAATGGCTTTGTATTCTGAATTCAAATTAATTTTGTCTTAAAAACATGACATTCTTTTTACAAACTCAGTCTTTTGTTTATTGATTAGCGTTGTATTTTCATTACATTTGAAGAATGCCCTAAACCAAAAATGACCCCTAAAAAGGTGATGGTCACTGTTTGGTGGTCTAGTGCGGGTGTGATTCACCATAGCTTTTTACAAAACGGCATGAGCATTACTGCAGATGTGTACTGTGAAGAACTGGAGACAATGATGGAGAAGCTTGCACATCGGCAACCAGCTTTGGTCAATCGGTCGTCCCCACTGCTCCTTCACGACAACGCGCGACCCCATACTGCACATCAGACAGTCTCCAAGCTGCAAGAGCTGGGGTTGGAAGCTCTCCCTCATCCGCCATACTCACCAGACCTTGCACCTACCGACTATTATTTTTTCCACAATTTAGACAACTTTTTAGTGGGTAAAAAATTCTATTCCCGAGAGGCAGTACAAAATGCCTTTGAAGAGTTTGGTGCCTGCCGTCCAGCTGATTTTTACAAGAAGGGCATCAATAAACTGCCAATTCGTTGGCAAAGACGCGTCGATTGCATAGGTGATTACTTTGAATAACAGAAATAAAAAAGTTTAAAAATGAAGTACTTTCACTTATTCCATACAAAACGGCAATTTCATAGGTAAAGACCTAATATATTACAGGAATGTGAAAAACACTGTTAATCTTAATTTTTGTGCAAGAGTTCGCAAGAACACGCTCCGGTTAGTCACAAAAGAAATAATTAATCAAAAAGAAAATATGAGTTGTTTTGTTATTTTATTATTATTATTCATTAATTAACCTTCAAATCTTTGAAATACAATGTCTAAACATAAATAAATCACTATATTTAATGTGTAGCAATCATTTTTCTTTCGAGATCTTCGCAGTAGGAACTTTTGACCTTAAAAACATTACATTTCTACTACTTTAAACGATATTGAATTTTTAAAGCTAAGAAATAATAAAAATACGTAACATTAGTGTCTTAAATGAACATACATATTAATTAACTAATAACAAAATGTTTCATGAATAGGATTCGTTTTTGTCTCTGTAAAAGGATGGGACAGTGACTATTTAGAATTCTTAAATGACACACTGGAAAAAGTAAGTTAAGGTTACACTGAAAGAACTAAGCCAAAACGGCGGCTTATTACACCGTAACCTGATAACTCTGTTTATTCCAAATTTTATCTAAATCGGTTATGCCATTCCGAAGATTAGCAGTGACTTATAATATAATATTAATATATTTATTTTAATTTTATTACTAGTCATCTGTTAAATGTAGCCCCAGCCTAATAGGTCCGGAGCGTCACAAAATGATTCCGGTTATATAATACGTGACGAACCCGATGTGACGTATTCATACCAAAACTCAAAAAAATATCTTAATTGTTTATTACATAACTGTACTGTTTATTTTAGGGATACATGCGATATGTTGTACAATAGTTTAATTATACAAATGTGATTGTATTACGGCCAAAGATTACGAAGGATATGGCATCGCGTAATAAAACAACGTTTGAAAATGACCCTCGCGCCGTCATGTTTACGAGTTGCGTTGGAGTGTGAAAGAAGATAGCACTTTTATGAGAGCAAAAGGGATAGTGCGTGTCTCGCTTAGTGAGCGCAAACAGGCAAGACAGTCCTTAGGACCGTCTTCACGGGGCCATTTTAGGGCGCGATATGACATATCTCCCTCCTTATATATATATTATCATTGATTACGGCAAATAACTTTATGAATTGCTACATACCTCCTAAAATCCCGTCACTATCTGGAATTCAAATAACAGTTTTTGATTACACCGAGGATTGCTTCAAAATGACAGTTATACTACTAGACAAGATTAATAATATCTAAAATTAATTAAAAATATCCGTATTGTAGGGTAATATTTCTTTGAAGTATGAGAAAACGCATCTTGTCTATTGCCTGTATGGGCTAGATGACTAGTTTTTTTGTTGTCCTATTAAAATGTAGCCCATAAATATAGCTGATTAATGAAAAGAAAATGAAAAACTGATTAGAAATAAGCAACTTATAAGCATTTTAATATCATGCTAGACAGAGAGGCGATACAGCAAATCGTGCCGTCACTTCTCTGTACGCCATATAAATTCTATTCTGACAAGTACGTCACGAAAGCGTGACGTCATTTTTTGTTTTGTGGGAAAGGGGCAGAGTTGTTTCTATATTATATATGAGAACATTATTAACCGATTTAAATTATTTTTTCAATAAACATACTATATTTACTATATTTATCTGGACATATTATATTTATCTGGGTATCTCCTTAAACTGCAACCAGACCCACCGGAGGACGGGCAGCAGTGTCCTCTTGGTTAACGGTGGTGACCATTCTGCGATCCCCAATCCGCCTGCCATGCGTGGGGATTATGGCATCACCCCTCTATAAAGTGCGAGGCCTTCGTCCAGCAGTGGACGTTTTATGGCTGACGACGACTATATTTACTTAAATTATTAATCGAAGCTATTGGTTTCAACGATATAAACATCAGTCATCTACCTTATTCCGGTTCTACTATATACTTATACTAGCGGCCCGTTCCGGCTTCGCACGGGTGGACTATTATTTTTTAAACATCTTTAAGCAGTACTTTGAAAATAACTTTTTATGAATACTTACCATACAAAAACTGCGAGAATACTATATAAATTAAACAGTAAAAGTTTAGTAAAATAATTTATAAGTAGTTCTGAAAAGGACTTTAAGCTGGAACAAAAAAAAATCTATGAATAAAGTCCAAAAATTCAATGTCCGACCGCGCGTTCAGGCCTACCTATTTCATGGTTTTTTACAGGGTTTCTTACCCGTGGTCCACATAATAGGTTCACCTAGGTGTTCCACGGATACCTTTTTGTATCCGTGTTCCACGAGTACACTGAATTAAAAGTGTACTCGTGGAACACCCTGGTATACAATGCGTAATTCAATGTACCCGTAGAATACCCATTCGTTTACTCGTTCACTCCCATGTCCTTCCTTTTTTTCCGACTTCAAAAAAGGAGGAGTTTCTCAATTCGGACTATGCGTAATTCAATGTATCCGTAGAATACCCATTGTCTACTCGTTCACTCCCATGTCCTTTCTTTTTAACCGACTTAAAAGAAGGAGGAGGTTCTCAATTCGGTTGAATTGTTTAATGCTTGTTACCCTAACACTCCTAAGCACACACTTACTCAGCGATATTTTAAATAGCTTGTTTCAAGTCGTAGAAAAAGTTAAAAAAGAGTAGGTATACTACCTTAGGTAGGTATCTTATTGTAAGTCCTTACGGTGGTAACTTAAATAAATAATTTTATCTGATTGCCTACTAATATTATAAATGCGATAGTTTGTCAGTGTGCGGGTGTGTATGTTTGTACTCCATCACGCTGAAACGGCTGAACGGATTTGGATGAAATTTGGTATAGAGGTAGGTACTTTTTACCTTAGAATAAAACATGACTACTTTTATCCCAAGAATCGCGAAAAACCGCGGGGTGCAGCTATTTGTTTAATGATTTACCCGTGGTTCGCACCTATTGGGTGAACCAAGGGCACATTTTTTTTATATTTGCCCTTAGTTCACTTATCGGGTGAACCAAGGGCACTACATATTATCGGCCTTACTTAAAAACGCCGCTCAAACTTAGTCACAGCTTAAACTTCTCTGTTTTGTTCTTGCACGTGACACTTCACGTCAGAGACAAGTTGACTTAGCATCTTAAGCAGTGATTAAGTTTGAGCGGCGCTTTTAAGTAAGGCCGTATATTTACACGTGGTTTACCTATTGGGTAGGCTAAGGGCACAAAAAGGTATCCATGGAACACGTACGTGGACCACGAGTAAGACACCATTTCATAGATGTGCACGCCCCTCTCCTCTCCGTACTCCGGTGCCCGTCGCCGCGTTGCCCGCGCTGCGCAGAGCGGAGCCGCACGGCCACGGTGCGGCGGCGTTTATTTTTCTAGTATTTTGTTCAGATGTTTAAATTCGTAATATCTTTTGAATGGAACGTCCGATTTGGATAATTCAAAAAGAATTGGACAGGTATTGAAACAGTCTTGAATACGAATTTTATTTGGATAAGGGTTCATACAAAGGTATAGATAACGTGGTCTGATTTTGGTCGGCATTTCTATCAACTTTTAAGATGTATAAAGTAGTTATAGTGACATAACTACAATAGTTAGACCTATAGTATTCAGACGTTTTTTGCAGATATTGATATTTTCTTTAATATTATAGAACATCTTTTTGTTCTATCGTCAATAGTTTCCGCAGCGCATGCGATGAAAGACGTTTTATGGCAAAAAAAATACACCTTGGGTTACATTATTGAAAATTTAGTAGGGACCCCTAATTTTTTTTAGTTATAAATATAGCCTATGTTACTCAAGGATAATGTAGCATTCTAATAGTGAAATATTTTTTGGGATCGGTCCAGTAGTTTTTGAGCCTATTCGTTACGTTGTCAGTTCAGCATGAATTTGTTTTACATATAGGTACCTACCTTATTACAATCTAAGTAGGTACGTTTTTTTCTGTCTTTCTCACCCAAAACTGATTTAGGTAGGTATTACGAAAGTATTGTTTAGATGAATCTTGTATGTTAAAACAAGCGATTGATATAGGTACTTCTGTCGTTTTCGCGGAAAGTTAATCGTACATAAGTCTTGCTAGTTGCATATAATAGGCACTAGGCTAGCGAATTTGCTATTGCTGCATTCGGGCAATCAACTTGTAAAATAATAATTTAAACCACCTTATCAACAACCGGAACACGTCCCTGCAGGACGAAGGCCTCCCTTAACAGGGAGGTGTTGCAATAATCCCCACGCTTGGACATTTAAATCACCTATTGCTCGTGAAATAATTTGGTAGTTTTTTCTGTTATCACACAAAACGTCCGGTAACGTGATTTACTTTAAACGAGAACAGTTTTCGCTTCAGTATTCTTAAGATGTTCACTTTGATGGATAGATCAAGAAACATAAGCCATGCAACACCATGTAGTACAAAATGTTAAACGTATTGTACGTTTGTATTCTCAGGTGCTGTGTGTATCAATATGCCTGGCTTCGTCGTCTTCTAACGAGGACATAGCCCGAGACTTCATAGACCACGTGCTGAGGATACGAGACCCTGAGAAGGTTCTTAACTCGGTCCTCGGGCGGCTAGAGCGGAACCGGGCGCAAGGTCTCATCAGGTCTAGCAACGATGACACCGACTGCGATGCTCCTTCCGAGGTAGTATCTCATAATATCTAATAATTGTATAAAATCATCTAACTCGCATAAATGTTTTTAAATATATTTTACAACACATTTGCTCAAAAAGTGCATTTACGAAGCCAGTAGTACATCGTTCGAAAGTTAAACATTACGCACCATACACCAGAGCGTGCGGAAAAGCCTTTACCGCACACTCCCTTGAGTAAATTTCTCTGCTCCCTTGTATAGCGCCGTGCGTAAACTTTACGGTATTTTTTTTAATTTCCATAATAATAATTTAGGAACTCCACCAAAGAGTTTCACATTAGGATAATAAATAAGCTGAATGATCGAACCTCCTTGGAAGCGCTTTTGCTCAATACGTTTGTCACTCTTTGAAGTTCCTCCGAGGTCTTACTTTAATATTAAACAGAAAATGTAACGAAATAAATTCTCAGCACTATACAAAATTTTTTTTCGAATCACTTAGCGACATTTGTTAATTCGCGCCATTTCATCTTACCTCCTTGGAGGATTATGGCGTCGCACTTTGTGCATTTGCCAGTGTCAAGTATTTATTTGTATCAAGTTTTTGATAATTTTCATGTCGAATGAGTCTAAGTCACAGTCAAAGTGATGTTACACTTAGTAAGTCATGCCCTAGTAAAGTCGTGGCAACTTTACTATAAGCTTCTTTGGAGTTTTGGTAACAACACGAAAAGACACTCATATTAGAAACTTTTTAACGAAGACGAACTTTAGAACAAAGTCTTTTTGTCTTCTTTCCTCCTAGGAGGATTATAGCATCGCACTTTGAGCATTTGCCAGTGTCAAGTAGGTATTTGGTTGCGACTTTCCGTCCGATATAATAAAAACAAAATAATAAAGTTTGGCTCATTATCTGTTGTTTTTCTGTTATCTGTTTTCTCGCAAATGTGTTGTAAAACGTTGTATGGCACTCGTGGGGTATTGATTTTTACAAACTCGTGACTATGGTAAAACGTACCGCACTAGTATCATAATAGTACATTATGATACAAGTGTGCTATGTTGGTCATTACACTAGAGGCGGTAGTATGCGCGCGAGCCGCAGGCGACCGTGATAAGGAAGCCGAGAGTGTATTGAAACATAGCACAAGAGTTTCATACGACTGTTTTCGTCACACTTGCGCGGAAAAAACAATATTTTTTTGATAATAATCAACCACACAGCGAAAACGTCAACAAACATTTGCGGAAAATGGCGCCCAAATCAGTAATGCGCGCGCAGGTTGACATTTATTTCAGCGGCATAAGTACTCTTTGTTGGTATTACAAAAAAACTGTAAGTATTACCCGGCTATATTAAGAGTGCTTCGTATACGTACGTTTAATTGCAGTCACGTACAAACTTGACTTTACCGGGTTATACCTATAATAGCACCATGTGCCGTAATGTAAAGTAAAAAGCACACGTGCGTAATAGCTTGGATTATGAGCCTAAAACCGATGCAATAAGATCCACTTTACGAGCAAGTTTGATGAAAATAACTATTAAATGCCTGCTACGCGGAGCGAAAGATACCAATTCCTCCCCGCAGCGGCACGCAAAATCGTATACACACACCACGGAATCCAGTAAGGAAGCCTCAGATCTCATGTTTGCTTCGCCTCGGGAGACAATATACAGGAAATCTGAGACATTCTTTACTTTTGCTCCCTGTGTGAGTAATCTACTATTTGATTTGATAAACTCCTCCTCCGCCATCACTTTAGATCTGGGTATGTCCTAAAACCACATCCAGAACCACCAGAGGGCAGGCAATAGCGTTCTCTGGGGCAACGGTCGTGAGCATTCCGGGATCCCCAAGCCGCCTTCTAACCATGGACATTATAGTATCATCAGCCAAAGGAAGTCCACTGCTGGACGAAGGCCTCCCATTTATTAGTGAGAGGTCGCCATTATACAAACGCTTGGTAGGCTGACTATAGGCAATTACCTATAAGACTATTCTGGAAGCATCACTTGAGAGCCAGTTCCAATTCCAGTTTTTATGTATCATATGTATCTATGTATGAAAATGAAAATGAAAAAGGAAAAAAAAATTATTACATTAGAATACACGTTTTAAACAACAGTTGTGGAGGACTTCTTTTGAGTATAGCAATACTAGTGACAGAAGACCTCACTCTTCCATAACCATTACAAATATTAGTGTATTTATCGTACATAAATGTAACTATCATTAGGTATGAATTTATGTGACAATCAGCTTAAAAATGCAAAATTTATGAAACACAGTAAGTATAGTAAGTGATCAAAATAATGAAAGTGAGAAAGAGGTAAATCCTCCAAGATGAAAGTAGATTACAAGACGCCGTTTTCTCTGATGGAGAATGCGCAGTTATGTGAGTTTGTGTGTATGTGTTTGCATAAGTGTGTGAGATGTGAATACGTGTATGTATGTATATAATATATATATATATATATATATATATATAATGTATGTATGTATATAATATATATATATTGCTACCTATAGATACTTTAAACGGTCTCTTATATCGATTGATTAATGTTTTAATAATATAATAATAATAATATAAGTTACCTACGTAAGTAATTTATTTCTCACATAAGTGAAATTTTATGTAATTTCTTGTTGAGGAAATAAAATTCTTTAACCCGAATAATAGTTTAATGTAAAATTAAATATCTTCATAGATGTTAAATATCTATGAAGATATTTAATTTTACATTAAACTATTATTAAAACATATCTTCATAGATGTATATATATATCTATGAAGATATTTAATTTTACATTAAACTATTATTAAAACATTAATCAATCGATATAAGAGACCGTTTAAAGTATCTATAGGTAGCAAACCTATAGATAGTTTAAACGGTCTCTAATTTCGGGTAATGTGCCCAAAATGCTGGCCACGTTGCCCCGCTGGATTGCGAGGCTAATTTTCCGGCCCAAATAAAGGCCAGCATTTTGGTCACGTATGGATTCTTTAAGTTTCCCCGACAAATCCTTATTATACATCTATACATCTGTATATATATATATATATATGTGAGTTTCTTTGTTCCATCATAACTTCTGAATGCTTACATCATCGATATATATGTACTACATGCCTACGCTTACATCGAGTGACATTGGCTATATTTTTTAATACTAATAAGCGCTGTTTGGTACCTATTTCCAGATATTACCAGAATATACGGAATCTTTGCAGGCATCACGAGAAAGAGATCTCAGACAGCTTGGACCGCAGGTTAGAGTTAGTTCTAAAAATGTAAGTTTTGAACAGCAATAAAAAAATAAAATAAAATTGTAAGAAATAGTAATACGCGTACGTCGTGATTCTGGAACAAAAAATTACGCCTATTCAATGGGTTTTTTTTCTGTCACGCCGCCCCATCGCAACAGCTCGTCAAGCATAACATAGGCAGTACTATAATCACAAAAACATTCAAATGTTAATATTGGATTGAACTTTGTACATCCATTAAGCAAAGTTCCGGCACATTCATTTTTTTTTTCTAATTATAATCCTCAATACACCCAACGTTTTTCACATACTAATTGAGAATTCCAAAAGTGTAAAATTTTCAACTTAACTTTACCAATATAAATGCCTAAATCTCACAACAAAGATAAAAAAATTGCGCAGGATTCTGTGATATCTAGTTTTTATTAAATTCCATTGGTTCTTGTGTGTAGTGAAGAGATACCTAAGTATTTTAGGTATCTACATAATATCGTTTTTTTTTCTTTTTTGAATTGTGAGAAGAAATTTTGTCTTTACCGTCTCTACTAAAAAATGCTGAAATTGCAGCATTACCCTATCTGTCACTTGGAGAGGAAAATTAGGAAGCTGAACACCAACGAGTATGAATATCAGCCGGCTTACTACGAGGAGGTCCGCTGTACCATGGCCTCTAACGAAGATCTAGGAGTCACCAATGAGGTACATCTACCCATCTTACAATATGCCTACTATTTTTCACGTATGCCAGTAATGCTAGGGCTTCACCTGCGTGTAATGCCATTATTGAGCGCGGTATTTGATACAGTACGCAGATATAGCCGGTTGTTAGCGCGCTAATAGGCTAGTGGCATTATTAACGTCGTTTGAAGTTAGGCGATATTCAAAGTCAAATGATAGTGTGGCCGTCCATATAGCGCATTGTTTAATGCATCATTTATTGCACGCTAATTATTCCGATAGCTGGACGTAAAGCGTCACGCAGGTGAAGCCCTAGCATAAGACAGGTAAGTACATGAAACGAAGAAAAGTTGAAATTTGATATTCATGCATAAATTTGATGACAACGCAATATTATGGCGAGGCGAACCCGATGCTGCAACCAAATAGCATGTAACCTGCAGATAAAAGCTTGTTAAAAAAACTATTAATTATTAATATACAAGGTGCTTTTTAATCGGCTTGGGAGCGATTGTGAGGATGTTGTATACAAGATAACAAATAACTTATGATAAAGGATTTTTGTAAATTCACGGATCAAAAATCAGATGTTCCATGTATACACTTTAACACAAGATCCATGAACATTTTGTATGGAACAGCTGTTTTTTTTTCGTGATTTTCAAAAGTCGTAGAACAAAAGTTGTTTGTTATCTTGTATAATACAACATGCTCACGACCGCTCCCTAGCTGCATAAATAACTCCTTGTATAACTTATTGCTTTGAATAATAATTTTATTATTTTACGTCAGAACTCGGTGCGGTTTTAACGCGCTTTATTAGACCATGGATTATTGGTAGAACTAACTGGTTAGTATTAGAATGGCTAGATCGCAAAATGACTTCATCTCACTTAGACCATATCTCAAAATATCCGATTTGCAATTCATTCCACATCTCAAAATGTCAAATTCGCAAAATGACCATTTCACTGCTAGTCAACATCACAAAAATTACAGGAATCAGAAATCTTATCTGGATAATTTTATTTTATTTTATTACGAGATGTTTATTTGGTTGTATTTTTTTAATTTTATTTTATTATTTTATATATGTGTCAAGGCTTTTTGACGTAAAAAGATGATGATTGGCATAAAAAAATGAATAGAGTATTATAGCACATGCAATGTAATAAATAAAAGATATTTAAATAATATTTAATGTTTTATGTTTTTATGTTGTATGTTTGTTTTTAGTGTTTTTGTTTTGTCCAGACTTTTGACGGCGTAGTCATTTTACGACTTATGGGTTTTGATACTTGTACTTTTTTGTGGTTTTAACTAGCAGCGAATGGTCATTTAGCGAATTGGACATCTTGATATGTGGCCTAAGTGAGATAAAGTCATTTTGCGATCTAGCCATTGTACTAACCCGAACTAACTTTATCAATAATCCATGATCGGAGTATTATATGAAATTTTGTTCAGTGTGTTCTTACGTGGGTAACACATAAGAACACACAGTAATTATTGTATAGTGAATCGCCCAGTGGAAACTGAGCGCGATTAAAAACGATCCTCATATTACCTTCAAGTAGAGGACTTGAGAAGAGGGTATTTATTCCCGACAGAAACTTATACAACTAGTCATCCAATAACTGTTCTTGGATAAGGTCCCCATTTTGCGGAAAATCTCGTCATCGCGATGCAGAAAATGACGTCATTTTAACAGCGCCATCTCGTAAAAACCTTTGACATGAAAGCGAGCACTGTGTTGATTCCGCAATTCCGTTCAAAAACTTTTCTATCCGGTGTAAGATATACTTCAAATAACAAAAATGAAATTGAATGATTATAACGTTATTATACAGCACATACACAGTTATATATAGTAAAATAAAAAATAGTACCTACTTATTAGAAGAGACAGTCGCTAAAGCCGGCGACATAATTAGATGGAATGATATATAGATATATGATATTATAGATGGAGCCTCGCGAGCATGCGCATTAGCACTTACAAGGCAAATGCTACTGAGTATTGGTTATTACATTGGCCAAGCCAAGCATAACCATGTAGTTTACCGACTTTGGAGCACCTTTTACCTATGTGTAATAAATATAACGTAATGCACGTATATAGGTAAAATGTAACAATGTTAAAACAATTTTTAAAGAATTTGTTTCGACGAGAACATGTACTATAGATAAAATATTCTATGCAGACAATGATATTATATATATAAGGAGGTATGCAGATAAATATTATTATATGTGACAATAAAGCTCGATTTAACCCCTGACGCCTCCAAGCCTGGCGCAAACAGAGAGGTGCTATAAAGTTTAACTTGTGTGTCCAACTGTCCACTGAAGAGATAAATAGTAGTATTTTCGTTTTTCTGTGTCTGTGTGTGTATGTGTCTATGTATCTATGTATCTGTCGATATCTATGATTAACCGATTTTTTTAATTAAATGAATGAACCGATTTTGATAAATGAATGAAACGATTTAGATTTAGTTTTTTGTTTGGTTGAATGGTAACATGGTCGAGTGTCCTTAGCTACAGCTCAAGAGAGACGGGGGTATTAAAACCACTCCTACTTTTTGATAAAACCCTCGCTTTTATTCTTGCAGATTTGTTCCAGTCTCGGGTTTTCTTGCGTGCAGTGGAATAAAACTATACATTTGACTAGAAGACGATATTCCAGGTAAATACACAAATTCCTATCACCAGATGGCGTTACTAATAAACGTGGAGTATTTTCAAGATACTTTAAAGAAAGCGGAAGTCAACGGTATAGAGGCAATAGTACTACTGGTAGTACTAAAGGTACAAGGTTGTATCATTTGTACTACCAGTTCAACTAGTCAGTCATCATCATCATTATCAGCCCGGAGACGTCCACTGCTGAACGAAGGCCTCCCCCTTATACCGCCACACTGTACGACAACCTGCCATTTGCATCCACCGGTTGCCCGCGAATTTTACAATGTCGTCGGTCCACCTAGTGGGAGGCCTTCCTACGCTGCGTCTTCCGGTTCGCGGTCGCCACTCAAGAACCATAGGTTGTCAGTTCTTCGAGCGATGTGGCCTGCCCATTGCCACTTCAACTTGCAAACCTTGCGAGCTATGTCGGCAACTTTGGTTCTTTGGCGAATATCCTTGTTCCGGAATCTATCGCGCAAAGTAACTCCGAGCATAGCTCTCTCCATTGCCCGTTGCGTGACTCTTAGTTCCAACTAATCAGTAGTGCTGCTGATCTAGAGCAGAAACGGAGGCTACTAGTACTTTTATTAATAAAACCCGATATAGCTTGTAGCATTATATACTTTTTTATTCCACTTTTCCCCCCTGTAAGGGTGATTTTTAGGAGTGATTTTTGGAATAAGTCGGTAATAAAAATGTCTGAGAATTGTTGGCGTTTACATAATGGAACTGACGGGCAATAAAAAAGTATTTACTTTCATCTCCATAGAATATACGTGACAGTCAAAAGCAGTGTAAATATAATATATACTATATACTTATCCATATTTATTATTGTATTTCTGGACATTTATTTTTTTTATTTTTTCTTAATTATTTAAATTTATGAAAGTTAAAAGTAATATACAAATAAAAACAAATGTCAAAATTAACACTAAATAAATAATTAAAAATAAATTATAACAGATCTTTAAATCAATGTCATAATATTAACTCCCGCGCGTAGCACCCGGCACAAACGTACCCAACACACTAGCCGCGTTACCGCGCTGTATAGCGATGGTGACCGCTGAGCCAAGTACCAACCACAACGATTTATCTATATAGTTCTCTCTCTATATAGGTTTTTGTTTGATTACCTACGTCAGATAGAAAATAAATAGGAAAAATTCTGGTTTTCCCGTGGCTGATAATATTGTAAAATCTAAAATACAACCATATTCCTGTCGTTTATGTGATCCAAGATCATGTCTCCAAATCACCAGCTCCTCGTAAATGAGGTGACCGACGCGGACGCCCTTAAACAGGTTAATATTTATGATCTGTGTCCAAAAATAAAATAAAATACTTGACAATGACAGCCACGTCTGGTCAGCGCAAGTTCAGCGCCATCTACAATGAGCTTCTTTTTTTATTGCCAGTCAGAAATACTCCCATTGCTTTATTATGGTTTACACCACTTTTTCCTACGACTGTAAGGTACGCGACAATTAGCGCTGCGATAAAATAATATAAAATGAAAGGTGGCGGTTAAACCACGTGGTCGAGTTTTTCTCGGTCGAGGTGACTTCCAACTCCGATGCGGTAGAATAGGTAGAATGGATTATGGAAAGGAAACTATTTGAAACTGTAGTTCGCGGGCTTAGCACTGTGCAGGAATCATCTTATTAGGATATCCTTTAGTTTTATTACTATAATATAATACTATACTAGTATACTACTATATACTACTACTACTACATAATACTATACTATACTAGTAACTAATATTTAATACTATACTAATATAGTATTAAATATTATTATCTTTGGTAATTCGCAAACTTTTGAAAGCGTAATAATATACAGGGTGTTCGTTTGAACACCGTTATCTTTCTATTATCATTGTACTCATCATTATGAACAACTTTTACTATGGGGCCAACCCTGAAATCACGAAAAAGAAACAGCTGTTGCATACAGAAAGGTTCATCGATCTTGGACAAAATGTATGGAACAGCTGTTTTTTTTTTCGTGTGTTCAGGGTTGGCCCCATAGGAAAAGTTGTTCATAATGATGAGTACAATGATATCCTAGAAGGATAACGGTGTTCAAAACTAACACCCGGTACAATGTCTAACAAAAATGTTCAACAATACTGAAGGGTATGATATGGGCTGTTGATGATGATGATGATGATCAAACTTATTTTTAAAAAAGCTTTTACTTATTATCTTATATTGATATATTTTTTTCATTTTGCTTCAGTGATTGCTGGGAGACCAGAACCATGGTTATACCAGCTGGGTGCGAGTGCATGTGGCCTGTCCACAGGCTCGGGGATATGAAACTACATGTATAACACAACTGGAAGTCCACCACCACCTTCACAAATCCTTACGATCTTAGTTCTAGCTGTTTATCATATCGCATGGGCGCGCTTGTTATAAAATGGAAAATGGCAATTGTTCTTTCCAAGTTTAGAAAGATATACGACTTTTTATATTTAAAATATATATGTACATTAACGGCCTTACTTAAAAACGCCGCTGAAACATAGTCACTGCTTAAACTTCTCTGTCTTATTCTTGCACGTGACGCTTTACGTCAGAGAGAAGTTGACAGAGCATCTTAAGCAGTGATTAACGGTTGAGAAGTTTTTCAAGTAAGACTGTAAATGAGTATGTTACGTAGTTTGGAGTATTAAGTACTGTACTAAGTGTATTGAGATATGTGTACGAAATGAAGATATATTATTTATTCTGTATCGTGGTATCAATTAAGATAACTCCCTATAAACTAGCCTGTTTAGTGTAGGACCCCAGACTCCAAGGTTATTGATGTATAAAATATTTTATGTAATGTTTGGACTCTACGCTAGAAGCTTGGGTCCCTAATTCTAGGTCTGGTTATTAATTATAATACATACATAAGGTTTAATTAAACGTAATAATTACTTTATTTGTACGGCAATGTTTTTAAAATTATTTTTATCCTTTCCGCTTACCCTGTTCCTATCTATCGGTTTGAGTGTTATCAGGTATATATTATACCTCTACTACTACTTAACCTCTATTATTCCAGCGACGGTGATAAAGGAATGGACGGGCCCAGCGCTTGCAAATCGATCAAAATTAACAAGACAACACAAAAAAGCATACCTAGCTAAAAGAATGCATATTACATTTGCCGGAAAATAGAGATAGCGAATCTAATTACTGCATGACAAAAAGACAGCACATGTACATGTATTAGAAGTTTGTGTTGTCGTATCGTACGACTCGCATGTCGCAAAGGCAGAGTATGATTGAAGCGAGAGGAGAGCCGGCGCTCAACATATAGTCTTCATAATCCGTGCGCTTATTTCCCGTCCATTCATCTTATCATTGTCGCTTTATTATACACGTACTTGTATATAATAGAGGTTAGTGTTATACGTGGTACCATCAGTACCATCAAGCATTTTTTTTTTCATCTTTCCGTACTGGGGATCTTGGCTCCGCGCGATCAACGTATTTGCCATTGTCAATAACAAGGTAACCATCGAGCTTTAACTATTTATAAGAGTGGATCCGATGTCAATCCGTCACAGATGACGAAGATGCTCGTCGAGCATACGCGATTGGAGATGCCACTAAATATTTAAAAAGCTTAATTTGAGACATTCGTCCATAAGTTTTTAGTAAAGCTAGGTAAATGTTAGTCAAGTTTTTAAGTAGACTGGTAATTTATTGTTATTCGGCAAGGGATTGATGCACACTCAATTGCAAGTATAGCTGGTTACGGCTGAGTGTATATCCATCTAGTGTTCTATGAGTGTATAATCTGCCACATCATTTTCTGTCACTTTTCATGGCAGACAATTTCAAACACTTTCACGCTAATATAACGAATTCCTGCACATTAAAACCACCTGGAAACCCTATCAAAAGGCATGCGGTCGGTGACCAAATACCTTTTGGCAGAGGGGTATAAAATACGCCTTGGCTGACCCCTATATGCTCCACGATTTAGTTGGTGTACCTAATAGGCTAGATGAATGGTTTTTTTATTATTGGCCTATTATAATGTGGCCCATAAATATAGCTGATTAATGAAAAGAAAATAAAAATCATATCAAAAATAAGCAACTTAAAAGCATTTTAATATCATGCTAGACAGACAGGCGAAACAGCAAATCGTGACGTCACTTCTCTGTACGCCATATAAATTCTATTCTGACAAGTAAGGCGTGACGTTATTTTTTGTTTTGTGGGAAAGGGACAGAGTTGGCTCTACCAAAAACTTTAAGCGCTTATATATCAGAACATTAATAACCGAATTAAATTTATTTTTCAATAGTCATATTATATTTACTTAAATTCTTTTGCAAAGCTATTGGTGTGAACGATTTGAACATTAGTCATCTACCCTATTCCAAATGGTTAAGAGGGAATCCGGTGAGCGATTGTTTATACAAACGTATTCCCCTATTTTCTTCCTGAATAAAAATAATGCTCTAGAGCAGGGGTCGGCAACCGGCGGCCCGCGGACTATCTTGGTGTGGCCCGCAAGCCTGAGGTCCGTAAGAAAAAAATACCAAAGCAGAAGGCCATATAAGTTCACTACAATTTATACGGCCATGCTGCTGGGCCATGAACTCTCACTTGTAAGCTCGCTCCCATGCGGGGGGGGGGGGACTGTTTATCAAGACTACAGTTGCGTTTTATTTAAAATATTAAAAATACATGTCCGAACTGCGGCCCGCACTGATACTCTGGCAACATATGTGGCCCTGCTATAGCAAAAGGTTGCCGACCCCTGCTCTAGAGCATTATTTTTTTAATAATATCTGGGTCTACTTTAAACATGTCTCAGTCATTTCCTTTTTTGAGCAAGAAAATATAACCCTCCAAAAATTACTATGAAGATATTTAAAGTGTTATATTTTTAACCCATCATGATCAATTTGAAATGCGACCACAGTGAACTGACAAGTTTGAATATAATTAAGTACAAACTTACTAGATTTATCAAACTAAAGTAGAAATATTTTTAACTACTCACGATAATAATTTAAACTATGTGTTTACCTAACTTAGTAACTATTCTATTAGGTTTACCTAACTTAGTAACACATTTAACTAACTTAATAGTAACTAAGTTGGCATCGGCAAGACTTTCGTGTCTGGGGTTTTATACAAGCACACACACCTACATGAATCGCATCAAATTTTTTCATTACGTAAATGTTTTAGGATTTAGTACATACCAAAAAGCTAATAAATCAATTATTTCGCGTTATCCTTGATTTCTTATTAGTTCCTATTATTATCATTGGTGACTAAGGCAAAAAAAGAAAAAAGTTTATTTTTCCAATAAACGACTTCAATTTCATAATAATTGTTTGAAAAAAGAACGTCTCACGATCAATTTAAACAGATAAAAAAATACAGGAAAAAATATGATGACCTCAGCCATTTTCTTTGTGTAAATACACTGCAAATAAAAAAAAATCACAAATTTTGTATATACTATATTATTACTATACTATATATACTATACTATATACTATATTTTTATATAATAACATTTAAGTCTTTAAAAATCCTACTACCCTACTAATACCATACTATTGTTTATTGTGTGCTAATACCTATTATAAATGCGAAAGTTTCTCGATGCGTGTGTTTACGCTGAAACGGCTGAACGGGTTTTGATGAAATTTGGTATAGAGGTAGCGTATACCCTGGATCACAACATATGCCACGTTTTATCTGTAAAATCGCGGGGTGCAGCTAATAATAAGTAATTAATAAAAATTACGAGTTTTTATTACGTTCCTTTTCCCAAATGGTGTTCAACGTGGCATTGCTAATACTAAGCCTATAACCGTGTCTGTCTGTACGACCTAGGTATAATGACTTTTATATCTCGCGAATCATAACGGGTAGCCTGTTGACGTTTTCACAGAATATTCTTTGCTACTATTGTGAATTACCTGGCTTTTTTTATTATTATTATTAATAGGCTGGTATTATTAATTATTATGGTATTATAAATATTATAGGTATTATTAAAAGACTGCATCTTTGTTTAACACCCGACGAATTGGCAGTCAATTGCGTTTGACTGCCAACTACGATGGAGCACGCTTGCATAGAAGAAACCGATTCACAACGAAATAAACAGTATAATATTACTGTAGCGGCGGTAAATCATTACAATATAAGGCAAGGAGGCGTTAATTTGACGAAATGGGTACGTAATATGGTCCGAGTTGAAAGCGAGGCACATCAATATCTTAGATATCATCATCAATCATTATGGTACAATAGGCTAGATGACTGGTTTTTTTATACTGTCCTATTAAAATGTTGCCTATAAATATAGCTGATTAATGAAAACAAAATGAAAATCTGATCAAAAATAAGCAACTTATAAGCATTTTAATATCATGCTAGACAGAGAGGCGAAACATCAAGTCGTGACGTCACTTCTCTGTACGCCATATAAATTCTATTCTGACAAGTTAGGCGTGACGTAATTTTTTGTTTTGTGGGAAAGGGACAGAGTTGTCTCTAACAAACACTTTAAACGCTCATATATCAGAACATTATTAACCGATTTAAATATTTTTTTCAATAAACATACTATATTTACTTAAATTCTTCATCAAAGCTATTGGTTTCAATGATATAAACATCAGTCACCTACCCTATTATGGCTTGTATACTTAGTACTTTTATGTATGAGAATTATAAGCTTATGTAGAACATCTGTCCCTATTAAGGAGGAGGCCTTCGTCTACCAGTGAAGACGTCTTCTGAATGATGAGTGTAGAACATTTTGCAAGTTTTCTGTTATGGCACTTTCTTCGGTTAAACTCATCTGACTTGTCAAATTAAATCAACAATCATTACCAGCCAGAAGGCGTATCAACAAAAAAAAACAATAAATGGTCAAAATATGATTAAATCTAAACAGATTACGTTTAATTTGCCCCTCGCCCAAACCCCCCGCTGTATTGCGAGGGAAATCTGTTGCATATCTAAGACATTCCCCGGACCGTGGGTCCCGTCCCCTATCCCGCAGACGCAGACCTAGGTCTGCCACAAACTTCTTTGCTTCTGAACACCACGGCCCCGCCACCTCCACAGCAAACGGCACGAAATCGTATGCCGATTCCAATGCAGCGTATTTATGACGCTTACCCAGTGCGACTGCCTCCGTACCCCCACCGGGGACCCGCTGGTGGCCGGCAGATGGCAAGCCGCGTAAGTGCTCACGCATGTGGCGTCCCAGATGAGGCAACGTCCTTTCTGACATGGAATCAGCGTCAGTCCATCCGGTCGCTTACCATCAGAGCGCGAAAGGCCGGGAGGTTCGAGCACACAAGGGACCTCTGCCAAAACGAGAGCTCTTCTAATCATCTCATTGATGGCGTGATGCCGGGACCCAACAACAATTGTTGCGGAATCAACCATTGTAAATTCTACTGCCTCACTTCGTTTCTGCTGCAAAGGATAGCCACTGCCACTGTTCAATGATTTCAATGTTGGCCCCTTAGTAAAATTGTTGTTTGTTTTGATGTACAGAATATGCCCGTAAAAGGATGCTAACTGATTAGGACTAACCCTGTATATGGTTATCTGGAGTGAAAACTTTAACACATGACCAAATGCGAGTTAAACTAACGCTAAGATTCATTAATTTCACCCACTGCTCTAATTTATCTTATTAAACAACATTTTACTCACTTACTCTAAAACATCTCTAAAAAAACTACCGTGACATAAGAATTAGTCACCAATAAAAATCGAGGTTAAAAATTAAATAGGACACGATTAGCACAGCATAAGATATGCATAGAATGCATTGGAATAAAGGAGCATGCGGAATTTACGGATGAACATACAAAAATGCAACGACAATGATAAGATGAATGGACGGGAAATAAGCGCACGGATTTTGAAGAATATATGTTGAGCGCCGGCTCTCCACTCGCTTCGGTCATACTCTGCCTTTGCGACATGCGAGCCGTACGATACGACAATACAAACTTCTAATACATGTACATGTGTTCTCTTTTTGTCATGCAGTAATTAAATTCGCTATTTCAATTTTCCGGCAAATGTAATATGCATACTTTTAGCTAGGTATGATTGATTGTGTTGTCTTGTTAATTTTGATCGATTTACAAGCGCTGGGCCCGTCCATTCCATTATCACCGTCGCTGCAAAAATGAACATAACGTTACTTATATGGCCCTAGTACATTTTTCTACCGAGTAACCGGAAATAAATAAATAAAACCGGCCTAAACCAGGTCAGTCTGCGACGATGCGATGATGATAGCTACGGAGCCCTGATAACCTTAGAATGTTCGAGTATTTAACCTGAGAAGGGGTTGAAATAAGCAAGCGATTGGAGGCTGCGAAGGCAACGGTGCTGGCTGGCCGGTCAGTCAGCCGCGAGAGGCGCTCCCCGTTGGTCGTGACCATAAGCGTTGAAGCTTTCAATTATAAGACGAAAGACGCACGCGCAGCGCAGCAAAGTAAGTCGCCCACCAATCGATATATTTGCGTAACATTTTTTGTTTCAATCTGCTCTTACTTTTCTTTGATTGATATGAACAAAAAATCGTTCATTGACCGACGAAATAATTAATGATGGTTGTTTATTTTGATAGGTAACGATTAACAATTTATGCTTTTAAAAAGTTTGGAGGTTTTGGTTTGAAGAAGTTATGTTATATCCTTTCATATTATTTAAGACTTAGCCAATAGTATTAAATTGTGCTTTTATAATTGACCGCAATTAGGTAATAAACATGTAGGACCGGTTTGTGAATTTTGTCTGTAATCAAAAAATTGCTGTTTTTGCAACAATTTTAACGTTGTCAGCGTATGAACCAGATCAATGTCGATATGTTTTCCAGACTCCAGACCAATTTTGTTTTTTTAAATTTATTTATATTTTGATCGAAATTGGTTAAGTAGTTTGGTTTTAAATCAAAATTACTAGGAAAAATTAAGATGTCATCCAAGTAACATAATTCGAAGTTTAAGTCGGTTGTATTTTTTTTAAAGCGTAGGTATTTTATATCGATGAATACTCCATTAATTTTGGGGCATAGGCTTGTAACTTGGTGATAACCAGCGACAATGATAAAATGGTGTTATCAATAAACTATTGTGGGCAATGATTTTGTATATGATTGTAGTATAATATGTACTGTAGTGAGATATTTGAGATATGCACCATAAAGTGTTGTCTAGTCTATACAGGGTTACTGATAACTGAACGTATTCCCAGCAGAACCAGATAGGGGAGCTAACATACATCAAATATAAGCCCACCTATGTATGAGCGAAAGTTAATAGGTTTCGAGATATTTAAAATTAAATTATTCTTGTTGTACAGCGTCTTTTGTACAGAAAAAATAAGTTTTAGGAATTAATCATAAAAAATTACCAAATATCTAAAAATAAATGTCACGCTTATCACATTCTAAATATTTTTGAATTTTTTATTGCTTTTTAAATAATTTTCCTATATATTTTTTTAAATTATTATCTATATATATATATAAATCAATTGCTGTTCGTTTGTCTCGCTAAAACTCGAGAACGGCTGGGCCGATTTAGCTGATTTTGGTTTTGAAATGTTTGTCGTAGTCCAGGGAAGGTTTAAACGGTGAGCAAACGGCTGGACCGATTTGGATGAAATTTTGTGTTCCTGGATCGGGTTATAGTAGCGAGGCTGAACGCCGAGCTCTACGCGTACGAAGTAGCGGGTATCAGCTAGTATATATATATATATATACGAACGAATAGACTTGAATAAAAATATTAAATGATATATATATATTTGTATTTTGTTATCTCCCCTAGCTGATCTAGTGTTGTGATCCCTAGTGTACCTACTGATTGGTAACTGTAACTCATGGAGAATGACTTATAATTATACTCTATGCTACATTACAGCAGCCAACAGAACAACAAAAGCTCCTGGGCAAAAAAATAACTAATGGGGAAAAACCCGAGGTAGATATTCCAGATAGATAAAGGTACTTACTAACTTACAAGTATTTTTCTGGGAATATCGGTTTTCATTCGTAACAAATATTCAAATGAATTATTTAACTACGCATCCGGAAACCGGTCAAGTGCGAGTGGGGCTTGCGCATCGACAACAGTTCCGTACCTCAACTAATTTGTGCTACTTTTGATTTTGGTACAAAATACTAAAAGGCACGCACGTAGTAGGCTCTCCGTCAAATATTTATCAGAGATTTTTAATAATATTCTTTTTGTGGGTGCTAATTATCTAGTAGGTACTATTTATCTATCGACCGTGTTTATACGAGCGCTATATATCACAAAAATAAATCCTTGAAATTTAAGAAAGGAATAGATTTTATTTTATTGATAGGTCTTTGAATTTTAAGACTATGTATAACCAAAGATAATAAAATTCTATAAAAAAATGAAGTCGGTAAATTTTTACCACGAAACCCTGAAATGGTGTAAAAACTGATAGAGACGAGATATAAGACACTTGATGGGCGCTAGGTATTTCTGATAATTGACTTACAAGGTCTGAGGGCTTTGGTTCAAAGTTTACATGATGGTAATTATTTTGAAGTATATGTATGAGGTTGTGTACGTAGGGTAACCAATCGTCTGGGTATGTCTGGCCAGTGTCCGAATTTTAAGTTTTATTATCCTAACTTTATCCAGTGCAAATAGCACGATAAGATTATTTAAACAAAGTACATAAATGAAGAAGCTGGGCACTCGGGACGATAGAGTAAATCACCTCGTAGTCCATGTACTATCTCACTATCCTTGTACATCACATAGGTACTGTATAAATGTGTCCCTGCGTTGCATGTGAGTTTTATTACCAGAATTTTATTATAAAACTCACAGACAAATACCAATTTTCATCATCTAAAGTTTTTATTTTGAATTAAAGCCTATCCATCTCCTTAAGTCATCACTGCCATAAGATATTGAAATCATTTTTTATTTTATATCAACTATCCAGATACAATTTTTCACAACTATGTTCAGAAACAAAGGATTTTCATACAAAAGTTATCCCCCATTTTACGCCCTCAGAGGTTGAATTTTCACTTTGAATTTCAATTTACACCTATTCACTTGACGACAACTAATACTGACTGAGTTCCGAGGTAACAAAAAAAGTACCACCCAATTGAAAACCTTCTTTTGAAGTCGGCTAACGAATGGCCATGGGCTATGGGCCTTAATAAAACAAAACGTAAAAACAAACAAACAAAAAAACTTAAATACGTTGTTTAAGTTAACAAAAGTTATCAAAAATGAAGTGAGCAATACTAAAATAACGTCATTTAACTTTAAACGGCGCGGGCGTTTTAGGTGAGGCCCTTGTCCAATGTGCTTATAAAGTTTTATTATTAAAGTACATTAAATACCTCATTTTACAGGCATGCGATTTTTGTTTAGCACAAGTATAGCTTATCAGTTTCAGGGGCCGTACCATGAACCCTTATTGCGACCGAATCGGCTTCGCTGCCGACGCTGGGCGACTGTGAATTTTATTGCCCCGCAATACGGTTCGCGGTCGCGCAGCGTCGGTAGCTGAGCCAATTCGGCCCCGCAGTAAGAGTTCATGTTACGGCCCGTGGAGATATCATAGAGCTACCTTTGAATAGGCTAGATGATTTTTATTTATGATGCTAGGTTTTTTTTATTGTCCTATTAAAATGTGTCCCACTAATATAGCTGATTAATGAAAACAAAATGAAAATCTGATCAAAAATAAGCATCTTATAAGCACTTTAATATCATGCTAGACAGAGAGGCGAAACAGCAAATCGTGACGTCACTTCTCTGTACGCCATATAAATTCTATTCTGACAAGTAAGGCGTGACGTCATTTTTGGTTTTGTGGGAAAGGGGTCAGAGTTGTCTCTAACAAAAACTTGACGAATAATGTTCTGATATATATTGACGCTCATATATATCAGAACATTATTAACCGATTTAAATTAACTTTTCAATAAACATACTATATTTACTTAAATTCTTCATCAAAGCTATAGGTTTCAACGATATAAACATCAGTCATCTTCCCTATTAGGGCCATATCCTCCACGCTGTTCCAGCTGCGGGTTGGTGGATTCGCATTAAAAAGTGGTATGAAAATCTGTACATAAACTCCAAAAAGCTCTTTGGCACTGTCATGGGATTAGGAGCCCTCTCGAGTCCGGTTATAGGTATCTTCCCATTATGCTACCATGGTTAGTTTGTGTGTGTACTTATGACATTCTGTTAACATATCAAATAAATATCTATGGTCAGGACTTTTTACATCTTGTGATGGTAACCTTCTACCGTAATTTTACGCATCATAAAGTGACAAGTAGGCGTGAAGATTCAGAATTTTATGGACAACCGGAATAATTAAGAACGTAATTACTTACGTGGACGCTTTTTTTTTATTAAATCACCTTTGAAAATAAAAACCAGGCGAGTGCGAGTTGCACTTGCAAACCGAGGTTACCGTAACACCACGCAAAATATTCTGTTTTAGTACTGTAACGCATTATCAACAAAACAAAAACGAAACATGAACGGGAAATACCAAATGTAATTACATCATCTTCATCAGCCAGGAGACGTCCATTGCCGAATGAAGGCCTCCCCTTGGACCACCACACTGTACGACAACGTCGACAACCTGCCATTTGCATCGACCTGTTGCCCGCGTATTTCACAATGTCGTCGGTCCACCTAGTGGGAGGCCTACCTACGTTAAGTCTTCCGGTTCGCGGTCGCCACTCAAGAACCTTTCTTCCCCATGGGTTATCAATACTTCGAGCTCTGTGGCCTGCCCATTGCCACTTCAACTTGAAAACCCTGAGAGCTATGTCGGTGACATCGGCAAAGCGAAGTATTCGTCATTAATGTTGATGCCGAATCCGTTCCAGTCCAAGAGCTTAAAAACGTCCTCCAATGCGTTCGTGAACAGTTTCGGACAAATAATGTCTCATTGTCTCACGCCTTTTGAATTAGATTGGTTTCGTGCTCTTGTCCTGCAAACGGATTGACATGGTGGCGTTTCTATACAAACACTTCAGCACTTCGATATACCTATAGTCGATATGACTAAATACCAAAAACTGCAATATAGACATAACGGCCGATTATACCTACTCCCATAGATCTAGTAAAAACCTACTCCTCAATTTCCTTACATTTAAACGAAATTGGGCATTTACTTATAGACTAGCGATGGTATTGAAACTCTGAAGTCTTAACGCGAGTCCTACCCGCTACACCTAAAAGCTTAAAGTATACCTAAAAGATTTTTTGCTCGACCTATAATTATGTAGATAATTGTATGTGATTATAATATTACCTTTTTAACGAAAGAGCCTAAAAAACCCTGAATGTAAAAAAAAAATCTTAATAAATGTTATTTGTTTTTATATTATGATCTTCCTGTACCTATGTATTGCACTTTGAAGCTGGTAGAAAAAAATACATTGGCCATCAAATACAACACATTTATAATGGATGATCGGTGAAAGCACCGGTTTTAAACGAATACGCGGATCGAATGTATCGGACGTTTTCGATTCTATCACCTGTTAAGTACACAATGACTGAAACATTTACTATAAAATCAGAAGAAAAACGTATTTAAAATTGATTTAAAAATAAAACATGCAGGTTTTCCTTGAATTACATTTTAAAAGGCATTAAAAGGTTTTAAAAATAATTTGGTTATTGTAGGTTTTAGGTGTTTAAGCGTAGGTATTCGATTGTGACTAAAGTTACACCTTGGAATTTATTATAAGTCAAGGCTGTAAGTGAACCGCTCCCGGATATGACCGTTCCTTTATATGGAAGGAAAAATTATAAACTGACCAATATTCATATGATTCTTATACCGGGTGTTAGTTTGAACACCCTTATCCTTCTAGGATATCATTGTACTCATCATTATGAACAACTTTTCCTATGGAGCCACCATGAAATCACAAAAAAAAAACAGCTGTTCCATACTTTATGTCCAAGATACTGAATGATCCTGATGAACCTTTTTGTATGGAACAGCTGTTTTTTTTTTCGTTATTTCAGGGTTGGTCCCATAGTAAAAGTAGTTCATAATGTTGAGTACAATGATATCCTAGAAGGATAATGGTGTTCAAACTAACACCCTGTATACAATGTAGAAAGTTGCGATTTTTACTTAAAAATTTAGTATTTTTGACACAAAAAACACATTGAAGACAGATAAAAAGTAAGTAAGTTCGTATAGGCTGAGTGGCTAGCCTAGTGTCAGAGTTAATTTGCCGCCGGGAGGCCTCTGACATGGCTGACGGTTGTTGTTATAGAAACTAGAACATACAACCGGGACCAACAATTTGAGGTGTCATCCGACCTACGATAGCGCTCAGAGATAAATGCCACTCACGGTCACCCATCCGACGACTGACCGGACCGTCCGTTGCTGAACATCGGTGAACGTTTAGAATCGCATAGACAAGCTACAGATACAATTTTATTATTTCATAAAGTTATTAATATTAACTAATTGTTTTTTTTTAATTCGCAGAGTAATCAAAACTCTACTTTAAAAAAATTTTGCTGATGCTAGAGTTGACAAAAAAATTACCTCCGTCCTCCGTTTGATTGATCAGCATTTTTAGGTACTTATTCAATACTTTTTCTCAAAAATTTCATAAAATTGCATATTTTTCTCTAGGGTTTATTTTTATTTTTGTTTTTTTACCAACGAGCCTACAAAACCGAATAAGTATTTATTCATAAGTAGAATAATCATAAATAAAGACTAGATTTATAACTGTTTCTAAAAAAGGAAAAACCTTATATTTGAAAATGGAACTTAAAGGGGCAATCTCTTTGGTAGAATGCGTGCATTGCGTTCTCTGCGTTCTTTGAATATGAGAGAGAGAGAGAGAGAGCTAGATCCTCCAAAATTGCGTTGCTGCTACAGAAGATATTAAAAAAGCATTGGCGCGAAATTGGTGACCGTATTGACCGTAATTTATTTTACATCAATGAAAATGTCATCATCTATCATCTAATGAGAATGGAGAGCCTTATTTGCAGATTGAAGAGAAAGGAAAAGAAATGATTTTCAATCTGTTGCCGTCTTCCCGTCGAACTCACAAAGTATTAATATTGTATATATTTTGTATTTAATATTAAATGTATTTAATTGGATTATTTTATTTTCTCGTAATCATAGTGAAAAGTAGAGTGTTAGTGTACACGGCGCTAAAAACCCATTATAACTTTATACTCGTACCCATTATACTTTCCTTTTTCTCGTTGGTACACCACAAGCGGCGATAATGAAGTTAGCGATACTAATATAGTAGTACTACTATAATATAAGTAATAATATACTATACTACTATAGTATTTTTCATCACACTTGCTCGTAAAGTAGATCTTATTACATCGCTTTTAGGCTCATAATCCAAGCTATTATACACGCGTGCTTTTTACTTTACATTACGGCACTTGTACTATAATAGGTATAACCCGGTAAAGTCAAGTTTGTACGTGACTGCAATTAGACGTACGTGTACGAAGCACTCTTAATATAGCCGGGTAATACAGTTTTTTTGTAATACCAACAAAGAGTTCTTATGCCGCTGAAGTAAATGTCAACCTGCGCGCGCATTACTGATTTGGGCGCCATTTTCCGCAAATGTTTGTTGACGTTTTCGCTGTGTGGTTGATTATTATATTTTTTTTTTTTTTTTTTTCTTATTTATTGGCATCGCACGTTGTGCATTCTGCCAGTGTCAAGTTTGTATTGATTATTATAAAAATAAAGCTTGGTTTTTGGATACCTGCAGACCTCTTTTCAAAGCATGCTGCATACTTCCGCTACCTTGTATGTACATTAAAAACGTTTGTATTTTCACTAAGGAACACCCAGATTATTTTATGAATCGTAGAGAAGTTTTTACACGCCAAAAAAGAATCAAGTTCACCAATTTGCTCTATCAACCTCCAGCCCGTAAAGATTTGTACAAGAGAAATGCTTATAATATGTGTATATCAATTTATAATAAAATACCCACTGATATGAAATTATTAAACGGCAACAAATTTAAAAAAAAACGTTAACTGATTGGCTTCTGAAGAATTGTTTCTATAGTGTAAAGGAGTTCATGGATTTTTCAAATTGGTAACAATAAAGATTACATTAAGTCAATTTAACCTATACATTAAATTATAATTTTAACATTTGCACGTCTGCTTGCAGACTGAATACTGTGTTCCGGCCAATATTTAATTAAGATCTCTATTGTACCGTATTCTTGCAAATAAATGATTTGATTTGATTTGATTTGAAAAAGAAATGGTTTTTTCCTCGCAAGTGTGACGAAAACAGTCGTATGGAACTCTTGTGCTATTAGTCATTACGCTCTCGGCTTTCTTATCGCGCTCGCCTGCGGCTCGCGCGCATAATACCGCCTCTAGTGTAATGATCAACATAGCACACTCGTATCATAATGTACTATTTGTTTTATTTATACGGGAATACTCACGTTTAATTAAATCGGATACTCCGACTATAGTTTCGATCACATCCGGTGACCTTTTTCAAAGAGTGAAAACAGAGCCCGACGTGCGTGCAGCTGCGTCCTGCTTAGCACTGCGGGCCGCTGCGCGTCGCGCGCGTGATGACAGCGGTTGCTCTGCGGGCGACGGGGTGGGGGCGGGTAGAGTATCGTGCTGCGCCGGCGCTCTCTGGAGCTCTTCATCACTGGAATCTTCTCGTGCGGTGTCGGGAATATAAAAAAGAAGAAGAAGAAGTTTTTAAAGGTCACCGGATGTGATCGAAACTATAGTCGGAGTATCCGATTTAATTAAACGTGAGTATTCCCGTATAAATAAAACAAAAATGTGTCAAAACCACGTCAGTTTTCATACTATAGTATTATCTATGGTGATACGCAAACTTTTGAAAGCTTTTCTAATATACAATGTGTAACAAAAAGATTTAATAATATACTGAAGGGTATGTATGCACTCATCATTATGAACAACTTTTACTATGTGGCCAACCATGTAATCGCGAAAAAAAACAGTTGTTCCATATAATAAGTTCTTAACCATGGATAAAATTTATGGAACAGCTGTTTTTTTCGCTTTTTCATGGTTGGCCTCATAGTATAAGTTGTTTATAATGATGAGTGCATACATACCCTTCAGTATATTATTAAATCTTTTTGTTACACATTGTATATCCGCAAGTCAATAGCGGACGGTTTCGTGATAATCCAAACATTTCATTTGTTTATCTATTTCGATGCATGTACAAAATGTAGGTATTTACGGAATTTTTCTATTTACCTAACAATTTAGAACGTATTAACTGCAATGCGAATGTCGATGCTTGTGCGAATTTTTTGCCTTTGTATTATGCGTGTAAACAGACACAAATGGATTCACGGTAGACGACTACAAATGGCATGATTTTCTCAAAATATCCGAAGATTTCGTCAAGTGGGAAGATAACCTCATAATAAACAATAGACAATATTTTATTTTTTTGAAAGTTTTGGCGGGAACACGGAAAAATCATGTCGTTGCATTCTATTATTTTCTTAAACTAGTGTTTTTTCGCGAATTAATGATTAAAAATGGCGGTGTTTTATTCATTGAGTAATGAATTAAATGCACGAGTGTGGGCAAGTGATATAATGTGGTGAAACATGTCTTTTCTGTTTTCTAAACTCCGCAGAAGCTCATAGTAAAGTCGCCACAACTTTACTAGGGCATGACTTGGACTCGACTATGACTATTTTCGTGTCACTGACTGTGACTCATGACATATTTGTCTTGATTTTAATAAAAAAACTTGAAAATTAATAAACTTGACACTGGCAGAATGCACAACGTGCGTTGCCAATAACTAAGAAAAAAAATATTTGTACAAAAAAACACATACTACTTATAAACTGCACTGCTACTACTACTAATACTGTTTTCTGGGCGTTAACCGTAAATAATTTTGATTTGAAATTGTTTTTTTTTCACGTGTGTACTAGATTTTATTCGCAATAGGCTGGCGTTTATATTACACGTATTTGTAGAACTTGCCAAAATATGCATCAATTTTATTTGCTGTCGTCTCATTTAATCTTTATTTTAATTGTTGCACATTGCATGACATTAGTTCTTCAATTAAATATTTATAATTTGGTAGGTATACGTTGGGAATAGAAAATTAATTACAATAATAAACTAATATATACTATACTAATACCACAGGTATTAGTTTTTGGTATTGGAAAGGAATAGATCTTAAAAATGTTTGTGTGTCTGTGTGATTAGTTCTAATCAGTTAGCATCCTTTTAAGGGCATATTCTGTACGTCAAAACAAACAACATTTACTATCGGGCCAACATTGAAATCACAAAAAAGAAAACGGCTGTTCCATACATTTTGCCAAGGTCGATAAACTTTTTGTATGGAAGTGCTGATATTTTTTTCGCGTTTTCAATGTTGGCCCTATAGTAAAATTGTTTGTTTTGATGTACAAAATATGCCCTTAAAGGGATGCTAACTAATTAGGACTATCACTGTATAGTATGTGGATGTGAGACGGTGTGAGTGCATGTGTATACACACAGGTGTGTCTCACACGGACGTGCAGTATAATAGTTTTTCGCGATTTCAAAGTTGTCCCCATCGTAAAAATTGTTCATAATGATGAGTACATACATACCCTTCAGTATTGTTGAACCTTTTTGTTACACATTGTATATAACATCTATGAGGGACAGATCACACATCTGTACCTATGGAAACCAAGCGTGCCACTATTTTCTTCTTACCGATAATAAGAAACGTTTGGCAGAATGCACAAAGTGCGATGCCAAGAACTAATAAAAAAAAATAAGAAACTTTTCTCTTATCTCGGCTGCCTTTTTTGTGGAGTTCTAGCACAATGCGGCACAATTAGACATTTAAAAAAAAAACTGTTGACGTCCGGAACCGATAACGGAGCGCAGACTAAATAAAATAGCATCGAAGCAAGTGCATTGCACTTTTGGCTACTTTGGCACACGAAGTATAACTCGCTACATCTACTTTAAAAAAAACAACCTACTTCAACTTCGAATACCTGGATGACATCTTCATATTTTCTAGTACTTAATTTTGATTTAAAAACTTAACTACTGAACCGATTGATATAGTAGGTATGTTGTGGTTCAACTACGTTTAGATAGTGAATCATCTTTACGTATAATCATTGTAGATACCATAATTATTATGGTTTCTAACAGTGAAGAGAGAAGTGAATAGAACGGAAATATGACGGGCCGCGCTAGCCGGCATTAAGTACAAATGGACTTAATGACAATTCTACCAATATACTTACATGTTTTTAAACTGAGATTACTCAAAAGACAATTTAAATAGTCGCGTAGGAAACCAACGCACATTGCATCATAATTAGATCAATTTTAATCCGTTGCAAAATGGCATTTCGATCGTTTTACTTCAAATGCGCGACCAATGATTGGTATTTTTCGTCGTACTTAGTTTCTATAGAAATAAGTGTGAAACTGGCGACAGCGGTTTACAACATTGTTTTGACAGCCGTTCTACCTAAGAAGTAGGGCTTTCGCTTTTCTGTGGTTTCTAAGATTGTACATAGTCCAGTAGAGTTCAGGGGCCGTACCATGAGCGCTTATTCCGGGGCCGAATACGCTCAGCTCAGCCGACGCTGCGCGACTGTGAATTTTATAGCCTCGCAATAAAGTTCGCGGTCGCGCAGTGTCGGCAGCTGAACCTATTCGGTCCCGCTATAAGCGGTTCACGGTACGGCCCATCCTTAAATTGTTAAATTTTTTCATGGAAGTATTTTATTAGAAATATAATATATTAGAAATGTTCGAAAAATCATGGGACCCCATGATTTTTCGAACATTTCGTACAGAAACCGTGACAAATTATTTGAAATAGTATTTCTTATTATGTTAGGATACAGTGGAATCGGCGTCAGCTAATTCATAGATTAAGTACCTATGGCTAAGTCGAAAAACAACATTTTGATTGCGTTCAAAATTTTGAAATAGTAAAGGCGTTAGACCTTCGTAGATACCTATCTTGAAATCGTCTAATAATAGGCAACCATAATGTGAAATTCAACCAAGCATCTGCGCCTGCCCATGAATTATGATTAAATTCGAAGCCATTAACATATTGCATAAACCAACCAACAAAGTTCGGGCCGTGACCATTGAGCTAATATCTAAAGAGCCACAATCTCTAACTGAAAACAGTCAACGCCCGAGTGCCGTTATACATACCTATACGTGCATTATATAGTTCACAATTGTTCTAATTTAGACGTTATGTCGCTTGTATAGTGGTCAATATATGCTTGAGCGCTTGTGTCTTATCTTAGCTCAAGTCAGTCAAAAAGTCGGCGCACTGCATAGCGTGCGCCTAGTTTTGGCTCAACCTTTTTTTTTGCACGATTGTGATTCTGTAGATATTAGCTCAATGGCCGTGGCACGTCCGCGGTAAGATTATGTTAACTGGATAATAGTAACAACAATTAAAATCAGATTTTAACTCCGTGACTCCTCATAAGAAATAATACGCTATTTAAAAAAAACCGACTTCAATTTCGTCTTCTTGGATAACATCTTGATATTTCCAGTAATTTTGATTTCAATTACCATCTACTGAACCGATTTGGATAAAATGTATAATTATGGGACCACCTCTGAAGTATCCAAACCAACCAAACAAAAAAAGAATATCTTGGCCTGTTTTGTTATAGCTATGAAAAACGGTAATTCTCGGTGTTTGCGGGATCATTTGCATGATTGGCATTTGCAGGATCCCGCAATACGAAATTAGAGGATTTGATACGGTAAAAATAAAAATCTATTTATTACATCACAAAATATTTGCAATCATTAAGATTACCTATTTATTTTTCAAAAAATATTTATTCAGAGAGCATTGAAGAGGCAGCAGGGAGGAGAGCTGTCATGCTATGGAAAATTCTGGAAACTTGGACTCGAACATACAATCGATACGTTTTCTATAATAATATTATCTAAGCTTTATTACAGTTAATATTCGATAGAAACCATAACCATTGAAAGAAATTTCGTAAAAGCTATTAATAACCCTACATGGTATCTAGCTACATTGCGGCATACATATCCGTAGAGTTCACAACAGAAGCCACTATCACATTTTCCAACCAAAACAGACAACCGACCGTCGATAATTTTAGTTCTTCCATTTGCCACCTGAACGTTACAAGTTGGTCACATACCAAATTCACCGGAGGGCCACGGTTATAAATTCGTGAGTAAATCATTTCATTCGGCTTAGCCAACCGTTTCTTATGTTACTAATAGTTAATTTACATAATTTCTCAAGACTATGGTAAAAACTAGCGATGTACCGGTTGGACCACGTTGTTTGTTGTGGAAATAGGTTTGGTACTTTGGGTGCATTCACAAATATCATAGAATCCTCTGAATGTAGGATATTAATAAATAAATAAACATGAAAAAGAGCACAGAAACTATCGAAATATAACTATAGGAGCACAGACCTACGTAAACGATTACAAGTGTAAGAAATAATGTTTATTATTTTACAACACATTTGATCAAAAAGTCCATTTACGAAGCCTGTAAACATTGTTCGAAAGTTAAACATTACGCACCCTACAACGGGGAGCGTGCGGTAAAGCCTTTACATGGCCTTTACTGCACGCTCAGTTGTATAGCGCCGTGCGTAAACGTTACGGTATTGTTTAATTTCTATAAAAATATATAAGAACTCCATGAAGGAGTTTCATATTACGAGAATAATATTAGCTGAATGATCGAACCACCGGAAGCGCGCACGTAGCGCCATTTGTGAATTCGCGCCATTTTATTTTTCTTCCTATGAGGATTATGGCGTCGCACTTTGTGCATTTGCCAGTGTCATGTATTTATTTGTATCAAATTTTTGATGATTTTCAAGTCGAATGAGTCTTAAGTCACAGTCAAAGTGACACTTAGTAAATCATGTCCAGTCATGCCCTAGTAAAGCTGTGGCAACTTTACTATAAGCTTCTTCGGAATTTTGGAAACAACACGAAAATACACACATATTAGAAACGTTTTAACGAAGTTGAACTTTAGGACGAAGTTTTTTTTCTTCTTTCTTCCTAGGAGGATTATGGCATCGCACTTTGTGCATTTGCCAGTGTCAAGTATTTAGTTGCGACTTTCCGACCGATATTGATAAACCAAATAATAAAATTTGTTTCATTATCTGTTGTACTTCTGTTATCTGTTTTATCGCAAATGTGTCGTAAAACGTTGTATGGCACACGTGCGGAATTGGTTTTTACAAACTCGTTACTATGGTAAGCCCGAGACGAAGTCCAGGGCTTACATTCGTCTACTCGTTTGTAAAAACCAACTTACCGCACTAGTATGATAAATAATTATGATAGATATGACATATTAACACATATTTAAAATGTCTTCCAGCAGCTGTTTAATTTTATCAAATAAAACGTAACAAACACAACACTGTATTATGATTAAACGGAAAGGGTGCGTTATATCATCATTATAATCAAATGACTAACCGTAAAATCGTGTCAAAATCTGTTAAGTATTCTGTTCAGTAAATACATTGTGGGTTTTTAATTTAACCGCATCGCATCAAGGCGACAGGACAGCGACCACATCGACGTTCCAAAATATAATGATGTGGTAAATTTTTACCACAGTGTCTAGATATTATATATAATTATGTAGCTAACGTAAGTGGAACCATATTAGAGACCTGCGAGCCTCAAAACAATGAGGCTAAGGTCTGCCACTCACCCTTTGACGTAAATAAATACTTTTGTATCACACTCAAAGTTCTTGCGTATGCAAAAGAATAATCAGTTTGCCAATATAGTCCTCTACTGGACACAGGCTTACCCTCGAAAGGTGACTGGGCCATGCCCACCACACTGGCCCATTTGCGGGTGGGTGGATTCACTCACATACACCAATTTCTTCTCTGAACGTTAGCAGATTAGAAAAAAGAAGTAAAGAAGTTTTATTATGAAAACTGACGTGGTTTTGACACATTTTTGTGAGTACGTCAAACGTCGACGTCGTCGTACGTCGTCGTTTTTCGTTTTGTGTGTGGTTTTTTTCGTCGTTTTTCGTGTTTTTTTTTGTGTTTGTGTTTTTGTTGTTTTTTTGTTTGTGTTTCATTTTTGTTGTGTGTGTTTGTTTTTGTTTTTTGTTTTACGTGAGTATTCCCGTATAAATAAAACAAAGTAAAGAAGTTCATACAAAAGTTTTCACCCACTTTTTGGGGTTGAATTTCGAAATATCCTTTCTTAGTACACTTTAGCGCATCAAGACAAATCTAGATCATCTATCAAAATCAATCAGTCATTCAACCGGTATGTCAGGACATTATACGTAGATATAGATTTATTAAATACTTAATTTATTCTACTTTCATTACTTACACCAACATAAATTGTCTGCGTAAAAAGCATGCCAAGACAAGAATTTATATTGTTTGAATTGAATAATCTATGTTTGAATAGGATAAATACTACTCTAGACTCTAGACAGTAGACACTGATGAGAGAAGTAGGGCTTTCGCTTTTCTGTGAGTCTAGATATTTTGACGCCAAACATCTACCTACTAGTTTGACGCTTCACGGCCTTACCCAAAATAATCTCGATTCTCTTTAGTCACTGCTTAGACTTCTCTGTCCTTTTCTAGCACGTGCAACTTCACGTCAGAGAGAAGATGGCAGAACATCTTAAGCAGTGACTAACGGTTGAAAAGTTTTTTAGGTAAGGCCGTCAATGTTCTACTGCTATGACGAAGTACTCGTGAAGGAAAAATTAAAACCGGTAGAGACGGACTCGGGCACGTAGAGTTCCGCTTCTCCAGTCCATACAAAAATAAGTAGGTATCGTGCTCTTGAAAATTGTTTTTGAAAGAAGCTTGCAATATTGAAATTGTAATAATGATTAGAACTTATCTTTGCGAGTTCCTTCAAACATGTATTTTTCAATATTTTTGTGCGTAATCCCTAATGCTTCTAAGTATACCGTCAGCCATGTCAGAGGCCTCCGGGCGGCACATTAACTTAATTAAAAGACACTAGGGCTGACCACTCAGTCTATACGAACTTACTTACTTAGTATACCGTTTTAACTCTTGGTCACAACCATAATAAAAACGGCAAACACGCCTTTTTATTAAAATAATCTTTATTGTTTTTATTTGTTAGGAAATCCGCTAATGTTGTAACATATACATACGACTATAACATAATCTGTGAAAATTTCGCCCACTACAAGAGAAAAGTACAGCCCATGTATAGGTCGGTTGTTGTTTGTAATAGTTCCTGGCCATGGATACTAGTCCTTCAGCCGAATACATATTTCTTCATCGATCCTTCTTTCTGCAGTTAAATGAGTCGTAGTCGGTCAGACAGACATGCAGATAGGTGACGTAAGCTTTTTGATTTGAACTGCATGAGGTTCATAACAAACACCCTAAGGATAATCGGCCTTACTTAAAAAATCTTTTCAACCGTTAGTCACTGCTTAAGATGCTCTGATATCTTCTCTCTGACGTGAAATTGCACGTGCTAGAAAAGGACAGAGAAGTTTAAGCAGTAACTAAGATAATCGAGATTATTTTAGGTAAGGCCGAATATGTACGGAACTCTAAACAAACGTTTCTTGTATGAGAGCGGCGCGTGGCGTAAGTTTAGTATTTTTTGGTTGAACACTATTTGGGTACGGAATCTTACAAATCAGTTATGTGCTTGCGAGCCTACATTTGACCTTTTGATTGAGCGCTAATATTTAAAAAGGCACTGAATTACTCCATAATACATTTAAATAAGCCGATAAACAAGTGCATGGTCTTCAAATGCGCTTAGAGAGCAGTATAGGCAAATAGTTTTAATAGCATTTCGACATTCAAGGCTGACCTATAAGGTGTTGGGTATTTTTATCTAAGTTTCTTCACCTCCGAATTACGAGTAACTCGAGTAGGCTGTAGACTGTTTAGAATCCATGCCAAACTTTTCGGCCGCAATGAACATACAGTATAATTTGGACGGATTTTATAACGAATGAGTTTAACAAATATTGACTCGAGTTTATATTATATTTTATAGTCGTAACCAATAGTCGTGATAAAATCGATTTACTCAGTATTATGACTATTTTGTACGGCACAGTTGAGGGACGAACAATTTTGTTTTTTATATATATGAAAAAATATGGTTCTTGGCTCAATAAGCAGAAGAATACAAGAATTTTCTAGGCTAATATTATTATTACTCTCTTATAAACACTCAGGGTTCGTAGCTCTATGAACTAGTAAGTTTTCTATACTTATAAAATACCTCTACTCGCGCACGAAAACAGCAGTGCGAGTACCGTTCTATGTCGCTAAATTTGACTGACTGCTGATTTATTATGACAAATTTGAGAATATATTGATTTTTATCAAATTGTACCGATTCCAATGTCCGAAATGTCGAAATAATATACGAATTAAATGTGAAACTTAACGATCGTCAAGAACGGTACTCGTGCTGCAGATTCCTTAACTATTACAAGGAAATATTCTCAATAACAAATTTTATATTAAATTGTCATGAATTAACGCGTAATTATTTTTGTAGCGCAGAGCAGGTGGTCTAAGTGCTCATAAATAATCCTACATAGCCTGGTATAATTATGTCCTCAAACACCAGCCATATTTAGAAGATTCGAATACCAAAAAAGATAGGTAAGTATAAAATTTTATTTGAGGAGTTATGTTTACCACTTCTAATTAAAGACGTAGCTATATTGTACAAACGTCTATAACTTAGAAAACTAATATTGGACTATCGGTCAACAGGTTGTCATGGTCGTGTTTAAAAATTGGTGGGCCATCAAAACAAAGCAGTTATAAAGATTGGCGCGAACTCTAATTGACACTGCACGTTGCACCATCAAACAAGGCCAATTGGACTCGTGGTAGTTGGGCACAAAGTTGTAAACGTTGTTTTGGTTGTTGTGGTCTGCATTAATGGTCTACGCCATCACTGCGCTCGAAAATGATGACTGCGAAATAAATAAAATATGACCATATCTATAAAAAAACAAGTTCCAAAGTTGTTTAGATGTTTACACGTTACATGTTTGGGAGTTCGTCACTCAATCGCGCAAAAACGGATAAATGGATTTGGGTAACATTATGTATTGAGGTAGCTTATTTGCTTATAGGTAGGTATCTTGCAAAAAGGTAGATGACTGATGTTTATATCGTTGAAACCAATAGCTTTGAGGAAGAATTTAAGTAAATATAATATGTTTTTTGAAAAAAATGTTTACGGCCTTACTATAAAACGCCGATCAAACCTTAGTCACTGTTTAAGATGCTCTGACAACTTCTCGCTGATGTGAAATGTCACGTGCGAGAACAAGACAGAGAAGTTAAAGCAGTGACTAAGTTTAAACGGCGTTTTATAGTAAGGCCGTTAAAGTTTAAAGTTTTAAATACTCTGTCCCTTTCCCACAAAACAAAAAATGACGCCTCGCCCCTGTACTTGTCATATACTTGCGAATACAAGGACAAGCTATACTTGTCAGAATATAATTTATATGGCGTACAGAGAAGTGACGTCATAATCTTCTCTATGTCAAGCATGATATTAAAATGCTTATAAGTTGCTTATTTTTGAACAGATTTTAATTTTGTTTTAATTAATCAGCTATCATAAAAAAACAGTCATCTAGCCTATTAACTAAGGAATGCAATCCCGATCCCGCGGGATCCCGATCTCGCGAGATCTCGTGTAATTTTTCGGGATCAATCCCGACGCATCATATGACGAGATCCCGTTCGAGATTGACGGGATTTGGCGGCAGTGGTTAGCGACGCTACACACGTCCACTCGCTTCGCTGACTGACGGCCGCGAGCGGCAAGAAACGCCAAACAGCGTTAGAAAACTATTCCGACTATTTCCGAATATTAGCGACAGGTGACGAGTGGGACAGATAATATAGAACTGTGTCGAGTAAGTGAGAAAGAAGTATATGCGCGCGGAGAGGCAGTCATCTGTTTGTTTACGTTCGTCATTGTTTTAGTTGTGCAGTTGTAGTGATATTTTTTTCTTAAATTTCGCATTTTTTATTGTTTATGTGAGTTAAATAAACAAAACTATTGGATTCTTATAAGTGTTAGTTTACACGTCCATATGATGTCAATCCATAAAATTTACACTAAATTGAATGCGAGAGCTGTTGCCAACCAGTGTTGAGTCGGCGATGGCATTCTCAGCAGCGGGGTACATTGCAACGGACATTAGATGCCGTTTAGCAGATGACACTATTAATACCCTTTGTTTTTTAAGGAGTCATTTTCAAAATCACTCGTAGGTAACTACTTCCTAATTCCCTTGAAATATGCTTATTGTTTTGATTACCTAACTTACCTAAGTTAATTTCTGTAAAACCTGATCAAGTTGGTAAGATTAAAGAATAAAGGTTTTTATTTTCTTTCGAGTAATATGTTATTTTAGTTAACCTCACTATCACAAACAAGCAGTTATTAGCTTTTTCAGTCATCCGAATTATTATTTTTTTAAACTAGACGGGATCCCGAAAATTCCGGGATCCCGCGGGATTGATATTTCTAATCCCGCGGGATCTCGAATTTGCAATCTCGAGTCGGGATTGCATTCCCTACTATTAACACAGTCTTCTATTTAACCCAGGAATTTTAGTTGAAACCGCGGGCACTGTTCAGTAACAGACCGTTTGTATTTTCAATAAATTGATCGAAGTTCAATTTGCATGTGGTAGCCGCTAAGCACTGAGGTTGTGGGTTCAAATCCCGGGCCCCTACCAATGAGCCTGATATGACTGTAGTTTATGTAAAAAAATTGATACAACTGGCTTGTCGGGGAAAGAAACATTGTGAGGAAACCAGCATAAGACAAAATATAAAATATATATATAATTAAATAAAAATGCAAATATAATTACATCTACGCAATATGTGGTTACCCTATCAAGTCTAGGTATAATACAATATGTAGGACACAATTATATACAAGCAATGTACTTGCAGAGCATTATGAGATACCTAGCTCATAATTACATAAGTATCTTACGAATGCATAATTTTATCGTACCTAACCTTGGAGGTTAGGTACGATAACATGGGATTGGAGCCCTAGGTAAAAAAAAAGGGGCTCGGTTAATCAAAGTACCTAACGCATAGCATGTTGGGCATGTCCCTATATAACGGTAACATTTACAGTCTAACACTTGTAGGCCAATATAATGCAGTTTTTTAAATGCTTGACTGCCATCTCGTCTGGTGTTAAACGAAGATGCGGTTTACGATGAACCACACTTACCTGAAGCAACCAATTTACTCGCGTCTTGAAGACACCCAGATTAAAATTATTGGCTATCTTTTCAGTTGCGGATCAAAGCTACTATTACTTTATGGCTCTTTGTACTGGCGTTCACTCAATTACAGCTATCTTTGCCGCTTTCTAACAACTGTGTACAATGCAATTATATCTACAGATTAAGCCGAAATAACTACCGATAAAACGCTAATTGCGAGCCTTCCCAAAACTGCCTATTTCTAAGGCAACTGTTTCTTATTATCTACTAGAGGTCCCCCGCGACTTCGTCCGCGTGCGAAAGTAATTCGGACCGCCCCCAGAATTATCCACTTTAAATCATTCCGAGCAAACTCTAGCGACTCTACCGACTCCACCGACTCTATTTCTTCTACTTTCTATAACAACAACCGTCAGCCATGTCAGAGGCCTTCGGGCGGCACATTAACTCTGACACTAGGGCCGGCCACTCAGCCTATACGAACTTACTTACTTTTTTTAAGTAGAATTTTGTTTTGTATGTTTTGACCAGTATTAAAAAGAAGCGTTGCTGTTAGCTAAAGTATGTTAAACTTATTTGTCCGAGTTATCTATATTTGCACGATGAATCTCTTCGGAGAAGCGTATCTCTGTGAATGTCCAAGGTTTTGGGAAACCTTAAATGGACAGAAACAAAGTAGGTACTGTCCATAAGGGTTATGCTATTTAAGGAGAGCTTATTGTCGAAGTAGTTAAAATGCTCGCACATCTCTACATCATTGAAGGCTAATGCTGAGATTACACGAGTTTCGAACTTTTCATTAGTAAAAGGCTCTGTCCTGAGTCCTGACTGATTGGCTGACTGACAGACAAGTCAGACAACGCACAGCCCAAACCGCTGGTCGTACAGACTTGAAATTTGGAGGGTGTATTCGTCTCGATGCGTAGGGTGTACTAAGAAAGGATTTATTTGAAATCGTCCCCTAAGAGGGGAGGGGGGGGGGGGGAAACGTTTGAATGAAAGTCCTGTGTTTTTGGATTTTAAGTCACGAAAATTTGGATTTGGATAGTTCATTTAAAATTAAAAATGCTGGTTTCAATTTTTTTTTGATAGGGACGATTTAAAGGGAGAAGGGGGGTGGAATGTTGCTATGGAAATTTCTTTGTTTTTGAAATTATAGTGATGAAAACTGATATTTGGGTAGTTCATTCAAGGGAGTTTGATTGGAGGGAGCGGGAGTAAAAAAAAGTGTTGAATTTTGTGAGCGGGCTGAATTTCTTCCTTACGCGGACGAAGTCGCGAGCGACCTCTAGTAGGTTTATATTAATATGACAATTGTCACTCAATAAATAGGATCGTGATTTATAATAGAAAAAGGTCATTCATTATCTGCCTGTTTAAAAGTCCACTACTGGACATAAGCCTACCCTGGAAGGGTTAACCGCATTGGGCCATGTGTACCACACTGCCCCAGTTGCGGGTTGGTGGATTCACATGCAGGTTTCCTCGATGAAACTCGCGATGTTTTTCATCACCGAAATGACAGTTTTATTAAAATCCGGACATACACTCCAAAGAGCTCAATGGTACGGGCTCAGGATTTGACTCCGCAACCTCACGATTTCAAGTCGATCGGTTTTAGTTTCCCAATTAGGCTACCATCACGTCATAATGATCATAAAAATAATACGAGCATTGAACTCTGTTGTTATTTTTTTGTTATTATCTGTGCGGTCGCACAGCTAAGTACTTTATAAATATTTACTCGTTTACAAAAGAAGGCCAAGACATTCAAAATGCCCAAACCGTGAAGGAGATCGATCCATTTCGTAAACAACATAATGACGAGTTTGTGTACACGCAACACAATGTGATTTTGAATCGAGGCTTTTCTATGCATTTCTTTCTTTGTTTTCCTACCTACTACAAGTATACGAGCGCGACGTTCGCCTCACGCCTGCCCATAACAATTCAGTAGCGGTGCCAGCATGAACCGATATCGATAAATCAAAAATATAGATGCTTTAAAGAAAATAACGATAACTGTAGCGATACTTCAAAAACATATTGATATGTATATCACTACTTTCAAATATCGGTGTAAAAGTATCGATAATTCGAGCGATACTCTTTACCGATACGGCGTGATGGCGACATTGCCAGATTTCTCGGCTCTTCGGTGCGGAGTGGCAACAGCACCCGCAGCGCGGGGATTCTCTTTATTTGAGCGCGGCTTGCCTCTCAGGCCTCGACGTTTTCTTTGTTTCTAAATAACAAAATATTTAAAAAATATATGAATAGGGCGCTAAAGAAAAAATCATGTTTATAGACATTTTGATTTGAAACTAATAAAAACCCCGCATGGATAATTTGGTTTTCAGTAGGTGGTACAACGAATTAAAATGAACTATGAAAATACCGATGCAATTTCGCTTTAAGATTTTTGGCAAGATTTTTGGTTGCCATGACCTCACGCTTGGCATGCGGTTTGTTTAATATACAGGTAATGGAAAAACGTTTTTTTTTAATAGTCCGGCAGCTATCGTTAGACCAGGCTCCGCAGATGGCTAACTAGCACGCACTTTTTTTGTGTTTTAAACACCCTTTCCATATCGACAGAGTTGCCCCACAGGGGCAGTCCATCTTGTTTCGATACTGACAGTAATTGCCTAATCGCATATACAAACCGGTCTAACCTCTTGGAGTCTAACCTAATGTTCTTGGAGGATTTAGCTCCTCTCTCTTCTATACGACACTTCCAACTGCAGTTCTTGTCAAACACCATACCTAGGAACTTACACGTATTCACCTGTTCAACCAATGTAAACTGATATGTTATATTTAATTTATTATGTTTAGTTTGATAGGATTGGAATTGCATAACCTTAGTTTTATTTATATTGATGTTTAAATGTTTTTTTTAACTAACGTATGATCTTTTGATTTTATAACAACTGTAATATCATCTGCGTGTAGAATGCATTTATGTTTAGTAACACCGGGGATGTCGTTTATGTAATAATTAAAAGAAATAGGTCCGACTATGCTTCCCTGAGGTACTACTGTATTCATTATTTCAATATTTGATCGGTATATATTTTTGTGTCCATTTGTACTGTCAGTTACTAATAGCACCATTTCGTTCGTTAACACGAAAAGTAATTAGTAAGGAAACAGGAGTTCTTCTTCGTGGCGAAGGCGCGCTTCTTCTATCTTTTCTACACAATTTAATTAGTGATCGTACACTGCTTGAGTCGAGGTGGCGTCGGGGAGGGGCTAAGGCGGCCGCGCGGCGCAGGCGCCCCCGCCTTGTATCTTCTACCACGCCGCCGCGAGCCGCCTCGTCTTTGGTAGTGTGTTCTGCGCCTTAGGGAGATGAAAAAATGTAATGAAAAGGTACCCCTAGAAGCTGGCCCCCTTACCTACGCTATAACAAACCATCTCGTGTCCATTCACCTTACCAAACAAATGCAAAATAAAGAAGATGCATATGCCAATCGAAAAAAGTGAAACCGTAGAAGGTTATTGACACAGTCATTTTGTTTTGTTGTTTCCGCGCGCGCCTTTTGTAACCTCGCGCCCTTAGGTAGAGGCACGTGCCTAGTTTGCCATAAGGATAATCCGCCACTGCTTATACAGGGTTAGTGGTAACCAATTAGCATCCTTTTAAGGGCATATTCTGTACATTAAAACAAACAACTTTTACTAAGGGGCCAACATTGAAATCACTGATATGAACCTTAAAATAATATATATATGTGTATTATCATATATTATCATATTTATAGATTCTGGATATCTGTTGATCAGAGCGAAAACCGAAAATAGCCTATTGACCTATTTAATTTAGTTTTAAATAGCTGACTAGTTTATTTATTTAATATGAATTTGTATGTTTTAACTTTGCTTTTATTATTATTTTATATTACTATGGGTTATGTGCCTGAAATAAACGTCTTTATTATTATGATTATTATCACAAAAAAAACAGTACCATACAAAAAGTTCAACGACCTTGGGCAAAATGTATGGAACAGCTGTTCTTTGTTCGCTATTTTAAGGTTGGCCCCATAGTAAATGTTGTTCAGGATATACATAGGTACTCTTCAGTATTACCATAGATTAAGCATGCTAGTATACTTAATCCATGGTATTACTACGCCTTTTTGTAACACGTTGTAAAATGCACAATAACTTGTTTTGTTCGTTGTCGGTGGCATGGAATCGTCGGTGCGCGAGTCCGACTCGATTTTGATTAAAAACGAAAAAATAAAAACGGCAAATAATTCACAGCTGTATAGCTGTGAATAAATTTCCGCTCCAAAACCAGAGAGATAAGTCTTATTCAACACACAAAGTAAGTCACGGTCAAGTGTAAGTCATGTACCATTAAAATAATGGCACTTTAACAAGAATTTTCTACAGAGTTTTGAAAACAACTATCTATCTATATATATACAGGGTTAGTTCTAATCAGTTAGCATCCTTTTAAGGGAATATTCTGTACATCAAAACAGACAACTTTTACTACGGGACCAACATTGAAATTGCAAAAAAAGAAACAGCTGTTCCATACATTCTGCCCAAGGTCGATGTACTTTTTTTATGGAACAGCTGATAATTTTTTCGTGATATCAATGTTGGTCCCATAGTAAAAGTTATTTGTTGTGATGTACAGAATATGCCTTTAAAAGGATGCTAACTGATTAGAACTAGCCCTGTATATAAAAGCAATGATATTATATGTATTTACCTCAATGTATAAAAGGCTATGTCCTGACTGATTGACTGACAGACAACGCACAGTCCAAACCGCTGGTCGTACAGACTTGGGGGGGTTGGTAGAGTTGGTACAGTCCGTAGAGTTGGTAGAGTCGATAGAGTTTTGGGGCTAAAAAATGCTCGGGTTGATTTTAAAGTGGTGAATTTTGGGAGCGGGCCGAATTTCTTCCGTACGCGGGCGACCTCTAGTATAGGTATAATATAATAACTCGACTTACAATCACCATAACTATTATACTATGTAGGTACGTACTTATTATTAAAAAGTTTGCCGCCACGCCCTGGTCAGATTTTAAGTAAGACAGAACGAGTCACAGACCTGCCTGCAGTAGAGTTTCGATATTGCCGTATAATTGGGCTCATGGTCACCAAAAATACATGTCACAGAAACTTATTGGAATTTTTTGCGGGGCGTCTAGCCTGACTAAAGACATTTTTACAAGAGCTGCAAAGTAAAATAGTAAAAAAACACTTGGGCACCCTAGTCACTAGACTTGTGACTAGGGTTCCCAATCGTTCAGATTTATCCGAATAGTGACCGAATTTACGATTGAAACAAAAAAAACTGCACGAAGAACGAAATAAGTTACAGGACTTTATTATAGAACATTTATACGAGAAAGCGGGAGAGCCGAGACGCGGGTATTTTTTAAACAGCCGGTATTTGTGGCCTGGTACACCTATCCCTACCAAAGTATCCCTACTGGTAGGGATAGGTGGGAAAAAAGACATAGATCTACCGGTAACAATAAGTGGAAAGCTACGGGCTGGTACACCTATCCCTACCAAGGTATCCCTACTGGTAGGGATAGGTGGGAAAAAAAACATAGATCTACCGGTACTTAATAATAAGTGGAAAGCTACGGCCTGGTACACCTATCCCTACCAAGGTATCCCAACTGGTAGGGATAGGTGGCCTGTTACACCTATCCTTACCAAGGTATCCCTACTCGTAGGGATAGTAGGAAAAAAAAACATAGATCTACCGGTAGCGATAAGCTTGAAATCTTTAGTCCACTTAAACCTACTTAATAAATGAACAAAAAAAATGGTCTGTTATATATATTTTTTTCGCGAATTCGGCGTTCGCTCTGTTTTAAAAGTTGTTCACTATATATATTAAAAGCAATGACCTCCTGTCGCCTTAGTAATGCTGTTTCGCTTTTAAAATAGACTCTAAACTCGCCAAAACGATCTGAATGGTCACTCGCGACTATGAGAGGTTTACTATTGCCATTGCAGAGTTCCATTATCTATCTCCTGATTTTATCATCAAATCAGCTCGATGGTATCAAAGTATTGTACCTATTGGCTGCAAAATTTCATATCGATACGATACTAGAAGTAGGTTATAATCTAAAGTCTTCCAAAATTTATTTTGAGGGATTTTCCATTCATGTTTTTTTTTAATGTAGCCTCCTTCAACTCGATAGCGGAGACTAAACGTGCCGCAGTCAAAAACTGCAGAATATTTTTGATATGTGGCACATGACAATAACAGCCACGTCTAGTCAGCGCCATCTACAATTTTTTTTTATTGCCTGTCTGTAAATCGCCCTAAAAGCGTGGTAAAAAGGCAGTAAAAAGGCTTTTGTTTAGCTGCTCTATTGTAAAACGTCACTTATTGTGTTAAAATATGCCAGTGATACATACCTATAAATAAAGGAACCATTATAACATAATTGTATTCTTAAAAAGTATTATTTTTGTTCAATAGTAACTCTACAGATTTCATAATTCTTGTATAAACAGTTCTAATATATAATTATTGGGATGCTGTTCAATCACGTATGATATTTAAGGGATATATAGATATATATACAATTATACATAGGAGTATAGATAAGAGTGACCGAATGTTGACGGCCTACACTTACGAATGTTCAAGCGACGCCGACGCGACGTGAGAATTTTTATGCAAATTGAACAGTTTACAAAACACTGGTGCCACAGACAGAGCACGTTATAAAGGCAAGTCCTTAACCTTAGCTCAGTAATGGAAATCTGCAAGCCAGTTTTCGCAACTTGCTTTAAACACAGATTGAATAAAACAAGACATTACAAAAAACATTTATTAAAACAAATAAAACCGAAAAAAAAAACAAAAAATTACGAAATCTATAACATTAATATACAAGGTTAGTGGTAATCAGTTAGCATCATTTTCAGGGCATATTCTGTACATCAAAACAAACAACTTTTACTATGGGGCCAACATTGAAATCGCGAATAAGTTATCAGCTGTTCCATGAAAAACGTTCATCGACCTTGGGCAAAATGTATGGATCAGCTATTTTTTTTGCGATTTCAGTTGTGGCCCGATAGTAAAAGTTGTTTGTTTTGACGTACAGAATATGCCCTCAGATTAACCACCCATGAGAAAGCTATAGCAACGCCCGTGCTCATCATTACGAACAACTTTTACTACGGGCCAACCCAAAAACCGAGAAAACAAAACAGCAGCGGTTCTATACAAAAAGCTCATTGGCGTTGGACAAAATGTACGGAACTGCCGTTTCTTCGCTATTTCTAGGTTGGCCCCATAGTAAAACTTGTTTATTTGTCGAACCTTTTTATTACACATAGTATACATAACCTACTACGTTTTTTATAACTTATTTACAGACCATAGACATGGAGTCAAAAGCATCCATCAGGGAATTCTACTCCGGAAGGAGCATTCTGGTGACAGGAGGCACGGGATTCATGGGCAAGGTGTTGATAGAGAAGTTGCTCTATTCCATTCCTGACATTGGGAACATTTACATCTTGATGAGGCCAAAAAGAGGCAAGTCAGTCTCGCAGCGGTTTGAAGATATGCAGCGGTTGCCTGTAAGTATTTGAAGGCTAATAAAAACCCTGAAAGAGTAAGAGAATTGACATAAGAACTAAGTGAGAACGAGAGGAAAAACTTTTTACTGTACGCAAGCCTATTGCCCAGTTAGCAAGCGAATACCCTTAGTAAAAAAATATGACTAATTTATGAGATAGGCGGAACGGTATAACTAAGCCCTAAGCGGATCTTATTGTATTCACCATCGTAAACAACTTATACCATAAGACCTTCAAAATCGCAAAAAAAACTAATGTTAGGCAAAAACCTTAGGCAAAATGTCTGGAACAGCTGATTATTTATTCTCAAATACAGGGTTAACCCCCTTGTAAAAAAACACAATAAGTCCTTGATGACCTCCTTTCGGCTTAGTACTACCGTTACGCGTTGTCATTAAACTTGGCATATATTACTGCATGAGGTGTACACCCCTTGAAAAGCGAAGGCCCTACCTCTTATCTCTTCAGTGGTGTACACGACGTACCTGCGCAGGCTCACCTTCTCCATGCCGACAATTTGACAACTTGTTTGCCGGCTACTGTACCTTTTAAGTATATTTAAGGTCCGTCTTGGTCGGCAGCAAATCAGATGATTAGTAGACATGTATAAATTTACCACCCCACTATTTAATATAAATTAAGTCATTAACGCAAGTAGTGTGTATACTAAGTCAAGCGGCCAATAAAACGGGTGTATTTTGGTGGTCCCAAGGATTAAACCACGTTGTAAATATTTTTTTGAGATTAAACGCCGGGAACGCAAAGGCAAACTTGAGCGTTTAATTCAAGGTTCTTCTTTAGGGGATCATTCTGCCCGTTCAGTTGTAATCTGAATCCCTATCAATAAATACAAAAAAATAGAAAAAAAAAAATCGGTGGACATTTCACACAGCGCCATCTAGCCCCAAACTAAGCAAAGCTTGTACAATGGAAGCTTATTAAAATACTTAACAATTTACTTTTCCCGCTGCCGGCGGCACTCTAGGTTTAGGTTTTTTATAACATTTTTTTTTTTTAATTTATATTGTAAAAAACTTCGATTAAAGTCAGCAAGTTGGTTATATAAAAATCTACATTTGTATCCTTAGTCTTAGTCAACTACCGTTAATACAAATGTTTTTTTTTTGTTGTATAAGTTGTGTATGGTTTTAATTGGACTTTAGGTTCACAGTGCTCTATTTACTATGTTATTTTCTTGATATAAGATAGCCTTTAGTCTGTAACTGAACCTTATTAAATAAATTTGGTTGGTTTGGTTGGTTTTGGTAGCAAGTTGGTTATATAAAAATCTACATTTGTATCCTTAGTCTTAGTCAACTACCGTTAATACAAATGTTTTTTTTTTCTTTTATAAGTTGTGTATGGTTTTAATTAGACTTTAGGTTCACAGTGCTCTATTTACTATGTTATTTTCTTGATATAAGATAGCCTTTAGTCTGTAACTGAACCTTATTAAATAAATTTGGTTGGTTTGGTTGGTTTTGGTAGCAAGTTGGTTATATAAAAATCTACATTTGTATCCTTAGTCTTAGTCAACTACCGTTAATACAAATGTTTTTTTTTCTTTTATAAGTTGTGTATGGTTTTAATTAGACTTTAGGTTCACAGTGCTCTATTTACTATGTTATTTTCTTGATATAAGATAGCCTTTAGTCTGTAACTGAACCTTATTAAATAAATTTGGTTGGTTTGGTTGGTTTTGGTAGCAAGTTGGTTATATAAAAATCTACATTTGTATCCTTAGTCTTAGTCAACTACCGTTAATACAAATGTTTTTTTTTCTTTTATAAGTTGTGTATGGTTTTAATTGGACTTTTGGTTCACAGTGCTCTATTTACTATGTTATTTTCTTGATATAAGATAGCCTTTAGTCTGTAACTGAACCTTATTAAATAAATTTAAAAAAAAAACAATTGTGAATATAATAATAATGTAATATATACTTAAGAACAACAATATAATATTACTTAATACAATAAGAAATACCTTCCTATTAGCTACGCATTAATGCTCTTTCTCCATTTATGTGGGTAAAGTGGGATGGTAGATTTATATCTACAGTATTATTATACAAGACCTTGATGTCATAACAATGCCCTTAAAAACAATTAGACTAATTTGCGGACTTGCTGCCGACCAAGACGGGCCATCAATAAACAAGAGAGGAAAACAAACTCTTTCCCTTTTACGAGCTCATTGTCCAAACGGCCACGGTACACAACCAAATCCGTCTGTTATTATATTTTTAGTTATTCGACCGCATAAGGAACGAAAGACCAAGCGCACTCAAAAAACTGAAAGTACTGCAAGGGGACGTACTATTTGAAGATTTCGGTTTATCGAATCTGGAAATTGAAAACTTGGGCAAAGAAATAACCGTACTGTTCCATTTCGCTGCTACCTTGCGCTTGGAAGCCCCCTTGAGAGATAACGTAAACATGAACACGTCTGGAACTCTAAGGACCATTAAAGTGGCGAAAAGATTTAAAAACTTGGCTGTATTTGTCCACCTCTCTACAGCGTTTTGCTATCCGGACTACGAGGTTTTGGAAGAAAAGGTAAGCATTGAGCGCAATACTATTATGTTATCTGTAGCCTATTGAAGTCTTGGAGGATTTAGCTGATTGAAGTATACTACATAAAAAGCCATAAATATGGGTTTTCCATGGCTTTGGCTATTAAAGAAACCTAGAGGTCATGTAATATTAAAATTAAAATACACTGTACAGAGTTATTGGTAACTAGAGGTGTCTTTTCTTTGGTACATCAAGGCAAACTTCTTGGAACTTTTCTTCTACATACAACTTTTGTTAATTGAATAATATAACATTTTTTTAGAACTACAGTTCTAAATCGTTTTAGTTCTACGCAAACTTATGCAGTCACAGTTTAAGCACCGTGCCGCACCGTTAATAGTTAATAGTAAATCAAGCAACAATAATTATTTTTGTAAAATGTATTACGTATTGACAAAAGTTGTTTGTCTTGATGTTTTAAAGGGCAAGTTACCAATATCCCTGTATAGAAGTGAACTTTTAGCCCGCTTTTGACCCCTGACGTTGTCTCCCTTGTAAAAGCCATTCTCGTAAAAAATCTGCACATCATATTGTATGGTAACCGTTAGGTTTCAGCTTAGTAGCTTCGTAGGTCTGTTTTGGGCTGGCGGCGGCGTGACGCTTACCACCAGGCCAATGTCTCGCTAGTCTCGTCTCTTAATTGTATATAAAAAAAGAGTACATAAATGGTTATGCAGCTCGCAGGGCTTGCAAGTTGAAGTGGCAATGGGCAGGCCAAATTGCTCGAAGAACTGATAACCTATGGGGAAGAAAAGTTCTTGAGTGGCGACCGCGAACCGTAACGTAGCGTAGGAAGGCCTCCCACTAACCACCACCGAAGACATTGTAAAAGTCGCGGGCAACCGGTGGATACAAATGGCAGGTTGTCGTACAGCGTGGCGGTCCAAGGAGGAGGCATTCGTTCAGCAGTGGACGTCTCCGTGCGATGATGATGAGGATAATGAAATGGCTATGTTCTTTCAGATCCACTTGCCTCCAACGAAGCCCGAAAACGTGATAAAACTGGTCGAGTGGCTTAATGATAAGCAGCTGCAGCTTCTAAATCCGTCACTTCTTGGCCCTCATCCGAACTGCTACACCTTCTCCAAACGCCTGGCGGAGAACGTGGTGGAACAGGCTTACCCTGACTTGCCTATTGTCATCGCTCGTCCAAGCATAGGTAAGCCACTCACATTCTGGAGGCGGGCACCAAGGGGATAAAGCATTGCGTCACGGGCGGCTTATTGGACGTGACGGGACTCTTAACTCCCAAACGTAGGTATCCCAAATACCTGGGAAGTTAAATGGGAGCTTAAGCCTCATTTTTTTTATTTAATAAAATATTGGTGGACATTTTTCATACAGCGCCATTTATACCCCATACCAAGCAAAGCTTGTATTATGGAAACCAGATACCTAATAGAATACTTATATATTATATTATATATGTAAATACATATCTATACATAGACATACCAACACCCAGACACATGACAAACATCTATGTTCGCCACATACATGTTTGTCCTGGGATCCCACGCCCTAAAGCTCTGAAGGCCGACATGCTACCAACTGAGCTATAAAGCAGTCAATCTCTAAAAAGAACTCTAGCATTTTCCTCGCTGTTATGATCCGCGGCCTGATGGCTAAAGGTTGTTCAAGCGAAGCGCTAGTTATTCATTGACTGTAGATATTAACGCCTGACAGAAATGTTAGAGAAGCTGCTCCTCAATAGGAGTCGAGTCGATTACGTGACGACTGTCCAACTAAGGTTCCTTCACCTACCCAGTTCGCAGCTGTGAACCCTCACAACTCGACTTCACTTTGATGCCAGTCTGTTCTAGCCTTTGATCAGATCTTGAACTGGACTAGTCTCTCGCACATGGGATACTTCACTTCAACAGCCGGAAGACGACTACTGCTGGATGAATGCCTGCCCCTCCCCCCCCCCCCCCTTTCCTTTGTATGTATGTTTCTTTGGTGTGAGCAATAAAGAATTAATCTATCTATCTATAGGGAGGGGTTGGCATAATCCCCACGCTTGGCTTGCTTACCACATTTAACTAAGAGGACGCTGCTGCCCGTCCTCCGGCGGTTCTGGATGCAGTTTAGGACATACCCAGGTCCCACGTGGGACACTAAATTCTCATAATTATTTCCAGTGTGTCCCGCGTATAAGGAGCCTCTGCCAGGTTGGGTGGACAACTTGAATGGGCCGGTTGGAGTGATGATTGGAGCGGGGAAGGGGGTCATCCGCACCATGCTGTGTGACGGCAGTCTTACCGCCCAGGTCATACCCGTGGATACTGCCATCAACGCCATCGTGGCGATAGGCATGTTTGAAGGCACGAAGAAAGAGAAGTAAGTAAAAAAATACAAAGAATCATAATAAATTCTTCGACAGCTATAATATTTACAGAGCATAGATAAGTAGGCAATCATTTGGTTTGATTTGACGACCCTTTTGGTTTTTTTTGTCCCATACAAGTTTTCGAATATTTGTAAACGTAAAATGTTAGAGAAAAATATTACGAGGTATTTTTTCAGGTCTGAAGTAGTTCCAGTGTACAATGTGAACATCGGGCATCAGAAGCCGACAACTTGGGGCGAAGTACTCAACGTGGGGAAAGAGTATGGGCGCCGATACCCCCTTGCCTGGCCCTTGTGGTACCCCAACGGAGACATCACTACAAATCACACACTACATGAATTCAGACGCATCCTCTACCACATGCTGCCTGCTTTCTGCATCGACCTACTTCTGTTCTTATTGGGCCAGAAGAAATTGTAAGAATTTGACATATTTTATTGAATATATTTGTTTAGGATTATGTACTCACTAACTGTCGTATACTGTATCTCTGGTGTATTTCTACTGTGTTTGTTTGGGTATATATATGTATGTGTGTTTGTGTGTGTGTGTGTGTGTGTGTTTGGTCGTGTGTGGTTCACTGGAAATCCACTAGATAAATAAATAAAATATTGGGGGACATTTTTACACACAGCGCCATCTAGCTATAGCCTCATACTTAGCAAAGCTTGTATTATGGAAACTAGATAGCTGACAGAATACTTATATTTACTTTTATGTTTCCTCGTAAATACATACTTATATTACATACATACTTAAATAATACAGATATACAGTATACAAAGTATCCGCAAAGTAACGCAATTCAAGTCAATTAGGTACAAATAATATAAATAAATAAATATAAGAATAATGTTAATAAAGATGTTATAGGCTGAATAAATTACCAACCAAGAGTATTCTTCTATGATTATTCCATTATCATCATAACAGCCTATGATGATGGCGACAGCAGGCAGCGGTTCTAACAGTTGTCTTACGTACATAGTCTTAGTATGTAACATATGTTATCAAATGTTGTAATGGCTGAGAAAATCTGAGCCAATTATTGGTGTGCTGACATCTGCTATAAAATTACACTGGAATGCTCGGCGTAGCCCTAAGTTGTTTAGGTATGTTATTATCTTCATACTAACTAACTCTTCATCCTACACTATGTTTGCCGATTCGTGATTCGTGACTTCTATGATTTTATTTATGTTTTTGTTATTATCGGGAGCACACTTCACAGCATATTTGATTAAAATGTCGTTATTAATAATTATAAAACTATGTTACTGTAAACAGCCCTGTTAGCTTAAACAGACGAGACAGCCTGAGACGTTGGAGTCAATCGAGGAACGTAGGAGAATCATTGGCAACGACTGTCTAGTTCGGACCAAGCTACAAAGCCTCTATTATCGTCGAAAAGTAGCTAGCCTATCGGTATTTTATCGGATACATTTCGGAGAGTGTGCATCGGATTTGCATGATCTTATTACCCCCGCCAGGACCTCGAAAAAGCGACACCGTTTTATGGTTGATACACCAAAAACTCGTACGAAACGGTTTGATTCCACTTTCTTTATTCGAACTGCTAAACAGTGGAATGCGCTGCCCGAGTGGATATTTCCCGATAATTATAATCTGGGTGTCTTCAAGTCGCGAGTGAATCGGTTTCTTCTAGGCAAGCCTGCTCCATCGAAGACTGCATCTTCGTTTATCATCTGACGAGCTGGCAGTCAAACGCAAGTCTATAAAAATAATTTTAAAGAAAAACAGCGTTCAGCGTTATGAGTTCAAAATTCTAAAAAAGTTAAAATTCTTATTTCAGCATGGTGCGCATCCAGGACAGGATCAGTCAAGGTTTAGAAGTGCTCCAGTACTTTACAATGCGTCCGTGGAAGTTCCCTTGCCCCAACTTTGATAGCATCCATGAGAAACTATCTCCGGAGGAGCAGGAGATCTTCAAAACCGACCTGACGAGCGTCGACCGAGACAAATATATGGAGACCTGCGTCGAAGGCGGAAGAGTTTTCTGCTTAAAGGAAGATCCAACGAAGATTACCGTGAACCGGTCTTACCATAACTTGTAAGTTTAATTTATTATATATCCGCCCCTTCGTCCAGCAGTGGATGTCTTCTGGTTGATAATGTGATTTAATAGTGTAGTAGGTACTGGAAATGAAATGACTCTGCATTAAGTAAGTTAATTAATTGTTCTAGTTTCTATAACAACAACCGCCAGCCATGTCAGAGGCCTTCGGGCGGCACATTAACTCTGACACTAGGGCTGGCCACTCAGCCTATACGAACTTACTTACTTTACTCTGCATTGTAAAACATACAAAAGTAGAATGTGTACTCAGTGACTCGAACTTGTACAACGTTATTATTAGTATAGAGAAAAACCGAAAAACCCTAAAAGTTTATATTTAAGTCAAAAGTATGTAAAGCTCGCAAAGTTACGCTATTGCTAAGTTGGCCTGTTGTTCCCACAAAGCATGGTCACCGTAACGCAAGCTGTTTGTTGACGTACGGCGGGGATGCGCCGCCGCCGCATCAAAGGGTTGCCGCCGCAGCGGCGATCTATTGATTAGCGTTAAATAATTGTGTCCAAATTGCACTCTTTTTTAAACATTTTTGGGTAGTTAATGTAACGTGGAGTAAAAACTATACCAATCGATTCTCCTAGTAATTCTGAACAAACTACTTTCAGGTTTGCACTATTCTAAAAATAACAGTGTATAGCACTACCACTACTATATCTATACAGGGCTAGTTCTAATCATTTAGCATCCTTTTAAGGGCATATTCTGTACATCAAAACAAACAAGTTTTACTATGGGGCCAACATTGAAATCGCGAAAAAAATATCAGCTGATCCCACACAAAGTTCATCGACCTTGGGCAAATGTATGGAACAGATGTTTTTTTTGCTATTTCAATGTTTGTCCCGTAGTAAAAGTTGTTTGTTTTGATGTACAGAATATGCCCTTAAAAGGATGCTAACTGATTAGAACTAACCCTGGATAGATCTTAGGGATCCTACTACGGCAATATACTTACGTACTTATACGTATTTTTTTGCGATTTCAGGGTTGGCCCCATAGTAAAAGTTATTCATAATGATGAGTAGGCTAAGATATTTTTACTTCAACTCACTGTGAGCAGGTACATACATACATATATACCCTATACCCTGTTACCTTTTTTTTTTCTATTTATACCCTTCAGCAACGATCTTATATGTTATCTTATATGTTACGATCTTATGTGTAAGATCGTTGCCCTTCAGTATTGTTGAACCTCTTTGTTACACATTGTATAGCCTGTTGAAAGATGTAGTATATGATCTCGGAGGAACGATTTCCCTCTTATTTGATAGAGCATATATTAACCCCTCTATTAAGAGGGAGGCCTTCGTCCAGCAGTGGACGTTTTATGGCTGACGACGCGACGTATGATAGAGCATGCTTGCTAGAAGAAACTGCTTCACTCTGCTTAGCGGGCGCAAGCATTGTTGGTCATTGATTTTATTACCATCACCCACTGCTAGGTAAATGTCTTATTTTTTGTTAATTCCCAGACATTATCTTTATGCATCGTAATATTGCTGCTGATTTCATTAGTTTCACATTTCCCATTATTAATCGAGCAATTTGATGTAACTACTTTGAAGAATGCTTCCTCTAATTGGATACAGTTTCGCAATGTCTACTTAGTCAACTTAGTTGTATAATTTGCTATTTCATTGTAACTATTGGTTACATTAGCTTTCCCAATAACCGAACGTTGATAGGAATGTACATTTCGACCTTATTCATATCGGGAGTATTACAACACTAGTATAGCATGGTTATAGTCATCGCAATTGTTTAATTTTTGACAAGTATTAGAATGCCAATAAAATATTTGTACACCTAATTTAGGTAGAATATTTGGTACATAATTACAATTAAGACCTAAAATTAAGACAATATTCTAACAAATAAACTGATTTTGTTTTTTTTGATTTGATTCGCATGCTGCATTGACTGTGTACCGCCTTGACTAAATGTAAGCCCTATTCAATGTCGCGTTAAGCAGAATTTTAAATGCGAACCGTGATTGGTACATAGTGTGGGACAAAATATATATCGACGTCATGCACATGCCGAAACTTAACACCTCTGTGGTGTGAGGTGGTCTAAGGGTGTGAGCCACTTGCTGATTGCTGAGTATGCATGAATTATTTATTTCATAGTTCTGTATGAACAAACTCACTGGTTAATATCTCATTAAGAGTGCGACTAATGCCAGAAAAATAACAGATTTCACCCGCGCGTCTCGCATTAGTTTAGAGTCGAAAATCGCATGATACAATTGATGATGATGATGGCTTTGAGCAATTTAGGTGGGATATATTTAATTAGTCAAAATGTAGGCATGAAAAAAAAAAATAAATGCCTACTGTACTAAAACATTAGTTTGGCTTTGTAATTCGTAAAAAATAATGTGATGCTGTCGCTGATAATTTAGAGCATTTGAATTAAAACAGTTTTTTTTTGTTGGTAATTTGTATATTTTTTTAAAAATAAACCAGATATTTTACAAAATTCTATTCGGTTACTCGGCTTCTTTAGGGTTTTCCCCTACCTATAGTATTTTTTTAATCTGAATATTTACATTCTTTATCATTAAACTATGTGTTTAAAAATACACCTTTTACTTACTTTTGGCATTAGTCGCCCCCTTAAGGAAAAATTATCGTCTGTATGATATCGAACAGTGAGATAATGTTAGTCTTTAAGACAAAGTGACGGCATCTGAAACACTTGATATTTGTACAACGCTCTATCGGTTTACAATAACTTTGCAATACAGAACGGTTAAATAGCATGTTAAGTTTATTTTCTGGAAAAGTATTTAGATAGCGAAGTTATGCGACTAGGGCGCTGATAGAACAGCTATTTTAAACAAAGTCGCCGTTTTCATAACTAGTTCAGTCACGGAAAGGTAAACCTGGACCGATTGTATTGAATAAGCGAAACTATGAAATAAGGTATGCAATTTTGTATCTATTAAAGTGGAATCGTTAAAAATACATACGTTGTCAGTTTAATTAGGAAACAATAGTAAAAAAATATTGAAGCCAGCATTATATTTTTGATGAAGCATGTAGAAACCTAAACGATTAAGGCCTTACTTAAAAAAACTTTTCAACCGTTAGTCACTGCTTAAGATGCTCTGCCATCTTCTCTCTGACGTGAAGTTGCACGTGCTAGAAAAGGACAGAGAAGTTTAAGCAGTGACTAAGAGAATCGAGATTATTTTAGGTAAGGCCGTTATAGTTGATTATGATAATAACATAAAACATCATTGATGATAGACGTCAAAGCTCGAATCAGTTCTCAAGCTTATTTCAGGTGAGGCCTGCTTGAAGCGGAAACTTCAGATCTAGTGAAACATATAATATCATTGATGATAATGTTTAACCAGGATAGGTAAAAATAGAATTATGTATTAATTAATAGATATCAATAAACAAAAAACTGCTTCACTCTGCTTCGCTAAGTTGTACTGACATTGACAGCCCAATGACAGCAAAAAGATCTTCTCAATATTCTAATAATAAACTTGACACTGGCAGAATGCACAACGTGCGATGCCAAGAACTAAGAAAAAAAATATATATTTATTCTAATATAGTTTAATTTTTTCCAGCCTCTACGTGCTTGACTGGGTGGTGAAGATCTTCTTCTGGCTTTACGTCATGTCGTACGTCGCGACGTGGTCCGAACCAGTGAGAGACCTGCTGGAAATGGGGCAACCTGTAGTCAAACATTTGCCTTTTGTTGGACATGCCGTCTTCAAGAACCACTAAAAAATATTACACCACTAAAAACTGATCTGCAGTCAGACTATAAAAATAAATCCCAGTCAGCAGTTTTTGGCACAGAACAGTCAAGTGCTGGCGGGGGTAGATTTTTTTAATCAAATGTTTCAAATTTGCAATTCGCAAAGCAGAATGTCTTTCAACATTTCTTTTGTGGGAAAACACATTTGAATGTATCAAATATTATTTCTCTGAAACAGAAACAAACGAAAAATGTGTAGGTACATACAGCGACAATGATAATGGAATGGACGGGCCCAGCGCTTGCAAATCGTTCAAAATTAACAAGTCAACACAATCAAGCCTTTGACAGCCTTCTAGCTCAGTTGGTAGCATGTCTGCGTTCAGAGCTGTAAGGCGTGGGTTCGATCCCCACCCAGGACAAAAATTTATGTGACGAACATAGATGTTTATTCTGTGTCTGGGTGTAGTATGTATTATAAGTATGTATTTACGAAAAAAAATGTAGATGAGTATTCTATCAGCTATCTGGTTTCCATAATACAAGCTTTGCTTAGTATGGGGCTAGATGGCGCTGTGTGTAAAATGTCCCACAATATTTATTTTTTATATTTATAAGCATACCTAGCTAAAAGTATGCATATTACATTTGCCAGAAAATATAAATAGCGAATCTAATTACTGCATGACAAAAAGAAAACACATCATGTACATGTACATGTATTAGAAGTTTGTATTGTCGTATCGTACGGCCCGCATGTCGCAAAGACAGAGTATGACTGACGCGAGAGGAGAGCCGGCGCTCAACATATACGGCCTTACTTAAAAAAACTTCTCAACCGTTAGTCACTGCTTAAGACGCTCTGCCATCTTCTCTCTGACGTGAAGTTGCACGTGCTAGAAAAGGACAGAGAAGTTTAAGCAGTGACGGATCGAGATTATTTTAGGTAAGGCTGTAAGTCTTCAAAATCCGTGCGCTTATTTCCCGTCATCATTATCATTGTCGCTGGGTACATAATACTAAACATGTGATGGAACATATAAGGTTAATACCATGGAGGATTCTTCTAAATTACTCTGTGGTTAATACCAATCTTGGTCATAACCTGTATGTATTAGCATCCTTTTAAGGGCATATTCTGTACATCAAAACAAACAACTTTTACTATGGGGCCAAATCGAATAGAAATCGCGAAAAAATTATCAGCTGTTCCATACAAAAAGTTCATCGACCTTAGGCAGAATGTATGGAACAGCTGTTTTTTTGCGATTTCCATGTTGGCCCCATAGTAAAAGTTGTTTGTTTTGAAGTACAGAAAAATGCTACCTGATTAGGATTAACACTGTATATATGAAAAATGTATGGATGAAAACTACTTTATTAACACATTTTTTCTTGATTACTTATATTTGCTGGTTGTTTTAGGCAACCCACTTTTTTTTCAAAATGTATGTCTGTGTATAAAATGTATGTATGTAAATGTGTTGGTACTCTATCCAAATAATATAGGTATAACTTTCATTTTGCTACGCAATTTTGTATGTAGCTAGGCTAAATAAAAACAATAAATATGTGTTAGGTAGGTATGTTAGGGTATCTCTTATCTACTATAAAGTTTTTATTTGTCGGTAGGTTTTTGTAGTGGTAGGAGTCTAACTGCAGAGTCCACCTGCGGAAGTACCACACCTTTGCCAGTTATTCAAATGCCAAGTAGTAGTGTGCAAGCATTACTGTGTTCCGGTTTGAAGCGCAATGTTACCAGAGAAATTACTGGGTATGAAGAGATTTTTTAACATCTGATATCTTAAGGTGACAAGCGCAGTGCAGTGCGGCGCGGGATTGTATTCGCAATCGCAAGTTAACAGTTAAAGTTCTGGCACTGCTAATGTTAGTGGCAGGCCTGACGCTTACCACCAGGCCCTTATCATGGACGTTCGTGATTCTGATTGCGAGCGTGCGCGAGCAGGAGGGCGCATGGCGCGAGTGGTTTGGTACGAGCAGGATGGCATGCTATCGCAATCGGAATCGCGAGCGTCCATGATAAGGGTGCAGCACAGTGAGTCTTGGCCGTCTTGTCACTTGAACGTATAAAAAAAATAGGTACGTACCTAGTTACCTTCCTTTCTACTCCAAAGGCATGTGAAATTTTGACCTAGTTCACACAAGGAGTATGGGAAATTTGTACCACTGAACCACTTGATTGATTGATTGATTAACTCTTTATTGTTCAAACAAAGAATTACACAGAAATAATAAGTAACTTGCGTGTGGGACATGTCCTAAGCCTAAGTCATACTGAGTGTGGCTCGTTTGGACAACTGTAAAAAAAAGTTTAATCGAGTACCTACCTACCTAATCGATGATGGGAAGAAAAATTCCAACACACTGACAGTCTTACATAAAATAATCTCGATTCTCTTAGTCCCTGCTTAAACATATCTGTCTTGTTCTAACATGTTACACTTCACGTCAGAGAGAAGATGGCAGAGCATCTTAAGCAGTGACTAACGGTTGAGAAGTTTTTTAAGTAAGGCCGTGAGACTGGTTTTGGTGCGACTCGTTGGGTACTCACCAGTCGTTTTAGTGAGTAGGCTATTCATGCTTGTTGTTAAGTTTGTTTTCGTATGTTAAAATAAGTCGGTACCTACTCATCAAGTACTTAATTAATGTTTGATACCTAGTGAAAATATTTAAATGACATGAAATTATAATTAACTGGCCTTAGGTAGGGATTTATATTCATTTATTCTAATGCTATTTCAAGTCATTTTATTTTAAAATAGGGTGGTTGTTTCGAATAAAAATGTACTTACAGTAAATAAAACGTGTTTTTCATTACTTCCCGGTCATAGAGGTAGGGTTCCTACCTCTATGTTCCCGGTAATAGATGGGTAATTGGATAATAGGTACCTAACAACATTTTAAAAGAGTAAAAAATCTGGCACTCGGTGTTTTAATAACCTAGAGCGCCATCTAACGATCTCTAATGGTAAGTTTTCTGACAGCTGTCAAAACGCAGTTCTACAGCCAAAAGATAGATGGCGCTTGACGAGACATAATTCCTCAGAGTAATAATGAGGCGTTTGTTTTAAAAAAAAGAATAGTTCGTGATGTTTTACTAGATGGCGTAAGAAGCACAGAATCGGTTCTGACTAACCCCGTTTAATCTTTTTTAGTTTTTTTCCCTTAGTTATTGGCATCGCACGTTGTGCATTCTGCCAGTGTCACGTTGATGAATTTGTAAGTTTTTATATTAAAATCAAGTCAAATATGTCATAAATCACATTTAGTCACACGAAATTAGTCAAAGTCGAGTCCAAGTCATGCCCTAGTAAAGTTGTGGCGACTTTACTATGAGCTTCTGCGGAGTTTAGAAAACAGAAAAGACATGTTTCACCACATTATATCACTTGCCCACACTCGTGCATTTAATTCAACACTCAATGAATAAAACACCGCCATTTTTAATCATTAATTCGCGAAATAACACAAGTTTAAGAAAATAATAGAATGCATCGACATGATTTTTCCGCGTTCCCGCCAAAACTCCCTCTTTTTTAGTTATTCCTTATATATAATTTCTCTATGAAACAAACTGCAAACTGCAATGAGTAAAGAGTTTTTGGTTTTTAAACGAAATGAACTGTTTTACAATCAATGTCAAATTGACAAGTTTGACAGAACAATTTCAAACGACTTCACGCCAGCTTCACGCCATCCTGACGCCATCTATTATATTTTTTGGAACTAACACTTTTTTTTAAAATGATAACGCCTCATAGTAGTACCTACCTATCTATTTTGTGCTGCTGCAGGCTAATCATGTAGACAAGTAGACGCGGAGTACTTTGACCTAAAAAAAGCTTTTGATCGCGTACATAACGATATTTTATTGAAAAAAAAATTTGCTGCTGGTTCCATCGGCAGGGCTATCATGTAACTTTTCGGGATCGCGATTCGGATACGAGTTGTCAAAAATAGACACTTGTCACTGTCACTGCCAAAACTCATTTGACCCTGCAGGGCAGGATGAAACGCCAAAAGACCGACGGATTAGCTTAACTTAATTAAGGTAATCAATGCATTCGTTCGATAATTATAGCGAGAGAAATCCCTCCGTAATACTGTGAAGCCGTGACAGTGACAAGTGACATTTATGACAAATCGCGATCCGAATCGCGATCTCGAACAGTTACATGATAGGCCTGCTGGTTACAGGTTCCGATTTGTGCCCTTACGAGAATAGCATAATTATAAGTTTACGAATTGATTTTGAGAAACAAAAAAATGTGGTGTGGCTCGAAACAGTAAGGAAGTAAAATTATTGATAATTTAATGTAATATGATGAGGCAAAATGCCATATGATAGGTTATAAAGCGTTGTATGATTCTGAAAGTGGGTAGCTTGTGCGAGTTCTGATGAAGATGTGATAATGTTATTTAGGTATTATATAGAGTGTGGATGGTGTGTTGTGCGTGATGGATCATGACATGTGATGCAGGAGGCTAAGGTAAACCTGTGTCAGTCAGCTCTTTGGCCGTCTTTTAAAGCTTATAGTAAAGTCGCCACAACTTTACTAGGGCATCACTTGGACTTGACTGTGACCAATATGGTGTGCCGTGTGACTGACTATGAGACTTCACTTCACACTTACTATAAAATAATTCATACATTCATACATTCCATACCTGGCACTGGCAGAATGCGCGAAGTGCGATGCCAATAGCGAAGGGGAAAAAATTTTACTTATCATATCGTGTCAGCAAATACCATGGCTTTATCTATTTTTTGATTATTTTATTGACATATTTAAAATATTTTTTACTGATATTTACGGCCTTACCTAAAATAATCTCGGTTCTCTTAGTCACTGCTTAACCTTCTCTGTCGTTTTCTAGCACGTGCAACTTCACGTCAGAGAGAAGATGGCAGGGCATCTTAAGCAGTGACTAACGGTTGAAAAGTTTTTTAAGTAAGGCCGTTATTTTATTTATTTGTAATACGCCTCCTCAATCGCAATGGGAATGCGTGAATTTTGATAAAAAAGATAATTGAAAACGTTTTTCTTTTTATGCTAGGGCTTCACCTCCGTGTATTGCCATTATTTAGCGCGGTATTTGATATATTACGTAGATATGGCCGGGTGTTAAAACGCTAATGGGCTTGTGGCATTTCTAACGTCGTTAGCCGTTAGGTGATATTCAAAATCAAATGATAGAGTAGCCGCCCATGTAGCGCATTGTGTAATGCATCATTTATAGCATGTTATTTATTCCGATAACTGGACGTAAAGCGTCACGCAGGTGAAGCCCTAGCATTACGCGAACCTCAGACGCTAACGCTATAATAGACCAAGAGAAGTTCTCATCTCTCTGCAGAGTTTACTAGTCTCTCTGACTGACTGAACTGAAGCGTGAAGTGTCTGTCTGACTGACAAGAAAAAACAAGTCAGTTCTAGAAAGTTTTGGCGGGAACACGGAAAAATCATGTCGTTGCCTGCTATTATTTTCTTATAATTGTGTTTTTTGCGAATTAATAACAAATGGTGGTGTTTTATTCATTAAGTGTTGAATTACATGCTCGAGTGTGGGCAAGTGATATAATGTGGTGAAACATGTATTTTCGTGTTGTTTTCAAAACTCCGTAGAAGCTCATAGTAAAGTTGGCAGAACTTTACTAGGGCATGACTTGGACTCGACTATGACTAATTTCGTGTAACTGACTGTGATTTCATGACTTATTCGACTTGATTCAATAAATAAACTTGAAAATTCATAAACTTGACACTGGCAGAATGCACAACGTGCGATGACAATAACTTTAAAAAAAAATGATGTCAGTTGGCGGGACAGTGACACTGACAAATGAGATTTATGACAAATCGCGATCCTGAACAGTTACATTCAGAGATTAACTGCAGTTCTGGAGTTTTGGCGGGAACACGGAAAAATCATGTCGTTGCATTCTATTATTTTCTTAAACTTGTGTATTTTCGCGAATTAATGATTAAAAATGGTGGTGTTTTATTCATTGAGTGTTGAATTACATGCACGAGTGTGGGCAAGTGATATAATGTGGTGAAACATGTCTTTTTGTGTTGTTTTCAAAACTCCGTTGAAGCTCATAGTAAAGTCGCCACAACTTTACTAGGGCATGACTTGGACTCGACTATGACTAATTTCGTGTGACTGACTGTGATATCATTACATATTTGACTTGATTTTCATATAAATACTTGAAAAAATCATAAACTTGACACTGGCAGAATGCACAACGTACGATGCCAAGAACTAAGAAAAAAAAAAAAAAAAAACTGCAGTTCTACTAGAACTAGAACGTTTAGTGTTATATGTTATATTCTACTCAATTTTACTCATAGAGCGTGGTCTAATCAAAATACCAGTACTTGTTTTGCAATAGTAGTTTTTTTTTAAATTTAATTGTGAACTAAAACCAATTTTATTTAACCACTTCGCTATGAAAACTAAGTGACGGAAACTTGGTTTCACATACAACGTGAGAAAACAAAACCTCACAGTATGTAGTGTATTGTGATCGTGCTGGAATCGTAACCGTATCAGCGCCTAATTCTAATCTAATTCTATCGGCTTAAGAAGTATTCGTCACGGAAACTGCACTATGACGAGCCCAAACCAATCGGAAACCGAGAACAAGGCGCAGTTTCTCAGGAAAGTGTTCAGCGCCTTATTTTACGCCGTGTCGTCGTTTATGATAACAGTTGTGAATAAAACTGTACTGACAACGTATGCGTTCCCGTCATACCAAGTGCTGGGGCTCGGACAGATGGTGGCGACCCTGGTCGTGCTTTGGGTTGGACGGCGCGCACAGCTAGTACAGTTCCCGCCGCTTGACGGTGGCGTGGCGCGCCGCATCTGGCCGCTCCCGGTCATCTACCTAGGCAACATGGCCACTGGCCTCGGCGGCACTAAAGAACTCAGCCTACCCATGTTCACAGCTTTGCGACGCTTCAGCATTTTCATGACTATGGTCCTAGAAAAAATCATCCTCGGTGTCCAAGCCTCTTGTTCAGTCCAAGCCAGTGTCCTTGCTATGGTCGGAGGAGCCATAATCGCCGCGGCTGACGATGTTACCTTCACCATGACTGGTTACATTCTAGTTCTACTCAACGATGCATTTACTGCTGCGAACGGAGTCTACATGAAGAAAAAGTTGGATTCGAAAGAGCTTGGCAAGTATGGATTAATGTTTTATAATTCCTTATTTATGATTATACCAGCTTTAATCATAGCCTGGGGTACAGGTGATTTGGACAAATCGGCAGCCTATGAGCATTGGAATGACGCGTTATTCTTGGTACAGTTCTTAATATCCTGTATAATGGGGTTTGTGCTATCGTACAGTGTGATGCTGTGCACCCAGTACAACAGTGCGCTCACCACTACAATCATAGGATGTCTGAAGAACATTCTCGTTACGTACCTCGGGATGGTAATCGGTGGTGATTACATTTTCTCATGGCTGAACTTTGTGGGGTTGAATATCAGTGTTCTAGGAAGTTTGGTGTATACATATGTCACATTCAAGCGTAAACCTGCACCTGCATACGTGCTGGTTAACAATGCCAAAGTAGACACAGTATAGCATTTGCTTAGATTCCATAGAAAGCACAAAAGACTGTTTTTACCGCTGCAGATATATGACATTCTTTGATGCGTGTTGATTGTTGCCAAAGACTAGACAGTGTTTGTGTGAAGAACAAGTGTATGAAATGCCATAGGAAGAACAAGTGTTGAAGAAACTAACTATAGAAAGCAATAAATCCAGTAAAATATGGGTAATGCTTAGGTTACACATAATTATAATGTACATTATGTGGTCTAATGATTTACTACCCTGTATATATATACTCAATAAGCGAATCTGTTCCATAAAATATCTGTCAACTTTTTAAAACTTTTTTTTTCACTAAACCATGAAATTTGACCCAAACCAGAGTACCTACTTTAAGGTATGTTTCAGTCCAAACCAATAAATAAAGTTAATGTCTTGCAGTTGCCACCTATAAAGTATGTACCAATTATCACAGTTGCAGGATTGAGCTGAATTACTGAAAAGCAAAACTAATAAAAAAAATGTAACCATTTGACTGCCACAGCATAATAGGCTAGATGACTGATGTTTAAATCGTTGAAACCAATAGCTTTGATGAAGAATTTAAGTAAATACAGTATGGTAATTGAAAACATTATTTAAATCGGTTAATAATGTTCTGATATATGAGCGTTTAAAGTTTTTGTTAGAGAAAACTTTGTCCCTTTCCCACAAATCAAAAAATGACGTCACGCCTTACTTGTCAGAATATAATTTATATGGCGTACTGAGAAGTGACGTCACGATTTGCCGTTTCGCCTCTCTGTTTAGCATGGATTTAAAATGCTTATAAGTTGCTTATTTTTGCTCGGATTTTCGTTTTCTTTTCGTAAATCAGCTATATTTATGGGCCACATTTTAATAAGACAATAAAAATAAACCAGTCATCTAGCCTATTGCATCGCCATGCCCTGTACCGCAACCCGCCAAAAAAATAACTATTAAAAAAAAAACATAGTTAGTTAGCGAGAATTAAGCATTTTTTATGTTGAAAAAGGCTATATTTTTTTGTTGTTGGTGCTCAGGGCCCGCTAGCGTTTGTCACATATAGATGTATCTGGCTGTCAAAACGTTAATATGATTTCAAATAGATTTCAAATAACTTTTCTGCCGTAAGCTCTTGGCTTTCATCACACATAACAATGGCGATTAAAAGCCTAAAATGTGATTTAGTACCTAAGTAATCATTGTTTCTTTTTCCTATACCTATTTTATAAAAAAATGCTATCGTTTTGTACTTTGTTCCTACTAGCCTACTCAAATATACCTACTTTATTCAAAAGTTTATTTTAGTCAAAAATACGATTAAAAGCATAAGAATGACATAGTACCTATTTTGTAAGAAATAAAATTGGGATTTTGGAAAACAAGTATGAAGAAAAATAAATACATATTGAAGAAAAAATTAATACATATATTATAATATGTTCATCTGTTGTAGGACACACTAGCAATAAAAAAATTATCAATGCGTCTCGTGACAAGGTCAAGGTTCCATATTATTATTATATTATCACTAGTGTAACACCTGGTGCATTAGAGAGCAAGGATCGCGGAAGTTGTTCTTGCAGGTTTTCGAAAGATTTTGTTTGAAACGTCTTAAACATTAACTTGTTTACATAATTAACTACAACACATACAAACTATGTATCTTCTACTAAAGGATTGCATTCGACCGCTGAAAGTCTAGAGACAATTCAAATGCAACTACCACTACATTACACACAAATACATTACCAGTTGGCAGCGTAACCAGCATGCTGGCGGCTTTGCCTCGTTGAATGGCAAAATTAATTAATATATCACTACCAAGTTCATATATCATCAAAAGCTTTGATTATTCTTAAATTGACTTCAACTGTGTTAATATTCTTTCATCAACTACGCTTGATAATATGTAAAGTGTCTATTTTTGGCTCGCTCATTAAAAAAACGGGACCTGATTTCTAAAAGGAGATTTGTAGATCCCATAACTACCGGTCATGTACGTAGTGTAGGGCGCCTTGAGATTCGATTGATTATAGTTGGATAGCTGGCTAGTTGGAATCGAAAAGCCGAGGATCAGATTGGGACGTGCCTTGGGAGAGCTCTATGGCCACCAGAAGACTGTAATAGGCTAATATAGGATATATGACAGATGTTTATATCGTTAAAACCAATAGCTTTAAAGAAAAAATTAAGTAAATATAAAGTTTATTGAATATATTTTTTATCGGTTATTAATGTTTTTGGTAGAGAAAACTCTGTCCCTTTTCCACAGAACAAAAAATGACGTCCGCCTCTGTGCGCCATACTTGTCAGAATAGAATTTATATGGCGTACAGAGAAATGACGACATAATCTCCTCTCTGTCTAGCATGATATTAAAATAGTCTGTGATTAAAATGCTTATTTTTGATCAGACTTTCATTTTGTTTTCATTTATCAGCTCTATTTATGTGCCACATTTTAATAGGACAATACAAAAAAAACCCGTCATCTAGCTTATTGTCACCAGACCTTGCGTTACTTTAGGATTGCGTTCGGTTTTAGTCCTGTCCAGATATCATATTTTTATCGCTAATGTTTGTAGGTACTATTAATTAATCGTGAGTAATGTCCGGTTATTAACTAGGCTCATAATACTTTTAGGTGTTTTCTTACAACGCTTTATCTCGTTTGTTTTCAGTAATCAAACAAACGAAACGTACATTTAAACGAAGGCTTCATCAAATGTTTTGATTCGGGGTCGATTCCATGTTCTAATGCAGTAGAGCTCTGATTGTGGATTTATTTTTGCTTTAAACTTATCTAACAAACGGGGAATATACATTATACACCCAGAACCTAGACTTGTTGTGGTTAAATTGAGAAGATGGAGTTAAAACGATAATATTTTCCTATTATGTTTACCTGTCAACCAGCAATGGAAACTACCGAAGAGCTGCAAATGGAATATAACACGTTTTACGCAAACAAAAAGGTGTCCAGTGATTTAATTGTTCTTGGTGAGCTTGTTCATGAGTTACGTAGTGAACAAAACTATACTATTGGTTCACATGTTTCCATCGCAACAAGTTCTAGGCCTAACACATGGTGGCCTACGTTTTTATTGTGGATAGGTTGCAAATATAAACTGAATCGAATCCCTCCTTTGAACATGCGAACTGCATGCCACATTTTGCCGCTGCCGGTTACCTCCTTGGGTAGAATGGTTTTTTATTTCGACACCAGAGAGATTGCACTCTCTTTTGCGCTAACCTTTCTCCGTCAGTTCAATGTTATGATTACTTGATCTTAGAAAAATATGTACTTTGACTTCTTTGACTTGATATCATTGCTCCTTCCCTAGAGCAATTGAGCGTTATAGCAATGCTAAATAGCGCTTTGATATCCACCGTAGACGTACATTCCAGGAAAGATCGCATCTTGACACTATTAACAAATGTTTGTTCAGCTGCTAACCTAGTATTTTTAAAAAGAGCATTAAATATGAAAAATATCGGGATGTGTGGGTTGTTATATTATAAAACACTGTTTTAAACTATCACGGTTGTTTACTAAAGTTATATTATTATTAACGGGATATTTACCGTGATTATGTTGTATATCGGGAGCTCATTTCACAACATAATCACGGTAAATATCCCGTTAATAATAATATAACTTTTGTTATATTATAATTAATTATTTTGTATTGTACCGGGGTTTATCATAACTTGGTGTGGAAACGATTTGGCCAGAGTTGTAGAATTCAGAGATTTCACGTACGTTTTCTTCTTGTGACATTTTCATACGAGTTTACTGGGCATAGTACATTCGTTTAGTGTCATGTTGTGTATTCGGTACAATAGTGCATTAACTACGGCCGTCATAGATACTTTGTCGAGTCTTTTTCACGTTTGTTTTTGATTAAATGTATATTATCGTCACAGACCCATACGTGTTTTGGACTCATTTTCTGAGTTTGAGTAGGTATGTGTGTTTTGGGCAGCCTCTTGTTCACCTATGCTATATTCAATTGCAAAGTCTCGAAATGTAGATATTTACCAGGTAAATTACTGGGCATGAAGAGATTTGACATCTTATAATATCTCAGGGTGAAGAAAGTTTGTTCACCACATGAAAATCATAAGGAGCTGCTTGCAAACCAAGTTATCCGGGTCAGGGTTTACTTATTTACTAAATCTCAAGGACAAGATATTGCTTTATCAGAGGTTCATTGAATGCACGACGCTTCATACTAATACCGGCGTTACAGACACATTAATTTAAGCAATCGGTAGGTCACGCCGGCTTGCATAATTTTAATTAACGCCGAAGCCGAAGGTTTAGGCGGGTTAGTGGCCAAACAAAGATCAATTTCCAATAAAAAAAGCTCTTTGCTCAATTTACTCTACAACACTTCAAGATTGGGATTGAGTTTTGACATAAATACTCGTTCGTCACCTAGTTTTTATTTTGTCACAGGAACAAAAATAGTGATCGTAATTCTTTTTTCCACGTTTGCATAAATGATTTAGTATTTAAAACTTGCCCTATATTGGTAATCTTCCAGTTTGTCTCTATCATACCGACGGAGTATAATAGAGACACCGTCATTTACGGTTCGTATTCGTATTTTTTATGTTCGTTCTTCGCTCTTAATACGAAAACTCATTGAATTTTGTAATGAACGGCCTTACTTAAAAAAACTTCTCAACCGTTAGTCACTGCTTAAGATGCTCTGCCATCTTCTCTCTGACGTGTAGTTGCACGTGCTAGAAAAGGACAGTGAAGTTTAACCAGTGACTAAGGTAGAAAAGTTTTTTTAAGTATGACTGTAAGATTGTAAGAAAGAAACCAATGACGTTTAGTTCATTATTCGGTAATGAAACGTTATCAAATAAGATTTGGTTGCACTGTTTTACAATAGTTCGATATAGTACCTATTTACTTAGTGCCTAAAATAGCGAACTGCTGAACAGTTTCTTTTTTCGTTATACAGGGTTACAGGTTATGTCGACCTAGATCCTTTAGGGGGTTTTAGTATTGACTGATTTGACTATGGGACCCCCTATCCAAACCAACCTTGTCGTTTTATTTTGCATTCTAGACCAAGGAATACTACTAATTAATTACTACGGATTTTAAATGTTTTTTTTTTGTTTTTTAATGTTGGTATTTTTTTATGGTCAGTAATGATGTATACTATAACCCTCTAAAGGATCTAGGTCGACTTAACCTGTAACCCGGTATAAGATGCTATATTTTCAACGCCTATTACGAAATTTAACGTATGCTAAATCATTGCTCTAGATTTTTCAGTAAAGATATTTTCATCATTATTATTGTGTTTATCACATTGATCATTTATAAAAAAAAACCCTGATAATGTCGTATCCAGTAAATAAAACGAGAAAAAACAAAGCATTGATAGTTTTGTTCTGCGTGGTAGACACCACGCAGAACAAAACTATCAATGCTGTTAGCAATATCTTTGATGTTAGTAGAGCTGAATAAGATTCTACTGTCAATGTATCTTTTTTGTATTTTTTTATTTTTTTCATGTCATGAATGATAAAAATCATATCTTGTACTTCGTTGTCACGATGCTCCAGTTGTATGCTGTTTTCAGTATACTTCTGATGGCTGATTTGGTATCAGTAAGATCTATTTTATTTTGATGATACAGGTCTCTAACAAGTGCATCCGTCAGCTTCCCGTCCCCTATTTTGATTTTTAGGGACTTATTCGGTTGATATTTCCCTGGTAATACCAATCCTTTCATCAGCTGCTTGTAGAATTCATGACTATCTAGTATCTATATCGATGCACGGATTGTTTTCCCTGATTATTGGCATTCCGTCTTGGAACCTTGCTTTCTTGTGTGGAGATGGGGCCATGAATGCTCCGCCTGATGTGGATGGAACCGGATCCGTCTGTGTCAGGGTATTGTCCAGCAGCGGGTGTTGTCTTTGCTCTACAAAAGTGATTTTTGTATTACAGGTGCATAGAGTCCTCAATGAAGTGATGGCACTATTATATGCATCTTGCACCATCTTAACTTGATCGATACTTAGTCCTGCTAGCGGAATCTGGATATTGGACTCATTGGTATCTGTTCCCATCGTTCAAAGCGCTTTATCTGATACAAAATTTGTCATCTCTCATAGTGCATTGGATTGGCCGACGTTGTAATTTGGTGTGCCTTCCATCTATCAATAGGTGCTTAGCAAGCAGTGTTTGGCCGCTTCCTGTGATATCCCTCGGGATTATTGCGACCAGTGATAGCAGTGCTAAGGATTTTAACTTGCCAATCTCTTTGATCTGGCGACCCATCAATATATTCATCACTTTGGTTTTTGAAATTATATATTTCAAATCTAACGCATCTAAAATGTGCAGATTAGTGTCATAGCAATGGAGGGAGGACCTATTATTGCCTATGCTGATGGTAAGATATCGGTTTGAACGATTACGTTCTTGTCCTACTAAACAACATTTATTAGGCCGCTATCGGAGTATTTTCGAAGAAAATATTGGACTCTAAAGTGTGTGGCGTATGTGGATTTTTATATGTGGATTCGTTGTTCATGGTCTTGCCTACTTTGATTATAGCTTGGAGTGAAGGAGACCTCAAGAGATTGACAAGCTATCTAGCTTTGGATGATCCGTTTTGTTTGGTCCATATTTTAATGTCCTCTATATTGAGAATTATACAATCGTACGGTGTAATTTTATGCACGCATTACAATAGTGCTTTGACCACAAGCGTAATAGGAAGTTTGTTGTGTATTTTGAAGTTACTCTTTAATGAGTTCGCTTCTTTTTCCTGGCTAAGATTGGCTGGATTTATAGTGACAGTTTCAGGAAGCGTTATGTATTTGTACACAGTGTAATTGTATAAATTATAATTAATCTTATTCCATTTCTTTCAATTCTTCCTAAATACTGGTTACGCAAAATCGCGGAATCATAAAATATTAGATAATTTGTTAATTCATGGTATAATCAACTAACCTCTATAAGTGTCTACGTATTATAATTACCTGTTTTGTAGTTGTGCTAGGTATACAGAATGGTGTTGCTATAAATAAGTACCTAATAAACGTGACCTAAATTAACCGCTTCATAATCTTCATGTTTATGAATTATAAAATATATAGTTATTATTATTTATTATACGATGTATTAATAGACCACAGCCTGTCTCCTGACAAGTGACAGAAAATTATCGTTAGACAAACTAGCTGCGTTACGAATTGCTTTGTGCTGGCAGATCGAATACAATGCACCTACTACTAGCTGTTTAATGGGTACCAATTTTGCCAGTGATTATTGATTGGCTACAAACATTAATATTGGGACAATTTATAGGCATTTAAAATTGAACCTTATTGAGTAATTAGAAATTAAGAAAATGTACTTAAGGAAATGCTATTTCAAAATAATCAATAGGTCAAGCCACTAATGCTTATAGCGTTTTTTATTGAAAATCGTTGGTAGAGTCACATAATTATAATATAAACTTTATGTGAAGCTTTGATTTTAGGATTCGAAAAACACTAAAATGGTATTGAGAGCTTTGTTCTATGTTGGATGCTTATCGTTATCTGCAGTTGTGAATAAGACTGTACTGGTGGTATATGAATTTCCGTCGCCTCATTTTCTCGCGCTGCTTCAAATGTCTGCAATTATTATTCTGCTGAGGATCGGACGGCGTTTAAATCTCGTTCAGTTTCCTCCGCTAGACTGGAGAATAGTGCATACTTTGTCGCCGTTACCGATTATCTACATAGGGCTAGTAGTCATCGGACTGATACCAATCTCAGCTTTGAATCGGCGCATGGCGGCAGTGTCGCGACGCTTTATCACTGTCATGACTATGATTTTAGAAAAAAACATCCTTGGAATCCAAGCGTCTCGCAGTGTTCAATTCAGCATTCTATCAATGTTGATAGGAGCCATAATTACTGCAGCAAATGACATGTCTTTCCTCTGGGCCGGAAGTTATTTTATAATTTTGATTAACAACATGATATCTGCAGCTGATACAGTTTATTTGAAGAAGATACTGGATTCTGAAGTGCTTAACATATGGGGATTGTTGTATTACGACGCCTGTTTAATGATTGTGCCTAATTTCTTTATAGCTTGGGCTTTGAGCGATTTTGAAGAAACGATCGAATCAAATTGGGACGATCTATTGTTTTGGTGTCATTCACTGACTTCATGTTCAATGGACATTGCTCTAGCATACAGCATGATACTTTGCACAAAAGTTCATAGTCCGCTCACTGTATCTGTCATATCTAACCTGTGGAGCATTATTTTGACATATCTTAAGGTGATGACTTTAAGAGACTCTGCTCTGTCTTGGAATATTTATATGGGATTAAATATAAGTCTGATTGGAGGCATTATTTACATCTACTGGTGTATCTCTGTATATTAGAAAAGAAGTAACAGCAAGTAAATAACGTCACAATGAGAATGCAACGACATGATTTTTCCGTGTTCCCGCCAAAACTCCATAATGATCTTACTTAGGACGAACGACGATAATACATACATATTATGATAGACAGACCAAGCTAAATGATCATTACTTGCACCCTCCTAGTTATCACTGACTGGCGCGGTGGAACTCTCAATGTCTTTACTTCGGTTGCAGTAATGAATGGACCTTTAGTAAAAATACTAGTTGTCATATCATGTTTCTATTTATAGGGATAAATTTGGAAAGATCATGCTTAAGACCTTTATCCGAAACATCATATGATCATAGAATATGCATTGCCGTGGCGAAAGCCAGATACGACGTAAAAGAATACCATGTACGCTTTCAGACTTTTGTGTTATATTTGTCATTATAAAAAAATATGATTGTAGCCTTTGATAAATTATATTTCTAGGTAGACATAAACGCGTCGAAAAAAATTGCGGTTAACTGTTAGCCTCTTATGCACGCACACTATTGCAACGACAATGGTGCAACGCGAGTGTAAGACATGGCTGTCACGCACACTAGTATAATAATGTTGGTCTGTCATTTTTCGTTCATAAACAGTACGAGACTCTATCTAGACATATTATTTATCAAAGATTGTGGCCTGTAGTCTTCATTAAAAATGTTCATTTCTGTAAACCGACTTGCCTTATATAACGAACTTCTTTTAATACTCTGAGCCAATATAGAATCTGAGGCTGAATCAACAGCAAAGAGTTCCGTTGTGCGTATGCACCATTCATATAATATAGTATTGCCCGATCGCGTTGTTCTGGGCTCTAATACAAAGAAGAAATAGTTGTTGGTAAGAGGTATAGAGATAATAATATTTTAGATAATATATACTGGAAGAAGATTATCCCTGTACGTACCCTATTGTTGTGTAATGCAACTGCACCTTGCAAGTCTTATTAAATATATGTAAGTTACAGCGTACGCACCTTCTTACGTACTAGTATGACGCCATTCTCAGTTAAAAGTCAAGGTAAACATTATCAGTTTTGGCGTTTATCTAGCTAACCAATTTGTTTAATAATACTATCGTGCTATCTGTATTCCGGGAATATATTACCGAGCTGGCTTTGTTAAAATTTGCGATTTTAGAACTAATTTAGTAGGTAACTACAAACAAAGTTACTGTTTTATTTGCTACGTACATTTTATATGAAATGTCTTAAACATTAAAATACCTTACCTGGGCATTAAGCTGTTATCTAATACCTAACGTAAATAATCAATTATATTTCAAAATAACATCATATTGATAATCTTATAGACATTTTGATTTGAAACAATACCCTTAAAGGCCTATAAATACAATGCTTCATTATCCAATACCAAGTTAAGTGCTTAACCATAAATAGGCAGCTTAGGCTCATGTCATAAAACATTAATATGCCTTAAGCCTATTTATGCCTATTTTTTCATATCTCATTTTGTAACTAGTACTTTTTTTGTCCACAGAGTAAATTTTTACACTGTAGAGTTCTGTGTTTTTGACACCATCCTATTGTTTGTTGTTAAAACAACTATTTATATGAAATGGTATGGTGATTTATACAAAAAATTGCTCTTTACGCCATTTTTATAAACACTTTATGTGAGCAGATAGACTTTTGTGTTGAAAGATTTCGTTGGTTTGATTTCTTCATAGTAATATAAACGACAGGACCATGTCGATGCCGGCTCCAATAAAATCAGGGACAGTAACATACTCGCACACCAAGAAGGTACTCAGTGCTGCATTCTTTATCGCGTCAATATTCATATTTGTCATCGTAACCAAAGCTATAGAAGTGCGTTACGTGTATCCGCCTTACAAAGTCTTCGGAATGAGTCAAATGGTTACTGCAGTCGTAATGCTTTGGATCGGACGATGCGCCAACTTGCTACAGTTCCCGCGCTTAGACAGGAGAGTAATACATCGCATGTATCCACTACTGCTTCTCTACTGCGGTTCTATGGCGACAAATCTCGAGTATTTTGATATCTCAGGCAATACCATATTCAATATGTCGCGCCGCCTTGTGTTATTAATCACCATCACTTCGGTCTTAGAACGGATAATACTAGAAGTTCAAATAACTAGTTTAGTCAAATTTACTTTGGCGGCGATGGTTTTAGGAGCTATTATTAGTGGAACACACGAAGTCTCGATTGTTGATCATGTTGTAATCCTACTCAATTACAGTTTTTCGGCTGCAATTAGAGTTTATTTCAGGAAGATATTAGTTTCTAGAGAGCTCGGAGTGAGCGGCCTCTTGTATTACAGTACGATAATTTTGCTTACACCCCCTATGATTATAGTTTGCGTTTTTGATGGGTGGAAAACTTCGGATTTTTTAATACATTGGGGGAACTTTAAATTTTGGTATCACATTTTGGTGACGTCTATAATGGGGGCAATGGTATCTTGCAGTGTGATTATGTGCATACAGTACAATGGTGCACTCACGACTACAGTACTAGGGGGTCTAGTAAACAGTCTTATTACAGTTGCATTTTACTTTGAGAACCAAAGAGACAATGAATACGATGTAACTAATACGTTTTCTTTGCTCTACATTGCGGGGTGTAGTATTATTGCACTTGCAAGCGTGCTGTACTTAAGCGCTACTTTCATATCTAACTCTGCTTTTAATGACGCGTTGGTAAGCAAAGATGGAGGTGTCGTATAGCGACAATTACTCTAATAAATATACAGTAAATAAAATATGCGATGGGGAGGGGCATATGCGCCTGCATATGCCCCTCCCCATCTAATTCACAGTGCGGGACTGTTTAGTCCGTCTATCGGCACGATTATAACGACGACACACGACGACGTGCCGCATGGTAATAATTGTCGGCAACACGGCAACCGTGCCGGTACCGTGGACGACAACGACACAGTCTGAAAGCGTATGAAGTCCGTCGATATCGTGTCGTGGCGCCCTTTCACGTATACCTACACACGTTAGTCTTATAACACTCCTCTGTTTGCACCGTTAAAATCAACAATAATCATCATCAACAGAAAGTCACAGCTCTTAGATTTAAATGTCAGTCTTAGCAGAAAAACTAAAAACACTATTCATACTTGTTTTTCAAATGTCATAGTATACGGTATGCGATGGTTGTGCTTCTTTGAGCGACAAACCAATTGGTCCTCTATGTAGAGATGCCGTCGTGTACAGGCAAACGAAGTGAACGTATAAAGTAGGCATATACCTATTCATCAAATAAGTAATCGGTTCTATTTATTTAGTACTTAGATATAATTATTTACACTTCTTTATATTAATGCAATATAGTAAACATATCTAGACAAGTAATATAATTGTATATTCTAAACAAATGCTAAACATTATTGTAAGGGCCTGAGCAGACGACGCGACGTGTAACCGACGCGCGCTTAAAGTTATCTTGTAATGAGAAAGGCAATAACGAAAAAGATAAATAGAGTAGTCGTCTGTCGTACGTCTGCTTAAAAAATTAAGTTGTTATTCTATCAATGTCTTCGTCATGACATATTGGTAGGATATGACTTAAAATTGTAAATTGTAAAGCAATTGAATTATGTACATTGTAATTAAAGCACAATCGATTATAATTATTATTAAGGCGTTATCCTTTGTTTCTTATCTATGTATCATCAAGACATTGGCAAGTTATGACTGTAAATAATATAAAGCATTAAAAATACATATTTAACGTACCTCTACCTATACACAATTTAATATACATATTATATTACAATTTTCAGTTCATGTTTAATGTAACGTAACCGTGTAATATATTTCGTTAAAGTGTATATTACATATGTACAGTCGTGTACACTGCTTCTATACATATAAAATAATATAGTTACTACTCGCGTAAGACACAATCTTCTTTGGAAGCCAAAGAATTTCTTCCCCATATGAAATTTGTATGTATACCGGACATTTAATCATCGATACTATAAGTGTTTTAATGAGATTTTTGGAATAAGTAGTTATATAACTGCCATATGTCCAAGTGTATGAATGTGGATTATTGCCAAGTATCAGAGTTTGTGAAACAAAAATATGAATTGTATATAAATTATTTATTGCTTAGGACAGTTTACCGAATAAGTGAACCGTATTTTCAAATAATATAATCAATTGACTACATAATGTATTTGCCTAAAGCTATACACTGTCCATTAAGTCGATTTTTGATCGGTTCTTGGCAGCTCATGCAAAGTTGACGACATAACTTTGTAAAGTGTCAAGTAAATTATATCCCATACCTAGTAAATTTCTCTGTCCCATACAATAAATAAATTCGTTTGATGTAGCATTACCTCTTTACAAGATTATGACTGACAATGACAACTATCGAGAACGACCAACGAGCAGCCAAAAAGCGATTAACGTAATGGACAAAGTATAATTTCGTGATATTCTCACATTCAATATATATAACAATACATACAAATGTAAAATAAAATGTTGTTTTATTGCCTTATAATTATTTCAATTAATTTCCGTGGAATGGATGGATGTTTATTTTATTACATATATGTAATAAAATAAACATCAACTTGCCTTTGTTAATTTATAGCTATGTCAACTGATAGATCTTTAAGTAAATAGGTAATGTATGAATACCGAATCTTGAAATATTAGTTAGTACGAACGAGATAAAAGAGCTTTTGGACTATTCTATAACACGTGTAATTTTTTGCATTTCCCTATACTAGTAAATAATAACTAGTAAGTAATAAAGCAAAGTATAAAAATAAAACGTACGGTTTCCTCCAAAGGCGTTGGCGTAATTTAACGGTCGCTATTGCGTTGAATGACGTCATTGAAACTTTGGCTATGAAAACAAGATGGCGTGGTTTCCTAAAGAGCGTTGTCCGACTCCGTAACGTCAGTAGAGGGGCCGCTATTGCATGACGGCTACGGTGTTGAAAGATCAAAAGTTTATTGGTGAGCCATCCAACAACTGGGTCCCGATAGAAGGACACAGCAGCCCTTTTTTTGTATAGTAAGGAACTTTAGGAATAAACTTCGGGAAGTTACAAAGCAAAGAATAGTCTGAAAGCTCCTTTAAAAAATAATTAAATAGGTAGATAGGCGTTATATTGTACTGTTTCCAATCTACTATTCAGTATCAAAATTCACTCGATTCCTAATAAGATTTGTATAGTTTTAAGCTATTGTCTGGTATAACGTGATTCTATTACACCTACGAGTAACTATTGGTTAATATTAACATACTTAAAACTTTATTATAAAATTGTAATTGGCAAGCGGTTGCGACAACTATGGCGTGCTACCTATATTTTTATAATACGAAGGTGCAAACATTTTTATGCTTCTCTTTACCGCAGACTGTATAGATCGTACGACCGCTTGTTAATAATTAATTATTATAGAATGGCACTTAATGAACATCATTGTCATGAGCCACTGTGACGGTACGACAAGATGTTTTGATGAGCGAGCGTAAAAAAACTACCAAGAGCTATTCTCTGATCTTGTACAACTAAACTTTATATCGGCTTAATAAATAGTATGAAATTGAGCGATAAGATCCATACGAAGCAAATAACTACACTGACGCCTATCCATCGTCTATCTTAAAAAAAATCGAAGTGCTGTGAGTATGGAACTGTTACGGCCTTACTTAAAAAAACTTCAACTTTTAGTCACTGCTTAAGATGCTATGCCATCTTCTCTCTGACGTGAAGTTGCACGTGCTAGAAAAGGACAGAGAATGAAACTTTTAAACTTTCGCGATTTGAACACATAATTATGTTTATAGCCGGGACTTAATCGCGCACAAATAAATTTATTTTTATTTACCTCGACGTTTCGACCATGTTCCAATGGCCGTGGTCACGAGCTGACTCTGAAACGTCGAGGTAAATAAAAATAAATTTATTTGTGCGCGATTAAGTCCCGGCTATAAACATAATTAAGGACAGAGAAGTTTAAGCAGTGACTAAGAGAATCGAGATTATTTTAGGTAAGGCTGTTAAAGTACATTTTTTTACGTCGCCATGTTCCTGGAATACTCGCTGAACAAAATGTAAGGATCGAGACACATAAAACCATAGAGTAAAATACATATAACATCATTGCATAAAACACGATAAGACGTCGCACCTTGACATGTTGCGATGTCGTGTCACGATGTGACGTAGCATCTTGTTTTGGTATAAAAGACTCGTCGAATTCCCGTCAAAGCATTAATCGTATGCAGTGGCTCTGTTTCTCGCGTGCATGTTTATTTTATGCATCGAAGAAAATTGTCAATAAACTGTTAGCCATTTCTATTGAAGTATGAAGATTAGAGATAGGTATGTTAGTCATTTTGTACACCAAAATTTACTTTCTAAGCACATTATACAGGGTTACTTGTAACTCGAACTATTCCCGGCTGGGTCAGGTAGGTACCAAAATAGTAAAAAAAATAATAATTGGTAAATAACTTTAAATGTAATAAGATATTCTAAAATACTTAGAATGTGATAACCGTTACATATTTTTTTTGTAAGAATGATTGGAGCCAAGCATTATTTGTTTCTGCAACAAAATTAGCTTAATTTGAAATATCTCGAAAACTATTAACTTTCGCCCATACATTGGGGGGCTTACATTTGATGTATGTTAGCCACCCTATCTGGTCACGCCGGGATTACGTCGAGTTGCCAGTAACCCTGTAGAACTATCTAAAAGAATTAATTAATAATTCTCAACATTGAGTATTAAAAACGTTTCCATTGCGCCCACTAGTTAGAAACCTCTAATTAACATGCTGTGACATTGTATTGATCATTTATGTGATCGTGTGGCTGTGCCTACCTACATACATACCTATTATGGCAATATTAAGCGACAATGATATGGTGAATGGACGGGAAATAAACGCACGGATTTTGAAGTCTAGAAGTTGAGCGCCGGCTCTCCACTCGCTTCAGTCATACTCTGCCTTTACGATATGCGAGCCGTACGAAACGACAATACAAACTTCTAATACATGCACATGTGTTCTCTTTTTGTCATGCAGTAATTAGATTCGCTATCTCTATTTTTCTAAATGTAATATGCATAATTTTAGCTAGGTACGGTTGATTGTGTTGTCTTGTTAATTTTGATCGATTTGCAAGCGCTGGGCCCGTCCATTCCATTATCACCGTCGCTGGCAATATTTATATATTTTATAATTATTTAGTTTTTTTTTACTTTTTATATTTAAGTGTCTACGAATAAATTATGTTACTTAAGTAAACGAAAAGCTCGAGTTTTATCGATAAATTGATATCGTTGACAATTTGCCTATATATTTGGGCGCCGCTAATGCCTTAGATACATAAGGCTAGTATTCAAGCTAACTACGTCGGTCAGTTTTCAAGTTATTGCGAGTAATAAGCAAAAATAAAATTTATATTTACATACTCGTAAGTAAGCAAAGCGTTATGTTTAGTAGAATCTAGACCTCAACATGAAAAAAATAATCTTGTGTTTCTGTGAAATACCTAATACCTAGTGTTGCTAACCGAACCAAGAGGTTATCCCTTATGCTAGGGCTTCACCTGCGTGTAATGCCATTATTTAGCGCGGTATTTGATACAGTACGCAGATATGGCCGGATGTTAGCACGCTAATGGGCTAGTGGCATTATGTATTAATGTTCTTAGACGTAAGGCGATATTCAAAGTCAAATTATAGTGTGGCCGCCTATGAAACGCATTGTTTAATGAGTTAATTATTCCGATAACTGGACGTAAACCGTCACGCAAGTGAAGCCAGCATAACGAACACAGGAACACGTAATGCGACAACTGTCAGATTCGGTTGAAATTTGACGCACGTTTGAAGTTTCAAACGTTAAGTGTTAATAGAATTAACATTCATAGAATAATCTGTAGGTAATCCCTCTGGATGATTACATAACATTAAAATTCGAGCATTTATTTTGCAATATTCATGCTTACATATTACTTTATCACATTAAAAGTGATGCCATATTATTTTGTGTAATTAATTTCATATTTACTTACCAGAAAAATAAATGAATGGTACTAGATGTGTAAATAAAGTTTTTTATTTTAAAATCACCCCTTATATATACTCGGATTCTTAATTAAATGAATTAAACTGACATTTCAAGTGTTGCTACTTTTTGGCAAAAGTTTGAATAGTGCAGGGATAAAAATATTAAGTTTATTAACATATGTTAAGAAATTTAATCTTTTTATTAACTTATAAAGTTATGCTAACAAACTTAATAATTTCATACTTATGAACTATTTCGATATATTTATATGAGTCTTAGTAAAATTCCTTACTTTTGTGCGATTTCTATCTTTCCAAGGTCATAAAACATGAAAATAATGTTGCATTTCCGTGTAGCAATTTACTGAACAACTTTTTAACACAATATGTTTTCCCTTTTCTACCTGCACTTCCACTGGCAGCACTTTAAATGTTCAAGGGCACTTAATAATTATTTTGAACGATATAAACTTAACAATATCCATCACTACGGTTTTTTAGCAGGCAGCATTATTTTGAAAAGTGACATATCAATCTGTCAGTTTAGTCCGTTTGAATATGAATACGAGTATAGTTTTCGATGCGCGTCTCACGCGTCTAATGTAGATGAAGTTAGAACGTCCTGATATAAATAGCTGTATTCTATTTCTTTGATGTAGGTTCTGACTCTGACCAGTTTACACTCTCTGGATTGAAGAGTTGCTTTACGATTGTCAGACTGATTTTTCGACATGCCTGATGCCTCATAATCAGCCTGCTATATGGTCCACTGCTAGTCATAGTAGCTGGTCCAGATGCGGGTTGGTGGATTCACGTACGCCATTGAATTTCTTCTCCGGACGTCTCCAGTTTGCATCACGACGTTTTCCTTCACCGAAAACACCGAAAAGCCAGTGTTATGGAAATCCGTACATTAACTCCAAAGAGCTTATTGGTACGGCCCGGGGATTTGTACCCGTGATCTCACGCTTTCAAGTCGCGCTCTCCCAACTAGGTTACCACGGCTTCTGGTTCCCAAACCGCAGTAGCCTGGAATGGTAACGGGCTCTCAAAGAATACTCCCAAAAAAAACCAACGCCGATACAGGATGTTTTCCTTCACCTAGCTCATTGTTGTAATTCAAACCCACGCTTGCAGTCTGGAAACCGGCAAGCGTAAACCACTGAGCTATCTTCGCTAAAATGCACGTCTTCAATACAGCACAAGATGGTAAAAACCAATCACTATAATCATACCTCTGTTAGGTTAGGTAAGAAGACCCCGTTTGAGGCAACGACCGTTACCATAACCTAAGGGCCTATTTAAAAATAAATTATTGTACTAAATTTCTGTTGACATTGACAGCTTATTTTTAATGTAAGAAAAATATTCTTACTGTAAAGTGTTGTTTTTAAATCTCCCAGTGTCTCCTATAGGTATTCGATAATGATAACGGTGTTGTTAGTTTTCATAAGAACTTAATCATAGGTTGCAATGGCGGTTAAATGGCCATGATTCAGTTCTTTTACAGGTCTTGGTATAATTGGCTCAACGGTCACTGCAGTCGAATTTACAATTTGCCTTGATCCTTCCATCAACGAGAACATATTTGTTTGAATATACCCGTCAGACCCATTCTTTAGTTTTATCTCGGTTGCGTCAACTATAAAACCGGAAGGTGAGCGGGACAAGCAGAAAGGTATGTCATGTAAGTACATTTGGGATATATTAACCTAACACTAATTAATCATATCGAAAAAGTAGGACAATCGCAAAATAACAACGCACTGAGTAAATATCAATAGTTTATTACATAAATTATAGCCAAGCTTACATTTCCATTGTTGTTAACTAAATCGATTTGTTTTAAGGTTTAATTAAATGCCTAATGTTATATGTACTATATCTGTATATGGCGCGGAGGCTAAAAATATAATAGAGTCCGTCAACAAACGAGACCGCTTTGCGCCTCCGCCGACCCTATATGTATAAAAGAAAAAATCTTATAAATAAAATCTAACATCACTATGTTTACATTTATTTAGGCTATTATTGGTGTTACTACAGTTTAACTAACAGGTTGTAATTTATTTCTAAGTCTCTGCGTAAGCTTTACACTAAGTACAAATATTTTAGGATTAGGTATATGGGATACAAAAATCGGTATATCACATGATTTGTGGTGATTCTTATCGCTTCGATGTGTCGCTTGCGCAAGAGTCGATTAATTGCTTTGAGTTTAAGACATGACTAAGATTGATTCCGACTTGTATTTGAAAAAAATATACAATATGTAACAATAAGGTTCAAAATACTGAACGGTATCTATGGAAGTACTCATTATTATGAACAACTTTTACTAAGGGGCCAACCCTGGAATCGCGCAAAAAACAGCTGATCCATGCAAAAACTTCATTGACTTTAAAATGTATGGAACAGCTGTTTTTTTGCGCGATTTTAAGATTGTCCCCATAGTAAAAGTTGTTCATAATTATGAGTTACGTTTAGACCCTTCAGTAAATTGTTGAACTTTTTTATTACAGATTGTATAATTCGGAAACTCAACCTGGCATTTTCTAGAGATGCCATTTTAAAGAGTAACCTACTGCTTGGAATTTGAATTTTACTTTTCATTATTATTATTAGTATAAAAACCACGTATTTCAAATCGACCGTGCTTACAGCATCTAAGATATGAAGCATGCATGGGATCGCAAGAACTGCCTACTGACCGATAAACTTCATTATAAAAAACGCACGATAATTGAGTTTAAAAAACTTCCCTGAGCGAGTGTTTACCTATATCTTTACATGCGGCTCGTATAAGGCAAGTACTTATTTATATTTTATCATGGACCGCAAAAAGGTGGTCATCGCCCTCTCATTTTCTGGATCTCAAGTTGGTTAGCCCTACCCTTTCCGTTTAATGGTACCTAATTTATTCAATGGCATTTTGAAGCAGTTATTATTATTGTTTCGGGTCCAAACATATTTCAAGCCTTTCAAGTACAGAAGAAACGTTTCAAAAAGTTATATCATATCATAATCTGCGGTTATTAACAACACATTATTTTGATTAAAATTAATTGGTAGGTAGATATAACCGCGATGTTGTGATCGTTGAATAGGTAATGTACTTATCTAAAAACTTTAGTAATGTAACTATGCCGATAAAGGTATGATAATGTAACTATGCTTTAGTCACATCAAAACCACGCGGTTTTTATCAAACGCACATACTTTAAAACTTAGGTAAATTAGATATAACTAAAATTCATTCGCGATAAAGAAATTTTACAAATGCCTTTGATGTGAACAAACGGCGAATTCCTCTCTGGTGTGATAGTTATTTAAACAAAAATTGCTACGCTTTAAATTTTCTTTTAAGTAGGTATTTTGCTTACACAGTTTTAAAACAAACTAAACTTTATCTCCAATTATAAGTAGTTTTATTATTCTATGATATTTTAGAGGGCACACCTAGCAGCAGTGGTATGTAGGCTCATGCACTAGTGGTGGCAAATATTAATAACCTATTTTTAACCAAATATGCTACGCGAAAGAGAGAACTGTTTTATTTACCCGGAGTATACTCTCAAAAAAGGATGTTTCTGGCAATGCGCACTATTTTATGAATTTTGTAAACTTCAATGCTATAAATACCATGTCATTTCTATATTTTTTTTGCATCTATGTACCTATTTACGATGAAACCTTTTCCGTTGCGAAACGATCATAAAGCGATAAGAACCATTAATTATTATTTGTTATAGAACATATTATATTTTTATAATGGTCGTAACCGGGTATTACTAAAACGAATCTAATCTAGGCCAAGTGTATTGCTTTTGTAGTTATTATCAGGAAGGTAATTATTAATATTCATATAAAATGTATTGCTTTGATTTTACCACAATGACGAAGAAAAAAACGAGCGACGAGTAGACATTTCTACATCATCGAATGTATTCATCATTGTGACGTGCTAAAAAAACATCGTGTTAAAAAAGTCTATCATTTGAACTTACGAGAACATCAGAAGTATATTTAAATTTATCTTAGATCTTATTTGTCCGACGCGTATCAAATTTCTTATTCAAATACATACTTTTATTTATTCTAACTAATATTCTCAAATAAAAGTATTCCTAAGATAAAAACCTTTTTTAAAATAATTACTTAGTTACTTATTATAATTATGTTTACTATTGATGATTGCTTTTATATTGTTGCATTTGTTTCGACGTTATTATACTTTGTACAGAAAGGGAATGCTTTACTAAATCACCTTTTTTTCTTCAGGGGTCCGGTCTCTGATAGCATATCAAAGCAAATTTTAACATTTAAATATATTTTTTCCAGCTGTGTTTAAAATTTGTCAGAAGAAATGATTCTTGCTGCTATTCGTATAAGTAGACAAAAATAGTAACCGTCAGTAATCGTAAGTTCACTATTAGCCTACGACAGTTCTCTTTCTGTTCAAAGTACAGCTCAGTTTGATCTACTTCATGTCTAATTACTGCGTGAGCTACTGAGACTGAGACCTGGAATACGAAACTCCTTATTTTTAAATAAATTACGTAAAAAACATAGTTTTCTTGGTTCGCAGTGATTGAAACAGTCAACTTAATATACATAATCCCTTTGAACTCTACGTATTTATTTTCTTGGTTCGCAGTGATTGAAACAGTTAACTTAATATACATAATCCCTTTGAACTCTACGTATTTATTTTCTTGGTTCGCAGTGATTGAAACAGTCAACTTAATATACATAATCCCTTTGAACTCTACGTATTTATTTTTACCTAATAATGTTACATGAATAGATAATGCTAACCTAATAACCCAAAATTTCACATCTGGCTCATGCTCATCAAAATTTGCCAGTTATTCAATCGCCAAACAGTAGTGTCCAAGCATTACTGTGTTCCGGTGTGAAGGGATTTAACATCTAATATGTCAGGGTGACGAGCGCAGGATTGTGTTCGCAAGTTCACGATTCTGGCACTGCTATTTTTGGTGGCAGGTGTGACGCTTGCCACCGGGCGAACGTCTTGCTCGTCACGTCACAAGATTGTATAAAAAAACCTATATAGCCTGGTCACGCATACATAGTAAAAATGTTTAGGAATACTACCAAATAAATAAATGTTTTTGTATTGTTTACGTTCTCCATGATTACGTCGCTAAACAGCAGAATGCGCTCGAGTGACTGTTTCCCGATACATGCAATCTGATAAGGTTTTCTTAAAGTCGAGCGTGACTCGGTTTCTTCTAGACAAGCGTGCCAAAGACTGTCTCTTTGCTTAACATATAGCGAGATGGCGGTCAAACACAAGCCTATTATAACATTTAAACTCATGTCAGTATTTTTTATCTTCAATAATGTGAAAATATGCAAGCAACTTGACGCGGCCAAAACTAACAATACGAAAGGTCCATTAATAAACATCATTATTACACTGGTTTACAATAAAGTTTCGTTATTGTAGGAAACGGAACCGTTATTAGTTAACCAATCGACTAAGTTTTGATGAACATAAGCCTTAATTTTTTTAAATAATAATTATGATTCCACAACTAAATCACAACTTTCGATAAAAACGTAATGTACAATTTAAAATAACAATCACAGTAGATATTTAATAGAAAGAACATAATTTTGACAATAAATAATTTGCATTTCGCATAATCATAGAACGAATAATTATGATTCCACAACTAAATCACAACTTTCGATAAAAACGTAATGTACAATTTAAAATAACAATCACAGTAGATATTTAATAGAAAGAACATAATTTTGACAATAAATAATTTGCATTTCGCATAATCATAGAACGAATGATACGTTTATACTAATTAGGGATTTTTACTGATGATCAAATTAGTTCAAATAATCTGCGGTTGACAATTGATTCTCGAATCTCGACGAACCTCCCGGTCCCGATAAACGCTCTTTAAGAAATGTAGTTCCTTGATTTGGCTTTCTCATATACAAAGTCATTGGCATTTAGCTAACCTCTCAGGATCAAGTTTTGTACAGCATAACAAACAACTTTTGTTCCATGTATTTTAAATTTGCCAAGAAAAAACTCAGTTGTTCCGTATAAAATGTTCATTTATTATCGACAAACTGCAATTTTTATTTCTCGCGATTTTCAAATTAATGGATCAAGCCGTTTGTTATTAGGCTGTAAATAGACAAGTTAATTCTGAGAGGACGTTAGTCAGCGACTATGTATGAGTATGAATTAGTAAACGTGTGACATAAATATTGTGCCCATATAATTATAACAAATAAGTATATCACAGAAAATATGATGCATTTTAGCGGGAAAATATTACTGTTTGGTTGAACCCCATTTTGTATTAATCGGCAACTTTATATAAATATTTTTGTACATTTCTTTTCAAGGTATTTACCAAACTTTGAAAAACGTAGAGCGATTGAAATGAAACCAGTTACTATGCAAATCTCGATTTTTATAAGTACAGAACCAAAAATATATCACTTAAATAAACACGTAATTTTACTTACAAGCTGGATTTTGCATTTGGATTCCCGCAAAATTTACAGAGCTAGATAGGTATACTCTTCGTTATAATTAACCAACTTTTAATATAGGGCCAACTTGGTCATCGCGAAAAAAGAATCAGGGGTTCCATACATTTTGTTCAAGGTCAATTAACCTTTTCTATGGAACAGCAATTTTTTCGCGATTTCCGGATAGGCGCCATAGTAAAAGTTGTTTATAACAATGAATAATCTACCTCTGTAAATTTGGCGGGAATGCAATATAACAGCTTGTATAAATAGTCAAAGTGAATCTGAATACCTACACATCTACTTAGTGTTGCAGTTGTTCATCGGTTGTTCTTCTCCCTGCTTATCAGATAACTCGCTCTCTCATTTGTAACTTTATTTATATTACGAAAAAGAATGATAATAGCGCAGACGCTAGAGATGAGGTACTTACATAAAATATAACTGAATGTTGTCTTAGCATAATGTGAATGCTAAGAAAAATTTATTCATATGAAAAACTCCGCGTTGAGGACCGTAAATTCGTAATACATTCATTTTGCTTCTTTGATTAGGCAGTTTAAATAATATTTTTTACACAAATGTTATCTTTTCGCGTAGGTATTTATATTTTTTAGTAGACTTTTTAACATAAAGTAACGTTTCAAAATGTTAAACATATAAACAAAATATGATTACAAGACCATTTTTACCCAACTCTCTATAAGATATAATAAGTAAAGGTTTTCTTGGGTGCATGTAACTGTTGGTTAACAGTTTCTAGCCATAATGGCTTAGCATTTTTCAATCAAAAAGTTAGTGAGAAAAAATCGCACTAAGTATATAGTTATATACAATGTGTAACAAAAAGGTTCAACAATACTGCAGAGTATGTATGTTCTCATCATTATGAACAACTTTTACTGTTGTGCCAACCATGAAATCCCGAAAAGAATATCAGCTGTTCCATACATTTTTTCCAAGGTCAATGAGTTTTTTTGTTTTTTGGTATGGTTTGTATGGTACAGCTGAGGTTTTTTTCGGGATTTCAGTGTTGGTCCCATACTAAAAGTTGTTCATAATGATGAGTACATACATACACTTCAGTATTGTTGAATCATTTTGTTACACATTGTATACAAACAAAATTATTGGATACGGATATATATTTTTTTCGAGACTGAACATGATGATAATGAGATAGATAGAAATAGATATAATAAACAAGGCAGTATAACTTTCATCGTATATGTAGAAAGACGAATATTTGTCGTTTATAAAAAAAACGGTATTTAAGTGAACTCTATATATATTTCGGGTTTTTTTATTTTAATAATATTGTTACCGTAAACTATTTATTTTCTAGTGGTAGGACTCAACTGCAGAGTCCGCCTGGGGAAGTACCACACCTTTGCCCTTTATTCAACCACCAAGCAGTAGTATGCAAGCATTACTGTGTTCCGGTTTGAAGGATGCAATGTTGTTACCAGATAAATTACTGGGTATGAAGAGATTTAACTTCTAATATCTCAGGGTGACGAGCGCAGTGCGGCGCAGGATTGTGTTCGCAAGTTTACAATTTTGGCACTGCTACTGTTAGTGGCAGGCGTAACGCTTACCACCAGGCGAACGTCTTGCTCGTCTCGTCACTTGGTTGTATAAAAAAAAAACATTATCTGCAGCTACACAAGCAAATGCAATATGTATATGTAATAATATTTATGTTACAAATAACAGCATAATCACTAAACTTAAGTTATCGCCGGGTCGTGTATAATAAAAATTGAACATGGAGACGTAAATTAATAGTATCCCCGTAGCTGCCATTAATAAAACAAATGGGATGTTTTTGATCAACCTATTTCTAAATGGATGCGATAAGATTTGCACTAACGTCCTGCTTGAACTGTTTTGTGACGAATGACTTAATCCTAACGCTGGTAATGATCTTGTTACATTAGAGTTACAGTACAGTTATGGGGCGCGGCGAGCGCTCTGTTCAAGCCTTCAAGCGTCCTCCATTCGACACTCCACTTCACCATAAGCATACACAATACCTAGGTGGCAACGAAACTGCACGTGATCTGCACAAATCACTTGTCTGAATGTAATAGGCGTGCTATATTTGTGCGGCTCGGCATTCTATTTGGCAAATTCGAGTCCGAGGCGACAGACGTTGGGGAAAACAAGGTGCCTAGCACGTTGCCATATCATAGACAATAGTATGTGTGACGTCACGCTAACAGAGTAACAGACGACTACACGCGTAGAGAAAATACCACACTATAACTGATGGACGGCCAGGATGTGATATCGAAACTTTTTTAATCGCCTATTAGTAATATTATGTCTGACCACCGAGTCCGGTGATGAAAGTCAACTGCCGACATACACCGGGTTTATGCCGGTCGAATCTAATCTATCCATGGGGATATGCCGAAAGAAAATCGAATTGAGCTGAGCCGAGCCGAACTTTCTAAGGTAGATGCCAACCAGAATGTCCGTCCATTCTGAATTATTACACTAATATGCTACAAGTCAGTCGGTACAAGATATTATTTGATGGAATTCAGAAACATAGTTAGATATACCGACTCGCCCATATGTTAAACAGAACAATAAATAATACTAAATTTATTTCTGTCTAATTTTGGCATCTAAAGGAATATTAATAAACAAGCCGATACCCGCTACTTCTTACGCGTAGAGCTCGACATTAGGCCTCGCTACTATGACCCGCTCTAGGAACAAAAATTTCATCCAAATCGGTCCAGCCGTTTACACCTTCTCTGGACGACGACAAACATAACAAAAGGCCCAGCTTTACTCATGTTTTAGCGAGACAAACGAACAGCAATTGATTTTTATCTTTATCGAGATATATTATATCATGGAAGACTTACGTACTACGACTACTATACTTTTATATATGTCACACGCATAAATTTCGATTGCATTTGCTTGTTTAATTGCATATTTTATAATAAAATGGTAATAGAATAACAAAATGTATTTTTAATCTTGTTATATTTGACCGCTCGAGGAGAACGTCACACGGCGATGATATCGGAGTTAGTAATATTAAAATTAAATTTAGTAATTCAATTCGATACTATTAAGTTCGAATTTTTGCAAAGACCCTAGTATTGTGAAAATATATCGCAGTCACTTTTTGCACAGAACAACTAGTATTTTTACGGTAAGACCATGTTAATGTTAAAAAAAAATACGCTCAGCAATTATAGGCACATCAACAAATATTTTACCGGGCAATGAAGTTGCATGCATCGTAGTCAGATAATAATAACAAAATAGTGTACGTGCACATTACACGCAGCGCCATCTAGCCCCAAACTAAGCAAAGCTACTATGGGAACAAGATAACTAATAAATACGTAAGTTCATAATTTAATTTGCTAGATATGTATAGAAAACGACTTAAAAACTAAATTTAAATTAAAAAAAACAAATTTTTTTAGGGTTCCGTCCCCAAAGGCTAAGTCAGTAAAGCACATTTTTTTCTGTAAAAGGTAATTGTAATAGAAACTTGTTTTTTACGTAGGTATTTTTATTATAGGTACTGTGGCCAGTAATGAAGGCTTTGGTTGACAGTACTAAACGAATTAAAATATTGCTGTCACTTTTTTACTACTTTTTAAAATACTTTAGTTAGTTTAGTTCAGTCAACTAAAACCTTCAAAATCGACCACAATGTATCTAATGAATGCTCTTAGAAGCGCCAAACTTGTTGCGATTGCAGTGTTAATTCTAAACCACAACAATAACAAACTCCGTGAAGAGAATGATCTTTCAAAGAGTAACGCTATAACTGTATAGCCCGTTCAAAATATCTGTACACCTTGGATTTAACTATTACGAATATTTTTCTATGATGACTGAATTGCACATATTTTCTTTACTAAATATGCGTTTTCTGTTGTATAATGATGAAATTAATAAGTTAGTTGAGCGTTGGAAGCTGAAGACCAAAACAGCAGCGCGAATACCGTTCATGACGAGCGTTATATTTGACATTAAAATCGGTATAATTCGATTAAATGCGGTATATTCTCAAATTCGTCTGATAAATCTGCTATACCGACACATCAAATTAGCGACATAGAACGTTACTCGCGCTGCAGGAGAGGCAGCGCGTTCTTAGTCATTCCAGCGCGGTGCAAAGCTATTTTGACCGGGATTTAACTCTCAGTTAAAGTGTAGTTACATATTAATTTTATACGACCAAGCTCGTTCGTGCGAAGAATATTTTTGTAAACACAGTATATTTTGTGCCCCTCAATCGTGTACCCACAGAACCTGTCTCGTCTGAGCGAACAGTTGCTCCTGCGTGTGAAACCACGAAGCGCAACTAGTTTATGCAATAAAATGCACCTACATCTTCGCAATGTCGAAAGTTATGTGGAAATACGTAAGTTAATTTAACTAAAACAGGTTTTTTGGACCGCAGAACGCATATGAATATAATTAGTACTTATGCGAGTAATTTGAAAATATTTCTATGAAATTAGAATATTTTTTTTTGGATATGTGGATTCAATGCAGATGCATTGAACTTGAGCATGCCCTAAAACTGCATCCAGAGCCACCGAAAGTCGGACAGCAACGTCGGTGCTGTGCATTCTGCGATCCCCAAGCGTGGGGATTGCAACTAATATTATGATGCGCTTTCGTCCAGCAGTGGACGTCTTCTGGCAGATGATGTGATGTGGATTTAAATTTATTTTAACGCCATCTATCGGATATCCAAGAAAACGCTATACACGATAGCGTTCATCTGCCTTGACAAAAGTTGTTATTTCAGAACACTTTACACGTTTACTGCTGGTATTTTGCTGCATAGGTAACATTGTTTTATGAAACTGTATACCTACGACACGATTGCATTCATCAAAATATTCACTACAACCCGCCTAGCATCGAACTGCGGAACCGCGGATCCGTGATAGCCTACTCTTTTCGCTACACGTTTAATTAAATCGGATACTCTGATAGTTTCGGTCACATCCGGTGACCTTTTTCCAAGAGTGAAAACAGATGCCGACGCGCGTGCGGCTGCGTCCTGCTCGACTCTTATTCTTTTATCCCATGAAATACAAGACAGCTGTATCCATCCATATTCTAGCTAGGTCCCGTTTCCGGCTGTGGCAAGATTATAGCACAGACCAGGGGCCGTACCGTGAACCTCTTATAGCGGGACGGAATAGGTTAAGCTGTCGACAAAATTGAATTTGAAAAACGAACGACAAAATTAAAATATTAACCTATTAATTTTGTCGTTCGATTTTAAAATCACTCCGTCGGGTCCGCGAGCCACCACCCTATATTAAGAGGGAATCTGGTCAGCGATTCTCCATACAAATGTATTCCCTTATTAAGAAAATATGACTCTCCAAAAAGCACTTTGAAAGGGTTATAATTTTTTTTCAATTTATTGCGGAAAAAAAGGAAAAGACAGTAGACCTAAATATTATAAAAAAAGATTGCTCTAGAGGCATTATCCAGGGAGAAAATAGGGAAATACATTTGTATGGAGCATTATCCAGGGAGAAAATAGGGAAATACATTTGTATGGAGCATTATCCAGGGAGAAAATACGGAAATACATTTGTATGGAGCATTATCCAGGGAGAAAATAGGGAAATACATTTGTATGGAGCATTATCCAGGGAGAAAATAGGGAAATACATTTGTATGGAGCATTATCCAGGGAGAAAATAGGGAAATACATTTGTATGGAGCATTATCCAGGGAGAAAATAGGGAAATACATTTGTATGGAGCATTATCCAGGGAGAAAATAGGGAAATACATTTGTATGGAGCATTATCCAGGGAGAAAATAGGGAAATACATTTGTATGGAGAATCGCAGAACGGATTCCCTCGTAACGCATAATGCTACTGTTAATCTAGTGTATTTTTTTTGTAAGATAGCGGCGAAAACAAACGGGCGCTACTACGATAACCCACAGCGTTTACCACCCCTCTTTTCTTTATAATAAGTAGTTCAAATAATCGTTATTATATTTATGGCTTACACCGCGCTAAGCTAGAATATGGGTACCGGTGTCTTGTTCTCGCGGGATAAACCGAGCGTTTTTTTTAGATACATTCAAGTGACTGCAAGCATAACGTTCGCCTGGTGGTAAGCGTCACGCCTGCCACTAACAGTAGCAGTACCAGAATTGTGAACTTGCGAACACACTCCTGCGCCGCACTGCACTGCGCTCGTCACCCTGAGATATTAGATGTTAAATCTCTTCATACCCAGTAATTTCTCTGGTAACATTGCCCTTCAAACCGGAACACAGTAATGCTTGCACAGCACTGCTTGACGCTTGAATAACTGAAATAGGTGTCGTACTTCCCCAGGGTAGGACTCTACTGCAGTCCGCAGTAGAGTCCTACCACTACAAATATCGCGGCTCGCGTGCTAGGCCTAGGCTAGGCTATAAGTCAGTGTTTGTTTAGTAGTTTGATATATCCACGAGAACTAAATAATTATTGACTTTAAACAGACACATTCGCGAAAATACTTGTTGATGTGCGTAGGCATAATCGCTGAGCATAGCATAAAGATAAAAATGCGCTGAGCTTTTTTAGTAGAATAATAAATGTATAAACAGATTGTAAACTGAAGGATGGTTTTGTTCGAGTTCGAGACTTCGGGGTTGATGCCAGTTAACAGTTACCTACGACCAGCTTTAAATAGGTGTCAACGTAAAAGGTAGTTAAAAGCTTGACACGAGAAGCTACCGAAATTCCATCTTTCAGTTTACACAATGTTATCTATTCTGTTGTATCAATCTCTTAAGCTTTAAGGGCTATTTTCAGTTAATCAGTGCAAATGTAAAACGAGAAATGATTTTCAGTTCTATCAAATTAGTTTCGCTAAGGTTATGCCAATAGAATCGAACCCCGTTACACTATCTACAAATTTAAGAACAGAAGAAATTATCTCAAAATAGCTCTGGTGAAAAATTGGTAAGCACTCTTTTATAATTTCAAGTTTTTTTCACTATATAAGGATTTGATTCAATTTGAAATTGGAAATATTAATTGATGAAAACAAATATAAATAAATTGCGTTATAATTATCTAACAGATTTAAAAAAGAGATGAGCGGCTGCAGAAATACGATAAGAAAAAGATTCATAAGTCGTAACGCACAGCATTTTACACCATAAAAATAGGATACCAAGATGAAAATATTTCTATAACCCACCAAAATCAGTCCTATAAAAAATTACAAAAAAAAACATTACAAATAAGGCGGAAATAATAAGCGAAGCACTTAAAACTAATATTGGCAATATATGGTCACTATTACTAAATTGTTCGCCGAACGAGAAATCATCTTAAACTGGCAGTCAATAAAGTATATTTTACAAAATGCTTGGTAGCTTAACGTACAACAGGCTGATAATGTTTGCTATCAAACGCGATCGCTACGGCGTCATGCAGCTCGCGCACAAGTACGAATCTACGAACCCTAGTGTACTAGCGCACGGAACATGCGCTACAGCGACATAACCGCCGCCTGAAGCTAGAAACTGAAGCGCGCGACAGCCGCACACTTTAAGGTAGTACCTTAAAGTGTGCGGCGGGTTCACATATGTATGAAAACTAAGCTCGGTGGCGACAATAGGGTAGATGACTGGTTTTTTTTATTGTCCTATTAAAATGTGGCCCATAAATATAGCTGATTAATGAAAAAAAAATTAAAATCTGATCAAAAATAAGCAACTTATAAGCATTTTAATATCATGCTAGACAGAGAGACGAAACAGCAAATCGTGACGTCACTTCTCAGTACGCTATATAAATTCAATTCTGACAAGTAAGGCGTGATGTCATTTTTTTGTTTTGTGGGAAAGGGACAGAGTCTCTACAAAAACTTTAAACGCTTATATATCAGAATATTAATAACCGATATAAATTATTTTTTCAATAAACATGCTATATTTACTTAAATTCTTCATCAAAGCTATTGGTTTCAACGATATAAACATCAGTCATCTACCCTATTTATGGCTGTGGCGCGTGTCTCATGTAGTCTAGTCTATAGATCGCGCAGCGTATGCGATTAACAGTTAACATAATCAGGCTGCAGTTTCTATACATACTAAAAACAGATAGTATTGATTTCTGGAAATAAGAATTTGACACATCGTTACATGGAAAATGGTTCAATAAGAAATTATTGGTTAATAAAGATTCATTTTTGTATCAATTAACTGGACAAAGTAAGTACCAAATAACAAAAATATTGAACCACCAAATTGTTGAAGTATGTTTAAAAAATTACACTTTACAGCTAATATCTGTATTCGAAGCTTATCATAGTTTAGTCTGAGATTGTTTTATAAAGTAGTGTAAAAGAAAAACAATGTAAACAGTGTGTGTCTGTCTAACATGGCTGAGTTGCCCCCCATTCTGTGAGACCAAATTTTATAACATATTAATTATTATACATAATTATTATCATTATATCAAGCGAGCCTTGGTGATAGCATACAGTATGATTATCTAAATATGTATATTTAAGCTGGTTTAGTACTATTATGGTAGAAAGTTCAATTTGTTAAATACATAAAGACCCAAAGCCTCTATAGCCGCTGCAAGGCGCGGGTACGCAGCAGCATGGGAATATCAACTCTACCCAGTTTAGTGTGGGTTCATACTTGTACTTTACCACACCACCTTGCACCTTGCACCAATTTGTTATTAAGAGGAGTATGTTGTCAGTTTAGCGCGTTGTATTTTTTTTTGTGATTTTGCTAAATACATTAAAATAAGAAATAAAAGTTCACATAATAAGGAGGCTTCATCAGATTGTGTTACTTATAATTTTTGTTATATTTTGTGCTATGCAACATGTAACTTTAAAGTTTGTATTAAAATGCACTACCAAACAATTACACCAAATAAAATAATAATTTTATTATTAAATACATTCAGCCTTTATATACATGCGATTAAAATTTAAAAATATAGCTGCAAAATTAAAATGTAGTCGTGGCATAATCCTTATTTTAATTAAGTACTTATTTTTCTTCACATTAACACAAGTTACTAATGAAATAGATGAGTATTTAACACATACTGCTCACTCAGAGTTGTCAATTATGAGTTGATAATAATAACCACATCCTTCGTCATCATAAAGACGCAGCGGCGGATTTATACATTTGCCGCCAGCAGGCTATTCAAATTTTGCCGCCCCTCCTCTATACATCGATGAGGGTGATATGAACTATCACAATTATTACTAAATTATTATTAATCAAAAAATTTGTTCCAATTTTGCCACCCCCAAAATCTGCCGCCTTAGGCTCTAGCCTACTCAGCCTGCTGGTAATTCCGGCACTGTAAAGACGGCAATGACGGTGGTTATCATCAAAATGATGATAATGAGCACCACTGATTACGGTACCTGCCAAACGCAATCGCACCATTATGTTTAAAGTAACTACAGCTTGCGGTCCAGAGGTGACACAATCATGATTTCAGGTTCAAGGATACAAAATAAGAGTAAGAAAACATACCAAACATTTGTTTTGCCAAAGCAAAAAGAATGGGTTGTGAATTATATCAAGTAACTTTTTTTTTAAACTTCAAATTAATATGGGGCCGCCTCGGGAGAATAAATAAAAACAAAGAAAAAAATAATTTTCAAAATCGATCCGCAACGCCGGAGAAATCGGTGAACAAACATTAAAAAAAAAACAGAGACCATCAAACATAGAACCTCCTTTTTTGAAGTCGATTAAAAACAGGAAATACGTTTGGTAAGAGTTTGCTAGATAAAAGTAGAATAGAACTCCATGAATCTCTTTTATTGGAAGAAACCGGCAGGTCTAGCATGTGCATTGCGATAAACCTATATCGTGTCTTTATATCATGCGAAAACGAGACAGACTTATACAGTCATAGCCTTGTCCTGTTTCTTCCTGACAGTAAGAACAGAGAAGATTTTGTCATGCATGGGCAAGGGCGCATGCGAGGCACTAAATAAGTTTAGAATTGCAACTCTGAGTGTAACAAATATTACTCATTAAATTTAAACAACATAATATAGGTATAAAATAATTGTCTAGTCTGTCTCACATTTTTTACATCCAAATTATTAATGGCAAATTAGCTAACTACGGATTAATTATTTTTCTAATAATATTAATAGAAAATGCTACATAATCTGCATTCATGAGCAGAATTGACTGTTGCCTTGGTAATCTAATATCTTGTACCATAGATTATACATAATTTATAAAAACATCTTTTAAAAGAATCACATTATTAATAAATATTTGTATATAGATTTACAAACATATGGATTTTAGATTAGCACTCAAAGATGTCCTAGAAAAAGGTTCTTGGTGACCTAGGTCACGGCCTAGGTGAGCATTCTGCAATCTCCAAGCCGCCTGCCAAGCCTGTGGATTATTCCGTCCCCCCTTACGGGGGGACCTCTTCCCCCTTCAACATGAAGAGGTTGGCCTGTAACATGCTAACGTGTTAAAAGATATCCCCTATGTTAAGAGAGACCCTATTTTCTCTCTCCAGTGAAATGGGTAGCCAAATATTGTTACAAGCTAAATATGGTATTGTTTAATTATATTTTTTAAGGTTCAGATTACCAAGCGGGTATGAAAAATCGCAGTGGAGTGAAGTTGCCGAGAGTAAAAATATAAAGGTTCAGAGAAAAAGTTGCGATTGTACATAACTATACTCAGTGATCTTCAAAAATGTTGGAATGTGCGGAGAGATAGCAGCGCACAGTGATCTATACCTTAACTTAATCGGATTTTAGATACATACATAATTATTATCAAGTAAACTCAGGATTTTTTTCCACGAATTTGTACTCCACCTAACATCTATGTGTTGGTAAATCTATGTACTTGTATACAAATTTCTGAACACTTTTTTTTGTGGAATTGATTGTTATGCTTCTGATTTATTTATCCAACTAATATGTTGTTTGTATATGATACTGGCTACTATTAACCAAAAATAGCTATCTACAAAGTTGCTTATGTCAGTAATCACCATTATGTTTTCTGTTATCTAATACATTTCATTCATCTTGACCCTTGACGTCAATAGAAAATACTTTTATATGAAGTACTAAAAATAAGTAATTGCTATTTGCTTCGTTGTATAGTATCTATAGACGGTAATTTGAATAAAGCTTTGTGATGTGATGGATGAATAAGTTTCCAAAAAGGCCAGTTTTCAAAATGTATGTCAAGCATGAAGTATTTTAAAATTGTATAACATTAAAATTAAAATATTAACGGCACATTATTAGATACCTATTTCCTTACTTAAGATTCTCTTAACAACCTATGTCTAAAACTATGGCAGTTCTTTAAAAAAATATACAAAATGCATCCTTTTCATTACTTATTTCTGCTATTGATTACTGAGCTGCACTGGAGACTGTTTCCATGCGAGATCTAGTTCCACTCATTAGCACTACACACTCACAGCCACAACACTCACACTAGGAAGCCGTAGGGGCCGTTACCACGGATCTGCGCGCGCATGCCTTGCACACTGTTCATGATCTTCTTCTGGTGTCCGACGAGCGTGACCCCAAGCGAGGCTAGCTGGTGCACCGTCAGGTCCACCACCGCATCCATGTCATTAATGCCAGCTGTGCGGAACTTCTCAACGTAACGCGACATCTTGATGCACTCCAGCCACTCTTCCACTGAGGTGAACTGAATCATATCAGGGGTGTCCCCAGCGAGAGGGTCTGCAGACCTGTTTGGGGCTATCTTTCTCAGGGTCTCCGGACAACGAATCAGTTTGTCCAGAGTTTTGACGATACTCGCGAATGTCGGTCGGTGGGTGCGCTCTTTCTGCCAGCAATCAAGCATGAGTTGGTACACCGCTTCAGGGCATTCCATAGGCGCGGGCAGACGATACCCTTTCTCAATAGACTTGATGACATCCTGGTTGCTCCAGTTCCAGTACGGTCTTTCGCCGAAGCTCATCACCTCCCAGCATACTATGCCCATAGACCAAACGTCACTTGCAGAAGTGAACTTTCTGAAGGCGATCGCCTCTGGTGCGGTCCATCGCACGGGTATCTTGCCGCCACGAGTAGTATAGGCAGCGTCCGCCGTCGATTCTATCTCACGCGAAAGCCCGAAGTCGGCGATTTTACACACGAGTTGTGAATTAACAAGTACGTTGCGAGCGGCGAGGTCGCGGTGAATATAGTTCATCTCGGATAAGTACTGCATACCGGTCGCGATACCGCGGAGCATCCCGACCAACTGTAGAACTCGGAATTTTCCATCATTCGCGCGAAGGAAGGTGTCGAGTGATCCATTTTCCATGAATTCAGTAATTATCATTATCGGATTGCATTTCGTAACCACCCCCTGAAGGAAAATCACATTGGGATGTTCGAACTGACCCATTATAGAAGCCTCAGCAAGGAAGTCACGACGTGCGCGATCTGTCGATCCCGCCTTGAGGGTTTTGATAGCAACATCGATTTCTTGGCCGCAGCTGGTCGGCAGTTTTAGCTTGCCACGGCAAACGTTTCCAAATTCTCCACCGCCTATGATGGCCTCTATAGTGATACAAGAAGCGTCGATTTCACGGGCAAACTCTCTTATAGCCTGGTTAGGATCTTCGTATGTGTGAGGGTCTATGTAAGAGCGTGAACCTGTGCCCGCGAACAGTGGAGTTGTGGCATTGCTGCTTGTCTTTGTGGGTCGCTCAGGTCCCGTATACACCTCGCCGTTACGGTAATTGAGTGCGTTACAGTCGCTCGGTTGCTTCTTGTCGCATTCATCGTCAGCGCGCGCGCGGAGCACTAATACAGTTGCAATTATAGCCACCACTGATAGCACAACTAATGCCACCATGACTCCTGCTACCAGCCTCACTTGTGCACCTTCCTCTTCACCAACAAATGTAGTTTCGAGTACAGAACCAGTTCTTGCATAAACTATCCCACTAAACTCACCCCAACCTCGTTTCATCTTGGCTCGTACTCTTATGCCATATTCTGTGTCTCTTTTAAGTCCACTTAAAGTAACATGTGGCTCTTTTGTGATCTTCAGTGTTACATTGGCCATCCTATCCAAATTATCCTTCGGGAAACACTTCACTTCATAGCTCTCAATGGTATCATCAGGGTCTGTTGTATCTGTTGGTGGTGGATTCCAAGAAATGGTTAATTTGTCACTTTCAGCGTTTAAAATTTTAAGTTTTGTCACCACACTGACTACAGAAGCCTCAGTGATGGCAGTGATTTCTTTGTTTCGAGCCGGTTCTTTTGTCAGTTCACTGACACCATTTTCAGCAAACACTAGAAATTTATACTCAGTGACAGGGTCTAAGCCAGTAACAGTTACTCTGGTGGAATTGAGCCCTGAAGCTGCAGGTCTGTACTCCACACTGGGGCCACAGTTGGAACAAAGTACTCTATATGTGATGTCATTGCGCCCCCCAGTCTGGTGCGGTGGTTGCCATGCTAGTGATATGGAGAACTGATCAGCAAATGTAACAGTCAAGTTATCAGGTGCAGATGGTGGCTGAGTACACGGCAAGTTTTTGGGATCTTTACTTGCCCTGAAGAACCCAGGTACACATTTGCACTCAGCAGCTGCAAAGGCTTTTGACTCTGAGTAATCTGGGCATGGAATGCAAGGATCGTCACCAGTATGAGACTTGAACTTACCTGGAGAGCACTCATTACAAACTTGGTTTTCATGGTCAGGTTCAAACCCGGCACGGCACTTACATGATCCTCTTGGCAGAGTCCATTTGCCATCACCTTTGCACATATACACCGGTGGCTCCCCAGGTGTTTTCTCAGCATTCTCCACACATGTCCCGTTCGCTTCCTCAATGACTGTTACTTCACGGCCCGTAGGAGTTGCTGGGAATCTAGCAAAATTAACAGTCACTTCTGGACATGTGATGTAATATACCTTCACAGCTAGGATAGATATGCAAGCTCCTTGATCTCTGAATGCGAAGTAAACACCTCTCTTCGTTACTGCTATGCTTTTTACCTCTGTATTTATGTCTACATCAGAATTAGTATTGAATCTTCCCTCACCGGCAGCTATGCGACCTACCAGCTTATAACTCTCTGGCTCCCACGGCGGCTGCTCGCGCGTAGCGACGTCAAACTCATAGTAAAGTAAGCTGAATGTCTCTTTGCAACTCAGAGCATTACCTGGGAACAGTGAGCAATCCCGAATGGTGAATTTGATCTCTATGTATATGCGGTTAGCATTTCGGCGTTCGATGAACGGCGTCCAGAGCCAGTTGTTGACGTTGTGATGCGCAACGTCGCAGACAACGTAGGAACGCCAGTTGATCTGTTTCTCGAAGTTTGTGTAGGACTCCTCAAGCCAGCCGGGCGTGTTCGCCTGCGCGCCGTACGGGAACCGCGTCCATCCTAGCGTCGCCTCCGTGGTCGTGTCTAGTAGCAGCACCTGCTCCCCGCGCGCGCCCAGCACCGCTGCCGCTGCCACCAACCACATCCACCACATCATAGTCTCCGCATAATCACGCGCCACGACACCGCTCACTCCCTTCCTACTTAGTCACTCGATACCAAGACGACACGATGAGATACCGCTACATAGTGCGGCGAAAGTTCACTTCACGTTCGACACTTCAACAGATAAAGGACGGTCCAGACATTTCTCTTTTCGTTGTATTGCGAGTAAGCGAATGGAATGAGAGTGATCACTGCGATATCTGATCGTCGAAAGCTAGGCCGTAGTCAAGTTTGTAATCTCAAGTGAAAAAATTACACAAATAGCACTACTTCGTGTGAGGATTCCGCATTTTTATTTTCTATTGATTCCACACACAGATGAAAATCTCTTGACATGGACGCGCAGCAAATCGTAATGTTGCCCGTTGCCTCATCCATCACAAATATTGCCAAAACAGAAAATAAATGGATTTTAAATTTTTTATTTTATTCTGTCGTAAATATATTGTTTTATTTAACTGTCTCGCTATGGCACTCTCTGTTAAGGGGAGGAGTAATGGGAGAAAAGTAGAAAATGTGTCCAGCCTTAGGCATTATGCAGCAAATAACAGTTCCAAAACCCTCCAGAATGGCACCTTTATTGTGAAACTATTAATAATGCAAATAAACTTTTATAAATATTTATTAGAACAACAATGGGCAAAGTTGTGAAAAAAAAGGTGAGAAGTTGAAAAGAGACTGCCCGAACCGGAAGTTTAATTATTCAGATTGTTTGCTAGCGCCGAGCGCCATCCAGTAAGAGGGAATTCCTCTAAGCCTTTAGATAATGCCACAATTGCTTGTCTGTTCGGTAAGTAAGCAGTAAACGTCAATCGGAAGCGGAAATTTGCGTTAAATTATTGAAGAATACAGCGATGATTTACTATGCAGAAGACAAATAAGAAATAAAATGAGTTAATGAGCCAAGCTCTAAGCCGCAGGGACAAACAGGAAAGTCTATTGACGGGTTTTTTGCCGGGAACGCGAAAAAAACCATGTCGCTGCATTATATATTATTTTCCATAACTTGTGTTTTTTCGAGCATACAAATGGTGGTGTTTTATTCATTAGGTGCCGATTCACGCACTTGAGTGTGGGCAAGTGTTATAATGTAGTGAAACATGTCTTTCTATGTTGTTTCTAAAACTCCGAAAAAACTTGTAGCAAAGTTGCCACGACTTTGTTGCATGACTGGGCTTGGTTGTGACTTTGACTTGAAATTCAACAAAAACCTGCGGCCTTACTTAAAAAAACTTCTCAATCGTTAGTCACTGTTTAAGGTGCTCTGCCATCTTCTCTCTGACGTGAAGTTGCACGTGCTAGAAAAGGACAGAGAAGTTTAAGCAGTGACTAAGAAAATCGAGATTCATTTAGGTAAGACTGTTGATGTATAAAATACTTGACACTGGCAAATACACAAAGTGCGACACCATAATCCTCTTAGGAGGAAAGAAGAAGAGTATATTGACTTGACATTTGACGATGGCTTCTATTGCTTTTTTCACTTCATTTTTGGCATCGCCCGTTATGCATTTTACCATTACTATATACTGTTTTTTGTTTGTATTTGATACTGTGTATTTTATTTTTTTCAAGTTTTTTTGATACCGATATATTAACAGGCAGGGACCTCATTTTTTAATCGTGCGGAAAGTTGCGCATGCGAAAGGAGCCGACTTTCAAACGATATTGAACCTTATTCCAAACAGTACCGCTCGAAAGTCTGCTCCTTTCGCATGCGCAACTTTGCGCACGATTCAAAAATAAGATCCCAGACCGCCTAGCACAGGAGCCGTGATAAAAGTCTATCCCCTCTATTTACCCCGGGAATACGAGACAGACGTATCCATATTCTAGCTTTATCACGTTCCCGCGCGGGGAAAGACCAATTAGTCCTCGGCGGGGGCCTTATTTTATATCGTACGCTAGCGTTGAAAAAAAAAAGCGAGAATGTGGGTGTGGGGAGTCATGCCCACACCCACATTCACCCCAGCCTTCTATCTTTTCTTCTGACTTTTTCCAGTGACCCAACGTTGTCTCTTTAATGAAAACCAAGTACTATAATTTTATTTTATTTTATTTTTTTGTCTTTGATTTAGGCCTTAGACTAAAATCCAGAATCCAACCATCAAGGCTCAACAGCTTAATAAAACAAGCAGGAAATTTATAAGCTTTGATGGTTACAGTTGAACCTCATTTCTTCTTACAGCATCATATAAACCTCGAATGCTATCAAAAACGTGATTTGTGTCTGGCAACAGTTTATTTGAACCTGATGTGACCAACATTGCTTGCCACCCTGCTGCTCGTGCACCCTCATAATCTTTCTTTACATCATCACCAATATGGAGACATTCTGAAGGTTTCAGTGATCTTTTGTAAGCTTTCAAAGCACTATCAAATATTCTTCTGTCTGGTTTACTGAAACCAACGTCATATGAAGTCACAATAAAATCGAAGCTATCGTACAAGCTGATGTTATGCAATATATCAACAAGACGTGGATCAAAATTTGATATAACACCAACGGTGATCTTCCTCTTCTTCAATAGACTCAGAAGTTCATAGCTACCATCTGCTAGAGTCCAACATTTTGTGGTTCTATATTCTTCAATTAGCTTATCAGCTATTTGGTTAGTATTGGCACCCTCTGGTAGTTGGCCTTGAAATGTTAGCTTAACTAGTTCTTTCCACCAATTCTCCCATGCGACATCACTCTTGCCAAAATTAGGATGTTCCTGTTCCATTATTTTGAAGCTGGCTTTCATTTGATCTTTTAATACGTCTGATGTGACTATGTAACCATAATCTTGGGCTACAATGCTGTAATACTGCCATGGTGGTATTTTAAACTTCAGAAATGTATTTGTAGCATCAAATGTAACCAGTTTAATGGCCTGCATATTTTTGGGTTATTTTGTGTAGTTCATACTGTCCTGGGCAAGGGGTGTTTCTTGGTGGAATATATTATTATTCTACCATGTGATCCTGTAACATTTTTTTTGAAGTTAGTAAACAGCGCTGACACCTTTAAAATTGAACTCATAGTCTAAATTAGACTGCGGATAAATATCATTAATTAACTTAAAAATAGGCAAATGTAAGGTCAATGAATCTAAGTTCCTGTTCTGAGTGCTCTAGCACAATGCGGATATCGAGGCCGAAAAGGATTCTTTAAAAAATAGAATGAGAAGAATAAATTCTGTAAGCGTTTTCTAATTTACTTGCCTGTACCTGTGGTTTATCTTACACATCATTGAACACTTAAGAGGATCTAGCTCTGTCTCTCATTGAACATATAAACATGAAGTTCTTTACCAATTTGACCAAAGAAATATAGTAAATTTCTCTGAATTTAACTGAGAGACATCATTTGTTTTGTTTTGGTTTTGAAGGGAGGCAATAATGTACGACACAGATAATGTACGGCATAATAATGCACAGCATGATAATTGGTGTACATGTACATCGAATATCATGCAATTTTTTTTTTTAACAGGCATAAGCCTTTATTAACTACAACAAACTACAATGACTACTTAGCCTACTACACAACAAAAAACAAAAGGATTGTATCCAGACCGATGAAAGTCTAGAGACAATCCAAATGCTCAAACCCACTACCAGTCGGCAGCGTACCCAGCATGCTGGCGGCATTGCCACGCTGGATGGCAATGCTTAATGGCATGCTATTATGAATGTATTTTTTTCTTTGTTTTTGGCATCGCACGTTGTGCATTGTGTCAGACTCAAGTATAATATTTATGCATGTTCAATAAATAATATAAATAATAAATAAATAGGGGGACATTTTACACACAGCGCCATCTAGCCCATACTAAACAAAGCTTGTATTATGGAAACCAGATAACTGATAGAATACTTATATACATTTTTTTTCGTAAATACATACTTATAATACTTACTACACCCAGACACAGAACAAACATCTATGTTTGTTATATAACGGCCTTACTTAAAAAACTTTTCAACCGTTAGTCACTGCTTAAGATTCTCTGCTATCTTCTCTCTGACGTGAAGTTGCACGTGCTAGAAAAGGACAGAGAAGTTTAAGCAGTGACTAAGAGAATCGAGATTATTTTAGTTAAGGCTGATACAGTGTTACTTAAAAAAAAAAACAACCTTAGTCACTGCTTAAACTTCTCTGTCCTTTTTTAGCACGTGCAACTTCACATTAGTGAGAAGTTGACAAAGCATCTTAAGCAGCGACTAAGTTTGAGCGGCGTTTTTAAGTAAGGCCAATAATGTTTTATTGTTCCGGGCTATGGATAATAGTTCTTCATACATTTTGTTTCAACTCTTTGTATATTTTTTATGAGATAGCTATATCCTCCAAGCCTATAAATTTCTTTGCTCCAAGAAAAGAAAAGAGCCAAATGTAGAAAAAAATACTGTCTAACTTTATGATAGACTAGCGGCCAGTCCCGGCTTCTCACGGGTGGACTATTACGGCCTTACCTAAAAAAACTTTTCAACCGTTAGTCACTGCTTAAGATGCTCTGCCATCTTTTCTCTGACGTGAAGTTGTACGTGCTAGAAAAGGACAGAGAAGATTAAGCAGTGACTAAGAGAATCGAGATTATTTTAGGTAAGGCCGTAAATAAGTATCTTTAAGCAGGACATTGAAAATAACTTTTGATGAATACTTACCATACAGAAACTGTTAGAATACTATAAAAATGAAACAGTCAACGTTTAGTAAAATCATTTATAAATAGTACTGAAATATTTTTTTTAACTGGAATATAAAATGTGCTAAAAAAAATATTCAATTTCCGACCGCGCGTTCAAGCCCATTTATTTCATAGGGTTTCTTACCCGTGGTCCACATAAAAGGTTCACCTAGGTGTTCCACGGATATCTTTTTGTATCCGTGTTCCACGAGTATACTGAATTAAAAGTGTACCCGTGGAACACCCAGGTGTACGTAGTATACCCATTTGTTTACTCGTTCACTATCCCATGTCCTTCCTTTTTATCCAACTTCAAAAAAGGAGGAGGTTGTCAATTCGGACTATGCGTAATTCAATGTACCCGTAGACTACCTATTGTTTACTCGTTCACTCCCATGTCCTTCCTTTTTAACCGACTTCAAAGTAGGAGGAGGTTCTCAATTCGGTTGAATTTTTTATTGCTTGTTACCTCAGCACTCCTAAGCACACACTCAATCAGCGATATTTTAAATAGCTTGTTTAAAGTAGTATACTAGGTAGGTAGGTATACTTAGGTAGGTATCTTATTGTTGCCCTTACGGTGGTAACTTAAATAAATAATTTTATCTGATGGCCTACTAATATTATAAATGCGAAAGTTTGTCAGTGTGTATGTTTGTACTTCATCACGCTGAAACGGCTGAACGGATTTGGATGAAATTTGGTATAGAGGTAGGTACTTTTTACCCTAGAATAAAACATGGCTACTTTTATCCCAAGAATCGCGTAAAACCGCGGGGTGCAGCTATGTGTTTAATGATTTACCCGTGGTTCACCTATTTGGTGAACCAAGGGCACATTTTTTATAAATTTACCCTTAGTTCACCTATAGGGTGAACCAAGGGCACTACATATTATCAGCCTTACTTAAAAACGCCGCTAGAACTTAGTCACTGCTTAAACTTCTCTGTCTTGTTCTTGCATGTGACACTTCACGTCAGAGAGAAGTTGACTTAGCATCTTAAGCGGTGATTAAGTTTGAGTGGCGTTTTATGTTAGGCCGTATATTTACACGTGGTTTACCTATTGGGTAAGCTAAGGGCACCAAAAGGTATCCGTGGAACACGTACGTGTACCACAAGTAAGAAACCATTTCATAAATGTGCTCACCCCTCTCCCGCACTTCGGTGCCCCTCGCCGCGTTGCCCGCACTACGCTACGCATTTTCTATTATTTTGTTTCGATTGTTAAATTCGTAATATCTTTTGAATGGAATGTCCGATTTGAATAATTCAAAAAGTAATATACAGGTATTGAAACAGTCTTGAGTACGAAATTATTTATTTGCATAAGGATAAATTGAAAAGTATTCATGACATGGTCTGAGTTTGGTCGGCATTTCTATCAACTTTTAAGATGTAAAAAGTAGTTATCGTGACATAACTACAATAGTTAGACCTATGGTATTGCAACGTTTTTTGTAGATATTGATATGTTCTTAAATGTTGTTGAACATGTTTTTGTTCTATCATCAATAGTTGCCGCAGCGCATGCGATGAAAGACATTTTATGGCAAAACTGTTTTACACCTTGGGTTACATTATTGAAGTTTTAGTAGAGACCCCTAATTTTGTTTAGTAATAAATATAGCCTATGTTACTCAGGAATAATGTAACATTCTAATAATTAATGAATTTTTGAAATCGGTCCATTATTTTTTTGAGTTTATTCGTTACAAACAAACAAAATTACAAATCTTTCCTCTTTATTATATTGGTGTGGAAGTAGATGTCAGATAAGAATTGGGAATTCTGTGTGTCGTTCGGTTCGGTTCGAATTAAACTGAAAGTGCTAACGAAGCCAAGATCTTAGTTTGAACCGTTATGGCAGTAGTGTTTTAATCAATGTTTTTTAGGTTTTCTGTGTCGGTTCTTATTAGCGCTCTAGGCTTCGTACGTGCTTTGTGCTTATTTTGAGAATCATATGTCATGTTTTCCTACAATCTCACGTAGTTCTGCTTTGCTGCTGCTTGTTTTGCCCTAAGTTAAGGAAAGAAAAGTTGTTACCTTAAAACTAAACTATTACAATTAACATATTTATACCGTCTAAACTTTAGCAAAAATGGTATACGTCAAATCAGGTAAGGCATATTTTGCGAGCTAAGTTGATACATGCTGAAACTTCCAGGAAGATTTAATAATGCGAACATGTAACACCACGTCAGTGTTTTGCTTGACTCACTCGCTAAGTAGGTTGTTAATATTAAAAGTAAAACCTCTAATCAGAGAGATAACTAACGATTATCCGCTGGCTGCTCTTATTCAGATGTGAAGAAATAGACTATAGGAACTTTGGATAGGTACAGTCTTACAACCTGTTCATTGAATAATGAATCAATACCTTTACAGTGAATCCAATCCAACCTTGTATCACTGTATTTTGACCACATTTAACAGAATTTCATGGTAACCTGCCTTTATCACTTAAGAAAAAGCTCATGGACATACATATTCTCCCCATTCTCACCTATGGTACACAGTCTTGGTCTCTGACAGAACATGAGAGGTGACAGGCTGACGTCGGACAAAAGGCCGGTAGTCTGAAGTGGAATTGGGCTGGACACATTTGAGTGAAGACCTGTGGGCAAAAACCACTACAATGTGAACTCCCACTGTAGCGACTGGCCCACAAAAGCTCAGGACCATGAGAAGTGGAAAGAGGGAAGAGGCCTTTGCTCTGCAGTGGGACAATCACGGCTAATAATAAAATAATAATAATAATTAAAACACTGCACGCATTGTCAGGAGGTTCCTCACTCTGCAGCCCTAACCACCGGCAGCTTGAGCCCTGCCGGCGGCATTTGGAAATTTGGAATGGAGATTGTTTAAAACTTGGATTATTATAATTTTATCCTCCATATTTTTGTTTCAATTAGTGCAGTTGCCGAAGGATAGTCTGTGAAACAGTGTTAACTTCTTGACTTCTTAGACAATTTGTTGAATGCTATTTTATCTTAATGTTAAACATTAGGGATTTGGCCACAGCTGACTACTTTTTAGTAATATATTGTCTGGTCGAAGATAGTATAGAAATAGCCAGGTCAAGACTAACCGAGCAAGATTTCCAAGCCAAGTGTGTTTGGGCCTGGACCACGATTAGCTAAGTAGCCAATGAGAGACATATCCATGCTTATCTTTTAATTAACATGTTACTTGTATCAATTACAGATGGAACTATTGTGGATGATAATCCAAGTAAATTTGCTTGGTTTTGGGGCTTCTTGAACTTCTTATATCTTCTGTAAGTAATCAAGTATGCACATAACATCGTCGTCGTCGTCGTCAGCCATAATACGTCCACTGCTGGACGAAGGCCTCCGCCTTTATAGAGGGGTGTATAATCCCCACGCTTGGCAGGCGGCCTGGGGATTGCAGAATGGTCACCACCGTTAACCAAGAGGATGCTGCTGCCCATCCTTCGGTGGGTCTGGTTGCAGTTTAAGGACATACTCAGGTCCAGGTTATCTATTATTCTATAAGGTGCACATAACATACACATTATAAATTAGACTTATAAACCTCTCTTGCTAGATGGGTCAGATTCAAAAGTTGGTGATTCCTGACATGGCACATGTGGGCAGGAGGTTCCTTACTCTGCAACTCTTAGAAATGGTGGATTGGGTCCTTGCCTGCTACTTTTACCTTAAAGTATTCAAGAAAATGTTGTAATAATTTATTTATAATAATGTATATCTTTTAAGCACTTATGGAAAATATTTATTGTAAGAGCAACATGCCTGCTTCCTTTCTTTATTTCACAAATTTGTTTATGAGACTTTACTATGTGCACTTGCCAGAGCAGTACACAAACTGAAATTAGAACAATAAAGAGAACATAGGTTATGCTCAGTCCCATTTCTATTCATGTTACCCAAGCTTGTTTCAGCTATGGCAACCACTTCTACAACTTGCTCAGTTAAGGAGCTCTGCTGGTGTGTTTGGATATGGCTTATGTAGCCGTAAATGGTGCACAGACAGTGCATGCATATATTTGACTTAACAATTTACCAATATCTATTATTCTATAAGTAAGCTATCAGTTGTTACAAGAATTTTGCCAACTTGGTTTTATTTTTGAATTGTGTAGTTTGTTTCTTAGTTTTACTTCCAATAGCCTTCTCTCTATTGCTCTAGTCCAACAAAAATCTTATCAAATGATACACAGTCATAACAGCACAAGCAGGCTTAAGTACATTTAAATATAATTATTTAAATGTACTTAAGCCTGCTTGTAGTGCTTGTAGGTATAATATTTTAATGAAAAAAAAAACACTTTTGTAAGTTATAATAAAGTGAGATGTGTCATAGGAAAGAAGGCTGGTTTTAGTTTTGTAACCTATATCTTGTTAGTCAGTAATTCAGAGTGGGGGTAAGTCCTGCAACAAGATCCTGCTCAGTGAGTGTTGTGCAATCCGCCAAACGAACTGAGCGCCTTAAAGTAACAGCATTTGGCCTTAGGTCGCTGAGCTGGCTGAATTGCCCCACCGTTATTAAAAGTGCTGTGGAATATGTAAAGGCTGGTGGTTAGGAACTCAATATCATGTTGCGTTTGTCGTCGTCGTCAGCCATAAAACGTCCATTGCTGGACGAAGGCCTCCCCCTTTAAAGAGGGGTGTTGCCATAATCCCCACGGTTGGCAGGCGGCTTGGGGATCGCTGAATGGTCACCACCGTTAACCAAGAGGACGCTGCTGCCTGTCCTCCGGTGGGTCTGGATGCAGTTTAAGGACATACCCAGGTCCATGCTGTGTTTGTATTGTAAGCAATTTTACTAAAACAGCAATTAATTTCAGGATCATGACATTAGTGAACCCTAACTACAACAAGCATGGCGACAAATATGTAAGAGACTTCAGGCCTCCGGGTAGCGGGTAAGTGTTTACTACAGATCTACATGTCCATCTATATGCATTATAATTTATTATAACATTTAATAGTGTCACACTATTAAATGTTATATCAGTGTGTCCAAGACATCAGTGCGAGAAGGACATCAGTACTGGACTGTTTGCCATATTTAATTAGATTAAAACCCCCATCTGTAGGGCGTGAGTTTGATTCCCACCCAGGGCAAACATAGATGTTTGTTCTGTGTCGGGGTGTAGTATGTATTTACAAAAACAAAGTATTTACGTCAGTGGCGAAGGGTCCATATATCCCGATTCCTATTGGCTTCCCTTTTGATAATGTGTCTGTAAGTATCTACAACCGACGTACGTCATGGAGCATGTCCGAAGCCCTTAGTTATATACTTTTTACATTATTTTATCTATATTTATTCCATAATTGTATGTAGAGTTTTACATTAAAGTCACTTCATAAAACAATATCACATTTTCTTTGACGAAGCATGGGATGATTGCTCATCACACAAAAACATAAATAGAGGAAAATAATTACATATTTAATTCTACACAATAACTAACTTGCTCAGTGTGACAACATTATAGTTTTCCTTGATGATTCCAGATAAGAAGTACCTATATTTGTATGTTATGTCAACAATAGGCTAGATAACTGTTTTTTATTGTCCTATTAAAATGTGGCCCATAAATATAGCCGATTAATGAAAAGAAAATGAAAATCTGATCATAAATAAGCAACTTATAAGCATTTAAATATCATGCTAGACAGAGAGGCGAAACAGCAAATCGTGTCGTCAGTTCTCTGTACGCCATACAAATTCTATTCTGACAAGTAAGGCGTGACGTCATTTTTTGTTTTGTGAGAAAGGGACAGAGTAGGCTCTAACAAAAACTTTAAACGCTCATATATCAGAACATTATTAACCGAAAAAAAATATTTTTTCAATAAACATACTACTATATTTACTTAAATTTCTTCATCAAAGATATATTGGTTTCAAAGATAAAAACATCAGTCATCTACCCTATTACAAGTAATTTTAACGTTCTGTTGCAGGCCTCCGAAACCTCCATCTAGGAAGTTTGGGGGCTTCGGTCCGTCGGGCTCCGGGCCCTCCCCGCCGCCAATGGGAGGCTGCGGCTGCGGCGGATAAATGTTCTACAGTTCTACATTCCTACGATCGCAGTACCACAAAGCAGCCAAAACCTTGATTTGCAATTAAAAAGAAAATGTAACTTTGTTCACATTTTCTTATTATTATGTAAACTTTTTGGAGCCTAATATACCTAAATAATCGGGGAATTATTGTTTATAAAATCCTTCTTAATTTTAAAACATCATAATATTCAGATGAAACTTTAACCGTCTTATCCATAAAACATTAAAACGTATTTTAATTAAACCTATTCTGTTTTACCTGACCTGGGTATGCCCTAAAACTGCATCCAGAAACACCGGAGGATGGGCAGCAGCGTCCTCTCAGTTAACGGTGGTGAACTCTGCGATCCCCAAGCCGCCTGCCAAGCGTGGGGATTATGGCAACCCCTCCCTATTAAGGGGGAGGCCTTCGTCCAGCAGTGGACGTTTTCCGGCTGTTGCAAAATCTATTTTAGCTAAAAATCGATATGTCTTCTTTTTTCAAACTCGATTCGTAATTCTCAAGAAATTGAATAAACACTTTTTATAGGATTAAAAGAGGTTTTTAGTGTTTTTTGCATAAGACGGTAAGTATGTATATACCTGTAATTATATTTCTACTCTAAAAATAAGATAGTGATACCGCAATACTTTTGACATTCGATCCATTTCTCACTGTGTTTATGTTTTGTTATTTCCTAAGTTTAATCTCATATTATTAGAATATCTATAGATGTGTATAGAACGGAACAGTAATAGCGTTATGTACATTTTAACAAAAATTATAACTAACATAGGTACTTAGCAAATCAAGTGGATTACATTAAGTGGTTATGTAATCTTGTTAATGTTAATTCTTTTTTATTAAAAGTATGTATTAAATTTGTAACCAATAAAAAATGATCTTTAATTTAGACTTTGGTACTATCAGCGACAATGATAACATAAATGGACGGGAAATAAGCTTACGGATTTTGAAGAGATATGTTGAGCTTTGGCTCTCCACTCGCTTCAGTCTTACTCTGCCTTTGCGACATGCGACGTACGATACGACAATAAACACTTCTAATACATGTACATGTGTTCTCTTTTTGTCATGCAGTAATTAGATTCGCTAACTCTATTTTCTGGCAAATGGTATATGCATGCTTTTAGCTAGGTATGGACGGTGTTGTCTTGTTAATTTTGATTGATTTGCAAGCGCTGGGCCCGTCGATTCTATTATCACCGTCGCTGGGGACCATGATATCCGCGGAAAAACCTACCTGTTATCAGCGACGTCCACGTTTCTTTTTACACAACTCCCCAATAAAAGGAGAGTAATGTTTTCTGTGTTCATGTATGTATACTACATATAATGAGTTTTTATTCCACCATAACTTCTAAAAATGCGAAACAGATTTGGATGTATGAGTTACTGTTAGAAACCTTACATCATCCCGAGCAGAGTGAGACTGGCTACCATTGTTTTTAAAAAGAAAAAGAAAACACTGGAAAGACTCGTGTTTTTATTTATTTTTATATTAATAAGAGAATGCTTGTTTCTCAAAACTATGGTATTAACTTTATTGATAACAGCGCCACCTACGATTAGAATAAAAAGTACAACTCTTCTTAGAGCATCCATAACCAGTAGGTACTCCACTGAAGAGAGAAATAAAGTAGGGCCTTCGCTTTTCTGTGAGGTACTCTGAGATCCAATTAGTTTCATTCCGTTGTTTCGAAACAGTCCTAATTTCACAAGGTGGTGCAAAAGTCACAATTTGATTAAGCGCCATCTTCTGAAATTGGAATGAACTGTTTCGAAATATTATAATGAAACTGGTTATTTTAGTTTTTATTGTTTGCTTAGATGGCGCTGGTATTCAAGGCAAAAAGAGGCTTTATGGTAGTACCAAAGAAAAAATAAAAGTACTACTAGTACTATTTATTATACCTATTATTTTCTTTTGTGGTGAGGGAGAGTAGGCCTAAGCTCATCAGCAGTGGACTATTAACTGGCTGGACGAGAGGATTCTGGCGTGACGGACGTCTGATTATACTAAAGCTTGTTTCAGCATTGGTTTTCAGAGTGAGTTCACAGACTTATAAAAAAACAATAGCTGCGTAGCGAAGTTGAATTAAGCAGCGTGAAGTATTATTCATATTATTAAGGGGCAGCTGCCCCTTCCTGCACCCCCCTGGCGACGCCCATGCTATAGGTACCTATACCTTTCTGAGAGAGAGGTGCTTAAACCTCCAACTTGTAGCTACCTATGGGTTTTGCAGCCGGACTAATGAAACAACGTTATAAATATTCATAAATCGCTATCTTTTATTCGTAAAATACAGATAATTTTATACAAAGCAAGTTATGAAGAGAGAAGAGTATAATATATACCTACTACGAACCAGCGGCCGCGGAAGCGGGGGCAGAGGGGGCCAAATGCCCCCCTAAAATCAAACAAGGGGTGCTACGCCCCCTCCAATTTTAATACCTGGCCAAGAAGGTTTCTTGGTCCGTCCATGGAGTACTTCAGCGGGCCCTGCTACGGACACTACCCTACGGTAACGTTTGTACTACACTATAATAGGAACGAGCAAAAACATGATTCTTTTGAACTCGACCAAAACAAACACTAAATACTTACCTAATAATAAATATGAACAGCTGCAGCTTCATGTAAGCTTTCTACGTAGGCAGATTAGATGTTTTGGCTGTTTTGGCCCGAGTCTAGTCGGTCTTATCTTTAACCACCTCTGATAATAGGTGGTTGTAAACTTTACGTTGGCAGATTACCTGTACTTTTAGATAGAGTTTAGCAGAAAGAGTCCTGTCTTGGGATTTGGGGTCGTTTATGGACATTTACTATGCGAATCTGGCCTAATGATTAAACTTAGTTCGTATAGGCTGTGTGGCCAGCCCTAGTGTCAGAGTTAATGTGCCGCCCGAAGGCCTCTGACATGGCTTGACGGTTGTTGTTATAGAAATATGGAACAAACAACCGGGATCAATAATTTAACGTGTCATCCGACTCACGGTAGCGCTCAGATGGAAATGCCACTCAAGGACACCCATGCGAAGACTGGCCGGATCGTCCTATGCTTTACATCGGTGACCTTTTAGAATTACCTGAAGATACGCCACTAGCGCTACGCCAAAAATTTTTTTTTCATTTATTGATTTTTTAACACGCTTTTTCTGTTTTCTGTGTGCTATTAGACTAAAATGTCTTATTGCCTTTTTTGATTAGGTAGCATAGCATAGTAGACATCAAAGCAGTGTTGACCAAAAATAAGTACTGAAATGCTACATTAACGTTAGTAAACATAATATTGGCCACGGCAGTTTTCTTTGAGCATAAACTCTATTTACCTTATTAATAGATGAAGCGATAATTATGTACAATAGCACAATATCTACATTTAAAATGAACTAAGTACTTTTATTTTTAAATAAATTTTCTTAAACTTAAACAGAGTGTAATAATATAGGATATAGGGCCATACTCAAAAACGCCTTACAAACTAGTTAACTAGTTAAGTGAACTGCATTATATAATTTTGGTAGAGGGCAGAACTGACAATTTGAGAGGAGTTAATACTACGCGCCGCTATCTCGCTTGCGCATTTCACAATTTTTTATTGAAGATATAAAATCAAATCACAATCGGTGCCATTGCTGAAAATAAGGTTTATAATGCGGGTTGTCCACCGACGACGTCACCGAGAACGAGAATATTTCGGGCCGAGTTTAAGATGACGTGACGGCGATCTCGTGTCCACCGCGCCAATATCGGTGGCTCAGTTAGTACTGATGAGACGGCACGGTGTACCGGTATTGTGTGGACAAGATCAAACATGTTTTGTATTGCTGGCATATCGGTCATAAAATCGTGCCGAGTTCTAGCGGTCACGCCGAACTACTAGAAACTTCGGTGGTCGGGATGACGGCGCTCTGGTGACAGACGTGCGGTGGACACGCGGCTATAGTAATCTATGTATCGCTGTTTTGGCGACGTCATGTCGGTCTCGTTGACGTCTCGGTGACGGCGTCGGTGGACAAACGGCCTAACATTACAAAGGTTCAGCAAAAAATAGTCATTTCGATCTAAACAAGTTATAGTACCTAGAATGGAATTTTAGACTGCCCAGTTTTATCAATGGAAAGTTGCTTGGATCGACATTTTTATTTATTTCTAAACTTTTGTAATATACTCAGTAATTTCACCGACTGCGAAATTTCGTAACTATATTCAATGATTATTTATACAAATATAAATTCAAAATTGTTAAAATGCTTGGGCAATATAGCGACATGCAGCATTTTCGGACCTTAAATTAAATAAATATAGTTTTATTATATCTCGTTCTCTAGTTCTGTGAAGCGTATAGGCAAGACTGCGACTGGCTCCGATGCGTTCGGTTTGTTTATATAAATGCTCCAAGATCTCTTGTCCAGGTCGAAAATACCTAAAAAACAAACGACAAAATAATAAACCACAGACTAATAGTAGCTAAAGTTTTCACATCGAGGGTCCGAGGGTCCGAGGTTCAATGGGTGTCATAGTATGACATACTACCTTACCATAGACTTGTATTAAAATATCTAGAAGCCATGCAGTGTACATGCAGTGGTCTCGAACCTACTGCTTAACCTAATTTTTTCGTATTTCTACCGATATTGGGCCCGTTTGACCTACTGTATTTTTTAAATAAATAAATGGAAATTTAAAAAAAATACGGAAATTTCCGTCTGCCATGTATTATCCAAGCCAAGCTTGATATTTTGTTGGGAATCGTATACTAAATTGCGTGGCGTTTTAGAAGATAAGTCAGTGGCGGATTATTCGTAAGGCAAACTAGGCACGTGCCTAAGGGCGCGAGGTTACAAAGGGGCGCGCGCGGTAGTTTTTTTAACGAAAATCAATCATCTGCATCAATTGTTTATGATATTACCAATTACTATGTACTCATACATAAAGTCACGTTTGTTTTTCTTGTAACAATTTGCAAGACAATGTATGGGCGCCAGATTCCAGAGGGGTGCCAATGAGGATAATGAGCATAGAGCGCTGTAGATATTTCATCCGCCTCTGAGGTACGTACGAAAAATTTTACACGCGTGGTGTTCCTTTTCATACAGTTTGAATTATATATATTTTTGTAGTCTATTTAAATGTTGGTCCATGGAACCAATGATGTACCCACTATGGTCAGGCGTGGTAGCTTAATCGAGAGACCGATCGACTTGAAATCTTGAGGTCGCGGATCCAAACTCAGACCAGTACCAATGAGCTCTTTGGAGTTTATGTACGGATATTCATAGCACTTCCTTTTCGGTGAAGGAAAACGACGTGATACCTGCATACGATTGGAGAACAAATTCAATGGTGTATGTGTATCCATCAACCCATCATCTTCCTCATCAGCGACTTAGATATATTTGCTGATAAGTTTAACAATTTTTTAAACTCCGCTGTAACTTTTATTAGCAATAAGTATATCACGTAAGTGTGGTGTAAATTATGTTTTGAATTATTTAATAATGTTGGCTCTCTGTGTGCTTTGGTGAATACTGTAAGCACATAAAGCATTTGTCGCAAATAAAGAAATAAATTAAATAAATTAATCACTCACAACTGGGCCAGCGTGGCGGATATGGCCCAATCGCCCTTCTTCGATTGGCCTAAGTCCAGCAGTGGACCACCTATTAGAAAGGCTTACGCTATTGGAAAAGACAATTTTAGGGCACATACCAACTGCAATTGTATTGATGACAGCGTCCTTTTTCTCCTGGAAGACCTGGAAGACGTCGGCTGATGTATCGGACAGGATGTCTTTAACGTCCTGCCGGGTTTGCGGGACTGCATGTGCCTTGATGGTGCTCAGGCGGACCACACTGCTGTCCACCAGCGGGCCTACCACTTCCTTAACCTTTATGCGTTGGTATCTGAAATAATTTGTTATTGTTATATTTTTAAACTCTTCCAACTTATTTTTTTTGTCAATATCTGTACATACTCCAAGTACTGAAAACTTTTGGTGGACAATGTGTCTATTGTATATTGTAATCATAAGCCCGGAGACGTCCACTGCTGAACATAGAGCCCCCGCAGTATAAGGAGCCACAATAAATGGGTATCTATAATGTACAACATGATATTTGCCGACACGATAATGTACGGCATAATAATGCACAGCATGATAATTGGTGTACATGTGCGGTTGATTATTATCAAAAAAAAAATGTTGTGTGACGAAAACAGTCGTATGAAACTCTTGTGCTATGTTTTAATACACTCTCGGCTTCCTTATCGCGCTCGCCTACGGCTCGCGCGCATAATACCGCCTCTAGTGTAATGACCAACATAGCACACTTGTATCATAATGTACTATATTGACTTTTTGCCGATGCCCGTTTTGTAATTACACTTGTCGGTAACAATGGTCGAAATAGCTGAATTTTGCAAAGCAACTAACAAACGTTGCCCCCTACAAATAACACATAATACATCTTAGACCATCGAAATAAAGCCTCGTCATCAGCCACAAAACGTCCACTTCTGGACGAAGGTCTCCCCCTTTATAGATTCGAGGGGTGTTGCCATAATCCCTACGCTTGGCAGGCGGCTTGGGGATCGCAGAATGGTCACCACCGTTATCCAAGAGACACTGCTGCCCGTCATACAGTGGTTCTGGTTGCAGTTTAAAGACATACCCAGGTCCAAGGAAAGCCTAAAGTCTACCATAAAATTATAAGAATCCATAAATTATAATCACAAATTAAAATGAACGGTGCTACGAGTATGTCATGATACTACTAAAGGCATGTGATATTTTGGCCTAGTTCATACAAGGCGGTATGGGAAATGCCATACCACCAGGCCACCTGCGCGTGGGAAATGCCCTAAGCCTTTAGTAATATATGTATCAAAATCAGTGACGATACTTACAGATTGCAATGCACCAGCACTTCCTTGTCATATTTATGTATGTTTAACTGCGACCGGTCGGCTTTGTGATCGGGAGCGACTTCTACGTTGAACATCTGTCGGCCGCCCCACGCGTCTGACCACACCATGTTCACAGAGAACCCGTTGCCGGCCCCCAGATCCTCATCGCTGAGGATCCGCTCAGCGTCAGCGAAGTTTCTAGCGCTGAGCAGCTTACGCGTGATGAAAGTCCTTGCTAGAAACAATAAAAAGGCGTGTTCAAATCTCAAGTAAACAAGCAAGCGTGCTAAGCCAAAAGCTGGTCAATCGACATAATACATTTTAACCAAAGATTACGAAAGATGCGCCATCGCGTAATAAAACAAAGTTGGAAAATGACTCCCGTGCCGTCATGTTTACGAGTTGCGCCGGAGTGCAAAAGAATATAGCACTTTTAAGAGAGGATAGCGCGCGTCTCGCTTAGTGAGCGCAGGCAGGCGAGACAGTCCCTGGGGCCGTTTTCACGGGGCTATTTGAGGGAGCGATATGACATATCTCCCTCCTTAAATATATTACTATACAAACCTAATCATTGATTTTAGCCCTTTTTGTTAGACCAACCCAGAAATCACGAATACAAAACGGGAAACGGGAACCCGCCGCTAGACTCGGAACAGTGAGGTCGCGGGTTCCAATGAGCAATGGTTCAATTAATTCATTGAATTTTATGTAACAGATTTCCATACCACTTGATTTTCGGTGATGGAAAACAAAAGCGTTTAGTTCGGAGAAGAAATTCAATTGCGTATGTGACGAACGTTCATCTATCTGCGCGTGGTGGATATGGCCCCATCACCCTTCGAAAGTAGGCCTACGTCCAAGTACACTATTAAAAAGGCTGTTTTTATGCGCAGAATATTGAACTGTGCTTTATCCGTAGTAGTGCCCGCGTGTCCTTTGATTGTACGGAACAGCAGACTTTTTTCTTCTTCTGTGTTGATCCCAATAGTAAAAGTTGTTCATATTGATTAGTCGTCGTCGTCAGCCATAAGACGTCCACTGTTGGACGAAGGCCTCCCAATAGCCCATCCCTACCCTATCCCTATCATTACCCCACATACCACCCCTCTTATACTATGAGGAATAATCTCCACGCTTGGCAGGCGGCTTGGGTATCGCAGAATGCTCACCACCGTTAACCAAGAGGACGCTGCTGCCCGTCCTCCGGTGGGTCTGGTTGCAGTTTAAGGACATACCCAGGTCCAATTGATTAGTAATTAGATATTGATTAGTAACTAGGTCTAATAACCCCCTTTTCGGCATTTCAGCCTTACCCTGCATAGTTGCTTAAATTTGCGAAATTCATTCCTAAAATGGACAGGGCAAAAGCTTGATTGATTTAATTAAGAGAAAAGGTAATTTTGCTTTTTGGAATAATATTTAAACTCGTTTTCTATTTTATTGTTTGATTATAAGAATGGGATGCTAATAGCTTACGAGCTTATAGCTAAACTTTATGGAAATATTGAAATATTTTTAACATTTAACGTACTTTAAGGGATTTAGCATGAAAGTCGGTTATAGAACCAAATTATCGTATTTCCTTGTAATAAATAATCAGATGAAAGCTAGTAATTGCTACTTTACAAGGTCGTCGACTAATCGTTGTTTGTGGATATAACTTATCAGAATTGATTACCTTTGACCATTCAGCGTGAATACCTAAGCAAATTGGCATGCACTAGTTGTGACTCGCGGATTTTACTACAAGAACGGATTTCATATAAAATCTAGATAGGTACCTACTTAATTATATAAATGTGATATGGGCGCCGTACCGTAGTGCTATTATTTATTATGTGACTGTACTCACAAATATAGTTTTGAGTCGCTTGATGTACCATTCGCAAATTGTCCCGCGCTCGCAAACCGTCCTCTCGCCTTTGAACATCATCATGATTGTATTGATCGAAGCTTTACGGGAAATGTCCCATCCTTAAAACATACCATGTAGTCCAGACGAGTTTTCAAGAAAAGAGCATAACCCCGAAAAAACTCTAGGCTAAAATTTCACTGCACCAGCCTATAAAGAGCTATCGCTGGGAGTGTACATTCAAAATCGCGATATAGTTCGAGCCCCGCGCTAGCCACCACCTTGATTTTGAGGGGAAACTGAAATATTTCAGCCGTGTTCTGAGTTTTTTTTGAGCCTGACGCGTAAAGCATTGTCATTCAACGTGGCAATTCCGCCAGCATTATAGCTGCCGACTGGTAGAGTCTTGAGCATTCCTATTGTCTCTAGTCTTTTATCGGTCTGGATACAATTCAATATTTTTGATTTTGTGTAGTAGAACAAAAATCTACTTAGATTTATGTTTTATTTATACGGGAATACTCACGTTTAATTAAATCGGATACTCAAAATATAGTTTCGATCACATCCGGTGACCTTTTTCATAGCAGGACGCAGATGCACGCGCGTCGGGCTCTGTTTTCACTCTTTGAAAAAGGTCACCGGATGTGATCGAAACTATAGTAAGAGTATCCGATTTAATTAAGCGTGAGTATACCCTATAAATAAAAAAAATGTCTCAAAACTACGTCAGTTTCCACAATAAAATTTAAGTAGATTATTTAGATTTAGTAATTTATTTATTTATTTCAAACACAAGCCTCAATAAAAAGTAGAAAATTAAACCTAAGAAATTAACCTAAACGAAGAAATAAAACAAAAAAAAAAAAAATTACATGAAGCAAAAAATACAAAATTAATACAAATAAATCAGAGGCCTTCGGGCGGCACATTAACTCTGACACTAGGGCTGGCCACTCAGCCTATATGAACTTACTTACTTTTACTTTTAATACAAATAAATTGATTCGCCCCGGGCCCCAAACTAGACAATAAAGCTTGTGTGTTTGGGTGCCCAAACGCACCAGTTGCTTTTTAGAGTAGGATGTCAAAGCTGATCGTATGTATTTTGTTGTAGTTATTAAAGAAAAATCACCAAAGTGTAACAAACAAACAAACAATAATTGTGTTATGTGAGTAATAAGTACTGGTTAGAATAACTAGAGTTTCTTAGTGTAAGATTGGTATGGTTGAAGGTCAAGCACGCCGTAAATACCATAATGCAGTAATTCCGGTTCGGGTTTGCTATAAATAACATAATAATTATTGGACAATGCGGTAACCCGGTCCCAGTCATAATTGCATTAGTGTCATACATTATTAAATTAATTAACACCAATACAAGTATGTTATATTTAGATAGTATCAATGCAAACGTGTCTACTACTTACCTATTTGGTGCGCGGACTTTTTCCGCACGACGTGCCCGTAAACGTGTAAACTTGTGCTATTTTAAGATCCGATGATCTTTATCTATTTACTAACTTTATTGGATCGGGATCTAATGGGGATGTAAACTGTCAATTAGTTCCGCCTAGAGGGTGCCAAATGTTTGTTCCAAAAGATCTGTCAATCTACAGAAATTAAGTATATATTGCTTGGAGGATCTACCTCTCTCGTATATAATCAATGATTTATTGTTTTCACGAATTATTTAAATTATGGGACGCTGTGTAGCTTTTGGATGTGGAAAAATAGGTGTACACAAATTCCTAAGTGATTTTGCAGCGATGCACCCGTTTTAAACTACTCTTTCAACTATGCCTTACGCCAGGAATACATCACAAAACGAATAAAAAACTCAACAAATCTAAACCAATGCTTAGAAAATCAATAAGGCAATATAAGTAATTCGTATATAATTATCAAGTGTTTTTACAGGTTACAAACAGAAAGTGCCCTCTGCCTGAAAAGCTTTTGTTAATCTTCCCCATTATGAATATAGACTGATTCAAACTTAATGGCTGCTGTGAAGTGCGCTGCAAGGGAGACTTTGTGGAACCTATCTTTAGACAGACACGAGTCATTCGCTACATCCATAAAATAGCGTCACCGTGCTACGGACTGCAGTTTAAAAAATATATTTAACATACACTCACTGAACACGGTTATCGCCGGTGGTCGCCACACATCACGTATCAGTTCTAAGTGGTGGCTTTTGTGACAGTCGCGAGTGGCTCGTGTGCGTCGATATTCAACTAGAGACATGGCCATCTCTCGCGAATGAATCTCGTGACACAGGACTATGCAAACTAGCCTCTAACGTTATAAGTTTAAAAAAAGCGCATAGTGTACTTGAGCACTATTGTATCTTGAATTAAGATTATTATTTTAATAAATGAATATTGGGGACTTTCCACACAGCGCCATTAAGCCCTAAATAACGCCAAATCATTAACATAGGTACTATGGTATAGGAACCAGATTACTGATTATAATAAACATTTTTTTTTGTTTTTTATTCTTTGATGATTCGGTCAGTTCTTGTATATAGTAAGGAGTATGGATATTCATGTAGATTTTAAAGGCGTAGGTGGATTTTCAGCCGTTTCACTCCAATAGTCTCGAACTTTCGGACAATAAGTACAATTCCTGCCATGCGTACTAATTCTCATGAGAGGAACAGGGATAATACTAAGATGTTTTTACCTCACTGGGATAATAAATGTGAACTGCACTCGAACTGTCATAATTGCTATCAGCTTAACCAAGTTCACTGCTAGGAATGGCCTTCGCCAAGCTTCTGAATCAGATTATTGATCATCATCATCAGCGCGGAGACGTCCACTGCTGAACGAAGGCCTTCCCCTTAGATCGCCACACTGTACGACAACCTGCCATTTGCATCCACCGGTTGCCCGCAACTTTTACAATGTCGTCGGTCCACCTAGCGGGAGGCCTAAGTACCTAAGCTGCATCTTCCGGTTCACGGTCGCCACTCAAGAACCGTTCTTCCCCATCGGTTATCAGTTCTTCGAGCGATGTGGCTTAGCCATTGCCACTTCAACTAGCAAACCCTGCGAGCTACGAGTAGCTCGTATGTTGGTGACTTTGGTATATTAAGTATAAAATAATATAGTATCAACATATTCAATTTCTCGTCCCTCGAGGTAAAACGAAAAATAGAGATTGAAAAATCTTTTATATTTTATTGTCCTAGCCGAAAATGGATCTCTAAGGAACAGAAACGCAACTTTTCTTAAAGTGTCTAAGTCTACGGGGAAAGTGTTTCTGTGGAGAATAAATCAAACGAATGAATCCTTGACTTACGAGTATTCCCGAACTTCAATGTGTACGGGCTGAGTGTGTTGATGGAGTAGACCAACCCGTTCTCGTTGTGTTGCATGGTGTAGCCTGGCATGTGGCCCGCGTAGCAGAGAGAAGAAAATCTCTCCTCTGTCGCCTACAAATAAAGCACGTTTTAGCATAATAGCCAAAAAATTGCGGCTGATTCAGTCCTATTAAAGCTATTATTACATACGCAAAATAAATTAAGCTTTACATTTAAAGTTGTAATGTAATGTAGGTATTTAATAAGAGCCATTTATTCACTCAAACAAATACCGAGACAAAGCGGTATTTCTGATAAAATTCGTTCGTTTATACGGTTCGTCATCATACTGACCTTAGCCCACTAATTATAGGTGGGGTCGGCAGCACGGCTTATTTCCTTTCTCTACTCTCTATCATTCGTCATCTCTGCGTTCACTCCTGACACACATACCCAAGTAGCAAAATGATGACTATGACGGATATATGACGTCTTTTTAAGGTCATTTTAAGGTCAGTACGATTTTCGTCGTTACGTACGTCATTATGACGTCATAATTAAATCATTTTTATGACGTCTAAAACTCGTCGTATAATGTACGTCATTATGACGTCATAATTAAGTCATTTTTACGACGTCCTTACTCGTCGTATGAAGTACGTTATTATGACGTCATATTTAGTCATTTTTAGGACGTCTAAAACTCGTCATATAATGTACGTAACTATGACGTCATAATTAAACCATTTTTAGGACGTCTAAAACTCGTCGTATAATGTACGTCATTATGTCGTCATAATTAAGTCATTTTTACGACGTTCTTACTCGTCGTATGAAGTACGTTATTATGACGTCATATTTAGTCATTCTTAGGACGTCTAAAACTCGTCATATAATGTACGTAACTATGACGTCATAATTAAATCATTTTAAGGACGTCTTAAACTCGTCGTATAATGTACGTCATTATGACGTCATAATTAAGTCATTTTTACGACGTCCTTACTCGTCGTATGAAGTACGTTATTATGACGTCATATTTAGTCATTCTTAGGACGTCTAAAACTCGTCATATAATGTACGTAACTATGACGTCATAATTAAATCATTTTTAGGACGTCTTAAACTCGTCGTATAATGTACGTCATTATGTCGTCATAATTAAGTCATTTTTACGACGTCCTTACTCGTCGTTTGGTGTACGTCATTATGACGTCATAATTAGGTCATTTTTACGACGTCCATACTCGTCGTATGATGTACGTTATTATGACGTCATATTTAGTCATTTTTAGGACGTCTAAAACTCGTCATATAATGTACGTCATTGTGACGTCATAGTTAAATCATTTTTAGGACGTCTTAAACTCGTCGTATGGTGTACGTCATTATGACTTCATATTTAGTCATTTTTAGGACGTCATATAGTCGTCCTAGGATGTATGTTATTATGACGTCATAATTAAATCATTAAAAATTATGTTCTTTACTCGTTGTGTGATCTACGTTATTTTATTAGATTCAGATTTGTCACCCATTTCTACAAATCAAACAAAAAACAAACGATTTAAAAAAAGTTATCAATAATAGTTTCACAAAACTTGAGAATTTATTGCAGAAAGCTGCAGTGGCCGTTTGTTTTGTGCCCAAGAACAAAAAAGAGTTTTGGCGGGAACACGGAAAAATCATGTCGTTGCATTCTATTATTTTCTTAAACTTGTGTTTTTTCGCGAATTAATGATTAAAAATGGTGGTGTTTTATTCATTGAGTGTTGAATTACATGCACGAGTGTGGGCAAGCGATATAATGTGGTGAAACATGTCTTTTCGTGTTGTTTTCAAAACTCCGTAGAAGCTCATAGTAAAGTCGCCACAACTTTACTAGGGCATGACTTGGACTTGACTATGACTGATTTCGTGTGACTGACTGTGATTTAATGACATATTTGACTTGATTATATAATAAAATAAACTTGCAAGTTCATAAACTTGACACTGGCAGAATGCACAACGTGCGATGCCAATAAATAAGGGAGAAAAAAAAGAACAAAAAAAAAAACGACAGCTGACGTTATCCCAAAATGGCGTCAATTACGTTTCATTTCACAAGTTTACACATATCAGAAATACTTTGTCCGCTTAAAATTGTAAATTGTGTCGGTATAAATAAAATAAACTTAAAGAAAACCTTTTATGTAAATAATGGAGTTTTAGTGTATAAACAACAAACATTTACCAAAACAGTAGCTTATTTTAACTTTTTACGATTTACGACATTTGCTCAGTTTGGTAGAGAGTAAAACGAAACGTTATAGTGGTACAAAACTGTCAAAACCATGTCAAAACCTATGGTGATTTTCCCAATTTTCAAATTCAAATAATTATTTTACAATAAGTATTTGTTTGCGCAACTTGAAACTTTGCAAAAGGCCTTCATATTCATATAATAAGACTTTTCTGTAAAAAAATATGAACCCCCAACTCGATTGGCGGTGAATCGAAGTTGAGCTGCTAAATTGGCTAATGCCGAGAAAAATGTGAAGTGAACAGACAAGGAAGCGTCACCTGACGACAAATGGAAAGCAAAGAGATGTTAACTAATATGAATATGATCGAAATAATATTGTGTGAAACTGGTTAGTATTTCTTTCATTTTTGTTTATGAGCCCAATACGATTGGGCTTGAAATTTTGACACCCACTGTATCGAGACTGCTAAGAACGGATAAGTAACTTTGTCCCACTAGGATTTTTCCTGCGTTGGGCATGCTGTGGAACAATCACAACACAGCGACAAACTTCACGATTGCCTAGTTAATTATACGAACCGTAGTGTAAACAGAGGCAGTAACTACTTGGCCAAGACATCAAATTATTAATCTGCAGTGCTAGCTTCCATATTAAAATTTCTATCTTATCATAGGTGCATGTTTAACATTGCGTTGCTGGTCCAATATTTCACTTCAATTGCAATAGACTGTTGAATGAACTTATGCTTTAACTGTGAAGGAAACCATTGTAAAGGAAATGTGCATGTTGGAGTCCTTCAAAGACATTTAAAGTCCCTGACTATGCCAGCTTGGAGGATTGTGGCCTAAGCCTGAGGCTCCATACCAATGCCCAGCAATGGGATATGCGAGTGTGGTTGAAGCGAATGGAGTTATGTATTGTGTTTACATTTTTGATACCAGGGTATCCTAGGGTAGGGTAGGGTATTTTTGGTCCAATCAGGGTCTTACAATTTGAACTATGCTATGCCAACAATGTGTAATAAACAACACAAGTACAGTAGAATTTGGATATAAAGACTTAACGTTTTTTTACTGCTTTTAGCAATCACGATGTAGGCTCTTGTTTGGTTTCATAGTGAGTTTACTAGGGAAGCATATCCGTTTAGTACGACTCCAATTTGAGCGACCAACTGCTTATAGTGACCTATTTTTGATAATTTGTCCGGTTAGAACAACATGCAGTGTTTTGTTTACAAAACCTATGCTCCGCTACGTCGCCGCTCCGCAAACCGGCTTCTACCCTCATGCTTATACCTAACCTTTTAAAAAATATTTTGTCTAATTTTAGAGTCTGTGAAGAGCTCAGGCGTAGGAGCAACTGACAAGGAAACTGAAGACAGCATTAAAAATTGGTTTCAACATGCATCAGAAATACTTAGAAAGTAAAGAAAAGCTTAGATAAGTACATCATTTTTCTTTTAAGTTTTTTGGCACGATTCACTATGTCAAAAAAATTCAATACATATGTAAAGTATTCATCTGGTTCGTGCCTATGATTGTTATTAAATCCAAAAAAGGCCCAAATCGTACCCAGGGTCTGGCACAAAATATTTTAATGCAGGTTGTAGTTTAGTTCAGTACGGTCGTACTTTTGCTGTGCTTTGTTGTATGGTAAGTGCACTTTCACTGTTTGTACTGTAAGTGAACGTTCGCTTCGACAACGAATGTTCTAGGTCTATGAACATTTTCTACACTCGCAATGTGATTTTGTGGTTTTTGTTATGCGTGCTATAGAACATAGAGGTATACTTGATCTACTTATAAAATTTTTTTATAAGCTTGACCGCCTTCATCTGTATGACATTTTGCGCCGTTCCTGGGTTTTTTTCTACGGGATTTAGGCATGTCCTTTGTATGTTAAAATCGTGATAAAGTGGCAAATAACTAAACATTTTTTTTGAGGTTGTAAAACATAAAATCGTGCAAATGTTTGTATAGACTGATATAGGTAAGATAAAAATTTACTGAATAGTTTTATATAGTTACAACGATCTTTGTGTAGTTACCGGCTTATGAATAACCCAAATTGACTAAGTAGATAAAAATAATATCGCATTGACACGTTAACCTGAAACGTCATTCAAAAACATTTAAAACAAACGGTTTCCTGCCTTTTGACCGCAACTTGTATGAGGATAAGCAATGATGCAGCCTAAAATAAAAGCATGTTTGTCTATTGTATGTATAAATGATATTTTACTATAACTGAACTATGTTTTATGTGATCATTTTGCAATGTTATTTTTATCGGCTGATTTAGTCTGCAGTAAAAAAAGTTATAATGATAAATTATAAAACTTAAAAAAACACATATTTTTTAAATTAATTTTTAAGTATTGGAATCTAACAAATTTTGTAAATGATAATTGAAATTTATTGCAACTTGATTAAGTACTCTAAAATAAATGGACATTATCTAATTGTATATAAATGTTTTTTTTAATTCCATAATAGCAAGCCTACCTTTACAGAGTGTTCGGATAAGCGACGAACCTTTTTAGAGGGTCATTGTACTCATCATTATGAATAACTTTTATTATGGACCAACTATGAATTTACGAAAAAAACAGCTGTTTACATTGTACATTCATAATGATGAGTAGACTATGACCGCTCAAAGTAAGTATGTCCATCCGAATACCCTGTATTGTTAGATCTCAAGACGACTACGTCTATGGAACCACTTTTAGGAACGTCATAGAGACGACATACAACGACGTCCTATTGACGATTAGGGATGACGTATATAAAACGTCTTAAAGGCGATGAAAGCAGACGTCATCAATCCGTCTTCTAAAGACGTCATCAACACGTCATGTAAAGACGTCCTGTTGACGATCAGGGATGACGTAAATAGAACGTATTTTGGAAACGTCTTAAAGACTATGCAGGCTGACGTCGTCAGTCCGTCTTCTAAAGACGTCCTTAAGACGATCAGGTATGACGTACATAGAACGTATTTTAGAAACGTCTTAAAGACTAAGCAAACAGACGTCGTCAGTCCGTCTTCTAAAGACGTTGTCAGTCAGTCATCTGAAGACGTCCTGTTGACGATCAGAGATGACGTCTTGAGGCTGTGACAAATGTACGTCATTTTCCGGTATTAAAAGACGTCGTAATATGACGTCAACACGTCGCGAAATGACTAAATTTAGACGTCATTGTGACGTCGATTTGCTACCTGGGTAGTCATCTTTAGTCAATTCATAATTATTATTTTTATATACCCCTTTATTAACTAAGAACAAACCAAATTATATCTAACTACTTTAAATACATCATCATGCCAAGACGGCATAAATCACAAAAAAGTATTTCAAACGTATTTTAGTTAAAAAGTGATTTTTGTCTTGTTTTTTCAAACTCAAATCCTCTCAAATCGTAATTCGAAAGAAATTGGTCAAAACCATAGAAATTAAAATTTCTCTGGTCAAAACACTTTTTTAATAAAATAGGTTTGAAATACGGTTTGGCGTTTAAAGCATATGACGTTTAGCCTAAACTACAAAAAACAATGTTTTATCCATATAGTAAATATAACATCATTGGTTTTATCACAGTCCATCCATTCCTTTTTAAGACGGCTTTCTGTTTTATTACCGCTTACTACCTCACACGCTTACCGTAGGTAAATTGTGACTGAAGTAAATTAAATCTGCATACAAAGTGTACATTTCACAGTTGCCTCAAGAGCTGTATCTTTGGGCCTTTCCTAAAATATCATATCAGTCTTTTATTCCTTACCCCAAGCTGTCTGTCTTCGGGCGTGGGAATGACGTGCGCCGACAGGATGTAGAAATGGTTCAGGGTCTCGCTGAAAGCATCTTCCGTGTGCCCCAAGATCGACTGCAAATGACATTCAGGATATTACTTTTGTTTGTTCAATGTGCGAATAAAAAACAAGATTTTCGATCATTTCTTTTGTAACGTGGTGTGTACAGCTGAGGATCGTGTCTGCGGGGAGCCAAGCTCAGTGGAGTCACAAGATCTATCTAAGACAATAGAGGAGGGCAATCAATCCTATATTTATAAGTAAATGAAGGAAAACACCTGGGTATGTCCTTAAACTGCAACCAGTCACACCGGAGGAAGGGCTGCAGCGTCCTCTTGGTTAACGGTGGTGAGCATTCTGCGATCCCCAAGGCGCCTGCCAAGCGTAGGGATTATGGCAACACCCCTTTATTAAGGGGGAGGCCTTCGTACAGCAGTGGGCGTTTGATGGCTGATGCCGAAGGACAAAAAAAACAAAAAAATAACCGGAATAAAAAAAACGGATAAAGTAATTTAATCAAAAATAATAGTTATTTTTTCGTTGGTGGAGTGTTGTTTTATTTATAGGGAAAAGAGTATATTTTTGTGGAATGACGTTTATGGACCAGACTATAGTACCTACACGTGTAAGTAGATGTAAGATTAAATGCTGATTGCTGCATACCCCTCTATTACGGGGGAGGCCTTCGTCCAGCAGTAGGCGTTTTATGGCTGATGATGATGATTGCTGCATATTTTATAGTGTGTGGTACGATGGTTTTAAAATGTTTTCATTCAATGAATTCTGCATGCTGCAGAATGCGGTGCTCACCACCGTTAACGGAGAGGACGCTGCTGTCTGTCCTCCAGTGGGTCTGGTTGCAGTTTAAGGACATACCCAGGTCGAAATTTATGGTATACCGGTGCCGTATTCTAACGTCCCAACGGCAGGCTCAGCACCAGAGCAAAAAAATAATTCGGTAGAGCAATTGGTTAAATCGGATTTTTCGCATACTGCATACATTTGTAAGTATATAAGTATTCTATCAGCTATCTAGTTATACCATATTACAAGCTTTGCTTAGTTTGGGGCTAGATGGCGTTGTGTGAAAAAATGTCCTGCTATATTTATTTATTTATTATTATTTATTAATCTTACGTATTCTGAGTTCATGACTCCAACAGAGGTGCAGCCTCCAGTGTCGTTCCTTGGCACGTGGTTGTCGTTCACGTTACCGATCAGATCGTCCAGTTGTAGTAGGAATAGCTGCAATAGAGAGGGAGGTGATAAATACAATAGACGCAATACACAATCAGAGGTTTCGGTGTGTATCTACTAGCCGCCCTTTTCTTTTCAATGTTGTTTGTCGTTCTATGTTTGCTTGCTTAGATTGAACTCTAAAACTAGCTAGCGTGATAAAGGCGTGGCTAATTTCTAAAGCCTTTTATACAATTAAAGAATATTTTATTGATCACAAATTGATTGTATATAATATAATTATTGTTTAGGAGAAACCGGCTGTTAGTGTGTGTGTGGTTAAGGTACGAAAACTGATACGAAAATAATATTATTGTTAATTGTTAAAATTTGATTTTAATATTGTACGCTCGAATTGGGCACGCTATTGGTACAATTATACTCTGTAACATCTCTATGACCTAACCCACTGGAGTTACTATGCCAGCGGCCCAGAGCCTCGCTCCGTTATTTCAAGGAGCTGGGTTGGCTCGGGTAGACGCTGGCGGGGGAAATGCACAATACACCCCAAGCGGGACGTCAGTGCAGGACTTATCGCCCCACGTGGAATAAGAATAAGAATCTCTATGACCTACACAGTGAATAAATAAAGATATTATATTATTTTTGAATATTTTTGTATGAAGTGATTCCACACTTATGGTGTTTCTATGTTTTTAAAGCTTAAACAGGAAGAAAAGTTATGACCTACGGCAGGACTCGAACCTGCATACGAGCAGTCTCTATGGGTTTCCGTCCCAACTGCTTTGCCAATTAAGCTACAGAAGTCTCTGCCTTAGATGGCAAATTTCCCAACCTGTTGTAAGCTACCAACTAAAGCGTTGGTGGCGCCATCTGTAATTTTTTGTAACACAAATATTTACCCAAGCCGAAACCTAAATAACTGATCGTATGCAGGTTCGAGTCCTGCCAGAGGTCATAATTTTTCTTCTTGTTTAAGCTTTAAAAACATATTTTATTCTATTTAATTATATTCTAATTGCTATCCTTCAAAAGCCGAGCAGCGTGTTTTGACCCGACAACCGCTTGTAACTCATAAGGATTTTCATTTTTCACTGAAAGAATAGGTTTTATGTAAGCTAAGCTCTATACAAAAACTCTTTAACGAATTGTGTTCCTCACCTCATTAACTTTAAGTGTGGTTCTTTTCGTGTTTGGTGACATCACTGAAGAGAGAAGTGAATAGAAATGAAATGTGACGGGCCGCGCTAGCCGACATTAAGTGCAAATGCGCTTAATGACAAATCTATCAATATACATGTTTTTAAACTGAGAGTACTCAAAAAGACAATTTAAATAGACGTGTAGGAAACCAAACCACATTGCATCGTAATTAGATCAATTTTAATCTGTTGCAAAATGGCGTTTCGAGCGTTTTACTTCAAATGCGCGACCAATGATTGGATTTTTTTCGTTGTAGTTTCTATACAAATAAGTGTGAAACTGGCGACAACAGTTTTCTAAACAATTGCTTTATAACATTGTTTTGACAGCCGTTCTTCTAAGAAGTAGGGCTTTCGCTTTTCTGTGGGTGACATATATACCTGTTGAAAAGGTACACCAGCGCCGTCGGCTGTTCCTTGAATCTCTTTCACGTAGTAGGGGAATTTCTTCTTCATGTTGGCTAGAGTTTTGTCATAGACAGCTCGGCCAGCTTCGGTCTTATATTCCCGCTCGAAGTCGCGCAAGTTATTGTAAGTTGCGATGAAGTTCTTGATCGGAGCAGAGAAATAACGGCCCTGGAATATTAAAGATAGGTTAATAAGTTGCCAGATCGGGCTAGATATTATTTTCAGTAACGTATACTAACTAAACTATGCTTGAATACTCACAACCTATTATTTTAGCATAGAGAAAAGTACCCAATTGATGTTTATGGTTGTTTTTTGAATTGTACTGTTAAACATATATTTTCTGGTTTTTTTAAAGCAGCTATCATTGCATTGATCCAGTGATTGTACCTACGATAAAGAGCTGAATCCTCCAGGAACCAACCGGATTGCCTGCCAGAGGCATAACGTCGCCGTCGGCGGCTGATGGCTCTCGATGGCTCTCTGGTTCGGCAGCTCTTTGGTATTCTCAAACTAAGGACTTTATGTTTTGCCTTTATGCCTCTGGTTTACAACGCTGTAAAGACGCTTGCACTAGCCCGTTGTGTGGTCTAAGATAATCGCAAATACTTGAATTTTTTAAAGGCTTAGGACATTTCCCATAGTAAGATGGCCTAATGGTACAAATTTCCCATACCTCCTTGTATGAACTAGGCCAAAATGTCACTTGGCTTTACTTTGACGTCTAAGTCTGCCTGTCTGGTGTTTTAGGCCGAGTTGAGCCTTTTGTGGTTAGCTTTGTCGGTCTTTTCAAATTCAAGGTCAATTTCAATGCTTTTTTGTAAATCGGAAGAAGTAGATGGTATCCGTTATATTTGAGGAAACATTGTTGTGCTGTTCAAAATTGTTTCCGAATTTCTAATTTATATTCTGCGTCCAGTAGGCTTAGTAGAATCATCATCTTGCATTCATTTCCAAACAATAAAGTAAATTCATTAGGTAATTTCATTTAATCAAATAACATTTAATTTTTTGTTGCTATTTTTCTTTCTTTCTCTTGGCATTAAAAAATATCATCATTTACATCAGGAAATTATATATTTTTTTGTCCTTTTTTCGTTTTTTTGTCATCTACTGTCAATAACAAAGTTACCTCCAACCCAGGGGTCAGTGGCAAAATTTTAAAAACGATAATAAAAAAGTACACAATGTTTTACAATGCTTACCACGTCAAAGCCGACATCATAGTGAGAACCTTGAACGTAGAGCACTGGGACAGCTTTTCGTCTGCCAATGTACGCCTTATCGGTTACCACACCACCTGTAACAAAATGATCACATTTTTGACAACAGATTACTACAAGTAGTAGCATATTAGAAAAAGAAGCTCCTCGTAAGCGTCATTTTGTTCCTGGGCTCATACACATATCCAGGGAATGCCTATGCGAAGTGGATAATATTATACAGAACTATACTAACTAGAAACAGGAATCAAATAATCAAATTGAACAGAATTAATAATTTAGGATTTGAGCAACTTTACAATAATTTTGGACAGCAACTTATACCTAATCAGGGAAGAAGAATGAGCATAATCAGCCAGTTAACAGTTTTTTTTAATACAACCAAGTGACGAGACGAGCAAGACGTTCGCCTGGAGGTAAGCGTCACGCCTGCCACTAACAGTTGTAGTGCCAGAATTGTGAACTTACGAACACAATCCTGCGCTGCACAGCACTGTGCTCCTCACCTCCTCCACCCTGAGATATTAGATGTTAAATATATCATACCCAGTAAGTTCCTGGTAACATTGTCCGGAACACAGTAATGCTTGCACACTACTGCTTGGCGGTTGAATAGCTGGCAAAGGTGTGGTACTTCCACAGGCGGCCTGTGCAGTAGAGTCCTACCACTACAAAGTCCACCGGTGGATAGGTATAGGCTCTATACCTATCCAGGGAAGGCCTATAGGCCTTCCTATACCTGTCCTATACCTGTCCAGCAGTGGACTGTTAACCGGCTGATTATGCTTATTCTTTTACCCTGATTATAAGTTGCTGTCCAAAATTATTGTAGAGTTGCTCAAATCTTCAATTATCAATATCTAAATTATTAATTCTGTTCAATTTGAATCAATCGGTTTAATAGTTCTGTATAATATTATTCATATCTAAATTATTAATATCTAAATTATTAATATCTAAATTATTAATTCTGTTCAATTTGAATCAATCGGTTTAATAGTTCTGTATAATATTATTCATATCTAAATTATTAATATCTAATTATTAATATCTAAATTATTAATATCTAAATTATTAATTCTGTTCGATTTGAATCAATCGGTTTAATAGTTCTGTATAATATTATTCAATAAGCATTACGTAAAAAATATATTTTTATAATGAATTATTCAATAGCGTTGTGTTAGAAGTTAACATAATGATTAATTTTAAGTAAGTAGTTTTTAAACGGTTTTATTTAGCTTGCCCTGTTTGTTGTTGTTTTTTTGGGTCAAATTTAAATGAAATACAAAGTTTAAAATTGAAAGATATTACAAAAATACAATAATGATTTTTCAATTTTTGGAGTTAATATTACGACATTAATTTAAGGATCTGTTTTAATTTAATTTTGTTTTGTTAAAATTGTTTTTATTTGATAATTGAAATTTAAAGATTGTGACTATTGTAGAAAACAAAACTTTTAATAATATTATGACAAATAAAATTACTAATTAAAACACATAAATTACAATATTTTGAAATCACAAAATTACAATATTTTGAAATCACAAAATTACAATTTTGAAATTTTACCCCATTCCTGTTGTCTTGTTAGATTGATCTGATATGTGGTACACACCTTTGGTTACGATGACAAGACCGATATTAACATAAAAAATAATTAAGTGTGACCTTTTTATTAGGTTTTAGTATAGTATTTAATAATTTATTTGAACCTATTAACGTGGTTATTATTCTAAATAAATGCGAGTATCCTATCACTTATCACCAGTTTAGCGTAGTGTTACAGTAAGAAAAGTGGTTAAATAGATTCATCTCGGATACTAAACTGTAAGGTTTAAAAGTCAATAAGTAGACATTTTTATTTTAAATTAAATACTATGATTTTTACCTTGTTTTAGGTACCTAAATAAAAAACACTGTTTTAACTATCACGGTTGTTTACTAAAGTTCTAATATTATTTACGGGATTACCGTGATTATGTTGTGTAATGAGCTCCCGCTATTTCGCCACAATTGCATGCACCATCCATGTTGCATGCATGTTGTCTGTCCGTGAACATGGTGCATGTAACTGCGCCGAAATTTCGGGAGCTCTTCTCACAACATAATCACGGTAAATATTCCGTAAATAATATTAGAACTTTACTAAATAAAAAAGGCCTGACATCATCCCTAACGAAGATAAAATATATTATTATAATATTTATTCGATCATAAAGACTTAATACTCAAAGCAGTATTATGTAACAATTTACTTGGGATTCGTTTGAACTCTTTTTTGCTCGTACATTATAGTTTTTTGACGTTACAAAATTAGTTACTATTTAATGTGTGTTCGAAAAATCTGTTTAGCACATTTTGTGATAGTAGGTAACGTTACTCAGTATTCACTAACACCACAGAACCACAGCTTGGCAAAAAAGAGTACTAATTAATAGGGGCGCCACTATCGCAAATAGTTCTAAATACTAACAACCCTGTAGTATATCTGAGGAAGATGATTAACGGCCTTACCTAAAATAATCTCGATTCTCTTAGTCACTGCTTAAACTTCTCTGTCCTTTTCTAGCACGTGCAACTTCACGTCAGAGAGAAGATGGCAGAGCATCTTAAGCAGTGACTAACGGTTGAAAAGTTTTTATAAGTAAGGCCGTAGGTATCTACACGAAATTCTCGCACTGACGTGTTTTACCCAGTATATAGCCAAGAGAGCAAAGAAAGTTTCCATTTCAAACGTTTATGATAAGTCTGTTGTAGCTTAATTATTAATTTCTTAATGGAAACGCTGAACAAATTTTTCAAAATATCTTTTTTATATGAAATTTTATATCTTCAAATAACAAGAAATTCTCAATAATACCTTAAGCGTGAGAGTGATATCCATTGACGATGACAATGCTCGATCCCTTGAGATTCGTTATAAAGAGTTTACATTGTAAATATATATTCGATTTTACCGCCCGACTGTGCCAAGTAATGACCAGTAATGATCTTAGAAATACTGTGACTGCCTGTACCTTTCGTTCATGGAGTAGAACGAAACATAATTTTGATTGCATTATTTCTATTGTTTTCGATGGAGCAGTTTGGGAATAGATCATCATCATCATCATCAGCCAGAAGACATCCACTCCTGGACAAAGCCCTTCCTTTAATTGGGAAATAGATGATGGAAAAAAATAAAAACCTCCGGAGCACTTTGAGAAGAGTTGCAGCTGTGGAATAGGATTTATAACAATTATTCAAGTATTTTAATTTTATAAAAAATTCTTTAAAGTATGAATGTATGGGATTCTTATCTTTTAAACACAAAAGAATGGAGTATTTTGCAAACAATCCCAAATAACAAGAAATGCAATAAATAATTAATTCTACAGGGTGACATTGAATTCATGGGCATGATCTTAGAAGGTCATTAACATCAACAGCCGGAAGACGTCCACTGCTGGATGAAGGTCTCTCCCTTAATAGAGAGGGGTTGCCATAATCCCCACGCTTGGCAGGCGGCTTGGGGATAGCAGAATGCTCAGAAGGTCATTCAACTCATCGTAATGAATAACTACGAAATCAACGCGTAAATCGCGATAAAATGACAGCTGCTCCATATATTTTATCGTTCGTAAAAGAGTTTTTTATAAATATGGGTCAGCCAATATTTTTTCGTGTTTTCAGGGTGTTTTTATTTTTTTATGAGACAAAGCCCACGAATTCAATATCATCCTGTATTAATAAATAAAGCTATCAATACTTTATAAAGCTATCTTTCGTAGTATTATTATTTTAATTTCTTTGATGTAGTTCAAAGATCGCTAAGCTCAATCCTTGTGTTAGGATTGTAGTTGTATTTATTCTATTCTCAGTTACAAAAGATACTTTGGAAAAGTAAAAATAATAGAAATTGGAAAGTTTGCTTACTAAGTTAAGTAAAACTTTTTTGTCTAAATCCTATAGAGTCGCATAAAAAAAACACAGCCATTTAAAAAAACACACACAGTCGCCATAATTTGCCTATTTTAGAAAATCTTAGCTTGCTTACCGTTCAACTCCCTCATGGTTTCAAAAACTTTTTCCAAAAACAGAATTAAAAATTAAAAATTGAGCTCTATGCCCATTGGTTGTCACAGCGGCTGCGCGGTAAGCACTGTGCGTTGTCACAACATCTAGTATCTAATATAGCATCACAGCTGGCAAGCATCCGGCAGTCACGATCAAGGATACAACACTGCCTTGCGTAGACATTAATCTGTTAATTTTAATTATTCATTTTTGCGTTTGTTTCAGATAGATCTCAATTCTCACGTGAGACGTTCTCTCACGAGGGGCGTTGATTTTCGAGTCATAGTCGTAAACAATCAAAGCCTGTTTGTTTTTTTATGGTATAGAAACAAAATGACGATCGGGCCTCCTGGTGGAGTGACCGAGATGAGGTCACGAGGTCGCTGCCGCACCTTTATACAAATGCAACACCAAAATATATAATAATATATGATTTGTTTTGTTTAATTATTTCATAGTTATTGCATTGTTCATCCTCATCATTATGAACGTTTTTTGTTCCATATATTGGATATTGATTAATAATCGACTGGTATCGACCTCTAGCATTGTCTATGGAGGATATCAATGAATTAGAAATAACTTTCACTCTCTTATTAAATGACGAATAGCGTAGGACGTACAAAGTGTCGTGTAATTTTTTATCTATCTATAAAGCGTTTGTATCTGATTAGAATCTGGGAGTTTCTCTTTATTTACAATACCATAGATCTCTTCCTATACTATCTTTGGTTATAGGTGCGCCGGATAACAATCTTTTCAAATTAAAAAAAAATAATTAAAAACATAAACATAAAAAATGGGACCACGTCGAGAATATTTTTTTTTTTAAATACGGCCCCTCTGAATAATGATTTCTTGATAACATTTCCCTGATCGGTTCACAATATTATATTGACGGAGATAACGGATAACATACTTGGAAAAAACCTACAGTTGAAATAGAACCTTCTATTTTTATGAAGTCAGTAAAAAAAAGACTGTTTGCATTTAAAAGTTTGTCATTTGCCGCAGGCTTTAATCATATAATATATATGTATCCCGTATAATATGTATCGACACTCTATCGAGTTGCAACTGAATACTGTCTAAGTACATAAAATAGATACAGTATTTAGGTATTGCCTCCAGTGCCGACGCCAGCCGCTGGTCAGAGGTAACCTGGCGAAGGGCTTAAAAATGAAGAAAATCATTAAACAAGTCGCAGAAAAGCGAAAACACTACCTCTGGTTAAGCTGTTACATAGTTTCATGACAGTCCGGAAATTTCGAAATTCCTGAAGACACTGTTTTCAACTACCACGGCTGCTTATTAATATTAGGTCTATTATTTATACAGGATATTCACCGAGATTATGATGTGAAACGAGTTCCTGATACAAAGTAATCAAGTACATATTCCGTAATAAATTTATAGAACTGTCCCTGAAGGTTCAACACGCTGTTTGTTTGTAACCTTTTCTCGACTAAGCGGTTAAACCCATCTGGGTGATATTTGGTTTGGCGATAGGGTGCATAACGAAGACACTTTTTATCTGGAATCAAATTGGAAGGCCGAAAAAAGATATAAAGTGATGGGGCGGTTTTTTATTTATTTTTCTTTTAAATTATTTATCAGAGTTTGTGTGTTTCTGACTCAATACTACGTTGTTGCAGCTGTTGACATACTCGTAAGGTTTTTGGTACCACTACCGTGTCAGCTACGGCATCGGAGGCACAGCCTAATATTTATTTACTGTTCTATTAATACCTGACATATGATATTATTTTAGAATGATAATTATTTTCATGCAAAAAATAGCGCAACTGGCTTCTAAACTCCCGTTTTGCGACGTGTCAGTTAATTACTGCGACTAGCATAAGCCGAACGTAGACGAGAAAAATACATAGCTAGGTACCTACTTACTGAAATAGAAGTGCCCTTGAGGATAAAACTCTATAAATACCTTCTTATAATTAAACTAGTACTTGGATTTAACTATTTCTAAACAGTTTGTGTACCAAATTAAAAAAAAAACGGGCAATGTTTCTATCTCAGGATAATAATTGGCTCTCTTTATTTATTTCTTGTTTTAGTTTAGAGTTTGCCGAAGTTAGACGTTAGCATAATTATTTTACCGTTTTCGTATTAAAAGATAATACCACATATTAAATATCAGACAGACGACTACGATTGCGATAGCAATACATCGCGTTCTTACCTTTAGTCTCGGAACCCTAAAATGTACAATCGAATGCACAGAGAAATACAGTCGAATGTATAGGTAGATGAAACGTACAGTCGAATATAAAAAGTCATAGGTTTAACTCGATACATAGGTAGCAACGATAGTATAATACTATATTAGATGAAATTGGATAGGTAGATACATTTACTGACATTCGTAAAGTAACTTTAAATATTAAAATCATTTCCAATAGTAGATTATGCATTAAGAGAATAAAGCAGTGCCTTATGACGCGGGCGGCATATTGAACCCTGAGCGTAACGAGGGAGTTATAGGTATAGAGTCCTGAGTGAAGCGAATCATAAAAAACCATCAAAATAATATCAGCTGTTCCATACATTTAGTCCAAGGTAAACGAACTTTTTGTATGGAACAGCTGTTTTTTTCGCTATTTCAGGTTTGGTCCCATAGTAAAAGTTGTTCACTTCAAATTTAAATTTAATTTACACGTTGTATAACTACTACGCCCAGACAGAACAAACATCGATGTTCGTCACAAAAAAATACATTTGCGAAAAAACTACCCCGCAGCGCGAGTACCGTTCTATGTCGCAAAATGTAACGTGTCGTTATAGCAGATTTTATTAGACAGAGAATATACCGACTTTTATCGAATTTTACCGATATAAATGTCAAATAATTATAACGATCGTCTAGAACGGCACTCGTGCTGCTGGAACGCCAGCATTTTTGGTACATTGCCACACTGACATCTTATTAATCATGGCTTAACAAATTGTTTAGATCATGCTATCTATAAATTCGTTTCAAATAAGGCAAGAAAATATAACAATAAATATTGGTGCGCGCAGCGCCATCTCGCTCCAAACTAAGCAAAGGTTGTATGGAAACCAGATAGCTGATAGAATACTTATGTACATTTTAAATACATGTAGCGCTCGTGGCGTAGCTTGTCTAGGTGATTCTAAACGATCACCGATGTTAAGCAACGGACGGCCCGGTCAGTCTTCGGATGGGTGACCGTGAGTGGCATTTATTTCTTAGCGCTACCGTGGGTCGGATCACACGTTAAATTGTTGGTCCCGGTTGTTTGTTCTAGTTTCTGTAACAACAACAGTCAGCCATGTCAGAGGCCTTCGGGCGGCACATTAACTCTGACACTAGGGCTGGCCACTCAGCCTATACGGACTTACTTTTTTTAATACATATACTAATTATACATTCAATATCCAGACCGGGACAAACTTTTGTGTTCGTCACACAGATGTTTGTCCTAGGTGGGAATTGAACCCTTTCAAAGCAGATATACCTAGTACCCACTGAGCTATAACGCAGTTGAACTGTAGCAACAATATTGTAGGTACCATATTTACCTACTACAGCTTACTTAAGGCATTCGTATCCGAGAAAAGAATTTAAATTAAACCTTCAGATCATCTCAAAGAATATAATTTCGATCTCACGATATAATTTTCCCTTTGTAGTATAATAAGATAGGATTTTAATAAGCTATCTGAAAGAACGGGAATTATAAAAGACGTCTGACAGAAAAGGATTGTAATATCTTAGTAGATCTAAAGATATCTAGACATATTTAGATAATATTATAGGTACCTATCTGCCTGAAAAAAACTATTTAATTGTAGAACCTGTATTGTATAATGTATACTAAACCTGTATTGTATAGTGTATACGTGTTTCGGCAAGATAGGTACGTTGTAAAAAAACGTCCGTACGCGATTACCAACATCCATATATCCGTAAACCTCCGTGAATGCTTTTGCCAGTTGGTGCAAAAACTTTGATCGCTTTGCTCGTTCGGTCTAAAGCTAATCTGAAGGGCAACATCGGTAACACGACTGACCTGATCGAGCATCAGACACGAATTAAGCTTTTAAAAAAAAACAACCGACTTCAACTTCGAATACTAAGATGCCATCTTCATATTTTCTAGTAATTTTGATTTAAAAACTAAACTACTGAACCGATTTCGATAAAATTGATATGGGACCACCTCTGAAATATTACCTACCAAAAAACATCAAAATTAGTTCATAATTGGCGGAGTAATTGCGTAACATACACAAAAAAAACATACAGCTCCTTTTTTGAAGTCGGTTGAAAATGGGAAAGTTACGTAACGTGACTTTTTTTATTTATTACTATAGATAATTAAGCATGTAGCTAGGCTTTCATCGGTCTAGATACAATCCTTTTGTTTTTTGTGTAGTAGGCTAAGTAGTCTTTGTAGTTTTTTTTAGCATGTAGATAATTTGACATTACATTCATTTGAATACAATGTGAGTTTGCGCGTTAGTGTGTTTGTATATCACGAAGAAAACATACCGAATAAGAACATACCAAGTAAAAAACATATCAACTTATCGCTTTTAAGTTAGTCCAAGGCCTGCTTAAGTATACCATTAAGGGATAGGTTTACAAAACCATCAACCTATAAATATATCATTATTTTCTGATACATGAGGCCAGTACCTAATAGTCTGACCACCTAAATATAAGTAAGTCAGGTATCTAATTACTTGATACAACACCAAACTTTGATATTTAATGCTCTTTTCTGAAATTTCATCTGGGCCGATACTGTACCGAATGAATGTGTCCTCCACTGCGCAGAGGAGTTTGAATTGCCAATAAAATGCTGATTGCAACTGATTTATCTTGGATTTTGTGTTATTGAGTAATTCTAACGCGACAGTCAACTACTTAGTCATCAGAATTATGGCAACTAAGGCAGACACTTCTGTAGCTTAATTGGCGAAGCAGTTGGGACGGAAAACCAGTGATTACTCGTATGCAGGTTCGAGTCCTGCGACAGGACATAATTTTTCTTACTTTAGCTTTAAATAATCATACTTTCATATAGTTTTATGTTCGTACAGTACCTATATGAAATCGTTAATATGAACAAATAACAACTTACTATAGTGCTTGGTACAGAAATCCCCTTAGATTTTTAAAGATTTTACCCAAAAATCCCATTAGCATCCAATTTGAGTGGTGGAAGCGGATTATTAGACAAAAATCTAGAAAATACCTCCTTAAGTATTTATTTAACTTTAAAATCAAATACAATAAACGAATTAAGTAATCACATTGTTTTTTTACACATGCCTGCCAACTCAACGACCATGTCCTCGAACAATTTTCATTAGTGTACCTAAATTAAAAAAACTCACACAAATTTTCCAAATTATAGTAAAATATAAATAAATATATTGAGGAAACATTTAATACACAACGCTATCTAGCCCCATACTATGCAAAGCTTGTATTATATGGAAACCAGATAGCTGATAGAATACTTATATACTATTTCTTTTTTCGTAAATTCATGCTACACCCAGACACATAACAAACATATATATTTGTCCCATTTTAATAAAACAATTGTATTCTCACAGAAAATCCTAATCACATTCTAGTTATCGAAATCATAGTCTGTTAAAATTCGTCTTTGGCGTGGACAATAAACGATTTATCTTAGAAAGATAAAAAAATAACGTTCCAATTTATCTCTAAATGGTTTATCCGATTCAAATATTATGGTATTTTGTATAATATTTCTAAGTAAGTAAGCTCGTATAGGCTGAGTGGCCAGCCCTAGTGTCAGAGTTAATGAGCCATGAGTTAATGAGTTTTTTATTTAAATTAGTTATTATTAGTTAATAATATTTCGGATTTGTGGTGTTAAAGTAACACCTTGTTATGTCATGGGTTTATTTTCAAATATGTTATTTTTATTTTTCTTGTCCCTAAAAGTACCTCGTCATAGAATCAGTCGAGTAGTTTCAGAAACGTGTGTATTTGTGTATGGAAATGTCTCGATGGCCCGGACGCTGTTAAAGTCGGAAGTTTGTTTTCAGGTCTCGCCTTCCCCGGGGCTAAGCACGAAATAGAATGGGGTACCTACATCAAAGGATGAAACTTTGTAAATGAGCCGTTGCGAGCAGGACCTCGCTTTAACTGTGTTGGACTTTTGGATTGTCTGTTTTCTATATCTGTATTCTATACTGTGTCGAGTATCAGCACTCTCTCAGTGCTGATACTCGACACAGTATCTTTGCATTGAAACAGGTAAAGGAATAATTGATGACCCAGCCAAAACATCCTGATCGTATCCTGATGAATAGGTACTTGCCGTACCTACTGACGGTGACGGCTTGCCATTCCATTCAAATTACATAATAATTTCATTAAAATAAGGCACACACCGAATTACGTGGTTCAGGCGCGCCCGCGACCGATGAACGTCATTTTGGTGTGTCCTAAATTAAAGGGAGGGGTGGGCACATTTTGAGGGAGGCCTTCGTCCAGCAGTGGTAATGTCCTGGCTGATAATGATAAATAAATAAATAAATATTGGGGGCCATTTTACACACAGCGCCATCTAGCGCCATACTAAGCAAAGCTTGTATTATGGAAACCAGATAGCTGACAGATTTTTTTTTTCTTTAATACATACTTATAATACATACTACACCCAGACACAGAACAAACATCTATAATGATGATTTATCATTTTCATACGCCGAGTTCGTACTTTACCCCAAACATTTGACTGATCGGACCTGGGCATATCCTAAAACTGTATCCAGAACTACCGGAGGACGGGCAGCAGCGTCCTCTTGGTTAACGGTGGTAACAGTCTGCGATCCCCAAGCCGCTTGCCAAGCGTGGGGATTATGGCAACCCCTCCCTATTCAGCGGGAGGCCTTCCTCCAGCAGTAGAAGTCTTATGGCTGGCGATGATTTGACCGATTCTTGTCAATCACTATCACTAAGATTATCTATAAGTGTAGGTAAGTAAGTAATGTTAAGCTTAATTATTGTTCTCTTGTTTATATAGCATTTACGTATATATATTTTTTTTTATTTGGCAATAAAGTTCTTTTTATCTTATCTTATCTTTAAATAAGTACAAGAGCCCATGACAGGCATTCCGTGCGGAAACAGCCCGCGCACCAAGTACCAAGTAAGTATCTAGATAAGTATAGTAAAATAAGCCTCTTCTTATCTTAAACAGTGTACAAAAAGTCAGTAGCTTAAGCATTTGTCCTAGGTCATTTATCGCCGAATGAATTATTTAACACGTCTTTAAAATATTATTTTTTGCGTAACGTGTCATAACCAGAAGATGATTTGCATCTTAACGTAATGCGATGTTGTGTGTCCTTCAGGCTGATAAATACGAGTAGATTTTAGCCGCGATGTCCATCTAAATGACGTGGTACAACGTGGCGTGCGTAGCTGCATTACCCTACGTAGCCACACACACACATGCCTAATGTGTACTGTAGGGAGTAATTTAAGACGCTGACAATAGCTGATCCTCCGCGCGTCTGTGGTCTCTGTCTAATTACATAGGTAAAAAAGATATGCCGGCGCGCTTGCGCCACGTTTCGTACAGTAATTTTGTTGGAAAAAATTAATTGCAATAAAGTTATTGCGTAAGAAAAAAAACTAGTTCTATAGTAAGATAGATTAAAGTATTACTCGTAGTAGTAGTAAAGTAGTAAAGTACTTTACTAATTGTGGTTATGTGTCTTCATACAAAAACACAAAGAAAAATTGACTTTCAAATTCAATTTTAGAGATAATTTAACCTTAATTTTCTGTCGAGAAAATTATTCGCTAACGCGTTTTCGAAACAATTACCAACTAGGAAATATGATCTATTATTTTTGTTTTATTTATACGGGAATACTCACGTTTAATTAAATCGGATACTCCGACTATAGTTTCGATCACATCCGGTGACCTTTTTGAAAGAGTGAAAACAGAGCTCGACGCGCGTGCAGCTGCGTCCTGCTTAGCTCGCTTCCCGTATAAATAAAACAAAAATGTGTCAAAAACACGTCAGTTTTCATAATAAATATGATCTAGATAAACATTAAATTTATTTCAGTGCTGTCGAATTTGTATATTTGGCAAAACATTAACCCGAATGAAGCCAATTTGGGTGTACTCATCCTCTGAATCACCTAGTGCCAAATTAGTACATTATGATACAAGTGTGCTATGTTGGTCACTACACTAGAGGCAGTATTATGCGCGCGAGCCGCAGGCGAGCGCGATAAGGAAGCCGAGAGTGTATTGAAACATAGCACAAGAGTTTCATACGACTGTTTTCGTCACACTTGCGAGGAAAAAACTATTTTTTTTGATAATTATCAACCACACAGCGAAAACGTCAACAAACATTTGCGGAAAATGGCGCCCAAATCAGTAATGCGCGCGCAGGTTGTCATTTACTTCAGCGGCATAAGAACTCTTTGTTGGTATTACAAAAAAACTTATGCTTATAAACGTAATTAAATTAAAAACGTAATAGCTTGGATTATGAGCCTAAAACCGATGCAATAAGATCCACTTTACGAGCAAGTGTGATGAAAAAAATTAAGAGACAGACTCTTTATTGTACACACCAGCAATTAAAATGAACATACAAAATAACACCAGCCACCACCTTATGCACTAGTGCCACAAGAGGCAGTAAAAATAAAGAACTACTTGATTTGTGAATACTAGTAGTAACAATCGGGATTACTGTAAACTGATTTTTTTCAGAGATAGAAGGATAGCTGTCGTCAATTGTGTTTTGTTAAATTAAAAGCATATTTCTCCATTGCTGATTTTCAACTCTGGTCTTTATAGAACTAAAATATCATGTATGTCGATCTCGGGACTAAATATTATTTTCGTGCTTTCGTGAGCATAGCATACGTTAGAGAGTGGCTATAAATCCCCAGCAATATACCCTGTAAAATTTTCAGTTATAAATACAACACCGTCAGGCCACGTCAAAGGCCTTAAGGCGGCACAATAACTCTGACGCTAGGGCTGGCCACTCAGCCTATACATACTTTACTATTTAGGAATAAATAAATAAATATTATCCAATTTTTCTGGTATCAAACTTGAATGTGAGAGGAGCTATTAATATTTTTTTTGTTATGATAAATTGATATAGACATTGCGACATAGCTCCCAAGGTTTGCAAGTTGAAGTGATAGATAGATAGATAGATAGATAGATAGATAGATAGATAGATAGATAGATAGATAGATAGATAGATAGATAGATAGATAGGTAGATAGATAGATAGATAGATAGATAGATAGATAGATAGATAGATAGATAGATAGATAGATAGATAGATAGATAGATAGATAGATAGATAGATAGATAGATAGATAGATAGATAGATAGATAGATAGATAGATATATAGATAGATATATAGATAGATAGATAGATAGATAGATAGATAGATAGATAGATAGATAGATAGATAGATAGATAGATAGATAGATAGATAGATTAACTCTTTATTGGCAATGGCAATGGGCAGGCCACATCGCTCGAAGAACTAACCGGTAAGATAGGTGTGAAGAGCGTGCGAACCAACGCCGCCGCGCCAGATACAAACTGAAGGTACCTAACTTCACTTTGGGCTTGTCGCGGCCGGCATTATAGTACGTTGGTATGTTGTTGTAAGGGTAAACAATGTATTTATTTGACAGCGCGATGTGATTGGTGCCGAGACAAGCCATGGTGGTTTTTCGGTACTACTTATGACGTAATAAAAAAAAAAAAAAAAATTATAATAATGTATGTACAAATTGTAAAGAACAAATAAAAAAAAACTGACAACCAATGGGAAATAAAGGTTCTTGAGTGGCGACCGCGAACTGGAAGACGCAGCGTAGGAAGGCCTCTCCCTCTAGGTGGACCGACGACATTGTAAAAGTCACGGGCAACCGGTGGATGCAAATGGCAGGTTGTCGTACAGTGTGGCGGTCTAAGGGGGAGGCCTTCGTTCAGCAGTGGACGTTTCCGGGCTGATGATGATGAATGATAAATTGAAAGATTTGATCGCCTCTTAAATTGTAGAAGCCGCACTAAATGCGCTTTATTTTTGATGAAGATGAAGATCAAGGTTTATGTTTAAAAGGCCATAACCTCAAGGCAAGGCGAATGGCCGACATAATCCTTCAAAAGGTATTTTATCTTTACCAATTACACGAAACGCCTCCTTACACCGGAAGGTACAGAACGTAATGATAAAAAATTGTGCCAAAGCCATTTATTTCGCCTAATGCGTCATAAAAGCAAGGCCTGCTGATAGAACCATGACATTTTTGAAAAATTTACAAAATGTAGCTATTTTGAAACTAATTTGTTTTTGGATCGGAATTTAACCCTGTATATTAAAACAGTTTTTGGAAACCACTACGACCATGACGACGACAGCGGCGGCAATGTAAGAATTGTTGACATTTTTATGATTTTTTGATGAGCTGTTTTGAACATTGCTGACCGCTTACGGATAGAATTTCAATGAGTATGTCAAAAAATAAAGGAAATAACTTCATTATCAGCCAGGAGATGTCCACTGCTGAATGAAGGCATCGCCTTTTATAGGGAGGAGTTGCCATAATCCCCACGCTTCGCAGGCGGCTTGGGGATCGCAGAATGTTCACCACCGTTAACTGAGAGGACACTGATGCCCGTCCTCCAGTGGTACTGGATGCAGTTTTAGGACATAACTTAATACTCTCTTATTTTAAAATAATCTTCAATTAGGTCAGTCAATATGAGCGTTTAACGTTTTTGTTAGAGACAACTCTGTCCCTTTCCCACAAAACAAAAAATGACGTCACGCCTTACTTGTCAGAATAGAATTTATATGGCGTCCTGAGAAGTGACGTCACGATTTGCTGTTTCGCCTCTCTGTCTAGCATGATATTAAAATGCTTATAAGTTGCTTATTTTTGATCAGATTTTAATTTTCTTTTCATTAATCAGCTATATTTATGGGCCATATTTGAATAGGACTATTTAAAAAAAAAACCAGTCATCTAGCCTATTCTGAAGGTTTAAGTTGACAGAACTAAACTAACTAAAGTATTGCTGTCTTTAGCTAACATGCCTAGTAAAAAAGTGACAGCAATATTTTAATTAGTTTAGAAATGTCAACTAAAACTGTCAGAATCGAGAACACATTGGACATTGTTTGGAATAGGTAATTCGTCATTGCTTTTCTCTCATATTCGTTATTCGATGAAAAAACATAAAACGGATTATCTACTCTAGGTTTTTAATAACGTCTAGTCTAGAGTAATACCGGGCACCGTTATCTCGCTCACGTATTTCAATGTTTTAAAAATAATATAAAAAGCTATTAAAAAAAACCGACTTCAAAGATAAATACGCAAATTCAAATTTTTTTTTTGTTCTAGGGACTGAAGAACCAAACTACTGCACCAATTTTGATGAAATTTCTAAAGAACCAATCTGAAACTTTGAAACATAAAAAATAATTATCCCAATCAGTTTATAAATGACGGAGTACTGACATAACAAACATTAAAAAAAACTTGCAACAGAATTGAAAACCTGCTCCTTTTTTGAAGTAGGTTTAAAACAAATGCTACCGCCACCACCTGCGACGTCAACATCACAACATGTTTATCAACACGAAGTGGAGGTCTTTGAACCCTTAGTAGTAGAATTTTCCAATTCGGTTTATAAATGACGAAGTTCAAAGGAAACAATAAAAATTACAACCGAACTGAGAACCTCTTCATTTTTTGAAGTCGGTATAAAATACTTAATCACGGCGAAAATAGTAACAATAAAATTACATAGATTGAAAAAAATTGGTCTAAGCAAGTTTTCATTCCTAGAATTGGGCAAAACATAAAATCCCATTTTAGGTACCTACCTACTAAAAATGGTTTGAATCAAAACTATATTTTCAACCGACTACAAAAAAAGAGGTTCTCAATTAGACTGTATCATTTTTTGTTTATGTTATGCGAATACTCCGCCAATTTATGAATTGAATTTGATAAATTATTTTATTTACACAATCAAGTGACTAGACGAGCAAGACGTTCGCCTGGTGGTAAGCGTCACGCCTGCCACTAACTGTAGCAGTGCGAGAATTGTGAACTTGCGAACACAATCCTGCGCCGCACTGTACTGCGCTCGTCAACCTGAGATATTAGTAATACCAAGTAATTTCTCTGAAAACATTGCCCTTCAAACCGGAACACAGTAATGCTTGCACACTACTGATTATTTTTTTGTTTGTTGGTGATATTTCAGAGGTGGTCTCATTTTATCGAAATCGGTTAACTTAACTAACTTAGTAACTTACTACTTAGTTCTTACTTACTACTTAGTTCTTCTTTTCTTTTTTCTTAGTGTTCTTACTTTAGTTCTTAGTTGTTTGTTACTTAGTACTTAGTTTTAACTTAGTTTGGTTTTAAAATCATAATTACTGGAATAAACTAACAAGTGGAATCATTTTGGTATCTTTAACTTACTATTTTAATGCAGCGACAATGATAAAATAAATCCATTATCATTGTCGCTGATTTTAATGTATAATTTTGACAGCCTTATAGCTCAGTTGGTAGCATGTCTGTCCTGGCGTGGGTTCAATTCCCACCCAGGGCAAACGTGACGAACATAGATGATTGTTCTGTGTCTGGGTGTAGTATGCATTATAAGTATGTATTTACGAAAAAATATTGTATATATAAGTATTCTATCAGCTATCTGGTTTCCATAATACAAGCTTTGCTTAGTATGGGGCTAGATGGCGCTGTGTGTAAAATGTCCCCCAATATTTATATTTATAATTCTGGAACGAAAGACACTAGATCTCGCGACACAGGTCTTTCTAGTGCGAAATCTAGGGTACATTCTCACTACTGCCTAGCTTAATATAAGGTAAACTTCTTACTTTATGTGAAATAAATAAATATGAAGATGCCATCCAGTCCAGATAGCCGAAATTGAAGGCATTTTTTTTAAGTATTGTGTGCTGTTTATTTTGTATTGTTATTCTCAGCAATTTGACCAATTTTCATAACTGTAATCAGTGATTATATATTTGAAAATGTTGAAATATACCGAGATAGCGGCGGGCAGTGATCCGAACGAAGCGGTATTTTACAAGTCTTATACCGGTTATGCCGGTTACAGATATAGGTACATACGTAACTAAATTGTTACTAATTATAACGTGAACGGATTGAAAACGTGAAACCACTAACAACGGCAATTATGTAGTCATTCTGGTCATCGCGTTCGTTCTAAGGCTGTTTGATCCGTGGCATAAAATAATGGCGTTTAAAGCTGGCAACATTGTTCAATATTTTTACCTAAATGGGGAGTTTTGGCGGGAACGCGAGAAAATCATGTCGCTGCATTGTATTATTTTCCAAAACTTGTGTTTTTTCGAATGTTAATGCATAAAAACGGTGGCGTTTTATTCATTAAGTGCTGATTTACGAGCAAAAGTGTGGGCAAGTGATATAATGTAGTGAAACGTGTATTTTCGTGTTGTTTCCAAAACTCTGAAGAAGCTTTTAGTAAAGTTGCCACGACTTTACTAGGGTATGATTGGACTTGACTGTGACTTACTGTGTGTGACTTGGACTGTGACTACGACTCATTTAACTGGAGAAAGATGGATCGATGAAGAAAAATGTATTCGGCTGAAGGGCTAGTTATCCATGGCCAGGAACTATTAAAAACAAAACAAACAATTTTTACCTAAATCACCCCAGACGGAGGCGAACAAAAACAATACGCTTTTTAAAAAAACACAACTGTCTTCAACCTTCAACTTCGAATGCCTGGATGACATCTTCATATTTTCTAGTAATTTTGATTTAAAAACCAAACCACTGAACCGATTTCGATAAAATGTATATGGGACCACCTCTAAAGTATTACCTACCAAACAAAAAAAGAATCATCAAAATCAGTTATCCTCTATTGGGAGGCCTTTGTCCAGCAGTGGACGTCTTATGGCTGACGACGACTACCCGAACACTGTATATTTTTGATCCGTTTATATCTTGCACCAACGTACAGAGTAGAATCATTCCATCACTACGTCGAATGCGTGACCTTGCTCGCGGTCTAGGCCAGATTAACTTCACGTACAGTCAGCGTCAAGTTATTATCCGGTAATGGAAAATCCAATCACAGATATATGATATTGTTGACTTCCTTATAGCTCTGTTGGTAGCATGTCTGTCTTCAGAGCTGGAGGGCGTGGGTTATATTCCCACCCAGAACAAACGTGTGACGAACATAGGTGTCTTGTTCTGTGTTTGTATGTACCATAAGTATGTATTTGCAACAACAACAAAAGTATATAAGTATTCTATCATCTATCTGGTTTCTGGTTGGTTTTGGTGGGCCTGGTTGGTTGGATTTGCTTAGTTTAGGGCTAGATGGCGCTGTGTGTAACATGTGCACCGATATTGATTTATATATTAGTAATTCGTTCAAAAAAAAAACTTAATGTATGGTGACTAAAACAAGATTGCAAACAATTTAAATAATTTATCTTCAATAAAAATGAATTGCTCTTCTCCTAAAATAAAAGTGAGTAAGTATTCATAAATAATAATACAATAATATTGGTGAATATGTCACACAGCGCCATCTAGCCCCAAACTAAGCAAAGCTTGTAGGTACTATGGGAACCAGTTAGCTGATAGAATACAATATACTTTTTTTATGTCTTTCCAGTCTTTCTCGAAAACGAGACAGACCATATTCTAGCTTTATCACGTTCCCGCGCGGGGAAAACCAACCGCGTGCTAGTGGGGTTTAGTTATGCTTTAAGTCATGTAATGGTGACGCTCTCTGTACCCTCCTACGTAGGTACCTAAAGTAGGCACTTAGGCACAATTTGAAGAAGTATTAACCTGTTTGTTTGCATATTTTATGTAATGATAATAATTCTCTCTGAATATGGTCTTGCAAAAAAAGGCGCGTTTGTTATGCGTGCTTGTGATTGTGACGTAGAATGACGGCTTTCCGCTAAAAAACATAGCATAAAAATTAAAGTCGTATTAAAAGGATGACAAAAAAGGCCTGTTATCCTGTGTATACGTTTAATAATATAGTTTTATTTCGAAAAATTTCATCGGGTACCTTATTTGATTTGTGCAAACTACGGCCATCTGATTAATGAGAGAGAAAGAAATCAAATATATTTCCCCCTTTTGTGGACTAGTTGGTCTAGGGTGGGCATGCAATTGACAAGTATGTTATTCAGAGGCCTCCGGGCGGCACAATATCTCTGTAGGGCTGGCTACTCAGCGTATACGCACTTATTTCATCATCATCAACAGCCAGAAAACGTCCAGTGGATGAAGGCCTCCTCCTTAATAGGGTTGCCATTATCCTCACGCTTAGCAGGCGGCTTGAGGATCGCAGAATGCTTACCACCGTTAACCGAGAGGACGCCGATGCCCGTCCTACGGTGATTCTGGATGCACGTTTTAGGACATACCCAATAGGGTAGATGACTGATGTTTAAATCTTTGAAACCAATAGCTTTGATGATGAATTTAAGTAAATATAGTATATTTAATGAAAAAATAATTTAAATCGGTTATTAATGTGATATATAAGCGTTTGAAGTTTTTGGTAGAGCCAACTCTGTCCCTTTCCCACAAAACAAAAAATGACGTCACACCTTACTTGTCAGAATAGAATTTATATGGCGTACTGAGAAGTGACGTCACGATTTGCTGTTTCGCCTCTCTATCTAGCATGATATTAAAATGCTTATAAGTTGCTTATTTTTGATCAGATTTTCATTTTCTTTTCATTAATCAGCTATATTTATGGGCCACCTTTTAATAGGACAATTAAAAAAAACCAGTCATCTAGCCTATTACCCAGGTCCACGCACTTCCATAGGGCATACGCACTTACTTACTTAATTATGACATAAGACAGTTTTGGGTCGACGATTTCTGCATATTTCCCCAAGTTCGAGGACCCCAAGTATGAGTAGTTATTATATCAAGCTTTGGGATAGGAAGTAGAAATACGTGCAGGGACCGCGGAAGTACTCCATGACGGTGGGCAAACATAAACTTCAAAAAAATAACCTTTCTTTACCAGGTATTAAAATTGGAGCGGGCACAGCACTTGGGGCATTTGGCCACCTCTGCCTCCCACTTCCTTGGCCGCTGATTACGTGTAGGTCAGTTACAAAACAAGCAACTTTAAAATATACCTAACTAGAGTCATAATAATATTTGCACTTTACAGTTTAAATGTTGCATCAACGCCAAGGCCAATAAACGGACGAAATATTTTATCAGTGCATTGCTATTAGCATATTGTATACATAAATATACAGGGTGTGGCTGGATAAATGAGTAATGAGAGAATAACCTTATACCACTATTATGTGTGAGACAATCAGGGTGGTTAAGAAATTGAGAAAATGTTAGTTATTAAATACAACGTGTAACAAAAAAGTTCAAAAACACTACCCTTTAGTGTTTTTGAACCTTTTTATGAACTATATGTATGGAACAGCTGATATTTTATTCGCGATTTCAAGATTGGCTCCATAGTAAAAGATGTTCATAATTATGGTGAGTACATAGTTCAGTATTGTAAAACGTTTTTGTTACACATTGTATTGTATATAAAAACGACCTGCGCGGATTTTTGCGATGCGATTGTCCACCCCGTTGCGGCATAATGCGTTCGAACCTTACGTACAACCCCCTTTCGGCTTAATTACCTATACCGTTCCGCGTAACCTATTTGCATTATCTATATTTTATGTATGTTATGACTATACTTTGACGAACAAAATATAATTATACAATATGAAACAAAAAGGTTCAACAATACTGAAGGGTATGTATGTACTCATCATTATGAACAACTTTTACTATGGGGGCCAGACATGAAATCGCGAAAAAAAAATCAGCTGTTCCATAAATTTTGTCCAAGGTAAATTAACTTTTTGTATGGAAATAGTAGATATTTTTTTCGCCACTTCAAGGTTGGCCCCATAGTAAAAGTAGTTCATAATGATGTGTTTATATATACCCTTTAGTATTGTTGAACCTTTTTGTTACATATTGTATAAGTACATATCTTTCGACGAATTCTACAACAGATATAGGTACCTACCTAAGCAATAAGTACCTACGTACCATTATTATACCTACGAGTATTAATGACTATAATAATTAACGATTACGTTTGGACATAGGTATCCTAGCCTAGCATGATTTGCATAACAATGCCTCTCAATACAGTATTTCTCAGTGCACGATAAATGACGCATTAAATAACAATTTAATTCCGTTTCAAGACCTAAATCTTAGTTCATTTAAAGGATTCAGTTCTAAAGTCAGAATAAGTTGAGGGACATTACCATTCAACTATAAAAAAAAACTTACAGAACCCTCTTCACACGTGTGCAACTCGCATTAGGCCAGTTTCTTCTGGAATAGCTTGTTACTTGTTCATACAATGTTCGTGGTTGACATTATTTGGTGATTGAAACTTTTACTAAAACTATCCACATTCCATATTCAAATAATGTTTCGTCCCTAGGGCAAAAAAATGCTATTTTGTTCCCTGTTTGCGAGGAACAAACTAGCTATTTTTGAATAGATGTGATAAATTGTATTTTTTCACCAAGTTGTTTTATTCCGCCGATTTTTATTTTCAGCCAGTATCTTTTTGATCTAATGCATACATTTGATATTAAACTTAATGGGAGACATTAATATCTGTGGTAAATTTATATCTAAATAAAAATAACTTTACTAGGGCATGACTTGGACTCGACTATGACTAATTTCGTGTGACTAACTGTGATTTCATGCCATGTTTGACTTGATTATGCTATTAAAACTTGAAAATTCATAAACCTGACACTGGCAGAATGCACAACGTGCAATTGGCATCGCAACTAAGAAAAAAAAATGCGCGCGCTGTATTTATCTGCGTTATTTCAGAGTTTTTCTTTTGTCCTTTGATAAAGTAGGTATACTATATTTTATCCAGCATAGCTCAAGCTTTTATAGGAGAATAGGATAAACAGACCAAAATATATATATTTTTTAAACGGAAATATACCCATACCCATGATTTATAATAATCCTAAAAGTAGCTTGTTACCAAGATTGATCTCGAAGTGGAATACTACGATTTCAGTTGGTTTGTAAAAAAAAAAAAAAACTGAGAAACTTCGTAATTTGATCTCGAGCGCAGTGCAGTGCGGCGCAGGATTGTATTCGTAAGTTCACAACTCTAGTACTGCTACTGTTATGGGCAGGCGTGACGCTTACCATCACGCGAACTACACAGAATTAAAAACTCTTATAAGTTTTGTATTTTTTATTATGTAGGGTTTGTTTTACTAGTTAAGGTTTGTTTAGTTGTTCATCATCATCAGCCCGGAGACGTCCACTGCTGAACGAAGGCCTCCCCCTTAGACCGCCACACTGTACGACAACCCGCCATTAGTTATTAGTTATTAATTAGTTGCCTGTTATTTGTTTAGTTGTTAGTTCGTTTTAATTTAATTTAAGTACTTTTCTAATTTATGGCTGTACAAACTCTTCTAAAATTGTGCTGTTTTTACTCGCGTATGAAAAAAACGTGCATTAAAAATAAGAGCGAAATACCGAGAATTTATTGGCCATAACCTCAAAACCAAATTAATTTTATGAATAGTTAAATAAACATTATCACTTAAGAGTATTTCCTAATATGCTTTTAAAATTCAGAAAATATCGCTCAAGGCCACATTTTGAAGGTTTTAACAATTTTTAGGGTATCGCGGCTTGTTACGAAAAAATAACGAGTCTAAAACACAGAGCAATTTACTAAATAACCCACGTGTAAAATCATTATATTACTATTGCCATGAAATTATTATATGAGCATTACCGGTTAGGTACCTACGCTCTGAAGGAATCCTTCAAGTTTGAAAAGTAATTAACATGTTAGATTGGTAACATTATCTTAAAATGAAAACTTTTTTCATTCATGGCAGCACTGCGGATAATCATGTTAGTAAGTAGATACTTACATTTATTCCATCATCTTCCTCCGACATACTGCAGGGTTGATAGTATTCAAAATAATTTGAGATAGTGACGCGAACCTATGAATTTTTCCTTTTTTTTTACCAATCTATACATTTTATGTACTTCCCGTTGGAGTCATTTTGAGTAGTGTGTCAAATCTAATAATCAATTTTAAAATTCGACTCCATGAGTCAAGGTACTAAATATAAAAAAAAAAGTGCTGACGTTAGATAATAATAATAACAATAAGGCAGCTTGAGCCCTGACCCACTGCAAGTTTAGGATTTTTATAATATTTATGTTTTTAAATGTATATTATAAAAACTTAGATTTAAGAAAAAAAACATGGGAATAACAATAATAAATTCGTAATAATAATAATAACAACTATGAATGGAAATAAATACGTGAATAACAACAATGATTAATCTGCCTCGCTGCCAGTGGCACCCTAGTTTTTAGGTTTTTTTTAAAATATTTTTAATGTCTTATCAACATATTGTAAAAAAAAACAAAAATAATAGATGTCGAATAAATGTAATGTACAATGTGTATGTTAATAATATATTAGAATTATTTCTCATATAAACTTGTAAGTAATTTTAAGCCTACGCTGATGATAGATCGTGGGAACTGACTTGCGATTCAACGTGTTGTACGCGACGCGATAGTGCACAAAAATATTCACAAAACAGGTCGATAACGGTGGAATTGTATTGATCAAAATGAATATTTATTTCATCAAGTGCTACGCATGTATTATCATTCAATAATTATATTAAAATATAAAATACGATTAACTTTATTTCAATTTTAATATGATATGGATGTACGGAACCATCGATAGACAAATTTTACTCGACTCTTGACAATTCAAATCTCTCTTCGACTCTTGAAATAATTATTTTAGATAATTGAGGTCAAAGTTGTCATGTTTAAAAATTATAGAGGAAACCAATTTTGTTTAGGTGTATGGAACCAGTTTGTGTGTTTGTTCACGACGAGCAGTTAGATATACACAAAGAAAAAAAAAATTACTATGAAAATCTAATCATCAGATAATTTTCACATGCACAAAACTTAACTCAGATAAAAAATCGAATTAAAAAATGGCTTTTGAACCTGAATTTACAATAAAAGACGGGAGTTAAGATAAAGAGCTTACACCTCCACGGGAGTAAAACAGGATTTTCAAATTAAAAAGAAACATAGCTCGTAGTAAGCCACAGTACCTCCTAGTAATACCACAGGACATCTAGCATCTAAGCTGTTAAGATACGGTCGCGCCGGTAGCATATCGATCACTTCTTTTGGCATAAATAAGTGGACTAACTAATTTATACGCAGTTTTGTTTATTATGTCATTGATTTATTGTTCGTATATTAGATATTACATATTATGAGAGATACAATCTAAAATGTAATTTAAGTTTTTTTTCTTAAGTACCTCAAGAACTTCCTGTAAGTAGGCAAATGATTAATCTTATTATGAAAACTGACGTGGTTTTGACACATTTTTGTCACCGCTGTAATCCCGCGCGCGATGCGCAGCTGCCCGCTGTGCTAAGCAGGACGCAGCTGCACGCGCGAGGGGCTCTGTTTTCACTCTTTGAAAAAGGTCACCGGATGTGATCGAAACTATAGTCGGAGTATCCGATTTAATTAAACGTGAGTATTCCCGTATGATTAATCTTAGGCAATTTTAAATAAACGCAGTGTGTAAGTTTGTGTTGTTAAGGCTATTGTAGTTTGTTATTAAGTAGCTATGTCAATTTAAACAAGAGACTCCTTGAAAAGGTAACCAAGCAAAAAAATATAAATATTTATACTTATTTTCAAAACTATTAGGCGTGATTAACTGATCTGATCAGCTAAGCTAATTTTCTATCATCTTAGTCTCTTTCCAGTAATCTATTGAATAATTATGGTAGAAATAGACGTTTTTATCACTAAATTGGATCATTGTTTAAATTATTAGACATATAATTAAAAAAATTAAATGCGACCCCATTGTCATGAAAAGTGATGTTATTTTGTTGCGTGTTTCTGGGTAACGCCTATACAGGGTTCCACGAAAAGGTGGTACTAAGGTCAAAGGAGCTCATTCCACTCATCATTGCAAAAAGCTTTTCCAAAAAAAAAACAAAAAAAACTTTCTATATGTACAATTGTAGCATATTTTGTAACTATTGTGATTGCGTTGTATTTTAAATGCGGAATCTAAGGAAACCATATTAAATTGTTAAAGACAATTCAACAACAACACTACACACAAACAACAACAACAATTCAAAACAACGAAAACAACGACTTTTTATTTTTTTTATTCATTTTTTTTTGGACCTTAATACATGTACATGTCAGTCCCATCGTATCTTCTTAACCTAGTGCTAAAAACTAATACAAACACATCTACTGGAAAAATTGGCGGTGCGGGTCACTTAAGGCGACTTACACAACTGAACAGCTCACGAGCTGCGTCAGAGCCGGGTTCTGACAGCAGTCTGACAATTATGTTGTTTAATAAGAATTATAAACATAAATATTAAACAATGAACAATGAATGATGTGGTTGAACACCTAATCGGCTGGATCGATTTTATTGTTTATTTTTGCGTAAGTTCGATTGGGTCCCTAAATGGTTTAAATTTACATTTGGTCCCGGAAGGTGGCGCTGCAATCGGGTTCCATGTTTTTTAAATATTTTTAGTGCAGGACGACTTTTGCCAGGTCGCTATTTACATTCAATTAAAAAAGTCTTTAATAACTAAAACCAATAATAATAAAAGCGTATTTTGTTAAGCTAGCCCATAGTCTATTATGAACTATTAGAATTCATTATAAATGAAATATTCGATAAATTCTTACTTATCACTCTTTTTTTACACGCTCCACTTAAAAAAATTAAAAAAAAAAGAAATTATAACCTTGGTTTTCATAACTGTCTTCAAAACAATAGCAACGGGCCATTAAATTACTAGTTATGAAGTAAATAAATAATTTATTCATGTTATACGAGCACGAACTAGACCAAAGGAAAAAGGAAGACTCGGCTACGCAGAACATCGATTTAAGAAACAGGATATCGCACGTTTTTAGACAAATAGTAGCTCTAAGTATAAAAGAAAAAGTCTAAAAGTGCAATGTAAGTGACTGGTTGTCACGACTCGAACGACAGCGCTTCGCCGAATTGTATGCAAACTAGTGCAGCGGAGTTTCTTTCGCGAGCAGCTGGTGCCAAATCTTCTAATATATGCGCTGCGGCCCGCAGCGCATATTTGGTGAAGGAAAAAGTTCGGTGCGGCCCGCATATTCATATAATAAAATGATTCGTATTTAATGTTAAAGTATAATTTTACAAGTTGTTTTGTAATTTTTTTATTAATCTGTTATTTTTATACGTAAAATGTATTAAAGTTTATGTAATCACAAAGTATGAATGAATCTAGTCATAATATTTCAAAACCTTAATTTACATTTAGAACAAATCAAAATAAAAATAAAACAAAGGACGCAATCAAATAATTATACAAGTGTCATATATAATACTCATCTGATATGAAGTAAATATGCGATTACTGAGTACTATTATTTATTCTGTGGTCGTGTCATGGATAACTACGACGTGCATCGTAAAAATTCACGGAACGATGTCGTATCGTTGAATTTTATCCAAACTAAAGTAACTATGTTTTTCCGTGATAAATTAGCCCTCCTAATCCATGACCATACTAGAAATCACGTCTACCCAACAACCGAAAAAACATGTTTTTGCATTTATAATATTAGTAAGGAGTAATGATGACGCTCTTAGGTCCTTAGGTCTTCACTATAATGTATTAGCTCAGGGAAAGGTTTCATTGTGTGTGTGAAAAATACTTTATGTCCATTATTTACGTAAACCTAAAGAACACAAAGAATATGCGAATGCTACTTGTAAAATGTAACACATAATATCAAAAAAAAAAATAGGTCGTTACTTTTTGGTTTCAATGGGGCTCAATTTTAGAATAATACGCAAAACAAGAGTTGATCTAGTTTCAAACAATATCGTTCGAAAGTTGGGAGCGCCTGGATTCATCGCAGCGTATTGTATATACGAGTATTTTGACGGGGTAATAAAAATGTGTAAAGGCAACGAATCAGAAAACATAACATAATTATGACGCCCTGAGACTCAATGGACTAACGTACGAGTAAGATAGCTGACATTATCTAAAAGCAAAAAAAAAACTAAAGATCGAACTGAGTGGCGTCTTTTATAAGAGGCCAAGTCTTGCAGTAGATATTATGGTATGCTTCTAGCATTATTTCTTCTGTGCTTCTAGTATTGTTTCCTAGAATATATGCTATTATTTACAAAAAACAGGATAGGCTGATTGTAATGATGAAAAAAAAACAATATAATATTACCAAAAACCAAACTCAACACATAAATCATTCATTAGATCATTTGGAAACGAAGTCATTACGATGATTGAACAACAATAGACTTAAAACTGGTTTAAATTTCCGTACAGCGACATGGTAAATCATTAAAAGAAAAATATTGTTTGTTGAATGTCGATGGAAGCAAAGCAAATTGCCTTCCTACCTTGAAGAGTCACCATTGTCTTTTCAGCATGGTGTTGTCTAAGTCAACGCTACTCAACCAATTTAAAAAGTGGGCTATAATTTTGAAAGTATTAATGCTGGTGGCTTAATGTTTGATGGCTCTCAGGAGAGGTGTACCAATAGCCGAGGGATGATGGAACCGGAATTTGTATTTTGGATCTTCGTCAGTCGGTGCCAAAAGTGACGTACGGGCATTCGTAAAAACAAAACCAAATTAGTCCATATTCCTAGAATTAATCATTGAATGGTTCCAATATCCATCATCGAAACTATGATAATATAAGTATGACGAATTAGAAGCAGGCTATAATCGAATTCCAAGATTTTTAACAAACTTCAAAAAAAATTGCAAGTTCTCAATTCGGTTATATTTTTAGGTTTGTTACCTCACTACTCCGTAATTTATAAACCGGTTAAAAAAAAAACCTTTTTTATTTGAATCGATAAAGTAGGTAATTTCAAATAAAACCCATAGAAATTTTATAAAAAATGTTTAGTAGTTCGGTTTAATTCAAAATAACTGGATCACTAGAAAATATGTCATCCAAGTAAACTAAATTGCGTATCTTGATTTTCTGTGACTTCTCAGTGGTGGTGGTTCTATAATTGTTTGAAATAGGGTGTTTTTTTAATAGGCTTTATTACGTTACAAGTGATCCTAATATAAAAGCTAGAGCTAGAGTTAAAAAGAGAAACCCGACGAATATTGGTGAGCAATTAACCGCGGAGCCAATTAGCGGGCCGCTTTGTAGCCAGCGGGCCTCAGGTTGGCAAGCTCTGTGTAGATAGCAACAAAGTATAATATAATTGTGTTGCTCATTATTACAAAGTAGTTACACGTGTTAATACCACGTGATTACGAATATAAATAAGTTAGATGACAACTAGGTAGTTAGAGATTATGTCTACAAAGCGAAGTCAACTTAACAAAACACAGACAACAAAAAGGTTTAATAATATGGCTGTATATATGTACTCATCATTAGAAATAACTTTTACTACGAGGCCATCCCTGAAATCACGGGGATAAATCAGCCGTTCCATACAATAAAAAGTTCTTTGACCTTGAACAAAATATATGGAACAACTGGTTTTTTTAAATCTTGATTTCGGAGTTGGCCCCATAGTAAAAGTTGTTCATAATGATGAGTACATACATGCCCTTCAGTATTGTTGAACCTTTTTGTTACATAGTGTATAGTTGAAAATTGTATGACGATCGATATTTTATCAATATTATAGTATTTTAGTCGTCCGTGACGGCTTTTATTCTTATCATTCTGAAGAAAAGAAAACCCTTACACAGTTTCGCCGTGTTTGTTTGTATGTCATGGCAAAGATAATATAACACTATACTAGTACCTAGTTATGGTAAGTTTATTTACAGGCTGGATGAAAACGTCAAATAGGTACAGTTAGTTAAGTGTTGAGAGTCGCTCTGCGAGCTATGCTTGGCGTTTCTCTATGGGATCGTATCCAGAACGAAGTAATTCGCCAGAGAACTAAAGTCACTGACATAGACAGCGTATTGGTAAAGAGCTAAAATGATAGTGGGCTGGTCATCTGCCGCAGAACCGATAACCGCTGGGTAGGCGTGTTTTAGAGTGGAGTTCACGAATTGGCAAACGTAGCTTAAGACGCCCTGAGACTAGATGAAGTGACAATATACGTAAGGCAGCTGGCAGCTGCTGGCAGCAGCTGGTTTTTGATGCTATTCTAGTTCTTTAGTATAGGTACGTCCCTGGTGAAGTAGGTACAAGTCTCGTCAAGTGCTTCAACATCAAGCTGAGAGCGTGGTTACAAGAGAGTTAGTTTTATGTCATTGACCTTATTAAAAAAATAAGAGATTAATAATGGTTTGTATTTATAATAACACACTTAATAAAATTTGACGTATAAGGTGTTATCAATAAACAATTGTATTGTAGTTGCCGGTAAAAAAAAATGTAATACACAGCAGATGCAAAACTATATTGTACCTAAGATATCAAGTTGTAAATATTTTTGTATTGAAATAAAACATTTAACGATATTTATGTGACTACAGTGATCAACTAAATACCTATATACAAAGTTCCATAAATATTTTTAGGAATCATCTATATTTTAGGCTGAAGAAAGAAGATTTTATCAGGAGAATAAAGAAGAAAGAAGATTTTTCATCTGAGGTTTGTACTTAAACAAGGTTTTTAATTAGAGATACACATATTTACTTACACATTTAAAATTGTTGCGTATTAAAATGTCCTTAATAATCAATTGACAAAGAAACTTGTTGTTTGATGCGATGCAACTGGTTCATTTGGTATTTTTGGACGGCATTATTTCTATCTATATTTTAGGGTTTCCACTGTGATCCAAAAAACAAATATCTACAAGCACGCGTGAGCAATGTGGTTCAGGACTTGGATGTTAACTTAAAATCTCTTTTAAACTAACGAATAGTTATTAAGTTCTACGTGATAAAATTTAAAGGCCTTTTACATTGCTTGGTTTTTCTCTTTCATCCACATTCGTAACTAAAAGTTCAGAACTAACTACGAAAAAATAAAATGTCCTCGCTGTTTCGTAACTAGTTAAACAGGATTTATTTTTTCATTTTCATAATTTTTCATAACCAGCTACGAATTCGATTTTTTCTGTTTATAACCAGTTAAGTATTAAAAAGGATTGCTTTTCCATTTTCATAACTTTTCGTAGATAAATGTTTATGACTTATGAATTTTTAGTTACGAGTGTGAATGAAGGGTCTTTTTCAGCTTTTAAGATCCTAAATTACCCGACTGCTCCTCAGCTGCCGGTCTATCCCTCTCATCAATAAAAGAGCTTTGCAAACACTGTTTAGAACCGTCATTTAGTATTGCACACTCTATTTTTGTATACCACAGAAGTTAAAAGACATTCTATTTAAGTAGGATGTTAATTAGATGTCTAACCAGAATATTGTTAAAAAAGAAGAATAAATATACGGAACCACTAGTCTATGGCGGGCGTCTTTTATTGTTTGTTATTCAATTTTGAAGCCAACAACCTGTGACCTACAGAGCTTTATACTTACTATGCGTATATATACTTAAGTGCACTTAACCAGTTTATATCCTAAATACATTTGAGTCCAGATAACATGAGATGCAGTCTGTACCCGGTACCACATAAAATATGTGTGGAATAAATTAGTGATTTTTGGAAAACTATACAGAAGCTTCAAGTAAAGATACCTACCTACCTATGTGGACAAAACTGGATTTGGAATGGGTTTTTGGAGACTGGTACCTTTGATAAAATGTAGCAGGTACATGAATTCATTGTGGCTGTTTATGAATCCATCTCTAAATCCTGTAATAGTCTTTTATAAAGTTTACAGCAGCGAATAAATCATTTTTCTGAGGGTAACCAAGAGTTCGAATCAATGGTCATATGAGTACATTTTCTTGACCCAACATTTATTCATACATATTTTTTTTTTATTTAATCATGTGACGAGACGAGCAAAACGTTCGTCTGGTGGTAAGCGTCACACCTGCCACTAACAGTCAGCCAGAAATTGAACAGAATTGTGAGAGCTGTGAACCTGCGAACACAATCCTGCGCCGCACTGCACTGCGCTCGTCACCCTGAGATATTAGATGTTAAATCTCTTCATACCCAGAATTTATCTGGTAACATTGCCCTTCAAACCGGAACACAGTAATGCTTGCACACTACTGCTTGGCGGTTGAATAACTGGCAAAGAGAGCACGGCTCTTGCCGGTGTAGTGACTTCCATCTTTCTTATCCAGCCAGTTCTTTGACCTCCTAGTGACATGACTTTGGCCCTCACCTTCACTTGACAGAGCGCATGTAACCAAAATATCTTTGTATGTATAAGGTACTTATAACTACGAGAGCCTATTGGGATCTTTTTGACATACTCTAATTATTAGGTCTACGCTGTAGTATCCTAAAATAGGGTCGCGTAGAGCGAGGCAAAACGGCTAAGCAAAATCGCGCGTCGGTTTTAATGAGAAATAATTTCGTGTAAATATTAAATAAATAAATAGAGTAAAGTAAAGTAATATAACTAACATATAATATAGTCTAACGTATAGTACGTAGATACAAAGGGTTAGTTCTAATCAGTTAGCATCCTTTTAAGGGCATATTCTGTACATCAAAACAAATAACTTTTACTATGGGGCCAACATTGAAGTTGCAAAAAAAAAACCAGTTGTGTTATAAATTTTGCCAAAGGTCGATGAACTTTTTGTATGGAACAGCTGATAATTTGTTCGCTATTTCAATGTTGGCCCCATAGTAAAAGTTGTTTGTTTTGATGTACATAATATGCTGATTAGAACTAACCCTGTATATATCTATAGTTTTATAAGTATAAGTATACTCTGTTTTATTATGAAAACTGACGTGGTTTTGACACATTTTTGTTTTATTTATACGGGAATACTCACGTTTAATTAAATCGGATACTCCGACTATAGTTTCGATCACATCCGGTGACCTTTTTCAAAGAGTGAAAACAGAGCCCGACGCGCGTGCAGCTGCGTCCTGCTTTGCTATAGTCGGAGTATCCGATTTAATTAAACGTGAGTATTCCCGTATAAATAAATCAAAAATATACTCTGTTTGTTTAAGGTACTTATACATATAGAGTATTGAAAAGTTGACTATGGCAAAACGCTAACAATAGGCTCTCATCACACTACCCTGACCGATAATTAGATTTTTTGACACAAACCAACTTTGAAATTGTATTAATTTTGGGATCGGACCGCATAACCGTTATTCATTACTAAAAATCTTTAGTTAAATTTTTAAAAAAAACTTAAGCTGACCACGCAATGTTGTGGCTTCATACCTAATTTTTATCCCTGATAAGAAAGTTCCTAACAAGTCCTTGTTTTGTCCGGTTTTTTGTATATTTTACTCTTGTAACAGATCTCTAGTTTTATTCTTTGATAAGAATAAGATCTAAGGTTTTAAACCTTAGACCTTTAGGTTTAAGGCTATTTTTCAAGGGTTTTTACAGATCCACATCACAATAGTCAAGGGTGAGAATTGATAGGAATCCTACATCAAATTTTAGAACTTTTTTTTATTGTATTATGATTTACTTAAAATATTAAACAACTCACAGAAACGGATATAATATAATGAAAATTTAAAATTAGACGTCTATACTATCGCCTTAAATAACAAAATAAGACATACCAACAATGAAGAACAATGCCACTACGGTTCTCCAATCCATTTTCATTTCTTTGAAAGTCAGTTGATTAAAGTGAGTTAGTCTTTATTTCTGCGTGGCGGATGAGTTGTACACACACGCGCAATCTTCCGCAACTGCCTTTATAACGCCTGGTGCGGGCTGATTTTATTGTCATAAGAAAAAAGTTACAGTGAGCCATGTTCGTATTGTGAGGCTTTTTGAGCACTAGCTGCGCTCCAGGGTTTTCCCCGTGCGGACGCTCTCACAGGGACCTGATTCTACGTTTTTTCTAAATTCGTTTTATTACTGCTACAGCCACTGAAGAGAGAGGTGAATAGAACGTAAATTTGACGGGCTGCGTTAGCCGGCATTAAGTGCAAATGCGCTTAATGACAATTCTACCAATATACATGTGTTTAAACTGAGAATACTCAATAAGTCAATTTAAATAGAGGCGTAGGAAACCAAACCACATTACATCGTAATTAGATCAATTTTAATCTGTTGCAAAATGGCATTTTGTTCGTTTTACTTCAAATGCGCGACCAATGATTGGCATTTTTTCGTCGTAGTTTCTATACAAATACCTAAGTGTGACAGTGTGATTTCCATACAATTGCTTTACAACATTGTTTTGACAGCCGTTCTACCTAAGAAGTAGGGCTTTTGCTTTTCAGTGGCTACAGCAGCACCAGAAAGAGTAGAAATTAAATAAAATGGAACTAAAAGTTTTCAATACAAAATATTATTCAGTGTTGCCAAGTTAAGACACTGACAATAGCTGATCCTCGGCGCGTCTTTGGTCTCTGTCTAATTACATAGGTAAAAAAGAGAAACCAGCGCGCTTGCGCCACGTTTCGTACAGTAATTTTGTTGGAAAATAATTAATTGCAATAAAGTTATTGCATAAGAAAAAAACAAGATCATTAGTAAGATAGATTAAAGTATTACTCGTAACCTTTACTAATTTAAGTTATGTGTCTTCATACAAAAATACAAAGAAAAATTTACTAGAAATTAGTTTTTAGAGGTTATTTTTCGATTTTTGTCTATCGAGAAAATTATATGAAAACGTGTTTTCGAAACAATAGCCAATTAGGAAATATGATCTAGATTAACTTAAATTTTTTCAGTGCTGTCGAATTTGTACATTTGGTAAAACATTAACCCGAATGAAGCCAATTTGGGTGTACTCATCCTCTTAATACGTCGTTTGGACGAGTTTGCATAGAAAGTAGCATTTTTTCTACTTCTTCTGGTACAGCTAAACATTTGCTGTACAGAAGTACAGCATAATTATTAGACTTTGAAACTCGCCACCAAAAAAAACCTGTTCCACACTTAGCGCGTCTTCCTTTTGCCATCGCCTTGTGTACAAAATAGAATTTTATTTTTAAATAAAAATCAAAATTCGATTTATTCTATAAAAAGAAGTTATCTTATAACAATTTATTGTTATACCTACTATATTTTTATGCGTAAGAACAAACGGATAGCAAAAAGAATATGTTGTACATTAATACATACTAATATTCTCCTCCATTAGTGATAAGAGTTGACCGCGATTTTGTTTGGTCTTTAACCTTCAATGTAATTAGGGTCTGACATAAAATTAGCCGCAGGAAGACGTGATGAGTTATCTTCTCATAAAGTCTACTTATAATAAAATAAATAAAATAAAATAAATATCGCAGGACATTTTTTCACACAGCGCCATCTAGCCCCAAACTAAGCAAAGCTTGTAATATGGAAACTAGATAGCTGATAGAATACTTATATACATTTTTTTTTGTAAATACGTACTTATAATACATACTACACCCTAGGTAGGTAGGTACACAATAGGTTAGAATTATAGATTGTTTGACGACAGAGAATATTTATATTTATATCTGTACTATTTCTTTATAATTATGTTTATTATGCTTCTCACAATTACATGGTTATTGCACATTTAATAGGCTAGATGACTGGTTCCTTTATTGTCCTATTAAAATGTGGCCCATAAATATAGCTGATTAATTAAAAGAAACGAAAATCTGATCCAAAATAAGCAACTTATAAGCGTTATAAGTATCTCAGTATGAACACGAACACATTTTTATATAAAGTTTTTTAGAAGGTACATCCTATCAACCGGTTATGGTGTTTGGTTAATTTAGGACCGACGGCTTAGATGGAACCCCTTTTTATTAATTGAATACGATTTCCTAAACGTATCTTTATGTATTTTTTTTATCTGGTTTCCATATTACAAATTTTGCTTAGTTTGGGGCTAGATGGCGCTGTGCAAAATGTCCACCGATATTTAAATATTAATTATTTATCTAATAATATTATAGAAATCAAATTTCTTTTAAACGAGCTACCCAAATACTAATTTTCACAACTAAAAGTTCAACAGCAAAAGACTTTCATGCAAAAGTTTTCACCCATTTTTACCGCGTTAGGGGTAGGGGAATTTCGAAAAATCTTTTCTTAGCCATACAAAAAGTTCATGACCTTGGACAAAATGTATGGAACAGCTACATTTCCCATAAGCAGGGTGGTCTACAAAAAGTTAAAAAGTTGAGAGGTTTTGACATCATATTGGAACCTTCATTTGAAGGTTACATATGAAGAATTGAAGGTCCCGTCTTGTAATTCAGTATAAGTTTCCTGTATGCAAATACCATATCGACCAACCAGATAACCAGTGTCGAAGAATTTTTCTTTCTTTCGGCACGAGCTTACGGTTTCGTACGCGGCCGAAGGGGTATATAGGTACACCTCTAACTACGCATAGAGACCAACACACCCACCAAATTTCAAGTCTCTACGCCCAGCAGTTTAGGCTTTGTGCTGTCTGTCATTCAGAAAATGGAGTCAGTAGGAAAGTCAGGACTTTGATCATAAAATATTAGAAGAAGAAGATAGATAATATAAATTCTAGTTGGAAAATAGGTAGGTAGTAATTAATTATAGTAGTACTTATCTTTAATTGTATCTATGTACCCGCATTATAGTGCGTAGGTAGAGGTACCGCATTTTATTGCGTAGGCCATGAAATAGATATAAATAGTAAAAGCGAAATAACTGGGTTAATTCTATCACTAACTTAATTAATTACTATTACTTTGTTTAACTACTTTTTATTAGGTCGGTTTCAAGAATTTGTAATTTTAGGGATCTGTGCCCTCGAACCCCACGCCTTCCTTTCTGCCTCAATATATCAAATTTTTTACTAACTTTGCTCTCATCAATTTGTACTAAGTTTACTGACCCGAACAGCTGATTTTGTTTTCGTGATTTCGGTTATTGTCCCGTTGTAAAAGTGTTCATAACGATGAGAATGACCTCTCAAAGTAGTACTAGTAATTAAAACTAGTAATTCTACGACATGTCTTCTTGAAGGCTCCATCGCAGAATGTCCCTTTCCTAAAATGTCTACTGCACGCAAAACGTCTCCAAAGGCTCCGTCGCAAAATGTGCCGCTCGCAAAATGACTCTTTCGCACAATGTCCCTTTCGCAAAATGTCCCTTTGGACATTGTGCAAAAGAGACGTTTTGCGTGCAGTAGACATTTTAGGAAAGGGACATATTGCGACGGAGCCTTCTTGAACACAAACTTCCATAAAATGTCATGTTGAGCCAATCGGCCGGTAAATGCGCCGTAGAAACTTCCCCTTTTCAAACAAAAAGAACCTTACAAAGAAACCGTATACCAAGCTTCGTCAAAATTAGTTGTAAAATACGTCATGTACGAGATTACCACCATCCCTACATCCGGAATTCCGGACAGATAAAAGCAAATCGAGTTGTTTCAAAAACTTCGCTCGCTTCGCTCGTTCAGTCATATAGTGACCGAGTATACATATGAGTGGATATAGAGAGGCTATTTTAGTAATGTTTCTTGCAAAACTTCGGCGTACGTACGTCCTTCCATCCGTCCATGTGGGTCATAGCCCAGTTTCTCAGTATACAAACCAAATACAGGTATCGAACAAGAATATAAAGTTTTAAGAATACTGATACACGGTCTGTAGCTGAAATTTGGAACAATTTTAGACACAAAAATTAACCGCCAAAAAGTAAGAAGTAAATACATGTGATATTTTGGCCTAGTTCATACAAGGAGGTATGTGAAATTTGTACCACCATAGTGGTACAAATTTCTATATTCTATAGGCCTAAAGCCACCTGCGTATGGGAAATGTCGTAAGCCTCTAGTGTTGTTAACTTGGAGGATCTAGCTCGTTGTTAATGATCCGAATGTCATATTTAAATTTTTTGTCAAGAAAGTTATTAAAAAAAATAGTACTAGATTTAATATCTGTTTTAGTAGTTCATAATAGTAGATTACACACATAGGGAGAAAAAGTAAAGAATGTCTCAGATCTCATGTATAATTTATTGGCTCCCAAGGCGAAGCCGAGAGTGACAAACATGAGTTCTGAGGCTTCTTTACTTGATCCCGTGGTGTGTAGGATTGTAAGCGCCGCTGCGGGGAGGAAGTGGTACCTTCGCTCCGCGTAGTGGGGCAAAAGTAACCAGAAAGTTTTTTTAATTGAAGATGTAATACAACTGCCTTGGGCTGGAAGACACTGCTTTGACCGATAAGACGAGTAGACCGCATCTTTGCACGTATACAAATGTTGAAATTATATTTAAAGCTGTTGTATGAAGTCATATTGATGAAAATTGGTAATTGGATAGTTAATTAAAATACACATTTTTTTACAGGGATGACTTTAGGGCGTGATATTAGGGCCGATGTAACTTGGTATTAACGATCTTCTTTGCTTTGAAGTTATAGTGATGAAAATTGGTATTTGGATAAACAACACAAAAACACAAATATTTTTTGCAAGGGTTCATAATGGGGCGGAAAAAACGAATGAATAGCCCAGAGGTGTGCAACTTATTTGGGAGCGGGGCGAATTTATTTTGTACTCGTAGGTAGGAGTCGCGGGCAACCTCTAGTAATCACTAAAAAAGAGCCCACCACTGGTTACACTTTTTTATGTATTGTTTTTCCGGTATACAGGTACACGTTACACATTCGTACATTGAACTTTATAACGTTAGAGCTGTTAATGGGGAGGCCCACTGCTTATTTAGCCACTAGGTGGCGCATTATCGCTGGTGTTATTTTGCTGTCAAACTACATATAATATTTAGAAAATAAATAATAAATCGTCTTTGTGGCAAATTATAATTGTAGGCTCTGTCGGTTAGACTAAGTTATGTTATTTTTCACGCATAATATACTTACATAATTTTTCAATTAAAACGAAAGATCTGAATATCAGAACTTACTTAACAATAAAATCAGGACATCAGATAACGATCAAAGTTAATAAGCACATAAAACGCTTTTCAACGTTATTTTCGACCGACTTCAAAAAAAGAGATTCTCAATTCGACTGTATGTATTATTTTTGTTTTTATGTTACGCGAGTACTCCGCCAATTATGGACTGCTTTTGATGTTTTTTTTTGTTTGGTCCCATATAAATTTTATCAAAATCGGTTTAGTAGTTTATTTTAAATCAAAATTACTAAAAAACTATGAAGATGTCATCCAGGTATTCGAAGTTGAAGTCGGTTGTATTATTTCTTAAAAGCGTATTAGTATAAAACAATTTTTTGATGAATTTCAAGTCAAGTCAAGTTAGTCTTAGCCACACTTAGTAAGCCACAGTCAAGTCCAGTCATGCCCTAGTAAAGTTAAGTTTCTGACCAAACGGCGCTATTAACAAATGAAAAAGGATAGGACCTAAATCTTCCAAGTGACACATACATATAAGAGAATATATATATATATGTGTAATAAAAGTAAATTAATAAACATTTTAGAGTATGTAGTCTACGTTTGGTGTATCGTTTTCAGGTGATAAAGCAAATTTGAGTGCAAGGCTCCGTTTAGTTTAGTGTAGATTTCTATCACCGTAGCACTTGGAGGATCTAGCTCTCCTGGGTATATAATCAAAGCCGTACTACACCTAAGTATATGGAAACGCACGTGACAATGAAACTCGCTACAATAGAGTTCGCATTTAAATGTAGTAGGTAATTTAGAAATAGATAATGATTTGCCCAAAATATTTGTGACGACACAAATATTTGGTCAAAGATTTGTGTGCAGTAGGTATAATATAATTCCACCTAATCCGGTTTCGTAGGATTTAGATGACGAAATCGAATCGGATGACAGCATGTTCAGGTTCTTTTAAGACGACCTACCCGGCAATGCTTACTGTGCAGTGATTAAGAGGGAATCCGGTCTGCGATTCGCCATACAAACGTTCCCTATTTTGTTTCTGAATAAAGCCTGAAATAGTGAAGATAATTATTTTTTTGTAACTCACTCATCAGCCAGAAGACGTCCACTGCTGGACGCAAGCCTCCCCCTTAATAGGGAGGGGTTACCATAATCCCCACGCTTGGCAGGCGGCTTGGGGATTGCAGAGTGTTACCACCGTTAACCAAGAGGACGCTGCTGCCCGTCCTCCGGTGGTTCTGGATGCAGTTTTAGGACATACCCAGGTCTAGGTTTTTGGAGCTAGTTATGAATTATTAGTTAAGAATGTGGATGAAGGAACTATCAATAAGTATATTTATAAATGTTGGTAAAAACTACAGGTTTTTTTTAGTAATATTTTATTTTTTGACGTAATGTGAAATGTTTGGTTTTAAACTAGTTTACTAAGGACAGCTAGTATAAAGACCTGACTTCCCCAAGTAACAGTGATAGAAAAAGTCGGATGACAGCAGGTTCAAATCTTTACTTATGACAAACCAGCAGTGCCGTTCTTATTCGCTAAATTTGACGTGTCGGTATAGCAGATTTACTTAGACGAATTTGAGAATATACCAAATTTTATCGAATTGTACCGATTTGAATGTCAAATATAACGATCTTCAAGAACGGCAATCGCGCTGTAGAAAGATAAAGCTCGATGGACAAACCTGGAATCTTTACCTACAGAGATCTGCAGCGGAAGTACCGTTCTATGTCGCTAAAGAAGAATGGCAGAATTTGCCTGGGTGTAGAAAATAATTGACGTGTAGGTATAGCAGATTTATCTGACGAATTTGAGAATATACCGATATTTATCGAATTTTACCCAATTAAATGTCAATTATACGATTTAATGTCAAATATAACGATCGTCAAGAACGGTACTCGCGATGCTGGTTCGGTTACATCTCTGTAAAGATTTCAGGTTTGGCATAAAGAACTTAATATATCGTCATCCAACTTTAAATTTCTCTTATTCTAATAAACTTTTACATCTACGTTCGAACGTCGAACAAACAGCTACGTTCGTTACATAAATGTTTATGCTGAGCGAGAATCGAACCCACGCCCTACAGCTCTTAAAGTAGAAGCACTACCAACTGAGGTATAACCAGTATTAAAATCAGGGCCACCAAATGGTTGCCGTGGTCAGATTAACCTAAAAACCGATGTGACCTCGAATACGTACTTAACACCGATAAAATTAAGTATACCCAAAAGGATGGACTTTATTTTAAAGTCAGCCGAACATATCGATTTATAAATATAACCGTAAAGTATTGGGATTTTCATGATCTGAAATAGGGTAGATGTAGATGACTGATGTTTATATCGTTGAAACCAATAGGTTTGATGAAGAATTTAAGTAAATATAGTATGTTTATTGAAAAAAATATTTAAATCCGTTAATAATGTTCTGATATATGAGCGTTTAAAGTTTTTGTTAGAGACAACCCTGTCCCTTTCCCACAAAACAAAAAATTACGTCACGCCTTATTTATCAGAATAGAATTTACATGGCGTACACAGAAGTGACGGCACGATTTGCTGTTTCGCCTCACTGTCTAGCATGATATTAAAATGCTTATAAGTTGCTTATTTTTGATCAGATTTTCGTTTTCTTTTCATTAATCAGCTATATTTATGGGCCATATTATAATAGGACAATAAAAAAAACCCAGTCATCTAGCCTATTGCCGTAACTGTTTGTTACAATATTTACACCATGGATAGCTGGGTCAGGGAGTTTAGATTCTTAAACACAGCATACAATAATATAATTTGGCATCCAATGACGAAGAGAAGGTATTAATTTATTGAATGTAAAAAAAAAGAAGTTTTACGTGTATTATTATTTTATTGACTTTTTATTTTGAATTTACAACACAATACAACTTTTATGCACGCCAGAAGTATAGAACAGCTTACAACCTAATCAGGGCACATTATTACTATATTATTATTATTTTCTTATTTAGTGATTATTATTCTGTTTTTGTTTAGGAACTTTGATTTTATTATTAATTTGATTTTGATTTGATATTATTATGATTCAGTTGTCAATGTGATATGGGTGAAGCCCGGAATAAATAAATTTTTAATTTAATTTAATTTAATACAGGCTACCAAGTTTGCCATTTGACGCCAATTTAGCTCTTAGGACTCTATGGCTCACTTTAACAAATGCTTTTGATAAATTGGTGTACGGACATTAACAACTTGAAATATCGTATGAAAAGTTCACAAAGAGTCATGTTTTATTTACAAGGGCACTTACCCGATAAAAATTGTAATTGAGTAAAAGTAAATTCAATATTATACCTAGGTTGTGATTGTATAAATTATATTTTTTTATTGAGGGTATTCACAACATGTAGTAACAATTTCATATACTTACAGCTTTGTCTATGCTAAGGCGTAAGCCACTTATATTAAGGCGCCGGCGCGGACATGGCACGGGCGTCTTTCCATTCCATTAAAATTTCGTATAAACCAAACGGAAATAAGGGTGCGATTTGAATACTCCGAAAGGTACGGAACGGACGCCCTTAGGCGCGCCCGAACGCTTCAAATTGCGACTTTATTTGATTGCGTTTTGTACACAATTTCAATGGAATGGAAAGACGCCCATGCCATGTTCGTGCTGGTGCCAAATCCTATACTTGCGCCTTAGGCTATGCTTAGAAATGTGGCGTCTATACCGTTGGTTACGAAAACGTAAAAAATACTGCTGACTTGGAGGAGTCAGGCTTATTTAATTTCTAAATCACTTAATCACGAAGGAAAAGCAACATCTGCTTTGAAGTATCTTTGGATTTTACTATAAGTGAGGTAAGTAGGTTTTAAATTAAATATTCATAAAATTTTGAGTGACCTTCTCGTGGGCTACGTTTTTGGGGTTTCCCCTTGGTAAATCTGGTTAGATCGCATACAGCTAGTGTTGCATACATCGCATCGAAGGCATCAAGCATTTCCTAGTAACACCTAGTGATACTTATCTTTCTAAATATAAAATCTATCGTCAGGAGGAAAATCCGCATATAAGATTATAGGATTAGCAATATTCATCAATTAAATTACAATGTTAGAGCTTGACAAACCTGATGATAAAAAAAATCCTTTCATTAAAAACTGTCAAGAGCTTATCGTGATATTGTAAATTAAATTGGTGGTTGATGATGATGATTATTTAATAATATAGAAGTAAACAAAGTTCGCCGCCATAATCTTCTTCTATCTTCTAGAAGGAAATAACAACTATAGGTAATAAATGAGTAAGTAGAGACCGGCCTATATTACGCAACATAAAAAGTTCGGAATATGAATGAAATTATGCATAAAAATTACAATATTAAATTATAAAAAAACAGTAATTATTAGATATTTTATTTCTTAATCAACATTTTTTTTATAAAGTCATGTGTCGAGACGAGCAAGACGTTCGCCTGGTAGTAAGCGTCACGCCTGCCACTAACAGTAGCAGTGCCAGAATTGTGAACTTGCGAACACAGTCCTGCGCCGCACTGCACTGCGCTCGTCACCCTGCGATATTAGATGTTAAATCTCTTCATACCCAGTAATTTATCTGGTATAATTGCCCTTCAAACCGGAACACAGTAATGCTTGCACACTATACTGCTTGGCGGTTGAATAACTGGCAAAGGTGTGGTACACTTCCCCAGGTGAAGTCTGCAGTAGAATCCTACCACTATACATAAAACAACAATCAGTGTTTTATGTTAAATTATAGTCAAAAGTCCTCTAGTGTCTGCTCCTGTTCAGTTCGCTACTTCGCTAGCCACTCGGTAAGCGATCGCATTTGGAACGTTTAATTATACTATCCTCGATAGAAAAAATACCGAAACAGTGCCTATCATTATAGTTTTTTTAGTTATATGTCCTAATTACAGCACAAAGTCACATAAATAAATATATATTTTATTTTCGAGTAATCTGAGAAAAACTTCAAAAAACGAAGTTTGACACGCACGAATCTCCGTAACCGCCATATTTTTGGTCCGCTAAATGTGAAAACAAAACAAATTTAGACTAATTTCATAAAAAAATGTGCTTGAAATGTAGAATATTCTGGCCTTAAGTACCCAAGAGGTGCTAAATCCTCCAAGGCGGTGAGAAATGATTTCGAGCTTGAGCCCGCTCTTGTAGATTATTAAAATATTGTAAACAAATATATATAATAAGTAAAATAAATAAATAAATAAATATCGCAGGACATTTTTCCACACAGCGCCATCTAGCCCCAAACTAAGCAAAGCTTGTAATATGGTAACTAGATAGCTGATAGAATACTTATATACTTTTTTTTTTGTAAATACATACTTATAATACATACTACACCCAGACACAGAACAAACATTTATGTTCGTCACATAAATGTTTGCCCTTGGTGGGGATCGAACCCACGCCCTACAGCTCTGAAGGCAGACACGCTACCGCTGAGCTATATGGCAGTCAAAAAAAATCAAGTATGCATAATCATTAGTTTTTAGTCAAAGTATACAATATCAGGTGAATAGGTGCTAAATATTCGAAAGCATAGGTAAACAATATGCAAATGCTTGTATTCCGGTCTCTAGTAATGAGATTCCTACCCTACCTTCCTTCCTCATTGCCTATAGCCTTCCGAAGAAAAGGTTTTCTATTAATAGATGTCGTTGTCCATGCAGGTATTATCATACAATTAGTCTGGGTTCAAGATAAGGCCCTATGTAAGTTCTATGACGAGGTTTCGTGACTTGTGTTATAGTCTCTATCTATGTATATTAAGATATATAATTATAATCGGTGGTTATAATAATATGGCAAGCATTTGCATTGTATACAACTTTATTACAATACAATACGGCTAAGCATAGGCCGCCGTATTGTAGAACGTATCGTAATGACAATCCGCCTAAACGTTCATCCGCCGTATTACAAAACTCGGTTTGTAAAATGGCTAGCCATTATGTAATACGGCGAATTCTACAATTCGGCTGCGACATATATATTAGCAATAAAAATAATACACTATACTTTTCCAATTTTATGTGCCATATAAATTTTCAGAAAATACTAGCTAAAAATGTTCGAGTGAAAGCCTTGTGTTAAAGATTTGTTTAGCATAAGTACGTTTTACTTAAGTAAAAAAAAAGTGTAGGTATGTAATAAGTATAGTATTATAATTTATTATCTGTGGTTAAGTAAGGCAGTTAGGTAATTATGGTCATAACAAAATGAGTCCATTGTTAAGGAATCATGCCAATATAAGAGACTATACGGACACACGGATGTAATGTTGTGCTGAAGACCTTGTAGACTTTACTCATTACTAAGACAACCTTCGTGGCTCAGTGGCAGCGCATCTACCTTAAGGTCCAGAACGCCCGGTTCGATTAATGATAAAGTTTGGAATAATGAATTTGACTTATTACTAAGACCCGTCGTTATTATTGTCGCTGACTAAGACAACATTCGTGGCTCAGTGGCAGAGATGTCCCGGTTCGATTCCCGCCCTGATAATGTTTGGAATAATGAATTTGACTTATTACTAAGACTCGTCGTTATCATTGTCGCTGACTAAGGCAACATTCGTGGCTCAGTGGCAGCGCATCTATCTTAAGGTCCAGTAGTCCCGGTTCGATTCCCGCCCTGATAATGTTTGGAATAATGAATAGGCTAGATGACTGGTTTTTTTATTGTTCTATTAAAATGTGGCCCATAAATATAGCTAATTAATGAAAAGAAAACGAAAATCTGATCAAAAACAAGCAACTTATAAGCATTTTAATATCATGCTAGACAGAGAGGCGAAACAGCAAATCGTGACGTCACTTCTCTGTACGCCATATAAATTCTATTCTGACAAGTAAGGCGTGACGTCATAAACCTGGCGACAACAAATACGATATAACACAAAAAATGCTGTCGCCAGCGGTTAATGAACAGAGGTTGTTCGTTCCTCTAGCATCAGTTGACCATTTTTGTATTCTGTGTTAAAGATATCTATCTAATATAATAAAAGGCTCTGTCCTGACTGACTGACTGACTGACTGACTGACTGACAGACAACGCACAGCCCAAATCGCTGGTCGTACAGACTTGAAATTTGGAGGGTGTATTAGTCTCGATCCGGAGGGGTGTACTAAGAAAGGATTTTTTGAAAATCGACCCCCAAGGGGGGTAAAGGGGGGGGGAGTTTGTATGAAAGTCCTTTGTTTTTGGACTTTTAATCACGAAAATTTAGATTTGGATAGTTCATTAAAAATAAAAAATATTGTTATCAACATTTTTTTGACAGTTATGTTTAACAAGGGCAAAGGGGGGTGGAATGTTGGAAAGGGGGGAGTTGGTAGAGTCGGTAGAGTCGGTCGAGTCGGTAGAGTCGGTGAATTTTGTGAGCGCGCCGAATTTCTTCCGTACGCGGACGAAGTCGCGGGCGACCTCTAGTAATATAAATAAAAATACAGAAATATACTGGCATAACAATTTGTCTTCAGCTTCGTGATAAAAATGTAGTCACCAATATATCACCTGCATTCGTTAGAAGCGGTTTCTTTACATCTTTTTTTTATGGTTCTACATATTATAGAATTGGAGCTATTACGTCTATAAAGTTTTAAGTGATACGAACATTGGAGTGGCTGCAATTTGTATTCTTACTCGTAGACCCCACTGTGCTGTGTAACTAATAAAGCTTTTTTATTAACGTCTGAAATATTAATTTTTAATTTGTGGTATTAGGTACCTATTAGTGACAGCCTTATAGCTCAGTTGGTAGCATGTCTGCTTTCAGAACTGTAGGGCGTGGGTTCGATCCCCACCCAGGACAAAAAATTATGTGACGGACATAGATGTTTGTTCTGTGTCTTGGTGTAGTATGTATCACAAGTATTTATTTAAGAAAAAAAAGAAGAAAAAATAGTATTAAAGTATTCTATCAGCTGTCTGGTTTCCATAATACAAGCTTTGCTTAGTATGGGGCTAGAGGGCGCTGTGTGTAAAATGTCCCCAAATTTATTTTTAAATTTATTTATTATTTTAGTCAATGCTATCTAGCCACACATAAATCAGCATTGTAAAAGCACTAGACACGATCAAGCTAAAGAAAAAAATTGCATTTAATTGATTCCTGTAATTTTATTTACTGTAATAAACATGACATTTGTTAGTAGTATCCGATAGGATAGGATAAGAATAGGATAGGAACTTGCACGCTGTTTTTGTGGTTCAATTTTGTACATGTATACAAAGTATTCTATCTTTCTTCTTCAACTATCTTATTATATTCTTATTTTTGTCGTTTTCGTGAACGGTTTCCTAACACCGGGCATCGAGGTATACGTATAAAATTTCACGGTACATTTTCTGTTTACTAGTGGCAGCATTTTATTTTTCGGTTTTTATTTTTTGAATTTAGCTATACAAAAATTCATAACAATTAGGTTAACATACATGATGAATATTGTACATGTATACATTTATTGTACATGTACAATACAAAATAAATAAATGTATACATGTATACATTTATTGTACATGTACAATACATGTACACATGTATACATTTATTGTACATGTATACATGTATACATTTATTGTACATGTACAATATTCATCATGTATGTTAACCTAATTGTTATGATTTTTTGTATAGCTAATGCTGCCACTAGTAAACAGAAAATATACCGTGAAATTTTATACGTATCCCTCGATACCCGGTGTTAGAGAACCGTTCACGAAAACGACAGAAACAAGTGATTTTATTTATGATGAATAATCCCCAATCTTCACAATCATCAATAAGATACAATTACTGAATAATTGAGGTTTTTTTTCTTATGTATATTTTTATCACAACCGCCAGAAATACTAGCTTATAGGCATAGTTGTGTTTATTTGAAAAAAAAAAATAGTTTCTCCTAATTTTTAAGTTGTACTCGCCATCTATCAATGTTTTTAAGAATTTATCACACTGTTATAAATAGTACTATCACAATTACTATCCTCAAAGATACTGTGTCGAGTGCTTGAGTTTAAAAAAAACCGCATTTTTTATTTGTATGGTAGGTATCAGTAATCACCAGTACAGCTACTTTGTAGTACTATCACTGTGACTACTTGTCTTCGTATTCGGAAGCGTATCCCTTATATTACACCATGTACAGTTACGATCTTGAATATCAACATCTGTGTAAATTAGGTATATAAATAGAATAAGTAAGTATGTATATCTCTGTTTTAATAACCTAAATTTTAAAGCTTCGCAAATATCAGTTATCTTGTAGAAGACACAGAAGATGCCTAGTAAAATATTTACTACAGATATCACTACTCAATCAAGAAAGTTTTTCATTTGAGTAAAGCAAAGAAAAGACCTGTAAATTTAAATAAGTAAAATAATCAGAGTTTCATCAAATAATAATGAAATTCTTCTTACATAGCTTCATATAGGTACCATTATCGACTAAGAACGAGATTGTACGTCAAGGTCTAAAACTATATACGAGTATAAGAATTTTCTTAACTAGAAATTCGCTGGGGCACAGAAAAAAATACGTCATTTTCTAAAACTATTAATGAAGGTTTCAATGAAATAAGAAAAAGTAAAGTAATTGAATTATCAAAATGTAACGTGATTGAATTATCAAAATGACGTGATTGAATTATCAAAATTTAGGTAAGTATAATGTACAGTATATTATACAAACAAAATGTAATGAAATTCATGCTGATAACATAAGTTAAATGTTTTTTCTATACTACATGTCTTTGATTTTTAATAGAGATAACTAGCTCTATTAAAAAAAAGACTGTCGGTGTACCTACCTAACCTACCCAGAGAAATTTGAGAAAGAGAAATAAAATTACCTACCTCCGAGAAACCTACCTAATAATAAAATCGAAATAACATTTAAAATATTCAGAGGTAACAAAACATAAGAGCAATTTAGATAAAAAGAAAAAATAGGTTAACCCACCCTCATTTAGATTAAAAAAAAAGAGATGATAATAAATTCTACATGCACACAAGAATTCAAGTAAAATAGGAGGAAATAACGTAAAAGCATAACCAATCGTCCCCTATGTTAAATAGAAGGTTAAAATAGGTTAACCCTTTTTTTCATTAGTATTAAAGTAGCTTACCTGCCGCCGCCATTTTCAGGTGTTTTCAGCGTCCAGCTACGGTCTAGACTAAAACAGTATTCGCGGCTCAACTTGGAAACCTAACAAATGCCGTAATTAGGTTAGTCGTATTATCTCCATCAGCCCAACAATGCTAAATATGCGACCACCTTACTCTATTTCCAACTAAATTGAACTTTATCACGTTATGATATGGTCAGAGATAACAACAGAGACGCAAAACGGGCAAGATAATGCTGATGTCAATTGTATAGCTTAGCTAATTCTTTCAAACTAGGAACGGATTTTGGTAAAACCCTATTTATGAGGGGTTGAATATACAATCTATTTGTGAGGTTTATGTTATAATTATGGCCTGGTAATTTATGTTCGTCCTTCTTTTGGATAAGAACATTTTATGAGTGGCTTTGCCACGCGGTTATGCCATAATATTTTATGAATTAGGTTGACGTTGCAGAAATTTAATCATAATAATTCATAAATATTTCGACATTTTACACACAGCGCCATCTAGCCCCATAATAAGCAAAGCTTGTATTATGGACATCAGATAGTTGATATATCGTTTTCTTACACTAGAGATTATTTTGAGATTCAGTTGTATTGCAAAATATTCTATGCCCTTTATACGGGAATACTCACGTTTAATTAAATCGGATACTCCGACTATAGTTTCGATCACATCCGGTGACGTTTTTCAAAGAGTGAAAACAGATCCCGACGCGCGTGCAGCTGCGTCCTGCTTAAAATGTGTCAAAACCACGTCAGTTTTCATAATAAGGTTGCCATATTCTCCACGCTTGGCAGGCGGCTTGGGGACTCTCTTGTACGAACTAGGCTAAAGTGTACTCAGTCACTCAGTGCATACTCGTCAGTCAAAAGACGTCTCCAGCTGGACTAAGACATCACCCTTAAAAATCCCCACGCTGGCAGGCGGCTTGGAGATCGCAGAATGCTCAGCACCGTTAACCAAGAGGACGCTGCTGTCCGCCCTCCGGTAGTTCTGGATGCAGTTTTAGGACATACCCAGGTCCAAAATGTCACATGCTTTTACTTAATTCTTTTTAGGTATTTTTCATCACTAGAGCTATTTATCTTTCTAACAATGACTTGACCTACGCACTTGCAGGGCAACACTCACGTCTATTTCTATTTCTCATGGTCGAAAGCTTTTGTGGTCCGACCGCTGCGACATAATAATTATAGCGCATGGTATCAAATCGTAGTTTAGCTTTAGCCCATAGATATAACATTGTCACACTCATATTATAAATGCGTTTGTCAGTGTGCGTGTATTTTTGTTAATCCTTCACGCTGAAACGGCTGAGCAGATTTGGATGAAATTTGGTATAGAGGTATATATCGATATCGATGGATATTTTTCACACAGCGCCATCTAGCCCCAAACTAAGCAAAGCTTGTAATATGGAAACCAGATAGTTGATAGAATGCTTATATACTTTTTTTTTGTAAATACATACTTATTATAAATACTACACCCAGACACAGAACAAACATCTTTGTTCGTCACATAAATGTTTGCCCTGGATGGGGATCGAACCCACGCCCTACAGCTCTGAAGGCAGACATGCTACCAACTGAGCTACAAGGCAGTCACGGCAGCTTATTAACCTACCTAGGAATAAAACATAGGCTACTTTTTATTCCACGATTTACGGGTGAAACCGCGGGGGCAGCTGGTTTTTATAATATTATATCATAATAATTAAGTACCTACTTATCTAAAAATACTTATGTGGTCGATTTTAAAGGTTTTAGCTGACTTCTCTAAACTAACTAAAGTATTGCTGTCCTTAACTAACATGCCTGGTAAGAAAGTGACAACAACTTTTTAATTAGTTAAGATCTGTCAACTAAAGCCTGGAAAATTTACCTGATTATCAATAAATTAAACGTCAATTACGTTATTATTAGGTGAACGCGTGTAAAACCGGGGGATGCAGCTAGTTCGGACATAAAATATGCAGATGACAGATAAGTCCAACCTAATAGCCCAATGCCATTCTCTTGAAGTCGGCCGTTTCGATTATATTTTCAGTTATTTGTAATGTAGTCTTTCTTTATTTTTCTAGCAGCAAGCTAGAAGAAGCAGCTAGCTTTTTTATGGCAAAAAACAAAAAAAAACTTACTACATACTTACTTATAACAAAAACAACTTACAATACAAAAAAAATCGGACAAGCTGTGGATCTAAACCAGTAGGTATTATCTGAAGAAGTACCTACCTAATCTTAAGTATATATCTAAATAATAATTACAATAATGTGTGTATTGCGCATATGGTACACAGTATTGATAGAAAGTTAAAAACATTATAACTACAAAATAAGACTGTTCTATTATTATTAAATTTACGGGATATTTACCGTGATTATGTTGTTAAATGAGCTCCCGATATTTCAGCGAAATGTAATTAACAACCGTGATAGTTTAAAACAGTGTTTTACAAAATAAGATTCAAGATATACTTAAATACAAAAATTTAATTATTTAATAGTACAGATAATAAACATAATCATTACATCGGTCTGGATCCTATCCTTTTGTTTTTTTTGTGTAGTAGGCTAAGTAGTCTTTGTAGTTTCTTGTAGTTAGTAAAAGTTTTTGTTTTTATAAACATAATCTAAACATATATTTTAATATATTGCTTTGTTTAGGGCTAGCTGGCACTGTGTGAAAAATGTCCACCGATATTTATTTATTTGTTTAAATACTACTTAGCCTAATGGCAGATTAAGATTGATTTGCAAAATATATAAATTCTTAATGCAAACTCATGTTTCTAGCAGACTGTTAAAATTAAGGCAATAATGCAGCACCTCATTTTTACATAATACACAAAAAGCAAAAAGGATTGCTATTCAAAAGTCAAGGCTTACAAAAAATAAAAACTCAAAGTATACGTGTCATTGTCTTAAATTTTGATCAGTGATTTTCAGGTGATTTTAATACCAAACTTGTCATTTTACACCTTATTTTATCACAAATATCTTGAAATTATTTACTTTTAGTAAAAACGGATTATATTGAGCTTATCAACAATGAAGGTAAACTGCATTTAGTACATTTATTATTCAGTCACCATGCAAATGTTCTTGCTGCTATAATACAGCTGTAAGTATTGTTCGCCATCGGTTCGCCATCGTCAATGTGTTCTGATGCAAGGGCGTACCCAGGGGTGGGGCACATGGGCATGTGTCCCCTCTAAATGGTTTAAATATATCAAAAAACATCGAGATTTATAAGATACCGCTTTAATAGCATTTTTACCTTTTTACATAATAAACATGCAATTTCTCATTAATTCATCTTTATTAAAAGTATTTTTTGTACTTTTATTCTTGTATGTCATTGAAAAAAAATCTAAGAAATAAAGATAGCGTAGAACAATACTATGGAGGAACTAGACCTATGGCCCATGTGCCCTTCATAGACATAAATAACGGATTCACCCTTGTTCTGATTTATGTAATTTAAAAAAGTGTGGCGAATGTACTTTGTGGAGAATTTACAATTACCCTTATGTTTGAACCGTATTTTTTCGCCTATTTTAGAAATGTCCGCAGCTCGTTTCTTTTTAATCCAACTGGAAAATCTATTTGCATTTGATGTTTGCGTACTATATTATAAAGTTCATATAAAAGTTGAATTCTATTTTATTCCCTTTCTTGGCTCTCCAAGACCAGCCTTCTGCTACGCAACTAAGGTCTTTATTTCAGTTTGGGTCCCTGACCCATTGTACTGCACGAGTAGTGTATTTACCTCATTTATCTGTGCTAAGATGATTACATCTCTCTATAAAATCTATCAGATAAGAACCAAATGCAAGTAGAATTTGATGTTTGCGTACTCTACTATTTGATAAAACACTGTTTTAAACTATCACGGTGGTTCACTATAGTTCTATTATTATTTACGGGATATTTATCATGAAATATCAGGAGCTCATTTTACAATATAATCATTGTAAATATCCCGTAAATAATGATATATAACTATTATTTGATGTTTGCGTACTCTATTATGAAGTTTATATAAAAGTTGAATTCGATTTATTCCCTTTCTTGGCTCTCCAAGACCAGCCCTCTGCTGCGCAACTAAGGTCTTTATTTCAGTTTGGGTCCCTGACCCATTGGAATGCACGAGTAGTGTATTTACCTCATTTATCTGTGCTGAGATGATTACATTTCTACAAAATGTATCAGATAAGAACCCATAGACTAACAACATTGCGCAGGGCGATGAACTTAATAAATCATTATTCGAAGGAAATAATGAACTAGATATATGTATTTTATGGAAAGTTTTGCGGTACCACTCAGTTCTCTGACGAGTGGGTTGTTCAACGTGAACTTAATTTACATAATGGGTTCAATGGTAAAAGGTCATAATAATAGAAAAAGTAATATGTTGCACGCTGATGCAATACTTCTCGAAGGCAACTTCCCTATATTATTATGGGTACTAGAGGTACACATAATAATATTATAATATTATTATGGGTACTAGAGGTACCCATAATAGTATAGCGAAGCTGGACTTTAATTTCATAGCTTTTCCCCAGAATTAAAAAGAAATCATAAAAAACTCGATTGTTAAATTAATTTAAATTTGTGTTTTATAGATTCAAAGATTAGGCGTTGTGTGTGTGTTTGCCACTTTCGACACAATTTTCATATGTCCGGTGAGCAGCGGTCAAATGCCTGGCCCTTTTATCTAAATGTTCAATGCTATAATTTAAAGAACTCCTCTTAGTAATAAAACCACTGGTAGGTATACATACTGTCAACACAATCTAAAATTACACGGTATCAAGTTGGCAATGGATAAATAAACAGTTTTATAAAAAAGCCTTTGTAAACCTGTCATTTTATTGAAGCTAAAGGCAAGTTGATACCTATAAATTAATTTAATACACAGTAAATTAGCTGTGCGGTATATCGCGGTGTCGCTATATGGGTATACCTATCTTCTTTGGGAACCATACATTTTTCCGGAATAAATGTATCACTTTACGGCTTTTCTACGTACGTAAAGATTTGCGTTGCGTCGTCTGTCAATTTGATTACCTACTTCGTGAAAGAGAAACAAACAGACATTCACATTCTACATAATTAACATTAAAAAAAAAATTGTTTTAATATTTGTGCCGTGAGTTCGATAGTGAGTAAAGTGTACAAGTAAAGTACAAAGCATTAAAATAGTCATTTATGATACTAGTGCGGTAAGTTAGTTTTTACAAACGAGTAGACGTATGTAAGCCCGAGATGAAGTCGAGTCGATTCCTCAGGCACGTGTGCCATACAACGTTTTACAACACATTTGCGAGAAAACAGATAACATAAGTTCAACAGATAATGAAACAAACTTTATTATTATATCGGTCGGAAAGTCGCAACTAAATACTTGACACTGGCAAATGCACAAAGTGCGATGCCATAATCCTCCTAGTAAGAAATAAGAAAAAGAAACTTCGTTCTAAAGTTCGTCTTCCTTAAAACGTTTTTAATATGGTTGTCTTTTCGTGTTGTTCCCAAAACTCCGAAGAAACTTGTAGTAAAGTTGCTACAACAAAGTTGCAAGTTGCTGACTTTATTAGGGTACTCGGAGGAAGGATTTCCCTCTTTTTGCTACTAGTGCATGACTGGACTTGACTGTGACTTACTAAGTGTGACTTTGACTGTGACCACTGAAGAGAGAAGTAAAGTAGGGCCTTCGCTTTTCTGTGACTGTGACAGACTCATTCGACTTGAAAATTAACAAAAAAAAAAAATACTTCACACTGGCATGTGCACAAAGTGCGACGCCCTAATCCTCCTAGGAGGAAAGATTAAATGAAATGAAAATACCGTAAAAGATCGCACGGCATGCGCACGGCGCTATATAACTAGGCGTACGGTAAAATAGGTTTACCGCACGCCTAGCTATTTTACCGCACGCCTAGTTGTATGGTGCGTCATGTTCAACTTTTGCACGATGTATATAGAGGCTTCGTAAATGCATTTTTCGAGCCAATGTGTTGTAAAAAAACTATTTAGTATCTAATGGGACATTACATTATCAGCTGGAAGACGTCCACTGCTGGACGAAGCCCTCTCCCTTATTAGGGAGGGGTTGGCATAATCCCCACGCTTGGCAAGTGGCACAGGCATCGCAGAATGCTCACCACCGCTAACCGAGAGGACGCTGCTGCCCGTCCTCCGGTGGTTCTGTATGCAGGTTTAGGACATATACCCAGGTCCGCCTGTCTAATGGAACAAGCTAGGCGAATTAAGTACTTTATCGCGACGAGTTTTGGATTGGTGGCGTTAAAAAGTCCATGTTAGGTGGTAATCGTTTTAAGAAAGCCAAGTCACAACTCACCACTTTACCTATCCGATAACAAGAAACAACAAGCGATTGTATAACTTACAAAATACAGAATTATTTATCCAGTATGTAGATAATTATTATAGTTACTAGCTACAGACACCTGAACGAGTCAGGAATAGTAAAAAAAAAAGAACTAGTTAAATCGCGCAGCACAGCATTCGCATTTTATCATCATCATCATCATCATCATCATCATCTACAGCCTTCCTTATCCCGCTGCGTCTCTGTAGCTATTCCATCTGCTTTAGTCCTGTGTTAATCTGTTCAAGTTTCCATCTGCGTAAAAAATAATTATTATAAACACATTATGCAATCAATGTAGGTATTTATAAATAATTAAAATGATGCAGAAACCCACAAATCAATTCTTAATTCTCCAAATACTTGTGTAAAGTGCGGTAACTAGGATTTTATACGCCCTGCACGAGCTTCTAAAACTGCACCCGCGTGAGAAGAAAAATATTCAAAACTTCGTCCTGGTCTAAGTTTTTTCTTTTGCCATGTTACAGTCTTTCAAGCCGCAACCCCGGCAGCGCTCCACACCACGGGCAGCTCACGTAAAACCAGCTGCTCTGGATCAAAGCATCAGCTCGCCTGAAATCGCAGACCAAGCACCTAAAAAGCGTGAGAGAAGGCGTGTTTACGAACTGTATAGGAAGAACCTGTTAGAAGGAACCTCTGCCTCGGAATCTAACCTAGTAATATGAACTCTATATTTTTTTTCCCTGAGTGCCTTATGTACTTTCGCGCCGCGTTCACACGGTTTTATTTTGCTCAGCGGGCGCGTTGCGCGCCCTCTAAGATGCTGCTGGCAACACGACTATAGCTAATTACTATTATAAAATAATCTATTACTATCATATGCGAAGGATCAATCTCAGTAGATACAGGAGCCAGATCCACGTTGGATCTAGTGAGATTTAATTTTCTCATTGGATCTGTATTCAAAGATGTGATAGAAAATGTATCTGATTAGTTATTTTTGTTCCTGATAGATCTATTTTTAACTTATTGTAAATTTTGATGGATCTAGCGTTAAGCCCATAAGGTACGGTTTTGAAATCTGTAGATCTAATGAGAACATACCACTAAACTTACTGGACCATACGATAGTATTACAATAGTAAGGAAACGCCTTTGTTGTTGGGTGACACCACCGGCCGCGTAGGTAGGGGGTAGGAGGGTTTTTGGGGCAAACAGAGAAACTTTCTTTACACCAGGTATTAAAATTGGATCCCCGTTTGATTTTAATGGGGGCATTTGCCCCCCTCTGCCCCCCACTTTCGCGGCCGCTGACCGAAGTCATAGACGTGGTTATGCATTTTGACACAGAGCCAATTTTCTTATTTTTATAGTCTGCCAGAGGCAATGTCCCAAGGTCTGATAAGCAAGTGCATTTAGAAAAAATCTTGTCGCCTGGAGAACAGTGCGGTTCAGGGCATTTCGGAGACATGAGACCATTAAGTCCAACAAAAGAAGACTGCCAAATAAATACCAAAGGTTATATTCATAAAGAGCCTGCTGTGGGACAAAAAGGCATGTCAAGACACGAAAAATCAGGAAAATATGCTTGCAGAAAACCGGGACCATGTAAGATTTTTTGGATTCATTGATTTGTAACAAAGAGATGCGGCTTACGTTATACGTGTCTAAGCAGGACTATTGGAGGAATATTGGATATGGTTTTATTTGACGCTCGCTTCCCTATTAGAAACTGATTCACTCACGACTTGAAGACGTCAAGATTGTATCCATCGGAAACACTCATTCAAGCAGAGCATTCCGATGTCTTGCAAGTTGTACAATAATTAAAGAGGTATCACATCGTGCGGATTTTGCCACATATAAACGAAGTAATGAGACTGCCATAAAGCATGTCTGCCTTCAGAGTTGAAGAGCGTGGGTTCGATCCCCACAAGTTTGTTCTGTGTCTGGGTGTAGTATGCATCATAAGTATGTATTTACAAAAAAAGTGTTCAAGTATTCTATCAGCTATCTGGTTTCCATATTACAAGCTGTGCTCAGTTTGGGGCTAGACGGCGCCGAGTGAAAAATTACCACCGATAATTATATTTTTTTATTTAATGAGGTCACTTTTTGTGGACTAATAATCAGGCGAGTTGGCGGCAAAACGCTAACCTGTAATAAACAGGTAAAATGTTGTTAGATTCCCCGTCGGCCTTCTCTTACGACACCGATGACCCCCTGTCACGTCAAATCCGCGACATTCACAATGACACACGGAAAAGCGCCCGGAGAATCAGAGACTCCAGAGCCAGGCTTCTTGAAATACAGAAGGTAAGCCCTCATCTTAGCTTAGTTGACATTGACAAGAACTCTATTAGAATGAGGTGATATAATTAATTAAAGATAATTCATTAGTGCGTCGCACTCGTGGACCTGGGTATGTCCTAAAATTGCATCCAGAACGGTCGGGCAGCAGTGTCCTCTTAGTTAAAGGTGGTGATCATTCTGCGATCCCCAAGTCGCCTGCCAAGCGTGGTGATTATGGCAACCTCTTCCTGTTAAGGGGGAGGCCTTCGGCCAGCAGTGGACGTCTTCTGGCTGTTGAAGTGAAGTGAGTGCGTCGCGATTAAAGAGCGATTAACAGTCCTGGGTATGTTCTAAAACTGCATCCAGAACCACCAGAGGACTGGCAGCAGCGTCCTCTTAATTAAAGGTGGTGATCATCCCCAAGCCGCCTGCCAAGCGTGGGGATTATGGCAACATTTCCCTATTAAGGGGAGGCCTTCGTCCAGTAGTGGACGTCTTCCGGCGGTTGATGATGATGATGATGATGATTAAAGAGCTTGAATGAATCACACTTATCAATTAGCATTAATCGAAAATGACGTGTTGTGTTCCTCCATAAATGCTAAGCGGAATTTAAAATTTGGAGATAGCTTTTAACTTTACGTAGCTTTTATATCTAAAATTATTTTGTTGAGTAAGACCGTGGAGTGCGGCCAGTATCGTATGTGTCAAACGAACTGGCTAGAGTTACATAACAAAATGCTCCAAGATGTTTTCTTAGAACTTGAGTAACAATAAAATTGTCCAAAGCGTCTCTACCCTAGCGCTTATTACGAGCTATTACTTTGAGATTTTTGATAAAGACTCTCATTAGCCCTGTAATTTGGCTAGTCAGAGTACCCTTCGAACCAGGACATAATAATGTTTCTACGCTACTGGCTCGCGACAGAATATTTTTGATACTGCCTAGAGTCTTTCCCTTAGACGGGGGTCGATGGTGTCGATTTTGTTTCTCTACTCGCTTAACTAAATTAATTTGACAGGACTAACAAAATTATCTCCGAATCATTTCAATTCGAGGTGTGAAAAAAAAATTGCTAATAGTTTTAGTCTGTCAAATTAGAGTTTGAAACTTTTAAACTTTCGCGATTTGAAATTAGAGTTTATTGTATGGTAAAAAAAATAGACAACATAATGACGACACCAACAGTTTTAGACAGTCAAGTTAAAAATTAATGGTACATGAGAATTAGACACCATTATATAATATTATTATCGTTTTCAGAAAACTTCAATAACGGAAGCAGACGTGAGAGAGTTGGGAGAACGAAGTGATCTTCTGCTCCGCGAGATGGAGCGATTCGATAAACTCACTAAGAACATGCAGAAACTTGTCGGAGCAGAAGTGTTTTCCTACGTGAAGAAACCCAAGGAAGAGTTTTCTCACGCGAAGAAACCCTTGGAAGAGCCACTGCAAATAGAGTACATACCTGGCTCAACATACGGTGAGATCCAAAAGGACCACGAACAAATACAAGCAACCCAAGAGTTGGAAAGATTTCTTCCTTTTCTAACACTCGTTAAAATGCTTTTTTTTATCTTTTCTTACACCTATCTTGAATTTTCATTGATGTACTGGGCTAACGGTATTACGTTTGCAAACATTTGTTTTCGTAAAATTCATGTTCAGGTCATTTGTTAAGTTTGTCTTACTTAAAAGCGAGATTTGGTTGAAATTTGGTAAGAAGCTAGTTATATCCTTTGAAACACAATCTATCTTTCATAAAAATAATGGTTCTAACCACTCACACACTCACATTCTAGCTTTATACTTAGATAGAAAAAAGGCCATCATTCATGTAAAGCTTCTAAAATTGGCTAAAGACTTTATTGGTTAATTACACTCGTCGTCAGCTATAAAACGTCCACTGCTGGACGAAGACCTCCTCCTTAATAGAGGGGTGCTGCCATAATCCCCACGCTTGGCAGGTCGCTTGGGGATCGCAGAATGTTCACCACCGTTAGCCAAGAGGACACTGCTGCCCGTCCTCCGGTGGGTCTGGCTGCAGTTTAAGGACATACCCAGGTCAGGTGGTTCGTCGTCAGCCATAAGACATCCAATGCTGGACGAAGGCCTCCCAATAGAGGGGTGTTGCAATAATCCCCACGCTTGGCAGGCGGCTTGTGGATCGCAGAATGCTCACCACCGTTACCCAAAAGGACGCCAGGGTTACGGGTGGTTAATTATACATTTTTACAAAATTGATATGCTGTCCGTCCGTTTAAGACCGTCAAGAGCCGGTTCTTTGTGCCGCTTTGAAAGATACGAACTCTTACTGATTGTGTACATTATCAGAGCCACCAGTACACCACGAGATGAAGATGAACCACCCGACCGTGGTGCTCGCTGCCGGGAGACACCCCCCCGAGCTGATCATTTCGGACCAACCAGCCAGGAGCAAATCAGTACGTCATCAACCACAATGTTCCAGATACGGTGCTTAATAACATTATCACACAATACAAACAAAAAAATCCTTCATGTTTTTCTACTTCTGTACTAGATAAAGAAGATACGCAATTAAGAATTCCACCGACCCACAACATCGAATTAACATAAATAATTAATGACATCCCATCATCATTGATGATCATTGAATTGTATTATCAATCTATAGATGTTGCTCTAGATCAGTGGTTCTCAACCGGTGGTCCGCGGACCACTGGTGATCCCTGGAAGCACCAGAAGTGGTCGGCAAAGCCATCGGTAAAATAGACAACGGGCTGACATAAGCCACTTGGCGCGAGTTGCGCTACAAGTCAAGTAGCGCACGCAGCCGTCACTGCTTTGAATAGTTGCAAACAACTATAGGTTTTATTTATAGATAGAACAATCGTTTACTGTATTTACCTCCAACCAGTAAGTGATGCTTGGCAAAAAAAATATACAAATGGTCACTCATCAGTTAAAGGTTAAGAACCACTGCTCTAGAACAACACACACCCTTTCGCCGCGTTCCGAATTGAGTTAAAATCACTGTTGGCGCTGTGAGCGATAAATGTCGTTCCGTTTTGATTATTGGGCTGACCAGCGCGATATCATTTCGGAATGGCTGAATATGGCAAACTAATAAACTAACCTCTTTCGAACTGGCCTGCACTTAAATATAACTGGATCTGGTTATCAGCAGTCTCATCATTAATCACGACCAACATTATTTCTCTATAACAGTTTTTCTTCTTCTTAAGTATTTACAAACAACTTGCCTTTTACTTTCCATACTTATCTTGTTCGAGTTAAACGTCAGATTTGACAGCGCTCACAGTGCTAACGCCGGGAAGCAGGAAGCAAAATCACTGTGAACGCAAGATGGCGCCAGTAATGAAGTCATCCATGACGTTGAGACTGCTATCGTAGACGCGCTAACGCCAATTCGGAATGGGTTTTATCGCGCTCACAGCGCCAACAGCGATCTTGACTCAAATCGGAGCGCGGCGTTTATACACAAACGTTAGGCTTATTCGCTAAGATGATTTGTCAATCTCTGTCTGACGATGACTTTTTTTCTCAATAATCAACAATCCAGTGACAAGAGTGCTTGACGTGCCACACAGAATTTTGTGCTGGTGCGCCGTTGAAAATCCTTGATCATTCTCTATGTTACAAAGTATATCTAGATAGATTTCCGTGCACGCAGCTGTAGCGTAGTATAGTAGACACTGACACGGCTAGGGCTTAATGCTCTACGCATAATAGCAGCAGTCCCATGTCACGCTGATGTGGTCACTGTGACAGAGTCGCATTTTTTTTGGGTCTACATTCAAAGGTGGACTTCATAGCAACGAATACAGCTCCGGTATTACTGACTAGGCAAAACTAACACACGCTTAGCGTAATCTTTCTCAATGTACATAAGGATATATAAATAAAAAATTGCTCACGTCGTAAAGGTAATTTCTGTAAATTATAACAAACTCCTTCCAGGATTTTCAAGATTTGTGGCATGACAAGCTTAGGCCTAGCCTTAGGCTTAGCTTTTCTTGATATTAAATGAAAGCTAATTACATTTTCAACAAATTGATTATAATTACTTTTCTCTAGAACCATCGGTTTAGCCAGTACTTGTCTTGGAAAATGTTATCAATACATTTTAATTTTTAGGTAAAGGTATCTTTGACATGCTGTATCTCTGCAACCGGCGTACCTAAAGAGCTGGAGTTGAGCTCAAATTGTAGAAACTTTAGTTTGCTTTACAAAAGCTCATAGTAAAGGTACCAGAAATACGCTTCCCTAAGGTAGTTTAAAAAAAAACATTTGCTAAAATTTAGCAGTTTTTCGAGCATCACGGGAGTATCACAGGGTTTCAAGGGTTGCACACTTGGGTACATAACCTACTTTTAGGTGTCCTAACAACATAATCAAAAAATGACTGGTCTGACTTCAGAAAACGGAACTATAAAAATAATAAAATACAAAATTGTAAAAAAAATGTGTGAATGTATGGACTTTTGTGGTAACAAAATAAGATGAAGGAAGCCTGCCTGCGCGAGGTTAGCGCGTTATCGGTAACCCTTTAAAGGTACTATTATTTCCATAATACTCTCTGTAATAATACTCTCGCTACGCCACTACGCCACTGATGCTAACTGGACAATCCAACCAGGGGCCGTACCGTGAACCGCTTATTGCGGGACCGAATAGGCTCAGGCATCGACGCTGCGCGACTGTGAATTTTATCGCCCCGCAATACGGTTCGCGGTCGCGCAGCGCCTGCAGCTGAGCCTATTCGGTCACGCACTAAGCGTTCATGGTACGGCCTCAGATAGCTTATTTGCGCTTCTAAATGAGGCTGCTAGAATAATAATGTACAAATATTTTATAAAATTTTCTACTCGTGTAACTGTTACTGTCTTTGAAAACATGATGTTTCTGAATCACCTCTATTATACAAAGTACGCTGGACTTCATATTGTCGAGTAAATTGAAGTCATTTCATTTTCGCCATTTTGGCGTGGATAGCCAACGGATAGCAGTGTGAGCGTCCATGGAACTAATGTTTCGTAACACAAATGTCAATTTTAGTACCGGAGATGCTAGAAAGGGCGCTTCAAATCGGCACATAAAAAAACTGTCATTTCCTAGATGTTTCCTAGACAATATTTAGTCCAGCGTACTTGCATAATAGAGGTCAGTATTCTGCCATACAAAACAGAAAATATCAAAGAATAAAGCCGTGTTTTCTTTTGAAGGAGATCGACCTGACGCGGAAACTAAGCGAGAGTTATGACATGCAGGAGAAGTTGGTGGCAGATAACGCTGATTTGGAAGTAAAGAGGTGATATTTTTTTATAAGCTTGACTGAAGCGAAGCGAAGGTCTCTGGGTATAACGGGGCAAGTCGGCGTTTGTATTTTTTATTTATTTTTAACCGACTTCAAACAAGGAGGAGGTCCTATGTTCGACGGTATGTATGTTTTTTTAATGTATGTTCACCGATTTCTCCTTCAGTTGATCGATTTTCGAAATATTATTTTGATTTGTAAGGGTATTTTTAGCAGAGTCCGACTGGGGAAGTACCACACCTTTGTCAGTTATTCAATCGCCAAGCAGTAGTGTGCAAGCATTACTGTGTTCCAGTTTGAAGGGTAATGATACCAGAGAAATTACTGGGTATGAAAATAAAAAATAAGATCTGTTCACAATTGACGGAGAAATCGGGAAAAATACATTTTAAAAAACATTCATACAGTCGAACATAGAACCTCTTCCTTTTTTGAAGTCGGTTAATAAAAACATCGCAAAAAGACATGTTTCACCACATCATATCATTTGCCCACATTCATGCGCACAAATCAGCAGTTAATGAATAAAGCGCCACCATTTTCTACAATAACGCTTGAATAAACACAAGTTTTGGAAATACAATGCGGTGACATGATTTTTTCGCGTTCCCCCCAAATTTCGCTTTTCCGTGTAATATAGGTACCTTATTATTTTGGTTTGTTCAAGAAGGTTTTATTATTACAAAACTATAGCAACGAAACCTCCAACGAGACGTTTAAAATTATTTGTCAGCTGAATTCTCTTTGACATATCATATTTGAAAATAGATCGTCAATACGACATGGCGACTGTCTTACAAATCTTGTCAATTTTGGACAGCTGAACAAGCCAAGCATAATCATGATTCATTAATAAATATTTTTAACATTTGGAACTCACAAAAATGGATACATACAGGTACGTTTTCAGATATATATTGTACAAAGAACTGATGACTAAAGACCAACATCTGGAGACTTGCCGAGCGCAGGTGAAACGGCTTCAAGGAGAGTTAAAAATGATGAGCAAGGAGAACAGCCTCCTCCAAGAGAAGTTGTGTAAAAATAACCCACAGGTATGAAGAGACCAAGAAGGTTTCTGAATATTTTTTGTTTTATTTATACGGGATTGCATTACATTATCAGCTGGAAGACGTCCAGTGCAAGATGAAGGCCTCCCCATTATGGGAGAGGGAGTTGCCATAATCCCCACGTTTGGTAGGTGGCTTGGGGATCGCAGAATGCTTACCACCGTTAACCGAGAGGACACTGCTGCCCGTCCTCCGGTGGTTCATGCAGTTTTAGGACACACACAGTGTCCTCTTGGTTAAAGGTGGTGAGCGTTAAGCGATCCCCAAGCCGCCTGCCAAGCGTGGGGTTTATGGCAACGCCCTTCTATTGGGAGGCCTTTGTCCAGCAATGGACGTCTTATGGCTGACGACGACGAATCAACTATTGGCCTGAATTTGTAAGTGATCATTGAGGAATACAGTTCAGGTAATAAACTTGTAACTTGTTGTAGAATTCATTTGCAAAGTCCGCCTGATTAAACACTACACACAATCTTATATGCCATTTATTCAACCGCCAAGTATTAGAGTAAGAACAAACATAGTATGTCCTAGATATGTGGGGTAGTGGTTTTACTAAAAACAACGAACAATATTTCCGGTGCATTTAGCTGTCAGTTCAGTGCATAGGCGCTTGAGTTCCGCTGTCCCCATTAACAGGTACACCGTCAATGGGGACGGCAGGAATAAATTTTAATTATTTTTATTGATTTCCGATGTCCCCATCGAATGGGGACAGCATCAATGGGGTCAATGGAAATACACCACAGATAGCGCGATTCAGAACTATGGAACTGGAATTTAAAATACAATTGGTTCAGCCGTTTAGCCGACAAACAGACCTACATAAAGTCTTGCTTTCTCTTTAGATAATAATTTCTCTCAGGAACTTAAGTAACAGGTACAGTATCGCCTTTTTATGAACTTGTTTCTCGGACGGCATATCTTAATTTGCATACCTACTGCCTTCGGTAGGTACGCAAATTCATTGGTAGAATTGCTACAGCCGAGCACACAATGGTTTTAAGTCGGTGTCCCTGTCCCTTTTAGGTCGCATCTCATACCGAATGTTCCGTTAAGGGTCGAGTACATTATGTTGTACATTAGGTCGGGCGACAAATACAACCTGAATACATTGTATTCATTATTAAAACCCAACTCTGAAATCGCAAAAGAATAATGGCTGTTCCGTATATAATAAATAGAGGATTTAGCATGTCGTAATGAAAATTCGAAAATAGTGGTACATTTAGCTACTGAAACGAATAGTAACCCTAAAGCTAGGATGATAAGGCTAACAATGCAATGTAAGCGAACTGGTGCAGAGAGTTTCAGGAGTGCCGCGGTCGAGCGGCTGGTGTTTCATTGGTTGAAAGTTCCGTACATGTTGTAGAGAGTTAATGTTTTTTTAATTAAAATTGTTTACGTATTTTAGCGTATTCAGATTAAGTTTAATAGTAAAAGTGGTTCATAATAACGAGTAGGTACATAGATATCCTGAAACACAACAGTACGTCACACACAACCTAATCAAATACCTTATAGCCACACTTAAGGCTACACGAGGACGATTCGTACTTTTTTCGATACGTAATTTTTCACTAACCGTTTTTTTTTTGACTGAGGCATTCGTTTTTAAATGGCCGTATCAACAAACAAACATGAATCGTAACGGATGCGTCCTATATGACCGTCTTTTAAAAATAACATTCGTCAAAAAAGTGTGAAATTCGAATATTTAGACGAATCGCGAAAAAACTCGTTTCCTTCAGCGACAATGATAAAATGATTGGACGGGAAATCTCTCTTCAGTGGATACGACAATACAAACGTCTAATATACATTGTGTTCTCTTTTTGACATGCAGTAATTGGATTCGCTATCTCTATTTTCCGGCAAATGTAATATGCATACTTTTAGCTAGGTATGCTTGATTGTGTTGTCTTGTTAATTTTAATCAATTTGAAAGCGTTGGGCCCGTCCATTCCGTTATCACCGTCGCTGGTTTCCTTATGCAATGTGCACGTGCAACGCCATGACGTATCGGTTTTTCTTGACGAATCGTTAAAGACGGGTCCCGTGAGCTGTTAATTGTAGAGTCTGTAAATCGCCCACGTGAGTTTTACTAATGCCTTTTCTTTTATTAACTTTTTTTTGTGATCATCGTTGTCTAAACTGCGGGGTCAACATTATTGTCTAATAGTAAAAGACCGGGAATAAAATTAGTTTGTGTAGATAAATAATGTGTAATTCCACACGGATAATAGTGTAGTTTGTAAAGTCCACAATGTACACAATACAAATCTATAAATTATGTTTTCAATGCTTAATAAAATTTTGCCTTTAATGATTTTTTTTGGCGCATTTGATAAACCATTGGCGTCGAGTGAATGTGAACGAAGGGAATGTCGCCATAAACACATCTTGCGTGGTCTTATATGTTTAAACTTGTCATTTAACATCAGACGAGATGGCAGTCAAACGCAAGCCAATAAGTTAAAAAAAAACACGTCCTTGATCCGCCCCGTAGTGCTATTGGATCTTCCATGACCGAATGGAAATTATCTTTCTTTCGAGAATACTTTGTTAGAGTCGATCGGGAATACCCCGGCTTTTTGACTCAAGATTAGTTCGAGTAATTAGGTAAGGAGCACTTTAATAGGGCTTTATTAACTTACCACACTACTTTGTACAATCTATTTCATCGTGATATTTTTTTAAAGTTTGACAGACTACGAGTACCTAGATGACTGAGAATACAAAGACTAGAAATCCTGTATAAATCCTGTACAGACTATATGGTATCATTGTTAGAATAGCTTGGTTGGCATTATAAGTGACAAGACATAGTGTACTTCCAAGTTTAAATAAATCCTATATAGATTATAATACTTACCAACAACAATTTATAAGTGGGACCTCACGTATAAATTGTTGTTGCCGGTTTCCACTTATACATTGTTGGGATTTAAACCTCAACCATAAAGAGAGTCACGTTGCAGCACCTGGGGCCGTACCATGAACGCTTATTGCGGGACCGAATAGGCTCAGCCGAACCGTATTGCGGGGTGATAAACTTCACAGTCGCGTAGCGTCGGCAGCTGAGCCTATTCGGTCCCGCAATAAACGGCTTACGGTACGGCCCCTGGTCAACCAACCACTGATGTTTCTTTCAATGAGAGACACTTTATATTAACTTGAACTAATTACGACAGGGAGACGCAACTTCGTTGAACGATGCTTCAGACAGCACACGCGCGAATGAATCTGAAACACAGAATCAGGTGAGTTCCTGAAAGAATGACCAAGTTCTCGATTTGCCCATTCGAAAGTTGGGAGTGAACCGGTTTCCGCCGAGCAAGTATTTTTTCTTTCTTAATTATTGTCATCGCACTTTGTGCATACTGCCAGTGTCAACTAAGTATATGATTTTTGTTTGAATTTGTTTGAGTCGAATATGTCATGAAATCACAGTTAGCCGGACAAAATTAGTCAGTCGAGTCCATGTCATACCCTTGTAAAGCTGTAGCGGCTTTACTATAAGTTATAGTTACCTATATATACCTAATAAGACCATAAGACCTGGGTATGTCCATAAACTGCAACCAGACCCACCGGAGGACGGGCAGCAACGTCCTCTTGGTTAACGGTGGTGAACATTCTGCATCCCCAAGCCGCCTGCCAAGCGTGGGGATTATGGCAACACCCCTCTATTAAGGGGGAGGCCTTCGTCCAGCAGTGGGCGTTTTATGGCTGATGATGATGATGATGACTAAATCAAATCAGGCCAATCCGAAATCGCCTATATATACAAACATCTTAAAAAATTTGTAAAAAATAAAAAATATGGGCTCAAATTTGCCGCCCCCTAAAAGCTGCCGTCCTAGCTCCAGCCTACTCATCCTGCTGGTAAATCCGCCACTGGCATGCTATTAAATAATATTTATATTGTTATAGTTTTATAATGATAATACATTAAAACAATCTAAAAATTTCCTAAATTGAAACACTTTTGAAAGAACGAGAATCGCTACCTATTCTGTTCTATAAAAGAAAAGTTTTTGAAAGCAAACGAAGCCGTCAAAGTTCCTTTACCAAAGAGATTATGGTAAAACATTTATTTAAACGTGGTAGGCTTTTGTATCCCTTATAAATTAAGAATACATTTATTCTAACTAACAAATTAATTAAATTTAACTACGAATGAATTAGCCGATGTTGTATCATTTGTACAACCAGCTGAACCAATCAGTAGTGCTATTGATCCGGAGTGGATCTATACCTATTAGTCTGGTCTTTTGTGAAAAATTTAATACTATAAGAATCTCTGTTCTGACATAATGACTGACAGACAACGCACAGCCCAAACCGCTGGTCGTGCAGATTTTTCGAAATTCGACCCCTAAGGAGGGGAAAGTAACGAAAATTTGTATTTGGATAGATCAAAAAATGCTGTTTTAAATTTTTTTTACAGGGTCGATTTAAGGGGGGAAAGGGGTGGTGGAATTTTGGGGCTATAAATTGCTTGGGATGATTTATAGTGGTGAATTTTGGGAGCGGGCCGAATTTCTTCCTTACGCGGACGAAGTCGCGGGCGACCTCTAGTAAAATAATTAAATAAACCATACAGCCCAAACTTGAGGGCTTTATTTCTAACGGCTGAGAATTTTACTATCTATTTGGATAAATAAGAGCAAAGAAAAAAAAAGTTTCGCTAAAAAAAAAGTGGCAAAATATCTTATTATCGGTTACACCACACCCAATAAAACTCCAAAGTTACGAAGTTAGTTAAATTAATTATTACAAGGAAAATGTAAAAAAACACCAATATGTATTTTATCCCAGTTTTAGTATTTAAAGGTATAAATAAATAAAAAATGAATATCCTTGCATTTTAAGAGAAAAGAACAGATCTTGGCGGCAATTGTGTTCCAACTAATAAGTAAGGCTTCAACCAACATTTTTATTTTATTCTTAATAGGTTATGGTATCTTATTTACGTACTCTTACTTTTACGCTTTTGCAATCTTATAATAAATACAATGCCTCTGCATTTTTACAATATCATTTTCTTTGACATTTTCCAGGATACGAAAAACTTCGACGCCGCAAAAGCAAAAGATCTAGTCGAGAAGCTCGCTTTCTACAAAACTTCTTCGATAGAAATAGTATGAAAATTTTCACAGTATTTTCTTTAGGTAGAAGTGATTGTTATACAGCGTTAGTTCTAATCAGTTAGCATCAAGGACCTGGGACCTGGGTATGTCCTTAAACTGCAACCAGACCCACCGGAGGGCGGGCAGCAGCGTCCTCTTGGTTAACAGTGGTGACCATTCTGCGATCCCCAAGCCGCCTGCCAAGCGTGGGGATTATGGCAACACCCCTCTCTAAAGGGGGAGGCCTTCGTGCAGCAGTGGACGTTTTATGGCTGACGACGACGAGAGTTAGTATCCTTTTAAGGGCATATTTGGTACATCAAAACAAACAACTTTTACTATGAGGCCAACATTGAAAACGCGAAAAAATTATCAGCTGTTCCATACAAAAGTTCCTCGACCTTACGAAAAATGTATGGAACAAATGTTATTTTATTGCGATTTCAATGTTGGCCGCCTAGTAAAAGTTGTTTGTTTTGATGTACCAAATATGCCCTTAAAAGGATGCTAACTGATTAGAACTAACCCTGTATAGCTTATTAGATTTAAATTATTGGTACCTGCTTACGTTTGCCGTATTGCTGATATATACACTTGAACTAGTGGAATATAACTTGTTCTAGTCTTTGATAAATAATATCTCTAGATAAGAGCCTCGTACTGTTTATGAACGAAAAATAACAGGCCAACATTATTATACTAGTGTGGCTGTCAGCCATGTGTTACACTCGCGTTGCACCATTGTCGTTGTTATAGTGTTCATAAGAGGCTTACGGTTAACCGCTATTTTTTTCGACGCGTTTAGGATCCATCAGTCTATCTAGACATATAATTTATCAAAGGTTCTAGTTATATTCCACTTCGCTTTTTATATTGCAACCGCAAATATCGAAAACTAAAATTCTTCACGTGTATCTAAAAAGGAATTAGGAATTGAGTGAACGGTTGGTCCCTTAGGACCAATTCGTATCGCGAGGGAATCGCCCAGCAGTGTTGAACTACCCTTATCAGATGTGAGAATTTGGTCCTGACTCCGGCCGGTCCGCCATAATTATGTCGAACAAGACCCTGTTTTTCAAATAAATGATAACATATACAATGTATGATATTTTTTTCGCGATTTTGGGTTTGGCCGCATAGTAAAAGTTGTTCATAATGATGAGTACATACATACTCTTCAGTATTGTTGAACCTTTCTGATACACGTTGTATAATTTAAACTAATTTCCTCTTCAACTTGTAATCTAACGGTCAGTTATATCTCACAAACAATTACTAAATAACAATAAGAATATCGCACTATACAATAAATAAGAGAATAATTGTCTGCTAAATAAAATAAAATATATGAAGTTTCTTCCAAATCTCACAATAAAAACTTGATGAGCTAGAAAATACTCTCAGATAAGTTAAGATAAATTATATAAGTACGTAATTATTACGTAAAAGCTGATATAAACTGTAAAGAAGAAATACCTTAAGCTATAGAGCCTTAGAATCATTTCAACTGAAACCTTTTCTGCCGCCCGGCCCAGGCAAAGGGCGTTATCGAGCTGAGGTGGATTCATAGTATCAATTTTGGATATAAGATGGATGGAAACGCAGAATTGAAGATAGGTCTGAGTTGCGTTTCTTGGGAGAGGCAGCAGTGAATGATGGTAGGCTGCTTATCATAAACTATGAGATAATAATTCGCTTCATTTGCAGGGGAAGCAACTAGGTGGGCTAGAGTTCGAAGTCCGCCAAATTCGAGCCGAGATGACAGACTCAACGAAAACCTCCTGCCGCGGAGGCGGCGCCGGCCCTAACACCTGCTTTCAGCCACCGGTAGTACTGTCCATACAATGTATGTCATTTAATCATCATCGCCATAAGGTCTCCCCGTGACTATATTGCATCGGCATCCAGAATGTTAAGTAACAAAATAAAGTCATTTAGATTTGTAGCATAAGACGAGTAAGACGCTCTCCAGATAGTTAAGAGATAAAACTTGCTCACGATCATTGCAGAAATACCTTAAATTTTGGGCAACAAAATCCAGGTAACAGAGTAACAAAGTCCAGGTAACAGAGTAACAAAGTCCAGATAACAGAGTAACAAAGTCCAGGTACCACAGTAACAAAGTCCAGGTAACAGAGTAACAAAGTCCAGGTAACAGAGTAACAAAGTCCAGGTAACATAGTGATAAACTCCTGGTAACATAGTAATAAAGTCCAAGGTATCACTGCACTGGCATTCTTAACTTTGACATTTGTTGGTTAGCGTGTTATCCACAGCGTATTAAAACCCTACATAACTTAAGCTAAGTAGTGGAGGTAAGACTATTATTACTACTATTTCTCTAAAGATACATTTCTTTAATTTGATTGCAGCCTGGTGGTCCTCCTGTGCCTCCAATGACCAGGGCGGTATGTATTTTTTGCTAATAAGCTAGTGTCCAGCGTATATAAACTCATCACCGATTTCGATTTTGCAGTATAAGAATAAAATCAAACACTCCCCAGGAATAATCAAACCATGTCCCAGCCACAATCCAAATGAAATATTTTAAGCCACAGTCTAAAGTAACATTCGAAAAATCTAGAATGTAATCGGGGCAGTGGTCCAACTGGTCTATTCTACTATGGTTGGATAACATGAGTCGAAAGCACTGAAGAGAGAAATGAATAGAATAAAAATGACGGGCCGCCCTAGCCGGCATTAAGTACAAATAGACTTATTGACAATTCTACCAATATACATGTTTTTAAACTAAGAATACTCAAAAAGACCATTTAAATAGACACGTAGGAAACCAAACCACATTGAATCGTAATTAGATCAATTTTAATCTGTTGCAAAATGTCATTTCGAGCGCTTTACTACATATGTGCGACAAATGATTGTTATTTATTCGTCGTGTGAAACTGGAGTCAGCGGTTTTCCATACAATTGCTTTACAACACATTTTTGACAGCCGTTCTACTTAAGAAGTAGGGCCTTCGCTTTTCTGTGATCGAAAGCTAATAATTCCATCAAAATATCAGAAGATTGTTAGCGAGTTACTAATTTGCAGATTACGACAAAGAATAATGCTGAAAAATGTAAAAACTAAAAATATTACCTAGCTATTGGAAATAAAAAAGAGGAGCAAACTTCGAAGAAGCAGGGCATTGTTCAAGACTAAACATCCGTGAACAAAAGACAAGCCACCTGATCGATACCAGACACTAGACATTAAGTAACGTGCTATGTACGAAAGGAGTTATTATGTCAATATTTAGCTCTTTTGCTGCTATCAGTAAATACCTGAAGGGAAAAGCGAGGACTTTAAAGAATAGATTTTCCTAGAAAATAACAGTTTTAAGCAAAAATACCAGTTTAATATCAAATACAAATAGTTTATTGATAACACCAAAGCTACAAGTCAAATTTCATTAAGAATGTTACAAAAAAAAAATCTCTTCCTAAATATCGTTGAATGAGTATCAATGCATGTCTTATAGACCGTCCTAGATGCCGCACACCGTGTTGTTTAGGAACGCCTTTTACCTTTTTTGTTCTTGCTGTAAATTCTAACATTTTTACTCTAATACATTTTACACTCTCCAGAATTCAACGCGAAAGACCTTTGTACGACTGAACAAGTTTCTACGCGTCGTTAGCTATAAAAGTCCTCTGCTGGACGAAGGCCTCCCCTTTAATAGAGGGGTGTTGCCATTATCCCCACGCTTGGCAGGCGACTTGGGGATCGCAGAATACTCACCACCGTTAACCAAGAGGACGCTGCTGCCCGTCCTCCGGTGGCTCTGTTTGTAGTTTAAGGACATACCCAGGTCACCACAAGTTTTTAGTATAAAGTACATACTTGGGTGTAGTCATATAATTTGTTTAAGCAGAGAATTGTATGAATTGAGCATTTTTATGTGACTTGTATAATGCTACACATCTATCCTGGATTGGAAACTGGCTCTTCGTTTATTTTTTCACATTATCAGCCAGAAGACGTCCACTACTGGACGAAGGCCTCTCCCTTAATAGGGAGGGTTGCCATAATCCCCACGCTTGACACGCGGCTTGGGGATCGAAGAGTGTTACCACCGTTAACTAAGAGTTACCTAACAATATTTTTTTTTACGTGTAGAATAAAAAAAACTGGCTAAAAATAATGTGATCTATGGAACTGGCTGGTATTTCTCTAGGAGAATGAAAACAGTACCAGCTTGTATAATTATACACGCTGGATATAATATTAACGTAACAATAGGCTACGCGAAACGTGATATTGTTTGAAGGGTAAATGGAATAAAATTTATTTGGACAGTTCTACAGTAATCGAGAAATTCTGTAAAATATATTTGGCGATTTTATTTGGCTCCGTTGCAGAATGTCCCTTTTCTAAAATGTCTACTGCACGCAAAACGTCCCTTTCGCACAAAGTCCCTTTCGCAAAATGTCCTTTTCGCACCATGTCCATGCAGTATCTTACAATCTAGCTTACGGCCCATAGCTTAAACCTATTTACATTAATACATTAATAGGGCTTACAATATTACAGTCAATAAAATATACTACTAAACAATTGAAACGTATATATATTATTAAAAAAACATTACAGAACAAAAAAACGGTCATATGTGAGTAATTGTGTGTGTTATCATTTATACGAAGCTTCTATAGAATTTCGGGAACGATAGGAAAAGTCGTAAAAAAGTCGATTACTTATTCTAGTATCTTTAGGTCGCGTCATGTAAAAAGAACGCTGGCGGTTAAGATGCGCAGTAGGCGATTTAGGCGATATCTAATTTATTTTGCCATGTACCTAGCAATAACCAATATACGAAGCTGCGAGCAAAAGGCTAATTAATCATTATTTAAAACAATAGGCCTAGTACTTTTGTGCGCAAGTGTACACATGCGCAAACACACGCCCTCTACTTTCTTCCAGCGTTCTTTTTACATGACGCGACCTATACTTAATATTAGCTTCAAGTACAAACATTGTCATCACGGCAACAGTGTTACTGGTTACTTTTGTTAGCGGTGACTTTTAAACTTTCAAGAGGTTTACACCGTTCGGTAGTGCTAAGTGTAAAGGTGCCCAATGTTCTAGTTAAAGTGAACCGACTCTGAAACTGCGGGAAAATAATCACCTGTCCCATACGTTTTATTAAGGGCAAATTCTTTTTTCACGATTTCAGTTTGGTTCCATTTTGGCTTAGTACTGCCGTTCTGTGTACCTCTGTATATCTTTTACAGTGTGGAGTATGCCCTCCTTGTCCGGCACCGTGCAACCCGAATGCACCTCCGGTGAGTTAAGGACAATTCATTATAAATTAATACCTTGTTTAACATAAGGTAGAACAATTATTAAATTGCCACGTCGTTGACTTGATTGCAAATAAAGCTTCATGACAAACTGGAAGAGATAGATTGAGACTAGAAGAGATAATATAGTTCTATTCTGCACAACTAGTTTGTCAGTTCAGCAGAAGAAGAAGGACAGAGTTTGTAATGTTGGTAAGTGGTAAAATCATAAGGAGGGTCCTGTAAAGGTGGAGTTGGACTTGGAAAGACGTATCTGTCACTGGAGTGACGAATGATTGAGTGAAGTGGAATGGTAACATGTTGTACCGACTCCTCGTAGTGCGATGAAGATGCTGTCAAATTTTAACAACTTTTTGGCCCAGTTGATATGTTTTAAGCAAAAAACATTTAAAAGACCTGAGCCGTCGTCGGTGGTTGTCGCTTGCCAATTTCCTGGTGGTCAGTTGCCGCTATCATAACATAATACTGTTGTGTGTGGTGTGTCGCTAACACTATTGTAGCGTGTGATTATCACTTGTTGTACGGTTAGTTTTTCGCAGACACTGCTGTCGCGAGTGGCTACCACTCGCTACGAGTGTGCGGCGATCCATGCAAAGCGTGTGAAAAATCTTTTGAACTGCTTGCCACTGGCCACCGGTGGCTGTGGTCGCTAGCTCATTTGAGCGGAGTTTTAATGTGTGTCTGTTTATAAGATGGCTTCTCAATTTGTATTGTTTTCAGACCCCGGCGGAGAGAGAAGTAGCAAAACTGACACTTCAACTACGGCAAACTGAAGAAAATTTCAAAACGAAAGTTGCTGAAGTAAGTAATAATTGTTTTACGTAGGTTTAAATAAGTTGTTAGTTAATGGTATTGCGGTCACAGTTTTTGCAACCTTGAGACTGATACATCATCATTATCATCAGCTATTATCAGTTGGTTATCAGTTATTATATATATTACCTGGACCTGGGTATGTCCTTAAACTGCAACCAGAGCCACCGGAGGACGGGCAGCAACGTCCTCTTGGTTAACGGTGGTGAGCATTCTGCGATCCCCAAGCCGCCTGCCAAGCGTGGGGATTATGGCAACACCCTTCTATTAAGGGAGAGGCCTTCGTCCAGCAGTGGACGTTTTATGGCTGACGACAATATATATTAGTAATTGCCGAGGAAATTTCTTCGAAAACGAAGAATCGAATACGCAATGCAATTTTTTTACTGAAGAGTCTGTCACTTTTTCATTCTTACAATCAAAATAATATTAAAAAAAAAAAACAATGGAGGTTTTGTAAAACTTTATCCATAGATAATTATAAGAATAAGTTTTATAAAGTAAAGAATATCCGTAATTTTGTAGGTATTCCGTTTTACAAACTTAGCCCCAGTAATAGCCAATTTAATTGGGTAGATAATTGAGCTGAATTAGTGGAAATGGTACGATTAGTAGACCAATTTGATAAAAATGGTCAACCAGAATGCACACTAAGTTTAACGGTATCTTTATTAATATTTGTATGGCTAGTTTTGTTCTCACTAGCATGTGGCGTTTAACGATGCTTTTTCAGCAACACGTCTGCTGTTCCCAGATCGGTATACCTAAATATCTGTTCAAAATATTTCAAATCGAGAGTTGCGATGTTTTTGCCTAAAAATATTTTATAATAACCAAGGCTGTTGGTTTTTAACCCTGGTTAGTGGGAAATTTTGTCTCGAGACCGCCGCCTGACCGTTCGTGTGTTAGGTTAGCCTCCACATTTATCTGTTTATTTATCTGCCATTGCAAATCGAATTTCAAGACATGATTTTGTTATGTTCATGGGACATAACGGTAAATCAATCAAAAGTCGGAAAATTCTAGTCACGAGGCTAGCTAGCAACTTAAAGCAACACCGTGAATAGTTTATTTTATCTCCAGGTAACCAAGCAAGTCAGTTTGCCTTCCTGTGCGGTTTAGGTGTTAGGGCTAAGGGCAGGCGCTGAAAATGCCCCAGAGAGCTTTGTCTCCCACTCGTGCATACTGGCTCCTAATCCACCTGTCCAGCCGTATTGCGGGCAGGTTCCTGATGAATTATATTACCCCGAGTCGAGGATTACTTTCTCATTTAGAATTCTAAATGTGCGGATCTGCCTCATTCCGTCGGAATTACCATTTCAGTGCAGCAATTGGAATTGAAAATGCTTATTTTTTAAATAAGGTTTGAGGGATCGTGGTGGTATGGGAAAAAGTTTTTCTTATTATCAGACTCCCTACGAGTATATATAATATACCCGAGAAATGATGTTTCTCGGGTGTTTGATTGTGTCCCTAAAATGTATAGATTGGCATGTTTAGAGTTTTTGTAATTAGATTCATCTCATGGTCCGATATTCCTTAACTTACTAGGAAATCTACGTTCTAACGGTTTAATCTATGGTCAGTCTAATAATTAAAAAATACTCGTCGCTTGTCATGGCTCATTTAAGAAAACTTGGTACCTGATAAAGGCAAGTTAGTTACACATTTATCGAATGAATTTGTTGTACCTAAGCTGATCTTAGAGGATTCTGCACCGTACACTATTTTAGCGTTGTAGGTATTAAGCAAATATATTGCTACCTTAGCGTTAGCCGCAGCCGCCTTATGCGCCAGATAGAGAGAGCTGGTGATTTATAGGTAAATTTTTTGATAGAATTTACGTATTCATAATGTATTAATTAAATGAAAAAAAAAACGGAATCGGAAAATATTTAGAGGTAGAAAATAAATTTTTCGTTTTGTATGGACAAGTACGTGGTATATTATGATCCTCTAAACGTCTATTATGTCCAGTGTGCAATGCTTCGAGCGGAACTGTTAAAAAAGAAGGAAGAGTTGGAGAAAGAAAAATGCATGCACAAGGAAGTTCAGGCCCGATTGCGCGAACTGGAGATGAGGTTCGAAGGTCTGTTTGCATGCAACTTGTTGATTTAGTATAGTGTTAGAGTTAAAGATCGCAAGTGACAAAAGTAGACCAGAGAACATGACAAAAAATTGCTCACCCCGTGACTTTTTTTTGCTACATTACTATTGGTTTTAGGCAGATGACCTGGGTATGTCCTAAAACTGCATCAAGAACCGACAGAGGATGGGCAGCAGCGTCCTCTTAGTTAACGGTGGTGATCATTCTGCGATCCCCAAGCCGTCTGCCAAGCGTGGGGATTATGGCAAACGCAAGATAAAGGGGGAGGCCTTCGTCCAGCAGTGGTCGTCTTCTGGCTGTTGAAGTAGGCAGATGAACCCTGGACAAGACAGAGCTGCTAAGTCTACAGCTTTAGTTTATTATGTGTATAATTGACAATAATAGACAATAGACAATAGTTTATTTAATTAATTAAGTAATTGACCAGCAGAACTCAGAAGAATAACCCAAGCATACGAGTTTTGAATTAGTCTTTGTGGCAAATAAATGTGGCTGTCTCATTGAAATTATTATCTTCCCCGCGCCCCCTATATATACCTATAATAAGAGGAGTGAAAGATGAATAAACTTACCTGTTAAGGGTTCTATATTCCAAAGCTGGCCTTCGATAAATCAATGTTATTTAGTCATATTACTATATTTAATGCCAAAATATAATATAATATATAATATATGTTACAGACGAACATCCGTCTTAGTATCTTCTATGGTTGAAAAAAACGATAATTTATCCTTTCCTCGACAGAAAAAAATACCGAAACATTGTAGTCGATTTTAGAGTAGATTTTCGAGTCGAAGTCGATTTTAAAGGTTTAAGTTGACTAAACCATAGATTAAGTATTATACTTAATCTATGACTAAACTAACTAAACTATTACTGTCCTTAGTAACTAAACAACATGCTAGGCATGCAACATGTTAGGCTAACATGCCTAGTAAAAAAGTGACAGCAATATTTGAATTAGTTTAGAACTGTCAACTAAAGCCTTCAAAATCGAAGACTATGCCAATTTTAAAACATTTTCAGTTATAATTATGTCCCTAATTACAGCATATAGCCACATAAAGAAAGAATATATCAAAAGATAATAGTATTTTGGAGAACGTTCTACGGTAAAAAAAATTTTTTTTAGGTACTCTTCGAGTTATCTGAGAAAAACTAATCTGCGTAACCGGCATATTTTGCTCTTGTAAATGTGACCCTACCTGATACAGCTTTAGACTAATGATCGATCGTATTAAAACGTGCTTAGAACGTTGAATATCCTGGCCCTAAGACTAATAAGTGTAATAAACTGCCTATTGGTTCTAGGTCTGACCGCCCATACAAACATGTTGCTGGGCACAAAGGAACAGGCGCTAGAGACAGAGGTGAACGTTCGTGCCTTGAAGCAGTGCTACCGCGAGGCGAGAGAAGAGATCGACGAACTCAGGCTTCTGATGAAAGAGCAGAATGACCAACTCCAGGACTATAGGGTCAAGGTATCACATATACATGGTGACATTGAATTCATGGGAATTATCTTTGAGGGTCATTCAAGTTTTTTTTTGTTTAACCTGTTTTGTCCCACTGCTGGGCAAAGGGGACAACAACAACTTGTCCCGTTTGTTTCATGGGGCAAGTTGTTCAATAAGAGGAGTTGAATGAGCCTCTAAGATAACCCATGAATTAAATGTCACCTCGTATAATTATGCACATTTTAGCATATTCTAGACCGTAACTTGGCAACTTTAGTAGCGCTTTAGTAGCGCTCGTGGCGTAGCTTGTCGATGTGATTCTAAACGATCACCGATGTTAAGAAACGGACGGTCCGGTCAGTCTTCGGATGGGTGACCGTGAGTGGCATTTATTTCTGAGCGCTTCTGACCGTGGGTCGGATGACACGTTAGATTGTTGGTCCCGGTTGTTTGTTCTAGTTTCTATAACAACAACCGTCAGCCATGTTAGAGGCCTTCGGGCGGCACATTAACTCTGACACTAGGGCTGGCCACTCAGCCTACGAACTTACGAACATACTTACTTGGCAACTAAGTCGCAATTCTATTATTATATTATAGTATATCGCAATATATTCGAGCCCCCTACCTAATTGCGGTAAATACCACAAAAATACCCTGTGTGACCTGGGTACGTCCTAAAACTGCACCCAGACCCACCGGAGGACGGGCAGCAGCGTCCTCTCGGTTAACGGTGGTAACACTCTGCGATCCCCAAGCCACCTGCCAAGCGTGGGGATTATGGCAACTCCTCCCTTTTAAGGGGGAGGCTTTCGTCCAGTAGTGGACGTCTTCTGGCTGATGAGTGAGTGAGTGAGTGAGTGAGAGGTCATCCAATGAGTCCGTCCGCGTAGGGAAGAAATTCGCCACGCTCCCAAAAAATCTTATATACCGCGGGGTTATTAAATAAAAAAAAACCTCTCAATTTTCATCCTTTTATGTTAACCCTGGCAAAAAATATTATATTATTGGTTTTGCCGCCCCTGATTTTTGCCCGGCCCCCCTTAGATCCGGGCATATGATAAGGTGGCATTATACCATTCCAATGCAAGCTAAAGTTATAAATTAACCAATTATTTTTTTATATTTTAATTAACAAAACACAACAACAAAATAATCAAACCTGAGAATAATCAAATCTGACACAAAATTTGCTTTCTTATGTCCCTATTATTTCATGATTAGGTATTCTTGTGTTGTTGATAGCTTAAGCTTAGCACGTACTCTACGCTATGCTATGGAAACATGGTTATCAAACGAAACTATTTTATTTTAGTATCTTCAAGCGCAGCAGCTAGTAGAGGAGCAGCGTCGCCAGATGGACATGATGGATATGGATAACACTAGGATCAGTGAACAAATAAACATGGAGATTCAGAGAGTTAAGGTAAAAACTAGTAACTTATGGGTGATTCTCTATACAAATTGACTTTCTTAAAAAGGCACTGTAAAATCAAAATGATTAGACTACCGAAGATTATGCTATTGCTAGTCAATTTTATATTTTGCTATCAAATAAACTGCAGTTTACAGAGCTTAGAAAAGCTGAAAAATGTGTTGCATAATTATTACAAATTTCACGAGTGGCTAAGTCTAAAATCCATTTAAATTACTTATAAAAAAAAATACTATAATAATAACTCAATTCTGAGGAAGGTGAAGCAAAGAGTATATTAAAGAAAGTTTTAACCGTACACTTTGGCATGATGCTTCGTCATTGTCGGTTCGCGGTCGCTGGGCAAATAAACAGAAAGACTTCGCAAGGAGATGCGTGCGAAGCCTTTTGTCTGGGACATTTTTTTATCAGTCCGTTTGTGCATCTGTATGATTATACAATCTCAATGGTACTATAAACTTATTGTTTTACGTCACTGTGTGTTCCTTTAAATGAGTCTGTCAATCATAATATTATAAACCATTCTACGCTTCGTTTTATGATTATTATTCAACTCGAGGTCCTCGTTTTCACAGCTTAAGTTCCAAGAAAAACTGCAAGAGCTTGCGCCAATTCCGGACCTACTGAAAGCTACACAGGTGCGCCTGAAAGACGCACAGCAGTCGCAGGCCATTGCTGAACACAACGCTGAACAACTTGCGAGGGAACTCAACTGTGCTAGGGAGAAGGTAAGAAAAGAACTGCATTGTAGTAAATGTTATTTAGGGTTTTAACTACTTGAATAATGTGCTTGTGTTTGGTTTGTTTTTGTGTTGATTTAGTTTTTCATGTTAGATAAAAATTCAACTCAGGATAATAAAAAAAAAAAACTGGCTTTCATTCGTTGTATCGTACGTATGTTTAGGCGGGTAGCAAACGAAAAAGATATATAAAAAGCAATTAGTTATCTATCAATTTTGTTGGAATAGCGCTTAAGGTGGCATGCGTGTGGTTGTTATAATGAATGATATAATATTTCCAGGTGCACCAACTTCTGCACAACAGCCTTAAGCAGCCAACAGAGAAGGCTCCAGAACGCAACGCTGACGACAAGGCGATGGCTCTTATGCAGCAAAGAATCGCCCAGATAACTGAAGTTAACCAAACACTCAAGGGCGAGATCGAAAGGCTCAAGTGAGTTGGCCAATTGAACAATTTATATAAATTAGCTGCTCGAAGAAACTACTATATTTTATTATAAAACACGAACTAATACGAACGAAATATGAAATATAATAGGGATTAGAGTTCGTATTTCATAAGCAGCAACGTACGAAAAATTACTTTGAATCATGAAACTGCGCGGCTGCTACGCATAGACAAGCGATCGCCGCGCGTCTATCACGCGGTCTCCGGGCAGTTACCTGATTCCGTGGAAGTAAAAAGTTGTTGCCATTAACATACTGCCAGAGAAGTACCTGAAAGGACACCGCGCGGTGGTCGCGTGGTGCGTTGGATCAGCGCGAATAAATTTGTTTCAAACAATTGCGCCCTAAATGGTTAAATGGCTATTTTCTACTAACTATCCTATATTCCAGGAGTAACGTAATCCGCATGGAAGAGGCGGTGCTGGCGAACGAAAAGCGTCTCCAGGAGAAGATGCACGAGTGTGCGCAGCTCGGTGGAGAGCTGGATCGCGCGCGGGATGAGGCGGCCCGTGCGCTGCAACGAGCCAACGAGCGCACTGAGACCATACGCAAGTGAGTGTGGACAAATGACGCTTACCGATAGTTACTTATACGAGTATCGTTGATTACTGTGATTTTGTTGTCAAATGAGCTCCCGACATTTCGGTGCTCTTGCATGCACTGATAATTTGTGTGGTTAAAGAACTGTAATAGTTTAATTTAAAACATATTTTTTAAAGATAACAGATAATCAGACGAACGAAACTCCTGGTGGTTGGGCTGGTTGCATAGTCACGCTTGTCGCCGGCGCTGTTGACAAGCGCGGCTCGTAATTGCGCTGATGGGTCATCTGAATGGTCATCTGTCATACAACTGTACAACGCATTTAGTATTGCATAGTTTGCCGTGCGTTCGAGTAGCGCCGCGATCCGAGCGCGTTTTAACATCAGTGCGGGCGTCGTCGCGGGCAAATTGCATTATGCAACGACAGTGTTATTGGAATGGACGGCCCCAGAGCTTGCAAATCATTCAAAATTAACAAGTAAACACAATCAAGCATACCTAGCTAAAAGTATGCATATTACATTTGCCAGAAAATAGAGATAGCGAATCTAATTACTGCATGACAAAAAGAGAACACATGTACATGTATTAGAAGTTTGTATTGTCGTATCGTACGGCTCGCATGTCGCAAAGACAGTATGACTGGCGCGAGTGGAGAGCTGGCCCTCAACATATATACGTCTTCAAAATACGTGCGCTTATTTCCCGTCCATTAATTTTATCATTGTCGGTATATGCAACGATACTTTACTGTAAGCCTGTGTCCCGCGTGCTTTCCGTCCTCACTGACGAAAAGCGTGACTATGCAATCAGCCTAAGTGATAGCCCCCATGAGCATGACCATTGCTGCGGTAATCATAACATAAGCACAAAGAAAAGTCCAGTCTATCACTTAATTAACGCTCATTACTGAGATATATATGCGATGTTGAAGCTTATTAGCGGTTGACGCTTAGCAAGAATCAGGTGCCAAGCAGAAGTTCTATGCTAAGAAGAATTATGGTGATCTAGCCTATAATTTGTACGTATAATAACGTTTGTGCCGGTTTCCATTAGATGTATGCAGACTACTGTAGCTGAGCTTGAGAGACAATTGGCAGCATCCAGAGCTCAAGTAAAGAATGCTGAAAAGGAACGTGAAGAGGTAATTCGAAATTAAATATCCCTTCGGCCGCGTACGAAACTGGAGGATTGTAACCAGTTACGGCAGAAAAAAACATCTTCGTTATACGAAACTGGTTACTAGTAAATTGAAATATCATAAGAATAGAAATTATAATATAAATTGGCTGGAGTTTATACGATCGTCGATTTTAGCTTGTCACAGAACTTCATAGTAAAATCGTTATAGCAGCGCCCAAATCTTGCGACAATCCTTTTTCAAACTAATACTATAAGAATCTCTGTCCTGACTTAATGACTAACACACAACGCAATGCCCAAACCGCTGGTCGTACATACTTGAAATGTGGAGGGTATATTTGTTTTGACGCGTAGGGGTGTACTAAGAAAGGATTTTTGAAATTCGACCCCTAAGGGGGTAAAAAGGGGGAATATTTTGTACGAAACTCTTTTGTTTTTGAACTTTTAGTAGTGAAGATTTGTATTTGGATAGATCATTTAAAATAAAAATGATATTTTAAATATTTTTTGACAGGGATGATTTAAGGGGGGAAATGGGGGGTGTAAAGTTGTATGGAAAGTTCTTTGTCTTTGAAGTTATAGAAAAAAAAAATATAGTACATAAAAAAAATATACTAATATTAATATATTAGGGTGTGGATGATTTAAAGTGGTGAATAGGGGGAGGAAAATAATAAGTAATTAACCCAGCGGTATGGAAGATACGAGTATTTGGGGGCGGGCCGAATTTCTTCCATACGCGGGCTAAGTCACGGGGGACCTCTAGTTTAATAACATAAAACTAAAACGTAAAGTAAAAAGCCAGTGATATGACAAAAACACTTTTGGGTTTTCTTCTCAGGAAAACATTGCAAAGGAATGTATATCAGTCTGGATAAAAAAAAACACTGTCATAATATGTGAATCCACTGAGTCATGAGGCTGGGTGGTGGAGTGGAATATAGCACATTATTCGAAAGTAGGCCTACATTTAACAGCTGTAGCTATGTGAAAAACAGATTTAAAGAAGTGTATCAAACTGCCAGTCACAATGTTCAGTTACCAAAATGTTTGTACACCACATTTTGGTTTTTAGCTGTATACATTTCATCATAAGTCTGATGCCAGCAGTAAAGTTGACGATTGTTTGTCCAGATCCAAAGCCGCATGCAGTGTCAAATCAAGCGCTTGAACGAGAACTTCGAGCAAGCGTCGCTACGCATCCTCGGCTTGCAAACTCAAGTCCAAACCCTCAGGAAATCTACCTCTAGCACCGGGGATGGCGACGGGGAAGATGATGAGGGAGCACAGGAGTGCACTTGCAAGAGTTTCTTCGACAATCCTTGATTTTGCGTGCCAGCATTTAGCTTTACGGGGTTTTGAGAACGAGTTACGAATGAGACGTTCAAGGGAGACTGATAGGTTTGGTACATATAATGGATAGGTGCTTGTAGGAATTGACGGGGTCGTATCGGTAGGCGCGATTAACAAAATCTTTAAGTTTATTTACACGAACAGATTTTAGAAATACTATTTAGTTAGCACGTTTGTTAGAATATTTTATACGATGTAGTAGAATCTGAAGGTTGCGTAGTTCTGAATAACAATTTAAATTAATATTTTATGAAATGATGTACGTACCTATATTGATTTATATTTGTAATGGTTTCGCATACACAACTACTTATAGAAAAACACCTTGTGTTAAAGGCTAGTATTCACAAAATTAATTTACAGTTTTTGACTTGCACTATTAATAAAACTGTTAGTTTGTTTATAACAGTTTGTTTTATATAACGTTATGATTAGGAATTTTGACCTAGGTACTTTTAATTTTTTATGCTCAGCCCATACATGAATGTTGCGTTTATCACTTACCGCAGTATTCGGAGGACTTGTTTCAGTAAGTAATGTTCTTTGACATTATTGAACTGATAATAATTTAAAATAGTGACTCGGCCTTATTTTAATTTGTAATTCTTTCCTCTTTCTGCATCTCCAATCGTTCGTAAAAACTGTATACAGCTAGGTACCTATAACATTTTCCCGAAAAGTTTATAGATCATATTTTCTCCTAAAAGGCAGTGTGAATTTTATTTCTAGTATTATATTGGGAAGAAAACACAATTTTTTTGTTTGCGTAACGCTACCGGCTGCGTGCATGTTAATATCGTATCATTATCAATACATTTTTGTTTATTTTTTCTGGTTGTGTCATCGTTGTGCAGAATTTTGTGAATCGAGTCTAGATGTAAAATCTTATTAGCAGATAAATCATACATTATTACCGCATATTTTTAAATCGTATATTGCAGGAATAGGCGTTTTTAAGCTTCAGAATGCTGCGCTCTCCTGAATCTCGCTCGCCCATTTCATCATTTTTGTACATATCAAATCACTGAATATAGAATAGGTAGTTAGTTGCAGTCCGTTAAAATACTGAGAATAACATCATAAAGGTAGAGAAATAAATACAATTTCGATCAAAGCAAGTTTTCATTCAATTCAGGCTAAAATAATTCAATCGACATTCTGAGGCTTAATGGTATGATATAAATTTAGGGGACCCCTTCTATTGTTGATTTACTGTCGATTTGTATATTCGCCATAATATCACTTGCAAGTTGCGGCTGCGAAGTGTTTGTAAGTAGTTCATCATTCATTTTCTTATTATGCATAAAACACAAAAGCAAACACTAAGTGTTTATAAACTGTTTTTGTTTACGTTTTCGAGTCTTCTGCACGCTGATCTGAATTTTAATTTTCAAATTCATTTGATTACTAGAAAAAACAAGTGGTTATGTAGTGTGACGCGATGTCTGAGCGTGGAAGGGTAAGAACTGGCGGCCGAGCGGGGTGCGGAGAGGGACAGCGCCGCTCCACCGCCGCAGCAGGAGCCAGGCCCAGCAGTGCAGGGCCGCACCCGCAGTCGCCTTCCGCATGGGGCCCGCCCTCAGTAGCGCCGCCTGTTTGAGCCACGAACGAACCCTCAGAGCCCGCGGGACGAGCTTCGCATCGCACCACACCCACGAGTCATGAATATCCCGGTGATGTGATGTGGTGATATGTTGACATTCAAGCAAGAATGCAAGATCGGTCAAGAGGGGGTGACGCATCTGTTACGATAAACAGGACGATGACGACGATATATATATATATTTATCAAATGGTACTGGCACACACTTCGTTCCCACCGTGTATCATATAGAATAACACCCATTTTTATATTTTCTTAGGTTGCTAAAGGGGGGATACTACACGGCGCGGTGCTAATCTGTCACTCTACATACATAAGGAGTAAGGTTGGCCCTGACAAGCGTATAGAGAAACTCCTGAGCTTCAACTGACGTCTAACTTTCAACAAGGAAGATGTGGATAAATTGGGTACATGGAACTTGAAACTGTCCAACGATATGTGGTCAAGTTCAAGGGTCACTTGTTGCCGATCATTTTGTAAGGCAGAAACCCACAATACGAAGCTCGCGCGACCACCGAAGGCTGGACCAGGGATCTAAGATCGAAGCCGTTCCTGACCGTGGTGGAAAGCGCGTTATGGGCAGTGATCAGTGATCACTCCTGAGAAAATGCGCAGTTATACTGAAGGTTGAGCTGATCATGAAGACAGGCCACGGGTGCAAATTTGGAATGCCAAAATCGGAAATAGTTCCAATAAAATATGGCCCATAAATTATGGGCCCATGGAATACGCCAAGATGGACGAAAACGTGATTGCAAAGAGTAACCCTGCTCTGATAGACAGAAATATTGTAGTGCTGTCGGATAATTTACACAATACAACAGAATTGCCGTCACTGTCGCATTTAGTTTAGCGTGGAAATTAATTCAACGGAATCTCTTTAAATTAAGATGACTCTCAATGAGCTTGGATGTAAGGTTTTACATTTCTGTGCCAAGAACATAATTGGCACTTGTCATGTCATTGACATATTGGTTGTTTTCGTAGTGTGCGTTTGTGTATTTAACACTAAAATTTGGAGTACATAATAAAACGAAATTTTATATTTACTTGAAAGACTTTGTTTGTTTCAAATGTGTTGTGCCAGAGACAGTTATGTTTGTTTTGATTCCATATTTTTAATAATTCTAAAGAAATTGACAAAACACTGTTTGACTGAAATAGATTTATACATTGTTTTAGTGTTTTATGCATTATACGGTTAAAATTATAATTACTTATAATTCATAGTTACGTCACAGTAATCACTAATCGATTCAGAATGTAAACATGTTTATGGAAATAGTCTGTAGAAAATTGCGAAAGTTGCATTAAAATAGTTGTAGAGAAAGATGTATTTCTTTATTTCTTCGTAAAGATAACTAGCTGATATATTAATACGTAAGCGTGGCGTAGTTTATCCGCCTTTATTCAATTTAATTTAATACACTATAATGAGACAAAATACGGTTGTCACCACAGCTCCAATAGGTATATAGATTATAAAAGCCCAATTTTATCTCTTTAGGTTCATTGGTTGCGAAGATACAGCTTGCATAAGATGGGCACTTATTCCCAAATAGTGAAATCAAAAAGTCAATCATGAAAAGAGTATTGATAAGCTCTGAATATCACTACCGGATATATGCATAAACTACTCTCAAGGGTCCTAAAACCATATCAAACAACCGTAGATACATGCGCGTTTGCAATGTTTGCCGTTTTTTGTGTCTTTATTGACTGTTGTCAGTCTTAAGTGTGCTTGCGTAGCAGCAAGTGAGTGCTGCAAATTTTTTTAGGCATAATCCTTTATTATCTACAACAAACTACAAAGACTACTTAGCCTACTACACGAAAAAAAAACTTAAGGATTGTATCCAGGCCGTTGAAAGTCGGAGACAATCGTGTTGCTTGTGGCTTGCCAACTCTTTTTCGCTCACTGAAGAGAAGTAAAAGTAGGGCGTTCACTTTTCTGTGATTTTGCTAGTCTTCGGCGGTAGGATAGGTTAGGTTAACATGCTATAGCTATAAATATGGTTCACCATGCTATAATGAAACCTTCAGTGAAAGTCCTGGCTGCGCCCGCGCCCTCGGGTATAGTCTTCTAATTTGTGTCGCCGGTGAGTAACAGCAGTACTTAAATAAATAAATAAATATCGCAGGACATTTTTTCACACAGCGCCATCTAGCCCCAAACTAAGCAAAGCTTGTAATATGGAAACTAGATAGCCGATAGAATACTTATATACATATTTTTTTGTAAATACATACTTATAATACATACTACACCCAGACACAGAACAAACATTTACGTTCGTCACATAAATGTTTGCCCTTGGTGGGGATCGAACCCACCGCCCTACAGCTCTGAAGGCAGACACGCTACCGCTGAGCTATATGGCAGTCTTGTTCAACAAACTACAAAGAAAGGTCAAAGGTCTTGTTTATACTCTGGAAACGGGTGGACCTCGATGTAATTCACAGTCATGTACAACGGGCCTATTACGTTCCCGAAGAATCTGCAGCCAAATCGCTCACGGGACTTGTTGCCATGCCATACGATATGATAACTATTCATATGATTTAATACCCTAGTACACTCCTAGTAATTTCCGACATGAAATTCCGACGTCTACTTCTCCTTGAAGATGAAATATATCTTGTCGACAAAGAACGATAATAACTACGACAAAAAGATCATTGTACTCATAATTATCAATAACTTTTACTATGAAGCTAAAACTTTAAAACGCGAAAATAAAACCAGCTATTCCAAACATTTCGTCGCAGATAAATGTAATTTTTTAAGAGAGCTTAATGTTTTCGTTAATATCTGCGGCCCTGCATTAAAAGTACACTATGAGGTCTTTCGGCTAAGTAATATTCACACTCACTTGAAGCGCGGGACTGTTGGTATTTTTTAAGATGATGAGCCTGGGACAATGTTGCCCGACGAAGTGGTACACGTCGTCAAGGGAGTGGAAACTGTTAGAAGCGTCCGGACGGGTCGCCTGCATTATCTAATATACCAGGAGACAAAACTACAAAGTAGACATCATCACACTGTCATTTTGCTAATTAGGCTCAATAGACGATTCGCGCTGTTGGATATTTTGCTACTTAGACCTTTTAATCAGGAAGGGTGCCGTTATGATAATACTGCATAATAATCGCAGAATGCTCACCACATTTAATCGAGAGGACGCTGCTACCACACCCACACTTGAGTGGGGGATGCAATTTTAGGGTATAATCAGGCCCAGAAAACAAAAAATTCTAGAAAATATGAGATTGTTTCAGGCGTTACTTTGCGGATCGTTATATACTCTAAACTAAATTCTAGTGTAATTCCGCTGTTTACAGAAATTATAGTATAATAACAGTTGGTTCTAGAAAATATATCGAACTTGGTGATGTATCATTTTCAGATTAGCACCAAAACTTGTTGAACCAATTTAGTTGTTTGCTTCTAGTTCTCTCATTATTAAGGCTATCTTGTTCAAATCCTTAAGCGCGGTTATTATGTAGTTTATTTTCTCACCTGGCTGCTGAACGTGTAGACGAGGTAGTCAGACATGGCCAGTATGTTCAGATCAACGAGCATGTTGGTAAGCGATGGTGGCTTGTAGCCGATGGGCTTGGCTCTATTGGGCTCACCGTAGAATTTATACTGAATTTCGTTCGGGCTTCTTCTGAAAGCGGGTAAAACTAATAGAATAAGGAACCGTGGAAGCATTCAAAGGAACAGTGACATTCCCAAAGTTTCCAAAACAATGAGGATGAAAGGGAGGTTTTGGGTAGTTAGTATGCACCAGGATTGTAGAGCCAAATTCTTGTGGTTTTTTTTTGAATGGCCTTATATTTTTCTATATAATATTCTATTTTTCGCTCGGCTCCTCTAAACGATATAATTAAGTATAAATAAATTTGCGAGAGCCAATCTACACTGTACATCTTCTTTGTTAAGAATTGAAGTCTTACATTTTAACCCGGTTGTTTAGAAGAAAGGTAATCTTTTTTTAACTGGTCGTACCTATGTTTGTTTGCTCCTATATAACTCATCTCTCTCTCTCCTTTGTAACATTTTGACGAATTTTAAAATGCTATGTGCTGTTAGATTTTTCTTTAGAAGAATTAGAAAACAACGCTAGTTTATAGTTAGCAAAGAAGAGTTTTAAATCATGTGTATAGCTAAATAACTGCTCGTAATGCACATGTAATTTTATTGGAATTATTCTTTATACAGGTGAAGCAAAAAAGATTGGACAAGGGAAATGACTTCGTAACGATGTCAAATTAAATCAATATCTTTATTCAATAGCTACAAGTTACAACCGAGAGAGAGAGCTAGTACCTCCGAGATACAACCCCAATCTTAACATAATTATTATTTCTACTAGTAAATCATAGCTTGTAATAATGCTTTCTATGTATTGTAGCAACCTACATTAAGAATTACTTCGTGTCTACGTACCTTCATTTTTTACTTTAAGGAAAAAGCATAGGTGTAATATTATATAGAATAGAACACTACACATAAAACAATAATATACTCGTATACACACTGTAATATATTGTATACTAAACATGTAGTACTACATAATATAGATACATATAGGATTTTTACATTTAACTAGATAGTATAAGAAGATTAGTTATCATCATCAGCCTGGAGATGTCCACTGCTACACGAAGACCTCCCTCTTAGACCGCCACACTGTACGACAACCTGTCATTTGCATCCACGGGTTGCCCGCGACTTTTACAATGTCGTCGGTCCACCTAGTGGGAGGCTTTCCAACGCTGTCTCCCGGTTCGCAGTCGCCACTCAAGAACCTTTCTTCCCCATCGGTTATCAGTTCTTCGAGCAATGTGGCCTGCCCATTGCCACTTCAACTTGCATACCCTGCGAGCTATATCGGTGAATTTGGTTCTTTGGCGAATATCCTCGTTCCGGATATTATCGCGATTTAAACGAGACCAATTTTTTTTCATTTAATACTACTATCCTACGCTATACTATGCTACTCCATCATAGAACGCTAAGCAGTAAACGCCACACATGACCCTGAACTGATCCTGAAAATGTTTAAGCAAAATGATACCTACCGAAAGATGGGCAAAGAAAACCTTTTCACGTAAGACATGAGTCAAAGAACTGGTAAATTAAGGTTACCTTTATTGTACGCCGCGCCGTTGAAATGTAATTAATTACTTATATATATACCCTTACTTGGCATTGTGTTGTCTTAGCTTTTGTAGTTCCAACGAATCTAGCTTAAGCTTCTCTTGCAGCTTCACAATTTCAGCTATTGTTCTATCACTGCATCTATTAACCGAATTCACAGTAATTATTTTTTAAAGGCATCTACTCACATCTCTCTGGGTTGGCAACGCATCGCCAATATTTCTAATGTTGCAGGTGTCCATAGGCGGCGGTGAGCTTACCATCAGGCAAGCCGCATGCTTGTTTGCCACTCTATTATATAAAAAAAAAATAGTAATAACGTAAAGCTTCGAAAAAATTACAAAACATTAACCCACACCCACAAAGGCCGTCTTCGACTATGCAAGGACTATTGGGCACACAAGAATTTGGGACCCTTTTGAAAGGTAAAGAAAGCGAATTATACTAAAAAAAATCTACTGTTTTTCTTGTCGATCGATCTTAAGTCAAAATCAAGTCAAAGGTTATGGAAATTTTATACCTCTAAAAGAAAAAAAGGCAAAGTTTGAATTGATTTTGTCTTAGTTTGGTTAAATAAAATCGACATCATTTTGACCTGGGTATGTCCTTAAACTGCAACCCGACTCACCGGAGGACGGGCAGCAGCGTACTTTTGGTTAACGGTGGTTAGCGTTCTGCGATTCTCAAGCCGCCTGCCAAGCATGGGGATTATGGCAACACCCCTCTATTACGGAAAGGCCTTTGTCCAGCAGTGGACGTTTTATGGCTGATGACATGCTGTGTCAAAATGATGACCATATTGTCTAAAATTTTAAGACGAAAGTAAGTTTTATTTTAGACCGGTAACTGTAACTGTGCCGACATAAATGTTTTGAAAATAAACGTGAGAGAAATTGTCGATCCTTCGGGGCCCCCTGAGGGCACGAGCCCCGTGTGCGCTTATGGTACACGTATGCTTATGGTAAAGACGCTAATATCCACAGAATTTGATTCCGCAAAAAGCCTGTCTGCTCTGTGTTGCTCTCTTTAACTGATCGGAGGTCAACTTCGAGGTACGGTCGTCTTCTTTTTGCTTAGTACCCAAATTCTTGTTTATTCTACCGTCTACGCATCATGTCGGTGAATTCCCAAAATTTTAGAGAACATAAATTGAACGTTGTAAATAGACCTTCTTGTAAAATTGATTGATTTGGAACTGTTTACTATTTGGCTAGAAACCACAGGTTTTGACAACCATAAATACACCGTCCAACCTTGACGCCATAAGACGTACGTGACGCGATTGTATTCTACCACTGAAAATCCTGATATCCAAAAGCATCTTACAGGTCCTCAATCATTTTTGAGTATGTTTTTGAAGTGCCTAGCGGAATAACATGGCTAATGAGACTCACCAGCGAAAGCCTTAATAAATGAGCGCAAATCAGCAATGTCTTGGAATTTGTTTTGTAACTCAGCTCTTGATGCTGCTACAATGATCATGGCTGCGGTCAGTGGCTGGCATTATTTGTTACCACTAGGAGAGCGTCTCGCTCGTTTCGTTACAATTTAAGCACCACCATAAAAAAGTATATAAAATAAAATACAAGTAACTTAAAAAAAAACATCCGACCTCATATTAATATGAAACCACCACGAGAGTACACCCTTAACAAACAAAAAAAAGAATTATCAAAATCTCTCCACAACTGACGGAGAAATCGGTGTATATACATACAGTTGGACAGAGAAACCTCCTCGATTAACTGGGATGACTTTTTTTTCCAGTTATTTTAATTTTAAAAGCAAACTGCTGAACCAATTTTGATGAAATTTCTATGGGACTAATCTGAAAACATATCCTTTTAAATAAAACATAAAAAATCTAAATCGGATTATAAATGACGAAGTTCTGAGATTACAAACATTTATAAAAACATACAACTGAATTGAGAACCTCCTCTTTTTTAGATGTCGGTTAAGATGGTTATAGTTAGGGTCAAAAACCAACTCCTGATTGCATTATGACGATGATGCTCACCTGAACACCCATATCCCCAGATGTGTAACTATTATGTGTAGCCATATAAAAAAATATACGAAAGGATTGTAATATCCAGACCGATGAAAGTCTAGAGACAATCCAAATGCTCAAAACCACTACCAGTCGGCAGCTTACCCAGCATGCTGGCGGAATTTGCTACAGGTCATCTAAAGACAGAAACTGATAATACGTATTTACACACATAAATCATGTACTTAGTACCTAGTTATATTAAGTATATTTTTTCTGTGATTATACAATAACAGTTAAACATAATAAAATACCCTCATTGGGCTGCCGGGTATACGCCTGTGACAAAGTTATCTAGTAACTAGACAAAGTAATATGTTACCTGTATTGTAGAAAAGGAATAAAAAAGACACAATTTAGACAAGTAGATATATTTATAAGTTAAACAATCAAACGATATAAAAACTTTAATTATATACATTTTAAACTTAAAAAAAACAATTTAAAGTTGTGGTCAAGCACGTAAAACAATAGTTATTATTGATAACTTAGGTAGTTCAATAATCTTTAATAAATTAGTGATAAATAACCTCTTAACTATACTCGTATTCATAAACAAACGGACTCAACTGACAGATTGAAATGTTACTTTTCAAAATAATGCTGCCTGCTAAAAAGCCGTAGTGATGGATATTGTCAAGTTCATATCGTTCAAAAGAACTATTCAATAATTATTAAGTGCCGGCAAACATTTAAAGTGCTGCCAGTGAAAGTGCAGGTAGAAAAGGAACAACATATTGTGTTAAAAAGTTGTTCTGTAAATTGCTACAGGGAAAGTAACATTATTTTGATGATTTATAACCTTGCAAAGATTGAAATCGTACATAAGTAAGGAACTACACCTTCTACAAAGATTAATATAAATATATCGAAGTAGATCATTGGTATGAAATTATTAAGTTTGTTAACATAACTTCATAAGTTAATAAAAAGATTAAATTTCTTAACATATGTTAATAAACTTAATATTTTTATCGCAGCACTATTTAAAATTTGCCATACAATACTTTGCCAGCAATACTCGAAATGTCAGTTTAGTCCGTTTAATTAAGAATCCGAGTATAAGTACATCGCAAAAGCTTCCTAGAGCTAACCTGAGTTCGTCAACCTAACAGCCACGGGAACTATTGAAGACTGGTATAAGAAAATCAGTTACTGCAACTGTTTTCATTTCCTTGCTTAGCCAAAACTAGTGTTTTTTCTTCTTTATCAGGTTCTATTTTCACTTTGTGCGAGTTTCCAGCAGTCGATAAGCAGGACCGCAAGGCTTCCTGTGCTAGATGCGTGTCACGATGTGGCGGGCGAGCTATCTCGTTAAATAGGTCCATGGCATCACATAAAGTGCTTATTGCTTCTTTTGGTTTCTCGGCCTCCATTAGTTTTGCACCTTTCTGTAATTATTGATTACTATTATTCATCTATTAACCATCTAATATTATATTACACTATAATGTTATCAAACATTTACTATCGTTTAATATTGATCTAAGAAGCACTGTTATAGAGACCGCGTTAGCGCGATTTCGGTTATAAGAAGCCAAATTAGAATCATCTATAATAATATACTGACTGACTGACTGACAGACAACGCACAGCCCAAAGCGCTGGTTGTACAGACTTGAAATTTGGAGGGTGTATTCGACTCGATGCGTGGGGGTTTACTAAGAAAGGATTTTTAGAAATTCGACCTCTAATGTGGGAAAAAGGGAGAAACGTTTGTATGAAAGTCCTTTGTTTTTGGATTTTTAGTCACGAAATTTTGGATTTAGATAGTTCATTTAAAATAAAAAAAATGCTTTTTTAAATATTTTTTTGACAGGGTCGATTTAAGGGGGAATGTTTTATGGAAAGTTCTTTGTTTTTTCAAGTTATAGTGATGAAAATAGATAGGTAAAAAGTGGTGAATTTTGGGAGCGGGACTAATTTCTTCCGTACGCGGACGAAGTCACGGGTGACCTCTAGTTTATTTACATAATAGTAAAAAAAAAAAATTTTTTATATACAATAGATACCTGATGGGCTAGGTGTTCGCCTGGTGGTAAGCATCACGCCTGCTGCCCATAACAATAACAACAGTGGCAAATGTATAAAGAACAAAATCGTGCGCTGTACTCTTTGATTATATAAGAGAGAGCTAGATCCTCCAAGGCTGTACTGCACAGCTAACGTCGCCCTGAGATAATTATTGGATGTCAAATCTCTTCATGCCCTGTAATTTCTCTGGTGACATTTCCCTTGAAACTGAAATACGGAAACTGAAAATGAAATGCTTGCTTACTACTGATTGACTTGACTTTGATTGTTAAAGGTCTAACAATATATGTAAATAATGACCACAAAGTTATTCAAATAAAACCCACTAACAGAACTTGGTGCAAAGGTGCTTAAAGCTGGCCGCATTTCCAAGCTGGATAGCAATGGCCAATCTTTGTATCAGGTATGACCCGAAGCGGGACTTTCCGGTTGTTTCTCTTAACATAACCTAATATCTTACCGTACAGACTCTAGGCTTCAATAACTGTATCAAACCCTACACAATAATGACATCTAGGTTTTGATATGACAGAAAGTGTATTTGTAGATTTTAAATATAAAATAAGCTAAATTTAAAAAAGCATCTTAATCTGACCTGATAATCAGCCACACATCTGTCCACAGTCTGCAGGTTAATCTTGACAAGCTCTGAGTCGATGTTTATAGAACATTTTGCACAGCGACTCGGTAGGCGTGCTGGATTGGCACGGTATTTCCAAGAACATGACATATTGGGACACCTGATCAACAACAAAACAATACAATTAGTATCCATCTATATTTACTTTGAAAACCGGTTGTATCATCATCATCATCATCTTCCTTCTGATTGCACCCACGAAAGACCCAGATGGGTCTGATTGATATTGTCGTTACAACGCAACGGTCTGGTTGTCTGCTGACGGCTCTCATGATGCACCTCTACTCCGAAAGACGTCCACTGCTGGACGAAAGCCTCCCCATTAATAGGGAGGGGTTGCCGTAACTACCACGCTTGGCAGGCAGCTTGGAGATCGCAGAATGCTCATTACTGTTAACCAAGAGGATGCTGCTGCCCGTCCTCCGGTGGTCCTGGATTCAGTTTTAGGTCATACCCAGGTCAACCCCATGTCTTGATGCATAATGGGAAGCAAACATAGCTGGTTTAATCATTTAAATTTTTGTCAGAGTAGAACTTCATCTATGCAGAAATCTATGCATACCTAAGATAGACTTGTCCTTCTTGCATCTGTTTAAGTGTCGGCCAGTCCTCTACACAAGCCGGACATTGACACTTGAACCAGTAGCGGCAAGCCAGTGACCGCTGTCGATCCTTTACACCACGCACACCGAAGTGAGGACCGTAGTTCTCTGAGACCACCTCTCCCGGAGAAAGTGGACGTGTTGCGGCAAATACTAAGTTTCTGCCGTCAAAATACCTGAAATTTTATAATTTTGAGAAAATGTTGTTTTTTCTATTTGTTTTTTTTTTAGTTTGTTGGTTTGATACCTGGAGACAGCCGGATAGCATTCGTGGTTGAAAAGTGCACCAACGGGGTAAATACCTACTGCAACATACACGGGCTTGGATCCACTGAACATATGCTGGCCCCTGACAGTTTCGTACACTTCATGGGCGTTAAACTGTAGTAGCTGTAAGTTGCGGAGCATAAGCTCACAAATAGCAACTTGATCTATAATAAAGAAAAAAATATTTTACACACAAAATTCACTTAAAATATACTTAACACTTTGGTTAGCTGCGTATGAACCTCTTTTTGTGTTTTCTTTGTCACTTTTCTTAAAAAAATCAGCTTCTTTTAAGCATTCTGTTAAAAACATGGCCATTACAATCCTCTTCAGATAATCGTCCCCCTTTCTGTGGTTCCAGTGCGTACATAAAGAGTATATTTGAGCTGCTTTCAGTTCCAATGCTTCTTCAAAACTCACTTTATCTTTTACATTATTTTCAATACTTTCATCTCTTAAATTCTTTTCTGCGAAGTTTTTTAGACTTTTTTTGGAACGATTCAATCTCTCTTTTCTGCTCTTCATTTTTGATTTCTTAGCCACTCCTTCGACATCGTTAAGTACAGTTGCCTCTACGGTCTTAATTTCATTTGATAGAAATTTTGAATGTATTGCTAAGCTTGTTTCTAAGCCTGCTTGGGTCACCATTCGAAGAGCTATGTGACTTAATATGGACATTCCAGAGCCTAAAAATAAGCGTAAAAGTTGAAACTATGAACAATTAATCTGACAGTGCATTTTTATCACACATAAATATATTACAGATAAACATGAAACCTACCTATGAAAAGGTCTAGGAACGGACATTCGTAAGCGTGAAAGGTAGAAACAGCCACGTCACGACATTGTATAGAACAGAAAGCAACACTTGAGCATTTAGGACACCAAATTGGAGCAGAGTCTTCACAATCTATCAACCTATTGACAAAATTAATAAAATTATTACATTCTGTCCATTAAGCTAATTGTTTTCTGATAGCTCATGCAAAGTTGACATAACATTGTAAAGCAACTAGCAAATTATATCCTATACAAATAAATTCTTTTGATCTAGCATTACCCTTTACAATGTTATGTCTACTGTCGACGTAATCTGGTAAAAAGGTATTGCTAGATAAAACGAATTTATTTTTATGGGATATAATTTGATTGTTACTTTACAACAACTTTATAAACAACTTATGTGAATGCATTGTATATATGTCATCAGCTTTGCATAAGTTGTCAAAAAGCGATTAACCTAATGGACAGAGAATCACTGGGACAGAGTTTAAGTCACTGAATTTACTTACTTCCAAACGAAAAGTTTTTATTTACTTATGCATAGTGTAATGAATAGGTATCAAGTATAAAAAAAAAACAGTGCAAAATAAATATCACTATTTAGGTATAGAAGATCCAACTAATTACAATCATAAAGTACTTACTGTATTCTTTATGATTGCATTGATTGCGGGTGAAACCGCTGGGCATATCTAGTATGTTTATTAAATATACGAAAGTTTGTCAGTATGTGTGTGTGTATGAGTATGAGTGATACCTATTCACGCGAAAACGGCTGAACAGATTTGGACAAAACTCAGCTTATTTCCCGGAATAACAAATAGGCTACTTTTATCATTGCCATCACTATTTTTCATAAATACTGGTGGACATTTACACATTGCGCCATCTAGTCCAAAATAAAATATTAATAAATAAATAAATATCGGAGGACATTTTTCACACAGCGCCATCTAGCCCCAAACTAAGCAAAGCTTGTAATATGGCGACATAATAATAGTAGGGATAGTACGTTACCTTTTGAAACAGTTCAAGCAGTGAGATCCGTAGTAATCGGAGAGAAGACATGCAGCGTAAGGACTGTCTACGAGTAACACGTCGCCTGTTCTTATTGGCGAGTCGGCCACAGCAAATCGACCCTATGGAAGGTACATTAGTTTACTCGCATTACGTCGTCAGCCATAAAACGTCCACTGCTGAACAAAGACCTCCCCTTTAATAGAGGGCTGTTGCCATAATCACCACGCTTGGCAGCCGGCTTGGGGATCGCAGAATGCTCACCGCCGTTATCCAAGAGGACGCTGCTGCCCGTCCTCCGGTGGTTTTGGTTGCAGTTTAAGGACATACCCAGATCTACTTACTTGCATTATGGATAAATCTATAACAATACCGCTTTCCTGACGCATTGTCCCAAGTACTTTACAAGAACCAGGAAACCGGTAAAAGTTTTTTTATTAATTTTCATGTCCTTGCTTTTGTCGTTCTTTATATCCTTGGAGGAGTTAGCTCGTTATAATAATAGATTAATAGAAAATATTATGTCGAACGAGAAGTTCCAACCTTTAGGTTGGCTTCGGAAATTAAGACCATTGATTCTACTTTTGTCTAGTGGGTCCAATAGAACTTCCTAGTACTCCTGCCTCCACTATTTAGTTGTGGGTAGACTTATTAGGATTTTATGAATGCTATTTATATTCACCAGATTCAGACCAAAAGCAAAAAATATCTCAATAAATATGATGTTTTTGACCTTTAAGTTTGGTTTTAAACAAGTTGACTACCGGACCAGAAATACCGGAGGACGGGTAGCAGCGTCATCGCCGTTAACGGTGGTGAGCATTCTGCGATCCCCAAGCCGCCTGCCAAGCGTGGGGATTATGACAACGCCTCCCTATTAAGGGGGAAGCCTTCGTCAAGCAGTGGACGTTTTCTGGCTGATGGGTGGGGTAAGTAACAAGTTGTAACAGTCATACAGTGCAACCTTAAGTTGATTATAGGGGAGGAGGTCATATACTAACCTTAGTTTCTTCCTCACAAATTTTAAGCAGCTTGGACAGAGATGGCATGTTTTGTTTAGCTCCACCAGTCAGCGACACACCTGAAGACATTTCATGTAAGGCCGTTTGTCCACCGACGCCGTCACCGAGACGTCAACAAGAACGAGATGACGTCGCCGAAGTAGCGGAACACAGATTACTATAGCCGCGTGTACGGACGAGCGGTGGAGCGTCTCGGTGACGGCGTTGGTGGACAAACGGCCTAAGTCTGTCAATATAATCTGCGTAAATTAAACTTAGCATTGTCATTCCAGCATGGCAATGATTGCTGCGCTGGACAAAAAAGGAGAATCTAATGTTTTTATTCGCTTGTTTGTTTATATAGTTCTAAGAACTAATTGTGAGAATCGGAATCATACTAAGGTTATGTATAACTGTGTACAAAGGATTTATAAAGAAAGCAATTATCAACTGTCATTGTTCTTAATATGTAGTTAAGTAGTAAGTAGTAGTTATTGTTCTTAATAAACTTAATAGATTTATTAGCACCGATTGGTCATGTAAATGAATGTTACAATTACCAATCTTATCAGGCGGATGTCTGGGCTTCACACTGTAGTCCAAAGAAGAGATATCTTTGTTCAGTTGAGTGTTTGCTTCTTCATTATTTCCTAGCAATCTTCCTGCGAGTTCGTATGACACCTTGGCTCTAGTTGGTTCACCAGTCTCTACAAAATTAAATAGTTTTCAAGACTCAAGTTTGTTTCATGAAAAGGTTTCAAGGTTATTGCTGAATATAGATAGAAAAAGATTTACGACGCCATAGTCATTAAGCGTATAATGTAGGTCATAAATATTAAAAAAATTACATAATAAAATACAAGTGAAGCCGCGATAAAAGTTAATCTGGCTTAAACCTTTGTCTTAAGCCTTTCTTTTCAAATTTGTAACTAGATGGATAATAAAGACTCAACACAGATTTACTATTCTGTAGCTCCAAGTTTATTAATAAATCCCTTACGGTTTATGTTATACTATGTTAAAGTTTGGTTGGTAGCAGCCAGTGATAAAATACCAATTTTTATTATTTATTATTTATGAAACAAATAATTAAATATTAAATAATTAATATTTGCCAGTAATTAAACACCCAGCAGCTAAATCCTCGAAGGAAGCAGGAGAGACGTAGCAGCGTTCAATACGTCAAGTTGGTCAAGAAGGTCAAAATATGAAATTTCGCTTACCTTTGTAACAGTGTCCCATTCGCCAATAGTACTGCGCACGCATTTTGGCCGGCAGCCGTTCCTTAAGAGCCAGCTTTAAGTCTTGAAGAGCTGCTGTTGGGAGGTTAGAACGAAGGAGAATTTCCGAACGAAGCCACAAAGACAAGGCAAGGGATACTCCGCCTTCTATAAACTCATCTTCGCCTAAAAAAACAAAAGATTAGACAAAAACATTAACGTGATTTTGTTTTTTTATTGTTTTAAGATGCTCAAACTCTTTTCTTGGAAGACCAGTCGTAACAAAGGAAGACAAAGTGGTGACGGGTCCCGTTCGGTGGACCTGGGTGTGTTCTAGAATTGCATCCAGAACCACCGAAGGATGGGCAGCAGCGTCCTCTAGGTTAATGGCGGTGAGCATTCTGCGGTTCCCAAGCAGCCTGCCAAGCGTGTAGATTATGGCAACCCACAGATCATAAATAGCCTGTGTTGATGGCTTGTGAACATAATTTCTCCTACAAACACGACTCACCATTGCGGGCAGGGGACGAGGTAACGTTCTAGGCTTGCGATTGGCCAATCACTGGGATGACGCAATCTGAGATATGAAATACAATGAGATTCTGACGTACTCGCAGGTGCGGGTACAGTGTGGTGCAGCAGTGGTTTTTAAACTAAAATTTTCGTTTGAGGGGAAGTCGGACGAGCAGTCAACAGGATTTATAGTCTTTGTAGCAACCCCTCCCTTTTAAGGGCGAGGTCTTCGTCCAGCATTGGACGAAGTCTTCTGGCATATGACAGCCTGATAGCTCAGTTGGTAGCATGTTTGCCTTCAGAGCTGTAGGGCGTGGGTTCGATCCCCACCCAGGACAAAAAAGTTTGTGACGTACATCGATGTTTGTTCTGTGTCTGGGTGTTAGTAGTATGTATTATAAGTATGTTATGTATTTACGAAAAAAATATGTGTATAAGTATTTTATCAGCTATCTAGTTTCCCTAATACAAGCTTTGCTTAGTATAGGGCTAGATGGCGCTGTGTGTAATAAATGTCACCACATTTTTTTTTATATAAGTGAGTGTGATTGTGGGCTCTGTTCAAGTATAGTGATCATTTGATAGGATTTCCAACGTTGTACCGACAGCAAATAAGATGACGATAACTATATTGCACCTTGACTTAACTCGGATTAGTATTGTTTGGTATAAGCCCAGATGACCTATATTATAATACTATACTATAAAGTTCACACTAGTGCTGTCTATTACCAAAATTATTCTATGAATTTATTTGCCACATTCTGTTTCTCAAACAGCCTAAATTCAATTCCTTGCCATCACGAACAAAGTGTTTATCATCAATGATTGTTTTGAACATCCGATAAGTATAAGATTTAGCTCTAACTTCTCGTCGAATAACTTCTTAAACTTTCCCCCTGAAGTTTTACAATGAAATGTTCTTCAGGGGGAAAATTAATCATAATATTTAATTTCAGTAATCAAAGTCAAAAACATTTTGCGGGTACTTGAAAAACACGCGCGTAGGTAAAAACCAAGCAATATATAAAGTTCCTATGAAGTTCTTCAATTGAGATTGAACAAAATGCTTTTGTGAAACTTTTGCTCGCGATTTTGTTTTTATTGGTCACCGTAGATTGATCAAGTTTTTAGATTGAACATTCTTATGATTCGCAAAAATAGTCACCAAGTTAAGTAGTGTGCAAGCATTACTGTGTTTTGGTTTAAAGACAGGTTTGTTATAGAACTACTATAAGAATCACTGTCCTGACTTAATGACTGACTGACAGACAACGCGCAGCTTTTGTAGTGGTAGGACTCTATTGCAGAGTCCGCCTGTGTAAGTAACACACTTTTGCCAGTAATTCAATCGCCAAGCAGTAGTGTGCAAGCATTACTATGTCTCGGTTTGAAGGGTAATGCTAGCAGAGAAATTACTGGGCATGAAGAGATTTGATATCTAATGTCATAAGATGACGAGCGCAATGCAGAACGCCGCAGGATTTTGTTCGCAAGTTTATAATTCTAGCACTGCCACTGTAATGGGCCAGCGTGTTGCTTACCATCAGGTGAACGTAAAGCTCGTCTCGTTATTATGTGGCATAAAAAGGGTCTGATTTTTATACGCTTAGGTTTCCAATGATTAGCTGATCTTCCGCGCCTCAGCGGCCACTGTCTAACAACATAGATAAAAAACAGAAGCGAGACGTCGTCGACGCGCTTATATAATGTTTTGTATGATTTATATTTCTTGTAAAATAATCAATTGTATTTCAATTTAAAAAACGAATTCAATAGGGTTTTTTGCTCGTGGTTCTACCGCATAGTCCTACCAGAAGGACCACGTGCAATTCCTGTTGCCGTAGATCTACCAGCCCGTGGTTCAACCGTGTGGGTTCAACCAGTAGGATCACGGGTCAGTGTTTTTCTTTTTCTTTCTCAGCGCTTTCAACTTTTTATATTCGGCAACAAAACCCGAATGAAACAAATTTAGGTGTACTCATCGTATTCATAAATTTCATAAAAAATCTAATCTGCGCTGCGTTACTAAGAGAAAACAATGCGACCATCTTGCTAGTTACCAGTCATAGGTGCTCTCAGAACGGCTTGACTGGCTAGAGCTAAAGCCTTCGTGATGTCTCCTTCTTGTAGAGATTTCAGAGCAGCCACCCTCCGTTCTATAGAAACTTTTGTACTCTTGCCACGGCTTAAGGGCTGAATCCTTGAGAACACTTCTGTTAGCGCACTCAGCATCTGCAAAAGTCATTAAACTCAAGAATAAATTGGATACCATCTGAACATAAATTTAGCCCATTTTCAAAGAAACTTTTTAAAAGTGACAGAACTGGTTTAAATTGATTAAAAAAAACATAGAATAATAGTTATTTATGATACTAGTGCGGTAAGTTGGTTTTTACCAAAGACATTTCTCTGGTTTTTACAAACGAGTAGATGAATGTAAGCCGTCGACTCAAGAGTTTATAAAAACCAATCCGCACGAGTGTCATACAAAATTTTACAACACATTTGCGAGAAAACAGTAACAATTAAGCAAATATTATTATTTTGTTTATAAATATCAGTCAGAAAGTCGCAACTAAATACTTCAAACTGGCAAATGCACAAAGTGCAACGCCAGAACGAGGAAAGAAGAAGAAAAGTCAATGGTGTTTCTAATAATTATGAAAATGGCGTGAATTTGCAAATGGAGCCACGTGCTCGTGGTGAAAATTAGAACTATATATTTCGTTTCATTTTCTCTTTAGTATTAAAGTTAAACAAACGTATTGAGCAAAAGCACTTCCAAGGAGGTTCGATTATTTAGCTTATTTATTCTCGTAATGTGAAACTCCTTAAAAACCTCCTCATTATATATTTTTATGGAAATAAAAAAAATACCGTAAAGTTTACGCACGGAGCTATATACAACTAGGCGTGCGGTGAAATAGGTTTACCGCACGCCTAGCTGTTTTACCGCACGCCTAGTTGTATGGTGCGTAATGCTCAACTTTCGAACGATGTATACATGCCTCGTAAATGCATTTTTCGAGCAAATGTGTTGTAATAGTACATTATGATACGAGTGTGCTATGTTGGTCATTACACTAGAGGCGGTATTATGCGTGAGAGCCGCAGGCGAGCGCGATAAGGAAGCCGAGAGTGTATTGAAACATAGCACAAGAGTTTCATACGACTGTTTTCATCACACTTGCGAGGAAAAAACTTTTTTTGATAATAATCAACCACACAGAGAAAACGTAAACAAACATTTGTGGAAAATGGCGCCCAAACCAGCAATGCGCGCGCAGGTTGACATTTACTTCAGCGGCATAAGAACTCTTTGTTGGTATTACAAAAAAAACTGTAAGTACTACCGGCTATATTAAGAGTGCTTCGTATATATACGTCTAATAGCAGTCACGTACAAGCTTGACTTTACCGGCTTATACCTATTATAGCACAAGTGCCGTAATGTAAAGTAAAAAGCACGTGTGCGTAATAGCTTGGATTATGAGCCTAAACCGATGCAATAAGATCCACTTTACGAGCAAGGGTGATGAAAAATGAATAATGTGTTGTTAAACGAATTTGTATCTCATTATGTGATACATGGAGAGATAGCTAGATCATCCAAGGATACATGTTACAGACAAATTAGCAATAATGATAAGCTCCCGGAGTGAATTATTTTTAAATTCAATGCGATGTAAACGAGTTCGTCCACTTTTATACAAACAAAAACACAACAAAAATAAAGCAAGGTCTGCAAAAACATAATGAAATGTCGTTAGCCGTTTTTAACACTAAGGGCCGCTTGCGTAACAGTCCTTAAATGCGTTTAGCCGATCACTTAAATGCATTTAGGCGACTAATCACGTTTAGCATCTTGCAAAACAAAAAATAAACCCTTAAATATGTTTAGCGAACTGTCAAAATTAAACACTCCGGAATGACCGTTTAGCGAAATTTAAATGTGTTTAGCGCCATATTGAATGGTCAGCTGTTCTTGGTTATTTTGTATTTTCGTGTAAATAATAAAGAAACATCATTTGTGATGTTCTGTATCGGTGTAGTTGCAATGTTTTGTTTAAAAAAATATTACCTATAGGTATAAACCATCTACAAATTCTACAATGGATATGTGGGACATCTCAGATGTTGAAGAGATGTGAGAGATGTTTTTAGCCAGACCATTGTACCAAGGCAACTATTTCCGAGGTCAAGATTATTTGACGACTTTTTTGAAGATAAATTTCATATTTCACACCACAGGTGATTTTGCTACTAAAAATAGACGTCATGTATTAAGGTACGTACTATATAATTATATTATGTACCTACTCATATTTAAATAAAATACCATACACTTTTTATTCAATATTCCTATAATAATTTACTACTATACCAGTGAACAAAGCATTGAGTTCCTGGAACAAAGGCTTCACGGTAACTTAACGAAAACAAAAAAACAACAAAGCAGTCAACACATGGCATTATTTGAAGTTTGCAATTAAAATGTATTCTGTTCTACGTAAACAAATCAAAAATGTGAGTGCTTGACTATGCTTGACGATGGTTTGACGGAAAAAAACATTCAATGCGTCGAACGGACCGCATGTGGTCATTTTATGGGACGCGCTAAAAACGATTAGTTAAATAGCATCGGAAAGCGTCTTACGCAAGGCATCGCTAAATGCATTTAGGCAAAATGTGTTTAGGCAGCTAAACGTGTTTAGTTAAATGAAATTAAAGACCATACGTTATGCAAGCGGCCCTAAGTCTAACGAACCCTGAATTTCGAGGACTTGTGTTTCGTGGAGGCGACACGCTCATATTAAAAACCTTCTCACCAATCAATATTTTTGTATGCCTGTACTTACAGAGTAACATTTATAATAATTAATGTAAGTATGTTTAATTTAATGAAATCTTAATATTTTAAATTGTATTGTTATCGTTAATTAATTGTAAGTGGTGTATTTGCCGTTTTAATTAATAATAATAATAGCGCTCGTGGGTTAGCTTGTCTAGGTGATTGTAAACGATCACCGATGTTAAGCAACGGACGGTCTGTTCAGTCTTCGGATGGGTGACCGTGAGTGGCATTTATTTCTGAGCGCTACCGTGGATCGGATGACACGTTAAATTGTTGGTCCCGGTTGTTTGTTTTCGTTTCTATAACAACGACCGTCAGCCATGTCAGTGGCCTTCGGGCGGCACATTAACTCTGACACTAGGGCTGGCCACTCAGCCTACGAACTTACGAACTTACTTACTTGGCAATGCTTTCGCATGGCATAACCTTAAGTCACTTACTTACTTAATTAATAATAAAAAATAAATAATATAGCCGTCAAAATTCTAAAGTCCCGTTTCATTCTACAAGGTAATGGAATGCATCGTCCTAGGAAGTCAAAGGCAAGAAGACCGTGTCCGCAATACCATTTCCATTCCTGACAGGTATGACAGACGTGAAAAGCACAGACGTGAAAAGCAAATCTGCTACGCTCAAATGGGATTGGTTGGCCCAAATATTCAGCCAAACGCACTAGCACAGGTGGCCAAAGCTTTCTACAAAGTGAATGCCTTCGAACAGTCAACCCCTAGGGCACTCTCCGACAAGATAGCGTTGCAAAATCGGGAAGTCTAAAGAGAATTGGACGGTGCTTGGTATTAGTGTATTCATGTTTGCCCTTATTTTTATAAATATTTATAGTAGTGTAGACAGTCACTATGTCGATAACATAGGTTTATGTGTACTACGTGGTCGGTAAAAAAACAGTCGCACAAAACAAAGAAGCTACTATATAAAACTTCTATCAAATATGGGCTCTACTTATAAACGTTTCTTAAGTTAACAAACATCATTTAACTTTTGCGCAATAAAAAAATAAAAAACTACAAAAGGCATGATGACTACAATTTTTTTATTACCTCATAAAAAAGCTGATCATCAATAAAGCCTATCAACGAAAACAAAAATTAAAATAATTCAAAAATAAATAAGTTCTAAGTATTTTAATTTCAAGCTAGACAGAGAGCGCGCTATACTGAGCTATGATGTCAAGCCTCAGGCGCGGCATATAAATGCTATACTAACACGTGCTTTGCGAGAAAGGGATAGAGCATCCCCTCTCTATCCCCACCTAAAACTTTAAACGCTCATATCTCAGAGATTTATCAGCCAATTTTTTCAGTATGTGTAATGTATTTAGTTATATTCATCACTAAGCCTGTTATTTGTCATAAATTAAACATTAGGCCACACGCCTATTAACGTCGCTAAACTTTAATCGGCATTTTAAAGAAAGGCCGTATAATATGTGTATAATCTCGATGAACGTGAGACTGGAGATGATGTAATACTCGTATAAGGCTTAATCTCACATTGATCAAAACGCGATATGATCAATTTCGTGCTGCGCCATGCACTGTAAATATTTGTAGAAACTGTTTATTTTAAACATTCGAATTAGTTTTTTTTGCAAAAATTACAATAGACAATAGACAATATTTTATTTGTAGAAAAAACACATTTTGTACACAAGACAAGACAATATAAACTCATAACAAATTTAAACAGTACAAAATAGTTTTTCGCCACAAACCGGTTCCAACTCAGCATAATGCTGGCTGCGAACAGCCAGCGCTGGCTACACTGAATTATCTTTTTGTGATTTTCTGTGTTCGTATAATATAGTACAAAGTGGTTTTGCTCTATCTTTTTCACACGATTAAGCATCATTTTCGATCTCTGTCAACTCCAAAGATATCAAACCAATTTTGCTAAAGTTTGTTTTGGTATGGACATCAAATAAAGCAAGCAAGTTCGTATAGGCTGAGTGGCCAGCCCTAGTGTCAGAGTTAATGTGCCGCCCGAAGGCCTCTGACATGGCTGACGGTTGTTGTTATAGAAACTAGAACAAACAACCGGGACCAACAATTTAACTACAACAAACTACAATGACTACTTAGCCTACTACACAACAAAAAACAAAAGGATTGTATCCAGACCGATGAAAGTCTAGAGACAATCCAAATGCTCAAACCCACTACCAGTCGGCAGCGTACCCAGCATGCTGGCGGCATTGCCACGCTGGATGGCAATGCTTATGCGTTGAGCCAAATAAACGCCAGCATTTTGATCACGCGTCGCGTCGACCAGGCGCTCGGATATGTTTTTGAAAAGATGATGAGCTCCCGGTCCCCACGGACCCAATGTCTCAACACCAAACGGCTCAAATATGTAACCTCTGCCGAGGTTAGCATATTTGCGCCGCTTGTGCCGCTCCGCCGAATTTGCCGCCGCACCAGCCCTACTCTGTGTCTCAGGAAGATGTGACGGTGCCAAAGTATCAACACAAGTTGCGTCCCATACAAGGGGCCGTCCCATCTTCCAAGGCACAAGTGTCATACCGTCAGGTCTTTTGCCATCGTCACGCGCAAGGCCGCTCGGTTCGAGCACAGCTGCAACATTGGCGGTGGATAAAGCCCGGCGTATGACATCATTCAGGCTAGCGTGGCGGCCGATCCGACCAGCGCTTCTTGAGCAAGAGAGACCATGGTGACCGAGCTGATCGACAGCAGTACCACACTGGCACCCAAGCGCAAGCTGACAGCTAGACGAAATGCGGTTGGGTCCAAAAGGCTACCAGTGTTAAAGGAGGGAATAGCCTGCAACCAAAGACCTGATTCCCATACAGAGACAGCAAGGATACGAGCGCGATCTGCGACGCTAGTACACGTATCTAGAAGAGATTTCCGTGCTAGTTCACAGATCGGCCCATCCCATAGTCTCTGCGAAGACAAAGTCCTCGGAAAATCAGTATTTGGGCAAGCCTCCCTCCAAACATTCTTGGCCTCATTCAAATGAGCTACTACTACACCGGAATGGCCTAAAGAGGGAAGAAGGATTTTTTCAATTAATTTATGTGTACTATGAACTGAGGACAAGAAAGCTGGTAGAGCTACACTTGAAATTTTGCGGATCCCTAAGCCTCCTAACCTTACTGGTAGTGAGGCTTGTGACCATGTCCTGTCATTCATGTCAACATTCAAAACCGATATTAGTGTTTCCTTTACGACATTGTCTAAGCTCGAAAGGAGCTCACCGTGTTTCCACAGTGGACTACATCGTAAAGTGTATATAAATTTTGGCACAAACAGACAATATTTGATAATGGTAAACGCCATGTGGGCGTTAATATTGAGTAACCTCCTGGAGGCACTCATAAAATTTTGAATTTTTTCTTCTACGAAAGGTGAAAAAGACTCATCTAAAATCGGTGAACCCAGTAGGCGAAGAGAACATCTATCCACAGATTTGATGTTTGGAGCCAAATCATTAAATTTTGCAATAACCAAATCTTTGTTCGGACATGAATCGCAAACATAGAGTTCGCATTTTGAAAAGTTTAGTTCTAAGCCAATAAGACGAAATTCGTCTATGAGAATTTGCAAATCATTTAGGACAGTGCTCACATCACCTCCTAAGGTTCCGTCATCCAAATACCAAACATTAAGTTTGGATTGGAGACGTTGAATAATTGGATGAATGGCCAGGCTGAAAATGGCGGGACCGAATGGATCACCCTGTTGGCAGCCTACTGAAGATAACAAAACATTGTTTTGGTATGTTAATTTTGTGGGATTGCCGTAGCATTGCCAAAGAAAGTTGAAAACGTCTGGAATTTTGTCTTTGATTTGTGTCAACAGGGCGCCTCTATCGACCGAATTAAAAGCATTTTTGACATCCACCTTTAGTAGCACCTCTCCACAATTTTGATCCAAAAAAGTCCGGAGAGAATGAACAGCAGCCTCACACCCACCTCGCGAACCAAAACCAAGCTGTATTGGTTGGAAAAGGCTACTCAAAAGAGCAACCTTTTGCCTACAGCCTGCCTTGGCCGCGAGGCGACGGTATGTGGTGCCGACCGCAATAGGCCTGATGCCACCATCTTTTTTGATAAGTGCGCATAAATTTGCGCCGTACAAAATTTCGATAACGTCACTATTGACTCGTCCCGACAACATAAGACTTACCAAAGCTGTAAGGTCTTTTAAGAGGGTCTCGCCCACCTCACCAGAGCTAAAAGATAGAAGATCTTTTAGATGTTGAGGTGTTAGGCCATCAAGGCCGCCAGCTGAGCCACTCTGAAAAGACGCCACAGCCGTTGCAATCTCCTGAGTCTGGACATCAATGGCAACGTCATCAGGTTGTGGTGGCTCAGGGAGGTGGAGGTTTGCCGCCGCAGGTGGATGTTTGTCACGAAGTGACTGAACCGTTTCTAATGTGTGGGGGGCAATGGTGTCGCTCGAGAACAAGACACGTGCGGCGCCTTTGATATCACCATCACTCATTTTGTTCTCTACTAATTTAAAAGTAACCGAATCGTCAGATTTTTTTGAATTTTGATTATTACGCCTTTTAGGCGGAATAATATTAGCAAGACCTAAAAGGTTCTCTTCCGATACTTTGTACTTTACACAGTTTTCCTTTACTCTAGTGGTAAGGGATTTTTTGTTAGACGGGTCCGAATGAACGTAAAGCACATTGTATGGAAAAGAGAGGAGATGTTCCCAGGCCTGCTTTGAATTTTGGGTAACGGCATTCCGAATAGCAAAAGATAAACTTTGGGCAACCGAAATTCGAGCACCACGCGGGATGCGTTTTAAAATCGGAATAGAATTTTTTAATGAGCTTAAAACCTCCCAAAATGGTTTGGCAAGAGTAGCAGTGCTCATTGAACTGCTACTGGCTACGTTTGAGCCTGAAATTGGAGCCGAAAGTGGAATTTCATGAATTTTGTGACATCTGGTCTTGTGAATTTTGAGGCCTTTTTGGCCTTTAAAAAACTTGGCCTGGGGGCACTCTGTACACTGTATCATGTCCTGTTGCGACACCACGTTGATTTTTGATACTGCATTTCGCCCAGAAGGGGTCGAAGATGCCATGTTACAATAAAAATCTTATCTCTTAAAACTTAGATTCCATAGAGCAGAGTAATATACTGGGAATAGAGGGCCCTCTCATCAGTTTTTAATGCCACCCAAAATCTAAACGTTAGCAATAGCAGATGTTGGTGAACTTCTAAAAGATGGTGCTAGGATCGCCAGATATCACAGAATAAATAATAGTACATCTGCTATTGCTATACTTACCTATACTATACCTACATACCTATACTAAGCTTATATAGATATAGGCGCTATAGGTAGATACATATTAGATGGGCAAACTAAAACCACATAATTGCACCTTTGGTCACTTCAATATATTTTATTCAGCTCGAAAATTACAACACTACTGATAACATTAAAATATAATTATTAGTTCATGAGCACATAATATACACACTGCACTAAAGTCAAAGTTCAACTAGACGAAACTGTAGACGAATAACTGTTCATTTCACGGGGAGGCGAACAAGCAATTACTAATGAAAAAATAATTATTATTACTGTACTCGACGTAATTGTAAAGAATTATTAGAATTTAGACTGGAAAATAAACCCAACCGAAAAATTTAGTAATTTAATTGAAGGATTTGACTTTGACGGCTGTTCAAATGTGACTTTTTTTTCCTCTTGGAAGATTATGACTTCGCACTTTGTGCATTTGCCTGTGTCAATCAGGTATTTATAATTATTATGTACATAATTTTTTTGATGAATTTCAAGTCGAATGAGTTTTAGATATAGTCAAGGTCACACATAGTAAGTCACAGTCAAGTCCATTCATGCCCTAGTTCAGTGGCAACTTGAATGTAGGTTTCTTCGGAGTTTTGGAAACAACACAAAAAGACATGTTTCACTTCAATAAATCACTTGTCGATAATTCCAGGCAAATCTGTTACTTTTCAGGGGTAAAAAGGTAACCTACTTATTTGTTCATTCATGGCCTAAGTAACCTAAGTATCAGCACCATTCCATATTTCATCAAAGCATGTCTATCCATTTCAGCATGAAAAGGGAACAAATAGGTAAACGCACACATATAAACTTTAACTTTTACGGCCTTACTTAAAAACGCCGCTCAAAACTTACTCACTGCTTAAACTTCTCTGTCTTGTTCTTGCATGTTACACTTCACGTCAGAGAGAAGATGGCCGAGCATCTTAAGCAGTGATTAACGGATGAGAAGTTTTTTAAGTAGGACTGTAATTCATACTTATTATTTATTAGACTGGTGTGATTAGCAGTGTGAAACCTATCTATCTTAGAGCTATTCTGGCTAATTTTTGGGCTGTGCAGAAAATATGGGAATGATCTAAATTATTACTTGGTTGCTCTTCATCACTTTCTTGATATTCAACGATTTCTGAAATTTTTCGCATATTATTATGTTCTTCTTTAACATGTTTGCTAAAAGGAAGATCTGCATTAAAAAATACCAACATTAAGAAAATTCTGATATACTGTGCAATAATAAGCAAAATAGTTATTTTAATAGAAGTATAACAGCTATCTAAGTGTAAGATGGATGAAGTCTTATACCGATGTAAAAGTGTATAAGGTGTCACATACAGTTTTAAGTAATAAAACATTTCCAACGTACAAACATGTAAGTGCCTAGATACACAAATTATTGATTAATGAAATCCCGACGTATAAATATACATCTGCGAAGTTACTTACTTTTTTACGCTGGTACCTCAAAAACTACAATCACATAGCACAAAAGTTAATAAAGAAAGCTATTTACCTTTTCTTTAGTATTGATATTTGTACATGGCACCTTTTTTTTTACTCCGAAATCGCTTGCTTGATATTTTTGACGAAAATAATGACTATGCGCGGTCTGCAACTTCAGCGCGCGAACCGCTCAACGTCCGCCGAATAAATGCGTATCGCAGTTACCCCGGCCCGCGCCGCAAAATATCCCGCATGATTGTAGGTAAGTGGCAGATTCATAACTATTCAGCGGGGAATGATAAGAAAAAAAATAGTTACTCACTTATACATCTAGCTTACTTTTTTAGCAACTTAAACAGTTTTTTTCAAAATTCAATATTATAGACTAGCGCATACGTACCTACAGTTCTAAAAAGAATCAGGTGTATAAGTGTGTATCTATCAGATCCACCGGTATACTATATTATGTATACTAAACAGAGTTACACGGCCGAGTACTCGGTTTCCTAAACTTAAAGCCGAGTAATACTCGTTACTCGGTAAAACTAGAATTCGGCGCACCTCTAGAAATAATCATGTCACTCCATTTGATTATTTTCCAAAACTTGTGTTTTTTCGAGTGTTGATGCAAGAAAACGGTGGCGTTTTATTCATTAAGTAGTAATTTACGCGAAAGAGCGTGAGAAACAGATATTACAATGTAGTAAAAAGTCGAAAGTGTCTTTTCGTGTTGTTTCCATATCTCTGAAGAAGCTTGTACTAAAGTTGACTTTCCTAAGACATGACTGGACTTACTAAGTGTGACTTTGACTGTGACTAACTTGTCTTGAAATACATCAAAACCTTGATTAATATTTAGATAATTGATACTAGCAAATGCACAAAGTGCAACGCCATAATCCTCTTAGGAGGAAAAAAGAATAGACACTGACAGCGCTAAGTACCGTCAGTAGCGACATCTATGAGCGGCTTGACGCAGCGCTTGAGGCAGTGCATTGCTTAGATTATGGTGAAATTAAGTTAGATGGCGCGCAAAAAAAAACGGTAGGGACGCGCAAGGTAACTTTCCAGCCGATGTTAGATTCCCTAGTGACGCGACGGACGGTGACGTCTGCCAGACGTCAGGCGGTGACACGGCTTGAACTGCGCCGACTCGCCAGACGGCGCGCCGTTTATTACGTTACTTACTCTATGGCGCCGTTGACATGGAAACAGAAAACAAGAGTGTTTTAGAAAATATGAAATAAAGTAACTAACTAACAATTTAACGTGTCATCCGACCCACGGTTGCGCTCAGAAATAAATGCCACTCACGGTCACCTATCCGAAGACTGACCGGACCGTCCGTTGCTTAACATCGGTGATCGTTTAGAACCACCTAGACAAGCTACCCCACGAGCGCTACTCATTGATATTTATTAAGACATCAAATTGATATTTATTAGACAATCTTTCTTATCTCTGTGATCACCTGTGATGATCACTGATTACACTCTATGTACTAAAACGTAAAAATCTCTGAGCAAACATTTTTTTAACTCCCGACGTACTCGTATCTGTGTATCTGTCTGTGGTATCGTAGCTCCAAAATCGATGAACCGTGTGATTTAGATTTTTTTGTTTTAAAGGTAACTTGATCGAGAAAGTTCTTAGCTACAAGAGTCGGGTTTTTTGTTTGTTTTCCGATTGTGGCTCCTCTATGCCCTTAAAGTTCAGGCTCACCTCTTCATTTGCCATAACAAAGGCGACCTTCTTTCCTTCTTCCACTTTCTCCAGCTCGTTCAGCCATTCCGAGGTCGCCATGGAAACAGCATCATCTGCTAGGCTCGTGAAAAACCCCTTCGAGTCGGAGCATAGTGTGACGTCACTGCAAGTCGCGGCATACTTTGGATCCACTTCCTCATAAACCCGAGACATTGTCTGCAATTTAATTCAAAGACTTGGAGGAGTCCGCTCTCTAAACATAATCAAAGCTCAACGAAAATACGAAGAGACATTTTCATCAAAACACGACATATCTCTTCGATTTTCAAAGTCCTCTGTTGGATAGATAAAACACCAATAATTACCCTATCCTATATAAAACAAAAAAATAACATGAAAAAAGAATTGCCTTAGACCAAAGATTACGAAAGATGCGCCATTGCGTAATAAAACAACGTTTGTAAATGACCCCCGGACCGTAATGTTTACGAGTTGCGTTCGAGTGCGAAAGAAGATAGCACTTTTATGAGAGCAAAAGGGATAGCGCGCGTCTCGCTTAGTGAGCGCAGACAGGCGAGACAGTCCTTAGGGCCGTCTGCACGGGGCCATTTTAGGGCGCGATATGATATATCTCCCTCCTTATATATATAATATCATTGCCTTAGACACCTTTATTTTCCAGTCACGCCCTAAACATTTACATAACTTTTTTTTTTTTTTTTCCTAATCTGCCGGTTACTTAGACCGAGCATTTTAGTATCTGTTTACAATTTATTATCTTCGCTCTCCAAGATCCATCTAAAACACACATGCCCTCATAATAATTCTATCATTTACTATCCCTGTCTCTAAATAGATTGTCTTGGTAATTATGTAATTAATACTATCTATTTTTGCGCAAAGTTCGTTGTTCGTTGTACACAATTAGTGTATTTATATATCATTGATTACGTACCAGGAAACAACGACGACCCGGTAACTTTTGAACAATAGATCACTACTACACTTTCTATCACAAATATTATTTACACATTCTATCACCGAGGTTCGACATGATTAGGTAGGATTATATTTTTAGAAGGGTTAAGATCGAATAATACTGGTATTAAAGAAAAAAATACCTGAACTGTTTACTGCTGGACTGCAGCAGGCGTGTGGATAGACGAGTTGCGTCTGCGTCGCTCGCTTCTAAAATTAAAGCGTCCAATGGCTGACATTCGCCACTGTTCTATTTTCAAAATAAAGTGGACTGCGGCGCCCTCTACTGGGCCGCTCGGTTAATGTAATGATTAATAAAACTGTTGTTATAATTTCCTGCTTAGTTGTTAGCTCTTATTCTATTTTGAGATATTTAATGGCGATTTAATTAGTTAAACGGTGCATGACAAGTTAACCGCGGGCCTGGGATGTCCCATTTCAACTACCATTACAGGTACTATCCAAACTATCAAATTTAACTTTACTCCAAGTATTAAATAGGTAGTAACAAGTTTCAATAACACTCATTAAAACAATGGCAAAATGGCCGCAGACTAGCTTTAATTAGTGGTTCCAGGACCCAAAATATTTTAAAAATATATTTGAAGTAAAGACTGATTCAAACTTAATGGCGGCTGTGAATTGCGCTGCGAGCGAGCCTTTGCGATTGTACGCACACCGCACGCCTATTTTTTTCGAATACCTGGATGACACCCTCTTCCACTTATTTTCATTAGATTATTTTGAAACCAAACTACTGAACCAATTTAGATGAAACTTCTGTGGGACCGATATGGATGTATATCCTTTAAAAGAAGTTTTTCAAATTTGTTTATAAATGATGGAGTTCTATTCTGAGGTAAAAGACATACAAAAAACATACAAACAAATTAAGAACCTCCTCTTTTTTTGAAGTCGGTAAAAAAGGCATTAGCGGCTGCACCTGCTAACACAACCTGAAGCTTAGGCTCTTAGTTGTTGCAATTGTCACTTCCGGATGGCTAGTGAAAGCAAGCTTGCGGTAAGGTCAGACAGTGTCATTCGGATTGGCATGATCTAATTTTCCCCTGCCCATTCTACTATCGATAGGCCGGAAGCTCGAAAAAGCGACACCGTTTTGTGGTCGATATACCAAAAACCTGAACGAAACGATTTGGTCCGTTTTGGTAATCGAAACGGATTGATTTCACTTTCACTGTGCGAACTGCAAAACAGTGGAATGCGCTGCCCGACTACAACGGTATCGAGTAGGCGATATCTCAGGAGAGCGTCTCGTTCTTCTTAATACTTGATATTATAAAAAAAACAAGAACTAGTCTGAAAAGAAGAAGGAAGGACCTTGCCCAGCTGTGGGACATCATCAACAGCCAGGAGAAGTCCACTGCTGGACGAAGGCTTTCCCCTTAAAAGGGAGGGGCTGCCATAATCCCCCCGCTTGGGAGGCAGCATGCTCGCAGAATGCTCACCACCGCTAACAGAGAGGACGCTGCAGCCCGTCCTCTGGTGGTTCTGGATGCAGTTCTAGGACCCCTCCCGACCGGCTGGGGGACATACCAAGCTGAAAAGAATAAATAAAGGAATATCCTTTTTTCCTGATCTACTATTACCTATTTGTAATGTCAATCCAAGAGCTGTATAAATAGCTTTAACAGCTACGTCATAATTACAGTCTTTGTGTATCACGCGAGGTTTTCTCGAGTACTACTTGAAGGTGTTAATTTTGTTCAGGCGACCAACGTAACCTGAGCTGTCCAATGGAAGATCTCTTATAGTATTTTATATGGGTCGAATGCTATTTGTACAATTTTGTCGTATGCTCTAAGATAAATACATTATTAGTATAACATAGATACCCAATATAATATAATAGATACTACTTTATGTTATAGTATTATATTCTTCTTCATAGTATATTAGAGTACAAGCATTCCTCCAATAGGATAGATGACTGTTTTTTAGTTATCACGCACATATTGATAGCTTTTCGGCTTCACCAGTGAATGGAATTTTGAATGACCTATTTAAGAATGTCATTACCTTGTTGGTAATTATACCCGCTTGTATGCAATGGAGATTGCATACAGAAATATTCCTTCGAAGCCAAAAAAAATGTCCTTGAACCACGTCTGATGTCATTGTGGGTATAAGCTTCTTGGTTACTCTAAGGATTTAGGTACGATTACGATGTATTTTTTTTTTAAATTAAATAAATAAATATTGGTGGACATTTCACACAGCGCCATCTATCCCCAAACTAAGCCAAGCTTGTAATGTGGAAACCAGATAGCTGATAGAAAACTTATATACTTACTTTTTTTTAAATGTAAATGCATACTTATAATAGATGCTACACACAGCCAGACACAGAACAAACATCTCTATGTTCTTCACATACCTGTTTGTCACGGGTTGATTAATGGACTTGAAATTTAAACTGCTACTCTTGGTTACCAGACATAAATATTTTGGTTTTCCAAACCTTTTTAAAATTTTACACATCATCAGCCGTCCACTGCTGTAAGAAGGCATCTCCCTTGATAGGGAGGAGTTGCTATAATCCCCACGCTTGGCAGGCGGCTTGGGGATCGCAGACTGCTCACCACCGTTAAGGGGGCGACCAATGCCAAAAGTAAGTAAAAGGTGTATTTTTAAACACATCGTTTAATGATTAAGAATATGAATATTTCGATTTAAAAAAATACTACAGGAGGGGAAAATTCTATAGAAGCCGAGTAACCGAATAGAATTTTGGAAAATTATCTCGTTTAGTCAAAAAAACAAAAACAATTTACTAACAAAAAAATACTGTTTTAATTCAAATGCTCTAAATTATCAGCGACAGCTCCACATTATTTTTTACGAATCACACAGCCAGACTAATGTTTTAGCAGAGTAACCGTTTATTTTTTTTATTTCATGCCTATATTTTGAATAATTAAATATAATCTCACCTAAATTGCTCAAAGCCATTATCATCATCAGTTATATCATGCGATTTTCGACTCTAAACTAATGCAAGACGCGCGGGTGAAATCTGATATTTTTCTGGCATTAGGCGCACTCTTAACCAAGAGGACGCTGCTGCCCGTCTTTCGGTGGTTCTAGATGCTGTAAGGACATAAGTACCCAGGACCAGGTAACTTATCCATTGCTCTTGTATTTATATTCTTTGTACGAAAATAGCACACACGCTCTACACTTGATTAAATACAATTTCAGTCCAATAGGCGCTTTCAGTGGAATTAAGTGGCTGGAGTGACTTTCACTATCTTTTGACGAAGAGATTTATATTGACTCAGAAATTGATCACAATCTGTAAGTAGGTAACTAATTATTATAAAGGTTTAAAGCCATGGTAGAGCGAATATGCATTTGTTTTTTTTATTGACTCACAAAAAAGCTGACTGGCAACAAAACAAATCAATCTCAATATGTGCAAAAATAACGAAGTTATAAACATTTTAGTGTCAAGTTAGACAGGGAGGCAGGGCACTATACTATTAATTACGTCAAAGTTCACGACTCCAAACACATTCTATACTATGCACGTGTTATGCTAGTGATAGATAACTCCCTCCCAAATACTTTGAACGCTTATAATTCAGAACTTTACCAGCCGATATCAATAATTTTTTCGAAGTAAGCATCAGATTCAGTTAAACTCTAAATCATACTTGTGGCTTATCAATGCATTTATGTCCCAAGAAGAAATTCGAAAGCGTAAGTGAATCCACTAACCGGCAACAGGGCCAGTGTTTTTTGTGGATATATGGCTTACTTAATCAGTAATCTGGATCTGGGTATGTCCTTAAACTGCAACCAGACCCACCGGCGGACGGGCAGCAGTCCTCTTGGTTAACGGTGGTGACCATTCTGCGATCCCCAAACCGCCAGCCAAGCGTGGGGATTATGGTAACACCCCTCTATAAAGGGCCTTCGTCCAGCAGTGGACGTTTTTATGGCTGACGACGAATCAGTAATCAATCACCCTTCGATGGTAGGCCTATGTCCTGCCCCCCTAGCACGCGCCGAGGACTAATTGGTTTTTCTCCGCGCGGGAAAGTGATAAAGCTAGAAAATGGATACGTCTGTCTCGTTTTCGAAGGGAATAAAGAGTGGGTAAACGTTTATCACGGCTCGCGTGCTAGGCGGGCAGTACTGGACTATTAAAAATGCCAGTCATGCTATATGCTTATAGTAGAAAGAAGTAGTGTCCTAATCGTAACTAGCCTGTCATGCGCTCTGTGCGACTTATGTTAGTATAATATTTATATAACTGCGCGCATGCATGGCACACAACTTGGTCCTGGTCTGGTAATTTCAGCTACCTTCCAGAGTCTCCGCCCCCCTGTGCCTGGGCACCGCTGGACCCGCTCTAGTTACGGCACTGGAAAGAAGACAAAAATAAACACTCATAAATACACAGAGTATTTTTATTTTATTTCGGATAAGTCCGTGTTTGACCTCTAACCCGCCAGATGGTAAACGACGATGTGGCCAAAGATAAAAGACGCAGACTTAGAAGGATACCTATTATTAAGATACTTATTTTAATATGCGTTTGAAGGATAACTTACTACAGAGGGGTGTGATAAGTTTAACGTGAGTTCGTGTCGACATTGTTCATATGTTTTGTAGTGGATAGCAGAGATCCCTATTGCAGAGTCCGCCTGGGGGAGTACTGGCTACCTTTGCCAGTTATTCAACAGCCAAGTAGTGCAAGCTTTACCATGTTTCGTTTTGAAGGGAAGTGTTAGCAGAAAAAATTCTAGGTATGAAGCGATTTTCCATCTAGTATCTCAGGGTGACGAGCGCAGTGTAGTGCGGTGCAGGACACAGTTAAAGGTAAAGTCACAATTCTGACACTGCTACTGTTATGGGCACGCGTGATGCTTATCACAGGCGAATGTTTAGCTCGACTAACATAAAAAAAGGTACTGTTCAAGGGAGTAAGGGTATATACAATTTCGAATTTTCACTTCAGTTTTTTATCGTCCATCCTACCACCGAGATATTTTTTTTAAAGCTAGCTGTGCGAGCGAGACACAAGTCTCTATTATAGTATGTGGTGCATTATTTAGTAAGCCTTTAGAAAAAAATTGAAGGCCTTTAGAAAATAGATATGACTTTTAATTGCTTTGAATTTTCTTTAAAAGGAGTTGTAAGCACTCGTTACGATTTGGGTATATTTCCTTGGTTCAGATTCACTGTCGCAGGCTGCCAAGGCTTCGATGGTCATCGCGGATAGCTGTCATCGTGGGCAATAAAATGCTGCTTGCGATCATGAGTTTGTAAGCTTGTGGTCAGAGCAGTAAATAAATTAGGGCAACAAATACTATCTCATTGGGCAGTTCTAAAGTTAGGCATTGTGTTACTAAACAGCAAGTTTTTTTTGTATTTGATGTTTTGGAATTATTGTAGCGTCAATGTAGGCAGAGGCTAAACTTAGCCAGATTTTTTTATAATGTACATAGAAAATAATAATAATAATAAACAATAATATAAGTTATATTATTTATAATATATATTTAAGATATTCAATAAATACGTGTATAATAATAAATTTAATCGTTTTTTTCAGGCAACAGGAATTTCTTAAAAAACACGGTCCCATATTATAAATATCTTACAGACTAACATACATATAAAAATAAACTTAATTAACACTATTTTATTAATGAAATGAATGAAAAAGCGAAAAGTCATTAAACCTCTCTTTTGATCCGCTATTTTCATGTCCAAGTGTAATGGAGGCGCATTATTATATGTTTATATTTGCATTTATGTTTTGTCCTGGAAATATATTTTTATATTTTGAGACTGAAATGCAATCACCTCCTACTATGATAGATTTTTTGCCGCTAAAGTAAATTAATTCGCAACCCAAGTCACGTAGACGTTAAAACTGTGTTCTAAATTTGGGTCCAGTAGAGCACCAGAAACCTTACAGATACCACGGAAACAGATACCTTTACAACAGGTGGTTTATTGATTAACACGGCGTTAACCGCGAACGCGTCGATAAGTCAAGTGGTCGACAATAGACAAGCGTCATTTTAGCGTATTGTAGCGTAGTGATGACGCGTCGCTTATCAGCGGTTATCACCCCTCGAGCCTCAGTTGCGCGCTAGAGGCCGCTGCGCGCGCACGTGGCCGACGCACGCGCATTTACTAACGATCCATGCTAGCAACCGTGTGACTACTAATCGTGAGTACAAAGTCGTAAACATTCCCTGCCTTTAGGTGCGTTACCTCTACATAATATGCATCGCGCGATTAAGTGGCTTTGTTTATTGATAAATTTTATTTATTGTTTAATGATTACGATATAACGATTAATAAGCCGTGAATTTCTTCGTGAGTCATGGAAATGTATCAAGGTCGACTCATCCCTGTGTAAATTTTGTCTCGTCTTAATGCAAGATTGGATATCGTTATCGCTCATTAGCGACGAAGCCTGCGCTGGAGTTTCGTCACGGTGCGGAGGACAAACATTGCGTGAGAATAAAATTGCCAGCACTCACCTGTGCATCTTTAAACTTCTCATCATCGGACTTTTATCACCCACTACTGGATGTAGGCCTCTCCTAATATACGCGGCTGATCAGCTCTGTGAATTCATATATTGTCCGCCGCTTTAAGCTGGTCTTCAGTCTACACTTCACTTGGCCGCATGGTGTCCTACAATATACTTACTTTTCCCTGAACGTGGTAGTATCTACTTTCCTCCTCCACAAACCAACCACATATGCGCACAAAAGCCACTTTGAGCTTGTGGTCTACCTTCTATGAGTGTCACTAACTCTGCACCGTATTGCATCATGAGTAAGACACACTGACTGACTGACTTCGTCTTGAGATATAAGTCGTAAGGGACAATTAAAGACCTAATGAAGTTTATTTTAATACTGCCCATCACAGCTGAATACTTTCATGGCTTCTTTCTCGAATTTATTTTTACCTAACTGCAAGGTTGACCCTTCTGAAGTAGACGCATTTTTGAACAATATAGAGCTGTATATGGATTTGTGTAACTAATAGGCATGATTTTGGCCTTTATCTATAAAAACTCCGAGGCCGATGCGTCTAGAAAAATCATCGAGTCTGACAGTAAGACTATAACGTAAGAAAACTGCACTTAAGGGTTGTATGTATTCACCGTTGACATTTATGCACTCATTTTTCCAGTCCAGCATTATAAACATAATGTGATCCAGGACACTATTGAATAGTTCCGGGATGTCATACTCCCTTGTCTCACTCCCCTGTGCAGTGGAATAAGTTTAAACTGATGGTAATTGATTTAGAAGCTCTTGGTTGCCTCTCCGTATATACATCAGCACATTGATGTAGCGATAGTCTTCTTGGCAATATAATTGCAGAGACTTCTGGTCTCGATGTAGTCAAAGGCTTTCTCATAGTCCACACAAGAAAGACAGGGATCGGTCAAACTTACCTTAACCTTTCAACCTCTCATTCTTTCACATTTATCTATTAATATATAGTAGACAGTAACTTTGTACGCGCAGTGAAGTGATCCATGTCTATTCTCACATTTTTCATAAAATCCCGCGTTTACAAATTATGACATTTAATTCCTCGCGCATAAACTTTTTTTTAGTTGCCATTGCATTATTTTTGTTTCGACCACGTGTTTTGCCGTGTTAAGTGAGTGCATTTATGTGGCAGTGGTATTCCGGATTTTACTCGACTACTCAAGAAGAAGAGTAATGTTTTTCGGATCTACATAGCTAAGAAGGTATGTATTTTTGTTAATTCCAATGTGACATGTAGCCGCCGCTTGCGATCGATCAATGCTGAGCGAAAATTAACATTTTGACCGTTTTAAAAATAATCCTTAATCGTCTACGCAGAGTCAGTGGTAACAAACTAACAATTTTGAACAAGATAGAAAATATTGATTAACTCTCAACCTATTGAACAGATGCTGATTCCTTATCTTACTGCTTCTTTAACTCATAGAACATTTTTTATTTATTATGCTGTAAAGATGCCGACTTTAGGAGATTTTTAGCTAATTACTAATGACCCAAGAAGTAATGTGGATGTATTTGGGAATGTAAGCCTGTTAAGCGATCGTGGCTTCACCAATTTTGTTTAACAAGATTAGATTTGCCTTCATCTTTGAAATGTCATAGCTGAGTTTCCAGCCCAGGGTTGTTTTTCTTATAGTATTATTTGTAGCTCTATGCTTCGGTACCTTGCTACGGAAACTTTTGCTAAATTAGTTTCTGAAATATAGGAGTTTCCAAAAAGGTATACTCACTGGTATATTAATTGCATCAAAACGGAAGGCACTCAGGACACAGACCCCCTGTGGGACTCAGGGTCCATTATGTTTCAAGAAGTTATTGTATGCATCGACAGTGATAATTCATTATCACTGTCGCTGATTGTAAGTCTATCTACCCACTAACCTTAGTTTAATTTGTAAAAACATACTAATAACTTCAAATGTGTTCAAATGTGTTTACTTTTTTTGCTCAATGACGTGAATAATAATAACTTTTATTATATGCATATTCAGACGTGTAGACGTGAATAATAATAACTTTTATTATATGCATATTCAGACGTGCAGACGTGAATAATAATATTTTTTATTATATGCATTTTCAGACGTGCAGACGTGAATAATAATAACTTTTATTATATGCATATTCAGACGTACAGACGTGAATAATAATAACTTTTATTATATGCATATTCAGACGTGCAGACGTGAATAATAATAACTTTTATTATATGCATATTCAGACGTGCAGACGTGAATAATAATATTTTGTATTATGTGCATATTCAGACGTGCAGACGTGAATAATAATAACTTTTATTATATGCATATTCAGACGTGCAGACGTGAATAATAATAACTTTTATTATATGCATATTCAGACGTGCAGACGTGAATAATAATATTATTTATTATATGTATATTCAGACGTGCAGACGTGAATAATAATAACTTTTATTATATGCATATTCAGACGTGCAAACGTGAATAATAATAACTTTTATTATTATTCACGGCCGCTTGAGACTTGCGATATGCCTAGTAGCTTTTAGAAAAATATTGTAAGTACTAGGTAAACATATTCATTAAACTTATATTACGCTCATTTCGCCCCAGCGCCTTATTACCTTTAATTTTCATCTAGATTGCTAATTGCCTTCCATGATACAGGTACATTGAGATATGCGGGAGAAGTTTGTGTTGACTGAAAAATCTGTACAGTGCACGTCCATAATAATACACTCATCGTAGAATTCCATACCTTTGTTAGGTAGCTTTGTTAGGGTTTATAGATAACCTACACAAAAATGTTCCCTGTAAAAATAATACACTTTTATTTTTATGTTTTTTTATCACCGATTCTAGCAATGTTAGCAATCTCGTCGTGTGCAATGTTATTTTTGCGGTATATTCGAAATATTTATTTTGATTTCTCTTAAGGATTAAGTACTCGACCTGGTCTATTATTAAATATTTTAATAGTGTTAGATATATTTTGTGGATCATTAATCGTTTGTTTCATTAATTTACTTAATTACGAGATATATCTTGTAAATTATTCAATTGGTAATAAAGCAAGCATGAAGTGATTTGACGTCTAATATCTCAGGGTGACGAGTGCAGTGCGGATTATTTTCGCAAGTTCACAATCGTGGCACTGCTAATGTCATGGGCAAGCGTGATGCATACCACCAGGCGTTTCGTAACCCAAATGCAAAAAATATATATTATGTTATAAGTAACAAGTTATCGATTAATAGGCGTGTGGCCTAATGTTTAATTTATGACAAATAACAGGCTTAGTGATGAATATAACTAAATACGTTACACATACTGAAAAAAATACATTGTATTGGCTGATAAATCTCTGAGATATGAGCGTTTAAAGTTTTAGGTCGATAGAGAGGGGATGCTCTATCTCTTTCTCGCAAAGCACGTGTTAGTATAGCATTTGTATGCCGCGCCTGAGGCTTGACGTCATAGCTCAGTATAGCGCGCTCTCTGTCTAGCTTGAAATTAAAATACTTAGAACTTATTTATTTTTGAATTATTTGAAATTTTGTTTTCGTTGATAGGCTCAATTGATCAGCTTTTTTTATGAGGTAATAAATAAATAGTAGTCATAATGCCTATTCCATATTCATATTAAAATATTAGTTTGAATATCGAAATAAAAAAATATTGTTTGACGTCAAAACATTAAATCCAATAAATATCAACACAGCACAGTGTCTAGATGCTATTTTAAACAAATCATGAATAGTGAAGGGAAAACATAGAGTTAATGTTGCATTAACAAAATTGTAATAGTGCGATGAAACGAAGCACTGAAAATCAAAGTGAAACATCTATTCTGTCTGTTTACATAAAATAAGCCGGCGGGACCTTGAAAACTACGAGTAACTGTGAACATTTTATACCGAGTTCCTGAAGCAATTTGTAGCATTATCCAACTTAAGATCTTTTGTGAAGTTTTCGCAATACAACTCATCTTTCCACAATATAATATTTTTAAAAATAGAATGGAATGTTGAGTTATTGTAAATAACACCACGACGATAATAGTGATGTGCTGATTTTGCAAAGAAACCAGTGTACATCTACTTGTAAAATTTTATTATATTGTAGAATAGAAATAGACAACTCAACTTAGATCCACGTAAATATCCCGTAATGAACAACCGTACCTAATAGTTTAACACAATGTTGTACTCGTACTAAACCACTACTAGAATAAATGAAACAGGTCAAGTGTGAAAAAGGCTCGCGCACAGAGGTTCAATACCAATTATTTAAGTATACCACCGAGCCCAGTGCGAATATTTTTTGTAAGGTGGAAAGGAACTCTCTTTTAATTAGTATATCCAATGAATATTAGTACCAGTTATGGTATGTGTAGTAATGTTATGTAGATTCACTATTAGGATGACTGATTATTAGGACTTAAAACGGTATGGAATACAAAATTAGGATGAAATTTTTTATGGGAATTATTATGGATCCACGCAGGTAAGTACTTATCCAGTGAACATTTCAGCGGCCAATCGCGGCTCAAAATATCAGGTAGGTAATTTATTTAACGCAGACCATACAGCCTGGACCTGGGTGGGTATGTCCTTAAACTGCAACCAGACCTACCGGACGTCGGGCAGCAGCGTCCTCTTGGTTAACGGTGGTGACCATTCTACGATCCCAAGCCGCTTGCCAAGCGTGGGGATTATGCCAACAACCCTCTATTAAGGGCCCTTCGTCCAACAGTGGATGTCTTATGGCTGACGACGAGACCATACAGATAGACTATGATGCCGTCAGACACAGACTAAGAGTAAGGAACCCTAAAAATAATTTGTTCGAGGCCACCGTTTTTCAAGAGAACCAACATTGATGAGCTCCGCGGAGTTTACGTTACGAGTGAATGCACAGAAAGTATAATAGTTACCACGATTGAGTTGCCATAACCTGCATCATAGTTTCTACCTCTCAGTAATTGTGCCTCGTAATCATTGTCACAGATTGTATGATAGTTGCTGTGTCTGTCATAGATTAAATTATAGGTAATACGTAATTATTGTCATAATTTGTTTGAAAGGCCAGCTATTGTTTGTGTGCCAAGTCGTGGCTTCATTCAAGTGTAATTATTTTTATAAACATAGAAGAGATCTACCACAATTTGTGAGGGCTAAACAAACTTGTAGATGTAGCTGTGTTCATTATTTTATAATTTTAGTTTAAGGCTGTTTGAATAATAGATGTTGTTATTGCCTGCAGCATTGAGTTTTATACCAAGAACGTCTTTCGCTCTCATTGTCATAGTTAGAGCGAGAGAAAATCAAATACGACAGTAAAATCAGTCAAGTGCAAGGTAGAATTGCGCATCGCGGATTCCGTACACAAAATAAGTAAATAATTACTATAATCATTATCAAAAAGTTAAAACAAGTAAGCAAAGTTAATTGTTAAAGTTGTTTAGTAGAAAACAGACCTAAACAAGCATTTTAAGACCTCAATGAATGGTGGCAAACCTTTCCGTGATGACTTATAAATTATAGAAATAGATAAAACTCTTAACGCGATGCAACTTTCTAACCGCCATAATTATGCATAGAACGCTAAGACGTATTACAAACCTATTTTAGCTAAGAAATGTCTTGTCAAATTTCTTTCTAATTACGATTTGAGTTTAAAATAAGAAGACAAAATACATTTTTAACAAAAATAGATTTGAAATAATTTTTAGTGTTTTATGTTTTACACGTCGGAGAGATAGCCAGATGACATAAGCTTAGTAAAAGGGTCCCGTTGGACTCTTCGAGCACGGAACTCCAAAAATATACGCATCAAACCTTGGTTCCATTTTTTAAGACCTAAGCTAAATTATACTCTGATATTGTTGCACTGAACTGATTGTTTGCAGTAATTTATTTTATTTTTAAGTTTAAGTGAATTTGCATTGAAACCATAAATGTATGAATAGTACATTATGATACAAGTGTGCTATGTTGGTCATTAAACTAGAGGCGGTATTATGCGCGCGAGCCGCACGCGAGCGCGATAAGGAAGCCGAGAGCGTAATGATTAATAGCACAAGAGTTCCATACGACTGTTTTCATCATACTTGCGAGGAAAAATCATTTTTTTTGATAATAATCAACCACACAGCGAAAACGTCAACAAACATTTGCGGAAAATGGCGCCAAAACCAGCAACGCGCGCGCAGGTTGACATTTACTTCAGCGGCATAAGAACTCTTTGTTGGTATTACAAAAAAACTGTAAGTATTACCCGGCTATATTAAGAGTGCTTCGTATACATACGTCTAATTGCAGTCACGTACAAACTTGACTTTACCGGGTTATACCTATTATAGCACAAGTGCCGTAATGTAAAATAAAAAGCACGCGTGCGTAATAGCTTGGATTATGAGGCTAAAACTGATGTAATAAGATCCACTTTACGAGCACGTGTGATGAAAACATAGATTATAACACGTCGTATTTGAAATGAGAAAATAGTGGCACGTTTTAACTACTCAAACAAATAGCAACTCTAAGATAAGACGATAAAGATAAAAAATGCAATGTAAGTGACTGGTTGTCTCGACTAGAAAACTGCAGCGGAGAGATTCAGGGGCCTTATTTTTGAAACGTACGCAAAGTTGCGCATGCGAAAAAAGCCAACTTTAAAACGATATTGAACCTTATTCCAAACAGTATCGTTCGAAGATCAGCTCCTTTCGCATGCGCTACGCTTGCGGACTATTCAAAAATAAGTCCCCAGGTGTGCCGCGGTCGAGCGGCTTAAAAATCCTATGTTCACTTGATCGAAGGTTGAAAAGAAAACAAACGAAATTATTCAACGCAAAATAACGTAGCTCTACCACGGTACGTGTTCATGCATGTATTCATAGGGAATAATAGCCCCCTAGATTTGAATCCCTGCGAAATCGGCTGAAGCGGCTAGACTGTATGCTGTGATACGAATATTATAGACTACCTGACCCGCCACGCACGGGGGGCTTCGCACGGGGGCAAAAACCAAATTTTTACTGACTTCAGAAAAAGGGAGGTTACCAATCGACACTATTATATCATATTACTGGAATTGCAATATATTAATTTATATATTCACGTATGCTTGAACTAAAGATAGAGAGACTGTAAATAGAGATGATACAATTCATCATAATGTTTCTGAGATTTCGCATTTTGCATCCCCACAATCGCTTTCAAGTTTTTAACTTTTTTTAACTTAGTACAAAAAAGTCATCATACCAATTCTATTAAGGGGTGGAATTTTTCATTATCGTCTTATGTAAGACCTACGACACAAAAACAAACCACGTGCAAAATATCCGAGTCGTAGCTTTGGCAGTTTCTAAGATTTCGCTTGAGATAACCCCCATAAATTGCTTTAACGGGTTGATAAAGAAAAAATATTAATAAAAAACATCACTTTTTTCCTAATTCTCAATATTTGTACGAAATTTTATAGCGGTAACGTCAATAAAATGTTTTTTTCCATACATACTTGCACCTTAAATTTCACCCCTTTAGGAGTGGAATTTCACAAAATACGTTCTTAGTGAGCATCAACGTCCTAACACCAGACCACATGCAACATTGCAGAATCGTAGCTTTGGTAGTTCTTGAGACTTCTTGTCCGAAAGGTATGCGGTTCTTCTCTTTTATAAATATAGATTACAGATACACCTACATTTTATAAACGTAGGTCTTTATATATTAGTCTTCTGTACCTACATGTGACTGAATTCCTCCTATATGGTATTTTTTTCGTGCGCGTTCGAGTGGGAACTTAGATTCACATTTTGACCCGATAGGTGGTGCTACAATCGGGTTCCAGATGTTTTTTTATTTTTAGTGAAGGATGACTTAATGCCACGTCCGCGAGTACAAACTAAAATGTTAAAAACAGCCGGCGCTTTCCTTTCGATACTGCTATAGGAAAACCTTAAATATAATAAATAGAAAGCCATATTTTATTACTTATTCGGTAATATTAGTGTGCTTGTAATCATATTTAAATATGCAAGCTATCAGCGTGTGTTATCACACAGTTTCAAATTTCATTGTTACTGGAGATTTCAATAATGGATGGTCGTACGTAACGTACATTACAATTATGCTTTTATCTAGCTAGTATAGTTCATCCTATTTATATAATGCTGTATGTCGCATCTGTAGTGCCTGTAACATGAACATAAGTTTAACGTGAAAAATCAGTCACCACATTTATTTTCCAAAACTACAGCAAGCGACCGTACTAATGAAAGCGAAGGTATCTGAGTGTGACAAGTTTCTATGAATATTTTTGTTCGTACAGTTAGCAAGTAATTTGCACACCGTTGATTCGAACTTTATGAATTTTTATAAGTTTGTTTGCAAATAAAATTATCAAGTTCAAATATGAGCCAAACTAGTGAAGTCGTTTGGAAGATTTAAGGAGTCGCGGGATCTCAGTTTGCTGCGAACTACTAGTTATTTTTTTTATTATTTATCTTGTATACAGAGATATTTAGTAACTTACGTACAACCTCTTAAGGATCGAAGTTGACGGCTCGAACTCATCGGTAGGCGCGGCTAAAAAGCATGCTCTCTTCATCAAACAAACTGTGGGAAAGGGAGAAAGAAAGATAAATGAGCACGCAATTTTATTTGTCGACCTTTGGCTGCAGTAATGTGGTTGAATAAAATCTGAGTTAATTTATTCCAACTTAAGTTATTTGAAATGTTTATGGACTAAACTATGCCGCTTGATAAATTATTTTAGAGTTTTCGTATTCATTATGTTATTTATTTACGTCCAATGTGGCGTTAAAATTGAGCTAAAATACAAGATGTTTCCTGGCTCATAACTTTCATGTTTATTAAGTTTTTACTTTCGTGATAATTTACAATCCTAGATAATAAAGAGATTAATCGATATAGAACTTAGTCTTGGACCTACAAAATTACATAGTGGAGTAGTAATACTACCGCGTTTCTATGGAGAAGTGACCAACTTGTATACTCTTAAGGGTGTATTAAGTAGGCACATCAAGACAAACAAAATTAGCTCTACGACTTTTACCTAAACGTAGAACATTTCAATTCAATGCTCGAGGTAAATGAAAATGTAAAAATAATGGCATTTCATATTCAGCGCGTAAATGAGGAACAATTGTACTTTCACTTTCTTCCGTCCTGCGACGAGTTGCAAATATATATGCGGGTACAGGTGGGCCCAGATAAGATGTTACATACATCATGATAATAAACTCTATTGCCTGACGTTAACTACATAATTACGTCCCTTTAAGCCATACAGTTGTACCTGTTTGCGCTACTGTCAACATAGTTAATCTTTTTAATTAAGATCAATTTGGAGTCAATGCCATGTAATGGAATTTTACTCGCTAAGCACAGCTGTTGATAGTTTAAATGAACGTTACTCCGGCTAATGGTCAACTAAAGTACTTACCTCGAGCACAGAATAAATGATAGTACTACGTACAGAAAGTTAACTCCGCATGGAAATGAAATAAATAAGGGCTCTACCTATTAGGCAATAAAGTAGCAATTCAACTCTCACAGCGCTGGATACCGCTCGCTATATTCACCTAGATATACCGCTCTCTTTCTATCACCTATGCTTAGTTAAGTGCGACGAGGCTAGCGTGCGGGCGGCGACTGACTTCTGCCTTGCATTGTCCACCCGGACGGAGCGCCGGCCGAACATACCTAAACTGCGGAGTGACACCCCTGCCTCGAGCCCGAGCCTATGAGATAAGAATGATTGTAAATCCAGCTGGGGAATACCTATCAATGTTTTTTTTTCTAATACGGTTTCTAATCGATCGTAGGTTGCATAATTACACTAGATAAAAAAAACCGTCTTCAATTTCGACTACCTGCATGACATCTTCATATTTTCATCCGATCCGATCCGATCCGATAATGATATAAAAAATATGGGACCACCTCTGAAGTATCACCTACCAAAAAAAAAAGAATCATCAAAATCGACTCATAATTGCCGGAGTAATGGCGTAAAAAAAAGAAATAAAAAAGATACTTCCAATCCAATTGAGAACCTTTTTTTATGTAGTCGGTTAAAAAGCGAACCGCATACTACGAGTACCTACATAAAATTTCTCTGGCGTTTATATAGTAGACTTGGATCGTGAGGTCTTAGTTTCAAATCCCAGGCTCGTACCAGAGCTCTTTGGAGTTTATGTGAGCCTTTTCATACCACTGGCGTTACGTAAATAAAAAAGCTGCAAACGTCCGGAGAACAAATTCAATGGCATTATGTGAAGCCAACGCGTTGTAGATGGCGTATTAAAATACCGTCTTTTGCATAAAAAGGATCAATCTCAGTAGATACAGGCGCCAGATCCACGATGGATCTAGTGAGATTTAATTTTCTCATTGGTTCTGTTTTCAAAGATAGGACAGACAATATATTCACTAAAACCCATTTTAAACATATTTTAGTCAAAAAGTGTTTATCAATTTCTTTCGAATTACGAATTGAGTTTGAAAAAAGAAGACAATACTTTTTACTAAAACAGGTTTAAAATGGGTTTTAGTGTTTTGTGCTTAAGACGGTTAATAAGCAACGGCATTTATAAGGTACAGAAAATTCCTACTTGCGATTGCAGATAACTTATAATAACTTAGAACATTTTATATTCGCACGAGACCTCGTGATGAAACTTTTACACACATAATAATTGTACTACTAAATCATCCATTATTCCAAGTACTAAACAAAAATGCCCCATGATTCGCTTCCGTCGTGAAATATTAACATTATCCTTTTTTCTACTGTGTCCTATAATCAAAGGAGTTTGTAAGTATACCAAGAGTATCCATAAATATAAACTCTATGTATAGCGGGAGGTTATTGACAGCTGTGAATGATGCCATCACGCTATACTCCGTTGAGCCGATAGTACACAAAAGAATTGACGCATGTCCTTTTACAAGACTGAGACATATATAACTGAACTCTATGACACAGGAAGGAAACGGGTAAACGATGTATGCCACAAAATTAAAATCCCCTCCGGCCGCGAGGTTCGATCGCGCAGTTCAATCAATCGAACCACGAGGATTTTGACGTCCTATTGGTTCGATTCAATAATAGAACTGTGCAGAGTTTGCTATTTTCAACCGACTTCAAAAAAGGAGGTTCTCAATTCGACTGTATGTTTTTATATGTACGTTACGCGATTACTCCGCCAATTATGAACGCTGGCAAATGATGGCGTTTATTTGGCTCAACGCATAAGCATTGCCATCCAGAGTGGCAATGCCGCCAGCATGCTGGGTACGCTGCCGACTGGTAGTGGGTTTGAGCATTTGGATTGTCTCTATACTTTCATCGGTCTGGATACAATCCTTTTGTTTTTTGTTGTGTAGTAGGCTAAGTAGTCTTTGTAATTTGTTGTAGTTAATAAAGGCTTATTTAAGGCTTATTAATTAATGAAGGATTTAGATGTTTTTTTTTTGTTTTGGTAGGTAATGATTCAGAGGTGGTCTATCTCGTGGCTCATTTCACAAAATAATTATAATAAATATCCCGTAATTCATAGATCTGTTGTGGTTAACTACACATCACACACATTAAGCCTAGGTTGACGATATTTGGGAGAAAAACTAAAAAGATGTCTGATTAGTAAGATGCAATAGTAAATTTGTCTGATATCAATTTGTTCTTCGTCTGGGCAAATTATTTTATCACGTCCAACAGTTTTAGACGGATTTCTATGATACTATCGATTTAAAAAAACTTATCAAGAACCAGAAGGCATCCACTGCTAGACGAAGACCTCGTCCCTTAATAGGTAGGAGTTGCCATAATCCCCACGATTGGCTGTCGGCTGCAGAATGCTCACCACTGTTATAATATCCAAGAAGACGCCGCTACACGTCCTCAGGTCCTCATGATCATCAACCTGGAGTCCACCACTGCTGAAAGAAGGCCTCCCCCTTAGACCGCCACTCTGTACGACAACCTGCCATTTGCATCCACCGGTTGCTCACGAGTTTTACAATGTCGTCGGTCGGTCGGCCGTCGTCAGGTGGGTAGATGTATTTTTAAGAGAAGCCCATGTCCAATGGTTACTAATTATTTCTAATTTCTGATGCCTATAAATCTTTTAGCCTAGCAAACACCTACCCACCTACTATTTAATTACACCAAATACCAGAAAAACATCAAAGCATCCACATGAAAAGAATGTTTGAAAAAACGCGTTGCTTAGTAATAGCAAAACTTCGTGTGAAAATACAGCTGTCTCTGTAATTACGAGTACAACTTTCAGCAGTGAACTATAAGGAAAATTAATGTTAAATAATCTATGGTTCAATATAGGGCGATTTTCTGACAGGCAAATTAAAAAACAAAAATAAGCTTGCAGGCTTTGACTTTGCGTAAACCAGACGTGGCTGTAATATCAAGTTTTTATTTTATTTCATGTGCCGGATATAAAAAATAGTATATTGTTTTTGACTGTCACGTTTAGTCTGCGCTATCTGTCGAGTTGAAGGAAACTACATTCTTTTTTAAATCATATTATGTTTGGAAAATTGCTCAATGCTTTTTTTCTATGTATGTTACGCGAATAAATTTTGATGTTCCATAATTTTTAATTTTTTTATAATTATTTATTAGCTCCACGGACTGCCGTCCGTGCCTTTTGTCAACTTGATTTTTATTTTAAAAACTAATGTTTACACTTAATTATTTTTTTGTATGGGAGGTCATACTACGAGGGGTCACATAGATATATTAAAGAAAAATTACGAAAAAAAGATATTATCCAGGTAATCGAAATTGAAGACGGTTGTTGTTTTTTTTTAAATATTTTTAATTATTTTAGTTTACCCACATTACAGTATACATACATAAATGTTTACATGAATCGACTTTATAAATAATTTCATTATTCATAAATTCATAATGACACAGAAACACAGATATCAGATATCAGTTTAGTCGATGAAATTACAAAACAGAAAAACTAGTTGTTATTTAAGGCCCGGTTGCAGCGACGTACGTCCAGGCGAGTAAACGATAGGCACTAAATGGTAGGCGCGAGTGAGAGAGAGAGGAGAAGGCGCGAGCGCTTGAAATACTAAATTTAGTAGGTTTTTCTTTGTTTTTTAAAACATAACAATGAAATACTGTAATCTTAAAAGTCTAAAAACTAAATAATACTATATTCTAACTATTAGTATACATTTTACGTGGTTTTATAATGCATTTTCTTAGTTCTAGCTTATCGAAATGCCGATATAGTGTCTATTTTGTTTTTTTTCTATCTAGCCAAACATTCAAAATCGTGTTTTCTAAATGACAAAAAGCTAAAATATATGAACAATTTTTATAAAAAAAATATTTTTAAGTATAGGGCATTTCGGATTTTACCCACATTTAAAAATGTTCAAAATTGCTACAAGCCCGCCTTAATATCTTTCAAATCATACGAAATACGGTTCAGTTATAACGATAGATGATACAACATACAAACCAAGGTAAGTATTATCCTTCTTTGGGTGCGCGTGTTCTTCTACAGTCTACACTATTTCGCGAAAGGTAACCTAATCCGCCCCTAATGCGGATATACATCTGGATCCGATATTGATAAACAAATCGGATCCGATTTTCAATATCCAGTTTTCCACAAAGGGTCTCACATAGATCAAACTCCAACGTTTAAAAAACCTTGAGAGAGCTTACAAAACAATATTTTAATTTAAAAAAACAGAAATGTGTCAAAACCACGTCAGTTTTCATAATAAAGTTTGTATAAACGTTAAAATTACCTCCAAATATAAGTATATTGGGACCTGAGTATGTCCTAAAACTGCATCCAGACCCACCGGAGGACGGGCAGCAGCGTCCTCTTAGTTAACGGTGGTAACACTCTGCGATCCCCAAGCCGCCTGCCAAGCATGGGGATTATGACAACCCCTCCATATTAAGGGAGAGGCTTTCGTTCAGCAGTGGACGTCTTTCGGCTGTTGATGATAAGTATATTCATATTTATGCAGTAAGTATTGCATTGCAACGCCGTTTAACATCCACAGCTGGACCTATACTCGAAGGGCGCTCTAGAACTCCACGCTGACCTTATGGTTGGCGTATTCATATATGCCATTAAACTTTCTTCTCCAGCATTTTCCAAAAATCTTTTTTCTTAAAAATTGTTAAAATTTATGTAGTTAAGTAGGTACACAGTATATATTTTTTTACTGATAACCGATGGGAAGAAATGTTCTTGAGTGGCGACCGCGAACCGGAAGACGCAGCGTAGGAAGGCCTTCCACTAGGTGGACCGACGACATTGTAAAAGTCGCGGGCAACCGGTGGATGCAAATGGCAGGTTGTCGTACAGTGTGGCGGTCTAAGGGGGAGGCCTTCGTTCAGCAGTAGACGTCTCCGGGCTGATGATGATGATAATATTTTTACGCATTCGTATTCAATCCTCATACAAAAATGCAATCAGACTTCTTCGTTAGAGCAAAATAAACTTTACCTATGAGTCTTCCTTGTGTAACATTCAAGGTACAATAAAGATACACAGCCTATTCCAGGCTAAGTATCTTAACTACTTCGATCACATCTACACTTAATACCTGATGAGATGGGGTCAAACATCTAGCCAGTAAACCATTAATAAGTCACTTGTAGATTCCCATCCTAAATTCGGTGTATCGACCGGAAAAGTAGGTATTAGATTTTATCTCGTTTAATTGTCTATACCTAACTTAAGGTTGAGGGTTCCGTGACCTAATTTAAATAAAGCATGTTTCTTTGTTGTATTTTTAGGGTTCCTTAGCAGTCCAATGGATCCTTAAAATTTGGCCGTGGCCAATGTAACTTTACTATAGACTTTTAAAAAACAAACAACATTTCTACAATTCGTAAGAAAGAGGATTATGTAGATTTATTAGACTCTAATAATAATTTACGAGATTACCTATCGACGGATCAAGTGAAGAAGAATCGAGTATGGTCAGGTGGACCCGCTCGCCGGTGGACCGCGGGTCCACTTGACCACATCATTCCTCCCCACCTATTTTTGTTGGTTAACTTACAAGTAATTTTATTTTTTTAGTTTAGTTATTCATTTAGAATAAACGTTTGAACCTAATTGAATTGCGTTTTATTATATTTTGACTAACCAATATTGACTTGACTGTACCCACTGTATGCTTTAAACAATAGATTTTATTTAACAGTTTGAATATTGTATCTCAACAAAATGTACTATAAAAAAATATTACATTGTAAGTAAAATCTAAAAGATACGGCTTTTCTCCCTGACTGTACTAATAATAAAATTTATTAGACAGTGGGTCCAGTCGACCTATTCAAAATCTGACTAGGTTGAGTGGACCCGCGGGGCCAAGGCGAGCGGGTCCAGTCGACTATAGACTCGAAGAATCTTTACAAACATGAGACGTACAAACTTAGCAAAAAAAAGGATACGGAACCCGACCATTCTTTGTGTACTTAGCCGATTGTCACGAGTATTTATTTTCGTTACACTATTTGTGTGATAATCTATGTCATTGATCCCGTGCGGGAACCGAACTTAGATAAAGATCTGTGTTTTGTGTGGCTCAAAGTATGATATCTATTGACTACGTGTCTGTTTATTTAAAAAAGACGGAATATTTTTAATGTTGAGGTAGTCAAAGGTTCTATAGAATAGACAACATCAAATAGGATCGAAATCGCGTGGTCTGTGAGTGATCTCTTTTCCATTTTTTATATTTGCCTACTTTAACCTCACTACGCGGAGCGCAAGGAACCACTTCCTCCCCGCAGCGGCACTTAAAATCGTATACACACCACGGGAGCACGTAAAGAAGCCTCAAATCTCATCTAACTGTTGAATACTGTGTCTTCAATCACATACCTCAAATCTCATGTTTCGCAAAGGGTGATAATATTATATAGGTTCATAAAATCTGAGACATTCTTTAGTTTTGCTCCCTAGGTGAGTAATCTACTATTATTGTGTTTGTTTTTCTAAACAACGGATTCTTATACTTTTACTGTCATTTACTAAGTTTTTTAATTACTAATTTTATATTTCAAATTTTGTTTTTTTCTGTTTTTTTTAATGCTGGCGACGCTGCCTTTTCTAGACTTTCATCGTTCTGGACACCACGTATATAGGTATACGTACAACATAAATGTTGTTGTACTGTACTTACATTTCAAAAGCATTAATTATTTTTAAAACAAAATGCATTTCAACAGCATTAAACACTTTAATACAAAACCTACAAAGGCTTTTGAGTATTACTCTCTCAGGGCTCTAAAACAATTTTTACAAAAAAATATTGAACTAAAATAACATTCATCCAGATCTCAATAGATTTAAATTTTTAAATAACTGTTTAGTTATAAGGGAGACATTGTATTAAAACCATGTACCTATAAATAAATACAATATTTAAAAAAACAGCTCATTTGACTCTGGGTTTGACTTCGGGCTCATTTATCAGATAAACTATCAAAACTATTATTAATTAGAAATAATAACTTTAACTTATTATTAGACACTATATATTTTTTTTAATTGTAGGTGCTCTGTATTTACTTTATACAGGGTAGATGACTGGTTTTTTTTATTGTCCTATTAAAATGTGGCCTATAAATATAGCTGAACAATGAAAAGAAAATGAAAATCTGATCAAAAATAAGCAACTTATACGCATTTTAATATCATGCTAGACAGAGAGGCGAAACAGCAAATCGTGACGTCACTTCTCTGTACGCCATATAAATTCTATTCTGACGTAATTTTTTGTTTTGTGGGAAAGGGACAAAGTTGTCTCTAACGAAAACTTTAAACGCTTTTGTCAGAACATTATTAACCGATTTAAATATTTTTTTCAATAAACATACTATATTTACTTAAATTCTTCATCAAAGCTATTGGTTTCAACGATTTATACATCAGTCATCTACCCTATTATTTAACTACCCACACTTGCAGCTGCGCCAAGGCGTCACAATGTTTTTTTCACGTTCCCGCTAAAATAGAGGTCGAGTTCCATTTAAGCCCAGTGGCGTCAAAACTTAGCGCCAGTAATGGGCAGTCTCGAAATGTTTAAGTGCTACTCTTCTTATCATATCTTTGTCTCTCCCACTGATTTACATCACTGCGTACCGTCTATTTACTCGTAATTTTTTACGCAGTCGTGACGTAAGACTACCATCCTTTTAAGCTATTCTCAATCTTACGCGATGGCGTTAGATCACAGTTTCTTAGTTGAATTTATTTTAGTTAGTACATTATCGGTTGGTAAGGTCACGGTCATAGAGGTTGGTCGCTTCTGATTTGTTTCAAGTTGCCGCTTGACTCACAAAATGCTTAGTGACAATTTCTTGTAACAAGTCTATGTTACCCTAAAAGTACACCATGGGAGTATTTAAATCCAGAGATTTTAGGTTCCTTCTAGAGAAGCGTGCTCAGACAGCATCGTTGCATTGCGTTGGAACATTTATACCATGTACTTGTCCATACAGAAAGAAGAAACCTTTTGTACCTATATTGTCCGATTTCGGTGATTATTTCATCATTTAATTAGCACATTACTGACTAGGCTTATGCAGCGACGGTGATAATGGAATGGACGGGCCCAGCGTTTGCAAATCGATCAAAATTAACAAGACAACACAATCAAGCATACCTAGCTAAAAGTATGCATATTATATTTGCCGGAAAATAGAGATAGCGAATCTAATTACTGCATGACAAAAAGAGAACACATGTACATGTATTAGAAGTTTGTATTGTCGTATCGTACGGCTCGCATGTCGCAAAGGCAGAGTATGACTGAAGCGAGTGGAGAGCCGGCGCTCAACATATAATCTTCAAAATCCGTTCGCTTATTTCCCGTCCATTCATCTTATCATTGTTACTGGGCTTATGCACCTTATTTTTTCCAGTATTTTAAATCACTCAAAAGTTACAAGCATCTGTTTTTGCGCTGAAACTTAGCTATTAAAAGTAATTACTTTAAATAACCTCAAAGCTTTTTTAAAATTATAATAGTACATTATGATACAAGTGTGCTATGTTGGTCATTACACTAGAGGCGGTATTATGCGCGCGAGCTGCAGGCGAGCGCGATAAGGAAGCCGAGAGTGTATTGAAACATAGCACAAGAGTTTCATACGACTGTTTTCGTCACACTTGCGAGGAAAAAACAACTTTATTTTGATAATAATCAACCACACAACGAAAACGTCAACAAACATTTGCGGAAAATGGCGCCCAAATCAGTAGTGCGCGCGCAGGTTGACATTTACTTCAGCGGCATAAGAACTCTTTGTTGGTATTACAAAAAACCTGTAAGTATTACCCGGCTATATTAAGAGTGCTTCGTATACGTACGTCTAATTGCAGTCACGCACAAACTTGACTTTACCGGGTTATACCTATTATAGCACCATGTGCCGTAATGTAAAGTAAAAAGCACGCGTGCGTAATAGCTTGGATTATGAGCCTAAAACCGATGCAATAAGATTCACTTTACGAGCAAGTGTGATGAAAAACTTATTATGCCATCATACATCCTATTCGAGCGATTGGTTCCAATAATAAAACATTTTGTTATAATCTAGAGCGTGAAAAAGGATTGCCCCGAAACAAAAGTTTTATCAAAAATGCACCACGGTCACCTCATAGCATATTATGATTATGTTTACTTAGTACCTATAATACCTACAACACTAAAATAGTGATCGGTGCAGAATGTCGAAGATCGGTGAAGAAAGTCGAAGAAGATCGGTGCTCCTATTACGCTTAATGCGGTCAAACGCAAACCCACAATGAATAACAGTAAAAATACTAGTTATCAGACGATAAAGACGTTCTCGTGATGGTAAGAGAGAACTCCTGCTGGTTACTATTACATTTTATTTTGACTAACCAATTTTGCGCTAAATCCAGTAAACCAATAAAAATTGAAAAATAAATTAAGTGGTCAATTGGACCCGCGGGTCCAGCAGACCGAAGACTCACAGCGGGGCTTATTCACCAACTGGACTCGAGGGACTGGACTCGCGTGTCTGGCACCCAGAACTTTGAATACTTAGCAAAGTCCACGGTCCATTGGTGTTTATTACTTGGAAACATTCGACAGTATTTTATTATCTTTAATGGTAACCTAATGACTCATACTTTAGAGTTAGTAGCAAAGATTACGAAAGATGCGCCATCACGTTTGAAAATGACCCCCGCGCCGTCATGTTTACGACTTGCGCTGGAGTGTGAAAGATGATAGCACTTTTATGAAAGCAAAAGGGATAGCGCGCGTCTCGCTTAGTGAGCGCAGACAGCCGAGACAGTCCTTAGGGCCGTCTTCACAGGGCCATTTTAGGGCGCGATATGACATATCTCCCTCCTTATATATATAATATCATTGGTTAGTAGGTACAATGAGGCCGTAGCCTAATTGGGAGGTACCTACTTGAAATCGTGAGGTCGCGAGATACAAACCCAAGATCGTACCAATGGATTTTTTGGAGTTTTATGTCAGCATTTTCATATCATTGAAACTTTTAAACTTTCGGGATTTGAACACTTAATTATGTTTACCACCGGGACTTATTCGCGCTACAAACAAACTTATTTATTATTATATTAGTACAAATAAAAACATTGGTCAAAATTAATAATTAAAATTAAATTAAAACAGATCCATATATTAATGTCGTAATATTAACTCCCGCGCGTAGCACCCGGCCCAAACGTACCCAACACACTAGCCGCGTTACCGCGCTGTATAGCGATGGAGACCCGCTGAGCCAAGAACCAGCCAGAACGGGAGTCCTGCCCTCTCTCCCTCAAACGGCGGCCAAGGTCGTGAACTAGTTGCTTGGCGTCAGAGCCCCACGGATCCGACGTCTCCACGGCAAACGGGACAAAGTCGTACACTGGTTCCAAACTGGCATATTTGTAGCGTTTGCCTCGGGCGGCTGCCTCTGCTCCCGCACCAGCGGACTGTTGAGTAGCGGAGAGGTGGCAGGACGCAAACGTACTGACGCATGTTGTTTTTTTTTGTGAATGACTGATGCTGTTGGCCTCAGATGGCCTCGACAGCGTCACCGGACTTTAGAGGACGCATGTTGCGTCCCAAACAAACTTATTATATATATTTTTATTTTTTTTATAATTTTGTTTGTTGCGCGATTAAGTCCCGGTGTAAACATAATTATTTATACCACTGGTTCTTCGGAGAAGGAATACGTAATGAGGAGACCTGCATATGTCCGGAAAAGAAATTCAAGATGTGAATCTATCAACCCGCAACTGGGCCAGCAGCGTGGTGGATATGACCCAATCGCCGTTCGAGGATGGGCCAAAGTCCAGCAAGATGTGTTTTAATTATTAAAAGTAATAGGATAAATGGAGAGTTTAACTGAATCTGATGCTTACGTCATAAAAATAATTGAAAATTTCTGATATATAATCTTTCAAAGTATTTGGGAGGGAGTCATCTGTCCCTTTCTAGCAAAACACGTGCATATTAAAGAATTTGTTTGGAATCGTGAAGTTTGACGTCATAAACCTAGTATAGTGCCCTCCCTGTCTAACATGAAACTAAAATGTTTATAACTTCGTTATTTGTGCACATATTAAAATTTTACTTTTGATGATTTATTATGTTGCCAGTTAGCTTTAAGTGAGTCATTAAAAAAACACATGCATATTCCACACAAAGCATGTATTGCAAGGTTTGACACAAAGTGTAATTAAATGACAGAAGTATCAGCGCAGAGAAAATCTAAAACACTTATATAAAGGTGAAATATTTTTTTCCATGAATCAGTTTAACGTAAAAGCACAGTGCCTTGCTACACTGACGAAAATATTTTTAAATATTTATGTATATAATACAGTCAGCATGCAATTTATTATCCATCATGCTAAAGCAGGCGGATATACAAGCACCGATCAATTCAGGGCTGTCTCTTAAGCCTAATTTGGACTATGTTAGTAATTTAGTCGAGTGACTATAGTAATTTAGTACTAAAATACTTTATACTGTCCCTACTAGTTCGTATTACGGTCAAGTACTATACACAAGTGAGTCGCGCCAGTGAGCAGAGGAGCGTGGACTAGAGCGCGACTCGTCAAAAAAATAATAGTAAAATGAATTGCTTCGCCTACATTGCGTAAGTACTAAATACTAATGTACTCGACTAAATTTTTGCTGTAACACATTTAAACACACAATAGAGATCGATACACACAGAGTGATTAATTTAGTCACTAAATCTTTCACTACTCTACTAAATTACTAAAGCAGTGCAAGAGTGGCTCTCACTATCAAGCAAGCCACCAGTTCATCTCATCGCTCATCTGGCATTTTCCGAAAGAGAAGTACTTAGTTCTAAGTGAGGGTTCCAGCTATTGCTACCGCTATGCCACGCCAAGTCGGCTCAGCGGGATTCTGATTTTATTGCGGTTTGATATGTAGAGGTTTTAAGAAACAGAGAGGTAGAGTTTTTATGAAGTGTGATTGCGACTAAAAAGTACTGATTTTTATCGTGAATCATTTTGTATAGGCTAAATGGCCAGCCAGTAGTGTCAGACTTAATGTGCCTACCGAAGGCCTCCGACATGGGTTGACGGATATTGTTACATGTATAATTGATTTTCTAGATGCATAGAAAGAATAACCGAGAACAACAATTTAAGTTGACACCTGACCTAATGAGCGATTTTCCAAACATGACTAAAAAAAAGTAGTTTCCGTCAACTCGACATAATATAATTATAGCGCAGACTAAACTTGCCACTCAAAAACAACATACTATTTTAGATAGGTGGCATATGAAATAAAATAAAAAAACTTTACAATGACTGGCACGTCTGGTCTGCGCAAAGTCAGAGCCATCTACAATGAGTTTTTTTTTTTGCTTTTCAGAAAATCGCCTATTGCCAGTCACGGTCACTCATCCGAAAGTTTAATCATAGGTGATATTTTAGAACTGAGCTAGTAAAGCTGTGCTACGAGCGCTACATTTCGACTGTAAAGTGTAAAATTAATTTTGTGGAAACCCTGAAAGCTCTATATTTATAAGATCCCGTCCGACAGCAATCTTTATTGCTATTGTTTACTTTAAACAATTTTAAACGTGAAAAGCACGTGTAAATTATCTAAACGCTAATGTTATAATACGTTATATTTTTGAGTTATTGTATAATAATCATCATCGTTTAGTATTCATTTCTTAACGGATACATTAGTTAGCGAAGTAAGTAGACGCGCCTCATATTTGTGTGGTTGTCGGTTCAATCCCGCATTCGTAAATCAGTTTTTTTTAAAAAGTTAACATAACAGAATATTTAATTTTTTTTATTGTGATTTTTTTTTTAATAGGCATAAGCCTTTATTAACTACAACAAACTACAATGACTACTTAGCCTACTACACAACAAAAAACAAAAGGATTGTATCCAGACCGATGAAAGTCTAGAGACAATCCAAATGCTCAAACCCACTACCAGTCGGCAGCGTACCCAGCATGCTGGCGGCATTGCCACGCTGGATGGCAATGCTTAATAATATAATGCATAACAGAATAATTATGTATCTATGCCAAATATTTTGACAAAGTTAATCAGAGCAAATTAGTTTCCAATACTTATGCGGAGGGTTCAAAGGTAAATGTGAATTACCCGTGCACCCCACTAGTGGGTGAAGGCGGTGGGTGGACGGGTCGTTTTTGTAAAATCGGTACAATGTACACACAAACGCATGAAACTAATAAGTAAAAAACGTTCGATGTGTCAAATACACTACTTTTATTGCAAATGCCTTAAAAAAACAGCATGCCATATTTCTGTGGAACAACTTTCCTTTCGCAAATTCAGGATTGGCCTCACAAAAATATAATCTAAATAAATAAAAATTAATACAATAAATATTGGTAGACATGAGAAACCTGATGAGTGAATAAACTATAATTTGTGTGAGCAAACTTACGAAGAATCCCAAAATTTAAGAAAGTCTAAACACAATTTAACTGGAAATAAATTACAAATTTAACTGAACTTGCAATATCCACATTAAACAAGTCTAACATTTAGCCGATTTAGTTTCTAATAAATAAATTTAAAAAACTCTGTAGAGTAAATAAATAGATGATGTAAGAGTATTATTATTAATCAAAAGGTGCGCTTCGCATCTTCTCCAGCAGTGAGGTTGTCTAGTTTTCAAAAAAGACCTGAGATAAAATATGTACCTCATTAGTAACATCTAATTAAACAGTTCCAAGCTGCTGTTCAAGCTTGAAAATGTTTAATTAACAACTGCAGAGGTGTTCAAAGAGAGCTAAACTAGAAACTTTCAGGTCATAGCACATTATAATAACTTGACACCGAACACACTGAAAGCACATCATTCAAAGATTGTAATTATACAGAATACAGTCGAATTAAAAAAACCTAAACCTAAACTATGGAAGGAAATCCTTATTTTTTCGTGGAGGACAAGTCATATTCATCAAGGCACATTTTTTTGCCGACTGCGTAAGAAGTCTATTGCTTATAGCATTATATTGTGTGTAAGAGTGTTCGTGCTGTTCCTCATCATCAGCCCGGAGATGTCCACTGCTAAACGAAGGCCTCCCCCCTTAGACCGCCACACTGTACGACAACCTGCCATACGCATCCACCGCTCGTCCGCGACTTCCACAATACGCTGCGTCTTCCGGTTCGCGGTCGCCACCCAAGAACTTTTCTTCCCCATCGGTTATCAGTTTCTCGAGCGATGTGTCCTGCCCATTGCCACTTCAACTTGGAAACCCTGCGAGCTAAGTCGGTGACTTTGGTTCTTTGGCGAATATCCTCGTTCCGGATTTTATCGCGCAAAGTAACTCCGAGCGTAGCTCCATTGCCTGTTGTGTAACTCTGAGTTTTTCCAAAAGGCTGCAGTAGTGCAGTTAAAGACCACGTTTTAGTTCCATATGTCGTCACTGTCCTTGTTTTCAGACACTGCGGGATTATGAACGAGATGATATTACGCAATTTTCCGAATGCTACCCATCTGCGTGCTCCTCACATCCCCTCAACTACTAATTTTAATAATTTCGCCAAATGAGTGTCTATCGACACGTCTTAGCACTCTGCCTGTCATAGAGATCATAAATGTGATGATTAGTACTGCAATCACAGCATAGAGTGCATTTTGTATATACCTATTAATACTCGACGTGTGCCTGCGTCGTCGGCTCGATTACCGCACTTCTCGTCATCGTCAAAAGGCAAATCTCCATATTCAAAAAATCCCACATTCTGCAAATCTGAAAATTCTACACTGTATGATTCTGGAGCTAATTTCTTGCGCTCATATGCAAGGTGTGGAATATTATACCTACGAACGTCTTTCGCGGAGTTAAAACTCAAAACATTTTAAAAAGGGTGCAACAAACATTTCTCTTGGTTGGCAATGCATCTCATCTAATGTTACAGGTGTGCATAGGTGGTGAATTGTCTGCTTATTTCGTCGTCGTCAGCCATAAAACGTCCACTGCTGGACGAAGGCCTTCCCCTTAATAGAGGGGTGTTGCCATAATCCCCACGCTTGGCAGGAGGCTTGGGGATCGTAGAATGTTCACCACCGTTAACCAAGAGGACGCTGCTGCCCGTCCTCCGGTGGGTCTGGTTGCAGTTTAAGGACATACTCAGGTCCAGGTCTGGTTATTTACCACTCCTTAAACAAGAATGCCTTATATTTCAATGTATTCTTCAATTGTTTCGGTGTCAGTCCATGTAATGTGCTCTGACCTTAAAGTAAATAAATAGTATTTTAGCATTATTCATATACAAAAAAGCTTTAAGCAGTTTCAAGAATTACAAAGTAAATCTTATTATTAGTTGTTCGTTAGAAGACTCATGTTAGTTTCAATTATTTACGCTGACTCGCCGCGCACTTGGTGCTTTGATTTGGTAATTAGTTAAACAATAATATTTTGATAGAATAAATTATTATATTGTACAGGCTTGCGTTTAACTGGCATCAGGGGCAACGCGTGCCACTAGGCCAGTCAAAAACAACACAATAATGACAAACTTCGCAAACGCGCAATGAAGAACGTGCAAAAATTTGGCAGTTTTACGAGAATCACGGGATTGGCACAGGGTTTTCATGATTGCAAACTTGGGTATAAACTACTCTCGGGGGTCCTAACAATATATTTAAAAAATCGTAGATACATGTGCTTTTGCGACCTAAGATGTCTTAGATGACTGGACTACACTGGTAAGCACTTCGCACAATGACAGTGGTATCAAGATTTTTTGTAGCAGAAGACTATTTCTATATTTTGAGGTTTTCTAAAGTTCAACCACGAAATGATGACGTATTTTCGAGCTCCTGGCTATCTAAAAGTAGATTTTGTCGTAGTTAAGTAAAAACAAAGTCAAAGTCAATGTAATTTATTGATAAATAAATTATTTACACGTCAATGACGTCTGTGTGACGTGTATGTGACTGCACGTCTGATTGCAGAACGAATACGAAGCACTCTTAATATAGCCGGGTAATACTTACAGTTTTATTGTAATACCAACAAAGAGTTCTTATGCCGCTGAAGTAAATGTCAACCTGCGCGCGCATTGCTGGTTTGGGCGCCATTTTCCGCAAATGTTTGTTGACGTTTTCGCTGTGTGGTTGATTATTATCAAAAAAAGTTTGTTTTTTCCTCGCAAGTGTGATGAAAACAGTCGTATGGAACTCTTGTGCTATTAGTCATTACGCTCTCGGCTTCCTTATCGTATATAATACCGCCTCTAGTGTAATGACCAACATAGCACAATTGTATCATAATGTACTATTCTACAATATTCAAGAGGTAAATTTGAATTATAGCACTCCAACTTATTTGTAATGTTGTTCAAATGCAAGAACTGAAACAAAAATGAAGCCGTAGTATTATAATAGAAACCGTTTACGGAAGATTTTCCCTTATACCTGGTAATTTTAACTACAAGAACCTATTGAGAGCGCATAGTTGAGTGTTCTTATTCTTATTCAACATGGGGGCGATAAGTCCTGCACTGACGTCACGCTTGGGGTGTATTGTGCATTTCCCCCGCCAGCTTCTACCCGAGCCAACCCAGCTCCTTGAAGTAACGGAGCGAGGCTCTGGGCCGCTGGCATAGTAACTCCAGTGGGTTAGATGGATATGTACATGATAATGATGATAATGAGATGCGTACAAGCCGTTGTTGCCTCATGCAATCCGGTAGCAATTCTTGTTGGTTCTGTGACTTTGCACTGCCCCAGCACATGCTCTACGGTTTCATTGTCCTGCATGCAGCCACGGCATAACGGACTATCCGTGGCTCCCAGTTTGTATAAGTGGCTGTTCAAGTTGCAATGACAGTGAAAAGTTAAATGATAATCGTTAGATAATATTGCACACATAATTTTTCTATTGCGCGGAAGGTTAATGACACAGTTAAAATAGGGTTTGTGCGGCCCTTAGTGTACTGCGTTCTTAGAACAACAGAAGCTCGTAAACACTAACGCGCCGCCTAGCGCGCACGCGTATTTCACAAATTTTGCTGGTATAAAATCACTGAATTTTGATGTAAAAAGTCAGTATCGTGTAAAGAAAAAAAAGTATTTCCTAGTAATCAGTAACGTATAATGAAGAATTTTCTTCTGCCGTAAGTGGTTACCACTGGAGGATGGGCAGCAGCGTTCTCGCTGTTAACGGTGGTGAGCATTATGTGAATGTGATCCCCAAGCCGCCTGCCAAGCGTGGGGATTATGGCAACCCCTCCCTTCTCTATTTAGGGGAAGGGGGGGGGGGGGGGGGGAATGTTGTATGGAAAGTTCTTTGTTTTTGAAGTTATAGTGATGAAAATGGATATCTGGGTAGTTCATTCAAAGGAGGGAAATTGGGGGGGTGTCGGTAGAGTCGGTAGAGTCGGTAGAGTCGGTAGAGTCGGTAGAGTCGGTAGAGTCGGTAGAGTCGATAGAGATGAGTAGGCTAAAAAAATTGCTCAGGATGATTTAAAGTGGTGAATTTAGGGAGCGGCTACTATTTCTTCCGTACGCGGACGAAGTCGCGGGTGACCTCTAGTTTATTTATAAACCTTTGTAATGCTATTCTCGGGTAATTTCACTGACTAATTTTGGATTACAATATTCAGTGATTTTATACATTTAAAAATGTTGAAATGCGCAAGCAAGATATCACAGCAATCGCAGCATTCTAGCTTATTATAGGTCTCCCTAATAAGCACGCGCGAGCGTGCGTTTTTAATCTTACACAGAACTTGAAAGGCAACAAAATAGGTACTTTCTTTCCTCACAATGGTCTTTTGCAAGACTGCTTTGCATGGAAATTGGAAACTGCGATAGCTGCAAAAGAATTCTAAGAGCTATTCTAGGTATTGAAGGAGCTATTGCTTATGCGAATCAAGCTTGTGATCGTTTTCAGTGGATCTGAATTTTTCGAGAAAGTCATTTACATGATGGTTCAAAAGATTATTTTATTTATTTACTTAATCAAAAATAAATAATTAAGTATTTAGTGTGTCCAGTGTGTGTTGCCAGTGATGACATTTGGAACTGAAACGTGGTCTGTAGCTGCTGGCCTTTTGGAGAAACTCAGAGTCCCACAACGGGCAATGGAGACAGCTAAATGCTCGGAGTTACATCGCGCGATAAAATTCGGACTGAGGATATTCGCCATAAGAACCAAAGTCACCGACATAGCACGCAGGGTTTGGAAGTTGAAGTGCCAATGGGCAGGCCACATCGCTCGAAGAACTGATAACCGATGGGGAAGAAAGGTTCTTGAGTGGCGACCGCCAACCGCAAGACGCAGCGTAGGAAGGCCTCCCACTAGATGGACCGACGACATTGTAAAAGTCGCGGGCAACCGGTGGATGCATATGACAGGTTGTCGTACCTAACAGTGTGGCGGGTTAAGCTGGAGGCCACCGTACAGTGGACGTCTCCGGGCTGATGATGATGATGGTGATATACATAAAACTTAAAATAAATACTGAAACTTACTATAAACTACAAATATATTTAAAAAAAAAAATTTAGTAACAATATGTAAGTAAAGAAACTATAAAACAAAAACGCCATCTAGATCGCCACCATGGGGTACTGGCTTGGAGGATCTAGCTCTCACTCTCTCCCTCTCTCTCGGTGCTAGGAACCCGTAAGCTCGCAGCATTTCCCCGTTCCATAGCAATATTTAGGTCCTGGGCAAAGTATGCGCCAGGTCTGAGGAACCCCGAGGTGAGGAGCAATCTCTTGGCTAAATCTTTGCAAAAAAATATGAGCCTAAATTATTGATGGAATAGTCGTGATTGTCGCGATTTTAGGCTTGCTCCCATGTAAAGGTTAACAATGATGAGAATGAAGATGCTTTTTATCAAATAGCTTCTTTAATCACCTTTCTGGTTAGTAAGTACTAATGTTTTGCGAAGCCATATTAAGGACTAGAGGTCGACCGCTCCCAAAATTCACTACCTTTTTTTTACCCAAACGAATGATTTAGGGCCTTACTTAAAAAAAACTTTTCAACCGTTAATCACTGCTTAAGATGCTCTGCCATCTTCTTTCTGACGTGAAGTGTAACATGCAAGAACAAGACAGAGAAGTTTAAGCAGTGACTAAGAGAATCGAGATTATTTTAGGTAAGGCTCAAACAAAATTCGTAGTATTATTTTGTTTAAGAATAAAGGGACCCAGATTAGAGAAACATGTATAGATCAGGATGCGTTTACTTTATTAAATTTTCTTTTTTCTAATTACAAAAAGTATAGCAGTTGTCACGGAAGTTTTCATTCTAATGTTTTACTTATTTGCGTTTTTTTTTCTCAAGATACCTAAGTGATTTTGTACAACATTATTACATAAGTGTGTTTTGTAAACTTTTAACTTTGCACTTTATTTTTTCCACGTGTGTATCAGTAATGGATATTGCCTAACTGTGCGTTGAAAAACAGGACGTTTTACGGATTTTGTCTTTGGGCATCGTCTTAACCGTCTGATATAAGAGTGCTCAAGCTGTTGTTTGCGTCAATGTGTTGAGACGGCTTTAAAGGTAAGCCTGACATATATCTTTACGCAAACAATTGCTTTTCCCATAGACATAATTATAAGTATAATACGTAGGTGATGGAAGAGTATATTATGTACAATCTCTGTGGCTGTTGGCTTGGCGGTCACTGAATTCCTTAAAAACAAATTTTACAACTTCTATTAGAGTTTTTCTTTTCAGACTATAATAATTATATTTCAAACCGGACCACACAGATTTTTGTGGTGTTTAAACCGGTGTATAATAATGTATTTGTATAATTTATGTTATATACCGATAAATCCAGAGCAAATGATTCAAATTTATCGTTTGTGACAGTAAGAGATCGTTCGATTAAAAATTGAATAACAAGGAGCGTTTTGAATTGCAAGTAGGCAGGGGGTTCACAGACGCATACAATTTTCTCCGCATTTGCGTCAACGACTTGAATAAAACAATAAGCTGCTTTGCAGTTCTATTTTTAAAGGTGATGGAAGTTTCCTTTTTGAAATTCGAATGGGCTTTCCGGAGCGGGCAGCGGGTCCAGGGCGCGCACGCGCGAAGCAACAGATTGGTGGAGCGACTCCCTTAGTCCCGTCCCATCTCCCTCGACCCCTCATTCGCTTCGAGGCCGTCACACAGATCAGTCGCGTACCGAATCGTTAACAACTTGAACGTTGACTATTTCGCGCGGGTTTTTAAAACTATTCGTCCATCTGCATCGATGTTACTTCGCGTTTTAGGTAAGTAAATTTGCAATATTTTATTTTTGCTTCTGTGATTATATGTTGTGAAAGTATTATGGTTTTTTCTTAATTGTAATTTTTTAAGTTTTTCAAATTAAACTTATGCCAGATTTTTCAACTTTAGTTTTGTTTGTTTTCCGTTTTATTAGTAAGAAATTAACCGTTCTGAAATTAGTGAAATAAAATGTAAAAAATATAGATTATATTAATTATTACTGATCGTTCATCTAAAAATACTGATGGCAACCAAGGCAGAAAGAAATAAGAATTTTCATTTAATTTCATAACGTATAGGTAATATTTGCACAAAAATCAATTTTATCTGAAAATATATAAGTACTTAATGAATATTTATTCCAAAGATTTACTGCGAAAACCATTCCCAATAAGCCGCGGAACAACACACATTTCCAAATTCAAATGTTATCTACTGGAACATATAATATAACATTGTGTTAAAACAATAATAGAACGTTACTACCCGCAAAAGTTGAAAACAGTGCCGCGGGTAACAACGCCCGCCCTTATAAATTTATGTACCTACATGAAACTTCCAGAAGCACTTAAAATATTTTTGTGATTCAGAAAAAAAAACTGGTCTTGTAATTAATGTACAATCAATCTTATTAATAATAATTACAATTATTATCATTATTATTATCAACCTATTCCGTCCCACTGCTGGGCAAAGGCCTCTCCGTCCTCCTTCCACTCTTCTCGGTTTAAAGCTTTATGAGCTAAACTTTAGCTTTATAACATTACAATACAATACAAAGCAAAGTAAAAAAATATATTTTGCTTAAACTACAATGGTATAAACATATTTAAGCTGAATAATTATTTAAATTATGGTAGATGACTGATGTTTATAACGTTGAAACCAATAGCTCTGATGAAGAATTTAAGTAAATATAATATGTTTAATTAAAAAATAATTTAAATCGGTTATTAATGTTCTGATATATAAGCGTTTAAAGTTTTTGGTAGAGACAACTCTGTCCCTTTCCCACAAAACAAAAAATGACGTCACGCGTTACTTGTCAGAATAGAATTTATATCGCGTACAGAGAAGTGACGTCACAATTTGCTGTTTCTTCTCTCTGTCTAGCATGATATTAAAATGCTTATAAGTTGCTTATTTATGATCAGATTTTCATTTTCTTTTCTTAAGGGCCTCATTTTAATAGGACAGTAAAAAAAAAACAGTCATCTAGCCTCGATTCTGTTGCTGTTCTCCTATGCTTAAGATAGCCGACTCAGTATATCATTACTCCTTTTAAACCTTTAGTAAAAATTGGCACAGCGTAGGTTGAATGGGTTTTCTATTTATAGAATATACGAACGTATTTGACTTGCAGAAAGGAACCGGGGTTGTAATTTAAACTATCACTCAACCCATTTATTAATAGACTAGAGGTCGCCCGCGACTTCGTCCGCGTACGGAAGAAATTCGGCCCACTCCCAAAATTCACCACTTTTTTTACCCCACCTCAACCTGAAGAACTGGCAAAGGTGTGGTACTTCCCCAGGCGGACTCTGCAGTAGAGTACCACTACAAGAAAGCTTGCCGATACTTGATTAGTTTTAGTATTCAAAGCAATGTTGTCGATTCTGTTGCACCGCTCACTAAACTAAACTAATCTGACAGGACTACAATTATACGCGTCTCATTTCATTTCAATATGTTAGAAAAGGATGTCAACAGGTTTCGTCCTGTCAAATTAAGTTTAGTTTAGTGAGCGATGCAACAGAATCGACACCAATGTATATTAATATCTTGATGAATAACTAAAACTTGGACTATATACTATATCTTTGACTATATCTTTGATATCAAAATAAATATTTGCAATGTCCAAGTTAAATGTTTGCTTATAACCTATATTTAGGTTATAAAATCCCCCTTAACTTTTAAATTTATTGTGACATCACAAATACTAGTGATAAATCGCGACGATAGACACCAAAATTACTAAATTAATTATGATGCAATTAGATGATAAGAAAGCACATAAGCGATTGTATACTGTATGCTGACTGCTAAAACCCTATTTTTGGTAGATTTAACCGACTGCTGTCAGAACCCGGCTGTGACGCAGCCCAGAGCTGTTCAGTTGTGTAAGGGCCGGTTTTTGATCCGTGGTCAAAATCGACATAACCATTTGTTAAACTGACTATAGTTAACTAGCTAACCATTAGTTACATTTTTGACCACTGGCCATGCTAACTATGAATCAAAAATCCGAATTATTGGGATTTTAACAGTTTGTTACCGTTTTTAACTATTCGTTGGCTTTTTTTTTTTTTTTTAACTACGGATCAACCTTAGTCGCCTTAAGTGACCCGCACCGCCATTTTTGTGATTATATGGATGTGCTTGAATTAGTTAAACATTAAGTTAAGAAGATACGATGGGACTGCCATGAATTTTAGCAAAAGGCAAAACAACCTATTTTAGTCGCGTAAAAAAGCAAAATAATATTATTTTGATCATTTGACACCATTCAAGGTCACGATTTGAAGCCACGAGTGTCAGTTCAAAATGCTTACTACAGTTTCTTTCTACTATACCGGGTGTTAGTTTGAACACCGTTATCCTTCTAGGATATTATTGTACTCATCATTATGAATAACTTTTACTATGGTGCAAACACTGAAATCACGAAAAAAAACAGCTGTTCCATACAAAAAGGTTCATCGATCTTGGACAAAATGTATGGAACAGCAGATATTTTTTTCGCGATTTCATAGTTGGCCCCATACTAAAAGTTGTTCATTATGATGAGTACAATGAAATCCTAGAAGGATAACGGTGTTCAAACTAACAGCCAGTATTGGCGTAAATCAAGGATTTGTATGCAATATACTACATAGCGTCATAAGGCTTAACTTTAAAATACATAAAAAAAATAGACAGGCGTACTCGTAAAAAAATCTAGACAAAGTTTTTATGTAGAGTAACCTCTTGTGCGCGAAAACAGCTATTGTGGTCGATTCTGACGGTTTTAGTTGACAGTTCTAAACTAATTAAAATATTGCTATCACTTTTTTAATAGGCATGTTAGTTAAGGGCAGCAATGCTTTAGTTAGTTTAGAACTGTCAACTAAAACCGTCAGAATCGACCACATTATAATACCAAAATAAAGACTAATTTAATGATATTTTAAGAATTACTTTAATAATGCCATAATTAATATGAATGTAATTTATAAATAACATCTCGTACTACACTAATTTAGTTCCCATATCGAGAAGCCCAGAAGCATTATTATAATATCGGCCATCGGAAATCGAATCCGGGATTACGGAGACATGCGGGCTCTCAATGTATAAATATAATTTATCAATATACTTAATAGTTTACTTGTATCGGGTCGGATCTAATAGATCCGTTTTTACAAGTAAACTACAGAGTATAAATAATTTAATTGCTAAACTTACACGTAAACCAGCTGTAAGTATAACATAGAACATTGCCAAGAGTGTCGCGCTTCAACATTTTTTCTACGCTGAGCTCTCGCTCAAATCTGGGATTCAGTGCACCCTTATCTAGAATGACCCGTCAATATAATACCATGTCTAAGACAATCGACATTGACATTTTTGGTGACAACATTATTCGTTTCAGGAAGTCTTTAAGAGTGCGACTAATGCCAGAAAAATATCAGATTTCACCCGCGCGTCTTGCATTAGTTTAGAATCGAAAATCGCATGATACAATTGATGATGATGATGGCTTTGAGCAATTTAGGTGGGATTATATTTAATTATTCAAAATGTAGGCAAGAAATAAAAAAAATTAACGGCTATTGTGCTAAAACATTAGTTTGGCTATGTAATTCGTAAAAAATAATGTGATGCTGTCGCTGATAAATTAGAGCATTTTAATTAAAACAGTTTTTCTTTGTTGGTAAGTTTTATTTTTATTTTGTAATAAACCAGATTATTTTCCAAAATTCTATTCAGTTACTCGGCTTCTTTAGGTTTTTCCCCTACCTGTAGTATTTTTTTATCTGAATATTTACGTTATTTATCATTAAACTATGTGTTTAAAACTACACCTTTTACTTACTTTTGGCATTAGCCGCCCCCTTTCGTCTCTGACTATGTGAGCGTCATCGATAATAATATATATATATATATATATATATATTTATATAATTAAGTAATTCATTGATATATAATTCTCAAATTGTATGATAAATCATTTTAAATTTAAGTTTTACTTGACATTTTTATTGTGAATTTTTTATTAAATTTTATTCGAAAATTTTGTTATTGCATGCTGTCTTCACCTACAATTATTGTGACATTTGGCTTTATACTATTAGTTTTAAAACGTTTTAAAAATGTATTCATGTACACAGTGTTGGTGCACTTATATAAATAAATAAATACTTTGATTTAATGAAATATGGGCGTTTTCTAAAATATGGAATATTTAAATATAAAAACTTTGTTTTATAAAAAATATGGATCCGTACAAGAGTTGTAGCTGATGAACTATTTTTAGTCGTAGAATATATTTTCAACACATTTGCTCAAAAACCATGCATTTACGAAGCTTGTATACATTGTTCGAAAGTTAAACATTACGCACCATACAACGGAGCGTTCGGTAAAATCGGTACTTTCAGCTAACCGCACGCTTCGTTGTATAGCGCCTTGGGTAAAATTTACGTATTTTTTTTTATTTTGATAATAATGATATAAGTATTCCACCAACGAATTTCACATTACGAGAATACATAAGCTGAATGATCGAACCTCATTGGAAGTGCTTTTGTTCAATACGTTTGTTCACTTAATACTAAAAAGAAAATGAGACCAAATATGTAGTTCTATTTTTCACCACGTCGTGCACGTGGCACTATTTACAAATTCACGCCAGTTTCATATTTAAAACGTCACAGATACTTGCGACTTTTTTTTCTTTTTGGCATCGCTTCTTTTGCTTTCTGCCAGTTTCATTGTTGCGACTTTCCGACTGACTAAACAAAATAGTAAAGTTTGTTTCATTACTTATTCTACTGTTTTCTCGCAAATGTGTTGAAAAACGTTGTATGGCACACGTGAAGAATTTGTTATTTACAAAGTCGTGACCATGGTAAGCCCTTGATTTTGTAAAAACCAACTTACCGCACTACATTAATAACTATAATAAATTACAAAATACCGCTGCCAAGTTCCTAAATTAAAGAAAAGAAAAACAACTTACGCTTGTGACAATTAAAAGTATCCGTACATGGTGTAATAATTGTCAGCAATTTAGCTCAAATTGTTACCAATTAGTATATTTTTATTTTATTATTCTGTTTGGAGGTCGATTAATTATTAATATTCAAATGGCCTCTAAGCCGTACAGCCGATACAATCGATGCAAATAATTATGCTAATCTCTGCAGTTGTAATTCATTTGAGCGTTCATTTGAGGAGCTCATCTTCAAACAAGCTTTGCTTAGTCTAGGGCTAGATGGCTCTGTATATTATGAAAACTGACGTGGTTTTGACACATTTTTGTTTTATTTATACGGGAATACTCGCGTTTAATTAAATCGGATACTCCGACTATAGTTTCGATCACATCCGGTGACCTTTTTCAAAGAGTGATAACAGAGCCCGACGCGCGTGCAGCTGCGTCCTGCTTAGCACAAATCGATGATGGATGTGATCGAAACTATAGTCGGAGTATCCGATTTAATTAAACGGGAGTGTTCCCGTATAAATAAAACAAAAATGGCTCTGTATATGTTTTTTATTTTTTATGTAATTTTTATAATAATTAATTTGAATTTTATTCTTTCTAAAATAATATGCCTACATTTTTGTATTGATATTACTATGAAAATAGGTTATTTTTAATTACATTTTTCCTGTTGTTTTCGGCCTATCCCTAGCAGGGTGTACCTACTGGTTCTTTATCTTTGTTTTTCATTATTCAGATAAGTTCGTATAGGCTGAGTGGCCAGCCCTAGTGTCAGAGTTAATGTGCCGCCCGCGGGCCTCTGACATGGCTGACGGTTGTTGTTATAGAAACTAGAACAAACAACCGGGACCAACAATTTAACATGTCATCCGACCCACGGTAGTGCTCAGAAATAAATGCCTCCCACGGTCACCCATCTGAAGACTGACCGGACCGTCCGATGCTTAACATCGGTGATCGTTTAGAATCACCTAGACAAGCTACGCCACGTGCGCTACTTACTAACTTTTTATTATTCAGATTGTTTATGCTCACTAAAAAATCCTTCAAGATTCCGCATTGTTTCGAACCAAAGTCACCAAAGTTTGAAATAAACAAGGTCTTCACACAAACACAACACTCACAGAGACGAAGCTTTCTCACCTAATCTTTTAAAGATACGCCTAGCCTCGCAAAGGTACCTATGCACCAATGAAGGATACGTTTTACGTCTGGTGGAGCGATGCGTCAGATTTGCGGTCTCACTCAACAATTAAATCAATTATGTTCATAAGGTATACTTACAAGGGCGGGTAGGATTTATTTCTGGGAGGGTCACATTGGCCATAAGCCAAATTCCCCCATAAAAAAAAGAAGTAAGTAAGTTCGTATAGGCTGAGTGGCCAGCCGTAGCCTAGCCAGCCTAGTGTCAGAGTTAATGTGCCGCCAGGAGGCCTCTGAAATGGCTTACGGTTGTTGCTATAGAAACTAGAACAAACAACCGGGACCCACAATTTAACATGTCATCCGACCCACGATACGCTCAGAAATAATTGCCTCTCACGGTCACCCATCCGAAGACTGACCGGACCGTCCGTTGCTTAACATAGGAGATCGTTTAGAATCACCTAGACAAGCTACGCCACTAGCCCCATAAAACTATCCTATATCATATATATAAAAATATATACTATACTATAACTAAAAATATCCTACTATGCTGTCTTAGGGATCGATTCTTTTTTAACTTTATGACACGAGTACCAGTACTTAGATCCAATACATCAATACAATAGAACTTTTTTTAACAATAGAGCTTAATGATTAAGGTTTTTATAATATCATCACGAGAGTGCAACTGCGAAACTCTATTAGATAAATCTAGAAGGGAGTTAAAATATTTTTTTAGGAATTGTGGGACTACTGGCCTTCGGGCGGCACATTAACTCTGACAATAGGGTTGGCCACTCAGCCTAAACGAACTTACTTACTTTTTTTTCGAGATGTACGCCTGGTGGTATGCTTCACGCCTGCCTATATAATTGACAAAGGTGCGGTACATCCCCACACAACACAACTCAACAATACAATAGGTACATGTGGACTCTGCAATAGAGCCAATAGAGCCCACTATGTACAGATTAATGCATAGTTTATCAAAATTACATTGAAAGACGTCATAGGAACATGAATTTTGTAGTGGTAGAATTCCACTGCAGAGTCCAACTGGGGAAGTACCACGCCTTTGTCAGTTATTAAACCGCCAAGCAGTATTGTGCAAGCATGTTACCAGAGAAATTACTGGGTATGATGAGATTTAACATCTAATATCTCAGGGTGACGAGCGCAGTGCAGTGCGGCGCAGGATTGTGTTCGCAAGTTCACATTTCTAGCACTGCTACTGTTAGTGCAGGCGTGACGCTTACCACCAGGCGAAGGTCTTGTTCGTCTCGTCACTTGAACATAAATAAAATAAAAAAAACACTTGATGTCGTGAATTTGGGAATAATTCTAGAATACTCCTAACTTCTTATTTTCGCCCCTAAGAGAGTAATCATGCTTATGACAAGACCTTGAAGTATAATAAATAATACAACTCGTGTAAATCGGGACAAAATTTGAAATAAATATATCCTCTGTGATATTCAAGCTCTATGCCACCCACATAGCAATTAGCATAAAGAAAACATAATATATTGTATTTTCCTTCTAAACAGATAGCTATTCCATCGGTAATAAGGTTTATCTTCGAGATTTCTCGAAGAGGGAATTCTCGAGAAATTCGGCCTTATTAGAGACGAGAAAGAAGTCGAGAAATCACGTCTTGATTGGCAAATACTAATTACACACTAAATATTTATCGTAATAATTGCTATAGTATTATTACCTACTACCTACTAGTAGTCTTTTTTAAATCTATCTATCTATATATATATAAAAATTACTCTGTCCTGATTGATTGACTGGTGACTGACTGACTGACAGACAACGCATAGCCCAAACTGCTGGTCGTACAGACTTGAAATTTGGAGGGTGTATTCTCAATGCGTAGCGGTGTACTAAGAAAGGATTTTCGAAATTCGACCCCTAAGGGGGGAAAGGGGGGGGTGGAATGTTGTATGGAAAGATTTTTTGAAGTTATAGTGATGAAAATTGATATTTGGGTATTTCATTCAAGGGGGAGGTGGGGGGAGGGGCGGGGGGAGTTGGGGGAAGATTGGGGGGAGGGTTGAGAGGGTTGGGGTAGAGTCGGTAGAGTTGGGTTAGCTAAAAAAATTTGGGAGCGGGCCGAATTTTTTCCGTACGCGGACGAAGTCGCGGGCGACCTCTAGTAAATTTATAAAAAGATAGTAATTTAATTTCGTCATCCGTCGAGAGCTTTGTAATTACTTTTTGGTAATTTATGAGTGTTCTAATATCCTATTCGTCGGTTTTCATGAATATAATTATGTATTTAGCATAATCAGCCTTTTTAATAGTCCACTAGTCCAGCAGTTTAACTTTGGCCATAGGCGATTGGACCGTATCTACTAGTCCACTACACTGGCCCAGTTGCGGCGTGATGGATATACATACGCCATTGTATAAAGGTATATAGGTATATACGTATATAGGTTTTCTCGCAAAATTATCCTTCTGTGGTATCGAACCAATGGGAAAAAAAGTTCATGTACTCCAATCGATCCGAGAAAAAATTATCAGCTGTTACATACAAAAAGTTCATCGAACTCGGGCAAAATGTATGGAACAGCTGTTATTTTTTATGTGATTCCTATGTTGGCCACATAGTAAAAGTTGTTTGTTTTGATGCACAGAATATGCCCTTAAAAGGATGCTAACTGATTAGAACTAACCCCGTATTATAGCTTGTAAGTTACATTACGTATAGCGACTGTGCCAGTCACCTGGTCACCCTCTCCAATTTAAAAGATTCACCCTGTAGGTATTACCACGGTAGGGTAAGATGACGTGACACCTTTTATCCCTTTTAGTACATTTGACAGCTTGATCTTTTTGGGATATGTGTACATGATGTTAATGTCACATTAAATCATTATCAATCTATCATTTGTACATGTAGCGCTCGTGGCGTAGTTTGTCTAGGTGATTCTAAACGATCACCGATGTTAAGCATCGGACGGTCCGGTCAGTCTTCAGATGGGTGACCGTGAGTGGCATTTATTTCTGAGCGCTACCGTAGATCGGATGACACGTTAAATTGTTGGTCCCGGTTGTTTGTTCTAGTTTCTATAACAACAACCGTCAGCCATGTCAGAGACCTTCGGGCGGCACATTAACTCTGACACTAGGGCTGGCCACTCAGCCTATACGAACTTACTTACTTTTTTTTAATGAACATGTTGGCAATTTCATAAAATGTAAACATTTTTAAAAATATTACATAGACAAGATAGTTTATTATTTTAATTAAATATTTTTCCAAACTGGCGAAACCGTGGGAGGCAGCGCCTTGAAATCGTGAGGTCGCAGGTTCAAACCCCGATCCCGATGAGTTCTTACGAATGTATGTAGGGATTTCATGCCACTGCAGCAAGAAAACATCACGGGGAAACTTGCATACGTCCGGATAAGAAACTCAACAGCGTCTGCGAATGACGAGTTGCTTTGGTAAGCTATCACTACCTATGGTATATACATACCTATGGTTTGAAATACCACCAAACCACAAATACGACTATCAAATCGATTAATAGAGGGTGCTATAATTAAACACAGCGTTTTATCTCCGTGACCATATAATGAATGTTTCTTTTATACTCTGTTTGTATGAAAGAAATAGCAGTATATCTATTTATTTCAAACATAACTGAATTCTATGGAACAGGTAGCCGATGACGATGGTAAAAGTGGGGAAATGTTAAAATGTATAGACAAATCGAACTAATATTGTGGGCTTTTTCTTAAGGACTTGTGTAACCAATAATAATAATAACAGATTATTAATAATCTGTAAAAATTAAGCGAGTTAACGTTGTTTATAAATAAGCAAGTTTTATTACTGTCATTGCTTTGAATTTTATACAAAACTGGCTCTGCGGAATAGGGATAGAAAATTCCTTTTTATCAACACTAAAAACTTAAAAACATGAATATCTCAGTTTTTTGTAAATTTACTGTCCTTTCTAATAAGTTTTTTTTTATAAACACAAATTATATTTAAGAGTTTTTAACATGAGGCTTAATACTCTCCCAATGACTCTCACAATGTTTAAAATTCATTTAATTGTATTATGTTAGTAAGTATCTATTAAAATACTAATTTCGGCTGTTACAATATAATCATAGAAGAGATTCAATTTTTCGACACAAAGAGTGATGAAATTGTTGATGGGGTCCTATCTCTTTTAGAGGACACTTGACTGTTGAAAACGGACGTTATTAATTTGATAAATTGAATTAAAGAGGGGAACTGATGGTCATTCATTGCGTCCCCAAGAATTTATTAATTCATTTTAACTGTGACTGTCTCTTTACACGGGGAGCTACTGGATTTAATTAGGCTAGTGTTTTTTATTTATTATGAAAACAAAATATTGACGTACAAAATTGGTACAAACCCCCAATTTAGTAAAAACCCTACCACTCAAAAATAATTGATACATTAAGCTGCTATGCACAGCTTACCCAGCATGTTGGCGGCATTACGCCATAGGTATTATATTGCAGAACTTTACTCGAGATAATGTTTTTGCGATTTCGAGTAAAATAAAAAGGAATGGACTAAATTAAAACATCTGATCTGCGTCTCGGTTTTTAGTTCTACGTGTCACTTGAAATTCACGACACAAAAATTACTTGATTATCATTTTTTGGTATATACAATCTGTAACAAAAAGGTTTAACAATACTGAAAGGTATGTATGTTCTCATCATTATGAACAACTTTTTAATTTGCGAAAAAAATATCAGTTGTTCCACACAAAAATTTCACTGACCTTGGATAAAATGTAAAGAACAGCTGATATATGTTACGCGATTTCGAAGTTGGCCCCATAGTAAAAGTTGTTTTCATAATGATGAGTACATACATACCTACATACATACCCTTCAGTATTGTTGAACCTTTTTGTTACAGATTGTATTTTATTTAAAAAATGGAATAACTTCTGCAATAGTTAAGTAATAATCAACGATTTGAAACTGGTCAAGAAGAATACTTAGATTTTTTCATATGTATAGAAAAATGTAGCACAACTAAAACTTAATCTAAGTTCTGAAAATATGAAAACATGTGCACGTTGTATGGATTGCACAAAATTCATTAAATAGCAAAAAACGTCGTCACTCACTGAGAACAAGATATAAAATACAGTACAAGATCAAAATCTTGAGTTCCGGTTCTAGTGATTATAGTTATCTGTATCTCCCAACCCACTAAGTGAAGGCCCTATTGGCGAAACTTTCAAACAAGTCGACCTTTAGTTCATAAATATTTCTAGTTTGGAAAGAGTCTTCATTATTACGCTGAAAGTTTTATCAGGAATGTTATTTAAACGCACATCAAAAAAAGTAAAACTATTAATCAAAATCAATGAATTTATTAATTATTTTGATGGTTATAGTAAAACCACTGAACCTAGGTAGCTAGGGTAAATAATGTTAGAATAAATCGATTAAGCACAAACGCTAGCTAATAACATGCAACTTTTGAAATACGAGTATATGAATACCAACACAAAAACATATACCTGTGGCAAAAATATATCAAAAAATTAAAAATGTATCTTATCAGGAAACTAAAGCGCTAAGCATTGATTTTAATCTTCCGTTTACCTGTCCGATTTCATTAGCAAACAATTTTTTTTATTTTTATTTGCTTAAATGTTTCTTTCTGATGTTAAAATAATTTCCCTATGGAGATCAGAGTCATGATAATGACAAGTTATTTAAAGTGCTTTTATTTTGACATGACCAGCTTTTGTGAACGAAAGCAAGCCTTATCAATAGAGGTAGGCTGGATGGATGGACTGTGTGTATCTTAGGCATAGAGACGTTCTAGGGAAGCTTAGTGAATTGCTGTTGGCTTGATAGTGATACGTGTTTTGTCAGTTACTTGAAGGTATTTATTTAAAGTTAAGAAAGGATAAAAATAACTTTATTGCTAAAAAAATATATATATACGTAAATGCATACAATAGTTCAATAATTAAGTTATACATTTAAAATTAGTATTCAACCGACTTCAATTTTGACTACCTAGATGACGCCTTTTTACAATTATAATGGTTCAAAAACAAAATTACTAAACCGATTTCGATGAAAACTTCCATGATACTAATCTGCAATATCCTTGCGAATAAAAAGGAATTTCTAAATTCAATCTATAAATGACGGAGTTTTGAGGTAACAAACAAGAAAAAAAACAAACAACCGAGCTTAGAAGGGAGGTTCTAAGCTCGGTTGTTTGTTTTTTCCTCGAAATTGGTGTAAAAGATTAAATACAATATAATTATTAATAGCTATTTAATAAATATTTAACTAATTACTAAGGTGTCACAATAAAACCATTTCTTAATTTTAAGAGTTCAGTAAGTATAAGTTCATTTATGGATTTTGTACCTGAAGGAACCATCATCTAAAAAGTAAGTAAGAAAGTACGTTCATATAGGCTGAGTGGTCAGCCCTAGTGTCAGAGTCATCTAATTCAGGCACAGACATTACACGTCCCATCTAATAACCATGATATCCTTATTTTTAACTCATTGTTGTCGGGTAAAAGGAACCGATTTCGTGTCCATCGTAATGATAGGAATGATTCCTCAAGAGGCTGAGGTCGAGTGGCCGTATGGAAATAAAACCGTTTATATGAACTAAATGCAAAACAATAGTAAAGCTTTATTTTAAAGTATAAAAATGCATCAGCTTTCAACCCACTTTTTACCTGCGTTTTATGTTTATATGTTATTTTTAAAATTACTCACTTATAGCTCCCTACAAGAACTCCATATCCTTTGTGCTTTGTGTGTGTATAGAAAATAAATAAACATGAACAGGCACTACCTAAAACAGATAGGTATTCAAATTCATCATTCAAACATTTGCCGGATCCTTTGATTATATACCCAGAGAGCTGCTAGATCCTCCAGGGCCGGATCAGAATTCAAATCTTTGGCTGTCTAGGAGCCAAAGATTTGAATTCTGACTGCTTGGAAAATTAGGCACTAAACCATCATCCTAACTAATGGGTAGACTGTAAATTTATTCTGTTTGTAACATTCTGTAACATGATTTAATAACTTATATAAATATCTAATAAAAATGAATTGTATCTTAATTCAATAGTATAATATGAAGGGTACTACCACGCAATGCTCGAAAAGCAATCAGAAGTGCAAGCAATCAGGAATAGTAATCAGCTGTGCGGTATACGAGAATCAATTAGGTTAGATTATCTAGAAAGTAATCTGTATTTAGAAGAACCGTAGATATTTAGTTGTTTTAAAGCGCAACTGTAGGATTATTCTGTATCGAACAGTATCGCATTTAGCCGAGCATAAACATAAAATTGAAATTTATTTTAATGAAAACATACATTAGCTATACAACGCGTAACAAAAAGGTCCGACAATACTGAAGGGTATACATGTACTCATTATTATGAACAACTTTGACTATGGGGACAACCTTGAAATCGCGAAAATAAACACCTGTTCCATTATATTTCATGATTGCTCCCATAGTGAAAGTTGTTCATAATGATGAGTACATACATACCCTTCAGTATTGTTGTTTTTTTTTGTTATATATTGTATAGTGTAGGTACCTATGTCAAATTCTGGAAAGGAAAGAAGAAATTATCATATAAAACACTCTGTCCTGACTGACTGACAGACAACGCACAGCCTAAACCGCTGGTCGTACAGACTTGAAATTTGGAGGTGTATTCGGTTTAAAAAAATGCTCGGGGTGAATTTTGGGAGCGGGCCGAATTTCTTCCGTACGCGGACATAGTCGCGGGCGACCTCTAGTAGTGTATAAGCTTGTAATATTATACAGGGTGTAGCGTAATGAGTGGATAACCTTAAACCTGCGTTGTAATCGTCGCGTCTCATTTGTGCGAATGAGGTATTTAAAGTTTAAAGCCTAGCCAAGGCCTTCAGTTAACCCATTTCTATTAAACATGCTATCCGTGATCCCCTGGCTAACATTTAAAAGCCAAGGGGACAAATACGGGACCATCTATCATATTATATCTACAAGACCTTCAAGTCACATCAGCCACTGCCCTTGACCTTAATATGGTTTTTGCAATATAGCCGAATCCACGTGAGATATCGTCCAATCTGAATCGAACCTTGTGCCCCTGAGATAAATCTGTGATTATGTTAAAGTTAGACAGGTAATCTAGTAGAAGTGGAAATTTTTACTACTATAAATTGTGTCAAAAGTTTCTAGACCTAACGTTATAAACCAGTTGGCTTGATTTTTGACATAGGTCACTTCCAAACGTATCAGTTAAATTGAATTTTATTCTAGCGAGGTGATTTATTTGTCCATTTACATTCTCTACAATTATAATATGCCTACTTATACATATTATTATATGTTATGAAAAGCAGATGTGACTCTATGTTATATTATTAAAGTTCCGTACCTAAAAGGTGTCCAATGGACCTATTATTAAGCTTCCTAACCGCAATAATCGTAAAAGCCAGTTTTTCCACTGAATATGCATGCTACTCGTAATAGCGGACTTCCTAAAATAAAAACAAAATGAACAAATGAAACAAAAAGTTCTCTTAATTAATGGTTCTGTCGTAAAAACGGTAGGTAAGTCCTTAATGTACTAAAGAAGCGCATAAACTTGATTATAGAGCAAGCTCTGAAGTAATAAGACAATATAATCGTAATAAAATTAAAACCATCTAACCATCCAATAAGCAGGTATTTTTAACAAAGTTTATTAATGAATCCTTGTACTTAAATTACCACCAAGTGCGAGACAGACTCGTGCTAAGAACTACATCAATTATAATAACCATTTATCTTTATTTTATTATGATATCATCGATGTTGCTTGGTAATTTCCATTTTGATCGGTGTTTTACCAAAAATCGTTCTTAATCCTCCTTTCAACGTTTCGTCATACTATTATGATGTATTTATTTAGTGGTACGGAACCTTCGGTACACTAGTCCAACTTGCACTTGACCGTATTTTCTCCATTTACATTCTCTATAATTATAATATGCCTACTAATACATATTATTAAATGTTATGAAAAGCAGATGTGACTCTATGTTATATTATTAGGGTTCCGTACCTAAAAGGTGTGCAATCGTACTTTATTATTAAGCTTCCTAACCGCAATAATCGTAAAAGCCAGTTTTTCCACTGAATATGCATGCTAATAGCGGACTTCCTAAAATAAAAACAAAATGAACAAATGAAACAAAAAGTTCTCTTAATTAATGGTTATGTCGTAAAAAGGGTAGGTAAGTCCTTAATGTACTAAAGAACCGCATAAACTTGATTATAGAGCAAGCTCTGAAGTAATAAGACAATATAATCGTAATAAAATTAAAACCATCTACTAAGCAATAAGCAGGTATTTTTAACAAAGTTTATTAATGAATCCTTGTACTTAAATTACCACCAAGTGCGAGACAGACTCGTGCTAAGAACTACATCAATTATAATAACCATTAATCTTTATTTTATTATGATATCATCGATGTTGCTTGGTAATTTCCATTTTGATCGGTGTTTTACCAAAAATCGTTCTTAATCTTCCTTTCAACGTTTCGTCATACTATTATGATGTATTTATTTAGTGGTACGGAACCTTCGGCACACTAGTCCAACTTGCACTAGACCGTATTTTCTTACTGGATTTAAGCACTTTAAACACGCTAGTTTTAAATAAAGCAGGCAAGCAGCGTATTTTTTTTCTTTGAATGGTTTGCATTACCTTTATCTTGCCTGAGTTTCTTAAGTTACCCGATCGTACTTCTGTGGTCATAACCACAGAATAACATAATAATACCATATTAATTATTATTATGTTATGTATATTAATACATAACATAATAATACCATAATAACACAGATTAAACAATTGTTAATATCTAACATGTGGCCAGAACAGATACATTTACCGAATTACGTTACTAAGCAGAAAATATTTGACTACAAGGTAAAAGTAGTCGGTTTTCCTCGAGCTATAGATACGAGCTATAGATATACGTACCTAAGGGATTAAGATTGTGCACATAGCTACATTGCTATACGTGGTGCTTTTAAACCAACTACGCCAAAAACGATCTGGGTATGATTTCAACAGTCAATGTTATTAGATAAGTTTTTATTTAAGTATACTATATAAATACATATATGTAATAGTAGATTACTGGAGGACTAGATTACCTGGAGAGCAAAAGTAAAGAATGTCTCAGATCTCATTCGCCTTGACAAACATGAGATCTGATCTTTACTTGTTCCCGTGGTGTATACGATTTTACGTGCCGCTGCGTGGAGAAAGTGGTTCCTTTAGCCCCGCTACGAGCTACGCGGAGTTACCGCAAGCTCTTTAAAATATTTTAAAATAATTTTTAAAGGAAAATAAGTAAAAAAAAAATAGACCCAAAGATTGCTTGTACGCAGGTTCAAGCCCTGCCAGATGTCATAAAGTGTGGGAACACTTCATATAAAATATTTTAAGTACTTAAAATAAATTTAAACCTAATTACCTACCTGTCTGTTAAAAACAAACTCTGCAACACAAAAAATACTAAACTTAAACTAAAAGCCCCATTGTTAAAGGAAAAGTGACCAGAATGTTGGCAGCATGTAAAGTTTTTTTTCAATGTTATTCTCTACTCCTATTTATTTCTCTTCTGTTTCTTTTTCTAGCTCGTGGACGTCCGAGAGTAGAACTGGTACGGGGAAATTAGATTATGCAAATCCGAAGTCGTCACTCCGAAATACATCTGAAGTGTGACTGAATTTTATCGGAGTGGATTTCAATAATACCTGGTGTTAGTTTGAACACCGTTATCCTTCTAGGATATCATTGTACTCATCATTATGAACAACTTTTACTATGGGGCCAACCTTGAAATCACGAAAAAAAAACAGCTGTTCCATACAAAAAGGTTAATCGATCTGCACATATAACTCATTATTATAGGTTTTTTCGTATATGTTACTCGTAATTCTCTATAATATGTTTTTTTTGTAATTATATAAGCGTAGAAAGTATTGTACAAACATTATTATTATTATTTATAAAACTAATAGAAGTGTGTATCCAAAGGCAATTATTACCTACTTATTTATGTCAAAAAAATCTATTTGTATTTGTATTTGCATCGATCTTGGGCAAAATGTATGGAACAGCTGTTTTTTTTTCGTGATTTCGGGGTTGGCCCCATGGTAAAAGTTGCTTATAATGATGAGTACAATGATATCCTAGAAGGATAACGGTGTTCAAACTAACACCCGGTATATTCAAATAATTAGCACTAGCAGAATGCAAAAAGTACTAAGCCAGAAACGAAAAAGAAGAAATTACATTATTAAGGCGCGTTTATTTCAGACGAATTTGTTTGCGCCCATTAAACGCGGACGCACGAAATGGTCTAAATACCAGCGACGGTGATAATGGAATGGACGGGCCCAGCGCCTGCAAATCGATAAAAATTAACAAGACAACACAATCAAGCAAACGTGGCTAAAAGTATGCATATTTCATTTGCCGGAAAATAGAGATACCGAATCTAATTACTGCATGACAAAAAGAGAACACAATATGTACATGTATTAGTAGTTTGTATTGTCGTATCGTACGGCCCGCATGTCGCAAAGGCAGAGTATGACTGAAGCGAGAGGAGAGCCGGCGCTCAACATATAGTCTTCAGAATCCGTGCGCTTATCCCGTCCATTCATCTTATCATTCATCATCATCATCAGCCCGGAGACATCCACTGCTGAACGAAGGCCTCCCCCTTAGACCGCCACACTGTACGACAACCTGCCATTTGCATCCACCGTTTGCCCGCGACTTTTACAATGTCATCGGTCCACCTAATGGGAGGCCTTCCTACGCTGCGTCTCCCGGTTTGCGGTCGCCACTCAAGAACCTTTCTTCCCCATCGGTTGTCAGTTCTTCGAGCGTTGTAGCCTGCAAGCCTCAAATTGCAAACCTTGCGAGCTACGTCGGTAACTTTGCCACAATGGCAATCTTATCATTGTCGCCACGGAAGAGAGAAGTAATAGGGCCTTCGCTTTTCTGTGATTGTCGCTGCTAAATACAGATTTAGGCTACTAGCCTGGTTCCACGTCTGTGGATATATGAAACTAGCACTTGATCTTTTAATTAAGTCTACTTCTGCCAAATAAGACTCATTCTAACAAAAGAATAGAAAATAAGAAAAATCACGGCAACTGAAACTCGATACTGGCTCAGAATCGCCACCGGCGACTTGTTATCTACAAGTAATTAAGAGGAAACTTCAGCCCGTAACTGAATATGAACATTGAGTATTTTTATCTGGAACCCTTTTGTTTTTGATGAGCGGATGATGTTCTCATAATAATAACGTTATAGGAGCACTAATTAATATATATTATAAAACGGTATTCGGAGAAGATTTTGCCTAAGCATGATTTAAGTACTATGAATAACAATTTTTAATATCATTCTGTATTTTTTTTAGCAATTACATTTGTTTTGTGATACTACGAGTAAAGCGTTTTTTGTTCGCTAGAATTAAGTCTAATATGTTATATCTCACGTGTTGGTGGATAGTATAGCCTGTTGATGGCTCGTGAACATAATTTCTCCTACGACTCACCGTTGCGGGCAGGGGGCGAGGTAACGTTCCATGCTTGCGATTGGCCAATCACTGGGATGACGCAATTTTAGTTATGAAATTCAATGAAATTTTGACTTACTCGCAGTGGCTAGCAGTTGTCTTTAAACTACTAATTTTCGTATGACGGGAAGTCGGACGATCAGTTAACAGGATTTATAGTCTTTGTTTACAGTATTGGTCAACTCACGTGTTGGTTTTTAGCGTATCGGTCACTTCACTTGTTAGTCATTTCACGAGTTGGTCATTAAGCGATTGGTCTTTTCGCGTAATTAAGACGGTAATTATCATAGGCCATAATGTATAAATTAGTCAATGTGCGTCTAAACGTTATAAACAATTCATATTTCACCGACCGTTGTTATTCGAAATTGTGTGTGAATCTGGCTCTCACCTGAAATAATTATACAATTATATCTATAGTAAAATTTCAAAGTTAAGTTAACCTTACTACAATATACTTAACAAGCATTCAGCTGGACCAAAAGTTTTCTGAGCCCGTTCTCAAATTTCTGCTTTTCATCGACGGTTTACGAAAAGTTATAGATTAGAATGATACAGAGATGCTCTTCTTAATTGTTAGTAAAATAAGTACGATTTACTTTTTTTTTTTTAATTGGATTTAGAAACATAACAATAATGCAGTTATTTTTTGGCATCATGTTTATGTTTTCTGTGGACCACCGAAGCTTACCTGACAGCGGCTCTGGCAAAAGGTCTGCGAACCATCTCAAGCTTCCGGCCAACAATTTACATTTCCTTTCATTTTGAAAAAAAAGGTGTAGATTCTGCCACTTTAATTACTGGTGGGTAATTTAAAAACACAGAAAAAAGCTTTTATAAGTCTAAAACAGCGAAAAAATTACGGATTTTTAAGGAGAAGCCGTATTTTGTGGTGTTTTCTTGTGGAAGTTATTTTAAAATAACTTCAGGGTAGGTCTGTTAATTATCTTTTAAGGAATACAGACGAAAACTTGATTTAAAATTAGAATGAAAAACTTTTAGAGCCCCGTAGGCCTTTTTTGTTCATGTTTGTGGATAATTTGGATCGGAATGTTATAACAGTGAAATTACAAAATGTTTGAGCTGTATAGATATATTTTCAGGTGTTAGGAAAATTAAAAAGAAAAATTATATAAACCTAGTCTAAGAGCAAGTCCTGGTCTCTTTTCAAAAAAGTTGACAAAGCGAGGTGAGCGAGCGAAGACTGTTATTCAAACATGTTATTCACTATCTGGAGATGCATGAAAATTCTAGCGTGTCCAGATGGCGAAATAACAACTGATACCAATTTTGAGTTTCCGTGTCCAGCTGGTGAAATAACAACAAATACCAATTTTGACTCTCACCAGCTGGACAAACGCGTGTCCAGTTGGTGAAATAACAACTGATACTAATTTTGAGTTTCACCAGCTGGACACACGCGTCCAGCTGGTGAAATAACAACTGATACCAATTTTGAGTTTCACCAGCTGGACACACGTATGTCCAGCCCCTCGAGTCCACTTGTTGAATGACCCGCAATAACTGACAGATTGGCTTTCATCTGTCTGGATATTTAGGTGTTGGCACCTACTCGCGTCCAGCTTGTATGTTTCAACGAATCTTGACGAAACTACAGGTCCTAAAATTCTATAGAAATTATATTGCCGGCGATTTTTGACTAAAGATGTATTTCCTCTAAAGAAGGAAATTTGCTGCTTTTTAAACAAGATTTCGAATTTGAACAAGGCCGGTGAATATCTGTCCAATAAAAAAATCCAAAAAATAAATACAATTAAATTATAGAACCCATAAAAGGCTCGCGCTCGCTAGGTCTATTGCTCTTAGAACTACTAGTTTTACATTTGGTCAAAGGATTTAGTTTTCTAGAGAATTCGATCGTTTTACAAACAATAATAAGTGATTCGCAAACACCACATCGGTACATGATCGCCATTTATGATCTACTTCATTTTCAATTGGCTATGTAGGGTTAGTTACGCCATTTGTAACTCAAGAACATCTGGACTGATTTTTAATCAAGTACTTACCTAACTATTCAAACTGGGAAAATTCGCAAAAGAATAATAATTTGCGTTACCAAGTTCGCCATCAGCTGGTTTTCAATATAAATGATTATAGCACCATTTCATCAGCCATAAGACGTCCACTGCTGAACGAAGGCTTCCCAATAGAGGGGTGTTGCCATAATCCCCACGCTTGGCAGGCGGCTCGGGGATCGCAGAATGCTCACCACCGTTAACCCTGAGAACGCTGCTGCCCGTCCTCCGGTGGGTCTGGTTGCAGTTTAAGGACATACCTAGGTCAATTCATTTCATTCATTCGATCATTTCCCTTGAATGCTGATTCCTTTGATCCCTTAGTGACGTATGTTTAAAACTGTGGAACACAGCTACGAAGCATAAAAAAATTACCCTCTGTAGGCAATTTTCATGATACCCAAAAAGTCTATAGTTTCAGTCCACTACCATCTCTCTTACACTCACTGTGTGCCCATACCTTTGTAATTTTTTTATTAAATCTCTTATTAATTTCAACAAAAGGTGACCGAAAGAACCCGTGGTCATAACAGGTTTTGTTACAATACAGAGCTATTATCCTGTTCAAACACTTATTTAATTAGCTACCTTCATACCATGTATTCGAGGATACGAGCCCAGAGAGGCGAGAGGGGAGAAAAGGTCGGGTGAAAGAGGGGGAAGGCACAGGGGGATCATAATTGAAGGAAATTTAGAACGATTGAGTTATACTCCCAACCTAGAATCTTGCGAGCTTATTAATTGGTGTCGTTCCCGAAGGAATTTAAACTTTACACATGCTTTTATGTTATCCACTTTCGACCATATTCTATTTGTGTTAAGTGTTAATTTTCTACACTAATTGTTGTGTATTTACACTCAATTTGAAGGCTGTTCAACGTTTTAATTGTTAGGTTTAACAGAATCAGCTCTGTGGCAATTTTAGCAATCGCCCGTTTAGTACAGTTTAAAGCCATTTCATAGAATTTTAGCTTTATGTTCACGCTGTTTTGCCCAGGGTTATGGTTATAGCTGAATCTAAAATAACTAAACGCTTACACACAAGTACTTTTTAATGCTTGACAGGCTAGGTGTTTGACCACAACTCACCAGCAGTTAAGTGCCGGTTTTGTCGAAGATGATAAAGATACCTAGACTGGAATGAGGAAATAACTAGGTTCTGGACTCATCAGATTATTCTTTTTATTATTAAGCAAATTCGTCATTATTTACGAAATACAATTTCAACTGGTTACTTAATGCGATGCAAGAGACGCATAGAGGAAACTCACGCATAGATACACGATCTACACCACTGATGTTGCAAGTCAGTGGTGCAAACGGTACGGGGTGTAAACTCTAGTTGCGTTTGCACCATTAATGGTGCAAACAAAACAAAGCAGTTGCATCTGCACCACTGATGGGGCAAGTCAGTGGTGCAAACGGTACGTCGGGGATAAATATCTTCGGAGCACACAGGTGTCGATCCTGTTGCACCGCTCACTAAACTAAACTTAATTTGACAGGACGAAACCTGTTGACATCCATTTCTAACATATTGAAATGAAATGAGATGCGTCTAATTTTAGTCCTGTCAGATTAGTTTAGTGAGCGGTGCAACAGAATCGACACCACTGCTTTGAATACTAAAACTAATCGAGCTTCGGCAAGCTTTCTTGTAGTGGTAGGACTCTACTGCAGAGTCCGCCTGGGGAAGTACCATACCTTTGCTGGTTCTACAGTTTGAGGTGGGGTAAAAAAAGTGGTGAATTTTGGGAGCGGGCCGAATTTCTTCCGTACGCGGACGAAGTCGCGGGCGACCTCCAGTCTATTAATAAATAGGTTGAGTGATAGTTTAAATTACAACCCCGGTTCCTTTCTGCAAGTCAAATACGTTCGTATATTCTAGAAATAGAAAACCAATTCAACCTACGCTGTGCCAATTTTTACTAAAGGTTTAAAAGGAGTAACGATATACTGAGTCGGCTATATTTAGCATACGAGAACCTGCGTTATTAAGTCCACAGTCTATTTATAAATCTTGTTTCAACTTTGCGAGCGATAGAACAAGCTTGCATAAAAATGTGCACTATCGTATTCCATATCAGATGCGATGGCAGTAAAAGGCTTTCTTTTTAAAAGACATTTTAGTCTTTTCAAAATAGACTTTCTACTTAGGAGGCTGTTTTTTTGGTTCCGGGGGTTTTCAAGGTCATTGATTCGGAACCTGTTTTTTTGGAACCCTGTTTTTATACATGTCTACCATACAAGGTGAACTCAGACCTTGTTTTTTTTGCAGGTGTATGATTGATAGGGGAATTATCACATTTCAATGGTGTTCCCAAAATGCACCATTTAGCAAATAAAACCAAATACAAGCAAATTTATTCCCTTTGAATGTATTTCACATAAGATTTTACTAAAAAAACAATAAGAATTACCAGAGAAAATATTAAAATTGGATGAAAACTTGTTATAAACGCAGAAAAATCTGAAACTGACAAAATTGAATGTTGAAAAGAGTGTATTTTCAGGATCCGCACTTCGTAACCGTGCTCAAGTTTTTAAATATTTCACGCAATTAGTTATATTTAAAACTAAAAGTCGCCCGTGACTTCATCCGCGTACTGAAGAAATTCGGCCCCTCCCATTCACCATTTTTTTTACAAACAAAAGTTTCCTCCCTTTCTACCCCTTAGGGCTCGAATTAAAAAAATCGTCCTTGTCAAAAAAATATAGAAAACAGCATTTTTTATTTTAATTGAACTATCCAATCCATATCCAATTTAATTCGTCCTTAGCATACAATACAAAGCGACTTCAAGATTATATAATTTTCTGAAAATCACGCAAGTCTTTCGAAGGGTGCTACGTAGCACTATCGCTACGCCGTAGCTCGTAGCTGTGAAAGTTGCTGAATTTGCGGTTTCGCTTATGACATTTACCCGCCGCGCCGCACCGTAAGTTCTTTCGAAATAAAATATGACACATATTTACGCCCACAATAATGCCACAATATACCAAAACGGATGTCATTTAGATTACCACATTAAGGCCTAAACATTAAGCGTACGCGCGGAGTAGCGGCGCGGCCGCTGCATTGTGAGATTACACAAGACTTTACGCCACAGCTTACGTGACTGCGCCGCTTCTGCGAGCAGCTGAATCGCGCGCCGCGCGTGCTTGTTTGTACGTGCTTAGTACTGTCCCTACATTTGAAGCGGCTGGTGCATGCAAAATGTTCGGTGGCGCGGTCGGTTTTACACACGGTGCTATTAAATCGGCTAGGGAGCGGTCGTAAGCATGTGGTCTACAAGTTACCAAACAACTTTTGTTCTACGACTTTTGAAAATTGACGGAAAAATAAACAGCGCTTCCATACAAAATGTTCATGGTTCTTGTGATAAAGTGTATGGAACAGCTGATATTTTTTTTGTTAGTTTTCTAAAATCGTTGTAGATAATTTGTTTGTTAAAAAAACATCAACCAAACAAACAACCGCTTCCTAGCCGATTAAATAGCACCTTGTATAATTCGCAAAAGCGGCGGCGCTGCGGCCGCTTGTTGCCGGTTGGCTTCCACCAAAATTAGATAAATTATTTCGTAACCAAACTTACTGAAATAAATAAATAGCGTAACATATTCTGTGTAACTAATGGATACTTAAGAGTAAACAAGTCGGTCATTTCTTCATAGAAACGGGGAAGTGATATTACTTCACTATGTTATGTTGTAGGTCCAAGCTAAGTATTATATCGATTTATCTCTTCATTATCTAGGATCTTAAACTGATAAAAAAGATAATACTTCCTAAAAAAATATGAAAGTGATATGAAGCCAAGAAACATCTTGTATTTTAGTACAATTTAAACGCTACATTGGACGTAAATTAATAACACAAGTTATTAATTTGTTGCAGGCTATAACATTGGTAGCCTTTCAGACCCAACTGCATTTCTTCAATAAAAGATCAAAGGTTGACATAACAACATTTGCGCGCTTATTTTTATTTCTTTCTCCTTTTCCCACACTTTGATGAAGAGAGTATACTTTTTAGCTACGCCCACCGATGAGTTCGAGCCGTCGGGAATTGTATCCTTAAGGCCGTCGCACGCGACGAAGATGATAATTACCTATATTTATTATTTATTATATGCTACGATAAAATTTCGCTATAAAGCCATACAATTTAAAAATTTATATTTTCTTCGTCAGTTGTTTTTTAACGGTTTGTATGAGTAGCGATCTTGAAATATGTTCCAAGATAACATAAACTATTATAGCATCATAATCGTGTGTGACGCCTTTTAACTTTTCAATCTGAATAACAGATTTCCACACTATTACTTATCTTGTACAAAGTACTTATGAAACGCGTCTTTATTCACTTCGGAGTAAGAATATATTGGAGAGGAGAACAAAGTGCGAGTAATAAAATAGACGGTTTCCAATTAAGTGGGATTAGAGTTCCGCCTTTCATTGCGGTGAAGCTAAAGCGCTACGTGAATGTTTTATTAGATAAATTTCCTATAGAACATCGACATAAATTACGTGATTTTATATTTTTACTAACGACTTAATATAAAAGTAGGCAAAGTAAGCAAACCGTGACAAACATTAAGTAGCAACAAGTAAGCAAACATTTTGGTCGACGCGACGCGTGATAAAAATGTTGGCGTTTACGCGACGCGTGATCAAAATGTTGGCGTTTACGCGACGCGTGATCAAAATGTTGGCGTTTACGCGACGCGTGATCAAAATGTTGGCGTTTACGCGACGCGTGATCAAAATGTTGGCGTTTACGCGACGCGTGATCAAAATGTTGGCGTTTACGCGACGCGTGATCAAAATGTTGGCGTTTACGCGACGCGTGATCAAAATGTTGGCGTTTACGTGACGCGTGATCAAAATGTTGGCGTTTATGTGGCCCAACGCATAAGCATTGCCATCCAGCGTGGCAATGCCGCCAGCATGCAGCACGCTGCCGACTGGTAGTAGGTTTGAGCATTTTGATTGTCTCTAAACTTTCACCGGTCTGGATACAATCCTTTTGTTTTTTGTGTAGTAGGCTAAGTAGTCTTGTAGTTTATAATAGTTAATAAAAAAATGCAAACCGTTAGCCTTCCAGCTGCAAGATAGTAGACGATGTCGTCACTATAAAGCCGGATTTTTACTATGACATATAATATAATATATATTAAAGCTCGAGATATATTTATTAAAATAGCTCACCGTACTTTTAAATGGAACCGTTCACCATGAGATGTAATATATATTACTTCTCTAAGCGCCAATCGCGAGATATAATAGTTATTAGTTATTTGTTAGTATATTATATCCCATAGTGAAAAGCCAGCTTAACAGGTATATTGAAATGACAATAAGTCAATTTTGTTGTAGTGGTAGTACTCTACTGCAGAGTCAACCTGGGAAAGTACCACACCTTTACCAGTTATTCAATCGCCAAGCAGTAGTATGCAAGCATTACTGTGTTCCGGTTTGAAGGGCAATGTTACCAAATGTAGCGCTCGTGGTGTAGCTTGTCTAGGTGATTCTAAACGATCACCGATGTTAAGCAACGGACGGTCCGGTCAGTCTTCGGATGGGTGACCGTGAGTGGCATTTATTTCTGAGCGCTACCGTGGGTCGGATGACACGTTAAATTGTTGGTCCCGGTTGTTTGTTCTAGTTTATATATAATAACAACCGTCAGCCATGTCAGAGGCCTTCGGGCGGCACATTAACTCTGACACTAGGGCTGGCCACTCAGCCTATACGAACTTACTTACTTACTTACTTACTTACCAAATAAATTATTGGGTATGAAGACATTTAATATCACAGGATTGTATTCGCAAGCTTGCAATTCTGGCACTGCTACTGTTAGTGTCAGGCGTGACGCTTACCACCAGGTGAAAGTCTTGCTCGTCTCGTCACTTAACCGTATAAAAAAAATCACAACCTACTGCCCTTTTAATAAATAGGGCATTATTGCGGGTTGAAGCCGAACTTGATTAGAATTAGGACCAATACAGATGACACAGTAAAAATTAGCATATAACCATTGATAAGGCACGTTGAAAATGGCGATGATGAATTTTAGAAATGCAACGAATTGTTTGTTGGTCTGTTTATTTCTTACTATTTTCTTGGAGAAACCAATTAACGGAACAAACCAACACTGGTAAGAGAAAGAAAGTTATGGGCAGTTTAAATCTACGTTAAGAGACTGGATAGCCAGCTTTAATAACTCTAACAACTTATGTCTGAACCTGTTCTGCCGTTTCAGCTGTGCAATCTTGGAGGATTTAACTCTCTTTCTCTGTGCAATAGCATCCTACTTAGGCACTGAAAAAAGAAAGTAAGTTAGGTTAGGGTTTTACTTTAGCCGCAAGGGTTCTGATAAATTGATAAGACTTGGTCAGTGTATAGATTCCTTCCATCAGTAGGCTTTACGCACTACTGTGTATGTAAATAAGGTATAATATTATTAGCTATTGTCGCCCCTATCTCGCATTTTGGCAACGGTACGAAATCGATACTTGGCCGAGCGCAATGCGGGGGCTACATGTTTTACATGATACTTCCTCGATGTACACTACGCCCTCTGGCACTACTCGCTTTCTAGACTTTTTTTTCTCAGTTAGTGGCATCGTACGTTGTGCATTCTGCCAGTGTGAGTTTATTAATTTTCAATTTTTTATAGTATAATCAAGTCAAATATATCATGAAATCACAGTCAGTCACACGAAATTAGTCATAGTCGAGTACAAGTCATGCCCTAGTAAAGTTGTGGCGAATATACTATGAGATTTTACGGAGTTTTGAAAACAACACGAAAAGACATGTTTCACCACATTATATCACTTGCCCACACTCGTACATGTAATTCAACACTTAACGAATTTTAATTCGTTAAAAATAGTGGTATTTTCACCACCATTTAAAATCATTAATAACACAAGTTTAAGAAAATAATAGAATGTAACGTCATGATTTTTCCATGTTCCCTCCAAAACTCTTTTATAGTCACATGTTAAATAATCGACGAAGGTCCTCCTATAATATCATTGACGCTTCGTATACATTTTTCGCCCTCGTTTTATTTCATTAACACGGGATTATGCCGATAGTCGAGGGACTGTAGTTTCGTTCTCATTGGTCATTTGGTAATCTGAGGCAAAACAAGTATAAGTGTCTTTAGTTAAGAGTTTTTAAAAAGTATTATTCATTTACTGTTTCAATCTGAATTCAAATAAAAACTATTACAAAAATATAATTTATTTATCGTTTTTCAATGATGAAATATTATATATTTCAACAATCAAATATCGACTTTTGATCGATTCAAGTTAATATAATGTTTTACCCAAAATCACGCATTAGTAACTTGAAAAGGCGCGCGTGTTAAACTAGGACGCATGGAAAACATCAAAGTGATGCAAAGTACAGTCGCCTACATAAATATATCTCACAATGGCTAGTCCGAAAGCGACACAATAGCGTTGTCTAACATGCTAATCCTATACATTACTTAGAACATAAAAATAAACAAGCAAACGACCCCACATTTTTTCAGCATAAATCTACACTTAAAAAAACTTACCGACAGCTAGGTAAAATGTAGGCGAATTAGGTCGAATTTGACTACTTGAACAGGTAAACGCCGAGTCAAAAAATGTTTCGTTATAGCTAGACTGGTCAAGTCTTGATGTCCACCCAGACTCTTCCAATTTGATCAAACTTGGAATTTAAATTGGCTAGACAAAAAAAACTTTATAGGAAGAAGAAATGGGATAAATTATTGAATTGTATTTTTTGGGCTAGGAAATAGCTAGCAGGTAGGAAATAGCTAGCAGCATTAATACTGTTTATATCAAGGTCATTAAATAGTACTAACAGTTTTGAAAGATCTAACTGTGGGTTTGAATGTAATACTGAAATAAATTATTGACGCTGAGTGTACTAGACTACTAGGCCACGTGTTCTAAAACACCGTCACCTGTCATAATGCAAGGTGATGAGGGATGACAGCGGGAGGAGAGGGAGGGAAGCGGAGTAGGGGGAGGGGGCGGTGTAAAGTTATTGTACGAGGGCTACACTAAAAGTATCGGGAATGGAATATTTCCACTGTTTCTGTCATATTAAAATCTTTTTAATTGAAAACTCCTTGGTTTTAAAAATCGAATACCATTTATTTATTTAAAAAAATATTCTCGGTCTTGTCACAAGGTTTTGTCAAATTTGTTTAGTCGTTGAGAAAATGGAATTGACTCGAGAAAATTCAAGAGCGATGATTTATTATGACTTTCGAAGTGGTTTAACACAAAAACAGTGTGTTGACCGGATGATTTCTGCATTTGGTGATAAAGCCCCATCCAAAACCACAATTTATCGCTGGTTTGCTGAATTTCAACGTGGACGTGTCAAGCTCAGTGATGATCCCCGTCAAAGTCGTCCAAAAACTGCAGTCACCCAAGAAAACGTTGATGCTGTGCGCAAGCTGATTGAGGAAGATCGACATGTGACATACCGCGAAATTCAGGCAACTTTAGACATTGGCATGAGTCAAATACAAATAATCTTGCATGAAAAATTAGGTGTAAAAAAGTTGTTTTCCCGATGAATACCGCATTCGCTCTGTGAAGAGCAAAAAGCGGCTCGCGTTACTTGGTGCGTCAGAACTCTCGAAAGATTCCACGCAGGATCCTCAAATGCTGTATACAACATCGTATCAGGTGACGAATCCTGGATATACGCGTACGAACCCGAAACAAAAAACCAGTCACGAGTTTGGGTGTTCGAAAATGAGTTAAAGCCAACAAAAATTGTTCGTTCACGGAGTGTTGCAAAAAAAATGGTGGCCACGTTTGTCTCCAAAACCGGCCATGTTACCACTATTCCTCTTGAGGGACAAAGAACGGTTAATGCAGAATGGTATGCTAGCATTTGTTTGCCACAGGTCGTTTCTGAACTCCGTAAAGAGAACTGCAACCGCCGCATCATCCTCCATCACGACAATGCGAGTTCTCACACCGCGCACAGAACAAAAGAGTTTTTAGAGCAAGAAAACATAGAATTATTGGACCATCCGCCGTACAGCCCCGACCCAAGCCCTAATGATTTCTATACTTTCCCTAAAATAAAGAATAAATTGCGTGGACAGAGATTTTCATCACCTGAAGAAGCTGTGGACGCCTACAAAACGGCCATTTTGGAGACCCCAACTTCCGAATGGAATGGTTGCTTCAATGATTGGTTCCATCGTATGGAAAAATGTGTCAAATTTCGCGGAGAATACTTCGAAAAGCAATAAATATATTTTTAAATAGTAATGTTGTGTCACTTCCTTGATTCCCGAAATTTTCAGTGCCGCCCTCGTAAATGTCCTCTAAATCCAGCCTGTACTGAAAACGGAAAGGACTTTACTGGGGCTCTATTCTACTGTGAAACTATTTATATCTCCTGTCAGTCAACGAGTCAACAGTCACAACATCGCATGGTATGCAACCTACGATATGCTTAAAAAAAAACCAAGCATAGCAACAGAATCGCCCTTCCCCCAAACACCGTTCATCTTATCGTATTAAAAAAGTGCAAAATCTCTTTTTTTATCATGGGCTAGTGCTATAACTAAAACAAATAATACATACAATCTAACTCTCCCTACCTATAGTACTTAACCTACTTCACACCGTTTACACAAACAAAAGGACTGGCAGAATGCAAAAAGTGTGATGCCAAAAAAAAGAGTAAAAAAGGTTGTATTCAGATCACTGGCTCTCGCTTTTCTGCTTGGAGGATCTAGCTCTCTCTCTCTTTTCTGTGATCCAGATCGATGAAAATCCATAGACAAAACAAATGCTTGGCCACTACCAGTCTATAGCGGGAAATTCACGGCCTTACTTAAAAAAACTTTTCAACCGTTAGTCACTGCTTAAGATGCTCTGCCATCTTCTCTCTGATGTGAAGTTGCACGTGCTAGAAAAGGACAGAGAAGTTTAAGCAGTGACTAAGAGAATCGAGATTATTTTAGGTAAGGCCGATAATAGCCAGTGTTTAAAAACAGGCCGCTACATGTAGGCGGCATAATTAGTTTTTTGTCTATACATTCTGACATGTTTTCATTTTTCTATACTTACCGCGTTCAAGAAAATTGTATGTACCTACTATGTAGTATATAAAATTTCCTTGGTCTCTAAGGTTTAACACGTGTCACTCTATTTTATTGCAACAGAGTATAAGAGAGTCTAAACCATGGTAGCCTAATCGGGAGACCGCTCGAAATTTTGAGATTAATAGATAGATAGATAGATACACTTTATTGTGCACACCAACAATAAAACAACAATAGAAACAAGAACCTTAAGAACTAGTGCCACAAGTGGCGGCCTTATCGCTAACAGCGATCTCTTCCAGGTAACCATGAGGTTGCGGATTCCAACACAAACCCACACTAATCAACACTAATCGGTTCTGTGGAGCTTATTTACGGATTTCATACCAGTGGCTTTTCGGTAAAGGAAAACATCGTGAGCAAACCTGCATATGTCTGAAGAAGAAATTGAATGGTGTATGTAAATGCCACCAACCCGCAACTGGGCCAACGTGGTAGATATAGGTAGCCTTTGGGAGGGCTAGAAGTGAACTGGTAAATAGGCTAATTATGCTTATAAGATACTATGCTTATGAGATATTATGCTTATAAGATACCATGCTTATAAGATGCTATGCTTATAATATACTATGCTTATAAGATAATATGTTTATAAGATATTATGCTTATGTGATACTATGCTTATGAGATACTATGCTTATGAGATACTATGCTTATGAGATACTATGCTTATAAGATACTATGCTTATGATATACTATGCGTATAAGATACTATGCTTATAAGATACTATGTTTGTGAAATACTATGCTTATAAGGTACTATGCTTATAAGTTATTATGCTTATGAGATACTATGCTTATAAGATACTATGCTTATAAAATACTATGCTTATAAGACACTATGCTTATAAGATACTATGCTTAAAAGATACTATACTTTTATTAAAAGATAATTGTACTGTATTTATCAGCTAATAATAATTACGTGGCATATTCTTATTTTTTATGCCCACTCTATATTATACGGCACATTGCTCTAGAATATGGAGTCAACTTGTTGCGATTTGCGTCACGTATACTGCGAGAACGTTCCATTTCACGAAGTAATGCAGTTTAGGGCTCACAAGTACAAATTGACTGCAAAACACCAGTAAAATTGTGTTAGACTAACCTAAATGTAAAATTGACACGTTGTAAGCTTAATTTAAGAACTACACAGTACATAAATTAAGCTTAGTGTGATAATGTTATAATTATGTAGTTCCTCTAAGACATCTATGACATTACTCAACGGTAGCTCAAGATAGTTAATAGTCTTGTTGCGATGATAGCTTAGTGGTTACTGGGTAGCGCGAGGATCCATGGGCAGGGGCGCATGGGTTCTAATCCCGACAATAAGCTCAACAGAGCAGCTTGGAGGATCTAGCTCTCTCTCTCTCTATATAATCAAAGCTGAGCAGTAAAGGAAAACATCGTAAGCTAACCATAGCATGCTATTATGCTTTGTAAGCTTACCATAGCATGCTATTAAGGTATTTATCACTCGGCATAGCTACCAAAACTGAATAATCAAGCACCGAACATCATTTGCCAGCCATTTGAAAGCCAATTCATATTTCAAGATAGGTGTATTTTTCATCTTCGACCGCGCCGTCGTAGCAAGTGAGTTTTAGTCAAGCGTCAAGACTGTGCTAATCTATATTTACTCGTATATAAGCTTTATAAAAAAAAAACAACCGACTTCAACTTTGAATACCTGGATGACATCTTCATATTTTCTAGTAATTTTGATTTAAAACCAAACTACTGAACTTATTTCGATAAAATTAATATGGGCCTTCTGAAGTATTACCTACCAAACAAAAAAAGGATCGAAATCAGTTCATAATTGGCGGAGTAATCGCGTAAAATACATTTAAAAAAATACCCAGTTCATACAGTCGAATTGAGAACCTCCTTTCGTCGGTTGAAAAGAGAAGAAGCAAGACCTCTTGACCTTTCGGACAAGATTTCTCAAAAACTAAAAGAGCTACGACTCTGAAAATTTACATGTGGTCTGTTTTAAGGACGTATACGAAGAACGGAGTATGCGAAATTCCACTCCTACAGGGGTGAAATGGTTTTTTCCATGTTACCGCGATGAAATTTTGTACACATTAACGTTTTTTTAATTCATATTTTTTAATATCAACCCCTGGAAGCAATTTATGAGGGTGCAAAGTTATCTATGCGAAATCTCAGAAACTGCCAAAACTACGACTCGGATATTTTGCACGTGGTTTGTTTTTATATCGTAGGCCCCACATAACATGATATTTTATTTTTCATTTGATATTATTCATTATTTTTCATTGAAAAGTTCCACCCCTTAATAGAGGTTGCAAATTGGTAAGATGAAATGATTGTACTAAGTTAAAAACTTGATATCGACCGATTTCAAATTTCAATGCCGTGCAGCAGTATTTAGGTTATATTTCACTCACATCTTGGAAGGTTTACATTCAATTTCCACCAAATCTGTGTTTAGCCAACTCTACAATATACCCGTACAGATAATCTATATATATTATGTATGACGGAGTCTCTAACATCTCGGAGGGTATATCCGGTGGCAGATTCGATGGCCCTCGACGTCCGTCATCCATAGTTACGGTGAAAATGAAATAATACCAGCACTAGTTCGATAAAACAACACTTTCATTATTAACACAGTAATAATCACAATTTCAATAAGGATTGGTTAAACTAAATAATAGTTGATTTTTTTGCACGTGTGCACTACGTTCCACAGCTGTCACCACAATCTAGTGAAGTCCGCCACAAGATGAGACATGACACTCACAACCTCATTCGGTGTTACTAAATTATATCTCGCTGACCCGACAAACAAAAATCGACTAAATAACTCGACAAAAATTTGGTCTAGCTCCGTTATGTATAAAGCGAAATCCGTATCGAGAAGCAGTGGACGGCTCTTGGCTGATGATGATAATTATTTTATAATTGTTACTCCAATCAAAAACATTATATCAATTTTATCATCTCTATTTACAGTCTATATAAAATCTTTAGTTCAAACATACGTGAATATATTGCAATTCCAGTAATATGACATATCAGGCATCGCAGGTCCATTATTCGACACTCTTAATAGTGTGGGAATGGATGGGTGTGTCCTTAAGCTGTAACCAGACCCACCGGAGGACGGGTAGCAGCGTCTTGGCTAACGGTGGTGAGCATTCTGCGATCCCCAAGCCGCCTGCCAAGCGTGGGGATTACGGGAACAATCTTCTACTGGGAGGCCTTCGTCCAGCAGTGGACATCTTCTAGCTGACGACAAATAGTGTCGAATTCGTAACCTCACTTTTTTAAAGTCAGTTAAAGCTTGGTTTTTGCCCCCGTGCGAAGCCGGGACGGGTCAGCTGGTCAAGTGTAATGGGACGTGACGTTAACCTCTCCACGATCCAGCCAAAGCAGTCCAAGCCATGCCTCCCGTCGTGCAAGCATTCTTTGGAGGGGAAGCGTTTTATATAAGTCGGCTAGCTGTTATTTCATGTTCTGTTCATGTTGCAACGCCGAATAAACTAATTGTACACTGCTTTGAGAATTTTCCTGTGAAACGGCATGGAATAGCAGCGGCAGCTATAAAATGTACTCACATAAATGAAAATAAAATCTTAGCAGAAAGTCCCAAGCGATATTCCCAGCAAAACTGATTTAAAATGTGCTGTAAATGTGTTGTTTACTCTGGGGTAGCGTCAGTATTACCCGTGAGAAATGTACGGGTCAAGGAATAATTAGAGCAAATTTACTCCACGCTCTAAGTAAGAGTGAATCCTTCCAATAGCAGTTTCTCTGGTAAACAGTTCATTTTGTTATTGGACTGGGGAAAATGAAGGTATGCTAATGTTTTAAATGTTTATAACTTCTAAACTTTTAGTAATATTTGTGCATCTTTAGTGGCTATCTTGGCTTGGTGACTAGTTAAAAATTTCAATCTCGGTTATTTGTCCCATAATAAGTACTGCTAAGCCATTCTACGTACGTGCTGTCAGAGGCCTAGAATCTTGGAGGATCTAGCTGGCTGGGTATATAATCAAAGCCTAGAATAGGATAGAGTAATTTATTGAACTTATAACATTTTGGTTACACTGTGCACGTCGAATTTACAAAAAAATGCGTAATAATCATGGACATTAAGTAGCTTGTCACAAAATTGCAAAATTATTTCACTTTCAACAGGCAGCATGTTTACTCTATCAGAAATTATATTGTCGATGCGACTATGTTTTTTTAAACCTTTATTATCTACAACAAACTACAAAGACTACTATGTTGTTGTAGGTACTTGTACAGTAGATTTTTAAAGCATGTTCCATTTTGGTCCACCAAGACCTAACTCAAGGGTCTACATTTTCTTTAACTTTTTTTTACACCTACTTGCTTTTTTCAATCTATACTCTTCAATCTATAAATGTATTGTTAGTTGCAGCATTGACGAGTAGCTTTGGTTTAAGTAGCAAAATTTTACTAGTGCCATATCATTAGTTTCGTGTTAAATCAAATTAAGTAATGTATTAGCAAGAACACAAGCATATACCTGCATATACTGCCTTATAAATAGCTCAGTTGGTAACATGTCTGCCTTAAGAGCTGCAGGGCGTGGGTTGAGATGGGGACCCAGGGCAAACATGTATGTGCGAACATAGATATTTGTTCTGTGTCCGGGTGTAGTATATAATTATAAGTTTGTATTTACAAAAAAAAAATTGTATTCTATCAGCTATCTGGTTTCCATAACATAAGCTTTGTTTAGTTTGGGGCTAGATGGCGCTGTGTGAAAATGTTGTCCAATTTTTTTATTTTTTTTTAAATAATAGATCTCAATAATTTTGTTTCCAGAACACTGTATTAAGTCTGCAAGCAGACGTGCAAATGTTTGAATTCTAATCCTAATTGATTAATTGTATGACTTAATAAAAAAAATGTTGTTTATTTGTAAAAAGTTGCAGTTAATTTATGAGTAGGCTGATATATTCTTGTACAGCGCTACCACCCTCACGCAGTTACCCCGTCCAGGGTAGCTGCGCAATTTGTAGTCCTAATAATCGAGAAAACCACTGAGAATACATAAGCGTTCAAATACTTAAGCCTCCGTTGCCTACCGCCTTTTGGGTATTAAGCTACAGATTTGTTAAATAGCCAAGAGATCAAAGGTACGCCACCGCCTTAGTTGCTATCTTTGTTGTTATCTTTGTTTGCTTTGTTGTTATCTTTGTAGTTTTTGTTGCACCGGATATTTTGCAGTTTGATAATATCGAAACGCAGTTGTATGTCATGATGACAGATTTGATGTAAGTATCTCTTCAATGGTTCGATCTTATGGAATTACATCCATCCTAGGATTATAATTAATTTGTTCAAGCATTGCCATGAGCGGTGACACTGGCTAACGTACCTGTTAAGGCATGTGAAGTCTCGACATTTTCAAAGTTCCGGGACACGAGACCACCCACGATCAAAGTCTCGGGACTTACCGGGACTTCGAGACTAAACTCGGAACATAATTAGAATCGAGTACATTTTTGGCGAGATGTATCAATAAACAAGCAATTTTAGTCTAAATTAACATAGTATAAATTAACATTTGTTGAACATAAAGACAAATAATATTACCCATAACGTTAAAGAGAGCGTCGCAATCACGAGTTAGCAAAACAATCACGACTGCAACACTTCACCTCATAAAGTAAAATTGGTGACTGACTCATAGACCGGGAAAACACTTTCGGTAACCCTGCTTAATCGATTACCAGCATGACACTGTCATTGTAAGGAGACAGACAAAATTGAATGTGAGCAGGAAATTGTCTGACTGAGCCGAGTCACAAATATCATGAATCACGATCTCTACAAATGTCACAAAACAACAATATGTCGGCCATTGGTGGCAAACGTATTAATTATTTGTCGCACTTTGTCGCTCCCGCGCCTTGTCATTCATGCCATGTCATTCATTCCAGCTAATATAGTTTATTATGTAGGTATGAGCTTTTGAAATTAACACTATTTACAATTTCAACAACCGGCGTTTCCTGTCTCGAGTCTCGACGCGAGAGTCCCGGGACCAGAGACAACTAAATTTACAAAAAGTCCCGGGACTTCGAGACACGAGACGTCCCAGGACCCAAACCCTTGTACCTATTCTATTAATGTTTACGTATGCTATCTCTTATTATAGTAGGCACTAGTTTGGAACCATTTTTATTGTATGTATGACGCTTTGTTAAAATTCAGGCCCAATAAATGTATTTTGTATTTGTATTTTGTTTCATCCTTTAGTAGGAAAATGTTGGTCCAGCCTATAGCGACGGGTTACTCGTCACCCACTGATTTTATTAGTCGAGTGCCGTGAAACTAATGTAATCGTATGTGTTGGCAATGTTTGAGTGATATTAGACCATGGAAATAACACATTGTTCACGTTCATGTAGAGCATCCTATTATAAATGCGAAAACAACGCTGTCTGTTTAATATTTTTTCACGAAACTAAAAACCCAATATAATATACAGTTTCAATAATTAAACCTTAGCTAAATTCTGTAAAATTTATCACGGTGGTAGTGTCAATCAAGGAGTTACTTGTCTTTTGAGATGGAAAAACTGTAATATCATTGTCTGTATCTTTAGATATCAGTAGCACAAAGTACTGCAAAAGCATTTATATATTTTAAAGAAACAATCATTGTAAGTATAAATATTCAAGAGCGCTTGCTTTATAAAGGCATATATTTATATGTCTTTATATATATTATATTTTCATAACATACTACATAATATATTTATATTACATAATATATTTATATTATGTAGTATGTATCAATTACATAATGCAATAATTTACTATACTGTCTTAAAGGTAAAAACGGAAGGGGCAGATACAAAATAGGTTTGTATAATTGTTTCTTTTTAGGGTTCCGTAGGACAACATGAAGAAACGAATAGAAAACAGTTAATATATTCGTCCATGCTTGTGACTGCTACAACATTACTTATATCTTCTATATTCACGAATCAAAATACAATGGAGAATGTCTCAAATGTCGCAGGATCAAGAACAAAATCATTTTTCTCTGTCTTCGTTTAATTTGGGGGACCTAGAAATCAATTACTTATCCAACTTTAAATATTAGTAATACTTTTTTTTGCATTAAAATCGTAAGATTGTGGTATCTATCCTTGGCCCGTACCAATGAGTTTTGGTGGATTTGATATAAAAGATTTTGAATAATATGCTTGCCTCTGGCTTTTCGGTGAATGAAAACATCGCGTGGAAACCTGTATTTCTGGAATATCAATTCAATGGGTACCTGAATCCGCCAGCCCGCACCAAGCCAGCGTGGTGGAGTATAGCCTGATTGTCTTGGAAGACCTGGGCATATCCTAAAACTGCATCCAGAGCCACAGGAGGACGGGCAACAGCGTCCTCTCGGTTGTGATGTGGAGTGGTGGTGAACATTCTGCGATCCCCAAGCCGCTTTCAAAGCGTGGGTATTATGCTTCTGGCTGGTGTGTGTGCCCTTCGAGGGTAAGCCTGACTGAACTGCAGTTCATTATTTTTAATGGGTTTGAGTTAAATTGTAATTTTCAAAGATTCACTTTAAAAAATGCAAGTCAATACGCGTGCTATGTGTAGTAACAAGATAACACCATATCGCTAATAGTCGATTATCTCGAATCAATCGATAGACATTTACAACTTGTAATCCTCACGTTATCAGAAAACATCTGAAAATTAAGGCAAATGATAACACGCTGATAAGGCGGCTCGGTTGAGAAGTGCCATTTCATATTGTTTTTAGGGTCCCGTAGAAATTGGAAGTGCAAAACCTTTCACATATCAGCTTGCTGCTAGAGTTTTTTGTATCGGAGGTTGCCATGGATATGGTTAACTAAATTCAGGACCCAGTCTCAGAGCAGATATTCAAATACTGTAACATCTGCTCGGCTGGTCTACGACAACTTCTTTACCACAGAAATATCTTAGTTTATATTACTATCATCGCAGATTTTTATTAAAATAGTCGTACTATTTTAATAAAAATGGGTTTTATAATAATATGAAATATCGCGTCAGATCAGTGCCTGAATTCCGTAAAATACTTAATACAAATTCTTAAACCAGAATTTATAGAGTATACTCACCGAGTTTTTTTATTTCTTATTGCTCTATTGTTTGTTTTTATCAGTTATCGAAGTCATAATATGCTTAATACTTTTAACCAGGCGGTTATGAATCTAATTAATTTCTTCCGGAATCAAAGAAAATCGACCGTAGCAAACAGTCGTCGTCGTCAGCCATAAAACGTCCACTGCTGGACGAAGGCCTCCCCCTTTATAGAGGGGTGTTGCCATAATCCCCACGCTTAGCAGGCGGCTTGGGAATCGCAGAATGCTCACCACCGTTAACCAAGAGGAAGCTGCTGCCCGTCCTCCGGTGGGTCTGGTTGCAGTTTAAGGACATACCTAGGTCCATTAGCAAACAGTACTCAGGCCGAATTATTTCATTTATTTTTATTTTTGCTTAACATCCGGCGTGATGGTGGTCAAACGCAAACCCAAAAGATATTTTTAACCATGGCAAATGAAAAAAATAAATAAAAAAGGAACCCTCAGAAGCTTAAATAAACACACTTGACCAATCATAGCAAATACTCCTGGCATGTTCGAAGTGAAGTCGTCTGATATTGAAAGTGATACAGGAAGTATGTCTTTTGATGACAGCGGTTTACAAACAGACGATTTATTTTCATAAGGGGGAAAACGGGGAAACGTTCTTCAATCCAGTAAGTATTTATTTCAAATTAGTAAATATGACTCATAAGACTACGGTAATAAGTTTGAAATTGTAATTTGCACTGCAAGGACGGTCAATAATATTCATTGTACTCCAGTTCAAACACTTTGGAGAAATATTCGTCAATAACTCGATGGAAAAAATATCGAAGCTCGCAGATAATCGATCACTTGTGAGAGTGCCTCAGCTCCACAAAATTTCATAGACTCTAGTGGGTAGAAATTAGTCTGCTCCACTGATCATAGCTGGTTAAATGAAGGGACAGTAACGTCTTCACATCTACCAATAACTGTGCATAGTTACTGCATAGTCATGATTAACAATTTTTTTTACCATTTTTTTGTTTTGTTTGCTTATGGATAATTGTACTGTAGGTTGATACTACTGTCATAAGGAGGCCAGAGCCACTCGAGAGCTTGAGAACTTGAAAAAGAGGAATATCCTGGATTCAAATCAATTCTTTCAAACCGGAATCGTTTCAAAATAAAGCGTTTCACACATCCAGTCAAGGATACAATTATGGGGTAATTGAAGTGGTATAAACACACTTATAATTAATTATCTACACGTAGAGTGGTCTGATACGTTTATATTTAATTTATTTATACCTACCCCTGCAAGTTGAAAATAGATTGATCTAAATTAGTTCCATTGCAGTCTAATATCTTATGCCAAGAATATCGCAAAAATACGACAGAGAAAGGACTTTAATACCCTTAAAATAAAGTCTTCGAAATCTACAGTCTTTTCGACGTAATAAAATTACAGACTTGTTAAATAACAAAAAGTTCAAAGGTTCAGGGATACTGTAGGCAGCGCCCTCTTTACTTTCCCTTACGCCTTGGGCGTAGTAAGTAAAGTTTTCAGACGGTGGCGTATCGCAAGGAAGAGAAGAAGTGCTAGGTTCAAACCAGTCTTGACTTTAGCACAATTGAATTAAAGGTAGTTATTGGACAGTGAATTTCGTAGCCCGAAATGAAAAAATCTATTCACCTTTACCCAACACTCAAACACTTAGTATAGTACAAGTACAAACACAGTGTACTGTGCCTTTGAATTAATCTATACACGTATATAATTAACAGATGAATTTAAATCCTACATTCACGATATCAGATAATTTAGCAAAACAGAGAAGTAACATTTACATGAGATTTTACATTAAACACTGCAGTTTTAGTAAAAATTTGGTAAGACTAATTTTGTACACACGATATCAGTGTTTATGAATAAATCTATGGCAATAGAAATTGCGCGTAGAGCGAGCAAGACAGTTTACGATGTCGATAATAGCTTTTGTCTTCGCTTTACTAATGTGAACAGGGCTTTAGCTTGGTTAGTAACCCTTGTTCCCTCACTCTGACTCCGAAGCGATGTTTGACAAATATAATTACTTCATCGAGTTCGGGAATCTGATTATTATTTCTCTTCATATTTGAATCGTTTTGTTCGCAAGTTTACGAGTATTGTAAACAAACCGCACCTCGCGGTTTTGTTTTTAATCAAGTATACACGATTTTACCTGGCATTGTTTTTCTTTTTTTCTTTATTGGTATTGTATTTCGTGTATTCAGCCAGTGTTAAGTATAAATTAAGCATCAAGTTTTTATAGTATCAAGTTAAATAATTATAGTCAATCACACAAAATTAGTTCACAGTCAAGTCCAAGTGATGCCCTTGTAAAGTTGTGGCGACATTACTATAAGCTTCCACGGAGTTTTGATAACAACACAGAAAGACAAATTTCACCACATTATATCACTTGCCCACACTTCTGCATGTAATTCTTGGAGGAGATAGCTCTTTCTCATGTAGGTAATTCGACACATAACGAATAAAACACCAAAATGTTTAATCGTTAATTCGTGGAAAATAACACTAACTTAAATTTTTATTTTTTTTATATACTTTAAAGTGACGAGACGAGCAAGACGTTTGCTTGGTGGTAAGCGTCACGCCTGCCACTAACAGTAGCAGTGCTAGAATTGTGACTTTGCGAACACAATCCTGCGCCGCACTGCATTGCGCTCGTCACCCTGAGATATTAGATGACTGTTAAATCTCTTCATACCCAGTAATTTCTCTGGTGACATTTCCCTTCAAACCAGAACACAGTAATGCTTGCACACTACTGCTTGGCGCTTGAGTAACTGGCAAAGGTGTGGTACTATCCCAGGCGGACTCTGCAGTAGAGTTCTACCACTACAAAAAGTTTAAGAAAATAATACAATGCAGCGACATGATTTTTCCGGGTTCATATACTTTTAAATAATTGTACAGGGTTACTCGTATCAGTACTACTAACCCGAAATGAGGTCGTTTTACTCATCAATAAAAACAACTTTTACTTTACTTTAAATTGACATATAGACAATAAATAATTTTGAATTTGAATTTGAATTTGAATTGCGAAAAAAAACGGGTGTCCCACTGAAAAATGTCACTCGCCCTCGACAAAATGTACCTATGGAACATTTTTTTCTTGATTGTACGGTTGGCTTTTTTTTATAAATGATTCACAACGATGATTACAATGACCTTTCGGCTTAGTAATATTATTATTTATTCTATGGTAATACCAAAATGAAAAAACTAACGTATTTATTGAACTCAAAGAATTTACACGTGACCAAAATGCTGGCCTTTATTTGGGCCAGAAAATTAGCCTCGCAATCCAGCGGGCAACGTGGCCAGCATTTTGGGCACTTTACCCGAAAATAGAGACCGTTTAAACTATCTATAGGTTTGCTACCTATAGATACTTTAAACGGTCTCTTATATCGATAATAATTTGATTTTTATCTAAGTTTCGATTTAATTAGGTAGTTTAACTGTTTAAAATTCTATACTTCGTTGTTAGTTCAATAAATTTAAAAATAAATTAAAATATAAAATACCTCGTTTATGTTTTTAAAGCATAAGCAGTAAGAAAAATAAAAAAGAAGCCTCGTACCTCGTGACCTCGTAGCCGAATGACTATGTTGTTTGCTATCAAAAAAGGGATAAATGAGGGCAAAAGTGACTTACGAAAAACTTAAAACTTAAAATTACGTTTGTGCGAAAATAACGTTTTGAGAAAATGACGTGCTATAATGAAGTTTTGAGATAATGTCGTCGTGCGAAAATGAAGTTTTGAGAAAATGTAGTTTTGAGAAAATTACGTATTGAGAAAATGACGTTGTGGGAAAATAAAGTTTTGCGAAATGAAATTATTCAAAAATGCATTTAGCGAAAGAGACGTTCTGCATTGAGACCATTCTAAATAGGTGAAATGATATGTTCTAACTAAAAAAGTAAAATCATAGGTATAATGATCGCTCTTTTAGGGCTTCTCCAATTCATTATGGTTTGCCACAAACTTGTATTTTAGTTTTTCAATTCATATCCTTAGACATAATTCATACGTAACCAATCACATTCGATCACAAAACGACAAACATTCATTTTATTTAAGTTATGAGTAAGAATACGTATAATGGAACCAACTTTATCTTATTAGCTTAATCAGCGATTTCAAGTCTCGAGTTTTGTTTGACTTTTATTGGAGTTATTTATAAATATGTTTTTCTAATCCAATACCTTGTTTTAGTACTAATTAAAGTACTGGAGTTATTATTGCGGTTTTTTCAATAGCTAAACTCTTTGACATCTTATAATATTAACAATAGATATACATAAATATATTCATACTGCTTTATAGCTCAGTTGGTAGTATGGCTAACTTCAGAGCTGTAGGGTATGGATTCGATTCCAACCTAGGACAAACATTCATTGTGATGAACATTATAGTAGATGTTTGTTCTGTGTCTGGGTGTTGAATGTATTATAAAGTATAATATTACAACAAAAAATTATATAAGTATTCTATCAGCTATCTGGTTTCCTTATTACAAGTTTTGCTTATCTAGGGGCTAGATGGCGTTGTGTGAAATGTCCACCAATATTTAAACCTTGGAATTAAACATAGACTACTATTTATCCCAAGACTAGCGGATGAAACCGCTGGGCGTAGCTAGTTTAAAAATAAATTGGTTGCATGACTGATTGAACCATTTCAAGCAAAATTATTATCAGAGTTTTGATAAGATTTTGATAACTGTAGATTAGAATGTTTTACTCGAACATTTACTTATTACACGAACGTAATCCGAGAAAATCCGAAAGAAGCCGTTTCCATGTTTAAAAGTGTTATTATGACCATGAACTTTAATCGCTTCCTAAAACATACTTATAAACACATCATCAACATCATCGCCAGCCATAAGACGTCCACTACTAGACGAAGGTCTCCCCCTTAATAAGGAGGGGTTGCCATAATCTCCACGCTTGGCTGGTGCCTCGGGGATCGCAGAGTGCTACCACCGTTAAGAGTGCGCCTAATGCCAGAAAAATATATGATTTCACCCGCGCGTCTTGCATTAGCTTAGAGTCGAAAATCGCACGACAAATTTGATGATGATGATGGCTTTGAGCAATTTAGGTGGGATTTTATTAAATTATTCAAAATATAGGCATGAATTTAAAAAAGTAAACGGTTACTCTACTAAAACATTAGTCTGGCTATGTGATTCGTAAAAACGAATGTGGTGTTGTCGCTGTTAATTTAGAGCATTTGATTTAAAACCGTTTTTTTTTGTTAGTAATTAGTATTTTTTTTATGTGTTTAAAATACCCATTTTTCTTACTTCTGGCATTGGTCGCTCCCTTAACCAAGAGGACGCTGCTGCCCATCCTCCGGTGGTTCTGGATGCAGTATTAGGACATACCCAGGTCCAACATATAAACACATACCCTGAGAATATAGATACGACTAGCAGTTAAAATTCGTCCAAAACAGTTAATAAATCTGTGTTGTTAAAATCGATTTGTTTCTTCTTTTCTCGTCTGGATTATGATGGTGCATTATGTGCATTTCCCAGTGTCAAGTATTTTAATATTTCAAGTTTTTGATTAATTCTAGTCAAAATAAATGATCATTAGTCACAGTCAAAAAGTCACGGTCAAGTCCAAACATACCGTGGCAACTTTACTACAAGCTTCTTCGGAGTCTTGAAAATAAATGTTTCATCAAATTATACGAGTATCACTTGCCTACACTCACGCAGGTAAATCGTCACCAATAAAACTGCTTATAAGGCAATTTTTTTTTATTAAAAAAAAACACATGTTCTGCTGTGGAATGCGCTCCCTTCTTCTATTAGAAACGCTAATTCTCTTCCTATCTTTAATAATCTTGTCTATACTCATTATCTTTCTATAAGCTGATTGGTACGTATGTATATATTTATACTAGGTATCTATAAATTATGATATGTATTGTTTATTTATTTATATGTGCGCCACCGACCTAATACTAAATTTGTTTGTTCTGTCTATCCAAAGGTTGCTTGGAAGAAATCACTTTAAAGTGTTTACCGTTATTGGTTTTTAAGATATTTTACTGTTGGTGTACAATAAAGATGTATTGTATTGTATGTTTTGGAAACTAATACAATGCAGCGGCATATTTTTTTCGTGTCCTCGTCATGCCGTTATAACTCTGTTAAAAACAACAAGTTTAAAAAAAATTATAATAATAAAATAAAAACAAATAAATATAAAATAAATAATTTAATAATTTATTTTTTGTATATATATATATATTTTTGTATTTTTTTAAATTAGTGTGCAGGTTCGAGTCCTGCCAGAGGTCATAATTTTTCTCCCTGTTTAAGCTTTAAAAACACAAAATTAAATTAAGTCTCAGCAGATTTTTTCGCGAATACACGGTTGACCCCATAGTCGAAGATATTCACAATGATACAGAAACCTCATTTCGGGTTAGTAATACCGTTACATTAATATTAGTAGTAGTTACGGTATTATTAACAAACCAGTGATCATCTTAGAGAACACTAATTTGGTAAATTATCTCCAATTACAGTCTTATCAATAGTAAGCTGTAATTAACTAGCGTATTAATTACGCAATTGATTTCTAACAGAGATTAGAGCCCTTAGCACAAAAACTGTCGAATAATACGTATTAGGTATTCGATAGCCCCCTATTAAGGGGGAGCCTATCGTCCAGCAGTGGACGTCTTCTGGCTGATGTGTGTCATGTTTATACTTGAAGGGAATGGACCGTATCCACCACGCTGGCAAAGTCGCGAGTAAATGGATTCTTACGCCTTTGAATTTCTTCTCCGGACGTATCCAGGTTTCCTTACTATGTTCTCCTTTACCAAAAATCTAGGGTTTGGTCCGTTTTGGTATAATTTTCGTAGTCAGCTACGATAAAAGAATTATTTTTCATTGTTTCGTAATCAATTGTGAAACAAGAATTTTGTTGCCGTTTTGGTAGCTGAGTTTCGTAGTCAGCTACGATAGAGGAATTTCAGTTCCCATTTCGAAATCAATTATTAAATAAGAATTTCAGCGCCGTTTTAGCAACTGTATTTTTTTTTGTATCTATGGTGGAAATAAAGGGTAAATAAAAATCATGAAACTTAAAAATGCCTTTTTATTTAAAAATATTTAATAACAAAAATAACACTTCTAATTAACACATAATAACTAACGACTTATATTTATTATCATTGTAATAAGGAACGAAAGACAAGATATCGCGACACAGGGCTTCCTAGTGCGGAATATAGAGTTTTTTTTAAATAAAATTGCGGGATTAGCGTGACGTTTGCCTGGTGTTAAGCATCCCGCCTGCCCATAACAGTACCGTACATAAACTCCAAAGAACTCATTGACATCATCACTATAAGTTCAATACAAATAACTTTCCATACAAAGTTTCAGCCTCTTAAATCGACCCTGTAAGCATTTATGTAAATAAACTATCCTAATACCAATTTTCATCACTATACCATCAAAATAAAGAACTTTACATACAAAATTTCATACCCGATTACACCCCCGTAAGTATTAGATTTCTAACTATATTTACAGCTGTACCAGAAAGAGTAGAAATAAAATAAAATGGAACTAAAAGTTTTCAATACAAAATATTATTCAGTGTTGCCAAGTTATACGTCATTTTGAAGAGTTTGCATAGAAAGTAGATTTTTTTTCTACTCTTTCTGGTACAGCTATACATTTACCCGACCACACGATTTCAAGTCGAACGGTCCCATTTGCGTACCATGACTTTGTAATACGTATTATTACAGATTGTGAACTACCATTTATTATTATATTATGAGGATTACACAAGGGTTTATTACGTAATTGACGTCTTTTATTAATGAATACGGATCAGTCGTAAACATGTTGACATGCGCCATAATCCTTTATGGGTACCTATAGGGTTACGCGCTACGTACTACGCTCATTCCGTGTTTCAAAACCAAGCGACCGTGGATAAGAGAATTTGTTTAATGACATTGAACCTTATTTTAAAATGAGATTACTAAGGCATTATTAGAATAATAATTATATACTGACATAAAATAGGAGGAGGTTCTCAATGAGTTTTTTTACCTTCTAATTACGTTATTACTAAATCAATTACATTTTTTTGTAAGGTTTTATAGTATACGTTAATCGGTTCTGTAGTTTGAGTTTTAAATCTAATATTTTTTTAATCAAAATTGAAGTCTTTTAAGCATTTACTTGTTCGCTGTGAATACCCTTGCCATCTAGTAACTAAGCTTCACTATCGTGACAACTCTGAATTCGACAAAAAAAACCAGCCGGTTCCATAAGTTTCGTCGATGGCGAAATACATTTTAAACCGACTTCAAAAAAGGAGAAGGCTCTACATTCACCTATTTGTATTTTTTAATATAATTTGAAAGCATAATACTCTCATATTCATTTGAAGTCACTTTTTTTAAAGTTGTTCATGGAACAGATGTTTTTTCGCGATTTCAGGGTTAATACCATACTAAAAAAACATAATGACGAGTAGGTACAATGACATCCTTTCAGCTTAGTAATGCCAGTACACAAATCCCCATATATTTATTTACCTACATTTTACGAGCACTTGTTTGGAGTTATGTTTCAATATAACGTTTATTGTCCACTAGCCATGAAATGTAAGATAGGCGCCGCTTTTGGCTACTTTAACACATATTTTATCCGACTACATAACAACGAAGGTTATGATTTTAGCAGTCTATGTATCAAGTATAATAAAATTCCATTCACTTATAAACACTTATAATTCCACACCAGCAGGGCTAGGATGCGCACCGCGAGAAAATTTTGTCGTGTCTTTCGGCCTTACCTAAAATAATCTCGATTCTCTTAGTCACTGCTTAAACTTCTCTGTCCTTTTCTAGCACGTGCAATTTCACGTCAGAGAGAAGATGGCAGAGCATCTTAAGCAGTGACTAACGGTTGAAAAGTTTTTTTAAGTAAGGCCGTTTATGTCGTGCGAAAACGAGACAGACTTATACAGAGTCGCCTTGTCCTGTTTTTAAGAATCGAGAAGTTTTCTCGCGTTGTGCATCCTAGCCTTGTTGGTCTAAACAATTACACCACAAACCAGTTGTATACTAAAACACTGGTGCTATAATCCCTGCTTATACTTTTAATAACCTTGGTCCCGACCACAAACGGCCGGCAAAACAAATGTTACATTTTAGCCGATACAACTTCCTAAAACAGTGATTCAAATAAGTACTACATCAGAGTCAAATCAGGAACTAACAAAGTCAAATCAAGTACTCGCATTATCATTAAACCTAACATAAGGTACCTGGAAACGGTTTAAATAAGCCATAAAGAGTTAACTATACTATGGAGCCAACCCTGAATTAGCAAAAAGAAATTTGCTGTTCCATAAAAAAAACATTCACCGTCGACGAAATGAATGGAACAACTGATTTTTTCGCAATTTCTGGTTTGGTTTGTTTTATAACAAAGAACCCATTATACACACTCACGCACACTGCACTTAAAAACTTTTGGAGTAACGTTATTAATGAGATGTAAAGTGCTATAAGAATTTTCAGTCGTGATTTTAAAGCACATACAAGCCAGGGTGGAGGGTTAAATACGAAAGAATTTATGTAAATGTGTGGCGTATCACACGAGACTCTTACTTTTAAAGCTCGATTCACATCCGCCGGGGAGTATAATAGGCTGACTGGTTGTATGTAGCTGTAGATGACTGGTTTTTTTAATTGTCCTATTAAAATGTGGCCCATAAATATAGCAGATTAATGAAAAGAAAATGAAAATCTGATCAAAAATAAGCAACTTATAAGCATTTTAATATCATGCTAGACAGAGAGGAAAAACAGCAAATCGTGACGTCACTTCTCTGTACGACATATACATTCTATTCTGACAAGTAAGGCGTGACGTAATTTTTTGTTTTGTGGGAAAGGGACAGAGTTGTCTCTACCAAAAACTTTAAATTCTTATATATCAGAACATAAATAACCGATTTTAAATTATTTAAATTATGTTTTCAATAAACATATTATATTAACTTAAATTCTTTATCAAAGCTATTGGTTTCAACGATTTAAACATCAGTCATCTACCCTATTGCGACAAATGTGACTTGCAAACTCAATATTTTCTCAACTGCGTGCATAATTATAATTCTATATATAAGCTTGCGTGTAGGTATAACAAAATAAAAAGTTATGAACATTATGCATGTCTTTAAAAATGATACTTGAAGTAACCTTACTTAAAATTACTTAAATAGACAGAATACTAGGAGTCGAGTAGTAAATTGCAGAAAAATTAGCCATTTAAATAGTTTGACATTGATTCTAACAATAACTAACAACTAACAATTCGATATTTTTTATGACACTGATTATGATTATAATATTACACTCTTTGTGATTTTGTTCTATTCTAAGTACGTAATAAAGCGTTTATGAAAAAGATAAAAATAAAGTATTTAAAATTAATAAAGAGAGTGTGTTTAAAATCTTGAAAATGTGAATATATTGCAGAATTCCAAAACTTACCTATTTACAGAGATATATAATAACCCGGTTCACTATATTCTGTTATCAAAACCGACAATTATTTTAGACAATGATTTATGCCGTAAAGTACCGTGGCTTTTTTGTTAATTTTTGCCGCTAATTTCAGATGGCGCTAATTTTTATGTGTTTATAGTGACTATTTAGAAGGTTTTTTAGGGGCTTTTTATAGGGACTTGAATTAGTACAATCGATTTAATTAACTGACCATGCTTCCAGTTACTAACGCTACTAAGTTTTGTTTTATTTATACGGGAATACTCACGTTTAACTACTACTAAGTTTGTCGGTGATTAAAGTCATGAAATTTCCGCGCAGATACCGGAGAGATGTGACTCGACCTTTAAAGTGGATATGAATAATTTATGCGAAACGGTGGCTCTTAGAATCCAGTAACCCAAAAATTCACCTATGACCTTTAAGGTAGAAGTGTCCTCAAGTAACACTCGTGCAAATCATTACATTCAAAATTACTTAGGATAGAAACGTGAAAAATAATTCTCTTGGTAATACGGAGCTGCACGTAATGGAGGGATCAAGGAAAGAAGATTTGTGTAATCATGATAACGAATACCTTTTACTGACCTTCAATGACATTATGTCGAAAAAACAAAAAAAAACAGACAAAAAGCTAAAAAAAAACTGGTAACAAAGAAAAATATATATTAATTAAATTAATTTATAATATATATTATACGTATTAACACTCAACAAAATTTCTAGAACAGCTGTTTTTTCGTGATTAAAGTATTAGTAATAATGGTAAGTCCAGTAGGCTCCTTTCATATTAAAATAATTGAATTGAGAGCCCCAGAAACCCCTCGTAAAGAACGTGGAATAAACTCGATAAGATACTTCCAAAAACCTACACCATGGGTTTTTCAAAGGGTACTTACAAAGCAGTCTTTTAAAGATGAGTCTAAAAAGTGTATTTAAAGCTTATTTGTGATGCTTCTTTGTGACCATCACCATAAGCGACTGTAAGAGCTTTCATCAGGCATTTCTCCTGCTAGTTCTCCTAAAATATTGGCGAAGCAGCTATAAAACTACTTCATAACTATGTTCCTTGTCTTCCTGATGCAGCTTTTCCACGCGGCTAAGACTCGAAGTTCACTTATGCAAATTTGACACTGTATTGGCTGTTACCTGCTACTTGTTTCAAGATTTAAAGTACTGAACATCGCCCATCCACTCTTTCAATTCTCAAAATTAAAACTCTATGCTTTTGCACTACTTGGCGTTTCATTATGTCTTGTAAAAAGTAGGAAATAACATAATGCCATGTTGTTTATGCGGCCAGCATGTCTTAGTACTCGACTAGAGTGAAAATCTTGGAAATATCTTTAAAAGGTAGCGTCCCATTGACACTCGCGCCGAGTCGAGACATATTGACAGCTGTCTAAGGGATCTACGGTTGATAAATCACACGCGTCAAAGATCACTCGGTACACTGCGACATATTTATACAGTTCAGTGAGGGAGCTACGAACGTATTCTCCAAACAAATGCGGTAGACCATTTTTGTTCCGAGCTAAAGCTACTTTTTTAGGGAAGTTTGTCGCATTTTGCTTGCTGGAATAATGAAACATGGCATAGATTATTTATGATTTTTGATGGGCTCGAATGTGTATAGGAGGTACCTATACTATTTTTTTGCATACAAAGGGGTTAGAAGTTTGTATATAAACGTGGAATGTTTTTTGAAGCTAGAGCTACTTAATTATTGACAAGCGATATAAATAAAACCTTATACCTACTAAGGTTTTCGGTAAAGGCAAAGAGAATTTAACACTACGTTATAGGTAAAAGCATGTGACATTTCTGACCTGGAGTACCGTACCTGGAGTGAGGGCCTGGGTATGTCCTTAAACTGCAACTAGAAGTAGACCCACCGGAGGACGGGAAACAGCGTCCTCTTGGTTAACGGTGGTGACCATTCTGCGATCCCCAAGCCGCCTGCCAAGCGATGCAGCAGGGATTTGGCAGGAATTTGCAGGGATTATGGCAACAGCCCTCTATAAAGGGGGAGGCCTTCGTCCAGCAGTGGATGTTTTATGGCTGACGACGATGTGACATTTTAGCCTAGTGCATACAAGAAAGTATGGAATGATTGTACCACTAGGCTACCTGCCTATGGGAAATGTCCTAAGTCTATAACAGATTATAAAGAGAAGTGACGAATTTCATTAAAAATTGCAACCTAGGCATGGGTGGGAGCGGTGCAAAAGGCTGGAAAGGCTTGCAATGGATGCCCTACTTAAGTACGGGTACTGAGTCGGAGCAACAGATGGTATATTACTCGAATAATAAATATCTTGAGATATTTTATTCAGTCATCCGATTCTCTTAATATAAACATACTCGTACCTTGCGATGGTATTGGAAAGAACGCAATTTCCGGAATACTTCCTTACCTCTGTTTGAAATGAAATCTCACCATGACGAAAACGATTCCAATGGGAACGAATATTTTTATAAGAAAGGATTTTTATCGTTGTTCTTATTTAGAGTCTCAAAACCCCAATTTACATTTAAAAAATTCGATTAGAATTTTGTTTTATAGCGAACAAGATCTGAATAATAATGGGGGTTAGAAACCATTTCATACCTTCAATTATACACGTGAAAATTACTAGCCAACGGGAATTGAACCTGTGAACGAATCAGTACCCGTGGTTCTACACCTACTGGTACTACCACTCACAGCCAAAATACGCAGAATACAATAAATAATAATAATTTATTTATTTCTATTTACTAGACTCATATCATGTGTTTATACAAAAACAAATTAAACAGTCATTTCACATTATTAAAATTACAATTGTCAAATTAATAAATAATTAAATTACATTAAAAAATTTAATCACATAATAAGAAATGATTACAAAATTAAAATTACCTACATTAAAATTAAATCAAATTTAAAATTCTTAATTACCTAATAACTACACCTTAATTTCATGAGTTCAAACAGCCTTGAATATATTGAATCTTCAGGTGTGCGAAGAGCATGCAGTTCGGTCATCCAGGGACTGTCTAGTTTCTTCGCGAGCGCGGCCAGCATGGTGTATTTTTTTTTCTTTGATATGGCTCGCACGTTGTGCATTCTGCCAGAGTCAAGTATAATAAATGTTCAAGTTTATGTAGTATTATCAAGTCAAATATGTCATGAAATCACAGTTAGAAATTAGAAAAAGTCGAGTCCAAGTCATGCCCTAGTAAAGTTGTGGCGACTCTACGCTTTTACTCTAGCTTTTACGGAGTTTTGAAAACAACACAAAAAGACATGTTTCACCACATTATATCACTTGCCCACACTCGTGTATGTAATTCAACACTCTATAAATAAAACACCACCATTTTTAATCATTAATTCGCGAAAAAGCACTGGTTTAAGATACTAATAGAATGCAACGACATGATTTTACCGTGTTCCCGCCAAAACTCCCAACATGGTGTTGGCGCTCCCTCGCATCCGCCGCATTAGCGACGTGCTTCCCTTGCGAGCGCTGTTGATTTAAGAGCAGCCTACGTGCGCTTCGCAATCGCAATGGTGCTACCTACAGCAGTTCTATGAGCAATACGATTATTCCATGGTTCTGCTAGTACATTTTTCATAATTTAATATCTCGAAGTTGTTCGAAACTTTTGAATACAAAACATAGTTTGTTTTAATAAACTTTCAATTAGGTAAGTAATTCTAAAAACGAAAAAAAAACCTGTGATAGTTATATATTACCCAAAGTGGTAGCTCTACGGGCAATCAAATGATAGTTCCACGGGTAATTATAGTTCCACGGGTAATTACAGTTCCACGGGTAATGCGTTTTGTTAGTAGGATCAAAGCAAATTATTTTGCAGTAGGACCACGAGGAACAAATACTGGAACAAATACATTCTTTTCTGACCAACATTTCCTCCAAACACACTGTTTTAAGCTATACAAGTACAGTTTTAATCCTGTTATTTACTTATCGCGCCTTAAAGAACCTCACACCTTTTTCGTTTCCATAAAATCTATCCAAGGCATGACGTTGGCAAATGATGAAACATTTAATATCCAATTTGTGTTGAAAATACTCTTACATTTAATTCTTGCCCTTTTCCTTAAACAATTCGATTTTACGGCAGAACTGACAAAGGGCCGCTGAAGATTCGAGTAATGCCTTTTGGGGTACATGAGCTAATTACCCACTCGTTTACCTTATACAGAAAGTAATGTTAATCCTGTGCGATCGTTAGCAGGGATACTCACCTGCTCATTATGTTTGTGATATTACACTAGGAAATAATATGATGTGCAGTTTATCTATCTACCTATCTATATAAATAAAAGGCTCTGTCCTGACTGATTGACTGACTGAATGACAGACAACGCAGAGCCCAAACCGCTGGTCGTACAGACTTGAAATTTGGAGGGTGTATTCGTCTCAATGCGGAGGGGTGTACTAAGAAAGGATTTTTAGAAATTCGACCCCCAAGGGGGGGGGGGGAGTTTGTATGAAAGTCCTTTGGACTTTCAGTCACGAAAATTTGAATTTGGTTATTGAAGCGATCGCTTCCATACCCAGTCACGCAACGGGCAATGGAGAGAGCTATGCTCGGAGTTACTTTGCGCGATATAATCCGGACCGAGGATATTCGCCAAAGTTACCGACATAGCTCGCACGGTTTGCAAGTTGAAGTGGCAATGGGCAGGCCACATCGCTCGAACAACTGACAACCGATGGGAAGAAAGGTTCTTGAGTGGCGACCGCGAACCGGAAAACGCAGCGTTAAGGACATAATCAGGTCCAAAGCACAGTCAGAGTACAGGTTGATGTTAGCTGTATGCAAATGCTTTTGATGTTGAATCTTATGAAAGCGGTGATAACTTACACGCCTGGAGACGTTTGGGAACACCTAAATGCCACGTCGTCGCTTAATTTGATGTAAAAAAATACCTGGGACTTCGATACTGACGTCAATTGCGGGCAATGAGGTAGGGGTGGCATAGAAGAGTAACATTTTAGGGTTTGAAGTGTATAAACGGTCTACCGTTTTTAAAGTTTAATGACAGGGATATGCCATGATAAAGCCGGGGTAGACCGCTCGATTAGAAATCACGAGGTCTCGGCTTCAATCCCAGGCCAATTTCATAACACTGAGGTTTCATAGAATACACACACACACATGACATATAGAGGAATATAATATGGATTTAGTAAAAAAAAATGAATACGTGCGGAGAATGAAGTCAATGGCGTGTCTACCTAAGGGACGTTCACAGCACGTTACATTTACGAAGCAATAAAAAATACACATAGGTAATACAGGATCAGGTTAATAGCACCATTTTCTCGGTAGCTAAACCCCTATTAGCTATATGACATATAAAGTGAATGTATCATTACTGTCGCGATGTTGTCGCGAATGAATAAATAAATATAAATGGTTTTTTTTTTCACACAGCGCCAGTTAGAGCCCCATACTAAGCAAAGCTTGAATTATGTATATGAATGAAATGAATCATAAATACTTATTTTTTTTGTAAATACATACTTATAATATATACTACACCCAGACATAGAACAAACATCTATGTTCGTCACATAAATATTTGTCCTGTGTGGGGATCGAACCCACGCCCTGCAGCTCGTTGTATAGTTTTAAACAAACGAATGCCAAATGAGGTTAGCATTTTTTAAGTATTACTATTATTAAGCTATGTATAGAATGGACCTGGGTATGTCCTAAAACTGCATCAAGAACCACCAGAGGACGGGCAGCAGCGTCCTCTCAGTTAACAGTGGTAACCATTCTGCGATCCCCAAGCCGCCTGCCAAGCGTGGGTATTATGGCAACACCTCCCTTTAAGGGAGAGGCCTCCGTCCAGCAGTGGACGTCTTCCGGCTGTTGATGTGTATAGAATTACCATTCTAGTTTAAATTTGGAAAAAATGATTATTTTCCTTATAATAACCATATTTCTGTCTTGTTTCAGATTTTCCGCGAACATAGTCAGTACAAACATTTTAAGACAACACTTTCAGTGACAGCGTGTTTCTTGACGACACGCTTTGTGAAAATTCCGTGTGCAGTGAACTTGTACTTTATTGCGTAGTGACACTTCGGTGTAGTTACTGCGAGAGGGACGCAATGCTCGAAGGTGGTTAGAGAGCAAGCTAGTGGGAGACATGACGCTCCCTATGAAGCGTTCGTTGAGTTCTGAAGGAGGCTCTTCTTCCACGCGAGACTGGAAGACGAGGCTCAGCCTGCGGTCACGGACAGGTCAAAATATGGTGAGTTTCATTACTTTTTTGTTGTATTTAGATTCTGTGAGATTTTCAGCTTGCGGATGTTAGCTAGCCCAGTATTAGGAAGTACGCTACCCTCATGTTATGGTATCCTCTCAATGTGTTTTGTCAACGGTCTAATTGTGTACAATACAATGCATTAGTGTCTTGATAACCAAATTTACACGTCAAAAGTAAATTAGTCATTTCATTAAGTAGGTATGTCACAAATAATTATAACTAAAATGAAAAAATACCTGAGTAATTCCTCCATCGGCTCAGATCAATATCGCCTTGAGGTTAAAGCCGTCAGAGACGATACAAATTATATAATATTTAATGTTATCTATGTTCAAACATCGAAAGTATTCACAGCTAAGCGCACATTATGACTTTGTGGCGCTGGCTGTGGAAACTTTGGGCCCGTGGTCGTCCGACACTAAAAAAATTTGTAAAGATTTGGCCAAGAGATTGGTCCTCGCCTCAGGGGACCTCAGAGCTGGCGCATACTTTGGCCAGAGGCTAAGTATTGCCATTCAACGGGGTAATGCAGCCAGCATCCTGGGAACCTTACCGCATGGTGGCGATCTAGACGGCGTTTTTGTTTTATAGGAACTAGGGTTTTAAATTTTTTTTTTTTTATATATTTTATTGTAAATAATTAGTTTTTAGTGTATAGTTTAAATATTTATTTTAAGTTTTGTATATTATAGATGGATAGAAAAAATAAATAAAAAAAAAAGATATCTGATGACGTTGACAAATGTTATCTTAGAACATAATTATTTCAATAACGCTACTCATACAAGCCGCCAAAAAACAAAAATGACGAAGATAACTACTTACCTATATATTTTAAAATTATATGGAGAGCGATATTATACCATAACATGAAATATTATTGCATCTTCGTCGAATGTAACGGCTTTAAGCCATGCGTCATGCAATCCAAGCGTACTAACTCATCGCAACAATAATCGCGGTAAACACGCTTAACCTAGTGCGAAAACTGCGGATCTCGAGTGAGGCTGCCAAAACACATCATTACTTGACAATAAATATTCAAATTAGGGAACTGAAACGTGGTCTTTAACTGCTGGCCTTTTGGAGAAACTCAGATTTCACGCAATGGGCAATGGAGAGAACTATGCTCGTAGTTACTTTGCGCGATAAAACCCGGAACGAGGATATTCGCCAAAGAACCAAAGTCGCACCGAAGTGGCAATGGGCAGGCCACATCGCCCGATGAACTGATAACCGATGTGTTAGAGAGGTTCTTGGAGTGGCGACCGCGAACCGGAAGACGCAGCGTAGGAAGGCCTCCCACATAGGTTGACCGACGACATTGTAAAAGTAGCGGGCAACCAGTGGATGCAAATGGCAGGTTGTCGTACAGTGGTCTAAGCCTTCGTTCAGCAGCCGACGTCTCCGGGCTGGTGATGAAATATTTAACTCGGTTACTAAGCATTTGACTACCAAATAAGCTAAACCACACAAAGGATTAATTTTTTTACATAGATTTACTTAATAAAACTGAGTCCTAAAATGAGCATTCGAGAAACTGCGCCTATTTGGATTTGTCAGAATTTGCTAAACAAAGCCGATAAAACTCGGCTCGTGTCGCCCGGCTCTGATTGGCAATGTTCGGATGGGCTAAACGCAATTCGATATTCTTTCGGGTTGTCGTCTTTATTGATTGATGTTGATTTGATTCAATCGATCGGCATAACCCGACCGACATAAGTCGCTAGTTGATTTTCACCACCCTTGGAGGAAATCACCAGCCGACTCTACTTAGCCGTGCGATGTGTTTTCCCTAACATATACTAAACTATACTATACTAAGTATATTCAACCTTCCATCATTATCATCCTTGGCTTGTTTTTAGAGAATCAGTACTCATTTTAGGTACTTAATAAACGTTCAAACATCATATTGTAATTTTCAATATTTTAAGTGTTGTACTTTAGACTTATTGTTAGGAAGTGAACTGAGTAGGTATAATATAATGTTCGCATAGAGTCCAGACAAAAAATTGAAATCTTTTAAATATAATCAGGGCTCCTCCAATACACAAGAGCTAAGCACATCCTTATAGGATTAATTGGACTTCGTTATTGTGAACAACTTTTACTATGGGGCCAGCTCTGAAATCGCGAAAGAAAGCCGGTTTTCCCATCAATTTCGTCGACGAATCACAGTTTTTATGGAACAGCAGTTTTTCTTCGCAAATCCATTATCAACGATGAGTTCTATGCTTCTTCCGACTTAGTTATACCGATACGTGTAATACAGAATTTTTGAGAACCGTAAAAATATCGCGCAACTCAACAAAACATTTCCTAGAACACATTCCATCTTAACTATAGGTATTATGTTGATGTGGACTAGACACGTCGACTCACCTGGTTTACGGTAAACAATTGTCTATCTTGGTTCGGCTATTGTAGAGCTCTCGTCGAATTCAGACTTGTGACGTAATGTCCTAGGCGAGCAAGGTACGGCGTTGCGATGAGACACAACGTAGCTTACTGTACCATAGATTATTTTATAACATTTTTGCAATAGTCCCTGCTGAACTCCTAACCTCGAAGGGCAATTGGGCCATATTCATTACACTGGCCCAGTTGCCAGTATATAAACTCCTAAAGCTCATTGATAAGGGCCCAGGACTTGAATTCACGGCCTCACGATTTCATGTGCCATAGATAGATCCACAGAAAAGCAAAAGCTATCGCAGATCGTTAACAGCGAATAAAGTTATACCTACTTAATAAGTCCTACTTGCTCCGGGTTCCGGCGACGCACAGGGGCGCTGTCCTTTCACCATATTTCTGGCCAAAGGGGTTGGTTTTCCTACGCTACTGGAAAGCGACAATGCCAGGAAAATCTCTGACAAAATTATGTTAGTTAAGATTATTTTTATATGTATGTTAGTCTGTAAGGTATTTATAATATCGGCCCGTGTTTTTTAATTAATTCCAGTTGCCTGAAATAAACGATTAAAGTTAGAACTTTAAAAAAAAAATTAAATGATTCTAACTGATTAGAACTAACCCTGTATAAGTTAAGAAAGTAGGTAATATTTTGCAGATTTACAATGTACAAGATGACACAAAAGATTTTATTTGTTGGGTTTTGTAAGTATTTTGTTAAAAATTCCGTTGTGAAAATCAATTTTGAGGATGTACCTATTTGCAAGTTTACGTGAGGTCAAAACTTAAAATGCTAATTCGAGTCTCGACGCAAATGGATTAAAAACAGCCAATCAGTTTGTTTATGTATTGAAATCACGTTTTGTTTTTATATCTTTGCCTTTCATAGGGGATACTTTGAATACGATTATAATAAATTATGCAATCATTTGACACGACTTAATATCTTTAAAGCTAAAATAAATAAATGCTCTGCGTATTATGCATAAACTTGGAGGATCTAACTCTCTCTCGTATACAACACTAGTACGTCGTCGTCGTCGTTGGACCAAGGCCTCCCAATAGAGGGGTGTTGCCATAATCACCACGCTTGGCAGCCGGCTTGGGGATCGCAGAATGCTCACCACCGTTAACCAAGAGGACGCCGCTGCCCGTCCTCCGGTAGGTCTGGTTGCAGTTTAAGGACCTACCCATGTTTGGGTAAGCAGCAAAAGCTAAGCAGGTCCAAAAAACACTAATACAATTATAAATAAGCCTATTTTAGTTATAAAGTATTGTCTTTTTTTTTTAAACTCGGTTCGTAATTCGAAAGAAATTTACAAAATACTCATGACCTAAAATACGTTTATTGTGTTTTATGCATAGCACGGTATGACTTTAACCGCTACAGAGCAGTAAGTATCAGAAAAGAAAAAAAAAAAAGGAAAGAAAGAAAAATTATTTATTTTGTAACATCAGAGCACAGAACAGGGTAAATCTTAACTAATGCATAGATTACACGGCCTTCTTACATCTCTTTAATACTAATCGGTTAATATTAATATGACACTTATCGCGCAATCCAGTCATTACGCTCTTTAAATTTCTGGCGCCCACGCCTACCGACCATATCTTCGATGCTCAGCCGTGTCCGGGGCAGCACCAACAGCATCATGAGCATTATAGCAGGGCGGGTTGACTGCCCTGTTATCAAGCACGCAGTTCAGCTTCATGTCAATAATAAATAACCAAACGAACAAAAATTTAAAATTTCTAAATTTAATATTACATAGTTCACTGACTTTTAATAATTACTTATTTGATTTTTAATTTGACATTCAATTATTATTTGACTTTTTTATTTTGAATTTTTTTTTTAATTTAACTAATAAATAGTCAATTTATTCATCAACTATCATAGAGTCATACACATAATTAAATTAAATATTACACATGTCAATATTGTCAATACAAAACCCTTAAAAATTACCTAATAACTAATCAAATAACCAATTTTATTATTATTTGATTTTTATTTGTTTTAATTATAATACAATGAAAATGATAAATGAAAATGAAAATAAATTTATTTACGTAAACATAAACCTATATAACAAATAAAATTAATAATTAGATATTCGGTAAGTAGTAGTAGGCTTAAGTATATGACAGAAAATAGTATGCGGCTTTATGGCGATTCCCGCACTAGGCTACGCCTGTATCGCGGGAACCAGGTACGATTTCCTTAAGTACGTGTATTGCGCCTCTGGTAACTTGTACATATATTTTATGCCTTGAAAAGGTGCTTATTATTATATATAAAATTATATTTTACAAGTACATAAAACAAGGACATAATTATAAAATGCTTAAATTAACATAAGTAAAATAAAAATAATCTAATATATATTACGTATATATACATAATATTATAAATTTGTGTGTGTGCGTATCTTTTATCTTATTTATTATTATTATGTTATAGAATATTATCTATTATTCTTCCATGCTAAAGTGTTTATTAATATGAGTAATGAGTATGAGTAATTTTTAGACTATTGATTATTTATTGATTGACATTGACCTACTACCGAATTTTAAATGTAATCCCATTTGAATTTTTTTATGTGTAATTTGACTATATGGAAGTAATTGATCTGAAATAAAAAAAATAAAAATTTATTTTTTATTATAAGCTTTCACGGAGTTTTGAAAACGACACGGAAAGACATGTCATGATTCATCACATTAAATTACAAGGCCAGGGCCATACTTGTATATGTAATTCGACTCTTAATGAATAAATTGATTGATTGAAGTCACATACATTATACATTATCTGGTAGAAAATAGTTTGTTATCGTTGTAAAGTGTAAACTCATAAAAACTATTATTCTAAAGAAAAATAGACTTTCATTCGTGAAATCCGTAACTAAGATTCTTCATCACGCTTATAATAAACTTATAAAAAAAAAAAAAAAAAAAACAAGTAATGCACCCTGATTAGTTATAAGTTGTTCTATATTTCTGGTGTGCAATAAAGTTGTATTGTATTAAAGTTACACCCAAAATATGTAAAAATCACACGTAATTGTATTAAGGGGGAGGCCTTCGTCCAGCAGTGGACGTTTTATGGCTGACGATGACATGTAATTGTATTTATTTATATAATTATTTTTTCCATCAAACGTTTAACTTTTTATTGAATTTAAATAATAGCTCAGTATTTTAAGCTTAATTTAACTCTTCTCAAAAGTTGTTTAATTAAACTCTTTTATCTTTGAAACAAATAGTTAAGACTCGAACTAACTCTTGGCATTAAAACAATATTCTTTGGATATTTAGTTTTTAAGAGTGCCAATCAAACTTTGAAATTTGGTTACATCTTTTACATTTATAATCAATTAAAACAGTATTATTGTATCTCTCTTAGCAGCGTCCTCTCGGTTAAGACGGGCTTATTTAGGAACTTCGCGAGTTTTTGCAACTTTTGATACATAAGTTCGCATACTTCTAATTTGAAAAAAAATACGGAGTTAGTGTAATATCATAGATGAACATATTATTTAGACAATTGTGAATTTAGAAACATGATTGGTAACAACTCGCTCGATAGAAAAAAATACCGAAGCAGTGTCTATTTTTAAACCATTTTCAGTTTTATGTCCTAATTACAGCACATAGTCACATTAAAAAAATATGTATTATAAGTTAATAGTATTTTGGAGAGTATGCTGTGATTCAAAAGTTATTAATTTCTATACTTTTCAAGTAATCTGAGAAAATCTTCAAAAATCGAAGTTTGACACGCACGAATCTGCGTAACCGCCATATTTTTGCTCCGCTAAATGTGACCCTAACTGATACAGCTTTAGACTAATTATTGAACTCATTAAAAAATGTGCTTGAAACGTGGAATACCCGGCCTTAACGGTGGTGAGCATTCTGCGATCCCCAAGCCGCCTGCCAAGCGTGGGGATTATGCAACACCCCTCTATTGGGAGGCCTTCGTCCAGCAGTGGAAGTCATCAGCTGATTATGTGATAGTGTAAAAAGCGTAGTAAGTGATTTACTAACAAAACATTTCTAGGAAAACAGTGATTGTTTCGCAATCATGTAGATCGATTCTGTTACCCGTTTAACTCACAGTAGGTTGATTTACAACCCAATTTTACTGTTACCACCGTTGGTCACCGCGGGGCCGCCATTCACACCTAATTATACACTTTACGACTTAGAAAACAGGACCTAAATTCCTGTAGCTGTTGTTTAGTAAACAGACGGCCAGAAAGCTAATTCCGAGCGCACGTTTGATCTGAACTTGTGAACAAATGTTTTTATTTTGTCGTTTCGTTTATCGATAGTGAGGTAGACAAATACTTGGACAAGATACGGTTACAAAATGATTCTTTGATGTTTCGTTTTAGAATGGGGCATTTTTGGCCGTGACCACGGTGCTAATTCTAATCATTAAAACAATCATCATCATCAGCCCGGAGACGTCCACTGCTGAACGAAGGCCTCCCCCTTAGACCGCCACACTGTGCGACAACCTGCCATTTGCATCCACTGGTTGCCCGCTACTTATACAATGTCTTCGGTCAACCTATATTCCGTATTACACAATTATGTAGTTAGATTACAAGAAGTGCATAAGATAAGCCATCTTAGCCGAGACTTTTATCAGACTAAAATACAATCCTAAATTGTATTTTAGGTTTCGTTGCCAATAAAACAATAGCACATATTATTTTGTCGTGTAACTTTGGTGTTATCAATAAACTATTTGTATTTGTATTTTGTATTTCTAACACAATATTGGCTTGGGTAAATATTTGTGATACAAAAATTTACAGATGGCACCACCAACGCTCTAGTTGGTAGCTTATAACAGGTTGGGAAATTTGGCATCTAAGGCAGAGACTTCTGTAGCTTAATTGGCAAAGCAGTTGGGATGGAAACCCAATAAAGACTGCTCGTATGCAGGCTCCTGCCAGAAGTCATAATTTTTTTTCCTGTGTAAGGTTTAAAAACATAGAAATACCATATGTGTGGAATCACTTCATACAAAAAATATTCAAAAAAGTATAGCCAGTGCGACTTCTCTCGTCAGGCCTTGGAACCTGTAACGGTTTCGGCTTAGGTAAATATTTGTGATACAAAAATTTACAGATGGCACCACCAACGCTCTAGTTGGTAGCTTATAACAGGTTGGGAAATTTGGCATCTAAGGCAGATACTTCTATAGCTTAATTGGCAAAGCAGTTGGGACGGAAACCCAATAGAGACTGCTCGTATGCAGGTTCGAGTCCTGCCAGAGGTCATAATTTTACTTCCAGCTTAAGTTTTAAAACATAGAAATAACACATAGTTTATTTTAGTATATTATTTAGTAAGATAATCATGGCAATCTCAGTAATCTATAACTATAAAAGGCTTTGTCCTGACTGACTGACTGACTGACTGACTGACATATAGACAACGTACAGCCCAAACCGCTAAACGTAGAGACTTGAAATTTGGAGGGTATGTTTTTGGAGAGGTGTAAACGCCCACTAAGAAAGGATTTTTCGAAAATCAACCCCGAAGGGGGTTAAATGGGGTGTTAAAGTTTGTATGAAACTTTTTATTCTCTGGTTCGATTGATACAAAACTTGGTATACATATTCTACTATAAAAATAAGAAGATACGGGTGTCACAGTTTTTTCAAAATCAGCTCCCGTTAGTATAAAAAAAAAACTAAGTTTTAGTGATAGTACGTTTGTTTCTCCTTAACTTTGTAACGGCTGTAAATATTAAAATGAAATTTGGTATAGGGATGGGGATAGATGTGGGGATGGGGGTGGGGGTGGGGGTGGCAATGATACTGGGAACGGAGACGGGACTGAGATAGGCATGTTAATATTAAATTTCAATTGGTATCGGGATGGGGATGGGGATGGGGTGGGGATGGGGTGGGGATTTGGTGGGGACAGGTGGGGATGGGATGTGGATGAGGCTGGGAACGGGGATGGGCGTGTCCATATTAAGATGAAAGTTGAAATCGGGATGGGGGTGGGGATGGGATGGGGTGAGGATTGGGTTCGGGATGGGGATGAGGGAGGGAACGGGGATGGGGAGGGGGATGGGCGTGTTCATATTAAAATGATATTTGGTATTGGGATGGGGATGGGGAAGGGGCCGCTTATAGGGATGAGGCTGGGAATGGGGACGGGGATGGGCGTATTTATTGGTCGGCTGAACAGATGGAGCTGCATTTTTGGATAGGTAGTTATAGCATAAGGTTCGGAAACGGACATAGGCTATTTTTTTGTAGGTCCACGCAGACGACTGTTTGACGGACATAATTATTATAGATACTGTACAGCCTAAGCTGCTAAATTAATTTTTAATATTAAATTTGGTCATCCTCAAGCAAACTTAAAGACTTGCAAGCGGCTTGGAAAAAATGCAATAATATACGTATTTTAGTGATTCAATTGAGTTGGGCCCCGATTTAACCGAATTACAGTATTCAACATTACTACGCGGGCAAAGCCGCGGGCAAAAGCTAGTGAAAAATAAAAATAAATTGGTGGACGTTTCACACAGCGCCATCTAGCGCCAAAGAATACAAAGTTTGTATAATGCTAAAGTTAAAAATAGGTACCTACTTGTTTTGCAAAAACATACAAACACCTACATAAAAACACCAAATAACAAAAGCTATAACAGTATTGAAATCAGAACAAGATTCAAAGGCTGCGAGAGGCTGCGAGGCTTTCCGCTCGCTCTGGGGTACAGATGGACGGGCGCGCGGCATCATCCGGCGGAAGTTCCGCCTTGAACCTTCAGCCAATATCTATTGTATTTTAATGTCACCCATGTGTTAAAACCAGCAAGGTTCAGAATACTGCGCGCCTCTATCTCGCTCGCGCATTTAGATATATTTTATGATAACCTATAAAAAGTCATTACTTATGGTAATGAAAAATCATAATCAGTGAAATTGCTGTAAAGCGTTGATGGCGCCATCTGTAAATGTGTGTAACAAAAATATTTACTCAAACCGGAGCCGTTACAGTTTCCAAGGTTTGATAAGAGATGTCACTTTGGCTAAATTATTGAATATTTTATATAAACCTGGGATGGGCGGCATTTAACAAGCTGGATGATAATCTCAAATCCGTTGACGTCCCACAATGTCTAAAGACGCGCCTTTATAACCAGTGTGTCCTGCCCGCCATGACATATGGTGCTGAGACATGGACGCTTACTGATTAGGCTGTACATAGAATGCAAGTAGCACAGAGAGCAATGTAGCGCGCCAGGCTCGGCATCAGATTACAAGACCAAGTGAGAAATGTCGAGATCCGACGTCGCACTAAGGTGCGTGACATCGCCTCGACAATCACAAAACTCAAATGGAGTTGGGCGGGACATGTTGCCAGGCAGATTGGTGGCTGCGTACCGGTAAAAGAAGCGTCGGACGTCCACCAGCTCGTTGGGTCGACGATATTGTAAAGATCTCGGGTGGAACCTGGATAAGATTGGCACAGGATTGGGATGAGTGGCGTACAAGAAGAGAGGCCTATGCTCAGCAGTGGGCGATGACGGGCTGAAAATGATGATGATGATATAAAGTATTTCCACACTTCGGAATTTTACTTTCCTTATAATATTGCCCCTCTCTGAGAGTAGACCTATGCCCAGCGGGCTAATCATGTAACTGTTCGGGATCGCGATTCGGATCGCGATTAGTCATAATTGTCAATTGTCACTATCACGCCAAACTCATTTGACCCTGCAGGGGCAGGACGAAACGCCAAAAGACCGACGGATATGCTATACATAATTAGGAAATCAATGTTTTCGTTCATTAACGATAGCGAGATAAATCCCTCCGTGATACCGTGAAGCCGTGACAGTGACAAGTGACAATTATGACAAATCGCAATCCGAATCGCGATCCCGAACAGTTACATGATTAGCCTGCAGTTAGTGAGATGTCAAATACTGAAGAGGTAGAAAAAACAAACAAGAAAGTGTAGTAAAAACAGGAAGAAGCTTTTAATAAGGTTAAATTTATAAAGTCATGAACCCCTCGTAGACCAAAGTTGAGCTGCCAATCTGTCCACCCATACATTACTTCTCATTCCCGAAGTTCCAAAGTTCATAAATTATTCATATTCTCCAGGTAGATGTTTCCAACTGAAGGAACTCGCTTCGTTTGACTAATAGCTAGATATCCTTTAAATTACAGGAGAGAATTAAATGATCCGCAAAGATAAATCAGGGCGTACTGGTTAGGGGCGTTAAAAACATGTTTTATACTTAGGTACTTTTTTTGAAATTAGTGTATACAATACTATACATCTTTATTATGAAATATAAAATAAAAGAAATACATTGTATATAGATTGTAATATATTGTATATAGAAAAACAAAATAATCAGGGTACATTAAATGGTCACTTCTCCATAGAAACGGGGAAGTAATATTACTCCACTATGTAATGTTGTAGGTCAAAAACTAAGTGTTAAATCGATTTGTCTTTTCATTATCTAGGATTATAAATTGATAAGAAAGTAAAAAGTTAATAAACATGAAAGTTATGAGCCAGGAAACAACTTATATTTTAGCTCAATTTTAACGCCACGTTGGACGTAAATAAGTGACATAAGGAGTACGAAAACACTAAAATAATGAATCAAGCGGCATAGTTTGGTTCATCAAAGTTTAAAATAACATTATCTGGAATAAATTAGTTCAGTACTTAATTCATCACAATCCTGCAGCTAAAAGTCGATATAAAAAAAATTGCGCGCTCTGTTCTCTTTGTTTTTCCTTTCCCACACTTTGTTTGACGAAGAGAGCATGCTTTTTAGCCACGCCCACCGATTAGAGCCGTCGGGCCGTGAATCCTTAAGGGATTTTTTCCAAGTAACCTTTGGATTGAAAACTCTTGTTAAGAATATCGATAGCCATCATCATGAATTTAATTTTTATCAAAAGTTAGTCATAGAATGCGACATTCGTTCAAAATAACCGCGAGGCGCGCTCGCACTATACGCACTTTTCACATCGCGGGGCTAAAACGCATGACGCATGACGGGTTAATGTGGTCTTCTTAACACGGGTATAATTACGAAGTACTATTATTTCTTCTGTGGTATGATTTCGTTAAATTAGGTTGAAAATAATATAAGCTAAAACATGATCCGAACTTGGAAATATAAATCGCGTGGGAGGCATGTAGGTCGTTGAGGATATAGTCAAGTTGATCAATACAATGGAAATATGTAGGTATTTTAAGATTTAACTAAGTTTCTGGCAAAAGATTGAAGTACCTATGTACCTACAAACATAGATGTATTCCCCAGGAATCATGTAGGTTTAAAATATTATGTATATTACAAGAAATGACATCTAACTCTAAGATAGCTTGTTCCATAATATATTTGTATAGGTATATCGCCATATTTAGGCATATTAGTTATATCTATGTTCCCTATAGTCAGCATATATGCTGGATGTTGATGTCTTTATTCATGAAACGTCACAATGATATAATGCCATATTTGGTATTAAACCTAGGTATATAGGTACATAGTTATGTCTGTTCTTAGTTTTAGTAGAGACAGTTATGTAGTAGGTACACAATTGTCAAATAGTCGATAGTAAATGTTCTATAGCTTTTAATTTGCTTAGGACGCAAGGCTGGTTACTTCTATCTATATATCTATCTAATATATTAAATGGCTCTGTCCTGACTGACTGACTGACTGACAGACAACGCACAGCCCAAACCGCTGGTCGTAGAGTCTTGATATTTGGAGGGTGTATTCGTCTCGATGCGGAGGGGTGTACTTAGAAAGGATTTTTCGAATTTCGACCCCCAAGGGGGGGGTGGGGGTTGGAAGTTTGAATGAAAGTCCTTTGTTTTTGGACTTTTAGTCACTAAAATTTGGATTTGGATAGTTCATTTAAAACACAAACAAAATATTTTCAATTTTTTTTTGACAAGGTCGGTTTAAGAATGTTGTTGGAAAGGGGGGTGGAATGATGTATGGAAATTTCTTGAAATGAATGAAATGATGAAAATTGATATCTGGGTAGTTCATTCAAAGGGGGGAAGCTGGGGGGGGGGGGAGGGGGAGTTGGTAGAGTCGGTAGAGTCGGTAGAGTTCGGGGAGTTGTGGGGCTAAAAAAAAAGCTCGGGATAATTTAAAGTGGTGAGTTTCGGGAGCGAGCCGAATTTCATCCGCACGCGGACGAAGTCGCGGGGGACCTCTAGTTTTCTATATTTTTTTATACAGTGAAGTGACGAGACGAGTAAGACTTTCGCTTGGTGGTAAGCGTCATGCCTGCCACTGACAGTAGCAGTGTCGGAATTGTGAACTTGCGAATACAATCCTGCGCCGCACTGCACTGCGCTTGTCACCCTGAGATATTAGATGTTAAATCTCTTACCACCAGGTGAACGTCTGGCTCGTCTCATCACTTGAAAGTATAAAAAAAATATGTAGAAGGATTGCATACTTGTCAAAGAAAACTTGGACCACGTCTTAGTGGATTAAACTTTACACAAATCTGGCACTTCTCTGAAGTTAGTTTAATCTGTCCAGGGATTACTCATCATTGATACCGCATTACGACAACGATCGTTTGGAGTGCGGAATCTGTAGCATATGTGAACAGTCTTGTATCCCGAAGCAAAAGTTTCGAGAAATTTTTGTCTATATTTCTATTTCATGTAGTGGTATGAACACGATTATTTTGAGTGCGTTTAAAACGTGACAAGTAAATTGCTTGCATAATGGATAGCGTCACGCTTATTCAAAGCAGTTCAGCACCTCTCAGAATGTTCTAGTACAACAGTTCAAAGTTCTGCGCGGTCCAACATCACCACCGTTTGATTCAATCATACTATGCAAATACTATACTTAGATATATATAGCGAAAAAATCGGTAGTAGAGGTAGGTTTAGTAAGTATTCCTGCGGCCGTACCATGAACGCTTATTGCGGGACAGAATAGGCTGCGTGACCGCGAACCGTATTGCGGGGCAATAACATTCACATTCGCGCAGCGTCGGCAGCTGAAGCTTTTCGGTCCTGCAAACGGTTCACGGTACGTCCCCTGGTCACTCAGACTTATAGCTTTACCCACAAAGAAGATACAAGGGGCTGAAAAGAGCGAGTGTTGCTTACCTAGCAGCACATGGGACGCGTCTCAGTCGCAAACCGCCACCACCGAGCGGCGGCTTTAAGTTTTCAAACTTTTTATGTTAACTCGCCGCCTTGGAGGATTTAGGTAGCTCCTCTCTCCTCGCCGCACATGGAAGAAATGGCTGTTGCACGCTTCGGCATCTCAGAAGCCACTTCTAGCTTTAAGTAGTGGTGCGTTGTGGCCATGGCGCGTGATCTGGGCACTGGTCAGAAACGAAGGCACGCACGCTAACTAGGGTGCGCGAGCAACGACTTTTCTATCGTCATGCGGCGGACAGAGGCGGCAATGTCTTGCTTTCGTTACCAGAGAAATTACTGGGTATAAAGAGACTTAACATCTAATATCTCAGGGTGACAAGCGCAGTACAATGCGGCGCAGGATTGTATTCGCAAGTTCACAATTCTGGCACTGCTACTGGTATGGGCATGCGTGACGCTTACAACCAGGCGAACGTACTTGCTAGTCTCGAAACTCGACGGCATAAAACATTTAGAAAAAAGTATTCATTAAATTGGTATCGATGTTCTACTGTTTATGATTACACTGCGTTGTGACTTGTGACTCATGGACATAATGTAAAAAAACAGTTGCAGTCGGCTACTTTAAATATAGACTTTAAAGTCAAAACTACAATTATAGTACATTATGATACGAGTGTGCTATGTTGGTCATTACACTAGAGGCGGTATTATGCGCGCGAGCCGCAGGCGAGCGCGATAAGAAAGCCGAGAGCGTAATGACTAATAGCACAAGAGTTCCATACGACTGTTTTCGTCACACTTGCGAGGAAAAAAACATTTTTTTTGATAATAATCAACCACACAGCGAAAACGTCAACAAACATTTGCGGGAAATGGCGCCCAAATCAGTAATGCGCGCGCAGGTTGACATTTACTTCAGCGGCATAAGAACTCTTTGTTGGTATTATAAAAAAACTGTAAGTATTACCCGGCTATATTAAGAGTGCTTCGTATACGTACGTCTAATTGCAGTCACGTACAAACTTGACTTTACCGGGTTATACCTATTATAGTACAAGTGCCGTAATGTAAAGTAAAAAGCACGCGTGTATAATAGCTTGGATTATGAGCCTAAAAGCGATGTAATAAGATCTACTTTACGAGCAAGTGTGATGAAAAATACATTATAACATCCCTTATAAAGCCATTTTTAGGGTTCCGTACCTCTTAAGGAAAAAAGGAACCCTTATAAGATCACTTCGTTGTCTGCCTGTCTGTCTGTCAAGACCCTTTTTCTCTGGAAAGAGTAGAGGTATTAAATAAGGAGTTGAAATAATATCTAATGCGTAAGTCTAACGTCCCTTCTATCTGTAGAAAAATCAAGCTTCTAAGTTTACGCAATAAAAAATTACTGCCAGTTTTCTAGTATTTTTAGTGTTTTTAGACTCGTAACGAAATCAAAAATCATAGGGTACTTCCCGTAGACCTAGAATCACGAAATTTCGCAAGAAGTAAGAATACATAACACTTGTTATGGGAAAAATCTGAAAATGGATAATTTGTAGATATATCGTCATTTCTCAAGCCAAAACTTGAATAATTATTCCGTTCGGTTGGCTTCCGTTCTTTAGTTCCTAAAAACTGAACTAGATGGCACCACAGAGAAAATTAGCCCGCTCGACTCTTTTATCGCAACTGTTTCATTCGTCCTTATGGTGGCGCATACTGCGTACATAAAATTATAGTCCCTAAGGCTGAAACGTGATTTCTCGTATCTGATTATATCCAATATAAGTAATCCTAACACATTCATAGTAACTACAGAAACAGACGGAGTACGTAAACGATAGAAAAAAAAATAAAAACTGGAACATCTTGTCGAAATTAAATTGTAACTCCTTTTAACCGTACCCAAAGGATGTTCAACTGTACCCTATGACTAAGCAATCCGTCTCTGTTTTTCTATATGTTAGTTCGTTTGTTTTCATAGAATATTCGTTAGGTACTGTCGCGGTTCCTTTCTACTTATGGTGGTACGGAACCCTCGTTATCCGAGTCGCAAGTACTCGTACCTTGACGGCTTTATTTTATATAAGTAGACTGAATGCGAAGGAGAGAAAAAACAAACCGAAATTTATCCTCTTAAGGCAAAATATATGACAGGATAGTCGATATTCAAAGCCTCAATGTTACAAACATCCAAAAGCTTATTTATTATTAAACAAATCCAAACATCCCTATTATCCCTGTTAGAAAGTTTAGAGGGACCTTGACTTACTTAACCGCGCGCTTACAGCCTTTAGCACCACGACAATCCGTGATTGGCGGGTACTTTTAGTTTAAATTCGTACCTCGAAACATTAATTATTATATCATAATAGATACTTTATATCATAATAGATCGTTTTAGGACCTGGGTATGTCCTAAAACTGCATCCAGAACCACCGGAGGACGGGCAGCAGCGTCTTCTCTGTTAACGGTGGTAACCATTCTGCGATCCCCAAGCCGCCTGCCAAGCGTGGGGATTATGGCAACACCTCCCTTTAAGGGAGAGGCCTTCGTCCAGCAGTGGGCGTCTGCCGGCTGTTGATGTGATAGTTTACAAAAAAATAAACAACCGATTTCAATTTCAATTACCTGCGGAAGATATATCTGTTTCCAGTTATTTTGATTTAATTTTGACTGAACTGATTTCGATAAAATGTATATGGGGCCACCTCTGAAGTATGACCTACCAAACGAAAGAAAAATCATCAAAGTTAACTAATAATTGGTGGAGTAATCGCGCAATAAACAAAACATACAGTCGAATGGAGAACCTCCTTTTTTAAGTCGGTTGACCAGTAACGGCTCTATAAATAGATAGTTTAACTCTTTATCAGGTTCACATCAAACATTACACACAAAGAAACAAATAGCGAACAGCGAGAGTAACAATTGACGACCTTATTGTTAAAGCAATCTCTTCCAGACAACCATAGGATGGAGAGGTTTACTGGGCACTGATTCCATACACTAGGTTATAGGCCTGGGGTGTGCTAAGCCGAAGCCGAGACATTGTAGTTACTATCGTAAACAACTTTTATTCTGTGTCAACCTTGAAACCGCAAAAAATCACGTCTAAGTACCATACATTACGAATTAAATAATTAAAAACTAATTAATGTTTTTTTTTTCGAAGTTTCAGTGTTGATTGAGTAAAAGTTATACCTATTACCTCCCTATTAAGGGGGAGGCCTTCGTCCAGCAGTGGACGTTTTCTTGCTGATGAGTGAGTGAGTGAATGCAAATATATAATTTTGAAAAATGTGGCCGCATTGGAAGGTATATATAATCTACGATTATGTTATAGTATGCTTTATTTACAACTATTTACAAAAAAAAGTGTACCCTTATGTAGCAATTTTTTTGTAAATACATACTTATAAATCTATTAGTAAATTGATTCATAAGTATGTATTATTATGTAGTACTAGTAATATATAATAGTAGTATAGTAGTAAAATATATATATATATATCTATCTATATCGTCCTCCTTGACGTGTCCGTCAATGGCAAACCTTGCTAGCTCTTGTGGCGAGCACGCAGGTGGCTGGCAAAACCAAATTTACTTTTAAAGGTCCTAAGTACTGCAAGGCGCACATTGCATTTGACCGTCTGCATTGTAGGTGTAAATATATCTTAACGATAAGGCGCTTCGCGTCGAGGTCTTGCAATCGACGCTCTTCAAAGTTCATAACTGCCTTATAAACAGAGCTGCGCCAATTTCGTCTCTGTTGTGCGAGGTCTTCCCAACCTTCGCACGGGGTGTTACAAGCAGTGAGATGGCGTTTTAGGACATCCTTGTAGCGTAAGTACTGACCTCCGGGTCTGCGCTTTCCCTCCTTCAGCTGTGAATAGAAGACAGCTTTAGGCAGCCTGGAGTCACCCATACGTACAATATGTCCGCACCATCTCAGTTGACCATTTATGAGCAAGGCCTCTAAGCCATGCAGCTCTGTTCTCCTCAATATTTCAGAGTTTGGAACTCGGCCAGGCCTGTGTCACTCCGCGTGTAGGTATTAAAAACATACCTACGGGCGGCGGCCATTGCGCAAGGGCCAATCTAGTAGGCTGCTAGTCCGCGGCTCTTTCAATACGTATAACCATGTATAACTTATTATGAACCGTAGTATAGTGAATTAAGGCCCATATTCCTTCAAAAAGAAATTGGTAGGTATGTAAATGAACACGTGCTCGACTGGACCGCGAGCTAAATTAAATCATATTGTTTATCAGATTGAGTCATATTTCTTTGAAAACCATTGCGAAGTAAAGCTTCTGTTACTAGTTATTATTCTGTGACTCGGTCCTGCCACCACGGTCATTAAACATCATGTTCATATTGCCGTATTATTCTCTTCTTCTTAGTCGCTACGCTCTTGGCAGAGCGGTCGTGGTCGTCATGAAGTATTATTGGCAGGGGCAGATGTGATGCGCCTCACGATATTTCGCCATTTCTCCCTGTTAGAGCTCAATCGAGTACACTCATGCACGGGACCGCCCACAGCCGATTTTATCTGGTCAGTCCATCGCATGGGTGACCTTCCACGTGGTCTTGTCCCTTCCACTTTACCCTGGACGACAAGACGCTCTATAGACTGGCTGTCTCGCCTAGAAACGTGTCCGAAGAAGGCGAGTATGCGGGACTGTACAATAGCAGATAGACGCTGCTTGATACCGAGTTCTTGAAGTATCGAGACGTTTGTGCGAAAATCGGTCCACGATACCCCAAGCATTCTTCTCCAGCACCACATCTCTAAAGCGTCTATCTTCTTCTTTTCAATCTCTCGCAGCGTCCACGTTTCTGCAGCGTATAGAAATATGGGTAAAATTAAAGTGCGCCGTATTATTACATACAGCAATAATATTTTGTTAAAATCGGTTCACACCGAGTCGGTTGAGAAGCGAAGACCGGTCCGGATTCAGATCGGGGCTGATAAACATTCTCGTTCGTCTTCGAGTTGCGATTGTTTTACTTATTGAAATGGCTAATGGAGATTTCAGGTTAAAATCGAAACTTATTTGACTTCGAAAGATACATTTCTAATAAAATTTAAGACACTTTAGGAGAAGTTAAATACGTTTTGAAACTTTGAAGATGTCTTTTGATCGCTTGGTGCGGAATGATTAAGAAAAGAGTGAAATCGAAATGCTTTGTTTCGAGAAGAATGAAAGCAAATATTCTGTTTATACAGGGTTATTTTTGTTTTATTTCTACGGGAATAGACACGTTTAATTAAATCGGATACACCGACTATAGTCTATAATACAGGGTTAGTTCTAATCAGTTAGCATCCTTTTAAGGGCATATTCTGTACATCAAAACAAACAACCTTTACTATAGGGCCAACATTGAAATCTCAAAAAAAACAGCTGTTCCATACATTTTGCTCAAGGTCGATGAACTTTTGTATGGAACTGCTGATAGTTTTTTCGCGCCTATAATATAGGCTTTGTTTTATATCATAGATTATTGAATATATTTGTAAGTATGCATGTTACTAACAAAAACATGATAATATGATGGTAAGCGACCGGACGGTGCTACGCTGGTACCGTGGTCTCGGCCGAGCTTTGGTTTGGGACGCCACTTGCGTAGATACCCTGGCACCGTCCCATGTCGGCAGCTCCGCTCGCAGTGTCGGGGCCGCGGCCGAACAGGCCCAACTACTCAAACATCGAAAGTATTCACAGCTAAGCGCACATTATGACTTTGTGGCGCTGGCTGTGGAAACTTTGGGCCCGTGGTCGGCAGACAATGTTTTTTTTGTAAAGATTTGGCCAAGAGATTGGTCGACCTCAGAGCTGGCGCATACTTAGCCCAGAGGCTAAGTATTGCCATTCAACGGGGCAATGCAGCCAGCATCCTGGGAACCTTACCGCATGGTGGCGATCTAGACGGCGTTTTTGCTTTATAGGTACTAGGGGGGTTTTTTTTTATTTTGTTTTTTTTAAATATATTTATATATATGTCGCAATCGAGTCGTATCCGGGACGCCAGCGCCACCTGGTGGCACTCGATGGAGTCAGTGACGTGCGCGCCGTCCATCGGCGACTTCACTTTCCCATTGGCAAGCGACGCGTGCGGTGCACACTGAACCATCGCGCGTTCTGTGATACGTACCTACCTACAACTTGTGTGCCTACCTGATTACTGTACTGTGCCTGTGAAGATTATAATTTGATTGATTGTACGAGCTTGTTTTCTTCATCCGACACTACCCACCGACGACGCCCACTGCTAAGAGGATCAAAGATGAGTGCTGATGATGATGGCGAAAGGACTCGTGACGGAGGCGTCATATATATTTTATTGTAAATAAGTAGTTTTTAGTATATAGTTTAAATATTTATTTTAAGTTTTGTACTAACAAAAATGTATTTAATAACTAAGTATAATGTCACTAAGCGCATGTCTCCAATCATGTTTTCATGAAATAAATATATTACAATATTACAAAACTGCAGATTGTATGCTTTGGCTGTTCTTCGCGTCTTGGCAAACAGTCATTTTACTCTGTATTTTAAGCCAAATCTTCTTAACTTAGAGTTGCTATTTGTTTGAATTGCTAAAATAAGCCTCTAATTTCGCATTGAATTTACGGCTCTGTATACTTAATTATGTCTGTTTCTTTGATCAAAATGATAATATGTTTCCTTATTAGTTATGAATCACTGCAGTCGTAGCCCACGGAAGCTTTGGTAGCCATAGGAGAAAGCTAGACTCGAAATCGTGAGGACGTGAGTTCAAATCCCGAGCCCTTCAATGAGCTTTTTGAAGAATATATATACAAATTTTCATTCCAGGTTTTCGGTGAAGAAAGGCATTGTAAAGAAACTTGTAGATGTTTGTTCTTTGTCTGGGTGTAGTATATGTATTTACAAAAAAAAAAATACAATTTGTAACAAAAAGGTTGAACAATACGAAAGGGCATGTATGTACAAACTTATCGTTATAAACAACTTTTACTACAGGCCCAACCCTAAAATAGCGAAAATAAAATCAGCTGTTCCAAACAAAAAGTTCATTAACCTTGAACAAAATGTTTGGAACAGCTGCTATTTTTGTCGCGATTTCAGGGTTGGCCCCATAGTAAAAGTTGTACATAACGATGAGTGCATACATGCCCCTCCGTATTGTTGAACCTTTTTGTTACACGTTGTATAAATTCTATCAGCTATCTGCAGCGCGAGTATCGTTCTATGTCACTAAATTTGACGTGTCGGTATAGCAGATTTACTTAGACGAATTAGAGAATATACCGATTTTTACCGAATTAAAAAAAAAATAAAAAAAAAAAAAAAAGGCTCTGTCCTGACTGACTGACTGACTGACTGACAGACAACTCACAGCCCAAAAAGCTGGTCTGGTCGTACAGACTTAAAATTTGGAGGGTGTATTCGTCTCGATGCGGAGGAGTGTACTAAGAAAGGATTTTTCGAAATTCGACCTCCAAGGGAGGGGGGGGGAGGGGTGAAGGGGTAAGGGGGAATGGGATTGGGGGTGGGGGGGAGTTTGTATGAAAGTCCTTTGTTTTTGGACCTTTAGTCACGAAAATTTGGATTTGGATAGTTCACTCAAATTCAAAAAAAGCTGTTTTAATTTTTTTTCCGACAGTAACGATTTAAGGGGGGGGGTGGAATGCTGTATGGAAAATTCTTTGTTTTTGAAGTTATAGTGATGAAAATTTGTATATGGGTAGTTCATTCAAAGGGGGGCAGAGGGGGGGATTGGGGGGATTTGGGGGTGGGGAGGGGGGGGTGGGTTAGGTTAGGTTATAGTGATGAAAATTGATATTTTGGTAGTTCATTCAAAGGAAGGGAAGTTGGGGGGGGCGGAGGGAGTTGGTTGAGTTTGCTCGGAATGATCAAAAGTGGAGAATTTTATGAGCGGTCCGTATTTCTTCCGCACGCGGACGAAGTAACGGGGGACCTCTAGTGTGAAATATAACGATCGTAGAGAACGGTTACTCGCGCTGCTGATTACCATAGTACAAGCTTTACTTAGTTTGGGGCTAGATGGCTCTGTGTGATATATCCACCGATATGTATTATTATTATTTATTTATATGTATTATTTTATTTATGTATACACATTCAGAAAATAAATTTAATGGCACATATGAACCCACCAATCCGCACTGAGCTAAGCTACTGGATATGGCCCATAATATCCCTTGTAGCTGCAGTAGAATATCAAAGGGCTGATTATGCTTCGTATGAGACTGAAATAAATTATCCCAGTCTCGTAGAATGGCAATATTCACGTAAATACGTAATATATTATAATTATACCACACATAGGTACCTAATTACATTTGTGCTTTGACAAAATTAATTAAATCGTGTCAAACCGCAGCTCTAGTGGCTTTGACTAAGAATACGCGTCACGCGACGCTACGGATTTACTATACGACACCATTGGATATATTTAAGTATTTTGCCTATAGTCGACAAATGTTGATGAAATATTAATAATTATTAAAACTTACCAGATGTACCCGTCAAGGGGAAAAACTGATTATGGAAATCGTGATTTCAAGGTTGGCCAAATAGTAAAAGTTGTCCATAATAATGAGTACATACATACCCTTCAGTATTTTTTTACCTTTTTGATACACATTGTATACAACGTGTTAGTATTGTTGAACCTTTTTGTTACACGTTGTATACAATTTGTATCAAAAGGGTTCTACAATACTGAAAGGTATGTATGTACTCATCATTATGAACAAGTTTTACTATGGGGCCAACCCCGAAATCGTGAAATAATAATCAGCTGTTCCATACATTTTGTCCAAAGCCATTGAACTTTTTGTATGGAACAGCTGATTTTATTTATCGTAATTTTAGGTTTGGCCCCATAGTAAGAGTTATTCATAATGATGAGTACATACATACCCTTCAGTATTGTTGAACCATTTTGTTACACATTGTACATATTGACCCTTCAGTAATGTTGAACCTTTTTGTTACACAATATTATATATAGTCAAAGCCAATGGTTTTTATTCGTAGGACCAGCTGCGCGGACGCCGTTGCGCGTCGCTGCGGGCCGCTGCGATCGCGACGCGGGCTGGCGATGACTCGGGGCGGAGCACCCCGTCTACCGCACCGCAAACGTCAGCCTCCCCCGCGGACACCCCCGCACCGAAGAAGTCCAATTGGGAGGTCATCGAACACTTCTCCTCCAGCAGGAGCCGTACTAGAAGTCCCACTGCTGTAAGTGTCTTTATTTATTACTAGAAGCTGCGGTTTCACCGGGATGAGGTTCTGCACTCTTCGCAGATAGCGCCAGCTGCGGTCCTGATGTGGATGTCCTTTTGTTGTTAATCTTTGCATAATATATCTATTACTATTCACGAGATAAAGGTCGGTAAACTAGGAAAGACGGATGGACAGACTCTGTGGGACAGACTGACAGACACGGTTAATAGGAACAAGACCAAGTCATGCCCTGGTAATAATTGTGGTGAATTTACTTACAAGCTTTTACGGAGTTTTAAAAATACCACAAAAAGTCATAGTTCACCACATTATATCAACCAGTTAGTGAATAAAATACCACAATTTTAATCATACACGAAAAAAAAACAAGTTTCGGAAAACAACCTCGAGTCAACGAGTTGATTCTTATGCTTTCCCCGCCAAAACTCGGCTTACATTTCACTTTGGAAGGATACTTTTGTAATCTCATGCTTTAATGGGATCATAGTAATTAACCGACACCGTCTTAGCTCTTAACTCCTGTGGAGCATAACAAACAACTTTTGTGGTCTTTATTTTAAAATAAACAAGAGAGTAAAAAACAGCTATTACACATATTTTGACAAAATTACAATTGTCTAGAACTGATTTCTAATGTTAAGCAATGGCCCGCTCTAAGGGCCGGTTTTTTGATCCGTGGTCAAAATCGACATAACCATTTGCTAACCTGACTATAGTTAACTAGCTAGCTCTTGATGAAGGAATGTCGATAATCAAGTCTAAGGAAAAATACCAGGTACTGTGCCTTGTTTTAAGAATCCATGCAGATGTTGACGGCCTGAAAATAGATTTGTAGGTTAGATCGTTGTTTACATTAAATGTTTGGCGAGCTTTAATTAGCAAGGCAAAGGATTGCTGTACAAAACAGTTTATGCATATTCTCCCTGGTAATCCGAGTCTAATAAGAGTCAAACCATTAAATAAATAAATAAATATGAGATTGGCAGAATTGACTTTGGCTGCATCGACGATGCGCCACCTAACGGAAAGAAATCGCAATGTAGATCCCCATTGTAGTGGTTGGGCTCTATTGCAGAGTCTGCCTGGGGAAGTACCACACGTGTGCCAGTTATTCAGTTAGTGCAGTACAATTACCAGTAGTGTGAAAGCATTACTGTGTTTCGGTTTGGCACCAGCAAACGTCACGTTACTCCAATGCTTAAAAAATTACACCAAGAACCGTACCATGAACGCTTATTCCGGGACCGAATACGCTCAACTGCTAACGCTGCGTAACTGTGAATTATATCGCCTCGCAATAAGGTTCGCGGTCGCGCAGTGTCGGCAGCTGAATCTATTCGGTCTCGCTATAAGCGGTTCACGGTACGGCCCCAGGGCCTTGTTTTATAAAGCTACAAGTACAAGCTTGCAATTGTACTAGCTTCTTGTACCAGTAACTATAAGTTACCAGGTACAGGTTTGCCTTTATCTTAAATACAAGTTCTTGTACTTGTAGTTTGTACACTGGTTGTCTTGTAGCATTAGTAAATGCCGTACTCAATATTTTTGCGGTGTTGCCAGTTTTTCACTACAAGTACAAGACTTGTAGCTTTATAAAACAGGGCCCTGGAATGAAAAATTCTAAAGAAATTTATGTAATTATTACCTAGTAAAATGAAAGTGGTCCTGCCAGGGAGTATCACATGAAATAACGGTGACGATGACACTTGAACACTTTCTGTGGTTCGGTTTAAAGGGCAATGTTGCCCTCGCCCCAGACTAAGGGCCGGTTTTTTAATCCGTAGTTAAGCCAACTAATAATTAAAAACGGTAACAAATTGTTAAAATCCCAATAATTCGGTTCAAAATCAAAATTCATAGTTAGCATGACCAGTGGTCAAAAATGTAACTAATGGTTAGCTAATTAACTATAGTCAGTTTAGCAAATGGTTATGTCGATTTTGACCACGGATCAAAAAACCGGCCCTTAGTTGCTTAACATTAGAAATCAGTTCTAGACAATTGTAATATAGTCAAAATATCTGTAATAGCTGTTTTTTACTCTCTTGTTTATTTTAAAATAAAGACCACAAAAGTTGTTTGTTATGCTCCACAGGAGTTAAGAGCTAAGACGGTGTCGGTTAATTACTATGATCCCATTAAAGCATGAGATTACAAAAGTATCCTTCCAAAGTGAAATGTAAGCCGAGTTTTGGCGGGGAAAGCATAAAAATCAACTCGTTGACTCGACGTTGTTTTCCGAAACTTGTTTTTTTTTCGTGTATGATTAAAATTGTGATATTTTATACACTAAGTGGTTGATATAATGTGGTGAACTATTTTGTGGTATTTTTAAAACTCTGTAAAAGCTTGTAGTAAAGTCACCACAACTATTACCAGCAGGGCTAACATGCGCACCGCGAGAAAATTTTGTCGTGTCTTTATGTCGTGCGAAAACGAGACAAACTTATACAGATTCGTAGTCTTGTCCTGTTTTTAAGAATCGAGAAAAATTTCTCGCGGTGCGCATGTTAGGCGCTCTGGGCATGACTTGGTCTTGTTCCTATTAACCGTGTCTGTCAGTCTGTCCCACAGAGTCTGTCCATCCGTCTTTCCTAGTTTACCGACCTTTATCTCGTGAATAGTAAGATAGTCGTTTGAAATATGAAATATTCTCAGACAATTCGTTACTATAGTGGATTACCTGATACTTGTGGTGGTACGGGAACCTCGTTTTCCGAGTCACAATTCCGACTCGTACTTGACGGCTTTATTTACTATCTAGTAAATTCGCGTTTGCCCGCCATTAAGCCTTGTTCGCACTACGTTAGTAGAGTAGCGAGTAATTTAGTACTAAAATAGTTCCTACTGTCCCTACTCGTTCGCACTACGGTCGAGTATAATGCAAAATTGCACAAGTGATGTTTGCAGCCATTAATGAACTCGACTAAAGCGACAAGTTCGGACCAACAGCGCGAATACCGTTTTTTGTGTCGCTAAAATTACATGTCGGTATAGATTTATTTGACGAATATTTTGAATCAATTCAAATAATTTATTACGCAAACATGGGTCGAAAATTACAAAGTTGGTGCGCCAAGTTTAAACCTATTGGTATGCGAAAGTAGTAGAAGTTATTATACACAGAGAGGGCGACTGAATATTTATATTACAATACAATTTGTGCAACAGACCAAACATTTTCAAGGTATGTTTCGTAGGCTCCGTCGCAGAATGTCCCTTCCCTAAAATGTCTACTGCATGCAAAACGTCCCTTTCGCACAATGTCTCTTTCTACAGTACGCAATGAAATAAAACACAATGTCATGTCATTTGGAGAAAATACCGATTTTTATCGAATTATACCGATTTCTATGTCAAATTTATCTATTGTTAAGAACGGTACCCGCGCTGCTGGTTACTCAGCGCGCCCGTAGGAGCAGCGCGTGCAAGAGATACGCTACTCGCCCCAAAAAAAATGTAGTAAATGGCTTGATTCGACTAAATCGTGTACTGAGTACTCTAGTAAATTTTTGCTGTTCAGACATACCTATTTAGTTAGGCACTAACGGCCTTACTTAAAAAAACTTTTCAACCGTTAGTCACTGCTTAAGATGCTCTGCCATCTTCTCTCCGATGTGAAGTTGCACGTGCTGGATAAGGACAGAGAAGTTTAAGCAGTGACTAAGAGAATCGAGATTATTTTAGGTGAGGCCGTAAATAGCTAGCTACTCTAATAAATGACTAACTTAGTACGCACTAGGCTTTACGTCTGATGTTTAGCCTAGTTTTAGGAAATACAGTGAATACCTTGACCACATTGTCTTATGCTAGGGCTTCACCTGCGTGGATTGTCAATATTTAGCGCGGTATTTGAAACTGTACGCAGATATGGCCGAGTATTAGCACGCTAAGCGACGTTATGCGATAGTCAAAGTTAAATGATAATGTAGCCACCCATGTAACGCATTGTTTAATGCAACATTTATTGCAAGAGGGTAGATGAGTGATGTTTATATCGTTGAAACCAATAGCTTTGATGAAGAATTTAAGTAAATAATTAATAAAGTTTATTGAAAAAAAAACGGTTATTACTGTTCTTATATAATATAAGCGTTTAAAGTTTTTTGGTAGAGAAAACACTGTCCCTTTTCGATAGAACAAAAAATGGCGTACATAGAAGTGATGTCATTATCTCCTCTCTGTCTAGCATGATATTAAAATGCTGATAAGTTTCTTATTTTTGATCAGATTTTCATTTTGTTTTCATTAATCAGCTATATTTACGGGCCACATTTTAATAGGACAATAAAAAAAAGCCAGGCCAGTCATCTAGCCTATTGCACGTAAAGCGTAACCTAGCATTACGGAAAGTTTTCAATTTGCCTATAAACTCATCGTGTGACACATGCTAGGTTTGTGAAGGTTACTAGTTAGATGGGGTTAGATGGGTGATTTCACCCAGGTGAACAAAGTGGAAATTAAAGTCTCTTCATTTGACCTCGGACTCAGTGCACCTACGTGATATCACCTGGGTGATTTGTTTCGACATTATTGGTGGCATTTGTTCACCTTGGAATTACAGCACCCAGGTGAACAGGGGCGACTTTTTTATTATTCTTGTGGACATTAATCACCCACATTGGATGCAAAATTTGCGTGATCAGCCAAAGGAGTGTTTTATCGAATATTTTACTTCGGAGTAACTTGTTGTTTTTTAGATCAGTATGATAGGATTAAAAACTTCACTGTTTTTCTATTGTCGTTAAATTTTATAATAATTGTTTTTGTTATCTTACGAAGTAAGTTCCTATAGGGTGGGCGGTGAGCTCTTATGTTAGAATTAATATGCTGCTCAAACGCCTGTGATTTCGTATGACGTTTGCTGCTATTGGAAAAACAACTGGACAATTTGTGGTGTCATCTAACACACGGTAGTACTCGGTGTAAATGCCACTCGTGATCACCCATCTAAAGATTGACTGACTGGGTTCATTACTTAACTTCGGTGATCTTTTCGGAATACAGTAATCGCCACGCAAGTTGTCAAAAGGGGATGCGCAAAAAAAAAAAACTTATCATTAAACTTGCCAAATATACTGCAGTAGAAAGCGAAGGCCCTACCTCTTCTCTCTTCAGTGATGTACACGACGTACCTGCGCTCGCTCACCCCTTCAATGCCGACAATTCAACAACTTGTTTGGCGGTTACTATATTATTTAGTTACTTAGCTAGACTTGTTTAGGGAAAGCGCGGAAATGTTTTTAAAAACACATAAAAATAATTGAAGTATAATTATTAAATGAATATGTCTGATACATTTAGTAGTCGAATACAGAATGAATAAAACTAGGGCTTACTCTACTAAAGTCTCAGAGAGCGAGACTTGCCATCTCAGCAAATAGCCAGGTGCATCCGGGCGACCGTGCGTGGGTGCTTATCGAGAATGCTGGATACAAATATAGCTTGACTGACATGTACTAGTGACATGACTAGCTCGACTACTGTTTAACAGCACTAAGCGATGTTTTGAATATAATGTTATCTATGTAGAACCTTCTTTTTCCTGAAAATCGTATAAAGCTAACAGCATGTATTTCGAAATCAACATCAATTTTATCCATCGACCTTTGAACGAACAAAAGGAGTGAAAACAGTCCCGGCCTCCACATCGCCTATTACTATTCGAGAAGCCTAAATAAATACTACAATTATTGCTTCTTCGTGGTTAGCTACGGCTTTATCTTCATGGTAGTAAGGACTAAATTGGTACCGATTATACTTATTGATTGAAAATAACAGTGTTATTCTTTCATTTCTTCTTAAAGGGCTTTTTGGCCCTCGGCGGGTTGTCTTGGTTACGAAACGGTTACAAAAGGGGCACGTGCGCCAATACGGCTTTACTGTGCCCGCGGTTTGGCCCACGGAATTTTACTTGTCTGACATTTTCATAATATACATTGTACACAATAATGTAGCCAACTATTATACTTTTTTAACACCCTTGTGTGGTCAACAACATCAACTTTACTTGTGTGGCACGGATAACTTCTCCAAGTAATGTGGAGCAAACTACATAAAAACTAAAATAGTTTCCTTTCTAGGTACCTAAGTGTGCTCTATCCTAGACCGCATCATTGCTTAATATCAATCAAGATGCGGTAAAACGTAAACCTATTCTGACTAAACACGTGCAATTTTTCTTTGCTTATTTTCTGAGCAACACTTAACGTTTTAGACAACTAAAAAGATGTACATTTTAACCTTCTTCTTTAGTTGTCGGTTCGATTTGAATTTTTACAATACATTTGGTCGAAAAATGCATTTACGAAGCCTGTACACATCGTTAGAAAGTTGAAAATTACGAATCATACAACGGAGCGTGCGGTAAAATAGGTACTCTTACTCGTAGCTAGGCGTGCGGTAAACCTGTTTCCGCTCGCCTAGTTATATAGCGCCGTACGTATCCTTTACGCTATTTTTTTAAATTTCTATAAAAATATATGAGAATTCCACCAAGAAGTTTCACATAACGAGAGTAAATAAGCTGAATGATCGAACCTCATTGGAAGCGCTTTTGCTCAATACGTTTCTCTCACTTTAATACTAAAGAGAAAATGAAACGAAAGATGGTCGTTCTAATTTTCACCACGCGCACTTTGCGCCATTTTTTATATTAGAAATATATTCAAAGATTTTTTCTCTTATTTCTTCCTAGGAGGATTACGGCATCGCACTTTGTGCATTTGCCAGTGTCAAGTATTTAGTTGCGACTTTCTGACTGATATTTAAAAACAAAATAACAAAGTTTTTTTTCTAACTTCTAAGATAATACTATCTTTGAACTATTTTCTCGCATATATGTTGTAAAATTTTGTATGGCACTCGTGCGGTATTGGTTTTTACAAACTCGTGTCAATGGTAATTATATTCGTTTGGAAAAAACCAACTTACCGCACTAGTAGCATTAATAACTATTGCAGGTTTATGTTGTTCCATTAAGAATACACAGTAGAATAATAAGGTACCATCCATATGAACTGATAAAGGAACCAGAAGGTGCATTGTAGAATACCTCAATAGCTAATAGTAGAGTTAGAACTCGTGTATTTATTATAATGATATCTATACATTAAGCTTGGTGTCGAGGGTCTGAAATGTGGACCAGCTAGACGGATACTGGAACTCTTCAGTGGCCAGTGTAGTTAGTACGGTCAACAAATTTTAATGTTAACATTAATTCCTACAGCCTTGATATGATTTTCTATATTTTGTGGTTTAAAACCCCATGTAATCATTTGCATCCCTATAACAAGTAAGGTATTTGAAATTGAAATCACTCTCTATATTTACTTGTGTGGAAAATGTTGTAGTGTAAATAGAATAGGTGTGCAATAGGTTAAGTAGCTTCCCTGAGTTTGGGCTGATTTGTTTAGTTTTCACGTATTTACGTATATATATGTATAATAAAGCTGACTTTTCACTATGGGATATATATATATTTTATCCACGATTGGCTTTCAGAGAGGTAATATTATGTTACATCTCAGTGTGAACGGTTCTATTGGGCAATATCTCGAACTATAATTATATATTATATCTCACAGTGAAGAGCCAGCTTAAAGCGCATTTTTTTGAGTTTAAAATCATGGTAGATAGATAGTTATTAGAATATTCTTGTAGTCTTGTAAATTCATTATGATCGGTGCAACTATCTTGTTGTGGAAAATGCAATTGCCAAACATATTTCCCAATAATTCATAAAACGAATTTTATACATTACTAATCATCGATATAACCAATTCTACATAATTATGCCTAATTGTCAAATCTGCCATTTACTTAAAGTTAGCTATTATAAAAATCCCAAAAAGGTATCCCAAATTTATCTTATACAAAAGTTCTATTATTAGTATATTATTAACGGGATATTTACCGTCATTATGTTGTAAAATGAACTCCCGAAACTCCCAAACTCTCTCTCGTGGAATCCAGTGTTAGGTTGCCTTAAAAATACTAAGTCATGTCCTAAATGTGTTCAAAACAAAATATGCAGTGATATTGTGAGTTGGTTTTGTAGAGACCTGCAGGCCTAACATGCGCACCGCGAGAAAATTTTCTCGATTCTACAAAACAGGACAAGGCTACGAATCTGTATAAGTTTGTCTCGTTTTCGCACGACATAAAGATACGACAAAATTTTCTCGCGGTGCGCATGTTAGGCCTGCTGGGTTCGAGTTCGAGTTCCAGTAATCGTAGTAAAAGACTTAGAAAGAGGGTAGATCGTTATGAATGCCCTTAGTGTTTTTTTCGAACTCTTTTGACAACCACCCGCATTCTTCAGTCTAATCTAGTCTTCGTGAACATGGTGCATCCCGTTAATAATAATAGAACTTTAGTAAACAACCGTGATAGTTTAAAACAGTGTTTTATCTTAAACATTTCGGTTTTGGATGAAAAAAATCCTATTATAAAGCACAGATAAGAGATTCTAGCTATCATGAGTCAGACTAAGACTTGTTTGAAACACTGTCACGTTATCTGGTAAAAATAATTGGAAAAGAACGAATCAGAATAGCTTTTGTACCGCAGACAAACAATGACTCGGTTAGCGACTCCAGGCTCTCAGACATGTTTAGGAATGATGATGCTACTTTTAAAACGCTTTCAAAATGTCTGTTTAATCTACTGAACCTTGTGTTATAATAGCGCTGGTACGTCGGTGGCACACATCCACATTCTTTGCCTTGGTTTTGACAGACAGAGAAATGAAGATGTTTATAACGTAATGCAGTCAATCTTGGAGGATCCAGCTCTAAGTCAGTAGAGCAGGAATACATTGTATATTATAGTGTACGAGCACTGTAGTGGTCTACTGCGTCCACCTGGGGAAGTGCCACACCTTTGCCAGTTATTCAACTGGTAGTAGTGTGCAAGTATTACTGTGTTTCGGCTTGAATGTTATTGTTACCAGAGAACTTACTGGGCATAAAGAGATTTCAAATCTAATATCTCAGGGTGACGAGTGCAGTGCTGTGCGGCGCATTATTGTATTCGCAAGTTCAAAATTCTGGCATTGCTACTGTTAGTCGTCGTCAGCCATAAAACGTCCACTGCTGGACGAAGGCCTCCAAATAGAGGGGTTGTTGCCATAATCCCCACGCTTGGCAGGCGGCTTGGGGATCGCAGAATGTTCCCATCGATAACCAAAAGGACGCTGCTGCCCGTCCTCCGGTGGGTCTGGTTGCAGTTTAAGGACATACCCAGGTCCTGGGTACTACTGTTAGTGGCAGACGTGAATCTTACTACCAGGTGAACGTCTCGATCGTCTCGTCACTCAATACCATGAAAAAAAAAGTGTGTGTCAGATTTACAATATAGGATGATCTGTCTATCTGTACTATTACAACATGTAATTGACTAGCGAACTTATCAAAAGTCATTCTGCACTGAAGTTGTAACAAACCTGTAACCCAATTGTAGCGCCACCGGGTCCAATAGTAAATCTAAACCAACCTGGATGTTTTTAAATAAATAAAAATACAATAGTCGGATAGACACTGATGCCTACGACTCTTCAACCTTACCTGATAATCAAAGAAACGCATAGGTTTTCTTTTCACAGATGTAATTGAATTTTCACTCCAAGTTTCCAGCATTAATTTCGACGGGGATTTAATAAAATAAAAAATACTTCAGGTGAATTACTGTCCATTAAGATACGGGACGCTTTTATAAGAGAAGGTTCCGGCCCCGTTAGATCTTTGATACTCTCAAATTACGGCCCGTAAAGCAATAGATGCTTGTTAAAACATTGATTGCTAAGGCGCCGTCTACGCGGACGAGTGAATCGCGGTGGCCATCAACTTAAAAAATATATAAAGAATCTTTAAAAACTAATATCTATATTTCAATAACAAAACAAGGATTCTTTAAAAAAAGCAGCTACCTACGCATTGTATGGCAGCCTTGGAGGATCTAGCTCTCTCTCTCATGGCAGCATAATGTTTCGCTATTCCAGCAGGCCTAACATGCGCACCGCGAGAAAATTTTCTCGATTCTACAAAACAGGACAAGGCTACGAATCTGTATAAGTTTGTCTCGTTTTCGCACGACTTAAAGACACGACAAAATATTCTCGCGGTGCGCATGTTAGCCCTACAGGGTCGGCCCTGTCACTGGCCGCGCTTGCCAGCATTAAGTACAAATAAATGGATTTAAAGACAATTCTACCAATATACATGTTTTTAAACTGATAATACTCAAAAACATAATTTAAATAAACGCAAAGGAAACCAAACCACATTGCTTCGTAATTAGGTAAATTTTAATCTGTTGAAAAATGGCATTTCTGGCGTTTTACTTGAAATGCGCGACCAATGTCGCGCATTTGAACAACAATAACATTTTCGCGACAATAACATTTTCATACACCTTAGTATTGTATAGACTCTATACAATTTACTATACTATACGATTAGAGGCTATACTATAGAGCCTCTAATCTTGTATAGAGCCCAAAGTTTGAACGCTAAATCACTTCAAAGTTAATAAAATCCAATGCCAGCGATGTAATAACGCTTGTCAATCAATTTATTTCAATCTCCTTCTTATTGAGTTATAAATCGGTCGCGATTAAAAACCTTTTAACGAATTCACGTTTATTCTGTAAGTAAACAGTCTTATTATGAAAAGTGAGATTTCACGCCGATCTAGCAATTCTGTGCTCTTTGTAATGAGAAACAAGGTTTAAAGCTTATAAAGTTTTCAAAGCTACTAAATCGATTATAAAAATTGTTTCACTGATAGACAATCTCTTTTGATTAAATAAGATGTTTTTCCAATCCTCCGAATTTCAGTAATTTTAACGCCTATTATTTTATTACTTTTAAAAACATTTTTTTAGATAAATCTAGAAAAACGATTTTAACTTAATTAACACCTAAATAATATGGGACGAAAGCAGATTTATTATGTGGGACGAACTTTCTCGGGGTGTACGAATATGGCATAAATCAATTTTTAACCGACTTCAAATAGTACCAGTTTTTATGTTCGGCAGTGTATGTATAATATTATATATAATATTAAAAAATATATAGTTATTTTATTATACCGTCAATACAAATTTATTGTGCACCGAAAAGTATAAGTTTTTTTTTTGTTTGGAGGGCTATACTCTCGCAGGTGATCCCATAATAGTTGAAAACTTTTTTTTTTAATTTGGAAGAAAATACTGTATGTTCGTACCCCTCAAGTTTAACTGGTGTTTACGGCGGGACGTTGCCGTTTAGGAAGTGGATGTTCTATTACCTATTACCATACTAAATCCCTCGAGTTTAGGCTTTTAATTCGTTATAACTGTACCGTACAATACCTATAATAATAAAAAAGCGTATCTTTCCAACCAACTTCAAAAAAAGAGAGTTTCTCAATTCGACTGATATGTTATTAAATTACTCCGCCAATTATGAACTGGTAAAATCCAATGCCAATTACCTAGGTATTCGAAGTTGAAGTCGGTTGTATTTTTTTTAACAGCGTATTATTTTACCCTCAAGTATATTGACATGTGCTAGCAATAAACTGCAAAAGCTGGCTGGACAACATGCCCTTAAAAATGTTCGTAAAAATAAATCAGTGCAGGCAGCGGATGAATGAAAGGAATCTTTCTGCGTCATCCATTGATGTTTTGCATGTGTTTTGTAGCTACGCGAAATAACGAGCTTTATAACTAGAGTTGCTTTCATACGGAGCGACAAACATACCTGAGAAGAGGGGTGGGGGAGCCACTAATGTATTCTCTGGACTATAGTTTGGTTTACATTATGTAATTTCATTCGTTATTTTTATGCGTTTGTCTCATTATTAAGTTTTTTTAATGCAACGCACAGAAGTTAAAAAACTAAAATAAAACCACAAAATTATATATTACTAAAAATAAAGTTAAGGTTTCATATTTTTTTTACATTATTAATCAAACAAAAACTACAGCCCTTGTTTATAAGTGAACAGTACCTATCTTGAATTCTAGCTAGCGGCCAATAACGGATTTACATTACATAAATAGGACTTATACATTACAGACATATTATAATATACCTACTAAACTTATAGCATTTCAATCTATCCAAACAAAAAAATTAAGTTGTTACTAGTGTGTGTAGTAGTTAAATGTTTAGATTAATTCGTGGTCAGCACTTGTGATGTGGGACGAATACAACCTAGGAAGTGAGGTTTTCACCTCTCTATGGATGGACTATATACGATGTACTATATAATATATATACCATGTACTATATAATATATATACCATGTAGTATATAATATATATGCTGCCAGTATCTTCGGATCCTTGCCTAAAGGGACTCCTTTTAATGATATATTTTAATTATTATATTATATGTTTTCAGGTTTTTACTTAATTTAATATCTCCAGTATCTACCTTATTAAAATTCAGACATCTGAAGTAGGTACTAATAATAATTAAGTATTAATATTAATTTAATGCGTTACTTATAATAATGTAACTTATGAAATACACACAAATTACATATATATACTATGTACTATATAATATAATATATACTATGTACTACGTCCGCGTACGAAATAAATTCGATCCACTCCCCAAATATCTACAATACCGATGGGTTACTCACTCACTTTGTCCTTCCCCAAATTCACCACTTTAGATCAACCCTAGTAACGGAATCCAGAGTTTGTGGAGATAACCAACCAATAAGCAACCTTCTATCAATAATACATCGAAAGTATTTAAATCGAAGGGTCAAACCCACAGAAAAGCGATAGTCCTACTTCATAGGTTAGAACGGCTGTCAAAACAATGTTGTAAAGCAGGGTGTACGGAAAACCGCTGTCGCGAGTTTCACACATAATCGTATGGTCACTACACAAAAACTAATGCCAATCATTGTTCGCGCATTTGAAGTAACACGCTCGAAATACCATTTTGTAACATTTAGAAATAGATCTAATTACAATGCAATGTGCCTTGTGCCTACACGTCTATTTGAATTGAGAGATTTGATTGACTATTTGAGTATTCCCAAAAATATTATGTACCTACATATTATATATGCCCGGCTAGCGCGACGCGTCACTTCCGTTCTATTCACTTCTTTCGTCCGTGGTAAGATCTAAACAATTTCACATAGTCAATAAACAAAATGCTGGCGTTTATTTGGCTCAACGCATAAGCATTGCCATCCAGCGTGGCAATGCCGCCAGCAAGCTGAGTATGCTGCCGACTGGTAGTGGGTTTGAGCATTTGGATTGTCTCTAGTCTTTCATCGGTCTGGATACAATCCTTTTGTTTTTTGTTGTGTAGTAGGTTAAGTAGTCTTTGTAGTTTGTTGTAGTTAATAAAGGCTTATGCCTATAAAAAAAAAACAAACAAAGATGATAATGATGTCGATGTTTTGAAATTAGCTGCTGGCTGGTAAGTAAGTAGACTTAAAAATTTGAGTCGACTATTTTTTCACCGGTTTACAGGCAAAACGATTGTTTTGTGTAGCAATATTTATTTTATGCACTAGTAAAAACAGTAATAAAACCTTTACAGCTCAGCCAAAAGGATGCTACACTAAAATTATTCTAACGCTATAAACTAGTAGCAGTACGTATTCATATAATTTGTACGCAAAAGTGTGTAGAGACTTAAATAGTATTATTTTATATTTAAGTGTATAATATAATGTATCTATAATTACGTCCAGCTAAAAGGCGATTCTGGTTTTCATAAAAACTCTGTCTGTACCCTGGAGCAATGGTCTATTTTATAATGAAGCTGGTCTGCGTGAAACGACCACTTAAAAAAAGTAAAATTATCAAAGAGAACATTTATAATCCAACGGCTGTGAACTCCACTACACCGTCATAGCTTTGTAGCCCAGCATGTTACTCTTCTCAATTTGTATTTCGAACTACAGGTCGCCCACAACTTCATCCGTGTACGGAAGAAATTCGCCCCGCTCCCATATTCCCCTCTTATTTTCCTCTCCATATTCACCACTTTAAATAATCCCGAGCAAAAATTTTCGTGAAATTTTTCACTTTAAAAACAAAGAACTTTCCATACAACACCACCCCCCGTTTCGCCCCTGTTTTCAATACATGTTAAAATATTTTTGAAACCAGCATTTATTATTTAAATTAACCCAAATACAAATCAAGACTAAAAGTTAAAAAACAAAGGACTTTCATACAAAAGTTTCCCCCTTTTTAACGACCAGCGGTGTAGTAATCGACTAATAAATATACAAAAAAAAACATACTTTCGAATTGTGAACCTTTTGTTTTTATATCGGTGGATAAGGGACAATGTGACTAATAATAACTTTACTTTATTTTAAATGCTTTTATTATTTCAATTGTGTATATTCTGACGGTTTTAGTTGACAGAACTAAACTAACTAAAGTATTGCTGTCCTTAGCTAACATGCCCAGTAAATGCCCAGTAAAAAAGTGATATCAATATTTTAATTAGTTTATAACTGTCAACTAAAACCGTCAGAATAGACCACATTGTTGGCCTGAGTGAGTGTAAGGGTTAGGAAATTTTATTTAATGTATCTGTAAAAATATTCATTTTAAATGGGATCACATGAATTCACCTTACAAAACAATACATTTAAATTACCATGAAGCGGTCCAATTGTTTGCTTATTTAATTTCTGAATGGCATTTTGTCGACGAGTTTTTATTTTTGCGTATAATTTACAGGGTACCAGCTCTTTTACGTGTACCAACATTACCGAAAATAGGCATCGGTTCATTCGATCTTTGGATGGCAAGGCATTGAACCGGTTGAAAAACTGTAATGCGAAACGAAAACAATCATAACATTGTAACAAGTAATTAGACCCTCTTACACGTATATTGTCTAAAATAAGAAAGTTGATTTTCTATTCTTTTTTGCAAGACTTGTATTTTAGAGGTAATTATTATAGGCGTTGTTTTATTTCACTGATTGTTGAAAATATTTGTAAGTATGCATGTTACTAGCAAAAATGTATTTAATAACTATAATGTCACCAAACGCATGTCTCCAATCATGTTTTAATGAAATAAAAAATAAATATAATTACTAGCTATATTGGATTACATAGTACATACCCTAGTTTAAGCCCATCAGAGGACTGCGATATAAAAACTCTTGCAATAAGAATTATTACACTGTTGCTTCTAATTTTTTTACTGTTTTCTATTAGCATGTGTTAGTTCATCATCATTATCAGCCAGAAAACGTCCACTACTGGACGAAAGCCTCTCCCTTAATACGGAGGGGTTGGCATAATCCCCACGCTTGGCAGGCGGCTTGGGGATCGCAGAGTGTTACCACCGTTAACTAAGAGGACGCTACTGCCCATCCTCCAGTGGTTCTGGATGCAGTTTTAGAGGACATACCCAGGTCCCATGTGTTAGTTATTTGAGCATTATTTTTTTTCCTACGAACTTTGTAAAAAAACAACGGTTTAGTCCCGCAAGTACGGCTACAGCTACATAATTTGTAAATAATTAAAAATAGAACACAATTAGCACATCATTACAGTGTAATCTTGTGTGCACATTGCGATGCTGGGATTATTACACTTGCCGGGTGGGATTAAGCACGCTTGCACGCTCCACATTTCATGTACACAAATACTTTGAGCCCTAGACTAGAATGCACACAATAGCACGCCTTTACGAACTGCAGGAAACAAAAGAGAGTTTTGGCGAAAACACGGAAAATCATGTCGCTGAATTCAATTATTTTCTTAACCTTGTGTTTTTTTCGCGAATTAATGATAAAATATTGTGGTGTTTTATTCACTGAGATTTGAATTACATGCACGAGTGTGGGCAAGTGATATAATGTGGTGAAACCGTCTCTCGTCGTCGTCTGTCATCTTTTCGTACTGTTTTCATAATTCCGTAAAAGCTCATAGTAAAGTCGCCACAACTTTACTAAGGCATGGCTCTGATCATCTGTTTCTTTCACTTTAGTAAAAAAAGTCAGCCGAGTTGACTGAGTGTTATGTTTGTAAATAGGTGTTCGACAATCGACAATTTCCTTAGATATTGTAAATATATTTTTTTTACTACATAAACTTTAAATGCGCGAATAGCCGTCGACGCTAATTGGGTATCACAGTGCATGTTGACGGCATTGTGGGATAGATGTCACTGAATATAGCAGCATCGCTACAGTCCTATCATAGTAACAACCAAAGACTACAAAGCCTGTACGGAAACCTATAACACTGCAATTGCTAAGGCCCGACGACGCGGGGTTCAACGTGACATGAATATAGCGCACTCGGTGCGGTTTTAACGTCAACATTCTACGATCTGAAGCGAGAGCTTAGTTACCAGCTTCTTGATATTAATAGGCTAGATGACTAGTTTATGTATTGTCCTATTAAAATGTGGCTCATAAAGATAGCTGATTAATGAAAACAAAATGAAGAACTGATCAAAAATAAGCAACTTATAAGCATTTTAATATCATGCTAGACAGAGAGGAGATTATGACGTCACTTCTCAGTACGCCATATAAATTTTATTCTGACAAGTATGGCGCACAAAAGCGTGTTTTCTCTACCAATAACTTTAAACGCCTATATATCAGAACTTGAATAACCGATTAAAGTTATTTTTTCAATGAACTTATTATATTTACTTAAATTCTTCATCAAAGCTATTGGTTTCAACGATTTATACACTAGTCATCTAGCCTATATACCTCTGCCTTGTATGCCAATCATTGGTCGCGTATTTGAAGTAAAACCATAGAGATAAATACATATAATATCATTGAGTAAAACGCTCGAAATGACATTTTACAACAGATTAAAATTGATCTAATTATAATGCAATGTGGTTTGGTTTTCTACGCGTCTATTTAAATTGTCTTTTTTAGTATCCTCAGTTTAAAACATGTATATTGATAGAAGCGCATTTAAACCTAATGCCGGCTCGCGCGGCCCGTCACATTTCCGTTTTATTCACTTCTTCCTTCAGTAAATAAATAGCGCACTCGGTGCGGTTTTGACGTCAACATTCTACGATCTGAAGCAAGAGCTTAGTTACCAGCTTCCTGATATTAATTGTGTCAGTCGTATATATTTTAATAAAGGTTTTTACCAGGGCTTTTTTAATCTATGGCGTTATTTCGGGGTAGGATATTATTGGAATGCATGTCAATGTTTTTGGACCAGCAGGCTAATCATGTAACTTTTCGGGATCGCGATTTGGATACGAGTTGTCATAATTGTCACTTGTCACTGTCACAGCTTCACGGTATCACGGAGGGATTTCTTTCGCTATCGTTATCGAACGAATGCATTGATTTCCTTAATTAAGTTAAGCAAATCCGTTGGTCTTTTGGCGTTTCGTCCTGCCCTGCAGAGTTAAATGAGTTTTAGCAGTGAGAGTGACAATAGTCAAATTTTGACAACTCGTATCCGAATTACGATCCCGAACAGTTACATGATAGCCCCGCTGGGCCCCAATGGGAAGTTTTCTGATAGCTCAAAACGTAGTTCTACAGCCAAAGGACAGACGGTGCTGGCGATATGGCCCACATTTTTTCGCTTTTTTTTTTGTGAAGAAGCAGTTTACTCACCTTCACTGCTTTAGTGCACAGTTCGCGTTCGTTGAGGAAGTGCTTTTCCAAGTATTCTTGTATTATTTTGTTGAAATTCTGATAAATTATTATTGTTACGTTACGTTATTGTTATTATTCTTTGTTGATATGAATTGTTATTTTTATTGATAGTAATTAATTAATCAAATTGGCAAGGCGTACTTACTAATTAGCGTGGAATACCGAAAGCTTAAGAAATACTATGGCCGTACTTTGATATACAAACAATAACCACAAAAAACGCATTACAGATCTGCAGGCTAAGCATGTAACTGTTCGGGATCGCGATTCGGATCGCGATTTGTCATAAATGTCACGTGTTACTGTCACAGCTTCACAGTATCACGGAGAGATTTCTCTCGCTATCATTATCGAACGAATGCATTGATTTCCTTAAATAAGTTAAGCAAATCAGTCGGTCTTTTGGCGTTTCATCCTGCCCTGCAGGGTCAAATGAGTTTTGGCAGTGACAGTGACAAGTGTCTATTTTTGACAAATCGTATCCGAATCGCGATCCCGAAAATTTACATGATAGCTCTGCTGGTCGCCCCCGAAATTTAGAGATATTACATACCGCTGGGCAAATTTTTTTTTTCATCCCGTTATCACCTTTATATCAACCCTAGCAGAAATATTATTGATATTGTTTTAAAAAGTAAATCCAATCCAAATACTAACATAATAACTATAACTTCAATACAAAGAAATTTCTAAGTACTCTTATATACAAAGTTTCACCCATATCCAAATACCAATTTTCATCACAATTACTGCAAAAAAATAAAATGTAAACAACTATCTAGCCTACAAATCTATTTTCAGGCCATCAACAGTTGCCTAGATTCTTAAAACAAGGCACAGTAGGTGCCCAGTATTTTTCCTTGGATTAGATTATCGATAACGCCTTCATCAAGCACACAGACATGATATAAGCAACAATTAACAAGAAAATTTGGTTTTGCATCATCCGGACCACCGCTGGCGCCATCGGCGACAAGTTTTGCCTGTAGAACCTCATAGCATTACGGTCCCAGGTAGTATCCTAGTGATAATCACATCACACATCAACGGCTGGAAGACGTCCACTGCTGGACGAAGGCCTGTCCCTTAGAGGGAGGTGTTGCCATAATCCCCACGCTTGGCGGGCGGCTTGGGGATCGCAGAATGGTTACCACCGGTAACTGAGAGGACGCTGCTGCCCGTCCTCCGGTGGTTCTGGATGCAGTTTTAGGACATACCCAAGGTAATAGTACCTAGTGATAATATGAGACTGTAAATGATTCAGTGCCCTTAACGTTGCGCGCTGACCGTTGAAAACTCGGCCTAAGTTACTTTTATGAAATACTAGCTGATACTCGCTACTTCGTACGCGTAGAGCTCGGCCTTCGGCCTCGCTACTATGACCAGCTCCAGGAACACAAAATTTCATCCAAATCGGTCCAGCCGTTTACTCACCGTTTAAACCTTCCCTGAACTGCAACAACGAACGAACAACGAACAGCAATTGATTTTATTAAGTAATATATATATTTTATATATAGATTGAGAATTCTGAGTGCTTCGCGTACTATAACCATATCATAATCGGTGATATATACATAATCGAGAAGTGAGCGATAAATGAAAATCTATACTTAATCAAGCGAACTTCCTGAACTGTGTTTAACAAAGTCCCTGGATTATCGAGTCGGGTGAAATCTCAATCAAAATAGACTATACAGATTGTTAACAAAAATCCATATATGGTCCGCTGTTAGATATATGGAATATTTATGTTTTTAAACGAATTTAGCAGAGACAAGTTTTTGGTACACAAGCTCAGTAAAATTTGCCTCATTATTAAATTTAAAAAAAAAACTTTTTATTTTATACATTCAAGTGACGAGACGAGCAAGACGTTCGCTTGGTGGTAATCGTCACGCCTGCCACTAACAGTAGCAGTGCCAGAATCGTGAACTTACAAACACAATCCTGCGCCGCACTGCACTGCGCTCGTCACCCTGAGATATTAGATGTTAAATCTCTTCATGCCCAGTAATTTATCTGGGAACATTGCCCTTCAAACCGGACCGCAGTAATGCTTGCACACTACTACTTGGCAGTTGAATAACTGGCAAAGGTGTGGTACTTCCCCAGGCGGACTCTGATGTAGAGTCCTACCACTACAAAAAATTACTTCATTATCGACCATCTGGATGAAAGCTTCATATTTTTCCAGTTATTTAAATATATTTTTGTATTTTTTATTTAAAAACCAAGCTACTGAACCGATTTCGATAAAATATATATTACCACGTATCACCTATAAAACAAAAAAGCATCATCCAAATTAATCGCATAACATACAAAAAAAAACATACAGTCAAAATGAGAACCTCCTGTTTTGAAGTCGGTTGAAAACTGAATAGAAAATATCTACAGTGCTATGGGACATGGTGATGGCATCGGTCAATAGGGTCGATGACTGATGTTTATATCGTTGAAACCAATAGCTCTAAGAATTTAAGAAAATATAGTATGTTTATTGAAACAATAATTTTAATCGGTTAATAATGTTCTGATATATGAGCTTTTAACGTTTTTGTCAGAGACAACTCTGTCCCTTTCTCACAAAACGAAAAATGACGCCTTACTTGTCAAAATAGAATTTATATGGCGTACAAAGAAGTGACGTCACGATTTGCTGTTTCGCCTCTCTGTCTAGCATGATATTAAAATGCTTATAAGTTGCTTATTTTTGATCAGATTTTCATTATTTTCATTAATCAGCTATATTTATGGCCCACATTTTAATAGGACAATTAAAAAAAAACGTTATCTAGCCTATTACAATAGGCTACCGACCGCGATACGAGACGCTCCCTCTAGAGGATCGCGGAAATTGAAGAGTTGGCTAGTCGAACAAGCATTTTATATGTTTGTTGACATGACGAAGCTGAAAGTCACATATTGTGTTTCCCCGATTGTTTTCGTGCTAATAATATGAATTTTATGACGTATTAATTTGATTTGTTCCAGTAATTTTGATTTAAAAACCAATGTACTGAAACGATTTCAAAAAATAATTATATTGGACCACTGCTCACGCCCTTTTGCCATTCTTCAACACATACCACCTTTGAAATATCACCTGCCAAACAAAAAAAAAACATCAAAATCAATTCATAATTGGCGGAGTAATCGCGTAATATACATATTTAAAAAGACATACAATCGAATTGAGAACCTCCTTTTTTAAATTCGGTTGATTTTAAAAATGGACCAGTTTATAGTTACGCCCTGTACATTAGCATAGCACACATGGATAGTTAATTTAGTTGATCTGTATTCCCTAGCACGTCTTACGAAGCTCGTTCGTCTGAAAATTAAAGGGATGCTAATGAAATAGTTTGATTATAACAAAAAATTCCAAATACGATACCAGCTCGCTTTGCCGACGCTCTTTTCTCAGAAAATGTCTCGTTAAAGTTGTTAAGGGTATTAGTATCTGGTTATTGAATTATAACGCTAACAGCCTCTTGAGGGCAAATGCTGTACAACATCTTTAGTTCAATTATCTTTAATAATTCGTTTTTTTTTGTTGTGTCTCTAAATTATATTCGTCGTCGTCGTCGTCGTCAGCCATAAGACGTCCACTGCTGAACGAAGGCCTCCCAATAGAGGGGTGTTGCCATAATCTCCACGCTTGGCAGGCGGCTTGGGGATCGCAGAATGCTCACCACCGTTAACCAAAAGGACGCTGCTGCCCGTCCTCCGGTGGGTCTGGTTGCAGTTTAAGGACATACCCAGGTCCAGCAGGATTATATTCAGTGGCGAGTGTATCTTTTTTTTCTATCCAAGTGTGCTTCATCATAGATCCCATCTTGTAGTGGTTGGACTCCACTGCAGAGTCCTACTGGGGAAGTACCACACCTTTGTCAGTTATTCAACCGCCAAGCAGTATTGTGCAAGCATTACTGTGTTCCCGTTTGAAGGGCAATGTTACCAGAGATATTACTGGGTATGATGAGATTTAACATCTAATATCTCATGGTGACGAGCGCAGTGCAGTGCGGCGCAGGATTGTGTTCGCAAGTTCATAATTCTAGTACTGCTACTGTTAATGGCAGGCGTGACGCTTACCACCAGGTAAACGTCTTGCTCGTCTCGTCAATTGAATGTATATAAAAAAAAACTACCTCATGATGATGGTGAAACGAAAGGCTGTTACACATAAATTTAACTTGGTTCTGATAGTTCCACCCACATAAAAGGAAAAGCCCTACTTCTTGGGTAGAACGGCTATCAAAACAATGTTGTAAAGCAATTGTATGGACTATGGAAAACCGTTGTCGCCAGTTTCACACATAATTGTATAAAAAAACGACAACGAAAAAATGCCAATCAATGGTCACGCATTTGAAGTAAAACACTCGAAATGCCATTTTGCAACAGATTAAAAATGATCTAATTACGAGGCTATGTGGTTTGGTATGCTACGCGTCTATTTAAATTGTCTTTTTGAGTATTCTCAGTGTAAAAACATGTATAATGTGTATTAGTAGAATTTACATTAACCGCATGGCACGCGGCCCGTCATATATCCGTTCTATTCACTTCTCTCTTCAGTGGTTCCACCTACAAAATACAAAACGAATAGTTATTTGTTAAACAAGGCTGCAAAGTTGTTTTTTGGCTCGAGTACTTGTATTGAAACCTGAGCAAGCGAAGTATTGTAGGATTGAACCACAAGCGAAGCGAGTGGCTCAAATATAGTTACTATAGTATCCTGAGCGTAGCTATTTTCTATAACAACAACCGTCAGCCATGTCAGAGGCCTTCGGGCGGCTCATTAACTCTGGCGGACGGCTGAAACGGCGACGTGAACTCACGGCGACGTGAACTCTAACGGCTGGAATACTATAGCTGCTATAATAAAGCTATACTGCTATACGAACTTACTTACTTACTTAGCGTAGCGAGGGTTTCAGAATAACTTTTTTTTAATGGCTACTGCTTCTTTCTTTAGTAAAAAAGTTGCCAGGAACAGTGAGGGAGGAGTCCATGAAAGAGGACCGAAAAGAAGTATAATAAATTCTAGTTGATAAAAGACTGAACAGAAGAATGAAAACCTTGAAACGAATGTTATTGGATTTTATGAAAGTAGCCAATGCAAAAATTTCATTAGTATTTTTTTCTTTGGGTTATTGTTCGGAAAATATATTAAGCAGTATGTCAATCAGAAGCAGAACTTTGCATAGTTACTGCAACTTACTTTTATTTACTTACTAAACTACTTACTTTATTTATTAGGCAGAAGACAACTAAAAATATTTTTGTTTTTTGTGCAATTGAGTCGCGAGACGAGCGAGACGGTCGCCTGGACGTAAGGCATCATGCTTGCACATAACAGAGCAGTGCCAGAATTGTAAACTTGCTATTACAATCCTGCGCCGCACAGCACAGCGCTAGTCACCCTGAGATATTAGATGAGGAGCATATTAGCACGCACTGCTTGGCGCTTGAATAACTGACAAAAGCGTGGTACTTCCCCAGGCGGACCCTGCAATAGATTTTTACCACTACATACAAATGAGCTTGAATGAGAGAGATTTTATTAGCCAAGCTCTAAGCCGCAAGGACAAACAGGAGAGTCTATAATTATAAAATTAAATAGTTGAATCGGACTACATACAACACCAATCTCAAGCAAACGAGCACAGAAGTTACAGATTTAAAAATCTACGGTATTTGAAAAACTACGGCCGAGAGGACAGGTATATAAATGGGTATATAGCCAAAGACCGAGAGACAACATAGGGCTGCATTGAAGAATATTTATATTTGTACATTTCCCAATATCGATTCCAGTCAGATAGCGCCAAGTTTAATGGAACACAAAGAATAACTTAAGAGTAGTTTAGATAATAAGATACACTGCCAAGCGAAACACACCTCACCCTCACTACCAAAGAGAATTTAACTGCTCACCACAGCTAGGAAAAAGCTAGACGTAGAAAAAAAACAAAAAAAAACAATTGCATGTTTTTTTTCCATGCAGTCATCGTGCTGGCCAGTGCAATTTTTCTAAAAATGAGGTTAGCGCACTGGCATGAACTAAGTATTAAAGAATTTTTAGTGGACTAGCGGTAAACAAAATCTTTCCACACTAAGTAGCGGATAAAATGCATTTTTGCACTCAGATTTGAATAATAAACAGAATCTTTTCGAGATTGTGAGCACGTAGTATTTACTTTCTCTATGCTTGTGAGGCTTAGAGAGGATCTAGCTCTCTCTCATCTAATCAAATTTGTGAGGTGAAAACATAATTATACTCGTACCTACAGATTTATTTTAAAACAGCACAATTTGTTTGTTACACAATCCGGCAAAATGGTTTAAAAGTTGTTCAAAATTATGAGCGCTATAATATTCTATTAGAATCTAGGATATTAAACCAAGAACAATGTTCTAGGACAGTGGTTCCCAAAATTGACTGGTCAGCAACCACCCTACAGAAACTTTCGAATTCGGGCCACACCTCTTGGTTTTGATGAAGAAAAATGAGTCCTACAATATCCTAGATCTAGGATATTATTATTATTAATGTAGCAGTCATTTTTCTTCATCAAAATCAAGAGTGAGTCCCGAATTCGAAAGTTTGTGTAGGCGTTTGTGTGTGGTGGGTCGTTGTCCAGTCAGTTTTGGGAACCACTGTCCTAGAACATGGTTTTTGATCTGCCGAAACACTTTACAGAACTAAAAATGTTCAAGAAATTAGTATTAGTGATTTTTATTTTTATTATGCTTTGCCCTATAGCCGAGACGTTCCACGTCATTAGCAGCTAATGAGTTCTATAGTTCTAGTCTATTAAATAATAGTTAAGACTAGCTAGTATAGCTCATTCAATTTCTATGTTTCCGACAGTCTTAGCAGGCACTCATTGTCGCCGGGTATTGTGTCCTGCAGTATAACTTACTTGGTTCTACACGAGCTTTTGTGTCGTGTCAATATTGACACAAAAGCTAGTGTTGGACTTATGTAGGACACAATGGGACTGACTAGACGGTGGACTTAAAGGCGTTACTCATTTTTCCCCTTTGCTTCTGAGAGGATTATGGCGTCATGCATTGAGCGTTTAAATGTATAACATTTATTTTCATTACCAAGTTATCATGTGAATATTGCGGAATAGCTAAACAAGATTAACTAGTGGTTCACAGTGTGTGAGTGGTGAGCTCACAACCCCATATCCTCCAAGCTTCACATCAATTTGGCTCATATTTGAACTTGGTAATAACTCGGCATTTGCATGAATAACTTGCTTACAAAATTTCAAAAAGATCGGATCAACGGTCATCGTCAAACAATCACATAGGTATATAATAACGCTAGATCCTCCAAATAATAACACATACTTACATACAAAATCCAACTTGTCCCACTAAGAGACCTTCGCTTCGTTTACTACATAACAAACCTCAGATCTGAGCATCTGAGCATCATTTCTGACGAATTAAAAAGTAAAATGTCATCAAACGGTAGCAATGTCAAAAATCGAGATATTAAGAAAGCTTCTTGATTGCTTCTATGAACTATCATAATAATAAACCCGAAAATGGTTAAAATACAAAGAATAATATTTTGTGTGCTCGCGTACGTGTTCTGCTATTGGACTACAATTGTAAAAGCAGTGTTTGTGTTATTGGGGTTCTTTTTGTGTATGTGGGTGAAGCATAGGATGTCTCAAAAACGTAACGGATGGCGCTCAATGATCAATTAGGTACGAACGTAAGTGTAATTCTCAAAAAAACTGTCCAATTAATCCTGTGTGAGTATAGATAGTAACGACGTTTGCCAGATACTGCTTCTGCTTCAGCGTATTAGTAAAATATAATACGCTTTTTAAAATAAAATAAAAAACAACTGAACCGATTTGGATAAACTTGATACGGGACTATCTCTGAAGTATTACCTACCAAACAAAAAACGAAACATTAAAATAAGTTCATATTTGGAGGAGTAATCGCGTAACATACATACAAAAAAAAAACATACCGTCGAATTGAGAACCTCCTTTTTTGAAGTCGGTTGAAAATTAAGAGGCCGTAGGCTGGTCAATGTTCATGTTCTAGAATGGAGATCACGACTGGCAAACGTAGTGTAGAATTCCGTGCGAGACTCGATGGAAGTGATATACATATTTTATGATAGAACAGCTGGTGAAGTCTGGAAGCGATAACTCGAAAGTCAGGCTGAATGATGACTATATAAGGTCATGGGCGTATATAAGGTTGTTTAAGGGGTCCGGACCCCCCCCCCCCCCTGCTATAGCTATGCCCGTGCTGATTATGATAGACAAATTATATTGACTGCTGATAGAAAAGCTTTTCAGCATTAGTACAGTAGCCGCCAAACAAGTTGTCAAATAGGGTAGAATGACTGATGTTTATATCGTTGAAACCAATAGCATTGATGAAGAATTTAAGTAAATATAGAAAGTTTAGTGAAAAAATTATTTAAATCGAATCAGTTAATAATGTTCTGATATATGAGTGTTTAAAGTTTTTGTTAGAGACAACTCTGTCCCTTTCCCACAAAACAAAAAACGACGTCACGCCTTACTCGTCAGAATATAATTTATATGGTGTACTGACTAGTGACGTCACGATTTGCTGTTTCGTCTCTCTGTCTAGCATGATATTAAAATGCTTATAAGTTGCTTATTTTTGATCAGATTTTCATTTTCTTTTCATTAATCAGCTATATTTATGGGCCACATTTTAATAGGAGAATAAAAAAAAACCAGTCATCTAGCCTATTGTCAGCATGGAAAAGGTGAGCCTACGCAGATACGTGTACACCACTGAAGAAAGCAGAGGTAGGGCCTTCGCTTTACTGCGGTGAACACTTCCGTGCAGTATATTTGGCAAGTTGAATGACAAGTAATTATTTTTTTATTTCTGCGCATCCCCACTTTTTGACAACTTGCGAGGCGATTACTGTATTTAACTTTATTTTACTTGTTCCACAGGTAGAAAATGAAGGTGGAGAAAAGACCGGCTCACCAGCCCTGCCGCTTTGTCCGTCGGGCCGACCTAACATGGAATTCGAACCGTTGTTGGTTGAAGGTACGTAAAACAATGTGTCTCTCGTCGATCTGTGGATCCAGAAACGTCCTTTTCTCAACGTTTATAGGTATAAAAAAAATAAGGCATTTTTCTGCTGACACACATTTTTAGACTAGATTAGATAGATTAGATTAGATTATTTTTTACTAGCCTCTGAGATCATTACACAACATTATTACATTTGTCATCACGACGTTCGACTTGGTGTCCTACGACCTCCTATAGAGCTTGCTCCATAGGTCGTAGGACACCACGTCAAGTCATAGGGCATAAACTTGACTCAGGAACTTGTTACCATGATCCAATATTGGTATGCGCGTCAGTTCAACAGTGTCCGATGGGCGGGGGCTATGTCGGAGCCATATAAATTTGAACGCGGTGTCAAGCAAGGCGGGTTAACATCTCCAACCTCTATATGAACGAGCTGATAGTCGCGCTCAGTAGACAGCACGTTGGCTGTCACGTTGACGGAGTTTGTGACATCAATCTGAGCTACGCAGACGACATGGTGCTGCTGAGCGCCTTAGTTTGTGGTCTGAGAAGGTTGATACAGATGTGTGAGTAATACGCATGTGGCCACGGTTTAAAATACAATGTTACAAAAAGTCAGTGCATGGTTTTTGGTACCTATACTTATTGGCGTTTGGACGCTTATTTTAACGCGCGAAATCGCTTTGGACTGCGGAAAAATACTAGCGTTTGATTTGTCGTAACGTCTATGTTTTAATGCGCTGAAATTTTGCCCTATACTGCGTCATGGGCTTTCTAATGCATAAATTACCTACTACAAACGAAACGAACAATGTCTACGTACGAAACGAAACGTCTATTCGGTACGACTTTGTTAAATATTGTATTTAAAAAAAACTTTATCTTCTTCTTAAGTGGTACGAGTATTCAAATGAAACAGACGCAGTTTACCGACATTCAGGTGATATGTTTGAATTCTATCAGGGGAGCAAAATAGTTAATTAGAATTATGTTCCAAATCTAAACACACTCATGCTCTAGAGAATGGACCATCGAAACTGAGGACTGGTCTATCTGGAAGAATAGAAAGAGACCGTGGAACGGCAAAGAGACTTTCAAGTTAATAATAAAATAAGCAAATAATAAATTATTCCGTCTCAAACTACAAATAATGAAATTTCAACACGCCCGTCATCGCATCGCCTGGAACTCACTTGAGAGGTTTGACTTCAGAAATTAATAAGCATTAGTTTGAATTTTAAACATGACATTTAGATTAATTCTTGTATTCAAAGATGGTAGTAGCCTCGCAAATACTACCTACAGCCGCGGTGGATCACGGTCAAGTCTAATTCATGCTTTAGTAAAATGTGGTGGCGACTTTACTAGAAGCATCTAAGTTTTAAAAACAACGCGAAAACAGCGACAATGATAAGATGAATGGACGGGAAATAAGCAAGAAGATGTAAGTAAGAATTTCTCACCACTAATTTCTTTTTTTTCTGATTTTCACCACATGCACGTAGCGACATTCGTTAATTCGCGCCATTTCATCTTTCCTCCTAGGAGGATTATGGCGTCGCACTTTGTGCATTTGCCAGTGTCAAGTATTAAATTTATTTGTATCAAGTTTTTGATAATTTTCAAGTTGTTTGAGTCTGAGTCACAGTCAGTGCTGTCACACTTAGTAAGTCAGAGTCAAGTCCAGTTATGCTCTGGACTTGACTCTGACAGTTATAACTAATAAAATATACCTATTATAAGGATTATAGGCAATCACCATAAAAAGTTTTCATTTATAGAAAGTTTTCACTTTCCCGCGAAAACGTCAAGTTAGCCAGTTCTACGACACTTACTAAGGGATGCACCATTCATCATTATCATGGAAAAATCCACCCCTGAACGAATTCCACCTTTTTTTTAAATAAAATCATTTTACGAGACGAGCAAGACATTCGCCTGGTGGTAAGCGTCACGTCAACCACTAACAGTATCAGTGCTAGAATTGTGAACTTGCGAACACAATCCTGCGCCACACTGGACTGCGCTCGTCACCCTGAGATATTAGTTGTGAAATCTCTTCATACCCAGTAATTTCTCTGGTAGCATTGCCCTTCAAACTGGAACACAGTAATAATTATAATATAATACTGCCTCGAGTGTGATGACCAACATAGCGCACTTTGTATCATAATGTGCTATTATTATCTTAATTTATCATTATACTTGAGGCCATAAAAGAGCCAAGAGTGTAATTAGTAATAGCACACGCGTCCCATACGACAACGTTCATCACACTTGCGAGGAAAAAAACTCTTTTTGATAATAATTTACCACAGAGCAAAAACGACAACGAATATTTTTGGAAAAATGGCGTACAAACCAGCGATGCGCACGCAGGAGAATTTTTCTTTAGCCGCATATAAACTCTTTGGTAGTATTAAAAAAAACTCTCTTACCCGACTAGGTATATTAAACATAAATCATAATTTGCAGCCAGGTACAAACGTAACTTAACCGGATTATACCTATTAATAGCACTAGTGCTGTATTGTTAAGTAAAAAGCACGCGTTGTGATATCATGAATTACGAGCCTAAAACCAGCGACAATGATAAGATGAATGGACGGGAAATAAGCGCACTGATTTTGAAGACTAAATATTGAGCGCCGACTCTCCACTCGCTTCAGCCATACTCTGCCTTTGCAACATGCGAGCCGTACGATACGACAATACAAACTTCTAATACACGTACATGTGTTCTCTTTTTGTCATGCAGTAATTAGATTCGCTATCTCTATTTTCCGGAAAATGTAATATGCATACTTTTAGCTAGGTATGCTTGAATGTGTTGTCTTGTTAATTTTGATCGATTTGCAAGCGCAGGGCCCGTCCATTCCATTATCATCGTCGCTGCCTAAAAAAGACGTAATAAGATCCGATTTACGAGCAAGTGTGATAAAAAAAACTATACGAATGGTGAAGTATCGGGAGTTCGTTTCACAGCAAAATCAAAGAAATAATCCTGTAAATAAATAACCATAGAATAGCAAACTTTGTTCCCGTATTGGACTCGCATAAGTTGGTATCGGAGCTTAACTCTCTGAGTTCTAAACTATGAATGAAGTCTTGTACTAATACCCAAGACTCATGAACTATCTTGGAGCTGCGATATCTTGCTAGACAAATTTGGAGTACATGGGGGAACTTTGGATCAAGTTTGCAATAAGGGATGCTTACTACAATAATCTATCTAGTTATTATATGTAAGTCGTCCTATACAATTCCCGCGTATTTTTTTTGAACTTTTATTGGAACTTTATGTGGTTGAAGACAGCGACAATGTTAAGATGAATGGACGGGAAATAAGCGCACGGATTTTGAAGACTATGTGTTGAGCACCGGCTCTCCACCACTTCAGTCGTACTCTGCCTTTGCGACATGCGAGCCGTACGATACGACAATACAAACTTCTAATACATGTACATGTGTTCTCTTTTTGTCATGCAGTAATTAGATTCGCTATCTCTTTTTTCCGGCAAATGTAATATGCATACTTTTAGCTAGGTATGCTTGATTGTGTTGTCTTGTTAATTTTGATCGATTTGCAAGCGCTGGGTCCGTCCATTCCATTATCACCGTCGCTGGTTGAAGTGTGTGTTCGCTCTAAAATCTCAAGAAATTACAGACTTAAGAGCGAATACCAAACGTTTTTATTACTAAACTATTTATATCTAATTGTTTTACCTGCGTTATTTTTACTTTACTTATCTATATTTTTCCAGTACAAAATGTATCTAAATTCGTGCTTATAATACACTACTAGTATCAGTTTTGATAGTGAACCTTTACCACGTTTGGTTTTTGAAAGCCTGTCGACCTTGTTTTATTGAGACAAACATTATATTAAGTACCCTCAATAAACTAATAATAATAACTACTGCAATACGAAATACGAATACTGTACTGTGTGTACTGTATGTATTTACGAAAAACATTGTATACAAAGTATTCTATCGGATATCTGGTTCCCATAATACAAGCTTTGCTTAGTGTGGGACTAGATGGCGCTGTGTGTAATAAATGTCCCCCAATATTGATTTATTGATTTATTTTTATTTGATACACAATTACGTATAGTCTGTCAAAACAATGACTTCAAAACAGGAGGTTCTCGATTCGACTGTATGTCACGCGATTACTCCGCCAATCATAAATTGATTTTGATGATTATATTTTGTTCGGTATGTTATGGTCCCATATACATTTTATTGCAACCGGTTCAGTAGTTTCGTTTTTAAATCAAAATTACTGGAATAAATCAACATAAATGGAAAGTATGAAAATGTAATCACTGTAATCGAAATTTAAGTCAGTTTTTTTAAAGCGTTTTATTAATAAACATGAAACTTGTCTCATTTAAGTATATATAGGGTTCTAATCAGTTAGCATCGTTTTAAGGGCATATTCTGTACATCAAAACAAACAACTTTTACTATGGGGCCAACATAGAAAACGCAAAAAAAACAGCTGTTACATGCATTTTGCACAAGGTCGATCAACTTTTTGTATGGAACAGCTGATAAGTTTTTTGCGATTTCAATGTTAGCCTCATAGTAAAAGTCGTTTGTTTTGAAGTACAGAATATGTCCTTAAGGATGCTAACTGATTAGAACTAACCCTGTATAGACAGTATAAGAACAACAAACATATTAGCTACCCTCCATGAGTAAGCCTCGAGTCTCAAGTCGCAGGCGTTTAGCTACTTTGTTTTTCATTTGATGAAGTGGAAAAAGCCGCAACACAACGTCGAGCCGACACTAAGCCCGCTCAGTGTTAATCTCCCCTAATCTTTTATTTAAGGTGACTCTACAGAGAATCAAATTGTATTATTCGTTGATGCGAGGTGAAACAGTGTTTCGCATTGTTTAATCAACATACTTACTAAAAGTTTTATACACATTACCTTTACCGTTGTCACAACGTTGCAGTGGTTTGAAAGGTACTGTAGCTGACTTTCAGATGGCATAAATGAAGGTCGCTGGCAACAAGCCATAATAAAAAAATATTAAAAAAAACTACTGCACTGCAAAAAAAAAATTGCAAGGATTCTAACGATACCCCATTCTTCAAAATTATACCTACAAGTTATGGTGGACCTGGGTATGTCCTTATACTGCAACCAAACCCACCGGAGAACAGGCAGCAGCGTCCTCTTGGTTAACGGTGGTGACCATTCTGCAATCCCCAAGCCGCCTGCCAAGCGTGGGGATTATGGCAACACCCCTCTATTGGGAGGCCTTCGTCCAATAGTGGACGTCTTATAGCTGACGACGAATGGTGGGAAGCATACATGAACCCTGAACACATTACACTCCTTTTTGTGGCAGAATACAGAATTAATGAGACTTCACCAATTCAGTTGTTAGTTTGATCTAGGAGCCAGATACAAGCATAGATATAGAATTTTTAATTTTTTTTTATTATTTCTTCTCATTATAATGCTAAAATAGTAGTATAATGTAAAAGTAAGCCATTGGTTTTGCATTTAAATGTGTTAAGGCAGAGGAGTATCTTTACTCTAATATACGTCCGTGGTACAAAAATAACGATTCACGTATTAAGGCCTCTTCAGACTTCGCTACAAAATACAACATTAATATAAATCTCAAAATGCCAATCCTGCTTGTCTGGCGTGTGGTACCAGGGGGGTGTCACTCCGCAGTTTACGTATGTTCGGCCGGCGCTCCGTCCGGGAGGACAATGCAAGGCTGAAGTCAGTGGCCGCCCGCACGCTAGCCTCGTCGCACGTAACAGAGCATACGTGATAGAAAGAGAGCGGTATATCTAAGTGAATATAGCGAGCGGTATCCAGCGCTGTGAGAGTTGAATTGCTGCTTTATTACCTAGTTGATAGAGTCCTTATTTTTTTCAATTCCTTTGTGGAGTTAACTTTCTGTACGTTGTACTATTATTTATTCTGTGGTAGTACTACTAGATATTCTGTCATTGTGGCCATACATCAAAACTCAATACTTTATTGCAAACATTATGTAACTTATATAATACATGCAGATCTTTTATTAACACAATTTATGGAGGTAATGACATAATGACCCCATTGGGGTATAGCAATATTGTGCGGAGCGGCTCATTCTATTCCGTTGTTAATACATTTATCTGTAAAGAATTCGTTTATTGTATAGTAACATTTCTTGACTAGTATTTCTTTAAGCACTTTTACAAATTTAGCCTCATCTTCCATGTCTTTAATCTGAACAGGAAGTTTGTTAAATATTTTAATTGCCATCGAGCATGGCCGCATACAGGTGCATATAAACTACCACAGTGTAACAAATACCTGACATTTTGTGTGATATTATTAATTTATTTAGTAAACATAGAAAAAGAATGTAATAACATTAGATTAAAATTGTATATACATATTGCAGATCTGTATCACATTAAAATATCGGAATTAAATAGTCACTAGAGGAAATTACAATTAGTGATTAAAATTAAAAGTGACGTACACAGTCAAATTGAGAAATAAAATTGAAATTGCATTGAAAATTGAACCGTGAATTATAAACTTAGTGCTAATTAATGTAATAATAGTAATATTTTGCTATACACAGCTATACATTTGTGTTGAGTTGGATCTGAGGGAACCAAATTTAATATTATTCAAGTCAAATTGTAAAGGCCAAACTAGGGTTTTAAGTTGAAAACTAAAATATTTTTTAATTGCCTTTGAACATAATATAACTTTAGATGGAATATATCGATGTGTTTGTTGGGGACGAGAATCTCATTGTATTGGCGGCTCATTCTGAAAATAGGGTTATAATAAGACGTATTATTGGAGAAAACTTGTAAACTAAAGATATTGTAGTTGCGATTACGAGACCTGAAACGAGTGTTGAAGTGAGAAAGAAGAGTTCGGGAGTCAATGTTTGTAATTGTAATAGTAGCGAGAACATTTTCGTCGTATCAAAATCTTCTGCGGCTAGTACTAATTGTTATAATCGTGTCCACAAAAATCTATACAGATTATAAATATATATATACTCGAAAAAAATACAAAGACAGACTGGATACTCACATAACAGCCCAGGAGTTGTTAAACGTGGATGTAGACATCAAAAGGCTAAAAAGATGGCATTGAACTTGAAGAGCGAACATAAATAATCCTTATAGGATGATTCCCATTGGGGAGTCACCTAATAATTTGAAGCAAGAAAATCTGATTATGACTGTTACAAGTCGATGGCAGAAAAAAGAAGAAAAGAAAAAAAATATGTAAATATTTTTATACTATAATAGAGCAAAACTAATGAACGATTTTCCATACACGAATTAAAAAAAAGTCGTTTCCTTCAACTCGACATATAGCGCAGACTAAACGTGCCAGACAAAAACAGCATACTATTTTTGAAAGGTGACATAAGAAATAAATTTAAAAAAAAAACATTGACTGTCCCTTGACTGGCACCTATAAATTTCTTTGACTGGCACGTCTGGATTGCGCAGTCAGAGACAATGAGCTTCTTTTTGTTTCATTGCCTGTCAGAAAATTTCCCATTCTTACAGAGTTTTAAAACAATTGAAAACGATATCTAGGTTAGCCATAGAGTAAAACTGGGATAAAATTAATGATAACAACAGGGTGTTTACAATGATAAATCAATAATTTTAACCGTAAATATATAACCGTATCGTCGACAATTGACCTTAACCTTGTAAAGAGGTAATGCTGGAATTGCTAGATTAAACTAACTTATTTGTATGTGTGGGATATACTTTTCTAGACACTTCACAATGTTATGCCGTCAACTTTGCATGAGCTGTCAAATGTCAAACGTATCATTTTCAACACTAGGCTAGATGACTGGTTTTTTATTATCCTATTAAAATGCGGCCCATAAATATAGCTGATTAATGAAAAAAATAATTAAAACTGATCATAAATAAGCAACTTATAAGCATTTTAATATCATGCTAGACAGAGAGAAGGTTATGACGTCACTTCTCTGTACACCATATAAATTCTATTCTTACAAGTATTGCGCACAGATGCGTGACGTAATTTTTTGTTTTGCGGGAAAGGACAGAGTTTTCTCTACCAAAAACTTTAAACGCATATAATATCAGAACATTAATAATAGATTTAAATTACTTGTTCAATAAACATATTATATTTACTTAAATTCTTAATCAAAGCTATTCAAATTCAAATTCAAATTCAAATCCTTTTATTTCGACTAATTTTTCAAGTCATATTGAATTTTAAGTTCATATTACAATTCAAACATATATAAATTACAATATTATGTTAAAACTATTATTATCATTATTATCCCTACTCCTTTTAAATAATTATGCCAAATAAAATTATACCTAATTCAATTCAACAAACAAAATTCAAAAATTTATTCAATATTAAAATTACTAATTCAGAAAATAAAGTCATTAGCCAGTACATGAATCATGTGACAATGGTTCATGTACTGACAGTCAAACCGATTTGAGAATGCTTTCAGGATGCTGCTAGGGCTGGCCCGGACTCTGCGCACCAGGGACGTGCATCGCTTGCGCATGGTGGCGTAAAAGCAATCGACGCGCCACCCTGCGAACATCCCTGATGCGCTGCAGCGCCAGGGCAGTCCCAACACCACCCTAAAAGCATTATTATATTGCACACGGAGGGCGTTGTACTGTTTTTGCGTATATGCCACCCACAGGCCGCAAGTGTAGAAGGACGTGCAAAATGCCTTGAAAAGAGTTATTTTGACGCCCGTCGAACACCGAGCAAATCTGCGGGCTATCATATTAGCTCTCACAGACAACGCCCTCCGCTCCCTCTCAATATCTACATCGTCCTTTAAGTCAGAGGTTACTATATGCCCGAGATACTTAAAATGCTCAACCCTAGAAATAGCAGTCCCGTTTAGTTTAATGCATGGTATGATATCTGGGCACTTGTTCCCCCTGGCTCGAAAGACCATGTATTCGGTCTTCTTTGTATTATATAACAAGCCATGAGCGCATGCATACTCCCCACATACCGCCAACAGTTTGGTCAGGCCGCAGACCGAAGCACTCAACAGCACCATGTCGTCCGCGTAGCTGATATTGTTGACGCAGATGTCATCAATATGGCAGCCGACACGAGTGCTGCTAAGCTGTTCTATTAGGCCGTTGACGTACAAGTTGAAGAGCTTCGGCGAGGTTAACCCCCCCTGCCTTACCCCGCACTCCAACTTGTACGGCTCCGACAGCGTCCCAGACCACCGAACGACATTGACCTGGTTCAAATACCAATACTTAAGAATCTGCACTAGTTCTATAGGCATTGAAATATCGCTATTATTGGTTTCAACGATATAAACATCAGTCATCTACCCTAGATGCTCGATCGCGTGGCCGAACATGAGACAGCTATACATTACCGCCATTGTCCACTTTAGATAAACGTATGCTAACTATGCACTTCCCTGCACTTTTAAAATAATTTTCAAATCTTGTAAATCATTATTTTCTTGATAATGGTCCGATCGTGTTGTGACAAACGCCGCCAAACGGCCACAAATGAAACGTGACAAACGTCACGGCGACGGTGACTAAGAAGTATTTTCTCTCACTTTATTATCAAAGTTCGTGATCTTGTCATCTCGCTCGCTTTCACGAACACGAAGTGACGGCGATGTCTAAAGACGTCATTGCTTTCAACTGACTCAAAAACAAAATCCAAACGCAAAATCCGTATTAACACAAACATTAACAGAGTGCCTAGTGCGAGTGTTACAAAATTATTCCGAAAACTTCACCATCGCGTGAACAAATTTTCGATTGATATTGTAGTAAAGTATATTCGAATTTACGCGTCGAACTGTCAAAATGCACGTTCGCACTCGCAAAACGCTTGAAACGACCAATCAGGAGCGCCAACGTTTTCATTTTTGAGTGAAGTTCTTGCTCGATGGTCGATAGCGACGACGTAAAAAAACTCACACTCACATATTCTGTTTGATATGTTTGACACTAGGTGGCGCTTCTCTTATTTCATACAAATTGTAGTTTACGTTAACGTGAACGAATACGTAAACGCTCTTGGAAAAACTGGCACTAGACACTCAGGATAGCCTGCTTAACAGTTAATGTTATGAAAATCCACTGCGCGATCCTTATGCGCTGATTATACATTCCGGCAGAAAGAAGGATCGTAGCAAAGTATGAAAGACATCTTTAGCCAGATTTATAGCGCTTAACCCTCGGGAGTCACGCAATGGAATATACCAGGATCTCATTTTCTTTGATGTAAACAGAACACGGAAAACGCGGTATTAATACAACATGATTATGATTATTATGGCGTTAGCAACGCGATAGGGGTATGATTGTTATGGTGATTTACGAGGATGTATATTTTATTGTTTTATTACGTGTAGTGCGTGGTAGTGACGTAGACTGACTTTCCATAGACTACCGATAGTCTCGATCATAAACTCGTCAGGGATAAAAAAAAAAAAATAGTCAAAAATAATCTCAGCTAGAGTCTCTGTACCACATACCATGCAATTCAGATGTATTTGAATCTAGAGTAAATGAGTTAATTTTAGGTAAGCGTGCTCCATCCTAGACCACACCATTGTTTACCACCATGCAGGGTGTAGTCAAACGTAACCCCATTCTCAATAGAAAAACCAATCACATAGTCGCTTTTCAGCAGTTGAGTTGGTGGTCAAAGGTCTTTGTAGTTCGGGTATATTCATAGACATTCGAAATCATTGGGCTTATTTTGATTTAAAAAAACTGATCAAGCTAAAATTGTGCACTAAAGATTGTGTACTGGTACATAATATACATATGTATTGTAATTACTAAATAAAAAATTGTGTCGCTTTATTGGCTGTTTTAAATTCTTAATGCATAATGCATCATGACTAAAAACTTACAACTCGTTACCGTTGCAAAATATGCAGGTCATTAAAAGTAAGACAGACTATATACAACGGCACTCGGACGTTATTTGACTGTTTTCATTTTTCACTGATTTTGACTCTTTAGATATTAGCTCAATGCCTGGCTGCAATGTTTCCGAGTAGAATAAACCCCTACATAATTATGCCCGAAGAATAAGTCCAATGGCGTAGGTACACGAATACACGAATGCACCAACCCCCATCGAGGCAACGTTACATAGCGGAGTATCATTCAAATACCCTACGAATAGGCCTTATGTTTTGCTGAGGGACGTTACAGGTTGAAATATGAATTATTAGTAAAAATATGATATTTCACTGCAAGGCAATCCTAGGTTATCTACCTATCTTTTGAATCCAATCACACAACACACAGATGCCATACCTACCGAGTCAACTGCAAATAAACAAAAGATATTAACAAAATTTACTAAAAGCAAACATATGTACTCGCACATTTTCTTTTATCGGCACCTGATGCCGATGTGAAATATCGTGCAATATTACAACCCTACCTTGTATAAATTGGGTACCGTTAACGTTGTCGAGAAACCGTATGAAAATCGAAGGGCCCGTGCGCGCCATATTTACGGCCCCACCCCACACGCATATCGAACGTGCGGTCGCATAATATTCAACACTTTATCGCACTTAATATTGTTTTTCCCTGTAAATCAAAACTCTTTGCGGCATTCAATATTTCAGGTAATATTTTTTGGCTTTTTCGTTACACGGTTTTGATAGTGAAATATGACAACAGTGTGTATTTTTTTAAATTCATTGCCTTTTTATATTTCACAAAAATAAATTTGGTGTTTGGCTTCAATAAGTTCATTGAAATTTACGTAAGGAAAAACCCTTGCATAGGACTGGATTTTCGATGATGGTAAATATATTATTAATAATTTATTTATATTACTATATTAAAATTATATACAATTTAATTGATATATTTTCATTAATGCTGTTGAAAAAGACTTATAATGTCAGGAATGATATTGTTATATTTTTTGGAAGAATTTTGGCCATTTTGTATTTACATAAATTTTGCACGTCCAATAAGGGCTGAATATAGTGAAACAATGTAGTAGGTACATAGAAATAAACTAAACTCTCTACCTACCTATATTCAAGCAGTGTTAAGCAAGACGCAGCTGCACGCGCTTCGGGCTCTGTTTTCACTCTTTGAAAAAGGTCACCGGATGTGATCGAAACTATAGTCGGAGTATCCGATTTAATTAAACGTGAGTATTCCCGTATAAATAAAACAAAAATATATTCAAGCAAATAAAAATATTTGACATTGAATTATTAAGTCCTAATAAAAATTTTGGCTGACGTGAATCCAACAATCCGCACCGTGTTGGATTATGGCCCTGTCGCCCTTTGAGGACGTCGCCCTAGACCTGTATTCTGCAGTGTTATGTTAAAAAGGCTGCATCCGACTTCATAACAATTTTATTAATTTGTGCTTTTATGCCTCCTATATATTTATGCCTGCTAATAAGTTTACAGTATTTTGGTGACTGTCCGGGACCGTGGAACTACCCAATAGCAGATGGTAGGTCCGTCGAGTTTAGACTCAATAGATTAGTTATATAAATATCGGTGGATATTTTCCACACAGCGTCATCTAGCCCCAAACTAAGCAAAGCTTGTACAATGGAAACCAGATAGATATAAAACTTATAATACATTATTTTTTGTAAATACGTATACTGCACCCAGACACAGAACAAATACACAAAAGCAAACACAATAACTCACATACATTTTTGTCCTGTGTGAGCATTAAACCCACGCCCTACAGCTCTGAAGGCAGACAATGCTACCAACTGAGCTATGAGGCAGTCAATAAAGAACACTTTGTAATCGTATGAAAAACGGGGTATTCCCGTTTTACTTACTTACTTACTGTAAGGTTTCCTTTTTGTTATTAAATAATAACCAGAAGATTAGACAATGTCTGAGATAATATTGTTCGTTTTATCGTATAATATAGGTATTATACTTATTTCAACGTTAGTACATAATTATTAGTAACTAATAATTACTAACTAATAATTATAACTAATTATTAGTAACTAATAATTATTATTGTCTTTATAATTGACCCATAGTTATTGTTTAAACATAAACTAATACGTTAATGTTTTAGTGGTATTATGAAATTATATTTTAGGGATACCAGTTTACAAAAGTTTATAACTAACAAAATGAAGAATTACAGTCTGTTTGCGGAGTTATTGTTTGAGTTAGAGATATTATCTCTGTCATAGACAATGAGCGAGTGTATGTACTTTGTGTGCCAAAATTAGCGTCAAAATGAGTTAAGTGCATTCCCTTCGAAGTTACTTTATTTAGTCTGCGCTCCGTTCACGGTACAGAACTCAAAAGAAAAATAAATGTTGCTTAAGGCTAGGTTTTCCCACGTTTCAAATAAGCTTGATCCTGTAATTTACCGTATTATCCTGTAACAGATAGGATCACATTTAGCGGAGCAAAGTCATGCAGTTATGCAAGTTCGTGTGAACTTTGATTTTTAATATTTTAAACCGACTTCAAAAAAGAGGAGGTTTTCAATTCGGTTGTTATTTTTAATGTTTTTATTACCTAAGACCTTCAACATTAATAAACCGATCTGGAGCATTATTTTTTGTTTGAATGTACTTATATACCTACAAGTAAACATTTTAGTCCCATACAAATTACATCAAAATCGGTTCAGTGATTTGGTTTTCAAATCAATATACTTAACTGAAAAAAAACTGATCAATTTTATATTCGTGAGAAGTCCAAAAAATGCTCCAAAAAATTCGCTGAATTAACAACATCTTTAGGAACTCAGCGACGGTGATAAAATTGTGCTTTAATACCTTCACATAAATGGTTGACTGAGATAAAGGAAACGTTTGTTTTTATCGGTAAGTAGAAAAAAAGTGCCACGCTTGGTTTCCATACAGATTGGGGGACATACGTTATCTATTTCGATCAATGTCTTTGAACATGATAATAAATACCCAACGACATAACATAGAGTATTATGATTGATTCACACCATAATTCACCGGTTACAGATCAAACTGCATTAGTAAGACTAAGACATTCAATTAGTATAATTATAAAAAAGTTGAAAGAAAGTGCGTGGCATTTAGGTTCCTTTATCTATGCTAAAATTACCGAGTTCTTACAGCGACGGTGATAAATTTTATCACAATCGCTGAGTTCCTAAAGATGTTGTTAATTCAGCGAATTTTCTGGAGCATTTTTTGGACTTCGCACGAATATAAAATTGATCAGTTTTTTTTTCAGTTAAGTATATTGATTTGAAAACCAAATCACTGAACCGATTTTGATGTAATTTGTATGGGACTAAAATGTTTACTTGTAGGTATATAAGTACATTCAAACAAAAAATAATGCTCCAGATCGGTTTATTAATGTTGAAGGTCTTAGGTAATAAAAACATTAAAAATAACAACCGAATTGAAAACCTCCTCTTTTTTGAAGTCGGTTTAAAATATTAAAAATCAAAGTTCACACGAACTTGCATAACTGCATGACTTTGCTCCGCTAAATGTGATCCTATCTGTTACAGGATAAGACGGTAAATTACAGGATCAAGCTTATTTGAAACGTGGGAAAACCTAGCCTTAAGCAACAAGTACATTAATATCGGCGTGTTTACTCTTCTCAAACTGTGTTATTGGTTCAGCGTATACGTACACGGTTAATAATCACAGTTGTGTTTATGAGGCTTCAAGTTAGCTCAATTAACTGCTTGCAGTTTACATTGTAAAGTGTATTTTAGTACTGCAAAGTCGTGAGTTCATCTTATATTATTCAGTAATACGAGGGCGGCACTGAAAATTTCGGGAATCAAGGAAGTGACACAACATTACTATTTAAAAATATATTTATTGCTTTTCGAAGTATTCTCCGCGAAATTTGACACATTTTTCCATACGATGGAACCAATCATTGAAGCAACCATTCCATTCGGAAGTTGGGGTCTCCAAAATGGCCGTTTTGTAGGCGTCCACAGCTTCTTCAGGTGATGAAAATCTCTGTCCACGCAATTTATTCTTTATTTTAGGGAAAGTATAGAAATCATTAGGGCTTAGGTCGGGGCTGTACGGCGGATGGTCCAATAATTCTATGTTTTCTTGCTCTAAAAACTCTTTTGTTCTGTGCGCGGTGTGAGAACTCGCATTGTCGTGATGGAGGATGATGCGGCGGTTGCAGTTCTCTTTACGGAGTTCAGAAACGACCTGTGGCAAACAAATGCTAGCATACCATTCTGCATTAACCGTTCTTTGTCCCTCAAGAGGAATAGTCGTAACATGGCCGGTTTTGGAGACAAACGTGGCCACCATTTTTTTTGCAACACTCCGTGAACGAACAATTTTTGTTGGCTTTAACTCATTTTCGAACACCCAAACTCGTGACTGGTTTTTTGTTTCGGGTTCGTACGCGTATATCCAGGATTCGTCACCTGATACGATGTTGTATACAGCATTTGAGGATCCTGCGTGGAATCTTTCGAGAGTTCTGACGCACCAAGTAACGCGAGCCGCTTTTTGCTCTTCACAGAGCGAATGCGGTATCCATCGGGAAAACAACTTTTTTACACCTAATTTTTCATGCAAGATTATTTGTATTTGACTCATGCCAATGTCTAAAGTTGCCTGAATTTCGCGGTATGTCACATGTCGATCTTCCTCAATCAGCTTACGCACAGCATCAACGTTTTCTTGGGTGACTGCAGTTTTTGGACGACCTTGACGGGGTTCATCACTGAGCTTGACACGTCCACGTTGAAATTCAGCAAACCAGCGATAAATTGTGGTTTTGGATGGGGCTTTATCACCAAATGCAGAAATCATCCGGTCAACACACTGTTTTTGTGTTAAACCACTTCGAAAGTCATAATAAATCATCGCTCTTGAATTTTCTCGAGTCAATTCCATTTTCTCAACGACTAAACAAGTTTGACAAAACCTTGTGACAAGACCGAGAATATTTTTTTAAATAAATAAATGGTATTCGATTTTTAAAACCAAGGAGTTTTCAATTAAAAAGATTTTAATATGACAGAAACAGTGGAAATATTCCATTCCCGATACTTTTAGTGTAGCCCTCGTAGGTAACCAGGTTCACCAAAGTTGTCGCGGGTTAATATTAAAAAAGTTAAAGTGTGTGCTGCGGTGGTAGAACCACGTTGTCAAAAAGCGCCGCGTAGCCAGCACAGCGTGCGCAGTGAGCCAGCGGCTTTATCATTTTCTCATGGCCTGAAAGCCTGAGACGTCCTCTTGCTGATGTAGTATTTGTGTTGAACTCAGTTCTGAGGTTCTGTGAGACTAAGCTGATTAAAACGCTTTGAAAAATTGTTCAAGTGCTTTCAAAGAAAAATCTTCGCTGTCGTATAAACGCAAACCCAGAGTGAATAGTATTCACATCTGAGCATAGACGTGGATCAGATGACGTAAAATTGCAGCAATTAACAGATTTTTAGAGTTGAACATTTTGTCGTAGGTACCTACACTTTAAGTAGGACACTTGTACCTTTTTCTTTAAGTCGTGAGTGAACGGTTTTTTCTAGAACGGCGTGTTTAACCGTAGACCGCAATCAGGCGAGATAGCGGTCAAAAAGCCTGTTAAAATAAAAATATTTAAAACCTAGTTTTCGGTATTATCAGATGTATACCAAACGAAAAGATGAAATATCATCTAAAGTTATGGCTGTACCAAAGATTGAAAACTGTCACCGCAAAATATCCATCAACAGTTGAATAAGTGAATAATTTTCCTCTGGGGTGTTACGAGACCCTACTTAGCACGCCCCCGTCGCCTTTCTACGGGTTACGTGGTAAATAAAACTTTTATGTCCTATTTCCTGGCTGTATCTAGGAATAAGGGGTTAAGGGGTACTTTTATAATTTATCCTTTTAAATTTATTGAAATAACGTCTAATGTCCGACGTTGCACAAGTTGCATTTCAAATAAGCTAAGGTACAAGCTTTACAAGCTTTGCTTAGTTCAGGGGCTAGATGGCGCTGTGTGAAAAATTACCACTGATATATATATATATATATATATGGCTTCATATTTATTTATGTACCTACCACTTTGTGTCAATAAATAAATTGATTGATTGAATTGATTGATTGATATATTATTTTATTTTATTAGTACTCAGCGTTGTGAGTTATGCATTGTAATCTTTTTCCAACCGACTTCAAAAAAGGAGTTTATTTATTTTTATGTTTGGTACGCGATTAAGTACTTCGCCTCTTTATGAATTGATTTTGATGATTATTTTTCTGTTTGGTAGGTTATAATACTTCAGAGGTAGTCGCATATATTTTATTGAAATTGATTCAGTAGTCTTGTTTTTAAAACAAAACAGCTGGAAAAAAGGTTTCATCCAGGTAATCGAACTTGAAATTGTTTTTTTTAAAGTAAGTACTTATCTAGTTTATTTTGAAACTTTTGGAAAAGATGGGCATTTTAATCTTCTGACCAACCCTATTCATATTAATATACATAAATAGCTAATACTGAATTCTATCCAAATGTATGTTTAGAAAAAAATGTTAGATATAATATAATAAAATAATAAAAATAGTATAATAGTAAATGAAAGGATTATTATAGTTCAAGCTGACTGCGGAACAACGATATAGGTAGTAAAAATATGAATAGAAAAACTTAATATCTGTCATGGTTGCCTGGAAGACATCTGCCTCACTGATATTGAGTCATCATCATCAGCCATAAAACGTCCACTGCTGGACGAAGGCCTCCCCCTTAATAGAGGGGTGTTGCCATAATCCCCACGCTTGGCAGGCGGCTAGGGGATCGCAGAAAAGGTCACCACCGTTAACCAAGAGGACGCTGCTGCCCGTCCTCCGGTGGGTCTGGTTGCAGTTTAAGGACATACCCAGGTCCAGGATATTGAGTAGTGTATACTAATTAAATAATATTAAAAAAATCTCGTAAACTAATTTAGACAACCGCTACCAATGGGAAACATTTACATAACACTAGTCACATTACTACGCTGTATGTCAATATAGTCAAAAAATATATTTGGCAAAAACGTTTTCTTACGACTGCCATAATGTGCTACAAGCTACAAACAATGTGCTACAGCTACAAACAGGAAGTCGGATAGAGTTGCAATAGTAGTAGATAAATGTGCCTTTTTTTCCAGGACCGTTTTCTTTTGCGTAGACTCTTCTAACCCATTTTGGAAACTGTTAAGCTGCGTACGGACAGCGCGTCTCTGTGTTACGCGTAGTCGGAATACGCTGTCCACGCGTACATTGGATACGCGTACGCAGCTCCTGTACTGTCCTGGACCGCCGCGAACCTGAATGCGAGGTCAATCGATCCATAGCGCTACGCAAACCCCGCCAGTCATCCGCTACAACGTCAACACGCGTGTCTATCCATGTTGGCGTCCAAATATAGCGTACCCGGGCGTGCGCGTCCCTTTTGACGCGCGACCAAAAAGCGACTGTCGGCGGCTTGCGCTGCGAGCTGTTAGCTTGCACTGTTAGCTCGCGCAGCACGCGTTCCCCAAGAGTGTACGCGTAGCTCCAAGTATGGACATGGCGTTCCAGGGCACGCGTAACCGACTACGCGTACTAATGTACGCGCTGACCGTACCCGGCTTTAGACGCCTGCATTTTAGGCACGCGTGGCGTCAAACAGACGTGTTGACATCGCTTTATCTTTGATCGCTTTATCGTATTTTTAACTTAATAATACGTTCGCGTTTAATGACGAACTCGCTGGTCACAAAGTGACGATGTCATTGGGAGACTATGGGAATTACTTGCCCCTAATATCGAAGTCCTGATTACGTGATCACATTCTTTTACTACGACTACAGTTCTACATCTATACACCAAGTAACAGGTAGGGGGCTCGTTTACGTAATTTTATTGAAGGGTCCTGTAATAAAACCTTACAGGAACTTGATTGTCGTAAACGTTATAGACCTCTACTGAAGCGATATGGGGTTCGGATCTCTTCGATAACAATATAGGACGATGCCGTTTGGTTTGATGGTGTATTAAAAGTGTATTAGATATGTTAGTAACACGCGCTCTCCGATACAAAGATGGAATAAAAATGTATCAAAACAAGATAATAGTAGGTAGAAGATACATAAGGTATCTACGTAGCTGATGACACATGAGATATTTTGGCGATAACAGTTTGAAGGTGTAAAGAATATAATAATTATTAATGAATATAAACAAAGTCAAAACTTAAAAATAACTTCAAAAAACCTAATCAAATACCCACCCCTGACCGTTCCCGGTGCAAAAGTGCCCATCACACTCGCCGCGTTGCCACGTTGAATGGCAATGGCCATCCTCTGCACCAGGAACGAACCGGAGCGAGAATCACCTGTCCTATCTATGAGCCTTTGCCCTATTTCTCTAATAAGCGACTTAGCTTCCATGCCCCAACAACCCATGGTCTCCACAGCTATAGGCACGAAGTGGTAAAGCGGTTCCATGGCGGCGTACTTTACCCTCTTTTTTCTACTGGCGTCTTCCGCGGCGGCTGACGGGGAGTGGACGGTGCGACTCAGGTGGCTGGAGGGTGTAAATAATATTTACTTTATATATGTAAATATATTCACTAAATATCACTTACTTGCGTGTTGTTAATAATCTACTTTTCATCACTAGTGTAAAAATCTGTTTCATCAGTGAAAATTAAGAGTTATGTTTGAACAGTTTGAAAATGATAAATTGATAGATGATAAAATAATAAATGTTAGGTTTTCCCGGAATATTAATGTTTTGTTTTAAATTTGGGTCATCTATGACCCATTTACCGAGTGCTAAGTGATGTTAACGTTATTAGTTTTATTTCCCAGCTCAGAGAATATTCTTTTTTCGTTGTTATTGGCCTCGCACTTTGTACATTCTGCCAGTGTCAAGTTTATGAATTTTCAAGTTTTTATAGTAATCATCAAGTTAAATAAGTCATGACATCACATTTAGTCACACGGAAGTAGTCATAGTCGAGTCCAAGTCATGCCCTAGTAAAGTCTTCAGAGTTATGGAAACAACACGAAAAGACACGTTCACTTCATTATATCACTTGCCCACACTCGTGCGCGTAAATCAAAACTTAATGAATACAACGCTACCATTTTTATGCATCAAAATTCGAAAATACACAAGTTTTGGAAAATAATACAATGCAGCAACATGTGTTTTTACCCGTTCCCACGTGTGTTACATTTTAATTTCCCGCCAAAAAAAATTTGCAAAGCACCAGGTTCACACGACAGAGGTTTAACATAGATTTGTTAACTTCATTTTACAGAGTTAAAAGTTTCTGACATTTATTTATTTATTTATTCAATTTACAACTATTATTACAGGATATACCCAATTCAATAGTGCAAGTCAACAATTTAAGAATAAGAACAATACTAATAATAATTAGAAATTAGTCAATATTTCACAAGTCAACATTTTAAGAATAGTAAAAATAATAAGAATAATTAGTCAATATTTCACAAGTCAACATTTTAAGAATAATAACAATAATTATAATTAGAAATTAGTCAATATTTCACCAGTACACATTTTCAGAATAATAACAATAATAATAATTAGAAATTAGTCAATATTTCACAAGTACACATTATTAGAAATTAGTCAGTTAACAATTCAAAGTCAATAAAATAAATATGGTACGGTACGGACAATATGGTACGGACGGTAAAACATATATGGTACGGACCTAAAACATAACATAACGACCGTATTCGTCTTTGTTTAAGGGCGCATTTGTTCGTCTGCAGGCAATATAGCATTTTTTTAATAATAGTAATATTAATTTATTTGCTTTGCTTCATATGCATTGCTTCAACGCAAGCGGAGAAGCAAGCAGTGCTGGAGTATTAAAGCCGTTATAGACGATGAAGATGCTATAATGTTTATCGCTCGCCATACAATTTTGAAATTTTTATTATCTTCGTCATTTGGTGGTAATTTGTTTTCTATGAGCAGCGATATTGAAATATGTTCTAAGATAACATTTGCAAAAGCAAGCCATTGGAGCACTAGTCAATGCAAAGTTCAAAGAAACTTGTAGACAACATTTTAAAGATTTAAATATTATGACATCAGTCGCTTTTTATAAATTCGAAATTCTTAAGTATACTAGGCTTCGTCGTCGTCGTCGTCAGCCATAAAACGTCCACTGCTGGACGCTGCACCCTTAATAGAGGGGTACTAGGCTTAATATGGATAAATTCACGATCGACCATATAACAGACAGAAAAACAGGCCGCAAAAAGATAGTTTTAAAGCCCATATTCTACAGAATTTGCATAGCAAAGAGATTACCAATCCAGATGGGTTGATTAGTTTATAACAAGTTGCCAGAATGTATAAAAGTCACTACCAGTAATGCAATATTTATGAACAACGTGAAGCAACTTCTACTAGAGAGAACACTGTACAGCATTAAAGAGTATTTGGGTAATGATTACGACTCATATGAAATTAAAACATAAGACTTTATATTATTATTTATTACTATTTATATAGTTTTAATCAAATTTAACTAATAGGATTGCCCCTTTACAGCAAATATTTTCATATATTGTGAATTGACGAGACACTGTTAAACTGTATTAAGTATTTTTTAAGTAGATTCAGATTCAGATATTTATTGCCATTCCGTTCAGTACATGGTGTTTATAAAAGTAAGTACATAAGTTCAACGGACCCCGTCGGGCACAGCAAACTAGAACACAATTAGTACACTGTTTATAACTAATTTTAATACCTGTCAATAAATGATTCTGATTCATGGAATATTATGATACATGCCATTTTCGTCGAAAAACATAGTCCCACATTAAAAAATCTGCTTTCGTCCCACTTTGTATGTCGTGTTCGGCCCAACATAAAATAGCATCTTAATCGTATTTGATGCATTGTCATCCTTTATGCTGGATTAGCGAGCTTTCGCTCACCTCCTAGCACGAAACCAGCCCTCATTAGCATAGGAACAAAATAGATAATAGTAGGTACTACGTATGGTAATAATATCATACGTAATAATAATCATCATCATCATCAGCCCGGAGACGTCCACTGCTGAACGAAGGCCTCCCCCTTAGACCGCCACACTGTACGACAACCTACCATTTGCATCCACCGGTTGCCCTCGACTTTTACAATGTCGTCGGTCCACCTAGTGGGAGGCCTTCCTACGCTGCGTCTTCCGGTTCGCGGTCGCCACTCAAGAACCTTTCTTCCCCATCGGTTGTCAGTTCTTCGAGCGATGTGGCCTGCCCATTGCCACTTCAACTTGCAAACCTTGCGAGCTATGTCGGTAACTTTGGTTCTTTGGCGAATATCCTCGTTCCGGATTATATAGCGCAAAGTAACTCCGAGCATAGCTCTCTCCATTGCCCGTTGCGTGACTTTAAGTTTCTCCAAAAAGCCAGCAGTTAAAGACCACGTTTCAGTTCCATATTTCATCACTGGCAACACACGTAATAATAATACGTACGGCATATCGGGTACTCGTATTCGTAGTCAGTTTAAAACGTTATTTGGTGACATTGTTTTGGAAACACCGTTGACAAATTGTCCTATTCAGTTTCTCCAGTGAAAAGAGAGGGATTCAGGTAATAAATTCGAGCTTTTGTCCCGAAACAGCCTGAAGATTGTCAGTGTTTTATGGGCTGTGAGTTACGCGGAATCATTGTTTTTTATTATTTCCAGTATACTTGTACTTTAACTTCGGCTGTAACGTGTAGCTAAAAATAGTGTTGTTATACTTAATCGGTTTTGCAAACTGTTGTAAACTGTATCTAGTGTAATTCTGCTGAACTATCATATCGAGTATTAATAGGGATGGGGGGCTAAATAATCAGTTTCCATAAAATATTAACGTGACAATCTATAAGAATATCTGCCCTGACTGACTGACTGACTGAATTAATTATTAAACCTCTTGTCTTTAATAAACAATTATTAAACCTGAAACAAGTAATAAATTTAACCTGAAAGAAATCATTAATTAAATCTGATAACAAATAATTATCAAACAAAACAAACAAATGTGTGTCTTGTGTGTGTTTGAGTTTTTGGTCTTGTTTTTTTCAGTTTTGTAGTTTTTTTTGACAAAATGCAGTGATCGCATCTCTGACACAAATCTACAGTAAATATTATAATAGGTCTTTACCTATGAAATTGCCGTTCTTCAGTACTGGTCATTTCAAATAGAAAAAAAGTTTGGAATGGTTTTATATTCTGATATCAAATTAATTTTGTCTTAAAAACATGACATTATTTTTGCAAACTCAGTCTTTTGTTTATTGATTAGCGTTGTATTTTCATTACATTTGAACATTTTTCGTCATAATGGATACTTTAAAAATTCGTGTAAGTATGGAATATGAGTTCCGTCGTAGCACCAACGCGATAAACGGCACGTAACATCAAAAACGTTTACGGAGAGAACTGTACTAACGAACGCACAACCCGTTATTGGTTTTCCCGGTTCCGTTCTGGAAATGTTGACTTGAAAAATGAAGCTCGTGGTCGTCTTGAGACTTTGGTCAACAATGAATTAAAGGCGATTGTGGAAGCTGACGAAACTCAATCTACAGCTGAGCTAGCAGCAGCTTTTGATGTTAGCATCAAAACAATTTAGATCCATTTGCGACAAATAGGCAAGGAAAAAAAACTTGATAGATGGGTGCCCCACGAACTTAACGATCGCCAGCGCAACGTACGCGTCGTGACCTGCCTCGCGCTGCAGCTACAGACAGTCTCCAAGCTGCGAGAGCTGGGGTTGGAAGCTCTCCCTCATCCGCCATACTCACCAGACCTTGCACCTACCGACTATTACTTTTTCCAAAATTTAGACATCTTTTTAGTGGGTAAAAAATTCAATTCCCGGGGGTCAGTACAAAATGCCTTTGAAGAGTTTGTTGCCTCCTCGTCCAGCTAATTTTTACAAGAAGGGCATCAATAAACTGCCAATTCGTTGGCAAAGATGCGTCGATTGCATGGGTGATTACTTTGAATAACAGAAATAAAAAAGTTAAAAAAAATAAGTACTTTCACTTATTCCATACAAAACGGCAATTTCATAGGTAAAGACCTAAAAATATATTAGCAGTTGGTAAAAAATATTTCAGGGTCATGATTATTTAGCTGTGAAAGAAAACCAGAAGAATGACAAACAAAATTACCTGTCTTTATATAATGACATACTTTTTATAATTTTTATTTTTATTATTTATTAAAGACTATAAAAATATATTGTAAAAATCGATAGCATATTTATACAATAGTATCTTGAATTAAAAAGCAATTTATATACCTACAAAATACTTATTAAAAAAAAGCATGTCAAAATCAAATAATAATAACAATTTAAAAATAACGTCACATTTAATCGAATAACCCGCCCCTCACTGTTTCTGGTGCAAAGGTGTCCAAAATACTGGCAGCATTACCACGCTGAATGGCAATGGCTATCCTTTGCACCAGACACGAGGTGGAGCGGGAGTCACCACCTCTGTCCCGAATTCTGCGCCCGATTTCTGTGACCAAACTCTTGGCCTCAGCACCCCAACTGCCCATAGTCTCCACAGCAATGGGCACGAAATAATAATGTCGCTCCAATGCTGAGTACTTAGAACGCTTTCTAATCGCGGCATCTTACGCCGCTGCCGCTGGAATATGGACGGTACGGCTCAGGTGCGTGGCTGCTACCGTGCTGACGCAAGTAGCGTCCCATACTAAGCACTTGCCATTTTTCCACGGCACCAGTCAAACCGTGCGGTATATAACAGTATGTTTCAAATTGACTGAAAGTATGGTTTGCTACATTATTTTTATTAATTTAGTGAAGGTATCATTTGCAATATATGTTCTACTAAAGATGAGTTATGCGCCCGTTCGTACCTGGAAATTAAATTTATGAACTGTAAAATGGAAAACCGTTGTCCATAGTTTTTTACTTATTTTTTACTATCGTCCAACAAACTCATTTTGTCCTACATACGAGTACAAGTTTACACAAATAGAAACAAAGCTTTTTCATACATATATTTTTAGTAAGTATTTTCTTTTATAAAACATCATGTCTTTTTTTACAATTATCTTACGAGACGAGCTAGACGTTTACCTGGTGGTAAGCGTCACGCCTGACACTAACAGTATCAGTGCCAAAATTGTGAACTTGCAAACACAATCCTGCGCCGCACTGCACTGCGCTCGGCACCCTGAGCCCCTGAAATATTAGATGTTAAATCTCTTCATACCCAGTAATTTCTCTGGTAACATTGCCCTTCAAACCGGAACACAGTAATGCTTGCACACTACTGCTTGGCGGTTGAGTAACTGGCAAACAGTGTGGTACATCCCCAGGCGGACTCTGCAGTAGAGTCCTACCACTACAGCAACTTCCAAAGCAAACAAATAGTTTTTAAGGTATTTTAACAAGATTATATAAGCTTGTTCTCGAACTACTCGTATTCACAGCAATGCCTACTAGCTCGCAACAGATTACTTTGGACAAACATACTTACTGCTTAAATTTAAATGAGACCTTCTTTTAACCAATTTATTTCATCTAACTGGATAAAGGTTTCCTCATTTGTTGCCACTCGCAAGGCCGTCTTAAACAATGCTGGGGCCCTTGGCCACACAAGAATTTGGGGCCCTTTTGGAAAGTAAAGAAAGTGAATTTACATTTAACGAAAATAATACTAACAAAAAAACAACTAACATTTTTCAATTGGCGTTTTTTTTTTTAAATCGATCCTAACTAAGCCAAATAAGTCAACATTAAGTCAAATGTTGTGGAAATTTTATACTTCTAAAAAAAAACATACATCATTTTGACTTAAATTTTAAGACAAAAGAAAGTTTTATTTTCGACTCGGGTGCTCACTGTTACTCGTACTGTGCCCACCAAAAATGTATTGAGAATAAATGTGAGAGAAATTGATGTCGGTCCTTGGGGTCCCTTGAGGATGAGGCCTTTGGCACGGGCCCCGTGTGCCCTTATGGTACTGGCCACTCGCATTTGTTTCCATTCCTCGGATGTAGGTAACAGTCGTTTTGGAGTTTTGGCAGGAACACGGAAAAATCATGTCGCCGGATTCTATTATTTTCATAAACTACTGTTTTTTCGGGAATTAAAGATTAAAAATGGTGGTGTTTTATTCATTGAGTGATGAATTACATGCACGAGTGTGGGCAAGTGATATAATGTGGTGAAACATGTATTTTCGTGTTGTATTCAAAACTCCGTAGAAGCTCATAGTAAAGTCGCTACAACTTTACTAGGGCATGACTTGAACTCGACTATGACTAATTTCGTGTAACTGACTGTGATTTCATGACATATTTGACTTGAATTTTGTAAAAAAAACTTGATAAGTCATAAATTGGACACTGGCAGAATGCACAACGTGCGATGCCAACTAAGAAAAAAACAAAAAAAACAGTAAAGCGCGCATACCGTCCTAACTCACCAAATAAAATTAGTATCATATCTTCAAAAGAAATACTTCGTTTTAGGGGTAATAATGCGACGACAAAGTCTTTTGTAGTCGAAGGGGAACGGTCCGTCCGTAAGGCCGAGTATTCAAGCGCTATAAGTATCGTGCGACATTTTGCTGTGCGACACTTGTCGCTGCTAGTCGCACGACGTTGTTAGATTCCATTTGCATGTTATACTGTTGGCTTGGTATATAATCCGGAACACTACGAGTTAAGCTAAAAATGCGGCAAAACCTATCCTAGTTGAGTTGGGATAGTAAGCTAGATAGGGTTTCCTGGAAGTCTGAAATTAGACTGTAGCGTTTTTTTACATACATTAGCTTAATTTATAACTCTGACAAACTGAATAGCAGTTTGTAGGCAGACATCGACTCTTATATTCATTACTACGAGTAAGTATGTACGAATAGGTTTTGACATTTTAGCGATATAAACAAACTTCTAACTCAATATAAATTTGGTTAAGCATAAATTGTGTCTCAAAAATTTCTGTCAAATCGTTGCATAATCTTGGCACCGTATAAAAGTAAGACCGTTTTTTATACTTGATCAGCTTGATGCTTGGCCACAGCTCGTCGTCAGCCATAAGACGTCCACTGCTGGACGAAGGCCTCCCAATAGCGGGGTGTTGCCTTAATTCCCACGCTTGGCAGGCGGCTTGGGGATCGCAGAATGCTCACCACCGTTAACCAAAAGGACACTGCTGCTCGTCTTCCGGTGGGTCTGGTTGCAGTTTAAGGACATACCCAGATCCACAGCTCACCTGATGTTAACTGACGGTGGTCGTAGATGATAAGTACACCTAACCTGGAAAGTAAAGGTCTGAGGCGTGTCGTCTCGTTATAGTTTTGTGTCGCTGGACTATACTTAATGCAGGCTATTGATCAAGTACTATTTTGGAGCCTTATCACTTGGACAACCGAGCATATCTCGACACAATGAAAATCAAACACACATAGTCCAGGAGCAGCGCTGAAAGCCAAAGCTAGATATTGGTGTCGATTCTGTTGCACCGCTCACTAAACTAAACTTAATTTGACACGACCTGTTGACATCCTTTTCTAACATATTGAATTGAAATGAGACGCGTATAATTTTAGTCTTGTCAGATTCGTTTAGATTAGTGAGCGGTGAAACAGAATCGACACCATTATAAGCAATTCATAGTAAGAGATCGTTTTTTTAAACAATAGACAGGCTGTTATTGAATTCATGAACAATATCTTAGGGGTCATTAAACTCCTCATAACGGACAACTTGTACTATGAAAGGAACACTGAAAACGAGACAAATAAATCGGCTGTCCCACACAAAAAATTCAATAACGCACGACGAAATGTATGGTGCAACTGATATTTTTTTAGCGACTTCAGGGTTGGCCCCTTGAAAGTTGTTCATTATGACATGTTCAATGTACCCCTACGATATTGCTCATGAATTTAATAACATCCTGTATAAGTACTACTAAAGCAGCCAGCAAGTAGAATGACTCCACGTCGGCTGTTGGCTGATAGCGATGAGATTAAATAGTGTATTAAGAGCTCTAGAGTATAAATACGAGTAAGAGCTTCATGGACCTTTCATTGAGGTCGAGTTCTTTTGCTTTTAACCATATCGACAATCAGTGGACGACTCTTGGCTGATGATGATGATGAAGATGATTTATAATTGCGACTCCAATCAATAACATTAAGAACAATTTTAACATCTCGATTTACAGTCAATCTATCTATAGTTAAAAGTTCTAGTAATATTTCATACGTACGTGTCGAATTGGACCTGGGCATGAGTATGTCCTAAAACTGCATCCAGAATCACCGGAGGACGGGCAGCAGCGCCCCCTTAGCCTTACCCTTTACCTTAACGGTGATGAGCATTCTGCGATCCCCAAGTCGCCTGCCATCCGTGGGGATTATGGCAACCCCTCCCTATTAAGGGAGAAGCCTTCGTTCAGAAGTGGACGTCTTTCGGCTGTTGATGACGTGTCGAATTGATAACCTAATCCTTTTTTTAAGTTGGTTAAAAATACCCCCGATGCAAAGGCGGGGCGGGTCAGCTAGTTGTATAAACCTTAACTGGAAGTACATCGCACACCGCGTGAATAATGTTTGATATGGATGTAAACCGGGCGTAGTTATGTCCAGTTTTGGTCGCCCATCGGTTAATAATTTAATAGCATTAAATAAAAAATAATAATAATAATAGCCTTTATTTCGGATTTACAATAATATTAGCTTGGGTTAATACACATCACATCGTTTGCATCCGTTTGTCCTAATTTGACATAGGCCTCTTCCAGCTCCTTCCATTCATCTCTTGCTCTGGCTGTCCTTGACCATACATTTCCCGCGATAGTTTTTATGTCGTCTTCCCATCGTTTCATCTGTCTCCCGACCTTGCGCTTTCCATTCCTGGGGTGCCAGTTAATTATTAGTTTACTCCATTTATCTGCTCCCCGCAAAGTATGCCCTGTCCATTGCCATTTGTTTTTCCTTGTTGTATACGTGACATTGCCAATTTTTGTCTTTTTCCTAATATGGGTGTTCCTTATTCTATCCGATTTCTTTATGTTTAGCATACTTCTCTCCATTGACCTCTGGCAGACTTTTAACTTTTTAATGTGCGCTTTTGTGAGGGCCCATGTTTGGCAACCGTATGTAAGTACAGGGAGTATGCATGTGTTATACAATTTCCTTTTAATGCTCACACTCATTTGATTGTTTTTCATAATTTCTTTAAACGTCCAATATCTCTTCCAAGCATTTCCTATTCTTGTATCGATTTCTTTTGAAGTTAGATCAGATCAGATAAGAAATAAGAGCAGCGCCACCTAGTGTCAAACATCATGTCATCATCATGTTTGACACTAGGTGGCGCTGCTCTTATTTCATACAAATCGTAGTTTACGTTAACGTGAACGAATACGTAAACGCTCTTGGAAAAACTGGCACTAGACACTCTGATCTAACTTCAAAAGAAATCGATACAAGAATAGGAAATGCTTGGAAGAGATATTGGACGTTTAAAGAAATTATGAAAAAATATCAAATGAGTGTGAGCATTAAAAGGAAATTGTTAACGTAAACTACAATTTGTATGAAATAAGAGCAGCGCCACCTAGTGTCAAACATCATGTCATCATCATGTTGTAAAGTCGCCACAACTTTACTAGGGCTTAGGCTCGACTGTTGACTAATATCGTGTGACTGACTGTGATTTGATGACATATATATATAACTTGATAATATAAATAAACTTGAAAATGCATAATACACTTGCTGAATGCACAACGTGCGAAGCCAAAAACTAAGAAAGAGAAAAAACCTAGCCACGTCACTATGAGAGTGAGGTAGATGGCACAGCAAGTTAAAGGCCTAAAATCGCTTAGTAGGGTGAAAAGGCTGCAAATAATGGTGATGATGATGATGATGATGATGACATCATCATGATCATGTGTTATCATCACAATAGATAAGGATGGTTAGTAGATGTTTTTAAATTAATTTCTGGCCGCATCTTTTTATATCGTATAATAGTGATTTACTGATACATGATATAAACATCCCCAAAATTAAATCGAATTTGATTCAATTTAATTGGGTTTGAGCATTTGGATTGTCTCTAGATTTTCATCGGTCTGGATACAATCCTTTTGTTTTTTGTTGTGTAGTAGGCTCAATAGTCTTTGTAGTTTGTTTTAGTTAATAAAGGCTTATGCCTAATAAAAAAAAAATTGATTCATAAATTGACATTTTCCAATTAAATTGCTAAATCAAAAGAAAATTATTGATTTCACAAACATTCCGAAATGTTCGCCTACTCCTATAATGAGATGCAAAAATATAATAATCTGTTTCATCGTTGGATATTTCCCGAGGGTAATTGTCTCTGCCGCGATATCCCTATTGGAAGTAAAAGCACGCGGTTGGACTACGAAAAAACGGCTTGCCCGTGGTCCTACCAATAGAACCACCGAAAAAAACACCCCTGGTCCTACTAGTAGAACAACGCGGTAGGACCACGGGCAACAAACGGAAAAATATCATTGTTATATATATTCACTACGCCACTTTTCAACCGAATTCAAATAAGGAGGTTCTCAATTCGTTATTTTTTTTTGTTAGTATTACGCGATTACTCCACCAATTTATGAACTGATTTTAATGTTTTTAATTTGAATAAAAAATAATCTGATTTTAATTCGTTTGGTAGGCAATACTTCAGAGGTGCTCCCATATAAATATTAACGAAATCGGTTCAGTAGTTTGAGTAGTAGAGTGTTTTTAAATCAAAATTACTAGAAAATATGAAGATGTCATCCAAAGAATCGAAGTTGAAGTCGACGGCTATGATAATACGATAACGAGCTTTGCCCCGTGATTTTGACGATTGGTTCTCGATGATTCGACACTAATGTACTCTATCTTCTTCTTCTAATATAATAAAAGGCTCTGTCCTGAGTGAATAACTGACTGACTGACTGACAGACAACGCACAGCCCAAACCGCTGGTCGTACAGACTTGAAATTTGGAGGGTGTATTCCTCTCGATAAGATATCCCTAAGGGGACTTTTGTATGAAAGTCCTTTGTTTTTGTACTTTTAGGCACGAAAATTTGGATTTGGATAGTTCATTTAAAATATAAAAACAATTTTTTAGAATTAGCGGGCCGAATTTCTTCTGTACGCAGACGAAGTCGTGGGTGACGTGAGTCTAGTTATATTTATAACATTCTATTGTAGAATTCCAATGTTATTTTTTGGGCTAGTGCCTTTATTAACTACAACAAAATAAACAACAATAAACTACATAAAAACACTAAACCTACAATCCTCAATCCTTTTGCTTTCATTATATATTCATACATGAAAGCAAAAGGATTGACGGGACGAAGAATGTCTAGAGACAACGCAAATTCTCAAGGCTATATACCAAAGATATACCTATATTCTACCAGTCGATAGGGAAATCTCTTGACAGGGAAGTGCTTTAAAAGAAAGAGGCCGCCATAGTATATTATATAGTTTGTTATATCTATAATATATATTTCTTGTCTCTATTTTTCTTTGCTACGTCTCTACCTATCAGTTGGTCTGTTTATTTTATACCAACGAGAGCTAGACCTATAATCCAAATGCTCCATGCCCACTAATTACCAGTTAGCTTTACCCAGCATGCTGGCGGTATTATCACATTGAATGGCAACGATTATTTATGCGTTGGGCCAAACAAACGTCTGAATTTTGAATACGCGTCATTCCATAATTTGTATCCACTGCTCATAGTAGACCCCGTCGAGCAATATCAAATATATAAAAGTATCCTTTATGTACAGAAGAGGATAAAGATGCATTATGTCTCTCTTCACTGCAGCCTTTGCACTATGTTTCTCTTTGGTTAGCTTTAAAGCCATAAGGCTTACCATCGAAAAGTGAATGATACTTCACTACGCTAGCCCTTTGTGGTATGGTGGATTCAAATGAACATCGAATTTGTTTAACGATATTTTCTTAAACAATAAGTCAGCAGTCTATGTTTTGAAATCCATATATTATGAAGAGTACTTCGGTCGGACCTGGGTATGTCCTTAAACTGCAATCAGACCCACCGGAGGACGGGCAACAGCGTCCTTTTGGTTAACGGTGGTGACCATTCTGCGATCCCCAAGCCGCCTGCCAAGCGTGGGGATTATGGCAACACCTCTCTATAAAGAGGGAGGCTTTCGTCCAGCAGTGGGCGTTTTTATGGCTAACGACGACGACTTCGGTAGGGCAGTGGGACCGCACACCTCACGATTGTATGGCGAAAATGTTCACAAACTGGTAAAATGGATGCAAATTTAACTAATCAAAGGAGGGGGAGAGTAAAGTGCAAAACAGGTCTGGATGAACTGTGGGCATGCAAGATTATAAGCTCGTAAAGGAAGTAACACTACCTGCAATGGACTATAACAATGTAGGACCTGGGTATGTCCTAAAACTGCATCCAGAACCATCGGAGGACGGGCAGCAGTGTCATCTCGGTAAACGGTGGTGACCTCTGCGATCCCCAAGCCACCTGCCAGCGTGGGGATTATGGCAAACTCTCCCTTTTAAGAGGGAGGCCTTCGTCCTGCAGTGGACATCTTCTGGCTGATGATGATAATGATAACGAATTACAAGTACAATGAAGAAAAAAATGCTGTGGCGACGCCACAGTCAAGACGAAAAAGATGATCAAGACGAAGCTTGAGGATAGGTTTAGGAAATCAGTGTTAAATGAAGCTTATTTTTATTGTCAGGAGAAGCAGACCTGGAGGCAGGAGTGGGCGGAGAAGAAGAACAGTCCGACGATGAAGAAGTGGAGCCGGGCTGTTGGGCCATTTTTGAACACATATGCCCTTCACGAATCAAAGAGCTATGTCACATCAACCGCTTTCGAAATCTCCATGTGAGTTTTGTTATTTATTTCTAGTTCTTACGTATATTTTTAATGTTACCACACTTGTGAGATTTTGGGTAGAAGCATTCATGAAGCTCCAAAGTGAACGAGTGAAAATGTTTATTTTGCAGTTTCATATTACATCTTTACATGATAGTTTTAAGTAGTTACTAAGTAAAAAACAAATCCTATTGCTGGCAATTCCTCGGCCACGCCTTTTTCGGTAACATCCGACCAGTTACGATGTACCTTGATAATAATAACATGCTAATAAATAAAATTTAAGATAAAAGTTAATCTACAAAGATTATATAATATATACTAGCTTTTGCCCGCGGCTTTGCCCGCGTAGTAATGTTGAATACTTGAATTCGGTTAAATCGGGGCCCAACTCAATTGAATCACTAAAATACGTATATTATTGCATTTTTCCAAGCCGCTTGCAAGTCTTTAAGTTTGCTTGAGGATGACCAAATTTGGCATGTCGCGTTTGCAATACTTACTTCAAAACAAAGCCGTCTTGTTGAATTTTAAACAGACAGACAGATGGACATGACAGAATAGATGGATGGATGGACATGGAACTTCTGAAGATTGTGAGGCTTCTTTAAAAATATATGTGGGAGATATATCACTGCAGGTCGGTAAATTAGAATGTGATGAACTGGGAATAGTTGGGATGGTAAATGTAGGTGAAATTAATTTGTCATTTGTTAACTGAGTAGGCTGTACCGTAAATGTAGGTGAAATTAATTTATCAGACTGAGCCGTAAATGTTGGTGAATTCAGTTCAGAAAAATATCGGGCTGAAGAAGTTTGGACGGTATGAGTTGAAGACGTTTTGTAATTATTTTTGGGCATCTCTACAGCTAAAGAATCAAAGTACAAAGGCAAAGTAGAAGTTGCGTCAGAACTCATATCTTCTGTTTGAATGGAACTTGGAGATGTAGGAACCTCAACACGTCGCTTAGTTATTTTTTTCGCTACTACTGGAACACGTGGAGTGCCGTTAGAAATTATATCTATGTCTTCTAACAGATACGCATCAAAATGATTTGCCGTAAATTGTAGCCGCTTTATAGGTCTTCCTGCTGTACCAAACTTTGCATACAATTTGCCATTTTCATAAACTTCAAACCAAAACTCATATATTTGTCCTGCAGCGGCTAGATCACACGCAGTGCCCCAACTCGACTGCCGTGACATGTCATCAAAGTATGCAGTCGCAGTGGTGTAGTTGTCGCCGTTTGAATCATGAGACATGATTTCAAACTCCTCCCAATTAGCTACTACATGAGTAACGATGTTTTTTCGCACCTCAATTGCCTTTTCTTGGGTACCGTGCATTAAAAAAGAAAGCGCACGAAAAAGACACGCTCCATCACCAACGAAGGGAACAACATAGTGTTTTACCTTCGCTCCATGAATGAAGAGAAGTTCACTAAGCATTTTAAATAACAAACTAAATAACAATATCAACAGTAACAATATAAAAAAAACCTAATAACAAACAATGTAAACTAAAATTTAAAAAAAATACGAATAACAAACTAAATAGCAATCTAAATAATTAAAGGAACAAATAACGATAATTATACGAAATCTAAATAACAAATGAAATGAAATAAGCTTAAGCATAAAAAGTACGATAACAAAGAACGCAAAAAGATCACCAAAATATCGCAAGAATTACGAAACTTCGATAAAATACAGTGCTGCACTGATCGCTTTGGTAGGCTCAGTGTGGGTTGGAGTGGGGCGCGCTCGACGTACAGCGCGTCATTATACTCGGGTTTTAACGTATCTGAGCCGACGCGGGATGGACGTTTCGAAAGCGCTGTGCTTGGTGCGTACACCGGATCAAGTACATGTGTTTAAAACATTTATCTTCTTACGCATAAAAACTCGATTAGCTATTATTATTATAAGCTAATCTATAAATATAACATTTTTTTTCAAATGAAAAACTGACCCGTGGCCTTCCAGTTTTTAAATTGTTTGAAAATTCTGAAACATGTTTATGTTTATTTTATCTTATCTCTTAAGTCAAAAAACTTAACAGCCTTAAATGTATGGTTTCGGCAAAATGGTATTTTAATGATACATTGAACCCCTTGCGAATTTTTCAAAATCCTTGCTGAGTGTGCGTTTCTCTGCATCAGCCCTTAACACTAATGGAATATCGGCCTACCCTGATTGGGCCATATTCACTACGCTGGCCCAGTGCAGGTTAGCGGATTCACATACACTATCGTATTTCTTCTCCGGAAACATGTAGGTTTCCTCATGATGTTTTCCTTCACCGAAAAGCCAGTGGTATTATCCATGCGTAAGTTTCAAAGAACTAATTGGAACGGGCTCGCCCGGGTTCGGACCCGCAACCCCAAGAATGTGAGTCGAGCTTGATCTCACTGAAGCTACCACAGCTTGAGCTGAGTGTAAGTTTACACCACTCAAAATTTAGTTTAGGCATTTAAAAGTCAGTTAATTTCATATTAAATATTAATTTAGCAGCTTAGGCTGTACAGTATCTATAATAATTATGTCCGTCAAAGAGTCGTCTGCGTGGACCTACAAAAAAATTGCCTATGTCCGTTTCCGAACCTTATGCTATAACTACCTATCCAAAAATTCAGCCGACCAATAAATACGCCCATCCCCGTCCCCATTCCCAGCCTCATCCCTATAAGCGCCCCCTTCCCCATCCCCATCCCGATACCAAATGTCATTTTAATATAAACACGCCCATCCCCGTCCCCATCCCCGTTCCCTCCCTCATCCCCATCCCGAACCCCATCCCATCCCACCCCCATCCCGATTTCAACTTTTATCTTAATATGGACACGCCCATCCCCGTTCCCAGCCTCATCCACATCGACATCCCATCCCCACCTGTCCCCACCAAATCCCCACCCCATCCCCATCCCGATACCAAATGTCATTTTAATATAAACACACCCATCCCCGTCCCCATCCCCGTTCCCTCCCTCATCCCCATCCCTCACCCCATCCCGATTTCAACGTTTATCTTAATATGGACACGCCCATCCCCGTTCCCAGCCTCATCCACATCGACATCCCATCCCCACCTGTCCCCACCAAATCCCCACCCCATCCCCATCCCGATACCAAATGTCATTTTAATATAAACACACCCATCCCCGTCCCCATCCCCGTTCCCTCCCTCATCCCCATCCCTCACCCCATCCTCACCCCATCCCATCCCCACCCCCATCCCGATTTCAACTTTCATCTTAATATGGACACGCCCATCCCCGTTCCCAGCCTCATCCACATCGACATCCCATCCCCACCTGTCCCCACCAAATCCCCACCCCATCCCCATCCCGATACCAAATGTCATTTTAATATAAACACACCCATCCCCGTCCCCATCCCCGTTCCCTCCCTCATCCCCATCCCTCACCCCATCCCGATTTCAACTTTTATCTTAATATGGACACGCCCATCCCCGTTCCCAGCCTCATCCACATCGACATCCCATCCCCACCTGTCCCCACCAAATCCCCACCCCATCCCCATCCCGATACCAAATGTCATTTTAATATAAACACACCCATCCCCGTCCCCATCCCCGTTCCCTCCCTCATCCCCATCCCTCACCCCATCCTCACCCCATCCCATCCCCACCCCCATCCCGATTTCAACTTTCATCTTAATATGGACACGCCCATCCCCGTTCCCAGCCTCATCCACATCGACATCCCATCCCCACCTGTCCCCACCAAATCCCCACCCATCCCCACCCATCCCCATCCCCACTCCATCCCCATCCCCATCCCGATACCAATTGTAATCTTAATATTAAAAAGCCTATCTCCGTCCCGTCTCCGTTCCCAGTATCATCGCCACCCCCACCCCCACCCCCATCTCCACATATATCCCCATCCCTATACCAAATTTCATTATAATATGTACAGCCGTTACAAAGTTAAGGAGAAACAAACGTACTATCACTAAAACTTAGTATTTTTTTTTTATACTAACGGGAGCTGATTTTGAAAAAACTGTGACACCCGTATCTTCTTATTTTTATAGTAGAATATGTATACCAAGTTTTGTATCAATCGAACCAGAGAATAAAAAGTTTCATACAAACTTTAACACCCCATTTAACCCCCTTCGGGGTTGATTTTCGAAAAATCCTTTCTTAGTGGGCGTTTACACCTCTCCAAAAACATACCCTCCAAATTTCAAGTCTCTACGTTTAGCGGTTTGGGCTGTACGTTGTCTATATGTCAGTCAGTCAGTCAGTCAGGCAGTCAGTCAGTCAGGACAAAGCCTTTTATAGTTATAGATTAATTTATTATTCGTTATATTATATTTTAGCCTAGTAAAGTCTATTTTAAAAATAGTAGCTGATAGACGTCAGCTTATATTTTAAGGCTTGAATTTGTCCTACGCTGTGTCAGTCATGCAACATAAGTCGCGCGACTGACGTCAGCGACCGATTAATTCCAGCTTTTAAAACGTTATGATTTTAAAAATGTCTGCATACCTACCTACCTACTACTACCTAGTACCAGCACACTTTAATGTTTTTTCATAGCTTCCAACACAAATGAAGAATTTAGGTACAATCGATTTCACAAACTCCAGAATTATACTATACAAATAAACTTGATCTATCTATTCTATATATATATAAACTAATCGCTAAACGTGTTGCTGCGTAAAACTCGAGAGTTTAAGCATTTTTTTAAAGTATTCCTTTTTTTTCTTTTTTTCTTTATAGACTTGCGTTTGACCACAACGTTTTCGTTTGTTTCCTTGAAGTTATAAGATGTTTTTATGAAGAGAAGAATCGGGAAACGGAGTACAAGTTGGTTATCGTGCAAAGCCAGGGTGGGTCAGCTAGTATCAAAATAAATGTGCGCCGAGACTTCAACTTTTCTAGAAAAGCTGCTCCTTATATATTTTTTATAAATATTTTTATGGAAGGCAAGCTAGTTGTTTGCCCACAGCTTACGCGATATTAGTTTCGGTAAATGAAGAAAAACATAGGTGTTTAGATTAAAAAAAAAAAATGATAATTCCATTTATCATATTCCATTCCAAACCTGCATACGTCCGGAGAAGAAATTTAATGGCGTGTGTGGATCTACCAATCCGCAACTGGGTCAGCGTGGTGGATATGACCCGATCGCTCTTCGAGGGGTTGCGAGGGACAAGTCCAGCTGTGAACTATCAAAAAGGCTGATTATGCTATTGTAAATCACTGAGCTAACTGGTTGCTTTCAAAAATAATCTGTACCTATATAAAAACAAAATTTCCGAGAAACACAATTTCGTTTCATCGAACAATAAAAAGTTACGTCTGTAAAATCTTCATACACACAATACATGAAGAATAAATTTATGCAAATAGCTCTACATGCTTGTACCCTCATTCTTGGTAAAGACGAGAACGAGAAAAAGAACATACCCAAAATTAAATTCGCACAAAGGCGTGCGACGTCTTTGCAATTTTCTGGATTAAAAATAAACAGTAGATATCAGCGGGTTGATGCGTTATTCCTTTGATGATAGGCACCCGAACACATAAGATGCAAAGGCGTCTGGAAGTCGAAAAAACTGGGTTATGTAATATTTTTTTTATTATACCTATGACTTTATTTTTTTTAACACTTATATGTGTGCGTTTGACCACCAACTCGCCTGTTGATAAGCGACGATGTGGTCGAGGATGAAGCACGCAGACTTAGAAGATACCTATTCACTCTGACCTTGAAGAGGTCTAGATTATATCTCTCAGGAAACAAGGAAGCCGGCAGCTTGTTCCATTCCTTGAACTTAGTTGTTTAGTTGATTTATGGCAGTTTAGAAGAAGCTATTTCTTCTATTTATGTTGGAGTTAAATATTTTTTTTATTCGGTTCTCTAAAGGTTCACGCGCAAAAGGACGGCTTGAGTCGCAACGCAATGTATTGCAAAAAAATTCCTACATCAAATTTGTACATTTCATTTTGAAAAAGTAAGTTCGAATGGGCTAAAAAACCAACTAGTGTCGTCCGAAGGCCTCTGGCATATACACATACACACATTTCCAGTCCTGGATTTGTTAATAGGCCGTATAGGCCAGGGCCTAGTGGCGGCAGCATGCTAGGGGCGGCAGGTTTTAGAAGATGCTGCCGCCCCTAAAGGCAGAAATAAAGTGGCCTACACTCATAAAAAATATAAATCCGGCACTGGGATTTGTCAATAGGCCGTATAAGCCGCAGCCTAGGGGCGGCAGCGTCTTAGGAGTGGCAGATTTCAGAGGATGCTGCCTCTTCTATTATTTTAGTAAGGTACATGGGGCGGCAGAAATAAAGTGGCCTACACTCATAAAAAATATAAATCCGGCACTGCACATTTCAAATAAACTATCACTACAGACGTGCCTCACTGCGTTTTTCCTTCAGCAACGCGATGCGCAGCGGCAAGTGTAAACGACCATTAAAAAGAAAAATATACCTAATATAAAAGTATGTATTAGTGATAATGTAAGTACATGTTATTTATTTATTTACAAAAAAAAAGCGGTCTAGAATGGACCTATTTTTATTTATTTTTTTACTTTGGGAAATCCTCTTACGCATATCCTCCTGATGAGTACAATAATAGTACATACATACCCAGCAGTATTATTGAACCTTTTTTTTGTTACACATTGTATAGCCACCAACCACCCGTAAGCAGGTGGGTGTCACTTCCCAGTTTAGGTATACTCGTATTCGGCCGGCGCTCCGTCCGGGTGGACAATGCAAGGAAGAAGTCAGTCGCCGCCCGCACGCTAGCCTCGTCGCACGTAACTAAGCATACGTGATAGAACGAGAACGGTATATCTAGGTGAATATAGCGAGCGGTATCCAGCGCTGTGCGAGTTGAATTGCTACTTTATTGCCTAGTAGATAGAGTCCTTATTTATTTCAATCCCTTTGCGGAGTTAGCTTTCTGTACGTAGTACTATTATTTATTCTGTGCCGTAAGTTACAAAATTACCGCCAACTATCGCCGACTATAAAGGCCGACCATTATCTGCTACATTAGAGTTAACTACAACGTGTCATAAAGCTTAACCTACATAGACGCGACCTGAGACAGCGGCCGCAGTGATGGCTGCCTTACTTGCTACCGCAGGCCAGGCTTCTGTGCCTTCACGGTTTGCTACAGCCTCCGTCAGAAAAGCGCTGCAGTGTGGGCAAGCATATCTGCAGAATGTTGCACATTGTTGATACCAAAATTTTACAGCGTTTCACCGAGCATGGCTCGTTGGGAACGTTTGCGGAGTTAGCTTTCTGTACGTAGTACTATTATTTATTCTGTGCCGTAAGTTACAAAATTACCGCCAACTATCGCCGACTATAAAGGCCGACCGCATACGACGAGAACAACCATAAGAAAAACCGTCCGGTTTCGCCCGAAGGCGTTCCGTGCATACATTTTGTACTAGGTCCCGCGCACCGTAAGAAATTTCTCGAGTCTCGAGCCGTTTCGCTCGCTCCAGTTAATTCTGCGCAGTGTGTTTCGGTCGGTCCGGCGCCTGTCGGGTGCCGTGCCGAAACAAAGTGCGACCACTCAGTCAGCCAAAAAATGTGAAGTCTTTCTTTTCTTTCAAGCGGGTGATATTCCGAGGCGTAGCTAAGCACGATAGGTAACAACTGAGAAACGCTTAAAGAGAATCTGTCAACATACAATTGGATTTGTCTATTTTTGACTGGCGCTTTGTTTATGTCGGTTCCCAAAGTCTACTACAAATTGGAGAGTAATCTTTTTAGCTCCATCGTAATGGGTAAGCCTATTTACATACTCGACTCGCAAGATTCATAAAAATAGGGCGAGCATTCGGCGGATTTCGACTTTGTCATGAAATATTCATGGAATCAAAAAGTTTACCTAATACACGTGAGTTTGCGACGCGGAATTTCACCGCTTGCGGTCGTAGGAAACCGCACCTTTTCGGAATCACGTTTGTTTACTTACGTGTTAGCATTTTGACTGCGGCCTCATCATACTTGCTGCGCTCTTATTTTCAACCGACTTCAAAAAAGGAGGTTTTCAATTCGACCGTATGTTTTTTTTTTGTTTTTTTTTATGTCACGTGATTACTCCGCCAATTATGAACTGATTTTCATGATTCTTCTTTTTGTTTGGTAGGTAATATTCAAAAGCGGTCCCATATACATTTGACCAAAATCGGTTCAGTAGTTTGGTTTTCACATCAAAATTACTAGAAAATATAAAGGTGGCATCCAGGTATCCGAAGTTGAAGACGATTGTTTTTTTTTTGGCGTAGAATTATTAAGGCTCCGTACTCAAAATGTCTAATGAGACTCTATAACTTAACTATGCCTACGTTGTCTGTAGGTATGTCTGCCCATCCTAGTTTTATTTGTATATTTTTATTTAATCGAGAGACGAGACGAGCTAGACGTTCACCTGGTCGTAAGATTCACGCTTGGCACTAACAATAGCAGTGCCAGAATTGTGAACTTGCGAAAACAATCCTGCGCCGCACTGGACTGCGCTCGTTACTCTGATATATTAGATGTTAAATCTCTTCATACCCAGTAATTTCTCTAGTAACATTGCACTACAAAGCTGAAACACGTGATAAAAAAAACATAGTCGAATTGAAAACCTCCTCCTTTTTTGAAATCGGTAAAAAAATAATTGAGTTTGCGTAATCAGCCTGTTAACAGTCCACTGCATAGGACTACCCTCGAACAGCGATTGGGCCATATCCACCACTCTGGTCACTCTTTATTATTAGTTTTTTCTATGATTTTGTTAATTATTAGCCCAAATATAATTATAATTTTAATGATATTAAATAAAAAAATATTTAATATAAAAAACATTAGAAAAATCCAATAAAGGTTAATCCCCATAATAGGCTAGATGACTAGTTTTTTTTAATTGTCCTATTAAAATGTGGCCCATAAATATAGCTGATTAATGAAAAGATAATTAAAATCTGATCAAAAATAAGCAACTTATAATCATTTTAATATTATTTTATTTTATTTTATTTTTATTTTATTTTATTATTTTAGGTTAACTAACAGCACTAGCTAGCACTTAAATAACACAATTATATTTAACTTAAATGCTAGACAGAGAGGTGAAACAGCACATCGTGACGTCACTTATCTGTACGCCATTTAAATTATATTCTGACAAGTAAGGCGTGACGTCATTTTTTGTTTTGTGGGAAAGGGACAGAGTTGTCTCTAACAAAAACTTTAAACGCTTATATATCAGAACATTATTAACCGATTAAAATTATTTTTTCAATAAACATACTATATTTACTTAAATTCTTTATCAAAGCTATTGGTTCCAACGATTTAAACATCAGTCATCTACCCTATTATAAGAAAGTAATTAATAAATTAGTTGCGAATTGGTGGATTAACATACACCATTGTGTTTCTTCTTTGGGCGTTTTCTTTCACCGAAAAGGCACCGGTAATAAACATTCGTACATATTAAATTCTAAAGGGCTCATTAGTTCTAGGCGCTGGGATTTGAACTTGCGACTTCACAATTTCAAGCCGATTCGGTCCCCCAATTAAGCTACCACGGCTTTTTAAGTGCCCCTTCTCTTATTCCTGTCAGAAAACCATTCGTAGAAAGCGTTACTATTCTGTCTTTTGATACGAAATCAGACATAAACTTATCGATACAGTTTTTAGGGTTAAAAGGGTTAAAGGTTTATAAAAATTATATTGGACATTGGACAGACACACCAACAGACAATTAGACGGATAACGCAGTGATCATTTATCAAATTTTATCAGAATCTTTTTTGTGAAGGAAAAACATATTTCTTAGATAACATTTATAGGCCTAATCTGACTAAGACAAACACTAACATAAAAAAATAAAAACAGCGAGAAATTTTTAAAAACGTTCTTAAGGTTAATTGGGAGACGGCTTTATGTTAGGGGTCCATGCCAACGCCATTATGGAGCAATTTAGGATTCTTCTCGTTATAATCTTGGCGAACACTTTCCTTATGCATAAGGGTCCATTCATATTACACTGGGCTCTGACCGGCAGCTAACCTCATCGGCTATATTAATGGTAATCTATTTAAGGGGGCGACTAATGATAAAAGTAAGTAAAAGGTGTATTTTTAAACACCTCGTTTCATCATTATGAACGTAAATATTCAGATAAAAAAAATACTACATGTAGGGGAAAACTCTGTAAAAGCCGAGTAACCGAATACAATTTTAGAAAATAATCTGGTTTAGCAAATAACTAAAAAAAAACTTTTTAATTCAAATGCTCTAAATGATCAGCGATAACACCACATGATTTTTTTACGAATTAAATAGCCAGACTAATGTTTTAACAGAGTAACCGTTTTTTTTTATTTCATGCCTTTATTTTGAATAATTAAATAAAATCTCACCTAAATTGCTCAAAGGCATTATCGTCATCAATTATGTCTGCGATTTTAGATTCTAAGCTAATGCAATACGCATGGGTAAAATCTGATATTTTTCTGGTATTAGGCGCACTCTTAACTTATATTGTTTTCATATTTTTACTAAATAAAAAAATGTTGAATTGAAAAAGAAAGTACTGCATTGCAATATAGTCCAAGTCATGCCTTAATAAAGTGGTGGCGACATTATTGGAAGTTTCTATGCAGTTTTAGAGGCAACACAAAAAGACGTAAGACTACCATTGAGCTATAATTCCACAGAGACACAAACAGGCTGATAAAATTTCCGAGATAATAGCCTTCGGCACGTGTTTTGCGCAGTCATTGCGTGACGTAGGCGCGACATCACGTGAACTACGATGGCAGTGCCCCACTGTTGTAGGGATATAACGTTTAAATTTGAATAACATGTGTTATTGTTAACTGAATACATTGATACGTAGTTATATAATATGACGCCGTTCGGACGATTATTAAATGTTTTTATTTATTGATTGTGTCTCTGTTGGATTATAGCTCGATGTTTACAACGCGTTATATCACTTGCCTATACACTTATGTACTTGCGCTTAAACTTAGGTGATAGTTGAATCAGTAAAATACAACCACATTTTACTTAATCATTAATATTTGAAATATTGCGAGTAGGTATTAGAAATAAGTAGGTACAAAGCGACGACAGGGTTCTTTTATTTGCGTTTTCTACTGCTCGGACTGTGCGCATTACTGTCATTGTTGTCACGCTTCAATGGATAGCTACAATGAAGATTTAATGTTTCAAATCTTTATTCAAAAAGAGCAAATAAAAAAAAATCGACGAGTAAATACGACGTGGGTGCATATTATATGCAAGAAAAGAAACGTATTATATAGGTGGGCGCATCACCACCACGCGCGGAGAAAAATACGTCTGCGGCGACCGATTCACAAATGCGATGCGACCCGCCCCGCCCCGATCCGTCGCTAACGTACGATATTTCATACAAAACATAGGCAGGCTTATTTTTCGGCCCGGCCCGGCCCGCCTAGTGGACGTCAGCCTTTACAGGTATCTACATTAAAAGATATAATTTTAAATAAATTACAAGACTACTCTTCCGTGGTTCAATGGAATAGGATTAAATCTGTCATCATTAAAAGTTCTCAAACGCAAGTATTAACAAGCATTAAGTTAGACGTTTCGATTTGGCTGGAAGATAACATCCAAAACTCAAAGAGGTAGGAATTTGTTCAGGGGAATAAATTGTTTGTATTTTATTTGGCGTTGATAAAATTATAAGGATTCTGTTGGATGAACGTTGAAAATTTGGCGACGCACTGAATATGGACATATATAAATATACCTTTTAATACCTTTAATATTTCGTTTCAACCATTATAGGATAACGATTTCATTAGCTTCTTGTTGCCATAGCTAGTGTTTTTTTATAAATTGGATTTGTTTGTATTTTATTTGGCGTTGATAAAATTATAAAGATTCTGTTGGACGAACGTCGAAAATTTGGTGACGCACTGAATATGGACATATATAAGTATACCTTTTAATACCTTTAATATTTCGTTTCAACCATTATAGGATAACGATTTCATAAGCTTCTTGTTGCCATAGCTAGTGTTTTTTTATGAATTGGATTTGTTTGTATTTTATTTGGCGTTGATAAAATTATAAAGATTCTGTTGGATGAACGTCGAAAATTTGGCGACGCACTGAATATGGACATATATAAATATACCTTTTAATACCTTTAATATTTCGTTTCAACCATTATAGGATAACGATTTCATAAGCTTTTTGTTGCCATAGCTAGTGTTTTTTTATGAATAGGATTGTCGATACAAGCGAGACGTTCGCCTGGGGGTAAGCGTCACGCCTGCCCATAACAGTCGCAGTGCCAGAATTGTGGAATTTGCGAACAAACCCTGCGCCGCACTGCGTTGCGCTCGTCAGCCATATTAAATATCAAATCTCTTCAAGCCCAGTAATTTATCTGGTAAAATGCCCTTCAAACCGAAACACAGTAATGCTTGCACACTACTGCTTGGCGATTGCATAACTAGCAAAGTTTTACTTTAGTTAACTTCATCAAGACCTGTGATTGAAAAAGAATAAACAAAAAAATTAAGGTGCATGGCACGGAATCCTGTCTATGCATCGCAAGCTTTCCTACTTCTCTCGCACGCAGCAGTTGCAGAATGTCCCCTTCCTTAAAAGTCTACTTACTGCATGCAAAACGTCCCTTTTACAAAATTACATTTTAGCAAAATTTTCCAATAACAAAAATTTCTACAGTAACCGAGAAAGTAAAAAAAACGGAGAGTCTCCTTGTTTATGTTTTTCTGTATAATTAATACCTTTTCACAACTAAACAACTTCATTTAATCTTCATAAAATCTTGTCACGACAATAAAGTGGCCAAAACTGGTTCCAGAATGGCTATTTTAAGTATGACAATTGTTTTTTTTTTTTTTTTTTTTTTTTTTTTTTTTTTTCTATCTGCAATCAGCTCTCTTAGCTATAATCAGATTTTTGAGATTATCATAAGACTGTGAGTTTTCAGCACCCCCTGATGCATCAACTATTTAGAGTATTCCGGAATCAAATCAAGGCTATTCTTTTTCTTTTTAGTCGATATATGGACTCTGTAGGATCCAACAAGGTAGCAGCAAGTTGGTTCTTGTGTCTTTCAAGTCTTTGCTTGTATGTACTGCAGAATCTTTCCACTTCCTCCTTAATGAGAGGGATCTGTAGGTATTCATGGACTTCACTGTTTTTTGTGAACCAGGGTGCACCACTCAATGTCTTCAGTGCTTTATTTTGAAAGCGTTGTAATATTTCGATGTTTGACTGACTGAAGTATGACAATTGTGACGAAAATACCTTACACGTAGGTAATTATGTTTATTTCTGGGAGATAACAATTTAGTCAGCTTGTGACCACGGCCATTGCAACATGGCCGGAACCGGAGCTGCGAGGTACATAAATAAAAAATATATATGCGCAATTAAGTCAAATAAAATAACGATTTGTTAATTCTTTAAAAAAACAACGGACTTCAATTTATATTGCCTGGATAACATCTAGTACAGTTATTTTGATTTAAAAACCAAACTACTGAACCGATTTCGATAAAATGTATATAGGACCACCTTTGAAGTATCGCCTACCAAACAAAAAAGAATCATCAAAAATCTATTTCATAATTGGCAGATTAATAGCATAACAAACATTAAAAAAATATTGGGAGCCAAGTTTTTGAAGTCGATTGAAAAAACGCTCTATAACTAAAGTATAACTGTACCTACGTAATATTCTGGGCCTTAAAAAGCTCTTGTGCCCCTGAGTGAGTGCCTGCCGTGTTTAGGTTCACGATCAATCTCTAACAAGAAACCTCTCAGTAAACAATTAGTAATTTTCCAGAATTCCCACCTACCCTCCTGCAGAGGGTGTAATCGAAGATCTTTATTGTGTTTATTTCTGTTCTGCCCTGTAATTGCGACTTTCTTTTGTGTCTTCTGTTTGGGTCGTTTGGATGGCAGTTACGAACAAAAACGACGCTTAGTGGCCTTTTCTGTGTTGAGAATTTAAGATAAAGGCGATAAATGTATATGTTTTTTAGCACACGAATAACTTGATTATCAGCAAAATCAAAACGATGCTATAGACGTTTTGGTTTCATTTTAGACAGAGTGAACTATCGTGACTTATAACTTCAGATTACAGACTCCAAACAGATTAAATAAATATCGGTGGTCATGTTTCACACAGCGCCATCTAGCCCCAAACTAAGCAAAGCTTCTAATATGGAAACTAGAATAGCTGATATTATGTACACCCACATTTTATTATTATAAATTCTCAGTATTCAAAAAGTAAAACTCAGTAATTTGTTTAACCTATTTACGTCTTTTTTTGGTATTAGTGTGTATGATTTTAGTTTGGCCGATTTCTATAAAATTTGGCATAGCTCTACCGTCGCCTATTTTCATAGCCGATGAATTTGCGGGGCACAGCTAGTCATAAATAAAAAAGAAAAGGAAGTACCTATTCCTTTATTAAATCTTGGCGTATGTGCCATAGGACACAAACAAGAGTGTTTTTCTACAACCAATTACTGCTCTATCGTGGTTGGCCGTCAAACATTTACTAAAAGGAGAAAATGGGGAACATTTTTCATTAAAAGCCGCTTTAGCAAGACCCTGGTAAACATCAACTTTTACCTTGCAAGTCAGTGCTTAAACAAATAACATCATTACCGACATTGAAATTAAGTCGAATATAGACAAATACATTTTAAATGTTTGGTATTTGTCCATTTAGTAGTAACATTTTTGTTTCAATGCTTGAAATGCTAATTATGATATCTATTTCCCTGGCAAAGTTTATCAAGATCGGGTGAGGCGTTTCTTAGAAAAAAATGTAAAAGAAACAAAACAAAGGAATTTTTACGCTGATTTTCTCCCCTATTAAAATTTTTTTAGGAGCACAAATATCATAGATCATTTATATTTTTACTACTTGGCGTTTGACTAAAATATACTTATTTGATGGTAACTGACGGGGTGTCATTCAAGGTTACATATCTAGCCCGGGCTAGGAACTAGCTCTCAAGTGGGGTTGGTAAAGCAAAGCTTTACAGTTTACATGCTGAACTATGATAGATACTTAAAATTATATTAACCAGCACACTATGTCTACCTCATGGTATTTTCTTTCTCCGCTGCGTAATTAGGCATGTATTGTTTAGATTCGAACCCACAAAGAGATATAAAATACTATTATTAAAATATTCTGTAGTATTTTATTGAATGTCTAAGTTTACATGAGATCTTTGTGGCTCCACTTCTGGAGTTGCAGGTAGAGTCCGTTTTAGAGGCATATCGTTACTAAGAGAACAGCAATCAATAGACGCAAAATAGTTGTAATATTACGGGGTTGCCGGAGACAAACCAGTAGATTTTCCTGTGACAAAGCACCAGGAATTCATAAGAATGCAGTATTCTGTTAGTGCAGAGTAAACAATTGTACAATTATTTAATTACAGGCTGCGAGTTGCCGGAGACATACCCGTGGTGATAGATTTTTCTATTCCAAAGCACCAGGAAATCATAAGAATGCAGTATTAGTATTTATTGTCCATAAATACATTCAGGCAAGAAAGCGCAACGATAATACACTTTAAAAAAAACAACCGACTTCAATTTCGACTACCTGGATGACATCCTCATATTTTCCAGCAAATCAAAATTACTGGAATAATAACTAGAAGATATGACGACGTCATCGGAAATCGAAATTGAAGTCGGTTGTTTTGTAAAAGCTATTATTACTTATTGTTCTATGTAACAGCTGTATTGTTTTTTCATGGGACATATTAACTAGATAGCTGATAGAATACTTACCTACATACTGTTTTTTGTAAATACATACTTTCAATACATACTACACCCAGACACACATCAAACATCTATGCTCGTCACGTAAATGTTTGCCCTGGGTGGGGATCGAACCCACGCCCTACAACTCTAAAGGCAGCAGACATGCTACCAACTCAGCTATAATGCACATATACAAAAATCGATATAATACTTATAATTAACGAGATAACTTTAATCGTAGTTGTTGGCGACGGATACATAAAAATATTTTTATTTGAATTTTAGTTTTTAATTCTTTCTTTATAAAATAATTGGTTTTGTTATTATTTTTTTGTTTTTATATCAGTCTTTGTTTAAATGCGGCGATGTGAAGTCAATTTTCCAAATAAAGTATTTAAAAAATCTTAAAAAAGGCTTCTCTTTGCGTAGTTGGTCTGCTACATTAGTAATGTTTTGCTGATAACCGACATAAATGACAGAACGTCTAATAAAAAAGCTCATAATACTCGTATCAGTATTATTTTCTCCAGCATTGGAAACCAACGCAAGGAAGAGAACAAAACAACAAACGGTTAAATATTAATCATATTGTTAAATTTCGTTGAACATGGGCCTAACTTTAGGAAGTCAAAAACAGGCGGTTAAATATTTAATCAGCTAAAGTTTCGGTGAACTTTGACCTAAGAGTAATGACGTCCGATTTACCTAGAATGATATCGGTTTATTACAAATTAATACGCTTTTTTAAAAAATACAACCGACTTCAACTTAGAATACCTACCTGGATAACATCTTCATATTTTCTAGTAATTTTGATTTAAAAACCAAACAACCGATTTTGATTAAAAAAAAAATGTATATTGACCACCTCTGAAGTATTACCTACCAAACAATAAAAGAATCATCAAAATCAGTTCATAATTGGCGGAGTAATCGCGTAAACAAAAAAAACTTACAGTCGAATTGAGACCTTCCTTTTTTGAAGTCGGTTGAAAATATCCAAAATACCTGTTTTGGCTTAAACAACGCGAAAACAGCCAACAAACTTGTTTTGGTTTAAAAACTTAGTATATGCAGATAATCTACTGATAATTTGACTTTTATCAGTGGCATGCAATTGAAACATGACACTCTGCCTGAGTTGTAATCTCGATTCATTGTCCTAATTATTTATTGAAAAAAATATTTTTAACCGACTTTAAAAAGAAGGAGGTTCTATGTTCGACTGTATGTATGTTTTTATTTTTAGTTTTTATGTATGTTCACTGATTTCTTCGTCAATTGTGGACCGATTGGATTCTTGGTTACCTCGTTTGGTAGGTGATACCAGGGAGGTGTCACTCCGCAGTTTAGGTATGTTCGGCAGGCGCTCCGTCAATGCAAGGCAGAAGTCAGTGGCCGCCCGCACGCTAGCCTCGTCGCCCGTAACTAAGCATACGTGATAGAAACAGAGCGGTATATCTAGGTGTATACAGCGAGCGGTACCCAGCGCTGTGGGGTTGAATTGCTACTTTATTGCCTAGTAGATAGAGTCCTTAATTATTTCAATTCCTTTGCGGAGTTAACTTTCTATACGTAGTACTATTATTTATTCTGTGGTGATACGTCAGATGTGGTCCTACATAAATTGTATCGAAATCGGTTCAGTGGTTTGGTTTTTAAATCAAAAACTACTAAACTGATTGCGATAAAATTTGTATGGAACCACCTCTGACGTATCACATACCAAACAAAAAAAAAAACAAAATCGGTCCATAATTGACGGAGAAATCGGTCAAAATACATTAAGTCGGTAAAAAATATACTTTCCACAAAATGTATGGAACAGATGGCTTTCTGAGATTTGAAGAAGCAAGAAAAATATTTCTGCTTACGTGTACCTAAGTTATCAAATGGAAAGATTGCATCTTTTAGTTTGGTAATATAACATTATATAATTTGACAGGTAATATAATTTGACAGCCTGATAGCTCAGTTGGTAGCATGTCTGCCTTCAGAGCTGCAGGGCGTGGGTTCGATCCCCATCCAGGACAAAAATTTTTGTGACGTACATCGATGTTTGTTCTGTGTCTGGGTGTAGTATGTATCATAAGTATGTATTTACGAAAAAAAAAATGTATATAAGTATTCTATCAGCTGTCTGGTTTCCATAATACAAGCTTTGCTTAGTATGGGGCTAGATGGCGCTGTGTGTAATAAATGCCCGCCCAATATTTATATTTATTTATAATTGAAGACCAAAATTAAAGTTGATGCCCGTAAAGGGTGTATAACTGTATAGAGAAAGTTTAGAAGCCGCAGACCTCTCAAAGTCAGGTAAAGGGATTGTTAATTGAATAACCGATATTTTACTTCCATTAGCCGACTTAATTCAATATTTTGTGATGTCATACAGTATTAGAGCTATAAAGCTACCCATGTCACGGGTGATATAATAAGCACCGCCAAACAACTTTTCAACTGACTTCTAATAAGGTGGTTCTCAATTCGACTGTATGTTTTTTTTTGTATGGATATTACGTGATTACTGCGCTAATTATGAACTGATTTTTATGATTTGTTTGGTAGGTAATACTTCAGTGGTGGTCCTATATAAATATTAACGAAATCGGTTCAGTAGTTTAGTTTTTACATCAAAATTACTAGAAACTATGAAGATGCCATCCAGGTAACCGAAGTTGAACTCGGTTGTGTATTAAAAAAAAAGCAAATCATTTAAATTTTAAGGTTCCGTACATGGAGGCTTCAATAGAAACTTACAACTAAGCCGATGTCCTCATCCGTTTCTATCATCTTGCGTGTTTTACTTGTTCTTATTTTTAATTGGACTTGAAGCCAAGAAAAAAAAACTTGAGTTTTTTTTCCTATTGTAATTGCGTCACCTTAATGGTAATCTATCTTAATACGGCTAATAAATATGTGGTTCTAACTTATGCTGAAACGTTTTTTATTGTCTATATTCTGACACTAGGGCTTTCCAATCGGCCTGTACACATTTAAACTTACTTATTTACTTACTTATTGTCTCTAAAAGAAAGTGTGAGTGATTTCAAATGGAAAACCAATATTTAAATCAACGATTAATTTTTATATTGAACTAATTAACAGTAAATTATTCGTTTAATTTTTTTGAGGAGTATGGTGTATGGGGATAATGATAATTTAACTGATTTTTTTATGTGTACAAACTGGCCTAATTTGCTCATTTCTGTAAATATAAATATTTAGGTTCTACCTATTTCAAACAGTAAATTTAACAATCAGTCAGTTAAATCAGTTTTGTTATTATCATTTATCAATAATTAACTTTTTAATTGGGGGAGGCCTTCGTTCAGCAGTGGACGTCTCCGGGCTGATGATGATGATGATGAACTTTTTAATGAGCGATTTTCTAAACAAGATTAAAAAAAGTAGTTTCCTTCAACTCGATAGATGGCGCAGACTATAGGCGCCAGACAAAAATAGCATAATCATTTTTGCACATGAAATAAAATAAAAAACTTGACAGCCACGTCTGGTCTGCGCAAAGTCAGAGCCACCTACAATGAGCTTCAATTTTTTTAATGCCTGTCATTAAATCTCCCATTTTTTTTTTATGTATATAAATAAAATAGAATGTGTAGGTGTAGGAACAGATATAATTTTATTTAAGTAGTTTTATATTAGAAAAAACTTTTCACTCTTATAAGCCTTTCGTGACCACACTTGAATCGGCCTCAACGGAAGATCAGCGCTGTTTGATAAACAGCACTATGCTGAGTTGAAGCCATTTTTGTGACATCATCCCAGGACTGTAATTATATTAAAGTTATATTATTTAGCTGATGTTACAAAATAAATTATATTTCTTTCTTATTTATTTATTTCTTTTAAAGTGACTATAATATAAATGTCCCTTATCTCTTTTAAATCACTATGCTAACTGTTTAAACAAGCGAGCGTATCAAACAATCATCGTCCGTTATTAGACCTTCTCGGCTTAATTGGGATTTGGGAACAAGACGCTTTAATTAAGTAACTTTAGTCAGGTTTAGTAATCTAGAAAAATATGGGAAATTTATAAGACTATGTTTTGGATGTGTGGTCCTTGCATTTAAATACGAAAGACGTGCCGACTAAGGCGGACAAACAAAAGGGAAAAAAGTACCTTAATATCGCTAAGTTACAATTGCCAAGCTATACCGCCCACAGAAAAGCGAAAGCCTTACTTCTTAGGTAGAACGGCTGTCAAAACAATGTTGTAAAGCATTTGTATGGAAAACCGCTGTCTCCAGTTTCACACAAATTTGTATAGAAACTACGACGAAAAAATGCCAATCATTGGTCGCGCATTTGAAGTAAAACGCTCGAAATGCCATTTTGCAATAGATTCATATTTGATCTAATTACGATGCAATGTGGTGTGGTTTCCTACGCGTTTATTAAAATTGTCTTTTTGAGTATTCTCAGTTAAAAACATGTGTATTGATAGAATTGCCATTGAGCGCATTTGCACTTAATGCCGGCTAGCGCGGCCCGTCATATTTCCGTTCTATTCACTTCTAAGAGTGATACCGCCAATACGATACTAACTGTTGTTTATTCCGTGTTTGAAGCTTCTACGGCGGTGGCGGCGTAGCGCTGCTACGCTGCTTATTTAGAATGTGGTAGACTTAGAGTCTGGTTTCCATACAACTTTAAGCAACCAATACTTGGCTAGAATTATACCTGTCTTCTTAATATATATTTTTGATAACTTTACCATTTGGTTTCAACTAATGGAAGGTTTTTTTTCCTATTTTTTCTTTTATTTGACTTTAAACGCCTCAAGCGAGAGGATTTAACGACTTATAGAGATGAGTGTCATTTATATGCGGGTTTATCCGAGATTTTCCAGATATCTCATATTTCTGATTTACTTGTTTAGTTGTGAAATAGTAACAGGGACCCAAAAAAGCTACCTCTTTACAATGTTACGCTAAACGTTGACTTAACCTTGTAAAGAAGTAATGTATCATAAATAAATAGAACAAACGAATTTATTAGTATGGCATTATAATTTACTAGACGCTTTACAATGTTATGACGTCAACTTTTATGAGCTGTCAAAAAGCGCTTAACATAATAGACAGAGCATAGATTTACTTTTATATTAGTTTGTGTTTGAAAAGAAATAAAATAGGCAAAATGTTAAAGCAACCAAACAAAGCAGTTGAACCTAATTCAGATTTATTATTTGAAAAGCGATATAAAAAAAAAATAAGAAATGGAATCCCTACAATGCGGAAGGCAGGCGAATCAAAGCGCCGAGCTTTGTTAAGAGCTTTTGTGTAAATTATTGAAAAATATCGGCTACATTCTAAAGCTTCTCATTCAAATTCAGCTTGAATATTTGGAATTTTCGCCCTTTCGAACTGAGATATCGGGAATTAATTAAGGTCATTGTTTCACTGCAACATGTTGCGAACATGTTCTGACATTCATGCGGTGGCCGTCTGATGTTTGATGGAAACTTGACCACCGCTTCTACGAACACGTTTACCTAATTAAAACGTACGTCATCTTTGGAGAAACCTAGTTTATTAACATGTTAGTTACTAGTTTTGATTATACTAGGTTACTCAGAACGCCAGCACTATTCCGAAAGAAGTTCATTTTACTCACTAATGTGATCAACTTTAACTACCGAGTCAATACTGGAATCGCGAAAACAAAATCTGCTGTTCTATACATTTTGTCGAGGATGAATTAAATTTTTGTATAGATAGGTCTGAGATGAAATATAGGGTAGATGCCCGATCGCCGCTCGAAAACAGCACCGTCGGCAAAACAAGGCATAAGTAGCTTAATAAGCTTTGTCTCTCGGTCGTGTGTGACCGCGCCAATCGTGTGACGTGCTCGATTCCGAATGTTTTACACGCTCACAAATGTTTAACAATGCTATTACAGGATGTTAGGTTCGTTATTAAAATGAAACAATCCGTTTGAGGACTTTTTTATATTAGCTAGAGAAGTATGATATCTGTATAAGTACCTAAGCATTGGCGCGGGGCCACTTTAGAGGTTTGATTTTCATAGAGGCTGTGTATCTATAGTACCTATATCTGAGCTAAGGGTACTACAGGTTTTGAAACAACAGATGTTTTCTTCTTATTGCTACCGTTCCGGGTCACGAATAATTGATTTTATCTTGTCAACCGACTTCAAAAAAGGAGGTTCTCAATTCGACTGTATTTTTTTTTTGTATGTATATTACGTGATTACTCCGCCAGTTATTAACTAGTTTTGATGTTAATTTGTTTTCGTAGATAATACTTCAGAGGTGGTCCCATATAAATTTTATCGAAATCGGTCCAGTAGTTGGGTTTTTAAATCAAAATTACTAGAAAATATACAGATGTCATCCAGGTATTCGAAATAGAAAGGCGGTTGTATTTTTAACTGAGCTATAAGGCAGTTGTCATTTATTGTATTTAATTCAACGTATTAAAAAGTAAGTAAGTAAATAAAACAGTTTATACATAAAAATTACAATAACTATTAAAAAAAAAACTTCAATTCCGATTACTTAGATTATATCTTTTTCCAGTTATTTTGATTAAACCAAACTACTAAACTGATTTCGATAAAATGTATACGGAGACCTCCCCCTCTCACCTCTCAAGCGGAGTAACCAAAAATACAAAAAAAACCTGTCGTATTGAGGAGAACCTCCTTTATTGAAGTTAGCATATAATTTGGAAATAGCACTGTCTGCTTTGTTAATCGATAAATAGTGTATTGTTCATCAAGGAAGCAACCAAATATTTTTAAGGCGAGAGTGTTTTTTTAAAGATGAAGATGAGTAATCAGGGATCCCCAAGCCGCCCGCGTAGAGTGGGGATTATGGCAACCCCTCCCTATTAAGGGAGAAGCCTTCGTCCAGCAGTGGATGTTTTCTTACTAATGACGACTTTTAAAATTGGTAAAAGAAGTCGGGAGCAAATGAACATTTTCTACGGCAAAGCTTATTTTTTTACAGTTTCGTTAAGACGGAAACCCCAGAGATTGCTCGTATGCAGGTTCAAGTCCTGCCAGTGGTCATGATTTTTATGACTGTCTAATGTCTATGCATTAAACACATACTTATAAGCTTTATCCCTATATAATAATTGTGTAACATTAAATCTAGATTAGTTATGTTAATGTTACTAAAGTCTTTAAACATTTAGACATTACTTAATTGCGTTTTAAAAATAAACTAAATAAATTAAGAAAAGAAAAAAAAAATTTTTACTTATTTTTTAATGTAATCAGTTGACGAGGCGTACGAGACGTTCGCCTGGTGGTAAGCGTCGCGCCTGCCGATAACAGTAGAAGCATACATAACAGTACATATTCCACTTATTGCTAGGTTTTGCAGTAAAACATTAGTCTAACTTAAAAAGGTACATTTATACAATACTTTTCATTCTGGATTGACGACAAAGAGAGAAGATTGAGCAAAACCGCAGGACGCCGCTAATTATTTTAATAACAGCGTGCTTCCATTGAATCTGTAACTTAATGAAGGATAAGTGGGGTTGATGACGATCATTTACGTCGCGGCTCAGATAGCGACAGACCGACAAGCGGCTTGACAAGCGGCTTGACAAGCAGCTTGACAATAGCTTGACAATAGATGACACCGCGTTGATGCTGTATTTAGGGATGATTTGGGCACTGGTAATGGGAGATTAGAGGTTTTTTTTGGCAACGGAACACGGAAAAATATGTCGCTGCATTCTATTATTTTCTTAAACTTTTTAACTTTTTGTTACCGCGAATAAATGATTAAAAAAATGGTGGTGTTTTATTGTGTGTTGATGCACGAGTGTGGGCAAGTGATGTAATTTGGTGAAACGTGTATTTTCGTGTTGTTTTAAAAACTCTGTAAAATTTGAAAACGTTTGCGAGTTTTAACACCCAGCGCTGCTGAGTGTTTTAGGCAATTTAAGGGCATGACTTGGACCTGACCATGATTTTATTTTATGAATTATGACTTTATACTATCAAAAACATGAAATATGCATATACTTGACAATGGCAGAATGACTGCTATGTGAACTTGCTTCTTGCCAAACTTCATGAGTCTAGGTCAACGGAAAGTACCCTATGAATTTTGATTTAGTTCACTCTAAAAAAACTCACAAAAATGGTCATAAATTTTTATTGCGTTGACTTCGAAGCTTGATTTTTTTACAGCACCAAGGGTCCGTAGACTTACGTATTTGATATTAATTTCAACTCAATATCTCCACGCGTTCCAGAGAAAAAGGGCTTTGACAGACAGACAGACAGACCGACAACCTTTTTTTCCTTTTGAGGCACTGAACCCTAAAAATAATTGTTTGCAAGACTAAAGCTATTCAACTATTCAGCGTTTTTAAGTGAGGCTCCAAACATTTAATGAAATATACAATGGATTTAAAAGCATCTATTCAACCGCTTCCTACTTAAAAGTCCATCAATTCCCGCCGGTACAGCTCATGCAATTTCGTCACATTTAGCTATCGTTCCGGTCGTGACAAACATCCTCTTACTTTGCATTTAGCTTTGACCTCTTAGCTTATAGTACTCACCAGCCAGAAGACGTCCACTGCTAGACGAAGGCCTCCCCCTTAATAGGGAGGGGTTGCCATATTCCCCACGCATGGCAGGCGGCTTGGGGATCGCAGAGTGTTACCACCGTTAACTAAGAGGACGCTGCTGCCCGTCCTCCGGTGGTTCTGGATGCAGTTTTAGGACATACCCAGGTCCCTTAGCTTATAGTAGGGGCTCCCAATTAACCTGTTGGGGCTCCACTACACTACTGCCGGAGATAAGGGACATATTGCGAAAGGGACATATTGCGAAATGGACATCGTGCAACGGAGCCTTTTAAAGCAGGTCACTATTTTTGAATTGTGATTTTCATAAACTTACTCGTTCATGTTTGCAACCAGGTGGAGATGCTGTACCAGCGATACTTCCTCCGCATGAACCAGAACAATATGACGCACATCTTGGTACTGCTAGCGTCCGTGGTCTTCGCACTCATTGCTGTGCAAGGATACTGCGTTTATATCGCTGATCTGTCTATCGGTGAACAAATCGGTATCAGCAGTGCAGAGCTCTTTTCGTCTACAGTGGATCCATTAAGGTAAGAATAATCACACAAATCTTAGTGGGATCTGAGTATGTTCTAAAACTGCAGCCAGAACCACTGGAGGACGGGCAGCAGCGTCCTCTTAGTTAACGATGTTAACACTCTGCGATCCCCAAGCCGCCAGCCAAGCGTGGGGATTATGGCAACCCCTCCCTATTAAGGGGAAGGCCTTCGTCCAGCAGTGGACGTCTTCTGGGTGATGATGATGATGATGATTGAAAACGAAAAATATATATATGGCAGTACTCTCATAATTCTGAGAGATGTCTCATAATTCTTTGAAGCTATTCTGGCACAGCTAAACAGTTATGGGTAGGCGTGACGCTTACCACCAGGCAGTGGCGGATTTACACATTTGCCGCCAGGAGGCCCTTAAAAATATGCCGCCCCTTTGACCTCTACAATTCCCTCTATCATGATGGTTCATGTATCGGCGTGAACTATCACAATCATAATATTAATGTATTTTTTTGTTGTTTATGAAATTGTCCACTAATTGTCCTAATTACACCACCTTTTTCCTATAATTAATACGATTGTGAACCAGGGATCAATGTTTCAGTTCCTTGATTATTTTTGTAACCCACCGACTTATATAGTTAAGATTGCAGAAGAAATACCCATCAACCCATTACCCATTATAATTTTAATCAAAAAATTAGATCCAATTTTGCCACCCCTAAAATCTGCCGTCCTAGGCTCCAGCCTACTCAGCCTGTTGATAAATCCACCACTGCCGCCAGGTCCGCTTCGAACGTCTCGACGCTAAATTCCATGAAAAAAAGAAGAAACGAAGTGAATTTTTTTTTAGTCTGTGTACTGGTTAAAATTATGATAATTATTTTGGGTACATTTTACTTGTTGTAGTGACCTCACACCAGGGTTGCACGTTGCGTTGAGCAGAAACATGACTCCTATTATCAACAACACGCCGAACGACACTGACCTGTCACTTTTCATCTACGAGAGGTATCGCATTGCGCATATCCTGAATCTGTCGGTCTTTGGCGTCTGCTGCCTGGTATACCTCTGTAAGTAAACTTTTAAATAGTTGTAAATTATGATACAAGTGTGCTATGTTGTTCATTAAACTCGAGGCGGTATTATGCGATACGAGAACCGAGAGTGTAAATACCAAAGGCACGCGCGTTTCATACGACGATTTTCATCACACTTGCTAGGAAAAAAAATACTTGTATTGTTATTCACTTTTTGTTAATAATAAACCACACAGCGAAAACATCAACAAATATTTGCGGAAAATAGCGCGCAAGCCAGCGATGCGCAGGTGACACTTTCTTTAGCCGAATCAAACTCTTTGTTGGTATTACAAAAAAACTATAAGTATTACCCGGCTATATTAAGAAATCTTCTTAAATACACGTAACTTACAGTGAGGCACAAACTTAACCAGGTTATACCTATTATAACACTAGTGCTGTAATGTAAAGTAAAAAGCACGTGTGTGTAATAGCTTGGATTATGAGCCTAAAACCCATGTAATAAGACCCATTTTACGAGCAAGTGTGATGAAAAATACATTTTCGCATATCGCCATCTTGCTCTGAGCTAAGCAAAGCTTGTACCAGTTATCTGGATAGAATAAATATTTAGGTACATTATATAGGTTAACGTGAACAGTATTACTAAGCCAAAAATAATTTATTGTACTCAGCATTATGAACATGTTTTGCTACGGGCCCAAACCCAAATTCCCAAAAAAATAATTTAAAACAGTTGTCCCATGCTTAAAATAACTGTGTGGTGTCTTAGCTGTTTTTTATTATTGTATATTCTTCCTATTCCTATCGATAATTAAATTAATATGGATTTTTCTGAAATAAATTGTATCATTATTATTATATAATTAAAAATATTTCAGTAACTAAAAAATATAAAACATGAAACAATATTTTTGAAGTTTTAGTTTTACAGTAATTGCGGTATTAAAGTACGTAGTACTATTATTTATTTTGTGATTATAGTTATATTTATTGAGGGGATTTGGGGGGTTGGGGGGAGTTGGTAGAGTCGGTAGAGTTGGTAGAGTTTGGGGGCTAAAAAATTGCTCGGGATGATGTAAAGTGGTGAATTTTGGGAGCGGGCCGAATTTCTTCCGTACGCGGACGAAGTCGCTGGCGACCTCTAGTACTTTATAAAACGCTATCGCTTATCACACGATCGGTACCTTATAAATCTGGTTATAAAAATGCCCCGCGGGTGGTCTTGTTTTTGTTATAGTCTAGTTGTGGTCTCTTTATATAATAATGATGTCCAGAGAAGAAATTTGATGGCGTATGTAACTATTAAACCGCATCGGGTCAGAATGGTAGAATACGACTTATTAAAGGATAGGCTTAATTACGCAGCATTATAATGTTACACGCTGTTTGGATACTTCATTTTAAATTAAAAAAAGTTGTTTTTATTTAAAATGATTGTTTGTAAGTACTGTGTAAGTAAAAAAAAAAGTAATTAACCGAGCTATATAATAAAATATGTGGAGGTGCAGCGATTTTTTTCCGTACGCGCATGGAGTCGCGGGCGATCTCTAGTAAAAGATAAGAAACTACTTAAATTTACATTTAATTATGTGCGTAGTCAGATTAGCGTGCCGTTGGAAAGGCCTATATCTAGCAGTGGATTATGAAAAGGTCACAATGACGGTGATGACTCAGTAAAAATTAGTATACATACGTCATTCTGTTGTACGTTTCAGTTACAAAAAAAAAACACTTCGAGTAGAATTTCTAAGCAATATACATTTATTTAATAGCAACCTTCCTGCTTTAATCATTCTCGCAACGCCTGGAAGCAGGAAGCGGTTTCTGTTGCGACGGCTCCGATAATCAGATTGCAAGATGCCTGCGTTTCCTGAGTTGTATAGACAATAACTGGGTAGTAGTAGTATCCTAGTATCGAAAGTACGCGTGACGTTGGGAACAAATCGCTCGCCTTAAGGTTAGTATTTTCCAAATTTGCCCCTCGCAAAATCAAATATATTTAGTCAAATTACTATATTTAAAGCCCAAAAATATAAAATGTTACAGAAGAACATCCGCCTTAGTAACTTTAGCGGTTAAAAACACGATTGATTATACTTTCCACAATAGAAAAAAATACCGAAACAGTGAAACTATATTAAAACATTTTCAGTTTTATGCCCTAATTACAGCACATAGTCACATAAAAAAAATGTATTAAAAGATAATAGTAATTTGGAGAGCATTCTACGGTTGAAAAGTTATAAATTTCTATAGTTTTCAAGTAATCTGCGAAAAATCTTCAAAAATCGAAGTTTGACACGCACTAATCAGCGTAACCGCCATATTTTTGCTCCGCTAAATGTGACCCTACCTGATACAGCTTTAGACTAATGATCGATATCATTAAAAAATGTGCTTAAACGTGGAATACCCGACCTAAAAATTGTTTCATCGATAAGGAATCCGACGCTTCCGCTTCCCGGATACGATCCCAGCCATACGTAGCCGTTATAATTCAAGAGATTTATTCAAAATCACTTGTAATTTCGGTATTTACTACCTCCTAGTTACTGTTTATTCTAATCGTTTAGTAATAGTACATTATGAGACAAGTGTAACTATCTCGGCTTCCTTATCGCGCTCGCCTGCGGCTCGTGCGCATAATACTGCCTCTAGTGTATAATCACAAACCAACATAGCACTGTTTTCATCACACTTGCGAGGAAAAAACAAACTTTTTTTGATAATAATCAACCACACAGCGAAAACGTCAACAAACATTTTCGGAAAATGGCGCCCAAACCAGCAATGCGCGAAGGTTGACATTTACTTCAGCGACATAAGAAGTCTTTGTTGGTTTTAAAAATAACTGTAAGTATTACCCGGCTATATTAAGAGTGCTTCGTATACATACGTCTAATTGCAGTCACGTACAAACTTGACTTTACAGGGTTATACCAATTATAGCACATATGCCGTAATGTAAAGTAAAAAGCACGCGTGCGTAATAGCTTGGATTATGAGGCTAAAACTAATAAGATCCACTAATAGTAACACTGAGTCTGTTCTCTTCCCCAGGCTTACTGTTGTGCCTGATGCGACCAGCGATGAACGAGATCTATCTCCTCACCATCTCATACGTGGTTTTGGCTACTTTCTTTATCATGGACCTGTCACTGTCGAGCACCGCTATATTGAGGTAAGCATAGACTAAGTCGTTCGTACATGGAAGCAATCAAAGTAAAACTAAGAATTCATAAGCATAATCCTGGAGATTGGAAGTAAGTAAGTAGATAGATACATAAATAGGATACTCTTAGATTAACATTTTATTGTACACACCAAAAATTACAGACGAGGATGAGAATTGAAAATCGGCCGCCAAACATCTGACGTAGTGTGTTCTCCCTCTCACTTAAGAGCCAGTTCCTATCCTTGACTAGGTGTTTGTTTCCCATTTTCGATCACTCTCTTCACTTACGACGCAGGCCACACAGAAATTGCGTTTGGCCATTCAATTTTCATACTAAATACATTGAAATAAGACACACACCGAATGACATTGTACGTCGGATCAACGTCGTTGTACTAAATTATGCGTTATTTCATTGTATTTAGTATGACATTTGAATGGAACCCGTGCCATGTCCGCGTGAAGCTATTTCTGTGTGGCCTGCGACTAACATCAAATGGTAGCCATTTTTCACGATTTCCAAACACTTCTTTAGTCGAAAATTGAACTTTTGTATAGAATTTTATCATATTGTTTTCTCTACTGTTAGTGAGAGAAACCGGCGTAACTATTATTAAAAAAAATTGAACAAACGCCGCCGGAGATGAAACCATAACAGTTTCCTTTTGCAGCTGCCAACGAGTCTCCTTGCAGGTAAAATTAAGTACTTATATGAGTGTTTACTAACAAGTTATACAGCAAATAGATACTTACTTAGTTTAGAAATGGAACTAAGCTGTTTAAGATTTTTGGTAAGTCCAATCGATCAGTTGAAAGTTCAATTAACGCTTTTTTATTATAATGGTTGTCTGAGCTTAGGTTTTATTTTGATATCGTTTTGAATCGTTTTAATTAGAACACAACTGAACTTATACTAAATAATGTATAATTTTTATTAAATTATTGTTTAATATCGACTTCACCAAGTATAAAAATATCTTCGATGAATAAACATATTTAAAAAGAATTTGAGGTAGTATTTTGCCCGCAGTTATGTCGATATAAACAATCCCTTAGTTTTCCATAAAAATATGTCGTACGAACATAATTTTAATAAAGCATAATCATTGAATTATAGATTCGCTATACGATATAGAATTTGAAATTTCAACATAGAACAAACATAAATAATGAAGTTACGTGTCATGAATTATTGTCCAGCGGGTACGGGAATCAAACCAACTCCTCACTTGGCGAGACAGAGAGCAAGACACTACCAAGTAAGGTCAGGATATTCCAATATTTCCTCTCGCAAAGTAATATTATTATATTTATTCAAATTACTATATTTAATATAATTAAAAAACAAAAAAAAAATACTATAGACCAACGAATCCTGTGGTGGAAAACACGCAAACGAAACTTCTGAAATAGTGATTATTTTTCAACTATTTTCTATTTTATAATCAACTACCACAGTTACTTAAACATTAGATGTATGTACCTACCTACTACAAGATAATCGTATTTATAATCGTAGCTAGTTATGAAAAATAGTAAACCGGACCAAAGGGAATCTTAATGTTCCACCAAATTCATATTATTGTTGTATACTTATTGTTGTATACTTTTTACATTGTAGCCCTTGGGACATAATGTTGTATGAAAATCTCTTGGAAGTTGGGAGATAACTTTTTTGCTTTACGTTAAGATTGCGTAATATGCGATTAGACATTGTCGAGCAGGTGATTTGAAAAGTAGTAAAATCCACACAGTCATCTCGTCTCCGCTTTTATCGGCCCTAATGTAGCATTTTTTACGTATATACTTATACAGGGTTGTTCTAATCAGTTAGCATCCCTTTAAAGGCATATTCTGTACATCAAAACAAACAACTTTTACTATACTTTTATTTGGGGCCAACATTGAAATCAAAAAAAAACCGCTGTTCCATACATTTTGCCCAAGGTCGATGAATTTTTTGTATGGAACAGCTGATACTTTTTTCCCGATTTCAATGTTGGCCCCATAGTAAAAGTTGTTTTGATGTACAGAATGTACCCTTAAAAGGATGCTAACTGATTGGAACTAACCCTGTATATAAACAGTATGTTTTGTAACAATGTAGGGAGACCTTTTACGACGGTGTCGAGACATATGTGCAGTCTTGCACTTTTGTCTCGACGCCAGCCGGCTATCTAACAGAAATGAACGAGTCATTCTGACGCGATGTCGGTAGGTCGCTACTCCCACTCATAAAGACTGATGCCCACAAGAGCTGAGCTAAGCAAACCGGCGCGGCGCGGTGGCACCATGATATTTTAATGTTTCATACTAATAATATAAATGCAAAGGTATAGCACCATTGGTACATGGTCATGGCTGTCTGGTTTTAGGATCCGTAGCAAACTAAACTAAACAAAACAGACAGAGATTGCAAAGACTAAAGTGTGGAAATTTGAAACAATTATGTACGGATTTTTTTATGTTATGTAACGAACTTTACTCGGGAAAATATTGAGATATTTTTAAAGATAACTAGCGAATTTTCAAAATGACGAATACCCGTAGAGTTGACCGTACACCCATTTGCGCAATGTATAGTTCCGAAAACGAAAGATAAAAGAAAAAATAAAGGTAAGGAATAACAAAAAGGTTTAGGTAAATATTTTTACAACACATTTGATCGAAAAATGCACTAACGAAGCCTGTATACTTCTTTCGAAAGTTGAACATTACACACCATACAATTAGGCGTGCGTTAAAATAGCTGGGCGTGCGGTAAAATAGGATTGTATTTGTATTTATAGTTTTTTTTTATATTAATTTTTATAGTAGTTGTATATAGCGCCGTGCGTATCCTTTACGGTATTATTTAAATTTTTATAATAGTATTTAAAAATTTCACGGAGTTACACATTACGAGAATAAATAAGCTGAATTATAGAACCTCCTCGGAAGCGCTTTTGCTCAATACGTTTGTCTCACTTTAATACTAAAAAGAAAATGAGACGAAAGATGTAGTTCTAATTTTCACCACTCGCATGTAGTGCCATTTGTTAATTCGCGCCATTTCATCTTTCCTCCTAGGAGGATTATGGCGTCGCACTTTGTGCATTTGCCAGTGCAAGTATTTATTTGTATCAAGTGTTTGATAATTTTCAAGTCAAATGAGTCTAAGTCACGTCAAAGTCACAGTCAAGTCTTGTCACGTCCTAATAAAGTTGTGGCAACTTTACTATAAGCTTCTTCGGAGTTTTGGAAACAACACGAAAAGACACTCATATTAGAAACGTTTTAACGAAGATGAACTTCAGATAGAAGTATTTTTTCTTCTTTCCTCTTAGGAGGATTATGGCATCGCACTTTGTGCATTTGCCAGTGTCAAGTATTTAGTTGCGACTTTCCGACCGATATTTATAAACAAAATAATGAAGTTTATTACATTATCTGTTGTAGGTACTTCTGTTATCTGTTTTCTCGCAAATGTGTTGTAAAACGTTGTATAGTACTCGTGCGGTATTGGTTTTTACAAACTCGTGACTATGGTAAGCCCTCGACTTCGTTTCGAGCTTACATTCGTCTACTCGTTTGTAAAAACCAACTTACCGCACTGGTATCATAAATAACTATTATTCCGTCTAAAGTACCTACCGTTAAAAGAACCGTTCAAAGTATTATGAACTTTTTCAGGCAGATTTTCGAAGACACACGACCCACTTTGAAATAATTATAATTATTACGAAGTATAGTTATGTTCGATATTTATCACGAATCGGAAATCTGCAAGCACTTTCTGAAGGGTTTCAAAATGTCGACCCAGTCCTACATCTATTAGTCTAAAAGCTGCGGACATCACTGCGCAGTTTAAGTATGTTCGGCTGGCGCTCCGTCCTGGATGACAATGCAAGGCAGAAGTCAGTGTCCACCCGCACGCTAGCCACTTTGCTCGTAACTAAGCATACGTATTCTTATAGTAGTATAGAAACTACTAAACTTTTAGATAGAAAGAGAGCGGTATATCTAGGTGAATATAGCAAGCGGTATCCAGCGCTGTGCGAGTTGAATTGCTACTTTATTGCCTAGTAGATAGAGTCCTTACTTATTTCAATCCCTTTGCGGAGTTAGCTTTCTGTACGTAGTACTATTATTTATTCTGCGGTAATATCTTAGCGTCACGTAGCAGTGGGAGCGGGGCATTACCTACTCGCCCATCTCTGTGTAGGTACTCGCCATATTATTGTATGTTTATCGCTTCAACTGCGAAATGAATTTGTAGTGGTAGACTCTACTGCAGAGTCCGCCTGGGAAAGTACCACAACTTTGGCAGTTATTCAACCGCCAAGCATTACTGTGTTCCGGTTTGAAGGGCACTGTTATTAGAGAAATTACTGGTTATGAAGAGGTTTAACATCCAATATCTCAGGGTTGACGGGCGCAGTGCATTGCGGCGCAGGGTTGTGTTCGCAAGTTCACAATTCTGGCACTGCTACTGTTAGTGGCAGACGTGACCATCAGGCGAACGTCTTGCCCGCCTCGTCACTTGATTGCATAATAAAAAAATAAGATGCAGCAGATATTTTTGATATAGAAATTTCCAATATTTTTGGACCTGGGTTTTATTATTTCAAACCTTAAGTGTGTCATTCTCTTGACTAAAGTAATACTAAATGTACAATCCATTTTGAATTATTGTACCTAGTAATAAAAAGCACACTCATTATTGTTTGTCACCTCTTCACGTCAAGCGTCTGAACGGATTTGGATATAACTTCCAATGGAGATAGCTTTTGAGCTGGACTAATACATAGCACATTTTTATCCCGGGAAAATTTCCGGATCCCGCAGGACAGTGGGTGAAACCACGGGGCGCTGCTACGTACATTATGAAAGTTTTATGTCAGTTTTACCCTAAATACCTAATTTATTCGTGTGTGCAAAGCATGGAGCAGTCAAACGTGTTTGCAATTGAATTGAATTTTTGGATGATTTCAATGCCAGTGAAAAGGTTCTTCTATACACCTCGCACCGTTTATATTTGCTGTTTCATTTGCGAATTCTAAACGCTTCTTTACACGTTAAAGCTTTAAACGTACCTATAATTTATGTATTTCCGAACATTTGCGACTCAGTTAGACAAGTTGCAAAAGGATTGACGTAGAATGTTTTTCCTTGAAATAATACGGAAAATCAGGAATATATTTGATAAAAGAATATTTATTGCGATACCGGTCAAAACGGTCAAACGATCGACGCGTGATGCGACTAAACGATCGATTATTTATACTTATTTGAGGCCTTACTTTAAAAAACTTTTCAACCGTTAGTCACTGCTTAAGATGCTCTGCCATCTTCCCTCTGACGTGAAGTTGCACGTGCTAGAAAAGGTCAGAGAAGTTTAAGCTGTGACTAAGAGAATCGAGATTATTTTAGGTAAGGGCGTTTATGTTCAGCTACGTAATACGAGTAGCCACTGAATAGAATCTCATAATTTATACATCTATCTCATTTTTGTCGCTTATCCAAACATCCTGTTTTGATTACTTTCTGCCCGCAGTAGTTTTATCCCCAACAAGACTTCAGCAGGGCTAGGATGGTGTATTCACCGCGAGATAATTTTGTCGTGCGAAAACGAGACAGACTTATACAGAGTCGTAGCCTTGCCCTGTTTTTAAGAATCGAGATATTCTCGCGGTGCGCTTCCTAGCCCTGCAGTTCTTGGGCATGCCACACACAAACACATTTCTACATTGTTTTTTGATCTCACGAGTGGTACAAAAATCATCCAGTGAAAGACAAAAAGAGGATTCAATCTAGTATCAAGGTTTCAAGGTGTTATATTACAGTGGAGACCATTCTGCGATCCCAAGCCGCCTGCCAAGCGTGGGGATTATGGCAACATCCCTATAAATCCCTATAAAGGGGGAGGCCTTCGTCCAGTAGTAGACGTTTTATGGCTGACGACGATAATACAGATACCTACAGACCATTTATTATTAACATACTACACAGATCAGCTACTCAGGTCAGGCTTAAAAATTACTCGTTTTTTTTTCAATATTATCAAATAACAATAAACATCGTATTTTATTTAAATCCCTTGTAAGAATTCATACCCGTTGGGAAAGGAAATGTTCTTGAGTGGCGACCAGGTACCAGATCACGCTGTCATGACGCTGTCGCTGTGAAGGCAGGTCTCCTAATAAGAGTCTTCGACATTGCGAAAGTCGCGGGCAACCGGTGGTTGCAAATGGCAGGTTGTCGTACGGTGTGGCGGTCTAAGGGGGAGTCCTTCGTTCAGCAGTGGACGTCTCCGGGCTGATGATGATTTAAGAATTCAATAAATAGGCTAGATGACAGGATTTTTTTTGGTCCTATTAAAATGTGGCCCATAAATATAGCTGATTAATGAAATGAAAATGAAAATCTGATCAAAAATAAGCTACTTATAAGAATTATAATAACATGCTTGACAGAGAGAAGAAACCGCAAATCGTGACGTCTCTGTACGCCATATAAATTATATGCTGACAAGTAAGGCGTGACGTAATTTTTTGTTTTGTGGGAAAGGGACAGGGTTGTCTCTAACAAAAACTTTAAATGCTCATATATTAGAACATTATTAACCGATTGAAATTATTTTTTCAATAAACATACTATATTTATTTAAATTCTTCATCAAAGCTATTAGTTTCAACGATATAAACATCAGTCATCTATCCTATTGAGTACAGAAGGGCCCCGCAGAATGTCCCTTTCCTAAAATATCCCTTACTTTAAATGTCCCTTTCGCAATATGTCCCTTTCGCAAAATGCCCCTTTTCGCACAATTTCCCATGTTATCCAAGTCAACTAACAGCAGTTGATCGGCTAAATAAGACTTAGGGCCTCTTTCACCATCTTCAAGTAAAGTGTTGATTAGTTACTTTCCGATTAGTGCTAATTGCCGAGTAGATGTCCTAAGTAACTTGTGCCAGTTTCACAAACAAAAACTAACCTTCAAGTAACAACTCGCTGATTAAGCAGAATGAATGTACGGAAACGTTCAATGTTCACTCAATTTCGCTTCCTTTACTGTCACAAGTGTCAAACGTCAACATTTTATAATCAAAAATAACCTCGTGTGTGGATTTTTGTGTCGTGGTATTAAAATTTGAATCAGATAATGTTTGTACTTACTTACATTATGTACTTTTAGGTAAAATTTTATATACATCACATGGGATGGACCATAACATATTAAAAAAGTCAGCTTTTTGATTATAATTTTTTATTTTTTATCAGCTTGATTGTTTTTTTTTTAGATAAACGGTACCTCGCGAAAAAGTATTTTTTCAAGATCATCAAAATAATCAACACGTTAAAAACACGAATTTGAAAAACGAGAAAATTGTTACAAATCTTCTATTTGATCTTCATTTAATTCAATGATATCCATTTTTTACGTATATTTGAGAATTTTGTGAACACAACCGCAGGTGCAGCAGGTACCTACAATGACAATAGACATAACTGTATAATTTGTCTTACTCGTCGGTTAAGCCCGCTAACGGGCAGATGAAGTAACGAGTAACTTAAAGGCCAGTTTATATGGCGATTAGCTCTACTCGGACATTATGAAACTGGCACAGCATGTTACTTACCACGTTAACCGGGGAGTAGCTTACTCGGGACTTTACTTAGGGATGATGAAAGAGGCCCTAGACTTTCAAAAATCTTAACAACCAAGAACATAGTTGTTGATTTCTCGAAAAACAAAATGGTGTGCCTTATATAAAATTATATAACATGAGATTCCCTTTTTTTACGCAATCATGTAAAAAGGGTTTGACGATCCCGTTTTTCATATTTGCTCACAATTCACTTTACCTGCAAAAGGTGTTATGATTATGATCTCGATTGTAAGGCTGCGTATAGATAAAATAAAGATATAATATATTATAGTTAAGTAAGTATAATAGGTACCTAGTTTTGCAGACAATCTGTAATGTAGACATAAATAAGGTATAAGTATTTTCCTTGACGTTATCTGGGCGAACCGTCAATAAAATATAAATCGTGATGAAATTTTGTAGAAAAGAAGTTTGTTCAAATATATTTGATAAGTTCAAATATGAGCCAAATTGGGTTTGTGAAGAGATAAGTTATATGCCTGATGTGTATTTTTATAGGAATGATATTTTTCACATATCATTTTCATTGTTACCTTGTGTTTTCAAGTTCACAATTCTGGCACTGCTACTGTTAGTGGCAGGCGTGACCCTTACCACCAGGCGAACGTCTTGCTCGCCTCGTCACGTGAGAGTAAACAAAAACATACTTTCGTGATCAACACACTCTTTTAAACAGGTGAATGTTCGTTCAGAACAGTTTTGAAAATATGTGAAGACGCAGCTTTTGTTTTTAACCGTAAACCTTTAACGACGGGCAAATTTCATTTACGTATAATATTAACGAGCAAAGCAATATTTTATTGTCTTTGTGGTTGTAAAAGTATAATAAAAACGTTGTAAAGCAGAAAGGTTTTGATCTAATTTGGCATCAAACCTTCCCATACTTTTATTCAGCCAAATCAACGCGATAAAGCGTCAGTAAAGCGGAAGCTGTAAGGTAGGGTCAATAAATAATTAACTTTGGTGTAGCGACACTAGCCAGCCAGTATTTAACTAATGACGTAGTTGTATTTCGATAGACAAATTGGTTTATTTTGGGTTTCTCGATAATGAGGCAAATGATTTGAAATTTTATTGGAATGAAACAACATTTCCAGATAGGTTGTAATTAGCAAACGCGCTGGATGAATATTTGGTGGATTGGCAACATGCTATGCCAATGATTGAATATAATTTTAATTTAAGGGGGCGACTAATGCCAAAAGTAAGCAAAAGGTGTATTTTTAAACACATAGTTGAATGATAAAGAACGTAAATATTGAGATTAAAAAATACTATAGGTAGGGGAAAAACCTAAAAAAGCCGAGTAACCGAATAGAATTTTAGAAAACAATCTAGTTTATTTTTAAAAAAAATGTACACATTACCAACAAATAAAAACTGTTTTAATTCAAATGCTCTAAATTATCAGCGACAGCACCACATTTTTTTTTACAAAATACATAGCTAAACTAATGTTTTAGCACAGTAGCCGTTAATTTTTTTTATTTCATTCCTACATTTTGAATAATTATATAAAATCCCACCTAAATTGCTCAAAGCCATCATCATCATCAATTGTATCATGCGAGTTTCGACTCTAAACTAATGGAAGACGCGCGGGTGAAATCTGTTATTTTTCAGGCATTAGTCGCACTCTTAAGTTTTAATATTTTACATAAAATATTTATACTTGCCATTAACACTATGATTGTAAGTTGACGATTCAAGTATTTTCCGCTGCGCCGATATCGCAGTCAATCTACGAGACTTCGTATGGGGTTTGTTGTGAATTAAAAAATAAAAATATTTAGCTATGATTGGCTTTGCTTTGGGTTTGCTGACGGACAATCAGTAAAAAAAAAAAATTAAGCAAATGTGACCTTGGAATATTGAAACGAAGTAGTAGTGAAGCACTGTCGAAGGTGACGGTTCGTAGTAAACCGTATAAGGCCAGCGTGCGACAAATTGTGCGAATTGTTTGATGACGTCACACGCGGCGAGGTTCATCCTGCGGAAATTAGTGTCGGGCGCTTATTTTGAAAAGTTTTTTTTTTAACACTTATAAGTGTGCGTTTGACCACCAACCTACCTAACTACTACCTACATAATTTAGGAAACTAATTGGCGTATCGATTTTTTTTGCACACATTTTTTTTGCTTTTAATAGAAATTATTAAAAGCACAATATGTAAATGTGTGAACATTCTTATTTATTTCAAAAAAAGCAAAATTTAAAATTTTGGTTGTTTCGAAAAGGATTTTTGCTTAATTTCAGACTTTTTATACGAGAGATAGGTTACGTTATAATACGTAGAAAGCAAAAAGTTATTTTTATTTTATTCTAGGTCAACCCCCAATTTTCCTGGGCTAGATATCGCAGTCGAGTAGGTTTGATAAGTTTGCCGACAACATTGCAAACAGGTTACCAAAATCTGAAGTAAATAAAATGTACCCTTTGTGGTCTGTTTGAATCCGTCGAGAAAGTTTAATTTTATACTAACAGAACAAGTTGCGGCACTCGGTCTGACCCAATGTCACTGCCAACAGTTGTAACAATGGTAATGGCTTTACAAAGGCTTTCTCAAGTTTGCACTGGAAACAGTTTGTGAGTTGAATAGTTCCTTATCATTCAGAATTTATACTTTACAACGGTATTTACACTTTCTAAATGTATTTATATTCTATTTAGACTGGCGTTTGACCACGACCTGCCTGATATTGAATAAGAGAGTAGGTTTTAACTGACTTCAAAAAAGGAGGAGGGTCCATAGAACCTCCTGTTTTTTTTCCTTTTTTTTGATCATATTCAACAGTAGGTATATTTATTAGAAAGAAAGAAAAATGTATTTTGTAACAACAAAAAAAAAGATCCTAACTTCGAAACTGACGGACTTCTATAAAAAACTTTTATGCCCTATTTTACCCTCTTAGGGGTGGAATTTCCAAAAATCCTTTCTTAGTGGATGCCTACACTTCACAAAGAACACACTCTCTAAATTTCATGTCTCTAGGACCAGCGGTTTAGGCTGTGTGTTGATTATCAGTCAGTCAGGACTTTGAATGTTATTATATTAAGGGGGCGACTAATGCCAAAAGTAAGTAAAAGGTGTATTTTTAAACACATAGTTTAATGATAAAGAACGATTTTTTTAATCTGAATATTTAATTCAGATTAAAAAAAGTACTACAGGTAGGGGAAAAACCTAAAGAAGCCGATTAACCGAATATAATTTTGCAAAATAATCTTGTTTATTTTTAAAAAAATTACAAATTACCAACAAAAAAAAACTGTTTAATTCAAATGCTCTAAATTATCAGCGACAGCACCACATTATTTTTTACGAATTACATAGCCAAACTAATGTTTTAGCACAGTAGCCATTTTTTTTTTATTTCATGTCTACATTTTGAATAATTAAATAAAACCCCACCTAAATTGCTCAAAGCCATCATCATCATCATCAATTGTATCATGCGATTTTCGACTCTAAACGAATGCAAGACGCGCGGGTGAAATCTGTTATTTTTCTGGCATTAGTCGCACTCTTAAGAGATGGAACAGACACAGCGGTGCCTGCGAAAATAATCATACAGGTACGCAACTCTGCTATTACGTAAATGTAAGGCGTTGCGATGAACAATTTTAAAATTCCCTGTTTAGCAAGTTCTTGAATCTTCATAACAATTGAGGCATTTTAGTGAGGTTAATTCAAATAAAAACCAATTTCTAATACTACTATAAACAATAGCAAATACGTTTATTTCACTATAATCAAAGTTGACCACACTTAATTCATTACTTAACTCGTAAAATGATTTAACCTTTAAAATAACCAAATAAATACTTATTTTTACCCGACTGCCTAAGAAAGTTTTAAATGTTTTCAGTGTTCATGTATGTCCTTAACTTCTAAATGCCTAAACAGATTTGAATGTACTCATGGGATATCGTTAGAATTCTTACAGCATCCCAATTGACATGGGTATTATATTATGAAAAAAAAATGCTTTTAGGCGTCATGGCAGCTGTTTTTTATATTATTGCTTGTTTAATTTTGGTACCTATTAAAAAGTACAATTAAGTTACTACCTACTTGTAAAAGTTGATAGTTATTAAAAAACTATCACATTTTACCCCCTTATCAACAAAATGTGGATAACTATCGTCGCATAGATTAATCCGTATTTTACCTTTTCCTTCCTTAGTTATATAGCTCGGTGGATATAGGCAAAAAACGGGTTAAGCTTGGATTAAATATTCCAAGGTTCCACGTTTTTCAATAATGGGATTGGACGGCTTGGACGTAAGGTTCGTTTTCCTCTATCAAGCATAATAATATATTTGTTACTGCAGTCGATCATTATTTCGATGATATCAACTGATAAGGCATGTTTTTGTAGTGGTAGGACTCTACTGCAGAGTCCACCTGGGGAAGTACCACACCTTTGCTGGTTATTCAACCGCCAAGCAGTGGTGTGCAAGCATTACTGTGTTTCGGTTTGAAGAATAATGTTACCAGAGAAATTACTGGGTATGAAGAGATTTTACATCTGTTGAGCGCTTGCAGTGCGGCGCAGGATTGTGTTCCCAAGTTCACAATTCTACCACTGCTATTGTTAGAGGCAGGCGTCACGCTTACCACCAGGCGAACATGTTGTTCGTCTCGTTACTTGATTCTAATTTAAAAAAAATGTTTAGCCGAGCAATAATTATCTGTTTACTTCATTTTGCCCGAGTTTAGAGATTTTAGTAACTTTACTCGTAAAGTATTTAATGTAATATTTGTTCTGGTTTTTCTGAAACACAATATTTTTTCTTATGCTATTATTTATACGTAGGTACTTACGTTCTTACTATGAAATCTCCTAGCAGGACTTATAACACATTTTTCAGTGTCATCTTTGTTTTTTATCGAGTCGATAATACTAAATTAAGTACGTTTCTATTTTTGCAATGCCCTTGAATAAGCCCTTCAAAGTTTTACACTGAGTGTTGCAAAAGTGCAACATAAATTTTGAATTAATAAAACGTTTTTTTTTAATAAGTAAAAAGTAAATGTAAAAGTAGACTACAATATAACTTTTACATTAAAACACCTTCGTTTATTATTTATTTAAAAGTTACTACTACTAAAGGCCGCTACGCGACGCCATCCCCGTATACAAAAGATATTCACTGCACTCCAAAAAAATATTGAAAATGTACTACCCAAATTTTTACAACGAAAAGTACAAAAATAAAGGATTTTCATAAAAAAAGATTTCACCCATTTTTGTCTTCACACGATTTTCGAAAAAAAAAATCCTTTGTACACCTCCATGCATGAAGACAAAATACATCCCCATTACGACCAGTTGTTTAGGCTGTGCTTAGTCTGTCAGTCAGTGAGTGAGTAAGTCAGGACGTTAATCCTTATAGTATTAGATTTGAAGTAGTTAATACGCAAACATTGGTAGATAAAGAGAGAAAATCACATACTTTAAACCCTGTGATCTGTTGAGATAAGACTGATTTAGCCGTGCCGCACCACCACACACTGTTCAAATTCAATCATACCTCTGCTGCAATCGGAGCACTGATAACCCAATAACTACTGTTTATTCAGGGCTCGCACATATCTCAAACAAATTCGATGTGTGAATCAGATGAAGATATACGAAGATATAGGCCGTGGATAGATAGGTAGAAACTATTATGTGCACACCAGAAATAAAACATAATACGTTTATTTTTTTTAAATACAACCGATTTCAACTGCGAATACCTAGATGACATCTTCATAATATTCTAGTAATTTGGATTTAAAAACAAACTACTGAACCGATTTCGATACAATTTATATGGGATCACCTCTAAAGTATTACATATAAAACAAAAAAATAATCAAAATTCTACCCCCAAGGTAAAAGGGGGGGAAGTTTGTATGAAAGTCCTTTGTTTTTGGACTTTTATTCACGATAATTTGGATATGGATAGTTAATTTAAAATAAAAAATGCTATTTTCAAAAAAAAATACAGGTACGATTTACACACGGGGGGAAACGTTTGTATGAAAGTCCTTTGTTTTTGTATTTTTAGTCACGAAAATTTGGATTTGGATAGTTCATTTAAAATAAAAAATGATGTTTGCAATATTTTTTTGACAAGGACGACTTAAGGAGGGTGGAATGTTTTATGAATAGTTCTTTGTTTTTGAAGTTATAGTGATGTAAATTGTTATTTGGGTATTTCATTGAGGGGCTTTTTTAACGTGGTAAATTTTGGGAACGGGCCGAATTTCTTCCGTACGCGGACAATGTCGCGGGCGACCTCTAATCTAATAATATAAGAATCTCTGTCCTGACTGACTGGCTGGCAGACAACGCACAGCCTAAACCGCTAGTCGTGCAGATTTGAAATTTGGAGGGTATATTTGTTTTGATGCGTGAAGGTGTATTAAGGAAGGATGTTTTCAAATGCACCCCTAAGGGGGTAAAAATGGGTAAAAACTTTTGTATGAAATTATTAATGAATTAATTAATATTATTAATTATTATTTGTTTGGTTTGGTCATTAAAATTAAAATATGGTATTTTAATTATTTTTGACAGATATGACTTAAGAGGGTGAAATGGGGAATGACATTTTCTATGGTACGTTCTCTGTTTTAAAAGTTATAATGAAGAAAAAATTGGGATTTATGATATTTGCAGTATTTGACGGGGATGGCTTAAGGGGTCATAGGGTGGGTGGAACTTTGTACGGAAAGCTCTTTGTATTGAAGGTATAGTGATGTTATTGGTATTAATACAAGTAATAAGTGGAATATAAGTATAAACTATTAATACACCGGGTATTTCAGTAAATGACGGACACATTCTAGTATATAACAGTACTCATCATTATGATTAACTGTTACTGGGATTGACTCTGAAATCGTGAAAAAAGCAACGGTTCCATTCATTTCGTCGAGAGTGAATGACATTTTTATATGAAACAGCGCTGTTTCTATCGCGATTTCTGAGTTAGCCCCGTACGTAGTAAAAGTTGTTCTAATTTATGGGTTCTATGATATCCCAGAATATGTCCGTCGTCACCGAAACATCCAGTATATGGAACACACTATCGTAACTATTCTCTTAGAGTGGTAAAAGTCTCATGTCAATAACTCGACCCTTTCTGTAAGATCAAACAATATAATAATCTTCGATCTTCAATCCCTTTGTAAGCTTTTATGCGCCTTATATTTATTGATTAGGAGCTCTGACTAGGACAGAGAAGCCTTTACCAGGTAGGAAAATTGGACCCCCTTTCGGCCCCCGTTTGATTTTAGGGGGGGGGGGGGTTTGCCCCTTCTGCACGAGAATGAATAAGTTTGTTTGTCCTTTTGTCGTAGGAGTATCCAGATAAGTGCGAGTGCAGCGACGCTGTTTACCTACATGACGTACGCCACGATGCCTATTCGTCTCCACGAAGCCACGTTCGGAGGCATTGGGCTGGGCTTGCTCAACATCGGCGCTCATTTACTGCTGCCCACTCTGTTCGAATCCCATGTAAGTAGTAATCATAATCATAATTTTTTTAAAGCATGTTAATAATAATAACATGCTTTAAAAAAAAACAACAACTTTCAATTTCGACTACCTGGATGACATCTTCATATTTTCCAGTAATTTTGATTGATTCCAGTAATTTTTGATTTAAAACCAAACTACTGAACCGATTTTGATAAAATTTATACGGACGCACTTCTGAAGCCAATCAAAATAACAATCTACAAAATCAATTCATAATGGGGCTCTGAATCCTGAATATGACAGGAAAAAAAACTCATCGAATTGTAGATGACTCTGACTTTGCGCAGACCGTCTGGTCTCTGTCATTGTCAAGTATTTTATTGTATTTCATGTCCCACATATAAAAATACTATACTGTTTGGCACGTATAGTTTGCGCTATCAAAAGAGATGAAGAAAACTTTTTTTTTCAAACGTGTTTGGAAAATAGCTCATTGGCGGTTTAATCGCGTAACATACAAACAAACAAAAAAAAGAAACACATTCGAATTAGAACCTTCTTATATGAAGTCAGTTGAAAATAGCTCAAATTGCGTATTCTTGGTCCCGGTTGTTTCTTCTATATTATATCTGTAACAACAAACTGTCGAGCCGTTTCAGAAGCGGTCAGGCGGTAAATTACTAGCCACTCAGCCTATGCAAACTTACTGACGTTATATAAATAGCACAAATAAGTTCACGTAGACGGGGTGGGAAGCCCTAATGTCAGAGTTCAATTGCCGTCTAAAAGCCTGTGACCGTGACAATCTTCTTTTTTTTAAATACTTTCATGTGACGAGACTAGCGGGACGTTCGCCTGGTGGTAAGCGTCTCACCTGCCCATAACAGAGCAGTGCCAGTTGCGAACACAATCCTGCGCCGCACTGCACTGATTGTTGATACACTTAGACTTAGATGTTGAATCTCTTCATACCCAGTAATTTATCTGTTTTAATCTCTATAACATTATAATATTTATAAAAATCAATTCCCGTGCGTAAGTCTTGTAAAAACTCGATAATAGCTTGACTGATTTGAATGTTTTCTTAATACGCTGAGTTGTGTGCCTTTAAGGTTTTTTTTTATTATACAGTCAACTGACGAGACGAGTAAGACTTTCACCTGATGGTAATCGTCACGCCTGCCACTAACAGTAGCAGTGCCAGAGTTGTGAACTTGCGAACACAATCCTGCGCCGCCCTGCACTGTGCTCGTCACCCTGAGATATTAGATGTTAAATCTCTTCATACCCAGTAATTTCTCTGGTAACATTGCCCTTCAAACCGGAACACAGTAATGCTTGCACACTACATGCTCGGCGGTTGAATAACTGGCAAAGGTGTGGTACTTCCCCAGGCGGACTCTGCAGTAGAGTCCTACCACTACTACAAAAACTCAGGCAAATATAACGTTATATAACACTCGAACTTCATCTGATGTCTGGTATTATGAAGAGGCGTACAGCAGAGATCCGTTGCTGACGCCATTCTCTAAATTCTTTGTATAAACATGATAGATGATGATGATGATTGATTGTATAGATGTGATATAAAACAAATCAAACCTGTATTTTAAGTATGACTTTATTGCAGAGACCACTTGGAGAAGTACCCTTCCTTTCCCAACTATTCAAAAATTCCTCGAATTCCACCATCGACAAATCGACAGGGACTCCGCGTACTACCCCCATTCTAGTTACATTGTAGGTGGGAATCATGGCCTCACATTTTTGGCAGATAGAAGAGGGTTGTCCAGAAATTTGTTAGCTGCATCTGCTATTTTAAACTGGATCGACATTTTATTTCTAACTGTGCAAGCATTACTGTTCGGTTTGAAGGGCAATGTTACCAGAGAAATTACTGGGCATGAAGTGTTTTGACATATAATATAGGGTGACGAGCGTTGCTCGTCTCGAACTCCATTGCATAAAAAATATTATTATCACAGAGGAAATGTAATTAGAAGAAAGAAAATAACTTTAAAAAACACAACCCGATTTTCGGACAGGCAATAAAAAAAGAAGCTCATTATAGATGGCTTTGACTTTGCGCCTGGTCTGCCGTGCCAGTCATTGTCAAGTTTTTAAATTATTATTCTTATGCAACCTATCAAAAATAGTATACTGTTTTTGACTGTCACGTTTAGTCTGCGCTATCTATCGAGTTGAAGGAAACCCTTTTTTTTCGTGTTACGAAAATCGCTCATTTTTCAAGTTCGTTGATTTAAAAACCAAACTTCTTAACCGATAACGATTAAAAAAAAATGTATATGGGACCACCTCTGGTGTAAAAACAAAAAATAATACTAAATCAAAATTCATTAAACGCGGACCAAAGGGGTAAAAAAATTTGAGAACGTCCTTTTTTGACGTCGGTTGAAAACAAAAAGTGTTGTAAACGTTATTGGTTGTCTGCTCTTTGCTCGGTGGAGGGCATTTTTAAACCTATATTTTAAACCAACTTCAAAAAAGGAGGTTCTCAATTCGACTGTGTATTTTTTTTTGTATGTGTTTTACGTGGTTACTGCGCCAATTATGCCCTGATTTTGATGATTCTTTTTTGTTTGGTAGGTATAGGTCCCATATAAATGTTATCGAAATCGGTTTAGTAGTTTGGTTTTTAAATAAAAATTACTAGGATATATGAAGATGTCATCCGGGTATTCGAAGTTGAAGTCGGCTGTACTTTTTATTTAAAGCGTATTATTATCTGCCAGATTTACGCAAGCATCATTTGCTTGGTTGTATGCAATATCTCCGGCATGCTGACGCACCAGCCCCGGGAGAAGGCCCAGCGGCGCGCCTTCCTGGAGACAAGAGACTGCGTGGAAGCTCGCCTCGTCACCCAGCGCGGGAATCAACAACAGGTATGATTATTTCCTCCCAAGAGCTGACTCCTCCAAGATTACTATTCACATAGAAAACAAATGAAATCGTCTGTGAAGCAAGACTGTCTACTTTTTAAGCTAATTTTAAGAATGCCGTAAGCATAAAATGACTAATCTGTTAGAATTATTTACTTTTCAGAACGACTTAAACCCAAAATAATTACTACTTTTCAACCCACTTAAAAAAAAGAGAATGTATTTTTTTTTTGATTTATTTGTCACGCAATTACTCTGCTAATGGGTGGTCCACTTACGTGGTTTACCTATGTGTTCCACGGGTACCTTTTTTACTCGTGGTCCACCCAGGTGTACTATGGCTAATTCAATGTACCCATGGACAGAGATGGGTAACCACCCAGGTAAAAACTGGTAAACCGTTAACCCACAACTGGGTTAAAACCCAGTAATCACCCGTTTCACCCATTCCACCCAATGTGGATTTCACCGGGAGAAAACTAATTTTTTTTACGAGCTGGGCTAAACGGAAGAGTTTGCTGTATTTAATCCTTTATAAATAACTTCATTAATGTTAAATATGGTAAAATTATAGGCTTTTTTGCTGTGAAACACAGAGGAAAGAGCTAGGACCAGTGAGCGCATAAACACATGAAGATATTATTTCACCGTAACTATAGACGTAAGGATGCAAATGGCAGGTTGTCGTACAGTGTGGCGGTCTAAGGGGGAGGCCTTCGTTCAGAAGTGGACGTCTCCGGGCTGATGATGATGAGACGTAAGGATTATGTAAATCCATAGATCTATATTCAAGGATAAAAACCTATTCTTTACATCTGAGTTTGAACACCATTTTGTGTGGGTGGAAATGGTAGAATTATTAGCGTGAAGAGATTCATCACAGCCCAGCCAGTCACTTGCTAGTCGAACTTGCGGATCAAGGATTCCGTACCTTCGTCAGGGGGGTGTCACTCCGCAGTTTAGGTAGGTATGTTCGGCTGGCGCAACGCTCCGTCCGGGTGGACAATGCTAGGCAGAAGTCAGTCGCCGCCCGCACGCTAGCCTCGTCGCACGTAACTTAGCATACGTGATAGAAAGAGAGCGGTATATCTAGGTGAATATAGCGAACGGTATCCAGCGCTGTACGAGTTGAATTGCTACTTTATTGCCTAGTAGATAAGAGTCCTTATTTATTTCTATGCGGAGTTAACTTTCTGTATGCAGTACTATTATTTATTCTGTGCCTTCGTACACAATAATAAATTATAGTAGAAATTTAATTTTCGATAGAATTTTGTGCTTTTGGTTAACAAGAAGTAAACTTTTGCGCGGTGATGTCTAAACATAAAACTCAAAGAACCTTACATGCTTCGAGCGCAGCTACGAGTAACTCGAAGATTTTGAACCACCTTCGGTATTTTTTTAAGAAACTAACTATAGTACTACTAAGTACATTTTACGAGAAATGCCATTTTTTTTTTTGTTTTTTAATTCTTTATTTTTTTTGGGACTTTTGCCAATACTGGCATGTCAGTCCCATCGTGACTTAATTAAGTAAATACACAAAAAAAATAGCAATATTATGTACAACAACCTTGCCTTGGGTTCAGGCATTGGTCAACTTCATCTTAGGTTGAGGTCGACCAATGCCTAAACATGTCATAGACCCGCATTGCTGCCTCCGCCGTAGGGACCGCCAGGATATGTGTGAACACACCCAGATTCAGGCCCAGATCAAGCATCAACGAGTCTCTTTGATTTTTGTTTCGGACACATTCCATCAGCACGTGATAGGTGTCTTCTACTGATCCACAAATTTCGCAATCGGGCGACTCTTCTTTTTTCATTAAAAAGCCAAAACTCCTGGATGGAATGTGCCCGGACCGTATTCTATGCGCTAGTACAATCATTTGCCTGCTCATCTTACTTGCAACAAACCACGGTATTGGAGGAGGCTGACATGCCATTAAAGATCATGCAGATGAACAGACAGAAAGACAGACAACGTAGGCTTAGTAATATAGGAACCCTTTAGACACGCTTTGAGTATGGAACCTAAAAATAAAACATTAATCATTATTACCCACCAAAAAAGGTGTTTATAGGTTTAAATCGGGTAAAACCCCAATTCACCCGGCTTTAACCCAAATGGGCGGAATGGATTTTTACCCACTACCCATCTCTGCCCATGGAACACCCAGGTGAACTATGAGTAATTCAATGTACTTACCCAGACCACCCATTTAAGCTATAGGTTTTTTAATTTACCCATAGAACAACCATTGTTTACTCCCACGTCCTCTCCTATCACCTATTTCGGAATTATCACGCGAAGTCTTAGTTCTCTTAGTTTTTGCCATCATACTTTGTGCATTCTGCCAGTGTCAAGTATTTTAATATTGCCAAGTTTTAGATGATAAGTATTGGGTTGGAGCCAAAGTAAAGTCGTGGCAACTTAACTATCATAAGATTCTTGAGAGTTTTGAAAACAACACGAAAAGACATGTTTCACACATTGTCGTTTGCCTACGCCTTGTGTATAAATTGGTACTTATAATAATGAATATAAAGCTTCCACGACGTCTTGGAAAATAATATTGCGAAGCGACATGATCTTTTGCGTTAATAATAATAAAAAAGTAAGTAAGTTCGTATAGGCTTAGTGGCCAGCCCTAGTGTCAGAGTTAATGTGCCGCCCGAAGGCCTCTGACATGGCTTACGGTTGTTGTTATAGAAACTAGAACAAACAACCGGGCGTAGCTTCGGCGATCGTTTAGAATCACCTAGACAAGCTACGCCACGAGCGCTACGTTAATCTAATATAATAAAAGGCTCTGTCCTGACTGACTGACTGACTGACAGACAACGCACAGCCCACACCGCTGGTCGTACAGACTTGAAATTTGGTGGGTGTATTCGTTCCGGGTGCTATGTTTGTTTGTTGCAAATAAAGTATTGTCTATTGTCTAATTAGCATTTTTTTTATAAAGTATCCCTTGAAGTTTGAGGAAGGTTTATATGAAGAGAAAATTCGGAAATATTGACTGCATAAAAGTCAGTTAAAAATACCCCCGTGCAAAGCCGCGGCAGGTCAGCTGCAATAAAAAAGTCAACCCCATCATCCACAGATTACTAAACACTTGTTAGAAATTTTGATCAAGCTATATAAATGGCACACGTGTAAACATGTCGTGAATGTGGCCAGTACCACCCTTCTCACCCTTCCCCTAGTTAAGGACAAAGTACGCTAATTTTACATTCGGAGCTTATTCAATTTTATCACTGAATTCCGTGTGATTTGCCAGATTCGCGGCGGAAAGAGCGTAGGAGTCATAATTATTACTGTAAGCTTTTTTCGGCTAATTAAATAATAATAAAGAAACAGACAAGTTAGTTAAAGGGTCAGATCAAAAGGTAGGATCCTTGACTCTTCAAGCATTCGTTTCAGGAGGTTCCTTACTTTGTAGCCCTGTATAAACACTGGCAGCTGGGGTCGTGCCCGACTTTAAGTGCATACTATCTCTGCTCTGCGTTTTACCCTCTATCCTACAGGAGCCATATTTTATCAAAAATAAAATGCATTATTACCTATCCGAATTTTCCGATTTTCCTTGTAATTATTTCAATTATCCTATTCATAAAAACCTTATTCGGAATACTACGAACATTTACTCGAAGTACACGCTTTAAATGAGCAGAATTTAATTTTGATTTTCTTTATATTTCTCTCGTAAGAAACTAAACCAATTATATTAATGTAAATAAAAAAAATTGTACTCGACCGCGAAGAACGGAAAGAGGGAAGGGAGGCCTTTGCCCTGCAGTGGGACAAATATGGCTAAAATAATCTAATACTCTTGACGATTTGGTGGGGGTTGAGGGGGTTTGGGGGGTTGGGGGGAGTTGGTAGAGTCGGTAGAGTCGATAGAGTCGATAGAGTTGGGAGGAGGGGGGGGGGGGCTAAAAAAATGCTCGGGATGATTTAAAGTGGTGAATTTTGGGAGCGGGCCGAATATCTTCCGTACGCGGACGAAGTCACGGGCGACCTCTAGTAAATAATAATAATTTAAAAAAAAATACAGTCAAAAAATATATTTAAATTGGAAGTCTATTATAATAATTGTGTTATCTATGTCATGTACATAGGTAGGTAGGTACATGTGTAAAAGCAACATTTAGATACACGAATAGCACTAGCACTCCTGCTGGGGTAAATAAGGTTATAGGCATGCAACACTCGCTAAATTGCATTTAAGGCTGTCCGTCGTCGTCGCGCTTCACGGTATTTACCTTTACGTGTATATTTTGTAGAGTGCGCACGTGAAATACAGGGGCTTGCAATGCAGTGTTGGAAACGCGGAAAAACATGTCGCCGCTTCGTATTGTTTTTAAAAACGAACGTTATTTCTAGTGGTAGATGATGTTTAAAAACGGTGGTACTTACTTTATTTCAACCAAATTACGTGTATAACCTGGATCTGGGTATGTCCTAAAACTGCGTGCAGAATCCCAGTGGACGGGCAGCATTGCCCTCCGAACCACAGACTAGGTAGTGTTAATCATGTCTCGTCAACGCCAACTAACGGATTTTTATGTATTTTTTATTTGCTGTAAGGACACAGCCCATTCGAAAGAAATCGACAAAACACCTTTAAAGTAAAATAAAGAATTAAAAGAGGTTTTAGTGTTTTATGCATAAGACGGTTAGTATATAATATCAGAGTACTACATAAAGAAGTTTCACGCGTATAAATATCCCAGATCGTTATACCTACAAACTCAAAAGTCAAGCGGGGCCGTACCACGAACTCTTATTGCTGAGGGTCCCTCAGCCATATAGCACCCTCCTCAGCCACAAAATAGATAGGTCAGAAGTCAATCACATGTATGTACTTCACTTTTCATACCAACTCTCGGCGGTCGAGCTAGGGTTGTCGACTTTGGCGGCGGCGGCAGTTCCTATCATAAATGTTTATAATGAGGAAGATTATTATTTATCATCCAAAAATAAATACAGACAAACATACATACATAGACTGCTAAAACCATAACCCTACATTTTGGCTTCGCCGTTAGTCGGGTAAAAAATAACTTTACAAGATACTGTTCAGCATAGTTTTTTCGCAGTTATTATTATTATAATTGGACGAAGTATTTTTGACAATAAAACAAATGCGATATTTACATCTTCCTCATTATAGTATTGAACACAAAGCTTACACAGCTTATACTACAATAAACACCTAATATAAATTGTAAAAATATTACAAGGCCACAAAGTCATATTCGCTATTTCGGCGTTGGGCCGGTAACCGCCGGGGCGCTTATTTACCTACCTAACTGTTCTGTGTTACGTTAAAACGAACCATTGAAATCCAAGCAAATAACTACTTACCTCTCTGAAACAACTGGTAGCGTAAAAAACGATAATTCACCATTTAATGTTGAATTTAACAACCGTCTACAGTAATAATAACTTTTTTTTTGTTGCTCCATTTTTGCACAAAAAAAGTTCACAGTCTCAAGCGGACGGCACTCAGCGCTCACCTGGTTCCAACCGGTCCGAGACATCGAGTCCGTGAGAGGTGTCTATGTGTGCGTTGCTCGAGCGCACTTTGTACCTTGATTGTCTTCTGTACCTATATATTTTGTGCCTCAGCTGCCAACACTGTGCGACTGTGAATTTTATCACCGTACAATACGGTATGTGGTCGCGCAGCGTCGGTGGCTGAGCCTATTCGATCTTGCAATAAGAGTTCATGGTACGGCCCCAGGGTGCCATGCCTGGTATCGCAGAATGCTCAAATGTCATGCTAAAACTAAAGAAGAAAGGAACATATTTATTTCGTTCTTGTGCTACTCGTATTAGGTATTGTTCTAACTAAGCATTTACCGTGCTTCATATAAACCTGGGCCAGCCGATATGAACTGTCAATTATTATGACGAATTGCTTTACTTTTAATGTAGACGATCCATCATAATTACTGCAGCCAGCTTTCAATATTCATTCCACATATTTATTATTATCGCTGTATTATAAAGTACAACCAAAAAAACATCAATACGAGTATAGTTACGAGTAGGACTAGAGGTCGCCCGCAACTTCGTCCGCATACGGAAGAAATTCGCCCGCTCTCGAATACTCATAATCCATATCTCTGGGTTCACTCATTATAAATAATAATTTAATTAATTAATTTAATTAATTAATTATCATTACAATTTTTTTCCCTCTCCTTAAGTGCACTTTACAAATCAGACCTAGGAAAAAAAATGTTTGAAAAAATCTATCCAAATATCAATTTTCATCACTATACCCAGCGACAATGATAAAATTAATGGAAAATTCATCATTATCATCGTCGCTGACTAGAACTTCAAAAACAAAAAACTTTCCAAACACAATTTTATCCTCCATTTCACACTCTTACGTCATCCCTGTCAAAAAATATTGAAAACAGCATTTTTTATTTCATATGAACTATCCAAATACTAATACAAAAGTTCAAAAACAAAGGAGTTTCATACAAAAAAAATAACAAATTATAGGACTTTTCGCATACAAATATACAACACTACAGTGGAATATCGATCGAATATCGTTCTATACCAATAGGGTATCCAATGTGTAACAAAAAGGTTCAAAAATACGGAAGGGTATTTATGTACTCATCATTATAAACAACTTTCACTATGGGGCCAACCATGAATGAACTATGCAAAACAAAAAACAGCTGAGTTTTATATGAGTACCATTGTCAAAAAACGGCTTTATAGCTTAAATAAAAACCAAGAAAAATCTGCATAATTTTTTTACGCCAAAAATACTTAAGTATCTTGAAATCTAATAAAGATAATAATACCGGCTGTTAGTTTGAACACCGTTATCCTTCTAGGATATATCATTATACTCATCATTATGAACAACGAAAAAACAGCTGTTCCATACATTTTGTCCTAGATCGATGAAACTTTTTGTATGGAACAGCTGATATTTTTTTCGAGATTTGAGAGTTGGCCCCATAGTAAAAGTTGTTCATAATGATGAGAGTACATACATACCCTTCCGTATTGACGAACCTTTTTGTTATACATTGTATATTACCTTGCACTGAATATGACCATGATTGTAGTTATAGGTAGGTATATTTTGGTTCAACGATGCTTATATGCGTTAAATTTTATATGGGACTTTGGTAGGGGTCTTATAGTAGACCCAAAGTTTTGGTAGCGGATCATTTAATAATGCCTTATTTTTTTTAGGAACGTTTGCTGCTTTCCGTGCTTCCGCGTCACGTTGCCATGGAGATGAAAGCGGACATTGCGAGCCAGCCCCGCCAGGAACAGTTTCACAAGATCTACATCCAGCGGTACGAGAACGTCAGGTTAGTATTCTCATTATGAGCCAGAAGATATCCACTGCTGGACGAAGGCCTCCCTTTTAATTGAGGGACTTCCTTTCACTTCTTTTAGGGGTTTGTTAGTGTTTTATTAACCATTAAATGCAACAATTTTAGTGATAGTACTTTGCCAGTTATTAAACCGACAAGCGGCGGCCGTGGAAGTGGTGGGCAGAAGGGGACAAACGTGCTGGCTCCCACCCCCCGGCAAGGAGTACTTCCGCGGTCCCTGCCAACAGTATGTTAGTGTGCCAGCTGTGTTGCGGTTTGGAGTAACGAGTGGCAACGTTATCATAGAAATTACTGGGCATGAAGATATTTGACATCTAATATCTCAGGGTGATGAGCGTAGTGCAGTGTGGCGCAGGATTGGGTACGCAAATCCACAATTCTGGATCTGCGACTGTCTGCTTCCTAAAAAAATAACGCTAAACCAATGCGGCTTTTTAAATTTTTTGTTGTACCATAAAATAATACCGAAAATTTCCTCTCGACCAATTCCCAGAATCATATATTTATCCTCATTCGTTTTCAAGATACTTTATTATGAATTAATGAACAAAACAAAGGGATAACGCCGCTAGCAGGTATAGCCGTCTATGTTAGCCGGTTTCTAGCTTACGATTACGATAAATACATTAAAATTATACTAAGCAACAATAAAGCAGTTGTAGTCAATTAGCCGCCAGTTTTGGATGTGAAGGTAGTTAACGGCGTCGTTATATAACAGTTTTCTACGTTGTCACGAAGTAAAACCGTGTTTAAAAGTAGTTTAACGTTTTATATGAGTACCATTGTCAAAAAACGGCTTTATAGCTTAAATAAAAACCAAGAAAAATCTGCATAATTTTTTTACGCCAAAAATACTTAAGTATCTTGAAATCTAATAAAGATAATAATACCGGCTGTTAGTTTGAACACCGTTATCCTTCTAGGATATATCATTATACTCATCATTATGAACAACGAAAAAACAGCTGTTCCATACATTTTGTCCTAGATCGATGAAACTTTTTGTATGGAACAGCTGTTTTTTTTTTCGTGATTTCTGTGTTGGCCCCATACTAAAAGTTGTTCATAATGATGAATACAATGATATCCTAAAAGGATAACGGTATTCAAACTAACAACCTGTATAAATGATTCCCAGATTGGTCGAAAAGATTTTTTTATTAGTTCTATAAAAATGAAAAGCCGCTAAGTGGCTTACATACCGGTTTTCTTTAATTGGAGAGATGTGATGCTTACCACAAGGCGAACGTCTCGCTCGTCTTATCTCTCCATTGCATTAAAAAAAACGATTGAAACAGTTTTTTTTTAAATTATTTATTAGCTACACGGACTGCGGGTCCGTGCCTTTTGTCAAAATTTTTTATAAACTAAATTTTACTTTTTACTTATTAGAATTTTTATTACTTATAATTTTACTTTACACTTAAGAGTAGACAAGTTGGTAATTTCTCCATAGAAACGCGGTAGTATTACTACTCCACTATGTAATTTTGTAGGTCCAAGACTCAGTATTATATTGATTAATCTCTTCATTATTTGTAGGATCTAGGATTGTAAATTATTACGAAGGTAAAACGATAATAAATATGACAGTTATGAGCCAGGAAACATCTTGTATTTTAGCTCAATTTTAACGCCACATTGGACGTAAATAAATAACATAAGGAATACGAAAACTCTAAAATAATTTATCAAGCGGCATAGTTCAGTCCATAAAAATTTCAAATAACTTAAGTTGGAATAAATTAACTTAGAGTTTATTCAACCACAGTACTACAGCCAAAGGTCGACAAAACAAAATTTGCGCGCTCATTTATCTTTCTTTCTCCCTTTGTCACAGTTTGTTTGATGAAGAGAGCATGATTTTTAGCCGCGCCCACCGATGAGTTCGAGCCGTCAACTTGTCGATCCTTAATAACTTCAAATGTTCAATTGAAACAGTTTCATAGCAACAATAGTCGCGGCTCATTTTACACAGATCACGAATTTTTCTCTTAAAATCCATAAAACTTCATTTTATTTTTAGGTATATTTTTCTTACTTTTCTTCCAAGTAGCGCTCGTGGCGTAGCTTGTCTAGGTGATTCTAAACGATCACCGATGTTAAGCAACGGACGGTCCGGTCAGTCTTCGGATGGGTGACCGTGAGTGGCATTTATTTCTGAGCGCAACCGTGGTTCGGGTGACACGTTAAATTGTTGGTCCCGGTTGTTTGTTCTAGTTTCTATAAGTTGTTATAGAAACTAGAACAAAACTGTCAGTCAGTCAGGACAGAGCCTTTTATTATATTAGAATAACGTAGCGCTCGTGGCGTAGCTTGTCTAGGTGATTCTAAACGATCGCCGAAGCTAAGCAACGGACGGTCAGTCTTCGGATGGGTGACCGTGAGTGGCATTTATTTCTGAGCGCAACCGTGGGTCGGGTGACATGTTAAATTGTTGGTCCCGGTTGTTTGTTCTAGTTTCTATAACAACAACCGTAATCCATGTCAGAGGCCTTCGGGCGGCACATTAACTCTGACACTAGCCACTGACACTGGCTGGCCACTCAGCCTATACGAACTTACTTACTTTTCTTTCCGTCATGTCTGAATCCAGTCTATAATGAACATTTTGAAAAATAAGGTAAATCACTCTAGAGGTTCCCAAGTACCTACCTGAGTTTTGGCGGGAACACGGAAAAATCGTGTCGCTTCATTCTATTATTTTCTTAAACTAGTGCTTTTTCGCGAATTAATGATTAAAAATGGCGATGTTTTATTCATTGATTGTTGAATTACATGCACGAGTGTGGGTAAGTGATATAATGTGGTGATACATGTCTTTTTGTGTTGTTTTCATAACTCCGTAGAAGCTCATAGTAAAGTCGCCACAACTTTACTAGGGCATGACTTGGACTCGACTTTGACTAATTTCGTGTGACTAATTGTGATTTTTGACATATTTGACTTGATTTTAATATAAAAACTTAAAAATTCATAAACTTGACACTAGCAGAATGCACAACGTGCATTGCCAATAAATAAGAAAAAATAAATAAATAAAAGATTTTATAGTATCCATTTCTACCAAGTCAAATAAGTCACACTCACAAAATTTGTCACAGTCTGTCCTGTCTGGCCTAATAAAGTTGTGACGACTCTACTAGAAGTTTTGAAAACAACATGAAAATACATGTTTTACTACATTTATATTCACTAGCCCACACTGGTGCAGGTAATTCGACACGACACCATCATTTAATTCATTCCTTCATTCCTGTCGAAGAAACCTTGTAAAGAGGTAAATATTTATAGTTTGCTAGACGCTTTAAAATGTTATGTTATCAACTTTGTATGAGCTGTCAAAAAGCAATTTACATAATGGACAGTGTATAGGTACAAAGCCCGGTGGCTTGAGTATTCAGGTAAAAGCATAGATCTCGTAAAAAAGGAGATGAGGTACGCTCTAATTTCAAGCGAACATAATTAATCGAAATAATCGGAATTGAATTTTAATGTGTTACTGAGTGAGAAATAATTTCGAGGAACTTGTTTTTGGTTTTTGGACTATTTGTGCGTCTTTTGAAAATACATGAAGGTATTGTTTCTGCTTATTTAGATAGATGTACGATAATTGAACCTGACGTTATACACAAGCGCCTATTTGATTGTGACCTCAGTCAATTGGTCCGTGTAACAAATTTGTACGGGCCACGTCAAAACGCGCATCCCTCATCTCCCAGTTTTTTCTAGATCTACGGCTAAATTACATTCAATTAGTTAATGATGCAATCAAGGCAAAAAAGCATGCATCGTTCCCATAGTAACTAGGACAAGGTTAGAAAATGGCGAAGATTATTTAAATTTTGTCACAGAACAAAGCAGCAGTAGGCTTTTTTCGCGTGGTTTTCCTCCTCTGTTCAAGTGAAACAATATTACCTATCTAAGTATAGATATTTACTTTCGAAACGATACGCGCCATTAATTTTTCCGTACTTCGGTCTCTAGAGACGTGAAACGACTTCGGTTTTATATATTTTCTTTTAATGACTTTCCCATACAGTGCTCAGAAATGTAACTTAGATTTTATTTCAGTAATTTGTTAATATCATTGGTTTGGTGTCAATGGGATATACAGGCTGTATAAGACAAGTCGAGCAATAAGTTTAGGGTAAGTTATTATAGTGAATTTTTTTTAGAACACACGTTTGCTATATTCTGAATTTCTTTTTGTCATCACGCAATTGATCATTTGTGATTCCTCCTGTACGGGAAACAAAATGTTTTAAATACTTGTACTACATATAATATGAAATTGTTTCCACACTAATTAAATTAACTAATTATTGATTATGTCGGGTAAGCGTCTTTGTTCGGGACCTGGGTATGTCCTTAAACTGCAACCAGACCCACCGGAGGACGGGCAGCAGTGTCCTCTTGGTTAACGGTGGTGACCATTCTGCGATCCCCAAGCCGCCTGCCAAGCATGGGGATTTCGCAACACCCCTCTACAAAGGGGGAGGGGAATGAATTTCGAACGATAATTAACCTTATTCCAAACAATATCGTAGGAAAGTCGGCTCCGCTCGCATGCGCAACTTTAAGTAGGATTCAAAAATAAGGCTCCTGGGGCCATATTTTTGAATCGTGCGCAAAGTTGCGCATGCGAAAGGCGCCGACTATCAAACGATATTGAACCTTATTCCAAACAGTATCGTTCAAAGGTCAGCTCTTTTCGCATGCGCTACGCTTGCGTACAATAAAAAAATAAGGCCCCAGGACATTCTAACACACGCACGCGGACCAAGCAGATTCTCACGCGGGCCGAAACCAGCATGACAGAAAAAAGACGCTTCGTCGTCAGCCATAAAACGTCCACTGCTGGACGAAGGCCTCCCCCTTATTAGGGAGGGATTGCCATAATCTCCATGCTTGGAAGGTGGCTTGGGAATCGCAGAATGCTTACCACAGTTAACTGAGCGGACGCTGCAGCCCGTCCTCCGGTTGTTCTGGATGTTCTGTTCTGGATGTGTTGTTCTGGTTTGTAGTCTTTCCTAGCAGCCAAATGCAATTTGAGCTCTCACTCATAATCTCAAACTGAAACTAAGACATAGTTTTTTCATTAAACATACAGTATACATTTTTACATAACATTTGCGGTACTAAACAGCCCTCGATAGCGATACCGTTTTTTTGGTTTTCCGCGTCCCCCCAATATTTTCCATCTCTATTGAGCCTTTGTGTATTCTTAGTGAGTATTGAGTTTGTTAAAATATTATCAATTCATTTTGCATGAACGGCGACACAAACTGACGGGAAATTTTATTCTTATTATCGGCCTTGTTTGAAAAGTTAAAATGAACTCTGAACTCATCTTATGATGTTTTATTTAAGAGATAAGTATCACTGTGAAGCAGCTAGTGTGTGTTGCCAGTGATGACACATGCAACTGAAACGTGGTTCTTAATTGCGGGCTTTTTGGAGATACTCAGAGTCACACAACGGGCAATGGAGAGAGCTATGCTCGGAATTAATTTGCGCGATAATATCCGGAACGAGGATATTCGCCAAAGAACCAAAGTCACCGACATAACTCGCAGGGTTTGAAAGTTGATATGGCAATGGGCAGGCCACATCGCTCGAAGAACTGATAAACGATGGGAAAGAAAGGTTCTTGAGTGGCGACCGCGAATCGGAAGACGCAGCGTAGAAAGGCCTCCCACTAGGTGGACCGACGACATTGTAAAAGTCGCGGACAACCGATGGATGCAAATGGCAGGTTGTCGTACAGTGTGGCGGTCTAAGGGGTAGGCCTTCGTCCAGCAGTGGACGTCTCCGGGCTGATGATGATGACTGTGAAGCAAAGATTTGAAGTCATGCTTTTATAGCACTTACATAGATGTTCTTCAAATGTATTTAAGAAATTAAAAACAAGCTTTTGTCATTTATTTCGCTAGTATTTAATGGCGTATATGAATACTCCGAACTGCAACTGAGCCGGCGTAGCGGATATGGCCCAATCACCGTTTGAGGGTAGCCCTATGTCCAGCTATACGATTAAGGCTTGTATTCACCAAATTTGCCCCTCGCAAAATCAAATTTATTTAGTCAAATTACTATTTTTAAAGCCCAAAAATACAAAATGTTACAGAACATCCGTCTTAGTAACTTTTGTGGATGAAAACACGATTGATTATACTTTCCTCGATAGAAAAAAATACCGAAACAGTGTCTATTTTTAAACCATTTTCAGATTTATGTCCTAATTACAGCACATAGTCACATTAAAAAAATATGTATTATAAGCTAATAGTATTTTGGAGAGCATGCTGTGGTTCAAAAGTTATTAATTTCTATACTTTTCAAGTAATCTGAGAAAATCTTCAAAAATAGAAGTTTGACACGCACGAATCTGCGTAACCGCCATATTTTTGCTACGCTAAATGTGACCATACCTGATACAGCTTTAGACTAATTATTGATCTCATTAAAAAATGTGTTTGAAACGTGGAATACCTGGCCTTAACAGGCTGATTATACTTGATGGCAATGGATAAAAACGATTTTAAAAGTTTTAAGGGAAACAACATTAGTTGTGGGTTGCATATAGCTCTTCGAGTAGGCCTATGTCCATTCTCCAGGCACTGGGCTATTAAAAGGGTGCTTAGATATGATTTTGTCCAAGATCGATGAACCTTTTTGTATGGAACACCTGTTTTTTTCGTGATTTCAGTGTTTGCCCCATAGTAAAAGTTGTTCAAAATGATGAGTACAATGATATCCTAGAGGGATAACGGTGTTCAAACTAACACCCTGTATATAATAAAAAAAGATTAAACTATTGTTTTGAAGTTGCATTATTGTTCTTATTATAATAAGAAATGCCTTTGATCCATGTAAGTATATATTCAGAGAATACTTACTTTCAGTTTTATTACGTTACCTTTGAGATGAAAATTTCAATATACTACCAGCACAGGCTTCAATAGGAGCAACTAAATTGATATTGCCAAGTTGAAATATTTGCACTAAAATGTATTAGAGGGCACTATACATTTATAGCTCTACATAAATTATGAATAAAGCAGCTGTATTTTTGTCGTGCTAGCCATTTTATTGGCCCTATTTTCTGGTCCATAATTTAATTTTTTACTTATCCACAGGCTATGTAACGGTAAAAAAAAATAAGAAACTTTACATACATATATACATGAACCCTGAAAACATAACACTCCTTTTTTTGGGCAGTCGTGTAATAACTCTAAAATACGTATTCCGGTAAGCTGTTGTTTTAAATTCCCGCCAAATAGATAGAGAGAGAGTTCAGAGATACAGAACACACAGAGGTTCAGAGGTAGATATTATACTCATCGTTATGAACAACTTTTACTAAGGGGCCAACCCAGAAATGGTGAAAAAAATAGCTGTTCCATACATTTTGTTTCCCACTAATCACTACCGGTAGATCTAAGTGGATTTGTTTTCCACCTATCCCTGTACCAAGGTATACCAGTAGGTATACCAGTAGGGATACCTTGCTCAGGATATGTGTAGTAGGCCTTAATAACCACTGTGGATTGTTAGTGCGGGTAAACATCAAGAGTTTTCACACGATGCTTTCTTTATCGTGCATATTTCCGGAAAAGAAATGGGGATTATCGCTTTATCCCCATTTCTTCTATCCTCTGAGAAGCCATGCGCAGCAGCGGGATGCTAATATCTGATGAAATTCACAGAAGTGTGAGAGTATCACGCTTCAGTGAATAGGGTAGATGACTGATGTTTATATCGTTGAAACCAATAGCTTTGATGAAGAATTTAAGTAAATATAGTATGTTTAATGAAAAAATAATTTAAATCGGTTAATATTGTTTTGATATATGAGCGTTTAAAGTTGTTGGTAGAGACAACTCTGTCCCTTTCCCACAAAACAAAAAATGACGTCACGCCTTACTTGTCAGAATAGAATTTATATAGTGACGTCACGATTTGCTGTTTCGCCTCTCTGTCTAGCATGATATTGAAATGCTTATAAGTTGCTTATTTTTAATCAGATTTTCATTTTGTTTTCATTAATCAGCTATATTTATGAGCCACATTTTAATAGGACAATAAAAAAAACCAGTCATCTAGCCTAAACTGTTGGGCATGCGGACATGAGTTAGAAAAGCTTAATTGCAATTACATCAAATAGCAAAAATGTATCCAATTACCGGGAAGAATTGAAAACCCCGCTTGGTTAATTAGAAATGTAAGGCTTTAATGAATAACCACCTAGTATTGCGTAATTGGTATACAAGTTTCGATACAGCTTGCTCTATCAAAATGTCTGGTGGAAACCTAACATCAATATTTTTAACGCTATTAATTAAACGGTCACCAAATTAATACGGTATACTTATGCTGTAAAATAACTTTTTGCCCCTTTTTTCTTTCTGGCCGAAAAAAATATATAAAAAATATGGTTCGCATAAACTGTATATTTCAATGACCAGAACGCAAGTAAAGTTCTTAAGTCTTGATTAAAACGCCGATTTGTGCATGTGGACTCTGAGACTCTGAGACTCTCTCGGTCAGCTACATAGCAACAAACTTAATCTACCGACAGAGTGATATCTGGCCAAACTAATTTATCCGAGGTTAAACTAAATTATCTGTACTGAAACTCGATAAGGTCGGAAGCGTTTCAAATTGTGTTTACTATATCCAGCAGGTAGGTAGGCACCGTAGAGGATATTTTTTCCTCAGTATATAAATTCATGTCGCAAAATGTCATTATCGACATCGTTTAAAATTTCCAGCCCATAATAGCTCCCTGCTGAGTATAGGCTTCTCTTTTTTTACGCCAACCATCTCAGACCGGTCTGCAGAATGGCATTTTTGCAAAATAATACGTTTTAAAATTAGACATTTCGCAAATATTTGCATGGCTGACTATTGTTATATAAGTTACACTTCGTCCGGTTTTAATATCGTCTAATAATTTTAGGTTTAACGCAAACAAAGGTTTTTTTTAATTGTGACATAAAAATCATTGTTGGGTCTATAATAATTAATAAATAAAATATAACAATCGTTAAAGTTCTATTATTATTAACGGGATATTTACCGTGATTATGTTGTGAAATGAGCTCCCGATATTTCGGCGCAGTTGCATGCACCATGTTCACGAGTAGACTGATGAATGCGGGGGTGGTTGTCAAAAGAGTTCGAAAAAACAATCGTAACAATCGTTTATTTCAGGCAACAGGAGTTATTTATAAAACACGGGCCCATATAATAGGAAAAATATCTTTGTTATTAGGAGGAACGAGAAAAACTCGGACCCAGTTAGGCTCTGTCCGTCATTTTTGTAAATATACTCGTATGTTGTAAATATCTTTGTGCCATAATAGGGTAGATGACTGATGTTTAAATCGTTGAAACCAATAGCTTTGATGAAGAATTTATGTAAATATAGTATGGTAATCGAAAACATTATTTAAATCGGTTAATAATGTTCTGATATATGAGCGTTTAAAGTTTTTGTTAGAGACAACTCTGTCTCTTTCCCACAAAACAAAAAATTACGTCACGCCTTACTTGTCAGAATAGAATTTATATGGCGTCCTGACAAGTGACGTCACGATTTGCTGTTTCGCCTCTCTGTCTAGCATGATATTAAAATGCTTATAAGTTGTTTATTTTAATCAGATTTTAATTTTCTTTTCACTAATCAGCTATATTTATTGGCCACATTTTAATAGGACAATCAAAAAATACCAGTCACCTAGCCTATTATGATGGTTCTGTTTATCAACATAATCAGCGTATCGTAATCTACTTCTCAAACCACAGTCAGATCAGACCACAGACAGTCACATAGACCTCTTCCAAGACAAGCAACTCAGCCCGATCTTCAGTTTTCCGCTTCCAACCACTAACAGCTGTCCTAAGTATATCGTCACTCACATCATCTTGACATCTTGTCTCAGGGCGTCCTACGCTACGTTTGTCTTTTCGTGGTTGCCACTCTAAAACGCGTCTAGCCCACCGCTTATTTTATTCATGCTCCCTCTTAAACACAAACTCATTGATTATTATTATTGTTTGTGTGTTTTTGTGTGTGCTATTCTGCGATCCCCAAGCATGCCAAGCGTGGGGATTATGGCAACTCCTCCCTTTAAGGGAGAGGCCTTCGTACAGCAGTGGACATCTTCCGTGTGTGTGTGTTTTTTTGTAAATTTCTAACAGCCTGTTTTTGTTTCAGCATCTTGTTTGCTGACATCTGTGGATTCACTTCCCTCTCAGACCAGTGCACAGCTGAAGAGCTCGTTTGCCTTTTAAACGAACTTTTTGCCAGGTATGTAGCCTCTTCTCTATGACTATAATATAATTACATAAAAAATAACTAACTTGTCAAATTTATTGTGAATATTTTTATTTATAATGTTTGATATTTTCATAATTAACACAACGTTATAAAAGTTTCTTAGATTAGAGCCGTTTGTAAAAAAAAACTCCAAAGAACCAGCGCAAATAGTTGAAATTAAACAATTTTGTAAATTTAAAATACTATTGTTAAACATCATAAAGTGGCTTCTGGAAGGTACCGATCACAATAAAAATAGATAATACTTAAAAATTATGAATAATTGTCTAAACTAGTATTGACGGAATTAATTGACGGATTGAATTATTATTCATAAGTTATAAAAAAAAAAAAACGGTGGTGAGCATTGTGCTATCCCCAAGCGTGCCAAGCGTGGGGATTATGGCAACCCCTTCTATTAAGGAAGCCTTCGTCCATCAGTGGACGTTTTCTGGCTGATCATGAGATGATGTCTTATTAATATAAAACTTTGACTTTTAAATTTAGCGGGGTAGGCAATTAGGCATAAAATTTGGTCATACACAATTTTTTACTAAATAAATCGTGTGGGATAAGCTTTCGGTATCAGAATGAAATTGCCGGAATACAATTTTTATTTAAAGCTAGTCCAGCGACTACACTCGTAGAATTATGGTCTCTAGCTGTCTTGTTTTAAAATGAAATAAATGGTACATGAATATCAGTGCATCTGTGTATTAGGAAACTTCTTATAGTTGCTAGAAATGAGAATCCACACTGCGTTTTTTACCGCTAAGTGGCGCATCGTCGATTTGACGTCAATCTCATACATTTTGTTGTGTTTTTTTCAATAATTTAATAGTATTACTCGTTTTACACCAATCCTTTGACTTTCTAATTAAAGCTCATCTATATTTATAAAATTCAAAGACCTGACTGGCTCACTGACTGATATATCAACGCACAGCCTAAACCGCTGGTCGTACAAACTTGAAATTTGGAGGGTGTGTTCTTTGTGATGTGTAATTTTTGGAAATTTCACCCCTAAGGGGGTAAAATCAAAGTTAGTATGAAAGTCTTTTGTTTTTGTACTTTTACTCCCGAAAATTTGGATTTGGATAGTTAATTTATAATAAAATAGTAAATGCTGTTTTCAATATTTTATTGACAAGGACGATTTAAGGTGGGAAACGGGGGGGTGGGATGTTGTATGGAAAGTTCTTTGTTTTTGAAGTTATAGTGATGAAAATTGATATTTGGGTAGCCATCTCTGGGTAGGTCATTCAGCCCCCCCCGAGCATCCCCCTTGGGAGTTTGTGGGGGGGTGTTTGCTCGGGATGATTTAAAGTGATGAATTTTGGGAGCGGGCCGAATTTCTTCCGTACGCGGACGAAGTCGCGGGCGACCTCTAGTTCCAGCATAAAATTTAAACAACTATCTTACCTACAAATCAATTTTTAGGCCGGAACAGCATGGATTCTTAAATCAAGGCACACTACCTAGTATTTTTCCTTGAACTAGATTATCCGCCCTCATTAAGATTTCATAGATTTAAGCAACGATTAACAAGTGGCATTTATTTCTGAGCGCTACCGTGGGTCGGATGACACGTTAAATTGTTGGTCCCGGTTGTTTGTTCTAGTTTCTATAACAACAACCGTCAGCCATGTCAGAGGCCTTCAGGCGACACATTAACTCTGATACTAGGGCTGGCCACTCAACCTATACGAACTTACTTTAACAAGGTAATACGCTTTTTTAAAATACAACCGACTTCAACTGCGAATACCTGGACGATATAATCATATTTTCTAGTAATTTTGATTTTAAAAACCAAACTACTGAAGCGATTTAGATACAATTTATATGGGACAACCTCTGAAGTAAGCTACCAAACAAAAATGAAACATTAAAATCAGTTCATAATTAGCAGAGTAATCGCGTAACATACAAAAAAACAAAAAAAACATACTGTCGAATTGAGAACCTCCTTTTTTAAAGTCAGTAGAAAACATTTAAAAAAAAACTTTAACCTTTTAAACTTTCGATTTTACCACGACCGCCGCGCGTCGCTGGCACATCTGCTAAAAGTTTTGCCTGTGGAACCTCATTGGATGTAACACTGTAATCTGCCGGCCACTTCAGTCGCCTTGCAAGTTCCTTTTCACCTTACGGAACCCTGGCTAAACATCCCTGATAGTATCAAAAGCAATTTAAATTAAGAGTAATTGAAAACAGAACTCTTCGAGATACCTGCCCAGGGGGTGAGTAGGAAAAACAATCTTGAATAAAAAAATATGTATATTCCGAAAGAGAATTATTTTGCTAAGTTTGCGGGGCGAAACAACATTCTAATTTGAATACTTAATTGAAATTTCAAGCAAAAAAAGGAATCTGAATAACAACTACGTTATTATTTGTAAATTCGGGTTCTGAGCCGTGATTTTGTTACAAAAATAGCTAATATTATTTTATTTCGGTCCGTCCTTCGATTAGAATAATATTTACCATGAACCCAAACAACGAAGACGGCATGCGATTGAGATTACATTGGATACATTATTCTATATACTAGCTAACCAGGCGATCATTGAACCGCCTTAAAAAAAATTTGCACCATAAGCATGCATTTTCGTATTTACACATGCTCTTTATTCCGTAGTTGCACAAAAAACGGACAAAAACATATAAAAACAAAAGACAATTGGCATTCTATTAAAATAAATACGAAAACCTCTTTAGTGGTGCATGGCCAGATACATTACACGCCTATAATTTCCCCCCAATTTTATTTAAAGTTAATATAAGCAACCAAGCTATTTTCTGCTTGTCGGAGCGGAGAAGAATTCAAAAAATCAATGATCATAAAAATCAGTCCAGCCATTCTTGAGTTATAAAATATGGTGTAACTACTCCGACTCTGATTTATATATGAAGACTAGAGGTCGCCCATGACTTCGTCCGCGTACAGAAGAAATTCGCCCCGCTCCAAAAAATACTCGTATCTTCCATACCGCGCTGGGTTAATTACTCATTATTTTCCTCCACATGCACAACTTTAGATCAACCCTAGCGAAAAATATTATTGTTTTTTATAACTTCAAAAACAAATAAAATATTTATCCCCCATTTTACCCCCTTAAGTTATCCCTGTCAAATATAATATATAACCCCACTTAGCATAACATTAAGCATAATTATCTTATTTGCCACATGGTATACTAATATACTCCGCCAGATATGCCATTCTGAGTGACAAGGGGTCACGTGGGTGACACAAGCTACGTCATCGACGTGAAATTACAAGTAGCGTGAAATCATAACTCCCGTTCTCCGTATGTTACCTGTGGGAATCCCATAAAACTTTGTGATTTTGGTTGAAACTATGTTAATTCGTGTTTAACTTGAATCATTTCGCTTAAGCGGACACGAAATGACAATTAATTGAAATTATTTGTGTATTTTATAATTAATAAATTATTAACAGATTCAGATATTTATTGATTCCCAATTATCCAATTTTGGTGCCAAAATGGCAACTGGAGTAACGTAAGCATGTGTCACTCCCGGAATAGCAGACCTTGTTGTATTGGATCACGATTTGCCCTACCTTTATTTATATTACTAAGTTCTAAGTTAATGGTTCTTAGATGAAACACATAGATACATGTACAAAAACTTAAAAAGCCAAAAGTCTTAACGGCACCAAAATATCAACTAGGTGGGTCAGATGGGTTTTTATAAAAAGTTTTTAAAATGTAGTTGCATATTCCGTAATTAAAACAGATTTATCCATGCATTTTCGGGAAAATAGCTAAATAAATTGCAAAATGTTTATATTTTTTGTTCAACGGAATGGAATCTCAAAAAACAGAGAGAAACGGAAATTCAAATAGGCGCAACTAAACAAATCTGCTAATTTAAATGCCAAAAAACCGGTTTTATTTTTATTTTTTGATGTCGTACGTCCTATTCGGACAATTTAAAATAATAATTTTCTTGTATAATTTTGCTAATACAAGAAAAACTTAAGACTAATAAACATGAAATACTAAATAAACTAAAACCTAAACAAATCCTTTTGAAGACTAGGTAAAGATTGAAATCTGAAATGCTACTACGAACTTTAAATTGGATTGTATTCAGCAAACATCTCTACGATTGAGAACTTGCACGATAGACGGAGCCATGGAAACGGATGAGGCAATTTGTACCACTTTGTAGCACACACATATACGAACTAACTTCAAGGCTGGACCACCAATCGGGACTTGGCATGTCCTTTCAAACTATGCTGAGCCACAGATACGCCTTGTTAACTCACCTGCCAATCTCAGATCACCAAAGGATCTGGTTAGTATTCGGATGGGCGAGCGCGAGCGGCATGCAAATTTTTACAATAGGCTAGATGACTGTTTTTTTTAAATTGTCCTATTAAAGTGTGGCCCATAACGATAGCTGATTAATGAAAAAAAATGAAAATCTGATCAAAAATAAGCATTTTAATATCATGCTAAACAGGGAGGCGAAACAGCGAATCGTAACGTCACTTCTCAGTACGCCATATAAATTCTATTCTGACAAGTAAGGCGTGACGTAATTTTTTGTTTTGTGGGAAAGGGACAGAGTTGTCTCTAACAAAAAGTTTCATTGCTTATATATCAGATCTTAATAATCTAAATAATTTTTTCAATAAACGTACCATATTTACTTAAATTCTTCGTCAAAGCTATTGGTTACAACGATATAAACATCAGTCATCTACCTACAGTAACCTATTGCCAATAGTAAAAATTTTACTTGCTGGACCGGTTTGGGTTGGCATATTCACATACGCCATTAAAACTTTGCTCCAGACACTTATGCAGGTTTTCTATGTTTTTCGATTTTTATTCTACTAAAAGCTAGTTATGAGACAGCGAAGAAAATATCTTTTTTTTTGTAGTTAGTTATGAACTTTTAGTTACGAATATGGATGTAGGCAATATGTTAACACATGGCGCACCTACTTTGTAATATTTAAATACGCCTTAGTCATAGTCAAAACCACATAAAGTAAGCCACAGTCAATTCCAAGTCATGCTCTAGTGAAGCAGTGGCAACTGTTGATTCCTTGCAAAATTCTCCTTAAAATTCAAAAGCATTTTTGGGCATTATTGTCCTTTAGCAACATAATGTCATTAAAATGGTTGTTGTAGTAGTGCTAGACTCCGAGCGTTTAAACAATACAATACGCCAGCAGTGTTTGATCGTTGAGTCACTTCAGATTTTCAAAGCTCTTTCACTATGTTTTCCTAAGTATACCTTTTCAATTGCTTGTACTTCCTAGTTCCTTATGGAAACTTGCGCTTCGAGCTCTTCCGTACGTTTACTCGCCGTACCAATCAAAAGTTTCCAGTCTAGCATTCAGAAAAACTTTTTATTCGCCTTTGCAAGCTCTTTGTTGATTTTTGAGGTTGAATAGATGAGTATTTCATTACGCTCCGGCTTTTGTACAACGCGCAAAATGGTAACGCGTACTAGCAATATGTACATTGTGGCAAATGTACAATACGTAGAATGTACAAACGACAAATGTACTGAACGCAAAAAGTACAAACTAGCAGAATGCACCTACCTACGTAAAATGTACATAAAAAAATTTTTTGGTGCTTTAGGTATGTAGAACAAGAGGTCGCCCTGCGACTCTATTTGAGTATGGAAGAAACTACTCCCAAATATCCTCTTTTCCAAAGCAGTTTTATTTTTGAATGTGTTTTTGCTGTTTTTTGGTCATCGAGTGAGTAGCTTGCAGCAGTAGCAGGGTTTTAAGGGTTGCAAACTTGAGTATAAACTAAGGGGTCCTGACAAAAAAACAAAAAAAAAACGTGGATACATGCGCGTTTGCAATGTTTTTTTTTGTGTTTATATTGTCTGGAGTAAAATAGGGGATTTTAAACGTTTGTGATAATGTACAATTTATGTGTTGTACTTTTTCGTTCATTTTGCGTGTTGATTATTCTGCATTTTTATATTTTTGCAATTGTTTATTTTAGTGGTTTGTACATTTGCCATAACGTACATTTTGCGTTTGTAAGTTTTAGTATTTTGTACATTTTGTGCGTGGTTACCATTTTGGCGGTGGTTTTGTTGTAAATTATAAGGCGGAACGTTTCATTGAATAGCCTTCTTGGTAATATAGATGCTAGTTAGAAATGGGTGATGAAGAAAAGAAACGGACTTATCACACGTGTATCAGACCAGCGACGGTGATAATGGAATGGACGGGCCAAGCGCTTGCAAATCGATCAAAATTAACAAGACAACACAATCAAGTATACCTAGCTAAAAGTATGCATATTATATTTGCCGGAAAATATAGATAGCGAATCTAATTACTGCATGACAAAAAGAGAACACATATACATTTACTTATTAGAAGTTTGTATTATCGTATTGTACTGCTCGCATGTCGCAAAGGCAGAGTATGACTGAAGCAAGTGGAGAGCCGGCGCTCAACATATAGTCTTCAAAATCCGTGTGCTTATTTCCCGTCCATTCATCTTATCATTGTCGCTGTATCAGACTCAGTCAGTCAGCGGTATCAGCCGTGCCCCGCTGGATGGTTCTAATTTCAATTATGCAATTTTGACACCTAATTCACGGCAGTAAGTCACAATCCCCGGAAAAATAGGTGCGAGTATTATAAACAAGCATATTTATCATTTATTTGGCGATAAAACGGCGCACAGGTGATTGCACCATCAATCACTTTGTTAACGAGGCGCTGCTGGAGCCAGCGGTGCCTGTGCCCATCGCTGACTTATTTACAAATTATCATGTAATCAGCCTCCCTGTCTATTGGTGGACTTAAATCCAAAGACTGCATTTTAGGGTTTCTGATTCCAACCGCTGCTAACTGACTTACGCTTGTCTTCACACCATCGAGTCTCGGAATCGCCAAATGCAACATGTGCTATGCGATTCGTTTTGAGACGTTGTTTGGGGGGGGGGGGGGGTGGGGTAATCGTGGAGATAAAATTATTGGGCTGTGTTAAATATCACTGTTTGAAAGATCGGTAAAGAAAAACGCAAAAGTTTGTATGTATGGATGTTTGTTACTCTTTCACACTGAAACGGCTGAACGGATTTAGATGCAATTTTATTATAGAGGTAGTTTATACCTTGGAATAAACTACTTTTTATCCCAAGAATCGCGGGTGACATCGCGAGGCGCAGCTAGTCATATAATAAATCTGCGTAAGGCAGAGAAGAAATTGAATGATGGTATATGTGAATTGCGCCAACCAGCACTGGGCCAGTGTGGTAGAGTACCGCCCAATCACATTACGTAAGTTGGTCTATGCAGCTATGGCCCGCATCGACCTGCATAAGATAGCGGAGGTAGCACAGGACGGGGGTGACGAAACCTTGGAATTTTCATTACTCTATCAATCTATCAAAAATGCACTACTGGACTTTTATAAGTTAAAAACTCTCTGTTCAAAGTGAATATATTATGTCAACAGTCGAAGTAACTTTCGTCGCCAGTTGACATGACTTTGTACATAGTAATTTATGAAGCAATAAAAAATAGTTCCATCAATTATTATTGTTGGATAGGTATATTTTCACAACTAAACTGAAAAGGCTCAAATGGGAGTGGGCAGACCACGTCAGCCGGATGCACCCGGACAGATGGGCAAAGGTCTCTACGGATTGGGTGCGCCTGAACAGTCAATCCCGAGGTCGCCCTCCAACACGATGGCACGACGAACTCGCTAGCACAAGATCGAGACAGCTGGAAGAAATTGGGGGAGACCTTTGCCCAGCAGTGGGAAAACACAGGTTAAACAAAAAAACAATATGAAAAGGTCGTAATGTTGGAAATAAAATAGATCACAAGCATATTCTTCTTTTTACTTATTATTCTTACATTTTTTTTTAAGGAAAATAAATGCGTCGGCATGCGCTGCTATTTTTGTTGTAATGTTTCATTAATATCTCTAGATTAAATACATTATCAAACTGCGATCCGGAACTAAGCAGCATAAAGTAAATAGGTACCTTCAGATGGAAATATACACTTAAAATCTCATGTTCCTAAGTTTACATCTCTTTGCCATTAGTAGGTACATAAACTGACGTAAAACTTGTAACTACGTGCCGGCAAGAAGCAAAACGCTGCATACGCTTTTACCTAAACCTGTGGACGAACTTCACGTTATCTCGTACAGTTAAAATATAAATCAGATAGATATTATTAAACATAAAATAAACAAGTAATATTTACAAAAATATCATAACAACCGACTACAAATTAATTATGGGACCACCTCGGGAGTATACTCTTTTTTATTTCTTTACCACCCAACACATGCAATATAGGACAAAAGCATTGTATCAGAAACAAATCAATTTTTCATTGCCATTATGATGAGCAAAAACGTATTTTTTCTTTCTAGTTATTTAACGAGTCTTTTAAACACAGACCCCTTTGAAATTCATTATTTGATCCTGACAGGCTATTTTGTAAGACCTGTGTTACCGTACTCGTACATTTTTTCAAATTATAACTGCAGAATACACAAGAACATGCGAAGTTTTAGTTTAACACATTCAAAGATTTAAAAGCTTCATAAAAACTTTCAACGCCCTATTTCAACCCTTTAAGGGTGGATTTCAAAAAACCTTTTCTTGTTTGCATTTTAAAATGAATTTCCTCCCAACATCAAGTCTCTGAAACTAGCGGTTAAATTTTTATGCGTTGATTTCAGTCAGGACTAATATATCTATGAACTTACCACGAACAAGTTTGCCATCCTATTTAAATAACAAACAACTTTTTTTTATTGTTGTTTGTTATTTAAAAAGGATGACACATTTTTCGAAAGTCTATCTATATTTCCGCTAGTTTGCTATTACACATTCACTATGAATGAGCTGATTTGATTTTCATAAAATTTACGCGACGTGTGCATACACAATGTGGTCGATTCTGGCGGTTTTAGTTGACAGTTCTAAAGTAACTAAAGTATTGCTGTCCTTAGCTAACATGCCTAGTAAAAAAGTGACAGCAATACTTTAGTTAGTTTAGAACTGTCAACTTGAACACTTACACTTTAAAATTCTCCAAAACTAAAAATCGCGGACCCCGCTAGTTCTGCCATATTAATAATGCCCAGTAACTTTTCGCAAGCAAGTTTCTTCGCCGTAAAGAGACTTCTTGGACAGGTGTGAATCTCCGTCTTTCGGTGATCGTAAATCCAGTTATTGCACTGTACAAAAGAACCGTTTTAGTGTGAAAATATGTAAGGGCGAGTATAAAGTATAAATAATCGAACAGATCTTTTGAAATAAAAAGAAATGCAAAATTACAGCAACTTCTAAAGTTGTCTAAGTTCGAACCCGGGCTATTACTATAAAAAATAAAATAAAATGTCTTTATTTCCGACAAACTAGGTATCCATACAGTGTTAGTACAACAAACAAACAAACAAACCAACAAACAAACCTAATGGGTGGTACTAATGGGTGATTTTCTGACATGCAATAAATATAATACACTTAAAAAAAAACATACAACCGACTTCGATTACCTGGATGACATCTTCATACTTTCTAGTCATTTTGATTTAAAAACCAAACTACTAAACCGATTTCGATAAAATTCATATGGGACCACCTCTGAAGTATTACCTACCAAACAAAATAATCATCAGAATCAGTTCATAATTGGCAGAGAAATCGCGTAACATACACAAAAAAAAACATACAGTCGGATTGAGAACATCCTTTTTTGAAATCGGTTGAAAAGAACCTCTTGGTAGGTGGCTCTTACTTTGCGCAGGGCAGACGTGGTTGTCGTCAAGTTTTTTTGTTTTATTTCATGTACCACATATCAAAAACATTATGTTGTTATTGACTGGCACGTATAGTCTGCGCTATCTATCGAGTTGAAGGAAACGACTTTTTTTTATAATCATGTTTGGAAAATCGCTCATTGAGTTCTTAGAGGTTTATGTACCTGCAGATTTTTTTTTTGCATAGAACTGGCTTTTTCGCAACTCACAACGATAACCAGGCGGAAGAATAATCGTCTCGTTGGGATAAGCCGACGACAGCTAGGCGGATTCGTGGCGATACATTCACTCGTGGAGTTACGGTCTTAATTAAATGGATACCTAAACAAAACATTTACAAAGCGAGACTAGCTTGTCCGGTAACTTGTACCTTAGTAACTAACCTTTTTTTTTTTTTTTTTTTTTGTTTATTTTGTCTTAGGGAATTAATTACATAGCTCAATTTATAACTCTGCCAAACTGCATAGCAGTTTGTAGGCAGACATCGACTCTCATATTCATTACTATTTACTACGAGTATGTAGGAGTAGGTATTGACATTTTAGCGATAAATAAACTTATATGAGTTATATGTTAACTTATAGGTACACGGGTTATTTACATAGATATTCTATTTAACAGTAGTTTTTTCAAGGCTAATTTAAATGTAGATTTGTTTATAAATTGTTTCTCAAAATTATCTGGCAAATCATTGCATATCCTAGGCACCAGCCACTTTCTCGTCCGTGTTCCGTAATAATTTGTATGTTTATAATGCACTTGTAGCCGAGGCTCAGTTGCTTGACGGGTTCGACTATGAAATATTCTAATGGGTTTAAACGTATCATTTTGAAATTGTTGTACTAATAATAAATAATTAACTTTACTTTTGACTGGCAAGATTTTACATATTTTGAACAGTTTATTATATTCTTTGTTTAAAGAATGTTTTGTTTGTTTGTTTACTAATCTCTTTAATATCCTAAGTTGTTGATTTTCAACTAGTTGTAGGTATGTAGGGAACGTGAGCCCGTAGCAACTGAGCCCATAGCTAATAACTGCATCGACTAGCGCGTGATAAACATTATACAGGGTGCCACGGCTTACAATGTTAGCGAGTTGATAAAATTTACCTAATACAATTCTAAGCTTGGTGCATATATTATTTATATGAACTTTCCATGAAAAGTTATTATCAATTGTAAGGCCTAAATATTTGATTTGTTTTGTTTCTTCTAAATAGTTACAGTCACATTGCACATTATTGCTATGAAAACATTCATAAGAATGACCAATAATACGTACTGAAGCATTTCTGTTTTTATTATACGGTGAATATATACGAATAACCTTTGTTTTATTAATATTTATTATAATTCCGTTATCATGTGCCCATTTTACTATATTATCAAAATCCTCCTGTATTTTTATTTCTATTTCTTTTGTATTTCTATCACCATATAATAAACACATATCATCAGCATACATATAGCTTTTACAGTGAGTGATAACATTCGTTATGCTATTTACATGCATTATATACCCTATTGGGCCATACACAGATCCAGTTGGCACACCATATTTAATATGGCCTCTTACACTTTGCTTCTTATCTATGACTACTTTCATATGTCTGCCATTGAGATATTCACTAAACCAGTTATTTACATAGCCTCTTATGCCACATTCATGCATTGCTCGCAACAAGCCGCCGTGGTCCAAAGTATCAAAAGCCTTTTTGAAATCAATAAATACTGCAGTTACTTGTTTTCGTTCATCTAAATAGCTATTTACGTCATCAGTGAATTGCTGTAACGCTGTAACGGTATTTCTATTTCTTCTAAATCCGTGCTGTTTTTCTGATAATATATTATGTTTTTCTAAAAAATTTGTAACTTGACCTACAATTACCTTTTCCGTTATTTTATTTATACTATTTAAAATTGCTATTGGCCTATAATTTGTATATTCTGTATGATTTCCCTGTTTATATATTGGTCTTATAATAGATAGTTTCAATTCATCTGGATATTTACCACTTAAAATACTTAAATTTATGAATTTAGCTAGCACAGGACTTATCTTTTCTTTGATGTATTTGATATCTTTGATTCTAATGCCATCTGAGCCCGGCGACTTGTTGGGGTCTAATTTATTTAATAAAGTTACAATATTTTTTGCATTTACTTTGTTATATAAAAACGTACAACTACTATTTGTTGCATAATCAGATCTTTCCAAAAACACGTGATTACAGTTATGTTTGATCGTATCTATTTCATTGGTAAACACTTTACAAAATTGATTACATACTGCATTTATATCTTCATTTTGACACATATACTTCTTTATTACTTTATCTATGTTCGGTTTCTGTCTTCCTAACCAACAATTTATATTTTGCCATATTTTTCTGATATCTCCTTTACAAGCATCTATTTGTTGTCTTCTAAAATTATTTCTTGCAATATTTATATGTTTATTTGTTTTATTTCTAGCTTTTGTGTACTCCAGGCGTAGGTTCATGTTAGTAGGTTGTGATTTCCATTTTTTAAATAGCGTATCTTTATTTTCTATCAATTTCAATAATGTTTTATCTACCCACGGCTGCGTATTTCTACGCTGAGAGACACAAATTTCGAGTTTTGATGATTCATAAATATTGCAAAAAATTTTACAAATATTTTCATACAATAGTAATGGGCAGTCTATTTTTAATATTTCATTCCAATTGGTACTGTCCAGTTTACCTCTAATTAAATTTTCACAATAAATCATTTTAGTTAACTGTTTAGTCTCCTCCTGTATATTAAATCCGAGCGTAAGGCCAGTTAGGTAATGATCGGCAAGCTGAGTGATAAGCGTGTAGGCAGCAAGCTCGACGCGCGCGCCGGCCTTTACAAATATGTGGTCGATGCATGACGTCACGAGCCGTCCCTTTCTTATCTCCGCTCGCGTCGTGGATCGTATGCCGCGCTGCAGGCCGTGCCTGCTGAGTACATCTAGGTATCTGGTGGTGTCCGAACATTCCGAATTGTCGATGTTAATGTTACAATCGCCGGCTAATATCACGCTATCACTAGTTGGCTGATGTCGCAGAATACTATCTATTTCTTCGCTAAACAATTTCTTGCTCTTATCCGGCGGTCTATATATTGCAATAAGTTGTATGCAGTTGCTATTTATAGTCATAGTCATATGCACGCATTCAGTTGCATGAAATTTCACATTACATGCTGTGTATTTAAAATAATCTTTTATATATATAAGTATGCCCCCGCCTCTTCTTTTTCGTGTGTTCGCGTGTACTGTGAAATTAGGTATCCTGTACAGCGGTAGGTCTTCTAGTTTCACGTCGGGCTCGGTAAGTATCAGTACGTCTATTGCATCAATGCAGCTATTTAGCAACGCAAGTAGCTGGCAAAAATATTTTCGTAGTGACCGAATGTTCACATGGATAAGTTGAAGTGATTGACTATTTTCATTTAAACTACTACTCCAGGAAGTTATATCGGTAAAGATATCATAATGTATATCGTTTATATTCTCTTCATCCGTGTCCATGCAATGAATGGAGTTATATATTAATGATAAATGAACTAGTGTTTACAAGTACGTAATTATGACCGTACAGGTTATTTTCGTACCTGATAAAAATAAAATAATAATAATAAACTACTCGGACTGTTGACTTTCGTTGGAGTTAGACTTGTAGGTATAAATGTCGCTATCAGAGCGTATATGGATGATTTTTTTATTTATATCATCTTTCTTGATCAATATTTTCGCATTTTGTATCCAGATGTACTTGAATTCCTCTTTAAGCTTGGTTTTAGCTTCCCAGAACAATTGACGTAGGCTTTTCGTTATGTTTTCGTTAATGTAAATTGGTGATTTGTCGTCGTTATTAAATACTGTCTGGTTAATTAAACGCTGTTTACGGCATTGTAGCCAGGCATTACGAGCATCGCGGCTGCGTGTCACTACTATTATCGGCCGTTTTTTTTCTTTGTTGTCTTTATCTTTTTTCATGCCTACCCTCCACGCTTTTTCAATATCAGAAGGATTTAATTTAAGCTCTTCACATATCTTAGTGACCACTTCTACGGTATTCTCATTTTCACCCTCATGGACATTAGCGAGTTCAATGTTTTTGACAAGCTCCTTTTGCTCAAGCACACAAATACGCTCTTCTAATGCCATATTACACTTCTCCAAATACTTGTTCTTATGAGATAAATCAACTATTTTATTTTCTGTTTTCTTTGATATCTCAATGTATTCAGTTTTAAACTGCTCCAGTTCCTGGTATTTATTTGAATAAAAATCGACTAGCTCCGCGAGCTCTTCGATCTTGTCTTTCATGACGTGGACAATATTCAGTTTTTCGTTTATCTGTGCCAGTAACGACTGAATACTTGTGTTTTCGTCACAAGTAATTTTCGCTTGTTGAGATGTCTTGCTAGGCGTCACCAGACATTTATCGCAAATCTCATTTTTAGAAAACGATTTCATATCTTGCACACAAACTTTATGATAGTATGACTGGCATCGCCCTTTACACTGCACAACCTCACCACTTTTATTATTTTTCGAAAGAAACAATTTACATTTACCACATTGTACCATTTTCGCAATTATGTTTACTTCCTACACGCAACGAAGTTGTAGGTACGCGTCCGCTCGCTGAGAGTGCGCGGCGAACTATGTTACCGTTCGACCTCCGCAAAAGAAAGTCGCGTGTCGCTCCGCAATTTAAAATAAGCGACCGTCGTGATCCTGGTCGGCCAGAGGTACCTATTCGCCGCGCTTTTACCATCTGTCGCGTGTGATCACGACCCTCTCCACCACCACCTTGGATGAGGATATCAGGAGCAGCAGAACCAGCGCCACCTTTCCTGTAAGTCCCTCCAAGTTTTGGTTACCTTAATGTTACCTTAGTTCGATCTAGTAGCTCGTAAAACGCACCCTAAGTATTATAAAGTATCAGTAAATCAGTCAGTGAGGACATGTTTGATTCTTTTATTAAATCTGTCTTCTGCAATCTAAACTGTGGCAAAGTGGTCAAGTTGAACCGATTGCTATTGGTATTGTGCACGGTATTGTGAAGAAATACATTTCTATTTCGAAGTTAGCAAAGGCGAGAATTCAACGGAGATGGAGTGCTATCTGGCCTATTATACGTGCAATGGTAAGTACCACTTAGTTTTAATCGCCATTCGGTTACGCGTCCTAAAACTGACACAAACGCCATTGCCAAACCAAATACTACGTCCAGTTTTTACCATTCTGTCGGAACGAATTTCAATGTTTTTTTTTAAATATTTATTTATTTATTTATTCAATTTACAACTTTGACATAAATAAAAACTAAAAGACTAAAACTACCTCAAGAAAATATTAAATATCTATTATTAATCGAAAAAATAATGTTTTAACTAAAATAAATTCGTACGAATCTTTTCACGTAAATAAGACTCTAAGATAAAAACGTAATCTTCTTATGATTTATTTCCAATGTGTGATTTTACATTTGCGTTATTATTTCTACTTTAAAAAGATCAAAACCTCTCAGGCCTTCATATTTTATTTACACATTTCCGTTTATCCGCATCACTTACTTCTAAGTGTAAATATTAAATGAATGGATAGAAATTATGTATTATTTATTTTAAAAAAGATGAAATGGCCTTTCGCTCTCCCGAGCACTGGTAAACATGGATTTAGGCGCCGTCCATTAACCTTCAGATGACAGGACTTTTTGTCGCCCTTTTTGGTATAAACATAATTTAAAATGCGAAGTGCGTTAAGTAAAGAGATCTAAAACAGGAAACGTTATCCCAAATGAAAGTTCATTTTAGACCGTAAACCTAAGAGATTTAAATCCAATAAAGGTAGAGATTTCACTAACATTGTCTGCATACCGTAAATGCTTTGTCAGAAATTCAGCTTCCGGGCGAATACACGAACAGTGATGGATTGCACTTTAGACTGCGCATTGGATGAAATTTTTGAAGAATTAAGTACCAGTTCTCGTGCATTCTCTTTAGGATAACGTTTTCATTTCATGTTTCGAGTAATTAGAAAACTCGACTTGAAAAGAATAATAATTGTAATTATGAAACGTCTCATTTTAAATTCTAGCATTTCCAACCAAATAAAGGTTATTATATCGCCTCTACAAATCTGACCACATTTGGATTGAAAGCAAAATTAATATGTAATTTACATAATTACCTACCTATATCTTCGATAATGGATAGATCGGTCGGAAAGACACAAAGACAGACAGACACGGCAGGCTTAGTACCTAATGGGGCCCTTTGGACACCCTTTTTGAAACCCTGAAAATAAATAATAATATGCTCTATTTTTAGGGTATCATATATTATAATTTTACTAGTTAACTTATAATGGTTATGGAAATGGTATAAATGGTAATGGTAATTTTTTGTTTTATTTAAACGACTTTGACTTTCTCTTTGAAACAGGTCACCCGGTTGTGACCAAAACTATAGTCGGATTATCCGTTCGTACTACCAGTAGTACCACGGGTAAAAAAAAACCCGTAGTACGACTAAGCGATCCAGTAGTACCACGGGAAGTTTTTTTTACCCGTATTACTACTGGTAGTCGATATTTCTTAGTTTGACACCTGTCCCTAATTGATTAGCTTTTTTGTGTTGATAGATTCGACCGGCTCGCGGCTGAACACCACTGCCTTCGCATAAAACTGCTCGGCGACTGTTATTATTGCGTGTCGGGCCTGCCTGAGGCGCGAGCCGACCACGCCAGGTGCTGCGTCGAGATGGGCCTGGACATGATTGATGCCATTGCGTGAGTACGGGCATATAGTGTCTTCAATCTAATTTATTACTATAAAAGGCTCTGTCCTGACTGACTGACTGACAGACAACGCACAGCCTAAACCTCTGGTCGTACAGACTTGAAATTTGGAGGGTGTATATTCGTCTTGATCCATAGGAGTGTACTAAGAAAACATTTTTCGAAAATCGACTGAGTGATTAAGGTCGGGCCCATACGACGAGAAAAACCGTAAGAAAAACTGTCTGGTTTCACCCGAAGGCGCTCCGTGTATACATTTTGTACTAGGTCCCGCACACCGTAAGAAATTTCTCGAGACGCCCGTCTCGCTCGCACTAGTTAATTTTGCGCAATGTGTTTCGGTCAGTCCGGCGCCTGTCGGGTGCCGTGCCGAATCAATGTGCGACCACTCTTAAAGTGGAAAATAATTAGTAATGCGCACAGCCTATACCGCTAGTTGTACATACTTGAAATTTGGAGGGTGTATTTGTCCTGATGCGTAGGGGTGTTAGTAATTAACCCAGCGGTATGGAAGATACGAGTATTTGGGAGCAGGCGGAATTTATTCCGCACGTTCCTCTAGTTTATCATATTTTGAAGCCGCTTTTCAGTAGCTCGTGGCGTAGCTTGACTAGAAATTTCTAAACCAGTTGTTCCCAAAGCTAACTGGCCAGCGACTCACCTAACAAAAACAACCGAATTCGGGACTCACCACTTGGTTTTGATGATAAAAAAAGGGGCATAACTATAAATCATGAATGAAGGTCTGTTCAAACAAGATTTTTTAAAGTCTAAATGTTCATCGATGTTAAGCAACGGACGATCCGGTCAGTTTTCTGATGGGTGGCCGTAAGTGGAATTTACATGCGCTACCGTGGGTCGGATGACACGTCATGTTGTTGGTACCGTTTGTTTGTTCTAATTTATCTCTATAACAACATTCGTCAAGCCTTTGGGTGGCATATTAACTCTGACACTGGGCCTAGCCACTCAGCATAGGTATACGAACTTACTTTGTAGTAGCTTTGTATGAAAGTTACTTAGAAGAGGAAGTGTGAGCTTATGCCGTCATATAGTGCTTTTGCCTTCGCGCTAAGAGGATCTGAAAGATAATTTTGCCATTATATTTTACAATAGATACTCGGTTCCTAAGCTTACCTGAACCACTACGTTTCTTCTCATTTCACAAAGAGATGAATATTACTATTTAGAGTCTTCGTAATATTACTATCTTTCAAATTGAAATAATCCACAAATGATCATCTATCTATCTATCAATATATCGGGTGTTAGTTTGAACGCCGTTATCTTTCTAGAATATCATTGTACTCATCATGAACAACTTTTACTATGGGATCGACCCGAAAAAAAAACAGCTGTTCCATACATTTTGTACAAGATCGATGAACGTTTTTGTATGGGGGTTGAGGAGGTTTGGGGGGTTGGGTGGAGTTTGTAGAGTCGGTAGAGTTGGTAGAGTCGGTACAGTTTGCTCGGAATGATTTAAAGTGGAGAATTTTGGGAGCGGTCCGAATTTCTTCCGCACGCGGAAGAAGTCGCTGGGGACCTCTAGTCTTATAATATTAGCTCGCAGTTTGCAAGTTGATGTGGCAGTGGGGAGGCCATATCGCTAGAAGAACTAATAACCGATGGGGAGAAAGGTTCTTGAGTGGCGACCGCGAACTGGAAGACGCAGCGTAGGAAGGCCTCCCACTAGGTGAACCTACGACGTTGTAAAGGTCGCGGGGACCCGGTCGGTGGATGTATACGGCTGGTTGTTGTACAGTTTGGCGGTCTAAGGGAGAGGCCTTCGTCCAGCAGTGAACGTCGATGATGTAGCTCTTAAGAGGTTGTCAAATAATTATCAATAGCCATGTACAATATGCAACAAAAAGGTTCAACAATAGTGAAGGATATGGGTATTTATAAATATATATATATTATCTTCTATGCATTTTATAAATCCTCTTCATCCAAAGGTTGCCTGGAAGAGATTGCTTTTAGCAATATGGCCGCCACTTGTTAATATTTATAAACTTAAATATTGGTATTTGAGTTTATTAAATTATATCTGTGTAATTCTTCGTGTGAAAAATAAAGAGTTTATCAATCAATCAATCAATATTTACTCATTATTATGAACAACTTTTAATATCAGCTGTTCCATACAAAAACTTCAGTGACCTTGGACAAAATGTCTTGAACAGCTTTTTTTCTCGATTCCAGTGTTGACCCTATAGTAGCCATCAGCCAGAAAACGTCCACTGCTGGAAGAAGGCCTCCCCCCCTTAATAGGGAGGTGTTGCCATAATCCCCACGCTTGGCTGGCGGTTGGGGGATGCTTTGGACGCTGCTGCCCGTCCTCCGGTGGTTCTGGTTGCAGTTCTAGGACATACCCAGGTCCACCCGCCAGGAGACCCCATAGTAAAAGTCGTTTATAATTATGAGTACATACATGCCCTTCAGTATTGTTGAACCTTTTTGTTACACGTTGTATGAGACGTTGAGTAAAATATTATTTAATGTACAGACTGGTGCGTGAAGTGATGGCTGTGAACGTGAACATGCGTGTGGGCATCCACACTGGCCGCGTGCACTGTGTAGTGCTCGGCTTGCGCAAGTGGCAGTTTGACGTCTGGTCCAATGACGTTACGCTGGCTAACCACATGGAAAGCGGCGGCATTGCTGGGTAAGCACTTTTCACTTTTTCAACCGACTTCAAAAAAGGAGGCTCTCAATTCAACTGTATGGGTTTTTTTTAAATGTATTTTACGCGGTTATTGTAATGATTCCCGCGGGGGTGAAGTCAACGCGGTGGTGATTCATTAATTGTCACAGATGCCGCCACAATACAGGGCGAACTAAAAAGGGCAAAGGTTTCAGTAGTTTAACTTTCAGCCTGTATTGACGAAAACACATACAAACTACCTAACCTGCAATGACATATAGGGTAGATCCCCGATTGCCGCTCGAAAACGGCACCGTCAAAACAAAGCATAAAATAGTGTAATATGCCTTGTTTTGCTATCAGTCGCGTGCGACCGCGCCAATCGTGTGGTGCTGCGACGCTGAATGCTTATATTTTTATATATTTTTCCAGAAACAAAGACTCGTAATATTAATACTCATACAGAACAATTAAATTCAAGACAAGTCACATTCAAAATTATTATTACAATTACAATTAATCCGCCAATTATGGATTCATTTTGATGACTCTTCTTTGTTTGGTAGGTGATACTTCAGAGGTGGTCCCATATACATTTTATCGAAATCAGTTCAGTAGTTTGGGGTTTAAACCAAAATTACAGGAATCAAAATAACTAGAAAATAAGAAGATGTCATCCAGGTAGCCGAAATTGAAGTTACTTGTTTATTTTAAAACTGATTTTTTTACTTACTGTTTTCCGCTGTGATATAATGTATTTAACGTCTGTGATGTCCGTTTCCTGAGTTTTAGCTACCTCTATGTCAAATTTTATCAAGATCTACCGAGCCGTTCAATCGTGTAACTAAAGATAACAGACTGAGAGACAGGGTTACCTACATTCGAATTTATAATATGAATTTATATATATAATAATATGTGAGTGATATTCTACGAGAAATCTGAAGGAGATCAGATTCTCCGATTGGAGAATTAAGGAGTGGAAGAATAGCGTAGTATGGCATGTTATGAGAAGAGAGAAGAGCGTTATGAGAAGAGGCTATGTAACTAAATAGGCCTTAGATATGAGAGGTAAAAACGATAGGGGGCATCCTAAAAAAGATGGGATGGGTCTCTACACACATTCACACACTGTGTTCCGGTTTGAAGGGCAATGTTACCAGATAAATTACTAATTATGAAGAGATTTAACATCTAATATCTCTGGGTGAAGAGCGCAGTGCGGCGCAGGATTGTGTTCGCTAGTTCACAATTCTGGCACTTCTACCTGTTAGTGGCAGGCGTGGCGCTTACCACGATGCGAACGTTTTGCTAGTCTCGTCACAGGATTGTATAAAAAAACACATCCACTCGCATTATTATCATTTTAACATAGTGTAAAAGATGATATTATGTGTTTAATGGTAATGAAAGCAGACATGACGAATGAAAGAGTGAAAAGAACCAACGAAAGAAACCATCCTAAACCATTAGTAGACTGGTAGCAAACCCGTGATAGTCCACTGGGAAAGGAAAACTGGGGGAACAGCCCGTACCAATGAAATCTTTGAAATTTACTTACGTACTTTGCCTAGAGAATATGCATGTTTTTTTAAATTAAATCACATAAAAACTGACACGCAACAAAACAAATGATCGAAAATATAATTTTATGTGTATAGGTTGCGTCATGTAAAAAGAACGCTGGCGGTTAAGATGCGCAGTAGGCGATTTAGGCGATATCTAATATATTTTGCTATGTACCTAGCAATAACCAATATACGAAGCTGCGAGCAAAAGGCTAATTAATAATTATTTAAAACAATAGGCCTATTACTTTTGTGCGCAAGTGTACACATGCGCAAACACATGGTTTATTCCGAACCTGACCCGAAAACCTAACCCGGTAGCGGGTTAGGTTGGTTACTAAAACTTTATGCACTTTGCATTAAGTTTTTCAGTAAATGTATCATATTTATTATACTGTTTCCAAACGTTACCCACTTCTTAACCTAACCCGAAATAATATTGAAATCGGGTTATGTTAGGAACACCATTTCGAGTCAGGTTAAGAAGAGGGTTACGTTCGGAATGAAAATTAATCACTATTTGCTTTTCCTAACCTAACCCTTTACCGGGTTAGGTTTTCGGGTCAGGTTCGGAATAAACCAAACACACCCCCTATACTTTCTTCCAGCGTTCTTTTTACATGACGCGACCTATAAAAATACTATTCTTTTCTTTCCATCAGTCGAGTCCACATCACTAAGGAGACATTGGCATGCCTCGGAACTGAATACAGAGTGGAACCGGGCAATGGAGGCTTAAGAAACTCTTACTTAAAAGACCATAACATTGAAACGTTTCTGATTGTACCTGATAACACTAGCCGCGTGGTGAGTCTTCCTTTTCATACTTTACCATTTTTGTTCTTCGTACCTCTAAAAAGTGAAATGCTCTGACAAGTGGGTCTTTTTCGATACCTAAATAACATACGAGCAAACTTGGTGTCTTCAAATCGTTCGTTTTCCAGGCAAACGTGCTCCGTCTTAAACTGCATGCCCCATGCATGCGCATGCCATGCAAAAAATGTAAAAGTTGACAAAAGGCACGGACCCGCAGTCCGTGGAGCTAATAAATAATTACTGGGAAATTACTGGGTATGAAGAGATTTAACATCTAATATCTTAGGTTGACGAGCGCAGTGCGGTGTGGCGCAGGATTGTGTTCACAAGTTCACAATTCTGCCACTGCTACTGTTAGTGGCAGGCGTGACGCTTACCATCAGGTGAAAGTCTTGCTCATCTCGTCACATGAGAGTATAAATTATTTTTTTAATTAAATTATTTGTATGGAAATTAAAGGGCTTAAGTCCCATACCGTTATTCTCAATGACGTAAGCATGAGAGTTACAAAGTCAAGCTTATTATAATAGTCCAATCTACGAAGAGATTCTTTGTATGGACACCCAAACAATAATTCCTCTGCCGCAAAATTTTTGCAGTGAGTTAAATTAATGTTAATAGGTTACGGTTAACATATTATCCTAGGCTTTTTCTTCTATAAAGTAGTTATTTATACCTATACATGGAAATCACTTCTAACTCTCGGTGTAAAATTGCTCAGTCCAAAATTCCTTCAGTATATGGTATTATATATTAATATGTATAGGTATGTATCGGTATCTAGGAATATTTCGTTTCGGAAAGGCAGGAACTTAATAATACATAATTTTGTATCATAGCTTGTTCCTAAAAATTTCTTCATCCAAAGCGGGAATCCAATGTAAGTTTGAACGTACTTATTTCAGGATAAGAAGCCACAACACTCGCTCCGAGTCGACGACAACGTTTCCAAAGAAATGCGAGTAATGGGCCACGGCTCCCAGCATGGCAAAAACCCGTCCAAGTAAGTTATTATTAATTTATAATTAAGGGGAAAGAGGGTAAACGCTTCTCCATACAAAGGTATTCCTCTATTTCCTTCCTGGATAATGCCTCTAAAGCAATAATTAGTTTTTTTTATATGTCTAGGTCTACTGTAGATGTGTCTCTGTCATTTCTTTTTTATATTCTAACCGTTATATGCATATAACGCTAAAACGTATTTCAAACCTATTATAGTTAAAAAGTGTTTTGTCAAATTTCTTTGGAATTACGACTTGAGTTTGAAAAAGAAGACAAAAATAGGTTTGAAATACTTTTGTAGTGTTTTATGCATAAGACGGTAAATATCCGGGACTAGTACCGTCCAATATTTTTGAAACTTACCAAATTTCGACAGGTGTGAAAAGTATCTTTGGAGTGGGTACTCCCGAATAACCGACCGACTCACAATCATTTACTGCACCAACATATAGGTAGATAAACACCAATAACGTAACAACAACATCGAATGTCTAACCCAGGTCAGACCCGATCTCTGACACCAAGAAGCCTGAAGATGAAGTCAATGATTACCTCATGAAGGCGATAGACGCGCGCTCCATAGATCGGCTTCGAGCTGAGCACTGCCGTCCTTTCCTGCTCATCTTCAAGGATCCCACCATCGAGAAAAAGGTATAGTTTTCCTTATACAGAGTACAAGTGTTCCTTATACAGAGTACAGGTGTTCCTTATACAGAGTACAGGTGTTCCTTATACAGAGTACAGTTGTTCCTTATACAGAGTACATGTGTTCCTTATACAGAGTACAGTTTTCTTTATACAGAGTACAGTGTTCCTTATACAGAGTACAGTGTTACTTATACAGAGTACAGTGTTACTTATACAGAGTACAGTGTTCATTATAAAGAGTACAGTATTATTTATACAGAGTACATTGTTCCTTATACAGAGTACAGTATTCCTTATACATAGTACAGTGTTCTTTATACAGAGTACAGTGTTCTTTATACAATTAAGTGAAGTGAGCAATAAATGGTTACTTTTTTATGTGGTTCCATGAATGTAGAAAAATATGTGAACAAGGTATCTTCGTTATTTGTTTTCAAGGTCATGTGACACTGACTGACATGCCGTGCTAATTTTTAGAAATAAACATACAAAAATAGTAGCACCCGTTTTGCTTAATACACTGTAATTAAACATATTAATTATATCATATAATTATTAATTACAGATTAGATAGTAAGTAGTTGAAACACAGTTATGTTAAACAACAGGGTTAACAGTTTAAGAAATTAAATACACATTATATAATTATTTAAATAAATATCAGGCTAATATAAATCGGTGCGTCTTTTAAAACACCATTTCTAATAAAAAGAAGTAGGTTTATAAAATACATGGGAGTAAAAACTAACCAATAAGCTGCACCACGCGTAGTAAGCCTGTTAATGCACCGGGCTTATTTATAACATTTGGTTAACAAAAATAATTAAAATAAAAAATAAAAATATACTACTAGATAAAAAATATATAAAACTATAATGCAACAGTTTTACTACTGTTGACATTGCAGTCCAATACAAGGACTGGACATATTAGCACATTTATACAGGGCTACGTGTAACTCAACGTATTCCCGGTGGGATCAGATAAGGGACTAACAAAACAGAATAAAAAAAAAAAAAAAAACTACAAATAATAATTGGGAAATTAACTTAAAAAGCAATAAAATATTCAATAATACTAAGAATGTGATAAGCGTAACAATTTAATTAATTTTTTATTATTAAGGCCAAATAACTTTCTTTTTTTCTTTAAATAACAAAATTTTACAAAAATGTACTAATTAATTAATTTTAATTAACAAAAATTTATTAATTTTTAATATTACGAAAACTATTGACTTTCACCCATACATTGGTGGGCTTAATTTTCATGTATGTTAGCCCCACTGTCTGGTCATGTATATCAGGCAATTCACGCATTCATTGTAAAGCGACCGAGGGTGCTACGTGTGTAATCGTGTTTTGCTACGATTATGCTACGAACCGTAGTGGCTATCGGAACGCGCTACGAATGCTTAAACGCGGATTACTAACAACCACTCTATTGAGCCCACATCGATGCACACGATGTTGATTTATTGTTAACATGGTAAAGTAGTTTAAGATGCTGGCAGTAAATTTGTTTTACATAATAAGCAATTTAAAAAAATACAACCAACTTCAACTTAGAATACCTGGATGACAACATACATACAAAAAAAACATACAGTCGAATTGAGGGAGGTTCTCAATTCGGCTGTATGTTTTTTTTAAGTTGGTTAAAAAACGAGTTGACGAGTGTCATTATGAGCCTCATCGAGTACGAACTATTATTACGAGTTGCCTTATTGAGTGCGAACTTATTGTAACGAGTTTATAAAAATCAAATCCCGCTCGCGTATTTTAAGTATTTTATCAATGCACGTGGGCTAGCTGTGAAACTTTAATTTAGGTTTATTTTTATTATAACACGGCAAATAAAATAATTGTATAGTGTACATAATCTTATGTGTAGCTAATACCTAGTAATAGTTATCTTTTCTAAACGCTAAAATATCCTATTCTTATAAATACAGGGTTAGTTCTAATCAGACAACTTTGGCTGGCACCCTCGGTCGCTTTACAATGAATGCGTGAATTGCCTGATATACATGACCAGACAGTGGGGCTAACATACATGAAAATTAATATAGAAATCGCAAAAAATAAAGCCGTAAAACCCCTTGCTACAATCTTCAAGAGGTAAATTTGAATTGTAGTCCTCCAACATATTTGTAATGTTGGTCAAATGCAAGAACTAAAAAAATTCAATGCAGCTGTCAGTTTTTTCAAAACCTACGCTCGTGGCTCCCTCGTCCTTCTGTAGAGATAAGTTAGTCGTACAATTGTAAGAAGCAGCTGCGATCAAAACCATCTAAAAACTAACTAACAAAACGTTTGTGCGTTTTATCGGTGTAGAACGCCATCTAGTATTTATTTGGGAACTACAGAAACAAACAAAATACAATTTCAGTTTTGGCTTCTTGCCAAATTTCATGACTCTAGGTTAATGGGAAGTACCCTACGAATTTCGATTTAGTTCACTCTAAAAAAACTCACAAAAATGGCCGTATTTATTTATTGTGTTGACTCACAAGCTTGATTTTTTTACAGCTCCAAGGTACTGTAGACTTACGTATTTGATTTTAATTTCAACTTGTTATCGCGTTCCAGAGAAAAAGGGTCTTGACAGAAAGACAGACAGACAGACAGACGGACAACGGAAAGATCCTATAAGGGTTCCTTTTTTCCTTTTAGGGTACGAAACCCTTAGGGTAGGGTAGGGATCACGATTTCAATGTTAGCCCCATAGTAATAGTTGTTTATTCCTTAAAAGGAAGCTAACTGATTAGAACTAACCCTGTATAGTCATAGTTTATTTATAGTCATATTTTTTATATTCAATTTATAACTGACGTAGTGTACCTACTACGCTAAAACGTTCTATTCTATAACATTTTCATAGTTTAATTCTTAATTAAGACAGGTGACTCCCGCTCCGGCTCCTACTTGGTGCAAAGGTTATATCGCCATTTAACGCGGTAAAGTAGCAAGCTTTATGGGCACCTTTACACCGGGTATATACAGTGATTTAGGGGTGGATTATTTTCTTACCGTCTTATGCATAAAACACTGTTATCACTGTTCATTGTTATCCTAGGGATTAAAGTAACTTATTTAGTGCCGAGACGGGGTTTGGCGCCCTCGCTACGCTCGGGCGCTAATAGTTCGACGGACTAAATAAGTCTTTAACCCCGAGGTAAACACTGTGCTTTTTATTACGAATACAAGAAAACTAAAAATAAACTGACACTGGGAAATGCACGAGAAGTGCGAGACCATAATCCCCTGAGGAGAAAAAAAGTTGGAACATGGTTCAATACAAATTTATGTGAAAACAGAACTAGTTTTGTTTTATAATTTGAGTGCCTGTCATTTGTCAACTGTCACTGTCAGTTGAAAGTGTTTCTCCCTAGGGCAGAAATGTATTACTTTCAACCCGCTCCTCAGGCAAATTCAGACCTACTTTCCGAGTATGAGTAATGAAAAAACTATTTTACACCTATTTTAGTTAAAGAGTGTTTTGTCAATTTCTTTCGAATTACGAATTGTTTAAAAAGAAGACAAAACAATTTTTAGCAAAAAGGTTTAAAATACGCTTAGTGTTTTATGCTTATGACGGTTAGTAGAAGTGTGACTTGATCTTTGATCTGAGAATAATGTATTGTTAGATTTATTGAGCTTATAAAAAAATCAATAATAAGGTATTCCAATAAAGAAAACTAAGTATTTTTATAGCTTTTGAGTTTAAGTCGCATTTTTCATGGAGGATCCATCTCTTGGAGGATCTAGCTCTCTCTCTCTCTCTCTCTACCGGCTACATAGTGTCTTTTAATGCAATTATTTTTGTCTATCCATCAGATTGGGATCTTACGGTTAGTGTATTTAACAAATGTGATGTAAGTATTTCCAGACATGTTTAAAAAAATATACAAGTTAATTACAATTAATTTTAAAATGTTGTTAAGCTTTAGTCGCCGTTCCCATGAGCTTTGCACCTAGACAACACACTAAAGTGTTTCTTATAATGTTTTACTTAAATTAGGTAACCGACTCCAGACTATCAAAAACTTATCTCTATTTATTATACCAGCAATTTATAAAATATACTTATATACTTATAAATATACTTACCAAAACATGTTTCCATGCTTGATTCTTAATAGCAAAAAAATAATGAAACAGTAAATTGCACTTACCACAGTCATTGCCACAAGGTACAAGTATTTGCGCACCTATTAGGTACTTGAATATTAACAACACAATCCCTACAAGTATAGCGTTTTGTGTCCTTTTCTTCGAAGTTTCATTTTTATCATTCACCGCTTTGCCGAGACTCCAGGAACATTCTAACAAAACTCCATTTAAGTAAGTCTTAGAGCAGGAGAAGAAAATTGGATTTTCGCGTGCCAGGCGACCGGCTCCAAAAGTTGACAGCTAATTAAAACGTCTTAAATGTTGTCTCAAAAAACGCTACGTTTCAGAATGGGAGTTTAACAAATGTTTAGATTTTTGTTACACCAAATACTCTAAAATCAGTTTAAATCATCATCGATAAATCGATTACAAATATATATATATTTTCATTGACACACTGAATTTTAGTACACTTGCTTATGTATCCAATGTTTCGAACACTATCGATTTTAGTAAGCCAGAACCACAGAAGGACGCGCAGTGCCTTCTTGGTTTAACAGTGGTGAGCATTCTGCGATCCCCAAGTCGCCAGCCACGCGAAAGATTATGGCAACCCCTCCCTACAAAAGGCCTTCGTCTAGTAATGGACGCCTCCTGGCTGATGATCTAAATAAATTTAAAACTGGAACGACAATGAGTTATATTCCAAACAAGAATTTAAAAAAAAGTTGTTTCCTTCAACTCGACAGATGGCGCAGACTAAACGTGCCAGTCAAAAACAGCATACTATTTTTCATAGGTGGCATAAGAAATAAAATTAAAAACTTGAATTTGTGGTCGATTTTGGCGGTTTTAGTTGACAGTTCTAAACTAACTAAAGTATTGCTGTCCTTAGCTAACATGCCTAGTAAAAAGTGACAGCAATACTTTAGTTAGTTTAGAACTGTCAACTAAAACCGCCAGAATCGACCACATTGACTGCCACGTCTGGTCTGCGCAAAGTCAGAATCGACCATTCGAATAAAATTCTCGTATATTGTAACCTTTCTTGGCATCCCTATGTTAGGATAAACTCATTACCACAATTTGGCACTACAATACGTAAGACGTTAATCTGCTGTCTCTAGCGACTTAATCTTGTGTAATTTCTCAGTAAGTGGTTTATTTTGTAATGTGAATGTTAGCTTAGAATAATTTAAACACAAGACAACCGCTCTGTTCTAAATTATCTGTGCATTGTAAGATATTTTAAACAAAGTTTAATATTTAGAGATACAACTCTAAGCTACTACAAATAATTTTACATTGAGACAGAACGGGTCATTACAAATAAAAAAGAATAATAATTCAGAATAAAATGTTTTGTAACATATAACATAAACCCCCTTTAGGTCTACATGTTTCCTCATTCATTTCACATGTTTCCTCAGTCATTACATTGCAATAAATATTACAAAAAAAAAAACATTTTTCATCACACTTGCTCGTAAAGTGGATCTTATTACATCGGTTTTAGGCTCATAATCCAAGCCATTACGCACGCGTGCTTTTTACTTAACATTACGGCACTTGTACTATAATAGGTATAACCCGGTAAAGTCAAGTTTGTACGCGACTGCAATTAGACGTAAGTATACGAAGCACTCTTAATATAGCTGGGTAATACTTACAGTTTTTTGTAATGCCAACGAAGAGTTCTTATGCTGCTGAAGTAAATGTCAACCTGCACGCGCATTGCTGGTTTGGGCGCCATTTTCCGCAAATGTTTGTTGACGTTTTCGCTGTGTGGTTGATTATTATCAAAAAAAGATTGCTTTTTCCTCGCAAGTGTGATGAAAACAGTCGTATGGAACTCTTGGGCTATTAGTCATTACGCTCTCGGCTTCCTTATCGCGCTCGCCTGCAGCTCGATCGCATAATACCGCCTCTAGTGTAATGACCAACATAGCACACTTGTATCATAATGTACTATTGCCCATAGGAAGTACCTAAGCCGAATAATTACATGATGGTGTACTTATCATAAAAATAGATGAAATGTAATAATATGATACACTGTAATAATATTATGATACACTGTAATAATATGATACACTGTAATAATATGATACACTGTAATAATATGATACACTGTAATAATATAATACACTGTAATAATATGATACACTGTAATAATATGATACACTGTAATAATATAATACACTGTAATAATATAATACACTGTAATAATATAATACACTGTAATAATATGATACACTGTAATAATATGATACACTGTAATAATATGATACACTGTAATAATATGATACACTGTAATAATATGATACACTGTAATAATATGATACACTGTAATAATATGATACACTGTAATAATATGATACACTGTAATAATATGATACACTGTAATAATATGATACACTGTAATAATATGATACACTGTAATAATATGATACACTGTAATAATATGATACACTGTAATAATATGATACACTGTAATATTATGATACACTGTAATAATATGATACACTGTAATAATATGATATACTGTAATAATATGATACACTGTTTTAATATGATACACTGTAATAATATGATACACTGTAATAATATGATACACTGTAATAATATGATACACTGCAACAATTTGATACACTGTAATAACATGATACTTGGTTATGCATAAATACATTTGTCCACAGTATACTTTGGAGAGAGACCGCATGTTGAAGATTTATTTTCTCTGCTCGGTCGCTATCTACGTGGCGGTGGTTTTAATACAACTCCTTGCCTTCAAGATGTAAGTATAATTATAGCAATAGATGCGTTTGCTTACTCACGATTTTCTAGTTTTTGCGTAATTTCCGATAGAAATTGTATTTTCACATAGTTAGGTATACCAAATTCAATATCGTGAAGAGGTAAAAACAAACAAATATAGAGATAGAAATAGTGTCTGTGTGTGGGGGGAGAGGGGGGGGTGAGTTTGCGTGCGTGTGAGACAGAGAGAGAGAGAGCATTACTTTTGCTTTTATAACATTACATTACTGTAAAGTGTGACGCCACGAATAAGAAGATGATTTTACAATATTTTTATCTTCTACAGCACTTTCATCGGGTTCATGACGATTATCGGCTGCGGAGTAGTGATTCTGTTGGTCACGTATATCGTCATATACAAAGATTTCAGGGTAATGTACTTTATTTTAAAATATGTTATAATATTTTTATCCACCGGCCGACTCTTCTGACCAAACCAGTCACAGATTGTAGACCGCGGAACGGAAAGTAATAACCAGTTCACTCGCTGGTCGCTGGTCGGACGACATTGTTAAGGCGGCAGGAAAGGGGTGGATGAGACTGATACCGAACCGGAAAGCGCTGAAAAGGAGACCTATACTCAGCAGTGGGACAAAAATTATTGATAATGATGAAAACTTTATCAGGTTATTTCCGTAAGACCCTGTACGTAAGCTGCCACTCGCAACTGTAATCGCAGCGTTTCGTTTCCTTTTACACGAGTATACCGAGCATACGGTCAAGTCACTACCACCTTTTTAAAATGGTAGATCTCCGTCAAGAGAGTTTTGCAAGAGGTTGTCTAGGTACTATTCTGCCGCCAAATTCAGGGTATCACTGTACCTATCACCTTTCAAACCGGAATAATGAATGAAATAAACTAGTTTTTTTGACTAGCGAGACGTTCGCTTGGTCATAAGCATCACACCCATAACAGTAGCAGTGCTAGAATCGTGAACTTGCGAATAGATTCCTGCGCCGTACTGCACTGCGCTCGTCACCCTTAGAGTTAAATCTCTCCATGCCCAGTAATTGCCCTGGTGACATTGCCCTTCAACCTGAAACACAGTAATGCTTGCACACACTTGGTGGTTCAATTACTGGCAAAGTTGCGGTACTTTCCCAGACTGACTCTGCAATAGAGTCCTACCATTACAAATGACGGCAGAATACTTGGTACTGTCGTGTACCAAGCCACGTTGTGTGTTGTGTGGTGCTTGGTAGTGTGGTGTACTTACCTAAACAACCTCCTGCGAAGAAAATCGACCACGTACCTGCACATGACCTGCGGGGCTATCATGTAACTTTTCGGGATCACGATTCGGATACGAGTTGTCAAAAATAGAAACTTGTCACTGTCACTGCCACTGCCAAAACTCATTTGACCCTGCAGGGCAGGATGAAACGCCAAAAGACCGACGGATTTGCTTAACTTAATTAAGGAAATCAATGCATTCGTTCGATAACGATAGCGAGAGAAATCCCTCCGTGATACTGTGAAGCTGTGACAGTGACAAGTGACATTTATGACAAATCGCGATCCGAATCGCGATCCCCAACAGTTACATGATTAGCCTGCAGGACGTGGCAGTAGAGGCTAAGCCCAGTAAATGGTGAATTTAGTAAAAAGGTAAAAGCAAAATTATATGTAAGATTTTAATTATTATTTTATTTTTCAGCGCGTCACACCGCGCATTATGTTTGTGTCCCGGAGGATCCACAACAACCGAATCCTGGCTCAAATAATGTCGTTTATTGTCATCACGGCAATTGTGCTGCAGATACAAATGATAATGGTAAGAGAACCTCGGAGCGTGGGGATAATGGCAACACCCGAGGCCGGGAGTTTTGGCGGGAACGCGAGAAAATCATGTTGCTTCATTGTATTATTTTCCAAAACTTGTGTTTTTTCGAGTGTTAATGCATAAAAATGGTGGCGTTTTATTCATTAAATGCTGATTTACGAGCAAGAGTGTGGGCAAGTGATATAATGTAGTGAAACGTGTCTTTTCGTGTTGTTTCCAAAACTCCGAAGAAGCTTGTAGTAAAGTTGCCACGACTTTACTAGGGTATGATTGGACTTGACTGTGACTTACTGTGTGTGACTTGGACTGTGACTACGACTCATTTAACTGAAGAAAGAAGGATCGATGAAGAAAAATATATTCGGCTGAAGGACTAGTATCCATGGCCAGGAACTATTAAAAACAACAAAAAAGAGGGAGGCCTTCGTCCAGCAGTGAACGTTTTATTGGTGACGATGAAAAGAACCTCGGCGGATTCGCTGGCTGCTCGGGCTATACATGTAAATTTTATCAATCACATCAGCCAAAAGACGTTCATTGCTCGCCTATGGGGCGAACGTTTGGGGATGTATCACGCCTTTGCCAGTTATTAAACCGCCAAGTAGTGATGTGGCATTTCTGTGTTTTAGTTTGCAGAGAAATGTTGTCAGGGAAATAACTGGGCATGAATTTTTCTTTTTTTGAAGATTTGACATCTAATATGTCTCGGAGTAACGAGTGCAGTTGCAGTGCGGCGCAAGATTTTGTTCGCAAGTTCACGATTTCGATACCGCTACTGATAAGGGCAGACGTGATGCTTGCCACCAGACTAACGCGTCGCTCGACTCGTTCCTCCAAAACATTTTTGTGAAGCGTGTTGGGAAGCAAAGGACGAGACTGGCACAGGACCAGATATAACAGTGTGAACGAGAGGAGACCTTTAACCGGCAGAGGGTGGACACAAGCTGATTAGATAGATTATTTTTCCATGATTGTGTACCTATTATACCTATACCTATTATGTACCTATATTCTGCGATCCCCAAGCCGCCTGCCAAGCGTGGGGATTATGGCAACACCTCCCTTTAAGGGAGAGGCCTTCGTCCAGCAGTGGACGTCTTCCTGCTGTTGATGTGTGATGTGTGTGTACCTATTAAAACTTCTAATCATCTGCAGATAGAATCCGCTTATCTCGTCACTCGAAATGACGACAGCATTCAACGCTACAAGGAGGATGCCAGCTTCTGTCCTTATGCAAACATGAACGAGGTAAGGAATATGTTAAAAAACATTTTTTTTGTTACGAAAGAAAAACATTTTTTTTGCTAATGTAATAATATTTATTTAATTTGTATTTAATGTTTACTCAAAGGTTAATATTATTAGCATTTCCCGTCCGAGTTTTTTTTTTCATTCTATGCTATGGTTACCGGATGAAATCGCACTTAGCGATAAGACCATTATACTTAGCGTCTAGCAAAATTTATCCCATAGAAAAATTTCTATCTAACATAATTTGTTAGAAGCTTTACAATGTTGTGTCGTAAACTTTTTATGAGCTGTCAAAAAGCGATTATCATAATGGACAGATTAGATTAATTTATAGTTTGTAAAATTCTTGTTCCTATGTTTATTTTTAATTTCTGGTTAGCACAATAAAGGTAGATAGATAGATAAACCCTTTATTGTACACACCAAAATAAATTATTACAGTTATAATGATCACAACAGAAAAATCAACTCAGTGTAACAATTGGCGTAGGTGATCCAATTTTCTACGAAACCTTAAATAATTCCTATCTAATTTCAGCACTACTTGAAGCTGACCCTGCTTGCCATGGTGACATGCGCGGTTCACCAAATTCTGATCACCATGGTGAAGACACTACTGCTTTTCATCATTAGCGGCACCTATGTCTACGTCACCTTGAACGAGGGCGTTTTCTATGGAACTACCTTCATTGACTATGAGTGAGTAAATTACGAATTAGTTAGTAATGTTTGCTTCATACATTGGTCGGGTTCGATCCCGTGACGGGCCAGATTGTTTTTTTTTTTCTTATACCTCATGTGTCGAGACGAGCAAGACGTTCGCCTGGTGGTAAGCGTCACGCCTGCCACTAACAGTAGTAGCAGTGCCAATATTGTGAACTTGCGAACACAATCCTGCGCCGCCCTGCACTGCGCTCGTCACCCTAAGATATTAGATGTTAAATCTCTTCATACCGACAAATTTCTCTGGTAACATTGCCCTTCAAACCGGAACACAGTAATGCTTGCACACTATTGCTTGGTGGTTGAATAACTGGCAAATGTGTGGTACTTCCCCAGGCGGACTCTGCAGTTGAGTAGAGTCCTACCACTACAAAATTTGATGATAAATTGGATGAATTTATTTAAATGGTTTTTGTGTGTACTCTAACTTTTGTTTGTATTTAATTTGTGTGTTCGACCTTGGAAGATCTAGGTCTCTCTATCGTTTCGGTTTGAAAGGCAAAGATACGTTAAGAGATATTACTAGGCGTGAAGAGATTTGACATCTAATATCTTAGGGTCTTAATTCTCGACATTTTCAAAGTCCCGGGACACGAGACCACCCACGATCAAAGTCTCGGGACTTCCCGGGACTTCGAGACTTCTCGGAATAAAATTAGAATCGAGTAAATTTTTGGCGAGATGTATCAATAAAAAAGCAATTTAGTATATATTAACATTTGTTAAACATAAAGTCAAATAATATTAACATCCATAACGCTAAAAAGAGCGTCGCTATCGCAAGTTAGAAAAACAACCACGACTGCAACAATGAGGTGAACCTCATTAAGTAAAATTGGTGACTGACTCATAGACCGGGAAAACACTTTCGGTAACCCTGCCTCATCGATTACCAGCATGTCACTGGTACATGACACTGACATGGCACAGTCATTGTAAGGAGACAGACAAAATTGAATGTGAGCAGTAAGTTGTCTCACTGAGCCGAGTCATAAATATCACAAATCACGATCTCAACAAATGTCACAACACAGCAATATGTCGGCCATTGGTGGCAAAAGTATTAATTATATGTCAAGCTAATAGATGGCGCTTTGATTGACAAGGTGCGGGAAGCTAATAAAGTGTATTATGTAGGTATGAGCTTTTGAAGTTAACACTATTTACGATTTCAACAACCGACGAGTCCTGTCTCGAGTCTCGACCCGAAAGTCCCGGAACCCGAGACAATTAAATTTACAAAAAGCCCCGGGACTTCGAGATACGAAACGTTCCGGGACCTAAACCCTAAGTGCGATGCAGAATTATTTGTCACTGCCTTTGTTACACACCAGTGGCAACGAACGCTTTTATTACACCGGGTGCCGTATTTTTTAATTGTACGCAAGAGTTGCTTATGTGAGCAGAGCCGACCTTCGAACGATTCCTATCCCTACCGGTAGGGCTAGCTTGGTAAGGAACAATATATCGGCCTGGTACACCTGTACCAGGCCGATATTGTTTGGAATAAGGTTCAATGTCGTTTGAAAGTCGGCTCCACTTGCTTGCGCAACTTTGCGTACGATTCAAAAATAAGGCCCAGGCGAACGTCTTGCTCGTTTCGTCACACCATTGCATAATAAAAACACCTGTCTTCTAATTGGATTTTTAAACGAAATATTTTTGAAATTTAACACATAACTGTTCCATATGCAACAGAAGCCGTTGCGGAATGGACTGGGCGCAACAGTGGACCAACGTCGTTGTTGCTGTGGGCGCCGCCCTAGCACTGGTCCTGCACTCCCAACAGATTGAGAGCGGCTACAGATTGGACTTCATATGGAAACTGCAGGCGAATGGTAAGGAACCTCAAATGAATAAGTAGATATAACAAATTATAGCGGCTGTGAAATTCGGTCGAATAATTGCGTAAATGAGAGTTCTCTCTGCAGCTGCATCGCTTGCACGTCGCTACACAAAAGAGGAGAGTTTATAGCAATTATGTTAGCATTATGTATGATCTTGTCTCTAAACTTTAAACTACATAATTAATTATACATTTTGTAATAATCCTCGTATGTGCTAAACTATATTTATGTAATATTTCGCTTGCCAAAAAAGTAGCTCAAATTATTTGAAACTTTTTTACTCTCCTGGCAATACTATGGAATAACACATTAGTGGATGAATTCATCCAATCACCTGCCTCTGACGTACTATAGAGTTGCGAGTATTTAAAACTATTTGCGTTAGTGCGCCCCTATTAATTTCTACTCTTTCTTATATATCTAATAATCCGTCGAGTTTTGACTATTTGATTTAATTAGCAAGAGTAGTATGTGAATAAAAAAGATATATAAATATGTTGCAATCGAGTCGTATCCGGGACGCCAGCGCCACCTGGTGGCACTCGATGGAGTCGGTAACGTGCGCGCCGTCGATCGGTGACTTCACTTTCCCATTGGCGAGCGGCGCGTGCGGTGGACACTGAACCATCGCGCGTTCTGTGATACGTACCTACCTACAACTGATTTTTGCCTACCTGATTACTGTACTGTGCCTGTGAAGATTATAATTTGATTGTACAAGCTTGTTTTATTCTCATCCGACACTACCCACCGACGACGCCCACTGCTAAGATCAACGATGAGTGCTGATGATGATGGCGAAAGGACCCTCCTCCTCCGTCAAATACATTTTTTTTAAAGTTGATTTTTGATGTATAAATAAAGATACTACATTTAGGTTCTTTTTAGTTGTTTTAGAGAAACATGACAATAATTACTGCTGGATAATTACCAAAAAAGTTAGCATAATTTTTCTGTGTGCGCTTCCTAACATGTGCTTTGCCTTTTTCTCGTTTAGGCATGTTGTGTTCAATACAAATAGCAAAACACGTAATTATATGTGGAACAAGACATCAACCACTCGCATGTTTTTAGAAACTCTATGTTTTTTAATTGCAGATGAGAAGGAGGAAATGGAACATCTAGAGGCGTACAACCGCAAATTGCTTGCGAACATTCTGCCAGAGCATGTTGCACAACATTTCCTCTGCAACGACAAGAACATTGATGTGAGTAATGAACAAACAAGAGATCGGGCCTTATTTTTGAATCGTACGCATTGCGCATGCGAGCGTAGCCGATTATTGTTTGAAATAAGGTTAAATATCGTTCGAAGGTCGGCTAACAAGCGCAATGAGCGATTTTCTGACAGCCTATTAAAAAAAAAAATTGTTCCTAAAAATGCGATAGACAGTGACGAAGAGACATGGCCTTGAACAGTTTCACCATTTAGTCTGTGCTTCTGAAGATTTTGAACGAATGAAGCAATGTAAAAAGGTCATAACATAGAAAGTAACCTTATTTCATTTATATCAGACCTGTCATGCGTTGTTTGTGGTTATTTTTTGCCTAACAAAGTATGTCTTAAGCTTTCGTTATTCCACACAAATTAGTAAGTGCACCTTGCCAAATAATTATTTAATTAGTATCAATAAAAATAACAATAACTATCAACAAAAATAATAACAATAACGTAACGTAACAATAACAATTTATCAGAATTTCAACAAAATGATACAAGAAAACTTGGAAAGGCACTTCACTAACGAACGCGAACTGTGAAAAGAAACAGTGAATATGAGTGAACTGCTATTTCACAAGAAAAATGCGAAAAATTGTGGGCCATATCTCGCCAGCGTGGCCTATCTTTTGGCTGTAGAACTACGTTCTGACAGCTATCAGAAAACTTCCCATTCTTGCGTACGACACACTTTGTTGGATCTTACCGAACATCGAAATAGTTTCGTATAGATTTAATCACACTAATTTCGGAAAAAACCTGCGGAACTCTTACGCTGTTTGTCCACAGATTACACAGTCCACAGCACATCCGTCTCGCTCAGATTACGGACGTGCTGTGGGCATGCGGCTATAGTAATCTGTGTTACGCTACTTCGGCGACGTCATCTCATTATCGTTGACGTCTCTGCGGCTGTGGACAAACGTTCTGACTGGAGCTTACTGGGCGGGAACACGGAAAAATCGACATGATTTTTCCGTGTGCATTCTATTATTTTCTTAAACTAGTGTTTTCCGCAAATTAATGATTAAAAATGGTGGTATTTTATTCATTGAGTGTTGAATTACATGCACGAGTGATGGCAAGTGATATAATGTGGTGAAACATGTCTTTTCGTATTGATTTCAAAACTCCATAGAAGCTCATAGTAAAGTCGCCACAACTTCACTAGGGCATGACTTGGACTCGACTATGACTAACTTCGTGTGACTGACTGTGACTCATGACATATTTGACTTGATTTTAGTAAAAAAAACTTGAAAATTAATAAATTTGACACTAGCAGAATGCACAACGTGCGAATCCAATAAATAAAAAATTAAAAAAATGTTACACTACTTCGGTGACGTCATTTCATTATCGTTGACATCTCGGTGACGGCGGCTGTGGACAAACGTTCTTACTCGAAACAAGAATGCATCAACGCATTTAAAAACAATTGAAGGATAAAACAGCGACAGATGATTTGAAAATATATATATATATAATAATAAAACATAAGTTAAATACTGTGTGATAATAGGCACATCAGCATGCTAACTACGAACTGCACTTATTATAACTAAAATAATATTTTCACACAGGAGCTCTATCACGAACAGTGCGATTCAGTCTGCGTGATGTTTGCGTCTATCCCCAACTTCTCCGAGTTTTATGTCGAGCTCGAGGGAAACAACGAGGGCGTGGAGTGTCTCCGCCTCCTGAATGAGATCATAGCTGACTTCGACGAGATTCTCGCCGAAGATCAGTTTCGATACATCGAAAAAATCAAGAGCACTGGCGCCACTTACATGGCAGCTTCTGGTGAGTTTAATTATTAATCGAAATACTGTTGTAACAAGTATACAAGTAACTTTAAAAAAAAAACAACCGACTTCAAATTAATATGGCACCACCTCAGCAGTATACCCTTTCAAATAAAAAAAGATTATTTTAAAATCGACACGTAACTGCCGGAGAAATCGGTGAGAATACATAAAAAATAAAAATAAATTTATACCATCGAACATAGAATCTCCTCCTTTTTTGAAGTTGGTTAAAAAAAACAACTTCAAACAAAATAATGGGACTACCTTGAGAGATAATCTTTCATACAAAATTAGAATTTTCATAAACCAGGCCGTCACACTAACAAGTATTCAACATATCTTGAAAACGACTGAACCGGTTTTGATGAAATTTACATGGTTCCATAAGTTGAAGTAAATATAAGCCAATAAAAAATAGTCACAGTCCGATCAATAGTTTCGGAGAAATGCGTAGACAAACGTACACCAAACATTTTCTATATTTGTTTTGAAGCCCTCGTTATGTGAATATATTGCATTTCCAATAATATTACATACATAGGAAGCGATTACGAAGATATTTAAAATAATATCTATAAAGTCCAATATCTTCACCACTATAATTCATAAACAGGTAATTTTATTGTCCCATGTTAGAAGTCGGTTAAACTTAAAAAGATAATTTGTTTACTTTTGTAAAACAACATTAACACTATAATGGGGAGCCGTATAATCATTTTACTACACTGGCCTCTATTATACAAGTACGCTGGACGTCATATTGTCGATAGTGAATTGAAGCTATTTGATTTTCGCCATCTTGGCGCGGATAGCCAACGGATAGCAGTGTGAGCATCCATGGAACTAATGTTTCGTTGACACAAATGTCAATTTTAGTACTCGAAATGCTCGAAAGGGCCCTTCAAATTGGCACAAAATAAAATCTGTCATTGTCTAGACAATATTATGCCAACGTACTTTATATAATAGAGGTCAGTGTTTTAATACCATTTATATAATAATCTGCCGAAGGACATCACTGCAGCTCTCAGTCTGCACTCGTTTAAAATCAAATTGAAAAAATGGCTTGTCGAGCAATCTTTTTATACATTTGACGAATTTTATAAATTTGACATTTAATTTATATCTTTTTTTTTATTACAATTGCGGATTTTGACATGTTTAGTTATTGTGTATGACCTAATAGTATTGTATTATACTTTGACTTGTTATTTGAACATATTTTTATATAGTATTGAAATCAAGATGTACAATTTAATATAATTTTTTTTCTGTGTAATTACACAAATTGTAATTAATTTGAAAAATACGCTTGTATTGTAAAATACACTTTTTCAATAAATATGAATATATTTCTGTTTGGTGTGAGAATGGTGTTTATTACTGACCACAGGACTAACAGCCTCCACTCGTGACCTCCGCGGCTTTCGTCACGTCACAGCTATGGCGGATTATGCACTGCGTATCCGAAAGCAACTCAAATACGTCAATGAGCACTCCTTCAATAGCTTCCGCATGAGAGTTGGTAAGTTGGCATCCATCGATATAAATGTACTACGTAGGTGTCGTAGGTACTAGATTTCGCGATCCGTACATTCACTCTGTTTGACTGAACTGTACTGCAATCCGTACACCTTACTTCAGTGTGGCTTCGACATCAATGCAGTGTGGGCGCGTACGGAGTGGCGATAGGTAATAATACGAAAATCTAAGCGTGAACCAGCAGGCCTAACATGCGCACCGCGAGAAATTTTTCTCGATTCTACAAAACAGGACAAAGCTACGAATCTGTATAAGCTTGTCTCGTTTTCGCACGACATAAAGGCACGACAAAACTTTCTCGCGGTGCGCATGTTAGCCCTGCTGAACGTAAATAACAATTCATTAGTCAAGTAAGTAAGCTCCACGCTCTCGCCCCGCGCCGGCCCCCGCTTTCAAGTTATGACATGTTATTTTTTCGGAATAGCTTCTCTAGTACGTAGTACATATTATATCTCAATTTTGCCATCAGTATATGTGAACAGTAAGAAAAAGGATTGTCATACTATATTACGATAAAAAACTAATTTTCTTTTCATGAAAACGACAAGAAAAACATGTGGTAAACTGGCTTTAACACAGGTTTTCTTGAAATGTGTCGAGGCATATCAAATTATTATCAACTATAATGACGTCGATAGTTGATGGTAATATAACTGTGTTGAACTTATAAAGCTTTTACCTAAAATTACAAAGAACAATATGTTTTATTCTTATTTATATAATTATGCGAATGCTTTATAATCTGGCCTGGCAAAAGTGCGATGGTAAATGATTCTAATAAAGTTGTAGGCACATTGTTGCTTTTCGTTTGACTAGGCATCAACATTGGACCGGTCGTAGCTGGTGTCATAGGAGCCCGCAAACCCCAATACGATATTTGGGGTAACGCAGTGAACGTTGCGTCAAGGATGGATTCCACCGGGGTGTTTGATCGTATCCAGGTATGATCATTTATATTATACAATAGGCTAGATGACTGGTTTTTTTTTTATTGTCCTATTAAAATGTGGCCCATAAATATAGCTGAATAATGAAAACAAAATGAAAATCTGATCAAAAATAAGCATCTTATAAGCATTTTAATATCATGCTAGACAGGGAGGCAAAACAGCAGATCGTGACGTCACTTCTCAGTACGCCTTATAAATTCTAGTCTGACAAGTAAGGCGTGACGTCATTTTTTGTTTTGTTGGAAAGGGACAGAGTTGTCTCTAACAAAAACTTTAAACGCATTAGAACATTATTAACCAATTTAAATATTTTTTTCAATAAATATACTATATTTACTTAAATTCTTGATCAAAGCTATTGGTTTCAACGATTTAAACATCAGTCATCTACCCTATTGTTATGTTAGCTTTCTTTTTTTTATGCGATAAAGTGAGACGAGTGAGACGTTCGCCTCGTGGTAAGCATCACGCCTGCCTGTAACAGTAGCTGTGCCAAAATGATGAAATTGTGAACAAAATCCTGCACTGAGTTCGTCACCCAGAGATTAGTAGATGTCAAATATGCTCATATTCATGCTTAGTAGGTTTTCTGTGAATATTGCCTTTTAAACCAAAACAGAGTAAAGCTTGCACACTATTGCTTGGCAAAGTTGTGGTACTTCCCCAGGCGGACTCGGCAATAGAGTCCTACTTGTACCACAACAAATCAGTCTCACAATTTACAGTATCTAAGTAATAATAAAAGGCTCTGTCCTGACTGACTGACTGACAGACAACGCACAGCCCAAACCGCTGGTAGTACATACTTGAAATTTGGAGGGTGTATTCGTCTCGATGCGGAGGGGTGTACTAAGAAAGGATTTTTCGAAATTCGACCCCCAAGGGAGTTTGTATGAAAGTCGTTTGTTTTTTGACTTACAGTCACGAAAATTGGGATTTGGATAGTTCATTCAAAATAAATAAAAAATGTTTTCTAAAAATTTTCTACATGGGACGATTTAAGGGGGGTAAAAGGGGGGTGGAATGTTGTATGGAAAGTTCTTTGTTTTTGAAGTTATAATGATGAAAGTTTGTATATGGGTAGTTCATTGAAAGGGGAAAATTGGGGGGGATTGGGGGTTTGGGGAGCGGGGGTTGGGTTAGGTTAGGTTATAGTGATGAAAATTGGTATTTGGGTAGTTCATTCAAAGGAAGGGAAGGGGGGGGGGGGGGGAGTCGGTAGAGTCGGTAGAGTTGGTAGAGTTTGCTCGGAATGATTTAAAGTGGAGAATTTTGGGAGCGGCCCGTATTTCTTCCGCACGCGGACGAAGTCGAGACGGTCGCGGGCGACCTCTGGTCTATACTAAAACAAATTATTCTTCTTGGTGTTTGTTTCAAAGACGATTGGTACGTACTGGTATGTTCTCAGGTTTACTGGTACGTACTGCCCTCAGACCAAATAAAATAGTTAATACGGAACTCTGCGAACAGCGAAGTGACGCCGTTTTTCTAAACATGTGGTGCGTGGACCGGTGCTGTTTTATTTATCAAACAAAATCCACAGCCCTTGTTTATATGTATACACTATCTTAAAATCTAGCTTATGGCCAATAATAATGATAATTCAAATTACCCCAAAATTACAAAAATAACCAAAGTCACCAATTTAATAACGTTATCACATGATATAACAACAGTGTCCTGCAGGCCTAACATGCGCACCGCGAGAAAATTTTCTCGATTCTACAAAACAGGACAAGGCTACGAATCTGTATAAGTTTGTCTCGTTTTCGCACGACATAAAGACACGACAAAATTTTCTCGCGGTGCGCATGTTAGCCCTGCTGGTTAGCCATTCCAACGTATCTATAAGGTGTCGGTAAAATTTAGTAGCTCGACTGATAAGTCAAGGAATAATTTAGTTGCACGTGTGTCACGCACACACGTGTCGTTGTGTATGTACACGGCGGAGCACAGTTTTACCACAGAATTAATAATAGTACTACGTACAGAAAGTTAACTCCGCAAGGGAATTGAAATAAATAAGGACTCTATTTACTAGGCAATAAAGTTGCAATTCAACTCGCACAGCGCTGGATACCGCTCGCTATAATCACCTAGATATACCGCTCTATTTCTATCACTTATGCTTAGTTACGTGCGACGAGGCTAGCGTGCGGGTGGCGACTGATTTCTGCCTTACTTTGTCCACCCGGACGGAGCGCCGGCCGAACATCCCTAAACTGCGGAGTGACACCCCCCTGGTTTTACCAGCCTCACTTCGCTATTCGCAGAGTTCCATATTAATTTCTTTATTTGTAACTGCCAACCAAATATAGCCACGTATGGAACGGAAAACCACCGACTTGGGCACAGTACATCCTGAGGCCTGCGACTTACCACCACAGTTTAAGATATTCTGCCATAAAGAGTAGTGTGTAAACATTACTATGTTCTGATGGCTACTGAAACTATGTGGCTTTTGAGATTAACCACGTTTCAAGGTAATGGCGGCCAATGCATTTAGTTATGGACTTTGTGTTTGTTTATGTCACTCGAAGTACTGAATAGCTCAATGATCACGGACAGGCGTTATCGTTTACCATCAGGAGAGCATCTAGTTTGTCTTATTACATAATATAAAAAATAAATTGTTAAGTGTTATTTAGCGGTGTCAAAATTTTTAAAGCTTAACAAAAGGCACGGACCCCGGAGTCAGTGCCTCTTGTTATAAAAGGCTTAATAAAAGGCATTTACTCTATTAACTTAAGTCTTCACCAAAATAACCTTTTGGAAAATTGGCTGAGCGATTGTGGTACCACAATAAACAATAAATTACACCGTCGCAATTAACTCCTTACAGCTTGGCTCTTATGCAATAACAAATGGCGAATTAATAATTTGACATTTGTAAATTTTGCTTTTACTGTATTTTTTTTAGAAATTACTACCGATTTGGAGATATTAACATTTTTAACACTCGGTAATACCTAATACCTAATCAAAATGATGTGAGTGTGTCGTATCAGGTGACGAAAGAAGTATTCGACATATTGGTAACACGTGGATACAAGATGCAGTGCCGAGGCAATGTTGAGGTCAAGGGGAAGGGCACCATGGTCACTTACTTCTTGGAAGGCCACGGCGAGACCACGGATCCAGCTTGCTTCGACGTTTACGTTGTAAGTATCAAACAATACAGCAATTTAAAAAAAAAACACAATTTGTGCTTGTTTTTACATTTACTGCTTTTTTATTTAGTAACTTTTTTTTAATATTTAGGTACTGCTTTTTAAATTAATCACTTTTTTTACATTTACTTATTTCACTTTTACTGTTTTATTTTTTATTCGTCGTCAGCCATAAAACGTCCACTGCTGGTCCCCTTTTATAGAGGGGTGTTGCCATAATCCCCACGCTTGGCAGGCGGCTTGGGGATCGCAGAATGGTCACCACCGTTAACCAAGAGGACGCTGCTGCCCGTCCTCCGGTGGGTCTGGTTGCAGTTTAAGGACATACCCAGGTCCTTATTTTTTATTACTATTTGAAATTAGGTTTGCGTTTACTGCCATTTTGTCTAAACTACTGTAAGAGCATTAATAAGCACACACACCAATAAAACAGAATGCACAGTAAAACAAACATACAACACACACAAAAGATATGATCATAGATTTTTGGCAGTACCTCCTACATCTTGGTTTGCTACCAATGGGGTATGCTCAAAGACTGTAAACGATGATTTGGCGTACGATATCAACTCGCCAAAAAAAACCACCTTGACATTGGATTGGTGACACCTGGATTGTATCTATCGAAAATGCCTACTCAGGGAGTGTAGTTCTTCCATTTAGTGCTTTGCTCACGTAGTTAGGTATAAGCTCACATACTTACACCAACCTCTAGGGCTTTCCCACCATACTACAATCTTTTCACATGAAGAGTGAATATTATAATCTACGGTGGCCAACAAACAAATGATGCTCCGGTAGAAGGTGTCCATAGAACGGCGTTCACTATGTGCCTATGTGATAATCCAAAGTTTAAGCTATCTCTAATTCAAATTTTATTTAAATCCATTGAGTCATTACAATTCGTGAACAAGTAAGTAAAAAACATAAAAACACAAACAAACTTACAAATTTATTTGTGTGATGTAACCTATGTTAATCTTCCAGGACCCGCAGCCGTCTACCTCTGGCTTAAACTCGCAACCATCTACGTCCGGTATGAATCCACAACCATCGACTTCTGGAGCGAACTCGCAACCAACGACTTCTGGATTGAACTCACAATCATGGATTTCTGATGTAGAGCCGCAGCCATCGACATCTGGTTTGAGCCGACCAGGGACAAGTGGATTAAGCCGGCGAGCAGCAGCGGTCCGCCGCCATATTGACGAAAACGATGAATTTGATTCTGATGATGATGACGACTACGAGCCACCCATGGTTCCTCCACGACCGTATGATAGTCACCCAGCACAAGTCTCTGTGCATGCCCAACCGCGACAACTAGAGACTCTCCCCGAGAGTCTACCTGTTGAAACCAATAAATCGACAATAAAAAAGACAATTGTGCAAGGTAAGCTTTGAAGATTAATAATAACCTGGATACTAACTATACGACTTCTCACTTCGTGGTGTGATGAATCTGGTTGCATATATTTTTCTGTGGTTGATCATTGATGGTTTATATTATGTGGATCTTTAGGCAGATTTTCAGTGATTTAGGTATATTTTATAAAAACAGCTATAATTTTTTTTCCTATTTTTTCAGATGAACGTGGAACACCGCTTCCTACATATAGTAGTAGCGCGGAACAAGATTCAACGCAACCACGGGCCTATGTTAGCGGCTCATCAAGCGGTGGATCATTGTTACCAGAAACAACGCCTTCTGGATCATCAGAATCATATCAGCCAGTTCCTTCAAATAGCGGCGTAGCGTGCTCTCAAACTATGATTGCCGGCCATTTCCATCTGGAATCGTTACAGGATGATGCCTCATATGGATCATCGCAGTCAGACTCCCAGAATGGTGGTTTATCGTTTTCTGGATCAACACGACAAGGTTGCTCACAGACTGAGTCTTTGGACACGGAATCCACGCAGACCGGGCATTCACAAAGCAGCTCGATAATTTCTGGATCCACAGCCATTCCTCAGGGTATGTTTAATATTTACTTATTCTTATTTCAATATTATTATTATTATTTATTTATTATAAATATATTTATCTTGCATTTTAAAATAGAATTTCCAAAAGTGTCTTAACATAAAAAACTAACAACTTTTAACAATATTCAACTCTAGCATTAACAAAACACAAGACACAATTCTAACTTCTTACTCTCATTCACTAACTGACAAAAAAAATTACTTAAAAAAAACATTATTTTTTTGTGAGAGTTGATCTATATGGGGTGGAAAGAAATTAGTGAATAACCCAGCGGTATGGAAAATGTATTTAAAGCGGGGCGAATTTCTTCCGTATTTTGACGGAAGATGGGGTGTCACCTCTAATAAACTATATTATAAACAACGTATCATCCATGACAAATTAGCTCCTGAAGCTGAGAGCACAGTCACATTCTTTTCGTCGGTGCGGACGGAAACCGGGTACGGGCTTATAAATCATTTAAAGTATCGTAGCATGATGAAATTGACTCACGCTGACACCCCGCGTTGATGACAAAATGCGCGTGGTTCGCAGGCGCTACTCGAACGCACGGCTAACCGCGTGATACTAAATGCGCTGTACAGTTTCGCGCGGGTGATCAGCGCGATTACAAGACGCGCTTACGGCCAGCGCCGGCGATAAGCGTGACTAGCAACCAGCCCGAGTGTCCCGCGCGTAGCACCCAATCTAACGTACCCAACACCATAACTACAATATTTAATGTAATGTATAACAAAAATAAAAGAAAAGTTTCGATTTCAGAAAAGCATAACGGCTCCATTGTTCACCATAAAATAAATGGGAATCATTCATCGCGTGACGATCTTGCTTGCGCCGCGGTACGAGAGCGAGTTAAACGGCGTCTAGAACGACCACATTCACTCGCAGATGGACCAGGTTTGCCTGAAGTATTTAATTTACTAATATCGCGGGCCTATTCCGCAGATTTAGACCAACCGCGTAAGGAGAATAAAAAAATCTCATTGCGTGATTTAAAACGTAAAGTTGCCGAGTCGCAATCTACTGAAGATATTGAAGCAATCCTGGGAGAGCCGAAGCGAGCTTCATCGCTTGCAGATTTCATATTCAAACGTAAGAATACGAGACTAGCCGCAGCTGCTGCAGCTGTGAATGTAATTGAGAACCCCATTAACGCCATCAATGATGAGCCAACCAGGACAACATAAACTTAATTGACTGGCAAAATGTAACCAAGATCTTTTCCTGTTTAATTTAGATACCAGGGCCTTGTTTTATAAAGCTACAAGTACAAGCTTACAATTGTACTAGCTTCTTGTAACAGTAACTACAAGTTACCAGTTACAGGTAGATGGTTTGTCTTTAACTTATATACTTGTACTTGTAGTTTGTACACTGTTTGTCTTGTAGCTTTAGAAAATGCCATACTCGATATTTTTTTGCGGTGTTGCTGCTTTTACTACAAGTATAAGACTTATAGCTTTATAAAACAGGGCCCAGATGTTAAATTTCTGAAATTATTAACAGACCTGTGGATTTTATTCTGGTGTTCAGAGTTATTTCAATGACAGGGAAAGGGGATAATGTGTATCTCTCTCTTTTTTATTTACTTAAGATTGATCCACACGTCTGATAGCCACTCAGCAGCCTACACAAAACATCATGTATGTGAGTTTATTTATTCCGCCATAACTTTATAATGTTTGAACGGATTTGGTTGTATGGGGTATCATTAGAAACCTTATATCACCCCGAGTGACACTATTTGTTTTTTGGTGGGCAATCGTGTTTTTTTATGTTTATGTATTTATAAAATTGTTTTACTTTGGAAACCGGTACCGACACGGATCACGAATTCAAACGTAAATAAAGTAGTGGACAGTTATTCGATCATATTGTCGCCCACAAAACTATGTATAACTTATACCTATATAACTTACCCCAATGTTTTTCACCCCGACTATGCTAAAACAAGTGTTATGATTTTGAAAGTCGTATGAATGTATGTAAGTTTGTATACGTGTCGTTATCCTCATTATTTGCCCCATTGCAAGACTCGTCTTTCCCTCGCCTCTCACCTCTTTCGCCAATCTTACATGTATGGCGCCAATCATGGTCAGTTGCTTCCACAAAATTGACATTCCAATACCTTTGGATGGGCCTTCTAGGGCTGTAACTGGCAGCTCGTCTTGTCAAGTATCTCGCCAGACGCCAATTGAGTTTTAACTATCAACATCATCGTCATTGACAGTTTAAGATTAACCAATATGTGTGTGTGTATGTTTAGCGTATGTTAGTGTGTGTAAGAGTACTTGCGTTTGAGTTAAGGGTGAATAAGAGCGTGTGTGTCCCTCCCTAATAAGGGGGAGGCCTTCGTCCAGCAGTGAACGTCTTCCGGCTGATTATGATGAGCATGTATGTGAGTTCGTGTGAATATGTGTGTTTGCGTGTGATTGAGTCTTCATCGCTGTGAATAATAAATTCCCGGTAAAGAACCTTCAAAAACATCGAATTTAATTTTAGCATACGAATCCGTGTCGGTGCCTTTACTATAATTGTATACAGTATCTGCTGAGAGGCTGAGTGGTTAGTGCTATAGGGTCGATTATAATTCAGCTAATAAATTATTACGCAATTATAGATAAAGTTTAAGATTCGACTTTCACGAACATCTATTTTGTTAAAAATTGATCTTGGTTAATAGTATTAAGATTACGGACTACGATCTCGACCTTGTACTTCGGAAAACGAACATGTTTATGTGTTTTTTTTTATGTTCGAATATTTCGAATTGCATGGTCGTGTACCCCGGATATTACAATGTCCTCGTGTAAGACTGAGTATATAAATATATATTGACCATGGACCATTGCTGCTAGTTTTCGACATCTAACGAATTTTGAATCGTGTTTGACACGAGTTGCTTAGTGAAAGAAAATAAAAAAGGAAAATAAGTAAATCGAGTCGACACAGTTGACATCGACATGCTGATACAGTCTCTTACGAATTTATAAAAGTACGATGATGAATTCTGCATAAATGCTATAAAATATACGCTAAACGTGGATATCCGAAAGGTTTTTTAACAGTTACACATTAAGGTCAATAAGATAGTGGCGGATAAAATTCAACCCTGCAGACTGAGATTGAAATTGGAGCTGATAAGGGTATAATTATGACTAGAGACGTATTTATATGAAGTGTTCGTCATGGTGGCTTCATTATAGTTGATCCTCCTATAGCTCCGCCTTGTAAGACTGGCGTGACAGCAATTTTCGCGTTTGGCGTTACTTACCGTAAAAGGGGTTAAAAAGCTCTGTTTTGTTCAGATTGTCGCAACTTGCAGACGTTTGACAGTTGTGCGTTACATTTATTGTGCTACAAGGTAAGCAACTTTTAAAAGGTTACCAACTGTTGTAAAGAAAGCCGCACATAATGATGATACATATAAGAAAAAAAAGGAAAGGTGTCACATTAAAGTTTCTTTTTGTATATTTTATGCCGTAACAAAATAAATGTTAACATTATTTAGTGAGATTGCCAGTAAAATATCTAAATGTAATAGTTATGAGTCGTCAATGTTCAAAAAGCGATCTAATATTCTGTGTGAGTTAAAATTTTACATTTCATGAAATTATAATAAGCTTATGTCCATCGGTATTTTAGACCAATTTGTTAGATATATGTGTTATATAACTAACACACTGGTAGAATAAAAAAATAAAAATTAAAAAAAAACATTAGTTAGACCCTATACATTTACAACTTTGTTAATTTTTATCTGTTTAAGATTTTCTACCATAACTTCATTCAAACTTAAAATACACTAAAAATATTGAGGAACAAAAACAAATAACACTATATCAAAACTATTTAATGTAAAAAAACATTGGCCAACAATGAAAAACTAACAAGTAATCTCAAGTTACGTTTAGATAAAAATAAGACTACAGTTATTTAACAGTTTTTAAGTAGGATACGTTGTATGTATTTATAAGAATACCTACTTAATTATTCGAAGTAGGTATTTAAAAAGATATTATAGGCCAAGCGTTTTTGCCTTGGTGTATTTTCGAACTGCTTTCATTGCGCAAGTGGCATGGTCTCTTAACTAGTGGACGTTATAATAAGAGACGGTGCAACAAAATTTTTTTTAAACCATAATACGTAGTTATAAGGCTGAAAATGACTATTGCAAAATATCATAAAGTGGCAAATATAAGCTCTGAAGACACTCTAATAATCATCGAATGAACATATTGTAAAAGTAAATGTTAACTTTGAGTCCTTCATTACGAGTTATTAACTTTTTTGCTCGGTCTGTCTGAGGAAGTGCCTCATCTCTTCAAGCAGTAATTTGCAAAAATCTCCTGTATTCCATATTGAAAGATGCTATAGGATTAATATATTAAGCACGATACATAAATGAAGCGCTCGTGGCGTAGCTTGTCTAGGTGATTCTAAACGATGACCGATGTTAAGCAACGGACGGTCCGGTCAGTCTTCGGATGGGTGACCATGAATGGCATTTATTTCTGAGCGCTACCGTGGATCGGATGACACGTTAAATTGTTGGTCCCGGTTGTTTGTTCTAGTTTCTATAACAACAACCGTCAGCCATGACAGAGGCCTTCGAGCGGCAAATTAACTCTGACACTAGGGCTGGCCACTCAGCCTATACGAGGTTTTTTTTTTAAATACATAACTACTAATACTGCACAGGATTTCGAATTGGGGTTGAAAACTTATAGCGGGTACTTAACTGTTACAGGTTATTACCATGAGGCAGACTTAAACTCGCTTCGAGGGGCATTCAAATATTTATTAGCATAATATGTCAGTTTGTTTGAAGCTCTGACTTCGTCTCGGTCCTTGCCGTTCAATCGAAGTGATTCGAAGTGCATTACCTCAGTGCATCGTATCTGAAGATGTGTAGGTAAGTCTGTGTGTCTGTTGAGTGGCTGCGTTTGAGTATGTGTGTTTGCGGGTGTGATTGTGTGTCTGAAGAAGCACGGTATTCACTTAGATTGAGAAAAACGCGGGTTTTAAATGTCTATAACACAGACGAGTGGCAAGCTTAGCGTGGCTGGGAACTAGTCAAATAACAGCCATTCCATCCAAAGAGATGCTCTCGACACGTTCAACGTAATATAGATAACATCGACGGTGTGACCGTTGTCGCTGTGCTGAATGTATGTGTCGTTTGTAATGTATAAGTATAAAACAGTCTTATCTTGTTATCGTCATCTAAATATTGTGGTACTAATTTGTTTTTTTAAGCACTCTACGCACCATCTTGCATGCTGTACAGCCCGCCAAGACCGCTGTACTGGACGTAGCATCGTGCACGTCGTGCGCCCATCCAGCTGCGGGATGTTTAGAGAGAGAGATCCAACATGTTTCTCTGTGTTTCTCTGTCTGTCTACGGCTGAACGAGGAGTGAACAAAACGAGTTATTTTTTTTGTTATTTTGCCCACAGGGAAGGCTAAAGCCGTAAGGCCATACCACCTGGTCATACGCCAACCATTCGTTTTTGTTTGTTTATTTAGTCCGTACTTGAGGCATTGCACAGACAAGTGGAATTTGTATCTTTCAATTAATTTTGAAGGCGTTTCGCAGTCCATTTTGACGTGATGTCGCCTCGCGATACAAGCTTAGAGCTTGAGGCAATGAGGCATCAGCCAGTACAAAAAACTCAAAAAAATTGAATCTGCTGTACAGCAAGCTTATACACGATCGTTCTGCTGTACAGCCCGCCAAGATAATGTGTTCGTTCGCGGTGGGCGCACTCGCTGGATGCAAAACGCGTCCAGCAAGCGACATTAATTCATTCAATTTGCTGTACGTCAAGACTATTCACTGTCGTTTTGCATCGTGCATCGTGCATGACCTTGGCGGGCTGTACAGCATGCACGATGATGCGTAGAGTGCTTTAGTCTTATGTCAGTCATGAGAGCTTTTCATACAACCACCTTTTGGTAAGCTTAAATAGATGGTGATAAATATATATATATATATATAAATATAAAGCGAGTATTTACGCGATTAAGTTATTGGATGTCAACGATAATTATCATTATCGTTGTTGATCCATTAATAATTATTCATTTATAACATAGAGGTCCAATATAATTAATATATATTATTTATAATGTCACCTTAAATGAAATTTCAATGACGACAAATTTTCTTTCAGTGTCATTGACAACAGTACAGTTTACATGGTGCTATTTAATCGGCTAGGTAGCGGTTGTGAGGGTGTTCTATACAAGATGACCTGTTGATGATGAGAAAAATACTTGTAAATTCACGAAAAAAATCGGCTTTTTCATACGAAGTGTATGATCACAAGATCCATGAACATTTTGTATGGAACAGCTGTTTTTTTTTCGTGAAAGTTGTTTGTTATATTGTATACATACATACAACCGCTCTATGAATAGCACCATGTATAGTATTGTTTGTATTGTACCTGTTTTTTTGTCTTGAGCTAACCTAAGAAGCTATACTCGGAGGTACTTTGCGCGATAGAATCCGGAACGAGGATATTCGCCAAAGAACCAAAGTTACCGACATAGCTCGCAAGGTTTGCAAGTTGAAGTGGCGCAGGGCAGGACACATCGCTCGAAGAACTGAAAACCGATGGGGAAGAAAAGTTCTTGAGTGGCGACCGCGAACCGGAAGACGCAGCGTAGGAAGGCCTCCCACTATATATAGGTGGACCGACTACATTGTAAAAGTCGCGGGCAACCGGTGGATGCAAATGGCTGTACGACAGTACAGTGCGGCGGTCTAAGGGGGAGGCCTTCGTTCAGCAGTGGACGTCTCCGGGCTGATGATGATGAACCTAAGAAACCTAGTCAGTTGCGGTAAAGCGCCATCTATCTAGAGAGAGAACTATCTGAAGACTTCCATTGATTGCCGCATAGGTTGTGTTTATAGACGGATTATGGTATTTTCATGTAGGGCCGAGGCGACTGTCAGAAGCATACTGCAGTCTTTACAAACAATAATATTGAATGTCTAATACATAGGTATGGGAAATATACTTAAATAGCACAAAATGCTTTCAAAAAATATTTGTTTCATCATTTTTGCCATAATTTTTTGGTATTCCTTGTTAATTAGTTTAAGTTGTAGTTGTTTTGTTTTATATAAACGGGAATAATAACATTAAAAAAATGTTTCGAAACTTAACCCCCATCGTATATTTTTTATTCTGTCCGTGGACAAACCCTGAGAAATTAGTGGCAAAAAGTCATTGATCTTATTTATTGTCTTTAATTTAACTTTTCTTTTTCTTATTATTATAATATAATAATAAATATTTTTTACTTATTCGTAAAAAATAATATAATTCGTTTGTTGATTTTAAACATAGAAATATTTATCAAATTACTTATATTGAGGTCTATGACTATTTACGCGATATTTACCGTGATTATGTTGCGAGTCGAGCTCCCGAATTTCCGGCGCAGTTGCATGCAACATGTTCACGGGCAAACTGACGAATGGTGCATGTATAATATTTACTAATACAATTATAATAATACAATTTTTAATATTTATTTACTAATTTTTAACTTGTCTCATAACATAATCACGGTAAATAACTCGTAAACAATCATAGAGCCGTAATAAATGACCGTAATAGTTTAAAACAGTATTTAACTTATATTGATCCCCCTAAATGCAAGCTTTAATAGGAAATTTTCAATATGAATTAAGTATAAATTGAACAAAGTAATTTCTTACGGTTAATAATTTGAACAAATTAATGATGATCGTAATTAATTACTTTATAATGATTAAGCATACAATATAATATGATAATTAAAGAAAACAGTATTTTTTTATATTTTTTAATCTAAACATTTATTCAATACACGATTAGTAACAATTAAAATTAATGTCAAAATACCTAAATTACACTTACAAAGTGAAGTCGAACATAATATACTGTTTAGTCAAAGAGTCCCCCGCGAACCGAACCTTGACTGAACGTGCCAAGTGGATGGCGAGGCAGATTTGCTGTACCAAAAATGATTAAGCAAACAATGTAATATTATAATTAAAGAAAACAGTAATTATATATGTGCTATCTATTTCTTTATAGTACAGTAGTGCCCGATAATCGTTAATCTGTGCTTTTTCTGTACTAGAGATTAGTGGATACATTTCAGTTTTACGTTAATCTATCTACTCAAGTCTCAGTTTTTAGCATAAAACAATCTTAATTGTTTAGATGTGAATTTACTTAGGCATCTGCACCAAACACTCCGCATATGAGCTTAAGATTAACAATTGTCCAGTTGTTAGGTTATTTTGGACACTATCCGACTTATTTGTCTAGATTAATTGAGTTAAAAATTAAGTGATGTAAAAACCGAGAAATGCAAAATTGATAACTCATGCTCCGCGCATAATAGTACATTATGATACAAGTGCGCTATGTTGGTCATTACACTCGAGGCGGTATTACGCGTGCAAGACACAAACGAGCGCGATAAAGGAGCCGAGAGTGTAATGAGCAAAGCATGCGTTTCATATGACCGATGAATATAAATAAGAAGATAATATTATAATATATTTTTAATACATTTTTCAGTGATCTAACCGTGATTTAGGGTCATAATTAATGACATGGTTTAGGACCTTCGCGGACTCATGAATTATGCTTAATTGATACGATAAAATATAATACTATGATCGATATCACCTTTTAGGCTAAACATTCTTTATTCGAAATCGTATAACGAAATCTGAAATATTTTTTGATGTTATATATTTATAAATGTATATTTAAGATATAATTATTAAGTGTTAGGGTGTGCCAATTAAAATTGAACGTTTATTCAAGAAAAGTATAATATCGTAGTAGATTATTGCAAAAACAATTGCACATTATAATTACGAAACATTTATAGGTATGTAGGTTCAAAGTTATATTTAATACCAAAAACTGTAGCCAAACCTGTTGTAGAAAAGAATTATAAGCGAATATGATTCTAATAATTATGATTCTATATTATCATGATATGTGATCCTTAGTGGGTTTTAGGTAAATAAATGACAGGATATAGAAAACCGTTAAAAACGTTTTCATATTTTTAAAAGTATAATATTTTATTAGGTACTTTGTGGCGAAATCAACTCAAACTATATTCAAATTTATATGAATATTTTTTTCTAGTGTTAGCTAAATACTGAAAGTTCGCCGTGACAAATAATGAAAAAGCTTGAAGTTTGTCCTACGTCTACTTTTAATATCATTAAATTCCAAAACTGAGTCTAATATAAATACTTACTTATAAATTGCGTTATTATGCTATGTATATTATGTTAATCGCTTTTTGATAGCTCATAAAAAGTTGATGACATAACTTTGTAAAGCGTCTAACAAATTATAATCCATAGAAATAAATTCGCATTTTACTTCTTTACAAGGATACATTATTACTGTTGACGTAACCTTGTAAAGACGTAGTCCTAGTCCTATTTTTTTTGTGTGTCAAAAGCGATTAACATAAAAGCCAGAGTTTAATTAAAGTACGACTAGCTTTTTCGAGAGTTCCTAATACTTTTATAAGATATAATTGTTTGCATTTAGATTTAGTAATAAAAATTCAAGATTATTTTTATATTTACGTCGCACATCCTCTTGAAAACTTTGAAATTGTTTTCGCATTAGTTAGACATTATAAAAAAAAGCAATCTTTATTCTCGTGTTTACGACTTTAAAAGAAGAAAATTGTCAATAAGTTAAGGTTGTGATGCAAACTTTCGTAGTGGCACTGAAAACTATTTACTCGGAATTTATATGGGAAAGTGTGGCAGTTATTATCACAAGAAAACTTAAATCAGACTGATCTGTATTGAATACAAGTCTCTTATCTGACGACTCCTTATTAAACAAATGGAATTTGTTGAGGATGCGTGACAAGCTTAGAGTTATGTTAGGTATGTTTTTGATTTTCTATTTTAATTGATTATAAACACATACAGTGTTACTATGACGACTAGATTAAGGCATTTGTTCTTGTTGATAATGTTAATGTGTAATTGTGTTTCCTCGAATAAGTACATTTTAACTGACTAAAAAGAAATTGCAAATGAAATATAATTATCGCCTCAAATGTATATCTTTACGAATAAAAATAAGTGTAATAAATTTAAAACCATGTGTGGCTCTGGCTTTAACCTTTTTTGTCAATTTAATGCTGCAGCAGGCTAATCATGTAACTGTTCGGGATCGCGATCCGGATACGAGTTGTCAAAAATTGTCACTTGTCACTGTCACTGCCAAAACTTATTTGACCCTGCAGGGCAGGACGAAACGCCAAATTACCGATGGATTTGCTTATCTTAATTAAGGAAATCAATGCATTCGTTTGATAACGATAGCGAGAGAAATCCCTCCGTGATACCGTGAAGCTGTGACAGTGACAAGTGACAATTATGACAACTCGTATCTGAATCGCGATCCCGAAAAGTTACATGATTAGCCTGCAGATAGAAAGGAATTACACTCAAAAATAATAGAAATCAAACAGAAAAAATTTGTTTCGGTGCTTAACTTATAACATATATTTATTACTGTTTCGTTTCTCCTAATATTTCAAAATTAATTGCAATAATTAACAATATTGTTGAGTAGTGAACTAATTTAATAAGTTAGTTATTATAAAAATTGTTAGACCTAAAACTGATGGCAACACAAGCTATACATTATACGACAAAGATGCTAGCGCTTAAACACGTTTTTCTTAATAATTAAGTAACTGTCTTGCTCGCAAAATCAACAACAGACTTCTACGTTGGCACTATATTAAACTAAACAATACAGCTAACTTGTTTTCATTTACAACATAATGTAATTACAATGAAATGGTATCCAATTTAAATGTAACTGTCTCACTTGAAATCTGTGTGTGTAAAAGCTGATTATTTTTCTTTAACGTATCTACTTGTGTTGACTAAACTAACGCAAGTCGTTCAAATTAACTCATTTAGATGTGAATTATGGGTTTACATACCCATAATTCACATCTAATCATGTAACTGTTCGGGATCGCGATCCGGATACGAGTTGTCAAAAATTGTCACTTGTCACTGTCACTGCCAAAACTTATTTGACCCTGCAGGGCAGGACGAAACGCCAAATTACCGATGGATTTGCTTATCTTAATTAAGGAAATCAATGCATTCGTTTGATAACGATAGCGAGAGAAATCCCTCCGTGATACCGTGAAGCTGTGACAGTGACAAGTGACAATTATGACAACTCGTATCTGAATCGCGATCCCGAAAAGTTACATGATTAGCCTGCAGATAGAAAGGAATTACACTCAAAAATAATAGAAATCAAACAGAAAAAATTTGTTTCGGTGCTTAACTTATAACATATATTTATTACTGTTTCGTTTCTCCTAATATTTCAAAATTAATTGCAATAATTAACAATATTGTTGAGTAGTGAACTAATTTAATAAGTTAGTTATTATAAAAATTGTTAGACCTAAAACTGATGGCAACACAAGCTATACATTATACGACAAAGATGCTAGCGCTTAAACACGTTTTTCTTAATAATTAAGTAACTGTCTTGCTCGCAAAATCAACAACAGACTTCTACGTTGGCACTATATTAAACTAAACAATACAGCTAACTTGTTTTCATTTACAACATAATGTAATTACAATGAAATGGTATCCAATTTAAATGTAACTGTCTCACTTGAAATCTGTGTGTGTAAAAGCTGATTATTTTTCTTTAACGTATCTACTTGTGTTGACTAAACTAACGCAAGTCGTTCAAATTAACTCATTTAGATGTGAATTATGGGTATGTAAGTACACTTTTACAGTTGATAAAAAAACGGTTTCACTTCAAAAGATTGAATTTCACTTAATAGCCACGAGTTTGTTTTAGGAAAGCGACGGTGATAATGGAATGGACGGGCCCAGCGCTTGCAAATCTATCAAAATTAAAAAGACAACACAATCAAGCATACCTAGCTAAAAGTAAGCATATTACATTTGCCGGGAAATAGAGATAGCGAATCTAATTACTGCATGACAAAAAAAGAACACATGTACATGTATTAGAAGTTTGTATTGTCGTATCGTACGGCTCGCATGTCGCAAAGGCAGAGTATGACTGAAGCAAGCGGAGAGCCGGCGCTCAACATATAGTCTTCAAAATCCGTGCGCTTATTTCCCGTCCATTCATCTTATCATTGTCGCTGTTTTAGGGTATTGATATAATCTTTTATATTTTGATAATTATGGTGACCACTACCATTTTGTTCATAGTTATTACATATTAAACAGGTTGTAAGATGCATCACCATTCATACCTATATATTTTAAGTATAACCATAATAATAAAGTCAAATGAGATAAATATTAGTGATACATAAATATGGTGGCAACCCAAATAAATACAATAAAATACGTCTTGAAACAGGAATGGTCTGTGAAAAATAGAGCTCGTTTCAAATCATTCTGAATTTCTTTATTCTACAATAAACTTGTTCCCCAATAGGGTAGATGACTGATGTTTATATCTTTGAAACCAATAGCTTTGATGAAGAATTTAAGTAAATATAGCATGTTTATTGAAAAAATAATTTAAATCGGTTATTAATGTTCTGATATATAAGCGTTTAAAGTTTTTCTCAGAGACAACTCTGTCCCTTTCCCACAAAACAAAAAATTACATCACGCCTTACTTGTCAGAATAGAATTAATATGGCGTACTGAGAAGTGACGTCACGATTTGCTGTTTCGTCTCTCTGTCTAGCATGATATTAAAATGCTTATAAGTTGCTTATTTTTGATCAGATTTTAATATATTTTTCATTAATCATATATATTTATGGGCCACATTTTAATAGGACAATAAAAAAAACCAGTCATCTAGCCTATTACCATGATTTAAAAAAAAAAAACAAATGCCCGAAAAATATTTAAAACTTGCTATAAGTACAATAAGTATAAATAAAACCAACTAAACGAAAAACAAAATTAAAATTTTAGTGGCATTTTCCTATTGGCCAGTGTAAGTCACAATAACATTGTTGTGTTGAAATCTATACCTACAAAAGGTTTATCCTATAATGTCAGTGTAAAGAAAATATTCAATTTCAAACCTACTAGTTTTTTTTAACCAAGCAAACTTTTGATAGGCCAACGCAATAGCTATCCACTTCAAGAAAAGTAAATCTAATTGTATTAAGTTTTCGTTTATTTGATGTTTAATTTCCCTAAGTAAAATAAATGCCACAGCGTAAAGTTATACCAGTATTACATAAGTTATTGTAAATAATAAGATTGTATTTTTGTTTTATTTATACGGTAATACTCACGTTTAATTAAATCGGATACTCCCACTATAGTTTCGATCACATCCGGTGACCTTTTTCAAAGAGTGAAAACAGAGCCCGACGCGCGTGCAGGTGCGGACGTAGGATGCAGCTGCACGTATATATAAAACAAAAAGTGTCAAAACCACGTCAGTTTTTATAATAAAAGATTGTATTATTAGACGTTAGTGAAGATTCGGGCACCCTCCCTCGTCGTGTATCTCACTCAAATCTAGCGCCTGTCAGCCATCATCTAGAAACTTACAAACCAGCATTCTTGTTCAAGTTCTTTGTTCTCTTAGATTGGATACTAGCTGACGCGTCCCGGCTTCGCACGGGGTAAATACCCATTTTAAACCGACTTCAAAAAAACGAAGTTATCAGTTCGACACATGCGTATGTAATATTAGCATTGCCCCGCGGTTACACCCGCATGAAGGAGAAAAACCGTAAAGATAATAATAATAAAAAATGTCTATAATGTTGTCATCACAATACCTTTAAAAACCAAGTACTTCCCATACAAAGTTTCATCCCGCGTTTTACCCCTGTAAAAAAGTATTGATTTTTTTTATTTTTTATTTTGAATGAACTATCTATGTATCAATGTCCTTCATTATAGCTTCAAAAATAAAGACCTTGCTTTATAAAGTTTAACCACCCGCTTTACCCCCTTGAATCATCCCTGTCAATAAATATTACAAATATAACTCATTTTGTATGAACTACCCAAATAGGTTCCAATTTTCATCACTATATTAACTTCAAAAACAAAGTTATATCCCCCGTCCACCCCCTTAATTCAGGCCTGTCGCAAAATCCGTTCCTAGCCGACGTCTCCTACCTATAAATTACCTACCTGCCAAATTTCAGCTTCAGGGATCAAGTATTTATCGATTTTTCGTGTTTAGTCAGTGAGTGAGTGAGTGAGTGATTTTCACTCTTATATATATAAAAAATAGATAAAGTATCTTTCCGTCGTCGTGACGTAGGTACTTATTGTAACCAATATCCTAGGAAAGATGGGTACATACACTCATTACCTCTTCTCACACAAATAAGGCCTTACGTGAAAACGTTATCAAGCGTCACTTAACTTTTGCGTAGGTAATACAAAAATCATTTGCGCAGGAACTAAGGCGTTTTGAAGTAAGATTATTACTATAATCATCTTTCGCACAATAAATTCATCAACAGTTTTTTGCGGACAACGCCATTCAAATCATCACTTCGTGTACCGTCAGCATTTATTACTAACCCATTAAATGACTTCCCGCTATCCCCATAATGGGGACAGCGTCAATAGGCACAACGGGAATACACCTAAATAAAATACAAAAATATTATATAACATAAAAATTTTACTTTTACTTTACTACTTTTTTTAACTCTTTTAGTATAATTTTTACACTAAATTTAAGTGCTCATCATCAATAAAGTTTAATATTATAACTGTACTCTGTCTATTATGTTAATTGTTGGTGCCGGTTTTTTTTCTTCAGTAATTTTGTTAGATAATTATTGATTTCAATAAAGTTATTGCGTAATAAAAAAAAACTAGTTCAATAGTAAGATAGATTAAAGTATTACTCGTAACCTTTACTAATTTTGGTTATGTGTCTTCATACAAAAATACAAGGAAAAGTTGACTTATATTTAGCAATAATTATAATTACCTAGATAATAAAAATCGCAGTCGGTCAAATTACTGAGATGACATAACAAACTGTAAAATATTATTAATATTTCGATCCAAGCAAGTTTTTAATTATAAAACTGGCAATAACCTAGAATCCCTTTTGTAGGTACCTACTAAAACTTGCTTAGATCAAATAAATGTTTGCTGATCCTTTGTAATATTATTCTCAGTAATTTCCATCAACTTCCATCAATGGTGAAATGCGCATAGTACCATCACGTCAAAAAAATTACTTCATACACGTCAGTTTTCATAGTAAAAGTGGACGAGAGAATCCTAGCAATGCATACAAAACATCAAATAGTTGGCTTTCGACGCAATTTTCAACGTAAGACCTATCGTCGTTGTACCCTTCTTTGCATACTGATGGATATTTCCATCATACTAGTAAACGTTTAAAAACAGATCGAAATTATTAGATGTATTAATATTTTTTGTTACTGGTATCACTGTGCTGGAATACTGCGTAGAACGAAACGCAGTTGTCAAGAAAAAAGTAAACGTCACTTAACAAAATTCCCAGATAAAGCTGAGACTTTGTTTGTTAGTGGTTTTCAATGTTGAACTAACACAATGTAGAGTAATAAAGTTTTTTTTGGTTCCTCTTTTTTTCTTTATATTGGTGAACGATCTCATTATTATTTAATACATATTTAACACCTACATAATGCAGATATAGAAGTGTAGAGGTATAATAAAAGCGCTTTATTTATGGACGAATGTGGAATATGACGTGAGGCGTGGTTGATGCAAGCTTATATTTTTATGTCAGTCCAACATTAATATTAAGAAGGTTTAATAACTTAAAAATCCCTGTTTTATAAATTATTATTCGATTTAAATAGAGTGGGTTTAAAGTTCCTTTGAAATACTTAATAGTTTTAGGATAGTTGTGGAATTCGCCGGGTGTATAAATAGATAATAATATTATTAATAATAGTACTTATAGCGGTTAACATTGGACCTGGGTATGTCCTAAAACTGCATACAGAACCACCGGACGACGGGCGCAGCGTCCTCTCGGATAACGGTGGTAACCATTCTGCGATCCCCAAGCCGCCTGCCAAGCGTGGAATTATGGCAACCCTGTTAAGGGGGAGGCATTCGTCCAGCAGTGGACGTCTTCCGGCTGTTGATGTATAGCGGTTAATGCCCATTAAATACAAAGATTATGCCAGTACCCTAGACAAACATAGTATTATTTTGATATACAGAGTGTTAGTTTGAACACCGTTATCCTTCTAGAATATCATTGTACTCATCATTATGAACAACTTTTATTATGGGGCCAACCCTGAAATCACGAAAAATAAAGAGCTGTTCTATAGAAAAAGTTCATCGATCTTGGTCAAAATGTATGGAACAGCTGTTTTTTTTTCGTGATTTCAGGGTTGGCACCATAATGATGAGTACAATGATATTCTAGAAGGATAACGGTGTTCAAACTAACATTCGGTACTTATTCACTTGGAGTACCAAAAGGTTTATTTTCCGAGGTCAAAAAAAACTGCACCATTTTTATCACCTGTATGATTTGATACTACAAAACAATAATTCGCCTTGTGAATAACAACATATTACTTACTCTTTCAGAAAACAATTTTCTTTCCTGTTTTCTTAGTTGATAATAAAAACTTTAAGTCGCTAAGCGTTTTTGTCGTAAATATTGTTTTTCTTGGTAATAATAGATATAAACAAATACTTAGAATATTTAAATATTTAATCAGCCCTAAGTAAAATGTAAACCCTTTATCAGGTCCTATCCTATTCTCAGAATTATAAATTAAACGAAAATATTCATGCTTGGACAAAAAAAATACTTTTATGAGTAACAATAAAAAGTTTTATTTTAATAATAAATTCAAATAAAAATGTTCATGGCAATTAATTACACATAATACCTAAAGGTACCTTGTAAAGTGTTAAAGGTGGACTTATTCTCTTTTGTATGCAACATTTTTTTTTTGTTCTAACGGCACTAAATTGTTAACTTTTAATGACAATGTGACTATTGTAGAAGTACTTTAATTTTAGAAAATAATAATATAATATATAATGATAAGCAGCTGAAATTGAGCCATAGTCAAAGAACAATTAATTACTATTGTTTAATTCTAGTTTACAAATTAATTTAATTTATTGTTGTATGGAGTTAAATAAGTTGGAATTGTACTTAATTGATGTATAAATTATAATAACGTAATTATCATATTTTGTTTGTGATTCATTTTATCTTATAAAGTTTAAATAAATGGTATTAAGAACCAGAACGCTGCGCGCCGCCAATACGGTCGCGCAATTCACCATTTTCGAAGATATAAAATTTCTGTATTTATGAAAAATCGCAGCCGGTGAAATTGCTAAGAATAACCATTACAAAGGTTCAGCAAAAGTATAATTTTAGTCTAAGCAAGTTTTAGTGCCAAAAAAATTGAATTTAGGCTATGCCCATCGTTTTATGGATGAAAACTTGCTTAAACCGACTCTTGAGTAATTTCACCGGCTATGAATTTTCGAAATTATAATTATTCAGTAATTTTATACGCACAAAAATGTTTAAATGCGCGAGCGTGATAGCGGCGCCCAGCGTTTTGGACCATAAGGGCGTTCTTAGTGTCATTCAGATTAATTCACGTTGCGGGATACATGCAAACCCGCTTTTCGTTGTCATGCGTGAAATTTTATTTCGAACAACATAATAGTGGGCATGTGTCCAGAGGCCTTATTTTTGAATCGTGCGTGAAGTTGCGCATGCGATAGGAGCCGACTTTGAAACGATATTGAACCTTAATCCAAACAGTATCGGTCGAAGGTCAGCTCCTTTCGCATGCGCTACGCTTGCGTACGATTCAAAAATAAGGCCTCTGCTCGACTGTACAATTCATACAGACGCGCTCACGCATGCAGATATCGACCATACTGCGCATATTTTACAACTCGCGTCGTCGCTTGCGTCCCGCACTCACACGCATCACAGTAATTTGTATCAAAAATAAGATTGCAAGCGTAAAAAATCAGAATGATACCAGAAACGTCCTAATTATAGTATTCAATGTGTTTTAATTCCCTGAAAATTTGGATACTTAATCAATCTTTAATAACCCTTTTATTAGTTTCTGTACATAGGCCTATCTTCGAAGGGCGATTAATCCATATTCACAACGCTGGCCCAAGTGCGGGTTAGTGGATTCACATAAATTATCTTCTCCGGACGTATGCAGGTTTCCACGGGATGTTTTCCTTCGCCAAAGAAGCCAGGAATATTAAACACCGGATATAAACTCCAAACACCTCATTAGTACGGGCCTAGGATTGATCCCATTATCTCAAAATTTCGAGCCGAGATTCTGTAATCGTTGAAAAATAAAGTTCAAAAAGGCTTGCAGGAATTTATAACTATCCCACTCGGATCAACACATTCAACCAGTTCATAGTTTAGTATCTGGTCCTGTTTATTTTTATTCAATTTTCTATGCTACAAAAATGATTACTTACCGTTAATTTAATCTTCTAAATATTTCAACTATCCACCCAAAATTATCGCGCACTCCAAGCTTATGATCCAGTAAATAGAAGCCAACTATGTATGGTCATCCCGCAAAAGGTCCGGTAGTTCTGAGTTTTTGATGTTTTGTATAGGTCAATAGAGTAATGAAAAATCCCAGTTTTCGTTCCCAGTTTTCCTGTGCTTCCTCCGCCATCTTAGAAAAACCAACAAAAAATAGCCCTTTTTTCAGTATCTCGCTTAGAATAACTTTTCAGTGCAATTTAGAGCAAAACATATTTAAGCAACTTTGTAGACTACAATTTTTTTTACAAATTCAACTCAGAAAGATTTTTATTACGATTACTAGAAACTGAGTTATGTAACGCCAAAGAACGGATAAACTCGCGTGCTTTGTAAAATTTGTATTAGATAGTACAGATCAGTGTGTAATGGAATGTTGTAAGTACGTGGGTTAAAAAGCGGACACGCGAATGTGTCAAATTGGCTTAGGTCAATTTCACACTGACTTTATATAAGTAAACAATGAATTACCACTGACTCAGTCACTTACTTAGAGAAACCGATTGCATGTTATGGGGGAGGAGAGGGAAAACCGTGTACAGGTTCGTGGAGACAGCAGTGTAGAAATCCCGGTAAAAATCCGAAACCTTCAAAAAGTTGACACTTGGAGGTCGACGCCCAAGAAATCTCGGAATCGGTAATTTTTTTTAGGAAACCAGTTCATTTGATTTGTTCCCAAACCTTGGGACCTTTCTGGAGAAATTAAAAATAAAGGTCGCCAAACAACATTGAAACTTCCATAACTTTCGAACGGTTAGAGATGGGCGGGGGGAGTGTTCAAGCAAATGTCATGTCGCCTTTGAGAATCTTTCGGATGGTGTTTATCCCGGTGGTCATTAGCTCTCTTCATTATGTGACCGTTGTGTGATTCTTGAGTTTCTCCAAAAGGCAAGCAGCTATAGACCACGTATTAGTTCCATATGTCATCACTGGCAACACACACTGGTTGAAGACTCTTGTCTTCAGGCACTGCAGGTTTATGGCCGAGAAGAATACGCAATTTCCCGAACGCTGCGCATCGTGTCCGCGTTGGATTCTTCGGGAGACCTCGTTGTCGTAGTTGGATCTACCTAACTCCAAGGTAGTTATAGTGGCAACCATATACTAGTAGACGCAGCGAAGGAAGGCCTCCCAGTAGGTGGACCGACGACATTGTCGCGGGCCACCAGTGGATGCATATGGCAGGTTGTCGTGCAGTGTGGCGGTCTAAGGGGGTGGCCTTTGTTCAGCAGTGGAGCCTCCGGGCTGATGATGATAATGATGACGCAAAATTAAACTTATTAGTGGAATATAAAGAAAAGAAATTACTGGGTATGATGAGATTTAACATAACTGTACTAATATCTCAGGGTGACGAGCGCAGTGCAGTGCGGCGCAGGATTGTGTTCGCAAGTTCATAATTCTGGCACTGCTACTGTTAGTGGCAGGCGTGATGCTTACCACCAGGCGATTGTCTTACTCGTCTCGTCACTTGAATGTATAAAAATAAATAAATATTCACTGTTTCAGCTTAATTAAACTCATTAAAGCTTTTCAAGGTGTACTTAATTAGAATTGTTTTCTGAAAGTTGTAATTATTGGAAAGTTTTAAACCAAATGCATAGAAAGTACTATATTATTAATTATTATGGGTCTATAATAATATTATAGATTAAAAAAGAAAAACCATTCTCCATCAACTTTATAATATTATATGGGCTTATTTTCTAAGCACTTGGTTCAAAACTTTCCTATAAATGGGTCCGTAAGTCCATAGTCCAACTAATAATAATGATTTGACAACCGCCCCTACTAAAAGCGCGTAGTTCAACTGGATGAACAGAGTAGTTGGATCACTGCCCCGAAACGATGTGGTACTCCCTGGCAGGACCACTTTCATTTTACTAGGTAATAATAAAAAAAACTGAACAAACTAGCAAGTGATTAGCTTTATTATATCTTTTCAAAATAGTGTCCATTTACATCAATACATCGCTGCATCCGATGGAACCACTGAGAAAAGCACTTTACCCACTCGTCCTTAGGGGTCTCTTCGACGGCACTTTGAAACGCAGCCTTCCTCGGCGCTCATAAAACGTTTTCCTCGTATTTTATTATATTTTTTTCGGAAATAAATAAAAAATCGCAAGGTGCGAGGTAGGGCTATAGGGCCCTTAGTAGTGTAGCCTTATTAAAAAAAAAAAATTGCCAGTTTCCTAGGAAACATCTATGGCTTATTGTGCAGCTCGATTTTTACAGCTAAACTGGAAAAAACGCCATCTATTGAATTTACACTTTACTACTGAGTGGCCAGTCAAAACATTTACAGTTACCTATTTTAGTCGTTCCTGCATAGAGCAGAGGTTCCTGATAGTCAAGCGATCGAGGTGCTCAAGATGGATGGTCCAATAAATCCCTGCCAAAAGATGGCGCTAGAATCGAGAAATTGCCACCATTCATTTTTAAATTAATTTACAGTGGTAACTCGACCACTTACGAACGCGAGGCTAAGCAGAGGTCCTCGCTCATGTCTAGTGGAAACGAACCATGACGGCGTTTGTCCACAGCCGCCGTCACCAAGACGTCAACGAGAACGAGATGATGTCGCCGAAGTAGCGGAACGCAGATTACTAATAAATAAAAAATAATTAATTAAAGTTCTATTATTATTAACGGGATATTTACCGTGATTACGTTGTGAAATCAGCTCCCGATATTTCACAACATAATCACGGTATCCCGTTAATAATAATACAACTTTAGTAAACAACCGTGAAAGCTTAAAACAGTGTTTTAATTAATTAAGTACTAATAATTATAAATCCGCGTGTCATAGATATCAGTGTTCAGCTACTGCATCTTGTTCTCGTTGATGTCTTGGTGACGACGGCTGTGGACAAACGCTCTTAGGCAGCTTACTCCACGCATGTGACTGCATCGACGCGGCTCAGATGGAATCGGTTGAAAATTAGTCGTGAAAAGAAAATATCAGAACAGAGGGAAATCCTTCCTCAGACTATCAGAACGGTTTGTTTTATCAATTAAAGTATTATTACCCTGTTAAAAAGACGCTAGATCTAAAGATATTTTGGTAATAATAGCGTGGGTAAACGCTCAAGTTTTAGTAGGTAGGTACGTGATGCCTGCCACCCTACTCACGCCAAGAGGCCTCCGCGTCACTTCGAGGCCCAAGCCACGCGGGCCCCGTCCTTTCTTTATCTTTTTTTTTGCATCTGTGACGAATCCAAGTCTTAAGTCTGTTGTATAATAATAATAATTATGCTTGGGATTAATGATGCGCAAGCATTATCACAGAAACAAGTACTTAATACTGGAATTCATGATAAAGCTGGTAGTAAACCTTTTACCCTAAAGATCTTACTTACCCTAGAGTACGTGTCGTTTTCGTCAGTGCGCCATCTATGAAGACATAATAATACTATTTTATAAGGCTTGCAAGTATTCAGGTTTCAGCACCGATTTTATTTTGGCATTGTGTTCTTTCGAAATATTTGAATTTGTTCCCAGGCTGTTCGCATGAGGCCGAAATTCATGAAAAATCCTAATGGTAGTTTAGGAAATCTATTTCGCTAACGGATTTATTAAAAGAAAGCCAAGCTTAATTTCTACTGATTCCTCAAGAAATATTATCTCGATTAAAGCTCAATTTTCATCAATAACAAATCGGGAAAGTATAACAAAAATACTTGATTAACAATTATCCTGCAAAAAATATATTGAAAAATCACAATAATGTTATTTAACAGTATTGGACGGAGTACTACTATTTATTCTGTGGTATTGGGCCGAAATTTTTAAATTTTTCATACAATAGCGGATTAAATAAAATACAACAACAATAAAAAAAAATTGCGAGTGTTTTTTTTAACCTTGTAAACGATAAAACACAGAAACATCAAACTGATCACAAACCATATTAACACATAATATTTAACTCATAGAATAAATCATAAGGGAAACAACAAAAAGCCACACCTCCATCAAGTACACCTCCATCTAATCCACTGGAGCTACTATGCCAGCGGCCCAGAGCCTCGCTCCGTTACTTCAAGGAGCTGGGTTGGCTCGGGTAGACGCTGGCGGGGGAAATGCACAATACACCCCAAGCGGGACGTCAGTGCAGGACTTATCGGCCCCACATCGAATAAGAATAAGAATAAGAACAAAAAGCGGCGGTGAGTATGTAGAGTACTCAATACGGGTTCATAACAGAACAAAAATAATACAATTTAACTATAAATGCAATATTATAGTAATACGGAACCTTGGTGTGAGAGTCCAACTTGCATTTGGTGAATAAAATAAAATAAATAAATTTCGGTGGCCATTTTTCACACAACGCCATCTAGCCCCAAAATAAGCAAAGCGATTTATTACCCTCAGATACACTTTCCCAGGAGAGATCCTTTAATAAAATAAGTATTTAAGACTCTTAATTAATAATCCTACATTTTTATATCTCATAATTTAAGAGAAGTGAAGTAAAATAATAAAACACTGTTACAGTATACAGCAAACGTATTTATTTATTTTCGAGTGTATTAATAATTGTAAAATAGTTTAGATCGTCAGTTGTACGGCGCATTGTACTTACATTTAAATCAATGAAAGATCGATGTAATAAGATTACATTCCGAGGTAAGTTTTTGTTAGAAAGCGATTTCTTATCATTCGTGCATTTCCGACTTTAGATGTTAAACATTTTGAAAATGCTTTCAGACGACTTCCATCAATCGACAAGCCTATCAAAGAAAGTATTACAACTATAAGCCGACAAGCATCGATTCTCCTATGCCATTATAAAAATAAAAATAAACTAATCTGATAACATTAACGTTAAATTTGCCGTCTCTGCAGCGCGAGTACCGTTCTTGACGATCGTCATATTTGACATTTAAATTGGCATAATTCGATAAAATCAGTATACTCTGTAAATCTGCTATATCGACATGTCAAATTTAACGACATAGAACGGTACTCGCGCTGCTGTTTCCTATTTAAAATGTAAGAAAGTCGACATTAAGTTAAGGCTGACCAACTTATAGGTTTGAGATAATTATGTAATACAAAATCAGTGTCCTTAAACTGATGATTAAGGAAATCTAAAGCAACTCGCAATGCGCCCACAACTAAGCTAAAATTCGAATGCACATTATTTTTACAGAAATTCGTTTGGAAAGCTCGTTAGAAGTTTAATAAATAAAATAAAAATGTATTTCAGAAAAAAAAAACTGTTGTTTTTACTTGACTCATTTTGTCATAATAAAAAACAAGTACGTTCGGCCGTATTTAGTAAAAAAAAAATGGTTGAGAGTTTGTTGTTTAAATTTTACCTTCAGTGTAGTACTTAACATTGGTAGATTTGGGTGAGTTATTATATTTTTATATTATACAGAATGTACATATATCTCTATTATATGAAAAATGAAGGAACGTTTAAAACGTCGAAACAAAGATACAATACGAGTTTACAGCCGATTATCTTTCGTCCGAAGTGGAATCCTCAAGGTCGTTTTAAATTATGCTGGGGCCCTTTTGGAAACTATAGAAAATAACTACAGTCAAATAAGTCAAAATCAATTCGTGTTATGGACATTTTATACCTCTAAAAGAAAAAAGGTAAAGTTTGGCTTGATTTTGTCTTAATTTGGTTTCCTATTTAAAATGTAAGAAAGTCGACATTAAGTTAAGGCTGACCAACTTATAGGTTTGAGATAATTATGTAATACAAAATCAGTGTCCTTAAACTGATGATTAAGGAAATCTAAAGCAACTCGCAATGCGCCCACAACTAAGCTAAAATTCGAATGCACATTATTTTTACAGAAATTCGTTTGGAAAGCTCGTTAGAAGTTTAATAAATAAAATAAAAATGTATTTCAGAAAAAAAAAACTGTTGTTTTTACTTGACTCATTTTGTCATAATAAAAAACAAGTACGTTCGGCCGTATTTAGTAAAATAAAAATGGTTGAGAGTTTGTTGTTTAAATTTTACCTTCAGTGTAGTACTTAACATTGGTAGATTTGGGTGAGTTATTATATTTTTATATTATACAGAATGTACATATATCTCTATTATATGAAAAATGAAGGAACGTTTAAAACGTCGAAACAAAGATACAATACGAGTTTACAGCCGATTATCTTTCGTCCGAAGTGGAATCCTCAAGGTCGTTTTAAATTATGCTGGGGCCCTTTTGGAAACTATAGAAAATAACTACAGTCAAATAAGTCAAAATCAATTCGTGTTATGGACATTTTATACCTCTAAAAGAAAAAAGGTAAAGTTTGGCTTGATTTTGTCTTAATTTGGTTAGGTTTGAGATAATTATGTAATACAAAATCAGTGTCCTTAAACTGATGATTAAGGAAATCTAAAGCAACTCGCAATGCGCCCACAACTAAGCTAAAATTCGAATGCACATTATTTTTACAGAAATTCGTTTGGAAAGCTCGTTAGAAGTTTAATAAATAAAATAAAAATGTATTTCAGAAAAAAAAAACTGTTGTTTTTACTTGACTCATTTTGTCATAATAAAAAACAAGTACGTTCGGCCGTATTTAGTAAAAAAAAATGGTTGAGAGTTTGTTGTTTAAATTTTACCTTCAGTGTAGTACTTAACATTGGTAGATTTGGGTGAGTTATTATATTTTTATATTATACAGAATGTACATATATCTCTATTATATGAAAAATGAAGGAACGTTTAAAACGTCGAAACAAAGATACAATACGAGTTTACAGCCGATTATCTTTCGTCCGAAGTGGAATCCTCAAGGTCGTTTTAAATTATGCTGGGGCCCTTTTGGAAACTATAGAAAATAACTACAGTCAAATAAGTCAAAATCAATTCGTGTTATGGACATTTTATACCTCTAAAAGAAAAAAGGTAAAGTTTGGCTTGATTTTGTCTTAATTTGGTTAAATAAAATCTACATAGTTTTGACTTAAATTTTAAGACAAAAGTATGTTCACTGTTACTGTGTCCGACAAAAATGTATAAATGTGAAGGAAATTGACAATATTTCGGGGCCCCTGGGCACGGGCCCTTTGTGCCCTTATGGTAATAACGGTACTGGGAATCCTTGTTTGATTAGACTAATAAACTGGGAAATGAATCAACGTAGCTAGGTAATGATTTCAATGTCAATTTGATCAAACTTTACATCACTAAAGTTTTATAGTACGTAACTGATACAGGAAAAAAAGTATTGACCTATCAATAGTTTCTGGGCTAGTTTTGTAGGAACAGCAATTTTATTAACAAGTTAAAACACACCATTTATTACCCAAATCGCGGCTATACCATCTCTCAGTTTACGGCCTGTATTTTTGTGAATATTAATTTTAGAACATTCATTTTTACCATTGAATATCGTATGATCGCAGAGTTATATAAAACTAAGACAAAAATAACATTTCATTTTCTCATTTATTACTCTTATACATTTTAATGTGCACTCGAATAGAAATACTATTTTACATGTTTATACATTTCTTTTATAGAATCACAAAATAACAGCCAGATTTCAGACAAATGCTTAGTTAATGCTATATAAAGGTTCAAAAATCGTTCAGTCATAATTTATAAGAAATAGTAGTCACATAACAGTGATACACAACATGTTAGAGAATAAGATCATTTCACTATAAATGTTTTGACGGCGCACTACCTATCTGCCTGTGCAAAATATAATAATACATTATACTGGTACGAAAATTAGGTGTCAAGATTTTTGGCAATGTATCTATTATTCATGTCAAACTAAGCCGCTTTTCCCAAAGAACCAAAGTCACCGACATAGCTCGCAGGGTTTGCAAGTTGAAGTGGCAATGGGCAGGCCACATCGCTCGAAAATCTAATAACCGACGGGGTAGAAAGGAAAGAAAGGCTTGAGTGGCGACCGCAAACCGGAAGACGCAGCGTAGGCGCGGCCTTCCACTAGGTGGACCGACGACATTGTGAAAGTCGGGGGCAACCGGTGGATGCATAATATGGTAGGTTGTCCTACAGTGTGGCGGTCTAACGGGAAAGCCATCGTTCAGCAGTGGACGTCTCCGGGCTGATGATGAAGAAGCCGCTTTTAAAAAGTTTTCACTCGGTCAAAGTTTACCTCCGATGATAGGTATGCCTAGAAGAAGCTAACTGCTCATAGCTATTAGGGTATTTATATTTTCTCATAAATGCAAATCTGTACATTTCTCCCTACATCGTGTATCACGTTTGTATTTATTTTACCCCATATATCAGACGCATTAGTCCAAAAATGATTGGCTTCTTGCTATTCATCTGGGACAAAAAAATTACTAAAATCGAATAGTTGCAAAAATATGTTAAAAGTTTTAAGAGACATCAGAACAATCAATCTTAGCCCATTTACGTGGTTGTCAATTACCTTTGATAAACTAGTATAGAATTTATTTATATGTTTATGTTATATCTGTGCCATAGATAGACAAAATTCGATTGGAATAATCGTATATGGGAATAATACTCATCGCGGACACGAGATAGAAGTTAAGATGCAAAATATGTTGATGATGATTGACAAACCTGATTGAAACAGGCAATTTAATAGTTTTACATTTTACTTTTTAAAACAAGCTTATAATTTTTAGGGTTCCGTATTTATTATGAAAACTGACGTGGTTTTGACACATTTATGTTTTATTTATACGGGAATACTCATGTTTAATTAAATCGGATGCTCCGACTACAGTTTCGATTACATCCGGTGACCTTTTTCAAAGAGTGACAACAGAGCCCGATGCGCGTGCGGCTGCGTCGTGCTTAACACTGCGGGCCGCTGTGCGTCGCGCGCGAGATGGCAGGGTCGCTCTGCGGGCGCGGGGGAGTGTCCGATTTAATTAAACGTGAGTATTCCCGTATAAATAAAACAAAAAAGCTTATCATTGATAATGAATTCCTTATAATATATCTGAATATTGACACATATATTCAAAATAAAGAATTTTCCTTCAAACGCAATAGTCAACAATACGACACATTAAAAAGTGTTACAGGTAATTTTGGCACCCAAATTATTAACTTAACTTCAATTCTACATCACAACATGTTTCAAAAACTCTCCTTATATCTAATAGACCTTTCTAAAAATGTAAGAAAACCTGCCACCTAAGTGCAAAAAATCCTGATAAATTATGACAGAAATACTAATTATTTTTAGTAGAGCATACAAATTATTAATGTATGTAGAGTTTGTTGAAAACAGTGCACAATGTTCTTTTTAATTTATTTGAATATTTGGGTAATTCTTTTATTAATATTTTTTTTGGGATGTGTTTGTTTCTAAATCTCGTGACTATAAAGCATTTACATCGTGCACTTTTTCGCTTCTATTATTAACAATAAACAGACTATTGCTATAATAATTATCTAAACATCAAGCTGTGAACGAAGAAGAAGGAATCCCGTCCAGGCATCCGAAATGGCTTTAAATTCCACAATAATGATAAAAAACAACTAACGGCAAACGTCTCAAATGCATAATAGAAATACGTCATAAGTTTTAATAAATACAATTGTTTTACTTAGTGCCATAGGACGAGGTGGAACTTATGTGAGTGAATTTATGAAAAGCAGCGAACACACCAGTGATTGATGTTATTTTTCAAGTCAATAAAATCTACTTTTTGGAGTTTTGGCGGGAACACGGAAAAATCATGTCGTTGCATTCTATTATTTTCTTAAACTTGTGTTTTTTCGCGATGTAATGATTAAAAATGGTGTGTTATTCATTAAGTTTTGAATTACATGCACTAGTGGCAAGTGATATAATGTGGTAAAACATGTCTTTTCGTGTTGTTTTCAAAACTCCGTAAAAGCCCATAGTAAAGTCATCACAACTTTACTAAGGCATGACTTGGACTCGACTATGACTAATTCCGCGTAATTTCATGACATATTTGGCTTGATTATAGTATTGTAACTTGAAGACTCATAAACCTGACAGTGGCAGAATGCACAACGTGAAACGAAGAAAAAAAACCACTTCATTTAACAAATTAGTACTATAATATAAAGTTATAGGTAATTCGTTTTGACATGACTGAGTCAACGCCTTTTTGACACCATTTCACATCTCTATTTTCATTCATTGACAACATTATGGTTTTAGAAAGAAATATAGGTAGCCTAAATTATTTTTATATTAAGAATGTTCCAAACTCGTACTATGACAATTAAAATTTATTTTCTACCTACTTTTCTAAACCGACAGTTTTAGTATTTAATATTAAATTACTAGTATAGTAAAATAAAATTTCGTTATTTTATTTTAAGTACCCAATGTTTTAATCATTATTTTCATCTCTCTCATCTTAGCATACACCTTTAAAGCCATCTTTTATTCTCAAATTCCAAATTATTTTTCGTTCTATCTAATTTTGTAGTAGATTTGAAACCATTGCGATAATTTAAGTGGTAAAAAGCGAACGCAGTTAAATCCTAAAGGCAGAGTGACGCTCTCTCATTACACTGTCACGTATTTATAAACATTCATTGATGTAAGTGCGACAACATTATCGGTCACAAACCAAAAATCCATGTAGACTGACCTAGGCCTACTATTACTGAGACTTGTATACTTATTTTATTATTTCTCAGCTATATTGGGCCCACAGCTGACTTTAATATACCTACGTGAATTTTCATCTCCGTACCAATGCTTTAAAATTGATCTACACACTGCTATTAGGTTTCTGGAAATGTGATCGCATGGCATGTTGATGCTAGATGGACACCGCAGCCTACACAGTAGGTACTCAACATACGTCACCGCATCACACTTAACCCGCTCGCTATTTACCCCGCATTAAAAGTAACTAATTGAAATGATATAACGGTAAAAAATGGAAGACGATTACTAAATATTCGACAATGTTGCATTGACGCGTATACTGCATTATCGATGTTGAGGATAGCCATTCCAAAAGGACCTTTAGTTGGTAAGTTGGTGTGATATGTAGGTACCTAGGTAAAGATAGAAGGGAAGAAGGGTGCAGTTTACAGTGTATTCTATCACGCTTCTACAACATTGATGACACACAGATTATTTTAGATTACAATATTTTTTATCGGTGCATTAACAGCTGCTGTCACTTGGGGTTTTCCAAAGAGTTATTATTATACTACTATATTATACTAGATACGACACAACACTCCAGGAAGATGCTCGTATTGATAGCGGCTATGTTGCTAAGCATAAACAGTCTTACTGAAAAAAAACTTTTCTACCTTAGTCACTGCTTAAACTTCTCTGTCCTATTGTAGCACGTGCAACTTCACGTCAGAGAGAAGATGGCAGAGCATCTTAAGCAGTGACTAACGGTTGAGAAGTTTTTTTTAAGTAAGGCCGAAAGTCACTAGACGCTCGTGTAGTGCTAATCACAAAACTATGAGTATGCCCTTGGTCATAAATCATAAAATATTTGTAACCCACTTGCGAGCGAGTGACAAAGCAAAATAGGGCATGGTCCTATTATACTTTTGTGTTATATCTACTATCTAGTATATAATATCTCAATGTTTCTTTTTTGTATAGTTTTTCTAAGCCTCCAGTAAAAATTGCATTAGGAATATCTACCACGTATGTTGATAATTATTAATTAATGTAGATTATTATGTGGTGTGAATGACTAGGGTCCTGTGACAGTACAGCTGTTCTTTACAATAATCATAAGGTAACGTACTTAAATATATTTTCGACTACTACAGATTACCATACCAGTCAGGTTTACTCCGAATATTATACAGTAATTTTGAAAATATCTTTATGTTATTTGAACACGGCGGATTTTATATTGATCCTGATGATCATATAAAACGATTTGGCCGAAACGCTCTTATCAAGTTTACTAAATTTGCATCTAGGCCGAGTATAGCTGTTTTAAAAAGTTTTCGACGGGTCGAGATATGCCCTAACCCATAAGACGCTCCAATCTTATGATGAATTGTTTGCCTCACCGAGTTCAAAGTAATTCGGTTATTTCGAAGGAAACCCAACTCGTGTGGTTACACCGAACGACAATGATAATATAATTTATAATGATAATATTTTTAAAACGTACATCATAAACAACTTGTTCGAATTGCCATCTAAAACCCATCGCCGCGCTTGGCTGCCACATTACGAATCTCTTTTGTTTTATAACCATTACTTGAACCATTGTTTTCCTGTCCTGCTTAGAACGATACGAATGATGTTCCTTTTCCTATAGCACGTATAGTGAGAAACGTCAAAAGAAGGAGACGACATAAAATTAGGAGTTATTTAAGAAATTCCAAATGCGCTATAATAAGTCTGAAAAGAAATTAGATTTTTTAATTATTTACATCAATACTTGAGAGTGTTGACAAAATCTGTTTCTGTATTTTTGAAGATAATTACTTGTGTGAGAAAAAGACAAACATTATAAGTACGTACATAATTTATACATAACATAATATGATTTAAAGCGACTCTCTCTTTTGATGTAAATAAATTTGCTGGCTGGTTTCATTATTTTGCTATATGTCTACTGAACTATAGTCGTAACAATCGCATAAAAAGTTTACATTCGCTAAGTTACTTTAACTTAAAAATGGTTTTATCAAAAGTTCTTGGCCCTATCGATGGACCATCGAAGCCCGTGAGCTACGGTTTAAGACCACAAAAAAATGTTTATATTGAATATTTTACTTTTCTAATTAAATTATAAAGATTGGCTGTGTACATTTACGGGGAAGAATTGAGGCCTTCGTATGTTTTCAGTTGAAATAGAATCGTGTGGCAGATAGATACGGTTCTGGGCTGTCGAATTACGATAGCTGTCTCGCAATCACAATTTCACGCCGCTTTACATTACGTGAGCTTATAACAGCAGGGTTGCGATTACGTATGATAGCTAAAGTAATGAACAAGAATACGAGCTTAGACGTATTCTTGGTAAAAAGCGTTGCTGGTACAGTTCCCGTTGTCGTTTGGCGAGTCGGGGTGTTCCTGTGGCTCCATTCCGTTTGTACGTAACTCGTCGCGAATCTATAAAAAATACAGAACACTTTTAGTTCTTTTTTTTTTATACAACCAAGTGACGAGACGTGTGAGACGTTGGCTTGGTGGTAAGCGTCACGCCTGCCACGAACAGTAGCAGTACTAGAATTGTGAACTTGCGAATACAATCCTGCGCTGCACTATACTGCACTCGTCATCCTGACATATCAGATGTTAAATCTCTTCATACCCAGTAATTTCTCTGGTAACATTGCACTACTGCTTGGCGATTGAATAACTGACAAAGGTGTGGTACTTCCCCAGGTGGAATCTGCAGTAGAGTCCTACCACTACAAAGTTTTAATCTATGCCTAAATTATTAATCAAATGACTTCCTTAGCTGTTTATTTAATAAAAAAATACTATATAATTAGGTAGGTATATTTATTCACCTTTTCTACCTGACGCATGACTCTCAACATGTTTAGTCCAGCTAAATTCTTTAGCTCCTGAACACTCCACTGTCCACTTCGCAGGAGTTCAGCAAATAACTCTGGGTACTTGGATACGTCTTCTAGTCCTCTGGGAACCCTGGAATTTCAATTGACGTAGGTTTAAATCGATTTAAGTTCCTTTTTTATACGAATGCTCTGGAGGGCTGTTAAATTACGTAAGTAGATATCATGTCAGGTTCTGGCTCCTGACATCGAAATTGTTTGAAAAAGGGGTCATCTAAGAAAAAAACAACCCTATATTAACGGCTAGATAAAAACTCGTAGTTTAATTGCCTACAAGTTTTTATTTTATCTTGTTTGTGCTGTACTCAATACGCACTATACTAAATATGAGAAAATAATAATAGGCTTTAAAAAAAATACAATCGACTTCAACTTCGAATACCTGGATGACGTCTTCATATTTTCTAATAATTTTGGTTTAAAAACCAAACTACTGAAACGATTTCGATAAAATTTATATGGGACCACCTCTGAAGTATTACCTACCGAACAAAATCAGTTCATAATTGACCTCCCATTAGGTGGACCGACGACATTGTAAAAGTCGCGGGCAACTGGTGGATGCAAATGGCAGGTTGTTTGAAATGTGGCGGTCTAAGGGGGAGGCCTTCGTTCAGCAGTGGACGTCTCCGGGCTGATGGTGATGATGAATTGGCGGAGTAATCGCGTAACATAAATTAAAAAAATAACATACAGTCGAATCGAATAGTTAAATTAGTAACTAGTTATAGTAAAACACTGTAGTTTCTATTAAAATACAATCAGCTGTTATAGGGTTGAGTGAGCACTATTATCAACCGAGTTCACAAATAGAGGTTCTTAATTCGACTGTGTTTTTTTTTGTATGGTAGATACGCGAGCTTTGACGATTTTTTGTTTGTTTGGGAGGTCATTGGTCCCATATTACCGAAATCGGTTTAGTAGTTTGGTATTCAAATCAAAATAAATGGAAAAAAAAACATCCAGGTACCCTAATCAAAATTGAATTCGTTGTTTTTTTTTTTATACTTGTTTATAACACTGTTTTAAACTATCACGGTTGTTTACTAAAGTTCTATTATTATTTACGGGATATTTCCCGTGATTATACACATAAATATACCGGTAAATATCCCGTAAATAATAATAGAACTTTACTTGTTTATAGCCTACACATTATAGGTACATAATTACACAAAAATATACGGGCCCGAATCAAGTCTAGACCAGAGCCATAAAACCATCTGTTATTTGTATTAATAGATAAACATTGATACAAACTGAATTTACCTTTATTGACACTAAATAGGACTTAAATTATCAGACATAATTCCTATACGGCCACTTGACTTCGGCCCGTTTGGGAACCCTCAAGGCTCGACCATTAGGGCTAGAATTTATTTTTTAAGCTTAATGTTTCCATTGGTTTTAGCGAAAGGCTTTGTTAGTTGAAAATGCTTTCTATTTTAAGGTAACCGGTCGAGAAATGTCACAAGAACTCGGACATACAAACACGGTAGGGTAAGAGTTCCGACTTCCGAGTCCTATTGAGCCTTTGCTATTTGTCCCGGAATTTGTATCCAATATTGGTCATCAGCCATAAAAGGCCCACTGCTGGATGGAGGCCTCCCCTTTAATAAAGTTACCATAATCCCCACGCTTGGCAGGCGGCTATAGGGAAACTCAGAATGCTTACTACCGTTAACCGAGAGGACACTGCTGCCCGTTCTCCAGTGGATGTTGTAGTTTAAAGACATACTCAGGTCCCATATACCAGGTTGGTTGTATTCAATGTTAATTATTAATAAATAAATAGTAATTAGTGTCCCTTTGTCATTTTTAAGTGTTTCTACCAGGAGATCAGAATAATTTACAGTGGTATACGCTGAATAATGTACCATACCTGTTCACGCCATCGAAGTCTCCACCAACGCCTACATAGTCAGCGCCAATCATCTTCTTAATGTAGTGGAAATGTTCTGAAAACAACAAAACGTTTTGTTTTGTTATTTAATTTAATTTAAATATCTTCTTGTTTATAAGCTGTTTTGACCGAATAACGGGCGGGCTCAAAGATGCTCACAATTTGAAAGTTAAAAAATAAAGAGCGCCATTGTAGTGACGCCAGAAAGTTCTCTTGTTATTTACCAAAGTTAAGGGCACCAGCTATGGTCATGGGCAAGTGTATCACATCACATCAACAGCCGGAAGACGTACACTGCTGGACGAAGGCCTCTCCCTTAATAGGGAGGGGTTGCCATAAAATCCCCACGCTTGACAGGCGGCTTGGGGATCGCAGAATGCTCACCACCGTTAACTACGAGGACGCTGCTACCCGTCCTCCGGCGGTTCTGGATGCAGTTTTAGGACATACCCAGGTCCCAAAAGGCAAGTGCAAGCGTATAAAGCGCCTTATTTGTCTAATTACTTACTACAAAATGCGTTGATTAAACACAAGTCAAATTGTGTATTCAATCGAAGAGTGCATGCCATTTTAAACATTATGATGATCTAGGAAGCAGCGGGCGCTACGTACGTGATGTTTCACTCAATGTAATTAAGCCTTCCACGCAACAAACACGTGTCACAGACACAAATGTAGTTGTAGCGTGGACCTACGCTTTTTTGGAATAGCACCTGTGTCTACAAACCTTCGGATTTGATTTGGGCTGACAACAGGGAACGCGTCTGACCAACGCGAATAAAAAAGATAATAGAATACAATTATTTCCTTATCTTTTGTTCTCATGGCGAGCTGTTGGATCTGCACGTTATAAATTGAAAAATAATTTATGAAGTGTTAAAGAAAAGACAGTCTATGTTTTTAAATCTTAAACAGTAAGAAAAATTATGACCCCTGGCAGGACTTGAACCTGTCTACGAGTAATCTCTAGGTTTCCAGCCCAACTGATTTGCCAATTAAGCTACAGTTTCTGCCTTAAACGGCATAATTTTGAAACCGTTCAAGCTATCAACTAAAGCGTTGGTGACGCCATCTGTGTAAATAAAGCATAATATTTTATTGTATAAATTACCGTATCTATGTCCGCGATTTTCATGATTGTTTTTACATTTCTGAGTTTAAAGTAAATTTTTCGTTGAGCAATGCGTTACAATAGTTACGTAGCGCTCGTGGCGTAGCTTGTCTAGGTGATTCTAAACGATCAACAATGTTGTTTTATGATGCAGTTTTAGGACATACCCAGGTCCAAGGTATGCTTAGTACTATTATTTCTTCTGTGGTATGAGTAAGAATATGATAATTTATTTTGAAATGTTAATACGCTAGATGACTGGTTTTTTTTATTGCCCTATTAAAATGTGGCCCCTAAATATAGCTGATTAATGAAAAGAAAATGAAAATCTGATCAAAAATAAGCAACTTATAAGCATTTTAATATCATGCTAGGCAAAGAGGCGAAACAGCAAGTCATGACGACACTTCTCTGTACGCCATGTAAACTATACTCGTATTCTGACAAATAAGGCGTGACGTCATTTTTTGTTTTATGGGAAAGGGACAGAGTTATCTATAACAAAAACTTTAAACGCTCATATATCAGAATATTATTAAACGATTAATATTATTTTTTCATTATATATACTATATTTGCTTAAATTCTTCATGTAAGCTATTGGTTTCAACGATATAAATATCAGTCATCTACCCTATTGTTCTAGAAAAGATGAAATTATGTTCGAATTAGTTCAGATTAAAGAGCAGATGAGCACTCAGTCTTACGTAAATGAATTTGATGGAGAATTTAACATAATTCGTTATACAGTTGCGTTCAATGTAAAACACGTTTCTGGTTCAATAGTTATCGAACTTTATCAATCATGGCCAAGTTTCATAGTTTCACGTTCATAGTTAGGAACTATCTCCGGCAAAGTTGTTATGTTCTGGTATTTCCACAGATTATAATAATACTAGCTGCGCCTCCCAGTTTCACCCGCGCGATGATGAAAAATGGTGATGATGATGACGATGAACAGTAATCTGTATGTTATTCCGCTATCTCTATTCAGAGTTTGTTCAGCAGTTTTGGCGTGAACAACTTTTACTATGGGGCCAACCCTGAAATCGCGAAAAAAATATCTATTGTTCCAAGGTCAATGAACTTTTTGTATGGAACAAGTGAATTATTTTCACGTTTTCAAGGTTGGCAGATTTTATATTTGTAGGTAACAAATATAAAATCTGTAACAAAAATGTTCAACAATACTGAAGGATATGACTGTATGTAGGTACTCATCATTATGAGCAACTTTTATTATGGAGCCAAGCTTGAAATCTTAAAAATAAATCAGCTGTTCCATACAAAAAGTTCATTGACCTTGGAACAATAGATATTTTTTTCGCGATTTCAGGGTTGGCACCATAGTAAAAGGTGTTCATAATGATGAATACATACATACCCTTCAGTATTGTTGAACCTTTTTGTTAGACATAAGCATTTATTAACTACAACAAACCACAAAGACTACTTAGCCTACTACACAACAAAAAACAAAAGGATTGTATCCAGACCGATGAAAGTATAGAGAAAATCCAAATGCTCAAACCCACTACCGTCGGCAGCGTACCCAGCTTACTGGCGGCATTGCCAAGCTGGATGCAATGCTTATGCGTTGGGCCAAATAAACGCCAGCATTTTGACCACGCGTCGCGTCGACCAGGCGCTCGGATATGTTTTTGAAAAGATGATGAGCTCCTGGTCCCCACGGACCTAATGTCTTAATACCAAACGGCTCAAATATGTAACCTCTGCCGAGGTTAGCATATTTGCGCCGCTTGTGCTGCTCCGCCGAATTTGCCGCTGCACCAGCCCTACTCTGTGTCATACATTTTATACATGCGTATACATACTGACAAACTTTCGCATTTATAATATTAGTTTGACTATACTAGAACTTTATCTTTGGTTCCTAAGAGAGAGATAAGTTTAGGTCAAGCTTAGGCCTAAACTACAGTAGTTTAGGCAAAGAAAGTTTTGGATTACGTTAATAATGTAAAGGCTGTCAGAATAGTCTTTCCCATTCTCTTATTTCTACAAGAGTAAAAAGTAAAGTAAGCAACGTATGAAAACGAGTTAGAATTATTGTGCAAAGAAATTAATAGTTCTTTCTAGAAAATTTACTATAACCTTGTACCACAGAAAACGATTACTAGGTACAGAAGTTCACTCCGTAAAAAAACCACAATATGTGTATGCAAATAGAGTACAAATTAGCTTGCACTTAATATTTCTTATTGTAGTTTTGACACGTTTTTTATAGGAGTAAATCTTCTGTACATACCTAGTACCTATTAAGTTTTTTTAAGTTTTTTTGTCCCTTAATTATTGGCCTCACACTTTGTGCATTCTGCCAGTGTCAAGGATAATAAATATGAATTTTCAAGTTAATATAGTATAATCAAGTCAAATATGTCATGAAATCACAGTTAGTCACACGAAATTAGTCATAGTCGAGTCCAAATCATGCCCTAGTAAAGTTGCGGGTACTTTTTATTTTTTTACTTTACTATGTGCTTTTACGGAGTTTTGAAAACAACACGAAAGTACACGTTTCACCACATTATATCACTTGCCCACACTCGTGCGTGTAATTCAACACTCAATGAATAAAACACCACCATTTATAATCATTAATTCGCGAAAAAACACTATATCAAGAAAATTATAGAATGCAGCGACATGATTTTTCCGTGTTCCCCCCAAAACTCTTTATATAAAATTTTCTTTTACGTAAGAATAAAAAATGCTCAGTAATCAAATTTAAGCTAAGGACAGCTGCAAAATTATTCTCGGAAATTACTAAACGCTGACTAAAAGAATTTCAAAGCTAGGGTTCAATAAAAAAATTAGGCCGCTCTATTGGGCAGCATTAAAATTCAGATTAAAGAATGATTTTGCACTTATATAAAACTGCGCAAACTTAAAATACTGTTTTTTGATAGTTTCGTATTTTTTGGATCTAAACTATATTTTTGCAACCATGTGTATACCTTTTGTTATTCTTAACGATTTCTCGCAATGTAATTTTCTTAAGTAACAGATATATTATATTTTTTTTATCTCGAAGTACGAATTTATAGCAGCGCTCGGTATTAAATTTTCAATCAACATTTTTCCCACTATCCTATAAAAACATTTGAGACAAAGAGTATGTCTGTTATTCCTTTGTGTTATTCCAGTCTACAAAAGCTGCTGCCAAATTTCATCTAAATCTTTCAACCGTTACAAAGATTCGTTTAAAAGGAACAAATATAGTAAAAGAGAAATAGTTATATATGCCTATAATAATATCTCCAGGTTATATACTTAGCAACCGCACATAAGAAATCTTGACAAGAACCGTCGAATAACTTTAGATTGAGTTTCTAAAGTTCCTAACAAACCTAACCGATCTATAATTGCAATGAAGTAGTTCATATTGATTAATTCTGAGGAATTTGAAAAACTTCGTGGATATTATAGCAGTAGACCATACGAAAAAAAAAAAAGGACAACAATAGAATTGCGCCTTTCTAAATGTCAGACATCTTTTTTTAGGGGAGGTATTTTCAAGAAAAGTTCAACAAGTTTGTGTTGGCGAGGCAACCTACTAGTTTAAAATTTGGAAACCTACTTATAATTTCAAGGAGCACAATGCAGTAGTAACCTATAAATATTAAATTGTAGTCCGAAAGCAGTAAACATATAGCTTAGTTACCGTAAATACGAAACCCCTGGCTTGGGTCGGCCCGTATTGAAATATCCAAATAGTTGGCCAACTAGATAGAATATTAATCCGGTACATAAACAACGCCGGTAGATTGTCCAACTTGCGACCCCTGTAAAACTTTCCGGGGTCCCAATCCGCAAAATAGGGTAATTCTACTCTCTCCAAGAAAATAAGTACTTACTTTAAAATGTTTATCTCGTGGTAAAGAACAGAAGTTTTCATTTCAAAATATACAGGTTTAGTCATAATCAGTTAGCATCCTTTTAAATGCATTATATTATGTATATCAAAACAAACAACTTTTACTAGCGGGCCAACATTGAAATCGCAAAAAAAAGCTGTTCCATACATTTTGCCCAAGGCCGATGAACTTTTTGTATGGAACAGCTGACATTATTTTTCGCGATTTCAATTTTGGCCCCATAGTAAAAGTTGTTTGTTCTGATGTACAAAATATGCCCTTAAAAGGATGCTAACTGATTAGGACTAAGCCTGTACTCGTATAGATATTATTTACAAATAGTACCTACGCAAACTAGACTATACTACAATTTGAATCACCAAGAATTTAATCATCAAGAATAATTTCGTCAAAGGACTATAAAATGAGACTTTAATTTGGTCATACTTATTTATTTACTGCATTTTTATACTATACTTTATACTATACGTTAGTTTAGCCTGCTTTGTGACAATTGCAGCATCGGAGAATGAAAATGCAATGGGACGGGTGAAGGAATTCATTGTCACTTCGAAACAATGGTGTAAGAATTGGGTCCCAGTTGGTTAAGCTACGGAATATTTATTGAAAGCACAATGTTTGCTAGAATGACCGCATAAATACGAAGGGTTGGACCTTGAAACACAGAGTGTATGGAAATAATAATCTGGATGCGCAATAATTCTATAAAATCGTGTCGTCGTAGTCGTCGTGTAGACGACTACACGACGACTACGACGACATTAAGAATGCGTTTATAGTCATATACGTCAAACCCTTTCAACGTTTTTAATGATATAAAATCAGTGCATAATCTGCATATAGTTAGTCAGTGAAATTACTGAGAATAACTTAGTACAATAGCTTAGAAAAAATATATAGTCATTCCTAAAACTGACATAGCCTATAATCCGGGTGACGAGCGCAGTGCAGCGCATGATTGTATTCGCAAGTTAACAATTCTGGCTCTGCTACTGTTAGTGGCAGGCATGACACTTACCACCAGGTGAAAGTCTTGCTCGTCTCATCACGTGACAGTAAAAAATATATGATAAAACTTGCTTAGATCAAAATGATATCTTTGCTAAGCCTTTGTAATCATATTCTCAACTATTTCACCGGCTGCGGTTTAAAAAAATGTTTGCACAGCAAAACTTTGAATACTATACTCGAACTACGGGACCCTAAAAACCTTAACTACCACCACAGTTTAACAACCAACAGTATGCTATTTGTAACTCAAACAGCGTAAAACTTTTCCCTAGCTCTACAGCTAGGAGATAGGCGTTTTCTAACAAAACTAGGTACATTGAAGGCTACCAGCGCATTGTTTGAACTGTTACGTGTAATGTTAATTCTTCTGACCATGCGAGAGACTAGTAGCGCAGTGAAAGCATGACTACTTTTTTTTGTTGTATAATTTACTGCACTTTTTAATTTTGTCTTTTGTTGTTAAAGCCTTCGATAACATTGCTTGCTAAAGATCTAAGGCAACTCAAGATTATGGCAACTCAACCTTAGATATTTTATCCTAGACAAAATGAGATGAATTACAACGTGTAATTATTTATGAGTTTGAAGCAAATCTCATGATGTTTCATACAAAATATAAATTACCTTGCAACTAAATCCTTATTTCCCATGACCCTTTCATTCCTTTGTTCGTTGTTCCGTTGTTTGAACAATTGAAGTTCAAAATTTGACATTACATTGAACGTGAACAATGATAGGTAAGCGTGCCAATCCGGTGCAAGAACTGCTCTTCTCGTAAATCATGCAACTCACCGGCGACATCTGATAGTGTTGCGTTTGGTGAGCACTTGACAAACTCCGGGTAGAAGTTTACCATGATGATGCCACCGTTTTCTTTCTGCAACAAAACATAGTATGATTATTATGTAAAGTGCCGTCACAGAGTAAATAATAGTTTCTCGATCCAGGAAAGCTCAATGTTAGAAACTGGTTGGTGGATACTACCTTCATCTATGTAAAATTCATAAATCGACCAAAAACTAAAAAAAATTAAGAAGCTTATAAAGGTCTTGATTGCTTTTAAATTACTCAAGTCAACCCCTCCTGGTAAGAGGGAGGTCTTCGTCCAGCAGTGGACGACTTCTGGCTGATGATGATGACGATGACTGAAGACTGAATGATTTTGCGCCCTACGCTTGTCTTTAGACAAGGTGTGCGAGAAGATGACAAGAGCTCAAAAGATCTCCGTTGCTGCTCTTGTGGAGATGTTACTTAAATAGGTACAGATCTTGATTGAACTTACCAAAGTCTGTATGATATCGTCCGGCACGTTACGGTTATGGCAACATAGCTTAAAGGTTGTGGAGTGCGAGAAAATGACAAGAGCTCAAAAGATCTCCGTTGCTGCTAATGTGCTGATGTTACTCGAATAGGTAGGGAGTCTAAAATGTCCGCATTAAGCAATTCCCCTAAAAGCAGTTCATCTTATTATATGAATTCTTAGCATAATGAATTATAAAAAGTTGCTCTCGAGTAACTTCTAACGAATCTGCTAGTTGACTTTATGCAATTCATCTTTCATCGACCATTTTACGACTTTCTATAGAAAACTGTCAAACTAATGAATTCCGTAATAGAATCATTTGCAAAATAATATTATGAATTGGCGCTTAAGTGACCGTTTTACGATTTGCGAAACGAATCATCATAGGATCATATGCAGAATTGCTAAACGCGGCCATATACATAGCCCCCCAGATCTTGATTGAACTTACCAAAGACTGAATGATATCGTCAGGCACGTTGCGCTTGTGGTTGCACAGACTGTAGGCCGAGGAGTGTGAGAAGATGACAGGAGCTCGCGAGATCCTAATTGCTGCCCGAGTGGTGTTATCACTAACGTGGGACAGGTCTACTATCATCCCAAGCCGATTCATCTCCTTCACCACTTTCTGTTGACAATTGAAAACGATAATCAAATAGCAATCAATCTATTGGTGATATTTTCAACATCGCGGTTTGAACCTGGGTTAGTTTAACACAGGATAGAGGCAAATAGCACAGTAAGAAAAAGCGTCTGCCCAAAAGTAAGAGAAGAAAGCCTGTGGTTAGTAAGGATTGTTTAAGGTTTCGCGTTTTAAGCCGCATTTAAAGGATCGTGATATTTCTTATACGTACTACACAGGTGACATAATGGTATACATTTCCTATGCCTCCATTACATCAACTAGACCACAATCTCAATTAGCTTTTAATATAAACAAGCAGTCCTATGTAAATGTCCCAAGAACTCCAATTTCAAAATTTACTTTCACTTTTTAATTACTTAAATTGTCCTCTTATTATTAAATTCTCAAAAAAACATACAATGTTGTTTTCTTTCACATTTATGTTCTTTGTTTGTACAGCTTTTATCTCATATTTGCAAATAACCTAAGGTAATTTAATATCAATAACAACGGCTATTCATACGTACCTACGGCCAAGATTTATAGCGGTCCGTTTCCGTACCTCCCAGCCGAGCGTTTCTCTTGGAAGCGATCGCAAATCACCATTTTATCGATAGAAATAAACAAGGCCTGTAGACTAATTTACAAACGCCGACAGACGACTCGGCTACGACCGGTGCTACGACACGCGACTCTACTTGAGTATCGCGACGACATACTCAACAGTATCACGTGAACGATGGGCATCTAGAAATACTGGGATACGCGTATCAGTAATACTGAGCCGAAAGGAGGTAATTGTACTCATCATTGTTTGCAATTTTGACTTTGAGTCCAACATTGACATGGCGAAAAAAAACAGTTGTTCCATATTCTTTGTCGAGGATGAATGGCATTTATCTATGGAGCACCTGATTTTTTGGCTCAGTGATACCCATTGGCGGTAGATTCACGGAAGATGTATTATACGATGATACAATAAATCTTAACTTTACGGCAAAATATTCACCTCCATTCCTTCGGTGCGCGGCACTTTAAGTATAAATAATTAAGTCTGCCTTACAGCTCAGTTGGTGGTATCAAATTTACTGCCTGTCTACCTTCAGAGCTGTAGGGCGGGAGTTTGATTCCCACTTAGGACAAGCATTTTTGTGGCGAACATAGATGCTTATTCTGTATCTCGGTGTTATATGTATGTTAGGTAAGTATTTACAAAGAAATCTTCGCAATATTTATTTATTTATAATAATTGTGTCAACTTCCCCTCATTGTAAAATATTTGTTAACTGTTTTGACAGCAACTTGCAACTTGTTTGAAAGCAATTATGATATACAGCCAACGTGCCGCAAAATTGATGTGTTGACTTGAGGCCAATCCGCTACCACAAATAATAGACTTTACGTAACACATGGTTGTTACGTCTATAATTGTAGTCGTGGGCTGTAAAGATTCGTTTTGTATATTAATGAAGACTGGGTTTACTTACATCGGAACTAATGGCCTATCTCATTCGGCAGAATAGCAGTATCTACGAATGTGTAGGCATAATGGCACAGGCTAAATAGCCCTACCAGCTAGTAAGGACTATCGTTACCACATTGTACGCAAGATAGTGGTTATAGCACCTATTAGGAGTATACAAGTAGAATAATCATTTACGTATAAACATCAAAAAGAAGCAGCATAAAAAGTTGATAACCCGGCAATAGGGCCAAAAGTAGGGCTTTCGTTTTTCTGTGGAACCAATTTTTTTTAGGCTTTAGTTCATGGGTCTGAACTTACTACAAATATAGCTGTCTCTTTCATAGCAGTCTATGAGATAAGACCTGCTATATTTTAGTATGTTTAGATTGTCAATTGTAGCCTTCAAAATTGTATTAATTTTATGGTTATCAAAATTGTTGTAATCGAATTGTTGTGGCTGCAGATCGCCTGATCTTTATACATTTGAGTGTTGGAGCCACTCTCAAATTTTTTAATCCAAATAAACATTCAGTCTTTAATTGTTGTAGTTGTCTCACTTTTAAACACCTTTACTGATAAATTGGTAGCACTGTACAACGTGAGCAAGATTTAAACATCTATTTACACAAGTATTTCTTAAATAAAAAGTCGCAGCAGTTTCAAAACGATCGCCATTGCATTTAAACTCTTACAGCTATGGAATAAGGAGAAAATTTCGCTCTTACCTCTCCAAATTCGGTGAGTCCATTGGCCGCGGGTGGTTCATTCGCAGAGTCGGCCCTACGAACAGACAATACAAATAAATGCTGAAACAAAGCAATGGAAAGTCGTTCGCTTTTGTGCGCTGAGCATTTCGCCAGGCTTCGGACGTTCTAGACTTATTACTATGCGAGCTTTTCCATCTACTAGTACTTTGACGGTTCGACGTAGCACGCACATAAAACAAAAGATTTAAAAAAAAGTGTGATTTGGTGTTTAAACAGTGATTTATAATTAATATTAAACTGACAGTTGTCTCTTAGTAAAATAAGATCTAAGTATAAAGGGACTTCATTTTGAATCGTACGCAAAGTTTCGCATGCGAGTGGAGCTGACTTTCGTACCATATTGAACCTTATTTCAAACAATATTGACTGCCATATAGCTCAGCGGTAGCGTGTCTGCCTTCAGAGCTGTAGGGCGTGGGTTCGATCCCCACCAAGGGCAAACATTTATGTGACAAACATAAATGTTTGTTCTGTGTCTGGGTGTAGAATACATAAGTATGTATTTACAAAAAAAAAATGTATATAAGTATTCTATCAGCTATCTAGTTTCCATAGCTTTGCTTAGTTTGGGGCTAGATGGCGCTGTGTGAACAAATGTCCTGCGATATTTATTTATTTTTATTTATTTATTTTAATATCGTTTGAAGGTCGGATCCGCTCGCATGCGCACATCTTGCGTACGATTCAAAAATAAGGCCTCAGACCTGTTCATAAATGTTAGTGATTCTGATTGTGAACGTGCGCGAGCGGGAGAGCACATGGCGCGTATGAGTTGGTACGACCGGGATGGCATGCCATCACAATCAGTTGACGAACATCCTTGATAGGGGGTGCTGGTTCTGTTTACTTGTACTGTCACTTACTAATACTAAGAACTAATTAGTACGTTTACACGAAAGGTACTAGGAAACAGTTACGAAGCCCCGTGTAATCCAGTCATTATAGTCTACATAAACGTTTTCCATCTATTTATAATAGGCTGGTTTCTTTTTATTGTTCTATTAAAATGTGGCCCATAAATATAGCTGCTTAATGAAAAGAAAATGAAAATCTGATCAAAAATAAGCAACTTATAAGCATTTTAATATCATGCTAGACAGAGAGAAGATACAGAAAATCGTGACGTCACTTCTCTGTACGCCATATAAATTATATTCTAACAAGTGAGCCGTGACGTATTTTTTTGTTTTGTGGGAAAAGGACAGAGTTGCCTCTAACAAAAACTTTAAATGGTCATATATCAGAACATTATTAACCGATTTAAATAATTTTTTCGATAAACATACTATATTTACTTAAATTATTCATCAAAACTATTGGTTTCAACGATATAAACATCAGTCATATACCCTATTGAAGACTTGCAAATTGTATTTAATTGGAAATACAGACTCCGGCAGAGTTCCAAAACTTCGCTGTCCGCATGAAAAAAGAGATTTGTAAATCAATTTTGTATGAAATTTGATAGTATCCCTTCTTTTGTATTCATTGTCCTTCAGTCTAGTTCGGTATCAATTCAGTGCATAGTGGCGTAGATGTGGGTGGAATATTAAACAAATTGTTTGTGTGATAAACCATATAAGAGATACACGTGGATCTCATATGCTAGACAAACAACTCTATTATGACCCAATAGGCATGCAACCATCGATATGTAAATGTACTAGTACATATTTTATATATCGATGTATGCAACAGTTGTTTTTTTTGCATTTTCAGAGTCCCATTGTCAGAGCTCTTTTTTCGGCTTAGCACTACTGGTCCATTTAACCCTATACATACAGTTACTGAACTCAAAACTGTAAATTCTAGAATACGAGTAAAGTTTCAGCGACGTATCTTAAACCTTTGGGTGTAATCCAAGATCTCGGTTACAAAATCTTAAACCTCTCGTTTTAACATTTTGTTGAGTAAAATCGTCTACACGAAAATGCGATGTTACATACCGTTGATTTTACGATAACACTCAGCTTTCATGGAGTTTTCGAATACCCTTTCTGAAATTCGGTAGCAAAATACTGTGATACTCCAGCTTGTGAACTAGTTTCAAAACCTATATAAACGACAAACTAGTTTTTTTTTAAATAAGTTTATTGAAGGGAGTTTCAAATTTGCATTGATAGTACAATCGTACAAAAATTATAAGTTTAAAACTTTGCCTCGCGGAATCAGTCTGGCGACGCTGCCAGCATTTTGGGCAAATTATCAGGGTATAATTAGAGGTTTGTTGCCTATAGATACTTTAAAGATCTTTATTTATTATATAAATTAGTAGTATTTAAGTTTTTACGAAGATTAGTATTTAAACAGATTTATAATTAACAAACTAGAAAAAATATTTACCATGAACCTATAAATAATAATAAATTAGAACTAATTAGATTGTATGTAATTTGTTTTATTTTAGTTAATACAGGCACATATTCAGAAAAAAAATATCGTACATTAATTTCTACATTGAATTTATATTTTATAATGATGTTAACACTGGTAGGTATTCGTAACTTCGATCACATTTCTGGTCAAGTTAAAGAATTTATAAAAAAATAAAAAATTCGTGATGTAACATTGTAACGCTGCATTTTTAAATATTTTCTATTTTTATCTTGAAATAAACATGGAATGTGCAAGCGAGAGAGTTAAAGTGCTGTCAAAGGGACTTTGCCTGTTATGTCACCGCTGAGCTATAAATTATGTGACGTATATAACCCAAAGGCGCTGGTATGGATATTCCGCATAATAAAGGATAACTGCCCCACAGGTGTAAAACATTTTACAGCATAGTATAAAGTTAAATGCCTAAGGTACAAACATCATTTTACACCTCATAAAAATTACCCTTATTTTCCCGGCTAACGTGAAAATATGCTTTAGAAGACGACCCGCAAACGCGTTATAACATAGACCTTTTTTAACCGCTTTTTAGCATAAACCGGTAAAAACCCTTTATTCATTTTCTAGTAATTTTGTTTCGTTAATAAGTTAAGAGTCATAAATATTTTAGTGCCCATCCCAAGTAAGTGTACTTTGAGCTTAACGAAATAGTTGTGTCGTGAAAACAGTATGTAGTAGTGCAATTTTTTTAAGGCTTATGATATTTCTCAAACGCAGGTGGTCTAGTGATCAATTTTCCCATAAATGAACTAGACCAAAATATCACATGCCTTTACTTTCGCACGGCCCGCACCTGGGGACCAATTCTCAAAAGATGAGATGCAACCCCATCTGGATAAAAATCTCTAACTTCGACTTTTCGTATTCTCAACTCTATAATTGGTGCATTTTACACAAAGCGCCATCTAGCCCCATACTAAGCAAAGCTTGTAAACTCTATCTTTCGAGATATTCACGATTGCTAGCACACGAGATACATCGAGTGGTTGGTGGTAGTCGAGATGCTAATGAGGTGCGTGTCGCGGCTTTCAAGCTTCGATTTGTTGCTCTTTAGTGTTATTTTGGTTACCATTTTGATTGACATTAGGCTAGGTTACGCTTCTAGGCGAGCAATTAGTCTACTTTTTGGATTTCATAGTCTACGCCGTTGGATACACTCTTTTTTGGATCAATTACAAAGAAAATAACTTTTTCATCACACTTGCAAGTGCATCTTATTGCATCGGTTTTATGCTCATAATCCAAGCTATTACGCACGCGTGCTTTTTACTTTACATTGCGGCACATGGTGCTATAATAGGTATATCCCGGTAAAGTCAAGTTTGTACGTGACTGCAATTAGACGTACGTATACGAAGCACTCTTAATATAGCCGGGTAATACTTACAGTTTTTTTGTAATACCAACAAATAGTTCTTATGCCGCTGAAGTAAATGTCAACCTGCGCGCGCATTACTGATTTGGGAGCCATTTTCCGCAAATGTTTGTTGACGTTTTCGCTGTGTGGTTGATTATTATCAAAAAAAATATGTTTTTTCCTCGCAAGTGTGACGAAAACAGTCGTATGAAACTCTTGTGCTATGATCGCCTGCGGCTCGCGCGCATAATACCGCCCCTAGTGTAATGACCAACATAGCACACTTGTATCATTATGTACTATTAGCCTTCACCTAATTTACTAAGCACTGACCATCTATCGTGTCGTCTGAGTATCTATCGTAAGTAGATATATCCACAGGATATAACCTTAGCGATCGGTAATTATTGCTTTTTTGCTGTAAGTAATTATGTTGTATTTTTTTTGCAGAGGCCCGCGCTATCGTTTACGTTTCTTTTCTCATAAATACACTGAACTGCTGAAGAACGATGCATGATTTATTGATACCTAGGTTTATATTTACATTTTTTCACATATTGTCAGTATAATAATAAGTATGAACTTGTAAATTACACTTACAACACTTACAATTATTACTTGTTAATTACTTAGTTACATTATATCGATTTCACCGGTGTTCCGTAAACACAGTCGAGAGATATGGAACGAAATTTGAATGAGAAGTGTCCATCTCATCTCGAGTTTGATTGAGAATGCCAAATGGTTTGTTTTTGTGAGATTTTCATGCGAGTTTGAAGACTAGAAATCGATATAAATATGTCATATTTGAGAATTGGCCCCGTGTTCGAAATGTTTGTGCACACTGCGCTACGATAAAATATCACACATCAACAGCCGGAAGACGTCCACTGCTGGACGAAGGCCTCTCCCTTAAGGAGGTGTTGCCAAAATCCCCACGCTTGGCAGGCGGCTTGGGGATCGCTGAATGGTTACCACCGTTAACCGAGAGGACGCTGCTGCCCGTCCTCCGGTGGGTCTGGATTTAGTTTTAGGACATACCGATAAAATATCATTAGAAGATAATTACTAAGTTTTTTGGTACCTTGGCGTAAAAATAATGGCGATGCAATTATCAAATTAAAATCAAAATACATATACTTTCAGATATACACTATATACTTGGATCAATTCCATATAAGAAATCCATTAATTATTATTTATTCTATTATTTGATTAACATTAATTAAATATCATACTTACTTTCACTTATTTAATTATTATTATTTCAGCAATAACCTGATGTGATCGAGCAGAATAGAACAGTCGAACTTATCTGTTAAGCTTTCAGAATACAGTCTATAAAACAGAAAGTAAAACCGGAAATTATAGATACTGATAAAATAACTTAATTACCATTGAACTCGATACAGTAGTTGGCTGCAGCTCAATTAATATATCTACTGCAAATATAGCTTAACATCAAACGATTTAGTGAATTCGAGCGTCCGTTTATTTGTGTATTAACAAGCTACGCTATAAAATGAAGTGGCTTCGATCCTAGTTATTGCAATTAATATAAATTAATAAATCCCCCATACGATCAATTAGATAGACACCATTGACAGGTCTGTAAACTAATTATTATCTCCATTCTAAGAAAAAAAAAACATCAAGGGTGTATGAAATGAAAATTTATTACTACTTTTTACTTAGAAGACGTAGGTAGTTGGTTCTAATTTTTCCACCAAGATCGAGCCAAGGCACTTGTTAGTTTTTTTGTCGGATGCTTCCGTAGCTCTCCCCGTCCACATCGAATCTCGAATGCACTAGATAAACATTGTAAGTATTTTGCCGTCCGTCGCGGAAGTCTTCGTTGCACTAGAAGACCCCTAAGAAAAATCCGATGCCTGAAAATCTTTTATTACTGTCTTTTGACTACCTTACAGCTCAGTTGGTAGCATGTCCGCCTTCAGAGCTGTAGGGCGTGGGTTCAATCCCCACCCAGGGCAAACATTTATGTGACGAACATAGATGTTTGTTCTGTGTCTGGGTGTAATATGTATATACAAAAAAAAAGAAGTATATAAGTATTCTATCCGCTATCTGGTTTCCATATTACAAGCTTTGCTTAGTTTGGGGCTAGATGGCGCTGTGTGAAAAATTTCGACCGATTTTTATTTTATTATTTGTTTATTATTTACATCATAACATATATGTAAAAAAAATTGAAAAAAAATGTAATAAAGAATCTGACGCAAAAGTATAATATAACTCAAGAATATTCCTAGCACGCACGATAAAGCTCAGAAAATGTTGATACTTTCCTCAGCTCCTCAGAGATTGTCCATCAAAAAGCCGATCGTATTTCCTCGAGGTTTGCGTAAACTACCGAACGTAAAAAATTTCATACTCATAAGGGCCAAATGGTTTTCTAGACACACCGTGCTAAGAGATGCATTAATTTTAAGTATAAGTAATCTTGATTAATATGAATTTCGATTGCGCATATAAAGTTTGCTGTGTAAAACAATAACACATTGCATAGCTTAAGGCCTCGATCTATTCCTTTCTAATAGGGTAGATGACTGATGAAGAAACCAATAGCTTTCATGAAGAAGTTAAGTAAATATAGTATGTTTATTGAAAAAATAATTTAACTCGGTTATTAATGTTCTGATATATAAGCGTTTAAAGTTTTTGGTAAAGACAACTCTGTCTCTTTCCCACAAAACAAAAAATGACGTCACGCCTTACTTGTCAGAATAGAATTTATATGGCGTACAGAGAAGTGACGTCACGATTTCCTTTTTCGCCTCTCTGTCTACCATGATATTAAAATGCTTATAAGTTGCTTATTTTTCATTTTCTTTTCATTAATCACGTATATTTATGAGCCACATTTTAATAGGACAATAAAAAACAACAGTCATCTAGCCTATACCAAAAACCAATACCAACGGTATTCTCGACTACCGTAGCGTAGCGTAGAGGAGTGTCTAATTTTATAAAATTATAATATGTTTGTGCAGACCGTCCTGTACTGTCCTGAACTGGTTTCCACTCCGTCATTCAAAAAAAAAATCGCGTCATTGATGAGGATTGTGCAAGAGAGTCACAACAGCATTGCAGACCAGCGTGTACCTGTGCTGAGGCAGTTCTTCGGAGTAAGTAAGTAAGTAAGTTCGTATAGGCTGAGTGGCCAGCCCTAGTGTCAGAGTTAATGTGCCGCCCGAAGGCCTCTGACATGGCTGACGGTTGTTGTTATAGAAACTAGAACAAACAACCGGGACCAACAATTTAACGTGTCATCCGACCCACGGTAGCGCTCAGAAATAAATGCCACTCACGGTCACCCATCCGAAGACTGACCGGGCCGTCCGTTGCTTAACATCGGTGATCGTTTAGAATCACCTAGACAAGCTACGCCACGAGCGCTACATTCTTCGGAGTGATGATCGGATAAGATCTTTATCTTATTCTGGCTTAGCGACAGGGCACAGGACATCTTTTATTTTTTATTTAATTTATCTGTATACTATATGAAGGGCAATGTTACCAGAGAAATTACTGGGTATGAAGAGATTTAACATCTAATATCTCAGGGTGACGAGCGCAGTGCGGTGCGGCGCAGGATTGTGTTCGCAAGTTCACAATTCTAGCACTGCTACTGTTAGTGGCAGGCGTGACGCTTAGCATCAGATGAAAGTCTAGCTAGTCACTTGACAGTATATTAAAAAAAAATGTTTTGTAATTTTTTTTGTTGTTGTTACTAACTCCTGGATCCCAGTTATCTTAATAAATACAATTCAAATTTTATTATTAATTACTACTACTACTCACTCCTTACTACTCTCTACTTACTATAACTTCATTTTTAAATAATAATTATTATTTATCTTATGCCTAGGGCGTAAATGTTATAAGTAACGTATTATTTACTACGACCACCTAAGTTACTCAGTTTAGTCAAATACTGGTTACTAATTCGTTCGGAGTTACGGTCAGTACTACCGGATAACACTGAGAACAACGAGAGAGATTAGTTTTGAGAACAGTTGTTACAGTGTTTAATTTATACTTTGCCTTTATTTTTTATAACAAACTAAGTATGCCGGAGCGCAGCGGGCGGATTATTGCGCGACGAAAAGTGCGATGCGGCTCGCCCCGCTGCGGCCATAGTGATGGTGTGCGTTAGTGCACTGTGGCACAGAATAAATAATAGTACTACGTACAGAACGTTCACTCAGCAAAGGAATTGAAATAAATAAGGACTCTATCTACTAGGCAATAAAGTAGCAATTCCACTCGCACAGCGCTAGATACCGTTCGCTATATTCACCTAGATATACCGCTCTCTTTCTATCACGTATGCTTAATTACGTGCGACGAGGCTAGCGTGCGGGCGGCCACTGACCTCAGCCTTGCATTGTCCTTTCGGAGCGGAGCTCCGACCGAACATACCTAAACTGCGGAGTGACACCCCCCTGGCGTCAGTTCTTATGAAATGTAAGTAAGTAAACTGAACTTGAAATCCACCAAGGCGCTCCGGCCCGGCACGTTACTAATGTGCTAAGCAAACATTTTGCATTGCGATGCGGCCCGGCATAATGTGCTCGAACCTTTAGTGTAAACCCACACACTCACTAAACGTTACTCTTCTGCTCTCTAATAGCACTGCTAAGCTTGGTTCCCACCGCAAGATAAATAGAAGCGAAGCAAAGTTAAGCACTAATTAATATCCTCGGGACTCGTTATTTTTGTACTGTCTGAGCGTGTTTAATTAGATCTTGTGCCTATCTTAATAAGAATAAAACTTAACACAAACAAAAATATTATCGCAAAATGCATCTGCAACAAAACGTTACCATTATCACAGATTATGCAGGGTTATTAGCCTGGAGGTCTTTGTCCAGCAGTGGACGTCTTCTGGATGATGATGACGATAAGCTTGGATTGTACTAAGCCAAAAAGAAGTCATTATGCATATCACTGTGACTTTTTAATGAGGCCAACCTTGAAATTATTGGACCTAGGTGTGTCCTAAAACTGCATCCAGAACCACAGGAGGACGGGCAGCAGCGTCCTCTCTGTTAAAAGTGGTTTGCATTCTGCGATCCCCAAACCGCCTGCCAAGCCTGGGGATTATGGCTATGAACAATAATAATATAATAATAAAAATATCGGTGGACATTTCACACAGCGCCATCTAGCCCCAAACTAAGCAAAGCTTTGGAAACCAGATAGCTGATAAAATACTTATATTTTTTTTTGACAATACATACTATATAATAAGAGGGAGGCCTTCGTCCAGCAGTGAACATTTACTGGCTGATGAGAACCATGAAATCACGAAAATAAATCTGCTTTTTTATAGAAAAAGTTCATTGCCTATTGACAACAAAATGTCTTGACTAGTTACTTGTTTTAAAAAATGGAGGGCGTTTAGAAAGCCTAAATATTCATGGGTGTCGATTCTGCTGCACCATTAACTAAACTAAATTCACAGGACATAACTTGTCCCATTTAATTTCAATATGTTAAAAAAAGATTAATAAATTATAGTTTTAGTTTAGTTTAGTAAAAGGCACGACAGAACCGACAGTCATAATTGATTAATTAATTAATTAACTCTTTTATCTCTAATAATGTAATTAACATTAGTATAATTGGTCTTATAAGACGTACTCATTTAAATTAATTAATTCACAGCAAGGAAATGAGAATTATTATAATAAAATAAATATTGGACCAAATACGGGATGAAAAAAGATTTATTTATGGTGGACGAACTTTATCTGGACGAATATGGCATAAATTAGATTTACAAAGAAAGAATTAAATAAACTGAAGCCGAAAAGCTTTATGCCGAAGAATGTTAATGTTACGCTAGGAAAAAACATATTGTTAGCATGGCTTATTGTGGCACAACTCTAAAGGCATTTTAAAGGATACAAATGCTCTCTCATTTGTACAGCTAAGTCTTGCGCTTTGATATTTGCATGCCATGACTGTGTGGAATTGCTTAGAAAGATAGCACGGTGAGAAAAGTAGCGATAGGGTTTTTGTTTAACGATTGGATTGAAGGGTATTTATTAGTGTGCTATTTGTGTGTTAAGCATGTATTTGTTTCCTGGGCCAGGCGTTATGTGGATCCGTTACCAATCAATCTTTATGGTCTTATAAGCCAGACCTTATATGATAATAAGGTCTGGTAATGATAAACCGTTAGAGTTGACTTTGGAACTACCTAATCGCAAACAAGTTTTGGCTTATGCGAAGTGTTATTTTTTGTGGAGAAAACATAATGAAAGGTGGCCAAGTTTTTTATACAGAAAAATAAATCACATCCACAGCCGAAAGACGTCCACTGCTGGACGAAGGCCTCTCCCTTAAAGGGAGGTGTTGCCATAATCCCCACGCTTGGCAGGCGGCTTGGAGATCGCAGAATGGTTACCACCGCTAACTGAGAGGACGCTGCTGCCCGTCCTCCGGTGGTTCTGGATGCAATTTTAGGAAATACCCAGGTCCAATAATTTCAAGGTTGGCCTCATTAAAAAGTCAAGAAAAATTAATAAATAATTATAATTATCATTTTATTAAACAGTTGTTTATTTTATCGCATGAAGGTACTTTGGACTATCTGCGTAATTGACGAAATGCGTGTTGACCAACTGCGAATTGGACGAAATGCGCATTGGACCAAGTGCTACTAGGTCAAGTTATTGATAGATAGAAACTGTTGATCGACTACACCAGAAATTAAAATACTAGAAAACACCTACAAATTCTTATGAGTGGCCTTATATAAATACAACAAATAGTAATCTACCAATCAAGATCAGTTCTTAAAACGAAAATAGTTACAATACTTGTGACTTAATTCTTTAAGAATAAAATACTTAAAGAGTTAAGTCACAAGTATGTCAAGTTGTTGAGTCACAGAATGCTGCGCGCCGCAAGTTTCGTTTTAGTTTAAAATGGGAATTTTTCGAATATTATTATTCTACAGGCCCGTACGCCTGAAATAAAATAACCGCCTCGTTTATCACAGGGATAAAGCTCAACTCCGCAGTGACATTTGTTGCTCTTATCCCTGACAGATGATTCACGGACGAGAGTTAGAAAATATACTTCACAGGATTTGTCGCAATTAACGACCTGTCTAATTCACAATCAGCATCACAATGGAGATCCAGACTGCGATTTTATCCGCTAGGTGGCGCATCGTCGATGCGGCCATAGTCAAATGTCATACATTGTGTTTTTTTTACAATTTAATGGTTTTAATCTTATTAGACTCGGATTACAAGGATATTCTTCCTGGTCCAAATTATTGGTTTGTACAACAATCCTTTGCCTTGCTAATTAAAGCTCTGTATTCAACATAAAATGTAAACAACTATGTAACCTACAAATCAATTTTTAGGCCGTCACCAGCTGCATAGATTCTTAAAAAAAGTATAAATAAAGCATAGTACCCAGTATTTTTCCTTAGACTAGATTATCGAGAAGGCCCTCATCAAGAACAGATAGATTTATAAGCAAAAATTTACAAGAAATCTTTATTTTGACACATCCGGACCGCCGCTGGCGTCATCTGCGAAAAGTTTTGCCTATGGAACCTCATTCGTTGTAAGCCTTCTACTAAGCTTTTTTTTAAGTACCATTATACAGAATTACGCCTAACAAGGATTATTTATAATATCCGTATGTAGCTTTACGCCAACAACGCTATTTCAAAACCAAAAGAAAGTTTTGGCGGGAACACGGAAAAATTTTGTCACTGCATTCTATTATTTTCTTAAACTAGTGTTTTCTCGCTAATTAATGATTAAAAATGGTGGTGTTTTATTCATTGAGTGTTGAATTATATGGAAAAGTGTGGACAAAAGTGATATAATGTGGTGAAACATGTCTTTTTGTGCTGTTTCGAAACTCCCTAAAGCTCATAGTAAAGTCGCCCAACTTTACATGTAACTTTGACTTACATATAACTTTAAATATTTTTAGTTTTAGGTCGTTAAGGCTAGTTGGTAAGTAAATAATTGTTATTTTATAATTTTGTAGAGGATTATTTCCCAGAGGATTATTTGTTGTCCGAAATGAAAACATTTTGATTTGATTTACTAGGGCATGATTTGGACTCGACTTTGACTAATTTCGTTTCGTGTGACTAACTGTGATTTTATGACACATTTGCCTTGATAATACTACATTAACTTGAACATTCATTATACGACTGGCGGAATGCACAACGTGAGATGCCAATATCAAAGAAGAAAAAAACCAAATGAAGTCATTGTATACTCATCTTATAGTGAGCAACTTTCACTATTGGACCAAAATAATTTCGCAAAAAAAAACACAACTATTCCATGCATTGTATGGGGACACAAAGCATGGAATACATAGTTGTTTTTTTTCTGATCAGAAAGTAGCAAAGTATTTAGGTTAGTTAGTTAGTTACGGTTTAGTAAAGTATATAGCAAAATAACTAGTATCTAATTTAACTATTTTTTCTTCTGCCGTAACTGGTTACGAACCTCCGGTTTCGTACGCGGCCGATGGGGTAATTATGTATTATACGTACGTATTTCCAAAAAAATATATTATTCTATCAGTTATCAGGTTCCCATAGCACAAGCTTTGCTTAGTTTGGAGCTAGATGGCGCTGTGTCAAAATGTACAAACTTTTTTTTAAAATTTTATAACTTTGTTAATAAATAACGTCACATTGAACCCCAAAATACAGACTCCTTCCTAGTCTGGTGCTAACCACAAAACTTTTAGTTAAACAATAAATGTTATTCAAAATGAAAGTGTGTATAAAATACTATACACCATTACTTTTTATTAATTTGTTATCATCATTTAAACAACTTTTACTATAGGACCAACACTAAAACTGCTCTAACACCAATTAATTGGGAGACAGCTCAACTTGAAATCGTTTTCAAATCCCGAACTCGTACAAATGAACTTTGGAGTATAAGTACTTTTACTATGGGGCCAACACTGAAACTGTAAAAAAATAAAGCAATTCCATACATAATGTGGTCTATTAAATATGAAATGAAATTTTCCTATGGAACTGCAGTTTTTTGTTTTCGTGATTTTAGGGCGGCCCCAAATTAAAAGTTGTTCATAAGATGAAAATTGGCGGCGATGCAAACTAACAGCTTATATATTATATTACATTTAAACTGTATATTATTTTATTAATTTTTTTTTTTTTTTTTTTACCTTTGTATGTCCTTAAACTGCATCCAGAACCACCGGAGGACGGGCAGCAGAGTCCTCTCAGTTAACGGTGGTAACCATTCTGCGATCCCCAAGCCGCCTGCCAAGCGTGGGAATTATGGCAACACCTCCCTTTAAGGGAGAGGCCTTCGTCCAGCAGTGGACGTCTTCGTCGTGTCCGGCTGTTGATGTACTGTTTTTTTAGTAGTAAGTAAAGCTATTTGTATAAATAATGAATACATAAAATATACGAACAGAGAGCGCATTTACACGATTATTTTCTCAATCATATAGTAATCTGAGTATATAAAGATACATGATTATTAGGTACCTTAATGTGTGTCATATAGGCAATTAAGAAGCTTAACGGAATATGCGAGTTTTTGCTATTTGTATAAATAATGAATACATAAAATATACGAACAGAGAGTGCATTTACACGATTATTCTCTCAACCACATAGTAATCTGAGTATGTAAAGATACGTAGATTAATTACTATCCATGTTTATGAGGTGTATGTCATACGTGCAATTAAGACGCGTAAAAGAATATGCGGTTTTTGCAATTTAACTTTGAAGTAAACGTAATAGTCTATTGGAGTAAATAAAAAGCTTCAAATCAACACTTTGGAAGCTACGTTGACTGGTTAACCAATTCCAAATGCTTTCGAAAAATTGAGTGCAAGCAACCCTCCAATTCCCAGGTTGATTGGATATTCAATCAAACTGAAATTAATTACGACGAAGTTGTTAAACGTTTAATTCTTCATTGGAGATTACGTGTAGTGGTAGGACTGGTAGGTACACAGCTTTATTCGCCAGTTATTGAACCGCCAAACAGTAGTGTGCATCATTACTGTGTTTCGGTTTGAAGGGCACCCTTACCAGATCAATTTGAACATTAGCGCAACCATTGTTTTACCAAACAAATGTTATTCGTAACAAAAAATATGCAAAGCGATTATTATACGAAACGTTGTTCGTTCAAGTGAAATTATATTTAAAGTGGTTATATGAAACGGTGGAGAGGCGGGAGAAAAATGTGAAAATTACCACAAGGCGAACGTTTCGTTCATCTCGTATCTCCATATAAAAAAGGTAAACTTTAAATCCGTATTTAACAACATTCTTATAAAATACCCTAATTTCAGACTAATAGAGTTGATACTAAAGTGAGAACGTCTTTATCGCATATAAATGCAATTTAACTTTGACAGCGCAAGCATTCACAATCGTCATGCCATTCCTTTGCCGTTCATACCAAGAGTAGTCAGCTCTCTATATTAATCAAAGCTTTTATAGTTATACCACAGATTAAATAATAGTACTCCGTAAGGAAAGTTCACAATTTTTTTTATAAATAAGGACTCTTAAGGCAAGGCTCAGAAGCAATTAAGTAGCAATTCAACTCCCACTGCGCTGGATACCGTTTTCTATATTCACCTAGATAGCCGATTTCTTCCTATCACGTAGGTCTATCTCTCTTGACACGGCATATGTAACGTTAGGGCTGTCTTCTTGATATTTACACATAATCATCCTCATCATCAGCCCGGAGATGTCCACTGCTGAACGAACTAAATACCTAGGTGCATAATTAAGAGTATTTCGCACAACTATTTATACCTCTATATACCCTAAAATAATTACCTTTGCCAGTGTATAACAATCTCGTTCTCATTATGCACTACAGTTTCACAGAGTATTAATTTATGTTATGGTTTAAATACAACAAAACAGCTTCCTGTCATATCTTCAGGAGTTAAAAAAATATATCTTCGATTCCTTCTTCTTCCTTTTATTTAAACATCCGTAAGCACAATAGTATCTTTTAAACGGATAAGTTTGTTTCGAAGTCATTACTTGTTCCAAAAATTACAGAAAAGATGCTTAGTTACGCGCGACATGGCTAGAGTGCGGGTAGCCACTGAGCTCAGTCCTGCCATTCGCCTACCCGAGAGGCGCGCCGGCTGAACGTACCTAAACTGCGGAGTGACACCCCTGGTTATACTTAACTCTTAGAAGACCTATTATATGATCACAGACTAAATTCATAAAGGGCTTACCCGGGACGGTAGTACTAAACTAAACAGCTCATTGTGCTCATCATTATGAACACATTTTAATTTTATGTAGCCTGTACTTTGTACTTTGTTTTAGTAGGTGTGTGTGGTGTGTTATGGCAGGTTGACGTACAGTATGGTGGCCTAAGGGGGAGACCTTTGTTCAGCAGTGGACGTCTCCGGTCTGATAACGACGACGCCTCTAGTACGTCCATAACGTGGAACACCTATGTGGACCACGGGGAAGAAACAAATTATAATAGTTTACGAACGATGTAGAAGGTGCTAAAATCGCTGTTAAGATGTCTCGCTCCCATAAAAATCGAGTCTAAATTTTGCTAAACAATAATATGTCTTTATTTACATTCACGTCATATTCAGTACAAGCTAGCTTATAGTGTAGTTGAATATCGACAATGCTCTATCAATTTGTAGAGCATTGTCGATATTTCACTATTGTGCTGAGAGTGACAAAAGTATAAATTCGATTGCACTGAATCTGTTGCTTGCATTTTCTATCTGAATCGGAGTAAATCTGCCCTGATTCGACCACGTTGACCCGGCTTCTAGCAACATTGACAACGGAATACCCAATACGGGTTGCTAATGCGTCATTGAAATATATTATTATTCTATCTATTTGGGTTTTTTAAATCAAATCATATAAATGTTTTTTTTTGTAACCACAAAAGAAAGATCCCTCGGTGTAACCACACTGAGGGATCTTTCACAACTTCGTTTTATTGTGCAGATCCTATTTGGTCACCTTTACTCAACTTAATAAATGGTCTTACGCGTGTGTAATCCCCTAAAGTGACGGCTTTGTCGACCAACAAAGAGCTTAAACAATCCCCAACAGAATATATGAGAAAACACGAGGAACGCTCAAAAATAATTCCGGAAAGCTCTTAATACAGGAAAACAATTTCTCGTTACGTTTCCAATCGAGATTTGATCCGGTACTCCTTGGTTTTTTAAATATTCATGTTTAATCAGAAATATTCCTGCTTTGTTTGTGCAGAGAGTGTGATCGAGTGACGGGAGATGAAGCTTTTAGGGTTCCGTAGTGATTCAAAAATTAAGAATCATTCGACAAGTTCCGTCGTTTACGCGTGATCTCATGTATTAACCTACGGACCTGGGTATGTCCTAAAACTGCATACAGAACCACTGGAGGACGGGCAGCACCGCCCTATTGGTTAACGGTGGTACGAGTAAGCATTCTGCGATCCCCAAGCCGCCTGCCAAGCGTGGGAATTATGGCAACCGCTCCCTAATAATGGGGAGGCCTTCGTCCAGCAGTGGCCGTCTTCTGGCTGATGAGTGAATGAGTTGCGTATCAACTGATTTTGTTTCTATACTAAATGTGACCCTTTATAATAAAGTATTTAAGTCAAAAGATCGACTATCGTAAAGATGTAGTTACTTTCATGAAGTATAAAAAATGTTCCTGATTAAAACAACTTTGCTCACTAATTTAACATAAATTCTATAGCTACGGAACCATCCCGAGCCTGTCATACTTACACAGTTGACGATTTATTGCTTTCATTTTTTATTCGTACGAAATGTTTCAGTTTGTTTTTCCATGGAAAATGGAAACGAAACACAAAAATAAAACGTATTCGTTGATATTTTTTCGCTATAGAACACTACACACATAATTTAATTAACATTTCGTGGAAATTATATTTAGGTACTCCTTATTATAGAAGTTAACCAATTTCCTTTAACTATTCATATTATACTACTTACCTACAATTTTAATGTAATGTAAAATACCTTAGGGTTAATCATAAGATTAAGGTTGAACTTAAAATTAGAGGGAGTACTAATACTGACACAAGCACAATCGTTCGCAGTTTGTGAGTGAAATAATTTACTTACCATGGCGTGTTACATGTGTGAGTGAGAGTCATATAGCGCACTCCAAGCTGGTAATAGCTTCGTAGCACGCCTAGCGAGTTGCCGATAGAGTGGCCACCTTCTATGCCGATCAGCGAAGCTATCTTGCGTGGTCTGGCGCTGTGAGCTTCCAGTATATCTGGGGAAGAAAAAAATCTAGTTCACAAGACAATTTTACTCCCCCAATAGCGAAAAGTGAAAAACCCTATCTTCCCTACTGGTAGCGATATGTGGAACAGGCGATAAGTTTGTGACGTGCGTTTTAGTAACGCGTTTAATGATTGACAACATTATGAACCAATAACTCTACTAACGTAAGAAAGTGCTTAATACAACTTTGAGCTACCCAGAAGTTTCTGGTTTTTATTGCTTTCTACTACCATCAAGTAATTCGTATTTTAGCGTAGCGCTCGTGGCGTAGCTTGTCTAGGTGATTCTAAACGATCACCGATGTTAAGCAACGAACGGTCCGGCCAGTCTTCGGATGGGTGACCGTGAGTGGCATTATTTCTGAGCGCTACCGCGGATCGGATGACATGTTAAACTGTTGGTCCCGGTTGTTTGTTCTAGTTTCTATAACAACAACCGTCAGCCATGTCAGAGGCGTTCGGGCGGCACATTAACTCTGACACTTGGGCTGGCCACTCAGCCTATACGATTATTATTATGATGATGATATTATTAGTATTTTTATCAAGTTTTCATGATACAAACTACTTCCAAACAAATCATATTAAACGTCATCATTAAACTTTTATCCCACAAGTCGTTAGAAAAAATTAACAGTTGGTAAAGCCATAAAATATATTATGTCGCATTTATCTAATAACTGATATTAGTTCAAAAGTAGCTACAGCCAAAAATACTGTACGCTAACTTTTCTCATATTATTATAACGAAGTCAGAACTTTACTAACTGAATTAATGTAGAGCCAAAGATTCCGAATGAATATTTTATAAGGCAAGTACTAACACATTTTCATTTTCTTGAAGATATTGTTAATGTCATGAACTGTTCCAAGCTGATGAAAAATTCGCCAAGAATAGATGACTTTTTCAGAATAGTTTAGATCCTTAAGTTACTAAAACTAGTCTGAAACAGCTTTTGAATCCTGACTATTACTTTGCGTGGGGTTTTTGCGGTTGATGACTTGACCAACAAGCTCACTTTATGTCTGGTGATGTGGTCAAAGATAAGATACCCGTGTAGGCACGATTAGGCTGCATGAAAAAGGAACTGGCTGTCAAGTGAGGAACACCATTAAGTACTCAGTGACAGATTTCCAATTTTAAGGTGGTTGCTATACAGCCGAGCTTTCGAAAATATCCTACAAACATGCAGCCCGCCTAGCACACGAGCCGTGATAAACATCAATTATATTTTTTTTTTTGTGACAATTAACAGTGGCGTAGTATTAGTTACACAATAACTTAAATTAATAAATGTGATAACTACGCCACCTACAGCATTATCCACAAAATACTAATAAAGGATATTTTTTCTTTGCTGGGGTAACACAGTAACAAAGATAAAGATTACGTTTTGACAAAGATAAAGATAAAGAAACATTAAACATTCGTTGTATACAAACAAAAGGGAAATTTGCGTAATGAAAATTACTATTCGAATTGCACAAATAGCCAACAAAATATTAAAGGATATAATAAAAGAGCTTACAAAAGCAATTCCAGATCCACTATCCACTCTTTTTCCCGCGAAAACGAGACAGACGTATCCATATTCTAGCTTTACCACTTTCCCGCGCGGGGAAAGACCAATTAGTCCTCGGCACGTGCTAGGGGGCCTGTAGTTTCTTCGTGTTTATTTTATTCCCAGCAGTTCACATTTATTATTAGGATTCAAACTAGCCTGTAGAGGGACGCCGCGCCGTCTCCCTCAATAGATCCCATGCTGTCATAGCTACAACGTTTACGACAACGAACAAAGAATAAAAATACAGGTACAAAATTGCATTTAAAATAAAAACTAGTTTTTTACAATGCGACTGTTGTAGGTAAACCTAATTTGAAAGTATAAACCAGATTATTCCGGTTCGTAGCGGATTGTGTCGGATTTGTCTTGTTTTGTTCCAAATTTTAGCTGGAGCTTTTAACACTAGTGTTCTAAATAGTACGTTTCTTCAATGAAGATAAACACTAAAGTACAATTTTACTCTCTTGCCTAACCTGGGCTTTATTAAGGTGATAATAAATGGCCAATATCATAACACATCAATGTATATTTTTTTTTGTATGTGATTATAATGTGAGACTGTTTTTTCATTAATACAACAATTTAGAACTACGTTTGCACTAAAAGTGAACAAAGTAAAAGATTAATTAAAACTAGATATTAAAGTGCGAAAGTTAAAGTTAGATTTTTAAACTTGGTGAATTTATTTTCTTCAGCATTAACAATCGTGTTTAATTTATTATATCTTCTTAGATATATTTTATTTATCTCACATTACATGCACAATTATTCTTTTAACTTATAATATGTGATTGTATTTTTATCTCTCTCTATTATAATATTCTAATAGTAGAGTAGGTTTAATTAAACTTATTTACTGTTGCTGTTAACAGAGCGATTTCCTTCAAATATTCCTTGGAAATTCCGGAAGTGAACCTGTTACGAAAATTTCGAGAGGCTTCATTGTTTTAAAGAGGTGATTATTCTGTTTCGGCCTTCTCGAGGGTCCTTGATCTAAGTATTGGAAGCTGAGGAGTCATATTGACTGCCGTTGTATTTCTGTATTTTGTTTCATTCTTACCCATCAACATTATTATAATAATCTGTTCTATATAGAAAGTCATTTACAAAATTTGAATTACTTATATAAAAAATAACAGCCAACTGACAATTATGTATTATATTTTATTTTTTGTGTTTTTGCCACTATTACTCTTAATTATACATACTTTGTTATTTTTTGCAGAATATACCTATTTTGAAAACTGAATAAATTTGAAGTAATAAAATAATTAACTTATTAACTATTATTAATTTATGACGAACCTCCTAAAATACCTCTATTTAATAGGCATCTTATTGTTAAATGAAGTCGTCCTCCTCTCTTCTACTATTGCTGCGCCCGACAGGGTCCATATGAAACTTCTTTTTGACAATATCTGTGTACACTATGGAAGCAATAAATATCTGAATCTGAATCTGAAGAAAAATAATGACCAATAGAATCAGAACAAAAGGTATTTTTGACGATTGCCTTGGAGGTCTTACTTCAAAAAACTGTTGTAGTTACTACGCAATACATAAATAAAGCGCTCAATACTAACTAACGTAGTTTAACATAAAACAGTGTTCTAAGTAAGGTTTTGAAGTCGTAGGTCACGCGAAATAACATTGTCGTTAGACCGCCCCGGCCTTATTTACTTTTGTGTTTAACACAAAACAGGCAACATAATCCCCACATCCCCCAACCTTTATATTAAAATAAATTCAAACTTTTTGTTGAAAAGTATGTAATAACTGCTTATCCCGAAACGTACGATGGACATTTGAATTCGACGTATGAATTGAACAAAGTTTGGCTCTAAGTATTGCAACTTTAACGATAGAGAATAACAAGAGTCAGACAAAAAATATGTAAGAAAGTTTATTGTATGGCGCCGCACCTCAATAAATCCAAGTAAATCCGCTATCCGGCCACGGATCTGGCTGGTTTTTTTAAATATCTAAGTTAAACGCGTCCTAATCTATCTAATATAATAAAAGGCTCTGTCCTGACTGATTGGTGACTGACTGACTGACGGACAACGCACAGCCCAAACCGCTGGTCGTACAGACTTGAAATTTGAAGTGTGTATCCTCGTCGTCTCGATGCGGAGGGGTGTACTAAGAAAGGATTTTTCAACATTCGACCCTAAAGGGGGGAAAAAGGGGGAAAAGTTTGTATGAAAGTCCTTTGTTTTTTTACTTAAGTCCAAAATTTGGATTTGAATAGATAATTTAAAAAAAAATGCTGTTACAATATTTTTTTGCCAGGGACGATTGAACGAGGAAAGAGGGGGGTGGAATATTGTATGGAAATGTCTTTATTTTTGAAGTTATAGTGATGAAAACTGATACTTGGGTAGTTCATTCAGGGGTAGGTGGGGTGTTGGGGGGAGTGGTGAATTTCGGGAGCGGCCCGAATTTCTTTCGATCGCGGACGAAGTCGCGGGCGACCTCTAGTGTCATATATATCTTAGTATGCGCTAAGCAGATTACTCAAAAATCCCCAGCCTCATCAGCCAGAAAACGTTCACTGCTGGACGAAGGCCTCCCCTTAATAGGGAGGTGTTGCCATAATCCCCACGCTTGGCAGGCGGCTAAGGTATCGCAGAATGTTCACCACCGTTATCGGAGAGGACGCTGCTGCCCGTCCTCCGGTGGTTCTGGATGCAGTTTTAGGACATACGCAGGTACTCAAAAATACATTAAATAATTGTGAATCTTGCAAAAAACAGACATTTAATTGCAAGCAATTGCTAGCGAGACAGGGTTGACAACGAGACAGCATCTTATACCACTTATATGGTGGCTCTTATACGCTTACCAGTGACAGAAGTGGCGATCTTGAAACTTTGAGGGTACTTGTCCACTAGACGCTTGATGACGTCAATCTGCTCTAGGGTCAGTTGAACAGCGTCCTTATTCTGAGTTCCACAAGGAACGAACGCCGACCAGAACTGAAAACAAACCAATACCAAATATTATTATAAGATTCTGCGATAGAAATATGGCGGCCCACTGCCACTTCAGCTTGCTAACACCAAGACGTCAAAGAAAAGATAATATTTATGCACATTTGCATCTTTTATCACCTTATTTTGTGTATAATAATATACATAATATATGTTTGTTTAATTATGTAGTACTTTTAGTTCTCAATATAATTATTGCTCTTTTGGAAAAAGTATGGATAAACGTAAGTTTTTACATAGGAAACTTGTTTCGATCAATATTATATTTTAGCTGAAACCTGCTTATTCTGAGCAACTTTTCCAGTGTCTGAACTTTCCTTTCTTATACTTATTACCAAAATTACAGCAAAATCAGTAAATTGTTCGGATGTGTAAATATAAAAATCAAAAGTATGGACCGGTGCTTTCATGTTTTTAATTTTATAGACCGAGCGTCTGAAACAAGGGAGGTCTTTGTATCAACTGGAATGTACTCCCATCTGTCCGGACATATGGATGTTGTTGTTGGTACATCATTTCAAATCGCATTTTTCTTCTACTCTTGATAAAACATGCTATAGAGGTTTACAATCCAAGATTTTTGTGTACGGCGACTTTTGATTGGGAGAATATTATACCTAAAGAGGGTGCTTGCTGTTGAGCCATTTACTGGTCGATTCGCTTCACTTATCATGTTTTCACTCGCAAGGTCTACTTTTCGCAGAACTACTTGTTTAGTTTGTTTAATTTTTAAATGTGATTAGCTAAACTAACAAGCTTATCATATTGACTGCCTTATAGCTCAGTTGGTAGCTTGTCTGCCTTCAGAGCTAGGCGTGGGTTCGATCCACACCCAGGACGAACATAGATGTTTGTTCTGTGTCTGGGTGTAGTATGTATGTATTTTTAAAAAAAAGTATTCTACCAGCTATCTGGTTTACATTATTATAAGCTTTTGTTAGTTTGGGGCTAGATGACACTGTGTGAAAAATTACCACCGATATTTATTAGTATATATTTTTTTGTGATATAATGTTCTCTGCACACGAGAATTACGCATTGCCAAGTTTTATAAAAAGCGGGTGTAATTATGAGTAAGTACTTGCCGTAACAAGCTCTCATTAAATTTCACCATTTGTCTGTTTTCTCACAAATACCAGCCTTTCTAAAAGTTGCTGTGCTTAATAAAAATAAATGGTATTTTTTAGTTTTCCCTGCGCTGCTGTTGAATTTTTTTCTGCAATTAGTATAGTCGGGTACCTAGTTTATTTGAGCAGTCTGAATCATACGAACTCTCAGCTAATGGTTGATGCTTTTAGAGGAAAATTCTCATAATGTTCCTTATGTTTATTTTTGTACGTTTTATTATTTTATGTTTATTTAGTTTTCCCTTTTAATCCACATATGTGCAGGGGTTACTCTTGTGTGTTGTACTCTTGGGTACTCCAGAAGACGTGAGATTTAGTGCTGGGTGATCTACTAGTTGGATTGACTTGTATTGAAAAAATTATGTTGAGTTCCTATGTTACAAAATAAATGCAACTTCAAAATTTATTAAATTTTGTTTTTATATTAAACATATTGATCGCATTTGAAATCTTTTATTTCAGCATTTTAGCATATTCCATATTCTCTACTTCTGAGTTTGTCCACCAACCAGTTTTTATATTCCAAATGGCTCTTGACATCTTCGCGTAATATAACACTATAACCGGCCTTACTGGACAAAAGCCTAACCTCGAAGGGCAATTGTGTTCCATCCACCACGTTTGGCCCTGTAGCAGGTTGTTGGATGACATACACCATTAAATTAATTTCCAGAACGAATAGTAGTCTAGTAGTAGTAGTCTTCTATAAGCCGATTTTTTCTTTTACTGAAAGGCCAGCGCATTACTTAAACATTCAATTTACTTTTTTAAATTCATTTGTTGAAAGGAAGAGCAACGACACAGGTCAGGTCACCCTAGTGTGGGATCTAGGCCATACCGGAGAACCGCTGTTCTAGATGTACAGCTTTCTTTATTTTAATGTTTTCTCAGTTGTTCTTCGATATAATTAAAATTGTATAGTGTCTTTGATCAAATAAACAATTTAATTATTATCATAACTGCAGAAATGAGCTGATCCAGGCTACATTCACTCAGTTTTAAAACTGGCAAACTTTACAAAAGTGTTTGGAGTTTAACTTTCGAAGTTTGAGACTCAGTATCATGTAGCTTGAAAGTTGACGCTAACTCCGTCACAACTTTGTTATCAGTCCACCAACTTACCCAAAATGCTTTCGCTGCGTATTTATATCTGCTTTAGAAATGAACTCTGAATTTGTCTTATTTTGTAAGGAAGATTACTAGGTAGGTATAGAAACTCTAACTTTAAAATTAAAACCTAATCTCTGGAGTTTATTTTATCTAATCATATATTTATTCTATCTATTCTTTCTAACTAACATTCATATGAACTATTTAATATTTACACCAAAAATCAAAATAGAAATTATGAGCTAGTAGTTATAACACGTATCGGCTTTATCGCTAAAAGCGTATTATTATAACGATTCGTGGATTAATCTAAATTAATTAATTATTAATAAATAGTCAATTGAAAATATTACAGACGTCAATTTTGTCTACAGAAAACCCTTAAAAATTACCTAATAACTAATCAAATAACCCGCCCCTTGTGCGAAGGTGCCCATCACATTTGCCGCGTTCCCCGCTTTATGGTAGTGGCCATCCTCTGCACTTGTGATCCCCAAGCCGCCTGCCAAGCATGGTGATTACGGCAAGTCCTCTTTTAAGGGTCTTCGTCCAGCAGTGGACGTCTCCTGGCTGAAGGTGACAATTTTGCAGGCCCCTGCACTATCAGTGTGTAGGTAATATTGCTGTACCTTTTAAAAAAACCTTTTTTAAGAGTATACAAATTAAACAGTTGGGTATTGAAGCTAAGAATAGATATATATATATATATATATATATCAGGGAGTTATATATATATCTATCTATATCGAGTTGGTGTTAACCGAGAGGACGCTGCTACCCGTCCTCCGGTGGTTCTAGATGCAGTTTTATGACATACCCAAATCCAGTCCAAGTGCAATATTGTACTTTGATATATTTTATATTTTTCATACATTGTCTTACTAATTGAAGGTTTGATATAAAAATGTTAATTGCGCTGTCCTTCTATTATCGAGAAAGGATTTTTTCGTGAAAGTAACCTTCGACAAGATTTGTAATCGATGAAGGATATTTTGACATATCGTTACTGCAGTAAAAAGACAGCTAATGTTCTGGTAAGTGTACATTATATTTATGTATACAGGCCTCTGCCATTGCTTGTAATTAGATGTAATATCGTTGGGACAGTTGAGTCAAAATAGTGTAATGGGACAGCAAGATGGGATTAAGGGTCCGAAATATTGTTGTTAGTTGCCCATGGGACATCTGGGTCAAAATAGAGGCGTGGCGGTTGTCCCATCACTGGAAAACACGGTGGGACTAGTGGGATAGACTTGTGATTTCTTATAAATCTAAAAAAAAACTTGTGGTTTCAGCTTGTGCCGTAACTATACAATACAATATAATTATTCGACAGCCTTATAGCTCAGTTGGTAGCATGTCTGCCTTCAGAGCTGTAGGGCGTGGATTCGATCCCCACCCAGGACAAAAGTGTATGTGACGTACATCGATGTTTGTTCTGTGTCTGGGTGTAGTATGTATTTACGCAAAAAATGTATATAAGTATTCTATCTGCTATCTGGTTTCCATAATACAAGCTTTGCTTAGTGTGGGGCTAGATGGCGCTGTGTGTAATAAATGTTCCCCCAATTTATTTATTTATTGTATTGTATAGTGATTGGCTGGCGGCATTACCAACGTGGGAATGCCATGCTGCTGTACGCTGCCGACTGGTCCCCCGTCAAAGGGGCAAAAGTGTCAGTCATGCCCATTTCTTAAAAATCAATAATTTATACAACAATATTTCATATGTTTCGTTGTATTACAAACAGCTTCACATAAAAGTAAAATAAATTAGGTTTTATTTGGTAGTTATAACATATGATATAGCAAAACAATGGCCACAGCGACAATACCGTTTTTTTTTTTAAATATGACCCTCTTGCCCCGACCCACCTTATAATGTAATATTAAATAAAAACAAAATGTTGAATCCCTCAAATCTCTGGACTTGTTGGCTAATAACAATTTGGATCTACAAAACCAAAAAAATACTCAATCAAAATTGGTTTATCCATTTAGGAGCTACGATACTGCAAATATACTTATAACACCTTACATACACACTTGTTAATTAAAGGTTGAAAACAATCATTTTCGGCCTATTGTGTTGCCATACTCGGGCCGATCTTCCGTTTATTTCACTCGAGATTTTAGCGTCAGTATGAACGAGTATATTCCAAGTCACCCTTTAATAACTAGAGAGTCATAAAGTCGCTAGGAAAGTTTCTTCATCAAACTCCAGTGTTTACGCGTACCTTGAGGGCAGTGTTTTAACTGACTTGGAAAATTGGACGCGTCGGTACAGGCTTAGATAAATTAACTACATGGACTTGTACATTGTATTTCAAGAGTTGCATATTGTGGCGCTTACACTAATGAAACGAGAAAAGAAAATATTAAATATCTGCGCATCGTATTTTTTTGTTGATTACCATTTCAATTAAATCCCAAAGAAGCAGCAGAGTTTTATACTAACTATGGCACTCGCCAAAAAATTGTTACCTATTTCTATTTGTCGGGGGTTTTTATAGTGTCTGTTCATGTCCATTCACCTTCTACCTACTTTATAATCGACGTAGTACTATTATTAATTATGATTTGACACTCTGATAAAAGGCGCCATTGTCAAATTTACTTAGCCCGGCAAAAAAACCTTTAATTACTGCTTTTATATCTTTCTTATTCTTAAATTCTATACTGGTTTTACATCCAAACGTTTACTCGGCCAAGTCCAAAAGCAAACTTAGAATGTACCTACGATCATACGATGTCAATGTAACTTGGACTCATTTCTAATGAGGTCTAATTTTGCCTTAGGCAATCTCATTAAAATCTTAAGACATCGCTGACGACGGCGTCTTGTTCGCTGTCACAAGGCTTTATATAGGCTTTCTTTATTTAAATTCCTTCGTTTAAAGAGCCATCACTTCGTGTTCGTGAAAGCGAGCGAGATCACAAGATCACGAACTTTGTCCTGCCCTGCACTTGTAAAATATTTTTTAAACCTTATAAGTACATAATTATTATCTTTAAAATGTTCTGATCGCATTATGACAAACGCCGTCAAACGGCCTACCAAATGAAGTGTGACAAGCGACACGGCAACGGGACAAAAAAATAAGTATTTTCTTTCACTTTGCTATCAACGTTCGCAAACAGTGATCTCGGACACTTGCATGAACACGCGCACGTGGCACACATGGCGGAGTCTAAAAGACGTACGAGAGAAAGAGAGATAGAAAAACCCCCGACGAAAGTTAATTTTGTTACCACAAAAAGAGTAGCAATTTGTTGACTAAAACAAAGGGAATCGTGAACGTCTTACTTTAAAAAATTAAAACTTCTTACTCTCCCGTCAGTATAATATATCTTCGAATCAGCCCTTCTAGTTAAGAATAACTTAAGTGAATATAAGACCTTAACAGTTAAGCGACACAATAATGTATTATGTGCGGTGAAAAGCAGATTAGCTCTGTACAATAAAAGTACGTTTGTAAAGAGGGTAGAGGTGTACAATAAATGGCCAAAAACTTTAAAAGACATTCAAAATACTGATATATTTAAATTTAAACTATATCATTAAAAAAAAACTATAATATTTACATATGTACAAAACTTAAAATAAATATTTAAACTATATACTAAAAACTACTTATTTACAATAAAAACATATATATAATATATATATATATTAAAAAAAAAAACAATTTAATCTTAAGAACTTTCTAACTTATAAGGCATATTATTCGATCGATGAGTTTCTGAACGATGAGCATATTTAACTCGATAATTTACATTGTAACTGGAATGACATGCACCTCTATATAATTCAATTAGGTATGTTTCTTAATGGATTTTATTTATTATTAAGAATACTGTTATTTAATGCTAATTTGATTTTTAGTTTAGTTTTGTGTAGGTACGCCGGTATCGTGGTGTCTCGGCCGAGCTTTGGTTTGATACGCCACTTGCGTAGATACCCTGGCACCGTCCCATGTCGGCAGCTCCGCTCGCAGTGTCGGGGCCGCGGCCGAACAGGCCCCACTACTCAAACATCGAAAGTATTCACAGCTAAGCGCACATTATGACTTTGTGGCGCTGGCTGTGGAAATTTTCGGCCCGTGGTCGTCCGACACTAAAAAATTTTGTAAAGATTTGGCCAAGAGATTGGTCCTCGCCTCGGGGGACCTCAGAGCTGGCGCATACTTTGCCCAGAGGCTTAGTATTGCCATTCAACGGGGTAATGCAGCCAGTATCCTGGGAACCCTACCGCATGGTGGCGATCTAGACGGCGTTTTTGTTTTATAGGTACTAGGGGTTTTTTTTTAGTTTTGTTCATATGTTAATATTATAGATGTTTTTTTAATGATATAATATAATTTTTTTAATGTAACTAAAAAAAATTAAAAAAAAAAATTAAAAAAAATTTTCTTTGTGTAGATTATTTTACTAAATTAAATTTTGTATACCACATCGGTTAAACCATGGCGATCTAAATATTATTATTCTTCATACTGTGACAATCTTATTAAATTGTAACACCCCATGATTGGTAAAATAAAAATAAAAAATTTGAATTTGAGGTTCGCGCTTGAACTTAATCGGTAGTTTTTCACAGAAGAAATAATAGGTTTAGTTCGCATGCAGGCTATGTTGTGACAATGAGTTTAAAGCTTTGCTCTCGGCCGTCTTGTTAATACATTGCAAACTCCAGTAGGCTTCTAAAAAAGCAAAATGTCGATGGATTCTATTGGAGTAGTTCTGGACACAGGATCGTCTATTACAAAAGCGGGCTTCGCAAACGAGGCATTCCCAAGGGCCGCGTTCCCAACTGCCGTTGCCAGGTAAAGTTTCATAAAAAAATACGACACTTCACACTTATATAGCTCCCATTAGGATTCCCTGTGTTGGGGATGCCTTGGAATATACTGAAAATTAACAGTCAGATATAGAGCAGAAATCCAATAAAAAAATGTAAGTAAGTTCGTATGATAAGATAAGATATGGATACGACTAGGGCTGGCCAGACAGTGGCCAGCCCTAGTCAGAGTTAATGTGCCGCCGGAGGCCAAATTGACTTGGTATTCTAAAGAAAATCAAATTCTAACTCATGATCAACATCATCAAATCAGCCTATCCATTAAGTCCGATTTACGATTTTTCAACTACTGCCAACTATAATTTCTATATTGTCGCTCTATGAAGTCTCCGGGCGTCATAATACGTTAAGTTAACTGATTCATTATTATAGGCTTTACTCTGGGCAGATGGCCCATGCTTTATTAGGGTAGATGACTGATGTTTATATTATCGTTGAAACCAATAGCTTTGATGAAGAATTTAAGAAAATATAGTATGTTTATTGAAACAATAATTTAAATCGGTTATTAATGTTCTGATATATAAGCGTTTAAAGTTTTTGTTAGAGACGTCTCTGTCCCTTTCCCACAAAACAAAAAATGACGTCACGCCTTACTTGTCAGAATAGAATGTATATGGCGTACTGATGTGAGATGTGACGTCACGATTTGCTGGTTCGCCTCTCTGTCTAGCATGATATTAAAATGCTTATAAGTTGCTTATTTTTGATCAGATTAAAATATTTTTTCATTAATCAGTTATATTTAAGGACCACATTTTAATAGGTCAATAAAAAAATACCAGTCATCTAGCCTGTATGTACTCATCATTATGAACAACTTTTGCTATCAGGACAAACCCCGACATAGCAAAAAAAATTTTTTTTTCCGGTTTTTGTCTGAAGTCAATTAACTTTTTGTATTGAACAGGTGTTTTTTTCGCGATTTCAAGATTAGCCCCACAGGAAAGCAAAAGTCCTACTTTTATTTCTCTCTTCAGTGGTAGAAACAGTTGTTTATAATGATGGGATAGATACGTTCCCAGGCGAATTACTTTGTAATACCTAGTATCATACATACATACGTACATAGTAGGGACGGGATGGACTCCATTTTCAAATGTCGCTCATTTGTCAGTGTCAAAGAAATGCATTGACACCGATGCCGGCACAGTCTGCGACGCACGTCCGACGTGACTACTTGATAGCAAAATGCCAATATGTGTGGTGAAGGGCTGTACGAATTACATTTCAAAGTGCAGTAAACAAAAGGTTGCGTTTCTTATGACCAGTAAGTCAACATTAAAAGTTAAACTATACTTGCTTTTACACAAAAACTTTTATTATTAGGTAATAGGTAAGTCGTTTCTAGTTTCGTACAGTTTCCGCTTCTTCTACCACGCCTTACTGGCGCTGCACGTAATGACCGCGAAATCCGAGAGATGGCGTTGTCATTTTGTCAAAGATAAATTAGACTTACGATTTCTTAACTCAGGCGTATCTAGACATAGAAATCATTGCCTAGTATAGTAATAAAATTATTATCTATCTGTTTTGTGCTTCTGGTTTTTAAAGTAACCACGCTATCAATACCCGACAAAGATCATTGTTATTATGAATACACAGTAACATAAATTGCATAGAAAGAGCATAGACCTTCAATTTATAAATTGAATATAGAAAGACCTATTGTTATTCCAGAACTAACAGTCGTGGTCAATTACGATAGCACTCAGCTATAAATGCCATTTGTGATCACCCACAGCCATTTCAATGCAAAGAGCGAGCTTGTACACAATTTGAACAAACTTCACCATTAAAGACAGGGTAAAGTGCAAATAGGTTATAATAACATGTTTATTCAGTAACACCCAGTTTTCAACTCTGAACGAGCTCGTGGTTTTCATATGGCTGTATAGAGATAAAGCATCGTATTCACTAGGAGCAAATATTTTATTTTAATTGCTAGCTTGGTTGCTAGTGATATCGGGGGAAATTTGAACGACATTGACTGACATCGCTAGAGACTGCCTCATAGATCAGTTGATGTATTTATTGCACGCCAGAAGTATAGAACAGCTTACAACCTAATCAGGGTACATTATTACTATATTATTATTATTTTCGTATTTAGTGATTATTATTCTGTTTTTGTTAAGGAACTTTGATTTTATTATTAATTTGATTTTGATTTGATATTATGGCTACACTAAAAGTATCGGGAATGGAATATTTCCACTGTTTCTGTCATATTAAAATCTTTTTAATTGAAAACTCCTTGGTTTTAAAAATCGAATACCATTTATTTATTTAAAAAAATATTCTCGGTCTTGTCACAAGGTTTTGTCAAACTTGTTTAGTCGTTGAGAAAATGGAATTGACTCGAGAAAATTCTAGAGCGATGATTTATTATGACTTTCGAAGTGGTTTAACACAAAAACAGTGTGTTGACCGGATGATTTCTGCATTTGGTGATAAAGCCCCATCCAAAACCACAATTTATCGCTGGTTTGCTGAATTTCAACGTGGACGTGTCAAGCTCAGTGATGATCCCCGTCAAGGTCGTCCAAAAACTGCAGTCACCCAAGAAAACGTTGATGCTGTGCGTAAGCTGATTGAGGAAGATCGACATGTGACATACCGCGAAATTCAGGCAACTTTAGACATTGGCATGAGTCAAATACAAATAATCTTGCATGAAAAATTAGGTGTAAAAAAGTTGTTTTCCCGATGGATACCGCATTCGCTCTGTGAAGAGCAAAAAGCGGCTCGCGTTACTTGGTGCGTCAGAACTCTCGAAAGATTCCACGCAGGATCCTCAAATGCTGTATACAACATCGTATCAGGTGACGAATCCTGGATATACGCGTACGAACCCGAAACAAAAAACCAGTCACGAGTTTGGGTGTTCGAAAATGAGTTAAAGCCAACAAAAATTGTTCGTTCACGGAGTGTTGCAAAAAAAATGGTGGCCACGTTTGTCTCCAAAACCGGCCATGTTACGACTATTCCTCTTGAGGGACAAAGAACGGTTAATGCAGAATGGTATGCTAGCATTTGTTTGCCACAGGTCGTTTCTGAACTCCGTAAAGAGAACTGCAACCGCCGCATCATCCTCCATCACGACAATGCGAGTTCTCACACCGCGCACAGAACAAAAGAGTTTTTAGAGCAAGAAAACATAGAATTATTGGACCATCCGCCGTACAGCCCCGACCTAAGCCCTAATGATTTCTATACTTTCCCTAAAATAAAGAATAAATTGCGTGGACAGAGATTTTCATCACCTGAAGAAGCTGTGGACGCCTACAAAACGGCCATTTTGGAGACCCCAACTTCCGAATGGAATGGTTGCTTCAATGATTGGTTCCATCGTATGGAAAAATGTGTCAAATTTCGCGGAGAATACTTCGAAAAGCAATAAATATATTTTTAAATAGTAATGTTGTGTCACTTCCTTGATTCCCGAAATTTTCAGTGCCGCCCTCGTATGATTCAGTTGTTAATGTGATATGGGTGAAGCCCGAAATAAATGAATTTTAATTTAATTTAATTTATTATCTCTGCCTACTGAACTGTAAGGCGTGGGTTCGATTCCCATCCAGGAAAAACATTTGTTTGACGGACGTAGCTGTTTGTTATGTGTCTGGGTCTAGTATGTATCATAAGTATGTATTTACAAAAAAAAAAGTATATTAAAATTCTATGGGAAATCTAGTTCTCATAGTACAAGCTACATAGTACAAATACAAATACAAATAGTTTATTGATAATACCAAAGTTACAAGTCAAATTTCATTTCAAGTATGTCACAAAAAAAACACTTACTAAAATTAAATAATAATTACAAAAATAATCGTTATAATCGTACATAGTATATAAATATAAAAGTACAAATGTACACGGCGCTGTGTCAAATGTCCGCATTTTTATTTTATTTATGTTGGTATTTTTTTTGTTTAACTACATTCTAGCAACAAGACACTAAATATTGCCAGTTTTGGAGCATTTTTAAGCAACATTGCATAACTTCGCCCGTCACAGCGTGGGATCACTTTTCAGTCTTCGTTTTCACTTTTCGTTCACTTGGGATCCGAATGGAATACACCTAAATGTTAACCGACGTCGGCAAACATCATTTTTCTTTTTCTTTGGCGTATTTAGTCAATTCTAGCAACATGTTACGCAACAACCAAGCTCAGGGGCCGTACTGTGAACTACTTATAGCGGGACCGAATACGCTCAGCTGCCGACGCTGCGCGACTGTGAATTTTATCGCCTGGCAATAAGGTTCGCGGTCGCGCAGTGTCGGCAGCTGAACCTATTCGGTCCCGCTATAAGCAGTTCACGGTACGGCCCCTGGTAGCAAGAAAGAGAGGCTGAGGCAGATTTCCAACACCAAGACGACAACGAAATCTTTAACGACAGAGTGTTCTCATAATGCGCCTGAACCGATTGGAATGAAAGCATATATGTTATATGCAAGGGTATGTTCTAATTGCATCCAGAACCACCGGAGGAAGGGCAGCAGCGTCCTCTCAGTTAACGGTGGTTAGCATTCTGCGATCCTCAAACCGCCTGCCAAGCGTGGGGATTATAGCAAACCCTCCCTAATAAGCCTTCTTCCAACAGTGGACGTCTCTCGGATGATGATGTGCATATTAGAGCCAGGAAGATGTTTTGAGTAGTTAAGTTTATCTCTGTTAGATCGGTAAACCGATGGAAAAAGAGAAAAAACGGATTAACTATTCCGAGATAACCTAGGTCTTTAAAAGGCTTAGCGAATACAGGTTAATGTTAATTAATATAATTTAACTATAGGTTATGTTAATTAATAATTTAGGCTATTAAAACTAGAAAAGAGTCGCTTTGATTATTTTTGAAATGAGCCGTTTAGTCTTCACCTAGAAAGTTAATTGTGAATCGATATTGAAGTAGCTTCACTATATTTGCTTGCATTTGTTTCAAATTCTTGTATGATTCTTTATAAGCCGCTTACCAATAAGGTTGCCTGGTAGAAATCGTTTTTTGCAATAACGCCGCCATTGCAATAGTTGTTTTTTTATCCATTGTGTGTTCTTCAGTGTGAGCAATAAAGAGTGAATCTATCTATCTATCATTAAAGTCAACGTGCGACTGAGCTTTCACTGAAGAGGAGTATACTTGTCTAGTTTAGTAAGTCTAAGTTTAGTGTACACTACTAGCTTGATCCCATTTAGAATGTTTTCAATTTAAAAAAGTAAAATCTAGACAAATCTTTTTATAACAAGAAAATTGAAAAAAACGTAGTATTTAAAAATCACAGGCACAAAGCTGCAATTTAAAATAATTTTAAAATACAAAAATTATACAAATCAACATTTTAAATATCTAAACAAATGAACAAAGAGATAAAAAATGTTTTCAACTTTAATATCCATAAAATAGCATTTAAAAACAGCCGATATATAAGTCAGTTGCTTTTATAAAAAAAATATGTAAATATCTTATTGAATAATATTGGTATATTTTTAGGCATAAATATAAAACTTTTCGCCCTGACTGTACTTATAATAAAATTGTATTGCGTCCAGTCGACCTATTCAAAATGTGACTAGGTTGAGTGGACCCGCGGGTCCATTGGCGAGCGGGTCCAGTCGACTCAAGACTCAACCTTTCCAGATTTCGTCGTCCAGGTCTAGTAGATGGATTCCCCCTGATCTACTGCGGCAAAGAAGCTATACTCAAGCGTGGGTTGTCAACAGTAACGAATCCCGTCCAGGAAGGCCTGATCACTGACTGGGATGAGATGGAAAAGCTCTGGCACCATACATTCTATAAGGAGCTCCAGGTTGCACCTGAAGAAGCGAGGGTCATGCATGCTATCCATCCACTGGTGTCAGAAAAGGACAAGTAAAGTTTAAAATTAGCTTTTTCTATTATGAACACAAGTGGTGCTAAATATGCCACGTTGATAGGTGTATTAATGATAGGCGGAGAAAGGATGTGACAAAGAGGAGGCCCGGACAAATTAAGGCAAAGTTGTTCGCTTAGCTGCGTGATAGGTTGAAGATCTCGTTACACAAACACATGGCTGAAGCAAATGGCATAAAAGTAACCTTTAATAATACAGTATTCAGCGAATATGGGATGGTTAGGAAGTGGGTAATAGATATACATAATGGTTCATGAGTAGGTGCATACGTGGGGTAAACCTGAAACAAGAGATAAAATATACAAAATATTAGATTAATCCTACCGACAGACACATGAACAGACAACCGGACAGATGAATAGACGAACAGAAAAATAAATGGATGAACGAGCTGACGGATAGACAAAAACAATCTAAAATGATACGGGATCTTTTTTACCGTATTTATGCAGATTCACCATAGATACAAAAAAATACAGTTACCAAAACGGCGCTGAAATTCTTATTTAATAAATTAGTACGAAAAGGGAACTGAAATTCCTCTATCGTAGCTGACTACGAAACTCAGCTACCAAAACGGCAACAAAATTCTTGTTTCATAATTGATTACGAAACAATGAAAGATAATTATACCAAAACGGACCAAACCATAATATATTTAAAGAGATAATTATGTTAGTGTGATAAATTGACAATGTCTCACAAAATCTTATGTGAAGAGTGTTGGTGTAAATATAAGTTCAAAACAATAAATGTGATTCCAGAGAAAAGATGGCAGAGATCCTATTCGAAAGCTTCACAGTAAATGGTCTTTACCTGATGAAGGCACCAGTGCTCGCTCTGCATGCAAGTGGCAGGACAACGGGCATTGTCTGGGAAGGCGGTTATTCTTGCTCCTACGTGGCACCTGTTTTCGAAGGGTTTCCTTTAAGACACGCGACATTACTGTCACCTTTGAATGGAAAACTACTAACGGATAGGTTGCAAAAGCTTGTATCGGAGACAGGATATTCCTTTACGACGCCTTTGGAGAGAGACTTGCTCAATGAAATAAAGGTCAGTAAAGGTCATTAGTAAGAGATCAAAAAAGCCTCAAACTCGAAGTTATCCACAACATACCTGATGTTAATCTCCAAAACAACTAATCCGATTTGAATCATTGTTTCATTGATAGAAAGCTACACTATACTAATTTTGAAGAGCATGGGTTTTAATATTTTATATTCGTAGCTAAAGCTGCGAAAATGTTATTAATTATCTTTCTTTATGTTATTATTATCTAGTATGTTATTAATGATTGCTGCCGTATACGTTTATAAATTCGCTCTGCAGGTCAATAATACCGCTAAATGTATACTCATAAAAGAAAGTTAAATTGTAGAATGTGTAGACGTTATATGATATTCGATTTAGTTTCCAATATCAAATTCCAAAAGTCGTTTTCTTGTATCTGTGCCAAAGTTCTGAAAGTAAACAAACTTTTATGCAATTTCACCAATACATTATTGTAATATGAAAACATTTTCTGTTTCAGGAAAAACATTGCTTCGTGGCACAAAATTACGAAGACAAGCGGCAGTTTTTAGCATGTTCCGATAACAAAGTTCCTTGCCACTTACCAGACGGCCAGCAAATATCTTTAGGCGAGGAGCGAATCCAATGCACAGAAGTTCTATTCAATCCGGCATTAGAATATCTTAACTGTCTAAGCCTACCGGATCTTTTCATGTCTTGTATAAAAAAATGTGACTACGATTACAGATCACTATTCTTTGAGAATATTGTAGTAGCTGGTGGCAACAGCTTGTTTCCAGGATTGGTCGATCGCTTAAAAGCAGAACTAGGTAATTTGTTGAGGAACCAGCCACTACACGCGCGTATTGATGCGTTGGCTTCAAGGCAGTATTCCGTCTGGTTGGGAGGGTCAATATTGGCTTCACTGAATAGTTTGAAAGGTTTTTGGATTTCTAGAGAAGAGTACGAGGACAGTGGCTCTGAGAAAGTTAGATTTAAGTTTTTTTAAGCAAGTGTGAATTGGATAGACAAAAGATAATTTAATTTAACTAGAATATAAACTGTAATAGGATAATGCATATCTCATGAAGAGAAAATGCTTGCGCGCTGTAAATCCAACGTATTTTCAGGTTGTAAAGGTGCATATTCTAGTGAAGCGTTTTTCATAACGCTCAAACCGCACCTTAGCGGCAGCACTAGCATGCGATAACTGACGCAAAATGATATAATACTTTATTAAGAACTTACCTACTTACTTACATACTTTTTTTTTAAATTACATTGTTACGTTCACTTACATGTATTGAAATAAATTTATTATTTAGTTCTTACGATACAGTTTTTTATTAATCCTTTAACATCCCACAGATTTCAGGTCAGGTTAAGAAGGAAGTGAGGTTCGGAATGGAAATTAATCACTTATTGCTTTTCCTAACCTGGCCCACTCCCGGCTCAGGTTTTCGTGTCAGGTTCGGAATAATTCACAGCTAAAGAGTATAGGGCGATATTCCACTAAGCTGGTCTAGTGCTGGTTTCGTAGTGGATTCACAAACGAATTCTCATCACTTCTCCGGACATATACAGGATATGTTTTCCTTCATCAAAAATCCAGTGTTAGGAGTTTTTATTATGTAGGTACGCAGATTCCACAGAAATCATTATACACCCTGAATCCAATGCCTTACGATTCTAAATGCCGTATTGATGACGTGGTCGTACTTACATCAAGCATACTTTTTTTGTACATTAAGTTCGTTAACGTAAAGACCAATGCTTCTTCACATCAGGTATTTTTGGTTTGGAACTATTCTAATTTTTTTGTTTCAACAAACGTTTGATTCGAGATTATGAATCTATTATGAATGCAATATTTTTAATGGATCTATCATTCTCTTTCTATAAATAAATAAATGTGATGTGAAAGCGATATAACAATTATATCACGTTTATTTATTTATAGAAAGAGAATAATAGATCCATAAAAAAAACTGCGGTCATAATAATTCATAATCTATAATTATTATATCACATTTATTAATTTATAGAAAAATAATTATAGATCCATTAAAAATATTGCATTCATCATCATCATCATAATCATCAAAAATACCTGATGTGAAGAAACATTGGTATTTACGTTTAGGTACTTATTGTTTCAAAAAAAGTTTGCTTGATGTAAGTACGACCCACGTCATAATACGTCATGTCATTTCTGTCACGTCATTTTAGTGAAGAAAAGGCATTGACATAAACGATAATCAATATAAAAGGATTACAAATAATTTTAATGCAATTTACGTATTATAGTATCTAGCAGAGAATTTTTTTCTTTGGTATCTAGTAATAGATATATTACACTGGATATTAGCAACAAATACGTAGGTAATATCCCTCTTCTTTACATCAAGAGAAAAAGATTTTAGGTACCTACATAACTTGTACATTAAAATATTTTCACCTTGAAAATATCGATGCCTTGAAATGGAAACACTTTAAAATTTCAACCGACTTCAAAAAAGGAGGTTCTTATTTCGACAGTATGTTTTTTTTTTGTATGTATTTAACGCGATTACTCCGCCAATTATAAACTGATTTTAAGGAACCTTTCTTTGTTTGGTAGGTAATACTTCGAGGTGGTCACATATAAATTGTATCGAAATCGGTGCAGTAGTTTGGCTTATAAAACAAAATTACTAGAAAATATGAAGATGTCATCCAGGTAATCGAAGTTGAACTCTGTTGTATTTTTTTTAGTAAGGTACATTAAGCAAGAGAGTTCAGTGAATACATATGGAACACATGCTGATATTAGATTGACTTATATAAAATAATGTCCTTTGAAAAACCTCTGGTGATCCTCGACAATGGAAGCTACAATACAAAGGCTGGTTTCTCTTGCGATAACCACCCGGTATCCATCTTTAGGACCGTAGTAGGAAGACCGAAATACTTGAACGGTCATTATGGAAGGCTTGATTATGAAGTATGTATCGGTGAGTAAAAAAATGTTACTATTATCAACTGACTTCATCATCATCATGAGCTGGGTGTCCACTGTTGGACGAAGGCCTCCCACTTAATAAGGCCCTCTCTATTGTTGCTATAATAGGCTAGAGGACTGTTTTCTTTTTATTGTCCTATTAAAATGTGGCCCATAAATATAACTGATGAAAAGGAAATGAAAATCTGATCCAAAATAACCAACTTATAACCATTTAAATATCATGCTAGACATAGAGACGAAACAGCAAATCGTGACGTCACTTCTCTGTACGCCACATAAATTGTATTCAGCAGGGCTAACATGCGCACCGCGAGAACATTTTGTCGTGTCTTTATGTCGTGCGAAAACGAGACAAACTTATACATATTCGTAGCCTTGTCCTGTTTTGTAGAATTGAGAAAAATTTCTCGCGGTGCGCATGTTAGGCCTGCTGGTAAGTAAGGTGTGACGTAGTTTTTTCTTTTTTGGAAAGGGACAGAGTTGTCTCTAACAAAAACTTGAAACGCTCATATATCAGAACATTATTAACCGATATAAATTATTTTTTCAATAAACATACTATATTTAGTTAAATTCTTCATCAAAGCTATTGGTTTCAATGATATAAACATCAGTCATCTACCCTATTCTCACGCTTGGCAAGCGGCTTGTGGATCGCAGAATGCTCACCACCGCTAACGGAGAGAACACTGCTGCCGGTGGTTCTGGGTGCAGTTTTAGGACATTTTACCCAGGTCCCCACCTGGTACTACCAACTAGGGTTGCCTTTATAATAAAGTATCTTACGTTATTTCAACTCTGCGTACTTTAAACTTTGCGATAGCAATAAAGTACGCGAAAAAACTTAATTTTCTGCCTATGTCTTAAAATCTTCAAAAACTACTTATCATTGTTGAAACATGCCAGAACTACTAAGAAATATACAAATATCAATAACTAAACTATACTAAACTAAGTGAACTAGTATCACTATTAAGTGATACTTTTTTTTCTACGACTGAACTTTTTATTTACCACCCGTCAATCCTAAAGTACGTTCTGTCCTCCAAAAAAAGTTGCCATCACTTCTACCAACTGACTTGGCATGGCCCAAAGACTCCTACTCTCGTTGCCTTTGTAGAAGAGACCAAAGAAAATTACTACGCAGAAGTTGCAGTGGAAATTAAGGTCGTCCGACCATCTGTTTTTGAACAATACGTTTTGTCCCATCTAGTGCCTCTAATACACTGTCCAAGTCGTAAAATGGGTCCAATCGTGTAATCCTCGCATTTGATTGCCAGAATTGAGTGTGCCAGAGACATCCTATTCTATCCCACTAATAACATTGATATAATTTCGGTTTTTGCGTCTTCGGGTGCAGACGAGAAAATTAGGTATACAATAACATTCATAATATCACTCTCAACTCTGTTATCCTACGTCGGAGATATCTTAGAACAATAGACTTGTAACAGATATTTACAGATATTAACATTTGTTCTTATATATTAATCGGGAAATACATTTGAGGTTTTTAGCAGAAAATAAATGTAGCAAGTAAACTAGGCGGTCAACGAACATTTTAGTTACCTACCTACTAACTTTTATCTAAGTCTTTGTTCTCTGATTGGACGAAATAGTTCTAGGTAAATTGACAATTCGCAGTGACATTCTATCGTTATTTATAAGTTAAGATAAGTTTGTAAAGAACTGTAAATGTGCCGAATCTGGTCCATTGAGCATGTATTGTAAGTTATTATAATTCACATAATTCAATAACAGTCAACTGTGACTGTGAGTCATTGTGCTGTCCTGATGATAAACTAGGAAGATAGATATAGGAAAAAGATAAATAATTATTATAAATAATAAAATAATTATAAATAATAATTATTAATTATAATAATTATAATTTTATTGTGTTTACTTATATTATATGCTTTTTGTTTACTAGCAGAGGGCCTAGCCCTAAGACAAACCTCTGCGAGGTTTAGTAGGTGCTAGTTACCAAAACCTTCAATGTAATGTAACTGAGAATAAAAAAAAAAAAAAAAAAATAAAAAAAAAATGATAGATCCATACAATAAAGTTTTTCGTTAGTTAGTATACTTCTGTAGGGACACCATAAAAATGTGTTTTTGTATGCGTGAACGCTTCCAAGTGGGTGCAGATTAGATGCGAGACCGACGTATGGTAGAATGCTTAGTTTTGGGATTAGTAAGTAATATTGCGTCTTCCGAACCATTCACATGTGTTGTGCTACAGATTAGAGTTATAATTTTAATAAATAGTTGTGTTAATTTTGATTGTACGTGCAGAAATAGAGTTTTAACGGAAATTAATAGTTGTGTCAGAACTCAGTGACTTTACTTCAGTGCTGTGTCTCCCGGGACCTCCTCACACTCTACTGGTTGGAAACAACCATTTGAACACGCAGTCTGGAGTCAACGCGCACCTACACACACACGGTGACCTTTGTAGTGAGACATAGTAACACGTAACCTCACACTTCTAAACACGAATAATAAGCTGGCTTCGACGCTACAGGAAATGTAACTTTACAGGTGATGACGCAATCTCCAAAATTGAAGATTATGAACTTTGCAGTCCTATCGTCAAGGGGAGAATTGTCCACTGGGACAATATGGAGAGGGTGTGGCACCATATCTACTATAAGGAGCTGAAATGCGCTCCAGAAGACAGATCAGTCCTAATGACGTGCGCAGCGAAAACACCAATCAATGAGAAGTAACTTTCTTACTTACATATACGTAAATTATATAGTTTAGGAAGTTAGAAGAAACTTGTTTGCATTGTCTATCGTGGCTCTCACAGTACACAGCTTGGCTCTGGGGCTAGATGGCACGGGCGCTGGGTGAAATGTCTGCCAATATTTATTGCTTGCACTACGTAGGGATTTCGTGATTCTGTGGCTTGCACTGTATGTGCAATGTTACGGGATTAATCCTCCAATAGGGTAGATGACTGATGTTTAAATCGTTGAAACCTATAGCTTTGACGAAGAATTTAAGTAAATATAGTATGTTTATTGAAAAAATAATTTTAATCGGTTATTAATGTTCTGATATATAAGCGTTTAAAGTTTTTGTTAGAGACAACTCTGTCCCTTTCCCGCAAAACAAAAAATGATGTCACACCTTACTTGTCAGAATAGAATTTATATGGCGTACTGACAAGTGACGTCACGATTTGCTGTTTCGTCTCTCTGTCTAGCATGATATTAAAATGTTTGTAAGTTGCTTATTTTTGAACAGATTTTCATTTTTTTTTCAATAATCAGCTATATTTAAGGGCCTCATTTTAATAGGACGATAAAAAAACCAGTCATCTAGCCTATTGTGCATCGATTTTGATGAACCTTTTTTGGTTTCGTAGGTGATACTTCAGTGGTGGTCGCATATAAATTTTATAGAAATCGGTTCATCAGTTTGTTTATTTAATCAAAATTAGTGGAATAAATCAAACAAACTGGAAAATATGAAGACGTGATCCATGTAGTAGAAATTTGAAGTTTTTTTTAAAGCGTGTTACTATACAGGGTTACGTGGTAGAACTAAACAAAGTCAACAGAAGGTCATAGTACTCATCATTATGCAAATCTTTTACTATTGGGTCAACCATCAACTCGCGTAAAAATCAGCTGTTCACATTTTGTCGACGGTTTAATGTAACTTTTAATGAAAGAGCGTTTTTCGCGATTTTCTGGTTGGCTTTATAGTAAGGGTTGTGGACAATGATGATTTCAATGACCAACTACTACATGTTCATCCCCATACTTCGTATTAATACTTTTGCGTAGCCTTAATACTTTACTTTATATTAATACTTTATGCTGTGTTTTTTTACAGCTCAAAAATTGTTCAAATGGAATATAATTGCGTAGTCGTGTAAAGAGATAGGTACTTAATATTTTTTCATCACACTTGCTCGTAAAGTAGATCGTATACCTAACCCGGTAAAGTCAAGTTTGTACGTGACTGCAATTAGACGTACGTATACGAAGCACTCTTAATAACCGGGTTATTCTTCTTAGCCGGGTAATACTTACAGTTTTTTTGTAATACCAACAAAGAGTTCTTATGCCGCTGAAGTAAATGTCAACCTGCGCGCGCATTACTGATTTGGGCGCCATTTTCCGTAATAGTTTGTTGACGTTTTCGCTGTATGGTTGATTATTATCAAAACAAAATTGTTTTTTCCTCGCAAGTGTGACGAAAACAGTCGTATGGAACTCTTGTGCTATTAGTCATTACGCTCTCGGCTTCCTTATCGCGCTCGCCTGCGGCTCGCGCGCATAATACCGCCTCTAGTGTAATGACCAACATAGCACACTCGTATCATAATGTACTATTTCATCACACTTGCTCGTAAAGTAGATCTTATTACATCGCTTTTAGGCTCATAATTCAAGCTATTATACACGCGTGCTTTTTACTTTACATTACGGCACTTGTACTATAATAGGTATAACCCGGTAAAGTCAAGTTTGTACGTGACTGCAATTAGACGTACGTATACGAAGCACTCTTAATAACCGGGTTATTCTTCTTAGCCGGGTAATACTTACAGTTTTTTTGTAATACCAACAAAGAGTTCTTATGCCGCTGAAGTAAATGTCAACCTGCGCGCGCATTACTGATTTGGGCGCCATTTTCCGTAAATGTTTGTTGACGTTTTCGCTGTATGGTTGATTATTATCAAAACAAAATTGTTTTTTCCTCGCAAGTGTGACGAAAACAGTCGTATGGAACTCATGTGCTATTAGTCATTACGCTCTCGGCTTTCTTATCGCGCTCGCCTGCGGCTCGCGCGCATAATACCGCCTCTAGTGTAATGACCAACATAGCACACTCGTATCATAATGTACTATTATAACATCATCACATTAATATTTTAAAAATATGCGAAAGTTTGTCGTTTAATTGTGTGTGTATGTGTGTATCATCACGAAAAAACGGCGGAACGGATTCGGATTTAACTCGGAATGGAGATAGAGTATATCCCGGAATAATGTATACTTTACTGCTTATAATCATCATCACACCACATTTCATCATCATCATCACCATATTTCATCATCACGCTGGTGAAACCGCGGGGCGCAGCTAGTAAGACAATAAAAAAAAATCAGTAGTCAAATAGCCTATTCCAGAATGACATACTGTTTCTTAGTTAGTACAGGAGAAACTGCGGGCAGAAGTTAGTATCGAACTCCTAAAATTGTGAATCAAATTGGTTATGATTATCAATGTAAACCAACTCTTGAATCGTCGAATTACGGTTGAATTCGCTTATGGCAATCAGTTTACATTAAAGTTTCGGAACTGCTTGGATCGTATCAAATTGCATCTAATTGGGAAACGCTTAGCTTAATTCAGCCGTATGGTATTATGTCAATAATATTACGTTTATTTACATAATCAGGAAGCCTGTTTTCGGGAGTTTGTAATTATCTCCGTCGCCTCTCCTTTCTAGAGAGTATTATTATGGCGCAGCACATTCTGCATTTGCCTGTCTAAGAATAACCACTTCTATTTCAGTTTAATTGCTTTTTGGTAAAAACCCTACCTATATTATACAATAAGTGAGTATTATAAAGGTAATACAATTATAATAATAACAATAAATTATTCTAAATTATTACACTAAAATATCAAATTAATTAATTAAATTATCAATAGGCATAGGAAGAACATACAATAATAAAGAAACAGCTACGACACCACACAGTTATTTTTGTCAATAACGCTACGGCAGCACATGTGTCTTGAGCCAATGGATCAGGACAGGCCCGTAATTAAGACTAATGTATTAAAAAAAAAGTAAAAAAAAAAAAAAAAGAAGAAGTTAATTTGAATTTATAATTGATGGTATTGCAGGTATTTATTGGTGATGTTGAAGGTATTCATATATATAATTATATTTTTTATATATACATTTTTAATTTCACGTTTTTTTTTTAATTTTACTACCAAAAAGTAGCCACTTAAATAAATAACCATAGTAATAATAGGCTTGGAACCCGTGACGGCCCAAGCTAAGTTACGTAATTTCAAGTAGGTAAGCCTTAAAAGGCCTAGTAGGTACGGTACTTGACCTGTTTTTCTCTAGATGACAATATTTCTTTACCTTACCCTTCTGTTCAATATCCCAACTTGAGGCGAAAACGTCTATTTATTTGTAACATTATTTCGAACGCTTGTGTGCGTTCTAAAGAAAGTCATTACGCAACATTGATTGTTTTTCGGCTTCACCAGTGAGTGGAATTTTGAATGAAACTATCACTCTAAGCGCGTTTTCTCACTAGATGACACTCGACACCGTAAATTACTGTGACGACGGTTGCGCCATACAAAACGACACTATACGACGACAAAGGAGTCGTTGTGTGAAAAAACGGTCTATAGGTAGATGACTAATGTTTAAATCGTTGAAACCAATAGCTTTGATGAAGAATTTAAGTAAATATAGTATGTTTATTGAAAAAAATATTTAAATAGGTTATTAATGTTCAGATATATAAGCGTTTAAAGTTTTTGGTAGAGTCAACTCTGTCCCTTTCCCGCAAAACAAAAAAAATTACGTCACGCCTTACTCGTCAGAATAGAATTTATATGGCGTACAGAGAAGTGACGGCACGATTTGCTGTTTCGCCTCTCTGTCTAGCATGATATTAAAATGTTTATAAGTTGCTTATTTTTGATCAGATTTTAATTTAAATAGGACAATAAAAAAAACAGTCATCTAGCCTATTGTATGGCGCTCGGTATCATGACCGTAATTAACGGTGTCGTGTGTCGTCTCGTGAGAAACCCGAAAAGTAAACAAGTAAGTAAGTTACTATACCTACTAGGGTAAGTGGCCAGTCCAGTGTCAAAGTTAAAGTGCCGTCCGAAGGCCTGTGAAATGGCTTGGCGGTTGTTGATAGACAGATATAGAATAAACAACCAGGACCTACAATTTAACATGTCACTTGACCCAGGGACTATCAGAAGAGAAAAAAGTTTCGGGTTCAAACTTTTTTGCCAATCTATACATGAAACTTAATAATACGCTTCAAAAAAAAACTACCAACTTCAACTTCGAATACCTACTTGGGTGGAGTTTTGGCGGGAACACGACAAAATCATGTCGTTGCATTCTATTATTTTCTTAAACTTGTGTTTTTCGCGTATTAATGATTAAAAATGGTGGTGTTATATTCATTGAGTGTTGAATTACATGCACGAGTGTGGGCAAGTGATATAATGTGGTGAAACATGTGTTTTCGTGTTGTTTTCAAAACTTCGTAGAAGCTCATAGTAAAGTAGCCACAACTTTACTAGGGCATGACTTGGACTCGATTACGACTAATTTCGTGTGACTAAATGTGATTTCATGACGTATTTGACTTGATTTTAATATAAAAACTGGAAAAATCATAAACTTGACACTGGCAGAATGCACAACGTGCGATGCCAATAACTAAGAAAAAAAAATACCTGGATGACTTGTTCATATTTTCTAGTAATTTTGATTTAAAACCCTAACTACTGAACCGATTTAAATAAAATGTATATAAGACCTCCTCTGAAGTAACAAATGTAACAAAAATAAATTTACTTGGAATTAAGTAAGTTCGTTTAAACAGGGCATGGCCAATGCCAAGCCCCAGTGTCAGAATTAATGTGCCCACGAAGGCTTCTGACACGGCTTAACGATTGTTGTTATGGAACAAACAACAGGGAGCAACTATTTAACGTGTCATCTGACCCACGGTAGCTCTTAGATATAAATGCCACTCACGGTGACCCGAAGACTAGACGGAATAAAATGTATACAAAATGTTAACATTTTTTTTTTAATTATTTCATTTTCCAAAAGTGTGTGTGTGGTATGTCCAAACAATTTCTATACACGAATTTGTTTGGACATACCACACAAATTCTCCTGATATTTTTATCCTTCAACACGAGTATAAGTTCGTGTGTGGAATGATAGTATCAATCAGTGGCGAAGGGTCCATATAACCCGATTCCTATCGGCTTCCCTTTTGAAAATGTGTAAGCCGACAAACATACTATCTAGTACCTACCACCTCTCAATAATCTCCGAGGTGCCTTTAAATTATCTTAGCAATAACACAGCACAGAATAAATATTACTTACTAGCGCGGTAACCCGCTCCGCGTCGAGTTACGCATATAAGTAATAATTACTATGCGCGCAATCCGATGCGAGCCGTGTTATACCCACAGAATACGTATACGAATACGTACCACAGCTATTTCACAGAATAAGTATTAGTTACTATGCGCGGCAAGCCGGTGGGCGCCGGGTTGCTGCCACAGAGTTGCCTGTCTCACAAGGTTTGCATGTCGAACACAGCGTCTCGCGCGGAGGCGCTACCTATCTCTCTCACACTCGTGAATTTTTGTATCGTTCGTGCTCGGTCACACACGCGGGATAACCCGGTGATTATCGGCTTATGATATTCGGCTATTCATTGTATTGTTTACGTTCATAGAAGTGAGTTCCGAGCTATCTATAAACTACCTATTTCTCTGCTATAAATTAATGTTGATACTTATGGTCGTATTTTGATCGGTAATTGTTAAGTTTTGTCTGTTTGTTTCGTGTTGTTGTTGTTTTAACGTGAATGTGACAATGTGATAGCGCGCCAAAATCGCCGACACTGACCCACCAATTTTTACGCGATGGTGCTTTAAAGTACCTTTACCAGCGGATTTACCAGCAGGCTGAGTAGGCTAGGTGGCAGATTTTAGGGGCGGCATTTTTTTTTTAAATTATCTTATTATTATTAATAATAATTAAGTATTTATTGTGCAATTTAGAGCACAATTTCATTAACAAAAAAACATATCAATATAATTGTGATAGTTTATTTCACCCTCATCCATCTATCGCGGAGGGGCGGCAAAATTTGAATAGCCTGCTGGCGGCAAATGAATAAATCCGCCGCTGCCTATGGAGGAGGTGGTTTCGGTTGTTTCTACTGCTTTCGGCACGATGGTAAGTACCTAAGTTTTTTTGGCTTCGGCTTCCCTTAACTGAATTTTCACCCTTCGCCACTAGTATCAATAGGAACATGTTTCATATTATAATCTGAACGACCCTCAGCCGCAAATAGCTTATTTCTGTTTTACCTTATGTTATCGCTTACTCTTCATTAATTCCTACATGACCCTTAATTAGCCTTGGAAATCTCACAACTTATTTTAAAATCCCGTTTTCAACGATACAACTTGTTGGGATTGTTATTTTACATCGTTGCTTACTATGTTATTCCTAATAATTTTGCCCAGTAGCGCCCTGTAGCGCATATAATATTTTCCAATACTACATTATACTCGTACTCATAATCTCTTTAGAAAAAGAGCTTAACACAGACAGAAAGACGGATAATTATGGCGAAACGAATACGATAATTAATAAAAATTTACTACGGAATCCTAAAATACCTGATGAGTAACTGATAAAAAGAAAGACTCAATAACATTACATGTCATAGTCTATAAAACCTCACCAACCAGACAGAAGTACTACACTAAAAGATAACCCATTTGATGCAATAAACTAAAATGTCACCGGTAAAAGCTACCCTCTAACGCACGCAGGCTACATTTTGTTCATCACAAGCCGTAGGAAAGAGCAAGCTGACAAATAAAATGATTCTCGACGAGTCTAACTTTCACCGCGTTTAGTAGGTAACCTTGTTGCTTGAATCAATCATAGATTTATTGTGAAGCCGGGGGAAATTTGGGCGGTCTCGATTCCGCGTCGACGCTCTCCCACGCGCTCGGAATATTAACCAGAAATGTACAGTGCGTGTCAAAGAATTGACACATCATAGTAACGAAAATTGACAAGACAGTGTGTCGTAATACGATCCAAGTAGGGTTACGAAGACATCATTCTAATTCTAAGTGGAAGTGATAAGACCTGTTACTGATTGACGTCACGCTCGGGTGGTTTGCGCCATAGCTCCATAGAGGTCCAGAAAGTACGCGAACTAAGTCGCGTGTGTCCCTTTTTACAACGCCCCTTTTACCGAGTTGCTGAATAACAATCATACAATGAGGCAGGTACCATATCTTTTGCTTATTGTCGAATAACTACCGATGACAAGGGAAAGGGGATATGAACAGCGACATAGCGCGAAAAGGGTCATTTTGAGAAAAAGATGTTTAGCAAGTAGCTGACATTTTGCGAGAGATACAATGCGCATGAACCGTATACTCCTTTCCGACTACAACTCCTTTACTTATCTACCTATACTTTTATTCTTTCTTTTTAGAGCGAAGTGCTGTGAAGTATTCTTTGAAACACTAAACGCGCCTGCTTTATGCATCCAACCCCAAGGCGCGCTAGCTCTCTACGGATCTGGTTACACCACGGGTATCTCTGTAGATCTTGGATACGACACAACAGACATTAACCCGTGCTATGAAGGCGGCCTAATCAAATACGCACACATGCAAACTAACTTAGCCAGTAGACATGTGTCAGGGTATATAGAACGCAGGCTATCTGAAAGAAATATAGACCTCGGGTTCCAGGCTAAAGAAATTATAGAAGGCATTAAGCAGGAGATGTACGTCTTAAAAGAGTTTGCTTGCTCGAAGAAAAGCTACTCTAAAGAATACACGTTACCTAGTGGTGAGAAGATAGACATTGGGGAGGAAGCGTTTATCGCATCAGAGATGATTTTCCAACCCCATCTTCTTTGTGGAAGTCATTGCGACTTTATGCCACTTCAGTATGGTGTTGTTACTTCGGCGTTGAAGTGTGACCCAGATCTACGCGATAGCATGTATGACGCAATTATACCATGGGGTGGTATGGCGACCATTCCAGGCATAGTGGATAGATTGAAGTTGGAAATTGAGGAAATGGCGCACAGGCCAGCTACTGTCTTGCCTAATATGGAACCATACACCGTGGCATGGTTAGGAGGGTCGACGTTCGCGGGCATTAAGGAAGCCCAAAAGATTTGGATTACAAAAAAACAGTTTGAAGAGTTTGGCGAAAAGATTGTGAGCAACAAGTTCCTATAAAGTTTAGATGATTAATGTTATCTAATGTATTGCTTACTTACATAGTACTTAATATTCAATTAAAGAGTAATTTAATTATTTTGGTTTGATTTATTTGTTGTTAGATTTCTTTTCATTTGTCCATCGACATATTTTTCACACACATTTCCCAGGTTTGAGCACAACATTAATAATAGTACTACGTTTGAGCATTAAAGATCATCAAATTAGCATGTCAATATTGGAAAACATGTCAGTCAAAGCACTTGCACACGAGTTTGAAACCTTTGTTCTACCCATATTCCCCAGGCTTGACAGGCGGCACGGGGATTGCAGAATGATTACTACAGTTAACCGACGAGGATGCTGCTACCCGTCCTCTGGTGGTGGTCTGGTGATTCAAAGGTTATCTCGGTGGTAAAATGCCAATAGCAATGACCTCCAATCCAATGATGACCCAATGACAAGGACACGATGTTTAAACGACTGCAAAACTGACAAATATTTTAATTCACCTCATCTACACTTGAGATAGTTAATATTAAGCTAATTTTCGCCTACACACTTGAAAGTCCCTAAATTCGGGGCCCAATATTGATGCGGATCATACGGTAGTGGCTGCGCCCCTGATTGCAAGCTATCCGGATCGTAGCAGTAACGAACCTGGCATAAGCTGTCGTCTCGGCCGAGGATTCCCCACTCGACTGCATTATGCATGCAGTTACGTGATGAGATATAGACGGGGACGAAACAAAACTAGTTATAGGGCTGGCGAGTTCGTCATGGCTACCGACTAGGTCACTATTTTAATACGCAGGGCTGGCAGCTATTTTGACGTCGAAAAACAAAACCCGCTCTTGGATGAAATAATAGTTTTTTTTTTTGTTTGCTCTTTTTTTATTTTCTCTACCGCCTTCCTTTATCATACAACTTGTTACTTGTTCGTACAATGTTCGTGGTTGACGTCTTTGGTGATTGAAACTTGTACTAACAATATCCACATTCCAAATTCAAATCACTTTTTGTCCTTAGGGCAAAAAAGAACAAATTTGTCCCCTGTTGTGTATTTTTGAAACGATGTGATAAAAATGTATATAACTGCATGTGCGCTAGACTGACCGCACACTGGCTGCAACTGCCAGCTTGCGTGATTAAACAGCAGAGAGCCTGAGAGAGTTTATTTTTTATTTAAATTAAGTTAACAGTCCTATATCTATGCTTTTTACCCCTTGAAGAATTTGCCTTCATGAAAATTTTAGGATTCTTCCTCTTTGTCAAACTGGATAGTCCCCTGATTTTCACAATAGGAAAAAAACCTTGTGGTCAAATTGTCTTCCATGACACATGGTACAGTAAAATTTAAAGTACATTGTGTATTACATTACTACAGAATCAGCAACGCGAGTACCCATCTATGTCGCTAAATTAGACGTCTTGGTATAGCAGATTTACTAAGACGAATTTGAGAATTTACCTATTTTTATCGAATTTTACCGATTTCAATGTAAAAAATATACGAATTAAATGTCAAATATAACGATCGTTAAGAACGGTACTCGCGCTACTAGATAGGCTAACTTCGTAGACCCAAATTCTATACGAATTTTATTCTTCTTTTCTATTCTATTCTTTCTACAGTTTGGGGCTCCTTATTCAACGCACGAAAATCTCACAAAAACTATGTATTAGTATTAATAATTAACTATTAATATATTATGTATAATTAATGTTTAATTCTAAAACAAGCTTTAATAAAGTAGGTAATACCTACAAATATCATGAAAATGGGAAAAGTTTCAACTTTGTGCTCCTAAATAGAAAATGTCGATACTTTGGTTTTCGCTACGTTGAGTTTTCGCACTAACGAGTCAATAAAAAAAATTCGCAAGAACGTGCGTCACACCAACTTAACAACGGTCTTTACACTCACGTAGAACTCCGTAACGTGTATGTAGCAGCCCTAGTGTCGTGACTTTAATATCTACGTCTAGAACGCGTGGGTTTAAATCGATGAGTTATGAACTAAGTATAGGTACTTACAGGCTACAGACTGGCTTTGTTCTAGAATAATAACGAAGGAGTAAAAAGCAATAAGGACCTACCTTACTTTGTGGTGAAACTTTGATTCTAGTTTGATTAGATTTGATGACAAGAATTGTCTTTGTTAACAGGCTAGCATTTCCAAATCGAAGCAATTATAAAGAAAAATAAGCCAGATATACCCAGATAACCAGAAAATCTTCACCAATGGGGAAAATTATCAAAACCTTTTCAACCAGAGGGCGCTGCGTACATACAGTGCCCTGTGGTTACCTGAAATCTATTGATAAAAACTGATTTTACCTTTTTGAATTTCTAACCGTTGATTTAGTTCTGTTCAGTTTTTTTTATTAGTTTTGTGATGTATTGCACCTGGTATTTTTTTTCTTGGTTTTTGGCATCGCACGTTGAGCATTCTGCCAGTTTCAAGTTTATGAATATTCAATTTTTTTAATAAAAATCAAGTCAAGTTAACGTTGATTAAATGTATCACGAAATTAGTCATAGTCGAGTCCAAGTCATGCCCTAGTAAACTTGTGGTGACTTTACTATGAGCTTCTACGGACATTAGATAACAAAACAAAAATACATGTTTCACCACATTATATCACTTGACTACACTCGTGCATGTAATTTAACACTCAATGAATAGAACACCATTTTTAATCAATAATTTGCGAAAAAAAACACAAGTTTATGAAAATAATAGAATGCAACAACATGATTTTTCCGTGTTCTCGCCAAAACTCTCCTTGCACCTGGTTAAAGCCCAGTTGAAAGAGGAGTTGAAAAAAGAGGTGTTTAAGTTAAATCACTTTAAAATGGGCGAATTCCAGCCAATAAAAAAAAAGTTCATAAATATCCGCTAGATGGCGTAAATAACTTTGAAAAAAAGATGTCATTCAGGTAATGTAAATTGAGGTCGGTTGTTTAAGAAATGAAGTATTATGGAGAAGGAGTATTACTTTAGTATGAAGGAATGTGACATTTTTGCCTAGTTCATACATAGAAGTAGGCCTCCTACTAGGTGGACCGACATCATTGTAAAGTCGCGGGCAACCGGTGGATACAAATGGCAGGTTGTCGTACAATGTGGCGGTCTAAGAGGGCGTTCAGCAGTGGACGTCTCCGGGCTGATGATGATGATGATACAAAGAAGTATGGGAAATTTGTACCACTAAGCCTGCGCCTGCCATGTCCTTTACTTTAACAATATGTCCATACATTTTCACACAATCTCGGGTCAAAGATTCTTTAATATTTAAGGGAACACTACCGGTGCGTCATCATGCCCAAGTATATTTGCATACATTTCTAAAATGCCTAGTGCGGCCGGATCTACCCTCATATCAATCCGTTCAGCAATTTATAAACGCAAGATCCCTTCACACCACAGATTCAATTACACCAAAAATAGCAAACGAAAATGAACTTTCGGACCCAAGGCACAAAGGTGAGAAAAGATTGGTGGTCGTTCAGAAGAATGATTTGTTTTTCGTGCCAAAGATGTTATCCGTGTGTTTTTTCCCAAAAATACATTTTTCAGTGCGATATTGTTACGTTCTCAACACGTGTCTATTGTCTTTACTCCCGTGAGAGTAGGGGTTGTGGGTTTTCTTACATCTTGAGTAACAATAGTCTGGATTCGAAGTGGAAAAGGATAAAATATTTTAATAAGCTTTTGTGTACTTTGTTTCGTTACCGTTGTTTTCAACGGAATTCCATGAGGAGAAGTTACAAAGGATCTATGCTTTCATTAAATATACGAGTAAATACCGAAATATATCTCATAATTTTACACTGGCTTTAATAATTTCTTTGCCCTCAAGTTGAATAAAGATCCAAAATTTTATTATTCTGTGGATAATTTACGTTTTAGAAGTTTATTCCTATGACGGTTAGTCTTATTTGTGACAGTCTAATTTACGATAATAGTAAATATGCTATCAACGCTATCAAGTTAATGGACCCCGTACAAGTACCTACACGACTTAGAAAGCCATAATCCACTTTTAGTAGAAAATTATAGCGCGACTTGGTAAAGTAGTTTCGGTGTTTAGCTGCTTAGTGGGCAAAGTAGCGCAATCTCTTAAACAGCCTCTACGAACTTTTATGGGACAATATTTTGGTTACAACGAAACGAGTAAAGTGTGTCTAAGTGCTTACCGGAGCTCTTATATTAGGCTGGGCTTTTTGGGTGAAGTGTAAGTGTGTATACAGCTTGGGGTGTTCTAAGCTGAAAGGGGGTCATTGTGCTCATGAGCTGCTGTGCTCTGCTGTGCTGTGAACTACTTTTACTACAGGGTCAAACCCGAACTCGAGAAAAAATACATTGTTCCATACATTTTGTCAAGAGTCAATGAACTTTTTTTATGAAACCACTGATAATTTTTCGTGATTTCGGGGTTGGCCATATAGTAAAATTTGTTAACAATGATGAGTACAATGACCCCTTTCGGCTTAGTACACCCCAAGTATAAAACCGGTATAAACGCAGAACTATACTTTTTTAGTCTTGACGTAGTTGTTCTTAGCTCCCGACGCAAACAGAGTTTAATTTTATTTACCTAGCTTTACTGACACGATTATTTATTCTGTGCTGTGGGGTCTGGTTTAGTCAACTGGACCTATTCGAAAACCGGTTTACCCTTAAAATGAAGACCTGTTCGCCGAATTACATTCCTACAAATGCCTGTTCACCTAGAGACTTATTTAAAGAAAGCCCTTTTTGCCGAATTCGATTTTTATTTTTTGAAGATTTCGTCACCATTACCATCTCGTATACATTTTAAAAACAAATAATAATATTTGTTCTTAAAATGTATAATTATAAAATAGTAATAAAGAAAACCGAAAACCACTAAAAAAAATTACAGTAGATTTGAGAAACGTCTTTTTGAAGTCGTTTTAAAAATGTGCTCATTCGCAAATTAGTATTTTTTTAAGAATAAGTCGTTTTATGACAAATCCTTGTTAAGAATAAGTATTTTTAAGAATGAGTCTTTGTACAAATAGGTCCTTTTAAGACTAAATGCGAATGATCATTTTGCGAATAGGTCCAATGTCGACTTAACCCGGGGTGTGCCTTTTGTCAAAACTTAACAATTTTTGTTAACTAATATTATAAAAAAAAACTAACGAATTTAGCAAGAGCAGAGGAGTTTTATGAGTTTTAAAAGTGTGTACTGTAAGTGTCTATCTGTCTGTGGCATCGTTCCCAAACGAATGCACCGATATTAAAATGGATTTTTTGGTTGAAAGATTTCTTAATCGAGATTATTCTTAATTAGACTTTTTTTAATTTTCATTTAACATTATTTTGGTCTTTAGATTATACAACTACTGGTACATTTCCCAGAAAGACATTACCAATATGTAGTGAAAAATTTTGGTTTAATTATTTGTGTTGCTTTTATTTGTTATGTTATAATAATATGTTGCAACAGTAAATAAAGCAAAAATGAGTTAATTGAATGTATTGTCTATATAGTTGTAGTATTGTTGTTGTTGAATGTATTGTTTAGAGGTATTGTTTGTGGAAAACCTATAACTGCATCCAGAACCGCCGGAGGACAGGCAGCAGCGTCTTCTCGGTTAACGTTGGTGAGCATTTTGCCCCCCATATTGAAATCTCCTCAAGTTTGAGAAGGCACAGTTTTATCTATCTAAGGTAGCTACGATCGGAAATAACGAATTCTGTAATATTCATGCCGGTGCGCCATCGTAGGCACGTAACGGGAGTCCCGGAAATGAAATCGACAGTTCAATATCATAATCCCCTGGAACTGCGGATGTCAAATAATATTAGCTATTTCCTTTTAACAGTGTAATATCTATATTTACGCAAGCATCAGACGATCCGGTCTGTCTTCAGATGAGTGACCGTGAGTGAAACATCAGCTGCTCCCTGCGATAGTATACATATTTGATTTAAGGCAGATTTTTGAGTATTTTTTAAATTTATTTATTTTTTCATTTAAGGTTGTTTTTTATAATTTTTTATTTGATTTGGTTTGTTTTTTTGTTCCATTATACAATGTGTAACAAAAAGTTTCAACAGTATTATACTGATGGGTATGTATGTACTCATCATTATGAACAACTTTTACTATGAGACCAACAATAAAAACGCGAAAAAAAACTGCTGTTCCATGCAAAAAGTTAATTAAAAATTAAAAAAAAAAAGACCTTGGACAAAATGTATGGAACAGCTGTTTTTTTTCGCTATTTCTGGGTTGGCCCCATAGTAAAAGTTGTTCATAATTATGAGTAGATACATATAGGCCCTTCAATATTGTATAACCTTTATGTTACAAAAAATTGTATTTCTAGGATATATGGAACAGTGCAGCGGATCGAACAGCAGATTGAAGATGTGACCGTTAGCAGATTTTTTACGTGAATTTCGAGTTGGTCCCATTATAAAGGCTATACACAATGATGAGTATAATAACTCCTTTCAGTTTAGTACTATACCATTTCGCGTAACCCTGTATATGTATACTGTGTTTTATATAGATTAAAACGAGATTTAATATCTTATTGTTTTCAGTTCGAATATAAATACAGACTTTAATCATATTGAATAAAGAGTTTAAAATTAAAGTAACGCATTTAATTATATTATGAAAGAGCCAATATGAAATGTGGTTCCAATTCAGAGCACCTTAACATAACGTATTTGCTTTAATTTTAGAGATGTTTACAGAGACTCGACTCGGGGCACGTTTGCGATTGAAATTAGTTCGAGCGTACGGCTCATAATATTCTTCGCAGACGACAATTTTTTTGTCTGCGGGCATTTATGAAGTGAATACTAGATGCGTGAATAGATACATACAAAAACTAGTACCTACATAAACAATTTATCAAATAATCTGATACTATAAATCGACAAATTAAATTTTAGTAAAAGTCTTACCAATTTTGATTAGTTTTTATTAAATGTATAAAATTAAGTTTGGATTCGTTTTTATTACATTTTTCCATAAGATATTATAAGAGGTTTTCTTTAAGGTGGACACAACCTTTTCGAGGCGTGTAGCACAACGCGTGCGAAGCATTTGCCTCGCAATGTCCGTAACTTCAGATTCATGGCAAGGTGCGCTGTGCGCTGTGCTTTGTTCCACTATGTTCACCTGGAATAAATCCCGTTGTAGGAGATTAGGTGTAGCATGGCGCGTATTACTAATCACCAAAGAGTAAAATGGACCTCGGTATGTCCTTAAACTGCAACCAGACCCACCGGAGGACGGGCAGCAGCGTCCTCTTGGTTAACGGTGGTGAGCATTCTGCGATCCCCAAGCCGCCTGCCAAGCGTGGGGATTATAGCAGCACCCCTCTATTGGAGGGCCTTCGTTCAGCAGTGGACTTCTTAGGGCTGACGACGAAAGAGTAAAAATATATATATAAATGCATAAGTTTGTCGGTATGAGTTAATGCGCGCGCGAGGGCCAGCCACCGTGTGTATCGGCAAACGCTCCACGATCAAAGCGCCTCAGTGCTAGCAGTGCGTGTGGACGTTAAGTGGAGCAAGCAACTTTGCGATTCGCACGCCTCGTTGTTTGTAAGCCAATCGGCCTGAGCATGCTGCGGTTAGTATTTTCTAGCCCGCACGACTCAAGTCGAGGCGTGCGTGGAAATCGTGCGCGGTACAAGCCTCGCAAATTACGTATCCGCCACACGTCTCGAGGTTCGGGTCGACCCGAACAGAGAATACGCCAACGGCCATATGGGAATAAACTGCGATTTTCACCCGCTAGGTGGCGCATCGTCGATGCGGCCATAGTCAACTGTCAATCAAATTTTTTTTTTACTATTTATTGGTTTTATTTTTATTAGACTCAGATTACCAGGGAGAATCTGCATATACTTACTGGTTTGTGTAGATATCATTTGCCTTGCTAATTAAAGCTCTGTTCAACATAAAATGTAAACAACTATCTAACCTACAAAACTATTTTCAGGCCGTCAATAGCTGCATATATTCACATACCCAGTATTTTTCCTTGGACTAGATTATTGACAACGGTTTCATCACGATCGGTAAAGGCAAAGATTACCAAGAAAACTTGATTTTGCCACATCCGAACCGCCGCGCACTGTCGCTATCTGCATTTAAATTTTAAGAAAAAAATACGTCAAGTGTGAGTCTCAGTCGTGCAACGAGGGTTCCGTTAACCGAAACCACCGAAAATGTCCTTAGCGAAAATATAAGCCAGTTTGAAGGACAATTGGAAAATATTTCGCCCGTCCACGCGTTTCGAACGTCCCGCTTGTACCGGTCGTTTCTATAACTTCAAAAATATAGGCCCTTTGTATAAAAAGCATTTTCTTTAATTTAATTTAAAAGTAACATTGATAAGGACACATTTAGGTAAATTTGAGTACTCTACATCTATAAAATTGGTAAATTTATTCAACTCGTTTGTTTTTCTTGTCGTACTAACCTAAACTTGGAGCACACGTGTCGTCGATAAGCTTACGGATCCGAACCCGCGGAAAGGCTTACTATGCGATCCTGACACCTGTTGGCGTAAAAAGCCGTATTGTGCGTACAGGTGATTGACAACCCTTTATTGTGAGAGTTTTGGCGGAACACGAAAAAATCATGTCGCTGCATTCTATTATATTCTTAAAGTCGCCACAACTTTACTAGGGCATGGCTTAGACTCGACCTTGACTAATTTAGTGTGACTAATTGTGATTTCATGACATTTAATTTGTTAATTATTAACATTAACTACTTTTATATACTTGACTCTAGCAGAATGTACAACGTGCGATGCCAATAAAAAGAAAAAAAACACCTTTATTGTAGGTACATCTTCCGGCTCACCTGGGCCCGGAACTCGGGATCTTTATTAACTTTTCATTCTAACTATCTCGTATGTCATCAGCCATAAAACGTCCACTGCTGGACGAAGGCCTCCCCCTTAATAGAGGGGTGTTGCCATAATCCCCACTCGCAATCCTTGGCAATCGCAGAATGCTCACCACCGTTAACCAAAAGGACGCTGCTGCCCGTCCTCCGGTGGGCGTGGTTGCAGTTTAAGGACATACCCAGGTTCTAACTATCTCGTATGATTTTAACTATTCAGCAGCGCGAGTAACATTCTTAACAATAGGGAATATGCATGTGTTTTGGATATTAAAAATAATTTGATAAGTGGAGAGCTTAACTGAATCTGATTTAGGAGGAAGTCAATCACACTGAGTGAGTCTGTGAGTCAATAAAAAAACATGCAAATTCCCTATTGATAAATTCGACATTTAAATCGGTATAATTCGTTGAAAATCGGTATTTTCTCAAAATAATATTATATTATTATCTTTGGCAATACCGACACGTCAAATTTGGGCACATACGGAACGGTACTCGCGCTGCTGATTCAGATAATAATTTGTTGGTATAATATTGCATTAATAATATAATATAATATAATAAACTAATTAATTAATAAACTAACAAGTATCAGCCGTCTGATCAATTAAATTTTATGCGACCACAAAACTTTGTTATGGAACTATCGCTTCAACTAGTCAACTAGTCTGCAACTGTTACACTAGACACACTGTCGGACTAGCACATTTACAAGTGAACACAAAGGTTGTTACTTAAAAAAGTTGCTTAAGTTAACTAACGTCATTAAAGTTCTATGCAATACAAAACTGGAATGCGCAGAACTTACTAAACTGAATAAATCTTAATTACAATCTGTTGAAGTTGCAAAGGCAGGACCTTCGTCTTTTAGTAGGCCTTATAACCGGTCATTGCAACTTGAACAGCCACTTATACAAACTGGGAGCCACGGATAGTCCGTTATGCCGTATCTGCATGCAGGGCAATGAAACCGTAGAGCATGTGCTGTGGCAGTGCAAAGTCACAGAACGAACAAGAATTGCTACCGGATTGCATGAGGCAGCTTTATCTCCGCAACGGCTTGTACGCTTCTCATTATCATCATTATCATGTACACTTCCATCTAACCCACTGGAGTAACTATGCCAGCGGCCCAGAGCCTCGCTCCGTTACTTCAAGGAGCTGGGTTGGCTCAAGCTGGCGTGGGAAATGCACAATACACCCCAAGCGGGACGTCAGTGCAGAACTTATCACCCCCACATTGAATAAGAATAAGATATGTTAAGCGGCCTTTTGGGCCTAAGGCCCAAAAACGCTATTTACCTAAATTACTTACTTAATAACTTTATTTACCTAAACTAACTAAACGCCATTTATTTTCTGCGTAATATAAAACATAACGGCGCAATATTAACTATCGTCAGTTAACTGTAAGCGACATTTTAAGCCATAAATTTGTCTTGGCCTTTACATACATGGCCTTTATGTCTATTACAGACAATTTAAGCAGTGTGTTAAGAGTGAAACTTTTTTTGGTGGCTGAATAAACCAATTCGTGAGCGGCATAGTCGTCCACAGTCCGCACAGTGAGCAGCTGTGTCGCGACAGATAGGTTTATATTGCTGTCGTGCCGTTTTGCTCGCTTTACGGCGAGCTTGTCGAACCAGGCACTATCTTGGCCTATAAAGATGGTAATAATATTAAATAATTTTAACTTAGCTGCGGAACCCTATCCCCAGCGCTCTCGGCATGCACTTGACAGATATTTCAATAACTTTAACGTCGTTGTTCAGTAATCAAGTCTAACCGTTATAAAACTACCAAAGTACGTTGTCAAAGTCGTAAAACGGAAGTTTCGCGAGCGGAGAAAGTAAAGGCAATAAAAACTTTCATTTGACAAGGATTCAAAATTTATCAGTTTTATGGGACGGCAAATTTAATTTATTGAGGCAGTAAATCCGCTACGCCCAACAGTTATACGATAGGGACGATAAAGGTCAAAGCACATTGCAGCGACTTAAGCTGCGCGTTCACTGCCTCGGAGTCGGCCCGTACGGAGCGGACGGAACATCGGCATTTATAAAATGCCGGTAGGTTGCGACCACTGCATTCGGATTTTGCATCTGCTTTATCGACATCCAAAAGGCGCGTTCGCAGCGGTTAACGTCATCAGTTGAACTACCTGTATCTTCCGAATGGCGCGTTCGCTGCGTATGAAGTCAGCGGCAGAAATACCGGTATCTTGCACCACTTTGCCGATACAGTGCACGTAGTCTCTTAGCACCGGCCTGTATTATTTATTCTATAACCAGCAGGGCTAGCATGCGCTCCGCGAGAAAAATTTGTCGTGTCTTTATGTCGTGAGAAAACGAGACAGACTTATACAGAGTCGTAGCCTTGTCCTGTTTTTAAGAATCGAGTTTTTTTTCTCGCGGTGCGCATGTTAGCTCTGCTGGCTGACTAAGACCGCTTTCTTATTGGTCGCAGTACCGAATCTTATAAATGCGAAATTTTGTCGTTAGGTATTAGTGTATTTGTTATCTCTTCACGTTAAAACAGCTAAACGGATTTAGATGAAACTCGGAATGGGTATAGCTTATTTCCCGGATTAACAATAATAGGTTACGTTTTATCATCACCGCCGTTTTACATCATAAATTGATGCTTCGATTAAGATATTAAAGTTCAAAACACTACAGCATATAATCACCCTGATAATTGTACTGTCCACTGAAACTGCTGACAATAAGCCTACCCTTGAAAAGTGACTAGACCACTGAAGAGAAAAGTGAATAGAACGGAAATGTGACGGGCCGCGCTAGCCGGGATCAAGTGCAAATGCGCTTAATGACAATTCTACCATTAAACATGCTTTTAAACTGAGAATACTCAAAAAGACAATTTAAATAGACGCGTAGGAAACCAAACCACATTGCATCGTAATCAGATCAATTTTAATCTGTTGCAAAATGGCACTTCGCACGTTTTACTTCAAAATATGTTTTTTTTTTTCTTAGTTCTTGGCATTGCACGTTGTGCATTCTGCCAGTGTCAAGTTTATGATTTTTTCAAGTATTTATATGTAAATCAAGTCAAATATGTAATGATATCACAGTCAGTCACACGAAATTAGTCATAGTCGAGTCCAAGTCATGCCCTAGTAAAGTTGTGGCGACTTTACTATGAGCTTATACGGAGTTTTGAAAACAACACAAAAATACATGTTTCACCACATTATATCACTTGCCCACACTCGTGCATGTAATTCAACACTCAATGAATAAAACACCACCATTTTTAATCATTAATTCGCGAAAATACACAAGTTTAAGAAAATAATAGAATGCAACGACATGATTTTTCCGTGTTCCCGCCAAAACTCCAAAATATGATTGGACGCGACCAATGATTGGCATTTTTTCGTCTTAGTTTCTATTATGTGTGAAACTGGCGACAGCGGTTTTCCATATAATTGCTTTACAACATTGTTTTGACAGCCGTTCTACCTAAGAATTAGGACTTTCGGTTTTCTGTGAACTAGACCATGTCCACCACTCTGGACTAGTACCGAATTAGTTGGCAAATTAACAAACGCCATTGAATCCGTTCTCCGACTCATGCAGATTTCTTCCTTCACCGAAAAATCAGTGGAATGAAAATCCGCTCATAAAGTCCAAAACGCTCATTGGTACGGGCAGGGGGGTGTCACTCCGCAGTTTAGGTATGTTCGGCCGGCGCTCCGTCCGGGAGGACAATGCAATAGAGTAGATGACTGATGTTTATATCGTTGAAACCAATAGCTTTGATGAACAATTTAAGTAAATATAATAAGTATATTGAAAAAATAATTTAAATCGGTTAATAATGTTCTGATATATGAGCGTTTAAAGTTTTTGTTAGAGACAACTCTGTCCCTTTCCCACAAAACAGAAAATGACGTCACGCCTTACTTGTCAGAATATAATTTATATGGCGTACAGAGATGTGACGTCACGATTTGCTGTTTCTTCTCTCTGTCTAGCATGATATTAAAATGCTTATAAGTTGCTTATTTTTGATCAGATTTTCATTTTCTTTTCATTAATCAGCTATATTTATGGGCCTCATTTTAAAAGCACAATAAAAAAAAACCAGTCATCTAACCTATTCTGCCTTGCCGCCGCCCGCACGCTAGCGTCGTCGCACGTAACTAAGCATACGTGATAGAAAGAGAGCGGTATATCTAGATGAATATAGCGCTGTGCGAGTTGAATTGCTACTTTATTGCCTAGTAGATAGAGTCCTGATTTATTTCATTTCCTTTGCGGAGTTAACTTTCTGTACGAAGTACTATTATTGATTCTGTGGTACAGGATCCGAGAAATTATGAAACCACGACTACAAGATTTCAAGCCACGGCTTATATTAGGCTACCATGGCGTATATTAGAATATTAGGCTACTACAACTTAATTTTTTGATGGGAAAATAAAATTCTTTAACCAGAAATTAGGCTACCACGGCTAACATTAGACTACCACGCCTTACTACACAGCGATAACAAAAAAAAAACAAGGGCCGTCATGTTGGCATCAGTCAATTAACTTGTTGGACCGGCAAATAGGAAAAGTAAACTCTTAAAGTTTGTCGTCTGCGCAAGCTCTTAGATCCCAGTAGCGCTGTTGACCGTCTTGTTTGCTCGTGAATGAAATCGCGACTTCATCTTACTTACGAGTATGTTTAGTTATGATTATACAGTTGCGTTAGCTTGCGAGCCTGCAAAATATAAGTACTTTACAAAACTCAAGAGACAAGACAGCTTTATACAATTAGACAATACTTTATTTGAGACAAAAACCATCACATATAAACAAAAAAAACCTATACTTACCTACATAAGCAATTTATAAAAAACACGTTTTTAAATTAGTTGCGATTCACCTGTGACGATTGCGGGCGCAGCTATAGCTATCTCATGGGGCGGTTCGAGGGTCCAGAAATGTATATACAGAGGTATACTGGTTTTGCGGGGGGTAGGGGGGGGGGTGTAACAATGTAAGGAAATGTCAAACAGCTAATGGCACTTTGTTCCAACCGTGTTTCATAGAATAACATCATACCCCTTAAACCGCCCTTAATACGCCCATGCTGACGACTCATCTCATAACAAAACATACAAATCGCACACATAAGTATTCTTTAGCAAAAAAAGACAAAAATGACAAATGACGATGGTGAATCGATGGTCATAGTACAAAATGATTGAGGCCACACTCTGAATCAGGAAAGCGTAAGTGTATCTTCTAACCTCCTTGAGGCCACACTCTGAATCAGGAAAGCGTAAGTGTATCTTCTAACCTCCTTGAGGCCACACTCTGAATCAGGAAAGCGTAAGTGTATCTTCTAACCTCCTTGAGGCCACACTCTGAATCAGGAAAGCGTAAGTGTATCTTCTAACCTCCTTGAGGCCACACTCTGAATCAGGAAAGCGTAAGTGTATCTTCTAACCTCCTTGAGGCCACACTCTGAATCAGGAAAGCGTAAGTGTATCTTCTAACCTCCTTGAGGCCACAGCATAATTTTGATTAAAAAACTTTGGAAGCATTGCAATCAATTATTTACGAATTATTTTCTCAACACACGTCGGCAGACCTGCGAAAACGTCTCACTTAGCTATACGTAACAAATAAATATGGGCACGAATTTGAATCGATTTCCGACAAACATTCCCTATTGGCTTTCGACGTGAATCGGAAATCGGAAATCGGTGAGAGCACCTTAAACATTCAGGTCGCATTCTAAGGCACGCTTTACACGTTAAACTCACGCCGCGACAGCGATACATGAGTGTCAATGATATTCTAGAAATAATTTAGTGAAGAATCACGAAATTAATATTGTTTCACTTCTTTAATACTCGTATATTTATATTTTACTTCTCTAATAAAATTAATCTATAAATATAAAAGGCTCTGAGTAAAATATATTTATATTTTACTTCTCTAATAAAATTAATCAATAAATATAAAAGGCTCTGGCCTGACTGATTGACTGACTGACTGGTGACTGACTGACTGACTGACAGACAACGCACAGCCCATACCGCTGGTCGTACAGACTTGAAATTTGGAGGGTGTATTCGTCTCTGGAATGTTGTATGGAAAGTTCTTTGTTTTTGAAGTTATAGTGATGAAAATGTATATTTGGGTAGTTAATTCAAGAGGTGGGGAGAGGGACAGGTGGGATTGGTGAAGGGGTGAGGGGGTTTGGGGGTTAAGGCGGTTTGGGGGGTTGGGGGGATTGAGGGAGTTGGTAGAGTTGGTAGTAGAGTCGGTAGAGTTGGGGGCGGCTAAAAAAACTGCTCGGGATGATTTAAAGTGGTGAATTTTGGGAGCGGGCCGAATTTCTTCCGGCGAAACGCGGACTAAGTTGCGGGCGACCACTAGCTCTTAAATATATCGTTGGCATGGCGGTCTCAAGCATAGAATAATTTATTTAAATAAAACAAACTCGGGTTAGTAGTAGGGGTAGTTACACCATTTAAAACTCAAGAACGGGTGGACCGATTTTAATAAAAATGTATTTATTGGATTTTTATCCGCTCCGAACAGCAGAATAACTATTAAAACATTGTTTTTTTTACGAAGTGACAAGTACGAAGTTCGCCGGGTTAACTAGTATTTTCTAAATTACGCGCTATCTTGCATGCAAGTAAAGATTACACAAAGGTTCAGTAAAAATGAGAATCGTGCCTAACACATTTTCATATGAAAATAGGTAAAACATAAAATCTTATAACATTTTCGGATAAACCGAATGCTGATCGAATTACAATGTTATATTCAGCGACATTACAATTTCAATTTTCCCATAACTGTGATATGAGATATTAATGTTATTTTCTCCATTAAGATTATAATGTGCGAAAAGTGCGTCGTCTTTTGGGTCAGTTTACTGTTTAACCTCCTAGCTGGTACTCCGCTTTCGCTATCCTGTCATATTATTGCCTTCAATAATCCTACGCGTTTAACTCAATGTCTGGCAGGTGAAGATCAGCATTTGATCTTAAAGATCTTGAATTTTTTACGGTCTCGAATCCGTCTATGTGTCCGTCTGTATTGTCAGTGGTATGTTCGGAACGGGCGCTCAAAACGGAATATTCACGCCTAAGTAGATCATGTGGTTGAATGTTGGAGGCAAAGACTATAAACCCTGTTGATTGATAGTCCGACTTCCCCTCATACGAAAATTTGTAGTTTAAAAACCACTGCTAGCCACTGCGAGTACGTCAGAATTTCATTGAATTTCATAACTCAGATTGCGTCATCCCAGTGATTGGCCAATCGCAAGCTTTGAACGATACCTCGTCCCCTGCCCGCAACGGTGGGTCGTGTTAGTAGGAGAAATTATGTTCACGAGCTATCAACAAGCTATATGATCTGAGTTGGAGGAGTCAGTCTTTCTGTGTATATCTACTGTTCAATATAATTATTCGCGCTGAGTCGCGTCGCATTGAAGTATGTCGCCCACGTTGGACAATGTCTTGGGACTGACAGTATTATAATCCCTTTTCCTTTATACGTAATAGCGGACTGTTTTCTTAGTATTATACATTCAAGATTGTGATCCTTTACATTGTTATATCAAGGGGTATCGCGGAGTATGAAATATGTATAAATTCTGTTAAGGCAAAGGCAAACCACCAATGACACCATGGGTGGTTTGTCATCTAGTGCCTGAATTTCAAGTAACTTTGTTTTAAGAGAACATGGAAAGTATGGTTTCCTGTTGCTTAAAGAATTTATTTTATATCTCGTCAAGAAAGAGCAAACAAATGAGAGCACTGGCAAAATAATCACGTGACCAGCACATTTTCATGACATTTTTTTATCACACATTTAGCTAACTTGTGTTCTAAAAATTGTTCATTTTAAGAAATAAATAAACAAATAAATCGTTTATTTCACGCAACAGGAATTACTTAAAAAACTCGAGCCCATTTTATAAATACCTTACAGACTAACATACTTACCTACTTACCTACATATAAAAATAATCTTAACTAATTTTTGTACTAAACTAATGGGAATACTCACGTGTAACTATATAAATCGAATACTCCGACTATAGTTCCGATCACATCCGGTGACCTTTTACAATGAGTGAAAACAGCCCGACGCGCGTCATAATAAAATCTTATCTAACACAATTTGTGAGATAATTTTTTAAATAAAATTTAGAGAAAAAATAAAATTATGGGTAGGTTAACACCCTTGAGTAATTTTAACACAGCGGATTTCAAGCCAGCTAGCTGTATGTCCAGTCATAAAATTATCCTTCAAAAGTTTTTCCACAACACCGCACCCCAAACAAAACCATTTCCACATTAGGATGTGTTAAATGAACCATAAAGAGGGAATTTTACCCCGATCTGTGTTTTTCTGCCCCGGATAGAAGGCCGAGCTAATTTGAATTTATGTTGGCAATAAATATTTTTCTGCCAACTGGAGAATTATTTGCCAAAATATATTATATGACGCACCTTAGAGGCAGCTTCAGACTTCGCCATGTTTTAATACTATACAAGGTTACTAGTAGCTCAACCTATCCCCGTAGGACCAGATACATATATCAAATTTAAGCCTACCAATGTGTAAGTTATTAGTTTTCGAGATATTTAAAATTAATACATTTTTGTTGTACTCTAAAACCCCCGTTTTACAGAAAAAAAAAACAGTTTTTTGGCATTTATCGTAAAAATATACAAAAAAGTAAAAAGAAAAGAGAATAGTTACGCTTATCACATTCTAAGTATTTTTGAATATTTTTTATTGCTTTTTATATATTCCCTTTTTTTTTTTTTCTTTTTTATACATTTATGTTAGCCCTATTATCTGATCCCGCCGGGAATATGTCGAGTTACAAGTAACCCTGTATAATCAAGATTTTAAAGCTAAAATGAGTAATCCGTGGTTTTACCAGTGTCTTCCAGTTTTCCAGTGAAAAAGTACGCTATGTATGTCCTTGAGAGAGCTAGATCCTCCAAGCCTCTTGATACATACTAACGCTTTCCCGAATTTCCTTAAGATAGTTTAGACATTTATTCTTAGATAGGTAACAAACAAGCCGTGGTTACCAATACCGGTTACGTGGTTACAAATAGGGGTACCGCTCAACGTGAAACCGTGAGGTCGCGGGTTCAAATCCCGGACCCGTAATAATGAGCTCTTAGGTGTTTATGTACGGATTTGCTTTGGCTTTTCGGTGAAGGAAAACACAGTGAGAAAAAGAAATTCAATGACGTGCCCACCAAACCGCAACTGGGCCAGCGTTGTAGATATGGCTTAATTAACCTTTGAGGATAGAGATCCTGTACACTCGTGGACTAAAAAAAGCCGATTATGCTAGAAAAGAGAAAGAAATAGCGTAAGTTAGTATTTATAATACAATAGGGTAGATGACTGATGTTTATATCGTTGAAATCAATAGCTATGATGAAGAATTTAAGTAAATATAATAAGTTTATTAAAAAAAACGGTTATTAATGTCTGATATATAAGCTTTTAAAGTTTTTGGCAGAGAAAACTCTGTCCCTATCCGAAAAAACAAAAAATTACGTCACGCCTCTGTGCGCCATACTTGTCAGATATGGCGTACAGAGAAGTGACGTCATAATATCCTCTCTATCTAGCATGATATTATAATGCTTATAAGTTGCTTATTTTCGATCAGATTTTAGTTTTGTTTTCATTAATCAGCTATATTTATGGGCCACATTTTAATAGGACAATAAAAAAACCAGTCATCTAGTCTATTGTTGGCACAAAGGTGAATAGGTATGATTTGACAGCTTCATCTTTGATCATGATATTATAGCCGGTCAATAGAAAAGTTGGCTTGGACTTCAAACAAACTTTATAACAAGGGAAAATAAAAATATAACAACATGGTTTCATACTTCGTAGTTTCTGCGCCCCGTGATTTATCTGAGTAGAATATGGCTTCGTAGTGCAACATATTAGTACATTATGATACAAGTGTGCTATGTTGGTCATTACACTAGAGGCGGTATTATGCGCGCGAGCCGCAGGCGAGCGCGATAAGGAAGCCGAGAGTGTATTGAAACATAGCACAAGAGTTTCATACGACTGTTTTCGTCACACTTGCGAGGAAAAAACAATTTTATTTTTGATAAATATCAACCACACAACGAAAACGTCAACAAACATTTGCGGAAAATGGCGCCCAAATCAGTAATGCGCGCGCAGGTCGACATTTACTTCAGCGGCATAAGAACTCTTTGTTGGTATTACAAAAAAACTGTAAGTATTACCCGGCTATATTAAGAGTGCTTCGTATACGTACGTCTAATTGCAGTCACGTACAAACTTGACTTTACCGGGTTATACCTATTATAGCACCATGTGCCGTAATGTAAAGTAAAAAGCACGCGTGCGTAATAGCTTGGATTATGAGCCTAAATCCGATGCAATAAGATCCACTTTACGAGCAAGTGTGATGAAAACAACCCTATGCAAACTCAACGGCCAAGGAAGTGGGGCCAAATGCCCCTCTAAAATCCAAGGGGGAAGAGAGGCTCAAATTTTACTACCTGCAGGGCTAGGATGCGAACCGCGAGATTTTTTTCTCGTTTCTTAAAAACAGGACAAGGCTACGACTCTGTATAGGTCTGTCTCGTTTTCGCACGACATATAGACACGACAAAATTTTCTCGCGGTACGCATCCTAGTCCTGCTGGTAAATAAGGTTTCTCTGTGCTATCTTTCACAGAGCTCTATTTTTGAATGAAAAAGCGCTTGTATGTAAGAATAATACGCTTTTCAAAAAAAAATACAACCGACTTCAACTTCGAATACCTGGATGACATCTTCATATTTTGTAGTCATTTTGATTTCAAAACCAAAGTATGTAACCGATTTCAATAAAATTTCTATATAGATAATAATCATCAAAATCAGTTCATAATTGGAGGAGCTCCCGTACATACATACAACAACAAAAAAGTCGAAATGCGAAAGTCTTTTTTCTTGTCGGTTGAAAAAAAAAAACTGATTATTTGACTGACCTAGTCATCCCTGTATCGTATTATAATTATAACCGCAGTAAATTGACCGTATGTAGGAAGGGTGACCAAATGAGTTTGGGCTATATCCACCACGCTGGCGCAGGTATGGGTTGGTGGACACACATACGCTTTTGGATTACTTATTTGGACGTATACAAGTTTCTTCACCGAAAAGCCAGTAGTATAAGCATCTGTACATAAACTCCAAAGAGCTCATTGGTACGGGTTTGGGTTTGAAGCCTGACCTCGCGATTTTAAGTCGAGCTTTCTCCTCCTTTCTCAGGCTATTATAAAAAGTATTATTCGTTTTATTATATAATGTAGTTGTTTGTAAATAGTATATCTAAAATGCAATTTTCGACAACATTGTTCTTTTTGAAAATTATATGGCCGATTCCGTGTCCTAAAACTTATACAGGGTTAGTTCTAATCAGTTAGTATCCTTTTAAAAGCATATTCTGTACATCAAAATAAACAACTTTTACTATGGGGCCACCATTGAAATCGCAAAAAAAAACATCTGGTCCAGATACATATTTGCCCAACGTCGATGAACTTTATGTATGGAGCAGCTGTTTTTTTTTTCGAGATTTCAAATTTATCCCCTTAGTAAAACTTGTTTGTTTTGATGTACAGAATATGCCCTTAAAAGTATGCTAACTGATTGGAACTAGCCCTGTATATTGTCAAGTGAATACATAATGACGCCATCCCCAAGGCATCCCTATATCGATTTTCTAACAATACATTGACAAGAGAAAATGCAGAGGAATTCTTGTTCCAAACACAATAAAAGTCTACATGTTACCTACATGTTACGCCAAAACGTAAATAAACAAACCCCATTTCAAAATCCAAGTGTCTCAAAATAAGATTGCATTACACCCGAAACGTCGCGCTCCGAAAAGCGGAAACTTGGATACTCCATATGGTTGAAATTGCAGAGGAGACAATAAAATAAAATTGTATGGAGTGCCTTACTCGGCAAGTTCTTTAGCAGTACAATATATGTAGCGCTCGTGGCGTAGCGTAGCGCTCGTGGCGTAGCTCGTCTAGGTGATTCTAAACGATCGCCGATGTTAAGCAACGGACGGTCCGGTCAGTCTTCGGATGGGTCACCGTGAGTGGCATTTATTTCTGAGCGCTACCGTGGGTCGGATGACACGTTAAATTGTTGGTCCCGGTTGTTTGTTTTAGTTTCTATAACAATAACTGTCAGCCATGTCAGAGGCATCGGGCGGCACATTAACTCTGACACTAGGGCTTGCCACTCAGCCTATACGAACTTACTTACTTTTTAGTACAATATTTGGAGTAACAGATACTAAGTTGTAAGGGTCCTTCAATGTTATGTACGGCAATGGTAATGCCATATTTATGGGCGTCGCCTCGGGGAGCAGCCGCCCAAATCCCCCTAGAAATCCAAAACAATTCAAAACAACCGAATTCCACTCCAAAACTAACTTGGAGTCCACTCCAAGTTAGTTTAGTATTCATCGCTGCTAAAGTCTATGCTCTACTGAAAAAGCGGAGAGGAGAAGTGGGTAGGCAACATGCCCAACGGAGGCTATAGTAACCAGTTACGGCAGAAGAAAAATTCTTCGTAAACGATACTGCTTACATAAGGTATATAAGGTTTTTTTTACACAATACTTTAGCTACTGTTACTATGTATACTGTATCCTTTAAACATATCATCTGACATGTGACCTCCGTACGTGACCATACAACTCTCGTTGTCAAATCAATAAATGGCTGAGCTCTGCCCATTATAATTTAATCGCTTTTTGACATCTCATAAAAAGTTGACGACATAACTTTGTAAAGCGTATAGCATAAATTATTCGCTTATATAAAAATACGCATTACATAAGCATTACATTACATTAAGCATTACATTATCTCTTTACAATGTTACGTAATCAGATGACGAAACCTTGTTAAACCGTATTTCTAGATCAAACGTATATTATATTTGTACTTTTTAAGGCGTCTACCAAATTATATCCCATACAAATACAAATATTATAATTATACATACTTACGTTGTTTTTGTCATCAACTTTTTAAGAGCTGTCAATAAACGATTGACATAAGGACAGAGTATAAGGGTTTTTCTTCATCAAACGGTATTCTTCAAAGGTTGTCATTTCCGTGTTAAAAATATATAACCGTTGTTTGGAAAAGGCAACTCTATTGTTATCTTAGTTCTTTGGACGCGACGACAAAATCGAAGATACTTAGAACTGGCTGTTAATACTGATTTAAACTCACCTGAGCGCCAACCATCCCTTCCCTCAACCTCGGCAAGTCAGTGTGGGAGTACTTGGAGATAGACCATGGCTCCACAACGGTCAGATCAGTGTCCAGATCAAACTCGTTTATTTGGTTGCGAAGAAACTTCCTTATATTCCATGGCAGGTCGTTGTGCCTGTTGAGAAACCATAAGTCAGGTTCAACATACATCTGGACACACATACATAAATCCGGACAGATGAAAGCAAGTTTTGCCAGTCTTTGCAGAGACTTCGCTCGCTTCGGTCACACGGTAAATAAGGCAAAGACGACTAGGACATACTCCGTACTCACCCATCAATAAGCGGAACTTCTTCCAAGATCTGCCTGGCAATCTCCAGCCTCTCCCGGTCGTAAGAAGCTGCAGCCACTACAGCAATTATGGCTAGCAGTACGCAGCCAATAGACCGACGCTTGCACTGACCTCCCATTCTCACTGAAAAGAAAACATATTTTACAACACATTTGCTCGAAAAATGCATTTACGAAGCCTGTATACATCTTTCGAAAGTTAAACATTACGCACCATACAAATATAGGCGTTCGGTAAACCTATTTTACCGTACGCCTAGTTGTATAGCGCCGTGCGTAAGCTTTAAGGTATTTTTTTATTTCCATAAAAATATATAAGAATTCCACTAAGGAGTTTCACATTGCGAGAATAAATAAGCTAAATGATCATACCTCTTTGGAACCGCTTTTGTTCAATACTTTTGGTACACTTTAATACTAAAGAGGAGTTCTGGCGGGAACACGGAAAAATCATGTCGTTGCATTCTATTATTTTCTTAAACTTGTGCTTTTTCGCGAATTAATGATTAAAAATGGTGGTGTTTTATTCATTGAGTGTTGAATTACATGCACGAGTGTGGGCAAGTGATATAATGTGGTGAAACATGTATTTTCGTGTTGTTTTCAAAACTCCATAGAAGCTCATAGTAAAGTCGCCACAACTTTACTAGGGTATGACTTGGACTTGACTATGACTAATTTCGTGTGACTTACTGTGACTTCATGACTTATTTGACTTGATGATAACAAATAAATGTGAAAATTCATAAACTTGACACTGGCAGAATGCACAACGTGCGATGCCAATAACTAAGAAAAAAAAATATACTAAAGAGAAAATGAAACGACAGATGTAGTTGTTATTTTCACCACGCGCACGTGGCGCCATTTTCATCTTCATATCAAAGTTTTTTTTCCTCTTTCCTCCTTATGGCATTCCACTTTGTGCATCTGCCAGTGTAAAGTATTTAGCTGCGACTTTCTGATTGATATTTGTAAACAAAATAACAAATTTTGTTGAATTATTACTGTTTTCTCGCAAATGTGTTGTAAAACGTTGTATGGCACTCGTGTGGAATTATTTTTTACAATCTCGTGACTATGGTAAGGTAAGGTTACATTCGTCTACTCGTTTGTAAAAACCAACTTACCGAACTAGTATCATAAATAACTATTACAATAACAATAAAATGATGAAATGGTTGTCGTCGCGTCTTGTTTAAGTGCATCAATATTTTACGGTACAGTGAACGCTCTTATGACGAATAACCTCGACCAACCACTTAAAGAAGGCCTCCCCAAAAGGTTGGGTCAAGGGTCAGATTCGAAAGGCAGTGATTCTTGACACAGCTCGTATTGTTAGGAGCTTTCTCACAATGCTCACTCTACAGTCCTATCCAACGGGAGCTGGGTTACAGTCTCACTTTCGCATATTACTATATATATATAATACTAGTCGATACCCGCTACTTCGTACGCGTAGAACTCGGCTTTCGGCCTCGCTAATGTTACCCGCTCCAGGAACACAAAATTTCATCCAAATCGGTCCAGCCGGTTACTCACCGTTTAAACCTTCCCTGGACTACGACAAACATTTCAAAACCAAAATTATTTAAATCGGCCCAGCCGTTCACGGGTATTAGCGAGACAAACGAACAGCAATTGATTTTTATATAAATATATATATATATATATATAGAAGAAGAAGATAGAAGATAGAAGAAGAAGATTACTGTGTATTATTATAACAAAAACCTAAGGCTATAGTAGTGTCCATAACAACTCTATGATTATTTAAGGAATATATATTTGTATCGTAAATAAAACAGTGTATTTTGATAATCGAACTCTATTTTGGTGAAGTTTGATGTTTTAAAAAAAACTTGCGAGTAACATCTCCAGTTTATCAATATTGCAATCGCTGAAGTTAGTAAACGTTTCTAGTTAGTTATCTATTTCTAGAACGCGATGAATACATAACTACTTCGTTTGCGAGCTAGTTTGGATACAAAATAAATTCTGTCTGGAAGTGTAATCCGACGAATGGTTTAAAAACCACGCAATTGTAATAAATTATCTTAATAATAAGTAGTATAAATGCAACGTTTGTATTTTTAGATGTTTGTGACACGTCACGCAAAAATGGCTCAACTTTTTTAATTTTGTCGAAATTAGGAATAGATGTAGCTTGGAATATAGACTAGATTTTATACCAGGAATAGCCGGTGAACCCGCGGGGCACGCGGGGCATTTCTAGAATTAGGTATATATTTTTAAGGTCGGCAGGCTGGTGTTTGACTACGTCTTTCCTGATGTTAAATGAATGTTTGTTAAGTTGGCAAAGATTATAAACACAATCCGATAATTATGGGAACTGACTCCACAAGAAACCCGATTTATTTTAGACAAATTGTGATAATGTTATAGAAGAAAACAGTTGATATAAAAAAGTGAGGCTACCTAAATAGGATGGAAGGGGATTTTATCTAAGTTTATATTTAATCCTAAAGGATTATTTAATCCTGTTTGAGCTACGTACTTGGAGGTAGTTTTTTTTTTAATTTAGTACGAGCATGGAGGTTTTTTTTTGCTATTGGCATCGCAAGTTTTGCATTCTGCCAGAGTCAAGTATATGAATGTTCAAGTTTTTGTAGTATTATCAAGTCAAATATGTCATGAAATCACAGTTAGTCACACGAAATGTAAAGTTGTCGCGACTTTACTATGAGCTATTATCGAGTTTTGAAAACAACACGAAAAGACATGTTTCACCACATTATTTCACTTACCCACACTCATGCATGTAATCCAACACTCAATGAATAAAACACCACAATTTTTTATCATTAATTCGCGAAAAGTGACTATTTTAAGAAAATAATAGAATGCAGGGACATGATTTTTCCGTGTTCCCGCCAAAACTCCCTATATAAGTTTACTCGCGATGTTCTCCTTCGCCAACAGCTCAAGTTCATTGTTGTTCTATCCACGCCCTCTAGCGTGCGACCTGAAAACGCTAACAACGCTACGAGATTATATTCTCTTTGTTCAAGTCAGAGGAGATTATTTTTCTTTCATAGCTCTTGAAAGCAAGAAAAATAAGTGAAACGGGTTGTCGTCGCCAGTTTGACCTAATTTTAGGCTAGCTTTTTTCAATTATATGGAATGAGCTACCCATAAGGACTAACTAAGAGCTAACTCATCTATTCTAACAGCGACAGTGATAATGGAATGGACGGGCCCAGCGCTTGCAATTCGATCAAAATTAACAAGACAACACAATCAAGCATACCTAGCTAAAAGTATGCATATTACAATTGCCGGAAAATAGAGATAGCGAATCTAATTACTGAATGACAAAAAGAGAACACACATGTACATGTATTAGATATTTTTATTGTCGAATCATACGACTCGCATGTCGCAAAGATAGAGTATGACTGACGCGAGAGGAGAGCCGGCGCTCAACATATAGTCTTCAAAATCCGTGCGCTTATTTCCCGTCCATTCATTTTATTGCTGTCGCTGTATTCTAAGATTATAAGGCTGCATGTTATATGAGAGTAAAAGTCATAACTGTCTTTATTGACAAAGATGTAAGCAAATAAAGGCATGTTAGAAGCAAAATAATAAATATTATAGGTTTTTTTTTTTAATTCCGTGAATTCGGCAAATATTGTAATATTAAAATATTTGACACTGGCTAATGCACCAAGTGTGACATAAGGCCTGCTGGCAGTCAAAAGCAAGCCCGCCAATGAGTTTTTGGCGGGAACACGGAAAAATGATGTCGTTGCATTCTATTATTTTCTTAAACTTGATTTTTCGCGAATTAATGATAAAAAATGGTGGTGTTTAATTCATTACTTGCACGAGTGTGGGCAAGTGATATAATGTGGTGGTATTTTCGTGTTGTTTTCAAAACTCCGTAGAAGCTCATAGTAAAGTCGCCACAACTTTACTAGGGCATGACTTGGACTCGACTATGACTGGTTTCGTGTGACTGACTGTGATTTATTGACAGATTTGACTTGTATTTTATTAAAAGAAACTTGAAAATTAATAAACTTGACACTGGCAGAATACACAACGTGCGATGCTAAAAAAAAGAAAAAAAGAAGCCCGCCAACCAATAAAAAAACATAATCATCTTACGAGGAAAGAAGAACAAAAAAGTGCCCTTGTGAGCTGCAATGAAATTAAGGGTAGATCCTCGATCGCCGCACGAAAACGACACTGCCAAAACAAGGCATACGTAGCGTAATATGCCTTGCTTTGCTCACAATCGCATGTGACCGCGCTAATCGTGACGTGCTCCGATGCCGAATATTTGCACGCTCACAAATGTTTTACAACGCTATTACACGGTGTTAAGATTCATTATTAAAATCATCATTATCTGCTTGTGGCTTTTTTTATATTAGCTGGAAAAGGTATTATTTATCTGTATAAGTAAGCATTGGCGCGTGGACACTTTTGAGGATTGATTTTCATAGACTGTGTATCTATAGTAGGTATTATTTGATTTAAGCTTGTGAGCCTAATAAGTGGCGCACAATTTGTAAGGTGATCCCATATTCTTATTCTAATTGCATGGCAAAGCATATCAACATGTTGCTCACATAAAACCATGATTCCCTGGCGGCGTTCAATAGCAAACTTGTCAAGAAACTGGCAAAGTTTTGCGCTATCGCGGCGACAGCTTCCGGCGGCTAAGGTAACTTCGCTAACTTGGCCACGACTTGGCCTCCAGTGGTCAACTTATTTATCTATTTGCTGGAGTCGCCAAGGATTGGATGGCCTTTTACCGCGGTAGACGCTCGGACGGTTCTGTAACTTTGATAATGCTTACTCGAGTGAGAAATGAGTAAACTATTTATTACTCTGCTTTTCATTAACCAGAAGTAAGATGATTTAACCGACTTCAAAAAAGGAGGAGGTTCTGTGTTCGACTGTATGTATGTTATTAATTTTTTACCGATTTTTCCGTTAATTGAGGACCGATTTTGAATGTTTATTTAAAATTTGTATGTGTACATAATCTCGAGGTGGTCCCATTTTAAATTAAAGTTGGTGGTTTTTTTTTGTTTTTTTTGTTAGTTATATTTGTAGCCATAATCTGTTTTATTGAACGGGACTAACAGTGCCCCGTGGTTTCGCTCACGATGAAAAAATATAATTATGAGAAGTCACAAGTAACTTTCAAAAAAAACAATTTACTCTAAATTAATATGGGACCACCTCTCGAGGTGCTTATACCTACCGTTTCCAAAAAATAAAGATTTTTTTCAATTGGGTTACAATAAACTGAGAAATCGGTGAACATACATTAAAAAAAACATACATACAGTCGAACATAGAACCTCCTCTTTTTTTGAACTCGGTTAAAATGTAGCCTATGTATCTCTATGTAGCTCTATACAAAGTTTTAACTATCTCTATGCCAAACCCTTATATTTTTATTTATTTATTATTTCTAGTGACGAGACGAGCAAGACTTTCGCCTTGTGGTAAGCGTCACGCCTGCCTTTAACATTAGCAGTGCGAAAATTGTGAATTTGCGAACACAATCCTGCGCCGCACTGCACTGCGCTCGTCACCCGATATTAAACCCGATGTTAAATCTCTTCATATCCAGTAATTTATCTGGTAACATTGCCCTCCAAATCTGAACACAGTAATGCTTGCACACTACTGCTTGGCAGTTGAATAACTGGCAAAGGTGTGGTACTTCCCCAGGCGGACTCTGCAGTAGAGTCTTACCACTACTTACCTGATCATGAAAGGTGAAAACAGAGAGAGTTACGTTGAATTTATAATAATTTTAGTACGGCTATCCGCATCCTAAAGTGTCGTACGAAAATGTTATAATATAATTATGTAAGCTATGCATAAAATGCAAAGTACTTATATATTATACACCGTGACAGTTTTACCGTGAGGACATATTAGGGTGTGGTGTACGTGTGATACCGAAACGATCATCATCATCATCAGCCAGAAGACGTCCACGCTGGACGAAGGCTTCCCCCTTAATAGGGAGGGGTACCCATACGATACACAAAAGTAATAAAAATAATAAGAATGTGTTTCGATTATTAAAAAAAAAAGGATTTGATTAGTGAAAAAGGGAAAAGTGAAGAATTTGACTGAATCTGATGCTTACATCGAAATAATAATTGAAATCGGCTCTAAAGTCCTGAAATATAAGCGTGCATAACATCTGCTAGTATAGAATTAGTTATGAAATCCTGCTAGTATAGAATTTGTTTGGAATCATGGACTTTGACGTTGACTGTCTAACATGAAACTAAAAAGTTTATAAGTTCGTTATCGTTATTGTTTAAATTTTGTTTTCGATGAGTTGTTTTGTTGCGAGCCAGCTCTTTTGTGAGTCAATAAAAAATACCTTACATATTTCCTATTGCGTCGTGCTGTTATGTATAAAAATATAAATTAAAACTAAAGCCACTAACGCTCCTAACACTCGTGCAAGAGCTCAAGTGGTTGACATAAAGTACCCACGCACGTCACTCGCGGCTGCTGCAGTGACATTATATGTAAATTTTCACATTTTTATTCCACCTTCCTGATGTTCTTTTAAAAACGCTTCTGTGTGAAATATGTAGGTACTAATAAATTAATACTGAATGTGGGTTTAACTTAATCTTGACACGTAAGATTTTTGTTATATTCAATCTAATCTTGGAGGATCGAATCTAGCTCTCTCTCTCTCTCAATCTAATATATGCTATTAGCTTCTATTTCATGTATTTTTATTAACCTATTATTCCTTAGGGTAAAACAATATTTCCGGTATACTTTAGGTATAAATACAATAGTAATAATAATACTTACAGTATGGTTTACTTATGGTTTAGGTTTTTTATATTATTTATGTGTTTAAATGTATATTGTAAAAAACTTAGATTTAAGAAAGAAAATAAATATGTGAACAATACTTACACTATAAATATTACAATGTATTTTTATGAAATAAATAATGTTCGAACCTGGGTAAAAACCAAAAACTGAATACAGCACCACCGGAGGACGGGCAGCAGCGTCCTCTCTGTTAACGGTGGTAAACATTCTGCGATCCCCAAGCCGCCTGCCAAGCGTGGGGATTATGGCAATCCCTCCTTAATAAGCGGAGGCCTTCGTCCAGCTGATAATGAAAATGTAAAATAATGTTCATCTTAAAAATTAAAAATCTCCACATTAAGATAAATTTTTGAGCGTCCGAAGCAACTCTTATCAGATACAGTGTAGTCCAGTGAGTGTAGTAGTAGATACAGTGATAAATAACTGCAGTAAAAAACTGCTCGTATTCGCTTTTGTTACAGTGCTAAATAGATAAATAACCTTTTCAACAGAAAACTTGGAAAATTAGAAAAGAAAGCGAAAAAGTTTTCGAAAGAAACTCAGAAAAAACATCAGTCACTGTCAGATCTTGAGTCGGGTGTCTCTAGACTGAAAACGGCTACTGGCTAACTAAAGCCACAGAATAAATAATAGTACTACGTACAGAAAGTTAACTCCGCAAAAGAATTGAAATAAATAAGGACTCTATCTACTAGGCAATAAAGTAGCAATTCAACTCGCACAGCGCTGGATACCGCTCGCTATATTCACCTAGATATACCGCTCTCTTTCTATCACGTATGCATAGTTACGTGCGACGAGGCTAGCGTGCGGGCGGCGACTGTCTTCTGCCTTGCATTGTCCACCCGGGACGGAGCCCCAGCCGAACATACCTAAACTGTGGAGTGACACCCCCCTTTTAAAGCGCATCGCACACAGAATGAAGATACGAGGCGGCGTCGGGGCGGAGGAGCGCCTCTTCTAGATTTTCTGTACAATGCGCACACACTGCCAGAGTCGATGCGGCGGCGTGGTAGAAGAATCAAGGCTAAATCCGCGCCGCGCCGCCACGCCGCCTAGACTCCGCCTCGACTGTGGCAGTGTACTATGCGCCTAATGGTATGAATTCGAAAGTAGCCTCTCTATTTGTTACCTTTCATTATCAAACATCGCAACAGAGACAGAGAGAGTTCCAACTCTGGAGAAGGACATTGGCTGCATTTAACTGTGTATCTTCAGCATTTTTCACCGCCACGCGGATAAAGCCGCGATAGTTTATACATATTCTAATTTGTATTTATAGTCTTTTTAACGATGAAGTTACAACAATTATAATCATTAGCGAGACCTATTGAAATTTAAAATTTATCGATCGTTAAAAAAAGCTACTCGTGCTGCTGTTCGTTTAAAAATTGTTGTCTTATAAGCTACACCAGCAAATTTTATTTTATCAAACGCCAAAATCATACAACCTGTCAGCCTAATTAAAGCACAAGCAACTTTAAGTACATGAATCCTTCTAAATACTCAGTAATCACACAGCATCTTGCACGTTTGTCCGGCGACCCATGTTTTACGCCAAGCGGCATTAAATTAAAACGGACTCTACAGGTCTTTAGTATTGTTTCCTTCCACCCCTATTTAAACGAGACAGCTGTAGGCTACAACGTTAAAGTGAGAAAAAGATAGAAACATCCATGATTTTCGGGGGTACCAACATCAGAGCAGGTAATCCGAGGCTCTTATGGAATACGTAATAAAGGTCCTAAAAGAGATTAGTGTTAAAATTATTTTGTGAGTCGCTGTTTACTTTGGACAAAGCTTTTTATCAAAAATAATAATAATTGCAAACGTGCAGAGACATAATAACAGGATAATAATAATATTTATTATATAGACATAATGACAAAAATAATATCAAGGACCTATAATACGTATTATGTAATCTTCTAAGCTTCTTCATCGAGACCGAACTACAAAATTTAAAAACACCTACAACTGATGAAATACAAACATGTACAAAGGCAAGGTTTTCTTCAAACTAAGGGAGCTTGAAAGAAAACCTTGCCCTTTTTATACCCTTTCCGTCCCCCTAAAGGCATTTACATACAGGAAACAAAAGCTTAGCGTAAATTAATGTATTTAAATCATCCGAGCCCTGGGAACCGTATCGACGGAATTTTGTATAAATAAATGTTCTCTTAATACCTTTAAGGCTATCCATAGTCGTTTGTCACCGCTTTTGCGGTAGTTTGTGGCAGTTTTGCCCACTTAGAATACCTAATTTTACCGCAAATAACTAGGTATACCGGCTATTAAACTTATCTAACAATACTTTGAGGGTGCATTTAACATAACCTCTTTTGAGGACCCAAATTGAATAATAAAACATAATATACAGGTAGATATATGAGGTGAGCTCAATCCCGGGCCCTTAAGAGGGAAACTGGTGAGCAAAGGAATTCCCCTTCCCCTATTTTCTTTCTGGGCAATGCCTCCAGAGCAAGCTTTTTATTTTATTATAAAGTCTAGGTCTACTGTAGACATGTATCTGTCATTTCCTTTATTTCAGCAACGAATTGCTAGAGAAAAAATAACCCTCTAACAATTACTATGAAGATATTTAAAAGGTTATATTTTTATAGCAATTAGTTACTGAAAAATGGAAATGTCAGAGACATGTGTATAGTGCCATGTCATCATCATCAGCCCGGAGACGTCACACTGTACGACAACCTGCCATTAGCATCCACCGGTTGCCCGCGACTTTTACAATGTCGTCGGTCTACCTAGTGGGAGGCCTTTCTATTCGCTGCGTATAGGTATACACTTCGTGCGGACACGCCTCATTCTGTTTGCTAAAAACTCAAATAGAAAAAGATGTATTTTTCCTGGCTCAGTTAATCCATTTACATTACATGTTTTTCTTAGCTGCCAAATTAATCACGCCTCAGACTATTTATCGAATTAGTAACAAGACCAAGACCTGTAGACCTGCTACAGTCTTGCACTTTACGTTGACTCGATTTTTCCCAACTCTACGCCGAAAACCGCCCTGAACTCATTCCGTTTATTTGCGAAATTATAATATAGGGAAGAAAGGTTCTTGAGTGGCGACCGCGAACCGGTCACCACTCAAGAACCTTTCTTCCCTATCGGTCGTCAGTTCTTCGAGCGAAGTGGCCTGCCCATTGCCACTTCAACTTGCACCTTTCGAGCTATGTCGATACTTTGATTTTTTGGCGAATATCCTCGTTCTGGATTCTATCGCGCAAAGTAACTCCGAGCCGAGCATAGCTCTCTCCATTGCCCGTTGCATGAGCCTGAGGTTATCTCTCTTTAGACCACGTTTTAGTTCCATATGTCATCACTGGCAACACACACTGGTCGAAGACCCTTGTCTTCAGACACTGCAGGATTTTAGACGAGAAGATATTACGCAATTTCCCGAACGCTGCCCATCCGATTTGGATTCTTCGGGCGACCTCTTTGTCGAAGTTGGACCTACCTAACCGAACATCTGTCCAAGGTAGTTGTAGTGGTCAACAACTTCGAGAGTATCGTTCCCAACGAGAACCGGTACGGGCACAACATGGACATTGAATAGTGTCATGTGTAAGTATAAAAAAGATTGCTCTAGAGGCATTACCCAGGAAGAAAATTGGGGAATTGGTTTGTATGGAAATCGCAAAAAAAAAACCTAAAAACGTAATTATAAGAAATACTAGGAAAATAAATTTAGAAAAATCTTCTAAAAATATTCTAGTGGGCAAAGACTGTGAAGTTGGACATGTTCCACAAATGTGGATAACTATAGCGGCCCGTCCCGGCTTCGCACTGAAGGACATTTATTTTTTGAAGTTTTAGAAGAGATCCCAATGTTTTCTAGGATAGTATCTAAATATAGCGTATATTACTCAGGGATAATGTATCATTCTAATGGTGAAAGAATTTTTGAAATCGGTTCAGTAGTTTTTGAGGTTATTCGTTACAAACATTTAAAAAAACTAATATTTCCTCTTCATAATATTGTAGAAGAGATGTACTCGTAGGTAGAGAACTCAGGGGTAATGTTGCATTCTAATGGTAAAATCATATTTGAATTCGGTCCAGTCGTTTTTCAGTTTATTCGTTACAAACATACCAAAAATACAAATATTTCCTCTTAGATAATATTGTAGAGATGTAGATATGTAGAGATTAAGCCAACCGAAGCGAGTATTCGTATTGTTTATACTAGGTCACTCGTGTAGCGACTGATGGGTTGGCCCGCCCGGAACGAGGGCAGACGGAAGTATATTCATTCTTTGCAGATAACTAGCTGCGTCCAGGGGTTGTTTTTAATTCTTATTTTCTTGCCATTTCCAAGATTGAAACTCTCCAATTTTGATCATGTAGTAGTTAAAAGACTACTGCGAAGGGCGCCTGGGAAAGTACCGTACCTTTGCCAGTCATTGAACCGGCAAAGGCAATGTTACTAGACAAATTACTGAGGATATTTGACACCTATCTCAAAGTGACGAGCACAGTTCAATAGGATTTTGTTCGCAAGTTCGCTTTTTTTTGCAGTCGATTGACGTGACTTGCGACATATTCGCCTGGTGGTAAGCGCCACACCTACCCATGATCCTGCGCCTCACTGCACTGCGTTCGTCACCCTGAGATAATCGATGTTAAATTTCTTCATATTCAGTAATTTCTCTAGTAACATTGGCCTTCAAACCGAAACACAGTAATGCATGCTTACTACTGCTTGGTGCTTGAATAAATGGCAAAAGTGGCATTACTATTTTATACTTTTCTGACACTACTACCGATGTTATGGGCAGACGTGATGCTTACCACCAGGTGAACGTTTGGATTTCTTATTTTTCCTAATTTCCTTTGTATGTGTGATATGTTTTTGTCGCAAATAAACTACTGTCTATTGTCTATTGTCATTTCATTACTCCATTCCATAAAAAAAACAATCCTATAGATCGAAGGTTTCCAACACTCCAAGTTAAAAACCTCGTATATGCTCATCCGAACATTAGCAATTAACCGTGCCTAGTATTTAAAACTATTATTTTAAAATTAATTCCCTAGTATCTCTCTCACTCTCTACTAACTCCATAGCATCTAAAATTTAATTCATCATCATCATCACATCATCAGCCAGAAGACCGCCTCTTTAATTAATTGCTGTAATCCTCACGCTTAGCAGGCAGCTTGGGGATCGCAGAATGCTCCAACGTAAACCAACCTCTTGCGCTGCTGCCCGCCCTCTGGTGGTTCTGGATGTAGGTTTAGAACACACCCAATTATTTTGACTGCCTTGTAGCTCAGATGGTAGCATGTTTGCCTTCAGAGCTGTAGGGCGTGGGTTCGATCCGCATCCAGGGCTAACATTTATGTGACCAACATAGATGTTTGTTCTGTGTCTGGGTGTAGTATGTATAATAAGTATGAATTTACAAAAAAAAACGTATCTAAGTATCTAGTATCAACTATCTGATTTCCATATTACAAGCTTTGCATTGTTTGGGGCTAGATGGCGCTGTGTGAAAAATGTCCAACGTTTTTTTTTTAAATCTTTTATACTGCAAAATAGATAATATAAGACCATAAACCTTTAAAAATCTATGCTTGGTAACAACTTTACAACCACAACCTACTTACTATGAGTTACTAATAGACTTACTACTTATACTTACTAATTATAATAATGAGAGTTCAATGAATGGTTTAATAGAATATTTAGATTAGAAACGTCCAATTCCCCAAACGTCGAGTCCCCAAACGTTTAATTCCCGCAACGTCTATAACTTTAAGGTAAAAAAAGAAATAAAATGACGGAATAACTCACCTCTGGCGAAAAAATTGGGCGGTTTTCTCTTGGGCGGACCTGTAACAATGAAAGTTATTCTAGTTAATTAAGGGGCAACCTTGTGAAAAGGATAGCGATATGTATGTATAGCTAGTCAAATATGTATAGGGCCTACGCGTACATGAAGAGACATGGATATTAATTTATAGAGCCAGTTAAGAAAAATAAACAATTACGGTAGTCAACATTTAGATAGTGTTATCTCGACGCCATTTTATGGCACTATCGCCCTCCTAATGTTCAGCTGAGGTATGTTAATGCCGTGGTAACCCATTAGAAGAAGATACGCCTCTGAATCATGAGGATATATATGGGTTCAATCCCGGGGCCAATTCCTCATCAGCCATAAAACGTCCGCTTCTGGACGAAGGCCTCCCCTTATTAGAGGGGTGTTGCCATAATCCCCACGCTTGGCATGCGGCTTGGGCGGCTTGGGCTCGGGGCCAATTAGTTCTTTTGAATTTACGTACGGATCTAAAAATTTACCTAACTCCGTTTGTTTGCTACAAATAGAACTCTTTGTGGCGTAGTCGGCTAAAAATGGTTCAGAATCACATCCATTGTTTTCGGAAGCGCTTAGTTGCTCCCAACTTTCACCATACCATGTGTACAAGAACTAGTTTCTCAGAGTTAGTGCTCAGGATGTAGAGCACTTGGAAACCGACGACGGAGAGAGTTACTCGTAGCGCAAGACAATTTATTGCTCGGGAACATGCGAACGAGAAGTTTCCTCAAAGTTATCTTTCGATAAACTTCACTAGATGGCGCTCTTGTACCACATGTCGTAGAACAAAAATAGCGAATCACTGCCACATGTTATTCACTTAGTGAAACAGGGTGTCATTGCTAGATCTAAACTTGCCAAAAACATATCTCCTACTCTCTTTTTCATTGCAGTTTAATAAAAAAAAAAATGATAATACTCTACTGCAGAGGCCGCCTGGGGAAGTACCATAACTTTACCAGTTACTCAACCGCCAAGCAATAGTGTGTTAAATTTCTGTGTTTCGGTTTGAAGGCAATGTTATCAGATAAATTATTGGACTTGAAGATATTTGACATCTAATATCTCAGGGTGACGAACGCAGTGCAGTGCGGCGCAGGATTTTGTTTGCAAGTTCACGCCTGCCCATAACAGTGGCAGTGCAGTGGCAGTGCCAACTGCTACTGTTATGGGCAGACGTGACGCTTACTACCAGGCGAACGTCTTTCTAGTCTTGCCATAACACTACATAAAAAACGGTGCGGGAGGGTTGTGTTTTGGTTACGTCAAATGATGTGTGAGTTCGTCAACTAGAACCTTCAAAATTGGTTGTTAATTTATATAATTAAGTCTACAGTCAGTTCTTTAGTCTAATTATTATGTTGTGCCAATCGCCGTCTAGACGATGGGATGTTGGGGCTCTGGAGCAGAAAGCTGGGATTCTGAGATTGAACGCACGATAATGGACAAAACGACGCGACGCCCGCTCCGGCTCGTACTTGGTGCAAAGGTTAGTTATTGCTATCCAGTTCGGCAATGCGGCCAGCTTTGCACCGGTAAAGTAAAAGCTGTCACAACGACGAAGATGCTTAATTCATGTTAAGATAGAATATCGCTCGTCATACAATTTTAAGATTTAAATTGTCTTCGTCGTTTGTGCTGTCAATTAAATGTATGAGTAGCGATATTTATATAATATTTCCTAAGATAACAAATATAGTTGAAAGCATCTTCATCGAATGTGACGGCCAGGGTCGGTTATTTATTTAGGTTATTCACCAAGTGAACTCGAGGGGCTGGACAGTGTGTCCAGCTGGTGAAACTCAAAATCGGTATCAGTTGTTATTTTGCCATCTGGACACGCTAGAATTTTCATGAGTTTCCAGATGTAACATTTTAAGTTTATATCACTACAAAGCGGATTGTTTATTTATTTTGAAATTGGAATTTGGAAATGGAAATGCAAAAGGCGGTCGTATTGTGGAGTGAGTTCTCATTAATCCGTGAGTTGTTTTTTTTTCCTACTCAAAGTTTCAAACCTTTTCATTTCAAGAACCCTTAGCCCTAAAACTTGATCTTCGTTTTGCCAATCATTTCCGAACCTCGTCAGATATGGGACACTCGGCAACAATGGCACAGAGACTTGTCGGTAATGATTTATCGTTGCATCCCATTAGGCTAGATGACTGGTTTGTTTTTATTGTCCTATTAAAATGTGGCCCATAAATATAGCTGATTAATGAAAACAAAATGAAAATCTGATCAAAAATAAAGCAACTTACAAGGACTTTTATATCATGCTAGACTGAAAGGAGATTATGACGTCACTTCTCTGTACGCCATATAAATTATATTCTGACAAGTATGGCGCACAGAGGCGTGACGTAATTTTTTGTTTTGTGGGAAAGGGACAGAGTTTTCTCTACCAAATCTTTAAACGCTTATACAGGTGTTAGTTTGAACATCGTTATCCTTCTAGGATATCATTGTACTCTTACTTACTTTTACTATAGGGCCAACCCCGAAAATCACGAAAAAAAACAGCTGTTCCATTCAAAAAAGTTCATCGATCTTGGACAAAATTTATATCAAAACATTAATCACCGATTTAAATTATTTTTACAATAAAAGTCTTTTTTTTTTTTTTTTTTACCTACTTAAATTCTTCATCAAAGCTATTGGCTCCAACGATATAAACATCAGTCGTCTACCCTTTGCTTTCATTTTTGTTCTTGTAACATCTATGACAGTTTTTTATGGATTCACTAGCTGCACCCCGCGGTTTCACTCACGTGATGATGATGATAAAGAGTAGACTGATGTTGTTCCGGGAAATAAGATATCTTCATACCGAGTTTCAACTAAATCCGTTCAGTCGTTTTGGCGTGAAATAACAAACATACACACATACATTTATAATATTAGTGTGATGTATTGAGACGAGAAAGCGCAGTCCTAATGGTAAGAGATTGCTCCATCGAGAATAGCCGTATCGCAGATTTAAATAGAGAACTCTGCGGTTTATGCAAGAGTTTGGGACAAAACAAGATCTATGGATGGTCGTGGATCTTGTCCTATTGGTGCTCATCAAATATTCGATGGTAAGGCATCGTCCAACTTCGTGGTGGAAGAACCAAAGTTACCGACATCGCTCGCAAGGTTTGCAAGTTGAAGTGGGAATGTGGCAGGCCATATCGCTCGAAGAACTGACACCGATGGGGAAGAAAGGTTCTTGAGTGGCGACCGCGAACCGGAAGACGCAGCGTAGGCGCGGCCTCCCACTAGGTGGACCGACGACATTGTAAAAGTCGCGGGCAACCGATGGATGCAAATGGCAGGTTGTCGTACAGTGTGGCGGTCTAAGGGGGAGGCCTTCGTTTAGCAGTGGACGTCTCCGAGCTGATGATGAAGGCATCGTCCTATTATCAAGTAATTACGCGATCATCGTTCGAATCACTGAAGAGAGAAGTAAATAGAACGCAAATGTGACGGGCCACGCTAGCCGGCATTAGGTGCAAATGCGCTTGATGACAAATCTACCAATATACATGTTTTTAGACTGAGAATACTCAAAAATACAATTTAAATAGACGCGTAGGAAACCAAACCACATTGCATCGTAATTAGATCAATTTTAATCTGTTGCGAAATAGCATTTCGAGTGCTTTACTTCAAATGCGCGACCAATTATTGCCATTTTTTCGACGTAGTTTCTATACAAATAAGTGTAAAACTGGCGACAGTGGTTTTCTATACAAGAACTTTAGACTTTAGCTTTAGAACATTGTTTTGACAGCCGTTCTAACCTAAGAAGTAGGGCTTTCTTTTTTCTGTGGTTCGAATCGACGATCGAACATATTGATGTTGAATAGGTGCCCAAGCTACACGAGGGAGTTTCGGTACTGCCTAGTTGTAATAAAAAAGTATACCTAACTTTTTTATGCAACGGAATGAGGAGACGAGCGAGACGTTCGTCTGGTGGTAAGCATCACGCCGGCCCCCAACAGTCTGTAGCAGTGCCAGAATTATGAACTACTGTCGAAACACATGCACGTGCTTGGCAGCATATTATCTCCTACTGCGGGGTTATAAAATTGTGGTGTAAGAACCAGATGAACGTAACTACCAAAAACTCGAAATCGTTTTTTTTCATAAATGTGTACCTTCTAAATGTAAACCTGCGCGATGTGCCAAAACGACGTAACTGTCCGGACAGTTTTAAAAGTTTTAAATTAGTTGATAGGTAATACAGAAATAACGTATAGGCAAAAGTATATACCAATGTGCGATTTTCTGTCAGCCAATTAAAAAAAAAAATATTAGGTCTTTACCTATGAAATTGCCGTTTTGTATGGAATAAGTGAAAGTACTTATTTTTTAAACTTTTTTATTTCTGTTATTCAAAGTAATCAGCCATGCAATCGACGCATCTTTGCCAACGAATTGGCAGTTTATTGATGCCCTTCTTGTAAAAATTAGCTGGACGGGGAGGCAACAAACTCTTCAAAGGCATTTTGTACTGCCTCTCGGGAATTGATTTTTTTACCCACTAAAAACTTGTCTAAATTTTGGAAAAAGTAATAGTCGGTAGGTGCAAGGTCTGGTGAGTATGGCGGATGAGGGAGAGCTTCCAACCCCAGCTCTTGCAGCTTGGAGACTGTCTGTAGCTGCAGCGCGAGGCAGGTCTCGACGCGTACGTTGCGCTGGCGATCGTTAAGTTCGTGGGGCACCCATCTATCAAGTTTTTTTACCTTGCCTATTTGTCGCAAATGGATCAAAATTGTTTTGATGCTAAGATCAAAAGCTGCTGCTAGCTCAGCTGTAGATTGAGTTTCGTCAGCTTCCGCAATCGCCTTTAATTCATCATTGTTGACCAAAGTCTCCGGACGACCACGAGCTTCATTTTTCAAGTCAACATTTCCAGAACGGAACCGGGAAAACCAATAACGGGTTGTGCGTTCGTTTGTACAGTTCTCTCCGTAAACGTTTTTGATGTTACGTGCCGTTTATGTCGCGTTGGTGCCACGACGTAACTCATATTCCATAATTACACGAATTTTTAAAGTATCCATTATGACGAAAAAATTTCAAATGTAATGAAAATACAACGCTAATCAATAAACAAAAGACTGAGTTTGTAAAAATAATGTCATGTTTTTAAGACAAAATTAATTTGATATCAGTATACAAAGCCATTCCAAACTTTTTTTCTATTTGAAATGACCAGTACTGAAGAACGGCAATTTCATAGGTAAAGACCTATTAGTTCCTAAAAACCCGATAGACAGCGAGGAAGTGACATGGCCCTGAACAGTTTCACTATCTAGTCTGTGGTTCTGAAGATTTTGAACGAATGAAGCAAAGTAAAAAGGTCGAAAAATATAAAGTAACCTTATTTCATTTATATCAGATCTGTCATGCGTTGTTTGTGGTTATTGTTTGTCTATCGTATTGCCCATTATTCCACGCAAATTAGTAAGTGCGCCTTGCCAAATAATTTGTTAATTACCTACTATCAATAAAAATAACAATAACTAACAACAAAAAATAATTACAATAACGTAACGTAACAATAACAATTTATCATAATTTCAACAGAATGATACAAGAACTACTTCACTAACGAACGCGAACTGTGAAAAGAAACAGTGAAGATGAGTGAACTGCTATTTCACAAGAAAAATGCGTAAAATTGTGGGCCATATCTCGCCAGCGTGGCCTATCCTTTGGCTGTAGAACTACGTTCTGACAGCTGTCAGAAAACTTCCCATTAACTGCCCAAATAACGTATCTTAAACCAATAAAATATTTTTTAGTAAATAAGTTTAGAATAAGTAAGAGCCGAAATAACATATTATGTCAACCAATTTTAGAATATTATATACGAATATGTTCTATAATAAGTCCAAATATGTATAATATATTTATGCTTAATTTTATTCTGTAACGGTATGGGTTAATATCTGTATAGCTTTTTCATTTGTTAAATGTATAATTATCCCATATATAACTCTTCAAAGTGAAATTTGCACAGTATTTAAGCTCTCCTGTAAAATTGAAAAAATGTATATACGTTTATCTGGATCTTACACCGCGTTATAAGCGACCTCTTTCAAAAGAAAAACGATTTCTAATGAAAGATAAAATTACTCGTAGGTTTGAGACTATTTCCTCATTGTATTCATTCTGATGTTGAACCCATGAACTTTTATAATTATAAAGATAAAACGAGAGACACGTCATTAAACTGATAATGGCAAAATGCTAAAATTCTCTTTTGTACTTTTACGATAATGGATACAAAATGTCATTACAGTAAAATTGTGAATTGCTTCGTCCTTTTACGAGGGCATGGTGTAAAGATAAAATTAGCGTAATTACGTTAATTTGATGCTGTCATTTCAGACTTAAGTGAAATTTAATAAGCCTTTTTTTTTCTTAGTTATTGGCATCGCACGTTGTGCATTCTGCCAATGTCAAGTTTATGAATTTTCAGGTATCTTTTATTAAAATCAAGACAAATATGTCATTAAATCACAGTCAGTCACACGAAACCAGTCATAGTCGAGTCCAAGTCATGCCCTAGTAAAGTTGTGGCGACTTTACTATGAGCTTCTACGGAGTTTTGAAAACAACACGAAAAGACATGTTTCACCACATTATATTACTTGCCCACACTCGTCCATGTAATTCAACACTCAATGGATAAAACACCACCATTTTTAATCATTATTCGCGAAAAAACATAAGTTTAAGAAAATAATAGAATGCAACGACATGATTTTTCCATGTTCCCGCCAAAACTCCAATTAATAAGCCTTGTAGTTGACTCGAACCTAGTAAGTGATATATTACATTATCTTTGCTCGAACCAGGGCCCGATCTAAAGGGGGCGAGCCGGGCAAATGCCCAGAGTAAAAATAACAGGTGGAAAAATATCGGGACGCGCGGCGCCGCCGGGCAGTTGCAGGATTCCTTTAACTTTTACTCTAGGAAAAAAAAAAGCTTATGAAAATTACCATGCTTAGTAGTCTGTCAAAAAAGTATATTTTAAGATTACTCTTTCAAAAAAAATGCTACTTAAGGGGCTGTTTTATTTTACGCAGAGCGGCTAAATATCTAGATGGGCCCTGGCTCAAACTGCCGTTGCGAAATATATTTGCTTCGGTCTTATAAGACATAGTCATAGTCTTCGATAGTAAACAACTTTTACTAAAGGCGGGAATACAAATGATTGCAAAATGAAGCAGTAGGTTGCATGCTCGTTACGTTGAGCATTGAAATGGAAAACTCTGGATATATTTGCAAGTAAAACTTGCACGCAATTTGCTTCATCGCATGCTTGAAACTTTCAAACCCAGTTTTGCAGCCCCCGCGTCTCCTCCCCGCATATTGCATTCTAGTTGCCGTGCAAATATAAAATGTTGTGCTATCTACGTGCTTGCCACATACAGGCATACCATAGAATATTTTTATGAAGTGTTTCCATACTGTTAGGTATTTCTATGATTTTTAATGCATAATCAGTAAGTTTTTTTTACAGATTACAAAAATTGATTATTTAATTATTAGATTAGTTGATTAGCATAAACAGTTTGTATATTGAAGTAAGGCAGAGACTTCTGTAGCTTAATTGGCAAAGCAGTTGGGACGAAACCGCAGATTTGCCAGATTGCTCGTATGCAGGTTCAAGTCCTGCCAGAGGTCATAATTTTTCGTACAGTCTATGCATACAAAATTATTTAGGTGGTGATGTAATAGGAGCTGTTATGCTAGCGAGCCAGCTTCAGCCATGTGAATTCCCGCCTTATGGGACAAGCTCTGACATCGCGAAGAATATCTGCTGTTCCATGCATTTTATTGAGAGCAAATGAAATTTTTCTACATATAGGAGAGTTACGTGTTAACATATTGAGCGATTTTGCTCGTAAACAAACGATTTTCAGTGGCTTATTTAGATTTTTTTCGAGACATAACCGATTTATGTTTCGAGTCCGATTAATTGCTACCATCATTTTAGCATGGTGCGTTTTACTTTCAATAACATACTACGTACATATTAATATTTTAATTTATGCCGGGTAACCGCTCATGAAAACGAAGACGGTTAATAGTGCAATTAGTGTAATAGTCATATTTAGTGCAAGCTAAGACGTACTTTATTTGTATTAGACAGCGTGTTTATTTTTCACTGTAGCACTTGGCTTGTCGACGTCACGCTTCTCCAACTGGCTGTACGCGCGTCTCACCATTACAGTGGAGTATCAACACTATTTTATACTCATAGAGCACAAATTAGCTTACACTGATTATGTCATGATTGTAGTTATATATATATTGCGGTTCAACTATGTTTAAACGCGTTTTCTTTGTGAATGAAAGTGTTTGAATGAAATTACTTAGGTACAAAATAAAATAACGTAATGCTCGTTCTAAAGCTTATGTGCCTGCATGAAACCTAGCAGTTAAAATATCAATGAATAGAATTGCATGTATCATTGTAGCTTAAATCTTCGGTCATAAGTTGTAAATAAGCCTGCGAGCTTGTAAAACAATACTTATCTACTTAGTTGTGCCACTAGATTACAAACACTGGTGATTGTACATTTCTGTGTTTTCCATTGTTGATCAAGAATTTTTGAAATTAAAAAGAAAAATATATGGGAATGAAACACAGAAAACATAATAGGTTTTCTGAGATATTGGGATAAAAATAGGTAGTTCATCATCATCTTCATCATTGGCCCGTTTCCATCTAGAAGAGAAGATTTATGTAGCGTCCAGAGTACATCTACGTTCTCGGAGGAACTAGCTCTCTCTCTATATAATCAAAGTCTACGTTCATGGCTAAATAAGCATATTCGGCGGTAAATCAAAAAGTTATTTCGCAAAAAACTACCAAAACTTGTCTCCGCCACTTATTGTTTTAAACACACTGTAAAACCTTCTAATTACCATTGGAATTCAATGACACGGCACTTTTGTTATGGCGGGTTTTTAAACAACAGGGTTTTTAAACAACTTATATTTTGAAACCTTTCAACAATTTTTGACAGTGATGAATGATTCCAATCGTTCAATTGTTCAAAGGTACAGGTCACGTCATGTAAAAAGAACGCTGGCGGTTAAGCTTCGCAGTAGGCAATTTAGGCTATATCTAATATATTTTACCATGTACCTAGCAATAACCAATATACGAAGCTGCGAGCAAAAGGCTAATTAATAATTATTTTAAACAATAGGCCTAGTACTTTTGTGCGCAAGTGTACACATGCGCAAACAAACCCCCTCTACTTTCTTCCAACTTTATTTTTACATGACGCGACCTATACCTACATTACAAAAAAAAGTATACTCTGATGTTATGTCGCTTAATGACAGCAAGCTGTTGACGTAACTTTTTAAAGCGCCTATAGCAAGTAATATCCCATACAAATTCATTCGTTCGATCTCGACACACAAGGTTCAAGGTTCTTCTCAAGGTTAGGTATGTCAACTGGCGACGTAAAGACGTATCAAACGCATTTATTTGTATGAGATTGAATTTTCTAGACTCTTTACAATGTTATGGTGTAAACTTTGCATGAGCTGTCAAAAAGCGATTAACATAATGGACAGATATTAGTAAGTAGTAGTAATAATAGACTTCATTAAAATCCCTATGCTTAAATTAAAAAACGGCATTTAAAGGCATGTGAAATTTTGGCCTAGACAAGGAAGAATGGAATTTTTTAACCACTAGGCCACCTGCATAATATGTTCTATGCCTTTACACAAAATAGTGTACAATACTGTTAGTGAGGATTTTGACGTGAAGGGCATATAAAAACCCGTGGGTGCTGATTGTAATAGGCGTCAAAAAAAGCTTTAATCTAGTGAGTCCTCAAAGCCATCTCGGCAAATAAATCTCAGCGTAACAAGGCATCAGCACGAGTGGAGCCAATTTGTTATTTTTTTCCTCTGATAGTATTGTTTGAAACAGTTACATATGTTTGAATCTGATTATGCTGTGGTTCAGCCGTCTCGTTCGCCCATTCATTTTAAAACATTTCAATGAGGAGAAACATTCTTTAATTATACATTTATTTCTGTAAGCACACCAATTATTCGTATATTAATTTATGATCCAATTTATTTACTTTCTTTTTAATTACAAGGAGCCAGATCTCGAGATGCTCCTTTTGTATACTATCAATTTTGGTTCAGCAGATTTTAAAGCAAATACAAGAAAACGAATACTTTTTTGGGCTTATTCTTACTTGAAGTCAGTTACTAAATATAATTTTATTATTGCATAAATGTTACAAATAGTTTGATGCCTTTGATTAAGTAGAGAAAGAGCTAGATTCTTTAAATTTGATGCCTATTATTCTGTGACGGTTTCATAGTAAAATTTATAGATAACAGAAGAAGAAACACGTCACAGAACTAAAATATGTCGACAATTTATAAATAATTATTGATTCCGTTCTTTGCATTTTCATTTCTTTCAATTTTTTACTGAATGGATAAAGACACAAAATTATTGCACTATTCTGAAGTTATTTCACGGTTATCAAAAACTTCAAGTAGAAAACTTTATCTACTTTGTATGAGTAAATAAAGCGAGTTGTCAGAACCCAAACAAAAGTTCTGAATAAGGCCCCCAATCAGAATCTTAGTAACTGTATTTCCCTTTCCACTTTGGGGTATCTGTTAGAGACACTGGACTTAATTAAAGGGAAATCATTAATCCCGTAGCTTGTGTTTAGTGGATCCGGTAGAATGCATTTAGATTACATCCACTTTGACTACAGCCGCTTCGACTGAAAAATATATTAAGTACTTCGCCGTGATATTTTTTGTGAATGTACATTGTACTTACACGTTTGTATTTTGCTTGAGCAAAAGATGTAGTGCTACGCCGCGCTGTATTTTTCTTGTAACAAAAGATGTAGTGCTACGCCGCTCTGTATTTTGCTTGTAACAAAAGAAGTAGTGCTACGCCGCTCTGTATTTTGCTTGTAACAAAATATGTAGTGCTACACCGCTCTGTATTTTGCTTGTAACAAAAGATGTAGTGCTACGCCGCTCTGTATTTTGCTTGTAACAAAAGATGTAGGCTACACCGCTCTGTATTTTAATTGTAACAAAAGATGTAGTGCTACACCGCTCTATATTTTGCTTGTAACAAAAGATGTAGTGCTACGCCGCTCTGTATTTTGCTTGTAACAAAAGATGTAGACTACGCCGCTCTGTATTTTTCTTGTAACAAAAGATGTAGTGCAACGTTGCAACAAAAGATGTTACATCTTTACAGAGATCATACAGAGTGGCATAGCACTACTGTAGTGCTACGCCCTTCTGTATATTCATTTTAACAAAAGATGTAGTACTACGCCGCTCTGTATTTTGTTTGTAACAAAATATGTAGTGCTACGCCGCTCTGTATTTTGCTTGTAACAAAAGATGTAGTGCTACGCCGCTCTGTACTTTGCTTGTAACAAAAGATGTAGTGCTACGCCGCTCTGTGTTTTGCTTGTAACAAAATATGTAGTGCTACGCCGCTCTGTGTTTTGCTTGTAACAAAAGATGTAGTGCTACGCCGCTCTGCATTTTACTTGTAGCATAAGATGTAGTTCTAGGCTGCTCTGAATGTTACGTGCTGTAGTATTTATGCACTTCTGTTTTTTACTAATGTATAGTAAAAATGTACGTTGAAAAAAGAGTATCTACCAAGAAAAATACCCATTTATAAAAAATATTTTTATGCTGAATCAGGAGAACAAAACTGTAATAAATGTTATTATTGAATGCTCGTCACCATATTACACAGACCTGCTGTATTAATAAGTAATGATATTTTTTTCACTTATTAAAATTGCTTAAGTTTCAGAAACTGGTACAGCTGAAAGCTACGCATTAGCGGAAAGTGTGGAGTCGTGTCGATCGATCTCACTGGAGGAGCCTTGACATTTGGGTTGAGGACCGAACGGACGGATACCATGATCTTGTGTTGTAGCTAAAGCTTAGCTGTGGCGAAAAAAATTGGATTCATTGCATTTATATAAATATATAAATATAAATATACATTTAGAAATAAATGCTTGATACTTTTTACTTTTCACGGTTTTTCAAACACCAAAACAATTTCTGTGACTCTTTAGTGATGATTATTGACTTTATTATTATTGTAATGTGACATTCTTATTTTATTATATTAATTTGCGTTTTGATAATTTTGTATAGTTTTAAGGAGTGTTTTTAATTAATTCGTTTACAAAAAATATAATAAATATAATATATTAACTCCCGCGCGTAGCACCCGGCCCAAACGTACCCAACACACTAGCCGCGTTCCCGCGCTGTATAGCGATGGAGACCCGCTGAGCCCAGAACCAGCCAGAACGGGGGTCCTGCCCTCTCTACCTTAAACGGCGGCCAAGGTCGCCAACTAGTTGCTTGGCATCAGAGCTCCACGGGCCCGACGTCTCCACGGCAAACGGGACAAAGTCGTACACTGGTTCCAAACTGGCATATTTGTAGCGTTTGCCTCGGGCGGCTGCCTCTGCTCCCGCACCAGCGGACTGTTGAGTAGCGGGGAGGTGGCAGGACGCAAACGTACTGACGGATGTTGCGTCCCACACAAGACAGCGCCCCTTCTGCCACGGAACCAGTGTTAGACCATCCGGCCGCTTGACGTCGGAACGCGATAGACCCGGGGGCTCTAAGACACAAGGAACTTCGGCCGACACAAAGGCACGCTTAAGGATGTCATTGATGGCGTGGTGCCGCGGTCTTCTGCCTGCGCACCTAGTGCAGCTTAGGCCATGGTGCCCGTCTGCCTTAACCCTCGCCCCGCAGATGCAGGTGTGAGGTTCGCACACGGAACAACCGAGCCGAAGAGCGGCAGCCACTCTCAATGAGTCATCATCCAAAAGCGTGCCCATGTGCGGGGAAGGAAGAGCATGAAGCCAAGCGCCGGACTCCGGTGTTGTCACCGCATTTAAATGGGCGAGGTCGACTCCCGTGCATTCCGATCGCCACTTCGTTATAAGCCGCTTACCTAGCAGGTTGTCCCAGCTTCTCTGCCATTCCGGTTTTTCGGGCGGGTTGGCATCTGGACACATAGCTGACCACCTAACGAAAGCCTCCTCGGCATATGGGATACGAACAATGTCACCATTATGTAGGATGCGAGTGACAAGGTCCGCGACTCCATGAGACGAGGCGAGGAAGGCGATGGGGCCAGTTTCGTGCAGCCGGCGCACGCCCAAACCACCGAACCGTATCGGCAAGCTAGCTTGACTCCACTGCGACTCATTGAGGCACACATACATTTGAAAAATATAATAATGTAATATCATTAGTCTGATTGTACTAATTGAAATAAATAAATGAATTGACAATATTATTTAGTATAATAACTTTCATCTCGTGGTGTTAATCCCTGCTATTATTTTGGAGGAAATATTTTCTATTATGCGTTCTCGTGATACGCAATACAAACACATCCAATAAATTATCTAGATCAGTTCAACATTATAATGATAGGGTTATAGTCAAGAGATAATTGAATCCTAGGCATCGTTTAAGCTTAGTACATGAATAAGGTAGATGACTGATGTTTATATCGTTGAAACCTGCGAAGGTGATAATGGAATGGACGAGCCCAGCGCTCGCAAATCGATCAAAATTAACACGACAACGCCATCAAGCATACCTAGCTAAAAGTATGCATATTACATTTGCCGGGAAATAGAGATAGCGAATCTAATTACTGCATGACAAAAAGAGAACACATGTACATGTATTAGAAGTTTGTATTGTCGTATCGTACGGCTCGCATGTCGCAAAGGCAGAGTATGACTGAAGCGAGTGGAGAGCCGGCGCTCAACATTATAGTCTTCAAAATCCGTGCGCTTATTTCCCGTCCATTCATCTTATCATTGTCGCTGGTTGAAACCAATAGCTTTGATGAAGAACTTAAGTAAATTGAAAATGTTTATAGAATTATTATATTTCGGTTATTAATGTTCTGATATATAAGCGTTTAAAGTTTTTGGTAGAGAAAACTCTGTCCCATTCCCATAAAACCAAAAATTACATCACGCCTCTGTGCGCCATACTTGTCAGAATAGAATTTATGTAGCGTACAGAGAAGTGTAGTCATAATCTCCTCTTTGTCTAGCATGATATTAAAATGCTTATAAGTTGCTTATTTTTGATAAGATTTTCATTAATCAGCTATATTTAAGAGCCACACACTAATAATACAAAAAAAAACAGTTATCTGGCGTATTATCTGTTTCTTTACCTACTACAGGTATTTGACTCAGTTAGCTATCGTACGAGTCAATATCTATTATAATAATGTCTTAAAAATAGTGAAATTGAATTTAAAAAAAGTATTTCAATGCTTGCTTTAACCATAAGTTTCGCTTGAAGCTGTACCAAAACCAAGCCGATTAATTGCGAGGTCAGTTGCTCCTAGTTTTGGTGATCTGCCAGAAAGCATAGTGTAGTCGTAAAATTAATATAATAGCGACAACGACCTAATACACAGTGCTGGCACCAATAGGCAGATTAACTAGCCCATTAGTTACCAACTGAAGTAATAGTCAGAAAACCACTATACTAGCCTATACTGAACCTAAAACTTCAGCAATTAAGCAATTATACAATATAAACCATCATCATCATCAGCTCGGAGACGTCCACTGCTGAACGAAGGCCTCCCCCTTAGACCGCCACACTGTACGACAACCTGCCATTTGCATCCACCGGTTGCCCGCGACTTTTACAATGTCATCGGTCCACCTAGTGGACAATAATAATAAGGAATATAAACTATACATTATTATACTATGCGCATTCCGCGGTACGCCAGCTTGAATGATATCATCCGTCGGGCCTTGGTCAGTGCTGGCATCCCCTCGATTTTAGAACCCAACGGTCTGATGCGGGATGACGGCAAGAGACCCGACGGAATGACCCTTATCCCATGGAAGATGGGACGGCCTTTGGTTTGGGACGCTACATGTGTCGCCGTCCCATCTTCCTAGGACAAATGATCACGCTGGCGCTGCCGCCTCTAATGCTGAAAACCTCAAACGGCACAAATATTGGTATTTAGACAGATTGTACATGTTTGTGCCGTTTGGGGTAGAGACTTTGGGACCTTGGGGGCCGGCCGCACATGTCTTATATAGGGACCTGGCGAAACGTTTAGTCGAGGTGTCAGGTGACCGGAATGCTGGCGTATATTTTGGTCAAAAACTTAGCATTGCCATCCAACGTGGCAATGCCGCCAGCATTCTGGCCACCTTTCCATCATCTACGGGTCTTTTAGTTTAAATGTTAAGTTTTGTATTTTTATTATGTAGGGTTTGTTTTTACTAGGTAGGTTTTATTTAGTTGTTAGTTAGTTATAATTTAATATTAGTGTATAACTATACTATATATATATATACACTGTACTAATTAGCAATTAATCCATGTTTCAAGCACATTTTTTACTGCGATCAATCATTATTCTAAAGCTGAATGAGATAGGGCCACATTTACCGGAGCAAAAATATGGCAGTTACGCAGATTCGTGCGTGTCAAGTTTCGATTTTCGAGGTTTCGGATCAATTTTATATTTATTACAAGCATAATATACATATTTTTTCAAAACTAAGTGCGTTATTTCGTTACAAACTATATTATTTATAAGTGACAAAATTTTCTTGTAAAATTTGGAAAAATTTAATGATTAAAATTGTAGTAATGTGTAAAAATAGAGGTGTTTTGGTATTTTATTTTCTACTTGTCTAAAATTTATAGAAAGATTACAAAAACGTTAGTTCACTTCTCACGTCGTATAAATATAAACATATTTTTTTGGGAAAACACATATTCATAAAAACGTCAAAAAACTGTTACGTCTGCACGTGATTTTTTATTTTAGCGCTCTTAACAGCTAAAAACCAGGAGTAAAAGTTTAACATTGAAGGTTAGACCTTATTCCATTTCTTGTACAAAAAATAGTCTACAGGTGCACTTCGAGTGCGATTTAGGTATTATAAAGTTCAGGCACTGAGCATGAAAAAAAAATATTATTTATTTATTGGTCATAACATATCATACATCAACACATTATCATTAACACATGAAAGTTTTATTTTTATATAAAAAATATTTTTTATTTTTTATTTTTTATTAACGTCTGTCTGAGTCACGATTCGCTAGATTTTTTTGCTTTATGAATAATAATTTTTATTTTCTTATGCGCTCTTACTTCAAAAGAGAACACATTTTGTAAAATTTCTGACTGGACTACTATAATGCCAATAAGTTAAGATGCAAGACTGATTTTACAACGATTTTTTCGTCATTCGTTAGTTTTCAACCTTCAAAAAGGAGGTTCTCAATCCGACTGTATGTTTTTTTTTGTACGTATGTTACGCGATTACTCCGCCAATTATGAACTGATTTTGATGATTATTTTTTTGCTTGGTAGGTAATATTTCAGAGGTGGTCCCATATAAATTTATCGAAATCGTTTCATTACTATGGTTATTAAATCAAAATTACTAGAAAATTTACGTAATTGCCTGTCAGAAAACCTCCCATTGTTATTATCATCCTCATGTCTGACATACAATTTTTAACAAAAACGGTCAACAATACTGAAGGGCATGTATGTACTCATCATTATGAACAACTTTTACTATGATACCAACCCTGAAATCGGAAAAAAAATCAGCTGTTCCATACAAAAAGTTCATTTACCTTGGTCAAAATGTAAGGAACAGCAGATTTTTTATACGATTTCAGGATTGGTTCCATAGTGAACGTAGTTCATAATGGTAAGTACATACACACCCTTCCGTATCGTTGAACCTTTTTGTTACACATTGTATATTTTCCTATCGCTATCTAAAGCTTTGCTTTGTATGGAGTTCAGCTTTAAGCTCTTGACAGCGAGGTGTAATCTTCAGACCGCTCTGTATGGAAATCTTGGGTGTTTTATTCCATGCTCGATTCTTGCCTCTGGTTTCACTCGATAACATCTACATTTTTGCTTTGAGTATATTTTTATTCCGACCTTGGACTGACTTAGACTTACATTGAGGTTTAACTACAGACAACGAGATGACACAGTTAGACGTGTGACATAGCGGAACTGTGATAGAGCGGAACTGTGGTAAAGCAGAACTGTGATAGAGCGGAAGTAACGCAGTTGGTTGCGCGTCTATCACAATATATCGAATGCTATTATCATAGGTGTATGATAACTCACACAATTTTCCGCGATACGCGTAGCTAAAGTTTATTGAATATGTTGACGTACCTGCTAACCACCGATACCCCCTTTATTCTGGCGAGCTCAGCCAGGAGTAGATCCGAGTACCAGCGTGGTGAAACCAATAGTCGTAGTCCCTTGTCACTCCCTGAACTCACTCGCGGGCTAACTACTCTAGGCCAACCAAAACAAATTCTATGTGAACAGCACGCGGCGCATTTTCCAAATACTATTGCGCACCAAAACAGCCGTGCATCCCGTTACTCGCGCGACTGTGCTAGTCGCCGCGCCAAAACAGACTGGCGCGGGCGCCGGCCGACCCCGCGCTCCCCGCGCCCCGAGAGGTGCAAGCGACAGCGCGGAACAATGGCCGCGCGCGGCGCTCGTGGCGCCAACAATAGAAAAATACAATTTATCTAGTTACATAATATAGATTATTTTTCATAGCTTCTATGTATGCGTCTATCCCAGACTGCAACATTACTTAACACTGTGGTTAAGGGAAAACACAATATTTATTAATTTATTAAGAACACCAACATGATGTACGTCATTGCATACCAACGGAGACAGTAATTAGCTAAATGTTATCACAATTATAGATATAGATAATGAATAAAAAAAGAGTGCCACCTGACTACTGGCTAACTTTATCGTTTCTATCATTAATGGCTTCATCTCTTCGTTTTCAATTACGACGACCACTCACCAGCAAAGATTGCACGCGAGTGACTTAGCATTGGAGAGAAATAATTATTATCTTGCACACCAGTGACTTTGACGAGATTGAGTTGTGAGAAGTTTATTTTTATTTTTATGCAATAGAGTGAGTGAGTAGAGTGTACTAAGCCAAAATGTCATATGCCTTTATTTTAGTGTGGTTTAGTTTTTAGGCGGACGTCGGACGTGTATAAAAAAATGCGTGTAAAATATTGTTTTAATAGATTCTGAAGATTAGAAGTACCAAAAATAAGAAAATAAAACTCAATATTATAGCGGTTACTTATAATGATTTTCACAATTCAAATTAACTGGTTTTTTTTAATGTCCTATTCAAATGTGGCCCATAAATATAGCTGATTAATGAAAAGAAAATTAAAATCTGATCAAAAATAAGCAACTTATAAGCATTTTAATATCATGCTAGACGTCACTTGTCAGGACGCCATATAAATTCTATTCTGACAAGTAAGGCGTGACGTCATTTTTAATTTTGTGGGAAAGGGACAAAAACTTTAAACACTCATATATCAGAACATTACTAACCGATTTAAATAATGTTTTCAATTACCATACTATATTCACTTAAATTCTTCATCAAAGCTATTGGTTTCAATGATTTAAACATCAGTCATCTAGCCTATTGTGATTTGTGCCCATGCCCAATTGCCCATTTCCCATGCCTAGGGCGTAGATATCTCACCACTTTTCTTTCTCTCTTTTTGACTTGTTTGAAAACAGAATAGAGCAAACAACCCACGATTTCCAATCAAACAATTCATTAGAAACCAGTTTTACTCATTAGAGGATCCTTGCCAAACAGCGAATGTACAAGGTGTAACAAAATTCAGTTTGTTTATTATTATTATAACATCACACTAATATTATAAAATGCTAATAAAGTTTGTGTGTGTGACTTTCTATACGTTTGTTACCTTTTCACACCGAAACAGCTGAACGGTTTTAGATGAAACTCGGAACGGATATAGCTTGATTATACTTTTTATCATGATCTCCATCACTGTTTTTCAACTTCTCGCTGGTGAAACCGCGGGGCTCAGCTAGTATTATAAATGCAAAAGTTTGTCGGTAGGTGTGTGCGTGTGTATTTCTGTTATGTGCTGCCAAGAGATGGCGCTAGATATAACGCTATATAAAAAAAAAGCGTCGTAGATTGCAACACGTTTTGAAGTAAATCTTAATTAAGCGAACATGTACCGGTACAGTGATTCAATTAAGCCCTAATAATAATTATTTTATTTTTGATTTTAAAACAAATATAGGCATTAATTCTAGTGCTATCTTTTAGCAACGTCTCATTGGAAGATCCACCTTAAACCAGGTATATTTTTTATTTAATTTCATTCGTTTCATTTTTTAACCTAAAGCTACCGCTTTTTATCTTAATATATTTGATATACATAAATATAAAGTAATTCACTAATTACAAAAACATAATCACTCTTCTTTGTTGTTGTATTTTGATTAGATTTATGCTAATTAATTAATTTAAATTCATAAAATGTATTTTATTTGATATTTTCATTAACAAACAAACAAAGATGTTCTATGTAAGCGAAGAGCAGGGACTCTTAGTACAGGCTTTTTTTGCTTAATAAGAGTCCCTAGCAAATTGTTTTATATTCGTATGTAGTGTTTTATGAATAAAATTATTATTATTATTATTATTCACATTATTTATTTATTTTCTTAAATCTAAGTTTTTTACAATATAAATTTAAAAACATAAATATTATAAAAAACCTAAACCTAGAGTGCCGCCGGCAGCGGGGCAGGGCTCAAGCTGCCGGTGGTTAGGGCTGCAGAGTGAGGAACCTCCTGACAATGCGCGCCGTGTCAAGTACCACTGCCTTTTGTATTTGACCCTTGACCCAACCGTCTAGCGAGAGCCTCTTGAGGTATTGGTCGAGGCTCTTCGCTATGAGACCATTCGCCGAAACGACTATCGGGACAATGATCGTCGAGTCAACATCCCACATGGCGGTTATCTCGAAGGCCAAGTCAAGGTACTTGCTGAGTTTGTCCTTCTCGGCCTTTACGAGATTCTCGTCATGTGGGATGGTGACGTCGACGAGCACTGCCCGGCGCTGGGACCGATCCACCATCACGATATCAGGCTTATTGGCGACAATAGTCCTGTCCGTGATGATGGAGCGGTCCCAGTAGAGCAAAGCACGACCATTTTCGAGAACTGGAGCTGGTGCGTACTTATAGTACGGCACCTCTGACTCGACAAGGCCGTATTGAAGAGCAAGTTGCTGGTGGATGATCCTGGCGACTTGGTTATGCCTGTGCAAATACTCGCCGTTAGCAAGATGCGAACAACCGGAAATTATATGTCGGAGAGATTCCCCGGGACGGTGGCATGCCCGACAGATGTCGACCGTACCGTCCTTCATGATATATTTCCGGTAGTTGTTCGTCTTGATAACTTCATCTGCAATTGCACAGGCAAACCCCTCAGTTTCCCCAAAGAGGTCCCCGAAGCGTAACCAGTTCACCGACGCGAGCAAGTCCACATCGGGGCCCGATAGGGCCCGATAGAACCGTCCGTGCAGCTCCTTGCTCTTCCATACATCCTTGCGGTCGTCGGTGCTTAGCACCGATGGTCTGCGCCAGTTCTCGTTTGCCAAGGAGAGCGGCGTGAGCCCCTTGTCAACTGTCACTACATCGCGATGCATCCCACACTCATTGTTAAGGAAATAATCCCTAAGACTGCACACTTCACGATTGTGGAGGTTCTTGGCGTTTAAAAAGCCACGACCCCCCCACTTCCGTGGAATGTACAGTCTCATAACAGATGAGCGTGGGTGTAGCATGCGATGCGCAGTGAGCAGTTGACGGACTCTTCTATCCAGGGCGTCCAGCTCAGTCTGAGTCCACCTAAGTATGCCAAAGGAGTATATCAGTAGAGGCATCACCCAACCATTGAAGGCGCGCGCCTTGTTGCCGCCAGACAAAAGACTGTTGAGTACTTTTGCCAGCCGACAAAAGAAGCGCTCCTTCACTGATTTCTTGATGTCCACTACTGATATACCCAACGACTCTGACATACCCAGATACTTGTAGGTCTCGGCTTCAGAGAGAGATCTGAGAGTCATTATCTCAGAAAGTTGTAAATCCGGAGAATTTACAACTTTCCCTCGCTGCACACGCATGACCGCACACTTGTCAACACCAAATTCCATCCTGATGGCGCTGCTAAAAACCTGTGTGGTTTTTAGCAACTCCAACAAGTCTTGGTGTTTTGGTGCAAACAGTTTAAGATCGTCCATGTACAGAAGGTGAGAAATGACTTCACCCCCCCCCTCGAAGCCGATAGCCTAGTCCTGAATCCTTCAACAATGTGCTGAGAGGATTCAGTGCTAGGCAAAACCACGATGGACTCAGACTATCACCCTGGAAGATGCCTCGCTCAATCCTTATTAAGTCCTGCGGATCAAACGAGTCATTTCCACCACCTGGCTGACGAAGGACTGTGGTCCATTGCCTCATGCATGCGCTTAAGAATGATTTTAGAGTTGTATCTATTTTATACAACTCCAAAATCCTCTCTAGCCATGAATGAGGCACTGAATCATAGGCCTTCTTATAGTCGATCCAGGCAGCGGAAAGGGCTCCTTTGTTCCGCCGAACTTGTTGGCTAATGGCCATGTCGATGAGAAGGAGCTCCTTAGTACCACGGGACCCAACCCTACATCCATTCTGAGCGGGGGCCAAAACGTTGTTCGCAACAATGTGCGTGTTAATTTTAGTGCTCAGAATGGATGTAAGGAGCTTGTAGATGGTAGGCAAGCAGGTGATGGGTCTGTAATTTTTGGGTTCCGTGGTACTACCGGACTTATGGAGCAGGAAGGTGACACCGGTTGTCATGAAACTAGGAAGGGACCCGAGCTCAAGAGCTTCTTGAAATTGTGTCGCCAAACGGTCATGTGAGCACCGAAACCATTTAATCCAAAAGTTGTGCAATCCGTCCGGCCCAGGACTTTTCCAGTTCTGTGCCGTACGAATCGCACAACTAACGTCTACGGGGTCTATTAAAATAGACCCCATGGGTTCGATGGACTCACATTCCCGTTCGACAACACGCATCCAATCACCCTCGGTGTGCTCGACGGGCACCGACCAGATGCCGCGCCAGAAATTAGTCATGGCGTTAGCATCCGGTAGATGTCCGTCGCTCACACGTTGCTCGGCTCCTTCCCAGTTTCGGTACACCTTCCTTTGGTCGCTTTGGAAGACGCGATTTTGCCAATATCTATCCACACGCTCTCTGTAGCGGCGGATACGGCTTGCCCACGCATAGACTTTCTGCTTGAGATAGTCAATGCGTTCCGTGACACTGGCCATATATTGCTGGGGCCGTATACCAGTCCCAGCAAAGGCCTGAGTCACGAAACGCATGACTCGGGGGCGATTATTCCCCCGGCTGAAGCAGATCAGCTTTGCTATGAGAGTCCTGAACGTGCTGATACGCCGCTCGATTCGTGCTTGCCACGCGGGCACATCTCCGGCGGTTCGTGGTGCACGGTTAGAGTCCGGGAACTTAACACGTGCAACACGACACGCCGCGACAGCACCGCAGTACAAAATCGAGTGGGTATCAGTTAAATCTTCGCTAGCCCGCAAGTACGGGGCTAGCAAAGCGTTCAGGGCTCCCATTAGCGCTAGATTACGCCTATGGGTGGGCAAACGCGGTAGTCGCGGCCTAGAATTGAGTGCGAATCTATATTGACTAATAGCGTCCTCCAAAGCCCTCCTCAATTGCTCACTCACCTGGGTAGTCAGACTCATACCCGTATCATCGCCCTCATCAACTACGGGATCAGCAGGTGTCGCTAGTGTCGCCACCGACGTCGGCATTGAAGCCAGTGTCGGGGCTGACGACGCGACATGCGAATCCCGCGTCGACACGGGCGTAGAACGAGCAGACTGCGCCTCCAGGCGGAGCCGATCAAGCAGGGACTGATCCAGCAGGTTAAGCCGCTGGATAGCCCGCACTTGATCCGATAGTCGCTGGGCGGACACGGTGACGGTCGGTTCAAGGGCCTGGAACAAAGACAACATCCTGACACGGTACGCCGTCAGGTTAGTTCCTACCTCTGTAGCCCTATAATAGGCGCGCATGCAATTCTCATTATTTGTCTGAGACCATCGCATGCGACGCACTACACCACCGGCAGCGAGAGCCGGGCGCGAGGCAGGTAGCCCCGCAGGCCCCAGGCGTGCCGGCAGCGGCGGACGTCCCCGACGCGCAGGTGGAGGCGGCGCCGGTGTCCGTGGCCCGCTCACGTCGCTGTCAGTCGACGAGGCGCTCGACTCACGGGGAGTGACAAACACATCTTCCCCCGACGAAGCACTCGGAGATGACGGAGCGGGCGGTGATGGTGGTCGTGCGCTATGTTGTTCCGCTGCATTCCTTATAGCTTTGGATCGTGTTATCATGTTCAAAATTTTCTTGCAGATAAATATTCATTTTTGTAGATGACGTTTCGCTGTCAAATGTTAGCCAAAATAAAAGCGATTCAATATTCGTTGTAAAAGTTTTGTTTGGTTTCGTTATTCTCGGAAAATTATTCCAATGGCTAAAAATTGTTGCTTTGTATCTTTTACGGCCGTTTGACTTCGTAAAAACCAAATAAATACACACAAATTAATTAACCAAAATTAACACGACAGCTGTTTGTGTCAGCGGTTTGACGTTTTTTATTATTATTATTATTACTCTCTACTGAATAACGACCTCAAAGATCGAATAGAATTTTCTTTACACCTTGTACATAATTAAGCTACGTCATTAGCTGGACCAGGCGTAGCTTTTCAATTTCTAGTTGAAATGGATAATGGCCTTTCACCCGTTACGCGGTTTTGAACTCTATATCATTTTGAATTAGACTTTCTGTTTTCGATATTATTTTCTGTGTTTGTTTTCTATAATATATAAGTGTTAAATGAACTGAAAAAGCAACTGCAAATAACTATTATAGTTTAGAGTATTTTTGACTATTGAACTGGCGAAATAAAATATTTTTTTGATAAACATGATTCAGCGGTCGTTCAAAGATCAATTATATTGTCAGGTATCGACTATGCCCAAAATATGCAACCCATCATGAACCAACAACGGATGATCTAAGTTCATGAATTAAAAATAAAAGCTTCTGAACAATTAATACCGATCAAATCACCAACTGGACACATACGTGTCCATCCCCTAGAGTCCAGTTGGGGGCCCAAATTACCGATGATGTCAAGTCATGTCAAAGGCTTGGGTAGTATCTAAGAAAAGCGAAACCCCTACTTCTTAGCTCTCTCCAGTGGGTAGCAGAATTAACTCACAACACAACACACAACAACAACACAACTCACAACTCTGATGAACTTACTTAGTGTATACTTAGTATAACTGTAACTGGAAGAGCCTGAGTCGTGCTTAACCAGTTCTTGTTTAACTCCAATACTGCGCTCGATCATTTTATACAGGGTTACACGCAACTATATAACTACGCCGAAAAGGGGTAATTTTACTCATCACTTAACTACTTTCATTATAGGGCCAACCCTGAATTCATGAAAACATTTGATCTTCCACAAATAATGACATTAACCCTCGACAAAAAGTGTGGAACAGATGTACTTTTTTTTTTGCTAGTGCCCCGTCAAAGTTGTCGACAACGATGAGCACAATAACATTTCGGCTTAATACTGATACGAGAAACTTAAAAAAAAATAGAAAAATAAGTGTATTTTTTATTATATTAATTATTAAATTATTTTGGGGACTTGGGTATGACCTAAAAGTGCACCCAGAAGCACCTAAGGACGGCCAGCAGCGTACTCTCAATTAAAGGTGGTAAGTATTTTGCGATCCCCAAGCCGCCTGCCAAGCGTGTGGATTACGGCCATCCCTCCCTAATAAATAAATTAAATGTTTGAAAATGTCAAAGGTCTGAGAGATATAACGCAAACACTCGTGAGAATCCTCATAAAAGTACGAGTTTTACGTCACTACGATGAAGCCACATTATTAACATCATAACCAGCCTCAGTAATGAGCCTTATAACTTCTTGAAGATAACCGTAAAAACCCTACGTGGCTCGCGTGCGTATCAAAATAAGCCAATATCACTCTAGAGGTTTCGGTTATACAACGGGTATATATGATTTAATCAAAATATCAGGCTTATAAAACAGGTTGATGGAGTTCCATACCGTATCCTCTCAGGGCATGCTTAAACAAGTCTTGGGCTTTATTAGTTCAACTAAATTAAATGGTTTTCGATCTATTTAAAATCTTGTGATATATTTAAACTTTCTCCGTTTTGAACCATAAACAGCAGTTTTTTTTTTATATATTTACAGAATTTTAATTTTTTATAGTTAATAGTTAAAGTACGTGTATTTTAAGCTTTTTTTAAATGCGTTTATTTGTGAATCGGTTTGAGAGGAACCTTAAAGACTCAATTGAAATTTGATAGTCCAAGACACTAAATTTGACCTGAAAGTATAAGGTCTGGAACTCCATAACCCTATATAATTATTTTATTTGATGTATACAGAAAACTTTACAAAAAAAATCGGCTATTCCATACACTATGTCAAGGATGAATGTCTTATTTATTTGAAAAGATAGTTTTTGTTTGTAATGTCAATAGAGGCATTTTTTTCGTAAATCTTTACGGTATCAACATGTATAGACTATCGTCTATTATGGTATAGAAGTTAGCGCTAGAACTATGCGAAAATAATGTGAATTCATTATCTATAATTATTATTGCCTCTATAAATAGCAATTTTGTCGCTAATAGGAAGGATAATTCAAACGGTTTAATTTCTTTCGATTAGGTATTTTAATTTTGAGTGACATCATTTAGTTAAGTACATTTTATGTTTGAAATTGTTTTTACGCAGCTGAATTTCTCGCTACACGGGTACAAAAGAGCACTCTCGGTTGAAAATTTAATTTCCAGCCCTTCAAACCCGTTGCTGCATAATGCAAACAAATTTATTTTCCGCTCAATTTTTCTCGTACACAATAATAGCCAGCGACAAAAGACGTAAATGAATAAAGCTGCAAAAATACGCGAGCCAACCGGTTCGAAGTAGTCTTAGCCGCTGAATACCGGTGCAAACTGGTAAGCAACGACTTTGTAGACCTTGTAGACATAACATGAAAGTCACAATGGAGACTGAGTTGTGCAGGAGTAGCGCATGAATTCTAAATGCTAATTGGTATTCTAGCGGTCACGACACGACATCGTTATTCGTATATTATTGGTAGACGATGCACTTTCTCAAGAATGTGTTTGCGCTAATGTTTTGGCGGAAAATAATAATTACAGAATTAAAAGGTTGCGTCAAGCGAGAGGTACACAGTTAATATCAAGCATGACAAGGTCATCATCAAGAGAGAGTAAACATTGGAAGGGGTTTTGCGGGAATGTTACGCAATTACTGCATTGCACTATTATTTTCCAACACTTGTATTTTTCTACGCGTTAATATGTAAAAGTGTTGGCGTTTATTCGTTAAGTGCCGGATTGCTTGCATAAGTATGAGCAGTACGTAATACGATGCAGTCAATCATACCTTTAATGTTTTGTTTCTAAAATTCCGTTAAATCCTATAAGAAAGTCTCTGCAACATTTCTAAGGCACGCCTTGGACTTTTTCAAGTCTTTTTCTTAGTTACACTTTACTATCTTATTTTGACTTCATAATAACAAAAAAAAATATAAAGGTACCTACTCAATCACACTAGTAGAAAAACGAAGAAAGAGCGAAGTCAAAAATGGAGATAAAAAAAAATTCTCCACAACAGCACCTCAATCAATTATCTTCCGGACAAACGACAAACCGCATAAAAGTATGAAACCAATTATCTATTTGTTACAAAACACACTGTTTATGTCGCTTTCGAATTGGTTTATTTTTCACGAAATAGCTCGTATCGATAACTGAGAAGTGTCGTCACAGGCAAGGTATCGCGTCTATGGATTTAAGTCGTCCGGTTAGAACCAGCTGGCGCCCGCTTTCGCGTAAATCTTGCTTCTTGACGTGTGAGGGAGATGGGAGGGGAGGGAGCGGATTTATCGCGCGAATTCGTAGAATGGTCCTTTACGGTCACAATAGGTGTCTATTTGTGAAATGCCTTCAGGTAACAGGCACTTCTTGTGATAACGCGAATGCGAAGTAACGATGAGACTGGTGTAGACGATGTTTCTTTCTGGGAGATTGATGTTTATCGTATTCAGATTCGATTAAACAAGAACAGCCTATTACTTTCATAATAAATCTTTACTAGAAGTAGGAGAGCTTAAGTTATCAAGTTACAAGCAAAATTTGTAGAATCTATTTATTTAATTTTGATGTAGTCTGGTATGATATCATGATAGTATAGAATATCACACGGTAACAGACTTAATTAAACGCAAAATACAGTTTCAGAGCACAGAGCTTTCAGTTAACTTAATCAATGTATGTCAGTTCATATAGATAGAGTGGCCAGTCCCAGTGTATTGCCATGTGGCCTTTGACATGTCTTTACGGTTGCTGACATATAACAAAGAATGAGACCCGACCCACGGTTGCACGTAGTTGTAAATGCTATTCACGGTCATCCATCCAAAGATTGATCGCATCGTTTGTTTGCTTTGCAAGTGTACTAAGGCAACCAAAAGCCTTAATAATAAGAAAATGATAACTGTAACTCCGTGAATGGTGATACCTACGCACCCTTTAGAAAAGAAAGGTTTTCTCCCTTTCGGTACCCACTTGTTGAACTGTGTCGCAATTGTAGGTATATTAGGCATCTATTCTTATACAAAGGTCGTCGTCTCAGCTCTTGAATTCTGTAACTGAGTAAAAAGGTATTTGTTGTATGTAACGGCGATGACATCATTTTTCATGTTCAACAAGCGTGCTTGCGCCGTGTTGTGGAGAAATGTTGATAATTTTATGGCTTATTGTAAATAGTTCAGTTTGTCTCTGCTCCTACTTCTGTGTTTTGGAATAGCAAATTGTGTTATTAATTTTTTGTACTATCTCTACTCTATGGAACTAATAAATAGACGCACAACGAGGTTAAGGCGTGGGCGGGCGCCGGCGGGACTTACTCGTGGGTTGAACAAAATACAGGTCATTGGTAAATAACTATCTTACAGCCTCGGATCGGGCTTCGTAAAGTGTAAACAACTTTAAAAATATTTAAAAATAAATGTGAGAAAGAATTGCTGTTTCATAGAAAGCTTGAGGATTTAGCTTTAATCTATTACACTTATCTGATAGAAAGTGTTACAACCAACAAATCAGAATAAAACTTCGGTAGTTTTTATGTCAATTAGGTATTATTAATAGACAAACAATTATATATAAATTAATTTAGTAATAAATTAAATTATATAATTAATTTAAATAATAAAAAGGCACGAACTCCGGAGTCCGTGGTGCTCTACATAGATTTTTAAGTGCTTAAAAAATTATATTATATGAATGAAATATGATTAAAAAATATATCCCTATAATTAATATAATATAATTCATGAAACATCGACACGGTGAGCGGTACAGAAGTTATAATGTACTGAACTTTAGTTTGCCAATAATATATTAAATAAAATAAAATATTGGTGGTAATTTTTTCACACAGCGCCATCTAGCCAAAACTAAGCAAAGCTTGTAATATGGAAACCAGATAGCTGCTAGAATACTTATATACTTTTTTTGTTGTAAATATTACCTACTTATAATACATACTACACTCAGACACAGAACAAACACTGACTATCAACTTCCCATGTTTCCCAAGCACCCCGAAACCTGAAGGTTTCACAATCGCATAGCTATACAAAGTTGACGGTCTATATCTGGACCCGCCTTAGCAAATAACAGTTTGGAACCTGGCCCAAAGCCAAAAGCGTAACCCATAAGCGTAAAGCTTCCGCCTCAATACTGCAAAATTAAAGGCAGCATTGGGCAATGCTTTCTGAGACAGTACTCGTAACACAATTTTTTTCTGTTCTGTCACACTGGTTTGAAGGCTAGGAAGAAAATTTCCTAAACTTCACATTAGTATCAAGGATAGTATACAAAATCATTGAGTGTCAATCTCTCAACTCGATTCAAATCGATTCATAGATTACATTTACATACCTATTCAAATGTAGCTTGTAGGTCAAATTGAGTTTGAAAAAAGTAGACAAAACACTTTTTAATTAAAATAGGTTTGAAATACTTTTTAGTGTTTTATGCATAAGATTAAAGTGTTTAGTACGTTTTTAAAAGGAAAGGGAAGAAATATTAAACCTAGTCTTGTTTTCTGTTGCAATCCAAATTGTTTATAACCGGTATCCAATTTATTAAAAACTACTAGACTATGAACTACTTATATATACTAGTGCAAACATAATTAAATACAATGACCTAAAATAAAAGTTGGGGCGGCCTTTGTATGGGTAGCCATGTGATTTGCGTTGTTTGGAGGAGTCACCGGGATTCAAAATTCAAATTTCGAGCGCTACCTTAGCCGCCATCTTGATTTCAAGGACTGCATCTCGCCGTCTTCAACTTATCTAGAAAAACCACTACGACTAAAGTTGTTAATCATTCAATTCTCTACATTGTATGCCTTGCTCATTTTAATACAATTTTGGCCTAGAGTTTTTAGAGGTTAAGCCCCTTTTCACCTCCCAACTGAGCTATTGGCACCGTCACATCTTCCTGCAACACAGAATAGGGCTGGTGCTGTGACTAATTCGGCAGAGCATCAAAAGCGGTGCAACTAGTGTATCCTGCTCTCAAAATCTAGAGACAATCCAAATGCTAAAGCCAACTATCATTTTTTTTATGTGTATTTGTTCGACGGTAACTACGAACGAACCTTTGATACAATCTCTATGAAATTTTGTAAGCATGTACAAATACAGTTTTCTCAAATATGAGCCAAATTGTACAAAGGGCTTAAAAGACATGGGAGGCACGAGGTACTGCGCACTACTATTTATATAAATATTAGGGTACCAACAAAAACTAACTTCTGATTAGGCCAAAAATGCCAAAAAAGCAATCGCTATACTTAATTTTTTTATTCTTATTATAACATTATTTTATGGTACCCTAGCTTTTCGGTTTTTTTTCTTACGGGTTAATTATACCTACCTACTGTTTTCTTAAATACTACCGCCAAGGTTTAGTACCTAATTCGCGGGTTCAAAGGGTTTTACTACAATATTCTTCAGCACAAAAGTAAAAAGTCGTTAAGCACCATCAAAGGAAGGTAGTCCTTTTAGCTTCATAAAGGTGAAAATTATCAGGCAACGTTTTGGTGTTATGTACTTCCTACACAAAAAAATGCCAAGCGATTGTCTAATGACATTAGGACATTACCCTCACCCACCACCCGGCTTGGTACAGTAGGATCGGCTAGTAGGGTATAGAGCGCTTATTCAGATAAGTGTCACCCGAAGGCCCGTGACATGGCTCGACGTAAGTTGATATAGAAATATATATATATAGGTACAGATAAAAGTGCATTATTAGTGAGAAATGGCGTTTATGTCACGAACATAGATGTTTGTTTTGTGTCTGGGTGTAGTATGTATTATAAGTATGTATAATTTACAAATAAAGTATATAAGTCCAGTTTCCATATTAGCAGCTTTGCTTAGTTTGGGGCTAGATGGCGCTGTGAGAAAAATTACCATTGATATCTTCTATAACTATAAAAGGCTTTGTCCTGACTGACTGACTGACTGACATATAGACAACGTACAGCCCAAACCGCTAAACGTAGAGACTTGAAATTTGGAGGGTATGTTTTTGGAGAGGTGTAAACGCCCACTAAGAAAGGATTTTTCGAAAATCAACCCCGAAGGGGGTTAAATGGGGTGTTAAAGTTTGTATGAAACTTTTTATTCTCTGGTTCGATTGATACAAAACTTGGTATACATATTCTACTATAAAAATAAGAAGATACGGGTGTCACAGTTTTTTCAAAATCAGCTTGGTATAAAAAAAAAACTAAGTTTTAGTGATAGTACGTTTGTTTCTCCTTAACTTTGTAACGGCTCTACATATTAAAATGAAATTTGGTATAGGGATGGGGATAGATGTGGGGATGGGGGTGGGGGTGGGGGTGGCGATGATACTGGGAACGGAGACGGGACGGAGATAGGCATGTTAATATTAAGATTACAATTGGTATCGGGATAGGGATGGGGATGGGGTGGGGATGGGGTGGGGATGGGGTGGGGATTTGGTGGGGACAGGTGGGGATGGGATGTGGATGAGGCTGGGAACGGGGATGGGCGTGTCCATATTAAGATGAAAGTTGAAATCGGGATGGGGATGAGGGTGGGAACGGGGATGTGGACGGGGATGGGCGTGTTTATTCTATAACTATAAAAGGCTTTGTCCTGACTGACTGACTGACTGACATATAGACAACGTACAGCCCAAACCGCTAAACGTAGAGACTTGAAATTTGGAGGGTATGTTTTTGGAGAGGTGCAAACGCCCACTAAGAAAGGATTTTTCGAAAATCAACCCCGAAGGGGGTTAAATGGGGTGTTAAAGTTTGTATGACACTTTTTATTCTCTGGTTCGATTGATACAAAACTTGGTATACATATTATACTATAAAAATAAGAAGATACGGGTGTCACAGTTTTTTCAAAATCAGCTCCCGTTGGTATAAAAAAAAAACTAAGTTTTAGTGATAGTACGTTTGTTTCTCCTTAACTTTGTAACGGCTGTACATATTTAAATGAAATTTGGTATAGGGATGGGGATAGATGTGGGGATGGGGGTGGGGGTGGGGGTGGCGATGATACTGGGAACGGAGACGGGACGGAGATAGGCATGTTAATATTAAGATTACAATTGGTATCGGGATGGGGATGGGGATGGGATGGGGATGGGGTGGGGATGGGTGGGGATTTGGTGGGGACAGGTGGGGATGGGATGCGGATGTGGATGAGGCTGGAAACGGGGATGGCCGTGTCCATATTAAGATGAAAGTTGAAATCGGGATGGGGGTGGGGATGGGATGGGGTTCGGGATGGGGATGAGAGAGGGAACGGGGATGTGGACGGGGATGGGCGTGTTCATATTAAAATGACATTTGGTATCGGGATGGGGATGGGGAAGGGGGCGCTTATAGGGATGAGGCTGGGAATGGGGACGGGGATGGGCGTATTTATTGGTCGGCTGAACAGATGGAGCTGCATTTTTGGATAGGTAGTTATAGCATAAGGTTCGGAAACGGACATAGGCTATTTTTTTGTAGGTCCACGCAGACGACTGTTTGACGGACATAATTATTATAGATATTGTACAGCTTAAGCTGCTAAATTAATTTTTAATATTAAATTAACTTACTTTTAAATGCCTAAACTAAATTTTGAGTGGTGTAAACTTACACTCAGCTCAAGCTGTGGTAGCTTCAGTGAGATCAAGCTCGACTCACATTCTTGGGGTCGCGGGTTCGAACCCGGGCGAGCCCGTTCCAATTAGTTCTTTGAAACTTACGCATGGATAATACCACTGGCTTTTCGGTGAAGGAAAACATCATGAGGAAACCTTCATATTTCAGGAGAAGAAATACGATAGTGTATGTGAATGCGCCAACCTGCACTGGGCCAGCGTAGTGAATATGGCCCAATCAGGGTAGGCCGATATACCATTAGTGTTAAGGGCTGATGCAGAGAAACGCACACTCAGCAACGATTTTGAAAAATTCGCAAGGGGTTCAATGTATCATTAAAATACCATTTTGCCGAAACCATTCATTTAAGGCTGATAAGTTTTTTGACTTAAGAGATAAGATAAAATAAACATAAACATGTTTCAGAATTTTCAAACAATTTCAAAACTGGAAGGCCACGGGTCAGTTTTTCATTTGAAAAAAAATGTTATTTTTATAGATTAGCTAATCGAGTGTTTATGCGTAAGAAGATAAATATTTTAAACACATGTACTTGATCCGGTGCACGCACCAAGCACAGCGCTTTCGAAACGTCCATCCCGCGTCGGCTCAGATACGTTAAAACCCGAGTATGACGCGCTGTACCTCGAGCGCGCCCCACTCCAACCCACACCGAGTCTACCTAAGCGATCAGTGCAGCACTGTATTTTATCGAAGTTTCGTTATTCTTGCGATATTTTGGTAATCTTTTTACGTTCTTTGTTATCATACTTTTTCTGCTTAAGCTTATTTCATTTCATTGACTCTGTTGATACGGTATGCAATAATGATGATGCTGTAAACTATCCAGTTGAGTTTTTAAATTCATTAAGACCAGCGGGGCTACCATATCAGAGGCTTATCCTGAAGAAAGGTACACCCGTCATGCTCCTTCGGAATTTAAGACCACCCACATTGTGTAATGGAACCAGGTTACAAGTAAAAATGCTGCATCGTAATCTGGTTGAGGCCATCATTTTGACTGGGTGTGCCCATGGCGAAACAGTGTTTGTGCCGCGTATTCCCATGATTCCCAGTGACTTACCTTATGACTCCAAAAGGCTTCAATTTCCTCTAAAAGTTTGTTTTGCCATGACCATCAATAAGGCTCAGGGTCAAACTTTAAAATACGCTGGTATTGATTTAAGGCAGGACTGTTTTTCGCATGGTCAGTTCTACTCGCTTGCTCGCGAGTTAGCTCCCCTGAAAGCCTGGCTATTTTAGCACCTTCCAACAAAAAAATCAAAAACGTTGTCTACAAAGAAATATTGTAATCTTTCGGGTCAAAGACCCCGGCAACTATAGCGTCATTAGCAGACATTTTTAGGGTTCCGTAGTACTACGAGGAATTCTTATAAGTTTGTCATGTCCATCTGTCTGTCTGTTTAAAATTCAACAAGACGGCTTTGTTTTGAAGTAAGTATTGCAAACGCGACATGCCAAATTTGGTCATCCTCAAGAAAACTTAAAGACTTGCAAGCGGCTTAGAAAAAATGCAATAATATACGTATTTTAGTGATTCAATTGAGTTGGGCCCCGATTTAACCGAATTCCAGTATTCAACATTACTACGCGGGCAAAGCCGCGGGCAAAAGCTAGTTTAAATATATATTGAAAGAATTTACATTATGTTGCAGTATAATATATCTTAACGCCATGGTAATTAAATTAGCAAGCCTCACCACAGTACCGCGCTGTTTAACAAGAGTGTATCAGGAATGGGTCCAAAAGTATCATCATCATCAGACCGGAGACGTCCACTGCTGAACGAAGGCCTCCCCCTTAGACCGCCACACTGTACAACAACCTGCCATTTGCATTTACAATCCTGCGCCGCACTGTACTGAGCTCGTCGCCCTCAGATATTAGATGTTAAATCTCTTCATACCCAGTAATTCCCCTATACCCAGTTATTTCTCTTTAACCAGTTATTTCCCTATACCCAGTTATTTCTTTAATTCATTTACGCCTTTTTCCATTTATTAATTTTTATAAAATGGAATCATTTTATTACTTATTTCTTTTTCTATCTGCGGAAATACAGATACTAAAAATATTACAAGTAGTTAAACTTTTGGAAAGGGGGGAAATCAGTTAAATGCGTAGGAATCATTGAGCTAATATCTAAAGAGTCACAATCTCTAAGTGAAAACAGTAAAAAAATGTCCGAGTGCCGTTATACATACCTATACTTGCATTATATAGTTCACTATTGAGAATTCGAATCGAATTTAGACGTTATGTCGCTTGTATAGTGTTCAATGTATGCTTGGGTGCTTGTGTCTTATCGTAGTTCAAGTCGTTCATAAAGTCGGCGCAATACGTAGTGTGCGCCGAGTTTAGGCGCGTACGTTTTTTGCATGTTTGACTCTAAAGATATTAGCTCAATGATAGGAATGGAATATTTCGGCAGCGTTGCATAAACAGCTGGATATAGAACAAATAATCGGGACCAACCCTTTAACGCGTTATCCGTCTCACGTAAACGCCTGTCACGGTCATATCTGAAGATCAACCGGATCGTGCCGTTTCGATCGCTTTACATCGGCGATATTTTATGTAACTGCCTAGTCAGGCTTTGCCACAAACGCTGGCCTATTCTGGGGTGGACTTGAAAAGTAATTGCCTTCGTAGCGATGACACAGATGTAGCTCAGTGGTTAGGGGAAATATCGCGAGGTATATAGTAAGGTGGTAAGGGGTATAGTTTGGCAAATCCGTGCGTGATCTTTCTGCGGGGTGACAAACGCTGACGGGCACGAGGTACTCTGGAAATTAGCAGGGTCGGACAACTCTAAAATCGAGAAAAGAAATCAGCTGGTTCCATTCAATGCATCGAGGCCGAGTTACGTTTTTATTTGGAACAGCCGAATTATTTTTCTCGATTTTCGGATGGTTCCTATCGTTCAATGAATTGTTCAATTATGAGTAATAATGACCGTGGGCATCAACCCTGTATACCATCTTCGACATTATGTGAGTTGTGGTTGAACACCTAGCCTGCCAACCATAAAAAACATCCATAATTTAAAAGGCAAGGAGATGCAATTAGACTCCCAATAAACAAAAGCTCTCTTCTGAAGCGGTATCGCTGCAGCATACGCCTACGCACCGTTGCCTCGTCACAGAAAAAAATAATAGTAGTAGTACGTCCAAAAGATTCACTTCCACTGAAACCGTCTAATCTTATAATTTTCCCGTCTAAATCTACATACATGTTATATTCAGTGCAAGCTAATTTGTACCCTATTTTTATAAAACAATGTGTGGTTATTTCACTGCAACGCTTGGCTCGTTGACGTTATGCAGTGCCGGCTGGCTGCGCCCGCGCCTTAGCGCTACAGTGAAGTACCGATACCCCGTATTATACAAATAGAGAACAAATTAGCTGGCATTGAATGATCGTTGTTCCGGTTCCGATTCATGATTGTTGGTATACTCGTACAATGATGGCGATTTTCAAGGTACACTAAAATTTTAGGACCACTTAATTTTAGTAAAATACCGTTAAAACTAAAAGGTAATTTCAAGGCTCATTGTAGTTCAATTACGTTTGACTTTCATCGGTCTGGATACAATCTTTTTGTTTTTTTTTGCTTAGTAGGCTAGATCGTTTTTTAGTTTGCTGAAGTTAATAAAGGCTTATAAAAAAATACGTTTAATACGTGATTTCTTAAGAGAGTAAAATTAACTGCCTTTATTACTGCCTTGATTTAATCTTCTGTACGAAATACTATTACGTTTTCTGTGGTTTAGTGCGACTCAGCATCCGGGTTGGAGTCTGGATGATCCTTTACAATTTAATGGAGCATCTACTACGAGTAAAATCGGATTTTCGCAAAGGAATTCGATGGAGTGCTAAAACGGTGCAAGTTACTCGAACAAGTAATGGCGTATAAAACATTCGCATTTATTCCACCATAAACGTTGCTATGGAACTACTGCGAGATTATATATTCGTAATTTGTTCCATACCCTAGTCCCATGAAACTACTTATCGCGAAAAAATATTTGTCTATCATGGAATTTTTCATTGAAACTAGTGCAAATGTACCGTCGACTCGACTGTCATAGCAAAAAGATATATTATTATTTACGGGATATTTACCGTGTTTATGTTGTAACCGTGATAGTTTAAAACAGTGTCATAGCAAAGGTGGTAGTTTCTGTTGGTACTTGCTTTCCACCTTGTGAGGTGTAGGGTGTGTGTTCAATTTGCACCCCTTACAAATATTTACGTAAAGTGTTTAATTAAGTATTATATCAGTTCTCTGGTTCCCAAGCGGGACTTAGTTTCAACCTAGATGTTGCTGTGCAAAATGTCCACCTATATTCTTCAAATATTCTTTATTGCTCGAGCGAGCAAAGCGATAGAGCTCTTTGCAATCGGAAAGTTTGCTTTCATCTGCCCGGATGTTTCCATGTTGGTACTCGTGTACATGTCGTATTTTTCAAAGTAATCTTGATGAAACTTGGTACGGGTTCTTCAGTTTTATAGAAAAAATTGATTGGAAGTGTATTTTTCCCTAAAAGGAGGAAAAGTTTGTTGTGTCTGAGTGGGGATTGAACCCACACCCTAATATAGATCTGAAGGCAGACACTCTACCAACTGAGCTATAAGGTAGCCTATAAGGAATTAGATCCTTCAGATCGGTCTTTTAGATTTGAGATTCATTTATTAAATCTATTCTGCATCTTTTTTCGTATCCTGGCCAAATGCAAACTCACGCACCAAGGTGTTATTATCGTCATACAATATTATGTGTTAGGCAGTACACAAAAAACTGTATTTTCTTTCCTATGTTGGAAATCCACTCCATAATGACTTTATTCTGTAAAAAATATCAACCCGCCCCTCATTATAGTCCAAAAGAGACGGACAGAGAGGTGGTCCAAAATAAGCTTAATAATAGAGTCCCGTTGAGACCCTTTGGGTATGGAATTCTAAAAATGTCATCGCATACCCAACCTGCGAGGTAGGTTTGCTTATCTTAACCTTTGAGTCACTTGCACCTTGACGTTAAATTGTTCCACATCCCCGATTCGTTCCCTAATTTCCGGGTCTTTCATTCGTGGCCACCCTACTCAAGTCACCCCGCCTGTTTAGCTATACATCAATGAGAGCTCTGGATAATTGAATTAGTTTCAAGTCACTGCGTTAAGTCGCTTGCAAGTGACAATGATCCTAGGCGTATTTAGAGAAGTCTCGAGTGGTTTGGAACAATTGAAATTGTTTAGTCGAAACAATTGTCATAGTTTACGACAGTAAGAAATTCTAAAGTGTATCTTATTGAAACCAATTCACCAATTATGCCTTTGATTTGATCATTATAATTGGAAAGCTTCTAACAAAAAATATTTTTACGTACCTTGCAGACCTCAGAGTAATAATAAAAGAATATTAATGAATTTTACGCCATTTTCCGCAACTATTTGTTAACGTTTTCGCTGCGTAGTTTATTATTATCAAAAAGTTAATAACAATACAAGTCTGTTTTTTTTCTCGCAAGTGTGATGAAAAACATAGTATGAAACTTTTGTGCATTGATCATTACACTCTCGGCTCCCTTATTGCGCTCGCCTGCGGCTTGCGGACATAACACAGTCTCGAGTATAATGACCATTTGTATCATATTGTACTATTTTTCTCATTTTCATAAGCCTTACAATGTGCCAAAATGCAATTTTATAAAATGCGTTGAATTTTGAAATTCGGGAAAGAAATAGGGGCGCGCTGTATTCTGGGCCATAAGAGTACAGAAAAATTGGATAAAGTCCGTCCATTAGCGTCACGTTGCATGAAAATGAATCGGAATATCGGAGAACACTACACAGATCTTCAGTAATTTCATTAACGTCAATGGATCATAATAAATGAATGCCTATCAATTGGAGTGCATGAGAGTATTTGTTTAATTTTCCACGAAATCAAAATGCGGCATTGAGTGTATACTTAGTTTTTTACTATATTATTCTACATTATGTTTAATGTTTTTTTTTCCAATGGAGTGACGAGATTAGCGAGTGTTTGCCTGGTGGTAAGCATCACGCCTGCACCAGACTAGCAATGCTAGAATTGTATACTTACATGGAGGTTTTCACATTTTGGACGTCTTGTTTTATCACATGTACTCAAAAAGACCTACTTTGTACTACGGTATCTCTGATATAGCCCCACTTTGCTATGTTATCCCGTCTTCGTCTTACCTGGGACCGCAATCGGTTCAACGTTTTCCAGGTGGGCCATGGCTCAGTATGGCCTGAGGGATGTGATGATGATACCACAGCATGTCGCTTTGGAATAGTCTTATTTAGTCACGAGCGCATAATTATGTACTATGGATGCTACATAAATCATCTCTTGCAAATAGAAAAGTAACAATAATGATGACGATCCGTCCTACCCGAAAATCTTTGACATGCCTTGATAGTTGTTTGTGTACAATCACCTGAGATCGACAATCAGTTGCGGTCACATGCCGCCGCAGAGGCGGATTTATACAATTGCCGCCAGTAGGCTATTCCATTTTTGCCGCCCCTACCGACCTCTATAATTCGTGTCAGTATTATCATATTAGGTGTATGGTCAGTTCTTAGTATATTTTTATAATCCAACGATTTAGTTAAGATTGCACAAAACATTTTTTGGGTATATTTCTGAGCTAATAAAAGCTAAATTATGTACAAATAAAAACGTGGTGTAAAGTAATACACAATTATTATGTAAATTCCGTAATAGTTATTAAATAATATTTATTACGCTTCATCATCAACCAGAAGGCGTCCACTGCTGGACGAAGGCCTCCCCCTTAATAGGGAGGGGTTGCCATAATCCCCAACATTCCATACAATTACATAAATAAATAAGAATATTAATTTTTTTACAAGACAAATATAATTTTGCCTCTAAATTTGCCGCCCCTAAAATCTGCCGCCCTAGGCTCCAACCTACTCAGCCTGCTGGTAAATCCGCCACTGTGCCACCTCATAACTGTAGTAATATTTTAGGAAGGCCTAGTCTAGCAAGACCACGAGCACTTATTTTACCGTTAAATTGATTTCGAATCTTATTATCATTTCTGGAGTCTGTCCTCATTGCAATTAACTTTGTGAATAACGAGCATTTGATACGTGAAAATAATTTGTCGCTTCGAATGAGAAACCGTGCAATTTCAATTTATTTCGAGATATAATGAAATTGTGGTCTCCATGTTATTAGACGACGAAATTGAATCGTTTGCATAGGAATTTCTTTAAAATTGACTTACGAGGTTATGAACAGCAAGTGAACTATGAATTTATTTACTTTGTAAATAATGCAATCAAAGAAAAGTTGTTCGCAAGCAAAACAAGTAGGCAAAATTTAAAAAAAAACACACGGCTTCAGGCAATAAAGGGTCTACCTCAAGAGTAAAAATACCCTTTCCTCGGAAAAGTAAGTTCTTTAGAAATCGGTGAACATTATATAAAAAATACATAAATGTACACACATACACACACTAACACACACACACACACACACACACACACACACACACATATCAGCCAGAAGACGACCACTGCTGGACGATAGAGCTTAATAGCTTAATAATGGGATTGCCATAATCCCCACGCATGGCTTGAGGATCGCAGAATGCTCACCACGTTAACCGAGAGGACGCTGCTGCCCGACCTCCAGTGGTTCTGGATGCAGTTTTACGACATACTTAGGTCCGATACATACAGTTAAACAAAAAATACATAAGTCGAACATATTTATGGTTCTATGTTCTTTATATTTTGATACTTCTATAATAAATTCAGTTAATTAAAAAGTAATACTATAATGTACTTGATATCCTGAAATAGTGAGATATATTCCGAGATTATGGACTGTTTTTACCAACTTCCGCTTCGAGGCCTAAAAAAGATTTAAAAGACCTACGCTAACATCTCGCTTGGGGTGTATTAAGAATTACCTCTGGTAATCTATGTTCCTGACAGCTTATCCGAGCCAGCTAAGCTAGATTTCCTTTTCTCCCAGTAAATAAAGTTGTGAACGAAGAGGAAAGTTCAATTCAACAAACTCTTCTGCCAAAATTTTTCAAACATAATGTCGTAATGACCTAATTGTATAGAACAGCAACGTTGTTATAAAGTGAATCATCAATCATATCCGCTTACCCTATGAAAGAAAAAAAAATGGTCTGCCTGGGAAGTACAACACCTTTGCCAGTATTCAACCGCCAAGCAGTAGTGTGCAAGCATTAATGAGTTCCGGTTTGAAAGCCAATGTTACCAGATAAATGACTGGGTATGAAGAGATTTAACATGTAATATCTCAGGGTGACGAGCGCAATACAGTGCGGTGCAGGATTGTATTCGTAAGTCACAATTCTGGCACTGCTACCGTTATGGACAGGCGTAACGCTTACCACCAGGAACAAACGAACGTCTCTAGTCTCGTCACTTGAATGTATAAAAAATATATTTATATATGTAAATACAATTCAATTAGATATCAGTTAAAATTTCGTCTCGTTCTTTTCTTTCTTGTTTTTCTTATCTTTCTTCTTCTCTTTCTTGTTCTCTTTCTTCTTCTCTTTCTACTTCTCTTTCTTCTTCTACTTCACATCAGTCAGTCACAGTATGTTCCATATATTTTGCCGAGCGTGAATGTCATTTTTCTATGGAACAACAGATTGTTTTCCACGATTTCAGATGCGGTCCCATAGTAAAATTTATTCATAAATATGAAACATTATACTATTATATCCTAGATAGAATACTTAATGCCCGTCGTTGAAATTAACGACTGTATACCTATGTAACGGACACTTTTTTTTTTCAAAAGTTCTCTTCAATAATGGCGTGAGACGATAGCAAAAGCAGATTTTTTTATATCTCTCAATCGGGGCCTTTTCCCATAAAAATTCAATTTCACGTCGCATTCGAGAATCAAATGCTTTACTTCTTGTATTAGTAATAAGGGACCCAGCAGTAAAAACAAAGTGACACGACGTTTCAAAGGACCGGTTTATGTTTTACTAGGTAGTAGATATCCTTTGCAAGACTTAGAGCATTATACCAATAGATATACATCATTTTTCTGCCATTTTTACGGGGGATGAGGTAAACACGCAAAGCACACATTCAAGCAAACTTTCACACTAATAAGCAAAGTCCTGTAAGAGTCTAAAACAGTCTCACAACACAATAATATAATACACAAACATAACATAATATACATAATATACAAAGAGTATAATGGTCACTGACCGACCATAATACATCTTTAGGCAGAGGGGTACGCTTGCCACCTCCATCGGTTTATGCTGTAGGTACTATCGCAGTACAAGATATTTCTGTTGCCAAGCAGTCATTTTCAACCGACTTAAAAAAAGGAGGTTCTCAATTCGGCTCCGTATAAAAAAAAACTATCAGTAAATGACGATATCGAACGTATGTTTTTTTTTGTATGTATGTGTCGAGTTTACTCCGCCAGATAAGAATGGATTTTGATAGTTATTTTTTTTGGTAGGTCATACTTCAATGGTATTCCATACCTATATATTTTATCAACATCGGTTTAGTAGTTTGGCTTTAAAACAAAAACTGCTCTAAAAAAAGACAATCAGGTAATAGAAATTAAAGTTGGCTGTTTAAAAAAGAAGGTATAATAGTTTGACAAACAAGCTAGCAGACAGAGTAAAGCCCGACGTACCGTTTGCACCATTGCCTTGCACCATCAGTGGTGCAGTTGCATCTGCACCATTGATGGTGCAAGTCAATGGTGCATTGGGCACTCAGCATTATACGAACTTAATTACGTATTTACAGGTATGCGGCAGAAATGAACGACAGAAACGAATTTATACGAGACTTCAAGTATCCAAAATATGCGGATGAACCTTCGAACGGTGACGGGCTGTTCCGTAATGGAATTGAGAGACAGGAATAAGATTAAAAAAAAAATTTCATCACATTTGCTTGTAAAGTGGATCTTATTATAAATCGATTTTAGGTTCATAATCCAAGCTATTACTTACATTACAGCACTAGTGCTATAATAGGTGCCTATAACCCGGTTAAGTTAAGTCTGTACCTCACTGCAAGTTAGATGTATGTATACGAAGCATTCTTAATATAGCCGGGTCTTACTTAAAGTTTTTTTTTGTAATACCACTGAGTAAGTTTTTATGTGGCTTAAGAAAATGTCCAATGCGCGCGCCTCGCTGGCTTGCGGGCCTTTTTCCGTAAATATTTGTTGACGTATTCGGTTGATTATTTCCAAAAAGTTTATTTATTCCTCGCAAGTGTGATGAAATTTGTCGTATGGAACGCGTGTGGTCATTACACTCTTGGGTCCCTTATCGAATAATACCGCCTCAAGTGTAATGACCAACACAGCACACTTGTATCATAATGTACTATTAGAGTATTCGCCATTATAGTATCTCAGTCATCATAATTATCCAGCCCTTACCTCACTAGATGGAGTCGCCACAGCATGTTTTCTTTCTCTACTTCACTCTATAATGCGTCATCTCTACATTGACTGCCCTTACACACATCCTATCCTTTTTCCTCCCTTTCTTTCCTTTTTCCGGTTTTCCCGTTTACCATTTTTTCTAAGGTCTTAGTTACATGGCCCTCCTCTCTTTGCATGCGATGTCAATACCACTCTAGCCTTCCGCTCCGTTATTTTGAATTCTGAATTATTCTGTCCTTAATTCCTGCCTCCAACTGTGTATTCGCAATATATTTTTGTGTAAATCATTTTAAACTGCAAATATTCCCGCGGTGATTTACAGCTTTAAATAATTAGCAGATTGCGTACGTTTACGTAATCGAATACGTTAACGCAATTTGATGACATTTGCGCTCGGCACACAAACCAAATAAAAAATATAATAAAATATATCTACTCTCTATTTTTGTGCCAATGAAAACAGTCGTGGTTTTTTTAATATACGGGATTACTCTTTGGGTTCGCAAGTTGAAGTGGCAACGGGCAGGCATAAACACTCGAAGAACCTGTTAGCCGATGGGGAAGAAAGGTTATTGAGCGGCGACCACGAACCGCAAGGCGCAGCGTTGGTAGGCCGGGTTATTCACCAACTGGTCGCGAGGGGCTGGCCCTACCACTAAATGGACCAAGGACACTAAGTCGGATGCTTAAACTATAGTTTCAGTAACGACCGGTGACCTTTTGCAAGGAGTGAAAACTCAGCTCAACGTGCGCACCGCAGTATCCTGCTTTGCACTGATTGCTAGCAGTGTATAATATTACAATAATTATGTACTTAGTAAGTATGCGTAAGTAAGTGCCCTGACATGCGTGGAACGCTTGATCAATGCTTTCATAGAACCAATCGACATGCAATGATGCGATAGATTCAGTATTTGCATTCTCATGAATTTTGAATAGGTACTTAATTTCAAGATCCGAGGCATGATGGTCGCGAGCTCACAACAAATGCAAATATATCATTTATATATATTTATTATATATATATAAATATACAGTTTATCCAGCCGTTTGACTATGCCAGTCCAGTCCGATTCCCCTGTTGTACCCTTTGTTGTTGTCCTTCCTGTACATAGTTGTTGTAAAACATCATTGCACTGACTGACTGATAGACTGACAATTAAAAATTCAATTTCGTTGAAATAATGATATACCTTTAAAGATAGTGCAAGACCTGCTAGCACGGCCTGAAAGGATACGGTCTAAAAAACCATCAGCTGTATAATGGTGGCGTTATGCCACAGAATACAACACTGTAACGTGAAAGTAAAACCACAGACAATATGATACCTACTTTACGTAAAACAATGCTCGCAAAAACTGGACAGAAAGTTCCGCTGCATGAGTTAGGACCAAAATTTGTCGGTTAAACAGCGACAGGGCATGATTGATGTGTAAAAAATTAATCACGGTGACAGCGGCCTTGATTTTGCGTAAAAACTCGCCCATAAACCATCATGGACGACGGACTTTTCCATTCTCGTTCTCTCAGATTGAAGATTCTGATTGAATGTTTTATTTAAATCACTCGTATAAATACTTATAAGCTTTCACGCTCATAGCTTCTAGGAATCACCGTTCCGTGAATGCTGTAGAACACATGTATATGTCGTAGCCGAATTGTAGAATTCGCCGTATGACATAATGGCTAGCCATTTTACAAAACCGAGCCGTTTTGTAATACGGCGGATCAACGTTTAACCGGATTGTCATTGCGATACGTTCTATTCTAATACGGCGGCCTATGCTTAGCCGTATTATAAAAGTTGCCTATAATGTAAAATGCTTACCATATTAACAAAATAATATGGTACCTATTCAGTAAAAAATATAATTTTATGCTTTAAGGTACTTGGTAAGTCAATACCAGGCAAACAAAATGTTTGAACCAAATAAAAAATAACCATTTAGGTTATCAAAGCGCCAAAGCGCCGCGAGTGTCCAAAATTTGAACTAAAGATAGGCAAAGCAGCGGATCATGACCCGCTCAATTACATTATGGCTAGCCATGTTGTAGAACGCGAAGCACGCATACAATGCGTCGACTTTACTTTCAGCCGTAATACAATTTGGCTAAACGTTAATACGCCGCTTTATAAAACGGAGTTATTTTTTTAAATGGCTTTCCGTTATGTAATACGGCGTATTCTTCAATTCGGCTGCGACATATACACAATGTGAAACTATGTTATACACACAACGACACAGAAAACAAACATCTGATCGAACAGGTACTAAACCTGCGATCTATGAAGAGCAGCAGAAGCAACAAAGGTCTTCAAGATAAAAGACAAAAAGGGTAGGTACTTACAAAAGTATACCGAGACATTTATAATGAATAAGAACTTAATATCAGACGGAACTAAGGAATAACTAGCTACCTGAAATAACTCATCACCATTACCGTCAACTCACCACTTTCTGTCCCATTACCTCGCCTATAAACTTACAAAGTCGCATTTCAATTCGAAAACGAGAATAAAATGACCGTAAAAATTTAATTTTAGTTAGTCTGAAAGCGCCCTGGGTGGTGTATTGATCGAGTCCGGGACATTTTTAACGCAGGGTCTACCGGACTTGCGTTTTTAATAGTCGCTTCTATCTTGACGTAATTGGGAACTATTTTAATTCTTAGTGGCATTTAGAAACGTAACTCATTAGGCTCTTTTACCAGGCAATTCTCCCATGCAAACATCACAAACTTTTCAACGTAGGGGCTTTCACAGCACGTTAGATTTTACGCAGTATTAAAAAGAAAGACCAACTCATAGTGTTGCACCTTCTCATCAAGTCGGAGAGGTCAGTATATATTTTAGGGCCCGCAATCCATAGCCTCCTATCCACCGCGCGTGCTTCAAAAACAAGCTGAGAACACAGTTACCTAAGAGAGAATTTGTTTTATGATATTGATCTGTCCGATCCGACCACTCCTAGCAACAGGATGTATCTATTCCGTTTTTGGTATAGGCACTGGTTACCAAAGGCACACAAACACACACCAACCTCGTCGGCGAGGTCGAGGACACCCCAGACCTGTTGGAAGATCGGTTAGGTTCTCTCCAAATAGTCAACCAGATTAACCTTCTAGGGCACACCCTTCTAGGGGTGCCAGTGCAAAGTCTGACCCCAAACCCGGCGACGGCCAAGTCGAGGTCCGTACCGTCTAGGTCTAGCTCTATTTGCGCTTGCCTAAAGTCGGGTGACGCAGTAGAGGCCATCTGAGGCCATTAGCCAGAAGTCATTAAAAATGATAGTAAGCTTATTTTAAAATAAGAGATGATTAAGGTATTCGTCATCGTCTTTAACCATTCTCTAAACACTGTATAGACATAGGTGACTCTTTAGCGCGCCATCTTTTTAGTGTCGTCCACTGCTTTCCTGCCGTCTAAAGAATGTCGTCTAACCAGAGAGTGAGTTGTCTTATTCCAGTTTATTTTTTAATTTTATATATTTTTAGTGAGAAACCTCCAGAGTTGTATTATTATTTTATTATGCAGTTTAGTTCTGCACATCCCTGTTTAGATTAAATTTTTAAATGGACATTTTATTTTATTGTTAACTTGTCCTTGTTACCTACACAAGTAATTCCTTGGTCCTAAAAACGGAGGGCTCTGACGCTCGTAATACATTTTCATTACTAGTGGCCACTCAGCCTATAGAAACTTTTTTTATTTTATTACTAGTGACAGCGCTAGCCGGTCCCAGAGACATTATTAGATACCTACTTAGACAAGATTGTTGAATGTACATATACCTGAGTAAAGTTGTGTCTATTCAAACGTAGTCAATACATTTTATTATTTTTATTTTATTAAGGTAAGGTGAGGTCTCGTAACTTTGGTGTTACGAATAAATAATTCTAGTTTAACGTAGTCTTACGGCTAGTGCAATCTCAGCAAAGGTCTTCGCTTGACAGAACACCATCATAAGGAGTCTATTTGTGGTAGTCCTGTGTCGGTCGTGATTTAACGAATTCAAACGACCGAATCGCGCTCTCTGCGTGACCGACCGTGTCGTCAATCGTTAAAGACCCGGGTCGTGAGTGATCGACGCGCGGCCCAAGATCCGCGGCACTTGCCTTCCCATTCATAACGATCTGCCGATCTGCGACCGACCGATAGACCGAGACCGAATGAATGACCGGCGATTGATACAGCACCAACCGGTTTCGTCTCGGTTTTCTTCGATCAATCTCGGTAAAATTGTGTAGCTAAATTCGACTCTATGTTTATAGACTTAAGCCTTATTTTTATTTTTAGGTTCTCGAGACCGATGACCGACTTTTTGATCGAATCTTTTTGCTCGGTCACTTGGCTCGTCGGTTACGAAAGACCGAGATCTCCGAAAATGACCGACGACACAGGACTAATTTGTGGCACTAGTTTCTCGAACGATGTCTTCTAGTTAGTAGTATTCCATTATCGAGTGATAGAACACTGTAGCAGAGCTATAGTTGAGCACTGATATCCACACGATTAACGCGTACAAGCATTCGCAAGTGAAATCACGTTCCAATTATCGGGGAAATCTGCCCAAGACAGTCACTTCTAAGAAATACGGCGCCTCTCAGATCGCCTCGTGTATGCGAGGTAAGGTATCTATACAAGTGGGTTTATTAGATTAATCGTTTTTTTTTGCATTGAATGTCTAGACATAAAATAAATAAATATCGCAGGACATTTTTTCACACAGCGCCATCTAGCCCCAAACTAAGCAAAGCTTGTAATATGGAAACTAGATAGCTGATAGAATACTTATATACTTTTTTTTTTTGTAAATACATACTTATAATACATACTACACCCAGACACAGAACAAACATTTATGTTCGTCACATAAATGTTTGCCCTTGGTGGGGATCGAACCCACGCCCTACAGCTCTGAAGGCAGACACACTACCGCTGAGCTATATGGCAGTCCATGCGAGACAGTTGCCAGGTTGTAAGCGTCACGCCTGCCCATAGCAGTAGCAGTGCTGGAATCGTGAACTAGCGAATACAGTCCTGCGCCGCACTGCATTGTGCTTCTTACCCTGAGATATTAGATGTGAAATCTCTTTGCCCAGTAATTTCTCAAGTAACATTGCCCTTCAAACTAAAACACAGTAATGCTTGCACACTACTGCTTGGCGGTTGAATAATTGACAAGTAACTGTAGATGTTGAAGTATTTCTAATAGCAGAAGTTACTTAGTCTTCTGGTGATTGACTGTGTATCTTCTTTTTGGTCAGTAAAAAGGATAGAAAAAAATTATGCCTTGAAATGCTGTTTCACGGCTAATTTACTCATTGATTTGGATTATGGGGTATTGTTAAATTCCTTACAGCGTCCCGAGCAAAACTGGCTATAATTATTTTGGCGGTCTTGTCCTTTGTTTTTTTTATTAGATGTCTATTGTGCAAACACAAAATTATCAAGTTAGAGTATGAGGCAAAAGATAGCGTCGCTAGGTCTCAGTTCGCTACGAACTACTATTTTAAATCTGGGGCCTTCATTTTGAATCCTACGCAAAAACGCATGCGAGCGTTGCCGGTTTTCGAACGATATTGAACATTAAACCAAAGGAGCTGAGCTTCGAACGGTACTGTTTGGAATAAGGTTCAATATCGTTTGAAAGTCGGCTCCTTTCGCATGCGCAACTTTGCGCATGATTCAAAAATAAGGCCCCTGGTTAGTGGATTCGTATACTCACGCCGCGGCGCGCCGGTAGTGATGAACGAATTTCTGACCGACAAGAACGAAAGAGTTTGATTGTATTTCCTCTGCTTAGACTACTTTACTCGTAGAAGGTTTATTCATAAAGATCCAATGAGTTTTCACACAATCACTAGCATTTTTTTTAAGCTAACCGTCTTCAATTTCTATTACCTAGATGATATATTTTTTCCAATTATTTTGACTTAGAAACCAAACTTCTGAACCAATTTCGATAAAATGTATAATGCGACCACCTCTGAACAAACTGAACTGAACCTCTGAACTCTTGACAAACTCCTTTCTTGTAGTCGGTAAAAAAATGGACTGGTTTTTACCGAACTCATGCGACACACATTCGATTCAATAATTGATCTCGCTGAGATCCCCGACCGCCACACTGTACGACAACCTGCCATTTGCATCTACCGGTTGCCCGCGACTTTTACAATGTCGTCGGTCCACCTAGTGGGAGGCCTTCCTACGCTCCGTCTTCCGGTTCGCGGTCGCCACTCAAGAACCTTTCTTCCCCATCGGTTGTCAGTTGTTCGAGCGATACACAAATACGAAGCGAGCGATATACGAAGGTCACACCTGTCACAGGTGTTACTGAATCGAGAATGGGGCTTGGTTGGATCCGCAAGTCTGTAAGAGGTTTTGTTGGAACTTAGCATGTTGTTAGCATATGTGCTATATTGGTGTAAGTACACCTTCTTTGCTAGTTTTGACGAGTAACTTTGGTGTTATCAATAAACTATTGCATTGTATTCTAATATTTTTTGCCAGAATGTATTATTTCCCCGACGCCATATAAAAAGGTCTAACATATACGTTGGCTACAAATACCAATAATGGTTAGGTATCGCAATAAAAATGTCTACAATTCCCTGTCCCGATGAGTTACGACCTTATGACCTATATTACAGAAACAATTTATAATGGTAGTAAGACTCGCGTGGTTTGCCCAAATTGTAATTTTTTCGAACAGTTATTACAACCACCTTGCTTTACAAAGAAGGGCTACATAAGTCAAATGTTGGCTGAGGCGTGGTCACTGCTAGCACCACAGATAACATAATAGCACCTAGTACAGAAGAATTACTCACAAAGAAAACTCGTCAAAATCTGCTGGAACAAGTGACTTCGTACTTTATTTGTATAACATTGCCTACATATTCTATTGCAGCGCTTGGCTAGTTGATGTCATGTCCGCAATGCATCTCAAATAATGGACAAAACATAACATCTAATTTTTTGGTACGAATACTTGTTTCGACTTTAATTTTTTTATTTCTGGTATTAAAATTCTTATAAATTTTGCTAATTGCAATATATCAGAACGATATGCAGTATTGTTTAAAAATTATGAAACACGCCTGAGAGCGTCGCATTGTGCTCTAGATTTTCAACAACCGAGTAAGATTGAAATTCTGTTAAGTTTAATGTTTTATGTAGTTTTATACCACCTATTTAGAGTATTGATAAAACTAAAAATATCGATATTTTATGGTAATGCTTATGTTATGGTTGTTGTTACAAGGTTTTTATCGAAATAATTATCGACATCAATATTCTTTAATATCGCTCATCCCTGATTCTAATTAATTAAGTATGAATATAATAAAAGTCGTTACTATAAAGGTTTGTTAATTATACCTCCTATAAATATTGCATGCATGTAAGTAATTATCAAAAAAAACCCTGTTATGTCAATGCCTTACACTGAAATGGAAAAGTTTTCTTCCTCTTTCCAGTTCAAAACAAATTTATAGGTATTCCTCACCGGATTTTCTTGAAAAGTAGCGGAGCCAATTATGGCGGTATTCCCGGAATTTACCTACGGCTCTCTCCAAGGCATTCGTTAGAAGATCTTTTACTAGTCTTTATGGTTCTCTTTCAAGTTTGTTCAGTGCTCTTCGTTTGATGATGTCTATTGGGAAATAGTCGGAAAAGAAAAGGTTTGTTTTTCTGTGAAAATTGAATATCTCACGTCCCCATTTCCTTTCAGGTTTATTTTCATTGTTATACACATAAAATATACATTATATTAGGATTAACCTGAAAAAAAAAATTAGACATGTCGTATAACGTTCGTAAAGGTTTTTTTACCTACTTCTAAAAATTATACCAAAACCACTATTTGGATACTTACACTACGTGCGTTTTATGAAAAATTTGCAATGTTCGTCGGTTTGTCCTGCTTGCTATTCTGATGGAACGTTCTTTATGAATTTTCCGAAACAAAAAAGCTAAGAGGATTCTAATTTTTAATGAATGTTGTGAATTTCATTTTAATTTTTTGTATATTTAAGTGTTCTACATTATGGATCTCAGTAACCTGAAATAAATAAGTAAATTCTGCACCTAACACTATTTTGGCGATGTAGGTACATTAAGCAAACATATTACTGTCTCAACGTTTCCCGCAGCCGCCCTATAGGTTTATATATTGAAGTTATGGTGATGACAATGATATTTGGGTAGTTCATTAAAAGGGGGAAGTTGGGGGGTTGGGGGGGGGGGGGGGGGGGTGTTAGATTCGGCAGAGTCGGTCGAGTTGGTAGAGTTTGCTCGGAATGATTTAAAGTGGAGAATTTTGGGAGCGGTCCGTTTTTTCTTCCGCACGCGGACGAAGTCGTGGGGGACCTCTAGTACTAAATATAATTGTATCTCGTGCGGGTATAGCTCATATCAGTCAAAAGGCTTTATTGTCATTGCATTATGTACCAACAGGCACAAAATATATAATAGTTCAGGTACAGATCAGTTAAATGAGTTCTGTGTGCGAATGAATTCACAATGGGAGGAAGACATCTTGTGCGCACCACTGAGTTGGTACCCTTACCCAGTTCTTACGATAATTCAAATTCAATTCAAATTCTTTATTCACCAAGTTTAGTAACTTAACAGCTTATGCCAAAACGCCACTAACTAATAAAACATCTTATAATAATAAAATATAATAGGTACTATAGGTACCTATGTATAAAATATAAAATATGTACAATAAAATATACAAAAAGAAAAATCTTAAAAAAAATAAAAAAATTACAAACAAAGATAAAATGTAGCAACAACGCCAACATTATAATTTTCAAAATGTTGCGTTTTCCTCGCTGTACTTCAAGGAACTCTTGATAAACACAGGCCATTTGTCGGCAAATATGTCGAGCTGTGGTTGTGAGGAGACAAGCGCATTGAGGTGCCGCTGCGCTCGGCAGATGGGGGACTGTTCTCGCGCTACTGTGCGCGGTGGCACAGGGCAGAATAAAGGCACGCTACCGGTACGGAAACGAACTAGATGGTCGGGTACTGACAGGCGGCTTACCTCGGTCAGTAGTGTGGGGCAGTCCAGCACACCATGAAGGATTCTGTACATGGTCAGTAGTAGATCGTGCGTGCGACGTGTTTCCAGTGAATTAAAACCCGTAGCACCTAGTATGTATTTTGATGGATATAGAAAGGGGTAATATCCGTACAACTTTTTATACATAAACCGTAGGAATCTCCTTTGTACTTTTTCTAACATAAGAGAATACGTTTTTTCATGGGGGCTCCAAATGACCGAACTTGCTTCAATTTTTGATCTTATCAGCGCGGTGTATACAAGCTTAATGGCGGTGGGATTGGTAAAATCATGACAATTTCTTGTTACAAATCCTAATCGCTTGAAGCACTCTGCCGCTAGGGTTTGCATATGTTCATGAAAGTTAAGTTTTGGGTCAAATATTATGCCAAGGTCTTTTATGGAACGGGTTCTGTCTATTTCTTCATTATTAAGAGTGTATTGAAAGGTTGTGGGATGGCTGGATCGAGTGAAGCTCATGACATAGCATTTATTAATATTTAGAGGCAGTCTATTTTCACGGCTCCATTTGTATATTGCCGCTAGATCATTTTGCAGCGTATTGCAATCTTCTATTGATTTTATGTCTCGATATACCTTCAGATCATCAACATACAGAAGACATCTGCTATTATCAAGACATTGTTCGAGGTCGTTAACCATACCTGTGAACATAAGAGGCCCGAGCGATGATCCCTGGCTTATACCAGATCCCGTCGAATAAGGTTCGGAATCAAAGCAACCTAGGCGAACAAATTGCTTTCTATCGCCCAGATAGTCTGCAAAGAAATTACGGAGTTTAGGCGCGAACCCTAGAGCTTCAAGCTTGTCAAGCAGAACGTCTGTATCCACTAGGTCAAACGCTTTTTTGAAGTCTAGGTAAATGACATCAACTTGGATGCCCTCATCTAGTTTCTTCGATATATGTTCGACTAGAGTAAGTAAATTTGTATTAACCGAATGGCCTCTCCTAAATGCATGCTGGGCATTTGACAGGAACGGTTCCAATTGCCTATATATTTTTGTATGCAAAATCCCTTCAAAAACTTTAGCGATGGCGAATAAAATAGCTATTGGCCTGTAATTTTGCACTATTGTTTTATCTCCTGTTTTTGGTATAGGTACAACCCTTGACAATTTCCATACCGAGGGATAGCGGCCTGCATTGAGAGACAAATTAAAGATATAAGCTAATGGAATTGAAAATTCAGTTTTAAATGCTTTCAGTATATACGCAGGGACATTGTCAGGGCCAATCGAGCTTTTAGAGCGTAACTTATTTATGTGATGCTCGACATCATATGGACTAATTTCAAAAATGTTAATGATATGATTGTTTCCAATTGTGTGAGTTTGGGTATGGTCGAGTGCCGGTGTTTTATCTGAAAATACACTATTAAAATACTCTGCAAACGCTTGTGCAGCTGCCTTGCCGGTGTAGTTTTGGCCCCCACTCGAAATATTTGGTTGAAAACCTCCTTTTGATTTCATGTCTGTAATATATTTCCAGAACCCTGCTGATTTTTTGAGAGGTCTTCCTGAATTTGTATCGTATAGTTTTTGTAAGTCTCAGATATTCTTAGTTTTACATCTGTTCTTAGTGCCTAGTGAAAAAACTATATATATGACTATCTTTGCCCCCTTTCCATAGCTTATGTAAAGTATGTTTAAGTTTGAGATCGGTAATGATGTCTTGTGTATACCATGTGGGGTATCTCCTACTGGGTTTAGTTTTACGAACCTTTTTCGGAATAGTTTGATTAAAACAGACATAAAGCAAATCGTAGAAGACTTTTACCGCCATGTCAGGTTCCGTTTCGTTCATTATTTTATTCCAGTTTGAATGAATGATTAAATCATAAAGGGCTGTAAAGTCGGCTTTGGCAAAATTCCAATCTGTATTTTTATCTATATTGCTAACTTCCAAAAGGGGGTTACCTATGTGTTTTTTTATACCTATTGTTATTTCGAGAGGAGGGTGGTACGTATCTGTTTTTTCAACGAGTCCTTCATCTGCCTCTATATATATATATATATATATATGCACCAAATAGAGAGAGCTGCTTCTCGTGAGATATATAATATAGGTAGGTACATATATTGATAGAATTTACGTTCCTAGGCAAACCTCTTATCACCCCCTAAATTGTAAAAAAAAAATGTTATCGGTGTCTATCGCTCGAATAGGGTGTATTTTGGGTTATACGTTCTATTCTTTTTTTAATGTTTTTTTTTTCTGTAAAATAATGACTTTTTTATAGTTGTAGTTTCAGCGCAAATACATGATTAAGATGCTAGTAACTTTTTTTATACTAAACAAAAGTAAGACGCGTAAGCCTAGTAAATAATGCGTTAATTATATGAAAAAAAAACCGAAATCGAACAATATTTAAAGGTAGAACGAGGTCTTTGTTTTTGTATGGACAAGTACGCGGTATAGCCAAGATAAGCTATCGTCTTTTCGAATTTATGACCTATAGACTGTTTTAAGAAGAAGCGATAAAAATATAGTGCCACTTGAATATGCCATTTACTCGAAGTGTGATGAAATACCCTAGGTGAACCATGGAGCGCAACTAGTCAGAATTTATTTATAAAATCGGGCGACCCTACTCACAGTGTGCGTTGACAGTGGTAACAGGCGGGTGTGACAATTACTTTGTATTTATTAAATGGTAACGTGGAACGGTCATGCCCTGCCAGCCTCATTACAGCCCAAGTGGAGAAATAGGCATTTTACTCGGACCTTTCATTTTGAGTTTAAGTAGACGCTAAACACCACATCACACACATCATGCCAGAATGTTGACGGAAAGTATGCTCGGGTTTCATTTTATGCCTCGTTGTGAATACAGAAAAGGGAAAGCCATACTTCTTAGTTGTGAAGCATCAAATTATTTATCGGTATTTGATTTGCAAAAAAAATTTCAAAATTTTCCCTTTGCAAGTACGAAATAAACATCAATAAATTTCGTCGTTAAGATAAGATCGGCACGATGATTTTTATAAATTTTTAAAAACTTTTTTAAGTGTGGAAATATCTGTTTATTAATTCAATTAAATCAAGGGACAATACTTTTCGCAGGGTCAATGTAAATTCGCCACTCTTTTTTTAATTCCATACATTGAAAGTAAAACCTAGCTGTCTTCTTTATTCCAGTCTACTGGATAAGGACTGCAACATTTTTAGAAAGCCTGTCTGTTATCACAACTGTCCGCCATCTAAAACTTTGATAATTAGCTGTATTATCATACTGTGATAATTATGTAGACCTTGTTAGTAATGTGAATTATACCATAAAGTTATAAATAAAGTTTTATGTTTGACAGCCTGATAGCTCAGTTGGTAGCATGTCTGCCTTCAGAGCTGTAGGGCGTGGGTTCGATCCCCACCCAGGACAAAAATGTTTGTGACGTACATCGATGTTTGTTCTGTGTCTGGGTGTAGTATGTATTATAAGTATGTATTTACGAAAAAATAATTGTATATAAGTATTCTATCAGCTATCTGGTTGGTTTCCATAATACAAGCTTTGCTTAGTATGGGGCTAGATGGCGCGGCGCTGTGTGTAATAAATGTCCCCCAATATTTTATTTTTATTTTAAAAATGCAAGTAGGTATGATGCAATATTGTATAACGTTTGTCCTATTTGCTCTGTCGGCGCCATTTCCTAAGAACCAATCCCCTTGTCCACACCCTGCAGCATCGAATGATACTACAATTTCTGCTGTGATTGACGCCACTAACTAAATTTGTCACTTCATTTATCACCTTGTGCTTCAATTTACTGGCAAACGAAGCACACTGTGAGTTTAGTGGGCGCTTTGTTTAGGTCATGTTTGGAACGGCTATGTTTTTATGTTTATTTAAAGCTGTGTTTCTTAACCTTTTAGTGATGTTTGCCTATAGAAAAAACTTGGGCCGAGTGTGGAGCTGAAAAGTGGGACGAAAAAGGTTTACTTTTCTTAAAATATATTTTATATAGGGCATATAGTGAGGACCTGGGTATGTCCTAAAACTGCAACCAGAACCACCGGAGGTCGGGCAGCAGCGTCCTCTCGATTAACGGTGGTGAGCACTCTGCGATCCCCAAGCCGCCTGCCAAGCGTGGGGATTATGGCAACCCCTCCCTATTAAGGGAGAGGCCTTTGTCCAGCAGTGGACGTCTTCCGGCTGTTGATGATATAATGACGGCCGTATACAGAATTTTTCGCCTGGTCACCAGGTTATCACTACCGAGATATCCCTACTGGTAGGAATAGTTTTACGCGAACTTTCTCAGGACTTATATGGCATAATCAATAAAAAACACATTATCTCACATTGATCTAAAGACAACAATACATGGACAGATACAGCATCATAGAAATTAATTTTGGGTAATAACGATATGTAGATTTGAAAGATAACAAGAGTTAATAGTAAATTACTCACCTAGACTGTAATAGTAAAAAATGACTCAGATCTCATGAATATTATTTGCCGAGGCAAAGCCGAGGGTGACACGAGGATGTATTCGATTTTACGTGCCGCTGCGAGGAGGAGGTGGTTCTTTTCGCTCCGCGTAGCGGGGCAAAAAAAGCCACTTTAGCCCCGCAGGCACGTAATAATAATTAATAAAATCTAATACCTACATAAATAAATTCGTCTCGTCACCTCATTGCATTAAAAAAAACTACTAATAAACAGGATAAATATGTACTCGTATTTATATACGAGTACGAGTACATGCGCAAGAAAATATAATGTTCAGCCCATTGTAGAACAATTCTCAGGAAACCGTGTTGCTTTACAATCTTGACTAACAGCTTTTAAAAGGTTTCGAATGGGATCGTTATAAATGATGGACGTTTTAATCGAATCGAGCTAGAGCCGTGTCGGTTCCTGGAGTGACAGGCAATATAGGGGCGCTACGCGACACGTGACTACGATAGCGAACATGTTTGGGGACATGTTTTTGTCTTCAAAATCAAGTTAGTCAGATTTTCCTTGAAGTGTAATTTAAACCTCGTCTTCTTCGTCTATTTTTCGGCACCACTGACTTAACTTCAGAAATCACTAAACCTTGTCAACGTAAATTCGACTCTGTTGCCACGCTGCGAGAGACCTAATTTATCCAAATGCCGCCTCAAAGAGTATTCCAAGTCAACTAAGATCACGTTATTTTAATCTGCGTCTAAAAGACGGCGCCTAAAGACAAAGAATAAAATTATAGTTAGTACACATACTTCACATGGGAATGACATTAAAGCAAATAGAGACTCTTGTCCTGTGGCAATAAAGTTCATTTTAGGCGTTAGTGAAAAGAGTTAGCTTAGGACCACCAAAACTGAAAAAGTCGAGAGGAGACTACTACGAGTAGCAAGCATACAGCGGGACTCCGCAGGCTAGCAACAACAGCAACAAATTATTTTATTGTAAATTCCTATAATTTTAGCTTATTAGATGGTTAACTTGGTTGGTTCTCTTCTACTATTGCTGCGCCCGATAGGGTCCATATGAAACTTCTTTTTGACAATATCTGTGTACATTATAGAAGCAATAAATATCTGAATCTGAATCTTGCTTCCTATAGATAAATTAAAAAGACACCTGAGCCCTGAGCTGCAATGACAGGCAGCATTTTGATTTATGTAAGGCACGAAAGTGGGTAAAACCACAGAAAAGCGAAGGACCTACGATAAGATAAGATAACGATAAGAAAATAAAAAAAAGTTTTTAAATATTATTTAAAAAAATATCGTATATTAAATATTAAATAAAACACCCGCACCGAACTTGGAGGATGCAGCTCTCTGGGTCAAAGTTAAATCAATATAGTCCTTTTTATTAATATGCAAGGTTCACCCGCGTTTGAATATTTGGTTTTCCACGCTGTACAAACTCAGAGCCTTTTGTAAACAAGGCTAGTTCATATTCATGTTTTGATGAACCCTTTACAAGGATTTCAATTAGAGTTCTTACTTCCGATAATAACGTTTTATCACGTAGAATATACATCAGAACCTCTTCGAGGTTGGTTATATAATCCATCAACACTTTCTGTAGATCAATGTTGTTGTTATTTTTCCATCCTCTTAAGCTGTTGATAACATCCCTAACTTCGGTACGAAGAGAATCTGAAGTGAGCGTTTCGAACGCTTTATCAAAAATATCAATTAAAATCCTCATGGCCTTTTTTTTTAATTTTATGTCTCCATTTTTACTTCTAAATATTAAGTATTTCTTTTGAAGAGCAATCATCAAAATTTCCAAATTTTTCTGTGTTTTGGATAGATCTTTCTCTCGGGAACTGAACAACAAATATATTGATTTTGTAATATCCTCATCCATGATTATTTTAAAAAACTTTGCCTTCGTTTTTATGATATTTATTAATAATTCTAATGCAACTTTAAACTTAATATATGGTAATGTAATAATTTCATTCAATATTTCAGCTACATAGTCGGAATATGCAGGAATGCGTTTGCAAATTTTTATTCTACGACAGACATATTCAAAGCATTTATTTTTTGCATCAGAATTAGCTTTTTCAACATAATCGGTCAAGATTGCTCTGTCGTCATTATAACCTTCATAGTTTTCATCAAGTATAGACAATATTTGTTGCAATAAAACTTTCGATTGGTTTAATAACATAGTGTTTGCGGACTCTATAAATTGTAGAGTGTAAAATTCTCTTTCAAGTTCACCATTTACTACTTGTTTACAAGTAAAAGTAAAATATGAATCTATAGAGTCGAAGTATTCTTCAGAGTTATACTGTAAGACTGATGGATTAGATGTTATTTCTAATTGCTTCCTTACTTTGTCGTCTATATTTTTCAACATTGATTCTCCTGAGTTTAAAATGTAAGATAATAGTTCAAAAACTACAATGTTGTAACCAAAACTATTGTTCGCATCTTGATTTTCATTCGTATCCTTTGAATTTTCTTGTGTTACACTCATATCACTAGTTGATGAATGTAAACCTGAGAATATTAGATACCTCTTATTTTTATTAAATACGAAAATATAGTTAAAATACATTTGTATTATTTGCAAGCCATCAAAGATGAGGAAGAAAATAAATTGCACGCAGCGAAGATGCGAAATGATGGATGGATGCTGGAAAGATGTAAAACTGGAGAAGATTAGAAATAATAAGTATGTCAGGGGAACGTCTGAATGTAGCGCCAATGACTGAAAAATTAAGGAGCGGAAGGCTAGTGTGGTATGGACATGTCATGAGATGAGAGGAGAGCCATGTAACTAAAAAGGCCTTGAAAATGATGGTAAGCGGTGAAACCGGAATACTCGAAACTGTAAAAGATGATATGCGTGTAATGGAAGTGAATGCAGAGATGACAAATGATAGAGTGAAGTGGAAAAAAGATAGATGTCGCCAACAACACCTAATAGTGAGACAGGGGCAGGAAGATGATGATATATTCTTTGCAAGGGACAAGCCAATATATTTTCTCTCGGTCGTTCTTGTTTTCGTTTGAGACACTAGCTGCATCCCATGGTTTTACCCGCGATTGTTGGAATAAAAGTAGCCTATAATTCATTTCAAGGTATAAGCTATCTCTAGACCGAATTGTAGCCAAATCCGCTCAGCCGTTTTAGCTTGAAGGAGTAACAAACATACACAGTTACACACTGACAAACTTTCGCATATCAGAAGGATAGTAGGATAAAACAGTATGTTTTATATATTTTTTATGAAATATACATAGTCTTATGTCTCCACTACTATTCCTTATTCCGGGAATCAGGATTCCTTCTCCTAAATCAGACGGAACCCTTATAAATAATTATAGTTATTATAATTATAATTATATTTGTAAATTTGTATTAATTCATATTAATTATATTACTTAATATATAGTACATAACAGTACTGTTTTAAAAATAAATGAAAATGATTAAAATTGAAATACGTCTGCTTCGATTGACGCAAAAATAAATGTTAATGATAATAATTATTTATCATCATCATCAGCCCGGAGACGTCCACTGCCTCCACCTGGGGGGGTTTGCCAATAATCCCCACGCTTGGCAGGCGGCTTGGGGATCGCAGAGAGTTACCACCGTTAACTAAGAGGACGCTGCTGCCCGTCCTCCGGTGGTGCTGGATTGCAGTTTAACGACATGCCCAGGTCACAATAATTATTAAATCATTGCTAATTCCGCCTTCTATAACCTTGGTTTGATCGTGAGTAATGTGTATCATAAGCAAGTACTTACAAAGTAAGGGTATATAACAAAGTATTATTTTAAAACTCATTTTATATCGAGCACTTGTACCACATAAATCCCCAAGGTAATTAGTAATGGACACCATTAATATTGTTAGCATTACCTATCACATTATTAAATAAATCGCTTCATAAATAATTGTAATGAACGTATTATTTTTTATCATTATTAGCGTTTTATGATCTTAACACTTCATACTTTTGCTAAAAAAATACAATTTTGCCACATTTAAGGCCAGGATTGCAGCACAATTATTACAATGCAGCGAATCATAAATTTCTAAAAACGATGTAAAGACAAATAGGAGTATGTTATCATTTATTGTAAAATAAAATGTTATTATTATATATAAAAAAAAACAAAAACGAAGAAAAAAGAGTAAAAGGTGGCTTTCCCGGAAAATGTAAGAAAGATCATTTTTATAAGCAAAACCGTAGGCCACAATAATAATGTAGAGGGTCATAAAACGCGACTTCAATTTAACAAATTTTAATGTTCCCACATGTCTCGTTATCGATGTTTATGAGGCAATTAATCGATTTTAAGCGCTTATAATTATTAAAAATTAACAATTACAGATATTTTATCATTATTGGGATTTTTATATTTTAAGATAAGTAGTTTACTTGGAATTTTCTAAGCGCAAGCTGTTAATATAAATGCGATTCAAAATAATATTTTGTTGCATTTTCTTGCAATGTAAGTATTTAATTAGTTTTTAGGGTTTCGTACCAAAAGGGCAACTAAGACAATTTCACCAATTGCTATTAATCACACTTGTTCGTATAGTGGATCTTAGGCTCATAATCCAAGATATTACACACTCGTGCTTTTTACTTTACATTACAGCACTAGTGTTATAATAGGCATAACCCGATTAAGTTAAGTTTGTACCTGACTGCAAATTATAATGTAGAAGCATTCTTAACATAGCCGGGTAACTCACTGGATTGAGCGCCATTTTCCGCATAATATGTTTGTTGACGTTTTCGCTGTGTGGTTGTTTATTATCAAAAATTGTTTGTTTTTTTTCCTCGCAAGTGTGATGAAAGTCATCGTATGGAATGCGTGTGCTATTGCACATATTTTTTTGCTCTTAAATATGTTCATCGATTTCTCCGTCAATTGTCGAACGATTTTGATAATTCATTGTTTATTTGAAACGTATACTTTCGAGGTGGTCTCATTATTAATTTGAAGTCAGTTGTTTTTTTTAAGGTACATACTTGTAAATGAAGTGTTTCCACACTGTGGGTATTTCTATGTAAGCAGTTGGGACGGAAGCCCAGAGATTGCTCGTATGCATGTTCAAGTCCTGTCAGAGGTCGACATTTTGTTGCTTTAAAAACATTTCTAACATCCTTTGGCATTTGGTATTAACAAAATGTTGCTACCAAACAACACTGTTCACTCGCATAACTTACTTTTTACTATTTTCAACCGATTTCAGAAAAGGATGTCTTCAATTCAACTGCTCCTTTTTTTTTGTATTTATTTTACGCGATTACTTCGCCAATTATGAATTGATCTTAATGATTCTTTTTTTGTTTGGTAGGTAATACTTCAGATGTGGTCCCATATGAATTTAAAATGTATATGGGACCATTTATTTAAATTCAAATACGGTTCAGTAGTTTGGTTTTTAAATCAAAAATTACTAGAAAATATGAAGATGTCATCCAGGTATATATTCGAAGTTGAAGTCGGTTGTATTATTTTTGTAACCTAATTATTATTTCATCATTTTATTCATTTGTTTATTTTCTTTCTTAGGTTTAGTTACAATTGTTACATGTAGAAAACATGTAACGATTAGATAATGAAAATTATTATTATTATTCATTACATTTCATTGGTTTAGTTACATGCTGGGTACGCTGCTGACTGGTAGTGGGTTTGAGCATTTGGATTATCTCTAGACTTTCATCGGTCTCGATACAATCCTTTTGTTTTATGTTGTGTAGTGAGCTAAGTAGTCTTTGTAGTTTGTTCTAGTTAATAAAGGCTTATTTAAAATCGTAAATACTGTTGCAAATCTAATTTGAGACCCTACGATTCCTACCTCAGGGCAGCTTTATAAAGAAAAGTCAATAGGAGTCTGAGTAGCGATTGCCTTTTTAATGATTCTTATTATCCATTTTAACACACACGAAGAGGAACAATTCAGGTTTAACAGTTACCGTAACAGTCGGTTGCCGTTTACAGTTTTCTTAGGTCTATGATAAAATAAGGTTAAGGTAACCTAGGTTCTTAGAGACTAAGGTTACAAAATATTCCTACTTGATGCCAACGTGGTGAGATGGACAAAGAGACTAACCCGGCTAGCGGACGGGAAGTCGAGGTGCGTAGGCTAACTCCTAACGTGCTCGAACCTTCGCGAATGTTCGTAATTAAAAAAAGAAAAGAATGGGCGCCACCTGTCGATCCGTAGAGACAGGAGAAGTTACTTGGGGTTATCCACGAGCGCGCGGGAGCGGGCGCTCGTAGCTGGAGTGGGGTGTCGCCGTGACGACACGCGGTCACGGGCGGCACGCGGTGTACGGGGGGCTCGGAGCCGGCGTGCTGCGGCCGCGGAGCACGCGCCCGGTGAAGTGCCGGGGCGCGAGTCGCGAAGCGGCGCGAAGCGGCACGAAGCGACGCGGCAGCCCCGAGACGAAGTCCGTACACGGCTTGTACCGACCATCATAAAAAAACCCTGGAAAGCACGGGGGCTCCAGTTAGATTTAGTTAAAATAGATCCACGGCGGAGGTACGCGATAGCGGTAGCGTGGCCTGGAAGAGGTTTCGCCGGCCTAGCCGCGTGGCAGGATTGCCACGTTCACGTTTCACTAACTTTCCGAACTTAAACGGGGAGGTGATCATCCGCACTGATCAAGGATAAACTGTGGGTACTTACCGTTTAAACGGGTTGGAAGGCACGCGTGCGAAGCGAAGTCAGGACGCGGCTCGGTCGGCTCAGGCCGTCGGGTAGGCTGTAAAATAAATTGGGGAAGTTAGCAGGGCGTTTGACGGGCGACGTGGCACCGCGATTAGTCGGCGATCCTCACCTGGGGCAACCCCAAAATACTGTAGGGAAGGCCCGGGACCACAGTCGTTCGTGATTGTTGCGAAGTGCGTCGCAATCAAGGCATCGCCTACCTGGGGGACAAATGATCACAATCTTAAGCCCGGACCAGGAATGGAAAAGGTGGCACTTCACGCAACCGATGATATAAAAGTGCGTAGTTACCTGGACTTTCCGGACCTTGGGGCTTGATTTGGCAGGCGATGACTCGCAGGAATGCAGAAATAGGTCGACAAATTCTTGCCGCGAGCTATTTATAGACTTGCAATCCCAGGGTTGTCTGCTCCGCTCAACTTAAACTCCCAATGTTTCACGTAACCCGCGTTCAGTAGAATTCACACACGGCGCGACCGATTTGGAAGAGAGTGGGTCTAAAAATTCTCCCTATCACCGCCGACAACGAGAGGGAAGCGAGAAAATTAGACGGTGATCTTTCCTGTGGGTTTTGTTTTGGGAAAAACTAATTTTCTCCCATTCAATGTTCCCACTTGTAACACTTAAGTCTGTCAAGCGTCAACCCGACAAACTGTCGGTGTCAATCTGACACTGACAGACGGTAAGTGTGAAGTTGGTTGAAAAAATATATGACGGCCGGTCCCTCACGGCTTTTGGCCGAATCGGCCGTGTCTCCGGTGTTGTAGAAAAACGCGGCATATTCAAAAAGCAGGGCGTAACAATACTACAACTATTAACTAAATATTATAATAAAATACCTAAACCTAATAGGGTGCCGCCGGTAGCGGGGCCGGGTCCAATCACCGGTAGATTACCTATATTATTATTATGATTACGTTAATAACTGGGCAAGAAAGCCTTTTATAATTTTATCGGCAGCCACTATTTTTATGTTGCTTACAATTAAGATAAAATAACGCACCAAATTTTTTATTTTTAATACTGATTCAATCTTTTATTCCATTTTTATTTAGGTTTATATTCCTCTTGGAGCCGAGTAACTGAAAATGTGACAAAGATCGACAATATAACAAAACAACCAGTTATGAGGAACAGTTACCATTGTAATAAAACTCTATTCTATGATATAATATCCCACGAACAAAAATCAGGAGTGGCATTGTTAAGAACCCTTAACGACAAATTAAAAAAGCAATTAAAAGTAAATAATAATAGAAAATTATTTGAAATAAGTTCTGGTCGATACCGAGGTTTTATGCTTGCTTATTCTAGTTTTGTGAGTAATCACAATTTGAAGTATGAACTGGAAAGCGAATTTTATGTGCTAGATTTGATTGAATCTGCGTATAATAAGTTAAATATAGAAGCACACAATTTATTGGACGAAACATTGTCTTCAATCAAAAATAAACGCCATTACAAAGTGCTTATATTTGAAAATTCAAGCTTGTCTGATTTTATAGAAAAAAGCGCAATAAATGTAAAGAAAAATGGGTTGTTGTATATTTGTGAAAAAACTTACATCTGCAGAAGTTTTCCAGCGTATTCTGATCACTTGGTTGATGTACTGAATGTAATTATTGAATTACCAGATGCAAAACTTCTTGATGCACTCAAAATATTGAATAAAACTATAGAAATGAAAGCACCGTTTTTCAGAAAAGTCATGGATAACAATGTTGCAAAATCTATATTTCTATTGCTTAATTCCCAAGATGATAACTTACTTGATACAGAGGATAATCTCTTTATACTAAAAAGCATTTTAAAAGAAAAACACACAACATTTAGACATCCTGATGGAGATATAAAAATAAGAAAAAAGGCAATGAGAATTCTAATCGATATATTTGACAAAGCGTTTGAAAACATCACAGAAACCCAAATTACCGCTGAAGTTAATAAAGTCGTGAACACTTTAAGAGCGTGGATGAATGATGACAAAGTTGAAGTACAAAATGTGTTGAAGGACTATGTCTTTAACGTGGTAGATGTTCTGGAGTCTATTATACGAGATGATACTACACGATACGAAGTAAAAACTCTAATTGAAAGTCTTGTCACGGGAACATCCATAGATCATGGAAACGATCTGTTCACTAAAGGATCCAAATTTGTGAGACGTGGGAAACCTATTCGGCTTTAGGCTATTTGAAAACCCACTAAGCCACATTGACAAAATATAATATTCGTTCAAATTAAAGGGTTATATAACTTGGGTTTACCCGTTTTCAAGTTTTATTGGTAAGAGAGTAACCTTTACTCTTTTTTTTTCTTTTGAAAAGAGAGTTCAAGAAGAAGTACCTACGGCTTGTGTAGCTCAGTGTCTAGATAAACTAAGGCATTTTAACAGGACCTTTTGCATATCGTTGCCCTGATAGATCATAATGATTGTTGATTTTTTTAATTCTCTAAATTCTACTTAGAGAATTGACACAAGTGACATGAACATGAAAAAACATGTAGCTGGAATCTGGATAACATTAATAATACAAAAAAATTAAGCAATGTTTTTTATTTACAAGCTCTTCTTAGATTGGGGTTAATAGAGCTGTGTGAAATGTCCACAACTATTTTTATTATAATATTTATTTATTCATACACTTACCCAAGATTTAAATCATTGGTAATTATCAAAACTGACATACAGTAATCAGTACATCACTGCAGTTATTGGCATAATGCCAATAACTGTTTTGATTGGCAATGATTGGCCTAGAAGGGAAGTCTTTGCAACAACTGGCTTTTTCTTTCATCTGTCAGATGTATGGATGTTAGTACTTGAGGTCAGGCCGCATTTTTCAATGAATCAGGACGAAATTTAGTAAACAGGTTCTACAATTTCATAGATTTTTTTCCTCGGCTATTTCATAAATTCTACAATTTCATATTTAAAAGATTTTTTTTGTCGGCGATGTATGATTTATTTTCCCCAAAAAGGGGGAAGTTTGCTGTGGCGCCATTGATTTGCCGATTGGCTCCAAATGACATAGAAGTTTGTGCTTGCGAGGGCTACTTTTTCCATCATCATCATCATCAGCCCGGAGATGTCTACTGCTGAACGAAGGGCTCCCCCTTAGATCGTCACACTGTACGACAACCTTCCATTTGCATCCACCGGTAGCCCGCGACTTTTACAATGTCGTCGGTCCACCTAGTGGGAGGGCTTTCGTACGTTGCGTCTTCCGGTTCGCATAAATTGTAACTTTTTGCATAACTACTACTAATTGTATAATAATTATTCCTGTGATGTATGTTTAATTAATACTAACGTAGTACCTATATAGAATCACTTACCAGATCAAACTTTGGCTTTGAAAATCACATTTACGAACAGATTATAAATAGAAAATGTATATTCTTTATTGCGATTGCTGCTACCACATCGAAATTCACTGGAAGACTGCCTGCATTGACTTTTTTATGTGTAAGGTATAATTTCACTAAGATACACGTTGCAGCGCGAGTGCGACAAAATACAGTAAGCGATTCCACGACAAAATTATTAAAAACCGGCCGAGCGTGTGTCGTGCTCGAGCTTACTGAGGGCTCCACACTATCACCTAAAATACAGGGTTAACAGATTAACAGTACTACGCCGAAAGAAGCTCGTTGTACTCATTATCATTATGAACAACTATTACTTTGAACCAACTAAAAAATCGCGAAAATATAAAGTTATTTGCACTCAACTAAGTATACGGAATAGCACTATATAAATATAATTATGTGTAGGTTATTCGTGATTATAACATTACTAACATAGTCAAAGTGTAAAGTAACTTTACGAAGAATGTTTTTGTCTACCTACAAATTTACAATAAAATGTTTTTTTTGTTATATGTGAATCTCATATACCATTCCTAGAGGTCCCTCGCAACTTCGTCCGCGTACGTAATAAATTCGGCCCACTCCCAAAATTCACCACTTTAAATTATCCCGAGCAATTTTTACGATACTACGTACTGAAGGCTGTGTGTACCTACTCATCATTATGAACAACTTCTACTATGGGCCCAACACTGAAACTATGAAAAAAATATCTGCTCTTCCATACAAAAAGTTAATTGACCTTGGACAAAATGTATGGAATTTTTTGCGATTTCGGATTGGCCTGATTTGATTTAGTCATCATCATCATCAGCCCGGAGACGTCCACTGCTGGACGAAGGCCTCCCCCTTAGACCGCCACACTGTACGACAACCTGCCATGTGCATCCACCGGTTGCCCGCGACTTTTACAATGTCGTCGGTCCACCTAGGTAGCCTTCCTACGCTGCGTCTTCCGGTTCGCGGTCGCCACTCAAGAACCTTTCTTCCCCATCGGTTGTCAGTTCTTCGAGCGATTGATTGATTTAGTAAAAGATATTAATAATTATGAGTACCTATATACATACCCTTCAGTATTGTCACACCGTTTATGTTAAACGTTTTTTTTGTTATTGGCATAGCACGTTGTGCATTCTGCCAGTGTCAAGTTTTTATATTAAAATCTAGTTAAATATGTCATAAATCACAGTTAGTCACACGAAATTAGTCAAAGTTGAGTCCAAGTCAATTCCTAGTAAATCTGTGGTGACTTTACTAGGAGCTTCTACGGAATTTTGAAAACAACACGAAAAGACACGTCTCACCAAATTATATCACTTACCCACACTCGTGCATGTAATTCAACACTCAATGAATAAAACACCACCATTTTTAATCATTAATTCGCGAATAAACACAAGTTTAAGAAAATAATAGAATGCAACGACATGATTTTTCCGTGTTCCTGCCAAAACTCCATGTTAAACGTTGTTAGCATAAAGTTACCATGAATAAATAAAAAACGACATTTTTTTTTTATCATAAATAATTTTCCTACCATTCTTACAGAAAATAAACGTCTTAAACACTTAGTAAAGATGCGTCGCACAGTTTGTCTTAGTGAAGTTTAGTCTTTATTATCCAAATATAACGTTTGAACAATACGTTTGTTTTGGGCATTTCCAAACACAATGGGCATCGAATTGGATCGAACCGGAATCAATTAGTGAGGAATCCAGGCAACATTGTATTGTAACGGTCATAATTATCATTATTGAAACATTTTAAAATAATAATATTGTAAAACGCCTTCCAATCATGTAATATGTAATCGAGTACCTACTCATACGCACACAATAATATATTACGTGTTTTCCCTTCACTCACACTTAAATTCCAAAGAATTCATTATAACGGGCCCGGAATTTGAACCCACGGCTTCACGATTTCGAGTGACGTGTTGTTCCAATAGACAATGTAATCCAAAATATTATATGGGGCTATATTTATTGCTTAATAGGTCCGTATTTAAAAATAATGCATTTTTTTTATAACTACCTAATTAAAACTAAACTATATATTTTTTTTAAAATATCGATATAAGATACCGTTTAAAGTATCTATAGGTAGCAAACCTATAGATAGTTTAAACGGTCTCTAATTTCGGGTAATGTACCCAAAATGCTGGCCACGTTGCCCCGCTGGAATGCGAGGCTAATTTTCTGGCCCAAATAAAGGCCATATTATTATTATACATTATACTAGAGGTCCCCCGCGACTTCGTCCGCGTGCGAAAGAAATACGGACCGCTCCCAAAATTCGCATTATCATTCCGAGCAAACTCTACCAACTCTACCGACTCTACCGACTCTACCCACTCTACCGACTCTACCGACTCTACCGATTCTACCGACTCTACCGACTCTACCAACTCTACCAACTCTACCAACTCTACCGACTCTACCGACTCTACCGACTCTACCGACTCTACCGACTCTACCGACTCTACCGACTCTACCGACTCTACCGACTCTACCGACTCTACCGACACGACCGACTCTACCGACACGACCGACTCTACCGACACGACCGACTCGACCGACTCTACCGACTCTACCAATTCCCCCCCTTCCCCCTTTGAATGAACTACCCATATTCAAATTTTCATCACTATAACTTCAAAAACAAAAAAATTAAATAGAACCTGTCGAAAAAAATTTGAAAACAGCATTTTTTATTTTGAATGAACTATCGAAATCCAAATTTTCGTGACTAAAAGTCCATAAACAAAGGACTTTCATACAAACTTCCCCCCATTTATCCCCTCCTTGGAGGTCGAATTTCGAAAAATCCTTTCTTAGTACACCGCGTCGAGACGAATACACCCTCCAAATTTCAAGTATGTACGACCAGCGGTTTGGGCTGTGCGTTGTCTGTCAGTCAGTCAGTCAGGACAGAGCCTTTTATTATATTAGATTTATTTATTTATTAATATATATGAAACAGACTTACATAAAATATACATAATAGCATCCTATTGTGGCAAAAATTAAGTCAAATGACATTAAATTCAAAGAACCATTCATGGAGCTATCTTACTTCTAAATAACGATTGTGTAACGTAAGTACCGTATTATGCTCTACAGCGACAACAACCCAACGATAGAACACAGTTAGGTATTATGAATGAGAAAAATACTATATCAAACTTCAAATACAACAGCGATATAATACTACGCTTTTAAATTAATACATCCGACTTAAATTTCGACTACCTGCATGGATGACATCTTCATATTTTCCAGATAATTTAATTCATTCCAGTAATTTTGATATTAAAACCAAACTACTGGACCTCTGAATTAGATAAACAAAAAAAATACATTAAAATCTATTCATAATTGGCGGAGCTATAGCGTAACATACATTAAAAAAAACATACAGTCGAATTGAGAACCTCCTTTTTTGAAGTCAGTTGAAAAATAAAGCAATTCATTATAACTGTCTTACACAAACAAAGCACAAATAAGCTTGCACTGAATATGACATTGGTGTAGTTACGAGTATAATCTGTATAGATATGTCTGTGTCTGAGTTGTTTAAGGTCCATTCACACATATCAGTGTAGTCAAAGTTCCGACACAGTACCGGCACAGTGCGAAATATTATTTAATACATTATCTATGAACGCATCGACTTGTCAGTGTCAGTGACGACTCAGCGCCAGTGGAGATGCGTTCATAGATAATGTATGAAAGAATATTTCGCACTATACTGTGTCGGAACTGTTTTTTTACTTATATGTGTGAACCGGCCTTACGACGCGCTTTCTATGCTATTGAATCTTACCAGGTATAAGCTACCTTGTACCAAATTTCTTCCAAATCCGGGAACCCCTAGGAGAATTTACCTCATTCAAATTTCTCTGCTTTCACCCATAACTTCTTACTTTTCTTTCGCATTTGACGCAACGAGCGAGATGTATGCCTGGTGGTAAGCATCACGCCTGGCCATAACAGTAGCAGTTCTAGAATTAAGAAATTGCGAACAAAATCCTGCGCACTTCAATGCGATCTTTACACTGAAATATTAGATGTAAAATCTATATGTCCAGTAATTTATCTGGTAACATTGCCCTATAAACCTTAATACAATAATGCTTGCACGCTAATTGGCGGTTGAATAATTGACGAAAGTGTGGGTGTGAGACTTCCCCACTTCCCCGGGCGGACTTCGCAATAGAGGTCTAACTTTCCTGATGTAAAAAAATTATGTGGTCACCATCCTAGACTACAGCTGATTTATTGGAGCGCACAAATTTGTTGAACACGAAGTATTTTAGAAGATATAATAAACCGTAACAAAATGCAAATTTCAATCTTTAGAGCTTTAATCAAAGCTTTAAATTAAAATCAGGTAGGTACTATAAAACTCATGATCGAGCTTTACGTTCGATTGGTTTTATAAAATACAATTTTAGAATTCAACAGTAAAGCTCCAATAAGACGTATAAAAATATCTACGTAACTGCTACCACAGATAATATACATATACTAGCTGCTATTAAAGTGCACTCAGGAATTCATATATATGCTGTTGAGTCGAGAGAGAGTTGCGTCCAATCGGTCCACCACACTCGGTCCACTTCAAACATAATTTTATGAAACGTCGACGAATGATGGCTATTACTTATTCCAGGCTCTAAAAATGGATCACCGTAACTAAGCATACGTGATAGAAAGAGAGCGGTATATCTAGGTGAATATAGCGAGCGGTATCCAGCGCTGTGCGAGTTGAATTGCTACTTTATCCCCTAGTAGATAGAGTCCTTATTTATTTCAATTCTTTTGCGGAGTGAACTTTCTGTACGTAGTACTATTATTTATTCTGTGCCACCGTTAACCAAGACGACGCTGCTGCCCGTTCTCCGGTGGGCACTACTAATAATTACTCTAGGATAATTTTAACATGAATGTTCCTTGATTTTGCATGGATAATTTTCATTTCCTATTATCCAGGTAGTCTAAAAGGTAAACTGTGAAAATTTCAAACCACTATCTATTACGGCTCACCAGATTGATAAAGGTAATTTTTTCAGTCAAAAATGCAGACAGACATACACGGCTTATTAAAAAGGTTACATTAGGACTTCCTTTGGACACTGAGCCTTATAAAAAGGTTACATTAGGACTAAAAAGGTTACATTAGGACTTCCTTTGGACACTGAGCCTTAAGGTTACATTAGGACTTCCTTTGGACACTGAGAAAAGGTTACATTAGGACTTCCTTTGGACACTGAGCCTTAAAAGTTAAATTCTAAATGCAAACAAGTAAGTACAAAAATAAGTACAAAAAACGAGTGAAAAAATTAAGTGACCATCGCTAAAATATCACATTTCAAAAAACCACACGTTTAAAAAAAAACTACAACCGACTTCAACCTACGATGTCAATACCTACTCCTACATACTCGTAGTAAATAGTAATGAAAATGAGAGTCGATGTCTGCCTACAAACTGCTATGCAGTTTGGCAGAGTTATAAATTGAGCTATGTAATTAATTCCCTAAGACAAAATAAACAAAAAAAAAAAAAACTTCGAATACCTGGATGAAATCTTCATATTTTCTAGTAATTTTGATTTAAAAACCAAACTACAAAACCGATTTCAATAAAACTTATATGGGATCACATCTGAAAAAAAGAATACCAAACAAAAAAAGAATGATCAAAATCCGTTCGTAATTGGCGGAGTAATCGCGTAACATACATACAAAAACATATAGTCGAATTGAGAACCTCCTTTTTCGAAGTCGGTTGAAAAGTAATAAAATTTTCATAATCGGTCCTCAAATGGTTGAGAAATCGGTGAACATCCTATGTAACATGTATACATAAAAAAAAACATCATACAGTCAAACCTCATTTTCTGAAGTTCATTACAAAATAGCTGATAGCTCACCCGCTGGCTGGGACACCTGCCTAATCCACACGTTCCCCCCTCAGGTAGAAAGAGAGAGAGCTGGTAATTTTTCATTTACTGTTGTCCCGGAACGAGCATTGTATCAAAATGAGTGTTTGAGCTACGATCGTGCCCGGGATTATAAAAACGGGATTTGGACAAAGATATTTCAGCTCGACTTGTTTGATGACTGACAACCTCAACCTTTTTTGTAAACATAATAAGCGTAATCAGCCTTTTTAATTATCCATTGATGGACTTAGGTCTAGCCTTGAAGGCCGACTGGGTCAAATTCAGCGTGGTACTGCCTGTTGTGGTTTGGATATACATACGCCATTGAATTACTTCGGATGTATGCAAGTTTTCTTCACCGACAAGCCAGTATGAAAATCAGTATAAAGAAAAAAAACTCTAATAAACGTAAACTCCATAGAACTCATTGGTACGGTCAAGTTTGACCGATCGACGTGACCTCACTATTACAAGTCGGTTTATTAGTTATTAGTGGGTGATCTCACCCAGGTGAACAAAGTGTAAATTAAAGTCTCTTTATTTCACCTCGGACTTATTGCATCTAGGTGATATCACCTGGGTGATTTGTTTCGACATTATTGGTGTCCTTTGTTCACCTTGGAATAGGCTAGATGACTGGTTTTTTTTATTGTCTTATTAAAATGTGCCCATAAATATAACTGATTAATGAAAAGAAAATGAAAATCTGATCAAAAATAAGCAACTTCTAAGCATTTTAATATCATTCTAGACAAAGAGGCGAAACAGCAAATCGTGACGTCACTTCTCTGTACACCATATAAATTATATTCTGACAAGTAAGGCGTGACGTCATTTTTTGTTTTGTGGGAAAGGGCTGTCCCTAACAAAAACTTTAAATGCTCATATATCAGAACATTATTGACCGATTTATATTATTTTATCAATAAACATACTATATTTACTTAAATTCTTAATACAAGCTATTGGTTTCAACGATATACACATCAGTCATCTACCCTCCACGGTATTAGGGTACCAAATTGTAGCGTAAGTACTACAGCCGTGGCGGGCCGCTGCGAATCGCATTGAAGAACCAAGAAAAACAGAAAAACCGCCGTGTGGCTGTCCCGTAGTATACGAAAGGTCATATAAAATGTACGAAAGTGATTTAGTAGGATATTTGCGTTGCGGCACGGCTCATCGTAACGTGTACGCTGTACCAACCTTTACATTATTACCAGCAGCGCGCCTCAGGTTTCACCCGCGATTTCAGGGTAGCAGTGTATAAACTTATTACCTCTACATAAATAAATATGTAGAGGTAATAAGTATACCTATATGTATTACCTCTACATAATTCTGTATTATGTAGAGAGACTAATTTTTTTAAATTATGAAATTCGAATGAAGCATAATTATGTTTTAAGGGCCATAGACAAAAACATTAAATGATTATTATTGCGCACTCCAGTTTTACGTTGCGAAGAAGTTAAATAACGTTGGTTAAGTTAAGTAGAGATCTTGTTTAATTTTAATTGTCTGAAATAAAAATTGGACCTGGGTATGTCCTTAAACTGCAACCAGACCCACCGGAGGACGGTGGGTCTGGTTGCAGTTTAAGGAAGACTGATCATAATCAGTCTTTTTAATAGCCTTCTGCTGGAAGTAGGCCTTACCTCAAAGGGCGACCGGCCATATCCACCACACTGCCCTGTTGCGGGTTGGTGGATTTACATACTCCATTAAGATCCATTCATCCACTCCATTAGGGAAATTCTTTAGATACCTACAAATGTAAATGTATTACCTGCACAAAAATGTACCTTTATATCTAATAAAGCCGTGGCGGGGGACCACGGTGAAGCTAAGAGATACCCGAGGTGGGGCCGCGGAAGCGGCCACAGTGGGGGCTAGGTCACTGCACGGGCCTGAGGGATGGAGACAGGCCAGAGGGGCCAAAGCTCTCCATTCCCAAGGGCCACGGCAGGGGCTGGGCCCGTGAGTCAGGACCTGGTCCGGACATGAGGGCTCTTCACGTGTCCCTCTGATTAGCAGAGGGCACAGTGGAGAGTGAGGAGGGACAGCCGGGTGGTGGCCTCATCAAGGGCTTTCCTTGAGGGGGCACCCACCGGGTGTGTTGTGGTGGAGCTGCGGGATGGGGACTGGCCAGAGGGGCCAGAGCTCCCCATGCCCAACGGCCGAAGTGGCAGGCGGCGGGGCCACTCACCTGACCCGCCGCATGGAGGCCAGGGCGTTGGACGTGGGGCCGTCCGGCGCCCATCTCGCTGGCGTGGCATCCGAGGTGGAGGTGGAGATGGGGAAGAAAGGTTCTTGAGTGGCGACCGCGAACCGGAAGACGCAGCGTAGGAAGGCCCTCCCACTAGGTGGACCGACGACATTGTAAAAGTCGCGGGCAACCGGTGGATGCAAATGGCAGGTTGTCGTACAGTGTGGCGGTCTAAGGGGGAGGCCTTCGTTCAGCAGTGGACGTCTCCGAGCTGATGATGATTAACTCATTGGTACGGACCTGGGTTTGAACCTGCAACTTCATTCTTGTGGAGGTCTCCCGATTAGGCTCCCACGGCTTGTTAAATTAATTAAACCGCAATTTCATAAGTAAGCATGCTCATTTATACCCTAATCTACGAGTTGGTTAGTATTGTTAGTATGTACCTGGGGTAACTTGGTTTCCCGATGGATTGCTGCCCGCTGTAGGGGGCGCAGGTGGTGCCATGATGGATTGAAGCTTACCTGCGAGTGCAAAGTAATTTGAGGACTTTATTAATTAATCTACTTTAGAGCCACTTACAGCTACACGGTAAGTACGCTATTTTAATATAGCGTAACTGAAAGTTTAATATAACACCATATTATGAGGTACCACAGACAAAAAAAAACAGATGGTGCCAGCGGCGGTCCGGATGTGTCAAAAGTTTTCTTGTCAATCGTTGCTTATAATATCTATCTGCTCTTGATGAGGGCGTTGTTGATAATCTAGGCCAAGGAAAAATACTAGGTACAGTAGTCGGCAAACAACTTGAGCCAATGACCTTGGCTGCGCAGTGACGATTTTACGGTATCTTTGGCCGATCGAAAGGTGCGCGAGGGGAGTCCGACGCCACGCGTTCACACGATTGGCCGATCAGCCGGCCGGAAGCAGACTCCCGGCTCACGCGTTCCGCCCGCGCCCCGCTAGCATCTGACTAGACTTGCGGACAGTATTATTAGCCAATTTCGAGTTACGAAAAAAATTTTTTGTTTTATAATTGTTTTTTTGTTAAAATTTTGTTATTGTTTTGTTGTATTTTTGTTTGTTAGTTTTATGTTATTACGTATTTGTGTTATATTACTAATCATTTTCTGGACAATGCCGCGCAAAAGTAACATAGTTCTAAAGAGACAAGCGAGAAAATTGGTGTATGAAGCAAACATACATCACACACACATGCACACACTCATATTCATGCATTGCCAGCTTTCAACACACACACACACACACACACACACTAGCACGGCTTTTTAACTGGATGGTTCTAAGTTATTTTTAAATAATAAAATAATGTATATTTTTGTGTATTTACTTTAAACTAATAATAATTATCGACGTCCACATTAACCATTAATATGTCCAAAACTGTACATGCGCAAAACATACCCCCCACTACGTTGCTTTTGGCTCAAGATGTTTGCCGAGCACTGTACGGTGCCTTGCTTTAAAAATCTATGCAGCTGTTGACGGCCTGAAAATAGATTTGTAGGTTAGATAGTTGTTTACATTTTATGTTGAACAGAGCTTAATAGGGAATATGCATGTGTTTCAATTATTAAAAATTATAGGATAAAAGGAGAGTTTACCTGAATCTGAAGCAAGTCCAGGCGAGTAAACGATAGGCACTAAACGGTAGGTGCAAGCGAGATAGAGGAGAAGGCGCGAGCGCTTGATTTGCTAAATTTAGTGACATATTTTTTGTGTTGTATGCATAAGACGGATATTTATAATGAACTAGGCCAAAATGTCATAAGCCTCTAATGTTTTTGTCTATGGAAAATATTAAGTATGTTTATTTTTGCCATATAACGGCTAAGTTGATTTGGATAAAATTTAGTATATAGATGAACAGTACAATCCTCCCTAGAATAGAATAAAAGCTTATCATAACGACATCTCATCATACGCGCAGGCGAAACTGCAAGTTGCAACCAGGACCTACTCGTATATCTCTCAAACAAAAAACTTTTCCAAAAAAAAAACAATCGACTTCAAATTAATATGAGAACACCTCGGGAGTATACACTTTCAAATAAAAAAATAAAAAAACGGTCCACAATTGACGGAGAAATGGGTCGAACATAGAATCTCCTCATTTTTTGGAGTCGGTTAAAAAGGTGTGGTCTTTTTGTATGTCAGATTTTTAGCTGGTATCATGCTTATGAGCCAGTACTTGTTGTGTCAACCTTTGCAATGTTGCAAGTGTTGGCCTTGGACAACAATCGGACCCTACAATCTTGTGGTCCAACGTGGCGCGCAGGTTTAAAAGTAATCCATCACGTCAACAGCCTTAAAACATCCACGGCTGGACGAAGGTCTCCCTCTTTAAAGAGGGGTGTTGCCATAATTTCCATGCTTGGCAGGCTTGGGCGTCGCAGAATGCTTGCCACCGTTAACCGAGAGGGCGCTGCTGCGTCCTCTGGTGGTTCTGGTTGCAGTTTAAGGAAATACCCCGGTCAAGTCATTCACAGTCATAATTTACCATCGGTTGGAAGTCTGTTAGCTGGCAAACGAGGTTATTATGGCGGTTAAAAATGTATCTACTATGTGCAAAAAATATAGGACGGTGCGTTCTCTTATGCCAGTGCGTTCAATGCTGTCTACTACACAGCGTGGACGTTCTACTACTGCGAAATTATTTTCAATTGTATTTTTTTATTATGAGTATTTGTGATTTTCATTAAATTTGAATACAAATTATGTGACTTTTTGACGAAAATTCCTTAGTATTGTGAAAATAATACAAAAGATACTTAGCAAAAAAGCACATCCGTGTAAAACATGCTTTTTTTGCTTATTATTAAACTAAATCAGCATTTTCATTTTGCATAGGTACTTGTGTTTTTTTCCTAAGTATTTGCAGATCGTCAAAACTTGCCCTTTGTTACTTATGCTTTTTTAACTTACGAGGGCAGTATTACGGCAGTATGGCTGTGACGAAGCTGGGAAGTGGATGTGCCGGATTCCATATTTATTAAGTTTATTGAATTTTATAAAAAATCAAAGACCTGACTGACTCACTGTCTGATATATCAACGCATAGCCTAAACCGCTGGTCCTAGAGACATTAAATTTGGAATTTGTATTCTTTAGGAAGTGTAGGTATCCACTAAGAAAGGTTTTTTGGAAATTCCACCCCTACAGGGGTAAAATAAAGGATCAAAGTTAGTATGAAAGTCCTTTGTTTTTGTACTATTCACGATATTTTGTATTTGGATAGTTCATTTAAAATAAAAAAAATGTTTTCAATATTTCGTTGAAAGGGGTTTTTTTTTGTTGTTTTTTGGGTGTTGGAATTTTGTAAGGAAAGTTCTTTGTTTTTGAAGTTATAGTGATGAAAATTGATATTTGGGTAGTTCATTCAAGGAGGGGTGTTGGGGGATTTAAAGTGGTGAATTTTGTTAGTATATAAATAAGCTATTGTCCTATACGACCTACGCCACCAAACTCTGACACTTCACTCAACTTATTTAAACTAAACTCTGACAACGTACACTGGCCAACGATAGAACCGCTGCGGTAACAAAGTAATTATTTATATCAAACCACAAACTATATACAAATTATTCACATCAAAGTTATCACGTTTGCCTTCGACTAAGCGTCGAGGCAACTTCGTCCGTTCCGGGTAAACAATGTATTGTGTGCTCTCCATGGAACTTTTAACATTATGCAGGTACTTTCTACTTAGGAGATTAACGGAGTTCGAAGGAATATTATGGTGATTTACGGTGGAGCGATAAATAATTCATAGCCGATTCCAGGTGATGTTAAAAATCAGAGGGCCCCGTCGGAGTATACATAATTTATTTCCTTTTTTGGGAGCTATGAAAAGAAAAGGCCGAATATATGAAAGCTAAGCTCTTGGCTGTGTTAGATTTAAATGTCTCCTTAAGAGTAGACAAGTTGGTCACTTCTCCATAGAAACGCGGTAGTATTACTACTCCACTATGTAATTTTGTAGGTCCAAGACTAAGTATTATATCGATTAATCTCTTCATTATCTAGGATTGTAAATTATTACGAAAGTAAAAAGTTAATAAACATGAAAGTTATGAGCCAGGAAACATCTTGTATTTTAGCTCAATTTTAACACCACATTGGACGTAAATAAGTAACATAAGGAATACGAAAACTCTAAAATAATTTATCAAGCGGCATAGTTTAGTTCATAAACATTTCAAATAACTTAAGTTGGAATAAATTAACTCAGAGTTTATTCAACCACATTACTGCAGCCAAAGGTCGACAAAAAAAAATTGCGCGCTCATTTATCTTTCTTTCTCCCTTTCCCACAGTTTGTTTGATGAAGAGAGCATGCTTTTTAGCCGCGCCCACCGATGAGTTTGAGCCGTCAACTTGTCGATCCTTAAAGCTCAATTTTAGCTTAGCTCTTAACAGTTAAGAGCTAATGTGAGTGATATCACCGCAAGTGAAATCAAGGGGCGCAGAAAGTATCTATATGCGCCCCTTGATTTCACAGTAATGCGTGCACACTACTGCTTAGCGGTTGAAAGCTGGCAAAGGTGTGGTACTTCCCCAGGCAGAGTCTGCAGTAGAGTCCTACCACTACAAAATTAATATTGATATTCAATATTTTTCCAAAAATCACTTAAACTCGTTTTTCCATTATTCTGTGAAATAAAGTTTAACGATTTTCAACAACAACAATTTCCGAAATCTACAGTAGGAACTGTTTGAAATAGGACATTCCTACTTGCATGCATTCCACGTACAGCGCTAATTCCCTCATCAGAAGTTAGCAACCGTGTGCAATTTGCATGACAATATAGTATTGTCCGTACTTAGTAAGTAAATAAGTTCGTACAGCCTGAGTGGCCAGCCCTAGAGTCAGAGTTAGAGATGTGCCGCTCGGAGGCCTCAGACATGGCTTGACGGTTGTTGTTATAGAAATACAGAACAAACAATCGGGCCCAACAATTTAACGTGTCATCGCACACATAGAGTACGATTTTATAGAATTCGACGGGCTAAATTGAAATGTCACTTTTCAATTTATAATTCAGAGTCCGCCTGGGGAAGTACCACACCTTTGCCAATTATTCAACCGCCAAGCAGTAGTGTGCAAGTATTACTGTGTTCCGGTTTGAAGGCCAATGTTACCAGAGAAATTACTGGGTATGAAGAGATTTAACATCTAATATCTCAGGGTGACGAGCGCAGTGCAGTGCGGCGCAGAATTGTGTTTGCAAATTCACAATTCTAGCACTGCTACTGTTAGTGGCAGGCGTGACGCTTACCACCAGGTGAACCACCAGGCCATGATAGTCTCGTCACTTGATTGTAAAAAATAAAAACTTTTTATCGCTGCAGTAAATATTGTCAAAAGACAGCAACTCTCTTAACGTCATTTTAGTCCATTTAATTAAAAATTCCACTATACTTATTCCATCTTGGAGTTTTGGCGGGAACACGGAAAAATCATTTTATGTATTATTTTCTTAAACTTGTGTTTTTTCGCGAAGTAATGAGTAAAAATGGTGGTGTTTTATTCATTGAGTGTTGAATTACATGCACGAGTGTGGGCATGTGATATAATGTGGTGAAATATGTATTTTCGTGTTGTTTTCAAAACTCCGTAGAAGCTCATAGTAAAGTTGCCACAACTTTACTAGGGCATGACTTGGACTCGACTCGACTCTTGATTTCGTGTGACTGACTGTGATTTAATTACATATTTGACTATATTTTAATGAAAGAAACTTGAAAATTCATAAACTTGACACTGGCAGAATGCACAACGTGCGATGCCAATAACTAAGCAAAAAAAACCATCTTGGTGTCCCTTACCACTTGGAGAAGATAGATCATAGTACCTACATATCTCGAAAGATCTCTCGCAGTCATCTGATATTCTACAAGGTCGAGGACTGACGACACTGACGACTGAGGACTGTCATTGACGTATCTCAGATGCCGATGGGCTGAATCCAAAGAACGCTTAGATATAATCAATAGAGTCACCATTCTCCAGATACTACTTCGTTTTTGTTTTCAACCGACTTAAAAAAAAGAGGTTCTCAAATCGACTGTAGGTATGTTTTTTTGTGTGTGTATGTTACTCAGTTAGTCCGCCAATTATGAATTAATATTGATGATTGTTGTTTGGTAAGTACTTTAGTTTTATCAAAATCGGTTCAGTAGTTTGGTTTTTTAATCAAAATAACAGGAAAATATGAAGATGTCATCCAGGTAGTCGACATTGAAGTCGGTTCTTTTTTTTAAAGCGAATTATTTACTAAAGTGAAGAAGAAACAGGCCGTTTTTTTTACACGGTTCGCGTAACCAATACCTTACCAACCATACAATGTGATACAAAAAGGTTCAACTTTACTGAAGGGTATGTATGTACTCATCATTATGAACCACTTTTATTATTGGGCCAACCCAGAAATCACGAAAAAAAACCAGCTTTTCCATACAAATAATTCATTGACCTTGTACACAACGTATGGAACAGCTGATTTTTTTCGCGATTTCAGCGTAGGGCCCATAGTAAAAGTTGTTCATAATGATGAGTACCTTTACAACTGATTGAAAAATTAAGTTGGCTTTGATTTGAAAGTTTTAAATACATGTTATATGTGGGTGATTAAATTAAGGTGCTTTAATTCCAAGGTGAACAAAGGACACCAATAATGTCGAAACCCAGGTGATATCACCTAGGTGCAATAAGTCCAAGGTAAAATAAAGAGACTTTAATTTTCACTTTATTCACCTGGGTGAATTCACCCAGGTGAAAGTGGAATAAACCATACATACATACCCTTCACCTGGACCTGGGTATGTCCTAAAACTGCAACCAGACCCACCGGAGGACGGGCAGCAGCGTCCTCTTGGTTAACGGTGGTGAGCATTCTGCGATCCCCAAGCCGCCTGCCAAGCGTGGGGATTATGGCAACGCCCCTCTATTGGGAGGCCTTCGTCCAGCAGTGGACGTCTTATGGCTGACGACGACATACCCTTCAATATTGTTGAACCTTTTTGTTACACATTGTATAAATGCATTGGTTGAATCCGATACCCAGACTCATAATCACAAGCCTCTCATTTTAGTGACTCTCACACAAACGTCCTCTACTGGAAAGTTGTTTGAACACATCGCGCTTAAAATGCGCATGTTGAGGTAAGATAACGTTACACCGAGTAAGCTACACAGTTAAGGAAGTGGGTCTAGGGTTTCCACATGACATCACAATATGCGGCCGACTCACTGAAGAGAGAAGTGAATAGAACGGAAATGTGACGTGCAAATGCGCTTAATGTCAATTCTACCAATATACATGTTTTTAAACTGAGAATACTCAAAAAGACAATTTAAATAGACGCGTAGGAAACCAAACCACATTGTTTTAAACTATCACGGTTGTTTACTAAAGTTATATTATTATTAACGGGGTATTTACGGTTTTTTTTTTTTTTTTTTCTACTCGTGAACATGGTGCATGCAACTGCGCCGAAATATCGGGAGCTCATTTCACAACATAATCACGGTAAATATCCCGTTAATAATAATATAACTTTAGCAAACCACATTGCTTCGTAATTAGATAAAGTTTAATCTGTTGCAAAATGCCAGTCCAAGTGTTTTACTTCAAATGCGCGACCAATGATTGTCATTTTTCCGTCGTAGTTTCTATACAAATAAGTGTGAAACTTGAAACCGGCGACAGCGGTTTTCCATACAATTGCTTTACAACTTTGTATTGACAGCCGTTCTACTAAAAGAAGTAGGGCTTTCGCTTTTCTGTGCGGCCGACTAGTAGCTTTGAGCATTTCTAGACTTTCATCGGTCTATGTACAATAAGGAACATGCGTGTTTTTTTTAAATCAAAAAAAAGCTGACTGGCAACAAAATAAATCATCAAAAGCAAAATATTAATATAGGTATGCACAAATAACGAAGTTATAAACATTTAAGTTTCATGTTAGACAGAGAGGGCAATATACTAGGTTTATGACGTCATGTTCACGTTTCTAAACATATTAAAATATAATTTGTAAAATGTCATGTTTTGCTGGAAAGGGACAGATGACTCCCTCCCAAATACTTTGAACGCTTATATTTCAGAACTTTACCAGCCGATTTCTATCATTTGTTCGACGAGATTCAGATTCAGCTAAACTCTCCATTCATCTTATTGTTTTTAATAATTTAAACACATGCATATTCCCTATTATTTTATGTTTGTGATAATAGATTAAGTAGATTGGGTACATAGTTATTCTTAGTTAACTTTCCACTTTAAAAATAATACGGGTTTATTTGAAGCGTCTCAGGGCGCCTTTGGTAATCTCGCCTGAAGTTACTTCACCTTTGTTTTCTTAATAGCACAGTCTGGTAGATATTCAAGGTTAATTCAGTGTTTTTTTTAAATGGAAACATTGGGACATTTCAAATCAATTTCTAAAAAGCAAATACCGCAATAAAATGAAAACAATGCTTGGAAATCAATTTCAAACGTGTCATGCAGAGATTAAAATTTTCCGTTCACAAATTCACAATTCATAGAACTCTCTATATTTTCATCGGTTTTCTCGCACGAACACAAAACTTTATTTGATTGGTAATAATAGTTCGTAGCGCTCGTAGCTTATCTAGGTGATTCTAAATGATCACCGATGTTAAGCAACGGACGGTCCGGTCAGTCTTCGGATGGGTGACCGTGAGTGGCATTTATTCTTGAGCGCTGCCGTGGTTCGGATGACACGTTAAATTGTTGGTCCCAGTTGTTTGTTCTAGTTTCTATAACAACAACCGTCAGCCATGTCAGAGGCCTTCGGGCGGCACATTAACTCTGACACTAGGGCTGGCCACTCAGTCTATACGAACTTAGTCAGTTCCTAGAAATTGTTGATCTATTAGGTAAGTATGATGTGTAGGTGTGTATCGAGTAGGTGTGCAGTTGAAATGGAATTCGTTTTTGGGTAGCGTTAATATATTAGAGCTCATAATATGCAGAAAGACTCTGATATGGTTCTAAGGTTACTGTACTAACACAAAAAAATCGCGACCGTAAATTTTAGGTTTATTTGGAACTACGACAGCCAGACTTCAGTATAGAAACCGTATGAAGCGCTGACGTTCACCCATCCGAAGCCGGATCGGACCATCCGTTGCCGGTGGGTTTAGATTGTACAAGGTTTTATTGTATAGCATAGTGAGCACTAAAATATACTTGAAAATTCATCTCGTAAAAGGGTGGGTGAAATAGAGGATGATACTACGACACCAAACGGCGGGGGCGATAATATCATGTCCCAGATAAATGTGGTAATAGAAACTTGCGCAGCACAACTTGCGAGTTCCGAAAACTCGGAAAAGTATTTCTTTAGTCTATTTAAAGTGTAAAATAGATCAAAATAGCACAAGATATGGGTCGTAAACACTAAAAGCAATCTACTACATTGCCATCTGATTTAAGGGTTCCGTACCACCCATTATCCAGAAAATGTCCACTGCTGGACGAAGGCCTCTCCCTTAATACGGAGGTGTTGCCATAATCCCCACGCTCGGCAGGCGGCTTAGGGATCGCAGAATATTCACCACCGTTAACGTAGAGGACGCTGCTACCCCATCCTCCGGTGGTTCTGGTTGCAGTTTTAGGACATACTTACCCAGGTCCTAGGACATACCCAGGTCCAAAAGGTGTCCAACCAAGCGATATTACTAAGCTGTCATCTGCCAGTCTGTACATCCGTCCGATCTGTTAGTATTAATTTATTCAAGGCTGTTTTAGAAAGCACAAATGTGATAATGTAATTTTTTGTGAGAAGTGAATTTGCTTTTTAAAATCTACCTTATTCCATTTACTAAGACATCATAATATCCTTTGAAATGCAGATAGTTCATGAGATTAGAAGGTAACCTTTGATCATCCAACCCGTTAAATACTGGATACAGGAACACATTCACGAATATAGATAGGTACATATTACACTTAGAATAAGACTCATAACTCTTCTTGCCTTCCAATGTTTCATTAACACGAGAATATTACAGGGTTTCTATTCCATCTTTTGATGTTAAATGTTTCAGTCCGATATAAGCGAAACCATTTACTTTAATGAGTATCGAAGCATGAAGTAAGTCAGGCATTATATTTCCCGCTAGTATTTTAGCTGCGACTACGTCTGACTCATTGTATAGAGTGCACGAGAACTACGAAGCTTCAAAAGAAATGTATTACAACGTCCGAACATAACCTCGTGGCTTTACCTAAGGTAACACAAAGAAATTAGGGTCTAAATAAGGGCACAAAACGAGTTTCTGTCCTGTGTAACGGAGATTCTGAATCTTGCTAAGTTTTTAGCTCGATTCTACCGTATTCTACAAACGTTGGGTGACAATTATACAGCTACATTTCTCTGCAGTATTTATAAAATGTTTTGTGATTAAAAATTAGTAAACAAACAAATTAGTTAAGTATAATAAAACAGATAGTGAGAATGTGAAGCCATTTATTGTCATGTCATAGTAAGGGCGCGGTCAGATCGGTGAGCTTTAAAGCCGGTTGCAGACCGAAAGCTAAGCTATTCCAAAGCTAAGCTAGGGAAGCTAGGCTAAGCCAAACTAAGCTAAGATAGAAATAAATGGCGTGCACACAAAGAGCTAAGCCAAAGCTCAGTTTGTGCGACAAAGGACACTGGACAGCACTGGCGAAGGATGTGCGAAGGGCGTGCGGGGAAGGCGGGAGGGACATAGCTTAGCTCGCGTAGCTGCGCATCGGCATACACAACTAACATAGCTTCGCATATTTTAGTTAGCTCACATAGTTTGCGGTCTGCACACAAGTATGGAAAACTGCGTCAGCTATGCGAGCTAAGCTAAACTAACTTAGCTTAGCTCTTGGTCTGCAACCCGCATAAAAGTCCATAAAGATCATAAATTATTTACTGGTTTATACAGTAACAATATTTGTTAAGTAGTGGTTGTACACGACTCACACACCAAGGTTCGTCCCCATATCTGTCAACTCTCGATATATCCCTGTCAGAAATACTAAAGGAATCTTGTTTTACATTGTAATGCATGGATCCTTCGAATATAGCCTCACGGGGACTCATAATAATTTTGACGTGGTAATACTCTCGGTTTGCTTTAAGACGCTGGTGTAGGTTATGCTCGCCTCCACTGGACATGTTTTGATCTGAGATATTTAGCTTAGTCGGGAACTCAAGCATGTCTATCATAGGGCCTAAGCGATATACAGCCGCTATAGAAAGCAGGTCTCTTTTAGCGCATTCATGTCGACTCTGAACTGTGATTTCGTTGATAAAGCCTGCTAATTTCCAAGCAGCCTTCGTATAAACAATATCATTAGCGGAAACGCTTTGCCATCGAGCACATGAGCAAAAATGTGGCATGATGCCCGCCTCCCCACACGAGCGAGACTGCGGTATGGGTTCCAATAAACTCATTCCTCTTTCGATTTTGGCGCCGGGCACTTTGTAGCAATTTCTATACCTTTTCAGACCAAGTGCATCTAATATCGTGGTGTGCACGTCGAAAGGCGTGGTCAATATTTCAGAGTTAGCCACCAGGTTACTTAAAGCCATAGGACGAGCATGTCTTAACTTCTTAGGAAGGACTATGGACACAAACGGAAGATACTCTTCAAGTCTGCCTTGGTAAGTGTTCCTTATATCGGAAATTCTCGATCCGTGATCGCTCATTACAAACAGTAGAGTATTTTCTAGGTGCCTATCACGCTTAAACTTCCTTAGAAAGTACGCCAGCTCTTCATCCACCATATTTATGGTATTTATATCGTCATGCGAGAAAGTGCCACTGAGCACCACGCAAAACTTCTTAACGTTCATTTTAAACAATTGCGCCGCATATTGTACCATAAATTTGAAAAGCAAATCGTTTCCAAAGCAATACCGCTGCCTGTCCGTCCAAGTTTTTTGTTTAGTCCATCCGATACCTTGAAACAAAAGTCTCATGTAATGATCCACGGGCATATGCTCGAAGCCGCCGAAACGGTAATTGAAAGTGTGAAACCATGGCATATCTTCGAAGAATGCTGTACGGTAGCCATTTTTATTCAAAAATTTAAATAGCAATGGCATGGGATCTATTCGTTTTTCAATCGTAGGATGTTTTCTGCAATCAGGTAATTCAAACTCGTTATGTCCTGTGAGGATCGGCCACAAGGCTCCAGCGGTACTTTCGCCAACGATATTATAGCCGTTCAACACAACGCCCCCCAGTTCATACTTCAAAACTTTGTAACTAATCGGCAATCGTCGAATAAAAGTGTTTCTTTAAGTGGAGTCAATAATCAACATAAAAACATTGAGACTATTGAAAAAGGTCTTATGCGCCAAAACTGGTGCTATGGGGCGGAATCCCGCTTTGAAACCACGCCATTTTATCTGTCTTCGACCTTGTATGCTAAGTTCGACTCCTGCGCACGACACTTTAACATAATCACTGATATTTAACGAGTATTTACCTTCACCGTGCACGCTTTTTGCCTTTCCTAGATAACTTATATCATCGTTCACATATACTATGTCTTTATAAATACATGTTATATTCTCTATTTTACTAAAGATAGGTTTCTTGACGTAGCATTTCGAATAATAGCACTCGACCCAGTCGTCGGTGTTGCAAATGACCGTATCAACATTGTGATCAAACTTTCTTGCGTCGGCTGAGAACGGATTTAGGATGGGTATCTGGCAGCCTGAGTTCTCTTCACGAGCTACTAGATCTTGGAGGAGTGTTTCAAGTTCCATGTTGATTTCCTTCAGACTTCGATAAATTGATATTGGATGGTTTTGGACGGAAATCCACCGAGTAAACCACTTGGTTAAAATAATGAAAAATAGTCCTAAAATTAAACGGAAACCTATTTTACACCACTTCCTGTAGACTCGCATGATATCGAGTATGTTTGAGAATAACAAAACAAGTAGGTTCCTATCTATGCATAATATGTTATAATATGTACATTAAACTAACAATAATATATTATCTTTAATTCATTACATAAAATTTCAAGTACTTTTTTTCTCTTTTTTTTCTTTCCTCCTAGGAGGATTATGGCGTCACACTTAGTGCATTTGCCAGTGTCATTAATAAAAAAATAATTGTTTTTTCTCCTTCCGGGTAGGCTAAAGCCGTAAAGCCATACTGCCTCGATGACGTTTATAACTATTATGCACAAGGAGGTTCGATACGCTTACCTACGTCAATTTCAATAAAGGAGGTTCTCAATTCGACTATAAATATGTTTTTTTTTTGTATTTATTTTAGGCGATTACTCCGCCAATTCTGAACTGATTTTGATGATTATTTCTGTTTTTTGTTTGGTAGGTAATACTTTAGAGGTGGTCACATATAAATTTTATCGAAATTGGTTCAGTAGTTTGGTTTTTAAATCAAAATTACTAGAAAATATGAAGAAGTCATCCAGGTATTCAAAGTTGAAGTTGGTTGTTTTTTTTTAAAGCTTATTATGGTAATAGACCATCGGGATGTGATCGATTTTTCTCAGTTATGATGTCGCGTTTGTGCCGTAAATCTGAAGCCAAATTAAAGGCAAAGTTCCCTGCAAAATTAAATTTAAATTGTCGATTTGTAGTCAAACAACGAACAACCCTTTTGTTGACTGTCCATTTCAATCAAATTACTTGAAAGGGACAATATCACAAAATCACAAACATAACATGCCAAAAAAAAATAAGAACGTTTATTCCATTAATTCCAAAGTTACCCCTCGCAAAATCAATGCTTCATCAAATTACTATAGGTAATATATAAAGCAAACAAATGTATTATGTTACATACAAATATACCTCTAAATAACTTCTACGATTAAAAAAACGGTAAATAATATTTCTATCGATAAAAAAAAACCGAAATTGGCAATTTTTTTTTTCGGTTATTCATATTACATACTTATTTAGTCACACAAAAAAATTTATGTACTAAAAATAATAATAGATGTATAAAAGTATTTTGGAGAACTTTCACGGTTAAAAAATAATTAATTTAGATACTTTTCGAGTAGGTAATCTAAGAAAAACTCAAAAATCGAAGCTCGACACTTCGGCACGCACAAATCTGCATAGCTGCCATATTTTTTCAACTGACTTCAAAAAAGGAAGTTCTCGATTCAACTGTTTTTTTATTGTGTCACGCAATTACTCCCCCAATTATGAACTGATTTTTTGATTTTCTAACTTTTTTTGTTTGGTAGGTAATTCTTCAGAGGTTGTCCTATACAAATTTTATTGAAATCGGTTTATTAGTTTGGTTTTTAAATCAAAATTACTAGATAATATGAAGATTGATTGATCGCATTCAAAAAATATGCTTGAAACATGGAAAGCGTAGACTTAAAGCGAGCTAGTCTAGAATAGAGTAATGTTAATACTTAATATAATGCAGCAACTAGTACATATCAGCGCATCAGTGCGTCTTTTTCATAGTATAGTCACTGCAACAAGGCAACTCGGAATCGTAATTTGTTACTACGTGTTTGTCGCTGCATCTAGACGCAAACCCTTAGATCAAATATACTTTATCGCAGCGCAAAACAGTCTTTTGTGCCGTCTGTCGCACCCATAAAGTCGTATGTCACGTGCGTCATATCTAACGGGTCTGTCTATTATAATCAAACAAATTTTACTAGATTATAATTATATATTACTTTGAAGACAGGCGGTTTTTTTTTCTTAGTTATTGGCTTTGCACGTTGTGCGTTCTGCCAGTGTCAAGTTTATGAATTTTCAAGTTTCTTTTACTAAAATCAAGTCAAATATGTCATTAAATCACAGCCAGTCACACGAAACCTATGTACCTAATTAAAAACACATAAACAAAAAGGAGATGCCGAGCCGGCTTGAATCTAGATCGAACTTCTCAAAACAAGTTTGTGCTCATTTTGAAACTAAGCTAACCATTTGGTTAGCCTTGTAATATTGAAGAATAATTTATTTTTGTACCCCACATCAATCACTGATTGAAATTATCAATTATTCATAATTGAGCTTGTCACTGGAATCATTAAATAAGTCAATAGTGATGACGGTGACTAACTCAATTTTCAACCATTTACTTCTTAACCGAATTGTCTCCCGAAGCGAAGCCTAAAATGACAAAAATGAGATCTGATGCTTCTTTACTTGGTTTTCTTGGAGGTGTGCATGTGTATACGATTTAACGTGCCGCTGTGGGGAGGAAGCGGCTCCTTTCGCTTCGCCTAGTGTGGCTAAAGTAGCCACTTTAGCCCCGCAGCGGCACGTAAATGCAATTTGTCTAACACTGACAATCCAAAAGTTTTATAATAGAACTATCTAAGTTAGTTCAAAAAATGTTGCTTCAAAAAACGACGCCTCTCCTAATTGGATTAAAACTTGTTCTAGAAGTTATTACTGCTGTTAACCTTAGATTGTTAGCTACAACCAGACACAGACAGTTAAATTTATTTGTTAATTTTGATGAAATACTCTGAACAATGGAGCCATTTAGCGAAGTTCATTACTGATTACGCTGACGGATACTCTGATTGCTTTTTGGAATGACAAAACTTTGATAATTCCCATTATGCAATGTGTGAAATGTATTATGTTCAACATTGGCGCTTCACTTTCACGTCATGTTCAATATACTCGTGGACGGAAGTGAAAATCAGTGATATTATTATAATAGTTTGTAAAGTAAGTTTTTTTATTATTTCGCAGTTGGCGTATTGTATGAAAGTGGAAATTCTTTTAGGGTTCGGAACCCAAAGAAAATCCAACTATACCTTATTATTAAGTCGCCTACCATGTCTGTCTGTCTGTCTGTCTATTCTTTCCGATCTTTACTGACCTACATCTTGTGAATAATACGTAGGTAGCCGGTTGAAGTTTTCACAGCATATTCGATATATATACAAGGCGCATAACAATATAGCATGTTCCAACAAGGATATAACTACTAATATAGTATTAAATAATCTATGACGTATGGTATCATTAAGACATTATACTCGTACAACCGCACCGCACCGTGATCAATTAGTGTAGCGCACCAAGGACGCGACTTTAACTATAATAGAGTGTTAAACAAAACTGGCGCAACTATAAGATGTGAATGTAGTGTGGACATTACCACATAAAGAAATAATATTACTACGTACAATCAACTCACTCCTATATAAAAAAAACTAAATACTTACCCACTTAAATGTTCTTACATAAATCATAATTCAGTGCAAGCTATACGTATACGTATCGAAGTACGTCTATGCTCGTATTCCAACTGAACCGCTTGACTGCGATGGCAGCGTAAATTTATGATTTCGTCATCCGTGATAAGCAGCGTGACAGCAACGAGCGACACTACTGGTTCCTATACAAATGATTTGTTATTCTATACATATTATTATGTATAGGAACAAGTTGTGTCGCTCGTCGATGTCACGTGTCGCCGCAGCTTATCGCCAATGGTGGAATCATCTCTTAACTCTACAAGTGCGCTACTTCGTAGCGCAATGTCAGTGTAGCACGATAAAGTGTGTTGCTTCGTAGCGCGATGTCAGCATAGCACGACAAGTGCATTGCATCGTAGCGCGATGTCAGCGTAGCACGACTAGGGCATTGCATCGTAGCGCGATGTCAGCGTAGCACGACTAGGGCATTGCTTCGTAGCGCGATGTCAGCGTAGGACGAGTAGGGAATTGCTTCGTAGCGTGATTTAAGCGTAGCACGAGTAGGGAATTGCTTCGTAGTGCGATGTCAGCGTAGCACGAGTAGGGCATTGCTTCGTAGCGTGATGTCAGCGTAGCACAAGTAGGGCATTGCTTCGTAGCGTGATGTCAGCGTAGCACAACCTAAATGCATACCTACGGCGAGACGAGTATAATAAAATAAACAAATAGTTCATAAAAATAAGCAAAAAGAACAAAATAAAACAAGCTGTGAAATAACAGTAGTTCCACCAATGGTTGTCGTCGCTAAGAAATTATTTTTTGAATTTTGATTATGTCAACTGAACCGACTGTTTGTACTGATTTATGGTAATAACAATTGTTTGTAATTAATTCCGTTGTTTCACGCCTTTTGTGAACAGCTCCAAAGTTTTATTTGGCTAATGGAAGTTAAATGAAACGGAATTATTGTGATAAAATATAATTCGTTGATGAATAAGCGCCCTGGAATTTATACGCTTTACGTTATATTTTATAAGTAAAAGTGTTTTAATCAACTCCTAAATGTTTTAATTTACTCCTAAGTGTTTTAATAAACTCTTAAGTGGGGTTATTAATAAATTATTATGATGTATAAAATTTATAAGCGATAGGTAAGTAAATAAATTCGTGTAGGCTGAGTGGCCATCCCTAGTGTCCAGAGTTAATGTGCCGCCCTAATGCCTTTATATGCTAAAAAAAGAACTAGGTATGTTAATTGTTTAGGTACTAACATCCTTTCAGTACTCTAAACAACTTATTAATATGCCGCTGCGTAGCATGTGATTTTTTAATGACTGCGAGTAGTATAGTAAAAGTTCTTTGTTTTGATGTACAGAATATGCCCGTAAAAGCTACTAACTGATTAGAACTAACTCTGTATAATATAACGTATATAGCACGTATATACTATACTAGAGGTCACCCGCGACTTCGTCCGCGTACGGAAGAAATTCGGCCCACCCCCAAAATTCACCACTTTAAATCATCCTGAGCAATTTTTTTGACCCCCACAACTCCGCGAACTCTACCAACTCTATCGACTTTATCGACTCTACCGACTCTACCAACTCCCCCCCCCCCCCCCAAGTCCCCCCCTATGAATGAACTACCCAGAAATATTTTTTTATCACTATAACTTTAAAAACAAAGTACTTTCCATACAACATTCCACCCCCCCTTTCCCTTAAATAATCACTGCCAAAAAAAAATTGAAAACAGCAGTTTTTATTTTGGATGAACTATTCAAATCCAAATTTTCGTGACTATAACTCCAAAAACAAAGGACTTTCATACAAACTTCCCCCCCTCCCTTTTCCCTCCTTGGGGGTCGAATTTCGAAAAATCCTTTCTTAGCAGCATCGAGACGAATACACCCTCCAAATTTCTGTACGACCAGCGGTTTGGGCTGTGCGTTGTCTTTCAGTCAGTCAGTCAGGACAGAGCCTTTTATTATATTAGATAGCACAAAAATATACTTTAGTCATACGTCACATAAATGCGATGTTACGTACAGTCATAAAATGGAACGTACACCAACTGACGTAATCGAACGAATAATACAAAGGAAAATGTAATTTTCCTGATTTCCCTCAACATTCACCCACGTAAGTACTAATAAAATTGTCTCGAAATCAGATATTATTCTTTCTTCCTTTCATAAATGATGCTACCTTACTTACCCCACCTTAGAAAAGGAACTTGGTTTTATCATTTTTCTTTGATATTAGAATACTCATCTTGTTAACCCTAGAGTGGTCGCGCGGGCTACAATGTAACTCACACATGCAAAAATCTATTTTACTTAAAAACTAATAATGCCACCCAGTGATCTCTCCTGGTACTTTAAGATGGATAGTTAACGGATGTATCTGCTCTGCTGCTCGAGTGTCGGATGGGTGTGGTTATGTCACAGAAGTCCCTCAAAGATGGCAGTCTTTCCGTGTAACCCACGCGCCCATTCGTGTAAGTTTTTATGGCGCGCCCACTGTAGGGTTAATATTTTTACCTCAGACGGGCATTTTACATCACGTACTGAACAGGGATAAAAGAAACGCTATATTGAGTTCAAAGGTAATTATGATAATACCTTGGTTTTACTATGCGGAGCTACCTCTGACTGATCTGATTGATATACTGAAATTTCAACTGTTTCATCAGAAAGACTATTAAAACTTATTGAAACAGTAGTTTTTTTAGATTTTCCTTATCACCATTTTCCATTTTCCTGACCACGATGGCTAACTAATGAGTATTCCCATTGTGTATGGCAGTCCAATTAGGATGACATTCAATTCGTTGGCATTATCTATGGGGGTCATTCAACTCATCATAATGGATAACTTGTACCCTGAAACCAACCCTGACAACGCGTAAAAAACCGTATTTTTTGACAGAAATTACTTATGGTGGTGAAATGGGGAGTGACATTTTGTATGAAAAGTTTTTGTTTTTCAGGTTATAGTCATGAAAATTGGTATCTGGGTAGTTCATTTAAAATAAAATAAGGTATTTTAAATATTTTTGACAGGGATGACTTAAGGGGGTAAATGGGGGATGACATTATTTTTGGAAAGTTATTTGTTTTTGAAGTTATGGTGATGAAAATTGGTAGTACATTCAAAAAAAATTATAGTGTTTTCAATATTTTTTGAGATGACTAAACACACAACAAGGCAACAGGGTGGGTGAAACTTTCTATGAAAAGTTCTTCGTTTTAAAATTATGGTGATGTTATTGGTCATCGATGGAAATCAAAAAAAAAATTTGTTCGTGTTGATTCAGAGCGTTGTAGAGGTGAAATATGGAGAGGAGTGAATATGAAAAAAAAATATTAACTCAGCGGTATGAAAGATATTTGTGACCGGGGCGAATTTCTACTGAACGCGGACGAAGTCACGGGTGACCTCTAGTACAATTATCACAATTTTTTTTGGCTTTTGTCGTACAACAGAAGTTCCTATATTATATTGTGACATTATATATGGCTCCGAATGTATGACTGGTTAATTAATAATAACCCTGTATATTCGTTACAATCAATCTACGTACGTAGATTGCTCTTTAAAGGTATAAATATAAAGCTTTCCACGAACAAAGTACTTACGTATACTACTTACCTTCTCTAATCCTTGGAAAAGACAAAGGCGTATAAAACAAGAGCTTTCTACTTTGTGCTGTAGGTATAAGGTAGGAAACAGAATGTGCGGCTTTCATGAAGGTGACGCGGAAAATAAATGATTTGAGGTTGTCATAGATTAGACAAGATCAGAGCGCCACGTCTAACAGTTTAGACGAAATATAGCGAAACCAAGATCTTTCAGCTATCTACGTGTTCGTTTAAAAATATCACTTGACCAAACTTAACCGGATTTTTCGACCTATAAGACTTTGACAATGTTTACTTAAGAAATAGTTTTAAAGAGGCATTAATTGTTGTAATCGATTGATGACACAAGCAACACTTATACGATATTCTTAACCTTTATTCTAGTGATTCTAGTAAGTAAGTAAGTTCGTATAGGCTGAGTGGCCAGCCCTAGTGTCAGAGTTAATGTGCCGCCCGAAGGCCTCTGACATGGCTGACGGTTGTTGTTATAGAAACTATAACAAACATCCGGGACCAACACTTTAACGTGTCATCCGACCCACGGTAGCGCTCAGAAATAAATGCCACTCACGGTCACCCATCCGAAGACTGACCGGGCCGTCCGTTATTTAACATCGGTGATCGTTTAGAATCACCTAGACAAGCTACGCCACGAGCGCTACGTGGATTCTAGTGATTTCCTTTCATCATAGTGGTATTTAACCAGCTCGATTGAGTGCCTAATATATCACCAGGGTTAAAAAAACAAAGACAATCCGGTTAATCTTCGGAAGAGAAACCACAATAGTGATAATTACATTTTAGCATTTCTAACCTTGTATAGTAGTTAGTAATATTTTTTTTATCACATCTATTAAATAAACAAAGTAAACAACGCGCGAAATGCATTCCGCCTTCGTTCTTGTAAACTTAATGTTTTATTTTAACTCAGTCAGGCCAACCTTATAGCTCAGTTGGTGATGGCTCAGTTATGTCTGCCTTCAGAGCTGTAGGGCGTGGGTTCGATCCCCACCCAGGACAAAAATGTATGTGACGTACATCGATGTTGTTCTATGTTTGGGTGTAGTATATATTATAAGTATGTATTTACGAAAACAATTGTATATAAGTATTCTATCAGCTATCTGGTTTTCATAATACAAGCTTTGCTTAGTATGGGGCTAGATGGCGCTGTGTGCGTAATAAATGTCCCCCCAGCTCAGTGTATCTTCCTCAATAAAAAGTGAGAAGTGAGTGTGAGTAGTGAGTGTAGAGATGTAATAAACGTAGGTACTATTCTTATTCATAAGTTGCACTTACTTATTTTCTCATAGAGGGTAATTAAAAGTAGAGTGACCACCTCGGAATGAACATTGTTTTTGACCTCGAGTACTTTGAATAGAATTCTACTTTTGAATCCAGAGCGTAGCGAGGGAAAGAAACACTCTCGCCTTGAAAATAGTTGTTTCCTCCTTTGGTTAACAATCTACTAATGTAACCCGTGCCACTACTGTGGATCGGATGATACGTTAAATTGTCAGTCTGTTGTTTGTCCTATAACATCAACCAGTGGCGGATTTACCAGCAGGCTGAGTAGGCTGGAGCCTAGGGCGGCACATTTTAGGGGCGGCCAATTTATATTCAAAATTATTTTGTGTTGTATAAACTTGAATATTCTTATTTATTTATGGAATTGTATGGATTGATCCCCAAGGTGCCTGCCAATGGTGGGGATTATGGCAACCCGTCCCTATTAAAGGGGAGGCCTTCGTCCAGCAGTGGACGCCTTCTGGTTGATGATGAAGCGCAATAAATATGATTTAATAACTTTTACGGAATTTACATAATAATTGTGTATTACTTTACACCGCGTTATTATTTGTACATAATTTTTATTAGCTCAGGAATATACCCAAAAATATTTTTTGTGCAATCTTAACTAAATCGTTGGATTATAAAAATATTCTATGAACTAACCATAGACCTAATATTATAATACACTGACACGAATTATAGAGGTCGGTAGGGGCGGCAAATATGGAATAGCCTACTGGCGGCAATTGTGTAAATCCGCCTCAGACACCAACCATCAAGCCATATCAGAGCACCGGGCGGCAAATTAATCTAGACAATAGAATTAGTAGACGTGCTTATTGTAGATTCGGGATGCGGAATCAAACGCGGCATAATCATAATAAATTTATTACGCAAAATTACGGTGATCATAAAATTATATTTTTATACATACCCACTAATATTAATAACCAATCGTAATATATTAAAATTTTCCCCTCTTAAGAATTCGTAACGAAAGCACACGACCGTCAGTAGGTACTTATCAAAGGTTTCATAAAACCAAAACAATTTGATCTGTGATATTTACATAGTGGCTTTTGGAATCACACAATCGCAATTAGCTTGCACAAATGCACAATCACCATATCTATACAGTCCTACACTTCTCTCCGCGCTAATGATGCCTATATGAACTTATCTATTCAGTCAGGTAGCTCACCATTCATCTTGAATTTTGAACAGTATTGTAAGCATGCTATTTGTACAGTATTGTAAGCATGCTATTTTGTACAGTATTGTAAGCATGCTATTTTGTACAGTATTGTAAGCATGCTATTTTGTACAGTATTGTTAGCATGCTATTTTGTACAGTATTGTAAGCATGCTATTTTGTACAGTATTGTAAGCATGCTATTTTGAACAGTATTGTAAGCATGCTATTTTGTATAGTATTGTAAGCATGCTTTTTCTTATGTGTCTTAATAATAAACGCGGAGTATCTTCGGAATATTTTATACTTCTATGAAATCTGACGTGGTTTTGACACATTTTTGATTTATTTATACGAGATACTAAGTGCGACGCCATAATCATCAGAGGAAAAAAACTGCGTCTTTTGTCTTATGTCTTTTCTTTCTTTGGAATTTTGTAAGTCGGTAAACAAAGGCAAAATACGGATTAACTATTCTGAAGCTACTTAACGTTTATTAATGAGGATCTGTTAGTTTGTTTTAAATCTTATAAAAAGCCTTATTTTTTTTTTAAGGAAACTTAATTCTGTTTCTGTTTCTACTTATTCCGAAACTGTACCGCCTTCCATAATTACCTGACTACATAATATAAATACGGTATTAGTTATATTACACTAATGGTTTTACTAACGGCGTAATATTAAGCCGAGTCTTGTGTGAAGTGATAAGCCACTTGCTCATTAGGATACATCGTTTTGTAGTGGTAGGTCCGCCTGGGGAAGTACCACACTTGCCAGTTATTGAACCGCAATGCAGTAGTGTGCAAGCATTACCGTGTTCCGGTTTGAAGGGCAATGTTACCAGAGAAATTACTGGGTATGAAGAGATTTAACATCTAATATCTCAGAGTGACGAGCGCAGTGCAGTGCGGCGCAGGATTTTGTTCGCAAGTTCACAATTCTAGCACTGCTACTGTTAGTGCTACATTACGCTTACCGCCAGGTGAACGTCTTGCTTGTCTAGTCACTAGAACAAAAAAAAACGCAAGTATGATAATTTATCAATCGATAAATTTAACATTTTCTTATAATTAAGATAAAGAACCCTGCATGCGTTTTATTCGTACCAGATATCATTAAAAAAATATGGTGTACACTCAGTGGAGCTATTCCAAATTTTGAGACTTATGTTCTCAGCTTTATCAAAGGCTTTTTTTTGTCTTATACTTAGATATAATTACATAGCTCAATATATAATTCTGCCAAACTGCAAAGCAGTTTGTACGCAGACATCGACTCTCATATTCATTACTTTTTTACTACGAGTATGTACGAGTAGCTAATGACATTTTACCGAATAAATAAGCTTTTAACTCAATGTAATATGTTAACTCATAGGTACATATGTTATTTCCATAGGTATTCTATTTAACAGAAGATTTTTAAGGCTAATTTAAATTTGGTTATAAATTGTTTCTCAAAATGTTCTGGTAAATCATTGCATAAATTTATAAACTAGGCACCAGCCTTTTTCTCGTCGTTAATTCCTAGCGTGGATAACAAGCTTCTCATGGACTGTCTCTTGAGCAACAAACTACTTTAAGTAACATTTGTTGATGTCTAATAAATTTTCATTTCATTTTATTATACTTAGTCGTAATAAAGAAACGTGGTAGAACTATGGCGTGGCTGAAAAACAAAAACCACTTACCGTGAGTGTTGCCTGAACAAAAATATTGAACATACATTTTATTTATAAAGAAGGGAATAAAATTCTAGAGTTTCATTTTTATCTAATTCAAATCATACATACATTATAATGAAAATTCAATTAAATCAAAATTATAATTAAAACTACTTATGTCAATTGAAATTAATTAATTAGTTACATTATGAAAAATGTATATTACTTAATTGCGAACCGGAAGACGCAGCGTAGGAAGGCCTCCCACTAGGTGGACCGACGACATTGTAAAAGTCGCGGGCAACCGGTGGATACAAATGGCAGGTTGTCTAACAGTGTGGCGGTCTAAGGGGGAGGCCTTCGTTCCGCAGTGGTCGTCTCCGGGCTGATGATGAATATTAATTGTGCAAAAAAAAACATGAAATAAATCAATACATTCCTATCTTATTCTATATTTAGGCTTGGATCCGGAATGCTCAATGTGCATCCTTGTCCAATGCTGCATTATTATTATTGTATTTAATTACTTAACATATTTTTCGTTATGACGGCGTGAATTGGGTACGGATAAAAATAAACCAACCTGTTATGCGAGCCTAACAAAGTCGAGCACTGGTATCTTAGCCTTCGTTTCCACCAGACATGTGCAAGGTAGCTGTCCACCAATAAAATCGCAAGGTAAGGAATATAAAACGACCCAATATTGGTAGATTTTTTCGGATCAATCTCAGTAGATACAGGGGCCAGATCCACGATGGATCTAGTGTTTTATTTTCTCATTGGACCTGTTTTCAAAGATGTGATACAAAATGTATCTGATGAGTTTTTTGTTCCCGGTAGATCCATTTTTTTATAGATCATTTTTTTGTAAATTTTGATGGATCTAGTGTTACACTTTTTTCCATATTATACAGTTTTGAAAACTGTGGATCTAATGAGAACCTACCCGTAAAATTACTGGTCCATACGACAGTATTACAATATAATATAATATCCTTTGACGTCGGGTGAAGCCGCTGATCGCGGTGAAAAAATGTGTTTTTTTAATCATTTATTTGGACGCATGTACTTAACTAATTTACAGTTATTTATTTTAGGCACCGCTTAGCTACTTCACAGATTTCTGGTGTAAACGCACCCTTACGCATGCCGTAATGTGTGAAGTGCCATAGAGCGTAGAACGTTAATACCTACTTAATACCCTGTCAAATAAGCACGGAAAGGGAGGCAGAGGCGCGTGTCACTTTAATCTCATAAGAGGAACTATAAGTATAAGTAATATACGAGTACATTAGCAAATTCCCTCAGTTTACCCTGCGATCTTACAAATACAAGAGGCTCGATTTCAAACTATTGCGTTTAATTTATGTACATAATTTTCTTTATGTTACTTTTTACGCTAGGTGTACACTAGGAGTGGAAAAGCTACACAATGATTTTATTGGCATCTTATATATTATGTAGTTTCAAGGGCAAATTTCAATAACTTTTTGGCAAATAATTCTTGGCTAAATTTAATTTAGTAAATTGTCAGCCATGATCGTCCCACTGCAGGGCAAAGGCCTCCCTTCCCTCTTTCCACGCTTCACGGTTGAAAGCTTTTGTAATCCAGGGAGTCAAGCTAGTCTCGTCATCGTTTTTTGGGCCTGCCGAGGGGTCTTTGGTGTTCGGGGTCCACATTGTTGTGGTCTTGGCCCACAGGTCTTCTTGCATGCGTCAGATGTGCCGGGCCAATTCCATTTCAGAGTGCCGGCTCTTTGCCCAACGTACAGAGTCAGTGCGTCTTTGTTTTGGAGCGCAGTGTTGAGTTCCTGACTCGGTCGATTAGTTGGCTAAATTATTCTTTTTTAAGTTTGTTTGATTCCCATTAATAGAGACATTAAAAATCATGTTACTGGACACAATATTAATAATATGGTTACCCAGCCACCTTAGCTAGCCTTAGTACCCTAGCTTAAGATAGATTCAAATTAGCTAGATTGTTATTAAATTAAGGTGAGGTTTTACACTTTTACACGCTTTTACACTAGCAAAACTTTTTTTTGGCGCTTGGCAAGCGTGGGGATTATGGCAACACCTCCTTATCAAAGGGGGAGCCTGGCTAAAGGACTTGTATCCAGTGCCAATAAAAAAAAAAAAAAAAAAAAAAGGGGGAGACTGAGTTTTGGCGGGAACGCGAGAAAATCATGTCGCTGCATTGTGTTATCTTCCAAAATTTGAGTTTTTTCGAGTGTTAATGCATAAAAATGGTGGCGTTTTATTCATTAAGTGCAGATTTAAAAGCAAAAGTGTGTGCAAGTGATATAATGTAGTGAAACGTGTCTTCTCGTGTTGTTTCCAAAACTCCGAAGAAGCTTCAAGTAAAGTTGCCACGACTTTACTAGGGCATGATTGGACTTGACCATGACTTACTGTGTGTGACTTGGAGTGTGACTACGACTCATTTACTTACATTAATTGGAGAAAGATGCAAGAAGGATCGATGAAGAAATATGTATTCGGCTGAAGGACTAGTATCCATGGCCAGGAACTATTAAAAACAACAACAAAGGGGAGCCTTCATCCAGCAGTGGAAGTTTTCTGGCTGATGGGTGTGGTGGGTGAGGCTTTAAAAAGCACCATAAAAGAAAATAAAATGTTGTCAAATAAAATAAATGTCTACTCTATCTTGAAACGGTAACCAACTGAACAGACGTAATTACTTAGGCATTAACTCTAATCATTATATAACGTAAAATTGATTTAGGAACTATCAAAATTTCAAGCAAAAAGCTATTATACTTCATCAAAACTTTTTAAACTTTTACCAGGGATCCGATAAATCCGGGCAATATGGAGTTGACGTGCTGTTCCGAACTCATAGAAGCATTTTACTAAAAGCTGAAAAGCTGCTGTGTATTATAAGCCATTAGAATATTAATTCAACAGGGATCAGTATCCGGTTACCGGTTTAATTAAACAATAAATATCTGAAGATGAAAATACGGGAGCTAACCGACGCGTATTGTAAGGTGCAAACTTCGATTGAAGACAAAGATGATATTGAACCACCATGCTCTACATCTAAAACTCTGATAACAGCCTGCAGATTTCTTACTGTTTTCGTCCGTTTTATGTCACCACTTATTTTCCATTTTAGCCTTATCCTATTGGCTTAGCACTGCTATTTGTTTGAGAGGTAAATCATGACTTTATTTAATGCCACTCTTCTAGATGGCTCTGCGTGAAATGACCACCATAAAATAAATATTAAACCTAAAAATACTTATTAATTTAATCTGTAACATATAATTATAATTATTTAGCCGTTTCAATATAATATTAATCTCAAGAAATAAATTTTGTATTTACCTGTAAATTGACAATTAGTAATATACAAAAATAATTTGAGCAATAACAAAAATATAAAAAAATGGGTGATATAAATAAAAATATATCACCCTTAATCCTTACAAGTACTGATTTGCCACGTGTTGCATCCCTATACGAGGCATCCACAGAACGTGTTGACTCCTCAAGCGCTCTGCCATCCCGGTCATTGTCAATTTACAGGTAAATCAAAATTATTGTGTTTCATATTCATATTATATACCAAGAAGACCATCAGGTCAGGTCTATACAGCCCTACCTAAAGCTTTAATTAAGTGCTAGAACAGATTTCCGCGTAAAGAATTTAAATATAAACCGCACCTAAAAACTTAAATTTCACTTAGTTATTCGTTGCTTAAGGCGCGCAATATCCGGTGCTTTGTTAAATTTGCCTTATTTGCCTGTACGTATGGGTAGTACTCGACGGAGACAAATACGAACCCTTCGACGTGTTTAGTATTGTAGATATGACTACTGTACGAATGCTCCCGCTGTACGAATGCTACCTGCTCTCCCCTACCGTGTAGCACATGAACACAGAATTTAATATAATGAACACAAGGTTCCTAATCGCACTGGTTATAGACATACTGATTAAAAATATAGTAGAATCACATATTGTAAGGATATGCTTCCTTACGGGTACCTATTGACTTACTATTTTATAGGTAATTCCTGTGTTTAGCTTCCTAATAGCTGAACATGCTTGAATAACACACTTTTATGTATTACTTTTCTTTATTTGGATAATGTTTCTCACATCTCGTTTTTGAGGCATGATGTTCGTCTTAGAATAGGCCCTTGTAGAAAGTTAGGTGCCTTCTTTTACCTTGTATGTTTAGGGCAAGCTGTTATAATTTTCCTTCTTTCGTGTTCACACGATTTCTCAAGCTAGGAACCAATGTTTTCCTGGTTTGTCGGCATACGGGCGTTCTTTGGGTCCGTATGCTGAATCTTTCATGCTCTTCTAGTGCCGGGATCGACGCTTTCGGATTAATTTTGGAAATAATAAATTTTCCTGGTACCTCTTCGATCTGCATGAAACTTACATCGATCGGAGAGCGAATTTTTGTGATTCTTCTGGTGTAGTTAGATTGTGAAATAACTTATTGGTTTTGCTTGAATATTGGTTTAAAATTAGGTAAACAAAGCGCTGTCAATCTTGACAGTTGTCAAATTTGACCGTCTGTAGTTTCCATGTAGTTTCGTGAGTAGAGGTTTGCCTGGAAATCTCGACTACATGGAGTATTTTTGGGTAAGGTCTTTTATATTATTAATAGGACTTCTCCGCTCTGTGAACAAAATTTCAGGCTGCAGAGAATTTTAGAAATGGCTCTAGAATACTTTCAAAATCCGTATATAAGGGAGACTTCCATCCCTGGTGCGGGATTCTGTTTTTGGATTCTGATTCTACAACTACTACTGAGATCAATGATACTTATGCCCTAGGGGTTATCGTGATTAAATTTAACCCAGTCTTAATTTTTGGACGAGTTGGTCCGATTTGATCTCTTACTGGGCAAACCTTAGGCCCTTCATTGTTCCTTTTCTTTTCTCACCACAAATTATTTCAGATTCCCTAGACGGTTGCCAGCTCCAGTTCTTGGGGAACTCTGCCCCAAGACCCGTATTCCTGCTTCGGGGAGCTGAAACTCCGAGCAACCCTGGTGTCCTATGTCGTGCCTACTTCTGGTTGCGAGAAATACAAGCAAATCTGGTGTCCCATGGTTGTGTCTGCATCTGGTACAGAAGCTCTCCAGTGAACGTGTCGGCTTCTGGAAGCTTCAAGCAATCTCTACTGCGGAAGTCTTCATGGTGGCTAGATTTCTTTAATAAAATATTCTTCTTTTGACTTTCGATATTAGGGATCCGTAAGGTTACCACTTCCATATAGGAAATTATCAGTATAGGCTAATTCTTTAAAACACTAGGTAGGACATCTATTTTACAACAAGAGAGAGATTAAAATTCTTATAACCTATACTTTCTTTTATTTAAAACTGCACTTCATTACAATATCTTGTGCATACGCTGATGACGAGTATTTTTAGATTATCGAGTTTTAATTAACAGCCGACGAGCTTTTATTGGAACGATTTGAATCGGGGACGATTCGGAAATTGTGGTATTATACGTACTATTATATATTAGGATTATACTACGTGTTAATGGAGAGATGATGACAGTTAAATGAAAATAATATAATTCAAACCTCGGGCTGGTGTGCATTGAGAATGTCCTTTGTCCAGGACAGAAGACTCCAAGGAACAGAGAGAGAGATAGAGACAGAAATAGGGGATTAGAAGATTTAAAATCGCTGAATGTTGTTATGAAAATTGTAGTCGGTGAAATTGCTGAGAATAACAATATAATTTTGATCTATACAAGTTTTGTAACTACAATTAGGATTCTATGTTTTGCCCAGTTTTATGAATGAATGTTCGGATCGAAGTTTTTTTTTCTAAACCTCTGTAATGTTATTCTCAGTAATTTCATCGATTGCTTTTTTCATAACCTTAAATCAGTGATTTTATACATTCTAAAATGTTGAAATGCGGTAGCGAGATAGACTCCTATAGCTCTCCAACTATACACAATTTATATTAAGGGCGTTGGTTTAACTACCGGAACTCTTGTGAACAGAAGCGTCATCTGTAAATGTCATGATTACAAGCGAAAATTAATTAATTAATTCATATTATTTTTCAAGCCCGTATATTAATATCCACCAAGATTTCAGAATGACAAGAACGTAGCATTATAAATAAAGATGTTTGTTTTATTTCAACTTACTTAATTACTCATGTTGACTTAAATCGATAAATATGCTCTGCCTCCACTCCACAGAAATTTAAATTATTTTTTTCCTATTCTTTAAGTCATCTAGCACGTTATCACGTCGGTAAACATTTAATACTCGTAAGCTACCAAAGAAAATAAATCCTGGAATAAATAACCAAAATTTAAAAATGGGTTAAAACGATATCGCTCTAGTGCGTGCGTCCACGCCCCGCTTCGCACAAAACAAAACGCAAACACAAAAAAAAAGCAAAAGCAAAGCGGACGAACACGCGTCGAGCTTTGTTTACACTCCTTGAAAAAGGTCACTGAATGAGACCGAAACGATAGTCAGAGTATCCAACTTAGTTTAAGGGGGCGACTAATGCCAAAAGTAAGTAATAGGTGTAGTTTTAAACACATAGTTTAATGATAAATAACGTAAATATTCAGATAAAAAAAATACTACAGGTAGGGGAAAAACTTAAAGAAGCCGACTGACCGAATAGAATTTTGTAAAATAATCTGATTTATTAAAAAATAAAAATACAAATTACCAACAAAAAAAACTGTTTTAATTTAAATGCTCTAAATTATCAGCGACAGCATCACATTATTTTTTACGAATTACATAGCCATACTAATGTTTTAGCACAATAGCCGTTTATTTATTTAATTTCTTGCCTACGTTTTGAATAATTAAATAAAATCCCACATAAATTGCTCAAAGCCATCATCATCATCAATTGTATCATGCGATTTTCGACTCTAAACTAATGTAAGACGCGCGGGGGAAATCTGATATTTTTCTGGCATTAGTCGCACTCTTAACGTGAGTAATTCTGTATAAATAAAACAAAAAGGTGTTAAAACCACGCCAGTTTTGCTAGTAGGCATAAAACGGATGCTTTAAAAATGTTTACACTCATCCTTTAATTTCCAATTACGACCTGCAACAGTGGAGATTCATACTACGTTTTTTTTCCGCTAGGTGCCGCATCGTTGACAGGCAACGGTTAATCTCATACAATTTGTTGTTTTTTGTTTTGTTTTTGCAGAGAACATTTTATGCCGAGGCCACACATTGGCTATTTTGCCGAATAAAAAGGGATGCACGTATACAGGCTACATAGTTGCGTCCCTTTTTATTCCGCTAATATAGCCAATGTGTGGCTTCGGCATTAAAGACTAGTATTACCAGGGAGAATCTGCATATTACAGTATATTGTACAGCAATCCTTTGCCTTGCTAATTAAAGCTCTATTCAACGTAAAATGTAAACAACTATCTAACCTACAAATCTATTTTCAGTCGTAAACAGCTGCATAGCTTTGCTTAGTATGGGGCTAGATGGCGCTGTGTGTAATAAATGTCCCTCCCAAATTTTTATTTTTTTATTTATGTATTCTTAAAACAAGGTACAGTACCCAGTATTTTTCCTTAGATTAGATTATAGACAACGCTCCCTTCAAAAGCAGATATATATAAGCCACACCCGGACCGTCACTGGCGCCTCCTGCAAAAATGTTTGCCTGTGGAACCTCATTCTCGAATCATCACTCTCGACGCGGGATGAAAAACATTCCAAGAAATGCGCAGGGTTCATCCTAAAAACCTAAAACCTATAAGCCAGAAAACGTCCACTGCTGGACGAAGGCCTCCCCTTTAATAGGGAGGTGTTGCCATAATCCCCACGCTTGGCAGGCGGTTTGGGGATCGTAGAATGTTCACCGCCGTTAACGGAGAGGACGCTGCTGCCCTCCGGTGGTACTGGTTGCAGTATTAGGACATACCCAGGGTTCATCAATCTGACATAATTAGTTCGGATCAATTCCCAATGGCTGAGCAAATACGCTCCATTTCCTACAAGGAATGATATACAATGTAAAGGTTTATTGGTGACAACAGCAACGACAGCGTAATTAAAAGATACAATAGTAAAAATATCATTTTGAAGATAAGTGGATCTAAAATTTAAAAGAAACAAGTAGTTTTAAAATAATTTCTAAGCTATATACCAATAACCCTGTATTCGTTTTTACTTACAAGATATAAATTATGTAGCAACTTACAAAATGACAAAAAGGTTGGACAATACTAAAAGGTTTAATTATACCTAATTAGGTATTCATCATTATGAACAACTTTTACTATGGGGCCATCCAATTATGTGACGAACATAAATGTTTGTTCTGTGTCTGGGTGTAGTATGTATTATAAGTATGTATTTACGAGAAAAAAAAATGTTTATAAGTATTCTATCAGCTATCTGGTTCCCATAATACAAGCTTTGCTTAGTATGGGGCTAGATGGCGCTGTGTGTAAGATGTCCACCAATAATTATTTTTATTTTTATTTATCCTTGAAATCGGGAAAAATAAGTCCTTCGTGCAGAAGTGGATGACTTCTGGCTCATACCACAATTTATAAAAGTAAAGAAAAGTTTTATTTCTGGCTTTGCACTAATTTTCCAATCAGCCAACCTTTCATTGCCCGACAGTGTAGAATAGAACTTACAGTCTGGCAGTAGGTACAAGTTATTACTAGTGGCATCCCGTGGAATTTCTCCCACTTTTCATTTAGAAAAAAATACCGTATTTTCGATCTTATCACACTCTGTATTTTTGCCAATAATAAGTTGAATTGCGACAGGTATTTGTGTAGATATAATATTAATTTGTTATCAATTTTTTTTTACTGCTTTACAAGTTATATGCTAAAGTAGCATGTGGCAATACTTATCAAGTTTCATCGATTCAAATCAGTAAAAATTATTTTGAGACCAAACACACATATGCTAGGGCTTCACCTGCGTGACGCTTTACGTCCATTTATCGAAGTAATTAGCATGCAATAAATGACGCATGAAACAATGCGCTACATGGGAGGCCACACTATCATTTGACTTTGAATATCGCCTAACGTCTAGCGACGTTAATAATGCCACTAGCCTATTAGCGCGCTAACATCCGGCCATATCTGCGTACTGTATCAAATACCGCGCTAAATAATGGCATTACACGCAGGTGAAGCCCTAGCATAACTGAGAAACTAGCAAATAATATTGTCATAGACGTACCACAGAATTTACTTTTGTAGTTTTTCGTTGTGCGAATATAGATTATGTACAAGATAGACATGCAAATGCTCACTATGAACATAATTATTTTAAAATTAAGGAAGTAAATGTTATGCTGTCGGAATGGGCACAGTAAAGTCACCGGAGTTTTGTATGGCTCGTAGCTTAACAATTAAACCTTTTTTTTACCGGTTATAAAGTAAGAAAATACTTAAATAGACCTTTTTTGAGCCTACAGTGCTGACCTCGTGGGTCAATGTAGCTACCAGGGGGGTCGCCGCGCCGTAGAGGTACTAGAAGCCAAACACTCTGCCTCAACGCGTCCCTGCTTAAACATGGTGTCCATAGGCAAGTAATCTATGACCGCCGCAAGCATCTGTTTTTTCACACGATATCAACGCGAGCCAACCACTGAACTAACTGTTTATTATCCTGTACTTCGCATTGTAAAGTGCCGCCGCCGCAGCCGATGTACAAACAGTCAGTAATTGAACAAAATACAATGGTTATTGAACGTTTATTATTATTTCCCGCAATAACGCGCGTCCATTTTATATGTTTGTGTGCTAGCAGCGCACGACGGTTTTACCGGCTATTCTGAATTTTTACAAGCTTTTATGATTTATTTTACGTCTTTGCTTCTTTATTTTTAGGGTAACAGTTTTGGATTTTTTGTTATGACACTAGCTGCTCCCCGTGGTTTTACCCGTGGTTCCTGGAATTAAAAGTAGACTATGCTTTAATCCAGGGTTTGAGCTACCTCTATACCGAATTTCATCCAAATCAATTCAGTTTTTTTACGTAAAAGAGTAACAAACGTCCATACCTCCATACATTCAAACTTTCGCGTTTATAATATTTTAGGATTTTGTATAGTATCTATGTAGCCCAGCCAATTCTCGAGGATTTAGTTGACAGGTTTAAACATAATACAAATACTTAAAAAAAAACTCTAGATGAAATATTTGGCCAGTTTCTTTAGTTATAAAAATCAAACTACACAACCAATTTTGATAAAATTTATCTAAGACCAATCAGAAAGTACTTATTATATCCTTACCGTCATATGCATAAAACGCTAAAACAATTATTTCAAACCTATTTTAGTTAAAAAGTGTTTTGTCAAATTTCTTTAGAATTACGATTTGAGTTTGAAAAAAAAGACAAAACACTTTTTAACAATAAAGGTTTGAAATACGTTTTAGTGTTGCATAAGACGGTTTATATATAATAATAATAAGTACTATCCAAAATAATATACAATGTGTAACAAAAAGGTTCAACAATACTGATGGGTATGTATGAACTCATCATTATGAACAACTTTTACTATGGGGCCAACCCTGGTATCGCGAAAATAAAATCAGCTGTTCCATACAAAAAGTTCATTGACCTTGGACAAAATGTATGGAACAGCTGAATTTATTTTCGCGATTACAGGATTGGCCCCATAATAAAAGTTGTTCATAATGATGAGTACATACATGCCCTTCCGTATTGTAGAACCTTTTTGTTACACATTGTATTAAAAAAAAACAATTGGATTTATACAGCTATTTGTTTTGTTTGACGGTGCCATGACGGTGGTCTGAAATAAAAAAACCAAAATACTTACAAACGTTTTGAGAACCTTTGAAGTCTGTTAGACCATAGTAGTCATCATCATTATGTTGAAGAAAGCTGACATGCTCTTTTAGAAGTTGATTTCAAAACTACTTTCTTTGCTCTGTATTTGTGGCTTCCATACTCAATGATCGATGATTATTGTGCCCTAAGCTGTTTAAGCTGTTTCCATGATAGGCCCTGGACAAACATACTGTAGTTCATACAAGGAGGTAAAGGCAATTTGTACCACTAGACCACCTGCGTACGGTAAATGTCCTAAACCTTTAGATTCCTTCCGCGAAGCCATCGGTAAAATATTGAGTGAAATAGCGGACGGAAATTTGAACAGTTGCTTGCATGTTTTATTTATAGATAGAACAATCTTTTAATAATTTTTATTTACTGCAAGAAAAAAAATACAAATGGTCCCTCATCACTAAAAGGTTAAGAACCACTGCTTTAGCTGGTAGACCTACCTAGGCGAACTCTTATAAACAAGACACAAACATGTACGACATTGTAAAACGATACACCTAGTAAATAATAGGTAACCTGATACCGACACATCAAAGCATTTTAATTCCTTTGAGTAATGGAACCCTAAATTAAGATTCAGTAAATGTTTAGTTTAATCAGAGCAAAACTCCTTTAAGGAAAACCTGTAGCTATTGATAAACATTAAACCTCTCAGGGGAATGGAACCGTCAACTCTCCTTGTCAATTAACCCAATAGACGAGTTCACCACAAAGCTAATATATATCCCAGATAGAATGTCATGTCAGTCCCAGACTATGTCCGACCTCTGACAAGTAGCGAGCTATATAGCTAGAATCAAGTTGAACTGTGTTAAAAAAGAGGAGCCAATGAGAGGCGAGGGTTAGTTTGTTATTTGACTACACAAAAATTTACTAAATAGGCTTTTAGCAGTCTATGTAAGTAGGTATGTATTTATTTAAGTAATATTTAAATGTAAGTATTTATCCATTCTTTCGTATTTCTTAAACTTCTATTAGACTAATGAGATGTATATGAAAGCGTCTTATCATTCTGCGTACCCTGGGGTAGGTATTATTATGATATTTTAATAATTAATCAAATGTGGCGATTACTACCTAAACTCGCGTCTCAATTAAAAGTTAACACATTAACTCAGACACTAGGGCTGGCCACTCAGCCTATACGAACTTACTTTAATAAAAAAGTTGAGGCAGATATACTTCGTGGTTGGTATCAGAAGAAAAATATCTTTACAATACAACTTTATTGCACACCAGAAATATAGAACCACTTACAACTAATCAGGGTACATTATCTTTATGCACCTTTCACCTTTCTTCTCCATATGCACCACTTTAGATAAACCCTAGCTTTTTAAAAAGTCAATCCCAATATCCATTTTCATCACTATAACTTCCAAAACCAATAATTTCCTTACAAATCTTCTTCCCCCATTCAATGGTGATTCATTCAGTGGTGAATATGGGGAGGAAAATAATTAGAAATTTACTCAACGGTATGGAAGATACGAGAATTTGCGAGCGGGCGATATATTTCCGTACGCGGACGAAGCGCGGGACCTCTAGTATGTACATAAACGAGGATTCCACTTTAAGCGTGTTTTTTAAGCACCAAAGAAAATAATACAACTATATTCCACTTCGAGTGCCAATAAAATTGTAGCTTAGTGCATTAAGCCTGAATTTTTTTATTCCACTTGCTCGCATGGTAGATTCTAGTGATGTAGTAGGTTATAGGTCTTTATAGGTTATTATGAAAACTGACGTGGTTTTGACACATTTTTATTTATACGGGAATACTCACGTTTAATTAAATCGGATACTCCGACTATAGTTTCGATCATATCCGGTGACTTTTTTCAAACAGTGGAAACAGTAGAGCCCGTCGCGTGCAGCTGCGTCCTGCTTATCTAAGCAGGACGCAGCTAATACCCTAAACCCTGCTAAGCAGGACGCAGCTGCACGCGCGTCGGGCTCTGTTTTCACTCTTTGAAAAAGGTCACCGGATGTGATCGAAACTATAGTCTTTATAGGTTGTCGTAGGTGCTTTTTTCTTTCTTGTAGAATACTCAATTTTGGGCAACAATTGGGCAGGTTATAAGAATTGTATCAGTAACCATAATTATATTGCAAAACTGGGAAATTAAGGTTAAAACCACAGGATATCTTCGTTTGTTTTGTTTCATTCTCTGCAGATACCGCTTAAAACTTCAAACATTTGAAGGGTGCTTATAAGTTCAAAGTGCGAAGGAGCATTTATTTAAGCGGATAGGCCTATTGTTCGCTTTAACGACGAACTTTAAAAAGACGCGGAGAAGAAACATCGTCGGATGTTTCTTCTCCGCGTCTTCTCAAAGTATAATGGGTAGGAATTTCGCGATATTCTTTGATATTGGAACATGAGGCACTCCTCGTGTTTTCTATCGCTGATTTGACGCTGCTTATTTGGTCGAGCTGCACAAACAGTGCAAACAAGGCTAACCATGGATTACCATGTTTTAAAATCTATAATAGTACATCTTTATTGTACATCATAATATTATAAAACAACTAATCAGGGCACATTATTCGGCAGTACCGACGGCAGCCTTATCACATTAAGCTATTTCTTCCAGACAATATTTGGATAAAAAAGTTTAAGAAACGAAGGTAAAAGGTGAAGGTTCAGTGGTTTAATAAATTAATATTACAAGTACAGATAGGTATCTACATTTTTTTTTTAATAATGCTAAACACAATCAATATTCAATTCAATTCAATTCAATCAATCAGGATTAGTTCTAACCAGTTAGCATCCTTTTAAGGGTATATTTCGTACATCAAAACAAACAACTTTTACTATGGGGCCAACATAGAAACTGTCAACAAAATATCAGCTGTTCCATACAAAAAGTTAATCGACCTTGGGCAAAATGGAACAGCAGTTTTTTGGGTTTTTAATGTCAAAATTTAAATGTCTCATCATTCTGTCATTTTAATGTCTTTTTGGCCTCAAAGTAAAAGTTGTTTGTTTTGATGTAGAGAATAGGCATGCCCTTAAAATAATGCTAACTGATTTGAACTAACCCTATACATATTTATATAAGTACATACGAGTATAAACGCAATAACGTTCATTCAAGCTATTGACTTCTGTCTGTGACTGAAAAATTCATTTTTCCGCTTTGACCCTAATCACAAAAAACAAACTCATAGTACCTACATTCACGAGCGTGAACTATACCAGTATATTCATGGCACGAGGGCGGTATAGATACTCAGTCAATAGGTTTTGTTGGTATTAATGCATTGGATATGTGGGAGCCGGGAAACCAGAATGTAAATTAGCGCCTGAATGCTATTAGCTACTGTGTAGACTGTTAATTGGTAGTGGACCTGGTTATTAATATTGTCACTATTCATATAATTATTGATGTTAGTAATGCGGATCCACACTGCGTTTTTTTACCGCTAGGTGGCGCATCGTCGACGTGGCCATAGTCAACTGTCAATATCATACATTTTGTTGTTTTTTTTTGTTTTTGCAGATAACATTTTAAACGCTCGCATTACCAGGGAGAATCTGCATATACTGGTTTGTACTGCAATCTTTTGTCTTGCTAATTCAAACTCTGTCCGAAATCAAACGTAAACAACTATTTAACGTACAAATGTATTTTCAGGCCGTCAACAGCTGTATAGATTCTTAACTTAAAACAAGGCACAATACACAGTATTTTTCCTTGGACTAGATTATCGATAACGCCTTCATTAAGAGCAGATATATCAAGAAAACATATATTTTTCCGCATTCGGATCGCCGCTGGCGTCACCTGGGTTTTTTTTGCCTGTGGAACCTGATTGATTTTCAGCTACTCGTCATGATCGTCTTCATGGTCGTTCAGCTTATTCAGCCCTCTGTGAACCCTTTTCTCTCTTCTTCCCTCTATTGCCTCTTATTATCTCTATTCTTTATCTAAGTCTCTCCATCTTTCTCTCTTTCCATCTCAATGTATCTATGTTTCTGTGAAATAAATGTTTTGAATTTGAATTTGAAGCGTTTATCTTTTTCAGGTGCTTTCACTGAACTTTCGGATGTAATTCCGCCACCACTAAATTAGTCTCCCGGGGTTGCGCTTACCACCACGTGGCTACCAGTCCAAACCAAAGCCAAGACCAATATAAGTCCAGTCCAAGACTTGCTCCAACTTCCAACACCACATCTGGCTAAATCTGGCTACCAACTAGCTAAATTCAAATCAGCTCATAGCAAGTAGGTACTTTTGTGCAATATAAAAACCTGTTTTAATACACATCCCGTCATCTATCGTTTCTATTTTAAGTATCGGGAAAAGTAAATACGCGGGACCTGCTAGTCAAATATAAATGTCCCTTTACTTATCGTGTTTACGTAGGAAAGGAACACACGAAAACCCCAAGTCCGGTCCCATTAACATTTTACCTTAAAAAACAACATAATAAACGTTAGCATTATGACGATTTCATTTGTTCCTCTTGCCTTTGTTTTGGAATCCCTTTGCGCGACGTTGGAATATCCTTTCCTCGGCGCGACTCCCGACCACAAAAATAAGTGAAATCGTTGAATGAATATGAATAGAGAATGCGCTTTGATGTTTTAAGCTGGGTGGAAGAGCGTCCTATTGCACCGCTGAAGAGCAAGATCCTATCGTTGTCGAGACTCTGTCTTAAGAAGATTGTACGCTTCGTTATCTGACCTAGGTATAATGGCAGTGGCGGATTATCCATAAGGCAAACTAGGCACGTGCCTAGGGGCGTGAGGTTACAAACGGGTGCGGGCGGAAATTTTTAAACGAAAATCCATCATCTTCAATTTGTTTATGATATTACCAATAACTACACATACATAAAGTCAGGTCTGCTTTACTTGTAACAATTTGCAAGACAATATATGGGCGCCAGATTCCAGAGGGGCGCCAGGTTCCAGAGGGGCGCCAGGTTTTAGTGGAGCGCCGAGTGGGTACTAGCCTAGAGCGATGTCGACATTTAATCCGCCTCTGTATAATGGATTGTATCTTTTAACTGTAATAGGAAGTTAACTCAAAAAATATGACACATTTGGTATCAAATAGTAGAACAACTGTTAAAGTGGAAAATTAAAGGGGTCCTACAAAATTTAACCCAGTCTAGAAATAGCTTCATTATCACTCAAAGAGTGTTTTAATATAAGTTTTCACGATAGAGTAATAACAAACAAAAACTTGTATTGGATCCAGACTGTAAAATGTAAATTCAGTGATTTTATTATTTTATATTATTTTATTTTTTTACTAGAGACTTCGCGACTTCGTCCGCGTGCGGAAGAAATACGGACCGCTCCCAAAATTCTCCACTTTTCTCAGTAAACTCTACTTACTCTACCGACTCTACCAACTCTACCGCTTCCAACTCCCCCCCTCACTTCCCTTCCTTTGAATGAACTACCCATATACACATTTTCATCACTATAACTTCAAAAACAAAGAACTTTCCATACAACATTCCATCCCCCCTTTCCCCCCTCCCTTAGCCCTAGCTTCCCTTCCCTTAAATCGTCCCTGTGGATTTTTTTTGAAAACAGCTATTTTTTTTGAATGAACTATCCAAATCCAAATTTTCGTGACTTAAAGTCCAAAACTAAGGACTTTCATACAAACTTCCCCCCCTTTTTCTCCCCCTTGGGGGTCGAATTTCGAAAAATCCTGTCTTAGTACACCCCTCCGCATCGAGACGAATACACCCTCCAAATTTCAAGTCTGTACGACCAGCGTTTTTGGCTGTGCGTTGTCTGTCAGTCAGTCAGGACAGAGCCTTTTATTATATTAGATAGAAGATAGATGTTCGACCAAGCAAAATCTTTGGCTTCAATATTGTGAAAATATATGAGCATGGAAGTGAAAAAAGCCTTAAGGCACAAGTACATAAGCGTACTTAACAGAACGGTAAGCATTCTTCGAACCGGTCCACCGCTCCCAATTTCCATCTAACTTTATTAATTAATCAAGTGTGTACTCACTGCTTATCAAAGAGATATATTCATAATCTGTATAAAGCCAGGTACACAAGGAGCCATTACCGTTACAGTAATACGTGTGTGCTCTTTAATGACCAAGGGCTCAATTTATATCATACGCATGAGATGAGAAAATAATAAAGTGATCGTAGTGGTCTTTGTAGAGTCCGCCTGGGGAAGTACCACACCTTTGCCAGTTATGCAACTGCCAAGCAGTAGTATGCAAGCATTACTGTATTTCGGTATGGAGGGCAATGTTACCATATAAATTACTGGGTATGAAGAGATTTAACATCTAATATCTTAGGGTGACGATCGCAGTGCGCAGCGGCAATTGAATGTATAAAAAAAATACTGTATCGCTTGAGAAATGGTCAGAACGAGGTAAAACCACAGAAATAATCTATTTATACCTATGATATATCTACAAGTAGACTGTAACGGTTACGGATACCGTAACAAAGTTCTAGTGTGAAGCACGTTTGCATTTCAAGTGTATGGAAGCAGACAGATATAGTAATCTAAAAATAAGTAATTATTTAAAATTATTTTTTTAAGAATATTTGTAAGTATATTGTATTGTCTTGTATGTATTATAAGTATGTATTTACGAAAAAATAATTGTGTATAAGTATTCTATCAGCTATCTGGTTTCCATAATACAAACTTTGTTTAGTATGGGGCTAGATTACGCTGTGTGTTGTAATAATGCCCCCCCAATATTATTAATATTATATTAATATTGTATTTAATATTGTAATAATATTAATATATTATGTAATAATAGTAATATTGTGTATAGTATTTAATATTGTATTATACCCCAGGATGCATCTCTTAGGCCAAGCCACTCAGCCCAATATTCAGCTATCCGCTTCCAACCACTGCTAGCTCTCCTGCATATATCGTCACTCAAGTCTTATCCAAACTACGTTTGCCGACTCGAAAACTTTGCTCAAAATTATTTTTTGTTACGTAAAGTGGTAAATTAATATTTGGCTCGCTAGTGTGTACCTAGCTTAGATTGGCATCGCGTGTTTCCACGCGACAGTACTGCGTCACTACGTGAAATAAAGTTACAAATTCGTTAATAAACAAAAAACTAAGTACGTGAAAACAGAGTCGGTGCTCCCAGTATATAGCTACAAAAAGCTCACGTCGCTATTTCGTATAGAATTCCAAAGATATCCTATTTCCGGCATCTTAAAAGATTATGCTAAGAGGATTACACGAATAATAGGAAATAAAAAATCCGTCGAAATCTTTTAGATAATAATCCTTTTATTTATCTATACGGATTTATTTATCCAAAAAAGCGCTTTTAGATTGGATCGTATGTATAAAATAAATGTAAATATTTTCTAGAACATAATTATTTTTACAACACATTTGCTCGAAAAATGCATTTACGAAGCCTGTATACATCGTTCGAAAGTTGAACATAACGCACCATACAACGGTGCGTGCGGTAAAATAGGTAGGTACTCTCAGCTAAGTACCTATTTTACAGCACGCTCCCTTGTATAACGCCGTGCGTAAACTTTACAATTTTTTTTAATTTCCAAAATATTTATTTAATAACTCCACCAAAGAGTTTCACATTACGAGAATAAATAAGCAGAATGATCGAACCTTCTTGGAAGCACTTTTGCTCAATAATACGTTTGTCTTACTCTTTGATATTACTCTACCGCTAAACAGAAATTGTGACCAAAAGAAATTCACACCACTAAATTCTTTTTTTTTCTTATTTTCACCACGCGAACGTAGCGCCATTTGTTAATTCACGCCATTTCATCTTTCCTCCTAGGAAGATTATGGCGTCACACTTTGTGCATTTGCCAGTGTCATGTATTTATTAGTATCAAGTTTTTGATAATTTTCAAGTCGAATGAGTCTAAGTCACAGTCAAAGTGATGTCATACTTAGTAAGTCACAATCAAGTCCAGTCATGCTTTAGAAAAGTCGTGGCAACTTTACTACAAGCTTCTTCGGAGTCTTGGAAACAACACGAAAAGACACTCATATTAGAAACGTTCGATCTTTAGAACGTAGTGTTTTTTCTTATTTCCTCCTAGGAGGATTATGACATCGCACTTTGAGCATTAGCCAGTGTCAAGTATTTGGTTGCGACTATCCATCCGATATAATAAAAACAAAATACAAAAAAAAAGTTTGCCTCGTTATCTGTTGTAAGTACTTCTGTGATCTGTTTTTTTGTAAATGTGTTGTAAAATGTTGTATGGCACTCGTGCAGTATAGGTTTTTACAAACTCGTGACTATGGTAAGCCCTCGACTTCCATACTAGTATGATAAATAACTATTGTCTTCGAGCCTTTGATCTTTGAGTAAATAGCAATATAAATGACCTAGATTTATGTAGTCTAGCAAAAACGTTAACGTCGCCTACGTTAAACGTTTTTGTTGTGTTTAGTGTTCTATAAAATGTCAGAGGTAATCCAGTAAAGTGCCCAGCAACAGTGGCGTACTAAGCTTGTGGACACAGGGTCAATTGCCCTGGGCGGCAGATTCAATAGGGTGTGATGGCGCCTCAGCCACCAACACAGAAAGGAGAGAGCGTAGTTATTTTTATCCCCCGATCAAATAGATATATACATACATATCGGTGGATATTTCACACAGCGCCATCTAGCCCCAAACTAAGTACAGCTTGTGCTATTGAAATCAGATAGCTGATAGAATACTTATATACCAAATTTTTTATATATACTTATGATATATACTACACCCAGACACAGAATAAACGTCTGTTTATCACAAATATTATGTTTGCCCTGGGTTGGGACCGAACCCACGCGCTACAGCTCAGAAGGCAGACATGCTACCAACTGAGCAGTCAGTCAGATATTTATGTGTTATAAACGTTAGGTGTTATAAATGTGACGTGTGAAACTATGTGTCTGTATGAGGCATTGTGTCTGGCAGAAGTAATTTTGATTTTGTTGTTTGTGTTGTTGTATGTGAATTGATCGAGTGTCCTAAGCTTAACAGCTGAAATAATTTTGATGAAGTTTTTGATTTTGGTTTTTGAAAAAAATCTGTCTGCCGGGGACTTAACAAAATTTGATTTTAATTATATTATTCTGTTTTGTGGTCTTTACTGAAGTCGGCCGTCCATCTGCTTCCATGTACCACTTCAATGTACAACATCTAATCTACAGGGTTACATATTATATTATATTGTTACTTATTGTACTAATAATTATAAACAACTTTTAATAGAGGCTAGTACTGAAATCGCGTAAAAATGAAGTCACACTCGGCAGCGTATTTTTTTTTTCACATTCAGCGTTAGCCCGTTTATAAAAGAGTTTTCACAATGGTGGGCACAATAACCTCCTGTTACCTTATAATACTGTCCCGCGTTACGTTTAAACAAACAAAACAATAATAAGCTTTTACAAAAAACAACAGACTTCAATTGCGACTGTCTACCTGGATGACAACATCATATTTTCCAGTTATTACTCCAGTAATTTTGATTTAATAACTACTGATCAGATTTCAATAAAATGTATATGAGACCACCTCTGGCGTATCACCAACCAAACAAAAAAAAATTATCAAAATCGGTCCACAATTGACGGAGAAATAGGTGAATATATATATGTAAAAAAAGGCATACATACAGTAGAACATAGAACCTCCTCCTTTTTTGAAGTCGGTTAAAAATATCAAAAAACGCATATTTTAGCTATACATTTTATACTTTGTAGCCTCACACGTTGGTGTATACTAAACCACCGATATATATTGGAAAACGTGATTGTGTTGGCGTCTTTTCCTTTTTTCATATAACTATAAATCAATGTAGTGGTAGGTCTCTACTGCAGAGTCCGCCTGGGGAAGTACCAAACCTTTGTCAGTTATTCAACCGCTAAGCAGTAGAGTACAAGCATTACTGTGTTCTAGTTTGTAGCGCAATGTTACCAGAGAAGTTACTGGGCATGAAGAGATTTAAAATCTAATATCTCAGGGCGACGAGCGCATTGCAGTGCGGTGAGGATTGTGTTCGCAAGTTTTTCAATTCTGGCACTGCTACTGTTAGTGGCAGGCGTGACGCTTACCACCATGCAAACGTCTTGACCATCTCGTCACGTGATTGTATAAAAAAATATTTTTAGTTGGCATGCGTAATTATAAATGAAGGGTCGTAGCGTAGCTTTACTGAGAGGTTCTGAAAGATTACCGACGCTATGCAACGGACGATCCGATTAGTCTTCGGATGGATGACCGTGAGTGGTACAGTAATTTGAGCGGTTTATATTTGAGCAGTATCGTGGGACAGGTGACTCTTTAAGTTGTTAGTCCCGGTTGTTGTTCTATATTCCTGGATCAACAGCCTCCATGCCATGGCCTTTGACGGCCCTTTGATGGCCATGGACGGCACATTATACCTCTGACCCTAGGGCTGGCCACAGCCTATACGAACACACTTTTCTAAGGATCTGAAATTGACGTATGCTACTTATACAGGAAAAGCAAACAGTTTCTGTCGCACAGTCGCCGAGGGCAAGGCCGCGGGACACAGCCAAATTTTCATGCAAACTTTTGTGTATTCATGCTTTTTGGTTTCTTGCAAATTTAATTATCTCTGTACAACTTCCCGTTTTATTTGTCTAATTAATATAAACATTGTGCCCCCGGCAGCTGGATCCTATATTATGGCCCCGGGTGAGACAGAACTACGCTACGCCCCTGCTACGCTGCCCAAGTACATATTCGAGCTATTACGCTATAAACCTAGAAAAGCCGTAGATTTTCTTATAGAAGTTAACATGTAACACTTTCACAAATAGTTAGAGTGAGTATATACACGGAATACCTACACAGAGCGGAAATTTATCTGACACATCTTTAAAGTAATACTCACAATTACAACTTTTTTGCCCCTAACTCTCCGCCCCCCTCAACTTTTCCCCCTAATAAGGGGGAGCCCTTCGTCCAACAGTGGACGCCTTCTGGCTGATGACGATGATGATTTTTTTTGGGGCAAAGCTCAAAACTGTCTATAGTCGGTTAAACATACTTTTTTTCGTTCCGTGAAAGTAGCTCGCGTTTCTCATATCCATAGTGGCGTGGCTTTAGCATATCTAGCTATTTGTACGTACTAAGCCAAATGTCTTACCTCGGGCGGATCTGGGGTAGATAATATAAGTTAAAAAAACTATACAACTTAACTAGGTAATCTACTACACAAAAACAATCTCAATTACTTGAAGACCGGTGGTCTTATTAAAAAACGAGGATTGCCTCGGAATAGTTATGCCATCTTATGTATTTTCCCATCTTTCAAATTTATTTTTCGGTGCTAAAATACAAAAGACGGATTAATTACTTCGTTGCTAAATAAGGTCTATTAATAAGACCCATGCAGCCTTAATAATAAACGTGCAGTAGCTTCAGAATAGTTAATCTGTTTTATGTGTTTATCCACCGAGTATCAAATTTTAAAGAGAGGAAATGACAAAAGGTTGATTTACAGTTCCGAGGTTAATCCACGTTTATTAATGAGACCCAAAAGTCTAGAGACGATCGAAACAAGACCGATCGACTCAAGAAGCCGTCTAACACAACATGCTAGCAACATTGCTACATTATTTAGAAATGCTTATAAAAATAAATATTAAATGGAAATAAAAATATTATTATACATAAAATATAATAAACTTTAAAAAAAAATACAACCGTCTTCAACTTCCAATGCCTGGATGACATCTTCATATTTTCTAGTAATTTTGAATTAAAAACCAAACTACTGAACCGATTTCGATAAAATGTATATGGGACCACCTCTGAAGTATTACCTACCAAACAAAAAAATAACCATCATAATCAGTTCATAATCGGCGTAGTAATCGCATAACATACATACAAAAAAAACAGACACAGTTGAATTAAGAACCTCCTTTTATAAAGTCGGTTGAATAATAAACGTCAGCTACAAAACTGATCAAAAATACGATTCAAAACTCGCTTCAAAACATGTGAACCAACAGCTATGACATTATAGGACAAGGCGCGTCCTCTCCGACCCTCTTTATAAAATTGAAAAAAGGATTTTGGAGATAACAACCCCATGCCTCTACAAAATAGCAAACCAAAAACAATTTCTGAAAATGGGTCCACGGGCTCTGAAACGTGTTTTTTTACCTACCGGGCAGGGCATAACGATACTAATAACGATTAGGCTTGCTGCCGCGTGCTTTTATTATGTGAGTATAAAGCCTCGCAGATACAGGGGAAATTAGGTGGAAGACGGTAATTGGTATCGCTTTGAGGGTTTCTGATATATTATAACGCTAGGTCATCTTTTTCTTACCTTTTTGGTTTGCTTCCGAAATAGCTAAAGAGCTGCAATATTTCTAACAGTAAGTGCATACTTTATTTTAAAGTTAATCATAACTTAAATAATCATCATCATCATCAGCCTGGAAACCGCCACACTGTACGACAACCTGCCATTTGCATCCACCGGTTGCCCGCGACTTTTACAATGTCGTCGGTCCACCTAGTGGGAACCCTTCCTACGCTGCGTCAACAATGAAATGAAATGAATTTTATCCCACCAAAAATAGAGTTAAATAATTATGATCGTATTGATAGGTGTAGTCCAATCTATTCTGCCGTTCATTTGGCATGTGGAAATGTCACAGATAAATCTAAATATTAGCATAGATGAAAACGTAAAATAAAACGTTTTAAAAAAAATACAACCGACTTCAACTTCTAATTCCTGGATGGCATCATCATATTTTTTAGTAATTTTGATGTAAAACCCAAACTACTGAATCTATCTCGATAAAATGTATATGGGACCACCTCTGAAGTATTACCTACTAAACAAAAAATAATCATCAAAATCAGTTCATAATTGGCGGAGTAATCGCGAAACAAAAAATACATAATACATACAGTCGAATGGAGAACCTCCTGTTTTGAAGTCGGTTGAATAAAGAAAAACTCTTTAGGTAGGTTTATGTTACGGCCAAAGATGGGTGTGAAAATAAACTTAAGTTTAGTCGGCTATTGTTTTAAGTTTATTTTCGAGGAGAGGCCAATGTTAATTTACCTTATCTTTAGTCACTAAATCTTATCTTAAAAATCCGAACTAAGTTTCGATTCGTACCTGGGAGACATCTTTTTCCCAGTTATTTTGATTTAAACTTGATTGAAACCAAACTACTGAACCGATTTCTACAAAGTTTGTAGAGTTCCACCTCTGAAGTAAGACCAATCAAAAAATATACATCAAAATCATTAAATAATTGGAGGAGGAAACGCGTAGCAAACATACAAAAAAAGTACAATTAAATTGAGAACCTCCTTTCTTGAAGTCTGTTGAAAAGGAAAGATTGATAAAAAAATATTTTAGTATTAAAACTTTTCTTACTAAGAATTAAATTAACACCAGAAAGGTTCTTGCACACCTCTAGTTCCATACTAAGAAAAACGTTATGGCGTTTTTTTAGCTAATTTTTTTATAATACCAAAGATTAACTAAATACTATTTTTAAAGGCATATGCTTTTATATTAACTACAAAAATCTAAAAATACTACTTATACTACGCAAAAAACAAAAGGATTGTATCCAGACCGATGAAGTCTAGAAGAGACAATCCAAATGCTGAAACCCACTACCAGTCGGCAGCGAAATTAATTATTAATGAAATGTATAATAAATGTCCACTATTCCATACTATACTGTAATATACGTATACGGTGCCGAAGAGTAGTTTATCGAGTTTATCCCTGCTCGGAGGTCCTGACAGGTAATTTTTTTTTATGCTCATACGCTCGTGTGGCTTTACAAACCTTACAAAGTGAGTCAGTGCATGCTCGCTTTTGACATATGAAGCGTAAATGCCCTTTAGTTTACAGGCGTAGTGTTTTAGATGAATTTAAAATGAGAAGTATAATTATTTTAATGACGCAAACTCCTTGGTTTTCGTTTTGTTCGCCAGTGAATAAATTTCGCAAACCTGGTTATTTTGTATAAAAAATTATAAAGTCGTTACGTTCGTGTTTTATCTATAATAAGGTTCCACAGGCACAGATTTTCGCAGATGGCGCCAGCGGCGGTCTAGATGCGGAAAAATCTAGTTTGTTTGTGAATCTTTGCTTTGATCCGTTTGCTCGCTGCCTACTTATAACGCAGTGTGCCTTAATCGCGTTGTGCCTAAACCAAACGCGAGGTAGGCATATTGAGATTTAGTTATATCTGTTCTTGATGAGGGCGTTGTCGATAATCTAGTCCAAGGAAACATACTGGATACTGTGCCTTGTTTTAAGAATCTATGCAGCTGCTGACGGCCTGAAAATAAATGTTGTAGGTCCAACATAAAATGTAAACAACTATCTAAGTTGTTTACATTTTATGTTGGACGGAGCTTTAATTAGCAAGGCAAAGGATTGCTGTATAAACCGGTGTAATATAGAAAAAAGAACCTGGTGTACCGAGTCTAACAAGAGTAAAACCATTCAATAAATGTATATTAATGTATCTTAACGGACTATGGCTGCATCGACGATACGCCACCTAGCGGAAAAAAACGCAGTGAGGATCCCCATTGAAAGCTAATCAAGCGGGTCCCGTGATGGTAAGAAGTGGTAGTGATGTACCACGTAATTAATTATGGATAACGACTGACCATCACCGGTAAAATATTACGCATCTACTGAAGATACCAACTTTCTACCCTTTATCCACAAGTATTTAACTCAATGAAGCGCCCGTCCAAGGAAACCAAAAACTGAGCTCAACTTACATAGTAACTATTATTAAATCTGTGTCTCAAAGCCAGAATTCCGACGTTTCCGACGAAAATGAGAGTTTGCAAGTTCAGAAATGAGGGGTGGTTTCAACTATTGGCTAAGTATTTACTTTCTCTATCAAACCTGACTTTTGAAGAGGGATTTTTGTTTCAGGACTTTTCATTATCTTTGATAGAAACTATAATAAATCCTGTGATTTTATCTATAGCTATTGCGAAATATTTCGGATTGTTAATCTGCCCAAAAATTTCACCAAGTGTAGAGTTCAAATGTACCAATCAACAAGACACTTTAAAAAAAAAACAACTGAGTTCAAATTAAAAATTGATATGGGACCACCTAAATAAATAAATAAAACAAAAATGTGTCAAAACCACGTCAGTTTTCATAATAAAATAGAACATCCTCCTTTTTTGAAGTCGGTTAAAAAGCGTAACTACAAGTATCTGGTACACGACCATAAAGCCAAAAGGGATAATAATGACATGACTTTTGTACTGCGAGGCCACAGAAAGCATACGGATAGAATCGGGACTCCGCAAGGAAACTCAACATGAAGCATGCACCATAACACCTGGCGAAATAGGGCTGGAACAATAGGGTAGATGACTGATGTATAAGTCGTTAAACCCCAATAGCTTTGATGAAGAATTTAAGTAAATATAGTATGGTAATTGAAAACATTATTTAAATCGGTTAATAATGTTCTGATATATGAGCGTTTAAAGTTTTTGTTAGAGACAACTCTGTCCCTTTCCCACAAAATAAAAAATTACGTCACGCCTTACTTGTCAGAATAGAATTTATATGGCGTACTGAGAAGTGACGTCACGATTTGCTGTTTCGCCTCTGTCTAGCATGATATTAAAATGGTTATAAGTTGCTTATTTTTGATCTGATTTTCATTTGGTTTCATTAATCAGCTATATTTATGGGCCACATTTTAATAGGACAATAAAAAAATCCCGTCATCTAGTCTATAATGCCAGCGACCCAAGTCGGTTGGTTTGGGTAGGCTGGCAGATGAATGCACAATACACCCCATACGGGACGTCAGTGCAGGACTCATCACCCCCATTCAGAATTAGAATTAGATGCAATCTTTAATAATTATGTTAAACCAATGCAACGCGTAATCCGATTTTTAACAGAATTGAACAGAATAGCGAAAGGCCCAAATACTTTTAAGGATCGCACGATTTTATTTTTTTAAAGATGGATTTTATTCACAGAATAGAATCCATTTTTTTTACTAAAAGTTTTTCTCACGAAAAATTTTTTTGTCTATATGCTGGGACCGTTCCTGGGGCCTTATTTTTTAATCGAACGCAAATTTCCGCATGTGAGCGGAGCTGTCTTTCAAACGATATTGTACCTTATTCCAAACAACATTGTCCGAAACTCAGCTCCGCTTGCATGCGCAACTTTGCGTACGATTCAAAAATAAGGCCCCTGCGTCTAACGCGAAATGCGTTCCGAAGCATCGTATACTTTGCTTGCTAAAAAGTTATCACGCTAATCCGGTGGCTTCATAATGTTGACGAATCAATAATCCAAGACGGCCTTTCCAGGCGGCAGTTGACCAGAGATAAAATTGCGCTGGCGACGACTTACATTACTTCTACATGCGTGGTAGCAATTACTTCAAGCATTTATTGCAAGCTAAAAAGAAACCTAAACAGAGGAGACGTTGGTTTACGACAGTCAAAATGAATAACGCTAAATTGACTACACGCCGAAAAGATGATGATGAGATTTAACATCTAATATCTCAGGGTGACGAGCGCAGTGCAGTGCGGCGCAGGATTGTGTTCGCAAGTTCACAATTCTTGCACTGCTACTGTTAGTGGCAGGCGTGACCAGGCAAACGTCTTGATCGTCTCGTCACTTGAAAGTATAAAAATAAAAAATAAAACCCTTTGATTTACCGCCACACGGGCGATAAGTCCTACGCAGCCCGAACTATCGCAATTCTGTTACCACCAATTGTCGCCTTTTTTTTACGTTGAGAAATACGTTTATGTATACCCGCCGGGGGGCAGGAAGGCTATGTCGGACTCGGCACCAGAGTGCCACCCCTATCCCTACCGACTAAAAACCCAACGGTGTTCCACCACTGCGTCTTGCGCCGAGGCCACGGGTTCGCTCTCGCATTCATCTGCGACTGCCCTTTCGGGCCCGCCACGGGGAGCCAAAGCTCCCCCCGCACCGATGACGATGTGCCGGAACTCACAGACACATCGTGCATCCACCTCGGAGACCATGCCAGCTAGATGGGCGCAGGACGAACCATTGTCGCCTAATGGTAGTTATGTCAACGTCTGCTTGTATCGTGTCAGTTCGAATCTTCGTCATGATAGATACGGCCCCAGCATTAGAAGGACGTCAGTAACTCGAAGGATCTAGCTCTGCTGGGTATATATAATGTTAGTAATAAGTAATAACGTTGCGAATACGTCATTAGGGCCCACTCTATATAAACTTATTTTAATTACGATAAATGTATTGTGTCTTAATAAATAAATAAACTTCGCCAAATAAATGTAACTCTGTGATAGTGCTGACCTCGTTCCTTGAAATTATGGAAAATAAGACCATTCTAGATTAGACTGATATTTTCCCAAGCTATTTGGTATCCTGTGGTTATTGATATTCGGTCTGTTTTTGTACAACTGGGTTTGTAAATGGATACCTTCCTAAGTGGTAAGCACTCAAGTACATATAAAACTGGTGGTAAATTAAAAATTATAGTAAGTCATAAATATTGGACTGAGCCAAGCAGTCTTTTGTTCCTGTGTTTTATAGCAGTTCGTGCTAAGTCTACTTAAATATTTTAGTTTTATATTTAGGGTACTTGAAACCTTACTTTGCTTGGTCTCAGTTGTTGTTATCCTAGCAACATTATCTGATTATGTATGCTTGTGAAGTAGGTATGTATAATATTATATTGTTTTACAATAATTTTGTACCTTTCATATGTTTTTTTTTAAGTATGGAAAATCTGGTCATAGAGCTACGCGCAATAATGTCCCATGACACCGTGGCTTAGTGGAAAATAGCTAGCCACATATATTGGCAGAGCATAACTATAAATACGATGACTAAAATTTAATGTTCTAACACTAATCCTGTAACCATTTCCGTGTTTGAGATATTGGCGAATAAAAATGTACGTATTTGTTCGGAATCGTATTTTTACTTAAGCCAAAAGATAAACCCTTAAAAATCTAATACATTTTCTATACGCAGCTAGCCTACGTAGGAAAATTTACGTTTTTTCTAAAAATGTATCGAAATTTTATGATAACAGTAAAAAAGTTTAAAATGACAATCATGAGAATGCGACCCGGTTTTCCCGTGATTTATTTCTACTATTATACTTAACATTGGTTACCAAAATGAGTTTTAAAATAAGAGAACGACATTCTTCTTATTAAGCAAGACAGCGCTTCACTAAAGCGACACCTGCTCCCAGAAATTGTTGTAAGTCCGGCGGCCATCTTGGAATAATAGCGGACCATATTTTCCGAAAAAGTAGAGTCCATAAAGTTCGAAAGGTCGAAATTACTTACAATTAAGTTGAAGTAGAATCTTAATAATAGATATAGGTTCCAAACGATACTTATCAAAAATAGATTTTAATTTTAAGTCCTGTCCGAGAAGTTTTAAAATGTTTATTTATCAAATGTCTCTATTATTTCTAAAGTAGGTCCTTTCCGATACCCATTTTACTTTATTTTCGTTCAATGATAGCTTCAATATTGTCTCAAGTTGTCGCTTAGTTAAATTGTATTTTAGACAAAAATCTCAATTTGTTTAAAAGGTGGGATTAATTTTATACTGTTTGGAAAATGTAATAAGTAAAGGGCTTTTCTTTAAAAAGAATAGAGGGACGTACTTAATAAGAAGTAAATTAGCTCGAATCGAGAGTTCCGCAATTCGCATCTTCATTTTTAAGGGAAAGCTGACAAAATTAAGCAAATTTCAAAGTAAAACTTGTAAAGGTATGATATTCGGAAACATTACACTTATCCTTTTATTAAAAAATTACATCATTACATGCTCTCCTGCTATCATGTAATAATCTTTAATATTGTAAATTAATACTTGTATTAAATTATAGCCTAAATTTCATTGTATAGGGCTCATAATTTTGTTTCAAAAAAAATTTAATATTTTTTTGTGAAAAATTTTTGATTATAAGACATATATTTATTTAAAACGTACAATTTTGCGGAAGACTTTAAATACAGGTCAGTTTTAAGCTTTTTAACAGAATAAGCTTGATACATTAATTTTATTGTTTTGACAGAGTGATGTACAGCAATTTTACGGTCCACTGCCAGAGGACTACGGCACAACTGGTTAAAACGTTTCGAACAGGAGCACAACTTTTTCAAAAATGTGTCACTGTCCACCAGTTGGTAGACACGCGGGTGGTTGACCACGGGAATAATCGCAATTATCTCTTTCTGTCTTAATAATAAACATAGAATAGCTTCGGAATAGTTAATCAGACGGTAACAACACCTTGACAAGTAATCAGACGGGAAATTATGTAGTAACGTGTCTTCTTAAATGGCTCCGTTTTTAACTTTGAAATACGGGACCCCAAAATATAATTATTTTATACCATGAACGAAGAGCTGCAATTGGATGCAAAAATATTATTCCTCGCTGTGCTGTGCTGTGTGCAGTATTCTTGTTTCAAATTCTTCCGCTCTAGGCAGCAACAGGCAACCGAAATAAATATAAATTTGCTTCGTTATTATCGAATTTATCTCGGTTAGATTCTCTCCAAATAGTCAACCAGATCAACCTACTAGGGCCCCAGGGCATACCCCTTCTGGGGTGCCAGGGCAACTCTGACCCCACTCCCGGCGACGGCCAAGCCGAGGTTCGTACCGTCTGAGGTGCCCTTGAGCTAGTCGCCTTTAACCTAAACCTAGGCCGAGCGCCGTTTGCGCTTGCCTAAAGTCCGGTGACGCTGTAAAGGCCATCTGAGGCAAACAAGTCATTCTTTAAAAAAAAAGAACGATTTTATAGTAATTTATATTTAATTATTTTCTAGTAATCAGGCAGGGTGTAGTCAAACGCAAACCTATTCAGAATGAAAAAAAAAACATTATAACGTAGTCGGTAACGGCATTTATTTTAATTAATCTCTCCCGTAAATATATTAGTTTTCATAATTTCATTAGTCTTAACATACAAGCCTTGATGATAGCCTTTGCCCTGTGGTTGATCTGAATCATACAAGTTATCCAAGAAATGTGACAATATGACCTTTTACAACGTAGTATTCCGACATAGGATTGAAATTCCAATGTCATGGTGAGGAAGGTTTAAAAATGTTGGAAAATAATGTAAAACCGGCTTTTTTATTCAACAAATGTTCCACAACAACACATATCACATATAAATATTCCATTACTCACCTAAACGGCAATTGATTTCGAAAAAAAGAAAAAATAACCTCACGCCTAACGAAAACAAACGACACTCACATAAATATTAGCTCTACATTCCATAATTTACAACCGCGTCCTTAGAATTTGTGTTCCAATTTTAAAATAAAAACATTATTGTCTTTTTAAATTCGTAAATAAGTTGGATAGTGCATACGTACCTTCGCTCGGAACTGTAAGTACGACACGCGGTGCGACGTCTGATACGCACGGTTTACGCGGGAAGACTGACGGGAGCAACCAGGGCGAACCTCTCAGGGCCACCCAAGCTCATTTCGAATCGGGACCTGCCACCCTACGTTACCAGTGCCGTTTCTTATCAATAGTCAAATTAATTACACGTGTGAACTGTCGATAATAGGGCACACCTACACACCATGCCTTCAGAAATAAGATAGTGCAACACTTTACTATTTGCGTAGGTGTAGGTACTTAAAATAAAATAGCGAGTTGAAAAGGGGCACTTTATTTTGACTTAAAAAAATTGTTTGCCAATCAAGTTGTATTTAGGTTCCAAAACTTATTTTAAAACTTTAATAGTAAGTTCTACTAGGCTAATTGCGATACACGAATACCAGTAACAATTGATCGGTAATTTTACGCTGTGCGCCGGGTCTAAGCTGTGTACAAGATTTGGCGCGCCCTCAAAAGCCTCTACCATCCCTAAGGTGAACGCATGCGTACAAAGGCGCCCTCGCAATCGCCGGGCAGCAGACTTACCACGTTGATTGATTCACCAACTTGTGTAGGTTACGCACGTGCGTTAACTAACGCACTTCCCAATTTCCAAGGCGCCGCGTCCTTAAATACAAAAATTACACACCTCACGGGACTTTCGCCCTTAAAACAACAGCTCACGCTACACTGGCTGGTTCCAAATGCAGTGTGAGCGCTTCATTTGTTTAAAAATGGAACCAACTTTCACGCGGTGTTTTTCTTCTTTTCCACATTTTTTCATTATACGTCTGACATTCATGTATACAGCCAGTTTGAAACTTTTTTATTGCCATAAATAGGCCTGGTTCTCCGTGGAGGTTTTAATTAGAGGCAAACTCGAGTGGGAAACGATGTTATGGTTTTACGTGGATGAATTTTGTTTCTCTTGTTTGTGGCACAGGTTTGGGGTTAACCGCAATAAATGTTTCGCTAATGGGTGTAAATTTGCTTTATGTTAACACAACAATGATTACAGTTAAGCGGTAATGTTTTATCTATATAATTATAAAAAGTTTAGAAATTCTAGGATCTTTTTGGAATCACGAGCATCTATGTGTAATGCTTGTTAGAAATCTGCAATTATGAATTCTTGTTTGCTACCATGAATTATATAATTCTATTGGTTACGAGTACCTATAATATAAGTAAGGTGGATTTAAGAAAAACTTATTTCTAGTCAGGCTCTTTTTATTAGCACCCTGATTACTAGTTATAAGCTTAAGTTTTGATAACAATTATAGCCATATTATATACAAGTAACTGGTAAAAGACGGCATATCTTAACAGTAAATCTGAATTTTTGTTGTCTCAGATATCTGTATACCTTACAGGCAGAAGCAAGAGCGCATAACAAGCTAGATGACAGGTTTTTTTTATTGGCCTTTTAAAATGTGGCCCATAAATATAGAAGTTTAAAGAAAAGAAAATGAAAATCTGATCAAAGATAAGCAACTTATAAGCATTTTAATATCATGCTACACAGAGAGGCGAAACAGCAAATCGTGACGTCACTTCTCTGTGCGCCATATGATTTCTATTCTGACAAGTAAGGCGTGACGTCATTTTTTGTTTTGTGGGAAAGGGACAGAGTTGTCTCTAACAAATACTTTAAACGCTCATATATCAGAACATTATTACCCGATTTAAATTATTTTTTCAGTAAACATACTATATTTACGATATAAACATCAGTCATCTACCCTATTACATCATATAGCGCTTGAGAGCTGTAGGGTGCGGGTTTGATTCCCAGGACAAAAATGTGTGTGATCAACATTGATGTTTATTCTGAGGTCTGGGTGTTATAAGTATTAACTAATATTTCGCGTGGGTGCGCGGGCCGCGAGGGGCCCACGGAGGGGGAGGGGGGGCGGCCGAAGAGGGAGTATGGAAAAGGTAAAGAAATCCGATTCATTAGGATATAGGCTGAAGATGATGAATTTTAAAATCCGTGAGGCGCTCTCCCTATTGCAGTATGAGCGCATCAGGGAATGGTGATTCGGTCGTAAAGCGGGTAGAGTCTCGTGATTCATTAGAATAATGGAGGCTGATGATGATAATGATTACTTTTCCGCTTGGACGCGTGGCGAGTGCACACCCTTGTCCACACTGCTCAGCCTAGCGGCCTCGCAGTGTAGGGCTCGGCCAAAGGCCTCGCTAGTATGAGGCTCGGCCTACGGCCTCGCTAGAATGACGCTATATTGCCTTTGGGTGGGATGAAAGGTACGTCGTTCACACTGCTCGGCCTTCGGCCTCGCTAGTTTGAGGCGAGGCCTAGGGCCTCGCCATCGTTAGCTCGGCCTTCGGCCTCGCCGACCTTAGCTCGGCCTTCGGCCTCGCCGACCTTAGCTCGGCCTGTGGCGCTAGTATGACCCACAGCCTACTGTCTGGCCGATGTGAGTTCGGCCTGCGGCGCTAGTATGTAAGTTTGTATGACTATTTTTTTGTATGGGACCCTTATCTTTTTTTATTTATTTTTTCTCCTGTAGGATCCCAGGGTTCTAGGAGGAATTTGTTCGAGAACATTGACCCTACCTCCTATACCGCTTCCGAGATCCCATGAATCTACCTCAAGGTCATACCTTCGGAAGGTTTCAGATTTTTCCCGGGGGCTGTGGACCACCCTCTACACGACCCCATTCTCAGTTTTTATAAATGTTAGTAAAAAACAAAAACAGAAAAACTACAGCAAAAAAAACTACACCTAGTTTCAGAGACCAATAAAGTAATTGGATAAAATGTATCAACCATATAACGGCAATTTTACTTGACACATTTATTATAATGAAACTGGTTCTTGTCAAATAAACGTTTTATCTTAAACCGTATCAATACTCTCCCCAGATTAAATAACAGTTACTGGTGTTGCGTGTACACGCAAAACTCTCACGTACCCCATCGATCTTTACACAATATACGAGCATTTCGATAGAGCCTATCGTTCACGGCTTTGCCTGTTTTTATTACAGTATACACTAGGCTAAAACCACCACCTGAGCAAAGACCACTGTCAGGCTGGTAGGAAGATAGCAAGGATCATTGCTTGTAAAAAAAAACCCACAATAGATATGGTAAAAGGTAAGAGAGACCTTGGCACAGCAATGACAACGGCCCCTATCTGTATTAACTATATTTTCGATACAGAGCCATCCTCTGTATTGAAAATATAGTCAAATATAAAAATACTAAAACCTTTAGTAAGATAAACACAAGCAAATGATGACAATGATAATTTGACTTGCTTGACTCCAAAATTTCATGGAAATAAATCCACAATATTTAAGTTTTGTCAAACAAACATACAATTTATATGAGTATACATGATTTTTAAATAGACCCTGAGATTTCTCTATCTGATTCGCAACAAAATCAATACCAAGTCGTATTTTTTTTATTTGCTCAAATAATGAATTTATACCTAAATCTGTTATTTTCGTGTTAGACAGAGAGCGCTCTATCATGGCAAATAACGTCAAAATTCACGATTCGAAACAAGTTCTATACCAGCACGCGTTGTGCTAGATTGGGACAGATCATTTCCTTACAACATTCAGCCTATTTCTTCGATGTAAGTATCAGATTCGCTTAAACTTACTTAAACTATTATTTTTATTAAGTTAAACACATGCAGTATTTCCAATAGGTATCTATTGGAAATTCTGCAGCAATTTATACGATTTCCCGGTTGTAATTCAATGTCAAAGTTCGTCCGGTTGGAATGGAACCCGTTGTAATAATATTTATGAAGAAAGTATAATTTATCCTCAGTGCCGGCTGCACACTCTTTACCCTAAGATGCTGGCTGAGAAAAAGTGAAATTCAACGAGAGAATGTCGGTTTCTATCTGTCTCGGTGTGCCACGGTGAGGATGTTTAAACAAGCCGCATTTTAAAGTATAATGAAATTAGAGCGCGAGCACTATAAATTTTAAAAATAAAAGATATGGTTTTTCTGAATATTTGTGTTTTAGTTTTTGACGTAAGTTCCAGTATAAAAGAATAAGCCTTTTTAATGGTCCAATGCTGGACTAAGGTCTACCCGCGAAGGGAGATTCTACTATTATCCGCCACACTAGCTCAGTGGCGGGTTTGGTATGTAGGTCTCCTCACCAAAAAGCCAATGGTCTAAAAATCCGTACATCAACTCCAAAATTTACTCCGGCTTAAATTTGTGATTTCAACCCGATGCACGATCAAGCGGTCTCTCTTCTAGCTACCAAGGTTTCACGTTCCATAATGTATTATGGAGAAAAAAAAGTATATAAGTTTGTGAAAAATGTCCACCCAATAATATTAATTTTTATTCGTGAATTATTAAATTAACAAAATATTTACTAACTGCCCTTAGTGTGCCCTTATAGATCATTGTCGCATCGTTGTCAACTGCGTCCCTTCATTTTCAAGTACTACGTCTGTTCACCAACGAAGCCAACATGCGACAAATTTCACACTGCAGAGGATGTTATTCCCACCACTGAGATACCATAAAATGTTCCATTTGCAATTTCTTTACTAAATGATTACGAATAAGTCTCTGTAGTGAACAGACAAACAGTTCTATTGATTCTCATTGTTCGTGTAGCACATCGGGACGAATTCGCTTGATATTGATTAATGAGAACCTTCGAGACAAATTGCTGGTAGTATGCCACCTTCGCTATCGAAATAGGTTAGGAATTACGAGGGAAATTCGCGGATATTCGGGAAAAATGCGATTTGTCAGCGCTTCGAACCTGCAGCGTCATATGGCAATGCCACAAAATTAATGGCACTGCCGGGTGGTACCTACTATTAGTTTTACTAGATGAGAGCAAAGCCATTTAAGCACTTTTTTATATACCATCAAGTGACAAGACGAGTAAGACGTTCACCTGATGGTAAGCGTCACGCCTGCCACTAACTGTAGCAGTGCCAGAATTGTGAACTTGCGAACATAATCCTGCGCCGCACTGCGCTACGCCCGTCACCCTGAGATATTAGATGTTAAATCTCTTCTTACCTAGTAATTTCTCTAGTAACATTGCCCATCAAGTCGGAACACAGTATATACTTGCACACTACTGCTAAGCGATTGAATAACTGGCAAAGGTGTGGTACTTCAGGCGTATATGTTTATGACGCAGGGAGATGTTAAACAAGGACATTTGATCAAAACTCTAAAAGATGTTAAAATTGAAATTACACTGTACGTCGACATGCCATTTGCAAATTTGCAACCCACCGGTTGCCCGCACCTTTACAAGCCGTCAGTCCACCTAGTATACCATACCAACCTACCTACCTAGTATCCGAAGCTACACTCCACACTTATTAATAAAGTCTATAACAAAGATTACGAAAGATGCGCTATCGCGTAATACAACAACGTTTGAAAATTACTTCCGTGCCGTCATGTTTACGAGTAGCGCTGGGTGCCAAAGAAGATAGCAATTTTATAAGAGCAAAAGAGATAGCGCGCGTCTCGCTTAGCGATCGCAGACAGGGGAGACAGTCCCTGGGGCCGTTTTGACGGAGCCATTTGAGGGCGCGGTATGACATATATTCCTCCTTATATAATACTAGAGGTCGCTCGCGACTTCGTCCGCGTACGGAAGAAATTCGGCCCGCTCGCAAAATTCACCACATTTTTAACCCCCCCGAAATCCCCCCAACCCAACCCCCAACTTAAATAGAAAATTTCATCCCCCGTTTCACCCTCGTAAGGCTACAAATTAAAAAAACAACGATAAACGTTGCGTTAGTTTCCAACCATAAATAATAGATATTTTGGGGTGGAATTTTCCAATTTTAAACCGTCATTCTAAACACTAATCCTAACTTTGAAATTGACGGACTTTCATATAAACTTTCATCCCCTATTTTACCCTCTTAATGGTGAAATTTCCAAAAATCCTTTCTTAGTGGATACATATGATTCACAAAGAACACACCCTCCAAATTTCATGTCTCTTGAACCAGCGGTTTAGGCTGTGCGTTGATAGCTCAGTCAGGACTTTGAATTTTATATATACAGATCATTGGTCTATGATGACATGATTTATGCTGGAAAACACTACATGTAGCTACTAGTACTAGCTATGCTACTTCTTATCTCAAGGATAGAGGGATATGCCGGAGAGTGTAACTAGTCTAAGACAAAATTTATTGCCAAACGGTACTGTATCTCGAACTTTTCTGGCCGGTTGCCGCGTCCCCTTCATAAGTTAGTTTTTTTATTTATCTTCTAAGTTACGAGTTAAACCTTGCAATCCAATTTTGCCCCACTTTCCCCGCCAAGTTCACGTAACTTTTACTCAAAGAGAAGAACGCTTCGATGGTTTTTACAGTTTGTTTCTCAGGAACGTGACTGTTTGTAAGATTTACAGTATGTATGACAACTTTTCTGACTAAACTAAACCTTTTACGTGGTTGTTTATTTTTTCTTTGCATAATGAGCCTGTTAAATGGAGATACTTAAGACAGCTGCCAGTAGTTGGAAGTGGAAAACCGAAGATCAGACATCAGCTGACCGCATGCCTCGCATGTACGTGTGCAGGTTTCCCCACGTTTTATTCCTTCACCAAAAAGACAGTATGAAAATCCGTACATAAACACCAAAGAGCTCATTGGTACGGGTCCGGGATTTGAACCCACAATCTTACGCTTCCAAGTCTATCGATCTTCCCATTAGATCACTAAGGCTTATTTGATTGAAATGTTTTAAAATGTTGATAAGGTCTTAAAAAATACAATACAATAGTTTATTGATAACACCAAAGTTAGATGTCAAATTTAATCAAGTTATTCACAAAAAATAATCACTTAATAAAATAATAAATAGGTAATTTTGGTTAGAAGTGTGCTCCAGCTTTGGAGGATTTAGCTATCTTTTTCACTACAGCTAGCAAAATGGGCGGTTTTCACACAGGCAATAAAAAAATTGTTCATAAAAATCCGTTAGATGGCATTGACGAGACATGGGTCTGAACAGTATCACTACATAGTCTGTGGTTCTGAAGATTTTGAATGAATTTAGCAAGGCCAAGGTCTTCCACAACACAAATTAGTAAGTGCGGATTAGGAACTAGTGGTGTGTTTGCTTTTTCATTAAACAAAATGCGAAAAAAAGATAATCATGTCTCGTCAGCGCCATGTATCTTTGGCTACGTTTGGCTACGCCATCTATCTTTGGCTAAGCTTAGTACTACGTTTCATCAGTTGTCGGAAAACCGCCCATTACATTTATTTTTTATTTCAGTAAAGGTTTACATTTGACAACACCCATAGAATGTCACTATGAGCGACATAATCCTCATCCTCAGGGCCTAACAAATGGCATTCGCTTGGGAGCGGATTTAGTTTTACTTACAGCTCGTACAAAGATTGTGAGTTACAAAACAAAGCCCACTCCATTGCAGTGAGCCATTCAGAGGCAGGCGTTCCGGCATCAGGAGAGCGTCTTTTTCGCCTCGTTACCTGTTCCTATTAAAGCAAGCCAATTCGTTCACCAAAAGAGAAAATATGTTTTACCATTGTATAAAGTAAAGCATTGTACAGCGAAATATAAAGGTAAAAACATTAGGCTTGGTTCATCGTCATCAGCCAGACGGCGCCCACGAATCTCCATTAATGGAGGGGAGGGGGGGGGGGGGGGGGGGTCGCAGAATGCTCACCATCGTTAACCAAGAGGATGTTACTGCCCGTCCTCCAGTGGTTGGTATTTCTGGATGCAGATTGAGACACCCAAGCCCATTTGCTGGTCCATACATTTGGTTCATATTTAGAGTGATTATGTATGTTGACGTCTGCATGCTCCGACTTTGACTGCAACGTCGCTGTTCATCAGACTAAGTAGTTAGCGGTCAATCGTAGATCTATCTATACCAACAAAAACAATACTTAACTGTATTCCGTTACTGAAATAACAGACTGCGAATAATGTCATTACCGCGAAAACCAAAGACCACGAAATAACACCACGTCACCGCGAAATACAGAACTGCTATTTTGTCGCATTGTTTATAACTTTGTTATTCATTTCTCTACCACAAATAAACTATTGTATGTTATACTAATCATTGTTTTATAAATTAAGTAGGTCACTTGTACATTGCCAATGGACTGCGATAAGTACGTAGTCCCTATATGAAATCTCAATTCACGCTATTCCTAAACATCAATTTACTTAATAACTCTAGCTTTAAAAAACGTGAACTCTAATCAATACTTTTCTAAAACACTGCTATCAGTAACTTAAAACAGAGGAGCTAAATCCTCCAAGCTCAAAACACTTCATAAAGTTGGCCTTTATTCACGCTATTCCTAAACATCAATTTACTTAATAACTCTAGCTTTAAAAAACGTGAACAATCAATCAATACTTTTCTAAAACACTGCTATCAGTAACTTAAAACAGAGGAGCTAAATCCTCCAAGCTCAAAACACTTCATAATGTTGGCCTTTATTTGGGCCAGAAAAATAGCCTCGCTATCCAGCGGGGCAACGTGGCCAGCATTTTGGGCACATTACCTGAATTTAGAGACCGTTTAAACTATCTATAGGTTTGCTACCTATAGATACTTTAAACGGTCTCTTATATCGATTAATGTTTTTTATTATTTTAGTTTAGTTTTAATTAGGTAGTTTAACTGTTTTTATACATACATAATCTTTATTTGTATAATTCTTCTGTACTGCGATAAGTACGTAGTCCCTATATGAAATCTCAATTCAAGCTATTTCTAAACATCGATTTACTTAATAACAAGTTCACATGTTTCAAAGCTAGTGAAACATGTGAACTTGAAATCAATGCATTTCTAAAACCCTACTATCAGTAACTCAAAACATAGGAGCTAAATCCTCCAAGCTCAAAACACTTCATAATTCTCGTATTTTTATTTATTTTGTTAGTTAATTCCGATGTAATTCCGACACTCTAGTCCAACAATATATACCTAAAAGAGTAAAAGACGTATTATTCGCCAACAATAAGACTATTTTTTATGACCGCACAATAACTCATCATCCAGTGGCAGAGGAAAAAGGGAAGAATGGAGGTATAAATCATGATGCCCCCCTCCGTACAATAGCCTATAAATAGGGTAATATTATTTTATGAATACATGCGGGACTACATACAAATTAGTTTTTAACATAAGAGATATAATAGAGTAGTATAACACATAAAATATAGAGTTTACGGTAAACTCTATATTTTATGTGTTTTCTCTATAAAGTTCTATATAGTTGCATAGAGTAAAGTTTACTCTATGTACGCACAGAACTTTTCGTTAGAGAAATTAAATTAAATTGTTTTCTATTATTAGGGGATTAAAATGAGGTCGATAAGGTTTAGACGCATTCTAGAAAATGCGATGTATTTACAAAAAAAATACCAATGATAAAACAAATCATTTTCGGGTTTTTTTTTGAGATCCATTTTATTTTGATTTTACGTAAATAACGGATACATGTACTCTTAATTACTAAAAATACTTAACCATCAATTACGTAACAATATTTTGAATACTCTATTACTTCACAGAAAATAGGAAGAGAGTAAAATATTTATTGATAATATATAATGAAAAGAAGCTTTTTCCCAAAAAGGGAGCCAAGACAGCTCTCCCCGAGGATTTGGAAAGTAAAAACACATCTCTGTACTTATTTATTCATGTTGACCGTACCACAGGAGAAATAATAGTACACGTACCAGAGAATACATAAGAGTTAGTTTCCTTTAAGGAAGTTTTAAGGCCTAGATAATAGCCCTGACAAAATATTTAATAAATTTTGAAAAACAAATTCTCCGAATGTTTCGAAAACACAACTGAAGCAATTGACAAATGACATGTCAGAGGCCTTCGGGCAGCATAATATTAACTTTGACACAAGGGCTGGCCACACAGCTTTACGAACTGACTTTTTAATACATAAATATTATATTTGTTTATATTATGATTCAAAGAAAGTTTGTTTTTGGGTAATTTTTATAACAATATGCATTACGTAGGTAGTAGTTTTATATTTTACTACACATTTGCTCAAAAAAATAATTTACTTGTCTTTACATGTGTCTACTCGTTTGTAAAAAACAACTTAATTACCGCACTAGTATCATAAATAACTATTACGTATTAATTTCGAATAGTTTAATCAAAATTGTCTTTTATCATCATAACATTACGTCTAGTAATACATTTAAATAAGTGAAAAGTTTATGTTCTGCTGACATACTATGTTTAGATAGGTAAGTACTGTTTATTGCTCCCAGCAACTCTGAGGCATTGTCTTACATCAGAGACAAATGTGGCAAAGCGGTATGTTACAATGCGATATCAATTAAAATGGATGTGCTTACAAGTGACCAATATAGTTCCTTACTAAATAAAAGGAAAAAAAAAGGTTATTTTTTTTTTTGTTTATGAGGGGTTTAATAGGGTTTGTTTTAACTAGTTATAATTAGTATTAATAAAAAATTTATAAAAAAATTATGTAAATAAAAACCCACGTTCTGTACTTACCTAATTTTAATTTACGTGATTCAGTATGTACTTACCTACATTTTGCATGCTAAGCGATAGGGATATGCTTAAGTAACTATATGTTTTTCTTCTAATTACCGCTCAGTAAACTTTACTTACATTACTATTTACACTTAACTTTAGTTTGTTCGTTAACAAAGTAGTTTTGTCGCAAAATACCAGCTTTGTTCATTAAAAATGGAAATGTTAGAAAATAAATGTTCTATTTCAGTGTCAGAGGGGTGATAAAGTTTACATAAATACACTGTCTATAAAAAAAACAGTGTCTTCATTTTGTAACCAAGATAATATGTGAAACTTTTAAGCGAATTGAACACAATAATTTTGACAAATATCGCCAGACACAGAAGTCTGCCATCGCTGAGCATGCTCGAGGCGGGATCCGGTCACTTGATTGAGCTCCACGATCCGAAAGTCCTCTCAACTGAACGACATTACTATCCAAGGATGGTTCGTGAAGCGGCTGAAATAAAAAAAAATGATTTATATTATTTTCGTATCGCGGTATGGTTTCCGAGAAATCTGCTGACACTGTCAGTGTAGTTAGTAGAGGATCCGATGAACAACGACCTTCACCCATCTATGTAGTCGATGAAAATTGTTTGTGATCAAATTAAGTATGTTAGAAAATACATCGGGAGTGGGTTGGCTAAAAACATCCTGGCAAGGATATTATTAATTAAAAATTAACAAATAACTTTTTATTTAATATTGCACACATGAGTTAAACGAATACATTTAATAGCAATCGAAAGTATGAAGAAATAGCCTATAAAATATGCACACTGGGTTGTCTGTTTTTTTCCTGGCGTAACTACTGGGTTGGCAGGTAGAAACAGCTAGTAAAAAATATACAGAAACCCAAAGTTTGCATATTCTATAGGCTTCATACATTCGATTGCTATTAAATGTATTCGTTTAACTCATGTGTGCAATCTATATCTATACATATAATAAAACTGTAACGAGGCGTACTGTACATTGAAGATATATTTAAAAATCAATTTTTTTAGGAGTTTATGAAAGCAACAGAATCCGAAAATAAAGTTTAAAATTTTTTTGTTTGTCTGTCTGTCTGTCCGGGATAAACTCAGAATCTACGGCACGAACTGGAATGCAGTTTCTTGAAATATGATCTACGAAGTCCGGCGCTTCACATAGGTTATGTTTTATCAGAATCGGCTCAGGAATATAGAAGCTATGACGCAATTTATAAAAAAATATAGAACTCCACTGTAACTTAAACCGCCGAACATACGGAGCCCCTAAGGTCTGAAGATCAGCTTATACTGGTTAAGGTTTATCTTGAGAGTGTGGTAGTAAGGAAGATAAATGGATTGACATGCGATTTTATAAAAATGTTCTGTGGTGTCCTAAACTAAGTAACACCACACAGCACAGTTAGGTAGGCCTCCTCTTAGGTGGACCGACGACATTGTAAAAGTCGTGGGCAACTAGTGGATGCAAATGGCAGGTTGTCGTACAGTGTGGCGGTATAAGGGGAGGCCTTCGTTCAGCAGTGGACGTCTTCGGGCTGATGATGATGGCCAGGATTTTTTTTTACCAACCCACTCCCGACGTTTTTCAACATACTTAATTTGATAACAAACAATTTTCATCGACTAAACAGATGGGTAAGGTCGTTGTTCATCGGATCTTCTACTAAAACTGTCTGTTATGGCGCGCATGTCGCTCGCGTCGAGTCGCTCACCTAGGACGACGATATAATTGTTCTGAGCTCCCCTCTCGCTCATTATATCTATTCCATCATTGTCAGTTATGGGGGCACTCATTTTCTCCGTAAGCCCGGCATTATTACTTGGCCGACGTTTCCACCTGCCTTCGAAATAACGATGGTTTCATATTATGTTACGGATCCTTTGAAAAAGATCGTTAAATGAAACGAATGAGATCATTAGCTCGGTAGGAATAAAGTTGAAATTTTATCAGCAAATAAAGCATTTGATGTTTTTCTGTCATGTGGTTTTCATTAGCCCGATAGAAATAAAGTTGAAATTTTATCAGCAAATAAAACAAAATAAAACATTTTGATGTCTTTCTATCAATATTGTGATTTATCAATTATTTATTTTTTCGTAAGGTAAATTATTAGAGGCCTGTTATTTGGCAGTGGACAAAGAAGATAATTATGATTATAGTTGTTTTTTTTTAAGTATGGTTACTTATTTACGAAGTGAAGATGTGAAGTTTGGCATGAAATATAATAATTAATAAAGCTATAATATATTATTATAAAATAGACAAAAATATTTTTGAACTTTGAAGCGTTGTCGTCTCTTTAGTTTTTATGCTGAGATAATATGGAAATACCCACTTCCATATTATCCCAATCATGAGTTTAAGCTGTCAGTTTGCTGATAGTGAAGAAATACAAAACAAGGAATTCAAAGCTTTTCGCATCCATGAGGAAAGCAAGTTATTGCAGCGTTTCGGGCATGTTCGCCGATGCGCGGGTTCCGGATTTCTTTGCCGTCATAAGATCCAGGGTGGCTTCCTTCTGGACTAGGTTGAGAAGTTCGAGAAATGGCATAATACAATGTCTAGGACATTACCTGCTTAGCCCGATTTTTAAATGAAAGTTACTGTGATATTTGTATCGTAATATTTATTTTTATTGTAAGTTAATTTAATTTTCTATGGGTTTTCTTGCTTGAAATAAAAACAGCTTACTATATTTATTACTATAGCACAAATGATTCAAACGGCTGGCTGGTCAGCTTTGTCCTTCACTTGAAGGTCTGTTCCCAACCTGAGCTCTCAATGAGCTCCGAATGGCTCATACTTCGAGTATGCTAACTTGAATGTCTTTCAAGGCTAATTACGCTCCGATTCAAGCCTAACAAATATTTACCATCTTTGACCACGTTGACTGTGTAAATTTTTTTTGCAAGAAAACCATGTAATATAGAAATCGGGGACGCGGTAGAAAAAATCAATTTTCAAGCGTCACAAACGAAATGAGATGCACGATTTCAATTTGCGAAGCCAATCAATCACATGCTGCGCTGGCTGTATAACTAGGAAATGGGGCTGATGACAGATGCCGCTGGGCATAGAAAGGTTTATAATATAGGTTTATATATATATATATGTATATTTTTGCTACGAAAAAAGAGGCTGGAAAATGCCAAGTGTAATTTACATGCATAGGCATGTGGCCCTTGGAGGATTAAGCTCTAGAAGTATTGCGATAGACAGCCTACTCCAAGGGCATTGCCGGCAGTGTGCTGCTGGGTACGATGTTTTCGACTATTCTCTTATACACATATGAATGTGTATGCATCCTTTCACCTTTCGTTCATTCATCTATTGCAATCTCTGTCACTCATGTAGCGTTCTCTCATGCATCCTACATTGTAGCTGTTATTGTTGTAGAGGCTCCAGCATTTGAGTTTTCTCTAGAATTACATAGGTAGTTATATTAGATAGATACATAGATTAAATGATAACAGTCATGATGATCACAACACAAAAAAGGAACTTAAAACTAGTGTTATAATTAGTAACAGTAGTAGTTATTAGTATTAGTTTGTTGTGTTTTGTGTTTTCTAGTGTTATATTTTATTTTGAAAACTGACGTGGATTTGACACATTTTTGTTTTATTTATACGGGAATACTTACTCACGTTTAGCTAAATCGGATACTCCGACTATGGTTTCGATTACATCCGGTGACCTTTTTCAAAGAGTGAAAACAGAGCCCGACGCGCGTGCAGCTACGTCCTGCTTAGCACTGCGGGCCGATGCGCGTCGCGCGCGCGATGGCAGCGGTTGCTCTGCGGGCGCGGGGGTGGGGGCGGGTAGTGTTATATTGTTGTTTGTTCATAAAGTAGGCTAGCATATTCAATAATAAAAACTAATTATTATTTTGTGGATGCAGCCGTGCTGTTTAAATCATGAGGTCACGGGTTTGGGAGTTTAAGTACGGGTTTTTATACCACTAGTTTTTGGTAAAGAAAAGATGGCGATTAATGGGTATTAATCTTAAAAATAATGACATTATTTATAAAATTCTCAGCGCAATAATAACAATTTTATAGCTTAACGTAGCTGTGGTCAGACCAACCAACCAATTGTAGCACTTATAAAAAAAAGATACCGGTTTTGTCATCAGAAATACGTGTGTACCCAATATCAGATACTGAAGGGCATGTATGTACTCATCATTATGAACAACTTTTACTATGGGCCAACCCTGAAACCGCGAAAAAAAACATCTATTCCATACATTTTCTCCAAAGTAAATAAATTTTTTTTTTGGAACTCCCGTTTCTTTTTTGCGATTTCAGGGTTGGTCCCATAGTAAAAGTTGTACAAAACGATAAGATTAATATCTAGGTACCTCTGTAAATTTGTTGGGGTTCAAAACAACAGTTTGTATTTAATGTTATCTTATAACATAAAATAAATAAAATAATAAATATTGGGCGGACATTTATTACACACAGCGCCATCTAGCCCCATACTAAGCAAAGCTTGTATTATGGAAACCAGATAGCTGATAGAATACTTATATACATATTTTTTTTGTAAATACATACTTATGATACATACTACACCCAGACACAGAACAAACATCGATGTACGTCACATAAATGTTTGTCCTGGGTGGGGATCGAACCCACGCCCTGCAGCTCTGAAGGCAGACATGCTACCAACTGAGCTATCATGCTGTCAATTGAACATAATTCAATTGAAGAAGCACAAATGACGAAGATAATAATATATAACGGAGCGAGATCAATTTTTTGTCTATTCAGTCGATTTTTATTTTGTCTGTGGTCAGCGAGATATTATTTAGAGCGGGTAACGAATGAGGTCGTGAGTGTCATGGCGTCTTGTGGCGGACTTGACTGGGTGGTGGTGACAGCCGCGGAACGTTGTGCACACGTACAAACTCATTGGCTCTAAAAATCAACTATTATTTAACCAATCCTTACTGAAATTGTGATTATTACTGTGGCGATAATTAAAGTGCCGTTTTGTCGACCTAGTGCTGTTGTTATTTCATTGCAACCGTAACTATGGATGACGGGCGTCGAGGGCCATCGAATCTGCCACTGGATATACCCTCCAACATGTTAGAGACTCCGTCATATATAATATTTTAAAATTGTATGATTGTACATAGCATCCTCTTTGTATAAACCATTGAGTACTTAGAGTACTTAGATTTGATAACAGAAACAGATAGAAAAACAAATAATTCCGAACCAGTGTAATAAGAGTATCGTGTAGGTATACCAAGTTCTGCTGGCAGGTTTAGCCCGTCTCGGTCGGTTGACTGTCGCCGGAACCCTGAAAATCTCCTAAATTGTCCCATTCGTACGTGACAAGCGTACAAAGTAAGACGTATATCACATACTACGTTCAGACTTCAGCTACGTATGCCGGTGAATTCGAATTCGCCTAGTTCAGGTTATTTAAGGGTATTATTAAGGGTTTACAGCCAAGGTAGAACTGTATTTCGTATAACTTGGAGTTTTTATAAGTATGTAATAATAATCACAATATTATTATAAACGAGCTATTAATAATAAACTCAATATTATTATAAACGAGCTATTAATAATTAACTCAATATTATTATAAACTAGCTACTAATAGTTTTAGCTAGTAATAATAGCTAATAACCCGCGACTTCGTTCGCGTGGACTAATTTAACCCCATTATCCCACAACTACAGCACGTACACGGCGCGGTGGTGCACGTACATCTGCTCTGAAACTCGGAAGTTCACCGGGCTTTTATTATAAATTCTCTACTTATTGTTTCGTTTACTACACACATAAATTATTGTAAAGCTGGCTTTTCACTATGGGATATAATATTATATATTATTTCGCGCCATGGCCTTCAGATAGGTAATCTATCTATCTATGCATATAATAAAACTCTAACGAGGTGATTACTGTACTTTGAAAATATATCTGAAAAAACATATTTTTGGAGTGTATGAGAGCAACAGAACCCAAAAATACAGTTTTTTTTTTAAATGTCTGTCTTTTTTGTCTGTCTGTCTGTCTGACCGGGATAAACTCAAAAACTACGGCACGAATTTAAATGCAGTTTCTTGAAATATGATCTATGAGTTCCAGCGCTTCACATAGGGTATGTTTTATCAAAATCAGCCTAGGAACATTGATGTTATGACGCAATTTATAAAAAAATATAAAGACCACTATAGCTTGAACCCCCAAACATATCGAGCCCTTAAGGTCTCATGATCAGCTTATACCAGTATATATTTATAGTATTTAATAGACATAAACATAAACATATAAACATAGTTATTTTTTGTTGTTGTGTTGTTTTTTGTTATATATAGTTGTTTGTCTTGAGAGTTTGGAGTAAGGAAGATAAATGGATTGACGATTTTCTAAAAAAAACTGTGGTGTTCTAAGCTACTTAACACCGCACAGCAGAGTAGGTAGGCCTCTTCCTAGGTGGACCGACGACATTGTTAAAGTCGCGGGCAACCGGTGGATGCAAATGGCAGGTTGTCGCACAGTGTGGCGGTCTAAGGGTATTATAATTATATATTACAAAATACAAATACAAAATAATTTATTGCTCATAATCCTTTATACAGCGTTTTACAGCGGGCAGCAGCGTCCTCTTGGTTAACGGTGGTGACTATTCTACGATCCCCAAGCCACCTGCCAAGCGTGGGGATTATGGCAACACCTCTCTATTAAGGGCCTTCGTCCAGCAGTGGATGTTTTATCGCTGACGACAAATCCTTTAAAAAAATCGGTAAGCTATATTAATTTACATCTCGTGCTATAATAGGTATATATTATATTATATCTCATAGTGAAAAACCAGCTTTAGAACAATTGACTTGTTCGTTAAAATGACATAAAAGCGTTTGATCATAAAAAAGTCTTAAATATTTTATGATCAATTTACTTGGAAATACGATTTTTTTTTAATAACCTTCGAATACTTAATTTTAACCGCATGATTAGAAATTATTTTAATTTGCAATACGACTGGAATAAGCTGAATTAAGCCATGTTTAAAATTGTAACTATTTATTTGGGTAAGTGCAACTACACAGGTGTTGCAAGTCCCTTTTGAAGCCACAACCACTGACTATAAAAAGAGAAGAGAGAGCCCTGCATTAAAAATTGAATTTAATCTAAAAAATATGTTACTCGGCTAAATTTACAAGCAAAGTCTAGTGCCAAGTTAATTATGATGTTTGATGTATGATTAATAAGCTTAGTGAATTATTACGATATCAAAATTGTTTACGGACAAAATCTAGTAGGTACTTAAGTTGAATAAGATGCTTAATTTAAAAATAACAGGCATGTTATGTATACAATGTGTATCAAAAAGGTTCAACAATACTGAAGGGTATATAAGAACTCATCATTATGAACAACTTTTCTATGGAGCAAACCTTGATATCGAGGAAAAAAATATAGAGCTGTTCCACACAAAAAGTTCATTGTCCTTGGACAAAATGTATGGAACAGCTACCGTTATTTTTTTTGATTTCAAGGTTGGCCCCATAGTAAATGTTGTTCATAATGAAAAACAGTAAAGTAACAGTTTGATGAGTAAATACATACCCTTCAGTATTGTTGAACCTTTTTGTTACACGTTGTACACTCGAACCTGTTTTTATTAAATTTGATTTTGCTAAAAATGAGATGAGGTTCCTAACTATATAATAGTTTTAATTATTGAATACGAGTATACGAGAAAAAACCTTGTCCTTATCTCCCGGTATTTGCCTCTGAGTTAGTGGTGGAGGATGTCAGAGTTATTAGTTCCAATTGAGAACATTCCTGGCGTTTTTTTGTAGTGGTCTCCTGCACAGTCCGTCTGGGGAAGTACCACACCTTTGCCGGTTATTCAAATGCCAAGCAGTAGTGTGCAAGCATTACTGTGTCCCGGTTTGAAAGGCAATGTTCCCAGAGAAACTACTGGGTATGAAGAGATTTAACATCTAATATTTTAGGGTGACGAGCGCAGTGCAGTGCGGCGAAGGATTGTGTTCGCAAGTTCACAATTCTAGCACTGCTACTGTTAGTGACAGGCGTGACTTTTACCACCAGGCGAACGTTTTTTTTTGTCTCGTCACTTGATAGTATATATTTTAAAAAATCTTTTTCAAGTCAGTAAAAATGCTGTAAATTGTACAGTTTTGTATGTAGCGTCCTATTGTAGCATAATAGGGTAGATGACTGATGTTTATATCGTTGAAACCAATAGCTTTGATGAAAAATTTAAGTAAATATTGTATGTTTATTGAAAAAATAATTTAAATCGGTTAATACTGTTCTGATATATGAGCGTTTCAAGGTTTTGTGATACAACTCAGTCCCTTCCCCACAAAACAAAAAATTACGTCACGCCTTACTTGTCAGAATAGAATTTATATGGCGTACAGAGAAGTGACGTCACGATTTGCTGTTTCGCCTCTCTGTCTAGCATGATATTAAAATGCTTTTAAGTTGCTTATTATCGACCAGACTTTAATTTTCTTTTCATTAATTAGCTATATTTATGGGCCACTTTTTAATAGGACAATAATATAAAAACCGGTCATCTAGCCCATTACTTTTACAAGATCACCGATGTCAAGCAACGGATGATCTGGTCAGTCTTCAGATCCTGTTGCATGAGAGACATTTACAACCGAGCGGTACCATGGGTTGGATTTTACGTTAAATTGTTGGTCCCGGTGTTTTGTTCTATATTTCTTTTAAAAAAACCACTATGCCATGTCATGGGTCTAATTAGGGCTGGCAGGCTGAGTGTCCTGCAAAAACACACTACGAATATTTATAAATTGTTTTTTGCTCCATAGGTATTATATACACGTTGTTCATCATAAAGCCCATGTGTTCAAAAACCATAGACGAGTGGCCGTGGATGGAAGATCCACATGTAAAACAATGCGACAAGTGTCCTAGGATATACGTCCCTGTCTGCGCAACTGATAACAAGACTTATATGAATCCCTGCAAAATAGAATGTATGAACAATAGGTTTAACCGGACGAATGCAAAACGAGTTCGCGTTAAAAGGTCAGAAAGTTATTTATAAGCATAATTATACAAAGATTACGAAAGATGCGCCGTCGCGTAATAAAACAATGTTTGGACATGACTCTCGTGCCGTCATGCTTACGAGTTGCACCGGAGTGCGAAAGAAGATAGCACTTTTATGAGAGCAAAAGGGATAGCGCGCGTCTCGCTTAGTGAGTGCAGGCAGGCGAGACAGTCCCTGGGGCTGTTTTACGGGGTCATTAAAGGGCGCGACATGACATATCTCCCTTTTTATATATATAATATCATTGCACAATTATCACACATTTGACTGCCTTGTAGCTCTGTTGGTAAAGTATCATTATCTGGCTTGAGAAACTGTTGGAGGTCGGTTTGGTTCCCATCCATCTATGTCTGTATCTTGTAGTTATTTAATATTGCACACCCCGTCTTCTATATGTTCTTCGAACCCTTTCCATCCAAAGGTTGCCTGGAAGAGATCGCTCTTAGCGATAAGGCTGCCAATTGTAACACTAGTTTTATGTTCCTTTTTTGTGATGTGATCATCATGACTGTTATCATTTTTTTTGGTGTGTACAATAAAGAGTTAATCTATCTATCTATCTATCCAGAAAAAAACACATAATTATTGTTTATTCTGTACAAAGACTACTTAGCATACTACAGAAAAAAAGGATTGTATCCAGACCGATGAAAGTCTAGAGACAATCCAAATGCTCAAAACCACTACCAGTCGGCAGCATACCCAGCATGCTGGCGGCTTTGCTACGCCGAATGGCAATGCTTATGCGTTGAGCCAAATAAAGCCAGCATTTTGATCACGCATCGCGTCGACCAGGCGCTCTGATATAATTTTTTTTATTCTATGCCTGGGTCTTTAGTTGAGTTTAGTTAGTAGTTTAGTCTTTAGTAGTTGAGTGGCTCCGTATCGAAAGGACTATCAGGGTAAATGACGATGTTTTCAGAACGTCGGCACGTGAAAACGTCTACATGGTGACAATGTCTTGAGTGGCAAAACAAAGTAAAACGTACAAAATGTAAAGTACAGTTATTAAGAGTAGTGTATTTTCCAAAATGTAATTATTATGCGGTAAAAAGGATTTAATTAGAATCTGACTCTTTGAGATTTGAAGTACTACTTGACATAAAACTTCTTTTGTCTACATACTGGCTGGTCACTTCAAATTCCATAAGGTGATGTATCGACCAACTCGTATATGCGGATTAGTGAGGGAGCCACTATCGTAATTTTACGGAAACCCAGAAATTGCTCGTATGCAAGTTCAAGTCCTGCCAGACGTCTTAGATATTCATACTATTTATGCTTATTATCACAGAACATCAATACAAACATCAAATTAGTATAGCTAGACCATAATATTCCTATAAGTAGTATAGCAGTTAATGTAGTAGTTAGTTTTCTCCCGCAATCTTACGACAATCGTATACTTTACAGCATAAAGAGTAGTTTGTGTGTAAACAATACTAATATTACTATTAATTAATATTAATAATATTACTATTAGTAAAATTATTATTAATGCAAAAAAAAAAATTGTTTTCTATTTATTGATTACCTGCAGCTTCGCTCGCGTATACCAAATAGTTTTATGCGCATGACCTTAATTTACTTTAATTAACGAAGTAACGTTTAAGAGGGTTTAAATTCGGCTGACCATTTTGTAACGATATCTTCGTGCACAATGATATGTTGTATCTCGCATCATCTTACACTTCATCATCATCATCAGCCCGGAGACGTCCAGACTGCTGAACGAAGGCCTCCCCCTTAGACCACCACATTGTACGACAACCTGCCATTTGCATCCACCGGTTGCCCGCGACTTTTACAATGTCGTCGGTCCACCTAGTGGGAGGCCTTCCTACGCTGCGTCTTCCGGTTCACGGTCGCCACTCAAGAACCTTTCTTCCCAATCGGGTGTCAGTTCTTCGAGCGATGTGGCCTTCCCATTGCAACTTCAACTTGCAAACCTTGCGAGCTATGTCGGTAACTTTGATTCTTTGGCGAATATCCTCGTTCCGGATTCTATCGCGCAAGGTAACTCCGAGCATAGCTCTCTCCATTACCATTACCCGTTGCGTGACTCTGAGTTTCTCCAAAAGGCCAGCAATCTTACACTTGCACCTCTCTATTTAAAGATAGATACTTTCATTATGAGGGAATGTAGTCTTATGTTGTATTTTCTAGATAATCAGTATTCTAGATCGGGTAGATGGGATATTCGTGTTGGTTCCGTGGCGACAAATGGCCCGCGCACGCTACCAAGAGGTAATACGATTTGCAATTCATCAATGTGACCGCAGAGACTAATAAGCCAAGTAGCCTAATTCGGGACCGCTGAACTTCAAATCGTGAGGTCGCGAGTTCAAAACCCGGAACCGTACTAAATGATCGTATATTGTGTGAACCCGCAACTGGGCCAGCGTAGTGGCTTTTCGCCTTTCGAGTATAGACCTAGGTAAGTCCAGCAATGGACACCAAACCACTATAAGATTTTAATTCTTTAAAAAAAATACTTTTTCCTATTATATATTTAATAGCAATTCGGAAAACTCTTGCGCATCCTTACTCTGCCTTCTTTGGGTCCTCATATTAACCGTGAGATTTCATCTAATTTGGTAATAACGGGCAACGTGTTTGGGTTTTTAGGCAGGCATTTATTTCATCACTTCTTCTGCCTTGTGATGCAATAGAAAATACAATCATCATCATAGCCCGTATACATCCACTAGTAAACAAAGGCGTCCCCCTTACTCCGCTCTGTACGACAACCTGCCATTTGCATTCACCGGTTGTCCGCGACTACCATCATCATCATCAGCCCGTAGACATCCACTGGTGAACGAATGCCACCCCCTTAGACCGCCACTCTGTACGACAACCTGCCATTTGCATTCACCGGTTGCCTGCGACTACCATCATCATCATCAGCCCGTAGACATCCACTGGTGAACGAAAGCCTCCCCCTTAGACCGCCACTCTGTACGACAACCTGCCATTTGCATTCAGCGGTTGCCCGCGACTACAATCATCATTATCATCAGCCCGTACACATCCACTGGTGAACAAAGGCCTCCCCTTAGACCGCCGCTCTGTACGACAACCTGCCATTTGCATCCACCGGTTGCCCGCGACTACAATCATCATCATCATCAGCCCATAGACATCCACTGGTGAACAAAGGCCTCCCCTTAGACCGCCACTCTATACGACACCCTGCCATTTGTATCCATCGGTTGCCCGCGACTACCATCATCATCATTATTAGCTCGTAGACGTCCACTGGTGAACGAAGGCCTCCCCCTCAGACCGCCACTCTGTACGACAACCTGCCGTTTGCATCCACCGGTTGTCCACGACTTTTACAATGTCGTCGGTCCACCTAGAGGAGGCCTACCTAATGTGCTGTGTGGTGTTAAGTAGCTAATGACAACATAGGACATTTTTAGAACATCGCATGTCAATCCATTCATCTTCCTTACCCGCAAACACTCAAGATAAACATTAACCAGTACAAGCTGATCTTCAGACCTTAGGGGCTCGGTATGTTTGGGGGTTTAAGTTATAGTGGACATCTATATTTTTTCATAAATTGCGTCATAACTTCTATATTCCTGAGTCGATTTGGATAAAACATAGCGTATGTGAAGCGCCGAATTTCATAGATCATATTTAAAGAAGCTGCGTTTAAATTCGTGCCGTAGTTTCTGAGTTTATCCCGGACAGGCAGACAGACAGACAGACAAAAACTTTAAAAACTGTATTGTTGGGTTCTGTTTCAAAAAAATGATTTTTAAATGTATCTTCTATGTACAGTAATCGCCTCGTTACAGTTTTATTATATGTATAGATAGATTGTCGACTGGCGTGCATGAGTGCGGGCAAGTGATATAATGTGGTGAAAAGTGTATTTTTGTGTTATCCTCAATATTCCGAAGAAGCTTGTAGTTAAGTTGCCAAGACTTTAATAGGGCATGATTGTACTTGTCTATGACTTAGGTAATGAATGGGACTTGACTGTGAAGATAAATCATTTAACTGGAGAAAGAAGGATCGATGAAGAAATAAATGTATTCGGCTGAAGGAAAGGCCGTAGTATCCGTGACCAGAAAAAAAATATTAAAAAAATATGCGCCTCGTTGCTTGCTGGCTGTAACTGTATGTCAATGTCATTGGAAATTTGATTGACAGTTGACATATTTGACACTGTTTGATTGGTCAGCTTATGTTTTTTTTATTATCGATTTGGCCTATGCATTAACAGCTACTAATCCTGTGAATTTCTTAAAAATATATAATATAATTTTAAATATAAGCAATTAATAATAACTAAAAGGAAAAAATACGTGTCTCTTATTTTTTATGTATTTTTGATTGAACCAATAAAAACTTGGGGTAAAAAAAATGTTGTCGATTGATTTAAGTTATTCTGGACAAAATTCGAATTTCTGTCCCAACTTTGTCCAGAGTTTTGCCTAGAGTCACTGATTTATATCTTCAAAAGTGTTTAAATGTGCCTGCAAATTAGAAGCGAGCCATATTCGGGTCCTTAATTTAACCTTGAAAATATTTACTGATTTTCAGGTACGGGGTCTGCATATTAGGATCATAGTAATAAAAATATATTTTAAATATTACTTATGTGTTTTATTTGACAGATTTAAAATATTCACGATACCTAAAGACCGTTGACATTTTGGCCTAATTAGTTCAAAATATGGAGGTACGGGAAATTTGTCCACCACTAGACCACCTGTTTATGGAAAAGGCCTGAGCCTTTACTATGGCCTTTAAGTGGCCAATTAGCCCCATAGTAAAACTTGTTCATAATGATAAGTACATAAATACCCTTCAGTATTGTTCAAAGTTTTTGTTACACATTGTATAAATATTCTATATAGAATAGAACTCTCAAAGGTTGGCCATTGCCATCCAGAGTGGAAATGTCGCCAGCATCATGGCTACCTTGGCATCTGGCATTAATTACAGTCAGGGGTTATTTGATTAGTGGACTAGGTATTTGCTGTGTTTCATTATGGTAAACTCTATTTTCCACTAAGGGGAACGTTGTTTAGGTTTCGAAAACAAGATCTTGTTGAACTTTTGTTATGTATAGGTATAGGTATGTAGGTATGCAAACTATTTCTACGTGTTTAATGTCTAATTACAAATGTTCTAAGAAAAACAATACAAGTACTTATTAAAACGTACTAATTTACTAATAGATAAAAAAGTTTTTGAAGTATTAGGTAGGTGCCAAGACATTGCATTTGGCGATAAAGGTCTATTACGAAATATAGGGTACCTATTTACCTTATATTGTAACCTACCTACTGCGACAACTACAACTACCTTGGACAGATTGTTCAGTTAGGTAGGTCCAACTCCGACAAAGAGGTCGCCCGAAGAATCCAACTCGGATGGGCAGCGTTCGGGAAATTGCGTAATATCTTCTCGTCCAAAATCCCGAAGTGCCTGAAGACAAAAGTCTTCAACCAGTGTGTGTTGCCAGTGTAGACATATGGAACTGAAACGTCTTTAACTGCAGGCTTTTTGGAGAGGCTCAGAGTCGCACAACGGGCAATGGAGAGAGCTTTGCTCGGAGTTACTTTGCGCGATAAAATCCGGAAAGAGGATATTCACCAAAGAACCAAAGTCACCGACATAGCTCGCAGGGTTTGCAAGTTGAAGTGGCAATGGGCAGGCCACATCGCTCGAAGAACTGATAACCGATGGGGAAGAAAGGTTCTTGACTGGCGACCGCGAACCGGGAGCGCAGCGTAGGAAGGCCTCCCACTAGGTGGACCGACGACATTGTAAAAGTCGCGGGCAACCGGTGGATGCAAATGGCAGGTTGTCGTACAGTGTGGTGGTCTAAGGGGGAGGCCTCGTTCAGCAGTGGACGTCTCCGGGCTGATGATGATGATGTAACCTACTACTATTGAGTAAAAATCTATTAAATAGGAACTAAAAACAAGGTGCAACAGAATCGCCCTCGTCCCAAACATTGTTTAATTCATTATATCGTTTCCCTTACTTATGCATAGGTACCTATAGCTCATTGCAAAGAAAAGTATTTTCCAAAAACAAAAACAAGCTTTATCTGGCTGCGTCACGAAAAGACATTGATCAAGGCTTCCGAGTTTCACCCTCCTTCCCATTCCCTTTTATCAGCGTTCAAAGGGCATCCGAGGTCAAATATAATCGCGAATAACGTTCACCTCACCTTTATCGGTTCGTGTAAGTTTTTGCTATGATATCCTACTCGAGATATGTCTCTCTGTAGGTATACTCTAGTCTAGTACTAAGATGTAAGAAGCTCAATTAGGTAATAATTAAATAAATAAAGTAAAATATAACCTAATGACTTCACTTTGAACTTATACTCGTACTACAGATACTGGATATTGGTTCTTAGATATACGCAACCCAAAAAAATAAGGGCGGTACTTATAAAACTCCTGCTAAACTTTTAAGTAGAAACCGTATTGCCAACGCCTTAATTTCATTCCTTTTATGTTTTTACAGCTTACAGCGCAATGAGAAGATTCAGTTGGCCCAAAAATGTCTACTTCCTTTTACGTCGTTAAGGACAATTTGCTTTAGGTTTTATTTTCTTGATGTTTTTTGTTTGCTTTCGACGAAATTGTTCGATTTCGTTATTGCTTTTTTTGTTGACTTAGTTTTTAGTGAAATGAGATGTTTAATTTTTACCTGACTGCGCTAAAAGGAGAGCTTTGGTCAGGGGGGGTATCACTCCGCGGTTTAGGTATGTTCGGCCGGCGCAGCGCTCCGTCCGGGAGGAAATTGCAAGGCTGAAGTCAGTGACCGCCCGCACGCTAGCCTCATCGCACTTAACTAAGCATACGTGATAGAAAGAGAGCGGTATATCTAGGTGAATATAGCGAGCGGTATCCAGCGCTGTGCGAGTTGAATTTTTACTTTATTGCCTAGTAGATAGAGTCCTTATTTATTTCAATTCCTTTGCGGAGTGAACTTTCTGTACGTAGTACTATTATTTATTCTGTGCTCTGGTTAAACACCAGTAATGCACATTTGTCTAAATTTAAATACGCCGCGTGTGTATCTAAGTATCAGCATATTTTTTACCAACGGGGTTTATTAGTGACGTAATCAGATGCCATAATATTCGTATTGTAATGGAGTCTTCAGTTATATTATTTAGCTCATTATTGAATACACTATACAGGTTTAAGCATAACGTTATTATTAAACCAAAAGGAGGTGTACCTACACATCAACGAGCACAGAAATTGAAAAAAAAAACTGTTGTTTTATACATTTTGTCGAACGTAGATGATAATTTTCTATGTTTTTTTTTTTTTAAATATTTTCAAATGACGAGACGACCAAGACTTTCGCCTGGTGGTAAGCGTCACGCCTGCCACTAACAGTAGCAGTGCCAGTGATGTGAACTTGCGAACACAATCCTGCGTCGCACTGCACTGCGCTCGTCACCCTGAGATATTAGATGTTAAATCTCTTTATACCCAGTAATTTCTCTGGTAACATTGCCCTTCAAACCGGAACACAGTAATGCTTGACACTACTGCTTGGCGGTTGAATAACTGGCATGCGGCTTAGTTATGCCGATATGTGTAGCCCTGCAAATTCATTTTTGATAGATTTACTAACACGGAACTTACACGGAACGTGTAAAGGCCGTCACAGACGACGACGATGCTATAATATTTCATGTTAAGATTAAATATCACTCTCCATACATTTTTGAAACATAAATTATCTTCGTTACTTGTTCTTCATTTGTTTTGTATGAGTAGCGAAATTGAAATGTGTTCTAAGCTAACATGAAATATTATAGCGTCTTCATCGTGTGTGACGGCTTTTAACGTCCTCGTATGGCTGATATCAAATTTTGAAAGGCTTTCAAAACTTCCGCTACAAAATTTTGAAACGAAATATGCTGCAACTTGGCACTTAGGAAGTGTCAGTGAATAAGGCGCTATGCACACGGTTATAAATAAGACAGCAAGACAAAGCGGTTAAGGTTATACGGGTAAGGTTATAAGACAGTCAATAATAGGGTAGGATATAGGACTGATGTTTATATCGTTGAAACCAATAGCTTTGATGAAGAATTTAAGTAAATATAGTATGTATATTGAAAAATAAATTTTAATCGGTTAATAATGTTCTGATATATGAGCGTTTAAAGTTTTTGTTAGAGACAGCTCTGTCTCTTTCCCACAAAACAAAAAATGACGTCACACCTTACTTGTCAGAATATAATTTATATGGCGTACAGAGAAGTGACGTCACGATTTGCTGTTTCTTCTCTCTGTCTAACATGATATTAAAATGCTTATAAGTTGCTTATTTTTGATCAGATTTCATTTTCTTTTCATTAATCAGCTATATTTATGGACCACATTTTAATAGGACAATAAAAAAAACCAATCATCTAGCCTATTCGTGATCCAGATGTGAATATGCAGCTATCCACTTTATAAGTATGTCATAATAGTACATTATGATACAAGTGTAATGACCAACATGGCACAAGCGTTTCATACGACTGTTTTCATCACACTTGCGAGGAAAAAACAAACTTTTTTCATAATATTAACCACACAGCGAAAACGTCAACAAATATTAGCGGGAAATGACGCCCAAACCAGCAATGCGCGCGCAGGTTGACTGTAACTTCAGCCGCATATAAACTCTTTGTTGGTATTACAAAAACTGAAATAACCGGCTATATTAAGAATGCTTCGTATACATACATCTAATTGCAGTCACGTACAAACTTAACTTTACCGGGTTATAACTATTATAGCACAAGTGCTGTAATTTAAAGTAATGTGCGTAATAGGTTGGATTATGAGCCTAAAACCGATGCAATAAGATCCACTTTACGAGCAAGTGTGATGAAAAAATACTTATTTGAAAGAATTATAAAAATATTATTATTATAAAAATTTGTACTAAGTTTTATACCTACCTACTAATTATCAAATATGCCGCAACTAACCGCGTTCCCGGTGCAAAGGTGCGTAAATTACACTCGCCGCATTCCCACGCTGAATGGCCATCCTCTCGCTCCCCTCATCACCACTAAAATAATATTATACTAAATCAAATAGCATATAAGCTCAAATATTTGATACGTTATTGGTAGTCGTAGGACTGTATCGCAGACTCCGCCCGGGGAAGTACCACACCTTTGCCAGTTATTCAACCGCCAAGTAGTAATGTGCAAGCATTACTGTGTTCCGATTTGAAGGGCAATGTTACCAGAGAAATTACTGGGTATGAAGAGATTTAACATCTAATATCTCAGGGTGACGAGCGCAGTGCAGTGCAGCGCAGGATTGTGTTCGCAATTCTGGCACTGCTACTGTTAGTGGCAGGCGTGACGCTTACCACCAGGCGAACGTCTTGCTCGTCCCATCACTTGAAAGTATTAAAAAAACGTAGTTAAAAAAAAAATGCAGTTACCAAAACGGCGCTGAAATTCTTATTTAATAATTGAGTACGAAAAGGGAACTGAAATTCCTCTATCGTAGCTGACTACGAAACTCAGCTACCAAAACGGCAACAAAATTCTTGTTTCATATTTGATTACGAAACAATGAAAAATAATTCTTCTTTCGTAGCTAACTACGAAAATCAATTACCAAAACGGACCAAACCGTTTATTTTAGTTCATATTCCGTTTATTTAAATAAATTAGGTAACTCTCTAGCCAATACACGGCAGAGTAACAATACTACTGTCCGTTTACGCTAAACATAAATAACTCGTCTAAATCGTACTGAGCTCAAGAGTCCATCCATTCGATATGTTGAGAAGTTTTTGTACCCAGAGTTACAGGGTTAGACTCAACGCGCGGCCCGCAGGGAATATCTGCGCGGCCCGCGGCCCGTAACAAAGTTGTGAAAGTAGTTTCATACTTCATTTGGCAGAATAAAGGCCACACAACTTTCAGTTAATGTTAGTTGATGTTAGTAAGTATCCGTAATGGTTTTACTTGTTTGACGTCCTGGTTTGGTATAGTAATAAATCAGCGGCCGCGGAAGTGGTGGGTAGAGGGGGCCAAATGCCCCCCTAAGCTGACTGCGCCCCCTCCAAGTTTAATACATGGTAAATAAGTTTTCTCTGCCCCTATCCTTCCGCGGTCACTGTAATAAATAACGATTTAATTAAAAGAGCAAACAAAGTTTTGGAACTCAAATTGCTACATTGGTATAAAGGTGTCTCTACACTAATTTTAAATATGGTTGAACATATTTTGTATTTAAACTCGAGCGGGACTTTGAGAAATGTAAAGAGCTAACTGTCAACAGAGAGAGCGAAATTCTCGAAGCTGCCAACCTTTAGTCACGAGAGCACTGGCAGAGAAGAGTCATCCAATTTAATCGAACAGAGTTGAAACATTTTGACAAAAAAAAAGCATAGTATTCAGTTATTTTTGGAAATATGTATATAATAGATAGATTCGTTTATAAGTTATATTGTGTATTATAATAATAAAAATACACAACTAATTTTAAGGATTTTTTTTTGTTTTATATTTTAGCAATCTGTGACTTGTCAAGTATAAAACACATTTAAAGATATGAACATGCAATTCATTATCTTATTTGAAAACTAGCTGTATCTGCGGCTTCGCTCACGTGGACCAAATAGTTTTATGCTCATGGCCTTATTTTACTTTAAATAACAAAGTAACGTAAAGTAAACGTAACGTAACGTTTAAGAGGGTTTAAATTCGGCTGATAATTTCTAGTGATATCTTCGCGCATAATAATATTTGTTGTATCTCGCACCATCTTACACTGGGACCTCTCTAAAGATAGATACTTTAATTTATTATGAGGGAATGCAGTCAAATGAAGTATTTTCTAGATAATCAGTATTCTAGGTCGGGTAGATGGGATATTCGTGTTGGTTCCGTGGCGACAAATGGCCCGCGCAGGCAACCAAGAGGTATAACGATTTGCAATTCATCAATGTGACCGTAGAGCCTAATAAGCCAAGTAGCCTAATTTGGGACCGCTGAACTTCAAATCGTGAGGTCGCGAGTTCAAATCCCGGGCTCGTACTAAATTATCTCTTTGGCGTTAATGTTTATTAATGTATATTATGTGTATCCACTAACCCGCAACTGGGCCAGCGTAGTGGCTTATTCGCCTTTCGTATATAGACATAAGTCCAGCAATACCACCAACACCAAACCACTGTAAGATATTAATTCCGCATAAAAAACGACTTTCTTAAATTAAAATATTTAACTGCAATTCAGAAAACTCTTGCGCATCCGGACTCTGCCTTCTTTGGGTCCTCATGTTAACCGTGAGATTGCATCTAATTTGGTAATAACGGACAAAGTGTTTGACTTTTTAGGTAGGTATTTATTTCATCACTTCTTCTGCCTTGTGATGCAATAGGTAATACTATCATCATAGCCCGTAGACATCCACTGGTATACGAAGGCCTCCCCCTTAGACCGCTACTCTGTATGACAATATCATTTGCATCCACCGGTTGCCCGCGACTACCATCATCATCATCAGCCCGTAGACATCCACTGGTGAACAAAGGCCTCCCTCTTAAACCGCCACTCTGTACGACACCCTGCCATTTGCATCCATCGGTTGCCCCCGACTACCATCATCATCATCAGCTCGTAGACGTCCACTGGTGAACGCAGGCCTCCCCCTTAGACCGCCAATCTGCCATTTGCGTCCACCGGTTGCCCGCGACATTTACAATATCGTCGGTCCACCTAGGAGGAGGCCTACCTGCCGTACTGTGCGGTGTTAAGTAGCTTATGACAACACAGATCATTAATAGAAAATCGCATGCCAATCCATTTATCTTCTTTACTCCAAACTCTCAAGATGCGGATTAACCAGTTTATGCTGATCCTCAGACCTTAGGGTCTCGGTACCTTCGGGGATTCAAGTTATAGTGGACATAAATATTTTTTCATAAATTGCGTCATAACTTCTATATTCCTGAGCCGATTTTGATAAAACATGTTAAAACAAAAAAAATGGTGTTTTGAGATTCAACCATAAGATGATTCCACTTTATGCTTTATGCTTCTTTTTTTTTTTTTTTAGTTAAATATAAATTTTAATACCATATCTATTAAAATTGAACATTGTAGGAATTATATTATTAACCTATACTTATCTATAAACACCTATTCATTGGAATTAGAAAAATAGAAACTTATATACCTATAGTAATTTAGGATGATCGACTCGATAGATTTTTTACAAAGATTACACTGAAAATTTTGTTTTTCGTCTCCTGCTAGGAAAAACATAGCAAAAACCTGTAAAAACGCGCAAATGTTAGCAGCAGTAAGTGAATATTCTTATTTTTTAGGGATTTGGAAAAGCAGAATTATTTTGTAGTGATACTTTTGGAGTGATGTGAGAAAATCCTCAAAAATCTAAGTTGTACACGCACGAATTTGCGTAACCTCAAAATGTTTGCTCCGCCTAATGTGACCCTTTCAACTACATAATAAGACTGATTATCGCCTACAATACCAAACGTGCATAAGCATAAAGTAACCTCGCCTCAACAATAATAATTTGCACTTACAGTATTTTCCTTTGGGCTCGTACACTGCGATTTGTTATACAAGCCACGGAATACATTTAAGTTACTACGGCGGACCCAGTGCTTAGTTAACTTACGGCAGGGTCATAACTTGAAGCTTTCTCGGACAATAAAGTGTACTAGGCAGGCCCTTTCCAAAGGTTTTATGGTCTGTTGTAAATGAAAACAAATTGAACTGTGAGATTGAAAGGAAACTATTAGGCAGGTACATTTGCTATTAAAAAAACGTTAATTAAAATTATTCTACGTAAATAGCGGTCACCTAATTCCGATTGTTACTATTATAGGTATAATTTCCAAGCCTAAATTTATCTATATAGGTAATAATTATAATAAGCCTGAAGGATTTCCTACCAAATGATATAAAATAAAAAACGTCTGAAAATCCACTGTTAACCACCAGTTAACTATTCTATAAAAAAAAATAGTAGGTAGATAAAAAACTCTAGAGGATTTCTTAAAACAATGTAGACATGCAGTTTAGCCCAGTGAGAGTTGATCTCAACACTCCGTACAGAACCAATGAAAATAATTAGGTAGGTTTAGATTTCATAATAATATATTTAAAACATAAGTTAAGAAGATTTTTATATTTTATTAGCTACCCGCCTCGGCTTCGCACGAGTGCAATTTACTAATGAGTTTGTCTACCTACTTTTAATTCATGCAAATCATGTCCTGACCAACGAAAAGAAAACAGCCAAATTGATCGAGTCGTTCTCAAGTGATGCTCCTACCTATACGTATGTGGCAATTGATTTTTATCTAAATAAATAGATAGGTATCTCGGTTCATTTCACGGCTAAAGATTTGTTTCCACGTAATACAAGAAACGGTTGAGGTTTGTTCTCGGCTATATACAAACCAAGATTGATACTACTGTTTCATAAGAACTGCTATGCCATGGAACATAGGATGTTCCGGAATAAAACTTATTATAAGCACAGAATAATAACTTATAAGGCATTGTTAATGGAAAATCATTATTATACATATAACATTATTATTATTAACATATATATTTATATTAACATATATTATATATAGTATATATACATTATATATTAGTTTAAATTACCTTTTTTAATGACTCTAAAATGCAAAAATAATTATTTCTATTCATATCATTAGTATTTTGACATATTTACTTTTATTAATCTAGTATGTAATTATGTAATTTGACAGAGTGGTAAATTTTTGTTGGCCGATCTAAACTAATTAAAATATCGCTGTCCCTTTTTTTGTCAGACATAATACTGTATTAGCTAAGTATAGCAATATACTTTAGTTAGTTTAGGAATGTCAACTAAAAGTTTGACTTGCAGTTGTAGGGAAAGTGGTAGAGGAAGAGGTGGGTATGTAGGTACTCTAGGTAAAGATACTTACCTACTTTAGGCTACCGTAGTTCGCTTCTTTCTTTTTTTCTATACTTGAGAGCACAGAAACGTACGAAATTTAGGATAATCGATTCGGTAGAAAATCAAGTCAAAGATGACACTGAAAAACGTGTTATAATTGTCCTTCTAAGAAATTCCATAGTAAAACTATGGAATGCACCAAATACCTATATTTTTTTTCGTTGCGATTAACGTGAGAAAAATCTTAATTTTTTTATTTTGACGCACGATATTACTTAACCGCCAAACGATTGCTTTGCTGTATGTGACCCTATCACAAGTAGTATTAGATCGACGATCAATTGCATAACGATCGAGCTTGAAACGTAGGAAAACATTGTCTTGGTACGAATTTGATCGCAGAATGGGTACAACCAATGGGTACGACAGGACCTAAAACGTTTTCAAACTTCATATTTGAACTTTTTTATATTGTCCTTCAATCTCCAGGAATGTCGGTTCGCGACGTGCTCAGATTCGTTGATGAAATGCAGCATTACATTTTATCAATCCGTGTCCAAGTCGACGTTAACTTTTTAGGTACATTTAAATTAGCGACATCTATCGAAAAACATGCAATCTACTTATATGTCTAACTAGACAGACGGATACGAATTTCGAATGTGTACAAAGATGGGTCAAACTAAGGTGAGCATGTTTAGTAACACTGTTAAGAGATGGCGCCAATGTATCATTTATCAATGCCATCTACTGGCATATGGAAAAAGTACTTTTAGGATTTTAGGTCGTCCTGGGTAGCTCTACGCTGCACTACAGAGCTGGCTCCTCCTAGTACTTTCTTTATACGTTAAATATACCTACGTACTAAGGCCAAAACTATATTTTAATAAAACAACCATCTCCACATATAAGAAAAGTTTTTATTGTTATAAAATTTAATGCATTAATGCTACCTAATCGCGTAATCTGGCTCTAACACATTCATACGTTAACATGAAAAATATTAGGTACAGCTAGGGTAAACATACTCGATAAATATATAATTAAAATTTAAGTAATGAAAAATGAAAAAAAAACCTATTCATCATATCAAGGTACAGCAAAAATAAATAAATAACATTATTAAATAAATTTTGCTTTCATACTTATTATCTAAAAATGGGAAAATATGTTTTGACCATTATAATTTGTGTAAGTACCTACTACCTACTTAAAGTTGTAGATAGGTAGAAGAAAAGGATCAATGGAGCTATCAGGTTGTTTCATAGAGTATATAGCCACAGGTTATGCAGCTATGTATACTAAGTACTATAATAAACTACACAGCATGGTCTGGCTCAGACAAAGACTATAAACCCTGTTGACTGATCGTCCGACGTCCCCTCATACGAAAATTAGTAGTTTAAAAACCACTGCTAGCCACTGTTAGTACGTCAGAATTTCATTGAATTTGATAACTCGGAAAACGTCATCCCACTGATTGACCAATCGGAAGCATAGAACATTACCTCGCCCCCTGCCCGCAACGGTGAGTCGTGTTTGTAGGAGAAATTATGTTCATTAGGCATGATATGATCTGTGGGCTCAGGTATAACTAAATAATACAATAGCACGATAACTGATGTAATAAAATTAAACGAACATTCAGTTTTTTTAATTTCAATACGTTAAATAGTTTTATCGTACCTACCTATCTATAGTTTATAGAAATCATAGTAGGTACTTAGGTATTTCAAAGGTATGTCCTATTTATACTATGTTTATAAGTATATGGATATCTTTACTAAGGTTAGTGTTGGTTATAAAATATTTTATAGGTATAACATTGCGTAAGTTCTTCCGTTTTATTTTTAGCAGAGGTTAAGCACTGCTTTTGTTTTAGTTTTGGTTTGTGGTTTTGTTTTAGTTTGTTTAGCTTAAGTTTTTAAGTGAAGTCCTATGAATTAAAAAAAAAACTAAATGTTTACTAATTATCTATATTACATAAATCACGTTTACACAACACTAACCTTATAAATCTACGCGGAAAAGTAAATAAATGTTTCATAACTATAAAAAAATATTTTTGAGATAATATGCAACAAAAAATATAAAATAATATATATAAATATACCTAAGTACCTATATATAATTCATTATATATAGGTACTTAGGTATATTTTTAAAGATTTTACTATCGAACACGACAAGATGCAACGTAACATAAGTATTTTGTGTAATGATTTTTACTGTCGTTTAGTCGTGTTTAAAATCAAATAGGAATGTTCAGAATGATGTCCCTTGTACAGTAGAATAATAAAAATATAAGTAAATACTCGTAAAGACTACCTACGGGGTTATAATGATAATATATTTTATGAGTTTGTTAAGATCCACATCAATTCACAACGCGCCGCTATCTCGTTCACGCATATTACAATTTTTTAAAGATATAAAATCACTTAATATAGATATGAAAAAATTGCTAAGAATAGCATATTAAGGGCCTTACTTAAAAACGCCGCTCAAACTTAGTCGCTGCTTAAGATGCTTTGTCAACTTCTCACTGACGTGAAGTTGCACGTGCTAGAAATGGACAGAGAAGTTTAAGCAGTGACTAAGGTTGAAAAGTTTTTTTTAAGTAAGACTGTAAAGGTTCAGCAAAAGTATCATTTTGATCTAAACAAGTTTTAGTACTTACCCAAAAAAAGGGATTATAGTTGAGGCCCAGTTTTATGAATGACAACTTGCTTAAATAATTTTTTTTTTATTCTAAATTATTAGTATCGGTAATTTCAACGGCTACATTTTTTTTTTACTATATATTATACTACTATTTTTTTTATTAATGTACCCTGGTTAGTTGTAAGTTGTTCTATATTTCTGGTGTGCAATAAAGTTGTATTGTATTATTACGCAGTTGATTTTATATCTTAAAAAATTTTGTAATTCGCGATCGAGATAGCGGCGCGCAGCATCCTGCGCCTTAAGTAATGAGGGTTCTCTATAAAAACGATGCTTCACTTTAAATGATGTTAGTCCCGCGCACTTAATTTATGTATAGCGCAAAATTTAAAAAAAATTTGTTAATTTAAGCAGTGATTTTAAGTGAAGCCCTTAATATAATTAAGAGTAGATATACTGATTATCGTCACAGTAGGTACTTCACTCAGAATTCAATAAAAAATAGTTTTTTTTAACAATCTAAACCATCCCTAGCTACAAGCACGCATGGAATGTTTTAGTCAAAGTACGAAATCTGTAGCGATACGTAACGAAGTAATCGATATTCGTAATTTTAATATAGGTTAGCAACATTACTTAAAAATTGGCTGGTATGTTGCAGTGCAAGATCGGAACCGGTGGCACTCACTTATGTCGGCGGAAGGGAATAAGTATGCATGTGTTTTTTTAATTGACTCACAAAAAAGTTGACTGGCAACAAAACAAATCATAGCAAGTACAATTTTAATATGTGCACAAATAACGAAGTTATTCACATTTTAGTTTCATGTTAGACAGGGAGGGCAATATACTCGTACTAGGTTTATGACGTCAAAGTTCACGATTCCAAACAAACGTGTTTTGCTAGAAAGGGACCGATGACTCCCTCCCAAATACTTTGACGCTTATATTTCAGAACTTTACCAGCCGATTTCAGTTATTTTTCGACTTAAGCATCAGATTCAGTTAAACTCTCCATTTATCCTATTATTTTTAATAATTTAAATACATGCATATTCCCTATTCGGGTCACTGCGTCAGCGGAATAAGTAAGTACCTACTTACCTACTTAAACACGTTTTTCGAACTTAAGAGATGTTTTAACATTCTCATTTATTTTGTTGAATTGCACACTTACTTTAAAACGTTGCTTAAGCTAACAAACGTCTTTTCCTACTCTGTTATTTGGCTTTAGTAAGTAAGACCCTTAATTTTTATTTATTTAATCTATTTTTTTTGTGTATGATGTTTTAAGTAAGACTGCTACAGATGATATTGTAAAATAAAAGACGGTATATTCACTTACAAAATATTTATGGCGTTCGTGATACTTTAAAATTAGGTACAATATAAAATATGCAAAGTGCAAATAAAGCACTAGGTATAGCAAAAAAGCAGTACCTTGTTTACTATCAATAAATGCAAGAAGTAAAAAAGTACAAATTAGTAAATACAAATTTATACTTGTCTTAGAATGACGTTCAAAATAAACTATGAACTCAAAAATGATTTAAATGCATTGGCTTGGCATACAACTAATATTACTTTTATGGTTCAAGATAACTAATATTTAATTTATGGTTCAAGATAACTAATATTATTTTTATGGTTCAAGATAACTAATATTACTTTTATGGTTCAAAATAAATGTCATTGAGAAATGGTTGTTATAAACTTGAGATTTGTGTATTGTGAAGCATCTTAATTACTAAATATATTTGATCCAAATTTTGATTTCATTACTGATTGTTCACGTCACTCATTAAAGACAGGTAAAAATATATACTAAGACAAATGTAACAAACCATGCGACTACATAGGTAGGTATAGCATGTGCACCACAAAACAAATCTCAACAAATCTGTGCTCGTATTTTTTTATGAAAATTAAGACGATATTACAATAAATAAATACATTACAAAAAAGAATAAGTCAAGATTACAATGTGTATAAATAATAATAAAAATATTTTTTATTGTTTAATAGGCTTGCGTTTGACCGCCTACACGCCGCCTACGGTTAACGGAAAAACACATCATGATGTATAATAATTTATTTAATTAATATAAATGAATTTAATTTTGATTAATGATTATTTATTTAATTTATTTTATTTTTATTTTTGGGTTCGATCCCAATCCGAGACCCAGGAAAAAATATAAAAAACCCAAAAAAAATGTATGTGACGAACATAGATGTTTGTTCTGTGTGTACGAAAAAAATATTGTATATAGGTAAGTATTTAATCAGCTGTCTGGTTTCCTACAAGTTTTCTTAGTATGAGGGTAGATGGCGCTGTGTGTAAAATGTCCTCAATATTTATTTATTTTTTATTATTTGTACAATTATTTCATTGCAGTTTTTATTTCTACATTGTAATCTTGTCTTATTTTCATACAATAAGATGATTACAAAACATGTTTTATTCTGAACTTTTAGAACTTTGTAACTGAACCTACTTTTGTACTTTTGGTATGAAAATAAGACAAGATTACAATGTATGCATCTGTCTTATTTTCAATGAAAAAAAAAAACATATAGACGAATCATTTCGCAGCGCGCATGTGGTTTCGGGTAAAATTGTAAAAAAATGTTTTCACACACTAGAATGTAAATTATGAATACGTATAGTCAAGACACCGATACGAATACACCCAACACTGAGAGAGAAAGAGGCTAACACCTAGGTAAGTCTACGAGACATAATGACCCCTGCTGATATTGTACGACCCATCGAAGTCCGTCGACAGATTCAGCTGAAAACACTCGAGCATTCACTCTTGCAATAAAACATAGTTTATCAAAGTTTAGTATACTGAAATTTATAGCCCACCTTACAAAAAGTAGACCATTAATAGAATTGATCAATGCAAACAAAAATAAGTTTTTTTTTCATAAATAATGATGTTGTTATTATAATTGTTTGCCTTAGAGCGCAACAAAGAACTATAATTGCAATAGGATTTTCATTTACTAAGAAAGCTGTTTATATGAATTAAACCGTTACCCTAACATATAATCTTGTTTTGTTTGTCATGGGTCAAGTTTAAAATGTCCCTGCGTCTCAAGCCACTTTGTTGTTAACCTTTTGAGACTTTTTTTTTTATACATGGTTAGTTGTAATCAGTAAGCATCCGTTTAAGGGCATATTCTCATCATAAAAAATAACTTTTACTATGGGGCCAACATTGAAATCGCGAGAAGAAATCAGCTGTTCCATACAAAAAGTTTATCGAACTTGGGCAAAATGTATGGAACGGCTGTTTTTTTTTCAATTTCAATGTTGGCCCATAGTAAAAGTTGCTTGTTTTGACGTACATAATGTGGTCAATTCTGAAGGTTTAAGTTGACAGAACTAAACTAACAAAAGTATTGCTGTCCTTAGCTAACATGCCTAGTATAAAAATGACAGCAATATTTTAATTAGTTTAGAACTGTCAACTAAAACCGTCAGAACCGACCACATTATGCCCTTAAAAGGATGCTAACTGATAACAACTAACCCTGTATACAAACAGAGTATACGTAAGAGACGGTATCATTTAACAGCTGTCAGTATCAGGTGGCTTTTTCCCATTTTGTACGTTACCTCTTTATATTATGTAAGTCTGTCGGTAGTGTTTTTTTTTTTAATGAGTGCTTTTTATAAAGAGAATGTATTACAAGTTATTAAATGCTCCAATATTTCAGCGTCTGAAGTAGACTTGTTAATTAGGTCTGCTAATGGTCTATATCTACTTAAAATGTATAGTACTAGTCAATGGGGATTGCTTTCAGACACCTAACAAATGCAATATGCATGTGAAGCATAATTGTATATACCTAATATGTTCATACATACACATACATCCATACAATTTATCTATTAGATATAAGAATCGAAATCTATAAAGGGTTGATTCACATTAAAATTAATTAAATATAAATATTTAACTTATCTATTTCACGTTCAGTTATACCGCACATCAATACACGAACTACAGTTTATTATAATTAAATTTAGTATATTCAAATATGAAGTTAATAATTATTACAATAAATATCCTAAACGAGCCGTGTACTTAAAAACCCGTTACTTACTCGTTATTATATTTGACGAATAAACTAACAAAAACAAATTGTTTTATTGATCTTTTTGATTTCAGTAGAAATACTATAATTTTATTAGTTATATAAATTCGATATAAATATGAATTTAATTACATTTATGTTTAATACGTATAGTTTGTAAGCAATATTTTACCACAGCCTTCCATAATGTAAAAACGCTGGAAGTGAATAAAGTAAACGTATTTTTTTTTATATAACAGAGATAAAGCGGTTTAAACCTTAGAATATGAAAACAAAACAATTACATTTAACATAACATTGTGATGCATTAAGTGTATAAATTATACAATTCCTTTGTATGTTATAATAATTATTATTTATATTCGTTGTGCCTAAAACTAATGTATATAGGATTTCGTATAATATATATAATAATTATGTAATTATTTTATGACACTACTGTTATGTGGTGCATTCAGAATATAATACACTCAAATACAATATTTATATAATGTATAAGCTATCATAGTTACATTCACTAAATATATTGTACTAATAAATAGTATATTAAAAGATCTTGGAAACAAATTTAAAGTATGCTTAAATAAAGATAGTGATTCTGATATAGTAAAACATAGAGCATAGTACGTACGCAACACGTACATGTACGTATGTATAACGTACGTGTACGTATGTATAACGTACGTGTACGTATATATAACGTACGCGTACGTACGTATAACATACTTAATACTTGCGAACATGCTTGCATTTGCGATGTCAGGTATTCATATCCGCTGACTTTTCACCCCCTGGGAGAGCAATTTCAGTCTAGACATTGGCACAACATGTGCCTATAAAATGCTCCACTCGGCAATAACACGTCTGTAGCAATATGGTGGCCTTTACCAGACTCAAATGTCTCATCGTTTTAATTATAATAACTGTTTATAAAGCATATACAGTAAGAAAAATTATGACTTCTAGCAGGACTTGAAGCTGCATACGAGCAATCTCTGGGTTTCCGTCCCAACTGCTTTGCCGATTACCCGTCATAATTTTTAAACTGTTTAAGCTATCAATTAAAGTGTTCCTCGTATGCAGCTTCAAGTCTGGCCAGAGGTCATAATTATTTTTAATGTTTATGCTTAAAAAACATAGAAATACCCGGGTGGAAACAACATATTAGAACATAGAACATATTCAATAATAATAACTTTAATGAATTCGTTCATTGCCATGTCTCTGGGGTTCGCATAGCTATTGCCGAGACTGTGTTATGAATATACTTCACTTATATATGTCTCAGTGCTCAATATACTTCACTTATATTTTACTTAACAATCAATATCAGAAATTTTTCGACGAAAGATTCATAAATTTAAAAACGCTGAATTTTTTATATAAAATGTAATAATGGAATATATTTATTGTTCATCGCTGATTGACCTAGCCTACTGTAGATTTTTTATTACTCAAATATCGGGGAAGACTACGTGATCATGCCTAGGTAATAATTACCAGGTATACACGAGCTTTAACAGCTATAATATCATGCATATAACAACCAACTATTATATCATATTCATTATTCCAAATGAATATTATTATGAATACTTTTAAAAATGGCAGTTTTATATACTATTGTAATTGTAAGTAGACTGATAGTAGATCAAAAATTTTTCGAAAATCAAATATTATAATATTGAGGATTTATACCATCTAATTGTTTAAGTGTATCATATAAATCTAGTGCCCCTATTCATAATATATTTTTCATGTTCTTACTCGATTGTAAATGATTTTACTGGTATCAAGTAGCTTGCAAAAATCTTTTGTAAACTTGTATTTTTGTTCATAAAGTAAAACGTTTCATTCAATGACCGGAGTTTTCGTGGTACAACTGATTTATGCTAAGTCAATATCGAGATTGATGTAATTATTTTAAGTGTATTGTTTTTGAAAATTACACGTATCTCCACATGCAAGTGACCAATGACATTGGTCTAATTAATGTTAGTCAACTGTCTGTGTCATATTCTTTATTATTTATATAATATATATCCCAATACCTCAGCCTAAATGAAAGCAATTTTTTTATGTTGTTTAAACATTATACGAACCAACAAAAAAATATTTTGCAAATAATAATCCTCCCTGTACACACAGATTTACCCTCAAACAATACAGTCGTATCTTTAATATAATCACCTTTTTTTTCTAACCTTCTTGAAAAACGTGTTTTTTTTTCCATAAGTATAATAACGTTTTCCATTATGACAAATACACGATTTGGAGATTATGTACCTAATAGGGTGGGTGACTGATGTTCATATCGTTGAAACCAATAGCTTTGATGAAGAATTTAAGTAAATATAGAATGTTAATTGAAAAAATAATTTAAATCGGTTAATAATGTTCTGATATATGAGCGTTTAAAGTTTTTGCTAGAGACAACTCTGTCCCTTTCCCACAAAACAAAAAATGACGTCACGCCTGACTTGTCAGAATATAATTTATATGGCGACCTGAGAAGTGACGTCATGATTTGCTGTTTCGCCTCTCTGTCTAGCATGATTTTAAAATGCTTATAAGTTGCTTATTTTTGATCAGATTTTCATTTTCTTTTCATTAATCAGCTATATTTATGGACCACATTTTAATAGGACAATAAAAAAAAACCAGTCATCTAGCCTATTACGGTATGATCATAAAACAGGTTGAGTTAATGTGACACAATTTTGATTTTACTTTATAGGGATTTATTGTATAATAGTTCCTTAAATCTAACTCCACTTGTGCAGAACATAAGGCAAATTAAAAACTAAACCTAAACACATAAATCTGCACAATAAAAGTTACGGAATGGAAAAAGAAAAATGTATACAAAAAGTGTAAAAAATCTTAAATAATAAACTATATTAATTTTATAAACATAGGTATACTTACGAATTTTTGGATGTTGCGAATATGCCACTAGGATTATTTAACCTACAATATTCTAGTAACGGTGGTTTAAATTTTGATTCAAAACTAATAATTCAAAAGACAAGATTCATATCCAATAAGTAATTATCATAGACATGGACGAAGAAAAAAGTAGACACCACCAGAGTTACATAACACTCTCTCACAAGCTTAAGTTTTTGATATTTTGGTGCATCAGTTTAATTATACTAAAGGTTCATCTTCGTCCATATTTATAGTAACTTATTCGCACCATCCACAAAATAATCAGGTAACGCGACGCACTCCCTTAAAGCCTGTGTATATAAGACACTTATATATAACAAGCCAACCTTAGTAGGTACACACTTTATCATCAGCATGCTGTGTTCACAGTTTTTAGGATGGACGCTGAACATTCCTTATATAATGTTAATTTGTAGTGTTAAGGGTGTCATATCAAATTAGTAAATCGAAAAAAAAAAACACATAATTATTATGATTTTAATATCTTCTTTTATAACCTAAAACGATATAAAACAATACTGTATGCAGATGTTGTATAAAGATTTAGCCAAAAGAAAAAAACTCGAGACAAAGATCAAAATTCAGTCTGAGCCAAGCACGCATACTGCTTAAAATATTATCCTCGCTTTTTATCACGTGGGAAGACAGGCGTATCCGTATTATAGCTTTATGATTTCTACGCACTGATTGACACGAAAAGAAAACATTTGTCAACAGTGTATGCTGAATCGTTTATGTGCTTCGATCAAAATAAATAAAGTGTGTTCCTATAAGCTAACCTGTGTTTATGCCTTCATATATGCTCGGGCAGAGGTGACAGCAGACTAAAAAGTATCTCGTATGCGCAGGCTTACGCTAAAATTATATTATTAGTTAGGTTGTGCTCGGCGTCGGTGGGATTATCTGCCGAACATCCCGCGAACCAATAAGTTAAAATTGTCACGCGGTTTACAACGCGGGCGTGATGTGCGATGACACGCACGCCGTGCTTATCGATAAGCATGACGTACGTATCGATACGCACGACGATTGAAATGCACGTGATGGAATTAGGTTTCCGCGAAATAGCCTATCGCATAATCTTTCAATAAACCAGTCTATTTAAGCCAAATAAGTGATCTGTCAACTTCTTGTCGGCGTCAAAAGTCCCTTGCAAAAACGAGACAGAGCAGACGAATTTTAATTCGGATTATTAAATGCCGATACTGTTGTTTGATTGACATTTTCGCTGGTATCATTATCATAGCAAAACATATTTCAACGCTGGATTGTTAGCTCCACGCCTCTCTGTCACGGCTATTTTAGGAAACCTAAGCTCCATTTTAGCGCCCACGCTGCCCGCAAATGGCACAACGCATGCACGGCGCTATGCGACCGCACAGTAAACAAAAACATCTCTATACAAGAAGCTTATAAAAAAATTACATAATAAACAACGGCAAATATACGAACTCTCAATACAACAAAGAACAGAGGCCGGTGCCGAAACATGTATAGGAGATTTTTTTTAAACGCTTTTATATAAAAATTAATACGAATTAAAGCATTAGCATAATGTTGACTCGGCTACAAGTGTAGCGACATCTTTGGCTTGCAAGCGCTCCCCATCTCGCTTCCGCGCGTCCTTTTAAGAGCATGGCCGCGTCTCAGCGTCTCCCTCACACATTTTTGAAGATAGAATGTGAATTTCTAAAATGATAACATTACAAACACTACAAAGAATTTTCCGTTTTTATTATTTATTTAATTTGACGAAAGAGATCAATAAAATCATAACATATTACGATCTTTTTCGTTAACATAAAAGATTCTAAAAACAAATAATATTTCTGTCAAAATAGTTTAATTTAACAAATGTTTTTAGAAATTCTCGTTCAGTGATCTTTAAATAGTGCAAAAATGTGTGAACGTAAAAACTGTAGACGCACAAATGGCCTTAACTAAATATATATTTAAGTTCTTAAGGCCCTGCTGTACTAGTAAGACTTCATACAATAATTCCACATAAAATCTTCAATTTTAATAGAAATTCTAATATAGGTCTAAATTTGTGTATGTTAAAAACACATACCTACATACAATAAATTTCCAAAATTCTGGTATTATTTTTAAGAAAACTGTAACTGGCCTGTTTTTGTCTTCTGGAAATAATATTATAACACGAACCTTTATTTATTATACATACAGCCAGCGACAATGATAAGATGAATGGACGGGAAATAAGCGCACGGATTTTGAAGACTATATATGTTGAGCGCCGGCTCTCCACACGCTTCAGTCATACTCTGTCTTTGCGACATGCGAGCCGTACGATACGACAATACAAACTTCTAATACATGTACATGTGTTCTCTTTTTGTCATGCAGTAATTAGATTTGTTATCTCTATTTTCCGGCAAATTTAATATGCATACTTTTAGCTAGGTATGCTTGATTGTGTTGCCTTGTTAAATTAATCGATTTGCAAGCGCTGGGCCCGTCCATTTCATTATCACCGTCGCTGCCTACAGCTAGGTTCGTGTTCCAATCTTACAAGTCTTTCTATCGCTCTAGTAAGTTTTAAAAACAAGAGCGATATACACAATAATTGGTATGAAATCGTAAAAGTACAGCTGGTTTATAAATCGCTCATCAGACTACCTTAAAACAAAGTATACACGTAATTACATACCTTTTCCTAAAATGTTTACCCTCTGTGTCTATTCAAGATGTATGCAACCGTTACTGTGGTGGTACAAAACTGACAGGAAGAATAAAGTAGAATAAGTTATGAAACCATGTATACAAGGTTAGTTGGAAAGGGTACCAAGCCGAGAGCAAGTCATTGTACTCATCATTATGACCAACCCTGAGATCGCAAAAATCCACCGAGGACTGTCGTACGTCGTTTAAAGTTAAATGACGTTCAATTACATTTCACACTTTAGTTTTACATTGCGCAGAGTTAAATGACGTTTGTTTTTCTTAAGGAGTGTTAAATCTCTGTTCAAGCAGATTACCACGCGCCACTATCTCGTTTTTAGGAGATATAAAGTCACTAATTATAAATTAGAAAAATAGCAGTTGGTGAAATAGCTGAAAATAGCACTACATAGTAAAATACCATTCAAAGTTCAGCAAAAAAAGCATTTATATCTAAACAGGTTTTAGTACCTAAAAATTAGATAACAGGTTATGCCCAGTTTTGTGAATGAAAACTTGCTTGAATCGAAATTGTATTTTAGCTAAATCATTGTTAAAATGTTATTCTCAGTAATTTCACTGACTGCGATTTTTCATAACTTTAAGCAGTGATTTTATATCTTTAAATAATTGTATACCTTTAAAAATTTTGAAATGCGCGAACGAGATAACGGCGCGCAGAATTCTGAGCCTTAAGTAAGGCGCTTAACATTTGTTTGCCTGCGAACAAAATCATTCATAATTAGTAGCTGTTCAAGAAACTACATAACTAAAGTCAAGTTTTAAAAAAATCTATCGGTCCACAAAAATATCGGTGCAATAAATCAATGTGCTCATAAAAAACATCCGGACCAAATTAGAACAATCCAAAATTTTTTTTAATAAAAATCCATGAAACACGATCGATACAGCTTTTTCCGATTTCTGGGTTAGTTTTTTTGTCGTTGATTTAAAATAAATGCTTTCCAAAAGTACAGTGGTGGCCAGAAATCTCAACAATAAATAAATACAATGACTTTTTGCTATAGAGATGTAATGTGGTTTAGGCTAAGTACCTCTCTCCAATACTGAGCAACGTTTTCACTTACGGACATTTTGTTCAGAGCCCGTACCGTGTCATCTAAAAACCATGATTATCAGGTTAAGCCGCCGACGCTGTGCGACTGTGAATTTTATCGCCCCGCAATACGCCACGTGGTCGCAAAGCGTTGGTTTGCACCTTAAGTTAATGGTTTTAACGGCCACAGATAACATAATAGTACAGATGACTCACTCCCATAGAGAACGCGTCTAAAACATAGTTGAACCACAAAATAATTATAACTACAACCAAGTCACACTCAGCGCAAGCTAATTTGCACGCTGTGTACACAGAACGCAATATCGACTTTTCAATGTAGTGCCGCATAACGTCTACGAACCACAGTAGAAAACCGATCCGACGCCTGATACAAATAAGATGCAAAATAGCTTACACAGAAAACGACATAGTTGTAGTTACATGTATTTATTCAAATAGACGCGTTGTAAGGGAGTGCACCTACCACTGTACAGCCCAGCAAGTGTAAACGCAGCTCCGAGCTAGTGAGCTAGTAGTCTTTAGCAGGTAACTGAAGAAGAAGGACGCGCGGGCCGCACCGCCTATTTCTTCCTGCGGTTGCGGATGCGAGGCGGAGGCCTGAACTCGGGCTACGCATGCCGCTTGGCATGGAGCGCGAGGTGGTCTGAGCGCGAGAAGCAGCGGTCACAGTAGCGGCATCGGAAGGGCTTCGCGCCGGTGTGCTTGCGGTAGTGTCGGGTCAACTCGTCGGAGCGCGCGAAACGCCACTCGCAGCCTTCCCACGAGCACTTGTACGGCTTTTCGCCTGAAAACCACAAAACACTAAACAATCAACCCCATTCGGCCGCGTACGAAACCGGAGGCTCGTAACCAGTTACGGCAGAGAAAAATTCTACGCTATACGACACTGGTTACTAGGAAATACGTTTTTTTCTTTAAACTCATACTCATACTTTTTATTCATAACAATGAGTTACATGTCGCATAATATGGAAAAAAAATTAAAAAAACATATTATATATAACTTATTACCCACACCGGTACATAAGTATCAAAATAACCGAATAGAATACATATAAATAACCATAATAATTGAATTGAGTAAACGTAATATTAAATAATGTCAATAACTAATTAATACTAAACATGTAAAAAATTACACGATACACTCTTTCAATTTCATCATGTTACGTGCAATATTAGATAACAAAAACAAATGAACATCGGGAATAGCTATGCAAATTTTTTATTGGCTCACAAGAAAGCACTCGTAACAAAATCAATTATCGAAAATATAAGCAGGCACAAATAATTAAGTTATAAACATTTAAGTATATATCCACTTGTAATGCGTGCCGTATCTTATCCCTTTCTCTAGATCGATGGTGTCGACCTTATAATAGATTCACAGCAATGCAGAAAGGCTCCGTGATAATTATTCATTATAGCTAGTCTTTCTTATTCTTCTCACTGAATAGTGATTAAAATGGATATTTTGATAATTCATTAATAATAAAAAATATGGTATTTTGACACGGAAGAATCTTTGCTTATGAAAATAAAGTGATGAATATTGGTATTTGGAGAGACTTCTAAAATATTTTATGCAAGGTTTAATTATAAAGGAGTGGAACTGGGAGCTGTGAGTTTAATTATAAAGGAGTGGAACTAGGGACCTGGGTATGTCCTAAAACTACATCCAGAACCACCGGAGGACGGGCAGCAGCGTCCTCTTAGTTAACGATGGTAGCACTCTGCGATCCCCAAGCCGCCTGCCAAGCGTGGGGATTATGGCAACCCCTCTCTATTAAGGAGTGGGGGAGGGGGCTTCGTCCAGCAGTGGACGTTTTCTGGCTGATGAGTGAGTGAGTGAGTGGAACTGGGAGAAGAAGTGAGTCATTTGGGAGCGGGCGAATTTCTTTCGTAAGCGGTCGATGTCGCTGGGTGACCTCTAGTATAGCGCAAAATAAAGTAAAGCGATGTTTACCAGTGTGAGTTCTTTTATGTGCCTTCAGGTGGGAGCTTTTAGTGTAGACCTTATCGCAGGCCGGGAACTCGCAGCGGTGGACGCGTCTGCGTGGATCCGACGCTGGCAGCGGGTGTAGTCGCGGCGGGAGACGTCGCATAGGAACCGGTATCGGGAGCACTGGTTCGTCTGCAAAGAGCATCAACGGTCTGAGCACACTGGCAGGCTGCCACCGTACGGTAGAATTAGAAAGAAGAGATGCTCTAACACACGCAGCATCCCTGTTCCGTCTTAGAACATGAAGAAGATGCTCAAACAAAGACCTGGGGGTCTAAAATGGCCGCATTAAGCAATTCTCCTAAAATGAGTTCATCTTATGAATAAATGATTTGTATAAAGTTGCTCTCGAGTAACTTCTAACTAATCTGCTAGTTGACTTTATGCAATTCTAATGAATTCCGTAATAGAATCATTTGCAAAATCATAGTATGAATTGGCGCTTAAGTGACCGTTTTACGATTTGCGAAATGAATCATCATAGGATCATATGCAGCATTGCTAAACGCGACCATTTTAGCAACCCCCCCCCCCCCCCCCCCGAGCCTATCCACTTTTAATTCCATTTTTAAAGCTGATATACAACTATGATCATTAAAACTAGTGGGATTAGAATCATGAGTTCTTCATTATGACGTAGATGAGCACAGAGAAAGGATTTTTTTACATTTGTTCCCTAACTGTTAAATAAGGGATCAGGCTAGGCCAAAAATCGAGCCTTGATTCCGATGCCTATGTCACAGAACGTCGCGTTCTTTAGCTAGTTTGGTCACGGATCTTTAGCAAAAAAATCCCCTATGAAAATGACTTGGTCGTAAAGGGAGAATAGCAGGGAGTCGACTCCGAAATGATACATTTATTAAGGCAGCAGGAATCTACGTAATTCTAAAGCCCTTGAAAAACTTGACAGCATCAATAAGACTACATTCCTTCTGATGCCTTCCTTCCAAGTTGATTATGCGTGCAGCCGTGACGAGGTATCGTTAACATGGGAAGTGGCGCGTGGGACCGGCTACATCTGGTGTTATCTTACTGGGAGCATCACTGCGAGCCTTTATTGCTTCAATGGGTGTTGCGAATCATAATTGTAAGTGGTAACCATAGCCATGTAGTGAACAAGAAGGTCCATTTGGTAGAAAGAGGCACAATTTTAACTCGCGCAGCGAACTAAAACGGGCACAAAAGTGGCATTTTTTCTTCAGATTTACTTTCACTATTGTGATAAAAAAAAGAAGAAGAAAAAGGTCTTTTGTTCCACACTGGTGTGACAAAATGGTGTGACGTTGATTCTGCCCCAAAAATGGTTTTGAAGTTTATTTCAAGGAAATATCTCGATCTACTCGTATACTGGTTCTGGTATGGTTTGCTTATGAAGTTGCAGACTATTTATTCCGCATTTGTTTTGATTCCATGAAATAATATTGATTTTGGTACACGAGTGTCGTTTTACCACGAGTATCATTCAGTCTTGCAGGCGTTGGAGTTGGGTTCGCTATTTATTAGGGTCCTTGGTTCGAGTGCTGAAGTTTAAATATCTTTTCTCACGTCTTGCTCTTTACGTCATATAAGGCCAAAAGCATTTTTCTAATTAAACTGTTTTTATATCTTAATTTTGAATGCTATCTATAAGGGGTAATACTAAGCGCAGAACTGAAGTCACTGTATTCATCGTTGAGAACAAGATCTTACTGTGCTTGCCTGACAACCCTATAGCTCAGTTGGGTTGGTAGCATGTCTGCATTCAGAGCTTTAGAGCGTGGGTTCGATCCCCACCCAGGGCAAACATTTATGTGACGAGCATGGATGTTAGTTCGGTGTCTGGGTGTTGTATTTATAAGTAGGTATTTACAAAAAAAAAAACTATCAGTTATCTAGTTTCCATGTTACAATGGGGCTAAAACTAAAATTGCGAAAAAGAATCGCCTTTCCATAGAATAATGTTTGGAACAGCTGAGTTTTGTTGGCCGCATAGTAAAAGTTGCTCACGAAAAAGAGTACAAGAACTCCTTTTTGGCTTAATATACCGATATTCTTACCGTATACGCCGTAGAACATGTATTCAATCTCCAATTTGAATATCTGTTGTCTGAGCCTGGTTGTTGGTATGTCTGATTACCACAACATCCGTCCCTGATTTAGGAAAATCTAGGTTGGAGGATTGTGTGCGAGTGTGGTATGTGCATTTTCAATCCGTTATCGCTCAGAGCTGAAGCACTAGCCTCTTATCTTGTAAGCTGTTTATACAGAATCTATGTCAATCTTACCCAGGCCCTGGGCCTGTATTGTGACATCTTATGCCTAACCATGATTGTTAGGCGCAGGTGACACAGAAATGGTGTTGGGCGCGGACATGGCACGGGCGCCTGTTATCCCATTCAAATTTCATACTAAACTCGTTGAAATAAGGCACACACCGAATGTATCTATAAGATGTTAGAAGTGATGTAGCGCTATTGTAATATTTAAAAAAAATAGATTAGAAGTAATAAAAATTACAAAACACCTCTATTTTTACACATTACAACAGTTTTAATTATTGAATTTTTACAAATTTAGCATGGAAATGTACTCAGTTGTAAATAATATAGTTAGTCACGATTTGTAGCTCTTAGTTTTGAAAGAATATTTATATTATGCTTCTAATAAGATAAAAATGGGTAAAAAACGAAAATCGAATCTTGACACGTACAAAACTACGTAACTGCTTATTTTTGCTCCGCTAAATGTGGCCCTATCTCATTCAGTTTAAGAATAATTATTGATCGCAGTAAAAAATGTGCTTGAAACATAGATAAGCGCAGCCTTAATGCAAGCCTCATGAACGTCGTTCTGTGTGTCCTAAATTGTGCCTAATTTCAATGTTTTTAGTATTAAACCTGGACCTTGGTATGTCCTAAAACTGCATCCAGAACCACCGGAGGACGGGCAGCAGCGTCCTCTCAGTTAACGGTGGTAACCATTCTGCGATCCCCAAGCCGCCTGCCAAGCGTGGGGATTATGGAAAACACCTCCCTTTAAGGGAGAGGCCTTCGTCGAGCAGTGGACGTCTTCCGGCTGTTGATGTAGTATTAAATCTGAATGGAACCCGAGCCATGTCCGTGCCCGATACCATTTATCTGAAGCCTGCGACTTAGATTCAGCCGCCGATGCTGTGCGACTGTGAATTTTATAGCGTCGCGATACGGAACACGGTTGAGCAGGGTCGGCAGCTGAACCTAAAGTGAATGGTTTTAAGACTTCAGAGTACGGCCCCTGATTTTTACAGTGATACATTTCGTTACTTCTAGGATATCTTCTAGGTCGTATACTACTTACCCCTAGGTTCATCATTGTCGCTGACAGGTTCACACTTCACGGCTACTTCGTAGATCGAAGCTGGAGACGGTACAGAAGCGTACGATGCTGTGAATACAGAAAATGGAATTTAAATTCCTATCGTCAAAAACTTCAATTTAATTTATTTTTAGTAAACACTAACAAGATCTTGTAGAAAGCAGGATCCATGAGAAGAGAAGTCCAGGGCGTACCAAAAGGAAATAAAGCTAGACGACATAAAGGATTGGACTGGTCTGAGCTACCAGCATCTAAAAGACGCAACATGGGATCGCAAGTTTTGCCTACTGACCTCCAATCTTAATTTAATGTGGATTTAAGTAAGAGAGAGATTGATCGAGGGTGGCATTATCGCTGATAACAATCCTATATAATAAACAAGATTAAAAATAAAAATATGAAGATGATTATAATAATGATCTATTTTGTGTGGTGGTAACACTGCTCAGTGCACAAGACCAACTCGCAATTGACCGGTTTTTTGAAAGAGGTGCAAATCACCCATTGCATAATAGGGTAGATGACTGATGTTTATATCGTTGAAACCAATAGCTTTGATGAAGAATTTAAGTAAATATAGTATGTTTATTGAAAAAATAAGTTAAATCGGTTAATAATGTTCTGATATATAAGCGTTTAAAGTTTTTGTTGGAGACAACTCTGTCCCTTTCCCACAAAACAAAAAATGACGTCACGCCTTACTTGTCAGAATAGAATTTATATGGCGTACTGACAAGTGTCGTCACGATTTGCTGTTTCCTCTCTCTGTCTAGCATGATATTAAAATGCTTATAAGTTGCTTATTTTTGATCAGAATTAAATATTTTTTTCATTAATCAGCTATATTTATGGGCCACATTTAAATAGAACAATTTAAAAAAAACAGTCATCTAGCCTATTAGAGGGACATTGTGCGAAAGGGATGTTTTGCGTGCAGTAGACATTTTAGTGAAGGGACATTCTGCGACGGAGCCCTACAGCCCGCTCCATACAGCGGTCCGAATGAAACATAGTCAAGTCATAGTCACCGCGGCCCTAATGTTGGTAGCTTCAAAGCGCGCAGTATGAAACGCACACGGTACAAAATGCCTCAGAACCCTGTTTGAAAATAGCTACTAAAATACTATTTTGTCGAGTTCACACCTCAAATACATAACTCGATAAAATATATAAACTTCCTGCGCAGTTTACCTACACACTTGATAAATAAACTCAAAATGTAACTAACAAAACACATGATTGTATTTGAGTCAATAGCCGATTGTCCTTTGAAAACATAACAAAAAGCACATAATATAATATAACTTTCAAGTCACGTGGTAAGTTTTGTGAAAATCAGGCACCGAGCTACCGCCTGCGGACAGAAGATGGTTGCACATTTTTTTATAATATAACGCTCTTTGTATTCTCGTATACACAGTATCACAAGTCAACACTGAATATCTATCTGTGTTGTGTACAATAGCAGAGTCGTTGAATAGGGTAGATGACTGATGTTTAAATCATTGAAACCAGTAGCTTTGATGAAGAATTTAAGTAAATATAGTATGTTTATTGAAAAAATAATTTAATTCGGTTAATAATGTTCTGATATATGAGCGTTTAAAGTTTTTGTTAGAGACAACTCTGTCCCTTTCCCACAAAACAAAAAATTACGTCACGCCTTACTTGTCAGAATAGAATTTCTATGGCGTACTGAGAAGTGACGTCACGATTTGCTGTTTCTTCTCTCTGTCTAGCGTGATATTAAAATGCTTATAAGTAACTTATTTTTGATCAAATTCTAATTTTCTTTTCATGAATCAGCTTTATTTATGGGCCATATTTTAATAGGACAATTAAAAAAAACCAGTCATCTAGCCTATTGGCCGTATTACACAACGGCTAGCCATTTGAAAAAAGCAGTGCTGATTCGTATTACGGCGGATCAACCTATAGCCAGACGGTCATTGTGAAATTTTCTTAAATACTGAGCCACACGAGTAGCTGCATTGTAAACTAATTAGGTACTATATTATTTTCTACAAACAACAACATTTGACCGTGGACGCGGCAATCTAATCTGCGATGGCCCTAAGGCGCAGGCCACACAGAAAAGGTGTCGGAGGCGGACATAGCACGGGCGCTTGCCATTCCATTCGAATTTCATACTAAACACATTGAAATAGGGCAAATTGTGTCTAAATGTATGTAATCTGAATGGAACCCGTGCTATGTCCGCCCCCAATGCCATTTTTGTGTGGCCTGCGACTAAGCGTGCGAAATAGTACATTATGATACAGTGTGCTATGTTGGTCATTACACTAGAGGCGGTATTATGCGCGTAAGCCACATGATCAGGAAGTGGAGAGTGTAATGACTAACATAGCACAAGAGTTTCATACGACTGTTTTCATCACACTTGCGAGGAAAAAACAAACTTATTTTGATAATAATCAACCACACAGCGAAAACGTCAACAAACATTTGCGGAAAATGGCGCCCAAACCAGCAATGCGCGCGTAGGTTGACCTTTACTTCAGCGGCATAAGAACTCTTTGTTGGTATTACAAAAAATAACTGTAAGTATTACCCGGCTATATTAAGAGTGCTTCGTATACATTCGTCTAATTGCAGTCACGTACAAACTTGCCTTTACTGGCTTATACCTATTATAGCACTAGTGCCGTAATGTAAAGTAAAAGCACGCGTGCGTAATAGCTTGGATTATGAGCCTAAAACCGATGTAATAAGATCTACTTTACGAGCAAGTGTGATGAAAAGATACTTACGCTTAGCAATTTCTTCACTATCGCTGACCGGCTCGCATTTTACTGCCACTGCGTACAGCGTGGGCACCTGCGGGGAGGGGGGCGAGGACGCCCGGGAAGGGGGAGAAGCCGGGGACGACGACACAGATCGCTCCCAATCTTCCTCCTCGTCGTTACTCTTGTCGCGCGGTTCTTCGCGCAGGTATCTCTCCATTTCGTAGCATGTCTGCAAGGATGAAAGGAGAAGGTCAAATCCTTCATTTTTTGATACTCAATACTCAATTAATTGTTTATCTCAGTATTATACAATTATATGATCTTTGGTATTATACAGATTAAATGCAGTGTATGGGTAATTTAAGGGGAGAAATAAAAAGTTTATCTATAATCGGATTCATAATTATCAAACACCATAAAAAAATATAGGTACAAAGCGACATCTTTTCGTCAGCGTCGGAACTTGAACCGGTTCCAGTTGTGTAATGCTTGTTGTTAATATGTCGAGCGACTAATCTAAGAGAAAATCCAAGAACGGGTATCGTATAAGTCTTTAGCGTTATGTATAGATGGCGCTACCAACGCATAGCTTTATTTTCTTTTTATTAGGCCTTTTCCTTAGGAGGTTTTAATTATGATCTTTTTATGTTTATACCCTGTTCCTAAACTAATTAAAAACTATGTAAAATTGTTCCGAATAATACGCTTAAAAAAAACAACCGACTTCAATTTTGACTACCTGGATGACATCTTCAAATTTTCCAGTATTTTTTTAAATTTATTTTAGTAGTTTTGATTTAAAACCCAAACTACTGAACCGATTACAATAAATTTTATGGGACCACCACTTAATCGCCACGTATCACCTAACAAGTACAAACATAATCATCAAAATCAATTCATAATTGGCCGAGTAATCGCGTAAAATACTTACAAAAAAAACATACAGTCGAATTAAGAACCTCCTTTTTTGAAGTCGTTTGAAAAACAGATAATATACATAAAATTTTACTTTTAAAGGGCTTGGTATTTAAATCCCTGCGAAGGGAATTTTTAGACTTTTTGCGCAATAATCCCCTTATCATCCCATTTGAGAGGCGGAACGGGATTATTAGACAAAAATCTAGATTATATACCGTGCCCATAAGTGTGTATACCTTCATTAGCTGGCGTGTATAGGTGTGTAGGTATAGGTAATTACGTGAGTGTGAGCCATTCATTTAATTTACATACGCACCCTTATATCGACCTGACTATGACTCACGTACACGAATATATTCCTGATGCTAGGGCTTCACCTGCGTGACGCTTTACGTCCAGTTATAGGAATAATAGGCATGATGACTACTATTTTTTATTACCTAATAAAAAAGCTGATCATCAATAGAGCTTATCAACGAAAACAAAATTTAAAATAATTCATAAATAAATAAGCTAAGTATTTTAATTACAAGCTAGACAGAGAGCGTGCTATACAAATGCTATACTAACACGAGCTTTGCGAGAAAAGGATAGAGCATCCCCTCTCTATCCCCACCTCAAACTTTATACGCTCATATCTCAAAGATTTATCAGCCAATACAATATATTTTTCAGTATGTGTAATGTATTTAGTTATATTCATCACTTAGCCTGTTATTTGTCATAAATTAAACATTAGGCCACACGCCTATTAGCGTGCAATAAAGGATGCATTAAACAATGCCCTACATTGGCGACCACACTATCATTTAACTTTGAATATCGCCTAACTTCTAATAACGTTAATAATGCCGCTAGCCTATTAGCGCGTTAACAACCGGCCATATCTGCGTACTGTATCAAATACCGCGCTAAATAATGGCATTACACGGAGGTGAAGCCCTAGCATTATAGTGTGTTATTATTAGCCGACTATAAACAAAGAAAGGGTCTGTTCTAGAATAATCTGTGAAACGATAGCTTGGTCAAGTGAATTTTATTTCTAGAATAAAGGTATTCAAGATATGCTTAACCGGGCATTTTCATTGTCATTAAAATGTATTGTTTGACTCTCATCGTGCATTACGAGGGTTCTTCGAGCGTAATAATACCATTGGAGCTGGCAAGCCAAGGCTTTGATACGAATAGGAATTGATATTTCTAGTGTGAAAGTTTACTTGAGAGTGTGTCTTGCATGTTTACCGTATCCTCTGCAAAAGGCAGAAAATTACGCAGGCAGATAATGGCATATCCAATTATCAGTGAAGTAACTAGGCCGTTGCCCAGTACAGCCCAGGTACAGGGCCCAGACCGTGAAGGGGCGCAGAAACGAAGTTTTGGGTCATAAATGGGCGCTATTAAGGAAGCAGAAAGCTCGCAACGGGCGCATGAAATGCTAGCTACGAACTGACAATGATTTATAAATGCTCGAAACGGTTGTTAGGTTTCCCATCTTGGAGACCAGAATTCAGCACGCCTTTAAGTAAATGTAGCATATTTAAATATTTCAAGATAATTATGTAAACACAAATTTAACAAACAACTTTTGCCAGTTATTCAACCGCCAAGCAGTAGTGTGCAAGCATTGCTGTGTTCTGGTTTGAAGGGCAATGTTAGCAGATAAATTACTGGGTATGAAGAGATTTAACATCTAATATCTTAGGGTGGCGAGCGCAGTGCAGTGCGGCGAAAGATTTTGTCCGCAGGTTCACAATTCTAGCACTGCTACTGTTAGTGGCAGGCGTGACGCTTACAACCAGGCGAACGTCTTGCTCGTCTCTTTACCAGAATGTGTAAAAACAAGTTTTAAAAGTTTTTTTTTCCATAAAACTTGGCAATAAAATCTCATTCGTAAAAAGTTGTCGAAAAAAACTGACAAAGAACAAAACAAAGCCAGTTCAAATAACTTTCTTGGTTACGATTACGAACTTAGGACTAATTCCGTCTTGTCATTCAACGAAATATAAGTAACAGCCCTTAGAAATTGACCCTTACAACTTTTTAGGGTTCTCTGTGTTATATAGGAAACCTTTAGATATTTCAACAAATTTGTTACAAAGAAAGAAAAACAAACATTGTTTTTGTTTTATTCATTCGGAATTAATTACACACGTTGTATTACAATTCTTTTTTTGCTTGTCCTTTTGACACAACTAAGCAAAGCTTTTACTATTGGTACCAGATAGTTAAAGAATACTTAAATACAAACTTTTTTTGTTAAAACATACGTATAATCTATACATTACCCAGACACATAACAAACATTTATATACCTACGTTCAGCACATAAACTTTTAGCCATAGACGGTGAAGAATAGCGAATAAAGAATAATACAAATACTAAAATTAATATTCTGGTTTCCATAATACAAGCTTTGCTTAGTATGGGGCTAGACGGCGCTGTGTGTAAAATATCCCACATTTTTTTATTTTTTTACAATTAAGTATGTGTATTTTTAAAATTTATGGACATTAAAATATTTTTTAATAGTATTTTAAACATATTTGTTTCTACAGTGTTATTTTAGGTATAGGAGATTATAATACTTAAGTATGTATGTATACAAATAAATATTGCTCTCATTTTCCTGTAGAAATACTCAGCTTGCATTGGATTGTAATTTATAATGTAATTCGCCACGAGCCAAGGTAAACATCAAAAGTTAAATTAATGTAAATAATAGTTTGAAGCTATCACTAAAAATTGGCTAGCTAAATTATTGAAATGAGATCTAAAATCGCAGTAAGTAGGTATACAACATTTTAGCGTAAACACAGAAAAGCGAAAGCCCTACTCTTTCAAAGGATAAAGTACAGCTTCCGAAATAATTACCTACTAATTGAGAAGGTATTCGGTACCGGTTTGAGCGCAGAATACGCGATAAAAACTATCAAAAATAAAAAAAACTGATCAAAATACCTTAAATAAAATACAAAAAAATATATACCTAAATAATATACGTGTTTTAATCCATACATTTGTTTTTATTTATTTATTTTTTAATAAAAAACTAGATGTGTGATGTGTGATGAAACTAGTTATTTTTTCACTCTAGATAATTCAAATCTAGATAGCCTTTATAAAGTATAGAAGATGATATTTGTGTGTGTAACAAATACAGACAAAATTTCGCGTTCATAATTCATTTGACAAATAAAAAACATCCAAATTTGCAAAAGCGTTACATCACCAATCAGCATAACAATTTAAATTCAATTGATATCGCATTATCACGAACGTTCGCATAATAAAATAATATAAATAATCCGTAATCTAGCAACTAAGACTAATAAAACACGGGACACGACTCTCGACCACTCTCGCCATGAACCAAGATTTATTATTGAAACCTAAGGAAACGTACACCCACGCACTCTCTCTCAAATTACATGATTACATACACACACTACCAGTAGGCATAATGCTGCTGTATTGCTACGATTAAAATGTAAACAAAATTTTATCACAAGTCGCGATTACGACTTGTGATAAAATTTTGTTTTACAAGCGCTTAGATTTAATAATTTATTAAAATGGAGTTTCATCACTAAGTCACATTTATAAAATACATTATTTTAGCTTTTAGACAAATTTTTGCTTGCTTTTCGTACCATGAATGTAAAATTGAAAACTTGTTTTGCGCAAACAAAATGGTATTTTTCTGTTTTTCATGTCCTTAAGTGTATTCTTCACAGCCAGTCACGGACAGAACCCATCATAATAACGCCTACTCTATCTTGATTGTATTCGAATAAAGTTGAACGCCCTAAGTCAAGGTTATAAAGGCGCAGGGTATGGTTCGGTTAAGTTAACGGGAACCTTACTTAAAACAAACTTTTAATGATATAATCAGTTAAACTTTAGCCATGATAGAATAAGGTTCAAGTTTCCGGAATTGTAATGCAAGTGGTGATGTGGGTGACTCATAGGGATGTACCGTGGTCGATTTGTGAAAGAATGGCCTGTTTGCGGTGGAGTCTGTTTTGTTTTACTTGTATTCGAGTGTGTGCGTAGTGTGTACTGTATTATGTAGCATTGTAGGCACAAGTGGGTACCTACTTTTGGGAATGACTGCGTATCATGTGTTGTACTCGTAATATCTGGTGAGACGTGTTTTTAAATTGGGTATCGTGGAATGGCTTCAGAATAGTTAATTAGTAGTTAGTTAGGTATAGCCACTTTTGTTTTTATCCACCGAGTTATTTTGAAAGGAAGGAAAATACAGAAGAGAGAATAACTAGCCCTCCATTAGTTAAATCTTGACTCGTCCTTTAATTCTTTTTAGGGTTCTGTACCTCAAAAGGACAAAAGGAACCCTTATAGGATCACTCCGTTGTCCGTCTGTATGTCTGTCTGTCAAGACCCTTTTTCTCTGCGACGCGTGGAGATAGTAAGCTGAGATACTTAAGTCCACGGTCCCTTGGTGCTGTAAAAAAATCAAGCTTGTAAGTAAAAGCAATTATACAAATTTCAGTCATTTTTAGCTTTATTATTTATGGACCTATTAAAACGTTTTTTTATTTCTTCTTTAATAACTAGGGAAACAAAATACATCACATATCTAAATTAAATTTTATTATTTTCTGTGTCTACTAAAAATAAATAAATATATAGACTTTTCTTCTTGTATAATAACAAACAAAAATTTGTCTGGGGGCAAAATAAAAATAAATATCAGAGGAACAAGTTTCATTGGAATAAAATAAACAACTGATTGTTTTGTAAACAGTTGACAAAAATAAACAATTCATGAAGTTGTTCGTTTAATGTTTACTTAGACCTTTTCTTGTATTAATTTAGTGTTTTCACGATAATAATGTCAAACAGTTTTCTCCGTCCACAAAAAATACAATGTTTGTAAACGAGACCTAGATTAATTCAAAATATTATATAGTGGCGTTATTTAGGGGCAGTGTGTTCAATATTCCGAAGCTACACCACGTCTGGCGCTAGCCCCCTTCATAATAACCGTGGAATACCCTATTAATAGTTAATTGAATTTTAATTAATTTAACCACCAAATTAAACATTTCAAAAAGACAAAGACAAAGGACTGATTTTAAATTCCGAGAATACTTTACGTTTATTAATAAAGGGATAAGGGTTTATTTTAGAAATCAAGCATTATTAATCATTCAGCATCATCATCATAATCAGCCTATCATAGTCCACTGCTGGGCATAGGCCTCTCCCAAGGCACGCCACTCAGCCCGATCTTCAGCTGTCCGCTTCCAACCACTGCCAGCTGTCTTACGTATATCGTCACTCCATCGAGTCTCAGGGCGTCCTACACTACGTTTGCCGCATCGTGGTCTCCATTCTAGAACAGGTCTACCCCAGCGGTTATCGGTTCTGCGACAGATGTGACCAGCCTACTGCCACTTCAGCTTACTAATACGCTGAGCTATGTCGGTAACCTTTGTTCTCTGGCGAATTACTTCGTTCCGGGTACGATCCTTCAGATTAATCATTGGCAAAGATGAATTCTGTGATTTCAGCATAAAAATACATGCCAACTAAGAATCAGAAAATATCTAGACTTACTAAAAATAAAAGAGGCTCTCAAACAATTATTCACCTTGTAATATGCCTCTTTGTAAATAATGTATGCTTAAAATGCTACCTATGTATCTTTATGAGGTTATACTGAGCAGGTATGCTTAGCCAAAAAAAGGACTAAGTACAGTTAGCACATGATTATAAACCACTTTTACTCTGACAGCCGCACTCAGAGACGTTTAAGGGATACTTAAACTATCACTAAGTAAAGATTTCTAAAAGTTGTCAGAGTCAGTTAATAATTCATTAGTGAGTTTAATCAACCCTTAACTTTAAGTAGCGCCCAACCCTTACTTAACTATTTAAGGAAAGATTTGACGTTTACGATTGAGGTTATCTTTCTGTTTTCGTGGTGAATTTGTGTTGCTTTGTTGTTGTTTTTTAGAAAAATGTCTGATTTCGAAGTGTTTATTGAGTTTGTAAACTATGCAAGAAGGTATAGGGACGTAGGACCGAGGCGGTATTTACGAGATTATACTGATCCCTTTACAAAATATTTAGTCCAAGAATTATTCAAGTCCATATTTATTAAATATTGATATTCGACTTGATTTTCATATAAATACTTGAAAAAATCATAAACTTGACACTGGCAGAATGCACAACGTGCGATGCCAAGAACTAAGAAAAAAAAAGGAATAGAAAAGGGTGGCTACGCCAGACTTGTTTGACATGACAATGACAATACATAATTTGACATTGGCTGAAAATAATGCCATAGAGAAAAATGTGGAATGATATATTATATTTGTACGCAAAAAAGTCCTTTAACTTTGTCTTATAATCAAATCTGATAGTAAAAGAACTAGTTGTTACCTAATAATGCATTGAATGAGGATTGTGATGTGTTTTATTGTATATTTGTACTAATTGAAATTTACATTTTGTAGTGCGGCAACACAAACGCTATATCAATATTCTATCGATAGAGTTATTCAGATGTTGCCTCGCCTTACGGATACTTAAATCTGTCATTAACTAATGAACACTTAAATTCTGGCTCTGGGATGAAACGATAATTAATACACTTAAGGTTACTTAGTAAAGTATCATTTAGGACTAATTTAAGGAACCTTTCTGAGTGCGGCTGTGAGTCCTACTGGAATCACAGTGAATGGGGATCTTCACTGCTATGTTTCCCGCCAGATGGCGCATCGTCGACATGGCCATTGGAAACTGTCAATTCCATGGATACATTCAGTAGCCTTTAATTTAGTAAATTTTAGTTTTCTTGAAATAAGCCTTTATATGCTATACCAGGATGTAGTACATTCTGTACACTCCGCGTGTAAACCTACTTCCAAAAGATTCAATAATAAAAAAAGAGGAATAAAGCTATTGGCGTCGCATAGATTTTGTAGCGACACAGCGTAGCAGATTTTCCGCAATATAACATTAATTAACTATAATGATGTCCAACCAGTTTTATCGCAAAAAGTAAGAAAAAATATTATGTAAACAAAGCGAATATTTGACAGCAGCCATCTCACTGCTGGCGCCCTCTGTGCTGAGCTTTGCGTGTGGATCCCCATTTTCGCATAATACAGTAATTCACCTTTGACAAATTGAAGGTTGGCGATATTTATTTAGGTTCTGGATTATTTTGTTTTTGTAGGTTCTAGGGTATTTGCAATGTTCTCAAATATTATTATAGGCACGTAAACTTGGGTTTATTTGTTACTAATTTTAAGCTGTGGTAGTCTAGTTAGAGTCCTCTTTATCGATTTCGCGGGGTCGGGGGTTCAATCCCCGGCCAAATAGTTTTTTCGAGTTTATGTAAGGATTTTCATACCACAGGGTTTTCGGAGAAGGAAAACATCGTCAGGAAACCTGCATAATATGTCCGGAGAAGATATTCAATGGCATTGTGAATCTCGGCCTGTGTAGTGTATATGGCCCAATCGCAATTTAAGGGTTGACCTATATCCAACAATGGCCTATTAAACGGTTGTATGTTGTATAGGTATATAATTTACGTATTAATTTATGTAATATACTTTACGAAATGGCATGTTATTTCATGAAGGTGCCGACTCGAGCACATGGTCGAGTTTTACGCGGCCGAGAAGCAGAGCCAAAATTTTGATTGGTGCTATTTTGGGAATTATGCTAGGTGCTCATTTCATGGGTGCTAAAAAGATTGGTGCTCAATCGGGAATACCCCGAGATGACCATCGAGTCTATCAGCCGTACCGTACCGTCACTCATCATCAGGTGAACAGTAGCAAAAATAGGTCATCGAAGGTGTATAAGAAGAATGTGTATGTACAATTATTATTTTATATATTTCTAAATTAGAAACGTTTCAATGTTTTAAGCCTTTCGTGACATCACTTGAATCGTGCCTCAACGGAAAATCAGCGGTTTGATAAACAGCACTATGCTGAGTTGAGGGCTTTGTGACATCATCACTGATGTTACAAAATAAATTATATTTCTTTCTTTCTATCGATCTTTCTCTTAATCAACTAGTAAAAAAAATTGAGCCCCTGTCGGCTTAGCATACTCCTTTCAAGCCACCCAATACAAAATCAAGTTTTGTACCCACAAGTGACTTTTGAAACCGCTTCCGAATAAGGAAAGCACCAACAGATGTTGAGGTACGAATGCGTTTGCTGAATCATTTAAGAAACGGGAAAACCGAGCCAAACATAAAAGAAAAATATCTCAAAGGTCAGAGAATCGGTTGATAATGACGAAATAATAGTACCTACGTATAGACAAAAACGTGTTAAAAGGGAGATTTTTGCCTCTCCTGGCAATAGTCTGGATCGGTGACCACGTCAGTGGGTAAATTTATCTATAATCTTTCTCAGATGTAGGTACTCAAGGGTTGCTTGTAAACCTTATTATTTAAAAATAACGTATTATCGATAGTGTAGCGCACCATTTTTTTTTCTTTTTTAGCTCAACTAAAACTCCTTGACGCCATCAAGCGATGGCAGTCGAGGCTTTGGTCGAGGTATGCTATACATAAATTCTGTAGTAGGTAACTGCGCGCAGTATTTAGTATTTGTATCTATTATTCAAAATTATATCATATAATTTAATTATATATAAATTATAGCCTTGGTTTAGCGTACTATTAAGTAAACCGAAATAAATGTATAAGCGCACGTTAATTCTTGATAAGCTCTTAGCTGTGAAGCTCTCTGCATCCCACGGGCTAGGCCTTCGAACGGTGAATGGGTCATAATATGTTCCCCCTAGACCAGCAGGCCAATTCAGCTAACCAAAGCCGACCGCTTCCCATGCGTTTCCGCTACTTTTCCTGCCTCACAGCGGCCGACTAACGATCGTGGTCCGGCCAAGCGTACCTAAAGTTCATCGAAACCATAGACAAACTGCTCATCGACATGGACATCGCACGTTTATAAAACTTTAAGTATGCTTGGCCGGACCACGACCGTTAGTCGGCTGCTGTAGGAAGAGTAGCGGAAACGCATCAGAAGTGGTTCGGCTTTGGTTAGCTGAATCGGGGCCCAGGAATGGGTTGACAAATCACATGCGACATCAATAGGGTAGATGACTGATGTTTATGTCGTTGAAAACAATAGCTTTGATGAAGAATTTAAGTAATTATAGTATGTTTATTGAAAAATAATTTAAATCTTTTAATAATGTTCAGATATATGAGCGTTTACAGTTTTTGCTAGAGACAACTCTGTCCCATTCCCACAAAACAAAAATGACGTCACGCCTTACTTGTCAGAATATAATTTATATGGCGTACAGAGAAGTGACGTTACGATTTGCTGTTTTGGCTCTCTGTCTAGCATGATATTAAAATGCTTATAAGTTGCTTATTTTAGATCAGATTTTCATATTTTTTTCATTAATCAGGTATATTTATAGGCCACATTGTAATAGGACAATAAAAAAAAACAGTCATCTAGCCTATTATCGCTATTGGAATCAAGCGTAAATCAAATTTGTTTATTATATCCTATCCTACTATCCTATTAATATTATAAATGTTAATTAAAATTTGTCGGTGTGTGTTTGTACGTTTGTTACTACATATTTCACGCCGAAACGGCTAAATGGATTTGGATGAAATTTAATGCAGAGGTACCCAATAGCTTGGAATAAAACATAGGCTACTTTTGATACCAACAATCGCGGCACGATGCAAGTTTCCTTATTTAATATTTTCATGATATCGGAAACTTCCATCTTTCGGAAGTCAACACTTTAATTACCAGTCTTTTTTTTTGGAAATCCTTTGGAACATGTTCTACGCTTCAAGAACCGCAAATGGTAAGTCTCATTAAGCTTTGTGACTCTCAACTCGCCTAATATACTTAATGGTAGGCGACGACGCGACGATGCGGCAGATAGTTCTCTTAGAACAACTGCGAGGAAGAACGTAGTTTGTTTTCTAAAGTTATATTATTATTAACGGGATATTTACCGTGATTATGTTGTGAAATGAGCTCCCGATATTTCGGCGCAGTTGCATGCACCATGTTCACGAGTAGTCTGCGCCGAAATATCGGGAGCTCATTTCACAACATAATCACGGTAAATATCCCGTTAATAATAATATAACTTTAGTAAACAACCGTGATAGTTTAAAACAGTGTAGTTTGTTTTGTTACCTTTGATATTTTCGAACGTTTTTAACAACCCGCATTCTTCAGTCTGCTCGTTAACATGGTGTCTGCACACACAAAGCCAGAAGACGTCCACAGCTGGACGTAGGCCTCCCTTTAGTAGGAAGGAGTTACCATAATCCCCACGCTTGGCTGGCGGCTTGGGAATCGCAGAATGCTCACCACCGTTAACCGAGAGGACGCTGCTGCCCGTCCTCCGGTGGTTCTGGATGCAGTTTTAAGACATAAGTACTCAGTTGGGTATTTCTACGTGTTGCATGCAACCAACCGCATTAAAATATCCTGAACTCGTTTTCCAAGATAGTCACGGTAAATATCCCGTAAATAAATAATCTTTGAATTTTAACTAGGTACTAGTATAGGTATTTGCAGAGCCAAAGCTCAGTTTAACCGACTAAGCATTGCGATGTCATGATATCACAGTCTGTCAGTAGAGAGGCGGTCGGCGGGCAGGCGACCTTGGGCCGCGCAAGCTTTTGCCATTTTTTTCCGAGTTTTATAAGACAATATTTTGAACACAAGTTCGTTACGACCGTTACAAGTTTTTGAATGTTCTATTTTCGTTACAAAACAAGTATTCGTAAGAGGTATAATTTTAAAGTGGTGTGTTTTGACCACTATTGTTCTGGTATTGGAGTTGGTTTAGTTTATTCGAAGACGGTCAACAACTTAGTCTGACGTTCTAGCACAGAATAAATAATAGTGGTCCTAGTTACCTCCTAGTGCGTAGACTTTTATTGTTTATTTTGCTAATAGAAGCACTAGGCCAAAATGTCCTATGCGCTTAGTTCGGGAGCGTACTATACTGAAATCGGGTTTTTACCCGACTACTAACGCAAAAAAGGGTTCTGATTTTAACGATCTATGTCTAAGTAAATAATAATATATAAATAATAAATAGATTGCTTTTCTCAACTCTAGCGCGTTGTTGACAGATTACTTTTCTCAACTCTAGTATTACTCCGCGACTTTGCTCGTGTCAACTAAACTTAGCCTTTTAATATCCAGGTTTAACCGCAACGGTATCACTAAGTCGAATGGAGGATTTGTACTCATCATTGTGTACTACTTTTACTATTAACCTGAATTTGGAAAAATAAATCAGCAGTTTCATTAATTTTTCCATAATTTTTTTCTTTTTATTTTCATTTTTTTTAGTCTATTTTTTATGGAATAACTGAATATGTTATGCGAATTCAGGGTTGGCCCCATATTCATGTAATGGTGTGATCCACACTGCGATTTTTCCGCTAGGTGGGCGCATCAATACAGCCATAGTCAACTGTCAATCTCATACATTTTGTTTTTTTCTACATTTTTATTAGACTCGGATTACCAGGGAGAATCTGCATATATACTGGTTTGTACAGAAATCCTTTGCCTTGTTAATTAAAGCTCCAACATAAAATGTAAGCAACTATCTAACCTAAAAATCTATTTTTCGCCCTCAGCAGCTGCATAGATTCTTAAAACAAGGCCGAATATTTTTCCTTGTACCTACTATATTATCGACAACGGCCTCATCAAGAGCAGATAGATAAGAAACGATTAACAAGAAAACTTTATTTTGCCACACCCGGACCGCTGCTGGCGCCATCTGCGAAAAGTTTTGTCTGTGAAACGCCATTGTAATAGTTGTACACAATAAGTACAACCCTCCTTTCGATTTAATAATGCCGTTACGCGTAAACCTGGATAAGTATCCAACGGCGGAGGGCTATGAGCGTTTGTCCACAGCCGCCGTCACCGAGACATCAACGAGAACGAGATGACGACGCCAGAGTGGCGGGACACAGATATAGCCACGTGTCCACAGCACGTCCGTCAACCGAGCGCCGCCGTGGCGGACGCGCTGTGGACATGCAGCTTTAGTAATGTGTTCCGCTACTTCGACGACGTCATCTCGTTCCTGTTGACGTCTCGGTGGCGGCGGCTGTGGACAAACGGCGTTAGGTTTAGTTTACGTGAGCGAAGGCGCAGAATAATGCTGTTGAGAAATGAAATTTGCCACACGAAAATGATAAATCGATGAGTGCGAACATGTCGATGTAGATCGGTAAGTAGATGCATATTCATTCGATTCGACGTTTCCATCAGGTGAAATGAAAGGACGTCGATTGCAAACAAGAATTGATCGATATTGGTATGATTGATTGAATTTAGTAGTGGTTTTGCTACAGAATAAATTTTATTAACTTTTTTATCCATGATTTCAGAAGTTCCGTGAACAAAGGGTTGGTTTTCTCTTTTTTCTGCTTATTTTATTGTCAAGCATTTGAATTATATGTTTACGTTTTTCATGACATTTTACATAGAATAGATTTCACTTACATTGTTTACTTGTGCGAAAGGGATGTTTTGCGTGCAGTAGACATTTTAGGAAAGGGACATTCTGCGACGGAGCCACGCTTTGAAAGCAGGCTCTTCAAAATTATAGCAAGATAGATTTATAGATTATCATGATTATCCATAATTATCTTAAATAGTTCAATGTGAAGTGAATTTAGTTTTAATTGAGTAAATAAATAATAATGTGATGTGACCTTTGTAATGTCAATAACTTTTTAGCCAGTGATCAAGCTAGACTCTAGCTTGATCCCCGTGAAACTCTAGCTGCTAGAGTTCACGGGACAATATTACTCTATGACTAAGGACTCCTTGATAAGGTTATTGTTAAACTCAGTCTGGCACATGCCTCAAGTTAGAAAATAGGCGTTAACTTACGTTAAAACACTTAGTTATATGTTTGTGTAGCTATTTCCGGGATGACCAAGTGGGTACCGGGAAATATGCACAAGCCGGCGACAATATCGAGGCACGTGATTGCGCATACGCACGGACATGGGTTAAAGAATAGTTACTGCTGCATAATGCACGACGACGCCGGCGACCAACATTTTTGTCTAAAATGTAGGACAATTAGAAAGTGCGTGTTGATTGGCTAGAGTTTTTCAATTAATTGGGATATTCTTTATATACATTTTGTTTAATAATTAAAAAATAGAATAATTCGCATAAGCAGATAACTCTTCGCAACGCATAAACATAAAACTAAAAGATATACCTACGTAAACTCTACAAAAAGTTCCTTATTCGTAAATATTTTATGAATTAATATAATAAAGGTCGAATATTAAGCAAGCAGACTAACGGCGGGTCCCAATATTGAATCCTAAATTGGGAGATCGGATCAATCCAAGATAGAATGCAATCTCCAGATCGACCTCTTTCATGGATCTGTCTAAGTCCAAACATCGAATATAGAATTTTTTTGAAAGCTGCTATCGACGGTTTGAATATTGAAACACGTTTAGGTGAAAACAGATGAAATTCCGTGTTGTGCAAAAATAGATTGAGATCACTTAGAAGATACCTATTGACACGATTCATCTTGCCTAAGGCACACTTTGCGCGTGACACATCTTGTCCAACACACATCTTGTCCAAGACAAATCTTGTCCAAGACACATCTTGCCCAAGACACATCTTGCCCAAGACACATCTTGTCCAAGACACATCTTGACCAAGACACATCTGGTTCAAGACACATCTTGTCCAAGACGCATCTTGTCCAAGACGCATCTTGTCCAAGACGCATCTTGTCCAAGACGCATCTTGTCCAAGACGCATCTTGTCCAAGACGCATCATGTCCAAGACGCATCTTGTTCCAGACGCATCATGTCCAAGACGCATCTTGTTCCAGACGCATCTTGCCCAAGACACATCTTGTCCAAGTCTCTATCAAATATAAAATATACGCTGACCGTTCGATATCGGAAACCAGCTATTCATGGTCACCCTAGATTATTGCCTTCCCGCGCTAGTGGCTTTCACGTGTGGCATTAGTTTCTCGTATTTTCCACGATGAAAAAAGATGCAACGAGTTACTACTACTGATTCACATAGTCTCACTTGTGGTTTATGTTTCTCAGGCGGTTTCTACTCTTTTATGGTATTAAGTAAGTAAGTAAGTAAGTTTTACTTACTTACTTTATGGTATTAAGTAATGAGAATGAACTAGATCTCTTGTAATGGTGTGACAACGCCTGCCCATTACAATTGGGTAGATGACTGATATTTATATCATTGAAACCAATAGCTTTGATGAAGAATTTAAGTAAATATAGTATGTTTATTGAAAAAATAATTTAATTCGGTTAATAATGTTCTGATATATGAGCGTTTAAAGTTTTTGCTAGAGACAACTCTGTCCCTTTCCCACAAAACAAAAAATTACGTCACGCCTTACTCGTAAGAAAATAATTTATATGGCGTACAGAGAAGTGACGTCACGATTTGCTGTTTCGCCTCTCTGTCTAGCATGTAATTAAAATGCTTATAAGTTGCTTATTTTTGATCAGATTTTCGTTTTCTTTTCATTAATCAGCTATATTTATGGGCCACATTTTAATAGGACAATTTAAAAAAAATAGTCATCTAGTCTATTGCATTCGTTTATTAGTAATCCGAACTTTCAGTAACATGATACTTAAAAAAAACAACAATCAAATTAATTTCGACTACCTGGGTGACATCTTTTTCCAGTTATTTTGAAAAACAAATACCAAACTACGAAACCGATTTCGATAAAATTTATATGGGACCACCTCTGAAGAATGGCCTTACCAATCCAAAAAAGAACCATCACAATCAATTAATAATTGGCGGAGCAATCGCATAAAATACATACAAAAAAAACGTACATTCGAATTGAGAACCTCCTTTTTTTGAAATCGGTTGAAAATACACATGGCTTTTTAAGTCATTCAATAGTAAGTTTCATTTATGAGACGGTCTCGTTAGTTAAATGATGAGTCTCATAGTTATGAATTTAGCTCTATCACGAGATACAATGTGTAACAAAAAGATTCAATAATACGGAAGGGCATGTATGTACTCATCATTATGAACAACTTTTACTATGGGGTCAACCCTGAAATCTCGAAAATAAAATCGGCTGTTCCATACAAATGGTTCATTGACCTTGGAGAAAATGTATGGAACAGCTGATTTTAAATTCGCGATTTCAGTGTTGACCCCATAGTAAAAGTTGTTCATAATGATGAGTACATACATGCCCTTCCGTATTGTTGAACCCTTTTGTTACACATTGTATATTATACAAATAAATGATGCGGCACAACTTTCCAATTCACCTTAGCGAGGAAAATATAAGATGCAAGAAAAACAATTATATTTAAAAATAAAACTACAAAAAATATTATTAAAACTTTAACTTCAAGTTCGAACTTCTTATCCGCACTGGCGGAGAAAAACGACTTCTCAAAGCAAAAAAGATAATAATCTATCCAAGCTGGTGAAATGAAAATTTAATTTCTCTGCTTTTTCTATAAATCGCACTGAAGGAGTTATCGGGTAAACAGTGAGAGATGGGTATTTTTCTAACGTTTTTTTTTACTTTATTATTTTTTACTGCTCCATGCCAAATTTCAAAGTTTTCGAGTTGATTGGCGCTATTTTTGGAATATGCTAGAGAGGTGCCATTTTCATTGGTGCTCAAACGGGAATACCCCTTAATAAGGGTGGTCGTAGAGTACAAAGTCAAGCTACACACGAGTGGTTCCCGAAAATGAATAGTTCCTGGAGGATACTGAGGAACTGCAGATATTTAGATACTATGTAGGGTCGATTTGGATATACTGCGGTAAAAGAGGTCATATCTCTATTAACGTGTAGAGCTAGGTTTGTTGTTAAAGTGCTTATTGCCGATAACCACAGTTCATGCAAACCATACAAACGAGTATTGTAGGCTCATACAACGGTGCATTATTCAGAGCTAAAGCTTATTTTTGTCCCGAGCTCATACAACGGTGCATTATTCAGAGCTTAAGAGTGCGACTAATGCCAGAAAAATAACAGATTTCACCCGCGCGTCTTGCATTAGTTTAGAGTCGAAAATCGCATGATACAATTGATGATGATGATGGCTTTGAGCAATTTAGAGGGGTTTTATTTAATTATTCAAAATGTAGGCATGATTTAAAAAGAATAAAAACATTAGTTTGGCTATGTAATTCGTAAAAAATAATGTGGTGCTGTCGCTGATAATTTAGAGCATTTGAATTAAAACAGTTTTTTTTTTGTTGGTAAGTTGTATTTTTTTTAATAAACAGGATTATTTTGCAAAATTCTATTCGGTTACTCGGCTTCTTTAGGTTTTTCCCCTACCTATAGTATTTTTTTAATCTGCATATTTACGTTCTTTATCATTAAACTATGTGTTTAAAAATACACATTTTACTTACTTTTGGTATTAGTCGCCCCCTTAAGCTTTTTGGTCCCATGCCTATTAAGGGAGAGGCCTTCGTCCAGCAGTGGACGTCTACTGGCTGATGATGATGATTATGAAGGTTTTTTGGACTTTATAGCTGAATGATAGCCATCGAATCAATAATAGAGACTACGGGCCTTACTAAAAAAAACTTCTCAACCGTTAATCACTGCTTAAGATGCTCTGCCATCTTCTCTCTGACGTGAAGTGTGACATGCAAGAAAAAGACAGAGAAGTTTAAGCAGTGACTAAGAGAATCGAGATTATTTTAGGTAAGGCTGTTTATGTACGCCTCGGTTTTATCCGTGATGAAAAATGTATTCTATGTGTTCTTTTTCAGAGTTCAGCAACGTGTCTCTACGCCAAATGTCATCATGATCAGGGCCGTAAGAATGAGAAAAGATAACTAACAGAATGACAGATTATTTTTCATCATAAATCATCATCATCATCTGCGTCTTCCGGTTCGTCGTCGCCACTGAAGAACTTCCTCGTTTTGTTTGGTCCATTTTTTCCCATTCGGCCATAATTAATGATAGCTTTTTTAGCCTAAATTTGTATGTGAAATTTGAGATTTAAAAAAATGGGCCACCATAAAGTCAAGACATAAAGGGAAAACCCCCTTTCCCTTCCCTTTTCCTGCCCCATTCCCTTTTCTTTTTCTCCCTTTTTTGAAGAGAGTAGTCTCTTTTTTGTGTCAAAAGAAAGGCCTCATTAAGCTTATTTCAAACTAGCTTTTGCCCGCGGCTTTGCCCGCGTAGTAATGTTGAATACTGGAATTCGGTTAAATCGGGGCCCAACTCAATTAAATCACTAAAATACGTATATTATTGCATTTTTTCCAAGCCGCTTGCAAGTCTTTAAGTTTGCTTGAGGATGATCAAATTTAATATAAAAAATTATTTAGCAGCTTAGGCTGTACAGTATCTATAATAATTATGTCCGTCAAACAGTCGTCTGCGTGGACCTACAAAAAAATAGCCTATGTCCGTTTCCGAACCTTATGCTATAACTACCTATCCAAAAATGCAGCTCCATCTGTTCAGCCGACCAATAAATACGCCCATCCCCGTCCCCATTCCCAGCCTCATCCCTATAAGCGGCCCCTTCCCCATCCCCATCCCTATACCAAATGTAATTTTAATATGAACACGCCCATCCCCGTCCCCATCCCCGTTCCCTCCCTCATCCCCATCCCGAACCCCATCCTCACCCCATCCCATCCCCACCCCCATCCCGATTTCAACTTTCATCTTAATATGGACACGCCCATCCCCGTTCCCAGCCTCATCCACATCCACATCCCATCCCCACCTGTCCCCACCAAATCCCCACCCCATCCCCACCCCATCCCCATCCCGATACCAATTGTAATCTTAATATGAACATGCCTATCTCAGTCCCGTCTCCGTTCCCAGTATCATCGCCACCCCCACCCCCACCCCCATCCCCACATCTATCCCCATACCTATACCAAATTTCATTTGAATATGTACAGCCGTTCAAAGTTAAGGAGAAACAAACGTACTATCACTAAAACTTCGTTTTTTTTTTATACTAACGGGAGCTGATTTTGAAAAAACTGTGACACCCGTATCTTTTTATTTTTATAGTAGAATATGTATACCAAGTTTTGTATCAATCGAACCAGAGAATAAAAAGTTTCATGCAAACTTTAACACCCCATTTAACCCCCTTCGGGGTTGATTTTCGAAAAATCCTTTCTTAGTGGGCGTTTACACCTCTCCAAAAACATACCCTCCAAATTTCAAGTCTCTACGTTTAGCGGTTTGGGCTGTACGTTGTCTATATGTCAGTCAGTCAGTCAGTCAGTCAGTCAGGACAAAGCCTTTTATAGTTATAGATTAAAAAATAATTTAGCAGCTTAGGCTGTACAGTATCTATAATAATTATGTCCGTCAAACAGTCGTCTGCGTGGACCTACAAAAAAATAGCCTATGTCCGTTTCCGAACCTTATGCTATAACTACCTATCCAAAAATGCAGCTCCATCTGTTCAGCCGACCAATAAATACGCCCATCCCCGTCCCCATTCCCAGCCTCATCCCTATAAGCGGCCCCTTCCCCATCCCCATCCCGATACCAAATGTAATTTTAATATGAACACGCCCATCCCCGTCACCATCCCCGTCACCATCCCCGTTCCCTCCCTCATCCCCATCCCGAACCCCATCCTCACCACATCCCATCCCCACCCCCATCCCGATTTCAACTTTCATCTTAATATGGACACGCCCATCCCCGTTCCCAGCCTCATCCACATCCACATCCCATCCCCACCAAATCCCCACCCCATCCTTATCCCCACCCCACCCCCACCCCATCCCCATCCCCATCCCCATCCCGATACCAATTGTAATCTTAATATTAACATGCCTATCTCCGTCCCGTCTCCGTTCCCAGTATCATCGCCACCCCCACCCCCACCCCCATCCCCACATCTATCCCCATCCCTATACCAAATTTCATTTGAATATGTACAGCCGTTACAAAGTTAAGGAGAAACAAACGTACTATCACTAAAACTTCGTTTTTTTTTATACTAACGGGAGCTGATTTTGAAAAAACTGTGACACCCGTATCTTCTTATTTTTATAGTAGAATATGTATACCAAGTTTTGTATCAATCGAACCAGAGAATAAAAAGTTTCATACAAACTTTAACACCCCATTTAACCCCCTTCGGGGTTGATTTTCGAAAAATCCTTTCTTAGTGGGCGTTTACACCTCTCCAAAAACATACCCTCCAAATTTCAAGTCTCTACGTTTAGCGGTTTGGGCTGTACGTTGTCTATATGTCAGTCAGTCAGTCAGTCAGTCAGTCAGTCAGTCAGGACAAAGCCTTTTATAGTTATAGATAGATGATGTGTAACATGCAATCGTAACTAATATCACCTAGCCTAAGTAAGTATTCGGGTTTCTGTTTTTCATTCTAATCATGTTTGCACTTTGCTACAAATAACATTTAAAAAAACCGACTTCAAATTAATATAGGACCACCTCGGAAGTATACACTTTCAAATAAAAAAAAAAAAACAAAATCGGTCCACAATTGACGGAGAAATCGTTGAACAAAAAAAACCTTACATTCATACCGTTGAACACAAAACCGCTTCCTTTTTTGAAGTCGGTTAAATATCCAAATCCGTTTAGACGTAACTTAGGAAAATTCTATTACATGTTGTGACGCTCTTTCCAACGTGCTAAAAAATTGCTCGTGACATGGTTCATTTTTTTTTCAAAGGTTTATCTAAAAGATTATCAGTTATTTGTTATAGTCTAATGATCCTGAAAAATAAACCAATGTAGGCCAGTGTAAAGTTTATTTAAAGCAGAGCATAGAAATGAGCCGTTGACCTGGGCATGTCCTTAAACTGCAACCAGAACCACCGGAGCACGGGCAGCAGCGTCCTGTTGGTTAACGGTGGTGACCATTCTGCGATCCCCAAGCCGCCTGCCAAGCGTGGGGATTATGGCAACACCCCTCTATAAAGGGGGAGGCCTTCGTCCAGCAGTAGACGTTTTATGGGTGACGACGATAAAAATGAGCATAAAAACCCTTTCTTCTGTTTCGCACGAACTCGTGCTTGCGTGGTTCATGCTTCGTTGGGACCACGTAGTTTCGGCCCGCAGCAAAAATTCTGCTTTTGGCCCACATTTTTTGCCGGATTCGGCTCTAAAACAATTTTAATATCAATTGTATATTATTTTCTTGTATTTGAATACAACATCAGCCAGAAGAAGTCCATTGCTAGACGAAATTAAGGGGAAGGCCAAACTTAGTTTGGTAGCTAGTAGGTACCCACAAAAAAAATAAACTAGTCATACAGCAAAATGAAATAAAATATCTTAAAATAATGTCATACAAATGCTTCATAAAATGTCAAACTAATAATTATAAATTAAAATCAAATTAACTAACGAAAAATTCAATGAACTGCAATTTAAAATACTTTTATAGAAAATTATGCAAATATGAAAAAAATATATGATTAATTGACGTTACATATTATATTATAAAACTCGGGTCAAAGCGAAAGCGTCACATGTCTTTGTTACAATGTCACAATTACAGAATATAATTTATAATATCACTCCAGCCAAGAAAGTGTTAACTTTAACTTGGATGTCGTTTGTTGTAGTTTTTTAGTAAATTTTGTCAGATAACTCCACCAACTACGAAGCTTTGCAATCAAAAATAGCCAAAAGTAAACAAACTAACGAATGAGCGTCTTATTAAAGATTTAGAATGTTTACTCTAATCAAGATTCCGCTCACGATTCTACGCTATATGGACCAAAAATGAACAGACTGAAAACTCTCACTGGAAAACGAATCAAAAAAAAAGTACCTACTCACAGAGCGAACACTCTATAAACGGTAGTTTTTTTGGTGTTTTTTTATTTAATTTTTAGCGTTTGTTGTGTTTTTTTAATGTACTTAGCGTATATTTTTTTTAATGGCTATATTTTTATTACCATCTCGCCCGGATGATAGTGATGATGGATCTAATTATTTCTACGGATGATTATTCGATGATGCGATAGTATAATTATGTAGGTATATCTACAGTTAGTTTATTACATTGTCGAAAAAGTATAAAATGGGCGTTATTCCCCGGCTTAAAAGATAGCTCAATGGCAAGAAATTTGACGACAATAGCGAGGTGATGGCAGCCGTAGAGCCAAGAAGAAGACTTTTTTTTATGTAATTCGCGCTCTAGATTCCTGGATAAAGTGTATTGAATTGTCAGGTTGCAAAAAATCTTCGAAGAGTCATAATAACGTGTTTTATTTCGATTATCATTACTTTTGCATCAGCCCTTACGTAACTGCTAGCCGCGATTTGGTTGAGTTGTCTATCTGCAGATTACATTTTAGAACGACGTCGATCACCTACTTTGCTCCATCCCTTCAAAGCGTCTGTAAGCTGGCTCCTCTGAGGGTACCAACCCAAGGCTATCTATCCATTCTTTCTGACAATGTTGGTAAGGAACTTAAAAAGAGATAAACAAGGGAAAAACTGGTAGAATTGGCTTAACGCGGAATTTGATAAAACCTTTAATGATTATTTTGCATTGCGTTAGTAGTTATAATAACTAAAACGTAAATAAATTATGAATTATAGCAAAATACGATATGTCCAGCTACGATAACAATACTTACAATCATTACAACACTCAAGTAGTAATAATAATAACATCACTAAAAGATGCACATATCGAGTTATTTCTGTTGATGACTCATGACAGACGAGCGCATTGTTGAGAGCTAATACTATTAGGGCTGCCTATCGTTGCTCGAATGACTCAAGAGGAGAGGTTTCAATACCGGGTATTAGTTTGAGCACCGTTATCCTTCTAGGATGTCATTGTACTCATCATTATGAACAAATTTTACTATTGGGCTAACCCTGAAATCAGGATAAAAAAACAGCTGTTCCATACATAAAGGTTCATTGATCTTGGACAAAATGTATGGAACTGCCGATATTTTTTTCGCCATTTCAAGGTTGGCCCCATAGTAAAAGTTGTTCATAATGATGAGTACAATGAAATCCTAGAAGGAAAACGGTGTTCAAACTAACAGCCTGTATACAAAATAGCAACTGCAATCAACTGTTTTTTTTATACTTTCAAGTTACGAGATGAGCAAGACTTTTGCCTGGTGGTCAGCGTCACTGCCACTAACAGTAGCAGCGCCAGGATTGTGAACTTGCGAATACAATCCCGCACCGCACTGCATTGCGCTCGTCACCCTGAGATAACAGATGTTAAATCTCTTGATAGTTCATACCCAGTAATTTGTCTGGTAACATTGCCCTTCAAACCGGAACACAGTAATGCTTGCACACTACTTCAGAGCTGTAGGGCGTGGGTTCGATCCCCACCCAGGGCAAACATTTATGTGACTAACATAGATGTTTGTTCTGTCTGGGTGAAGTATGTATTTACAAAAAAAAAGTATATAAGTATTCTATCAGCAATCTGCACCCTTATCATGGACGTTCGTGATTCTGATTGCGAGCGTGCGCGAGCAGGAGGGCGCATGGCGCGAGTGGGTTGGTACGAGCAGGATGGCATGCTATCGCAATCGCAATCGCGAACGTCCATGATAAGGGTGCTGGTTTCCATATTACAAGCTTTGCCTAATAGTTTGGGGCTAGATGGCGCTGTGTGAAAAATGTCCATAGATATTTATTTATGTATTTACTGCTTGGCGATTGAATAACTGGCAAAGGTGTGGTACTTCCCCAGGCGGACTCTGCAGTAGAGCCCTACCACTTTTTGTCCAATGTAATATATTTTGCACAACGTGCACACGAAGCCTTTTCCATTTAATCGCCGAAGAGGTAGCAAATATACGCAAAGAGACACGAGTTAATTTGGCATCTATAACAATGGTTTCTCAACAGATGTCTACCATTTGGTAACGTTTCAAAGCTCAAATAGTCACTCAGATCGCCAATTCAGACAAAACAGAGTCTAGATGCCTTAGGCTCTATTTTATTACCATAAGTTTTGGTTACCGCTATACACAGTATAAGTACCTATAAACAGGCGTTGTCTATCATGATCAGAAGAGCGTCTTGTTTTTCAGCCTTTTTTTACCGACGTCAAAAAAAGAGAAGGTTCTCAATTCGGTTGTTAGTTTTTGTTGTTTCCTCAGAACTCATTTTATAAACCGTTTTGGAAATTTCTTTGATTTGAAAGCAGAGAAAAAAAACAGTCTGAAAGTATATCCCAAACTTTCAGACTGATCCCATACAAATTTCATCAAAATCGGTCCAGTAATTTGATTTTTAAACGGACTAACTGAAAAAAAGATGTCATCCAAGTAATCGAAAGAGATGTAGATTGTTTTTTTTAAGTACCTACTTGTTTAAAAGCCCACTGCTGGACTTAAAGCTACACTCGAAGGGCGGTTGGCTATATCCACCAAGCTGGCCCAGTTGTGTGTGTTGTAAGTGGATTCACATACGACATTGAATTTCATCTCCGGATGTATGCAGGTTTAGACACGACGACTTTCTTCACCTAAAAGTCAATGGTATTAAAATCAGTACATAAACTCCAAAGAGCTCATTGATATGGGCCTGGGCTTGGGAACCCGTGACCGAACTATTTAAAGCCGAACGGCCTCCCGATTAGGCTACCACGGCCATAGACATAATACAACGTGTAACAAAAAGGTTCAACAATACTGAAGGGTATGCATGTACTCATCCTTATGAAAAACTTTAACTACGGGGTCAAAATTGAAATCGCAAAAAAAAACAGCTGTTCCATACTTTTTGCACAAGGTCGATGAACTTTTTGTATGGAACAGCTGGTAATTATTTGGCGATTTCTACGTTGGCCCAATAGTAAAAGTTATTTGATTTGATGTACAGAATATAAAAAAAGAATGCTAACTGATTATAACTAACCCTCTAGGTATACGTAGTAGTAAAATTTACTTATATATTTATTTTTATCAACAACTTGCAACTATCCTTACAGGCGTAATATATCTCTATTACCACTGTTTATCTCATTACTAGGTGTCTTGGTATTTACTAGGTGGACCGACGACATTTTAAATGTCGCGGGCAACCGGTGGATGCAAATGGCAGGTTGTCGTACAGAGTGGCGGTCTAAGGGGGAGACCTTTATTCACCAGTGGATATCTTTGGGCTGATGATGATGATGGTAGTCGCGGGCAACCGGTGAAAGCAAAAGGGCAGGTTGACGTACAGTGTGGCGGTCTAAGGGGGAGACCTTCATTCACCAGTGGATATCTACGGGCTGATGATGATGATGGTAGTCGCGGGCAACCGGTGGAAGCAAATGGCAGGTTGACGTACAGTGTGGCGGTCTAAGGGGGAGACCTTCATTCACTAGTGGATATCTACGGGCTGATGATGATGATGATGATGGTAGTCGCGGGCAACCGGTGGATGCAAATGGCAGGTTGACGTACAGTGTGGCGGTCTAAGGGGGAGGCCTTCGTTCAGCAGTGGACGTCTCCGGGCTGATGATGATCTCATTACTAGTGTAACTAAGCGTGTTAAATGCTACTTGTGTTATTTAGTGTCAACCCTAAGTTTACTAAGCTGGACGAAAATATCCCATTCACACATATCAGCGTTAGTGGCTTTATGCTGAGTCCTGATGTCGCTACGATGACGTCATTTAACTAGTTACTTTATTGTACACAAAATAAGAGTGATAGAGCTAGATCCTCCAAGCAATATAATAATCAATCAAACTTCAATATCTTACTTCCAATAGTAGATTATGCACTAAGGGAATAAAGCAGTGTCTTACGTCGCGGGCGGCATATTGAACCCGGAGCGTAGAGTTAAGTATTATAGAGTCCGTCAGGATGGACAAAAAGTTACTGTAAGTTTTTGTATTCAAGAGTAATATCATCACTATCGCAATTAGATTGCGGTGAGCGTGTAAACCTACCAATTTTGCGTGTAAACCGACCAAGATTGCGGTGAGCGTGTAAACCGACCAAGATTGCGGTGAGCGTGTAAACCGACCAATTTTGAGTAAACTTACGATTTTCTTCGGTAGTTGTGTATAAAACTTAAAAGCTCGAATATAGTACCTACATTACATAATTATAAACATTGTACCTATAGTTACTTATGTACCTGACAAGCCTGTAGGCTTAAGAGTAGACAAGTTGGTCACTTCTCCATAGAAACGCGGTAGTATTACTACTCCACTATGTAATTTTGTAGGTCCAAGACTAAATATTATATCGATTAATCTCTTCATTATCTAGGATTGTTAATTATTACGAAAGTAAAAAGTTAATAAACATGAAAGTTATGAGCCAGGAAACATCTTGTATTTTAGCTCAATTTTAACGCCACATTGGACGTAAATAAATAACATAAGGAATACGAAAACTCTAAAATAATTTTTCAAGCGGCATAGTTTAGTCCATAAACATTTCAAATAACTTAAGTTGGAATAAATTAACTCAGAGTTTATTCAACCACTATACTGCAGCCAAAGGTCGACAAAAAAAATTTGCGCGCTCATTTATCTTTCTTTCTCCCTTTCCCACAGTTTGTTTGATGAAGAGAGCATGCTTTTTAGCCGCGCCCACCGATGAGTTCGAGCCGTCAACTTGTCGATCCTAAGCATTTAAACATGTAGGCTTCACTATAGGATTGAGCCAATGCACCCAGCATCAATCTCTTTTCAATCTTTTACAGCTCTATAGCCTATTATTATCTCTGTGAGTATAAGGCTGGGTCTCAATGTTCCAATTTGGCAGATTCGTCTTGTTTCCCAAACGTATATCTACATAAATATTCGATTTACCGCCCGGCTGTGCCGATTAAGTGTACAATGACTGTGCGTCACTCCTCGAACGACAGCGAAACTTCACCAAATTGCAGGCAAACTATTGTACCGAAGAGTTTTAGGTATGACTATGCAACCAGCCCAACAGTTAGCAGCAATGCCAGAATTGTGAACTTTTGAACAAAATCCTGGAACTGGTTATTTTATTTTATTTTATTTTATTTTATTTTATGTTATGTCCTAAAATTGCATCCAGAACCTCCAGAGGACGGGCAACAGCGTCCTCTCGGTTAACTGTGGTGAGCTCTGCGATCCTCAAGCCACCTACCAAGCGTGGAGATTATGGTAAACCCCCCTTTTAAGGGGCAGGCCTTCGTCCAGTAGCGAGTAAGAATAAGAATTTATGTTTTTTGGCAAAAACACGAGGTACAACCACAGAATAAATAATAGTACTACGTACTTAAAGTTCACTCCGCAAAGGATTTGAAATAAATAAGGACTCTATCTACTAGGCAATAAAGTAGCAATTCAACTCGCACAGCGCTGGATACCCCTCGCTATATTCACCTAGATATACCGCTCTCTTTCTTTCACGTATGCTTGGTTACGTGCGACGAGGCTAGCGTGCGGGCGGCCACTGACTTCTGCCTTGCATTGTCCTCCCGGACGGAGCGCCGGCCGAACATACCTAAAGTGCTGAGTGACACCCCCCTGGTACAACAATACAATAAACGTACGTTGTTGTTTTATAGTGGACGTGGACGTCGTCGTTCGCTTACGTTTTTTTAATAGTGGTCGTCTTCTGGCTGTTGATGTGATGATGTATGAACAAAATCCTGCGCCTGCATTGCACTGTGCTCGTCACCCTGAGAAATTACCCTGACTCTTAACTCACAACATGCTCGTTTGGCCCGAGCCATACAGTTTTAAATGGGGAGAGCCTATCAGCATAGATTATAACTCCAATAGTCAACCACTTAGTAAGACAAGGCATTATGTGAGTTAAAGCGGGATGACGTCATGCGCTGATGTACATTGTTAGTGTGTTTGTATTTAGGCCACGCTTCTCTGTTTCTTTTCATGAAGCACGTTTGAACTGTTTTAGATTATGAGTACCTAGCTAAGACTATATCGTATCATGCGTTGTGGTTTAAGATTTTAAAAAAGGTATCCTATTATACTTATCATCATCATTAGCCCGGAGAAGTTCACTGTTGAACCCAGGCCTCCCTTAGACCGCCACACTGTACGACAACCTGCCATTTTCATGTACCGGTTGCCCGCGATTTTCACAATGTCGTCGGTGGAACTAGAGGGAGGCATTACTTTTTATTTTTATTTTATACAATCAACTGACGAGACGAGCGAGACGTTCGCTTGGTGGTAAGCGTCACGCCTGCCACGAACAGTAGCAGTGCTAGCATAGTGAACTTGCGAACACAATCCTGCACCGCACTGCACTGCGCTCGTCACCCTGAGATATTAGATGTTAAATCTCTCCATACCCAGTAATTTCTCTGGTAACATTGCCCTTCAAACCGGAACACAGTAATGCCTACACACTACTGCTTGGCGGTTGAATAACTGGCAAAGGTGTGGTACTTCCCCAGGCGGACTCCGCAGTAGAGTCCTACCACTACAGTCCACCATCCCGAAGTTGGACCTACCTAACTGAACAGTCTGTCCAAGGTAGGTGTAGTGGTCAACAACTTCGAGAGTATGTTCTTCATATTATAGTATCAGTCATGTTAATCCTACAGCAAGTGAATGGGTTCCATGGGGAAATACCATACACTTTTTAATGCACTTTCGTGTATGGACACGGAGGGAGTTTTTAGAGGTTCTTTGATTTTACACGGCTGCCCAAAAAAAGGAGCGTTATTTTGTAACGTTTCGGTTTAGTATGAAGACTGTTAATACATAATAGAAGCAAACAAAATTCGCGCGACCGAGCATCCGAACATTTAGTTGTAATCGCATTCTATTATGACGACCTTCAACATCCCATCCTATAGAATATTATATTTTTGCCAGTTCCTAGAGGACGGGTATATATAATAAATACTATATAAGTAATGGATGTATGCTAAATAGGAAATAAGAATTCTTAATACGTTTTCATTCAGTTTTTTGTAATTTAATGCAGCTGTTAGCGGTCGTCCTATAGCGAACGGACTATAATTAATAGATGCCTAGATATTCTGTGTCGATATTATTACATGTGCCATTTTATGCGTGTATTTTTCTGAATGTATGCGATTTCTATTCTCAACGCTAAACTAGAAATCCGACCTTGAAATAGCAACGATTTTTGTTTAACACGTTTTTAGGGTTCCTTAAAACTGTACAAAGGACACTGTTATACGCAATGTCTGTTTTACTTGTAGGAAGTGGGTAAAAAAGTCAAAATATTATAAAGATTGTACGTGTTAGAATGGCGGATAAAAAATTGGGGATTCCTTACAAGAAAATAGTGCTTCTTTTTTTTGTATGTGCTCTATCTTAAATACGTTTAAGTATATTATTGTTAAGTTAATGCGACAAACTTTGTGAGATTAGTAACCTAATTACAAAATGTGTAAAATAAGCATACTGTTAAATCTAAGTGCGAATTTGACCGAAATATAACCATTGCATTATTAAAAAATAAACAATTTATATTTTGAACAAATAAACACAAAAAAAAAAAAAAAAAATGAAATTATTACAGCTTCTATTTGCACGCCCATAACATAGGTATGTAGTGATAGATTAAAAACTAGCGTAAAAACTGGTGGCTTTATTGCTAAAAACGTTCTCTTCCAGACAGCTTCAAGATAGAGAGGATTCATCTACACTAATATTATAAAGATAAAAATAAAGCTTATTCGTTTTTTTTTGTTTATTCGAGGCAATCTTGAGAACTACTAATCTGATTTGCATGCATCTTGCATTACTAGAAAGCTACTCTATTCCTGATACTATCAACTATTGTATTTAAATATAAAATACGAATAATAATAATATTAACCACAGTAACGTGTGTCTGGGTACAGGTAATGAAAATAATAAACGCGGATACACCACAAGTATGTAAGTATTCTATCAGATATCTTGTTCTCATAGTACAGCTTGATTAAATGACTGGTTGACTTGGAGAAATGAGGCTGTGTGAAATGCCCGCCCATTTATTTATTCATTCTAATATGTCCTGACCGTAATCTTTTAAATGTTCATTTAATTTAATTTTTTTATTGAGTTATTACAGCTTTTATTTTTTTATTATTTTTATTACAGCTTCTATTTGCACGCCCATACCATAGGTATGTAGTGATAGATTAAAAACTAGCGTAAAAACTGGTGGCTTTATTGCTAAAAACGTTCTCTTCCAGACGGCTTCAAGATAGAGAGGATTCATCTACACTAATATTATAAAGATAAAAAATTATGAAAAATAAAAATATAAAAATTAAATAAAAATTATTATTAAAATTATTACTGCTTGTGTTTAATTGTGCAATTACAATACTACTTCATGTTTGATTGACTTATGGATGTAGGTACCTACTGCTTCTATGTTTTTCATGTTGTGTACACTTTTATTAAGGAATGCAATCTAGAACAAATTATTTCTAACTTATACAATGCAAATGTAAAGACTGTATTCTGTTTTGTGTATCAAATAAATAAATAAATATTATTAATAATTGAAAAGTTAACAAAAACAAAAAAGGTTTAGGTACGGGACCCACAGAGCGCAAATTCGACTCGCACTAGGCCGGATTTTTATTCGGATTTACCACGATTTTTATGAGGAGTTTAATAACTATCTCTTATTTAAAACAGGTAACACGAGGTAAGCTATTAAACCATTTCGATTTTGTTTATATTTTTAGCACTGGTGTCATCGTATTACGAATCAAGAATTTCATCACACTAATATATAACTCTGTCTGTCTGTTTGCTACCTTATCACGGCTAAACCGGTCTCGACTAAATTAAGCAATGTGGTAGAGTGCATCACGCGGAAGGACCTTTCGCCACCAAAATGGTTTTCGAGAACAAGACGCTATCCTGACGGTAAGACACAACATCTGACATGGGTAGCCAAAAACAAAAAGCAATGCAAACTAAGCAGAGTCCCCAAAAGTTTGATTAGAGGTTTGACACATTTTGGTTATATATATATATATATATATATTCTTATTGGCATCGCACGTTATGCATTCTGCCAGTATTAAGTTTACGAATTTTCAAGTTTTTTAATTAAAATCAAGTCAAATATGTCATGACATCACAGTTAGTCACACGAAATTAGTCATAGTCGAGTCCAAGTCATGCCCTAGTAAAGTTGTGGTGACTTTACTATGAGCTTCTACGGAGTTTTGAAGACAAAACGAAAAGACATGTTTCACCACATTATATCACTTGCCCACACTCGTGCATGTAATTCAGCACTCAATGAATAAAACACCACCATATTTAATCATTAATTCACGAATAAACACAAGTTTAAGAAAATAATAGAATGCAACATGATTTTTCCGTGTTCCTACCAAAACTCCTTTGGTTATATTCAACGTGAGAAATTCCGTATAAATAAAAAAAACAACGCTCATGGAATTGGCACTCATTAACTATAAACATTATATGGTGTCTCATCAGCCCTGCAATTTCGTAATCGGTATAAAATAAGTGGGCAACCCTAGCTACAATATCAGTGCCCACATAAAACATCAAAGTACTATAAGCGAGGTAGTATTGCTAGACAAAGCTTTTACCTAATAGGATCGATCGCCGCACCCAGGTATTACTTAACAGCCTGACCTTGATCGGGTCTTAGTAGCCATCGTTGCTAGTCGTGTATTGGGTCTGTGACCCGAGCTCGATAACTGCCATTGACATTGTAGATCTCACTTGGATCTAGTATTTTGATTGGCATTAAACCACTACACTTTCGCTAGGCAGGTTTCCTTTACAGGAGGTCGTCTGGTGCCATAGCAGTATGATATACTCTGCTGCCCAGCAGTAGATGTAAATTATTATTACTGTGTACCGGATTGAAGGGTACAGTACTGCTGTACTGTAGGCTAGCAAAATCACAGGACGAGACAGTCGAATGTCTTAAAGATCGAGTGATCTGTGAATGATGCAGTGTTCTGCCCTGGGTTTTGTTATGTTCCTCGAAGTTCTGGATACCGATGCAATGTTCTGTCCTAGTGGACCGTTTAAGTTCATCTTTCTTTCTTTCTTTCGTTAAGTTGATGATCCAAAAAAAAACCCCAGCTCATAATGTTCTTTTCCCAGAATATACCTTCATATCTATTCAAAAGGCATCTGAAACAGTTATTGGTAAAACCATTACACACGCTTTCCGATTTACAAAATCTATCGTACCGAAACCTTCAATTTCGGACCGGCATTCCCTCTATTCATCGAGTTGTATTACGTCACAGGAGTGTAACAACTTTATAGCTTATCTGATGGATAGATAGATACGTCATAGAACCGGATACATCACGGGTCCGTTGACTTGTCACATAAAGGAAGGAAGCCCACCCGCTGTATCCAACAGTAGATTGCAAACTGGGGGCCGGCTGCAACGGTCACTTTAAAATTGAAACAATTTTTTTTTTTTTTTTTTTTTTCAATTGTGGTAGTACATTTTAACATATTCAACAATATCTGACTCATTAACAAAGACTAATGAAGTATTACGTGTCATGCAGCACCTGCACTAAGACTAAGAGTCTTGTGTCGCAGGTGACTACGGTGTTCCTTCCAAATATGGTATACAAAATTATATGCAGCCGAGTGCTACCTTCTTCACAATTGAAAGAAGCTAAGGTTTCTGAATCCTCCTTCTGTTCCTGTATGTGAATCCAGGGACTGCGTAGTGGATATGGTCGAATCGCCCTTCGAGTGTATGCCAGTCCAGCAGTGGACTATTAAATAGGCTGATTATACTTTTGTAAGTTTCCTGAAATGCAATTTAGGTTACACGTATTTTTGTGCCCAGATTTGTCTTGATAAGTAGCTTTGTCTTTTTTTATTCCAATAGAGTCATACTGGAAAATTCAGCTAGTACACCTATCCTCACCGAGGTATTCCTATTAGATGGATAGGTGGAAAAACACCACTTAGGTCTGTTGGTTGGTAGATAAGTGAACATTTTAAAATAAAAGTTGCTACGAGCTAAAAGTGAAACTACACATTGGGCTACGCTTGAATCGGCTTTGTTAAAACTCTGTTAGATCTACGAGTAAGCCACAGAGCAATCGTGTTGAATTGAAACCCCACATTACAAACTAAGTCGGGTATCTTTTTCATCAGCGCCATGACTATAAAGGCACGGCCGGCCTATATTTAGCGCAACGCTTTGGGTCCATTTCACGATTGAATGCATCTTCCTATCCTAGGTCAGCGGTCATTTCGGCCAGAGAAGCAGAGCGCCTAATTGCTGCTCTGTCGGCCTCAATAAACGCCTGTATATTTACGTCCCAGTGTGTCTGCTAACTAGGCAAATCTCTCTGGTAATAGCTTGAGGTGCAGTTTGATTAGATGAAACCCCTGAAGTAATAGTGAACACGTTATGTTGCAATGTATCCCTTCTTTGCTTTATTATTAGAGAGATAAATGTAAAAAAATACATTTGTTAAGAAAACCCTCTTCAATAAAATAAGCTCATATAATTGTTAACTGCATACTAAGCGTCTTCGCAGATGGACAGCAAAAAAAAACATGAGTTCTTTTTCAAAATTAGCATGAAAATAAAGTATTCTTGCGTTATTATACAATTTGCCTTAAAAACGACTATAATGATATTATATATGTAATCGGCTATCACCCGAGTACGAGTATTTATTTACGAGTAGGTACATAATATATGTAGTTAAACTCTATTTTGAGGCTTCTCGTTTCCGTCACGTACGAGTACGTTCACGTACGCGAAATATGATGTTCTCGTGCCTTTGTGCCTGAGGTATATCTATCTACCAACATAAATCTACGACACGCTATCCAAGTTCAAACAAGACATGCAGTCAAGTTCGGCGGCCATTTTGAATTGTGATGTCATCTGATACCGTCGGCGGTAAGTCACCGTTCAGCATAGCTCTCTGAACCCAGAATGCATCGTGCGGGTATCTTTTAGCTAACCACCATAAACAATAAAGCACCATAAAATGGCGCATCTATCTTGCTCATATGGTCATGATATCAGCAGTCCGTGCAGATTAAAATCACTGAATATAGAAAAAACATATACCTAACTACAAAAAATCAGAATACAAAAATTACGCAAATAACTTCTAAACGCCTGAAAAGATTTGGATGCTTGAGGTATCCGTAAAATGGGAGGTTATCTGACAGCTAACGAATCGGTACTAAGCGTAGCTAAAGATAGATGGCATAGCAAAACGTAGCCAAAGATATGGCGCTGACGAGACATGATTCTCTTTTTTTCGCATTTGTAAAACCAAACACACTACTAATTCCTAAAACACACTTATATATAACTTATTTTCTACGATACAAATTAGTAGTTGTGTTGTGGAAGACCTTGACCTTGCTTCATTCATTCAAAATCTTCTAAACTACAGGCTAGGTAGTGACACTGTTCAGACCCACGTCTCGTCAACGCCATCTAACGGATCTTTAGGAACATAGATTTTTTAATTTATTTTCAGAAAACCCCCATTCCTACATCATCCCGATTGACACTGGTTTTTTTCTTATTTTTTTCTTAGTCATGTTTTTGTTACAGTAGAATTGCCTTTTCCAGACTTTTCACGATTTCACCTGTTACATACCAAAGGGCTTTTAAAGAATGAAACCACCGCCGCTCTTTGTTTCTTTATATAATGTCCGTATATTATAGGATGTGTCATCTATCTCATAAATTTATATTTTTCTAAGGCAGTCTGTTCCATATAAACTTAATAATAATTAGTATATTAGACGGAATCATTCACAACATTCTGTAGTGGTAGGGACTCTACTGCAGAGTCCGCCTGGGGAAGTACCACACCTTTGCTAGTTATTAAACCGCCAAGCAGTAGTGTGCAAGCATTACTGTGTTCCGGTTTGAAGGGCAATATTACTAGATAAATTACTGGGTATGAAGAGATTTAACATCTAATACCTATCTCAGGGTGACGAGCGCAGTGCGGTGCGGCGCAGGATTGTGTTAGCAAGTTCTCAATCCTGGCACTTCTACTGTTAGTGGCAGGCGTGACGCTTACCATCAGGTGAAAGTCTTGCTCGTCTCGTCAAAGTATACAAAAAATAATTAAATAATTCCAACTCCCCCGTTCTTACAACTGGTTTTTAATGATGTTGTTTATAGGTTTCTATTGCTTTTCAGATTTACTCGGAAAACGGTGGAATATAATATTTTGACGTAGGTATTTCTTAGATTGTTTGTGTCAAAGCATAGACCGCTTTGCGTACGACAACGATGGTTATTACGGATTCTTGGAAAAACCAATACAACAAATGATAGGCTTTGTTAGTATTCCCCGAATCACAATTCCAATCGAATTTCTTACTTTTTAATTTTACGCTTAGAGAGTTCCGTGAAACAGAAATAATAAGCAATATTTTTATCTTTCCCTTTTATTCATATAAATGTTAAGTTCCTAGTAGTCGGGGAAGGTATGTTAAGTTTCTAGTAGTCGGGGAAGGTATGTTAAGTTCCTAGTAGTCGGGGAAGGTATGTTAAGTTTCTAGTAGTCGGGGAAGGTATGTTAAGTTTCTAGTAGTCGGGGAAGGTATGTTAAGTTCCTAGTAGCCGGGGAAGGTATGTTAAGTTTCTAGTAGTCGGGGAAGGTATGTTAAGTTCCTAGTAGTCGGGGAAGGTATGTTAAGTTTCTAGTAGTCGGGGAAGGTATGTTAAGTTTCTAGTAGTCGGGGAAGGTATGTTAAGTTCCTAGTAGTCGGGGAAGGTATGTTAAGTTTCTAGTAGTCGGGGAAGGTATGTTAAGTTTCTAGTAGTCGGGGAAGGTATGTTAAGTTCCTAGTAGTCGGGGAAGGTATGTTAAGTTTCTAGTAGTCGGGGAAGGTATGTTAAGTTCCTAGTAGTCGGGGAAGGTATGTTAAGTTTCTAGTAGTCGGGGAAGGTATGTTAAGTTTCTAGTAGTCGGGGAAGGTATGTTAAGTTCCTAGTAGTCGGGGAAGGTATGTTAAGTTTCTAGTAGTCGGGGAAGGTATGTTAAGTTTCTAGTAGTCGGGGAAGGTATGTTAAGTTCCTAGTAGTCGGGGAAGGTCTGTTAAGTTTCTAGTAGTCGGGGAAGGTATGTTAAGTTCCTAGTAGTCGGGGAAGGTATGTTAAGTTTCTAGTAGTCGGGGAAGGTATGTTAAGTTCCTAGTAGACTTCACACAATGAAAAAGAAAAGCGTATTATCTTCTATTTCACATAATCGAAATTTATCGCGAACGTGTAGGCTTGAAGGTCAAATTTGCAGGGAAAAAAGAAGGGCTTCCAAACTTAGTGTCAAATTATTATTATTTTGGATATTCATGCTACATGCATATTTTTAATACAACTATGGTGCTTATAATATGTATCTATAGCAGATATTTTAAAATGAATAAGAAACAAAATTGTATTTATCGTTTCAACACAAAATATAAACTAGTACAAGGCTCCTCATATGTAGGTATAGTAGAACGTGTGGAAAAATGAGTTTCAAATATAATAGCTGTAACTAATTCTCTCATTATGTACTACCACAAGTTTGAATAATACATTCAATAATATGTACCAGATTTATACTTATGTATTTAGGGTTCTGTACCGCCAAAAACTCCAACTACTTGTCTTACCAATAAGGGCCTAATTTTGAACAGTAGGTAAGGTAGCCGGTTGAGTTTTTACAGAAGTTGGAATGAGTGCAATTAAATCAGATGTTCAGTAGTATGTTTTACTTAAAAAAGCTTAATACAATTTACTTATGCTGTTTTCGTTACTTTTGTGTAAAGAAGAAATAACAATAATTAATACCTAATATTGTATACATTATAATCACTCATTAGTTTAGGTACTTAATACAATGAAACTTTGGTCTTCTTAAAATGTATTATAAAGACTTGCCTTCAACTTTTTAAGTACAATAGATAATACCCTCTGATATTATAAAGAGATTAATTTAAAAAAAAACTAAGAAGCGTGGCGGCAATTAACATTTTGAGTCTTACGGCAACAACCTACCTATTTATTACAACCTACTTATTTTCAGTGTTACTGGTGCCAAAAATAAGCCTATTGGAAAATAAATAATAATAATGGAAATTTCTGACAGCTGCCAAAACGCAGTTCTACAGCCAAAGGATAGATGGCGCTTGACGAGACATGATTCTCTTCAAGCACACTACAAATTACTAATCCGCACTTACTAGTTTATGTTGTGGAAGAACAAAAGCATACGAAATACCATGGGCAAGTACTTTGGTAGACAAACAATAACGATAAAAAAGGATGACAATACAGCAGGGGTATTCTCAACTCAATCTGAAAGGTTTCCGTTCGGATCCACATTATCTGACCTAGTCCTTCCTAGTGCCACCTTGTTGACAGAGACGGAGAATGTGGAGCCGAACGGAAACCTTTCCGATTGAATTGTGAATACCCCTCTTAATATTTATATTTTTTTAATTTATTGACATTATGGCCTTGATTCAGTGTTTCAAAATGTTCGGGATCACAAACTAGGTTTATACTATTCAAAATCGTGTCAAATTCCTAGGAAAACACGTGCTATAATTAATATAATTTGTTCGGAATCGTGGACTTTAACGTCATTAGCTAGTAGTTAGTTAGTTTCTTGTGTAACATGAAACTAAAATGTTTTTTATAACTTTGTTACTTGTGCATATATTTAAATTTTATTTTAGATGTTTTGTTTCGTTGCGAGTCATCACTTTTGTAAGACAATAAAACAAAAACATGCATATTCCCTATTATACGTGGTGAATCGGTGACACTGAACCCTCAGTGCACGAGTTCGACTCACAGTTGGCGAGTTTGTAAGCGAAGCAAGTTTTTTAGGTAGGTATTCTTTCAGTTTGAGTCATCTTCATGCCATCTTATACATTTGCTGGGTCTGCTAAACACTTATTTGCTCACGCTTACAAAAACGGTTCGTTTAGTCCGAATTTGGGAATAGTAAACAGTGCAGTCGTGATGTCTCTATTTTGTGTATGTCTAGTATAATTCGTTGAAACTGCTGTGAGTAATATATAAATACAATATAGGTTATTCGAAAAGGCTAAGTACTAACCGAAAAGTCATGTTTCTGCATTTTTAGCATCTGTCATATAAATACCAAAAGGCTTGTGACATTATGGCCTAGTTCATACAAGGAGTTGGGAAATTTGTACCACTAGGCTAGCTGCATATGGGAAATGTCATACCTTAGCGCTTACCTCCTCTTTGAGGGCCCGTAAAACCTTTCTAGGAGTTTTGGCGGGAACACGGAAAAATCATGTCGTTGCATTCTATTATTTTCTTATACTTGTGTTTTATCGCGAATTAATGGTTAAAAGTGGTGATGTTTTATTCATTAAGTGTTGAATTACATGCACGAGTGTCGGCAAGTGATATAATGTGGTGAAACATGTCTTTTCGTGTTGTTTTCAAAACTCCGTAGTAGCTCATAGTAAAGTCTCCACAACATTACTAGGGCATGACTTGGACTCGACTATGACTTATTTCGTGCGACTGACCGTGATTTCATGACATATTTGACTTGCTAATACTACATAAACTTGAACATTCATTAAACTTGACTCTGGCTCTTGTTCTAGTTCTTGGCTTCGCACGTTGTGCATTCTGCCAGTGTCAAGTTTATGATTTTTTCAAGTATTTATATTAAAATCAAGTCAAATATGTCATGATATCACAGTCAGTCACACGAAATTAGTCATAGTCGAGTCCAAGTCATGCCTTAGTAAAGTTGTGGCGACTTTACTATGAGCTTCTACGGAGTTTTGAAAACAACACAAAAAGACATGTATCACCACATTATATCACTTGCCCACACTCGTGCATGTAATTCAACACTCAATGAATAAAACACCACCATTTTGAATCATTAATTCGCGAAAAAACACAAGTTTAAGAAAATAATAGAATGCAATGACATGATTTTTCCGTGTTCCCGCCAAAACTAGAATTCCCGCTTTTGAACCGTGTGGCACGTAGTATTTACTTACTCTATGCTTATGGCGACTTGTAACAGAAACATAGATAATTAGATATACGAGAAAAATCACTAATTTCGCAAGTCAAGTGAAAGTGAAAGGCGCGAGTTCAGTTTTATTTTATTGAGAGAGTATCTGTGAAACCTAGATCGATTTCCACTTATGTTGTCTTACGCTTCAAATCCAGGGTGAAGGGAGGCAGAGGAGCTTAGCGTAGTAAGGAGACAAGGGGAGGGGGCTGTCTGAAGGTGAAATTATGAACTCTGATGACCGTGAAAGGACTGAAAGAGGTGTCGACCTTTTCTAGTCCTTGGGACGTATTTATACTACATATTCAACGACTTGATAACTTGAAGACATTCCATAATTTTTTAGAGATGTTAAACAAGCTACAAGGTTACTTGGAACGGTATTACTAAGCCGGAAGGAAGTCTATCATATAACTCAATACTCATCATTGTGTTTTTTTTTACTACGGGTCAAGCCTGACTTGGCCAAAAAACATGAGGTATTCCATAGAAAAATATTAATCTTATTTTGACAAATCCATGACAGATTTCGATCGGGAGATCACATTTTATCTTTGATTGATCCGAATTCCCGATCGAGGATTGAATATTGGGATCCGCCGTAAGTCGAAAAGAGTAAGATAGAGATTTCTGTTGCGCGTTCTGTTCATTGCTGTTGTGGATCAGCACAAACTCCATATAAATAAATGTAAATGTAAAGTTTATAAAAAATAGAAATTGAATAGAATAAAATATGTGGAAATATGGAATGGAATTGAAATGGATGGAATGATTTTTTGTGTAATGGATTATTTCGTTTTCCTGTCCTCATATTCCAATTATTGATCACTGGGTGGTCTTATAAGCCCTTCTTTGAGTGACACTCTTCGACCTATGGATAAATAGTCGGAGGCAAAATCCGCCTGTTAACATCCACTGCTGGATGTAGGTACCCTGGAAGGGAAATTGGTCCAGGGGCCTTATTTTTGAATGATCCACAAAGTTCCGCATGCGAGCGGAGCCGACTTTTAAACGATATTGAACCTTATTCCAAACAATATCGTTCGAAGGTCGGCTCATTTCGCATGCGCAACTCTTGCGTACGATTCATAAATAAGGCCCCATATCCATCACGCTGCTGGCCCAGCTTCAGGTTCTTAGATCACGTAAGCAATCGAATGACGTATGCAGGTCTCCTAATGATGTTTTCCTTCACCGAAAAGCCAATGTATGAAAATACTTACATAAGCTCCAAAGAGCTTATTAGTAAGGGCCCCTACGACAGTCTGAGTCTAGCCGTCTCCCATTAGGCCACCACGTCTTTTTAAATAATCGGCAGGACAGAACACATTTAGCAAAATTATCGAAACGAAGAATACATAAGCGTTATCAAAAACAATATACTAATTAAAAACTAATTTTGAAATAATAATAATATTGTAGTATTCCATTATTATTTGAATATTTTGAAGTACTATTATATACTACCGTTATGTAATTATTGTCAGCTATAAATGTGTATAAATGTAAACCGATGGAGAAGAAAGGTTCTTGAGTGGCGACCGCGAACCGGAAGACGCAGCGTAGGAAGGCCCACTAGGTGGACCGACGACATTGTAAAAGTCGCGGGCAACCGGTGGATGCAAATGGCAGGTTGTCGTACAGTGTGGCGGTCTAAGGGGGAGGCCTTCGTTCAGCAGCGGACGTCCGGGCTGATGATGATGATGATAAATGTAAATTGTGATCGAAGCAACCAACATGCCTCTCAAATTTGCACACTCTATGCGGTAAAAACATGTTGATCCTTTCCAATATTTTAAGATCTTCACCTGTACACATGTTTGGACAAATAAACGTATCTTTATCAAATATTTTAGACGAGCACCTGAAGCACGCGAGGATACGCTAATTAACCCGCCCAAATTACGACATTGATACTATCGTTCCATTGGTGGACGGAGATTTAGGATGGCACAATTTGAGCCAATATGATGACTGAAAGTGCTCATGCCGGGTCTTTTTTACTATTTATTCTGTGCTGACCACAGGTATCTCCAGGAATAAAATCCGGGCTGTAGTGCCGTAGTAAAAGAAATACTATACGGCAACTACGGCTATTCAAGGTTAGATAGTTCACTTCTACTCATGGGAGAGGTTAATTGGCAACATCATCTCTCCTTGTTAGTAAATAAATACTCCTTATTTTCTTTATCCTACAAAGCTTTATGTTTCTTTTGTAAATCTATACGTCTGTGTGAAGATGCGTAATTTTTCATTCCTTTGGGAAGCCAAACTTTTTATTCCATTGTGGAACTCTTTTTAAGCAATTAATTTGGCAGTTGGCTTCTCGTACCTAAGTCTGGACTATGGTTAGTAATCAGTGAGCTAATATCTAAAGAGTCACAATCTCTAAGAGACAAAAAACGTCCGAGTGCCGTTGTACACACCTATACGTGCATATAGTTCACAATGTTCGAATTTAGACGTTATGACGGTTGTATAGTGTTCAATGTAGGCTTTGAGCGCTTGTGTCTTATCGTAGTAAGTGGTTCGAAAAGTCGGCGCACTGCATAGCGTGCTCAGAGTTTTGGCGCAGACTTTTTTTTTGCACATATTTGACTCTTATGCTAGGGCTTCACCTGCTAACACACGGCCATATTATGGCCGTGTGTTAGCGCGCGAATAGGCTAGTGGCATTATTAATGTCGTTAGGCGTTCGGCGATATTCAAAACAAATGACAGTGTGGCCGCCCATGTAGCGCATTGTATAATGCATCATTTATTACACGTTAATTATTCCGATAAATTGACGTAAAGCGTCACGCAGATGAAGCCCTAGCATTATAGAGAAAAGGAAGATAACTAACACGGAAATAGACGGTAAGAAGGGAAAACTACATTGGAATCGAAATTATGACGCACACACGAAATAAAACAAAAAAGCCTATAATATAGGCACAGGTAATATAACTTGTAATGACGCACATATCGACATTAAAAATATTATGATCGTAAAACAATCCAAATCGAGCTATTTATTAGCTATCGACCAATTTTAGCTATAATTATGTACCTTGATAAAATTATTACAGTAACATTGCTTGTACATTATTTTATTATTGTAACATTGCTAGTTATCTAAAATTTGCTCAATTGTAAATTTGTCGACTAATTAGGTGGTTTGTTTCCAATGCAAAGTACTCCGAAAAATGTTGCCAAACTATTCCACGAAAATAATAATAATATATTTGTTTGCTATTTTTTGACTTTTGCTTAAGTACATAAATTGTCTGGAATAAAAATCCGGAGTAAGCATTCTTCAACATCTGCTGACCATAATATATGGTAAATACATTTTTGTTGTACAGTAAAATCAGGTACCATGCACGGCACGGCCATTACGATACTACTATCATGCTACTCACTGCAACGGAATGTCATTCATGATAGCTGTATATATGAGTCATGGTCTAAAAATAGCCAGATGTGGCTTACGCGCTCGCCGAGCCATTTCAAAACTCCACTGTTGGAGTCCCGCGAACCTTTGGTACTAACTGTTGCTTTATTCTGTGATATCATCGGTTTGGCAACAAATGATGTTGGATCTACAATTTTGTACTCACACGAAGAAAGTTTTCTCAGTGCAACCAAACGCAGACTATTTTGATTAAGCACAAAGGATTACTTATTAGTAATTTGTCATTATTTATTAAACTTATTTACCCAACGGGCAGTTTTCTAAAAACAATTTAAAAAAATCGTTAAAAAAATCCGTTAGATGGCATTGACGAGACATGGGTCTGAACAGTATCACTACCTAGACTATGGTTCTGAAGATTTTGAACGAATGAATCACGATCATAAAGCTTATTTCATTTACATCAGTTCTGTCATGCTTTTTTTGGGGGAATTGTTTGTCTAACAAAGTACTTGCCATGGTATTTCATATATGCTTTTGGTATTCCACAACACAAATTAGTAAGTGCCGTTCAGCGACAATGATAAGATGAATGGACGGGAAATAAGCGCACGGATTTTGAAGACTATAATGTTGAGCGCCGGCTCTCCACTCCCTTCAGTCATACTCTGCCTTCGCGACGTGCGAGCCGTACGATACGACAATACAAACTTCTAATACATGTACATGTGTTCTCTTTTTGTCATGCAATAATTAGATTCGCTGTCTCTATTTTCCGGCAAATGTAATATGCATACTTTTAGCTAGGTATGCTTGATCGTGTTGTCTTGTTAATTTTGATCGATTTGCAAGTGCTGGGCCCGTCCATTCCATTATCACCGTCGCTGGTGCGGATTAGGAATTAGAAAGGAGAATCATGTCTCGACAGCGCCATCTATTTTTTGGCTGTAGAAATTGGTTCTGACAGCTGTCAGAAAACCTCCCATTCTATAACCTTCTATTATAAAACATGGGAAAGCTTTGCAATAATCCTTGTTTTGTCCACTGAATTTACAAATAAAGAAAGATTTTTTTTTGTTACACAAATATAGGTACATTCTAGTTTATTGATTTATGGGGGTAGACGTTTAAGAACAATATATATACGAAGTATAAGAAATGTACGGAGCCCCTGGTATGCTAGCTCGGCTCGAACTTGGCTAAATCAAAATGCATTCATCGATATTTTAGGAACGTGATAAACCAAAATAAGACAAAGCAACTAAGTGCGAGTCGATCTCGTGAACTGAGGGCTCCGTATAACCTTCAATTGAAACCAGACTGACAGACAGACTGTCTTGTGTGCTAAGCGGGCGAAGTCACGGACAAAAGCCAGCAAATGAGGGTAATGTATCAATCTCATAAATACGTATTGCTTACGGAGGAGCCATTGTTTCGAATATAAATTTTATTGCGTTTTGTTTCACAAATGGTGGCGCAGCTTCTAATTTAATATCTCTTGTGAGTAGTGATGACGTTGGTATCGAGGTTTTTATTCCATATCCCTTTGAAACTATTCATATTGGACGTGAAACATTTTGTGGTTTCAATGCAAACTCTACATTTAAAGTAGATTTGAAAATTTCCATTTAGAACTCGACTAAATTTTAGGACATTTTCCAAATTCACGTAACAATAGCACTTCACAAAAATTATTACTATTATACTCTTTTAAAACCATTTACTTGTTATTATATTCTTTACCAATTTTCACTTTTAAGTCATTATTAAAGTATTTTACCCTTTTCTTACTCAAAACAATATTGGAGCGCAATTACACTAGAGATATAATTTATAGCATTACATAGATCAGTTTATAGTCTTAAACAATCACTTATGTCTTAGCCTAAATGTCCTATATTTATTGTGCTTCGGATTTTTGTATTTATTACCCAGTCTACCTGGTAAGCTCAAGTTAAGGGTGCTAACAGTGAGGTGGGTGAAAGAATCACAGGGGCTCCACTATACTACTACCGGAGAAAAGGGGCATTATGCGAAACGGGCATTTTGCTAAAGGAACACTTTGCGAAAGAGACACTGTGCGAAAGGGTCATTGTGAAAAAGGGTCATTGTGCGCAAGAGACATTTTGCGAAAGGGACGTTTTGCGTGCAGTAGACATTTTAGGAAAGGGATATTCTGCGACGGAGCCGTTCATTTCAACTATCCTTTTGCTTCGGTTATACGATTATAGCTTTAAGAGAATAGCCGTTGGTATGACGTAATCTTATACATCGGAATGTTGTAGCGCGAGTTTGCATGCGAAACTCGCGAATTGAAACGCTGAGATTTCAATTCAAGTTAAAATAATAGTTAGCTATTTTTTTAAGTGTCTTCTCTACATTAGCGGTCCCATCCATGGAGAGCAAAAGAGAGGAAAATATAAACTCTCTCTCTTTCTTTTACGTTTGATTTATCTTTTTAGTTCTCTTTCATTGTTTGGCGTTCCGTGTGGTCTGTGCGATATCTGCCAAAACCTTGTACTTAAAGTTATATAGATAAGATAATGAAGAAGCTGCCTCCAAAATGTTTCACGTTAATTAAAATTAACCCTGTATTAATTTGGCGCTAAACAGGGAATATAGGCGAAAGACGGTAGAGGCTTATGTCTTGCGTTAGGCCAAATAAAAACAAAACTGCCAATGTTAATGAAGATAATTATGAACTCTAATACTGTATTAAAACTCTACCGGGACAAAATATATGTATACTTAGTTGTTTGTACAGTGTCTAGGTGTTGTATGCAGGCCCGGATCTAGGCGGAACGATGTTTTTTTGAAATATGGCATTCACATAATTTGTGCATTTGCAAAATAAAACGATAGATTTTATTTTGTTTTGCTGCGTCCTGCTTTGCACACAAGCAAATAAAACAAAATGTGTCAAAATCACGTCAGTTTTCATGATAAGATAGATTTGATGTTTATCAATTTTACCACATCCCTAGAATTTTATTCATTTTGTCGTAACCTTAGGATGTCAGAATGGAAAAATATGGTTGTTTTGTGATAATCCACGCTTAATGATGTTCCGTTTTATAGTTCAAATATAGTTTTACCATTTACATGTACAGCGCATGTAATTCATAGTAGTTTTACGCGCAGAAAACCAATGATCTTTGTGTTACAAATAACTGTGATTTGTCAGAAGATATAATAAAGTTACGCCGTGATATTCCGTGAGCTTCGAAATCGATCAAGCTACATTTAATAGAGTATACATACTTTTTTTCTCATAAATACGTACTTCTACTTACATACAACACCCAGACACAGAATAAATATCTATGTTCGTCACATAAATGTTTGCTCTGGGAGGGAATCGAACTCACTGAGCTATAAAGCAGTCGCATCATATAATACTGCACTCCGACGCTATGTCACTGTTAGGCGAACGCTTGAATAGCAATGTAAAGGAATATGCAATAAAGGCCAGGATATTCCACGTTTCAAGCATATTTTTCTATGAGATTGATCATTAGTCTAAAGCTGTATCAGATAGGGTCACATTTAGCGGAGCAAAAATATGGCGGTTACGCAGATTCGTGCGTGTCAAGCTACGATTTTTGTAGTTTTTCTCAGATTACTCGAAAAGTATCGAAATTAATCACTTTTCAACCGTAAAATGTTCTTCAAAATACTATTATGTTTTAAACCATTTTTTTTTATGTGACTATGTGCTGTAATTAGGACAAAAAAAGTTTATAAATAGGCACTTTATTTTTTTCTATCGAGAAAAGTATAATTAATCGTGTTTTCAACTGTAGAAGTCACTAAGACTGTTGTTCGATTGTAACATTATATATATTCGCTGGCTTTACATATAGTAATTTGACTAAATAGCATTGATTTCGCGAGGGGCACCTTTGCAATACAGAGGCCTTAAGCATAATGCTGCAAATAGGCATAACTCGTGCTTGAACCGGCAGATTGGGTTAGGACCCGCCACGTCAGCATGTGTGTACAATCACATGTCAGATTAATCATGTGAAGGATTCGAGTATGTGCTTATGCATAATTGTACATTGATATGTATTTGTATAAGTGTGGCTATTATCCCATTTGTATTCAATATGGCTTATTCTGTGGTCGTCCAGCGGAAGATTGTCTTTCTCGGAAGTGTGAGGTCGTAGGATCCGATCCCGGATCCGTACCAATGAGCTCTTGGTAGTTTAAATACGGATTTTCATAGCACTGGCTTTCCGGTGAAGGAAAACAAACCTGCGTTCGAAGAAGAAACTCAACGCGTAAGTAAATCCACCAACCCGCAGAGGGGATGGCGTGGTGGATAATGGCCTAGTCGTCCTTCTATGGTAGGCTTTTTATCAAGCAATAAACTATTGCCGGAAGCAATATATAATATACATACACACTCACTTACTCACTCATCAGCCAGAAGACGTCCACTGCTGGACGAAGGTCCTCCCTTAATAGGGAGGGGTTGCCATAATCTCCACGCTTGGCAGGCGGCTTGGGGATCGCAGAGATTACCACCGTTAATTAAGAGAACGCTGCTGCCACAATAATAATAAAATATAACCCCACGGAAATTCAAATCATTTAAAAATAACTTATTTTTTTAGAAATGTTAGTACTTACCTTACATACTTCATAATCCTTGTAATAGTATCAAATAAACATTATTATTATTATATATTTTAAACGGTTGCCTGGAAGAGATCGCTTTTAGGTATAAGGCCGACGTTTGTGCACTAGTATTTAATTTATTTAATCTTTTGTGTGTATGTTTCTTTAGTGTGAACAATAAAGAGTTAATTTATCTATCTATCTATTAAAAACGGTGATCGTGCCTATGGTTTATTCCATTTCTGCACGGTGTTTGTCCGTGCAGTTAGCCGACTTGTACCGATCTCGTAATTTAACCCTCTTGGGGGATTCATTTCTCCTATATATTCCTAGTACATACCTATAGATATTAGGGTGAAGTAGAAAAATATCTACGGCAACGAGAGAGAGCGCTAAATCCTCCAAGACGCCAACTAAACGTTTACGTCTGCCATGGGATTGCGTAAAACAGACAACAGTGGCGCCTTATAGTAGCTATCTGACGCCATGGCACGCACATTCTGACTGCGTCACTTTCTGTTTAGCGAGGGTTAGATCGTATTAAGAAGTTTTGTAAACTGAACGGTATACTTACAGTAGTTTCAAATTGGTCCACCGCACCTACGGCACTGACGAAATGTTAATAATTTGTACCTACGCTACGTTATAACCACGCGCTGAAAATTAATGTAAAGTTAATAAAGATTTCAAACCTATTAGTAAACCGAAAAGAGTTGACATTCCTACCGACGCGCGACGCATGTATTGGACGCCTGCGTTTCGCCTTTTCCTTACATTGGGCGTAGAGTAACATCAAGAGCCGGTAGACCCCTTAAAGGGAAAAAAGGAAAGGGGAGGGGGGCTTAATACGGAGGGCTGGCACAAATCCCCAAGCGTTGCAGGCGGCTTGGGGATCACAGAATGCCCACCACCATTAACCGAGAGGACGCTGCAGCCCGTCCTCAGGTGGTTCTGGATGCAGTTTTAGGAGATACCAGGTCCACACCATAGCGGTGAATATAATAAATTGTTATTATATTTGTATACCCCGTTTATTCGAACAGTTTAAAAAAGAAACAGTTATTTTTCCGAATGTGCTACTGGCTCATTAGTTAAAGCTGTAGTTAAAAATAAAATGAGTGCAATGACAACCAGGTATATTCTATCCAAATGTGCCTCAATATGCTGTTCTATGGTCAAACCAGTAGCAAGAAGAGTTGAATTGAAAAGTCCGTTTCATAAAGCAAGGCCGTAGTTATAAATAGAGGAACGTAATATGCTATTTACATTACGTGTAGATACTCGTATCATGGAATGGCAGTCTGCTATCCAGATAAATTATAAATGTTGCTATTACTATTCACGTACCAGTGATCAAATTCATATTTTTTCACTACAATACTTTTGCTAATTATTTATATAATTATTAGTTATTAGCTACAATGGTACCGATTCTGTTGCATTATTCACTACGCTAATCTGACTGGACTGGATATTATAATTTTTTCTTTGTTATTGGCATCGCACTTTGTGCATTCTGCCAGTAACATCAAGGCAAATATGCCATGAAATCACAGTAAATCACACGAAGTTAGTCATAGTCGAGTCCAAGTCATGCCCTAGTAAAGTTGTGGCGACTTTACTATGATGACCTTTTACGGAGTTTTGAAAACAAACACGAAAATATATCATATCACTTCCCACACTCGCGCATGTAATTCAACACTCAATGCAAACAAAACCAACCACCACCAAACACCACCATTTTTAATCATTTATTTGCGAAAAAACACAAGTTTAAGAAAATAATAGAATGCAGCGACATGATTGTTCCGTGTTCCCGCCAAAAGTCTCAGAACTGACATTACCTGCGTCGCATTTTGTTTTTAACGTAGAAAAAGATACAGCTAGTTTTATTCCAGTCACATTATTTTTAGTTTAATGAATGGCGTATAGCTAAAAGAATCGATACCATTTGCTAAATTATTATCTTTCTTGCTTATTAAAATGGTCTAGACGTAAGAGATTATTCATTGCTCTAATTGTAATTCCCATTTGGAGTGAGCCCTAGTCAATAATCTTTTTAGTCAAATTCCTGACAGACAACAAACAGCCTAAAGCCGGTAGGACTAGAGATCAATCTTCGCGAAGAGCACTAAAACCTAGCTGAATTTCATTACCGATACAAAAATAATAAAATAACAATAAAGAGAGTCAATTTTAAGAGCGAGAGAGAAAAATATAGAGGGAGATAGAGAAATAGAGATATATTATGCTGCGTTCCGTAATGCGCTAAAAGTGATAATATCGCTAATCCGACCAAATTAAATAGACACAAAATATAAGGACTTTGATTTGATCGAGTAATAATTTTATTGTGAGTTTGGTCGGATTCGTGATATTATCACTTTTAGCGCATTACGGAACTCAGCAATAGTCATTAAATATTTCAAGTACCTACTTGTAGTTGTGCGTTTACAATTTATGTATGGATTTATATGCAATTCCAATACATTTGTTTTTGTTTATTTAATGATTAGAAGAGAGATAAGGACTGAAACATAATATAATAATACGCTTTTAAAAAAAAAACAACCGTCTTCAACTTCTAATACCTGGATGACATCTTCATATTTTCTAGTAATTTTGATTTAAAAACTACACTACTAAACCGATTTCGATAATTTATCTGGGACCGCCTCTGAAGCAGACCTACCAAACAAAAAAAGAATCATCAAAATCAGTTCATAATAAATTGGCGGAGTAATCGCGTAACATACATACAAAAAAAAACACACGTCGAATTGAGAACCTCCTTTTTTGAACTCGGTTGAAAACAGAGACTCAAACATTTTTCCGCTTATATAATATTTAGTGGGTAGGTACATGCAAAGTTTTGCTACACAAAGTTTTTGCGTCACCGGAATTCATAATAGTATCTAAACGACACCCCGTAACATAACTCCTTAGCCATTTGACTCTTATTTCGTACGTGGTAAAGTTGAAAACGGCCCGTAAGTTTTGTCAGTCAAGTCACGTAGGTAAATACAATACCATTGATTGCGGCGTCCTATGGAATGTTCATCATTTGATGCCATTGTCGTGGTAACAATGATTCGAGCTAAGCGCGAGTTGTTGATGAAACAGGCGTCGTTTTAGCTACAACAATGATGCAACGTGTGGGAATACAGATGATCTCGCTCATAGACCGTGGAAGCTATCATTAGTACACTTTTGTATGAAATCTGTATGGAACACATTAATTCAGTGAGCGTAATTCGAACAAAAACACGGATTCGGCACAGATTAAAAAATGACACAAATATCAGACGGCTGTTAAGTCAAAAGTAAAAATCTCTCTAAATCCTTCAAGGTAAAAATGCATTTAATATGCTCACCAAATTAAGTTAACGTGCATCATCAGCTGGAAGACATCCACTGCTGGAGGAAGGCCTCCCTTTTATTAGGGAGAGATTGCCGTAATCCCCACGCTTGGCAAGCGGCTTGGGGATTGCAGAATGCTTACCACCGTTCACAGCTGAGAGGACGCTGCTGCCTGTCTTCAGGTGGTTCTGGGTGCAGTTTTAGGACATACCCAGGTTAAGTTAAGTTATTAATATTATCTCATTTCCCTCCTATAAGAGGATATGGCGTCGCACTTTCGTGTATTTGCCAATAACAAATATTTAAATATTTTAAGTTTTTGATGAATTCCCATAAATTGGGTGTTAGTCAAAGTCACACACAAGTCACGGTCAAGTCCAATCATGCCGTAGTAAATTCATTGCAACTTTACTACAAGCTTCTTCGGAGTTCCGAAGACAACACAAAAAGTCCGTTTTATCACATTATTTCACTTGTCCACATTCATGCGCGTAAATCGGCACCTAATTTAATAAAACGTCAACATATTTTTTTTGAGTCTCCTTAATTACGTACCTATAAAACTGACAACTCGAAAAAAGAAACAAGTTTTGGAAACTAATAAAATGCGGGGGTTAATACGATCCTTCTCTAATACCACAAAACTAATACCAGTGTTATTTGTTTCTTATCGTAATTAATTTCTATTCCCAATGAATACCATTCATAAACGAATCCCGAAACAAGTTAAATATGGTATGAGGTACAGTCAATAATAAAAAAAAAACTAAACATGATTTTAAGTAGTATTTTTTTAAATCTAAATCATACAAATAAAAGTGTACCTACTAGGAAAACACAAACGTTTTCCTAGTAGGTAAACAATTATTTGTTTTATTCATTATTTTATTACATGGTTGGGTAATAATACATGATGTTTTCGCATTCCCGATAAAACTCTATTATAAACTATATCTAGGTATACCTGTCACTGTCATTTAGCTTCTCAAGAAAGGAAAAGATTTTGCACGAGTTGGAATACTACTCGTCCTGAGCATTTAATTCGCGTCAATATTGGCAGCTATCTACAACGAAAAGGCAAGAAAGAAAATATAATTATGTTCCTCTTTTTCCTTTTTTAGTACGCATCGGTTGTGTCCACATGTTTACTAACACTATACAGTATACAGGGTTAGTTCTAATCAGTTAGCATCCTTTTAAGGGCATATTATGTACATCAAAACAAACAACTTTACTACGGGTCAACATTGAAATCGCTAAAAAAACAGCTGTTCCATTCATTATGTCCAAGGTCGATGAACTTTTTGTATGGAACAACTGATATTTTTTACGCGATTTCAATGTTGGCCCGTAGTAAAGTTGTTTGTTTTGATGTACATAATATGCCCTTAAAGGATGCTAACTGATTAGAACTAACCCTGTATAAGTAGTACCTTAAGGCTTGTATTTTCCAAATTTGCCCCTCGCCAAATCAAATGTATTTAGTCAAATTACTATATTTAAAGCCCAAAAAAACTAAATGTTACAGAATAACATCAGTCTTAGTTACTTTAGCGGTTGAAAATACGATTGATTATACTTTCCTCGATAGAAAAAAATACCGAAACAGTGTCTATTTTCAAACCATTTTCAGTTTTATGTCCTAATTACAGCACATAGTCACATTAAAAAAAATATGTATTATAAGTTAATAGTATTTTGGAGAGCATTCTGTGGTTCAAACGTTATTAATTTCTATAGTTTACAAGTAATCTGAGAAAATCTTCAAAAATCGAAGTTTTACACGCACGAATCTGCGTAACCGCCATATTTTTGCTCTGCTAAATGTGACCCTACCTGATACAGCTTTAGACTAATGATTGATCTGATTAAAAAATGTGCTTGAAACGTGGAATACCCGGCCTTAACAGACGTCCGAATTTGGCCGAGGCAAACCAACAGATGGCAAGAGAAGGAAATATAGTTATCTCTCTTTCTCACTCGTTGGTTATAAGTTAAATGGCTATCATTGTAGGAGCAGGCAAAATCCGCAAGCCTCGAATAGGATGACTGGTTTTTTTATTGCCCTATTAAAATGTGGCCTATAAAAATAGCTGATTACTGAAAAGAAAATCAAAATCTGATCAAAAATAAGCAACTTATAAGCATTTTAATATCATGCTAGACAGAGAGAAGAAACAGCAAATCGTGACGTCACTTCTCTGTACGCCATATAAATTCTATTCTGACATGTAAGGCGTGACGTCATTTTAGGTTGAAGAATACACGCATGGCACTAAAACAATGCAGCTTTGGCAAAAACAGATCTTTTTTTACCTTATTTAAAATTTTATTGAAATAAATTTGGTTAATGTTATCCACTTGCAGCCATTTATATTTCTTTACAGAAGTAAATTGTGTTTCTGGGTACTATTCGAAAAAACATTTCTTGGTAAGTAAGCCGGGGTTAAAACTGCAACCAGACCCACCGGAGGACGGGCAGCGGCGTCCTCTTAGTTAACGGTGGTGAGTACTATGTGATCCCCAAGCCACCTGCCAGGCGTGGGGATTATGGCGACCCCTCCCTATTAAGGGGGAGGCTTTCGTCCAGCAGTGGGCGTCTTCGAGCTGATGAGTAAGCCGGGGTTTACCATAATTTATTTGAACTACAAAAATTACAAAATTACTAAATTTGCGGAAACCATAAAACATTATAGAAAGCATTCCGGGAATTTCTCTTTAATAAGTTCTTTACCTTTTCATTCGTACAAAAACCACTCCGAATAGCTTTGAGATTTCACGAGAAAACCTTTGAAGTTATTTAATTTAATATTCCTTGGCTTGAAGGATTTCTTTAATGTTGTTTTATCATATCGTTGTTTACGATATTTACCTCTACTTCGTTATACAGGGTTATTAATTATTATGCTTTACGATAGTACCACAGAATAAATATCTATTTATCACCACTACAAACGCCCGAAGACAAAACCAGCTCGTTGCACCGGAACCGCTACTAGAAATTGTTAGAAAGGGATCGGAATACATGCTAATAAAAATATATAAAAAAACTACCGAAATAAATTAGAAACGAGCCTACAGAATCAGTTTTTAAAAGAAAAGTTATAAATATCTTAATAACTAACCGTTATTACAGTATTAAAGATTACTTAGACGAAAAAACGTTTCAAACTCTTTAACACAAAAATTGTTTATCTAACATGTACCTACCTAGCCAGTTAAGGCTTATTTTGCCACACCCTTACAGGGTCCATGTATTGTTAGTTCTGTACTAAAATAAGATGCTTGGTGCAATAAAGATACTGAATACTGAATAAATTTTACAATGAAATCGAAAATGAAGCTAACTGTTCCATAAACATCTCGAAAGAGAATTACATTAATTTAATATGGAACGATACTGTATTTTCACGATTCCACAAATGAACCCTTTTTAAACGGTTGTCAGTGATCAGAATTATGACCTGTATGGCTTAGTACTACTACTCCCAGAGGCGGATTAAATGTCGGCAGCGCTCTAGGCTTGTCCCCTATCGGCGCCCCTCTGGAATTTGGCGAACATAATAATACATTGTCTTGCAAATTGTTACAAGTAAAACAAACGTGACTTTATGTATTTGTGTAGATAGTTATTGGTACTATCACATCACTATTATAAAAAAAGTGCAGATTATTGATTTTCGTTTAAAATCTTCTGCGCGCGCCGCTGTGTCTCCTCGCGCCCTAGGCACGTGCCTAGTTTGCCTTACGGATAATCCGCCATTGACTTCTCCGCTTAAGCATGAAATTTTCTTAGGTAGTACCCAAAAATACTTATACACATACTACTTTTACTGACATAGCAAGGCTGACTCGCGTAGCGGAAAGGCTAGATGACTGGTTTTGTTTTATTGTCTTATTCAATTGTGGCCCATAAATATATCTGATTAATGAAAAGAAAATTAAAATCATCTGATCAAAAATAAGCAACTTATAAGCATTTTAATATCATGCTAGACAGAGAGGCGAAACAGCAAATCGTGACGTCACTTCTCTGTACGCCATATGAATTCTATTCTGACAAGTAAGGCGTGACGTCATTTTTTGTTTTGTGGGAAAGGGACAGAGTTGTCTCTAACAAAAACTTTAAACGCTCATATATCAGAACATTATTAACCGATTTAAATAATGTTTTCAATAAACATACAAAATTTACTTTAATTCTTCATCAAAGCTATTGGTTTCAACGATATAAACATCAGTCATCTAGCCTATTATTTATTATGCTGTGTAATAATGTACTTCCACACTGTTGGCTGGTTTTTGATATTTTTTGTTTAATTTCAAAGTTAGTATGTAAGTAATAAAAATGTATAATCGTTGACACTTGTACGTATTACCATTTTTACAATCGAGCAAAATGCATTAACAGTAGAATCTATAGCTTTCGCTTGTATACAGAGCCCCTTGTCTCTTTATTTTTACAATTTGAGTATACCGCCACAATACCACATATTCGTTCAAAATGTCTACTACCTGTTACGCCGTAAAGATAAAGGCATTATAAGTGAGCACGCAGATAGATGGCGGAGGTTCAGCAATATCGTTCCAGTAAGTGGGTATGGAACTCTAAAGCCAGTATCATAAAAGGAATACATTCCTTAATACGTTGATGGTTTTTGGGCTTACAACACAGGCTTATGCATAAAATGTTATATTTGAGATAGATGCACACGTAAATAAAATAGCTATCGTTATTAAATGAGTGAAAGATTTACCGGAATACAATGATCGCACTTTCGCTGATGAGGCCACAGTTGCAAACTCAGGATATTGATGTTTTCCTTACCTGAAAGAAGACAAAACCTCGTAAACACTTAATTATTTACTCGGGCTCTAATTTAGAAAAGATGGTAGGAATAAGTAAAGGAAAGGTCCAAAGTCACGTCGTATAATGAGGTCAAGGCACTGGCAGAAGATAGAGAAAGATGGAAACCGACAAGACCCAGTGATGATGATTATAGGAATGAGGAATGTCAATATTCTTATAAGAATTTATAAATAATACAACCCAGCATGTATGTTCTTCAATGTTCCTATCATCATACATGATTATAACATACATAATTATTATAATTATGATTATACTCTGCTTGCCAATACTATTATTTTTTCAATGTCCAAAATAATTACCTATTCCAAAACCATTTTATTCTGTAGACATAATCGTATTAGATTTTCTCAGAACCGATACATTACTTAGAATTTTTTTCATACTGGCTTTACCCGGTCTCACGTTGCTATGGCTCGTAATATTATATATTTGGTATTGCAATAAAATAAAGCCTATAATATACGACTCGGGGATAGTGTAGCTTTCAATATTTGGTGTCAGGTTTATGTAAATCAGATTAGTACTCACACACTTTACATCTTTTATAATATAAGTGTAGATTAGTTAGTTAGGTATTATACAAAGAACATGACTTACAGACTCAAGTTCATTCATTTAATATAAGCCATTTGTTTTTAACAATTGTTCCATGACTTCAATTTCAACAATAGACGGTTTAAGTTGTAATATGTCCTAAGTTTTTTTAATGTATAAATTCTATCCACGTATTTTCTAATTTAGATTGCTCTTTCAGCGGCCAAATTTTTATATTTATCTGTAAATTCTCTATGATCTTGTCAAATACTCCGGGTAAGTATACATATTTTCCTTCCAACATCTTGCCAAACATATCAGTTACTATTTTTAGTTCCTTTTTGTTTTCTTCATTTACATCGTAGTTATTGTCAATGATTTCAAAAAGTAGCATCATCAAAGTGGCAAATTTTTTCGCGCTATTTGGAATCAAAGTAAATATTTTAGGATTAACAATAATTTCGTCAAATATGGCTAGATAGTCCTTTTGTGTGGTAACATCGGAATTTAAAAAGTGCTGTAGAGTTTTCCTACATTTTACATTAGACTTTACAAAGTGTTTGTATTTTTCTAGCGCTTTTGGTACAAATATAAAGAATTCATGCAACGCTTGTGATTTCAAATTAAGGAGGTATCTTAACCAAATTTTCACGTAATCAGAATAGATTGTCGGTTCTGTACAAATACTTATCTCACACATTTTCTTTGCTACATAGCCCGCTGCAGCTTTAACTTCTATCCTTAGTAATTTATCTTTCAAGTGTTTATACCACTTAGTTGGCATAACTAGTTTCATTTGATTTAAGTTGCTTGACACCACTTTTTCAATGAGCGAGTTAGTTATATTCATTGCTTCAAACATGCTTTCTTTCGAGGCGTCATACTGTCTTTTATCCATTATCTTTTTTAACTCAGACTGTAATTTACTTTCATATTCATCAGTATCACTAAACAACTCATCTAAAAGTCTTTTGATATTAGGATCAAAATATTCATGACTTTTAATATTTTTGCGAATATTTTTCATTGCTTTATTAGACGCTTTGAGTAGAACCTCCATACAAGTAAACCACGTTCCAATATTGCTTGTATTAGGTTTGGCTTCTGATTCAAGTAGTGCATCTAGGTTATCATGATATACAGTCAGATTTGGTTTTATGTCATCTGATATTTTATTATCTCTGGACATGTCGCTGATATTTAATGCAGATACGTTATTATCTTGTATATTGCTCCATATTGTATCTACAATGAAAATAATTAATTAAATGAAATAAACGTCACAATAAATCACACGCCTTGATCAAGCAAACCCACATGATAGAATGAGGAAAACAAGCATGGTTAGCAATTCTCTACAGCACTGAATGTTCCTGAAATGAAACTGCAATATTGTGACTGATAACGGTGCTGAAGCTATAAAAAAATAACATTACCGGAGTGATTACTTTTGTTGTTTGTAGAGCGAAACGAACTAGCTGATAAAAATTGTGATTGTAAGTTTGTATTGTGGTCAAGTAAAACGAGAAATTGTAAAAGGTTAATAGCAAACTGAAAACATAGTAGAAGCAAATAAAATAAATTATATATTGTAACTTGCGGTTCTTATTGAATAAACCATGGTATGTGTATTTTTTTCCGCTGAGCGTAAACGGTAAGTGTCAAACATGGTGTGATCTTAGAGCAATGTCAAAAGTGCTTATAACAATAATACATCGCATCCAAGAGCGGGATAAGCTCTATTGAAAGATTTTGTGCTGAACTAAAAAAATATTTAATTATTATGATTAGAAAAACATGAAAAGTGAATTTCTAGCAATATTTTCTAAGCTAGAACTTAATGTGAATATTTTTCGCTTAGGACAATATTTACCCTGCTGGTCGAATCCCACGATTCTCGGGTTCTACTTGCATTTGCATGGTTTTTAATAAATGAACATACCTTCCTACTGGGTACATAGTTAACTTTTTTATCAGAGTGCTTCTTCCAATTTTATAATCTGCAACTACCGAAACAAATAAATTGGTCAAAAATTCTTGCCAGTCGTACAGACGGAGTCCAAATCGATTGAAAATCAAGAGAACATTAAACATGAATCATTTTTAAGCAAACTCAATCAAAAAGAAAATGTTTTAAGCACGTCTATGTAAAGCTCAAATTCCCGCATCCCGAAATAGGTACCGGGAAGAGAATGCGAGAGGGGCCAATTGCCTTGACCCAGATAAGGGTGGGTGGAGAGGGCAATACTGATAGGTGAGCAGTACGTAAGGACTCTTAAACACGAAGTTGCCTCGTGAGTAGGTGTTCGTGATCATGTAACCTCGCAAAGAGCTACTATTCTTTGAATCTGGTGCAAAAACCAACAACCCGAAGAAGAGACGAGGCGAGGTATGGCACTATATGCAAAAAATACTTTTTACTGGATCACATTTAACGAAAGAAATAGAATTGCTTCTCTAAAGTCTCATTTTCATCTAATTTCGATCAAATTCGGGAGCCGTGTTGTTAAAAACCACATGAACAAACCGTAACAGATGATTCACTATTCTGACCACAGCGAACCATCAATAGATAAATAGAAGAAAATTAATTCTCTTTCGTTGATTAAACGGCGGTTTGCCGTAGTTCACGTGAAAACATCTAATTTATTTTTGGCATTTTGGCTTTGGCATTATTATGTTTGCGTTTGAACAACACTATGCCTTATGTTAACGGCCCATTGGAGCCTTGACATCGAACATACTGATACATTCAATTTCAAATAAATACATGAAAAAGTTAGGGAAATTGCTAGGACTTGTGCTGCGGAAACATATTATGACTGCAAAAAAATACTAGATAGAAGCCTTATCTTAACCTTAGATTTAGTTACCTCTAAATCGCACAATAAAAACTTGATTATGACTCTCAATAAGATTAGGCTAGATGACTGGTTTTTTTTTATTGTCCTACTAGAGGTGCGTGAATTCGTCCGCGTGCGAAAGAAATTCGGACCGCTCCCAAAATTCTCCACTTTAAATCATTCCGAGCAAACTCTCTACTCTCTACCAACTCAACCAACTCTACCAACTCCCCCCACTCCCCTCCCCACTTCCCCTATTTGAATGAACTACCCGAATATCAATTTTGAACACTATGAAAAAACAAAAAACTTTCCATACAACATTACACCTCCCCTTTCCCTCCCTTAAATCGTCCCTGTCAAAAAAATATTGTAAGCAGCATTTTTTATTTTAAATGAACTATACAAATCCAAACTTTCGTGACTAAAAGTCCAAAAACAAAAGACTTTCATACAAACGTTTCTAAACCGGAACGACGATATTCGCGAAAGAACCAAAGTCACCGACATAGCTCGCAGGGTTTGCAAGTTGAAGTGGCAATGGGCAGGCCACATCGCTCGAAGAACTGGCAACCGATGGGGAAGAAAAGTTCTGACCGCAAACCGGAAGACGCAGCGTAGGAAGGCCTCCCACTAGGTGGACCGACGACATTGTAAAAGTCGCGGGCAACCGGTGGATGCAAATGGCAGGTTTTCGTACAGTGTGGCGGTCTAAGGGGGAGGCCTTCGTTCAGCAGTGGACGTCTCCGGGCTGATGATGATGATGATAAAAAATACGTCATATACAACTGGTTTAAGATCGATTTTATGTACGAAAATATGTTATGCCAAACATGCCAAAAATATCCTGATGGTATATTCTGTACATCATCTGAAAGAGGATACTACGTCAAATTAAGTATAACATACTTTATTACATGTAACGCTGATACTTAGGTACATCGAGACAATTACATGAAGATCGATAACTGTTTTATGGGTATACTATGCTCGTGCAAGCTCAACGTGTTACATAGTAACTGTAACCGAGTCTATGACCGGGTCGAAACTGACTATTATTTATTCTGTCGTTGAAGGGAGAGAGCTAAGCGAGCGTGATACCTGTTCCCGTGAAACGCACGAAAATAACCGAATGGGCAGGTGTTTTGGGGAAAAATAAAGTTTTAAAGGTGTTTTAGAAATAATATGAAACTTAATAATTACCTACACTGTTTTAAACCTTCATAGATCTATACAGTCTATACAGTCGAATGATTATTTAATATGATTTTCAGTAATTATGTTGTGAAACGAAGTCGCAACGTTCGCTGCTATATATTTTTTTGTCATAAGTATCTGTTGTTAATTTCCCAATTTTTTATATTGTATCCTGAAGCTCGGTTCACGGTATCACGATATCCTGATAATAATTTAACAGTAAATGTAATTACTTTTCATTGTAGCGTTGAGTTTTTTCAAGGTGTTTCACTGATAACGTAAGACGAAAACACCTACATAATGAGATGTTATACGAGTAGTATTACACAGCGACAATGATAAGATGAATGGACGGGAAATAAGCGCACGGATTTTGAAAACTATATGTTGAGCGCCGGCTCTCCACTCGCTTCAGTCATAATCTGCCTTTGCGCCATGCGAGCCGCAGACAGATACGACAATACAAACTTCTTATACATGTACATTTGTGTTCTCTTTTTGTCATGCAGTAATTAGATTCGCTATCTCTATTTTCCGGCAAATTTAATATGCATACTTTTAGCTAGGTATGCTTGATTGTGTTGTCTTGTTAATTTTGATCGATTTGTAAGCACATGGCCCGTCCATTCCATTATCACCGTCGCTGGTATTACAAATTTCTATCTTTTAACCATCGCGAAAAAATAGCACAGTTAATTTTAGATGCGTGTTTTAATCTTTTAAATATAATTTATATTTATATATTTTTAATAGGCTACTGAAAAAACGTCAAGCGAACATGTTGAGGATAAAATTACTAAGGTTCAGCGAAATATCGTTTTATGATCCAAACATGTAAGACTCGTGTTCATGAAACTGGGCAAAACATAATTACTGAATCCAACTCCTACGTTTAAAATCCGGGAACTCGCATTTATTTAATTCAGAGTTCAGTCATTGTTAGGACAAATTGCTTTGTTCCGTGTAAGCTTTTCAGAACTAACTAGTTGTTTTGCTTCTATATTTTTGGTCATAATAATCCAATATGTCAATTTTTAGTAAACTATACTTTAAAATAATTTATTTGGTAAAGAGTTTATTTATTTATTGAGATACCTACGCCAACACAGTGAACATGACATCACTCTTTCTTTTTTCGTGTGACTGTAGAAAATCAGATAGAGGTTGTTTGTTTGTATCACCCACCCTACAAACAGGGTTTTTGTTTTTTTTCTGACATCGCACTTTGTGCATTCTGCCAGTGTCAATTATTATGAATTTTAAGTGTTTAAACTATCAAGTCAAATATACATGTCAAACAATCACAGTTAGTCAAATCACACGAAATTAGTCACAGTCGAGTCTAAGTCATGCCCTAGTAAAGTTGTGGCAACTTTACTATAGGCTTTTACGGAATTCTGAAAACAAGACGATACGACATGTTTCACCAAATTATATCACTTGCCCACACTCATGCATGTAATTCAACACTCAATGAATAAAACATCACCATTCTAAATCTAAATTCGTGAAAAAACACAATTTTAAGTAAATAATATTTTATAATGCAGCGACATGTTTTTCCGTGTTCCCGCCAAAACTCTCATAAACAGAGTTTTAAACTTGGGACGTACAACGCCGAAAGAGGGTTATTAAACTCATCATTGTGAACAACTTTTACATGTGGTCCCATGTAAAAGTTATTCACTCTGAAATCAACAAAGAAAACAAAACTGTTTATTCATTGAAAAAGATTAGGTTCGAAAGGATCACGTAATCCGTGAATAGATGTCGGATTACGTGATCCTACAGGAGAGACCAAAGCATTTAATGAACGAACGATTTTTAGGTATCCGTGACATACCTAACGCGATGGTCTTCACGGCTTCCTTCATTTTAGAGGCCTTTTCCTTATACATACGGTGATCACCTGCTGTGAGTAACAGCTTCAACGTTTAACACATCGATTTGTTTTGTGCTGAATTCGTTTTCCATATAGGTTATATTTTTATATACTTAGTAATTTTTATATTTATAAGAAGGACGTGGTCAAACGCAAGTCTACTTTGGTTAAAAAAAATTATAAGCTTGGGGTGTACTTACTAAACCGAATGAGAGTTTTGATTTACAACCCATTCATATTTTCTAAAATAACACTGAAACAGAGATGTTTAAATATGTTTGCAGGGTAAAACATTCAGACGACGTTTCGAGAAAAATAACGCTTTTTGATCGGAATAAATTGTTAATCTATGATCCAGTGTTGTAAATTCACCACAAACTTGATTTGCCACACTTTTTAAAATTCCTATCGTTAAATATGATTACATTTATGTGTTAATCGATCAGGTTTCCTGTTATGCATTAACAGTCTTACTTAAAAAAACTTCTCAACCGTTAGTCACTGCTTAAGATTCTCTGCCATCTTCTCTCTGACGTGAAGTGTAACATGCAAGAACAAGACAGAGAAGTTTAAGCAGTGACTAAGAGAATCGAGATTATTTTAGGTAAGGCTGTATGAATCAAAAGTGGGTTCAAAGATAGCTACATTATTAGAAATCAGTAGTAGGTTTTTTTTCACAAAATGTTAAATAACTCTATACCCATTAAATTTCGCTGAAATAATATTATAACGCTTAAATGGTCCAAGATCTGCTTAAGCATGCCCTGCAGAGAGTCTACAAAACCATCACCATGTATAACTCTATCCATTATGTTAATCGCTATTTGACAGCTCATAAAAAGTTGACGACATAACTTTGTAAAGCGTCTAGCAAATTATATCCCATACAATTGAATACGTTTGTCCTGGATTACGCTTTACAAGATTACGTCAACAGTTCACGTAACCTTGCAAAAAGTAATGCTTATTCAATGCGTTTTTTTTCTATGGGATTAAATTTGCTAGACGTTTTACAACATTTTTGTCGTCAATATATTTAAGAACTGTTAAAAGGCGATTTACATTAGGGATACAGATACATACATACATTATAGTACATTATGATACGAGTGTGCTGTGTTGGTCACTACACTAGAGGCGGTATTATGCGCGCGAGCCGCAGGCGAGCGCGATAAGGAAGCCGAGAGCGTAATGACTAATAGCACAAGAGTTCGATACTACTCTTTTCGTCACACTTGCGAGGAAAAAACAATATTTTTTTGATAATAATAAACCACACAGCGAAAACGTCAACAAACATTTTATCAGTAATTTAAATCAGTAATGCGCGCGCAGGTTGACATTTACTTCAGCGGCATAAGGACTCTTTGTTGGTATTACAAAAAAACTGTAAATATTACCCGGCTATATTAAGAGTGCTTCGTATACGTACGTCTAATTGCAGTCATGTACAAACTTGACTTTACCGGGTTATACCTATTATAGCACCATGTGCCGTAACGTAAAGTAAAAAGCACGCGTACGTAATAGCTTGGATTATGAGCCTAAAACCGATGCAATAAGACCCACTTTACGAGCAAGTGTGATGAAAATATAATTATACCTTATTAATCTTAATATTAAAATAGAAGGTTGAGTTACAAGCGCTATTGAATTACCTAAGTATGAAAATATTTCCGTGTTATTAAACCACAAAACACCACAAACCTACAAGAACAAAGGATAATTATTACAAAAAATTACAAACAACATTAATAGTTTGAATTACGCGCTTCAGGAAAATTTTGTTTGCAGCATTTCAATATAATATACCTACTTATGAGCATAATGGGCCTTTTAATAGTCCACTGGTGGGCATAGACCAACCCTCACAAGCCGATTGGGCTATATCTAGCCTGTAGTGGTAGGACTCCACTGGGGAAGTACCACACCTTAGTCAGTTATTCAACCACCAAGCAGTAGTGTGCAAGCATTACTGTTCCGGTTTGAAGGGCAATGTTACCAGATAAATTACTGGGTATGATGAGATTTAACATCTAATATCTCAGGGTGACGAGCGCAGTGCAGTGCGGCGCAGGATTGTGTTTGCAAGTTCATAATTCTGGCACTTCTGTTAGTGGCAGGCGTGACGCTTACTACCAGGCGAAGGTCATGTTCGTCTCTTCACTTGAATGTATAAAAAAAGCGCTAGTAACCTGTCTCCTGAAAATTGCTTCATATCGAGTAGGAAATAGGCAAGTTGTATCGGTATAATAATTTATACGGTAAGGACCCCGTAAATGTATTATGTACCGGGTAAATAAAACTTAATTACAAATTGGAAAGCAAAATGTTCTGATGGGCATTTAAAGAAAGAAAGAAAGAAATTATTTTGTTTTTATCACACAAAACACTACAACAACAAAAAACAATTACACAGAAATACAATATAACAAATGAGTAGGTTAAACATAATAATATGTAACAGTTGTCGCTGCAGAGCCACGTGCGACAAAAAAAAGGTTAGTGCTCAGCATGATGCTGCTAATTTCTTAGCAGCGCTGGTTTTCAGCACTAACCTTCTTAAGACGCACGGGACTACTAGAAAAAACATAGAGTGTAAGATAATAAGAGACTAATAAAAAATTCTAATAAACATAGGTACGCGTATATAGTATTTGTAAAATAATTGTTATGTTAAAATAGGCACTGAATTAAACAATTATGTAGATAAAATAGGGAAAAAATAATAATTTTAGTAATAAAGCTGCGAAGGACAAGAATACTAGGGATTGGGCTCATTTTACATTTACATCGCTGTATTTGAAATCTGTGCCGAAAATGCATTTTTAATGCAGTTCAGTTAAGAATTCTGCTTTCACTGCAATGTAAGGTACAGACAATGATTATATATATAAGGAGGGAGATATGTCATATCGCGCCATCAAATGGCTCCAGGAACTGTCTCGCCTGTCTGCGCTCACTCAGCGAGACGCGCGCTATCCCTTTTGATTTCATAAAAGTGCTATCTTCTTTCGCACTCCCAACTCGTAAATATGACGGCACGGGGTCATTTTCAAAAGTTGTTTTATTGCGCTATGACGCATATTTCGTAATCTTTGGGTACAGATACAGATCTTTACTAAAACAACTTTAGTTGATAGCAACCAAACTGTCTGCGATACTCTCTGGACAGGTAGCGCTCGTGGCGTAGCTTGTCTAGGTGATTCTAAACGATCACCGATGTTAAGCAACGGACGGTCCGGTCAGTCTTCGGATGGGTGACCGTGAGTGGCATTTATTTCTGAGCGGTACCGTGGGTCGGATGACACGTAAAATTGTTGGTCCCGGTTGTTTGTTCTAGTTTCTCAACAACCGTCAGCCATGTCAGAGGCCTTCGGGCGGCACATTAACTCTGACACTAGGGCTGGCCACTCAGCTTATACGAACTTACTTACGTTACTCTGGAAAGGTTTGCGGGAACCATTTTTTAACACAGAAAGATTTCCGTTTGGTCACCAACTCGCCTGGTAGAGCAACGGTGTGGCCGAGTATGGAGCATCTAGATGACATCTATTCACTCATTTAATTTCACACAGCTGGCTACGATTCCACTACCGCAATGACATACATCTTAGTAAGAAGGATGGCAGACTCCTATACAGTTTCAGCCTAGTAGAAAGAAGCCGCGTGCATGAATGAAACTTGTACGAACTGATTTGGACCCTTTTTGTAGAAGTATGGAGGTAAAAGTTATTTCGAAAAAACATGTTAGGTTAGGCTAACACCAAATTGGAATGGGTTTTTTATCGCGCTCACAGCGCGACAAGCGATTTTGACGCATTTAGGATTTGACTATACTTCTTGGTTTATCTGGACGCATTTCGGAACGCTGCGATATAACGATGACATTGACAGAGACTAGACAGTTAGAACTAGGATAGGATGCAACGTGTATCCGAACGAAAACAATAAAATGAGAACCATATATAGCGTGTGTTCGGATAATATACAAGTGATTTCTAAAATAAATGCAACAAAGTTAGATTTAATTCCTTTTACATTATATTTTAACAAAACCACAAAAATATAACATGATTTTCCACATATATAAGCAACATGAATGATGGGTAATATTTTTTTCTGGTCCTATGCTAATTCTGCCTTTCTTCTTTACGGACTTTTCTGATGCAGAAAATCACTCTTTATCAATAACACAACTTCGACAAGAAAGCTAATCAAGACGGACCAGTCTCGTGATGTATTAGATTTCCGATAATGGACGTGGATCACGTAGCTATCAGAAATTCTGACGTGGCAATATTTCCTGTTTACTCCAGGCCAAAAACAAACCATAGGTAATTTTTGGAATTGGACTAACGGTACAACAGTCGCATTTATTTATTCTCGCACATTGTGAATTTGTCAGTAACGATTGAATATGTTCTAATAAGTTACAGGAGCCTTAAAAATAACATTTCAAGTTCAGATTGTACTACAACACATCACTTCTACATTCTTGTACAAAATAGACCGCTCAGTACCTAAGTGACGTCATGTCAATTTCGTAATTGGTCTAATTCCATTGGTCAACATTTGCTCAACTAGTCATATTGTTGTGCTATTCTTTGTGGCTCTACTTTAATAGATTGTTTTCTAAGGTGGTGTACACAGCGGACTCCACGCCTGATATTTTAGAACAATCATGACGGTTTGTTACATCTGCACGTTCAGTGCAGAGCATTTAAAATTCGAATATGGGTACATTATAACACACCTATACTTAAAAAAAAGGAGTACAATTATTGTATGTAGTACAATACTATTATACTATACCTATGCCAAAGATGTCTACTACATCTGAAATAGGTATTATAAGTAAGTTAGTGTTTTTCAAAGGCTGTCTGTTCAAAGAAAACTAAATTGGTAAAAATAAAAAAGGGTTTTTGCCAGAGCTTTTAAATTTCCATTACAGTTTACTCACGTTTCTCTTTACTGAATTGGTAAAGAAAGAATGTTCATATTTTCAGATAAAAAGGCCACATCGTCGTCAGCCATAAAACGTCCAATACCGGACGAAGGCCAGCCCTAAAAAAAAAGCTGGCCTTTATAGAGGGGTGTTACCATCCCCACGCTTGGCAGGCGGCTTGGGGATCGCACAATGGTCCAGCCCCGTGCAACCAGACCCACCGTTAGCCGGTGGGTCTGGTTGCAGTTTAAGGACATACCCAGGTCCAGGCTCCTTTTTGTGGTTAAACATTATTATTTTTAGTCTACATTGGCACTCGTCCATCATAGCACCTTAGGATTAAAGCCACCACCACCTACAGCTACCACCAGAGCTGTAGGCCACATATGAGGTAAAAAATAAATATTGCTGAAAATAAACTGGTAAGTACACATGTGAAAAATACATTAGACCAGTCATCATCAGCCCGGAGACGTGCACTGCTGAACGAAGGCCTCTCCCTTAATAGGGAGGAGTTGCCATAAGCCCCCCACTTGGCAGGCAGCTTGGGTTCTTCCTAATACCACTGATTAATTAATTTTAGATTATTAATGTTATTTATATATATTATACAATATATTAATGTTAGACACAAAAGTTACCATCTGTTAGTGTGTGGCCTTTTCACGACCACATGGTTCGGTCGATCTCTATAAAAATTGGTACGGAGATAGTTGAAACTCTGGAAAAGGACACAGATATCGTTACGTTGTCATCTTCAGCATAATGTGAGTGAAACCGCAAGAAACAGCTAGTATTTCATCTCTTTAGCTTTCGCTAATGCTATATTTCGTAGCCTTTGTGCAACAATGTGGTTGCACAGAGCGTGCACTTATGAAGTTTGGTTTGTGACATTTCAATGTGCATCAGCCAACAAGACAAAATAAATTGAACCAAGCAACCTTTACTCAGTGTCAAACTTTCGGTACAGTCCCGCGAAAGCTTGGAGGCTCTAGCTCTCTCTATATAAACAAAGTGCGAAAGCGACGACAATGGCCTCTTGTTGTTGTTTTTAATAGTTCCTGGCCATGGATACTAGTCCTTCGGCCGAATACATTTTTCTTCATCGATCCTTCTTTCACCAGTTAAATGAGTCGTAGTCACAGTCCAAGTCACACACAGTAAGTCACAGTCAAGTCCAATCATGCCCTAGTAAAGTCGTGGCAACTTTACTACAAGCTTCTTCGGAGTTTTGGAAACAACACGATAAGACACGTTTCACTACATTATATCACTTGCCTACACTCTTACTCGTAAATCAGCACTTAATGATTAAAACGCCACCATTTTTATGCATTAACACTCGAAAAAACACAAGTTTTGGAAAATAACACAATGCAGCGACATGATTTTCTCGCGTTCCCGCCAAAACTCGACAATGGCCTCTGTATTCCAAAGTTGCCCGTCGCAAAATCAATGTTATTTAGTCAAATTACTATATTTAAAGGCAAAACTATATATGTTACACTTGAACATCCTTCTTAGTAACTTCTACTGTTGAAAAAAACAATTAATTATACTTTCCTCGATAGAAAAAAATACCGAAACAGTGCCTATTTTACAACTTTTTTTAGTTATATGTATGTCCTAATTACAGCAAATAGTCACATAAAAATTATGTTTTAATAGATAATAATATTTTGGCAAACATTTTACGGTTGAAAAGTTTTATTTTGATACTTTTCGAGTACGTAATCTGAGAAAATCTTCCAAAATCGAACCTTGACACGCACGAAACTGCGTAACTGCCATATTTTTGCTCCGCTAAATGTGACCCTACCTAATACAGCTTTAGACTAATGATTGATCTCATTAAAAAATGTGCTTGAAACGTGGAATATCCTGGCCTTAACTTCAGAAACTAACTGGAATGTCTCTATATTACCTAAGTGTCGCCGCAAGTATGAGCAATTTTATTTCGACTATTATCGTAATTTAATCAAATCGCGCATTTATTTTTATATGCAATTATTATTATGTAGGTACAATTTGTTTTGACGGTGTAAGAAAGAGAGAGAGAGAGAGCTAGATCTTCCAAGCGCTGTAATCAGGATTAGGAATTTTACATTATTTGTAATGAAAGTATATTGTGCGAAAGGGACATATTGCGAAAGAGACATTGTGCGAAAGGGACATCTTACGAAAGGAAAATTATGCGAGAGGGACATTTTACGAAAGATGCATTGTGCGAAAGGGACGTTTTGCGTGCAGTAGACATTTTAGAAAAAGGGACATTCTGCGACGGAGCCACACATTGTCCCTTGCTTTCTATAATTACCATGAAGTGAAAAACTTTTGGGCAACCGAAAACTAAAACTAAATACGAATGATTATGATCTACTACGGCCTTAATGATAAATGTTTATAATAAAAATGCTACACTATCAGTTGCCAAGGACAATATTCTGTTTCTGTCGTACAACTATCGAAATGCTGTAAAAGACTATCAAATACGAAGAGAATGTAGTGGCTCGAACTGACTTTAAGCTGTCTTCTTTGGTCTGTAAGCTTGCGTTGCGTTGCACATTGTGGACATATCCAAGACACACATACATAGTAACAATTTCTTTTCTTGTATCTTCTAGGCTAAAATGTCTTATGCTCCGACTTTTCTATTCTACGGTCAGAATGCCGGTGTTTTAAGAACACGTGTGCCTCCCTTGAATACTTTTTCTGGTGCCATTAAATTCTTTTACGACTATTTTTACGTCTCACTTCGAGAGTCTTGAATGGCGGCGGTATTATTTTTAATACTACTTAAATCTATTTTGATTATACGCCGCACTCGTCAAATTTTGTCCCTAGGCGAAAAGGATTGGGCGATAAATGTAAAAGGCCAAACATACGGTGTCCATTTTGTGAAAGAGTATTCTTAAAACCTCTAAGCTATGTACGGAACAACATATTTTATTTAAAATACCTTTTATGCGTTTTGGCTGGAACACGGAAATATCATGTCGCTGCATTCTATTATTTTCTTAAACTAGTGTTTTTTCGCGAATTAATGATAAAAAATGGTTGGTACGTGTTTTATTCATTGAGTGTTGAATTACATGCACGAGTGTGGGCAAGTAATATAATGTGGTGAAACATGTCTTTTTATGTTGTTTTCAAAAATCCGTAAAACCTCATAGTAATTTCGCCACAACTATGACTTGGACTCGACTTTGACTAATTTCGTGTGACTAACTGTGATTTCATGTCATATTTGACTAGACAACATTACACAGACTTGTACATTCATTTATAGGTTCTCTTTTTTTTTTACTATTTATCGTCTTGCGTTTGACTGCCATCTCGTCTGATGTTAAACGAAGATGCATCCTACGATGGAGCACGCTTGCCTAGAAGAAACCGATTCACTCGCGACTTGAAGACACCCAGATTATAATTATCGGGGAAAACCCACTCGGGCAGCGCATTCCACTGTTCAGCAGTTCGAATAAAGAAAGTGGAATCAAACCGTTTCGTACGAGATCTAGCAGATACTTGATGAAAATGATGCACTGCATAGCGTGCGCCGAGTTTTGGCACGGACATTTTATTTGCACGTTTGTGACTCTATAGATATTATCTCAATGCTTGAGAACATTCTGAGAAAATCATGTTACACAAAAGTGACTTTGTACGAAAATGACGTTTTGAGTAAATGCCGTTGTGGGAAAATGACGTTTTGAGAAATTGACATTATGTGAAAGTGACAAACATTTTCAAGAAGTGATTTTGCGATAGTAACATTCTGCGTCACAACCGTTCCATACTTTCACAGACTATTAAGTAATGGATTACCATTTCGTAGACGGTGAATGTCATTTTCAACCGACTTCAAAAAAGAAGTTTCTCAATTCGACTGTATGTTTTTTTTTGTATTTATATTACGCGATTACTTCGCTAATTATGAATTGATTATGATGATTCTTTTTTTGTTTGGTAGGTGATACTTCATAGCTGATTCCACATACATTTAATCGAAATCGGTTTGGTATTTAGATCAAAATAACTGGAAAATATAAAGATGTCATCCAGGTAGTCCAAATACAGCCTGATAGCTCAGTTGGTAGTGGTCATGTCTGCCTTCAGAGCTGTCAGGGCGTGGGTTCGATCCCCACCCAGGACAAAAATGTTTGTGACGTACATCGATGTTTGTTCTGTGTCTGGGTGTAGTATGTATTATAAGTATGTATTTACGAAAAAAAAAATATATAAGTATTCTATCAGCTATCTGGTTTCCATAATACAAGCTTTGCTTAGTATGGGGCTAGATGGCGCTGTGTGTAATAAATGTCCGCCCAATATTTATTTATTTATTTATTTAATAGAAATAGTTTTTTTTAAACGTATTATTCTATGGATTTTCTGACTTTCTTGCTTGCAGGGTTAAAAGCATATTCAAAGTTATGTTTTTAAAGCTTAAACTGGAAGAAAAATTATGACCTCCGGCAGGACTCGAACCTGCATACGAGCAGTCTCTATGGGTTTCCGTCCCAACTGCTTTGCCAATTAAGCTACAGAAGTCTCTGCCTTAGATGTCAAATTTCCCAACCTGTTAAACCATATTCATAGTTGTTCACAGTGATGAGTACGAGTACAGTGACCTACTTCGGCTCAGTAATACCGATCTGTGGTAGCGAGCTATGCGTTGTCAAAGATCGCATGATTGCATGGTTGAGTCACAAGATGACACAAATCGAGGCCCGCCAGGTGGTTGTGTTTAATTGACCTTGTTGACTCACTTGGCGTGGATCTCAGCTGATTAGACGTCGCTCGTTTTGTTTTTCAGTTTTTATCCGACAATCGAACGAAGAGAAATCTTTCACTTCTCTTTTCAGAATAAATGTGTTTTTTTACCGACTTCAAAAAAGGAGAAGGTTTTATGTTCGACTGTAATGTTTTTTTATGTATGTTCACCTTTCATTTATTTGTTTGAAAGTGTAGGTATATTATAAAACGCTTTAAAAAAAATACAACCGACTTCAATTTCGACTACCTGAATGACATCTTCATGTTTTCCAGATATATTGATCTATTCCAGTAATTTTGATTTAAAAAGCAAACTACTAAACCGATTTTGATAAAATTTAAATGCAATGGGATCACCTCTGAAGATTCACCTACCAAACAAAAAAATAATCTTCAAAAACTATTCATAATTCGCGGAGTAATCGCGTAACATACATACAAAAAAAAGGAGCTACTTGGACAAAATACTAAATACTAGGTTCTATTAGTGCAAAAACCAATAGAACTAGTGAGAACAGACATTACTAGGTTAAAAGTGAAGCTAAGGCGACCAATCCGCTCATTTCTTCGATAGTAAACCCTCATCCAAAAATGAATGGATCGATAGTTGAATTGAAGCCGCTGGCCAGCTACAACTCGAGCGTACAGCTCCTAGTCACGGCTCCCAATATTCGGGGGGGATTTCTCCCTGAGGGCAGGGGCGGGTGGGGTCGCGATCGATTCCACCATCCAACTTGGAAGGAATTGTCGCGTTTCCAACACGATGTCATGCGAACATTAACTTACTTTCGGAACTTGCGTATAGGTTCAATGTTCATTGGATAGGAAATTGAGGAGTCCTGTCTTCAAAGACAGGACTGTCACACGTCATGCTAATATTATAAATGCTAGTTATTTTCTACATACTTCAAAAAAGGATTTTCTCAATTCGACTGTATGTATGTTACGCGATTACTCCGTCAATTATGTACTGATTATGATGATAATTTTTTGTTTCGTAGCTAATACTTCAGAGGTGGTCCCCATATAAATTTTATCGATATCGGTTCAGTAGTTTGGTTTTTAAATAAAAATTACTAGAAAATATGAAGATGTCATCCAGTTAATCAAAGTTGAAGTCGGTTGTATATTATTTATAAAGCGTATTATTTTGCTTTTGTTTGTTTGTTAGTTTATGTTCCTGCTCAACTCTAAATCGCCTGAATAGACAATCGAAAAAAAAAAGAAAGGAATATGCATTTTTTTGTATTGAAAATCTGACTCTCAACAAAGTTAATCATCGAACACAAAATTTAATCATGTGGACAAATAACGAAGCTATAAACATTTTATCATGTTAAACAGAGTACGCACTTTAGTAGCAAATGACGTCAGAAAACACGATTCCAAACAAATTCTATACTAACACGCGTTTTGCTAGAAAGATACAGATCATTTCCTTCCACGAAATTTTAAAGCTTATATTAAAAAAAAATTACCGGCGGCATATTTAAATTTAAATATCAGATTCAGTTTAAATCTCCACTTATCCTATAATTGCTTAGTAAATAAAACACATGCATATTCCCCACAGGTAAAACTTACGATTCTTGTAAGCTTGCGAGTGAATCTACGCTGCTCCAGTTGTGTGTAAATAACAAATATTATATGTATTTTTCTTGCGAATATGTAAATGTGAAGAGGCCAATTATTTAGCCTCTTCACATTTAACGATTGTGGCATAAGAATGAAATGGAAATGGCTAAACGCCATCAAGGAGTGGACCGAGTTACCGGCACTTAAAGAGTCTCAAGAGCATCTCAGTTGCCGGCATGGGATAAGGTTTTGCCTGCTGATCTCCAAACTTCATTACCAAGATGGCACCTAATAATGATGATGGCATAAAACAGCTCATTACAATATTTAGTTCACTAGAATGGCTTGGAGTTTACCATCTTCGTCTGTTACTAAACATCAGGTGAATAGAAACACGACTCGATTGATCGCAATATTTTTGATTTATTTTAATTAAAAAAATTCATAAAAAAAATTTTTTGACCTCATAATTGTCAACTAATTTATTCATACCTGTTTTTTTTTCCTCTTTGTTGTTGGCATCGCACTTTGTGCATTCTGCCAGTGTCGAGTTTATGAATTTTCTAATTTTTATAGTATCATCAATTCAAATATGTCATGAAATCACAGTTAGTCACACGAATTTAGTCATACCCTAGTAAAGTTGTGGCAACTTTACTACAAGCTTCTTCGGAGTTTTGGAAACAACACGAAATGACACGTTTCACTTCATTGCCGACACTCGTGCGCGTAAATCAGCGCTTAATTAATAAAAAACCACTACTTTTATGCATTAACACTTGAAAAAACACAAGTTTTGGAAAATAATACAATGCAGCGACATGATTTTTTCGCGTTCCCGCCAAAAGCCAAAACCCGTTCATAACTGTTTGTAACTGGACGTAATGACACTTGATATTTAGGAAAGAGTTTTTAATCCAAGCAGTTTGACCACAAGGGTTTTTTTTTCTTGTTGGACAAATCAGTTAGACTATCTAGTTTGACCGCGAGTAAGAACCCATTTATCCAAACGTGTTGAACGATCTCCACTGACATGGAACCAATAATATTTTTTATCCGAAATGTTTCCATATCGATTACTGATTCGAGTATTAATTTTAGGGCGCTATATACGTACCTACCCAACTTAATGGAAATTCCTTAATTTTTTTCTCGGTTTAAAACAAATAACTATATTTTTGTTTTATTTATACGGGAATACTCACGTTTAATTAAATCGGATACTCCGACTATAGTTTCGATCACATCCGGTGACCTTTTTCAAAGAGTGAAAACAGTGCCCGACGCGCGTGCAGCTGCGTACTGCTTAGCATAAAACAAAAAAAAACAAAATGGTGCAATACGTCGTCAGTTTTCATAATAAATAAATATATACTTACATAAAAACTAAAATAAAATAAGAGTATGAATAATACAAACTTTTCTTAAAAAAAAATGGAAATTGTTATACGTAAACGTAAAAAGTTTATGACTACAAAACTTTGTTGTGTTTATTTACCACCAAAACTTTCAAGACCTTTTTAATTATGAACAATGGTAATAAATAAATGTTACCAGAATCAAGAAAGTTTACACAGTTTCTAATTATTACAAACAAAAAGTGAAAAGTAAGCCGTCAATTGCTTACAACTTTATTTAAAATAAGTAAATAAAGTTAAATCTTCATTCAAAAGGCCAGTTCTCCTTGCGGTGGCAACACAAATTTAGTTTTGAAGTAGGCGGTGGAATTAGCACTAATAAAGGGCTCATTTGCGGCCTTAATGTCGTTCTTTGTTTCTGAAACGAGCCGCTCTCTTCAAAGAGGCGAGTTTTTAATGAGACATTATTCATAGCATCAACCGGTAAGAGACCAGACACACACCGATTTTAAGTAAACTAAGAGATGGATTGATTAGTGGCACTCGAGTACTAAATTAAATAAATACATATCGGTGGTCATTTTTCACACAGCGCCATCTAGTCCCAAACTATGCAAAGCATTTAATATGGAAACCCGATAGTTGATAGAATACTTATAATATAGTTTTTTTGTAAATACATACTTATAATACATACTACATCCCCAAGCTACACCTAGACAGTATGACTGCCGTTAGAGCTGTAAGTTGCAGGCCACACAGAAGTGGCAACGGGCGCGGACATGGCACGGGCGGCTTGCCAATCCATTCAGATTTCATACTAAATACATTTAAATAAGGCACAATTTAGGACACACCGAACGACGTTCATCGGGCGTGCATCGGGCGAGAACGCGCCCGATCAACGTCATTCGGTGTGTGCCTTATTTGAATGCATTTAGTATGCAACTTGAATGGAATAGCAAGCCGCCCGTGCCAAGTCCGCGCCCAACGCTATTTCGGTGTGGCCCTAAGGCGTGGGTACGATTCGCACCATTTATAAACATGACAAACATTGCAAGCTTTTCTAAATTTGAGACTAGATGGCGTATTTCCAAATATCCACAAATATTTTAAAAAAATAGTATTTAATCCTGGGCCCGTACCAATCGGACCTGTATTTATATTTATATTTTTTCCCATTATATAACTTGATACACCAGTTATATAATGGGAATAAGTTGGATGATTCTATGAGGTAGGGTCATTATTATCAGCCTTGTATTGCTAAGGGCGTAATTGAGGCATAAACCTCTCCTAATATCCACCACTTTACACAGGTCGTCCTCCCACCTGCATAAATTAAATCTAGATTTCATACAGCCCAGTCCGATAATCTTGATAGAAAGAATAAATCCGAAAAACCAAAATAGTAACGCAATAAGATCTCTGGACAGTATGTAAAGGTTTTTCCACATGGTATATTTTAACCCGCAAAATGTCTAGTTCCTGAAGGAGTGCCTACTAGTAAAACTTCGAGTAGTAAAAATAGACAACAACTTAAAAAATAAAAAAAATAAATATCGCAGGACATTTTTTCACACAGCGCCATCTAGCCCCAAACTAAGCAAAGCTTGTAATATGGAAACTAGATAGCTGATAGAATACTTATATACATTTTTTTTTGTAAATACATACTACACCCAGACACAGAACAAACATTTATGTTCGTCACATAAATGTTTGCCCTTGGTGGGGATCGAACCCACGCCCTACAGCTCTGAAGGCAGACACGCTACCGCTGAGCTATATGGCAGTACTTATCAAGCATACAGTCGAAGGATGCAGCGTGTCATACCGACTGACTACTGTCAAAGGAAACTACCAGAGCAAGCGTGCACTAGGCAAAAATCAAAAGACTCAAAGAGCCATTGAATCAAAGGGAGAATGCGAAGCAGACCGAATACCGAGGAAAGGCAAATATTCGGTTGACTTCACCAAAGCGTGAGACATGGGTAGCTGATGCGAAATAACTTGGAATGCAAAGATATTAGGCTGCCTCTCTGTCAAGCTGAGAGAGGTCGTAAATAGCGTAGAATAGTTTTTCCAATCCATCTTAGTACACATAATAGTTTCTGTAGGATATGACATGGGCCTGAGAGCTAAGTCACCGTTATAGCTTTAAGGGTTTGCAAGTTAAAGTGGCTATGGGAAGGTCACATCGCTAGAAGAATTAATGACTGATCGGGAAGAAAGATTCTTGAGTGGAAACCACGAAACGGAAGGTGCATTGAAGGTAGGCCTCCCACTAAGTGGAGCGACGACATTCTGAAAGTCGCGGGCAACTGGTGGTTGCAAATGGCAGGTTGTCGTACAGCGCAGTGATCTAGTGGTGACTTTTGTTCAGCAGTGGACGTCTCCGGGCTTATGATGATGCCAGCAGGCGTAGAGCGTAGTACCTAATACTAGTAAGTATATTCTATACGAGCACTACAGAAGTATGGGATGACATATGTGAATATTTTCCGAATAGGTAGGTGCAATCCGGGTTTACTCAAAAATTAAACAGATATAACTACTAAAGTAACCCACCGGTGACACCACAGCTTCGTCTTCTTACGTCTTCGCAAAGTGCCACCCTGATTATGTTAAAAAGGAAATTCATTGAAATTAAATCGATGGTTCGTTCGCTCGGAACACTCACTTCTATTATAATAGTAATTATAACAGACGTCTGTGGCTTGGGTTGGGAGCTACGAAGCCACAAATAACTTTGAGCTTCTTTATTATTATTCTTATAAAGTTTGACCTCGCTTTGCAACGAAAGCAAAGTTAAATAAAATAGTAACACTTAGAAATGTTTAACGGTTTTGTGAGTACCAAATAACAGATCAATCTTACCAATAGGCTAATGAGACTCATCGACTATGTAATTGCCTAACAACTTGTCGCAGGCATCTTTCATGTACATATCTATATAGGTATATAAAATTCAAAGTCCCGACTGACTCACTGACTGATATATCAACGCACAGCCTAAACTGCTGGTCCTAGATACATGAATTTGCTCGGCATGATTTAAAGTGGTGAATTTTGTGAGCGGGCTGAATTTCTTTTGTCTCAAAATAAGGAATGACCGCCAATGCAGTTACAAGCTGGACTTTGATATGTACTCATAGTTCTAGGTATCGCAGAGATGGTCATGGGCTGGCTTCTTTCAACGCAAATAATATAAGGGTTTTACCTCGTAAGGAAAGATAATTAAACTCATTTTAATAAACATTTATACATTCGTTGGCTCAAAAAGTTCATAGAAACTCATGTACGCGTGTCAAACTTTTGATGGTCAAAGTCACTAAAACCGGTTGATTGTAAATATCTCGTTTCCTGTACAATGAAGTTAAAAATTGTAGAGTTAGAAATCCTTAAAAATCGATTCAATTTCAATTAAATTAAATCAATTCGATTTAATTTTCGGGAAGAAGGATGTTTGCAAGCTCCAGCAATTTGAGTGGCACGAAATCACAAACGACGAATGGCGCCTTTTATTGTCAGAGGTAAAGGCCCATTTTGGGATCTATTCCTAACGAATACCAAATTCGAATACCTTTTAAAAATATTTATTTAATATTCCTAACTGGGGTATAAGCCATAAAGTCGAAGCAAGACAGCAAGAAGATCACGAGATTTAAGAATATCTTGAAAAATTCACGTGAAGCAATGGTACATCGACATTCGGCATTTAGCAGAAATGCGATTGGTCTCTGCGAATACAACTTTGACAGAATTAGTATCTCGGTAGACAATAGATAGTTTCTGACTCAACAGATGTAACCTAAATGCGTTCCACATGCATTGCTGACTAATTTATTGGTATTATTAGTACGCGATAAGCGCGGGAGGAATTCCAATTACCTTATTTGTTCTTTACCGATACTTGAATCGATATACTATCGGAATAATTTGGATTTTATGAGTACCAACGTAAAATACAAATTATTACGATACAACTAAATTATTAGCCTTCATAAACTGTCTTAGTACGTTTGTATTGTTTAATTATTGTCCTGATTGACATAATAAGTGGCTCCTTATAAATTATTTAAACAAAAAAAATGGTTTGTGTAATAAATCTAGCAACAAAGTAATTTTATGTCAAAACACTTGCGTGATTAAATAAAACAGGCCAAGTGCGAGATGGAACCGCACTTCGAGGATTTCATAGCACCACCCTAAATACTAAACAAAAAACATGTTCGTATTATTTTACGTTGTAGTATATCCCCCCTAATAATAAGGAATCAAATCACTTCTATAAATACAAAAAAAAAATGGTTTTCTTTGAACAAAGTCACCGATGCACGGTACTCGTTCCGTATTTGAAGTGGTAAAAGATTGCTACATTAATCGATTTTTTCGTATAGATAAAAATGAATATCGAAAAGAATTTGTACACTGCTAATTTAAATCGATTGAAAAGAAAGGGGTTGCAGGCATTAAAGAAGTAACAAGTCCTTAAATTTTGTCTTTGTCGGTTAATATGTTAAGTAGGGATTTTGCTCTTGTGGTAATAACTGCCTGAAGGAAGCTGAGGTTCCAAGATCAGTGCGGTTCTTAATCCGATTTCTTGATGAGAAAGCGAATAAATTTTAGGATTAGGGACCCCAGACCTAAGCTTATTATGCCATTACTCCCAGGAGGTTACAAATTGATTAACTGTGGTAAAGTCCAGTGGAAAGTTGGTTACGGGACATTATCATTATCTACAGCCTAACTTAGTCCGCTACTGGATAAGTATGCATATTTTCAAGTGGATGCATGCTACTTAGCCAGATCTTCTGCTTTTTTTTTGCACGTACGTAGCGCTCGTGGTGTAGCTTGTCTAGGTGATTCTAAACGACCACCGATATTAAGCAACTGACGGTCCGTTCAGTCTTCGGATGGGTGACCGTGAGTGGCATTTATTTCTGAGCGCTACCGTGGGTCGGATGACACGTTAAATTGTTGGTCCCGGTTGTTTGTTCTAGTTTCTATAACAACAACCGTCAGCCATGTCAGAGGCCTTCGGGCGGCACATTAACTCTGACACTAGGGCTGGCCACTCAGCCTATACGAAATTACTTCTTTTTTTTCTTGCACTATAATGACGAGACGAGACGGTCGTCTGGTGGTAACTACCCATAACAGTAGCAGCTCGAATAGCGAACTTGCGAACAAAATCCTGCACCGCACTGCACTGCGCTCATCGCCCTGAGATATTACATGTCAAATCTCTACATGCCCAGTAATTTCTCTGGTAACATCGCCCTTCAAACCGTAATCCTGCTGCACACTATTGCTTGGCGTTTGAATAACTGGCAAGGGTGTGGTAATAGGGAATATACATGTGTTCAATTATTAAAATAAATAGGATAAGTGGAGAGTTTAACTGAATCTGACGACACGTTTACATCGAAAATAATAATAGGCATGATGACTACTAATTTATTATTACCTCATAAAAAAGCTGATCATCAATAGAGCCTATCAACGAAAACAAAATTTAAAATAATTCAAAAATAAATAAGTTCAAAGTATTTTAATTTCAAGCTAGACAGAGAGCGCGCTATACTGAGCTATGACGTCAAGCCTCAGGCGCGGCATACAAATGCTATACTACCACGTGCTTTGCGAGAAAGGGATAGAGCATCCCCTCTCTATCCCCACCTAAAACTTTAAACGCTCATATCTCAGAGATTTATCAGCCAATACATTTTTTTTTCAGTATGTGTAATGTATTTAGTTATATTTATCACTACGCCTGTTATTTGTCATAAATTAAACATTAGGCCACATGCCTATTGAAATCGACTGGTAAAGTTCTGAAATATAAGCGTTCAAAGTATTTGGGAGAGAGTCATCTGTCCCTTTCTAGCAAAACACGTGCTAGTATAGATTTTATTTGGAATCGTGGACTTTACCGTCATTATCTGCAATAGTGCCCTTCATGTCTAATACGAAAATAACATGTTTATAACTTCATTAGTTATGTACATATTTAGGCTGCTGCCGACTGACACATACCGATATTGGGTGAAAATTGCCACCTAACTATTTATTATTTTTAATATATAGTTTACTATTTAATTTTACCCTATTATTATTATGTCTTTAACTATGGAACTATGGATCATTGTTATCTGCAATAAAGTTTTATTATTATTCACGTATTTATTTAAATTCTTAATTTTTTTGTTTTTTACAATATAAATACAAAAATTATAAATATTATAAAAAACTTAAAAACTAGGGTGCCGCCAGCAGCGGGGCAGGGCTCAAGCTGCCGGTGGTTAGGGCTGCAGAGTGAGGAACCTCCTGACAATACGTGCCGTTATTATTATTATTTATTTTATTACACTTGAAACTCGGGTCTAAGCCCGGACCTTTAAGAGGCATTGGTGGGGCCGAAGCCAACAAGAGGCCCTTTTGAATAGGAAAATAACATTATAAAACTATTACAGGGGTGTGAATGGAATATGATACACTATTTTAAACATTAAGGTATAAAATTGTGAAAAAATATCGGGCTATTTTGGTGATTTTTTATGAAACATTGGACTGGTCTATAGAATGAGAAACGGCACCTGCCTACTTTGTCTCATTACATCAAAATATTAAGGCAGGTGATGACTCGCCATCCACTAAATGGGCCCCCCATAAAGGCTACCGTATATTGGTGCCAGAGGAGAACATTGACGTGGATGGCTTAGGGTGTCGAGAGGTGTGCTGCGCTTTCACTAAACGCTACTCGCGGCGTTATGCCCTTTAACACTTCCACCCTGGAGCTTAGGTTCTTAGCTCTTGCGGTTTCCACCTCCGGACAGCCAGTTAAGGCCAGCCGGAGGTCTGGGGTCTCATTTAGCCCCAAGGAATCAGGATACGTGGTGTCGCCAGTCACCGACGGCTCGCCACAAAGCCGCCCCTGCGTATTTATTATTATTATTATTATTAAATTTTATTTTCGATGAATTGTTTGTTGTGAGTCAGTTTATTATGAGTCAATTTAAAAAAACATGCATACTTCCTATTCGCCAGCCGGACTGCAAATGAAACGCTACCACTACATACGTTACTCGTTACTATCTCACGTACCTATATTGGCAGAATCTTAGTACGCTGATAGCCCACTATCTATCGTATAATTCTCAGAATGTTAGTCATCTGATCGTCCATTGTCTAAAGTATGGTAAAATTCCATAATTATGTAGTGCACTTCTTTACGTATTATTTCACCAGAGTATTAAAGTCAGGTACAGTAGCCGCCAAACAAGTTGTCAAATTGTCGGCATGGAAGGGGTGAGCCTGCGCAGGTACGTCTTGTAAACCACTGAAGAGAGAAGAGGTAGGGCCTTCGCTTTTCTGTGATGTACACTTCCGTGCAGTATATTTGGCAAGTTTAATGACAAGTAATTATTTTTTTATTTCTGGGCCACCCCAGTTTTTGACAACTTGCGTGGCGATTACTGTAGCCCACTGTCTAACGTATATTGGCAGTATCTTAGATACCTGTTAGCTTATTGTCTGATAGTATTTCGTCGCGTGGGATATACTGCAATCGCGACTTATTTCTGCACTGTGACGTCAAATAACGCCATCAATTATAATTAGTTGACTTTAGTATAGCTGTTAGCTAGGTTTGTATTGCGTTAACGTTTAGTCTAGTGTAAAATAGCTACTATCTATTCACAGACAGAGTTTAGTACGAGCGGGCAAAAACGCATTCTAATAAGTAAGAGCACGCACTACGTGAGTCCAATAATTACCGCAGTGCCTAAGTTTCACAAATGCGGGCTGAAGCTAGTTAATTATCGATTGTGGGCCAAACCTTTGGTCCGCTGTTCCGTTGAGCTGCAGGGTGAGCTTGATGATAATGCTATATACACACCTACAGTTATTAAAATAAATGATTTGAAACATAGTTTAAAAAACATGTTTTATACAAAATTGGGTAGGTACTCTGGAAAAAGGTACCTAGATAAGAGTTAAACTGATAAGTTTTGCTGGTTGATACGATATCTGATAGTGGTAGCCTGATGGAAATTGCTAATGCCATGGGTTCACAAGCTATAATACTTAAACTGTTGCAGTATCGTTGCACAAAACTATTTAACCTACTAGCCAAGGTGACTGATTAATTTAATTATTGCCTCATAAAAATCTGACCATAAATAGAGACGATTAGGGAAACACTCACCAATAAAACACGGATAAAAATTAAAATAAAAAATTATAAATTATTTATTTACATATAAATAAAGCTTACATCGATTAGATTTGTAAGTATTTTATTAACCGACTTCAAATAAGGAGGATCTCAATTCGACTGTAGTTTTTTTTTTGTTTTGTATGTTACTCGATTACTCCGCCAATAATGAATTTATTTTTAATGATTCTTTTTTTGTTTGGTAGGTGATACTTTAGAGGTCCCTTATAAATTTTATCGAAATTGGTTCAGTAGTATTGTTATTAAATCAAAATGACTGGAATAAATCAACAGGTAGTCGAAATTGAAGTCGGTAGTTCTTTTTTTTAAAAGCGTACTATTCCATGCTACACAGAGTATTCGCTATAAATAGACATACTATTCACTTTGCGGGAAAGCGACAGTATCCTTTCGAAATATGTTTAACGCTTAGGTATATCTCAGTACTATAAGAGCCGATTCAAATAATCCCTCAGTATTCGTTTTATGTTTCTTTGTTGTCACTAAGTCTAGCTTTAGGAAGCCTGATACCAGTCTTCTATTCATACGTAGAGGATTACTCAAACTGGTATTGATAAGGCGAAAGCTTATTGTATTCATCATTGTGAAAATCTTTTACTATGGGGTCGACCAGGAATTCTTGAAAAATATCAGGTATTCCATACATTTCGACGAGGGCGAATGTCCTTCTCAATTCGACAGTATGTTTATTTTTTGTATATATGTTACGCCATTACTCCGCCAATTATGAATTGATTTTGATTATTTTTTTGTTTGGTACGAGATACTTCAGAGGTGGTCCCATATACATTTTATCTCAATCGGTTCAGTAGGTTTTTAAATATAAATAACTGGAAAATGTGAAGATGTCATCGAGGTAGTCAAAATTAAGTAGTATTTTTTTTTAATTGTATGGTGTTATTGGAACAGCTTATTTCTTTGCGAATTCAGGATTGACCTCACAGTAAAAGTTATTCTCATTGATGAGTACAATGACCTACTTTCAGAAGGCTTTGTCTCTGTAGTCCGTTGATCCGATCGATTCGAGTCCGATGCTCGGAATGATGATTTTTTTTTGTTTCGGCAGCTCTATGCTAACACCAAAGAATCGGACTACTGAGACCATTAGTCCGATTAACTATTCCGTAGATCGTACTTCTAATACCGTTACACGTCCCTAATTCTGTTTAATAGAATATTATAGGAGCAAAATTACCATGTTTACAAAAAAAACTCAAGTCCGCTCTAACCGATTCTAAAATGAGACTCCATTTGTTTAGAGCGGACTCGAGTATTTATTTTAAAATCGAGTCCAGTAAAATGGGGACGAGCCTATTCTTTAAAGACTGAGTCTCATTATTCCTAGGTGATATCACCTAGCCCAGTTGTGTACAGAGTGGTATACCTAATCAAAATAAGGTATGGCGGTAGTGTACAACAGGAACATAATAAATACGTGCAGGAGAACTGGAAAATGTTGAGTAAAATCGCAAGACACAGCTAATAAAATATTAACAACTTCTTTCCCACAAATGTTTAAGTTTTTTAGGTTTCAGATTTTCTTATTTAGTTATATCCAATTAAAAAACAGTGTATGTCCCAAGAATTGTATTATTCACGCAGGATTTTTTTTTGTTTCCAATGTATCACAACAATGAGTCACACTTGTGATACATTTACCTTTACAGTCACCTGTCTCAGTTAATAAAAGGACGAAGGCAATAATAGTACCTACATAATAATAAGTATCTTAGTTTTATCTACAGGCTATTATTCTCCTTAGGGCAAATTCACAACAATGCCACGAAGGAGTTCACAGTCCGAAGTAAACAACTACAAAGTAAACAATATTTTTTTGATAGTAGTCATCTTTTAGAGAATGCATTTCACACAGCGGTCGAATGAAACCAATGTGTCTACAGAGACCGACGCTAGAATGGTTTACTCAGTGAAAACGCACCCTAAAGAGCACTTAGGCGTTTCACACAGCGGTGTTAACCGAACGCGGTGCAAAGCCTGGCTAAAGGCATGTGACATTTTGGCCTAGTTCAGCCTAGGAAGTATGCAGGAAGTATGGGAATTTTGTACCACTACCTGCCACCTGGGTAAGGGAAATGTCCTAAGCCTTTAAGCTGACATATATTTTTTAAATATTCTAATGAAACAAGATAAAGTTTAAAATTCCTAAGTAACTATGTATTTTTTTTTACTTACCTGATTATCGGAATGTTAGATTAGCAATGCCGAATGTGTGAAACACCAACGCAGTGGTTGGTCCTTATCAACTTTTTACCGTAAGCAGTTTTATTATGGGTAAGTATCTGGTTTAAAAACCTTTAAAACATCTTAATTTAATTGAAATCCTTTCAGTTTTTCTGTAGATTAGTGCAATAAATGAACACACGCCTTTCTACGCACAAATTTACGCATTTATAAAGAAGCGTGATTCGGGAGTAAATATTGTTTACATATGAGTCCATTGATTTAATTTTGAAAGTGTCAAAAGAGGTAAGGTTACTCTTAGCAACTGCTATGTCAAAAACATATTATCACGACAACGTCAAAATCGCGTATATTCATCAAAATTTTCAACTTAGATTTTAGTATTATGTTCGCAACTTACCCGCAATTCTAATTTCAACTTGTATTGCAAAGATATAACACCTATGTGGTTAAAACATTTTTTTCTCACTTCGTCTAATAAAACCACTGAAAACGTAGAAATTCGCCGTCGCCATTTTAACTGGACGTCAAGTTACTAGTGCTGCCTAAAATGACTAACGTGACGATATTATCGATATCGAATGTTCGATGAAGAATTGCATTCCGTGAAGAACATGATGTCGCGTAGAGTGATTCCGATTCGTGGAGATGGAAACTGCATGTTCAGATCCGTTTCATATTGCATTTACGGAACACAAGAGAGGCACCGAGACATACGTCTTCAAGTTGTTGATCGAGTTGTTGACAATTGGCATCGATACAAGGACTTCATCATCGGCGATCATTCGTACGGTCCCCTGCGAAGTAGCAGCTCTTACAGAAGCTTGATGTCTAGAGATGGCGAATATGCAGGTCATGTAGAGTTACACTGCGTCAGCGAAATTTTCACAGACTATACCTTCAAAGTCCACAGAGATGGATGTTCTAGAACCATAGACTACGGACGAGGTACTAAGGTGAAACATTTGCTTTTTTCTGGGTATTTGGATGCGGGACATTACAGTGTCATTGAATTCTAACATTATTTTAGTATTTTGTGTTGTTTGTAGTATTTATTGCGTTTAGGTTTACTTTCATAGTGTAGTAAATTTTTTTGTCGTCATTATTGTTTTAATGGGCATACATTCGACTAAACAATTTAGTTGTAATTTTCCTATTCTACTATTTCAACGAGTAAATTAACCAAAACTAATTATTACTGATTCTCTTGTCAGCCATCTTCTATTTATAAATAATATTTATTATCTTATATTTGGCACATTAAGCACGTACCTATTGTTTCAACGAAAAGTAAAAATAGATCAGGATGTTTAGCTTGACGTGTTCGTAACTTTAGTACAATTAGATGGGTCGGGCTTGGCAACTAGGTATTTCTATTTAGTTCACTTTGACATAGAGGTCACAGGGCTGGCCACTTTAGAGATTCCTAATGAACCGTCAAAGGAATTTCGGAAATATATTCAAAGGTGTAGACGCTTCCAGTAGATTTTGTTTGAACACAATAATGTTTAATGTTGAGCGGTTTTATTAGTGACTTAGCTATTAATATGTCTGATTTTGTCAATAAGCTTTAAATATACTTTTAAAAACAGTCTTACATAAACACTAAGCCAAAATTACAAAGGCTCAATATAATCACTTAGAAGCGATTACAATTTATTGTTGTTTTTGTTAATAACTACATATATTTGAACGCAATTAATATCCATACAAAATTACATTTAAAATTGGAGACGGCGTAATATAGTAATTCAAAAACTTTAGAACGAAATATGTATAACGTCATATTTATGTCTCAATGAATGTAAGAGTAAAAGGGAACTTCGTGAAAGCTTCTCTGATTTCATAGTTAATATTCCACCTGAAGGCCTCTGACATGGCTTGACAATTGACATAATAGAGCGACAAACTGGGGCCTATAAATAAACTTCTGATCGACCGGTACACGTAACAATCACGTTCAGTTGTAAAACTTACGGTTCACCATCAGCCCGGAGATGTCCACTGCTGAACGAACGTCTCCCCTTATATTGTGGGGGAGGGGCAAAATCCCCACGCTTGACAGGCGGCTTGGGGATCGCAGTGTTACCAACATTAACTAAGAGTAAGCTGCTGCCCGTCCTCCGGTGATCCTGAACTCACGGTTACCCATCCAAAAATTGTCTGGGCCGCCCGTTGTGATTACTTCATAGATAACCTAAGAACCTTTTATTATGAAAACTGACGGGGTTTGAACATATTTGGCCAAAAGACCGAAACATAGACGGAGTATCCCAAGGCCCAAGTCACCTGCCAAGCGTGGGGATTATGACAACCCCTCCTTATTAAGGGGGAGGTCTTCGTCCAGCATTGGATCTTCTGGCTGATGATTATGATGATGATAAACGGAGTATTCATCTTACTAAAACATGAGCAATCCTGTACAAATAAAACAGAAATATTTTGGAACCCCTACCACGTCACGAGTTGAAAGCGAAAGGAGCCGTCGTAGATGGGGAACATGTTCTAGTTAACTTGATAAGTGGGGTCAACAGCTGCCCTCTCTATTGGATATAATTCGATGGAAGCGAATGTAAGATGCATATACTTACTTAGTCTGGATATTTAATCTTCTCTCGCAAGGATAGAGACTAGAATCGGTTAACCGACTAATCGGCAATCGGCTATTCGTCTGTGTTATTTCCTTGCGTAGAACTCCAATTATAGTTCCCGCCTCGTCCCGTGGGATTGCTGTACTTGATACCTATTTAATAGCAAAATTAATTGATCTGAAAGTGCCAATCTAAGTGAGGTCGAATAATACGGTAAATATAAATCAAAGGTCTTAGCCGAAATTTCCTATTTCATATGAAGGCTTTGTATGGATCTTGTAATCTGTTAAATAATTGATTTTAATTTTAATTAAGAATTTAAAATATAAGAATCTGTCGCTAGTACTTCCAACTGTTCCGACTTATGAAATATCAGCTCAGAATCCAACTAAGTATTCATTGCTTCCGACGTCTCGCACAAACGAGCGCAAACCTGGAGAAGGTTATAATTTTCTCCAGTGTGAACGCATGTGCAATTGTGCACATCTCTAGCGATAAATTATTGACGTTACCGTGTTAGGATTCCTCAGGTACACGAAATTGAATTTACATTAGGCAGCTATTTATGGAGTAATCAAAAAACAACTAAATTTGTTCATTCGCCATCTCATTGAGAGATACTGAGAGGCAATACGCCCAGTATAAGGCATTGCCAATTAGCGGCAATATTTTTTTATACTGGACTAGGCCATTGTATAATATTTTTTAATGCAGTGCGCCGACTTGAACTACGATAAGACACAAGCGCTCAAGTAAACATTGAACACTATACAAACGACATAACGTCTAAATTCGAACAATTGTGAACTATATAATGCACGTATAGGTACAAAGGCACACGGACGTTTTTTGACTGTTTTCACTTAGAGATTGTGACTCTTTAGATATTAGCTCAATGTCTAAAACATAAAACGGTATCTGGAAAACTTAGGGCTAAGTTTTAGGTCGTCAGTTCAGCGGTAACGTGAAAACCCTGTAATAACGTCTATACTAAATTATTATGAATTATTTAAGCAGGTATTTAGGGATAAAGGTCAATAACAAATTTACAACCAGCCAGTGAGTTATCCTCCTGATTCTTCTACTAGTCTTTCCTCTAGTTACAACCGCAGGAGTTTACAGCTTGTCATGATATATTTTTAGCTTCATTTCGTAAAGGAAGTTCCGAATTAGAGCGATGGAAAACATTATGTTTGTATCAATTGCGACCAATAAAATCTATCGTTGTAACAGGCACGTGTTGTTGTACATTTTTTTACATAGTGCAGTTATTTAATGCCTGTTTCTAATACAACTAAATAAGTAACAATGCAAATTGTACAGAAATGGGAAAAAAAACAGCCAAGCCAAGTCTTTCGATACTTTTAGAACTCCCATATTATCGCTGTCTCTTTCTCAGTCCATTGTGGTAAATTTTGAAGGCTTTAGTTGACAGATCTTAACTAATTAAAATGTCGCTGTCCCGTTATCAGACATGTAAGCTAAGGACAGCAATACATTAGTTAGTTTAAAACCTTCAAAATCGACCACACTAATCAATTGATTGGTGCATAAGTAGAGATAAGTAGTTTTTATTTTAATAGCACAAAACAATATGCGTGGGAGATAAATATCGATGATTATGTAGCGATAAGTAACCTAGTAAATCATATTATTCTCACATGCTATATGCTATTTCTAATATTAGTACATACTAAAGCCCGTTACACACGTAGCTATAATATATATAAATCATAGCATGGCTTATTACAATAATATATTTTCTATACAAATTCGTCGGGCAGTCGATGAATTTGCACACGCAGCTATAATATAATACATTGTGGTCGATTCTGACGGTTTTAGTTGACAGTTCTAAACTAACTAAAGGACAGCTGTCCTTAGCTAACATGCCTAGTAAAAAAGTGACAGCAATATTTTAATTAGTTTAGAAATATCAACTAAAACCGTCAGAATTGACCACATTGTTTAATAAAAAGGCTAAACAATAATGAAGGGTTTGTATGTACACATCATTATGAAAAACTTTTACTATGGGACAAACCTTGAAATCGTGAAAAACGCTGTCCCATACAAAAAAGTTCATTGACCTTGAACAAAATGTGTTTTTTTTTCGTGATTACAAGGTTGGCCTGTAGTAAAAGTTGTTCATAATGATGAATACATACATACCCTTCAGTGTTGTTAAAACTTTTTTTTAGATTGTAGATTATAGATACGTGTGTGACGGGCTTTATAATACTTACTATATAATATTATTTATTTCTAATAGGTACAATAATCCTTCCACAGTTAATCATTATTGACGCTGTACTAAACGGGGCTTATGATTCATCGATTCCAAGAACGCTTACGATAAACATTGAACTGCTCACATCCGTGCAAGTATTTTCACGAGAGCGATTCCAATTAATGTAATTTAAAGTGACTGTCGTCACTTGTATGGGCGAAAATAAAACATCCAAATGTGATGACACTAAACGTCATGTGTGATAAGATAATGCATGGTATAATAATATACTCGGCCAGGTATGGCATTCCGATTTGGCAAAGGTCACGTGGGTGACACAAGCCTACGTCATCAACATGAAATTACCAGTAGCGTCAAATCATAACTCCCCGTTTTTCGTATAGTATCCAATAAATTATGTTATTTTAGTTGTAACAATAATTTTAATATATTAATGCGTGTTTAATTTGAATCATTTCGTTTGAGCGGACACGAAATGAAAATTGAAATGATTTGTGTATTTTATAATTAATAATAATAATAATCGTTTATTTCAGGAAAACAGGAGTTAATTAAAAAACACGGGCCCATATAATAGATACCTTACAGACTAACATACATATTTAAAAAATAATCTAACTGTGTGTGTATGTGTACTGTGTGTGTGCCTGGGTGTGTAGTGTGTGACTGGGTGTGTAGTGTGTGTGTTATCTGTAATTTTTTTTTTAACATATTTCATTTCCAATTTTGTTGCCATAAAGTGGCAACTGGAGTGACGTAAGCAAGTGTCACTCCCGGAGTAGCAGACCTTGTTTTATTAGATCAAGAGACAATGTAGATAAATATGTATAAATTTAGAGTATGAGTAAACCAATTAACGAATTACGTTGTGACACGTTATATGCAGCCAATTTATAATAATTTTTGAAGTAGTCGTGTCACGTATTCGTCCTATGTGCAATGTGTGTAGTTGTGTACCCACAACTACACACATTGTAATATTATCCTAATGTACAAAACAATTAAAATTCCTCGACTTTTACCTCGTACAAAACGTAAACCTTATATAACAAGATACGTTATCTAAACAGTGCATTTTAAAGTAAATAACTTTTTTTCTTTCTCTACGAAATGAAGATGACAAACAATTGTAGTATCATTATTATCAAAAAATACAAAGATAGTGACACGATAAAATATTTGAAGCTTGTGATCAGCTGTTTCTACCCAACTACCTACAAACTCGTTGGCAAGACATTCATTTTGTGGTATCGAATTAAGAATTGATTTGTTTAAACTGTCGCCGAGCTTAGTATATATCATCCTGCGATATTTTGTTTTTATCGACATTATTGAAATTTCTTTATCACATCACTAAAATAGTTATCTTTTGAGAGGTTGCCAAATTGTTTTTTGCTGCCAATTTTTTTTCTTATTATCTATGGTTCAATAACTTAGGTAACACGCGACCAATAAGTTTACTATCAATATGTTTAATATTTTTTACTATAATGGTAGACAAAAACAAGCTCATGTGTTGTCATCCAATACAGGAATAATTCCTGAGACACAGAGTAGGGCTGGTGCGGCGGCAAATTCGGCGGAGCAGCACAAGCGGCGCAAATATGCTAACCTCGGCAGAGGTGACATATTTGAGCCGTTTGGTGTTGAGACATTGGGTCCGTGGGGACCAGGAGCTCATCATCTTTTCAAAAACATATCCGAGCGCCTGGACGACGCGACGCGTGATCAAAATGCTGGCGTTTATTTGGCTCAACGCATAAGCATTGCCATCCAGCGTGGCAATGCCGCCAGCATGCTGGGTACGCTGCCGACTGGTAGTGGGTTTGAGCATTTGGTTTGTCTCTAGACTTTCATCGGTCTGGATACGATCCTTTTGTTTTTTGTTGTGTAGTAGGCTAAGTAGTCTTTGTAATTTGTTGTAGTTAATAAAGGCTTATGCCTATAAAAAAAAAACAATACATAATTGCGAATAAGTGGAAGAGAGAATGAATGCAGACACTCACTAGTCTCACGTAATTACCAGATAAATATATTTTTAGAAATATTACACGAGGTTAACAGGAGGTAGAAAAGAGGATAGTCACTAATCTAGCATATTCTAAGTGAACCGTGAAAACATCATTGGAAAATAGTGGTATTCCCGTTTGAGCACCAATTCTTGAGCACCTAGCATATTCCCAAAATAGCACCAATCAACAGTTTTTCTTGGTGCTATTATGGAAAAACGTGACGGCTCATATTTCAAGAGAAATGTTGACCTAAGGAGAATCGTCTATTTGGACGTACGAGAAATGTTATATTGTTAGAATGTCACAAAGAAATGAGCGCCAATAAGTGATGTCCTGGATTTTCTATTTGTACTCTAAGTTCCAGGTACCGCCTAGTAGGCAGTACCACAGAATAAATAATAGTAATACGTACAGAAAGTTCACTCCGCAAAGGAATTGAAATAAATAAGGACTCTATCTACTAGGCAATAAAGTAGCGATCCAACTCGCACAGCGCTGGATACCGCTCGCTATATTCACCTAGATATAGCGCTCTCTTTCTATTACGTATGCTTAGTTACGTGCGACGAGGCTAGCGTGCGGGCGGCGACTGACTTCTGCCTTGCATTGTCCACCCGGACGGAGCGCCGGCCGAACATACCTAAACTGCGGAGTGACACCCCCCCTGCATTATAGTAATATCTTTTTGACTATCATGCAAAGTTGACGACATAAGTTTGAAAAGCGTCTAGCAAATTGTACCATACAAAATATAATAGTAGATTGTTATACAAGGAGCTAAAATAACTATATATTATTATATACGAGGTAGTTCTACAACCGAGCTTCAGCGAGGGAGTAAAAGAAACCGAGTTATAATGGGTTTTTAGCACCGGGTGTTAAACTCTACTTTTCACTATGATTGCGAAAAAATAAAATAATCAAAATACCAAAATAATTTCTTTGTGACTTTGATGGCAACGGGTAGTTTTTTTTTCTTATCCTTTCTCTCCCATCTGCAAATTAAGGTCTCGATTCTCGCTAGACAATGACATTTTCACTATTGTTAAATAAATTACGGCACTCAATTCAATTTTTAACTACTAGTAGAGAAAAATTGTAAAGATTTCACGCAATTCCTTTTTTTAAATTTCTTCTGTATCCGCAAGGCAATGCATGAGTTCTACCAAAGAGATCGCCACTTTTAGTTCCATTTTGTAAAATAAACTGTTTGTTTTTATTAAGCCTAATGAAGTAGTATTTAATTATTATTATTCTACTTATAAATAAAAACTTTTTCGTTATTGTAGGCTTGTTGGCGTAGGAGACAAAATTTAAAAAAAAACTTTTACCTCTAAAGCAAAATTTTACTTTACCTCCTAGAGCATGAAATGCTATTTTAGGCCCGCTCTGGAGCGCTATAATGACTAACTTTTTGAGCAAGAGGAGTGAAAAGTATATTTGTCTCACTATCATCATACAGTTTCGGAAAATAATTATGATATGGTGAGTGTTTTTTGTCGAGACTTAGATTCGAGTTCCAGTGGTAATCGTAGAATTAGAAGGTAGTTGTTTTGTTAGTTGTTAAGCCTTTGATGTTTTCGAACTTTTTTACAGTCACACGCATTTTTCAGTTGCTTGCATGCAACTGCACCGTAGGTAACATGGAGAGCTCGTTTCACATCACAATCACGGTAAATATTATAGAATACACCAACAAAAAACATACTATACCTAGTATGTTTAGTATATTTCTGTTATTTCTAGCTAGGTGCATCCTAGTCCCAATTCTAGAAAATAGTTTTGAGAATTTTCCAACAGTGGCGGGTTTGATGCTACCTCTCAAATTCGCTAAGTTTAATGACACACCTCGTATTGGACTTTCTAAGAAGCCGAGCAGTTCAGTTCCTAACATTCCTAAGAAGAGTTCGGACTACGCTCGGCAGTACCCTTTGAAGGCTAGAGCTCATAAGGAAAGAGACTGATGCAGTAAAATCTTTGTGATCTGGTCATCAAAACCAAAACAAGGACATCACATTGTACCTAAACTGTTACAAAAACTCGAATACTGAAATCATACAAAGGCGTCTATTTCATAGAAAAAAATAATTACTATAAATATCGTTACTGAAATCGAGTTAAAAACAAAACGTTGTTCAATTATTGGGTTTCACTGTTTTGTACATTACGAGCCAAACAAAATGACCGAGAGTCTAGGTGTATTCAAGTTGCGAGTGAATCGGTATTTACTAGCTAAGTAATATCCTTTATAGTAAAATTAAACACAAGCCCATTTTCGATTTAAAAATGTGCAATAGATGTTTGTAAAAAATGACTCAGGCTGTGTTGGATGTATTTGTATAATACAAGATAAAAGACAGGCAGAACTATGAAAACAGGTATACAAGTTAGTTTGACCTTATTCCACCCTCTTTGTTTACATTCGTTATATAAATCACTAGATCGTTACGTATTTTGTGAGTGTTAAACAAACAATTCGGACTAAAATAACCTTAGTTTGGAACATTCGTCCTGTTAGTGATGGCAGGCACGAAGCTGTAAGCATTTACTTAGCAAAACTAGAATAGGTACTGTAACACCCATCAGTGGTTCTGGATATGAGAGTAGAAATATTTTGAACAGGAACTTTTACTTGTGTAAAGTACTAAATACTCCGAAAAGGATTTCTATAATGTTGATAACTAACTCTCCAGGTTCCGATAACATTTATTCTGCATAGAAATCATATTAATACTGTACCTTTGCGAAAGTTTACTGCTCGATACATTTTTCATGAAACGGTAAGTAAACTGATGAAATTTGGCTGGCATGGCGGTAGAAATTAATTTTGAATTAGTGTCTTTTTTAATGACTTAGTCACAGCTCTTGTTGATTGTTATATAGTACCTACTTAGGTAGAAAAAGTAGTACAATCATAGACCTATAAGTACAATAGATCCTGTATTTGAAAAAAACAGCTCTTTAATTTTGTTCGAAGACTAACCTAGACTGCACTAGTTTTGATGAAGGCTAAGCTTCCTTTTTAGTTTTCGTCCTACTAGGTATATCGATTTCATATACGATTTAATGGACGTAAATTATTAATTTATTTGCAATACGAACTATCATGAGAAAATTAAAGTATGATACCTTCAATAAAAAATATATTATATATAAATATTACAATACAATACAAAATAATTAGGACATTATACTATTGATAAGGAACACCTACGTTGTTTATTAATTTAGTCTATTTGGGCAGCTGTCAAAAAAAGGACTATATAAATGGCGCAAATATTTGGTACCCCACTGTACGGTATGACTCTACCTTCAATAAAAATATATATAATTATAAATATTAGGACATTTTACTAATGATATGGAACACCTACGTTGTCTATTAAATTAGTCTATTTTGGCAGCTGTCATAAAAAGGACGATATAAATGGCCCAAATATTTGGTACCCACTGTACGGTATGACTCTACCTTCAATAAAAAAAACATATATACAATGTGTAACAAAAAGGTTCAACAATACGGAGGGGCATGTATGTACTCATCATTATTAATAACTTTTACTATGAGGACCACCCTGAAATCACGAAAATAAAATCTTCTGTTCCATACAAATAGTTCATTGATCTGTAAAATGTACGGAACAGTTGATTTTATTTTCGCGATTTCAGGGTTGACCCCATAGTAAAAGTTATTCATAATGATGATTACATACCTACATGCCCTTCCGTATTGTTGAACCTTTCTGTTACACATTGTGTATATAAATATTAGGACATTTTACTATTGATATGGAATACCCACGTTGTCTATTAAATTAGTCTAGGTATATTGGCAGCTGCCAAAAAAAGGAAAATATAAATGGCCCAAATATTTGGTACCCACTGTACGGTATGACTGAAGCGGACACTTGCTAGGTACATAGTTTCGCCAAATAAACGTAGGTAGTTACCTAAAATATTTAGACTCTTACAAGTCATGAGAGAAATTGTTCAAGTAAATTGGCGAAATGTCTGGTAGGTCTATAGGTATCTAATAAGATACCAACTTACAGGAAGGGATTAGGGGCATCCCTTAAGAGCATCCACCATTTCCAATTTAATACCGATTTTGAAAATTCCTAACCGTGTACCTAGGTAGATTGGCTCTAGGTACCTATTTAATGGGTGCTACATTTTTCATATTATATATACATATTGAGATAATGTAAACCTACTTATGAGTGGAATAATTTCTAATCAAGGTAGGTAGGTATGTTTTGTCCAATGCTGGCCAAGCAACGGCCAAAAGCTAGTTTAGAAGAAAATCTTCCACACATCTAAATGATGTTTTTTTAGGTACCCTACCCCTACCTACTTAGGTATAATGATACCTAATGTATTTAATTTAGTCTAGTATACGTACCTATATATTTATTTGATGAAAGCGTAAAACTAGCTATTGACCTAATAAAATGAGGTCAGCGACAGAAAAAGTTACGAAAAATTTATAGTCAGACCTAATTCAGTACCTACCAGGAAATTACATTTCATTTGCACACGCTACCAGTCCGTACTTATACATAATGCACATGCAGACTGCAAAGTAGCCAACACATAACAAATACAAACTTCTACAAACTAACTGAACAAAACGGAGCCTCTATATCCGTGGATATTTATAGTTATGGCGTAAGCTACAGCGTAAACTATACGTGATGATTTATAAAACGCATCAGCCTTAGACGCTATGAACATCTCCAAAATGTTGTTCCAAAATCGACCGGTTGGACTGGGGCACGCAAGCGCGGCGTCCTCCTTGGCTCCGTCCCGTACGAACCTCGAACTCGGTACCCCAAAAATGCTTAACAATAATTGCGCCAGCGAGTTCGCGGATAGCTAGTGGATCGCGCAGCAGCTCACCTGTTGCCAGCAGTCCTCCAGGGTCAGCTTCAGCTCGAAGTAGCCGGTATCGGTGACGTACTCCAGCTCGCGGAAAAGATTGCCGCTCGGCAACACGTCCATCGTGCTTACATGCGACGATGATTGAAACTAGCGACACGACCGCACGTCACGAACAAGCTGCGGAACGCGGTCGACTGACTCGCGATCAGATCAGCGCCAGGGCTGCCAACTAGATACCACGGATTGGTGCTAAATGGCATCTAAAAAGTGCTACATTGCTACATCGTCAAATAATTTATTTATTTATTCAATAATTTATTTATCTGATTAGTTTGTTTAAATATATACTTTATTTATAAAAAAATACGTTCTCTACTAATTAGTACCTAATAAAAATGGCTATGGATCAGTCACATTTATTAACACAGTCATACACTATAGTCAAAATATTTTAATATAAAATGACAAATATTAATTTATAAAAGTTAAACATTATCCAAATTCAATTAAAACAAATAATTTAAAAACAAGTTAGAAAAAATAATACGCCTGCTAAGCGACTTTCATTTGTTTGATAAAGATTTACCCATTTATATTATTCCATTTATTTATTCCGTACATGTTCTGTTGATTATTATTATTATTATTTTTTTGGAATTGGTTTGGGTTTGGCCACATATTTTTTTTTTCTTTCTTGTAAATGATGTATTTTTAGAATGTTAACATAATGTGGATCTTTTTACTATGAACTAACACTGAAAATAAATTATTTGAATTTGAATATTATTGACTTAAACATTATCCAAATTCAATTAAAACAAATAATTTAAAAACAAGTTACAAAAAATAATACCCCAGCTAAGCGACTTTCAATTGTTTGATAAAGATTTACCATTTATTTATTCCGTACATGTTCTGTTGATTATTATTATTATTTTTGGAATTTGTTTCCGTTTGACAACTTTATTATTATTATTATATTTTATACTTGTTAATGATATATTTTTAGAATGTTAACTTAATGTGTTTTTTATAATGGACTAAATCTGAAAATAAATAATTTGAATTTGAATTATTGCATGAAATAAAATTGACACTGTCATATTTACATATTTCTTATGTTACAGTGGACGGCTTATCTCTCAATTAATTCAATTTCAGATATAGGCACAACTATAGTGTATACTTAAGAACGTTATATATAGTTCATATTATAATTCTGACACTGCTACTGGTATGAACAGGTGGTGATGCTTACCACCGACAAACGTGTCGCTCGTCTCGGCTCTCCATTTCATAAAAAAAATAATGCCGTATATCGTTGGTTATATAATAAAATTAGCTCGATACTTAGTAGTGAATACAGGGTTAGTTCTAATCAGTTAGCATCCTTTTATGGCTTTATTATTTACATCAAATCAAACAAGTTTTACTATGGGGCCAACACTGAAATATCGAAAAAATATCAGCTGTTTCAAACAAAAACTTCATCGACCTTGGGCAAAATGTATAGAACAGCGTTTTCATTGTTGGCCCCATAATTAAAGTTGTTTGTTTTGATGTACAGAATATTCCCTTAAAAGGATGCTAACTGATTAGAACTAACTCTGTATATTATTACAATTCAGTGCTATACGTAAGAAAATGCTAGATCTAGCACATTAATTACTAAGTAGGCAACACTGGACGCCGCACCGCTCCGCACCGCCACCGCCGCACCGCGTCCTCCAGTTCCCTTCCCTGCAAGCAAGCCTGTCCGTCCCGCACGCAACTCAACTTATAGATAACGGAATACGAGTAGCTATGTATTCCTTTCCCTTTTCCTGTATCCTGTACTTATTGTATAATACCGTGTTGTGCTGTAACTTGTAGTAGTATGCAAGCACTACTCTGTTTCGGTTTTAAGGCAAATGTTACCAGAGAAATAACTGGGCATGTCGAGATTTGACATCGAATATCTCACGGGGACGAGCGCAGTGCAGTACAGGATTTGTACGCAGGTTCAGAATTCTGGCACGTCACTCTAATGTTAAGGGCAGGCGTTAGGGCAGTAAGTAAGTAAGTTCGAATAATAATGGTACTCTCCAATGGATCAAGGGGCACAGTGTATCCAGAGGCAACGATGCGGCCGATGAGCTGGCGCGGAAGGGCTCGAGCAGGCGCCCTGTAGGACCCGGACCGATGATCCCTCTACCGTTCACCCAAATCAGATCCTGGATCCGCAAACGTATTTTTAGACTACATAAAGAATACTGGGCAAGTACCGAGGGGTGCAGACAGTCAAAGGCAGCCTTCCCGGAGTTAAATCCGAGATACTCCCGAAGGCTGCTGAACCTCAAACGTGACAAGTTCCGACGATTAGTTGGAGTCGTCACCGGATACTGCTCACTAAACAAACACCTTTTTAACATTGGGGTTACAGATAGCCCTCTATGCCGAGGATGCATGGAGGGAGAAGAAACGGCCGCGCACATGCTGCTTGAATGCAGCAGCGTGGCACACCAACGGACAACGATCTTCGGGTCACCGAGGATGCTCCGGGAGGCCTGCGCCGGCGTCAGCGTGCTGCTGGCGTTCCGCGGAGACACCGGGTGGCTGGACTAGCTGCACCTGGACTACGCACCGAGAGCCCGTGAGGGGCATGTCGTGCGGAGATAGCCCGCGCACCAAGTAACAAGGCGTTAGGGCAGGGTGCTTAGTTACCACAAGGCGACCGGCTCACTCGTCTCGTCTCTAATTTGCATTAAAAAGAGTAAAAACAAGGCGTGAGCGTGGATTCGTAGACCCAGGACTCACAGGTTTAAAACCTGTTTTGTGATACTTTTCAAACAAGTACTTCGCAGCGATCTGAGACCTCACGAGTCACTATACCTATAAATAAAAATGAAAAACCCCATATAGATACCTCAAATCCCTTTATAATAAATTTGGCTAATTAGAATTCATTTTGGCAAATTCGAACTTGATTAGTATTTGCAGAAATACTTGCTTACAAATTTTCATAATGTTCGATTCAATGGTTGGCAAGTTATCGTCGAACAAAAATATGATTTATGCCATATTCGTCCCGAGTCTTGGGCCCACGACATTAAAAAGTATTTTGTTCGTCCCCCATGATAATATTTGCCTTTGTTTGTTCCGCATACCTAAATTATTGTTTGTACAGTTACTCGTAGTACATACAAAACCCGATCTGCCCCAGCCCAGTAGACTCCGAGACTTTCGCTTCGCTCAGTCAATTTTTGGCAGCAGTTCATCATCATCATCAGCCAGAAAACGTCCACTGCTGGACGAAAGCCACCCCCTTAATAGGGAGGGGTTGCCATAATCCCCACGCTTAAATAGGCAGGCGGCTTGGAGATCGCAGAATGTTCACCACCGATAACAAAGACGACGCTGCTGCCCGTCCTCCGGTGGTTCTGTATGCATGTTTAGGACCTACCCAGGTCGGCAGCAGTCATTAAGCTAATCACATATTTTTTTTCGCTTGATATAAATCCGAGTTTAGCTACAAAAGCGGTTAAATTTAAGGTTAATAAACCATAACCCAAAGGGTTAACGGGACCCTGCGTAGGCTTAATAGTACCTCTACCTATGTAGTACTAACCCCACGCTGTCTGTCTAGTTGCTCCATTAATGGTTCGCCGCATTAGAGCCTTATAAGTATTTTAAGTTATCATAGCGAATTAAAGTCGAAGTCAAAGTCAAATTACCTATTAATGTGTCAAAACCGTCACACACGACGAAGATGCTGTAATGTTTGCTACAGAGAAATTTATAGGTTTGCTATAATGTTTAATTTCATCTCAGAACATGTTTCAACATCGCTACTCATACAAGCTGTCAAAAAACAAATGCCGGTGATAATTTATATATTTTAAAATTGTATGGCGAGCAATATTATAGCATCTTCGTCGTGTGTGACGGCCGTCACGCTTTTTACACGACTGCCCAATAAAAGGAGAGTTATGTTTTCAGGGTTCATGTTTGCCTAATATAAGTATGTCTATGTGAATTTCTTTATTTCACCATAAATTGTCTTCTGAATGCCTGAACAGATTTGTATGTACCTATAGTAATATGTAAAATCCTTACATCATCCCGTGTGACAATGTTTTTTTTTAAATAATTTATTGGTGGGGCAGTCATGTTTTTTTTTTAATTATTGCTTGTTTTATTATTTTTAATGAAGTGGTTATAAACATAAGATTTTAAATTATTGTATAGAATAAAAAAAAAAAAAAAAGAACAACATCAATATTCGTCCTTCTTGGGCAGCCGTTTAAAAAATTAAGCGCCGACGAGAAACCTGTTCTTGTTTTGTCTGTCAGTGTCTGTCATACAAATGGCAGGCACTCAGTGTGATTATAATGGAACTCTAAAATCCGGCTTAGTTAAATTTTATTCGTTAAAAACGGATCCCAAACTAAATTAAATAAAACATTATTTTAAAATAAGAATACTAACGGTCTTACTTAAAAACGTCACTCAAACTTAATCACTGCTTATGATGCTCTGAATCTAACAACTTCTCACTGACGTGAAGTGTCACGTGCAAGAACAAGATAGAGAAGTTTAAGCACTGATTAAATGTAAGCGACGTTTTCTTTTTAGCTATAACCAATGATATTATATGTTTGTGGTTATGTTTGTTATGTTTTTGTTTGTTTGTTGTCTATAACCATTAAACATAGACGGGATGTACAATAAACTTCTTCAAAGCAGTGAGTTGAAATAAACATCTTAGTTTCAAAGGCCGGCAAAGGCTTCATACTCGTAGTGTACCGGGAATTGCTAGGAGTATTTCCGCTAACTACTAGATTGGCGAATTGAATTACTTTACACTGACGGATGGATTTATTTACTTCCTAGGAAATAGATTTTCCGCTTTGCTGTGCTACCCGTAGAAGTGGATTAATGTCGACAGCGCCTCCTAGGCAAACACCCTCGTCGGCGCTTTTACAGCGGCCTTATATAAAATATAAAATAAATTCTGTGGGATCAGCTGCATCATTTAAATTCATTCGGGTATTATTCCAGCTATTTTTTTCTGTTGTACCCTGCACTGGTATATAGCTATGTAGCTTTCACATTTTTTCGGTCCGAGGGTCCAAAAATATACTTGTATATAATAAAATTATTTTCATAAAAGTCGGTCATAAACCTGGAGTACAAAATTTTTGAAACTTGTGTCGCTGTCCACCAGTGGTCCACCAGTGGTCCACTAATGGACCACGCAGGTGGTGGACAACGGGAATAATCGCTTTATCTTCAACCGCATGGTTGCTTCACCTACAGGTTAGTTAGTGGCCAAACGCAGTTTTATACAGGGTTTAGTTCTAATCAGTTAGCATCCTTTTATGGGCATTTTCTGTACATAAAAACAAACAAATTTTACTATGGTACCAACATTGAAATCGCGAACAACTTGAAGCTACTTGAAGCTTGCTTACTTGCTAGCTTACTTGAATCTAAATCTAAACTGGCTAAGTACCAACAAACTTGTAATCCTCAATAAGGTCAGGCAGCACTTCACCCGGGGCAACTACTTCACCTGTATCAGGCACAAGTATGTTCACGTGTGGAGGACTATAGCCATCTTTTTGACGGAGCGGCCAAGAACCAACTAGACCGGGCGCGTGCTGTAAGGCTAATTGGAGATAGCAAGTTAGTAGAGAAAAATTGCTAAGCCTCGAGCGCCGTTGTAAAGTAGCATAATTTAAGGTTAAATTTCGGCGAGTGTTCACAAGAGCTTCATGATCTTATTCCACCTTCTCCCTTTCACTACAGGACAAGTAGAACTAGAAGAACGGAACACTACCACCCGTTCCTCGTGGACATTCCAAAAATCCACAAGCATTATGTTTGGCTCCCCTTTCTTGATTCGTACTTACTTTACAAGAATGGAACTCACTGCCGTCTTCTCTATTTCCAGAGATCTAAAATCTGGGCCTCTTTAAGGCTATTGTGAATAGATTTCTCCTAAATCGACGTGTTCCACCGTTCCACCCTCAGCTACACCGTCATATACAAATAAAACTAAAAGATTCGGCTTTACTCTGTGACTGTACTAATAATGACATTGGGCTGTGGGTCCAGTCGACCTATTCAAAATGTGATTGGGTTGTGTGATACCGCGGGTTCATTTCAAGTGGATCCAGTAGACCAAAGACTCGGAGTTGGTGGCCAAACAATTCAGGTGAAAAAAAACGATTAAACAATTAAAAAGTTGCCATTTAATGATGAACCACATATCATCGCGCTTCGTTTTGGAAGCCTTTGATCATCTATCTACCTGGAAACTATATTATTAAGCAGCTCGAGATTTTCGTAACTACCTCAAACTACCAGTGTGCTAAAATATGCGACTACAGCGCCACGTGCGACGTGTGATGGACAAATTAATTTGACCTATTTCTAGCTTCACCCAAGGTGGTGAAGCTGGAAATGCAATAAAACTTTACTTTGCTTGAGCATTAAGAAGTACAAGAAAATTTTCATAGATGGCGTTAGTTGTCACAAAACTAACTTTAACGTGCTTTAACGGCTGCCTAGAGAGCTGACTCCTCCAAGATTCCCATTTTATGTTTTATTGGAGCCAAATTGAGTTCAGGTCTTCTATGTAGGATGTAGATCATTTGAATTTGCGAAAATTACGTTCTACGTGTAAATAGTAAAATCTATAGAGAAAAGTATTTTATGCTCGCCAGGGTCATAGTTTTCATCACTTTCATTCGCTGAAAATCAAGAGCGCTACTTTACCATTCTCTTCGGCGTAGGGTCATAGAAAAGATAACAATAATTGTGTTTGCCACCCACTTCAATTCCTTCAATCCACCACCTAGTTTTTCATCCATTTCAATGAGTCTGTGGAAACAGACAAAACTTTTCGTAGATGGCGCCAGCAGCGGTCCAGATATGGCAAAATCTCGTTACTTTATATCTATCCGCTTTTGATGAGGCCGTTGTCGATAAATACTGATTACAGTGCCTTGTCTTAAGAATCTATGTAGCTGCTGACGGCCCGAAAATATATGTATGTAAGATGTAATTTTTTTTGGCACGTACCTAGACTATGGTCTGTGGAGAGCAGAAAAAAAAAAGTTAGCCTATTGCAACGAAAACGGTGAAGGTGTTTGATATTAGGTCTACGTAAATATAATTTCTCATCACATCAAAATCAATCACATCAAATTGGTATTAAACATTTCAATAAGTTTTCTCTGGTACCTACATAAGATAAGGTATATAGAGGGTAAGGTTTTCCATGCGCAGGTGACTTAAGATTAGTTAAAATTTCACGTACCTTCGTGTACCAACCAGAATAAAATGCCAAACGCCAATATGCCAAATGTCTTTAGCTATACATTCACCAATCATAGCTTGTTACAATTTTTGGTTGCAAAATGGGACGCAACCATTTCGTTACCAAAAATTCGGGATAGAGACGAAATGGCTCTCATTATTTTAAAATTAAAAAAGTATTGTGACATTTAGTGCAAGTTAAAAACATTATATATTACGTCACAAAACTAATTATTACTAAATGCAAACCGGTAACTATTACCTAAATGTATCGATAACCATATCGATAGCTTAATATCGATAGCGTCAATCTCTATGTTTTTTACTTGATTGATGACGTATAATCGTGTACTTATACTGTAAAATGCAGATTTACTATACTCAGATTCTAGTAAACATTTTCTGCTCAGATTCTTAATTAAAAGGACTAAACTGACATTTCGAGTGTTGCTACTTTTTGGCAAAATTTAAATAGTGCTGAGATAAAAATATTATGTTTATTAACATATGTTAAGAACCTTAATCTTTTTATTAACTTATGAAGTTATGTTAACAAACTTAATAAAGTCACACCCATGAACTATTTCTATTTTATATTAGTCTTTGTAAAAGGTGTAGTTCCTTACTTATGTAAGATTTCAATCTTTCCAAGGTTCTAAATCATGAAAATAATGTTACATATCCGTGTAGCAATTTATAGTATTTTTTTTACACAATATGTTTTCCCTTTTCTACCTGCACTTCCACTGGCAGCACTTTAAATGTATAACGGCACTTAATAATTATTTAATAATTGTTTTGAACGATATGTACTTAACAATATCCATCACTACGGTTTTTAGCAGGCAGCATTAGTTTGAAAAGTGACATTTCAATCTGTCAGTTTAGTCCGTTTGTTTTTTTTTCTTAGTTATTGGCATCGCACGTTGTGCATTCTGCCAGTGTCAAGTTTATGAATTTTCAAGTTTATATATTAAAACCAAGTCAAATATGTCATGAATCACAGTTAGTCACAAGAAATTAGTCATAGTCGAGTCCAAGTCTTGCCCTAGTAAAGTTGTGGCGACTTTACTATAAGCTTCTACGGAGTTTTGAAAACGACACGAAAAGACATGTTTCACCACATTATATCACTTGCCCACACTCGTGCATGTAATTCGACACTCAATGAATAAAACACCACCATTTTTAATCATTAAATCGCGATAAATCACAAGTTTCAGAAAATAATAGAATGCAACGACATGATTTTTCCGTGTTCCCGCCAAAAACTCCGTTTGATTATGAATACGAGTATATAGGTAAAATGTTAACTTCAGGTTATACGAGGTGGTCATAAAAGTCATGGTAAATAAATTAACTGCTTAAAATAAACTTAAATATGAGAAATCTTCTTAAAATAGTACAATGAACTAATTCATTATAATTGAACCAGCAGCCACTCACCGGACAATGGAGAGATCTCTACTATCAGACCCTGCAGCATGTCTAAGTCATGGTAAATAAATTAACAGCTTAATATAAACTTAAATATGAAAAATCTTCTTAAAATAGTACAATGAATTAATTAATTATAATTAAACCAGCAGCCACTCAACGGGTAATGGAGAGATCTCTACTATCAGACCCTGCAGCATGTCTAAGTCATGGTAAATAAATTAACAGCTTAAAATAAACTTAAATATGAAAAATCTTCTTAAAATAGTACAATGAATTAATTAATTATAATTAAACCAGCAGCCACTCAACGGGCAATGGAGAGATCTCTACTATCAGACCCTGCAGCATGTCTAAGTCATGGTAAATAAATTAACAGCTTAAAATAAACTTAAATATGAAAAATCTTCTTAAAATAGTACAATGAATTAATTAATTATAATTAAACCAGCAGCCACTCATCGGGCAATGGAGAGATCTCTACTACCAGACCCTGCAGCATGTCTAAGTCATGGTAAATAAATTAACAGCTTAAAATAAACTTAAATATGAGAAATTTTCTTAAAATAGTACAATCTATTAATTAATTATAATTAAACCAGCAGCCACTCATCGGGCAATGGAGAGATCTCTACTACCAGACCCTGCAGCATGTCTAAGTCATGGTAAATAAATTAACAGCTTAAAATAAACTTAAATATGAGAAATCTTCTTAAAATAGTACAATGAATTAATTCATTATAATTAAACCAGCAGCCACTCAACGGGCAATGGAGAGATCTCTACTATCAGACCCTGCAGCATGTCTAAGTCATGGTAAATAAATTAACAGCTTAAAATAAACTTAAATATGAAAAATCTTCTTAAAATAGTACAATGAATTAATTAATTATAATTAAACCAGCAGCCACTCATCGGGCAATGGAGAGATCTCTACTACCAGACCCTGCAGCATGTCTAAGTCATGGTAAATAAATTAACAGCTTAAAATAAACTTAAATATGAGAAATTTTCTTAAAATAGTACAATCTATTAATTAATTATAATTAAACCAGCAGCCACTCATCGGGCAATGGAGAGATCTCTACTACCAGACCCTGCAGCATGTCTAAGTCATGGTAAATAAATTAACAGCTTAAAATAAACTTAAATATGAGAAATCTTCTTAAAATAGTACAATGAATTAATTCATTATAATTAAACCAGCAGCCACTCAACGGGCAATGGAGAGATCTCTACTATCAGACCCTGCAGCATATCTAAGTCATGGTAAATAAATTAACAGCTTAAAATAAACTTAAATATGAGAAATCGTCTTAAAATAGTACAATGAACTAATTCATTATAATTAAAAAAGAAGCCACTCAACGGGCATGGAGAGATCTCTACTATCAGACCCTGCAGCATCTCTAACCATGGTGAAAACAACGTTGACTTGTGTACTTGCTTGTCTTATCGGAATTATGCACTGACCTCTATGCGTACTTGTATACTAGAGGTCAGTGGTATTATGCGAGTTCAATCCATCTTTACCTAAAGATGGCGCTATTTCTTTTTTACTGGAAATGTTTTTTTACGTCGTAGGAAGCACTGTCCATGCCAAAAGTACGTCAATCCGTTGTATTGTTGCTGTGCAACCATAATTATTGGTAGAAGTTGTTAGCGAACAAATTTCTTAATTTCCAAGTTCCCTTCTACGGCGTTTGGCTGAATCGTAGATTTTTTCAATTGCTTTGTGATTAAACAGGTGCACTTGGTTGCTGTTGGACCGACATTTTCTTTATTCTGTTCTGCTATTTGGCGTTCTAAAATTGCATTTTCACGTTCTAGCAACATTTTCTCCCGAATCAGAGCTCTCTTTGACAGCTCAGCGTTGGATATGCGCTGCCATAGTTTGGTAACTCCACATGTTGACACTAATGTATCATATATCATAGGATCATCATCAGGGTGCATCCGCGGGTGTATTCTTATCGATTCTTGCGGTATTTCGGATCCGTATGGCAAGATTTTTTCACGTTGTGTTTCATACTTCCTGCACTGAGCCGCCATACGCAGTATTTTTTCACACTTTTTTTTACCAGCTTCAATCCATTCAACGGCTTCGTCTGAATCTTTGACTAATATAGATATCTTCTTCACGTCAATTTCCACGCCACGTCCCATAGACTTTTTCAGTCGAATACAAGCGTCTCGGTGTCTATTGCGACGGTCTCGGTAACCGGCTTGCTTTTCGCCGGTTTCGTATAATACCAATTCTTCTTGAAGGCGTTTTATTATCTTTTCGCTGAGGATTAATTTCTTAGCTTGGGCTGCAATGATATCAGCCATCCTCTGCTCTTTTTTACGCAACAGTCGCAATTGCTTCTGATTCTCTCTAGTCTTGGTAATGTAACTTCTGAGCGTCACTTTGTAGTCCTCCCACAAAAAACAGTAGTTGCCTTCCAGAATAGCGCTAAGAGTATCGCGTATTTCATTATAGGTGCTCGAGTCTTCTTCTGTCCTCACCACATTATCACCGTGAGTGTTCCATGCAATGCTATCAGCAGCTCTGTGACTAGTATAAAGCAGCAAATTTAAATGTCTTTCCGCTTTTTTGTGAGCTTCCAAGTAATAGGCTAGTTCATCTTTGGCAAATTGGAGCAAATCTGCAGTGTACATATCATTTTTCTTACACATATTTTCTAAATCTGATAAAAAAGTATGAATAATGTTATCGGTTATTACGCAAAAGTTTCCAAGTGTTCGAGAGTACTGATCATTTGCAATATCTCTTAAATAAACGAAGTGGGCAATTAGACCATCTTTTTTGTCAAAAGCTCGTTCAAAAGTATGCCACATGACTTCTATCTGTTGTCTGTATACGGGTAATTTGAAAGCAAGCATCGCGCCTCGCATATTTTCTTCGATAGTATATTTACATAGCAAATGAGCAGCTATTTCGCGATCCAGTTCATCACGCTTACGCTGTTTCTTAGTTTCAGCAACACGTCGCTTCTTATCAAGTCTTTTTTGCAGCTTTCTCGCCATTTTCTCCAGTTTTGTAAGTCCCATATTTTCCTACACTATTCGACAAGCACCCTTACGGAAATCTTGATCTAGTACAGCTAGATATTTAGCCAGGGATTTGCTATTTTACCAATTATGGAAAACAAGTACAGTTATTTTTATTCATCATCATCATTCAACTGTTTGTTTATAATCTTCATTTTCTGTAATATTTTACATAAATCTATGTGTTTTTGATGTAGTGATAAACATCTTCAATGATCTTGATGAAAACAAGATAGAATTACTCGTTAACTCTTTTAAGAAAACGTTCTAGACCTTTATGTACACAAGTATAACACGACTTTGACTACAACGAACCAAACAAAGCACGACTTGGCACGACTTATTACTTATGAAGAGACTTCAAGCCAACTTCAAGCTCGTCTGTCACTTTACTTTATATGTCTTGCCATGAAAAAGAAGAACGTTGTTTTCGACCTGTGACAATGTTAAAATACTGCAAAGGTTATCCACAAATGCTCAATAGTTCCCACGCATGAGAGCTATAATTAAATCATCCAAGCCACGCACAGATAAATATAATACAATGCTAGTAGTCACACGTAAAGTCCCATGTACTTTTGACTTAGAGGCTGTTATTATAATAGATCGATCTTGGAGGATCTACCTCTCTCTCTATAGTCAAGGAGATCGATGCTTAGAGCAGTCAGCGAGTCAGCAGAATTTTTAATATAATATCGAAGATAGAGTACCTATAAAAGATATAGATTTGTGTATTTATTTATTTTAATATTCATACAAATTTTATTTTTAATATTCTTTTGGTTATTCAACAACAACAAAATACATATTACCGTAAAACCTTACAACTTTGCTCAAATTTCATTTTATGAATTTATTCAGTGTTGAATGTTTCATTTCATAATATCATTGATATTAATTCGTGTTCTAGCTAAATCGTCGGTTAATGTATTGCTTTTGTTATCAAAATATAAGCTGCCAAATTGGTTTCCTGGCCAACCCGTGTAGATGCCCGAGGGATCGGAGAGTTAACATTCTCACGGCAAGCATTATACAATAATAATACAGAAAACGTCCACTACTGGACGAAGGCTTAGAAGGATCATGGCCATGATAGGAACGACTAGTGAAGTCTATTTTTTATTATGAAAACAACATATACGCTTTTCTTTTCTGAAATCTTTATAATTTTCAGTTGTTTTGATTTATTCCAGTAATTTTGATTTAAAAACCAAACTATTAAACCGATTTTGTTAAAATTCATATGGAAACCAAAAAAAACATCAAAATTAATTCATAATATTTTTTGTAAATTTATGTTTAACTCTTAATAAATTTTTATAATTCCAAAATATACTTAAAACAATAAAATTAAGAACTATATACAAAACAAAATAGTAAAATTAAATACCTATCCTGAACTATCCAAAACTATAAACTACAAAAAAAATACATAGTCGAATTGAGAACCTCCTTTTTTGGAGTCGGTTGAAATAGGGTTAAAGTAAAATGGAGTGGAACGAATTACGTCAATGTACATACGAAACAGCTGGCAACAACGAAACCCTGATTATCTAACCCAAGCCTGGCTAATGTTACCAAATTAGGCCGTCGTAACCGGAAAACTATTTTAACTTATACTCGTAGATAACCGGAAAATCACAAACTATGATGTTCTACTTTCAAATAAATTATTACTAAACTAATGCCAAACACAAGATAGAACAAGATATAATATCCTATCTTTCACTATCCTATCCTATCATTTTGACATAAGGTAGTGTCATCATCCCGCTCCATGATAAGATCAAATCTTTGGTAAAGCTAGCGGCACGTAACTCTAGCGCTGAGCGAGGGGTACCTCTCTTTCACTCACCCCACCCTTACCCTATGCGAGAAAGAGAGTCACCGCTAGACTTACGTGCCGCTACTTATACAATCATCGATTTTGATTGAAACTACACAATATATTACGTAAGCGAAATTACAGGACTCGGTTTATGAGATTCGCTATCGAATGTCTCATATTGAAGACCGATGCAATGACTTTAGTTTTGTTGCGCGCAATCCTGCAATGATCATGGTCTGGCCTTTTCTTTTATCACGAAAAAGCGTCTCGTTTTTCTCATTGATACCATTAAAACCTATCAAATCCCAGATTTAAGCAGAATCTACGTCAGTTTATCTCATTTATAAATAGATAAGTACAATTTTACATTGTAAATAAATAAAGAAATAATGTCGTTGTGCAGCATATAAAAAGCTTGTGCTTACTCAATTAAAACATACCTACAATCTAATATTTTTAGAATAGTAAACAAAAGTACTTTTTAAATCCGGTTCTCTAAATCCAGCACCACAATACTGTTTTTGACGATCGTTATATTTGACACATAAATAATGTATATAATGTACTAGAGGTCGCCCGCGACTTCGTCCTGTACTGTGTACTGTATCCTGTGTAAATGTACTATCCAAATCCAAATTTTCGTGACTAAAAGTTCAAAAACAAAGGACTTCATACAATCTTCGCCCCCCTTTTTCACCCCCTTGGGGTCGAATTTCGAAAAATCCTTTCTTAGTACACCCCTCCGCATCGAGACGAATACACCCTCCAAATTTGAAGTCTGTACGACCAGCGGTTTGGGCTGTGTGTTGTCTGTCAGTCAGTCAGTCAGTCAGGACAGAGCCTTTTATTATATTAGATAATTCGATAAAATTCGGTATATTCTCAAATTCGTCTGAGTAAATTTGCTATACCGACACGTCAAATTTAGCGACATACAACGGTACTCGCGCGGCAGGTCCTGAACACTAGCTAGACTTTATAAACCGTACCGCAATTAACAACAAACCTTTCGGCCTTAGCTCAAATTCTAAGCGTACGCGTAGCTTCGCGGTCTTGCGCACTCGGCTCAAACTGGAGTCACAAGTGCACCTAGCGGGGTGTAGTGAACACCCGTTGCATTTCCGGGCACAGTGCAGTGAAAGTTTTCTCGTCTAATACAACAGTACCAAGGTAAAACTCGTTCTAATAAAACCGCAAATAAATTGCAAGCTGCTTGTCTTGTACAACGTTTTTGGCCAATTGGTTTCGGCGGTTTAAAAACACAAATAATATAATTACCACTATTAATTTAAAAAAATGCGATTTCTTCTTAAATGCTTTTTTTAATACAATCAAGTGACGAGACGAGCAAGACGTTCGCCTGGTGGGTAGTGACACTGCTGCCTGCTTTGCGGTTTTGCTTCGTTTTTTAATGCGATTTCTTTTTAAATGCTTTTTTTAATACAATCAAGTGACGAGACGAGCAAGACGTTCGCCTGGTGGGTAGTGACAGTGCTGCCTGCTTTGCGGTTTTGCTTCGATTTTTTTTATCTGTCTTCATAAAAAGAGAACGTTTTCAATTCGGTTGTATTTTTTGTGTTAAGTATATCAGAACTCATTTATAAACCATTTTTTTTTTCATGTTATATGTAATCAAATCTGTGGTTTGGTTATGCCATCCAATTATATGAAATAGCATATTTTGCTTTTCTGTATCTGTCTTTTTTTATATTTTGTTTTTTAATTTTCTGTGTGGTGTTTTAGAGTAAGTTTTTTTTGTAAAAATTTCTTCGTAATAATACTATCATTTCTTATTTTTTTAATTATCGACGTATTTTTTTACTATTAATGTATTTTTAATAATCTATGGAGTGCAGATTACGATATTGACATAAAATGTTTTATTTGAACTTTTTCATGAATAATTTTATTTCGATCGCCAATGTTTTACAAAAAATCACGATGATACGATTTTCGCAATAGTGTAATTTTTTGCAGCCTTATAGCTCAGTTGGTAGCGTGGTCTGCCTTCAGAGCTGTAGGGCGTGGTTTCGATCCCCACCCAGGGCAAGCATTTATGTGCTGGGCTCTGTTTTCACTCTTTGAAAAAGGTCACGGGATGTGATCGAAACTATAGTCGGAGTATCCGATTTAATTAAACGTGAGTATTCCCGTATAAATAAAACAAAAAAGATTTGCTTAGTTTGGGGATAGATGGCGCTGTGTGAAATTAATGTCCACCGATATTTATTTTACATCGACCGATATTTTCAAAGCTCTGTAGAGTTTATACCTAGAGGAAAAAATGCATCATAATTAAGCTGCGAAGATATACATACTGGGCTAGCAAGTTTTTTAATAATACTATTAGAAATGCGAAAGTTTGCGTGTTTGGAAGGATTTTGTTACCTACTTACTTTTCTGAAAGGATTTCATTTAATAATAATAATTCATCAACACCATAAAACGTATTATAGGCAGTAGCAGAATAAACAAAATAACATAACAATAACAAATAATAATAATACAAATACATAAACCACTATTCAGTAAGAAAAATCTGGATATTTGAACGAATATTATTATATTGTAAATTATTGTTTCTGCTTTTGTTGTTATTGTTTTATTGTCTGTTTGGAGGTAAACAGTGGAACTCTACGATGGCTTCTAGTAAACCCCTCGATTTTGGGCGTATTTTAAGATGATGAAGTTATTTAAAATCCTCTTACAAAACCTGGGCCTGGGTATGTCCTTAAACTGCAACGAGACCCACCGGAGGACGGGCAGCAGCGTCCTCTCGGTGGTGAGCATTCCGCGATCATCATTTGTTTACATAGTGAAGCTATTAGAAGCGGGTTTGAAAACACGACGCAAAGCCAGTTGCTGATAATTCGTAATCACCTAGCGTGTTTAAGTTCGCGTAATCAACTAGTAACAATATTATGTATGTTTTATGAATACATACCGGTATTATCACACGAAACGCAATGTTCTCTAAGCCTGCGGTAATACTAGTTGCTGAAAAAAAATAATTAAATAGACATGTCTACAAAAGACCTAGACTTTATAAAAAAGAAAAACTCAAGGGTCATTTTTTTTTTAATTCTATCTAGTGACGAGACGAGCAAGACGTTCGCCTGGTGGTAACGTCACGCCTACCACTAGCAATAGCAGTGCCAGAATTGTGAACTTGCGAACACAATCCTGCGCCGCACTGCACTGCGCTCGTCGCCCTGAGATATTAGATGTTAAATATCTTCATACCCAGTAATTTATCTGGTAACATTGCCCTTCAAACCGGAACACAGTAATGCTTGCACACTACTGCTTGCATATTATCCAGGAAGAAAATAGGGGAATACGTTTGTATGGAAAATAGCTTACCGGATTCCCTCTTAACTGGTTGATGATGGCGTAAAGTACTAAATATAATAAGTCAAAAAAGTATTTTATATAGTACCGTACACAAACGGAGTAGGGTCATTTTGTCTGTCTGTATGTCGTCGGTCCGATCACCGTATTAATTTATATAGGTAGATTAGGTAGTTTAAGCTTACTTATATTGCTAAAATGTCAATACAATTGTAACACTAGTTATAAGTTAATTTTTCCGTTGTGATCATCATGACTGTTATCATTTCTTTTGGTGTGTAATAAAGAGTTAATCTATCTATCTACTCGTACATACTCGTAGTAAATAGTAATGAATATCGATCGAGAGTCGATGTCTGCCTAAAAACTGCTATGCAGTTTGGCAGAGTTATAAATTGAGCTATATTATTATTCCTCTAAGAAATAAAAAGCTAAGCAGGACGCAGCTGCACGCACGTCGGGCTCTGTTTTCACTCTTTGAAAAAGGTCACCGGATGTGATCGAAACTATAGTCGGAGTATCCAATTTAATTAAACGTGAGTATTCCCGTATAAATAAAACAAAAAATATATAAAAGCTTGTTCAACGTATAGATAAACTGATTACAAAATAAATGACCGTACTGACCATAAATATCGTAATGGTGACCGTATCTCGAGATCCGTAATGAGAGAGAGAGCTAGATCCTCCAAGTCCGTAATAGATCCTATATCTATTACGGACTTGGAGGATCTAGCTCTATAGATAGCATAGATATAGCTGTAGAGATAGCCTCTCTGTTAGCAGGATGAAATGTTCACTGGTTTGTTATGCCTAAAAAGTACGAGAAAATTTGTTTTTAATTTTCCTAATTTTTGCAGCCATAGTAAGAAAACACCTGTTAAAAGATGAACACAACAAGAAGAAACGTTGATAAAATCGCAACGCGTGTTTGAAAATTTACTTGATAATGTATTTTACGTTTAGTATTCGTGATACCGCCAGTGGTACCAAGGTTACTTTTTCCTAAACGTGGTACTACAATTCCTTTTTCATAACCTTGGTTCAATGGAACTACGGTTATTGCGTTTAGTGTCCGTGGTATCCCCCAGACTTACCACCAATGGTACCACGTTTACTTTTTCCTAACCATAGTACCCCACCAGTAGAACAACAGTTACTTTTTCATAACCTTGGTACCTCAATGGAACCACGGTTATTTTCTCCAAAACCTGGTACCTACCACTGATTTGATAATTATAATTATGTTTATTACTAGTAGTCAATAATCTCACCGGCCCAACTGTCCTTCGACGATAGACTCGAGTCCAGGAGTGAAATTTTGAAAATGGCTGATAATGATTATGCTATATCTTTTTGCGATTTAAGGTTTCTATGAGTTAATCCAGGATAGTTATGACCTATAGACCTCTGTTCCGAATCTCACTTAAAACTGTAGAAACTTTACAGCGTGAAGAAGATTTACCCAAAAACTCACACACTCACTCACAAACGTTTGCATGACATTTTTGATATTACTGTGATTTTCACTTTACAGATGTGGCTGGCAGCGCTAGCACTTGTGCTAGTAGTTTGCTTATTCTTGTACCTGGACACGGTCAAACCAAAAAAGTACCCACCAGGCCCGCAATGGCTCCCTATCCTTGGCTGCGCCAACGAAATCTACAAACTACGGGAAAAGACTGGATACCTTTATAAAGCTGTGAAAGAGCTATCTACTGCTTGTAACAATACCCCGCTTCTCGGTCTCCGCATTGGTAAAGACCGGATCGTCATGGTAAACTCCTTAGAAGCAAACAAAGAAATGCTCTTCAATGAAGATATTGACGGCAGACCTAAGGGTATATTCTATCAAACTAGGACTTGGGGAGAAAGACGAGGCGTCCTTCTGACAGATGGAGAGCTGTGGAAAGAACAAAGAAGATTTCTGATAAAACATTTGAGGGAATTTGGTTTTGGGAGGAGAGGCATGGGTGACATCGCCCAATCAGAGGCGTACCACATGGTTAGTGATGTGATGGAAACCATCAACAGCAAGAACGGAATATCTGCCGAAATTGTGATGCACAATTTCTTCAACGTTTACGTTCTCAACACGCTTTGGACGATGATGGCTGGCATCAGATACAAGCCAAGCGAGCCTCAGATGATTGTTCTACAAACCTTACTGTTTGAGCTATTTGCTGCTGTAGACATGGTTGGTGCAGTATTTAGCCACTTTCCAGTTCTGGCGTTTATAGCACCGGTCAAATCAGGGTATCAAGAATTTATTAAGACTCATAAGAGAATTTGGAAGTTTTTGAGAGAAGAACTCGCAAGACATAAGGAAAATTTTGAACCAGAAAAAGAGGACAAAGATTTCATGGATGTATATATCAGGGTATTGCAAGGAAATGGGGAGGCGAATACTTACTCCGAAGGACAGCTGATAGCAATGTGTATGGATATGTTTATGGCGGGAACCGAAACAACAAGTAAAAGCATGAGCTTCTGCTTCAGCTACCTAGTAAGAGAACAAGAGGTACAAAGGAAAGCGCAGCAAGAGATAGATAGCGTGGTAGGAAAAGAACGATTACCCTGTATAGGTGATCGGCCGAAGTAAGTTTTTTTTGTATATAATTTGGTACTTTCCTAGCTATTTTTCTTTCCTAGCTATTGTGTAGGTTAGTCTAATAATTTTACTGATATAAAGCCGTTTCTAAATGTTAGTCCTTTATATCATACTAGAGGTCGCCCGCGACTTAGTCCGCGTACGGAAGAAATTCGGGCCGCTCCCAAAATTCTCCACTTTTAATCCCGAGCAAATTTTACCCCCGGGGGTAAAACCGGGGGGTCTGGGCAACCCCCCAGTTTGAGGGGTCGAACCGGGGGGTTGCCCAGACCCCCCACTTGAATAAACTACCCAAATATACATTTTCATCACTATAACTTCAAAAACAAAGAACTTTCCATACAATATCATACACTTCATACAAACGTGTCGCTTAGGGGTCGAATTTCACAAATCCTTTCTTAATACACCCCTACGCATTAAGACGAATACACCCTCCAAATTTAAAGTCTGTACGACCAGCGGTTTGGGTTGTGCATTGTCTGTCAGTTATAGTAATAAGTCAGGACAGAGCCTTTTATGTTTATTTTCAGTATGCCGTATACCGAAGCCATAGTCCACGAGTGTATACGTCACTTCATGGGACGCACATTTGGCGTCCCACATCGAGCTTTGAGGGATACAACTCTGGCTGGATTTAACATTCCTGAGGTATGGTTAAAGTAGAGTGAGTAAAAGTGAGGGTATACTTAACACGTTTTCGTCATTTAGGCTACTATCACATGGAATATGCGACACAGCCACAAAACGCCGCGCAAAACAAAACGCGGCGTTTGAGAAGCGGAAGCGCGCGACAGCCACTTATCTCGTGTGCGTGGAGTTCGTAAAAATTTATGAAAACTGGAGTCCGCAGCTCGATGGCGGTGTTTTGTGGCTGTGACTCGCTTTCCATTTGCGGCGCTAACAAGTAAATGAGCGCCAAATATGCAGTGATGCCTAGATACTGCAGTCGCATTACTTGCTACACTAAAATTCGTATAATTTTTAGAATAAATAAATACGGTTGTGTGGGACCATGATTATAGAATAATATCAGTTCAGCCAATATCATTGATGAGAACGTTGTTTAAAATGTAAGGTTTGGTACATCATTATGTAATCAAATTTAAATGTGCCATTTGCACTACCGGGTATTTATTATTATAGAAGAATACCTTTCTTCTGCGGTTTCTTAAAGTATAGTTATTGAAAATGATCGTTTTATGCAGTGGTCATAATTTCGAGAAGTAACTAGTAATTAAAAGAATTTTAAGAATTAGTAATTAAAAGAAGTGGTCATTTAAAGAAGTTGATATTTAAAAAAAAACATTTCGTGAAAGTACCTAGTCATTTTCAGAATAGGTCGTTTCTAAAAGTAGTAATTTTTAATGGTCCTAAACCGTCAAAATGATAAAATTGCCTCGAGAAAACAACTTTTAAGTAACATTACTTTCTTTTGTTTCAGGACACGATGGTAGTGAGCAACTTTACCAACACGTTGATGGACGAAAATCTCTTCCCTGATCCTTACACGTTCATTCCTGAAAGATTCCTTTCGAAGGGAAGAGTAGTCTTACCCGACCATTATTTCCCATTCGGGCTAGCTAAGCACAGATGTATGGGAGATGTTCTCGCTAAGTGCAACATCTTCGTGTTTACATCAACCATGCTGCAGAGGTTTTCGTTCCTACCAGTCCCTGGTGAACCTCCGCCTTCTTTGAAACACATTGATGGTGTCACGCCGTCTGCAGCCCCTTTCAAGGCTCTCGTAATGCCGAGGATCAATTTAGAGCATAAGATGTAAACGTGTATATTATGGAAGATTACTACTATGTCGTCGGCATTTCGTATGATTCTTCATTTAAGGGACAGAATGCTGCGCGCCGCTATCTCACTCGCGCATTTTTAACATTGTATTAAATAACAACAATAACAGCATATTATAACAAATAAGAATTAATGAAACAACAGACATATTTCTAAATAGTACACTGAGAATATTTATTTGCAGTATTAAAATATATGAATTCTGAAGTAGGTACATTATAACTTATATATTTAGAATAATCACAAACACTAATATTTCTGGTATAAATATTAATAAGGAACCCTCATCGTTTTGCCTACCTTTACGTGTAATAGAACACGGCATACGCGCCGCAGCCACTAAACGCCGCCGCCTGAAGCTAGAAGCGGCTTCTGAGTCCATAGCACGGTGGCAGTGTTTTGTGGCTGTGGTGCGTGTCCATGTGCGGCTATGATTATTGATTTTTAATAATGACTATATGTTAATATTATCTCAATCTCCATTTTTTTTGATACGTATAATTATAAGTAACAGGATTAGTTCGAGCATTTCACAAAACGTGTTTGGAGATTCAGCCACGATTTTTTCTGAGGTCATGGATATAAATCGTTTTTATACATTCTTACCACGAGTATACGATACGGCAATTAAATTAGCTAATACGAGCACCTTTTTATCAACAAAATAAATATATTGAAATTATTATATTACGCAGCTTCATGCTTCAGAAATAAATAGACTATGCGCTTTACAATGTTATGTCGTCAACTTTCTATGAGCTGTCAAAAAGTGATTAACGTACATAATGGACAGCTTATAAGACTTTAGACTGAATATTGTCTTCTTGTACACTTAACTAGTTAAATACATTTTCTCCCGCGCTTTCGAATTGTGTAGACTATGACGTAAAATTATTTAATTATACTATTATATACTTGAATTATATTATAAAATATAATAAATTTACAAATAATACTAATAATTGATTAAGTAGGGAATGCATAACATGCGTCTTAATCAACTACTAATATAAAATTTTACATTAACATCCATGCCTATGCTCTATATCAAAGACTATAAACCCTGTTGAATGGTCCGACTTCCCCTCATACGAAAATTAGTAGTTTAAAAACCACTGCTAGCCACTGCGAGTTCGTCAGAATTTCATTGAATTTCTTATCTCAGATTGCGTCATTCCAGTGATTGGCCAATCGCAAGCATAGAATGCTACCTCGCCGCCTGCCCGCAACAGTGAGCCGTGTTTGTAGGGGAAATTTTATTCCATCAACAGGCTATATGATCTGTGCTCTATATACATATCCTAACACCAAGCTTAAAGTTATGTAAAGGCTAAATAGCTACATAATATAAATATAATTACTATATTTGGAATGGATCAGTTTGCTTGCCAGTTCTGTAGTTTTTTTTTGCGAGTTATGCAAATAAATAAATAAATATCGGTGGACATTAATTTCACACAGCGCCATCTAGCCCCAAACTAAGCAAGCTTGTAATATCCTTGTGTATCCTTTTATATACTGAAATGGTACAATTTGTCATAATAATATAACAAGCATAATAAATTATAACTTATATAATATAAGCAACATAGAATGATGCTATTTCTAATATGTTTTATAGGGTCTATAAGGAGTTTAAGCAACATTTGTAAAATAATAACATATATTATTTGTATTATTAACATTTTAAACCTATATAAAATTTAAATTTTCGTTGGGTAAATAAATATAACAAGGCAAGTAAATACAATACATTTATTTTTAATAATTCATTATTTACGAAGTTTGATATTTAAAATATTAATATTTTCCCCTTTTCATTCTCTTTTTAAGATGCGGAATATTTTTTAAGCAATAACATAGTAATTTGTTATTTTTGATATAAAGTTTGGCATTGTATCACACAAGGTATCAATCATTATTTAAGTATTGAATAAAATTTCTTTTGCAGATACTACATAAATTATTAAGTGTTCTTATTTAAATATATACAATATATTTAAACGCGAAAATATTGAGTTTCTTTTTATGCTGGTTCTAGTCCTCCCAGACGTATTAAATCGAACCACAAGGACGTCAAAATCTTCGTGGTTCGATTGATCGAACTACACGATCAAACTTTTCGTTTTCGCGAAAATTCGCGAGCGAATTTTTCATACTCATGTATTAGTAATACCTTAAATATGTATTTGGTATAGGTACTTTTTAATGCCTTCGGTGGCAAACAAGCAGTCGAGTTGCCTGATGGTAAGCCATCACCGTCGCCGATAGATATCTACAATACCAGGGCATCACAAATACGTTACCGACCTTTTAAGACTCGTAAGTAGTCTATTAATATACGTCTTTTGAAGAACCCAATATTGCTCAACGGGAAGACCGAGGAAGGAAGTTCATTCCACATTTTGCAGGTGTGCGTGAATCGCACAGTGTGCGATTTCCATAGATCATATAATATATATAATACTAGATGTCGCCGCGACTTCGTCCGCGTATGGAAGAAATTCGGCCCGCTCCCAAAATTCACCACTTTAAATCATCCCGACCATTTTTTTTTGTGACCGCGGCGACGGCATAAGTTCAAAAAGTTCATAAGAACTCCTCATTATAGATGCAAGAGAAAACAGAGAGATGTAATATCTCTACGCATGATAAACGGCTCTAGGTGTTCTGCGAGCTTGAGGTGGCCGACAGTGGGGATCCACAGGCAAATCGTTTCGCAGATGGCGCCAGCGGCGGTCCGAATGTGTCAAAATAAAGTTTTCTTGTTAATCGTTGCTTATAATATCTAACTGCTCGTGATGAGGACGTTTTCGATAACCCATTCCAAGGAAAAATACTGGGTACTGTGCCTTGTTTTAGGAATCTATGCAGCTGTTGACGGCCTAAAAATAGATTTGTAGGTTAGATAGTTCTTTACATTATTTTATGTTGGACAGAGCTTTAATAAACTAGCAAGGCAAAGGATTGCTGTACAAACCAGTGTATGCAGATTCTCCCTGGTAATCGGAGTCTTTAAAATGTTCTCTGCAAAAACAACACAAAAATCAATAAATTGTATGAGAATGACAGTTTTCTATGGCCGCATCGATGATTCGCCACCTAGCGGGGAAAAACAACAATGTGGATGCCCATTCTGACAGCTCTACCCTATAATGCATCGAGAAGGTCAAGGTGATTGGCTTAATAGTTATGTAAACTACTTTTTTTACAATAATTTATATACTTAATTATTAATTAATAATAAAATAATTAGGTATAAATATATATTATTTTTATAAATATACAACAATCCTTTCTTATTTCAGTTTCACCGTAAAGCTTGCATTTAATTGATATAGTTGCGTATAACTTTGTAATCCCTGTAAACATTCCCATACATATTCGATATCAAGTAATATGATGAATACCTATTTTTCCTATTCATTATTATATAAATGTTTACTAAAATCTTCCTTAAATACCAAGACATGTAGAACATTTTATTGAAAATTTGCTTAAAGTAATATTATAAGTACTTATACAGTTTTAGTTAGCTTTTATGGAGGTACACAAGATTACGCGGAACGGAGCTACTAAACCGATAAGGCGGAGGGGTCATTTTGAGAAACTTTTACTGTGGGGCCAACTATGAATTCGCGATCCATCTGTTCCATACCTTACTCGCGTTGTTTTATAATTTTCTATGGAACATCAGATTTTTCCCCGAATGTAGTGCTGTCCCATAATAAAAACTGTTTACAATGATGACTATCGCCCCTTTTGGCTTAGTAATAAGTACCGGATGCACAATAGTCAAGGTAATAATTAGATAATCTTAGATTATAGTGAATTGCTAGAATATGTTTTGTTCTACTGTTTGACCAATCCAATCTGATCGAACTTATTTAACTACGATACATAACAAATATGTACAAAAATATTCAACTAAACAACTTAAAAATACTTCTAAATCTAATCTAATCCCCAAAATACGGGTACTTAACTGCACCCAGTTTGGGAGATTAGCGTTCAATATTTGTAAAAGTACTTTAAGCAGACAATAAATAAATTTGAATTTGAATTTGAATTTAAATCGATTAATTGAAAATGTAATAGGGCCAAAATAACTATTTATTCAACTGAGTAAGTTTATTATTATTATAAAATGATGAGAACTCATATTTGGATAACTACAAAAAAAAAGTTTGTCTTTTTTTAAAGTCCAGTTTATGTGTTTTTGTTTATGTGCCCGCCTTTGCTCCGTTTGCCCTCCCGTAAATTCGGCCTTGAAATACTACTCTGGCTGCTTCAATGGATTATAGAAAAGTATCTATATGACTATTTAGAGTTAATAGATGTAATAAAAAATCAAACTTAAACCAACCACGTTGTTGTATATCAGTTTTTTTTTTCTGAAATATAGACTTACATTTATAACAACTTAAATAAATAAATACTTACAATCTGACTAAGTAGCTTACAAGTTACATGGACTTTGGTATAATGCTTAAACATTTTAGAGACTTGAACACATCGATGTTGATGGATTACCGTAACAATTTATTCGCCATGTTATTCATTTATGATTATTAATGTATTTATTTATTTCAGACACATTTAGTCCATAAGTTTACATCATTATCATTATAAAATTAAAAATACTTAGAAATATTAAAAAAACAATGCTTATATGAAGTAACTCATAATAAGCTACTTATTTATAAAAAAAATACAACCGACTTCAACTTTGAATACCTGGATGACATCTTCATATTTTATAGTATTTTTGATTTAAAAACCAAACTACTAAATGTATATGGGACCACCTCTGAAGTATTACCTACCAAACAAAAAAGAATCATCAAAATGAGTTTTTTGAAGTCGGTTGAAGAATAGGTATTATTGATTGCACTAGATTTATTTTGGCTTTTTATCATTACCCATTTCTAAAATCTGGAATAGGACAGCTGGCTGCTGTGTCATTTGTTGAATAACATGTTACTGAGGAGGAAATACCTAACTAAATATATAATAATAGTAGGTATATTTACTGAAGAAATTATTTCAATCGGTCGATAACGTTCTGCGGAAGCTATTCGAGTTTTAGTGAATACGGTCACGGTACGCTCTAGCCTAGCCCATTCTCGACAAGAGATTATTAGAATAGAATACAATTTAGATGGCATACTAACGCACTTAAACTGTACAAGTGACGTCACAAAAATCATAGAACACTCTCAGTCTAGCATGAAATTATACTTCCTTAAGGGCCCTGTTTAAAAAACTCACGTACTGTCATAACAGTTTTTTGACGGTTTTTAACAATTTTTTATTTTTTTCGAATAAATATAATATCGATGTAAGAGACAGTTTAAAGTATATATTGGCAACAAAGCTATAGATAAACAGTATCTATTTTCGGGAAATATCTCCAATATGATGACAGCGTTGAAAATCCCCGTCATTTCGATTTTTTTTTTGTTATTTCGTCAACTTTTGATATTTGGTATAATGAGCGTTAATTACTTTTAGCACAGCTTAAATTAATAAAATTATTTTCTAAAATGGTTTATTAATATAGTTTTTGGGTTTTCAAAGAAACTTAACTAGTGCGATTGCTTGACTGAACGACGATATGACTGTGACCGGTTGACTATGAAACTTGGAACTAATTTTCAGTTGTTCTATCAGTGGACGTTCCTTCTCTTTTGAACGCAGGAGTCTCCAGATAAACAAACTCGATCTGGAAAAATAATTACATGTTTATTTTCTTTACTAATTAAATTACATTCATAATCTTTTTTTTTAATACTATCAAGTGACGAGACGAGCAAGACTTTCGCCTGATGATAAGCGTCACGCCTGCCACTAACAGTATCAGTGCCAGAATTGTGAACTTGCGATCACAATCCTGTGCCGCATTGCACTGCGCTCGTCACCCTGAGATATTAGATGTTAAATCTCTTCATACCCAGTAATTTCTCTGGTAACATTGCCCTTCAAACCGGAACACAGTAATGCTTGCACACTACTGCTTGGCGGTTGAATAACTGGCAAAGGTGTGGTACTTCCCCAGGCAGACTCTGCAGTAGAGTCCTAACACTACAAAAAAAAACATTACCAGCCGCAGCCTTCCTTATCACACTGCTGGGTATAGGCCTCTCTCTTACGATGCCATCTCATCAAGATTAAGCTACATAATAAATAAGTACCAGCTCGTGTAATGTGTACTTAGTTGCAAATGGAAAAAACAACATAAATAAATATATCCCGTAGTATTATTAAGTAAATAGACAGACACATTGCTTACACCAAAAAACTAAATAATAATAATAATAATCGTTTTGACGAGACCTTGCCACGATTTATCTTGTCCGCTCTTAATTTACTAAGTAAACTGCGGTCACTTACAAAGATTATGGTATTTAACAGAGGCGCAATTTCGTTCGCGCCTTCTATCAATTAAATATCCGCGCAGACCACGTCGTACTATCTGCCTGACCAAACGACGATGAAAACGAGATGAAAAATATACTAGGAACATATTATAATTATGCTTTGTCTAAATTAGGTTGATAATTTTGGCAGCTCACGCCCATGAAGTTTCGTATTCTTTTTTCAAATTTATCTAATACAATAAATTTGTACTTCCTTGACGGGTACCGCCCACTTAGTCAAGTGCGACGCATAACGAACAGCCACAGACTATCAATAATCGGTTTTGAAATAAAATTAATCGAATAATAAAATAATTACATTTGGGTAACTAATCTAACTATATTATTTTTCGGAAATATGAAAGTTATTTGCAATTATCTATCACCAAATTATTTTAATAAATACCTACTATTGCTACATACCTAATGATTTCATTTTGTAACGCGTTAGCCGTCACGCGTCCGAGCCACAGAGTAATAGCCATGGTCCGGCAGTGCCGGAAATGTGGCCCTATAATCGGTTTTCGTAAAATGCCTAGGTTATAGAAAAATTAAAAAAAAACCGTATTTTAGATAACTTTTTTTGGTCCTTTTTACAATTTATTGGGTAAAATATTATTGTTTTACCTTACCGTGGCGTAGCTTGTCTAGGTGATTCTAAACGATAACCGATGTTAAGCAACGGACGGTCCGGTCAGTCTTCGGATGGGTGACCGTGAGTGGCATTTATTTCTGAGCGCTACCGTGGATCGGATGACACGTTAAATTGTTGGTCCCGGTTGTTTGTTCTAGTTTCTATAACAACAACCGTCAGCCACGTCAGAGGCCTTCGGGCGGCACATTAACTCTGACACTAGGGCTGGCCACTCAGCCTATACGAACTTACTTACATTTTTTTTTACCTTACGAAATTCATTTTCAGTAAATTATTAGTTTTCTCATCACCGTTATTCTGATCTGCGGAGTCATGATTCGTTAAGGGAAAGTTTTATAGTCATATTAATTAATTAATTATTAATTTAGTAGAAAATAATAGTTTTCGAATATTCGAAATCGAATCCAAGTTTTACGAGAATAATAATCGAAAAGGTTCATTACCGATTATACACTACCTCCTTCGTACTGTTAGTTGTCGAAATTATCAACCTAATTCAGACAAAGTATAGCTATTATCTACCTTCTCTTTTACACACTTTGGTCCGAGATGTTTGTGTCCCTGTGTGATCGTGAGGGGCATTTACGTCTGAGCGCTACAGTGGGTCGAGTGACACGTTAAATTGTTTGTCCCGGTTGTTTTTGTTATATTTTTATAACAACAACCGTCAAGCCATACACGAACTCATTAAATTTGTTAATAAAATGTATTTATATATTTATTGAGATAAAAACGATAATTTGGTACCAACAAAATGATGGGTAAAACTTACCTCCGTAATTACCACCCAGTACTTAGCGTTAGCTTCGAACCGAACACGCATAGCAGCTAATTCACCATATTTTTCACTGTCTACCTGAAAATACACAAAAACAATGATGACAATTAATAATCTACGCTAAATTTGCCCCCATAACGCGACAACAATAAACGGTAACCCGTAAATGGGGGCGTTTAATAGATGGCAGCTCATCAATCGCCATCTTGTTTTTACAATAATATACGAGGGCGGCACTGAAAATTTCGGGAATCAAGGAAGTGACACAACATTACTATTTAAAAATATATTTATTGCTTTTCGAAGTATTCTCCGCGAAATTTGACACATTTTTCCATACGATGGAACCAATCATTGAAGCAACCATTCCATTCGGAAGTTGGGGTCTCCAAAATGGCCGTTTTGTAGGCGTCCACAGCTTCTTCAGGTGATGAAAATCTCTGTCCACGCAATTTATTCTTTATTTTAGGGAAAGTATAGAAATCATTAGGGCTTAGGTCGGGGCTGTACGGCGGATGGTCCAATAATTCTATGTTTTCTTGCTCTAAAAACTCTTTTGTTCTGTGCGCGGTGTGAGAACTCGCATTGTCGTGATGGAGGATGATGCGGCGGTTGCAGTTCTCTTTACGGAGTTCAGAAACGACCTGTGGCAAACAAATGCTAGCATACCATTCTGCATTAACCGTTCTTTGTCCCTCAAGAGGAATAGTCGTAACATGGCCGGTTTTGGAGACAAACGTGGCCACCATTTTTTTTGCAACACTCCGTGAACGAACAATTTTTGTTGGCTTTAACTCATTTTCGAACACCCAAACTCGTGACTGGTTTTTTGTTTCGGGTTCGTACGCGTATATCCAGGATTCGTCACCTGATACGATGTTGTATACAGCATTTGAGGATCCTGCGTGGAATCTTTCGAGAGTTCTGACGCACCAAGTAACGCGAGCCGCTTTTTGCTCTTCACAGAGCGAATGCGGTATCCATCGGGAAAACAACTTTTTTACACCTAATTTTTCATGCAAGATTATTTGTATTTGACTCATGCCAATGTCTAAAGTTGCCTGAATTTCGCGGTATGTCACATGTCGATCTTCCTCAATCAGCTTACGCACAGCATCAACGTTTTCTTGGGTGACTGCAGTTTTTGGACGACCTTGACGGGGATCATCACTGAGCTTGACACGTCCACGTTGAAATTCAGCAAACCAGCGATAAATTGTGGTTTTGGATGGGGCTTTATCACCAAATGCAGAAATCATCCGGTCAACACACTGTTTTTGTGTTAAACCACTTCGAAAGTCATAATAAATCATCGCTCTTGAATTTTCTCGAGTCAATTCCATTTTCTCAACGACTAAACAAGTTTGACAAAACCTTGTGACAAGACCGAGAATTTTTTTTTAAATAAATAAATGGTATTCGATATTTAAAACCAAGGAGTTTTCAATTAAAAAGATTTTAATATGACAGAAACAGTGGAAATATTCCATTCCCGATACTTTTAGTGCAGCCCTCGTACTTCGATGGTAATTTTTCATACAGCGCCATCTAGCCCCAAACTAAGCAAAGCTTGTAATATGGAAAATAGACTTTTTGTAGTGGTAGGACTCAACTGCAGAGTCCGCCTGGGGAAGTACCACACCTTTGCCAATTATTCAACCGCCAAGCAGTAGTGTGCAAGCATTACTGTGTTCCGGTTTGAAGGGCAATGTTACCAGATAAATTACTGGGTATGAAGAGATTTAACATCTAATATCTAAGGGTGACGAGCGCAGTGCAGTGCGGCGCAGGATTATGTTCGCAAGTTCACAATTCTAGCACTGCTACTGTTAGTGGCAGGCGTGGCTTACCACCAGGCGAAAGTCTAGCTCGTCTCGCCTATTGACAGTATATATTTTTTTTTAAACTTGGTACGTGATAGAATACTTATATACTTTTTTTTGTAAATACATACTACATAAACAAATTGACAAATATAATTTTACAGTTTTTTATTTCCGAAATAGAAGTAGCTTACATTGTCCGTCAAAAGTTCACAACAGTCTCCAGTATAGGTATTAAAGGTACGAGTACAATCGTTTCATGTTGCTTGAAGATAGCCTCTTCAGTGCCTCTCAAATGCCCAGACTAGACTTGAGACTTATAACGGACAGAGAAATAATGATCATTGTGTCTTCTATAAGTAATAAAACTAGTATAGCGAGAGTCAGGCTCGCGCACTGAGGGTTCCGTATTAGGTTATTGGTAATTGCCTAGCAACTTGTCGCAGGCATCGTATGTTGTACAAATGCACACAATATTAGCATTTAAGGCTTATATATTTGAAAACAGGGGGTTTTCTATTCAATTGTAAACATCCAAATATTCTTTGTTTTAATCAGATAATATATGTACCTAATTGGAAAAATACTTGTGAATGATAATGGTGAGGCTAACACTTACATGTCCTTCAACCATGCCAAACTCGTCGAATTTGTCAATCTGCACAAAGGAATCGTTTTGTTGGTGGGATGTAGGTAAAACTTCAAATACAGCGTTTTGTATTATATCCTTCACATGCTTCAAGCTGCCACTGCGTACAAGGTACCTGAAAAGTAACTTGGCATATTAATACACTCATTAAGTGGCTTTTATCTACAAAACAGTATTCGTTATGAAAATAACCAGATAAATGAATATAAAGACGTATTCGTAATAACAAAACGGGCGGTGGTACACTAGGCGTGGTTTAACTACTGAAAAACACCGAAGTCTGTTTGTTGGTTTGGTGCATAGTTACAAAGTACGGTTGGACATGAGATTTCTATCCTTTTTTATGCAATGGCGTTACGCGACTACCAGGGCGTTAACCTGATTGTAAGCATTACGCCTGCCGATAACAGTAGCAGTGCTGGGGCCTTATTTTTGGATCGTACGCAAGCGTAGCGCATGCGAAAGGAGCTGACCTTCGAACGATACTGTTTGGAATAAGGTTTAATATCGTTTGAAAGTCGGCTCCTTTCGCATGCGCAACTTTGCGCACGATTCAAAAATAAGGCCCCTGGACTTGTGAACTTGCGGCGCACTACACTGCGCTTGGCACCCTGAGGTTATTAGATGTCAAATCTTATAATGCTTATTTATTTCTTTGGTAACATTGCCTTTCAAACCAAAAAACAGTACTTAATGCTTGCATACTACTGATTGGCGGTTGAATAACTGGCAAAGGTGTGATACTGCTATTAGCTATTTACATTAATTTCACTGGTTAAACGTACTTGTCAAACTTCCCAGGAGCCTCAAACCAGAACTCGATTACGTCACCATTTTGAGGTGTCTTGCCCCAGAAAAATTTATTCCCACGATACGCTTCCTCTATACTAAAGTTGTCTTGGTGATGTAGGTCGCACTTTATATGTGTTACTGGAGGATTATCGTGGGGGAAGAAATCGAAGGTTTTGACTGGATCCGGGGAACCCTATAAAAATTGCTTGATACTTAAACACACACAAAGTTCTGTTTTCAAATTGAATTTTAAATTACCATTCGACACTTATATTACACAAATTTTAATGATAGCCAACTTAAAAATAACTGTGAATGCAAAAAATTTAACCAAAAGACACAGCAAAACAAAATATAAAGGAAGATAAGTAGTTTAGGAAGAAGGTCAGTTCAAGATCAGCCTTATAACCTGCTTGTTTCTTCTGTCTTCCGTGGCCTGTAAGTTAGTTGATGGACTCTTTTTTACAATCCTCAAGCCTGGTAACTTGAGTCTCGATAGAATCAGTTACATCTAAGCAAACGGACAGACCGCTGTCTTCGTCCCATTTCAGTATAATTATTTAGCCTGTTATTTTTAGTACATTTTTCAAATAGCTTGTCACGAATGTCAGGTCTATAGAACGTAACATTTTTTCGTAAACATAGAACACCACACGTGACGTTACATGCCTCATTTTTTGTTATTGAACTTGAAAGCCCTATCATAACTAATAAGTATCAAACAATAAAAGATAAGACAGAAAAAAAACGCTTAAGTATTTATTTCATTTTTCATCAAAAAAATCACTAGATATACAAAACATTGTTTGTTTGTGTATTTACATTTGATTTATTGTGCAGCTACGTTCTATAGCCGAGCATGGACGTTATGGTAATAGGAATGTGACATTATTTTTAATTTTTTTTTACAACAATTTTAGGATTAACAATAAATTTTACTGTCGAAAATAGAGATAGAAATAATATGCTGGTATTGCGTTACTGGGAGAGTACTAGCATACAGGACACGCACACTTAGTAGATAGGATACAGATGCATCCACAGAATCCACACCCTTTCACAATTCTGCCGAAACGTTTCGTTGCGGCAGTTTGTATAATTACGACAGGAAAAAAAAAATGTTAAAACTTATAACCCGACAAACTGTGACTGTGAAAATCAGGCAAGGATTTTGACCGGTGTCCTTAGTCAAAAACGGTTTAGACTGATTTTTGTAGTCAAATGTGGTTTTGACCAACGTTCTTAATCAAAAGTCTTTTGCCTGATTTGAAGTTCAGACTATTGGTAAAAACGTATAACAAGTTAGGGAGCTTATTGGACATTCTCGTACTAGTTGAGGTATTATCTTATTTCACACAAAGAAAATAGTTTCTTAATTAGAACGTGAATTTGTTTTATTTTACCACTTCTAAACAATAGAATTTAGTCTAGTCACTATTTCCCAATATTATAGCTTAACACTTAATTCTTAAAAGTGGTTTTGACCAACGTCTATAGTCGTAGCTATGAGTTTTGACTGCTGCATAATACAATTCAGCCAAGTTCGGAAGTCGACATCCGATCCCCTTATGTTAAAAGTTGTTTTTTGTTTGAGTTCATAAAATATGCCACTATTTTCGGATAGCATCTACAGCGTGCGACATCCTTTATTTCTTTGAGCGATGTTCAATAGATTAAAAACGGCAAAACAAATTAAGTTCCATAGTACCCGAAACGATTGTATTAAATTTAGTAATTGCTAATTACTGTATTTGCTATCGTATAAGTCTCAATGAGAGTCAATGCACACAATTTTGCAAAAAAATTGTAAATATTATAATGTCAGTGCGTAATTCATTAATCGACTATTTGCATTTATCTTAAGTGCCAAGCTATTCCAAAAAGATAAATATTGTGTTACTTAAGTAAACTAAGTCACAACTACCTATACTAAATGGTAGCTTTTCGTTTGGGAGTCATTGGGTAGTTTGGTTATCAAGAACTCCTTTGAATGAAAATAGCAAAAGACCCTTATGAGCGTACCTCTATTGCCGACCAACGACTGTTATGTTTTATTTTAGTGTTGTTCCTCGTGTTTTTGGCAATAAATATATTCTTATTCTTCTATTTGGCCTATGTCCGACAATAATAGGTTTAAAGGTTTACGCAATGCAACATGCATTCATGCAAAACTACCGTCGCGACGTTGAAAATCAATTTTGTCACCACCTACCACCATCTCGTCAACCACCAACATTCGGGAAAACGTGCTCGACTTAGAATAACTTATAGTGTTTAGTCTATCTAGTATGTTATCAAGTTTTGACAGCTCATAAAAAGTTGAGCACATAAGTTTATAAACAAAATTTTATACGATAAAAATAAAATATCTACGCATTAGATAAGCCAAGTAATGCTTATTTAATGCGTATTTATTTTTAGATTTATTGTATAAAACTTTTGACATAATTGTGTACAGCGTTTAGCAAATTATATCCCATACAAATAAATACGTTACAATCTTCATTGCCTCTTTACAAGGCTACGTCAACCGTTGACGGAACTTTATACAGACGTAATCCTAGATCAAACATATTTATTTCTAAGAGATATAATTTGCTAGACACTTTACACAGTTATGTCGTAAATTTTATTTGAACTGTCATAAAGCGATTAACATAATGGACAGATGAGAGAGAATGCAAAAAAATAGAAATACATTTTATAACAGTGCAACAATTCCGAAATTAAAATACTGTATGTTTATGCTTTGGCTACCTTATGCGCTTGGCGTTTGATATCAAGAAAAGTTTTCCAAAGTCGGTCATTTACTAACATGTCAGTAATTCCACTTGATATTCTATCAGTATACTGAAAGGAAAACAGGCGTAACAAGTTATGGCATTTACACTTCAGTCTTTTTTAAAGTAAAGGGTTCCGTACTCTAAAAAATGTTTTTTTTTTAAATTCTCAAATACATTACAAAATAGTTTTTTGTAACTAGCACCTACTAAACCTCGTAGAGGTTTCTCTTAGGGCTAGGCCCTCTACTCCAACCTATTACTAAGCCAAAGCCATTTACGCTCATAAGTAAGCGAATATGAGTTACTACGGTTTTAAATAGGCGGGGAAAAAGGGATTACGACAAAAGCGTTTATAATGTATAATAAAATCGGCCAAGTGTGTTTCAAGAGCCTGCAGATAAATTACATGTAGGTACTTATTATATTAGCGCTAGTTCGTATTATTTGTGCGAAACCAATTTGCATGAAATAAAGCATAAATAATACATTTTATTCAGTAAACTCAGTTATGTAAATATTTATATTGTGTAGTGGTACGGAACCCTTGGTGCGCGAGTTCGTACGCACTTGCCCTATTTCTTTACTGCTACTTCTCTTTTCTATTGTGGATCTTATTGCATCGGTTTTATGCTGATAATCCAAGCTATTACGCACGCGTGCTTTTTACTTTACATTACGGCACATGGTGCTATAATAGGTATAACCCGGTAAAGTCAAGTTTGTACGTGACTGCAATTAGACGTACGTATACGAAGCACTCTTAATATAGCCGGGTAATACTTACAGTTTTTTTGTAATACGAACAAAGAGTTCTTATGCCGCTGAAGTAAATGTCAACCTGCGCGCGCATTACTGATATGGGCGCCATTTACCGCAAATGTTTGTTGACGTTTTCGCTGTGTGGTTGATTATTATCAAAAAAATATGTTTATTTCCTCGCAAATGTGACGAAAACCGTCGTATGAAACTCTTGTGCTATGTTTCAATACACTCTCGGCTTCCTTATCATATAATCGCATAATACCGCCTCTAGTGTAATGACCAACATAGCACACTTGTATCATAATGTACTATTATAGACTCACTATATTCCCAGCATAGGATTATATTTATAATGAATATAATGTCGATATATGGATTATAACGGGGTAAAATATCTTGCAACCGTACCTTGACTTTTTGCAGCTTTCCTTTAAGAGACGAATAAAGACCAATATGTTTGAACAGGTTCTTTTTGTACGTTGGTCTTATTTTAGTTTTTGCTTCAGCACAATCTTTCTGTAAGCAACACATAAAATTCGAAGTAGTAATAGTTCGAAATACTTAGTGTTAAACTCCTAACCAATTTTAAGAACAAAAACAACAATGCACAGGGAATTGGGGCAGCGGGGTTGGGCGCACCCTCCAATTTTAATACCTGGTAAAGAAAGTTTATCTGTTTGCCCCTAAGTCATGGAGTACTTCCGCGGTCCCTGCCCTAAGTATATAGGTACTATAATTTTTTCAGGATATTTATCCTTCAACGGCAGCTCAACCTCATTATTGAAATTTGTACCCACGCCCTTCAGTACGCTATGTGTCAGTACATCTTCAGTACTACTAACCGCTCCCTTGTTGATTCCGCAGGTTCGATCGGCAAGGTAAGATTCAGTCAGCCAGTCAATAGGCATCTTATTGTAGAATAGTTGCACGTAAGTCATGAAGTGAATAAGATCTGTAGAACGGAACAGCTTGCCGATGCCGCCAGTCGTGCTGTACTGGATGAAGAACCAGTCAGGGTTTGACACGGTCGTCGCAGTGGTGTACTGACGGATTTCCTGAAATGTTTAGCAAGTAAGTAATAATTATGGTTATTTTGGTAGCTTACTTAAAATAAGTCAGTTAAGGCCGGGTATTCCACGTTTCAACCACATTTTTTAATGAGATCAATCATTAGTCTAAAGCTGTATCAGGTAGGGTCACATTTAGCGGAGCAAAAATATGACGGTTACGCAGATTCGAACAAACTTCGATTTTTGAAGAGTTTCTCAAATTACTTGAAAAGTATAGAAATTAATAACTTTTGAACCACAGAGTGCTCAACAAAATACTATTAACTTATATAATATTTTTTTTAAATGTCTATGACATGTTTTTTTATGACTATGTGCTGTAATTAGGATATAAAACTGAAAATGTTTTAAAAATAGACACTGTTTCGGTATTTTTTTCTATCGAGGAAAGTATAATCAATCGTGTTTTCAACCACAAAAGTTACTAAGACGGATGTTCTTCTGTAACATTTTGTGTTTATGGGCTTTAAATATAGTAACTTGACTAAATAAATTTGATTTTGCGAGGGGCAAATTCGGGAAATACAAGCCAATACATAATAGAAAAACAGTTGGAGATAGTGGGAGTTAATAATTCCATGCGGAGGTTTTTGACATAGTTCGAAGGTTGTCGTTGGTCGCTGGCCCGTACGGGTGGACGGAGCATCAGCATTTATAAAATGCTGGTAGGGAGCGTCCACTGTATTCGAATTTTGCATTAGCTTTATCAACATCAGGCATTCGCTGCGGATGACGCCATCAAAACAACTACCGGATCTTCCGAATGGCACGTTTGCTACGAATGACGTCATCGGCAGAAATACCTGTATCTGGAACGGATTTTCCGATCCAGTTCACGAAGTCCTATAGAAATCAATACAAAGCAAAAAAAACCGTCCAATCCGTCCGCTCCGATGCCGGCGTAGTGGACGCGCAGCTCGTTATAGGTTTACTCTGCCTCGGCTACCACTCTACAACTGCTATACCTGCTATCACTTCGCTTACCTTCACCTATATGAAGTGGTAGGACTCTACTGCGGAATCCACCTGAGGCAGCACCACATCTATGCCAGTTATTCAACCGCCAAGCAGTAGTGTGCAAGCATTACTGTGTTCCGGTTTAAAGGGCAATGTTACCAGAGAAATTACTGGATATGAAGAGATTTAACATCTAATATCTCAGGGTGACGAGCGCAGTGCAGTGCGGCGCAGGATTGTGTTCGCAAGTTCACAATTCTGGCACTGCTACTGTTAGTGGCAGGTGTGACGCTTACCACCAGGTGAAAGTCTTGCTCGTCTTGTCGTCAGCTATAAGACGTCCACTGCTGGACGAAGGCCTCCCAATAGAGGGGTGATGCCATGATCTCCACGCTTGGCAGGCGGCTTGGGGATCGCAGAATGCTCACCACCGTTAACCAAGAGAACGCTGCTGCCCGTTCTCCGGTGGGTCTGGTTGCAGTTTAAGGACATACTCAGGTCCAATAAACACTTACTTTCATGTAATTATCTTGAGCTAGCACGTCGTCTTCAATCATCAAGTAATACAAACATCGGGATTGCGCAAATGCCATCAGGAATATTGCATCTAGATTCTGCTTAGTTCGCCATTTGACTCGTTTCAAGGAATCGCCGAGATTCTGCGGCAAGGCATCTAAATCCGGGTAGTAGTACTTGCTCGGAGAAAATACCTCAATTAAACCCACTTCTATAGCTTCGGGAAATCTGTAATAGGGTAGATGACTGATGTTTATATCGTTGAAACCGATAGCTTTAATGAAGAGTTTAAGTAAATATAGTATGTTTATTGAAAAAACAATTTAAATCGGTTAATAATGTTCTGATATATGAGCGTTTAAAGTTTTTGTTAGAGACAACTCTGTCCCTTTCCCACAAAACAAAAAATGACGTCACGCCTTACTTGTCAGAATAGAATTTATATGGGGTACTGGGAAGTGACGTCACGATTTGCTGTTTCTTCTCTCTGTCTAGCATGATATTAAAATGCTTATAAGTTGCTTATTTTTGATCAGATTTTCTTTTTGTTTTCATTAATCAGCTATATTTATGGGCCACATTTTAATAGGACAATAAAAAAAAACCAGTCATCTAGCCTATTATTGTATTATTACTTAATACAATAATCTAAAGTCATAAATATACATTATATAATAATATTTCCTAATGACCAAACATTACAACAATATTTTATTGTCTTTTCAAGTCTTGGTCTTGTGTATTGTGAGAGAATAATTGTTCCAACACTCAGTTACAGTCTAGTTACTAGGTTTTTTATGAATATGGCCACCGGCAGACAAAGTTTTTTTTTTTTTTGATATTATAGGCTTGCGTTTAACTGCCATCTCGTCTGATGATAAACGAAGACGCAGTCTACGATGGAGCACGCTTTCCTAGAAGAAACCGAAACACTCGCCACTTTAAGACACCTAGATTATAATTATCGGGAAACACCCACTCGGGCAGCGGCATTTCACTGTTTAGCAGTTCGAATGAAATAATAATAATATGTCAATGTAGATTGTGTACTTCCATCGGCAGTAGCATCCTTTCGGTTAACTGCTTCTTGGTCTCGGTAAATGGCAACGGGGAAAGCCTTTGTTCAGCAATGGAAATCTTCTGGCTGATGATGAAGGTCTGGCTGTACTTACGATTTTTCAATCTTGTGGGCAGTTTCAACAACATACGTCATATTCGTTTCGCCAATCATCACTGTTATCATGGTGAGATTTTTGTCGTCTTCTGACATCTTGTCTAGCAGAGACTGTTGAAGAGTTAAATATACAGGATGACATTGAATTCATTGGCATTATCAAAGGGGGTCACTTAATTATTAACTATTTATTATATTATATTTAAAAATTAATTATTTATTAACACAATGGACAATTTGTACCATGAAACCAACCCTGACAATGGGAAAACATATCGGTTGTTCCATACAAGAAATGCAATTCATTGCCAGCCATGAGACGTCCACTACTGGACTACTCCCCCTTAATAGGGAGGGGTTAAAAATGCAATTACGCACGACGAAATTGAACTTCTGATGTTTTTCACGATTTTCGTGTTGATTTCGTTGTAAAAGTTGTTCATTACGATGTGTGCAATGAACCCTTAAGACAATACCAATGAATTCAACGTCTCCCTGTTATTAAGTAAACAGCGAAAAAATATTTTAAATCAGTCAAAGTTGTAAAATACTTAAACAAAAACAAAACAAATTGGGTTCAATGGAAACATACCACCGAGTTAGCTAACTACTGAAATTGCTCCGGTAGACAATAACAATGAGAGTGCGACATTACTAATAATATATAAACCTTTTACTTTATTCCACTAAATAACGAAAATAGGACGTGAAATGGGTTGCTTCTTAGTGAACCTTAGTATCTCATCCTATTTTTAAATTATCTCAACTCGTCCCAAATCGTTATTCTTAACTCGTCCGATTGAATTATTTTAATTCATTTTCTTAAATCACCGGTATAATGTGAACACTTTCGCATTAAAATTATAGAATGACTCACCCTGAGAGTCTCGAAGAGATATGTTTCTTTATCCCTCATGACGTGAGGAACTCCAATGATGTAATCTGCATATTCACGGCCGGTTTGTAGTTGGAACGCAGGGCGCATACTGTCCGGGTGGTCGATCAGATGGGGCATTATCCTCAGTGAGAAAGGAGCCTGAATAGGATCCAGTTTGTCTGATGGAGCAACTCCATCCGAGGCCTTACTTCCTGCGGAATAACAAATAAAACCATGATTAACAGTGGCAACAACTATTATCACAATCGCAAGCAAGGCAGCTTAGTAAGTATGTTACGTTTATTATACGGCCACATAGATTTTCTATAGACTACATAAGAGCCTTACTGCACGATTCCTAAATCCACCATGGCTTCGTCTTATTTTTTTCATTGCTGGCCAAAACGTTTTTGCTCCTTCGTTTCTTTTGAAACAGAGAGAGAGAGAGAGGCAAAATATCCTGAATTTGGAAGTAATAGAATTTCGAGAAGCATCTTACTGCGGACCAATTTGAAACTGCCTTACGAAATTATACACCGGTTGATTTGTGAGAAATCTTGATGATAGTTGATGCGACTGTAAGCAAAAGCTTTAAAATCTTCAAGACCAAAGCCAACTAAACCATAGAACAAAAGCCAATCTATTGCCTCAATCTAGTTTTAAAACCTTACAAAAGATCTACTGAAGAACCTTTTCCGTTAGACAGATCCCAAATAAAAGCACACACCGCGAATCACTCAAATTTCTGGTGAAAAGATGAAAACAATAACATAAAATGATTTAAATATTATGTAATACAAGTACAACCCCAAATTGTATAGTACTAATGTATCAAGCCACGACTGTATTAGCTAAAAATACGTAAATGTTTCAAACAAAAAATTCTGCTGTTTATGAGATTTAGTCATTTTCTAGTGGTAAAATGTTCAGCAAAGCGATGTGGCTCAAATAAGACATATAGACAATAATTAAACCACCCGTGAGTCTTTCGCAGCTAAATTGTTGAAAATACGGTATTACATAACGACTCGCCAATTAAAAAAAAGATAGACATTTTATATTACGGCGAAACAATGTTTAGCCGGATAGGTAATGTGATACCGTTCTACAATATCGCGGGCAACGTTTAGTCACATTGTAATTAATAAGTTGCATTAAGGATGAATGATTTATAACGAAACAAACAATGCTTACAAACAATGAGGTAGATACCTATTTGTTAAGTAATTACTATTTAAGGTAGGTACTTACTGTCATATGCATAAAACGCTAAAACCTCTTTAAAACCAATTTTAGTTAAAAAGTTTTATAGAACTACGAATTGAGTTTGAAAAAAGAAGAAAAAACTGTTTTTAGGTAACTATAATAAGTTTATAATACGTTTTAGGGTTTTATGCATAATACGATTAGTAATTAATAATAATAATCATTTATTCATCAAGTATCAAAGACTCATATACATCATTAAATTAAATTACATTTATAGCATTAGCAGTCACATTAATAACTTACATAAACACAATTGAAATTGAAATTAAGTTTGAAATAAAAATTGAACTTGAAATTAAAATTGTAATTAAAATAAACATATTATAAATAAATGACAATTCAATTGTGTTAAGTAGTAGACTAAAAATGTTTCAGGAAAATATAAAAGTTATGCTTAGGTTATTAAAGCGCCATGAGTGCTGGAAATTTAAACTAAAGACTGTCATTGCTGCGTATCGTGACCCGCTCAATTATATTACATCTGACCCCGTTGAAGAACACCAAGCAAAACTACAATGCGGCGAAAGTTCATTCAGCCGTAATACAATTCGGCTAAAAGTTAACCATCCGTAATAAAAAAAAAAAATTAAACAAACGTAAAATGTTTGGTCCCGGTCGCGGTTGTTTGTTTTATATTTCTGTAACAGCCGTCAAACCATGTCAGAAGTCTTCGGATGGCACATTAACACTAGGTTTGGCCACTCATCCTATCCGAACTAACTTACTTGAATACAAAACGGCTTCGTTTTTTAAAATGGCTAGATTAATGTTATATAGCGTGTTCTACGATTTGACTGCGACGTCTCTACAATGCTATAAGTGCTTGTCTGTACAGTGCCATGATACCGTGATGCTAGTCACTAGCGGCCTAATTCATAAAAATAAAACGTCCTGCAAATCTCCGATAGAATTTAATATAGTCACTCATCCTCCTAATAGCAAAATTTCGAAAGTACTTCCAGTACATTCTAGTGATAGTCTCAAACTGTCACCTATGTTAGGAAAAGCAGCGATGATGATAAAATGTACCGTCGCTGGGAAAAGTATACCTTTGATTTAAACACTGGATAAAATTATAATCCGTTCTAATTAAACGTCTTAGCCAAAGAAAGACTACACTTTATTAAAAAGGAAACGTGGAATTCACTAATGATAACGGAGAAAAGCCTTGGAAGTAACCTGGAAAGTACAGGACGTGTGGAAAGGTTGAGGCACAAGTAGGGAAAATGGCTACTTCTGACCATTCAATGGTACACTCTAAAAAAAAAACCTGAACGTTAATTTCATTATACAACTGCAGCGCGAGTACCGTTCCGAACGATCGATATATTTGAAATTTGAATCGGTAAAGTTCGATAAAATTCGGTATATTCTCAAATATATATCGGTATATTCGTCTGAGTAAATCTGCTATACCGACACGTCAAATTTAACGACATAGAACGGAACTCGCGTGCCAGTTTCGCAAAATCTCTACTGTTCAAAAAATTGTTGTTTACCCAAAATGATCTTTCACCATCAGACATCCCGATACCGACTCACTCTTAAAATTGCCCAAAAATTTTCCTATGATGTCGTATGATATGAAATGGTAAAAATTCCTAAAAAGAAAAAAGTTCCTGCAAACCCGAATCTTATTTGCCACCAATTAGCACTTAGCAATTTAGCACCCAATATCCATGAGATTTGTTGAACGTTTTAAAATGTTATGAATCAATGGGGCCTTAATACGAGTATATACGTAAATACCGCTTATGTTCTTCAGTAACGCCGTTAGCTCTGGCGAGAAAGTGACGTTGGAATCGTTCCCAGTCACATGTTTAGGTGTAATGCATCCGCCATCAACTCTCGCCTGGAAAATCATTAATTAATTTTTTCTTACATTTTGGTTCATTACTTAGTACGAGTATATTAAGCCAAATTCACTAAGCTATAGACCAGTTTTAATATGGTGTCAAGGGGTGTATTACATTTAACAATAAAATAAGTCAGAACACTATAATGAGTCATCATTATCAGTCACAGACGTCACAGTCAAGTCAAAGGCAAAAACTTCAGTATAGCAGTGCATACGTTACTGCAAGCTTCTACGACTTCTTGTAGTTTTGGAAAAAGCAATTTTCGTCATAATATTACATTATTTTCTTTCAATTACACGTAATCTACACTCTAATACTTAACAAGCGATATCCGGCTCTATACAATATACATATTGATGCAAATTTTGGAAAATACAATATAGCGAAATGTTTTTTTCTTGTTGGTTCAAAAATAATCTTCTAAGTTCATATATTTATATTTTAGAAACGTTCAATTATTTCTGCAAAGAAAATGTGTTGATAGTGCTGTTTGTTCAACTTTACTACAAGACAGCTATTTATCTATGTTAGATAATGTCATAAGAAAATTGTGATTTGACAAAGAAAGACAAAACAAATAACAAAAAAAATAAAACAAAAAGTTAGGGTTCCTGGATACGTATCAGTCACGAAACATCAGACCTCTGGAGTACAGGGGGCCTCTTGTTGAAAATGAAATTGATGATTTATAATTTACCTATCTATCTTGTGCTAAAGTTATATGGGAGAAAAAAGGACAAAAGATTATTTGAGGTTACAATGCGTTTACTATTTTGATAAGTCCTAATACAATATTAATATTAAAACGCTGATGGCGATAGTCCAATGGATGACGGCAACGAGAAAAATTGGGAAAATAAAATAAATGAAAGGAGGTTATCTGATGGATCCTTTGCTGATGGTGTCTTCTGCAGGATCATCCGATTCTCGAACGCTTCATGGAGCTCCTCCAGTGAAATGACATTGCCTTGTCTTCAAAGCTTCAAATGAGAATTTCGCTCGAGTTCCTTAGTTTGGTGACCGCATGGCGCGTCACAAAATAATTCTTGAAAGTTGGAGTTTTACGTCATCTCAGACGGAAATATGGACCTGGTGTCCCCTGCGGGATCGGCGTTGGCTCCCTCAGGTCATTCTCTTCTCAAAAAGATGTAAAAAAATCCAAAAGGTGATTCACCCCGTAACACGCGCAACGGCGGCTCCGACGTGAATGTCTATTTTTCAAAATGGTCTCCTCGATCTAGCTTCTCTTTCTCGCTTATGGAAGAATTCTTCGAGTGCGAGCGAGTCAGCGTATATGACGTCATGTCGTAATACGGCTTCCAACAGATAACCAAATATTTTGTATAAAGCTATCCGATAGATTCTAAATTTGAAACTAATTTTATTACTAGTTTACAATTCCAAAATAAATGCTTAAAAAATCCTAATTTGTTATTTAAATACAATTTTGATAATTAATTTCACACCAACATTTTATGTTGGTTTCTGATATATTTTATGGAGCAAAGCACAAGCCATCCTGTGCGCCAATTTGCAAAATGGGAGCTAATAAAATAAAGTAATAATATAATTTAAAGATTATATGACAATATCCCCCTTTTGAAACAAAAGACAGTTTACTGTCTGAACAGACGGGGTAGGCATGAAAAGAAACTTTTTGTTATAGGTTGGAATCCTGAAATATAGTGAGGTTGATACTTCAGCAAGCTTCTTACATTCCATCTAGCAAAATAAACTGTTATTCCACTTTCATAAAATAAATCACTCACATTCTTTCATACATAGGTACCTATAAGGAATTCAAATAATATTCACACTGCCTAGTTCTTACAAAATCACCACTCACACCTTTAAACTTACATCGAACTTCATAAATCTCCTTGCATCTCATAGTTAAATTGAGCTATTCTGACATACTTGCTTCACTTTTCATAATCCTCATGACTCCATACATAACATGATGGTATAGGATATACCTATAGAAATAACACATTGTGTAATAAAACAAAAGTAGTATATAGCAAGTAGCTTAAAAGGTAACTGTTAATATAAATATCCATTCACTCTTATGTAGGTGCGGACAAAACTTATCTGAAAAACAATGATATCTAAATGGTTTTAAACGGTAAGTAAATATGTGTTAGTATGTTTGTAATTCTTATAATAATCTATACCCTACAGTTTGGGTTTTCTAGTAATGACCTAATTCTATGAGAATAAAGTCTCACTATTGTCTAATAGTATGAAGTGAAAACTTCTAATGTTTAAAGTAAATATCTATCGTTGTAAACATTAGATAAACTAAGTATAAGCTTTAATTAAGTACAGGTAAATCTTAATTATTTAAACCTAAATTAAATCTACGCAGTGAATCCGTGCACTAGATGCTGCTAACTATAATTAAAGACTAATTGTTAATCTTAGAAGGTTCACAGACAACCTTTGGTATCTACAAGACAAAAAGGTAAGTTTGGTATGTATGTATGTATGTAGATCTACTAAATATTGCTAGCATGTCCGAGTGTTTTAACTCAGCCATAAGAAAACATTTTAAGTCATACTAGGTATAAACTTGTCGTTAGTCAAATCCGGTATGTATGTTAGCATGTAACAAAAAGACTAGAACTCAATCGTTCCCAAATAATTAGCTAATAAGCTATAGTTAATGGTAGGTTGCCTTTAAATAGGATCCTCCAGAAAATTGCCCAATATGTAGGCTAAGAACTAATAAGCACACGAAAATATGCATTATTGAACGTTTGGTTTATAGTTGGTAATGTAAAAATAATTACTCATACTTAACCTTAAAATTATTGCATCACAGACTTGGTTTTAACAAAAATTACCAAGTCTCAAAACACAAAAAAATGGTATTAACCTTAAAAAATTGCTTCACAGACTTGGTTTTAACAAAAATTACCAAGTCTCAAAACACAAAAAAAATGGTATTAAATATACTGCTTTTGCTTTATATAGCAATGGATACTTGTCCAAAACAAAACAATAGCTTTGAATACTGTTATTAAGTTAATTCAAAGTAAGTATTTAAGTCTTTCCCTGAATGTAGGTCAACACTTTGTTAATACTTGAAACTTGTCTTTGAGACAGAAAAAGAATCGTCTTTTCTATACAAATTGGAAATCAAAATAAGTAAATTCTTGTATAAATAACGCTTAAGTAGTTCAATGTCTGAATAGAAGTCATACTTAGTCTGAGTATAGACCATATAGTATGTCATTTTACCTACATGAACTTGTTGGTTTACAAGGAAAATTGCAATGTTTAAATTCTAAACTTGTTTGTAAAGAAATAATTATTGATTTTATGATTTTATCAGTATTTGTTATGGATTTACAGTATCCTAAAGTATCCGTAGAAATAATAATGTGGGTAAAAACGCAAACTTAAAACTTATGTGTTTCTTTTTTACTTTTGAGAATTTTGGTTGTGAACATACGGTTTTCATTTTAATTTGAATAATACTGAACCGATAGCCAAAATTGTGTATCTATAGGTAGCTAGATATGCGTAGGTACGATAAATCAAAAATAATTGTCTGTAACTACAATTTTGAAAAAGTTATAAGCGCCGCCATATGTGTGTTTACATACTGCATTGCTTTGAATAAATAAATATTGTTTTTGTTTATATTTCAAAAACTATTGATCTGAATTTTGCAATAAAAGTATATATTGACTTCTGTTAGCGTCTACTATGGGTAGTAAACAAAATACTTTAATAAAAAGTTTGAGAAGAGAGTGGGTAACGAATGGCGAACTGATCTGTAAAATTTCAGCGCAGTGCCTTCTAACAACTCTGAAAAACCTCTCAACAGTACACTTTCACACACATCTCTTGCTAACTTAATTTCGTTCACTCGATTCAAAAATTCAACAACACACGTATCACCACTATACTTCAGTCCCCAGGACTTCAAATTGGAGTTGTAACTGTTATTAATTGCATATGTTACCTGGGTGACTGGTACATGACTGTTTTGTGTCGAGTGCCTTTGTTTCATAAATGGAATATACTTGTCACCGTCTGTGGCTGGATCTATAACACTAGTGCTAGGATTTGTGTGGATATTTTTGCATAATGGCGACTGGATTGTTCCTTGAGCCATCCTCACATCGGTATTGACATAATTCATTTCTTCTGAATCTGAAACAGGTATATCTATTAAGCTCTGTGAATTTTGGAGTTCTGGTTGAGGTGAATCTGACGTTTGCTCCGCTGTTAACTTACGGTCAACAGACGGTGTACTATACATCTTTACAAGAAAAATTGTTACACAAATTCAATAACACAATTGTGAAAATACCTACTTCTACAGTAGATTAAATTGTAATCTTTTGTTTATAAATTCCAACATACACCTTTGCACAAGATAAAATTGGTTTGTTTTTAAGTTAAATTCTAAGTAAATAATTGTTCGGGCGCCATTTGTCATAAGAAAATTAAATTTTTGGAGACGAGAAATAAATTTTTTTGCAAAGTTACAATATGTTGGAATAATATTTAAATAAGCTGATTGCTATTGTTTCGATGGAAGATAATGACGAGAAAACTTGGTAAAATAAAATGAAATGAAAGGAGGTTATCTGATGGATCCTTTGCTGATGGTGTCTTCTGCAGGATCATCCGATTCTCGAACGCTTCATGGAGCTCCTCCAGTGAAATGACATTGCCTTGTCTTCAAAGCTTCAAATGAGAATTTCGCTCGAGTTCCTTAGTTTGGTGACCGCATGGCGCGTCACAAAATAATTCTTGAAAGTTGGAGTTTTACGTCATCTCAGACGGAAATATGGACCTGGTGTCCCCTGCGGGATCGGCGTTGGCTCCCTCAGGTCATTCTCTTCTCAAAAAGATGTAAAAAAATCCAAAAGGTGATTCACCCCGTAACACGCGCAACGGCGGCTCCGACGTGAATGTCTATTTTTCAAAATGGTCTCCTCGATCTAGCTTCTCTTTCTCGCTTATGGAAGAATTCTTCGAGTGCGAGCGAGTCAGCGTATATGACGTCATGTCGTAATACGGCTTCCAACAGATAACCAAATATTTTGTATAAAGCTATCCGATAGATTCTAAATTTGAAACTAATTTTATTACTAGTTTACAATTCCAAAATAAATGCTTAAAAAATCCTAATTTGTTATTTAAATACAATTTTGATAATTAATTTCACACCAACATTTTATGTTGGTTTCTGATATATTTTATGGAGCAAAGCACAAGCCATCCTGTGCGCCAATTTGCAAAATGGGAGCTAATAAAATAAAGTAATAATATAATTTAAAGATTATATGACAATAAGCATAGCTAATCGGTTTTTTGATATGGGGAATACCCTTGATTATACAAATGTCACAGTGATTCTTAACTTTAACGGCAATTTTTTCAAATTAAGATTGAAAAGTTTTATTTTCTAGCTCCAAATAGCTAAATTTCGCTATCATACTAAACTTATTTGACATTCCACAAATTTAAATACATTTTGATTGTTATTTTTATACTTCGTTCTTGGAAAGGTATAAAAATAAAAATAAATATTGGAGGACATCTTACACACAGCGCCATCTAGCCCCATACTAAGCAAAGCTTGTATTATGGAAACCAGATAGCTGATAGAATACTCATATGCATATTTTTTTTCGTAAATACATACTTATAATACATACTACAGACCAAACAGAACACCCATAAGTATGGGTTTAAAGAAAAACTGGTAGAAGATGAATAATTTTATCTATTCTACATCTGAATCTCTGCTCACTGGAATATAATTAGATAAAAAAAATTTAATCAAGATTTGTCAAAATATTGTGTTTCTTAAGTTTCTATTATTTAAACATCAACATATCAACCAAACAACAGACATATTATTTTTAAACCAATCCAAGTAATGTGTTGAATTGTAAAATGGTTTAAGGACTAAAAATTTCCGGCTGTCAGCAAATTATTTTATTTTATTGAAAACATAAGGAATAACCCTTTTAAATAAGTGAATGAAGCTATGAAAAACAATGATATAGTAATGTGAATAACAGCAGTTGTAAAAGTTGAGCAAAAATAATAATTTTGACCGTATCATACATAGGGGAAAATTTGTTACCTCATTATTTAGTAAGATGATTTTTATTATCCGACTACCAACTCTTAAAAATATTGAACCGTGAAATCCAGCTAGCGGCGCGCTAATTTGATTCATGCGTAGTTCGGACCAATGTTTCGGCCCATAATCCAAAAAAAAAATGTTTTTTCTTTAAATTTCAGTCCGGTTTTGTCTTTTATATAATTATTTCTCATTGACAGCACCAGATTTTTTTTTGATTTTTTTGCTTTACATTACTATTTAATTTTATTTATGGTTTTTTTATTTTAACTGAATCGATGATCTAATAAGAAATCATATTAAGCGATGGGTAATCGTTCAGAATCGCTTGATAAACTAACTTGATTATTTTCTATCAACGGTTATAATTATTTATGCAGTGTATAGTGTATATTATAGTATATAGTTTAGATCACCAGCGGGTCACTCAATAATTGATAAGCTATCTGTACCTAATAAGGCTATGTTTTGTTGATTGAACAATCTTCAAGGTCACCAGCTGATAGGTGTATTTGTGAATTGTTAACCTGAACAGCGGGTCATTGGCTAAATTACATCCCTATTTTTACAATACTAAGCTTTGGATAATGACCTAAGGTCACAAGCGGATCACTAAGTGTATCGGTGCATCACGACTCTCCCCAGCGGGTCACTCAATAATTGATAATAGCTGCATCTGAATTGAATTGTAATTGAATTTTTAAGACCACTGGTGAATCACTAAGAGCATCGGTGAATTATTAACCTTACCAGCAAGCTATGTATCATATGTATTAGTCTACTTTTATTTGACCAATACTTAAGGTCACCAGATAATTACTAAGTTCATAAACGAATCACTAATCTCATCAGCGGGTAATTCGGTAAGCTAGGTACCTAATTAAACTATACTAAGCTAAAGATGACCCCCAAGCCGCCTGCCAAGCGTGGGGATTATGGCAACACCCCTTTATAAAGGGGGAGGCCTTCTTTCAGCAGTGGACGTTTTATGGCTGACGATGAAGCTAAAGATGACTAATCTGTTAGGTCAAAAACGAATCACTGAGTGCATCGGTGAATAACTAAGCTCACCAGCAAGTCTTCAAATTCACCTGTATGCCCATAATGTCTTGCTGCTTCCCTTGATACTGCGATTCAAGAAATTTCAAACGTGTCCGCATAACTGCTAAAGTTTCTTCTATTCCCTTTTCGCGTAACAAACGAACGGCTGGGGAAAGATATAAAAAAATTATAAACAAACATTGGGATAAGATAACTGGAGTGAAGAAAAAATAATGAATTAGTAAATAATATATAAATAAATAAATAAATAAATCACATCTATAGTCAAAAGAAGTCCACTGTTTGACGAAGGCCTCCCACTTAACAGGGAGTGGTTTCCATAATTCCCACGCTTGGCAGGCGGCTTGGGGATCGCAGAATGCTCCACCATTAACCGAGAGGACGCTGCTGACCGTCCTCCGGTGGTTCTGGATGCAGTTTAATGACATACCCAAGCCCAGAAAGAACCATTATAGTAAACAAGTGTTCTCATGAGAATGTGTACTCATTGACATGAAGTCCGGTTTTTCGTATCGGTCAAGTGAGAGCTCATGCAACAAGGGTTCAGTAAATAATTTCACAAGTTTACATAAGTTCACACAACATAATAGGTCCTGTAAATGCCGCAAGCATTTATTTAAATTTATCAGACTAAATGTTTTAAAATTGTTTTATTATTTTCACCGTTTGCAGCAGTATAATTGTATTCGTGTACCAATTTGTCTTTGAATAACAAGACCTTGATTAGAAGACGTTCTGTCAGACAGATCATCACGGCTTGCCCATATTTTGCTATAGTTCTCTAAAGAAACATAATTACATGGTATTTTTATCTGCCTGTAGGGTTTCAGAACGGCTTCTGAATAAAATGCCGCGTATTAAATTACACTAGTCTAGTGTGGACCTGGGTATGTCCTTAAACTGCAACAGGAGGACGGGCAGCAGCGTCCTCTTGGTTAACGGTAGTGAGCCTTCTGCGACCCCCAAGCCGCCTGCCAAGCGTGGAGTTTATGGCAACACCCCTCTATTAAGGGGGAGGCCTTCGTCCAGTAGTGGACGTTTTATAGCTGACGACGACGACGAGTCTTGTATATTAAAATGGTGTGAATACAGTCTATCTATTTTATCTATATATTAACAGAATGAATTATGATATATGAAAACATGCTTAAACAATATGTCGTTCTGATCAGCTAAACAGGAAAGTGATTACCAGCTTTCACCATTTCACTTTGAGCTTGGGAAATAATTACTTATTGTGCATCTGTTATATTATCTAATGTCGTAATCTGTTAGAATTTCCTCAAATGCAACCACTACAGTAAAGATAAATATTTCTTCCACTAGTCATTTCTGATTACTCCATTATTAATCAGTGTGTTTCTTGTAATCGAATTCTTGTTCACCCTATTTTATCTAATTAGGTACATAACTAACTATAAATAGTGTTGGATCATTATTTGTTGCCTTTCCGGATATGTTATGTCTGAGTTCATTATTAGTTATTTAAAGATGAAACTAAAATACCGCTCGTATTGATTACTTGCTCCCAAAATCTATAAAATTACAAGGCTCATGTCGTGTATTTTTCTTTTGGTATTTATTAGTCAACCACAGAACCAAAAGCAAATAAAAACCAAACTCCCTTATGAACCAAAGTCACTAACATAGCTCTCAAAGTTGCATCATAGTTTGCAAGTTGAAGTGGCAATAATAATAATCATTTATTCATCAACAGTCTTACTTTAAAAACTTTTCAACCGTAAGTCACTGCTTAAGATGCACTGCCACCTTCTCTCTGACGTGAAGTGTAACATGCAAGAACAAGACAGAGAAGTTTAAGCAGTGACTAAGAGAATCGAGATTATTTTAGGTAAGGCTGCAAGTATCATAGATTCACACACATCATTAAATTTATAGCAGTAGCTCAGCAGTCACATTAATAAATGACATAAACAATTGAAATTAAAATTAAATTAGAAATTAAAATTGAACTTGAAATGCAATGGGCAGGCCACATCGCTTGAAGAACTAATAACCGATGGGGAATAATGGTTCTGGAGGGGGACCCCGAAGCGGCAGACGCGGCGTAGGTAGGCCTACCGCTAGGTGGACCCACGACATTGTGAAAGTTGCGGGAAACCGGTGGATGCAAATGGCTGGTTGTCGTACTGTGTGGCGGTCCAAGAAGGGGGCGGGGCCTTCTTCAGCAGCGGAAATATTCTGGCTCATAATGGTGATGATGATTTATTAGTAGCCAATAATGATTTTCTCGATATTTCAGGAAGCACAGGGATAAAACCAATGCGAGGTAAAGAAACATATTTTTTTTGGGAATTTTGTTTGTATTGAGAATCTTAGTTACAATAATGCTTATTGATCTTATACTGTTGTTATACAATAAAGATGTATTATATTGTATTGTCTACAATTTTTGGCAAATTACGTGAAAGAAATAACAGTAATACGACCAATGTGATAAATCGAGGGAGATTCAACTATATTCAAATTCAAAATTCAAAATTTATTTATTTCATTCAGGTTAAGGTACCCATAATTATGCACATGATTAAAAAGTTAAAATACACATTATTATAAAAATACAAGAAATTGGCCAAATAAAATCATCAAATCAAAGTTTTTATACAAGTCACATCCTTAAAAATTCAATAATGACAAAATTTAAAAGATAAAATTAATCAAAATTAATATAAGTTATTTAAATTTAAGTAAATGTCACAGTAAGTTGAAATTTAAAATGAAATGTCAAGTACAATATAGTATTTTCTCTCCAGCACTGGTACTGGTACATGGTACTCGCATACTATACGTTAGATAATTAAGTTTGGAAAAAAGTACCTTCTATCGTATAAATTATGAATTTCCATCTTTTATTTTCTTGTGTAATTTTTTTTCCATAAATGAATCGTGTCTATGTCTGAGGGAAAAAACTGAATGTTCTGATTATTAGATAACTGTATTTTCAACCGACTTCAAAAAAGGAGGTTCTCAATTCGACTGTATGTTTTTTTTGTATGAATGTTACTTGATTACTCCTCCAATTATGAACTGATTTTAATGATTATTTTTTGTTTAGTAGGTAATATACTTCAGAGGTGATCCCATATAAATTTTATCGAAATCGGTTCAATAGTTTGGTTTTAAAATCAAAATTACTAGAAAATATGAAGATGTCATCCAGGTATTCGAAGTTGAAGTCGGCTGTGTTTTTTTTACATACCTAGTTCATTAGTTACTTACAAGTGTAGTATGTATTAATAACTATGTACTTTATGTACGTATAAAAAATCTTAATGATATCATATAATTGTATCTCTTAACTTGTCTCGTGTTAGACTTTGTAAGTAGTATCATATTGGATCTATAGCTACAATAATATAAGTCGCACGAGTAATAATTTGCACGTGGCTTGTATTTAGTGAGATATCTAGCTGTTTGTTATCATTTTTCCGGTTTCGTTCAATCGAAAGCAAAACCACGTGGAAATATACCTATAGACTAGATAAGACACCAATGATTAACTTCTATGGATACCGTATTACTAGATCTTTATATATCTCGCCTTCCTAGGCAGGTCATGCTAGGTGAAGTCGCAGATAAGAGAAGCGTTGGATGTCCTGTGATTCGCTTTAAAGACTGCGTCAAGCGTGATTAAACCTCATTCAATATCGAGCATGGCGGATGGGAAAAGCTCGCGGAGGACAGGGACCATTGGAGGAACCGTATTAAAGAGGCTTCACGATAGAGCCTAGCTCGACCAGCCGTAAAACGAGCGAAACGGCACGACAGCAACAATAATCCATCTGCCGCGACACATAGCTGCTCACGGTGTAGACGACTATGCCGCTCTAGAATTGGTTTATTCAGCCACCAAAAAAAGTGCTACTCACACACTGCTTAAATGGTCTGTAATAGACGTAAAGGCCATGTATGCATACCCAATGTAACAGAAATTTTAAGAAAACACGGGTCGCCGAAACCGAGATAAAACGATCCCATCGATCGTACCACGAATTGGGTCTGAAATGTTTGAAAACAAAAGATAATTATCAAATTACAGGGGGGCTAAAATGGTCGCGTTTAGCAATTGTGCATATGATCCTATGATGATTCATTTCGCAAATCGTTAAACGGTTACTTAAGCGCCAATTCGTACTATGATTTTGCAAATGATTCTATTACGGAATTCATTAGTTTGACAGTTTTCTATAGAAAGTCGTAAAATGGTCGATGAAAGATGAATTGCATAAAGCCAATTAGCAGATTCGTTCGAAGTTACTTGAGAGAAACTTTTTACAATTCATTCTGCTAAGAATTCATTAGATGAACTGCTATTAGGGAAATTGCTTAATGCGGCCATTTTAGACCCCCTGGTCTCTTGCCACACCTACTTAAATAAACGCATAGTTCAATGAACATCTCACGCCCAGCTCACGCCTAACAGCGAGCGTGTAGCAACTAGAGAACATTTTTAGCACTGTCTTGTACGATTCGTAGTGCCCTACGATTGTCGACTCGGGTGCGGTATCTATAGAGCGTTATCTGTGTAAAATAGTTACCTACATTTGCACTGTTGCCATGAGTTCGTTAAGTTCGTGAAGGGGTGGCCTAAATAGAAAAGCCAAAGCGTTAACCGCACTTTTAATTGGTAGAGTTTTGGCTAGTTACACCATGGATAAATCCAAGCTATAAATCTAGATGTTTTTTTATTTATTGTGTGTTTTAACCATTGTCTATGTGAAGGCTTTGAACATTTTCCATACGCAGGTGGCCTAGTGGTACAAATTTCCCATACCTCCTTATATGAACTAGGCCAAAATGTCCCTTGCCTTTACATTGTTATTTTTGATGTGTATCGTTGTCTCTATAGGGTGAAATTGAATTCGTTAGCGATATGTTAGGGGTCATTAAAATCATCGAAATTAACCTTCAGAGATAGATAAACGCAGAAATCGGGACAAAAAATGCAATAATAACGCACGACAAAAACATACATACATTTTAGTCAAGCGTTATTGCATTTTTGTATGGTACAGCCTATTTTTTTAGCGTTTTCTGGGTTGGTTTCGTAATACAAGTTGTCCGTTATGACATAGATTATGATGAGGTCAATGACTCTATATGATATTGCCAATGAATTAAATATCACCGTGGATATGTACCAAGTCTATATGTACAGCAACGGTATAGTAGCAACTTGTGTATATGTCGCAGCCAAATTGCAGAATACGCCGTATTTCATAACGGCTAGCCATTTTAAAGCAGGGCCATTTTATAAAGCGGCGTATCAACGTTTAGCCAAATTGTATTACGGCTGAAAGTAAGGCTGCCGCATTGTATGCGTGCTTCACGTTCTACAACGCAGCTAGCCATAATTTAATTGAGCGGGACATGATCCGCCGCTTTGGCAATCTTTAGTTCTTATTTTGGACACTCGCGGCGCTTTGACGTTTTGATAACCTAAATGTCACTTTTCAATTTGGTTTAAACATTTTGTATGGCTACTACTGACTTACCAAATGCCTTTTTTAAACAATAAATTATTATTTTTCAATACCATATTATATGGTAAGTATTTTGTATTGTAGGTAACTTTATTACAATTTGGCTAAGCATAGGCCGCCGTATTGTAGAATTTATCGCAGTGACAATCCGGCTAAACGAGCCGCCGCCGAGCTAAATTGAGCCGCCTTGCCTATTACAAAGTGGCGGTCGGTTTTGTAAAATGGCTAGCCATTATGTATAACGGCGAATTCTACAATTCAGCTGCGACATATACAATAAATAACACATAATATAAGGTAGAAGTTACTTACAGCTGTGATCAATAATGACCAGCCCGAAGGTGATGAAGACTGAGAATATGACCAGGGCCACAAAGAATCCTTTGCGCGGTGCGCAAGAGCATTGTGACATATTTCTCCTGCAACAAAGAGATTTCTAATTCTAAGCTTGCCGTGTTCTGTGGGGCTAGAGGCTCGAGCTACCGAAGTATTTGCAACAACTGGCAAAATTTGATCTATTCGCATAAAAGACATACAATTTCCTTCCCGTTGACCTCGTTTTCCCGTTACAACGAGGAGGATTTTTTATGACATCTCGTTGTCCCCATTGAGGTCTTCTCGTTATGGAGACAACTTGAAGGATTTTTTATGACTTCCCGTTGTTCCCATTGAGGCCTTCTCTTAAGGGGACAACTTGAAGGTTTTTTTATGACTTCCCGTTGTCCCCATTGAGGCCTTCCCGTTATGGGGTCAACGGAAACTTATAAAATATCCTCCTTTTCTCCCCATTTTATTTATTATTTTTATTGTGATCCGGTATCCTCAATAACAGGTACATCGTCAATGGGGGCAAACTACTGAACCGATGTCGATAAAATGTATATGGGATCACTTTAAAACTATCATCATCTACCATACAAAAAAAACATCAAAATCCATTGATAATTGGCGTAGTAATCGCGTTACAATAGTACATTATGATACAAGTGTGCTATGTTGGTCATTACACTAGAGGCGATAAGGAAGCCGAGAGCGTAATAACTAACATAGCACAAGAGTTCTATACGACTGTTTTCATCACGCTTGCGAGGAAAAAACAAACTTTTTTTGATAATAATCAACCACACGAAACACCACACAGCGAAAACGTCAACAAACATTTGCGGAAAATGGCGCCCAAACCAGCAATGCGCGCGCATGTTGACATTTACTTCAACGGCATAAAAACTCTTTGTTGGTATTACAAAAAAAAACGGTAAGTATTACCCGGCTATATTAAGAGTGCTTCGTATACATACGTCTAATTGCAGTCACGTACAAACTTGACTTTACCGGGTTATACCTATTATAGCACAAGTGCCGTAATGTAAAGTAAAAAGCACGCGTGCGTAATAGCTTGGATTATGAGCCTAAAACCGATGTAATAAGATCCACTTTACGAGCAAGTGTGATGAAAACATATTTAAATAACATACAATTGACATACTTTTTTTACTCTTTTACTTTTTATTTTTTTTCAAATCGATTGAAAATATGACCTGGGGTCGTGCCATGAACTTTTATTGCGGGACCGAATAGGCTCAGCTGCCGACGCTGTGCGACTGAATTTTATCGCCTCGCAAATCCCGCAATACGGTTCGCGGTCGCGCACCGTCGGCAGCTGAGCTTATTCGGTCCCGCAATAAGAGTTCATGGCACGGCCCCTGGGCCCGTACCGTAACATGTTAAAACCATGATTGTTAGGTTCAGCCGCCGACGAGTGAAGTCTTTGCTTCAACTGGCAAAATTCGCTATATCTGTCTGGTTGTTTAGATGTTGGTACTCGCAAACAGGGGCTGTACTGGGACGTTAAATAACATTCAGCCACCGCGCCTACGCTCGCGACCACGAATCTGACAGCCTGCGGCATGATAAAATTCACGGTTGCGCAGCGTCAGCGCTGCGGCTGAATCTAAAGTGAATGGTTTTCAACATGTCCCAGTACAGCATCTGTTCGCGAGTACCAACATCCAAACATCCGGACAGATGTAAGCGAATTTTGGATCTATTCTCGTTGTCCCCATTGAGGTCTTCTCGTTATGGAGACAACTTGAAGGATTTTTTATGACTTCCCGTTGTTCCCATTGAGGCCTTCTCTTAAGGGGACAACTTGAAGGTTTTTTTATGACTTCCCGTTGTCCCCATTGAGGCCTTCCCGTTATGGGGTCAACGGAAACTTATAAAATATCCTCCTTTTCTCCCCATTTTATTTATTATTTTTATTGTGATCCGGTATCCTCAATAACAGGTACATCGTCAATGGGGGCAACAGGAATAAATTTTAATTATTTTTATTGAGTTCCGTTGTCCCCATTGAATGGGGACAGCGACAATGGAGACAACGAGAATAGATCCAAAATTCGCTTACATCTGTCCGGATGTTTGGATGTTGGTACTCGCGAACAGATGCTGTACTGGGACATGTTGAAAACCATTCACTTTAGATTCAGCCGCAGCGCTGACGCTGCGCAACCGTGAATTTTATCATGCCGCAGGCTGTCAGATTCGTGGTCGCGAGCGTAGGCGCGGTGGCTGAATGTTATTTAACGTCCCAGTACAGCCCCTGTTTGCGAGTACCAACATCTAAACAACCAGACAGATATAGCGAATTTTGCCAGTTGAAGCAAAGACTTCACTCGTCGGCGGCTGAACCTAACAATCATGGTTTTAACATGTTACGGTACGGGCCCAGGGGCCGTGCCATGAACTCTTATTGCGGGACCGAATAAGCTCAGCTGCCGACGGTGCGCGACCGCGAACCGTATTGCGGGATTTGCGAGGCGATAAAATTCAGTCGCACAGCGTCGGCAGCTGAGCCTATTCGGTCCCGCAATAAAAGTTCATGGCACGACCCCAGGTCATATTTTCAATCGATTTGAAAAAAAATAAAAAGTAAAAGAGTAAAAAAAGTATGTCAATTGTATGTTATTTAAATATGTTTTCATCACACTTGCTCGTAAAGTGGATCTTATTACATCGGTTTTAGGCTCATAATCCAAGCTATTACGCACGCGTGCTTTTTACTTTACATTACGGCACTTGTGCTATAATAGGTATAACCCGGTAAAGTCAAGTTTGTACGTGACTGCAATTAGACGTATGTATACGAAGCACTCTTAATATAGCCGGGTAATACTTACCGTTTTTTTTTGTAATACCAACAAAGAGTTTTTATGCCGTTGAAGTAAATGTCAACATGCGCGCGCATTGCTGGTTTGGGCGCCATTTTCCGCAAATGTTTGTTGACGTTTTCGCTGTGTGGTGTTTCGTGTGGTTGATTATTATCAAAAAAAGTTTGTTTTTTCCTCGCAAGCGTGATGAAAACAGTCGTATAGAACTCTTGTGCTATGTTAGTTATTACGCTCTCGGCTTCCTTATCGCCTCTAGTGTAATGACCAACATAGCACACTTGTATCATAATGTACTATTGTAACGCGATTACTACGCCAATTATCAATGGATTTTGATGTTTTTTTTGTATGGTAGATGATGATAGTTTTAAAGTGATCCCATATACATTTTATCGACATCGGTTCAGTAGTTTGGTTTTTATATCAAAATTACTGGAACAAATCAAAATAACTGGTAATATGACAATGTCATCCAGGCCGTCGAAATTGGAGACAGTTGTTTTTTAAAGGCTATTTTACATTGAGATAAATTATAATATCATTGCTATTTTATTAAACTAATCATGACGAAACTAACATTCATATATGCAAACATCCTGACAGATTAAACCAAATTTTGACAGTCATTGCAGAGGCTTCGCTCGCTCGATCAAAAAATTGTTATAGTAATTATCAAGTATAATTGTGTAGCTAAAAATTAAAAGGCATGTCCTAAAATAGGACCTGGGTATGTCCTAAAATTGCATCCAGAACCACCGGTTCAGGGGAAGCAGCGTCCTCTAGGTTAATGGTGGTGAGCATGTCGCAGTCGGCATTCATTTATTTATCAGCAATTCGCAAGAGTATAATGTCGCATGATTAGTAAAAAATAAAAAAAAACAAAATCGCATTTTTTAAAAATCAAAATACATCACGCTTGCTGTCTAAAGAAAATTAATGCTAGTTATTACGAGTAACTAAGTGTCTTTAAGCTAAAGCTAAGTTTCTCGCTTGCACATTTCATATTTTTAAGGTAGAAACATCACTAAGGTATATTGACAGACAGACAAACAGACAGACAGACGGACAACGAAGTGATCCTATAAGGGTTCCTTTTATCCTTTTGAGGCACGGAACCTTAAAAAAGTATATAATTATGTATTCTATCAGCTATCTGGTTTTCATGTTACGAGCTTTGCTTAGTTTGGAGCTAGATGGAGTGTGAAAAAAGTCCACGGTTTTTTTTATTACCACCTAAACTTTTAAGCTAACCCAGTATTGGTGAACAAAACAAAAAAAAAAACAAATCCTTCGAGCCATTTTCGAGTTTTTGCGGGACCAGTATGGTAGTTGATTTTACATACTCTACTATATTTTTTATATTTTGTTTGGGTTGGTAAACGCTCAATTGGTAATTGGTCCCCCGGAGTCCGAACTCATTGCTATAGGCAAGCTAAAAAAATATCACATTAAAAACTTATTCATTACATCGCAATGTTATTATAGTACATTATGATACGAGTGTGCTATGTTGGTCATTACACTAGAGGCGGTATTATGCGCGCGAGCCGCAGGCGAGCGCGATAAGAAAGCCGAGAGCGTAATGACTAATAGCACAAGAGTTCCATACGACTGTTTTCGTCACACTTGCGAGGAAAAAACCATTTTTTTTGATAATAATCAACCACACAGCGAAAACGTCAATAAACATTTGCGGAAAATGGCGCCCAAATCAGTAATGCGCGCGCAGGTTGACATTTACTTCAGCGGCATAAGAACTCTTTGTTGGTATTACAAAAAAACTGTAAGTATTACCCGGCTATATTAAGAGTGCTTCATACACGTACGTCTAATTGCAGTCACGTACAAACTTGACTTTACCGGGTTATACCTATTATAGTACAAGTGCCGTAATGTAAAGTAAAAAGCACGCGTGTATAATAGCTTGGATTATGAGCCTAAAAGCGATGTAATAAGATCTACTTTACGAGCAAGTGTGATGAAAAAGTAATAAACCCTAAATAGATGATTCCTAAAATATCGACTGAGAGAGAGCTACGTAACAAAAAAACCCAATAGGTACAGTTATAAAGATTACATTACATTAGAAAAATGTGTTAACTAAGACCTAAGAAGGAACAAAGAAAGTTACATACATACCTACCTAGATAGATACATACATGAAACCAGCGAAAATGATAAAATGAAAGGACGAGAAATAGCGCACGGATTTTGAAGACTATAATGTTGAGCGATAGCTCTCCACTCGTGTCAGTCATACTCTGTCTTTGCGACATGCGAGACGTACGATATAACAACACAAATAAATCCATATTATGCCTTCCTGTACATTTTCCAAGTGTAAGAAAACTACTAATATTCGCAATAACAATTTGGAGATCACATTCCACAAGTAAATACACACGAATCATTGTATTTTGTCACAACTGCAATTAATTTCAATAAATATGTAAGGCCTATCCTATCCTTAGGTTGACGGCAACACGTTTGATAGTGACTTAAGTAAAAACATCTGTGGTTATATTTTATCCATTTGAACTACATTAAGGAAACGAGCTTAACCCGTCGTCGCCTATTTGATGTTTGTGTTTGTGATAACGCTATCTACCCATCATTTATCCGTATTTATCTTGCTTGGAATCGATAAGTTGCTTATTGAACCATTCATCATCATCATTAAGAAGATGTCTAGTGCTAGACGATAGCCTCCCTCCTCCGCCCCGCCTCTCTTTCTTTGGGTTTGCTATAGTACCATCGCTTGGCAGGCGGCTTGGGGATCGCAGAATGCTCACCAACGTTTATCCTCTTGGTAAGTCGCTGCTGCCCGTCCTTCGGTGGTTCTGGATGAGGTTTAAGGTCATACCAAGATTACCCAGGTCCCACTCAAACAGTTTACAGGCATTGTTTTTAATTAAGTAATTATTTATTTGCTCCCTTTAGTTGTATCTTTCTAAAATTATACATACCTAATATGTAATGTACTGTTTGCGTTAACGGTTATTTTTAATAGAACCCAAGGAACCATACAATATGGGGTTACGCACATCGGTATTCCTACGCCGAAAAGAGGCTATTGTTCTCATCATGTTAACAAGTTTTACTACGGAATCAACACTGTAAACGCAAAAAAAACAGCAGTTCCGTACTTATTTGTTGGTAATTGTCATTTATCTATGTCGAAACTTTTATATTATGCAAATAGTCTGAAGCATTGTGCAGTTTAACTAAACTATTTCAATATTCTATACCATGAATATGGCTACAATGTTTCGGTGGTTTTAGATTTTTCACACCACCTGCCGACAATGTCAAATTATTATATTATGCAACCTCAACGTAAAGTAAAGCATTATCTCTTAAGGGATACAAAGTTGTACTAAACTCCCTAAGGAATAAAGTGATTTGAATTTGGAACGTCAATTTCGTGCGGAAACTCGTGGAAATTTCTTCTGTGTGGAAAGCTTTCTATATCATTATTTAAGAAAAAAAAATGCCCATATGGCATTGTAAAGAGGTTTGTTCGAAAATCGAACGAGCCACCATACGCAGAACAAAAAAAAAGGTGCGTTTTCAAAGGATGTGAAACAAAACACGGTGTTTGGTCCTGTGATTGCCAGTTAATTTTAATTTACGGAGCCCTGGCTTTTTAATGTCTCGCAGAAGGTGTGAAAAGTAGAGTATGCTCCTCTGGAATAAAGCCTGCCTACGTCTTGGGCAGCTTGCTCCTCGCTTTACTCAGGCAGGACTATATATATCTACCTCATTACGCCTCGTTACGCTCAGGGTTCAATAATCAATATTCCGCCCGCGACGTAAGACAGTTTTATTCCCTTAGTGCATAATCTACTATTAAACTCACTGCTTTAGTTGCCATCGTGATATTAGCAGATAAATTACCGGATACGAAGAGATTTGACATTTCAAGGTGACGAGCGCAGCGCAGTGCGGCAATAGTTATGGGCAGGCTAACGACTCGCTAGTCTTCTCTCCATTGAAATAAAAAAAAACGCTGTTATCAATCAATATCTTTCAAGAAAAGCTTATTAGCAATGTTATGTCTATCATACACCCACTCGTTGGGAACATTCCACTAAAGCCTTGGGCGTGGGCATTGATTCTATGGAAACGGTAACATCTATTTACAAAACAAAACGTTAACGTTTTCTTTTGTTTTCTATTCTTTTGTTTACAAACAAAACAAAAGAATAGAAAACTTTACAACTTTTATAAACATCTACAGAACTGTCTCCTATCAGAGCTTAATTAATTTAATTAATCAAATTCATAAATTAATCCTATTTTAGTTTAGGTATTTAATTAATGATTTCATATTCAGTACGAGGAGGTTTGAAAAAACCAACATCCTTTAGCTAGGTACCTACTGAAAACAGAGTAAAGTACTTATCATATATGTATACTCGTAGTTGTACCAAACACACTGATTTAATTTTCATAATGAATATTGTACGCTATATATGTATTGAAAAATCTTGTTAAAAAACAGTACCTAAATAGATGTCTATGATTACTGTAATACCTATGTTTTATAGATAACTACACGTGTTTTTAAAACTTTACTATCATAACGAAGCATGCCCTGAAAATTGTAGCAAAAATAACAGCTCGTAAAATAAATATTCGGCGCATGCGACCGAGATCACCAAAGTTGTAATGCATTTGCGACACCGGTGACTGTAAAATTGGAATATGATATTGGACAGGCTATCAGAGTACAAAAACCATAATACACTTTTTTTTTTAATAAATACAACCGACTTTAACTTTGAATACCTGGATGACATCTTCATATTTTCTAGTAATTTTGATTTAAAAACCAAACTACTGAACCGATTTCGATAAAAGAATCATCAAAGTTCATAATTGGACCTACTTACGCAAACGGGAACCAATCCACACTCGGGCCAAAATCGAGTTAAGTAGCTATACAGAAATCGTCTAAAATGCACCTTCTATCGACCCTATAAATATAATATTATATTGATCTGACAATTTTGACTGAATAAAACATTATCACGACAATGTCACCAACCCTCAAAACGATAGTTGAAGAATTTCTAAAAAGATTCATGTCCCATGGTAACCGAATTACCGAAAAAATACTGAAGAACCATATCGGGATGGTTCCTTGAGAAACTATTGTCCTGTGGCTTGGTTCTTGGTGGTTGGAAGGGGAGTAAAAAGTATGAAACTTCATTAATTATGTAAGTGTGTAAGAAATTATTCGACAAGAATATACCTAAAACAATACAAGGTTACGCGAAAAGGCAATACTAAGCTCTAAAGAGCTGATTGCAATCATTGTTGTGAACAACTTTTGCTACTATACGAACGACCACAAACTCTTGAAAATTCAAATCAACTGTTTCATTTACATTGTGTCGTCCCACGACACGCCGATGAACACACTTAACTCCTTTCAACTATGACGTTCGCGCTTGTATGATGGAAGATGAAGTGGGCGTTTTTATTTAAATGTAAAATTACGTATTTTCTCACAAAGTACTGAAATATCGCATGATATGCCAGGAAAGTTGGATTTTACAAACTCATAACAATGGTCTGTCCTAGTTGTCAACTTGTTTGTAAAATCAGCTTACCGCCTTTGTATCATAAATTATTATTTAATATACGGAGACACCAATCTAACTACGCAGTTTTTTTTATTTTATTTGAATGTTGAGAAATTAATGTTAGCTGTACATTGTACAAAGCCTGTGAAATGTCCAACCTAATTACTATTATAATTAATAAATTAATTTACTAATTTATTTATTTAGTATATAATAAAAAAAACTTTTTTTATACGATGTAGTGACGAGCCGAGCGAGAATCGCCTGCCCATAACAGTAGCAGTGTCAGAATTATGAACTTGCGAACAAAATCCTGCGCCGCACTGCACTGCGCTCGACACCATCGCCACCATTGATGTCAATTCTATTCATGCCATTAATTTCTCTGGTAACAATTATCTTCAAACCAAAAACAGTAACACTTGCACACTACTGCTTGGCGGTTGAATAACTGACAAAGGTGTGGTTCTTTCCCAGACGGACATTGCAGTAGAGTCCAACCACCACATTTTATGATCAAGTATTTAACGCAAACTTTGACTTTCGAAAATATCGTGTCGTTAGACGTAATCATTGGACGACACAAAACCTAAAAATAGTTAAACCTTAACTTTCATTTTCTTGACATGGAAGCTTAAAAAAATAAATAATAAAGCCGTGAAGTCTGACTCGTACTTGCGACTCGGACAACGAGGGTTCCGTACCACCACAAGTACTAGGAAATCCGCGATAGTAACTATTACGATTCACGAGATTATAGTTCATTAAAGATCGGAAAGACAGATGGACAGAGGGAAAGACACGGAGGCTTAATAATAGGGTATAGTTGGATTAACTTTGGGTACGAAACCCTCAAATAATTGCCACTTTCGTTCAATACGCGAACTGCGAAAAAAATAAGAAATGTGTGGTGATAACTCAGACATATCTTTTCTTGTTGCTTTCAAAACTCCGTAAAAGCTCTTAACAAAGCCGCCACAACTTCACTAAGGCATAACTTGGACTTGACCGTGACTGTTTTTTTGTGAACGGCTTTGATTTTTGGACTTATCTTGGTTACTGAAAGTGAAATGTGATGCCAGTGGAAACTCATTTCGCCATATTAAAGAGTAAAAATTTAGTTGTACGCAGAAGAAGCCACCAAATTGGCCTAAAAAAGGTATAATTAAGTTAAATATCGAACAAAACTCCTTTCTCCATAAGAGTTTTTGAATTATATAGCCCTGCTGTACTATTGGTCAAAATATTAGAATTAAAAAAACTCACAGGACCTATCAAAACTCCGTAACAGCGCATCGGAAAAATCGCCACAAACGAACTCTAGGGGCTGTGACTATGACTTGTACTTGACCGTGACTATTTTTAATTATTTATTTTTGTTATGCTATCAGACGGAGATGGAAGGACAAACTTGACTTTTATTTAAAAGGTTGGGCCCAAGTTGCGCAAAACAGAGAGGAATGGACGGAACGCAGGGAGGCCTTTGCCCTGCAGTGGGACGGTATAGGCTAATATATGGATATATATATGGTGGGAGATGGCTCTACTTCAAGCGGTACGGGTATTACGTCGGATATCCGTTTGTGTACCCGAGCAACTTCGTCCGAGGAATGCTGGACTACAGCATCCTGGAGGCGCGTCGTGGACTTTCCTTAATGCTCTGTGTGTGGCGGATTTTAACTGGACGGATGAGCGTTCCCTCGGTGCTCGAGCGGCTCAGTCTGGCGGCCCCTGCGAGTGTTGTAGCTGTTCGGCAACACAGGTTGTTCAGAGTGCCTTGGCGCAGAACCGAGTACGGCAGGCTGGCACCGGTGTCGAGAGCGCTCAGCATGCTTAACGCGCTGCTGGCTCAGAACCGAGATCTAGATCTTTTTCATTGTACAGAGGCCGAGATGCACAGAATGATAATACTTTTTGATATTGTAACTAACTTGGTTACGAAACCAATACAGTAGGGTTTTATATTCTGTGTAATGTATTTTTTATAAAATTTAATTCTTATTTTGAGGATGTTTCGTGTAGGTTTTATTTATGTATAAATATTTAGTTTTTACAGTACTCGTATGATATTGATCCGTGGATGGGTGGATTGGGGGCAACCTGTAATGCTCACCCAAGGGAATGTATATATAAATAAATAAATAAATAAATATAAATAAATAAATAAATGCTATCAAGAATTTGAAAAGTTATAATGCTTGTTAGACTGGCAGAATGCACAAAGTGCGATGTCATAAATGAAGAAAGAAAAAGAAGGACACTGATACCTACTTGGGAAAAGGCGTATACAATCTGAAACTCTTTTCTCTATAAGAGTGACATTGGGTTAAGAAAAGGTTAATAACTAAAGTGAAACTCCTTTCTTACTCTTTTCTTCTAAAGAGTTAATTTTGAATTGTACTATTGGTAAAATGGAAGAACTAAAATAATCCAACAGGACCTGCTAGTTTTGTTCAAAAGTTACGATGGGGCGGCTCGCTCGCTCATCTGTAGAGCAGACTGCCATAGATCGAATCGACCTAAAAACGGCAAACGGAGCGTTTGCGAGTTTTAACATGTATCTAGCGCGATCTAGTATCTTTTGGGAACTAAAGAAACAAACAAAATAACCATTTAACTTTTGGCTTGAGAAATGACGATATATCTACAAATAAATAATTTTCCCCATAACTACTGTTATGAGACCTTGCTTCTTGCCAAATTTCATGAATCTAGGTCAACGGGATGCATCCTGTGAATTTTGATTTAGTTCACTCTAAAAAGTAGTAAAAATGGCCGTAATTTTTTATTGTGTTGAGTTACAAGCTTGATTTTTTTACAGCTCCAAGGGATCGTAGACTTACGTATTTGATATTAATTACAACTTGATATCTCCACGCATTCCAGAGAAAAAGGGTCTTGACAGACAGACAGACAGACAGACAGACAGACAGACAGACAGACAGACAGACAGACAGACAGACAGACAGACAGACAGACAGACAGACAGACAGACAGACAGACAGACAGACAGACAGACAGACAGACAGACAGACAGACAGACAGACAGACAGACAGACAGACAGACAGACAGACAGACAGACAGACAGACAGACAGACAGACAGACAGACAGACAGACAGACAGACAGACAGACAGACAGACAGACAGACAGACAGACAGACAGACAGACAGACAGACAGACAGACAGACAGACAGACAGACAGACAGACAGACAGACAGACAGACAGACAGACAGACAGACAGACAGACAGACAGACAGACAGACAGACAGACAGACAGACAGACAGACAGACAGACAGACAGACAGACAGACAGACAGACAGACAGACAGACAGACAGACAGACAGACAGACAGACAGACAGACAGACAGACAGACAGACAGACAGACAGACAGACAGACAGACAGACAGACAGACAGACAGACAGACAGACAGACAGACAGACAGACAGACAGACAGACAGACAGACAGACAGACAGACAGACAGACAGACAGACAGACAGACAGACAGACAGACAGACAGACAGACAGACAGACAGACAGACGGACGGAGACGGACAACGGAGTGATCCTATAAGGGTTCCTTTTTTCCTATTATGGTACGGAACCCTAAAAAATACAACCGACTTCAACTTCGAATACCTGGATGACATCTTCATATTTTCTAGTAATTTTGATTTAATAATCCAATTAATGAACCGATTTCGATAAAACTTATGTGGCACCACCTCTGTAATATTACCTACCAAACAAAAGAGTAATCGCGTAACATACATACAAAAAATAAACATACAGTCGAATTGAGAGCCTTCTTTTTTGAAGTCGGTTGAAAATCGTAAATAATAAAAAAAAAGTGTTATAGGTATGTAATTTCGTTTCGTTCTTATAAAGTCAGAAATTGGTGTTTTAAAATTTAAAGAGGGTGAAGTTTTTCCAATACCTATAAATATAAAACTATTTGGTTCCGATTTTGTGAAGGCTGTTTCTTTTAATATTTGATGTAGACTTTCAAAGTAGTGTTTTTGTTTAATGGCACTACAGGCGTAGAAATTATTTTGTTTACCTATATCTGTCGTATCGATATGTTATTATGAGGGCTCCGTCGCAGAATGTCCGTTTCTTAAAATGTCTACAGCACGCAAAACGTCCCTTTCGCACAATGTCCCTTTCGCAATATGCCCCTTTCGCACAATGTCGCTTTCGCAAAATTGAGCTATCCCGAAACTTCACGATTCTATTCACATGTTTTCCGAATTGATCCTTTCAGACCGGCGCCAAAACTAAGCCAAATTTAATGAAAATACAGCATAGACTATAGTAAAAGTGACTCGGACATGACGAATTCGAGATCAGTTTTCCATTTCCCAGCCGCCATCTTGGAAAATTCACATGTTATCAATTGTATTGTAGCGCGCCAACGCTTTTATAGTCACAATTGTGTAGTCGCACATATGTGTTGAGAGGGGCCTTGAATGCTCAAAAATCTCTTTTTTAATATCCAGGTGTGCAAGTTGGTTTCAATACAGTACCACTGTTTTTTACCATAAGTATAGTATTGATAAGTAGCCAGTGCAAACAGTTGGTAAATTTTGCATAAAAAAATAGTGCAATATTCTTCAAAATATTCGGCGGGACGATTCCCTCGGTTTACTGGTAGAGGTGTATCAGTCGGTACTTCTTTGCTACTAATCTTCGGCTTCTTCTGTCACAAGTCACCCAATGGAGTACTTGACTCACTATCAGTCTGAAAACAAAGATTCTGGAAATCGGTAGGGATTGTGTGGTGAAGCCAAAACGAGCAAGATCTATTAAAAGTACTTCATTCCCGAAACCCTCGAAAATCTGCTCAATGTCCTTATCATAACGTAGCATTATCGCGATTATTCTATAAAGTAACACACCAAAATATTTGGTGTGGTAATAAAAAACTAATATTTGGTCCTTTCATTATACCAAGCACAAGTTCGGTCGTGCATGGAATATTGCTCGCACCATTGGAATGGATCGGCTAAGTACCAGCTTGAGACGTTGGAGTCAATCGAGAAACGTGCCAGGAGAATCATTGGCAACGACTGTCTAGTTCGGACCAAGCTACAAAGCCTCGATCATCGTCGAAAAGTAGCTAGCCATCGGTATTTTATCGGATACATTTCGGAGAGTGTGCTTCGGATTTGCATGATCTTATTCCCCCCAGCCCATTCTTCTATCGGACGGCCAGGACCTCGAAAAAGCGACACCGTTTTATGGTTAATATACCAAAAACTCGTACGAAACGGTTTGATTCCACTTTCTTTATTCGAACTGCTAAACAGTGGGTAGCGCTGGCCGAGTGGGGGTTTCCCGATAATTATAATCTGGGTGTCTTCAAGTCGCGAGTGAATCGGTTTCTTCTAGGCAAGCGTGCTCCATCGTAGACTGCATCTTCGTTTATCATTCGACGATATGGCAGTCAAACGCAAGCCTATATCATATTAAAAAAAAATGTGCATAAGAAACAATTGTTTTGGTTAAGCAAACCTTTGATTTGTTACTGGAGTCCTCCAGTAACAAATCAAAGGTTTGCCTGCCGGGTTCCTTTTTTCCTTTTGAGGTACCCTATAAAACATACAGTCGAATTGAGAACCTCCTTTTTGAAGTCAGTTGAAAAAGGAACTTTCTGGAGGGTTTATTTATCTTGTCCCTCTTACACAAGACGTTTCTCATTACCTCTACATTTCTTGTTCGCAGCCAATCGCTTCGCTTTCGCTTTTTGCAGCCGATGGATTGATATCATTATACATATTAATGTATAATGATATCAATCCATCGGGCTTTTGGAAGTGCCAACGTCGCAGCAGTTTTAGAACCGAACGGTCTAATGCGCGACGATGGTAAGAGGCCCGACGGTATGTCTCTCATTCCTTGGAAGATGGGACGGACTTTAGGATGCTACTTGTGTTGATACACTGGCGCCGTTTCATCTTTCAAAAACATCAAAACAAGCGGGTGGTGCGGCTAATGCAGGGAATGCTTCAAACGGCAAAAATATTCTAGCCTCGATAGAGGTAACATGTTTGTGCCGTTTGGGGTAGAGACACTTGGGCCGTGGGGGTCAGGTGCTTTACGTATCTTTAAGGATTTGTCGGGGAGACTTAAAGAATCCACACGTGACCAAAATGCTGGCCTTTATTTGGGCCCGAAAATTAGCCTCGCAATCCAGCGGGGCAACGTGGCCAGCATTTTGGGCACATTACCCGAAATTAGAGCCGGTTTAAACTATCCATAGGTCATTTGCTACCTATAGATACTTTAAACGGTCTCTTATATCGTATTTTTTTATTTTAGTTTTGTCTTAATTAGGTTGTTTAATGTTTATAATTATATTTTAAGAAACATTGACATGTATAATCTCTCACTTGTGAAGATGGATGGTGTAATGATTTAATGCAAGCTCATTTTACAAATGATGAATTAACAAGAACATTTAAAAAACCGACTTCAGTTTCGTTTAGTTGGATGACGTATTTTTCCGTGATTTTAATTAAAAAACCAAACTACTGAAGCGATTTTGATGTTTTTTTTATAGAACCAAAAATTCTGAAATTTTATCCTTATTTTTTTTATTCAACATCAATTTATAGATGACGGACTACTACGGAAACAAACATAAAAAAAACAGAATTGTGAACCTCCTCCTTTTTGAATTTGGTTAAAAAAGCATCACGGAAGCGCGAAGCGTGTAAACATGCAAAACCTATTAAAAATAAATTTTCGCAAGCGGCTAATAAAGGATAATAGATTTACCTGATATATTTCATAACTATAATACTGGCAAATATTGATGTAAAGTAACAGGCGACACTGAAACCGAGCACCTTTGAAACACACACTAATCAGCACAGCAAGGACGCTTCTGATAATGAAGTGCTTTTGTACTGACTATACGAACTATGTATATAACACATGACACACCTCACTACACAGTGGCCAGCGAGTGAGTGGGCAGAACTCATCACTTACAAAAACCTGATAACAAATATTGCAAAGTGTAGATATGTTATCTATTGTTTTATCAGTTATCGATTTGGACGGTGATTCTGGCGCATTCAACATTTCAACAGTTTCTGTCCTCGTTTCGCTGTTAGGAGTAAGCATGCTGATCTCGTTATTAGATAATTATTATGACGTTGCTGAAATGAGAGTGAGGGAAAACGAAATGTTTAGCTGCAGAGTAAACGCAGGAAGCGTTATTTTCAAGGGATAACAAATTTATCGCGTTTTTCGCATAAAAAACTAAAAAAATTAACTCCACAGGCAAAACTTTTCGCAGATTGTGAGTTCGTTTTTAGATGGCGCTTTTACGTGGCAAAATCAAGTTTTCGTGTTTCGATGCTTTCATCAATCTGCTCTTAATGAGGGTGTTGTCGATAATCTAGTCAAAGAAAAAGTACTGGGTAAGTACTGTGCCTTGTTTTAAGAATCTATGCAGCTGCCGACGGCCTGATAATAGATTTTTAGGTTAGATAGTTGTTTACATTTGATGGTGGACAGAGCTTTAATTAGCAAGGCAAAGGATTGCTGTACAAACCAATATAATGCAGATTCTTTCTGGTTATCCGAGTCTAATAAAAGAAAAACCATTAAATTATAGAAAAATAACAAAATGTATGAGATTGACAGTTGACTACGGCTGCCACCTAGCGGTAAAAAATCGCAGTGTGGATCCCCATTAATAAACGGTTTGGTTCGTTTTCATAATAGATTTTCGTAGTCAGCTACGAAAGAAGAATTATTTTTCATCGTTTCGTAATCAATTATGAAACAAGAATTTTGTTGCCGTTTTGGTAGCTGAGTTTCGTAGTCAGCTACGATTATAGTACATTATGATACGAGTGTGCTATGTTGGTCATTACACTGGAGGCGGTATTATGCGCGCGAGCCGCAGGCGAGCGCGATAAGAAAGCCGAGAGCGTAATGACTAATAGCACAAGAGTTCCATACGACTGTTTTCGTCACACTTGCGAGGAAAAAACAATTATTTTTTGATAATAATCAACCACACAGCGAAAACGTCAACAAACATTTGCGGAAAATGGCGCCCAAACCAGCAATGCGCGCGCAGGTTGACATTTACTTCAGCGGCATAAGAACTCTTTTCATCACACTTGCTCGTAAAGTGGATCTTATTACATCGGTTTTAGGCTCATAATCCAAGCTATTACACACGCGTGCTTTTTACTTTACATTACGGCACTTGTACTATAATAGGTATAACCCGGTAAAGTCAAGTTTGTACGTGACTGCAATTAGACGTATGTATACGAAGGACTCTTAATATAGCCGGGTAATACTTACAGTTTTTTTGTAATACCAACAAAGAGTTCTTATGCCGCTGAAGTAAATGTCAACCTGCGCGCGCATTACTGATTTGGGCGCCATTTTCCGCAAATGTTTGTTGACGTTTTCGCTGTGTGGTTGATTATTATCAATAAAAGTTTATTTTTTCCTCGCAAGTGTGATGAAAACAGTCGTATGGAACTCTTGTGCTATTAGTCATTACGCTCTCGGCTTCCTTATCGCGCTCGCCTGCGGCTCGCGCGCATAATACCGCCTCTAGTGTAATGACCAGCATAGCACACTCGTATCATAATGTACTATTGTTGGTATTACAAAAAAACTGTAAGTATTACCCGGCTATATTAGAGTGCTTCGTACACGTACGTCTAATTGCAGTCACGTACAAACTTGACTTTACCGGGTCATACCTATTATAGTACAAGTGCCGTAATGTAAAGTAAAAAGCACGCGTGTATAATAGCTTGGATTATGAGCCTAAAAGCGATGTAATAAGATCTACTTTACGAGCAAGTGTGATGAAAAATCTATTTTAGTTAAAGACTGTATAATGATTTGTGTATAATGAATGGATGGATTTTTATGATACTCATTGTGGGCTTTTATTGAATGTTTGAGGACTACGTTTTAATGCTCCAAAACTTAATCAACATAAAGACCCAGAAACAGTTTATAGTTTGGTTCACTCTTCTAACTGCCTACTGTAAAAAACGAAAGCTTCAAAGATTTCTTGGACTTCAAAGAACGATGCTTAATAATATCTCAGAGCATGCCAATGTAGAATTTAACCTGGCTTACTGTGCGTCGACAATCATTTATGAGTACATAACTTAATACTCAACATCATCAACCCGTCGACCCACTGCAGGTTAAAGGCCGCCACCTCCACCCGCCTTGTACCGTTTATGGGCTTCAGCAGCGCAACAGGAACGTTTAATTATCAAGTTAATATTATGAGGCTAATATTAACTTGATAATAATTTATCCGTGTCTGAAGCTGAAAGAAAAAAAACGATGTCCAAAGTTATCTCGTAATATTTGAGGTTTTTTTTCAAATGAGTTGTTTGTATATATCCTCGACGCGACTGGACTCGAAAGCTCTCAACAGGAAGCCCAACAGTTGAACTCAACTGAAAGCTCAACAGGTAGTTATGTGAAAATCAGGAACTAGGGTCAAATAACCAACAAATTTCCAAATTTTCCAAAATTTCAATTTTTTTTTAAATACGTTCCCGAGTTACAACAACTATAACTTGCACTTTGTACAAGCATAGAGTACAGTTAGTGTACAGGTGTGAATCTCACCTTTGAGAGTTAAACGGTTTTATTTAGCTTGTTGTTGTTTTTGAGTTAAATTTAGTATTTGACATTTTACTCCTTCGTGTTGACAGATTGTATGATGATGTAGTTTTGAAAAATTGTTACCATGTTTTTTAGATTGAACTTTCGAGTCGATGTTGTAGTATTCTTTCATCTTCATGATCATTCATATCATGAAGTCATAGACTCTTATGTACAAAATTTGAAAATTTCGACTTGCGGAGGCGAACGATATGCCAAAAAGTTTTACTATCGAGATAAAAAAGTTTACAAATTTTATACAAAAGAGATGGATATGAATGATCATGAAGATGAAAGAATACTACAATGTATGAGCCGAAATTTAGAGTCGTCGAGTAATGCCAAGAAGCTCGAGGCCGTCTGTTATCGAGACAAATTACCCTAGCCCAGGTTAACAAAATTTCAATTAAGTAGCTTTTGTATGTTTTTAAAATAAATGTGCGTGGGCTACCTGTGTAATGGCGATTGGATTTGCCTATAAATCATATATTCGTCTATATATCATCCATTCCATCACATATTAAACAATATATGATGGTTTAAAATGTAAAGGTTACTTTAAACTGGAATATACCATAACTAGAACATGTCAATAAACCTTTTAGTAAAGTTCCATTTATTTTGAATTCTTATTTCACTGATATTCCAAACGATAGGGTAAGTAGATACACCTTTATTTTATTTCGTATTATTCATATACCTCTAAAATGGTGTTTTATATTTCTTAAAGATGTTCCCTACAATCTTAGTATAATCTATACTGACATAGGTACATAATTAATATGCACCTATCTGATTTCGGAGTACTGTGGCATACCGCCAGAAGACGTCCACTGCTGGACGCAAGACTCCCCTTTAGCAGGGAGGAGGTTGCCACAATGTCCACGCAAGGCAAGGCCTTGGGGATCGCAGAATGCTCACCAACGTTAACCGAGAGGACGCTGCTGCCCGTCCTCCGGTGGTTCTGGATGCAGTTTGAGGACTAACCCAGGTCCCAAGTCCCAATAAGTTATTACATCATTTTATTTTAGAAGTAAGTAAGTAAGTTCGTATAGGCTGAGTGGCCAGCGTCAGAGTTAATGTGCCGCCTGAAGGCCTCTGACATTGCTGACGGTTGTTGTTATAGAAACTAGAACAAACAACCGGGACCAACAATTTATCGTGTCATCTGACCCACGGTAGTGCTCAGAAATAAATGCCACTCACGTTTACCCATCCAAAGATTGACCGGACCGTCCGTTGCTTAACATCAGTGATCGTTTAGAATCACCTAGACAAGCTACGCCACGAGCGCTACTGAGAAGTACTTTTACTTTACAGAAAACCTAACATAAATGGTATTAGAGACGTCGTACGGTACGTCTGATTGCCTCCAAAGCCCGTAATTATTCTCAAAACTAGCGAGGATATTTACGCCGACGCCACAATCCAATAAAGCTTACAACAATGAGCTCTGCGAAAAAATTGTGTACTTACGCAAACCTGCCAACAGCGCTGTCATACCCGAATAAGTGAGAAAGCACTCTTTTTCCACAGCGCATTTGCCCAAGCTTATAGAATACCGCGATTATACACATAACCGATAAAAAATCTTGCAAGTACATATTCCGAAATTAAACTAAAATTTGAATCACTTAAATATCATCCTGCTTCTTCCATGTAATAAATTCAGTAAACAAACGAATAAACTCGAATAAGTAAAAGAAAACATAACTGAGAAATAAAGGGGCAAGGAACCCCACAATTAAGATAAAAATTACGTAGAGCAACATAGCAAATGTTTAAATATTACTCTTTTGAAAATGTTATGAAGTTACTTTGTCGCGAGAACTGATTCGAGCGACGCGTCGGATGAATCTGTTAGGTTGACGGTGGCTGACTAACTGAGGGTTGGTCCATACTTCTCCGGGTTATATAATTATTATACCCACTTCTGTCGCCCACCCCGTGACCTGTCCGCCTACAGAATGCAGACAAGACGACGCATGATGGTGGCGGAGCATTGTTTATAAACTCCTTGGCTGTCTCCTGACTAACACCCCCACAAAAGCTGTCGCCGAGCACCTGTTGATATGTGCTATAATTATCGTAAAATTTGCCTTTAGTAGGGTTTAATCGCAAATAATAAATCCTAACTAATTATAGCCCAATCAATCTACGAGACTTAGACTTATAACGCTACTCGCATAAATTTGTCAATAAATATTAATTGAGGTTGGTTTCATTTGTTGACGGAGAAACGGTAAAAAATATTATAAGAAAATATGACCTTGACTTTTTTTGAAAAAATACTATATTACTGAAATGCATCATCCAAAAATGCTGCAGCGCCGATTTTAATTTGTCATAATCATGAATTTTTGGCCTTAAAAATCAGTATAGGAATTTAAAAAAGCCGTGGCTTATAATTAAAATTAAATGTGTTTTTTATGTGTTATTTCAACAACAAAACAACATTCACAGCACGGTTTTACTTTTATTGTAGGAAACTAAAAATAATTGACTCTTAAATTAAGTGTCGTGTAGTCGAAGGGATTGCAGCACTGTCATTATTTACCGTTAATATTTTTGGGCTGAAAATATTTCAATTATAAGTAAAATTAAACAAGGGGTGTTCTTTCCTCTTTATTTGTTTTGCTTTTATATGAGATGTAGGTTCTTTTATAACATTCATTCAGAAATCAGAATGCCTGAATATTTTATTTCCCGGTCAAACCTTAACTTTCCTGGGCTATTAGCTAAGTTCACAAATCTACATAAAGTCCAACTGGTTATACTACTACAGGGAAGTATGTCTACCCTTAGTCCAACAGGCTGTACCACCTGCGAGTAACTTTATCGATTGTCCACGAGAAAGTAAATTTACCGTAGTTGGCTAGCTAGCTGTGCCATCTAGAAGTAATTCTAAATAAAGTTTAACAAATAATTTTTAATATATATATATATATATATAATAATTTTTAAAACACGTAATTTTTTATAAATTTGCATAAGAGCATAAAGTACAATTCCTAAGTGGACCTGGGTATGTCCTTAAACTGCTACCAGACCCACCGGAGGACGGGCAGCAGCGTCCTCTTGGTTAACGGTGGGGACGATTCTGCTATCCCCAAGCCGCCTGCCAAGCGTGGGGATTATGGCATCACCCCTCTATAAAGGGGAGGCCTTCGTTCAGCAGTGGACGTTTTATGGCTGACGACGATAAAGTAAAATTCAAGAAATAGACGAAGGATTAAACTCACAGATCTCCACTCAGACTAATCTACACATATAAACTTTCACATTAGTAATTAGTGTGATGAGATACCAAAAACCACATAATATTATGTAAATTAATAGCTGATTGGGCGAAACTAACAAAGTCTTTACAACCACTGACAAAAGCTATTTTTTTTAATTAGGGGGGGGGGGAGGAGATAAGTGTTCCGGACCCTCATGCTCGGATGTCATGGACCTTTGCGAGGGACAGCCCCGTTATAGCCACTAAAAACGGTATGCTTTGTTTTACCCATTTCTAGGGACGGAGGGGGTTATTGTATCTGTGACTTCTAAGAAACTAAAGTTATTTTTCCTTCTTTTCGCTTGTTTGAAAGGAGGAAAACAAACACACTTTAGCTTGCTTAATAATAAAGGCATTAAGTATTTCGCCGTAGAACGGTGTGATATTTGAGGGTAAAATTATTTAAGTTCAACATTCAATATGTGGTGGTAGGTGTCATATTTCCTAATCAAAGTTAAGCGAAGTGGAAAGTCGTGTCTACCTAAACCGTTGAGAAGTAAGGTTTATTTTTGTGAAGGAAAATATTGTTTTGGAAGAGCCTATAGTACAAAAGCAGCGACAATGATAAGATGAATGGACGGGAAATAAGCGCAAGGATTTTGAAGACTATATGTTGAGCGCCGGCTCTCCACTCGCTTCAGTCATACTCTGCCTTGGCGACATGTGAGCCGTACGATACGACAATACAAACTTCTAATACATGTACAAATGTACATGTTTGTGTTCTCTTTTTGTCATGCAGTAATTAGATTCATTATCTCTATTTTCCGACAAATGTAATATGCGTACTTTTAGCTAGGTATGATTGATTGTGTTGTCTTGTTAATTTTGATCGATTTGCAAGCGCTGGGCCCGTCCATTCCATTATCATCGTCGCTGTACAGAAGGACGTAAATTATAACGATCTATTGATATGACTAGATTATTACTTTTCTCATCTCCCTGACTCATGTTTCTGACCTTGAAACACGAATTACTGCACAAGTACTGTTTATTTGGATAATTTTCCTTCGTGAGGGGTGAACTTCTTCGATTGGCCACATCTTTACAACCTATCGATTTTTTCCAAAATAAATACTATATTAGAAAGCCACTGAAATGGACATATTTAAACATGTGTTGCAGCAAAAAAACAGTATAATTTTAAAGAGAAAAAAAATTTTTGTTTGGGGAAGACAAATATCGCAAATAGAAAAAAAAATTTTTTTTTAATAAGATTTAATTTATGTGTCAATAAAGTCATTGAAATTCATTTTATGCAATAAGAGTTAAAAAACCGGTTCTAAATAGCCAATTTTTCAGAAATCGCTTGTTTATGGTTCAAAACGGGGAATTTAAAAAGAAAACACAAAAAATTTAATAACTCGAAATCTAATCGAAACAGAGTCTTTGTCGTGCAGAAACGAGCTATACGTGCTATATGTGGGGTTCAGCGCGACGTCCCATGTGTAGAGCTATTTAGGAAACTTCAGATACTGCCCTTGCCGTGTAAGTTTATTTACCAGATAGCCCTATTCACCCACGTAAACCTAGAAACGTTCCAACGTAAGGGCGTTCATAGCACGTTAGATTTACGAAGCAATAAAAATTAAGTCCAACTGATCAGCCCGGCTCACCGTCTCGTCAAGTCGGAGAGGTCAGTGTATATTTTGGGGCCCGCGATCTACAACCGTTTACCAGCTTCCATTCGAGATGCACCTTCCACCGGGTGCTTCAAAACCAAGCTCCGAGCGTGGTTACAAGAGAAGTTGTTTTATGAAATTGAAGCTTATTTTATTATAAGAGATTATTAACGTATTTTTATAAAAAATCTTTTATTTTATTACGTGATTATTTTTTGTGACATATTAATGAAATTTGACGTGTAACTTTGGTGTTATCAATAAACTATTTGTATGTGTATAAAATTTCGCGGTAAGAATATTATCGCTCCAAAGATAGTCTAATACCTGCTTAAGCGTGTCCTGAAAGGCTACGGCCTGAAACCCAATCACCTGTATAACATACACACCAGAAGTAGAGCATCGAACATAGTTAATTACTCTTATTTTTAACCTATAAGTTATACCGCAGGCTAATCATGTAACTGTTCGGGATCGCGATTCGGATACGAGTAGTCAAAAATTGACACATGTCACTGTTCCGCCAAAACTTATTTCACCCTGCAGGGCAGGACGAAACGCCAATAGACTGACGGATTGGTTTGGTCCGTTTTGGTAATTGATTTTCGTAATCAGCTACGAAAGAAGAATTATTTTTCATTGTTTCGTAATCAATTATGAAACAAGAATTTCGCCGTTTCAGTAGCTGTTTGCTTAACTTAATTAAGGAAATCAATGCATTCGTTCGATAATGATAGCGAGAGAAATCCATCCGTGATACCGTGAAGCTGTGACAGTGACAAGTAAATTTTTTGACAACTCGTATCCGAATCTCGATCCCGAACAGTTACATAATTATCCTGCAGTTCCGGCAAAACACGTTAACGTTAAGTTAGTCTTTCCATTGCTTTTGGACATGAGCATTTATTATATACGGGGGAAGTTTAGGGGGTCTAGAGTGGTCCTCCTTAGCATACGACGAAAAAAATGGGTGTCAAAACTAGTAAATTAATATTAAATTAATTATTATTTATAATATATGACATTCAATAAATAGTAAAAGCTATAGCTACACCCTTGCTTTTGGGGCCTTCCCGGGCTTCCCAATCCGTCATGGTCTGTGCTCAAACTTTCCGGGTTCATTCGACAGACATGACCCACCCAATCCCACTTCAGCTTAATACTTTATATTAAAAAATAACAATCAATTAATTTCATGTCGTGAGTGACGGTTCGGTCGAAATTTGCCCGGTAGACGTCGACCGCACCGTCCCGGAAAATCTCTCCGACATGTTATTTCCGGTTGTTCGCATTTTGCTTACGTTTTGAAGTATTTTCACAGCACCCAAGATGAGAATCGTCCACCAGCAACTTGCTATTCAATGCGGCCTTGACGAATCCGAGGTGATGTAATAAATATACCTAAGGACGCACCAGCATCAGTTCTCGAGAATGGTCGTGCTTTGCTCTAGCGGGACCACTCTATCATCACGGACAAGACTATTGTCGCCAACAAGGGACCAACAAGGGATGACTTAACGAGGTGAAAGGGCGAGTGAAACTTCGTATTGAAAGTGCTTTGTTTTAAAGTTAGAGTGGTGATGTTATTGTTGGTATTTGGATAGACTTGTTAAAACAATAAAACTATTATATTATTCGTTAGGGTTTTTCTAAAGGAGAAAAAAATATGTCTTTAACTCACCGGTTTGGAAAATATCTTGGAGTGGGACGAATTTCTTCCTCAAACGTACGACGTCGCGGGTGACCTCTACTTAGTAAGTATATAATATAGTCCCTAAATAATCACTTTAGCTGTGACATTATGCACAATTGCACACTACTGCTTGGTATTAGAATATGATAATACGGTGGTACTTATCAAAAGTTAGACAGCGGCCGATAGATCTAAATACCTAGTAATTGTGTGAAAATGTTACCGTTTATGCCCCATAGGGGCTGACCCAGTTGTCATATTTTTTTTCTATCGATTAGGTATACAAAGCATTTTACGATAATTTATAATTATCGTAATTTATAATTATCGTAATGCTACAGGTTCTGGTTTATTGTATTTGTAACGCGATAGTTTCATACCAATGTGTATTGTAATATAATTACTTTTGTGTACGTACCAGGGGCCGTACCGTGAACTGCTTATAGCGGGACCGAATACGCTCAGCTGCCGACGCTGCGCGACTGTGAATTTTATCGTCTCGCAATAAGGTTCGCGGTCGCGCAGTGTCGGCAGCTGAACCTATTCGGTCCCGCTATAAGCAGGTCACGGCACGGCCCCATGTCTTGTGTCTCTTTTTATTTTGTTGACTGAATCGAAAACAAACAAATTCCTTTTGTAAACTCATTCACTCTCATTAATTCTTTATGTTTAGTATTAGTTGTCAAAAGTTGTTGAGTTTGACAAAGGGCACGGACCAATGAGTCCGCGGTGCACAGGAAAAAAAATCCCCGAATATAAAACCAGATCCTCCTAACGCGTCGCGCGTCGTGGGGAATAGCTAGTTTATGATAGATATTATACTTAATTTTGACAACAGCATTTTTTTTTAAATTCTTTACTTTTGTCGCCTTTACCCCAGGTAAAGGTCCTAAAACTGCACCCAGAAACATGGGAGGACGTGCAGCAGCGTCCTCTCTAACGGTGGCGAGTATTCTACGATCTCCAAGCCGCCTGCCATGCGTGGAGACCACGATAACCCCTCCCTATTAAGGTAGAGGCCTTTGTCCAACAGTGGACGTCTTCTGGCCGATGTGTGTGTGTATCGCCTTTAATCTATCGCATACATTTGATGATTCATAAAAAATACTTGTTGCTAACCTTAATTTTCTGACGTCCAATTGCATCATGTTTGTTCGTACGAGCCTTTGATTATGACAGAGCTAGATCCTCCAAGGTACGAGCATATTATTGCATCGTTGTTGATTATGCACTCACTCTGCTTTCAGTCCCTCTCATATTAATTGATGATTATTTTTAATTCATACTTTTTTCTATTATGTACTATTTGATTTTGAATGTATACCTAATTATAACTTATTTATATTTAATCCATATCTGGTGCATCATACAAAAGTTCCATTAGCTAGCCTTAAAGAAAATAACTGACACCTTTCTCTCATTAGATGTACAAAACAATGAGGATTCAATTTCATTACTAAGCAAAAGTACGACATTACGGCATATTTGTAATGATGATGAATTATCTGATTTATTTTTGGTTTTAAATGGAAAATACCGCATGAAAACAAAAACTGAATTTTGAACTTCTAAAAGTCTGGAATGTCAAAATACTTTTAAATTGTCAATATGGCATAAAGTTTTTGCGCAACAGAAGAATTGAACTTATCATAGAGCCTAGTACATTTCTCTGCATAGAGGTATAGATGTATGTACCAGAAAGAGTAGAAAAAAAGGGGCGACGCTACTTTCTATGCAAACTCTTCAAAATGACGTATAACTTGGCAACACTGAATAATATTATGTATTGAAAACTTTTAGTTCCATTTTATTTATAATCTACTCTTTCTGGTACAGCTGTATTTAGAGGCAAGACGTCTAAAGAGATCAGAGAAATTTATTAGAAAGAGATCCTCCAAGCAAGACGTCAATGTTCAGAGTTGAGTATTTGACGTATTTGAACATCTAACCAGCCAGTTAACTCCTTCAAGAAGTATTTACTTGTATTTTGGAGACCAATGATTTATACTTTAGCCTAATACTACGTTCAAAATAACGAGACAAAAGATATATCTATAACGCCAGTACAGCCAATAACACTACCCGACTGCAGCGACTATTAAAACGTAGTTTCAATTACATTATCTTTGAAAGCGATTGGACGCGAAGCTTTCTATAACTGCACTCACGAGTCATGCATGTCTAGTGGAATTAATAACAACTGTAATTTATTTACGCTGGCCACGCGTGTGTCCTTACCGAGTCCACTTTGTGTCAAACCCCCGACGTTGAGCTTCGTTAAAATGACTAGGTATGCACATATTGATCGGCCTTCGACAGTGACACTTTTGCACTATTGATTCGCAATACTTATTGCACTTTACGGTTGTACGTTTTGCATGAGCGTAGAGCGTAAGAGAAAATAAACTCAAGTCTTTTTTGTGTTGGGTTTATAATTTTCTTACTTCTTCTCAATCCGATCCCGGGATCCGCGGCAAACCTCTTCTTTATGACGGATCTTTTTTTTTTAATACTGTCAAGTGACGAGACGACCAAGACTTTCGCCTGGTGGTAAGCGTCACACCTGCCACTAACAGTAGCAGTGCCAGAGATGTGAACTTGCGAATACAATCCTGCGCTGCACTGCACTGCGCTCGTCATCCTGAGATATTAGATGTTAAACCTCTTCATACCCAGTAATTTATATGGTAACTTTGCCCTTCAAACCGGAACACAGTAATGCTTGCACACTACTGCTTGGCGATTGAATAACTGGCAAAGGTGTGGTACTCCCCCAGGCGGACTCTGCAGTAGACTCCTACCACTACAGAACTTTGAGAGGATAGAACTTTGTATAGAAATTTCTTTGTTGTTTAATTTGTCGTGGTACTTGGATATACATTTCAAAACAAAAACAATCATACTTTTTTGCTCTGGTTGATCTAAAGTGGTGAAAATGGGGAGGCAATGGAAGATATTTTGGAGCGGGCGAATTTCTTCCGTACGCGGACGGTCGTGGGGCGACCTCTAGTAATAATATAAATTAAAGGTAGTGGACTGGACCTCGCTGGAAAATTAATTGCGATTGAGATGACTACCAGTAGCAATAAAATTTAGTAAATGTAGCTATTTTCTTTTTGTATTTTTTCTGTTATTTTTATTCCATTAAACGTGTATTTTTTGTTGCAGCGTCTGTTGGGGCAACTAGGCATCACCAGGACCGTAGCTAGACCTGAATTTAAGGTAGGGCAACTGTTGTTACTGGTAGGGCGCTTCACAGTACTTTACTTATTTTAAGGTAGGGCATTGCCCCTTAATGCGCCCCCCCCCCTGGCTACGACCCTGGTCATCACATCACACTAATATATAAATGCGAAAGTTTCTCTATGTGTGTGTGTGTATACATTTGTTACTCCTTGGTACTGAAACGGCGAATTTGAGCTAGGTTCTGCAGTACGACGAACCAAGGCTGAAATATTCTCGCACCGATCGCGTCAGTTATAAAACTGTAAAGCTTAACAGCAATCTCTCATCTCACAAATATTCTTCTTTCGCACAGATTCTAGCCTTATAATATAGCATAGTCCCTTTTGTTTACAGTTAATCCATTTCTATAGCCTATTATATACGCGTTCCTCATGAAAACATCTAGAGAAATAATTTATGTTAGTAGGTCACATAGAGAAATTTTCCATCCCGTGAATTCTTTTCATAACAATAAATTTATTGAAGAATACAATACTCGTTATACAGGGTGTTAATGAATTCATGAGCAATGTCGTAGGGGTTCATTGAACTCATCATAATGAACAAATTTTACTAAGAAATCAAAGCGGAAATCATGAAAACAAATCTGCTGCTCCATTCATTTCGTCGTGCGTTATTGTTTTTTTTTTTCGTTTTCAGTGTTAGTTTCAACAAAGATAATATAATACTAGGTTTCATATTACAAATTGTCCATTATGATGAGTTCATTGCTCATGAAATTCAATAAATTTTCCACTTTTTTATTGAAATGCGTCTCCGACTTATGTCGCGGGAAGTATGGATGGAAAACAAAAAAACTACAAGTCACCGGAGATGAATCTCATAGAGCAACCGCGTTGTCAATTTTGATTTTATTTGACATACTTACTTGGTATGCTGATGGACATTAATAGCCTTACTTAAAAAAACTTCTCAACCGTTAGTCACTGCTTAAGATGCTCTGTCAACTTCTCTCTGACGTGAAGTGTAACATGCAAGAACAAGACAGAGAAGTTTAAGCAGTGACTAAGAGAATCGAGATTATTTTAGGTAAGGCGGTTTCAGTCTTACTTAAATAAACTTTCATCGGTCTGGATTCAATCCTTTTGTTTTTTGTTGTGTAGTAGGCCCAGTGGTCTTTGTAGTTTGTTGTAGTTAATAAAAAATATATACGCTTACGCTTATCTTATTACAAAGACATAGCGCTTACCTGAGTAGATTCCTGTTAACGAACACCTTAGAAAACACTTCCCTCGCACCGCTCCGCAAATTTTTTTGTACAATCAAGTGACGAGACGAGCTATAAGTTCGCCTGGTGTTAAGCGTCGAGCCTGCCACTAACAGTAGCAGTGCTAGAATTGTGAACTTGCGAACACAATCCTGCGCCGCACTGCACTGCGCTCGTCACCTTGAGATATTAGATGTTAAATATCTTCATATCCAGTAATTTATCTGGTAACATTGTCCTTCAAACCAGACACAGTAATGCTTGTACACTACTGCTTGGCGGTTGAATAACTGGCAAAGGTGTGGTACTTCCCCAGACAGACGCTGGCAGTAGAGTCCTACCACAACTATTTTAGTTTCTATGTAAATAGTAGTACATCATATGCCTAGTTTACATCACGTTAATTGGCTCACACTACATACTGACTGATTCTTACTATCATGTTAATCACTTGTTGATAGTTCATAAAAACTCGACGACATAACTTTGTAAAGCGTCTAGCAAATTACATCCCATATTTTCACCCACATCTTCATATTTTCTAGTAATCTAATGAACCGATTTTCATAAAATGCATATATGACTACCTCTGAGGTATTGCCTACCAAAAAAATAATCATCGATATCAATTCATAAGTGAAGGAGTAATCGAGTAACAAACATACAGTCGAATTGAGAACCGCCTTTTTTGAAGTCGGTTGAAAACAAGGTACTATTACTGTATGTCTTTACTGTGTGTGTGGACACAGAATAAATAGTACTGCGTAGTGTGTGTCAAAACAAAGCTGGAAGGGAAATAATGAACAATAAAGATTAAGGACAGTATTTAATCCGGAAAACAAAAAAATACTCATATTGGCGACACCGTGTAGCGCAACACAATAAAAACATTTATCGCAATCGTATCGGAATTTAATTAGTTAATAACCGCTATTATCTTCAAACAGGTCTTTAATTAAGGTAAAAAAGCGATTATTTTTATCATACTTCACTTACTACTTTAGTGTTAATACTTTACTTAATTAGATGTAATAGTTTTACATAATAAACAAGTTTGTTGGACACAGTGTAGTAATATTATAGTATTTACTATTTATGTGACTAGAGCTTTACTTTTCTCCGTTCATTAAAAGCCGTCACTCGACGAAAATGAAGAAAAAATGTCGCTCTCCTTACAATTTTGAAATCAATTTGTATAAAAGGCTCTGTCCTGACTGACTGACAGACAACGCACAGCCCAAACCGCTGGTCGTACAGACTTGAAATTTGGAGGGTGTATTCGTCTCGATGCGGAGGGGTGTAATAAGAAAGGATTATTCGAAATTCGACCCCTAAGGGGGGGGAGTTTGTATGAAAATCCTTTGTTTTTGTACTTTTAGTCACGAAAATTTGGATTTGGATAGTTCATTTAAAATAAAAAAGATATTTAAAAAAAAATATACAGGGACGATTTAAGGGGGGAAAGGGGGGTAGAACGTTGTATGGAAATTTCTTTGTTTTTTGTAGTTATAATGATGAAAATTTATATTTGGGTAGAATTTTCTTCGACTTAACAGATAGGTGAAGGGGTCGATGTTCATCGGATCTTAGACTAAGATTTTAACAGACTCGGGTGATTTTTATATACATACCAAATAAAATTAATAAACCTTTTTTAGTTAATAAGTGTTTGGACAAGAATCTTGAAGTAGCCACTTCCCGAGATTTTATTAACATACAGGAACCGTATAGTGCAACTAGGACATCACACATTAAGATGAACATACACAATTACACATCATTACATATACACTTACGTTCACAAAATATCGCTGATGATATTATTATAATTAATATTCTATAAAAAGTTACAATCGCTACACAAGACAGAATAGAAACACAAAATACTGTATCAAATACCTTTCCAGATTTATTTACCCATATTTGCCGGTTATTTGCACAAGACATCAATAAACAAACTGACAGAGCATCACTAACAACGTAAAAATAACACCCAAACTCATGTTTCTTAGTCCAAACGACTTATACTCTAAACTTACCTAGCTAGACTACGGCATATGCTATCACAGATTGTATCGTACCTACTACTCATTTTAATATGAAAGTACGCGCGTAATATTTTCAATCCTATAATGCAAATGGATACGCGTCTACACTGCACTGAAGTAGAGTGGTGACTGTAGCTGAAGAAATGTTTTATCATTCACAAACGATAGTAGTTACCCAACCTTCAAGCATGTAGTAGTTATGTGAAATAGTTTTACTGAGTTACGCGCTTGTAGAATTTATCCATTCAAAAAACAGTTACGTTTTTCAATATTTTTTTACAGTCAGGTGACGAGATTAGCAGGACGTTCACCTGGTGGTAAGCGTCACGCCTGCCCTTATGGGCAGTACTGTTATCAGTAGCTGGCCCCCTACCACGCGCCGTGGACTAATTGGTCTTTCCCCGCGCGGGTAAGTGATAAAGATAGAATATGGATACGTATGTCTCGTTTTCGCGGGGGAAAAAGAGTGGATAGACGTTTATCACGGCTTGCGTGCTAGGCGGGCAGGGACAGAATTGTGAACTTTCGAATACAATCCTGCGCTGCACTGAACTGCGCTCGTGACCCTGAGATGTGATGGTGTTGATGTGATGTGATGTTGTGATTTATTAACTACAACAAACTACAAAGACTACTTAGCCTACTACACAACAAAAAACAAAAGGACTGTATCCAGACCGATGAAAGTCTAGAGACAATCCAAATGCTCAAACCCACTACCAGTCGGCAGCGTACCCAGCATGCTGGCGGCATTGCCACGCTGGATGGCAATGCTTATGCGTGATTGATGTGTTATTTGATGTTGTTGTTGTGATGTTGATGGTTGTTGTGTGTTTGTTCTTCCCATAAATGCTATACGCCTGCCTGCCTGCCTGCTGTGTTTAGTAACCAAGGGGTTTCTAAGAGACCCTGTGCCGACACTATATGCTGCCCTCGTTTACGTACCGTACTTACTTACTTTTTTTTTTTGGATGAAATTTTCACAAATTTTCATACCGTACTAGGTACCAAATACTTATCTGCACAAGTATTTGTTACTACGGCAGATTTCCTAGTACCTTATTAGAATAAAAAGTTGTGGTGGGTCTCTATTGGAAACTTATCCAGTTTTTGGCTGTAAATACGGAAAATAGGTACATAGGATCGTGAAATATGGTGGTATGCATTGTCATTTGGCGTTTTTTGCTATAATTTAATGGTTTTACTGTTAGTAGACTCAGATTACTAGGGCTCTCCCTAGATACTGGTTTGTACAGCATTCCTTTGCCTTGCTAATTAAAGCTCTGTCCAACATAAAATGTAAACAACAAATCTATTTTCAGGCTGTCAACAGCCGCATAGATTCTTAAAACAAGGCACAGTACCCAGTATGTTTCCTTTGACTAGATTATCAACAACGCTCTCATCAAGAGCAGATAGATATGCAATGAAATTGATGATTAGCAATTAACAAGAAACCTTGATTTTTCCAAATCCGGACCGGCGCCGCGCCGCTGGCGCCATCTGCGACAAGTTTTGCCTGTCACAGGCCCACGGCCACAGTCACGGCCACACGGCCACGGCCTGTCACAGGCAGCCTGTGGGACCTCATTGACTTGCACTGAATATGACATTGTTGTAGGAAAGGTATAATGATTAAGACCTTAAATATTCCGATCTATAAAAAATACTACAGATAGGGGAAACCCCTATAGAAGCTGAGTAACCGAATAGAATTTTGGAAAATAATCTAGATTCACTGTTTTAAACTATCACGGTTTTTTATAATCTAGATTATTTAAAAGAAAATTACAAATTACTGACAAAAAAAACTGTTTTAATTCAAATGCTCTAAATTATCAGCGACAACAGCACATAATTTTTTACGAATTACACAGCCAGTCTAATGTTTTAGCAGAGTAACCGTTTTTTTTTTTTCATGCCAATATTTTGAATAATTAAATAAAATCCCACCTAAATTGGTCTAAGTCACTATCATCATCAATAATATCATGCGATTTTCGACTCTAAACTAATGCAAGACGTGCGGGTGAAATCTGATATTTTTCTGGCATTAGGCGCACTTAAGACGCCTTTAGGCGCCCTGGGGGCTTACCGTGACCTCTTATAGCGAGACAGAATAGGGCCTAAACTGACTCGCGCGTCAAAATCGTACCGTGAGGTCGGTTTTAGCTATTCAGTTTAGGTTGCCGCCATCTTTTTCTGGTAAAACCTAAACATGATCGCAAATGCATCGGAAAGCTTGATATCGTTCATTCAATTCGTACCGTGAACTCTTATTTGACGTTATTATGATCATAACAGTCTCGCTAAACTGACAATATTAACGATTCATTATAAGTTACTATTTCAAACCCAAATTTCGCCTGCTAACTTAGAAATTTTTAATTTATCGGTGTTATGCGTACCTAATAATAAATGCTGAAGAAAACGAAACGAAGGCCGAGGATTGCGAGTATTTGAGAGTCAGATTTGAGAGGTAGAAGCTTGTAATAGAACATCTACAAGGCAAAAGGCAAGGCCCATTGATAAAACTCAAAGACTTATAAAAAAATCCTGAATTTACGTCCTCTGAAGTCAAAGGAATGTAAGCTGTAAGGTAGGTAATTGTTTTCATTAATAATTTATAATAACATAGGTAATAAGTACGTTTTTATATAGATAATACCTACTAAACATACTTAACCTATAATCTTGGAATTAATCATTACATTTAATGTAAAACAAAGGTGCATTGCTGTCTTTATTTTATTAATTATACTTATGTTAGGTATATACGTTCATAAACCTTGTAAAGTTATTACGTTCCATCGTCTTATGCATTTTGTCAAAAAAAAACACATTACAAGTACCAATAAAATTCATAATAATTTATTTGTTACAGCTCTGAAGGAGAATTTTACGGTGATTAAGTAATGGGATTTGTAAACGGGATGCACACATACAGGGAGGGGTACATTTATGTGTAGTCAAGACTTGAATAATACCCGAGCATAATGTTCGACAGAAATTTTATGCTGTAACGGCTACTTGTGAAATGGAACAGAACCTTTGAATGTGAAGATTGTGCAGCACACATTAGGTAGGTATTAATTTTATAATGTTTAGATTAGAAGTTTTAACAGGATACAGCGTAATATCTAAGAGATCTAATATCAAGTAAATTTAAATGTCAAGAGGACAGAAGAAAAAGATTCTTCTGGTACAAGTTCGGGTATGTAAGCAAACGAGTACCTATAAAGTCACTATAGTCAAGACCATTGGTCTATTTAATCAGGAGGCTCGGTTGCAGACCCTGGTGTACACCTCTGCTTTTTAGAAGTCATGTGTGTGGTATCCCACACTAACAGTGAAGGAAAACATTGTAAGGCAATCTGCATACTGCAGGCAGTACACATCAAAAATAATTGATATGGTGTGCGAAGTCTGCCAACCCACAATAGCCAGTATGGTGGAGAACAAACTAAACCATTCTCATCATGAGGAGGCTTGCGGCTAGCTGTGGGACTGTTATAATAAGAGCTGTCATTATATACAAAGCTATTAATAATTCTAATCAAAATTGTTTTATCTGTTAATATCTAGTCCGCTGTGTGTAATCATTCTAGTAAAACAAAACATTTATTTTTCAGGATATCAAACAGTTGGAGCAAAACTGCCAGAAACTAGCGAGCCGAAAGCAAATAAATAAGTTCAAGCATTTGTAGCACCCAAATATCTAGTGCCACATCTGTTTAAAGTTGGGACTAATATAAAATCAAGTCCTACTGTGTCCGGCCTCAGTAAAATTACAAGAAATTTTGTGATTGAAGAAGAGCACTCTTGACTGTGATATTTCTCTGTTCTAATCATCGTTAATTACCAACAGTCGCTCACCATCAGTGCATTAATCATCTGCTGAGTAAATTTTATATGCTTAAACCATTGTTATGTATTAATTTTAATTTTTTAAAAATACTCTATGACATAATAATCATAGTATGTGCTTTAATTTATTTCCAAGATTCTATAGTAAAATAAAACCAATGAAATTGTGAAGATGGTTTTTATTTAAATAAAGATAGTTCTACAGTTTTCATACTATCTTACTAATAATATAAATGCAAAAGTGTGTCCGTTTGTGTGAGTATATGTTTGTTACTCGTTCACGCTGAAACGGCTTAACGGATGTGGATGATATTTGGTATAGAGGTAGCCTATATACCTTGGAATAAAACAGGTTACTTTTATCCTGGAAATCATAGGTAAAACCACAGGGCACAGCTAGTATTTATGAACATAATATACCTATTATAATACACGCACACAACACATACATTTACATTTTCCAAAAGTTTAATAATTTATCATTTAGTTATATTAAAGACAGTAGCACACTTAATATACTACTTATTTTTGTCCTTAATCTGGGTATCATAATCTACACAAAAACATTGTTTTATTTTTCAAGGTACATTTAAGCTGTATTTAGACTTAATATATTTCTGTAGGTTGTCCATTTATAATTTTTGTATGTCTTTGCATTAATAAGACACATGATTTCTATTATGCCATCTTCTAATATTCGAAGTGTTTTGATTTCTTCCAATAACATTCCACCGAAGTGCATGATAGTTCCCCACTTTGGCGATGAAGTCTTGATATTGTACAGAGATTATGGCATCATCTTCTTCGTCGACAAGGCAGTGATATAACTTAGCATGTACTTTGTGCTCTGAACATGTATTATTTAGCACTTTAAAGTACCTAGGTACATAATTTACTGTCAAGCTTAAGCTGCACATAGCTTAAGGTATCATTCGTATAAAGCTGTCTCCATTAAAGGCTCGTGAGGACCTGAAATTAAGTTTCTTAATTAGCACTTGTTACTTCGTAAATCTAACCTCAAAATTAGTATCAAATAACTTGTAATAGGTATATGCTTTACACTTGTGTATACTTACATCGCAGTTTTAACATTCCGGAATTCCCATGGAGCTTTAAGTAATACGCTTCACAGTATAATACAGTCCATATCAATTGGAATTCCGATGCGGTCTTTGACAAAAATCTGCCAAGCTTTTATGCGCCAATATTGGGCAAAATGATGCTGTTGCTGTTTGCTTTGGAAAATCCTGATTCCATGACTAATAATTTATAATTGTTTTCGTAAATAAAGTAAAAGAAACTTTTTGTTTTGTTTTCAACGAAATACGATAAATAAAATGTCATGTCAACAACAGAGGGAAAAAAATGCGTTCGAAAACTAAGTAATTGTTATTTACACCATTCACACTAACATATTGTTTTATAAAACAAACTTATCAAGGCATATCAAGGGCAAATCATCAAAGCTTATGACATTTGTGACTATGTTTTACCGTGATTTAGTACATATTCAGTAACATTTCGCCTTAAAACACGTTATTTACATTTTTTATGAAAACCGGTACTTTCCGACAATGATAATGCACTTGAGTTATAGAACGCAACTAATGCACGAGACCCTAAATATACTTTTCTTCCTCCGTCTACGATACTTTTGTATAGCATTGTCCTTTTCTGTCTTAGCAGGACAGTACTAGATCCAGAGACAAGTTTTCTGAATTTTTGTTCACTCTATACGGAGTCTAGCGATTCAAATACGATCGTGTTAAAATGAGTTCATGGTACGAAAAGAAGCGAGTCAATTTCGGCACCTAAACTGAACTGCATCGCAAGTGGCTCGCTATTCAAAAGATCACGGTAAGCCCCCTGGGGGCTTACCGTGACCTCTTATAGCGAGACAGAATAGGGCCTAAACTGACTCGCGCGTCAAAATCGTACCGTGAGGTCGGATTTAGCTATTCAGTTTAGGTTGCCGCCATCTTTTTCTGGTAAAACCTAAACATTATCGCAAATGCATCGGAAAGCTTGATATCGTTCATTCAATTCGTACCGTGAACTCTTATTTGACGTTATTATGATCATAACAGTCTCGCTAAACTGACAATATTAACGATTCATTATAAGTTACTATTTCAAACCCAAATTTCGCCTGCTAACTTAGAAATTTTTAATTTATCGGTGTTATGCGTACCTAATAATAAATGCTGAAGAAAACGAAACGAAGGCCGAGGATTGCGAGTATTTGAGAGTCAGATTTGAGAGGTAGAAGCTTGTAATAGAACATCTACAAGGCAAAAGGCAAGGCCCATTGATAAAACTCAAAGACTTATAAAAAAATCCTGAATTTACGTCCTCTGAAGTCAAAGGAATGTAAGCTGTAAGGTAGGTAATTGTTTTCATTAATAATTTATAATAACATAGGTAATAAGTACGTATTTATAAAGAGAATACCTACTAAACATACTTAACCTATAATCTTGGAATTAATCATTACATTTAATGTAAAACAAAGGTGCATTGCTGTCTTTATTTTATTAATTATACTTATATTAGGTATATACGTTCATAAACCTTGTAAAGTTATTACGTTCCATCGTCTTATGCATTTTGTCAAAAAAAACACATTACAAGTACCAATAAAATTCATAATTATTTATTTGTTACAGCTCTGAAGGAGAATTTTACGGTGATTAAGTAATGGGATTTGTAAACGGGATGCACACATACAGGGAGGGGTACATTTATGTGTAGTCAAGACTTGAATAACACCCGAGCATAATGTTCGACAGAAATTTTATGCTGTAACGGCTACTTGTGAAATGGAACAGAACCTTTCAATGTAAAGATTGTGCAGCACACATTAGGTAGGTATTAATTTTATAATGTTTAGATTAGAAGTTTTAACAGGATACAGCGTAATATCTAAGAGATCTAATATCAAGTAAATTTGAATGTCAAGAGGACAGAAGAAAAAGATTCTTCTGGTACAAGTTCGGGTATGTAAGCAAACGAGTACCTATAAAGTCACTATAGTCACTATATATATATAATAGACCAATGGTCTTGAACCATTGGTCTATTTAATCAGGAGGCTCGGTTGCAGACCCTGGTGTACACCTCTGCTTTTTAGAAGTCATGTGTGTGGTATCCCACACTAACAGTGAAGGAAAACATTGTAAGGCAATCTGCATACTGCAGGCAGTACACATCAAAAATAATTGATATGGTGTGCGAAGTCTGCCAACCCACAATAGCCAGTATGGTGGAGAACAAACTAAACCATTCTCATCATGAGGAGGCTTGCGGCTAGCTGTGGGACTGTTATAATAAGAGCTGTCATTATATACCTAGCTATTAATAATTCTAATCAAAATTGTTTTATCTATTAATATCTAGTCCGCTGTGTGTAATCATTCTAGTAAAACAAAACATTTATTTTTCAGGATATCAAACAGTTGGAGCAAAACTGCCAGAAACTAGCGAGCCGAAAGCAAATAAATAAGTTCAAGCATTTGTAGCACCCAAATATCTAGTGCCACATCTGTTTAAAGTTGGGACTAATATAAAATCAAGTCCTACTGTGTCCGGCCTCAGTAAAATTACAAGAAATTTTGTGATTGAAGAAGAGCACTCTTGACTGTGATATTTCTCTGTTCTAATCATCGTTAATTACCAACAGTCGCTCACCATCAGTGCATTAATCATCTGCTGAGTAAATTTTATATGCTTAAACCATTTTTATGTATTAATTTTCAATTTTAAAAAATACTCTATGACATAATAATCATAGTATGTGCTTTAATTTATTTCCAAGATTCTATAGTAAAATAAAACCAATGAAATTGTGAAGATGGTTTTTATTTAAATAAAGATAGTTCTACAGTTTTCATACTATCTTACTAATAATATAAATTCAAAAGTGTGTCCGTTTGTGTGAGTATATGTTTGTTACTCGTTCACGCTGAAACGGCTTAACGGATGTGGATGATATTTGGTATAGAGGTAGCCTATATACCTTGGAATAAAACAGGTTACTTTTATCCTGGAAATCACAGGTAAAACCACAGGGCACAGCTAGTATTTATGAACATAATATACCTATTATAATACACGCACACAACACATACATTTACATTTTCCAAAAGTTTAATAATTTATCATTTAGTTATATTAAAGACAAGTAGCACACTTAATATACTACTTATTTTTGTCCTTAATCTGGGTATCATAATCTACACAAAACATAGTTTTATTTTTCAAGGTACATTTAAGCTGCATTTAGACTTAATATATTTCTGTAGGTTGTCCATTTATAATTTTTGTATGTCTTTGCATTAATAAGACACATGATTTCTATTATGCCATCTTCTAATATTCGAAGTGTTTTGATTTCTTCCAATAACATTCCACCGAAGTGCATGATAGTTCCCCACTTTGGCGATGAACTCTTGATATTGTACAGAAATTATGGCATCATCTTCTTCGTCGACAAGGCAGTGATATAACTTAGCATGTACTTTGTGCTCTGAACATGTATTATTTAGCACTTTAAAGTACCTAGGTACATAATTTACTGTCAAGCTTAAGCTGCACATAGCTTAAGGTATCATTCGTATAAAGCTGTCTCCATTAAAGGCTCGTGAGGTCCTGAAATTAAGTTTAGTTTAGCACTTGTTACTTCGTAAATCTAACCTCAAAATTAGTATCAAATAACTTGTAATAGGTATATGCTTTACACTTGTGTATACTTACATCGCAGTTTTAACATTCCGGAATTCCCATGGAGCTTTAAGTAATACGCTTCACAGTATAATACAGTCCATATCAATTGGAATTCCGATGCGGTCTTTGACAAAAATCTGCCAAGCTTTTATGCGCCAATATTGGGCAAAATGATGCTGTTGCTGTTTGCTTTGGAAAATCCTGATTCCATGACTAATAATTTATAATTGTTTTCGTAAATAAAGTAAAAGAAACTTTTTGTTTTGTTTTCAACGAAATACGATAAATAAAATGTCATGTCAACAACAGAGGGAAAAAAATGCGTTCGAAAACTAAGTAATTGTTATTTACACCATTCACACTAACATATTGTTTTATAAAACAAACTTATCAAGGCATATCAAGGGCAAATCATCAAAGCTTATGACATTTGTGACTATGTTTTACCGTGATTTAGTACATATTCAGTAACATTTCGCCTTAAAACACGTTATTTAAATTTTTTATGAAAACCGGTACTTTCCGACAATGATAATGCACTTGAGTTATAGAACGCAACTAATGCACGAGACCCTAAATATACTTTTCTTCCTCCGTCTACGATACTTTTGTATAGCATTGTCCTTTTCTGTCTTAGCAGGACAGTACTAGATCCAGAGACAAGTTTTCTGAATTTTTGTTCACTCTATACGGAGTCTAGCGATTCAAATACGATCGTGTTAAAATGAGTTCATGGTACGAAAAGAAGCGAGTCAATTTCGGCACCTAAACTGAACTGCATCGCAAGTGGCTCGCTATTCAAAAGATCACGGTAAGCCCCCTGATTAGTTGTAAGTTGTTCTATAATTCTGGTGTGCAATAAAGTTGTATTGTATTGTAAGACGCGTTGTTTCCAGTGTTAATGTATCTGCCCTGCCCAAATGGTGAGTTGTTCTTCTCTAGAATCCAGTGTGAACTTAATATCCTTGCATTCGCAATTTACATTGCATTGTATAGAAACGTTAAGTGGTTCCTTAGTGAATACACGATATTACTCTTTAATTTTCCATAAGTAATTATTAATATTTACTTACCAGAATGTTTGAATACAAGTTGCGCCATGTTTTCGATTCCAGATTTTGTATACGATCTTTCGCTTCCAGGAAACCTGAATAAAGATCAGAGTTTTTTTTTGCGATCTTAATTGTAATTGTGTCTAGGAAGTGTGTATTATAATGTGAATTCAGATTTAGGCTTCGGGCAAATCTGGTTGATCATTTATTTATTTATTTATTTGCGACAAATGCTTTCTGTGCTTACAGTATTCACCAAAGCGCACAGAGAGCCAACATTATTAAATAATTAAAAACATAATTTACACCACACTTACGTGATATACTTATTGCTAATAAAAGTTACAGCGGAGTTTAAAAAATTGTTAAACTTATCAGCAAATATATCTAAGTCTGGCTGATGAGTCTATCATAATATCATCGACAGTTTATGCAGCCCACGGAAAGACATTACAATACTATACAATAGTTTATTGATAACACCAAAATTACACGTCAAATTTCATTATATACGTCACAAAAAAGTATCACCTAATAAAATAAACTCTTATTTTAAAATAAACTTCAATATCATACAACGCGAGGCAAAGCTGGTTAAGATGGATTTAAGTTTCTACTCAAAGGTCTAATTTATGGTTCTGAGTTTTTCAGGTGTCGAGATCCAACGAGCCCTCACCCCGCCTCAGAAGAGGAGATACATTCCGTGTGCAACCCCCTTGCAGGGGGTCAACGACAACGACAGACTAATGTGGGGTGCCTAATGTAATTCAAGGTAGACTATTCAGTGCAATATGTTTAATAATATTTACAAGAGTAAAATAAAGAGAAAACTAAAATTAATTCAAGCAAATTTCCGAATCGATAATAATGTCAAAAACCCTTTCTTCCTTCTGGTCAGCCCGCGAACTAAAGAAGGCGGCGCTGCGCCAACAAGGAGGCCGAACGCCGCATCACTCCCCCGCTGAGACCGGGTCACGGTCGATAGTAATCTGGGAAGTGTACTCTGCGACCACTCCTGGTTTTAGGAGCTGGCTCTGGTGACTTGGCAGCAGGCAACAATTAAACTTCTGAGTCTGTCTCCTTAATCATAAAAGCAGGCTTAACTCTGTCTACAGTCACCACGACTTCTCGGCCTTTCACGTCGATCTTGAAAGTTTTTGGTCCTCGCTCTAAAACTTTGTGGGGACCGGTGTATGGCGATTCCAAAGACCTCTTCGCTGGACCTCGACGAAGAAAAACAAAGTCCGATTTTTGGATGTCAGCGGGCATGTAAAACATCTTTTTCCCGTGCCACGCAGCAGCGGTTGGCGAAAGTAACTTCACATGGTTGCGAAGCCTTGTGGTGAAGCTGGTGACGTCATCAGAATCCGGATCGTTGGCAGGTACAAAAAACTCTCCTGGGAGTCGTAGTGGCTCACCGTATACAAGTTCCGCCGCGGATGATTGAAGATCTACTTTCCAGGCGCTTCTAATTCCCAGGAGGACGAGCGGTAACACCTCAGTCCACTGAGCATTGTTGTGGCACATGATCGAAGCCTTCAGTTGTCGATGAAGACGCTCCACCATGCCGTTTGCTGCTGGATGATATGCCGTCGTTGGACAGTGTTTGGCGCCAAGAAGCTTACAGATGGACTGGAAAATTTCTGACATGAACTGTGTCCCTCTGTCAGTTGTAATGCGCTGCGGGCAACCGAAGCGAGCGAGCCAGCCGGAGATGAATGCAGATGCGCAGGTCTCGGCTGTGATGTCGGCCAGGGGGTACGCCTCAGGCCAACGGGTAAACCTGTCGACGACGGTGAGGCAATACCTGTAACCAGATGAATAAGGTAACGGCCCTACGATGTCCATATGAATATGAGAAAAGCGATCTGATGAAATCGAAAATGAAGTGAGAGGTGATGATGTATGACGGGTGACTTTATTGCGTTGGCAGTCTGTGCATAGTTGTGCCCATTTTCTGCAGTCACGTCGAACTCCAGGCCATACAAAGCGCTCTGATATAAGCTTGCTGGAAGCTGCTGGACCTGGATGGCTCAAATTATGGAGGTTATCAAATATCTGCCTGCGAAATCCCAGTGGTACATACGGCCTCGGGCTAGGCATTGACAGATCGCAATATAAGCTAGCCTCTGGAGTAGTGATCTTCTGAAACTTCAACGAAGAACCCTTGGTCATCAGATCTTTAAGCTCTGCGTCATTCTCTTGATCTTTTTCTAAAGCGTGATAATCTATAGTCTTGACGCTCTCAATGCGAGAAAAAGCGTCTGCTACTACATTTGACTTTCCAGAAACGTGGCGAATGTCTGTGCAGAATTGTGAGATGTAATCGAAGTAACGATATTGTCTCGGCGAGCAGTTGTCTCTTCTGGTGGTGAAAGCGAAAGTAATTGGTTTATGGTCGGTGAAAACGATAAAAGTCCTCGCCTCGACCATGTACCGAAAATAACGAATGCCTTCGTAAATTGCCAGCAACTCTCTGTCGTATGGGCTGTATTTTTTCTGCGCTGGCGTTAACTTGCGCGAGAAAAATCCGAGCGGCTCCCAATCTCCATTCCTCCGCTGCTGGAGGACAGATCCAATAGAAACGTCAGAAGCGTCGGTGAACAGAGCCAGTTCCGCTTGCATGTCTGGATGCGAAAGTAATGTAGCTTTGGCTAGGATTGTCTTACACTCCTCAAATGCGTGTTGAAGTTCTGGTGTCATCTCTATAGGTTTATTTCCTTTGATATTAGGTCCAGAAAGAACTGCATTGAGTGGGCCTTGTATAGCTGCTGCGCCAGGCAAGAACTTCCTGTAGAAATTGAGCATTCCAAGGAATCTTCTGAGCTCTTTAGCGGTCCTTGGTATTGGAAAGTCCTGCACAGCCTTTACTTTCTCTGTTATAGGCCGTATTCCGTCTGAGAAAACATGATAACCCAGGAAGGTTAACTCATTTACGCCTAGAACAGTCTTAGCGGTGTTAATAAGCACTCCATATTTACGCAAACGTGCAAATAAAATTTCCAGGTGTTCCAGGTGCTGGGATTCGTTTTTTGAGAATATTAAAATGTCATCCAAATACCCGAATGTAAATTCTAGCCCTTGCAGCACTTCATCAACAAAACGCTGGAAAGTTTGCGCAGCGTTGCGCAGACCAAATGTCATGACCGGAAACTCAAAAAGTCCAAAAGGCGTGGTGATGGCAGTCTTGGGAATGTCCAGTTATTGAACTGGGATCTGGTTATAGGCCTTCACCAAGTCAATTTTGGAATACACCCTCGATCCTGACAGCTGGTATGCAAAATCATGGAGGTGCCTGATCGGATATCTATCTGGAATTGTTCGGGCATTCAAGGCACGGTAGTCTCCACATGGTCGCCAGGAGTCGTCTTTCTTGCGGACCAGATGTAGAGGTGAAGACCAGGAACTTTCCAATCGGCGCGCTGTACCATTACGTAGCATTTCCTCATATTCCTTCTTGGCGATCTGAAGTCGATCCGGTGCCAAACGACGAGGTTTCGATGTTACAGGTGGTCCAGGCGTTGTGCGTATGTGATGCTTTGTGTTATGAAGCACTTTTGGTTGAGCTCCTGCAGGCCTTGTGATCTCACTGTAGCGACGTAACAGCTCGTGATAAGTCGAATCTCCAGTGATAACTTTGACAGATAGAAGTTCTTTGTCGAGCTTGTGCGTCTGCGGCGCTTTAACAGAAAGACTCGTGATGTTGTCTATCAAGCGGTGGTAACGGCAGTCGACGAGCAAACCGTAAAAACTTAGGAAATCCACTCCTATGATGGGCTTCGAAACGTCGGCTACTACGAACTTCCACTTAAAATCACGACGAAGTCCAAAGTTCAGACTCAAATCGACACATACGTAGATATTAGCGTGCCATTAGCTGCAAACAGCTCGTACTTGGATTTGCAGCGTTTTTCACGAAGAAGTGTCCGAGGATATGCGCAAACGTCAGAACCGGTGTCGATAAGAAACTGTTGCTTGGTAGTCTTATCCGTCATAAACAGGCGGCCTTTACAGGTATTGCAGTCATCTACCGCCGTTACTGACTGCCTGTCGAGTTTCCCGAAGTGTAGTCACATGGCTTGGTACATCTATTGGCCTTCGCACCAAACTTAAAATGATACCAGCATTGCGGAAATTTTCTGTAGCTGGATTGCGAACGCTGGCCAGAAGAAGAACGCCCACGGTTACCTTCATTGGCTCTGAAACGCGGTCTTGATCGGTCTGTTTGTGTTGCCAATTTCTCCACAAGCTTCGTCAGCACTGCAACTTGCTGCTCTACGGCGCTCAAAGAAGACCCAGCTGAAACAGCTGAAACGTGTTGTTGCGGAACAATGTCATTAACCTTATCAGCCAAATCTGCTAGCACGTCAATAGGAGAAGTTGACTGGGAAGCAAATAGTTTTTAAGAAATCTTCGGGAACCTCACTCCCTGCTAGGTGCCTCAGGTGACGTAGAAACTGTGATGGTCTTCGGTCACCGAGCTCTTCATGTACCAACAATTGCTTTACCTTTTTCTCCTTACTAGCCGATAACCTCTTATAACCAGCTCGAACTTTAGTTTCTCATACCTTTCGGTAGCAGGCGGCGAGACAATAATATCTTCAACTTCAGCAGCAACCGTGGCATCAAGATGCGACACCACATAATAAAACTTGGTTGCGTCAGTCGTGATATTAGATATTGCAAAACTTTCCTCTACTTGGGCGAACCATATCGCCGGTTTGTCAGCCCAGAATGGCGGAATACGTACACCAACCCTAAAAAGTGCAGGCAGCGCCGGGTCATCGGCGCGTGCATCGGCGAACTCCATGGATACGATGAATTGTATCGTAACAAAAATTGTCTTATGAAAATTCACAAAATAAAATAGTTCACAGTAGTCACTTCACAAAAACATTATGGTAGGCCCCCATGACACGAATAATAATTAAAAGGGAAATGTTCTGGAAGGTCACCAATAATGTGGGGTGCCTAATGTAATTCAAGGTAGACTATTCAGTGCAATATGTTTAATAATATTTACAAGAGTAAAATAAAGAGAAAACTAAAATTAATTCAAGCAAATTTCCGAATCGATAATAATTGATAATAATGTCAAAAACCCTTTCTTCCTTCTGGTCAGCCCGCGAACTAAAGAAGGCGGCGCTGCGCCAACAAGGAGGCCGCACGCCGCACTATCTAGAGATTTAATGAAATTGCTGTATTGCATATCGCAATTCGAATCAGCACTAGCTTCAATTAAGCTATTGGAAATAGTTATAAGATAGCTATGGATTCAAATAAGGTACTCGTAGTGTTTATTTTAATCGACAAGCAATACTTTGGTTAAATAGGGGTAAAAAAATATCAAATAGGGGATAAAATTATGGTGACCAGTAGTCAAAGCATAGATATATATTATGCATCTTTTAATTTTTTTGTTCTTCAGGTACCATTTAAATGAGCGATTAACCAAACATGAATTAAAAAAAAAATTGTTTTTTTCAACTCGACATAATAGCAACTCGACATATCAACGATAGCGCAGACTAAACGAGCCAGTCAAAAACAGCATGCTTTTTTTTTATAGGTGGCATATGAAATAGTCAAATGGGCAAAGTCAGAGCCATCTACAATAAGCTTCTTTTTTTTGTATTGCCTGTTATAAAATCGCCAATTATTTACCTACAAGGCAAGGGCAAGGGCTTTGTTAGCTACGGCAAAATGAGGTACATACAAACTGTCTTAATTATCTAAGTACTTAACCTACTACACAAAAACAAAGGGATTTTATCCAGACCAGAAAGTCTAGAGACAAGCCAAATGCTCAACCCCAGTCGACATGCTGACAGCATGGCCACATTGAATGGCAAAGCTTTTGCTTTTGCACTTAGCCACATAAAATATATTTTCAGCCTACATGTGCCTGGGTATGTCCTTAAAGAACCTGGGTTTGTCCTTAAACTGCAACCAGATTACCAAACCCACCAGAGGACGGGCAGCAGCGTCCTCTTGGTTAACGGTGGTGAGCATTCTGCGATCCCCAAGCCGCCTGCCAAGCGTGGGGATTATGGCAACACCCCTCTATTAAGGGGGAGGCCTTCGTCCAGCAGTGGACGCCTTATAGCTGATGACGACGACGTGTGCCACTGGTGCACAAAGGCCTACCTTACCCATACAGACTGCCAATCTTCGGCTTCAAAAGTTGAAATAAATTTACTTTTAGTGTCGTTCAATGTGATGATTACACACTTTACCCACACTTATTTTGGCAACTAATATTTGGCAACTACGGAGACTCCAACCACTAGCATAAAAAAAGTTATTTAAAACAAATAAATTTATTTTATTAACAAAAAAAAACTTCAGAATGCTATAACATTTTAGTAATTGAATTGGTATAACAGATAAAATTAAGAATGGGGCCTCCAATTAAGTATTTTTTATGTTTTATCCTACAATCCTTTTTATATTTTTTAATCTTTTATATTTATCTACTTACCTATACTAAAAGCACGCTTAATAAGAAAATAATACGTACATCAGCCAGACCTACCTCTGCCAGAAGACCCAATAAATTAAGAGCACTTGACGTTTCTCATCACGGTTAGAACCGCCAGAAACCAAATAACTAAATACCGTCTATATGCCATAAATATATGCAAGTATAAATACGTCTAGATTTTTTAGTGTTGTTTGTTGTTTTTTCACCAGTTACTTATAGTCACCGACAACATGCAATTATGACACGAGCGGTATCTATTTTAGGCAATCAATTGCGAAGGTTTAACAAGTTAAAACCTTACCCAGAAAAATGAAATTGGCATATTTCATATCGATTCAAATAAGCACTAAAATGTTTTAAGGCAAATTGGTATGTAAAATGAAATGGAATTCAATAAAAGATTAAACTCTCTGATAACAGTTAATCAGAAAATCGTTTCATTTTTATACTTCTATAAATAAGGACACTTACTTAGGTATTTAAACATAATTACTACGTGGTCGAATAACTTCTCAAATGATTTTATAAATAATGTTTATAATTACTGGGTATGACGAGATTTAACATCTAATATCTCAGGGTGACGAGCGCAGTGCAGTGGGGTGCAGGATTGTATTCGCAAGTTCACAATTCTGCCGCTTCTACTGTTAGACGCAGGCGCGACGCTTACCACCAAGCGAACGTCCCGCTCGTCTCGTCACTCTACAGAAGTAAAAAAAAAAAAAAATGCAGACGAACGGTGTCAGCAGTGCCAGAATTGTGAACTTGCGACAATCCTCAATCAAGGGCAAGAAAATAATATAGCTGGGCTGGGCAGCTTTTGGAAATCTGCAGCGAGTGCTTTCGTTATCCATCTTGCAAAATCTCAAGATCAAATTCTAAGTACCTAAATAGTACGTTCTACCCGGGCTGGAAGTAGGGTGGCGATTTTCCGAAACGTTTAACTCACGGTAGGATCGGTCCACAAGTAGTCGCCCCATAATCCCATGCTTATACCACGGAATAAAAAATAGTCACGTCAACAGCAATAAAACGCCCACTGCTGGACGAAGGCCTCCCCCTTAATAGAGGGGTGTTGCCATAATACCCACGCTTAGCAGGCGGTTCGGAGATCGCAGAATGCTCACCACCGTTAACCAAGAGAACGCTGCTGCCCGTCCTCCGGTGGTTCTGGTTGTAGCTTAATGACATACCCAGTTCCAATGAATAATAGTACTACGTACCTAGTGGTACAAGTAATACGTCACGCCTGCCTAATTACAGAGAGCAACACACGTCCCGCTCCGGCGGCGTCTTGCTTATCCTAACAGAACAAAATATTCAGGCGCTAAATGGTCACGATAAAATCACATTATATAATAGTATCCAAAAAAAATCCTTGCACAATATACAGCTTTAACGCCTGGCCGATGTGTTACAGCAACCTCCCAGCCAGTGCTCAGATGTTATTTACGTGACAACTTTCTACGTCCGTACGACGGTCAAACGGTTATAAACTACACAGATCCTAACAGCTTTCCGTAAGTCTCCAAAACCCTAACAGATATAAAATCTGATAAAAATGGTCATTAAGCTATATTGACCTAGTCCTTTTAGTCTCAGTTTTTATCTACGTCACTAATACATCTATCAATCTATATATCATAATATAAATCTACGAATTTGTTGGAAAAATCAGCTGTTCCATACAAAAAATGAAATTCAACAACAACTCGACAAGCTGAATGGAACAGCAGTTTTTTTCGCGAATTCAGTCTTGGTACCATAGTAAAAGTTGTTCACCAAGGGCACTCACCCCGCGGGTTTTTGTAGTGGTAGGACTCCACTGCAGATTCTGACTGGAGAAGTACCACACCTTTGTCAGTTATTCAACTGCCAAGCAGTAGTGTGCAAGCATTACTGTGTTCCGGTTTGAAGGGCAATGTTACCAGATAAATTAGTGGGTTTGATGAGATTTAACATCTAATATCTCGGTGACGATCGCAGTGCAGTGCGGCGCAGGATTGTGTTTGCAAGTTCACAACTCTGGCACTGCTACTGTTAGTGGCAGGCGTGACGCTTACCACCAGGCGAACGTCTTGTTCCTCTCGTCACTTGAATGAATTAAAAAAAAATGTACAATGTCCTCTTGTCAGCTTAGTAAAACCGTTCAGTTTACCCAGTATATACCTAAGGGTGGGGCATGGGCATACCAGTTTCTGTGAGACTTAAATAACAGGTGGAAGGGGGAAGACCAGAAGGTAGGTACATCTACTGACTGTTCGTGCCATGCGCGAATGCACGTTTTTCCAGGTTTATGTACTGCCGCAATCATGGTCATGGCGGGATAATAGGTACGGCTGCCCATGGCCATGATCTAAGGTACTTTCAATCGAGCGTCTTGTTCGTATTACTTGTAACCAACAAAAATGTATCATTATACTAGATGCACCCCGCGGTTTTACCTGCGTGATGATGAAAATGGTGATGATGATGATGATAAAAAGTAGTCTAAAATTGTTATTCCGGGAAATAACCTATCTCCATTTTGGTTATCATCCGAATCCGTTCAACCGTTTTGACGTGAAGAAGTTACAAACAAACACACATACTGACAAACTTTCCAATTAATAATAATGATTAGTATGATTAAGAAACTATTAAGGAAATAGTTTAGTTTTTGTTTATGTCTCAGTGGGAGTCAGGGGGAGTCCTTCATCCAGCAGTGGACGTCTTCTAGTTGATGATGATGATGATTAAGAAACTAAAAAAAACACTTATTTAGCGTGGCATGCAATGTCTGTTATAATACACTATCTGATAGTTAAGTGGCTAAACCATCGAAACGGGCATAATCTCATGGGGCTTCGATGGGTCATTCATCCGCTAAATAAGTGTTTTTTTTAAGTTTCTTAATCATCATCATCAGCTAGAAGACGTACACTGCTGGATGAAGGACTCCCCCTGACTCCCACTGAGACATAAACAAAAACTAATAGAAAAAAAAGTTATTAGTTTGTAATTTGGGTTTTAAAATAAAAATGTGCTATGCGTGTTTGCTCGTCTCCCGCAAAAAGGGCAGAAAATGTAGTCAAGGTTATCCCCTTATGGTATATGCTCGAAGTCCAAACTACATAAGTAATATTACTATTACCAAATTATAAATCCTATAGCAAACTTACAACAATCATTAGAAGCAGTTTAAAATCGATTTCAAGATTTTCTTGCATTCTTACATTCAAGGAAGCTGACTCTATCTAAAGGAACATCACTAAGGCTCAGAATGGCATAGCAAATTTTATCAGCTAAAATGTACACCTCCATTTAAATTCCTATTTAGTTAATATACCACGTTCATGTAACGCCATGGTAACCATAAGTTTACCATACTTAACCGTCTTAACACCCACTTGCACTTCTATAAGTGCCTGTTCGGAAAAGCATTGCGTAAACTGAGGTAGGCCTTTACGCAACTTTTGTATAATGTTGTTGTATCTATGCCGGACAGGCGAGCGCATTATATACGTATTAGGTGAGATTGGGTACAAGTCGAATGTGGGTCTTATATGGTACTGAGAGACGCCATGTGTAACGTAAGTAGTTCTTCTGACTGCGGAGGTGCTAAGAAGCAATAACAATAAATTTCATTGACAGATAGTACCTATAGCTTACTCACGCCAGGCATACACTTGGTAAAGCGTATGCTCTTGCAAGAACTGGCAGTTCGTCTTTGGAATGAACGTCAGTGAAGTTTGAAAACGGAGTTTTGGAGGGAACACGGAAAAATCATGTCGTTGCATTCTATTATTTTCTTAAACTTGTGTTTTTTTGCGAATTATGTAATGATTAAAAATGGTGGTGGTGAATTACATGTACGAGTGTGGGCAAATGATATAATGTGGTGAAACATGTCTTTTCGTGTTGTTTTCAAAACTCCGTAGAACTCCGTAGAAGCTCATAGTAAAGTCGCCACAACTTTACTAGGGCATGACTTGGACTCGGCTATGACTGGTTTCGTGTGACTGACTGTGATTTAATGACATATTTGACTTGATTTGAATAAAATAAACTTGAAAATTCATAAACTTGACACTGGCAGAATGCACAACGTGCGATGCCAATAACTAAGAAAAAAAAGTTTGATAACGTCAACCGCTATGTATAAGCTACCTACTAACCTACTAAGCTTGGAGATTTAAAAACTTACTACGTAATTATTTTACCCACTCATTCTGTTACCTTGATTAATGATTTTATCTAAACGCAAACTTACATATTGGATAAAGCTTTGCTTGATTTTTTCATACAAGTGAGGATTTTGAAAACTTTGAAGTCTATTTAACTACTATGCCATATCGGATTCTGTGTAGATATCTGTCACCCTCTAAAGGGTAGTTTTCAGAAAGGCAATTTAAAAAAGTCGGTCTTGTCAACTTTATAGACGGTGCTGAATAAAATATGTGACTGCCAAAACAGCTGGTTTTGATCTGTGGCACTAAAATAAAATAAAAACTTGACAATGCACCAAGCATAACTTTTTTTTATACATTTTTTTTCCTGGTCAGTACATAGTCAGCGCCATCTACAATACAATACAATACATCTTTATTGTACACCAACAGTAAAAGATCTTAAAAACGAATAATGGTACATACATCGGCAGTACAAGGGCCGCCTTATCACCTTAAGCGATTTCTTCCAGGCAACCTTTGGATGGACAGAACAAACAAATTTAGTATTAGGTCGGTGGCGCACATATAAAAAAATAAACAATACATATCAAAATTTATATATACCTAGTATAAATATATACATACGTACCAATCAGCTTATAGAAAGATAATCTGATCTACAATGAGGTAATTTTTAATTAATTGCGTGTCAGAAAATCTGTTTTCTCCGCTTTGGTAAAAAAAAGTAACCTAATAGCACGTATGTATTAATAAAAAATCAAGTTATCATTATAATTATTTATATATAAGGGGGTAAAGCGGATGATTAAACATTATAAAGCAATGTCTTTATTTTTGAAGTTATAATGATGGACACTGATACATATATATTATAATATATAATATTAAGTATACCATAATAATATATCGTCTACATGACCTAATTATAAGTAGAGCCACGCTTACCCAAAATATATGTGTAGACAATTTATATAAAAAATCATTCCAGCGTTTCCTAGTGGCAAGTATTCACTCATCGGTTGCAATTACCTACTTTGCAACTTTGTTAGAGCTCGGTAATAATGCAGCAGGTAGTGTTTGCTACTCTCGGTTATTTTTGTTTTTGTTGACTTAATTAACCAGCCAGATAACGTAATCGTTTGCCATAGTAATCCCTACATTTGGCAGGCGGCTTGGGGATCGCAGAATGCTCACCACCGTTAGCTAAGAGGTTGATTCTCCAGTGGGTCCGGTTGCAGGTTAAGGACATAATATCCAGGACCACGAATCATCGAATACATAGGTACCTACTCCTTTTTTTTTAATAGGCTTGCGTTCGACTGCCAACTCGTCTGATGTTAAACGAAGATGCAGATCCTTATATTATAATTTCTCGATATATTTCATCTAGGTCACTAATAAGTAGCTTAGGATTTTATTGTCTTTATTCGCCGAGATTGCATCTCTATCTTTTGATAGATATGACAAGACCAAAGACGGATTTTACTATTCCTTGGATAATCTGAGAGAGACGAGCTAAATCCTCCTAGGATAATCTGCTTCTGCTTTAATTTTTGTTTTATAAACATTTTATTATATTATTATTATTATATTATTTTACTTTTATTTTTACTAAGTAGGATACTCTGACTATATCCGGTGATCTTTTTCAAGGAAGGAAAACAGAGGGCGATGAGATCGGTTAATCTGCGGGCGCGGGGGTGATGGCGGAAAGAGTGTCGTGTTGCGCCGGCGCACTTTGGAGATCTTCATCACCGGAGTCGTCCCGTGCGGTGTCGGGTATACTCCAGCACTCCGAGCTTACCACGTCGTCTTAGATGCGCGTATGCTGCGTGGGTATCACGAGCCCCATGAAGACAAGAACTCCAAGTCGGTGGCTGTCTCTTTCCGTCTCCGTCTTATTAATCTGCGTTTATTAATAAGCCCCGCATATAAAATATTATTCTAGAAGCACTGTTTTACAAAGAAAATTACTCTACAACCAGAAGTTTAAAGAAACTTATACAAAATGTAATTAGCTTCCTGAGCGTTTACAAACTCGTCTTTATGTCCAGGAAATACGTGTAAGTAGCACCTACCCATCTTCCGCAGTTAAGTTCGTGCCAACAGTATAATCTGCTGACCTGACTTACATCACAACATGTCTCTAACACTCGCCACACCCTACTAAAGGTGCTACCACAGCAATCGAACGATGGTCAATCGATGCTATTGATCGACGTCGACTGTTAAATATTTCGATCAATCGATTATAATACATGGTAGATTTTGTCAATTGAAGTCGACTGTTTCACTCACTGAAGAGAGAAGTAGGGCCTTCGCTTTTCTGTGGTTTCACTCTACCATCGATCGATCGATTGGCGTGGTTACCTTGTAACGCCTATGACTATATCCAAAGTAGGGGCGTTCACAGCGCGTTAGATTTACGAAGCAATAAAAATAAATACCAAGTGATAACCCTGTCCCACCGTCTCGTCAAGTCGGAGAGGTCAGTGTAGATTTTGGGATCCGCGATCTACAACCGCATACTAGCTTCCGTTCGGGGCGCTCCTTCCACACATTGAAGCTTATTTTAAAATAAGATATTATTGATGTATTTTTACAATTATTCCATTTACGAAGTAATTATTTTTTGTGTCATAGGGGTACTTAATGAAATTTGACGTGTAACTTTGGTGTTATCAATAAACTATTGTTTGTATCCCACTTAATTATTTATTATATTAGGCATGATGACTACTAATTTTTTACTACCTCATAAAAAAGCTGATCATCAATAGAGCCTATCAACGAAAACAAAATTTTAAATAATTCTAAAATAAATAAGTTCTAAGTATTTAAATTTCAAGCTAGACAGAGAGCGCGCTATACTGAGCTATGACGTCAAACCTCAGGCGCGGCATACAAATGCCATACTAACACGTGCTTTGCGAGAAAGAGATAGAGCATCCACTCTCTATCCCCGCCTAAAACTTTAATCGCTCATATCTCAGAGATTTATCAGCCAATACAATTTATTTTTTCAGTATGTTTAATGTATTTAGTTATATTCATCACTAAGCCTGTTATTTGTCATAAATTAAACATTAAGCCACACGCCTATTCATATTTACATAAGTACAAAACTTAAAATAAATATTTATACTATATACTCAAAACTACTTATTTACAATAAAATATATATATATAAATATATATATTTTTTTTAATCCTAGTACCTATACGATAAAACAAAAACGCCGTCTAGATCGCCACCATGCGGTAAGGTTCCCAGGATGCTGGCTGCATTTCCAGCATTTTCATATTTATTATTATTCATATACACAGTTTTTATAAATTTTCTACACTATAAAAATAATAATACTTATAATTTAAATCTAAATTAAACTGAATACCTAACCTGAACTTTCCAAAACTATAAACTACAGGTAAAAAACTGCATTAAGGTCACTGTATTCGGTTAGGGTACCTAAAAAGCTGGCGACATAACCACGCTGAATGGCCAAACGTATTCTTGGGCCAAGGTAAGAAACTTATTTAAACTTTTAACTTATTATTTTCTTTGTATCCCACTATTCCCATTTTCAAGAAGTCTGAGGACCCCGGTTTCATACAAACCTACTTTACTTTTCGATTTGGTAGAATCTAATATTTGAAATATGTATAAAAAATTCCAATGTGCTTGAAACGACGTAAGCGTCAGGACCGCTGGACCAACAAAGATATTTGATGTGTGGTTACCAAACATTACTACTGTGATACGATTAACATTTTTAATAATAAAAAAGGCAATTCTATTCTAGTTCTTTACTACAGGAAGTCACTTAGAAACAGACTTACATACCAACATATCAATAGGCTAGATCACAGAGTAATAGAAGGGCTAGATGACTGTTTTTTTAATTGTCCTATTAAAATGTGGCCCATAAATATAGCTTATTAATGAAAAGAAAATGAAAATTGTTTTGTGGGAAAGGGACAGAGTTGTCTCTAACAAAAACTTTAAACGCTTATATATCAGAACATTATTAACCGATAATTATTTTTTTCAATAATCATACTAAATTTACTTAAATTCGTCATCAAAGCTATTGGTTTCAACGATATAAACATCAGTCATCTACCCTATAAAGTACTCACATAATATTAAACCCAAAAAGGTTTATTTTTCACTAGTTCATCCATGTTCCCATGTTTCGATGTTTTTTTCTCTCGTTGGTTTAGTACTTAAATCGAGGTTCCTCAACAAACAAAAACACAACTTTACCAAATTGTTATTAATTTGTATTTATTTACAATTAACTAACAACTTAACAAACCTTGACTAGTAAAAGCAAACCCTATAAAAAATAATACAAAACTTACAATTTATGTTTTTCTGTATAAATTCTTTTTCCTAGTTATTTTGGTAAGACTATAAGAAAAGTTAAAACTTTATTACGAATCTCAAGTCGAGCGTGTTCATTTCACGTCCCTATATTTGTCCGAGAAGGTATTTGCTGCTTCGTGATGTCGCCAATGATGTACGTACGTAACTATATCCCACGCCTAATCCACCGACAAATTACGTTTATACACACGCTATAATGCTAGGTGACCCCATATCTTGAATGTCAGCGAAAGTGAACTTTGTGCATTGTTCCGACTCGAAAGTTTCAATGTGTAGCGGTTAGCAGGTTTTTCGTAGTGCGCAGCCGTCGCGTCGCGTCGGCGTCGGATATGCAGGTGTACGCTTCAGAACTGCGGCGTACAGCCTTGCCTCTTCATCATCATCATCAACCCGGAGACGTCCACTGCTGAATGAAGGCCTCCCCCTTAACCCGCCACACTGTACGACAACCTGCCATTTGCATCCACCGGTTGCCTGCGACATTCACAATGTCGTCGGTCCACCTAGTGGGAGGCCTTCCTACACTGCATCTTCCGGTACGTGGTCGACACTCAAGAACCTTTCTTCCCCATCGGTTATCAGTTCTTCGAGTATTGTGGCTTGCCCATTGCCACTTCAACTTGCAAATCCTGAGGTCGTGCCTTTTTTATTTTATTTTTTTAAATTAATGAAATCTTAATAGTTTAAATTGTATTGTTAGCTTTAATTAATTTATGTAATACACCACATTTGCCATTTTAATTAAAAATAATAAATAAATTTGCAAAGATAATATAATACGCTCTTGGGGATGAATGATTTTTCAAAATTAATTTCTTATACCTATATTGTAAGGTACTGTTTACGTCATTTCAAAGGGGAAAAGAAGAATAGAAAAAATGCTGTCTAGGTATACCGGGCTATAAGCTTAGGTTGTACTTAGCTGATAGTAAGCAAGTAAGTTTAAGTAAATTTTGTTTACTCACATTTGCTACAGGATTTGGGAAACAAACCCTACAACATACGTTTTATGGTTGATATACCAAAAACTCGTACGAAACGGTTTGATTCCATTTTCTTTATTCGAACTGCTAAACAGTGGAATGCGCTGCCCGAGTGGGTGTTTCCCGATAATTATAATCTGGGTGTCTTCAAGTCGCGAGTGAATCGGTTTCTTCTAGGCAAGCGTGCTCCATCGTAGACTGCATCTTCGTTTATCATCAGACGAGATGGCAGTCAAACGCAAGCATATATCATATAAAAAAAATTAAAAAACATAAAAAACAAAAGTAGTAGGCTAACTAGGCCTCCCTATTAATAGGGAGGCCTTCGTCCAGCAGTGGACGTCTTCTGGCTGATGAGTGAATGAGGCTAACTAAACTAAAAGCCCCGTAGTTGATGGGAAACTGGCTAGAATGCTAGCGGCATTGCCACTTTGTATGCCAATACTGTTTTTGGGCAAAATACTTTTATATTTTTTAATTAATTTCCATACGCAAAATAATAATCATTTCAAGTTTATTCGCATCCGAAAACAGAAAATGAGACATCATAGGACGAACATCCGGACAACAGGACGTTAGAAACAACCCAAAAATACAAATGATCGTTATGAGAGTGTAAATGTATGAAAATAAATACACACTTTCATTAAATAAAAGTTTAATTATATCAATATACTCGTATAAACATGAACGAGATATGTAAGTATAGATAATATCATAATAAAATAGTTTTTAAATATCAATCAATTTCAAATGTGTTTACATTAGAATAATTAACCTAAAACTAAAAACCTGAAAAAATATAATATAATAATTAAATTATATCTTTAAAAGGAGTCCCTTTAGGCAAGGTTCCGAAGATATTAATAGTATCAATTAAATCATTAAATCAGGCGAGTCCTTCTCGAGTCGCTCCGTTTATGGCCACGTTCGTTGGTAAAAGATCATAGAAAGTGATGAAAATCCTGAAAAGGAACAACATAAGTACTATTAATTATAACAAAAAATAAGTATTATTTAAAGTATTTTTTGTAAACCGTCCAAAAAATTTCCTTTTCGTGTCTTATAATGTTTTGGTTTTGTTATTTAATTGTGAGACATATGAGTATCAACTAACATTAACTCTGACACCAGGGCTGGCCACTCAGCCTTTACGAACTTACTATTTTTTAGTATCAACTTATTTACATTAGTAGAGTTAGCCATTATATTTTTGAAACGGATACTTAATTTATTTTTATTTTAAGAGGCCTAAGTACCAACAAGATCTTTTAAGAATTTGACACCTTAGAAAAAACGTACTATAACCTACTACTAAAAACGTATATGCCAATGAAAGTCTAGAGACAACCCAAATGTTCAAGCTCTTTACCATTCGGCAAAGAACCCAGCTTGTTTCCGGCATAACATTGAAGTCATCTGACATATAGCTTGACAATTGTTGTTTTTTTATACAATTAAGGGACGAGGCAAGAAGACATTCGCCTGGTGGTAAACGTCGCGCCTGCCACTAACAGTAGCAGTGCCAGTGTGCACTTGCAAATACAATCCTGCGCCGCAGTGCACTGCGCTCGTCACCCTTAGATATTAGATGCTAAATCTCTTCATACCCAGTAATTTCTCTGGAATTATAGAACCAACAACCAGGGGCGATTAAATTTTGTAAGTATCCTCCGAGCCACGGTACCGCTCAGTTGAAAATGACACTCAAAGTCACCCATCTAGAGACGGATTGGATCATACTTTGCTTAATTTTGTTGAACTTTTGGAAACACCTGGTTCAATCTACGCCATGAAAAGAATAAAACTATGTACCTAACGACCCCATGTTCCTATCGACCCACATTTCAAAAGGCGAAAGCTGTTATGGTAGATAGAAGATAGTGTAACTATATCGTAAGACTTCGTAACCATTAGTTTGGTGCAAGACCAGCAGCGTGAGTACCGTTCTATATCGCTAAATGTGATGTGTCGGTATAGCACATTTACTTAGACGAATTTGAGAATATACCGAATTTTATCCAATTATACCGATTTAAATGTCAAATATACGATTTAAATGTCAAATATAACGATCGTCAGGAACGGTACTCGCGCTGCAGGTACAGCACTTGTGGCACTAGTTCCTAAGTATCCTAAGGTTCATGTTTCTATGTAATTTTTTATTTCTCGTGTGGACAATATAGAGTTTCTATCTGTAGGTATACGAGTACATAGTTATATTTCTATCTATATGTATAGGTACTTAACTGTATAGATAGATAGATATAACTATCTACTAGTAACCCAATGCATAAGCATTGCATACAACATGGCAATGCCGTGAGCGTGCTGGTTACGCTGACGACTGGTAGTGGTTTTGAGCATTTAATTGTCTCTAGACTTTTATCGGTCTGGATACAATGCTTTTGTTTTTGTGTAGTAAGCTAAATAGTACCTATAAGTAGTCTATGTAGTTTTTGTAGTTAAAAAGCAGCCAGATAACGTCCACTTTTGGACGAAGGCCGCTCTCTTAATATGGGAGTTTGCCATAATCCCCTTTCTTGGCAGGCGGCTTGGGGATCGCAGAAAGCTTACCACCTTTTTGTTTTATTTATACGGGAATAATCACGTTTAATTAAATCGGATACACCGACAATAATTTCGATCTCATCCGGTGACCTTTTTCAGAGTGAAAACAGAGCCCGACTCGCGTGCGAACGCGATCTGCTTCGCAGTTGTAGTCGGAGTATTCCATTTAATTAAAGTATGATAAATAAAACAAAAATGTGCCAAAACCACGTCAGTTTTCATAATAAAAATGCTCAGCTGCTGCCCGTCCTCCTGTGATTTTGGATGCAGTTTAGGACATAACCAAGTCCCAAGTTAAAAAAGTATTATTATAAAGAAAAAAATATAACTATGTACTCACAGGTTGATAGAAACTCTTTATTATTTATTATTTTTGACTTGACTGGAGAGTCAAATAAAACTGCTAAAATAATTGAACGAAAAGTGACATAATTTCAATAGAATAAATGGAAGTTATGTAATGATTGAAAGAAGGAAGGTAAAGATTCATAATATTGTGAGTTTCACGATAATCTGCAATATAAAATAAATATTGCATCACAAATAACAGTCCGATATTGCGTAACAATTTTATTGTTATCATTCAAACTGAAATGATAACCTTGAAGATATCTTTGGGAATAACCCATCCAAAGAGTGAAACCGTGCATCCTATACTATAGCTTTAAAAATAAACAAATAGTTGATCGTAGGGAACGACACAAAAAAAACTTACATCTCCCCCGCCCCCTGCTATCCTGGCGATATGCAACTAACTAAAGTTTTGAGCACGATGTGTATACAGGTTGATTGGTTAGATGTACCCACACATTCCAGGAAAAGGAGGTTCTCAATAGGCGTGTGGCCTTATGTTTAATTTATGACAAATAACAGGCTTAGTGATGAATGTAACTAAATACATTACACTTACTGAAAAAATAAATTGTATTGGCTGATAAATCTCTGAGATATAAGCGTTTAATGTTTTAGGTGGGATAGAGAGGGGATGCTCTATCCCTTTCTCGCAAAGCACGTGTTAGTATAGCATTTGTATGCCGCGCCTGAGGCTTGACGTCATAGCTCAGTATAGCGCACTCTTTGTCTAGCTTGACATTAAAATACTTAGAATTTATTTATTTTTGAATTATTTTAAATTTTGTTTTCATTGATAGGCTCTATTTATGATCAGGTTTTTTATGATGTAATAAAAAAATTGTAGTCATCATGCCTATTCGACTGTATGTTTTTTTTTGTATTTATGTTACGCAATTACTCCGCCAATTATGAACTGAATTTAATGATTCTTTTGTTTGGTAGATAATACTTCAGAGGTGGTCCCATATGTTGGTCCCATGATTTGAATCTAGAACCCGTACTAACGAGCTCTTTGGAGTTTGGTTATAGATTATCATATAAAATACCAGTAAAGTAGAGGTAAAGGAAAACATCGTGAGAAAACCTGCAAATATCCGGAAATAAAAATTCAATGGTGCATCAGGTGCATGTGAATCCACTAAATACGCAACTGGGCTTGCAGCGTAGTAAATATGACCCAATTGCCCTTTGAGGTTAAGCCTAAGTCTAAAAAGGTTGATTGAGCTATGCTTATTATGGTATCTTAGTACGTAAATCTACGAGGACATCAAATAAAAAAACTTGTTCTTTAAGCACTAACTTGTTCTTTTCCACCCCTAGTTCTTTAGAGATGCACTCGGTGATATCTCTAGAAATGACCTGGTTCTCCTTCGGACCCAGGTGTCCAATGGACTCAAGACTGGCGACGACACTTGGCTCGTCCTGTCCGCTTATCGACACGATACAGTCAGCAGATATGGCCACTGTGAATTTCTAAAAACAAAACATAGCTCTACAGGATTACGCACAACAAAGGTCTAAGCGCATATCAGAGGCTTCATTGCAGTATTTGCAGTGATGGAGTATTGGCGGAAAAGCGATTATGTGAGTTTTTAATTCCATGGTAGAATAAAAACTTCTAAATGCCTTCCTTGGAGGATCTAGCTCTCTCTGTCAGCCTGAACAGATTTGGATTTGTGGGGTATTCTTGGGATCCTTACATAATCCCATGTGACACTGGCTATTAGTTTATTGGAAAAACACAATATGGTGGCCGTAAGGCGCCATTTTCAAATGTAAAAAAAAGTATTTCATTCAACTACGAGTAATGTTATCATTTATCACTACAAATCCGATCACAAAGGACGTATTTTTTGCTTAGATCCAAAACAGTGCAGAAATGTTATGAAATCTCATTATTGCACTGTTTTTTATTTTTTATTCCGATATAAATTTACCTCTGAGGTTTAATGTCTCCCATTATGTTTAATATAAAATGTATGCATTAGATCAAAAAGATACTGACTGAAAATAAAATTCGACGGAATAAAACTTACTTGGTGAAAAAAAAAACATAAATGGCGCGCATATTGTACCATCGTAAAACTTTGATACTTCATAAATTAACAAGGATGAGTTTTGGAGGGAACACGGAAAAATCATGTCGTTGCATTCTATTATTTTCTTAAACTATTCTTCATTGAGTGTTGAATTACATGCACGAGTGTGGGCAAGTGATATAATGTGGTGAAACATGTCTTTTCGTGTTGTTTTCAAAACTCCGTAGAAGCTCATAGTAAAGTCGCCACAATTTTACTAGGGTATGATTTGGACTCGACTATGACTAATTTCGTGTGACTGACTGTGATATCATGACATATTTGACTTGATTTTAATATAAATACTTGAAAATTCATAAACTTGACACTGGCAGAATGCACAACGTGCGATGCCAAGAAATAAGAAAAAAAAAATAACAAGAAAAGTAAAAAAAAATACAATCTGGCAGCAACAAATTCAATTCCAGAAAGTAAAATAACAGCAGCGAAATTTTTAATAACCTTTTGCCACATAAGTCGCGGGATAAATATTTAAAAGCTTATGAAAGTTTTATTAAGTGAAGAAACGAAAGACGTGTAAAATCATTGTCCAAAGGTGTGTTTTATAGGCAGCAACAATGATAAGATGAATGGACGGGAAATAAGCGCATGGATTTTGAATACTATATGTTGAGCGCCGGCTCTCTACTCGCTTCAGCCATACTCTACCTTTGCGACATGCGAGCCGTACGATACGACAATACAAACTTCTAATACACGTACTTGTGTTCTCTTTTTGTCATGCAGTAATTAGATTCGCTATCTCTATTTTCCGGCAAATATAATATGCATACTTTTAAGCTAGGTATGCTTGATTGTGTTGTCTTGTTAATTTTATTCGATTTGCAATCGCTGGGCTCGTCCATTCCATTATCACTGTCGCTGTTTATAGGTAGGTATATTTTATCATGGTACCTAAGTAGATTGATAGTTGAAAGAAAAGTAAATTACGCACCTTGCTAAAATGAGTTGATTAATGCACTCATGTTAATTTAGTGCACCCCAACTAACTCACTTTGAGCATGGTGCAGCAATCTTCTATTTTGTTTTTTTTTGTTTTTTTGGCAGTCGTGTTTTTTTTAGATAGTTATCGTGCTTGTTTTTATATAAATTATTTTAATTATCATGAAAAGAAAACTTACCTCTTCAGATTTTTTCACACATTTTGATAATACTGGCACAATTGTCTGAACGAAATTTTTAGGGATGGCACTCTTAGGAATATTTGTTAAAATTTTTAGACACGGCATTTTGTAATATTGTATTTTCTTTGTTTATTTCAAGACGTCTTGTTTGTGATGTTGTAATCGCTCTTGTGAATATCTAAATAATGCATGATATTTAAACTTAGCATGCTGATTGTATTATCTTTGCGCCTTCTTATCTTGTGGTAAGTAAGTTTGTAACAAAACAAACTATATTATTGAACTCGCTTATATCATTTTTATAGGTACTTTATGAGTTTTTTATTGGAGAAATATCAACGGTGTCCTTGATTACAATTCACCTTGTATCAAGTTATTTGCAGAGAGTAGGTAAGCCGAGCTTGAACTTATAACAACAATAAGAGAACTGAATCTCGCTCGTGAGTGTGTGTGATTAAAGTTTTTCAAGTCACTTACAAACATTTGAAATTTCAATATACACAAACTAAAAAAAAAAAAAAAAAAATTTATGTGTGAAACTATCATCATTATTAATGTCAGTGATTAGAAGGTAGGGCAGATACGCTATGAAACGGACGTTTAATTTTGGAGTATAATGTATAGTTAAATAATTTAGAAACTCGTTAACTGTCCTATAATATCATTAAAAAAACAAACATCTATAATATTTACATATGTAAAAAGTAAAAATTAATATTTAAACTATATACTAAAAACTACTTATTTACAATAAAATATATATATAAATATATATATGTCCTTAGAGAATTCGGAGGTAAAATATACTATTAGTAATACACCTTTTGTTTTTTGAATTATTATTGTTTTTTTAAGCTCGCTAATGTCCGTGTCATAACACATGAAGCATTAAATAGGACCGTGGGTGTCTTGAAGCGGACTAGGAACCAGTGCAATACTTTTTGCCTATACAATGTATCAAGATTGTAGGGTAGGTACTCTCTACTCGGCTGTCTAGCTACCTGAAGTTGAAAATCTGTCGCCAAGCCCCAAGCACCTAATGGACAGTTTCAGTCCTCTATCATAAAGCAACAAACGATCCAGAGCCAGACATTCTTCGGATGAACCGTGAGTGGCATTTGTACCTGATCGCTATGGGTCGGATGACACGTTAAGATGATGGTACCGGTTGTTTGTTCTAAACTTCTGTAACAACAACCGTCAATTCAAGCATCTATGTCCCGACTATACAAGACTATTTGCATCGGTATCACTAAGGCAAAAGGTCATTGTCATCATTGTGAAAAATTTTACTCCTTCGGGAAAAAAACAGCATTTCCACGGAATTCCCCCGCTATAAAATGTACGGAACAGCTGTTTTTCCCCGAATTCAGAGTTGACTCCTTAGTTAAAAATGCTCACAAGTCACAATGAAGGATACAATTATCTCCTTTCGGCTTAGTAATACCGATATGCGTTAACCCTGTATAGTAACAATCAAAACACCTTAACCAGCCAAAGTATGTAAGTTTACATGGTACCTGCTCTAACACACAATTACATAAAACGCTTAAAAAAAACAACCGACTTAAATTTCGACTACCTGGTTGATATTTTCATATTTTGCAGTTATTTTGATTTATTCCAGAAATTTAGATTTTAAAACCAAACTATTGAACCGAATACCATAAAAAAATATGAAATATCACTTACCAAACAAAAAAAAATAAAATCAATTTATAATTGATGGAGTAACAGCGTAAGAAATATTTAAAAAAAAATACAGAAAAAAACGCTTTCGAATTGAGAACCTTATTTTTGATTATTTTTTGGAAGTCGGTTCAAAATGAAATCTTTTTCTTGTTCTGCCAACCCATTGTACTATTCTGTCGTCTAGTTCCACCTTACGTAAGAATAACGACATATTTTATCGATTTATAATAAGTAGATTGTATATGACCCGCTTGTTTGTATCTTCGCAATGCTAAAGCTTAAAACGCATAGATCTCAAAACTAAGGATATGGCCACCTGGTGACTTGTATTTGTTTTGTAATTAGCGCCATCTATCAACTAAGTTGTACTATCCTAGATTTCACACAGATGCTTAATAATTATGAGAAACGTGCATGGAATATTTATGTGGTAGTAAAATAACCGACACAAGATGTACATTTCGAATTTCGAATACCATAGAAATTACTGGGTATGAAGAATTTTTTTTTCTCTGCTTAAACTTCTCTGACCTTTTCTAGCACGTACAACTTCACGTCAGTAAGAAGTTGACAAAGCATCTTAAGCAGCGACTAAGTTTGAGCGGCGTTTTTAAGTAAGGCCCTTAATATCTCAGGGTGACGAGCGCAGTGCAGTGCGGCGTAGGATTGTGTTCGCAATTCTGGCACTGCTACTGTTAGTGGCAGTCTTGACGCTTACCACTAGGCGTCTTGCTCGTCACGTCACTTGAATTTATAAAAATAAAAAATAAAATTAATGATAACTTTCCAGATCGGAATGATTCGGATTTGCGCCGCTAAGGTTATATATCGATAATACTCAGTGGTAAGTGTGTTAGAATCGCATCGAATGGCATGGGATTAAATAAAATTCCAACAATGAGATTGAGCCGGTGAATGAAATGAACATGTGAAGTACCGAAGAGGTATGGTAGGTTACTTACGAGTTCATAGCACTAGGCTAGCTAGCCATGGCCATCAAGTTGAAAAACTGCCGCCAAAAAGTATGTGAACTTTTGCAGCCTAATTTGATTTTGATTAGAAGTGGCAATTCCTATTCCAGGCTAGGCACTACCATCTTCGACCGCACCGTCACTTAAGGGGGCGACTAATGCCAAAAGTAAGCAAAAGGTGTATTTTTAAACACATAGTTTAATGATAAAGAACGTAAATATTCAGATTAAAAAAATACTATAGGTAGGGGAAAAACCTACAAAAGCCGAGTAACCGAATAGAATTTTAGTAAACAATCAAGTTTTTTTTTTTTAAATGTACAAATTACCAATAGTACAGATTGCTCAAAGCCATCATCATCATCAATTGTATCATGCGATTTTCGACTCTAAACTAATGGAAGACGCGCGGGTGAAATCTGTTATTTTTCTGGCATTAGTCGCACTCTTAACATCAGATAAGCTGTAGCCAAAGACCTGGGCTATGAAAAAAAGTAGCAATTCTTCCGTTGTGCACGCCCCCAGTTAACATAAAGGAAACGTAGCAAAATATCTGTCACTAAAACTTGGGGAATGTATTTACATCCCAGACCGTAACTACCACCTATGGTAGCGGAAATGGTGGAGGCTACTAAGAATATACGAAAGATTCGGATTTGCGCCGTTAATAAGACTCCATCGTACACTTTCTTTGCGCCTGTTGACGCCACTGAGACGGTCTCATAGAGTATTCCATTGATCCTGTCTTTACTTATAAATAAGTCAATGCTAAAACCACATACCTTGGCACAACATGCAACTTTATCACAACAGCATTCGGCGTCTTCTGTATACAATTCCACAGAAATAAAAAACAAGTTTATTATGACAAAGGCGTATACATTTGTTGTTTTGGACGATAGTAGGTATTCCATTGTTACCAGTCGTTAAAAGGTGAAGCAATATTGAGTGGGTATAATATGGTTAATGACGTGTGTTAAATTTAATAGAACTGGGTGTGGTATGTGAAAAATATTGATATATAACGATACGACATAGAACGGGGTAAAGGGGTAAAATTGGTTAAAAGCTTTTATATGAAAATACTTTGTTTTTGAACTTGTGTCGTGAAAATTAGTATTTGGATAGTTCATTTGAAATAAAAAATGCTGTTTTCTATAAAAAAATTGACAGTGATGATTGTGGTGTGGTGAGTGATGAGTGGGAACGGGGGATGAAATGTAGTATGTGAAGTTTTTTGTTTTTGAAGTTATAGTGATGAAAATAAGTATTTGGATAGACATTTAAGAACAGTTTTTTTTTCTAGCGTTGGTGTTGGTTGTTTTTTTTTGGGATGGGGGGGAGTGGTGCATATGAGGAGGAAAAAAATGAGTAATGATAATGAGTTAACCCAGCGGCCCAGCGGTATGAACTAAGAGTATTTGGGAGCGGGCGAATTTCTTCCGTACGCGGACGAAGTCGCGGGCGACGTCTAGTATTTATATGGCAGAGCCTAGATAGGCCAGAACCCCATATCAGGATTTTAACAGCAGTTTCACAAAGCCCGGAAATTTACCCTACCAGAATATTAAGATATAGTCATTTTGCGATTTCGTCTCTCTGTGATGTAATTCGCTTCGCGATGTGGTAGTTTTGCGAACAAGTCAATCTAATACTAACCCAGAAATAAATGCAATACTATGTACTACGCTACGCTTGGTAATCGCGCTAGGGCTGTCAATTCTAAAAGGTGTGATACGAGCACTGAACTCTCTTCAGTAGGTCTTGTAGGGATTTCGCTTATCTGTAAATACGAGACCCAAGAAGTAGGGCTTTCCCTTTTCTGTGGATACGAGTGTGTCTCGATAACATCAAGGTACCGATTTCATTTAATTTGCATTATTCTTTGCATTATTATATAAATACTATTAAAAACGTATAAATATAATCCTTTCTGCGGGGCTAAAGTGGCTACTTTAGCCCCACTACGCGGAGCAAAAGGAACCACTTTCTCCCCGCAGCGGCACGTAAAATCGTATACACACCACGGGAGCAAGTAAAGAAGCCTCAGAGCTCATGTTTGTCACCCTCGGCTTCGCCTCGCGAAACAATATATATGAGATCTGAGACATTCTTTACTTTTGCTCCCTAGGTGAGTAATCTACTATACTTCTGTACTCTCGGTGTCTTGTAACAATTTGTTGTATATTCTAATGTATAGTTTGCCAAAAAATATCTAAAATAATTAAGGGCGCCATTATCGCAAACAATAGGCTAGATGTTTTTTTTTATTGTCCTATTAAAATGTGGCTCATAAATATAGCTGATTAATGAATAGAAAACGAAAATCTGATCAAAAATAAGCAAATGTCTAGCATGATATTAATGATAGCATGAGAGATATGACAGAGAGGCGAAACAGCAAATCGTGACGTCACTTCTCTGTACGCCATATAAATTATATTCTGACAAGTAAGGCGTGACGTAATTTTTTGTTTTGTGGGAAAGGGACAGAGTTGTCTAACAAAAACTTTAAACGCTCATATATCAGAACATTATTAACCGAATTAAATTATTTTTTCAATAAACATACTATGTTTACTTAAATTCTTCATCAAAGCCATTGGTTTCGACGATATAAACATTAGTCATCTATTCTATTAAAATTACTAGCAACTCTACGCTAGATTGGGCGGTTTTCTAAAAGCAAATAAAAAATATTGTTCATAAAAATCCGTTAGACGGCGTTGACGAGACATGATTCTGGATAGTATCACTACCTAGTCTGTGGTTCTGAAGATTATGAATGAATAAATCAAGCTCAAAAGGTAAAAAAATAAATTGGTTATTTAATTTACATTAGCAGGGGTATTCACAACTCAATCGGAATGGTTTCCGTTTGGATTCACATTCTCCGTCTCTGTCATCCGGAATGTAGAGGACTGAGACGGATAATGTGGATCCGAACGGAAACCTTTCCGATTGAGTTGTGAATACCCTGCTGTATTGTCATGCTTTTTTTGTGGTTATTGTTTGTCTAACAATGTACTTGCCCATGGTATTTCCTATGCTTTTGTTCTTCTACAACACAAATTAGTAAGTACGGGTTAGTAATTAGAAGTGTGTTTGCTTTATCATTAACAAATGCAAAAAAAAGAGAATGATGTCTCTTCAGCGCCACCTATCCTTTGGCTGTAGAACTACGTTTTGACAACTGTCAGAAAACTTCCCATTCACCCACTTACGTGATTTGTTGTTTTTAGTTATTCCTTGCCACGGATACAAGTCCTTCAGCCGAATACATATTTCTTCATTGACTTAGTCCTTCTTTCTCCATTTAAATGAATCGTAGTCACAATCCGAGTCATACAGAGTAAGTCAAAGTGAAGTCCAATCATGCCCTAGTCAATTCGTGGCAACTTTACTACCAAAGCTTCTTCGGAGTTTTAGAAACAAAACAAAAAGACACGTTTCACCACATTATATCACTTGCCCACTCTCATGCACATCAGTCGGCACTTATTGGAAAAAACGCCACAATTTTTACGCATTAACACCCAAAAAAACACAAGTTTTAAAAAATAAAACAATACAGGGACATGATTTTTTCACGTTCCCGCCAAAACTCTCCAATATCGTGATTCTCTACAGTATTGCCAGGAGAGAATAAAAGTTTCTGCTTTAAAACTTTTGCCAGCTAACTACAGACTGTTAAAAATTATTAATAACCAAGTATATAGTACTGTATTTGTTCCTTCCCTCAAGTGCCCATGTTCAATAACAACTGCATCCAGAACCACAGGAGGACAGGCAGCAGTGTCCTCTCGGTTAACGGTGGTGGCTTAAAGCTTTAAGCTTTAATGCTTTCAAGGAAGCTTAAAAATACCTAAGTGTTAAGTAATCATTAAAATGTTTTATTAGACTTGTAAATAAACATATTTTTATAGTTAAAGTGACAAAGGTTTTTTTAAACCTACATAAACACTTTATTAACACACTTTATTTAATTACTTATTTGATTTTTAATTTGACATGCAATTATTATTTGACTTTTTTATTTTTATTTTGACATTTAATTATTTGATTTATAATAGTTTTAGTTATAATTAAATTTTTTCGACTATTGATTATTAATTGATTGACAATGACACCACCGAATTTTAAATCTTTTCCAATTTGTATTTTTTGTTTTATGTGTAATTTGTATATATGGATGTAATTGGTCTGAAATAAAAATTTATTATTATTATTATTATTATAAATATATTAGTTTTTTTTATTAAAATTCTAACAGGCGCGCACGCACTCCCATTTACGGTCCAACACTTGGGGTCCGTTCGTCCATTCAGGCCAAGGCTTACCATGAATTCACTCAACAAAATTAAACTCTACACTCAATAGCTTTAAGAGCTGTCCGCTTTTCTAAAGATTGGCAAACAAACTGTTTGGTTGAAAAATATTTGTCTTAGCTTCTGAGTGTACAAAACAGAGGTGCTTGTGTTGATTTTATGAAGCTGTTAATGACTCTGTATGTTTAGAATTTGAATTAGTATAGATGGCGACTAGCTATACCCCCGACTTTACCTGACTTCCAAAATGTTCTATGGTAAACCGGTTGCTCGGGGATGGGTGCGATCTTTGATCCATAGGAAATCATAATGGATCAGTCATCTAAGATATCTTAGGTCGTAAATAATTGCACCGTACTGGTTTTTTGGGATGTTGTTAAGATAGATACAAATAGTGTAAAACAAACTTTGCAGCTTCGAAATATCTGTGCTAACTGATTGGAGCTGAGAAAACATCGAAATTTTCGAACTCGTCGAAATAGTCATCCTGCTCACTAAAGTTTTAGCCCCTAAGGGGGTAAAAATATTTGTATGACACTCCTTTACTTTTGAACGTTTAGTCATACACATTTGTATTTGGGTAGTTCATTTAAAATAGAAAATGTTGTTTTAATATTTTTTCGACAGGGATGATTGAAAGGGGTGAAATCGGGAGGATGAAATTTTGTATGGAAAGTTTTATGTTTTTGAAGTAAATAAATAAATGAATATCGCAGGACATTTTTTCACACAGCGCCATCTAGCCCCAAACTATAAGCAAAGCTTAGTAACTGATGTATTTGGGTTTAAATTGAAATATGGTACTTTAAATATTTTTTGACAGGGATGACTTAAGGGGATGAAATGGGGGATGAAATATGTATGGAAGTTCTTTGTTTTAAAGTTATTTGCTCGGGATGATTTAAAGTGGTGAATATGGCGAGAAATTTATTAGTAATTAACCCAGCGGTATGGTAAATTCGAGTATTTGGGAGCAGGGCGATATTTTTTCGTACGCGGATAAAGTCGCGGGGGACCTCTAATTAAATATAAGCACTTTGAGACTTAGTTGCTCTTATCGGGCATTGCAAAAATAAGATGCGAGCACAGGATGCGAGCGCGCAAAACGTAACAAATCAATATATTTTTTTACAAATGACTAAACCATTTTATTTAAGCATATGTGAAATCCTGTAGAACTAATAGGTCCCTTGAATATTTTATATGAAAGTGTTTCCACACTTTGGGTATTTCTATGTTTTCAAAGCATAAACAGTATGTAAAATTATGATTTCTGGCAGGACTCGAACCTGCATACGAGCAATCTCTGGGTTTCCGTCCCAACTGCTTTGCCAACTAAGCTATACAGAAGTATATCCCTTATCCGTCATAATGTTTAAACTGTTTAAGCTTTCAACGGTATAGACCGGAATCACAGTTGAAGCACTGCTAGTAACAGCGTAGTAAGCCTATAAATAACAAAAAAAACACATTCTGAATGTCTAAGTTTGTATGTTTAGATGATTTTTACTCAATCACGCAAAAACAGCTGAATTGATTACGGATACGGTAGCTTATACCTTGGAATAAAGCACATGCTACTTTATAACCGACTTCAAAAAAGGAGGAGGGTATATTCACCGATTACTCCGTCAAATGTGAACCGATTTCGAAATTTTTTTTTATTGGAAGGGGTATACTCCCGAGGTGCCCCAAGCCACCAAGCGTGGGGATTATGGCTACCCTCCCTATTAAAGTGGAGGCCGTCGTCCAACAGTGGCTGGTTTCTGGCTAATGATGACTCCCGATGTGGACCCATATTAATTTGAAGTCGGTTTTTTTTAAGTTACTTATTTTACTTTTTTTTCAGCACCCTGTTTGTAATAAACACAACAGCTTTACTTATTAGCTTCTACAGTGTGAAGTAGGACGGTATATTACGTAACTGAAAGTATCTTTGGCTTTCTCTGTTAAATTTTCTCGGCAATAATAAGCACAGACTCAAAAAATGCTAAATATTTTTTATTACTATAATAATATTTATGCTTGAATGTATCGTCGTCGTGCCGATCGGAACATTACACTATTGGACATGGATATGCAATGACAATAAGTAAAAAAAATATGTTATGTTTGTGTGTGTTGTGTAATTTTAATGATATCATTTAGCATAATTTTTGACCTACGAGGGCTACACTAAAAGTATCGGGAATGGAATATTTCCACTGTTTCTGTCATATTAAAATCTTTTTAATTGAAAACTCCTTGGTTTTAAAAATCGAATACCATTTATTTATTAAAAAAAATATTCTCGGTCTTGTCACAAGGTTTTGTCAAACTTGTTTAGTCGTTGAGAAAATGGAATTGACTCGAGAAAATTCAAGAGCGATGATTTATTATGAATTTCGAAGTGGTTTAACACAAAAACAGTGTGTTGACCGGATGATTTCTGCATTTGGTGATAAAGCCCCATCCAAAACCACAATTTATCGCTGGTTTGCTGAATTTCAACGTGGACGTGTCAAGCTCAGTGATGATCCCCGTCAAGGTCGTCCAAAAACTGCAGTCACCCAAGAAAACGTTGATGCTGTGCGTAAGCTGATTGAGGAAGATCGACATGTGACATACCGCGTAATTCAGGCAACTTTAGACATTGGCATGAGTCAAATACAAATAATCTTGCATGAAAAATTAGGTGTAAAAAAGTTGTTTTCCCGATGGATACCGCATTCGCTCTGTGAAGAGCAAAAAGCGGCTCGCGTTACTTGGTGCGTCAGAACTCTCGAAAGATTCCACGCAGGATCCTCAAATGCTGTATACAACATCGTATCAGGTGACGAATCCTGGATATACGCGTACGAACCCGAAACAAAAAACCAGTCACGAGTTTGGGTGTTCGAAAATGAGTTAAAGCCAACAAAAATTGTTCGTTCACGGAGTGTTGCAAAAAAAATGGTGGCCACGTTTGTCTCCAAAACCGGCCATGTTACGACTATTCCTCTTGAGGGACAAAGAACGGTTAATGCAGAATGGTATGCTAGCATTTGTTTGCCACAGGTCGTTTCTGAACTCCGTAAAGAGAACTGCAACCGCCGCATCATCCTCCATCACGACAATGCGAGTTCTCACACCGCGCACAGAACAAAAGAGTTTTTAGAGCAAGAAAACATAGAATTATTGGACCATCCGCCGTACAGCCCCGACCTAAGCCCTAATGATTTCTATACTTTCCCTAAAATAAAGAATAAATTGCGTGGACAGAGATTTTCATCACCTGAAGAAGCTGTGGACGCCTACAAAACGGCCATTTTGGAGACCCCAACTTCCGAATGGAATGGTTGCTTCAATGATTGGTTCCATCGTATGGAAAAATGTTTCAAATTTCGCGGAGAATACTTCGAAAAGCAATAAATATATTTTTAAATAGTAATGTTGTGTCACTTCCTTGATTCCCGAAATTTTCAGTGCCGCCCTCGTACATAATTTTGTTCCACTTTTTTTGGAGATGGGGTAAACACGCATGTTGACATGCAAGAAAACTTTCACACTAATAAAACATTTACTTGGTCATAAAAACGCACACTAAAACAAACTCACAACACTACCAAAGGGAAAAATAACAAGTGCTTTTTATGTAAAAAATCAACCTACTTCAATTTCTATTACCTGCACGACATCTTTTTGCGACTATTGATTTAAAAACAAAACTACAGAACCGATTTTGATGAAATTTCTGTGGGACCAATCTGAAAATAATTATATAGTTTCAAATAAAAAATATTTTTTTCAAATTAGTTCAGAAATTACTGAGTTCTGAGATAACAAACATACAACCGAATTGAGAACCAACTCCTTGTTTGAAGCCGTATAAAAAATATATCGACAGAGCGCGATTTTATTCAAACGAATTTGCGAAAATTACGCACTACGTAAACGGTAGTCAAATATTTGCAGGTTTTGCAGTTTACACCAAAGAGGCATCTGTTGTAGTTAGTACGAAATATTCACATATTTATTCGCATTATTGCAAGAATGCATTGCATAGTTGACACCCCTAATGTTAATCGATAAAAGCCAATGATAAAATGCTTCATGTTTACATAAACGATGTGTGCGGTTGTGTAAAGATGCATACGTGTTTGAACAGCTTAAAAACCTTACCGGTTGCGAAAGGCCTGGTGCACATGCGATTCTTATTTATATTTGGAATAGCACATCATTTTATAGCGACGGGAGCCTGTACGAGATAATATACAACCCAACCCAGTATTTGAGTTTTGGCGGGAACACGGAAAAATCATGTCGCTGCATACTATTATTTTATTAAACATGTGTTTTTTCGCGAATTAATGATTAAAAATGGTGGTGTTTTATTCATTGAGTGTTGGATTAGATACACGAGTGTGGGCACGTGGTATAATGTGGTGAAACATATCTTTTCGTGTTGTTTTCAAAACTCTGTAGAAGCCCATGTCGCCACAACTTTACTAGGGCATGACTTGGATTCGACTATAACTAAATTCGTGTGACTAACTGTGATTTCATGACAATTTGACTTGATTATACTATTAAAACTTGTGAACCTGAGACTGGAAGTATGCACAACTTGCGAAACCAAAAAATTTAAAAAAAAAACAGTATTGTACACTGTACAGCCAGTAATCCCAGTACATGACCTTGTTTCCTTATTTGTATAGCAGTTAGGTTCAGATTTTTCTTTAATATCAATTTGAGAAATGTACTTGGATTATTGGTTGTACAATATTATATAGGGAAGGGACCCATTAATAAGCGCGACCAGTTCGAAGTTTCAAGAAGTTCCAATTTCAAAAACAACGAGCTTGTCTCAGTGAAAGTTAAGAAAAACATCGTGAAGATTAATGAGGACACCATAACAAATAGTGTGCATTTAGTAGAGTAGTTTCTAGTTTCCTATATAACCTACCTAGCTTAAAAATCTGTCAAGCACCTAATGGTACGTTCCGGCAGCCTCCATTGATAGTTTTCTTTCCAGGACAGGTGTGTTTGTCATCTTCGACCACAGCATCACTTATTAACATCTGGTGAGCTTGATCACAGCTCACCACCTCATCTCAGCTCATCACCACCTAGCCAGATGTTCATTGAAGGATATCATAATAACTATGGCGATAGGTCACATATATGGCAAAATTTTATTTAGCTAAAAATCTTGCCATTTGAGAGTTTTGTTTTTAAGGGCTTTCTTAACTTTTGAATAAAAATAAAGAACATTGCATTAGATGACTAAAATATCCAACAATAAAAAAAGCCGTTTTGTAAAACCTGTTAAACTAAATGTTTTTTTTGTCCTAACGTAGGGTGATGTGACTACATAGTCCCTATGACTACCTATTCTTTGTGACAGGCATGTCCTTCAATTACTGGCCATTCTATAATAATTGTGGTATTCTTGACGGTAGGTCTCTTTTGCATGCGAGGAGAAACCGCGGGAGTAAGCTAATTACCTAAATTTTAAGTGTATGCTGGCGCCGCCTGATTATGTAAAGCGAGTAAAATAGATTATAAATTGGAGAATTATGCTTATGCTGTGTTAATTCAGTACGTGGCCATCCGTGAATTCATCTCTATGGCTGCCCAAGTTATGTGGTCATGTTGTGGGTAGTTTTCTTCATAATTGACCGAACGATTCGCTCGCTCGGTCTTTGCAACAACTGGTAATATTTGATTTGCCTGGATGTATGCGGATGTTGACATGGCTCCGACGTAGCTCGAAAGGTTTGCAAGTTGAAGTGGCAATGGGCAGGCCACGTCGCTCGAAGAACTGACAACCGATGGGGAAGAAAGGTTCTTGAGTGGCGACCGCGAACCGGAAGACCCAGCGTGGAAAGGCGTCCCACTAGGTGGACCGACGACATTGTAAAAGTCGCGGGCAATCGGTGGATGCAAATGGCAGGTTGTCGTACAGTGTGGCGGTCTAAGGGGAGGCCTTCGTTCAGCAGTGGATGTCTCCGGGTTGCTGATGAATCTTTAGTGATATTTCCCTCAAAAAGAGGGGAACTTGGCAGCGCCGCCATTATGGGGGAATAGGGTGAGCGCTTCTCCATACAAACGTATTCCCCTATTTTCTTCCCGGATAATGTCTCTAGAGCAATCTTTTCTTTTTATAAAATCAATGTGTACTGGTGGTTGAACGTGTATCTTTGTTTTCTTTTTTTTCCGAATCAAATAGCAAAAAAAATATAACGCTTTAAATATCTTCAAAATTCTCTTACTTACAAAATTAAACAAAACTGTAAACAACATTCAAACTCTTGTCCTGATTTCTCTTTTCCTGCTCGCAATGAAGATCGGAATGCTTCTCCTTCCACATCCTACCATCTAGTAGAGAATAAGCTGAGTGAAGGAGATATCAGAGGTGCGGCTAGAATTTTATTTTCTAACGACACATTAGCACCAAACACACCAGGCACTTTGTTGGCACTGAAGGACAAGCATCCACCATCAGCAGCAGAACCTCTTCCTTTACCTGCTAGTGTCTCTGAGGAGGACGTACTTACCGCAACTATAAACGACGTATTGCTTGCGGTAGCATCCTTCCCTAGTGGCTCAGCTGGAGGACTCGACTCGCTTACGCCGCAACACTTAAAAGACCTAACTAGTGCAACTTGCGGCGAAGTCGGGGACTCTTTACTCAAAGAGATCACTTTACTAGTTAATTTAATGCTAGCAGGTAAAGTGAATGATGAAATAGTTGACATATTATACGGAGCAAATTTATGTGCCCTTTTAAAAAAAGACGGCGGAATACGGCCAATTGCTGTTGGCACAGTGTACCGTCGCCTTACAGCTAAAATTTGTACCAAATATATAAAAGAAACCCTCTGCGAGGAGTTTCAACCCTTGCAGTTAGGTTTTGGTTCAAGTGGTGGCTGTGAGGCGGCGGTACATGCCCTAAGGACGTTTTTAAACCACCAAGGAGGTGAAGTGCTGCTGAAGGTGGACGTCCAAAATGCTTTCAACTCTGTCGATAGAAACACACTTTTGGCTCAAGTAAAAGATAAAATTCCCTTTATATTTAATTTTATTTGGCAATGTTATGGTAACCCTTCAAAATTATTATACAAAAATAACGTGTTATCCTCAGAAGTGGGATGCCAACAAGGTGATCCGCTTGGACCAGCTATTTTTAGTCTAGCGATTCACCCTATCATCAAAAAATTAGAATCAAAATTTAACGTATGGTACCTAGACGATGGGACCCTTGGAGGCGATGTAAACACTGTTTTTAAAGACCTTCAAAATTTAATCAAAGATTTTAGTGACATTGGCCTCGTTCTTAATTTTTCAAAATGCGAACTTTTTATTCCAAATTATTCTACAACCCCGAAACAAGACATAATAACACTATTTGGAAAAATTGCTCCTAATATAAAAGTTTTAGAAAATCGGTCACTTCGCCTGTTAGGGTCTCCCATCCTAGATGAGTCAATTCAAGATTATGTTGACGATAAAATTCAAAATTTCGTTTCAGTTTCCGACCGCCTTCAAAAATTAAATTCTCACATGGCCTATTTTTTAATACGATATTGTCTTTTTGTTCCAAAATTTATGTATTCCCTTAGATGCTGTCAGCTTTGGAATCATCCTGAAGTTTTACAACAGCTTGACAGCATTCAGCGGGATACACTCACCACCATTCTCAACACACCCTTTGACGATCGAACTTGGCGGCAGGCCTCACTGCCAGTAAGGTTTGGAGGTCTCGGTATTCGCAAAATTTCTAGTGTATCATTGCCAGCTTTCCTATCATCGGTTTTCAGTTCAACACATTTGGTAAACACAATTTTATCGCCATCACTACAAAATTTTGAAATAAGTTTCTTGTCTGAAGCTATGGAAAGTTGGAAATTAGCTTGTCCAAAACAAACCCTGCCCCTACTTCTCAGAGGCAGTGGGACGAGCCGCTCTGTGAGATAGAATGTAAAAATTTGATAGATTCATCATCTTCTTCCACAGAGCGTGCTCGCCTACTTGCGGTCACTCGTTGGGAGTCGGGGCTTTGGTTGCATGCGTTACCGTCTAAAAATGTTGGCAATCTTTTGGATAATCAGACCTTTCGTATAGCTGTATCCCTTCGAATAGGTGCCCCGTGCCAGGTCCCTCACCGCTGCTCTTGCAGTGATATAGCGGATAGGTTCGGCCACCACGCACTTTCTTGTGTAAAAAGTGCAGGGCGCATTCCACGGCACGCCAGCTTGAATGATATCATCCGTCGGGCCTTTGTCAGTGCTGGCATCCCCTCGATTTTAGAACCCAACGGTCTGATGCGGGATGACGGCAAGAGACCCGACGGAATGACCCTTATCCCATGGAAGATGGGACGGCCTTTGGTTTGGGACGCTACATGTGTCGACACACTAGCGCCGTCCCATCTTCCTAGGACAAATGATCACGCTGGCGCTGCCGCCTCTAATGCTGAAAACCTCAAACGGCACAAATATGGGTATTTAGACAGATTGTACATGTTTGTGCCGTTTGGGGTAGAGACTTTGGGACCTTGGGGGCCGGCCGCACATGTTTTATATAGGGACCTGGCGAAACGTTTAGTCGAGGTGTCAGGTGACCGGAATGCTGGCGTATATTTTGGTCAAAAACTTAGCATTGCCATCCAACGTGGCAATGCCGCCAGCATTCTGGCCACCTTTCCATCATCTACGGGGCTTTTAGTTAAAATTTTAAGTTTTGTATTTTTATTATGTAGGGTTTGTTTTTACTAGGTAGGTTTTATTTAGTTGTTAGTTAGTTATAATTTAATATTAGTGTATAATTGTATTTTATTTGTAAATAAACTTATCCCTTAGCATTATAATAAACATTCTTCATAGTAACTTTTGGAGGGCTATATTTTATTTCGCAATTAATTTCTGAAAAAAGGAAAACACAGAGACTACAGTAGACAAAACTAGATATAATTTATAAAAACGAGAAAACTACGAGAAAATAAAAGGCGCCTCATATTTTATTAACTGTCACTTGAAGAACTCATTTTTCAAAATAAAACCATGAATTTCTAACAATCCGTGAAAATTGACGAAAACGCGGGCGACGTGTAGTGCGCGCGTTTTTAATTACTATGCTTTTTGTATGTTATTATTATTACTTATTACTATGTTTTTTTGCTGCGTGACTATGGGCCGTCGTACCAGCCAGTCTTTATTCAAACAATATTTGTGTGCGATTTCTTTGGCGCTGAACACTAAGATGTTCCAAATTCAAAAAGTGCGCGGCAAAGATAATTGCGGCGCACTTATAAAGAGGATTAAAAACTCATTACCCGCTAAACGTTTCTTATAGAAAACACCACCTGTCGGTGCACTTAAAGGCGAACCAAGTCGTCCTTTTCGAATAGATGGAATGAAAATTTGTTTTCTATACCATTCTAATTTTAACTAAGATGACCTACTGACACATTCAATGAAGTCCCTCGTCGTAAATGTATTACATAAAGCATGGCAATTTGTATATTTGGTTGTAATAAAAACCACACTTTATTTATGGAATGCGTTATGCTGACCTAGAATGCAATAATTTTAATAAGCAGATAATCATAAAGTTATAAAATCATTAGAAACTTTAACAATGGAATGTTAATTACCATAATTATGGCGAAAGTCTTAATTAGGTACACATTTGGAATTTGAACTCAAACGCGTTAACGTAAGGTTTGTTTTATTGTAAAAATGCGTATAATGGAATTTATTTGACTTGCTAATATGCGGAATAAAGCTTATTTATGGATGTTTTGGATAATTTACTGGTTAACAAAGATAAAACCTTGTACCATGTATTGTTAATGGGTTTATCATAAAGGAATGCTTAATTAATTATGCTATTAGGCAAGATATTAAACTAAACTATAGTTAAAATTTTCAGAATAATTCCAAATGCATTTTTTTGTTGTTTGTGATAGCAGGCAGTAAATTTGGGCTCCTTCATGCTACGTGACTTTTTACTGAAAAAAAGGTAGAGATTCGATAACAAACGAAAGTCGTAGACGTTTTTAAACGGATTGGGTTGGGAGGCCTGGGAGACTCAAGTAGGTAGATATGAGTCACAGGGAAAGGATCAAGGGGAGGCGGACAGATGGCTGTGGCACGGAAATTGACTACTGAGTAGACCATCAGCTCGCTGGTCGTTCGAATTGTAGAGATAAGAAAGTAGTGGAGTATTCAGTACGTAGTGGACGGGACGTAGTGGACCTAGGTATGTCCTAAAACTGCACCCAGAACCACTGGAGGACGTGCAGCAGCGTCCTCTTAGTTAAATATGGTAAGCATTCTGAGATCTCCAAGCCGCCTGCCAAGCGTGGGGATTATGGCAACCCCTCCCTATTAAGAAAGAGGCCTTCGTCCAGCAGTGGACGTCTTTCGGCTGTTGATGTGTGGACGTATTCAGAGTCTTAGCCCAGACTCAAAGGCCGGAAAGAACCAAGTAAGAGAAAATGCGTGGAAAATAATTGTTGCCTGACTATGATATTGATTATACAAAACTATAATTTATATATTCTCTGTTATTAGCATTGCATAACTTAAATACAGATATGGAAATAATTTATAATCGTAAGATATTGATTACAAACTAACAACACGGGGTCGTGGGGTCACGGTAATTAAATATCGTGTTACGTTCGCTCATGTTGTAATTAGGAAGAATTTCTGTTTTTGTTTTAATGAAGTAGGATTAACACAGAAATGCCAATATACTTATACACTAGCGACATTAGAAATAAGATGAGAAAAGACTATACCTACTATGAGTAAACATAATTTAATTAATATTAGGTTACATTTTCTCGAAGTCGTAATTGCGTGTAAATATAACATAATTACTATTGACAGCCTGATAGCTCAGTTGGTAGCATGTCTGCCTTTAGAGCTGTAGGGCGTGGGTTCGATCCCTACCCAGGACAAAAAATTATGTGACGTACATCGATGTTTGTTCTGTGTCTGGGTGTAGTATGTATTATAAGTATATATTTTCGAAAAAAAGTTGTATATAAGTATTCTATCAGCTATCTGGTTTCCATAATACAAGCTTTGCTTAGTTTGGGGCTAGATGGCGCTGTGTGAATAATGTCCCCCCAATATTTATTATTATTTATTATTATATTTATTATTGTGTTATAATTATCCTAGAAAAATGTTAAATGCGAAGGTTTGGATGTATGGATGTTTGTTACTCTTTCACGCTGAAACGGCTGAATGGATTTAGATGAAATTTAAAAGGTATAGAGGCAGCTTATACCTTGGATTAAGACATAGACTACTTTTTATCTCAAGAATCGCGGGTGAAACCGCAGGGCGCAGCTAGTTGTGTTATAATGCTGTCAGCGTACCAGAAACCCACCATATTTCTACCAAGCTAAAGACAAATATAGCAAAAATAACATCTATAATATTAAATAATAATAAAAAACTGTTTGAATTTCTGTTAAGAATAATCACAATCAAGACATCAAACAAAAAAGTTTGATCAATATCGGTTTATCTGTTTGGGAGCTACGATGCCACACGCAGATAAATAAACATTTAAACACTTGTAGCACCAGCTTTACGTATGGGACTCATGCTTTTGTTCCCAACGAGTAACACCCCCAACTGTCACACTGTTACTCGATGGTTTTTTTTTAAATGGCTTTGAATTAAAAGGAACGACTTTTTATAACTCAATGCATATATCTATATAATTATTATGTATTTATTCAATTTTATGTTATTATTTATAATTAACATGGCACAACACTAATTATTTTTGTAATAAATAATTATTTTGCACAACACTCGACTTCGAAGCGAAAAAATACTTTTGTAAGATTGGGCTAGCTCATCGAGTAAAATAAACGATACGAAGCCGGTTTTAAAGATAGTTATGACATATTGATTTATTATGGTTAGACTCCAGACAAGTGTGTGTTCAAATAGTGCCTTACTGCAACCGACATTTTTTTTTTGCGGCCTCAAGGCTTTGTTTTATCCATCATGTGCATTCTTTTTATTTTCAAGGCAGGTTATGTGAAACTAGACTATACTAGTACACTAGTGTTATAGAGAGTTGAAATGATTTAGAAAAAATAATACGAAGGATGAGACGTCATAGGACGAGTGAGGAACAACCCGATAATTTTCGGAACTAAAGAATCGATTAATAAGATTCTTTCACGAGTTTCTACGAGGCCCAGTGCTAGTTTAAAACTGATGACAATTAAATCAAAAAGATAATCTTAAGTACATTGTAAACGTCGACCTCTTTTTGATGAAATTAGACTCGCTAGGTATGTCCTAAAACTGTATCCAGAATCACCGTAGGATGGGCAGCACCATCCTCTTGGTTAAAAGTGGTGAACACTCTGCCATCCCCAAGCCGCCTGCCAGGCGTGAGGATTATGGCAACCCCTATTATGGGCGAGACTTTCGTCCAGCATTGAAAGTTTTCTGGCTGTTGATATGATGCTATGGCTGCTGCCATTATAAGAAGATTTTTAAATACGCTACAATGTACTGCACTGACCGTCTGACATCTTGATGAGCATAGAAGATAGAAGCCAACAGGCACTGAGGTGTTGAGGGTAGGCATTGGGGGGAAGAGAAGTATTAAAGTGTCGTTTTTATGTTTAAAAACTGACCTTTATATTATACACACTGGAATTATTCATTTATTAATTAATTAGGAGATACGCGTGAATTAATTTAATAATTTTAATATTGTAAATCCTACTTTCCTTTTGTTTGAATGGTTTTGGCATTGAAATTCAATTAATATTCACATTATGTGATATTGTTACAATTTGCTCCCCAGATTATGGGTGTTAATGGCATGAATTCATAATTCTATATTTAAGAAGATCTTTTGTACCCATTAGCAGGCAAATAAATGATTTTGATTTAATTTTGATTAAAACCATCAATTTAAAACCCATGTTAAGAAGAGACTGGCACAAAAATCTTATTACGAGTACGATCACTATATTAATGATAAACAGGCTTGGTTATAATATTGCTCTGCGCATTCTGTTTATGTTTTTATGTGGCATAATACCATTATACAATCTAGCCTGATAAAGCCTCTATACAGCTGCAATTCACCTGTTATTATTTATAGCATAAGATTATTTTAGTTAAAAACCTGTCTGTTTTTTATTATATCTAAAGTGTACACAAATATGTAAGAGAATTGTGATGATGGCAAAACATTAAAAAAAATAAAAAAATATCGGCTTCTGAATCGGTCGCCATTGAATTTCTACTGCAGATTTTCTCATCTGCCCAGTTATTTTTAAATCTAAACTCATGCCTAAAAATTAAGCAATAACTTACCTCCATTTGACACATAGTTAATGGTTATGAGCAGTGGTGATTTACCATTTTAGTAATTAGTTCCACAGCTCTAGACCAAATAAATTCTGGCAAATATTAATTAGTCAGGTATGCCTAGCTGTTAGATAACTAATGTCTTTAGAAAACATATTAAGCAATTTTTAAGTCATTATTACCATTTAATATATTTACCTAGAATTTATTTATGTTCTAATACCTGGTAAAATTAACATTTAAGCCCTGACATGTTTAAGGACCTGGATATGTCCTAAAACTGCATCCAGAACCACCGGAGGACGGGCAGCAGCGTCCTCTCTGTTAGTGGTGGTGACCATTCTGCTATCCCCAAGCCGCCTGCCAAGTGTGAGGGCTATGGCGACCCCTCCCTGTTAAGCCTTCGTCTGTAAGCGTTGTATGGTATGGTTGGTGAGTGATGTTTTAGAGGGAGGGAGAGGGTGCTTGATGGATGGATCTTAGACCTCCAGTGGAAGAAATCAAAGCTCTGACCATCAAGCACCACGAAGGGCACCGGGGGTTTCTAGAATCTAGATCTTCTCAAGGTTAAAGTATATTTTTCTGCTAATATGGGTGGAAACAAATCCAACAAAAGATCATAAAAATCGGTTCAGCAGTTCTTGAGTTATAATGGTGTAACTAACCAGATTTTATAATAAATATTAAGAGAATATATCTTTTTAGTATTAGCGGTATTAGGTTCATATCATCGCTGTGTCAAATATTCTGTCACCAACAGTAATTAACTCTGGTAATTAAGTACGAGAGCGAGGAGCTGAACCTCCAATGTCACCAATCGGTACTGAGTAAATATTGCTGTGATTTAGTTTAGCTAGTAAAATTACCGGACTAATAAGACTCAGCATAATAAGAGTCATAATGAGAGCCGGCGCCATAATGACTAGACTTTCTTTTGTTATTCAAGTATTTGAATTGTCTGTTCTCTCTAGTATCACTGCAATGGTCTCTCATGAGTGGATTTGTCTCTCTAAGTGGATCTTACTTACATCGAAAAATCTCCCAGTTCTACATAAACCTGTAAACACACAGATATTCCAACACTCCAGTCAATGCAGCTCAAAGCCAAAGTTAACCGTCCGGGAAGTAGCCCAACAAGATTAATGTAATTTATCTTTAGTATCACAGGCTCATTCCAACTCGTTTGCAAATAAAAATGCTAATCATCGTCTACTGTCCAACAATGCGATTTAGTGCGTGTGCCGGTTACATCACCTCACGTGATGGAACTCGGATTGGTGGCGAAACCGTTTTCTTTGAAACTAAGGAAGTCTCTTCTTGGGTAATGAAAAGGCTTGGATTGTCTCGTCCTCATCAGCCTACATGTAACGTGTGACTCTAGAGACAGAGTTACCTGGTGATACCTGGGGAAGTACTTTTGTCAGTTATTCAACCACCAACCAGTAGTGTGCAAGCATTACCCTGTTTCGGCGTGGAGGACAATGTTACCAGATAAATTACTAGGCATGAAGAGATTTAACATATTATAATATGCTCAGTCTCAGTGATTCTTGAGTAGTGACCGCGAACTGGAAGACGCAGCGTAGGAAGGCCTCTAGGTGGACCGACGACATTGTTAAAGTCGCGGGCAACCGGTGGATGCAAATAGCAGGTTGTCGTACAGTGTGGCGGTCTAAAGGGGAGGCCTTCGTACAGCAGTGGACGCCTCCGGGCTGATGATGATGATGAATATCAGTGCAGCGCGGGTTTTTTTCTTAAGTTCTTAATTCTGGCACTGCTCCTGGTATGGGCCTCGTCCATATTAAAAGTGTCTCGTCACTTCTTGAATAAAAAAATACTGCCTTAGTTGAGTTGAAGAAACTCCACTGCTGGACAATGTCTACACGCAATGGCCATATCCACCAGACTCGCTCAGTTGCGGATGACTCACGCACGTAATTTAATTTCTTCTCTGGACATATGCGGGTATGCAGGTTTCCTTGCGACGTTTAACTTCACCGAAAAGCCAGTGTGCAATCCGTACATAAACTCCAAAGGATAGCGTTAGTACGGGCCTAGGATTTTAATCCACGACCGAGATAGAAGATACTTTATTACAACCTTATTTCTATTTAATATTAATTTATTTATACATGAAATATATACTAGAACAATGAACCTAAAACTAAAAACCTAAAAAATATATATTATAATAACTAAGATATATTATTAAAAGGAGTCCCTTTAGACAAGATTCCGAAGATACTGGCAGCGTTCCCCCTTTGAATAGCTATATTCTATTATATTAATTTTCTATTCTATCATTTGTCTTTGTCAAATTGCATATCAAAGTGATATCAAAACTTCGATTATAGGATAAAAGGTATATGTTTTTTATTATTCGTTATACTTTTGTAATTATTAAGATGAGGCAAATGACATCTTTTCTTTCTATATAATAATTCTTCTGTACATGTGTATGTTACTGAACTCCCCTTGACGCCAACTACCGGGGTAGTTGGCGCTGCAATCGGGTCAATTTTAATTTATTATTTTTAATCTTGGAGAATCTAGCTCTAAGTATTTCATGGCATGACGACGATGACATTCGACAAATGCAATTATACAACACCGTCTTTGTGCTACCTCCTTGCATTCGTGTTTATACCCCCAAATGTAAAAGCTATAACCACGCCCGTGGGAGTTTTGGCTCCCGCCACGTCGTTGCCTTCTATTATTTTCTTAAACTTGTGTTTTTTTCGCGAAGTAATGTTTAAAAATGGTGGTGTTTTATTCATTGACTGACATGTATGTACGAGTGTGGGCAAGTGATATAACGTGGTGAAGCATGTCTTTTCGTGTTGTTTTCAAAACTACGTAGAAGCTCATAGTAAAGTCGCCAGAACTTTACTAAAACATGACTTGGACTCGATAATGACTAATTTCGTGTGACTAACTGTGATATCATGACATATTTGACTTGATTATGCTATTAAAACTTGCAAATTCATAAACCTGACACTGGCAGAATGCACAACGTGCGATGCCAATAACTAAGAAAACAAGAACTACGCCCGTGGATGTCAGTTAAAACTACGGAAACCCCTGTCAACGCACGCACAAAAAGACTTGATGCGTTTCGTTTTGTCTGAGCATTGATCTTAAAGATGGCATCATTCTCCCAGCATTGTGGCTACTTTGGAAAAGCAATAATAACTTAGTAGGTAAGTTCAAGAACGATTCCCACGAGTTCATCATGGAATAATGTCATTATGACAGGCCCTGTATCTATAAAGATTAAGTTTCTACCAGATGCATATCCTTTATTCTCTACCAGATAGCGACTTCGTTATAGTATAGATAGCCTTAGACCATCATTTCATCTGCTACTGATTACAGTTCCAAGCAAGGAAGGTGATTTTTCCCAATCCAGCATATACTGATATCATCGTATTGGGAAAACACATGATGATCTAATAGTATCATTAGACCAGTGATAAAGTAGACATGCCGACTCCTCAGAGCATTAGACTAACTGTCGAAAAATAAAGGTCAGTAATAATTGGTATCAAATGAATCACCTGTCGCCTAAAGATTTGTGAACTCTACAAAATTCAATTATCAGAGAAACTTCTTACATAACTCAGAACTAGTCGAATGCATATATTACTGACAATAGCTAAAAACCTAGCGGCTAAATCTGTAATTTGTAAGCGGCATTAACATTAGTGTGTTACTCAACCTAGGCATAGCGGTAAGGCGTTTCTTTCGAACTCTCTTGTTTTTGCGTATTCGAGCTTAGGTAAGCAAACAAGCTGGTTATAACCTTTACAACTCGCCGGGGCGTGTAACTATACTCGGATTCTTAATTAAACGGACTAAACTGACATTTCAAGTGTTGCTACTTTTTGGCAAAATTTAAATAGTGCTGGGATAAAAATACTAAGTTTATTAACATATGTTAAGAAACTTAATATTTTTATTAACTTATGAAGTTATGTTAACAAACTTAATAACTTCACACCAATGATCTACTTCGATATATTTATATTAATCTTTGTAGACCGTGTAGTTGCTTACTTATGTACGATTTCAATCTTTCCAAGGTTACAAATCATCAAAATAATGTTACTTTCCCTGTAGCAATTTACAGAACATCGTTTTAACACAATATGTTTTTCCTTTTTTACCTGCAATTCCACTGGCAGCACTTTTAATGTTTGCCGGCACTTATAATTATTGATAATTCTTTTGAACGATATGAACTTAACAATATCCATCACTACGGTTTTTTAGCAGGCAGCATTATTATGAAAAGTGACATTTCAATCTGTCAGTTTAGTCCGTTTGATTATGAATACGAGTAGCATGTTTGTCTGTTTTTATTCTGAGCCACGCGGAGCAGTAGCCGGATCCTTCCGGCTAGTTCTCCCATTGTACACATCATATTATGAGCTTTTACTGAGAGACCAAACCATAAATTTCCAAAAAAAATGCAGTTACATGGAAATACGTAATGCGTTATAAACGAAATATATAAATAAAATAAATAATGTGGATACTAGCCCATCCGCCCTTCGGAGGCAGGCATAATATTATGACAAAGGACTCTTTAAAGGCTGATTATGCTAAATGCATTAATTGGAGTTTTGGCGGGAACATGGAAAAATCATGTCGTTGCATTCTATTATTTTCTTAAGCTAGTGTTTTTCGCGAATTAACGATATAAAATGGTGGTGTTTTATTCATTGAGTGTAGAATTACTGCACGGTGATTTCATGATATATTTGACTTGATAATATTAACACGCTAGCACATTCATATAACTTTACTCTGGCAGAATGCACAAAGTGCGATGCCAATAACAAAGAAAAAAATTGCATTAATTCCATCACGTCCAACGCTTCGAACAAATGTAAGATATCGCTTTTTATGGTTGTATTAGATTTTCAGTGACGCAACACCGTTGCAATAAATGTGTGATTGCGGATACAAAGTCAGTTACAAATCACGAATGAAAGCTTGTCGAACTTACAACAAAGTTGTTTCGGGTACATGTAAGGCCCCTAACAGACATGAGGAATATGAGGATATAGTCCGGCCACACTGCCGCGACATTTGACCATTGAAAGACAAGACACCGGTTCGAAAAGGCATAATATGACATAATAGGCTAGTTGACTGGTTTTGTTTTATTGTCCTATTTAAATGTGGCCCATAAATATAGATGATTATAGAAAAGAAAATAAAAATCTGATCAAAAATAAGCAACTTATAAGTATTTTAATATCATGCTAGACAGAGAGGCGAAACAGCAAATCGTGACGTCACTTCTCTGTACGCCATATAAATTATATTCTGACAAGCAAGGCGTGACGTAATTTTTTGTTTTGTGGTAAAAGGACAGAGTTAGCTCTACCAAAAACTTTAAACGTGATTTCAGAACATGAATAACCGATTTAAATTATTTTTTCAATAAACACACTGTATTTACTAAAATTCTTAATCGAAGCTGTTGGTTTCAACGATTTAAACATCAGTCATCTACCCTATTATATTGGCTCGATCCCCAAGCCGCCTGCCAAGCGTGGGGATTATGGCAACCCCTCTCTATTAAGCCCTTTGTCCAGCAGTGGAAATCTTTTGGCTGATGAGTGAGCGAGTGAGTTTTTTACCACTAGGCCACCAACGTATAGGAAATTTCCTAAGCCTGAAAGACGTGCAGATTCGATCACGTCGAATGAGACGGAAATATAATTTTCAGTCAGTCGGTCTACCGTCGACCATAGTCTGCGCGAATCAAATCTGATCGTCTGTTAATATTATTAACTGTGTTGTTTTCACACTCAATCGGTGTGTAATTTGATTTACCACTAACACTCCAAAACAATGTTAAGGTGAATTTACATATGATTTTGTTGTGGCTCTGTTTGTTCTAGAACTTTCTGTGCAACACATGATTTTATCGATATCATTTATGACTTGGGTATTACGTGGACTGTTGTAGGGACATAATCAAAATTGTATGGACTGAATTGATTGAAATTTTCAAAGAAATCATATTAATAATAATGCGAATGTTTTTATTTCAGTGTGTTGAAGGGGTTAATTGTGTATCAAGTACTAGCTATTTCGTTTCCACTCGACTTCATTTAGCTGAACGGATTTAAAATTTAGTATGGCCGTATATAGCATATACTCCGCAGAAAATCACCCGCTGAGGCATTTTGCCATTAGGCTTTTTGTCTTCTTAGATATTTCCTTGGAAACTCGATCATAATCGCACGCTTCTTGGATAAGGACATACGTTTTTTATCCTATATAATATAAGGTTTCTGTGGGAAAATGGCTGGAACCACGAGGCACTGCTAGTTCTAATTAATACTTTATAATTCTGTGACAAAAGAATAAATATTAATAAAAATTAAAAATTCGACAGAACCCAGTACATTCTACGCGCACCTTAAGTAACTATTCTCCGCTAGTGCGGTACGTCAAACATTGTTTTATAATATCTATCGATTTTACTAATTGCCGACTCCGTATCGATTACAAAATATGAAATTTGGTGTTGTTCGTTGAATAAGGTCAATGGAAAATGTTGCTATGACAATAACGTGTTGAAATGATACCTCAGAGATGTTGTTATTTTGGAGTAGGAACAGATTTTGTGGTGACTTTCGTATGGATGTTTTTGCGTATCGATAAAATGTTGGACGATACAAGGTTGCCTACGATTTGTTGCCTAACTAAGTTCCTTCAAAAAATTAATATAGTAGCCCGCTTCAGATACCAAAAAGAACAATAACTGCTATTTCCAACCAATAGTCTTTTTTTATTCAATCAAGTGACGAGTCGAGCAAGACGTTCACCTGGTGGTAAGCGTCACACCTGCTAGTAACAGTAGCAAAGCCAGAATTGTAAACTTGCGAACACAATCCTGCGCCGCACTGCACTGCGGTTATCACCCTGAGATATTAGATGTTAAATCTCTTCATACCCACTCATTTCTATGGTATTAGTATTACTAATTATTTATTACGGTTATAAATAAAATTAAACGATATCAAGCCGAGATGGTAGTAGTACGAGTCAACAAAAATTACAGTATTTTTTAATGATTTCCTTGTGCCTAACTGGGGTAAGAGCGCACTAAGTTGGAAAGCTAACGACGCCATCAGTCGTTGCATCACGGCAAAATTGTTCAGCTTGTCACGACATACTGTCCGTCTGCCCCAGAAGGAAGATTAGTATTGTGTTTCCGCGTACGTATGTGTGTATTTGTCCTAGCTATTATTATAAATTCGAATGTAACTCTATCAGTCGGTCTGTTTTTATCCTCCTACGATCAAATTCTCTAGTCAGCCAGAAGACGTGTACTGCTGGACGAAGGCCTCCCCTTAATATTGAGGGTTTACCATAATCCCCACGCTTGGAAGGCGGCTTGGGGATCGTAGAATGCTCACCACCGTTAACTGAGAGGACGCTGCTGCCTATCCTCTGGGTGGTTCTGGATGCAGTTTTAGGACACCCAGGTCCAGGGACATGCCCAGGTCCCACGATCAAATTGCTTGAGTTAAATTTTAGTTTCCCACAGAGATGTCTAAAACCATTCATCACTTACCAACTTCATCCCATTTTTTCATCCCGAGTTTAACCGTGGATCGAGAATTGTAATGAACATATCAAATAATGTGTTAGTCTATTTTTATGTGACCTCCATGACTAAACAGGATTGCGTTGTGTCGAGAGGGCTCTTGATGTTATTTTTATTTAATTTGTAGTTTTTTGTCGTTTTTAACATTTCCTGGCCATGGATACTAGTCCTTCAGCCGAATACATATTTCTTCATCAATCCTTCTTTCTCCAGTTAAATAAGTCGTAGTCAAAGTCCAAGTCACACACAGTAACTCACGATCAAGTCCAATCATGCCCTAGTAAAATCAATGCAACTTTACTACAAGCTTCTTCGGAATTTAGGAAACAACACAAAACGACACGTTTCACCACATTATATCACTTGCCCACACCCAGTTGGCACATAATGAATAAAACACCACTATTTTTATGCATTAACACCCGAAAAAACACAAGTTTTGAAAAATAATACAATGCGGTGAGTGCTGCGACATGATTTATTCGCGTTCCCGCCAAAACTCTAGAACATTTAAGTGATTTGAAGTGTTACACAATAAAAATCATTAACTGGACGAATTAGGTTATTATTAGCACAGATTTATACAGACTGAAAATTGCACAGCTTACTAAGTTAAGTGCGCGTATACCTTCATTCTGAATGTTTATGTTAATTATTATTGGGATAAAGACGACAGGCAATTAACACACGCGGATGTTTATCAGGAATGTTGAAAGATTTCACAAGATCGATTCACAAAATAGTTATTGGCCATCTTCAACGCCATTATCCTTGACCTTCATTTTTCCACTACTTATTGGATCTCTTGGTATGAAATCTGCCTCGGTCCTGTGCTAATCGTGTCCAGCGATATTATTGTAAACCGAGGAAAACTCAAGACTTTTTTTCGAAATTATTGATTCGATTGTGGAATAATAGGTATTCAATTGTTTTTTTTTAAATATTTTTACGTTCCAGTTTGGCTTATTCGTAATTCATCAACTAAGTACTACGCTTTGCTAAGGTCTCCTGTTTTGCGCATAAATTCGTTTCAGTCTTGCGGCGGTTGTCCTCTGATGGTATGTTGTGAATATGATGCCATCTAACATATGCTAAAAAGCAGAACAAATAATAAAAATGTTTTTTTTGATTTAAAAAAAGTTATTCTTTTAATCTATCATAAAAAAAATTGTTACATAAATAAATTTGCCTAAAATAGAGGTTATTAATGACAAAGCTATTCTTTTCGAGATAATGAGTTTAAGGTTAAGCTCTCCACCAATTATGTGCGGATTAATCTCAGTAGATACAGGTAGCTAAGCGGAGATTAGGAAAATAAAGCGACCCTATTGGTGTATTTATTCCTCGCGAATAGCTTATTAGATACCTCATAACAGCGACAATGATAAGATGAATGGACTGGAAATAAGCGCTTGGATTTTGAAGACTATATGTTGAGTGCCGGCTCTCCACTCGCTTCAGTCATACTCTGCCTTTGCGACATGCGAGCCGTACGATACGACAATACAAACTGTTAATACATGTACATGTGTTCTGTTTTTGTCATGCAGTAATTAGATTCGCTATCTCTATTTTCCGGCAAATGTAATATGTGTATGCATTCTTTTAGCTAGGTATGCTTGATTGTGTTGTCTTGTTAATTTTGATCGATTTGCAAGCGCTGGGCCCGTCCATTCCATTATCACCGTCGCTGCCTCATAAGTACATATCTGGTACAAATCCATCATAAATCATGAACTAGTGTCGTGCTTCGAGTGTATTACGTATTTCCCCAGCAGTATACCCGAACTGGACCTGAGTGTCCTAAAACTGCATCCAGAATCACCGGAGGACGGGCAGCAGCGTCCTCTCAGTTAACGGTGGTGAGCATTCCGAGATCCCCAAGCCGCCTGCCAAGCGTGGGGATTATGGTAAACCCTCACTATTAAGGGGGAGGCCTTCGTCTAGCAGTGAACGTCTTCTGGCTGATGAGTGAGATACCCGAACTATCCAGCTCCTTGAAATTAACATGCTAGACTGCTGATATAAGCATAGCTATTGTATTGTATCCTACTAAGCCTACTAATATTATACATCCGAAAGTTTGTCGGTATGTGAGTGTGAGTGTATGTTTGGTACGCCTTCATGCTGCAACGGCTAAACGAATTCAGATGAAATATACTATATAGGTATAGCTCATGCTCTAGATTAAAACATACATAGCTACATTTTATCCCGAAAAAGTGAAGTATTCCCGTGAGACGGCCAATCTAAGCTTTGATATTTTCATACTCGTTATTATAAAGGTGTTGTTTTTGACTTATGTACGATTGCATTATTTTCAAGGTTATAAGTAAATCATGCAATTATAGTTGCATTTCCCTGTAGCATTTTACAGAACAACTTTTAAACATAATATGTTTTCCCTTTTCTACCTGCACGCTTCCACTGGCAGTGCTGCAAGAGCTTTAACAGCCTTACCTAAAATAATCTCGATTCTCTTAGTCACTGCTTAAACTTCTCTGTCCTTTTCTAGCACGTGCAACTTCACGTCAGAGAGAAGATGGCAGAGCATCTTAAGCAGTGACTAACGATTAAAAAGTTTTTTTTAAGTAAGGCCGTAAATGTTTAACGGCAGTTAATAATTATTTGATAATTCTTTTGAACGTTAAGAACCGAACTATATCCATCACTACAGTTTTTTAGCTGGCAGCATTATTTTGTAAAGTGACGTTTCAATCTGTCAGTTTAGTCCGTTTAATTATGAATTCGAGTACCTAAGTATAAATGAATGGAATGTGCTATTAAAGATCTTTCGATCGCAAATTTATTGTGGAGACGGCGACTAAGCCTGAGGTCACAACGCGGAAGTTTTCAGCACGTCTCACATATCAGATGAGCCTCGCCTTACTGGGGAAAGTTGGGAACTGAGAGCGCGAGTTCAATGTTCATCACGACTATAGCCTGCAGACTAGGTTACGGATATACTTAGCATAAAAAGCATAATTGACCGAGCGAAGCGAAGGTCTCTAGTCTACTAGGGCAAATTGCTACCTATTTTCAGATAGTATTCCCAAAAATATATACGAGTGCGTAATCGAAAGTTACCTCCTTTGGGATCACTAATATCGTTCAGCGTAACCTTGTATACACACTCATATATAAGCACATACGAAGTCGCATAGTAAAAGGTTATAAACAGTTGAGTAAAATACTACATTCTTTTGTTCCAAAAAGATAATTCCTTCTTTTCGGTCTTGGAGGATCTAGCTCTCTCCTAGGTATATAATCAAAGTAAGTATTTGGCTTAATAATAACGTTCCGCCTAAGGCCTAACCCCATATATTGCAGTAAGCGAAAGAATACCTACCAATTTTTTTTCAACAAATTGATTGCATTGCAATGCATATGCGATGCAATGTCCTACTCATGACCAAACATGTTTTTACCCCATACATATATATATGTATGGGGTAAACGAGCGAACGAACGACTACGGCACGAGCGCTATATATATATATATATATATATATATATGTAGCGCTCGTGGCGTAGCTTGTCTCGGTGATTCTAAACGATCACCGATGTTAAGCAACGGACGGTCCGGTCAGTCTTCGGATGGGTGACCGTGAGTGGCATTTATTTCTCAGCGCTACCGTGGGTCGGATGACACGTAAAATTGTTGGTCCCGGTTCTTTGTTCTGGTTTTTGTATAACAACAACCGACGGCCATGTCAAAGGCGTCCGGGCGGCACATTAACTCTGACACTAGGGCTGGCCACTCAGCCTATACGAACTTACTTTTACCCCATATATTGCAGTAGGCGAAAGACTACCAAGTCTTGTTCTACAAATAGATTGCATTGCAAAGCAACAATATGTGCTATAATGTTCTACATATGACCAAACATGTTTTTCGTCAATGCCTACACCTATTTACTAATTTCTGAAATTGCAAGTCATCATGATTCACGAAACGCTAACTAAAAAGCAAACTACGACTCGTAAGGCCGGTCAATGTCATTCATATGCAATGTGTCGATAAATTATATCTTTGTAACGAAACAATGTATCAATAGGACATAATTATGTCAACTTTAACGACTTTATTGTACGCTAACGAGAACTTTCCCATGTGGAAAAGAGATATTGATTATATTATCTTATGCTAGGGCTTCACCTGCGTGTAATGCCATTATTTAGTGCTTATAGAGGGACCGAATAGGTTCAGCTGCCGGCACTGCGCGACCGCGAACCTTATTGCGAGGCGATAAAATTCACAGTCGCGCAGCGTCGGCAGATGAGCGTATTCGGTCCCGCTTTGCAGTTCACGGTACGGCCCCTAGCCGGGTGTTAGCGCGCTAATAGGCTAGTGGCATGATTAGTGTTGTTAGACGTTAGGCGATATTCAAAATCAAATGATAGTGTGGCTGCCCATGGAGCGCATTGTTTAATGCATCTATTATTGCACGTTAATTATTTCGATAACTGGACGTAAATCGTCACGCAGGTGAAGCCCTAGCATTACGATTACATTACCTAATATGCTTCTAGAAATCTTGAGTAACTGTAAAGATATCAGCCAGCAAGAACGTTGACTGCTGGACGAAGCTGCATTGATTACGCGAAAAAAAAATCAGCTGTTCCGTACAAAAAGTTCATCGCCCTGGGGCAAAATGTATGGAACAGCTGTTTTATTTATGGCGATTTCAATATTGTCGCCATAGTAAAAGTTGTTTGTTTTGATGTACAGAATATGCCCTTAAAAGCAGGCGCGGATCCAGGATTTCGTTGAGGGGGGGGCAATTTTTGTGCGATTGCCAGTTTTTGTTTTCTAAATAAAAAAAAAACCTTTAATAATAGTTCTTGTATTTTACGTGCCTGCAGGGCTAAAGTGGCTACTTAAGCACCATTACGCGGAGCGAAAGGAACTACTTCCTCCCCGCAGCGGCAAGTAAAATCGTATACACACCACGGGAGGAAGTTAAGAAGCCTCAGATCTCATGTTTATGGTCTGAGACATTCTTTACTTTCTCTCCCTAGGTGAGTAATATATTTTATTTTAATATTGGCTTGCAATGGCAATGACCGCTATCTCATCTGATGTTAAGCGAAGATGCAGTCTACGGTTTTGCACGCTTGCCTATAGAAAAAACCGATTCACTCGAGACTTTAAGAATGAATCACATTCTACTATTTAGCAATTCGCAAAATAAGGGTGGAATCGAACCGTTTTGTCCGTGTTTTCGGAATATCAACCATGAAACGGGCCGCTTTTTAGAGCTCGTGGCCGTCCGATAGTAGATGGGATCAGATCATGTAGCACCAAAACATACTCTCCGAAATGTATCCGATAGACAGCAACTTTGCGTCGATGTTCAAGGCTTTGGAGCTTAGCCTGAACGAAGGAACCTATGATTTTCTTGGCGCGTTTTTCAATGGACTAACGCCTCGAGCTGGTCGCTTTGGCCGGTCCATCCCAGAGGTGCTTGCAGTAATCCTTGTACGACCGTGAACTTGTGCTTGATATAATTTGAGCAACTGTTCTGGCTTGAAGTGCCGTCGCACCTTAGAGAGGACCTTTCTTTTTGGACTTTTTGCTTATTAGCAGGCAATCGAGCCTTTGACTCAATATTGGATCCAAAGTTGAGGGTTGGAGTCAACTAATGTCCAGTGGTTAAAGCCCTCTGATATCGGCACGGATACTCATTTCGGAAAGTAGGAGCCAGATCGAATGGCCTCTTTTTGGCAGAGAACAGACACGCCTGGGTCTTAGCTACACTGCCTTAAGGGATAAATTCAAGCGCACTGGATTTCTAGCCCTCTGGTTCGTGCATCAGATACGTAGCTCTCTACAACAGTGCTGTCGTGTGCGTACCCAAGAGTACCTACCGTGCTTTAGCAGATTGTTAATGTGCAGCAGGAATACAGTCGTAGAGCAACGACCCTTGAGGAACACCGGCATTATAATAATAATAATTAGGATTGGCATTAAATCGGGATTAAAAGACAAGACCGCGTCCGTAACACCATGCTGCGTTCCAGGACAGGCGTCACAGACGTAGGAAACAAAGCTACCAGGCTCAAATGGGAGTGGGCAGGCCACGTCAGCCGGATGCATCCGGACAGATGGGCAAAGGTCTCTATGGATTGGGTGCCCCTGAACAGTCGACCCCGAGGTCGCCCTCCGACACGATGGCGTGACGAACTCGGGAAGTTTAAAAAAGATTGGACGGCGCTGGCACAAGATCGAGACAGCTGGAAGAAATTGGGGGAGACCTTTGCGCAGCAGTGGGACAACATAGGTTAAACAAAAAAAAAAGAATTGGCATTGAAAGCAGATCGAACGGTATATAAAAGAACAGGAAATACGAAATCCAAGCAATGAAACCAGTGGACACGCCATATGAGTGGAGCTTGCTAATTAGCCTAATTAGGCTGCCATGTCGTCCTCTCTCGAAGGCCTTCGAGACGTCGAGGGAAACGGCAACCAATCCTCGTGTTTCTCGATGGTCTCACTCCAGATGCGAATATCATACGCTAGAATATCTCCAGTAGACCAGTTTTGGCGAAACCCATACAGTCAATCTCTGAGGAGGCTATACACGTTCCATAATCTTGCAGAGTGTGGACGTGACCGGGATAGGCCTGTAGTTGGCATGGTCGGCATAACTACCTTTTTTGGGCACAGGTTGCAGGTTAGCAAACTGCCATGTCCTCAGACCAATGTTGGAATACCAACAGTGCCATATCCAGTTTCCGTAATTAGTCAAATCGTCGTCAAATCGTCGTCGAGTTTATTCAGCACTGGCTTTGAACAATCCCAGTGCTTTGTTCAGAACTTGACAACGATTTGACTGGAAATTGGATAAAGTTCCAATACTTGTTTTTTTGTATGGAGAAAAAATAAGCGAATGTATGGCGAGCCTCAAATTTTCAATACAAAAAGTATTAACAGAAAACAGAATAATAATTATATCAGAAAGCTTTCCGGTTCCCGTAAGTTTTCGAGTTTGCAAAATACAATTATTCAGCATGTCTGTTTAAAAAAAACACAATGCAAAATAAACTATCAGAAAACCAAAGATATTGCATTGCCGTGCCAAGAATGGCAAAGATAACCAGTGCTTATATGGATTCCTAGAGGCTCGAGAGTTTTTATGGACAGTTGTACACCTCAACACAGCAACCAATTGTCAGTAATGCTCGGGACACAAGAGCTAAACTGACCCGACACTACACTGAGGACATCCCAGATGTCAGCCTGTACGAGATTAGAATGGCTCTCAGACAGCTTAAGAACAACAAGGCGCCAGGTGATGACTGAATAACTACTGAGAGCGTGTGGGAAAACGGTACTTTTAGTCCTCCAGAAGTTATTTAATTCCGTCATTCACGAAGGTACCTACGCCTGAAGCATGGCACAGGAGTGTGGTGGTGCTGTTCTTCAAGAAAAAGAGATAACACCTTATTGAAGAACTACAGGCCCATCTCACTTCTGAGCCATGTGTACAAGCTGTTCTCGAGAGTAATTACGAACTGTCTCGAACGCAGGTTTGATGACTTCCAGCCTCCCGAACAAGCCGGTTTCCGGAAAGGCTTTGGCACTACAGACCACATCCACACGCTTCGACGGATTATACAGAAGACAGAAGACTGAAGAGTACATAATAATAGGTATTTACCTATGAAATTGCCGTTTTGTATGGAATAAGTGAAAGTACTTATTTTTTTAAACTTTTTTATTTCTGTTATTCAAAGTAATCACCCATGCAATCGACGCATCTTTGCCAACGAATTGGCAGTTTATTGATGCTCTTCTTGTAAAAATCAGCTGGACGGGAAGCAACAAACTCTTCAAAGGCATTTTGTACTGCCTCTCGGGAATTGACTTTTTTACCCACTAAAAAGATGTCTAAATTTTGGAAAAAGTAATAGTCGGTAGGTGCAAGGTCTGGTGAGTATGGCGGATGAGGGAGAGCCCCAACCCCCTTCCAACCCCAGCTCTTGCAGCTTGGAGACTGTCTGTTGTGCAGTATGGAGTCGCGCGTTGTCGTGAAGGAGCAGTGGATTGACCAAAGCTGGTTGCCGATGTGCAAGCTTATCCTTCATTGTCTCCAGTTCTTCACAGTACACATCTGCAGTAATGCTCATGCCGTTTTGTAAATAGCTGTGGTGAATCACACCCGCACTAGACCACCAAACAGTGACCATCACCTTTTAGGGGTCATTTTTGGTTTAGAGCATTGCTTTGGTGCTGAACCAGGATCTAACCAACTTGCTGAGCGCTTTCGATTGTTGAACAGAATCCATTTTTCATCGCACGTAACAATTCGGTTCAAAATTCCTTCATTTCTTTGCCTATTGAGCAGCGCGAGGCAGGTCTCGACGCGTAAGTTGCGCTGGCGATCGTTAAGTTGGGGGCACCCATCTATCAAGTTTTTTTACCTTGCCTATTTGTCGCAAATGGATCAAGATTGTTTTGATGCTAACATCAAAAGCTGCTGCTAGCTCAGCTGTAGATTGAGTTTCGTCAGCTTCCACAATCGCCTTTAATTCATCATTGTTGACCAAAGTCTCCGGACGACCACGAGCTTCATTTTTCGAGTCAAAATTTCCAGAACGGTACCGGGAAAACCAATAACGGGTTGTGCGATCGTTTGTACAGTTCTCTCCGTAAACGTTTTTGATGTTACGTGCCGTTTGTGTCGCGTCGGTGCCACGACGGAACTCATATTCCATAATTACACGAATTTTTTAAGTATCCTTTATGAAGATTTTTTTTCAAATGTAATGAAAATACAACGCTAATCAATAAACAAAAGACGGAGTTTGTAAAAAGAATGTCATGTTTTTAAGACAAAAATAATTTGAATTCAGAATACAAAGCCATTCCAAACTTTTTTTCTATTTGAAATGACCAGTACTGAAGAACGGCAATTTCATAGGTAAAGACCTATTACTATGCTCAGTGACCTCAGTAACGTTTCCCAACAGGTGTGTCTTAAAATGAACATGGACAAGACAAAGATCATTCCAACGTCTATGTTGTACCCGTACCGGTTGTTGTTGGGAACGATACTCTCGAATTTGTTGACCACTACTACCTTGGACAGATTGTTCAGTTAGGTCCAACTTCGACAAAGAGGTCGCCCGAAGAATCCAACTCGGATGGGCAGCGTTCGGGAAATTGTGTAATATCCTCTCGTCCAAAATCCCGCAGTGTCTGAAGACAAGGGACTTCGACCAGTGTGTTTTTCCAGTGATGACATATGGAACTGAAACGTGGTCTTTAACTGCTGGCCTTTTGGAGATACTCAGAGTCACACAACGGGCAATGGAGAGAGCTATGCTCGGAGTTACTTTGCGCGATAAAATCCGGAACGAGGATATTCGCCAAAGAACCAAAGTCACCGACATAGCTCGTAGGGTTTGCAAGTTGAAGTGGCAATGGGCAGGTCACATTGCTCGACGAACTGATAACCGATGGGGAATAAAGGTTCTTGAGTGGCGACCGCGAACCGGAAGATGCAGCGTAGGAAGGCTTCCCACTAGGTGGTCCGAAAACATTGTAAAAGTCGCGGGCAACCGGTGGATGTAAATAGCAGGTTGTCGTACAGTGTGGCGGTCTAAGAGGGAGGCCTTCGTTCAGCAGTGGACGTTTCCGGGCTGATAATGATAGAGATTCCATAGATTCCAAGCACTCGGTGAATTTCAGTCGCTCACGGATTGACAAGCGAACGCAATGCCGAAGTGCAAAAAGTGAAAAGGTGAAAATAACACACTAGCGATGTTTTTTTAACAGCAATTTCAAGTAAAAAAATATTGATCGGTCGATGTACGTAATCTACATAATATAAGTTAGCAATGAGTTAATAACGATTCTTGTAAACAAGTATCTATGAGGAATTTTGATGATGGGTTCAGGGGGGGGCAATTGCACCCATTGCCCCCCCCCCTGTATCCGCGCCTGCTTAAAAGGATGCTAACTGATTAGAACTAGCCCTGTATAGTACCAGTGAACTGTATGAGCAAGAGCCACAAGGCGGCTTATTCGCAAAAGTGATCTCTTCCTGCCAACGATGATGATGAGGTGAGGTACATACTGAGGTACGTTTTTTTAAAACGACTTCAATCTCGACTATCTGAATGACATCTTCATAAATTCTGTTATTTTGATTTATTACAGTAATTTTGATTTAAAAACCAAACTACTAAACCGATTTCCATAAAATTATATGGGATCATCTCTGAAGTATCACCTACCAAAAAAAAACATCAAAATCCATTCATAATGTGTGGAGTAATCGCGTATGTAACATACATACAAAAAAAACAATAGAAGTCGGTAAAAAAAGCATTCAATTGAATTGAGAACCTCCTTTGTTGAAGTTGGTTGAAAAGATATACACCACATTTATCTTCTTTCTGGTTCATTTTTTAAAATAGTATTTATTGAACTAACAACAAAGTATTAATTAAAACAGTTACACTACCTAATTAAAACTAAACTAAAATTTAAAAATTAAATAATTGATGTAAGAGACCGTAAAGTATCTATAGGTAGCTAATGACCTATAAATAGTTTAAACGGTCTCTAATTTCGGGTAATGTGCCCAAAGTGCTGGCCACGTTGCCCCGCTGGATTGCGAGGCTAAATTAGCTAACTGATTATATCACAACCCATCACTTCCAAGTTTAATTTCAAGTTGAAATAGGTCTTTAAAACTATGAACAAAAATGAAGGAGGTACCATAAGCATAAGACAGTCTATGTAATCAAATCACTTCCCTCTTTCCGTATTGAACTTTGACCAGCCTTCTCCGCTATGGCACAGAATATAAGCTAGTTACAAGAGCCTTGTCGGATAAAGGTGATTATTTTTAGAAATCGCGAAGATTCGCAATGGACTTTGAACCTGTTTGTACTGCAAAGGCCGTTAGATAGGTTGTTCTTTGCATTACAACGTTGCGTCATCTTAATAAGCCCAGTCATCATTACAGTTGGTTAATGGTGTCAGAGAGATTCTTTTGTATCAAACGCGAAGATCAAAATGTAGTGTACTATGGTCGTTACATCACTAGAAAATTAAGTCGAAGGTACATGCCATGTTATAAGGTCAAACTATACTTATAGAAAACTCTATTGAATTTCCATATAAAAGTAATTGCGTATGACTTTGAAAGGTCAAAAGTAAAGAAGGGTTTGCTGATGTATATTCACTTAACAAGTCATCGTAATGTTAGTAGTCCACAAGTGACTTATACTTTTTGGTGGAGTCGTAACAATTACCTACTGCATTTATATGTATAGATCTAGTAAAAACCAATGAAAAGTGGAGTCTATTAATAGCCATTGAGAAGTTAGGTACACTATACAGGGTTAGTTGTAATAAGTTAGCATCCTTCAAAGGGCATATTCTGTACATCAAACCAAACAACTTTTACTATGGGGCCAACATTGAAATCGCAAAAAATATATCAGGTTTTTCATACAAAAAGTTCATCGACCTTGGGTAAAATAAACAGCTTATATTTTTTCGCGATTTCAATGTTGGCCTCATAGTAATAGTTGTTTCTTTTGATGTACAGAATATGCCCTTAAAAGGATGCTAACTTATTAGAATGATACCTGTATATTATACTCTTACGAGCAACCCCATTGAATAGAAGACGACCGCTGGACGAAGGCTTCCCCCTTTCTAGGGAGGGGTTGCCATAATCCCAACGCCTGGCAGGCGGCTTGGGGATCACATAATGCTCACCACCGTTAACTAAGAGGACGCTGCTGCCCGTCCTCCGGTGGTTCTGGGTGCAGTTTTAGAACATACCCAACCCAGGTCACAACTGTAATTCTTCCCCTCTTAATATACTGCAGAGGGGAAGAATTACAGTTGTGATTTACCTTGTAGACACAGGTTAAGCTACCTAATCTTACGCTGCGATAAAGAATTGGTAAATAACCTTAGAATGCTAGTAATCTAGAAAAATGCAGCGTAGGATTTGGTAGCATAATCTAAGGTCTACACGTGAACACGAGCGCCAGAAACTCAGTACAACGTGATTTCATTCAGAAGTTCTGCGGAAACATTAGATTAAAATGCGTATTTTAGGTCGACCTTCCACATCTGACAGAACCTCCAGATTTCCCTTTTCCCATACAAAACTGTCCACTACCACAATGGTCCGGTGGCATGGCAGGCAGGCGCCCGCGCAACTTGCTTACGCAAGCGCTAAACGCAAGGTGCTCCAAAAACGCATTGTTTCACGCTCCCACACTTTTTGTAATGCGTAACTGTGATACACGGGAAATTGACCAAAACATCTTGTGGAAAATGGAATATTTGCTAAAACAAACTATGGCTGTACTGTCGATATAGAAATACAGTGAGGGTGCGGTGAATGCCACCCTACATCATCGATAAAAGTCCAAATCTAGTACCAACTTGCTACCGATAATATCGATATACTCCAAGCACAAAGTTGTTTGTAACGCGCAGGTATATATTTTTGGCACACACAGGTTAGCGCTATCAATCAGCCAGTTAATAATCTGTTGCTGGACATAAACCTATCCTCTAAGGGTAGTTGGGCAATATCCACCATGCTCGCCCAGTTGCAGATTGGTGGATTCACATACACCGTTGAATTCCTTCTCCCGGCATTTGTTGGTTCCCTCACTATGTTTTTCTTTACTGAAAAGCCAGTGATATGAAAATAGGAACATAAATTCCAGAGAGCGCGCTGAGCGCCCGGGATTTGAACCCTTGACCTCTAGATTTCAAGTCGAGCGGTCTTCCAACGTTTGAACCAAAACTAAACCAACCTAAAATAATAAGACGGTATAGTCGTTAAATTACATAATAATATTTGTTTAGTAATTAAGTGGTTCAATAATTTTTTGGGCAACTTCACCAAATAAACAAATCTTGCCATACAAGTTTAAAAAAGTTCAATTTCCGAGAAACTACGGATGTTATACCTACACTTGATTTAAAACCTTCGCAGTTATTACGTTTAGCAACATAATTTTCTGTAATTTAGAATTACGAAACCTATGGGCCCATTAGTTTCTATACTTTCACATAAACATTTCAAAGGGCAAGAAGTCATAACATCGTCGAAATATAGTTTGTGGTTATCTTTATCGTTATTGATTTAACGAAATCAACTTTATGGACAATCTATGTTTCTATACTATATTAGGATTGACGGCACCCTGCGGTTTCACCCGTGTGGTCAGTGGGAATAGGTTACAAGTAGGTAAGAGAGATACAGAAATTTTTGCACCTCGCGACATTTACATAATATCTGTCAAAGATCCCAGAATGCAATGCACGCACAGTCCGAGCTTTTACCGACCTCTTTTAAAGCCGGCACACACGATGAAGATGTATAATATTTCATGTTCAGCTGTACCAGAAAAAGTAGAAATCAAAGGTAGAAATTACTTAAATAAAATGGAACTAAAAGTTTTCTATACAGTTTTATTTAAATTTATTCATGACCTTGGAAACAAGTCCTTCAGTCGGAATCTTAAAAATAATTGCAAACTTTGGAATATAAATAAAAATAGATACCTAAATTTAAATTTTTTCCACAGTATTTAAAATAAACTTAAAAACAGAAACATAAAACACTTCGCTTGCAAGCAAGTCTTGAACAATGATGTTATATGTCTTGAATGCGGCGGGAACACTGATTGACTTTTGTTCTGCTATGTCACTAATGTCATTGATAAAAATAAGCCGCTGGAGGTTGAAATGTTGACACTTGAAAATTATATGGTCAATATCAGCTTGTGGTTGGGAACAATGCGTACAAACATCTTCCGAAATCGAAATATAATTCAGTGTTGCCAAGTTATACGTCATTTTGAAGAGTTGCATAGAAAGAAGCGCCCGCATTTTTTCGACTCTATCTTGTACAGCTATATATATACCTTAGAACATATTTCAATATCGCTACTCATACAAAACAAATGACGAACAAGTGCCGAAGATAATATATAACTCAAAATTGTATGGCGAACGATATTTTATCTTGACATATGAAATATTATAGCATCTTCGTCGTCTGTGAAGGCTTTTATCGGAACTAACATACCTTATAAAACATTGCCACTAGCTCTTTGGTGCAGATAAACATCAAGAGGAAACCACAACCTGGACAAGTTCTGTGATTCAGATTGTGTTATTGTTTGTTGACCTTACTAACCTACTCAATTAGCGTAAACCAACCTATAATTACCAGGTCTTTTGAACCGATTTTAAAAAAGAAGGTTCTCAACTCGACAGTATGTTTTTTTTTGTATACTTACGTATGCTACGCATGAGTTGATTTTGTATTTTTTTTTTGTAGTTGATTCTTCAGAGATGGTTTATTACTGAGACAGATTGGTTTACAATATATAAGTATTTTATCGTAATCGATTTAAAAGCGTTTATTGCCCGTGGTACTACCAGTAGCCAGGCGATCCAGTAGTACCACGGGAAGTTTATTTTTACCCGTGTTACTACTGGTAGTTTGACACCTGTCCCTTTGACACCTGTCACTTTGACTTTTGCTATAACACTGGTGTGAAGGCTCAGTAAAAAGGTGGGTCAACCGCGAACATTTTTAATAATGAATTTAAGTCTTTTATTATGTACATAATATGTTTTATTTATTTATAATTATATCATAGACGTCGAAGTAAAACAAGTAAATTAATTTATATAACATAAAGCTACATACCTACACCCTACTGCACTAGGCTCAAAGTAGTTAAAACATTGTGGTTTCAGACTATAAGCACCCTATGGTAAGTACTTACGAAAGAGTTTCACATACCTCAAGTTCTGTAACTAAAACTTGTAGTGATAAAAAGCCAGTCGTAACGTAAATCATCGCCTAAGGTTATTTTTACGTAACTTAACGTACTTATGTGTTAATTTAGTTTCTCGAAGTAATTATTGTCCAAGCGACTTGTTGTACGGATGTTTTTAACGACTTTGACTTCTGTACTTATTCATTATGTCGTTATATTCAGAGCTACTGGCCAGCCCTACTGTCAGAGTAATCGGGACGCCCGAAAATGTATTATTGTACAATTGTACGTTTTTGATTAACAGATTATAAGAATTTAGAATGTGCAGGTTTAAAAACTTATCAGGTCTTCCATTTCATACCTTAGGCCTTTTATCCTTTTTTCTTTCTTTTTGGCTTTGCACTTTTCGCAATATGCCAGTGGCAAGTATGCATTTTTCAAGTTTTGGTAGTATTAGTAATGTTTTGTACCAACCAATCACGATAATTTCTTATTATTTGCCTCAAAGTTGTTTTTAGTTAAAAACAAAAGAACCAGGGGCCTTATTTTTGAATCGTGCGCAAAGTTGCGCATGCGAAAGGAGCCGACTTTCAAACGATATTGAGCCTTATTCCAAACAGTATCGTTCGAAGGTCAGCTCTTTTCGCATGCGCTACGCTTGAGTACGATTCAAAAATAAGGCCCCAAGTCACCACAAAGTCACCTCTTAGAACAGTCCTAGTTTGGCACATAACATACAAAGCCTCCGAAACACATCATCATGTCGTTCCGAAGTAACATGGACATAAGCAAACCTCACTAGCGGTCACCCATCCAAAAATCAAACCGTAAACATTTTTAAACGTAACTTCCCGTAGTCATGTAAACAAATGTTGCGCAACTTAAAACAGAAACAAATGTAGGTATTTAGGTAACGATCAATACGTTATTCATCCCACGTATCGTAATCACTGTACGCTCGACGACATACCAACTTGATTTATGACGTTTCTAATTATTATGTATTCTATGACCAATTCACAAAATACGATAGGTACGTGATATAGGTTCTGACCGCGACTTCATCTGCGTGGACTTGAGAATGAGAGATTTTCCAAACATGTATTAATACATGTTAAACAAAGCAGTTCTCATCAACTTGATAGATGGTGATGATTATCTTGCCAGCCAAAAACATCATACATTCTTGATCTGTGGCACATATAATATGACTGACTTATAGCTCAGTTGGTAGCATGTCTGCCTTCAGAGCTGTAGGACGTGGGTTCGATCCCCGCGCTCCTAGTTTATAATATTGATAGTATAGAATGTGAAAGTTTGTATGTTTGGATGTTTGTTACAATCACGCAAAAATTACTGAACTAAATTTGGTATCAACGTGTAGCCTTACACATTGCTAACACAGGCTACTTAACTTTTATCCCAGGAGGTGACATTCTGGAGCGTTGCAGAATACTGCAATTTTTTGTTTGTGTTTGTTTGTTTGTGTTACCTCTTCACGCCAAAAGGGCTGTACCAAAAGAATTTGGATGAAACTCAGTATGGACATTATTGTCTTTCCGGGAATAACCATTTTCTATCATCTCGCGGTTGAAACCGCGGGGCACAGCTAGTTATTAATATTTTCCTACTAAGCTGTCCACAATTCCAGAATAAAAGTGGCCTATATTTTATACCCAGGTATTAAGCTAGCTCTATAGCAAGTTTAATCCAAAACCGTTAAGCCGTTTCAGCGTGAAAGAGTAACAAACATACACACAAAGTTTTGCACATATAATACTAGCTGCGCCCCGCGGTTCACCCGCGATTTTTGAAATAAAATGTAGCCTATGTTTTAATCCAGGGTATGAGCTACCTTCATATCAAATTTCATCTAAATCCGATCAGCCGTTTCTGCGTGAAAGAGTTACAAACAACACACATACACACACACCCTCACACCGGCAACTTTTCGGATTTATAATAGTAGTAGGATTAGTCTATTCCAGTGTTTTTCAATCTGTGGGTCGCGACCCCTAGGGGGGTTGCAAAGCCTTGATCGGGGGGTCGCCAAGTCAAAGTCAAAGGGGTGTTATGTGAATGAATGACTTATCATATTTTGTATGTTTTTGACATTTGATATCATATTTTGATTTGATTTTGTTTAATTTTAATATCACTTTTTGGTTATTATAATTGTTGTGCCTTCTTTAATCAATTTTAATGCTATTTATAGTTCTTATAAGTAAATTGTGATTTGTTTAACAGTCTGATTTAATTAATGTAAATGGCGTTGCCGTCTTAATTAAATTTAAATAAATAAAGTCGCGAGTAATCTTGACCAACTTACCTCGTACTTACTTTCAATACTCGCGGCTTCTTGCACAGTGTGAGGCCCTAATAATTAATAAATGTATGAAAATATGTAAAAATCTTTAACGCATATAGTCTTCTAATTTAATTATTTCTTCGTACATTGTAAGGGGGTCGCCAGAATTTTTCCACCTGTAAATGAGTCATCAATTCAAAAAGATAGAAAAACACTGGTCTAGTCTAAGTCTTATTTATTCTATCTACCAGCAATATGCGAAGCTTACGTATGTCAATAACACGCGTGCGTAGTCTGTACTCAGAGCTCGCTCGTTAGATTACAGTGCAACGGACCAACTTTCACTGATCTTCATTCACCTTTGGTCGCTTCTTGGAATGTTACAACGCTGTACGAGAGTGAAGCAGTAATACCACTCTTGCATAGAAAGTGCACTGAACTGTACTTCTGCTCACAAACGCGCTAATTCATACCATGAAGACCTTTATGGTCTAGATCGCAGCTGTCCCGGTCGCTCGTTCCTGAACCTTCATAATGTTATTTCAGTAATTACGCCGATTGCGAGCTTTCATAACGATTTTCATATTTAAAAACCTGGCGGGTTTTTTTTTTTTTTTTCGTATTTATTATCTTCAAAAATAATATTGATAATACGCTTTAAAAAACAAATAACCGACCTCAACTTCAAATAACTGGATGACATCTTCATATTTTCTAGTCATTTTGATTTAAAAACCAATCTACTGAACCGATTTCGATAAAATTTAAATGGGACCACCTCTGAAGTATTACCTACCAAAGAATCATCAAAATTAGTTCATAATTGGCGGAGTAATCGTGTCGTCATCAGGCATAAAACGTCCACTGTTGGACGAAGGCCTCCCCCTTAATAGAGGGGTGTTGCCATAATCCTCACGCTTGGCAGGCGGCTTGGTAATCCCGTAACAAACAAAAAAATAGAACCTCCACCTTTTTTGAAGTCGGTTGAAAATGGGTACGCGAGTGAGATAGCGGCGCTCTTTCCATTGTACTAACGGCCGTAGGTACTTAATAATACGGCTTAAAATTAAATGGCGTAAGCAGCGATTTTAAGAGAGGCTTTAAATGTCATAGTTTAGACCAAAACTGGGTAGGCATTGAATTCAAATGTTATTCTTATTTATATGGTTTGTAGACAAAAGTGAGAGCCGAAAGAGTTTCTTGTTGCTGTATAAATAGTTATTTGTTATTTGTTTGTTTTGTTTTTTATTTGTTTTTTTCGCCAAGGCTGCAAAGTTGTTCTTTGGCGCGAGTAGGTTAAGGATTCTAGGACTGAACCACGAGCGTAGCGAGTGTACTTGTACTTAAGGCTTGTATTTTCCAAATTTGCCCCTCGCAAAATCAAATTTATATAGTCAAATTACTATATTTAAAGCCCAAAAATACTAAATCTTACAGAAGAACATCCGTCTTAGTAACTTTTGTGGTTGAAAACACGATTGATTATACTTTCCTCGATAGAAAAAAAATTCCGAAACAGTGTCTATTTTAAAACCATTTTCAGTTTTATGTCCTAATTACAGTCACATAGTCACATTAAAAAAATATGTATTACGTATAAGTTAATAGTATTTTGGAGAGCATTCTGTGGTTCAAAAGTTATTAATTTATATACTTTTCCAGTAATCTGAGAAAATCTTCAAAAATCGTAGTTTGACACGCACGAATCTGCGTAACCGCCATATTTTTGCTCCGCTAAATGTGACCCTACCTGATACAGCTTTAGACTAATGATTGATCTCATTAAAAAATATGCTTGAAACGTGGAATACCCGGCCTTAAAGGTTTAGGACATTTCCCGTACGCAGGTGGCCTAGTGGTACAAATTTCCTATACTTCTTTGTAAGAACTAAGCCAAAATGTCAAATGTCTTTCGTATGTGACTTTACGATTAATAAACGGTACTGCATTTTTGGCAAATAGTTAGTAAGTAGGCAACCTGCAGGGCTAACATGCGCACCGCGAGAAAATGTTGTCGTATCTTTAAGCCGTGCGAAAACGAGACAAACTTATACAGATTCGTAGCCTTGTCCCGTTTTTAAGAATCGAGAATTTTTTCTCGCGGTGCGCATGTTAGCCCTGCTGGACTACTTAATCTAAAGTCATACATAAAATAAAGTTACATGAATCAGCGAGTTGCGGTTTACTAAAAGTCATTCATTCAAGAGTCGTGTACATACGGTACGCTAGTAACAAATAAATAAAAAATTTAAAGAGTTGAGCTTATTGAATGTGGTCAGTTAACTCTGAACTTGTTTTGTAGTAGTTTTTTTGTTGTAATTTTATGAATGAAGACGTGTTTGGTACGATTGCTTGTTGCATGTAAACTGATATAAAGCTTTTTTTCGCGGTTTTACATTTTATTAATGGTGTTAACGATTACGTTTATCATTTATTTGATACACAAGACGGAATACACTCTTTTACATTTGAATTGTTTATGAGACCACAGAAAAGCGAAGGCCCAACTCTCTCTTCAGTGTTTGTGACAATTTAATTGTACCCTTTGACGTTTTTCAGCTTCAACTTTCTGTATACCAATATTCACCAAGGACAGCCGTGTCGTTTTATCGTGATAAGGTACTTGGTAACAGACATACTGAAAGAACGGTTGAGATTTTTTTTATATCAGTTATGTTTAACATTAAGACTATTATGAACCAGCTTTTACTGGGTTCGCCCGCGTACCCGGCAAGAACTTTATGTGTGTTGAACCGGAATTAAAAATGCTATTTCAGTCTCCAATCTTTACTATTAGATAAATTATTGGGTATGAAGAGATTTAACATCTAATATCTCAGGGTGACGAGCGCAGTACAGTGCGGCGCAGGATTGTACTCGCAAGTTCACAATTCTGGCACTGCTACTGTTATGAGCAGGCGTGACGCTTACCGCCAGGCGAATGTCTCGCCAATCTAGACAAAACGTGAAATAAATATTACATCCTTGCCAAAAACCACGTCGATATGCGAACTTCCTCACTTCAATGCCTAGGCATTCTAGGTAAGCTGCATCTTCGTTTAACACAGACGAGACGGCAGTAATAAAAAATCACACTTTCACAATTTATGATATCAGTAAGGATAAAGGTGGATGGGCCAGTAAAGTGTTGCCAAGAGATGGCTCTAGAATATTTTTTGTTAAAAATAAATTTTACCGTCAAAGATATGTAACAGATCTTAAATGGCTAACATGTACCGGTACAGTGACTGCGAATGGACTGTAGTTTGATTAATTGTAAAACGAACGTATTTGCCATATTATACTCATAATTTTTATATATTGTAGGTTTTGTGTTAAGTATTTCAGGCTGAAAACAGGGCGTCACAACTTTAGCTGTTGATGTTCGATTTTTGTGACGTAAGGCTAAGTTTAGTAGTAGTGAACTTAGCCTAAGGAAAACCACGTACTCGTGTACTCTTAGCCCAAGATCGCCTTCTAGGAAGGTACTGAAAGATGATTTTGTGAAAAGTTCTCGTTACTGTAAAGACTGGCAACATACAACCACTAAGTAGTTTCTAATCTTGCAGAGTGATGAACTAATAATACTTACTTGTAAGTAATGTCTGAAAGTAAATAAACAAATATAACTATATTTGAACAGCTCGTTTCTCATGAAGATACACGGAAACGCTCTGCTTTCTCTTTCCCACTCATCATCAGTATTGAAAAAGCTCACTCGAGATGAATAAGCAATATTTATGATTAATCGTAAATGCGATCAACTTATGCAGAGATGAACCGGAGCCACTATCGTGTTTTCTGTACCTACAATATCAACCGCCACCCGTTATGAGATTCAGACATTGTTAATAATTGACTGAGCAAAGCGATGTTCTCTGAATTTTTTGGACGTAAATTACATTTTGTCCCAGTTACGTGCAATAAATTAATATTTTTCAAACTTTTCCTAGCGATGCGCAATTGATGTTTTGCAAACTCCACCCAGGGATTTGCAATTGATGTTTTGCAAACTCTTCCCAGTGATGTGCAATTGCTGTTTTGTGGACTCTTCCCAGTGATGTGCAATTGATGTTTTGTGGACTCTTCCCAGTGATGTGCAATTGATATTTTGCGAATTCTTCCCAGTGATGTGCAATTGATGTTTTGCGGACTCTTCCCAGTGATGTGCAATTGCTGTTTTTCGAACTCTTACCAGTGACGAGCATTTGATATTTTGCGAATTCTTCCCAGTGATGTGCAATTGATGTTTTGCGTACTCTTGTGATGTGATATGCAATTGAAATTTTAGTTCCCTAACTTACTCAACATTAAAGTTATTTTAGTTGCGCTGTAGTCTTCAAGTGCCTAAGTGTTCAAGTGTCACGCGTAGGTTGCGTCACTGAGGAGCTCTTCATATCACTTGACTAGCCAGGTTTTACTTAACTGCGCAATAATATGCATATTTATATGCATAATATTTGCACTATCATTCGTTCTAACATCTATTGGGGCCGAGATTTCCTTGCATCTAAGAACTATATTTTTTTGTGTGTAATTGATGGCATACCAGATTATTTCTTGTATTCTCTGATCGTACGAGAACTTTCTTCATAAGCACTACATCGATTTTATTATGAAAACTGACGTGGTTTTGACACATTTTTGTTTTATTCATACGGGAATACTCACGTTTAATTAAATCGGATACTCCGACTATAGTTTTGATCCCATCCGGTGACCTTTTTCAAAGAGTGAAAACAGAGCCCGACGCGCGTGCTGCTAAGCAGGACGCAGCTGCACGCGCGTCGGGCTCTGTTTTCACTCTTTGAAAAAGGTCACCGGATGTGATCGAAACTATAGTCGGAGTATCCGATTTAATTAAACGTGAGTATTCCCGTATGAATAAAACAAAAATGTCACTACATCGATGTTTTATTTTTTATTGAGTGTTTTTTTTTATATAAAATAAAACGAGACTGTCCCGAGCCAGTATAAGCGCCATACTTGTCCAAATAATTTAGTGGACTTAAAAGTTGAAATATCAACATAATTATACATACAATAGCTTTAATAATTAAAATCTAAGGTATAAGAGGAAACACAGTGATACAAGACATTTTGTTTGGAAAACAACTATGAACTCTACAGTGGTACAGCACTGCGCTGATCGTCTTGAAATAGAACGAAACTCTCTTTCTCTCTCTCTTTCTCACTACTTGATCTTATTCGATTTCTAAATCTTTTGCATCTCATAAACTATTATTTTAGACAGTCGCTCTTTCTAAAGCCCCCTGGTTAATTTGTATTCAAATTGCAATTGAGTAATTATCAGTATTCGATGCATAGACGTAACAGTTTGAAAGCGGTAAAAAATAATTGAACCTATCTGGTAAAACCAGTTATAATGCGGATATGTTACTCAGATAAAATGAGGAGATAATATACGTTATTTGGTGACCACTTTTGTCATGGGAAAATCATAACAAATGTTACACAATGTACAACACATTGTGTAGTGTTTATTTTTATCCATTCTCTATAATTCTAGACCAATAAAATCAAATGATATAAATATAATATAATGATATTAATTCCACCAAAACAGGTTTAAACTTTATATTACGGTTTAGCTAAGGTGTCCAAAAATGTAGGTGAATAATATTGGGGATAAGCCTATATAGTAACTACAACGAACTACAAAGACTTCTTAAATTATACTACTTACCCTACTATACAACAAAAAACATAAGGATTGTATCCAGACTGATGAAAGTCTAGAGACAATCCAAATGCTCAAACTCACTACCAGTCGGCAGCGTACCCAGCAAGCTGGCGGCATTGCCACATTGTATGGCAATGCTTATGCGTTGGGCAAAATAAACGCCAGCATTTTGAGCACGTGTCGCGTTGACCAGGCACTCGGATATATTTTTGAAAAGAAGATGAGCTGCATGTGCCCACGGACCCAATGTCTCAACACCAAACTGCTCAAATTAATATGTAACCTCTGCCGATATTTGCGCCGCTTGTGCTGCTCTGCCAAATTTGCCGCCGCACCAGCCTTACTCTGTGTATCAGAAAGATGAGACGGTGCCAAAGTATCGACGCAAGTTGCGTCCCTTATACAAGGGGCCGTCGCAACTTCATTTTGGGATTTATTCATTTTTTTAAATATCTGATTTAAAAATATAATGGCTACATAGGTAAACTGGCGAATAATATATTGTTAAACAGTTGATACTCATATCCCACAATTTTATAATAAGATTAATAAATTTTAAAATACAAAAAAATTGTTTATATTTTTTGACACCTTCGCAAAAATTTACAATATGTACTTAGGTAAGTATTATTTTAAAACACGTTGAACTCTGGAAAGTGCTAGCTGATTATACAGCTGTATTGGTAACTAGCCAACAACCCTTTAATCTGCTTCCGTGCAGCTTATCAAACATCTTTTGTTTCACAACGACGGAATCGGCAATTTTTTAAAATATTCATTTGCTCGTGGGTCATTAATTTACTTGGGTAAGTCCTAAAACTGCATCCAGAACCACCAGACGACGGGCAGCAGCGTCTTCTCGGTTAAAGGTCGTGAGTATTCTGCGATCCCAAGCCACCTGCCTAGCGTAGTGATTATGGCAACCTACTAAGGGGGACCCACACGTCCAGCAGTGGGAAAGTCTTTTACCCGATGATGTGATTGATATCTGGAACAGTCGTTTTTTTTACAACCTTCGGTATTCTAAGCTCTAATCACAACATAGTCACGGTGAATATCCCTTGAATAAAAACCGTAGAATCTTGTAAAGTAATAAAAAAAACCGTCATATTGCGTATTTTCTTACTTGGTACACGCTTTCTGCCCTCTAAATACGGTGACAAATCAGGCCAAGGGACAGAATCTTCTTAAACGTTCAATCGGGTACTTTAGACTCAGCATGAGCGTCCTCAAGTACGCCGTCAAGCGCGAATAGCAGATGGTCCAGTCGAAATCAAGGTGAACGTTGGGTAATGCCCTAATATTATATTCTAAAGAGGACCCTAGGGTCACAAATAGCAAGTGCGTTGTAGGGTTGCCACTTTTATGTTCCAACGAAAAGTATTAAAATTATACAATCGTATTGGGGAATCCCCTTTTTTTAAATCTGTTAATGAAACAGATTTCTAGGTTGTGGACTTTTTACTCTTCGTTTCTGTCAAATAAATTATGTTGACTAACTTATAGGGTGGTTAGGATCATGCGGATTAGCTCACGCATGCGGGTTTATCCCGCACTTTAAGCTGTGGTCTCCAATTGTATGCTCTGACTTCAGGGTCAACGTTCCGATCGACGTCAATACGCCGACATCGACATGTGAAAGAGACCACAACAGTATACAAAAACAGTATTCTATTGTAAGCGGCCGACGATGTTTATATAATATGTGACCATAGCCTTACGGTACCCATCTCACGGCATCTCCAGCGGCCCGCTTGTTTGTATCACCCATCATACTAGTATGAAAGAAAGATTGCGGGTGATACGCATGCGGGTCTAATCCTCGTGCTTATCACCATATATACGTTTAGTGTCTATAAACGTCTAGCTTTAAACTGGCAAAATCTAGGCAGAACTATACTATACTTAAGGATTTTTATGTCAACGAGCGCGCATTTCTGAAAAATTAGGACTCTAATGTCCAATGTGGTCAATTTTGAAGGCTTTAGTTGACAGTTCTAAAATAATTAAAATATTGCTGTCACTTTTTTACTAGGCATGTTAGCTAAGGACAGCAATACTTTCGTTAGTTTAGAACTGTCAACTAAAACCGTCAGAATCGACATAAAAACTTAATTTTGACTATAGACAATACTTTATTTTATTTGTGACAAAAAACATAGCACACAAGAAAAACTGAAACAAAGCAACATATTTTTAAGAACAAAATTACACTTAATTGCTAGCTGACGTTGTCTTTAGCTTGCTACCGTAAAAAAGTGATTACTAACAAATTAATGTATTTTTTCAACAGCTGCATTATTTTCTAAGTAACAACAATATATAACAAAAAAATATATAGTCCTCTCAGATTACTTAACTCAGACACCGTTAGGTCTTAGATTATGTTACGACGTCTTATGTCAGCCTTAATTAAGGCTTGGGTTTCGTCTCTCCCTCGCACTTTTCATGTCTTCAGTACATCTTACGGTATACATTTTAAGATAAACATCGTTGTCCTTTATCGCTAGATTAGATAAGATACGTTTCTTTCCTATATTTGGGATTTAATAAAATATATTTCATTTTTCATATTCCAACATCACGAAGTATTTTCGTCTTGAATGTACATGAAACACAAGCATAATGATTATTCATTTATGTCTTTTGACATTCGTCTTGAAATAATGTTCTACAATAGGTGAGTTCGTCAGATTCACTTGGTAAATGGAAAAACTATTTCAAGCCAGCCCTAGAGGTCGGCACCTGTGATGTCCAACCAATTGTTACAAAATAACTAGTGCCTACACATTTGGAATATATTTTAGTTTAGCGTCACGTGAACTTGGCCCGGTTTACACCGTGTATGGGTGCACGTATGAATTCTGAATATCGAATCAGAAATAGCGACATCATGAAAAAAGTGTGTGGGAAACATTACCCAACTAACTATAGAGCAACCAAAATATTTGTAGAGCCAAACGCGAAGATAACGCGGTAGATATTACTGGGACCAGATAAATTACTGGGTATGAAGAGATGTAACATCTAATATGTCAAGGTGACGAGCGCAATGCAGTGCGGTGCAGGATTGTGTTCGCAAGTTCACAATTCTGGCACTGCTACTGTTAAAAAAATGACTGACCAAGTACAATAATTACTCGCGCGCTGAGGATCCCGTACAAGATAAAAACAAAAAACAAAACCGGTTTGCGAATTTCATTAGTTTTGTTTCTAGTTGTATTGCAGTTTATATTTTTTCTTTTTTTTATAATAATGATTAGTTAAGATACCCATCGTTATAACACTCTGTACCTACGTATAAATATCATTATTTCTATTTATAACTTAATCCAAAATTTACTAAAAGATAAATGTATCAAATTTACCGGAATCGAGTTAGCGAGCCCAAACTAATCTGGGGTAGACTGCTATTTGTTTATGATATTTCGGACCTATTAGGATGAAAGTACAGATCACAGCCTCGCGTAATCTATATCGCAAGCGAGTGAGTAGGTACACTTTACCTACTCACTCGCTTGCGATACACAGACATAATACACATCTGTATCTGTATTACAATATCAATATATATACATATATATATATACAATGTCATTATTTATATCGTCAAATTTAATTAAGAGGATCATAATGTAAAGGTATGGTATATTATACCGCGTACTTGTCAATACAAAAAGGAACACCCTTTTCCTACCTATAAAATATCGTCCGATTTCGGTAAATATTTTTTTCATGTGAGCAACATGGTCATTATTTATTTATTTTTATACTAGGCTTGTGCGTCTTACTTTTCCCAGTTTTATACAACTTTTAAAGTAATATTATTATTAGTATCTAGCTGATACCCGCTACTTCGTACACGTAGAGCCCGGCTTTGGCCTTGCTACTATGAGCCGCTCCAGGTACACATAATTTCTTCCAAATCGGTTCAGCCATTTACTCACCGTTGTCCCTGGACTACGACAAACATTTCAAAACCAAAATCAGGTAAATTTCCGCCGTTTTGCCGTTCTCGAGTTTTAAGGAGACAAACGAACAGCAAGCAATTAATTTTTATAAATAGATAGATAATATTTTATTTTTATTGATTTGTAAATACATAAATAAATTACATAAAGATCCGCAAAACTTACCTTATAAAAAAGTAAATATAATAAGGTCGAATCAAAATGAGTTCTTACCTAATAAAAAGATGTAGACTAGATGAGATAGAGTTGTTCATACATCTAGTAGCAGACGGAAAGTCGTCTCGAGGCGTCACCGCCCATTGTATGCAGATATCTTACTCCACGCCTCAACTATAATGTCATAGACCGTCATACTTCGGCTGCGGAAACGATGCTAGAATACTTAACCTAAGGCAGTGCGATGACTTAATGTTTATGACTTAACTCCATAGCAGACCTACTTGCACAAGCCAGGCCAAGTACTGGATCTGGAATGGTACAGGCAAACCACCAAAAACAAAAACGAAAACAAAACAGCAAAAAAACAAAAACAAAAACAAGTTGGTTTTGGCAAAAACGAAGGACTTTCATACAAACGTTTCCTCTCCCCCTTCCTTCCACTTTTGCCCTTAGGAATCGAATTTCGAAAAATCTTTTCTTAGTACACCCTTACGCATCGAGACGAATACACCCTCCAAATTTCAAGTCTTTACGACCAGCGGATTGCGCTGTGCGATGTCTGTCAGTCAGCCAGTTAGTAAGTCAGTCAGTCAATCAGTCAGGACAGTCTTTTATATATATATATATATATAGATAAAAAGAACGACATAAAATAATATGAATATATATAATTTTTTTTATAAACTACAACAAACTACAAAGACTACTTAGCCTACTACACAACAAAAAACAAAAGGATTGTATCCAGACCGATGAAAGTCTAGAATATAATTAATATGGTAATATACGTAAATACAAATAAGTAGAGTCTGGGTTCTTGGTCTTAAAATTGTGACCCAGTTCCATTCCGGGCTAGTTTTTACCATATCCGACCACAAAGTCACATAGCATCAGGTGGGCTATGGGCAAACAATTAGCCTAGCGACCATCAATATCTGTAAAAATAGTTGTACCACTTTTGTTTGACTTAAAATTGATGAGATAGGCAGATGGTTGAGTTCGGGGGACTATTTCTCAAGTAATCAAACATCCCTTTAAAAAAGTATACAAACATAAACCGCTCCACGTCATCGACGCCATTTAGTCTGATTTTGATACAGTTTAGATTTCAAATTATAGAATACCGACCTGAAAACGAAGTAATTATACGATGCCCAAGTGAGCTACAACATTGTCAAATAAAATACTGCCAGATACATAATGTATAAACGAATCTATTATTTTATAATACTTACGTCGTGATGAAACAGGAGTATGAGGACCACGGTGCGTTAAAATATTAATGGTCCGATAAGACGACTGGTTTTATGCATATCTACAATGATATTATATGTTTCCATATCTATGCCTATTTATAGTCTAGAATACTCTAGATTTTTAAACACGGCGTAAAATAATGCTTAAAAATATGAAGGCGATATCTATTTTACTGCTACTTTTACGCTACTAAAAAGTATAATTGATTTTGATAAAAGTAACTTTAAAAAAAACAACAAACGGCTTCAAATTATTATGGAACCAACTCGGGAGTATACCCTTACAAATAAAAAATAAAACAAAATCTGCCCCTAAAAAACGGCAAAACACAAAAAAAAACATACGTATCGAACATAGAACCTCCTCTTTTTTCGAAGTCGGTAAAAAATTTGGCTATTTAGTTAAAGGTACCATTATTATGCTTTCAAACGAAATCGCACACATCAATTTTAAAGGCATAAAAAATATTTGTAATCCAATATTTATTTTTTATTATTCTATCTAGTGCTAGAATTGTGAACTTGCCAACACAATCCTGCGCCGCACTGCACTGCGCTCGTCACCCTGTAATAAATATTAAATCTCTTCATACCCAGTTATTTCTCTGGCAACTTTGCACTTCAAACCAGAACACAGTAATGCTTGCACACTACTGCTTGGCGTTTAAATAACTGGCAAACGTGTAGATCTTCCCTAGGCGGACTCTGCAGTAGAGTCCGCTTAGATTTTATTAGAGGAGCGCACTACTTTTCGACCAAAATCCAAATTAAGGCAACCAAAGGGCGTATCATGACGCCAGTTGCGTCAACATCTCGCTAGTGGGGAAATCTGACATGAATACTTCGCTAGCCCTTACCTACGTGTCTCGATACACATCGGTAAGTATTATCTAGCAGTTATTAAACGTTATGCAAACATTCCGAGGCAGAGGTCATGTTTTAAGAGTTGATTCGATTTTGTAACTTTCAAGTATCGAGTTGTTTATCTTTAATGGTGAAATGTTATGAAAAACCTGAGTGATGTTAATTAAATGTGGTGCTGAGCAAATAGTTTATAGTGCAATCACTATATCTATGAATCTAAATCTACGCTATCTGTGTACATGTGGACCAGTAATAGGACTGAAATTACGGAAGGTTATTTCATTCACAAATGCTACGATATTTCTGAATGAAATAACCACCCGTAATTTCAGTTCAGTTCACCAATCTGCAGTACAAGGCAGGAAAGGCAGTATTACGTATCTACTATCCTCAATCCTCGTCTGTACAATAGAGACACAGATTAACGAAATCTCTACTGATTGAGACCTGATACATTGATATTTATGGATCTAAATATACGCTATCTGTGTATATCTGGTGCAATTCATAAATCGGCAGTACAAAGCAGGCAAGGCAGTATTACGTATCCACTATCCCCAATTCTCATCTGTACAGTAGAGGCACAGATAAACAAAAACTCTACTGATTGAGACCTGACAGTACAAGGCAGGCAAGATAATATTACGTATCTACTAATCCTCAATCCTCATCTGTACAGTAGAGGCACAGATAAACGAAAACTCTAATGATTGAGACCTGAGAGATTGATATCTATGGATCTAAAAGCACAGTAATAATATAACTTATTGACTGAAAGTAATATAACATATTACTGGACCAGATATGCACAGGTAGCGTGTGTATATCTGGTCCAGTAATAGAACTTATTACTGGACCAGATATACTCTAACACAGATCTATACAAAAATAGCGAATGTATATCGTAGCTATCGTAGCTAGGATAGCGTAGATTTCGATCCAAGATATCAACCTCTCAGGTCTCAATCAGTAGAGTTTTCGTTTATCTGTGCCTCTACTGTACAGATGAGGATTGAGGATTAGTAGATACGTAATACTGCCTTGCCTGCCTTGTAATGTCCTTTTATGAACCATGATTAGTGTTAAGATAATTTACTGTTAGTGTACATTAAAGATGACGTATTGTATTGTATTAAATAAAATTGACTAGTATACTCGTCGTCAGCCATAAAACGTCCACTGCTGGACGAAGGCCTACCCCTTTATAGAGGGGTGTTGCCATAATCCCCACGCTTGGCAGGCGGCTTGGGGACCGCAGAATGGTCTTCACCGTTAACCAAGACTCTACTAGTATACTCAGTTTCAGTAAAAATCTGTTAAGATTGAATAGAAATCAAGTGCCGAGGGTTCTGTACCACCACACAATATATTAATGCTATGTAAAAAAGTTTTTTTTTTAAATACGAGTTTGACTTGCACTATTTGATACCTAGCGTATCATAAGATTCTCGTTACATACATAATAAATTAAATATCTTGCATCACTGATTTGCCAAGAAAATAATGAAATTTATCAATTCGCTGGATATATTTATGTTAGGAAATCCTAAAACCTAATCAACTGAAATATTCGCAAAATGTACGCATAAACAGACAAATAATCTGACTTTAATCTTCGTAATAAATATTTATGTTAATGAGATACATAAACAAACGTGTAATTTAAATTATACAGGGTTATCGGTAAATCGACGTATTCCCGGCAGGAGTAGATAGGGGTGCTAACACAAAAGGTAAAAAAAATATATTTAAAAAAACTTAAGATGTAATAAAGTATTCCAAAATACTAAGAAGTGACAAATCTGACTAATAATTTCATTTTTTGTACATTTTTACGATTAGTGCCAAAAACACATATATTTTTTTGTAAAACTACGACAACAAAAATTTCTTATTTTTAAATACAGTGAAAATCGGATATACCTACTTCGCTTATAACGGCGAACCTGTTTTTAGCGACGACGATGTAAACTCTTGTTTGGTTTCATAGTAAGTTACTAGGGAAACATTATATCCGTTTATTACGACTCCGCTTTAAGCGGCCAACTGCTTATAGCGACCTATTTTGATGATATTCGTCCGGTTAGAACGACGGGCAGTGTTGTTTACAGAACCTGCGCAGCCGATATTATACCTCGCCGCCCCGCGTTCCGGCTTCTCCCCGTGAGCTTATACCTATCCTTATTAGCGCGCGTAAATCACAGACGACACAATGAGTTCTTGTAGGTACATTTGTGTATCTCTTTGTACATATTACAGTATACATAGAATGTTTAAGTACCATTAAAGTTATAAATGTAATTTGTATTAAATGTTTTATCTACATACATATACACGTATCTAACTACTCGTATACTATTACATAATTTATATATTAAAAACAAGCTTAAAATATCCGGCCACTTTGTGCGTCGTCCGGTTAGTAAGACGTATACCTTGGCCGGTCCCTTGAGGGTCGTTATATCCGGAGTCTACTGTATCTCAAAAACTATTAACTTTCGCCCATACATTGTGGGACTTAAATTTCATGTATGTTAGCCCGCCCTATCTGCATTCCCCGGGAATTCGTCGAGTTACCAGTAACCCTGTATACAATAAATTACTATACAGTCTCAATTGCAAATAATTGGAATTGAGGCTTATGTTTAAACTTAAAATACCGCTAAATACTCATTCTCTCTCACTCTCTCTCTCTCGCTTTCTGCTATCCTTGACATGCTTCTAGTTCTATCTTAAATTAAATTTCTAGAGTTAAAGCTCTACTAAAATAAAAACAAGTTACGAAAATTGAACAATCAAACGCTTTCTGTTTGAATTTAGGTTTATAGGCATAAGCCTTTATTAACTACAACAAACTACAAAGACTACTTAACCTACTACACAACAAAAAACAAAAGGATGCTATCTAGACCGATGAAAGTCTAGAGACAATCCAAATGCTCAAACCCACTACCAGTCAGCAGCGTACCCAGCATGCTGGCGGCAAATTTAAATTTAAATGTATTAAACTTTACTTAACTTAACTAAACTTTTTTTTGTTTTTACTGTTATTTCATTTTTATTTAAATTTATTAAATTTAGCTTGACTTTGATCACATACAACACTCTTACTTGCTGTTTTATGCTCAACGTAATCAATGTCCCAAAAGAAAAATCGTTAGTTTTTGACTCACTGCCATTATAAATTGGCCTTGCCAACCACCCGGGAGTGGTTTACCTAGTTTATTTAGTCTGTTTTTATAGTTCGTTATTCTCTATCATGATCAAAATAAAAAAGGTTATTTAAATAAATTGTTATTATTCTGAATCATTATTACGGTCATCTAAATTAAAACAACAAGTAGGTAAACAAAATGTAAATTTTGAGCTCAAAAGTATAGACATAACTTCAAAACTATACTTAGTGATTATATTTTGTACGCAATAAAAAACTCGTTATGTTCCTTAACTTTTTTAGATATTTTTACAAAGACATAGAAAATTTAAGTAAAGCCTTCAATTTTCTCACTACACTCGGCAACTGAGATAGGTACGTTTCTGCATTATGACAATTTTATCATCAATTTCCATTTTTTTATAAGTTCTTTGGATATTTTAATATCCTTTTTTTGCTATTAATTGTGCTGGTTTTAACAAATGCAGACAGAATCACTAGACACTATCTACTATCACATTTGACTACACAACGTCTATGACCTGATAAGACGTATTACTGCACTAGTTATATAAAAACCTAATTATTTGTTTACAATGCCCCCGACATGGCCGAGGCCTTAGTACAGTAAGGTTCTATAATGCTATTCACGGGTCATCTCTAAAAAATGATGCGCGATCCTTAGCCCAGGACCGAACGTAGAGAGGGGCGACTTAATAAAAAGACTGCGCGCATCGTCTCAGTACAGTCGCTCGGCGTTTCTACAACCTGTCAAAATGAGGACGCTGACGCTGACGGTGGGTTTTTATCGTAGTGACGTGAAGTGGAAAATTCGTGGTGATCGGAAAAGTGAAGTGAAAATGTTCGATAAAAGTGTTGCCTGATATTTTTGCGTTTGGTAGCTAATCGTAATTTTTTTAAACGACATTTTTATTTCGATAAATATGTGAAAAAATAAGTATGATTTAAGTAGTGTAGCTATTATAATTTAAAAAATATAACTAATTAATGAATGATTAGTTAGAATGTTTAGACGTTTAGTTCAAAGTTTTACATCCATTTTCATAGTCAAAATTATGCAAAAATAAAGTAAATTTATTTGCAAAATATATATAATTAGACACAAATAATACTTTTCGTTGTAATAATATTCATAATTATAATAAAGATACAAGTCGTGTAATAACAACTATTTAATAAATTCAGCTTAAAGTTAAAAGAGCTTGATAGTACTAAGTTATACTTAGTACTTAGTCGGATTTTGAGTCTTTTGTAGGGATGCCTTATTTTATTTTTGGTTACATTTTCCGTGAAATTATCAACTGGCTATCTTATTATGCTTAGAATAATGTGGGGTTTTAATGGGATCCCGATAGATACCCTTCGTGTGTAAGGAATCCTAAAAAAGGCAAAAACATTAGTTTAGTTATAAAAAAATTTGTTGCATAAAATTACTTGCTAGCCTATTTTAAATAAGTAGTTCCCATTAAAATTATCACATGCAAACAAATATGAGCAAATAGAAAATATTTATAAATATTTCGAATAAGAATGTTTGAACAGAGAATAACATTAAACATCATTATCACGTGAGCTGCAGTTTAACACTAAGCCTGTCAACAGTAAATAAACCATTAACATCTGTGATACAAAATAAATTGTGTGATGCCAAAATCATGTCATAAAATATTATGGCTCGCTCAAGGTGTTCTTAATTTTAAACTTGCCTTGATTGATCTGCATTAAAAAAATGCTATTTCATGTTAATATCGCGAGTTAAAAAAGAATCTAATCTTTATATTTTTGTTTACATAAACAGTCTAGCAATGTACGAGTACATCAGCTTTCAATAATATTTGTGAAATGCAGCAGTTCCATAAATTTTTTCTAGAATGAATGTAATTTTTCTATGAAACATCTGTTTTTTGCGAGTTCTGATTTGGCTCATAGTAAAGTTATTACTTTTACTATGAGTGAATACACTCAGTTATTCATTCATTCAGTGCTGAATACAATGACCTCCTTTCAGTTTATACTGTCCGCGTAACCCTGTATAAACATATAATTATACAAATAACACTATTAGTTAAAAGAGTACCTTCCTGCGTCATAATTTTTTTGTAAGTACATTTAAACCATGGATACATTTTTGTTTGTATTATAGAGTAAACTTATAATAAACGTTACTACACGATGCAGTGTTAGGTAGAGCCATGGATTTTTATTCCTTAATTGAAGAAAAGGGACACTTGTGCAACATAACAGCGTATAGCGTACGACAACATTAAAAAACTAGTCTCACTATCTAACTGTAGACGAATTAGGTATATAATTATGTACATCTTTAGGCGTCTTTGTGATACCCAATTTCAAAAATACATTGCCGTTGGTGTCTTCTGCAGTGACAACGATCTTAGCACCAGTAAATCGTAGTCAACTATCATAGTTAGTACTGAATGTAGAGAATGTTATAAAAAATCACAGAAATATAAAGATATTTATTCACGATCAAAGAAGTGTAGAGATATTTATTCACGATCAAAAATTTTAAGGTGACTATCAAAGAAAAGTATTTATTACAAATCAAAGAAATGCAAAGATATTTACTAACCATCAAAGTAGTGTAGATATATTAATACACAGTCGAAGTTTTTTTTTCAAATAGAAAACTAAACACTAACTACGTTAAAAATTTCAAATGACACACGTGACAAATGTTTGATTTTCTGAGTGTAACTGTAAGCTTCTGAAATTGGGAAAACGTTGTGTTTATATTATTCTCTTTTAATATGGGTGGAATAACGGATTTTAAGCTTAATGACGTTCTAAAAGTCCACCTTGAATCGATATATATTATAATATATACAGGGTTAGTTCTAATCAGTTAGCATCCATTTAAGCGCATATTCCGTACCTACATCAAAACAAACAACTTTTTCTATGGGGCAAACATTGAAATCGCAAAAAAATTATCAGGTGCTCCGTACAACAAGTTCATCGACATTGCAAAATGTATGGAACAGAACTAACCCTGTATATATATATATCGTCTAGCCTCTACCTAGGCTCATTTTTTTTTATATGCGCAAAAAGTGCTACCAGCCCCTGTAAACATCGCCATCAAAGGCTACGACTATATAATTTTTTATTTTTAGCATAATCTAAGTTAGCAAACTTATTAAATGTACTATTCAACTAGATACTCTTTTCTTTATACTTTGGCTGTATGTACCAACAGACTTCTAATTTTTCTTTATTATTTAATTATGTAAGTACTAGTTATGAGTTATCTCAATATAAATAAAATTAAAAAAGCTCGCATAAACTTGAAAAGTCAGCACGTTTAGTATTTCAGGTTTTTGTGGCTGATTTCGGAATCTTATAGGTAGGCCGATAGGCACATAACTTTGATGTATAACTATAGAAGGAAAAAAAGGAAAGGAAGGAAAGATTCTATGAAAAGACTCATGATCGAGTGACATTACATTTGTGTCTGAAATCATAAATTGATATCTTTTTTATTGAATAGTTTATGTAATTTCTTGTTAACAGCTATGGGTGGTGCTAGCTTTCGCAGCATCGCTGGCAGTGCCGATCCAGGACCTTGCAAAGGATGTTGAGTTATCCAGGGAGAAACGCTCTCCGGGAGGCTGGCACTCGCCGCCAGAAGGTGTCTGGAAAAAGAAACTTGTCTGGAAAGATGAATGGCAAAAGGCATGGAAAACAGAAAAGAAAGTTTACTGGAAAACTGAATGGGTGAAAGAAAAAGTACCAGCTTGGAAGACTGAGCAAGTACAACAGTGGAAGGAAGAACAGGTCTGTGGGGTTCAGTTACCACTATGTAAAGGTCACCGTATCTGCATGTATGCATAGTATCACTATCACTAGTATCACTAGTATCATAATTAATAGTATCCTAATCATAATTAGTTGGTTTTTTACAAACGAGTAGACGAATATAAGCCCTCGATTTTGTCTCGGGCTTACCATAGTTACGAGTTTGTAGAAACCAACTCCGCACGTGTGCCATACAAAATTTTACAACACGTTTGCGAGAAAACCGTAATAATTAAACAAATTTTATTATTTTGTTCATTTACATCAGACAGAAAGTCGGAACTTAATACTTGAAACTGGCAAAAGCACAAAGTGCAATGCCATAACGAGGAAAGAAGAAAAAAATCTTTGATGTATCTAATATGAAAATGTCGCGAATTAGCATATGGCGCTCTGTGCGCGTGGTGAAAATTAGAACTACATCTTACGTCGCATTTTCTATTTAGTATTAAAGTGTATTTTATTTTCTATTCAGTATTGAGCAAAAGCGCTTCCAAGGAGGTTCGATCATTCAGCTTATTTATTCTCGTAATGTGAAACTTCTTTTAGTGGAATTCTTATATATTTTTATTAAAAAAATAAAAGTAACGTAAATGCATTGAGCTAATATCTAAAGAGTCACAATATCTAGGTGAAAACAGTCAAAAAGCGTCCGTGTGCCGTCGTACATACCTATACGTGAATTATATAGTTCACAATTGTTCGAATTTAAACGTTATGTCGCTTGCATAGGCACGCACGCCCGGCGCCCGCAGGATACGCACGGCGCTATATAACTAGGCATGCGGTAAAATAGGTTTACCGCACGCCTAGCTATTTTGCCGCACGCCTTGTTATATGGTGCATAATGTTCAACTTTCGAACGATTTAAACAGGCTTCTTAAATGCATTTTTCGAGCAAATATTTTGTCAATAACTATTATGATGTCCACACAGGTCCCAGCCTGGAAAATTGTCCAAAAACCGATTTGGAAAGAAGTACAAGTACCAATATGGAAGGAAGTGAATGTACAAGACTGGAAAAAGGTATTAAAAACATAAATAGTTATTAGTAACCAACAAACAACTTCTTTAACTTAAACTTTTCTTTAACAATTTTGATTTTAAGGTTTTTAGTCCATTGAACGAGGCGATTCTTTGTATAGACACCCAACCAATCAATAATTCCTCTGCCGCTGATTTTTTGCAGTGAGTTAAAGTAATGCCAGTAGGCAAAGTAGTTATTTATAGCTAAACATGGCAATCACTTCTCACTCTCGGTGTAAAATTGCTCAGTCCAAAGTTCCTTCAGTATATGGTATTATATATTAATATTTATATGTATGAATCGTTATCTAGGAATATTTCGATTCGGGAGAGGCAGGAACTTAAAAATACATATTTTGTATAATAACTTGTTCCGAAAAATGTCTCCGTCTAATTTTCCGCTTTGTACCTACGTTTTAATATCATAAGATGTATAGCTTTGCACAATTATCAGAAGATTTGACTTTTCTATCATATCTTATGGTTTTAGGCGATACTGCAAAGGAATTACTGCAGCAGAGGAATTACTGCTATAGTCAAACCCCTTATTCATTGGACTATTTTAAAATGCGCAAGAATAAACAGGTGTTTCGTACATTTAAGCATGAGTAAATGATCATGTTTTAAGGAACTGTGTTTCTCTCGCTGGTGTTACGCTGATATGACGGAAGAAGTTTGTAGGGACCGTGACGATATAAATTAAGAATAAAATTATGTGATTCTCCTAGTTAACTCTATGCTTTTCTCCACGCTATTTTATAGGTTTGGAAGCCCGTGTGGAAAGAGATCAAAGTTCCTGTGCAAAAGGAGATACAAGTTCCAGAATGGAAACAAAACTTTCTGCCCGCCTGGGTGAAGGAAGGAGTCCCTGGTGAGAAATACCTTGGGAAGGACGACCATGGCTGGGAATACACAAGCCACGACCTCTGGCGGAAGAAGATGATCTGGAAGCCGGTGTGGAAGAAGGTCAATATCCATCTTGTATAACTAAGACTTACTTACGATTATCTGCCGTTCCCGGATTCGTCTTTATTATGGTAACATGCAACGGGCTTGGATAAGTCCTAAAACTGCATCCAGAACCTCCGGTCGGTCGATTTTTGGGCATCCCCGCATTCTTCAGACTAGTTCCCAATTTGTGTAGCATAGTAGTCTACTGGTCAGCAGCATGGAGCCTCATTCCACTGCCGTTTTCCCACCATATCGCCCAACTCAAACCTACAAAATAATAACAAAATCAAATAGTCAAAAAACAAAGTAATCTGCATTAGGTCACACAAATTTTGCATTTAAAAGCTTTGTGTATTTTCAGGTTTGGAGGACAGAGCATAAACAGGAATGGGTCACTGAGAAAAAACTTGAATGGAAAGAGGATTGGAAGCAAATATGGCGAAAAGAAAAGAAACAAGAATGGGTCACGGAAAAGAAGCAAGCTTGGGTAGATGAGAAAGTGCAAGTATGGAAGACCGTCAAAAAAGAAGTTTGGGTACCAGTTCAAAAGAAAATATGGGTAGAGAAATCAAAAGAAGTTCAAGTGCCTTTAGTGAAGACCATTGAAGTACCAGTATGGAAAAAGGTGTCTAAGCCTGTTTGGGAGAAGGTATGGGTACAACATGAACACCATGGCTGGGACTAACTCGGTACGGACACATTCCGCTGTATATAATTATAGTTAAACGTCATAGTCATTTTGTTAACTATTTGTTACCGAACAATATCAAGATTAAATTCTTTTGAATTTAATTAGTAAATAGCGTTACGATAATACTCAAGATTACCAGTTACATCACTAGGTAAGTGGAAAGTTGGGCGTACGCGAATGCGAATGCTTTTCTAGCTATGGAGACTGTTTAAATTAATTGTATGCTTAGAAAGCTCATTCACACTTAGGATGAACCTTTGACTTCAAAGTCGAATATTTTACTCCATTATCAACTCTTAGGCATTCTGTGAGATACAGATTGTCTGAGATTTTTTATTATTTAAATCTATAAAAGTGAAATGAGCTCGATAAGTGTAACGTGTTCGGCTTTGCGTACGCCAAGAAGCGAATTTTTATAGATTATTTTATTATCTGTAGCCACAATGACTTTTATTCATATATTTTTTAAATTCATTTCTTATCGCAAAACAATTGTTTCTGAGATGTTCGCTAATTGCCTAGAACAATGGATGAAACATCCCACGGAAGCTTCAGGTTTTGTATTCGACTACATCGAGGAAGTACAAATAAATTTACAAATGGATTTTGTGAATTGAGGGACCAAAAATTTATATATTGAATTTAATAAATTCGAATTTGAGGCTAGATATTGTTGTCGTCTGTTCAAAGACGGCATTTATGTTTTTTACCAACTTTTAGAGTTTTGTTCTGGTGAACATTTTGATACTTTGAAGGCAACAGACATAATACTAAGTTTCAGATGTCAACTAGTGTTATTAATTAATTGTCTATAATACCAGAAAGACTTGAAGATAACAAAAGGATCACCAGCAATTTGATTTATATGAACTAACAAAAACAGTTATGAAAGCTCGATACTTTCGAATCTCACTTGATAAAGTCTTTTTAAAAGCCAAAATTTGCATATTTTTTTTATATATTCTATGCGAACTTATTCCTTGTATAGTCTGTGGAGCAGGATCGCTTATTTTTCCACAATAGTTGATAACTTAATGTAGCAGAGCTACATTTATGCGCTATTGTATCTTTAATGTTGTGAGATTGTTAAACAAAAACACATAATGCTTAAAAGTATATAAAAAGGTTCTTTTAAATATATTTTGTTAGTTTATATGGATCATTAATGAGACTCGTGTTTAACGAACGACGGGCGCCCGTCCGTTGGAAAGTACAAGTTTGTTTTTAATATTTTAAGTTTAAGCAATAAATATAATAATAAATTAGGCTTTTATTTTAAAGTAAAATAATTTCAAACTGACCCTTACTACACTTGAATTTCCCAGCACCTAGGCACTAGGCCTAGCCCAGCCAATGCAGCGAGCACGCGTCCTTTCTCAAAACAGGATGCTTCCAGTTATGGTGACATAAACATTCAGGCCTCGTTGTGCTCACTAAGAGTGGCTAGCACCCTTTTGGATATGTAAACGTAGAATTGATATCGAATTGAACGTATAAACTGATTGTATTCGAATACAATGAAAACCATTCTAAACCCGGCTTTTGTAAATCAATTAGGTATCTGCATTTTCGTGAATAAGGTTTGCGATTTACATCATCGAAATAAAACGAGGTCTAAGATTGCCACTTCCCTACAAATTCTGTATGGACTACTCCACTCTTGTAAATAATGAGATTGCATTCATATAGGTCTAGTCGGTACTGTAAGTATGTATAGGTATCCACATAACGTGCATGCACGGCGGATAACGTTATTATAGAAACCTATCTAAACCTAAGTTAAGCATAAGCAGTTTTACCTACAAATTTCCAGGTTCCTCATTTTCTGGATTTAAATATGTACGTAGGTAAGTAATTGGGTATTCGATGTACAATGACTCCTTGTCAAGCTTTCCAAAGCTGACACAAACAAGCAACGATTTTTTTTTGTGGAATTAAAATTCATTGATTAAAGTTAAAATACATTATTTTACAAGAAAAATGTACTTACATGCAGCGACGGTGATAATGGAATGGACGGGCCCAGCCCGTGCAAATCTATCAAAATTAACAAGACAACACAATAAAGCTTACCTAGCTAAAAGTATGCATATTACATATGCCGGAAAAAAGAGATAGCGAATCTAATTACTGCATGACAAAAAGAGAACACATGTACATGTATTAGAAGTTTGTATTGTCGTATCGTACGGCTCGCATTACGCAAAGGCAGAGTATGACTGAAGCGAGTGGAGAGCCGGCGCTCAACATAGATTCTAAAAAACCGTGCGCTTATTTCCCGTCCATTCATTTTATTACATGACGTCTAAATAGCCATACCTAGGTAACCACCAAAGTGTATGTGGCAACGCCGTCACTAATGTATTTATAACGGACTTAAAAAAAAAGGAGGAGGTTCTCAATTCGACTGTATGATTTTATTGTTGCTTTTTTTGGTAAATAGTTTAGAGTATAAGGAATTATTTTTGTATGTTTTAACTACCTACTACTATTTATAAAACCTTAACTTAAGTAAGTTGAATGCAAAAGATTGACAGAATAGATCTGTGACACCTCTGATGTCAGACAAATACCTACTTGTAGAGTGTATCGACTCTTTCTCGTGATCGCAAACCATCGGGCGGCATGTCTGCTCGTTTGCCATATACGAGTATATCACAAAACACGTACAACTTCATCGTCAACACCATCTGAATCCACTGGTAGACATTATATACATAGGTCCTCTTCTAATGCACGCGACTTAGCCCAATCACCTAGGTGCAATAAGTCCGAGGTGAAATAAAGATACTTTAATTGTGATACGTGAAATCACCCAGGTGAACAAAGTGGAATAAACCAATGGAGGATACATTGATCACATATCTGCTTGTGCTTAGTCCTATCGGCTTTTCGTTTCCAAACCAACCTCGGCCCATTACCTGTATTCTATGTCGTCGCACGTTCGAGTCTCTGTGCGTCCTACACATTTGGTAGTCCTACACGTTTGGTTCGGTAATACAGAATGTCTAACTTACCGTTAATTAATGCAGCCTCCGATAGTTAATAAATAAGTATCTGCGCACAGCACTAAAATAATTCTAGAATTGGTATTATGTACTTAACAAAATAAACTTGCATCGAGCCCATTTTTTGTGGCGATGATTATTTTTGTAGGAAGTCAGACAGTAATTTTATTCTCTGTTATAATACAATAGAAGGAAACGATTCAGTATAATTTTTATGTATCACTATTATATTCTCAGAGATACAATCTTTATGTCTGGAACCTTGCTTCTCTAATGAAATTATTCTTAGTAAGATATACGTTTTTTTTTTCGAATACACTTCATTATAAAGAATTTTATGATAGCTTATATTTTTTGTAGCAATAGGACTCTATTGCAGATCCCTCCTGGGGAAGAACCACCACACCTTTGCCAGTTATTCAACCACCAAGCAGTAGTGTAGCATTAATGAGTTTAGTTTGAAGGACAATGCTATCGACCTAACAGGGCGAGACTTGACAATGATATGCATAGAGTAAGTAAATACTTGATGATATGTTCAATATTATTGACAGGGAGGACTTATGAGGGTGAAGCTTTGATGAGAGAGAGGATCGAAATCCTCCAAGGGGTGAAGTGGGGGATGACATTTTGTATATTCATTGTTTATTAAGTTATATTAAAGGAAATTGGTATATATTTGGATAGACCTAACAAAAACAATCATATTTTTGCCAGGGTTGATCTAAAGGGGGTTAAAAATTAAATGTATAACCGGTAGTAGGACGGCCATTTTCCGTACGCGGACGGAGTTGCGGGGCGACTTAGAGTCCCGTATAAATAAAGGAAAAAAAAAAGTCTGTTTCCTATTTCAATGAGCAATAAATTTGTAGGTATTGTATTGCTACACAGTAGAATGCGCTTCCCGGGAAGTGTTTTCGGATAGATATCTACAATCTGGGTGTCTTCAAGCCGCGAATGAATCGGTTTCTTCTAAGCAATCGTGCTCCATCGTAGATCAAATGCATATTTACAAATAAAAAAACTATTAGTACAGCTGCTGTACTAATTTCTAAACTTTTGTACTAATACGCCGTCAAAAATTCAAACGCATACAGCGTACTAGCAACTGTTATTTAGTCTGTGATTTCGGTACGTGCCGTTGTTGATTGTATAATATGGGAGTAGGTACCTATATATAGGTAGGTGTTTATTACATATCATTATAGTCTTGTAACACTCCATTTCTATGATTAACAAGGTGGTCATAATCGTAGACCGTGGGAATGAGAAATGGCAGTCCATGCAGAATTATCATGAGAATGAAAAGTGATATAGCACACTATGTTTTATTTATGAATGTTTGACTTGCGTAGACCATGTTAGATCATTCGTGTCGAATGACTTATTGTTATCTTTTTTAGGATTAAAAAAATACTTATGACCATGGGGGCGGGGAGGGGATAATAGGTCATTAAAACGGCACAATGCCAACGGGATATACGGCGTAGGTACAGCAGGGTCTTACGCATTCTACAACTCATCATGTAGGTACTCCGAGCTTTAGATAAAGTCGTGATGGAATAGTTGTTCAAATCTAAATGCGTGCAATATGATCAAACAACCTCTATTAGTCAGTTGGATTCGCGCTTTCACCATTCATTTGCTGAGCTTTGGCCGACAGTGATAAATGTTAGTGAATAAGGTTAGGCGGATTGATTGTATTCATCGACTTGTGTTTATACTTACTAGGTACTTATAGGAAAATTTGAATTCGGATGTTTTCTTCTTGGACCTGGGTATGACCTAAAACTGCATCCAGAACCACCGGAGGACTGGCAGGAGCATCCTTTAGGTTTACGGTGGTGGGCACCGTTAACCGAGAGGATGCTCCTGCGATCTGCGATCCCCAAGCCGCCTGCCATGCTTGGGGATTATGGAAAGCCCCCCCCCCCCCCCCCTTTAAGGGAGTAGTACTCTCCAAGCTTGCAACCCTGTATAGAGCTATATTTTTATGCAAAACTAAATCTAATGTAATGACATTCTCGTCGAGAGAACCTGAAATCCTATAACCAGACAAATTTACTAAGGCGCGAGCGTCATTATACGCTATAAAATACCTAGAGCCAGCGACAATGATAAGATGAATGGTACGACACAACAATACCAACTTCTAATACATGTACATGGTGTTCTCTTTTTGTCATGCAGTAATTAGATTCGCTATCTTTATTTTCCGGCAAATGTAATATGCACATTTTAGCTAGGTATGCTTGATTGTGTTGTCTTGTTAATTTTGATTGATTTGCAAGCGCTGGGCCCGTCCATTCCATTATCACAGTCGCTGCCTAGAGCACAGAATAAATAATAGTACTACGTACTATAGTCTCAGCGTGTATCAGCAAGAAGGTGCAGCTGGCATCAGACAGACAAAAAATTGATAGTAACTTGTAATTTTGGTACCTACCTAATTACCTACTAATGAATTTGAATTCCATCAGCCTCGTAAGTTTCAAACTCGATTCTCTAGAAACAATGTAGGTAGGTAGGTCGCTAGTTACGAGTATATAGGTACTAAGTATGCGCGCATGCAAATGTCTTTATCTTGTGCATCTCGTACTGAGATAACAAAACAATGGTCTGGAGTTTCCTGCAGAAACGTTAGCCACCTTGAATTAAATTGAATAAAATTCCGAATAGGTACCTACCTACAACAGAAGAAAATAATCATGAAAAACACCCTCTTGCCCGCGGAAAAGAAAAGGTACCTAAGTTATAAAGTAAATACTCTCGCGGCGTTGCCCGAACTACAGAATAAATCATACTACCTACAACTATTGAACTAGGTACACAGGTACCTAATCAGGGATAATTTTATATTTTTTTCTCTCAGAGTTAGCATTTTTTTGGGCAGGACCACCACTATATGGCCCTCTCCTTCTGGCTTCAGCTAGTCTGCGTGTCTTAAACTTGAAGGCCACAGCCGTAGCAGCTTGGACTTTTGGACCAACTAGGTAACACCCTAGTTGTCCAAAAGTCCAACTTAGCCTTAAAACTTCAGTTAGGCAGTTAGCTAGGTAGGTATATTAGCTTGCAGTGTTACGATCGGAAATCAATTATGTTAAGGTAGGTATAAAGTTAAAGAAACACTTTGATTAGGTAACCACAGGGCTGTAGCCAGAGGGGGGGGAGGGGGCACTGAGGGGTAATACCCTACCTTAAAAGATACCATCAGAACTATTAATAAGCAAAATACTGTGAAGAGCCCTACCTGTTACAACAGCTGCCCTACCTTAAATTCAGGTCTAGCTACGGCCCTGGGTAACCAGCTGCTGATTCTTCCAAGAGAAATTGTCTCCAGCATTTTTTTTCCCAAATCTATCGTTATGTTATTGATATAACTAGCAGTACCTGCGACTTCGCTCTCGTGAACAAAATAGTTTTATGCGCATGACCTTATTTTACCTAAATAACAAAGTAACGTTTAGAGGGTTTAAATTTGGCTGATCATTTGTAACGATATCTTCGTGCATAACAATAATGTTGTATCTCGCACCATCTTACACTGGGACCTCTCTAAAGATAGATACTTCATTATGAGGGAATGCATGCAGTCTTATGTTGTATTTTCTAGATTATCAGTACGTATTCTAGGTCGGGTAGATGGGGGTTCGTATTGGTTCCGTGGCGACAAATGGCCCGCGCACGCAACCAAGAGGTGTCACGATTTGGAATTCATCAATGTGACCACAGAGCCTAATAAGCCAAGTAGCCTAATTCGGGACCGCTGGACTTCAAATCGTGAGGTCACGAATTCAAATCCCGGGCCCGAACTAAATGATCTCTTTGGCGTTCATGTTAATGTATATTGTGTGAATCCACTAACCCGCAATTGGGCCAACGTAGTGGGTAAATGGCTTATTCGCCTTTCGAGTATAGACCTAAGTCCAGCAATGGACACGAAACAACTATAAGATTGAGAAATGAAAGGATTTAAACCCATCACTACGGCTTTTATCTGGCAGCACTTTTTGAAAAAGCGAATCAAAGAGTAATAAGAGTTTTGGCGGGAACACGGAAAAATCATGTCGTTGCATTCTATTATTTTCTTAAACTTGTGTTTTATCGCGAATTAATGATTAAAAATGGTGGTGTTTTATTCATTGAATGTTGAATTACGTGCACGAGTGTCGGCAAGTGATATAATGTGGTGAAACATGTCTTTTCGTGTTGTTTTCAAAACTCCGTAGAAGCTCACAGTAAAGTCGCCACAACTTTACTAGGGCATGTCCTTGACTCGACTATGACTAATTTCGTGTGACTAACTGTTATTTCATGACATATTTGACTAGATTTTAATATAAAAACTTGAGAATTCATAAACTTGACACTGGCAAAATGCACAACGTGCGATGCCAAAAACTAAGAGAAAAAAAGCCTTAGAGACTAAAAAAATTAAAATGTTGCATTGACATTGACAGTCCGTTTGTGATAAATTTAGCGACATTTGCTACGGTCGGGTTGGCAGCACTGATCATTGCCATTGCCATTGGAAGTTTTGGCGGGAACGCGAGAAAATCATGTCGCTGGATTGTATTATTTTCCAAAACTTGTGTTTTTTCGAGTGTTAATGCATAAAAATGGTGGCGTTTTATTCATTAAGTGCTGATTTACGAGCAAGAGTGTGGGCAAGTGATATAATGTAGTGAAACGTGTCTTTCCAAAACTCCGAAGAAGCTTGTAGTAAAGTTGCCACGACTTTACTAGGGCATGATTGGACTTGACTATGACTTACTGTTTCTGACTTGGACTGTGACTATGACACATTTAACTGCAGAAAGTAGGATCGATGAAGAAATATGTATTCGGCTGAAGGACTAGTATCCATGGCCAGGAATTATTAAAAACAACTAAACCATTGCCATTGATGCCATTGTCAAACAAACGAAATGAAAATTGACAATCGATTCAATTCAATTTGTTTTTGTCTGTTCGAATTCAATAATACTCCTTTGATCTACAAATATAAGCTTTTCATTTCGATAAATCAGGGTTAATGAATTAACAGCTATAATGCAGCCCCTTTATTCTGTGGGTAAGTTTTATTTACATACTTACTCGATTCGAACACCTACCTACTAAGTTGATATCTAGCATTCTGTAATAATAACCTACTTTATTTTCCTCCCAGTTTAGGTACTGATTCAGGACTAGTCATGTTCATATTTCCATATTTACTCACTACCTAGGTAAATGATTTTGTAGATACTTAGTATGTACTCACTGTCACTTCAACTCGGGGTCATTCAACTTTTTCCAATGATAATGGTTGTACTCAATATTGTGGTGATATCTACCTTATTTACACTTATTTAAACTCGATCAAAGACGATATCCGCATTGCATTGTCATTTAGCCTCTAATCAGGGCAAAGCCTACACAAACAAACTCAAAATATATGGTATTACAATTAGATAAGGGTACAGGCAGTGACGGTGATAATGGAATGGAAAGTACTCAAACAGAGAACACATGTACAGTTTGTATTGTCGTATCGTATGGCTTGCATGCTCCAAAGACAAAGTATGACTGATGAGAGAGGAGAGCTGGCGCTCAACATATTTATAGTCTTCAAAATCCGTGAGCTTATTTCTCGTCCATTCATTTTATCTTTGTCGCTGGGTACAGGTCTATTATTACCTATTTATGGGCTGTTTACTGTGATGAACAACCATGACAGTTTAAAACAGTGTTTTAGGTTGTATTTAATATCATAACATAGAAAGAGCCACTCTTCAACGGCAGCGCCACATACTTTTGCCCCATACTTTTTATTTAGCTGTTGATTAGTTGAGATTGAATTGGTCGATTCCTACTTAGATTTTAGCATTACTACAGCTGGCAGTGTGAGCAAACTTTAGTGTTTTTAAAACCAAAACATGACACAGTAATATATTCTGCCAAAGTTGGTATATAGGGTTGAAAATGGGGCAGAAGTTTTTATCAAAATTTCTTTAATTTCCGATTTACATTCATAAAACTGTTAATAATTATACAATATATAATAAGATATTGTCGTCGTCAGCCATAAGATGTCCACTGCTGAACGAAGGCCTCCCAATAGAGGGGTGTTGCCATAATTCCCATGCTTAGCAGGCGGCTTGGGGATCGCAGAATGCTCACCGCTATTAACCAAATAATTAGATATACTTATGTTTAAAAAAAAAGATATAAAAGTATCTTTGAATTGAATGAATAATTACCTTGAATTTATCGGGTAATGTAGCCATCCACAACGTGGCTATCAGTGAGCTCGGATCTAGATTACTATCTAGAATAAATGTGCAAGTTTGTATTTTGAACTGACTTCAAAAAAGAGGAGTGGTAAACCAGCACGCTTGCTCACATTAGCAGTAGAATTATCCTTGTGAACAAAATCCTGCACCGCACATCACTGCTGGTATAATAAATATATTATAAGCCTGAATTACACTACAACAACGATTGAATCAAATGAACTGGAACAGTTATCTGAATGTGCAATTTGATATGTCAGATAAAACTTATTATTTGCCTGACATCTGGCAAATAAAATTATGAAAAACGTATTCTGGGCCCCAATTTTAGACAAACATTTCGGCTTATGTTCTGACTAGACTGACTCAGACATCAGCCCTAGTGTTTGCGACGGGTACTTTTGTCAGCTGTTTAACCCGCCATGCAACAAGCCCCACGATCTGAAAAGTGTGCATAGCGCCAGTTCACCGTGTTTTTTTTTTAACTGCTAGGAGTTATGGATGTCTAACTTTTGATAAATACTGAAATCATAATGTATTCGCTATTCATAACAAAAATTACAGAAACTTTGTATACAGACTAATTAGCTTTGCAAATAGCGCTGGTCGTCTATGATCACCATTATGATATCAAATTTCTTTAGAATTTTGTTCTTTAGAAGCTATACATAATCGCGCCACAGATTAAGCAGTAGGCAACTAGTACAAAAATTACACCATGCGGTACCAGGGCATGTTCACTCCTCTAGAAAACGCATCTTATATATCTATCTATAAAAGGCTCTGTCCTGACTGATTGACTGACTGACTGACAGACAATGCACAGCCCAAACCCCTGGTTGTAGACTTGAAATTTGGAGGGTGTATTCGTCTCGATGCGTATTCGACCCCTAAGGGGGGGAAAAAGGGGAGAAACGTTTGTATGAAAGTCCTTTGTTTTTGGATTTTTAGTCACGAAAATTTGTATTTGGATAGTTCATTTATTTGACAGGGAAGTTTTAAGGGGGAAAGGGGGGGGGGTGGAATGTTGTATAGAAAGTTCTTTGTTTTCGAAGTTATAGTGATGAAAAATTTATACTAGGGTTAAAAAACGTGGTGAATTTTGGGAGCGGCCCGATTTTCTTTCGTACGCGGACGAAGTCGCAGGTGACCTCTAGTCATACATATAATAGGCTTGCGTTTGACTGCCAACTCACCCGATGTTAAACAAAGATGCAGTCTAAGATGGAGCAAGCTTGCCTAGAAGAAACCGATTCACTCTCGATTAAATTAAAATTATTCAAACTACAACAATGTGTGATATTCAGTGCAAGCAATAAAGAACTGACATTGGTATTTAAAAACGATTGGGTATTAGAATCAGGGCCATATCAAAATGATACAATAACAAAATGTTTATGTGCCCTGTCTAACATTTATCCGAACCAGACATTCAATATTAATCATTGTTAAGGCCGGAGTACACTTGCTTGTAAAACGGAGCAGTAGCTAGCATTCCAATTAATGGCATTTGCAAGTAAGTGGCATGCCGTGGATACATTTGCAAGTTAAATCTGCATGTAATTTGTATTCTTGCTTGCCAGTAACTTTAAAAGCCCTTGCCGGTTTTGCAGCTCCAGCGACCTCTCCCTCATATTGCATGCCAGTTGCTGACCAAATATCAAATGTTGCGCTATCCTTGAAATGTCCAATTGATTACTAGACGAATGGTGGGCGTTGCCTACCCCCCAGCTACGCCTATACATACCAGTCAGTGTATACACAAACATAACAATAGGTCGCTCGTATGAGGAGCTAAGCAAGTGAGCCAGCTACAGGCAAGTGTATTCCCGCCTTTATTCATCATTCGACGTTCATCATTTCATTGAAAAAGTGTCTTTGTACAATGCCTTAATCGGTCATGGGGGAAATAGAACTGTTTCCTTTCAACCGTAAGTTATTTGAATTTAATCACTATCAATAATACTATGAAAGAGAAAGTTTTTTTTTGTGTGTGTTTTCATTCCCATGCGACTTTGTTTAAACCTTTTGTATGAAATTGGGGGGCATAATAACATGTTTTATTTTTAATTAAGTAGTTTAAATCCATAGAAGGAATAAAATGCAGTCATGATGTCTATTATGTGATAAAAAATCGTTTCAGAGTTTTTTAATAAGAATGTTTTCTTAATTAGAATTAATCACTACATAAACATTATATTTTGACTGCCTAAAATCTATGTATATCAAAAGTACTATATTTAGAATGATAGTTTGTTAAATTATGATGATGAAATAGGAAAGATGACTGTTTTTTTTTTATTGTCCTATTAAAATGTGGCCCATAAATATAGCTGATTAATAAAAAGAAAATGAAAATCTGATCAAAAATAAGCTACTTATAAGCATTTTAATATCATGCTAGACAGAGAGGCGAAACTGCAAATCGTGACGTCACTTCTCTGTACGCAATATAAAATCTATTCTGACAAGTAAGGCGTGACGTCATTTTTTGTTTTGTGGTTAAGGGACAGAGTGGTCTCTACCAAAAACTTTAAATGCTTATATATATAAGAATAAATTACCGATTAAAATTATGTTTTCAATAAACATATTATATTTACTTAAGTACTTCATTAAAGCTATTGCTTTCAACTATTTAAACATCAGTCATCTACCCTAATAGGGTAGATGAAAGAAAGTAGAGAAGATGAAATTCAAACAGCAAAAAAAATATACAATAAAAAATGGTTCCTTATGATAGTAAGCAAAAATGGGAGCGCACCCACGCTATAAGTATTATTAAAAATTATTCATTCCTCTGTTATCAGTGCTTGGCGTGGTTATTTTTCCCTTTGTGTGAAACTTGCTGGCTTTGTTAGTTATCTTTTATAGCAAATGGTGCTGTGACGGAATGGTGTTTAATAAATGTAGCTCTGAGATATGTAGTTTTTTAGTGGTCTTTAGTTGAAGTGTATGTAGTTATTTAGTGGTCTTTAGTTTTCCTCATAAAGATTTTTTTTTCTAAGAGATATATTACAGTCTCGTTTATTCAGGTTGAGAATGTGAATGACGTGTGAAGTGGGTGTAGCACGTGTTTGTTAATTTAAACGGGAGTAATTGCTTATAAGGCTTTGAGGGGGAGGCTTTCGTCCAGCAGTGGACGTTTTAAGGCTGACGACGAATTGCTTATAAAAAAATTTACAAAAATCGGGGAATGTACAAAAAATACCTTATACAGCTGTTATAAAGCAATAAAGCAGTTGAGTTGAGTGACAGTTTATACTACTCGTGTGCTAGTTGGGAGGAAACCACAGAAAAGCGAAAGCCCTACGAGGAAACCACTTGGTGTCATATTTTTATGTAACCACTTAAAAATAAAATAAAAATAGGGGAATGTACAATAAACTCCCTTAAACAGCTGTTATAAAGCAATAAAGCAGTTGAGTGACAGCTTACACTACTTGTATGCTAGTTTTCTCTGGGAGGAAATCACTTGGTGCCATATTTTTATAACATTATTTTTTTCGTAGTTGTTGACATCGCTCGTTGTACATTCTACCAGTGTCAAGTTTATGAATTTTCAACTTTTTATATTAACATCAATTCAAATATGTCATGTAATCACAGTTAGTCATAGTCGAGTCCAAGTCATGCCCTAGTAAAGTTGTGGTGACTTTACTGAGATGATGTCTACGGATTTTGAAAACAACACGAAAAGACATGTTTCACCACATTATATCACTTGCCCACACTCGTGTATGTAATTCAACACTCAATGAATAAAACACCACCATTTTTAATCATTAAATCGCGAAAAAGAACTATTTTATGAAAATAATAGAATGCAACGACATCGTTTTTTCCGTGTCCCCGCCAAAACTCTCTTTTTATAACTTATTATAAACTAAATTGCAGACCATGAAACGAGACAGAACGCCCATCGGTCGGAGAACAACAGCCCTAATGTTAGGGAGGAGACTCCGCTCCTACACCGGTTTCCTCAGAGGGAAGTGCAGCGAAATCCCTTCATGATGATCGCAGTCAGTATGCTGATCCTCTTACTGATAACCGGAGTCATCATCGGTATCTATCTGCTGGTTCTGCAGAGTAATTCCGGTTAGTCATTTTGAAATCACACTCATATTATACGAGTTTATGAGTCTGTGTGTACGTATCACTTGTTCACGAGATATAAATGCGAGTGCTCGTGTACGGTTATTACGGGTGCCCTTTGATAATTTCCTCCTTTTTTTAGCATTAATTTTCCTGAAATGTTTTGGGTTAGTATTAGAATTCCTAGATCGCAAAATAACTTCATGCCACTTAGGCCTTTTGGCCATTGGGCTTTTTGTAGTGATAGGACTCCAGAAGTACCACACCTTTGTCAGTTATTCAACCGCCAAGCAGTAGTGTGCAAGCATTACTGTGTTCCGGTTTAAAGGCCAATGTTACCAGAGAAATTACTCGGTATGACGAGATTTAACATCTAATATTTCAGGGTGACGAGCGCAGTGCAGTGCGGCGCAGGATTGTGTTCGCAAGTTCACAATTCTGGCACTGCTACTGTTTAGTGGCAGGAGTGACGCTTACCACCAGGCGAACGTCTTGCTCGTCACGTCACTAGAACGTATTTAAAAAAAAGGCCATATTTTTCAAAATATCCGGGTCGAAATTTGACTTAATCTCATCTGTCACATCTCAATATGTCCAATTCGCAATATGACCACATCGCTATTCACGGCTTTACCTAAAAAAACTTTTCAACCGTTAGTCACTGCTTAAGATGCTCTGCCATCTCTCTGATGTGAAGTTGCACGTGTTGGAAAAGGACAGAGAAGTTTAAGCAGTGACTAAGAGAATCGAGATTATTTTAGGTAAGGCCGTAAAGGTTCAACAATTTATACTGAAGGGTATGTAATGTATACTCAACATTATGAACAATTTGTACTATGGGGCCAAACTCAAAATCGCTAAAATACAGCTGTTCCATACATTTTGTCCAAGGTCAATTAAATTTTTGTATGGAACAGCTGATGTTTCTTTTCGTGATTTCGAGGCTGGCTCCATAGTAAAAGTTGTTCATAATGATGAGTACATACATTACATACCCTTCAGTATTGTTGTACCTTTTTGTTACATGTTCCTGTGTTTAGGTTTAATTATTATTTGGACTTAGAATGTTTACGGTTAATTGTGATAAGCAGAATTGGTGTGATTTTTTGCATAAGTACGGAACCTTTGTTACGCGAGTTCGACTCACACTTGACGGCTTTATTTTTTATAGATTATTTATTAATCACTTTTATTTGTTACTTCCATTGGAGCTGCTAGAGATCACGTAATAGTTATCTAAATCTGGGTACTTGAATGTAATTCATATTACTTCAATGAACGATTGATTTCTCAAATTCGTAATCACGATAGATAAGCTGATATCGGTTGGTATGACATTTAAAAAAAAACAAGAAAATAGGAGACTTAAAACTAACAAAGTATTGGTTAAAAACTAAACGAATACTTACCTACGCCATATTTTTCATTATAACTTATGTCACGTCACGTTGTAACAATAGTAAATTACTCACCTAGGGAGCAAAAGTAAAGAATGTCTCAGAACTCTTGCATATTGTTGGTCCCATGCTGTGTATACGATTTTACGTGCCGCTGCGGGGAGGAAGTGGTTTAGAAGCCCTTTCATAATGACACCAAACACGACATGTTTGGCTCAATTTTTTTTTAGCCAGACACGTCCAGGGCGGGCAGCAGCACTGAAGAGAGAAGTGAATAGAACGAAAATGTGACGGGCAGCACTAGCCGGCATTAAGTGCAAATGCGCTTGATGACAATTCTACCAATATACATGTTTTTAAACTGAGAATACTCAAAAAGACAATTTAAATAGACGTGTAGGAAACCAAACCACATTGCATCGGAATTAGATTAGTTTTAATCTGTTGCAAAATGGCATTTCGAGCGTTTTACTTCAAACGCGCGACCAATGATTGTCATTTTTCGTCATTGTTTCTATACAAGTAAATGTGATACTGGCAACAGTGGTTTTCCATACAATTGTTTTATAACATTGTTTTGACTGCCGTTCTACCTAAGAAGTAGGGCTTTCGCTTTTCTGTGGGCAGCAGGGCAGAAATATCGGTTAACGGCGGTGAGCATAGTGCGATCCCCAAGCCACCTGCCAAGCGTAGGGATTAAGGCAACCAAAATTATTGTATCTGTAATATTTTTTTTAAATTAAGAGATAAAACAATTTTGGTTACAAAAGACATCCGCAATGTAACGCCTGAATCGATCACATAGAGTAAGGCAACTCTTCCCCAATAAGAGGGCGGCCTTCGTCCAGTAGTGGACGTCTTCTGGCTGCAGATGTGTGTATAAAGGTTTGGTATTTTCGTTTTTCTAGAGAACGTCCTGCCCCCGATAGTGCCGCTCCAGATGGTGAGCAGCAAGCAGTGGCGAGCCCTGGCCAGCCCCGATCCCGCAGCGCCCCTAGACACGCTCCCGTTCACTAAAGCGAAGCAGGTCGTTGTTGTACAGACCGACTCGGAACAGTGCTATGACGTGTTCGCATGCTCCCGGCTGCTGTTCAGTCTACTGGTAACTATCAATAATTGACGTAACAAGCAAGTTCGTATAGGCTGAGTGGCCAGCCCTTGTGTCAGAGTTAATGTGCCGCCCGAAGGCCTCTGACATGGCTGACGGTTGTTGTCATAGAAACTAGAACAAACAACCGGGACCAACAATTTAACGTGTCATCCGACCCACGGTAGCGCTCAGAAATAAATGCCACTCATGGTCACCCATCCGAAGACTGACCGGACCGTCCGTTGCTTAACATCGGTGATCGATTAGAATCACCTAGACAAGCTACGGCACGAGCGCTACTAATAATTGACGTAATGTAGAGAAATTAATATATTTCACTAAAAATTACAATTATTATGATCGTATTGATAAGTGCAGTTCAATCTATTTTGCCGTTCATTGGCATGTGAGAAAATTTACCTGCGTATATTACATCGGGCTTGTTTAGAAACTCGTCCAAGCATTAGGTACATTTTTCTGTCAGCCGTTAGCAATAATAAATAAATATCGGTGGACATTTTTCACACAGCGCCATCTAGCCCAAAACTAAGCAAAGCTTGTAATATGGACGCCACTGATAGAATACGTACTTATAATACATACTACACCCAGACACAGAACAAACATGTATGTTCGTAACATAAATGTTTGCTCTACTTCATCGTATCATTGTCGCTGTTTTTAAGGAGCAAAAATCGTTCTAAATTTATCTCCGATATCGATCCATTGGGTGTTAAATATCATTGCCTTGACCGATGTTTGTGGTTTGTTGTGCTGGCTTCAGTTGTCTTTATTTAGAGTATTATGACGATGATTTGTTGGCAGCCCAGGGACACTATGAAGCTTGGGTAATAATTTATGCCTATTCAAGGTTACGCGCAGCTAGAGTACCTACATTATAAATTGTATTTTTATTGTAAATTAAATAGCTCTATATATGGTTACTAGATGCGCCTCGCGATTTCACCCGCGAATCCAGGAATAAAAAGTAGCCTATGTTTTATTCCAAGGTATAAGCTACATCTATACCTACCGAATTTCACCCAAATCCGTTCAGGCGTTTTAGCGTGAAGGGGTAACAAACATACACCGACAAACTTTCGCATTAATAATATTATATAGTGTGATAGCGTGATAATTAAATAGGTACTTACCCACTGACCTCTATAATACAAGTACACTGGACTTCATAATTGTCGATAGCAAATTGAAGCCATTTGATTTTCGCCAACGGATAGCAGTGTGAGCGTCCATGGAACTAATGTTTTGTAATACTATTAAGTCAATTTTAGCCGGAGATTCGCGAAAGGGCGCTTCAAATCGGCGCAAAAAAATAACTGTCTTTTCTAGACAATATTTAGTCTTGTATTATACAATTATTATATATTATATTATCATGGACCTGGGTATGTCCTTAAACTGCAACCAAACCCACCGGAGGACGGGCAGTAGCGTCCTCTTGGTTAACGGTGGTGAGCATTCTGCGATACCCAAGCCGCCTGCCAAGCGTGCGGATTATGGCAACACCTCTCTTATTGGGAGTTATTGGTTATTGGGTTTTATAGACGTTTTATGGCTGATGACGACGACTTGTATTAGAGGATTTATTATTAGAGGTCAGTACTTACCACATTTTGTTCTACTTCTGTTTACCTTAAATAAGTAAGTAAACGTCACTTGAACATGTTAGAAAGCGTTGCTCGCAAGGAAAATTGCGTCGCTATAGAAATTTTAATGATAATTTCCAGGCAAACCCGACCTCCGGTAAAGATGTGTTGCCTTACAACTTCTTGGTGTCTTCAGACGGGCACACATTTGAGGCGCTAGGGTGGCATAGGCCTTCTTCGCCCATGTACCCCGAGTACCCTGACTCGGTACTATTGGCTTTCATTGGTGAGTAAAGAGGTTTTAACAATAGGGTTTTTGATTACTATTGGGAAATTGTTTTAAATAATTTCTTACTATATTTCATGCACTCCACATCAATATTTCCTTGAGCTCTGTCGTATTTTCGGTAAAAATCGATGTGAAAGTTTGAATGACAAAAAAACGCGCCAAAACGAGAATTGGATCACGTGACATATCTGACGTCACACCAAAGTAAACAACAAGAAAGAAAGCGCAAGGCATAGATCTAGTAACAGAAGGGGTTTAAGTAAGAAATATCTGTGGTAACTCACTTGAAAATAGCTTTATTTCACTGTAATCAAGATGAAAATGCACGTTAGATAACGTTGTTTACTTCGGTGTGACGTCACAAAAGATGCCACCAATCACAGTGTTTCGCATCACGTGACCAAACTTCAAAATAAAATACATCTAATTTTCGTTTTTGCAGAAAATAAACGTATTTTTGTCCAAAAATAAATAGATATGCTTTTTACGCTGCAATTTATTAGGATTATATCAATTTGTAGCATATTTTCAATAGAGTTTGCCACCAATTTTTATTTTTAAATAGCTTATTTAACAAAAAATAAAAATAAAAGTTGGTGGATATTTCATACAAACGTGCATACGGATACAGTATTTATTTCTGGGGCGCAGGGGCCATAGGCCAAGTTCCCCCATAGTATTATCCTATGCTGTCTTTGGGATCGTTATTGATCGTGTCAATAACTTACAAGAATAACTATAAAAAATAATTTTATAAACATTAAATAATGAATAATTAAATATTCATTATGCAAAATGAAACAAATGTTATTGAAGCGGTATCTTATTCATCGTCAGTTTTTTTTGCTATATTTAAACCGTTTGGGGGTGCGCACGTGCCCTTGTGCCACACCCCTGGATCCGCCCTTGTGCGTGCCCATTTACTGCCAAAATTGCCATATTATTGGAGCACCATCGAAGCTCCTTACCTGATGAAGTCGCAGAAGGCAATGAACTTTTTCTTTGAAACAGCTGTTTTTATTGCGTGTTTCTAGGGTTGGCCCCATAGTAAAAGTTGCTTCAATTATGAGTACAATGACCATTTTTTGGCTCAGTACACTCCAAGCTTATAACTCTACAATGTTTTTTTTAATGTGCGTCATTACTCTGATTAACTCGTACTTTTTGACCTGACACAGTAATGTCGCATTTTATTTGGCTCCCATTCTGAAGTAGTATCCGCCATGAAAGACAAATAAAACCTAGAAGCATATAACTTTTTATAACTCTAACAATTCGAGTACTATTTAAACAATTTGGCTCAATACACAGATACAGAGTTAATTTGTTTGCAACCGGCAACACTAGCAAAATGTCTCGAGACCCAATTCACTATATTTCCTTTACTACATTTCAGGTAACTTCACACAAGCGCCACCGAGTAAACTGCAGATCGAAGAAGCAATTAATTTAATTGCCGAGTCCGAAAGACGGCAACGTTTGGAAGCCTCTTACTCGGTTTTCGGTAAAAACACTGCTTACAAACCCACTTACTTGTTTAACAGCCTTAAGAGTCTACCGCACTGGAGAAACGATCTCACTGACGTTTGAATTAGTAATAAGTTTGTAATGAATTTGTGAGAACTCCGGAAGCTTCATGTTTTGTAAGTCTGGCATTAACTTGCACAGGACAGAAAGGCGCCGTCGTGTCGTATAAAATTGAAGTCAAAGACACTTCGATGCACCAACAAATAAGAACTCGTAAAGGCAACTAGTTGGTCCAAACCAACCAGTGGTGCCAGTCTTGTCGCGAGTGGCATTTACTTAGATTTATTTTTATTTATTGTTATATAATCCGTATCTGTTGCATGTTCTAGATTAGTCCCATGTTAAAGTACAGTTTAATGTATTAAAGAGTCGGTACGAAAATTGAATAGAATAGACCAGGGGTATTATAAAATAGGATTTGGGTCCCGGGATGTCTCGTGTCTCGAAATCCCGGGACTTATTGTAAATTTAGATCTCTCTAGTCCCGGGACTTTCAGATCGGGACTCGAGACACGGTTGTTGAAATTTTGAATAATGTTATTTTCAAAAGATAGATACATCGTCGTCAGCCATAAAACGTTCACTGCTGGACGAAGGTTTCCTCCTTTATAGAGGGGTGTTGCCATAATCCCCACGCTTGGCAGGTGGCTTGCGGATCGCAGAATGCTCACCACCGTTAACCGAGAGGACACTGCTGCCCGTCCTGATTCTGGAAGCAGTTTTTGGACTTACAGAGACCTAGGTCCAAAAAAAACAAAAACAATACAGATTTTAAAATATGGCTATGGTTTATACTATGATGCACACTTCAGTATAAAGTTGATACTTAAGTGTCTAAAATAAATCATTGAATTAATAAAATTATTATTATATTGTGTTAAAAAGTTATTATGTAAAATACTACAGAGAATATAATATGTTTGACCTTTTGGTATAATCTTAAAAGATTGAGTGGCTCGTCCGACTTCCCCGTATACGAAAATTTGTAGTTTAAAAACCACTGCTAGCCTCTGCGAGTACGTGTGAATCTCATTGTATTTCATAACTCAGGCTGCGTCATCCCAGTGATTGGCAAATCGCAAGCATAGAACGTTACCTCTCCCCCTGCCCGCAACGGTGAGTCGTGTTTGTAGGAGAAATTATATTCCATCAGCCATCAACAGGCTATATGAGCAGGCTGTGAGCAAGAACACTTCACCTTTTTATTAAGGCTTTAATATTATAAACTCATTGAAGTAGCGAAATTAGTTAACATTCTTATCTTTTTATAAAAAGATTATTAAAAAAATTACAAAAGTTGGCACCAATCGTAATTAAAAATCCTACTATAATAGGGACTCTGTCCAAACATCATTTTATTTATTTCAATTAGTTCTAGTGTATACCAAAGTATCAGAAACCAAGGATAGTACGGTGGCATTTCACCTGGAATGCATTAAACTATACTGTGATGCAAAAAATATTAGCTGTAAACAAAGTACTTTGTATACTTACTATAAGGGGTTATAGTATTTTTCTTGTAGACTATTTTAAGGCCCAAAAAAGTGTGGAAACACTTCATGTAAAAATGTTCTATATTGTAAGCAAAGATTACGAAAGATGCGCCATCGCGTAATAAAACAACGTTTGAAAATGACCCCCGTCATGTTTACGAGTTACACCGGAGTGCGAAAGAAGATAGCGCTTTTATGAGAGCAAAAGGGATAGCGCGCGTCTCGCTTAGTGAACGCTGGCAGGCGAGACAGTCTGGGGCCATTTGAGGGCGCGATATGACATATCTCCCTCCTTATATGTATAATATCATTGATTTTAAGGCTTTTTTATAGACGTTTTTAAATTTAGTACTATTACTTACGTTACGGGGAGTGGCCTTCGTCCACCAGTGGACATCTTCTGGCTGTTGATGTGATGTGAGTTACGGGAGGATACTGTCAAACCTAGTAGTAGTATTATAATAATAGTAGTAGTAACCTAGTAGTAGAGTAGTCGCCGCGAAGGGATTTCACCGGACGTATTTGAACAATTGGTAATCAGTTTTATGTCTGTCTTTTCTCCGTTATGTTTTTTTCTCTTCAAAGTATTTGCCGTTCATTAGATCGACCGTATTCAGGGCGGTTGAATACGTGACTTAATTTTTTTCTATATACATTTTTGGCATCGCACTTTGTGCAATGTGTTAGTGCCTAGTATTTAAAAATTTTAATTTTTAGATGAAATTGATTGAATTAAAGTCATTACAGTGAAACATTCCCCTTAAATATCTTGCTCATGCTCGGCACTTTAAAAATTAAGGCCATACGCTAAACAGGCTTTTGTCTGTCTTTTTTCTATATTTCTATAACAACAACTGTCTAGCCATATCTGAGGCCTTCAGGCAGCACATTTACTCTGACACTAGGGCTACCACTCAGCTTTTATACAAACTTTTTTTTATAGACACACGAGCCTGCACCCACCCTATTTTTAGCGTATGCCTTAAACGCCAACATTTTAAACTGAAAAAACTGTTTATAAAACGCATTTTAAACTAGTTTTAGTCTAACACAATGTGGGGGCGATAAGTCCTGCAATATCCTGCACCTTGTATAATCCCTCTTGTAAAGTGTGCAGAATTAGGTACTTATTATGTTTAATGTTGTCTTTTGTATTACTTATAAGTTTTATAAAATTAAAGTTAGTTATCTGTAACAAAAGTATCGGATTGGTCGAGGACTGTTTTGATACTATTTTTTTTTTGCTGTTGTAATAAATAAATAAATAATAATAATAAATATTATTATAAATAGGTACAGCCTGATTCAAACTTAATGGCGGCTGTGAAGTGCGCTGCAAGCGAGTCTTTGCGGTTGTACGCACACCGCACGCCTAATTTTAGCTTCTGCGTAACGTCTCACGCCTAAGTTGTTTTTTTTCTTTCTTTGTTTTTGGCTTCGCACGCTGTGCATTCAGCCAGTGTCAAGTATTATGCATTTTCAAATAGTATATCAAGTTATACGGGGTTAGTTCTAATCAGTTAGCATCCTTTTAAGGGCATAATCTGTAAATCAGAACAAACAACTTTTATTATGTCAACATTGAAATCGCGAAAAAAAAATCAGCTGTTCCATACAAAAAGTTCATCGACCTTTGGGCAAAATTGTATGGAACAGCTGCTATTTGGAATTTTAGCGAATTCAATGTTGGAACTAACCCTGTATATAAGTGTCATCAAATCACAGTCAGTCACACGAAATTAGTCATAGTCACAGTCGAGTCTAAGTCATGCCATAGTAAAGTTGTGGCGACTTTACTATGGGTGTTTACGGAGTTTTTAAACCAACACGAAAACACATGTTTCACCACATTATACCACTTGCCCACACTTGTGCATGTAATTCAACACTCAATGAATAAAACACCACTATTTATAATCATTCATTCGCGAAAAAACACAAGTTTAAGCAAATAATAGAGTGCAGCGACTTGATTTTTCCGTGTTTTCACGCCTAAGTTCACAGCCGCCATTAAGTTTCAACCAGCCTATACCGTCATATGCATAAAACTCTAAAACGTATTTCAAACCTATTTTAGTTAAAAAGTGTTTGTCAAATTTCTTTCGAAATACGATTTAAGTTTGAAAAAAGAAGACAAAACATGTTTTAATAATAATACCTAGGTTTGAAATACTTTTTAGTGTTTTATGCATAAGACTGTTAGATGTAATATTATAAGATATAAATAATAACATATTTTTTATACAATCAAGTGACGAGACGTGCAAGACGTTCGCCTGGTTGTAAGCGTCACGCCTGCCACTAACAGTAGCAGTGCCAGAATTGTGAAATTGCGAACACTATCCTGCGCCGCACTGTACTGCGCTCGTCACCCTGAGATATTAAATGTAAAATCTCTTCATAGTTCATACCCAGTAATTTGTCTGGTAACATTGCCCTTCAAACCGGAACACAGTAATGCTTGCACACTACTGCTTGGCGGTTGAAAACGAATAACGAATTACAAGCTATTATTCCACCCACTATATTGCCGTGCAGCGCCATGTACTGAATTGCCAACTTAGTTTTATAACTATTTGTTGTGTGCATTGTGCAATAATAAATAAATAAATAGTTTGTAGTACCTATTTGCTACTGCAATTTTTTCTGTGATATTGTAAAATGTACATAAATAGCTTTATCGCAGAGGAATACATATTTATTAATAAATAAAATACAACATCAGGCATTGCCGGCGTTTAAAAAAAATGTTGTGTTTAAAATATAAGTTTAGCAAAATTTTATTTTAATTTTCATACATGAAAAGTAAAACTGTACAATGGTAGATATTAAGCATTTTTTATATTTTACTATGTTGTTTTCAAACTGTACTATACATGGTTAGTTCGAATCAGTTCGCATCCTTTTAAGGGCATATTCTGTACATCAAAACAAACAACTTTTACTTTGGGGCCACCATTGAAATCACGAATTCGCATTTTATCGCGATTTCAAGTTTATTTAAACTGTTTATGTTATTTATACTGTATATTTTATTTTGTTTTCTCTTTCCACAACACAATTTCGGAACAAAAAAAACATAATTTTCTCATAAATGAGAAAGCACTGTGCTACCTAGTTATTAAACAGGTTAAAAAGTACTGCCAATAGAATAAAATATTATTGTTATTTAGTGGCGTCCTCTCAAAGAAAAATAATTGTACTGGTATTTTGGTACAGCAAAATAAATGTTGATCAAACAATACTTTGTGGTTTTAGTTGCAATACCTAATTAATCCTCCTCCTTCCTCCTTCTTCCTTTCAAAAGAAGAGTAGCAGATGAGTAGATGAACAGAGCGTCACATTAAAGTTTGATTAACCAAACCGAAAGATGTATTTCCCGACTGAACTTTGTAAGAGTTTGATCAACCAAACTGGAAGATGTATTTCCCCGCTGAACTTTGTAAAACTTTGATCAACCAAACTGGAAGATGTATTTCCCCGACTGAACATTGTAAAAGTTTGATCAACCAAACTGGAAGATGTATTTCCCCGACTTAACTCTTTAAAAGTTTGATCAACCAAACTGGAAGATGTATTTCCCTGACTGAACTTTGTAAAAGTTTAATTAACCAAACTGGAAGATGTATTTCCCCGACTTAACTCTATAAAAGTTTGATCAACCAAACTGGAAGATGTATTTCCCCGACTGAACTTTGTAAGAGTTTGATTAACCAAACTGGAAGATGTATTTCCCCGACTGAACTTTGTAATAGTTTGATCAACCAAACTGGAAGATGTATTTCCCCGACTTAACTCTATAAAAGTTTGATCAACCAAACTGGAACATGTATTTCCCCGACTGAACTTTGTAAAAGTTTGATCAACCATACTAGAAGATGTATTTCCCCGACTGAACTTTGTAAGAGTTTGATAGGTCAAACTGGAAGATGTATTTCTCCGACTGAACTTTGTAAAAGTTTGACTAGCCAAACTAGAATATGTATTTCCACGACTTACCATCAGGTAGGTGAGTAAGTACCTACTGTGGTTTTTCGGCGTATGTAGGTCATTGTAGGTATGTTTGTGTGTTCCTAAGGGATATTCTGCGCCATAACATAATTATATAAAAATTGGCGTATCGAATAGGGTAGATGACTGATGTTTATATCGTTGAAACCAATAGCTTTAATGAAGAATTTAAGTAAATATAGTATGTTTATTGAAAAAAAAATTTAAATCGGATAATAATGTTCTGATATACGAGCGTTAACAGTTTTTGTTAGGGTCAACTCTGTCCCTTTCCCACAAAACAAAAAATGACGTCATGCCTTACTTGTCAGAATATAATTTATATGGCGTACAGAGAAGTGACGTCACGATTTGCTGTTTCTTCTCTCTGTCTAGCATGATATTAAAATGCTTATAAGTTGCTTATTTTTGATCAGATTTTCATTTTCTTTTCATTAGTCAGCTATATTTATGGGCCACATTTTAATAGGGCAATAAAAAAAAACAGTCATCTAGTCTAATTTTGTAGTGAAGATATAAATAGTTCCGATGATAATATAATTTGGTACCATCTAGCAGATATTTTGATAATATTTAGGTGTTATTTATATTTCGATTTGTTTCGGTGGATAGAATTCATGATTTTTTATTATAATGATAATAAGTTGCCCGCATCAAACTTACAGTGCACACTCGCACTGTAAGTTTGATGCGGGCAACCACGGTGGATGCAAATGGAAGATTATCATACAATGTGGCGGACTAAGAGGGCCTTTATTCATCAGTGGACGTCTCCGGGCTGATGTGTTTTATGTGGATTGGAACAGCAGATTTTTTTCACGATGTTTATTACCGTTACGCGTAAACTTGTCTTGCTATTGTTTCTGTATTTTTGGTAATAGTTACTTTGATATTTATATCGGCAATACCAAGCAATCTTTAAATAACTCGTACAGCGCTCATTACAGAGTTGGATACGGGCACCCAGATAAGAATAATTCGGAAACAACCTTGGAAGAGTCAGCTATAAACTTGACAATATTATTTTCCGGACGTCTGCGTCGTTGTTTCAACGTTGACTCGATGATTAGAAAAACACAACGAAACTTAGGTAGGTACTACCAAAGGTAATATAATACTATACTAGTAGTACTACTAATCATACAACTTTATTTACGAAAATCCAAGAAAACGATTTTAATGTTTTATAAAAATTGTTTGACAATAGGTATAGGTATATAATATAACATGTATAAGTAAGTAGGTAGTACAAAAGTTAACTATATTTAAATGAAACTATTTAGTCTTAATAAATTGCTATATTTATCATATTAGAACAATCAGGAAACAATACTTCCAAAATTTTCTTCATCGAGTCGATGATCCAAAAAAATATAATTATAAAAAACCTATTCTATACTATTTTCTCCCAGTATTTGGCCACTGCCATCCCGCAGGGAGTAGCCTTATTCAGGTCTTCTAAGGTGCAGGAACTCGGGCACCGAGGACACGACAGTAGGTGCAACATTGTCTACGCAGGCGCTCCGCAGTCGCACTGTACTCTCTCGGCGTCCAAGTATCTCCACTTGACCAAATTACTCCTGCAGCGGCCCTCTTGGGTCCGGAGTCAATTTAAAGACTTCCACGTGGGCCACGGGAGGTCGCCGCCTACTGGGAGTTCTTCCATAGGTTCTGGAAAGTCAGGCTTCCATAATTTTCATAATCAATCCTAAAGTATTCGTACTTAAATATTACCATACAAAATCCCCTTTCGTCATCAGCAAGAAGACGTCCACTGCTGGACTAAAGCCTCCCCCTTAATACGAAGGGATTACCATAATCCCCACGCTTGGCAGACAGCTTGGGGATCGTAAAACGCTCACCGCCGTTAACCGATAGGACGCTGCTGCCCGTCCTCCGGTGGTTCTAGATGTAGTTTTATGACGTACTCAGATCCTATTCATACCCTCACTAAATCCCCTTTCAAATAATTTTAATTGATGAATTGACATCAGAAAAACGGATAACTTACAAACGAAATATTATTTTATATACGGCAAGCGCCTTCATTAGCTAACTAAAACGAAATAGGTACAACATACCTAAATACAATCTAACTACCTAAACAACTACTACACAAAAAGGATAGTATATAGACAGATGAAAGCCTAGATACAATCCAAATGCTTAAGCCCACTACCTTATAGAAGATACAAATATACTTAAATTCTCACTAAAATAATGCCAACTTGTACCATTCACCAGGGGCCGTATTCCCTATGACCATATTCCTACGCAGCCGCGTTACGTGAACTGCGTGAGACGGTATTCTGGCATAAGCAATTATCTCTTCGCGAATTTCATGTAACGAGGCCTTTTGTGTGTTATATGGTCTTAAGAAACAAGCCCCCAGAACATAAATATCTATATCATTGAGCTAATATCTAAAAAGTCACAATATCTAAGTGAAAACAGTCTAAAAACGTCCGAGTGGCGTTGTACATACCTACCTATACGTGCATTATACTCGTATAGTTCACAATTGTTCGAATTTAGACGTTATGTCGCTTGTATAGTGTTCAATGTATGCTTGAGCCCTTGTGTCTATCGTAGTTCAAGTCGTTCAAAAAGTCGGCGCACTGTATAGCGTGCGCAGAGTTTTGGCGCGGATATTTTTTTTGGACGTTTGTGAATCTACAGATATTAGTTCAATGCTTAAATACGACTTATAAGTAATTGCTCTTCGAAATAAGAAAGTATTGAGAATGGTACAAAAAACTCAGTGTTATAATTTAGTTTCTGAAATACAATTTCTAGTTTTGTCAATTTCCGTGCTAAGAGAATAAGGCCATTCTACTTTCTCGTCTTTGTAGCGATGAGTTTTTGGATTCGCGTCGACAAGCAACCTGTCGTAGGAATTTATGAAACTATCTAACTAATATCGAAATGCATCTGGAAACCGTTTAGGTAGCTATGTCCCAAACAAGTTTAGAATAACGTAGACTACCACTATTGATATTGATGCCGTGTTTCCTGCGACGCATGATTATCTGAATGCATTGTTTATAATTGCTTTACGGTACGGTGTGTAGGTAATAATGACATATTTTATTAAGTTTATCGGCCGCGTAGTGTCAGCTCCATACAAATCTTAACTACGATTCTCTGGCGAATGGCGCTAGGTTACAGACACAGAACTCTACCAACGTTTGGAGTCGATAAAAAGGCCTTAAAATATTCACTTCAGTGGGGTTTTTAACAAAACAACAATTCCTTTTTTCCTTGATTAACAAAACACAAACAGGTACGACTAAATTCAAAAATCAGTACGAGGACGAATATCACAAAAACTAGGTCATCACGCTAAATATAAATGGGTCACGAAGACGCGTCTACCTTTTCTTTAAGCATTAAGTGTCAGCATACAATCCTGCTAGATAAGTAGATAAGTTTTATTACACACTGAAGCTGCGTCTCCACTTAGACGCATGACTTCTGAGCAATTTTGCATCACTTACACAATCATATTACCTACTATGCCCAAAGGCGGATCCAGCTTTTAAGTCAGGGGGGTCATATAGTCGAGTCGAGGTCGAGTTAGGACAGGTTCCAATTCGATTGCAACTAGCAAAAATTTCAGTAGTCGACCTACACCCAGCCCGGGGAGGGCATAGCCCCCATTTTTTTTATTTTCTTTGGAAAATGTACACCTAGTTACATAATTAGTATAGGATAAATAAGAATAGAAGGCCAGTTAAAAATGTTCACAGGTAACAGGAAGAATAGAGAAGTAACACTGTAAAAAGACGGACTCGCACATAAATAAACAGTCTAAACAATAACAGCCTTATCTAAAATAATCTCGATTATCTTAGTCACTGCTTAAACTTATCTGTCTTGTTCTTGCATGTTACACTTCATGTCAGAGAGAAGATGGCAGAGCATCTTAAGCAGTGACTAACGGTTGAAAAGTTTTTTTAAGTAAGGCCGTAAATGTAAATGTTTATTTTATGTCTGTATACAACAGACAAAAAATAAACAATAATAAGAAGTTTGATGACCCCTTCCCAGGATCCGCGCTTGACTAGGCCACAAAGAGACTCGCGCTATTCTATAGCGGAAACTGCCTAACAGTGTAAACTATATGAAAACCTGGGCATTTGACACTTCACAAATAAAGAGTGGTGCACATCTTAGTGGTTTGATAACTATCTGTAAATTCCCGTTTAGTCTATCTCCAGTTTTCTGAAACTGCCCTCCACGGAACCTTCCCCAGGCTGTGCTCCGTTGGGCCTTTTAGACGACGTGATGCCTCTTGTACTGAGGAGCTCCATATCGTCTAAGTTTAATATGGCCTGCCTTCTTTCTAGAAGCATCTTTTTTGTGTAGGTAACCATTTCGCTGAGCAAAATCTTCCCTCCGAACTCCTTGGGCAGGCAGGCGGTGTCGATTTTCTTGGTGAGAGTCTTGATATTGCAGTGAATCTGAAACATTAATCAGAAACTTTATTTACTCGTAGGTTGGAGGATTTGGCACATCTAATCACTGACTTGCAGGCTTTCTCTTATCATAGGTAGGTATAGTAATTGCCACGCATGTTGTCAAAAAGTGAGAATGCGCAGAAATAAAATAAAAAATCTTTTCATTAAACTTGCCAAATATACTGCACGGAAGTGTACACTCAGAAAAGCAAAGGCCCTACCTCTTCTCTCTTCAGTGGTGTACACGACGTACCTGCGCCGGCTCACATTTCCATGCCGACAATTTGACAACTTGTTTAGCGGCTACTGTACATATAGGATTTATATTTCTAAGTAGGAACTTATTTAAAATTCTAGTTTAAAATAAAATAAAAATTGCGGAAAATAAAACAGAAAAATTTAAGCAAAAATTAGGGTGATTTCTATTATAGCTCGTCAAACTACACGACACTAAACCGACATTTTATTTATTTGTTAATTACATGGACAATAAAAAATAAAATGAAAATTTATTTTTATTCCAGCATAAACTAATAAAATTACAACAAAAAAGTATTGATGAAGTGGGTAATTAGCTAGACTAGTTTGTGTAGAGTTTATTTTTCAATCATAAATTTATGAAATTAATATTACTGTTATTAATATGTATAAGTACCTACATATTTTTTCATCATAATTATTTATTACATCCTAACCCTCACACATAGAGACTAAGACTGTATCGTGAAGATCTCGAAAGGATTTAAATAATATTGTTATTAGTGATTAGCCTAAGCTGTCAAAATATAGGTTTGTTTTTTATTTATTTTTCTTTTTTTCTTTATTACATAGCTCAATTTATAACTCTGCCAAACTGCATAGCAGTTTGTAGGCAGACATCGACTCTCATATTCGTTACTATTCACTACGAGTATGTAGGAGTAGGTACTCGTATTGACATTTTATAAGTAAGCTTATAACTCAATATATGTTAACTTATAGGTACACAGGTTATTTACATAGATAAAAAAAATAACAAAAAGTGATTTCGATCTTCAATAATGTGTGAGCGAGAGAACTGCAGTCTAGGAGTCGAGTTCTTACGAATGTCTGGGAATGAGGAAAGAGACAATGATGCAATTTTACCCGTTTAGAACCGACCCCTGCATGCGCTATTGTTATCCTTGGGCAGGTGTGCCATCAAGTCATATCATGTGAAGATCTGGCTTATCTCGTAACTTTTCCATAAAGAAGCTTCCCAGAATAACCTGTTGTCAATCGCGATCATTGTCTAACTGATATCAAGAGCAGGTTTTAAAAATGGCGGAATAGTATTAAATAATGCATATAAGCGCGTGGAATAATTATGCGTGCTACCAAAATTTGCATACGCCTGTCATCTAGCTAACATGTGCTAATTTGTATGGAAATTATTGAGGCCCTTCGGCGCGCTCATGGCTGCCTCATTCGCATATCTGCCAGCTTTAATAACGTAAGTATGTACCTAGTATGAAAATCCAAAACAAGCGAACTGTCTTCGGTTGGTGCTGAAAGACCGACTGTTTCGTTGCAGGCCGAACAGTCCTGGATTTGTCAATAGGCTGCGGTCTAGGGGCGGCAGCGTCCTAGAGGCAGATTTCAGAGGATGCTGCCACCCTTATCATTTTAGAAAGGTATTACATGGGGCGGCGGAAATTAAGTGACCTACACTCATAAAAATTACACAAGTGTATGGTAGGACTCTACTGCAGAGTCCGCCTGGGGAAGTACCACACCTTTGCCTGTTATTCAACCAAGCAGTAGTGTGCAAGCATTACTGTGTTCCGGTTTGAAGGGTAATGTTACCAGCGAAATTACTGGGTTTGAAGAGATTTAACATCTAATATCTCAGGGTGACGAGCGCAGTGCAGTGCGGTGCAGGATTGTATTTACAAGTTTACAATTCTGGCACTGCTACTGTTATAGGCAGGCGTGACGCTTACCACCAGGCGAACGTATTGCTCGCCTCGTTACTTGATGTACAAAAAAAACATAAATCCGGCACTGAATCCGAAGGAATTTAATTCGAGTCGTGGTGAACGATTCCTGTGTAGGCAAGCTTTGCATAGGTATCATCACCCTAAACGAGTCGATCCGGCCGTCGATGCAGGCCAGCTAGGCGAGCGAGGACAAGCAATACAACAGAAATTCAAGACCAGTTACTATCTATCTACAGTTCTACTCGTTGGTAATCGACTTAGCTCGGCAAGCTACAGCTAATGTATTGCCCGCTTCACAAAAATGTTCGTGGAAGTGTAAAAAAATTATCAATAGTTTACAAAAAAATGCTTACGTTGAGACGCTCCGACATTTTCGGTGAAACTTTGCTCGCTGCGAAATCTACAATATACTTGATGGCTGCAGGCACGTTCACCAGATGTATCTCTCTATGCCTCATCGGTATGGATTGCTGGAATCATGAAATAATCATCATCATCATCAGCCCGGAGACGTCCACTGCTGAACGAAGGCCTCCCTTAGACCACCACACTGTACGACAACCTGCCATGAAAGAATACTTTGGAGGAATCTATTTATTTATTTATTTATTTATTAAGAACACCAACATGATGTACGTCATTTCCCACATCTGATACATGGTATGTTAGTTACTAGCTAAACGTCACCACAATTATAGGTGCAGACTACATGGGTTTATTAAAATAACAAGTCAAGGTAAGATTGTTAGTGAAAGAAGTTAACATAGTGAATTAAGCGAATTAATATAACCTATCAAACATTTTGCAGATAAGTCTCCTAAGTGGAATAAATTACAACTATATGGCAGAATTAATTAAGCAGATACAGCAATCCAAATAAAATAAAAAGCTATTTTTTCGGAATAATAGAGAGATTGGAACGGATTGACGATTTGAACTTGTCCCCACCACCCGCGAAAAGGTCGACAACGTCGTCCTTGGAGAAAACGTTAAACTCCCTTACTAGTCTGTTGATGGGAGCATTCATACCGAGGTTCGTCTTCCAATTGGAAAAGTTAAGTAATTTAAAGCGACAAGCTCTGATCGATCTAGATGGTGCAGAGAAGTTCAAAAGGCCTAACAAGTCAGGAGTATCAAGTAACCCATTAGCAAGTTTGTATAGGAACTGGAGATCATGCATACGTCTTCGAGAGTCCATATGAAAGTATTTTAACCTGTTTTCATAGCTTCTGACGGACTTAGCTATATTACATGAATAAGCTAAATGCCACAAGAACCGTTCTTGGACGCTTTCGAGTCTTTTAACATAAATTTCATAGAAAGGATTCCACGCTACACTACAGTACTCCAAGCAACTGCGAACCAGAGAGTTGTAAATAACGATTTTAGTACTAGGGCTTTTGAAGTCCCTACAGTTACGGAGTACGAAACCCAAGGACCTGAAAGCCCTAGAGCATATACTGTCAATGTGCGAATTTAGTCTCAGTTTACTATCAAGTATTACCCCCAAATCTCTAACGCGATCTGGTTCGTTTATCACAACGTTATTAATTTTGTATTTATGGTAACTACCTTTTGTTTTTCTGGAGAAATGAATTAAATAGCACTTGGTTGCATTTAAGTCCATTCTATTAGATTGGCACCACGATGCGAGACGGTCAAGATCAGCCTGCAGAAGTTCCGCGTCGGATTCGCTAAATCATAATAAATTAATTGGACCGTTTTGCGATAACGTCAAGAGATGATCTTAAAGGGGTGTGCCAGTCCAAAATTGCCAAGAGATGGCACTAGAATAATTTATAATGAAACTTTTTTTTTACGGCGTGATGGTTTGAGTGGGTTGATTTCAATGGGTTGAAGACGATGTTGATACTGAACGCAGCGCTGCAGAAAAGGTACGAATATGGCTACTGTATTCGTTTTAGAAACATTTTTTATTTTATTTCGGGTGACGAGAGGAGCAAGACGTTAGTCTGGTGGTAAGCGTCACGTCTGCCTCTAACAGTAGCAGTGCTAGAATTGTGAACTTGCGAATACAATCTTGCACTGCACTGTACTGCGCTCGACACCCTCACACCAGCCCGTCTAGCACGCGAGTCATGATAAAAGTCTATCCACTCTTTTTAACACGCCAGTATGAGACGAACAGATCCACATTCTAGCTTTGTCACGTTTCCACGCGATGGAATGTCAATTTATCTACGGTGTGTGCTAGGGGGCCTGGTATTAGATGTTAAATCTCATCATACCCGGTCATTTCTCTGGTAACATTGCCCTTCAAACTGAAACAATAATGCTTGCACACTACTGCTTGGCAGTTGAACAACTGGCAAAGGCAAATATGGCCTAGTTACAGTCACTGCACCGGTACATGATGTCGATTTACGATTTTCTTCAAATTGAATTGCAATCTACGACGAAAAAATATATTTTCAATAAAAAATATTCTGGCGCAATCTCTGGACAAGTTTGCGCGCACATCCCTCTTAATTATGTATCTATCGTCCAAAGTAAAGATAATTTATAATACCTAATATAGTATTATATTATCTTTGATAATACTACACTGACGCACGGTAGCGCTCAGAAATCAACGCCACTCACAGTCACCCATCCGAAGACTGATCGGACCGTCCATTGCTTAACAATGGCGATCTTTTAGAATCATCTAGTCAAGCTAGGTATGCCACGAGCGCTACATATTCGTTATAGTTATTGGGAATCCAAACGGCGATATTTTCCGCTAGGTGGCGCATCGCCGATGCGGCCATAGTCAATAACTGTCAATCGCATACATTTAGATTATTTTTTTGCAGAGAATATTTTAAAGACTGATTACCAATGCACTGGTTTGTACAGCAATCCTTTGCCTTGTTATTTTTATTAAAGCTCTGTATAAAATGTTAACAACTATCTAACCTACAAATAACCTACTATTTTTTTGCCGTCAACAGCTGCACAAATTCTTGACACAAGGCACAGTACCCAGTATTTTTCCTTGACTAGATTATCAACAACACCCTCATCAAGAGCAGGTAGATAATTATAAGCAACGATTAACAAAAAAACTTGAATTTGCCACACCCGGACCACCGCGCGCCGCTGGCGCCATATCTGCGAAAAGCTTTGCCTAAAAAGTAATAGGAATTCTGAATGACCCTACACTACATAACATACCATAACTTATATACTTAAGTAAACAGATTCAAGCGCAACGAGTTGTCAAAATATGTGGGTCGTTTATTCTGTAGACTTTACATCATAGCTCCGAGCGTGAGTGAATTGGCTAACTGTCTTTATAAACAATGGGTAAGCTACTCCATTAGATTTCTTACCTACTTTAAACAACGTAATAAACGATTACATTTGTACTTATCTAAGTCAGTCGAGCAGGCTCTTTATAAGTGAGGTTAATTACCTATTATAATAATTATGACGCAGTAACTGCGATATTATACTGCATTGTGTGCTTTATGTTAGCTCTAAAGGGCAGACTGTTGACACCATTATATACCTTACCATCTTTTATGTACACAGTTATACAATCAATTATTTCTGATTCTGATATAGAGGTACATGCCTTATCTTAGGAATTAGAACCTTGGATTCTTCACCGGTTTGCTTAGTTAGATTCAATAAGCATTATACAGCGTGGCGCTACGGTGCCGACGTTAAATGAACACACGTGTAGGGTTAATGATAAGTAACCATAAAAATATAGTTAAAAAAACGCGAATAAAATATCTGATGTTCAAAAATCATACATTTTGTCCAACGTTGATAAACTTTTTGTATGGAAGATCTGCTTTTGCCGCGTTTTTTTACATTATTTGTATGGTTACTGATCATTAACCCTACACGTGCGTTAATATAATGTCGGCACCGTAGCGCCACGCTGTATAAAACAAAATTAACATAAAATCCCATTTATAGATAATTTTGATAGTTTTGCTGAACCATTGTAATGCAATAATGTACTATTGCAGCTTTACCGATTGTTTTTTTTATAAGATTTTAGTATGATTAGCAAACATATTAGTATGATTATACAAACGTAAATAATTAAATATAGACCGCATAAGTTGAGAAAAAAAAAGTTCCGTGAAAACATCTTCAAAAATATAGAGAAAGCAAAACAGTGGAGAGCTTTCTCATCCTCTCTCACCTCTCCCCACTTCATGAGTCTGCCGAAGTCAGAAGGATTCCAGGAAGTAACGTGAGCGCTGGTGACTCCGCTCCCGTCGCCGACGTGGGTGAACCCGCACATCTGGTCGAGGGGGTCATCCATCAGGCTCTCGTAGACCAGCACATGGGCGCGGCACATGTCCCAGCACCCGTACTTACTCGCGTTGAACTTGCCTGTTGGACAATGCTTACAGTTAGTTCCAACGACTGTGGTGATTTCATATAATTCGCTTATGCGCTGGATAGCTTAATATACCGAAACAAAAAAAAAAAACATGGCAATTAGGAGTAGAAGCCTACGTACGGCATAGTTTTTTCCCTATTTGTTGTCATATCAATATAAAATAAATAAAACCTCTATGTTTGAAAAGCATACAATAATAAAAATACCTCTGGCAGGACTTGAACCTGCATACAAGCAATCTCTGGGTTCCCGTCCCAACTGCTTTGCCAATTAAGCTACAGAAGTCTCTGCCTTACCCGTCATAATTTTCAAACTGTTATGCTATCAACTAAAGCGTTGTTGCTCGTATGCAGGTTCAAGTTCTGCCAGAGGTAATATTTTTTCCTAATGTTTTTGCTTTAAAAATATATAAATGGCCAAAGTGTGGAAACACTTACAAAATCTTCAATAAAAAATCTTTGTTCACGAATTAATTACCCACTTCACGGATATTAGGTAGATACTATAATAGTTTGTGAACAAAGCAATTTCTCAAATTTATTGTAGTGATACTTTCATTCGCGGTTGTCGCAAGCATGTCTGGCATTTTTTTAGCGATCGTCAAGTCCAAACGTCCAACGTCCAAGTTGAAAGATCTGACTTCTCCACAGAAAAACCGAAGGCCCTTTTACTTCTGTCTTCAGTGGACTCCAAGGTGTAAGACTGTAAGTAAGTAGTTTTCTAAAACGTGCGGACGTTTAAATTGTGTTATTTTCTATATCAATGGCACCTATAACTTATATTTTAAATTTATTTGCCATTGTTACACTTTGAATTAACGTATCTACCTTGAATTAGGTGTTCTAATTATCTTATTTGTTGCAGTGTATGATTTTATTTAGTTAGTATATTTATGCTTACCTATTTCTTTAATAATTAAAATCTAATTAACTTACTTTTATCCATTTTAGTTTGATAAACTAAAATCAGAATTCAATTTTCAATTGCTTATGTAACCTATCATAACCTATCTTACTTTTTGTTATTTGTGCGTTTTTCAAAAAAGTTGTACATTTGCTTATTGGGGGCGTCCAGGACTTTAGCATTTTTTTATAAACTGCGTATTGATTTAATTAATACATATTTAAGTGATCTCTAAATAATGTGGACCTATCAATAAAGACAATCATCATCATCAACAGCCGGAACACGTCCACTACTGGACGAAGGCCTCCCCCTTAAAAGGGTGGGGTTGCCATAATCCCCACGCTTGGAAGGCGGCTTGGGGATCGCAGAGTTTTACCACCGTTAACTAAGAGGACGCTGCTGCCTGTCCTCCGGTGGTTCTGGATGCAGCTTTAGGACATACACACTACCCAGGTCCAATAAAGTCAATAAATGACTCAAATCAAAAAGTAAATATCTTCTTGTGAGTCGATGTCGTATAATTTTATAGATGTAGATCGCCGACGGTGTAAATCTGCAACCCCGGAGTAACACGGATATGAAATTAAACTCTAACCTACCTACCTATAAATTAGCTATAAAACCTTGTGCGTTCGGCTAGAATGAAAAAAATTATTAAATTTATCATAATCAAAGCTATGATTATGCTTTCGCAACGAACAGATTAGAGTTCGCAAGAGCCATGACCAATTTATTATATTTACTAAATATTCGATATTGTAATTATTCGCAAGCATGCAATTATAATACCTACTCAGTAGAGTCCATAGTGAAACAATTTCTTAACTTTGTAGTGAAAAGCTTTATAGTGATTTGTAAGTGGAGCTAGCGCAATCCACAAAGTTCGGCTCATACAATTTTCCTCTGAGAAAGCAATGACTTCATTATCAGCCTAAATAAATGATGTAGCTGAAAACGTAGGCGTTCAATAGTAAGGAATGCCTACCAACAAAACAAAAACTAATCAATTCCATTACCTTGCCCAAACACAAATTTTTCAGACTCAAATTGAGGGGGAAATGTAAGAAATTAATGATACTGAGAGATGATACCATGAAGTAAGGACTGCTTTTCATGGTATACTTATTAAAGCCCTGCATGGCCCAAGATAGGAATTGATATGGCTTTGGCATGTTTGTTCCATTGATGACATTTTGGTTTAGTTATAATATGGTACTCCGACCCAGCTTGAGTACTTATCCGTATTATTAAACTAAAAATAAAAAAAAACATGTGTAAAATTGCAAAGCTGATAGATAACCATAAAAGTGTCTCACTCATATTGTAAACGATGACCCGCCGACCCTTGGCATCGCGTACCGGAGAAATCGCCACGTACCTACAAATTAGGAAATTACTGTTATGACATACAAAGCAAGGGAATTATATCACAGAGTACAGTGACGCAACATGTTTGCAAGTAGAGTAGACAATCTGGAACCAGTTTCTGTTTCGTTGATTTAGATAAGTTCAAGGACATACTAAGTATCGCGTGGGACTTTATGGGACTTTCGAAAAGATTGAAACTAGATGCCTGTCCGTGACTCTGGCATAAGTTTAATCACTCATTGTTTATCTTCTTGTATGGGAGGAAGTCATACGGGTTTTATTATCAACATCATCACAATTTTTCTCTACAATAGGTTACCTACGTCTAATCTAGGTACTATGCTGAGACGAGTGAGCTATTAGGTCAGTTATACAACCTGTTGTTTTTCATACCCGCCAATTTTACAGAGGTCGATATACTCATCGTTATGAACTACTTTTACTTAACACCAGATGAGCTAGCGAAAAGCTGGCGTAAACAATAAACATCTCTAGACTGTCAAGTGTAATAAACACGCTGACCCCTGAACATAACCTGAGGCACCCACACAACAGAGCATGGACAATAGACATAAATGCTCCACTGCTCACATGAGCTGGCGGCTTCAAGGCTCACCTACGTGCCTATGCCACTGAGAGCTTGAGGCCTCATAGTTCGAGTCCATTAATTCGAATACCTATCAAGTAAATTCATTTTACTTTTCAACCGACTTCAAAAAAGGAGGTTCTCAATTCGATTACGTTTTTTTTGTATGTATGTATTATGCGATTACTCCGCCAATTATGAATAGATTTAGATGATTATTTTGTTGTTTGGTAGGTGATACTTTAGAGGTGGTGCCATATAAATCATATCGAAATCGGTCCAGTACTTTGGTTTCATATTAAAATTACTGGATTAAAACATAATAACTGGAAAATATGAAGATGTCATCAAAATAGAAGTCGGTTTTTTACGCGTATTATCTTTGTTCAAGATACAAGCCTATAATTAACTATTTACACAACACTTTGTAGCTTATGCCTATAATAAATCATTATTGCCTTAAAATACTAATAGTACATTATTATACTTTAATTACCCGTTATTAATTATGTCTTTCAGTTTGGCGTCTTCACAATCGAGATTCTTGAATATGTCTGGGTAGTACTTCCGCAAGCTAAGATACTTCAGAAGCGTTTGCTGCGCCATTAGGATGCTGTACTTCTTCTGTCTTAGGAACCGAAGTATGAAGGCGTCGTCTAAAAAGATACATGGGACTCGTAGTAGAATTGTGAGTTACAAAATATTACCGATTTTCGAACGAGAACTCGTGCATTAATTAACTCGAATGTTTCAAAAATCGAGACACTTGTTTTAATTTATTTATTTATTATGATTTACTAATGATTAAACCCTCCTTATTAAGGGAGACGCTTTCGTCCAGTAGTGGACCTTTTCTGGCTGATAATGACTAATGATTAAAAACTACCTTAACAAACTTAAAAATCTATGAATTAGTATTATATATATATATATCTATATTATATATATTTTAGTATAATATATATTACATTATAACATATATGTTGATATTTAGGGAGAGGCCTTCGTCCAGCAGTGGACGTCTTTCGGCTGTTGGTGTGGTGTGGTGTGGTGTTAATATTTATTTATTATATATATTTTATCTTTTATTTTATTTATTATATATAGTTCTACATGAAGCTGTGTGAAATGTCTACCAGTTTTTTAATTTTTATTTATTATTGTCACTGTCTATTGCCTGGGGTAAAAAAAGCCTACATGTTATTCCAATGTAGGTATAAGCTACCTCTACCCCATATTACGACAAATCGGTCCAGCCATATTTGCGTTATTGAGTAACAAACATCCAAACATACAAACTTTGACTTTTACTTATATTATGTAGTATGGTAGGATAGATATGACCAAAGGATTGTGGCATTCATAATGGCAAAGCCGTCAGCAAGCTGGGTACGCTGCCGACTGGTACATAGTGGGTTTGAACATTTGCGTCGTCTCTAGACTTTCATCTGGACTGGATATAATCCTTTTGCTATGTGTAGAGCTATAAGTAGTTTATGGTCACGCTTTTCTATGTTACATCCACATTTTTACTGTGATCGATCATTAATCTCAAACTGAATGAGATAGGGCCACATTTAGCGGAGCAAAAATATAGCGGTTACGCAGATTACTGCGTGTCAAGCTTGCATTATTGAGGTTTTTCTTAGATCGAGAGAAATATAATTTATCGTCTTTTTTCAACCGTAGACGTTACTTAGACGGGCGTTAGTCTGTAATAATATATTATTCCCATTTGACTAAATAACATTCATTTTGCGACGAGCAACTTTGGAATATAAGGACCTTAAGTTATTCGATATTACCTAATCGTACATTCCTGATGTCATTATTCTGCTGGATCCACTCCCTCATGATACGAAGTCCCTGGTCTCTGATCGCAGGTGTCTCCCTGATTTCCTGGGCTGCCTCGGAGACGCAGTTTCTGATGCTCTTGGGCAAACATCCTTCCTTGTCGATCTTCTCACCTGACACGTTCCAGGTAGTCGTTACAGTCACCAGCACACTCGCTGTCGTCATCTTGGGATCTGATGAGTTAAAAAATAGTTTTATTATATCGCTATTCGTAAACAAAAAAACTGACATTGAGGAGGTGAAGCACCCGCGACGAATCCGCGGGTGCGAGCGAAAATCCTGATCCTGTCGCTACGCACTGCATATTTGTGTAAATAAATTGATATATAAATTTCGTTGTTGTTGTATGTCTGTGTGAAATTTTATAAACGATTTTACTAAACCGAATCTTAACTATACTAAAATACCTACCTAATGTTTAAAATATTTAACCGTGAAAAAATTGCCTTAATTAAATAAAATAAAAAACTGGAAAAGGTTAAAATGTAGTTTAAAACAAAAATAGCAGTACTAACTAGCGTTATATAACTTTAGGCGCCGTATTTACGTAACGCACGCAGTCCCTTAAGGCACTTCAGTTCACCTGTGTTTGCCGAATATAATACCGCCTTAAAAAAATACCGCTTTAAAAAAATAAAAAACCGACTTAAATTTTGACTACCTAGATGATATCTTCATATTTTCCAATTATTTTGATTTATTCTTTTAATTGTGATTTAAACCTTAAAACGATTACTAAAGCGATTGAAATATATGGAACCACCTCTAAAGTATGACCTACCAAATAAAAAAAGAATCATTAAAATCGATTCATAATTGGCGGAGTAATCGCGTAACATACATACAAAAAAAAACATACAGACGAATTGAGAACTCCTTTTTTGAAGTCGTTTAAAAATAGGTTAGCCACGCACGTATGTAGGCTTCATACCCCATTTTATTCGGAAAACATAGGCGATGGGAATTGCCACCATTACTTAACTTCCTGTGCCATTTTATGTCTACCCACGGCACCCCATTTATGCCACCATGTGTGTAATATAAAGATGCCAACTAGTGCCAAAATTATGATTAGGCAACGCTACGTTAGCGTACCGGTTTGGCGGGTACGCCTTTAGGTCAAACGTATTTTAATAAATCTAAGCCATGTTTTACAATAATAACCTATAATAATTCAGGCGGATAATTTGTAATTGCAAATAAGTAGTAGATAATAACATTCCAAGTTATTTATTATATGTATCAGATAGTTATTTATTATACGAGTATGTATATGATACAATATGCCACTCAAAGAGATGCTTAAGAATAACATATATATTTTTCACATTTAAAACTGTAGTTTATCTTAGAGAATAGTTGATTCTTGTAAGGCGTTTTCTGGGCAGGACCGCCTTAAAATCACTTGTTGGGATTGGGATAACGGCCTTATTAGAGCTGAGTTGTGAATAAAATATTATTGTAAAGTGTATTCCTAATCCACACGTGACTAATAGCATTCAGGGTTACATGGAATTATTAAACCGAAAGCAGGAGCTCATTGTACTAATTATAGTAAAAAACTTAAATTATGGGACCTAGACTTCGCAAAAAGTCCGCCTTATTTGTCGAACAGGTGACTTTTGCACTATTATTTTGGTACTATAGTAAAAGTTGTTCTTAGTACAATGACCTCCTTTCAGCACAGTAATACCATTCCGCATAACCCTAGAGAATATTTCTACGACAAGGCACTAGTCAAATGCATTATTCGATCAATATTACTGTCAGGTTATGTTCGAACCGGTTCCACGCATGACCGCAAACTTCTTTACTATATATACCCTGTACTTGTAGTTATATAATTATAATGTTCTATAACTGTAACACTAGCGACACTGTGACTAGCGTGTCACTTCTCCATAGACACGGGGCAGGGATACTCCATGTAATGTTTTAGGTACAAGACTAAGTATTATATCGATTAGTCTCTTCACTAGGATTGTAAATTAATAAGAAAGTAAAAAGTTAATAAACATGAAAGTTAAGAGCCAGAAAACATCTTTTATTTTAGCTCAATTACAACGCCACTTTGGACGTAAATTACTAACATAAGAAGTATGAAAACTCTAAAATAATTTAGCCATGGTGTTTTATCGCAGCCTTTTTTGTTCCATCATCAGATCATCTCGTTATTTAGTACCATAATTTATTGTATTATCAGAACTACAATAAATCTGACTAAGATCGCTCGAACCTGGATAAGATTGACATAAAAAAGAAAATCATCTTAGAAGCGTGGGGATTATGGCAACCCCTCCCTATTAAGGATCCTTCGTCCAGCAGTAGACGTCTTCTGGCTGATGGGTGTGCACTGCTGACCATAATAAATAATTTCTGATTGTCTCTCTTCTTCATCTTGAAATCACGTATTATTTGCTTTCTCGGCTCACCTCGCGGTCACCCAGGCAAAACTTATCGGATCGCCCGTTGCTCTTTACTTGGACGATGATGTTCGAAGATATAGACAATAGACAATAGGGTAGATGACTGATGTTTATATCGTTGAACCCAATAGCTTTGATGATGAACTTAAGTAAATATAGTATGTTTATTTAAAAAAAAACGGTTAATAATGTTCTGATATATGAGCGTTTCAAGTTTTTGTTAGAGACAACTCTGTCCCTTTCCCACAAAACAAAAAATTACGTCACGCCTTACGTCAGAATAGAATTTATATGGCGTACAAAGAAGTGACGTCACGATTTGCTGTTTCGCCTCTCTGTCTAGCATGATATTAAAATGCTTATAAGCTGCTTATTTTTGATCAGATTGTCATATTCTTTTCATTAATCAGCAATATTTATGGGCCACATTTTAATAGGACATTAAAAAAACCAGTCTCTAGCCTATTAAACAATACTCTATTTGCAACAAAAAAACAAACAACAAACAAACAAGAGAAAGCAAATAATACTGATTTCAGGATGAAGAAGATAGACAATCAGAAATTATATATTATGCTCAACAGTGCACACTCATTAGCCAGAAAACGTCCACTGCTGGACGAAGGATCCTTATTAGGGAGGGGCTGCCATAATCCCCACGCTTGGCAGGCGGCTTGGGGATCGCAGAATGCTCACCACCGCTAACCGAGATGACGCTGCCGTCCGTCCTCCGGTGGCTCAGCAGTGCACATAAGAGGGACATACTTAATAATGTATGTTTATCCCTCTTCTTGTATGTCATCCCGGTCCTGTGCCAATCGTACCTATCCAACGGTTAGCTTTACCCGCGATCATAATCGGATTTATTGAAAAAGAAGGTAAATAAGAAGAATATATAGAAACAGTTTTATTTGCTATTATGAAGAACATGGCACAACAGAATTCACGTCTAATTTGACTGTAATTAATAGCTTTTCTCGAGGCCTTCGTCCAGCAGCGGACGTGTTCTGGCTGTTGATGATTATGATTATGCATTGCTTTCGAATTGTTTTTTTTTTGTTTAGACAGTTTAGCAACAGGGACTAATCATCCCACAGATTTCGAAAGTAGACATGTTAATTTGCCAAGGCCGTACACTTTGCTTGGCGAGGTCAGCTTAGACAGGTCCTGCTGTCTATTACAGGCACTCACTTTTCAATATGATAGATAAAAGTGACCTGTAATTTATAGATTTTTGAAATAAGTAATTTATTCCGAACATGCGCCACTCACTTTTCAATATGATAGGTAACTGTAATTTATAGATTTTTGAAATAAGGAATTTATTCCGAACATGCGCTGCTGATTATTATTATTATTTTGACTCACTGAAGTTTGTACCGAAACTGTTATTATTTTATTTGATTATTATTATTATATTTTTTTCTTTAATTTAGTGATGTATTTTTATAATTTTAACTTAATGTGAATATTATTATTATGGACTAAGTCTGATTATTTATTTATTTTATTTATCAATTGAATTTAAATAAGTAGTATATATAGAAATAATTGTTGGATTTAATTCCATAATTTAGTTTACAGGTCAAACGTTTGTGACATCGCGGCATATCGCCGATAAAACGATGTTACAAACTATTATTATATCCTCCTACTAATATCATAAAAGCACAATAAGAAAGTTAAGTTATACATGAAAGTTTGTCGGTGTGTTAGTGTGTGATTCCTTCACGCTGAAACGGCTGAACGGATGTGGATGAAATTTGGTACTGAGGTAGCTATACCTAGGAATAAAACATAGGCTACTTTTATCCCAAGCATCGCGGTAAACCCGTGGGGTGTAATTCCATAAATCACTTTACAGGTCAACAGTTTATGACATCGTTCAAGTTATAGTCAGACAGCTTTGACCAACACGTGTATAAATCTAATAAGATAAATTTCATTTCAAGAATTTCAACAAAATGATACAAGAAAACTTGGAAAAGCACTTCACCAACGAACGCGAACTGTGAAGTGAAGCAGTGAAGGTGAGTGAACAGCTTTGAAGTGAAGCAGTGAAGGTGAGTGAACAGCTTTGAAGTGAAGCAGTGAAGGTGAGTGAACAGCTTTGAAGTGAGCAGTGAAGGTGAGTGAACAGCTTTGAAGTGAAGCAGTGAAGGTGAGTGAACAGCTTTGAAGTGAAGCAGTGAAGGTGAGTGAACAGCTTTTACACAAGCAAAATACGAAAAAAAGTGGGCCATATCTCGCCAGCGCCGTCTATTCTTTGGCTGTAGAACTACGTTTTGCCAGCTGTCAGAAAACTGTAAACAGAAAACCCAATCGAAAATAAGTAATTGACAAAACACTTTTTAGCTAAAATATGTTTAAAAGAGGTGTTAGTGTTCTTAGCACAAGACTGTTGGTGTTATTCATATTATTCATGCTTATCTCCAAATATTTAAGGAAACTTGTTAGTTAAAGGTTTTCAAGGTACAACCAGCGACGGTGATAACGGAACAGACGGGCCCAGCGCATGCAAATCGATCATAATTAACAAGACAACACAATTAAGCATACCTAGCTAAAAGTATGCATATTACATTTGCCGGAAAATAGAGATAGCGAATCTAATTACTGCATGACAAAAAGAGAACACATGTACATGTATTAGAAGTTTGTATTGTCGTATCGTACGGCTCGCATGTCGCAAAAGCAGAGTATGACTGAAGCGAGTGGAGAGCCGGCGCTCATCATATAAGTAGTCTTCAAAATCCGTGCGCTTATTTCCCGTCCATTCATCTTATCATTGTCGCTGGGTACAACCACATTTCCGGTCGGTATAGAATATTAAACTGAATGGTGTAATTTCTATCTTACTACGGATCCTACGCGATTGAGGAAGTATTATAATGAATTACGAATCACTATTACGGTGAAAAATCAGTGTCTGATTTTCATAAATATTAGTTGAGTATAAATAGGTAGGTTATAGCTTTATTCCGATACTACTAGCTATGTATTTCGCTTCCTTTGGCCTTGCGTGTAGGCCTTAGAGCCGAGCCTCGGCCTTGGGCCTCGTAAAAGTCCTTTGCCATAAGGAAGTAAGATTGAAAGATATCATACTTCTAGACCGTCTGGATTTAAATATTGATGTTGATTGTATTTTTTGGTTAAATTAAATGAGACAGATATTTTTCCATCAAGGCCATACACTAAAGACTAACCGTCTTATGCATAAAATACTAAAAAGATTTTCAAACTTATTTTAATTAAAAAGTGTTTGTCTTCTTGTTTCAAACGCAAATCGAAAGAAATTTGACATAATAGCTCGCTTGACAGCTTGAAATTACTTAAAATATCGAGTTATACCTACCTACTATCTTAAACACTTGTTTGTCAATATACCTATTAACGGCCTTACCTAAAAAAACTTTTCAACCGTTAGTCACTGCTTAAGATGTTCTGCCATCTTCTCTCTGACGTGAAGTTGCACGTGCAAGAAAAGGACAGAGAAGTTTAAGCAGTGACTAAGAGAATCGAGATTATTTTAGGTAAGGCCGTAAGTGCTTACGGACAGATTTAATTGGACGTGTCCAATTAGTTCTTTGATTTAACAGAATAGAGAAAACAGATGGCAAATTGATTCTACCACGCAGTACTTACTTACGTGTAGTACTATTATTTATTCTGTGCTTACGTACCGGAAAACTGTTCTATAATTTGCTACAGCAAAATGATTCTAATGAATTTTGCAAAGCTTACGGTGCATTTTATTTGCAGACAAAATTCTTATAGGTATACTAGCTTTTGCCCGCGGCTTTGCCCGCGTAGTAATGTTGAATACTGGAATTCGGTTAAATCGGGGCCCAACTCAATTGAATCACTAAAATACGTATATTATTGCATTTTTTCCAAGCCGCTTGCAAGTCTTTAAGTTTGCTTGAGGATGACCAAATTTGGCATGTCGCGTTTGCAATACTTACTTCAAAACAAAGCCGTCTTGTTGAATTGTAAACAGACAGACAGATGGACATGACAAACTTATAAGAATTCCTCGTAGTACTACGGAACCCTAAAAATGTCTGCTAATGACTCTATAGTTGCCGGGGCCTTTGACCCGAAAGATTACAATATTTCTTTGTAGACAACGTTTTTGACTTTTTTGTTGGAAGGTGGTAAAATAGCCAGGCTTTTAGGGGAGCTAACTCGCGAGAAAGCCACATAGAACTGACCATGCGAAAAACAGTCCTGCCTTAAATCAATACCAGCGTATTTTAAAGTTTGGCCCTGAGCCTTATTGATGGTCATGGCAAAACAAACTTTTAGGGGAAATTGAAGCCTTTTGAAGTCATAAGGTAAGTCACTGGTAATCATGGGAATACGCGGCACAAACACTGTTTCGCCATGGGCACACCCAGTCAAAATGATGGCCTCAACCAGATTACGATGCAGCATTTTTACTTGTAACCTGGTTCCATTACACAATTTGGGTGGTCTTAAATTCCGAAGGAGCATGACGGGTGTACCTTTCTTCAGGATAAGCCTATGATAAGATAGCCCCGCTGGTCTTAATGAATTTAAAAACTCAACTGGATAGTTTACAGCATCATCATTATTGCATACCGTATCAACAGAGTCAATGAAATGAAATAAGCTTAAGCAGAAAAAGTATGATAACAAAGAACGCAAAAAGATTACCAAAATATCGCAAGAATTACGAAACTTCGATAAAATACTCGCTTAGGTAGACTCGGTGTGGGTTGGAGTGGGGCGTGCTCGAGGTACAGCGCGTCATACTCGGGTTATAACGTATCTGAGCCGACGCGGGATGGACGTTTCAAAAGCGCTGTGCTTGGTGCGTGCACCGGATCAAGTACATGTGTTTAAAACATTTATCTTCTTACGCATAAACACTCGATTAGCTAATCTATAAATATAACATTTTTTTTCAAATGAAAAACTGACCCGTGGCCCAGTTTTGAAATTGTTTAAAAATTCTTAAACATGTTTATGTTTATTTTATCTTATCTCTTAAGTCAAAAAACTAACAGCCTTAAATGAATGGTTTCGGCAAAATGGTATTTTAATGATACATTGAACCCCTTGCGAATTTTTCAAAATCGTTGCTGAGTGTGCGTTTCTCTGCATCAGCCCTTAACACTAATGGTATATCGGCCTACCCTGATTGGGCCATATTCACTACGCTGGCCCAGTGCAGGTTGGTGGATTCACATACACTATCGTATTTCTTCTCCGGAAATATGTAGGTTTCCTCATGATGTTTTCCTTCACCGAAAAGCCAGTGGTATTATCCATGCGTAAGTTTCAAAGAACTAATTGGAACGGGCTCGCCCGGGTCCGAACCCGCGACCCCAAGAATGTGAGTCGAGCTTGATCTCACTGAAGCTACCACAGCTTGAGCTGAGTGTAAGTTTACACCACTCAAAATTTAGTTTAGGCATTTAAAAGTAAGTAAGTTAATTTAATATTAAAAATTAATTTAGCAGTTTAGGCTGTACAGTATCTATAATAATTATGTCCGTCAAACAGTCGTCTGCGTGGACCTACAAAAAAATAGCCTATGTCCGTTTCCGAACCTTATGCTATAACTACCTATCCAAAAATGCAGCACCATCTGTTCAGCCGACCAATAAATACGCCCATCCCCGTCCCCATTCCCAGCCTCATCCCTATAAGCGGCCCCTTCCCCATCCCCATCCCGATACCAAATGTCATTTTAATATGAACACGCCCATCCCCGTCCCCATCCCCGTTCCCTCCCTCATCCCCATCCCGAACCCCATCCTCAACCCATCCCATCCCCACCCCCATCCCGATTTCAACTTTCATCTTAATATGGACACGCCCATCCCCGTTCCCAGCCTCATCCACATCCACATCCCATCCCCACCTGTCCCCACCAAATCCCCACCCCATCCCCACCCATCCCACCCCATCCCCATCCCCACCCATCCCCATCCCCATCCCGATACCAATTGTAATCTTAATATGAACATGCCTATCTCAGTCCCGTCTCCGTTCCCAGTATCATCGCCACCCCCACCCCCACCCCCATCCCCACATCTATCCCCATCCCTATACCAAATTTCATTTTAATATGTACAGCCGTTACAAAGTTAAGGAGAAACAAACGTACTATCACTAAAACTTAGTTTTTTTTATATTATCGGGAGCTGATTTTGAAAAAACTGTGACACCCGTATCTTCTTATTTTTATAGTAGAATATGTATACCAAGTTTTGTATCAATCGAACCAGAGAATAAAAAGTTTCATACAAACTTTAACACCCCATTTAACCCCCTTCGGGGTGGATTTTCGAAAAATCCTTTCTTAGTGAGCGTTTACACCTCTCCCAAAACATACCCTCCAAATTTCAAGTCTCTACGTTTAGCGGTTTGGGCTGTACGTTGTCTATATGTCAGTCAGTCAGTCAGTCAGGACAAAGCCTTTTATAGTTATAGATACGTGTAAATATCCTGCCAACATAGAGGTCGGTTTCTAAACAACCGTTAGCCAATAACTCAATATAGATCTACAGAAGACAATGCTCGCACGCAACTATAAGCGCCAATTACCTAATAGTAACATGTAATCGTTTACGGCCTGCAAATCACGAAATGTAAAATTATTTTTCACAGAAACAAAAGGACTGTATCCATATAGAAGAGACAATCCTAACATCAGGCAGCGTATTGCAGCAAGCTGGCAGCATTGCCACGTTGAAAGACAATGCTTTAAGAGTAGACAAGTTGGTCACTTCTCCATAGAAACGCGCTAGGATTACTACTCCACTATGTAATGTTGTAGGTCCAAGACTAAGTATTATATCGATTAATCTCTTCATTATCTAGGATTGTAAATTATTGCGAAAGTAAAAAGTTAATAAACATGAAAGTTATGAGCCAGGAAACATCTTGTATTTTAGCTCAATTTTAACGCCACATTGGACGTAAATAAATAACATAAGGAATACGAAAACTCTAAAATAATTTATCAAGCGGCTTAGTTTAGTCCATAAACATTTCAAATAACTTAAGTTGGAATAAATTAACTCAGAGTTTATTCAACCACATTACTGCAGCCAAAGGTCGACAAAAACAAATTTGCGCGCTCATTTATCTTTCTTTCTCCCTTTCCCACAGTTTGTTTGATGAAGTGAGCATGCTTTTTAGTCGCGCCCACCGATTTGTTCGAGCCGTCATCTTGTCGATCCTTAAAAGAGTTGGATCAAATCAACGCCAGCATAAAGACGCGCCACGTCGACAAAGCGTCCAAATAAATTGTGATAATAAGATGAGCCCCCATAGAAATATATTATTATGTATTTGCGCCACTAAGAAGATCGATTTTTTTATTTACGGTTGACAGCGCCTAGCTGTTTGAGGGTTCAGATTTGGACGAAAGTGGTAAAAGCCTGGTAAGGAATAGTAACTGGCTCTCAAGTTAGCCGACCTGCAGGGCTAGGATGCGCAACACGAGAAAACTTTCTCGATTCTTAAAAACAGGACAAGGCAGCGACTCTGTATAAGTTTGTCTCGTTTTCGCACGACATAAAGACACGACAAAACTTTCTCGCGGTGCGCATCCTAGCCCTGCTGGCCGGATTCCGGCGCGAAACACATGATTAAGTCTGGTAGCTAGCCAGTTGCGTACTAGAGATAGAGAATTCCCTAACGCCATGCTCCGGTTTCCTCGCTTTATTATTATTATTATTTTCATTTATTTAAGACACATTTAGTCCATAATTATACATCATTACATTAACATTAGCTTTGCTGGGTTTGCTTGCTTTTCTCGCGAAGTTTAAGTATTTGAATCCACAGCCTGCGACGTGCAACCTGAATGCGCTAACCACTGAGCTATTGTCGAAACGGTTTAAATCGCTGCGTGTCTTGATAATGTTTTATAGATTTGCATATTTCATTATTGACCTTCGGCCGACATTTTGACTCTGACACTAGGGCCACTCAGTATACAGGGCTACGCAAAACTATATTACTAAGCTGATAGGAAGGCATTGTTGCCACAATTGTGAACAATTTTTAAAATGAGGCCTACCTTGAATTCTCGAAAACAGCAGTTCCATACATATGTATATAAGTATCAATAATTTCGTCGATGTTACCTGTACCTAATAAAAAAACTAAAAACCAAAAACTAAAATAAAACATAAATAATTACATAAAAATTATTTAAAAGTTAAGTTGGCTTTGAATTTAATACATGTTATATGTGGGTGATTAAATTCCACAAGATTAATAGAAAAAGTCGCCCCTGTTCACCTGGGTGCTTTAATTCCAAGGTGAACAAAGGACACCAATAATGTCGAAACATCTCACCCAGGTGATATCGCCTAGATGCAATAAGTCTAAGGTGAAATAAAGAGACTTTAATGTTCCCCTGGGTGAATTCACCCAGGTCAACAACGTGGAATAAACCATTTTGTCGATGGCGAATTACATTTTTGTCGGCTAAGGGACACAATGCTGCGCGCTGCTATCTCGCTCGCGCATTTCACAATTAATGAAGATATAAAATCACTGAATATGAACATAATAATCGCAGTCGGGGAAATTGCAATAACAACATTAAACAACAAAGGTTGAGCAAAAAAATCGTTTTGATCTTATCTAACTTTAGTACCTACCTAAAAATGGGATTATAAATAGGCTAGATGACTGGTTTTTTTATTGTCCTATTAAAATGTGGCCCATAAATATAGCTGGTTAATGAAAAGAAAATGAAAATATGATAAAAAAAATAAACAACTTATAAGCATTTTAATATCATGCTAGACAGAGAGGCGAAACAGCAAATCGTGACGTCACTTCTCTGTACGCCATATAAATTATATTCTGACAAGTAAGGCGTGACGTCATTTTTTGTTTTGTAAATAATTATATTATATAATTCCAATTTCAATTGTGTTTATGTAAGTTATTAATGTGACTGCTACTGCTATTAATTTAATTTAATGTTGTAATGAGTCTTTGATACTTTATGAATAAATGATTATTATTATTATGCACATATTTATTTAATAATCTTACATTTTGAGTTTTTAACAATCAATATAGAAATATAAAAATACAAATTAAAAAAGCATAAAAATTAGGGTGCCGCCGGCAGCGTGGCAGAGCTCAAGCTGCTGGTGGTAAGGGCTGCAGAGTGAGGCACCTCCTGACAATGCGTGACGTGTTAAGTACCACTGCCTTTTATATCTGACCCTTGACCCAACCGTCTAGCGAGAGCCTCTTGAGGTATTGGTCAAGGCTTTTGCCGCAACGAGTATCGGGAAAATGATCATCGAGTCAACATCCCACATAGCAGTTATCTCGAAGGCTACTTGCTGAGTTTGTCCTTCTCGGCCTTTACGAGATTCTCGTCATGTGGAATGGTGATGTCGACGAGCACTGCCCGGCGCTGGGACCGATCCACCATCGCGATATCAGGCTTATTGGCGACAATAGTCCTGACCATGATGATGTAGCGGTCCCAATAGAGCAAAGTACGGCCATTTTCGAGAACTGGAGCTGGTGCGTATTTATAGTACAGCATCTCTGATTCGACAAGGTCATATTTAAGAGCAAGTTGCTGGTGGATGATCCTGGCCACTTATTATTATTATTATTATGACATAGAAAAAACGTACGAAGTAGCGGGAAACGTATAGTCTTTGTACAAAACCTTCGGTCCGTTTGTGCAAATTTCCTATCGAATTCTTTGTGCAAGGTTATCAAGTTTCCCAACATAAGGTAAGTAAGTTCATCCTTTTAGAATCGGATACCTAACCAAACGACATAATTGGGCATTCATCTGCTCTCAATAACAAATTCAAATTTCATTTATTTCGACATAAGTCATATTGTATGTGACTATGTAATAGTCACATACAATGTGACTTGCTCAATGACAATAATAATTAAAAATAAAACACATTGTAATACAATTCAAATCACAATAAAATTAAAATACAATTACACATAAAATTTTGTCGTTTGCTTATTAGTACATGTAGTATCAGTACATGTACCCTGTAATAGTGGACTGTGTAGTGGCTCTAGCGACGGAGATTCAATAACATATTTATGTCATATCCGAGTATGCATATTTATGCATTACACCTACTTAAATACCTATAAAAAGTAAGTAAATTCGTATAGGCTGAGTGGCCAGCCCTAGTGTCAGAGTTAATGTGCTGCCCGAAGGCCTCTGACATGGCTGACGGTTGTTGTTATAGAAACTAGAACAACCGGGACCAACAATTTAACGTGTCATCCGACCCACGGTAGCGCTCAGAAATAAATGCCACTCACGGTCACCCATCCAAAGACTGACCGAACCGTCCGTTGCTTAACATCGGTGATCGTGAATCACCTAGACAAGCTACGCCACGAGCGCTACATGCGCTACATACTTATAACCTGACCTATATTAGGTGACCTTCGTACAATATTGTTCCGCTTGTAGCAAATAAAACAAGGAATGGGAGTACTAAGTGAATAAGTTATCTGTAACATAAAGTAGAGGAGAGGGGTATCTCAGTCTTATTTTCTATATAAAACTGTCAACCTTCAAGGCTTTCCAACAAAGTTTTATAGTTCTATTTTTCAGCCATGCTATAAATATTTTGTTCAACATACTACGTAAGAAACTTGTCTTTACAAAATTAGCACAATCCTGTTAAGAATATTCGAAAGATGACGTAGATTGGGAAGTACCTACACAAAAGTACCTCTTTTCTGGTTGAACTTTAGAAACTTAATAATCATGATTATCGTGTTTACCTAAAGTTGTACGGGCCGAACTCAGACCAATATCATGGCAACCCCTGGATTGATTTGTTATGTAGACAAGTACCTTTATTGGAGTTTTGGCGGGAACACGGAAAAATCATGTCGTTGCATTCTATTATTTTCTTAAACTTATGTATTTTCGCGAATTAATGATTAAAAATGGTGGTGTTTTATTCATTGAGTGTTGAATTACATGCACGAGTGTGGGCAAGTGATATAATGTGGTGAAACATGTCTTTTTGTGTTGTTTTCAAAACTCCGTATAAGCTCATAGTAAAGTCGCCACAACTTTACTAGGGCATGACTTGGACTCGACTATGACTAATTTCGTGTGACTGACTGTGATATCATTACATATTTGACTTGATTTACATATAAATACTTGAAAAAATCATAAACTTGACACTGGCAGAATGCACAACGTGCGATGCCAAGAACTAAGAAAAAAAAAAAAAAAAAAAATACCTTTATTGAAAAAAAAACACAGAAATTCACAAGGACTACGTATAGGTGATATAGGTAAAAAAACTAACTAACCCAAATTCTTTGGGTTTACTTTTATTACAGGAACAACTTATCGTTATTTACCATCTACTATCAGACCAGTTCCATCGAACTTACATAGTTATTATGTATACAGTCATCGCGGAAATGACAATTTCACATTTGCTAATTTTAAAATAAATATTACCATTAAAACCTAATTAGAAGCGTATAAGAAACTCAATTAAAAACATGTTCCCAGGCCCTCCATCAAGACTTTGTATCTTCTATTTTAGAATCGCTACCAATTTTAAACCGCGCACGGATATCTTGCGGCAAATATTCAGCAACCTTTCCGATTGTTTTTACAGTCGTCTCAGACCAAAGATGAGTTGAACCAAACGCGGCCATCGCCAGGGAAGCAAACCCGAGCATAGCCTGAGCTGCACAGTTTCCCAGCTTTCCGATCATTACAGCAGCTTCTCTATACGCTGATGGATGAATTCTCTCAATTTCACTTCTATTGAACGCGCACAGAATCTGCCTGAGCGCTACCAAATCATAGTAAGTGTAGTCCTCGGGATATTTCCCGGCAAAATCTTCACGGACTCTATCTGCAATGGCTGCGAGTTGTTCGTGATTCAGATTATAGTTCAGCCCGAAATTCTCTATAACATCAATGTTGTCTAATGTAATGTTAGCGTAGTCTTCGGGCTTCACCGCAGGAGTTATCCAATGAAGTATAGTGAGCAATGAATCGGGAATATTTTCAATGCCTCCGTGGAAGTTCACAAGAATTTGCCAAATGTATCCAGCTTCTGCATTTGGTAGCTCCTCTTTACCCAGGTGAGCTAGACACTCAACGATTTCTTTGGGCGGTATAGTTTTCAATACCTCTAGCGTCCACTTTTTGTCAGATGGTAGCGCCAAAATTTCGCCACAAGTTAAACTTTGTATTTCTATCATATTGGAGAAAATCATCACAAGAATAGAAGTACCTCTCATTCTGGTTGTATGTGAAGTGTTCGAGTTGTCAGTGAGCTTCAGAGGTGAGCTTAGAACGAATGTGTTGTTTTATTTGACCTTTACGTCAAAGGCTGTTATTTTATGCATGTTTCAATTTCCTTTCCTATTGAGGCTTCAATGAATTAAGTAGAGACGTAATTAACTGTTCTGTATTTCTTAGAAAGAAACGGATAAAAAATAATGGTGATTTGTACCGAAGATAAATTGGTTTCTAGAATTTTGACTTAGGAATAGATGATGTGTAAGATAGATGAATGACTCGTAGATTTAAGGTGTGCGTGATATGTAATAACAATCAAATGTTGCTGTGACAACATACGATTTAAAATCGATTTGTCAACTCTCACGAAAATAGAGAAGAGTAATCTGGTAAGCGATTCTTTATACAAACGTATTCTCCTATTTTCTTCCTGGATAATGCCTCTAGATTTTTTTTTTTAATATTTTATAATGTGTAGGTCTACTGTAGACGTGTATCTGTCATTGCCTTTTTTTCAGTAATTAGTTTCTAAAAAAAAGGAAAAGACAGAGACACATCTACAGTAGACCTAGTTCTAACTCACTACAACTAAGAGAATCGGGGCTTTTAAAGGTTTTTAATTTAATATTACCCATAATGTATGTCTCTCTGTCTTGTAGGCCCGTGACCAAAGAACAGTATCGAGGAGAAATCCACGTAGGTACTTATAAGTTTATTGTATCAAACTCAGGACGCTTGTTGTGAATTTTGTACAAGATACAAACGTAATATAAGTATTCGCAAATGAATGTACGGTAAGTACGATCAGATAAAGCAATTACAGGTTGATATTAAAATTGTGATTAACTGACCACAGCTATTAAATGCATAAGGCCGGTATATCGTAATGACGCATATAGACTATCTATGACAAAAGTAAGTGTAAGATTTATGTTGATAATGATTAATGTAACTGGCAATGTGCCGTTTTAACAAATTAAATAAATGACGTTTTCTTTGACTGTGGTGGCTAATGAACCAATTAATAAAGTGAAGTGCAATGAGACAATGCAATGTATGCTAATAAACTTATAGCTCTATAAATAAAGAAGAAGGACAAAACTTGCAAAATAAAACATAAACCTGCAGTGTTTAGTTTGGGCTTAATACTTCGGCTGGTACGTCAGATAATCAAGTTACAAAATTATGTAACCACATACTACCAAATAAGGTAATTTGTTAGAGATTTCATCAACATTACAAAAAGAAAGCTGTCATGAAACTCTGGCCTCAAGTTAACAATGGCTTGAGTAATGATCCAAATATAGTAATTTTAGAAGTGGATTTGATTCAATGTAGTATTGTTACATAACTAGTAAATAATTTGTTAGATTTAGGGCATAACGTAGCGTAGGCCGGCATTTCATATGACATGATAAGTATAACGAGTAATAGGTATGATGGCTCATTATTTCATAATATCTAGGCTTGGGGATCGCAGAATGCTGTCCATCGTAAACAGAGAAGTCGCTGCCCGCCTTCCGGTGGTACTGGATGCACATTTAGGGCTTACCCAGGTCCATACTACACTACAAACACTATGTATAATTGTATAACTGTATACTTAGGTACTTATCTTACAGGAACTCCTTGAATCTTCTCACGATTTCCTGTTGACGTAATTCTAAGATTCTATTGTTCTAAAAATTACTATAGTGACCTGGCATTGGATAGGTCCATTTTCCTCAACTTTCATTGAAGAAACCTTGTAATGTAAGTAAAGTAGTTGATGAACCTCAACATTCACATGTTTGGGCATTCCAACGAATGATACATTCCAATTTCCATGAAATAATAGAGATATGACGTAATGACAATAACAAAATGTAAGTACATTATTGTCTTCATGCAAGAGATGTCCACACGACATCCTCGTAAGCAATACCTACGGCCATTTATGTCAAATATAATTCTAAGGATTTCTGTAAAAGGCCACGTCGCTAAGTAAGTGGTGACAGAGTGGTGGCCCAGGCTGGGTCAACGGGGCATTTTGGTCATCTAGCAGATATGTGTCGTAGGGTAGGTTGATGGGCCGACGATATCGTCACCATCGCGGTTCGAACCTAGACCAGTTTAACGCAGGACCAAGATAGATGGCATAGTTAGAGAGAGGCCTATATCTAGCAGTGGGATAAGGAAGACTGTGGATGATAATGATGAAGAAATTCTAGTAGGTAAATATAGTAAGTTTTTAAGAAAATATATGCATGTATTTCTTTCGAATGAATGGATTTTCTAGAATATAGTTACTAAAGCGTTCGCAATAATAAATAAATATCGGCGGTATTTTTTTCACACAGCGCCATCCAGACCCAAAACGAAGCAAAGCTTGTATTATGGAAACCAAATAGCTGATAGAATACTTAAACTTATGTATATATATTTTTGTTAATAATTATAATATATACACAGAAACAAAACAAACATCTATGTTCGTCACATAAATGTTTGCTTTGGGTGAGGATCGAACCCACGCCCTACAGCTCTGAAGGCAGACATGCTACCAACTTAGCTATAAGCCAGTCATGTCTTGACGTGTAGTGTAATGTTATTTAGTTTAGGAAAATTTACAAAAGCCAACGCCAACGCAAAGCCAAAGCTGCTATGATTCAATGCGCCATAACAGTTAGAGATAGGATGGATGTCAAGTTTAGTGTTCCGTGTTCTACAAGAATGTAGAAAACCCGGTAAATTGGGGCCCCAGTCTGAGATCTTGACTTGGCCCTCGTGTTTGTCTGTTTGCATTTACATAACTTTGTTTGATATTCACGAAACCGGTGATACGCAAATACTTTGGTATATCGTGAGTCGGATTTCTCAGGTTCGCTGGTTTACAGTATATACAGTAACTAAACTAGGTGGCAAATATAACCCAGTATAGTTATTCGCTGGTTTACAGTATATGCAGTAACTAAACTAGGTGGCAAATATAACCCAGTATAGTTATTGGCTGGTTTACAGTATATACAGTAACTAAACTAGGTGGCAAATATAACCCAGTATAGTTATTCGCTGGTTTACAGTATATACAGTAACTAAACTAGGTGGCAAATATAACCCAGTATAGTTATTCGCTGGTTTACAGTATATACAGTAACTAAACTAGGTGGCAAATATAACCCAGTATAGTTATTCGCTGGTTTATAGTATATACAGTAACTAAACTAGGTGGCAAATATAACCCAGTATAGTTATTCGCTGGTTTACAGTATATACAGTAACTAAACTAGGTGGCAAATATAACCCAGTATAGTTATTCTATTGTAGTATAACTTCGCTGCCCGAGTGGGTATTTTCCGAAAGCGGCGTCTTCAAGTCGCGGGTGAATCGGTTTCTTTTCCAGCGTCCTGCGAGCGATATGGCAGTCAAACGCAAGCCAGTAGACAAATATTTTTTGAGGTATAAAAAAAACTACTAGGCAAAGGCTGCGTCCCGAGGTCTTTTTTGCCCTTTAGGGGATTAATTTCTTATTTTCTTGGTTTTTTTTTTTTTGTAATGGTCCCCTGTGCATAATGACACAATGACAATGATTAATTTTGTTGTTTATTGCAATCATTGTTTTTTCTTTTTTTTTTATTGAAGCGCACTGCTACACCCTGTATAGCGCTGTCACAGTTCTCGCGGTATCCTATAAAAACGTAGAACCTGTCTCATTTCCAAAACCGTCTAATTATAATAATTATGAATGTTGTTAGTTACCGGTGTCGATGACTTTTGACTTTTACTTGAATTAAGTAAATAAAAGTAGTTTAGCTCTGGAATCCGGCATAGACTACTTTAGGCTTTTTCTCGGATTGTAAATTGACTATAAATATACCTACCTCATATTTAAAGGTTTTCGTTAGTTATTAGAATAATTGAAATTTTATTTCTTAAATTTGACATATCAAATATAAATATACACTAAAATTAAATTATAACTAACTAACAACTAAACAAACTCTAACTAGTAAAAACAAACCCTACATAATAAAAAATACAAAACTTAAAATTTAAACTAAAAGCCCCGTAGATGATGGAAAGGTGGCCAGAATGCTGGCGGCATTGCGACGTTGGATGGCAATGCTAAGTTTTTGACCAAAATATACGCCAGCATTCCGGTCACCTGACACCTCGATAAACGTTTCGCCAGGTCCCTATATAAGGCATGTGCGGCCGGCCCCAGGGTCCTAAAGTCTCTACCCCAAACGGCACAAACATGTACCAACGGTCTAAATAACCCATATTTGTGCCGTTTGAGTTATTTGATGAATTATTTAAAAATAATTGTATACCGGTTGAAAGACGAAATAGGAATGGACACATGCAGTTATATAATTTTGATTATTTACGGCATATTTACAGTACAGTACAGATCTGAGATAAAGTTGTTTAGTTGTTTATCGCCTTAATGCCAAATGACTAAGCGACTCTACCTTTTAACATTATAGCTATACTCTTATTAGTAAACGTGGAGTTGCCCCAGAATGGTTAATCTCGTTTTTTGTCATCTCGAGATACAAATTTCAAAGAAACGACTGATTAACTATTCAAAGGCTACACGTTTATTAATAAGGGAATGGTGTTATCCAAAATCATTGATGGATATTCAGATAATTCAGGTGTTATATCGACTGATAAGTAAGTATTGCTCATTACATCAGACGACGATCACATGATGTTTCGAGTTTTTTTAAAAATATAATTTGTGTTACGAGACGAGTGAGACCTTGGAGGATCTAGCTCTCTCTCTTGGAGGATCTAGCTCTCTCTCTTGGAGGATCTAGCTCTCTCTCTTGGAGGATCTAGCTCTCTCTCTCTCAGTGAGACGGTCGCCTGGTGGTAAACCTTACGCCTGCCCATAACAGTTTAGCAGTGCCCGAATTGTGAACTTGCGAACAAAATCCTGCGCCGCATGGCACTGCGCTCGTCGCCTTGACATATTAGATGTGAAATATCTTTGCCCAGTAATTTATCTGGTTACATTGCCCTTCAAACCGAAACACAGTAATGCTTGCACACTACTGCTTGGCGGTTGAATAACTGACAAAAGTGTGGTACTTCTCCAGGCGGACTCTGCAGTGGAGTCCTACCACTACAAAAATAAATTATATGAAAGTATGTAAGCATACATTTTATACAGGGCTACGCGGGACGGTATTACTAAGCCGAAAGAACAATGAGTCATTGTACTAATTATTGGTACAAATTTCACTATGCCAACAACCACAAAATAAATCAGCTGTTTGTCAGCCTTAGACAAATGGCATTTACCCTCGAATAATGTATAGAACAACTATTATTAAAGATACGCGATCGCGATCACGATTGGCCTATTGTAAAAGTTGTTCAGAATGATGAGTACAAAGACCTCCTTTCGGCAAAGTAATATTAATCCGAGTAACCCTGCATATTTACGGGACAGCATACCGCTGAAAACGGCATGAAAGATTTTAAATGAGAGGTGTCTCCGTTAAATGCCGTCCGCAGTGTGAAAAAAACGTCGGTAATAATTTTAATAAAAATTTGTAAGTTACTCTACCTCAGGTTTTTATGCCAGCGCATTTAGTCATAAATCTACTTATGATTTGTTTATGACGCCCGATATTCTTACCTGACGTTTTTCACAAGTGAATCTTTATCAAGAATAGCAAAAGAGAAAGTATGGACACTTGCCAATTGTTATTGACAAGCAGAAAACGTTAAACAGAAGCAGACTGATGAGTGATGACAATAAGACAGGTAACACGAATCTTTTGTTGAAATTGAGTTACCGTCAATATGTAGGTAAACTTGAAGAATCAAAGATCTGTTGCTAACAAACCACAGTGTGACCGTTCATGGACACACAATAATACCACACCGGTGATTACGTGTCGGGCCCATGTAATATGCTTAGCGTTAGCATTGTGATGGCACCGGCAAATATGTACACAGTTGGTTCTACATTCTCGATATTGCGATGTGTTTATGCCATAACTGGCAAAGCAGGAGGCATATGAGATGTACTGCCTACGCCTGTATCGATCACGATTGACCGATATGATTCGATCGCAAGGATTGGATCATGAATCCTAAATTGATCATAATTAATTATTATTGATCAACCCGCTTGGACCCGACTGCTTGGACAGCTTCCACAAACCCATTGTTGTTGTTTGTGGACTATGAAAAAGCCTTCGATTCAATTGAGACCTGGGCGGTGTTGCAGTCCCTCCAGCGATGTCATTTCGACTATAGGTATATCGAAGCGCTGTGTTTGTATAGAAACGCCACAATGTCGATCCGGTTGCAAAACGAGAGCACGAAACCAATCCAATGGCAGAAAGGCGTGAGACAGGGAGACGTTATTTCTCTGCAACTATTCACGAACGCATTGGCAGACGTTTTCAAGCTCTTGGACTGGAACGGATTCGACATCAACATTAATGGCGAATACATCACTCACCCGCGTTTTGCCGATGAATACTATGTTCAGCGACCTCAGTAATGTTTCCCAACAGCTGGGCCTTATAATTAACATGGACAAGACAAAAATCATGCCCAATGTCCATGTTGTGCCCGTACCGGTTGTCGTTGGGAACGATACTCTCGAAGTTGTTGACCACTACAACTACCTTGGACAGATTGTTCAGTTAGGTAGGTCCAACTTCGACAAAGAGGTCTCCCGAAGAATCCAACTCGGATGGGCAGCGTTCGGGAAATTGCGTAATATCTTCTCGTCCAAAATCCCGCAGTGTCTGAAGACAAGGGTCTACGACCAGTGTGTGTTGCCAGTGATGACATATGGAACTGAAACGTGGTCTTTAACTGCTGGCCTTTTGGAGAAACTCAGAGTCACGCAACGGGCAATGGAGAGAGCTACGCTCGGAGTTACTTTGCGCGATAGAATCCGGAACGAGGATATTCGCCAAAGAACCAAAGTTACCGACATAGCTCGCAAGGTTTGCAAGTTGAAGTAGCAATGGGCAGGCCACATCGCTCGAAGAACTGACACGACTGCCCATAACAGTAGCAGTGCTAGAATTGTGAACTTGCGAACAAAATCCTGCACCGCACTGCACTGCGCTCGTCACCCTGAGATATTAGATTTCAAATCTAATATCTACAGTCTACACTGTGTCACTTTGGCGCCATTAATTATCGAATAGAGGCAGATAAATGTGTGACCGCCCTGCAGATGATCGATCAAAAGTTCGAATCAATCAACTTCGATTACGAATGACCCAACTCACAAAATATGCTCTATATATCGACACAAGTTTAGACAGCCTGTAAAATGTTAATGTACTCATAGCATAGGAATACATGTAACACCTGAGGCATTATAAACACGTCATAACGTATCGAAACATATTAAATAAATATTGAATATTGCGTGGACATTATTACACAACGCCATCTAGCCCCAAACTAACGTACCGTTTGGTTTGGGGCTAGATGGCTAGATAGATTTTTATTAGGTACAAATGTTTTAGGTGTAAGGCTGACCCAGCCATCGAGAATAAAACAGTGGAGATGCCAATGGCGATAATTTTCTGCGACTTCTCGTAGTGGTTGAGATAAACGCGCATGGCACACATTTCCAAACACTTACATACTAATGAAACATTCTAGCAGTAAGAACTCACTCAGAACTCAACCTACCAACTTGTACCAAATAGTAAATTCTAGAAGGACCCGGTCGGTAAAGACAGATACATCAAAAAAAGGGAGTGACATTGTTGTCACAATCATCATAGTCTACTGGATATAGTGGACTAATAATTGGCTACATTTAAAGAAAATATGCATTTGCGGAAAGATATCGTATTTTTTATTATAATTACTTATAAAAAAATTAAAAAATAGGTAGCTGACTCACTGCAATCTGAATTTGCGGAAAAACCAACATCCGTACTATTACTATACCTTAGTAAGTACCTAGTAAGTTTCCAACTCTCTCATGGTCACAGGACAAGTAATTAATAGATATGTCTCATCATCATCATCAGCCAGAGCGCGTGCACTCCTGGACGAAGACGTCCCCTTTAATAGGGAGGGATTGCCATAATCCCCACGCTTTTTTTTTCGCTTTGTAATGTAATTCTCAGTAATTTAACCGACTTCGATTTTTCATATTCAGTGATTTTATACATTCAAAAATGTTTAAATGCAACATTCTGAACCTTAAGCAACGGTTCCTAATACGTATAGTATTACCTATATTATCTTTTCTAATACCTAATATATATACAAAACCTTCACCATAAAAGCCGTCACACACGATGAAGATGCTATAATATTTCATGCTAGGTTAAAATATCGCTCGCCGTACAATTTTGAAATATATATTATATTCGTCATTTGTGCTATCAAAGACATGTATGATATTGAAATAAGTTCTTATATTATAGCATCTTCATCGTATGTGACGGCCTTAATCGCGAATGCGATACCGATCGCGACCGCGACCGTGGACCGATATTTATTTATTCTGTGTCTATGCGTAGATACACAGAATAATAGCCCAGAGACACAACCCGGAAGAATCTAACTCATTTTAATTATAATATTTAAATATTTGCACATACATATGCATTTCATTTTACAACGGGCAAATGATAGTGTATTTAAATCACCAATGGTTTACGTTGACTTCCTTATGTTACCGCAGAAATAGATATAAAAACATGAAAATGGATAATGAAGCACAATTAACAAAAAGATAAGACAACATACATTAAAAAAAATGGATTTTCAAATTAAAAGCCAAGTTAAAGTCAGACAGTCTTAAGACAGTTTTCAAGTCTGATTATTGCATAGGCTGCTCCAAGCACCGAAGCAATGAGCACATTTTGTGGCATTTCTGCATTTCTTACCATTCGCATGCTACAATGATGCATTTTTTTACTATGATACTGACGAGATTTTGACTAATTTGATGTAGTTTTTTAAATGTTAGAGTAGTTATCACACAAAAACATCATCATCCAAAGACGTCCACTGCTGGGCGAAGGCCTCCCTTAATAGGAGCGGCAGGGGTTTGTCCATAATTCTCACGCATTACGCGGATTACGCGTGCAACGCGTGCGTGCGTGTTGCGTGTGCGTGCGTCTTACGCATGCGTGCGATATTTTACATATGATGGCACCTCACCACTGTCTGCTATAACGTTACGTATTTTAAAACACCTTCATACCACCATGAAAACTATATAGGTACTCGTGCACCCCATACTTGTTTATTATTAAACTAGCCTCCACAGACACCGATGTCTATGTTTTTTTAACTTCATTACGACTTATTACATTTTAATATGTCCTTGTAGGTGTTAAAGCAAATAAACATTTTATAAACATATAATAATGATCCTGCCGCAGCTGCTAAAGAAACTGCAGCCCTACTCTTAGACGAGGCAACGAGAGCGCGCGCCGTTTTTGAGTGGCTGAATTCTGGTCAAAGCATTTAATAGAGTTACATATTTAACCGACTTCAAAAAAGGAAGAGGTTCATGTTCGACTGTATCTATTTCTTTTTATGTATCTTCACCAATTTCTCCGTCAATTGAAAACCTATTTAGTTTTTTTTTGTATGGTAGTTGATAAGTCAGAGGTGGTCCCATATTATTTTTTATCAAAATCGGTCCTACTAGTTTGGTTTTTAAATCAAAATCACTGGAACAATAAGTGGAAAATATGAAGATGTCATCCAGGTAGTGGAAATAGAAATCGGTATTAAAAAAAACGCATTATTTACTATAACGAATCATCGACTCGAAAAGCGAAGAAATCGTCGAGTTACATATCTGCACTGTTCTAATCTTTCGCATGGGCGGCCGGTCTGTATTATGTAACGCAATAAACGAATTTTCGTAATATAGATATATGTTTCTAAATTGTAAAATTTGGGACACTACATTTATGCTTTTATGATCACATGTCTAATTTACTAAGGCGCACGCGAATTTCGGTTACGATACTGTCTATATTGGTTTGCAGGCAGAATGGTTTATAACTGCTAGGTATGATTAACTGTTTGTTTTAAGGTGCCTGTTAACGTACTATGTAATTTGTACATTCAATCAAATTTTATACTAACTCAGCTATAATAAGTTAAGACTGCGACCGGTTTAAGGTTAAACTTTAACGTTATAGTTTTTAGGGTACTTAATTATAACTGTTATGGTTTTTAGGGGCAATTTGTATGATATTAAGTGTTTACCGAAAGTCAATAAGTTTTATGTTAGCTATATAATATATACATATTTGCATAGCATTGCGTAGGCATATCATTGGTAGATTTATATGAATACTATATTTCGATATTGCAAAGATATTTGCATATCTACTGTGATACAAAATTGGTCAACGAATTGCATTATATCTATTAGTTAACAATAAAGAAACTCACATACATGGGTACATAATTACATGAACTCGGAAAACATAACACTCCTTTTTTTGGGCAGTCGTGTAAAAACAACTAAGTACTTAAGTTTATCTTACTTTGAAGAAAAAAAATATATTAAAAAATATTAAAATAAAAACTAATAAAGTAATAGATTCATAGTAATAAATACTATGAATCTTTGGTAGTTTGTATTCTATAGTTTAAGATATTATGAAGTATTGTTTCCGTTAAATTAAACGAACATAAGTATGTGCTTATGTTAAATGCTAAAACTTAATTACATAAAATTTTGCTATAGGTAAAGGCATAATATGTAAGTATATAATTTCATTAGAAACATAGAATTTAGTAGCAATAGCAAATACATAATACAAGTGTCTTGCCTAACCAACTCAGAACAATTTAAAAAAACATGAACAACAATTAAAAAAAGCTCAAATGCTTTTTTTTTCTTTTCAGCCAGCAACAAAAAATCAAAAATACGAGAAAACTCCTAAAGAAACAAATAGGCATCGACTCGAGTAGCTAAGTCCTTCATCTATTAATACCTAATTGAATTTTAATCAAACCTAGATTATTGTAAGCCTCTAAATGAATGAAAAATGTGGACAAGGCTTTTTTCTCGTTTTAGGATAGCAAAATTGTTTTTGAATAATAATTTATCCCAAAACGAGAAAAAATCCTTGAACGCATATTTCAAAATTAAATCACAAAGCGCGTCCTAAATTTCAAAACACCCACCAATATCACAAAATTTTAATTTTCAAAATTAATTCTTCCAAAAAGTTCAAAATCCTTGTCCTCCTCATTTTAATAATTAGATCACAGCCACTAACATAAAATTTAAAACTAATGTCATAAAATCGCAATAATACAGGGTGTACTCACATGAAAGCGCGAGCGCAGTGTTTAGGGGTGCGCGGCTGCGTGCTCGGCGGCGCGCGGGTGTGGAATGACACTGCGAATCAACTCGCCCTCTTTGCAAGTTCTCGCGTTTTTGCAACACCGCGCCGTGGCGGGAAGGATACATCCCGCTCAGGGCTGCGACTGCGAAATTATATCGAATGATTAATTAACCTATTCATTTCATCAGTTTTTGATCGCTATCGACTAGGATACCGATCAAAAACTTTATAGCTATAAAAGTTCACGTTCATTTTGACATTGGATTTGCGAACAACTGAGTAACAACTGTACTGAGTATGCTTATTAGGGTAGGGTCAAATGGCGTCACGACTTTGTTACACTGTATTTCAGGAGTATTAAAAAGCCTGGCTTAATAGCATCTTGGATGTAAATGGTAGGTTGACGTACAATGAGGCGGTCAAGGGAGAGGCCTTGCAGTGGACGTTGCCGGGCTGATGATGGTGATGATGAATAGCTTTTTGAGCGGGTTCTGGGATATGTATAACTGCATTCTTCGACAAAGGGAAACCTAGCGGGAAACTTTTTATAATCAAATTTAATGTCATACGAAATTAGTAACATGAAAACATCTCATCAGTCCGATCATCGGACTAATTAATGGGACTAAGAAAATACCGCTTTTTTTATACAATTAGATAATATAAACCTAGTCATCATCATCATCATCAGCCCGGAAACGTCCACTGCTGAACGAAGGCCTCCTCCTTAGACCGCCACACTGTACGACAGCCTGCCACTTGCATCCACCGGTTGCCCGCAACTTTTACAATGTCGTCGGTCCACCTAGTGGGAGGCCTTCCTACGCTGCGTCTTCCGGTACCTAATAAACCTAGTACGTAAGTGTATTTTTTTTATGGTAGAACCTCAGGATCTTGATGTGTAGTGGCACTGCTTTTGACAATGAGGTCGAAGCGAGTCAAATAACAGGATCAGCTCACCAAAAATAAAATGTGCTCGAAAACACCAAAAATAAAAGTCTAAATGCTCGCGCACATTAGATCCGGCCCCGTCGCATTGCATGACATAAATCCTCCTACATCACTTTCGTAAAATAAATGAACCGTCGCTCTCTACACGCAGAACGCGCCGCGCTTTTCTTTTACGAATGCGATCAGCCGTGGCCCGCCGCCGCTGTGTTAGCGCGAACCTTGTATACTGTGTGTTCCCAACGTCCCCACTGACGGGAAGTCAGTGACGTCCCGTCAGTGGGGACGCTTATTATTAATATTCCCAATGCCCCAACTGTTGATGCTAGTCTGTAGGAACGTGGAGAATAAAAAATGGCAACGTCTCAACTGATTATTTCTAGTCGAAACGTTGGGAACACATGTGCCGGTGGAACGTGGTATGGACGGACGTTTGAATTTCAAATTGCCAAAGTACTCACTAGAAAATGTGGGGACGTAGTTTTCAACTTCTCTATTAAACTAGCTTGAATAATACAGGGTTAGGCGGAACGATTGTAGAAAAATGAAAGGAAGTCATATTATAACAGTTAAGTTACATAGCTCGCAGGGTTTGCAAGTTGAAGTGGCAATGGGCAGGCCACATCGCTCGAAGAACTGATAACCGATGGGGAAGACAAGTTCGACCGGCGACCGCGAACCGGAAGACGCAGCGTAGCTTATAATATTACTAGAGGTGACCCCCACCCCAACCCCCCTTTAATGAACCAAAATATCAATTTTCATCACTATAACTTCAAAAACAAAGAACTTTTCATACAACATTCCACCCCCCCTTTCCCCCCTTAGATAGTCCCTGTCAAAAAAAATAGTAAAACAACCTTTTTTATTTTAAATGAACTATCCAAATCCAAATTTTCGTGACTAAAAGTACAAAAACAAAGGACTTTCATACAAACGGTTTACAATTACAATTCGTTTTGGAGTCCACAGCATACTACAAGCATCGATTTTTGTATATTGTATTTTCGTAAATAGGGCGGTCATTATAAAGTGAGAATGAGGTAGAAACTCTTTGGAACCGAAAAAACTTAATACTAGCTGGTAAAGCTGGAATATAGATAAGAATTAAAAATAGGAAATATTTTGAATATCTTTTGTTTAAAATAAATTGAAGTCTTTTATTTGCAGTCTGTCGTAGCGTGTTGTCGAAAATGGAGAAAAAAAAATTGCGTGCGATTATTAAGTATCTGTGCATGAAAATTTCACTACGGAACGAACTAATCAAGACTTGCAGGATACTTTAGGAGCAAATGCACCACCTTATTCTACAATTGCTCGTTGGTGTGCCGAATTTAAACGGGGAAGAACATACACCAAAGATAACCCTCGCCCGGGCCGCCCCATAACGGTAGTGACCGAACAAATTGTAAAAAAAGTCGAGAACATTGTTTTAGCAGATCGTCGTGACACAGTACCTTTTATAGCTGACGAAACAAAGATTTCGACTGGTAGTGTGCATAGCATTTTACACGAACACTTTGGGATGAAAAAAGTATCCGCGCGCTTGGTCCCCAGCATGCTTACCGATACACAAAAACAAACCAGGCTGAACATTTCTCGAGCTTTATTGGAAATGTTACAACAAGATCCTGATCGTTTTTTGCAATGATGTTATATGTTTCACTAGATCTGAAGTTTCCGCTTCAAGGAAGCCTTGCCTGAAATAAGCTTGACAACTAATTCAAGCTTTGACGTCTATCATTCCCTATTGCCGATGAATTCGGTTCATATGTCTAACATAAAAAAATATAAAAAATTAGTAAATGTGTCGTAAAAAGCTGTGATTCGTGCTCCGAACACACAACAGATGCCATGGAATTTCTTTCCACATGTTAGTTTCTATTAATATCCGTATTTTACTGCAACTTATTGCAAATTTTCGTAAAAATATTTTCGAAATTATGTGTCATATCATTTTGCTTTCGGTGCTGCCAGGAAATCCTTTTTTGGTTTTCCCCATATATGTGGGAGTTTTTTATTTATTTTTTATTTGCTTAAATTTCCTTCTTAATTGGTTTACTTCTTAAATCAAAGTGATGTATAATAAGTGGTGTAGCCTTTCTTCGCAAGTATTTTAAAGTCAAAACCTATTGAATTCGAGTTCATTCCAGTAAAATCAATACATTTTGCGCTTATATTTCTGAAAAACCAGATGATTTCAATTATGGGTTAGTATTAGAATGGCTAGATCGCAAAATTACTACATTTTATTTAGGCCACATCTCTAAATATCCGAGTCGCAATTTGACTAAATCACATCTATTCCACATCTTAAAATGGCCAATTCGCAAAATTACCACATCGCACATCGATTAAGTCAAATTGCTACTCGGATACTTTGAGATGTAGTCATTTTGCGATCTAGCCAATCTAATACTAACCCTCAGTAATTTTTTCGATGATCAGATTCAGCTTAACTCTCCACTTATGTTATTATTTTTAATAATTGAAACACATGCATATTCCCTAATAAACAATAGGAAAGTCTCCGACTCTACTTGAACGATGAGGCATTTGTATGTATGTAAATTATGTTTGTTTGTATTAATTTGTTCGATGACATCATGATGATGATGATCATAATAATGTTTAATTATTTGTTCGATGATAGCTTGCGAACCGTTGATATTCGACCTTAAGATTTTTTTTGGCTATAAATTTTGTTGAGGTACTAAAATGGTGATCGGTCACATTACATACATACATTTTGACCTGGGTATGTCCTTAAACTGCAACCAGACCCACTGGAGGACGGGCAGCAGCGTCCTCTTGGTTAACGGTGGTGACAATTCCGATCCCCAAGCCGCCTTCCAAGCGTGGGGATTATGGCAACACCCCTCTATTAAGGAGGCTTTCGTCCAGCAGAGGACGGTTTATGGCTGACGACGAATACATTTTGACTTTATGGTATGTACTGAAAATATTTTGTAAACTGAAAATGTGCTTTTGTTTGTTGTTGTTAATTTTTTTAACTTTGATGATCCAAAAAAAATGTGAATCTTTTTATTGTACTAAACTTCAATATGTATTCGATATCATGTTATATCGTAGCAGAAGTTTTAGGGAAAATTTTCATCAGGTAGGCAACATCGATTTCGATATCAAGTTTGCGCTAAAACTGGCCAACGACAAAAGAAAATAAAAACTTTTGAAAAAACGGCTCCATATTTTTTTGCGCGATCATATGACGTTTACCCCTCTATGTATTTTACTCTATGGTTTTTTGTTTCGATTCATAACAATGGATGAAACATATGGCTTCACCATTACGATCTTGAAACAAAATCTATGACTTGGAAAATACCATCATCTCCAACTCCTAAGACATTTAAGGCGAGTCGTTCCGCCGGAATGATCTTGGGCTCTATTTTCTGGGATAGTAAAGGGGCGGTCGTGATAGAATATCTCCACCTAGGAGCTACTGTAACGGGCTCTTTGTATGCAGAACAAACAAAAAATTGCGTAACGAACGCGAGAAACGGCGAGGCAAACTAGCAAAAATTGTTTTGTTCCATCAAGATAATGCCCGGCTCACAAGTCTGCCGTTGCTATGGCTACAATTCGTGATGCTGGCTTCGAAATACTTGAGCATCCTCCATATTCACCCGACCATGCCCCTAGTGATTTCTATCTATTTCCGAGGCTGAAGGAGTCTCTGAGAGGACACAGGTTCGAAAATGATGAAGCAGTAGTCGCTGCAGTACAGGAGTTTTTAGGTGCTCAGGATGAAGAGTTTTTTAAGATAGGAATTTTAAGCTTAGAAAAAAAATATTCCACGTGTATTGTGCTAAAAGGCGACTATATCGAAAAATAAAATGACATTTAATAAAACTTACCGGCAACATACTCATTCTCACTTTTTATTGAACGCCCCTCGTATTGTTTAGAAGTTCAGTTTGATAGTAGGATTGGGTGACGTGATATTAAAACACACATAGCTTTAATTGACCTTATTTTAATAAAACAACTCGATATGTACCTAAGCTCACAAAAAACTAAATTATAAACTCTGAACTGAATACCAACAAAACTTCACTTAGGTATAGGTAAGTATGAACTGTTTTCGCGCTCTCTCATCCGTATACTCAATATTTTTACCCCGTGACGGTGAGGAATAAAAATATGCGAGTGCTTATCCAGAGGGAGATAATAATTCGAATGTACAGAAACATTGTAGAATAGTGAATTAAGGTTTAATTTTTTTTATTTATTTTTATTAGGTAAATAAATAAAAAATAACAATTTTATTTGTTTTCTTGTAGCTAGGGTAGCCACGCAGGCTATAAAATTTTACAAGCCAAGTTACTCGGCACGGAATAAAGGTCTCTGCAAACATAACGGGATAAGCCCCGGACGGGACGGGGACGACGTGCATCGTGTTAATTTCAGTTTTCACGTGCCGTCGCGTCCTGTCCGTTTTCTCGTCACGTGTATTTTGTTACTATATTTTTATATGCAAGAAATCGTCCCGTTCGGTCTGGTACGAGAAAAAACACGTTACGTATGCAGAAACCTTAAGTCTGTAGGTAGTTCTATCTTTGCAGGAGACATCTCAGACAAAACAAAAAAATAGCAATGTTATCAAATTACTTTAAAAAATCCTATCATCGCTTAGCTGACGCATCTTTAACGACACAATACGATAGTCTTAGTAATCTTAGAAAGTATTAAAAATAATGCGAGAAAGCGCGAGAATAGGTACCTAATAAATACTTAACTATTTTATAACCGGAAACCCTTAAGAAAAAATTAAGTACCTTAATACTAAGAATATAAAAGTAAAAAAAAAAACTTACCTTTTATTAACAATACGCGTATAAAAGGAGTATTACTACACCAATCGATTGCAGCCCTGGATCTAGGGTGGGGTTAGGTTAACCGAGCACACCTTGCACGCTACTACTTGGCGATTGAATAACTGGCAAAGGTGTGGTACTTCCCCAGGCGGACTCTGCAGTACAGTCCTACCACTACAAACTATCTTCGGCGTCTTACATGTGAAAAAAAAACAATTTGTTAGAAGATAACCGTTGATTGGATCATCACGATTTTTTTTAAAGAATAGTGATTGCAAATATTTACGTTTTTAGTTAGAATATGACTCTAATCAGTGGAGAGGTTCAGAAGTAATACCGGGAACTTGTTCACTACTGCTTGGACCAGCCTGAAACGGACCTGGGTATGTCCTAAAACTGCACCCAGAACTACCGGAGAACTGCCAGCAGCGTCCTCTTATTTAACGGTGGTAACACTCTGCGATCCCCAAGCCGCCTGCCAAGCGTGGGGATTATGGCAACCCCTCCCTATTAGTTCTTCGTCTAGCAGTGGACGTCTTCTGACTGATGAGTGAGTGAGTGCTTGGACCTGCGAGGTTGAATGACCGAATAATGATTACTTTCAATTCTTTTCAACACAGGGACAGCAAAAAAGGTTACCCTATACCACTACTATAAAACATTGCGTAATTTATGTGATACACCTCATTTATAATATCAAATGAGCTGACGGGTAAACTCAAGTATTTTATAAATATATTCTTAAGCATAAGAGGCTAGTTGACTGACTTTAATTGCTTCGTAAAAAAGAAAACATCCGTGTCAAAATTACTGTATTTAGTATAGATATAGTATCAATTAGAACTAAGTAAATTACTGTGTATTTAATTGATATGGACTTTTTGCAGTTTGTTATATATAACAAACTGCAAAAATACAAGCCCTGGCGACGCTGAGGCTTAAACAAAATGAGTTTTCACACCACCTGCTCGATAATGTCCAATTGCATATCATGCAACCTCAACGTAAAGTAAAGCATTGGGATATAAAGTTGTAAGAAACTCCCTAAGGAATAAAGTGATTTGAATTTGGAACGTCAAATTCGTGTGGAAACTCGTGGAAAACTCTTAACTAAAAAAATGCCCATATGACATTGTAAAGAGATTTGTTCGAAAATCGAACTGGCCACCATATAAACAGAACTAAAAAAAGGTGCCTTTACAAATAATGTGAAACTAAAGACGGTGTTTGGTCCTGTGATTGTCAGTGTATTTATTTTATGGAGCCCTGGCTTATTATTGTCCCGCAGAAGGTGTAAAAAGTAGAGTATGCTCATCTGGAATAAAGCCTTTCTTCGTCTTGGGCAGCTTGAACCCCTCGCTTCACTCAGGACTCTATATAACTCTAGACTCCCTCGTTACGCTCAGGGTTCAATATGCCGCCCGCGACTTAAGACACTGCTTTATTCCCTTAGTGCAAAATCTAGTATTATCTATATCCAATTTCCACTATTGCTTCATTACTGTCATGGCATTTTCATGTAATCAACATTATACTTTATTAAGTTTTAGAAAACTAATATTTACTAACTTATTAGCTCATATTAGTTTTCTAAAACTTAATAAAGTAAAATGTTGATTACATGAAAATGCCACGACAGTAATGAAGCAATAGGGTTGGCAAGTGGAAAATCTTCACAGATGGTAATAGGTACGTAATCACTTTTTTTATTTATTTTTTGATAGGTAAAATTATAAACAAGTACGTAATTCCAAATAAATATAAAAGGAGAACAGAACATAATAGCACTACTTGGAAAAAACATCTAAATATATAAATTTTCATTTGGAATGCAAGCATCATTTCTCCTCTAATTGTAATGACAGTAACTCGATTTTCTACTCTAACCCTTGGATCGTTGACGTCGCGCGGCTCCCGCAACCTGAACCCGCGACTCGGCACTGCAGTGGAATATCGTCATATTGCACTATACAAATAGGGTACAAATTAGCTTGCACTGAACATGACGTGATTTTAGTTAATAGGTATTTTGTGGTTCAACTATGTTTGGATACACGTATTCTACGGGATTTAATCTTTTGTATATTTTCTGTGGCTATACGAGCACCATTTCGACAATTAACTAACCCTATTGTCATGCATGTTTGAGAAAAATCTGTACATTCGTTTTTGATTTGTAAACATAAATAAATTGATAGGGAGAATTTGATTAACACTTAAATATAACTAATGCGTCGTTACATATTTCATTATTTCCACTAATAGAGTAGGTATATGCATGTTTCGTTTTAAAAAATAATAGGTTAAGTAAAGAGTATATATATAAAACTATGTATTTACAAAAAAATGATATATAAGTATTTTATCAGCTATCTGGTATCCTTATTGATGCCAGATAGCTGATAAAATACTGGACTAATACTATACTATGCAAAGCTTGTATTATTACAAGCTTTGCTTAGTATGGGGCTCGATGGCGCTGAGTGAAAAATTACCATCAACATTTATTTATTTATTTGAATCTGATATTTAAGTACACCGAGGAAATAATTGAAATCGGCTGATAAGGTTTCGAAATTGAAGCTTTAAAGTTTTTGGAAAAATAATTATTTGTCACGATAGTGTAAAATGTAAATAACTTCGTTATTTGTACACATTTTTAAACTTTGTTTTCGATGATTGATTTTGTTGCGATTCAGCTTTTTCGTGAGTCAATAAACAAACATGCATATTCCCTATTCCGTATAACAGTGTGTATTGTACCGAATGCTCATAAATATATTTTTACTGCTGGTAACGCTTCATTTTACGCTCCATTTTTTTGCGTTTCTTTTCATCTTGTTCTGTGTCTTCGGGTTCATGTTGGAAGAACCACGGTCCGAGGAAGTTGGTCCATAGTAGCCAGAAAGCCCTGAACGGTAGTAGAAGTAGGAGAAACCAAAAATAACTGGATATTATGGCGAGGACGTGAGTGATCGAGGCGAGGATCACGATGTCTTTGATGTGCCTGTAATGGAAAATGGGTCAATGTAAAAATTATACAGATATCCATAGGTGACAGTGATTGTATCCATTTTCCCCTTTTCTACCTGCACTTCCACTGGCAGCACTTTAAATGTTTAACGGCACTTAATAATTATTCGATAATTCTTTTGAACGATAAGAACTGAACTATGTCCATCACGGTCTACGGTGTTACGCTGGCAGAATATGATTTTGCAAATGATTCTATCACGGAATTCATTAATTTGACAGTTTTCTATAGAAAGTCGTAAAATTATTGATGAAAGATGAAATGCATAAAGTCAACTTGCAGATTCGTTAGAAATTACTCGAGCGCAACTTTTTACAATTCATTCTGCTAAGAATGCATAAAATAAATTGCTTTTGGGGAATTTGGGGAAAAAGGGGAATTGCTTAATGCGGCCATTTTAGCCTCCAGGGCAAGTTCACTCCTACAAAAAATGCATCAAAACTTTATACTCGGAATCAAAATTAATCTGACTAAACTGACAGATTGTTACATTCAGTTCTTATCATTCAAAATAATTATCGAAAAATTATTAAGTGCCGTTAAACATTTAAAGTGCTGCCAGTGGAAGTGCAGGTAGAAAAGGCGAAACATATTGTGTTAAAAAGTTATTCTATAAAATGCTAAAGGGAAATGTAACATTATTTTCATAGATTGTCCAGACCTTGTTAGTAAAATTAATTTCTACACTCCTACTGGATTATTTCGTAAATTCAACCCTCTCTTCCGTCCTCCTATAGCATCTACCAACTACAGGCAAAACAGCTTTATTGTATGTGCATGTGGGACTTACAACAAGTCTTGTACCAATACCGACTTTGATATAATTTAATTTTTATTTATTGATACACAAAACAGAACATATTAAAAACATATACATTATTAACTAGGTATAATTTCGAGCCAGACTATGTGCCTAAGCATGTGTAAACAGCATGATTAATTAATGAAACCTTTATAATTCCGAAGCAATGGTTACCAACATTTAAAAAAATAATCTAGAGTAGGTATTTTGAATACAAAGCTATCATAAGAGTTTAACTAACCAACAAGTACTTACAACTATCAAGTTACATTATTTGTATTTGTATAGGTTACGTATAAATTTTTCCTAATATCAAATTTAAACTAAGAAGAAAAAAAGAAAATTTTGATATGTTCCTCTTCGGCATCTCTCATATGAGAAAGTGGTTAGGAGACAAATTCTTTCGTCAATTTCCTTTTCAATAGAAAAAATAAATAATAAATAAATAAATAAAATAAAAATAAAAATTAAAGTTTATTAGGTTTCCATTTTTTTTATTTTTTATTGTTTAACTTTTTTTTTTTGATCGTTTACTTCTAGTGCTTATTGCTCTTTATCTCTTTATTTGTTCTACATCTACATTAGTTTATTTCTATTCTAACTATCCAACTTTTTATAGCGTCTTGTTTTTTATAATACTGCCAAAAGTGGAAAATCTAAATGGTTTTTTGTGTTATATCTAAGTTTATATTATATTATTTAAGAACGCGAGTTTCGCAAAAAAATGTTAAATTAAATAATAAATAAATAAAATAACCTTGAACAGATTGAAATCGTACATATGTCAGGAACTACAGGAACACCTATTACGAAGACTAATTATGAAAATATCGAAGTAATTCACTGGTGTGAAATTATTATAACGAACGAGCGAACATAAATATTTGTTCTGTGTAGTTGTAGTAAGTATTATCTTGGTTAGTTTAGGGCTAGATGGCGGTGTGTGAAAAATGACCACCATTATTCATGTAATAATTTTGGTGTAGTTTGGAGATGACCAACATTGATGATCATCCTTAAACTGTAACCTCAACTACCTCTGTAAGGTAAATAATAATAATAATAATTTTATTTCCAATTGAGTTGGTACAAAAATTAACATTTTCAGGCTGACTCTCAAACATAAGTCAAATTAAATGTTACATGTCATGCAGCACCTGCACCAAGACTTAAGGGTCTTGTGTCGCAGGTGACTATGCGTTCCTTACAGGTATCTACACAAATATTATTTGCAGCCGAGTGCTATCTACTTCACAATTGGTAAAGATTGTTATTCTGTACTCACTCTCCCATGCCTCCTTCCATGTTGAGGTCCAGCCCTGGGCTAATCAGCACTGAGTCTTCGGAGTATTTTGGGCAGCTCATAGCTTTCATTGCTCGGTAGCACGCCAAATGGATCGATATATTTAAGACATTCAGTAGCTGGAAAAGTAATAAATTCCCACTTTAACTGTAGAATTTGGCTTATTTCATAATGGATAACAATTTTAAACCGAGTTTTGTTCGCATTACAGCATATTTTATCAATGTTTAGCCGGATGTCGTTGTAATTTCAATTCAATTTTATTTCAATTTATTTATTACCAAAAAAAACTTAACAAACACTTTTTTTTTCCATAACACAATATTTCTCAAATAATATAGTAAACACAATAAAATTACATAGACATGTTAGGAATGTCGTTGGCAGCTGTACTAGGTAACCCGTATTACAGCTTCCACATATTATGATATATGATAATATATGTGATTGATTCAGGCGTTACTTTGCGGAAGTCCATTGTTACCAAAATTTATTTTAATTTCTAGTGTTTTTCCGCTGTAATATCGCAAGGCAATAAATGTATCGCAATTAAGGTTGATAGTTACAGTAGGTTTTAGTGTGTCCCTTCATCCTATAAGTACTCGAAACGATATTACAGCGGAAAAACACTAGAAATTAAAACAAATTTTGATATATGATAATATTAAGATCTACAATATGGAGGCCCATGTTAAGCCGCATTGTAATGAAGTTAGCATTATTGGTGAAAATCCTTACAAAATAAAAGTATACCGAGGTAAAACTTAAATTTAATTAGATAACAAGTTACTTGGTAAACATGGCACTTAGTTTAAGAATTCATAAATAGAAACAATGGTTCTTTGTCAGTATAGTGAAGAATAGTACTATCAAAGCAGCGTAAGTGGCGGAAATTTCAACTAAAGACTGTCATAACCCATTCTATAACATGATAGCCAGCCACTTTACAGAATGCGAATAATGGATTAAATTGTTAGGGACAAGTTAGTAGGTCTAAAACTGGCCAGTGACACTAATAAATTGTGATAACTAATGGGCCACTATATCCCATAACTACATCATCAGCAAGAAAAAGTCCACTGCTGGATTGAGGCTTCCCCCTTGATAGAGGGGGTTGCCAGACACAGAATGCTCACCACTGTCAACCAAGAGGACACTGCTGCCCTTCTTCCCGTGGTTCTGGATGCAGTTTCAGGGCATACCCAGATCTATGCTATAACTTACCAGAATCTATTAACAGTTATTTTATGAAAATCTGTTGAAGGTTTAGGCTGTAAGTGGGAACATACCAGCATACATACACATTGCTGTCATCAGATTCATTAAATAGGAAAAAAATAAGATAGACGAACATCGTTATACTTACAATAATTCCTTTAGTTAATTCATCTGGGTACATAATGCACATAAAGATGACATAAAATAACGCCGACCCCATAGCCATGGTCCTGTAAAAGGTGATTGTGGCTGCATTGTCTGTTACAATCTGCTTGGCGCCTTTGGTAGGGGCCTTTCCCTTTGGTGGCTGCAATAAGTATAAAGGTTTGTTACACAGTACAAACATGAGTGAGTAAAACTTTTTGTACACCTAATTATTTAAAAAAAGGTTTGGGGGTAGAGGGAGGACGAGAGGATACTGCGTTGGATGACCCTCAATTACAAAAACATGCACTGTAGTTCAATGAGTCAACGGAAATTTAAAGAGATAGGGCCTTTAGCCTAGTCAATCTTTACTTAATTCCTTATAAATGATAAATTAACTACAGGTTATATGTCATGTCGGTCTTATATGTGATTTGCTATATTTATGTATTGAAACATTGAATGTATTACTGTTCAGAGTTTTTAGAATAAAGCTAGGGATGTCGTGTCTGTAATGAAATGGGAAAATTCTTACTGGGGCCATGATTGTCCCTGTCGTCAGCTGTTACAACTCTTACACGTTACAGGCGATTTTTACTTTTTAGTCTTGAGATGTTCTTTAGCTAACAAGTCTTGAGTTTAAATCACTTATACTTAGCTTCCTTTAATTATATTTTAATTGTACGACCATAATACATAAACAGCCCTAGGACACCACTATTTCTAATTTTATCAATAGCTGAGTGTAGCTGAGAAAGAAAACGAATGAGCGCGGGGCTATATTGTGAACTGTCGGGGAGCCAATAATGTACAGCCAATAATCCGTGTACGTGTATATAAAAAAAAATTGTACCATGACCATAGACATATATATAGTAGTGACGGGTTGGACGCCATTTTGAAATTTCACCCATTCGTCGGTGTCAAAGAACGCATTGACACTGATGCCGGCACAGTCTGCGACGCACGTCCGACGAGATTACTTGAGAGCAAAATGCCAAACTGTGTGGTGAAGGGCTGTACGAATAATATTTCAAAGTGCAGTAAACAAAAGGTGGCGTTCCTTATGATCTTTTTAATCTTTTTAGCCTTACTGGCGCTGCACGTAGTGACCGCGAAATCCGAGAGATGGCGTTGTCCTTTTGTCAAAGAGAAAAGAGACTTATGATTTCTTAACTCAGGCGTATCTAGACATAGAAATCATTGAAATCATTGACCATGACCTTGTTTCCCTATTTGTATATCAGAGATCAGCTTTTTTTAAATATCAATTTGCGTAATGTACTCGGATTATTGGCTGTACATTATAGGGACCCCACTGTACACGAAGCCACCAAGAAGCCACGACCAAAGAATACTTCAATACAGAGTGCAGTGCCACTGCCAGTGCCAACTACTTTTTTTTCTGGCTACTGAAGTTATTCCTTCAGCCGCAAACATAATTTCTTCATCGATATTTTCTTTCTCCAGAAATGAGCCCTAGTCACAATCAAAGTCACACACAGTAAGATATGGTCAAGTCCAATCATGCCCTAGTAAAGCATGACAACTTTACTAAAAGCTTCTTCGAAGTTTTGTAAGCAACACAAAACGAAAGAGATTTTTCATTCACCATTACATTCATCGCTTAAATCGGCACTCAATGAATAATGTGGACGTAGGATCGCAGAGTCAGTGTAAAGGTAAACGTTTGAGCTTGTGGGAGTCAGCTTTGATTTAAGGGGAGATTGAATTGAAATTGAAAATTCCCGTAACAGCACCCTTATTATGAGATTATGGTAGGTGTGGACCAGTATGGTAGGTGCTTAGAGAGAGAGAAGCTTAACCTTCCAAGGTGTGGATAGTCTACTGGCACAATGCAGTAACGTATATACTACGGCCGATATTAAAACATGTAACTTGAGAATTGGCACAATGTACAAACGTGCTGTGGCCAAAGCGCAAAAAATAATTAAATACGAAATAAAAATGTCAACGTCATTGTCACTCAAATTATACTACTGTCGTCTGTCATTCTGCCTACATCTCGTTCGTATTTAATCTGTGCATTTGGTTGCGTTGAGCGAGAAAATGAGATTTTTTATTCGTAATATTGATTGTATGTGCCTGTTAAAAATTAGCACATGAAAAAACTAAAAAGCAAAAGAAATCCCCGTTTACTCCACTAAAACTTGAGACATCTTACAGGATTTTAAGGTAAGAATGCTCTGACAACTTGATTAAATCCTTCAACTTCCACATGACCAGCGCTTCATTAAAGCGCCAACTAATACATTTTAGCGCTAAGTTTCTGTTTTTTATTTGTGTGATTTAAGTACAGTACTTTAAAAAGTTTACAAATCATTTTCCGGTAGATCAACCGGAAGACGAGCAGCACTTGCCTTGCTTGTGCTAAATTATGACGCCTAGTAGCAATATCAACATTACATAGGTTTCCTGCTAGGTACGCATGCGTAGAGGCTCTTTACGGCTTTCAGCTTCAGCAGGACTACACAGGTCTCAATCATCGCCAATCTCTGCATATCCTAATTATGTGCACATAAATACTATACTTTTTATGAATACTTTTATATATGAAGCATGTGGATTATCTTAAAAGTTTAATCGGCCTGGATACAGTCCTTTTGTTATTGTGTAGTAGGTTAAGTAGATTAGGTAGTTAAATTGTTTGCATTTGTTTCACTTAATAAGTATCTAAATAGTAAAGTGTCTGTAAAGGAAAGTGTTGAATTAGCAAATGTAGTGAATTAACTAAAGTTGCGAATGAGGTAATGTGTCGTCCCGTTTCTGGACTCATGAAGGCACTCGCCCCTTTATTAATGCATTCTGGTACTAATTACACAAGCAATAGTCCTAGTAATACAGTTTTATTAATAAGAAATATGTCTGGACGCTGGATAGTAAGGGAAATATGCTGTCAAAAACCACCCAGCGCGGGGATCACAACCCTTCTCTCTCAAGCAACCGCCCAGGTCGGTCACAAACTTCGCCTAATGGCACCATGGACCGTGGACCGCCGTTTCAACAGCGAAAGGGAAAAAGTCATATGACTGAGCTAAGTCTGCATACTTAAGCTGCTTGCCTCTGGCAGCCGACTGCCCCGCATCTGTTCATAGTTGGTTTCTGTAAAGATATATGATAGAATTTGATGTATGTGTTTTTGTTCTAGATATACACTTCAGCTCAGGATTTCAGAGTTTGATCTGTTTGCTACTTAACCAGTATTGTGGCAGGACCATCTATGAGATAGAAAATGAAATGAAAGTACAAACTCGTGCTTGACCCTAGAACTTGGGATTTTGGTTTCTAAAAGCTTGAATTCTCTTCTACAAGGTGAGCTTATAACTTCTATTTTGGGTTTCTATTCACATTTTTATATTAATGGTTTCACAATAAGTTAAATGATAATCTGTTAAAAACCGTAATTAGAAAATTTGTGACTAGAAACCCTTTAGCCATTGTACTTTGATATACTTATTATGTTAATTATGTATTAGTTAATGTTGAAACACACATCACAATACAGATGCAGTTTCATTGATATTTCACATTCTGAGGTTTTATTTCAAATTGCCACAATTGTCATGAATATATCTACTTGCATTTCTTGTGATGTCTCAAGCCTGGAATTTGTTGCTATCATAGTTCTTGTCTTGTTATTATAGTGGTACAGCTATTATATTATCATTTAGCATAACTTGTTATTAAAATAAAATGTGGTCCAATTAGATTTGATCATGAATTGTGTATGCTTATTAGAGAAAAACATTCGAAAACCAAGCATAATCATTCACAAAAGCTAAACAAACGATAAAAAATCAGGTAAATAACATATTGGGATATCAATATATCGAGGATTAAACTATTAACTGTTTATTGTCCCAAACAACAAAATGTGGCAATGGCAGGCCACATCACTCGACGAACTGGTAACCAATGGGGAAGAAAGGTTCTTGAAGTGGACCGACGACATTGTGAAAGTCACGGGCAACCGGTGGATGCAATTGGCAGGTTGTCGTGCAGTGTGGCGGTCTAAGGGGGAGGCCTTCGTTCAGCAGTGGACGTCTCTGAGCTGATGATCTGTTCCAAATAAATAAATAAATAAACATATTGCATATGTGACATAAAAAACCGAAGTCAACTGCGCATTTAGCCCATAGATTTGTACTGTAAAAACAGTTAGTGTTTGATACAAAATAAAACGTTATGATATCTGAACAGAATTGTTTTACGTAGCGTATTAAAATCATAAGCGACTGTGTTTTTGTTTTAAGTATCTGTACAAGCTGCAAATTATGGTTTTACTTGCTATCACTGCTAAACATTTTTAGCCTAAAAAAGCTTAATAGTCTTCATGAAAATGTATATCATAGGGTATAAATACTAGTACTATTTTAAATCACATCTAAATCTGTTCAGTCCTAGCTGAGTCTAGCAAAAACATGCAAATTTTTGCATTTAATATATAGAGAAAGTTAAAGTGAAATCTAGTGAGCCCTAGTGCACATAAATTATAACTAGTGCACATTAATCACAAACCATAGGAATTAGCTTTTTACGGACCTTTGTATCTCCTTAAAATGCATCCAGTACCACCGAAGGACGGGCAGCGTCTTCCCAGTTAATGGTGGTGAGCATTCTGCAATCCCCAAGCTGACTGTCAAGCATGGGGATTATAAAAATCCTTAACGGGGAGGCCTTCTTCCAGCAGTGGATGTCTTCTAGCTGTTGATGAATTTGTTTTTTTTATACGCTTGCATTATGTAAAATGCAAGCCTATTACAAAACTATTTACTACTATATTTACTCCATTTCTAATTTCATCCAAATCTGTTCAGTCATAACTGTGTTTACCAAAAATATGCAGACTTTTGCATTTATAATATCTCTAATATTTATTTATTATATATTTTAAGGTTATATTTAAGGTAAAATTGCAATTATTGCACTTAATCGTAAACTGGTCATTGTTGTATTTATATGCTTGCGTTTTTTTCTGGTTGACTGGGTAAGCTCACCTGATGTTAAGTGACGGTGTGGTTAAAGATAGTCAATATAACATGATATGGCTCTGAAGTCAGGCTGTAAACACTATTGGTGCTTGGAAGCAGGTTTACCCGAGTACCAGAAACTGGTTTCCTACCAATGTTTTCCTTCACCGGCAACTGAAGATCATTATTGGGATTTGAACCCACACTCGACTTACGATTCTAACATGCTAACCACTGAGCTATCATCGCTGTAATTTACCAATTACTGTTTAATTAAGTTTACTACATATTAGTATACATATAGTATTATATTATCTTTGCTACAATTTAATTACTACTTAATTACTAAGTAAAATTAGTTGTTTACTAAAACTTTACTACTTAATACAGTCTCATTAGCTGGAATGGTTTGGATGATGAATAATGACAAGTTAAAAGTTAAGTTATTATCACCCCTTAACGTCCCCTAACCCTTTATTGATAAATGTGAAGTAGCTAAGAAATATTTTTTAACGATACACAACCAGGGCTGAGAAAATGTAACGTATCATCCAGTGGCTCTAAGTTGTAAATGACACTCGCGGTCACACATCTGAAAGCTAACCTGCCCTCGTATTCTAAACCCAGTCTAAATCTCAACATCTCCGTCTTCCGCATTAACAATGACGTAGTTTCTGAGTAGAAGACTCCGTTTTTTTAATTCAATGGACTTACTATACAAGCGAGACCTTCGCCTGCGCTGCACTGCACTGAGCTCGTCACCCTGAGATATTAGATGTTAAATCTCTTCATTCCCAGTAACTTCTCTGGTAACTATGAACTATGAACTACTGCTTGGCGCTTGAATAACTGGCAAAGGTGTGGTACTTCCCCAGGCGGACTCTGCAGTAGAGTCCTACCAGTACAAAAAGTCTTGCGAAACTTGCGAATAAATTCCTGCGCCGCACTGCACTCGTCACCCTGAGATATTGATTGGATTTAGAATGATCGTTGCTGAACTTCGGTGTTATTTTAGAAATAGCTGGCAGCTGAGTTCCACGAGCGATTTATTTTATTATTTCATGTTGACTTTATTTTTATTTGCTCCTGCGAACTGCGAACAGCTTTAGATGTGTGCTTACGACGAGCTTGCTTTGGCAATATCTCTCGTCATCAGCCATAAAACGTCCACTACTGGACGAAGGCCTCCCCCTTAATAGAGGGGTGTTGCCATAATCCCCACGCTTGGCAGGCGGCTTGGGGATCGTAGAATGCTCACCACCGTTAACCAAAAAGACACTGCTGCCCGTCTTCCGGTGGGTCTGGTTGCAGTTTAAGGACATACCCAGGTCCATGGCAATATCTCTAGCTTTTTCATAAAAATGAGACAAAATGCGTGTGTGCGTGCTTGCGTGCGTGCGTGCTTGCGTGCGTGCTTGCGTGTGTGCGTGCTTGCGTGTTAGTTGACCATTACGCTAATACGCGACGCAAAAATTGACTCAAAACTCATAAAATGACTCTCGACGAGGATACGACAAGTATCTTCGTAAGAAAACTGAGTCCCAAGTAAAGCTCCCGAAACACTGTAAGTGGCTTGGTGTAAGATAATAAAATAAATATTAGAGGACATTTCACACAGCGCCGTATAGCCTTGACAGCAAAGCTTGTACTATGGGAACCACGTAACTGAACCCACAGCTCTTAAAGCAGACATAGTATGTCAGCAGATGTAGGAAGAGAGATGTAGTAAGGGTGTGTTGGTGGTGTGTGTAGCCAATAATATACTGTAATATATAGTAGCTAGTTAAGTACCCTACTACCGTTATATGGCGTCTTCATGATCTTTTATTTGATCTGCAAATCTAGTTGGTCTTGTATTACTTATTAAACAGCTGAACAGTCATCGCTAGAAAAGGTACTACTAGCTGCAAGAGATCTGACATACTAACTCTCTAAAAAAACTACTATGTAAGTAAGTTCGTATAGGCTGAGTGGCCAGCCCTAGTGTCAGAGTTAATGAGCCGCCCTAAGGCCTCTGACATGGCTGACGGTTGTTGTTATAGAAACTAGAACAAACAACCGGGACCAACAGTTTAACGTGTCATCCGATCCACGGTAGCGCTCAGAAATAAATGCCACTCACGGTCACCCATCCGAAGACTGACCGGACCGTCCGTTGCTTAACATCGGTGATCGTTTAGAATCACCTAGACAAGCTACGCCACGAGCGCTACAAACTACTTGTGTATCTGGGATATTATATTTATCTTAATTAAATTCAAAGCTAGCTTTTATTTGCGATTGTATAATATTCCTTTTCTGATATTGAACATGTTTATAATGTTTTTAAAGCTTAATCAGGATGAAAAATTATGACCTCCGGCAGGACTCGAACCTGCATACGAGCAGTCGCTATGGGTTTCCGTCCCAACTGCTTTGCCAATTAACCTACAGAAGTCTCTGCCTTAGATGCCAAATTTCCGAACCTGTTAAAATGTTTATAATGATTATCATATAATTCAATTTGGTATAAGAGAAGCCTTGTAGTAACTGGCCAAACTATTTATTTTTTATTATTCGTGATAGGCTTGCATTTGACTACATCCTGCCTGACTTTAAGCAACGATGCGGAAATAACAATGAAGAAACTAATAATAAAACAGATTCTAATAAAAAAAAACAACGCAATATAATAAGCTTTTAAAAAAAAATACAACAGACTTCAACTTTGAATACCTGGATGACATCTTCATATTATCTAGTAATTTTGATTTAAAAACCCTACTACTGAACCGATTTCGATAAAATATATAGGACTACCTCTGAAGTATTACCTATCAAACAAAAAAATTATCGTCCAAATCAGTTCATAATTGGCGGAGTAAACGAGTAAAATACATACAAAAAAAAGAGAACCTCCTATTTTGAAGTCTGTTGAAAAAGACGTTCTTTCTTAGACAAAGGATCCGTTTCTCAAATGCAAGTTAGATTGTCACTCATCTGTCCATCGAAATCAACTTCATTTGAAGTTGCGCTATGTACACATGTTGCTTTGCGTAATATATACACTTAACGCAAACTCTACTATAGCTGGTGCATTGCATTGCGATTTCTGGTAGGTGGTAGAATAAGTTGATTTAATATGCGGACAGCAGCGGCTCGAGCCCAAACACAAGACTAACGAAACATTTATTTATATATCGAAGGGTGGCAAAGAGGACCCTATCATTAAGTCTATACCGTCTGTTTTTTCTGCCTTTATTGATCTGTATTTGAAATGTAGTAGCTGCAGTCAGTTGAAGTTTTCACAAAATATGTGTGAAGCTAGTTTTATAACAAACTAGCTGATACCCGCTACTTCGTACGCGTAAAGCTCGGCCTTCGGCCTCGTTACTATAACCCGCTCCAGGAACACAAAATTTCATCCAAATCGGTCCAGCCGTTTACTCGTCGTTTAAACCTTCCCTGGACTACGACAAACATTTCAAACCCAAAAATCAGCTAAATCGGCCCAGCCGTTCTCGAGTTTTAGCGAGACAAACGAACAGCAATTGAGATGAGATTAGCAGCAATTTCCCAGCGGTCGTTTGGCATCAGAGAAAAACGTTTCACTTCCATATAATTTATATTTTTATTTGTGAGCATTTTCACACATCACCATCTAGCCCCATACTAAGCAAAGCATGTATTATGGGAACCAGATAACTGATATATTACAATACTTAAATACCTTTTTTGTTGTAAATACATACTTATAGTACATGCAACACCCAGAGTCAAAAAACATCGACGTTCGTCACATAAATTTTTGTCCTGGGTGAGAATCGAACCCACGCCCTACAGCCCTCAAGGCAGACATACTACCGACTGATCAATATTACATTGATATCCGGCTTTTGACTTTGGACCTGGGTATGTCCTTAAACTGCAACCAGACCCATCGGAGGACGGGCAGCAGCGTCCTCTTGGTTAACGGTGGTGAGCATTCTGCGATCCCCGAGCCGCCTGCCAAGCGTGGGGATTATGGCAACACCCCTCTATTGGTAGGCCTTCGTCCAGCAGTGGACGTTTTATGGCTGACGACGACTGGCTTTAGGCTGACATCATAAGTAGTATTATGCATTAAGTACTATACGAGATATTTATATGCAACACTAATGCAACGGTCGTTGTACTATTGTTAACTCGTTTTTTATATTATATGTTATTTTTGGTGTAAACAATACATTCTATTATAATCCTTAACAACTTTGTTTTTCGTATTCGAGCCCCATCGTATTGAGTTGTAGAAGTTCCATTAGGGCGATACTACTTCACTGAACTATCCGTTTGCTCGTTATTTCTTTGGTCAATATTTACAGCTATGCTACATACGAGTATGCTCGACATACTTACCTATATATAATTTAGCTATTTTTACTATCTTCACATTGCACAATGAGACTTAAACATTTAAACGAGCACAGACATGTAAACGGCATACAAAGCGGGTCGAAAGCAGATTTTTTAATGTGGGACGAACTCTCTCGGGACGACAATGGCATAAATCCATGTAGCGGATCAAGATTTTAGCGGTCTTTAGCGGATATTTATTTTCCACTTGTTATTTCCTTCTGTGGTCGAGCGAATGTCACATCGCTGCCGTAGCTGCGACAGAGAGACGTCCTGAATTCTAGACTAGTATGCCCTTAGTTCTAGTGCCGATGTCTGATCAAAATAGCAGTTCGTTTATCGTAATTTCAGTTTCACTTGCAAGATCAATGATACGCGAATTCTACGAAAGCTCGGAAGATGACGACATGGACAGCCAGTACCAGACGGACCCCGAGTGCTTGGTTCTCTCCCGGCCTGACAGGGACATGCACAATAAGTGTTGTGGCGGGAAAGCCTGGTGCATAAAGGTACAGTTAAATAATTTGTAACCAAGCCTATCGTATTAGCATTCAATAGTATAGTAGTGTAGTAGTTCGGTATGTGGATATTCGCCAAAGAACTAAAGTCACCGACATAGCTCGCAGGGTTTGCAAGTTGAAGTGGCAATGGGCAGGCCACTTCGCTCGACGAACTGGGGGGCTAAAATGGTCTCGTTTAACAATTCTGCATATGATCCTATGATGATTAATTTCGTCAAATCGTAAAACGGTCACTTAAGTGCCAATTCATACTATGATTTTGCAAATGATTCTATTACGGAATTCATTAATTTGATAGTTTTCTATAGAAAGTCGTAAAATGCTCGACGAAAGATGAATCGCATAAAGTCAAGTCAACTAGCAGATTCGTTAGAAGTTATTCGAGAGCAACTTCTTACAATTCATTCTGCTAAGAATTCATACGATGAACTGCTTTTAGGGGAGTTGGTTAATGCGGCCATTTTAGACCCCCTGATAACCGATGGGGAATAAAGGTTCCGCGAACCGGAAGACGCAGCGTAGGCGCGGCCTCCCACTATATATATATATATAGCCCACCGGCCCACCTATATATATACAGGTGGACCGACGACATTGTACAAGTCGCGGGCAACCGGTGGATGCAAATGGCAGGTTGTCGTACAGTGTGGCGGTCTAAGGGGGAGGCCTTCGTTCAGCATTGGACGTCTCCGGGCTGATGATGATGATGACACTATATTATTTATGCTATGGTAATGATGGTGATTAACTTTCTTCTTTCTTTTGATTTTTACCGTTGTTTAACTACTCTATTGCATTAGGAAACAACCTGTAATAATAGATGTAATGTGTAAATAAATAACTTTGCCGGGACGAAAATGGCATGAATAGAAGTTTTACTGTACCCGCTGTATACGATGCTTGATTGATCGTTGTTTTTTCAGGACATCTGCGGTATAATATGCGCGGTCCTGACGTGGCTTCTGATCTTGTACGCGGAGTTTGTCGTGATGATGGTAATGCTGCTACCAGGGATATCCACATACCCCATCTACAGCTACGTCAATATTATAGTGTTCCAAAGCCTCGCGTTCTTAGCATTCGCGTCGCATCTCAGAACCATGTTCACAGATCCTGTAAGTTCTACACTTTTTTTTAAACGTTCGTAACGAATAGGGTACATGACTGATGTTTATATCGTTGAAACCAATAGCTTTGATGAAGAATTTTTTATTTTTATTTTAAGTAAATATAGTATGTTTATTGAAAAAAGAATTAAAAGCGGTTAATAATGTTCTGATATATGAGCGTTTAAAGTTTTTAGTAGAGACAACTCTGTCCTTTCCCACAAAACAAAAAATTACGTCACGCCTTACTTGTCAGAATAGAATTTATATGGCGTACAGAGAAGTGACGTCACGATTTGCTGTTTCTTCTCTCTGTCTAGCATGATATTAAAATGCTTATTAAGTTGCTTATTTTTGATCAGATTTTCATTTTCTTTTCATTTATCAGCTATATTTATGAGCCACATTTTAATATGACAATTAAAAAAAAACAGTCATCTAGCCAATTTGCTTTTGCGCCTAGCCTGTAGTTCTGTAATATTCGTTTATTAGCTTGGTATAGCTTTTAAACGATAATGTCATCATCTTGTGTATGTGCGTTTGTGTGAACAAGTTTGTAACCATGGCAAACAAAAAAATAAGTCGAAGGTTCTTGGAACATTAACTTCAGATCTAGATAATTGTTTCCAAAATGTGTCTGCCCACGCCACAAAATACATGGTTGATCTTAATCTTCACGTAGCGTCGGTGGTGCCCCATTAAAAATACGCCCCCTCCCCATACACACATGGTAGTGCGTTTAAAATATTGCGAGATAAATGTCTTTTGTTTTATTTATACGGGAATACTCACGTTTAATTAAATCGGATACTCCGACTATAGTTTCGATCACATCCGGTGACCTTTTTCAAAAAGTGAAAACCGAGCCCTACGCGCGTGCAGCTGCGTCCTGCTTAGCTATAGTCAAAACTAAAAAAAAACAACTCTTAAGTTTAACTGACCAGTGGGATCGATGTAATAAGATTAACTCTGACTATAATGGTTTTTAGTTTGTTTTGTATTTCTGACATTTAAATTAATTTTGACATGTTTATTTTTAATTTTAATTTCTTACTTTTATTATTATTATTTTACTTTTTTGTTTATTATATTTTTTGTGAGATTTTAATGTAATTGGCCTGACCGTGTGTAATCTCAATAAATACAATATTTTTTTTTTAATTTAATTTAATTTATAGTCGGAGTATCCGATTTAATTTAACGTGAGTATTCCCGTATAAATAAAACAAAAATGTGTCAAAACCACGTCAGTTTTCATAATAAGATAAATATCTGTTCATTATGTATGTGTGGTATGAGGCCGTACATCTTAAATTTTGTGGCTCCAGTTTTGCCTCGCCTATAATACCATACGATACAAATCTATCTCCAGTGTGCGTGCTTACATGCTTATGCAGGAAAGCTTAAAATGTGGAGAAATATAAGTCTGCACTCTGCACACAATCGTATGTCCCCAAAGAAATCTGCGTACCTTATCTTCGATCATATTATCGCTTTGATTACGTTGCTCTTTTAGCGCACAAATACTACGTGGCGCAAGAGCTCGAATCAGGTGAAAACTACCGAAAGACGGCTTTGTAAAAACACGTTTCCTACACGTTTCAGGGCGCCGTACCTAAAGGCAACGCCACCAAAGAGCTTATAAAGCAGATGAGCTTCCGCGAGGGTCAGGTCATCTTCAAGTGCACAAAGTGCTGCAGTATCAAACCGGAGCGCGCGCACCACTGCTCAGTCTGTCAGAGGTGTATCAGAAAAATGGACCACCACTGTCCCTGGGTCAACAACTGTGTCGGGGAGAACAATCAGAAATATTTCGTTCTTTTTACGGTAAGTAAATTTGTATGGTCTCGCTGGTCAGGTATATATCAGAACAATCTGCTGCCCGAAGGCGTCTGACGTGTATTGACGGCTGCTGTTGATATAGAGAAAATAAAATATGCTGTTCCATACATTGTGTCCAAGGTCAATGAACTTTTTCTATGGAACAGCTGATATTTTTTTCTAGATATCAGGGTTAGTCCCAAAGTAAAAGTTATTCATAATGATGAGTAGATTAAATACTCATACTACTGGCTTTTAGATGAAGAAAATAAGTCTTCACACGTCTGGAGAACAATGGTGTATGTGAATTGACCAACCCGCAACTGGGCAAGCGTGGTGGATATGGCCCATTCGTCCTTCGAAGACCTGGACCTGGGTATGTCCTAAAACTGCACCCAGACCCACCGGAGGACGGGCAGCAGCGTCCTCTTGGTTAACGGTGGTGAGCATTCTGCGATCCGCAAGCCGCCTGCCAAGCGTGGAGATAATTTTATAAATCCTATTTAGAAGAGGCCTTGGTCCAGTAGTGGACGTCTTCAGGCTGATGATGAGCGCATCGAGGGTAGCCTAAGTCCAGCCGTGACAATTAAAAAAGTTGGCTATTTATGCAAAACTGGCGAAATAAGGTGTGGTGTAATAATAAGGTGGCGCATGGTCGATGCGGCCATAGTCAACCTCAATCAATCACATGTCAATCTCATACATTTTGTTGTTGTTGTTTTGTTTTTACAGAGAACATGTTAAAGACTCGTATTACCAGGAAGAATCTGCATATACCTATACTAGTTTGTACAGCAATCCTTTGCCTTGCTGATTAAGCTCTGTCATACATAAAATGTAAAGAAGTTAGATAGACCTACAAATCTATTTTCAGGCCGTCAACAGCTGCATAGATTCTTAAAACAAGGTACACTTCCAAGTAGTTCTCCTTGGACTAGATTATTGACAAAGCCCTCGTCAAGAGCAGATATATAAAAGCAACGGTTAACAAGAAAAAAATAATTCCAACTTCTGGACCGCCGCTGCCGCCGTCTGCGAAGAGTTATACCTGTGGAACCTCATTGCGTCTCAACTCTGAGTATCTCTGTTACGTTGACGTAAGATGTTCGTAACGGTTCCAGTTCTACATAGCAGCGATATCGATCCACGCGGTGTGCCTGGCCGTGTACCAGTTCGTGACGTGCATCCGACACGAGTGGCGCGACTGCAGCACGTACTCGCCGCCCGCGACTGTCGTGCTGTTGCTCTTCCTCATCGCCGAGGCGCTGCTGTTCGCCATATTCACCGCGGTCATGCTGGGCACGCAGCTCCACGCTATATGGAACGACGAGACTGTGAGTGCACTTTATGCGATGTCCACCACACACACACACACATATCAGCTAGAAGAAGCAGTCCACTGCTGGACGAAGGGCTCCCCCTTAACAGGGTTGCCATAATCCCACGCTTGGCAGGCGGCCTGGGGATCGCAGAATGCTCACCACCGTTAACAGAGAGGACGCTGCACATCCTCCGGTGGTACTGGATGCAGTTGAAGGACTTACACAGGTCCAGGCTTACACCGATGTCCACCAATATGGCATATTACTCTATCTGGTTAATATTATTTGTGCTAAGCTGGACACACGTTTATAATTCTGAAAAACCTAAAACAACTTTTAAGTTAGGTTTGTAACTTATTAAACCCAGAGGTCTTGAAAAAATATAATAATTATCATCCCTTCCCACCCTCTTCTCTCTGGGCAGCTTCTCCGTTGCGTGCATTGCATATACAAGAGCAACAGCTGCTGTGTAGGCGCGTGGAGCTCTTCCTCGCTGGAGATGTTCTGTGAGATATCGCACAAGAAGCTCAATAAATTGCCGTCAGAACCACAGAAAAGTGAAAGCCCTGCTTCTTAGGTAGAACGGCTGTCAAAACAATGATGTAAAGCAATTGTATGGAAAACTGCTGTTGCCATTTCACACATAATAGGCTAGATGACTGGTTTTTTTAATTGTACTATTCGAATGTGGCCCATAAATATAGCTGATTAATGAAAAGAAAATTAAAATCTGATCAAAAATAAGCAACTTATAAGCATTTTAATATCATGCTAGACAGAGAGACGAAACAGCAAATCGTGACGTCACTTGTCAGGACGCCATACAAATTCTATTCGTACAAGTAAGGCGTGACGTCATTTTTTGTTTTGTGGGAAAGGCTGTCCCTTTCCCACAGTTGTCTCTAACAAAAACTTTAAACGCTCATATATCAGAACATTATTAACCGATTTAAATAATGTTTTCAATGACCATACTATATTTACTTAAATTCTTCATCTAAGCTATTGGTTTCAACGATTTAAACATCAGTCATCTACCCTATTGTATAGAAGTACGACGACCAAATTACAATCATTGGTCGCGCATTGGAAATAAAACGCTCGAAATGCCATTTTGCAACAGATTAAAATTGATCTAATTACGATGCAATGTGGTTTGGTTTCCTACGCGTTTATTTAAATTGTCTTTTTGAGTATTCTCAGTTTAAAAACATGTATATTGGTAGAATTGTCATCAAGCGCAATTGCTCTTAATGCCGGCTAATTTCCGTTCTATTCACTTCTCTCTTCAATGGTTAGAACACACTGACAGACTCGCGTGTAAGATTTAGTTTGTTACTTTAACGCCCATGGAATTCACAACAAACTACCATTTTATCAGACCAGACGTCAGTAATGCTGGCCGTAAAGAGCTAATTTTGGTGACCATTGCGTTTTGTTTGCAGGGCATCGAACAGCTAAAGAAAGAACAAGCGCGATGGGTGCGCAAGTCTCGGTGGAAGAGTATTCAATCTGTTTTTGGACGCTTCTCCATCCTGTGGTTCTCACCTTTCACGCAACCTTCGCCTAAAACCAAACTGGAAAGCTATCTCTACAGCGTTTGAACTCAAGATATTATTGTTGCGGTGGCGCTTACCCCCCTTCTGTAAGATTCATAAAGTTCGATTATTCTTTAAGAGTCATAAAGTTCGATTATTCTTTAAGAGTCATAAAGTTCGATTATTCTTTAAGAGTCGTAAAGTTAGATTATTTAAAGAGAAGTAAGAATACTAAAATATACAGGTAACATTAAAATTGCGATATCAACCGTGAGATAAGCCAGAATTAACTAACTCCCTGGTTTTCGTAATCGTTTGTCAAATCTAAAGACGTTATTAGTGACATTGGATTAAAGTGCAAATTTTAACATTAACATTTGATGAGCACTGTAATCTATTTTCATGTTTCTAATTTCTATTCAGTGTCACTAATTGATAATATTTTTACTTGTTTCTTGCAGATCTTGAGCTTTATTTAGAAATTTCTCCATGTCGGGGTTTAACAGATTTTCCAACCTTAAATGTAAACAATAAAACTTAAAACTGTTTCTAAGAAAAATGTGAATTGTTACCCAGATTTAGTAGCAGTCAGATTTAGTCAAGTACCTTAGCACTTGAGGCTAGTTTCTATATCAGGCTATCACTGCGAGCTACTGGGATACGCAGCATTGTGTCTGGTGACAGGTGTTTAAATTTAGCCGAGTAATAGAGAGTACATAACCACCATGATATGGCGCTGGTTCGCTCAAATCTCAGCCAAATTTGTTGTGATGTAAGGGGTCTTACAGCGCAACGCGGACGTCCGCGACGAACAGCAAAATACTAAATCCAAACGTTACGCGTTCACAACGAACCGCCCTAAGGTCCTAATTTCGAAGATCGGTTAGTTATCTCCCTAAATTGTACGACGCAATAGTTAATTTGTGACACCATTTGGATGCTTCCGTAGCTCGGATCCGCCTCGCTGTGAACCACCAGCTGACCAGATACTCATTAATGTCTTTTTCACACCACCTGCTCGACAATGTCCAATTAAACATCATGCAACCTCAACGTAAAGTAAAGCATTCGGATATAAAGTTGTAAGATACTCCCTAAGGAATAAAGTGATTTGAATTTGGAACGTCAAATTCGTGTGGAAACTCGTGGAAAACGAAGTAAAAAAATGCCCATATGCCATTGTAAAGAGGTTTGTTTTAAAATCGAACTGGCCACCATAAGAAGAACTCAAAAAAAAGTGCGTTTACAAAGAATGTGAAACAAAAGAGAGTGTTTGGTCCTGTGATTGTCAGTGAATTTGGAGCCTTTATATTATTGTCTCGCAGAAGGTGCGAAAAATAGCCAAAAAAAAGCCTGTCTTCGTGTTGGGCAGCTTGAACCCCTCGCTTCACTCAGGACTCTATATAACTCCCTCGTTACGCTCAGGGTTCAATATGCCGCCCGCGACGTAAGACACTGCTTTATTCCCTTAGTGCATAATCTACTATTTCCGTCCGTGCCGAGCCGTTGGACGTCCGCTTCGAATATTCGCGTCGCACTGTAAGGTCCTCCAGGGCCTAAACCCTAACTACTACTACTAAGTTAACGATCCGAACGCAGTTACTACTGAGCTATCTTTACGATCTTATAGAAGTCGGTAAGGGGGTAAGCTTTTGTCACCTCAGTGTTGGCTACATGATGACATTTCAAAACGTGCTAGGATAATAATTATTCTTGGTGTCGTCGTTGCACGCGACGCCGAAATTATCATTTTTAAGCAATAATTTTAATTTATTTTACGTGTATTGTCGTATTTCTATTTCTACGCGCTTTATATTGTTATATCCGAGTTTCCAACGCGTTATTGTATAACGCATCACTTCGGATGTTTGCGTTAGGCTTTCGTCACTTGGAACTTTTGTAACCAGGCTAATAAACAAGCGTTGAATTCTGACCCTTAAATTATGTAATCTAAGATACAATTTAATGAGTTTTTTTATGGATCGAATGTAAATGTGTTAAACAGCATATTCCCTATAAATATATAAACACTTGACAGAGTTACGTGAATAGGCTAGATGACTGGTTTTTTTAATTGTCCTATTAAAATGTGGCCCCTAAATATAGCTGATTAATAAAACAATATTAAAATGTGATGAAAAATAAGCAATTTAATATCATGCTAGACAGGAGATTATGACTTCACTTCTCTGTACGCCATATAAATTCTATTCTGACAAGTATGGCGCCAGACTTCCATCCGTCAGTACATTAAGTACGCCTCGCGCCGCTATTTCGATGCGGCCCCTCACCATCCCAATCCACTCATAGTCCAAGCCTCGAACTATACGACGGACACGACAGACCCACCCCCCTTCCGTAGACGCCCCAGACACGTCTTGGGCGACCCAGACGACCCCATCGCCGTCATCACCTCGGCGGCGCTGGGCTCGCCCGATCCGACCACTCTTAGCAACAGGAAGTATTCCGTTTTTGGTATAGGCGCCGGTTACCAGAGGCACACAAACACGCACCGACCTCGCCGGCGAGGTCGAGGACTCGCCAGAAATCGAAGATCGGTTAGATCGGTTAGATTATCTCCAAATAGTCAACCAGATCAACCCACTAGGGCCCCAGGGCACACCCCTTCTGGAGTGCCAGAGCAACTCTGACCGTGGGGTCCCGGCGACGGCCAAGGCGAGGTTCGTACCGTCTGAGGTGCGCTTTAGCTAGTCGCCTCTAACCTAAACTAGGCCTAGCGCCATTTGCGCTTGCCTAAAGTCCGGTGACGCTGTAGAGGCCATCTGAAGCCAACTGAGGCATGTCATTAAAAAAAAATGGCGCACAGAGGCGTGACGTCATTTTTTGTTTTGTGGGAAAGGGACAGAGTTTTCTCTACCAAAAACTTTAAATGCTTATATATCAGAACATTAATAACCGATTTAAATTACTTTTTCATTAAACATGATTATATTTACTTAAATTCTTCATCAAAACTATTGGTTTCAACGATATAAACATCTACGTCTAAGTCATCTACCCTATTACGGGTTATGGGCTGCTGTTTTTCGCGAAGTGACTAGGGTAAATCAATCGATATAGATTTAAAAAAATAAAGATTATACAGAGAAGTTGTTTACTCGTGTATCCGCTCCATTGATTCCTCGATAACGCGATCTTAAGTCGGTCAAAATGTCACATCACGTTATTTACAAATAGGGCTCAAATTTCAATGCTAGTCTTGTTAGCTGGGTCCCAAAAGCGTCCCAAGTTGCGCAAGGATTTAGTTTAAGGACAATCAACTGCATTTAATTAATTTATCTGTTACAAAGTGAGATATCACAAATTGCTTTTGTGTTGTGGAAGAAATATAAATTATGATGTTAATTTATTTATTATGTTTTATGATTTCGTGATACTGTTTGGTTGTATTGTTTGAGGGAATGAAAGCTAAGGCTTATAAATGAACAGCAATCACTTGATTCTCGTGCAAGCACAATGAAAGGTAATCTGATAGTGGTTAAGTTATATACGTCTTAGGTTGAGAATATTTTTTGGGTTGTCCCATTTGGAGATCGGGAAATGGTAACAATATGCTAACCAACTTATGCATAATACACTGAAACGTATTTCAAACCTATTTTTGTTAAAAAGTGTTTTGTATATATTTTTTCGACTCATGAATTGAGTTTGAAAAAAGAAGACAAAACCCTTTTTAACTAAAATACGTTTTAAAATACGTTTTAGCGGTTTAGGCATAAGACGGTAAGAGTATATTTTTTTTTGTGTACGTAATGATTTGATTCTCCTACGGATTTCTGATTCCAGTGCGCCATTGTCGGGCCACAGAGGTCTCGCTTGCATATAACCACAGTTTTGTAGCTGGATTGTGAACTTTCAAAAGTGTGTGTCTATTATATAATTAAACATGACTCTTTCGTTTTGTCATGACAAAGAAAATAACAAGAACCTTCTCCATTTAATATATATTTTTATTATTTATATAATATTAATAATGATGTTAAATGTTTAGAACGAAGTTTTGTTGTATAAAAATTACAAAAACGATTTTATAAATATATATGTTAAATATGATAGCTACATAGATGCAACATACTAGTAATTTTTTTAGAAATTCATTCTCAGTTATTTACCAGATAGATTATTACATATTTCGCTGCCGTTTTCCGGCTGGCAGATTGACAGGGCTAATATGACTTACTATCGAATGGCGATGCCCTATGGCTTTTGCTGTTACTTAATGTTTTTTTCTTTATTGGCATCGCACTTCATGTATTCTGCCAGTGTCAAGTATGTTTCAAGTTTTTATAGTTTCAAGTCAAAAGTCGTAAACCCATAGTCAGGCACACACAATTAGTCGCAGTCAAGTCCAACAGATGCCCTAGTAAAGTGGTGGCCACTTTATTATAAGCTTTCACGGAGTTTTGAAAACAACACAGAAATACATGTTTCACCACAATATATCACCTGCCCACACTTGTGCATGTAATTCGACACTTAATGAATAAAACCAATTTTTACTCATCAATCGGCGAAAAAACACTTTCTTATGAAAGTAATACATCACAGCGACATAACATTTCTGGGTTCCCGCCAAAAAACCTTACTTAAAGTTCTAGGTATCGCATTGATCACGAGCAGGTCTTTTCTCTTAATATCAAGAGAGCGGCCCCTTCGTTTAATTAAAAAGTATTCCAAAATATGCGAGCGGGACCACTGTGGTCGAACGAAGGCCCATAATTATTATTTATAAAATGTATATTAATGTCCAGTGTTATTCCAATAGTTTCACATTTAATTTAGGTATTCCGATTGTTGAAGTTACTTTGAATGATCTCCTGCGAAACTTATGTTTTGTTCGTTGTGTGCTAGATGACAGTGCAAAATATAACAAAGTATTAAATAAGATTTTGAACTATGAATACATGGGCTAATTTTTTTATAGTGTTATGTTTATATTGTATGATTTTATTAAGGAAATATTATAAAATACAGTCTAGAATTCCTATAGAAATAGCGATAGGGTGATTTGTGATTATTACATGACTATCTGTAACAATTCTTGTATATCTTGTATCATTCACAAATTATATCATATTAAATTATGTATTTTTTAATGGTTAATTGACAATGTAGAGTGATTAGTAAAATCCAATGTATGTTGGTTTTACTAGTATTGTAAAAAACAACGTATTTAACATCATTATTTCATTCGGTCTTGCTTTGCGAAACATAATATCAATAAATATTACTCTGATATCTATTGTTTTGTACCGCTCTGAAATAAACTAATCTGGCAGAACTGTTTTAGTACCTTTTTGTCAATAGTTGAGTTATGAAAGGTCTTTGAAGATTTTGGCATAGCTACTGTCCGCCATCTTGTTTTTTCTTCAAAATAGCGGCCACTCATAAAACCTGTGTGAATCGATAGCTGACACTAATAAGTACAAGGTTTGTATGAGGCAAGTCTCCTCTAGCTACACGTTTCCAAGATATTACACACTTTCAAAATTACACCGTGGTGCCGCCGGTAAGTTGACTTAGGGCCTAGACATATGCAGCTGTGCGCCCGCGCGTCCTGGCGTTAAACCTAAATTGAAGGTATAAATTGGCTTCAAAATATTTAAAATATTGTTTTGACTATAAAACATTTATTTTTAAGTATTGATATATACTCTATAAGTGTCAGGCCAACAAGCAGTAGGGGAAAGGGTTAGTAGCTGATTAAAATACCTTCGTAGGTGCATCAACATTTGTATTTTTGAATAAGGCTCATACAAAGCATGTTCGTATTAGTGTCAGCTTAGATTCATATAAGTTTTATGAGTGGCCTTTATTTCGGAGAAAGAACAAGAGAAGGACAGCAGGTAGGCCAGGCTTCATACTAAAATCTTCAAGGCCCTTTAGATACAAAAGAATCGATACAACTGTGGACACTTATAGACTTCGCTTAATACAGCCAACTGCTGTTATATGCGCGAAAAAAGTTATTGTACACCGTGTTGTGAAATGTCAACCCGTGAGTGGTATAAATATGTCGAGGTAAACATTCAAACAATGTTACAAAACGGGCAGCAATACTCTTATAAAAGCTCTTAGAAATTTTGACAATAATTAGCATTAAAGCTATGAAATTATTTCCAACTATACTCAATTTGGTTACAAGCAGCAAGCGTTCCGACCGCTGCGCAAAGGTGGTCAATAATTGTCGCCATAGTCTAAATTTAATTCAATGTTATTGTGTAATTACAATCCTAGTTGTCATATTTGACAGTTTTAAAACATAATTTTCATTAAAATAACTTAATCGTACATTCTTTATCTTATCGAAAATTAATACCGGCCTCGCGGGGTCAGACTATAGGTACTTACTTACACAACACAGTGTATACAATTATTTTATGAACTTTCCTCTTTTAGTAAGGAAATAGTTACTTTGCTATAATTAGGGTCTTGGTTTAAGTGGAACGTGTGGACTCATTTATATCGATTCCATAGCATAAGAAAAAACATTGTTAAAACTGAACATTTGGATTTGGAATTATATTTTATACGCTAGTAGAATTATTTTGTTAAAATTATGTACATAATTTATTTCCTTTATTTTTTTGTTTGTATAAATGTTATGATTTCGAGATATTAAGTTATAGGTGAAATTTTAAAATAATATGAAACTTAGTTTACACTGGAATAAAATCTTCACTTCATATCAGCAACAGCAACAGCAACGTAGCTTATATAATGCAGGCTAAGTGCTCTCATTTCTTCATAATATTGAATTTCAACGAATAATGATATATGAGACAAGTAATCAAATAAAACCATAGCCCACTGACAAAATTACCACATCAAAGGTCTTACTTAAACATTGCATAAGCTTCTACGCAGTACAAAAAAGTGCGCTCTTGTACTACTTACCTTTTAAAAAACTCTTTTTATTACCGTCATTTAACGTTAAGCGGCCTCTTTAAAAATTACGTTTGTCATTATTGCCGACTTCATTTTTGTTTTGCGCAGGAAATAAATGACGTTTGTAACTTTTAAGCAGCGTTTTAAGCCACAGATCACCACGCGCCACTATCTCGTTCGCGTATTTCACCATTTTTGAAGATATACAATCACTGAATGTAGTTGTGAAAAATCGCAGCCGGTGTAATAGCTAATAACATTACAAAGGCTCAACAAAAAAACATTTTGATCTAAACAAGTATTCATACCTAATCATGATATTATGCCGCCCGGTTTAATTAACGAAAAATTGCTTGGTACGAAATTTTATTGATTTGTAAACCTTTGTAATGTTATTCTTATAACGATTATAGCGAGTGTTATAACTAGATTCAGTGATTTTATACATTCAATTTTGTTGAAATGCGCGAGCGAGTCGACGGAGCTCTTAGATCTGAGCCTTAAGGTATGACCGTAATCTACACTGTTGTCATACATTAATCCATCTAACTGATTGGATTGCATGGCACCAGCAATAACATCCCACTTTGAGCACAGGTCTGGAGGTCTAAAATGGCCGCACTAAAAGCAGTTTATCTTATGGATTCTTAGCAGAATGAATTGTAAAAATTTGCGCTCGAGTAACTTCTAACGAATCTGCTAGTTGACTTTATGCAATTCATCTTTCATCGACCATTTTACGACTTTCTATAGAAAACTGTCAAACTAATGAATTCCGTAATAGAATCATTCGCAAAATCATAGTATGAATTGGCACTTAAGTGACCGTTTTACTATTTGCAAAATGAATCATCATAGGATCATATGCAGAATTGCTAAACGCGACCATTTTAGCCCCCCAGGGCTCAACAGGTGATTGGGTCATAATCTACCGCGCTGCCACTGTATGGGGGATTCACATTAAATTTGTTCCCCGGGCATACGCAGGTTTAATCTCGACATTTTCCTTCACAGAAAAATCAGTGATCTGATTTTTTTAAATATGAAATCGATTCGCAAATTCCGCAAGTCCCACTGATACAAATAGACGGAATATTTAAAAAAGATTTTAGTGATTTATTTGCGGTCATAAGTGTTAACGTTTTAAGAATTTACAAGTGCACAAAAATATGTTTGTTTTGTCAATAAAGATAAACTAATATACCATATAGTTCAATCAAATAATTAGGTACGTAACGCAAAATTATTCTATATAATTATAATTAAGTTAACCTGAATTTGACTAATTGCTTATAACTCGGGAATATTTTGAGTCTTTTGTCTCGATTTCTATCGGTCTCCGGAGAGAGCTCCACGGTTTGACGTTTCTCGCTCTCACCACGCACATTAGATATTTTTAAACATATCAGAATATAGATATGTGAGTGAATTCTGTAAAAATTCTTCTCAATTGTTGGCCAATCGTTGATTTATAGCATAAAACATTTTTTTTTTCGTGTATTGAATTTGACCTCGTAAAGCTTTAAAGTCGCAGAGTCGCACAACGGGCAATGGAGAGAGCTATGCTCGGAGTTACTTTGCGCGATAAAATCCGGAACGAGGATATTCGCCAAAGAACCAAAGTCACCGACATAGCTCGCAAGGTTTGCAAGTTGAAGTGGCGCAGGGCAGGACACATCGCTCGAAGAACTGACAACCGATGGGGAAGAAAGGTTGAGTGGCGACCGCGAATCGTCCTACGCAGCGTAGGCGCGGCCTCCCACTAGGTGGACCGACGACATTGTAAAAGTCGCGGGCAACCGGTGGATGCAAATGGCAGGTTGTCATACAGTGTGGCGGTCTAAGGGGGAGGCCTTCGTTCAGCAGTGGACGTCTCCGGGCTGATGATGATGATGAAAGCTTTAAAATATTGAGTACTAATATAATAATTAATATTGACGAAATAAGAATAATAAAATTACGTATAAATGTAACAATGGAAGAACTTAGCAAAAACAGGGGGCCAATTGCACCCTCGAAAGCATTTTGAGCCTTAGTTAGAAACGCTGCTTAAATGAACAAACATGGGTCGTATAACTTCTGCGCACTACAAAAATGAAGTAAGCAATACTAACTTACTGTATTTAATTTTAAGCAGCGTTTTAATTAAGGTCTTAAGATACATCAAATGCCTAACTAAAAACAAAGACAACAGCTGTAGGAGATAGAATGATTATTGTATAAACCAATATATTGCTAAGTGCAAACCGTTTGGGCTAGATTTACAACGGGTGTTTTATGGAAGTTACGTTTCCTCATTTTATTATTATTCGTTGTAAAACAATCGTAATATGAATTTAAACAAAATATTTAAAAGTATAATTATATTTAATTTTATTGCGTGTCTCGTTAATATCTAACGTTGCAGTTATTAGGGGTTAACCGACTGGTTGGTGCAAACCTTCCAGAGCGGTTTAATCATATTTTTTTTTCTCTTTGTCGCATCTATTGTCGGATATTGTCGGATCTATGATTATGACATGTAGAAACTACCTAAGTGACGGTGTCAGCTTATGTTAATCTAGCCATAGTTATCCTAAATCTATCGAACAAATTTTACTGGCTACTTTATTTTTGACATATTGTTACAACGTTGGAGCCATTTTATACGATTTTTTTTATTTTTGTTTTTTTTTGCGTTTCCAGAAATGTAGCGTCTTATTTAGAAACGCTGCTTTAGCTAACAAACTTCATATTACTTTTGCCTATTACAAAAATGTACGCAATACTAACTAACTTAATTTAACTCAAAGCAGCGTTTTTAGTAAAGACCACACTACAGTGTGATTTTCGGTAAAGTGACACTGAACTGAATGTGACTGCACTTTTCGTCAAGAATAACATGCTGCACCAACCCTACATTCGCGTACACTTTTTTGGGTACCAATAATCTTTTGGAATGGGATAGTTAAGGTTACCGTTTTGTTTTTAAGGTAAGTACTATAATTTAAATTTGCTCATGATTAGTACTATATCTTTACTGAAAATTATACTGTTTAATACTGATTGTATCATAACCAATAGTTGCCTTCATGTAAGAGGCGCTTTATATCTATCTTGTGCCTAAATATTCCAATCCTAAAGTATATTGACAAGTCGTTTTACCAATTACAGTTTTTCTTCTATATTTTTGTATTGTTTTGGTTGCGATTTGGAATTTTAAATAAATATAAGTAGCTATGTATAGTAGTTCTGCAATAGTAAATGTAGCTAAGTTAGTTGTAAGGCGATCCTTGCACCGTTTTGATATTATTAACGGATTTTGTAAGCGAAATTCCGTTTTTTTTTTAATGTTGGTTTGGGTGTTTCATTAACAAGCAATATAACAATTTCTACTGTACCAATTGCGATAAATCTATGATTAATGAATGATAAACATCATACCTTCGACCAAAATAAAATGGTCCTAACCACTTTGCAATGATATTCACTGAGTTACATCGTGATATCACATTGTATATAGGCTCTCGCTCTCAGTATATAAAGCACAGTTATTCCAGTAAACATTTATGTTTACAACATGTTTCGAACCGGTGCATGTCGGTCAAACTAATTCCAAACTAAGTGCTATCTAAGTAAGTATCATTCTAAGCGCAAGCAATAATTTGCATTACCTTCTTTACGAGTGTGTTTTGTGAAGCATTTTTAAAGCACTGTTTTAGTGCGACAGTACAAAATTTGGCACTGTTAAATTATTTATTAAAAACTTATTATACTTAAATAAATGCTTTTGCAAAAAAACAATTGGTTATTCTATTTTTTATATAAATTATTTGTACATGTGTCGTTGGGATAAAAATAATACATTGAAAAAGGAATTTGAATTTTTGCAGCATTATAATATATCTTGCTGGGTTGTATTTAATGAAATAATGAGACTAGCTCTTTTCGGTGAGTTTTTGTAGCTTTGTTCCTTGCGCTAGTTGTTCATGCAATAAATTGAGGTACCTAATTTCTTCTTTTTAATTGCTAGATATTTTCTCTGGCCTCAGAGCCTTGGTTGTAAGTTTGTTTTGTAAAATGAAACCCCGTGATAACTAAATAAATATAGTGTACCTCTATTATAAAATTATAATATGATGTCATTTTGTTTCGATGTTTCTATATTTAGATACCCATAGACATTCAGCAATTACCAATTAAATAGATGAACTTAAATTCTGTTATGGTGATCTATCTGCCTAACACCAATTGTTCAAAGGACAACAACAGGATATCGCACGCCGTAGCAATGCAAAAATAGTGACATATTTTAGCTACCTACTCAAACAAATGGCAACTCTAACCTAAGAGAATAAGGTAAAAGTGCGAAGTAAGTGCATTCTCGTCACTAACCGAACGCCAGCCGATCATGAACTGCATGCCAACTGCTGCACCTGCGTGTTTTGGCAGAGTTTTAGGAGGGACGCAGTCGAACGATCTGTCTCAAAATGTCCCTTTCTCAAATTGACATTAGAAAATATATTTTAAACCTACTGCCATACAATTCGGGGAACAGAGCCATGTATAGCATGAGACGTCCACTGCTGAATAAAAGCCTACCTATAGACTGCCACACTAAGACAATCTGCCATTTGTATCCAACGTTGCCCGCGACTTTCAGAATGTCGTCGGGCTCGACTATAAAAGTGGGAAGCCTGTCTAAGTTGCGCCTTTTGGTTCGTGTGTTCTCCACTCAAAAACCTCATAGGTTTACGTATTAATGACTGTACAATATTGCTTACCAAGAAAATAGAACTGCATAAAAGCCAGATAATATGTCGCTGCGCTTTGTACATAAACATTGACACGCTTTCACTCGCTACTCTTGTCAGCGACTAGTTAGTAGGTAGACAAACTGCTAACGACTCGCTGATTTTATAACATAGAATATCAAGCGTTTATGTATGAGAGAGTAAATAAGTCAGAGCTCGAAAATGAGTGACTTTTATCATCTACGCGATTGGCTTCTGTAACTGAAAAAACACTTGCGATACCGCGATCGAACGCAGCTAATCGACAACGCGATGCGGCGTTGATGCAGACGCAATATCTTTGATCGTAGATGCTGAAAGTCGCTGGTTTACCCGATCCCTAATGATCAGAAATCAAAGGAGTAAACATGAATGTATTTATATTTAAAAAACCTAAGCAATGTTACGGACACCCTTGTGCCATGGGGGGGCTCTTTTCTGTCTAAAATGTAAGATTCTACGGAACAATATTTTGAAATAAAGATGAATATCGAAATTTAATTATTATTATTTATCCTTATCAATATTGCAATAGTAAGCGCAGCCGCGGAAGGCCAGTCCAACGTGGCAGGAGGACGACTCCGGAAATACTGTGAAAGCACCACGACAAGATTGGCGAAAGCGGCAGGCGGCTTAAGCCCTGGCTGTCAATGATGATGAATATCCCTGTGAAAAGGCAATAACACTGACTTCAGCCTTCCAATGTCCTCCCGGACGGAGCGCCGGGCGGACATACCTAAACTGCGGAGTGACACCCCCCCCCCCGGCTAAGGTCAACATGATCGATGATTATAATAACCATACTTCTGTATTATTTTTATTATTCTGTATTAGTAAAATCAGAGAAAGATTCTTGCTTGTTTAGGACTTAACTTAGACTAGCTTAGACTATTAGATAGGTACGTACCTACTAAACTAGACTTATTGTTCTTGAATCAATTCTTTAACGTCGAGTTACAGGGCACAAGGGTATTTTCCAAAAGTTCATGATCTAAATATGTAGGTTAAATGTAAATAAGTATTATATAGTAGCGTGTGCGGGAAAACCCCCGTGAAACATTTAATATTGTTTTACAAAGTCTTTGAAGTGAATAACATAACCTACATATTAATATTCGAGAATAGAGGCCGAACTTTACATTTTGTACCTACCTTTGTGAACTTTACCTTGGGCACAAAAGGTCCGGTAGATCTGTTTTTTTTGATACGTTGCGTCGATAGAGTAATAAAAAAACCAAGTTTTTGTCACCTACCTTTTAAACAGACACAAAAGCTTCTTGAATTTCGTGACCTAGATATCGAACGAGAGAGCGGACATAAGGCTGTTCCTACTTACCTACCCACTTATTAAGTAGGTATCTATAAATTAGCTAAAAAATATACGAATTACTTTATTTGAAAACTCGGGGTTTTTATTTAAGTACAAATTAACTCCCAAGCCGCCTGCCAAGCGGGGGGTTATGGCAACCCCTCCCTATTAAAGGGGGGATCTTCGTACAGCAATGGACGTTTCCCTGTTGATATTTTATGCTAATTTCAAGTCTCTTTCTCTCGTCGTCCACTTCCGCAGGCAAAGAAAATACACACACATAATAAGTATAAAATAATTGTGGTCCATGTTGAAATGATGTCGTTTCGACTCTTGGACGATTTAAATCAATATTGCGCTGTCACCAATAGCAAAAGCTGATACCGGTGTCGAGGAATGTTAAAAATTAATAAGACTGGCCTTACAGAGTAGCTGTTACAAAACACAAGCAAGACAAGTAACTACTAGATATTGTTTCTGTCGCATCATGTCACCGAATGAAAGACCTTGCACAACAAGGTTCGTTTAGAGGCTATCGTTAGAGCTAAGCCGTTGCGCATTGAAAATGTATTATAGGACCTATTATGCGTGCGTGCAGCACAGTCAGTGTGTAAACGGCAACAAAGGTGTCGTGTCGGTACCGTCTGGCAGATAGACTGGCCTGTTAGAGTACTACGTATCGTAAAGGGAAAGTCGCGGATTTCGTACCGATTTTAGCATGAGCCCGCGCTCAAGGTGACCGAGTGCCACCGCCTTCGATTACATAATCAACCTGTGAGACACTCGTCGCCGATCTTTTTACCCGTACGTAACAAATTCTTGGGCTGTCTTCAATCATTAGTCTTAACGAGTGTACCTGTAGTAATAGTGCTGCAGTTTCAGATGTGGTGTGTAGCGTTGTTGGTGCTCGCGATGGTGTCGCCATCTCTATCCCGGCCGTACGACCCGGAGGATGGTGATTTGAAGGATGTGCTGCCATCTGATGGGACGTTCGAGGCGTTTTATCCGCGCGAGGCGCACGGCATACCGAACGGGTCGTCGAGGCCTGCGCACGGGCATGGCAGTTTCTACAAATACCGCAACCCGGCGCTAGTCGACGTCAAGAATGCGGCTGCTTATGGATTTAGATTCGATGGCATGAGACGGTTCAATTTCGATGACGATGAAGAAGAAGAATAGATAAGGAGGTATACATTACTTTAACCATAATTCCTATTGTATTTTTAGTTAAATACCAAGAAATATGGACTATACAATGTGTAACAAAAAAAAACTACAATACTGAAGGGTATATATCTACTCATCCTTATGAACAACTTTTACTATGGGACCAACCCTGATATTGCGAAAATACCACCTGTTCCATACAAAAACTTGATTGACCTTTTGTATAATATGGAGCAGCTGATTCTATTTTCGCGGCTTCAGGCTTAGCCCATAGTAAAAGTTGTTCATAATGATGAGTATGATACCCTTGAGTATTGTTGAACCTTTTTGTAACACATTGTATATTCTTAACAACCGACTTGTTCTACGACTTTGAATAATTTGCAAAAAAAGAAACAATTTTTGCATACCATTTTTTTTTCTAATAGTTTCATTGTTTTGACGAACATATAATATGTTTAAAGTTTATTAGCTCTCTACAAAATATATGAAAATAAGTTTTTTTGCGAATTATTAAACGATGCAGATCAAATCTGTTTGTTTCCTTAAAATGTTGTTTTGTATTATATTCATCCTTCAATAGTAAAAATAAAATAGTGTCCAACAAAAATCGTAAAAATTAAATAATTACGAGCAGAGAACTTCAAGAAATCATTACTAGAATACTCATTTTTTTAATTGTAATATTATTAATCTGCTCTATATCGCTTTTTATTTCGTGCACCTCATCATCAGCCCGGAGACGTCCACTGCTGAACGAAGGCCTCCCCCTTAGACCGCCACGCTGTACGAAAACCCGCCATTTGCAACCATCGGTTGCCCGTGACTTTTACAATGTCGTCGGTCCACCTAGTGGGAGGCCTTCCTACGCTGCGTGCCGGGAGGGCACCGACAAAGACCACCATTCATTTCGTGCACCTAGGGTCTATTCCTATCGTCTAAGTAAAGATGTAGTTGTGTTAGATTACTAACACTTTCAAATAAGTACCTGCTAGGTATTTACGAAGTATCACACCCTTTACTAAAGTACCTGAGTACTAACAAGGCACACTTATACCCTTTACTATAATTTATTATACTTTGGCAATCCCTCCTATGAAGTATGGGAGGCCTTCATCCACCTGTGGACAAATGGATATCTTTTGGCTGATGATGCGTAGGTACTTCGTAGCGGAAACATAAATATTTAAGGGGTCATTGTACTCATCATTATGAACAACTTTTCCTAAGGGACCAACCCTGAAATCACGAAAAAAATACAGTTGTTCCATACATTTTGTCCAAGGTCAATGAACTTTTTGTATGGAATAGCTGTTTTTTTTTCGCTACTTCCCTTAGGAAAAGTTGTTCATAATGATGAGTACAATGACCCCTTAAAGTTTTAGACATTAATTAAAAATACTGGTGTATAGAGACGTAGAGCTTTCTAGCATCTTTCAAATAGGTAGGAAGGGAGAGTCCCTTAGTGTAAGTTGAGTTAGCTCTATTGGCTGGTTAGAGACAACTCTTGCCCATGACCAATAATTGCAGAGTAACCAGAATAAAACAAATTCAAAGTCCAGGGTTCTACAGTTGGTGGGTGCAAGACCACAGACAACACCCCACCGGATGTTGTCAGTAGTCCTGCAATGCGGCGCTCATTAGCCGTGTAATTTCGCTAGCTGTACAATGACCCTTCGAATCGGAAAACAGTACCTACGTCAACATCAGCCAGAAGACGTCCACTGCAGGGCAAAAGTCTTGAAAGACTCAGGTCCTTAATAGGGAGGGGTGGCCGTAATCCCCACGGTCGCAGGTAGCTTGGGGATCGCATTATGCTCACCACTTCTAACCGAGAGGACGCTGCTGCCTGTCATCCGGTGGTTCTGAATGTTCAGTTTTAGTACATTCCCAGGTCCACTATCTAGTTATTGTATGCATACTACTTACTGCTTGACAACAAATATCTGGTACAGACCTGCGGAGGTATCTTCCTACGCGACCAGCTATATGTTTTATGTTGCTTTAGGTTATAAGTAAATCATATCGGACGGACGCCAAATCGAATAAATGAGCTCCTTTCAGCCCAGTATGTACAATGTACATACCTGGGTATGCAGATTAAGCCTAGGAAATAGAGCTTTCGCTTTTATCTGTTATAAACCCTACCATAATCATAGTAGATAGTATATAGGTAATTATAAGTAACTTAACATTATAAATAAGCCCTTTTGATAGGTAACCGCACACTATAGACAATAGTATATTCGTGGCAAAAGTATAAACAAAAAAGCAGTTACACCGAACACGGAAAAGTAAAACATAAATAAAAAATTGTTTACCATTTGCCACAAACCGGCCCCAACTCAGCAAGATGCCGGTTGCGAGCAACCGGCGCTGGTCTTCCGTTGGGCCCGGCAGGTGACGTCACGCACGCGAAAATCACATGATACACATACAAGGCAAATGAAAGATTGATTACCTACACAAAACTAATATCACATCACACAAACAGGTACACGACACAAAACAGCCACTATTGGCCTGAGGCCTACTCTCGAAGTGCGATTGGGCCATTTGCCCAGTTGCGGGTTGGTGGATTCACACATGCCATTGAATTTCTTCTGCGGACGTATACAGGTTTCATCAAAATGTCTTATAGCCAGTGAAAACCTGTACATTAAACTCTAAAGAATTTGTCGATACGGACTCACTGGGTTAATTGGTATGGGATCCTTGGTAAGAGTAACATTTTAAATTAAAGGCTGTTCTATAAAAAATAAATAAAAGGTGTTCAATGGTGCCTGAAAAAACACAAAATTAATTCTAATCAATACCAAAACAACCAGGTTTTGGCATATCAGTCTGTACTTTCAGATATTAGTCTTGGTCTTACAGCTCACCTGCTTTGAGGATCTATCTCCTGGGTACTTAATCAAAGCTCACCTGTGAGCTTTTTGTTATCAAGTAGTTCGTCTTCACGCCTCCGTTTTGTTTTGCGAAGTGAAATGAGTGGCGATTTACATGGTAAGGTGGGTTGTATATCATGTTAAATAAATCTTAGGCATCCTTGCATCCTTCGATGGGCATCTGTTGAAATCTATGGTTGAAATGAAATGTTCTTATCAGGGATGAAAATTCGAATAACGATCGTTTATTCTCATTGTCACGGAGAGGGCCAAAGTCATGTCAAACAAGGAGGTCAAAGAACTGGCCGGAGAGAGAAATATAGAAGTCTCTTCACCGACAAGAGCCGTGTTCTTAAATAAAAGATGATGATGATTCTTAATGTTGACTTCGGCCATTAATATCCTGACTTCGGCAGCCCCATTTATGACATTAGTCGAGCCATACTTATAGCAACTGACCAAGCACGGCAGCCGTATTACTTTGTTCGCGCAGTCCACGGCATCAAATAAATGATGTTGATTGTTTCTCTTAATTTTATGCATGAGGAAGCATGACGAGTCGCAACGATGCAGCAATGGAGGAAGGAGGTCGTAATGAATACGTCTCGATTCGACACGAATGTCGGTCCATCCTTCCCCTGATATTACAGCGCATCGGACCGCAGGCGTGGTCACCACTCTACACAGAATTCAAGCTTTGAAGTAAGTATTATAGGTAATGATGAAGTCGGTTAAACATTAACCTGAGTGGCCAACCTTAACGTCAAAGGTAATATGCCATCTAAATATGTATGACATGGCTGACGATTGCTGCTAAGACAAACGATATAATATATAGGAATAATAACTAGAAACGACAAATACCCACAGCAGCTCTCAATTGTACTTTACATAGCAGATTAAGAAAGTCATGGTATCCTTGTTTTTCCTTACGATATTTTCCTTCATCGGCAGCTCAAGATATTTGACAGGTTTTTAACCCACCCGCGGCGTGCAAACCTAATGAGCTAACGTCATCATTTTTCAGCCTGTAATCGCCCACATCAGAGCATAGACCTCTGTTCTTGTACGCCACTCGTCCCGGTTCTAAGCGTGGCGTTTCATGGCGATCTTCGTAATGCGCTACTCGCCAACTTACCATCACTACAAGAATTATATATATTTTTTATTTGCATTAGAGGTAATATAAGTACGTTGTCTTAAGTTTGTGTACTGTTTTCTGGAGCATCGGGATCAGTCGATCGTTCAAGTCGATAGACCATCCCTCCAAAAAATCCATGTCAAAACACTTAAGCCGCTCCGAGTAAAAAGTGTGAAATTATCTTAAGTGGCCTGTGTCTATGAAACTCCTCTTTAAAATCGGGCTAATATAACGGTACGTTCTAAGTAAAGATAGAAGTGTAGATAAGTTAATAAGATTATTATTATACCTCATGTTGAGGTCGGGGACCGGCTTTTAAGGACGGAATGTTTCTAAAACCGTGTATAAAAAACGACTGGAGTCCAGGGATCGGTCATTCCGTGGTCGGAGTGGGTGCGCGCATCTTCCTTCCCGAAATATCGTGTCTTTTTTATGTAAAGCCTCTTCATTCTTAGACAGTTCTCGACCAAGGCTCGCAGGGGGTGAACCTTTGAGTCCGTTTCGTATTATCAACAGTGCAATGTATCCGGATAGCAACGCATTGGTGAGTGTGCCCTCTGACTTTGATTTCACTGATTGCGATTTCTTCCTATGTTTAAATTATAATTTCAAGTGTTTTTTTGGTCGAGAATTGCGATATTGTAATGTAGTAATTAAAATTACGCTGTGCGGTACGGTGAAATAATGGGATTTATGAATAAACAAAAAAGTTTACTGCTTTAATGCAACAAAAATAAATTATTGTACCTAATTATTAGCCGCTTATACGTATGAATACCTGCATCAATGAATCTTATTCATTGATAAAAAAATCTTTAGTGATTAGACGGTGATACAATTCATAGTGCAAGTCATGCCGACGTCTCGCAGTTAGTAAGCGCATTATTAATTCATGTTTATACGGGTATGATGACAGATGTCAATTGATTTGTTATAATGCAGTTACAATATGATTAAGTTGTGAAATGCCTTACTGTACAAAATGTATTACTGTTCAACTCTATCTAACCGTCTTATGCATAAAACACTAAAACCTCTTTTAAACCTATTTTGTAGTTTAAAAGTGTTCTGTCAATTTCTTTTGAATTACGGATTGAGTTTAAGAAAGGAATACAAAACACATTTAATCTAAAATAGGTTTAAAATACGTTTTAGTGTTTTATGCATAAGACTGTAAAAATATTTTTGTTTTATTCATACGGGAATACTCACAATAATAAAACAAAAATGTGTCAAAACCACGTCAGTTTTCATAATAAAACTGTAAAAATATGTATATGCGGTTCATAAAATACAGAATCGATTTAAGATATAGTAGTGTATGCAACTATAAAATAAGGACAGTAATGCTGTAAAAAAAATCTTTAGCACGATGTTGATTCCGAGGTCAACTAATATTGTTACCATAAAAATATACGACTTACATTTTTTAGTTTTTGATCGCTCTAGATACGACTTACGTATCTTATATTGGTATAGAACGCGTATCATTTTTTTTTTGTATGAAAGTGTTTTTTTGCCAAATTACCTAACTCTGATAAAACGGAGACAAAAAAATAGTTTTATAGTAATATTAGATTTTGCGCATCTATGATTCTATATCCTTTGTCATCTTCCGAAAAAGCTATTAATTTGATATTTTTTTTTTATACTTACATACATTTTGTAACATAATCCTACTAATATGTTAACCGTCTTATGCATAAAACACTAAAAAGTATTTCAAACCTATTTTAGTTAAATAGTGTTGTCTTCTTTTTTCAAACTCAAATCGTAATTCGAAAGAAATTTGACAAAACACTTTTCAAACGACTTCAAAAAAGGAGGTTCTCAATTCGACTATGTTTTTTTATGTATGTATGTTATGCGATTACTCCGCCAATTATGAACTAATTTTGATGATATTTTTTTTGTTTGGTAGGTAATACTTCAGAGGTGGTCCCATATACATTTTATCGAAATCGGTTCAGTAGTTTGGTTTTTAAATCAAAATTACTAGAAAATATGAAGATGTCATCCAGGTGATGGAAGCTGAAGTCGTTTTGTATTTTTAAAAAAAACGTATTATTAACAATAATAGGTTTGAAATACGTATTAGCATTTTATGCATAAGACAGTAAATGTGGTTGTTTGTATATTTGGATGTGTGTTACTCAGTCACGCAACAACGGCTGAAATACCTTACCTATTTTTTAATTGAATAAGATAAAGGATGCTTTTTATCTCAACCATCGCGAAAACCCTGCTTGTTATCTAGAAATATTGGTATTTAATCGTAAAGATACTTCAAATGTTTACAGGAGGTATTGAAAAAGTTAATGGTTTACTTGTTTTTTATTAAATGACTACAGTAGTATAAATTAAAGTATCAATCATTTTTTTCATAATAGAATACCGCCAATGAACTTTGTGGGAATAAAATAAGGAGATAACTATAATTTTATGAGTTTGGAGCTCGCGTGGTCCATTTACCAATTAGTTACGGACAGAACGAACCTCAAATCTCTTTATAATGTTTCTATCTAGAGGTGGGCTAACTGAACATAGGTAAATTGCTACGAGTTGATTTTGTTTTATTCGTCATTTTAGTTAAGTATATCTATAAGTAGTTATTATCTACAGGTAAATATGAAGGAACACTGTAATAGGCAGTATTGCTTTTCTTTTTAGAAGGTAGGTATGACAAAAAATAGATTTTCTACCTTTTTCATGTTTTTTATTATTATATATTATATTATATATATATATATATATATATATAGAGGGTAAAAAAATAATGTCAAAGTAACGTAAACTCATAAAAAAACTAGTTACTTAGTAACTAAATGTAGAGTGCAAAAATAATTGGCTTATAAACATGAGCCAACTAATAAATTATGTAAATCGTTTAGTATCAAATATGTTTGTTGTTATTGAGAACATCTAAATCTAACGAGATAAGTAAATGGTTACATGTGTGATGCGATAAAAACACATATCTACTGAAATTAATAGTTCGCAACGATCAGAGACAAATATTTTTTTTATTCGAATTTGATATTTGTGTTTGTATTGTAACATAAAGACAAACGAAATTCACAATGGTCAACGGTTCGAAAATTGAAAAAATATACAATACAAACAGACTTGTCCCCCTTAGACTCGGAGATCATTCCGCTTGGTGTTTAATGTGCCATTATTTTGCCATTTGCAACACCTTATATGCTTGGAGGATTTACTCTCTCTTTATAGATTAAGCAATAGATTTTTGAAAAAAAAACCCAAATTAATTTGTCTAGTTTCATATAATCTCCTTTTAGACTCTGCCTAAATATAACAAAATTCAAAGCCTTGTTCAATTGTTCATTATTATTATAGTTACTGGTGATCAAAGTTATGCAAGTAGTACAATAAAAAACCTTATTTTTAAAATGATCACGGCATCTACTTACCAGGTGCTCTTGTTTATTGAGCGCTATTACATGTGATAACTATTCTAACTTTTTGTACTTATTTTCGTAGACTACGTAACGCAGTTTGAGATTATAAAAGATTGTGTTCCAGTTTTTAGAATGAAAGGAACTCGATTAATAAATTGGTTTTAAAAACAAAACTACAATAACTGCAAAAGTGAAGTGATTTTAAAATGTCGATATATAGATGGTAAATTTAGATAGCTATGGCCGTTATACAATTTTTCTGCTTCAGATCTATAATTATTTTATTGGAATCACGTAAATGTCGTGAGCATCCATGCAAAAATGTACTGGCTGAATGTTGCCCATTAGAAGTTTACTGAGCTTCGCCGTCCTTGAGAATATTTCTTTATGTACTACATAACAATTTTAAATAAGAAATTATTAATTTGCGACGAGTTAATGAATATGTTTTATTATACTTGCTTTCTGAATTACGTTATACCTGAACAAAGCATTATGTAACTTTACCAATCACACTTTTAATACTAAATGTTGTTTATAAACGATCGATGTTTTTTTTTATATCCCAAATTGTATTTCTTGCAAAACTTAGACTTTAGATGTATTGACTATTCGGTCCTCTGATAAAAAAATCTGTGTATATTTTTTTCGAATAAGGTTAGGGCTACCGCGAAGTCGTGAAGGTGAAGCGAGACAGACAAAGTTACAACCTACTTGTTTATTTTTTGTACTCACTTCGGTTGGGCTCTATTTTACCAATATTGCGATAAAACTTCGTAAATGGCATCGAAATGTTTGTCACTATAGAAATAGTTATCTTCGTGACGATTTGGCTATAAGTTCACATCGTGATAGCACGAATATACCTAATTCTGTCACCTTGATGATCTTAGTTTTCTACCGTGGGGTAAATCACATTATTTCCGTGCAAGTCTTTGAAATAAAAAATATCTTAATAATGCATATTATATTCTTTATGTAATATCGCATTGTGTAGTCATTGAAAAGTAATAAGCGAGTTGGTGTCTATACGAGTATATTTACCAATGTGATGACGAAAGGGTAGTCTAACACTAATACATTCTTTAATTTTCTTTGCAGATGGGAGTTTTCCTAGTTTTAGCGCTAGTAGCATCGTCGGAAGCGTTTTTCCTCAAATGGGGCTCGGACTCGACGTGAGTATTTCTCTAATGAATTTATACTGCGCCTGCGCAGTCTTACCGATGGTTTTAGCAACTAAGGACCTTACTAAACGTTCCATAAGTTAACAAACGTCATTTAACTTCTGCTCAAAACAAAAATTTTGTGCGCAGTACTAAATAACGTCATTTAACTTTAGGCAGTGTTTATATGTAGGTGAAGCTGTTACTGTGTAGGAACAAGTAACTTAACACAACTAAACTTAAACTAAAAAACAAAAAGACTTCAACTAATAAACTAATAGGGATCGCCTCGACAGTAACCCATTCAAACAAAAAAAGACGGAGAAATCGGAAAACATACATTAAAAAAAACATACGTACAGTCGATTATAGAACCTGCTTTTTTTTAAGGTTTGTTAAAAACTAGGCGGTGTCAGCTTATCAGGTATATAGTCATTGAAGTCGGTTGTTTTTTTTAAAGCGTGTTATTATTAAATGAACAAATGTGCACGATAAAAAAAATTAGGGCGCTGACTCCGTGCTAAAGGTGTTGGGTACAATTTCTTATGGAAATGGAAACTAACAGGTTCGTACTTACAACAAACTGCATTCAAGGCACACTTCTAAAGTAATTCTTACTAAACTCATAGATAACTAGGCACGCTAGTTTTTATTAGTACGTGTACTTACAGAGAAAACAGGAAAAGTTTTTATACTTAAGGCGGGCTTGTAGCAATTTTGAACCTTTTTTAATTGAGCGAAAATACAAAATGCTGACACTAAATCTTAAAAATATTTTTGAAAATTGATCATATATTTTAGCTTTCTGTTATTTAGAAAACGTGATTCTGAATGTTAGACCCGATAGAAAAAAAAGTCAGCTACACTAAATCGGTATTTCGATTAGCTAGAACTAAGAAAATATATTATGAAACCACGTGAAATTAATACTAATAGAAATAAAATTACATTATCTCTTTGTTATATTTTTCAAAACAAAAAATACCTTCAAAATTTAGCAATGCAAGCGTTCGCGCCTACCGTTCAGTGCCTACCGTTTACCCGCCTGGACATACCTCGCTACATAGGATTTTTATGTAATGTTTATCCGATACCAATTAGCTCACGCGCGTATTTTAATAAAGCTCGTTGCACATGAAGTAGGTAATGTAAGCGAGCTGCTTACATTACGTAGATATACATATTTTAATGCTTCAGTGTTTCACTTGATTTTATTTAGTTGATTGATCAAGCAGAATACTTACACACGATAAAAAGTTTCAATGCGGTATCAATCGGCGATTTTCTGGAACACAAAAATAAACCATAAACTAGATGGCGTTAACTTTTTTCTGGCGTTAACCAATCGTGCCTGTCATTTGTCATATTCTTTTTTTTTAAATCACAAAATGTAAAAAAGGATAGTAAAATTTCTCTGAAAAAAGGCAATGCAAAATGAAAACAAACACAAACAGACTTCGTCCTTCGACATCCAAACCAAAAACACAACAGACATAGATTAAGAATATGTGCCACAGATTAAAAATATTATGCCCTTTTGACGGGCACCAATAGTCAGCGCCGTCTATCGAGTTCACTAGAACATTGTTTTTTTAATTCTTTTTTGGAAAATCACCCATACCATAACATAATTACCTTTAATAAAACTACAACTAAGCCACTGCTGCTTCATATCTTCTGCAAAAAGTTTTTCTACTATCTATTTTTTTCTCTATGCGCTGTGTTTATTTTCCGCTGCTGCTGCGATCTTTGTTGCGAATGCTTTTAACCTGTAGATAGTGGTCGATGATCAGATGATAAATTATATATGTGTCAAAACAAACAATTCTGAAATCGGGGCAGGCAGAAAACAACCGTAGCTCATTGATAGGTAGAGGTATAGATAAATTAATTCGGTTGAAAATTTATTCGTTACAATTAAGTTTTCATTATGAATTCCATTATATTTGAATTCATAATATATGTTACTGTAGTTATTATTTTTATAGCAAGGAAAAGAGAGAAGAATTATTTAAAAAACTATCAAACTTTTCTTTTCAAGTCCTTTCGCTAGATTGGTTTTTGTTTATACTTAAAAATCCGTATAAAGCAACTCGCCTTGGTTGCCTACGTGTTTTCATATAAATATAGTAAAATACCTATTTAAGTCATCCAAATTCAATAGCAAAAATAATAACAATTTGAGATGCGTCGAGATTCGACCAGCAGGCCGAATTTTCAGCAGGCCAGGCAGGAAAATTTTCGCGATTCTACAAAACAGGACAAGGCTACGAATCTGTATAAGTTTGTCTCGTTTTCGCACGACATAAAGACACGACAAAATTTTCTCGCGGTGCGCATGTTAGCCCTGCTGGGTTACAATTTTAACCAAAATTGTCATAAATTCAATAAAATTGTAAGTCATCGATGAATCCAATTAAATGTTAATACTAGAAGTACGTGCTATCGCTACGTTAAACCTACGGCAAGAAGTGACGCTTCCTTTACTTTGATAACAATATTTATGTGTTTTTTGCATTGCTTTCTATGTTAACCGTTGGCGGAAGCAAGTGATACATTTATTTCCTCGTGCTGTAGCTACTGTGAGTCCGCAATTTCGAAGTCACAGGGTAGCTGCTGCGGTGATAATGTATAGGCAGAAGTGATGTATTTGTACAGTCATCACACGACCATCGCATTATGATAGTATTCATGAACGATATCATACAAATCAATGCGAATTATTTTACCTAGATTCGTATTGTAGTAGCTCTAGTCGCCCTTATGTCCGCCGTAAAAACGTGTCTATATACAACTGGCGTTCAATTAGAGTCAACAAATGGTATATGTAGCGTTTTGTTCCTGCAGGCAGGCGACGGCGCAGAAGTGGGTGCAGCCGATGTCGAGTGTATCACCGTTCCGGTACCAATACGCGTACTCTCCGTTCGACACTCGCAAGATGTACCAGATACAGAGTAACCAGTACGCGCAGCCAGAAATGCTGCAGCAGAGCATGGCGCCGATACCGATCAGCGTGCCGGCCGGCGCCTCTCTGACGCCCGTCTCTCTACAACACGTGCAGCTGGTCCCCTGCATGTGCCCCGTCGCCCCTGAAGAGGCGGACAAACTGCAGGAACAAGTCGGACCTGGCCCTTACATCGCCCAAACCTACCCTCAATCCTACCCCGTCCCTCAACAAATAACAGTCGCTGACAATGGGAAAACCTCAAACAAACAATAATAATCATAAATTTTTAATCTCACCAATGAATATTTTTTTATAATTCATTCTTCATTATTTATAATTACATTCCGATAGTTTTATTGCGATTATATCGAAGACTGATAGCGTAAGCGTGTGTCCATTCTAATAAATAAATTACTAACGATTCGTGTTTTATTCATTCATTATTTTCTAATAGTACGTAACGGGCGTTATTAGGTTTCATAATACGTGTAGAAAAACGAGCGGCAAATAATTCCGACCAAATGCTATACGGACTGAGGTACACTATAAAATATTATACACCCTGTGCACCGAGGGTTACGTATAATTATACAATAACGGCCTTACCTAAAATAATCTCGATTCTCTTAGTCACTGCTTAAACTTCTCTGTCCTTTTCTAGCACGTGCAACTTCACGTCAGAGAGAAGATGGCAGAGCATCTTAAGCAGTGACTAACGGTTGATAAGTTTTTTTAAGTAAAGCCGTAAATGTTAATTCATTCAGTACCTTGACACGGCACTTGGTAAATTTTAGTTACAGTCGTATTAAGTTTATAAATTTTATAAAAACTAAGTAAGTATATATGAATGTCGATAGCTAAACAACAAGTTTGATACAACTCTTCGCTGAGTCTTGTTTTTACCAAATGTCGATGCGTAAAAACGATACTCAGTAAGATTGCTATTTAGCAAAAACTCTTTGTACTCGTATTGTAGATACTATAGATAGACCCACTTTAATTTTATGTTTTAGTTCCATATGCCCCTAATCATTGTTATTCGTATGAAAAACCGTAAAAAATACACACATACCTACTCAGTAAAAGTTTTATCTGGATACCTACAATAACACATTAAGAACATTAAAAGCCGATAGCTACATAGACAAAAATAGACGGAGTATGAGACAGGTGCTTAGTAATAAGTTTTTCCTTGAGCAGGGAATCCCAATTGGATAGTAGTGACCGCTTGTAGTACGCATAAATGTCGCGCGCGCTGTGCCGTGGACCGCAGGGACGCGGTTGTGAGCTCGTCTTTTTGCACGAGCGCCTCGGAAGCTGCCGGTAAGTAAAGTAACATTACGTAAAACACTTTCATTGTGTTCTCGATATCACTAGAATGGCACTGTTCATTCATTCCAAATGAGAACTCAATTTTCACGCTCTGATGGTGAAGCATTGTAAACTCATTTCGTTGGGTGGTGTCCCCATTCTTAAGGCCCCTGAGGGCAGACATTATAAAATATTCCGAATGGTTTATTTTTCTAACATAATTGGGTGGGTGGCTATGTTTGTTTTTTGTTCGGTTTGTAATGAGGTATTTGGAAGTTGTGTGGTATGGGAAGTAATAGGAGCGGATCAGTTGTAATCTTGGAGGAAGTTGTGATACCTACTAAATGTTTTGAGATAGTTGAGGCTTTATGTTATGATACTTACCACCAACGATCTTATGATAAGATCGTTGCTTACCACACTACTTGGAACGTTGTAAATACAGAACTATTTTGATTTTGACCGTGGTTTTGACTGCAAATCTATTATGTCATGATATCCATTGTCATTATTTTTGTTCTTATAATAAAACGTAGTGTTTATATTCCCTTTGCCTATTCATTTATCTCTGGTGCCTAAGCTTGAGATGCTAGAGAGAAATCATACGTAGACAGGTATTATTGAATTCTCTGGAATTCTATTTGAATGCTAAGAAAAATATATTTAAATGTGTTACATATTTATTTCTCGCACCATATAAAACGTAGTGTTTATATTCTCTATATATCATTAAGTTGACAGTGCCGAAAATAATGTTTGGGTTTAAATCGAATACTCGTACAAAACTTACCGGCCTCAATCTCCAACAGAAGATAAACCAACTACATCACGCATACATGCCTATGGACCTGAATTCCGCTCACCATCAAAGCAAAATAGTTGCCATAAAGAAAATAAATTTTATCTTGAAAAATACAGACAGAAGAAACCTACAGGACTCCGACTTCGAAGAGCTGTTACTGTGCTCTCTAACCTTAGTGTACTACTTCGGTATGCGACTAAAGTTAAGCAGGCTCACGTCGCGCTATTGGTACTGGTGCGGGAAAAGATACTTTAATAAGACAGAGGCAGTCTTCCAAAAAACAATGGATCAACTACACCCTGAGCGAAGCGAAATCACCATTAAAATAACACTGAAATTTTTCACCGACGTCGACTTATGGCCGTTTGAAAGTTTCATCGGGCAAATATTGGAAATAGTCCTCTATTTCAATAGAGGCAAGACTACTCTGTTTAACATCATGCTAACGGACATACATTGTGTTCTCTTCAACGACGTGAAATCTGCCCGCCATCGCATGCGCATACTGTACGGCTTGCTGAAGAGCAACAACTGGGTGATCGACAAGCAAAAACTGCTCCCTTTTGTGACAAGGCTCCTAGATTTCTTTGCGTACAGCATCAGTAAAAGCGAGTCTAAAATACTCGAGTATGGGCATTTAAGAAAAGGTTTCGAGGTGTGTTTGAGAAGGATTTTTGAGAGGGTGGAAAACAGACATCGCTTTCTTATAATTTCAACTATGCTGAACTGGTTTTCTATTACTTCCTCAATGTCAGATGACGACATATTAGAGTTTTCGGCTTTGATTGATCACGCGGCAAAGCTGTATAAGGTGGAAGGATACACGGAGAGTTTAATTGAAAGTGTTTTCTTGCATGTGCTCACGGATTTGGTCGGCTCGCCTCATGCCTTGTACAGTCTAGTTGGTTGCCGACTTTTAGAGAGATTCTTGGATCGACGACACAACGCACCCTTTCTAATGGCACCGACCATTTATTATGAGTTTTCTCAGGTAAATATACGTATTAAGTAGCGTTCTTGTTAATTTTATTCAGGAAAAGGTAGTAGGTAGGTAGGTAGTAAAGGTCCAACAGAGAGAAACCAATTCAGAGCCAAGAATAGGCTCAGCAGCAAAATAGGGTTAAAAGTAATAATAACTGAAGTATTATTATGAAATATTTCTCCATCAAAAGGTTTGGTAGATATCGCGGATTTACGGGTATTTCAGGATGTCTCACGAAAACCTTTGCAAACAATGTTTTAATCAAGCACTTCTAGTTGAATAAAAGTTTAGTGCATTTGGTAATAGGTAGGTTAAAGATTTGATGTGATGTATAAATTCATAGATATTCTGCAACTTATTTTATAATTGAGATTCCTTGTGCTCCACCAGGTACGATTAAGAGTAGGCGTCTGCGTAAAGAACGATAAGAATTTCATCCGGCATCACAGAGACAAACTCCACGAGTGCTTGATCCAAGCCGTGAAGCAACACTCTAATAACACTACCAACTTGAAATCTCTATTTGCTGTGATATGCTGTCTGGTGTTAGAAGTGCCTTGCGGTCTGACAGCAGCCGCCACGGCTTGCATGGCCATGTCGATCCAAGATTACGCTTTGACAGGAGAGAATCTGACAGCTTCTTGTCGATACTGGATGCATTCTCTAGTTATATCTATAATGTCTCTTATCTGCTGGGTACACAAGGCTCCCGTACTATATCGATACGTGAACCAAATCATTTCTCGTCGAGCGAAAGAAGCTCCACAGCTGAACCCTCCCCTCATGCATGTGTACAACATTGGACGGCATCACGTTACTTGGAATAAGCCTACACTATTTTTTGAGGATTGGGAGCTGCGTTACGGGCTTTGGAAGCATTTTCAAGACGCGCAATGTCAGGTCTGGGCCTTACTCCATTTATCATTAGCTTGTAGCAACGTCCAAAGATAACATGCGTACTACACCTCAGTATCCCTCACATAGTAGTTCATATGTGTATCTAAGGAATCACACAAAATATCTGCTGATACATCAATGATTACTCAAATCTTTATTACATTATAAACTACTCGAGTACCTAATCTTGTATATAGGTAATACACATATTTAGCCAAAGGTTTCCCATACGTACGTGTGGTGCAACTTTCTCAAACATAGATGTATTGTACGTACGTAAGATGTCATATACCTTTTTTTCCACTGGTGAATGTTTTCTTTTAATACATAATATATTTTATTTTTAGTCTATGGCTGGTTGCAACTTGCCAGCTTTGGGGAAAAAAGTGCCGACAATGGATTTACGGGAGTAATCGTGATAAATGCCTATAATCCCACATAGAGACCTTCTGCAATAGTCCATTGGCTTATGGTTCAAGGTACGAGTCAGTTTATTGTTGTTTACTTTTGCTAACTCAAAACGATTGTAATGCATCGTTTGAATTGGTGGATTATGTGAGCAAATTAACTTGTAATTAAATATAGGAAACGTTATGAAGTTTGCGTGAATTTGGAGAAAATAGTAGAAACTGCATGCAGTTTCGTTATGTACAGAGGAAATTCGAATCATTATCGTGAAATATAAGGGGCCACCTAAAAATTACGCCACACAAAAAAATGTTCCGTAAAACCACCTGATTCGGAAAGCGGGGGGCTAACAACGTCGTACGAAAATACATACATTACATAATAGGGATGTAGCGTTTGTGATGAAATCTGAAGCCAAAGTATATTTGCAAATGGAATCGATATAATAATCGATACCATTACCATTACCATTAGATTACAGTCAAATTACTTGAAAGTGTCATATCCTAAACTTGGCGGCATATCATAAAACATGCTTTTTAAAATTGCACACGCAGTAAAAGCTTGTCTATTTAGGTCAATGTAAAAATATCATGGATGACAACCGTAATGTGCGTTTTGTCAATACCTACACAAGTAGGTAAGGCACGGTTTCTGACAGGTATTAAAAAAACCTTATACGTTAGATATGTCGTGGACGAGACATGACTCTGAATAGTATCACCACAGAATAAATAATAGTACCTACTACGGTATCACACTAAGATTTCGAATGAATGAATCAACGTCAAAAGGTAAAAGAATTAAAAACAGCTTATTATATTCACATCAGTTCTGTTCTGTCATGTTTTTTTTGTGGTTATTGTTTGTCTAACAAAGTACTTGACCATAGTATTTCCTATGCTTTTATTTCATCCATAACACACATTAGTAACTGCGGATTAATAATTAGTAGTTTGTTTGCTTTTTCAATAAACAAATGCGAAAAAAGAGAATCATGTCTCGTCAGCGCCATCTATGTTTGGCTGTAGAACTACGTTCCGACAGCTGTCAGAAAACCTCCAATTAAACAGTTGAAACCACTTTTTGATTCCCATCTTTATATACAATGGCCGTCACAGACGACGAAGATGCTATAATATTTCATGTTGATAAAATATCACTCGCCATACAATTTTGAAATATATATTATGATCGTCACTTGCTCGTCGTTTGTTTTGTATGAGTACCGATATTGAAATATGTTCTAAGATAACATGAATGCTAGGCGAGTTCTGCCATCCTTCTAATATTCCTTATAATGATAGGTTAATAATTAACCTGTATTCGATTAATCAGAGAAAACCTCATACTTATTTGAATATCTTGATTGTCAGCAAATACCCATGAGACATTGCAATGCGACAATGTACAGTAGCTGCGCAATTTGCAACACTCTCATAATTTTCTCTCTACTAATTAGAAAAGTTTATTGTTAATGCAGAAGCATGACCATGGTAAAGATTTGCTTTAAGAGTAAACAAACTAAAATAGCCGTAGTAGCCTAGTTGGGAAACGCGGTTTGCGGGTTCATATTCCGAGACAGTAAGTAAGTATATTCTAATCAGTTATCTCATAAACTTATGTACATTTTTTCATACTACTGGCTTCGGTGAACGAAAACATCGTATGGAAACCTGCTTATATCCGAATAAGATATTAAGATATTCGATGGTGTATGTGAATCCACCAACCTGGCAATCAACTAATAAAAAGTTTTATCTCACCTGTGCTTAAACAAACTAATACGATACTCTCGAAGTTGTTGACCAGTACAATCTGGTCACCAGTCTTAATTTTTTATTATATTTAATTTAATAAATTAATTATTTTGTGTATTTTCATTTATATTTTTTTTACCAACTACTGAACCGATTTCGATAAAATGTATATTGGACCACCTCTGAAGTATCACCTACCAAACATACCAAAAAATAATAATGGAGTAATCGCATAACATAGATATAAAAAAGTGCAGTCGAATTGAGAACCACCTTTTTTGAAGTCGTTTGAAAATATTTGAGATTTACGGTTCACTATGGCCGCATCGACGATGTGCCACCTAGCGGAAAAAATCGCAGATAGAACCCTAACCCGGATATTTTTTGGATAATATTTTTTTCTAATTATATTTATAGCTACATTAACTAGCTCCAGCCAGATAATGGAGCAATTAATCTACTTTCAGCACGTTTTACTTATTTTTCGTACATTATTCGTGTAATTCCTGCTTGTTCCAAATTTATAATGTTTTTATTTACTCAGGGACTATATAAGAGAGTTTCATTTACTGTTATCGATGAATCAATTGCCCTTTTTCGAATGGCAATGGTAATAAATATGTATTGACATCTTTGTTGTCTGTATAGTCCGACTAACTTATCTCTACAGATAAGCGAGGGAGCCACCATCATAATTTTTGAATAAAACTAACTGCTTCCTGTTCATGGTTTTTCATTTGACCACCAAAACGAATAAGTTGCGCTGTATTGCGTCTGCATCTGCTGTGCAAACTCGCAACGAAAAGCCACCGCAAATTGCCACCACGATATTAGAAAAACAATAAATAAGCGTTTTCGAAACAAGTTCAAGGTTGCTATAATTTTATTAATCAGATACCGTTTCATTAACCTAAAGTTAATACGTCAAATCGCGATTTCGCACCCAAAAACTGTTCAATAATGTTATGATTGCAATAGCAAATGTAAATCAATTTTATGGTCATCTTTCGCCATGATGTCGTAGACTTTGAAACTAAGTTACGGACCGTGTAATAATTTTATTAAACTAACTGTTTCAGACACGGTTTATGGTGATTATTTGGAAATTCGGAATGTTTGGAAAATGAATTATGGTCATGCTGCAATACCAGGCAAAGAAGTATAAATATTAACAAGAACAAACAATCTTGTCGTATGAAAACTGACGTGGTTTTGACACATTTTTGTTTTATTTATACGGGAATACTCACGTTTAATTAAATCGGATACCCTGACTATAGTTTCGATCACATCCGGTGACCTTTTTCAAAGAGTGAAAACAGAGCCCGACGCGCGTGCAGCTGCGTCCTGCTTAGCACCAAGCTAAGCAGGACAGCTTAGCAGCTTGTGCTAAGCAGGACGCAGCTGCACGCGCGTCGGGCTCTGTTTTCACTCTTTGAAAAAGGTCACCAGATGTGATCGAAACTATAGTCGGAGTATCCGATTTAATTAAACGTGAGTATTCCCGTATAAATAAAACAAAAATCTTGTCGTATTGTGAAGTCCTCCATTTAACCCCATTTACAAAAGGGATAAAAAGTCTTCTTCTTAGTCTTATGGTCTCCAATTTTAGGCTTACTGATTAAGGATATAGAGCACACCATGTCGTTTTTTATTTAGAACCACCAGAGGACGGACAGCAGCGTCCTCTCGTTTAACGGTGGTGAACATTCTGTGATCCCCAAGCCGCCTGCACAAGCGTGAGCGTGAGAATTATGGCAACCCCTCCCTATTAAGGTTGTGATAAGGGCAGTGGATGTCTTCTGGCTAATGATGATGTCATTTTTATGCACATTTCTTTACATACTAGGAAAACCTCGTTACGTCGTCGTGGGACCTGACGGAAAATTTATCAGCTGTTTCATAAAAAAAGTGAATTGACCTTGACAAAAATTATGGAACAGCTGATGTATTTTTGTGCGATTACAGTGGTGGTTCCTTGTTTTGATGGTAAATAAAAAAATGCGTTCTATATTAAATCCTCGCCTGATGCTGAGCGACGTAGCGTCTAGAGTCTAGGATGGTGCACGCCTACCTAGAAGACCATGGTTCTGGAGCTGCATCGTATGTTGCATAAAAGGTATTGAAAAGCACATTTGCTTTCATTGTTTGTGTGCACTTGCGATCGAACGCATCATTTTCACGCGAGCGTGGGAAAAGCGATTTTCCGTATAGCGTTGCATCTAGTCACACGCCGCTCTCGGCGCTTTTAGCTTTTTTTGTCAACGTTCTGTGCTTTCCACCACATTGTAATTACGAGCATGGATTGTCGAGCTGTGGTAAGTTTTTGTTTAATAAATAATTGAGAGTGATCAATTAAGACTGCAATAAGTTCTTTGTGTTTACTATCTAATTAATAAGCGTTTAAATGATTGAGGCTTTTAGGAGATTTTTTCTGTTATATTATCACCCGTAGACATCCACTGCTGGACTAACGCCTCCCCCTAATTAGGGTGGGGTTGCTATAATCCCCACGCATGGCAGGCGGCTTGGGGATCGCAGAATGCTTATCACTGTTAACCAAGTGGAAGCTGCTGCCCGTCATCCGGTGGTTCTGTAAGCAGTTTTAGGACATACCCAGGTTTTTTGTTGATGCTGTTCATTTTATTATTGGGGTTGGTTAGGTTAGGAAGATACAAGTATTTGGGAGCGGGCCGAATTACTTCCGTATGCGGACGAAGTCGCGGGGGACCTTTAGTTATCTAATAAGTAAGCTCGGAACAGTTATTCCGTCTTTTGTGTTTTTCTTTCTTTCAAATATGTAATTCGGTGGATAAAAATACCGATTAACTTCTTATTCTGAAGCTACTCCAAGTTTAATAAGGCTCTAAGCATCTTATTAATAACCACTGAGTAGCCGTAGAATATTTGATCCGTCTACATTGAGCTAATATCTAAAGAATCACAATCTCTAAGTGAAAACAGTCAAAAAACGTCCGAGTGCCGTTGTACATACCTATACGTGCATTATATAGTTCACAATTGTTCTAATTTAGACGTTATGTCGCTTGTATAGTGTTTAATGACCTGGACCTGGGTATGTCCTTAAACTGCAACCAGTCCCACCGGCGGACGGGCAGCAGCGTCCTCTCGGTTAACGGTGGTGACCATTCTGCGATCCCCAAGCCGCCTGCCAAGCGTGAGGATTATGAACACCTCTTTATTGGGAGAGCTTCGTTTAGCAGTGGACGTTTTATGGCTGACGACGACGATAGTGTTCAATGTATGTTTCAGCGCTCGTGTCTTATCGTAGTTCAAGTCGTTCAAAAAGTTTGTCAAGTTTTGACTCGGACATTTTTTTTGCACGTTTGTGACTCTATAGATATTAGCTCAGTGTCCGTTTATCGTATTTTACATTGCTTATAATTTTATTCGGTGACTATATACGAGAGAGAGAGTTAGATCCTCCAAGCACTGTACAATATTATTTTATTTTTTATTGTTTTGAATGAAGAGACGAGTTAGTCTTTCGCCTGGCGGTAAGCGTCACGCCTGCCTATGACAGTAGTCTTGCCAGAATAATGAAAAAAATGAAAAATTAAAATGAAAATAAATTTATTTACATAAACATAAACCTATATAACAAATAAAATTAATAATTAGATATTCGGAATATTAATAATTGTGAACTTGCGAACAAAATCTTGCGCCTCTCTGCACTACGCTCCTCACCCTGAGATAATATTATAAGATGTGAAATCTCTTTACGACCAGTAATTTATCTGGTAACATTATCTGGTGATCCATGTTTATTAATAATACCCTAATAACTTACGGTTTTCAAACCTAATGTGACTTTTCAGATAATATTATGCATGGCTGTATTCCTGGCGGTGCTTGTCGCCTCTACTGAAGGGTGAGCTAATCCATAACCAATCAATTAAGAACATTTGTTTTCAATATTTATATCTTCATATCAATATTTTTTCTAAGCCTATTTCTAAGGCCTGAATTCATCCTGAGTCGGTCACGAACCATCGGTCGCGCTCATGAATATACATTGCACGTCAATAAAGCACCAAACTGTTGACGCCGATGCCGCCCCGAAATCAGCGACAGAGGAATTGAGAATTTATTCCATACTGACGACTGACCCTGAAAATCATGAAAAAAATAACTATTCTATACATTTATCTTTTCCTTACACACAAGCAAAGAATTCGTTCCGAAAGTAGAATAAATGAAGTACATTTTTAGTCAATTTATTATATTTTTATTATTTTTTTGACATTACAATGTGTGTAGCATAATAAACAGCATTTTTAAAAGACCACTGCCAGTCAGCTTTGCCCAGCGTGGTGGATATGGCCCAATCGCTTTAAGGGTATGCCTGTGTACAGCATTTGTTTGTGTTTCTCAAACTCATTACGCTAATTCAATTCCTTTCAATAAAATATGTAGATTGGAATTGTCAAATTCGGGATTTCGTCGACTGCCTCGCGTAACTTTTTTTATTTTGTCGCTTTCGTTTGAAGGGACGAGCGAGACGTGTGCCTAGTGGTAAGCGTCACGCCTGCCTCTATCAGTAGCAGTGCCAGAATTGTGAACTTGCGAATACAATCCTGCGCCGCACTGTACTGCGCTCGTCACCCTCAGATATCAGATGTTAAATCTCATCATACCCAGTAATTTATCTGGTTACATATAAGAAAGCTCCTGAAATTGCCTACCTGTCGCAGAAATACGCTATTTCCTACCCGCGCAAACAAATATATGGGTTGCTCCGATAACTAACTGGGTATACCAACACACCATTTGAATAAATTACTCGTTACGCAACTTGCAGGCAATAACAGCTGTTGTTTATAATGTTGATAGTAGGGCTTGTAGATGCAGTATTTTTGGGGTGTAATTAGTCGAAATGAGGTTATTATACTTATCATTGCGATCAATATTTATTACGAGACCATCCGTGAAATCGCGAAAAAATATCAGCATACATTTTGTCGAGAGTCGATAAACGTTTTCTATGAAACAGCTATTTTTTATGCGTGATTATAACGTATAGGGTGCAATCACATATGAAACCTTCGAATACTTGGTAGTAGTAGAATGATACGAAACATATTACACGTTTTTTTCTGAAACACAACGTTCTATTTTTAACCGACTTCAAAATAGGAGGTTCTATGTTCGGCTGTATGTAGTTGTTTTATGTATGTTCGCCGTTTTCTTCGTCAATTGTGGAGCACTTTTGAAAATTCTTTTAGTTTTTTTTTATACTCTCGAGGTGGTCCCATATTAATTTGATATCGGTTTTTAAGGTACAAACTTGTAGTATAGGTTTAACGTGTGGATCTGTGTGTTTGGTTGGTGGCATCATAGCTCTCCTTTGATTAGGTGCGAGAGCACTAGATCCTCCAAGTTGCTCCGAAATGGATGAGTAGATTTTATATTCGCGACTTTATATATGTAAATCCTTCATGAAACACTCTAACTAAATCTTATCAACATAAGCTTTCCCTTCTTTCTTGAAAGGTTAATACAGCGTCAGCTTTTAATCTGCCGGGCTTTCGGCCGTACCTACCACACGTTGGCTAGTTCTAGGTTGGCTGATTTACATACACTATTGATGTATGTAAATCCGCCAATTTCTTCGTCTTCTTTTCTTTGATTTCTTCTTCGAACGTGTGCAGGTTTCCTCACAATGTTTTCTTTCACGGAAAAGGCAGTTATATGAGTTTTTAAAATCCGTACGTACATTTCTAAGAACTCACTGGTACGGACTAAAAGACTACATACTTTGTGTCATTATAACATCATTGCCAAGTGACATGACAGTGTGACTGTGATTAATCACGGAATTCGTCCACAGGCGTACGAAAAAGGTCGTGATCCACGTACCTTACAAGGTGAAGAAGATCAAACACACGCATACGGTTTACAAGACGGTCCACCACCACCATACCAAGCACGAGTCTCACGCTGATCATGCCGGATCTCCGACTGAGGAGCACGAGCATTTCCACCACATGCACATCCATGAGGAACCGACCAGCGGCGCCCACAGCCAGCCAGTGCCTGGACTCAGCATCCCGGAGTTCCTGCCCGACGTGCCCATAGAACTCCCTATAGACATGCCCGACGTGCCTCAACTCCCGGCACTGCCCAGTCGACATGCCATTCCTCTTTATAGACGGACTTAGGTGAGTGGTTTGACTATGGATATTTTAACTGTTTCTTTTTAAAACAGTTCAACAAAAAATCCTAATTTCTTACCGTTATATGCATAAAACGTATTTCAAACCTATTTTATTTCAAAAGTGTTTTGTCAAATTTCTTTCGAATTACGATTTGACTTTGAAAAAAGCAGACAAAACACTTTTTAACAAAAATTGGTTTGAAATACTTTTTAGTGTTTAATGCATAAAACGGTTAGGTTTTAAAATTACGGTAGAGATTCAAGCAAGATTAATTTATCATAACAACGTGCGCGTACATGCAAATAGACGAAAATATGTGGATCTTAACATGAAAATAAATAATCTGTAGAATGCAATCCTTGCCTATTGAGGCGAATAAATAATCATCAGTTGTTTTAATAAAAGTAGGTAGGTAGGTAGGTAGGTATCTTTAGAATTCAGTAATTGTATTAAAAGTATGGCAGGTTTTTGTATGTTTGTATTGGATTAAAATTCAGTAATGTTTTTGATATCTGATCGTTGTACAATATTTTTTCCTGATTTTTTGTTTAGTTCGACCATAGCTTACGAAAATTTCATCGAAAAAATACAAAATCAAAAAGTTTCTCTATGGCCGTGCGTGTAGCGGATATTGCGTTTAGCTCCAACAATTTTATTGCTACCACACGCTTTCTGAGGTTACAAAATCAACAGAAATACACAAGTTACAATTGTGATTCCTATTTTCGAACCAAATACACGAAATAGCAACTCCGATCATGTATTGACAGGTGTATAGCAATAAATCGTGACGTCGTGACTTCGCGAGATCTTACAACGCAGAATTGTGACACTAGTCGCAGAAGCCATAAGCCCAAGAAGTCCAGTTAAGGTTTATGTAATATTCCATTTCACCTGACTGCATTATTTTCTGTTGCAGGTGACACTTCTTCGGAGATAACACAAATGTGTAAATCGCCATGAAATACTATATAACAACTTTCTGATGAGATTGGTTGACAAGTGTTTAATCCTTCTTACTGATTTTTTTGTTGTCTTTGGTGAGTGAACGATGTTATTATTTAATATAGTTTTAAGCAGGTGATTTTAGACATGGCACGTACGATTCATAGAAGTATCATAGGCTTATTCTATCCGGCCACTCGTCGTTAAATCTTTGATAAGTATCACTTTTATTTTACCTTTTACCCCAGCAAGAACGATGTTAAGGATTGTACAAAACTCATAAATTCAAATTAGGATAGATTAATGATATCTGTATCTTCTGATTCTAAGTTTTTTTTATTAATCTGTAAAACTGTTGTTTTTATAGGACTGAGTTTCTTTATTAATTCATGTGAATAATACAATTTTATCATATTCTAGTGGGTCCAACGGTATTAACTTTTGGTAGGCAGCCTCATAAGTAGCACAGTGTTTATTTATTTATTTATTTATTGGAATATAGTTTTTTCTGAGGTATGAGATAAAGGTGAGCTCCAACAGCTGACCTTTATCTAACTCCTTTTAGTTTCTACTTTATTTCAAGTTTTTCCGAAGTTAAGAGTTTAGTTATCGTTGACTTATTTATTGATTGTTTTTAGTGTTGTTTTACTTTGAATTATTTTCCGCATCAACGATCTTGCATTTTATTTATGTATTTTTAAGCCTTAGTTTTTATATAAAGCCAACGTGGTGGTTTAATGGTACAGATATTCTAACATGAGATACGCTGTTTTTATCAAATACATGGTTGTAGTTTTGAGTCATAGTTCAAAAAGGTTAAGCAAAAAAAAAAGAAGATTAATAATGACTGGCTATATAATTTTGTGAAATTTTGTGCTTATATCTTCTGTTATATTACAATTAAATAATTATAAATTTATCAGTGGTTTCTGTATAAGAATATATCTTTTCCTTTGATGTGCATAATATTTAAAAGTACGGTGTAATATCAGATCATATCATAATTTCAGCTTTTATAATTATGAATATGATTACGCCTTAAATATTCAAAAGTTCTGACTCAGAAGTTCACATTTAAAAACATGCTGGTATTTTTATGGTGAGTGTAATTTAAGTGATTCCGCCCATATAAATATATAATAGATATTAGGTTCTTACAAAAACGTTTCCCCGGGAAACCAATAAATTGGAATGGAACGGATAATTATTTTTTAATAGGCCGAGTTTTCACTAGGAAGTATGTTACGGTTACCATCCAACGCCTACGACTACTAGCTTTATTTATTAGACGCCACTCTGCCTTATTGATGTGAGTACTTATATTTATTTATGTTCCTCGGTCCCTCTCGGACAATAAGTGGTATTAAAAGATCCTCATTTGTCATCAAGTACCGGCCGGCGCGGGAATAAAAACATTGTGGATAAACACACACGGTGGGATACAAAGCCTTATATAGAGATAGAAATTTTTCAAAAGCTCAGTTGACATTTGAAAAGGAATTTCTAATTTATAGGAGACTGTGAGCAGGAGTCAGTGTACCCATGGTGTTGCGCGCGTTGAACGAATGTGTGCAATCTGTATTGTTACGCCATTCGCCCTGCCCACCGCAGCTCGATCGAATGCGTTGTTTTGGAACGGTAGTGAAATACTTGTTACACACAAACAACAAAAAAATGAGACACTTCCTCGTTCAAGAACCGAACTCTGCTTCGATGGAAATTAGATTGACAATCGTTTCGGCGCACCTCCGCTCCCGCTCCGCCGACAATGTCGATTGTTGTCTTTTTGTTGATATTACGGGTTTATTTAAGTGAAATTGGATAAATGGTCATCTCACAATGTTTCGCTATTCAATCCGTTGCGGCGTGGGGTCCGTGCGGTGCTAGGAACGGTGCTGTTCTGTAGCTAACTATAATAAACGACAACTTGAATCTAATGAAACTAAAGACTGTGATAACAAAATGTGAGCGTGATTCCTAGTCTGTGATATCTGTTCTGCTGCATTGGTAGAGCTTTGTGGACATTAAAGTGCCGACGGCGGTGCCAAGAAAACATGGATTTGGAAAAGTGTTTGCTGTTGTTAGTAGTGTTATGCCTCAAGGATGGAGAAACAGGAGGCCATGGAGAAAAACATCAGTAAGAGTTTTTAAATCATACATTGTTTTTAGTACTTTCCCATTAGGGCTAGGTGTGCTACTATTGGACCTGGGTATGTCCTAAAACTGCACCCAGAACCACCGGAGGACGGGCAGCAGCGTCCTCTCAGTTAACGGTGGTAACCATTCTGCGATCCCCAAGCCGCCTGTCAAGCGTGGGGATTAGGGCAACACATCCCTTTAAGGAAGAGGCCTTCGTCCAGCAGTGGACGTCTTCCGGCTGTTGATGTGTGCTACTATTATCTTGAATTACACCTTTGTCTCACAATTAGTTAGATCAAACGCCTGTCTGTCTGTAATATTATAAGTATTGTCCCTTGTATATCGCACTCACAAACCTGGTAGACAATTTATCCCGAGACAAATGCTTGCGTCCTCTACATTCTAGAACTGTTGTCCTAATTTCTTCCCAACATTTCATGCTCATGCGAATGTAATAACAGATATTCTTTGTATATCAGACATTGGGGGTTTTTTTTTAAATAATGTAATGGTTCATAACGTAATATCGTAACAGTTAACGCTGAGCATCCCTAGTAGAGTCGACTGCGAAATATATCAAAGCTCTTGTTTCTACAAACTTCAATTATTTCTTTCAGTGACCACGTCAAGGTGTACGTGCCAGAGTTCATTCACCACGACCACCACACGAAGGTGATAACAATACACCATCACCATCACAAACCAAAGAAAGAGCATCACCACCATCATCATCATCACCCTAAGCCGCACATTCCTACAGGCCATCATTACCACCATCACCATAAGAAAGCGCATAAGACCACGCAAACATCTTCGAAAGGTCATCACGGTCACCATGGGCATCACGGCCACCACGGTCACCATGGCCATCATGGTCACCACGGACATCACGGCCACAAGAGCCACGGCCATGGACATCATCACCACGACCCGGTCAGCTACGATCCCCCAGTCCCTCCCTCGTTCGACGAGCACTACGGATCGTATTCTCCCTCAGTTCCAGCATACGATGGCGGTATTTCTGCACACGTGCCTCAAATTCCACATATTCCTCAAGTTCACGGCGTAACGCACACAGTGAAACAGGTCAAGGTGTTCGACTCCCTGCCAGGTGTTATCCCAGGGGGTGGAGCAGGTGGTAGCCACGGGTACGAGGTCACCGAGCAAGGAGACGAAGGTGAAGATGATGTGTTCACCTCCGTCAATAGTCTTCAGCAGACTTACCCGGCGACTTACGGGTACCTTCGTGGCGCGGCAGAACAGCCATCGCACGACCCGTTCTCTGAGCTGACTCCCCAAGGCGCGGTGCAAACGAGCAATTACGACCCATTTGCCGGAGCAATTGCGCAGCCAACCGTATCTCTAACCGGAGGCGAGAGCTTCACAGGAACTGTCCATAGCGACCCTTTTGCGTCATCAGCTCCCACCTCCTCTGGTCTTCCGTCTGTTCAACCATCACAAGAGTTCCCAGTGAGCTTTCAAGGAGATGCAGGCTTTAATGAGCATGCCAACGCTTTTGTAGGGGACGATGGGGGTAACACAGCTTTCCTCGCGAGCGAGGGTAGTACCGGGAGTGACTCACCAGTGACGTTCCATAGGGAGGCTGGCATTCAGCAGACTGTGAAGACTGGAGGAGTCGAAACTGTCGTTTACTAATTTCTAAGTGGTGTTATTTAGTTTTTTAGTGTTTTAGAATATACCTACCTATTATGTTAAAGTTGCATCGACATTGTTATTGCTAAATTATTGTTGAATATATTAATAGTACAAAAGGTTTTTATTTTGTTATTCTACAATATTCTCCATTTTATTCGTGGCAATAGAACCTTCATCGACATCAGATTATATTTTGAAATTATTCTTTACAGGTATTAAATTTTTCCTGCGGTTCTTTTGTCCGTTAAAATTTGAGTTACATTTTATATCCAGCCTTTATTCAAACACTTAAAGAATATTCTTAAATTGGGCCACAATATTTATTATTTTGCTGATACTCGATAACTTAACTAAAACCAAACTTTTAAGTCTGTGTATATTAGTAGCGCAGGAAAGTTTGATATATTACGTTAAAAGTATCTAAGCTTTTTGTTACAGGCTGATCGATTTTACGGAAATATCACTTAAGTCAATCGCATCTGTTCAATCTTCGGCCACGAAACAGAACTTACGAATAAAAAGCTAGCGAACAAAATAGCAGGATAATTTTCATAGCTCACATTTCCGACCACTGACTGAAATGTCTTGCATGTAGTTTTATGTACAAACAAACTTTCAATGGGATTTATTTTATCGGTTTTACTGTTGTATTATTTGAAATTTAAACATCTTATGTCACCCAGTTCCATTAAAAAGACAACAGCGTCTTCGTGATTCGATTCGCCCTACATCCGGAATTGCGCAAACGATAAAACATAATAAAAAAATGAAAAACTGGCGTAACAAGAAGCAGAATAAAAAGAACTTGCCCTCAAAATAACTATTACACAATAACTTTGAAGTCTAGCAATTGCTTAAAACTAGGCTAAGTGCATTTTGAAATGTTTACTTTGCAGTGAGTTGATCAAACGTATCCGTGTTGTTTTTTGGTATACATTTGAATATTTAATTTTATTCCTTATTACATACACTTCATCAGAAGACGTCCACTTCTAGACCCCCCTAAGCCTTTCTAAGCCTTTTCTATTGTTATGCGACTTAACAGTTACACGTTAATTATCAAACCCCCCGGTCCCCGTGAAAAATACATTAAAATTCATTTTATTGTCTCCATCAACATCATCATCATCATCCGAGCCTTTCCTATCCCACAGCTGGGTATAGGCCTCCTTGCTACGCCACCCGCTTCGGTCACAATCGTGTCCAGGTTACTCAATACTACCTACCGACACAATATTCATCATTAATCTTACAATTTCTTGAACAATTGTCATTCAAACTATAGTGAACACGGTAATATTTTTTAAACAGACGGTTCGTCCACGATTCACACCGTGAGGCCGTTTGTCCACCGACGCCGTCACCGAGACGTCAACGAGAACGAGATGACCTCGCCGAAGTAGCGATACATAGATTACTATAACCGCGTGTCCTCCGCATGTCCGTCATCTGACTCACCGCCGCTGCCGTGACGAACGTTTGGTGGACAAGCGGTTATAGTAATCTATATATCGCTACTCGTTCTTGTTGACGTTTCGGTGACGGCGTCGGTGGACTAACTACCTTTTTGAAGTTGATATTTTGTAGCTTGGCTTACTTCACGTAGTGGCGTTTTCTCTTTCTTTGTTTTATCGCTCACACCGAATTATTTAAAAGAGTTGTGACTACGTGATCGTAGTTCAGGTGCTTTAGGTTCAATGCATCGACTTTGCAAATTATTGATTTTTTAAATGATGAACCTGAAGCGTTTATCGTTTTAGGTCATGTCAGCTTCATTTATAATCCTTATTTTACACATTCCTTGCTTTAGTGTTATGAAGCCCCACTTAAAAAAAGTATATAAGTATTATTTTAGGTATCTGGTTCCCACAGCACAAGCTTTGCTTAGGACGTAAGCTAGACGGCGCTGTATGAAATATCGGCCTGGTAGACCTATCCCTACCAAGATATCCCTACTGGTAGGGATAGATGAAAAACACTTAGATTTACCGGTAGCTATAAGTGGAAAAATCTTAGTGCACTTATCGGGTTATTCCTCACTCGTCCTATGACGTCTCATTATATATTAATAAATAAATAAAATAAAATACATATTATTATGAAATGTCCACCAAGATTTATTATTTATTTATTTTTACTGTGTTTTCTACTGTGGTCGAAATATACCTATATGCTTATAAACGCAAATATGTTGGGTTCATGTGATTGAACATGTTGATTTCGTATCTTAGGATTCTACCCGCACTGCAACATTGTAAGCGACACAAGTCTCTTCCATATTGTTAAAAAGCTATTCAGTTGTAAACTACTGACAAAAACAAATCGGCTCTCACAGTTTTTCACTTACATTTTGAAATAAATAGATGTCTACAAATACACGCTTCTTACGCATTCTTTAAATACAGACAATTCTCACAATTGACTAATGGGAAACGGAAACCTGATGCAGAAAATGAAAGGCTATAGATGTGTTTTCTAAAAATACTTTATTATTTCATGTGCTGTTTTCAAATCTGTATCACAGCAGTATCCAGTAACAATGGTTAGGCCACAAACTAAGGCGTTTAGATGTAAAGGAAAATGTAAGTCCCCTTTGCAATAAAGTTTAATAAATAAAATAAAATACATATTATTATGAAATGTCCACCAAGATTTATTATTTATTTATTTTTACTGTGTTTATTTACAGTTACCGAACGAAACGCTTTATAGAAGACGCTTCTGTAAGGCAAGGTAAGTTATTTTTGGAGTCTTTACGAAAACGTAAGTTTTTAATATTATTAGGCAATCCACGAAATGTTTATAACCAACGACCCTAACGGCGACATTCCATATTTCGTATAGAGAACTTCGTTCTACGTACTTCGTTCTACGTACTTTGTACTTCGTTCAGAGAAATTACACTGGGTATGAAGAGATTTAACACCTAATATCTCAAGGTGACGAGCGCAGTGCAGTGCGGCGCAGGATTCTGTTCGCAAGTTCACAATTCTAGTACTGCTACTGTTAGTGGCAGGCGTGACGCTTTCGCCACCAGGCGAAAGTCTTGCACGTCTCGTCACTTGAAAGTAAAAAAAAATACATCAAAGTTCAATCGGACTAACTTTTTTTACTTCTCGAATTACAACTACAGTCGCCAACAGCGTCAAAGTCGCTCAGGATACGGTGCATGTCTAGTTGAGAAGAAAAAAGCTCTTTCACATGATCATCAGCATCAGCCCGGCGACGTCCACAGCTTTACTGCTGTCTTGCATATACGTTAGCAATATTAGCTTCTAATGGGCTTCACCAGATACATTTTGTATCATATCTTTGAAAACAGATCCAATGAGAAAAAAATATCTCGCTAGATCCATCGTGGATCTGGCCCCTGTATCTACTGAGATTGATCCGAATTTAATGGTCACAAAAACGTTAACCAAAGTATGAAATTTTGCCATAGATACCTATCTGTAAGCCTAAGCTAGAGCTAAGATTAGCTAAATTAGGTTGCGGTGTAGCTTGAGCGTTATCGACGGCACACTGATCTGTCTTGCCTGGGCTGATACTCTTGCTTGAGTTGCACGAGTGAGCACGTAGTTCCGCTTGTGTCGTGCTTGGTAGCGTAAACTACCGGAACCGAGGTGGTTGCTTTCCACTTATCACACTATGTAACAGTCGACATCTAACGGCTGTTGATGTAAGCAATGATAAGATTCAATCGAGAAATTACTAGGTAAGCATGTAGCTATAGGTTATTGAACTACATTTGAAGCTTTCTGTTTCACCTGCTATTATAGGGAAACCGATTATTTTTCTAGGTTTTGAAGTAGTCAATGTGGAAATCCAGAATACATGCTAAGTCAATAGTAAATTATTGTTAATCATCCCAACAGCCGTACCGTGAATCGAACCCTGAACTTCGGGCTTGCCACCGAGCTGCAGAAGTCGACAATAAGTCTACAATGTTTCATACTTTAGAATTTATATTAAAAGTGTGATTGGTGTGTGTCATCGCTTAATCGGGAAAAAAAAAGTGTCCATGTTACGAAAATCTCTTTTATCTTATATCCATTGTTCCATATAAACAATAGGAAAGCGGAAATACACTTAATATTAATTTAATGTTTGAGTATTAAGTAAAGTATTACGTAAGAATGATAAAGTCGTAACCACAAAGTATAATATTATAATGCGTTTCAATATTTCTCCAAATAACAAAAATAACCAACCAGCTGCAGTGACTGTAACGGCATGAAGTATAATAGGAAAGAAATTCGATAGAAAGCCACAAATTAGATGCCCTTTAGACAAAAGTAGCAGGTAGTGGTAGTTGGTGTTTATTTATGTTTCCTTTGCTTCGCTTTTAGTTTCTACTTCGTTTTTGGCATTGCAGTCTGTGAATTGTCTTTCGATGAGATTCCACAGGCAAAACTTTTCACAGATAATACCAGCAGCGGCGTGGCGGTCCGGATGTGGCAAAATAAAGTTTTCTTGTTAATCGTTGGTTATATCGTATCTGCAGCGCGAGTACCGTTCTTGTCGATCGTTACATTTGACATTTAAATCGTATAATTGACATAAAAATCGGTAAATTCGATAAATATCGGTATATATTCTCAAAATAATCTAAAGATAAATCTCTAAAAAAATAAAAAATAAAATATTTGAATCTGCTATACCGACACGTCAAATTTAGCGACATAGAACGGTACTTGATGAGGGCGTTGTCGCCGGTACTGTACTATAGCTTGTTTAAAAAACCTATGCTGTTATGTTGACGGCCTGAAAATAGATTTGTATTGTTTACATTTTATGTTGGACCGAGCTTTAATAAGTAAGGCATGATCAGGTATGATATCATATCACCTATCCAGTGACTTTTGAATCTTCATCTTAATTGTATTTTTATTTTTGGTAGTGCCACCCGATTTGGTAAGTACGAGTAAGTAGCGAGCAAATGGTAATTTCACCAGTAAGTTCACGAGGAATGGAAACGTGTATCTATCTAGTAACCTATATTATATTCTTAGTTTATTTAAAACTTTGAATTTATTATCTTTAGTATATTTAAAGTATCGCATTTATAATATTGAAATAGTCTGAAATAGAATAGTCGCGGGCAAACGTTGGATGCAAATGCCTGGTAGCCATACAGTGTGGCGGTCCAAGGGGGAGGCCCTCGTTCAGCATTGGACGTTTTCTGGCTGATGATGATGATGAATATTGAAAATATAATAAAATCTATAAATTGTAATAATATGGTGATATGTAAAAGGTGTATGAAAAATAATTGATTTACTGACAATGGGTGGATCTAACGAAAGGTTAGAATAGATTGAGTCAGAGTGAAACTGGTTTAGAATAGGCCAGGTCTGAGTGAATCTAGGGTAGAATAGGCCAGGTCTGAGCAAATCTAGGGTAGAATAGGCCAGGTCCGAGTGAATTTAGGGTAGAATAGGCCAGGTCTGACTGAATCAAGGGTAGAATAGGCTAGGTCTGAGTGAAACTAGATTAAAATAAGAATCTAGATTAGATTATGCTGTGTCTAAGTGAATCTAGATGAGATTAGGCTGGGTCTGAATGAATCTAGATTAGAATAGGCTGGTTCTAAGTTAATCTAGGTTAGAATAGTCCAGGTCTGAGAATATCTAGATTTGAATAGGCTGGGTTTGAGTGAATCTAGGTTAGAGTGGGCTTTGCCTGGGGAATCTAGCTTAGACTAGGCCAGATCTGAGTGAATCTACATTAGTAAACTGGGTCGTATTAGTTGTCGGAGTCTGTTTGTTCCGTAGCATCCCTGATACAGGGAATCCTAGTGGGAAGCTATGAGCGTGATGTGAATTTAATATTTGTTCATTAGGTAGATACCTACTTAAAACGACAAGAAAAAACAATTGAATAGGAATGAAATAAAATATGTTGATAATAAAATATGTCATTATTATACAACCTTAAAAATAAGTTAACAAATTCTCGTTGGAATCGAGATTAAAATCACAACATGGTTCTTACACAATAATTAATGGAAGTTGGCGTACACACTACACCTGCGAATATTGGCGAAAATTACCCCTTCGGCCGTTAAGGAAACTGAAGTTTGGAAACTGGTTTCCTGAAAGGATTTTTTTAACCTCCTACGTAACACAACAAAACTATAGCGCTTCACACTATTATAAAATATTATGGTTCTTTGTGGAATATTTACCGTGATTATGTTGTGAATCGAGCCGTTGTGTTTGGAAGCTTGACTTGATTCATAGCATAGCCACAGAAAATATCCCATTAATAACCATTAATAGTGGTTTTAGGTTTGATACTTGTTTTTGATATTCCTTCAATAATTGGTTATTGGCCTTTTAATCATTTGCTTATTTCAACACATTTAGCGTTACACAATGTTGGTAATTATTCTATTTACTTAGGTTTTTCTTAATATAATCAATACTGGTCATTGGATTAAAATTGTTATAACAATGCTAATATACAATATTTCAGATATCGTACATCTTGAACTACACAATTTTCAGGCATACTCATACGTTGAAGTCTTGAAGTAATATTACAACAATTACGAACTAAATAAAAATAAATTTCACGTTTTTCATTTACACTCACGCGTTCATTTTGTACAAAAAACAGGAGCCTCTATTAAAAAAGTGCATAATAGAGTCTCTCCTGCTCTACTCGCATACACCGTAATTTTTTAACGAGAGGAAAAGATTAGGGCATGATGTATGTGTGATGCCGAAGCGCTGTTGAGTGTAACGGTCGTATAAGTGCGCATACGCTTGATATAAGTACGCAAGTCTTTCATCCTTACAGTGCCAATAAAGGTTTTCAAAGTTTGTTTTAACTTCCTGGGGTTTTCTTTAACTTTTCTGTATGAAATATGCACTAATAAATTGATAGTGACTGTAGGTCTACAAATGTAAGATAACTACGTAATCTTGAGAATTAAATGAAAACAATCTTATCGTGTAGATTGTTTTTTTTAGCAAATATTTCATGTACTTATAACACCCTATTTTTTCCTCGCGGTAAAAAAGTATGATCAAATTTTGGAAATACTTTCCAAAAGTATTTATAACGTAAAGTTTTGAAGGTACAATGCTTCAATCAAATACATCTTCAACGGTACCTATAGTATTCATTTTAACTTGGAACGTAATAATGATTTAATTAATGGCAAGTTATGTGCAAGTGGACTACCGATATCTGACAATAACTGATAGACTCTATTACTTAGAATAATCTCATATAAATCAACAAAAGTAAGCATCATTATGTAAGTATAATATTACATACTATGTCGGAGCTGTCAATAAATAATTGAATGCTCAACAAGATAGGGAATTTATTTAGCATTGAACTATTTAAGTACAAGGCATGTGTTTGTTGTCAATTCAACAAGCATCAAGCAAAACGAATCTAGCATCTGCAGTAAATTTATAGTTGAATGGGAATCATAATATCTGAACATAATAAGATTCTTTCTAAGACTGTCCCATCTTTCTCTCATCTTTCTGAAATACTCGTACCTATGTCATGCCGAATAACAACAGATTTATTAGAGCTTTGTAGAAATTTGTAGAGGTAGGACTCTACTGCAGAGTCCGCCTGGGAAAGTACCACACCTTTGCCAGTTATTCAATCGCCAAGCAGTAGTGTGCAAGCATTACTGTGTTCCGGTTTGAAGGGCAATGTTACCAGAGAAATTACTGGGTATGAAGAGATTTAACATCTAATATCTCAGGGTGACGAGCGCAGTGTAGTCTGGCGCAGAATTGTGTTCCCAAGTTCACAATTCTGGCATTGCTATTGTAGTGGCAGGCGTGAATATAGGCTGATACAAAGGTTTGCTATGGTGTTTACCGAAACTATAATGGAGATTATTCAACGTTTCTAATCGGCTGTGTTTTATGCTATGGACGAACAAGTCAGTTAAAATAGTAATAGCTATCTTAAGCACCACCCAAAATTTTGTACTTTGTTGTTTGTACAATAATACTTCATCATCATCTGCATTCGTCATCTATAAAATGACTAATTAGGAACTATAACGAATATGTTTTACTGCGTCCAATGGAAGGCTACATGAGTGTAGCTTGTCACTCTGCAATATGTGCTACTAGACTGTCTTTATGAACTACTACTGTTCTCTGGAAATAATACTAATGGGTACTTAAACATCTAAGTCCTATGTTCAATAGCCTTCGTGGCCCGAGCTGTAGTCTTCAGAGCCGGAGAGCCCGTAGCTGCCGTGGTCGCCGCCTTCGAAGCTCACGGGAGAGTCTTCGTAACCCTGGCCCTCATCTGCAGCATGCCAATCGTGGCCTGGAAAAACATAATTTACACATTTTAGTCAATAAACCAACCGCTGGACAGATACGAGTAGGATGAAGCTGTTGGATATTTTCTTACCCCCGAAACATAGCTGTCGTCGTCCATTTTATAGAGAAAGAGAGGCTGCGTGAAGTTATTACAATTGTACATAATATAACTCATCACAATAAAATAATAGAAAATTCATATGATAGAAAGAGCTGAATTAAGTTAGCCTAGTTTTTGTAGTGGTAGGACTTAATTGCAGAGTCTGCCTGGGGAAGTACCACACTTTTGCCAGTTACTCAACCGCCAACTGACGATTGCAGTGCAGTGCGGCGCAAGATTTTGTTCGCAAGTTCACAATTCTGGCACTGCGACCGTTATGGGCAGGCGTAATTTTTACCACACTTTAAAAAGCATACAAAAATATATAAATTACTTAAAAGTTGGTAAAATTTAGTTGTTTAAGTTTTTTTATGTTGTGACATGGAGCCTGATTATTTTTCAGCTTTTAACAAACTATACAAAGACTTATTTATTTGAAAGGGTAATTCATACTGTTATGCGAATATGGAAGCTTTCATGATAAGTCTTGACTATTCCATAAATATCTAGGACAACTTCTTAATAACTAATTTAAAATTCTCAAATATTTGATGACAACATTTATTATTATCTTCTTGTAATGTTGTAACAATTTAAGTATGTCTAAATCAAATTCAAATAGAAGCCTGTAATCTTCGTTGGTCGTCGCTAGCGCTATTTTGATAGTAGCCCGACTGCTACGGTCTACTTACTAACGTGTATTTACCGAACATAAGTACTAAGTAAATGATGGCACATGTGTGTTACAATTTATACCATTACGTAAAACGACATAAGGCTTAGAAAGGCAGGAAATATAGAGCTTCCGTCTATGTGCTCGAATTACAATGCTCTAAATGATCATCATCAGGATCATTGCAAGCAATTACTATGAAATTTATGTACCAGCCTTGCTGTTTCCTCATTGTTTTTCCTTGATGTTTTCCTGGAATTTTTTCTTCCATTTTTCTCTGATCGAAATATATCATTTGTTCTTTTCGCAAAACAGATTTTTATATCGAGTTAATTCAGTCGTTTAGATATGAAATGATTGACACAAACTTTTTTAAGTTTTGCTCTTATCGTGAAATTACTTTCAATAATTCTACTGGAATAAAAAATCAAGATCTATCTTTAGAACAACTACGTGGCTTTATGGGGACTCTCAAAAATATAAATAATAATTATTTATTTTTGTATATATATCTGGCTTATCGTTTCTGTCCACTATAGAAATAGGTGCGTTATTATTGATCTACAACATCACATTTTTCCTTTGCTTTTCAGATTTCATATAGATTTCAGATATCTAACAAATAATCCTGGTGTATAGCAAATCAAGAGCAGGAAGACGTCCACTGCTAGACGAAGGCCTCTTCCTAAAGGGAGGTGTTGTCATAATCCCCACGCTTGGCAGGCGGCTTGGGGATCGCAGAATGGTCACCACCGTTAACCGAGAGGACGCTGCTGCCCGTCCTCAAGTATATCCGGGGGGCATAGCTCCGAAGGTGTATAGCAAATAGGATTTATTCATCATTTAGTTTCGGTTTTGCTAGTTTTCTCTTTGATTATATAAGAGAGCTAGATCCTCCAAGTAGTTTTCTACAAGTCTCAATTAAACCAAATACTTTTTAGTTCATCATCATCATCAGCCCGGAGACGTTCACTGCAGAACGAAGGCCTCCCTCTTAGACCGCCACACTGTACGACAACCTGCCATTTGCATCCACCGGTTGCCCTCGACTTTTACAATGCATTTGAATTTAAATTTAACTTTTTAGTTAATATTAATAAATTAGTTTAGCTGATCGTGGTTTACTTAGTTATTATTGGGTTCTTTTACTATTTACTCTTAAACGGACCACTATCCAAAGCTTACAAATAATAAATGCTTTCAGTAACTCTCCTGAAAAATGATAAATAGGAGCATTTCCATTTCTTCCCCTCTACGACAGCGCGTCAGTCTTTCCTTGGCTCAAAAGACCAGATCTCCAAATCTCAAAATTTAAAGTCCTGGTTCCAGGGTTAAGGTAATACCTATTTACCTCCAACTCCATGGTGAGGCGCGGCCTTAGGTTCGCCGTACGTATAGCCGAGCACCTCGTAGTGGTCACCGCCGCCGCCGCCGCCATGCTTGTGATGCACATGCTTCACAATGGTGTGCTTGTGGTGATGATGCTTCACGTACACCGGTACATGGATGATCACCTTCTTGTGGCCGCCGCCGTGGCCGCCCGCCTCGATCAACGAGCACAGAGCTCCGACGCACACTACAGCCAGCTGGAAAAGATTGTAACAACAACATTATTACCACATTACAGGAGCTTACATCTTAGATCTAGCTAGATTTGATCTTAAGGTAGGTAACAGAACTTTGATATTCTGTACCGCGTCTGGGTTCTGAATATCAAAATTCTGCCATTTTTTGAGGGTTATTTATTGGTGTTTGACTGAAGCTTAGTTTCTAGTACGTACCTATGCATTGTGAGTTTCTAATAGTGTGGAATTCCCACGCATGACTAACATTTATGTGATGAACAAAATTTGTATGTTCTGAATCTGGGTGTTTTTATTTTATGTACAAATAAGAAAATGCCTTAGGGTTTTTAAGAGTTTTTTATTATTTTATTTATCTGGTTCCCATAGATTTGCTTAGTTTAGGATAAGATGGCGCTGTGCTCATATATATTTAATTTCGTTTCGTATTAGCGCAATATACACAATTTTAACTTGCTCATACCAAAGTTTAACAAATGTTAGAATACGAGCTGCTTACACCAGTATTTAGGTTGGGCTCTTCTCATTCTACTTATTTTATTTTACCCCCTTAACATAATTTTACGACGATCGCTGTGTTGCGACCAGGATTATTAAAACACATTTAATAAAACAACGCAAAACGCATGCAAGAGGGTCGCGTTAGTCATACTAAGTTGACTGTGAGTGTCATTTACATCTGAGCACTACCGTGGGATGGATAACAAGTTAAAGAGTCGGTCCCGGTTGTTTGTTCTAGTTTTCTATTACGAGTACGACAATCGCAGCTATGTCAGAGAACTTCGGGTGGCTCATTAACTCTGACGCTACTCTGGCCCTCTGCTTATACGAACTTACTTACTTACTAAGTTTCAGCTAATGAAATCTCGAAAGGTTACTATTTCGCCTATCAGTTTAGAAGATTTGGTCCCATATTTGTAATTTCCGCAAGTAATTCCTCTAATATTTTCTTAGTTCTATAAAATAATGAATATGACATTCTATACTCTTACAACTCCACTCCAGATAAATTAATTTGTTGTATAAAAAAATCTGGCACTTATCTTAGAAGTGTAAATTCGACATAGACGCATTTGCAGGAGGACACAATATTTTCATTGCATTCGTATTTCGTCTGATTTCTGATAAGAAATTTATTTTATTAGATTTTATTGTGAATATTAATTTGAAGTGTTTAGGTTTAATTTGCCTGAAATAAGTGAAATTTTGTATATATATTTACTAGGTTTAGAGCGCTTTTGCATGCGACTTACATGCGAGCTTTAATCTCTTATTATTATACTGTGTTTAGAACAAGAAATTATGTCATACTCATTATAACAATCGCAGCGCAAAGTACACATTACGAACTCGTCAACGGCATAACAATAGAATTCATATAAAAATACATAATTACACGCATTCGCCAGAAACTCGAACATTGGAGGAGAAAAACAGATTGTGTAGCAATAACAATAGTAATGACCAGCTGTTTGTAAATAAAGAAAAAACGCAACGCAACTTTCTAAGTCTGCATCAATCCTTACGTAATCGATGCAAAAAGAAAATAACACGTCCACCAGTTCAGATGGATGGAAAGGTAGGTACTTCGAAATAAAAAGGTCGATTCGTTTTTTATTTGTACGTAAATATCACTTGCGGAAACGTAGCTCTACCGGTACTATCTATACTCGGTCTCAATTTAAATTACTATGGTTTGTATTAAGATCTATACTAGTCTTGTATTACTTCAGATGAAACTTGTATTAATAACATTTTAAACAGTCACAGTACATAAATAATCTTAAATAATACTAAAAAGATATCTGTGCTTTCAGTTGACTAAAACCGCCTAATTCAATTTGTTAATTTATGTTACGAACTCCCATAATTCCTGTTACGAGCCATTCAAAATACATATTTTCAGGTACATATATTTTTTACCACTTGCATTGATAAATTGAAGTATCAGAAACCACTATTTTACGTACCATGTTTAGTTTACATAGTCAGAGTACACGCTTTAGGAAGTAAGGATAAGGATAATAATTATTAAGTAAGTCGCTTCTGTGTTTCTTATAAAATCTTGCAGTCATTCAATTTTCAAAAACTATGTCTTGATATATCGTATACGGTTTTTCGTATATCAGCTGTTTAGTTGGATCAATCAGAGTATTCTTATATAGGATATTCGTTTTAGAGAAAGAGAGAGAGAGTGTTTATAGAAACTACCACACAATGTTTTTAACAATTGTTTTAAAATAATCTGTAGCGAAGCCTAGCTAGCGTAGTTAAATAATCTATTGAGTTTGAAGTAATTATGAGTACGCGCTTATAAGGCAACAGTTAGAACCATTGATAAACAATCCATTTAGTTTATAAAAGTGTTGTAACACAACTGTAGGTCACTCTAGCAGGATCTCTCTTCGATAATGAACCATTTATAACGAAATCTGTTGCGGTAGTGAAACTTTACTACATGTACTTTATTTATAATTTAAATGACCTCTATTAAACTTAAATTGAAGTCATAATGAGAATTTAAATTTCTATTTCTTCCAGTTCAATGATTATTTACGGGATATTTACCGTGATTATGTTGTGAAACGAGCTTCGAATATTTCGGCGCAATGTTCCCGGGCAGACAGAAGAATATCCTATATATAATCATAGAAATGTGATAAACAACCGTAATATCTTAAAATAATGTTCAATTTCTTTTCTCGTTTATGAATTATTTTTTGATTCTTACTACCATTTTGACTAGTTATTAGAATCAAGTACTTTTTTGTCTATTAATTAGTGTACATATATTTTCAAGAATCATCGTTACTTGTTAAACGAATCTGCAAAAAAATTTGGCTGAACTGATTTCGAATTTTCATTATTTCTTCGCCTAAGTTTTGTAGTATTATTCTCCAGTATCTAGGATTTAGATGTAGTGGACACAAAAATGCATATTACTTTACGTTTTTAAATCACATTTTATTTAGATAATTATTATAGCTAATTGTAATGTATGGTGTCATATATTTAACTAATTATTATGTACTCACCAATAGTCGTGCAGACATCGTGTGAGTGGTGATGGAACAGAGAAACACCGGGCGCGGGAACAGTCAGCGGGTGTGTGATAAAGAAATTACACAAAACTTGCTTTTATATCGCAACGTGGTCGCGTTTCGCGACACTGCATCTCGACGACTCCAACACCCTCCAAAACAAACTAATTTCAATCCTAAACCAACAGTACAAGTACCAAATTTATATAGCATTGCAAATTTGATCGAATTCTTTTAATATTGTCGTATTTTCGACCAAACGATCTGAGCACAAAGCTCATTTTTCACAAAAGGGCGTCTAGTTAAAAAGTCTATTATTAAAGTGAAAATGTAGCCTAGATTGATGTAGTAGAGTGGCTATTCCTTCGCGGCGAAGGAGACGTATTTATCTACGTCTCCTTCGCCGCGAACGAATCGGTCTCGATCGGTATCGGTGGAATGAGATGCGCTTACGCACAATGCAGCTCGAGTCACCACGCTTCTTCTTACACTGTGATAATGTATCTATCTATTCTTATCATGAGTCATTTACAATGAGTAGTAGTTTTTCAGATACATTTTATATCACATCTTTGAAAACAGATCCAATGAGAAAATAAAATCTCACTAGAGCCATCGTGGATCTGGCCCCTGGATCTACTGAGATTGATCCTTTAAATGTTTTCCTTTCTCATTTTACGGGGACGTTTGCATTGGGCGTCGACTAATAGGAAGGATGAGACGCGGGTAGAGTCTAACATTATATTGTAAAGAAGAAAAGACTCTTAGTGAGAAATACTAAACTTATGTACACAAACTTAATCTGTGGTCAAAGTTGCTGGTGCACCAGCTACCTAGCTTTTTATGAATACTACTTTAATATTATACTTTGCTGTGTACCATTTGTTAACTAAAAAATAAATTAAAAATAATTTAAACAAACCTTAATATTTTTGTACACATAATTATGTTATAATTACTATGGCAACTTCTCTCGATTAAGGGGGAGGCCTTCGTCCAGCAGTGGACGTGTTCTGGCTGTTGATGATAATGATGATTTCTAATTCCGTGTCGGCTAAACCAATTTGGATGAAATTTTGCAAATATTTTGATTGCCCTTAATTATATGGTCCTGATTTTTTAAATTTATTTTAGCTTATCAAAATCAAAAATCAAATATCATTTATTTCAGATTTCATCAATCCATATAGCACAAAAATAATTAATTGAAGAATGTGGTTATAAATTAAAATTAGATTAGAATACACATTGAATTGAAATTAAACAGATTGAATCGACACGACAAAACAAAAATAGTAACACAAATTAAAACAAAAATGATTAAAAATTATATCTTTTGTGCCATAAGCACACCCATCCACTTGTTCTGAATGGGACAGTCAAATCGCTCTCATACACCGGTCACCACACACCGGTATATCGGTCTTATTAGCTACAGACGTCGATTACACCTAGAGTTTCAGACTACTCCAATTTCGTTAAAAATATATTATTATTTATCTGTCCTCACGCTGAATACTTTTTCACAAATTCATTCAAATTCAGTCCGTTATCCGTTTAACAGATAATATATTGTCACAAGATTTAGTTGCAAGAAAAAATACGACTACATGTTCGTGTTTATCGATTGACCTAACAGATTGAGTTCAGATTGATTGTCCAACACCTTCAACAACATAATAATACACTTGCATGACTAAACAGTGTTAGAACAGTAACCTACTGACTCGCAGTGTAAAAATAAGCTAGTAATACGTTCTTACGAGAGCGTTATAAAGTTTCTGTAACGTAATGTAACGTAATGACCCTTTCTAATAATTTTTTTACGTTCACAGGTAAAATAATAAAATTAAAATAAATCAATATATAAAATTGACAATAAATGATTTCATAATAAAATAATTATAATTATAAACTAACAATATAATTAATATAATATAATATATCCAAATTCAAATAATTTATTTTCAGCCTTAGTCCATTATAAGATTCACATTAAAACATTATAAAAATACAATATAAATAATAAACTAACTAAAAAAAATGATACTTATATATAGTTGCGCTTATATTTATTTATTTTATTTTATTCTGGAAACTAACAGCGACAAAAAAACATAATTACTAAACATTAGCGGCCTTACTTAAAAAAACTTTTCAACCGTTAGTCACTGCTTAAGATGCTCTGCCATCTTCTCTCTAACGTGAAGTTGCACGTGCTAGAAAAGGACAGAGAAGTTTAAGCAGTGACTACTAAGAGAATCGAGATTATTTTATAGGTAAGGCCGTTAGAAACTATGATATCACATTATTCTTTTGTTTAACTTGCGTTATCCCACTGCTGGGCAAACGTCTCCTCCAATTTCTTCCAGCTGTCTAGATCTTTGCCATTATTTTTTAAAATATTGGACGGCACATAGGTACGACAAGTTTTTTTTTAATCGTTACGCCACTTAGGGTTTCGCGTAACAGTTTTACTAAGGCGAAAGTAGGTTATTTTAGTCTTCATTGACAACTGCGATGCCGACACTGATTTCACGAAAAAAAGGTGTACCATAGAAAAATATCAATAGTCAATACTGTTTTAAATTATAACCCCATATACACCCACCCCGCACCCCGACCCCCACACAAACACACATTTTTTCTCATACCAACTTATTGTTTTGTTTTCAAAATGTATTTACTTATATTAAGTTAAAAAATTGTTTAGTAGTAAGTACATTAAAATATAACTGTAATATTATAAGTTCCTATTAATATAATGTAAATCCGTTTTTGGCCGTAAGATAGATTATAAGATACTGTTTATAAATTATAATTAAGGGCTGTGGATTTTGTTTGACAAAGAAAAAAATAAGCTATCACGGTTTTCATTACATTTTTATTAATATTTACGGGATATTTAACGTGATTATGTTGTGAAACGAGCTCCCGATATTTTGGCGCAGTTGCAAATATCCCGTAAATAATAATAATCATTTTAAATATCTTTCACCCTTGACATGTATACACACTGCAGAATAATTATTTCGAATACAAATTTAGGGTTGGTAAAATATAGTGAAAGTTATTGACATTGATACTTATGACTTTACTATGTCTTTACTATAACTTATAAAGTATGATGACCTCCTTTCGGCCAATACAGATCCACGTAAGCCTGTATACCTACCAATTATTATAAAGCTCCTGCTAACATAACTTGAGGCTTAAAAGCTTAAGGCGGACTTTAGTTACACAGTATAAAAATGTTTTAAGCTACCACAGTGTACCACCTGTGAAATGATGCATGCCACTATGTCTTAATATCGGTAGCTCCATTCACTACATAATCACGGTAAATTTTTATTTTTTGCTGTAGTGGTAGAACTCTACTGCAGAGTCCACCTAGGGAAGTACCACACCTTTGCCAGTTATTCAACCACCAAGCAGTAGTGTGCAAGCATCACTGTGTTCCGGTTTGAAGGGCAATGCTACCAGAGAAATTACTGGGTGGTATGAAGAGATTTAACATCTAATATCTCAGGGTGACGAACGCAGTACAGTGCGGTGCAGGATTGTGTTCGCAAGTTCACAATTCTGGCACTGCTACTGTTAGTGGCAGGCGTGACGCTTACCACCAGGCGAACGTGTTGCTCGTCTCGTCACTTGAAAGTATAAAAAAAAAAGTTACTCTCACTTTTACTGTCCGTCGAAAGGGAATGTGCGATGAGATTATAACAACTGATACATTTATATTATAACTGCCGCTCTGGCCACAGATATAATACTCTATAGAGAGTTTCTAATGCCGGTTTTTCACTAGGCCGTATTTTTACGAAGAATGACCAGTTTTTTCGACAAATACGCATAGTGAAGTGCATAAGTTTATTTTATTTTATAATATGAGGACCTACCAACAACTTAGGTTATTTTTAAATTAATTTTCATTTATTGTTTTACTAAGGGTTTATATGTTTTGTGCCTGAAATTAAGACATTTTTTTTTATAAGAGTATTTGCAAGCAATAACACTGTGACACGGCAGGAAATAGTTCATTATGATACAAGTGTGCTGTGTTAGTCATTACACTCAAGGCGGTAATATGAGCTCAAGCTGCTACGACGATTTTTTTCATCACACTTGCGAGGAAAATCGTAAACTCTTTTTAATAATAATTAACCACACAACGAAAACGTCAAAAAATATTTGCGGGAAGCAAACCAGCGATGCGCGCACAGATGACACTTTCTTTAGCCGCTTATAAAAATACTGTATTAAAGACTATGTTAAGAATGCTTCTTAAACATACATTATAACTTGCAGTCAGATACAAACTTTACTTAGCCAGGTTATACCTATTACAGTTTATAGCTGTAATGTAAAGTAAAATGCACGCGTGCGTAATATCTTGGATTATTAAGCCTAAAACTGATGTAATAAGATCGACTTTATTTCATCGGTCTGTTTTTTTTAAATGTTTTTGTGTAGTAGGTTAAGTATTTCTTGTAACTCGACGTATTTCCGGCGGATATCCCGCATTTTCAAACCAACAAAGAAAAATTTATGAAAACGGGAAATTAACTAAAAATATAATAAAATCATCAAAAATACTTAGAATGTCAAAACCACGACTAATAATGTTTTGTTTTTTGTTGTAATTTTTTACGATTAGTGAATTCAGTAACAAATTCAGTAACAAGTACTGAATTTGGGCTTCTCTGTAGAATATTATATCTGTGGTACTGCCGTGATTCCGTGTAAAGATGCATTTTATATCTTAGCATTATACGATATCGTGTGGAGTTACACGAATATCCTTTATGGTTTTACTGTAAATTGTAATTGTAACACACGGTGTTAGCAACTTGCGCAAGTTGATGCGCTTGCGCAGGTTTTATGCGTGTTATAAACGACATAGTGTAAGGAAGTATTATAAGTGGAAGTAGAGTCAAGAAATTCAACAATGGAAGCTAGCCATTACAGGTAAATATATATAAACCTACAGTGTTACGTTTGTTTCATGTGTTTATATAAATAAACTATATAGTCTAGCCGCTCTCGGAAAAATGCAAATAGCTCAACATGTTTTTTTTTTCAATATATTGGATGAAACGTAATTAAGTACTTTCCGACAGATAATCTAACAAGACAATAAACAGAGAATTTTTATTCACTTACGATTAATTAACTGAAGCTAACAGCGATCGTACGACATATATTAATATTATTCATATATTTATTTACAAATTAAAAATCCTAAGTTGTTGGAGGAGTCAGGTTAATTAGTAAATCCGTGTCCTGAGTGCGCATGCAAGCAGAGCCGACTTTCAAACGATATTGAACCATATTCCAAACGATATAGTTCGAAGGTCGGCTCCACTCGTATACGCCCCTCTCGCGTACGATTAAAAAATAAGTCCCCTGGCCATTACCACCAATTTTAAACATCCCAATGGTAATAGCTTTTTGATGTAATATAGAAACATTCCTAAATAGGTATTAAAAACTATCTTACTTCTTAGTCAGTAAGGTAATATCACAATCATTGAAAAACTCTTTAAATTTTAATAGTATTACCAATCAGTATATGATGTGTTTAATGTTTATGCATCTAATTCCATGATAACAAACCGAAAACACCGAAGATTGTTAAGTTATAAACCGATTGTATATCCCTCATACAAGTTTATCTACACAGTCCATATAGGCCCGATTAGCAGAGACAAATAAACCACAGGACATGCTACTCGGCCTTTCTTACTACAAAATAAAATAATGACTATAATAGAGGAAAATTCTAGATGTTGCGAGCCAAAAACCATATTTAATAAGAACCAAGTCTATAAAAACAAACGGTCTATTTGTGATACATTTTAACATTTTTATTACTATGAATCCTCATATTTATATGAAATGTATACATTTTATTAGCCACGCTCGGCATCCCGTGGATACCTGCGTTGTCTCCCACGGGAATTGTAACCACATTGTTGAGATAATATTTTACTTTTGGCTAACCGACAATACTTCTCCTGCCATGATTTATACATGACGATTCATCGCTTCCTTTATGAAAAAAGAATTAAAGCATTGCTGAAAAAAGCGACAAAATAATTAACAACAATAGACTGAATTTTCGTTCTATTATTTCAAACTGTGACTTTATATTAGTATAAACGATTTGATACCATTGATAATATTGGTATAATAATATTTTTATATTTTTTTAAATCAGCCTTTTTTATTGTCCACAGTCACTGCTGGACTTAGGCTTACTCTTGAAGGGCGAATGTGTCATATTCACCACGCTGTTCCGGTTGCAGGTTGGTGAATTCACATACGCCGTTGTTTTTTTCTCCGGACGTAGTAATCAGGTTTCCTCGCGATGTTTCGCTTCACCGAAAAGCCAGTGGTACAACAAGTGGGCGTCTGAATAAAATTATTTATTTAATGGAACTGTTAAAAAATACTCAATCAAAATTAGAAAATAATAAAACACCACTCAAAGGCAGTTCCTAAATAATAATTAAAATAAGTCATTCAGTTCATAAATGTCTCAGAACCATTATAATACACTATAGTTTAATGTCGGTTTGTTTAGCGTATTGTAAGAAAAATGCATGAATATGTTAGTATGATAATTAAAAAAAAACAGATTTTTTATTGTTTTATTTTAATAGAATCTGAATATTTTATATTGTAAATTAATGAAACCTACCTACTTGCCATTTTATCTTTAACTCGTGGAATTATTTAAAGTATTTTGTCAGTAACATGTAACACTGTGATAATTGTTATTAAAATTAAAAATTAATATAATTGGCTTGTAGCCGTTTTAATTACTAAATAAATAAATAAATAAAATAACAGCCAAAAATAATTTTGACTGAACATTTTTGAAGGTAGTTTCTAAACATTTCCGGGCTATCACATCTAACAGTGTATACATTCAAGCAAAGAACCCGTTTTTAGGCCATCAACCTTTACCGTTACACCAATTAAATAAATAAAGGTTTCTTAATAATAAAAGTTAATTATTTTAAAGTGATATCGATAGTCTATGGTCAACTTCCGCCCAGCCATCCGTGGCGGCCGTTCCACTCGACACAGAGTTCCTGTGCCCACCAGAAGGTCACGTGAAGAAATATCTATATTACCACACAACTGAAAAACAATCAGAATAGTTTCACCTGCGTATTGTCACTCGATTAGGGTCTACAGATTTTTTATATTCCTCAATTTGACAGATGTTTAGCAATTTAAACAACATCTAAAAAACTTTTAATATTAAAAAAGGTGCACCGATCTCTGTTTTTTTTAAATGACCATGGGCTATAAAAGTTTCCTGGGTTACTGCAAAGATAAATAAACTAAGACAGAGTCAATTGCACTGACATTTTTGTCCATAAAAGTTAATAATGTCTCACAAAATAGGTTCGATAATGTAAGCCCATTAAAAAAAATATAAGCGGCGCAAATATGCTAATCTCGGCAGAGGTTACATATTTGAGCCGTTTGGTGTTGAGACATTGGGTCCGTGGGGAGGAGCTCGTGATCTATTCTAAAATATATCTGAGCGCCTGGTCGACGCGACGCGTGATCAAATTGCAGGCGTTTATTTGGCCCAACACATAAGCATTACCATTCAGCGTGGCAATGTCGCCAGCACGCTGGGTACGCTGCCGACTGGTAGTGGGTTTGAGCATTTGGATAGTTTCTAGACTTTCATCGGTCTGGATACAATCCTTTTGTATTTTTTTTGTGTAGTAGGATAAGTAGTGCTATACTATTCGGTAGCATTAGGTTATAAAACAATGCACATTTTCGTAACGAAAAAACGTAGAGTTAAAAGACTTCAACGCGTTCCCATGTACGAACATTCGTACTGATTTTGAACATAATAATATTAGGTCGCCACAATTTTTTTACAACTATCATAAAAGGTATATAGGTACTAATTTTATTATCCTAAAAAAAGATTCCTTGTAAAAAATTCTTTGTTTCTATCTCAGTGAATGTTTCCAAATAGACATTTTAGAATAATATCACAGAGGACTTAAAAATTGCTAGTTTAACTTTTAATAATAGTTATTATTATACTAAGATTACAAATAAAAAGGTATGAGCCGGATATTACTTAACTTAAAAGAATAATTATTATTATAACATTCCTCATCACGCTCAAATCATATTGAGAACTAATTACGTAATACTGTATGAACTGTTGTAACACTTTCACGTTTTTGTTTACTTTTTTATATTTTATCTTCTTTTATTATATGTTAACATAAAGGTTTCAGTAGAAATAGCAGAAGGTTTTGCATTTTGCATAGAACCATTAACACCAGAAAACTAGAGAGTAATATGCTATGGGGTCTTTACTACTTTACTGGGACTGAGCTGGACTTGTCCGTGACCTCGTCTAACTTTGAGTTATTTCACAAAACTTATATGATAACTTCACCTTTTAAAAATACCTACTTCACTCCGGCAAATAAATGCTCGATGCTGTCTTCTCTGGAGAAAAGAAAAAAGTATATTGTATGTGCGCCCATTATGTTGGGGATTGAGTCACCCTCGTCCGTGGGCAGGCACCCTTATTTCTTGACGTGGTCCCCCGTGGTCCCCGGGTGGTACTAAACCGGTGAGAATTTACTGGTGGTAGGCTTCGGCCGGGGCTAGTGACCACCCACCGCCAAAGTCATGCCGCCAAGCGGCCTAGCCGTATTCCGGCATGTTGTCCGGTGATGCCGTTCGTGAAAACGGGTCGGAATAGTTGCTACATTACTGCAAGACTGACCTAAGACCGACTGTCTAGTTCGGACCAAGCTACAAAGCCTCGATCATCGTCGAAAAGTAGCTACCCTATCGATATTTTATCGGATACATTTCGGGGAGTATGCTTCGGATTATCTCTTATTCCCCCCTGCCCATTTTTCTATCGAACGGCCAGATCCTCGAAAAAGCGACACCGTTTTATGGTTGATATACCAAAAAAACTCGTACGAAACGTTTTGATTCCACTTTCTTTATTCGAACTGCTACACAGTGAAATGCGCTGCCCGAGTGGGTGTTTCCCGATAATTATAATCTTGGTGTCTTCAAGTCGCGAGTGAATCGGTTTCTTCTAGGCAAGCGTGCTCCATCGTAGACTGCATCTTCGTTTATCATCAGACGAGATGGTAGTCAAACGCAAGCCTATAAACATATATTAAAAAAAAAAAGATTTTTATAGTATCTGTCCATTCATTCAAGATTAGAAATAAAACAGTTAAATTCATTGTCGAAACATTTAAAAGAAGGCATTAAATTTTCATTAACGTATTTGAATTATAGTATTGAGATTTCTGAATTTTATTATATTTTGAGAGTGGGTGGCATGTTCTCGTTGGGTAGAGATGAGCGCATTCAGTATTTTGGGTTGAATATTTTACTCTATGTTACAACTTATAGGTATACCTATACATGGTCGTACCTAGTTCTAGGTTTTTCATATGTTTCATGCAACTGTATTAGTAAGCTGGACTATGAGAAAAAGGTTTGTTTGTGTTTGTTGTTTTTCTTAACAATGTAGGTATTTTTTCAATGATAACTATTTAACGTAAGTAGATCTTAAATATTTTTTTGGGATAACATTGTTTTTTTTAAATACCGTACAGTGTATTTTGATGGGGCAAATCTCACAAACATAACGATCCTAAGAAACCTTGTTTTTTAAATTTTATAGCTCTATTCTACTACACAACAACAGAAATTTTAAGAAAGACTATCAATTCGATTAATTACGAGTTCCAAGTTACGAGTACAAATAAAACACAGACCTAAACTTAAAATACTTCTCCTGCAGCATCAGTAACGTTCTTGACGATCGTTATATTTGACATTTAATTCGTATATTTGATACTTAAATCGGTAAAATTCGATAAAAATCGGATACTTATTCTTAAATTCATGTTAACTGCTATACCGACACGTCAAATTTAGCGACATAGAGCGATACTCGCGCTATGGTTCGGCAATAACTTGGCACCCATATGCCAGTAAGTATTGGTCTGAAAAATACGTCAGATACAAAACTTCATGCAGTTTGGCTGTGACTCGTCTGTCACAGCCAAACTGCATGAAGTACAGAAGGACAGATAAACTGTTTCACAAACTCAAAACTAATTTTACGTACCTCCGTCTTACTACACCAATGGAGAAAATGGGATAACATTAAGCGTAAGATACCACAAGGTAGGCCTCCAGCCAAAACTATCTTGCAGGCAGCGCGAACTGCTTGAAAGATATGTGCCGTTACCATCTACTAGCGTTTATATCTTTTTAACAACAACAGCAGCGTTTAAAGGTATATGTATTTATTATTTAATTACAGTGCATTTCTATATTAAATCAATTTGTAAGCCCCTACGAGTACATAACACGAAGTCGTTACTATACCTAGTTATAATAATAGATTACGGTTGTGAAAATAAATAAAATATAATATCTATCTTTGACTACATCGTGGTAAAAAGCTTCAACTACGCGTTAAAATAAGGGGAAACAGCTAAAAAAGATAGATATAGCTAAAATCGTATCGACGTTTGCCTTCTCCCTCAGCAGTAGATAAAAAGAGACGAGGTGTAATAATGAGTGGTTACACTAAAGATAAGTCACCAGAATGTATATTTCCAGCAAGAAGATAATGTGTCTAGCTAGAGTACTGAATTGTACGGCCCCAGAGCGGTAGGGCCGTCCACACCGCACCGCTATGATACCCCATCTTATTCCCTATCTCTTTTAACTATACCAATTAATTAAGCCCCTCGAGCTTAACTGCTGACGGTAGTCATTTTTTGAAAGAAAATAATTAATAGCACACCAGAATTCCTAAGCGTGCTTCAAAATGTGGTAAGTAATCAATAATACTGAAATGTGTTTCAATTGGATTGGCAGATGATAACGACTTGAAGAATAGAATCATTTAAAAGACCAACTAATTAAGTTTCTCTATTGTTCTCTTCCTCTACATGTTTTGCGACATTATCTTTTTTTGATGTACGTTTTTGTGCACCGTTACCGTCATATGCATAAAACGTTAAAACGTATTTCTAACCTATTTTAGTTATCAAGTGTTTTGTCAAATTTCTTTCGAATTACGATTTGAGTTTAAAAAAGAAGACGCAACACTTTTTAACTAAAATAGGTTTGAAATACTTTTTAGTGTTTTATGCATTGGACGGTATGTGTCTAGGTTAGTTTTTTTTTGGTGAATTACCAACGTCCCCACTGACGACGTCTGGGAACTGAGAGTTAAAATTATCAACGTTCCCACTAGCTTAAGCATGAGACGTTGAAAATTAAAAAATTCAACGTACTCAACTTCCTATCTTGTTTCCTTTCGGCCATGGGGACGTAAGAATTTAAATTCTCGGAGTTGTCACTAATGGACACGCCAATGGGGAAGTTGGGAATATACCAAATGTGGTAAGAAAAGAGTATCATTTTGATGAGCGTTTAAATAGTATCCTTTTTTCAATGAGGCTGACGGGAAGAATGTCTCTGGTAACGGGACCGAACGGTCCATTCCTTAAGTTAATATTAATTTAAGCCCGTTTTGTCTTTAATCTGATCGTCAAGGAGTACCTATACTTTCTTCTTTGAGGCGTAATTATGTTATCATAATGTCTGAAAGGACTTTAATAAGGACGTACAGCTACTATTCATTATGTTTCCCTAAAAATGCGCTGTATAAGTATTTTTTCACAATAATATGGTGATTAAAAAGTTTATCCTAATCGTGTACTTAGGTCGCAATATAGTTTTGGTCTTACAACTTACATAAAAAAACCTACGAATATTTCCATGAGCAGTTTGAACACTTGACCAACATAATTATATTTTATACAATGTGTAACAAAAAGTTTCACCAATACAATATATGTACTCATCATTATGAACAACTTTTACAATAGGGCCACAACACTGAAATCGGCAAAAAAATATCAGCTGTTCCATTCATTTTGTCCAAGGTCATTAAAGTTTTTTTATGGAACAACTGTTTTTTTTTTGCGATTTCAGGGTTTGCCTCATAGTAATGATGAGTACATACATACCCTTCAATATTATTGAACCTTTTTGGTACACGTTGTATAATATTATAAATGACATAGGTCTACCAACCTCTATCTATTGAAATAATAATCGATCTCTATCTCTACGAACAATGAAAAAAAAACAGAATACTTTCTAAATGATTTGCGGTGAATGGCAATCTTTAGCTTTGCCTGGTAGATTTATATATTACTAGCTGACCCGTCCCGGGTTTGCACGGGGGTAATACCCATTTAAACCGACTTCAAAAAAAGGAAGTGATCAATTCGACACATTCTACGTACGTATGTAATATTAGCTGTGCCCCGCGGTTCCACCCGCGTGATGAAGAAAAACAGCGCAGATAATAAAAAAATTGCCTATAATGTTGTCATCACTATACCTTTAAAAACCAAGTACTTCCCATACAAAGTTTCATCCCGCGTTTCACCCCCTTAAGCCAGCCCTGGCAAAAAATATTGAAAAATACATTTTTTTATTTTGAATTAGCTATCTCTTAAAGTATCAATGTTCATCACTATAACATCAAACTCAAAGAGCTTTCCATATAAAGTTGCATCCCCCATTTCACCCCTTTAATCGCAAAATCCGTTTTTAACTGACGTCTCGTTCCTATACTATATATCCTACGTGCCAAATTTCAGCTTCAGAGATCAAGTAGTTTTAAAGATTTCGTTTAGCCTTGTAAAGTTTAATCCCCCGTTTCTCGCCCTTAAATCATCTCTATCCAAAAATATTAATAACATCATTTTTAATTTTGAATAGACTGCCCAAACACTAATTTTCATCATTATAACTTCAAAAACAAAGAACTGCCATTGAAAGTTTCATCCCCCAGTAACCTTTAATTCAGCCCTGTCACAAAATCCGTTCTTAGCTGACGACTCCTACCTATAAACTACCTACCTGCCAAATTTCAGCTTCGTAAATCAAGTAGTTTTCGAGATTTCGTGTTTAGTCAGTGAATATACAGAATGTTAGTTGAACACCGTTATCCTTCTAGGATATCATTGTACTCATCATTATGAACAACTTTTACTATGGGGCCAACTCTGAAATCACGACAAAAAAACAGCTGTTCCATACAAAAAGGTTCATCGTTCAGGTTCATCTTGGACAAAATGTATGGAACAGCTGCTTTTTTTACCGTGATAGTAAAAGTAGTTCATAATGATGAGTACAATGATATCCTAGAAGGATAACGAAGTTCAAACTAACACCCGGTATATATGAGTCAGTGATATTAGCTTTTATATATATAGATAATACAACATTTTTATTGGTATTAAAATTGCCATGTATTAACTTAGAGAATAAGCCACGTTCAAGCAATACTTTCGGCGGCATTAAGCTGGCAACTCAGCCTAAGATACTATATAGCTTACCTTATACATCTTCAGCTACCTTTATACCGAATTTCTTACGTTCAGCTGCTACGTAGATTCAACTAAATATACACACAAGCAAACTATCACATTTTTATGATATTAGTGAGATTGGCAGTGCCATCTAGCAGAATAGGCATGAAACTGAATCGTGCAAAATAGCGCGCCAACCAAACAGAATCAACTTTATAGTGAGTAGGTATATAATTGTCTACTTTTACAAAGCCTGCTAAATGGTACGGAGACAGTTGGCAATTGTTTTGCTATAAAAGTACGAAAGTATGACCAGATGGCAGCAGCAGATTTGGAGGCTCAGGTAAAAACAATATAATTGATGAATCACAATAAGTATATCTGTAATGTATTCGTATGTTTTTTATCGCCTAGGAATAATAAGCATTTAATAAAAATTTGGTAGAAATTAAAATACGATTCTTTGTCCCTTTCCTGAAAAGTCTTTCTTGTAAAGTTTCCTACAGCTGACGTAATATCATATCATTTATTATATCTAGGATAGTTCGCTCTAACTCTTCGACATACTTAGGTAAGTATAATTATAGTAATTCTGTCGAGTCACAGGAGGACTACATTTGCTGAATATTGGTCTCCACACTATTAAAGTAGGTACTTAATCAAGGCGCGGGAGGTAACATTAGCGAATGTATTATATAGCGCTTTCAGGGACCGAAGAGAATACACTTTTTTTTGAATATCGTTTCCTTCAAAAGTTCGGAAATTAGCAAGACTAGACTTTTTTGGACCTGGTTATTTACTTAAACTGCATCCAGAACCACCGGAGGACAGTAGTAGCGTCCTTTCGGTTAACGGTGCTGAACATTCTGCGATCCTCAAGCGATCCTTTGGGTGCCTGCCAAGCGTGGAGATTATGGCAATATATTAAGGGGGAGGACTTGCTGTCCAGCAGTGGACGTCTTCTGGCAGATGATGTGAAATGATAAAATATAGGTAGGTACAATATTTTTGGGATTCCGCAATATAACATAAATAATTAATTGTGTTGGTACTAAGGAACCCTCGGTTAGCTAGCCCGACTCGCATTTTGCTGCGCTTTCCCAATAAAGGCAGAAGTTAAAGTGAACACTAGAAAGTTCAATAATGTTACTTTGCGAGAGCTTCCCAGACGATATACCGTAGTTCGTAAAACAAAAAATATAAAATGCACCGATAAGCCGACTTTCTAATATACCCGCTAGACGTCCAGCCTCTCTTCCCTGTATATAATAAATCTTAAAGAGTCCTCCACTCGATACACTAGTTCTCAAACTGTTTAAAGTTACATAAAAGTTTTTTAGTAATCATCATCATCATCAGCCCGGAGACGTCCACTGCTGAACGATGGCCTCCCCCTTAGACCGCCACACTGCACGACAACCTGCCATATGCATCCACCGGTTGCCCGCGACTATTACAATGTCGTCGGTCCACCTAGTGAGAGGCCTTCCTACGCTGCGTCTTCCGGTTCGCGGTCGCCACTCAAGAACTTTTCTTCCCCATCGGTTGTCAGTTCTTCGAGCGATGTGGCCTGCCCATTGCCATTTTTTAGTAATAAAAATGTTTATTAAATACAACAAAAAATATAATTACATAAAATCTAGTAATGGGACAACACGATGGGACTAGTAGGTCCGAAGTATTGAAGTCACTTGTCCCATGGGACTACTGGGTCAAAATAGTGGCAGTTTTCCCATCACGGGACAACTCGATGGGACTATTGGGATAGGCCCAAACTACTCAGTTAAAACGAATTTATAATAATGAGTTAATTAATATGTAACTAATAGACCGTTTAAAGTATCTATAGGCAACACACCATTTAAAACATTTTTTCCGTGAACTAATCGCACCTTATCCATAAATATGCATCATAATTTGCACGAAGTGAAATATTTATTATTTTTGTTTTTGTTTTATGAGTCAGTAATAATGAAAATTTTTTTTGAATTTTTTTTTAATGTATTTAGGCTTGCGTTGAACTATCATCTAGCCTGATGTTATGCGAAGACGCAGCTTACTACAGAGCACGCTTGCCTAGGAGATTCACTCGCTACTTGAAAACATCCAGATTGTAACTATCGTTTATGATATTGTAACATGTTATAATTGTTATTATATTATGATATAATAAGATATCTAATAAAACGCAGGTAAATGACAATATTTTTGTTAGTGCTGAATTATTCTTGTTTGTGTATTTTACCGGTCGAGCTTTTACCCCCTGCCTACGGCCTTGGTTGTATATATAATACAACCAAATATAGATATAGATAGATCTATATATAGATCGTATATATATATATATATATATATATATATATATATATATATATATATATATATATACGATCTATATATAGATCGATCTATATCAGACGTCATATATATAGTCGTAGTATATGTATATAGGTATATAATATTATAGTCGTACCATTTTCCATAATCAGGCATGCAAAATAATCAACACCCTAAAACTTGAGAGCCACTGTCTGACATTTTAATGTGGCCTAATAATCAGAATGGAAATAAAAAGAGTCGAGTGCTCCGGTGGGCTTTAGCAGGGCTGTAGATTGATGCCCCACTCGAAGGGACAGCGTAGGCCCTTATCGACTCACTTTTTACCCTTTTTATGTTTAGTTTGGATATTACCGCTCGTAATAAGGCCGTGGACCGTATGGCTGCGTTTGTTAGTTACGATCCGACGCAGCGGCCGAAAAAATAATAAGGCGGAAATTCTACGTTTCGTAACTATATGTATGGGCACTTGTAACACCATGGTAGTTCATCCAGGATAAGGTTCTTACAATCGTGAGATGTTAGATTTGATCCCGGTCCCGTACCTATTATTTTTTCGTTTACGATATCGAACGGATTTCCAATAGGCTAGATGACTGGGTTTTTTTATTGTCCTATTAAAATGTGGCCCATAAATATAATAATAAAAATAAATAAAATAAATAAATATTGGGAGGACATTTATTACACACAGCGCCATCTAGCCCCATACTAAGCAAAGCTTGTATTATGGAAACCAGATAGCTGATAGAATACTTATATTTTTTTTTTTCGTAAATACATACTTATGATACATACTACACCCAGACACAGAACAAACAATGCATTAATTACTAGAAATACTGACATAATTATTGACACTTTTTTTTTATTATTCCTAACTCACGTTTAAATATGATGGGTACTCGACTGTCGATAACTTCAGGTGGCCTTAACTATAGTTAGACCATCCAACTTAAATAAACTAGAATGATTGCGTATAAATAAAACCAAAACAATACCATTTAAAAAGCTTTATTTAATGCTATTTGAGAGCATCTTAAAATAAATATCTTAGTGTTTACTTCAATTTAATTAAATCAAACTACAGATGTTATGCCTCAGCAATAGATAAAAACTTAAAAACAGAGTAAACGCCATAAATGAATTGTATACCTTTCCCCAATGATATTATATGTTTCACCTCAATGCCTTTCCCGCTCTAAAAAGCTTATTTTATTCACTGAAGACAGTGAATAAAAAGCACTTTTAATCACTATTTTGGTGTTTGAATATAGAACACACCAATATATTCGACCTCCATCTCAACGCTATACAACCTCCTTTCTTTCGTTTAAATCTTTCTTTTTCTCGAGGTCATAGTATAAAGTATAATATTATGAAACTCTTGAATAAAACAGATTTATGTCGAGGGCCATGAATCACTCGCGTCGCTCAGGATTCTAACACTTGAATCATCATAAAATCCTGCACTTGCTCGTGGTTCATCTCTACGGCCCTCGCTTTATATCCGTCCTTAATTAACTAATTGCATAATATGTATTGACATCTGTTTTTCTTATTTGGCTCTAAATAATGCATGCAAGGCAGTAACAAAAGATTTGAATTCTTTTATTTTTTTCTTTTCTTTCAGCTCTCTATGATCCGACCCCTCCAAACGTTCGCAACATGAAATTCAGCAAAAACTTTTTTATGATTTTATTTGCTTTTATTACGGTTTCTTTTATGCCAGTAACATATATGTGAATGTATCATTAATTCATTTTGCCTCTTGGAGGAGCTATATCGGGCAAGTTGTGGCTTGTGGTAAAACGTCAACACATTTTTATTGCAAGTACCTACTTATTATGATTATGATTTTATAATAGGTTTATTGTGCATGAATCGTTTCTGCTTTACTTTCCATTATAACCATTCAAGTCACAAGAAGTATACCTACCTATTAAAAATAAATAAATGGTACACATGCCTATAAAACTTAGAAAGTCTTCCAGAATATTAATTATTTGTAATTTGTTTCGTAATTATTAACTATTAGCGTTTAATGAAGTCAATCATTCATTAATGAGAATACACAATCAACAGAGGTACAGTTCTTACTTTAATACATACGCTACGATATATGTGCGTGCAATGGTCATACTGATAAGATCCGTGGAAGGGATAACGTTAACGTCTGAACAAAATGTGTGGGGAACACGATAACTACCACAATATCTCTCTCTCTCTCTCTCTCTCTCTGCTATTAGCGAGAGAAAGGTCGGATGGTAAAAATTTTCCTACACAAAACACACAAACAACAAACCTTATACAGTAGAATCCTTTAGATACATTCATGGGTACACTGCAGTAGAGCTCTCACACACAGATTGCACAGAGGATATAGCAAAAAGCAATCTGTCTCACTTTGACATATGATATGATGTACTTAATGCATTCTTTTTCATATGTATTATTTACAATTATTAACAAGAGACCTTTGTTCTTAAATTATGGTCTTGGTATGCACGTACACACATATAAAATCTCAGGGTGAGGAGCACAGTGTAGTGCGGCGCAGGATTTTGTTCGCAAGTTCGCAATTCTGCCACTGCTACTGTTAAGGGCAGGCGTGACGCTTACCACCAGCTGAACGTCTCGCTCGTCTCGTCACTCCATTACATAAATACACACATACACACGCATTTTTAGTGATACACAATACGTCGCTTCTACAGCTATGTACAATCTTACGTTCTAAAATAGTTATTCTATGTAGTTTTCTACTCGTACACTTATTGATAGATGCTAATTAACGGTATAGTCGGTATACCTAGCGGAATGTAGGGACGTTACCGCATTCTTGATACGTAATACTGCTAATACGTGATTACTTATACCTTATACGTACAAAACGGAAAATCTGAATAACGAAAATAAAACTTCTTCCGCCTTTTTTTTACTGCCTACACTTCCACTCGAAATAGGCTTGTTGCTTCGCTATTAAAATGATACTAAATAACAAAAATATCAATATCGAAACAACGTACCTATTGTTCATAATACATTATCCTTACAAGGGAATTTCACACTACTTCGGTATTTTATTTTTAGAAGTCTATTTGTTCCTGTAATCTTCGATACCTTCGCTTCATTCCAATTTAGCTACAGACGATAACAATTCCGAGTACATGATAACGTGGGTTCAAATCCCATCAACGAGTATAAGCTGCTTTTGTCTGGCACGTTTAGTCTGCGCTATCTGTCGAATTTAAGGAAACTACTTTTTTTTAACCTACCTGGGGGCCTTCTACGGGACCTGGGTATGTCCTTAAACTGCAACCAGACCCACCGGAGGACGGGCAGCAGCGTCCTCTTTGTTAACGGTGGTGAGCAATCTGCGATCCCCAAGCCGCCTGCCAAGCGTGGGGATTATGGCAACACCCCTCTATAAAAGGGGAGGCCTTCGTCCAGCAGTGGACGTTTTATGGCTGACGACGATTTTTTTTAATTCAAGTATGGAAAATCACTTAAGAACTCGACGTCAAATGTATATAATAGAATTGTTTATTTAAAGTTAAAGGTTAATTACTATTCTTTACGTCCCCTTATTCACCACTATAGATTAACTAGCTAGCAAAAAACATTGTTTTTCAACCGACTTCAAGAAAGGCGGTTCTCAATTCGACTGTATGTTTTGTCGTCAAAAGATTTTTTTTTAACAGTGGTGAGTTTTCTGCGATCACTCTGGGATTCATTCTGCGATCCCCAGCCGCCTGCCAAGCTTAGGGATAATGACACCCTCCAATTTCCCCCATATTAAGGGGCATGTCTTGACCCAGCAGTTGACGTCGTCTTGCTAATGATGATGATTCACTTTGTCATGCACTGCGAAGTGCGGTCCGCCTCATAGCAGTATCGTAGAAGGTAATGTCTAGTTGCGTGTCGAATGCCCGTATTTCCTACACTTACGCCGACTGCAGTGAAACTCATGAAAATTCACCGATCGGGGAAATGCTATCGAGAAAGTGATTTATTAATTCAACCGAAAATTGTGTTGCACGACTATTTTTAAAGAATACAGCAATTACATTTTGTTTATTACACGTATTTAACAATGCTGACTTGGTGCGAGTAGGTACTATGTAGGTTTACAATAACTAAAATTAAAATGACACATTTATAATACTTTTTTATGAAATCGTGTGACGTGGCTAGCGAGGACGTTTGCCTGGAGGTAAGCGTCACGCCTGCCCATAATTGTAGCAGTGCCTGAATTGTGAACTTGCGAATACAATCCTGCGCCGCACTGTACTACGCTCGTCAACTTGAGATATTAGATGTTAACGGCCTTACTTAAAAAAACTTCTCAACCGTTAGTCACTGCTTAAGATGCTCTGCCATCTTCTCTCTGACGCGTAGTTGGACGTGCTAGAAAAGGACAGAGAAGTTTAAGCAGTGACTAAGAGAATCGAGATTATTTTAGGTAAGACTGTGAATCTATTCATACACAGGAATTTCTCTGGTAACATTGCCCTTCAAACCGAAACATAGTCATGCTTACTGCTTGGCAATTGAATAACTGGCAAAGATATGTACACCATTTAAATTACTTCCCCTAGCGGACTCTGCAGTAGACTCCACCACTACATGCTTACTTAATTAGGTGCGGTTCTAGCTTTATGAATCTGAATATCATATTTTTAAGTTGTTATACTTGGTAAAATTGTTTTTGATTGCCTTGAAATCTAAGGAACTATACAAGGTACCTAACGCGGAATGGTAGTACAAAGTTGATAGGAGGCTATTAGATAAATAAATCAAATTGTTTAAAACCATTTAATTTTATTTTCAGTATATTTAAAATGTAGTGTCTCTGAACAAATAAACAAATTAGCTTAAAAAATCATAAGCTCTTACGAAATCGTGAAAAATAAATCAGGTGTAGATTTTTGATGTTTTATATGAAGTGTTTCCACACTTTGGTCTATGTTTTTTTTCATACATTTTGTCGTGGGTGATTTACTTTTTACTACGGAAAAGCACTTTTTTTCATGATCTTACCCTGCGGTCTAACCCTGACATCCCTAACCAAATTTTCCCAATTATTAGTACAATGACCTTATTTCGACTTAGTTTTAGTACTATCTTTTCTAGTAAAATAATCTAATAAAGCCTAAATTGCATTATTTTTGGGGTACTAAGCCTATTATTTATTCTGTGACTAAACTTACAAAGATCACTAAGTTAACGGTTTTAAAAAAAAAGAGGTCCATGTCACGTCACTGTCACTGAGGCGTAGGACGCAATGATTTATCTTCTATCTATCTATACATATAATAAGTGCGTAGATCCAGATCAACTGAACACGATTTCTACCTTACCAGGAAGAATCACCTAATACTGTTCAACGAGCATACAAAATACCGTTTGCGCGATTCAAGACTCTTTTATTAAATTAATTGATAATGTTATGTAAATTTAATTTGTTTTTAGTGAGGCATTGGTAATGTCCCCGATTCAGTGCAATCTGTTGGTTTCCATTGTAGGTATGTCAGTTCAACAAAATGTTTGTACCAAATATACGCTGAAACCACACAATGGAATACAACAAAATTTCGCCAAATTTACATTCAAAATAGCTACTACTACTTTTTTTTGGCTACTTTTTAAGTCTCCTTTTTTCGTTAAAATCGGCGTTTAGGTGCTAATTTAAAATCGCCTTGGTCATAATGTAAAATAAAATAAGGGCATTATGTGGGCACCACAATCGCAAATAGTTTCTAATTACTAACAATTCTCAGTTAAGTCTCAGAAAGATGATTGACGATTTAATATTTTTTGATAGGGGTGATATAAGGGGGACAAACGGGGGATTAACTAAACTTTATAACCCTAAACACGAAATATCGAAAAATACTTTATCTCTGAACCTGAAATTTGGCAATTAGGTAGTTTACAGGTCAGCTAAGAACGGATTTTGAAACAGGACTGAATTAAGGGGGGGAAACGGGGGATGCAACTTTATATGGAAAGCTCTTTGTTTTCGAACTTAAAGTGATGAAAATTGGTACCTATTTTGGTAGTACATACAAAATAAAATATGATATTTTAAATATTTTTTGACGGGGTTGATTTAAGGGGATGGAACGGGTGATTAAACTTTATACGGCAAGGTGTTATTTTTGAACCTATAATAAAGAATGATATAATGAATAATGAATATATAATTAATAATGATTATATAATTAATAATGAACATTGATACTTAGATAGTGATCTCAAAAACGACAAAAAAACAGTATTTTTTGACAGGGATGACTTAAAGGCGGAACAGCGGGATGAAACTTTGTATGGGAAGTACTTTGACAACATTATAGGCAATTTTCGTATTATCATCTTCGCCGTTATTCTACATCACGCGGGTGGAACCGCGGGCACAGCTAATATTACATACGTACGTGTCGAATTGATAATTTCCTTTTTTGAAGTCGATTTAAAATGGGTATTTACCCCCGTGCGAAGCCGGGACGGGTCAGGTAGTATAAAATATATATTTTTGTTAAATTTTTATTGATTATCCTAATATTTTACTGTATATATTTTATACATAAGTACTTAGTACCAATTATATTTTATTATTATAATATTTTAATTCCAAGTACAGTTTAAAGCTGTTAATTTACTTCATCTAAAATATAGTCAGCTTGGCTTAAATATAAGTATCGCTCTCGGCTAAAAATTAAGAAATAAAGTAAAAAGAGAAGAAGACTAAAAAAAAACATAAGTAATTTCGTATAGGCTGAGTGGCCAGAGATGTTAGAGTTAATGTTTAGACATTTTGATAAAGGACATTCTCAGAAAGGACATTTCGAGACAAATACATAATGCGCTGAGACGCGTATTGAAATGTCATAATATCATAAAATATATGTTTGATAAAGCTGATAAACGAAAAGTTCACTCAATTCTCGAGGCTACAAGAAATACTTAACTATATAATTAATACATGACAGGTTCCTTTCAGCACAACCACCGTTCCAATAACTCCGTGTGCGTAGACTGCATTATGCATAGTTAATTTTTATCCTGGAAAATATACGGTTCTAGTAGAATAGCGAGTGAAAACGCGAGGAGATGTTAGTTGTTAATTAAAAAAACAATGCTTACAATAAATATTTGTTTCCATGACGGTTTTCTCATAATGAGTATGTTAGACTAAAGGCTTTTTGATGGGTGCATTAAACTAGCCCGAGCGGCTTTTTTACGGCGGCTAAAGTGGCTTCACTGGAGCGTGGCACCGATCTTAAGACACAGAATATATAATAGCACATTATTTAAGGGGCCAACTTCGTTCCAGAATCATTTCAATTAAAATATGCCATGTTAAAAACATATTTAAATAATAAAAATACGAGCTTGAGGTTTTGAAACGTAAGATTTTATGTGAAATTAATTAAATGTATACAACTGCAATAAATGTATGTGTACCAATAAAAAAAAACGAGGAACAGTAAATATAAGAATAGCTTTTGGAATATGTCTAGGAGAGTCTGACGTTTTCTATTTGATAATAGATACGTTTCGGCTGCGACGATTTTTACCGTTTTCTTTTGAGAAACTCTCTAAAGCAATTTATAGAGTTACTCACAAAATATGATTTTGAGTATTCCGGATTGTTCGAATAATCGTCAAAATGTCAGCTCGGGTACCTACTTTTTCTTAAAATAAATATTATCGTGCAATTTCATTTAAAAATACATTTATACCATTAAATCCCCGATTTGCAGTATAAAAAGTACCAATAATACACTTTTGTAAAATAAAAAGTATACAGGCATAGTTTTTTTTTTTTGGTTAATTCGGCTCTTGCAAGACGTCGTCATTCAATCAGTAAACTTTATTAAATGCATTTTTAAGTTTCGATTTAGGCTTTACTTGAGATCGCGATACTTTTCACAACTATCTCGATAGCTGTGAAAAGAGAACGGGCCCTTAAGTGGCTTTGGTAACAATTTGATAGTTGCATGGATAATAAAAGCGTTCAGAAATTGGTCACAATTACTCTGGTTACAGGCTCGTAACGTTTTAATAGCCGCTCCCCATCGGTGTGGGAACAAGCAGAGAAAGAGGCTTGTTTACGATGCAGCATGCACTTAGGAAGAAATGAGTCCCAAAATGCGTTTTTGTGATATGAAAATATCTATCGCATTTCATTAATATATTATACAATCTGTAACAAAAAGGTTCAACTATACTGAATGGTATGTAAACACTACTAGACTAGGGAATAAAGATATTGTTTCGTGACGTTTTGAAAGCCTTTTGTTGTGTAAGTTAAAATTAAATTAGATCGCAACAACAACTAAGTGATCCTGAAGGGTTTCCATTTTACTTTTAAAGTAGGAAATCCTAAGAAAAACCTAGGTACTCATTACGTAACATTTTCTTGTTGTTCAAACCATCGACACGACGAAGAAGAAGAAAGTATTTCTTGTGTTAAAATAATGTAAGTTTTCCTAGAAATCTATTTTCTACCGTCTTCGAAAAAGGAGGTTCTCAGTTGGCTGTATGTATTTTTTTGTATGTATGTTACGCGAATACTCCACCAAATATGAACTGATTTGGATGATTCTTTTTTGTTTGGTAGTTAATACTTGAGAGGTGGTCCCGTATACATTTTATCGAAGTCAGTTCAGCTTATTGTTTTTGATTCAAAATTACTGGAAAATATGAAGATCTCATCCAAGTATTCGAACTTGTAGTCGGTTTTTTTTTTTTAAAGCGTATTATAATAAATAAACTTATTATAGGACTGTAACGAGGCGATTATTGTACACTAGAGGTCGCCCGCGACTTCATTTGCATACGGAAGAAATTTGGCCCGCTCCCAAAATTCACCACTATTTTAACTCTCCCCTCAACCCCTAGGGGTTGAATTTTGTACGACCAGTGGTTTGGGCTATGCGTTGTCTGTCAGTCAATCAGTCAGGACAGAGCCTTTTATATATATAGATTAAACATATTATTAAAAAAAGTATGTTTGTGTATTTAATATTCAAAACAGTTACAAGTAACATATAATCTCTAGGCATATAATTATGCTATATCATCGAGAGAGAGAGCTAGATCCTCCAAGTATATCATCACGTCTAACAACGACCATACTTATGTTACCCTGTAGTCAAACATTAGTTAAGTATTTTAGTTCACGCTAGGAAGGAAGGAAGTTCATGTAAGCTCTGTGGTCAGCCCTAGTGTCAGAGTTAGTGCGTTTTTTCACGAGACTATCCACGACACCGTAAATTATGCTGACGATTCAGCGGGCCATACAGTCCTATCCATGGGAATGGGAATAAGGTAATCGAAAGTATCAATAAATCGGTCACGCTGTGAATGTGTTGAATTGCGTTAGTATCCAAGCTTGGCGAGAAAACCTTAAAAGTGCACGGTCAGCATTTAGGCAAGGACTATAAATAAACAAGACTCTGTTCACACGTTACGCGTCGAAATGTATAGTGAAATAACTAGATTATTCTTCAGGAGATAATTAAATTAACGTGTTTATTTTTCTGCTCGTTCGGGACCTATTGTCTCACTTTTTAGATATTCACTCAGTGTTTTTCATGAGTCCCAGTAGAAATGATAATTATAATTAGACTAAAATACCTACTATACTAGAATAATGAACCTAAAACTAAAAACCTGAAAAAATATAATATAATAACTAGAATATCTTTAGGCAAGGTTCCGAAGATACTGGCAGCGTTCCCCCTTTGAATAGCTAGACTAATTCTTTGTCCGAGGTAGCTGCCAGCTCTTCGGTCTCCTGTGATGTCGACTAACCTTTTTGCTATTTCCTTAATAAGCCTTAAAGCGCTAGGACCCCACGGACCACGGGTCTCGACACCGAATGGGACAAAATCATATAATGTTAATTTTCTAATGTTATTACATTCTGTACATTTAAATTATAATTATCATTTCTACTGAAACTCACACTGAGTGATTATCTAAAAAGGAAAAGTACTTTAAACGCTTATATTCGTGATTCTAATTATACACAGCCTTCCTAGATCTCTATCTACTAGCTGTGTTCCCCAGCCACGAGCTATTTCTGCATAAATTAGATCCGAGATTTTAACAAAGTCATCAGATACACAGTTAAACATCTTGCCGCCGCGTCGGTCGATTAAAATCAACCATTTTACTATTTCACATTACTTTTTATCGCAAGTGAAATTTCTTTGATAATAACAATCAGAAACTTGTTGGTTACGAATACTAAACATTTATTCATATCAAAAAAAAACTGAAAAGAGCAGCTCAACAAGCAACAACAACGAGAACAACAACAGCAACTCTACAACAAGCATTGAGTGAAAGTGAATTTCCATATATTTTAACTTTCCATTAATTTCCATTTAATTAATTTTTTCCATTTCCATTAAATTTAATTTCAATTTTTTCCACCAGTAGATACAGGTGAAATAAAAATCCACAATCCACTCTTCTCCACCAGGGACTTGTGGAATAGGCTTTTGATAACAGGATATGTGGTTGACACAGCTCATCCGATATTAAGTTTAATCAAAGATGGCAAATACATCTAGCCTAAAACGGGACTAGCTCTCAAAATATTAGAAAATCTTTTACCTGGGGCTGGTTAAATAGGTTACTATGTAAGGCGAAAGTGGGAAATTCACATAACAGTCTCTGTAAGCATTTCACTGTTACATGAGGATTACTACGATAACAGCTTACGTGCAGCTGAGCATTTAAATTGTACGAGTATCTTCTTTTGTAAGTTGTAGTTATGTAAATAATTATATTAGGTATTTTTCTTGGAGGATTCAGCTCTCTGGCTACTTAATAACTGGTCTTTTTTCAAGCTTTTGTTACAAAGTCACAGTAAAAATTTGTTATTGCACATTATGCTGCTTATTTAAGTAACTAAAATTACTAACATAATCACCCAAATGAGGGTACGGTGTTTTCCTTCACCGGCAGGCAAAAAGGCCGCTTCAAGGTCATTGTTTGAATTTGAACCCACGCACTGATGAGTGCAAACCTAACGCGCAAACCATTGAGCTAGAGAGAACCATTCGACTGCCTGATAGCTCAGTTGCTAGCATGTCTGCCTTCAGAGCTGAGCTTCAGGGCGTGGGTGCGATTCCCACCTAGGGCAAACATTTATGGGACGACAAAAGTGTTTGTTCTGTGTCTGGATGTAGTATAGCATGTAGCTACTATAAGTATGTATTTATAACCAAAAAAAAAAGTATTCTATCAACTAATTAGATTCCATTGTACAAGCTTTGCTTTGTTTGGGGCTAGATGGAGCTGTGTGCAAAATTACCACCGATATTTATAATTATTTATTTATTATCATCGCAATAAAATGTGGAAAAAATCAGCTTAATTTTGTACCAAAATTTATTTTTACAGGGAAGTCTTTAAAGCCCCTACTCGATATTATAGGGGCCAATTAGCAGGGTATTACTTATAAGGAGTGTAAGTAGGAATGCTGTAAAGTTTTCTCACAAATTAATAATAAGGAACATGAAAATATAAAATAATTTGCCAATAATTAGTATCTACCTACAATAGATTGCAATTATATAAATTTTATTAACATTTATATACATTGGGGTAACAAATATTGACTGCAATTATAAGTTAAAAAACAGTATATTTTGTTATGCTGCAATTAAAAAATGTAGTATCATAATACTTTTTTAAGGTTCCGTACTGTACTGTAGGTACATAAAAGAAACAAGTAACTTTAAAAAAAACTACCGACTGATCTCCTCGAGAGTATACACTTTCAAATAAAAAATGTAAAAAAGCTGTCCACAATTGACGGTACAAGTAAAGGGGGTAAGGGGGTATCTAAACATTTTAAATTTGGTCTAATAATATATATTTTTTGTGTTACAAACTTACGTTTGCCGTTATAAAATCGACCGTGCGGGCAAATATTTGGCAAATATAACATGAACATATTTCGCTACTTCAATTTTATGTAGATTCGGTTTACGGAATACTCGTTGCGCGAGTTGGACTCGCACTTGACGGCTTTTTTTTCTCGAGCATTGCTATTCAACGGGACCATTCTGCTAATGTCCTGTGAACCCTACCGCATGGTGGCGAACTCGACGGCATCTGAAACACAACGATAGAAACTGATCTCATATTATAGGGGGGTGATGGGGAGAAGAGTGTAGATTCATGGAAAGGCAGCCTAGAACCCTTGGGAAAAAACCAAAATCTTCAAAAGATCGACTCGAGGTGGACCCCCGTGGGATCTCAGAAACAATAAACGTCACTGGCGATGTGCTTAAACAAATTCCTCCCCAAACCTGTAAACCTTTCAAACGATATAAAAAAAAAAGATAAACGTCATGCAAAAAAATTACCGCGATACAAAATTATATCGCTTGTAACTTTCGAACGGGTAGAGATAAGCGGAAGGTATTTGAACATATGTCATAAGCTTCTGCTCGAGCTTTCTCGAACTCGAGAAAGAAAGCTCAAGCAGAAGCCTCGAGCAGAAGCCCTTAAAATTTAAATTTGGCTTTTTATGAGATGTGTTTTTTATTAAATCCTTGTTTATTTTATTATCCTTAAAGTGCACGCGCCTTCATGGCTTTTGGGGATTGATTGATTCTTCTTCTTCCAAGCACTTTGTCCCGTTTTATATTCGGGATACACCTGACCACGATACAAGATTAAGGCATTTTTTTAATAGATCATTTTCATATACACGGCCACGGTAAAATAACGTATGGCAAAAATAAAAATATACAACCTTGCCCCAAATGTGCACATGGTAATCTGTTCCTATTAGGTAGTAGTGCTAAGTTTTGCTACATAAGTAAGAAGATTTTAATTTTTAGATAGTATTTCTTTACCTAAATAAGATATAGCTACCAAAATACTAAAGAATAGTGCAATAAAAAATTATTACTGATAAAAAAAATGCCTTTTTAAATTATTTCTTAACAAAATTTAATAGTATTTATAAAAAGACTAACGAGACCCGAGAAAACTCAAGAAATCGGCCTCGAGAATTCTCGAAATTCAAGAATGAAAAAAGGTCAAGAAATCAGAAACCCTAGTCGTAGGGAGCTTCGAGATCTTTCGTGTGTTGTTCATCCCGAGTGTCCCAATTCATTCCGATTCTTCATCATCTTCATCTCGAAAATTTCAAAAAGTTTCGAATCTGATTTTTTGTTCCAATTATAAACATGTTTTTATTTAACATGACCGCTCTGGCTGATCGTTTCACCTTCTATTTTTTGTAAATAATGATGTTCCCAACATTCGTATCAATTTTCAGATATATGCGACTTATTGTAAACTTACCCCTGTTTTTAGCTAGCTTGCTATCTATTTAATTCTTTTCACTGTGAGTAAAAATAATTTAATAGTTTTATTCAACTTAGGCACTAACCACGTCGACGTCGGTATAGTTATTTACAATGTCGAGCTTCAGACACCATTTTATTTTCATCTTGAAGCTCTCAGAAACTCAGACAGGGTTGTTGCTACCTACTGTTGGTACCAGAGAATATAACAGTTTATAATTATTATCTTCTAAGAAACTTGCCACCTACAAATTCGATCAATAAACACATTTGAAGCCAGACGAGGATACTAAGAGTGTTTTTTTAAGAGGGAACACGGTCCGCGATTATCCATACAAATGTGTTCCCTTATTTTCGTCCTGCAATTAGCCTCTAGATCACTATGACGATCTTTGGAGGGCTATATTACATTCCGCAATAAGTTGATGAAAAAAATTTACAGAGACATGTCTACAGTAGACTCAGATTTAAAAAAAATGCTAGAGGCATTACCCAGGAAGAAAATAGCGGCAATCATTTGATATCCCTCAAGCATCGCATAGCATAGCACTCGTAGAACTAGATTTTCGAGGAATGTCTTTCGCAAAATTAAAAGTGCACAGCGCGCAGGGTCTCGGGTAAGGTAATGACCGCGAACAGTGCACATGAATTTAACTTTCTACTACTAGTCTCGTCCGTTACTTTAAACATTTAAGCCTATCTTAATCATGAAAGTCCATCCGGCAACAATGTACTCGTCCTATAAAAAATCCGATTTCACTTCAAGTAATAATGACCCTTATTTCCCAATGCATTTAAAACTTTAGATAGGGGGAATGATTACGATGCATTAGTGGAATTAACCATATCAACTAGCCATGACCGTTGCCTTGCACCTTGGTTGGGTGCACCTCGTGCATACCGATGACACGCCATACTTCAATCCCAATTGTCCCAACAACTGCTAGAACCATTTCAAAAGCCATGGCGCGGCATGGACATTTTATACCGGCCTTGCATTTAAGCTACAAAAATTCATACAACCACGACTTAAGGTGCAGCAGGGTTTATCCCTTCAATAATCTTTATAGTGATTTTTGGAGAAATATATTTTCTTAAAAAGTAATAGTTATATTTATATGGAGAATCGCAGACCGTTTAACTGCTGGCCTTTTGCATAAACTCAAAGTCACACAACCGGCAATGGAGAGAGTGTATGCTTGAAAATTATTTACGCGATATATAATCCGGAACGAGGATATTCGCCAAAAAATCAAAGTCACTAACATAGCTTTCAGGGTTTGCAAGTTGGAGTTTTTTTTTTTTATATAATAGAGCGGCAAACAAGCATGCGGCTAGCCTGAAGGTAAGCTCACCGCCGCCTATGGACACCTGCAACATTAGAAATGTTGTCGATGCGTTGCCAACACAGAGAGATATGAGTAGATGCCTTTTTTTAAATGCTCCATATTGTAATTCCTCGGAAAGACCTTCGCGGGGAGGACATTCCACATTTTGCAAGTGCGCGGAAGAAATGAGCGCCAGAAACGAACGGTGTGGGATTTCCAGATTTGCAAAATGTGGGGGTGAGCATTTAGACGATGGCGGGATGTGCGGTAGTGGAACTCCGATGCGGGAATAAGGTCAAAGAGCTCATCAGAGCATTCCCCAAAAAACAAGCGGTAGAAGATGCAGAGGGAACCCACGTCCCTACGGAGGCTGAGTGGGTCCAGCTTGTTGGTGAGCTTAGGATTGTCGACAATTCTAGTAGCGCGTCGCTGTAGGGAGTCAAGAGGCTGAAGCTGGTATTCCGGCGCGCCATTCCAGAGGTGGGAGCAATACTCCGTGTGGGGCCGCACTTGTGCTTTGTAAAGCAGAAGCCGCTGACCCGGCGTGAAGTATCGCTTTGCTCTGTTAAGCACACCAAGCTTCTTTGAGGCGAGTTTCGCCTTAGCCTCTAAGTGACCCCGAAACTGGACTTCACCAGAAATACTAACACCCAGGATCTCCAAGCTCTTGGAGATCTTGATCGGGATGCCCTGAAACCTGGAGTGGCAATGGGCAGGCCACGTCGCTCGAAGAACTGACAACCGATCGGGAAGAAAGGTTCTTGAGTGGCGAACCACGCACCGGAAGGCGCAACGTAGGTAGGCCTCCCACTAGGACTAGGTGGACCGACGACATTGTAAAAGTCGCGGGCAACCGGTGATGGCAGGTTCGCGTACAGTCTGACGGTTAAAAGAGGAGGCCTTCGTTCAGCAGTGGACGGCTTCCGGCTGATGATGATGCGTGAACACACTATAGACAACTTTGATACTGTGTGTAGGTGTATAATTTGTATCGGCACGTTTCATTCCAAAGTGTTGATAAAGTCCTCGCTCAACGTCAGAAGTCTATAGAGCTGAGTCGTCGGCGGCGGTGCGTTCTCACTCCCGTACGATTTTACCGATTGATGAACCGATTCTACCATATTCATGATTATAAATACGTAAGGTTGAAATCATAAAATAAATTCGTGTAGTATCTAAACAGCTGACCTAACCTAACTCTCACTTCGACTCGCGGCCTTATTGATTAACTTTTCCACCATCAGGTAAGAATGGTCTCCTTGAGCGCCGATCTATCTTTCCTGAAGGCCAGCCAGGTCTTATACTTAGAGTCATGACCACCTTCTTTGAAGCCGGAATAAATAACCCAAGGAACGACTGATCACTTTAACAATTGGCATCTAACAGCAAGTTCTAATGTTGCTAGTATTACATTTACAACAGTGATTAATTACTTCACGACTCATTAGTTTTTCAACCGAAACGTACACGACTACACGTATATCGTATTGATAAATAGCAAACTTCGCACAGCTGACGACAAGAATCTGTTTTCGGACCGTGCTGTTTCCTTAATAATGTTGACACAGCTCATTATCAGAATGACAATTTGAGATACAATTCACCATAATATTATACCGAATCACGTAGCATTTATGTGAGTACTACGTAAGAATACCTCTACTCTACCTAGACCTTTCGAGTTTGGGGTCCTTAGTTGTATTTGCTGGGGCCTGGAACCCGTTTTATTTTATTTTATTGTAGTTAATAAAGGTACCGTTCTACATGTAAAAAAAATATAGTTCTATGTATATTTACCTTGATTATGTTGTGAATCGAGCTCCTGATAACAGAATTGTAATGAACGATCATGGTAGGTAGTTTAAATAATGTTTTTTGATAAATTTTTCAATGTTGATGGCTCGCACATTGCTGAAACACCTGATTGTCAGTTAATAACAGTTACTGGGTGAGTGGGGAGGTACCTACTATACTAAACCCCGGACACCACCGTCTTGCGTGCTGCTATAGCATGCGACTCCCACGCATCGCCCGCACATCCACCCGCATGCGTTACACTCCTGTCAGTGAATGAACGTGCACTCGTGCGTTATATACTTACACACCCATCTTATGTAATATGGGTGTGTATGTGTGTTATTATATTATAAGTTTGAGCAAACAGCGACATATCGGGTAAAAAGCACGAAGTGTGATGCAACTACTTTTTATCAAGCAGCGATATTGAATAATTTTCACAATAATAATAATTCAATTTACCATTGCTGTTTTATGATTATTTACGGGTTGTTTGCCGTGATTATGTTGTAAATGAGCTCCCGATATTTGGGCAAAACTATTGAATATCTTAGTGAAGTGTTTCCACACTTAGTAAATATATGGGTTACAAAATCAATTACAGATGGCGCCATCAATACTTTAGTTGAATAACTTATTGCAGCTTGAGAATTATGACGCGTAACGCAGAGACTTCTGTAGCTTAATTGGCAAAGCAGTTGGGACGGAAACCCAATGATTGCTCATATGCAGGTTGAAGTCTTGCCAGAAGACATCATTTGTCAAACTATACGAATGTAATGAACTATGTATAAATTTAAAAAAAAGTTTGATCAAAATTTTACCCGATTTTTTAAGCGTGATTTGTAGTTACTTTACATATTTTTTAAATAGTAGCATTCGTTTGAACAACTTAGGTGGAATGACTAAAACCTTACTTCAAAGCTAGATGCCTTTCAACATACACTTGCAAATGCGCTTGCCTTTAGTATATAGTATAAGCAGCAATATTTTTAATGAATTTACTTACATTATGAAGTGGAACTATGAAACCCTTATGTACTTTTCAGTAGGACGGACTAAAGCTCCCCGGTGTAAAGGAATAGAAAGTGAGGTGTGCCTCCTGGATCCTTAACATATTTTATTAACTTGTGGATCCCTTGGTCCAATCGTTTATGTTAAAATGTTTGTATTATTAATACCACATATTAAATTTATGTTACTATACTAGTACTCGTCAGCCAGAAGACGTCCACTACTGGTACCAAGGCCTCCCCCTTAATAGGGAGGTGTTGCCATAATCCCCACGTTAGGCAGGCGGCTTGGGGATCGCAGAATGCTCTCCACCGTTAACCAAGACGACGCCGCTGCTCGTTCTCTATAGTGGTTCTGGATTCAGTTTTAGAACATACCCAGGTACTAGTTTATTATTACTAAGAAATGTAACAAACTAAAATGATTATAACCTACTATTATCTAACTACAGTTACCTTCAAGGTTTCGTCGTTATGTTCCAGTTTATTACTGGAGCGCCATCCCCCGTCCCGGCCCTTACCAAGCTAGCTGTCTCCTCGATAATTGTAACACCAGTCAAAACCGTTACACAATCTTACCTAAGAGACACCGATGCTCTAATCCCAACTGGAAATGCATAAGCATAGTGCCAACCGATCGCACTGCGCCTACGCAGGTTGAGAATCGCAATTCCTTCAGCCGTGAAAATGAATGTTATAAATGATCACGCGCACCGCTGCCATTATCATATGAGCTTGAAGGCCACTGCTGTTTCCACTTGTGTTGTACTGTTGAAAACAGTAAATAAAAGTTATTCCAAGAACTTCGTCCGATCAACGTCAACAGCAGGCGACAATGGATTTGTTGAAATTGGTCGGTATCTTTGAAATTACAGTGTAGTGATAGTGATAGTGAAATCCGGATTGTGAGAGTGAAGGTGCAATGTATTGGATTTGTTACTGAGCAATGGCTACTGCGAGGATTCTGCGGAGAACATAATAAGAAGCGGGTTCAAGTAAACTAGAATTAGAATTTAGGACATCACACCCTATCCCAAATATTTTCTACTGCGTGTCTGAAAAGATTTGTACTCCCCTGAATTTAAGCAATTATTTGGTACAGCACTGTGATCATTTAAGCCTTAATACTAGGCTGGTCAAGTGGCCAAACTTGTACCATCTTGGGTTCATAGGTTGGTACTATCAGTAATAGCTAAGCTAATAACCCCCAGAAGTTACATATCGTACGGTTTTGTCGTTCATTCTTTCCTCTCTCGTCAGCCAGAAGACGAAAGCCTCCCCCTTAATAGGGGGGCAGGGGTTGCCATAATCCTCACGCTTGGCAGGGAGCGCAGAATGCTCACCACCGTTAACTCAGAGGACGCTGCTGCCCGTCCTCCGGTGTTTCTATAGATGCATCTATAGCACCACCGTTTTAAGGCATACCCAGGTAATTCCTTCTTCATCATCAGCCCGGAGACGTCCAATGCTGAACGAATGCCTCCCCCTTAGACCGCCACACTGTACGACAACCTGCCATATGCATCCACCGGTTGCCCGCGACTTTTACAATGTCGTCGGTCCACCTAGTGGGAGGCCATTCCTTCCTAATGTCTGATTATTATAGACGACAAAATATATATAAATAATTTAAAGTAAAAATATACTTTAAAATCAAAGCATTAATACGCAACATGTATGAAAATACGTCGTTTCCATTTACACCCGATACATCTGTCTGAGACCTGGGTATGTCCTTAAACTGCAACCAGACCCACTGGAGGACGGGCAGCAGCGTCCTCTTGGCTAACGGTGGTGAGCATTCTGCGATCCCCAAGCCGCCTGCCAAGCGTGGGGATTATGGCAACACCCTCTATTAAGAGCCTCCCCCTTCATCCAGCAGTGGACGTTTTATGGCTGACGACGACGACATCTGTCTGATGTCCCGAATTTCATACATAATTCTCGTAAATGTTTATTGTAGCCTATGTGCTTTCAAGATAATGGTCAGATCACCCAAACTCAATGGCAGATGAGCAAAAAATAATTTGCGAGTTTTAGCCAATACATGAGAAAACCAAAGGAAACCGAGCTAATCATAGTTCGTTTTCCCTCACAAATCGTAGGTTGATACTACCTGCATACGGTATGCACAACAATTACTATATTAGAAGAAACCTCGATGGAAGACACAATAGCGGCCGTTATTATGCAGTAAAGTTGTTGAACATAAATTAACATGACAAAGGTTAATAATTCTGATTCATGTATGTTTAAGATGGGAAGTGTTATATTTTTGGGCCATGTTACATACATACTTATAATATAGATTTTTATAAGTATGTATGTAACAAGTATTGGCCGAGTGAAGCGAAGGTCTGCAAGTCTGCTTGGATATTAAAGCATTTTAAGATACGGTCATACAGTATCTTTCTATGGTTATTTGTATATATTAAATTTTACAGGCCAGTAGTTCATACAAATACAATTTCCGAGTTTGAATATCAATTAAAGGGTTGGTGATCAAGAGTACACAGTTTGAGGCGAACAACTAGTTAAGATGAAATTCATGACCACGATACATATTTACGTTTAATTAACTTTAACTCAGTTTTTTATTTCGTAACAATGTCGTAATCCTATATTTATTATATAAAATAATAATAAGCAATTTTGCATGTTAACTCTGCCTTATCGGATATTAAAGATATAATAAAATTAACAAACAGGAGAACCTGTCTATAAACCTCTCTCAATTAAATTATTATTGCTTTGCCCTTAGACTACGGAATCAATAAGCTTTCTATCCTTGGTCTGTGGGAGTTTATTGAGAAGGAGCCTAGAAAATAGGGATTAGCTTTTCGGAATTTTTTCGGAATTACCATCATTATGGACTAAGTTGCTTTGAATATTTTTGAAAATGTTTGCATTTCCAAAACGTTCATGCCAGTGGACGTTGAAGACGTAGTCAATGCTTAAAAATTGGAAGATAATACGCAACCACAACCTAATAGGTACAACATTTTTGTTTTTTTCAGGTTTGAGATATTTTTAGCAACGGTTTTATTTTTATGTTTTTAAAGCTTAAACAGGAAGAAAAATATTATGACCTCCGGCAGGACTCGAACCTGGTTTTATTTTTATATTATAAAATTGTACTTAGATTAAAGGGTCTAGCGGTCTAGCATAAACATAAATAATAACAATAGCAATAATTATGTAGTACCTGCCTACCGTACACGATAACAAGATGTTTGTAAATTAATATTTCTCATGTTCGTAAAGTTCTTGTATATGCTTATTAAAAGTGCATTTTTTGTTCTAGTGCACAAAAACCTGTATAATAGTACATTTTAAGCACTAGTTTAAAAGCACAAAAAAATATTTTCTATTTATTTTTATTGTTTAGCTTGGAGAGCTAGATCCTCCAAGTTGTTTAGTTACAATATATTGCATATATTTGTTTTATTTATACGAGAATACTCACGTTTAATTAAATCGGATACTCCGACTATTGTTTCGATCGCTTTCGGTGACCTTTTCCACGTCAGTTTTCATAATAAAATATTGCATATATATTATCTCTTTTGTCGAATTTGGCATTTCGAGTTTACGGTAAGATTATGTCTTTCTCTGTTTTCAATAGGCGCACAAGTTTCAAATCTTTTATTAAGTATCACTATACATTTCCTCGCAATAATCGCAAAAAGTAAAAAGTATAATATTCCATCATATCCAACCCAACGCAACGTCTCGGCTAAAATGCCTTATTTTATGCACGCGTCGTACAAACTAAAATTTTTTCATACATTTTAAGTACAATGTTTTATCGTTACTATATTTACTCTGGTTTTTAATTCGAGACAATTTATGGAAACATAGAATAGAAACGTCATGATATAAATGTTGGTGTCAACATAATCTACACAGAAAAGCGAAAGCCCTTCTCTTCAGTGATAATCACCAAGTTTTTTTTTTACAACAAGCGTCTTATTTTTCTTTTGTTTATAAATTACTCGTACTTGCCAGAAAGATGATTTACCAATAGTGGAGGTGTGATGAATATTTGTGATGTGGTAGGTGTATTTTCACTTTATTACTAAACGTTTGATAATATTTTATATCTATACAGCAATGCTCTATCGTCATTTCGTAGTCGTGTATTCCAGAATGTTGGTCACCCGTCGCATCAACAAAATGACAAAATGACCTTCGAAAATGAGATATACTTCTGTACAGCTGTAAGGATATATATAGAATAATAAGCTTATTATTCTATATAATATGGCTATTTACATAAATGTAATTGCGGCAGGTATACTAAAATGAGAATAATTACTTACAGACCAAAATAAACTTACCAAAACAAAACATTCACAAAATACATTTAAAGTATCAAAAGTTATATTTAATAAATGTACCACGCATAATCACTCATGCTACTTGTGTAAAAATAACTAAATAATTACTTATTTCAATCCTTTCATCATGAACCTTATGAAATTACAATAGCAACACGCAGATGTCTGTTGCCTAAGACTTTTATATAAAATGCTAACGTTTCAAGAGTTGTTTGCCAAATGTATACATATCCTAGGTGTATTCATATGATGATAAGGATATTCCGTAACTCAACATCGAGCCAGCAAATACTCGGACAACACATAATTTATAGATCTGAAAAGTGGAGAAAAGTCTGTTTGCTAATTTGAAGTCACGATACCACATAACGAAGCGCGTTTACTCTTTTTTTTTCTCTCGGTTTTTTCTCTATCACCATAAAAAAAAACTGGTTCGAAATCTGGCTGATTTTTCCCACTTTCAGCTCAATATACAGAGTCATTAACTTACCTACGCTGCGTCTTCCGGTTCGCGGTACTTGGTGGTTGAATAACAGGCAATGGTTCGGTGCTTCCCCAGGCGAACTTTGCAATAGAGTCGCACGTATAAATATATATATTATGTATGTATATTATAAATGATCTCACTGCCTTTTTCTTTTCAGTTCGCTCTTCTGGTTGCTGTTGCTGCAGTCCGGATCTCGGCAGAAGGACCTAAGTAAGTGATAGACAAGAAATTTTAGATAAAATTAATATTTGTCTAGAAGATATTCAACTACCTATCTATTGACTAAAAACTAATTATAACGAGGCACTTTCATCTCTAAGTGGTCAAACTACATATTTACTAATTTAGGATAGAATTAGACGATGTGATTGTGAGTCCTCTTGTATTAAATTGCGTACAGTACCAACGTATCACCAAAGGTATCACAGAGAACTGCGCTACAGTAAATGGAGTATTAAAAAATAACTTCAGCGTTTTTTTCTGAAACAGCTGATTTTCGCGTTTTTTTTGGTTGACCTCATGGTAAAAGATTTCACAATTACGAGTGCAATGTACATTGTACACCCCAAACGTATAACCCTGTACAGAGCTATAGGTAAATTGAATGTAGCGACTCGTTATTAATCTAGTCAATAGCTGTAACAAGTAAACGAGTGCTCGTTCAACCCTGACAAGTGTGCGAAAGTGCTTTCCCTCATTATGTCATTGCAATGCGATGGAAACTCTAAACATTGTCAATGTCAGTATGCCGGCCGATGCGATTACTTGCTATGCGTTAATTGGATAATTAGTGGAGTACCACTCGGTTAGAAAGTGCAAATATATCCCGCGCTGTGTTCCTTACTCCGAGTAAAATATAAGGCAAGTTCCGAAGTCACACATAGCGACGTCGCGACGCCTCCGAGAGCGAAAGCCGCACGCGCTACCGCGTCACGCATTCATTGCAGGCGTTGACTCCAAGCAGGCGCGGAACAGCCGTGATCATAAAAAACGCGTGCATGCGATCTACTGCAAGCAGGAACATCGCCATTATAATCGTTCTTTGTTGCAGGAAAAAGATCCGCATACATCTACCACAGAAGGTGAAGCACATTCATCATCACAAGAAGATATACATAACGAATCATCCCGCCTCGTCGCAGTACGCGCCGGCGTACATGCCGAGCGCGGAGGGTGCAATGGTCATTCCGACGAGTGTGACGTTGCCGGCCGTCGGTGGCCTGGTGCCTGTCAGCTCTCTCGAGGTGTACGATGATACCGGTCCGCGCACTCCCGACGGCTCTAAACTGGTCCCAATGTACCACGCGCGCGGTCACTACGGCCCCAACCCCGTCACTGATGATTGGGACGATCAGGAGTACGATCTGTCACCACCGCCTGACCCTATGGATCATTCTTACCCCACGGCCTTTGTAGACTCATCTGCGGTTGCACCCCTGCCTACTAACTACCCTAAGAAAAAAGTAAAAATTGTTAAAATAAATGAACCTCCAAGGAAAAAGGTAGTTCGAAAGGGAAAGCCGAAAAGAGTTTCACTACGTGCTAAACCACAGTTAGATGAAGAAATTCCAGTTTCCACTTTCCATGAACATTTCTATTCAGATTTAGATGGGTCTGCAACTTTAAAAAAAGTAAAGAAACCGCAACGAATTGAAAAAATTATAGACGGTGATAGTGAACACATTCATACTTACAGTGAAGAACACGTTCACAAATTAGTTTACGACGACGGAACTTCAAAGCTGGTCGGTGTCGACCCTGTCGGAAGTTTGTCTGCGCTGAGCCCAACGCACCAAATATTTCCCATTAAAAGTTCGCTGCTAGCCCTGTCGCCCGATGCACTGACTGGATTCGCATCAATAGGCTCCATGGGAACACAGTCTCACTTAGAATATGCCGCGTACAATCCCCGCGACGTCACCCACGACCATGTTTTCCATGATCACGGTGAAATATCGTCTAACACAGATGTTTCAAAAGAAAATTTGCCTTATTCACCCCGAGTTTCATATAACAGTCAAGGAATCCGAATTGGTGGCCATGGTTCTAAAGGTCACAAAAACAAGTTCCCATTACAGCCATATTCCAAACCTACTAGGCCTACAGATATGAATGACTACTCCTACTATGAAAGCATGTATTCTCCTTATACTAGACCCCGATTACCCAGGCCTTCGAACCCATCACCACTGTATGCTCCTACAACTGAGACGTCTTTGGAAAGCTACAGATCAATACCATCATTCAAATTGAGAGACAAAGGCAATATAAAATCTCGTAACGTACCCGCTCAAGTACCTGCATTATACTTCGGCGAAAAGCAGGCCTCCGACTATCATGCCCAACAGACCAGCGTTCCGTCACCGTTTGCTGTATCGTCCACCATAGTTCACGACTATAAACCAAAAATGTACGCTAGTCAGACGTCTGAAGCCTTCGGGTATAATAAATATAGAGACCCTATACAAAATTTCAAAGATAATAGTTATACGAGCAACATTGATTTCGATTCTTTTGATTCAAATTTGTACACTTCTGATGATAAATTAAATCCCTTAAATACTTACACAGGGAAAAGAGGTAAGAAAAAGTCGATATCTACCCAGAACATAAGGATAGGGGGCTTAGATCACCAGACTACGGTTGATCATTTAGGAGACTCAGGACTTTCGACATTTCTAAATAATGGAATTCCGACCGCTTTGGACTTCAGGCATACTAAACCGTTGGATTCCGCTACCTCTACTCCTTATACTATACGAGAGTCATCATTGGTGCACCCGTATTACACTGCGATGGCAACGAAAGCCTTACACGGGGGAGATCAGATGCAGGAAGAGGCATCCAACACTAACTTTCAATATGTCGAAGCTCCTACCACAGAAATAGCCCTGGTTGCAACAACCACCACTCCATCTGATTACTTTGAGCAGGAGAGTACCGACCAACTTCCCATCGAATCAACAGAAGATTCTATCGAAACAAGTCAAAAACAAAATACGAAAGGCACAAAAGTAAATGGTCCAAACATTCTTAGGAACACGACGCTGAGGCGTTCGAAGGTGCAGGCGAAGGATTACAAGAGTGCCGATCGACCCGCGGGCTCGTCGCATGCAGTACCACGTCTGAGGCACTCACAGTTGCACGGTAGTGAGTCGCCCCGAGGGAGCTCGGGCAGCCGAAAATATGGTGACAAAATTTGAAAATTACGAAGTTGTGTTCATATTTAAGGCGTTATTTATAAATTCTCGTGATTTAGGTCTACGGAGATGCGTTTGGTATCATGTGGTATAAATAACTTTGTACTTGTAAAGGACATTTTTCTTATTATTTATGAAATACTATGTAAGTATAAGCCATCGTAATATTCCTCGATTGTAGGCCAAGTAAAAGCGAACGACAATAATATTCATGCATTTTACACGAACTATAAAGCGAAGATATAAGTAATAAAAGAAGCAAAAACATTTTATCCTTTTTATTTGCCACTATAAACACTAATTAAAAACTAAGTAGTAAGGGTACAAATCTAATGTTTTTTTAAATATTATATTTTTCTTAGACAATAAATTCTTAAGCTTAGCTTATTGTACTGTGATGGGCAATTAATTAAAATTGTATGGCACTCTTTTGGTACCTCAGTTATTTTTAAATGTCTGATTGTGATAGCGAGAACTAAAGGCTTAGGACAATTTCCATAGTAAGTGGTACAAACATCTCATACCTCCTTGTATGATCTAGGCCAACATGTCATTATGCCTTTAAACAGTGTATGAATTCTTTGGAATAAGTACCTAAATATGTGTAATATTAATTTGTGATCACTGAAAGCAATATTTAGGGCTTTCATTATTTATGCCACACAAAAATCATGATACCCTAACATGCAGAGTAATTTGGATTCCAAGCACTTTTTTTCCTTGGCCTGCATGGAATTTGCGATATGGGTAACATGAATCATTCTTAACAAATCATTAATTCGCTCCATTCCACGATATCCGACTTTTTGTAACAACTGCGACTCGACCCATGCGTAACTTTGCTCATAAGTTTCGCCAGCTTTAAACTCATCCATTATGTCTTCAAAAATTTTGATGAGTGCTGGGTCTGATATACCAGTTTCGCTTTCTGATGGGTGGCCAACATTACTTGAAGTGGTTTCATAGAAATTAGGTGATATTTCATCGTAATTAGGGTTAACAAGTTCTTGTGTCAAATCGTCATAATAGTTGAAAGTCACAAGCGTCTCTGGTGTTTCAGAAACATATTTCGAGTGAGCCATTAAGTTTGAGTTCATTGGGACATTAATGAACGACGGTTCTCCGTCATTTTTCGATCCCAGCATTTTATCTTCTACTAATGTTGAATCACTGTCACAGGGGTCACTCATTGTTTTAACTGAAGCCTGGATATATACAGTGCTATGGGTACTTTTCATTGAATCCTCATGCAAGTTCTTAGAAAAGAACACAAAAGGGTAACCTGAAACAAAGAAGGCGATTGAACTCTATTTTTATCTACAAGTGATGATTTATGTAGAGTCAAAATTGCATCTGTGTTCGTGGCTAAATAATCCTATTCCGGAACGACAGATTCGGTCAGATTTTTTGCAAATGTATTGCTTAAAGGCCTATCATACTACGCGATATTTAGAGAGGCAGTATAAACTTAAACATAAACAAACTAATTACCAACTACCACCTAACACCAATTACCTACTAACTTTTGGGTTTATAACTAATTAGTTGTAAATCCAAAAACCTTTCTGTTCACTGCTCAATTCGCTCTAAATTAAACAGAAAAAGCCGTAACTGTATATAATAATAATAATAATACATCTTTATTTCAGACCAGAGATCCATAGTGATAGCCATTACACAAAACACATTACTAAAAAGATACAGAATAGAGAAAAACACACATTAAAATTTGAAAACATAAATAGACAGACCTACAGTTTAAATTATAGTTTTGATCCAATGCCTTAATATAGGGCAATCGTATTTTTCGGCTATGGTAGCTAAGATGCTATTATGACTGCCACGTATCCTACTTAGAAGACAAAATATTCACTTCCGTATGATCGCCTGAAATCCATCAGTTCAAGCATCAGCGAACATGCCGGAGGCGCTGCAAAACCTAGGCAATCCTAATAGCATCCGAAAGATATTATTATACTGCACTCGTAGAGCATCTTTGGGTATAATTAACCCATAGTATGCATGTGTAGAAGCACTGGTAGTACGCCCTAACGCCCGGCTTCCTTGTTTCCTGAGAGATATAATCTAGACCTCTTCAAGGTCAGAGTGAATAGGTATCTTCTAAGTCTGCGTGCTTCATCCTCGACCACATCGTCGCTTACCAACAGGCGAGTTGGTGGTCAAACGCACACTTATAAGTGTTAAAAAAAAAAAAAAAAAAGTGTTATTTTTGCTTCTACTGAACATCGAGCAAACCTACGGGCTATCATATTCCCCCTCACCGCCAATGTTCTACGTTCCTTTTCTAAATCCATATCAACTTTCAAATCTTCAGTGATTATGTGTCCCAGGTATTTGAAATGTTTCACAAAGTTCAAGGGCGCGCTGAAACTGGGGGTACGCCCGAAAATGTACCCCCAGTGAGACTGTACACTGGGGGTACATTTTCGGGTGACTTAATATTACCTACAAAGACTAGTAATTCGCTCTTTTTCGTGTTGTATTTTAAGCCGTGAGACTCAGCGTATTCTTCACACACCTTTATAAGCTTTCTCAGGCCACTGATAGAAAGACTCCGCAGCACCATGTCATCCGCGTAACTTATATTGTTGACCATGACGCCATCAATTAAGCATCCGACATGCATGCTGCTGAGCCTCTCAATCAGCTGGTCCACATACAAATTGAACAGTCAAGGGGAAGACAATCCTCCCTGCCTTACTCCACACTCCAATCTATATGGGTCTGACCTAACATTTGCCCATGTAACATAGTTAAGCTGATTTTCATACCAAAATTTAAAAATGCCTATCAGTTCAGAAGGTATTTTGCCATTTAGTTTCTCTCACAAGAGCCGATATGACACGCGATGGAATGCTTTCGAGAGATCCAAAAAGCAAGCATAAATTGGAGTCTTCCTGTTTGTGTAATATTTCACAGTATGCTTAGGCTGAAATCCAAATTGAGCATCATTCAACGTAATGTTTGCACCGAGTTGACCATTAAGCAAACTTTATGCATCGGGACGAGGGCTATAATAACTTGACATACATTTTAATTTTAATTTTAATTTCTATTGACTATTAAATTACTTGACATTTAACGATATAACTAATATAATATTTAAAGCTAATAATAAATATATAATTATAGTATTTATTATATTATATTTACTCGTGCGGGCACGGTGCGGGTGTCCGAGCCCGCGCCACGCACCCGCCTCACGCCGCACGTGTGAAAACTCGTCGCACGCGCCCGCACCAGCCGCTTATACTGTTTTTACACGACTGCCCAAAAAAGGAGTGTAATGTTTTCAGGGTTCATGTATATACACCACATTTTTTTATTAATGTACTAAACTTTAAGGGGTCATTGTACTCATCAACCACTGACCAATGAATGAAATTACCAATTCTGAAATGGCGAAAAAAACAGCTGTTCCATACAAAAAGTTAATTGACCTTGGACAAAATGTATGGAGCAGCTGATTTGTTTTTCGCGATTTCATGGTTATCTCCGTAGGAAAAGTTGTTCACATTGATGGCTACAATGACCCCTTAAAGTTTTGTACATTAATAAAAAATTGTGGTGTATATGTATGTATATGAGTTTATTATTCCACCACAACTTCTAAATGCATGGACAGATTTGGATGTATTGGGTATCGTTAGAATCCTCACAATCATCCCGAGTGACACTGGCTATAACTTTAAATCGTATTTTATTTATTTATTAGTTGTCTTGTTTAATACACATAGGCGATCCTGCACCCGCGCAAGTTTTAACGTACGCCGTAAATTTTTTGCGTAATCGGGTAATAAATAAAGACAATAACACTTAGCTCGGGTCAAATTCACATCAAGTTCATCGCACACTTACAAAATGAGTTTAATCTTGAAAGCCTCAACTATCAGCATCATTTTCTAAAATTACGTAATCGTTACCTTTCTTTGGTTCGAGATACATTCTTGTGGCGCGAGCGACGGCGGCGGTTTGAGCGACGCGACGCAGTCTTGACTTTAATGCAAGCATATAGCTCTACATTTCGTGTTTATATCCCTGCCATCCCATATTTTTACGGAGTACTCATTTTCAGTGTCTGTTCCTGTGATGACTTTATTGTACTTATATATTAAACGAATAGTCTTTCGTGTTTTAGGGAAGGGCTACACAAATTATTGGCACGATTTCTTTTCTTTCACCAGAAATAAACTCCATTATGGATCATGAGTATTATAGGACTGTGTACAAAATATCGAGAAATAATAGCTGCCAACTGCAAATAAAAAGTAAATGTTTTAGATTTTCCGTAAGTAAAACAGGCCTTTTAGATTGCCTTATTTATAAGGCGTAATGTTCAGATGGAAATGCAAATAAAAATATACTTTGGGATGTAATCTGAAAGGCTACTAAATACGCTAGTATCTTCAATACAATTTATTTCTTTTAGTTGATGTTAAGCCAAATTAAAAGGAAATCTTAAGTTGTTATATGAAAATAAAGGAAGTTTAAGACTTTTTGGTATCTGAAGGAAATCTAGCATCTCAATCAAAATGATACCTAATTGTTTTTTTTTTTTATAATTTATAAAAAAAAACTCGGATAGATTAGATCTCGGGTAGGTTATGGTTTGGAGACCTAGTTTTAGTTAGGTATAAACTTCATAGTCTTCGCCAAATAAAAAAATGGGACTAGACATTCATTCGTTTAGCGGCATAGCCCTTTAAAATTTCTACAAATTAACATTTATTGTTATCAGATTAGTGGCTTGATCCTTATTAGGCTGTTATTAGGTTTAGCCATCTCTCTTTCACTTGACTAAGACATTTCTAGCATAAGTTTATTTTACCAGACTCCTTGCTAAGCTTGGGGAGTACTAAACCGAAAAGGATCATTGAATCATCACTGTGAAGTTTTAATGTGAGGCTAACATAGAAATACAGCTTATCCATGCATTTTGTTTATGAATAAAACCGCTATTTCTTTCGCGGTTTTAGGGTTGATCACTTAGCCAAAAATTGGTCAAAATAACAAGCACAATGACTTTCCGGTTAGTGCAATCGGTCTACATATCTTTTTAAGAGTAATAAAAAATTAAGGATACCTACTATTAATAAATTATAAATGAGAAAGTTCGAATGTTTGATACTCAATCAGGTAGTAACAGTTGAAAGGATATCAATGAATTTCGTGTCGCGAAAAAAAACATATTTTGTCTAAGGTGAATGAAACTGATAACCGATGTAGAAGAAAGGTTCTTGAGTGGCGACCGCGAACCGGAAGACGCAGCTTAGGTAGGCCTCCCGTTAGGTAGAACGACGACATTGTAAAAGTCGCGGGCCACCGCTGGAAGAAAATGGCAGGTTGTCGTACAGTGTGGCGGTCTAAGGGGGAGGCCTTCGTTCAGCAGTGGACGTCTCCGGGCTGATGATGATATACGGAACAGCTGATTATATTTATACGAGATTTCAGGGTTGACCTCTGTAAATTCTGCGATGTAATCTATATATATAAAAATGAATTGTTCGTTAGTCTCACTAAAACTCGAGAACGGCTGAACGGATTTATCTTATCTTAGTCTTGAAATGTTCGTGGAGGTCTAGGGAAGGTTTAAAAGGCGAGAAAAAATCGAATAATTTAAAAATAAAAAATATTGATTTCAAATTATTTTTTGACAGTACGATTTTAAGGGGGGGGGGGGAAGGGGTGTGGAATGTTGTATGGAATGTTCTTTGTTTTTAAAGTTATAGTGATGAAAAATGGATATCTGGGTAGTTCATTCAAAGGGTCCCCCCTTTTGTTGGGGGGGAGTTGGTAGAGTCGGCAGAGTCGATAGAGTCAGTATAGTTGGTAGAGTTCGGGGAGTTGTGGGGGCGGGCAAAAAAAAATGTTTGGGATGATTTAAAGTGCTGAATTTTGGGAGCGGGCCGAATTTCCTCCACACGCGGACGAAGTCGCGGGGCACCTCTAGTATAATATATTTGTTTCATATCCGAGATTCAAAGGTCATGAGTTCATAACATACAAGTAACATCAAATTCTTTCACCGCCAAGTCACGAACAATAACATTCTGTGAATTTGTATGCTGATTTATTGCATAACTGGCAAATGCTGCGAGACTAATTGAGAAAGTACAAAAGACCAATTTTGTGTAAAGTTTCTAGATACTAGAGAAGAGTGATACTGATTTGGTATGATTAACCGAAAGCAATATTTATATAAGCAATCTATTCTGCGCTAATATAAAATATGCATGATTTTCCACGTTACTAATTCATTCATTGAGCTATTAATTAATCATTATTCACTTACAATTTCTCTAACCTTTTTGACTTTTAGAAAAAAGGCGTCCTCGTAAACATTTTCTGAATACATTATAATTATATATTATACATATGTGTATTTCTATGAAACAGATCTCATTAATGTTATAAATGTGAAAGCTTGTGTTTGGATGATTGTTACTCAATCGCGCAAAAATGGCTGAAATGATTTAGATGTAGTTTGGTATACAAGCTGATAACGTAAAATATCTTGTAAACAATTTTTTTCCCAGGAATCCCGGGTGAAACTGCGGGGCGCTGCTAGTCAATCAAACACCTACAATTTGATTAACCTAAAGATTCGATCTCTTAACACGTTGACTGCGACACTATTTTTAATGGACTTTCAGCCAGTGCGAATGAGAGCTTTTCGGCCTCACAAAATATTGCTCCTAAAAAAACACCTTAAATATAGCTCAAAATTTAAAACATTTGCTTGAAACTTTACCGTTATAAACTTAAATAGTTTTTCAAGTTGAATCTAGCTTTGCCCGCAGTTGGGACATTTCGGTATTGAATAAATGAAAAAAATATATATGTCATCGGTTCTGCCTCACATTGCACTAAAAAGAAGTTCGGTTTGTGTCTCTACTAGTGATGGAAATAAAAGAGAAATAAAAGAAAGAGTGCTATAGCATTTATCGCGGACAAGAAGCGTGCTTTCGTATCGAAAGTTGTCGCATCACTACGCTAGGATACGTGGCGCCCGCGCCGCCCGCGCTTCACTCCGTGCGTCTATGAGGCCTACAACTTTTGAGACAGTTTAGACCTCACTTTGCACAGTAGCGTAATTAATTTCTATTCAGTGCGTATGAGGCTCTTCAACCTCATATCTTATTACCTACGCCATAGGGCTTGACTTCGCAAGAGAAACAATTTTATGTATTTGTCTCTGTCATACTCAAAGAATTGTTATAAATAGTCGCCTCCCGCACAGAGTGAAAGAACGTGATTTTGACTACCGCATCAGCGAGAAGTCACGCTTGTGACCTGTAGACGAACGTGAACGTGTTAACATCCCAACCCTATCTTTTTATAAAAATAATGTTGATTAAAATCAATGGGACAACAAGAAATAGGTCTCCTTCGTGGTCCCAATCAATGGGACAAAATCCTGGGACCACCAAAAAGCACTAGAAGCTAAGGTACAAAACACCACTAAGAATGCCATTGCACGCACTGCGGCGACTTCGATAGATAGTATTCATTGTTTACAATGGAAGGTGCGTGTTGACACAGCGAGTGCTCGACTCAAAATGAGAGGAAGAGTGACGGGCCGTCATACCCGGCGCGTTCAGATATTGAATGCACATACATCTATTAGCATATATAGCTATTATACTCATATATATACATATAAAGGTCGATATATGAATACATATATAATATATATAGGTACTTACTAAACTGCATCTTTAACTTCTCTTGTATTTGGCTAATTGCAACTAAATAAACAACTAAGCGAAAAAAAAACAACATCAATCAAAAACATATTTTTTACTCTCAACAAAAAAAACAATAATAACTTAAACTTAACCTATTTACACAACTATACTTGTACTATAAAACTTAATAGATACGATATGACTTAGTACACCATTCAACAAACAAAACATTCATGCAAGTGTCAAGAGGGTAGTTATTTTTTGTAGTGACCTCCGTGGCCTGCGCCGTGTCCGCTGTAACCGCCTCCATCTCCAAATCCGAAGCTACCGTGTCCGCCGCCACCTCCTCCTCCGTGGCTTGCTAAGGAGTAGCTATCGACGCCGTGGCCACCGAAGCCACCACCGCCTCCGCCAATGATACCTACACTACCTACGTGGCCAGCGCCGTGACCTATGCTATAGCTGTCACCACCATGGCCACCGCCTTGACCTATGCTGTAGCTGTCACCACCGTGGCCACCGCCATGACCGATGCTGAAGCTATCACCGCCGTGGCCACCGCCGTGACCGATGCTGAAACTGTCACCACCGTGGCCACCGCCTTGGCCGTTGCTGTAGCTATCACCACCGTGGCCACCGCCTTGTCCGATGCTGTAGCTATCACCACCGTGGCCACCTCCTTGACCAATGCTGTAGCTATCACCACCGTGGCCACCGCCATGACCTATGCTGTAGCTGTCTCCGCCACCTCCGTGACCACCGCCTACGTCATAACTGCTCGATCCTGAATAACTGTCATGTCCTCCTCCACCGCCTCCATGACCGATACTGTAGCTATCGCCCCCACCGTGGCCTCCGCTTAAATCACCGAGTCCTGAGCCATGACCGACGTTTGTGATGCTCACGGAACTGTAGTCAGCACCGCCGCCACCCCTGTAGTAGCTGTCATAGCCGCCATGACCGCTGTCGAAGCCTCCCCCTCCGCCTCCATGGCCATGGTCGTGTCCAGATCCGCTGCTTCCGTGGAAGTGAGCTCCGAAGCCGTCACCAATGCTATTGTCGAAACCTCCACTAAAACCTCCCCCTGCGCCGTGGTCATGGCCACCGCCTCCTCCAAAACTATCCCCATGACCGCTGAAGCCGCCGCTGTGACCACCGAAGTCGTGGCCCCCTCCGCCTCCTAAGTCGTATCCCCCATGGCCTCCGGAATCCCCACCGCCGCCGCCGTGCCCGCCGTGACCCTTGAGATGGTCAACGAACCCACCGTGCAAGTTGTCAGCGAATCCTCCAGCCCCATAGCCGCCATGGCCACCTCCGGCCCCATGATCCTGGTGCACGATTACTTCCTTCGTCGAGTGTTCTTCGGGCAAATGGATCTTGATGTGAACACTGTAACAAAATAAACCCAAGATTAGCGCAATGTTTCACACTAACATCGCATCGTATATATAAGTATAATGTTATATTCGCTATGAAAACCGACGTGGTTTTGTTTTTACACTTTTGGTTTTATTTATACGGGAATACTTACCGGATACTCCGACTATACTTTCGATCACATCCGGTGACAAAGTGTGCAAAGCAGGACGCAACCGCACGCGCGTCGGACACTGTTTTTACTCTTTGAAAAAGATCACCGGATGTGATCGAAACTGTAGTCAGAGTATCCGATTCAATTAAACGTGAGTATTCCCGTATAAATAAAACAAAAAATATATTCGCATTGTAAAGAGTCAGACAATACAATTCCAATATTAACATTAGATCGCAGAGGCAGAGTAGACGAGAATCGACGCTAGAGAAAACAAAGTACAAGGATAGAGCTATCATTAAAATACAATAGGCTGATTTTCACCATTTACCGCAATGAAGAGGCGTGTGAGAATCTCTGGTAGAAATCTAATCCAAATTGCTCTCACTACATAGTTTTATGTGGTTTCAACAGAATTGTGTACCTTGACTGATTTTACTGTAAGTTATTAGGTTAAAAAATATGTAGTGTGGAGAAATTGTGATGCAATGAATGTAAATACTAACTGTTCCTTTCCAAACGTAGCCGAGGTTGATCCAGCTAACGCGAGTAGAAACCCGCACAACTGAAACAATAAACAATAGGTTAATTAATCAATTACTAGCTGCGCCCCGAGGATTCGCTTGCATGATGATGAAAACAGATGATGATGATGATGATAAAGGTAGCTTATATGTTATTCCGGAGAATAAACTACACAAACAAACGGACACTCATACCGACAAACTTATGCATTTATAATAATAGCAACGACGATATAATAATAGTGGGATTGTTACAGTAATTAGATATGTTATATGTTTGAGCTGGTGTGTTCGCCGCTCATGGTTATGTATGAAATTGAAAGTTGTGCTACGGGCTAGAGCTATATAGCTAGATTAATCTTTGTTCTGAATGGCGTGGCCGAGTGCGGCAACCCGAGACTTACATAACCACACCGTGACCTAACATACTCGAGTTAGCAAACGCAACTCTATGAGGAAGTATATCACTATTTATTTTGGTAATCGGAAGTCTATAATTGGAGTTTAATGTTACATTAACATTTTTAACTAACTGATTCACCCGCGTGATGAAAAGCGGTGATGATGATGACGATGATGATAAAAATTAGTCTATACGCTATTCAGGGCTATTTACATTCCGTGTTTCATCCAAATCTTTTCAATCGTTTCAGCGTGAAGGAGTAACGAACATACACACACGTACCGATATACTTTCGTATTTATAATATTAGTGTGATTAATATTAGATATTAGATTAAACAAACTAAATAATACGTTTTTTTTTATACAGTCAACTGACGAGACGTGCAAGACCTTCGCCTGGTGGTAAGCGTCACGCCTGCCACTAACTGTAGCAGTGCTAGAATTGTGAACTTGCGAACACAATCCTGTGCCGCACTGCACTGCGCTCGTCACCTTGAGATATTAGATGTTAAATCTCTTCTTACCCAGTAATTTCTCTGGTAACATTGCCCTTCAAACCGGAATACAGTAATGCTTGCACACTACAGCTTGGCGGTTGAATAACTGGCAAAGTTGTGGTACTTCCCCAGGCGGACTCTGCAATAGAGTCCTACCACTACAAACCCATTAATTAAAGTCGTCCTAAACGTTACAAAACTCTTATACGAGTAGGTCCGTATAGAAGGATCAATCTCAGTAGATACAGGGGCAGATCTACGATGGATCTAAACGCGGCATGACCCAATCAGTACAAAGTTTTTTTTACTGCAGCCTAACTCGTGGTGGTCTACTCTTCAGACAATTTGTCAAATCACTTTATTGAACAGAAGTTCCTATTGGCTGAGCTGCCAGTTCTAATGTCAACCAGACTTGAAGAAGTCAGTTTTTTCTGGTACATCCGTTCACCCAGAAGACAAGACGAGACAGAAGACAAGAGAGTCAATCTTATGTCATTTGATCCACGTTAGCAGTATAAATGCCACTCACAGTCACATGTCCGTAAACTGATGTAATTTCGTGGCTTTACTTCAGTGATTGTTAGGAAAAATTAATTAAAAATAAAACCTCCAAACTCCTCGAGCTTTAAGTAATGTGCTTTCTCAAATAACAATCAATCGATTAAAACGTACAAGAAGTAACTACTTCTTATACGTTTAAATGTGTTAATTTGTGTGTTCTTTCCGTAAACACAAGCTTAGATGAAATGGAATAACCTAGGCAAAAGAACTACTTGGACTAGGGCTCAGGCACGGGCACGTACCACTCAAGTTGTTGTCACAAGCATTTACTACAGAACATCGATAGGATCTTAAACTGAACTGTTATTGGTAGAATGGCCCTTGCCAATAAGAAGGCGAGTAGCTCTCATCACAAAGTTGCATAAAAAATGGCATACATACTGAGAACGGAGTTGAATATCGAAAATATCGGGAAGATTGAGGTCAAACGCAATACAGCTAAATAAATAAAAATTACGACTATCGCCAAGTACTACAATTAAGCTGCCTGTAGATGATCTGATTTCTTTATATGGCGCAAAAAGCTTTTGGGCCAGGAGAGATAAATATTTTAATTGTTTCACAATATATTTTTATTCCATCGGAACAAAACAAAAAGATAGACCAAAGCGCGTGCTGGTTATTTTGAGTTGTTTTGTGCAATCTATCAATTATTAAATCATCAACGTACACAACAAAACGACAATACGAGAATGCGCGACCGCAACAAGCGCGAAAAAGTTGCACCTGGTTAAGTCGATTAAAATACTGTATATTTACGCGACTGAACCAAATTTTTTTTTTTCTTTTTGTACAGATTATTTATTATAATTCAGATTTACATTTGTATAAAACTTAAAATAAATATTTAAACTATATACTAAAAACTACTTATTTACAATAAAATATATTTATAAATACTTTTTTTTTTAAACCTACATTTCATTATTTACAGAACAGGTATAAGATCTAGAGACCTGCTCCCTCCCTCCCTGTCCTCTCGATCTCGATAAAATAATGATGAATACTAAAGCCCTCGTATAATACTATAAATTCAGGGAGAGTCAGCTAGTTCCGAGTTAGTTAGTCATCGATTAGAAAATAAAAAAACAATGTCAGGAAACCGGCACAATATCATATCATCATCAGCCAGAAGATCTCCACTGCTGGATAAAGAACTCCCTCTTAATAGCGAGGGGTTGCCATAATCCCCACGCTTGGCAAGCAGCTTGGGGATCGCAGAATGCTCACCATTGTTAACTGAGAGGACCCTGCTGCCCGTTCTCCACCTCCTGGGGTATATCAGGACATACAATATCATATACAGAGAAGAAATTCAATGATCATCGGTGTTAAGCTGGGAGACGTCAACTGCTGAACGAAGGCCTCCCCCTTAGACCACCACACTGTACGACAACCTGCCTTTTGCTTCCACCGGTTGCCAGCGAATTTCACAATGTCGTCGATCCATCTGTGGATCTGGGAGGACTACCTACACTGGTTACTATCGGTTGTCAGTTCTTCCATCGATGTGGCCTGCCCATTGCCACTTCAACTTGCAAACACTGAGAGCTATATCGGTAACTTTGGTTCTTTGGCGAATATCTTCGTTCCGGATTTTATCGCTAAAAGATAAGTTAAGAAATGCAATGGAGAATGTGAATTCGCCAACCCGGGCTTCCGTGGTGAAATATGACCCAATCACCATTCGAGATAAAGCCTATTCCCAGCAAAGGAATCTTAAAGGCAAATGCAGTATTCGATATACTCGTACGAAACGGTTTGATTCTACTTTCATTATTCTGCTAAACAGTGGAACGCGGTGCCCGAGTAGATGTTTCCCGAAAAGTATTATCTGGGTGTCTTCAAGTCGCGAGTGAATCGGTTTCTTCTAGGCAAGCGGGCAACTGCACCTTCGTTTTAACATCAGGCAAGCATACAAAACATTTGTGGATAATCATTTATAATCCCGGAAAAATGGACTTGCGCGTTATAAACTAGCAGTGAACTAAGAATAGTCTGTGTTCACGGAAATAACAACAGTAAACAGGAACTGAGTACTTATGCGACGCTGATCGGAAAGCTGCAATGAAAACCTACTCGTAATTTCTCCGAGAGTCTTGTGGCAATCTGGTTATTACATCTTATCGTGTCTTCTAGTAACAAATATCTTTCTAATGCTTTCAAGATTTTACCTGTTTGCTTCAAGAAGAAAGCAATGTGTATTTAATAAATTGACTAATTGTTGCGCATATTATTGTTTTACAATTAATTATACTCAACAAGTAGGTATATCCCTAGTTCAAAGATTACCAAATGAGTTCCATATGAATTGTCTGACAATAATGACTAATTTAGAAGATATTATATTTTATTTTATTATAATAATTTAATTCATGACAAGGCCCATTTACAGCCGCTTTTACTTGATAAAATGTATTTATTTCTTATTATTATTAATTTTGTGAATTGCTTAAGACATTGATTGTTTGTAACTTATTCGTTGACATGTCCAATATGTGCTTCTATGGAAATAAATAAATATGACTATGACTATGATATATGAAGCAGAAAATTAAGATTAACAGGTAACAGCTTATAGCTTAGCTTTCACTAAAGCTTACTTTGAAGAATATTTCGATCGTTAGGTCCCGTCAAAGGTTAGATTAAAGTTTTATTTCTTTAAATATATTTTTTGTGGGAAAGCATTTTTTATTTCTTTAGCTTTCCGATGGCTAGACAGACTTTTAGGGTTTCATACCGTAGACATTTTATTCGTTGCGCGTGTTAGGGTTAGCAAACTATGGAACCTTTAAAATTTTGCAGTGTTCATCCATTTACTACCGATTTTTATTCATCTAACCTACATACACTCGGTTATTAAGCAATTGAAGTCATTTGTTTTTTAAGCGAAAAGCCTCAAAATCGTCCGTCAAAAAAGTCTGTAAAAATCGAGCAACATCATTGCGATTCCACGTTCGATTCTACCCTTCCCAAGCATTTATCTAAAAAAAATATTGAAGATTGCAAATAAGTTTAGTTTCAGAAGCTATTTTTATTTGTTTAGCGGTTTAAAGGTATACCTACACTTTTTAGTTCTTGAATGAGCAAATTTTGATTATATCATAGAAAAAATTGATAAAAATATGTTATCATTCGCAGAAAGTAATATTCAATTAACGTTATTATTAATTAAATTATATATAATTAATATTTATTAAATTGTTAATTTATAGTATATTCGCGTACAAAAGATTCTCGAAATATTTCGCAATGCATATAAATTAGAATTCCTGAATTTCTGCGAACTAGTATTGCACGATTGTTCTTTTTTTAACGAAAATGCTGAATTTTACGGCACACGTAATCAAAAAACACTATAATCTTAAAAATAACCATTCGAAAATAAAAACTGCGGTTATAACTTTAAATATTTGATACTGAATTTGATGTATTAAATTTATCTCGGGCAATTTACACCGGCACTATTTCACTTTCTCGCGATATAGGTACTCACCAAGGTGTAGAAGCTCATCTTCTTCACTTCTTGTTTTTGCGGAAATTAATTCAACAACACCTCTTAACTGTTCAGACGTCGAATATTTTATGCCGCAACATCCAGCCGGAGCGGCTTTTATACTCGCGGAAAGTCCACGCAACTTCTACTCCCCTAGCAAAAAAATAAAGTACCTGGAACTTATTTAATAACCAGCTTATAGAATATTTAGGGTTCGATCCAAACAAACATTAGAAGCTAAACAAAACCCACTCATTTTTTACAAGCACGTGTTTATGAGAGAAGTTGTTTGGAAGTAAATCACTGGTGAAATAATAATATTTTCAAGGATCTTAGATAGGTACATTTTATATTTTAAAATTAGCGAGGGTGTTTTATTAGTAAAGGTGCTTGTGTCAACTTGTTAAGGCTGTAAAGTCGTTTCATTGTAGTTAATACCCCGGCACAGAACTACGAGTAGGTACTTGTAGCAGGGTCCGGTCGGTTGCATAACCTTCTTGAATGGAACCTTCCCATAACAAGCTCGGAGCGTACATACGATTCGGGGCAACGAGTGCATTTTGCACGTTCTCGAATGTGAGTAATGATTGCAATGCTATTGACTAGACTCATCAGGGATCAGTGACTAGCACTCGTATAAGGTACCCCGAAAACTTAACTTTGAATTAACCTCGTACTTATTCACGCATTTCGTTCTTACTTATATTTAAGATTTTTACAACTATGTATGCAATATTTCAAAAAAAGCTTCAAAATTAATTTAAAACGTATTAAGTTTACGCATTCTTTCTCATATTTTTTTACTTTTTTATAGTATAAAACGTATAAATATACTATAAGCTTAAAAACTAGAGTTCTACCGCGCGCCGGTAGCGGGGCAGAGCTCATGTTGTTGAAACCATGTTTTACCTTTATAATGAAAAAAGCTTGTACAATGACTATTTGTTTGTACGGAAACGATATTTCCACTACTGACTGGGCTCATAGGCATACGTAGTTCTGATAATTATTAACATTGAGCTTATGATTGGGCACAGTTGCTTTTGTAAAAATAAGGAGTACTTATACAAAAAAAAACACATATTATTCATATTTTTTGGTGTAATAAATTATCATTACAAAATGTACAAATGTTGAGAAATCTTAAAAATATATATTCTATGTTCTATCACATAGCATAACTAAGTATAATCAGCCTTTTTTAATTGTCCATTGCTGGACATAGGCCTACCTACTACTAACAGGGCGAATTGTCGATTTCGAGCGTTTTTGTTTTTAAATCACCGCCCGGAGGGAGGAAATAGTAGATTATGTACTAAGACACTTAAAAGACACTTACGGCCTTACCTAAAATAATCTCGATTCTCTTAGTCACTGCTTAAACTTCTCTGTCCTTTTCTAGCACGTGCAACTTCACGTCAGAGAGAAGATGGCAGAGCATCGTAAGCAGTGACTAACGGTTGAAAAGTTTTTTTTAAGTAAGACTGTTAAAATAAAGCAGTGTTTTACGGCGCGGGCGGCATATTGAACCCTGAGCGTAACGTTCGTGCGTGAGTCTAGAGTTATATAGAGTCCTGAGTGGAGCGAGGGGTCTGCCCAAGAGGAAGACAGGCTTTATTCCAGAGGAGCATACTCTACTTTTCACACCTTCTTCGGGGCAATAAAAAGCTAGGGCTCCGTAAATTTAAATTCACTGACAATCACAGCACCAAACACCGTCTTTTTTTCACATTCTTTGTTAACGCACCTTTTTTTTTTAGTTCTGCTTATGGTGGCCAATTCGATTTTCGAACAAACATCTTTACAATGCTTTAATGGGCATTTTTTTGTGAGAGTTTTCCACGAGTTTCCACATGAATTTGACCTTCCAAATTCAAATCACTTTATTCCTTAGGGAGTTTCATACAACTTTATATCCCCTAAGAAAGAATGCTTTACTTTACGTTGAGGTTGAATGATATGTAATAGGGTAGATGACTGATGTTTATATCGTTGAAACAAATAGCTTTGATGAAGAATTTAAGTAAATGTAGTATGTTTATTGAAAAAAATATTAAAATCGGTTAATAATGTTCTGGTATATGAGCGTTTAAAGTTGTTGGTAGAGACAACTCTGTCCCTATCCCACAAAACAAAAAATTACGTCACGCCTTACTTGCCAGAATAGAATTTATATGGCGTACAGAGAAGTGACGTCACGATTTCCTGTTTCGCTTCTCTGTCTAGCATGATATTAAAATGCTTTAAGTTGCTTATTTTTGATCAGATTTTCATTCTGCTATATTTATAGCCCACATTTTAATAAAAGATAATATAGAGATTTTAAAAAGATAGTCATCTAGCCTATTGGGCATTTAATTGTCGAGCAGGTGGTGTGAAAAGTTATTTTCCTCCCTCCGTGGAAAAGAGCTCAATTCTGCCCTGTTTTTGAGGAAATAGTAGGTCTTTTTGAATAGATGCGATAAAAATAAAATTTCTTAGTACGAAAGAACGTGATTAGTCTGTTTCAGTTCTTTGAGAAGCTATTTTTATTTATTCGCATAATGCGTTGATTAGTTTATCATAAAAATAAATGCCTTCGCAGAATTGAACATCGAGTCTAATTAAAGCGTAGCGCGTATTATAGCCTTATATTTGGAATGTTTCATAATCTCATAAAAATAAGGATGTCCGTTCGTGGTTTTTACGTAAGTTGCTAGAGGCAACGGCGAACAATCAAAAGACTAAAATAAAAAATATATCAATAGGACTACTATTCAGGCGCGTAATTTTTTCAGGTATGGTAGGTAACATGTCATGAAACAATAAACTTTTTTTTTAAATGCAACGCCTTCACCTTCTAATACCTGGATGACATCTTCATCTTTTCTAGTAATAATAATCTATTATCTATCTATATATATAAAAATCAATTGCTGTTCGTTTGTCTCACTAAAAATCGAGAACGGGTGGGCTGATTTAGCTGATTTTGGTTTTGAAATGTTTGTCGTAGTCCAGGGAATGTTTAAACGTTGAGTAGACGGCTGGACCGATTTTTATGAAATTTTATGTTCCTGGAGCAGGTCCATAGTAGCGAGGCAGAAGGCCGAGCTCTAAACGTACGAAGTAGCGGGTATCAGCTAGTTTTGATATAAAAACCAAACTACTGAACCGATTTCGATAAAATTTATGTGAGGCCCCCTCTGAAGTATTACCTACCTAAACAAAAATATTCATTAAAACCAGTTAATAATTGGCGGAGCAATCGCGTAACATACATACAAAAAAATACATACAGTCAAATTGAGAACCTCTTTTTTTGAAGTCGGTTGAAAACGAGACCCTCTCGAGAGATAATATACCTGGCCAGTACCATTTTATTAATTTATTACATTTTATATATTATGTACACCACCGACCAAATTGCATTTGCCTCCTTTAGTCCAGTCCATCCAAAGGTTGCCTGGATGAAATCGCTTAAGGTGATAAAGCACCCCTTGTACTGCCAAATAATGTACCTACCCTGATTATTTGTAAGTTGTTCTATATTTCTGGTGTGCAATAAAGTTATATTGTATTGTATTGTATTGCAGCCTTACCCAGAACTTGATGCCACAATAGTAAATGCCATTAGCAGTCACCCATTCAACGTTAATTCGAGCCTAACAGCTATTTATTTAAACCAACTAGTTAAACACGCTTCGAAATTATAGATACTTGTCAATTCAATTATTTATATACCTAATTATCATAATATAGTTATCTTTCATAAAGTTTATTGAACGAATCTCGTCGAAACAAAACAAATCAGTTCATTTTGAAGCCTCTCTATTAGCCACTGACTTACTCCGTAAAGACTGTCGTAGTGCTTGCGACCCTAGTGTTAATATGCATCAGAGCTCTGAAATGGTTTGACGGTTTTAGTTATAGAAATATAGAACAAAGAACCTGGACATTGTGTATGCATGCTACGGTAGCGCTCAGTTGTAAATACCACGCGTAGTCACCAATCCGATGATTGACCGGATCATCCGCTACACTATTGCATAAACAGAAATCCCGTCGGGCGCGCTACTACGCTTGGAGGTGCGGTGGAAATGCACGCGGACTTCATCGGAGACCCAAGCCCTCCTAGGCGCAGGCCACACAGAAATGGCATAGGGCGCGGACATTGCACGAGCGGCTTGTCATTCCATTAAAATTTCATACTAATGAATTTAAATGAATTTAAATTCATTAGTATGAAATTTTAACGTCGTGAATTTAAAATTTCATACCGATGAAGGTCGTTCGGTGTCCGCGAAATTGTGCCTTATCTCAATGTATTTAGTTTAATCTGAACGCAAGCCGTGCCATGTCCGCACCCGATGCCATTTCTGTGTGGCCTACCAGTGACGGTGATAATGGAATGGACGGGCCCAGCGCTTACAAATCGATCAAAATTAACAAGACAACACAATCAAGCATACCTAGCTAAAAGTATGCATATTACATTTGCCGTAAAATAGAGATAACGAATCTAATTACTACATGACAAAAAGAGAAAACATATACATGTATTAGAAGTTTGTATTGTCGTATCGTACGGCTCGCATGTCGTAAAGGCAGAGTATGACTGAAGCGAATGGAGAGCCGGCGCTCAACGTATAGTCTTCAAAATCGATGCGCTTATTTCCCGTCCATTCATATTATCATTGTCGCTGTGGCCTACGACCTACTCTGCCATTGACGCTTCGTCGGTGGAAAAGTAGACCCCGCCGCCGCGCCGTAGTGTTTGGTTGGACCCATGTCGTTATAAGAGTGTGTCAATTGATTGATCTTCCATTTTGCGCAGTAATAACAGTACCTACTAATTTTATGTAACACTATGACGAGCAAAAGATTGTTGATAAATACCTTAGTTATGTAGGTATGTAAGAGTCTATTGACACCAAAAAAGTTCAAGTAAGATCAATAAGTAGGTGAAGAATTCTCGCGACGTATTCTTCAGATTACATGAATGTGAAAGTAATTCTGACTCTGTCTGTTCGCCACCATTTCACGAATAAAAGACTGATAAGATTGGATGAATATCGCATGGTGGTAACACGGCCCACATTGACAATACATAGGCGTGTGTTTACATAAAATATAGACAAGAAATGGTTACATACTTAAAGACAATAAATAAATGGGGCACAGAATTGATCTTTTTAGGATCAGATAGCAGAGATGTTGCATGATTGAACACTTCGTCTCAAGCTGCGTTGCGCAGTTTCACTAGGTAATAATCAGTGCCTAAAATAGGACGATGGCAGCGGTGCTTAGGGCGGCTCACAGCGCGCAGACCCTGGGTGGGCGCAAACATTGAAGCCTGGCCTGGCCTGGTTGCCTGGAAGAGATTGCTTTTAGCAATAAGGCCGCCCCTTGAACCAATATTTCAGTTTATTAAATTATTTCTGTGTATTTCTTGGTGTGAACAATAAAGAGTTAATCAATCAATCAGAGTAGTAAGTCCCAAGTTTGTTTTTTTTTTGTTTTCAAGGGCGCAGAAGCTCGCGCCGGGCGCATAAAAGGCTATTTACGGCACTTTATGATAAAAAAGAAGCCTATATATTATTCCGTAAAATAAACTGCATTCCGAGCAAAGATAATATCAATTCCGAGTTTCATGCAAATCTGTTTAGCTGTTTTGGCGTGAAAAGTGTGTGAAACGAGTGAATATTAGTAGGTATACAGTGAAATATACAGGTTAAGTAATGCTTGTATTAATAGGCGAATTGGCGACATAATAAATGAAAATAGTATCTAAGTACGTAGTTAGCTTATACCAATCGTGGACGAATTAGGTACATGTACAGAAATATAGTTTATCCATGTTAGGTTTAATTAAGTAAACGTTATAAGTCATATAATTAACTAGGTACTTAAATAAATTCATACAGGCCGAAAGGTCAGTGCTAGTGTCAGATTGTGTGCTTCCCGAATAAAGGCCTTTGACGGTACGATCTACGACCACTGAAGAGAGGGCTTTCGGTATTCTGTGGGTATAATTATATATATATTTTTTGTTTATTAGACCACAAAACTGGGTGAACATGGCCACTAATTTAGAAAGAAAAAAAACTAACGAGCACATTCACCCTTCTAGATGTAGTCCTAACATTCATCTTACAACATACAATATTTACATACATTGGGTAAGACGGTTGTTGTTATAGAAATATAAACAAAAGCCGGGACCGAAAATTTTACGTGTCATCTTACCTAAGACAGCACCCACCTGACCATCTGCACATCATTATCCGGACACGCGTGAAAATTCTAGCGTGTCCAGATGAAGAAATAATAATACGCTTTTTAGAAAAAAATACAACCGACTTCAACTTCTAATACTATTTCTATTTCATTCTTTTTTTTCATTTTCTTATTCTAGCTTTATCACTTTCCCGCGCGGGGAAAGACGAAATAGTCCTTGGCGCGTGCTACGGCCTAGAGGACATCTTCATATTTTCTAGTCATTTTGATTTAAAACCCAAACTGTTCAGTAGTTCGATTTCGATAAAATTTATATGGACCACCTCTGAAGTATTACCTACCAATCAAAAAAAGAATCAATAATATCAGTTCATCATTCAGGCGAATTGATAACCTCCATTTTTGAAGTCGGTTGAAAAGTGATACCAATTTTGTGTTTCTGTCAACTGGACACGGGTGTGTCGAGTTGGTGAATAACCCTTATAAATAGTCTTATAAGCAAAAACGCTAAGCTTATAAGCTTTCTTCAGAAAATAAGATAATTTTAAATGTTTTACTTTACTTGAATGCTAGACTTCCGTAATTTCCGAACAGGCATGTATTATGCAGTCGATTATGAGGCAGAGTCGGCGAGACAGTCCGGAACCGGGCAAACCAGTTGATGATTGCTATACAGTGGATATGTAGCAGCCGAATTGTAGAATACGCCGTATTATTTAATGGCTAGATATTTTACAAAACTGAGCCGTTTTGTGATACGGCGTAATAACGTTTAGCTGAATTGTATTAGGGGTGAAAGAAAGTCCGCCGCATTGCATGCGTGGTTCGCGTTTTACGGCAGTTGTCAGGATCCGCTGTTTTGACAGTCTTTAGAAATTTTCGACTATCGCGGTGTTTTCGCTCTTTGATAACCTAAGTGTTCCTTTTTTGTTTTCTTAAAACATTATGTTCGCCGGTTACTTACATACCAAGTTCACCTTTTTAAAATAATGTTTTTGTTTTTACTAAATACTTAATTATTTTGATAATAAGGTATTAAGTATAACCATTTTGCGATTTATACAACTTGATTACAATATTTACAATGCGGCAAAATGTAAGCCGCCGTATTGTAGAACGTATCGCAATGACAATCCGGCTAAACGTTAATCCGCCGTAATAAAAAACGGCTCAGTTTTATATAATGAGTCGCCATTTTATGATACGGCGAATTCTATAACTTCACTGCGGCAGATAAATCTTGCTACATTAGATATTATCGTATCTTTCTCTCTCCGTACAAAGTGGCTTGCGATTGGAAGTCAAAACTTAGCTTCCGACATCATCTCATGAATTCATCATCATCAAAGCACGCCACTCAATCGATCTTTGGCTTTTCGCTTCCAGTCACTGCCTTATGTACCTATATCGTAATTCCGCCGAACTTCAGGGGGCCATGTCTCAGTAGTCCGATTAATTAGTCCGACAATCGAACTTATGACACTTGTATGTCTCAGCAGTTCGATGCTACCAAAGAATCGGACTACTAAGACCATTGGTGTCCTACTTTCGGTATCCTAGATCATTAGAAAAGCTACAAGCTACCACGACAAACCAAGCAAGCACTTGTCTACCTTCAGAGCTGTAGGGCGTGGGTTCTACCAGGACAAAAATGTATGTGAAAAAATTTAAGTATGTATTCAGAAAAAAAAGTTGTATAAAAGTATTCTATCAGCTATCTGGTTTCCATTGTACAAGTTAAACAAGTTAAAGTTACACGTTAAATTGTTGGTCCCGGTTGTTTGTTCTAGTTTCTACAACAACAACCGTCAGCCATGTCAGAGGCCTTCGTGCGGCACATTAACCCTGACACTAGGGCTGGCCACTCAGCCTATACGAACTGACTGACTGCATTGTACAAGCTTTGCTTAGTTTGGGGCTAGATGGCGCTTTATGAAAAATTTCCACCAATATTTATTTTATTTATTTTATGAAGCCGTAGTCTAGAAGGGATGCTTTGAAGCATTATGATGGCCACTGAAATCACCTGTCCGCTTTAATTTATCATAGTTTCTATCTTATGAAGCTTCGTCCGTTTAACTTATATGTTCTATCATCGTGTATATAACTCTTTAAAGCATAGCAGTATAGTGTGCTTACGGAGAGCGTTGACCTAGTGTAGACCTACTTTTAACAAAACGATATTTTGCCATTTATAGGGTACCGTACCAGGATAAAAAGAAACGTTGTGGCCTCGATACCCGTCTTTGTGTGTGTCATTTTTCATTTTCAACCTTGAATGTTGTATTTCTAGCCATGTGTAGCATTAAATAGTATTTGATTAAACGTTATGACTAATATGACATACAATCACATTTATAATTTATTATTAGGTACTTTTATTTATTTATACTAAGTAATCGAATTTAACTACTAAGATGATTGCCCCAAAAAAGCAAGTATTCTGATATGACATTGACAATTTGTTAAGCCGTATTAAGTATCTATAAACTTACTTACTTACTTCACATCACACATCAACAGTCGGAAGAAGTCCACTGCTGGACGAAGGCGTCTCCCGTAATATGGAGGGGTTGCCATAATCCCCACGCTTGGCAGGCGGCTTGCGGATCGCAGAATGTCCTCCACCGTTAATTAAGAGGACGCTGCTGCCCGTCCTCCGGCAGTTCTGGATGCAGGTTTAGGACATCCCCAGGTCCACTTACTTCTGTCAATAAATGATTCTGATTCTGTGAAGATCGAAGATTTTCAAGCTAATAAATCTTATCTATATATATATATACCTACCCTACTAGGTATCCTACTAGGTAGGTAGGGTATTATTTTACATCCATGAGACTTGTTGTCCTTCTGGATTGTTTGTACATAATTTCAAAGAAATTGTTTTAAAGTTAGAAAATGTAGAAATTTTAATAAATTGTAGTTTAACAAATTTTGTGTCGGGTTGGTATGTTCAATTGATCATAAAATGACTAAGCGATTAGTGTATGTATAAGTGTGTATGAGCGTAATTAGAAATTATGTGTGTGCTATTAATTGTCTTAAAAATCATATTTAGTTAAATAGCACAAATCTTGTAGGACTAGTAGAGAAAAGTTTCCCATTAGTCCTTCCATAGAATTGTTTGGTAGAACTAGTAGGAACGAACCATATTCGACCGGAAGGTACGGAACTCTCGAAGAGCGAGTTTGATTACGTAGTATTACTATTTATTCTCTGGGCTGTCTCACGCTTTACAGATTACATAAGATCTAATTGTCTTTACTACAACTGGTTTAAGCATTTAATAATATATTATGTATACTTTATGTGATGTTACGCGGAAAGTAGCAGTGGTAGTCTGGAAACACCCTGAAACGAATAACAAATAAATAATTTATGTTTAGGCTGAGTGGGCAACTTTAGTGTCAGAATTAATGTGCCGCCAGAATTATCTGCCATGGCTTGACGGTTGTTGTTATAGAAATGCGTAATAACAACAAAGAACAAACAATAAAATTATACGTGTCATCCGAGCGCTCAGATATACTCGTAAATGCCACTCACGGTCACCCATCCGAGACTGTCCGGATCGTCCGTTGCTTTAACGGCGCTATTCCACTGCGTCACACGTGGTGCACGCTACTCACGCCCACGTTAGCTGCAAGGATCTATAATCACGTGAGTCTACGTTTCCACTGAAGCACATTGAATGTATACGGCTAAGACGGCTAACCTACGCAAGGGTGCGTGGCTTGATGGCGTTGGTTCTTTGGCGAATATCCTCGTTCCGGATTCTATCGCGCAAAGTACGAGGGCTACACTAAAAGTATCGGGAATGGAATATTTCCACTGTTTCTGTCATATTAAAATCTTTTTAATTGAAAACTCCTTGGTTTTAAAAATCGAATACCATTTATTTATTTAAAAAAATATTCTCGGTCTTGTCACAAGGTTTTGTCAAACTTGTTTAGTCGTTGAGAAAATGGAATTGACTCGAGAAAATTCAAGAGCGATGATTTATTATGACTTTCGAAGTGGTTTAACACAAAAACAGTGTGTTGACCGGATGATTTCTGCATTTGGTGATAAAGCCCCATCCAAAACCACAATTTATCGCTGGTTTGCTGAATTTCAACGTGGACGTGTCAAGCTCAGTGATGATCCCCGTCAAGGTCGTCCAAAAACTGCAGTCACCCAAGAAAACGTTGATGCTGTGCGTAAGCTGATTGAGGAAGATCGACATGTGACATACCGCGAAATTCAGGCAACTTTAGACATTGGCATGAGTCAAATACAAATAATCTTGCATGAAAAATTAGGTGTAAAAAAGTTGTTTTCCCGATGGATACCGCATTCGCTCTGTGAAGAGCAAAAAGCGGCTCGCGTTACTTGGTGCGTCAGAACTCTCGAAAGATTCCACGCAGGATCCTCAAATGCTGTATACAACATCGTATCAGGTGACGAATCCTGGATATACGCGTACGAACCCGAAACAAAAAACCAGTCACGAGTTTGGGTGTTCGAAAATGAGTTAAAGCCAACAAAAATTGTTCGTTCACGGAGTGTTGCAAAAAAAATGGTGGCCACGTTTGTCTCCAAAACCGGCCATGTTACGACTATTCCTCTTGAGGGACAAAGAACGGTTAATGCAGAATGGTATGCTAGCATTTGTTTGCCACAGGTCGTTTCTGAACTCCGTAAAGAGAACTGCAACCGCCGCATCATCCTCCATCACGACAATGCGAGTTCTCACACCGCGCACAGAACAAAAGAGTTTTTAGAGCAAGAAAACATAGAATTATTGGACCATCCGCCGTACAGCCCCGACCTAAGCCCTAATGATTTCTATACTTTCCCTAAAATAAAGAATAAATTGCGTGGACAGAGATTTTCATCACCTGAAGAAGCTGTGGACGCCTACAAAACGGCCATTTTGGAGACCCCAACTTCCGAATGGAATGGTTGCTTCAATGATTGGTTCCATCGTATGGAAAAATGTGTCAAATTTCGCGGAGAATACTTCGAAAAGCAATAAATATATTTTTAAATAGTAATGTTGTGTCACTTCCTTGATTCCCGAAATTTTCAGTGCCGCCCTCGTAACTCCGAGCATTTCATATATAGAAGCTAAGCCAACTTGCGTAGCATGGCCCTACATGGCTGGCGGTGCCGCGTGGAGCAGTGACTAAAATATTTGAAACACGTGTAGAGCGCTACTGTGAAGTTTACAATAGAGGCATTTTTTATCACTTTATTTGACGTATGTCCCATTGCACAAGAATTTATTTACAGAGTACCTAACGAAAATACGCCAGTTAATTAAATTAAATAATTAAATAGCAGACGGTTAATTAGTATGACAAATATGGTATGAATTGGAAAAATCTGTTTTTATAGTAAAACTTAATTCAATTCAAGTACATTGGTATGGTAGCATCTACACTGTACATAAGTAAATATTAGTAGTTATAATAATATGTTATGTATATGGACTCGCTTATATTTATTACATTGATGGGCATTACTTTGTATTTTAAATACTTTTTGACAGGATGACTTTAGGGGGAGAAAGGGCGGATGAAACTTTTTATGGAAAGTACTTTGTTTTGGAAGATATAGTGAAGAAAATTGGTAAATACCAATCCAAACTCCAAATGGATCCAACAGGATAGATTGTATATTCATAAAGTAAGACTTTTTAAAACAGCGGTATGGATGATTTTATTTGGAGCGTGGCATGTATTTCTTTCGTACGCGGACTGAGTCGCAGGCCTGTCAGGGCGACCTCTAGTCTATTATAATTAGGAAATCGAAGCGAAGGAATACACAAATAAACATTTTCGGCCTAATGTAGACTCAGAATGCAGACTTTACATGTAACCTGAAAAACTTACCTAAAATTAGACAGACGAATGTATAAATAACAATGTTATTTATTGTATATTTTTATCCTTGTCATATGTCTGCACAGTAAAAAAATATCAGTTTTCTTAATCCAGTTTTAGTGGGAACGCTGACCTTAAGTGACCTACTGCTATTTCATAAACCAAATGGTCAATTTGACTACGAGGAAATAGAAGTGCGCATGTTAAGCCTATAGACTGTCTTACAGGACAATAATGTACCTAACTGGTCTTACAATCGCAGTCAGCACGTAGTATTGCATCGCAAACTGGTAATTCTGTTCTAACCAACACACACGGTTGGAATAGCAAATTGATGCTTAAGCCAAAGATAAAGTGATAAAGAGTTTTATGCTTTCTTTGTATTTGCATATAGGTAGAGCGTTTACTTTATCTATAGTGCAAAATCGTTTATTTGTTACTCGATCTTCTACTCAATCATTTTTTTTATTTAATTATAGGTTCGCGTTAGACCGCTAACTCGACGAAGATGCGGCCTACCGCGAAGTGCATTCCACTGTTTAGAAGTTCGCACAATAAAAGTGAAATCAAACTGTTTCGTTCGTGGTTTTGGAATATCAACCGTGAAACGATGATTATAATAATTCTAATTGCTAAAAGAGATCCAACGTACGTCAACCAACAAGATCGACCCATTTCGGCATGAGAAGACAAAAGAGAGAAGTTATATTCCTCTATTACTCGTATGCTTCCGCAAATCTGCTTATGTCTGCTGCAATAATGCTTTGATTATTTATACCCAGCCAGAGAGCTAGATCCTCCAAGGAATAATGGTGTATAATCACTGAATCTAATCTAATATGACCTCTGAATTGTTTACTCAACAGAGCGTACACATTAAATCCTTTGACATCAAGTCATGGCATTAATAGTGATAGGTTGTACCAGGTCCGTGGTTTGCATTGGTATTTTGATTTTTGAAATTTGTGCGATCATTTTGGCCTAGTGGCCAATACGATATAGAATAGAATATCATTTATTAATAGGTGGAATTTCAAAAGCTTATTAAGTATAATTAAATTGTAAACGATGAGCATCACACCATATCTCGTATATTATTTGCTTTTTTCAACTCGCAGCGTAAAACCAATTCTTGTAGATGTCAAAAGTTGATGAAGCGTAGGTACCATGTGACAATTATGTTTTTACATTTAACTTTTGCTAAATCCGAGATATAGAAAAATACGGCTTGGGATCGCAGGTTTCTCACCACCGTCATAGATTAAGTATACTAGCATACTAAACTTAATGTATGACGGTGGTGAGCAATCTGCAGCAGCGTTTCTACGCTACTGCTGCTACCCATCCTGCGATGGTTCTGGATGCAGTTTTAGGACATACCCTGGTCCAGGTCCAGGTTTTATTTTAATTTTAATTTTATTGTTTTAGACTGCCTATAGCTCAGTTGATAGTATGACTGCCTTCAGAGCTGTAGGGGGTGGGTTCGATCCCCACGCAGGGCAAATTTATTTATGTGACGAACATGAGTTTTTGTTCTGTGTCTGGGTGTAGTATGTATTATAAGTAAATATTTACAAAAAAATATTCAGCTAACTGGTTTCCATATTACAAGCTTTGCTTGGTTTGGTGCTGGATGGCGGTGTGTCAAATGAACACCAATTTTTTTTTATTCGTATAAAACTGACCCTATTGATCTAAGATTTTATAAGCGTGTGTGGTACCTACCCATGAGAACTCCGAGGAGAAGTTTTGTGGAACAAGTAAAGGAGAGGGCCAAAGTTATATCGTACAATGAGGTCAGTGTACTGGCTGAAGATTGAGAAAGATGGAAAAAAAACCCCCGACAAGAGCCAGGCTCTTAAATAAATGATGTATGGTTCTGGACTATCTAATGGCAAACAGCAGACCCCACGATTTGAGGGCCTCGTTTACTCACTTGGTAAGTTAAATAGACAAATGAAAAAAATAAAAACTTGCATACTCCATACACCGGTTCAGAGTTGCAACTTTCGAAAACTTGTATCTACTTGAATGAAACTACTTACCTCTTATTTTTTATTGTTTCTAGTAAGTCAGCCGTGGTCGACTCGAACCAAATCCTCAGGACTGTAAATGTACCTACACAAACCAGATAGTTAATACCTACTACTACGAGAGTCTCATTCAGTAATCTTACTTATGAAACCAGCCATAAATAAACAAAGAACGTTACGGATCGGCGATAGCGCGACACGCGAGAAAACAATGCGTGGAGTTATTATGCAAATTAACATTCAAAGTAAGAGGACATGGTATTAATAGCATTTATTATTGAGGGTAACATTGTTAAAGTTTGGCAAAGATCTCGATACTAAAACCATTGGCAATATTGTAGATCACGACAGTATATTAAATTCATCCAAAGAATTCATCCTTTATTTATGTACCCAGTCAGCTGACTCCTCCAAGAATTCCTATCTTCCTCTGAAGTCTTCTGACAGGTTGCTAGTATTAAGCGTTGAAAGAAGTTAAATTCAAAGGTTTAAGGCTTGTATTTACCAAATTTGCCCCTCGCAAAATCAAATTTATTTAGTTAAATTACTATATTTAAAGCCCAAAAATACAAAATGTTACAGAAGAACATCCGTCTTAGTAACTTCTGTGGATGAAAACACGATTGATTATACTTTCCTCGATAGAAAAAAATAACGAAACAGTGTCTATTTTTAAATTATTTTCAGTTTTATGTCCTAATTACAGCACATAGTCACATTAAAAAAATATGTATTATAAGTTAATAGTATTTTGGAGAGCATTCTGTGGTTCAAAAGTTATTAATTTCTATACTTTTCAAGTAATCTGAGAAAATCTTCAAAAATCGAAATTTGACACGCACGAATCTGCGTAACCGCCATATTTTTGCTCCGCTAAATGTGACTCTACCTGATACAGCTTTAGACTAATGATTGATCTCATTAAAAAATGTGCTTGAAACGTGGAATAACCCGGCCTTAAATAAATTCAAAGAAATTTGTTACTCATCCGGAAAACTAATTCAATTAAAATTTTGGGGGGATTCCATTGGTAATATACCTGTAACAAATTAGAAATAGAATAAATTGTATTTCCTAGAATGCTAATACCAGGTGCAAGTCATTGCCCAATGGTAATACCACCCATTTCCCTGAACGAGGTAAGGACCTACACAAAAAGATTTCCAATCCGAGAAAAAAAGCTCTATCGATTGAAGCGACGTTCAGCTAGTTGAATTAGTTTAATTAATTCTGGCCTTTACTGCTGATTCGCATAGCCTGCAATATCTCGTCATTAAAATAATAATTAGGTAGGTAGGTACATCTATAATGCGAGCGCCGATTACGTCGTACGTTCACTTTTATTTTTAAAGTGGATATTTCCGGTGAGATTGTGTAACGTTGCCCTATAGCCCAGATGGGTGACCCATGTAATTGTAATGTCATCATCATCATCAGCCAGAAAATTACCACTGATACTGAGTTTCTCCAACAAGCCAGTAGTAAAACACCAAGTTTCAGTTCCATATGTCATCACTGGCAGGGTGTTTGACTAATATTGGGAAATTGTTCTTACTATATTTAATGCACACCACATCAATATTTCCTTGAGATCTGTCGTATTTTCGGTAAAAATCGATGTGAAAGTTTGAATGAGAAAATACGCGCCATAACGCGATTTGGATCACTTGACATATCAGACGTCACACCAAAGTAAACAACAAGCGAAAGAAAGCGATCAAGGCATAGATCTAGTAAAAGAAGGGGTTTATGTAAGAAATATCTGTGGTAACTACCATGAAAATAGCTTTATTTCATATTTATTTATTTACATATTTATTATTTCACTGTCATCGTGATGAAAATGCACGTTAGATCTCTTTGTTTACTTCGGTGTGACGTCACAAAAGTTGCCACCAAGCACAGTGTTTCGCATCACGTGAACAAACTTCAAAATAAATTTATTTTATTTTCGTTTTTTTTGCTGAAAATAAACTTATTTTAGTCTAAAAATAAATGGATATATTCTTATTTACGCTGCAATTTATTAGGATTATATCAATTTGTAGCATATTTTCAATAGAGTCAAATATCCTATTGCAATCCACCACGCTATAGTCCAGTGCGCGCTAGCGGACTCACATCTAAACGTCTTTATGTACCAAATTTTTCTTTTGAAATTATTAATGTGACTTTTGTCGGTGATATGGAGAGCCAGTGATACCTACTTGTCATTTCCAGGATCCGTACGTAAATCCCAAATTACCTGCTGGGATCGAAGTCTCACTATGATGAGGCGCGTCTTACTGGGCATTAGAAAAACGATAATTAATGAGGTAGTTACTTACTGTGTAGGTAGGGACGTACTAAAATATGGTACATGAGAGGGAAAAAGCTGAATATAGTCGTTCATTAGTCTAAGAATATAGTTATAGGAATCATAATCATGTACTGTTCATAGGTTTACTCGTGTCTATGCAGGTAGGTACTCTCACAGCTTATATATAATAATCCTTATTCCCGTATTTCCAGTATTCATGTTTTCCGGAAAAGCCCCATTAGCGCCCACACTTGCCAAATTTCATCAAGATTTTGCCATTTTGGCCAGTTGGTTATTTGAGAGGGAAATCCGACCTCCGAGGTTATTTGTGAAAAACAAAATTATGTCGAGTATTTATTGTCTAGACAAACCTGCAGCGCGAGTGCCGTTCTATGTCGCTAAATTTGACGTGTCAGTATAGCAGATTTCTATAGACGATTTTGAGAATTTATTATTAATATCGATTTAAATGTCAAATATTTGATTTAGATGTCAAATTGACGATCGGTACTCGTGTTGGTTTTTAGACAATAGAATAAATATTGATTGCTAGATTTTAAGATTCGTTCTCTGGATTCGTTAAACACTTTTATTTTATTAAATAAAAAATAAAATAAAAGTGTTGAGTGAAAATGTAGTAGTTTTAATATATATATATATATACCATGCTATTTTCATTAGTATGAAGGTTTTAACTTCTTAAAGCACTGATGTTCATTCTAAAGAGAGATCCTTATTTATGACATTTTACTAAAATGAAAAAAAAAGCTGACATGACTTGCCAAATTGGTCAAAATCAAAATCCAATCAAAATTGATAATAAGTGCCATATTTCATGACTAAAGTTTCAGGGTTATTTTTATCGAAGCTCCGTGAAGTACCTAGATGATAGTTATGTTGGTAAATGTATCCACTTTGATAGAGAAAAAGTAGATAAGTAGGTCCCTACACGTAAAGTACAAACAGAAAATATTATTATGTATAATGGAATCGAACCCAATCTCTATTTTCAATGCAATGAAACGAGACATAACTCGAGATATAATAAACAACAATCCCAATACACTAACCGAAATCATTATACGGATCGTTTTATTATCAGTAGTGTGCATAATGCATGCAAACCTGCACCCCCATGTCCAGTATATGACGGAAGCACAGCTGCTGCAGGACTATAAGAGACCCAGAAGAGATTCCTTTACACCTCCGTGGATTATGATACTGCTTATCCTCTGTGTGCCCGTAGTAACTTTCGTGATACCTTACTTGAACGCGAGAAACTACGCAGATACGATTCAGGCGCTCCTAGGATGGAGTCTCGCTTGCGCCATCACAGCTTTCCTGACCGAAACGGGGAAATTGATCGTCGGTAGGCCGCGACCGGACTTCTTTTACCGTTGCTTCCCCAACGAGAAGGTGACGAAGGATCTTCGCTGCACGGGGAACTTGAAGGACATAATAGAAGGACGGAAGTCCTTCCCGAGCGGACACAGTAGTTTTTCTTTTTGTTCCCTAGGATTTGTGAGTGTGTGGTTGTGTGGGAAGCTGGGGGTGCTGTCAAGAAGCCGCGGGCACGGATTGAGGATAGTCGCGTGCTTAGCGCCGCTGGTCACGGCTGCAGTGGTCGCGATGAGCAGATGCTGCGACCACCATCACCACTGGGAAGACGTCATAGCCGGGTCCATCATCGGGTTCACGTCGTCGTACTTCTGCTACCGGCAGTATTACCACCCGCTGGACTCCGAGGAATCAGGCACGCCATACTTGTCGGACACGGATCAAATTTGGTTCGACTCTGTATCTGAAGCAGAGTGCTGCACTAGAGATTTGGATACCGAAAGTATAAAATATGATAAGGACAAAGAAATATAACTGATTTGAACGAACCTTACTGTTTTTTTGTTAAGGTCCTCACAGCTGTTACGTACAATAACGATGCGTTGTATACTGTAACATTCAGACATTTTGGACAACGGTGTAACATTCTGTAACACCACCATTCCCAAAGTGTATTCCGTGGGGGTTCCGTAAGGCCTCTGCCAAGTTTTACTATGAAAACTAACATGGACAAGTGTACTATGATAATATTTTTTGGAAGAAAAAAAACAACCGACTTCAAATTCGAGTTATTTTGATTTATTCCAGTAATTTTAACTTAAAAACCAAACTACAATACCGATTTCGATAAAATCCATATGGGACCACCTGTGAAGTACCTCTCACCAACATATCGTCGTTGCTATAGCACCTACCAAACAAAAAAATTATCATCAAAATCAATTCATAATTTTATTGGCATACTTAACATACTTACATACAAAAAAACATACGTCGAATTGAGAATCAAGTTTTTTGAAGACAGTTGAAAAGTAACATGGTTTTTATATCTACAGCAAATATAAAGCAAAACAATAATATGGAATCAATAGAGCTTCTTAAATTTTCTTCATTATTTTACAGTGCAATACATTTTATTTAAAGTACCTACTACCAATTCTCATTAAAGAACGTGGTCGTGGCAAGGGGGGCAGTCCTACTCCTACCTCATCTAAACATAAACCGGAAAGCTCCGATGTAAACAGTCCGAAGTCCGAAGTATACGGTGCGGGGTAATGAGTGGATAACCTTATCCAAGTGAGGTCGCAGATTTATATCCAGGTTCACACCAAAGAGCTCTTTGGAAATTATGTACGGATATTAGTACCACTGGCTTTTAAGTGAAGGAAAACAGCGTGAGCAAACCTGCATACGTCCGGAGAAGAAATTCGATGGCTAATTAGTGTGAATCCACCATCACGCAAAGGGGTCAGCGTAATGAATACCTACAGCCCAGTCGCTCATTGGGTGTAGGCCTATGTCTGTATAATGGACTATTGAAAAGGCTGATTATGGAATTTTTCATAGCAAAATAAAAACAAAATATTTGGCTTCACATTATACAACGTTTAACAAAAAGGTGTTATAATGTGATATGTGTATGTACTCATCATTATGAACAACTTTTACCAGGGAGGTGTCACTCCGCAGTTTGGGTATGTTCGGCCGGCGCTCCGTCCCGGGTGAACAATGCAAGGCAGAAGTCAGTCGCCGCCCGCACGCTAGCCTCGTCGCACGTAACTAAGCATACGTGACAGAAAGAGAGCGGTATATCTAGGTGAATATAGCGAGCGGTATGCAGCGCTGTGCGAGTTGAATTGCTACTTTATTGCCTAGTAGATAGAGTCCTTATTTATTTCAATTCCTTTGCGGAGCGCGTTAACTTTCTATTATTTATTCTGTGCTTTTACTATGGGGCCAACCTAAGAGTAGGGCCTTCGCTTTTCTGTGGGGCCAACCCTGAAATCGAAACTGAATCTCGATTACGGGTTGATCCTGTAGTAAAGGTTATTCATAATGATGAGTACATACATACCCTTCAGTATTATCACACTATTTGTTACACGTACATTGTATATTTACGAAACATTACGTTTTAAGGACCGTAATGTTTCTTAAGAAATATAAATGTAAGAAGGTCATAAGTGTCATCGTATGTGACCAACATTAGATACGTAATAATACGTATAACTAACCTACTTTCACAGCCAATTCATATACAGAGTGATGGTTTTGTAGACCGCATCCTTTCAGGGCATGCTAAGCATGCTAAGCAAGCACGTCTTGGATTATTTTAACTTGAAAGTGTTATATTTACTCACTCATCATCCCGAAAACGTCCACTGCTGGACGAAGGCCTCCCCTTTAATAGGGAGGGGTTGCCATAATCCCCACGCTTGGCAGGCGGCTTGGGGATCGCAGTGTTAGTGATATATTGGTTCAGCGAAATTAAATGGTTTCCGTCTTTTATGCATAAAACACTAAAAAGTATTTCAAACCTATTTTAGTTAAAAAGTGTTATGTCTTCTTTTTTCAAACTACAATCGTAATTCTAATAAAATAAATTTGACAAAACACTAACTAAAATAGGTTTAAAATACGTTTTAGTGTTTTATGCATATGACGATGCCGGAATGATGACTATTGATCTGAACGATAGTATCTATAACCAACGACGATTTGTGTATATCGTCGTTGGTATAACGTTAGATGTTAGAAGGATAGTTAAAGTTTGTTTTTTAATAGTACATTATGATACAAGTGTGCTATGTTGGTCATTACACTAGAGGCGGTATTATGCGCGCGAGCCGTAGGCGATAAGGAAGCCGAGTGTGTGTTGAAACAGCACAAGAGTTTCATACGACTGTTTTCGTCACACTTGCGAGGAAAAAACAATTTTCTTTTTGATAATAATCAACCACACAGCGAAAACGTTAACAAACAATTGCGGAAAATGGCGCCCAAATCAGTAATGCGCGCGCAGGTGGACATTTACTTCAGCGGCATAAGAACTCTTTGTTGGTATTACAAAAAAACTTAGTATTACCCGGCTATATTAAGAGTGCTTCGTATACGTACGTCTAATTGCAGTCACGTACAAACTTGACTTTACCGGGTTATACCTATTATAGCACCATGTGCCGTAATGTAAAGTAAAAAGCACACGTGCGTAATAGCTTGGATTATGAGCCTAAAACCGATGCAATAAGATCCACTTTACGAGCAAGTGAGATGAAAAAGTAGATTAAGTATTTTGTATAATTTTGCAGTTTCAGCTTAATTGACCGGCAATACCCTGCCTTACCCTAATTATATTCTGAAAGCTACACTGTTTAAATACTACATAATATGCGGCGGTGCTGTCATCTCGGCATTCATTAGCTTGGTCCCTATGTATAGGATAACTAAAGACTAGAAAAACGAACAGAACTAAGTAAATGATATAATTTATTTCATTCTTCTGTCTACCATTAGAAACCAGTAATAACGAGTACATGCATTATAAGGTATTTAGTTCCAGATCGCACCTGTAAACAATTACAAAAATATTGACAATATATAGTGTGTATAGGTTGGCAAAAAGAAATAGAAAAGAATAGGGGCGCTAAATACTAGTAACCCTAGAGTACGTCAGAGGAAGATGATTGGATGAATTAACACCGGACGTGATAATCTACAGTACTACCAGGAGAGAAAGAAAAGTCTCAAAAGTTTTTTGCCAAGCTATACTTATACACAAAGTCAGCTATATACAGATTAACCCGAAAGATAAACTTACTATAAATTCCAACAAATAATAAAAATGTAACCGTAATGCGATGGAAGCCCTTTTTTGACAAACTGTGAGGTGCGACTTATTATAGAGGCACTAACGACGCATCCACTTATCTAGTTCCCCAGGAACAAACTTCATATATTATTGGTCACTGAAGCGCATCTGTGGAACAAGATACAGTCAACTGTACTCTGTTCATTATGTTCGCTTTTCGACAAGTTTACGACATAACATTGTAAAACGTCTAGCAAATTAAAATCAGTACAAATCAATACGTTTGAACTAGCATTGCCTTTTTACATGGTTACGTCAACAGTTAATATAACCTTGTAAGGAGGTGATGCTTGATCAAACGAATTTATTTATAAGGGATATAATTTGCTACATGCTTCACAAAGTCATTTCGTAAACTTTTTATGAACTGTCAAAAAGCAATTAACTTAATGGACTCAGTTAATGAGACGAATTAGTTCCATGTGTAGATGGGTATCTATCAAGTTAGTGATATTTCTTTAAATCGAATTCTAGCTGATTTCGATTTCTAAATTCACGCATATCGGATTCGAGACATATCATATAGTTTGGCAAATAGGATGTTAGTAAACGATGCTATGCTCTAACAGTCTTACTTAAAAAAACTTTTCTACCTTAGTCACTGCTTAAAGTTCTCTGTCCTTTTCTAGCACGTGCAACTTCACGTCAGAGAGAAGATGGCAGAGCATCTTAAGCAGTGACTAACGGTTGAGAAGTTTTTTTAAGTAAGGCCGTAAATGTTTTAAGTTTTCAGATCTAAAACGATATTTACATATTGCTCACCACATGACGTATACCAAATTACGTGTCAATCGTTTTATTACTTCAGATCACTCGTTCATATTGTGCCTATTACTGGAAAATGAGAAATCATTATAATAACCAAAGTTAATTTAAAAAAACTGTCGTCGGTCCACCTAGTGGGAGGCTTACCTATGCTGCGTCTTCCGGAAACAAACGAAATATAGTTGAATTTTAGTAATTTTTGACTATGATAGTCTGATTATGATGGAAAAAAAGCTGTTATTGTCGTCTAGATATATAACCTAAAGCTCCATTAAAGACAGACTCAACTCACTCAACTGTTATTGAGTGAGTTAGCAAATAATAATTAAATATTTATTTATTCAGATAAATGAATAAATAATAATTAAACATTTATTTAATCAGCAAAAAGAATAAATAATAATGACATGACCAAGGGCGGATCCAGGGGGGGGGGGGTCATGGGGGTCATGACCCCCCCTGGGCTGGGTGTAGGTCGACTACTGATATTTTTTCTAGTTGTCTGAATTGGAGCCTGTCCTAATTAGACCTCGACTCGACTACATGACCCTTGACTTAAAGCTGGATCCGTCCTTGGACATGAAAAAAGTGACTACAATTTTAGATTCGTTTAATTTAGTTTATAAGATGATCAGAATATATATACTTTATTGTATTGATGGTATTATTCTTAGTAATATTATTAATAGTATTACTGAATTATTAACCTTTTGATCGCCAAAGTCAATACGTGACAATAGGCTAGATGACTGGTTTTTTTAAATTGTCCTATTAAAATGTGGCCCATCAATATAGCTGATTAATGAAAAGAAAATGAAAATCAGATCAAAAATAAGCAACTTATAAGCATTTTAATATCATGCTAGACAGAGAGGCGAAACAGCAAATCGTGACGTCACTTCTCTGTACGCCATATAAATTTTTGTGGGAAAGGGACAGAGTTTGCTCTACCAAAAACTTTAAACGTTTATATATCAGAACATTAATAACCGATTTAAATTATTTTTTCAATAAACATACTATATTTACTTAAATTCTTCATCAAAGCTATTGGTTTCAACGATTTAAACATCAGTCATCTACCCTATTGCTAGCGGGCACTGTGCGCCATCGACGTCTATATTTGAAAAAAATATATGGCCAGTATAAATTCAAAAAATGTTTAGTTATCCATATCAGATAAAGATTTATTTTATTTTATTCGTAGTTTTTTTGGTGCCTTGGCGTTCATGGCTCGGCGACGCAATTATGCCGTGGCATTTTATAGGTTAAGTCTACTTATATCATGATAGGTTATTTTACTAGCGCACTGACTATAACATAATACAAACTATAAATGCACATAATTATATTACTTAACGGTACTGTATATTATTCTAGTAGCAGTACAGGATACAAAATAGTATTTTCAATAACATCAACGTCAATTTTATTGCATTATTTTAAACTGTACCTAGTGGTACCAACATTGAGCGCTCGTTTTCCTTTCAAAAGTACGCCAGCTGCAGAGCTGTTAGTTGAGCTTAGCTTACAAAATTCTGCAACAAATTTGACGCCTACAACTAAAGTTACGATAAATGTGTTACATAGAAATATAAGTCTAGTGATATATTTATTAATATTTATTTTTATACAGAAACTATAGATTTTCTTATCAAGTTTTATAAGTACTTGGTAAACTTTTTTTATATGTATAAATAATTGTTATTATTGATATACATGATTATTGTTCATAGATCACTTACGATTTGTAATCGTGTAAGGGTTAAACCCTCAATAAAGTAATTATTTACGTAAATTTTAAGTGCCAAGGAGCTGTCATTGGTTAGCTGTTAGCCAATCAATGACAAGGTTATACGCATGATTTCATACAAACTAGACCGCATCGATTTTTAGCTTAGTTATTCGGCAATTTAATTTGACATACTTTAAAAAAAAACTAGATTTTTGACAATAGTAGTTAACAAATAATTTCGAAAATATTAGCTGATTAATATTACCTAAAATTATCTTCTAGAATTGTACCAAAATTGCTAAAACCATGCGTACAAGATTAAACTTTTTACGCAATTGATGGCTGATACAACATATATTTTTCAAACAATCATAAAATTTCATTAATAATAGAAAAGAAACGTATAATAATGATAAAATATCAATATAACAAGCTCAATAGTAGCTACACAATAATTATCTAAAAACTAAGTAATGCATTTGCTTAAATGATGACAAAAAGTATCTAAACTAAACAACACCATATTTAAAAACAAGAATAAAATGTTTCTAATTATATCTAAAAGCGCATAATGTATTTATAGTTATTTCATTTTACGACCGCGCTGTGAACGTACCCACTTGGGTGTATCTGTACACAATACATAAGCACATTGCAACAGTGTGGGTACTGGCTGTTTTTCTTCAGATTACTGATTACGCACACATTTACAGCTTTATTGCAAGTAATTGAGATTAAACTTCGAGACCGAATGTAAGCACTCGTACATTGAAACAGATATTGCAAAGACTATAAAAGAGTTTCTTTGACATTTGGTAGCAAATCTAACATCCCCCTAACTTAAGTTCGACTAAACTACACTTTCTTCAAACGTAATTTGAACCTTGTGTCCTTTGAAACAAGGTCTTTTTCAAATTACAGGTAATAGTGACTTGTCAAGTTAAGTCAGTGGAGCTAAAGAATAGATGCCAGGGGAAAAATACCTTGTTTTGAAGTAGATACGGTTTAAATTACATTTTGAAGAAGTTAAGTGTGGTCGGACAACAATTTGTGCATGCCAGAATCACTGCCGAAAAGAGTTCCACAAAAACGTATCAGACAATCTCATTATGTACATCAGAATTATTTTATAAGATTTTCCTAATGCAATATAAAAAGTGAAAGATTACGGACCTTTAATTAAACTTATCTGGTTTTAACTGTTTATAATAATTTAAAAACATGTTGTAATAAATGTGAGATTCTTATTAACAATCGCAGGTAAAGACTGCCAAAAATTTAAATATGACATCTATATAACTATATCGACATCGTTCAAGCTTGCGCTAGTTTTTAACATCAGCTATCGCATTTGAAAACTTCTACACTACTCGAAGCCTACTGCAACCTCCTAAATCATAAAACTTCAATATTACAATGCTCGCACGCTCTTATAACGAAATTACTCTCTCTTGTAGCAATTGTTCGATGTAACAGAACACAACGTCATACAATGTCTCTTAGACACCCCCAAAGGGTTAACTGCCTTCCAAAGGAAGAGCAACAAATGGTCCCATTAAGTATTTGCCACGATAAGAGTAAAACTAGTTTTATTTACAAAAAAAACGCCATCTTGCATATAGACACATACAGACGTAATTTTACGCTAGTTAGAAACTTCCAAGTAGTGTGCATGAGAAATCATGCCTACAGGCGTTGGCGCTGGAGTTAGGTTGAGAAAATTAAACCTTGGCGATTAAATAATTGATATTGATTCATGTCACACAATGCCGAAGCATCAAGCCTGACACGATTTACGTTACAATACGGTAGTTACGATAGTGTAGTTTAAAAATATTCTCCGTCAGAATATTGAAATGGGCATGCGGCGTTTTTTTTATTGGGCGGCAGTACAGTTTTAGAAGCAGAGATGTGATGAAAGGATTTTTCTTAGAAAGACGCGTGACCGTGCGGGGAGGTGTAGGTTTGCGGGAGGAGTGGCAAATTCCGCACATTGTACTGCCATCTAGCGGTATTCAGAAAAAGTTTTTGAGAAGAATACCAACACTTAGCTGAATTAACACTTAATTACTCAGTACCACGCTAGATGTCGCGTTTTTTTATTTATTTTTATAGAACAGATCATAAAAATATACAAACAAAATTACTTACGAAGGAAATGTGACGCCCGCCAATCTTGGTTTGGGAATTTTATCCCCGGTCATATTTACATAAGAAATAGAGCAACTCGTGTCATTTTTACTTTTACCGGGTAGAAGCACTAAGAATCGCACGTCTAATATGTAAGTATGAATGACCGTTACGGGTGGAGGTCGATAACAGACTGAGCAAATAAGTGTGACGTCACACAAAAAACGCAAAATATGAGCTACGGCCGCAAGTCACTCATCGTTCCTTATCCTCCATGGGTGGCAGTAATCCGAAATAATCACGAAGGCGTGTAATGTAAAATCCACAGTGGAGTTCATAAAATTTGAATTATTTAGAAAGATGTTTTATCCTCCAACTAGGGGCTTTTTAAAAAAAAAAATTTTTAAGTTTGTTTAGATATTTCGTTGTATAATTAGTTAACGTTAAGTAGTATTCGTTGGTTTTTAAGACGAAATTGTATTTATGTAAATAAGTACTGTAAGCCAAAATATTAATTAAAAAACTATGCCAAGGTTGCGGTAGGCTTGTAAGCTACTTTCTAAATCACAGCTCATCTTTCACCTTCATATAAGTTTGGCAAAACTTAATCATGTCCTCCATTGACCGATCCCCATCGTATAGAGCTAGTTCCTTGCCGTTGGCGAATATTTTGAAAGTGGGTAATGCTTGTATGCCGGCTATGTCAGCGACTTTAGGGTTCTCTGAAGCGTCGACGGCTATCACTTTCACAGCCATTTTGCTTTCCTTAGCCTTTGTGGCTAGACGACTAAATACAGGCTTGGCAGCCACGCAATGCCCGCACCCTGTAAAATAAGAAAAAAATATCATTTTCACTAACAAACGAAACGACCAAATAAAATGTTTCAATCGAATTCATCAAACATAGCTGCAAACTGTTCCGTTCAAGACCGATTTTGTATCACAGTATATAAAGAAATATTGTATATAAATAAATCACAATAAAATCGGCCCAGCGATTTACTAGCAAAACCAGTGAACATATAACTTGTCCCATAAAAAAATATTTTCCGTCGAGAGTAAAAATTTAAATTATAACTCTAACGTCATAATGTTCAAAATGCGAATATACTCTGTTTTTGTATGTTTGAGTGCAATTTTTTGTACCCACAACGCAGATTCTGTTTCTATTCGGGGGAAATGCGGAAAAGGTGACAAACCGCGGCCCTACCATTTTTTTATGCACTCCATCAATCAGCAAATAAAATTCGAATAACATGTGCAGTAATGAGCGATTAGTGGCTAGCGCAACTTTGTGCGCTGTGAGAAAGTCACACGATAATTAAAATAATTAAATAATTGCATCAGAGATTACGTACTTTATTATTCAAATTTCGTTCCGCGAGGAAATTACCTCGACACAAGGTGAATATGATTTATGTAATAGTTCGCTGCGCCCCTCGAGTTTACCCGCAGTTCTGTAGTATCCTCAAGAAATTATTCTAGCAGTGCTGCCAACTCAGCACTTTCGGTGTTAAAACACAAAAAAAGTGCGTGCGAGCGATCTGCGGAGCCTGGTCTACCGATAGCTGTCGGCCTATTTTCAAAAAATTTAGCATTTTACCATTACCTTGCATGTATATTAAGCAAATTTGTATATTTGTCCAAGAACATCCCGAATGTTTCGATTATCAGTCAGAAAAGGTACCAAAAAATACTGTAAGCAGAAAAGTACACTATAAAAAACTTCATTTTCCAAAATGTAGACTTGAACTGTATAAGAGAAATGCTTACTTGATGGCAATCATAATTTATAATAAACTGCCGACCGAAATAAAAATGCTACCCAAGAGCAAATTTAAACGAAAATTGACTACTTGGTTATTCATAAAATGCTATTATACTGTCTCAGAATATTTGACTGATAAAAATACTAATTTATAATAATTGACGACGAAATTATTGAATATATTTACTGAATTATAATAATATTACATTATGTTAATTACCTACATTATTGCACACCTCTTAAAGAGGTAGTCTGTATGGCACTGTATTATTGTATAAGAAGACCTGTCCTACCTACATTTAGCAATAAATATTCTTGATTCTTGATTCTTGATAAATGTAGCACTATTTTTGTGAGTTAAGCATTAAATTTTGATATTTATTCCTTGCACCCAATCTAGCATTTAATAGCATGAATAACAATAGCGTATATTTTCTAGATATTTTAACAAAACATACATAGTACATTTAAGATTATCGCAAACTTAAATAAACTTTTTTGATCCATTCAAATTCCAAACAATATAAAAATAAACTTTTTTGACATCTAATATCTCAGGGTGACTGATGAGCGCAGTCCAATACGGCAGGATTTTGGTCACAATTCTATCACTGCTACTGAAAAGCCCAATACGCAGGATTTTGGTCACAATTCTATCACTGCTACTGAAAAGCCCAATACGCAGGATTTTGGTCACAATTCTATCACTGCTACTGAAAAGCCCAATACGCAGGATTTTGGTCACAATTCTATCACTGCTACTGAAAAGCCCAATACGCAGGATTTTGGTCACAATTCTATCACTGCTACTGAAAAGCCCAATACGCAGGATTTTGGTCACAATTCTATCACTGCTACTGAAAAGCCCAATACGCAGGATTTTGGTCACAATTCTATCACTGCTACTGAAAAGCCCAATTCGCAGGATTTTGGTCACAATTCTATCACTGCTACTGAAAAGCCCAATACGCAGGATTTTGGTCACAATTCTATCACTGCTACTGAAAAGCCCAATTCGCAGGATTTTGGTCACAATTCTATCACTGCTACTGAAAAGCCCAATACGCAGGATTTTGGTCACAATTCTATCACTGCTACTGAAAAGCCCAATACGCAGGATTTTGGTCACAATTCTATCACTGCTACTGAAAAGCCCAATACGCAGGATTTTGGTCACAATTCTATCACTGCTACTGAAAAGCCCAATACGCAGGATTTTGGTCACAATTCTATCACTGCTACTGAAATGCCCAATACGCAGGATTTTGGTCACAATTCTATCACTGCTACTGAAAAGCCCAATACAGCAGGATTTTGGTCACAATTCTATCACTGCTACTGAAAAGCCCAATACGGCAGGATTTTGGTCACAATTCTATCACTGCTACTGAAAAATGGCCTCGATTGCCCAGCCCCAATAGCATCCAGCGCATAGTGGCGGGCAGGTGTAACTGCCCTATAATTACCCTTGTAGCCCAACTAAAGACAATTCGTAAGTATTGATATATTATATTTCTTACATGTATTCTAATTTTAATTGTTTTGTATTGTACTTTTTAGGTTCGTTTTATTGTGTTTGTGTAATATGGCTATATGGTCTGAAATAAAGTATATTATTATTTGTATTACTACATAACATTAAAAAAACAACGTGCGTGCAGACACGTTCAAGTTGTAGAGGCAACTTACAGGAAGCGAAGAACATGACGAAAGTGGGCTTAGCGTCATCGATGATTGTCTCGAAGTCTGAGTCGAAGGCGAGCAGCACGTTCCCTCCGAAGCCGGCGGCCTGCGGCGTCGTCGCCTGCGCCGCCTGGTTCGTCATGTGCTGGTCCATCTGACTGTGGATGAACGACACGAAGTCCACCTCCTGAAAACAAAATCACAATTCAAATCTGCCTCCTTACAACACCTGTTAACAAAATCACAATTATACAAGACTAGATGAACCGGTGAACTTCGTCCCATCTAATTATTTTTCCTAAACCATCCCAGTAACGAGTGAAACAAAAAATAAAACAAGTCGGGCGTGCCATGTTCTTGTTTTGGCTAGATTAACGCACAGCAATTAATTTTCAACCGCCTTCAAAAAAGGAGGTACTCAGGTTTTTTTTGTATTTTTTTACGCAAATACTCCGCCAATTATGAATTGATTTAGTCGACTTTTTGTTGTTTGGTTGGTCATACTTCATAGGTGGAAAACAATATCAGAAAAAATATGGCATCCAGGTAATCGAAATTGAAGTCGGTTGTTTTTTTTAAACATCTAACCGCTTTCCATCCGAACGGCATTAGACACATTAGATCGCGATTACTTACACGCCTAGGATGCGAACTCATCCTTACAACAACCATAATTCGTGTACGGCACACACTACACTATCTTCTCACTAAATTTTTATGTGTTTTTATCTATAATAACTTTGAAAACACATTAAGAAAAAGTTTTGCATGCTTTAGCGGCATAATCTACAAACGCTATGAGTATGACATTGACAGGTGTGTTCCAGTTCAAAAAACAGGGCCCACTCTGCTGTGAGAGAAAGAGAGGTAACATAAAAGAAAGGTAAAGTATGAATCTGTATGCTTAAAATGGTAAGATCTATGGATGCATTCTTCAACCAATGTTGTGTGTTTTGAAACCACATATAATAGATATATATAGAGTAGATAGATGGTTCAGGCGGGTGTAGCTATACTTCAGGTTGCTGATCTACCCATCAAAGTGAATAACTTTTAGAGCACAAGTTAAAACGTCCTTACTTGAAAACGCCATGTAAAATTAAATTAAGTTAGATATTACATAAAGAACGTTTGAAGTAAGGCCCTTATAGTTAGCAAAATTCGAGATAATCAAATTTGTCTCCGTACAAAATGGATCACGCACGTGACTGGATATTTTGTACTGTAATTAAATAATAATTTTCATTATCAACTACTCATCACCAAATTGGCGCGGCGTAAACAACAGCCAAACGACCTCCACTGCTGGACGAAGGCCTCCCCCTTAATAAGAAGGTTAGGAAGGGCTTACCATAATCCCCACGCTTGGCAGGTGGCTTGGGGATCGCAGAATGTTCGCCACCGTTAACTGAGAGGACGCTGCTGCCCGTCCTCCGGTGGGTCTGGTTGCAGTTTTCGGACATACCCAGGTCCATTGGCGCGACCTTATAAGAATTTAATGCCTATAAAGACTACGATAGTAATACTAGAAAAGACTCACTATCCTCCCTCCGCTGTAATCGTCTATAATCTTATCGAAGTAGCTGAAGTACTTGATGGTAGGGTATCCCTTGACGTCGTAGTTCTTGCACAGTTCCGCGGCAGTGGTACAGTCGACGGCGCCGAAAGCCACCATCAGTTCGTCAGCAAACTTGTCGGCCGCTCTCACGAACTCTGGCTTGGTGCTTTTACAATGACCGCACCCTGCAATCAGACTTGCAAGATGGTATGGTGTTTCTTCTCGGCTGATATGTAAAGACTGGTTGCTTAGGCGTCCAATGGGCGATTTTCTGACAGCCAATTAAAAAATAAATATAGTTCATAAAAATCGGTTAGACGGAAAGACAAGATGAAAAGACATGGCCCTGAACAGTTTCACTGTCTAGTCACTGGTTCTGAAGATTTTGAACGAATGAAGCAAAGTAAAAAGGTCAAAGATTAAAAAATATCCTTATTTCATGTATATCCGATCTGTCATGCGTTTTTTGTGGTCATTGTTTGTCTAACAAAGTACTTGCCCATAGTATTTCTTAAGCTTTCGCTATTCCACGCAAATTAGTGAGTGCGCCTTGTCAATTAATTAATTAATTAATTACTATCAATAAAAATAACAATAAGTATCCACAAAAAATAATAACAATAACGTACCGTAACAATAAAAATGTATCAGAATTTAAAAAAAATTATACAAGTAAACTTGGAAAAGCACTTCACCAACGAACGCGAACTGTTAAGTGAAGCAGTGAAGGTGAGTGAACAGAAGAATGCGAAAAAAAAAAAGATAAAGTGGGCCATATCTCGCCAGCGCGGTCTATCTTTTGGCTTTAGAAGTTACGTTCTGACAGCTGTCAGAAATCTTCCGATTACGTGATTACGTAAACAACAATGACAGATTGAAATCTATGACAACTTGTTAATCACAAACGCTTCTCATTGGTTCTAAATCGGAAAATAAACACAACAGAATATTTTACTAATTACTAGCTGCATACTAGCACGACAGCTAAATAATACGCGATATAATTAAAACATGCACGAATTCAAAATTTAGAAGTACTTTTGGGAGATTTACGGCCTTACCTAAAATAATCTCGATTCTCTTAGTCACTGCTTAAACTTCTCTGTCCTTTTCTAGCACGTGTAACGAGAAGATGGCAGAGCATCTTAAGCAGTGACTAATGGTTGAAAAGTTTTTTTAGGTAAGGCCGTTAACATTTTGAAAAAAGAACCATTTAAAGTGTACAGGTGTTTCTGGCGGTTGTTTAATAATAAATCCTACGATTGGGACGCAATTAGGTTTTCAAACCACCTTCTCGACAATATCTCATTACATATAGGTAATCTCAACTTTCCTTCAAATGGATGTGAAACTTGGACGTTTTGCTCATGTACATTTTGCTAATAAGGATTACTGCTCGCTAGACGTATCGCAGTGTTGGACATTTTGCTACTTAGACCTTCTATCAGGAGCCCTTATATATACAACACCCAGACAGGACAAACATGTCCGTACGTCACGTGTTTGCCCCATAAATATTTGTCCTGGGAGGGGATCGAACCCACGCCCTACAGCTCTGAAGGCAGACATGCTACCAACTGAGCTATAAGGCAGTCAAATATGAATGCGAGGTGCCTTACACGGAGCGTAGAACATGACGAGGGCGTGCTTGACCTTGCGCAGGGCGTGGCGGAAGGTCGCGGAGTCGAGGTGGCGCACGGAACCCTCCTCCTCGGCCCAGGGCTTCTCGGCTGGCGGCGGCGGCGGCGGCTCGCTCGGGGCCTGCACATAGACACAACCAGCGACGGTGATAATGGAATGGACAGGCCCAGCGCTTGCAAATCGATCAAAATTAACAAGACATCACAAGCATACCTAGCTAAAAGTATGCATATTACATTTGCCGGAAAATAGAGATAGATAATCTAATTACTGCATGACAAAAAGAGAACACATGTACATGTATTAGAACTTTGTATTGTCGTATCGTACGGCTCGCATGTCGCAAAGGCAGAGTATGACTGAAGCGAGTGGAGAGCCGGCGCTCAACATATAGTCTTCAAAATCCGTGCGCTTATTTCCCGTCCATTCATCTTATCATTGTCGCTGGACACAACCACGCTAAAGGCTTAGGACTTTTACCATACACAGCTGGCCTAGTGGTACAAAAAAAAAATTCACATGATTCAAATTTCTGCTTTGTATGAACTAGGTCAAAATGCGTGGGAATTATGGCAACCCCTCCCTATTAACAAGGGAGAGGCCTTCGTCCAGTAGTGGACGTCTTCTGGCTGATAATGATGAGGTCAAAATGTCACATGCTCGTATTCTCTTTATACGAAATTAAAACTAAATAATGCACCATTAGACCTACTTATGTATTTCATACTAGACCCCACATCTCGAACTGGCATAGTCCTGAAATTATGTTTGATATGTATATGATATGATAAATGTTATACCTTTAATTTTTTATAATTTTTTTCTTTTTTTTTGTGGGTACTTATTTAACAAAAAAAATATATATTTATTAAATTTGAAATGTGTTGACTTTAGACTAAAATACCTACTATATTAGAATAATTAACCTAAAACTAAATACCTGAAAAAATATAATATAATAATTAAAATTATTCTCTTTATTATTTAGTTATAAATAGAGGCATGTGAAATTTTGGCCTAGTCCATACAAGGACGTATAGGAAATTTGTACCACTAGGCCACATGCTTATCGGAAATATCCTAAACCTTTATATTAACTTATAATACCTTACTACATTAATACCTTACATTACGGCATTGCTATCCAACGTGGCAATGCCCCCGCATTCTGGCAACATTTCCATCATCTGCGGGGCCTTTAGTAAAAAAAAATTTTTTTTTGTAATACTTTTTTTTTCACGTGACGAGACGAGCACGACGTTCGCCTGGTGGTAAGCGTCACACCTGCCACTAACAGTAGCAGTGTCAGAATTGTGAACTTGCGAACACAAACCTGCGCCACACCGCACTGCGCTCGTCACCCTGAGATATTAGATGTTAAATCTCTTCATACCCAGTAATTTCACTGGTAACATTGCCCTTCAAACCGGAACACAGTAATGTAGGGTTTGTTTTAACTAGTTATAATTATTTTTAATTGAATTTTAAGTACTTTAAAATTATTTTTTACTGAAATGTATTTAAAATAAATAAAAATCTTGAGATACCATACTGTTATTACAAAATAAATTTATCTTTATCTCTATCTCCCCTTTTCTCTCTTCTCTCTATATAACTCTCACTTTTTCTCCCTCTCTTTCTTTCTTACTTATTTATTTCTTTCTTCCACTGCTCCTCTTTTTTATTATTTGTCTCTCTCTTTCTTTTCTTACTCTTTTTTTTATCTTGTTAGAAATTTACGTGAGGAAACTACGTGCAAAAAATGTTATTTCCATACCTCTGTCAATGTGACAGATGCCGCTATGGACTAGTGTCAAAAAACAAGACCAACTATGGTAGTCTATAGTTAGGTAAATTATTTATTTATTTTATCTTATTTAGAAAACATACAGTGATAATAACTTAAGTAGACTTACACAATTTGGATAACTTTACACCATTTACATGTAATACGTACACATATATTTGTAATAGATCTATCGCTGAACTATAATATGTACCATAACATGTTTGAATTGAGTCTCACCTTAATAAAACTAACAATCTGCTCCTCTTGCCTGGCATGTCCCGCGTCGTACCGAAACTCTCCCTTGTTGAAGTACTTGAGGGTCGGGTAGCCCTTCACTCCGAACCGAGATCCCAGCTCAGGATGCTGGGTCGCATCCACAGCTGCTAATATGCCATTTATCTACGGATATACAAACAACAACAATGATTTTTTATTTTAAAATAATATATAACTAATAAATATTGGTCATTTTTCACACAGCGCCATCTAGCCCCAAACTAAGCAAAGCTTGTAATATGGAAACTAGATAACTGTCAGAAATTATTCTGTCAGTTTATATAATTATATAATATATGTATATATAAAATTCAAAGTCCTGACTGAGCTATCAACACACAGCCTACACCGCTGGTCCTAGAGACATGAAATTTGGAGGGTGTGTTCTTTGTGAAGTGTAGGTATCCACTAAGAAAAGATTTTTGGAAATTTCACCCCTAAGAGGGTAAAATAGGGGATGATAGTTTATATGAAAATCCGTCAATTTCGAAGTTAGGATCTTCAAATTTTGTGTTTAGAATGACGGCTTAAAATTAGTTTATAAGTGACTCAGCGTTTTTGTAAATTCCACTCCCGAAGGGGAGAAAAAAGGGATGCGGTTGTGTATGGAAAGTCCTTCATTTTCAAAGTAAAAAGCACAATATTTATTATTTACGCTTAAGATTGGAAATTAACGCAACTTTTATCGTTGTTCTTTTAATTTCTAGCCTTAAGAGGGTGAAACGGGTGATGAAATTTTGAATTTTGTTTCTTTTAAAATGTTGTATTCAAGTACAAATAATGAGCACGTGTATCGGGGGTAAAAGACGTGGTGAATTTTGGGAGCGGGCCGTATTTCTTCCGTACGCGGACGAAGGCGCGGGCGACCTCTAGTATATTATAAATGTGTTTTTTGTAACTACATACTTTTAATACATACTACATCCAGACACAGATTTGTTTTATTTGGACGTAATTACTCACGCTAAATCAAGTCGTATACTCCGATTACAGTTTCGGTCATATCCGGTAATCTTTTTCAAGGAGTGTAAACAGAGTACGACGCGCGTGCTGCCTGCTTCGCACTGTCTGCCGGTACTGTGATTGCAAGTCGTCCATATTTTTGATTGTAAAACGAACGTATTAGCTATATTCGTACCTCTATCAATAGGATGATGATGATGATACTGAACGCAAGCCAGCATATAAAGAACGAATATGGCTAATAATGTTTGCGTGATAATGTGGCAACTTTAGGCCCGCTACACAGAGCGAAAGGAACCTTTTCGTCCCCGTAGTAGTGCGTAAAAATCGTATACACACCACGGGAGCAAGTAAAGAATCCTCAGATCTAAGACATTCTTTACTTTTATTCCCTGGGTGAGTAATCTACTATTATTTTCCGTTCTGAAATATGGGGGATTTACAATCACTGTATGTATAATTGTATAACAGTAACCAGTATGGTATAACGAAGATTTTTTCTTCTGTCGTAACTGGTTACGAGCCACCGGTTTCGTACGCGGCCGAAGGGATAAAAAATATGTTTTCAATAAAGACACATTGGACTATCCACCTAAATGTTCGGATTTACAAAACTTAATCAGGCCTCTCCGCAAAACTTTTACGAACTTACATGTATGTACATGTACATTTGTTTCAAATATTTGTAAGTATAGAATCAACAAACCTTTTCCTGCTTTATTCTTGTGGCTGCCTTCTCAAACTCTGGCTTGATCCGTTTGCAGTGGCCGCACCAGGGCGCGTAGAAAACCACCAGTGCGTGTTCCGCCTTCTCTAACACACTGTCGAAGTTTGATTCTGAGGACAACATCATTAACTAATACACAGGTTTCTTTTAAGTAAGCATTCTAATAATAAAGCGTTCTGGTACGAGTTGTTCATTCATTGGCAGAAGACTGAAGAGGAAAAAGAGACAGAAAAGGAAATATCATATCTGGAAACAAAATGACATATGCGCCGGCACTCTGGCACCTTTCGCCCGTTAAAAGTAAGTAAGTTCGTATAGGCTGAACCCTGCTTCTGTGGCTGGGCTGGGTTTGTAGAGTGACCAGCCCTAGTGTTCGCCCGGTGCGCATGGTGCATGTATTGAACGACAATCTGTATGACGTTATTGGCATCCATAGGAATAGTTGCCCCTACGAGTGATGACAACGGGATTGTCGACAATGCTGATCAGTGGAAGACATTGCTTGTCTTCCTATGCAAATAATACTAAAATCCATCCGAGCCTACGTGCCGCGCCGCTATATATACATTGCATGATTAGCGTTATATGACGCCATAGAAGAAACGTCTAACATGTTGCACCGTTGAGAGGTACACTTCCGTGCCGTTCCGTGCGATTTATGGCACTGCTTCAGTCGTCGGCCGCGCGTGTCTGTTGCAGAAATTGGTCGCAGTTCTCGGAAGTGGTGCCACACAATTTGTGTAGTAGTGTAGTTTTTAGTATCGACGCATTGGATGCGGCCGCACGCAGCTGCGACCAGCCGCGATGCACGGAAGTGTAACTTGAATCTTTCAGCCATTCCAGGGCTTCGGAGTAAAAATCCCGAGTCTTAACCTAGGTACTCTTAGATTGGTTCATGGTTCACAGAATTATAGCAAACAGTTACCTCTAACCAATCTTCTAATCAGGTAAGAAAATAACTTCATAGTGACAACAAAATAAATAAAAATCTACATTTTAACAAAATGTAATCATAAAATTTGTACAAGACTACTCAAAATTTAATTGTCTCTTTGACATTGTCAAAATGACATCAAGTAAAAAAAGAAGAAAAATAATGTAATGAATGAATATCTCATTCAGAGTTTCCATTCATATTCCGAGTATCCTGTTTTTTAAGTTTATTCAAAAGCTGGACCTACATGAATTAGAGGTTAATCTTGGATCATTATTTATATAACTGGAAACCTCAGACAAAATATTGTGCCTAGCTTCAAGCGTGATTTTAGTCAGTATCCTCTTGAAAGAAGCATCACTAGCAGTACCCACCAACTCCACCAAGCTATACCTTGATAGCTGGATAATTGCATTACTAGTGATGCGAAAAGAAGCTTTGTGTATCGATACTCAAGACTAACCTGTGAGATGAACTACATCAGTGTCTTCTGACCAGCTCTCGGCCGCAGCTTGCTTTTTGTTTTTTGGCTGAGCCGTCGGATCCCTCATGAAATCTACTATAGCCTGCCGCGTGTTCTCACCGTTGTACGGAAAACGGAACTGGCCCTTTCTGGAAATATCACTCTTTTTTTTAATCAATTTTTTTTGGGACTTTTGTTAAAATTTATGGCAGTCCCATCGTATCTTCTTAACTTAATGTTAAATTAACATAAACACATCTAAATATCACATCACACTTATATATAGTAAATGTCGCATTTACTATAATATATATAGTAAATGCGACATTTCCAATTCCAATTGTCAATTTACTATATTATATATATTAAATGCGACATTTCCAATTCCAATTTTCAATTTACTATATTATATATATTAAATGCGACATTTACTATATATAATATAGTAAATTCAACTTTAATATATTCTTATGCATAAAACACAAAAACGTATTTCAAACCTATTTTAGTTAAAAAGTGTTTTGTCTTATTTTTACAAAGTCAATTCATATGGATTAACACTTTTTAACTAAAATAGGTTTAGAGAGGTTTTAGGGTTCTATGCACAAGACGGTAAATCTATATACATATAGGTACATAGAATGGCAAAAAAGTTCATGAAACATTTCAATTTGAACGACGATTTTTAACTTAGGCAATGTTTTTAAGTAAGACCCTTTGTGTTTATGTATTTTTTTATACCTTTGTATACGTTCTAGGTGTGTGATGTTTGACCACAATTCATCCGATGTTAAATGACGGTGTCGTCGAAAATAATGAACACGGCTAGCTTGGAATGTCAAATGCCTCTCAATTGAAGCTGTAGGAAGACACCATTATTGGGCGCTTAGTTACAGATTTTAAACATGATTGGTGGTGGCCAAGCAAAATCATGGAAAATATAGAAAACTGTAATAGTACATTATGATACGAGTGTGCTATGTTGGTCATTACACTAGAGGCGGTATTATGCGCGCGAGCCGCAGGCGAGCGCGATAAGGAAGCCGAGAGCGTAATGACTAATAGCACAAGAGTTCCATACGACTGTTTTCGTCACACTTGCGAGGAAAAAACATTTTTTTTTTGATAATAATCAACCACACAGCGAAAACATCAACAAACATTTGCGGAAAATGGCGCCCAAACCAGCAATGCGCGCGCAGGTTGACATTTACTTCAGCGGCATAAGAACTGTTTGTTGGTATTACAAAAAAACTGTAAGTATTACCCGGCTATATTAAGAGTCCTTCGTATACATACGTCTAATTGCAGTCACGTATAAACTTGACTTTACCGGGTTATACCTATTATAGTACAAGTGCCGTAATGTAAAGTAAAAAGCACGCGTGTGTAATAGCTTGGATTATGAGCCTAAAACCGATGCAATAAGATCCACTTTACGAGCAGGTGTGATGAAAACAGTTTTACGTAATTATATAAATTTATTCTCAATCAATACTCACTCATAATAGTACAGGGTGGGGAATCCAGTGATGTTATAAAGTTGTCTAATTTTAGAATTGACAGGTTTGGCCATGTCTATAGCAGCCAGTAACGCTTCGCCCTAAAATTAGTACATAAATACAGATTAATTAATTATTAATTCTTTATCGGGCAATGTGCCCAAAATGGGTGTATTCCGTTCGGATCCCAAGGCCTGATCCCACGCTATTTATTTTCAATGTAAATTGCCGGTTTGATCCCTACCTAATTCTCGATTCCGGTCGGATCCCAGTCATAGTTTTAAGGCCTTGATTCAATAATACATACTCCTTCGTACTTGGTGGGCGGGCCTTTTCCGCACTAGAAGCCTCTGGTGGGCCCATTTTGGATGGCCCACCAGAGGATCCCACTTTTTCATCAAAATGTGGGATCAGACCGGCATAAAAAAAACTAAATAAAACGGATCCCACGTGGTATCTCTTCATGGGATCGGACCGGCGTACACCCCAAAATGCTGGCCGCGTTTCTACCGCTATGCCGCTGGATTGTGAGGCAAATTTTACAAACAAATAAAGGCTAATTCTATTACTGAGATTGTTATTCGGCATAAGTTTGTCTACTATTTTATCGAATAGATGTACTTTCCTTCTTATTTTAAAATTCTTACATAGGCATCGATCCACACCTGACCACTTAGGGAACCTGTATAGCCTACACAAGCCAACATAGAACCTATATAAGCTGTCGACTCGCGCAGGGTCAGCATGACTAAATAATATGTCGTAATAAGTCGTCTATCGTCGAAGGGTGACCTTCGACGATAGACGACTTATTCAATACATTGAGAATGTTAACGGTTGATACAAAGCTCATAATTTCAGCTATGGCTGAAAATTTATTTTTCTTACACCTTATAGTGGTAAAACTTGGAAGCTTCTTAATTTATTAAGCCTGAACAAATTGAAATTCGATACAGAAAAAAGCGTAGCATAGAAAATGACGTAGTTATTTTACGACATTGATTAGGCTATTATACCATGACTAGTTTTACCTGCGATTTCTAGGTTTTCCGACATTTGTGTTGGGTACATATTTCACGGTGGCCACACAAAGATCTAATCAAATATTTTTTTCAACTTTACTTAAGAACGCACGTTTATTTTGTTTTAGTTGACTATCGAGACCTTTACTCGTCATAAAACGCCCACTGCTGGACGAAGGCCTCCCCCTTAATAGAGGGGTGTTGCCATAAACCCCACGCTAAGACCTTTACTGTGCTTAGTTAATTAATGTATTCAAGGATAAGTAGTTATCCTCGGCTCAACCACCCTTTCTTACAGTTCCTTATATTTCACGCCAATTAAAAGTTTTCTGACAGCTGTCAGAACGTAGTTCTACAGCCAAAGAATAGATGGCGCTGTCGAGACATGATTCTCTTTTTTTTCGCATTTGTTTAATAAAAAGCAAAGACACCACTAATTACTAATCCGCACTTACTAACTTGTGTTGTGGAAGAACAAAAGCTTAGGAAATACCACGGGCAAGTACTTTGTTTGACAAACAATAACCACAAAAAAAAACATGATAATACAGCAGGGGTATTCACAACTCCATCGGAAATGTTTTCGTTCGGAGCCACATTATCCATCCCAGTCTTCTACATTCCGGATGACAGAGACGGAGAATGAGGATCCAAACAGAAACCTTTCCGATTGACTTGTGAATACCGCTCCTGATGTAAATTAAATAAGGCTATTTTATATTTTTTGGCCTTTTGACCTTGATTCATTCATTCAAAATCTTCAGAACCACAGACTAGTTAGTGATACTATTCAGAATCATGTCTCGTCAGCGCCATCTAACGGACTTTTATGTTTTTTTTTAAATTGGCTGGCAGTAAACCGCCCATTGACGTCATGTCGCCGTCCCACCTCACTTGCTGGTTGACCGAAAGGCTATACAACTGACCTTCAAATCGCCTGCTGCTTCCACGTAATCCGGTTTCATAGTCTTACAGAAGCCACACCACGGCGCGTAGAACATTATCATAGCGTTCTTGTGTGCACCCGCACCCCTTTTTATAAATTTCAACAATGCCTGAGGAAGATAAATATTACATCATTATAAAATATCAATAAATATATAATTAAAATAGGAATATGTATACATAGAATTTTTTAACCCACTTAACTGACACTGACTGAAGCTTTTTTCTGTTATGGTATGAAGTTACAAATATTTTATCTGTACTTTTCCCTCAGAGGAAAAAACTTACTCTTGTTAGAGTAGACCTACTACCTCCTACGGCTACGTGTTTGTCCGACTGCCCAAGAAGGAGGATAATGTTTTTACTATTTAATATAAGCTTGCGTATATCACCACATTCTGTCCAAAAATGCCAGCAGGGCTAACATGCGCACCGCGAGAAAATTTTGTCGTGTCTTTATGTCGTGCGAAAACGAGACAAACTTATACAGATTCGTAGCCTTGTCCTGTTTTGTAGAATCGAGAAAATTTTCTCGCGGTGCGCATGTTAGGCCTGCTGAATGAAGCAATGATTGTGTTGACAATGTTGCAATGACACAATAAGGTTTATACAATTTATATATTTGAAGAAACCTATAAACATTTTACTCTGGGAACACAGATTCCGGCAGAGCGAGAATCTTCTAACACCTCAGTGGTTGTCGGGGGAAACTCTGTATTGTTCTGTTCCTGTTCTGTGCTTATTCCCCAAGTAAGAAAGATTTGGTGGCTAATTGAACAGACCCTAACACTTATTCTCGTCTATAGATAGATCCAATTATAAATACTCAATGACAGTTGAATGATTACATAAGTTCATCTACCTTGACATAATTATTCATTATTAATTTAAAATGCTTCTATGTAGAACCTGTGAATTATTATGAATTGTTGCTATAACTTGAATAGAGTATAAGCGTGTATCTTATTCATTGATAAAATGATAGGTTATGGGGAAAGTTTAGGCTATAGATAGGTTAAGGTTAGTCATATCGAGATAAGTAGTAATAAAGATTCTAACCCTAAATTAATCGAATATTTACACCAAAATTATGATTGAAAACGGCTGCTAAAGTTCTGAAATACATTTAGATGTTTTTTTTTTGAAAGGTTTTTTTTGAAATGATGTGTACCTTTCCAGTAAAACACTGATATACTCTGTCCATTATGTAAATCACATTTAGACAGCTCATAAAAAGTTGACGACATAACTTTGTAAACCATCTAGCAAATTATATCCTTTAGAAATAAATACGTTAAATCTAGGATTACGTCTTTACAAGGTTACGACAAGGATAGTGCTTATTTATTTCTATGGGACATAATTTGCTAGACGCTTTACACAGCTATGTCGTCAAATTTTTATGAGCTGGCAAAAAGCGATTAACACGTTTGCCATGCGGTGCGAAAGGAACCACTTCTTCCCCGCAGCGGCACCTAAAATCGTATACACACCATGGAAGCAAGTAAAGAAGCTTCATATCTCATGTTTGTCATGGGATATGAGATCACAATATACATGAGAATTGAGACATTCTTTACTTTTGTCCCTAGGTGACTAATCTACTGTTGAAGTCGTGATATCTGACATCGTTGTCCACATTAGTGTGCTCTCTGTCTAGCATTAAACTATAATGTTGCAAATGTTTTAATTTATTTTTCTATGATTGACTTCGTTGTTAGTCAGATTATCAGGACATAAAAGATACATGCATAATAATAGGTCTTTACCTATGAAATTGCCGTTCTTCAGTACTGGTCAATTCAAATAGAAAAAAAGTTAGGAATGGCTTTGTATTATGAATTCAAATTAATTTTGTCTTAAAAACATGACATTCTTTTTACAAACTCAGTCTTTTGTTTATTGATTAGCGTTGTATTTTCATTACATTTGAACATTTTCCGTCATAATGAACACTTAAAAATTCGTGTAATTATGGAATATAATTATTATTCACATTATTTATTTACTTTCTTAAATCTAAGTTTTTTACAATATAAATTTAAAAACATAAATATTATAAAAAACCTAAACCTAGAATGCCGCCGGCAGCGGGGCAGGGCTCAAGCTGCCGGTGGTTAGGGCTGCAGAGTGAGGAACCTCCTGACAATGCGTGCCGTGTCAAGTACCACTGCCCTTTGTATCTGACCCTTGACCCAACCGTCTAGCGAGAGCCTCTTGAGGTATTGGTCGAGGCTCTTCGCTATGAGACCGTTCGCCGAAACGACTATCGGGACAATAATCGTCGAGTCAACATCCCACATGGCGGTTATCTCGAAGGCCAAGTCAAGGTACTTGCTGAGTTTGTCCTTCTCGGCCTTTACGAGATTCTCGTCATGTGGGATGGTGACTCGACGATTATTGTCCCGATAGTCGTTTCGGCGAACGGTCTCATAGCGAAGAGCCTCGACCAATACCTCATGAATTATTATTATTATTTAATTCTTTATAGCACACATAAATACATTAATGTACAAAAGGAGGACTTAATGCTAAAGCATTTTCTACCAGTCATCCCCGCGGTTAAAGAGATAGGGATGTAGGCGCACAAAATAAATTATAGTTAAGAGCAAATACAGTAATTACATTTCAATTAACTAATAACTAAAAATATCTATACTTATAAATTTAAATGACCAATAAATAAAATTAAAAACAAATAATTAATTAGATAATAAAATAAACCAAAAATATATACAATATATAATATGAAAAACAAATATATATGCAATAAATAAATAAATAAATACGAGTGATCAAATGGTTACAAAACTAGAGCTGATTTTAAATAATGTTCACGCACAACTCGTTTAAACACTAGTTTCGACGGAGCTTGCCGAATTTGGATAGGGAGCTCATTCCATAGGCGCACTGCAACTACACGAAACGAGTCACTAACAAATGAGGTAGAGTGGCTAGGGGTGCTAAGAAGGAGCTTCTTACTAGATCGAATGGGGTTGGTGAGTAAGTCAGAAAGAAACGTAAAATAGACTCTAAGATAAGAAGGAGATTGAGGGTCGTTAAGAACAGAGTATACCAAGCTAACAATCCTGGCGTTTCTTCTTTCACGGATCATTAGCCACTTAAGCTTAGACCGATACTCAGATATATGATCATATTTGCGAAGGCTAAAAATGAAACGAATGCAGGTATTGAGTAGTCGTTCCAGCCTATTTAATAACTCCTCGGTGACATCTAGGTAGCAGATGTCTCCATAGTCTATGAATATGAGTTCCGTCGTGGCACCAACGCGACACAAACAACACGTAACATCAAAAACGTTTACGGAGAGAACTGTACGAACGAACGCACAACCCGTTATTGGTTTTCCCGGTTCCGTTCTGGAAATTTTGACTTGAAAAATGAAGCTCGTGGTCGTCCGGAGACTTTGGTCAACAATGATGAATTAAAGGCGATCGTGGAAGCTGACGAAACTCAATCTACAGCTGAGCTAGCAGCAGCTTTTAATGTTAGCATCAAAACAATTTTGATCCATTTGCGACAAATAGGCAAGGTAAAAAAACTTGAAAGATGGGTGCCCCACGAACTTAACGATCGCCAGCGCAACGTACGCGTCGAGACCTGCCTCGCGCTGCAGCTACAGACAGTCTCCAAGCTGCAAGAGCTGGGGTTGGAAGCTCTCCCTCATCCGCCATACTCACCAGACCTTGCACCTACCGACTATTAACTTTTTAATGGGTAAAAAATTCAATTCCCGAGAGGCAGTACAAAATGCCTTTGAAGACTTTGATGCCTCCCGTCCAGCTTTTTTTTACAAGAAGGGCATCAATAAACTGCCAATTCGTTGGCAAAGATGCGTCGATTGCATGGGTGATTACTTTGAATAACAGAAATAAAAAAGAGTAAAAAAATAAGTACTTTCACTTATTCCATACAAAACGGCAATTTCATAGGTAAAGACCTAATATAATGGCAAAGCATTCAACAAGTAGTTTCACTAACTATTGTTTTCAAAACATTAATTTCATGGTGATATTCCATGACTATACTCATAATAAAAGTTGTTTTACTGCATGCTTAATCAGTTTAACGGTGATTGCATTGCATAGTAATAAATTCCTTACGATTTGTTTTGCATATCACACTAATAATTCTGTATTAATATGGTATTGATTCGAAAATTCTTAGTTTAATTCTTACTTAGTTTGTTTCCACAAAACTTTTTATCAGTTATGTAGATCAGTGTAAAATTTGTTGTAAAAAAAAAGTAAGTCAGCCTAGTTGTGACTATAGTCACCGCGTTACCCACTGAGTCGTGCGGCCATAAATCATTTCACTGTGTCTATCTCGCTCGCACTTGTTGGCACGCTAGCACGCTAGGACTATGTCTATCTCGCTCGCACTCGCACTATCCCTATTGAAGTTTATGGCCGCATGACTCAGTTTGTAACGCGGTGACTATAGTAAAATAAGACTAATGTTCAAAACAAAAAGAAAGTGGGTTTTTGTAATAATTGATTCATGTTTAAACTAGCTGCAATCTACACGTTTATTCATGATATCTACTCATCACAATGATAATGTTCACAATCATGGCACTAGTATTTCTGACTGACAAGAAAATTTTAGGGTCAGCCTATTAGGCTAGATGACTGGTTTTTTTTTTGTCATATTAAAATGTGGCCCATAAATCTAGCTGATTAATGAACAGAAAATGAAAATCTGATCAAAATGAACCAACTTATAAGCATTTTAATATCATGCTAGACAGAGAGGCGAAACAGCAAATCGTGAAGTCATTTCTCTGTACGCCATATAAATTCTATTCTGACAAGTAAGGCGTGACGTCATTTTTTTTTTGTGGGAAAAATACAGAGTTGTATCTACCAAAAAATTTAAACGCTTATATATCAGAACATAAATAACCAAATTAAATGATGTTTTCAATAAACATACTATATTTACTTAAATTCTTCATCGAAGCTATTGGTTTCAACGATTTAAACATCAGTCATCTACCCTATTAGATGGCCTGGCCATAAGAATACTTTTAAGAACCTTTAAACCTGGTCATGGTAAACCTGTTAAAAGATTATCACAATAGACCGCTGTATTCCTACTACTAACCTCTCCATCTGCTAAGTGGAAGATATCTGTTGCATCAGGATCTTCTTCCCATGGCAAATCTCCAGTCGGATCTCGTAAAAAGTTTGACATGGAGGTGACTGACTCACTTCTGTCATAATCCTTGTGAAAATCTCCATCTTTGTAGTGTTTTATGTGATGTGGCTTGTCTGAGCCCACTTTTAGCTTAAGACAAAGTTTCTTTCCTTCACTGTAATAAAGTAATGTAATAGTTATTGTGATAGTCGATTTTAGAGAGATAGATTGTAGATGTGTCGACCCGAATTATAGAATACGCTGTATTGCTTATCAGCTAGAGCTGTTTTATAAAGCGGTGTAATAACGTTTAGTCAATTTGTATTGGAATAAAGTTGTTTGTTATTTGTAATAGAGCTGGTTGTGATCCACCACATTGGCAATTTTTATTAAATTTTTTTTACTCGCTTTGGCTCTTTGTGTATGTGATTTTATATTTTCTTAATACTTTTTGTTTCCCTGTTACTTTTTTAACAAGGGCGTATCATATCATTTTTTTTGTTACTTATTACTAAATTATTTTGATAAGTTAACATTTCGCATTGTTAGCAACTTTATTACAATACGGCTATATGTGAGCCGCCGTATTAGAGAACATATCGGAATGACAATCCGGCTTAACATTGATCAGCCGTAATACAGAATGGCTCAGTTATGTAAAAAGCCATGTTGTAAAACGGCGTAATTCTACAATACGGCTGCTACAGATACAGACTACAGATAATATAATACTATACTAGTATCACTGACCTCTTTTATATAAGTACGCTGGACTAAATAATTGTCTAGGAAATGACAGTTTTTTTTTGTGCTGATTTGAAGCACACCTTCGAGCGTCTTCGGTACTAAAATTGACATTTGTGTCAATATTAGTATTACGAAATATTAGTTCCATGGATGCTCACACTGCTATCCGTTGGGTATCCGCGCCAAGATGGCGAAAATCAAATGGCTTCAATTTGCTATCGACAATATGAAGTCCAGCGTACTTGTATAATACATAGTTAGGTGACTAGTATACACACTAAGCAAGCAGAGTACAACATGAGTATACTATATGAATTTCATTAGTTTTTACTAGTGTAGTACATGCCTTTAGAAGATTGGATTCAGTCACAATTTTTGTAATTCCTTAATAATAATTACTTGCAATAATTCGTATTATTTTCACATACTATAAATTATGGTAACTTCAATCTACCTGTTACTGCAGTCTATTAAAACTAGTGTAGCTTGTCCTTTCATAGCATCGGCAGTGGTTTTAAAAACCTCAACCGTTGATTGTGATGCCTTCATTTCATTTACAAACAGCACTAAGACATTTGTTTTAGTCCGTAACAATTTTTTAAATTCCTTTATATTGCTGATATCGGATACCACTGATGTCTTCTGCTTTTTAGCTTGCATAGATAATTGTACCAATATAATTAACATTGGTAATAGTAGCTGAAATTTAAAAAAAAACATATGGTATTATCAGTGAACGGAAATAACGTTTTGTCCATTCACTGGGTATTATGGTGTTCCATCCACCCCATTATAAATGATACCTGGGTAGATGACACTTGATGTGTGCCATCCACCTTGTTAAGCACCGACACCGGTTCTACCGGGGTGGATGAAACACTTTTTCCATCTGCCCCGGTACCGGGGCAGATGGAAAAACACCGAGGTGGATGGGACCCATTCATAACTGTGCTTTTTTATTTTTCTGATTCATCTATAATTTACGATTAAAATTATCAAAAATAATTACTTGAAATTCATCTAAATGTTGCAAACTATTTTCTAGTGAAATATCATCTAGATTTAATCTTTTACTTAATATATTTAGTAATATAAAGAAAAGTATAAGAGAGACAGAGAGAAACAAATAATTCATTTCATAGAAGCAAGTAATATTTATAACGTTAATAACAGTCAGGTCCACAGGACCAGAAATTGTGACAACATCAATACATACTTTTATAATGAAATCGTTAAGAGATTTAATTATATAAAAAGTATTGTTTATAAATGATATTATTTTAGTAGTGGTAGGACTCTACTGCAGAGTCCGCCTGGGGAAATACAACACCTTTGCCAGTTATTCAATCGCCAAGCAGAGTTGTAGTGTGGAAGCATTACTGTGTTCCGGTTTGAAACGCAATCTTACCAGAGAGATTACTGGGTATTAAGAGATTTAACATCTAACATCTCACAGAGTGACGAGCGCAGTGCAGTGCAGCGCAGAATTGAGTTTGCAAGTTCACAATTCTAGCACTGCTACTGTCAGTGGCAGGTGTAACGCTTACCACCAGGCGAACATCATACTCATCTCGTCACTTGAAAATATAAAAATGAAAAAACACTATATTTATTTTGATGCTTAGATTTAAGTTTTTTTCATTAAAAATATAACAACATAATAATTATAAAACACCTAAACAAAGAGTGCCGCGGGCAGCTGGGTGGAGCTCAAGCTGCCGATGTTTAAGTTTATGAACCTCCTGACAATGCGTTCCTTGTCAAGGACCACTGCCTTTGGTATATGACCTTTGACCCAACCACCTAGCGAGAGCCTCTTGATGTGTTGGTCGATGTTCTTGGCTAAATGACCATTTGTCGAATGACTATTGGGACAATGATCTACGAGTCAAGATCCCACAGCGGTTATTTTGTGAGCCAAGTCAGGTACTTGCTGAGTTTGTCCTTCTCGGCTTTTATGAGATTATGAATCATAAAATATTCATGCGGAATGGTTTTTATTTTTTTAATATGATATAGGCTTGCGTTTGACTGCCATCTCGTCTGATGATAAACAAAGAAGCAGTCGACGATTGCCTAGAAGAAACCGATTCACTCGCGACTGCGGCGATGGTGACGCCGGAGAGCACTACCCGGCGCTGGGGCCGATCCACTAACACAATATCAGGCTTATTGGTGACAATAGTCCTATACGAGATGATTGAGTGATATTATTATTTTAATTATTATTGCTTTATTATTTTGAGACAACCACCCTAAAACTACGGATAAAGGCCTCCTTTCCCTTGTTTGATTGTCCCATGTCTAGTGAATCTCGTCAACATGACTGTGAACCAAAATGTTTCGTAAGATTCAACAGCTACAGCCAGACTAATGATTTTTACTAATTTTATTATACTGTGATTTAAAATTAAAGACACAATACAATATGTAGGTAAGGTACGTGTCACAAAACCCACGCATCTTTGGTAAAACACTTTACAGTAAGATTAATATATCAGTTACACACAATTGCATAGGTACAAGTATTGTCTTTGAAAATGCAGCGAAAGTAGACGTATTTACTAGTAAATATGAGTCTATAAATGTAAAAGTATTCAAGCAATGATCACCGGTATATTTTCAAACCTTACCTTCCAAAACATTTTGCCATGCATGTTTATAGTAGGTATGAGTCGATTGATTATCTCCAGGAGCTCAGTGAAGATTGAATGGAGCTAATTAAATAATTATTCTAAATATATTTTTTAGAAATAGCAAGGCGGGCCGAATAATTTCAATTCAAGTATTTCAAGTCCCTGTCCCCGTAGAGTAACTTTATTGAAACTTTATACTGAAACCTGTCCCTGTCCCTCAACTCAACTCAGCGTTTTTTTTTTTTTTGTTATATTTCACCGGCCTGGATTCTGGTCCTTTTGGCCGTATCATATGTTTCATTTCTTCTATTATTATTTTTCTATTGTCACTGTCACTGTTTCTGTTTGATGTTTGAATTTGAACCATCAACTTTGAACATAGTACTTTGAACTTGAACATTTTAATTTTTTTCTACGGAGTTAACAATAAAATTGAAAACTGGTCGAAATAGTTTTGGGATCGCAAGGATTTTATGAAGTCGGCGGGGAACTTCTTCTTGAATTTCCAATATATCTGATATCATTATAAGTCTCTGAATGCTGAAAGCTGGGCACTCTAGTAGTATGTGCTCTAAATTGGCGTCTTCATTGTTGCAGTGAAGGCATTCTTTAGTATTTACTATCCTGAGTTTGGAGGTCGATCAGTGTTTCCTCTTTCAATTTTGGTTTTTCCCTAGTTTCTTTTCACATTATCCCTTAAATTCCCTAAACAAATATTTAAATTCCTTGGTTTAGGGAGAATTACCATAATCAAGAAAAAAACCCTTATTTGAAGCCGAAGCTCTACTTATACAGTTTTTAGCTGCACTTAACATTGGATAGGTAATCACCACTCTCACTCAGACAAATAATAGACTATTTTTTCGCTATTGTTCTGCAGTGCAGAATGAAATCAAACCAACTGTTGGTATAATATAATACGACTTAGGTCGCCTGTAACTACGGTCATAGGACAATTAATAGGTCGGTTAGAGACCAAAAAGACATAAACAAAAGGATAACCACATTAAGTTCGATTTTTCCCCAAAACTCCCTAAATCCCTGTCGAAATGAAAATGTCCCTAAACACTACATAATATTGGTAACTTTTCCCTAAAAAAGGGAGAAATCCCTAAAAGTGGAAACACTGACGTCGATGTCGAAGAATAGAATCAAATAGATAAAGCACTATAGAATAGTTTTTTTTTTACTTTGTTCTGTGGCCACAGCACGTTTGTGCATTGTATAGAATCTTGCAGTCTAGGTATAGACAAAGAGATTTTAACACTACGTTATAAGAGACGGGTGTTCCATAGAGAAAAACGAAAAACTGAAAAAAAAACAGGCACACACGATGTTTTTTTTAATACCAATAAAAAAGACAATGAGGCGTTTTCTATTAAAAAAGTGTTAGTTCCAAAAATTATGATAGATGGCGTGAAGTCGTTTGAAATTGTTTATGTCAAACTTGTCAATGTGACATTGATTGTAAAACAGTTCATTTCGTTTAAAAACAAAAAACTCTTTACTATATTGCAGTATTAATAACCGAACAAACTCTGCGTTTGATGGCCTAACTTTCTACGTGACAGTGGCGGAGTTGTGAAACATCTTCACAAAAGCCATACATCAAGAATTGAATTGAATACTCATTGCAGTTTGTTTCATAGGGAAATTAAACACTACGTTTTAGTTTGTTTTATTGTTATTGTTTTTTGCGCTTTCCAACGCCTCAGCTTTGTTTTCTGGACCCATCGAACGTGACCCCTGCATTTCTACCTTCGCTTCGGATTCGATTTGCTTACGTTTTAGGAGCGTTTACTTTAAGTTTTAGCCAATATCATACCACAGGGTAATAAGGTCGTAGTCCAGCAAACTAGATAAGGCTAAGTGCGGATATGTAGATTAAAAACGCCACTGAGTTTCTTCTCCAGACATAAGGCCGGTTTCCTCACTATATTTCCCTTCACCGAAAAGCCAGTGGTCATCCAGTGGTATTTGAATTCGTACATAAATTCCAAAGAACCCATTGGTACGAGTCGTCGGGATGTGAACCGGCCAACTCACGAATGCGAAGCGGCCCGTCTCCTACTGAGCTACCACTTCACCGATATTGTTAATTTCGTCCAAGGTAAAGACAACATTTATTAGATGTTTTCTTTATCTTGGACGCAATACTGTTTACTAACACATCTCAAAACTGCTTTGGGTGAAATGATCAGAACCTAAAAAGTTTATTCCAAATCGAAAAATTACAAAACAACAAACAAAACATTATGTTGATTTGATCTCCTGATTGTTTTCGGCCGAAGGACTTGTATCCATGCTCAGGAATAACTAAAAAAGATTAAACGTGGGTCCCAACAAGTCTCGATGGGAAGAAAAATTCCAACGAGTCAAACTGTGACTGGTTTTGGTGTGACTCGTTACGAAGTCAACATTATGTCGCCGCATTGTACCTATTATTTTCCATAACTTGTGTTCGGGTGATACTGCATAAAATTAGTGGCGTTTTATTAATTAAGTGCCAGTTGACGTGCATGAGTATGGGCAATCTACATCTAGGTACACTAATATTATAAAGAGGAAACGTTGTAAGTTTGTAAGTTTGTTTGTTTGGGGTAATCTCTAAAACTACCGTACCGATTCTAAAAATTCTTTCACTAATAGAAAGTTACATTATCCCTGAGTGCTATAGGCTATATTTTATTCATATAAACAGAAGTCCACATCACAAAATAACAGTTTTAGCGAGACAAGATGGAAAAGAAATGGTGTAATGGCTGCTTTAGCGGCTTACGCTGGCTAAACGGTTAGATTAATATTGAAGTAATGTAAAAAAAAATGTAAACCTAAAGTAGGTCTACAAAAAAGTCCGCGATATCATTGTATCTTTGTAGTATTGGAATCACAACACAGGAACACAGGTTTTTGGTAAAATTTACGTAATAAAAATGTAGCACTATCTTTAGATGTAATTATGTAAATATTTCAGTATTCAGTATCTTTATTGCACCAAGCATCTTAGTCTAGTACAGAACTAACAATACATGGACCCTGTAAGGGTGTGGCAAAATAAATCTTAACTGGCTAGGTTAGATAAACAATATTTGTGTTAAAGAGTTTGAATAGTTTTTTCGTCTAAGTAATCTTTAATACTGTAATAACAGTTAGTTAATATTTTATGAATCCTTGTCAATATAAACCGTTTAATTACCACAAATATATTACGAATATAATTTTTGCGTTTTACAGTACGTTAGTTGGTTGTATAGTTTCTTCTTCTTTCATCTTCTCTCTGACGTGAAGTGTAACATGCAAGGACAAGACAGAGAAGTTTAAGCAGTGACTAAGAGAATCGAGATTATTTTAGGTAAGGCTGTTAATGATTAAAAATGGTAGTGATTTATTCATTGAGTGTTGAATTACATGCATGAGTGTGGGCAAGTGATATAATGTGGTGAAACATGTCTTTTCGTAATGTTTTCAAAACTCCGTAGCAGCTCACAGTAAAGTCGCCATAACTTTACTAGGGCATGACTTGGACTCGACTATGACTAAATTCGTGTGACTCACTGTGATTTCATGACATATTAATATATTAATAAACCTGACACTGGCAGAATGCAGAACGTGCGATGTCAATAACTAAAAAAAACAACAAACTCGAAAGATGAGCTATATATATATCTCACTGGCAGTTTAGGTGTATCGTGAATGTGCTGGCAACAAAGATTTTATTAGCTGGCAATAAGGCTGGCAAGTTATGTTTTTGTCTTTTTCTGTGTATACTTTCTAGAACGAGAGAGAATGAATTAGCATCTTATTTGAAAAAAGGTTACAAACATTATTGTTGTCTATGCTTTAGCCCATTGTAATAAAATGAAAAGAAATTTTTACGATTACTATAGAAATAATTAAATTTATATTTTTTTTGTATTCGTTCTAAAACAATGTTTAAAAGCAAAATAAAATAGATGATAAGTTAAATAAAATATTTTTTGTAAAAATTTCGCACAATTTCAGTTTTTCATTGTTAATGTTCTGTCTGACATAACGTTAAAAGTTGTTTGTTGGACAATGAACGGTGCATTGTGAAGAATTTGTGAACAAAACCAAGCGACATTTTTGTATTTTATCGCCTCGATTTGCGATGCCAACTTAAATCAAAAGTTCAACTTTAAACGTTCGAAAATAAGGTAGCTGTGATGCTTTAGTTTCATAAAATATGTGGGTATAAAATACTAGCGAGTTCTAAACGTATACGTAGGCAGTTATACTTGTTTGCGTTTTCAGTGATGTAGTATATTATAATAGGGACGCGTAGTAAGTCTGAAAGTGGTTTAAGTAGCTTATGAAGTGCTTTGGCGGTATAAGTGCGGTTTTTGTTTCGGTTAGTTGGCTAGGATGGCGATGCCCGAGCAATTTTCGTTGAGATGGAACGACTTCCACTCAAACTTGTCGCAGTCTTTTCACGCGCTGTTGGAGGGCGAAGACCTGGTGGACGTGACCCTGGCTGCAGGAGGACAGTACGTGCATGCACACAAGCTCATCCTTTCAGTATGCAGCCCCTACTTCAAGGAATTGTTCAAGGTAGATATGACTCATTTTTTTTCATGTTTCGCGTTGTTTTGTTCAATGCAGGTGACTGTATAGTCACTCGCATACAGGACTGTTTGTTTTCAATTTGATCTGAAGGGCTGACCTTTGATGTCTGATAAAGACTTCTGTGTGAGCTGTCAAAGATTAGGCAGTTTCTAACTCATGTACCTTATCTCATAATATTTTATCTACTTGAATCATGCTTAGACTAAGGTGTATTGTTATGGTTTCTGAAATATATAGAATACTGGTACTATATTTTGATATTGGTATTATGAGTTGTTTATTACAAGTACCATTTTGAAGCTAAAATCTAGGTACTTAGGTTAGTGTGTTTACCATCTTGAACCACAACTTAAATAACAGTTGCATTAAAATCTAATGTGTAACATGTCAATATTAAAATAATAACATCATTAACCATATCAGTTCTCACAAAGGCTATTAAACAATGAAGTTGAAGTTGAACCATATCAGTTAATTTCTGGCAAGAATAAAGCTGACTTATTTAAAAGTGTAAAAGTTTTGAATATTGTGGAAACAAAAGTTCTGTTATTATTAATGGGATATTTACTTACTGTTATTTATTTACTGTGATTATGTTGTGAAATGAGCTCCTGATATTTCGGCGCGGTTGCATGCACCATGTTCACGAGTAGACCCGTTAATAATAATAGAACTATAGTAAAAAACTGTGATAGTCTAAAACAGTGTTTTATTGAACAGTTTTACAATAATATTAACTTGCTATTGCCCGCAACTGAAGTTGCAATAGACTTTCAGGTAACCTTTAAATTTTACCTTTTCATAATATTATCATTTGTCAATGTCACAAAGTCCTTACCTAACAGCTCGCCATAAAAGGATTTAGCTACTCATTTTCAGATAGTTGTTGGTGAAACATTTTTGAGATGTTAATCAGAGTCTTCCATCAGCTGGACCTGCTTGCCAGTGGACCGCGGGTCCACTCAACCCTGTCACATTTTGAATAGGTTGACTGGACCCACTGTCCAATTTTATTATAAGTGCAGTACAGAGTAAAGCCGAATCTTTATTTACCGACTTAAAATAAACCTATTTTATTTAATTGGATATTTACACTTATGCTCCATATTTATTCATTATAGTCAGACAGAGGTATTTCTTTATTTTATAAAATGTAATGTAGTTATAAGCTTAAGGCGTTTCTTCTTCCCTTTAACCTTTGGCTGCAGGGTTTTTTGAATAAACTATTGAATGAATTTATTCCAACTAAAGTAATTTGTTAAGGCTTGTGAGCAATTTGCCATCCCCAATTTTGACTGCCGTTTCCTTTCCTTATAGTTCAGTCTGTAGCATGTCTGCCTTCAGAGCTGTAGGGTATGGGTTCGATCCCCACCCAGGGCAAACATTTATGTGGCGAACAATATATGTTTGTTCTGTGTCTGAGTTTAGTATGTACGAGGGCTACACTAAAAGTATCGGGAATGGAATATTTCCACTGTTTCTGTCATATTAAAATCTTTTTAATTGAAAACTCCTTGGTTTTAAAAATCGAATACCATTTATTTATTTAAAAAAATATTCTCGGTCTTGTCACAAGGTTTTGTCAAACTTGTTTAGTCGTTGAGAAAATGGATTTGACTCGAGAAAATTCAAGAGCGATGATTTATTATGACTTTCGAAGTGGTTTAACACAAAAACAGTGTGTTGACCGGATGATTTCTGCATTTGGTGATAAAGCCCCATCCAAAACCACAATTTATCGCTGGTTTGCTGAATTTCAACGTGGACGTGTCAAGCTCAGTGATGATCCCCGTCAAGGTCGTCCAAAAACTGCAGTCACCCAAGAAAACGTTGATGCTGTGCGTAAGCTGATTGAGGAAGATCGACATGTGACATACCGCGAAATTCAGGCAACTTTAGACATTGGCATGAGTCAAATACAAATAATCTTGCATGAAAAATTAGGTGTAAAAAAGTTGTTTTCCCGATGGATACCGCATTCGCTCTGTGAAGAGCAAAAAGCGGCTCGCGTTACTTGGTGCGTCAGAACTCTCGAAAGATTCCACGCAGGATCCTCAAATGCTGTATACAACATCGTATCAGGTGACGAATCCTGGATATACGCGTACGAACCCGAAACAAAAAACCAGTCACGAGTTTGGGTGTTCGAAAATGAGTTAAAGCCAACAAAAATTGTTCGTTCACGGAGTGTTGCAAAAAAAATGGTGGCCACGTTTGTCTCCAAAACCGGCCATGTTACGACTATTCCTCTTGAGGGACAAAGAACGGTTAATGCAGAATGGTATGCTAGCATTTGTTTGCCACAGGTCGTTTCTGAACTCCGTAAAGAGAACTGCAACCGCCGCATCATCCTCCATCACGACAATGCGAGTTCTCACACCGCGCACAGAACAAAAGAGTTTTTAGAGCAAGAAAACATAGAATTATTGGACCATCCGCCGTACAGCCCCGACCTAAGCCCTAATGATTTCTATACTTTCCCTAAAATAAAGAATAAATTGCGTGGACAGAGATTTTCATCACCTGAAGAAGCTGTGGACGCCTACAAAACGGCCATTTTGGAGACCCCAACTTCCGAATGGAATGGTTGCTTCAATGATTGGTTCCATCGTATGGAAAAATGTGTCAAATTTCGCGGAGAATACTTCGAAAAGCAATAAATATATTTTTAAATAGTAATGTTGTGTCACTTCCTTGATTCCCGAAATTTTCAGTGCCGCCCTCGTATTTAGAAAAAAAAAAGTATATTTAAGTATATTTTATATAAGAATATATTTATTGCCAAAAAACACTAATGTACTACTATATGTATTCTATCAGCTATGTGGTTTCCATATCACAAGCTCTGCTTAGTTTGGGGCTAGATGGAGTTCAGTGAAATTAATGTGCACCAATATTATTGAATGTCCACCGAATTATGGCAAACCAGCCTAAGGGAGTTATTAAGGGAGAAGCCTTCGTCCAGCGTTGGACGTCTTTTGGCGGTTGATGTGATGTGAAAGTTATTTTAAATGTTGATGGACTAATAAACTAAGCCGCTTGATATATTATTTTGGCGTTTTCATACTCCAGTATGTTATTAATTTACTTCTAAAATGGTGTTATAATTGACCTAAAATACAAGATGTTTCCTGTCTCTTAACTTTAATGTTTATTAACTTTTTACTTTTTTATCAATTTTCTTTTCAATTTAGTTTTTAAATATAAATAAATATTTGGTCATTTACAACCCTAGATAATGAAGATCCAAATCAATATAATGTTTAGTCTTGGACACAGTGGAGTAATATCCCTGCCCCATTTCTATGGAGAAGTGACAGGGTAGTTTACTCTTAATTACCTAAAATCATATGTCATCAAATTACTGTGCCACACATCACAAATGGCATAAATCCACATAAGTAACCAAATAAAATAAAATATGCTAACCTTGGATGAGGTTACATATTTGAGCCGTTTGGTGTTGAGACATTGGATCCGTGAGGACCGGGAGCTCATCATTTTTTCAAAAATATATCCCTGCGCCTGGTGGACGCGACGCGTGATCAAAATGCTGGCGTTTATTTGGCCCAACGCATAAGCATGCCATCCAGCGTGGCAATGCCGCCAGCATGCTGGGTACGCTGCCGACTGGTAGGGGTTTGAGCATTTGTAATGTCTCTAGACTTTCATCGGTCTGGATACAATCCTTTTGTTTTTTGTTGTGTAGTAGGCTAAGTAGTCTTTGTAGTAAATAAAAAAAACATAAGTAACCTGTAACCTGTGATATTTGAACTCACTCAAAAGTTTGACAGTGCTCTAAAATCAGTGCAGGAAAGTGGGATAGCATCATATATAATATATTACAGGCAATGGAAATATATTATTAATCCCCATGATTAGCCACTTTAGTTAGAAAGGCAATATATACAATTGTATGTCTATTACATTCATTGCCTAGACTAAACAAACGGCCTTACTTAAAAAAACTTTTCAACCGTTAGTCACTGCTTAAGATGCTCTGCCATCTTCTCTCTGACGTGAAGTTGCACGTGCTAGAAAAGGACAGAGAAGTTTAAGCAGTGACTAAGTGAATCGAGATTATTTTAGGTAAGGCCGCTAGTTTCCAAGTCTTACACTTAAGTCTTTTGAATTCAAGTCTTAGGTACATAGAATGCAGGCCACACATTTGGCATATGAGTATTGAGTTAAATTTAATCAAACAATAACAAACAAGACAATAAAGTATATACATTAGTGAATAATACAAGTATATGGCTTTGAGTTGAGTTACTTGACAATAGGTTAAGGTTCATTCTTTAATCTTCTTTATAAATAATAAATGCTGTTTCTTGGTAAGCGAATCTCTCAAGAGCGGCTCTAGCCCCTCGAGTCCAGTTGGTGAATAACCCGGCTGGACCATTTTAACTTTTTTTTTTAAGTGTTCACAAAAGTCTGAATAAGGAATGAAAAACTTGAAAAGTTTATCGGAAATTTTAAAACACGGGAATACTGACCTTCTTTTTCTGTAGGACTTTTATATGAACTTATACACACTCAAAACTCACGAGTTAAACAATAGATATGCATAATTATTTCCAACCGACTTCATATAAAAGGAGGTTCTCAATTCGACTGTTTTTTGTTGTTGTTGTATGTATGTTACGCGATTACTCCGCCAATTATGAACTGATTTTGATGATTATTTTTTTGATTGGTAGGTAATACTTCAGAGGTGGACCCATATAAGTTTTATCGAAATCGGTTCAGTAGTTTGGTATTTATATCAAAATTACTAGAAAATATAAAGATGTCATCCAGGTATTCGAAGTTGAAGTCGGTTGTATTTATTTTTTAAGTGTACTATTAAGATTAGGTGTAGGTTAAAATTAATGAAAATAAAATAAAATCAAATGAGGAATCAGAGAATTTGATAATGTTAAAAAGAGACTGAAAATTTCACTTCTGGACAAGTTGTTATATAAAACTACTTTTCAGACCATAAAAAAATTGTCAAGGATTCAACACATTGACTATTTTTGTTGAACTTTATTCAGAAGATCCCATAACACAATATTTGTTTTTATTAACTATACAAAATAATACATCAATGGAAATGTAGCGCTCGTGGTATAGTTTGTCTAGGTGATTCCAAACGATCACCGATGTTAAGCAACGGACGGTCCGGTCAGTCTTCGGATGGGTGACCCGTGAGTGGCATTAATTTCTGAGCGCTACCGTGGGTCGGATGACACGTTAAATTGTTGGTCCCGGTTGTTTGTTCTAGTTTATATAACAACAATCGTCAGCCATGTCAGAGGCCTTCGGGCGGCTGGCCGGCTGGCTGGCCACTCAGCCTATACGAATTTGCTTTGCTTTTGCTTAATTGAAATCAGATTTTTATGCCTCAATAGGCATGGACATGTGATCCAATATTAACATTTTAATATCTCTATGATACTTTGTAATAGCTACCTAGTGAGTGTACTATACCATGTTCTGTTATATAAATGAATCTCGAATCAACTTTCAAGGCTATACTAAGTAGCTTCTTATTTACATACAAGTGAAGATATTGTAGAGGTATATTGTATAAAAGAAAAAAAACACTTCATATGTATTATTTGTATTATTGTTTGTTTTTTATGTTACCCGTAACATATGAGCCAAAGAGCTCATTTGTACGGGCCTGGGTTGGAACCCTCGCGTGTTCCAGCTCCTCACGATTCCAAGTCGACCAGTCCCCGATTATGCCGTGGTGGCATAATCTAGTGAATATCTGGTTATTTTTGAACTACATTTTATTTTGCCTTTCATGAATTTTTATAATCACTATAACAATGCGTAAGCGCGAGAATTTTTGGTGGTTTTAGTAACAGATTTTCTTACACAACAAATCAAATAACGCTTTAACAAGTCGTGAGCGCATCGAGCACGAAACATTTGTGCTTATCTGATTAGTAACCTATTTGGCCGTTCATGCATGAATTTAACCACAATAACAGATTTAATGGGCGAGTGTGAGAATTTTTTTCTTGATTTGATTTAAATTTGGTCTGTATGTATCTGGTTAATTTTGAATATTGAGCATACTATCTATTATCTAGGCGATCATGTATAAACCCAATTACAACAACCATGCGCCAGCGCAGCAAGTGCGACAATTTAATACTTGTTTAGGAGAGAGAAAAACATTTAGTAAAAAACTATTTGCTGGGAAATTGAGAATAACTTATTAAAAAACACGCAGTCACGAACGCAGCGAAACTTTTGAAGCGATACAATGCGGCGACGAATGACAAAGTTTTCCACAATAAAAAAAAAGTAAGTAAGTTCGTATAGGCTGAGTGGCCAGCCCTAGTGTCAGAGTTAATGTGCCGCCCGAAGGCCTCTAACATGGTTGACGGTTGTTGTTATAGAAACTAGAACAAACAACCGGGACCAACAATTTAACGTGTCATCCGACCCACGGTAGCGCACAAAAATAAATGCCACTCACGGTCACAATGACTGAAATAAATATTTTGTCGTCGTCGTCGTCAGCCATACGACTTCCACTGCTAGACGAAGGCCTCTCCCTTAATAGAGGGGATGTTGCCATAATCCCCACGCTTGGCAGGCGGCTTGGGGATCGCAGTATGCTCACCACCATTAAACGAGAGGACGCTGCTGCCCGTCCTCCGGTGGGTGTGGTTGCAGTTTAAGGACATAACCAGGTCACTTTGTTGTTAGTCAAAATAAGAAATAATTGCTGAAGCTCCTTCCGGGACTCGGAGCCTGGAGCAATATCTGATCGCTGTATGGCGCCGACCCTCATAACATACTTAAACATTAAAGTCCTTATTAATAAACGTGGATCAGCCTCGGAATAGGTTTAAGTAACTCAGTCTAAGTTAAGCCTAAGTCTAAATTGTCTTTTCATTTCTTTCAAATCTAAAAACCGATGGATAAACAAAAAAGACTAAACAACGAAGGGACGCTAACTACTAGTGGCCGGTACTTCTTTAGGGTCGTCGTCAGCCACAAAACGTCCACTGCTGGACGAAGGGACCCTTTATAGAGGGGTGTTGCCATAATCCCCACGCTTGGCAGGCGGCTTGGGGATCGCAGAATAGTCACCACCATTAACCAAGAGGACGCTGCTGCCCGTCCTCCGGTGGGTCTGGTTGCAGTCTAAAGACATACCAGGTCCTCTTTAGGGTCAAAAGGCCCTAAAGTACGTACGTACGTACGAGGTCGTCGTCAGCCATAAAACGGTAAAACCATAAAACCAGGTAACGTAAGAGGTGGTACGATATAATTATCTTTTCTTTTTAGCCTAATAAGCAAAAACACAATAACAACAGGTAGTTATACATTCAAAAGTTGTAACTTCCGTGATTTTTCCGCCTATGCTTGGGAGGAGGGAATGATTCCACACCCCCAGGTAAATACCCCCGTTAAACGAGTAAAATACATCTAGAAAATTGTTTAATGTTGATTTGATGTTGTTCTTTTAGAATAATAATGACTAGAATACACGGGGCTTCGTAGCTGATCCTTCGTACTAATGCTTAGTACGAATACCTTTCTTATAAACTTACTAATTAGTGCTTAGTATTAGTAAGTGACAATGCAAGTGAATAGAACCCGATCATATTTACTAAGCGACAAGTATCATATTCATATTAACCGATTAGTACCAATAAGAAATACGAAGCCCATGTAATCTATGCATTAGGGTTAGAATAGTCATAAATGATTGATTTCCAGTTATAAATAGTTGCCACACACATTGGTCGAGTCACTTAGATGGTGATTGTCTTTCTGATCTTGTCGCTTACGAAACGAGTCTCGATCGCCCTCGCCGCGCTAGGCGCATAGCACACTGCCAGGGTCGTGGCGGAGTCGAGGCGGCGCGGCGTATCGAAGCTCGTGGTAGAAGATTCGAGGCGAGGACGCTCACGCTGCACCGCTACCTCGGCCCCGCTACTAAGCCGCCTCGACTCTGGCTGTATGCTATGCGCCTTATAGCCGAGGCCATGAGTCAATCTTGTTCCACACGGCTACCTAGTTGGTTAATTATCCCATGATAATACAAATATATATACTTAAGTAGTAATGTAAATAATGGAATATTTAAGTGATTCGTTATTGTATATTAGGATACGATGGGGCTGACATAGACGGATAGTCTAAAACGAGTACAATATTATCCTTCTAGGATATCATTGTACTCGTCATTATGAACAACTTTTACTATGGGGCCAACCCTGAAATCACGAAAAAGTAAACAGCTGTTCCATGCAAAAAGGTTCATCGATCTTGGACAAAATGTATGGAACAGCTGTTTTTTTTCGTGATTTCAGGGTTGGCCCCATAGTAAAAGTTGTTCATAATGACGAGTACAATGATATCTTAGAAGGATAATATTGTACTCGTTTTAGACTATCCGTCTATGTCAGCCCCATCGTATCCTAATATACAATAACGAATCACTTAAATATTCCATTATTTCCATAGTAAAATTTGTTCATAATGATGAGTACAATTATATCCTACAAGGATAACGGTGTTCAAACTAACCACCCGTTATATATTAGGCCTTTACCCAAAGATATTATATGTTTCACTCTTTACCTATGAAATTGCCGTTTTGTATGGAATAAGTGAAAGTACTTTTTTTTTTAACTTTTTTATTTCTGTTATTCAAAGTAATAACCCATGCAATCGACGCATCTTTGCCAACGAATTGGCAGTTTATAGATGCCGTTCTTGTAAAAATCAGCTGGACGGGAGGCAACAAACTCTTCATAGGCATTTTGTACTGCCTCTCGGGAATTGAATTTTTTACCCACTTAAAAGTTGTCTAAGTTGTGGAAAAAGTAATAGTCGGTAGGTTCAAGGTCTGGTGAGTATGGCGGATGAGGGAGAGCTTCCAACCCCAGCTCTTGCAGCTTGGAGACTGTCTGTTGTGCAGCATGGGGTCGCGCATTGTCGTGAAGGAGCAGTGGGGACGACCGATTGACCAAAGCTGGTTGCCGATGTGCAAGCTTCTCCATCATTGTCTCCAGTTCTTCACAGTACACATCTGCAGTAATGCTCATGCCGTTTTGTAAAAAGCTGTGGTGAATCACACCCGCACTAGACCACCAAACAGTGACCATCACCATTTTAATTGCCTTTTTAGGGGTCATTTATGGTTTAGGGCATTGTTCAAATGTAATGAAAATACAACGCTAATCAATAAACAAAAGACTGAGTTTGTAAAAAGAATGTCATGTTTTTAAGACAAAATTAATTTGAATTCAGAATACATAGCCATTCCAAACTTTTTTTCTATTTGAAATGACCAGTACTGAAAAACGGCAATTTCATAGGTAAAGACCTATTATAACATTATTATAACATAGAGTAAAATACATATAACATCATTGTATTATAATATATAAAAAAACGTATATTGAATAATAAAACGAAACTTTGTCGCTGAATCAGATTGGTCATGTGGTTTCTTTTCAGTAATTCGGTAACTCATTTGGTTGCTACGTAATAAAATTTATAAACAGAATTGAAGCCGTGGTAGCCTAGCGGGAGAATGCTCGACTTCAAATCGTGTGGACGCTGGTTCAAATATCAGGCCTGCATTAATGAGCTCTTAGGATATGTACAGTTTTTTATAGTTCTCTGGGCTCCGGAGACTTTACCTTTTGTAATTTATATTATAAATTGTTTGACAACGAATACTATACTTACTTAGCATAACATAAAATTAAACTGTACAAAAGAAATAAAGCGAAGGAAGCTTGGCAAAATAATACTTAAATTTGCGTATACCTATACACCAAGCAGTCCTGAACCTGGGCCTGGACCTGGACCTGGGTATGTCCTAAAACTGCATCTAGAACCACCGGAGGACGGACAGCAGCGACCTCTAGGTTAACGGTAGTGAGCATATTGCGATCCCCAAGCCGCCTGCCAAGCGCGGGGATTATGGCAACTCCTTAAGGGGGAAGGGGAGGCTACCTTAAGAGGGATATTATACAATACAATACAATACCACTTTATTGCACACCAGAAATATAGAACAACTTACAACTAATCAGGGTACATTATTTGGCAGTACAAGGGGCGGCCTTATCACCTTAAGCGATTTCTTCCAGGCAACCCTTGGATGGACTGGACTAACGGAAGCAAATGCAATTTGGTCGTTGGTGTACATAATATATAAAATATAATAAATTAATATTTCAAATATAAAAAAATATAATAAATAAATAATACTATACATAACATATATAAGTACCAATATAATATATACATGTTTTAAACGTACCAATTAATTTATGGGAAGATAGTATTATGGGCGAGACATTCGTCCAGCAGTCGACGTCTTCTGGCTGAGTGAAGTGTGTGATTTAAATTCGGGTTATAAAATCCATGTTGGATTTACTGTATGTAACATACATCCGCGTGAAGTACCTAACTAAATCCTCCAACACTGACGCATCAATGAACATCTCACTTGTCAAAATACGACTTACAAGTAGCTAGGGAAATACCGAGAGATCATAATAATATTAAACCACTGAAGAGAGGAACGACCCTAGGAAGAAGGGCTTTCGCTCTTTCTTCATAAATATATTAATACATGCATCGACTGTTAATTGTATTATTTACTTATTTTAATAATGTATTGTGCTGGCTTGTCAAACGCCTCGGCGCGGCGTCGCTGTAAGTGTGGCAAGGATTTATTAATAAATAAAATTGAATAGACTGCTGAAATCATTAATGATCTGGGGGGCTAAAATGGTCGCGTTTAGCAATTCTGCATATAATCCTATGATGATTCATTTCGCAAATCGTAAAACGGTCACTTATGCGCCAATTCATACTATGATTTTGCAAATGATTCTATTACGGAGGAATTCATTAGTTTGACAGTTTTCTATAGAAGTCATAAAGTCAACTAGCAGATTCGTTAGAAATTATTCGAGAACAACTTTTTACAATTCATTCTGCTAAGAATTCTTTAGATGAACTGTTTTTAGGGGAATTGCTTAATGCGGCCATTTTAGACACCCTGTTATTTAAATGAAGTGAAAAAGCATCATTCCCGTCAAAATTAATAGGCAGCACGAGTGCATCATAGACTGTTAGAAGCTCACCCCCTTCCCCCTTTACCCAGGCACATGTAAATGCCAACATCCAATAACTTGTCAGTGTGCGTAACGACCTGACGACTATTAATATACTTGGATGGTGTACTAGTATTGTATTGTATAGCTGTTTGTGTAGTACAGTTGTCAATTACACAAATTTGTATCAATGCATATAAATATTTACAGTAACTCAACACCTAACACGTGTTACAATTTAACTTTAATCTTTTCTGTGTGTGAACCCTGACTAAATCACTGGAGTATATGTCAATCTGATTAATAAAATACCTTCAAATTACGGTCATTGCATAAAGTAAAGACCGTTAAAATTATCACAAAAAGGACTTTTTACATTGTTATCTTGATGGAATAATGAATTACATTCATGACTGAATTTGCATATCTGAAAAAAAAAATTTTCGATAATAATCACCGTTCACAAGACGTTATTCAACAGCCGAGTAGTAATGTGCAAGTATTATTGTGTCTTGGTTTGAAGGGTAATGTTACCAGAGGCATTACTGGGCTTAAAAAGATTTTACATCTATTATCTCATGGTGACGGGCGCAGTGCAGTGCGGCAAGATATTGTTCGACACTGGCACTGCTACTGTTATGGCCAGGCGCTAAATTACAAAAAAAAACGAATCCGGGGTTTTTATGCACAATATTTTGTATGAACGGAGGCCGGCTGAGAAGTAGAAAAATAAGATTTCACCATAAATTATTTCGCAGATCCCGGCTACGATACTTTCTTTCGCGAAAAATGCAAGTTTTCCAAACATCTATTCTAACCGTTTTCTTTTTTTCTTCTTTTTTCAAACTTAATTCGTAATTCGAAAGAACTTGACAAAACACTTTTTAACTAAAATAGGTTTTAGTGTTTTATGCATAAGACAAAAAAAAACACTGGGCACCAAAGCTGAAGATCAGAAGCGAGCAGACTGGAAGGAGGGAAGCGAGGCCTTTGCCCAGCAGTGGGACACATCAGGCTGATAATAATAATATTAAATAAAAATGCATAAGACGGTTTTACTATTAAGAATCAAAGGCCTGCCCTGTCCGACTGACTGACAGACAACGCACAGACTAAACCGCTGGTCGTAGAGACTTGAAGTTTAGTGGGTGTATTTGTGTTGATGCGTGGAGGTGTACTAAGAAATTATTTTTCGAAATTCAATCTAAGGGGGTAAAAACGGTAGAAAACTTTTGTATGAATGACCTTTGTTTTTGAACATTTAGTTGTGGAAATTAAGGGTCATTCACGCTAGTTCCATCGAAAAGTTCCATGATGGAACTATTAGTATTTGGATATATAAAATAAAAAAAAATGTGTATTCAATCATTTTTTTTGACAGCGATGACATGAGAAGGTGAAATGGGAGATAGATGAAACTTGATTAGAAAATTAATTGTTTTTGAAATTATAGTGATTAAAATTGGTATTTAGATAGTTCATTTAAAATAAAATATGATATTTTGAATATTTTTTGTCAATTATGACTTAAAATAGGGGCCAATTTAAGTTGTTATCTTTTTTCAAGTTATAGTGACAGAAAATTGAAGTTGGACAGAATTCTTAAAAAAAAACAAAAAATATGTCGGGTTTCTTAAGAGACGAAAATGGTGAGGAAAAAATAAAATGTGTAACTCGGCAAAGGGAGCGGGGCGAATTTGTTCCGTACGCGGACGGAGTCGAGGAGGGACACCTAGTGTGGGGCGACTTCTAGTCTTTAATACAGTAGCTATTAGCTGATTTCACATAATGCAGTGTGCACTCTATTGTAACGCGTTCAGTAAATCTTCGGCGCATGCGCGAAAGTGCGAGTTGTGGATTGGAAGCTGCAGATGGCTTCTTATTTTTTATTACGGCTCGGGTATCTCCGTTTGACACTCATCTTTTTAGAAATTGTAAGTACCTAGATTTACTAATATTCTCTATAGACCTATTTTCTCTTCTTGTGGGATCGTGTTTTTGATTCTTGTGCGTGTACAATGCGGCTAAAAATGTGGCCAAAAATGGAACTAAGTTACATGTCGTCTTATTTTTTCTTTCATGTCAAAGAGAGACAAACGTAAATTTGCGCGACACCAGCGACCTTATCCAAATTCATAACGTGTGTGTGGAACGGTCTTTCAAATGTACTAGGTTGCATGAACGAGTTTCGGAATTGCTACCTATAGTTAGGTATTTTTGCATCGTTTTGTACTTTTAATGTTTGAATAGTAGGTAATGGAACTTTCTGACGGAGTCTGTTTTTTTTTTTTTTTTTTTTCAATTCAATTTATTTATTACCAAAAAAACTTAACTAACACTTTTTTTTCCATAACATAATATAGTAAACACAATAAAATTACAAAGACATGTTAGGAATTTCGTTGGCAGCTGTTCTAGGTAACCCTGTATTACAGCTACCACGATTCTACCTCCGGCTGTTTCCCGATAGGTACCTAGGTACAATTTATCAGTCTTCTAAATTAAAATAAGCAGTCTTTGTAGGTAAGCGTTCTCCATCCTAGACCACATCATTGCGTTGCATCAGGCAGGTGCATAATTAAATGCAAACCAATTTATTTAAAAAAAAAAACCGCCTAATATTTTAAATGTGAAAGTTTGGATGTTTAAATGTTTGGATTCTGGTTACTCAATTACGCAAAAATGGCTGAACGGATTTGGATGACATTTAGTAAAGAGGTAGCTTAAAACCTGGAATATTACATCTATACATATATTTTTATCCCAGTAAGCTGCTTAGAAGAAACTGGGGCGGGTCTAATATATTAGGTATGTCATTATGTTTGAATTATAACTAAATTGCATTACCTACCTAAACTAATCCTTTTGTTATTATTTTTGTCACATATTAAAACAAAACGGTTTGCATATAATTGCGGCCCTGTCAGACAGTTCAGAGTGAGGTACTGTACAACAGAAATAAAGAAATACTAATTTAAGAAAAATATTTTGCACATTATGTGTCCGCATTTTAATAAATAATGCGGTTGCGTAATTGGGTTATCTATTTGAAATCGTGAGGTTCAAATCCCGGGCCCGTACCAATGAGCTTTTTAGTGTTTATGTACGGACTTTTATACCACTGGCTTTTCGATGAAGGAAAACATCCGGAAATCATAACGAAACCTGCATACATCTGGCCCCATCCTCGGCACGCGCCGAGGACTAATTGGTCTTTCCCCGCGCGGGAACGTGATAAAGCTAGAATATGGATACGTCTGTCTCTGGGTAAAAAAGAGTGGAAATAGGTTTATCACGGCTCGCGTACTAGGCGGGCTGGAGTAGAAATTCAATGACGTATAGGAATCCACCAAACCGCAACGGGGCCATCGTGGTGGATATGGCACAATCGCTCTTCGAGGGTAGGCCTAAGTCCAGCAGTGAAGTTTAAAAACCCTGATTATGCCATAAATATAATATATTACTTTTACATTACATTACATAGTGCGAGGAAATATAACTATAATTATAACGATAGCGGAGTCACGTATTAAGTACTAATTACGTATACGTATCTGTTTTTTGACACGAATAAAATTGTATTGTAGTCTGAAAGATCCTTTATGTTATGGAGGCTTGACAAAAAAAATTATCAGCGTCTTATTTATTGATATTAATTTATCATTATACTAAATAGCTTTAATTTCCTTACGAAGACCGGAGCAAAAAAGTAACAATTCAATTCAAATTATTTATTTCAATTGGGTACATTTAACAGTACACTTATGAATGGTCACATTCATGATAACAATAAAAATTATAACATTAATACATTAAAAATGTAAAATCTAATTTTTTTTAAACAACAAACATGCAACATAATGTTGCCAAGTCATCGAAATGGTATAAAATATAAAAGGTATAAACTTAGTTTGGTAGTTTAGTGAATAGGTCACAAAAAAATTACTAATCATTAACAGGAAAATTAACTACGACTAATTCATCGTTTGATCTTGTTACTAATAAATTAGCAAGGGCAGCTAGAGGTAGACAGGCCGGGATTATAGGGGAAAGGGGGCTGTCTGTCACCGTAGCAACGGGCGCTGGGCGCTCGGCACAGTGCGTTCTGTAGGTACATAGCTCATTATAATATACCCTGTGCGCCCTGTCTAGACGCAATCGATTACAAAAATAGCCACAGATGTAATAATAGTTTTTTGCTTGCATCCAATAATATAAATGCGAAAGTTCATGTGACATGTTACAATGTTATTATACTCACCTTCGTAATGGATTGATGAAATTAATTGAATAAAATATCTTTGTTTTATTTATACGGGAATACGTTTAATTTAATCGGATACTCAGACTATAGTTTCGATCACATCCGGTGACCTTTTTCAAAGAGTGAAAACAGAGCCCGACGCGCGTGTAGCTGCGTCCTGCTTAGCACTCCATAGCTTTATGCACGTGAGTATTCCCGTATAAATAAAACAAAAATGTGTCAAAACCACATCAGTTTTCATAATAAGATTTAAAATATGTTCATTTCATTTCATTATTTTCAGCCGTGATCGTCCCACTGCAGGGCAAAGGCCTTCCTTCCCTCTTCCCACGCTTCACGGTCGAGAGCTTTTATAATTCAGTCGCTGCAGTGGGAGTCAAGCTCGTCTCGCCATCGTTTTTTGGGCTTGCCGCACAACGCTGGGCTGTGGGTGTCTTTTGGTGTTTGGGATCCACATTGTTGTGGTCTTGGCCCACAGGTCTTCATGCATGCGGCAGATCTGTCCGGCCCAACTCCACTTCAGACTGCCAGCTTTTTCAAAACATGTACAAGTTTATTGTGTTATGTGACAGCCTTATAGCTCAGTTGGTAGCATGTCTGCCTTCAGAGCTGTAGGGCGTGGGTTCGATCCCCCCCAGGACAAAAATGTATGTGACGTACATCGATGTTTGTTCTGTGTCTGGGTGTAGTATGTATTATAAGTACGTATTTACGAAAAAATAAAGGTATATAAGTATTATGTCAGATATCTGCTTTCCATAATACAAGCTTTGCTTAGTATGGGGCTAGATGGCGCTGTGTGTAATAAATGTCCCCCCAATATATTTATTTATTTATATTTATATATTGATTCCCGAACTAAGCGGGGTAGCCAGTACTATGAGATTCTGATCACGAGTTGTAATAATCATTTATGAAACCGGGAAGATTGGCGAAGGAAGGAGGAGGGGTATTTGCAGTGAGCCGAATAAGCTGTCAGTGATGATGATGAGTACTTGATTAAGTTTATTTCGACGTGAAATTTGTTACAATGATAGGAATATAATCTACTGACTAGTTCCAAGAATTCGCGATTTATTTATAAACATAATAGTGTCAATCTACGCAATGTTATCTGGCCCTTAATTAGGTATTATAAACATTTGTTTTATTTATTTTGGCTTCACATAGATAACTACACTTATTCTAATACCATTATCGTTAGATCGCTAAATTTGTGCTAACCTTTAAGAACGCACCTAATGCTAGAAAAATATCAGATTTCACCCGCGCGTCTTGCACGCCCGCTCTGGTTCTAAACGGCATGCATTTTGTTTCACAATAATATGGAGATGAAAAAGCAATCAACAAGTAACTTAAAAAACTACCTCTATCTATTATGGGACCACCTCGAGAGTATATAACCTTTCAAACAAAACAATAATTTTCAAATTCCGCACACAATAGGCCAGTCATCTAGACGTGTTTTTTTTATTGTCCTATTAAAATGTGGCCCATATAGCTGATTAATGAAAAGAAAATGAAAATCTGATCAAAAATAAGCAACTTATAAGCATTTTAATATCATGCTAGACAGAGAGGCGAAACAGCAAATCGTGACGTCACTTTTCTTTACGCCATATAAATTCTATTCTGACAAGTAAGGCGTGACGTCATTTTTTGTTTTGTGGGAAAGAGAGTTGACTCTAACAAAAACTTTTAATAAATTTCAAAAATATCATAATATTATTAACCGATTTAAATTATTTTTTCAATAAACATACTATATTTACTTAAATTCTTTATAAAAGCTATTGGTTTCAACGATATAAACATCATAATCACATCACATCGTCATCTACCCTATTGACGTAGAAATCGATGAACATAAATAAAAAAATAAGGTCATAATATGTCAATTAATAAAGCAACTATTACAGTGATCTATAAATATAAAGAGTAGAGATAGCTCTTTTGGTCAACGATAGCCTGAGTTTAATTTAAAATTATGCGAATTAGTCTCCAAAAAAATGAAGATCCGTTTCATGTTGGTATTCGTTAACAAGTCTGCTAATTCTTGAGACAGAAAACTATGGGCGATTTAATATATCTGTACCGGTACCTACATGTCCGGATAAAAAAAAACTGTTTCTAGCGCCAGCTCTTGGAAGTGCTGGATTGGACCATCCCCTTTAACAGCGCAGGGCTCAGCAGGGGGGTTTCACTCCGCAGTTTAGGTATGTGTCCGGGAGGACAATGCAATGCAGAAGTCAGTGGCCGCCGGCACGCTAGCCTCGTCGCACGTAACTAAGCATACGTTATAGAAAGAGAGCGGTATATCTAGGTGAATATAGCGAGCGGTATCCAGCGCTGTGCGAGTTGAATTGCTACTTTATTGCCTAGTAGATAGAGTCTTTATTTATTTTAATTCTTTTGCGGAGTGAACTTTCTGTAATTAGTACTGATATTTATTCTGTGACTCAGGTTCTGTCGAAAAAGGGAAACCGTCTTTTAAGAAATTAGATAGATAGAAAATCTTTATTGAGCATACCAAAAAATACAATAGAAAAAGATATAACAACCAAATTTAAAATATTGGAATGCAATTATAACATTGTTACATACTTACGTAGTACAAATGAATGCGTTCAAGTGCGAGTCTCACTCATGCACCGAGGGTTCCATTCCATGCCTACTACTACAGGTACTAAATTAAGTTCGTTGTATATGCATTTTCGTTACTACCTCGTGGTTACCTTAGTGTAAGACTATACTTGCTAGTTCACCACAGTGAACAACAAGTATAGTACTACAAGTATAGTAATGAACAATTTCACAAAATATTTAAGAAATTTAACCGGTTACTTTAATCTATTTATTTTTTATTGTCGACTTATTACATCTATAAATCCTTTAAAAGCAGTTGTTTCTTGCGATATACGAGGGCGGCACTGAAAATTTCGGGAATCAAAGAAGTGACACAACATTACTATTTAAAAATATATTTATTGCTTTACGAAGTATTCTCCGCGAAATTTGACACATTTTTCCATACGATGGAACCAATCATTGAAGCAACCATTCCATTCGGAAGTTGGGGTCTCCAAAATGGCCGTTTTGTAGGCGTCCACAGCTTCTTCAGGTGATGAAAATCTCTGTCCACGCAATTTATTCTTTATTTTAGGGAAAGTATAGAAATCATTAGGGCTTAGGTCGGGGCTGTACGGCGGATGGTCCAATAATTCTATGTTTTCTTGCTCTAAAAACTGTTTTGTTCTGTGCGCGGTGTGAGAACTCGCATTGTCGTGATGGAGGATGATGCGGCGGTTGCAGTTCTCTTTACGGAGTTCAGAAACGACCTGTGGCAAACAAATGCTAGCATACCATTCTGCATTAACCGTTCTTTGTCCCTCAAGAGGAATAGTCGTAACATGGCCGGTTTTGGAGACAAACGTGGCCACCATTTTTTTTGCAACACTCCGTGAACGAACAATTTTTGTTGGCTTTAACTCATTTTCGAACACCCAAACTCGTGACTGGTTTTTTGTTTCGGGTTCGTACGCGTATATCCAGGATTCGTCACCTGATACGATGTTGTATACAGCATTTGAGGATCCTGCGTGGAATCTTTCGAGAGTTCTGACGCACCAAGTAACGCGAGCCGCTTTTTGCTCTTCACAGAGCGAATGCGGTATCCATCGGGAAAACAACTTTTTTACACCTAATTTTTCATGCAAGATTATTTGTATTTGACTCATGCCAATGTCTAAAGTTGCCTGAATTTCGCGGTATGTCACATGTCGATCTTCCTCAATCAGCTTACGCACAGCATCAACGTTTTCTTGGGTGACTGCAGTTTTTGGACGACCTTGACGGGGATCATCACTGAGCTTGACACGTCCACGTTGAAATTCAGCAAACCAGCGATAAATTGTGGTTTTGGATGGGGCTTTATCACCAAATGCAGAAATCATCCGGTCAACACACTGTTTTTGTGTTAAACCACTTCGAAAGTCATAATAAATCATCGCTCTTGAATTTTCTCGAGTCAATTCCATTTTCTCAACGACTAAACAAGTTTGACAAAACCTTGTGACAAGACCGAGAATATTTTTTTAAATAAATAAATGGTATTCGATTTTTAAAACCAAGGAGTTTTCAATTAAAAAGATTTTAATATGACAGAAACAGTGGAAATATTCCATTCCCGATACTTTTAGTGTAGCCCTCGTACACGAAATGGGACGTAGTGGCACTGTGTGGCACAGCTTTAGTACTCCTCGCTAGCACATGCTAATCACGTATTTCTTGTGATTTTTTCAATACCGTCGTTTCGATGGTAGCTCCAGTATAAGTTGGGTCTCCGCATTCCTCTTGCATACATGATTTATCATCAAATCTTCTTGAAAGTTTTAGAAAAAAGTATAATAATTATTATAAAGGTGCAGTATGAACGGTGACGACAAATCATACAAGAAGCAGCTTTAAAAAAATGTGAGATTTATTTCATAACAATTTCAGAACCAATTTACTTACTTAAAGGATTTTCAAATAATACATTGATTGTTTGTGGTACAGTTTCATGACAGAAAGGAAAAACAAAAGTTAGCCCTTTGTATGTATTTTTGGCAAGGTAAAGGTAAAGTAAGTAAAGGTAAAGGTTAAATGTATTAATAATAAAGAAATCGGCCAAATGCGATTCGGATTGAGAGTTCATTTGAGAAACTTTTTTCAAACAGTTTTACTTTACGTCGAACTAATATTTATGGAAACACACATACAAAATATGCCGATCTACCCCACTGGACTCTGAGACCTCAGCTTCGCTCAGTCAATTGCTGTTTATTATAATGGTTTTCTTAATCGTGCTATTTTCACCTACGTATTTGATATTAATTTCATCTCGATATCTCAACGCTTGCTCGGAGTTATTTTGCGCGATTGAATCCGGAACGAGGCCCTTCGGCCGTTAAGGAAACTGAAGTTTGGAAACTGGTTTCCTGAAAGGATTTTTTTAACCTCCTACGTAACTGGTTTCCTGAAAGGTTTTTTTTAACCTCCTACGTAACCGGTTTCTTAAAAATACTTTGTTTGTGTTATTTCAGCCACCTACGAAACTACAATAGTAATTTTACGAGTGTTGTGAGGATATTCGCCAAAGAACCTAAGTTACAATTTTATTATGAAAATTGACGTGGTTTTGCCACATTTTTGTTTTATTTATACGGGAATACTCACGTTTAATTAAATCGGATACTCCGACTATAGTTTCGATCACATCTGGTGACCTTTTCAAAGAGTGAAAACAGAGCCCGACGCGCGTGCAGTTGCGTCCTGCTTCGTCTAAGCAGGACGCAGCTGCACGCGCGTCAGGCTGATGATGATGATGAGTCCGGGTGTGATCGAAACTATAGTCGGAATATCCGATTTAATTAAACGTGAGTATTCCCGTACATATATAAAACAAAAACCTAAGTTACCGACATAGCTCGCAAGGTTTGCAAGTTTAAGTGGCAATGGGCAGGCCACATCGCTCGAAAAACTGACAACCGATGGGGAAGAAAGGTTCTTGAGTGGCGACCGCGAACCGGAAGACGCAGCGTAGGAAGGCCTCCCACTAGGTGGACCGACGACATTGTAAAAGTCGCGGGCAACCGATGGATACATGGTATGGTAATGGTAGGGTAGGTTGTCGTACAGTATGGCGGTCTAAGGGGGAGGCCTTCGTTTAGCAGTGGACGTCTCCGGGCTGATGATGATGATCTCAACGCTTCCCGGAGAAAAAGGGTATAGACAAACTGACAGACAGACGTCGGACAACGAAGTGATCCTATAAGGGTTCCTATTTTACTTTAAGGAACCCTAAAAATAAATTAAGAAATTAGGTTTTATTCAACAAATTGTTACTGCAGAGGCTGCTTTTCTTGAACATAAAACATCTTTGACTTGGTGCGTGCGTGCTTGTGCGTGTGTACCTATGTGCGTGGTGTTAGTGCGAGTGTGAGGAGAGGGAGTGATAATAAGTAAATAATAAAAAAAATACGTATGTTGTTACAGACGAACCCGTGCGAACACCCGATAGTGATCCTAAAGGACGTGGCCCACCAGGAGCTGAAACAGCTGCTCCAGTTCATGTACCGAGGGGAGGTGCACGTGCGACAACAAGAGCTTCCCGGCTTCCTCCACACAGCTGAGCTTCTCCAGGTCAAAGGACTTACAGGAGGAAGGGAGGTAAGTTTGGATTCATTTAACACGGCCACGCAAAACAATGATTGCAGATAGCAGTCTTTGTGTGTCCCGTCTTAATTCTTAAAGTACTTACTTGTCATATAGTAACATATGAGTAGTCGACACGTCTTAGTAGGTATTCCGCGTGTCATCTTACCTCCACTATCTCCTAATATCTATGTACCCTAATATATTATTATAATAGTATTCATAATCATATTTATTATTAGATGTGAATGCTGGGATGGATGTGTGGCAGGATAATACGCTTTAAACTGAGGATCTAAAAAACGATAGGACATAGAAAGAGAACGTAGAGCCCTGGCGGTGAGAGGGAATATGATAGCCCGTAGGTTTGCTCGTTATTCTGTAGAAGCCAAAATAACATTGTTTAGGGCGTACTGCCAGTGCTTCTACACAAGCAACGCTTTAAACTGAGGATCTAAAAGACGATATGGACATAGAAAGAGAACGTAGAGCCCTAGCGGTGAGAGGGAATATGATAGCCCGTAGGTTTGCTCGTTGTTCTGTAGAAGCCAAAATAACATTGTTTAGGGCGTACTGCCAGTGCTTCTACACAAGCAACGCTTTAAACTGAGGATCTAAAAGACGATATGGACATAGAAAGAGAACGTAGAGCCCTGGCGGTGAGAGGGAATATGATAGCCCGTAGGTTTGCTCTTTGTTCTGTAGAATCCAAAATAACATTGTTTAGGGCGTACTGCCAGTGCTTCTACACAAGCATCGCTTTAAACTGAGGATCTAAAAGACGATATGGACATAGAAAGAGAACGTAGAGCCCTGCGGTGAGAGGGAATATGATAGCCCGTAGGTTTGCTCGTTCTTCTGTAGAAGCCAAAATAACATTGTTTAGGGCGTACTGCCAGTGCTTCTACACAAGCAACGCTTTAAACTGAGGATCTAAAAGACGATATGGACATAGAAAGAGAACGTAGAGCCCTGGCGGTGAGAGGGAATATGATAGCCCGTAGGTTTGCTCGTTGTTCTGTAGAAGCCAAAATAACATTGTTTAGGGCGTACTGCCAGTGCTTCTACACAAGCATCGCTTTAAACTGAGGATCTAAAAGACGATATGGACATAGAAAGAGAACGTAGAGCCTTGGCGGTGAGAGGAAATGTGATAGCCCGTAGGTTTGCTCGTTGTTCTGTAGAAGCCAAAATAACATTGTTTAGGGCGTTCTGCCAGTGCTTCTACACAAGCAACGCTTTAAACTGAGGATCTAAAAGACGAAATAGACATAGAAAGAGAACGTAGAGCCTTGGCGGTGAGAGGAAATATGATAGCCCGTAGGTTTGCTCGTTGTTCTGTAGAAGCCAAAATAACATTGTTTAGGGCGTACTACCAGTGCTTCTACGCAAGCAACCTATAGCTTTCGGATGCTATTGGGACTGTCGACATTCTGCAGCGCTTCTGGTATGTTCGCCGATGCTCGAATAGACGGTTTCCAGGCGATCATACGAAAGAGTTTTTTTTCGCTGTTGAGTAGGTTGCGCAGCAGTCATAATAGTGTCCTAAGGACAATAGCAGATAAATATGATAGCCCTATTCTACAACACTGGATTAAAACTATAATTTAATTTACACTGTTAAGTTGCACTTGTTTGTTTTTAGTTTTCAGATTTTTTAGTTATGTATCGTGTTCTTTGTTTTTAGGTTGGTAATACTTGTAATGTTGTAATTTGTGCAATGTCAATACCACTATGGATCTTGGATCTTCAATAAAGATTTATTCTTATTATTAAAAAAAAACAACCGACTTCAATTTCGACTACCTGGATGGCATCTTCATATTTTCCAGTTATTATTCCAGTAATTTTGATTTAAAAACCAAACTACTGAACCGACCTCGATAAAATTTATATGGGACCACTTCTGACGTATCACCTAACAAGCAAAATAAAATATTTTTTGAAATCGGTCCACAATTGACAGAGAATTCGATGACCATACATAAAAAAATAAAAATAAAACATACATATAGTCTAACATAGAACCTCCTCCTCTTTTGAAGTCGGTTAATAAGAATGGACAAGATTAGGAAAAGTATGTTAGGTGAAGTGTGAAAGTAGCGCGTCAAGAGAGCTTTAGAAATGATGGTAAGCGGTAAAACAAGAAAAAGAAATGGAGGAACTGTTTAAAAGATGATATGCGTTTAAGGGGGGCTTCGTTCAGTAGTGGACGTCTGCGGGCTAATGATGATGCGTTTAAGGGAGTCATTGCAGAGATGACAATTGATAGAGTGAAAGTGAGTGAAATGGAGTAAAGACAAATGCTGTGCCGACTATCTAGAGGGTTATAGGCAGGAAGGTGATAACAATAAATCCAATATATAAGTCGGTAATACTTTTGTGCAAAAACTGTTTAATAACTATAAATAGTTGTTCATTGATCACCAAAAATTATAAACATTGAGCAAAAAACAACACTAATCCTTTATTATTTCTTGTACGATTGTTTGTGTATGATCATGATCAAGAAACAACATCATCTTAAATACTGCGCGAATGAGAAAGATAGGAGTGTACATTTTGCGTGAGTCAAAATGAGAGAAAGGCTTTCCGCCAACCTTAGAGGATCTAGCTCTCTCTCTCTCTCTCCCGCCAACTAAAAGCCCATCTCGAAAACTTCTAGAGATTTTCTCACATTTTTAAACAAACTACAGTTGTTTCCAAATTTTTGAGTCCTCCACAATGTAACAAAGAGAACTAATTGTTTTGCAGCGGAGCGAGTCGCCGCCTCCAGTAAAGCAGCCTAAAGCAGAAGAGCCACCGCGGCCGCCCTCACACCAGGAAATGACCGACAGCCAGGTGGAGTGGGTGCCCGGAGGGGAGGATACCATAGCCACCGAGTCTTCGCCGGAGGCCGAAGTCTCTAAGGAGGAACAAAGAAGCCCGCTAAAAAGGTGCGAAACGCGAAATAATGTTCGCTATTATAGATAAAGACGTAAGTTCGTCTAGGGTGGGGAAAAAGAGTGAACGAGGAATCATCGCTCTGCTAGGCATCGCAATCAATCATTTCAGAAAACGAACCAGTTAATTTTACCCGTTCAATCGACTGGTAGATTTGCAACTTAAGTTTTCGTGATTCTTAACTTATTTTTTTTTTCTCCTTTCGAGTAACCAGACGAGCGAGACGTTTGCCTGGTGGTAAGCATAACGCCTGCCTCTAACAGTAGCAGTGCCAGAATTAGGAACTTGCGAATACAATCCTGCGCTGCACAGTACTGCGCTCGTCACCCTGACATATTAGATGTTAAATCTAATCATACCCAGTAATTTATCTGGTAACATTGCCCTTTAAACCGAAACAGTAATGATTGCACACTACTGCTTGGCGATTGCATATCTAGCAAAGGTGTCGTACTTCCCCAGGCGGACTCTGCAGTAGAGTCCTACCACTACAAATTAATTTAATTTATCAATTCTGTGAAGGGGTCGGAAAAAACCTAGTAGTTTCATTCAAGCTTTGTATGGTTGTGCGCGCTGTTAGTGCAGTATTAATAAGTGCATTTGATGTTTGAACAAGTCAAGGTGAGCTAAATATTAAGGCAAGTCACTTTAGAAGGTACAGCTTTTAGGTAGAAATTGATTATATTGCCATCACACAATTTGATGACGAACTAGAACCAACGAGAGGTGCTACGGGGCTTTCCAGATAATTTGAGGCTGTTGACTCGCCGTGAACCGCGACTCGCTCTCGCCGCGCCTACCTATGACCGCGCGCTGTTCTGAGTTTCCTCATGTTTTTGGCATTAAATATATTCTTCTTATTCTAAGATGGCAGAATCCTTTCTATCACACTGAAAGCGTCTATTAGACCGTACTCGCAACTCGGTTCTTTAGATTCGTTCTTTCACGAAGGACGCAGTAACCGCTGTCGCTTCTCCACTGAAGCAGAGCGCCCGCTCTGCCCGTACCCACCACCAGTGCCCCCAGTCTGCCGCCACTAATACACAGTTCAGCTATGAACTTGGATCGGCATAGCGGCTGCTATTTGACATCTAAGGTCGTTAATAGTAGATTGTTTACTAAGGGAGCAAACAACTGTTCTTTTTGTTTTTTTTTTAACTGTCTTTTGTGTTTCTTTGAATCCAGAGCGGAGCGAAGGATTTCTTGAGTCAAATTTGCTAAAGCCGAAAGAGTTCTAAAGTAGAATACTGAACGCAGCGAGGGATTCAAAGTACGCCACTCGAGCTTAGATTCCGAAGTAGTCACTACTTTTTATCACCCTCTATGAAAAAATAACTAACTGCAACTTATGAATAAGTATGAGTTGTCCAACAGTGAACCACTAAAAAGTCAAACGTTCAAAACTCAACCGTTTTTGGATGGAATAAAGCAGTTTTTTGACTAAAGACCTTGCTATTCATCTGACTTTCATTTAGTATACCTATTTGAACGCAAATTTAACGATATTAGAGTCCATTTCCGTTTTATTTATTTATTTATTTAAATGTTACACCAACAAAGCAACCACCAAAATAAATTTCAAAAATGTCAAATTGTAAATTTTTTTTAAAGAAAAAATGGTAAATGGTTCCCTGTGTCCACCTTGTGGGACACAGTGAACCTGGGGGTAGTCAACAGTGAATCATTTTTCCTCTTTTCTCAATTTTCTCCTGAATTTATGGTTGAAACTATTAAACCATTATGTAAGGATAATAAAACATCTTGTATAATATATTAATAGATACTATGTACTTTTATTAGCCACATTATCTGACCATGAACATACCTAAAGAAATGCATTAAAATATATTAAGTCTCAACAAATTTTAATCTCTAATTAAGTACCTATGTAATTGGTTTACAGAGATCTATCGCAGTCTTAATTATTACTATTTATATATTATTATTGGCTTTATTGAAACAAAACATCGAACTGACTCTGCATTTGCACTACCAAAATAGCTTGTAGCATTTATTTTTCAGAATGGTTACCAATTTTTCTTTCCTCCTTTTAACTCGCCCCATTCTGTAATTAAAAATATACCTTAGATTAGATATAAAATTAAAAAAATGTAGTAACGTGCCTTCACTGTATACCACATAGCAATGTGGTTTACAGTGAACCGGTTCACTGTTCTAGCAACGTAAATGGTCCACTGTGTACCACATCCACAATTTTGGATTTTAATTTGCGTTAAAAAATAACGGAACGGTATATAGCAATAATTGTATTTGTAAACGATGCACAGATAATTACATAAGTGATAAAAATGGGATGGGATGAGAAAAACTATTCCTAGCAAGATTTATACAAAAACTAGTACTCACGCATTATTTGTGTTTATATGTCAAAAATCACGAAATGGCCAGCCTCACAGGTGTTATCGACGCTAGCTCGCTCGCGACTGGGGAGCAGGCGGCGTGGGTTAAGTGAAGTATTTTCATGTTAGAGGCACGATCTGGCAACATCGCGTTTTCACAGCATGAGACCTGGTTCAGTGTGTACTATTGGTTCACTGTTGGACAACTCGCCCTACCTACGTTTATTTCATTCTCACTACTTGAGGAAGAGTAAGATTAAAAAAGAGAGACACTCATTTAAATAGAAGAATAGTCATAAAAGTTTCAGATGATAAAGTTGATCAAACTTAAGCTATTCTTGTAGATATAACGCCTTTGGAGTTTATTGTGGCGCGCTGTGTACAAGTATCACAGTGCGCAGCCTTAGTAAATACATTTACAAAACAGAGACAAAGGTTAACTGGGGGACAAAAATTATCGCACAAAGCTTGCACTAGTCACGTCACCTACTAAGAAATTCATCGCGTAGTCGCATTCTTGTGTAGATGGCATTGGGTAAATCTAGTGTCCTATATAAATAGATATAAATGCTATTCGTTGGTAGAAGCTTATCACTTGAGAACGGCCAGGCTGATATGGCTATTGTTTTCTAATGTTCGTCATAGCCCGAATTTGGTTATTACGGAAAGACCAAAGATCATAGACCAATAAATATTACATTAATTCATTCATTCAAAGAAAAATGTTGAAAGTTGCCCGTAATATTAGAAAATTCCGCGGCCGACTTACCATCACACTGCTCTGTCACACTGATGTGACGGTTAGGAAGAAAATTTGATAATTCGCGTGAAAACTTAAACTATTTTTTTTGATGGGATCTTTGTATGAACACGATCATTGACACATGATCATTATTTTGATGCGTTCATTACTCGCGATTCGAACGATCGATTTGCGTATGACTGCCACTGCTAGAAGAAGGTCCCCTTAACTTTTAATTTCCCCTGAGGCGGCTTGGGGATCGCAGAATACTTACCACAGTTAACAAAGAAGACGCTGCTGCCCGTGCTCCGGTGGTTCTTGATGCAGTTTTAGAACTTATTCATCAATCATAAATTTTTCAGGCCAAAGATCCAAAAGTGCCAATATACGACGAGGCAACCTAATATTTTTGTGCGCTTCTTGATGACTTTATCTTATATGTGCCAGCAGGCTAATCATGTAACTGTTCGGGATCGCGATTTGTTATAAATGTCACTTGTTACTGTCGCGCCAAAAGGGCAGGACGAAACGCCAAAAGACCGTTGGGTTTGCCTATATTAATTAGGAAATCAATGCATTCGTTAGATAACGATAGCGAGAGAAATCCCTCCGTGATAGCGTGAAGCTGTGACAGTGACAAGTGACATTTATGACAAATCGCGATCCCGAACAGTTACATGATTAGCCTGCAGGTCTCTAGTTGTTCGATAACATGATTCTTAACAAAACAAATTACCTCTAATTATCTCCTACAAAAAAAAGTACCAGAATTAGTCCAGGCCACCATACAGATTTAAGAGGCCTTACCATATATTTAAGAACCACAAATGAGTCCTGCTGTGGTACTCGATGATATAAGGTTTTTGCAATGCGCTCACGTACTAACTGTCGAAGTCCTTTAATCAATATGAGGTCATACGGGAACATTGCTCACATAAATGAACTCGAATAACTTTACTCTCCTTTATGATAACGATATAAACAATCGCGACTGGCTACATAATTTCTCACATTATGTAATATTTCACTACAAGCAACAATGAACATAAATCGTCACCATAAAAAAAATCTAAAAAGAAAAATTTACGAAAATTTGTTTTTGAATTTTCCGCCCTATCGACTGATATTTATAAATTGCATAATACGATAAGTAATACCAACATCTCTACAGCCGATGTCGAAGACCTTTTGTCGATGAACTCTTATTGAACTATTTTTTGAACTCTTTTGTTTAGTACCGGTCACGTGTTAGTCAGACAGGCACAGTGAGGGTTCCGTGCCACCACGTTGAAACTTAGCGCGAGTCCAACACGCACTTGGCCGGTTTTTTATATTTGTTGTTATATCCCTGCACTATAATCAGACCAAGCTTAACCCAAAAAATAATTTTCCCTATAGGTTTTTTTATTTAATCCTACTTAGTTTTTTATTATTTTTCTTGTATTCCGTCTTACTCCGGTCCAGTCCATAATAATTCGAACGGAGAGAGTGACAGCCACGGTAGGCTTGGACTCCCTTCGGGTACGGAACCTTAAAAAGGTATATTCTAAGCAGGTTGCTGAAAAACACGCCCAACAAAAACAACTACAACACGAAGAAAAAGCCCCGCCCTGCGAATGATAACACGCACAGCCCTACACATGCCGAGAACTCCGAGCTTGGATACGACAGGTTTGTTTCAGTCTCACCGCTTGCAAACTGACCAGGTGGTTCAGCTTGCAATTCTATAGCTAGGTGGCGCCACTAACGTCTGTACTGTTAATTCTCTCAATCCATTTTCGCCCGATTGCCTGAGTGAAAACGACCTATCACCGTTAGTGACGTCACGATACCATCAAGGTCGTCGAATCACTATTCGTAACGTCACCGAGCCCTTCGTCGGTAATTGGGCGTTCGTTAACCGCCATTCCGTAATATGGATCTGAATGCTTGGTTCCATGTCTATTGAAATAACATTTTTGTAACGAATGGTAATGAATCACTGAGTCCGTACAAAGAAATTTGCAAAATCATGGGAAGGCCGTACATGTCATGAAATGACGTCATTTTATGAATTATGAGTTTGCTATTCAATTAAAAGGGTTCCGTAAATACCAATCTTTTTCATAATTTTTATCCACATCTCTTGGGTATTTTATTTATTTTAGTTAATTAGTAAAATATAACTTCGTTTTACGACATTCCTAAAGGATACGAGACCACCGTCCTAATTGAAAAACGTTTCAACTGTGTGGTCAAATGAAATGGCGCCATTCAAAGAAACACCGGCCTCTTCATGCTTTGGCTAATGCATACAAGTGGGTTGCGACATGCATTGAATAAATGAATACCTATTGGCTAGACGAAGCTGACGCATAGGCGCAAGCTCTTTTTATAAATGTGTATAATCAAGTTCCCTCGTATTATGTCAGAACCTAATATTTTCCTATCACGCCGATGTCTGTGCGATCCATTTTCAACATGCAGATTACAGTTTGTTTATAGTTAAAACCCATTCGCAACAACATCCTTAACACGGATTTTATACCTCTAGCACAAAAAATATTGAAGAATATTTTCGCCTGACAGCTGGGCTGTCCCAAGTTTTTAAACAACGTCGAACTAAAAGGTTCAATAATACTGATGGTTAAGTGTGTACTCATAGTTATTAACAACTTTTACTATGGGGCCAACATTGAAATCGCGCAAAAATAACAGTCGTTCCATACAAAAAGTTAATTTGGACACCTTGGACAAAATGTATGAAAGTTGTTAATAATGATGAGTACATACTTCCCTTTAAATATTGTTGAATATTTTTGTTGCACATTGTATATTTTCTATTGAATACGTATTCGTACTACGTGTTGAGGCATTCTGTTCCGGAGTAAAATATAAAACAATTGAAATGAAATTACATAATGATATGAATTGTCAGTAATTCAATAGTGATTTAACATTATAATGTTTGGTTCTGATTGAAGATGAACCATAATTGTGTTATTTACTGTCCATGCTAAGGATGGTGGATCATTCATGCTTATTTTCTTTGCACTGTTATAATTAGTTGATTATTTTGTTATTTTAATTTCCTTTATTTAGTTGTTTTGTTTTGCACTATTGCAGTGAACCGCTAATCGATTTTGACAACGATCTGTATCATAGCGTGCTTGTGTTGCCAGAGTCCGCCAAGGAATCCGGTAAGTGTTGCTAGGATATATTTTTATTTTCCATCTTTTTGTTGTATTGTTTATGTTAACTAACATTTGTTTCATGATTTTTTAATCTAATGTGTTTGTAAATTTTCTAATTCAATTTGCTTAACAAATCATAGTCCAAGATTTCACTGCGCTGCCGCTCATTACTTAGAGACTAACTATACGGAACCCGTACCGGAACACAGTAATTTTTTACACACTATTGACATCAAAATATCTGATACTGCTATGGCGCGTACCTAGACGACCTGCAAAGGCAAAGGCCAAAATATCCCGCAATTGATATTGAAAATATTACAAGCATATTTGTCAATCACGCTGTTACTTCATCTGTTACATGAATCTGTTTGATGTGTTGCTTTACCGCTTACCATTTTATGTTGTTTATGTTATGTTTTGTCCCGCCTCCGCATCCAAGGTTGGAATTGCAAAACGGGCGGTGTGAAGTGTCCTTCCTGCCACCGGTTCTTCGCGAACCGATACAACTTGAAGGTTCATATTCGGGACAAGCACGACACTCGGGAGGGCACGCTGCAATGCGATATCTGCCAGAAGCGCATGCGCAACCCATCCTGCCTGCGTGTGCATATGTACCACCACCGCAAGCAAGCCGCGTACTTGGCGCAGCTTAGCACGCAGGGCGAGCAGATGAGACTGTAAGTAATATTTACTATGCAAAAATAATATGCGCGGGCCTCCGCTCGAACACGCGACTCTAGGAAATACGCGCCGTTGTACGAACTTTAAATGGTGAATAATAACGGCAAGTAAGTCGCCTTGGTATAGCTTGGCACACAGGGCGAGCCACTGAAGAGAGAAGTGAATAGAACGGAAATGTGACGGGCTGCGCTAGCCGGCATTAAAATACTCATAAAACAAATTAAATAGACGCGTAAGAAACCAAACTACATTGCATCGTAATTAGATCAATTTTAATCTGTTGCAAAATGGCAATTCGGGCGTTTTACTTCAAATGCGCGACCAATGATTGGCATTTTTTCGTCGTAGTTTCTATACAAATAAGTGTGAAACTGGCGACAGCGGTTTTCCTTACAATTGCTTTACAACATTGTTTTGACAGCCGTTCTAGTAGGGCTTTCGCTTTTCTGTGAGGCGAGCGGATGAGACTGAGTATTGTTGTTTCGCAAAAATGTACCAGTGGTAGGATTTGACCTCGCGACCCCTCGGTACACGCCTCGTTAACGAATGGTGAAACCCACTGCAAGTAAGCCGCTTACTTGACACCACTTAAATTAGATTGTGGTAATTGGTGAGTGTCTATATACAGTATTCATAGGGGTTACATATTCCGCTATTCTGACTTGAAACCGGAGTTCCAGGGTATTCTACGAAACCGAAGTTTTAGTAAATTTTAAGACTTCGAAGGTAAAACTGTGCACCTTTCCTGAGAATAGTTTAAGCTTAGAAGACATCTCAATAATATTTATAGCGCAAAAATACTTGGGAGTTGCGATGGGATAAACTTGTGTATGTCCTAAAACTGCATCCAATACCACCGGAGGACGGGCAGCAGCGTCCTCTCGGTTAACGGTGGTAAACATTCTGCGATCCCCAAGCCGCCTGCCAAGCGTGGGGATTATGGCAACCCCTCCCTATAAAGGGGGAGGCCTTCGTCCAGCAGTGGTCATCTCCTGGCGATAATTAATGAAAAATGATGAACCTTGTGTAAAGCATACTCCTGTGTATGAAGCTCTAGATCTCATAATAATCTTCAATGACTTATAACAAATTATCTTAGGAGCCTTCGCCAAGTTTCTGCGCAACATTATAATTATCTGATTATATCATCTAACCTAACCTAACCTACTTTTATATCTATTCTGTGTAACCGTGCAATATATATAATATTGATAAATACAACGACTACATTTAAACACATTGTATACAAAATGACGAATGTTATTATCTACATCTGCATATTAAGAAGAATTAAACCGACATTTGCGTCAAATGAAAGTACTCTTTGAGCACAATCGATTTGCGGTTTTTTTTGTAAAAGCTGTGGCGTGGCATAACGATGTGGGCGGTTTTTGTTTTCAGCTCTACCTATTTGTCTATCTATCTTGTTATATTTTATAATTTAATTTAATTAAAATAAATTAATGTTTTTATTATGCTTATTTTCAGGGTTCAGAATATAGTAGGCGGGAAATGGCGCGGCGATGGTGCTCTTGGCTCCGGCGAATTCGACAAGTAAGTCTTTCTTATGACCAAAATTAGAGCAGGTGTTTTCAACTTGTACGGTCTAATGCGGTGTTGTAGATTAGAACCTTCAAATTAATACAAAATATATGGTGATAATAAAAAAAAACTAATTATTACAATATGATAATAATATTTAAAAAAAATTAGGGCTGTATTGCTAAAATGTGCTTTATTACGTACGTCTGACATGTTTGACTTGTTTACGAACGTTTTCGTAGGAGAATTTTGTTACTTCTCAAGAAAGAAATATGTGCGCTTTTGTCTTATAAAATTCTACATAGTTAACTTTTACTTGACGTCGATGTTGCAAGCCGCGAACTAACTGCGTGGTAGAGGTGGATAGGTATCGGTCCATTGTGATAATGGTACAAAGTTAAAAACATTTTCGGGTAAATAATACGTACATTAAAAATGAGTAGTCATGTAGGACAGTTTTTGGAATAGGCACGGAAGATTTACCACGTTTAACTGGACTTACTCAATCTGCAGTTAAATGCATCATGATCATGGGAAGATGGTGCCAAAAAAAAAACGTTCGTACGAACGATATGTGAGTTGCATTGTATGTAACAAAAAATAAAGGCAGCACGAAAAATCAAACGACACGGTGACCGTTAACTGGATCCTCAGAAAATGCTGGTGAATATTCCGTGACCATTGCTACAAAAATAGTACTGTCATTTTGCGCATACATGTTTCAAGCGCTCGTTGTTGGCAAGCGTTTTAGTTGTGAGCTTGTTGTGATTTAATGTAACGCAACTCTACGAATAGGAATAGGGTAGATAAACAGATGTAGGATGTTATCGTCTTGCAGCTTCCCACCCCCGACGCCGGCTCCAGGCGGGGATGCCGCTAACATGAACATGACAGATCCCGCTTTTCCCGGACCTCCCGAGGCGGTCACCCCTAAGGGGGAAGCGGACGTAGAACGCGCATGATTGGCGATGATCATAGTCCCCCCCAACGAGGACTATGTCGACCCCGAATTCCTGGTCGAGGTGTTCACTAGGCGCTCATTTTGGAACAACTGTGTATGGACTCTGGGTTAAATACTGAAATACCTGCTCCACTGAAGCGTATCAAAGGAACATTTACAAATATAATTGCATATTTAGAAAGTTAAGAAGATTCTAATTTAAGGCGAGGTTTTCCCATGTTTCAAGCACATTTATTACTCCATTCGATCAACAGTCCGAAGACGTATGTATTTAGTTTAGTGTAGGTTACATACGTGTCAAACTTAAATTCTTTATTTTTTTGTTTTCTCACTCTTAAATTACAAAATTTTGTTTTACGAATCACTAAAAAGTAAAAATTCTTGCCTATTGCAAGTTAGTCGCATGTTTTGAATGTGGAATCTCTTAGCAGCACACGTAAAACACATTTTTCAACAGATTTCAACTTTGATTTTATTTTCTATCCACTCAGTCATCCTTAGTTATGTTTTTACTTTTACGATGCTCAAAATTAACATATATAAGTAATGTTAGTAAAATAATTGGTTATAAAAAATTATATATTAGTTATTATATTGCTAAAAGTGGGAAAATATCGGCTTAAATAAGTAAAAACGCACCATATAATAATTCCCTTACAATATTAATTCCCTTGTTGACCTGTTTTACTATCCAAAAATTCCAGTTTCCAGTATTTTTTTCCATTTTGAGCAAGTTCTTCACTACGCTTCTGTGGACAGGCAACGCTGTAGGAGCTATTATTCTACGAGCTGTTATTCTAGAATAATAGCTCTACGGTATTATTTTTTAATAAAATGTATTTAACACGGTGGATACCGCTATAGAAAAATGTTCCCTAGGCCGAAATCGGGGTCGCTCAAGAAATAATGCTCGGTGCATTTAATTCATCTTCCTCACTAAGTGTGCAAAGCATACAATAAACGCACGTCAGAGACTTGTTGAAGCACCATTTTCTTAATTACATTTATGTTATTAATATACGAGTAACTTTCCAGAACACAAATTCCAAAGACTGAAACAATGTTTTAATTACTTTTACGTAATTATTAAAATCATTTTTTTAATAGTAGTGGCTTAGTTTGCTTTTGACTCGTTTTTTTGTACTCAATGAAAATTAATTTTGAGTTTTACCTTATTTAACCACAATACTGGTATTTTTTACCCATACGAAAAGGTTTTTTGACAGGCCGGTCGAGATATTTTAGTGAACTATATTTTTCACATTTCACGAAAGAGTGAGTCAAAAGTGACACGACAGATAGAACCATCTTACTTTATAGTTATTGTCAAGTACAAGGTTATATAGGGCAGCTAAGCCTATCAAATTTAGATTGTAATTTTAAATACACAACGTTGCCATTTCCATGACGGATGTACAAAATGTAAACTTTTATTTTATTTTTTTCATTACAAACTGATTATGCTAAAATGACACCCGGTGTGAATCACTTACTGAACAAAAAGCATAACCTTACAGTACAAAATACTATATATTTCTGTATATTAATCAACAATCACGTATGCTTTATTTAGTTTTTAAGTTATAATCATAAGTTATCTTTCTTTAAGTACCGATCGTTTATATATCAGAACAAATTTATACGTACAAGATTAGTCTTTAATAACATAATATGACATTGTTCATGAATTTATAAACAAGGGTAGTTTAGTTTATGTGTAAAGGTTATTGTAAGATTATACCTCAATGTAACTTTTTTTAAAACGACTGCAGTTATGTAAGAAATTACTGTGGTCTTTTTGGTTCACCGTATTGGATTGCCAAATCATAAGCCACGAATTTATTACTAAAAAGAGGGTATTTATCATAATAAAGTATAGTTATTAAAACAGACATTTTTGAAATGTATTTGTCAAGTTTTAAAATTTGAAGTAAGTAAAATATTGATTAAATTTTTTTCTGGTCTTGTCTCAAAAGACGAGCTTACGATAGCTTTAACGTAAGGAAGAATGATCCCATCGTATCGAAGTCGAAACATTAGTCACTAGCTCTCTTAAAGTAACAATTGGTGAACCTGTGGACAGTTAGGCGAGGACATGCCGTAGTGTACGCGCCCGTCTCGGACGCCGGCGGATGCGAGCCCCGTTTACCTTTGATATACACATCCGACCTATATTTTCGGTGTAGTTCATAATACATTATATACATATTTTGTGTACCGGGCTCCGCTGTACGCCGCCTTATAAATAAGACAAAATTATATAATCAAACGGATACGTCCATAAATTGATGTATTTTAAAGGTTTGGGTATTTAACCATTAGTATTAAGGGGTAGTAAAACTAACATAAAAAAATAATATGATTATTATTACATTCCACTAGTTAATAAGCATGCATAATCACCTGAATGTTAGATTTTTTTCTCTCTACATGGTATTTATAAGTACATAGTAAGGTAAAAGTTAAGCATAAAAAAGAGATTAAAATAATAACATTATGTAGATTCGGTAGCTGTTTAGTTTTTAAGCATTTGTTTATAGTATGTTTTTACCAAATTTGTTTCATACCAATGCTGTACGTATAGTTTGTATAGAGGGAAGATGCAGATTGCAGCTAACTCGAGCAGGTTTGAATGTGACACGCGCTCACTCTTATAATATTTACTCTGATATTTCAAAGAAGTACAAATAAGCATTCTCATAAACATTCCATAAGTGACATTGATATTTATTTAACGGCAGTGGAATTGAGCGCGTGAGCATTTTCATGGCAGCGGGGCCATATTCAGTCCCACGTTTTTTTTATATTTTACGTCTGTTATTATCATATTAATACTCAGTACATGTGGCCAAATAGATATTGTAACAGTACTCGTATTAATTTTTAGTTTGTATGGAGTGTCCGTCGAAGCGTTTGCTTTTAGCCCTATCACGCACTTGGAGACGCTCGTGAAAGACTGATAAAACCAAAGCATTGAAATCTGAACCCTATAATATGTGCAGTAGAGTAAAATCCTGGGTGATGATCGACGCTTTTCTTAGGCTTTTATCGCTTCTTGTCTCTTTATAATGTGGTTCAGGTTTCGTGTGTTAGCTGGGTCTGTAACGTGTTGCTCTGCGTTTGGAAGGAGGTAGACGGTCCCCCGTTTATAATAGTCTTTTTAATACTTTCTTCACATTCCATTTACAACGTGAACATTCCAGAATGTATATTTATTTTTTTATAAGTTTTTTTTACTAAAATTCGTGCTCAAAAGTTGTTTAAGCGTCTGTATTTTATACCAGATCTGTTTCCATGACAAATTCTAGTGTACTCTTGTTAGTGTGTAAGTTTACTATGACGTGTATCTGGTTTTTTGTTAGGCGCTTTTATTTCGAATTCAATTTATTGTATTCTTTCCAAGCTATTCATATTTTCACAACTTTATGGTTTAACTCTGTTTCTATTTTTTTTTGTATCTTCTTCTGCTTTATTTTTTGCTTCTTATTTTTTTATTTCACTCTCTTTTTAAAGCAAAAGGCGTCTAACAAAAAACCAGTAGTTCTTACAAGAATAGATTGACCGTGACTACATCTAGTATGGTCGTTTTGTTTAGATCTTATTATATTCTTATGCCATACTTTTGCTCTGGAACAAATTGTATTAACATATGTTTACTGTCCGTCTTTTATACATACATTATTTTTAAAGTATTTTATAATCATTCCTTTTTTTGTGTAACTTGCTAATCATAAAGCAAAAAAAATATTACAACGATTTCGACTGTAGTAAACAGAACCAACAAACAAATTTAGTAATAATCAAGTGTTTAACAAAGTTGAGATTCCGGACCAAAATCGAAATAATCGAACGTTTTTAGAAATAGTTGTATTTAATAAAACAAACCTAGGAACATAGAAAAAAAACATAGACTTCTGATTCGTTACATCATTGTCTAAATTTAAAAAAAAAACAATAAAGCAGTGTCGATGTAAGTATTAGATAATAAAATGTATTAAAGATAAAGCAATACATTTACCATTGGCCAGTATTTTTAATTTATATCATCGACTATTTCAGTTGAAACACATAGGTTTGTTTTTATGTTAGCGCCGCGATCAATCAATCTATCAATAATTCTTTAAACAAATAGCTGAATAAATGTAGTTGCATATTATTCCAAATTTTCAAGATTTATTGTATCCATAATACATTCCTGAAGAAAAAATTTACTAAAACTGTAATCTGTGAACGTAAATTCTGTGCAGAAAGAGGACTGTCGTGAGATCTGAAAACTGCTGTGCTAAATTACCTTTTTTGTTTAGGTAACACCATAGCAATGTTAACATAACAGCTGAGTTTGATTTTCTTTGAAGGAATAAGGTCGCTATTTAAATATCGTAACGACAGTCAGTTTTCAGCCTCGACAGTTCTCTTTCTGCGCAAACTATAGAGGTGCTGTGTTTTATATGAGGATGTCGAAATTACGCAGTGATAATAAATTCGTCCCAAGAGATAGAATCTCTTAGAATACCGTTTTTTGGTATTAGAAAATGCCTGTAACATTGCTTCGTGTTTTAATGATCTACATTTTTAATAGGGGCAGAACAACAAAATTGTGCGCTTTTCGCACATTATTTATCAATATAATAACATCAAGCGATGTTACAGGGGATAGCATCTTGTGATATGAATAGTGTCAGTTTCAATGTCCGTATGATGTTGTAACTAGGGTTATGAATAGACATGTAGCACGTACACAAAAAAAAATTTGTGGTAACGACACGCCTCTGTCGAATGGTTGCTGACAAACATTTGAATCCATAAAGACCACTATAATTTTGTTGCAACATTGTCTAAAAATTATCTACATGACAGCCTACGCCTCATTCCGTGTCTATATGTGTAAAGGAGTAGCAACAACTTAGGGATGTCAAACGTTTAGGGAATGATATTTAATTGTAAAATTGTGGGAGAGAATAGTACGAAAAAGGAATGGCGTGTCTCACTTCAGCTCAGTACTAATATTTGTTTATATCAATGTTTAGAGTCTAATCCAACCCAATATTTATCAGTCTTAGAATTTGACCCGGCCTCATTAAAAAAATATACCAAAATATAAGTATTGAGCTGGGATGAGTAACAAAAAATTAAGAAAAATACACTAAAAATTATATGGTATTGGAATTTAGTGCAAACAGTCGAAAAATAGCGAATCTTTCAAAGACCATAGAATTTACAGCGTGTTGAAGTAAATGTAATTTGCATTTTAGAGTTTAAAAATAATTCTTGTTTACAAATCACTAAAGTGTCCGAAGTATTTTTTTATTTTTCTTTGTTTCGAAATTTAATTAAAGATGTACACACATGATGCTCAACGAAAACAAAATATTTTGCTTATTATGTGGTTTCCTGTACTCTGTCCATTATGTTAATCGTTTTTTGACAGCTCATGCAAAGTTGACGACAGAACCGACTCTTGTAAAGCGTCTAGCAAATTATACCCCAAGAAAAAAAATACTATTGAATTTATTTAATAACGAATTTATTTCTATGGGATATAATTTGCTAGACGCTTTACAATGTTATGTCGACAACTTTTAATGAGCTGTCTAAACGCGATTAAAATAATAAACAGAGTATAGTTATCATCAAATCTCAAGTTGATCTAATTAGAAATAATATTAAGATTGTTTGGAACAGTTTTCGAGATTTGACTGTAAGTACTTGAACAACGTGTCGATCTTAGCTTAACAACGAATATGTCAGGCGTTTGGTGTGACGAGATCAATCTGTCCTATGCTCTCTATGTTGTGATTTATTTTCTTAAGACTGTAATCACGAGTCGATTAGCATATTTTTTATATTATACATATCTTTTGCATTCAAAATATGAACGATGGTTTCGATTTATTTTGTAGCACCAATTTGAGATTTTTAGCTTTACCCAAATAGAATTATGTCTTCTTTAACCGAACAGAATGATTTCTTTTTGTATGTAGTGCTTTTATTTTTATCGTTTGAGTATTTCGTTGGTATCTCTATCTTGATGGATAAATACTATCACTATTCAAAGGGGACTTTTTAAAATTATCATCAGCTAAATTGCAAAATTTTCATTAGCTCACTTGTGTCATAAATTATAATTTACTTCTCGTTGCAAAATATGTTTAAATTGTCCGGTTTAATAAAATGAGAGAAAGTACTTTAATTTATATATTTCTCTTTAACTTTTTATTTAAATTCCACACATAAGACTTATACTCTACAAAACTGGATGTTATCATCTTATCGCATCTCACATCATACAAATAAAACTACGAATATCCAGCCCAGGGATAAGTGTACCAGGCCAAAAAACATGCAAAATTGACTTAGGAGTAGGCAAAACAATCGGATTACCTTTTATATCGATGAAAGTTTAGAGAAAATATAAATGTTCAAGCCCATTACCACTCGGCAGGTTACACAGCGTGGTGGCGGTATGGCCGACGAATAACGATGCTTATGCGTTGTGTCAAATAAATGCCAGCATTTTTAATCACGCGTTGCGTCGTCCTTGCACTCAGACAAATTTTAAACAAAAAAGTGTATACCCGTTACCCGATGCATCAACACTAAACGTTAATATCTATTTAGATGTTGTATATAATCTAGTTTTTAAATCAAGTTTATTTTGAAGCATTCATCAAAATTGTATGGCAGTTCCATCGTGATATCTTACACTAATGAATAAAAAAAGTTTAAAAACTTACACACACGTCCACATTCACCCACCATTGTGAGGTTGCTCAGTAACCTCACAATAATAAGCGGTGGTTAGTGACACACAACTGTATATATTTAAACATACCAACGGACAGGAATCAACATGTGATTGGTACAAATACTGCACCTACAATACAACATGTAACAAAATGGTTCTACAATACTGAAGGGTATGTATGTACTCACCATTATAAACAACTTTTACTACGGGGCCACCGCCGAATTCGCAAAAATAAATCACCTGTTCCATACAAAAAGTTCATTGACCTTGGACAAAATGTATGGAAAACCTGTTTTTTATTGCGATACCAGGGTTGGCCCCGTAGTAAAAGTTGTTCATAATGATGAGTACATTCATATGATTCATACCGTTCAGTAATGTTGTACCTTTTTGTTACATGTTGTATAATTAAGATTCATGTTGAATTTATAATTTAATATATTAAAGGACTAAGCTAAGCTAAGCTTAGCTGGTGCTAAGTAGGACGCAGCTGCACGCGCGTCGGGCTCTGTTTTCACTTTTTGAAAAAGGTCACCGGATGTGATCGAAACTATAGTCGGAGTATCCGATTTAATTAAACGTGAGTATTCCCGTATAAATAAAACAAAAATATATTTACTCTTGACTTGTAACAGATGTTGCCAATAAAATGATTATGATTATGTTGTTTTATAGTTATTTCTTCCATATTATGATTTATTTCATACCTAAACGTTTATTAACGCCATCAATTGAGATAACGAACGAAATTATCAAATGAAATTTTGTAAAGTTTTTATCGAGTAAATTTATATTGTCGCCAGAAATTTCGAACTTTGTTTATAGCTCTCAACTAGGGTATTTTTTACAAATTTTTTGGGCATTCACTCGTTTATTTTATAATTTATTTGTTTTTCTATTGTTTAGTAAATACTCAATGTGTATGTATATATTGTAATACTAATTGACCCTACGTCGATATTGTTTTTCATATACTCAAACCCCTTTTTTATATTTATATTTCGTAGCTTTACAATGAGATAATAATAAAGTATAGTTTTGTAAAACGTAGTTTTATTTGGTGTGTCCGTAGCACAACGATCTAATTAAGGCTTTGTGCGCTGTATGTTTTGCGAATGTAATTTTTTACCTATGCGAGCGCCGCATAATGCGAATTTATGACTTACTTTACTTTGTAATTTGTATAGCTTGAAAAAAAAATATGTACTTGTAACGGATTTTATTTTCTCTGACAATAACGTGGAAAAATCATCTTCCTCAGTCGTACTTACAAGTTTTCTAGTGTGTTGAACTATTTGCGATAGATGGCGCCCCTATTCTAATTACTCTTCTTGGCAAGCTATACAAGGCGCCATTAGTTTTTGGCCAAGAATTTAAAGGCCCACCCGCTATGAAAGCGCGGTGGCGAGGTATACGTTCTGACGCTGCGTGCTGTGTTTTCGTGTAATGCAATTGATATAAAATAATAATTTCTGTTTAAAAAAAAAAACTAATGATTTTAATAAATCAATACATAACTAACACGAAACTGTATGTTTCAAAAATTTAAACATGTAAGTGCATAACCAGCCTTTTTATTTGTCCACTGCTGGACTTAGCCGGGCGAATGGGCCATATTCACCAAGCTGGCCCAGTTGCAAGAAGATTAATTTACATACGCCATTGAATTTCGTCTCCGGACGTACGCAGGTTTCCTCACGATGTTTTGATTCGCCGATAAGCCAGTGGTATGAGTACCCCTACGTAAACTCCAAAGAGCTCATTGGTACGGGCCTGGGGTTGAACCCGCGACCTTACGATTACAAGGCGAGCGGTCTCTCGATTAGGCTACCATGACATGTAAGAAGTCTTTATTTAAAAAAGTGGTTTCTTAGAGGTTTTTTCTATCGAGTGAAATAATTTAAATAGAACAGCCCGTCTAGCACGCGAGTCCTGATAAAAGTTTATCCACTCTTTTATCCCGCCAAACTGAGACTGACATATCCACATTCTAAGTTTTGTCACGTTTCCGCGCGGTGGAATGTCAATTTATCTACGGTGTTTGCTAGGGGGGCAGCTAGCTTTAACATAGAATTTAAATCGTGTACTGAATAAATGATTTTTTTGTCAATGAAACGTTGACATTATATTTTGCCATGGCGAATTGCAGGTAACTGTTTGAACTTTATAGCTTCTGCAATAGTAACATTATACAATGCATATTTTTGGCATTTTAAAGCACGTCCCTAAATATGTGGTGTCCACTTTCTCTTTTATTAATAATATATAGATATATCTATCAGAATCTTCGGAGAACCAACTGAAAGATAGGGAAAACCTAGCGAAAGGCATTTTGTACAGCGGCATGGCCGCTCGCTTTACCTGCAGACTATCTGAAGGTAAACCTTAATTGCGAGAGGAAAATAAGATCCACAATATGGGTCAGTTGAGTGACCAAACTTTACGGACTCGCTGTGGATAAGAAAAATTCCGCCTGTTACACCTATCCCTATCAAAGGGATAGGTGGATAAAAATCCTCTTATATCTACTCTGGAGAAACTATGCGATATTGAATCCAGAAGGATAAGTACCAAATTCGTACTCAAGCATTATTACCTACTAATAATGTGTGCTACTGCTGGTTATTTTTTATTAGTTTTTAATAAATGATTTTCTATATAAAGATAACGCATAAAAGCATTTTCCTATAGCTGTGGAATATATGTGTAATAATGACGATAAAGCTATAAGTCTAGATTTAAAGGCCAACACTATGGGCCTTACTTACAAACGTAGTGGTTTAAGTTTATCATTAAACTTTAAGCGGCGTTCTTAAGTAAGGCCGTATTTTCCTTTCATTCATTGGGTGCTCGCGTGAGCTTGGTTGTCTGCTCAATTCTGAAGACGGAGATTTTCTATACGCAGGTGGCCTAGTGGTAGGTAGACTACAAGTTTCCCATCGTCTTCAGCCATAAGACGTCCACTGCTGGACGAAGGCCTCCCTTAATACAGGGGTGTAGCCATAATTCCCACGCTTGGCAGGCGGCTTGGGCAAGTTTCCCATACCCCCTTGTAACTAGACTAGACAAATTGTATGCCTTTACTATAGAGCTATTACAAGCTTTATTAGTATACATTATATAGTTAGGTACCAAAAAGCCTGTTAATAAGCTTAGAAACCATATCCGTTGCCAGATTTTCTATTTTGAGCAACACAAACAATTAATGGCAACATTCTGCGTGTTAGCGTACTAATTAGTTTCATAATAAAATTGCGAATGCTTTTTTGCAAATAAATTGCAGCAGCAATGTGTAATAATTTAGTTTATTCGATAATGACGATCTATCAATAAATATGCGATTACAAATGATGAAAATATAACTGACAGTGTCTAAGTCGTGCGATTGCAAATGGCGTACATAATGACTTCTCTGTAATGACGAAATCCAAGTCGACGGTCTTTTTGGTTTCTTAAATACTTCCTGCCCTGACTCCGAGCATCTGGCTTCCAATACAACAGTCCGATGTTGGTTGACGTTTAGGTTAGGTAGGTACCGAACACTAATTATAACATACCATGTTTATTGTATTAGGTATAGCAATGTAATAGGAAGTACGAAAGGTGAAATAAAAGCATGAATCACAACCTAAGCCAGTACATGCCGGCCCTGATCCGGGTGTAGTCTGGGAGACCCTCCGTGGGCCCCACAGCCGCGACCGCCGGGCACTTGTCGTACACGTATTGTGTGAGCTTGCAGCGCACGTCGGGCGCGAACACGCGGTCGATCGCGCACAGGCGCTCGTCCAGCGGCGTGCGGAACCCCTGGTACATCAGCCATCTGCCTATGTCGTGACAAGTGTTCGTCATACTCTCGGTCATAGACAGCAGTTTAGTCTTCAAAACCCGCTTAGCCCGCTCCACATCGGTGTCGGTCACAGAGCTGCACAAGTGCATCAACTCATCCTGCACCAATAACACCATGTCGTCCAAAGCGAGCGATGGCCCCATGAACTGAACACCCCAGAGACTCGTGTCTCTGTAACCTTTCAGAAACCCTCGGTACGCGTCGCATAAAGGATGCGCCGACGTGGCCTTGGCGATGTTCCAGGCGTGGTCGATGCCTCCGGGCTGAGAGCGGTCCCAGCCGCCGATTAGCTCCGCCGCGACTTCCATCACGACATAGTCGTCGTCGCAGAGGCCCGGCCCCTCCACCGCTATGGCACAATTCGCGACCGGCATTGAATCGTTCCGGTATCTAACATCCGACCCGGTAAATCTATAAACGTTCTTATCTATGCATTTGGTCGGCTCGAGCTTGCCCATGTACGTATTCCCCAACGCCACCAATTGCTCGTGCGTCACTCCGCCGACCCCAACGAGGAACGAGCGATCGGCGTCATAGAACCTGTTCATATAGATCGGTATGGTATTACTGTTGAAGTTGTATAAGTTGCAACTAGGCCCCATGATAGACCTAGCTAATGGGGTGCCCTGAAACGCTGCGGCGTGCAAGTAGTCGTCCAGGAGTTTGTTGGCATCCTCGTCGTGTTCTTGCATCTCACAGTAGACCACGTTCTTTTGGAGTTCTATTTCGCAAGGGTTGAACGCGTTATTGAACACGCAGTCGGATAGTATATCGACGGTGAGCGGTACGTCCTGGCTGAGACACTCGGCGTAGTAGGCAGCCTCGTCTCGGCGCGTGAAGCACTTGTAGCGGGCACCCGTGCACGACATCTGGTCCTCGAGGGTGGCTTTGTTGCGCGCGAACGTTCCTTTGAACGCGATGTGCTCGAAGAAGTGCGTGGCACCGTTTTCGAAGTCGCTCTCGCACCGCGGCCCGGCGTCAACGTAAATGCCGACGCAGGCACTGGAGCAGTCGCGCTCCTCCGTCGCGATCGTAAGCCCGTTACATAGTCGCGTCGTCTGCAGGTTAGTATACGGCATGTTCCGCAAGTAGTTTAGAAACGACAACGGATATGGATTGTGCCTCACGCTCGTTTTGAGAGGATGCCATGCCGATTTCAGGAGTTTCTTAGTTGCCTTTAACATTGCCATTGCTATCTAGGTATTCATCAGAATAATTTAATTTCATAAGCGAATCCTTTGCAAATAAAGTCGTTGTTTGCGTCAAAAAACGTCAGCCAGAACTTGGCAGTGCCAAAGAGAATATAAACGTTTTACGCCGGCCGCATATCATAAGAAATTCCTAATAGAATATATCTCGCGCGCGCCGGACCGACCGTCACACATAACAGTTGCGAACGAAACGGTCGTCTCGTGTTTCTTACGGGGTTTCCGGGACCTAGTACAAAAATGTATGCACGGAGTGCCTTCCGGCGTGCGCGAGAGTATTTTTGTAATATACATTTCTCATAATGTGCGGCCGGCCTTAATCGGTACCTCAAGCATTTCATAAGGATCTAGCTCTCTCTCTCTCTCTCTCTCTAGCTGGGTCTTTGATTATATAAAAGAGAGAGCTAGATCCTACAAGAGCTGGGTACTTATTATAATCAAACAAAGTATTAAGGTCGTTTTTCTTTTATTCTATCTCTTTGGTACCTTATATTTAAAAAAACATGGCCTGCGCAGAGAAATTTATCAAGCCATTAGGAAATCCTTCCTCCGAAGGCCTGCGTAACGCGACGCATGGCGATCATACTAGCTGAGCTACTATAATACTGGTAAACTAAGTAGTAAATTAATGGAATGAGCTAGAACTATTAAGTTGAGCTATAACATCTGTATAACATCTGTATCACAGACAAATAAATCATTCATTCATTCAAAAAAAAAAAAATATAGACGTCTGAATAAAGCCAACATCGATTTACAAATTTACTACCTTCTGTTGTCTATTAGCGAGAGCGAGTATGTTCTTTGCTCAACTACACTAACAAGACCTAGAATCTCAAACTATTATAATCCATTCCACCATACCATTACCATAGCCATTTCGCTCTAAATTTAAATGACAATAGGGTAGATGACTGATGTTGATATCATTGAAACCAATAGCTTTGATGAAGAATTTAAGTAAATATAGTATGTTTATTGATAAAATAATTTAAATCGGTTAATAATGTTCTGATATATGAGCGTTTAAAGCTTTTGTTAAACACAACTCTGTCCCTTTTCCACAAAACAAAAAATTACGTCACGCCTTACTTGTCAGAATAGAATTTATATGGCGTACTGAGAAGTGACGTCACGATTTGCTGTTTCGCCTCTCAGTCTAGCATGATATTAAAATGCTTATAAGTTGCTTATTTTTTATCAGATTTTCATTTTCTTTACATTAATCAGCTATATTTATGGGCCACATTTTAATAGGACAATAAAAAAAAAACAGTCATCTAGCCTATTAGCTAACAATTTTGCAGCTCTCAGTCTGACCGCGACCTTGTCGAAATATTCTATCGCCTCAGTTAAAATAACACGAATAAAAAAACAAAATTGTTGAATATAAATGCTTTATTTAGTTTTTTTTAGAAAATGGAATCTATGTTGGGAGAATCGTAACAATTACGCTTAAATTCTGTATTACAACGGTAGTAACAACTGCCTCAGTTTTCCATATGTAACTTCGTATCCCATATCAACATTTCTATAAACAATATAGATAGTATCAAAACTTACAACTAGATATAACAAACCAGCAGGTATAGTCTGAACAATTGTCATGTTAACATAAAACTGAACCCGTAACAAGAATCAATTAAGTTAAACCGAACAGCCATAGTTTGTTATTTCGCATGGATAGTACAGAAGTTCGGGTTATACGTTATTGACGGTGGATATACGAGTTTCGAGTTAATAGCTAGAACCAATACACACTTCATTCGACCACGGAATGTGATTTATTTAACGTGACAATTTTATCAATAATAATAATATCTACTTACATTTGGCGAGATTGCTTAGTAACTAATTTTGGGATATTTTTTTCTTACTTCTAGTAATTTAGTATTCCTAATAATCACATTTGCTAGAGATCAACGATTCTAAATATTACATATATATTATGTTCAGTCACTGACTCAGTTTCTCAGCAGTAGGTAACTATCATTTAAGTACAAATCAGCTGGCACAGCCTTATTCTGCTTACGCGATATGCTCGCAATGATATAAAATTTCGTTACAGAAAAATATCCTTAAATTGCGGTGACGGTCTCGTGTCTCCCCTGATGTCTACCCCAGAGGGAAACATCAGGATGTTTCAGTCTTGGTGTCTCCCCCAGGCCGGGGAGATATAAGAACTTACTAAAATATTTCTATTCCACTACTTTGTCCATAATTATACCATGCGTACTATGATGTCCAGATACCTACTCTAAGAACATGGAGAGTTACCAAATCTAAGTAAAGAGTAAAAGAGAAAGAGTAATCAAAGAGATTTTAAATAAATGGTCGGTACACTGAGCCGTAATAATACTAATCAGACTATTTTCCACTCGTTTCTCGATTCAAATTCTCGTCGCTTGGCGATAACCAAATCTCGATATAATTTAACCAAAATTTCAATATAGTTATAGGTCGCGTCATGTAAAACGAACGCTGGCGGTTAAGCTGCGCAGTAGGCGATTTAGGCGATATCTAATATATTTTGCTATGTACCTAGCAATAACCAATATACGAAGCTGCGAGCAAAAGGCCAATTAATAATTATTTAAAACAATAGGCCTAGTACTTTTGTGCGCAAGTGTACACATGCGCAAACACACCCCCTCTACTTTCTTCCAGCGTTCTTTTTACATGACGCGACCTGTACGAGTCCTATGTAAGTATGCATAATTATTTACTATAGTAACACTTTAATAATAGCTATTGACAATGTGCTTTGTTCGTTATTTCCAAATAATATAAAGCAATAAATTAGTATCATATACTAAACTACTGATATGTTCCATGATTGGCCAACAAAGTTTTGCGATGATGTTAAGGTAAGGTTTAAGACTGCTTTAGTAAATACTGTTTTATATTATTTGAAGACTATATCTACTGATGACAATAATGAAAAAATAAAATATGTGCCTGTTTTCGTCCCTTTCAAAGAGGCGCAGTTAATTGGCGGGATAAGTATGGTGTATATTTATAAACTAAATATGTTAATCAAACATTTTCAACATATGGTAAATCGTTAAGTATGTAAGATAAATAAAAATACCAGTATTACCACAAGTAATGATATATGAAGAGAAAAGGGTTCTGCGACATGCCAAGAAATCGCTTTTTCTGTCGTGTCGCGCCTGTCTTCCTGCAATCATTATTTGTACAATTACAATCCTTATTGGATTCTTAGTTTCTATAGAATACTGGTAACAAAAAAAACACTAACAGATAACTCTAGGCTCAATTTCTACACCAGGCAAGATCGATAAGTGTGTAAAATAATAGCACTAGATTTAATAAACAGTATAAAAATAGTAACGTGGTTAAAATTTACAAAAAAAACTATATATACTTTTTTGGCGAGGTAAACACAACCAGTACACGGAATTAGAATCACATGACTCCAAAAGAGAGTCGTAAAATACAACTCAGGTCACATAAATACTGTTTTACATAAAAAAACATGTATGTTCCATTTTGCTTTACGACAAGGACGGACATAATACTCTCTTCTTATGACACCGCATGCTTCAATTTAGTAAACATTAGGGGCTTTACTTAAAAACGTTGCTTGTTAACAAACGCATTTAACAAAAATTTAATGCGCATTATTGACTAACATCATTTAGCTTTAAATGGCGTTTTTAAGTAAGGCAATAGAAAAATAACTTCTTGTAAATGGTACGTTTGATCTCTTTGTGAATGTGTCGAGATCAAATAATTAAAAATAATCCACTCTGGTCGCAGACAATGTGGAAAAATATAGCTTATTAAAAATATATGGCTTTTTGACGATCGGAAGAATGTAGGGACAGTATGCCACTGTCGCTACATTCTTCTGTCTATTGATAGCCCGTGGACCTACTGCCTTACTACTACAGGTAAGACCAGTTTTGTTTTCCACGCGATTCTACCAGTAGTTCTTTGACAAAGAGAAGGTCCTAGTATAAAGGGCAATTTTCGTTGCAAAAATATCAGTGAAGTTGCACCTTGAGTTCCACGGCTAATAAAATAATAGTTCCCCGTATAACGCAATTTATCAGTAGTCCCACCGATAAACTAAACTGCCCCTTCCTCTATCAGTAGGAATAAGCAGTAGAATCACGGTTAACCAGGGCCGTAGCTAGACCTGAATTTAAGGTAGGGCAGCTGTTACAGGTAGTGCGGTTTTTTTTTATTTGCTTATATTATGGTAGGGCATTGCTCCTCAATGCCCCAACCTCTGGCTACGGCCCTGCGTGTAACCAATGCTTCTGCAGATTTTTCTATGGCATTCTAATTTTAGAATATACCAAAGCTGGCCGGGGCGGCTGCAAGATGTAACACAAGATTAATTTCACTGTCACGTGTCAATTTCACTGTTCTGCGCCGAAGTATCTAAGCGGCAAGAAAATATCAGTCTCCGTCTTATTCTCATAGCTTAGCACAAGTATAATAAATATAAAAAAAACATGTTAGTGTATAATGTTTGCAGCTTTAGGATGCATTTCCACTGAGGAGGCAGACGAGTCGACCGAGCAGAGAAGTACCGTGTAGAATCATGGTTGAAATGAAATTTCATTTTTGGCTTTGCTTCGGTTCGCTCGCCTCCACCTAAGTGGAAACGCTGCCTTAAGTGACGTTTGCATAGAGAGCGGTGTTTAGAAGGAGTAGCGGCGGCGGCATACGGCGGGTTTGTACTGCCGGCTCCCAGTCCAGGACGCTAGCGGCCACGGAGCCAAAACACTGGCGAGATAGCTCTCGGCTCTGAGCTGTACAAACATATAAACGTTCAAGCGTAAGTACAATAACTATAGTGGCACCGTTTAAATGAGAAATCGTCCGCTCGGTACAAGGGCGCAGGGTAGATGTCAAAGCGAACCGAGATAGGAGCGGGCGGGAAGCGGAACGATGTCAAAGGGGATCGAGAGTTGCGGGCGGCAGGCGGTACCGACTGGGTGTAGGGGTAGGCGAGCTACCGCCCGCTACCCCTCGATCACCTACCTAATAAAATCAGATTGACTACCACTTCCGCGCGGAATGGTAGTGTTTATTAACCTTTGTCACTTTGTTTGTTATCACCACACTCATCTATAAGTTACTAGCGCTAGCAGGCCCTGAGAGCCAACGACATCAATAGATGACAAAAAAATATGGCCTTTTTTAAAGTAAAAAAATAATAGTAGATTTACTCACTTAGGGAGCAAATGTAAAGAATGACTCAAATCTCATGTATATTGTCTCCCGAGCCGAAGCTGAGGGTGACAAACATGAGATCTGAGGCTTCTTTACTTGCTCCCTTAGTGCGTATACAATTTTACGTGCCGCTTGGCCCGCTTGGCTTGGCTTTAGCCAATTTAGCCCCGCAGGCACGTAAAAATATTTTAATAGGTATTTTTTTAGTGCCGTGGCACTAAAATTAATTAAAAAAATATATAGAGCTTAATATTTCTTGGGATTTCGAGGTTAGATCCATAGTAAATGTTTAAATTGACCTCCTTTCGGCTTAGTAATGCCGTTCCGCGCAATCTTATAATACAAGACTTACCCTCTTGTGGATACTCCTCTCGTTGGCCTCCTTCATCATCTTCTTCCAGGCCTCTGACACGTGGCAGATGTTGGCTTCCAGCTGGCTTGGCGACATCTCCGCCAACCTGTCCTTGGTCAGGTTATATGGCTCTAAATAAAAATACAAAAAATTACTCGGCTTGTACAGATTTGATATCTCACTGACGAGCGCAGTGCAGTGCGGCGTAGGATATTGTTTGCAAGTACACAATTCTGGCACTGCTACTGTTATGGGCAGACGTGAAGCTTACCGCCAGACGAACGCCCCGCTCGTCTGAGCAATCTATCGCATAAAAAAACCACACGTTAATGAATCACTGGATTATGCACAGAATGCGCACTTCGCAAAAAGGTGTACTTCTTATAAATGACACTTAAGATGAGTATCTACTTTAGTCATCATCAGCCCGGAGACGTCCACTGCTGAACGAAGGCCTCCCCCTTAGACCGCCACACTGTACGACAACCTGCCATTTGCATCCACCGGTTGCCCACGACTTGTACAGTGTCGTCGGTCCACCTAGTGGGAGGCCTTCCAACGCTGCGTCTTCCGGTTCGCGGTCGCCACTCAAGAACCTTTCTTCCCCATCGGTTGTCAGTTCTTCGAGCGATGTGTCCTGCCCACAGCCACTTCAACTTGCAAACCTTGCGAGCTATGTCGGTAACTTTGGTTCTTTGGCGAATATCCTCGTTCCGGATTGTATCGCGCAAAGTAACTCCGAGCATAGCTCTCTCCATTGCCCGTTGCGTGACTCTGAGTTTCTCCAAAAGGCCAGCAGTTAAAGACCACGTTTCAGTTCCATATGTCATCACTAGCAACACACTTCTTCACACTTTAGGAAGATTAGCTTATTTCGTAATTTATATTTGAAACAGATAATGTTTATTACAAAATAATAAATTTTGTCATTAATGCCCCCGCCTCTCACTGTTTCTGACACAGCTTAAGCAAATAACAATTTACATTTTATATTTACAACACCAGATACTATTATTCATTAATTTAAAAAAAGATCGATTATTAAGACCAGGGTCCAGTTTTATAAAGCTTCAAGTACAAGTTTACAATTGTACTAGCTTCTTGTACCAGTAACTACAAGTTACCAGTTACAGGTAGATGGTTTGTCTTTATCCTATATACAAGTGCTTGTACTTGTAGTTTGTACACTGGTTGTCTTATAGCTTTAGAAAACGCCGTACTCAATATTTTTTTGCGGTGTTGCCAGCAAGTTTTTTCACTAAAAGTACTAGACTTGTAGCTTTATAAATACAGGGCCCTGAGGTGTATTGAAATAGTGCGCGAGCTTCTCATCATTAGTTAGCTTGATTTTGAGTTGTTTGTTGGTAATATTTAAACGAAATAATGTAAATGATATGTGTTATTTATCAAATAACACACACGACACGGGTAAGTGTGCAAAGCCATAATATTTTTTAGGAGAAAAGAAGAAAAAATGGGAAAGCATAATGAGCGCTAGTATTAAGTATGCCAACAAACATACTTACGTATTAGCATATTGCTCATATTATAGTTTAAATCAAGCGTAGAGGAGTGCGGGGCGTCGTGTATTTCACGCATAAAGCTCACGAAACTGTCCATGGTCTCGTTGGGCATCTGAAATAACACAAATGATACCTATAATATTAATTAAACGTCACAACTACCTGGATCTGGGTATATCCTAAAACTGCATCCAGAGTCGTCGGAGGACGAGCAGCAGCGTCCTTTTAGGTAACGGTGGTGAGCATTCTGCGATCCCCAAGCGTGGGGATTATATCAACCCCTCCCTATTAAGGGGGAGGCCCGTCCAGCGCAGTGTACGTCTTTCGGCTGTCGATGATGATGTCTCCACTACTTTACTGGGACATGACTTGACCGTGACTTATTATGCTTGACTATGACTTGTTTGACAATGTTTACATCATATGTCAATTTAAGTACTTTATAATCCTTGACATTTTCAAATACAACTTGTGCGACGCTATAATCTTCTCAAGAATGAAATTATTTCAATTTGCCATCTCTTAAGAAACGGCGAAATGAATTGGAGTTTCGAGAAAAATTTTGATATTACAGCACAAAATCGCCTATACTGGGAAAGTTAGGAGATGCCTTGGCCCAGCAGAGGGGTCCAATAGGCTAAATAGAATACAATGGGGTTCCACAGGCAAAAGGTCCGGAACAACTTTTCTTGTTAATCGTTGTTTATATTTATCTGCTCTTGATGAGGGCGTTGTCGATAATCTAGTCAAGGAAAAATACTGGGTACTGTGCCTTGTGTTAAGAATCTATGCAGCTGTTGACGGCATGAAAATAGACCCCGGAAATTCGGCCCGCGCCAAAATTCACCACTTTAAATCATCCCGAGCAAATGTTTCCCCCCCACCTTCCCACCTGTATTAGGGGTCGAATTTCGAAAAATCCTTTCTTAGTATCCCCCCCCTCCCCGCATCAACACGAATACACCCTCCAAATTTCAAATCTGTACGACCAGCGATTTAGGCTGTGCGTTGTCTGTCAGTCAATCAGTCAGGATAGAGCCTTTTATAGTAATAGATTGAGCTTTAATTACCAAGGCGAAGGACTGCTGTACAAACCAGTAGGTATAATTATGCACGTTCTCCCTGGTAATGAGAATCTAATAATAGTAAAAATAATAAATTGTAGAAAAAACAACAAAATGTATGAGATTGACAGTTTACCATGGCCGCATCGACAATTCGCCACCTAGCGGGAAAAAAACGCAGTGTGGATCCCCATTAGTTTACAAATTAAGGAAAGGCTGTGTTGGCGCGCCAGTTTGACAGTTGCGAGCCTAATCATTGAATAATTACACTTTGAACCTTTTTTAAGTCGTAGTTTTTTCTGTAGTTAACCTCACCGGGTCAAAAGAGGTGCTGTAGCCGTATCCAGCGCAGGTCTCCCGGTACATTGCCATCCAGTCATTGTGTGTCTGTTCGCCTAGTATCTCGTGTTCATAGCACGTTGATGCCTCCGCGTCATATGCAACGTCGTCACTTATATTTCCCGCTGCAATCACAGACAGTACCAGTAATATAGGGGGAGGAGAGTTTTGGCGGGAACTCGGAAAAATCATGTCGCTGTATTCTATAATTTTCTCAAACTTGTGTTTTTTCGCGATATAATGTTTAAAAATTGTGGTGTTTTATTAATTAAAATTGATCTTAATTGAGTGTTGAATTACATGCATGAATGTGGGCAAGTGATATAATGTGGTGAACGGTGTCTTTTCGTGGTGTTTTCAAAACTCCGTAAAAGCTCATAACAAATCGCCACAACTTTACTAGGACATGACTTGGACTCGACTATGACTATTTTCATGTGACTAACTGTGATTTCATGACATATTTGACTTAATGATAATATAAAATTGACACTGGCAGAATGCACAAAGTGCGTGGCCAATAAATAAGAAAGACAAAAAACAAACCGCTTGATAATTAATGCGCTGCTTGAGTGAGCAACTTGATAGATACATTCTGACTGTTTTCAACTCGCGAGTAAATTGGTTCTTTCTAGGCAAGCGTACAACATAGTTGAAGACATTTTTAACATCAGGCGACGTGGTGGCCAAACGCAGGTTTATTGTCGAACAAAAAATCTTCAGCTGTTTGATAATAAGTGCCCACTTACCGGAGTCTAAGTTATCTATATCGAAGTCAGACTTCCCGTCTAATACATCTTCTTGTGTATGTAATTTCAACATGGAAAAATTAATTTCCTGAAAAAGTAAAGAACATAATTTAATCAATTGAATTAATCATTTATGTTACTACTTGAATGACACTCAAGTTTTTGCCAGCATTTTCGCACGCGTTGTTTGCAAAACAGTCTATATCACTCAGCAATAGTATGGCTTTGTAACTTTTTTTTTAAATTGGTCAGTATTTTTGAAAGTTAAGCCGTTAAAAACATCACGCATTATCCTTCATAACTTTCATTCTAGCCTTTGTTATATATGGGGGGAGGCGAGCGACTCTTACTATCAAAACGGGATATTGAGAGTCTCGGAAGTATTTTTTTCAATCGAGTGGCGACATGAGCTGGATGTTCGCCTGGTGGTAAGCATCACACCTGCCCATAACAGTAGCAGTGCCTGAATTGTGAACTTGCGTATACAATCCTGAGCCGCACTGTACTGCGCTTGTCCACCTTGAGATATTAGATGTTAAATCTCTTCATCTCAGTAATTTATCTGGTAAATTGCAAACTGAAACACAGTAATGCTTGCACACTACTGCTTGGCGGTTGGGTAACTGACAAAGGTGTGGTACTTCCCCAAGGCGAACTCTGAAGTAGAGTCATTATAAATACTTAACACTACTAATACAAGTTTAACTTACACTAGCCACACCACCGGAGTCCGTAGTATCCAAGCCGAATTTCATTTCTCCAGAAACTGGGCTCGTATCTATGGCTACATGAGAGTGATCTTCTGACGAGTCAATTACTTGTATCTGCTTGGTATTTGAGTCGGTGATTTCATTGCTTAGTTTTAAGAATAATTCCAGCCTGTTAGAGAAGTATCGGCGTTCAATATCGTTGGATTCATCACTGGCATCTGTGCTTTTTGCAGTGGTAGAAATGGGTGACACCGCCGTAGGTTTAACCGTATTGGGCACCAGGGTAGCATCGACTTCATTTTCTGCAACAGCAGAGATTTTACGATTTTGGAAAAGGCTTAAAATATTTTAGTATGAAGCCTGACATAATACTGTCCACCATCGGGTTTTTTATTCAAAGTACCGTAGCAGCCACTATGATAACGAAAGAGGTTTGTATGAGACCAAAATCCCGTCCAGCGTCACGTTTTGCAAAATATACGCTTTTAAAGTTACAGTTAAGGGCACACGGGGCCAATGCCCAGGGCCCTCATCGTCAGGGGGCCCCGAAAGGCCGACAATTTCTCTCACAACACAACAGTGAGCACCCAGGTTGAAAATAAAACTTACTTTTGTCTTAGAATGTAAGTCAAAATGATGTCGAGTTTATTTAACCAAATTAAGACAAAATCAAGTCAAACTTTGCACCCTTTACATTTGACTTGACTTTGACTTATTTGGCTTAGTTAGGATTGATTTAAGACAAAAAAACTGTTTTTTTTAAAGTATAATTCCTTTCTTTACTTTCCAAAAGGGCCCCAGCATAGTTTAAGACGGCCTTGGGCACCGCCGGTAAGTTCACTTAGAACTTAATTGAAGGTATGAATTGGGTCTAAAATATTGTTATAGGTAGATACTGTAATTAAAGGTACTTCACAGGCGGATTTCCTAACAAATGATAAATAAGGCAAAAACGGCGCGCTCCCAATTTCTTATAATGTAAATGTTTTTTTTAGAATCATCTAAGTTTGCATGAATGTAGAGAACATTCAGAACTAACGACGAATAATAAAAGTATTGCGAGTCGGGCTTACACTTGGCTCACACAAGGATTCCGATCTTGATAAAGAAACATCTTTATTGTTAAACACAACTATTTTATTGGTGGTATTTTACCCATGGTGCGTGAGACCGAATTGTTTTATAGAATATGCACTACACATACTACAAAACAATACCCAACCAGGATGTTAGTGCAGGACTTATAAAATTAGACTACGCCTGATAGCTTTCATAATAGTACATTATGATACAAGTGTGCTATGTTGGTCATTACACTAGAGGCGGTATTATGCGATCCACTTTACGAGCAAGTGTGATGAAAATCATATTATGTCACTTATCTTCACTATTGTGATAATGTTTACTTACATTATTTACATCTCCATTCGTGACGCAGACATAAAACGTGTTTGTTTTCATTTCAATAAAACAATTACATTACTATGTGTACATGTGCATTGTGCACTCTAATGTATAAAACATAACATTTATATCGACTTACCACTGGTTCCTACTGGGACTTTACTATCTATCATGGTGTCATTACCATCGCATCTGCAACAGATATAAGATGACATGATTTTTTGGGTTATTTTCAAAGTACTCCAAGAATTCTCATACTTCTTCACGACATACAATAACAATGACAAGTATTCTTATGAGACGTGTGGTGACCCTACATTAAGGATTTTCATACAAACAATAAAACAAGTATATTATCTCTAGAAGTAAACAAATAATCAACAACAATTGCAATATGGCAGATATTTAGTAGAAATGTTTACTAAAACTTAAACTAATTATATTTTTTGGGTTGTTTGCAAACCTAACAATATGAATGTTTTTTACTTGCCAACCAAAGATTACGAAAGATGCGTTATCGCATAATAAAACAACATTTGAAAATGACTTCTGTACCGTTAGTTGATGTGTGTACTTGTATAGTTCGATTTACGTTTATAAGTTGTGCCAGAGTGTGAAAGAAGATAGGACTTTTATGAGAGCAAAAGGGATAGCACACTGGGCCTGTTAAGCGATAAGCACATTGGACTGTCTCTTGATTAATCAGCACAGACAGATACAGTCCCTGGGGCCGTTTTTACAGGGCCATTTGAGGGCGCAATATGACATATCTCCCTCCTTATATATATAATATCATTGTTGCCAAAAATAAGTGGGTTATTGAGTGATGACCTCAAATCGGGCCTTTGAAAGTGGTGCATTGAGTAAGCACAAATTAATTATTTGTAAATGTTTAAATAAGGCATTAGGCGACCTGCAACTAAAGACCATAACTCTACTCAGGTTTTACTAATTACACAAGGTGTTCTATGTAAACTTAATACATTTGCATAACTCACTGGTCCTCTGTGAGAACTGATAGAATAATTTATGTTTTGTTTTACCTTTTTACAAATAGACATATTGGATTTACAATTAATTCAGAGCTTTAACTGAATAAGTTATTTTATATTAACAGTTTTCAAAGTGTGCTCACAGGTGCTCACTCAATACACACGCACACCATTTAGTCTAGTCTAGTTGACCAAAGTAGTGCTAGCTTTTAGTGGCAGTGGTCCAGGTAGGTGCAAAACACCGAATCAATCATTCAGTGATTATCCTGTTTTATTGGCACCTTTGGTTACGGAAGCATAAAGGTAGGTAGGTCCTAGTCACTTCAACCAGAGAGGCACCTGGGTACACAAAAAACCGCAGTGAAGTAATGATATTATAATTATTTAGGTACTTACACAATTGGGTTATGAGAGGTCTTTTTGTGAACCCAGAATTTTTGTTTCTTATAGAAATCTAGTTTAAAGAGATTATTAATCTTGTCGTCTTCCATTCTTAAGGTGATGTTCAATCTTCACTTCTTCCTTCTTGTGTTCACAAAAGTTTTTACCGTCGGTACAAAATATGTCTTGAGATTGGCTTCATAAGTGCCTAAACTTTGAGGGACTAGGTCCCAGTATTGTGAAAGTTATTGGATATTACTCTTTGATTACTCTACCCGGTAGACGATAACGAAAGAATGTCGATGTTTTCGGCATTTCGGGCGTACTGCCGATGCCGGTAGTTTTCGATATACCGCCCACCACCCTAATCGTATTCACACTATAATCAGACTTTGTTTCTTTCAACTGCTTTGTTTCTCTGTCTACGTCTGCCGTACACCAAACTTGCACACCTCTGCTTGCATCAAATCAAACCAAAACCAAAGAATATTACTTTAATATGTCTTGAATCCAACTTGGACTTGGACCAAATCTTATCCAAATCTTATTGACGGGTGTCTATAATGTACAACACGATATTTGCCGACACGATAATGTACGGCATAATAATGCACAGCGTGATAATTGGTGTACATGTACATCGAATATCATGATGTACACTCCATGTCATACAATACTGGCCGTCCATTATCGGCTCGTGTCTATAAAGTACAGCCCTATATTGTACAGCCAATAATTCGAGTACATTTCTCAAATTGACATTAAAAAAAATAACTTGAACCTAACTGCTATACTAATAAGGAATTCATGTACTTGTACATCAAATATCAGTCTGTACAAAATCCAGGTGTGCATTATCGAGTCGAGCCGATAATGTACGGCATGATATTGCACGGCACGAAATTGCACAGCATGATATTCGATATACATACATGTACACCAATTATCATGCTGTGCATTATTATGCCGTACAATATCATGCCGTACATTATCTGTGTCGTTCATTATACATTATACTCAGAGAAATTTACTATTTTCTCTGATTATACCCAACCATTCAACCCAATGTATAAATTTCTCTGATTATACTCAACCATTCAACCCAATGTATAAATTTCTCTGATTATACTCAACCATTCAACCCAATGCTGCCATGTCAGAACTTAGGTTTACGGTGATTCCGTGTAAAAAAAAGGTAGATTCTAAGAAATTACGGTAACTGCGTTAAGGAAAATACGGTGTAATATTTTCTTATAACACAACATTTTTTTTATGTTTGTTACGCGATTACTCCACCAATTTCGCTTAAAAATCTTAAATCTAAGCTTGTATTCCGGATTCACAAAAATAAATAAGGGCAGAAATGACACGATGTTGCCAAGATGACATTGTTAATTTAAAGGATTATGGTTTCGGATATCAGATCATTGGAATTAACTTTTTCAATTAAAAATAAACAATCAGTAAGTCCCCCAAGCCGCCTGCCAAGCGTGGGGTTATGGCAACACCCCTCTATTAAGAGGGAGGCCTTCGTCCAGCAGTGGACATTTTATGGCTGACGACCACGAATCGGTAAGTTTAAAAATGGTTCAGGAATTGACTGTTAAGTTTTTTTTTTACAAAATAATATCCTCTGTAAATTACGGTAGATTTCGTCATCGTTGTCATGCTTCGACGGTAGGTGGTAAATTAGTGCTGATTACGGTGCACATAGCAACACTGTCAACCTAACCTATTCTATCAGCTATATTTCTTGTATATTTCCATAATTCAAGCTTTGCTTAGTATGGGGCTAGATGGCGCTGTGTGTAAAATGTATATAGGTATATTTATATGTTTTAAACCTAACAGAAAGTGTTGCCAACTGTGCCATCATCTTCGCTAGCTGTACTGATGTTGTATGCTGTATTAATGTTGTACTGAAAAAAATACTTGGGTCTTTTCACGAATTAATTATTGGTGGTATTTTATTCATTGAGTGTTGATTTACATGCACGAGTGTGGGCAAATGCTAAAATATTTATTGTGAAACAGACTTGACACTGGCAGAATGCATAACGTGCGATGCCATAAATTGAGAGAAAAAAATATTTACTCTACCCACCCCAGAATTATCTTTGACTTTGATTGCTTGTAAGCATTGATTGTTAAGTTGTTTAAGGATTGCGAATTGCGTCAGTCAGGCAGGGTTGCCAACCGTACGAGGTTCCTCGTACAAATACGAGATTTGTGGTCTTCCGTACGAGGTACGAGGTCACTATCAACCTCGTACAATTATGTACGAGATTTTGATAATATGGCCATACGAACAAAGTTAAAACTAACTAGTGACATCTACCAGAACTTGTAGGAAGTTCTTACGCCAAAAATTCCATTGCCACATTTACGCGATGATTGTCTATGGTAGCTATCTCGTCAACCGGGAAATCCCCGACTAATAAAACATTTCGTTCTTCGCATTACTCATGTCTCTGTTTAGAAATTTCATTCCAAAACGTCCGAACTGTACTACGTTAGTACGTGTAGCTAATTGAAGTTTTTGTAAAATAGAAGATTTTTAAGAGAGAAGGTCTTTTCGTTGTTTCGTTCGTGTTTAGTGGCGTAATAGAAGTATCGTTATGAGTTATGAGTGATAACGACGAAAACAGTGACCGTTCGCCTACTTTGACTCCGCCTAGAAAATTACCCAAAAAAGGTGGATGGACAAGAAAAAAGGAAGGTAACACAGTATCGCAGCATCGTGTACAAAATTTTAGACAGCAATGGTTAAAGGATCCGACTATTAAAGACTGGCTTTTGCCAGACACCAATGATATAACAAAAGCTAAATGTGCATATTGCCCAGGGACGTCAATGGTAGCTGAACTATCCAATTTAAAAACTCATGCCTCTACCAAGAAACACCTGAGCAACAAACCTGGATCCAGTGGAAAAACACAGACATTAACATCGCTTGGATTCCAGAGAGGTCTAACTCCACAAAATAAACAAAAAGCTCGTGCAGAAATTAAACTTGCTGCTTTTTTTGCGGAGCACAACATAGCATTTTCGGTTGCTGACCATTTGACTGACTTATTAAAAGAAGTCGTGACGGATTCTAAATTAATCAAGGAAATTGAACTTAAAAGAACCAAAATTACAGGTGTGGTAAAGAACGTTCTTGGAGAAGGTCATAAAGCAGATTTAGCCCAAAAATTACAAAATAATCAGTTTTCGGTGATGACGGACGAGACGACCGATGTTTCGACAGTCAAAACTGCTTGCGTTGTGGTACGCTATTTTGATCAAGAAGCTCAAAAGATATGTAGCGCATTTTGGGAGCTTTACAAAGTTTTTAAAGAAACACCTGATGCTGATGATATTCCTACTGCGAATGCCGAAAATTTATATAGAGCTCTTATCGATTGGTTAACTAACCGTAATGTTCCATTGAATAATGTAATCGGATTTGGATCAGATGGGTGTAACGTCATGATGGGTGATAACGACTCTGTAAAAACAAGGTTCATACGTGATTTTGCAGGAATCATAATCACGAAGTGCGTTTGTCACTCGGCCCATTTGTGTGCCAGTGAAGCCTGTAAACAGTTGCCTGAAGGTGTAGAACAACTGGCTAGAGATATCTACAACTTTTTTTAAACATAGTGATAAACGGCTATTTGATTTTCGTAACTTCCAGTCGTTTGTTGCAGTGGAGCCTCACAAAATACTGAAACCATCACAGACAAAATGGCTTTCCTTATTATCAGTGGTTGAAAGGATATTAGAGCAATGGGAGGCCCTACGTCTTTTTTTCATCGATTTTACGACAAACCGTGCACATAGAGCAAGAGCCGATGTAAGAAATCGAGCAGTATTTATTCTCGAAAAACTAAACAACCCGTTCTACAATCTTTATTCCTGTTTCCTTGAATGGTCACTCCCTTTATTCAATAAATTCAATCTGGAATTTCAAAGCGAGAAAGTAGTTGTTCACAATCTGCATGAGAAAATTCGTTCACTTTACCAGGAAATCCTATTGCGTTATTTACAACGCGAATATGTTATGAGGCCAAATCTTGGTGAAATAAACCCTGAAAGTCAGCGTCATCAGCTCCATGACGCTGCAATGTATCTTGGCTTCAAAGTGTATGAGCTCTTGAAACATCCAGATGTGATCAGACAGCCTGCAGATATAGCACAGTTCTTCTCATGCTGCAAAAATTTCTACAAAGTTGCAGCTACCGAAATTAAAAAACGATATAATATGGAAGATCCAGTCTTGTCAAAACTAAAAGTATTTGAACCTGCATCAGCGCTCTCCCACGATTTTAGGAGCCATTTCCCTACACTTATGCCTCTTATGGAGGTGATCCCCCGTATAATCGCACCAGCTGATTACGCAAAGAAACAAATAATCGACAATCAATGGAGGAGTTTGCCCAATGCACAAGCTCGTCATCCTAAAGGGTTGAATGAAATCAGTGAGCCAGATAAGTTTTGGGCTCAATTACTGAAAACTGAAGACTTTTCCGAGCTGGCTCATTTTGCCCTATCTACACTGTCCCTACCCCATGCGAATGCTGACTGCGAGCGGGTTTTTAGTAAAGTCAATTTAATAAAGACAGAGATAAGAAACCGGCTAACTGTGGAAACGGTGAACGGCACACTTCTTGCTGCAGAGAGCGCAAAAGGTTCAACTCGTACTGGAAACTGCGTCAATTTTGAACCCACTAAAGAAATGTATAGCCGCATGACAACAGACAAAATATACGGCAGAAAAAACGATGACAATGAGGATGTTCCTGACATCATATTTGGAGAGCAGATGTAATTGTGTGATTTTACTTGAGAATTAATAAAGATTTTTTGACATACAACACAAAGTGATGTTTTATTTAGTAGGAAACTTGCAATAGTTTATTTTATTGAGTAAAACGTCCTAAATCCAGTAGTTCAATATGCTTTAATTTTGGTTTTAGCACGTTTTCGATGCATAATAAATGTACGAGGTTTGAAAGTCAAAATACGAGATTTTTAGCTGCATTTGTACGAGGGATTTTTTTTCAGGGTTGGCAACCCTGCAGTCAGGGCAGGCAGCAGGCACGGCAATTAACATTTCGCGTTGTAAGCGGCTACTTGTGATTGTGCTTTGGTGACTTTTCTCTAAAACATGGAGTGGAATATGCCTATCAATAACATTTTAAGAGACGAAATTACTAAATTAGACCATGTGCTGCTACCCGTGGGAATTTGTGCCGATGCGCAGAGCTTGAGGTAAATCAACCACATCTGTCGCACTTAACTTTCTAGGGTTTCTTTGAATTTATAAATCACTGCAATCGTATTCTCTAGGCTGTTCCCTGCCCCCGCATCACGAAGTTTGTTGTGTGTTCTTGTATGCGTGAGAATAGTGGTAACCTACCATGGGGTTGGCATCGTCAAATAGCTCGAATTTGAAACACTCGCCTCGCGCGCCTATTGCGTTCCGTATGTTGAAGGTGAAGAACAACTACTGCATTGCAGTTTTCTTCAAGCAAAGTGAAATAGTTCATGTAATAAACTAATTGATTGGGGAGTTTAACACAATGACCTTGTTTTTGTGATTGGAATGACAATTTAAGCTTTGATACTTACTTGGTTATTTCTGAACTTTTAACATTTTGTTCTAGCTTGGTTCAGGTTATAAATTTCACATAATACTATTTTTTTTACTTAGCTGGAAAAGTTGCAATATGATTATTAGATTTATACTATTTTTTAGCTTCTATACCAGAATGGTGTTAAACGGGACCTCATTATTAAGTTTATATCTGTCTGTCTCTCCGGCCTCTAATGACCTTTATGTTTTGAACCATAATACTATTATGGTTAAAATTTCCATAAGAACATGTCAATACAGTGAGGTGGAACGGGTGTTTAATTTCATGATATCAGGGTTGGCCAAATATTAAAAATTGCTCACAATGATGAACACAATGACCTCATCTCATTTTAGTGTAGTACTAAAGTTCTGCTTACAATATAAATAATAATATGCATAAAAAAAAACAAGCGACTGCAATTTCAACTACCTAGATGGTATCTACATATGTTCCTTTAATTTTGATTGAACAACCAAACTACTGAACCGATTACGATAAAATTTATATGGGGCCACATCTGAATCATCATCTACCAGATAAAAAAAGAATCATCAGAATTGATTCATAATTGACAGAGTAAACGTATAACAAACATACAAAAAAAAACACAGTTGAATTAAGGACCTCCTTTTTTGAAGTTGGTTGATAAATTTAAAAGAGTATTAAAGGAATAGGTTTCTTTTGTTTTTGCTCTATCAATTCGCTGTGGCCATTAAGACTCCACGAACAATAAGCACGACAACCCACAGAATCTTATTAATCTAGAAACTGTTTCTTGTGTACTCTATAAAATAAAATAGAAAAAGACACAAGTAAATAAGAACCTTGCAACAGTACTCCAGAATTAAATGGACTTCCACTAGGCGAAGGCGAACCAATTGTCCTAGAAGATGAGGATTTAATTTTAATTTTATTTATTGAGGATGTCAAGTTTTTTGCTAAACAGGTTTTATTAAACTTTAGAGTAGTCATAATGTCAATAGATTTTATTAACTTATCTATTGTTGTTACAGGAATATACAGGAATACCTGTCTTCTATAGTAGACCATCTTGGGGAGATGTCTGCTACGGCGCAGGGATTGAGCAGGGTTATTACAACTGGACAAAAGATGCGAAACAATCCAAATGCATCTCTTTATTTGCTTAAAGATGCGGCAGGCAATAAGTAAGTTACTATAATATTTATTTTTCAACATCATCATCATTGGCAGCTTATTCGACCCACTGTAGGGCATAAGCCTCATTCCTCTTTCGCCAATCTCGACCAGGTGTTTGCACCGAACTTCTGGGTGTCGTCCTGCCACTGTTATTGATATTTGTTTATTCAACCTTTATAAATACTTACAATTCTACTGTATTCATGTTTAAGATTCAAGACAGGAGCAATAACTCTGACACGCTTGATCTAGTGGCTTATGGTTTAGTTTGGATGATGCTCATAATATACACTATCATATACACTAGAACCTTTTTTGATATAAGTTACGAGTAGTTAGTAAACTAGTATTATGAAGATGTGAAAAACATTTCCTTTTTTGTAAGGACGTTTAGAATGTGAGCTGAAATGTGTAGTGTAAAAAAAATACTATAAAAATATATATATAATAGACCAACATAGCACACTTGTTTCATTAGATACAAGTGTGCTATGTTGGTGGCGTAAGGAGGTGTTATGCGACAAGGGAGCCGAAAATGTAATTACCAATAGCTCACGCGTTCCATACGACTATTTTCAACCCACTTGCGAGGAAAAACATACTGTTTTTGATAATAATCAACCACACAGCGAAATTGTTAACATGCGGAAAATGGCTTGCAAACCAGTGAAGCGTGCGCAGGTGACAGTTTCTTTAGCCGCATAAAAACTCTTTGTTGTTATTGTTAAATAAACTGCATTAAGTACCTGCATTTAGTTACCTGGCTATATTAAGAATGCAATGAAACATACATTATAACTTGCAGTCAGGTACAAACATAACTTAACCGGGTTATACGTATTATAGTGCACTGCTGTCATGTAAAGTAGAAAGCACGCGTGTGTAATAAATTGGATTTTGATCCTAAAACTTGCTCGTAAAGTGGATCCTATTACCGATGTAAAAGAGTGATGAAAAAAGATTAACCTGTTGACCGCCACAGCATAATTGCATCGCCGTGTCCTGTACGCCAAGGCACCAAAAAATTACCCATTAAACAATTTTTTCATTAGGTATCTGATATCGATAACTAGCATTTTTTATGTTTATTATGGCTTGTATTAGTGTTAAAGTACCACCCGAATGCCCCTGACATAGCTTTACAGCTGTGTTGTACTAATAACGTGTGACCTGCTCAGTAAATCCCACTCCCGGTCACCTATCCGAAGACTAACAGGGTTGTCCGTTGCTTAACTTACTGAGAGTAAAATTTTGTTTATAATTATGCTCTTCTAACTTCGCACATAGTCTTTTCATTTCGTTTGTACCAAAAATGTATTGTGAATATTTTCTATTGATATTTTTAATTCCAGTTAGCATTCGTAGTTACTAAGGCTTCTTTTGTTGAGGGTGTGATGTTTATTACTTCACGTCTTTTGTTGGAGGGTTTCGTTTTAACCGTCTTCATAAAGAAGAAGGAGGTTCTCAATTCGGTTGCCTTTTATTTATTTATTTATGTTACCCCAGGATTCATTTGTTTGTTTGTTTGTTTCATTTGTAATTTCTTTGTAATTGTATTTGTAAATACTTTTTTTATTTGAAAATATATACCATTGGTCCCATAGAAACTCCATCAAAATCGGTTCAGTAGTTTTGTTTTTAAATTAAAATAACTGGAAAAAATATATGTCATCCAAGTAAAAAAATTACAATTTTATCGTCTCATTTTCTTAAGTATCCATTTACAAAATCACTTAATAATTCCTATAAAATTAAAACCTTTCTATATTGTGACGGAATTGAATAGCTTGACTTGTTTACGAAGGCCGATAGCGATGAACAATAACTAGCGTTTGATTACCTCATAGGTAGACGTATAAAGGAAAGTAAAAATGAGGCTAATGTCAGACTAATGCTTCGACGCGTCCGCTTTCCCGACAGAGTGCCGTGTTCCGTTCGTTCGAGGCTTATTTTTTACCGCAGTAATATCATAAAGTACACGTTTTTACAGTTTTCATGCATTTTCGGGTCTTCCTATGTTTTCTCCACGCGAATTTTACTAAAACTATTCAAGCCATGACAAAAGGCCACCTGTAACTTGCTCGCTGTGCTAGTGGCACAAATAAGAATACGTATTAATTAAGTTTTATATAAAAACTAGAGATCGCCCGCGACTTTGTCCGCGTACCGAAAAAAAAAACAAATTAAATCAAAAAACCCCCAAAAAATCCTTTCATAGTATACCCCTACGCATCAAGACGAATACACCCTCCAAATATCAAGGCAATTTTTAGGCTGTGCGTTATCTGTCAGTCAATCAACCAGTCAGTCAGTCGTTGAGTCATTAACTCAGGACAGATTCTTTAAGATAAAAATAATAACCAAGCATACAATATTTTATTAACAGTAGAAAAGTACATACAAGTACGAGGAGAAACTAAAGGAGAAACTAACATTCCATACGCAGGTGGCCTAGTGGTAAAAATTTCCCATACCTTCTTGTATGCACTAGGCCAAACTGTTACATGCCATTAATGAATGTCAGTAAGTTAATTCTTACTCTCCTAAGATTACTTCTGATTAAAGTATTCTGAAACTGCAAGGACAAGCATATGGACAGACAGTTACTTTGATAACATTAAATTACTAGAAAAAAAATAAGTTTAAAAAGTTTACTTAAAGACGCTGCCCAAAGACAAAATCCGTAAAACGTCCTGTTTATCGTCGCGCAGTTATGCAAAATGCATTACTGATACACACTTGCAAATAATACAGTGTATAGTTAAGAGTTTACAAAAAATACTTTCAGGCATCTTGAAAAAAATATCGCAAATAAAACATCAGAAAAAATAATAATACATGCGTGTCGCATTTCTCAATATTTTTAGCGACTACTTTATGTAATAAAAAAAAAAGGAAATTTACTAGTAATCATTTAGTGAGTGGTGCAACAGAATCGACACCAAATATCTATATTTTTTTCTGTTTTCTGGGTTCCTTTATTTTTAAATAAAATAATACTGCGAAAAATGTATTCAACGAATTCAACAAACATCAATCGAATCGCGATATTGAACTCTATTTTGTTGCAATAAATAATAGCAGATATGGATATGGTCTTGTAATTTGGGGCAACTCAGTAGAAATGGAGAGAGCTTTCATAGCACAGAAGCGATGCATTCGGGCAATCTGCTGTGTAGGCCCATTAGAATCATGTCGTCCTCTTTTTAAGGAACTAAAGATACTTACGCTTCCATCTTTGTATATTTTTGAGATGTGCATGTTTGTCAAAAAACATCCTGACATATTTTACAAATTAGGAGATAATCGTAGATATTACACAAGATATCCAAACAGATTAGTTTTTCCGCAATGTAATAATGAATTGTACCGTAGAAACTGTTATATAATGGCATTAAGAGTATACAATAAAATCCCAGAAGCATTTAAAGAACTCCCTTATCAACAATTTTGGGGTAAACTTTACAGGTGGCTAACTGAACGCTGCTTCTATGAAATCAAACATTACTTTGAATATGATTATGATTATAGATATAGCCCATCCAAAAACTAGCTAAGATATATGTAGTCATAATACAATTATTGATCTCACCTAAACCTAAATAAGGTAAATATATATAGAAAAATATTTAAATACTGTTATTTAATTAATAAAAATAGGTACTTAGTCTTATTTTATTATTATTAGGTATGTATAAACTTAGCTAAGATGTAATTTCGCATGCCATTAAGGGTAAGATTGTGCTGTACTATTGAAATATTTAAGACCTGAAATGTTACCACATCTAGAGCGAATAAATGACTTGAACTTGAACTTGAACAAAAAGTTTGCTGTTGCAGTTGGAACGGGTGCGTTCACGCGTATCTCGCGGTCGTACACGTTATTTTACAAGCACCGCTCAAGACGCAGGGGCCTTATTTTTGAATCGTGTGTAAAGTTGCATGCGCATGCGAAAGGAGCCGACTTTCAAATGATATTGAACCTTATTCCAAACAGTATCGTTCGAAGGTCAGCTCATTTCGCATGCGCTACGCTTGCGTACGACTCAAAAATAAGGCCCCTGGTCATGGCGCGTCGTATCTAGTTTCTGTTCTAACAGTTTTGTAAAATCACTGATTATTATCGTTATGAATAATACCAATTGGTACACATGGATACGGTAGCCATAGCATAAGTATAATCAGTGTTTTAATAGTACACTTCTTAACTAAGGCCTACCCTCGAAGCCGAGCCATATCAACCACGCTGGCCCAGTCGCAGTTGCAATTCACATACGCCTAGGCTTACGTGAATTCACCGGGTTTGAACCCGCGTGGTATGTGGTGCGTCAGTATGGACCTGGGTATGTCTTTAAACTGCAACCAGACCCACCGGAGGACGGGCAGCAGCGTCCTAACGGTGGTGAACATTCTGCGAGCCCCAAGCCGCCTGCCAAGCGTGCGGATTATGGCAAAACCCCTCTATAAAGGGGGAGGCCTTCGTCCAGCAGTGGACGTTTTATGGCTGACGACGACGGCGAACCCGCGTGGTGTAATTTATTTTAACAAAACTTACTGTTAGTTTACCATACTTAAGTCACCGATTCACGCGAGAAGAAAGATTCTACAAGCTACAGAGGCTGCTGTTTCTATTTAAATAATAATGAGCTCTAAGTCCGAAGAAAGGTCACGAGCTTTCTTCTAAATTCATTTGCGGGTACTTAAGCCTCTAATACTACGTGGCGGTTTGCTGTACGTGCAAATTTCTTTAAAACACTGTTTCCCTAGTTTCACCACGTTTAAAATGAATTTATTTGTTATCTAAACAAGCACATTTTTGGTTTTAGCCATATATGCTCAAATCTCAAATGCAGTCATGATTTTGTTATACTTGTGCAAAAATTGTATTAGACTAACCAACGTCCGTCGGTAGCCCTTCGTCATCGAGTACCAAGATGGGACTGTATTATGTATGTATGTAACTATGTGGTATATCTGTATGTATTATGTATGTATGTAACTATGTAGTATATAGTATAGTATCTGGCCATGTGCTACCAAATACACTTAGAGTAAATACACTTTTATTTTAGAAGTACATTGTCTTTTGTTTGTTTTATGTGACTTTTTGTTTTTGTTTAGCTACAAAATAAACAGCATTATTTGTAAACACGAAAATGCCTATCATTGGGACAAAAACGAATTAATTAGCTCCAGAATGTTTACTGTTTCGTTCTTTTGTTTTTTATATGTGCTTTTGTTTTTGTTCAGCTTCTAAATAAGCTGAATTATTTATAGATACGAAAATACGAATTATTGGGACAAAACTAATGAATTGGCTCCAAAATGTTTTTTGTTTTTATACCACTGTAAAACTTAATTACTGTTAAGAAATATTGTCCTTAGGGACCGGGAGCTCATCTTTTCAGAAATGTATCCGAGTAACCCAATTAATATCGACATAAAAATTTACGAACATCGTAAACGCACATGTATTTTTTTCAAATATATTGATAGCACCCATGAGATAAATTTTTAGTATGCAATTCTGAAAACCTTGTGCTACTCCCGTGTTGCTCGAAAAACTTTTGCCACTTGTTTCAGTTTTTTAAACTACCTTATGGACGCGTTTATCGGGTACCTACTACGGGTATAGACTTTTATAAAGCATAAAAAGTTTGTTACTATTTGAGCCCGTTTGGAGCTCTCTAGATCCATTGGTTGCGGAGATACAGCTAGTCAAAGATAGGCATTTTTTACTATTTATTTTTGTTTGTTTGTTAAATTTTATTTGTACGCGAATTCTGGTGACGAATTTTAGTCGCGCCTTGTGCCGGAGCTATCTCTATAAAATTTTGTCCTGGGTAATACATACTACACCCAGACACAGAACAAACATCGATGTACGTCACATACATTTATGTCCGTTGGGGCTGAGCTATAACTGTATTATATGCTAAGTAAACTGACATAATAATTTCATCTTGAATAAATAATATATAGCCATGGCATATATAGAGGATATTCGCCAAAGAACCAAAATTACCGACATAGCTCGCAAGGTTTGCAAGTTGAAGTGGCGCAGGGCAGGCCACATCGCTCGAAGAACTGGCAACCGATGGGGAAGAAAGGTTCTTGAGTGGCGACCGCGAACTGGAAACGCAGCGTAGGAAGGCCTCCCACTACGTGGACCGACGACATTGTAAAAGTCGCAGGCAACCGGTGGATGCAAATGGCAGGTTGTCGTACAGTGTGGCGGTCTAAGGGGGAGGCCTTCGTTCAGCAGTGGACGTCTCCGGGCTGATGATGATGAATAAATAATAGTTTGGTAGACATCTTTTCACGGTCGATACATCACCTAAATAGAGAAGTTTTAAAAAGGCAATTTGTTTCAGAACATTAAAGAATCCTTTTCTTAATCACTTATATATAGCTTATATAATATGCATACGGGTCACTAGTTAAGTATTATCTCCATTTTCGTAAATTAGAATAACTTAGTTTATCATTTTCTCATTTTCCCTTTTTGGTTAACAATGGCCCGGTCAGACGACGCGGCGGCGCGGCGGGCGGTTTGGCTTGTCCAGTCCAAATCTGGGCATGTTGCTTGGCATGTTGCAACATTTTTCTACTAATAATTAATCATATAATACTAGCTTGAATACACATGTTTTATATGCACGTCTTTGTGCACGTAAATTCATCCACTGGCTCGCAAGGCACTCCACCGAACCTGATCTTCGGTTGTCCGCTTCCAACCACTTCCTGGTGTCCTAGTTCTACTGATAGCACACCATCTAGTATCAGGCCATCTAGGAACACTTCTATCCCAGCGCTTATCGGTTCTGCGATAGATATGACTAGTTTTACAACTTGCTACTACGCTGAGCTATGTCGGTGACTTCAGTTCTCTGGCGACAAACTATGTTCTTTTGATACGATCCATTAGAAAAATACCGAGCATAGCTCTTACGAAACAACTTAAAAGTAATTAGCCTTAGGGCGACTTACATGCAACTTAATCCCTATGTCCCTCTATTATTTTTCTTTGTGATATATTTCACCTTTAACTAATTGTGTGAGTGAAGACTGAAATAGTGTATTCTATTGTCCATCATGGATACTGATACTTGTTTATTTTCTGCGAGCATTTAAAATAGTTCTGAAGCGGGCTCGTCACAAATATTATAATATTACGCCACAGCAACTCATGGCCGAGTAGCTAAAGCTAGTTATAACAAAGGTGCAAACTTTCTATTAAAGTTTAACTGGAAAATAATATCTGGAAATATAATATGTGTGTAGAGAGGAAAAAAATTTGGTAGAACATGTTCGAATAATTTTCAAAAGTGTCTTTGAAATTGTTAGTGACGCTAAATAAATCGTATCGAGACCAATTACCATTACAGTACCATTTGAACGCCACCAGTGCAGTGATAGGCCAATGTAAGCACTAACACTAATGTAGAAAGTTTAACACTATTGAATAAGTCCTTTCGGTTTAGTATTACCTTCACGCGTAACCCTATAGAAGAACGTTTTGTCTTATGATCGTATTTATATAAATAAAAGTTAGACATTTACCGTAGTTTCTGTCGTTTGAAGGCAGGTAGCGTGCGGGGGCTAGTGGGGGAAACGCAGCGCGCCAGATGGCCCCTCGACTGTGAAGTGTTTCCACTTTTTTGTTTAGTAGTTTGTGGCCGTGACAAAGTTCTTCCTTTCGGGTCATTGTCTTGCCGGTGCGAATTGGTTGCATAGTAAAATTGATTCGGTTTATAGCTTGTATTTCCCAAATTTGCCCCTCGCAAAATCAAATTTATTTAGTCAAATTACTATATTTAAAGCCCAAAAATATAAAATGTTACACAGAAGAACATCCGTCTTAGTAACTATTGTGGATGAAAACACGATTGATTATACTTTCCTCTATAGTTTGTTAAAGTTTTTGACGATGTGTAATAGGTACTTTACATACCTGTTATACCTATAATTAGTTTTAATTACATACATCCTATCTATATGTGTGTGTAATGTAATTTAATTTATGGGCCTACTGGTGCCTGAAATAAAAATATTTTATTTTATTTATTTTTTATTTATTTTATTATAGAAAAAAAATAGAAAAAATAGAAAGAAATGGAAACAGTGTCTATTTTTAAACCATTTACAGTTTTATGTCCTAATTACAGCACATAGTCACATTAAAAAAAATATGTATTATAAGTTAATAGTATTTTGGAGAGCATGCTGTGGTTCAAAAGTTATTAATTTCTATACTTTTCCATTAATCTGAGAAATTCTTCAGAAATCGAAGTTTGACACGCACGAATCTGCGTAACCGCCATATTTTTGCTCCGCTAAATGTGACCCTACCTGATACAGCTTTAGACTAATTATTGATCTCATTAAAAAATGTGCTTGAAACGTGGAATGCAAAGAAAAACTAGATCTATGGGTTTGAGGCAAATATCATTGCATTTATATAAAAGTTTTCTGTTTTTATTCTTGGGAGCTACCTTCGAAGATACGACGGGATAGGATATTATTACCTTACTTTAGATATATATATATATGATATATACAACGTGTATCAAAAAGGTTAAGGGCTGAAGGGTATTTAATGTACTCATCGTTATGAGCAAATTTTACTATGGGGCTAAACCTGACATCGCGAAAAAAATATCAGCTGTTCCATACAAAAAGTTCATTGACCTTGGACAAAATGTTTGGAACTGCTAATATATTTTTCGCGATTTCAGCGTTGGCCCCATAATAAAGTTGTGATGAGTACATACATACCCTTCAGTATTGTTGAACCTTTCTGTTACAGATTGTATATATATTATATATGTACATATATACATAGACTGCACTAATAATACTCCCTTCTGCGTCAGTGAAATAAAGTGTAAATACTTTTATACTTATTATAACGCAGGATGTTTTATTTTCAGCGGTAAAGGTACTGTTATTGGTATGCTGAAAGTGGGGCACAAGCACTTGTATCTGTCCGACCACGCCGGCAGAGTGTACGAAGTGGAGCCGCTGTGTATCCTGGACTTCTATGTCCAAACGAATCGCCAGCGGCATGGCCTTGGGAAGAAGCTTTTTGACTATATGCTTCAGGTACGTTACATTGGCGCTTGTTGAGGCAGGTTAGGTTTGACCACATCCATCATGGCTGATCCATGGGCGTATATAGGGGGGGGGGGGGTTAGGGGTCCCCCCTTAGCAGCAGCGGTGTCATACTATGACACCCGTGGGATTAAAGTGCCATAAGGTATTCGATAAATTTATATCAAATATACATAATATATTTCCGTCTCACAAGGGTTTATGTATATTTCGTCTCGTAAGGGTTTACTAGCCTCACCTTAGCCAGTTATTCTATCGTCAAACAGTAGTACGTAGTGACGGTGTACAAGCATTACTGTGTTTCGGCTTGAAGAGCAATGACATAAGTGATTTAACATCTAAATTATGAATACTGATTCATTTATCTCAGGGTGACGAGCGCAGTACAATGCGGCTCAGGATTGTACTCGCAAGTTCACAATACTGGAACTTCTACTGTAATGGCAGGCGTGACGCTTACCACCAGGCGAACGTCTCGCTCGTCTCGGTCACACGATAGCATTAAAAAAAGACTTAATTTTATAGCAGCGAGTGGTTGTGAGTGACCTTGGTATGTTCTAAAACTGCATCCAGAACCACCGGAGGACGGGCAGCAGCGTCCACTTGGTTAATGGTGGTGAACATTCTGCGATTCCCAAGCCTCCTGCTAAGCGTGGGGGGTTATGGCAGTCCCTCCCTATTAAGAGGAAGGCCTTCTGGCTGATGGTTGTGATAAATGATAAGATGAATGGACGGGATATAACCGCACGGATTTTGAACACTATATGTTGAGCGCCGGCTCTCCACTTGCTTCAGTCATACTCTGCCTTTGGGACATGCGAGCCGTACGATACGACAATACAAACTTCTAATACATGTACACGTGTTCTCTTTTTGTCATGCAGTAATTAGATTCGCTATCTCTATTTCCCGGCACATGTAATATGCATACTTTTAGAGGTATGCCTGATTGTGTTGTCTTGTTAATTTTGATCGATTTGCAAGCGCTGGGCCCGTCCATTCCATTATCACCGTCCCTGATACATTATGTTACTTTGGCAGGACACGAACGCGCAGCCGCGGCACTTGTCTGTGGACGGACCATCGCCCGTTATGCTGCAGTTCTTGGAGAAGTCTTACGGCATGAAGAACATGGTCCGTCATCCCAACAACTTCGCCGTAGTTTCTACTTTCTTCGAGGAAATCAATCAGATTAGGTACAAAATGAGTAGCTGTTATTTATTAAAAAATAGGGGGGACATTTATTACACACAGCGCCATCTAGCCCCATACTAAGCAAAGCTTGTATTATGGAAACCAGATAGCTGATAGAATACTTATATACATTTTTTTTCTCGTAAATACATACTTATAATACATACATACTACACCCAGACACAGAACAAACATCGATGTACGTCACAAACATTTTTGTCCTGGGTGGGGATCGAACCCACGCCCTTACAGCTATGAAGGCAGACATGCTACCAACTGAGCTATCAGGCTGTCAATTGTCATTTATTATTCCTATAGCTTACACTAATAGTATAGAATACCAAGAATAATAGAATTACCGTCAAAAAACGATACACAATTGACCCCAGTTCCAGTAGTAATACGCACCAAAACCAAACAGTAACAAATTACTGTTGGACATTGCTGCAATTTACCGCCAGTCTACCAATACGAAACTTAACAATATTACCTGGATATTGGATACTTACTATGGACAGTTTTATCAACGAAAACGAGGACTATTTTTTGGCGAGTTTCAACTTCAACCTACTAAACACCGAAACTGAAATTTGAAACTGGACTTTGATATCTAAAAGTAAACTTTCTTTCGCAAAGTACGTTGAGCCGTTTCCAGATACGCTTAAGCTTCGCTATATAGTTAAAACAAGTCCCGCGCGCATTGAGCAGCGATGCTGGCTACCGCTTTGAATGCGATTTGATACAAAAATAATACAACTACCCTTATTTTTATTTTTATTTAAATATTATGTACGGCACTCAACAATATTTTTGTATGATAAAGATGTCTCCTATAAGTGAATTATTGTAATTATTTTTGAGAAATAAATAATCTTAACCCGAATAGTAAAGGGCGCTCTCTCTTGCACAATGGTATAGAAGTGAAAAGGACGCACTATCGCTCTGATTGGTTACAGGGCCTGACCATTTCCAAAAATGTAAGGGTTTATTAACCGGTTTACCTTAAAGATTAATAGGGTTTATTTAGTAATTTTTTTAAAGTTCCTATTACACTAAAACTAAAAAATCTTTAGTAATCAAATCATTAATGGTAAATTATTAAACTCATCGTACCTTCGTAAATAATTAAATATCGGTGGACGTTTTTTCACACAGCGCCCCAAAATTAAACTAAGCAAAGCTTGTAATATGGAAACTAGATTACTGATAAAATATTTATAATACTTTTTTTTTGTAAATACATAGGTACTTATAATACATACTACACCCAGACACAGAACAAACATCTATGTTCGTCATATAAATGTTTGCCCTGGGTGGGAATCGAACCCACGCCCTACTCGTAGAAGTATTATAGCTGGAAATACAAGCGTCCATATGAGGTATATGGAATATAGGTAGCCCAATGAGTACGCCAGGTCAACGTAAAATTAGTAAGTGAGTTACTTACTTACTTACGTAAAATTAAAAACTAACAATATGAACAACAAAGTCACGATGAACTTATAGGCTTGGACAAATAGCCCAGTCAAATTAATGATTGATGACGAACAATCAGCGAAAAATAAAATTATTCAAATATGACCTTGGAATATTGAAACGAATCATGGTCGAAGGTACGGTTCGTACCGTATCATCTAGAACCACCGGAGGACGGGCAGCAGCGTCCTCACAGTTAACATTGGTGAGCATTCTGCGATCCCCAAGCCGCCTGCCAAGCGTGGGGATTATGGCAATTCCTCCCTATTCAGTGGACGCCTTCTGGTTGATGTGTGTGAGTGTGTGTGTAAAATAAGGAGAAGCGAGAACAGACCCGTTAATTGTTAGTGTCTTGTTTCAGCACTTCAGGTTGCTCAACGCCCGCCTCGGTTGCGAGCGGCGTCGGCCGTTTCACGGCTCCCAAGCCGCACTCTGGAATTGGCAAGGTAACTCGCCTTTACATAAAAATAAATTAATCCTTGATTTAAAACTATTGAGTGATATGTGGTAGTAGACGAAAACTTTCAACCTATTTCAAAAAAGGAGGTTCTCCATTCGTAGTTATTGTCATCAGTGTTGTTTTTTTTGTTTGTATGTTATGCGATTACTCCGCCAATTATGAATAATTGGTTGTGATGATATTTTTTTTGTTTGGTAGGTGATATGTCAGAGGTAATCCCATATAAATTTTATCGAAATCGGTTCAGTAGTTTGGTATTTTCAAAATGACTGGAATATATCAAAATAGATAACTGGAAAATATGAAAATGTCATCCAGCCCCCTTAGCACGCGCCGAGGACTAATTGGTATTTCCCTGGGCGGGGAACGTGATAAAGCTAGAATATGGATACGTCTGTCTCGTTTTCGCGGGGAAAAAAAGTGGATAGACTTTTATCACGGCTCGCGTGCTAGGCGGGCTGGTAGTCGAAATTGAAGTCTGTTGTTTTTTTAAAGCGTATTATTGCAAGCCAAATTGGACATTTGTGACGAAATAGGGTTTTATTCAGATTGTTGGTATTTTGTATTTACAATATTTTATAGGCGACTGTGATAATCTTACCATCTGGAGTATTCAGGATACTGGCTTGTCTGTTCTGTCTTATAAAAAACAGTTATGGCGTACCTTGATAAAGTTAGTCTAGTCGATCTTTGAAATTAAGCAAACGAATCCAAACGAACAAAGTGTTGGATGTGTGACCGCGAGATGCATTTTGAGAGTCTGATGATAAACGAAGATGCAGTTTATGCGATGGAGCACGATTGCAGAGTCGGCCTGGGGACGTACCTTTGTCAGTTATTCAACCGCCAAACAGTAGTGTACAAACATTACTGTGTTTCGGTATGAAGGGCATTGTTACCCGAGAAATCATTGGGCATGAAGAGGTTTGACATGTAATATCTAAGGACACGTGACGAGCGCAGTGCAGTGCGGTGCAGGATTTTGTTCGCATGTTCACAATAGGCTAGATGACTGGTTTTTTTAATTGCCTTATTAAAATGTGGCCCATAAATATAGATGATTAATGAAAAGAAAATGAAAATCTGATCAAAAATTAGCAACTTATAAGCACTTTAATATCATGCTAGACAGATAATAAACAGCAAATCGTGACGTCACTTCTCTGTACGCCATATAAATTATATTCTGACAAGTAAGGCGTGACGTCATTTTTTGTTTTGTGGGAAAAGGACAGAGTAATCTCTAACAAAAACTTTAAACGCTCATATATCAGAACATTATTAACCGATTTAAATGTTTTTGCAATAAACATACTATATTTACTTAAATTCTTCATCAAAGAAATTGGTTTCAACGATATAAACATCAGTCATCTACCCCGCAAGGCTCGTCACTCCGTATGTAAAAAAAAAAAACTTTTGACCAACGTATTTTTTTATGTTTCAGATCATCCATGGTGGTGGTCAGTCCTCGGATGTGATGAGGTTGGGATCTAGAATAGATTACAGTCGTTATTATTAACCAGCTTTTGATTCTAATCACCGCCGCAGTTGTTTGCAACCTCTTCTCTATTCGACTCAGCTGAATTTGCTATCGGGTTAGTCTTCGATGTTGCACCTTACTCTTTGGCACTTATTCACAATCCTCACAAAGGTTTATGTATTTCTCTCTGTTATATACATTTCCTGTAAAACCATCGTTAATAATTTGAAAGGTACGTTTTGTATAAAGATAACAACAACTAAAACTAATTAAAATCCTAAATAAATGCGGTCAAGAGCGAGTAGGACGCGTCGAGGGTTCCGTACCTACTATCAGAAGAACTACCATAATTTCGTTTTACCATACATTTTCTATGCTAAATTGCACTTTAATGCAAGACAATGGTTCTATATTTCGAGACAGATAAGACGACGTCGTTTGTAAAATTACGAATCATGCATAATAGCGACGACATTCACAGATACTACTAAGTACACGTATTGGTGTTTTTTTTCTATACTTTCCTCGTTTCGATGGTAGGTAGCTCAAGGACAACGGACTATTCGCTTTCCCTTTTGTTTTCAAAGTTTCATTCAAAGTTTTTCAAAGAAAGTGAGCGTCGGTTTTAAACAAACAAAAGGTTTCACAAAAAGCTATTATAAAGACACAAATGAGGTGGTATGAATCCAAAAATATGCAGCATTACAAAAAATATTATTTAATGCACTACAGTTTCGGAACCACCACGAACTTACTTATAAGGTTTCCGAATATAATAAAGACCGTTTGTTGTAAAGTTCCATTTCAATGAAAGGGGAAATAAAGACCTTTTATCCATGTTATGTATTTTTGGCCTTCCTGAGGTAAAAGTAAAACGTCTGCAAAGGTAAAAGGAAAATTAGTAAAAACGAAAACGGCCAAGTGGAATTCGGAGCGAGAGTACCGAAACTATTTTCGAACATTGTTACTTTACGTCTAACAAATATAAAATAAGAGACATACAAATGCCGATCTCCTAGACTAACTAGACTATGAGATTTTCTTGGAGCACTCCGCTCTTGGCTGGGTTGTTAATCACTGGAGATCATCGTTTTGATCTGTCAATTAACGATTTTTTTTCTTTATCTGTGCTGTGAGACCTAGCTTCATACCAAATTTCATAGTTCTAGTCAACGGGAAGTACCGTATAGGTTTGTATTTACTTGCAAGTATCGTAAATTTAACAACATTATTGGGTGAAATGTCTGAATTTGCATTTGGCTTAGAAGCTTGATTTTTACTACTTTTAGGGACCGTAGGGCTTTGTATTTGATATTAGTTTTGACTCGATACTTCTACGCATCCCTGATAAAGAAGGTCTTAACAGACAGACAGACGGACAACTAAAGTGATCATATAAGTCCTTACTTTCCTTTTAAAGTATGGAACCCTAAAAATAAATAGACATCCGTTTTGGAATAGTTGTGTTTTGTTAATCTCTATGTTCGGAAGCGAAATGCGTTCGACTGCGGTGATGTGCTATAATTATTGATTGCCAAACTTGATATTTGACAAGTACCTATTTGCTTTTTATGCTTAATTTATTTTCATATTTTATTTAAGGAACAGAATGCTGCGCCCCGCTTTCTCGCTCGCGCATTTAAACATTTTTTAGATATAAAATCAAAATTGTAGTCGGTGAATTAACGAGATTAAGATTACAAAAAACGGTTCGAGCACGTTTTCATTCATAAAACTGGGCATAATATATAATCCCATTTTTAGTTACTGAACCTTGTTAAGATCTTTGCTGAACCTTCGTAATGTTGTTCATAGCAATTTTACCGACCCCGGTTTTTCATTTTCATATTAAAGCGCATTCACGAAATTTAATTTTATTGTGTTAGCCAATCTAAACACCATCATGCCATGGCTGCTGCTACGCGCAGGCAATTTTTAATTTTGAAGTTATTTTTAAACACATTAAAGCTTGTATAAAAAAATACATATTAACATTTTGAATATTTTTCTTTTATGTTTGTTTTTTTACTTATAAAATGTCGACCATTATTTTCATCTACACATGATCATTTTCGATTGCATCGTCCTCGCTTACTAACAGGTTATTTGGCGGTAAAACGAGGACACAAACTTATTAAAAAAATTGACGCCCTGTTGTGTGGTGCGCCCTAATTAATATCGACGCAGTACGGACACAGCTTGTATAATATAAGCGCAGTGTATGTCTTGATTTTAAACAGAGTCAAACTTTTTGTAACATAATTGTTTCTACTATTTATAATAAAGAAAATTCATCGAAATCAAGACAACTTTTGGTCTTTTATGATATGGCATGTCTCATGTGTGTCAGGTCTTTTATAACGTAGTCTGACAAATCGTTACTTTGGATTTTCTTCAAGTCACTTCGGTGTTACGTGATATATTTCTATTTGACAGCAAGTCAAGTGTATAAGATATTTGTTGTAAATATGGCTTTAATCGCTTCTGTATGATCACCGCAAGATGATATTGCACACTAATTAATATGCGCTTTAAATTACTTTTCTGCACCTCATGTACACTTATCAATCGCTTTTAGGTTATTCAATATCATTTAGCGTTTTTTTATTTCATTTTACTTATGACTGAGTTTATATTTTTGGTTTTGGTTGCCTACAGCCAGTCGCGGTTCAATCGGATCTACTGACAACGTTCCTACGGAACGTAACGTGGTGCGCAGCTTACGATCAAATCATCAAACTAGTGTTATAAACGCAGAGGTTAAGCTGTTTGACTTTCCACGACCGAACCAATCTTGTATTAATAAAAAGTCAGAATTTCAAATCTCAAAGAGCTAAATTATTACATATTTTTTGATCTGAAAAAGGGGACTGGTAAAACGTGCGGTGTCGCCTGTAATTTACTAAAGGTGGCAGCTCTGATTCGACAGCTTGGTCGTTATAGCCAAAGGAAAACGGAAAGTAACTGTTATTCACAGGTTGTAGCATGAGTTGTTACGTTTTCTAAACTATTTTGTACAATTTTAGGCGGCTTTTCAATTTGATATATGTAAGGAACATGCCAGATAATGGTTTTAGAAAATATTACAACAAATCTGCCAGTAATAGCAGTTCTTTTGAAATGTATCTATCTTATAGAATCTGTGAAAAAGATAATCCTGTTTCCTATAGCTATAACCTTGGTGTGTCACAAATATATTGTCCAACCTAACGTCGGCTTTATCGGTACACTAAAATATTAAACCGAATAGTTATTGTGTAACAAAACATTTTCTTAACTAGATAACAAAAAAAAACTTTTTTGGTTGCGTGGAAGTACGATAACAATATCCGTCCATCGAGAACTAGAGAGGCGCACTGAAACAGTGATAGAATGTATAATATTAATTTAACTTTAATAAAAAAAAAACCTATATATTCACGCTTACTCGGATGTGGATATCAATATACAGGGCTATTTTTAATAAACATCGCTGGCAGCTTCATGGGATCGATATATTACAACTTTTCTTATATAATATTTTCTTTTCTTATATTTTCAACAGCCGGAAAACGTCCACTGCTTGACGAAGGCCTCTCCCTTAATAGGGAGGGGTTGCCATAATCCCCACGCTTGGCAGGCGGCTTGGGGATCTCTTATTATATGACTTTTCATAACTCAAAATTGTTTTTATCGTTACCACAACCTTTTTATAATAACTCTATTTTGTACGCGATCTTAAAAAAATTATAACGCGTGAGACCAACAAACAAAATGAACTGAGTTTTGCACGTACACAATGCAAAACTATATAAAATATTCACAAAAATCACACGAACATTAAAAAAATGTGTAAAGGTATTTTAGTGGGGGTTTGGGTAGTGTTTACAGATGATGCCATCAATGCTTTAGTTATATCATATAGCATATTTATACAGTTTGAGAATTTTGGCGAATATGGCAGAGACGTACCTATGTAACTTACTTGGCAAAGCGTCGTGACGGAAACCCCGAGATTGCTCGTATGCAGATTCAAGTCCTGCAGGGCAAACATGCGCACCGCGAGAAAAAAATCTCGATTCTTAAAAACAGGACAAGGCTACGAATCTGTATAAGTTTGTCTCGTTTTCGCACGACATAAAGACACGACAAAATTTTCTCGCGGTGCGCATGTTAGCCCTGCTGGAAGGACTTGAGGCTTAATTTTTCAAACTGTCTATGCATTAATAACTTAATAATCTTTTCTCTAAAGTCATGGAATAAAAGTTGTTAAGTATTGTGTCAGGAAGCAGCCGGCTAGCGATGGCCGGTTAATTAAAAATGACCCTGTATATTAGCTGATGCAACTGCAAATTATAGTTTAGTTAATTTATTTTTTATTTAATGCAGTTATTGCTTGAATGAGTTTTATATGTTAATTTTTGTGTCGCATCGAAAATTAGGTACTTGTTTTATACTCAGTTTATTAGCAACTATTGTCGAATAGTTTTATTTATAAGTTATATTGACTTTAATCGCTATAGAAATGAACCAAATAGCTAAAATATTAATTAATAGATTAACTCGCGCTCCGGCTCGTGCCTGGTGCAAAGGCTGGCCATTTCCACCCAGCGTGTAAATGCTGCCAGTCACCTTTGCACCGGATACAGTCCGAGTATTTGACTAGCATTTTTCTTTAAGTTATTTATTTAAATATGACTTTGATACTTACGTCTATTAATAGGTTGTAAAAAATATTTTGACAGAGTTTGCTCCAACAAATGTTATTTCTTTACTTTTCCAGTAAATGGGTGATCATTTAAACTGTGAAAGGTGATAATTTAAACAAGTTCATCACGCGCCAACCGTGACAATTTTAAATCAACCTGTTAGTTTTATGAGGCGAGCTTAGGAATAAAATCGTGCTTAATATAATTTCTAGTAACGCAACATTCACCAACTTAATTGAATTGATTTAATTATGACTTGATTTTAATTAAGTATATAAATCTTCTTAAACTAAACTAAATTATTAGTTTAATAATGCACTGTGATAAATTATTAAGCTTTTGTACTATTATAGTATTATATTATCTGTGGCTTTCGTAACTGTTGCTTTATTTAATTATTTGCTTATTCTAATATCTAATGTTTAATTTACGTTAAGATGTTTACCATTGAAATAATATACTAGGTACTCACCAAATAAATATTCATGATTCGTAGGTACGAGAAGTATTATAATGTTTGTAATGATAAATTTATATTTTGCTACAAAGCTAGCGAGGCAAATACTAATCACCAAAGCAGTATAATTATAAAAGTAAATAAACTAAGTTAAAAAATGCAGTCTCGTACAGCCACAGTGTTTGGTGTTGGCAGCTTGTCATTCATTCATTCATTGCTAACCAGTATGTTTCAAATAACTTTACTATTTGATACTACTGTCGAAATAGAACTTACAGAAGACACTTTTGTGGGCATAAGCCTTTATAAACTACAAAAAATTACTAAATTAATATTTTTTCTGTGAAATTACAAGGTATTGAAAGAACACAAAATAGTACAACAATTATTTATTTAATTAGTAATGAAAATTATGTATGACGAATCGTAATACGCGAGTAGGAGTTTTTGATACATAGCTAAGATTGATAATATGATTGTATGATTCCGATGACAACCGATGATTAATACTATTGAGCGATTAGTGTAAAACTCTAGAACAGTATTAAATAATAAAAGCTTGTTTTAAAATATACAATGATTGATAATTTTTGTGTTAAGTGTTAAAGATGTATCGAATAATTTCTTAACGTCAGTCCTATTTAATTGGGCTTGCTTCAATTTGTGCCTAGACCACTAGAGCTCTTTGCAAAGTTTGCTACATTTTGGTTCATGATTTGCTGTATATGTATGTGATCGTACTTAAAACAGCGATGTGCTATCCATAGCTAGTTCATTCGTCACAATACAACACTTAATTATAATCATTACCATTACTTACCAACATTTAATATGGTTGGTGGCAGTAAATCACGATGAAGTCATGTTCAAGTGGTATGTTGTAAATGATTGCAAGCAGCGGGTGGACGATTGAGGCCCACGGGGATGTTCAGCATACTCTGCCGTCGCCGATGGAGACGGACGCGGGCGAGGGGTCGCCCCCGAGCGTGCTGCCGCCGGTCGCGCAGCGCCCCAGCACCCTCAACGTCGAGACAGACACTGCGCCGCAGCTGGAACCGGCGGCGCCCGCGCCGAGCGCTCCGCCCGTGGAGGAGGACGCGGCGGCTTCGCCCGCCGGCTCGCGCCGCGATTCTCAGCTTACCAACAGGGGCTTCTTTGATGTGAAATTCTACCACAACAAGCTGTGGTAAACACCCGCGCTGCCGGCCCCACACTACATCAGCATTCCACCCGCGACCCGCCTACCCACTCTAATCTCCGTCACGTGATCAGTATGCAAAATTCTGATTACTATAATTCCGTTGATACCAGCAGCCTGAAGACATTCACTGCTGGACGAAGGCCTCCTTCTTAAAAGGAGGGGTTTGCCATAAACCCCACGCTTTGTAGGCGGCTTCGGGATCGCAGAATGCTCAATACTCTTAACCGAGAGGGCGCTGCTGCCCGTCCTCTGGTGGTTCTGATGATTCCATTCATTCCATTATATTAACAATATTTACTATTACAGACTACTAAGAAAAGTTAGCATATTTAACACCAGGGCTTATTTGGCGTCAAGGCTTCAATAGTAAGAATTATTTGCAACATGTTGTTTCTCGTGTGTTTTCACACGATACGATTAACTCGATTTTCATTGTCCCTTAACTTGTGAATACCCTCCACCTGAACTTCTAGCTCCTAGCCTGCCGGTTTAAATGGCAAGAGCCTGTAAAATCCAGTTACCTGGTGACATTCCGTCTGACCGCAGCGTCCTTCGTCGACGTTTGAATTGGTCTACAATAATTTTATAGACTGAATAATAGTTCCCTTTATGTGTCAAATACATGTTTATTAGTTTGTGACAGTTCCGCTACTTTTATCTTAGTAATGTCCTTCCATTAGCAAATATTTACGTTTCATATATTTCGTAGCTGATGGCATATCATGTACTTCGTTACGTGGCTGCCAAGTTTTTAATCGCACATCAAAATAATAAATAGTAACTTAATTTTATTATTTTTGACCTGCAATACTTATAATACTAAGTGTGTCATAGCGATAATCAACCGATCAGTGATAGTACTGCATTTATGTAAGCTTTTTCGTATTGATCTGAATAGCTACCTATAAACAGTGTGTTCGATTTATAAGTTGGAGGTTAAGAATGGGTTGGAGAGTACTCTACGTACAGCGATACGCGAAACGTCGCAGAACGGGGTGTGAAGCTATTATGCACACATTATATGCTTAGCCGCACTGTTTCTCTTTAAATACCGTAGTTCTAAAGCGGAGATGATTACATAATTGTTGATATTTAACTAAATAATTTATTGATGTCAAACGCATTAAGTAATTAGGACTTTATAATGTGGCTATAATTTCGAGGATAATACCAATGGAGGTGGCAAGCTAATATGTGTGTTTTGTGTAATGGCTATACTTATGGATCTCTGGTCTGAAATTAAGATTTATTATTGTAAGGCTACCCCTCTGCCAAAAAGTATATGGTCAGTGACCAAATTATACAGGCAGATTATCGTCATAGACTTCTCCATTGGTGTATGCTCTAACGGCTATAAGTACCTTAGATAAGACTTGAGATAGGAAATTTTCATTCCGTATAGAAAAATCTTGATCAAATGAAGCTGCGGGGCTAATAATTTACGCCCAAAAATGATAACAAAATAAATTTATTTTACTGCTTAATTTATTGTAATCATAATAACTTAAGTACTCTCAAATTAGATCAAAGATCTTGTATTCAAATGGATTAATGAAATCTTATAAAGCTTTGTATGTTTTTAGGTATATTATGGTCCATGGCCAACAATGTAAACCCATGTAAAGCCACGTTTTGGTCGTTACGTAATTTTTGCATTGCTGGACTAAGAAATGTATCATTTTTGCTGTTTTTATAAGTAGCTGGTTGTGTGTCAGAGTTGGAAACTCTTACTTAATGCTTGTCTTTAAGGCCTTACTATATTTAATGCCTTCCCAGCTTGTTATTAAGTTTATTAGTTATTTTTTTATTTATAAATAAACGCATGTACCTAATAAAATGTTGTTTTATTTTTACTCTTTGGTGGTAAGTTTTCTTAATAGGTAGGTACATACTTCCCTCATCAGCCAGGTCCACTGCTGCATGGTGGTAGGGAGGGGTTGCCATAATCCCCACTCTTGGCAGGCGGCTTGGGGATCGCAGAATGCATACCACCGTTAACCAAGAGGACGCTGCTGCCCGTCCTTCGGTGGGTCTGGTTGCAGTTTAAGGACATATCCAGGTACATACCTACTTAGATTGCTAGGTTCTAAAGCCATTACAGTTCGTGGATGTTACTTACAATACATAGTATACCATTCTGAAATGAAATGGAAATGTGTCTTTATTAAGACACAGTCTTACATACACACATATTTTTTTACAGACAGATAACATGTCATATCAACATGATTATATAGTTTGGTAAAAAAAAGAGTCAAAAATAATAGGGGCGCCATTATCGCAAAGAGTTGTAAAGGTTGCAGACGTACTACAGGATTGCTAAATCCATTACGTCTGCAACCCCTATTAACAGAAAGGCCTTCATCCAGCAGTGGACATCTTCTGGGTGTTGATGTGTGTAGTCTGTAGTACTACATAGAGTAATACCAAGTAATACTGTAAAAAAGGTGTAGTACGTCTGAGAAATATGACTGAATTAATTTCCCCACAGGAGTGTTTGCCCAAAGTATTGCCAGGAGAGAAAAATAATTTCAATGTTTTTTGCCAAGCTGTACTACATTCAGTAATGGCAAATCATAGGCCGCAGCTGCTTGAATTTTCAAATAAAGCGAGGAGCTTATTATATTGATGCAGGCATATTGTTCCAAAGATAAAACATATGCTGCGTTCCGTAATGCGCTAAAAGTGATAATATCGCGAATCCGACCAAAGTGTCAAGTATTACTCGATCAAATCAAAGCCCTTACATTTTGTGACTATTCAATTTGGTCGGATTCGCGATATTATCACTTTTAGCGCATTACGGAACGCAGCAATAATCTAGATAGTAGCTACGGCTTTTAGTAGCATTTCCACATCCTTTTGTCAGTTATTCGACTTTTCAATCTTGTATACGCGGTGCGGCGGCCCGTTGCTTATTCTAACGGAGGATTTAATTAGATAATTATGTAGCTTTGCTGGCGGTAGACATGCAGGCATCACTGTAGAGCACGCGTCTTCGCAAGGAAGGCGCGGGGTGTATAGCCCGTGTCTTCGTAAACGAGATTGCATATTGCAATTGTTTCTATTTGCGATATATACGCAGGCGCCAACCAAAGAACTATGCCCCGATGCAGTGTGATTAATGCGGATCACCGTAATTAATGGGTGAAAATAAATTTAATGACGTATGTGAATTCGCCAATTTGCATTGGGCCGCCGCGGTGGATATGGCCTAATCACCCTTGAAGGGTATGCTATCGGCCTATGCTCAAGTCTAATGGATTAGTAGGTACTATTTACAATGTTTAACAAAAAGGTTCAACAATACTGAAGTGTATGTATGTACTCATCATTATGAACAACTTTTACTTGGGCCCATAGTAAAAGTTATATTCATAACGATGAGTACCATGCCCTTCGATATTGTTGAACCTTATTGTTACACATTGTATATGCGAGCAATAGCTCAATAATTATCTTAATTAGCTTAGTGAATTTATCTTTTCGCTTAAGGTTTATACAAACAACACCTCTTTATATAACCCTCTGGTCAGAATGTGTCGCCAATACAACGATATCCTAGTGGACCATCATAGTTCGATAGATATATTTAACTAAATTTAAACGTGATATCTTGGCCGTTTTAGAAAAACAGAAACAGCGTTGCTTGTTAACAACTACTTTTTCTTCTTTTAGTATGTCACCTGTCTTAACCGTAATCTGATCATTTAATTAAATTTTTTATCGAGTTAATATAACTGCTTATGTTTAATTGTGTAATTACAATACTACTTAATGTTTGATTGACTTATAGATGTAGGTACCTACTGCTTCTGTGTTGTTCATGTTGTGTACACATTTATTAAGGAATGCAATCTAGAACAAATTATTTGTAACCTATACAATGCAAATGTAAAAACTGTATTCAGTTTTGTGTATCAAATAAATAAATAAATAGCACGTCCCGTTCTTCAGTTGCATAAAAAAAGAGCATTTATGATAGGCACTTCTTATTAATCATACGTTTCACGAGCACAACTTCAGGTAGGCAGATACTAAAATATGAAACATGTTAGTTAAAATAAAACACTTCAAACTCGTTAAGAAATATTTATTTCCATTACAATTCGTATTTTATGTATTTACTTGACGCAATGTTACCAGATAGACCTCATTTTATAGGCTGGCTAGACAAATATGCCGCCAAGCGAGCGGGGCGGGCGCAAATGTGTAACATCTAATTACATTGGTACGTATTTAAGTTATATATAGAAAAGACGCGGGTCAACCAACTTTAAAACTAACTAGTCAACTACGTCTCAATTCTTTGTCTTTTACATTTCAATATTTGTTCTATTATCGGCTATAAATATTATATTATATGTTCATTAAAGTATCTTGCAAAATAAACATTCAGACGTAAAGTACAGTCACAGTCAGCATCAATAAGATGTTAGCGTTTCGGGTAGACAAAATAAACGAGAAATCAGAAATTTATTAATTATACGCAGTCAGAATACACTGCAGGCATGTGATCAATGTAACTTAGAATACTAACGCTGACTGTACCGACACGGCATAAGTACATGAGTTGAGTAGCTGTTTAGATATGGAGCCTTATATTTTATTTTATCAACTTCCTGAATGTTTTTCTTAAGATAATCTGTCTGATATGACTTTCAGAGGTCTATCAAGTATCATAGATACGATGCGAGATCAAAATGCGAGTAAGTTGAAATACCTAGTTTCAATCTTTAAGTCAATAATGGTGTCAGGATTCAAGACCCACATTACTATGCACTGCTCCCATATAATTATGTAAATCCAATTTCATAACATACTGTTTGTAAAGAAATCTTAACCATTATTGTTGTATAAGTTTCGTAATTGAAATCAGCGACTTCGGCGCATTAATCACTATAATAAGTCACTTGGACGTGTCAAAATATCAACTTCATCTAACCGCAAGAGCCTGCGTCGTCAAGTAAAATGATAATAGAGGTGAGTATTTTGACACGTACAAGTGACTGATAAATAATTTTAGTAAAGTATACAATTTCAGCTTAGTTGTAAACAAGTCTGCAATAACTTAATACAGGGCCACCCCACAAGCTTTTATTTCAATGTCATTTTGAACTTCATCCCGTTTTACTACTATCTAGAGAACGATACAAAATTCAATTTAACATCACTTTAAGCTTGGTTATAAGGCTTTGGTACTGGTCACATTTTGTTAGCTTCAACGGTATTTAATATTGTAAATAATGTAATTACTGTAATTTCTTAGAGTAAAAGACATTTCATATATCTTTGGATTCTATAACTAAACATAAATGGAAGATGAGCAATCAGCATTTCTACATTAGATATAGCAGTCATCCATATTGATACTACTTTAAAAGAAAACGGGCTTTTTAACTATATTGTTTGGGTTTGAGGTAAAAATCTTGTTACATTTGAAAAGATAAGGGTATACTTGCAATATTCTTACTACTTATAATAATTTTTGATTGGAATATGCAGTATGATAATAATAAGTGTTCCTACAAACTCAGGAAATTAAGAAATATGGTTTCATAATTTCAAATGTTACTAACATTACTTACGTTAGCCTTGTTCACTAGTGAATTGGTCACTGGAACAACTTGGCCGGCATTATCGCTGCACACGTAATTCAGAATGAAAGGCGTTACAATTAATGGTATTCGTCAAAGAAAATTCAACAATAATATAGTACATTATGATACAAGTGTGCTATGTTGGTCATTACACTAGAGGCGGTATTATGCGCGCGAGCCGCAGGCGCGATAAGGAAGCCGAGAGTGTATTGAAACATAGCACAAGAGGTTCATACGACTGTTTTCATCACACTTGCGAGGAAAAAACAAACTTTTTTTGATAATAATTAACCACACAGAGAAAACGTCAACAAACATTTGCGGAAAATGGCGCCCAAACCAGCAATGCGCGCGCAGGTTGACATTTACTTCAGCGGCATAAGAACTCTTTGTTGGTATTACAAAAAAACTGTAAGTATTACCCGGCTATATTAAGAGTGCTTCGTATACATACGTCCAATTGCAGTCACGTACAAACTTGACTTTACCGGTTTATAGCTATTATAGCACAAGTGCCGTAATGTAAACTAAAAAGCACGCGTGCGTAATAGCTTGGATTATGAGCCTAAAACCGATGCAATAAGATCCACTTTACGAGCAAGTGTGATGAAAATTATGTTATTATACACTCATCAACCAGAAGACGTACCACTTCTGGACGAAGGCCCTTAATAGGGAGGGGTTGCCATAATCCCCACATTTTGCAGGCGGCTTGAGGATCGCATTATGTTCGGCTCCGTTACCGTTAACCGAGAGGACGCCACTGACCGTCCTCCGGTGGGTCTGGATTCAGTTTTACGACAAACCCATACCCACATTCCAAAGTTATTATGAAATTACTTATAAATTATTCAGCTGTAACACATTTCACTATAAATTAAAATTTGTAACGATAAAAAAAGTGTGTTAGACTCATGTGGACAACATATAAATATTCACATTAACAATAAGGAAATTCAATTTGTATCGATAATGATACGTGAGCATCATTCTGTGATTGGGGCTGGTTGGTACAAAAAAAATAATTACAATTTTTACACAAGTAATTGTATTGTATAATTTTCTTACTTCACCCTGAATACATTAAAATCAAGGCGTTCGCTTCGCATGCACAGTTAAACGTAATCGCGACAATTTTTGCTATTGTAATGGCTAACAACGACTATAAATATGACCATAACATAAATAAGACCAACCATATCTCAGTGAGCCGCGAGTTACGATTCTATCATATAAACGGTAATCAGAATAAATAGACACAATCAGATTGTCGACACGCCGATTGCAACGTTGCTTTGGATTTATCAGTGGTACCCACTGAATAGAGAAGTGAATAGAACGGAAATGTGTCGGCCCGCGCGAGCCGGCATTAAGTGTAAATGCGCTTAATGACAATACTACCAATATACATGTTTTTAAACTGAGAATATCCAAAAATACAATTTTAATAGACGCGTAGGAAACCAAACCACATTGCGTCGTAATAAGATAAACTTTAATCTGTTGCAAAATGGCATTTCGAACGTTTTACTTCAAATGCGCGACTAATGATTGGCATTTTTTCGCCGTAGTGACTATACAATTACGTGTGAAACTAGCGACAGCGGTTTTCCATACAATTGCTTTACAACATTGTTTTGACAGCCCTTCTAACTAAGAAGTAGGGCTTTCGGTTTTCTGTGGTGGTACCTACATACAGCCTTTCATTTACAAATGAAAGGTATTAAGTACATATTTCTATGAAATTTATCACAATTTTGTAATCACGACAAATGGAATATCCGGACTTGAATCGTAGTATATTTGAAAGCAAAATACCCATGTAGTGTGAATGGGTAAGAGAGACAGGATTACTCGCGCGCCTAACATTCGGCGTGCCTCAAAGAAGATAATATAATAATATGTATTTATAAATCCTTAACGATACATCGCGTTTACTAAAATAGTGTAGTCGTATATGCAAAGAGTTTAACATACAACTATTATATTGGAAACCTTACGTATATATTTACTCTTAACGATATACATTTATTATCATAATAAAGACTAGCATATTCAATATTACACTGACGGGCGAGGCGCTCGCACCGGTCTACTGCGTCTGCGACGTCACATGACGTCACAAGTTACTGGAAGCCGAGTGACGGAACACCGCGGCGTCGAGTGACATCGGCGCTCGCGCAGCGCCCTCTACAACCACCTATACAAATGGTTCGATCTTAAACTAATCGCTACAGTAGAAATAGTACATATTAGCTTTTTAATAAAATACCGTACAAATTCGATTAATACGATGTAAGAAAAGAAATATATTGAGCACAATAATTTTTAAATCGATTTTAAAAGCCGTATCACAGTACGCTAACTAAAATAATCATGTCACATACAAGTGCCGTATGACAAAATTACTTTTAATGCGCAATAATTGAGACAATAGGAAAAAAACATACGAGCTATAAATACGCCGCTGAGTGAGCGGTGTCGCCCTAAGTATTATAATTAAGTAATTTTGGAAATGTCCGTCGAGATGTCCAAGACGGACGGGCAGTGACTAATCAAGGAGCGAGTGCGCCGCTCCTTATAAGCATCGCTATTGGTCCGAGTAGAAATATTCTAAGGAATACAATATAGATAAATGCTATTAATATTATATCGAGTAAATGCTAACCTTTGGGACCTGATTCTCGCTCTTTATGACATTCGATACAAAGCATTTCAACCGTTGATTCGACACATTAATGCAGAAATTTCGAACTTGAACGTTCGATATGTTCTGTTTGGTGCAATCGTAATATCAAAGACGTCACTACGAGAAAAAAAAACATGAGATTAAAAGATGCCCTGATTCAAAAAAGCCGGTCTCAGGGACATATTAAAACATAAATAATCAATAGGCCAGCAACATTGAATACGTGTTTTTTTTACGTAGATGTTATAATTTTAAACAACACGATACACATACAGTCAAAATAATGTTTTCGGTAATATTTGATGTCGCATATAATTAAAAAAGGTGGAAAAACACCTTTCGCGTCTTTATTTCATAAAATAAACTGGCAAAGGTTACCAGCGCTGTCATCCATGTTGTTTGTGTGCCATAATGAAGTGCTAGGAAAAGGTCCCTGGTACGAATAATTATAATATGCGTATAGCTACGGGGAAGGTTGGAATGTAGACTGCGGGAAGACTATTAGGACTCTACGACTATTGTATGCGATATTCATGTACTAACTTCATTAATTACACTAAAACTACGTTTTAATTCCTTCACACAACTCTGGGCCGCTACTGAGCAACACGCTGGATTTGATCGCGACGGATACATCTTATAACGTACTATTTGGCACTGACAAACAAATCATAAGTAGCTATTTACAAGAGGGCGAATGTGTTTGGAGGCAGGGATCTAACTAAACATTCATATGAATTCATAAACAGTCGTTGGTGTTGCAGCGTGCGTTTCTTACGCTATAAAGGAGCATCCTCATTTAACTTTGTAACATTTAGTATAATAAGTAAGTAAGTAAGTTCGTATAGGCTGAGTGGTCAGCCCTAGTGTCAGAGTTAATGTGCCGCCCGAAGGCCTCTGACATACTATCTTTAGTATACTAGCGTTACTTGATGAAAGCCAGTATAGGTTTTTTTTTAATGTAACGAAATAAGGACGTCCCTAGGTAATAGCAGTTCGCGGCGGCTACATTAGGCCTCAATACTTGAGCTCTCACGCCCATGCGACACGTCATCGATACAGTCGAGGATCAGTCTTGACTCGCACAGCACGTGCCCGCACACATACTAAAAGCAGAAAGTTTAGGCTAACTAGGAGTATTTTATATTTCACATAATTTATAAGCTTACCGAAGGAACGACGGTGCGTCATGTGTTTGCGCCGACACATTGCGGTCACCCTAACCTAACTAAAGCTAACTGAGAGTATTCTATTGTAACACTGGTGTTTCAATAAATATAGAGTTTATAATACTCTCTTTGGTTGATTATATTACACATATCTTAATTATAATTAATGATATACAATCCATGACAAAACGATTTCAATGCATAAGAAACTGCGTGTTTCTGTCGCTTTGGTGTCGTCGCGTTCGCTCGTAGGAAGTGAGTCCGCCGGCGGGGGCGGGTGAGCGGGGGTTCTTTACAGTCTATAATACATTGACGTCTACAGTTATGGCTGCGGGACGAGGCGCGGGGGCGCGGGCAGCACGACGATCAGAGTTCCAATCAATTCGGGAGGGGAGCTGTTTACCTGGAACCATGACAGTACTCGGGTTAAACTTTATGTAACGACTATTTACCTAATATTTAACTCCTCGGCATAAAATACAAAGAAAATACACGTGAAAATATTTTATTCGCATCATAGCATAATATACACAGTTCCATTCGCAACCTGACATGTACATCTAAATAAAACGATACAACTGATGTTTCAAGTTACACCGATATATCCGTGTTGTTTTCATCAACAGTATGTATTAGCTTTAGGATAACACTATTAATATGTGTGTGTGGCAGTTTGTTGTGTACCTATTGACGATGTTGGCGAGGTCCTTGAGCGCGGTGTCGACCGCGTCGGCGAGGTGGTGCGTGTGCGGCTCCGGCGAGGCGAGCGCACGCGCCTCGGCCTCGAGGCGCGCGGCGGCCGCGCGAAGGCGCACGCGCAGCGCGGGCGCCGCGCGGCCCGCGCCCGCCGCCTCCGCGCACGCGCCGCTCAACACCGACAGCCGCTCCGACGTCTGCAGCCGCCACAGCGAGCCACGCCCGCCGCCGCACCCGCGACGCACCTGCAACACACGTTGTACACTCACACTACTGCGCAGACTCTCTCTCTCTCTACAATTATGGAATTCAATACATAAAAAGTGCCAATTTAATTTATTAAAAGTGTGTGAGTTAATTAGTATTATCTGGTGAGTGAATTAACATTTATAAGATAGCGATGGATACCTCGTTGGTGCAGCAGTCGAGGGAGGCGCGGAGCGCGGCGAGCAGGTCTCCGTCGGGGTCCTCGTCGGCGGCGGGCAGCGGCGTGGCGTAGATGCCGGGCTTGCGGGGCGCGAGGCGCGGGGCCGCGGGCGCGGGCGCCAGCGGCGCGCGCCGCGCCCGCTCCTCCGGCGAACCCTCCGCCGGCTTGGGCGACACGCGCTCCTCGCTCTCCTTGCTCTCCCACAGTTTCTTGAGGCTGGTGATGCTGCCCGTGGAGCGCCGCTTGTCCTCCTCGGGCTCGGGCTCCGGCGCGCCCGCAGGCCCGGCCGCAGCTGCCGCCGCCACCACCGCGTCAGAGTCGCGTCGCTCCTCGGGCGAGCGCCGGGCGCTGCCGTTGGTGGACGGGGAGCCGCTCTCCACCTTCCTCAGACGCGACTTGAAGTCTATTATAGAGCGTCCGCCCTCCTCTTCCTTAGCGGGCGCGGTGGGCTTCTTGTTCGTTTCCACTTTCTTAAGCTGCGACTTGAAGTCGGTGCCGCGCACGTCGCTCTCGGGGCGGCGCTCAGCGTTGTTGGCGAACGAGGTCTTGCGCAGGCTCGCCTTCAGGTCGATCGGCGACACGGTCTCCTTGGCGTCGTCGGGCGGTGGCGGAGGCGCGGCGGCCGAGGCGCCGGCGGTCGAGGCGGCCGCGTGTGTGGGCCGCCGGTGCATGAGCTCCGAGAGGCGCAGGCTCTCGGAAAGCTCGGAAACGAGCCGCGCGGCCGGGTCGACGGGCTCGGAGAAGGCACTCGGCTCTGCGGGCGGCGGCGACTCCTTCAGCCGGTGCTTCTTGTCGGCGCGCTCCTTGATCTCCGCCACCAGTTTCAGCTCGAGCATCTCCTTCATGGCTTGCTTGTTGGCGTGGTCGGGCGGCGGCGGCACGGCGTGGTGGCACTCGGGCGGCGCCGGCGGCGCGGGCGCCTCCTCGGGCGGCGGCAAGTCCGGCGGTGGCGGCGGGAACTCGAGGTCGGCGAGTCGCGGCCGCGGCTTGGCGGGTGAGCCGGCGAACGAGCGCAGCGCGGGCGGAGCGCGCGAGGCGCGCGGCGATGCCGGCCCGCCCGTCACGCCACCCGATGAGTTCGACCGGATCATATGCGGCTGCGCGCGCCCCGTGCGCGGCGACAGCGAGCGCGCCTCCTCGGCGAGCGGCTCGCGCGGGCCCCCCGCCCCCACTACCCCCACACCCGCCCCCGCACCCCCGCCGCCGCCGCTCGCGCGCAGTGACTCCAGGTACGCGCCGATGCGCGCGCCCTTCGGCAGGGTTCCGTATCGATTGATTGCGCGCTTCACGTTCTGCACCTCGAGCGCCGCGACCTGCACTCCTTGCTGCGAGCGAACAACAACATTAGTACCTGCACGAGGTGTAGTATGTGTATGTGCGAGAGTGTAGTGCGGTGTGCGTGTACCTTGTGGTGTTCGTGGTGGTGGTGGTGGCGCCGCTTGGCGCGGTGGCGGCTGTCGGCGCCGCCGGACTCGTCCGTGTCGGGCGTCGCCTCGGCCAGCGAGCCCTCTGAGGAGGCCTCGCGCGCGCCGCCGCCGCCCGCGCCTGCCGACATGGGTTTCGTATAATACATGCCTCTCTCATGTTGTTCTAGTGAAAATTTACATTACATCGTGTCGATGACAACGATAGCAAAATGTCTAAATACGGCACACACCTAGGTGATTCAAACGTAATAACAAAATATAAAAAGCAACATGAGTCGCGAATGTAACATATATTTTAAATAAATACGAATACTACAACAAAGATACGTATAAATATCACAGGAATTACTACGATTAGTTTACACTTAAATAAATCTACGTATTTTTGTATTACGAGTAGTGAACAATAATAATTTCTACAAGTATATACTATTGTTTATATTTTACTTTACAACTCCAGATACTTATAATAATTCTATTGATACATAATTGATTGTCGTGTATGACTGTATGTGTATAACCGACAGTCCTGCAAAACTATCACATCGTCTAGACAAAATAAGCAATAATGATAATTTTAAGAATAGGAATACCATTGTTAGGTTTTTCTCATTTATTAAACCCATGCAATGTTTAAGGCCTTATTATTACAAGACAAAATCGCTATATTAAAGCACAACACTTAAGAATAGATGATATACTTGTTTAATCTCACCATTTAATATACTGCTTTAGACAAAGTCGGGTTTTGAATTATAGATGTATTTTTTCTGTTTTAGATTTTTTTTATTGAAAGATAAATATTAAAACCCTGGATTATAGTGTTGTCTATAGCGGGGTAGGGCTCAAGCTGTGGGCCTGCAGACTAAGAAAACTCGCGACAATTATAGTCCTGTGTCAAGGTCCCTACCAGGACCCTCGACGTAGACCACCCAGGGGCCGCCTAGACCCGACCTTGGGGCCTGAGAGGATTTCCTTCTGAATATGAACATCAACCCAACCGCCTAGAATGCCCCTTTACTAGCATGTCATATTTTACGACAGAAGGTTAGGTTACATTACAAATACAGATTTAATAAAATATTTTTTACTTATTATTTTATATATTATTATAATATATAATATATATATATTATAATATATATATATATATATATATATATATATATATATATATATATATATATATATATTATAATATATATATATATATTATTTATATAAAGTATTATACTTTATTTATATATTATAATACGGATCTGGGTATGTCCTAAAACTGCATCCAGAACTACCGAAGGACGGGCAGCAGCGTCCTCTTGGTTAACGGTGGTAACACTGCGATCCCGAGGCCGCCTGCCAAGCGTGGGGATTATGGCAACCCCTCCCTATTAAGGGGGAGGCCTTCGTACTGCAGTGGACGTCTTCGGGCTGATGAGTGAGTACTTATTATTTGTCGTGACTGGCTTACAATATAAGATATATAAATATATTTTGTCTAGTCAAAATAGGCATTAATTTTTTTCCCGCTGCTAATATCGGGAAGCGTGCTGGACTACTTGTAACACTAAGAATATTTAAAAAAAACTACAATCACAAACAGTCATGCTCCGAACGTAGCGACATATGGGTCTATCGCATCACACTGATAATTATTTAAATGCGAAAGTTATACTATCTTTGTGTTCGTTTAACTTTTCAAAGCTTAACGAATTTGACAATATTTGGCGTGGCACCAGTTTGCATAACACAAGATACTCTCCCCCTCTCTTGAAAAGTGGGGACAACTGGAAAAACTCGAGTCGAGTACAGTGTAGAAAGCAAGTAGTAAAATATCACACGTGATACCCTAGAAGAAAGGCTCCGTAGCCATATCTAATGTATTTATGTAAATGATTTAGGACGAAAAATCTAGTTGACTGTAAGATAATCATAATAAGAAAATAAAACAGTTATTTGTGTAAAAGATGGAAGGCTCGAATTGTCTAGCGGCCACGAATGGAAAGGATGCTTTCTGAACATAATTAATTATTTAACTTTTTTATAAACTCTGATACATAAGATAGAATAAATAAAATTTCAGATTCCCACATTTCTTGATTTTCCAGTAGACAGTATTTACTTTAAAACATAATAGACAAAATAAAATGTTAAAAAAACCCGCAACAATTGAGCTTTTGTATGCCGTATACTGCTTCTTAATTTTTTAATAAAAATATCAAGTCACTGGCGTAATAGTACGGGACCCTTTTTAGTGACCAATACATATATTTACGTGCCTGCGGGGCTAAAGTGGCTACTTCATCCTCGCAGCGGCACGTAAAATCGTATACACACCACGGAAGCAAATAACGAAACCTCAGATCTGAGACATTCTTTACTTTTGCTCCCTAGGTGAGTAATCTACTATTTATATGGTTAATTAGTTTAATCTATGTTTAGATTAATATAAATACACAGTCATTACTCAATACATTATTTGATTTAAACTATATGCATACAAACATTAAAATAAAGAAATACAATTATTAAATAAAGACAAACAATGAAAAAGTTGTAAAATACTTATGTATACGAATGAATGAATTAGTTAGCTACGCGTATCGTGACTCATAGGTACTTACGAAGTGCCCGACCCTATCGCTATACACCTGAGCGAGCAGATAAACAGACAGAAAACGCTATTTAAACTGACGCCGAGACAGTGTGCGCTGCGGTCTGCTGTGTGATTTGCATTGAGCAAGTTCCTGCGATCAGATAGAGAGATGGCAGCCACTGCCCTTAAGAGTAGACAAGTTGGTCACTTCTCCATAGAAACGCGGTAGTATTACTACTCCACTATGTAATTTTGTAGGTCCAAGACTAAGTATTATATCGATTAATCTCTTCATTATCTAGGATTGTAAATTATTACGAAAGTAAAAAGTTAATAAACATGAAAGTTATGAGCCAGGAAACATCTTGTATTTTAGCTCAATTTTAACGCCACATTGGACGTAAAATAAATAACATAAGGCATACGAAAACTCTAAAATAATTTATCAATTGTTTGATGAAGAGAGCATGATTTTTAGCCGCGCCCACCGATGAGTTCGAGCCGTCAACTTGTCGATCCTTAATGAAGCATCCTGAGCTCGTCGGCGCTTACTAGGAGCCTTAGTATAAAACTTCCTATGCTGGTGTCTCTCGGCGCCAGCACTGCTATCTTTCTACCATAACGCGACTTAATGGGGATCCACACTGCGTTTTTTTCCCGCTAGGTGGCGCATCGTCGATGCGGCAAAGTCAATTGTCAATCTCATTTTGTTTTTGCAGAGAACATTTTAAAGACTCGGTATACCAGGAAGAATCTGCATAATTATACTGGGTTGTACAGCAATCCTTTGCCTTGCTAATTAAAGCTCATTCCAACATAAAATGTAAACAACTAACCAACCTACAAATCAATTTTCAGACCATCAACAGCTGCATAGATTTTTAAAACAAAGCACAGTACCCAATATTTTCCTTGGACTATATACCGACAACACCCTCATCAAGGGAAGATAGATAGATATAAGCAACGATTAATAAGAAAACTTGATTTTGCCACATCCGGACCGCCGCTGGCGCCACCTGCGAAAAGTTTTGCCTGTGGAATTTCATTAGGACGGATATATTGACCAATAAGAAACTTATCCTAATAGATTCGTACACGTGCATAGTACTGCCCGGACACCAATGGGTGTTTAACAGTGGCCAAATCGCTTGTCTTCCCGGCAAGCGTGCTCTATTGTGGGTCGCTTAAAATCACATGATATGCGATCAAATGCAAGCGTCAAAACATCTTGACATTTTATAGTTTCATTGGCCAATATCTCGCCGTTCCGGTTCGGTGAATACCAAACCGTAAGGGTGATGCGCTTGTGACTGTCAAAGCATACAACTTGAACCGTAGCGCACATAACTTACACTTATACAAACAAAACTATATATATTTAAAGAATATTTGAGTTAACAGAATATAAATAAGGAAAGAATACAAGCGACGGAGTAACTATACGTAATGATGCTATCAGCCGTTATCAAAGTATGGGGTGTGTTTACGAGCAACATAACGTTTATAAGAAATTATACGAAGGTAGCAACGTAGAAGCTAGCGGATGCTGGAAGCGATAGCCAACAAAAATATGAAAAAGTAGTTTCACATCAAATCACAGCAAAACATTATAAGAATTTGTTGCATAGAGATTGTTGGGTTATGTTGAATTGTTGAAGAATGATAATTATAGCGTATTCTTTATCTAAGTATAAGGGCCTTGAGTCCAGTAGATTGAACTCCAAGTAAACTGAGACTTTTCGTTACTAAAAATATGCTATGGAGATATCTATAGACAGAATTCTTGACTTGGTTCGGCCGCTTTACACGTATGTTCATATTACGAGACTGACAGCCGAATTGTCGTATTTATACACATTTGGGTGATTTTAAAAATATTTTTCAAGCTATTTTGTGACGAGGCTAGCGCGACGTTCATCTGGTGGTAAGCATCACGTCTACTCATACCAGTTCACATACCCATAACCCTGCGCCACACTGCGCTGCGCTCGTAACCCCGAATCGATATTATTAGACGAACATCGTGCATCGTTATGAAGTGCCATGCAGACCACCCAATTTTTTGAAATTGTATTCTAAGCCCCAAGTTATTAGATGCTGAGTAAAATTGGAGTTAAGTGTGAGTGTGTGCGTGTGTGTTTGTTTGCATACCGTTGAGCGAGGGCAGGTCGTCGTGGTGTGCGTGCTCCTCGCCCGCGTACTGCGACTCGCGGAATGAGCTGCAAGACGACAGCAAGCTGGAACATTCGCGCACACCTCTCGTCAGATAACAACACGTATTACCGGGGCTAACTTAATGCTAATTCTACTTTACTCACTGATGAGCATTTATAATATTACCACAAGCTTTACAAGCATTACAAGCTTTGTTTAGTTTGGGGCTAGATGACGCAGTGTGAAAAATTACCACCGTTTTTTTCCGCCAATATTATAAATTCCCAAGTTTGTTTATGTGAGTATGTATACATCATTTCTAGACACTCCTTCAAACTGCAAATGCTTAACGGATATGAGTAAAGTTGGAATGTATTAAGTAGATAAAACACTGTTTTTAACTATCAAGATTGTTTACTAAAGTTCTATTATAATAATAATATATTAATAATATCCCGTAAATAATAATATTACTTGTATAAGGGGATAATAGCTTATACCCTGGATAGACACATAATCCTACAACTTATCTCGAAACATCCCATGTTTCCGTAGGATACCGAGAGAAAGTCGTTTTACACACGTTTCAACGTTGCTAAAAAAAGGGTGCTAAAATAGACATCTCTTGATAACTATACTTCAAATTTTGGACGTTTTACGAGTAAGTCGTTTTGCCACTCTAGACATTGTCACCATGTAGACGTTTTCACGTGCCGGCGTTCTGCAAACATCGTCATTTACCCTGATAGTCCTTTCGATACGGAGCCAAATTTCTGATCATTGATCATGATCAAAGATGTGAGTTACCTAGTGCGTTTGGGTGGTGTGGGCGCTTGCTTGCCGCGGCGATTAGTGGGGCGGCGCATCTGAACGCCCCTCTCCTGTGCCATCGCGGTGACCCCCGGGGCTCCAACCTGGCCTCCCGCTACGCCCCCACTCGCTTTCTTGGTACTCAGCTGCGGAGTTCCTGACCCGGACCCGCCTCCCTCTTGCAGCTGTTTCTCCACTTCTGTTGACAACACTACCACTTCTGTAGACTGTCACATTAACAAATTAAACTGGATAACTTTTAAAGAAGATAGCGCTTTTTATTATCAGCATAAGTAGAACACATTTTGGTTGGCTACGCCAGAAGTTACTTAGCATATATGTTTTATGTATATAAGAATTCATCTGTCAATACAATCCCACTATCCAATTCCCTCTAGCACAACATTAACTATAATAATAAAGAAATCGCAGTAAGGAACCTTAGACTTGGCACGACTTTGTCTAGATTTCATTACTTTTTAGAGATAAACAAGCAGCTCCATCGAGACTTGGCTAGTTTTTTACAGAATGTTTTTGGTGGGATTTCACTTTTTTTTGTAGAAACGTGGGCATATTGATTTATTTTATAATAACAACCTGCTAATTAACCTTAGCAAACCTCACGAAATAATAGCGAAATCAACGAAATGCAAATAATCCCTTCCTTATCCCTAGCAAACGTTTTCAAGCGCAGTAGGAGAATGTCGTAAACGACTGTAACGAGGCCTGTTGCCACTTCGCCATATAAGGTTATCGGAAAAACAAACGTAAGCGCGTTTTAAAATACAGTCAGCGCCATCTAGCGACGTGTGCGGTTATCACCGCCACTCTTAGTCCAATGAATTATATTTTGAGCGAATTTAATTAATATTTTAGTGTAATTTGTTTATTTCATTTGTGTAATGTTCGAGTAGAATAAAGTTAATCGTTCGACTATTTCTTCTTGGAAACTTGTAAGTATAAGTATAAAAGCCAGTCTAGTCTTATGCAGAGTTTTCCTTTAATTTTATTTATATGCTTATTAAAAGCAGAAGGGGAGGCATTCGCACAGCAGTGGGAAGCAATAGACTAGATTAAATTAGAAGATGTGTCCCACTACGCTAGATTTTTGCAATGACAGTCGATTTTTTTATGTACCAATAGTAGAAGGGGGCATTACCATAATACACCTGAGACAAGCTGAGCGCTCTTAATCAGATACTTCAGACATTCGATTTTTGACATCTTATGAAGAGGCAAACAAAGTTGAATATTTTTTGTAAAGGCGGTATGTCGATCTTTAATAGTTTGGTTGGGCTCTTGTGTTTTCAAATAAGGGTCACCAGGTACTCCAGATCTTCGATTATCCTCGTTTTTATAGTTTTCCCTTTATGTGGCCATTAAACCCTAACTCTGTACCAAATTTCAGCTCTCTGAGTTTATGGGAAGTACTAGTACTATTCTGATGATCATGAGTGAGTGTTATAAATGCGAAACTTTGCTTTCGCTTAACTTCGGAACGAAATGACCTACAGACTTGAATTTTTTTATTTTAAGTATGTGATTATAGCTTACTGGATGACGAAAATTTCTGCGTTCTGGTCTTATCCAGAGGTTCTCAAATAGGGGCCTGATTATGCGGCGAAATGGTTCCAGTAAAGGATGGTACGGCAGTATTTGCTTCGCGCTCGACTTGGCGGGGGCACTACCGTGCCCCCAAATTGAATCCTATCGTGAAGATACCTAGGGCCAGATAAAACATTCATTGGCGTACCTATTGCCTACGTGAATCCACCAACCCGCACCGGGTCTGCTTGTAACATGTAATCAGACGAAAGACACGTAAGAGACAACGTCTGCCCACGAGGTTAAAGGCTATGAAAACTGACGTGGTTTGGCATACTTTTAATTCTTTTGAGAGCTCGACGCGCGTGCGACCGCGCCCTGCTTCGAACACACCTTCCTCTGCTATTTACACTCTTTGAAAAGATCGCTGTGACCGAAACTGGAGTATTCGACTTAATCAAACGTGAGTCATCGGCAGCCATAAGACTTCCTTTGGACTGGACAAAAGCCTCCCACTTAGTAGAGGGGTGTTGCCATAATGCCCACGCTTGGCAGGCGACTTGCGAGATTGCAGAATGCTCACCAACTTTAACCAACAGGACGCTGCTGCTCGTCCTGCGGTGGGTCTGGTTGCATTTTAAGGACATACCCAGGTCCCAATCAAACGTGAGTAATTACGTATAAATATAACAAACAGTTGAAATGATAGTATAGTAGAATCATGTAGTGTATAGTGTACGTACCTTCAGTGATGGAGTTGTCCTGGAACATGTGCTCGAGCGCGTGGTGAATCTCGCGGAAGGAGGGGCGGTCGGCGGCGTTCCACTGCCAGCAGCCGCGCATCAGCTCGTACACCGCGGCCGGACACCCCGGCGGGCACTCCATGCGGTACCCCTGCACCACACACAACCACACTTGACCACTTATAAACTCACATCACGCGCTATAGCTCTGTTAAACATCATCGCCGAAGATATCATATGGTTTCATGTCATCATTAGCCAGTCATAGTAGTATTAGAATTATAGTTTCTCAACTTAAACTTTCTTACGCACACTGACACTAGGGCTGGCCACTCAGCCTATACGCACATATTTTTTTTAGTTTCTCTATTTCATTTGTGTTTGTTTAGCTATATTCTATTTGTTTATTAAGTATGTGAGTTTTTGCAACTTTTGATACCATTCGCCTACATCTTGAATTTGAGTAGATTTATTACAACGTTTTGAGTCTTACAATGGATTACAATGGAATATAAGCTTTTTTTATATTTTAAACCCAAAAGGTGATTGCGTTTTTTTTTCTCTGTGTTTGTGTGAGCTTTTCTCTTTTTAAATGTAGCAGTTAACCCGCCAAAATGTTCCACAACATACATATGTATCTTAATAGTAAAAACAAAAAGTATAAAAATAAGGGAGTCCAAATCCCAATACAAGAGACATGTTTTATAACGTTATTTTTTGTTTTGATATATCGTAGTAAACTGTCTTATATTTTTTCAAGTAGCGCTCTGGCGATACCATGTTGTGTGAACATTATTCGCCGAGTCACGCACTAAGTTCATATTTACTGGTGATTGATGCTCGTTAATTTTCGGTAGCCCAGCGAAAAACGTATTATAAATAACAATCGTACTTAGATTGTTGTAAAAACCTGGTAAAAAAATATATAAAATATATAAATACATTACTAGTATTATTTTTCATCGCGATCCAAACTTCGACGGAATACATCTTGTAGGATTTTTCACCAATGACTTCGTTAATAAGATCACAAAGTCCCGAACCGAATTTACAATGTTGTTTTTTTAAACGTATTGTACATAGTGCGTATCGATACAATTTAGTATGTGTGGCAGCCGATAGTCATCAAAGCGACAGCTCACCACCAGTTATAGTATAAAATATTTAGTGCGATTCTAGACTACCGACAGCGCCTCATTACTTGTGAAATATTAAAAAACATAATTATGAATGAATGTTGACAGACGCCATTCAAAGCAACCGCACTGTCATGTTTGTATACACATTTTTTATAAATGAGTGTACTCTTTTGTTTACGTATTCAAATTATACAAATAATGAACAAATATAATCAATGAAAAATTACCGTGTACATACAGCATGTTCTCTTATATCTGACACAAATCGATATCAATAGGTTATTTCAAGGGCTTACAAGCGCCGTTAAAAAAAAACAAAAGAACATAGCCCTAGCCACATTACCTGCAACAGTGATACGCAGATCAAATAATACTATGGAAACTAATGCTATTTGAACGTTTGATGAAATATAGGGTAGATCCCAGATCGCCAAAAATGGCTCCAAAAAAACAACGCATGAATAGTGTAATATGCCTTGTTTTGCTATCAGTCGCGTGTGACGTGCTACGATGTCGAATGTTTTACACACTCAAAAACGTTTTACAACTATTACAGGGTGGTTAAGGTTCATTATTAAAATGAAACAATATCCGCTTGTGGACTTTTTTATATTACCTGCCCCTTTAGCACGCGCCGGGGACTAATTGGTATTTCCCAGTGCGGGAACGTGATAAAGCTAGAATATTGATACGCCTGTCTCGTACTCGCGGGGAAAAAGGAGTGGACAGACTTTTATCACGGCTCGTGTGCTAGGCGGGCTGGAGAGGTATTATGTCTGCACTGGCGCGGGACACTTTTGAGGTTTTATTTTCATAGAGACTGTTTATCTATTGTCTATTTGATTTAAGACACAACACGTTTTTTTAACAGATTTTGTTTGAGTTAGACCTAAATTACTTTCGAATAATGTGGATAGGCTCAAATCACGATACGCTCCAATCAGCTGTCTTTGTAAACTACGTCGATATAATCCACACTTCAACAATCAACGGGAAAACCTTGTGTGAGATTTCAAGCATTCAATTCAAAACAAGTTTGTTGAATCCGTTATTTTGTTGTATTGTGCGCACAGCGGCGGGAAAACTGTAACCGAACGCCATTACATTATAGATGTTTACTCCGAGCAGCATTGCTCAAAGGAATAAAAGAGAAACACAAAGAGCCATAAATCACGTTTATGTAAGACTATCTGTGCCTGCTGGTTTATCAGCTAGCTCTAAAAAACATAATTTTTCAAAGCAAAATAAGCGGTTTTAATACACACTAAGCAGATACCTAGTTTAATAAGTAGGTACAAACTATCTTACTTATACAGTCAATACGTACAATGTGGTCGATTTTAAAAGTTTTAGTTGACAGAACTAAACTAACTAAAGTATTGCTGTCCCTTACTAACATGCCTGGTAAGAAAGAGACAGCGATATTTTAATAAGCTTAGTCCTGTCAACTGCCTTCAAAATTGAACTTAATCTTACTTTTAAAAACCTCATAGATTGACAAACGTCATTTAAGTTTTGTGCAACACGAAAATGATGAGTTCTATTAATTTGTTTGAAATAGTTTTGTGTTTTCTAAGATCAGCCTAAACTAGCCTGCCTGTTGTTCTAAGAGTGAACACGCTTTCCTATAAGGACCATGTTTACTCACCATTTGGACACATCACTCAAAAATAAATAATTACACGTTTTAGAAAATTGAAAAACCAAACAGCGCAGATAATTAATATGGCTAGGATTTCGGAGCAAAAATAAATATATGTAAATATCGATTACTACAACAAACCTTTTCAAATTAGGATCAACATTTGTTGTGTACGATAAAAACAGAGAAAGGGAAAATTGTGTAATTATGGCAGCGCAAGGAGCCAAGAACGGTACTACCAGTTTACACCCGCGTTTAGTTAACTCATGGTTATTTTGGGAGTAGACGGAACTTACGGCATTTCAAGCTAAATTCAATTGTTCATGTATATTGTTATCGAAGCTCAGTACCTGTACAAGGTTAACTGTGTTATTTTTGGATTAGAAAAAAAACGAGATTGATCTAATAAATGCCTTCATATCATTGGAATAGATGTTATTATACTCTGTCTATTATGTTAATCGTTTTTTGTCAGCTGATGGAAAGTTGACAACATAACATTGTAAAGCGTCTAGCAAGTTATATCCCATTCTTAACTTTACCTCTTTACACTGTTATGTCGACTTTACCTTGCAAAGTCGTAATGCTACCTAGATCATACGAATTTATTTGTAAGGGATATAATTTGCTAGACGCTTTACAAAGTTGCGTCAACTTTACTTGAGCTCTCAAAAAACGACGCAAAGCTGATCCAGCTCCCAGCTCAAAACAAGGTTGACTGTGTTATTTTTGGATAGAAAAAAACGAGATTGATCTAATAAATGCCTTCATGTCATTGGAATAGATGTTATTATACTCTGTCTATTATGTTAATCGTTTATTGACAGCTCATGGAAAGTTGACAACATAACATTGTAAAGCGTCTAGCAGGTTATATCCCATCCTTCCTCTACCTCCTACCTCTTTACACTGTTATGTCGACTTTACCTTGCAAAGACGTAATGCTACCTAGATCAAACGAATTTATTTGTAAGGGATATAATTTGCTAGACGCTTTACAAAGTTGCGTCAACTTTACTTGTGCTGTTAAAAAACGACTCAAAGCTGTGTCGTTAACCGTGCAGGTTAACTGCATTATAAAGTTTTGATTTAAACATACTTGTTATCACATCATAGTTCTACGTCAATGGGAAGTAAGGAATAATATATTTTACAACACATTTGCTCGAAAAAGGCATTTACGAAGCCTGTATGCATCGTTCGAAAGTTGAACATTACGCACCATACAACTAGGCGTGCGGTAAACCTATTTTACCGCACGCCTAGTTGAATATCGCCGTGCGTAAACTTTACGGGATTTTTTTAATTTCCATAAAAATATATAAGTATTCCACTAAGGAGTTTCACATTACGAGAATAAATAAGCTAAATGATCGAACCTCCTTCGAAGCGCTTTTGCTCAAGACGTTTGTTTCACTTTAATACTAAAGAGAAAATGAAACGATAGATATAGTTCTAATTTTCACCACGCGCACGTGGCGCTATTAGCAAATTCGCGCCATTTTCATATTAGAAATATCAAAGATTTTTCTTCTTCATTCCTCCTTATGGCGTTGCACTTTGTGCATTTGCCAGTGTCAAGTATTCAGTTGCGACTTTCTGACTAATATTTATAAACAAAATAATAAAGTTTGTTTAATTATTACTGTTTTCTCGCAAATGTGTTGTAAAATTTTGTTTGACACTCGTGCGCATTGGTTTTTTAAAATTCGTGATTATGATAAGCCCTCGACTTCGTCTCGGGCTTACATTCGTCTACTCGTTAGTAAAAATCAACTTACCGCACTAGTATCATAAATAACTATAATTTGATATAAAATTCACAAGGAAGCTTAATTGTTCGTAAGATATTCATAAAGAAAAGATAACATTAAACATTATCGTTATAATTAGTTGGCACAAGATTTTATGATTATTATCAACCTCAATCCTCAATCCAGGACTTTCTATTTTACCTTATTAAAATAAATGTTAATTATTGAAATAAAGATCCGTCTTCCGCCAATCTTCCATACTTAGCGCTAATTGTGAGTCGTGACTGTGCTGACCCATGATAGTAAACCCTTACTGATGGTAAACGCTTTCCAAAAAGATAGTAGGTACACGTCTCTGCTTTTTGTTACGCCTTACAATACAATACAATATATCTTTATTGCACACCAGAAATATAGAACAACTTACAAATAATCAGGGTAGGTACATGACCACCATGACCATGGTGTTGAGGTTAACCGATGTTTGAGTGATAGAAAAGTGTGCATTAAATCTTTATGCTCAAAAATGTGAGAGTCCTGTAATACGCGAAACGCAGTCAATCGCGTATAAACTTAAGGCTTGTATTTTACAAATTTGCCCCTCGCAAAATTTATTTAGTCAAATTACTATATTTAAAGCCCAAAAATACAAAATGTTACAGAAGAACATCCGTCTTAGTAACTTATGTGGTTGAAAACACGATTGATTACTTTTCTCGATAGAAAAAATATCGAAACAGTGTCTATTTTTAAACCATTTTCAGTTTTATGTCCTAATTACAGCACATAGTCACATTAAAAAAATATGTATTATAAGTTAATAGTATTTTGGAGAGCATTCTGTGATTCAAAAGTTATTAATTTCTATACTTTTCAAGTAATCTAAGAAAATTTTCAAAAAACGAAGTATGACACGCACGAATCTGCGTAACCGCCATATTTTTGCTCCGCTAAATGTGACCCTACCTGAAACAGCGTTAGACTAATGATTGATCTCATAAAAAATGTGCTTGAAACGTGGAATACCCGGCCTTAAACGGAAATAGCATCGGTTTCTTGCCAAAAAAAAAGAAAGAATAAGATGCATCGGGTTCATTGTGGTCCGCTATGGTGATGAGACGCAGTTCATTTACGTAAGTAATCAAATGTTATCCAAAATTTTCACAAACGATTACGGAATATCAATTGTACTTGTGCACAATCGGTTGATGCTGTAAGCGTTATGGGAGAAATCACCCTGTTTGGGTGTTATCAGCGCGCGACGCATTGAGCGTATTGTTTGCGCTCGCTATAAACCGGCGCGAGCGGCGCTGGTACGGCAGTCGCAAACCAGAGCTCGCCCTGATACTACTGTAAGAGCCCTCACCATGCTGCACTACAAGGAAGCTATCGTGTATTTCCTACTACTATCCGCTGCGGTGCTAGGTGAGTACTTTCAAACAATTAATCTACAGTAACTTTAGTGATACGGTAACATTTATAAAGCGATGTTACCGTCTTTCTGTTTTAATTCGACTATCACAGAAAAAAAATCATTTTTATCCAGACGTATACCATTGCGTTTTATTTGTCGGTGTCGATAAAATAATTCCCATTGAGAGTTGGTTAATTACAAAATTTAGAGGTCTATCTCAATATAATAAAAAAGTCAAATTACTATAATGTTTTGTTGAACTGGTGCCTACATCTAGGTAAAGCTGCCATCTCTCGTATTCCATATATACATCATTCAATGTGTTGTTTTAAATTAACCATTGTTGAATAATGTGAAATGTATGATATAGCAAATAACGTATGTATAACTTTTATAACGCTGCCTAATTTTAATAATGGTTTATAGTTAGCGGCAAAAAATCTATTCTGATAACCGTTAATCCGTTTTATGTCGTGCATTAAAAATAAGCTCGTAACATCTTTGTGCCTGTAATCATTATTTTCTCAGGAAAGTCATGTAATGTTAAATTCGTGTAGTATAGAGCTTTACTTCATCTGTTTGGTTTATTTATAGTTGTTTGTAAGTTCTTTATGTATTTTCACAGGTAAGCACAAGAAGGTGAAGCCCAAGAAATTCGTTTCGCCTACCACGAAGGGCATTCAGTGTTACAACTGTCTCTCCTTTGACCACCCGGGGTGCTGGGACCCCGACCACCCAGACTACGCTAATATCACTGTAAGTATGCAACTGATTGAACTGATATGATGCCCTCGTCCTATCATAGTAAAAACAGTTGTAGTGTATTGACCAGAAATCTTTGAAGTGCAAAAAAAATTGTTAACTATTATTTATTTTTACGCAGGTTCCAAATATCGATTGCTACATTCCTGGCATGGCATTCCTATGTATAGTGATCACATCAGAATCTGCCAAGCTAGGTGAGTGATTGCTTTGTCATGGCTTTTGTACTTATATAAATATGTAATATATTTAGCAAAATGGTTTTAAGGATTTATTTGAAATCTACTTCCTTTGTAAGAAGCGACATGAATTCTAATTACATTTTTACTGAATCAAGATAGTTAATCCTACTTTAATATTATAAATGCGAAAGTTTTCGGTGTGTGTGTGTGTTTATGTTACTCCTTCACGCTGAAACGGCTGAACGGATTCGGATTAAATTTGGTATAGAGGTAGCATATAACTTCGAATAAAATATAGGCTACTTTTTATACCAACAATCGCGGGTAAAACCGGAAGCGCAGTTAGTTTAAAATAAGTTATTTGTACGACTTTTCGAATTACATTTTCGTTATATTAACTGTTTGCAGTGGAAACGGGCCAGGAGATCGGTCCCGTGCGCGCACGAACCTGTGTACCGGCCAAGGATTTCTCCAAGAAGACAGTATCGTACTCGATGTGCTCCAAACTGAGCAAAGAACTGTCAGCGTCAGAAATATTCTCGCGCATAGCCGTGAGTCGGCCGCAGTGTACGCTATGCAAGAAACATCTCTGTACCGACGCGACGCATTGCTAGCCGTTGCGACGATACTTTTAATCTGAAGGACCAGCCTTTTCTCTTTACCGCCGATAGGATGAGTCCGCGCGCTCACGCCTGCCTATAACGGTGACAGTGCCATCCTCTAAACGCTCGTCATAATGATATTGGCTCTTACATTTTATGATGCCCTGTAAATTCATAGCCGGATCGGGATTCGAGCCTGGCTTTTATTCACTACTACTGTCGGTATATACACGGTGCTATTTAATCGGCTAGGGACCGCTCGTGTTCATGATGTATACACAAGATAACAAACAACTTTTGCTAAACGACTTTTGATAATTCACTGAAAAAAAAACAGCTGTTCCATACAAAATGTTCATGGATCTTGTGACAAAGTGTTTTGTAGCTGTTTTTTTTTCGTGGATAATAAAAACGTTTATCATAAGTTGTTTGTTATCTCGTATACAACATCCTCATAACGGCTCCCTATTAAATAGCACCATGTAGATAAGTAATATCGTTAAAAAGTAACAAGTTCAGCTTTCAAACGAGCGAAAAAGGCAAACGTAACGATACCCCAGCGAGATCTCAGTATTTTTCTCTCCGTGGTAGACGGGAAACATTACATCCTAAATCATTGCAACTTCCACAATTTCAAACTCAATATTGATTAATTGGGTTTGTTTCAATGAATTTTAAAAACCCGACCGTAACATAAGATGATGTTTGTAAACATGAACTAAAGTTGTTGCTAAATGGCCTCAACGTACGGCACGTTCGGTTATTGAAACATTAGTTTTGCATCATGTGGAAGCCTGAAATATCGAGCTAGGGTAAATATGTCGTAACATATGAAATGCTTCGAAGAGTTGAGTAGTATCGAAAGCACCATTGACACTACTCAGCACTTCTAACTAAATACTTTAATTAAAATAGTTAGGTTAGTGTAAAACTCGAGGAATGGTTATTATTATTGATCTGAGAGGTGCATAAGGGCGAGTCCGCGTTTGTTACGTTTGGGGCGTAATAGGGAATATGCATGTTTTTTTATAGACTCACAAAAGAGCTGACTCGCAACAAAACCACACATCGAAAATATTTTTTTAATATGTTCACAAATAATGAAGTTATAAACATTTGTTTCATGTTAGACAGGGAGGGCACTATACTAGCAAATGACGTCAAAGTCCACGATTCCGAACTAATTCTATACTAGCACGTGTTTTGCTGGAAAGGGAAAGATGACTCCCTCCCAAATACTTTGAACGCTTATATTTCAGGACTTTACCAGCTGATTTCAATTATTTTTTCGATGTAAACATCAGATTCGGTTAAACTCTCAACTTTTTATAATAATCAAAACACATGCATATTCCCTATTATGAAATTAAATTGTGCTATATTGCACTGAACTGACCAACGTGGTCATAAATCAACCAGATCAGTGCAAAAGGAGAATAATGTAATATCCTAAATGTAGTAAATGTGGTGCTATAAGTCGCGAATGTATTCTGAATGGTGCGCCGGGCGCGAGCCGACACCAAGGAATTTAGTAATCATGTTTTATAAACGCAAGTGTTCGCGCTAGGAAATGCAAGAATGTTGATACTTGTTGTTTAGACTTGTTGCTGACTAACATATGTTGGACTAACGGCCTTGGTGCGAGCCGACAGTCTTCTTTTTTATTATTCAAATAAAATATTATAAATATATTTTGTTTTTATGTTTTTTATTTGTGTCCTATATTAGTGTAATGGTTAGTATATACCGAAGGGGAAAGCAGCCAAGATAATGTACCAAAACAAAAGAAAATCTGCTATGTAGCTTCAACGTGAAAGCATTCCTTATTACTTGGCTTGGCTATTATTAGGCTTGCGTTTGACCGCCATCTCGCATGACGTGAAGAGAAAATGTGGCCGACGCGACGATGCTAGCCTGAAAGAAACAGCTTCACTCGTAACTAGTATATCAGAGGGGCTAAAATGGACGCGTTTAGCAATCCTGCATATGATCCTATGATGATTGAATTCGCAAATCGTAAAACACGTAAGCGCCAATTCATACTATGATTTTGCAAATGATTCTATCACGGAATTCATTGTATGACAGTTTTCTATAGAAAATCGTAAAATGGTCGATGAAAGATGAATTGCATAAAGTCAACTAGCAGATTTGTTAGAAGTTACTCGAGAGCAACTTTTTACAATTAATTCTTCTAAGAATACATTAAACATACATTAATGAACTTAATTTTGAACTGAATTTTAGCGGAATTGCTTAATGCGGCCATTTTAGACCCGGAGATCTTATCTGCCGAGAACCACCTACTCATGTGTAGCGTATTTTATAGTTTGGCAGTTCTCACAATAAGAATGGAATTAAAAAAATGTTTTGGTTGGGTTTTTTGGAATACCAACAATAAAAACGATGGCGCCAGATTGATCATTAGGAGTACATTTTTACTTCATAGAATGGCGTACATGTACAGGTACAGGTAACTGTAAGTCACCCATATCTTCGATGAAATCAGCTGTTTCATAGAAAATGTTCATTGACTTTTGACAAAATGATGGAACTGCTGCTATTTTTTTTTTTTTTTAAGGCTGTCGCATAGTAAAATGTGTTCGGAATGGTGAGTTCGATGACCCCTTTCCGACCGAGAACACATCAAGCTAAACATTGAAATGGGATTTATAATAGGCGTGTGGCCCAATGTTTAATTTATGACAAATAACAGGCTTAGTGATGAATATAACTAAATACATTACACATACTGAAAAAATTAATTGTATTGGCTGATAAATCTCTGAGATATGAGCGTTTAAAGTTTTAGGTGGGGAGAGAGAGGGGATGTTCTATCCCTTTCTCGCAAAGCACGTGTTAGTATAGCATTTGTATGCCGCGCCTGAGGTTTGACGTCATAGCTCAGTATAGCGCGCTCTCTGTCTAGCTTGAAATTAAAAGGCTTAGAACTTATTTATTTTTGAATTATTTTAAATTTTGTTTTCGTTGCTAGGCTCTATTGATGATCAGCTTTTTTATGAGGTAATAAAAAAATTGTAGTCATCATGCCTATTATCTTCATTGTGACCCTGGTAATGTTATTTATTCGTCTACTCGTATAATCCCGTAAGAGTTTTAGGCTTTAATCTACGAAGTATACAGGGCTAGATCTAATCAGTTAGCATCCTTATAAGGGCATATTCTGTACATCAAAACAAACAAATTTTACTATGGGGCCAAATTGAAACCGCCAAAAAAAACCAGCTGTTCTATACATTTTGCCCAAGGTCGATGAACTTTTTGTATAGAACAACTGATATTTTTTTTCCGATTTCTATATTGGCGCCATAGTAAAACTTTTTTGGTTTGATGTAAAGAATATGCCCTTAAAAGGATGCTAACTGATTAGAACTAACCCTGTATAGTTTAAGCCTTTTGTTGGAACAATTTTGAGGAGTTCACTCGAAATCCATACCATTAAATACATTTGACAACTCGATTCCGTAAGTCATAAAAAAATTAAAAGAATAAAAGTATCCGTAGCAAGTTTATTTGTACAAAGAGTACCTTTTCGAGCATGTGGTATACGTCAGCCAAATCGACGCCGGGGTAGGGCGACATGCCGTAAGTGGCGATCTCCCAGAGCAGGATGCCGAAGGCCCACACGTCGGACTTGGTGCTGAAGGTGTTGTACGCGAGCCCCTCGGGCGCCGTCCACTTGATGGGGAACTTGGCGCCGGCGTGCGCGGTGTACGTGTCGTCGCGCATCAGCCTCGCGAGCCCGAAGTCGGCCACTTTCACCAGGTGGTTCTCGCCCACTAGGCAGTTGCGAGCCGCCAGGTCTCTGGAATGTTTATACGAGCGGTGAGTACCAACTTACACCTGGGCATGAATTCTTATTACTTGTTTGTTAAGTATTCTAGCAGCTATCTGGTTCCCGTAGTATAAGATTTGCTTAGTCTGGGGCTAGATGGCTCTGTGTAAAATGTCCACCCAATATTTGTATTTATTTATTTACCAATTATGAATTGATTTATATGAGTATTTTTTTTGTTTGGTAGCTCTTACATCATAGGTGGTCACATAATTTTTTTTTTTCTGATATCGGTTCAGTAGTTAATAAAATCAAAATAACTGGAAAAAAGATCTCCTGATGTCTGTCTTCATGTGTCTCGTGAGAGTGGACGCGCATCTGAAGGCGACGTGGTGAGCTTCGCGTGCTGGAATATTCCTGACACCAGTGTTAAAGAGCTCCAGAGTGCGCCGGCGCAGCACTATACTCTACCCGCCCCCATGCCCTCACTCGCAACCGCTGTCGGCACGCGCGCGACGCACAGCGGCCCGCAGTGCAAAGCAGGACGCAGCCGCACGCGCGTCGGGCTCTGTTTTCACTCTTTGAAAAAGGTCACCGGATGTGATCGAAACTATAGTCGGAGAAAACAAAATAGAAAAAAGATGTCATCCAGATAATCGAAATTGAATTAGGATGCTTTTTTTAAAGTATATATTTCCGATAGAAAAATGGGCAGGCATTTTGTCGCGCAGTTGTTGCGAGTGTTGCAGCGAGTACAGTACCTGTGTATAAAGGAGCGACTCTCGAGGTAGCTCATGCCGGAGGCGATCTGCGTGGCCATGTACATGAGCACGACGGCGCCGGGCGTGGCCTCGCGCGACCCGGCGCGCAGGTACTCGAGCAGGTTGCCGCGCGACATGAACTCCGTGATGATGTAGAACGGCGGCTCGCGCGTGCACACCCCAAGCAGCTGGACCAGGTTCGGGTGCCGCATCTCCTTCATGATCGCCGCCTCCTCCAGGAAGTCCTTCAGGGCCATCGTGTCGTCTTTCAGAGTCTTCACGGCCACCTGGCGGAGAAACGATCAAACACTTTTAGTGGTATACACAGTTGTGAACTGTGGGCCGTGAAACATCGTTTCGTGTTGGTTCCAAAGCTCTCTAGAAGATTCTAGAAAAGTAGCTTGACTATGGCTTTCTTTTGTGTGACTTTTGAATAAGACTATTAAAAATATAGCTTGGAAAATAAAAAACTAGTAAAAATTTATATGGGCGCCACTACCACAAACAGTTCTTCTTTCTTTGAACTATTTGTACCTCTTTACAAACAACCATGTAGTACGCCAGACGAAGATGTTTTTTTTTATACAATCAGGTGACGAGACGAGCAAGACGTTCGTCTGGTGGTAAGCGTCACGCCTTCCACTAACAGTAGCAGTGCCAGAATTGTGAACTTGCGAACACAATCCTGCGCCGCACTGCACTGCGCTCGTCACCCAGAGATATTATATGTTAAATCTCTTCATACCCAGTAAATTCTCTGATAACATTGCCCTTCAAACCGGAACACAGTAATGAACACACTACTGCTTGGTAGTTGAATAACTGGCAAAGGTGTGGTACTTCCCAAGGCGAACTCTGCAGTAGAGTCCTACCACTACAAAATAGACTGTATTACTACATTATACACAGTATTTATATAACAGCAAAGACAGATAAAATGTTTCCTTTTTTTATTAGACATGCTTAAGACTTTTTTTCTTTTTAATACTTTTTACTTGCTAAGCTAGGTTCTGGAGTTGCGACCGCGACCCGGAAGACGCATCGTAGGCGCGGCCTCCCACTAGGACTAGGTGGACCGACGACATTGTAAAAGTCACGCGGGCAACCGGTGGATGCAAATGGCAGGTTGTCGTACAGTGTGGCGGTCTAAGGGGGAGGCCTTCGTTCAGCAGTGGACGTCTCCGGGCTGATGATGATGATGACTTGCTAAGCTATACATGACGCTGGCAAAATGAAACGACGCCAAAAACAAAGAAAGAAATACGTACGGTGATGTTTCCCCGCTTCCAGGCGGCTTCGTAGACGTCGCCGTACTGTCCGCCGCCGAGCTTGTGTTTCATGACGATATCGGTGCGGTCTATCTCCCAGTGGTCGGGCGGCGCTAGCGGGAACACGGTGGGCTTGTTCCTCTTCGGCGCGGGGTACAGCAGCTGCGTGATCAGCCCGTCGCCAACCACCGAGTGGTGGTGGACGAGCTCCGCCAGCGTGCCGAACTTCGACTCCGACGTCACGAACACCTGCGATTGTTAAACAATTATCTAAGCTACCTATACACTTAAATTGCCAATGTTAAGTCTAATGCGGATTCTATTGAAATATAGTAAATGTTTACTCCAATTTTATTGTACATGGTATTGTAGGTGTGGTCTAAGATTTAAAACACCTCCCTTAGCCAGTGTGCTCGACATTGTAGAAAGCACCATACGACCATGGCATGGTTTCCACACGATGTTTTACTTCACCTGCAACTCAAGCTCATGGTTGCGTTTTGATCCCACGCCTAGTATCGTGGAAACAGAACGCGCCGCTACTTGGTTAGTTTAGTTTTTACTTAAATGTTGGCTAACCATAGTGGTGGAGCCCGGAAGATATATTCACTTTATTCACCCTTCGTTGCTTTTCACTTAGCAGCGGATACCGTAATCCTCCACAGCTTTTTTTATGGCATAGGTGCACCAATAGATGATAACAAGCAAACGGGTTGCCTGATGGTAAGCAATGACTGTCTGGGCTTTGGATATCTAGAAAACCAAGGGCACCACAAATACGTCGTCGACCTCTTAAAACTATGTTAATATACTTTTCAACCGACTTCAATAAAGGAAGTTCTCAATTCGACTGAATGTTTATTTTTTTGTATGTATATGTTACGCGATTACTCCGCCAATTATGAACTGATTTAGATCATAATTTTTTTATTTCGTAAGTAATACTTCAGAGGTGGTCCCATACAAATTCAATCGAAATCGATTCAGCAGTTTCGATTTTAAATCAATATTACTAGAAAATATGAAGATGTCATCCAGACATCGAAGTCGGTTTTTTTTAATAGTATTATTAAGAAGTCCAATGCTTGTTTAATAGACGTACCTTTCCGTCGGCGTCCTCGTTGATCCTGTAGTGGTAGACGCGCCCCTCGTACCGCAGCGAGATGCTCCGCTGGCCGGGGCTGGACTCTGACTCGCGCACCAGGAAGCTGCCATTGATGCCGGAGGAGAGCAGGTACTCGGCGGCGTTGCGCGCGATCGGCCCGTGGTACCACGAGTGCTTCTCGAGGGAGTTCACTGGTGTCACGTAGTTGCTAGGCACCCAGCCCACGCTGCCGGACGAGGTGTGCGCCTCGCACCACTCGCCGCTCTTGTTGTAGCTCATTATGCGGACCTGCTCACCTGTCACCACATACATAATAGGCTAGATGACTGGTTTTTTTATTGTCCTATTAAAATGTGGCCCAAAAACATAGCTGACTAATGCAAAAAAAAAACTGATCAAAACTAAACAACTTATAAGCATTTTAATATGATGCTAGACAGAGAGGCGAAACAGCAAATCGTGACGTCACTTGTCAGTCTCGCCAAAAATTAACTCGATTCTAATTATTTTTCGAGAATTCTCGAAGTCCTGAGACGTCCCGGGACTTTGGTCGTAAGTGGTCTCGTGTCTCGGGACTTTGAGAATGTCGAGACTTCCCAAACCCTAATAATTATGCCCAGTGCAATTTAGAGTAATGTGTAATAAGTGAAAGAAGGAAATGGTACAGTCGACAATTTGAAGAAATCATCAATGCTAAAACACCCATGACACTGATATAATAAAACGAAAAAGAAATGATGCTTAATTTTGCTGAGAAAATAAAGTGAAACAATCACTAGGCTAGTAAAAATTGCAATGAATTGAAACGGGATTTACTTATTAGAAGAGTGATTGTTTCAATACTCAATAACAGAGGCAGACTTGCAGTACATTTGACTAGTCATACTAGTATAGGGCGCGTCATGTAAGAACAACGCTGGCGGTTAAGCTGCGCAGTAGGCGATTTAGGCGATATCTAATATATTTTGCCATGTACCTAGCAATAACCAATATACGAAGCTGTGAGCAAAAGGCTAATTAATAATTATTTAAAACAATAGGCCTAGTACTTTTGTGCGCAAGTGTACACATGCGCAAACACACCCCCGCTACTTTCTTCCAGCGTTCTTTTTACATGACGCGACCTGTAAGTGCGGGTGTTTTTTTTGTGTGAATGGTTGTTCTACAGAAATATAATTATTATTATATAGCTTTCATTCATCTTTTAACTACTAAACAACAGTGAGGTTGGAGAAGCTTTTACCAATTGTATTCTATTTAGCCTGTTGACTACAGTCAAACAGTCAGACAGTCAGACAGTATTTACCAATACTGGGTAAAGACCTCCCCCCGACAAAAATGAGGACACTACAGCACAAAATCACCAAAAACTAGAAAAGACAGGGGGAGGCCTTTTACAAACTAAATTTAAAATATTTTAAAAAAGAAGCCCGGGTAAAACCACAGGCTGTAGTTAGTATTTCTGTAATCTCCTCAAAGTATTCACAGCTCTGCTCATCTCGAGTATACCACTGACTCTGCTGCGTCTGAGTGTCTCGCCTGAATCATTCCTAATTGGACGCCTTTGTCGCGGGCACTTCAAGTTAATTGGACTTTCATGACGTTCAGAGACCGATGCTTGGTTAAAGAATAAATAAAAATGAAATCTTTTTCGGCTTTGCCGAGTGTACTAGAAAGCAAAATCCAATTAAACCGTTATCTTACTAGCTGGCTTACAGAATGGCGTTAGATAGGCTTTTAGAGTTGTTAACCCTAAAAATAGTTATTTAGGGTGAATGCTTCTTCAAGACTGTGCTGACGGATTGATTGCATCAGAGACAAACCGAAATCGGGGTCGATTTCGGCTTGTCTTAGCGAATATACGACAACACATCAACATCATCATCATCAGCCCGGAGACGTCCACTGCTGAACGAAGGCCTCCCTCTTAGACCGCCACACTGTACGACAACCTGCCATTTGCATCCACCGGTTGCCCGCGACTTGGCCCTCTTAGTTAACGGTGGTAACTCTGCGATCCCCAAGCCGCCTGCCAAGCGTGGGGATTATTGGCAAACCACACAATACGACAACACACATAGCCTCAATTTGTCGATTCACAAACGCTCGTTTGCAGAGTCTCGTGCTCTAGGTAAAACCTAAAGGCGCTGATACAAATGATATACATGCAAATGTGTGCAAAATGAGACCTTTCTTAAGGCTGAGCTGGTTCTCGCCTCCTGCCTGGAAGTCGTACAGCGCCACGAACAACTGCGGGTCATCGTCCTCGTGGTGAGCTAGCAGGTTCTCCTTCGACGTCCATCTGCAGATAGCACAACGGAAATGTACTTACATTAATTGTTTATACAGGTAGGACTCTATTGCCGCCTGGGGAAGTACCACACCTTTGCCAGTTATTCAATCGTTAAGCAGCAGTGTGCTAACATTACTGTGTTTCGGTTTGAAGGGCAGTGTTGCCAGAGACATTACTGGGCGTGAAGAGATTTGACATCTAATATTTTAGGGTGACGAGCGCAGTGCAGTACGGCGCGGGATTTTGTTCACAATTCGGGCAATGCTACTGTTATGGGCAGGCGTGATGCTTACCACCAGCCAAACGTCTTGCTCGTCTCGTCAATTCAAAGCATTGATTAAAAAATAATATCTTATGGCCCATTTAGAATCACGGCGAGATGCCATGACAAGCGTAAGTGGTTTCTCAGTGTCTCTTTCTCGCGCTTGCCTGTTCTCCCATTGGTGATGAACGTATTTTTGCCCGCTATCAGGGTTTCTCGGAGAACGTAAGTGAGACATCGCGAAAGTAAGTATTACCGTATTCACGAGATCGGTGACCCTTTACGCAGAGATTTTTGCCGTGTGTTTGGAGCCATTGCAAAATACCAATAAAAAAAACTGAATTTGTATGAAATTCTATTATGTAATTAGAAATATTTAATTAATGCTTCAACGTCCATAGGCGGTTCTCATACCATCAGACAAAAGTCATCATAAATAAAAATAATAGCATTTAGGTCAATTTTAATATTTCTATCTGACAACATAGAACTAGTCTATTATAAGCAACAAAACACAGTTATCGATAGTGATAAAACAATAACTAGAAAGAGGCGACAAGCTTTCAGAATCTATTCACCCACACGTGCCCATACCGAGCATTCATTTATAGAGCGTTCTGCGATACTAGGACGCACATGGTGGAGGGCTGTAAACTACGCGGCTGATAAAGTGGGGCGTACCTACATTGTTAAGACCTTGCTTGACGGCCCAGATAGCCCGCATATTACGACCTACGTGGATATTAAAATATAAATATCGGTGGTAATTTTTCACACAGCGCCATCTAACCCCAAACTAAGCAAAGCTAGGAAACCAGATAGCCGATAGAATACTTATACACTATTTTTTTGGAAATATTTTAATACATACTACATCCAGACACAGAACAAACATAATTATATTATATGTTCGTCACATAAATGTTTGCTCTGGGTGGCTCAGGGGGGCTCAAACCCACGCCCTACAGCCCGGAAGGCAGAAATGCTACCAATTGAGCTATAAGGCAGTCCCGTATATAGCATATTATTTATCTTGCTCGCATTGCATTATGAAAATTTAAGATTACACAAGTATTTTATAGTGGTAGTTTAAAACCGGGTTGAGGTTAGGTTAGTTTGAGATTTGTTTCGGTCTACTGTTAAGACCATCTAATTTAAGACTTGTGCCACGTGCGACACTTCTTTTATGGTAGCAAGTAATGAGACGAACAAGACGCTCTAGCGATAGTGAGAGATAACACCTACCCTACCCGTAACCATTGTAGCAGTACTCAGAACGAGAAAGATTTCATTTAATCGAACACTAAAATACATTTTTCATACTAAGTATCTGAATCAAACTAGAATACGAACTGCACGCAGAAAAGAAACCATCCGAAGTATCTTTTACTAGGTTCAAATAATAAAAATCCTTTTTGGTACGTTGTTTTTTTACTGATAGAATATTATTTTGTAAATAAATACCCATACTACTTACTACACGATTATCATATTAATGTTTGCCCTGGGTGGGAATGGAAACTGAACTCACACCCTATAGTTTATAAAGCAGAGCTATTCAACCGACCTTCCAGAAAATCTACGAACTAAATATGAAGACGTTACAAATACCTGTTGGCGGTGTCGAGGGGCTGCGGCGTGCCGGGCGCTGCGGCGGCGGGAGCTTCGCCGTCCGGCAGATCTGGGATGTGCGGCAGCGGGCGGCTCTGCAGCAGCGCTTCTGGAACACAACCGTCAGCGACCTCACTACACAATACACACATCTACTATCCGTATTATGCATAAAACAACAATTTATCATAAGCCAGAACACGTCAAATGCTGAACAAAGGCCGCCTTACTGTTCGACAACCAGCCATTTGTACCCATCGGTTGCCCACGACTTTCTTAGGCCTACCTACGCCCCTTCCTCAGGTTCGTGGTCGCCACTCCAGAACCTTTCGTCCCCATACGTATTTTAAACAATTAATAAACATCAAGATCAAGTTTTTCTATGACTTTTATTGTAATGATAGCACTTGTGCGTATCCTTTATTTTTATAAACAATATAAACAACAGTTCAAAAGTTCACCGACCAGCAGAATTCAAAGCTGTAATTTGTCTTCCTTATTCATCATTCTCTAAAAGTTTATGAACAATGTTTATTGTGGTTCCAACATCAATGTAACTTGCATTCAATCAGAAATATTCAACAATAGGCTAGTGACTACGTAATCTGTAGGTCGCACATCTCTTATTATCTGCATGCATTGAACTAACCAATGACGTGCAAAACAGCGGGGGTCACCCGGCCGTCACAGGCATTAGACGGGGGGACTGTCACAAACAAAGTTTATATAAACGTGACATAAAGTGGAGTTATATCAACGACTAACAGTGATACAGATTAAGTTTTCCTGTCTGGTAACGTGTTAACCTGGAATATACGAGCTTGAACATAGCACAGTGGTGTATCATATCTACTCGTACCATCACAAAGGCATCTTTGCGCGTGCCATTCACCTTAGATATTTATGTGCATTTTTACTCATATTACAATACGAGCGAGCCATCTGAATTGTAGATTCAAGTTTCAAACTCAATTGCGATACTGTCAGACCAGAACGTGTTGAATAGCTGATGGCACGACCAAGGACGATACGGGTGAGCTAAGATTTGACTCGACACATTCTATACAGGAGTATCGTGGAAGTATTTTGTTATAGAAGGAGTGGCAAGCAAGCATACGGTTTATCTGATGGTAAAAGAACCGCCGCATATAGACACCTGGAACATAGTGGTGTTGTTGATGCGTTGCCAAATTAGAGAGATGTTTACAACAGACGTCCTTTTTAAAACGCTCTAAGTATTTACTACCTAATACTTTCGAACTTTGCGAAAAGACCTTCACCGGCTTCGCAAGAGGGATATTCCACATATAGCAAGCGCGCGGAGAAAATGAGCGCCAGAACACGGTGTGGGATTTCCAGACCCTCCGACGCTGGAATAAGGTAAAAAACGACAAGCTTTGACACATAGTTGTGTTGACAAATGTTTTTATTTGGGATTTTTCTAGCCGACAAGGCAAAACGATGCGACTTGCGACGGTATTTTCAATCGCGTAAATAATTCCAAGTAACCATTTATTTTTCGCAATATAAAAAGTATCCTAGTTTCACATGAACAGTAAAGGATTAGAAATATCTTAAACATGACTTTTCCCCCGTTTTTTTTTGTTTCCGTAGGATAGCCGGTATAACCAGGAGCTACTAGCATTATATATTAATAAAATATGTCGTTTAAGGTCAGATTATCGAATACCTCAAGACAGCACAATCGATTGATTAACGACATTGACCTGCATTGCACGAACGCATGCGTTACCCACTTCCACTGCAGAGTGACAAGTGATAATTACATTTTTATCATGAAAAGCGGCTACGTTCAGATAAGGTTTTTGTATTATATGTAAGGACCGTGTGTTTATCAATTGACAGTGATAACGTATACTCGTACATATAGGACCGACAAAGTCAGCGAAAGCAAATTCTATAGGCGCAGGCAGTGCGGGGCGTGAGTCAGAGGAAGATAAGAGTCAATCACTTGTAACTTGCAACCGGCAATCACAGCCCATGCCTCATGTCATGATGGCTAAAAATAGTCCACAATTGGGAATAGGTACTGAATGTGGCGCCCGAGCTTTACGGGTGGCAACAAGCAAATGGGGAAAATAATATAGTTGTACCAAACAGATGCCTATTTCGTGTAGGAATAAATCATTATTCTACTTTAATACATTAATGTAAAGCTGAATGATTAGCTTCTATGTTAATGGAATTAATTGATTCAGTAATCGGTTTTTGTTGCCCATTAATAACTTTGAATATTAGAGAAAAGTTACATTTATTTACAAAAAAATACAAAGTATTGCATTAAGATAATTTGATATCCAATTAAATTAAGTAGGCAAGGACTATAAGAAATTAATAAGATGGTAGCAGTTATTCATTGTGGTTACTTCGTCTTTCCCCTATACAAAAATGAGGATACCGCGACATTCGCCTTTTGATAGTATAATATTCACTAAAACAACATACCTGCAGTTGGAATAGTTAGAAAACCTACAAACCGATAAGTCTAGAACAATCCAAATGCCAAGCCTGCGTAAACCAGCGTACCTAGCTTGAGAGCGGCATTGCCACGTTGAATAGATTGTCCTGTACATGGGGTGCCACCATTTTGTAAGTTAGGTCACAATATTTTGATTCGCTTTTTACTCATTATGCTTTTGAAATCTTAGTGAGCACCAACGCTAACTCGTTTAAAAAGTTCCAAAGATTGATGAATACTACCGTGGCGAGGAAAACATGAAATAAGTACATATCAAAGTACAAAGGAAAATGTAATTCAATATTTCTCTATTGTATTCTGTAAGCGATAACATGGCGTAAAGCTTTTTCATAAAAGTTGGAGAGAGGCGCTCTGAGATAAGCTTTTAAGATTTTTAAAGTATTTTTCCTTTAAGCGGTCGATGTGGTGGAAATAAATGAAACGCTGCTTTTTAATAGTCTTCTCAAAGTTGTCTATGACAATATGAGTGACATAACTTTTATCCTCAAGTTTTTCAAGGTAGCTTCGCCAAATAATTTTTATAGTGGTTCCACAAATTACCTCTGACATCTAGTAACTCACAGACTTAATCTTTTTATAATTTTAGAGCGACACTCTTCTTTGATTATTATGTTGACATCATAGATTTTAATCTCTCACTTATATCTATATAACCGCGACCTCTTAAATGCGTCTATTTTCAGAGTCCGGAGTTCCTAGCCGACCAGATGTTTGGATTATGAATATGAATGACTGCTCGTGCTGAGGGTCTCAGTGTTAGTTATCCGTGTCTTTATCATACCCCAGACATAGCCATCTTAGCTATGAATGTTTACTTTAAATAGTAAGAACAGCAACATTTTTAACGTTTAGTTTTCAGAATTTTTCGCCCCTGTACCAGGGGGGTGTCACACCGCAGTTTAGGTATGTTCGGCCGGCGCCCCGTCCGGGAGGACATTGCAAGGCTGAAGTCAGTGGCCGCCCGCACGCTAGCCTCGTCGCACGTAACTAAGCATACGTGATAGAAAGAGAGCGGTATATATCTAGGTGAATATAGCGAGCGGTATCCAGCGCTGTGCGAGTTGAATTGCTACTTTATTGCCTAGTAGATAGAGTCCTTATTTATTTCAATTCCTTTGCGTAGTGAACTCTCTGTACGTAGCACTATTATTTATTCTGTGCCTGTACAGCGTAATTCATTCAAAGCATCGAGGAAAATGTCAGAGTAGTTAGTTGTTAGGTCTCGATATTATACCAAAATTTTGGGCACTTACTGATATTTAGTTAGACTATAACAATAACCTTACATGAATATAGAATAAACGCGAGAGTAAGGTCCCGGATTATCCCTGATCCGGGATAAACTCGTCGGTCGAGGGCCGTCCCCGGCACATTAATGCATGTAATATTCCTAACTAAAAGCCTTGGCCGATAACAAGTTAAGCCGAAGAAAGGTGTCTGAGCAAGTCCTATATCAAGCGACTTTATTGCGGGGACTACTTGTGATTCTGATTGTGGTCACGTGCCACTTAGCTCTCGCTCATGATGCAGATACGGTGGTGCGAACGGGAAGGCAGGCTACCACTACCACAATCAGACTAGTGTAATAAGCACGCGAAGATACGCATACGAGCAATGCTCTTATATGAACACTAGAGGTCGCCCGCGACTTCCTCCGCGTACGGAAGAAATTCGGCCATAAAATTCACTACTTTAAATCATCCCGAGCAATTTTTTTAGCCCCCAACCACCTTGAATGAACTACCCAAATATCAATTTTCATGGCTATAACTTCAAAAACAAAGAACTTTCCATACAACATTCCACGCCCCCTTAAATCGTCTGTCTAAAAAATATTGAAAACATTTTCAAGGCAACATTTTTTATTTTAAATAAACTATCCAAATCCAAATATTCGTGACTAAAAGTACAAAAACAAACGTTTCCCCCCTTTTTACTTAGGGGTAGAATTTCGAAAAATCCTTTCTTAGTACAACCCTACGCATCGAGACGAATACACCCTCCAAATTTCAAGTCTGTACGACCAGCGGTTTGGGCTGTGCGTTGTCTGTCAGTCAGTCAGGACAGAGTTTTTTATATATATATTGATGATTATTATAAAACACGTACAAATGAAAACGCTTCGCATTTAGATAGGTAGACTTACGAGACTTCTTTAATAATGTGATAATGATAATGTGTGTACTTCTTTAAAGTGTGATAATGTGCAATATACGTGAAGACTACAGGTAGCGAGCGGTGATAGCCGCGTACGTGAGGTGGGTATGATGCGCTCGACCCCGGGACAATGGTCGAGATAGCCGCATATGGTGCATGCATGAGTCACCCGCTGCGGGAGACGTCGGAACACCACAGGCTTCGCTGCTATTTCGTCGTCGCCGCGCCATATTCCTCGCGAATTTTTTTGCGAGTTCCCGGTATCTGAGCGAAATTCGATCGCGTTTTAATTGGTTTTCAAAAAGCAGCCAAATAGACTGAATATTTGTTCTACCATAACTTACTAACAGTTGACCAGATCTTCATTTTGTGATTATTGTTTGTAGGCAATGAGTAACATCACACGCAATCTTACCTTAATACGGTAAAAGTAAAACATGTATCTGTTGAAAACTATAAAGGATATATCAAGATATTAGTTACAACTTACTAATTAGGGATCATTCCTTTTTATTTATTTCATGATATTCTCCATCAATTAGAAAGGGAATTTAACTTGTTTCTTTTATTGAATTTGTTAAAAGAATAATGAATTCTTTCCCACCATCAACAGCCAGAACACGTCCACTGCAGGACGAAGGCCTCCTTCTTAATAGGCCTTCCTAATCCCTACGCGTAGGGATTAGGTTGCCATAATTCCCACGCTTGGCAGGCGGCTTGGGGATAGCAGAATGTTCACCATCGTTAACTGAGAGGACGCTGCTGCCCATCCTCCGGTGGTTCTGGATGCAGTTTTAGGACATACCGGTCCCAATTTCCAGGTCGCCGTTAAAAATCAGTTTCTGTGATGTTTACCGAATCATCCTAACTGTAGTGTAGAAATTAAAATTTCTAAACGAACGAGGTACTTAGTTGCCGTAGCAATAATACATGTATCTACCTATACTTTTGTATTGCAAAGGTCAACTAAAACAGAGTCAAAACGGAAACTCCAAATAAATAGTTATTCGGGTTTAAGATTATTTATTTCTCAAAAAGAATTACAATTCACTTGTTAACTAGTGGGTAAACCATAAACAACATCAATTAATTGTGTTGCCAATTATCATGAAACAAGTCGAGTCGAACCAATAGTTATTTTAATTAAAACAGATTCAAAACTTTCTGAATGATACTTGCTTACTCGTAACAAATTTTGAATACGGCGTATAATTTAATTACGCGGGTCCTGGGCCAGACAAGTTTTATGTATAATATACAAGTACGTATGAATAAATAAAAAGATGTATATAAATTTAACGTATCCATATGAACGCGTAGCCTGCATGTTACCAGTAAAGTACGCAAGCTCTTTGAGCGGCCAATCGATTTCGCGCCAATGTTTGCAGTAGCGTATTATACACACCTATACAGTTTATGAAACCGAATAGGAAGCTCGGCAAAGCAACACACAATTTAATAATCGAGCAAGAGCGGCACTGAAGGAAATTAATCTGATACCATGGGGAGGCGAGGGAGACGAAGGCGTTTTATATTTTTTTCACCATTGTGCGTCAGTTTCTTACAATTTGGATTCCGAAGAAAATAGATTTTCACAGAAATTGTTAACTACTACGAGTTTAAGTTTGGCGTAGGGAATAAAAGTAAGAAGCATTAATTTATTAGGTTATTCGAATTTTTATTCGAAGAAATTTATCAACGAATGCGGCGAATTATGCTGTCCTTTCAACGACGACGGTTGTCTAGAATTCAAAGCACAGCGAGGCGAGGGTTGCAACACAGGTGGTGGTGGGCTGTCGACCTGGGGCCTTATTTTTGAATCGTACGCAACACTTGCGCATGCGAGCGGAGCCGACTTTTAAACGAAGGTCGGCTCTTTTCGCATGCGCAACTCTTGCGTACGATTCAAAAATAAGGCCCTTGGACCAGACAATAGACATGGCATATAGTTTCTAGAAAAGCAGCTATTACAGCACTATGGCATATGGTTATGTGACTTCGATCACACGCTATGGAATATTAATTTGGGGAAGGAGTGTGGATATGAAGAAAGTCTTTGTAATGCAAAAAGATATATAAGTGCCATTTTTGGCATAAATCAATTGGATTCATATGCCCCTTATTTTGAAGCATAATCTCCTAACGGTTACTAGTCTGTATATCCTAGAGGTAAGCTTGTTTGTATATAGCAATAAAAACCTTTTCCAAGAAGCAAAGGTAGCTACCGGGAAAAAGTATGAGGTTCGGTCTCAACATCGTTATAAACTGTATTGCCCACCCAACAGACTAACATTGACATGCAATAACTGTTATATAATGTGTATTAAGATTTACAGTAACATTCCTGACGATTTCAAAGAATATTCCTTTTTTAAATTTAAAAGAAGTATGACTCAGTGGCTCACTGGAAAATGTTTTAATGAACTAAAAGATTTTTTAAATTATAATAGTAAAAAAAAAAAAAAAAAATACTATTATATAATACGAAAATACGACATCTATATAAAATCAATATTTTTCCTTCTGACATTCATTACAATTAAATTAATTTTACCATACAATTAACATTTCAAGACTTAATTAATATTATAATACAACATAATAATTATTATTAATATTCATACGCCTGTATTCAAACGGCAAGTTTTGGCAATAGACGCACAATTTTGTATCTACGATATGATCTATGATATGATATTAAGCTCGCCTAAAAGCCGTCACAGACGACAAGAAGCTTTTATTTTAGAAGATATTTCAATAGCGCTACTCGTACAAAACAAATGACGAACAAGTGACAAAGATAATATATATTTCAAACTTGTATGGCGAGCGATATTTTATCTTAAAATGAAATATTATACAGCTTTAAAATGTATGACCTAAGTGTATTATAAATTTGTCGTTGGAAGACGTCCAAACTAATTGCACATAATTATCTAAAGTAACAAATGCTAATCTACTTAGCCACCCACGTGGAGTTACCTATAAACTCTGCAAACTTTAACTCCGCTTTGGCCTGACAGAAATAGAAACCACGGCCTCTTATAACCCAGTTTGAAATAAAAGATGCGCGAGTTAAAAAATGTTTCACCGCGGTGATAATTATGTAGGGCTGCTGTCAGGTACGCGCAGCACTAGGTTTCGCTCCATATACGGGACACTGCGACAAGCTACCTCTTGCTGAGCAAGCCGCATGTATTCTGTCACGACATACAGTTTAAAGAGAGGATTTCACTTCCGCAGTAAACACGTCTAAGCATAAGTATTTTTTTTCACACAGCGCAAACTAAGCAAAGCTTGTAATATGGAAACCAGATTGCTGATATAATACTTATATACAATTTTTTTTGTAAATACATACTACACCCAGACACAGAACAAACATCTATGATCGTCACATAAATGTTTGCCCTGGGTGGGGATCGAATCCACACCCTACAGCTCTGAAGGCAGACATGCTACCAACTGTTTTTTAAATATACATTTTAATGACTTCTGTTGTTGGCCTGAGATGGCCTCTACAGCGTCCCCGGACTTTAGCCGCCAACTGAGCTATAAGGCAGTCAGTGTAGTGCAGAGGCGCGCGCGCAGCCGGCCTGAGCCGCGTGACGTCAACGAGCCAAGCGCTGCAGCGGAAAATCAACACACTGTCTAATACAAATAAAGTAGAAATTTAATACAAATAAAGTAGAAATTAGCTTGCACTGAATATGACATTGTTCTAGTTATAGGTATGTCAACGTTTAGACGCATTTTCTATGGGAGAGAACCTGCCATGGGCCTTTTTTTTTAAACGTACGTAAAGTTGAGCATACGAGTGGCGCCGACTTTCAAACGATATTGTTTGGAATAAGGTCCAATATCGTTGGAAAGTCGGCTCCGCTCGCATGCGTAACTTTGCGTACGATTCATAAATAAGGCCCCATGCTTACACCTGAGCTGCGATGTACTGTTATTGATTCTGTGCCTGAGCCGCGCTTTAAACGGCCTGACAGGTACATGTGCAATACCATTGTAAAAATGTGAATACAAATATTTTCTCCACATAGGTACGTACGTATTTTTCTGTAGTAACTGCTACACTACGTCGAACCAATACCTACCTATACCACTTTCAACTCGCCGTGAAAGGAGACCTCGCAGTTTATATGACTCCTTTTAGCTCATATTCTGACTTAAAAATAACTGTACTGAAATAAATTATTTGCCAACAACTTGTCTTTACCTTTTTAACGGTACTTAAGATATGTGATTGATTCAGGCGTTGCTTTGCGGAAGTCCATTTACTCATTCCATTATTTTCGTCGAAAATGTTTGTATAATACGATTTAAAAAAAAACAACCGACTTCAACTTCGAATACCTGGATGACATCTTCATATTTTCTAGTAATTTTGATTTAAAAACTAAACTACTGAACCGATTTAGATAAAATTTATATGGTGGTCCCATACTCCCCTCCGAACCTACCAAACAAAAAAAAACATCAATTAATAATTGGCGGAGTAATCACGTAACATACAAACAAAAAAACATACAGTCGAATTGAGAACCTCAATTTTTGAAGTCGGTTGAAAAGTAGTCAAAAGTGATTTTCGAGATGCTATTGTTTTACTTCGGATAAACATCACAAGCAAAGCAGACGTACGTGATAATTATTGCAATTTAGGTTTTAAATATTTATCTTCGATCCGGAATGGAGTATTTCGATAATATATTATTTTTTGTTTAGTTAATCGACAGGATTCGTACATGCACAACGATCCTGGTAAACGTCTTCGTGCTAGCCACATAATTGGTCACCCTCACATTATCCCTAGTGACCATAGGGTATAATCACTAATAGTGTCCTATGGGTCACCCGCTTTCCTGCCGCCTGCCTATCTGGCTGCCTTTCTAGATTGACACATCGAGTATTCAAATGTGAAAGTTTGTCGGTATGTATGTGTTTATGTTTGTTACCTCTTTTCGCCAAAACGGCTGAACGGATTTGGATGAAACTCGGAATGGAGATAACTTATTTCCCGGAATAACATATAGGGTACTTTTTATTATCATCATTGTCACCGTTTTTCATCATCACGTGTGTGCGCGGGGCGCAGCGATTACAATAAGGCGGGTCTAAGAATTATCTTGAAATGTGAACCCACCAACCCACAAACCCGCAACTGGGTCAGCATGGTAGATATGCCCATTCGTCGGCTTCGTCAAGCATTGGAATATTCAGGCTGATTACGCATAATACAACAAAAGCTACTTTATTAAACGTATGTGAACGAGAACAACCTGTGAAAAGCCACGCCTGACGGTTCAGGGGCCTTATTTTTGAATCGTATGTAAGAGTGCGAGCGGAGCCGACCTTCGAACGATATTGTTTGAAATAAAGTTCAATATCGTTCGGAAGTCGGCTCCGCTCGCATGTGCAACTTTGCGTACGATTCAAAAATAAGGCCCCAAAACGAGTATCAACACAAGCGTTGTATTTACATGCCCGTGGTGCAATTTATACGGAGAATTTCGAATGCATTTCACGTTACATTACATTACTGATACGTCGGGAGCCATTTCAGGCAGCTGTCGAGAATAATCTCGGTCGAAAGAACGCGCTATCTCTCTATGGCTGCGTACCTGGGGCCGTACCGTGACCTGCTTATAGCGAGACCGAATACGCTCAGCTGCCGACGCTGTGCCACTGTGAATTTTATCGCCTCGCAATAAGGTTCGCGGTCGCGCAGCGTCGGCAGCTGAGCGTATTCGGTCCCGCTATAAGCAGGTCACGGTACGGCCCCTGGTTGGCTGTGGAGCTATCTGCCGTAGTCCACGTTTCCCGAAAAGTACAACTTGGGTGTCTTCAAAACAAGTTCCTTCTAGCTAAGCGTGCTCCATCCTAGACCACATCATTGCTTGACATCAGGCAGGATGCGGTCAAACACAAACCAATTTCAAATAAAAATAAACTACGCGAGTTCTAATCATCAACTAAGTAAGTAAAAGAGAATAAATATTGGTAATACCAGTAGTAATGAGTCTTTGAAACGAACGGCAACAACTAAGTAATTGGTAGTGAAACCGGAGCGCAGTGACAGACAGATCTATTTGTAGGAATTAATCGACGATAGCGTGTTACTTCAACCGATATGGGAAAGCAGGTTGGTGAATTTCTGTACATAAGTACAACGATCTTTGAACTAAAAACATATTGTTTTAAACTATCACGGTTGTTTACTAAAGTTCTATTATTATTTACGGGATATTTACCGTGAAACATGCTCTATTTGAAGAAACAAAGCAATATGTTTTTAAAGTTCTATTATTATTTATGGGATATTTACCGTGATTATGTTGTGAAATGTCAGCCGATATTTCGGCGCAGTTGCAGTGAGTTTACCCGTGAACATGGTGCATGCAACTGCGCCGAGATATCGGGAGCTCATTTCACAACATAATCACGGTAAATATCCCATAAATAATAATAGAACTTTATTATGAAAACTGACGTGGTTTTGACACATTTTTTTTTGTGGGTGCTAAGCAGGACGCAGCTGCACGCGCGTCGGGCTCTGTTTTCACTCTTTGAAAAAGGTCACCGGATGTGATCGAAACTATAGTCGGAGCATCCGATTTAATTAAACGTGAGTATTCCCGTATAAATAAAACAAAAATAATAGAACTTTAAAAACATATTGCTTTGTTTCTTCAAATAGAGCATGTTTAGAAGAAAAGTGTCTACTCGTACTTTATCCAACCAACACCGCAATAGGCTAGGTGACTGGTTTTTTTTTATCGTCCTATTCAAATGTGACCCATAAACATAGCTGATAAATGAAAAGAAAATTAAAATCTGATCAAAAATAACCAACTTATAAGCATTTTAATATCACGCTAGACAGAGAGGCGAAACAGCAAATCGTGACGTCACTTCTCAGTACGCCATATAAATTCTATTCTGACAAGTAAGGCGTGACGTCATTTTTTGTTTTGTGGGAAAGGGACAGAGTTGTTTCTAACAAAAACTTTAAACGCTCATATATCAGAATATTATTAACCGATTTAAATAATGTTTTCAATTACCATACTATATTCACTTAAATTCTTCATCAAAGCTATTGGTTTCAACGATTTAAACATCAGTCATCTAGCCTATTATGGTATTTTACTTATCGACAAATGTAAATAACAACAATTATAATATAGAAAAAAACTATACAAACTATATTAACTATATTAATTGACATAGTTTTAATTATAATTTAATGTATGTTCTCTATGGATTTATAGGATCTGAAATAAATGATAAGAATTGATTGAATAAGTATTCTATCAGCTATCTGCTTTCCATAGTACATGCTTTACTTAGTTTGGAGCTAGATGGCGCTGTGTGAAATATGTATTTGTACGATATACGATATGTATTTAATTTAAATAGGTGTTGTACATTATAATACAAGTGTTGTTGTTATTTATATTGTGCGATCCCTATACCAGCATCAACATGTATTTTTTCAGTTCCAAATATTTTATCAACAGAAATTCTTGTCGACTACAATCAAAATTGCGTCAGCACCGCAGGAACCATGAGGATTGAAAGTTAAAGTTGCCGAGAGTTAAGTTAAGAGTTAAAACTGTCTATCGATATAATGCCATACTTGCGGTGGTGTCACATTAATACTCTTCACTAGTTTCAGTTTTGTGATAGTCTGATAGGCCGCAGTATATACAGATGATGTGTTTGGTGGGAAAGTGGCTCGGCGGTGGAGGGCGTGTGCCGCGTGGGAACCTCGAACCGGTCCGCGCGGGGGCCAACTCGTCTCGCGTGCCTGCCTCCGTGCATACGGCCGCACGTCGCTATGTAGTGTCCTCTTCAGATTACGCTATAACAAGTTATTCACCCCGTACTGTGATCTCGCCACCTACTTTCGCAACTCCTAGGTCGATTTTGCTCATATTCGAAATTAACATTTGTATTTGCATTAACTACTTTTTACTAGCTACTGGCTAATACATAGGGATGTGATCAAAGGTTTAATAGAAGTATTATAAAATATCCTTAAAAGATTTTTTGACCATGTAATTACCGACGATTAGTTTGCTTGCCTCGGTCAATAAATAAACAACGAAACTTCTGCACTTACTATTCACTAGGAAAGAAGTTAGATTTGAGTACATCACAAGCACAACACAAATGTTTTAAGTATGAGCATTTTCTTCTACTACATTTGTATAAGTAACTGGGATATTGTGTACTACGTACACTGTCTGGTTATATTCAATCAAAGCTATAAAATATATGTAGTATCTATCGGCGTGAAGTCTAATGCAAAATCTCTGAAGCTATCATAAACTAGACCGCATCAAAGCCATTAGGCGAGGTGTTGGCAAACTCAAACCTATATAAGAGTAGTATGCTTTTAAGGGTTCATTGCGAAGATCCGCATTTATTTTCGATTCGAAAGTTAACAACCAAATATACAGGGTTAGTTCTAATCAGTTAGCATCCCTTTAAGGGCATATTCTGTATATTAAAACAAACAACTTTGACTATCGGGACAACATTGAAATCGCAAAAAAAACAGCTGTTCCATACATTTTGCCCAAGGTGGATAAACTTTTTGTATGAAACAGCTGATAATTTTTTTGCGATTTCAATGTTGGCCCCATAGTAAAAGTTGTTTCTTTTGATATATTGAACATGCCCTAAAAGGAAACTAACTATCCCTTTATATATATTTGTTTTACCCTATAGCTAGGTTAGGTATATCTCACCAGTATATGTGCTAGGTAAGTAATATATTATAAGCAATAATGTATCACACTCACGCTCCTACTCGAAGCTATCCGTTAAGATTTCCTGTGTTAGGGATATCATGGAACACACTCAAATGAACCATTAACACACAGGCCCGGAGTAGATGTTCGAATTAAACATCTGGCCGAGAATCGCAATCGAGGCTTGTGGTTCGTAAGACAAATGAGCTGCCATTGAGCACAAAGGTAGTCGTTCTGAAACAAGAGTTTATCTATTTATGGACCAGTCGTATTTAATCGTCCTCCAAACCGTCATCTAAACATCAAGATTAGCTGCAGTTAGGGTTACCATCAGTGTAAAGGAGGATGCCTGTCCTGTCCAGGACGTAAAAATGCCTGTGTATTGTAAAAAAGAACTGTAAGTTTAGGTGTACCTACTGTAAATGTTCTTGCGTGATACTGCGGAAATCGAAAATGCCTCTTTGCTTAGCGCCGGCCGCATGCCTGTCTAAACCGTAAAATGCCTGTCAAATGACTTTCAGATGGTAACCCTAGCTGCAGTCCAACAGTTAACCCTAACAATAAAGTAAATGCCATTTTCGGTTACACATCCAAAGACACTTTAGTGTTTGTGACTCAAGAGCCTTGTTTCATGTCCACTCTATAGTGCTCCCACTTCTAAAGTCTGCATAAAATATATGTTTTATTAAACGAATTTTATAGGTTGCATAGGTATTGCGTTTTGCAGTGTTACTTACATATTGAAAAGAGTTAACTTGAGAAAAATACGAATGAATGAAAAGATCGTACATCAAACGGGCCCAGTAATCTTACGAGTTAAGACTAGTATAACTTACTAGCTTCTGAGTCACGTCACACTGGTATACTGTCACCTACTAAGTCACGAAGTCTCTTATTCTTATTCAATGTGGGGGCGATAAGTCCTGCACTGACGTCCCGCTTGGGGTGTATTGTGCATTACCCCCGCCAGCTTCTACCCGAGCCAACCCAGCTCCTTGAAGTAACGGAGCGAGGCCCTGGGCCGCTGGCATAGTAACTCCAGTAGGTTAGATGGAAGTGTACATGATAATGATGATAATGAGAAGCGTACAAGCCGTTGCGGAGATAAGCTGCCTCATGCAATCCGGTAGCTATTCTTGTTGGTTCTGTGACTTTGCACTGCCACGGCACATGCTCTACGGTTTCATTGTCCTGCATGCAGCCACGGCATAACGAAGTCTCAATTTCAATGGCATTTTTTTTAAATAAAATAATGCTTAAAATAATTAATTGATGGCTAAGTAGGTGTTTAGAGGAAACGCCTGCTGAGGTCGGGAGGAAGATCACTTTCTAATTTAGGTAACTAAATGTGACAGAAAGTTTGCTCGTACGTAAATTTGTGTGTATAAATAATCAAAACATCCAATTGAAAATGAATTTTAACAATATATACCTAGCTACTTAGTTAAGATCCATTAATGTATTTTCATAATTAAGTTGTGTCAATTTAAGTGTAGTCAATAAAATCATTTGATTTGATCATGAAAATGTAGAGCATACAATGTTGAGTCGCTCATAAAATGAAAAGGTAACTGAAGACCTAGTAAAACGGCAAGTCGTTAAATTTCCTCGAATATCACCGCACGAAGCCATTTATGTTTCTATACCTAACCAATCGATTGATTTGTCTCGGGCTCGCCCTTCATTGCAGTTCCTAGGGTGCGTTCACGGCTAAATCACCAGGCCAATACCTACCTACTTAGTTAAGATCCAGTAATGTATTTTCATAATTAAGTTGTCAAAATTTTAGTTAGTAATTTTTTTTTTATTCTTTGATTAAAATGTAGGTACTTAACTGAAGATCTAGAAAACCTTTCTCGAATATCACCGCACGAAGCCAGTTATGTTTCTCTACCTAACGAATCGATTAGTTTGTCTCGGGCCAGCCCTTCATTGCACTGTTCCTAGGGCGCGTTCACGGCTACCTCACCAGGCTAATATTAAGGCTGGCAAAATATTATATCAAAAAATCATTCATTTTGACTCAAATATTTCCACAAAAGTAACAAAGAAACACAGCGGTTGACGTTGACATAAAAACTCTAATAATAATGGGACTAGCCACCCATTTCCCCATTATTATTAGAGATAAATGTTAACCGAAGACTTCCAACGGAATCTTTATTTTTTTTATTATTGGCATCGCATTTTATGCATTCTGCCAGTGTCAAGTTTATAAATTTTGAAGTTTTAATAGTATCATCAAGTCAAATATGTCATGAAATTACAGTGAAGTCCAAGTCAAAATATTAAAGAACTGCAGGCTAATCATGTAACTGTTCGGGATCGCGATTTGTCATAAATGTCACTTGTCACTGTCACAGCTTCACGGTATCACTATGTATTTCTCTCGCTATCGTTATCGAACGAATGCATTGATTTTCTTAATTGAGTTAAGCAAATCCGTCGGTCTTTTGGCGTTTCATCCTGCCCTGCAGGGTCAAATGAGTTTTGGCAGTGACAGTGACAAGTGTCAATTTTTGACAACTCGTATCCGAATCGCGATCCCGAAAAGTTACATGATAGCCCCGCTGTTTGAAATAAATTGACATATTCGCCTGACTTGCCCATTTTTGACAAGCTAAAATAAAAAAAATGTGAATAAATACATAATTGAGAAAAATTATATGAACGGAACGTGACGTCTAAGCAAACTCCTACATAGTTACAACAATAATTCTACTGGGTTTTACACAATATACATTATTATGTATGTGTTGTGTAGTAAAGAATCTTTACGAGTATTTATGGCACCTCATAACGTGCCTTTGAACTAGTCGAAAAAATAAATCGATGTTTTTATACAAACTTGGATGCCACCCACGAAGTCATACAAAAAAATCTTTACCTTGTTAATGATTATTACACCGCCATAATAGACGTGCTAGAGACAGACTAACAATTTTCTATAGAGCACCAATTACTGGTATATATATAATTATAACAAATAGATCAAAGTTTTCACGTTCAGCTGGGCCTTTGAATGAGATATTATACCAGTGTAGATTACCTATAGAATTAATTCAATGGTTGCTGATTGTGATAGCGAGCCAAGATTCGAGGCAGGTCCGACATCGCCATATTAGCCTGTAAGTAAGTACGTTTAACGTTCGTGCGTCAACGAGCCGCTTGTATTACAATACTAGGCTTGCATGTAATCAATTTAACAAGGCAATGCTAGCACGAAGACAAAAGCTGTTATCAAATTGGTGTCAACACCCGAACGTAGTTATTCTTTCGATTGTCTAGCTGAATTGCAAATAAATAAGTAGCTTAAGGGGGAATTCGGTGAACGATTCTCCATACTAACACATTCTTCCTGGATAATTCATCTAGAGCAATTTATTTTTAAATAAAATCCAGGTCTACTGTATCTATGTCATCTTTTTTCAGAAACTAATAATAATCGTTTAATTATTTCAGGCAGATTACAACAATTACAATTTCTTACAATTTACAATTTATTTTTATAAAACATTCAACAAAAAAAATTACTTCAATTAATAATAATTACAATTTTAATTAGCTGAGTAATCGCTTAACCAACAAACACAGAAAAAAAAACCGATACAAAATACACAATTTCGTTTTCATTTCGTCGTTCATTTTTCGTTTCATAAAGGTTATTTTTTTTTTCTTTTCTTTCGTTGGTCTCCGCACTAGGATTCCCTGTATTGCGGAGACATTACAAATGATTTCTTACATAGGTACATAGTACTAATACTAATAGCTAAAGAAAATATAACGCTTATTTTTGGAGGGTTATATGTACTTTAGCAATAAGTTTCTAAAAACAAAGGAAATGACAGAGACAGTTTTTTTTATTTAGTCTCTAGGTCTACTGTCGACGCGTGTCCACAGAAGAGATAGACTTGACAAAAAAAAATGCTCTAGAGGCATTATCCAGGAAGAAAATAGGGAAATGCGTTTGTATGGAGAAGCTATATGGCATACTCATTAAAATTCCAGAATGTGAATTAACAAAACAGCCAGAAGACAACCAACACTATTTTGTTTCATTGTTCCCATCTACCCCGATATGCTGCACCTTAGCGATAACTTGACAAGTTATCACTAGATCGAATTGTTGAGAATTTGCTGAACCTGTTTTTCTTTTTATTACAGTCCATGTTATGCCAAGTATCTGGTTTCCGGCTCGCGTGGTTTTATGGAGTAGCAACGAGTCGCAGCACGAGAAACTAGCGTCTCACTTACGCAGTGCTCGCATTGCCTGAATACTGGGAAACTGCCACGGTTAGCTCGAGCCGATTCCGATTAGATAATGAAATGGAACAAGCACTAAATGCGTGTTTAATTTTGTTACACACTAACCTGCGGCAAGGACGATGTCTCAAGATGAAATGGCCATGAGGCCCAATTACACATAACGCCGATTGATTTAATCTACCCCAGGATGTTCGTTCTCCTATGGAGAAAACGTATGAATGCATTAGCATCAAAACCTGATGCTGTAATATAAGTTAAATACCAATAACTGATAATGAAGTAATGTTATAGGCAGGCGCAATAAAGATGCCTATAATTTTAATTAATAAAGCGTTGACCAGATTCAATTAACTGCATACGAATTGCCTCACACAAATTGATTGCACAGTAAGATAATTAGAATCACTAATTGGTCATTCAATATTCAATTTTAAATGCAGGTGCACAGAAAACATTAGGTAATCGTTATGTTAATAATGCCTAGTTAAGACGTGGTTGCCATCCTCGACAACGCCGTCAATTAGCATCAGTCGGGTTGTTGTCAAAGAGTTACTCACCACTGCTAAACGAAGGCCTCCCCCTTAATAGGGAGTAATAATCCCTACGCTTGGCAGGCGGCTTGGGGATAGCAGAATGCTCGTCACCTTTAATAGAGAGGACGCCGCTGCCTGTCCTCCGATAGTTTTGGATGCAGTTTTAGGACACCCCGCGGGGCTATCATGTAACTTTTCGGGATCGCGATTCGGATACAAGTTGTCAAAAATTTACACTTGTCACTGTCACTGCCAAAACTCATTTGACCCTGCAGGGCAGGACGAAAAGCCAAAAGACCGACGGATTTGCTAACTTAATTAAGGAAATCAATGCATTCGTTCGATAACGATAGCGAGAGAAATACCTCAGTGATACCGTGACCAGTGACAATTTTTGACAACTCGTATCCGAATCGCGATCCCGAACAGTTACATGAGTAGCCTGCAGGTCCAAAGTGTTATCGACTTTTATCTCTGAGACAAATTACACTTGCATTAGAAAAATAGGTTAGTTTATAATTATTGATTTATTGAACGTCTACGAAAGAGAAGAGATTAATTTACTGCTCTGTTATATCTAAATTGAATGTATTACATTGTATTTCACATTTAAGTTTCCGTTTTTTTTGAATAAGCTAAGCTATGTTCAATTTTCAATGGCTCGTAGCGCGTGGCGGCCGCTGAGCCATTGCTGATGTGCATTGTGTGCAAATGTCGAACTATTTTACAGATGAAGCAAAGACTAGATGGTTACCTGAAACTGCTTCACACGCAGACATAATGCTGTTTGAAACTAACTAGGTACCTATTCGGCGTTTCCTTCGTCCGAATCCATGCGTGAACGATAAAATGGTAGTCTAATAGATATTGGTCACGAACACATCCATCGCAAATGTAAACAGGTAATTGACAAAAGCAATGTCCTCATTAAAATTTATGAGCAAATGAGATATTTCAGTCTGCCATAAAGATCGCAGAGCAGAATGAGCGGCGTACGAGCACTGGCTGTACAGGTGAGCATGACGGATGTTACTGTTTAGTGATACAATATGATAACGATCGATCGAGGCGGCGGCAGGGGGCAAGCCTAGCCTCGTTCGAGTTGGCCGTCTGTGTTTACAATCTGTATTTGTGTGTTACAGTTTGCCGATGGGACAAGTTGTCACCCGGTTGGCGTCGTCTGCATGCATTTGTGTCACGCTGCGAGCTATGTCAGGAGTACAATTCTATTGTGCTCCTGGCGGCGCGTAGCTGTTAGTTTGCTATAACATCGCTTCATCAGCGAAACAAAGGGTTTGTTTTGTTACGAGTAGTCTTCGGTACTTAATGGCTTTCGCTGGCGGACGGACTCTTTCAATCTATCTCTGATAAATATATTTTCCTACCCCTTCTACTATTGCGAAGACTTTTAGGTAAATGTTATTCGTCATAGTTTTTATTCTTACAAGGTCTTTTGACATTTTGCCCAGACTTTTCAAAGAGATATTAACATCTTTCAACTACAATCTACTCGATGGCGTACAATATTAAGAATCAACGCTCGCTTTCACCTTGCACCCTTTACGTGTGATATATGTATTAATTAATATGCAAGACCGCTGGCTGGCGATGTTACGTAATTTTAAAGGCAGCTATATTAAAACACCGTTTATTTATATTCGTATGAAATGCAAAATATGAGCTCGGTATACGTCTGTTCGCTTGCACCTGGTAAGTAAGTAGTCGAGTGAAATGTAATATGGTCTTGATGCAATTGTAGCGATATTTTTAAACTATTATTTCACTGACAAAATAAGTAAAATCTTCGAGTTTTTGTTTTGTTTTAACGAGTTCCATACATTACGAGTGACCAAGTGGCGACCAGGCGAGGGACTGATGTGAATTTGGGCGGATAGCGGAATTCCTCAACCTTTACCTTTAATCCTAGCTCGACAGTTGAAGAGTTTTTAGACAAACTATGATAAATGTTGTAATAACAAGAAGCCATCAAACTGTATTAAAACCTTCGATTATTTGTTTTGTTTTAACGACTTCCATACATTACGAGTGACCAAGTGGCGACGAGGCGAGGGACTGATGTGAATTTGGGCGGATAGCGGAATTCCTCAACCTTTACCTTTAATCCTAGCTCGACAGTTGAAGAGTTTTTAGACAAACTATGATAAATGTTGTAATAACAAGAAGCCATCAAACTGTATTAAAACCTTCGATTATTTGTTTTGTTTTAACGACTTCCATACATTACGAGTGACCAAGTGGCGACGAGGCGAGGGACTGATGTGAATTTGGGCGGATAGCGGAATTCCTCAACCTTTACTTTTAATCCTAGCTCGACAGTTGAAGAGTTTTTAGACAAACTATGATAAATGTTGTAATAACAAGAAGCCATCAAACTGTATTAAAACCTTCGATTATTTGTTTTGTTTTAACGACTTCCATACATTACGAGTGACCAAGTGGCGACGAGGCGAGGGACTGATGTGAATTTGGGCGGATAGCGGAATTCCTCAACCTTTACCTTTAATCCTAGCTCGACAGTTGAAGAGATTTTAGACAAACTATGATAAATGTTGTAATAACAAGAAGCCATCAAACTGTATTAAAACCTTCGATTATTTGTTTTGTTTTAACGACTTCCATACATTACGAGTGACCAAGTGGCGACGAGGCGAGGGACTGATGTGAATTTGGGCGGATAGCGGAATTCCTCAACCTTTACCTTTAATCCTAGCTCGACAGTTGAAGAGTTTTTAGACAAACTATGATAAATGTTGTAATAACAAGAAGCCATCAAACTGTATTAAAACCAAGTTTGTGAGTGTTGTTTGTCGAATTATTCATATTCATATTACCTATGCATGTGTGAGACACGAAAAGTGACACGCGAGGTAGTCGACTTACTGCATCTAGGTACCGACTAGAAACAGACACCTACACCTACTACTACTAATAGACAACTACAGAAATGTATTGAAACATTTATGTAATCCGCCTGATGGAAAGCTGCACAAGGACATTGGACTTCCAACATCAGTGGCAGTCGATGATATAATGCTTATAGACGCTCTTAGTAAAACGCTCGGAGCGTTTTACAAGAGTAATAAAATAGTATTTCAAAGGACCTCCCCCTTGGACCGCCACACTGTACGACAACCAGCAATTTGCATCCACCGGTTGCCCGCGACTTTCACAATATCGCCAGTCCACCTATCTTTCTTTCTTACTATAAAGTAAAAAATAAAGAAAGTTTAATAATAGAAGGATTGAAAATATCTCCAGTGAGTATTATAACAAAAACAATACAGAAATAATATTCCCACTAGGTGGACCGGCGATATTGTAAAAGTCGCGGGCGACCGGTGGATGCAAATTGCCGGTTGTCGTACAGTGTGGCGGTCCAAGGGGAAGGCCTTCGTTAAGCAGTGGACGTTTTCTGGCTGATGATGATAATAATATTCTAAAAAATATATTAAACATAGAAGTACAGGTAGTTATCATTTCTAAACATATGTACATACAACAGAACTATACATGGTATACTGGTAATATTTATAAATACGGTTTTTGTATTCAATGCAATGAGACGAGCGAGACGTTCGCCTGGTGGGCATCACGCCTGCCCGTAACAGAAGCAGTGCTAGAATTGTGAACATGAGAACAATATCCTGCGCCGCACTCCAATGCGCCCGTCATCCTGGAAATATTAGATGTCCAATCTGTACATGCTCAGTTATTTCTCAGGTAACATTTCCCTTCAAACTGAAACACAGCAATGCTTGTACACTAACCGAAACACAGTAATGCGGTTGATTAACTGGCAAATTGACTACATTATAATTTAAGTGGGTTGGGTAGCACGAAATACTAAAATAAATCAATAAATCATTAAAAATCGAATAATTGCTTCGCGTTGTAAGCAGATAACTGAATATCATCGTGAACTGGAAGGCCATACGGGCATGATTTCTCATAATTTGCCGCTAGTACGTGCTATCGGCGCGTCGGACTAGATGCGGTGCGCGCGATCAGTCCTAATCCTGTACTCGTACTGCCTGACCCTAATCGGGGATCACACAGGGTTGTCACCCGTACTTTATAATAAAGTATTGTACTCTATTTTGGGCAAACGTACTTTATACTTTATGAGGGCAGTAAAGTCGCATCACTTGAAGAACTGACAACCGATGGGGAAGAAAGGTTCTTGAGTGGCGACCGCGAACCGTAAGACGCAACGTAGGAAGGCCTCCCACTAGGTGGACCGACGACATTGTAAAAGTTGCGGGCAGCCGGTGGATGCAAATGGCAGGTTGTCGTACAGTGTGGCGGCCTAAGGGGGAGGCCTTTGTTCAGCAGTGGACGTCTCCGGGCTGATGATGATGAGGGCAGTAAAGTACGTGAAAATACTTTATTTTTACCTGTGAAGATTTTTTTAAATGAACTTCTATTTTATGTGTAACGGAAAGGACCGGACTGCTTTTTAAATTTAAGGATTGATTGTAAAGATGCTGTTAATATATTTAAGAGTAACAAATATTTGTTGGATGTTGCTAGAAGCAACAAAAAATATGTATGGAAGACAAATAGTCTGGTAAATAAATAGTACTTTAATTTCAGATGTTGTACTTTTTTTTAGCCTAGTAATTAAATATATTCTATTTGCCTAAAAAAAGGTGGCAACCCTAATTATTCACACATGCGTGCGAATTATCGTTTCTATAGCGTATCTTCAGTTGTTTATTTACACTTTTAGAACTTCGCGTCTAACTAGGGTTAGTTCTTATCAGTTATCATCCTTTTAAGGACATATTCTGTACGTCAAAACAAACAACTTTTACTATGGGGCCAACATGGAATCCCAAAAAAAAAATCAGCTGTTCCATACAAAAAGTTCATCCACCTTGCGGTTTTAATGTTGGCCCCATAGTAAAAGTTGGTTGTTTTGATGTACAGAATATGCCCTTAAAGGGATACTAACTGATTAGAACGAACCCTGCGTAATAATCGTTTCAGTTTTTCTTGTACCAATCTAAGATCGTTTAATACAAGTAATTGGATATTACATCTTAGATTGGTACATGACCACTCAAATAACCAATCTACCTGCAGCATTTATTTAACTAGCTTATGATCCTCCCGCTTCACCCGCGACGGAAAATCCCATAAAAATCATGTGCTTTTGATGAATAAGAAGTAAAGATAAGTATTACCTAGATAAGTATAACCTACCTAATAACGAATTACATGCGACAAATAAAGAAACAAAAAAAAGATGGAAAAAGCAATAAAATGCCAATGCGCAAACATAAACTTATCAATAAACAATAATAGTATTATTATTTAATAGCAAAAGCCAAATTTACTCTACTAAAAAATGTTCAAGCAATTTATAGGATAGATGTCGAGATTAAATAAATAAAAATAAAAAATATAGATGCCTGCCAATACTTTATTTTATTAGTGAAGCCGAAAATCTCGAAAAACATTAATACGTAATTTAAGCCTTTTTTCAGATTAGTACAAAAAGGGATATAATTAATCAAGTGAATTATATAACTTAGTGACTTAAAATGAGATTAGGTAAAAAGTTACCTATTAACGGATATTTTAAGTACTATACTAAATTTCTTGTCTAATTGACTACCAGTCCAGACCGGACTACATGACCAGTGAAAAAGTCAAGTTTACATCAGCAATAATCTCTTCAAAATATCCCTTACAGAAACCTTATGAGCTTGGTTTGGTCAATTGGCAAAAGCAATGCTTGTGAAGATAAACAATTAAACATCTAACATGGAGAGGGCTCTACAATTGTTGAATATTATGTATACTACTTGGATGCTGTCCTTAGTTTAGTAATTCCTTGTTTGTTTTAAAAAAGTAACCAGGGTGTACATAATATTGATTGTAGTGTAACAAAAAAAACATATATGAGAGCTTATAAGCTTACAATTTTACATCAGTCTAATTCACAAAACTTGAATAGTTATAGGACTCGCTAGCTTATGGGTTTTTTTATTTTAACCTAGCACTAAGCTAGGTTAAAATAATCAGCTTTGGTTTCATCCAATAACGGTGGCATAATTTAGCAGTCGCTATATAGCAAGATGACAATGTAGAATGAACCACTGAAGCTTTGGTTATGAAAACAAGCGTTGTCCGACACCGTAATGTCAGTAGCAGAGCCGCTATTTGCATGAAGACCATACTTAATGGTGTTGAAAAGTCTTCGAACATTCTTATTCTTATTCGATGTGGGGGCGATAATTCCTGTACTGACGTCCCGCTTGGGGTATATTGTGCATGAGGTCTTTGAACCTGTTTTCAACAGAGGTACATAGCGGCCATCTTTTAACAGTCATCATGTTGAGGCCGCTAAATGATGCCACCGCTATTGGAGGAAACCAAAGCTTTACCAATATGTCATTGCTAGGTTAAAATGATCATGCATTGTTGCAGTCTGTTTATAACCATAAAGCAGGAATCAAGTGGTGTACCATGAAAATATACTGTTATAGGTCTTTGTTTCTTCCTGATGAAAAAGACAAAGATGAATAATGTTAGTAATAATATTAAACTATGCAGCAGACCGGACCTGAGTATATCCTAAAACTGTATTCAGAAGCACAGGAGGACGGGCAGCAGCATCCTCTCAGTTAATGGTGGTAACACTCGGCTATCCCAAAGCCACCTGCCACGCATGGGGATTATGACAACCCTTCCTATTAAGGGGAAGCCTTCGTCCAGCAGTGAACATCTTCAGTCAATTAATGAATTAAAAGTGCCAGCAATTAATAATCAAACTGCTCTATTTCACCTTTGAACAATAATAATACTTATAGCTTTTTGCTTTAGCATCCAATTCAAATTCGCTCAGCAGGTTTCCTAATAGTAGTTATGGTGTTAGAAAATAGTCGCAAATGATAATTTAAATTATATTCTTGTATAAATACTTACTAGTGTATGTCTAAACTATAGAACTACTGACTTAATTTATTTTATGTTGTAGATTTAACCCTTTTTTACCAGTCTGTTAACTCACACAAGAACAAGGATACCACAATTCAAAAGAACCCAGATTTCCTAGTGCTTTTGGTACTTTATTGAGTTGTATCTCTCTCAATCAAGTTAATCATTAGGGTTGTATTACCAATTCCTGGGCCTATACCTATGATATCATTGGAATTTATATATAGAATTTCACATGAAGGGTGACAATACATTGTAAGGAAACCTGCATAAAAAAAGAAAAGCAGGATGCAGCCGCACGCTCATCGGGCTCTGTTTTCACTTTTTGAAAAAGGTCACCGGATGTGATCAAAACTATAGTCAGTGTTGAATTAAATGTGAGTATTCCCATAATAAATAAAACAAAACCGGCATAAGTGCAGAAAATAAATTCAATGGTGTATGTGAATATTGTGAATCCATTAACCAGCATAGTTGACATGGCTTAATACATGGTCCTTCAGGGTAACACCTCTGTCCAGCAGGGCTAACATGCGCACCGTGAGAAAATTTTGTTGTGTCTTTATGTCGTGCGAAAACGAGTCAAACTTATACAGATTCGTAGCCTTGTCCTGTTATGTAAAATCGAGAAAATGTTTTCGCAGTGCGCATGTTAGGCCTGCAGCAGTGGACTAAACAAGCTGATTATGCTATAACTGGAAAGAATGGAACGGAGCTGTCATAACTTCAACAGAAGTGAAGCAGTGATCAGATAAATTACTGGGTATGAAGAGATTTAACATCAGGGTGACGAGCACAGTACAGTGCGGCGCAGGATTGTATGCGCAAGTTCACAATTCTGGCACTGCTGCTGTTAGTGGAAGGCGTGACGCTTACCACCAGATGAAAACCTTGCTCGTCTCGTGACTTGTCCATATAAAAAAAAAGTCAACAATGTCAATGTTACATACTTGTTTTCCCAAAGTTTTCTTTATACCTAACTTTAACCTTTAATAAGGCATACCTTATTTATATCTTCATGTCTGGGTATGTGCTCAATCTTATAGGTACTTGTGGCTTGAACAATATTTCGATGGACTATTTGCATGTATTTCATGAAGATCATATTAACAGTACACAAACATTATCCCTTCTTACTCAGTCAATGGATATTGACTTGGTCTCACTTAGCAGATCAAGTTTCATTTACCGCTTTGTGGGTATTTAATTGGTAAAAAATTAGTTTCATAATTTGTCTCTCTCGAAGTGGATTCTACAAAGAACCAGTGAGGATGGTGTTGAGCAACAAGGGCATAGGTAAGCCAGCCTAGATCTTGATTTTATCTAGACAATGAATTTCAAATCGTCAATGTTACATTTTGTATAACCTAAAGAAGAGAGCTTTACTTATAAACTATGGAAGACCAGGGCTTAATCAAGCAAGATAGATGGTAAATATTGAGAACCCACAACTACAAGCACTTGAACAGAGAGAAAGTTAATAAGGTTTTCAGCCACTATACATTTATTATAATTATAAGTTCAGCTATGGATGTGTATGTATTTATATCTGTATTCTCAGCTTAGTATACTCCTATATCAGTTTTAGGCTTTCTTTGTGCACTGTAAGCAGGTAATAAGAAATTATTAAGGTATAGAAAAGAAAGGCAATCCATTCCAAATAACTCGAATTATAGATCAAAGTTTCTTATGAAGGTTTGTGTTATGTGTATTAGTATATTTGACGAAAAGTGTGTCCTATCAAGTTGCGTACTAGTTGGCGATATTTGGTAGAACTAAGATAATCTCTTCAGCCATTTCAACCCATTATTGCACCGGAAGGGCGAGGTGAAAGCGGTGTTGGGGCTGGAGAGCTGCGATGAGGGAAGCCAGGGCGACTTACCGCTGTGTTCTGTGAATATGTTAGAGCCCAGTATGCGGGGGTCCTTCGGCGGGCGCGGCTTGCGCGCCGACCGCATGGACGCGCCGCTGCCGGTGCCGCGCTCCTTCGCCTGCTGCGCGCCCATCGCGCCGTCTGCTCGCCACCAGGGCCCGCGTCAGCACTGCTCCCAGGGACACCACCGCACGCGTTAATTCAGTTATACGACGCGACATCCACTGATCCTTTCATTACGAGTTTCTCACGCCGCCCAATATGTTCCTTCTAAGGTTCCGAGTTCACAATAGTTCTGGCATGCGGATGATGTTTCCGCCTAAAGCAGATACATTACCGGAATGGGAAAGAAAGTCAGGAAAACAACATAAGCACCGCCATTATGTGAGAAACTTGACTGACTGACATTTTTGATTTGATTGTTTGTTTGACGTCGATTTTTATTTCCGCGTATTTCCGCTATGTGTGGCGCTTCAGTCGCGAAAAGTCATTAAAGTCATTCCATGCCATTCCGAGACGTGCCAGATGTTTAGCATTGGCATTACCACAGACAAAAAATTGTTCTCACTTCTCAAAGCTCCACATATTTTTCTTCGTTACTGGCATCGCACTTCGTGCATCCTGCCAGTGTCAATAATTCTATGGTATGTTTCAAGTTTTTAAAGCATCAAGTCAAATAACTCATAAAATCATAGTCAGTCACGAAATTAGTCACAGTCGAGTTTAAGTCATGCCATAGTAAACCTGTGGCGAGTAGCGACTTTACTATATTCTTTTACGGAGTTTTGAAAACAACACGAATCTTGTTTCACCACATTATAACACTTGTCCACATGTGTGCATGTATTTCAACACTCAATGAACAAAACCTCACCATATTTTTATCATTAATTCGCATTGACCTCGTAATTGGCGTTTATTTGTATATTACAGGTCAGTGTTAATTCGCGAAAAAACACAATTTTAAGAAAATAATAGAATGCAGCGACATGATTTTTCCGTGATCCCTCCAAAACCTCTCGCCACATGTTCTCTACCTATCTCTACCTGTCGTACCGCTGCCGTAGACGACAAGCATCTCGATTCTTGATTATATCGGTAACCGAACCAAAAAAAAGGTATTTTCCTGTTTTTCATCCGAGTTGTTTTTTAATGGTTATCAGCAGGGTTATTCACAACTAAATCGGAAAAGTTTCCATTCAGATCCAAACTCTCAGTCTCTGTCGAATCCCTGAATCCTGAATCTAGATGATAGGGACGGATAGTGTGAATCCTTGGAGGATCTAGCTGTCTTTCTGTGAATCCGATCGGAAACCTTTTGGATTTAGTGATAACTTGGAGGATCTAGCTGGCTGGGTATATAATCAAAGAGTTATAAATACCCCTGCAGACTTAAAACATCATTGATGCTAAACCACTCCTCAGCCTGTAGCACGTGACGACATCGGAGGCACTTCCTAATGAAGTTCCACAGGCCAAGCTTTTAGCAGATGGCGCCAGCGGCGGTCCAGATGCGTCAAAATCAAGCTTTCTTTAATCGTTGCTTTTATCTATCTGCTCTTTATGAGAGTGTTGTCAATAATCTAGTACAACGAAAAAAAACTAAGCCTTGTTTAAGAATCTATACAGCTGTTGACGGCCTGTAAATAGATTTATAGGTTATATAGCTGTTTACATTTTTATATTGGACAGAGCTTTAGCAACGCAAAAGATTGCTGAACAAACCAGTATTTATGTAGTTTATCCCTGGTAATCGGAGTCTTTATTAATGTTCTTTGCAAGAACCAAACAAAAAGCAACAACCTTTATGAGGTTAGCCTGAGATTACTAGATTATCAGTTGACTATGGCTGCATCGACGATGCGCCACCTAGCGGTAAAAAAACGCAGCACGGATCACCCAACATTGACAAGCCTTGGACACATGGACTCAGCTAGCTTGGCTCAGCTTATGCCCATTGATCTCGGAGGAACACTACAGCGTGCTTGTATACTAGAGGTTAGTGCGGAGGAAGTATTTCCCTCTTTGGACAAACATTTCGCTGCCCATTGATCATATTAGTGTTCCAGGTTGGCTTATTTCAGTGATAATTTTATGCATAACCATAAATATACAAGAATGCAATAAAAGTTTTATCTTCTAATTTTGTTGTCTATGGTCTACTGGTGATAAATAACGGCGGGAAGATTAAAAAGTTCGTCAGTTCGGTCGTGAGGTAGCGGGAAGCGCTACTTCCGACTTCCGAGCAGCTTCCGTCAGAGTAAGTTTATTTTTTATTTTTGATTGGGATTGGATGGCATAATCAAAGGTTGGATGGTTAGGACTTAGGACATAGAGAAATTAAACTGGGTTGGGAAATGGGTTGATTTGATACCAAGTAAAAAATTATTACTTTGTTAAAACTTAAACTGGAAGAAAAAATATGACCTCCGGCAGGACTAGGTTACAATTTTTCTTCCTGTTTAAGCTTTAACATAGCAATACCATAAGTGTGGAAACACTACAACATCAACATTATTTGTTTCCAGAATTAATAAATGGTTAGTTTCAGGTTTCATCTAGGGTTTCATTGAATTTTTTGTTTCACACATAATTATTTTGTTGATTCAGGTTAGGTTGAATTTCAATTTACGTTGATAACATGGTTGATAATTACAGTTTTTTTTATCGGTGGTTTGTCCCTTCATCCTATTAATACTCGGAAACGATATTAGAGCGGCAATACACTAGAAATAAATATTATAGCAATTTTGGTCAAAATGGACTTTCAAAAAGTAGGTAACGCCTGAATCAATCACATATACTTCTTTTTTGTAAATATATACCTACTTATAATACATACAACACCCATCCACAAAACAAACATCTGTATGATGTGTTATCTATCATATATGTCATATCAGCCATTTTACCTTTGAATTAGATGTCTGTGGGTAGGTACATCATGATTGAAACAATGGTTCCACTCTATGATTATTTTATTTTCATTAACAACTTCAACAACTTATTTGACTAAAAAAAAAGTTTATTATTAAAATAAATTATCTTACAAGTGTGACTTTTTCCACACTCTTTCTATTCGTTGGTTGGAAATTTTTCGTCAAATGAAATATTTAGGTACTACCTACTTTGGACCTTTGGCATGCATACATGGTAGGATGTTTTGTGGTTTAGAGTAGTTCCGACTCATCTCGACTCGTAAACAGATGCAAAAAGATAGATAGATAATTTATATGGCATTGGCATAAGTGCCCTACAAGGTACCTTACCTTGTATAGGTAGTAGATAGATACTTGCTATGGTTATTAGCGTGGTACCTACAAAATATTTCCAACCAAAAGTTTTTTTTATAATAAATATATACCTATTAAACTATTGGAAAATAATTCTTAAATTCTTGCTTATATTAGTATAAAACTTTTTGAATAAAGTTTTTGTACTATAGGTAAAGTGAGCGGGTAGTATCTTTGCGATCAAGCTAAGGTACTTACCTATAATCATTGAGCTAATATCTAAAGAGTCACATATAGTTCATGGTTGTTCGAATTTAGACGTTATGTCGCTTGTATAGTGTTCAATGTATGCTTAAGTGAATGTGTCTTATCGTAGTTAAGTCGTTCAAAAATTCTACTGGGCCAATGAGTTTTGGCGCGGACACATTTTTGGCACGTTTGTAACTCTATAGATATTAGCTCAATGCCTATAATAGAAAGAAAACTGGTTCAGTTTTTTGTCTGTTTCTTTTAGGAAGGGAAAAACAGACATGATCTTGCCAGATAGGCAGTAGGTAAGTTCAACTCCAAATTGTTATACGTGCCTGCAGTAATTTGAGGTTTGTGGTCTGACTGTGTACATAATTACCTATGTATAGTCAATTTCAGATTTGTTACTCCCAAAACGTGGGGCCCGTCTTCAATGGAGATGGCAAGACGTAACCTTCTGCCGAAAGGTTTATGGTCAATGACCATGTGCTTCACGCCAGAATCCTCACCACTGAAAACTTCATGAAAATCGGTTTTGAAAATGCACATATTTGACCATAATTATACCCTTTGTTTGTTTTAAGGCGAGCTTGTAGCAATTTCGAACTTTTTTAAAATGTGGGAAAAATCCAAAATGCCTTTTTATATATTTTAGCTTTTTGTCTTTTAGAAAACGCAGTAACGAAATTACAAAACAAAGTACATTATGGAAACCACGTAGAATGTATACTAATTATATAGAATATAGTATTATTTAGTTATTGATTTTTAAGATTACAGTATTTCTTTGTAATATTTTTAAAAACAAAGAAAAACCTACTAATTTTAGCAATTCAAGCGCTCGCGCCTTCTCATCTCTCTCGCTCGCGCCTACCTGTTACTTAATCGCCTGGACGTACCTCGCTACAACCGGGCCTTAATGCGAGTTCATATGAACACGAATTTGTTTTATAAGTGTGAATGTTTGAGTGTTTTGAAAGTGTGCCATATTGTGTGTTTACCTTGCCCCCCGCAATAAGTGGCAGAAAATTAAATAAACATCATCAAGTAAAATAAACATGTTGCGCCTAGGAGTAAGTAAGTAAGCCTGTTAGCTGCATTTAAATAAATAAATAAATTCGTCACGTTAACTATTTCGTCGCTATCCCTGATAGGGAAAATTCATAATAAGTCCCTTTGTGCATCCAGTCAGTTTCCTTTATTCGTTTCATGCTGTATTTCGAATCTTTCCCAACTCGTCCGACGCATGTGCAGGTGTATTGTGTTGTGCACAATGAATAACATAATTAAATTTTTAGTACAATAACATTTTATTATTTATTAAATCATTAGTACCTACAAACTTTTTATTACTAGAAAATAATGAGCTGATTACCGTTCGTCACACTAAGATGGCGAAAAAGAAACAAAATATATCAATTGCGCTTTTATAAGGAATCTCTCCTAACATAAAAGCGCTTTAATAAAAAAATATAAGAATTATACTTTCGCCTTCTTTGGTATCACTTGTTAAAATTTCGTAATCTGTTTAGTCATTCTGACATGTTATGTTTTTTGCCTTGCTGTCTACCCTTTGATTATATGAGAGAGAGAGCTAGATCCTCCAAGTGTCTACATTAAAAAAAGACGTCGGACGAGTTGGGAAAGAGTCGAAATACAGCATGAAACTGGAATAAACTGAACTGGGCCAGATGCAGAAAATGACGTAAGTATGAATATGAATGTCACCTATCAGGGATAGCGACGAAATAGCTATAAATGTGAGGAATGGGCATCGCATTCATCATTGGCATCTTAAAAGGTATATGCTTGAGGGGCCCGTCCCGTGCTTGAGAGGTCCGTCTCTTAGATTAAATATAGTATTTATTCTAAGGTCTAAATGCTCACGTTCCATGTCGCGACGTACGTGCGTCGTGCGACTTGACTTAAATCGACCGACGTACTAACGTCTGTTAGTCGCGTGGCCAAGCGGCCGTGGCCTCGACCTCGCGGGGTCGGCTTGGCCACGGCCGTGCGGCCAAACCGCAGGTATCCAGTCGATCTAACGTACGCCAAATCACCTACCTAGATCGGTCTTCATAGCTCGTCACTGACACGTCTTATCTTACGCGCAAATAAAACATACAATAAGTTACATGTGTCCCCACACGTCCCCACACTCAACATATTCTACAAAACATACGTATATAGGTTTATAAATAGCGTTAATCATTTTTGTTTTTTTGTGTAAATTTGCTATTTTGCATGTCTTTATAGACCATACGTCCCACGCGGAAGTTCTCTATACTTCCACCGCCAATGGCGTAAGAAAAAATATAACTTAGTCTTGTTCTGTGTTTTTTTAGATAGTTAGAATTAGGTGATCTTTTTTCCGCCTGTCCACATATCACTAATGGTCTACTATCAGTATAGGAATAGGGAATATAAATGTAGAGGTAGGACTCTACTGCAGAGTCCGCCTGGGGAAGTACCACACCTTTGCCAGTTATTCAACCACCATTCAGTAGTGTGCAAGCATTACTGTGGTCCGGTTTGAAGGGCAATGATACCAAAAAATATATATGGGTATGAAGAGATTTAACATCTGATATCACAGGGTGACGAGCGCAGTGTAGTGCGGCGCAGGATTGTATTCGCAAGTTCACAATTCTGGCACTGCTGCTGTTAGTGGCAGGCGTGACGCTTACCACCAGGAGAAAGTCTTGCACGACACGGCACTTGAACGTATAAAAAAAAAACTAATACGTAATAGATTTACTGAAACTAAAAAGTTAATGCTTATCTTTAAAAAAAAACATTTTTTTTTGTTTATACTATTTTGGGCATGACATTTGACTTCATTGAAGGAGTTTGAAATAATTGTTCTTGTAATAAACAACCAAAACACTCAACACGTTTTCCACGCGATGGTACGTATTTCTGGAATAATTACAATAGTGGAGATGAGTGGAAAAGTATCCCCCCCCCCCCAAGTAGCGAAAAGTGGAAAAAAACTTATCTTCCCTACCACCTGTACGCTTATACCAGTTAGGTATATGTACCACAGAAAAGCGAAATCCGTACTTCTTAGTCTTACTTCAGTGATAGGTACAGTACACGCACATGTAGAACAGGCGCTTTTGTCTTGGATTTGTGCATACTTTCGTTTCGTTGATAAAATTACTTCATCTCCTTCTTTTGAAATTATTTAGCTTCCGCCTTAGATTATATACGTCCTGTCGCTTGTGTATTGTATCAATTTATGTTAGTACTTAGGTATTATTTCGAATAGATATATTATAAGTAATAATGAAGCCCTATTACGGCTCTACTTCAAAATGTAGTAGAAGTTATACGGAATTTTATATGAAGGCATACGCTAAATAGTTTTGAGTGTGTAAGTACCTATATTATGTAACTATCTAATTGACATACTTGGTATACATAAGTATACATAATACTTATACATATAGCTAGTAAAAAAATAAGAAAAAAGTAGTTTCCAATGGTGAGTTCAATGACCTTTCGTCTTAGTATTACTGTCCAGGGTAACCCTGTATAAAAGTCATATATTAGTAGAAATGCCGTACTTATTGCTGCCTTATCCAAATCTATTAATCATCCCATATGTAGGTTATGTATCAAAAACCTTGTATTATTTAGTAGTAAGTAGGTAATATTAATTGGTAATTCTTTCCTACTTTCAACCAGTCTTTGTTTCCAACAATCCAATAAAGTAGACACATGGAATAAAGAAGTTAAATTGGCGGACACTACTATGCGTTCAAGTTGAAAATCTCATACCAAGCACCAAAAAATATGGCGACACTTGAAACCCAGACCCAACACAGCCTAAGTGCTTTTACCATCTTCGATCACACCGTCACTTAGCATCAGATGAGCTAGCTTGTCAACCGTATACCACCGCCACCACCTACCATTCGATTCGTAACTCCGAGATACAAAATTATAATTTATTTTCTTCATGAGAAAGAAGTCGGTCGCTCTAGGTTCTGTGACTACAACAAGAGGTTAACATTCCGATGTTGGCGACCTCGGGGACCGGCGACAGCGATCGGCAACCCCGACCCTGGCGGCCTGTCACTATTTCAAAAACATTCCTATCGGACTGTTTTTTAAGTTCAAAATTCTAAGTGGCTCTGAATACGCACGCGTGACAGCGTGTTATTTCTGAGCTAGAGGTAATGCTAGCTCAGAAACGACAGAAAAACCACCTTGACAAAAAAATACGCTTGAAATGGAACTTTGTTTTTTTCTCCTGGCTTTCTCCATAATAACACCAACAGTGGTGGATAATCACATCAGTGGGTGCATCACCAATAATTTTCTTCAGACGCACTACAGGGTTGCTAGTATATAGAACTAATTGCAATACTAGCTCTCTTATTGATTTCTGATCTTTTTTCCATGCTAGCCATTTTTTTTATCATTAGTAAATGTATGTTTTTTTTTTAATTTAAGCAAAAATTATGTTAAAATTTTAGGGACCTCTACAGCTGAGAGACATAAATTGGTACACTTTTAATTATGCCAGTGATGGACGAGACGAGCAATTTGCTCACCTGATGGTAAGCGTCACGCTATGGTCATGCAAGCATGTAACAGCTCAGTGTTACGTAGAATTTTGAGCTCAATACCAGATTAAAATAAGAATTATTTTTTAGAGATTATGGTTGACGCCTAGTTCCTGGCAAGTAGCCCAAAGAATTCCCTACGACGACACCTGACAAGACAACTATTCTGTCTCAATTTTAATTTTTAAATTACACACAGATACGTAGGTGCTGTCAAATCTCGTCTGGCCACATAGGAAGTGAGCGCGGAAGATTGCCTATACCTTCCGCTGATGATGGTAAAAGACACTAGATTTAACATGTTGGAATATACACGTCTTTACTTATTTGTAAGACAGAACATCAGATAACAGAAAAAAACAGTGGCCAGCAATATTGTAAATGGATCATCAATTTTCATTGTCACTAAGAAATTTATTTTTTTGGTGTCGAAAATAGAATAGCCACAATGCCACAACAGCTGTGTGCGTGTTACCTACAACATTATTTAGGTAGGAATAATATATACATTCCCGTAGCTTATTCTATTTCTACGGCATACTACTGTACCTACAGGCCGTTACTTTTACCCGCTTCAATCCACTGGCTGGTATATTTTGTGTAGTGTAGGAAGACTTTAGGTAGGTAACTAAATAGCGTGTTTGGAAAACTATAGGTTTCTTAGTAACGACTCTAAATGACACTGTAGACATTTCTTTGGCATGTTTATTTTGGCTCATGACCACGATTGGGGTCGGATTTCCGCCTCTATACAACGTTCGGGCGTAAAATAGATGTGCCCCAGACGCAGGCTCTGGTTGATCATTAAAATATATAACTTATTACAAAATATTATAATTTCTTTTTAACGAGAAAGCAAACACTTCGGTTGTAACCACAGTAAAAAGTTTGAATAACATTGTTCTTCAAAACAATGTGGTGTATCCCAGCTTGGTGCACCCAACGTGGTGGACGCCTGTATCCGGGAGTGTGGAGTCGCGTGGCGTTTCTCCGGAATGCTTTTGGCTACTCATAATGTGAAAAAAGGAAATATTTAACTAACTAACGTTGTATTGTATCACATAAATTAAGGCCGGTACCCAAATTCCACAAATTGAGCGTAGATAATCTGATAGGTAATAGGTAAATTTTCGGTGCTCTACCACAACACAAAAGCTGAAACAGTTCATTATTACTATCTTGTTTTATTTTTCTTCATTGTAACACTGATAAAATATGCTCTATAAAAGTGTCGTAAGTAGGGGCGACAATTTAACGCCAAGGGATTATAATAACGATTTTTTCAAAGTAGTATGTTCTCGTATTCGATATAATGTACTTATCAAAGTAAAACAGCGCCGTAGCGTATCTAATCTAGTGTGGGTGGAAGTTACATCACACCTTAATTCTTCTGGAACCTAAATAGGTATTTTTCGAAAGTTTTCGTGCTAGGGTTACAGTAAGTTATGCATTCAACTTCGACCTAAGTAAATTATATCACAATATTAAAGCTAACCGAATAGGGATTTTACTTATGCTACGAATTAAGTTGTTTTTTGATAAATAACTACAATCACTTAAAGTCTCAAGACTGCGTGTCTCACACGGGTCCTCACCTCACAGGCTATCACATGCGTATTGTCTCTGTCGACAGCTCGATATACTGGCAATCTACCAAACTATTAGGTAAGTATAATAAAATCTGATATTTGAAAGTGTAAATAGGCCTAAAAATTCTTGGAGCTATTTTTAGATAAAGTACGACAAAGTTATCTGCGGATCTGAATTGGGAAACCACCAACGCATCAAATGATGATGTGATAAGTTGCTTGACAGATTGCTACCTACTCTTGAATTAATAATAATTAATGATACGTATCGTGAGACATAGATGGCGAGCCGCAGAGAGCTCCATATTTTCGCGGTGCGTATAAAAATGTGGAATCGAAGCGTGGGAACCATCCACGGTAAGTGGAGCTTGGTCGCGTTTGTCTAGCAGAGTAGTGACTAATATTTTAATAACAGTTACACGTATAACTAGCGGCACGTATCTTTAGCGCTGAGCGAGCGGTGACTCTCTTTCTCGCATAGGGTAAGGGTGGGGTGAGTGAAAGAGAGGTACCCCTCGCTCAGCGCTAAAGATATGTGCCGCTAGCTATAACATAATCGAAGGGCGTGTAATATTATAACATGCAATTGACTACGGCCTTATTGTGTCATTTAGATTAGTCAAATTAGTTGCTAACTCGTTCTCGGTTACGCACGTCAAACGGTTATCACGACCAAACGACGACGCTTCACTTTACTGTTACGCGAGGACACTGTGAGAGAGAACAGTTTCGAGAACAGTCGTAATACTGTTATTTACTGTTCCGAGTAACAGTTTAGATATCCTGTTATTCGTAAAGCGATATATTAAATATTAGGAATACAGAAAATCAATCATATATAACACCTCTAGTCTGGCCGTCCGATAATAGAAAGTTAATAGTTTGTCCACAAAACTGAGACACGCAACAATTATATTCGTTGTTTCGTTTCTCACAGATAAATTAGTCGGTCTTTTTCTTACAGTCCTACATGTTCACAATAATAACCTTAGATAAATAGTATTAAAGTTCCTAGATTAATTAACGATATGACTAACGATATTTTTATAATTTTATTTGGACAATAAGTATATTCATTCAAAAATACTACATTCATATCATTCAGACATCATAACACCACTGCAAGAATAAATAATTTGAGCAAAAATTGCGATTAAGTTTTTGCCAGACAATAGTTGACACTTTTTTATTTTAGTTTTTTTTTACATTTAAGTATACCAAAGATATTTTTCTTTATTTTATGCCGATAGACTTTAGGTCCCACGCGACGACGGATAAAATAATGTTGTAATAATGTTGTATTGCATATAAGATGTTGCGTCAAATTACAAAAAGTCGTTGCAATTGACATCGGTCCATCCATACAACTGGGGCCGTACCGTGACCCTCTTATAGCGGGACCGAATAGGTTCAGCTGCCAACACTGCGCGACCGCGAACCTTATTGCGAGGCGATTAAATTTACAGTAGCGCAGCGTCGGCAGCTGAGCGTATTCGGTCCCGCTATAAGCAGTTCACGGTAAGGCCCCTGGTGATACTTACTCGTAGATCTTAAAAGTTAAGTAGGTAGGTAGTCGTAATTGTATATGGACAAAGATAAAACCTATACAAACTTTCATAAATATTACACACTGACTCTTATTTATAATGAATAAATCTTTAGACGACAATACTGCAAATTGGTCACTTTGTATACCTAATACCTACCTATAGGATAAGCTTAGAGATTCCTTTATTACCGATACGGAAACTATAGGTGTGACATAAAAACGTACACCACTGTAGAAATCTATTATTTTGGTTATGTGCTTTTATAACCGTAATATTTGGTCATACAACCAAAATAATCGTCGTAGAAAAAATGCGTTTCATATTTATTATGCACGTGGACTAGTAGTAAAACTTGTATCTACCAGGCCAAAATGTTCTATGTTGCGTCCTTGGTGTTTTTTTCATAAGATAGGTAATAAGACGATGTGGCCGAACGCCGTTGTAACACACAAACACAACACACACACATCACATCTCACAACGCAATCACAACCACACCTTTTTTATTTTTACGCATCAACCAGTCGCAATTCCCGTTTCGGTAAAAAAGTTATCCAATAAATATGATTCGTTTATAACTATGTAATCATTAGTGGTTACTTACAAATATAACACAGCTCTAAAATACCTTGTGAAAATATATTAGCATATTCTGGAAAGTATGTAAATACGGAAATAATTTCATTGGTCCATTGAGCTCTCAAATATACCTACCTACTCTGTTATGATAAGTTTTGAGACCCGCAGTGTCGCAAAAAAATATGAAATGTCTCTGTAATTCAAAAACTTTCCAACATATTCAAGATTCAAGTAATTATTTATATACTTAGAAATATCTAAGTAACTTGACGTGTAAAAATATACAGCAATTCTTGAATATGTTTCGAAGTACATACTTTCTGTAATTTTTCTCTACTATGTTTTTTTTGTAGAATAACTATTTACGAATAGGGATATCTTATTATAAGCAATAACAAGCAAAGATTTTATGTAACAATTTGCTTATTATAGTAATAACTTAGACGTTCTTATAATAAAGTCGTGCGAAAAGTCCCTGAACAAGTGCAGAGGCGTAAATCGGCCTATATGATGCCTTTAATAGAGGCCAGCATGCTTAGAGCAGGGACCTATGTCTCAGCCGTCGCGTTAGGTGGAAAGTGACCCAATCTAGTCTATCACGGAAGAGGCGCTTCCTCGTAGAAGTCCGGTTCGTCATCTTTGTCTATGTCTTTCTGGGCGCCGTCCAACTGAAACACGGAAAAATATAACGACTATTGGAAATATAATGAAAAAAATATATATACATAGGTAGGTAAAAAAGAGGGGAAGTATCATGAATGCAACAGAATAACTAAGTATTAGTATTTACAGTAACCGAAATCTTTACTAGGACTGCTAAAAGAGCTAAACCTGTTGACTATAAAACGACCTGGGACCGTACTATGACATGCTCATTCCATACTCTAGGATCAAACGCCGACGCTGCGCGACGAGCAACCGTATGGCGGGGCGATAAAATTCAAGGTCGGAAACTAACAAATGATAGTTTTTAGAGTCCACGGTACGGCCCTTGTTGATCGTTTCACATTTTATTAATATAATCATATGCAAAATGTGTCATGTGTTTTCACTATTACTTATATGCACACAGGCTTTACGCTAGCCTAAAAGAAGCCGATATACACAAATAGCTGATCCTATTTTAATCAAGGGCGGATCCAGCTTTTAAGTCAAGGGGGCTCATATAGTCGAGTCGAGGTCTAGTTAGCAGTCAGGCTTCAATTCCATTACAACTAGAAAAGCTTTCAGTAGTCGACCTACACCCATCCCAGAGGGGGGAGGGGGGGTCATGACCACCATGACCTTCTGGATCCGCCCTTGATTTTAAAGTTGCAGACTCTATCCGCGGAGCTAGTCTGCTATGGTATTTGTAATATTAACTAGATACTCACAGCTCGAAGCTGCAGCGGTGTGAAGAGATACACGAACGACATCCGCAGCGGCACCATCATGACCAAGAAGAAGGGCAGCGCCAGCGAGAAGCGCGACGACTTCACGGCGTACAGCACAATGACTCCAGCCACTTGGATTAGCGTGAACAGGTGCATCTTAAACGTTGGCACCTGAAACACCAAGACCAGCACAGCTATGTTACCTACACTTGTCTTAGTTAAGGATAAGAGGAGTAACCAGGGTGGAATTTAGAGGTGTGGAGGCCCTGGGGCAAAAATAAGTCATCATCATGATCAGCCAGAAGGTGTCCACTGCTGGGCGAAGGCCTCCCGTGTAATAGGGAGGGGTTGCCATAAGTGCCATGCTTTGCTTTGTCAGTTAAATCATATTTTTCTTGCAAGTGTTTCAATCATTTATTGCGAGACAAATAAAATCTTCTCAGCAAACCTGTTAGGATTTAATACCTAAGTTTTTATAGTAAGTACAATTCATGTGGGGAACCCTCTCTTGTAGAGGCCCCGGGCAGATGCCCCGGGGTCCCTCCCTTAAATCCGGCGAAGGGAGTAACTCACTCGCCTGTTGATAAAAAATATAGGCAGCTACTTAAGCCCCTAACTTTTCTCTTCTTGTGTAACAAACCCATCTTTAAGCCTTCATGAGAATTTCATAGTATAGGTACCACACAACCCGATATTCCGCACGACGTTTCCAGCCACGGTCAAGAGTCTTAGAACATCGACACTCAACAGAGTTTTGTAACGTTGTATGTTGAAAGATTTGTGGCCTTTTTGGGTTAGCAGACCTTGAAAGCAACACAAAAAAACAACGTTTAAATAAGCGTAGTCAAGCAAACTGACCCTTCTAACGTAGGGTATCTGGGGATGGTGTTTGACCGGCTTGAGCAGTAGAATGCAGCGGTCCCAGAACTGGATCCCTCCGAGCGCCGAGATACCCATGTAGAGGAAGACGCCGAAGAGTACCGCCATCGGAACCAGGCGCAGCCAGCCAGCCGCCAGCACCGACACGCCTACCAGCAGTGCCACCAGCAGACCCGTCAGCCGTTGCTCTGACGACCAACATTTTACTCATCAACTTATATATCTATACCATTTTTTAAACGTACCTACCTAAAAATCGAAGTTAAAAAAAACAATAAAGTACCTAGGTAAATAAAATAACACTATTTTGAATTAGAAACCTTAATAGGTAACTTATCACACTCACTCGACGGGCTCGTCAAAACGAAAATGAAGTTAATATTTACTATCAAAAGTCGTTTTTATTTATTTATAAATCTTCATCATCATAATCAGCCATGCGCTGGACGTGCCTGTACCAAGGCTTGTCACTCGACCCAGATTCTTAGGTTTTGGCATTTACCAAATATTTATTTATTTCTTATTATTGCACAATGCACACTTACAACAAATAGCTAAAAAAACTAAAGCAGTTAGACCCCGTTAGGGCGCTGCAATATAGATAGATAGATTAACTCTATAATGCTCGTACCAAAGAAACATACACACAAAGGATTGAAATAAAGAGGGCGGAACAATAGCTTGTCACTTATTATATAAGTAGCGCTCGTGGCGTAGCTTGTCTAGGTGATTCTATACGATCACCGATGTTAAGCAACGGACGGTCCGGTCAGTCTTCAGATGGGTGACCGTGAGTGGCATTTATTTCTCAGCGCTACCGTGGATCGGATGACACGTTAAATTGTTGGTCCCGGTTGTTTGTTCTAGTTTCTATAACAACAACCGTCAGCCATGTCAGAGGCCTTTGGGCGGCTCATTAACTCTGACACTAGGGCTGGCAGCCTATACGAACTTACTTACTTATTTTATTATAATCTAACTATTTGAATCTAATATAATCTAAATTATTAGCAATATCACATTATTAATAACATACCTACACGGTCCTATTCTTAAAGCTTCCTACGGGCAGTCCTATTAATACTTTGGTAAATAATACCACTCATCGTCCATGAAGTCTTAGGTTGTATAATATGGTTTTTCTATGAGTTTAGCTTTTAGTTTATTTTTGAAATAATTATAGTTTTCAATACTTTTAACTACTAAGGGCGCTGGCTACATCAGATAAAGCCGCAGGTCCTGGAATAGTACCTTTGACCTCGACGATGTGCGGCTTGTCACCGGGTGCGTGTGTGGTGGACATGACGGTGAGGGCAGAGACGTGCGAGACGGAGCGCACGGTAGCCACGCACTGCCACGGCGCGCCAAACATGCCGCACATTGCATTCACCATCGACATGATCACAATGTCCATGTGGAAGCCGCTGCCTTTCTTCAGCCGACGCTCGGGCTTGTCTACGATCAATCTGCGATAAAAAAAAGGCTCATGTTTTACACTGTTACTCCATAGAGCCCACATATAACCTACCAGTGTATGATATGACGCACATACGTTTGTCGGCGACTACTTTGCTGATTTCATCGCGATGTTCGTTGCACAGCTTTTAGAGGTACATGTAATTCACAGCCAGAAGACGTCCACTACTGGACGAAGGCGTTCCCCTCGAAAGGGCTTTCATAAGTATTTATTAAAAAATAACAGAAGTACCTGTTCAGCTAGAGCGTGTCATAGTTATTTGTTATGCAAAGCTGAAAAGTTTTTTTGGTCGCGTCAAAATAACAACTTTGCAGCTATATTGAAACCTTAGCAAGCAAAGGATTCTAGTATTGGTTCAAATATAGAATCCTGAGCGTAGGGAGGGTTTCAAAGGTACGAGACGTAGAATCACTTCTGCTGCCGAGCGAAACACACAACTTTTCACCTCACTATACCGAGGAAAATGCTAGAGTTTTTTTTTCATCCAGTTTTCGTGCTGGCCAGTGCGATTATTATAAAAATGATGTTGGCGCACTGACATGAAATATATATTTGTTACTTAGGTATATTATGCATATTCAGTGGAACGGCAGTATAGAAAATTATTGATTATAGAATGGTTGGAATTTTAAAAAATCTTTCCACGCTAGCGGATAAAATGCACTTTTGCACTCGATTTCAGAATTAATGATAAACAGTTTTTTTCCGAGCATGTAAGGTGCAAAATTTCCGAGCTGAAACGGGGCTATTATAGATAATACTTAGGTACAGAATAAGAGGCTTGTCACTGTTATTGTTTGGTAAAATTCTCATAGCAGACGCATAGATAAGTAGAGAAAAAATATGCAGATGACGAATTCGCGTAGCTAAAATAAAACGTAGCATAAAAGAAACAGAAAATATTCATTCGCTATTGAAAACAGTAGAAATAAATACGAGTCTCAAAACATAAGAAGATAAATTTCTCTCGAAATAAAGAAAATATTTAATTTCCTTTCTTTTTCTGTCGTTAGTACACTTCGGTCCGTCTAGAAGACTCAGTGAACTGCCGGAGCCAACACTCTTGAATAAGTAAATTTGGATTAACTACTGCTAGGTACATAGGTACTTACTACGTGGTAAATGTACCTAAGTACTTAAAATGTTTACATAGCCCTGTAAGTTTAAAACGAGTCGCTTATGAGTGTATAACAGTAGCGGGGACGCACTAAGTGCGACGCCACGTTTTATGCATAAAATAATAAAAAAACAAAAAACTTATTTTAGTTAAAAAGTGTTTTGTCTTTTTTTTTCAAACTCAATTCGTAATTCGTAAGATAAAATAGGTTTAAATGTTTTATGCATAAGACGATTAGAAGGAAAGAACAGTAGCAGGGGTAAGGATGCATTGCTCACTCGGCGATGTGTGTTTCCATGAAGACGATGATGTAGACCATGAGTGCGGGCAGCGCCATGGCGGCTGCGGCCCACGCGGGGATGGTGTTGAGGCCCGGGTTGAGCGGCACGAACCAGGAGCGCGCCGCTGTGGGGCTGAGGCCCTGCGGCACGCGCAGTGTCTCCGTCCAGACGGGCACGGCGCACGAGACGCCCACCATCAACACGATCGCGATCGGTACGCCGAAGTCACCCAGCGCGCGGCGAGCCTGCATCCACATCACATCATCAAATAAAAATATGTGCATTGCCCATTTTGACGTAATACTAGTAGGTATATTTATGTATGCTAGAGGTTCATCCACCATTCACCATTATAAAAAATAATAGTAATATAATGTACGCAGTACGTGGTATGGGCTGGGATAGAAATTTATTAATTGAATAGGTATTCAGTTTATATGAAATTAGCTATGGCAACATGTAGCCTACGTTTCAGACATGATACATTAACATCATGCGTACTACGAATAGGTAGATTAACTCTTTATTGCTTACACCAAAAAAATGCACACAAAGGTTAAGGGTTCTGTACTATATAGGTACCAGCCTACTCTTGTGCTTTCTTAAGTAGGAATACTGTTTCATAACCATATTAAAATAATGAACTGAGGCCGTACCATGAACGGTAATTGCGGGACCGAATAGGCTCAGCTGCCGATGCTGCGCGGCTGTGAGTTTTATCGCTCCGCAATACGGTTTGCGGTCGCGTAGCGTCGGTAGCTGAGCCTATTCGGTCCCGCAATAAGCGGTTCACGGTACGGCCCCGGAACTTCGTTAGCATCTTTGTTAGTTTCTTATGTTGGTTCACATCACAGAAATAACGAAAGTGATGAAACTTTTTTATTTCTACAGCCTACAAGAAAACGTCGAGAAAACCTGTGCCCTGCTACAGAAGAATCCTCTAAAATCTACACGGTGTATATTATTATAACCATGAATTTATTCAAATATAAAACTAGGAAACAAATATTTTCCTAGAAAAACTGGTCAAGACACAAACTTTATTACTTTAGAAGTATTTCTATCCATGATCGTTCTGTATTCTGTATGAACGTTTAGTTTACTCCCGTGAGATATGTTCACGTAACTTATTTTTACACACGAAATGGCGCTTTGACGAAACTTAACGTCTTTGATAGACTGGCAGGAGTCAGCTAATGACTACCAAAGCTGGAAAAGTCGAGGGTCTTTGCGCTGCAGTGGAAGTCCACAGACGACAGTTGATTTTGTATTTGTAATAGTTTTTAACACTCACACTACGTCCAAGGAACTTCCCGTTGCGGAAAATACGTAGATAGTAGGCGATGATGAAGGTGGCGAGGGTCAGTATCGTGCACCAGAGGGCGGTGTTGGGCTGCGGGCCGAGCGGCAGCGGGGGCGGCGGGGCAGGCATAGTCTCGTTACCTGATAGAACAATCACTCGGCATGCACCATGTTTTTGTTTTTGCTAGTTTAAATAAGAAGTTAGTTTTTGCGTAAATATGAACTTGCTTTGGGTTCCAGTTCCAGCGTTCCTTCTCATTTGCGACAGCATAAAGTTATTGCTATTTAAAACCCTTATTAAGAAAATCATTGCTGAAATGTTAGCGGTAGAGTAAAAAGGTGGTGATATTATTTTGATGTTGACAGGTAGCTCCACCGTAGGCGATGGACCATATTTTACTATTTTTAAGAAATGTGCATCTTTTCGTAGCGTTTTTCCTGCAAACGCTAACACGGAAACCATGTTAGACACCGGGACAGGTTACTTACGTATCAACAATCTTCTGAGATTTCTGCCCTTCCCATGGATACTTTCTATAGTCCAACTGTTGAATACTGTGTCTCTAGTGTATTTCCGCTGTACTATCGTATCGAGTACTACTTAATAGGAATAAGGAGCTAATAATCAATAGTTTCCACACCAACACACACTAGAGATACAGTATTCAACAGTTGGATTAAAATGAACTTCCGCAAAGTAACGCCTGAATTAATCGCATACTTTCTATATTTGTGGACATGAACATTAAAACCTCCTTTTTATTGCAGGACAGGTAGAAATGAAACAACTTGCGTATTTCTCCCGGTTACGTTCTTTGACAACGGCCGATCCACCAGGAGCCCAGAAGATGTAATAGTACTACGCACCAGGAGACGACCACCTTGCGCGTGTCTATGCCGTAGATTACCTATAAGAGTGCCGTTGAGTGTGTTATTCGCGAAGGTGACGTTCTGTCCCTCGCAGTAGTCAACGCCGAGCGGGTGCGCGCGATACACGGCGATCGTAGACGTGATTGGCTCAGATATAAAGATGAGCGAGATCAGGAACGCAAATATGTCTTCCGTAAATCTGGAACGCAAAGTTTAAGCACAGAATAAATAATAGTACTACGTACAGAAAGTTAACTCCGCAAAGGAATTTAAATAAATAAGGACTCTATCTAATAGGCAATAAAGTAGCAATTCAACTCGCACAGCGCTGGATACCGCTCGCTATATTCACCTAGATATACCGCTCTCTTTCTATCACGTATGCTTAGTTACGTGCGACGAGGCTAGCGTGCGGGCGGCGACTGACTTCTACCTTGCATTGTCCGCCCGGGTCGGAGCACCGGCCGAACATACCTAAACTGCGGAGTGACACCCCCCTGGTTTAAGAGCCATTACCGTGTTTTACTTCAAACAAGAGCCTGCTTTGCATAATCAGTTAATCAGCCTTTTAATAGTACTCATTCAGCCAGTACTTAATAATAATAATAATAAAATAAAACTTAGATTTAAGAAAGTAAATAAATAATGTGAATAATAATAATAATAATAATTATTACCAAAAAGAAGGTTTACATAAACAATAAGGTAATTACACTTATTGGCACACTGAAGTTACAATTGAAATATCTTATTCTTATCAGCCAGGAGACGTTAACTGCTGGACGAAGGCCTCCCCTTTAATAGGGAGGGGTTGCCATAATCCCCACGGGATCGCAGAATCACCGTTAACCGAGAGGACGTTGCTGCCCGTCCTCTGGTGGTTCTTGATGCAATTTTAGGACATATCCAGGTCCCGGTCAGGGGTTATTAGTAGTATTGGGTGGTAAAAAGGCATACCCTCGAAAGATGATCGGGCCATATCCACTACTCTGTCCCAGTTGCGGGTTGGTGGATGCACATACGCTATTGATTTTTGCTCCGGATGTATGCAGGTTATCTATGGATGTTTTCCTTTACTGAAAGTCAGTGTTATAGAAATCTGCAAATAGCATCCAAAGAGCTCATTGATACGGACCCGGGATTTGAACCCTCAACTACCTCACGATACCGAGTCTATCAGTCTCCACTCCCATTAGGCTAGCAAGGCTAATAAAATGATTATAAAAAGTAGGTATACAGAGGAAATACACTAGAAATACAATATTTAAAACAGTTTGAATTAACGACATAATTGAAAGGATAAAGGGTGATATAATTATTTTTGTTTTATTACTTATTGATCATATTATTTTTGTATGTTAATAATTATTATCAATTTACAGGTTGATCATCATTATTTTGTTTCAGGAAAATATTACATTGAAACAGCTTAATATCATTATTTGTTTTCAGAATTTATTAATAAATTGCTTTCAGGTTTAATTGACATTTTGTTTCAGGTTTAATTAATTTTTTGTTTCAGGTTAGGTTCAATTAAGGTTGATAGTTACAGTAGATTTTAGTGTGTCCCTTCATCCTATAAGTACTCGAAACGAAATTACAGCGGAAAAACACTAGAAATTAAAACAAATTTTGGTAACAATGGACTTCCGCAGAGTAACGCCCGAATCAATCACATATAATTGAAAAGAAAAAATGAATGAAAATAATACCTATTTGTCATCACCAAACGTTACTTAACCTAAATCTTATCATTATAATTTTTTTATCATTATTATTTATCTCTAGTGTATTTTCCGCTCGTATAAGTGCCTATCTACACTTAGTCGTGTGCCGTGTTGAGTATGAGAGATATTCAAAGCACAATTGGGTTTTCGAGATTAAGGGTTGGCCGCTTATTAAAAGTTATTTGAAATTATGAGTAAAATGTCCCCCTTTCGGTTAAGTAATACCTTTTAGCTCAACCCCGTACAGTAATGTTAGAAACAGACACAAACAGTACAAGCCTGGTGTCATTTTCCCAAACCTTGTAATCTCCTACATACTTGGTACACTTCTTCTATATAACGAGGTCCTTCGAGCCTGCCTTATATTTGTGAGCGTTCATCTTAAAAGCCACTGCCAAGCCTTGAGCTTACGCATACAAATAGGATCTATAAGTGCTACACTAAGGTCAAGGGACTTTGGAATGAAAAATTGTGTCCATACTGTGACATGTTAAAACCATACTCATTAGGTTCAGTCGCCGACGCTGCGTGACCACGAACTATATTACGGGGCGATAAAATTCACAATCGCGCAGCATCGGCGCCTAAACCTAACAATCACAGTTTCTAGATGTCATAGCACGGACCCTGTAGTTACACATATCAAATCCAAGAATAAAAGGGGCAATATAATATTTGACTGCAATATATTTGACTGCCTTATAGCTCAGTTGGTAGCATGTCTGCCTTGAGAGCTGTACGGCGTGGGTTCGATTCTCACCAAGAACAAATATTTATGTTACAAACATATATGTTTGTTCTGCTTCTGGGTTTTGTATGTATTATAAGTAAGTATTTACAAAATATAATATATACATATAAGAATCTTTCAATTATCTGGTTCCTTTAGTACAAGCTATGCTTAGTTTGGGGCTAGATGGCGGAAATTTCCACCAATATTCATTTCGGAAAGGTACCTAATTAAAACAAGTACCTGGTGATCTTTTTGACCGCGACGCTGCCCTCTACAGAAGCAACGCATAGAGCAATCACGATCATCCAAAGTCCACAATAAAATCTCGCCGCTAGGAAGTCGAACCCGTACGAGCGACAGAACATGGAGAGAGACTCGTCTAGCAACAGCAGCGGGCCCGTCGCGCCAGTGATCATCATCGGTTGGCCGGCTATCAGAGCGAACAGCATACCACCCGCGCATGTAAATACCTGCAACATGCATCATTTTCAGCCCAAGTTTATTCATACGGTTAAAAGGTTTTTTTTTATAGTTTCAAGAGACGAGACGAGCAAGACTTTACCTGATGGTAAGCGTCACGCCTGCCACTAACAGTAGCAGTGCCAGAATTGTGAACTTGCGAACACAATCCTGCGCCGCACTGCACTGCGCTCTTCACCCTGAGATATTAGATGTTAAATCTCGTCATACCCAGTAATTTCTCTGGTAACATTGCCCTTCAAACCGGAACACAGTAATGCTTGCACAATACTGCTTGGCGGTTGAATAACTGGCAAAGGTGTACTTAGGGTAAGGTACTTCCCCAGGTGGACTCCGCAGTAGAGTCCTACCACTACATAACTACTATATTCCAATTGACAACAATAGACAAGTTATTGATGTTATTTGGGTCGGTTTTCAGTTTTTCTTATTTCGATGAATAACAAGTAAGTATTACATCAGATGCATCGGAGATGAAGATGAAGTATAAAGGAGAAGGTCGAAAAAAATAATAAATCAAATATTATAATATTGCAAATATCGCTTTACCGATAAAAGAATATCAAAACGGTTACCTGGAACAGTCAAATAACAATGGTTCCAGAAACTGTTCTCGCGTAAACTAACATTCACTCTGACGCGCTATTTGTAACTAGTATTAGTTGCTAACTAATACTGAATAAAATGTGATGGTCGTTGTGAATAGCAATTGAAAATAGGAAAGAATAAAATGCGACGTTACACAAAAAATAAATCTTTGCATTAATACGAGTAGTTTCTTTTCTAAACAGATAGCAATCACAGCTCCTTTCATTATTTTTACATGAAACTAGGCCGTCATTATGTTCTTACCAAAGTTTCCGAAATGCCAATTTGTCCGGCTGTCTTCTCAGCGAGTAGACCGCCGAAGGTGATCGCAGAGGAGAGCGCCGCGAAGTACATGAATATAGTAGCTGCGATGCACTGCCCGTTGAGGGCGTCCTTGAAGTCAGACGCGTAGTGCGGGTAGCGACGCTTCATATCGCGAAGCACACCTTGGATAAAGGAAATAGCTGGTTAATGCCATGTAATATGTTTTTTGCAGAACTAAATGATATTTATATACAGGGGTAGTTCTAATCAGTTAACATCCTTTTAAGGGCATAGGTATTCTATACATCAAAACAATCAACTTTTACTATGGGGCAACATTGAAATCGCAAAAAAATTATCAACTGTTCCATACAAAAAGTTCGTCTACTGCAAACTGTATGGAACAGCTGTTTTTTTTTGCGATTTCAATGTTGGCCCCATAGTGAAAGTTGTTTGTTTTGATGTACAGAATATGCCCTTAAAAGGATGCTAACTGATTAGAACTAACCCTGTATATACGTGAAATCAATATTTTTTATGACACTTGCTCTTGGTACTACAGGCTTCCTAGCTTTCCGTTTCCGGGTTGAACATCTAGCGGCAGACTCAGACAAAGGTTTAGGTTTATCTTTGACATTTCCACATGCCAATGAATGGCAAAATAGATTTGAATACACCTATCAAAACGATAATATTCATTGTACCTTATTTTTAGTGGAATAAATTCATTTCATTTCAAGATAACTGATAATAGTACCTATTAGACTTGGGAGAAAGCAAAGTGGAGTAGAAAGATGAGATAGCCATAACATTATAGTAACCAGAAAAAAAAAACAAAAATAACACTGCGTTAAATGTCAAATAAATTTACCTCCGAAGAGACGTCCACTCCTAGACAGGGGATCGTCGGGCTCTTTGGGTGGCAACGCACCGGCTTCTAGAGCCAAGAGCGCTTTCTTCTCGTCTAGCATTGGCGGCGGCTGCACACTGGCAGCGCGTTTGCGCTCCAACGCCGTCCTCTTGCGTCGCCTGATCATCTCGCTCTTAGCGCGCAGCTCGTCTAGAGGAAGCAGCGCCTGTCGCTCCCAATCACCAGGCGGGAGCACGATCGAGTCATCGAGGAATTCATTGATTGCCGACATGAGCTCGCGTCTGTCGTCCGCTTTGTACGCGATCCCGTGGAACGCAGGGTTGGACATGAGTGTTGATATCGAACGGCCCACCTCGTGGTAGTCTAGGTCGGCGCTGGTCGGTCCCAGCAGGATAAACATGAATCGTACTGGAACGGGGACTTCAGTGATTGAAGGCATTTGTATGCCTTGCGCGAGCCGCACGAACGCGATGGTCGGCTGGTCGAGGAAGCCGACGGCGCCGACGAGCACCGTGGTGGCCTCCGCGTCGCCCGGGATGCGTTTCATGAGGGAATCGTTCTGGCCGCGGCGCAGCTCTTCCTGCGAGCCGGCCGCCGCCGCCAAGTACTCCACTTCCTTTAAGTCGATGCCGGTTGCTGAAGACTTCTTGCGCGCGTCCGCAGGTAAAGCAGCCGAGCTGCGTCGGCGCTTGCTGTCCGATAGGTTCTGCACATACATACAAGTTAGTGAAGACTATTGCTAGCATATGTTTTGGTACTGACGACAATGAAAGGGCTCCCGACCGAGTCAGTCATTTCGCCCCAAAACGGTGATAACAAATCTTTGTAAAACCAATGAAATATATATACATAATCGCCGACTTTATTCAAACTTGAAAATTAACATTGAAATGTTTAGTAACCAGGAATAGGGACCGCTCATTAGTTCTTTATTAGGTACATTGATATTTTTGCACACATGATGCGTTGACTAGAGACTTGAGATCTCAATTCTGATTGCATGCTTTTAAATTTATATTTATTTAATAAAAATACTTTCAACATCTTTTAATATAATGAGGACACACATCATAATTTAGACATTTTCCTAATGTTCCGCAATATCACTTCTGCGGTAATCAAAAATAAACACATAATTATACATGCAATATTATAGCACCTACAGGTACCTAGCGTACAAAAAAAACTAATGCAGTTTCAAGTAGGTACATGCTTAAACTAAGTATATTGTATTCTAAATAGGTACTTTAATTAATTTCAAAGCATTCGAAGTACTTTTCGATTTAAAGATATAAGTTAAATGTATTTTCGTACTCTATTGCTGCATTATATAAGCAATATAGATAGGTAAGTATATAAAGCAGCAGTAGCAATAGAGAATGAAGTAGACAACACTACCGTGCACTATTTCTTACAAATCACATCTAAATCTACACTATACAGGTCCGCGCAGAGCTATAGAGTTTAGTCGGCGTGTGTTTTATTTTTTTATCTAGAAAGTTCCGAATTGTTTTGTTTCTAGATAAAGAAGGCTATTTAGACGGTCGCGGAAGAGGGCATGACCGTGCGCAGACCTTAGATAAAAATGATTGCTGCAGTGGCTGTCGGCAAGCCTTTTAACTGCAGCGTCGAGTCCTCGTTCTAGTATGGATAAGTCGAGTACCTATGGAGCGACTACGGATGCGATGGTTGATGGATGTTGTGGTCGGTACATGACGGCTAGGTACGTGCGGGAGGGAGGGAACACTCGCGCACAGGGGACGGCGCGCATACGATCAGGTGCGCTGAGTGTCGGCGGCAGGTGTTGGCGACAGAGACGCGCGCCGCGGCCGCCGCGCCCGGCCCCGGGCACAGCGAGCAGCGCGCGCGGCCTGCGCCGGCGCTCGCCGCGCCGCCGCCTTCCTCCGTCCACAGCGACTGCGCATCACACACCCTCCCGTCACCAACACAACACACGACTCTTCACATATCCGTACCAAGAAGGCAGTAAGGAACATAATTCATTGGGTGTTTGACAACACTTCACTTGCAATGCAACAAAAAATATAACATACGAAGAAATTAAGGAAATTATCTACGAAAGAAAGGAAGAAAAATACTCGAAGTTTTTACTAGAAACTAGAGATAATATGTTTCATCTACGTTTCGCCTACGTGTATTGTTTGAGGATCGGATCATCGATTAACGTGATAGTGGTCCATCACTAGAAAATTCTTGGTCAAATCTGGGCTTGAGTGTCGACGTAGTGTTCCTTGTTTGTCTGTTTTTATCGAATACATTTCGGAGAGCTTGCCCTGGAACCGTACAACTCCTAACCTGCCCCTTTCTATTATCTGACGGACAGACAAACGCAACCAAAGCGCCATCCGTACATATGGTGGACATACCCCACGTAGGTTCACATTTTTCTCTCTTAGGATTTTTCTGTGGTAAAACTCTTTGTCGATTGACTGGGAAAGTCTATCTATGACTTTATGAGTTGTCTATTTGAAAGGCTTTGTCTCCAATTCCTTGGGCTAAGACTTAATAAGCACATCATTATGATATTTTATTTTATTTATTTTTGATCATTTTATTGTTGTCTTTCGACATGTAGCTTTTTCAATGTAATAAACAAAAATAAGTAGACCGTACGATGTATTCGCACTTAAATGCAATAAACTAGCTTTCAAGAATAGCTTTGCCTTCATCTCTAAGTAGTTGAGGATTAGATCTCACCAGTGCCGCTAAAAATATACATAAACCGTTTATTGTGGTAAGTGTTTGTAAATATGCATTTGTCTGTGAACTGTTATTCGGAAATAAGCATTATCTTATCTCATCTTATTATTAGGTATAAAGTTTAATATCATACTTATATCTGAAAACTCAATGCATTGCTGTGCACGTTTTTAACTGTTTTAATCAACATTCGAGTGGCTTGGAACTAAGTTGGTGAACGTGATGCACACCACATCTTTAAATTACATTAAAAAAACTAAGGAAAGCCATTCTCATTTCACCTTGGAAACAGTAGCTTAGCTAGCGGCGCTTAGCTAAACTTATTACATAAAAAAATATGTATAGCTCAGCTGAAGCGCTACTTCACTGAAGATGTCCTTATCACCAGCTTTTATATTTGGTGTCGTTTAAAAATACTCAATGATTGTGTCGATTAGATTTTGTTTAAACTATCACGGTTATTCATTGCAGTTCTATGATTTGGTTTACAGGATATTTTTTTTTGTTTCTGGTTTTATTTTATTAATTATTACCATGATTATGTTGTCAAACGAGCTCCCGATATTTCGGCGCTGTTCCATGCACCATGTTAATGAGAGCTCGTTTCACGACGCAATAGAAATAGTTTATTACCAAATAGAGAAGTACAATTTTTACTTTATAAATTAGGTAAAGATTTAAAAATCCAGTTTTAACAGTAAGATAATTAACGGTGATCATAAGTAATATCCCGTAAATAATCATAGAACTGCAAGCAGTCCTATTAGATTTTGACGAAATTGAATTTAAAATAATACTTCAAGTACGTATTGAGGTAAATGTATATGTTAGACAGCTGTGAATCCGCCCATTTGTCTCGGCAATCAGCACAAAAAGCGAATGTTCACCCAGAGATAGGTAAGTATATTCAGCACCACTCATTATGTGATCATCGTTCAAATAAATTGTAATGAGTATGACCGCGAATGACGACCTATCACAGTACTTTACGGCTGTTCATTACTCCCGGGAAACCTGTTTAAAGTCACTTTTCCTACATTGTTTAATGTTTGTTCAGTTATAAAATACCTGAAAACCACATTTCAGCAAAAGTTTATAATACGAATACCTTTATTTAATAAGAAGACGATTAAATATGTATATACTTATCTAATATGTTCCACAGGGCTTTTCTGATCCTGAGGTCCCAGGGACATGCTTTTCGCATGCATCAACGTTTATTCATTTCAACAGTTTAACATAAATGCTCAAGACTTATCGGAAATTATAACCTAAGTATAAGGTTTTAAAGGGTTTTAGGTAATTTAAGCAATAAGTAGTATTGTACGTTTTAAGGTTTAACTGGATTAAATTATAATATGAATGATGACAAACCTTTACGGAAAACTACACAAATAAAAGTTATAAACATGTGTTATAAAAAAAATTGTAGATCAACAAGTGTTGTTTCTGGGGGTTTGCAATCATTTTTACAATGTTTGATAGAGCTTCATAATTAACGGTGAAATTCGTAATGGAGATAGCGGATACCGCGAATTGGAAATTAGATTACTTTTTATTCAGAAAAAATGCACAATATCCATTACATCATCATATCCATAAAACGCTAAAACGTATTTCAAACCTATTTTAGTTAAAAAGTGTTTTGTCAAATTTCTTTCAAACTGCGATTTGAGTTTGAAATAATACTAATTAAAAAAAAAACAATCGGCTTCAACTTCGAATATATGGATGACATCTTCATATTTTCTAGTAATTTTGATTTAAAAACCAAACTACTGGATCGATTTCGATAAAATTTCCACCTCTGAAGTATTAGCTACCAAACAAAACAATAATCACCAAAATCAGTTTATAATTGGCAGTGTAATCGCGTAACATACATACAAAAAAAACATACTGTCGAATTGAAAACCTCGTTTTTTGAAGTCTATTGAAAAGAAGACAAAACACTTTTTAACTAAGATAGGTTTGAATTTCTTTTTAACGTTTTATGCATATGACGGTTATAGTTTTAGTTTTATAACTACATAACTACTTAAGTTTTTATTTAAAAAAAAAACAGTGAAGTATTCACACCTGTGGAAGTGTGGAATACAACTATAAGAAAAGTGTGTGTGTGGGTGTGAACAATTGCATGTATAAATAATGAAAAAGATTACTTTGCCGGTTGGGACGGTTCCAAAGTATCTTTGCCATTAGTCGTTATCCATGGATCATAAATATCGTTAAAGTACATTATGTAACGACATTAGTGCGGCAGTAGCTGCCGTAAGCCCTTCCTATCAGATTAACCTTGAACATTTTCACAAACACTCATTCAGATACGTGCCAAATGGCGATATCAGCATCTACTTTCGATAGGCGTATGGATATCTGACACAGAAGATTATCTCGTCCAGTTATCGTGCTGATATGTTTTTATAATTTATCATTTGCGTACTATGTGGACAGTCCAAATTCTGTTTATTTGAGGCCCTTGCCTTCCGCTTCCTACTCTTGAGCCCGACGCAGCTATTTTATCAAATGTTCAAACACGGCCTGGTTTGGTCTGATTTTGTGTATAGAAGTAGTGAGAGATTGCTATTTGAAGTATCTTCTTTGTATTTTGTAAGACATAAACATAAATAAGGTACCTACCTCAGTTCTTTTTAAATATAATATTTTATAAACATCGTCGACACCTAGCGCCACACTGCGAATCCTAGGACGGTCTACCTAAATTTAGTTTGACGAGATCTCATTATTAATGATTGAAATAGCAATTGATTAGTTTTTAGTAGTGGTAGGACTCTACTGCAAAGTCCGCCTGGGGAAGTACCACACCTTTGCCAATATTCAGCCGCCAAGCAGTAGTGTGCAAGCATTACTGTGTTCCAGTTCGAAGGGCAATGTTACCAGATAAATTACTGGGTATGAAGAGATTTAACATCTGATATCTCAGGATGGCGAGCGCAGTGCAGTGCGGCGCAGGATTGTGTTCGCAATTTCATAATTCTAGCATTGCTACTTATAGTGGCAGGCGAAACGCTTACCACCAGCCAAACGTCTTGCTCGTCTCGTCACATGATAGTATATATTTTTTTTTAAGCTTTTAGAGACTAACGGCATTACATAAAAACCTCGATTAAACTTCTCTGTCTTGTTTTTGCACGTGACATTTCACGTCAGTGAGAAAATGTCAGAGCGTCTTAAGCTGTGATTAAGTTTGAGCGATGCTCTTAAGTAAGGCCGTAGCGTAGGTATGCAAGTAAATTGGTATATGCTGAGCAGCTAGCCTAGTGGTACTGTAGTAGCCATGACATAATTAATCGAAAGACTACGCATAGTCTGAAATCAGAATTCCTTAAACAAACTGGTGTAGTTAATTTTGATATCGAAGAAAAAACTGCAAGTTGTACCTAGGTGTATATAATGAGACGTTTTAAACTATTTTATGCAAAACTAAAATTGGTAAGTCAGTATACTTACTTATACTACTACCCAGCCCGATCAAGACCCTATTAAGATGAAAATAAGGTTATCTAGTACCTATATACTATGGGCTAATATCTGAGGGACGAGTCAAACAAGTCTATTGCCAGTATGGTTCATATTTGCCTAAAACAATTCGACGTAACACAGTATTTTCAAAAAAAGTTATTGTAGCCCCATGGGGCAAGTCACGGCAACTACATTTCCATTTATCTGTCAGTCAGTTTGGTACCTTCTCACGCGTAAACAACAAAAACAAAGAAATATGACTCCTTTGTCAAATATTTGGCATCGTGACGATCGACATAGATATTTTGCATATTTATGAAATGTGGAAAACCCTGGTATGTAGCTAGTCTTACACTTAATAGGTAAATATTTTGCCTCATTTACGCTATTTTTCGTTCGTGACCAAAGTGTTTTTGCAAACGTGGGTAGAGTTACTGTATAATTTAGAGAGATTAACACTACTTCACGCATGTTTAGTGATAGTGTATTTTTGAAGGATTTTGTTGTCCTAACTTATAAAAGTTATTATTACGCAAATATTTAAACTAAAAATAATATTATGCGATTCTAAAAAACAGCCTATTTGTTTGTGCCATTCTGGGAAATATTTTATGTAAATACGGATATTTCGTTATTTTCAAGGCGATGGAAAATAATCACTTACCTACGTGGGTTGTGGTTATTCTTGAAGAGACACCGGTTTCCTATCAAATGTATAGCATCGTAGCAATACCTAGCATAATATATTTTAAGCATTCACTGAATTCTGTTGATATGTTAACAAATAATCATCATCACCATCATTTTCAGCCCGTAATCGCCCACTTCTGAGTATAGGCATCTTCTTGTACGGGATGACTGGATCCCGGCTCCGTGCTAATTTTATTCCCTTCATCCACATTCGTAACTAAAAGATCATAACTTGCTACGAAAACAGAGCTTTTATTCGCTATTTCATAACCTAGTTATTAAACAGGATTTATTTTTCCATTTTTATAATTTTTATAACCAACTAAGAAAAAAATATTTTTTCTGTGTGCATAACCAGTTATTAAAAAAGATTGCTTTTCCATTTTCATAATTTTTCGTAGGTTTTAAGTACCTAGGGTTTCTTATTTAAAAAAGTCCAAACTCAAACGGCTTACTAATACCTAGGCATTAATAGTCTTACTTAAAAAAAACTTTTCAATCTTAGTCACTGCTTTAACTTCTCTGTCCTTTTCTAGCACATTCAACTTCACGTCAGAGAGAAGCTGGCAGACAGTGACTAACGGTTGAGAAGTTTTTTTAAGTAAGGCCGTAAGTATTTCCACTACCTGCCTCCTGCCTCCATTATCGGAATCAGTTCGTTGGTACTAAACTGACTGGTACTTAGCTGGTTATAAATTTATAGGTATGAATGTCGATAAAGGCAAATAATTTTTTCTTCGGATTACATAACAACATTTACAAAAAAATAAGATTCATAACTGGTTATGGGATAGTAAATAAAATTCTTTGTGCGTAGCCGGTCAGGGTTATGAAAATGGAAGGATTCGTAATTATGAAAACGGAAAAAAGAGTCTTGTTTTATAACTAGGTTATGAACCAGCGAAAATGATTTCTGTTTTCGTAGCTAGTTATGAACTTTTAGTTACGAATGTGGATGAAGGGATTTTATTCAGGTTCGACCCTCGATCTTTACAATATCGTCAACCAACAATAAATAGTAATATTAAAACTAAATCAGTCAAATCAAAATGTATCTACTTATTTAAAGAGCTCAGTTGATCCAATCTTAAAAACAGAAGAAACCAGCTAACAACTGATTATTTACAACTTGCTTCTGCTTCGCTCACGCAGCGCTTATTTGTAAAGCAGACAAAATGCTCCCTAATCGTATTTGGCACATCCCTTAGGTACAGATTGCTCTTATTCATCTCCATGCAGGCCCTTCACTACCCGCTGCCACCTGACCGCTTACTACCTACTTAGGATCGGCACCAATATAAGTTAAACCATTGCATTATCTATTCTAGATATTTAGAATTTTGTCTGCGCAATGAGGATCATCCTTTTATATTTTTCGTGATAATTAATAATTCATGTTAAATAAATAAACTTGCAAAACTATTTTTAGCACTTAATTAGTGTTTGAATTTTAAATGGTCTACCACCAAAAGTTTATCAACTCGGTTGTAAATGAATTATTTGGGCATATAGCTAGCTTTGCCATTGTACAAAGGCGGATATTCAGTTTTGCGTAAACTAAAGGAGGAGTGTGAGTACAGTGTTCGCAACTGTTGTGTGTGTAACTGCAGTGTATGCTTACCTGGAGGCTAGTGTAGGAGGTGTGCTTCTTGCCGCTGATGGAGAATCGGAAGCGGTCGTCGTGCACGTGCCGGTGCCGCAGGAGCAGCGACCGCATCACCACCGGCTTGTCATCCTCCTCGATCAGGCCTTCCGTCACCATGCTTTCTACGACCCTGCGATTAAATAACACCAAGTCTATCAACCACTGCCAACTACAATTCTTTATTGTTCACTCCAAATAGTGCGTCAATAAACATCTATCCATCAATATTTGTAGTATCATGCTCATGTCCTTTGCTTTCGTTTCTGCAGTGACACCTTATTTGACCCTTGGCCCAATGGCACAAAAGACAAATAGAATCAGAATCGGAATATATTTTAATCTAACATCAAGTATTTATTCGATAAAGATGAATGTAACAATTTTCAACTGATTGTGGTAGACTCCAAGGGTGTTTTATATTCAACATTTTCAATATAAACTAATTTTCAAGTTAGGTTAGAATGTCTGCGAGTTTCGTTTACGTTGCTACTGGTTTATCAAAAGAAACTGCCCTAGGTATAAATACAGTTCGGATAGATAAGACAGACAGGGGCGCCATACCCTTACAGGGTCAATAAGAATCACTATCTAAACGTGTTAATCTAAGACCTGCATTATTCATAATGTGACAATAAACGAATTGAGTATATTGAGTATTGATTATATTTATATAAGCATAAGTTTGAAGACCTCAAAGTATCTCTTGGACACGAATCCGTAAAAAGTATTCATGATTCATAAGTAACTAAATATTCATTTCTAAGAACCCCGATCTTCGATAGAATTTAAAGATATACTAGTTTTGTTTTCAATTTTGCTTGGTATGAAATTTGTTAGCCGTGGAATCAAGCTTTGTCAGGGCTTTAATTTCCACGGATTTCGTCCATTATGGTGACTACGTTTGTCATACAAGCCAAAGATCGTTCGGCTGCATTCACTTAAATAGGTACACTGGTACATACTACATTATTATGTATTACATATACATAGTCGCCGAGCCTTATCTCTGCTGTAATGATTACATAACTTATTTGTATTTTCAGTGAATATAAAACCAAATAAAACTAAGCTCATCGTTAGAGACACAAAGCTTTATGAATATAGCATTTTAGAAGACCTTATCATCTCAATCGAATAAATAAGATGAAAAAGAAATTATTTGTGAATGAGTTCACCAGAGACGTATCATCACTATATTTATAACATCAATAACAAACACTTTCTTACAAAGTTTCATCCCCATTTCACCCCCTTAAGTCATCCCTGTTAAAAATATAGATAACATTTTTTATTATGTACTATCCAAATACGAATTTTCACAACTTTAAAAACAAAAGACATAAATAAGTTTTTACCCATTTTCACACCCATAGGGGTTGAACGTCGTAAGAAACCTTTCTCAGTACACCTGTACGTATCAAGAGAAATACACCCTCCAAATTTCAAGTCTCTACGACGGCCAGAGGTTTAGGCTGTGCGTTGTCAGTCAGTCAATTAGTCAGGACTTTGATTCTTATAGTATCACAGACACGATCTGTGATCAAAACGGATCTTGATCATAGATTTATCAAGATATTACTGAACCACGAACAAGCTTTTTATTATAAACTTCCATTATAGTGATGTTTATTTTTTAAATTACCACACAAAATAATGTACATTTGGATTACCATAGCAAGGCGGACTTGAGATTTTGATGGCCACGGCTTGAAAGAAAGGTACCTACAGTGATGACGCCTACCGTCTACCAAGTCACTGCGTAAGTTTATTACTACTGAACTCGGCGTGATAAAATCACGTGATTGTAAAATTTAGATTCAGATTCAGATATTTATTGCCATTCCGTTCAGTACATGGTGTGTTACCGTTAGTTTCGCTTAATGCTTTTTAGAATACGGTTTCGGTAACCAGGTATTATGGTATTGATCTTGCACGTGGACAGCGACTCACTGCCAAGTGAGCCCAGGGGTGAAAACGAAACGGCACGGTGTGGTCCGCGCTGTTGTAAAGAGAATTAGAAGAGGAAATGCTTCCAGCACTCGGGAGTGCATTCCAATAGAGACTCCGGGTGCCTCAGGCACACAAGCTGGCCACCGATAGGGTTTATACTCTATTTCAGATAGCATGGTGCGGATGACACTTCTGATTTGATAGTTCTAAGGATATATGGTACGGATGAAATCGAATCGGCAATTGGCGATTACGAATTATAACAAATAATCGGACACTCCAGATGCAAAGAGAAATCCAACAACACCCACTTGATTTTACTCCAATGCAATGCAGCCAGGTATCTTTTAAAGATTTACCCCGTAACAAAAAAGGTACCCACCTGTAGGCCACGCCAGGCAGGTCCTTCTCGTCCAGGTCGAGCAGCACCACGCCGGTCTCGAGGCAGCGCCGCAGGTTCAGCAGCGAGTGGAACGAGAGGCTCGCGACGTGCGGTCGGCCCCATCGCGCTGACCCTTCTTCCACGTCTTCCTCGTACTTGATCCACCTGGCTGTCTCCTTCCACTCCGCTTCGCCGTCATCGCCAGACAGCAGCTCGTCCAGTTGCACGAACACCTGCATCACGCTCACATCATTCTCTGACGTCATCTTTCTACCGGCTCGTCTCCAAGCCAGTGTCTAAGCCGGCACGCGTCTAGATGTGTCCAGATCTACAGATATCTGCAAACTGTCCAATGTATTCGCACTGCCAAACTAATCTATTTGTTAGTAGATAAACTTTTAAGATTAATATTATTTATCAGATAGGGCCTAAGTAAGAATACCTACCTAAAATGATTAGGAGTGCCAATATTCTCGTGTAAAAAGGTAGATAAAGTTCTTACCGCGTGCGGACTGCGGTCGAAGCGTGACTTGTACGCAACGTCTGACAGTATATGCTGCAGTTTATCACTGTTTTCGCCATCTTTGCGCCCAACGTGTACCGTAGAGCCCTGACAAAAGAAATAAAATTAGTTTCCCAAAAGCGTAATAGTACATTAAGTACTTGATGTATTTATATTGAAAGGGATGTTCTTATGAAGAAGAAGACTTATCAAGAGAGATATGGAGTAATTCTTTTTCTTGAAGCTCAAACTTAGTACATTTGTAAAAAAAAACACATTTTTTTTTCTATATTCATCCCTCGAATTGGTGTTATTGTTGAATTTTTCATGTCTTCGAAACATCCATGACTTAAGTCCAAATATTGGTGTTCATCACACAATCCTCACGATGTCATAATTAAATTCACTAAAGTCAGTCACTGCAAAGCTCAAGCCATGAACCCTGGACGAGGATTATTGTGCCGCTCGTCCTCTATCATTAATTTTACCGATATCGGTGTTTCGCTTAGACAAATTAAACATGTTGTAGCGAGGCGAGTTACGTTACCCTGGGCTGTATGAGATGTCGTCGGAAGGCGCGCGGGTCGTCACTGCGATGCGAGAGCAGCTCTGCGCGGTCAGCCTCCCTCAGCTCCTCGCCGTCGGGGCCGCCGGCGTCGCCGTCCTCTGCGCTCGCGCCGCCGCCTCCGCGTGCGCCCTCTTGTAGCGAGTACTTGCGCGACTTGTGATGCACGTGACGTCTGCATATAAATTGAAAACACTGTCGTTAAAGAAGTTAAGCTTTTGAAGGGAAACGTACAACTCAGTGAAAGTAATAATTTCCAACAGTTAACAGCTTAATTTGTCAACTCTAGATCTTAAAAAGCGCTAAGCACTCCATCAGCCTTTGAATAGTCAATAATGCCAGAAAAGCCTACCCAAGGGCAAGGGCATTTGGTTTTGGCCGTATCCACTACGCTGGCCTAGTTAGGGGTTGTAGCTAGTTAGATTTTTTGCTCCGGACGTACTTATGCAGGTTTCTTCTCGAGTTTTCCTTCAATAATAGATGCCAGTAGTATGAAAATGCTTACATAAAGATCAAATAGGTCATTGGTACGGACCCGTAATTTGAACCTACAACCTCCCGATTTCAAGTCAAGCAGGTTACCAGGGCTTATACTATAACAAGACTTTTTAAAGCCTATAAGCCTTATAGGCTTTAAAAAGTCTCATGGTCAAAAATCGATTATTAGCTTTTTTATTCGTTAATAATTCCAAGTATCTATTCTATTCTAGACCGATTTAGCAATATTTGTTTAAAATATTATCCGTAATAGTCCGATTTAGATTTACAGAGAAAAGAAAAATTATCTGATGTATTTATATTAAATTTTACCATGTTTTAAGAAATTGCAGACTTTTCAGAAATCTACGAAAGTTCAGAATTTTGTTTTTAAATAAAATTGAAATAAGTAGGTACCTGATAATGTGAGTATACGAAATTCTCATCAGTAACACGTATATGACTTATTGTGAACCCCGACAAAGTTTACGAACTCAAATTGCAGAAGTTATATACAGTGAAGACTTACATACAAATCAATCAAATAAATCAGCCGCTTGCATTCAACTCAGCGTAATTTTGTAGCCAAGTTATTATTTATAAAACTAGTTTGCCCTAGTTTGTAGATGGTTTTTATAATTAATGAAACAGACGGCTAACAGCGAACAAGTAGCCAGGCAGCCCACGTAATGGTAAGAGGTCACCGTCGCCTAGACACAGCTGCAAGTACAAATGCATTTTCGAGAGTATAGATTGATCGGCAGCCCTACAATTACAGTACTATCAGAGTTAATTAATACAGCGAGGCTTTCGCGTCTGATATAGCTTACACTTAAGGGCTTCGGATTTTGGTTTTTTTTGTTTCTTTTGAAGTAATCCGCTTGTTTAAATTATAAGCATGCAAAAGCTCTCGGGGAAGGATACATCATATAAACTACTCATAGAATTGTTTTTTCTGTGATTACACTTTCCTAAAGGCTTAGGTAATTTTCCATTTGCAGGTAGCCTAGTGGAACAAATTTCCCATACGGAAGTATGCGTATATTGTAATAACTAGGCCAAAATAACACATGCCTTTACCTACAGAGTTCTATATTTTGTAAATACACAGCACTGGATTAGTTACCACGCCAGGAGAGCAGCAGAGGATACTAATTGGCTTCCAAACATATTATTGTCAAAAAGTCAACGGCAAATGGAAATTTTGATACGATCAGAAAATTATTCTAATTTCCACTTGAAAATTTATTAACTGTGTGACGCAGACCGTAGGTCATGCAGGTATTTTTTAACACGTATATAAGTTCGAGTTAGACCACCAACTCACATCAATAGCCAGAAGACGTCCACTGCAGGACGAATGCCTCTCCTTAATAGGGAGGGGTTGCCATAACACCCACGCTTGGCTGGCGGCTTGGGGATCACATAATGCTCACTACCGTTAACTAAGAGAACGCTGCTGTCCGTTCTCTAGTGGTTCTGGGTGCAGGTTTAGAACATATACGCACCAACTCGCCCTTTGGTAATATACTCGAAGTTAAAGAACGCAGCCTTAGATATCCTAGATAGATTCACTCATATTCACTTTAACCAGGGCTGCGTTAAAATTTGTTATATCAAGCAATAGGAATTACTTTTACGTGCCTGCGTAACTCGGCGTAGCGGGCTAAAGTAGCTACTTAGCGAAAGGAACCACTTCCTCCCCTCAGCGGCACGTAAAATACTCACATACACACCACGTTAAGAAGCCTCAGATCTCATGTTTGTCACTACGAATACATCGTTAATACTGATACGAGCTACTACGAAAACATCACAGATGCATCGTAGTTATAATGGTAATGGTGGTTTATAGCGAGAGTGTACGGTCGATGCACGGTACTAGTGCGCGGTAATAGGGCAATAATTGCTGGTGACACTCGGGCCATACGTCACCGCTTCCTCCTCCGACTACAGAATTGGCCGCGACTAATTGCGAACGACTTAATTGGCACACAGCTCCAGCTCGGGGTGGTTGAAATTCAAACTTATTTAAACTAACTAACGTAGTTTTGCTTCCTTTACCTGCTTTAGTAACGAATTAAACCAGGGAAAGAAAATATAAACTTTTTTTAAGTCTATTAGTTTCAGAGATTCCATTAAAGAACACACACGATGTAGATGCTATAATATTTCATGTTATCTTAGAATATATTTCAATATCGTTACTCATACAAAACAAATACCGAACAAGTGGCGTTGATAATATATATTTCAAAATTGTATGGCGAGCGATATTTTATCTTAATATGAAATATTATAGATCCTCGTCATCTGTGACGGCCTGTAGTGCGGTAATGGCCAGCTCAGCCAGGTCTGAAACTTTTAAGGGTCTCATTTAAAGTTTTCTTTGAAGTTTATTTCTGTTTTTTATTTGTAGATAGAGCAAGACAAAAGTCAAATAAGGTTGAAGTAAGAATGTTTTAACTTCTTAATAGGGCACGGTCGATCTCCTGATCAATTCAAACAGTGACACTGACATGACTATAATTGCAAGTTATGTTGATTCGTTTACGCTAGTTCTGGTGGTTTAGTCTAACTAATTAGACCCAGCAGCACGGACCCAATCGGAGTACGATTTGATGGTAGATAAGAATAAAAACTACAAATCGTGTATACATCAATCTACCATAATATCAGTACAATATTACAACTCTATTCTTTTTTACCAACGTTGTGTAATAATTCGAATTAGTACTTCGAAGTAGTATTATAACGTATTTACGGATGCAATTTTGTAAAAAAAAGTTGGAACAATTGTGATCATGTCTTGAAATCCATAAGTCCTATCAACAGACTTTCAAATACTTTATTGTAGACAATTTAATGGAAATTTTTTGCAATTTTACCTGGTGCAAAGGTTAGCCATTGCTATCCAACGCGGCAACGCGGCCAGCGTTATGGGCACCTTTGCACCTGGTACGATGACTGGTGGGTTATTTATTTAGTTTAAGGCTTTAATATGTGACATTGATATTTGACATTATTACTATTGTATTTTTTATTTCTGATTTAAATTATTATTGTATGTGACTATGTGAATTACAAATAAATGACAAATTGAAAAAAATTTTAATGAAAAAAAAAATTTAATGGATAACATATTGGATTTTGACAGTTTAATCGTAGCTTTAACGATTAACGTTTTCTTTAGAAATCAAGAAACCAAAATTAGGGACACAAAAGAGGGGTGAAAGGGGGAACCATCAGTTCTCAACGTGTTTCTCCTTCTACATTAAAGCACATATATAAAAGCTACTTACAAGCATGCCAAGTTTCATGCTTTCTGCCGGATGGGACCAAATTTCGACTTTTTTCGAGCTAAGAAGCTGGACTAAATAAGCTATGGAGTAAAAGGCAATTTCAAATTATCTCTGTGTGCATAGAAATAAGACACTCACACTTCTAAATCCGACGCAAGGGTTGGAAATTATGCTGCCTTGGAAATGCATTCTATTATATTTTTTTCTCATGTGTGATGTTGACATTACAAAACGTGGTCTTTAATAGAAAAAGTTTGGATAAAAACCAAAGAGCAATATATTTGCTGAATTGCTATACCTAAGCGATATTTATAATACCACTTTTTAACATTTTTTTAAAGTTGTTCATGGCATTTATATTATAAATATAAAATAATTTTGAATACCACTTCTTCAGTAGTTTATAATATGTTTTTGCTTTTCGCTAAATATATACACTACATGTATCTAAAGTGCCTCCTTGTATTGTATACTTACTCGGGTCATAAGTTCTAGTCACATCCTTATATAATTTAAATTACGAAAACTGCTCAGAAATGTTGGATTAATTTTGATTAAGAAACTTTCGCGCCTTTTCAAATAAAAACTATTTTCTTCCAATTATTAATATACTAGAGGTCGCCCGCGACTTCGTCCGCGTTCGGAAGAAATTCGGCCCGCTTTCAAAATTCACCACTTTATATCATCCCGAGCAATTTTTTTAGTCTCCCCCCCCAATTCCTCGAACTCTACCAACTCTACCAACTACCCCCCCCCCCCCCACCCCCAACTTCCCTTACTTTGAATGAACTACCCAAATATCAATTTTCATCACTATAACTTCAAAAACAAAGAACTTTCCATACAACATTCCACCCCCCTTTCCCCCCACTTAAATGGTCCCTGTAAAAAATAATTGAAAACAGTATTTTTTATTTTAAATGAATTATCCAAATCCAAATTATCGTGACTAAAAAACAAAGGACTTTCATACAAACTCCCTTTTTCCCCCCTTTGGGGGTCGAATATCCAAAAATCCACTCCGTATCGAGACGAATACACCCTCCAAATTTCAAGTCTGTGCGGTTTGGGCTGTGCGTTGTCTGTCAGTCAGTCAGTCAGTCAGTCAGTCAGTCAGGACAGAGCCTTTTATTATATTAGATGGAGTGGACGCAAAAGGAAGACAAAGTCGCGGTTATTGCGCTGAACCGCTGCGCTTACAGAGATTTTTAAAATCACTACAAAATTAAAAAATAACGTAGCGTATAAGTAGTGCGTTTTCTCACGAGACGATACACGACACCGTACTTAAATAACGGTGACGATAACTAGCGCCATACAATTCTGTAGACCGTTTTCTCAAACAACGACACGCGACACTGCACGACATACGTTTTGCGGACGATTTTCGGCTATATCGTCGGTGCCGAAGAATCTGACGTTTTTTTTTATTGGCACGATATAACGGCTATGGGAACAAGTATGACCTTGCTCACGATGTCGTGCACAACCACGACACTTCATTCGGCACTTGTTTTTTTACCAAACCTGCTATGCAGTACTGTCGTGTCGTCTCTTGACAAAACGTACCACGACACGAGGTTTTTAACGTGTCGTCTGTCGTGTGTCGTGGCCGTTAATTGTGTCGTGCAGTGGTTCGTGAGAAAACGTGCTTAGGTTATTTACCGTGCTATCAAACAATTCAGTGAAGATTCGAGCTTCAAATACCGCAGAAGGAACGATAGACCTCGTACGGTTAGGACACCAGCGGTCATCAAAGCAGTGAGTGCGAGAATACAACGAAATCTCGACTGCAAGAAAAAATATCAGCCCTTAAGTAAAGCAGAAATATCAAAAGGTCAAAGGAGGAAATATTCTTAATGAGCGTCTGACAAACTTATGCCTCGAGGGATCCCGCTTTGTAAGGCGGTACGCGGAAAAGAAATACTGTGAGATCCTTTTATCAGATGAAATCATTTTTAACGGCGAGGAAAACTACAACAAGCAGAATGATGAAGTATGTATGCCCACACTGAAGAAGTGAGCCGGACTATCCCGAAGATCCAGCATAATCATATCATATCATATATTCAGGTTAAATGAGGTGTTTTTCTGTGAGAAAGGTACTAAAACTAGTACTGTTGTGTATCAAAATATTGTACTTGCAAACGTTGTGGAACTTCTTTCTCAATAAGTACTTTAAAAAAAACAACCGACCTCAATTTCTATTACCTAGACGACATCTTGTTCCAGTTATTTTGAATTTAAAAAAGCAAACTACAAAACCGAATTCGATAAAAAATATGTGGGACCACCTCAGAAGTATGACCTACCCAACAAAATAAATAATCATCAGAATCAATTAATAATTGGTAGAGTATTACTCGATTATTCAAAGAAAACAAACGAACTGACATTGGGCGCCAGCTCATCGAGCAGCAAGCACGCAAAACTGGCTGACCACCCGAGGAGTCGACGTCATCAAACGTGAAGAATGACCCTCCGCCAGCCCTGACTTACAAAATACGGCTACACTTGAAGAGAAAGCCTGCACTACACCTGACCTGAATTAGGAGTCTCTTAAAGCATCCCTGATTAAAGCATTTGCTGATATAGACACGAACTGTATGTGACTAACGTCAGATGTTGAGGGATTGTATTCAAAATGAGGGAGGGGATTTTGAATAGTTCAGATACAAATTTATTTACTACATTTGATTCCATATCTAAATTTTAACAAAAATCAGAAGTTGTACAAATTAATTAATTATATGTTTGTGACAGAATTTATGAACTGAATTTAAGTATAGTTTTTAACTAAAGCCGCAGGCAGCTATTAAAGAACCTCTTAGGATTTTAGAAAATATAATATTTTTTAGTTTGTTTGTGCTTTAGACCGCGTTCGCCGTAAGTGTAAGAGATACCTAGATATAAAAATAACAACTCTTAGGACGTCTATTATATGTACTTATGTGCTTTATCGCGCATCTAATAATCTTACCGACAAGATAGAGACTTACGAGAGACTGGAATCAAATGCGCTCCAAATTATAATTAGAAACTAAACCATTCTGAGTTCTGATGAGTTTATGTTGCGGAGACGCCACTAGTGTCAGCACAAACATGCACGTATCTATGTATATGATGTATCTACGTATCTATGTATGACGCTGAATGTGGAACGTGTTATAAACGGCATGAAATCAAATAAATCTCCCATTTCCACTCACGGCCTCTTGACGTTCAACAGAGTGCAGCCAGATAAGTACCTTTATTTTTAACCTATATCGCTAATATCTCGGAAACGGACACGGTTACAGGATAAGACGTACTGTAACGTTTAGTCGTTGTGTTATTGTGCTCTATCGATTTGTAAAGGTTACAACTTCCGCCGCGAGTAATAACATGATATTGAACAAATAAGTGGGTTTTCCTTCGCTTATATATCGGAAAAGGAAACAAATATAGAAGTGCTGGAACTGTGTCCTGGAATATTTACATTTATTTTAGTTATCGCATGGTTATGCTCTATCGATTTGTAAAGGTATTCTACTAGGCTACGTGATCAGGGAAAAGTCATTAGCACTTTGTTTATTTTAATTCACAGACACTGTGTACACACAAAACATAGTCAAAAAGTGTACGAATAAAAAGTCTTCAAAATCACGGTAACTATTGGCAAAGATAATATATATATAGGTCGATAGTTTTTATAGATTTTGAGGAAATTTGTTGTGACATAAAATATTATACACAAACTTTTATCTCAATTGCTGATTGCTTTTCAGCAATTGGGTATGAACGCCAAAAAATTAAGCCCAATGATGAAAGGTGACGTTGGAAATTTTTGAGTTCGTCTAATCTATTAATAGGTAGTTTTTTGCGTTTGTCCAGTTTTTTTACTTGTCTGAGGGCAATGTTTTCATATCACTTATAGCAATCTACAGTAAAGTTTTTATACTCGTAGGAGTGACCAAGTCAAGATATCTCTAAATACATTTTTTTCCACTTGACTATTAGGGTTCACAGTTCGCGTTCGTTGGTGAAGGTTTCCAAGTTTTCTTGTATAATTTTGTTGAAATTCTGATAAATTATTATTGTTACCTACGTTACGTAATTGTTTTTTTTTTGTTGATAGTAATTGTTATTTTTATTGATAGTAATTAATTAATCAATTGACAAGGTGGACTTACTAATTTCCGTGGAATAACGAAAATATGAGAAAAACTATGGGGAAGTACTTTGTTATACAAACAATAACCACAAAAAAAAACTGGTTACTTTTTATTTTTTTACTTTGCTGTATTCGTACAAAATCTTCAGAACCACAGACAAGATAGTGAAACTGATCAGGGCCATGTCTCTTCATTGTCATCGAACGCCTGTGATGACAATCACTTATTTTTCATGTATTATGTACGGAACCGCACGATACACATGAGAAATATTTTTGTTTTTTTTTCAAGTAGATACCTTTTTATTCAAATTAATTTGATTCGAATATATCAAAGTACTAAATGATTGACATTTAAGTAGGTAAACTAGTGAGTTCTTTAAACACGCGTTCATAGAGAGTGCCACCACTGAGCCAAAATCTGCAAAACGAGAATCGTCTCGATTATATCTGGAAAACGAGATACGCAGGTAAAACCTATCTCTGTACCAACTTCGTAAGTTACAGGTACACTGTATAGGTTCCAGGACAAAGACTGAGCCGATCAAGTTAAAAGAGCGAGCGGGTTTTCAAAAACTCGAAGTGAGAAAAACCTTCCTCACATTGACGCGGCCTGCGGCAGCGGCCTCCAATGCGGCCGGTTAGTATCGCGGGTAGGCCAAACATCTGCAATTTGTGGTGGCGAGTATGGCAATAAAGAGTAAAGCTTGCTCCACTCAGGCACGGTGCGGTAGCGGCTAAATTCCCAGTCGCCAGTAAGGCCGCAGCTACCGGTCTCGTGAGTGAGGAGCGAGTTTGTTTGCAAGAGTTATTAGATGTGAGGTGCGCTCGCTTCGCTAGTTTTCGCTGTTTGTGTGTGGTTTCGCTGGTGCGGCTCAGAGACACGAGTGTAGAAGACGGGCATGGCTGCGCCGGCGCTCGCGATGCACCCCACGCATCGCTCTCTACTCGCGTGCTAGCACTACCTACCGCCAACGCGACGCCCGGGACAATGCCAATGTCAAGTGAACAACTATTCTTGGCGCGAATCGATCCCAGGTGTCACTTCCGCGAGCACACTCGTCTCATACGCGTCGTTGTCTGTGTGGTATGTGATTTGTATGTGTTTACGATAATGTAGATGTTAGTTTTTCGTGCTTATATATTTTTATATTTTAACGATCTCTAAATAATAATTGGTTTCATACGTTTTCTCATAGCATAAACTCAAGCCCACCGACCAACTAACTGCTGGTAAACAGCAACTGATTGTAAGCGCAAAAACCATGTGTACCTATTAGCGAAGTAGTAAAGTTAAGCGGTTGGCAATCTCATAAACCTTCATATTGTTATCTTTTATTGCACTTTATCTCTTGACGGAAGAGAGAGAGAAAAGAAGAGAAAATAAAACGTAAAATAAGAATAGGTATCTATGATAGATTATACATGTTGCAGTCAAAACTCTTAATCAGTCATAAGTACTTTTAACTGAAAATAACTGGCAAAAGTAATTTTGACTGAAAATCATTAGTTTGATTACAAATTTGCGGTTATTTCTTTTGATGTTCACTGTCACCGAGTACTATCTAGTAGTAGTATCTTGAAATCACAGAAAAGCGTACTTCTTTCTCTCTTCGGTGCTTGAAATTGTAGTGTGTAATCTCTGTACCTACTATTGTCGAAAGCGTACGGTCAAAATTGTTTACTGACTTAGAGTGCTTTTGATTGGTTAAGAGTTTTGACTGCAACATACATTATACTTAGTAGAACACCTGAACGAAATTAGGCATCGCAGAAAAAAATGCCCCTGGCACAGCCAACTAAACTAATACAAGTACCACGGGCAGAGAGCGATATTATCTACTTATGTATTTAGTGTTAATTATGTAAACGGACATTATAGATACTTAACATCTTATCAATGTTACTTCAAATCCGAAAATTAAGAAAATACTGAGAAGTGTTAGCCATCAAACGCAAGTCTGAATATCATACTAAAAGTCCCTGTACAAAAATAATCAAAAAATGCCAGGTCCAATCAAGTGTGATACATTTATGAGAACACTAACCACAAAATAGTTTATGTCGAAGAAAAAATTTCATTCTTAAAGTGTATCGGTTTATATAACGTCGGTCACGTACGCCCGGTCTGTAGTGGACGTAGAAGGTACATCATTTACTCGTCACATGTGTCACAAAACAGTGCACTGCTGACGACAAGCGGCGTACGAAAACAGATCACTCAACGGTATTCCGAACTGATTTATATTCACCACATTGTTCCATGTTTACAGGTCTAATACTTACACGTGAAACGTGGCTGACAATCATCATCATCGCCCGGAGGCGTCCACTGCTGAACGAAGGCCTCACCCTTAGACCGCCTCACAGTACGACAACCTGCCATTTGCATCCACCGGTAGCCCGCGACTTTTACAATGTCGTCGGTCCACCTAGTGGGAAGCCTTCCTACGCCTTCTTCCGGTTCGCGGTCGCAACTCAATAACATTTCTTAACCTATCGGTTATCAGTTCTTAGAGCGATGTGGCCTGCCCATTGCCACTTCAACTTGCAAACCCTGCGAGCTATGTCGGTGACTTTGGTTCTTTGATGAATATCCTCGTTGACCGTAAGGCATAAACCCCCGAGATGTTGGCATGTTTCAAGGTATCCTGGCTGCATCCACATGTGAGGCAGCGAAGGACTTGTATGCCAGTGTCTCGGACATAAAGGCTCAGCGTAAAGACGACAGCCCCTTTTGATTTTTGACACTATGTATAAAAAATGCAAAACGTGTCTGGCAAAATCGTATAAAGCCCCAAAAGAAAATCAGATTAAAAATACTTAATATAAAAAAAGCCAATTTAGCACAGAGTTTTCTTCCCGTTTCTCTCACTTTCGATGAGTTTTCATGAGCCAATCAAAAATCGGTCGATTACTCACGCATTCCTTTCGGTGCGTCGTTCGTCGTCGGCGTCTTCTACCTGCGGCTCCGTGCGCGCGCCGTCAAACTGCACGTGACGGTCCTCAGTGGCTGGCGCAGGCACCTGGCGAAAGAAGCACAAGTCACATCTCATGAAAAAATTGAGGGAGCGAGACTATGCGAAAAGCAACCGATGGCAGGGAAAGCGTGAATCCCGAGATCGTGCCGTGTGATTTCTTTAGGAGAGGCGTAAGTAGGTACGTCTAGCGACAAAAACTAAATAGATTGATGATCATCCTCCACTTTAAATTAAGATCTATGTTCGCGGTACCATGGTAACCGTTTCTTAGAGTATCAAAAACGAACGAGAGATATAGAGATAATAATCTGACTTGCGCGAGTTTGAGTGTACCACAATCTTGAACGCAAATCTCTGGCCCGTAGCTTCTCTATGGTAAACCTTAAGCGGTTTCCCATCCATTTAAGAGTTTTAATGAAGAAAATATTTATTTTAACTATAGCATATCAAAATATTTTAACTAGGAGTTTAAATGACGATGACTTTACGGAGTAGAAAACGAGAGTGAATGTCGGGAAAAAATTATAGCCAGTGTCACTCGGGATTAGGTAAGGATTCTAACGATGCCACATATGTATCGGCATCGTGGCATGTGCAAATCTGTTCAGGCTTTTAGAAGTTATGGTGGAATAAAGAAAATCACATTTATACAAACATGAACCCTGAAAACATATACTGCTTTTTTTAGGCAGACGTATAAAAAGAATAAAAATTACCTACTAAACAAAATTAGAAACAATTATATGGCTGTAAATTCTTGATTTTCTTTCAACTTTAACGGACCGGGTAGACTGACGTATCTGATATTTAATTTCAACTTGATATCTCCATGCATTCTTGAGAATAAGGGGGCCACAACTAAGAGACAGACAGACGGACAATGAAGTTATCTTATGAGGGTTATTTTTCCTTTTATGGTGAGGAACCCTAAAACGACTATAGTTAAAAATAGGCCTTTATCGTTAACGAGCCTTTTCAATAGAGTAGCGAACTCATTATGTAGCGAACTCGTCGAAACCAACCAAGATCCGAAACTCTAAGGTTTTTCTCGTAGCTATTGATGAATTCCGCTATTCATCTTCTAACTCTGTCGTGTGATCAGGTTATGGTACCAAATTGTATTTATTTATTTAAGAACACCAACAACATGTACGGCTAGATGACTTTTTTTTATTGTCCTATTAAAATGTGGCCCATAAATATAGCTGATTAATGAAAAGAAAATGAAAACCTGATCAAAAATAAGCAACTTATGCATTTTAATATCATGCTAGACAGAGAGGCAAAACAGCAAATCGTAACGTCACTTCTCTGTACGCCATATAAATTATATTCTGACAATTAAGGCATGAAGTCATTTTTTGTTTTGTGGGAAAGGGACAGAGTTGTCTCTAGCAAAATTTTTAAACGATCATATATATGAACATTATTAACCGGTTTAAATTATTTTTTCAATAAATATACTATATTTACTTAAATTCTTTATCAAAGCTTTTGGTTTCAACGATATAAACATCAATCATCTACGCTAATAAGGTAGATGACTGATGTTTACACTACATTACTACATTATATTACATTATTACTGGTGTAGACTACATTTTAGTATAGTTTAAAATAGCGAGTCAAAGTAAGATTGCTAGTTAATTAAGTTACAATATAACATGCCAATAATTAGGCGACGACCTCACGTGGCTCACGTTTTGTCGTGTCGTGGCGAGTCGTAAAACAACTCCGGACCTAAGTGGGCCGCTGCAGGAGTAGCCTGGTCAAGTGGGGATACTTTTAGTTGGGCGCCGAGAGAGCCCAATGCTCCTGCGAAGCCCCTGCGCAGACCATGTGGCACCTTCTGTTGTGCAGAAGGGGGGGGGGGGGGGGTTGGTAGAGTCGATAGAGTCGATAGAGTCGGTAGAGTTCAGGGAGTTGGGGGGGGGGGGGGGCTAAAACAATTGCTCGGGATGATTTAAAGTGGTGAATATTGGGAGCGGGAATTTCTTCCGTACGCGGACGAATTCGCGGGCGACCGCTAATCTAATATAATAAAAGGCTCTGTCCTGACTGACTGACTGACTGACTGACAGACAAAGCAGAGCCTAAACCACTGCTCGTACTTGAAATTTGGAGGGTGTATTCGTTTTGATGCGTAGGGGTGTACTAAGAAAGGATTAAGAAGAAAGGGGGGGAAATATATTTATACTTTTACTCCCGAAAATTTGGATTTGGATAATCCATTTAAAATAAAAAAATGCTGTTTTAATTATATTTTTGACAGGGTTGGTTTAAGGGGGGGAGGGGGGGGGGGGGGGGGGGGTGAATGTTGTATGCTAAGTTATTTGTTTTTGAAGTTATAGTGATGTAATTTATATTTGGGTAGTTTATTTAAGGGGGGTTAAAAAAAATGCTTAGGATGATTTAAAGTTGTGCATTTTGGGAGCGGGCCGGATTTCTTCCGTACGCGGACGGAGTCGCGGGGGACCTCTAGTGTATGTAGGTATATCATTCATAGTTATTGGATCATCGACTCGAAGAAGAAGAATGTCAATAATTTAGCAGATATATACGCTTTAGTGAATTAAATGACAATTGAGCACGGATAGACGATGACGATTTGAACTTGGCCGCGCCACCCACGAAAAAGTCCACAGCGTCGCCTTGGAGAAAGAGTTAAATTTAAATTCCCTTAGTCTGTTCATGGAGGCATTTTTATTAAAAATAATTATATTGCTTTGGTACATATTTAAACCTTTAACTGAAACGTTTTCGATCGATACGATAATAACAGTGCTATTCGTACTAGGAGTGCATGGGTCCGCCCGTATCCGATTCACTTATTTTCTTCCGTAGTTAGAACGCAATTTTTTAAAGACAAGCAAGACGATTCTTCTGATGGTAAGTCATATCCGCCGCCTTGTGCATTTCTGACCCGACAACGACTTTTATCTATTTTCATAATTTCTATTTCAAAATTTTATATTTATAGGAAGCGTTTTCGTTATTCGCCCGATCTGAATAGATTCCTTATCCGTCGTTGAGTTTGTTGGCTTCCTTCCAATTTCTCATAGGAAAATTATAATAGGTACAACGTTCCCTAGGAATTTATATCTATTACATTGGCATGCCGCGTAGACTTGACAAAATACAATTACTAGCGTCCGAACTCAAGCGTCTTTGAATTTTTTAAATCGCATCAATGACGGATAAGGTTAAATTTTTAAGAAAAAAAAATCTAGGTTTGGCTATGTTTTTGATCACAACTCACCTGATGTTAAGTGACGGTGTGGTCGTAAATAGTAAACACTTCATAGAAACTGGCTCTCAAGTGAGGTTGCCAGAACTCCCCGTTAAGTGCTTGGCGGCAGATTTTCAAATTGAGAGTGATGGCCTGCCAGTCTAGCTATCACTCTCAAAAATGGTTTATTTCTAAATTTTGACAAAGATTCTTATGTTTCACAAAATCAATATACCTACACGATGAATGACAGATCAGTAACGTTTAGGCCGGACGCATATTATAAGAAATTTCTAATAGAACATTTCTCGCGCGCGCCGCCAGACCGATCGTCATACACCACGCCACCACAATAACAGGTACGAACGAGACGGTCGTCACGAGAAATTTCTTACGGTGTGCCGGACCTAGTTCAAAATGTATGCACGGAATGCCTTCCGGCACGCGCGAGTTTTCTTTCTATTAGGAAATTTCTCATAATGTGCAGCTGGCCTTAAAGTTAAACTACACAACAAAAATGGACATATCAATACAATATTATCTAAACACCGCATGCCCGCACCGACCCGCCTCGACTACTAGTAAAGCATTCAAATCTGAGCCTTATGTCAATCACAAACACACTTCTTATATCACTTCTCAAGCAAAATCTTCAAATTACACTCTACCGAAACATTAGATAACTTTTAAAACAAATAAAAAATACCTCATATGGAATCATTTGTATCTTACAAATGATTCCGAAAGTGATGCAAGAAGCTTTATCCGGTACAGGAGAAGAACCAATAGCATGTTACTTCTCTGAAGAAAGATGAAGAACTGACGCTAGCGATGCCATCCAAATAGGTAGTGAGGCAGGCCAGGATCAAGCTTGACATATTGATTGTGAATTAACAAGCATGGTGGGTGGCAGCGAGGAATATCGCCGCCTAGCGCCTCGCTCGCCGCCTTACCGCGCGCCCGAGCTTTGCGTGGCCTTAACCTACAGACTACCGCCACAGTATAATATTTACGTAGTATACGTTAAGTAGGGATTGTTTAGTCTGTGACTCGATTCCTTTCGTTGCGCAGCAAAAGAATGCCTAGTTCTATGCATCGTACGACAAGTTAAGGCAATGTCAGCCCGTCAGACCAAATGTAGGTTAGGTGCTAGGATGGATACTTATCCATGAGAGGCTTTTTGGTACATAATACTTTCGGGTGGCACATTGTAACTACAGACACAGAAAGTATGTAGGAGGAGCTATCTATAATTTAACATAAATAATTATAAATGTAGGTTTATCCAGCGACAATGATAAAATGAATGGATGGGAAATACGCGCACGGATTTTGAAGACTATATGTTGAGCGCCGGCTCTCCTCTCGCGTCAGTCATACTCTGTCTTTGCGACATGCGAGCCGTACGATACGCCAATACAAACTTCTAATACATGTACATGTGTTCTCTTTTTGTCATGCAGTAATTAGATTTGCTATCTCTATTATCCGGCAAATGTAATAAGTATACTTTTAGCTAGGTATGCTTGATTGTGTTGACTTATTAATTTTGTACGATTTGCAAGCGCTCGGCCCGTCCAGTCCATTATCACTGTCGTTGGGTTTATCAGTATTTTTTCATGAACACCACGTCATAGCTTTGATTGTTCTAAAATATATAAAATCATTATAAATCAGCTGCAGTGCCTACACAAACGTTCTTTACAAATATCATTAAGACATGGTATCATGGACGTAAAACAGGGTTAGTTCTAATCAGTTAGCATACTTTTAAGGGCATACTCTGTACATCAAAACAAACAACTTTTACTTTGGGGGCAACATTGAAATCGCCAAAAAAATATCAGCTGTTCCATACAAAAAGTTCATCGACCTTGGGAAAAATGTATGGAACAGCTGTTCTTTTACGATTTCTGTGTTGGCCCCATAATAAAAGTTGTTTGTTTTGATGTACAGAATAGGCCCTTAAAAGGATGCTAACTGATTAGAACTAACCCTGTATAACGAAACGTTTTAATTCCAGTTTCCGTGTGAAAACCGCTAGACAGCGGAACGTGCTAGAGCCAAAATGTGCCAAAAATGCTTGTGGTGATTAATTTAACAACCTTCTTTGAGGAAGGACCGCGCTACTCAAATAAGAGCCAGCAAAGTCGTATGGAATTTCATTGCTGGTGAGTTTTAGCCGCCAGCAATTTCCTTTATTAAATATTATTTAGTTATTGTCGAGTTTTGTTTCTAAAATAATCAGGCGCAAAAACTCGCATTGTTTGAGTACAGCACTACACAAGCCTTGGTCCGCAATAACTGCACTGCTGGCCCCGCTAACCTCGAGCTAAGCTTTGCTACGCTTTCGTCTTCAAGCTTGGTCATCACTGCAGCCCTTGCTGTCCGCGCTATAATGCCTCAATCTTCAGTCTCGACATTAATTCCAGCTTGTCCAGGGCTCCAATGCTGACCGCACTGTGATTGCCTGGACCTACGCTACGCTACACTATACGCTGCACTTTCGGTCATTATTATCGCTGCCAGCAATTCAGTAATTACAGACCGCGACAGTAATTTACTAAAACGCAGGTCAATAGAAAAAAACAGTGGTCACCTGTTGCTCCGGTAAGCCCACAAGCGTAGCGCGCGCGGCTGCAGCTATACGCTGCGCGTCAGTCATCGGACCTTCTGCAACAACATAATAATATTGAATTGTATATTCTGGTATACATTATTTGGACCTGGGTACGTCCTAAATCTGCATCCAGAACCACCGAAGGACGGCGAGCCGTATGATAAGCGTGGGGATTATGGGTCTTCATGTATGGGGATGTACTAAGAAAGAATTTTACGAAATTCAACCCCTAAAGGGGTGAAAATTCGTGTTTTTTTTGTATTAATATCCTGTTTTTGAAGTTATAGTGATGGAAAAAATAGGTAGGTATTTGGATAGTTCATTTAAAATAAAATATGGTGTTTTCCTTATTTTGTTATGTCTTAGGGGAGTGAAAGGAAGGATAAAACTTTGTATGGAAAGTTCTCTGTAAGGGATGAAAATGGAAAGGTAAAATAGAAGTAAATAACCCAGCGATAAGGATGATATTCAGGCTCGGGGCAAATGTCTTCTGTCTGTGGACGGAGTCGCAGAGAGACCTCTAGTATTGCTTCTACTTAATTCGTTGGACAGTCTCAGTTTATTCCTAGATTTAACCTTAGTTTCCCTACGCGTGCAGCCGTGCGTTAGCGTGACGTCATGCGTCATTTAAACTATTATCTACCTTGTAGGTACCTTGCTTCCCCCAACGTCTGTAGCCCCGCAGGCGCGTCGCGCACGTCGTTCCACATTATAGTCATGGTAGACCGTTAGGGAAAAGTCACGTCTCACATTGTGAGTTCGTTTAGACAGGCTAGCTGTTTGTCCAAAACTCACCTGATTTTTTGTGACCTACATTTTTTGATTAGAGAGAATGGGAATCTGCGAGTCTAGTCCAGGTCAGCGTGGTGAAATACTGCTCAATGACTCTTCGAGGATTGGACTTTGTACAGCAAGCTAATCCGTTGTCATACCTGTATATGGCGGCGGCGGCGCGGCGTGGTCGCGGCGCGGCTCGGCCGCCGGCGCGGGGGGTGAGGGGCCAGCGCCCTCGCCCCACACCACCCGGTCCATCTCCTCATCCAGCTGCACTTCATCCTCACCCGCCACCTGCACAAAACATTCATTTGTCATTTAGACACAAACATAAACACAAGGTTACTGGTGACACGAGTAGGTACGCTCTTCTGACGAAAAAGATAACGCCTGCGCTTAGAAGCGGTGCCCAGTTCTTTGAGTAACAGAACAAAGTTTAGAACGCCACTGCAACTGCTTAGAATATTATGTGATACATACTGATAAATAATTTCTTGATAGGCATGAAGTGCAATCTCATTCTAATAGAAATGTTTACTCTCAATTTAAAAAGGTAGGTACTAGTAAACATTATGTGCGTACTGGGTCGAATGGAAAAACTGGACTTCATAATTTGTGTTGTATTAAAAGTTCTAGGACGTGTTGTTATCGTGTTTCTTGTGTTTGTCTTAGCTCGCGTTTCGATACTTGTCTTTATTCCGGAGATGGTTGTGTAAAAAAAGAATCCTTTTCCTAGTTCCAGTTCAGCCAAGAGACGTCCACTGCTGAGCGAAGGCCTCCCCCCTTGGGAGGCGACTTGGGTATCGCAAAATGCTCACGTCAGTTTGTCGAAAAGACGTTGCTCTGCTGCCCGTCCTCCGGTGGTTTTAGATGCAGTTTTAGGACATACCCTCTGTTATATTAACTTTACTATCTATCCACCAAAAGTAAATAGATTAGAACTATTTGTTTAGAAAATATTCTGTGTCAGTTATAATCGCGCTCATATGTTACGCTTTTTCGTGTTTTTAACCTACCTAGAGTTATTAGCCCTAGCTTTAAGCTAAGCCAAAAACATCAATCATGTTTGTTACTCAAATTGTTTTTTGTTTTTTGTACCAATAGATATGTAACGAAAAAGTAAAGAAATTCAGAGTCACGCAACGGGCAATGGAAAGAGCTATGCTCGGAGTTACTTTGCGCGTTAGAATCCAGAACGAGGATATTCGCCAAAGAACCAAAGTTACCGACATAGCCCGCAAGGTTTTCAAGTTAAAGTGGCAATGGGCAGGCCACATCGCTCGTAGAACTGACAACCGATGGGGAAGAACGGTTCTTGAGTGGCGACCGCGACCCGGAAGACGCAGCGTAGGAAGGCCTCCCACTAGGTGGACCGACGACATTGTAAAAGCCGCGGGCAACCGGTGGATGCAAATGGCAGGTTGTCGTACAGTGTGGCGGTCTAAGGGGGAGGCCTTCGGTCAGCAGTGGACGTCTCCGGGCTGATGGTGAGATATGTAACAATGATTTCACGTCATAAAATCAATTGAAACTACATACACTTATAAATGTAGCCTTTCAGGCAACATAAATAAATAGTTACTCTTATTATACAAGAAGGAATATACCTATTCATGTTTAATTACTCTTCTGAAAAGTAGGCATTTTTGAGTTAATATCATTTGACATATGAGGTACAATCTTTGTCCTGCAAAGGATTGTAGATTCTCTTGACCTTAATAGTTAAGACTTATGTACACGTGTGTATGTAGGCATAATAGGTACTGATATTTTATTGACATCTATTCATAAAAGTATTTAGCAAAAGTAAAAGTTAAAAGTAAAAACGGACTCTTACGAAACTTAGAAACGATTATCAGGCCCTTAGAAAATAGAAAAAAGTAGCCTTTCTAATTACCAACATAACACACTTGCATCATAATGTACTATTATTTTATTTATTTACTAGAGGTCCCCCGCGACTTCGTCCGCGTGCGGAAGAAATACGGACCGCTCACAAAATTCTCCACTTTAAATCATTCCGAGCAAACTCTACCAACTCTACCGATTCTACCGACTCTACCGACTCTACCGACTCGACCGACTCTACCAACTTCCCTTTGAATGAACTACCCAAACATAAATATTCATTACTATAACTTCAAAAAGAAAAAACTTTCTATACAACATTCCCACCAAAACTATCCAAATCCAAATTTTTGTGACTAAAAGTCCAAAAACAAAGGACTTTCATACAAACTTCTTAAGCTTACACGCAAATGAATTTAAAAGAAAGCTAAAGTAATTCTTTGAACTTTAATCCTTTTTGTTCACAAAATGAATTTATGAAAATGCAGCTTATAGATTCTTCGTTTTCTTATAAATTAGTGACCAGAGTTTAATAATGTGTGAACTGACATAAGGTTAACAATAACAATTTTCGTTGAAGTCGCATAATCCTATTAATAACTGAACGCCAAAGCTTAAAAAAAACTATCTATTGAAAATAATAGGGATTATCGATAACTAAGCATATTTTTATAGGTCATATTTTTTTCCAATGTTGGAAAGAGGATGTTGGCGTTACAGGCCCGCTAGTGTTTGTCGAGTATTGAAAAAAAGGTTAACGATACCTGACTGAATTAATAGTAGATTATGCACCAAGGCGATAAAGCAGTGTCTTACGTCACGGGCGGCATAATGGACCCTGAGCGTAACGAGAGAGACTAGAGTATTTATGTTGAGTCCTGAGTGAAGGGAGGGGTTCAAGCCGCCCAAGACAAAGACAGGCTTTATCCCAGATGTGTTAACTCTAGTTTTTTTGCCCTCTGCGAGACAATACAATCCCAGTCGCGCCTTTTCACCAATTCGATTTTCGAATAAAAAAAATTACAATGTCCATCTCGGGATCGGCAAATCCACATCGTATATTATGTGCTAAGAGTTTTCATACGAATATTAACGCTCCAAATTCAAATCACATTATAGCCCTTGAGATATAGTGCTGTATGAAAATCCTTTGGGATATAATGCCTTGCTTTACGTTGAGATTGCGTAATATGTTATTGGACTTTGACGAGCAGATAGTACCTATGAAATAGTAGATATTGCACCTTGAGAGTAACGAGGGAGTCTAGAGTTAATCCCGAGCGTAGCGAGGGAGTTATAATATAGAGTCCTGAGTCAGCGAGGGGTTCAAACTGCCCAAGACGAAAACAGGCTTTATTCCAGAGGAGCATACTCTACCTTTCACACCTTCTGCGAGACAATAAAAAGTCAGGACTCCAAATTCACTGACTATCACAGGACCAAACACCGTCTTTTGTTTCACATTATTTGTAAACGCACCTTTTTTTTTTGAGTTCTGATTATGGTGGCCAGTTCGATTTTCGAACAAACCTTTTTGCAATGCCATATGGCCCTTGGAGGATCTAGCTCTCTCTCTATATATAATCAAAGCATATGGCCATTTTTTTCTGTTAAGGTTTTTCCACGATTTTCCACACGAATTTAACGTTCCAAATTCAAATCGAGCAGGTGGTGTAAAAAGATCTTTTAATTCCGCATACATGAACCAAAAAATACACAAAAAAATTTAATACTGGCTTTCGCAGAACTGTGGAACAACGCCGAAAAGAGCTCATTGTGAACAACTTTTACATTAGTACCGGCCCTGAAATCGCGAAAGAAAATGTTGCGGCGAAAGAACTGTTCTATGGAAATATTTAACTCACCCTCAACAATTATGTAAGGCACAGTACGCAATATCAGGTTTGATTATAGTAATATTTCATTTATTCCCATAATAATACATTTCTTTTTTCTTTTTTCCAAAGTAATCCAAAATGACGTGTCAACTTAATTACAAGATTAACAAATATACAAAGTTAGTACAATAATACATATGGATTAAATAATTTCGAGTACAAGCGACTGTAAAGAGGCCTTGTCAAAACTTAAATTCTAGTTTATGTTTATTATTTACTGGTTTTATTTATTTATAGTATTTAATACATACAAGTTGACGTATTATGACTTCTTTGCGGCTTAGTTCTTCCGTTCCGTGTATATATTATATAGGTACCCTGTATTTCACAGGCTTGCCAAGCTTGCTACGCTTACCTAGCGCTGGCTTACAAATTTTCTGTAGAGGTATGTGTGCCAAATTTTAGCGCGATAATTGGGGTGATATCGCGATATAATTATAGATATGAAAGGACCGTCACACTTACATGTGAATAAAATTAATTTATTTTACTCTAATTAATTTATTTTATTTATTTTTAACATCAGTAAGGTTATTTAACTACCAGGCGCTGGTCTCCGCACTAGGATTCCCATTATTACCCGACTACCCAAATAATACGCTTTTTAAACAAAAAATACAACCGACTTCAACTTCGAATACCTGGATGATGGATGATGTCATCCAGGTATTCGAAGTTGAAGTCGGTTGTATTTTTTTTATAAGCGTATTATTGTAATATATTATCGACATGCGTGTAGTACCGATCTATGTTAATTCATACAGTAATTTATTTTCCTAAGAACGACTTGACGAACGCTCGCTCGGATATAGGGCTCTACCAACCAAATTATAAGTCAATGCCATCCAATTATAAATGAGTGGCTCAGAGGAGGCTTCTAAAATGACCTTGCGCCAACACTCTCTGGTTTAGATCGCAATATCTCTATGGGTCTTACTAAGTTTAATTTATCATGGCTTTTTACGTACCAAGTTATACTTATTTAATTACAATATAAGTTATAATTGCCTGACTGCACAATAGTAATACTATCGCATGATTAATGATCGGGATGATCGTATGTTTATATTTTCAAAACGTGTCGAAGTAACAACAAATAAAGCAAAAAGTTTTCACAAAAACTAAATGGATATTTTTTGCAGATTTGTGGCTTAATCACAAAACCTTAATTAGATAAACGCTACGGCAGATAATTAGTTAATCGGACAGGCAAAGTAACTAGAGTGAAAAAGTACATAATATTATGTTTAGTAAATTTTACTAAACGACACTACTTTTAACGAATAAAATCATTTTGTCAGTAACAGAATACAAACTAATAACTTCCTGAATACTTAATTTCCTATTTTCTACTACACCTTCAGTTTCTACTGAATTCTTAATTTTGCGAGCTTCTAAAAGTATGGAGAAGTTGGTAAAGATGTGGTATTGTTTACCTTCATGAGAGTACGATCGCGAAGTGCCGCTTTTGCGAGCGTCGCAGGGCGGGCGGCGAGCGCACTTCATGCGAGCAGGACTGCCACTGCCGCGCGCCGCCCGCCCTGTAAGGTTCCGTTCCGCCGCAGCCGCGATCGTCCCTCTCGCGACCTAGCTGCTTAGGCATTTAGGAACTCACCTATCGCACTCAAATAACACTTGTTACGAAACCTATTAATTACACGAAAAAAGTGTTTATTTTAAACTACTGTTTTTAAGCCTACACCAGGTGACTCCTCCAAACTACATAGGTACTTGACGCGTTGCATTTAAAACTAAATTAATGTTGTGGCAGTAAGTGACGTACATTTTCCTGTGATAACATTAGCTAGCGTTTACGGGGACACACGTAAATCATTCTCCTCATAAAGTAATTCCAAACCACACAATGCCTGACAAAGTTTAGGTAAAAAATATTGTATGTTTTTAATTTTTTATTGACATAATGATTAATGCATTATTATAACAAAAAATATATTCAAATTATGGCTGCTTAATTTCACATTAGATTCAGTATTTACCTATAAAAACAAGCACCATTAAAGTGCAATTTATTGCATACAACTCACGAATACAAACACGAGTTGTTTTTCCAATGTAACGATATTCTTTTAAAATCCCTGAAAAATTAGTAATGATATTATTGTTGCGTTGGGTAAACTGGGTAATCGCTTAAGGTGATAAGGCCGCCTCTTGTTCTGCCCAATAATGTAATCTGATTAGTTGTAAGTTGATGTATATTTCTGGTGTGCAATAAAGTTATATTGTACTAGCTGACCCATCACGGCTTCGCACGGGGACAAAAAACCATTTCAAACCGACTTTAAGAAAAGGGAGGTTATCTATGTTACCCGCGACTTCGTGCGCATACCTACTACTGAAAAATGCTTGCGAGTGGAACACCGATTTATGCCATTTCTTACTACCATACGACTACGACATTAACCTATAGGAACAAACAACTCAAATAGACCATATAAAATGTAGCTAAAGAAAACAGATATTCGGATACCACAAAATTATAGAAATACGGGTTTTTTTTTCAAATAAAGAATGGGTGTTTCTCCACAGCTCACCTGATGGTAAGAGACGATGTGTGATGATGATGATGATGTATGAATACCTCAAAAACTATCTGATTTGGTTAGGTCGTGGTAACGTCAAACCTTTAAGCGTAACTTCAGTAAGTTGTGTGTTTGTATGTTATTTCGAATCTTAAACTTTATTTCGTGTTTTAAATAAATTTCACGGATACGATAACAAAGCGGAATTCTGACTGCCATCGTGCTATGCAAGGAAGTTTTATACTGGTAGGTTACCACTTCCTTGCTGTCGTATATAATCATTTAACACTGGTCAAGACAAAGGCACGTTATGATACCCTTTGGAGGGTTCCGTAACTATGTTAGTAATAAATAATAATATTATCATAATGTTCATCATAATTTATTTTTGAGATTAATAATTAATTAAGTACCACATACAATTAGGAAGCTGGGAGCCAGTTGCAAAGGATCATAATAATCGATGGAGAAAAGTGACTGCTGAAGGTTATATTCTGTTCAAGACAAAGCCTAGATTTACGGGTTAGCTCACAAACGTGTGAAAAGACACTTTGGTCTGACAACCAGATGCCATCTTGTGTGATCCTGATATGGCCGGATCTATTTGACTCCCGAACAGGCATTATCTTGTGTGATCCTGATATGACCGGATCTATTTTACTCCCGAACATGCATTTTTAGCCATAAGTGCAAATTAACTTTCGACGCTCCATAAATCATCTCTTGTACTTTAAGATAAAAACGGGCCAATGATGAAGATGATGATGAATTAGTAAAACTTGGTCCACTAATTTATCTACAATGTGTATGTTAACCAACTCTTACTATGGGCCATTATACTCTTCTTATGGGCCCAACACCGAAAACACGAAGAAATATCACCTGTTCCATACAATTTGTGTCAGGTCGATGAACTTTTTGTATGGAACAGCAGATTTTTTTCCGCGATTTCTGGTTTGGCCCCATAGCAAAATTTGTTCATAATGATTATGATACCCTTCAGTATTGTTGAACTTTTTTGTTACAAATTATATTCAAATTCAAATACAAAATTTATTTATTTCAGGTTAAGGTATCCATAATTATGCATATAATTAAAAAGTTAAAATACAAAATTATTATAAAAATACAAGAAATTGGCCAAATAAACTCAGCAATCAATGTATAATAATGAACTATTGACTACCGTGACTTACTGATCAGTACAACAGGATTCAGGGATTTTTTATTTTGGCACGGTATCCTAAAATAGTAGAAAGTACGACCAAATCATTTGCAGAATTAAATGAGGGTTGTGTGGGTGTAAAATGTGTTGACCAGACCTTTTCTACACATATTTATAGAAACCGCGAAGATCTGTTCAGTAGTTTTCTAGTTTATCCCGGACAGACAGACATACAGAAAACAAATGAATAAACGGGACAAATCGACTGTTTCACCAGATGGCGCATAAAAAATGCGTATTATGTAGAAAATAGTAAAATTGCTAAAACTTTACTAAATGTACAGCTGCAAACGTTAAAAATATTTCAGGGTTACTACAATAATGATAGTGTTGAAAAAAAATTGTGCAAAAATAAAAAAAGTTGTTCTATTAAAGGTTTATAAGACAGTTTACCTAAATCGCGCAAGCACCATTTTTAATTCTTGATCCACCAATACCAGATTTTACTTCCACGTTAGGTAAGAATCTTACACTACAGTCCTCGCTCTCCACTTGTATTATATGTATAGAAGATTGTATTGTATATGCACACAAGTATATCCTTCTCCGCGAAATACCAGTATGTAAAACTTCAGATCGAAAAAGCTCTAACAAGGATGGAAGTAAAAAATAACAACATTTAAAAAGAAAATTTAAAAAAAAACTTTGTTTTTCTTTTATCTTAAATCTAAGAATCAAAATAAATATAGTATGTTAGTAGTACCTAATAATATAAATATCAGAATTGTATAAAAACTTTCCATCACGAGAGGTTTTTAAAAGCCTCTATGCCTATTTGGCTGGTCAGTCGTAGTTTCTAGGTAGTATGTAGGTATAACATACTACAATTGAAGGTACGCGCCTCGGTCATTATATTCATCTCTATCTATCTTGAAACACGAAATATGCCGAAACGCATAATTATAATCGTAGTACTGTACCTAATATTTAATACTATTTACAGAGGTCGCCCCGCGACCCCGTCCGCGTACTGTAGAAATTCGCCCCGCTCCTAAATTATCTTCCATACCGCAGGGTAATATTTACTTAATTCTACACCCCTTTAACACACACTGGCAAAAAAAGTGTTTTATTTTAATAAGTCTATTCACATATCTATTTATATTATACTCGTATCACTATAACTTAAAAAACAATTAACTTTCCATACAAAGTTTCATCCGTCCTTTCAACTCCTTTTTTAAAAAGAACTATCTAAATACTAATCCTACCTAATTTAAGAACATTGTTACCCATTAACTAGCAAATAAAGATTTGAATTGAATTTTCCACAACTTGAAATTCAAAAACAAAGGCCTTCATACAAAAGCTTTCACCAATTTTTACCCCCTTAGGTGTGAATTTCGAAAAATCTTTCCTTAGTAAACCTCTGCGTATGCACTCTTCAAATTTCAAGTTTCCACGACCCAGTTTAGGCTGAGCGGCATCTGTCAGTCAGTCAGTCAGTCAGGACTCTGATTCTGAATAGTATAAGAAGATTGCATTAAACTCGTGTGCTCGCTATTTAGATCACAGGATCGATCAGAATTTGCAATGTAAATTTTATGCAGGAGGCTATACATGCTATACGATGATTCTATGCTTTACATAGTACTGAAACAACTATTACATTGCTGCAAAAAACAAACTACGAATAACGATAACGTGATTTTCCTCAATCACGAATTAACAAACCGTCGACGTTATGTTATAAAAACAGACTTACTAAAATTAAGAAACACATCTCACACACTCACTCATCAGCCAGAAGACGTCCACTGCTGGACGAAGGCCTTCCCCTTAATAGGGAAGGGTTGCCATAATCCCCACGCTTGCCAGGCGGCTTAAAGATCGCAGGATACCACCATCAACCAAAAGGACGATGCTGCCCGTCCTCCGGTGGAAATACGTGATTTAGTGCAGCTATAAGAACTATGTTCAAATCTCATTTAGGTAATCGCAAAACCGTCAAAATTTTAGTGTCTAAAATTATAAAAACAAAGGATTTTCATACAAACGTTTCCCCCCCTTTTCCCCCCCTTAGGGGTCGAATTCCGAAAAATCCTTTCTTAGTATACCCCTACGCATCGAGTCGAATACACCCTCCAAATTTCAAGTCTCAGTTATCTCATATCACTCATATTATATCAGTCAGTCATTCAGTCAGTCAGTCAATCAGTCAGGACAGAGCCTTTTATATATATAGATGCAAAAGTTTGTCGGTATGTGTATGTCGGTTTGTTACCTCTTTCCGCCAAAGCGGCCGAACTGATTTGGATGAAACTCGTTACAGCTTAAGTATTTGGAATAACATACTTAGGCTACTTTTTATCATAATCAGCACTTCATTTATACTTCACCGTTTTAGACCATTACGGTCTAAAACGGAGAAGTATAAATATAAAATATACACACTTATACGTACTTTCACTAGCGGCGCAACGCGGATGAAACCGCTGGCACAGCTAGTGATATAAGTAAATTGGCATGTAATTCATAAGTAGTTGTTGTCTAAATAAACAAACAATACATTATTTTATCGACGATAAGTATTGTATTCTTATAGAAAAGGCTGACATATTGCGGATTCTCATAGGTATATATACAATAGTGTTATTTATCGCGGGTAAAATGGCTCATGTGTTGCTTATCTGAATAACTTTGTATTTTTAAATGGTTTCGCGCTAAGAAGTTGGTTTACATATGGTTTACATGGATCCAGTATTTCAGTCCAGTGACGATAGTTCGTTAATTATTAATTACATTTCAATACAGTGTTGTATTCAGAGCACGACTCAGATAAATCAGTTGAAGAATTTCCAATCCAGTTTATTATCATTCCAGAACGGCTAGCCATTTTGCAAAACGGAGCCGTTTAATAAAACGGCAAGTTTAAAGTTCCGCCTCATTGTATTCGTGTTTCGCGTTTTTCAAGACAGCTAACCGTAATTTAATTTAGTGGTTAATGATTTGCGCCTCTTTGGTAGTTTTTAGTCTAGACTAAAAGTTTGACTGCTTCGGCGCAGTGTAACTTATTTATTTTCTCAGAATAATTTATTCGCCTACTTTTTACCAAGCGCCTCACTGTAGTTACCTTTCAAGAACCTCTTTATTATTTCGTTAGTATGGTCAACCAAGTTACATTGTAATTGATAAAAAATATTAATGCGTCTAAACGGGCCACCGTATTGTAAAACATATCGTAATGACATCCCGGCTAAATGTCAACCAGCCGCTTTGTAAAATGGCTAGGAATGAAATACGGAAATTCTTCAATTCGGTTGCGACCCACCTACGGCTACTGCTATCCACTCTCTAATATTTATACCCATGAACATTGATTCCAGTGAATACTAGAATACTGGATCAATGTAAATTAACCTTTATAGCAGTGTTAATAGTATTCAACACTACTAGAGGACAATAAAATTGAACACAGCACTCTGTTTGTTACGACTATTGTTATAAGCGAGCGCAAAACTATTCATATTTAATTTATTTTCATTGTTACACAAATTATCGTCGATAGCACGAAACGTACACATTCGTTTCAGTATCTACTACTCTCAGTATATTGAAAGGATATAATTGAAAAACGTTGTAACATAACAGAGTTAACTAATTTAGAAGAATGTTATCGACTAGGTCCGCCCCGCGGTTTCACAAGCACGATGATGAAAAACGGCGTTGATAATGTTGATTAAAAGTAGCCTTCAGATACGTTATTCCGAGAAATAAGCTATCTCCGTTCCGATTTTCATCTAAATCCTGCCAGCTGTTTTAGCATAAAGAGGTAACAAACATACACACACTCACACATACACACGTTAACTTTTATAATAATAGGCTTATTATGTGTGACCGCTGACCGCCTAGGAAACACCGATTCACCCGCGACTTAGACAACACGGCTGCGATTCTTCATACAAATGTATTCCCCTATATCTTCTTTCTTCCTGGATAACGCCTCTAGAGCATATTTGGGGTGAATTTCGAAAAATCCCTTCTTTTTACACCTCTACGCATCAAGACAAATACACCCTCCAAGTTTCAAATATGTGCAACCAGCGGTTTAGGCTGTGTGCGTTATCTGTTAATCGGTCATTTAGTCAGTAAGTCAGGACATCGATTCTTATAGTACCTATTAGCTTTATCCATGGAGAATATGGGCTTTATCGGTCCATGTCCGTTATAGGGTTTGTTTTATTAAGGTAACATTCCCAACAATTTCTGTTCAGTTATCGGTAACTGTAAAAATAAGTATTGAAATATTTGAAATCATTTCATTTTCATTCATAAATATCCGTGTTCCTTTTATATATTTATTATTGAGTATAGAGTTTAATCCACTATCTCCGTTCTATCCTATTTTCAAGAAATTTATCAAATTACCTTTTAGATGGGTTTCCCCAAAGAAACACACTCATAAATAAAACCACTTGGATTATTCTATTTTTGTAAATAAATTATCATGTAACTACCTTGTTATCGTCTAATCACATGAAAAAATATTAGTAGAGACATACTAACAGCATAGTAAAAAAACTTATAAAATGTCTGCCGCAGAAGCAATGCTCTTCCTGTCCTTATCCTTCGGCAGCGGCACATAATCTTCCATTTCACTCTAACATTCGGCATCTCTACATTCACTGCTGATCCTTACACTCATAACATCATCTTTTGCACTTTTTTCCACACTTTTTAAAGTCGCCCCGCTAGGGTTTTTACCTGCTGCCGCAGAAGTTAAAAAAATAAATACTACATTTCTTTTTGCCACCCTTTGTGAGAGTTGTAAGCTTCTAACTCTCTGTGTATCCGATATTGAACTGTAATCGTACTCCGATAAGTATTACAATGTGCAGTGATTAGTGTTGCAAGGTGTTTTATAATAGTTGCTGAATGGTCGTCTATATTTTTACGGGGCGAAGGTATTTTAAATGTCCCTAGTCATAACCGGTGGACCGACAAGGAACAAAGCAGATAAGAATAATGCAAGAGAGATATTTCATATATATACATATCCACTCTTTAATTTTAAATAAACAAAACAACGTGAGCGCCAGAGTAGTATTGACAGAGTGTAAGTAAGTTATCAACGCGATGAGCTTGAAAACCAATTTACTTTTCCTCGCAAAAATAAATAGATCCTCCTTGCTCTCGTTCCAAGGACAGGGCTCGAGGTTGTGTAGTGATACGAGTGATATCTGTTTTATCACATTTTAAAGTTTTTTGTTTGTTTATGATCACCACGGACTCTGGGGTCTCTGGCTTTTGTTAAAACGTATTTCATCATCATCAGCCCGGAAACGTCCACTTCTGAACGAAGGACACCCAAATACTAATATTTAATCCCATCTAAAACTTGCAATGTAAAAAGTTGTGAGATCTCATGAAAAGCCAAGCCAATTATTTTAGTTTGCATGGAACCATTTATTCCTTTTAGTTAGTATGAAAGCATCTAATCAAAAACTTTCGTCATAAATTGTATCCTTGTTAGTTACCTACCAATATTTAGTGACAAATTAATTTATTAGAAATCTGTCTCCCTTTAATTCTGTGTTGTTGAAAAAATCTATCAAACAGCTGTATCAAATTATATTCGTGATCGAACGGTGAGCATACACAAGCTATCTATGTAGGTCTGTATGTCTGTTTAGAAAATGGATCAGCGACCCGCGGCGGGCTGCGGCCGCAGGGTCAAGGGAGGCGCAAGGCCGAACGCCGCCGCCGCGAGCCGCCGCCGTCAGACGAGGCGGCGCCGGCGCCCGAGGCACCCACCGCGTCCACATATAAACGCAACCAATTTGGCACTTTGATATCAAGCCATTCTAAATATCAGCGTTGACAGTTTCAGAATTGTGATGGCAGAACGATTTGTGTATTATACCGAAATTTGAAGATGTATAAAAGCGCTTCTGTAGCGAATTTCAATAAGCATTGAAACAAGACAACCTCTCATCTCAAAGCCAAACTTCTAACCAAACCAACAATATCAGTAGACTCGCACTTATGTAACTTCTACTGGAAAGCCAGTATACGTTACGATATAAAGTTAATAGTATTCCCAGTAGTAGGTACTTATGTAATTAATTTAGGCTCATGGATACTTATATTATATTTTATTTCGTTTCATTTGCATGCTTTGCTTGTAAACGAATACATGGATCTGAGTTATCTACTACATTTTTATTGTAATATTTTTATTTCGACAACGTCTTGCCTGTACGTTTGATTCATGCCATTTTCGTCCCGAAAAAGTTCGTCCCACATTAAAAAATCTGCTTCGTCCCACTTTGTATGCCTTGTTCGGCCCAACATATACACATCAGCCATAAAAGGTCCACTGCTGGTCGAAGGCCTCCCCCTTAATAGGGAGGTGTTGCCATAATCCCCACGCTTGGCAGTCGGCTTGGGGATCGAGTCAACATATATTCCAAACATATACAACATATATTCTTATGTAAAAAATCTCATTTAGTCCCACTTTTCAGCTCCACATTATCCAAATTATGTTTTTTTTTATACGGGAATACGTTTAATTAAATCGGATACTCCGACTAAGTATATATAGTTTCGATCACATCCGGTGACCTTTTTTTTACACTAAAAATGTGTCAAAACCACGTCAGTTTTCATAATAAATTATGATTATTTCAGTACATTAATTTTACTTGTGATAGAACATTTAATAACAAAAAAAGGATGAACTCTGCTGCGGTCTAAGTATAAATGAAGTAGAGAAAATAAAATCACATAGCTAGGTACTATAGCGCCGCGTATCCCGTTAAATTTATTTTTACACGTACAATATCGAAATCACCCCGATCAAGGCAACCGGGGTTAATCCTATCACGGTAGGAAACAAAAGCGCCCCGATTAAGGCGACCAAGGTTAATCCTATCACGTTAAGAAATCTAATCGAGTATCGGAAACAAAATAAGTAAGCCAGCGGTAAAGAGGAATAAATATTTTGAATTTGACTTAAGGCAAGGTAGCTAAAAACATCTCAAAGCAGATTCCCCGAAAAAGGGTAAGCCAAAAAATTTGTAGATGTATTTAGTTAATTAGAAGAAGAAGAATTAGATTAAAATAATTAGTGATAGCTATTAATGCCCGCGACCTTTGTCCTCGCACGTTAGGGTTCGGCCTAAAGCTAAGCCTTGCAAAAACCCTTTCTTAGTGTTCAACTTCGTTACTAAGAGGATCACCGGTGTAAAACTTCACACTTCTACATTATGTAGACCCATTGGCTTGGCTTGGGTTTTGTCAGTTAACTTTGATTTTAGTGTAATAAGTATACGACGCAGCGTAGGAAGGCCTCCCACTAGGTGGACCGACGACATTGTAAAACTCGCGGGCAACCAGTGGATGCAAATGGCAGGTTGTCGTACAGTGTGGCGGTCTAAGGGGGAGGCCTTCGTTCAGCAGTGGACGTCTCCGGGCTGATGATGATGATGAAGTATATGACGCGTAGAAATAGAAATTATTATAATCCAGTGCCTAATTATAAGTTATATAAGTTTATATTTTATATGGAATTACTCACGTTTTCACGTTGTTTATTTAAGTCGGGTATCGCGACTATAACTTCACAACCCCTTCTCTCACATCCGGTGATCTTTAAATAATAGGTGGTACTTAATAAAACAAAAATATGTGTCATAACCACGTCAGTTTTCATAGCAAAACATTTAGTTGAACATTGAGGTAGTGGAGCGTACTATATAAGTAAAGCACTCACCGCAAAAACAGGGTGAAGCGGGGAGAAGGTGAATATATAGGCCGAGTTCAACTGTAACAATACGTAGCGAGGTTCAGTCGGGAAGGGGGAAGTTCCGGCTCCCACGACTGGAGCAGGCGGCTTGTAGCGCCGAGACGCTCCGCAGAGCGCGGCAAGGTCAGGGCCGCGGTCGATACAGTACTGGCCCGGTGCACCGCGCCGCCCCTCGCTGCCCAGGCACGAACTCAGGGCCATGTAAAAGGGCCTCTATCAACTCATTTTATTAGAGTATGTGCTTTTATTGTGCCGACTTAGTGTATGGCGCCCTGAGAATCAACTGTGTAACGACATACGTAAGGAAAGGAAAAGTAGACAAGTGAGTGGTGTCATGGTATGCATGATGATGATAATGATGCTTGTACCTACTTCAAAATGACTATATGTATTAAGTATTATTTATTTGTACGGTACACATTAAAAAACGAATTTGAGACGACTAGCACTGATAATCGATAATAACTACGGAGCTGCATGATCTTATGTTGGACACTGGAACCCAAGCCGAACGCTAACGAAACCGGATGGCTGAGGGCAGGCCATTTCTCTACTCTACCAATGTGACGTAATATTATAAAATCAGCCTTTAGAAAATGCTTGCTGTTTTTTGTCGCTCGCCTCTCGGACTAGACTACTTAGAAGTATCAGTTATTTATTCTATAAAAAATTAATAATTTATTAACCAATGATGTATTTTCAAAATATTGTTTTAGTAAAAGTTAATTTAAATTTACTCACAAGCCTAAACAGAAAAATATAATAGGTATACGTATTCACGTACAGCACATTTTGTTTTTAGTACGATTTTTTATTTTTACAATATCCGAGTTAGATTTTCGTAGATGAAGTCTTGTCCACCTCATTACATATTTGTTAAAATAAAATAAAAACTGAGTATTTAACATTTACTCCATAAGATCGCGATACTAAGCATGCCCTACAGGCAACCTACAAGCCTACAGTCCGTCTCGCCGGTCGCACAACGGCAGCTCGCTGGCTGCTATCTCAAATAATCTACATAACGGCAGCTCGTTAAAGTTAGCGCTGGGTAGGTCAACATTCGAAAGCATTCATATTTTCCTATCCAACACGATATATTTTATACAGGGTAAATGGCAAGGTTCGAGAAAATTATGCCGGGCCGCAGCAGGGCGGGTCGCATCTCAAAAAGCCGCGCAGATCACTTTCTTACATTTTATACGAAATATCGCACCCTATGCCAGGCGCAGAGGATTGGATTATAGCGTGACGGAATGTCCAAGACCCACTCCGCCCCGCCCCGCTGCGCCCCGGCAGGTTCGACGCATATGACCAAAAACGTATCCGGCATAATGTGTGATACTTCATAGAGAAATATAAGTAATTAAACTGAACTTAAAATCTGCCAATGCGCTGCAGCCCGGCACGTCACTAATGAGCTAAAGGCTGGCGTCCATTATAGTGGCGGACGGGCTCAGAAAGGGCCGTGCCGCATCATATGATGCGGCTCATGCATATGTGCAAAAATGTATATTTGTGTTGCGCCCGCCCCGCCCCGATCCGTCGCTAGTATACGATATTTCATACAAAACAAAGGCAGACGTATTTTTGCGTTGCGCTGCGGCCCGACCCGGCCCGCCTGGTGGACGCCAGCATTTTGCGTTGCGATGCGGCCCGATCCGCCCCGCTGCAGCCGGTCATAATGGGCTCGAACCTTTAGGATTACTATCTGTACCTCTAGCATAACAAAAAACTATTGTTATATATGTCTATTAAAAGACGCGATATTTTTTGCTATTCTGTACCTTTTTACAGGATTAAATTAACAATTTCTATGGAACAATTTTTTTCCACAATCTTTAATTTTTTTGTGCTGGTGCTGGTAAGGAGGGCGCTAATCCTAGCACTCACTGGTTTTAGTACCAATGATATATAAGTGCCTAGTAAATAATATTTTATGTCGGAATAGATAGCTTATGTATATTTGGTAGAGTTGTTTTTATTGTTTTATAGTTTAAGTCTTCGCCTACAGTTTAGGTACTATGTTTTGTTAGACTTTATAAATTGTGTCTATAACCTAGATAAAGAGTACTTTACGTTATTAATGCTATTTTGCTCAATAATTTCGTCCTGGATCGTCTGTAATAGTGAGGCAACACACGAACTATATACAGGGCTAGTTGTAATCAGTTAGCATCTTTTTAAGGGTATATCTTGTAGGTACATAAAATAAACAACTTTGAATATAGGGCCAACATTGATATCGAAAAGAAAGAAGAAAACATTATCAGCTGTTCCGTACAAAAAGTTCATCGACCTTGTCCAAAATGTATGGAACAGCTGGTTTTAATGTGCTATTTCAATGTTGGCCCCATAGTAAAAGTTGTTTGTTTTGATGTACCTACAGAATATGCCCTTAAAAGGATGCCAACTGATTTCAACTAACCCTGTATATAAGAAATCTAGTACTACAAAAAGCCGGTACTTACAGTATGAGCATTACACGTATAATTTACATAATATTATCGTGTCATAATCACATTAATTAACTTCGCGACATTATAATTTCAATTTATTTATCAGGTCAGTGTCTAATTAAGTGACTCAGTCAACCGACTCAACTTGTTTGTTTACATTACATTCGTGTAAACAATAAAAACGTGTTCAGCACCATGAAAGGACCATGGAGCGGTAGCGGAGGTCGCGGTCTCGCGCGAATCGGAGCGGATCGAACTGCGACCGACCCGCCTGGACTGGGAAGACGGCTCCCAAGCACATTCGCTAGCTGCACCCCGCGGTTTTACCCGCGATTGTTGGGATAAAAAGTCTGGCCAATTTTTTATTGCAAGGTATCAGCTACCTATATACTAAATTTCCTCCAATAGGCGTGTGGCCTAATGTTTAATTTATGACAAATAATGGGCTTAGTGATGAATATAACTAAATACATTACTCATACTGAAAAAATAAATTGTATTGGCTGATAAATCTCCGAGATATGAGCGTTTAAAGTTTTAGGTGGGGATAGAGAGGGGATGCTCTATCCCTTTCTCGCAAAGCACGTGTTAGTATACCATTTGTATGCCGCGCCTGAGGCTTGACGTCATAGCTCAGTATAGCACGCTCTCTGTCTAGCTTGAAATTAAAATACTTAGAACTTATTTATTTTTGAGTTATTTTAAATTTTGTTTTTGTTGATAGGCTCTATTGTTGATCAGCTTTTTTATGAGGTAATAAAAAATAGTAGTCATCATGCCTATTCCCTTTCACCGTTTCAGCGTGAAGAAGTAACAAACATACAAATACACACCGTATTTTTTTTGCATTATTAATACTAGTAGGATTACACAACAAAATATCGTATTATTTTTCATAGCTCATTGTTATTATCAAATGCCTCAAAGGAAAGAGCGCTATTTAGTACTTAATGTCCTCAACAAGGTAATAATCTGGATATTCAATTATTACACATATAAAAAATGTTTGGATCTCATACTTCTTTATAAACGTGTCTAGAGAAATTCTACTTGACTGCTTAAGAAGGAGGGTTACGTTTCTCGGGTCTATATGTGTGAGTATGTAATATAATACTACGTTTTTCTGTTGCTATGTACCATCTATAGCTTAAACGGCATGATCGAATGTTGTGTGCGAAGGGTCGGTAGATTTTAATCTACGAAATGTATTAGGTTACATTTTGTAGACGGATTTTAATAACTGACGACGCTTAAGTCCTAGGTCTCGTCGTAAGTCGCCATCTTTAACTCTAATGTATTGAATTACTAATTTCCACGTGAATTGTTAATTTCCACTTTATTGTAGTTATTATATTAACGTAATATAATCTAATAATAACTCTCAATAGCCCTGTAATTCTGTTAGCTACAATTTCCTACTTACTATTGTTCACAGAATTATGATTAGCAAGCAGAGTGGAAATACTGAAAAAAAAATATATTTTATATAATACATTTATGAATTTGATCTGAACAAATGTTGTAGAGGCAGTGGCTGGTCATATTTGTCGCAGAACCGATAAAAAATGGGGTATAGACGTGTTCTAGTTTCATCAACAGCCAGAAGACGTCTACTGCTGGACGAAGGCCTCCCCCTTGATAGGGAGGTGTTGACATAATCCCGGCGGCGGCAGGCGGCTTGGGAATCGCAGGCTGCTGCCAGTCCACCGGTGGTTCTGGATGCAGTTTAAGGACATACCTAGGTCCGGTGTTCAAGATTGGAGACCACGCATCGGCAATCGCAGCGTAGAACATACTAAGGCTGTAGATGGAGTGACGGTATTCATATGTAGGAGAGCTGGCTGTGGTTGGAAGCGGAAAACCTAAGGTCGGGCTAATAAGTGACGTGCTTTGGGAAAGGCCTAAGTAGAGCAGTGGACTAAGAGTGATGATGATGGTTCTGCGGTTTAGTTAAAACATAGGTAGCCCGGGTAACCCATTATTACACATCACATTCAAGTCACCCATCATGAATTGGTTAACCTTTCCGTCACCGGTTGCGTAACGCTGTGATGTTTACCCAAAGGTTTACCGCGTAACTAATCACACACAAACACACGCATCTACGTGCTAAGTATGTATGTACTACCAGTCAATAGAATTAGCCGCTGTATGCGTGACAGTTACATATCGGTGAAGATTTGTGCTAATACGTTAGTAAATCTAATAAGGTCCAGCCGATTCGGAAGCGGCTAGATCAAGTGGCGCGCTAAATCCTATGTCAATACCAGCTAGGTTGAAATGCGTCAAAAATTACCGGAAAGCATATTTTTGACGTCACTTTTGTCATTGTATAGTTTACTAATTGGTGACAAAGGCACGTTCTAGCGACCAGTGCAAATAACTAAGTTCTATTTATATTAGGTATAATAATAATAATCTAGATTCTACGATTTTTATGACCGAGAAGTGATATAAGTTGCATACATCTAGAGATCAAAAGATAAACAAAAGACTACTCCGGTGTATGTAAAAGAAACGAGGAAAGGCCGGTTCACACATATCAGTGAAGGCACAGTTCATAGAGAATGTATGAAAGAATATTTCGCACTGTACCGGTACTGTGACGGAACTGTGACTTCACTGATGTGTGTGAACCGGCCTTTATACCTACACGTTCTCAAGAATGAGTGAAACGAGAAGCTCTCCTGAATACTCCTGATGGTAAAAGATAACGCATGTCCATGATCATTACAGAGGCACTCAGAACTGGAATCAAACAAAACAAAGGCCAGGTCATCATGTATTGGCGCCTATTGCTTCGAGATGTTCGATGGTCAGTGTCATTGGCCCAGTGATTTCTCTATGAGAGGTATTAATAAACAGTCATCATTGGTAAATTGAAAAGGTTGTGTCTCATCTAGAATTGAATAGTTCCACCTAAGGCCATGGACAATCAATCGTTCGACACGTTGTTTTTGTTATTAACCGACTTCATAAGAGGCTCTGTAAGTATTCTATTACGGCATATGTCTGAATTGTGGCGAATAAATATTTTTCTTTCTGATTCTCGTTCGATTTATGGACACGGACAAATGGCGAGAATACATTTTACCTTATTGATAATCAGAGAAACGGCTAATCGTAGCAATCGTAGGCTTCACTGGAGAAAAACTGTTGTTACGATATTATTCTTAACTGTTTTTACAACAGACTGGATCGTAGGCATTCGTTTGAACTTAGTACCTAATTGGTTTGCTTTTGACCACTATCATGAATATGCAAACTACGACGGAACTCACTTGCCCAGGATAAACCGATTCGCTCAAAATGATATATGTGGTCGAAGGTTAAACAATTTTGTGAAAAGCTGGCAGGCTTACATTAACACTAATTTCATCGTGGATTCTCTACGAAGGGATGTATACCTAAATCTTGTGATATGAAACTTTTGTAAAAAACAGCACGTGTTTTTTTTATATTTATCGAACTACTGCCTACTTACGCGCATTTGTTTTTTTCCGTCGGACACGGAAAGTTAACAAATGTTTATTGGCAAGCAAACAAATAAAGCGTGTTATAATTATACTAGCTAAAAATGAGTATCGCAACCACTTTTACAAGATACTGTTAATCCGTTTTATTGCTTGACATAATAAATATTCTGTCTCAAAGATACTAAGAACTGAGACACGCAGGGCTCGTATTTAATTTAGGCTAATGCTTTACAAATATGCTAAAGTGATAAGCAAAAAACGAGCAAGCTGCGCAAATCGTGTTAATAGAGCAAATTCTGCGAATATCACTTTCATGGTCAGATAGTCTTAGAATCAGAATTAAGTATCACACGATCTTCCATCCCAGTGGCGCGGTTCAATACATGGGCTCCAAGCTGGACCCATGTTATGAAATGACAACACACTAGAAAGGTTAAACATCTCGCTGCTAGATGATTTTATATAATCAAGTGACGAGACGAGCCAGACGTTCTTAGTGTAAGCAATACAATGCTTATGTAAAGAGTTTATTCTGTTTTGTGAATCAAATAAATAATTATGGTATTACTATCAATATGGTATTACTTTACTATTAATACAAATGTTTTTTTTAACTCTGTAATTATAGCTAAGAAAAGTGTTAAAAAAAACATATTTTGAATACCTAGGAAAAGTAAATCTGGTACGCGGTGCCGTTATCAAAAATGCGTTTAATTTTTAATTTTTTTAATTTATTTATTTCTTAAGTTTACATAATAGTTTGGACAATAAGTATCGAAAAACTAAGATGTTTGTATTTAAAATTGAGACACTATGCATGATCATGAAAATAATCATTTGAGCACAATTTGTGCAAGTTTACACTTGATTGACTTGAATTTGAATAAATATCGAAGTGAATCACAAAAAAGTTTGACAGCAGGTGGCTTTTTAACTGCGCCTGTTGTTTAAAAATTCCCATGAGCGTCTCTTTTAGGACTTTTTTTTAGGCGATCGAAACGCCTAAAATATGGGACAGCTGAAGTTAACACGTTACCTGCGTAGACGCACAATAGAATAGCGTAGGTACCAGGTACAACTTATACATAGTTGATAATAGGTACAGACCTGTTTTGATTAGATAAATAATGTATTGTTTTCAGTAAAGTAGTATTCCACAGATCATTCTAATCAGCTACGAAAAGGTGAAGGAGATGAATCTTCCGAACGTGCTCTTGACAACTAATTTTCTGATATTTCAATAAAAGCCACTGTCTTATTTAAGCTCTCGTAGCAACAATTGGGTTTTTTCGATAAGGGATTCTTCTACGTAGCTAAATCAAAGTCTATTATTACTTACTACGTTTTTATAATTAGGTACGTATTTAAAAGCTGCAATCAGGTCTATAATAACCGTTACCGATGAAAATTTGCAACACTGGTTGTAGTTTTTTTTTAATTACCAGTCAGTTTTTGTGTTGTATGCACCCTCTTTAGACGCTCCCTAAATAGTGTAGCACGAAGGGAAGACGTTCGAAGGAAGGACATTCTCACAGATATTCCACAGCTTACATAGTCAGTCGCAATGGAAAAGAAGCACGGGAATTAAAACGTTGTGGACTTGTGGTGGAGAACTTTAATTGCTGAGCTGGAATTATCCTGCTACATTAGCACTTTTTGTCCAATGACTTTCCCAGGTAAGTAGTATTGTGTTATAATAATGAAAATAATCGGCGAGATTTGAATTAGAGTTAAGTAATAAATAAAAACTCTTAAGTATTTCTTTGAGAGCAATAGGCTTAAAAAAATTGCTGAATATATGTCAACGAAGCTCTCGGAATTCTCATTTATGCATATATCACAATTACCTGTTATAGTATTAATGTTAGTACTATTCATTTCTTTAAACGTTGCTTTATTAAAATTGTAGAGTAAATTTTTAACGATTATTTTTGTATAAAATGACTTGCCTGAATACCTGTTCGAAGTTATTTATGGCCAATAAATATTACTGATATCTGATTTTGATTGACTTTTTGTTTTGCTTGAGTTATTTTGACAAGTTTATTGTAATGCATGATTCCGTGACTGACGCGCACGTGTGCCGGAGGGGCAAGCAGAGAGGGCGCCCGAGGCACATGACTCGCAACTCTCGCAAGCGCCGACACCCGACAACTGGAGCACGCTCTGTATACTAGCTAGGTACTCTACACAAGTGCGCATACAAATGTTGCGTAAGAACATAGTTCACCGGGAACATTCGCGAGAGTGCTGGGTGGGCTGTGGTAGCCTAATGGGAGACAGATAGATTCGGAATCGCGTACCGACGAGGTTTTTAGAGTTTATGTAGGGTTGGAGGAAAACTTAGAAGGAATACTCACGTTTAATTAAACCGGATTTTCGACTAGTTTTGATCACATCCGGTGAACTTAGTGCTTGCTTTGGGTGCGAAGTAAGACGCGGCCGAACGCGCGTCGGGCTCTGTTATCACTTTATGAAAAAGATCACCGGATGTGTTTGAGGCTATAGTCCGAGTATCCGAATTAATTAAACGTGTATTCCCGTATTTAAAAAAAGGACATCTTAGTGAGAAAAACCTGCTTACGTACCGGGAAGAAATTCAATGGCGTATGTAAATCCACAAGCCCGCAACTGGGCATGCGTGTTCGATATGGACCCAATCGTCCAGCAGTGGACTTTAAAAGGCTAATTATGATATTTACGTATAATTTTATGCAAAACTTGATTTAGAACTTTGAACTTTGAACTTACATAACATTAGTTTAAGCTCGATTCTATTTAGGTTTGCTTTTGTAACGGCACGAAGCATCAAACTACAGACGTTAATTACGAACCGTGTACATTCGTATTTGTATAACATCTAGTACGTAACTAGTCCAGACGTAATAATAAGAACGTGAACGCTCCCGGTGAACACTCACCTTCACAAATGTCTGCCTATTGACCTTCCCCTTGCGAAAATATTCTCTTCTTTACCCAACTTCACTCTAAAATAAACTTTGACAACTTTGAACTGCGATCTTAATTTAGATAGCCAATTTTCTTTCTTACCGATGTCATACAAAAAATACGATCAGCGTACATGTAGGTACTAAATATAACTGACCCGTACAAGACAAGTGGTCTTAAAGCAAGGTCGGTTCTGTGCACGTGAAGTGCCGCTAACTTTTTATAATTTTATATGTACTTATTATCACATGGGCTGAGCGACTATGTCCTGTGTTCAAGTATGTGTGTGTATGTATGTTCGAAGCTGGTTTATTATTATCTGAGGCTTGAAGTGACGGCAAATAGCTCGTGCGCGACAAACTAGCTCGGCTAAAGGAAAACTGGCGTCTAGCCTACATCCACGTAATTATCAACGGATAATAATAATTGGATTGCACGAGTAAGCTGTCACTTGATCTAAATGGTAAAACTAACATACGAGTAAAACTATTATCTATACACATGACATCAGACACCTCATAGGCGTAGCTATAGCTATCACATGGGGTCCGAGCGTCCAAAAATTTATAAAGGTACCCTAGTTATTGGGTACGTTTCAAGGTGGTAGCAACAAAACCATTTATACAAGATATTATATATATATTTGTCGAATAGCTTATGGCATTTCGTTCCCACCGGGTATTATTATTGTCGTCGGATGCTAACGGGGGTCCGGATACTCTAAACCCCAATATAAATAATATATATATATATAAGCCTATGATTAGATTAAACAATGTACTTATAACAAAAAGGTTATTTAACACGGAAGAGCATGTCTGTACTCATCATTATGTACAACTTTTACTATGGGGGTCAACCATGAAATCGTGAAAATAAAATCAGCTATTCCATACAAAAAGTAATTTGACCTTGGAGAAAATTTATGGAACATACCTTTCAGTATTGTTGAACCTCTTTGTTACACATTGTATAGGCATATATTATATAATCTAAGCGCCCATCATATTACAGGTAATTTTAATGCTTTTTTTTAGTTGGCAGATCTAAGCTCACTAAAATGTTGCAGTCCTTAACTAATACTGCAATAAAAGATAGGTAAAAATGTTTTGAGTAAGTTAAGTGTAGCCAGTCAACTAAAGCCACGAGAATCGGCTAAAGTAATGTTACTGATAAATTATGAAACAACCAGTGTGAAAACAAGGCAAATTACCGTTGGATGTGTTTCTGATTTCATAATTGCTGTTTGCCTGCCAAGCAAAAACTTGGCAAGAAACAGAATAGAAAAAATCTGCATGCTCACGGGGAATAAGATATTTCCAATAGTAGATCAAAGGCCGATTCGTGCATACCACATGACGTGTCGTATTTGACGAGAAATCAAACATTTATGTAAGTATGTTCTTACTGTAACAGTAATAATAATATTTTGAAGTGAGATACCTTAAAAATTATACAAAAACTCTTTCAAAAAAAACCTTTTTTTAATATTATTTATTAGCTCCACGGACTGCGGGTCCGTGCCTTTTGTCAACTTTTACATATTTTTAATAAACAAAATTTTACACTTAATAACTTAAAAGCTTGAAACTGAAGGCTTTACAAAAAGAATATACCCCTTTTTTATTGGAACCGCTTGGGAATATTATACGATGTTAATTTCTAGCAATTATGTCTGTAGAGTATAGTATAGGTACTCTATTCTAATGGATTAATCTGAATCAATGCGTGAGTATAGCTACAAATCCGCAAAATAATAATAATTGTTTACTCAACCAAATGTAAATGTAATGAGGGTTTGGTCAGGTATCACTCAGATTTATCTATCTAGCATGCTCACTGCTCAGGGCCCCTCGGGGGGCGTATGTGAGAAAGCTACTTAGGTCATTAACTTAAAATCCTATGCGAGTAAGTCACAGTTGGTCGTGAGACGTATTGAAGCATGTTTCGAACTAGTTTTTATAAATATAATTCCGGAGTCGCCAGTGCGCCAACGTCCGCCAGCTGATGACAGGCCGGTGATGAGCTCCCAAGATTCCGACGTCCACTGCACAACTTATATGTATACCTATTTACTCACGTCGTTCACCTGCGAATGACATCATCTCGCTGATTTTTTGTTATGTTAGTGATTATGTCTTTTAAAATATTTGATCAAGTATCATTTGAGATGCCGCACAGTGTTCTGGTTTGGACGATGTCTGGTGCGGAAGCGGGATCTGTGGGCCGCGCGAGATTTGCGTCCGGCATTTATCAGTGCCGACACAACAACGTGGCGATTACTCTTATTTATTCTGTTGTGTGGCTATTACGAACAATTAAATTAACTAGATAAAGTTCATTAACTATTTAACTAACAAGGTTATCGAATTTATTGTTTGATACATTATTTTACTTTTTTTTTCAATATATTTTAGCTACATCTAGTAGGAGGATTATTTTGTATATATAGATACGCGTAGATAACCTAGTTGTATAATATTAATTATGAGTGTTTTTTTTTGTTATTTATCTTTTTTTATCTAACACGTTTTAATTAGTTATGTAACACACAATGTGGTCAATTCTGAAGGTTTAAGTTGACAAAACTAAACTAACTAAACTATTGCTGTCCTTAGCTAACATGCCTAGTACAAAAGTGACAGCTATATTTTAATTAGTTTAGAACTGTCAACTAAAACCATCAGAATCGACCACAGTGTCACATTAAAATTAAACAGAATTTGAAGTTAGTTATTAAGCGCTAAGGGAAAGCAGCTTTAATACTAATAATAAAGGCATTTTGGCCTAGTTCATACAAAGAGGTATGGGAAATTTGTACAACTAGGCCACCTGCTTATGGGAAATGTCCTAAGCCTTTTATGTAAATACAAATTTGGATCCCGGATTCTCACATAAGTCATAAGCCACATAATTCGTCACTAGGGATTATTCGATGACGTGACGGTACAGTACTGTGACTGCCTAAACAAATACAATTATGCATGAGTAAGAATATTACCAACACTAAAACAACACAGATGACAAACATGTGACCAGAGAGAATAGATTATTTATAACTAAAGCTAGGATATCCAAAACGTTTTATCTCTTAAGAAACAAAAAATCTAAATATATTTTTCTTGATTGGAGACCACTAAAAATGTCAGGTGGCTTGGTAAGCCAACGAACTCTTTTTACTCTCATCTACAAGAAAAATAATACTTAAAGTTGATTGCTGTACTTTAATGTGCAAGATGTGGTTTTCTATAATAATGGGGAGTGGGTTGGTGTAAAAAAATAAATTTATTTTATGTACTTGCAGGAAGATGATAAATCATCTATTAGCACAACAGCCCAACGGCCAACCGAAGAATAACATGTACACAATAAACAGAAGGAGCAATAGCTATTTATACTACAGGTACACGTAATTGAGACGAACTTAAATGTATAAAGGTATGCAATATACTTCTTCGTCGGGTAATTATTTAATTATTTGATTTTTGTGCTGATTGTGAAGAAAACTTTTATCGATTAGGTAGTTTATGCTATAAATATGTGTCTGTAATGTAATGTAATGGGCTGCCTTTCGCCCGCAACTAATCGGCTGTGAGATAAAAATAGAGTAAGTGCTTCCCAGCTACTTCCTAATAGTTAACCCGACAGCCGCATGAGTCGTAAATATGAACAATGTGGCTAAACGTCATTAATTGGTAGGACAATGTCTAAACATTTTTTGGAATTGATTTATAAATAAACAGTAAAGAAGCGAATAACCATGTGATGGTTAGTGGCTACGGACAATTTGACTAATAGTGATTACCGATAATGATACAACGAAAAATATGAAACCTTGTCTCATTTAGTAGAGTCAACGGCATTTTAAGTAGTCTAGTACCTATATTATTCAAAGTTCCGATGATAAATTAATTTGAATGCCCAGATGCTGTGATTTGCAAGATAAGCCACACATAGCCATAGTTACTTAAGTCTTATTGGTAATTCAGTGAGATTTGTGTAATTTTTCACGGTTACGGAACGTTTCAGGTAAAGTCATAATGTCGATAGTAGAAAAAAAATATTTACGTTAGTGGAAACGTTATTTGTTTATATGGACATCGCGGAGTCTTGTTATCTACTCGCGTGCAGCTAAATCGACTCACCCCGAAAAAAAGTACAAAAATGTATTTTTTTTCAAACAGGGTAAGTAATGTAAATAATGTCGTATATTTTTTTTTAATCTAATGTTTATGCTTTAAAATGATGCCATTATTTTGAAAACCTTATGTACATTACTTCAGTTTTTTTTTAGAAAATACACATTTTGTAGGGGTGAGTCGAATTAGCTGCACGCGAGTGTAGTTTGTAAACTAACTATATTCCATACAACTAAAGGAACCATTTTAAGTTCGGCATAGCTCTAAGTAACCCCTGGCCACAATTATAAACTATGCTACACCTAATTCCTAATTATATTAGCCAGAGGTTATTTAAAGTATATGGAAACTAAAACTCCGTACATGAAAAATAGACTTTTTTTATTCATTTTTTTTGTAAAATGGCGTACACAACAACAAAATATTCAAATTGGTCTAGGCTAGGCAATTGATTTTTATATGTATGTAGATAGGTGTAGATTGTGATATGTGTGTTTTAGATAGGTTTTTTTTAACAAATCTTTACCCTCTGTGAGCAAGATTTACATTCGTTTTGACGAGTTTATTCTGTTTACCTTGAGGTTCAATCTGAGAAGTCCACTTCAACGAGATTTATTGCGATTAGATAACGTAATGAGCTATAGGTTGAAAAACTAAAACCCAACTACTTCCTAACGCTATGCAAAATCTATTTGTCAAAATATGACTAGTACCTACCTTATTGAGATTCGAGGAATAGATGATAAAGGTTTCATAACCCACCCTCCTTTAGCGTAGCGTAGTTTAGGTTGAAAAGGAAAACTCGAAGATTGAGAGAATTTCGCAAACGATGACATAGTTGGACAACCTGTCACAACTTTATAAATATTTAAAGAGTCTTACTCTTATCATAATAGAGATAATAGACTTACGCCTAGAAAAATAAGTAAACTGTGAAAAAGTGGTTTACCTGTAAATAAATAAAATTAAATCTTTTTACTCGTGACATTCGTCTACTCGTTTGTAAAAACCAACTACCGCACTATTATCATAAATAACTATTATATATCAAGAGGACGGACCGATTTTAATCATCTTTAATTTGTCTCCGACCCGAATAGCAGAATAACTAAGTATTGAAACAGAAAAAAAACACAAAAAAAACGTTTTATAGGCGGTTCAAAGTTTGCCGGGACAGCTAGAAATAAATAAAGGTAGGTACCTATATAACGGAAAGATTCTGAGAAATCTGTTTCAATTTCATTGATAAAGGTACTATAAGTAGGTAGTAGGTAATTAAGTTGATAAGGTCAGTTAAACGCACATAAATATCAAACGAATAGTTTTTTTTTAACAGAGTAAAACTCTGACTGTCTTTTTATAGCTACGATTATGTTGCGGTCAATCAATTAAGATTAATACCTATCTTAGATATAGAGGAAACGAGGCAGCTTGATGCAGGCCATATAATACTTTATAACCGACAATAATGTTAGAAGATAGAGTGCACTCACCGGATAATCGAAATAAAATAAACTATACTATTTCTACCTAGTAATATAGCATAAAAATGTAGGTATTTCTATGTTATACATGAAATTTATACAGTCCAAGGGCAATAAAACTGAAGGCCGGTCAGTTAATTGTGATAATTACCCATAAAAGATCTCTAAGCTTTTAGCTTCCCACGTATTTGTTCAAAAGTTCTTATTTTTATCCAGTTTTGTGATATACAGGCTGTTAGTTTGAACACCGTTATCCTTCTAGGATATCATTGTGCTCATCATTATGAACAACTTTTACTATGGGGCCAACCCTGAAATCATGAAAAAAAAACAGCTGTTCCATACAAAAAGGTTTATCGATCTTGGACAAAATGTATAGAACAGCTGTTTTTTTTTCGTTTTTTTTTGTGTTATTATGGTTTTGTCACATTTTTGTTTTATTTATACGGACTATAGTCGGAGTATCCGATTTAATTATACGTGAGTCTGTACTCCCGTATAAATAAAACAAAAATCAATGCAAGTAAGTGTTTAATTTTTCAAAATAAAGGTGAAATTTCAGAAACTACGTTTTCATGTGGGTAAGTATGTTATAGTTGTTTTAACCATTAACCAACAAAAAAGGAGGAGGTTCTATGTTTGACTTTAATATTATAATATTATGTATAGTTATTATGTATGTTCACCTATTTCTTCGTCAATTGTGAGCGCTTGGTTTGGTGTTATCTACACCCGGTGGTACGTTTATTTAACCGTACGTAAATTTCGAAGAACTAATTATAACGGGCCCGGGATCAAATCTACGACCTCGCCATTACGAGGAGAGCCTAATCCCAATGGGCTACTACGGCACAGCTTATTCAAGCTGCGGTCACGGCTTGCAAAAAACTTAGATCAGGGGTGGGCAGACTTACACCATTGGCGATCTACATTTATCAATAAAATTGGACGATAAGCGATCGACTCGCAAGGAGTAAAAAAAAGGTGTAAATATGCATTTATTGTAGATAGCTACACACTACACTACACTATCATCCAGATGACATCCAATGCTGGACGAAGGCCTTAATAGGGAGGTTTTTGTTTTATTTATACGGGAATACTCACGTTGAATTAAATCGGATACTCCGACTATAGTTTCGATCACATCCGGTGACCTTTTTCAAATAGTGAAAACAGAGCCCGAAGCTCGTGCAGCCGCGTCCTGCTTATCACTGCGAGCCTCTGTTTTCCCTCTTACCACCCATTTTAACCACTCTTTTACCATACTCACCACGTCAGTTTTCATAATAATAGGGAGGTGTTGCTATATAATCATTAGCGGCTTGGGGATCGCACAATGTTCACCACCGTTAACCGAGAAGACACTGCTTACCGTCCTCCGGTGGTTCTGGATGTAGTTTTAGGACATTCCCAGGTCCAGGTTCCAGGTGTACAGTTATCTAGCTAATGTTAATGTTAATGCTAAAGTTAATGAATGGCACTGCATGTTTTTCGCTAATTCTTCGTATAAAGGGCCTTAGTAATTATTATAGGTACATAGGTACATGCCTTCAATGAAGGCATATTTACTAAGGCTATTTACTAAGTACCAAAGAAAACATTTAATTGTTTTCCTGGAATTCATTTTGATGTAAACATACGATCTTATTGGACCGGAAAGGGCTTTGTAAGCTTTTAAGTTTTGTAAATATGCAAAGTAAAAATTGGTGGGTTCCCAACGAGTCACAGTCACTGGTTTTGGTGGAAAACCTTTGAAAAAAACGATTTTAGTTTGTCTGTAATAATATGGAACCAACACAGAGGTCACAAATAAAGGTTTTCCACAATTTAGGCTTGACTACAAGTAGGTTAGGAAATAATACTTTTAAAATAAGTCGATTTCGAATACCTGAATGACATCTTTTTTCCAGTTATTTGGATTTAAAAATCTAACTAATCTGAATTCGATATAATTTATATGGGGCCTCCTCTACCTCAGAAGTATGACCCAATAAACAACGTGGTGTAAAAATAGTTGTCAATAAATATCATAACGCCATGACTGACTTATAGCTCAGTTCGTTGATAGGGCATAGGTTCGATTCTCAGCCAGGACACAGGACACAAAAAGGAGTAACATTATTGTATTATAAGTATCTATTTACAAACAAAGTACATATAAGTATTCTATCAGATATCTTGTTCCCGTACACAGAACAAGCTTTGCATTACGTGTAAAATAGAATATTTTGTTTTTAAATCACGCTTAGCTTTTTAAATTCGACCTCGTTTCATAGACTCGTATTGAGAAAACGTTTTCTTACTGTAAGTAGCAATTTCTAGATAAGTATTGATTGGTTAATAAATAGGTAGGTACCTGTACCAGCTGTACCTGTACCTTTAGCACAGAAAGGATAAGAAAAAAATTATCTAGCTCGTAAATGAAAGAAAAAAATAACAAAATCGGGAAATAGATTGCGTAAACGCAATACATTTTCTTTCATGCATTTTTTATCGTTTATGTACGTATTTTCCGATAATTTCTGTGTTACAGTTGCGGCATATAATAAGGTGCACTCGAACCTACTTACAAAACTACATTTATAATGAGACACTTGGAATTGTCGTAGCTCAACTTATATATTCTGTCCAGGGGTTGACCCCAGAATAAATAATAATACGCACCCCCTGCTGTTACCTGTGAACGACAGCCGACGCTGCGGAACAGGGTAGGGTAAGCAGGCAGCAGGCAGGTAAAATTTTGGCTTAACCAAATCTAAGAAAAATCCTTTATGTGGCATGACATGCATCCCTTATGGATTAAAACAGCCTGATAGCTCAGTTGGTAGCATGTCTGCCTTCAGAGCTGTAGGGCGTGGGTTCGATCCCCACCCAGGACAAAAAAATGTTTGTGACGTACATCGATGTTTGTTCTGTGTCTGGGTGTAGTATATATTATAAGTATGTATTTACGAAAAAAAAATGTATATAAGTATTCTATCAGCTATCTGGTTTCCATAATACAAGCTTTGCTTAGTATGGGGCTAGATGGCGCTGTGTGTAATAAATGTCCCCCCCAATATTTATTTATTTAAAACAGCCATAGTTATCGATATTTGGTACTTGCCTGAATTTCGAACTAAGTGGTATTCCACATGTCGAACTCTTTACATCTGATTGGAACTAATGTTTTTTTAACAAAAAATTGTTTGACTAAACTAAAACTAACCTACAATACAAAGCAGAAATTACCTTATATTTTTACATGTATGTTTTGGCAAATAAATCTGAATCTGAAAATAGCGCATTATACATAAACCCGGCCAAGAATGACTAGGACTTTGGCACTGAGGGTACCGGACACAACATATTTGTTGTCAATCCCTAAATTTTTTATTTTCTTTCATCAAGTTTCGGATTCTTAGCGCATGCTCGTGCTTGACTTGTTTTATTATTTGTTGTTTTATTTAGAGTTTACATTTCTAATAACTTATAAATTCGATAAGTATACATTTTACATTAGAGTGTAACAAAAAAAAACACAAAAGTGTTACTAAAACAAAGTGTAACAAACAACAAACAATGGCCATTGATTATAAATCAATGGCCTGTTGTTTTTTTTTAAATAAAAATTCTGTGCTTGTCCGTGTTAAATTTCTGTGAAAATGTCAGTCGGCTGCCTATTAGAATTAACATGACAATTAATCATGTTACATATAGGGTCCCGTTAAAACTCTATAGGCACGGAACCCTAAAAGAGTTAAATATGTATCGTTAAAATGACTAACCTGAGGAGCGAATCCCAGGAAAGAGAGTTTCCTCTTGCCGGCACTCATGTTTTGATCGCGCGCGTGCTATGTGCGTTATATCCGCGGCCACGTAGAGTGTCGCGCTAGGGCAGGCGGTCGCGGCGCGACTGTGGCGCACGCCGCGCCGCGCCCGCGCACCTGTCTCACGTTCGAGGCCGCTCGGCGCCTCCGCGCTCCGGCGGCGGCGGCGGCGCGGCGGCGCTAACGGCGTGCTGCGCGACCTCACATCGCTCCCCAGCCCCGGTCTGTACGTGCACTCACCTGGGGACAACAGCCTTCTCATTTAGATGCAGGGTATTTTACAGGTGTAGAGATAGCGACAGAAGATAGTCAAACTAAAAATAAATGTCACCTTAAAATGACCGTTCCCTTGATAATATCCCCATCATAATGGTCCCCGATCTTAGGCTTTTAGATCTCAATCTCTGCCAGCTGCCTTACGTAGGTGAACCTATATCGTCACATCACCGAGTCTCAGGAGACGTACCGAAGGAAGCTCCAAGACTCGATGGAGTAAAGTGTTTCATAAGATATGTATAAATCTTTATTGTCGTCGTCAGTCAAAAAACGTCCACTGCTGGACGAAGGCCTCCCCCTTAATAGAGGGGTGTTGCCATAATCCCCACGCTTGGTAGGCGGCTTGGGTATCGCAGAATGCTCACCACCGTTAACCGAGAGGACGCTACTGCCCGTCCTCCGGTGGGTCTGGTTGCAGTTTAAGGACATACCCAGGTCCCATCTTTATTCAGCTCACCCATAATTATAGTTATCTTCCAAAGATTATCAAGGGACCAATCATATTAAGGTGTAATTTTTTTTTAGTTGCGTGCATTTCAAGAGGCTATTGCTCTATACTATGATTAAGCTGATAAAACACTGTACAATATATTTTACAACACATTTGCTCGAAAAATGCACTTACGAAGCCTGTATGTTCGAAAGTTGAACATTACGCACCATACAACTAAGCGTGCGGTAAAATAGCTAGACGTGCGGTAAATCTATTATACCGCACTCCTAGTTGTATAGCGCCGTGCGTATCCTTTACGGTATTTTAATTTATTTCTATCTAAAAGTATATCAGAATTCCACCAAGGAGTTTCACATTACGAGAATAAATAAGCTGAATTATCAAATCTCTTTGGAAGCGCTTTTGTTCAATACGTTTGTCTCACTTTCATACTAAATAGAAAATGAGACGAAAGATTTAGTTTTTTAATTTTCACCACGCGCACTTAGCGCCATTTGTAAATTCGCGCTATTTCATCTGTCTTCCAAGGAGGATTATGGCGTCGCACTTTGTTTGTTTGCTAGTGTCAAGTATTTATTTATATCAAGTTTTTGTTAATTTTCAAGTCTAAGTCACATTCAAAGTCACACTTAGTAAGTCACGGTCAAGTTCAGTCATGCCCTAGTAAAGTTGTGGCAACATTACTACAAGCTTCTTCGGAGTTTTGGAAACAACACGAAAAGACACTCATATTAGAAACGTTCTAACGAAGACGAACTTTAGAACAAAGTCGTTTTTTCTTCTTTCCTCTTAGGAGGATTATGGCATCGCACTTTGTGCATTTGCCAGTGTCAAGTATTCAGTTGCGACTTTTCGACCGATATTTATAAACAAAATAATAACGTTTGTTTCATTATCTGTTGTACTTCTGTTACCTGTTTTCTCGCAAATGTGTTGTAAAACGTTGTATGGCACACGCGCAATTGGTTTTTACAAGCTCGTGACTATGGTAAGCCCTTACATTCTTCTTACAGTATTCTGGCAGACGATGAATAATAATAATTTTGAATTATAGGTAGTTACGTGTAGGTCCTTCTACATTATTATATTTATAATCATTTAATAGATATTTTGTATCCGTGCTTGGGTGGAAACTCACGCTTTATTTATTCGTATTAAAACGAATTTAATAAACAACAAATTACAATACAATGTAACCCAACCCTAAAAAGCTTAACCATACCTGCACGTAATACCTCGCATGGCGTGGTATCTATAACACAAGCACAACCACGTCTCAGGTTGACGAGCGCAGCGCAGTGCAGCGCAGATTTTTGTTCGCAAGTTCACGATTCTATCTGGCACTGCTACTCAGGGACCGCGGAAGTACTCCATGACTTGGGCAAACAGAGAAACCTTCTTTACCAGGTATTAAAATTTAAGGGGCACAGACTTGTTTGAACAACTGCTATTTTTTTTCGCGATTTCAGTGTTGACGCCATAGTAAAAGTTGTTTATAATGATGAGTACATACATACTCTTCAGTATTGTTGAATCTTTTTGTTGCACATTGTATTACGGCTTATTGACAAATCCAGGACTGCTTCTAGGCAAGCGTGCTCCATCGTAGACTGCATCTTCGTTTAACATCAGACGAGATGGCAGTCAAACACAAGCCTAAAAATAAAGAAAAAAAAACCGCAAACTTCCCTCTTGCCTCGGCACTTCATATTAAAAAAACACAGAATCTACAAAAAACTTCGTGCAAACTTAGTTCTCAGTCTTGTTTGATGATTGATAAGGACCCATTATTTTACGACTAACTGACTATAAAACTAACTAAGAGAGCTTGTTAAGAATAGTTCCATTTGTTGTTGATGTACCTACATACGTCTCACATAATGTGTTGTTTTAGAAACGAACAAAACAGTTATATTATCATATAGTAGAGGCGAGCGGTGATTTGGCTATGTTAGAACCAGACAGGGAAATAGCAAGCAAAGATAAAGGCATTATCCAAATACGACGGTGAAGAGATAAGATTGCCTGCTGTGACAGCAGTAGGTACCATACCAATGCTTCCGGCCGCCCAATGAAAACATTATTAAATACAGTTTTAGAATTTGTTAAAGAAAAGGAAATAATTTGTCTGGGCTACCTAACTCGCCCTGACGATGACGATTGATCGATTGATACTCAGCCGCGCTCCATATTCCATGGACGTATATAAGGGGGGGATTTGAAGGGGTCCCCCCCCTCCCCCTTAGCATCATCACCTTCAGCCCGGAGACGTCCACTGCTGAATGAAGAAGGCCTCCCCTTATACCGCCACACTGTACGACAACCTGCCATTTGCATCACAAATGTTTTTTTGTACATTTTTGGACCCTCAGATGTGGAAGTTATAGCTACGCCTGTGTCGATAGAGAGAGTCTATCGACTCTTTAGATCGAAATCTATTTACTCTAGTGCTAGATGCTAGTGCTAAAATGCTTAGATTGCATTTCCCAGGAAACTACGAAGACGCTTGGGTATTCCATTCTTGCGTGCGCTTCAAGAATGTGGATAAATAAAGCTAAAATAAATAATTCTCTGCCGGGGTGGCATTCTCACAGAAAAGCGAAGGCCCTAGGCATTCTCATCGTGAAGGCTTGCGGTGATTATCAGAATAACATTTTCAGTATGTTCAGTTCTTGAATGAATAATAATACGCTTTTTTTAACATACAACCGACTTCATTTTCAAGTATCTGGATGACATCTTCATATTTTCCAGATATTTTGATTCATTTCAGTAATGTTAATTTAAAAACTAAACTACTGGACCGATTGTAATAAAATGTATATGGGACCAGCGACAATGTTAAATGAATGGACGGGAAATAAGCGCACAGATTTTGAAGACTATAATGTTGAGCGCCAGCTTTCCTCTTGCGTCAGTCAAACTCTGTCTTTGCGTCATGCGAGCCGTACGATACGCCAATACAAACTTCTAATACATGTTATACATGTGTTCTCTTTTTGTCATGCAGTAATTGGATTCGCGATCTCTATTTTCTGGCAAATGCATAATTTTAGCTAGGTATGCTTGATTGTGTTGACTTGTTAATTTTAAACGATTTGCAAGCGCTAGGCCCGTCCATTCCAATATCACTGTCGCTGTATGGGAGACCACCTCTTAAGTATCATCTACCAAACAAAACAAAAATCATCAAAATCTATTCATATTAGTATGCGGAGTAATAGAGTAACATATAAACTAAAAAACACAGTCGAATTGAGAACCTCCTTTTTTGAAGTCGGTTGAAAAATTAATGAGTTATATATAAATATAATACTTCAACAATGAGCTGTCCCGATTGCATCATAAGGCAAGACTTTATAGTAGAAGACATACTATAAAGTCTTGCTGTCGCCTTCTTCTTTTTTTTTCAACCGACTTCTTCGAAAAAGGAGGTTTTCAATGGGGATCCACACTGTCATGTTATCCCACTAGGTGGCGCATAGTCGATGTGTCCATAGTCAACTGTCAATCTCAGACATTTTGTTGTTTATTTCGAACATTTTAATGGTTTTACGCTTATTAGATAATATTGGTTTTATGCCATTGTGTTCTGTACAAAAAACAACACAATACAATTCGGCGGGTCCGTACAATAATTATTTCATGACATATAAAATCTAGTTTTTTTTCAAAATCATTATCTATTCATAACGAGATACTTTGTTCCTCGCAAACAAGGCAAAAGAGGGCTCTTTTTTGCCCTGGGGACGAAAAGTGATTTGAATTGAATATGTGGATATTGTTAGTAAAGTTTCCAATCACCAAAGAGGTCAACCAGGGACATCGTATGAACAAGTAACAGGCTGTATGATAAAGGAAAGCGCCCGAAAAAATCATAATAATACGTTTGTGTAAAAAAATAATAACGCGCGAAATGCATTTTGTCTTCGTTCGTAATTGTTTACTCAAATTCGTTTTTATTTAAGTTTTATTTTAACCGAGTATATCTTTCTCAATAAAAACTGAGTAGTGAGAATAAAATAAACGTAGGTATCTATTCTAATTCATAAGTTGCACTTAATTATTTTCTCATAGAGGGTGATAAAAAGTACCCACCGCGGATCAACCCTATATTAAGCTCGAGTACTTTGAATCTGTGGCGTCCTGTATACGCACATTTAATTTAATTTAATTAGCTATAAGATAAGATAAGATTTAGCAATATGTGGGTCGCGTGCACATCACTAGTAATTGATGTAAGCGCGACCCCCATCACTACGAATCTGACAACCCGCCACAATAAGTTGGACAGTTGCTGATTTTCTTACGGCATAACTTGATTAATTCTAACTCTATTTGTTTGTAAACGGCAACCAGATCTTCATTACGGGTTTCGTAGAAGCTGTGCCTTACTACAACCAAGAAAAGGATTGTATTCAATCAAGAGAAATAAACTCATCGTGAACTGTCACGGATCTCATTTTATTTCAACCACCGTCACCACACTAACATACAATCGAGAGGGATACTGGGACTCTAGTCGGCATCCCAGTTCCTAAAAATCCTTCAAAAATTGTTGTTTGCTCCCTTGGTATACGATCTACTATTATGTTCCAAAATACCGATGGAACCGACTTCGGAGTCGATTAAAAAGTACTGTGACATTTCTTCTACTAGTGGGATACTCTTTGAACTTTGTATGCACAGGTGAAGTTATACCACAATAATAGCATGATAACAAGGTTGGGGCACGATATTCTTTGTTAGGCGTCGGTGCATGCACTTTCCTTCAAGAGCCAGATTTATATTCGTAGCTTATCTATGTACCTAACTCCTACCCGTGTATTTAATCTTGCTTTATTGTTATTGTAAATGCCAATATCAAAAAATACACAGGAATATAGGTATGCCTACTGCCTGCTGCTAGCTCTGAAGCTTTTAGAAAAGGACTAGCTGACCTGGTAGACGTCGTCGCCTGCCCTGAAAATAGTGCTCAATATGTTTTGTAGTGGTAGGACTCTACTGCAGAGTCCGCCTGGGGAAGTACCAAACCTTTGCCAGTTATTCAGCCGCCAAGCAGGAGTGTGCAAGCATTACTGTTCCGGTTTGAAGGGCAATGTTACCAGAGAAATTACTGGGTATGAAGAGATGTTCCAGTGGTTTCTCTGGTACCACAAGGTGAAAGTCTTGTTCGTCGTTCGTCAAAAGCGTTTGCAGATGGCGCCAGCGGTGGTCCGGATGTGGCAAAACCAATTTTTCTTGTTAGTCGTAAAACAATAAAAGACGTGACAGTTTGCAAGTTTCCTAACGACATGCTTCCTTCACCGCAAACTTTAGGTATGAGTTTTCAAATTCGTCTAAGTATTTAAATTTCGATGAATCTGTTGGTAGACGTACGTGTATCTATTAAATGCTGGGAACGTAGTCGGACCAACAATCCCACGTATGTACGAATGTAACTGATACAAAAGTAACATTAAAAAAAGCGACTTCATATTAATATGGGACCGCCTCGTGAATGAAATATACCCCTTCAAATAAAAAAAGATTTTTTAATCGACCCAGAGATCGGTGAACATTCATAAAAATAAAAATAAACATACAAGCAGTCGAACAAGAACCTCCTCCTTTTTTGAAATCTGTTAAAAATTGGAAGGGAAACCCGCAAACGCCTGATCTTTTTAATATTCAGATCAGAGAATGATGTTGCTATGAAAAAACTGAGAGGCTTTCTACTCCTCCTCTCCTTACGGCTTTTCAGGTGGTCCAGTTCAGTAGAAATAGTAATCTGCTAAAGCGTTTCCTCTGCGTTTTTCACACAGCGTCTTTGGAAATCAACAGCTTTTACGTGCCTGCGTGACTAAAGTAGCTACTTTAGCCCCGCTACGCGGAGCGAAAGGAATCACTTCCTCCCCGCAGCGGCACGTAAAATTGTATACACACCACGGGAGCAAGAAAAGAATCCTCAGATCTCATGTTTATCACCCTCGGCTTCGGCTCGGGAGGCAATTATACATGAGATCTGAGACATTCTTTACTTTTCGATCCTCCCCGAGTGAGTGATGTACTATTTGTTGTTAATTTACAGTTCAGGATAATTGAATTTTGTCGGCTATCCACGGATGGTTTAAATCTACATTTTACACTTCTTGCCAGTGCTTCATTCATGTACTTCGCTTTACTGGGTAGGTAGGAAATGTAGGTACTTACCCTATTGTTATATTTTGACCAAGTTAGGCAGGAAATGTTATCAGAGCATGAGTTTATGATTATTAAGTAGGTAGATATTTATAAATGTAACATTCTTATATATTTCAGTTTATTTCCGATTATTTCAATGAGTAACTTCAATTTATATTGACAGCAAAATAATCTATACCTTATATCAAACCCAGATCAAACCCTTTATAAACAATACGACAAATCAGAGACAAAATAAATAAAAATGACATTAACTGATATTCGTTTCGCTCCCTGCCCGTGGTCCACAGAAAACTGAAATCCCTACTTTCAGTGTCGTGGTCTACCTACATCACAGAAAAGCGAAAGCCCTAATACTACCTTGGAGGATCCATGGGGTGGATCTAACTCTCTGGCCGGGTACTGGGTACCTAATCCACAGAATAAATAATAGTCATTGATGAATACTACTTAGGTACCTATATTTCACCTAGATCTACCAGAAGGGCTGGGCTTGAAGAGATTCGACATGTAAAGTTCACATTTCTGGCACTACTACTGTTATGGGCAGGCGTGCTGCTTACCACCAGGCAATCGTCTCGTTCGTCTCGGCACTCCATAGCATTAAAAAAATGGTAGGGTTTGTCACCGTTATCATGATTCGACGGTAGGTGCTATTACCGCATTTACGGTGTACAAGCACATGGCAGCACTGGCACTACCAGTGGCAATGGCAAGTTTATAGTTGGTGGTTGGTTGCAGGGGCTGGAAAATTAGCTTTCGCCTCCCTACCGGATTTTTATATGCGCCATCTCTTAGTAAATCACCGTAATCTAAGAGCAGTAGCGACAACTATGAGCGGCGCGACGCGGCGACTACTTAGAGCTGTCAGTGTCACTGTGTCCAACAAGTAATGTAATAATGTAATGTAATAATGTAATAAAATGATAATGGTACCTACATAATTTTTTGAAATATTTACAATATAAATAACAAGTCAATTAGGCTTGCGCCTTCGATCAAATATCCACTAGATTAAGCGATGCATCCAAACACAGCCAAAAGAAATGGCCAGAGCTTACTATCTTTTCTATGTATTAAGATGTATACAGAAATATAACAACGTCATAAAAGTATTAAAATATTAATCAACCTTATTTCTGTCCATTATGGTTTAGTTCCGACTAATGCGTAATTGACATAGGACCTATTGCTCCGCGATACTGACGAGAGCTCATAAAATTTTATTACCCTACGTAGTGAAATACAAAAATATCGCAACGTCATAAAAGTATTTTAATAATAATCAATCTTATTTCGGAGCATTATAGTTTAGTTTCGACTAATGCGTAATTGACATAGGTCTGTTTTGCTGCGTGATACTGTCGAGAGCTCGTAAAATTTTATTACCGTACTCAGTGAGCGCTTAGAAAAATCATCTTTATGTTCATACCTTTAACGCTTAAAATTGCAATAGTCACATACTACTCTTATGACGTTTTTTATCTTACCTTGAAAAATAGATATGATAGAACAAGGAATTCATGGAGTCTCTTTGTTTTCTTTGTTTGTTGACAAATTTTGTAACAGTTATTGATGTGTAACACCTTTCCGCTCGGTTAAAGTGTTGTCCAAATTGTTAAAGGTAAATAAGTTAGTTACAAGTGATCATTCTTATCATCACTTAAACCGCAAGAACTTATCTGCTGGACATAGGCCTACCGTGAGGATCGGTAATCAGTAGTTGTCCAAAAATTTTGTGACATATATTTGTCTCCAATAAAAAAAAACAATTTATTAAAAAAAAAAAGATAAATCTTTAAAGAACAAAAAAAGCTACTTTAACGAAAATACTAATAACGGGTATTATCAAGTTTGACGCCGTCAATTCTGTTAATATCTCTGGTTGCACTTTTTTTTGTTCGACTTGAATCTGGAAAACAGTTTTATTCATTTATAAATATTATAATCTAATCAGCTTAAAGACAGGACTAAAATAATAACTCTGTTTCTTCTCGCACTACACTTAATTTAATCCACACCAATATATAAAAGTGAATAGTTGTCTGTTTGTTTGTTTGGGGAACTTTCACGCGATAGCGGATGGACGGATTTCTTAGGTGAAACATTGTAAATATGTACTGTAAAATATATAGACACCAACATAGGATACTTTTTATCTTGGAAAATGTAAGTTTCTAAGGGAATTTGATTTGATTTGATTTGATTTGAAAAATGTCGATTACTCGTTGTAAGGAACAGTTGCCGTGGAAACGAAATAATAACGAATCTGTTAAGAAGCATCAAGAGCGTTGGTGCTATATTTTTACATTGGTTTTTAATATCCTAGAAGAATTTTGTGGATGAATTTTTTCGCGATAAACTGTAGTCCGCGTGGACGAAGTCGCGGGCAAAAGGTAGCATTACATATTTTTATGATATTATACCTGCAATTTGGGAATCGCCGTTTTCACCAATCTGCGCCTTTGATTATTGCCAGATATATCAAATTTATCAAAATGTATCGAACATATTGTCGAATTTTTACAAGGTCTGTAATGTTCTTCCCTTCTTTCTTGCGCGACAATGGATATCCATTCTGCACAGCGAAATGGATCAGTAGGAAATCTACAAACATAAATATTTTTAAAAGACATATAACCACTCCGTACATTTCTTGTTCCAGACCAAGCCATGTTTGGCGAGATTGTTGGTTCTTTGACGGCAAATATTGGCCAAACGACAAAATATTTGTTATTAATTGTTTTATAGTGATTTTAAGGACCGTAAAATAAAATCTGACATGTACTTACCGAAAGAAAGACACTCCTTCTGAAACCTTACTATTACGGTGGTTATTATCACAGTTTTTGAAAGCACACTGAGGCATTTTAGCGCGTCCGCACGTTGGCTGTGGTTGGACCATACTAAACTCAAATAAGACCACACTTTTATTTGTGCTCTTAAGTCTCTGGCCGATTTCAAGGTCGTTACCTTTAATCTAGTGGATATTTGATCGAAGGCTTGCGCAGAATGTGTCACTCAAAAGGAAAAGATACATAACGTAACTTTTCATTAAAAGAAGTACTTCACTCATCTAGTTCACTAGTCCAGTTGCTCATTTGAAATCATTTCGCCATTCAATACCTAACTACTAAGAAGATACGTTTACGAACGAAAACGGGTCGCTTACTATGATTGCTTCATTTTATATCCAAGCTCGTACAAACGTGTTTGTAAATTGTACATTGCCCTTTTCTTACTTCAATTGAAGGATTCATTCAAGAACGATACACGGCTAAGTCAAATGGAGTTTTGGCGGGAACACGGGAAAATCATGTCGTTGCATTCTATTATTTTCTTAAACTAGTGTTTTTTCGTGTATTAATGATTAAAAATGGTGGTGTTTTATTCATTGAGTGTTGAATTACATGCACGAGTGTGGGCAAGTGATATAATGTGGTGAAGCATGTCTTTTCTTGTTGTTTTCAAAACTCCGTAGAAGCTCATAGCTCATATGGTTTCGCTTGTACTCCAGTGTTCCTCGCGAAAATCAGAATCCGTGACCATTCCCTTTGTGAGTGTGGATTGGCAGAGGGTACAACCGACCACATTTTCTTTGAATGCCCTAGATGTGGCTCTCTTTACGATATGATCCCAAATGACCTTCCACATCCTACTAACTTCTCGAACCTCCTCCTTCTGGTATTTTCTCCTTTTGTATACTTATGTCCTTGTTAAAATTAAAATTAACAATATTCAAATTTAGGTAGTTGTTATCTTATATTTATGTGGCATCTTAGAGGTTTTGGGTATATATTATAAATATATATATAACAAATTTTATGTCTGTGTTTGTGTTGCCATGTGATTGTCCCTTACAGTGGGTGAAAGTAAAATCAAATAGCTGTAACTACAAACAGAGGACTCTGAAGCCCTAAATACCTACATTGATGCACCGGGCAATCTTTAGAAGTCCATGTCTACTTAACCCTATACTAGACATTGGCAAAATTGTGGCAATACCGCAGAAGCCAGAAAGAAAATTAAAGTAAAAGTTGAAAGACCTTCTTTTTTAAAATTTGCTTGTCTGAAAATAGCCCATTATAAAATTTTAGGTTGTTTTTATTTTCTAGTCTTGTTTTTATGTATTTGCAATTAAGTTAAGTAGTATGCCCAAGCCGTCTGCCAAATCTTAATTATATTGTAGGTACATTCATGTACCAATCACATGTTGATTCATGTCCATTGGTGTGATTAAATAATAATAACACATAGCATTATAATTTATACATGTCAAAAGAAGACTTAATCTTAGTAATAAAAATAAATGTCAAATTATGACAGAAAATTTTAATAATGAGTATCAATGACAATAAACAAAATAAATAATCATTATTAATATAATTAGATGCCTATGTAAGCTTAGTATAGATAGGTAGGTATGTAGGCATAGTCTAAGTAGGTATGGAAGTGTAGTATAGGTAGGTATAGCAACAGTAGATGCAGATGTAGGTGAATGTCTAAAAGATGGTGCTAGGATCGCCAGATATTTAGGTTATATCAAAAACTTGTCAGGCGGCCCTCTATTCCTATTTTCCCAGTATATTACACCCTCTTCTTCACTATCTATGGTCAGTGATGCCAACTCAGCGCCTTCGGGGCTAGATCTAGCTCTTTTTCGGCTTGTTCAGCCCCAAAAATAATGTACATCAGCCCCTAGCCCCGTAATCTAGCCCTAAATGGATCTGAAGAAAAATATTTTTTTTATTGAAAAAGTCTGCGCCTCATGAGGGCCGGACATAAACGCCTTCAGCACAAGTGAAATCATGAGCGACGAATTCAACGAAGACTCATCTGATGAAGACGGCAACATAAAAACTGCTTAAAAATAAACATGTTAATTCAAATTTATTTAAAACAAGTAGGTTTTTTATTTTTAAAATGACAATAATATTCAAAATTTTGTATTTTATTCCTAATCTACTCAGTAAATGATAAATTGTATTAGGAAATCAAGTTCTTTTGTCAATTAATAAGCAATATAGCCCATTTTTTATTTTTAGGAAAATCTAGCCTTTTTAAAGGACATGTTCAGATGCGGTTTAGGGCTTCTTACAGAAATAGTGCGTATATCAATAGAAAGCTAATTTATTCATATTCTTAAATATATTTTATATGTATTTTTTATTATAGCCATTTAATATACAGAATACAATTTAAAAACGTGTAAATAAATGAATTGTGTTACGCCAAAACTTTCTTCAACGGTTTTTAGTTGACAGTGACATTGTCATCTGTCAAATATAAGACCTGCCTGAGTAGCACCATCTATTCGTTTATTTCGGAGCACCCTCGGAAAGTTCCTTCATGTTCATTACTTTTCAAAATCCATTATGATAATATTTTGAGACAATTAAAAATTATGTTAACCAATAGGCATGATGACAGATTTTGAAATACCCTTCTATAATGTAGATATACGTCTAGTATTGCCGAAAAAAACTATATTTCAGCAATATATTACGTTTTAACGGAAATTATTACATTTTAATTAATCTAAATTGAAATACGCGCGAAAACGACCGTAAGTGTCATGGCGTCAACTTGTGACGTCACGACTTAGTTACCATCGCATTGCGGCATATGCTCAACGAAGAAAGTCATAAACTATTACTTATTTCGTGTGTTGGAGGTGAATTCCAAAGTTTACAAGTGGTGTGTGTGCAAAAACACATCAATAGAAACTAGCAACAAACAATTTTTGTACGTTCCAAACCAGAAAATGTGAGAGATAAATGGCTAGAGCTCGCACGGCGAGACCCAGGAGATGTAGCTACGAAATCGTCTATTTATTCTTGTGAAGACCACTTTGATTATGTATTTACTATATCAGTATAGATTAAAAGGTGTGTAATACAAAATCTTTGTTTGATATGTAGTGCTTATGTGATTGTTGTTGCATTTTATTGAGGTTATGTTTGTTTTGGATAACCAAAGCAGTTAGCATTATTGTTATCAATTACAATGGAGTACTTATTCTCATTTCAGCTGCCAAATGATATCAGAAATTATATGCAGATGTGGTCGGTATCACAAGTGCGTATGAAACCATGTATTTATACATGCCAACCAGACAGAAAAACAAGAACATCTGACACTATAGAACGACCTCGCCTAACTTATGAAACGAAAGATAATGATGGCTCTTGTAGTATGTGAAAAGCAATTAGAAGAAAATAGTATAGTGACAGAACATTGTTGTTGGAGAAATTCTGGAAGTTCAGGTAAGTACATATTTTTAAAGATAATATATCTAATTTAATGGTTTAACATATTGCAGCAAGGAAGTTAAAAAAAATATTTTATAATTAACAAAATAATGACACACATCAACACTGCTGGATGAAGGCCTCTCCCCTAAAGGGAGGTGTTGCCATAATCCCCACGCTTGGCAGGCGGCTTGGGAATCTCTATCGCAGAATGGTTACCACCGTTAACTGAGAGGACGCTGCTGCCCGTCCACCGGTAGTTCTGGATGCAGTTTTAGGGCATACCCAGGTCCAATAATGACACAAGTAGGTATTAATTTCAGATATAAGTTACTATAAACCAAAGCTATATACCTAACATCAGACTGTACTCATGTGTAGGTATACCGTCAATGTAAATCAACAAGTTAAAAAATGCTGCATTTTAAATGTTATAGGTAGGTATTTTATATGTATTGTGGATTTTATCTTTTCCATCACCATTTAAAGAAATATTATTAAGACATTTTATATTGTATCTAGTGTTTTGCAGTATTATTTATTTATTTAATTTATATTTATTAATAAGGTGTTGAGCATCTCCCGTCTGTCTTTAGTTGTAATTTATTTTTATACCATGGTTGCCTGGGAGAGATCGCTGTTAGCGATAAGGCCACCACTTGTGGCACTAGTCCCTAAGGTTCATGTTTCTATTTTATATTTTTATTTCTGGTGTGCATAGTAAAGCATTTATATCTTATCTTTATTTTCAGTTCAGCAAAATCTTGAAGGAGCTCAACAAGTAACAACTAAACTGATAGATAAATCAATTCAAGTACATATAATACAACATTCAGAAGCAAAGCTAACCCAACAGTACCTACCTAGTTGGCATGGTAAATCAGAAAACATCACTGTTGAAGCCGCACCTGCATTCTGTCTTCTGAAGCTAAGGAAACTAAACAAATAGCCAGCTTGAGAATTTGCACTTGGGGAGATTCATATGATAAAACACAAACTTGTCCCAAGCTTGTCTTAACGTCAGTTTGGTCAAAGTTCTTTATGATGTAATAATAATAGTGTGTGGTTAATTAACTTCCAAGATTCGCTTATTAAATAAATATAAACAAGAAATATGTGCATTTTAATTTATTACTCTGTACTTTTATATAACAAAATGGATAGTCGTAGGATTTCCAGAATGCATGAATGAGAACACTTCAAAAAATCTTTCACAAATTCTTCATCAAATGTTACACATAAAATTTCAACATGTTTATTTGTAGAGTAATTAGGGTTCGCCATTCAAAAATAAAACCCACTTTTTAAGTCCACTCATATACATTTGCATCTGGGTGTAGCATTTGTTATTGGGTTTCCCATTTTTTACATAATTGAGATAAGTTTTATCGCTCATGGGGCATTTAATTATATTGACAAATGCCATCGGGTGAACCGGCTATCGTTGGATAGTTTTTGGATATTATTAGTCCACAACTCTTTATTTTCTTCCCCAGTTTCATAGCTACTGTTCACATCACTTCATCAGCACTTCATTCTCTAAACTTCTACCGCGTTTCATGGCTAGTGTGTCTGGGATTTTCCCTCCCATGATGAGCGATATCAGCGTTCCGTCACCTTTCTGGCACCGACTGACTTCATAAGCCCTAGATATGTAATCCGGCCATATCTCAACTATTACCAAAAGCTATTTTGGTACTGGTATCGGGTACCATTTTCAATTTTATTTATAATTTCATCCGTCAAATTTATTTTATCCAAAAATATGTCTCAGCATTTTTCTTTATACTTCAGTACAAGTTGGTGCATTGATGCACTAAGTAAGTCATTACAAATATAACCTGGTTGATACTTCACTAGCCCAGTCACTAACTTTTCTCTTACTGCTTTTTTCCCAGTACTGTGGGACAAGTCTTTTGCTGTTATAAATTTCAGGATAGTGCCAACTCTGGATAGTATAGATTTCAGCCAGTAACATTGTAGGTATTTCAGTACAAGATGGTTCTTCGCTCCTGCGATGGACCCACATAAGGCGTATGGCATGCTTGCAGCCACCTTGAGCAACACAGTCATGGCATTGACAGATGTTACCTTTTCTTCTTCTTCATCAACTGTTAATGTGACGCATACAGCTTCGCATGGACATTGTGTTCGGGGCAAACTTTGCATTTCACAGCAAATTTTTCCTTCCTTCCAATAAGTTGCACATAACTGATAGTATCATCCCCATATGATGGTCGTGAGGACCTGAAAGAAATAAGATTGATTATATTAATATGTACAAATACAGAAAGTGATAAGTGAGGTGGTGTTTATTTGCTAAAATTAACAACTGACAGATGTTGAATTTGAGGGTGCACATTACTGTTTCTGGAACTATACGTAATATTTTCTGAAATGTAGGTTAGTAGGTTAGGAGCATTCTACGATCCCCAGGCCGCCTGCCAAGCGTGGGGATTATGGCAACTAATCGCTATTAAGAGGGATGCCTTCGTCCAGCAGTGGACGTCTTCTGGCTTTTGATGAAGTTAGTAGGTACTTAGCAATAAAAATAGTACAGTAGGAAACATGAAGCCTTCTGTAGATGTGAGTTAGCTAACCTCAAAATCAGCCTATGACATCCAGTGTTAAAATAGCTTGTGTTAGTTTAATTATATGCACTAAATATGAATAAAAGTGTACTTACAAGGAAGTTTTCACACTACGAAATTCAGATGAGATAAAGTCTTTATTGGGTGCAAGAAACTATCCCAACATCAACAAATCAATTCTGGGCAAATTAGAGGTATTTGCCTTAATAAAACCTTGTTCCATCGTCGATTCTTGGATTTTCTGATTTTACCACAAGCCTACGAATAAACAACAACTCAATTAGGTAATTTTACGATACAGAAATCAATCAAAACGCGTAATTACAACCAAAAGTTCATACAACACGGTGAGGGTTACTATGGTGTGACGTCATTCGCTCTGATTGGCGTTTGAGTTAATATGGCCGATTGCAGTATTTTGTACTTTTATTTTATTGAAAATCTTATCGATCTCAATGTTTTTAATAAAAATGGGTCATTTTTATGAGTCCTTCTATCATATATTTTTCTCTAAAACCATTGTCTCTTTGATTATTAAGTACTGTCATCATGCCTATTTAGTTTAAAGGTCAGATATCAAAATCGTTTTTGGAATTAATCAATTAACAATATAATAATCCCATCGTAATTTAATCGATGCGTCGAATAATTAATTTTGATATCGCCCATATTTGTGGTGCTTGATCGGGGCCCTCGGGGCTGCCAAGCATCACTTTGTGTTACTCTGCAAAGGCTTACAAAAAATATATTATAAACTGGCTATGAGAAAATAATATTGTATGTGTAATATTATTAGATAATGTATTAATATTATCTACAAATATAGCACTGTACAATAATACAAGCCATGTTACTGTAATTTTTGCTATCCCACTTACACTGTAAAATGATGCTATGTCCTTTTATCTTGCCCTAAATCCCGATACCGTCAGTTGGCATGGCAGCCCTGTCTATGGTTTATTAATTTATTTTATATTGTCTTTGGGTAGTTGGCAAGGGGTGTCTATAATGTACAACATGATATTTGCCGACACGATAATGTACGGCATAATAATTTACGGCATGATAATTGGTGTACATATACATCGAATATCATGCTGTACAATCCATGTCGTACAATACTGGCCGTACATTATCGGCTCGTGTCTATAAAGTACAGCCCTATATTGTACAGCCAATAATTCGAGTACGTTTCTCAAATTGACACAAAAAAAACCTGCAGACTAATCATGTAACTGTTCGGGATCGCGATTCGGATCGCGATTTGTCATAATTGTCACTTGTCACTGTCACAGCTTCACGGTATCAAGGAGGGATTTCTCTCGCTATCGTTAACGAACGAATGCATTGATTTCCTAATTAAGTTAAGCAAATCCGTCGGTCTTTTGGCGTTTCGTCCTGCCCTGCAGGGTCAAATGAGTTTTGGCGGGACAGTGACAAGTGACATTTATGACAAATCACGATCCGAATCGCGATCCCGAACAATTACATGATTAGCATGCTGAACCTAACTGCTATACAAATAAGGAATTCGTGTACTTGTACATCAACGGCCTTACTTAAAAAAACTTCTCAACCGTTAGTATGATAGTTAGTTACTTAGTATGACCTTAAGATGCTCTGCCATCTTCTCTCTGACGTGAAGTTGCACGTGCTAGAAAAGGACAGAGAAGTTTAAGCAGTGACTAAGAGAGTCGAGATTATTTTAGGTAAGGCCGCAAAAATCAGTCTGTACAATATCATGCCGTACATTATCTGTGTCGTACATTATTGGCTCCCTTTGAAAGGATGTAGGTAGGTATTATATTGTTTTTATTTTTCTTTTCATTCATTCCTTTTTTCATAATTGTTAAATGCTTTTCCATTATAAAAAGACAAAATATATGTTCTTTAAAATAAATACGTCAAGCATTGGCCACCATTAGAGTTCAAATAATAATAATAATAGCTCAAAACAAACCTACAAAAGTAGTTCAGTGACTCACACGGCAACGGCATTCATTTGTTTGTTATTTTCACAATGGTTCGTAGCACGTCATTGTTAAAGCTATATTTTTAGTTATAGTTGGGCTTTTGGAGATAAAGGCTGATCAATGGATACTCCTCCGGTGCCCAAACCGCGCACAGATTTGACGGCGCACAGGAGTGCCGCTGTAGCCCCGGTGCCACTCCCGCGGACTAAGATACCTGCCCACAATGAAAAGGTCAGTGCCTCAGATATTCTACGTTCCATCGGGACAGTATCGAAACAAATAAAAGAAGATGTAGCCACTAAAGTGTGCAATGCAAATGAGAAATTAGAAAAATCCTTTCAAGATGGATCTAAATTTGCTAAAGGAACTCTTGAAAAGACACTCACGACGTCCCGCGCGGTAAGAGATTCAGTTACTAAATCAGTAATTGAAGGAACGAAGACTGCTGGGATGAAACTCCGCCGCCCTAAAAAGACAGAGCAACCCGAAATGCTAGACGCTCAAAGATGTGTTTCTATGCCTGCTGTAGATGTAAGTCTCTTTGATAACATTCAATTCCACTCACCGATGCTTGAACAGAAAAGATACAAAAATGATATCACAGAAGCAGGCGATACAGACTGCTTACCACTCAATTTGAATAACTATAACTTTGATGATATGTCACTGTTTTCTAGCAACTCTGATTCAAATACTGACATAAGTAACATTTCTCGCGACAGCCATGACCTCGAGAGTACTTCAAGTTTTGATTATGATACCCAACGCATGTACGATACCCCAAGGCCCTCGAGGACTAACAGTATTCTTAGCACAATGTCACTGCCAAACATACCTCAACTCCGACATACAAGAGAAAAACCAATTGAGATCATGAAAGATAACAGTATGTATGAAAATTGGACATTGCCAATGCATACCAGCTCAAAAAATAAACCTGAAAATAGTGTCACTGTGGCAGCACCACGCCCCAGTTTTAGCACAATTTATGAATTTGACCCACTCAACAAGGCAAGCTCTACTCCTAGATATGAAGGTATGAGTAATGAGTTGCTTCTTCTGGAATCGTTCTTAACAGCAGATACTTATGGTACAATTGTAGCCATAGACCACCATGAAGACAACTTTGAAGATTATGGAGAAACAGATTACTATAATCCACCAACCCCACCAGAGCGATTAGACAGCTTATTGCCAGAAGAAGGAAAACAGTCTGTTACCAGCACTTCAGAAGTAAGAGAGAGTAGTTCCAACTGGTATGATACAACAGGAGAGGCTGAGAAAAATAATAATACTGATGAAGAAGCCAAGCCGCATTACTCCATGATTAGTCGGTTTTCAAGAAGGCTCAAGCTTGATGGTATGTTAAATAAGCCTGCTAAACCAATGGCACCTAAGGTTGACATAGTAGAGAAACCGCCAATCAATGCAATGCCAGTGCCGTATTATAGTGGCACTTTGAATAAGAGTATGGGAGGGGCTGATGACCTGTTTAGGAACACTCAGTCTCGCTACTGTGTGCTGTCAGAACAAAAGCTGATATGCTACAGTGACCCTACTAATGGAGTACTGAAAGAGGCATATCCACTGGATATTTTCTATTCTTTGCAGATTGTTCTGCCGCTGTCATCTAGGTGAGTTTTTAAAGCTTAAGTTCTGTCATTTCTATTTGATAGATAGTATGAGACTTTTGTAGATAGAGTAATTATATTCTTAAATAGTAAATGAGATAAAATCTTCCAGTACCACCAATAACACATATCACTTTGAAGTAACAATATCTGCGGGCTCCATCCGTGCGACGCCACGCAAGATAGTTTTCACATGCGGCAGTGTCTCGGAACGCCGCAACTGGGCACAAAAGATCGCTGAGCACTTAACTTCTGGCTTCCCACCTAAATACACCGCTGAGTTCACCAGGCTGGGCTGGTGCTATCTCAAGGTATGTTTCTACAATTGGCCATTTAATCGCAACTATTAAACTTTCATGATTGTAATATAATAAGATTTTATTCTCATTTTATTCATTTTCTTAGTATTTTTGTTTTTTACAATAGAAATATTATAAAAACTTAAAAACTGAGGTGCCACCGACAGCGGGGCAAGCCTCTAGCTGCCTGTAGTTATAGCTGCAGAATGAGAAACCTCCGGACAATGCGTGCGAATTTTGAATTGAAAAAAATAATTGTAACTGGTACAAATAACAAATACAGCAATAATAAAATAACAGCCGTTCTCAAGTTTTGCGCTTAGCGACACATTTAGATATTCGTTTTTATTTATAGAGAAGAAGAAAATTACTGAAGGGGTTTTTTTTTGTTATATCTTAAAATACTATTAAACAATATTTTATCTATTCTCTAAAAACCTACTTCAAATTGTCTAGACAATAAGTTATCGATAATCGTATAAAAGGTATTTAACATGTAAACAACCTGTTTGTTGTTTTGCTTAATATTTAAAACTGTGTTATGTTAAATTTTTATTTAATTCGGTGATTCTGCCATGTTTTTCATTAAAAAGTAAGTAAGTAATTATTATTATTATTTTCATTTACTTTATTAAATTATCAAATAGTTTACATGTTACAGAAACCTGGCACACCAATCTTTTCAAATGAGTTTAACATTTTTTGCTTTATAGCTTCATATATAACTAGCACCTATATTTATAAATACAAATTTTACAATATTAAAAGATGGCTTTAGAGACATTTTTTTTTCAGCCATTTCAAAATAAAACAATTTGTATGTCCAACCAGTATTTTTGTTATGTACGTATGTAGTTTTTCTTCATAAAACTAATAAAAATTATGTCCGGGAATCAGTAGTGTGACAATTTATTGTGTTTTAATGACAATTATACTGCAATAATAAACCATTGGACCTGGGTATGTCCTTAAACTGCAACTGGAGTACAGGCAGCAGCATCCTCTTGGTTAACGGTGGTGACCATTCTGCGATCCCCAAGCCGCCTGCTAAGCGTGGGGATTATGGCAACACCCCTCTATAAAGGGGGAGGCCTTCGTCCAGCAGTGGGCGTTTTATGGCCGACGACGACTGCAATAATAAACCGTATGGTCTCTGATGTTTCTTCATGAGTGATTTTTACTCATGAACATAAAATGGTTTACATTATACAATACACACACATGGAAATAGGTTTATTGTCATTGTACATACACATAGCTTAAATAGCCACATACAATAGCTACACACATGTTTATATATCATTATATGGGGCTTAGCGTAAGCTTTTGTGTTAGACAAAAAATCCTTTCATATATTTTTTCAATGCAATTCATTCGGATCATAGAATTGATACTACTTGTATCTACTACAACATCAACAGCCAGAAGACGTCTGTGACGAAGGCCTTCCCCTTAAATGGGCGGGTTTGCCATATTCCCCACGCTTGGCAGGCGGCTTGGGGATCGCAGAATTCTCACCACCGTATGCCACCGTTAACCGAGAGGATGCGGCCCATACTCCAGTGGTTCTGGATGCAGTTTTAGGAAATACCCAGGTTAGAACAGGATAGAATTGTTTAAATACCCTAGAGGTATGAATATTTTTTTTTAATAATAGTAATAAAAATACGAAAACACACATATTTGGATAGAATAATTAATAACAATAATAAAACAACATATTACAAATTTATCTAAATTTAGTGGGTAGGTAGACATACAAATAACTTCATATGGACATATGGACCCTGAGTCTCACACTAGGGGGGTCCTGTGTCGTGAGACTCAGTGCCTCCCATTTAGATAAATTTTATTGAGTAATAAGCTAAGTATTTTATGTAATTTTTCCTATTCGATGTACAAAATAGTTATTTTCTTACAGCTTTATAACATCGCGTCAGTAGTTTTATATTTTAGTCTAAGTAAGTATAAACTATCATTAGTGTATAAATTGTGATGCCACAACGGACAGAATTATTCAACAATAGAAAAAATATTGACGCTCATTGAGACGGGTGCAGATTTTTTCTTATTAGACATAAGATAACATATCTACTATTGACAAGTAATTATGACACAATATGTGGAATTTACAGCCGCATTTACATTTGCCAGTTAAAATTTTTACAGTTTTTGGTATGTAATAGGGAATATGCATGTTTATTTTCATTGAATCTCAAAAAAGCTGACTCGCAACAAAACAAACCATCAAATTTTTATTTTTATTTTGCACAAATAGCGAAGTTATAAATATTTTAGTGACAGCACATGACTCCGTCCGAGAAACTTTGAACAGTTATATTTCAGAACTTTACTTTAGCTGATTTCAATATTTTTTTCGACGTAAGCATCAGACTCAGTTAAACTCTCCATTTATCCTCTTGTTAATAATAATTGAAACTCATGCATATTCCCTATTGTATTAAAATGTTACGATTTGAAACCTATTTACGTAGACGCTTGCAGTATCAATTTCCCAATATAGAATCCGAATTGGACCGGCGGGCGGGACCTTGCTCTTTTGGTTCACGCCGGTAAACCCTGTTATATCATTCGTCCCTTTAGCGTTTGTTGCGACAGAGAGAGATCAATAACCTCAATTGTCCATGAGAATTATTAATGCCGCAGAAATCGATGGTTGTAGATATTGGTAGGTTTTAACGTGCCCTGAATTGAGGACCTTAGAGCCACTTAGCTAAAGCTAAATTTCCTTCAAAGCCTGGTGTACTATAATATGGTGAATTTCTTTATTCCACCATAACTAAATTCCTGGACTGATATGGATGTACGTCGTATCGTTAGAATCCTTACATCACCCCGACTGACACTGATTTAATAAATATTTCTGGCAATGCTTTTTTAGCAATCAATAGGCAATAAAAAAAAAAATTAACTTAACTTGTTTTATCGTCCTATTATAATAGTTTGTAAATCTGGTCAGAAACGACACACGGAATATCTTAATATTTTTTGTACAAATACTTCATCAGGATAACTCGGCATAAGTTTTATATTATTCAAACCAAGTATCAGCCTATATGGTATGTTGCATCAAAGGCGCGGCCTGTGTGCATCTGGGCGGTAATACTTCTATCAAATGGTACATGTTTAATCAACCACAGACTTATCTACTATCTAGCGTGAAGATAATGCATAGCGATAATACTATAATGCAGATCACACGAACAATCGAAAGTTATAATAAGACTAGATAAAGCCTGCGGTGTCGCAGGTAAGGAGAAGAATTTCACAGAAACTCAAGTGGCGATATTCTTGTGATTTTTACACCTGGTTTTGTCAGTCGGTTACATCAGTCGATCTTAAGAATTCTATTTATTACTTGTGTCCAGTATAACCAGCTCAAAATTTTGGAACAAGAGACCAAATAGCTTCAATCAAATCCCCAACATGGACTTGTTTTTTTAATAATTGTGAGTAGAGATGTAAGTAAATAAGATAGCCTCAGTATCTATGCAGAAGTGGCTTATAGCTATCGTACTCATATGGGGCCCGTTCATGTCTACTTGTTCTTGCTGATTACCCTTAGATATACATATCATCATAAAATATGTATTTTATAATGTACATTTCTTCCTTCTCATAATTTTCTATGCAGTCAAACCCCACTGCTTCGCTAGGAAACAATTACACCCTAATGTAGCTCGCTAGGTCTAGTACATAACTACATTTTTATATTGCGTTCGCTTCTCAGTGTCACAATATCAACTCTTACCGTAAAGATATCCACGATGTAAATAAATAATAAATATTTATAAACATTTGACACAGCGCCATCTAGCCCCAAACATAGCAAAGCTTGTAATATGAGAACCAGATAGCTGATAGAATACTTATATACTTTTTTTATCTGTCCAATAAATCTGGACCTGGGTATGTCCTTAAACTGCAACCAAACCTACCGGAGGACGGGCAGCAGCGTCCTCTTTGTTAACGGGGGTGAGCATTCTGCGATCTCCAAGCAGCCTGCCATGCGTGGGGATTATGGCAACACCCCTCTGTAAAGGGGGTGCCAGGGGGGGTCCAGCAGTGGACGTTTTATGGCTGACGACGAATAAATCTGGTTTTTGTTTATTTTGTAAAGGAGGGTGTCACTGGAGAGTGGCGTGGCGCTTGGCTGATGCTCATCCGCCGAGTGCTGGTATACTACACTGCAAAGGACACCAAGGTCTACTCCGTCGATCTGCGGAAGACAAGATGCGTCAGTGAGTACTAAAGCTTCGGAAACCTCGACACGGAATCAATGGACATTGCAAATATTGAAGCTGCTAGAAAAGTCCTTACGCCAAAATGGGCTAGATCTATAGCAGCACATGTATAGGCCTATACTGACATGTGATATTTATTAAAAGTCTAATCAGCCAGTGACGATAGGGTAGATGACTGATTTTTAAATCGTTGAAACCAATAGCTTTGATGAAGAATTTAAGTAAATATAGTATGCTTATTGAAAAACACATTTAAATCGGTTATTAATGTTCTGATAATATAAGCGCTTAAAGTTTTTGGTAGAACCAACTCTGTCCCTTTCCCACAAAACAAAAAATGACGTCGCGCCTTACATGTCAGAATAGAATTTATATGGCATACAGAGAAGTGACGTCACGACTTGCTGTTTCGCCTCTCTGTCTAGCATGATATTAAAATGCTTATAAGTTGCTTATTTTTGATCAGATTTTCATTAATCTGCTATATTTATGGGCCACATTTTAATAAGCCAATAAAAAAAAACCAGTCATGTAGCCTATTATAACAAGCAACGAAAATAAGAGTTTTGGTATTAGTATCAGGCAACTATATGATAGGCTAGATGACTGGTTTTTTTTTATTGTCCTATTAAAATGTGGCCCATAAATATAGCTGATTAATGAAAAGAAAATGAAAATCTGATCAAAAATAAGCAACTTATAAGCATTTTAATATCATGCTAGACAGAGAAGGGAAACAGCAAATCGTGACGTCACTTCTCTGTATGCCATATACATTCTATTCTGACAAGTAAGTCTTGTACGGTTGAATTATACTTGACTATTATTTATTACGTTGTATTTAAATTCATGTCAAGCTGCTCGGTATATGAATTATCCAATCTGTAATTCAATAAAAAGGGTAATTCCCTGTAAAATATTGAGTATCACTATACGTACACTACGTTTAGTACGTTACGTAGTACTGTTACGTTTTACTGTGGTATCTGTTGGATATAGCAAAAATAAATCTGTCTCACTTTGACATGTATGAAGTAATGCTCACTCTCGCATATGTTTTATTTACAATTATTAACAAGAGACCTTTCTTCTTAAGGCTTTGGTTTCGTGAGCTTATACAGGGTTAGTTCTAATCAGTTGGCATCATTTTAAGGGCATGTTCTGTACATCAAAACAAACAACTTTTCCTGTGGGGCCAACATTGAAATCGCGAACGAGAACAAACGAGAACAAACCCTGTAAAGCTAGTAGTTGCCTATGGTGTCCCTGCGACCCCGTACAGTAGAAAACACTCACACCTCTCCTGCTATTAATTCGAGTTAATAAACCAGTATGTTATGAAATTGTCGCAACAATATAAGTAATAAATTAGTACCTAAATAATACCATATACTGTATGGACCACACCAGTTCAATCTTCAGCGAGAAGACGTCCACTACTGGACGAAGGCCTCCTCCTTAATAGAGAGGGCCAAGCCGCCTGCCAAGCGTGGGGATTATGGCAACCCCTCCCACATCAGTTCAGAAAACTAAAATTATAAGTTATAAAAAAATATAATGAATTGTCCACTGGTATATTGTCATGGTAAGCTTTAAATGTACAACAAAGATTTTTGCCATTATGATGGAAAAATATAGCGTAATAAAATATATTATGAAATTAAAATATGTGCGTGACTAACATTCAGTCAGGCCGCTGAGCAGCCCCTTAATTAAACGTAATAAAGATAACTCGAATTCATACGTCCCAGATATCTCTATGCGCCGCTAAAATCGGAAATTATAGCTGACCGGATGATATAATTACCTACTTATAACATTGCCGACACCGCGTGGCAGTGACAGCAGCGCGCCTATCAGCACAGAAGCTGTGTAGATTAATTGCGACACTGTAAAACTATTTATAGTGTATCGGACATGCTTTTACTCGAATTGCTTTCGTAGTTCAGTAGTTCTATCATAAAATTAAATAATGTACTTACCCATACAAAATTAAAAATCTGTCAAGTTAGAGTCGCACTCGTGCACCGAGATTTCCATTCTAGAAAAAAGTACATTACATTGTTTACTCGCGTACGCTACTAAACGTTAGTGTCCATAATAGGTTCTATTGTCGGTCTCTGCAGTTGCTGTTACCTGTATCAGTATTTAAAAAAAAACTATCTGAAATAATCCTAGTAATATTACAAATGCCAAATTGAAGTTTGTCTGTGTGTTTGTGTGTTTGTTACTCCTTCACGCTGAAACGACTGCACGGATTTGATTAAAATTTGGAAAAGAGGTAGCTTAAACCCTCGAATAAAACATAGGCTACTTTTTATCCCAACAATCGCGGGTAAAACTGCGGGGCGCAGCTTGTTAAAATAACCAGATTTAATATTTAATACTGATTATTAATGTATTGAAATTTGATCTGACCTCGCGTCAGGTTTTCTGTACAGATAGATTACTCGGTGCATTCAGAGAGTATGTATATCCTACGTGATGGAATGAATGATGCAAGCGATTTCTGAATAGGGCTCGTCCCCGTACAACAATGTAATGACCAGTTTATACATACTAACTTTAATGGTAGATTGGTACAAATTGATGGTTGCGACGCGAGTTTATATACATCATGTTCTATCGAGTAGAGTATGAATTGGCAGTTGATAACGTATCTCTTTTGCAGCAACTCAAGAGGCTGACGAGCAAACCCGCTCGCAATGCCCGTCTGATGGGAGCCATAATCTACTTCTAGACTGCCCCCAAGCCACACTTTATCTCAGATTCACGCATGAAAAAGTGCTTAAGGTATGTGGCTAGTTTTATTACGTTTCTGTATATGGCTAGGAGCTCAGAGCGTTCATCACGCGCGCCGCTGCAGCGGAGCAGCGGCTTTATCAACCCACTTCAAAAAAGGAGGTTCTCTATTCGACAATGGTTTTTTTTGTATGTATGTTACGCGAATACTCTGCCAATTATGAACTGATTTTGATGATTCTTTTTTTGTTTGGTAGGTAATACTTCAGAGGTGATCCCATATTTTATTGAAATCGGTTCAGTAGTTTGGTTTTTAAATCAAAATTACTAGTAAATATAAAGATGTCATCCAGGTATTCGAAGTTGAAGTCGGTTGTATTTTTTAAAAATCCGCAAGATACCGCATGTTTGTGTGGGCAACGTAACCGTGGAAGGTGATAAAGCCGGGTAGATATTTACGATCGATCGAGATAGTATACCGCGTCGCTCGGAAACCGTGCCCGCCACGGACCTTAAACGTGTCATTAAATGTGCTGCTGAATTTACATAGACATATCTGCGTTATAGGTAAACCGCGAGTGAAATCCATTCCGCGAGTGGACTAGCCTATGAGATGGTTGCCCGCACCCATTTTAAAATAAGACAATCCCGTTTCATTGCGCTCTTCTAGTTTACCAAAAATACTTTGTTTTAAACTTGCACTACAAACAAAATATGTGCAGCTTACTATTAGCAATTAAAATACATATGTAGTATAACATTTCTTAATTACCATTTGCAATTTCCAATCGTAACCCAAGTCAGAGTTGTCATTAGATTTTTCAACAAAGCAGAATTTATAATAATGTATGTATAGGATACTACATATTGTAGTCGAGTTTTAGTAAATTTTCGATATCCCGTAACAATATTATTTTTAGAAGTCTGTCGATTGTAGTGAAAACCTACCTACCAATGTTTTGATTAGTACTGAGTAAGTATCTTGTATCCTTTATCTTATATCTTTAGTATCTTGTTACAGATATGGCGGTACATGATCAAGCTGGCGGCTCAGAACAATGGCGCCTATATCCACCACCAGCAGCTGACCAAGGAAGATGTCCCCGTCATAGTTGAGAAATGTGTCAGTTTCATCTACGCACACGGTAAATTCATATGTATTCATACGCGAGTAAAAACGTCTACAGAAACACGACTATTATATTATACTGCACTCTATAGTCTTTTATTAGTATACTCTTTTTGCACTTCTCTTACTCGCTTTCTCTATTTCGTATCAATGGGCATCCACACTGCAGTTTTTTCAGCTAGGTGGCGCATCGTCATTACGGCCATAGTCACCTGTCAATCTCATACATTTTGTTGTTTTTTCTACTTTAATGGTTTTACTCTTATTGGACTCTGATTACCAGGGAGAATCTGCATTATTTTACTGGTTTGTACAGCAATCCTTTGCCTTGCTAGTTAAAGCTCTGTTCAACATAAAATGTAAAGAACTATCTAACCTACAATCTATTTTCAGGCCGTCAACAGCTGCATAGATTCTTAAAACAAGGCACAGTACCCAGTATTTTTCCTTGGACTAGATTATCGACAACGCAGATAGATAAATAAGCAACGAATAACAAGAAAACTCGATTTTGCCACACCCGGACAGCCGCTGGCGCCACCTGCGAAAAGCTTTGCACGTGGAACCTCATAGCTACACGATGACGCTGACTGCCCAAAAAAAGTAATGTTTTCAGGGTTCAACTATTTATCTATGTATGTCAATTTCTTTATCCCACCATAACTTCTAAATGCCTTATCAGATTTAGATGTGTGGGGTATTGTTAGAATCCTTACATTATCCCGAGTGGCACAGGCAATAAAAAAAATTGAAATAGAAAATCAATTGGCGGCTTTATAAAATGTGAAAATTGAGTTTTACTTTTTAAGGCATTGTTTGGCAGAGTGTCTTCTTTTCTAGAGTGAGTTCTTGACTAGAATAGAGACACTTTCACTTCACGTATATACGTTATTGCTATGTTGCTGCGATGATGATATAGGGTAGATCCCAGATCGCCGCTCGAAAACGGCACCGGCAAAACAAGGCATAAACTGCATAATATGCCATGTTTGCTCTCAGTCGCATGTGGCCGTCGTGTGACGTGCTACGATGCCGAATGTTTTACACGCTCACAAATGTTTTACAACGCTATTACAGGTTGTTAAGGTTCATTATTAAAATGAAACAATATCCGCTTGTGGACTTTTTTATATTAGCTGGAGAGGTATGAGATCTGTATAAGTAAGCATTGGCGCGGGGACACTTTTGAGGTTTGATTTTCGTACAGACTGTATATCTATAGTATATTTAATCTAAGCTATGTTGTATATATTGCAGGCAGCCTATCCGAGGGTATATACCGGCGGGCGGGCGGCAGCGGCACGCTGGCGACGCTGTTGGGCGCGTTCCGGCGCGACGCGTGCGCAGTGCAGCTGAGCGCGGGCGAGCACTCGGAACACGACGTGGCCGGCGTGCTGAAGCGCTTCCTGCGCGACCTGCCCGACACGCTCATCCCGCGCCCGCAGTGCCAGGCGCTGCTCGAAGCTATAGGTGACTATATTCACACGACTAACTACATCAACCCGACATCAGCGTCAGCGCCGGCCATCAACCAAAGACCTGGAATCACTGACCTCTATTATACGAGTACGCTGGTATTCATTTGAAAGCCATTTGATTTTCGCCATTTTGGCGCATTTTTTTTGATAGCCAACGGATACGTCCATGGAACTAATATTTTGTAATACACAAATGTAAATTTTAGTACCGGAGATGCTCGAAGGGGCGCTTTAAATTGCCACAAAAAAACTGTCATTTCTTAGACAATATTTAGTCCAGCGTACTTGTATAATACAGGCACTGCCTGGAATAGCTCAGTGGGCACTTGCAGTGAGACTATTTTCCCCCTTTGTTAGAGGCATCGTTCTTTGTGCATTCTGCCAGTGTCATGTTTATCAATTTTCAAGTTTAAATAGTATCATCAAGTCAAATGTCATGAAATCACAGTTAGTCACAGTCACGAATTTAGTTATAGTCGAGTCCAAGTCATGCCCTAGTAAAATTGTGGCGACTTTTACTATGAGCTTACTAACTGCTTTTATGACAATGGGCGATTTTCTGACAAATTTAAAAAAAAAAAAAAAATTATATAAATCCGTTCGATGGCAATAAAGAGACATGGCCCTGAACAGTTTCACTATCTTTTCTGTGGTTCTAAAGATTTTGAACGTACGAAGCAAAATAAAAAGGTCTAAACATAACAAGTAACCATCTTTCATTTATATCAGATCTGTCATGCGTTTTTTGTGGTTATTGTTTGTATAACACTAAAGTAAGTAAGTTCGTATAACACTTGTCCATAGTCTTTCGTTATTCCACGCAAATGAGTAAGTGCGCCTTGCTAATTGATTGATATTAATTACTATCAATAAAACATAACAATCACTATCTACAACAAATAATACCAATAACGTAACGTAACAATAATAATTTATCAGAATTTCAACAAAATTATACAAGAAAACATGAAAAACTTCACCAACGAACGCGAACTGTGAAGTGAAGCAGGTGAGTGAACTGCATTTCCACAAGAAAATTACGAAAAAAAGTGGGCCATATCTCGCCAGCGCCGTCTATTATTTGGCTGTAGAACTACGTTTTGATAGCTATCAGAAAACTTCCCATTGACTCGAACTTCATAGCGAGTGAGATGTTTTTTGCTTCTTCACGTCAGTGTCATAATTAAGCGAAGCAAGTGATGTCCGGTTCATGCCACAGTAAAGTGGTAAAGGATTGAAAAGAAAACAATAAACACCTCTTTATTTCAGAGCTGGAAGATGAGAAGCAGAGGCATAGCGAGTACAGACGTGTGATGACGTCACTGCCTCTAGTGGCGCGGAACACAGCGCGGAAACTGTTCGCTCACCTAAACTTCATCCAAAGTATGGCGCACGCGAATAAAATGAACGCCGAGAACTTGGCGTCGGTGTGGGCGCCCACCATACTGCCCGCATTGGTGAGACCTAACAACGTGTTATGGGACAAAATGCACGTGCCTCGCACTTCATCAAGCTTGCTTTGGCTCATATATGCACGGTGTTTGCTCTTAAGAATAACTTTTAAACTGCTCTCGTTTTGCACTTATGTAAAAGATACGTTTTCGTTTTGGAACATTGGCTCTGAGCAAATCTTATTGAGCACTCCAAATGTTCCGTAGTTCGTTTGTGAAAAGAACTCGCTGCTTGTGTGCTCGCGCAAAGTATAAGGGCGGGTTCAGACTGCGTTTTGTGCTCGTTTTGGCATATACGCTTACACGGGCGTTACTTTTCGCGCTTTAATAAACCGAACGCTCGTGTATACGCTCGTCGCTAATTCCCGCATATTCGCTTGAACATAGCTCGTAAAGTGTTTGAAAACTGAAAATGCGCGTGGAAACATAAATAGAGGCGCGGGCGTGCATGCGCATGCGCATATAGGCGCGCCTAAACGCGCGTACAGAAACGAGCGTAAAACACGCAGATAATACGCTAATCTGAAACCGCCCTAAAGGAAAACGTAGCTTAACATTACATTCATTTGTCATCATCATCGATTAAAGAAACAGCCGCACGTCATAATTGAAATGCGCAAATAGTGGCACATTTTACGTACTCACACAAATAGCAACTCTAAGTTAAGAGGATAAGGCTAAAAATGCTATCTAAGTGATTGGTTGTCACGACTCGCTGAACGTCGCCGAATTGTATGCAAACTGGTGCAGCGGAGAGTTTTAGGTGTGCCGCGGTCGAGCGGCTGATGCATAATCCTCTGTTTCTTTGATCGAAGATCATCATGGATTGAATCAATCGCGAATATGTCCATTGTACAACGTTAATATAACGTGTCACACTTGCATGGAAGTTAGGCGGACCTATCTGAGCAACGCCTCTTGAATGAATCTTCACTATGCTACCAAGTGTTAAAACGTTTCTCTTTAAATGTTAATATTAACTTAGATATGCCTATTTCAAGACATTTTGGTCGTGTAATAAATAATATTTTTGATATATTGGCATAATTAAAGACTAAGTACTTACTACCTAGATGACTGATGTTTAAATCGTTGAAACCAATAGCTTTGATGAAGAATTTAAGTGAATATAGTACATTATTTAAATCGGTTAATAATGTTGTGATACATAAGCGTTTAAAGTTTTTGTTAGAGACAACTCTGTCCCTTTCCCACAAAATAAAAAATGACGTCACGCCTTACTTGTCAGAATATAATTTATATGGCGTACTGAGAAGTGACGTCACGATTTGCTGTTTCGCCTCTCTGTCTAGCACGATATTAAAATGCTTATAAGTTGCTTATTTTTGATCAGATTTTAATTTTCTTTTCATTAATCAGCTATATTTATGGGCCACATTTGAATAGGACAATAAAATAAAAAAACAGTCATCTAGCCTATTATTATTTGCCGGTCATACCATAAGCCAAAGAAATTGTGCTATAGAATCATTAGTGTAAGTCTATTTTGTGTTGCTTAGTGCTTTAAGTGTTCTAAAACTTGTGTGTTGTGTGGCACCTTGCTTATTAATATACAATGAGAGCTTTTCAGAGACAATTATATAAAGTAATAGTTTCAGTTAACCCGATAGCTGGCACAGCCGCAAATGTACAGATTGTTTGAAATTGGGCGAAAAGGAAAACCACGCTTCATAAAAAAAATTGACAACGTCTATTATATAGAAATGTAATTATGCGGTTTACTCTTTGACGACAGAAAGTTATGGGTAAATGGTATACTCATAACACTTTCCTTCGTCAAAGGGTAAACCGCATAATTATACTATGATACTTCTGCCTTTTAATAAATAATAATAAATTTCCATAATTCCCAATTTCAGCAGATGTACACAATGTGGCAAAAAGTGCTATCTACTGAAGTTTGCCAAAAGTAAAGCCCTTATTTTTACATCCATCACGTGAAGAATTTCTATCTATCTATCTATCTCATCTCTTTACATCATTATTGTAAATAAGCATTCATCAACAATCGCTGGTGTCAATCATTAAATTAACCTATGTATATTAAAATAGGCATGTGACATGTATAATATTAAAATAAAGGCATTTTGGCCCAGTTCATACTTCGTACAAGGAGGTAAGGGTAATTTGTACCACTAGGCAGGGCCGTAGCTAGACCTGACATTTACCTTATGTTTGGTCAGGTCTAAGCACCACCGACACGAAATTCATGACATTGTAAAAATCTATGTTCTTATATCGTATCTCACAGTGCATTTGTATTATACTTGCAAGTAGGTTATAATACAAAGTAGTGTGGTAGTGCTTGAATGGTACATGATATGTTATTTCTGTATTAGTAAGTAACAAAGAAATAATTAAAATCGAATTAAGAAAAATAATCGTTTTTGGTGGGGATTAAGTAGGGATGTTCATTAGACGTTTGACATGTCTATTTATTGCCATGAGACATTTTCAACACAATGGTCGACTATTTGACGGACGGGCAGCAGCGCCCTCTCCGTTAACGGTGGCGAGCATTCTGCGATCCCCAAGCCGCCTGCCAAGCGTGGGGATTATGGCAACCCCTCCCTATTAAGGACCAGTAAATTCAGCAGTGGACGTCTTCTGGTTGTTGAAGTATCTAGTAATGGGGTATTTAACATGTTCGTTGTCTTATTTGGTTAGGTTAATTTTCAGGTCTTATAATCCCAGGTAACAATGTATGTGATTTTTATTACAATACAATATTGGATGATAGATAACATTTATTTGTGCATTTACTACTCTCGAAATTCATGAAGTTTCGGCTTATATACTCTCGAAACACATGGAATTTCGACGCATTTAATTTTTCTTCTAGACTCCGACGTAGCGTTTCCTTCTGAGATTACCAAAACATGTTGTAGTCGTAATATACTTATCATTTCATTGTGTTCATTCTCTCATTTGAGTGTTGATTGATCGAAGAGAGTATCAGATCATTGTCGAGTCGTTGCAGTCAATGGGCTCTAACTCCCAACGAGATCAGAATCATTTCTTTTTCATTTTGGTTCTCTCTTGGTACATGTTCATAAATGAACGTTATACAATATACGTCATATTATATAAAAATGTGTCGTCACCATAGGTGTATTGGATCCTACGGATTGATGTAACGATGGTGTTGGTATTGTTGTTGTTGACGACTTTGCTTTGGAGTTAATTACAATTAGAAGGAGTAGAGTTTTACTACCTATAAGCTTCATTGTACTTTTAATAGATCGAATATACTTATATACGTAAACGAGGTGGTGCGTATAGTTACGAGGAAAACGTTTCATATCACTGCGTTATATGGAGGAAAGTCTTGTTTGTGTCAAGTGTCATTCATTTCCAATTAAAAAGCAATGCTGTGGTAATGCATTAAAAGTAATAAACGAAGTTCGGGCATCATACATCATTGAAAGCCTCGTAAAGACCAGAATCGAGAATCGGCGTAAAAAGCAATACATTTGTCGCGAAATTCGATGAATTTATGTTATAGTAGTGTGCTCTTTGGAGTCTCGATGGATCAATGACAAGTTGGTGGGATAAATAAAAGATTGATTTATTATTGTTTTTAAAAATATTTTATAAAAAATGGATTGTATCTAGAGTTTCATCGGCCTGGATATAATCCTTTTGTTTTTGTTTATACTATATTAAGATAGTTAGATTATTATGTAGTTTGTTGTGGTTGATATAGGCTCTAGTAAAAATATTTCGGCTATTCAGATATTCTCTGAAACCAATGCATTGAAATCTCCGATCGCAGTCCAGCTTCCTTTATGGTCGTCGTGTTTTGCTAAGTAGGTAGCAAAACTTTTCTAGGTATCTTTGTCTTGTGTGTTGACACCTCTTTTTTGAAACTTTATAACCAAGCCTATTTTGATGAAATATTTCGTGTGTTCATTCTAAAGTATCATATTCGTTCCCTCGAACTTCTACTAAAATAAGAAATGCATTTAAAGTATTGATAGGTTAATTGGGAGACGGTCCGTGTTTATCTTTGGAAATTGCATCGCAATTGTCTTGCAAAAATTTCGAGTTGGCCATAAGAAGCTATACAATTGTCGTGTACTTCGTCGATTTTATTGTTTTATATACCATCAGAGGCGTCATTGAAGTGACGATGGATAGTATAATGTGTCGTTCTTTTAGAATTTGCTTATAATAAACGAATAAGTTAGTTTGAAAGTAACGTTTATTTTATTAATAAGTTCGCCTTTTGTTGGTTTCCATCACGATGATGATTTGTTTTCGGTTTTTGTGTTTTAGGGATTAAGAAGGGATTGTCCTTTAGACATAAGACATATAATTATTTCTATGAAACATTTGCAACACAATAATCGACCATTTCGCTTTTACTACCAAGCTTTTTTTTCTTAAGACCAATTGGTAACATTCTATCCTGACTTCAGAAAACTAACGTATTCTTCAATTCTGCATCTAAAATAAATTATACGAGGGGCGACCGCTTTGGTTACCTCATTCTCGAGGTGCTGGCGATTTGGGGACTGGATCTTGCGAGACACATAAACAACGGAATATGCTGTATTTTATATTTTACAATATTATCAGCCGCTACAAAACCACAATTTTACAATCTATTTTCTATGTGAAGTAGTCAAAATTCAACCTATCAAAAAATATTAAGGCGGCCCACAGAGGCTGCATATCTAAAAGAGGTTCGCCACAATATCATAATATTCATTAATATGCATTAATTAATTAATCATTTATATAAAATAATATTATGGATTGTATACTAACATGGTGGTCGACCCTTTAGATCACATAATATTTCATCATCATCATCAGCCTGGAGACGACCACTGCTGAACGAAGGCCTCCCACTTAGACAGCCACACTGTATTACAACCTGCCATTTGCATCCACCGGTTGCCCGCGACTTTTACAATCTCGTCGGTCCACTTAGTGGGAGGTAGGTGGGTAATTCTGTGTAACAATGTATGTGATTCCCATTACAATACAATAATATTGGATGATAGGTAACATATACTACTCTCGAAATACTAGTAAATCCATAGCCATAGCTTCGGCTCATTACTACTCTCGAAATTCATGAAGTTTCGGCTTATTAGTACTCTCGAAATACATACATGGAATTTCGACGGATTTAATTTTTCTTCTGGACTTAGACGTAGCATTTCTGTCTGAGATTGCCGAAACAAGTTGTAGTCTTATAATACTTGTCACGTGTTCATTACCTCATTTGAGTGTTGATTGATCGAAGAGAGAATCTGATCAATGTCGAGTCGTTGCATTCAATGGGCTCTAACTCGCAAGGGGATCAGAATCATCTCTATTGTTCCTTTTGGTTCTCTCTTGGTACTTGTTCATGAATGGTATCAATGTTATACTTATTATATAAAAATGCGTCGTCACTAGGTACCAACAAGAGGAGAAAAAGAGAGAGAGGAGGTTAGATTTTGGATCCAACGGATTGATGTAACTTTGATGTTAGTATTGTAGTTCTTGACGACGTTGTTTTTCCTTAAGCTTTGGAGTTCATTACAATTAGAATGTGTCGAGTTTTACTATAAGCTTCATTGTTGTTTTAATGGATTGATTTTAAATATAATGATATACGTAAACGAGGTGGTACGTATCGTTACAAGGAAAACGTTACATATCACTACTTCAAATGGAGGAAAGTGTTGTTAGTGTCGAGTGATTTCCAAAAATAATAATAAGGGTATTAACATATTAAAAGTAATAAACGTTTGGGGCATCATCCATCATTGAAACCAGGATCAGGAATCGGCCTAAAAACAATGCATTTGTCGCGAAATTCGATGAATTTATTGTTTTATTAGCGGCCTCATTGGAGAGTCGATGGATCAATTATGAATTTGGTAAGATAAATAAAAGATTGATTTGTTTGTTTTTAAAAACTACTAAAAAATAGGATTGACTAGACTATCATCTGTCTGGACACAATCTTGATGTCCTAGAAATTTTTATTTTTGTGTTGGCATTTATTTTTTTAAATAGAAACCAAGGCTTACTAACCATTTTGATGAAATATTTCGTTTCGTGGGGTCATTCTAGTATCGTGTCCGTTCCGTCGAACTTACAAACCTATGAAAATAAGAAATGCATTTTGAAGTATTGATACGTTAATTGGGTCAGTGTCTGTCTTTGGAAATTGTATCGCAGTTGACTTTGAATTGTCCATAAAAAGCAATACAATTTTCGTGTACATACTTCGGCGTTTTTGCTGCAATCGACGCATCTTCTAATATTTTCCCGATATCAGCTAAATCTTGAGCTGTACTCAACACAGCATTCACATACATTCCAATGACTTCGTTTTAACTAAATCGGTTGACACCTCCGTATTGCTATTTTCTAATGCCATTATTAGAGGCTCATATCTCCGAAAGAAAATCCGCCTAATAAAGTTGCTGCAATCAACGCATCTTCTATTACGAGGGCGGCACTGAAAATTTCGGGAATCAAGGAAGTGACACAACATTACTATTTAAAAATATATTTATTGCTTTTCGAAGTATTCTCCGCGAAATTTGACACATTTTTCCATACGATGGAACCAATCATTGAAGCAACCATTCCATTCGGAAGTTGGGGTCTCCAAAATGGCCGTTTTGTAGGCGTCCACAGCTTCTTCAGGTGATGAAAATCTCTGTCCACGCAATTTATTCTTTATTTTAGGGAAAGTATAGAAATCATTAGGGCTTAGGTCGGGGCTGTACGGCGGATGGTCCAATAATTCTATGTTTTCTTGCTCTAAAAACTCTTTTGTTCTGTGCGCGGTGTGAGAACTCGCATTGTCGTGATGGAGGATGATGCGGCGGTTGCAGTTCTCTTTACGGAGTTCAGAAACGACCTGTGGCAAACAAATGCTAGCATACCATTCTGCATTAACCGTTCTTTGTCCCTCAAGAGGAATAGTCGTAACATGGCCGGTTTTGGAGACAAACGTGGCCACCATTTTTTTTGCAACACTCCGTGAACGAACAATTTTTGTTGGCTTTAACTCATTTTCGAACACCCAAACTCGTGACTGGTTTTTTGTTTCGGGTTCGTACGCGTATATCCAGGATTCGTCACCTGATACGATGTTGTATACAGCATTTGAGGATCCTGCGTGGAATCTTTCGAGAGTTCTGACGCACCAAGTAACGCGAGCCGCTTTTTGCTCTTCACAGAGCGAATGCGGTATCCATCGGGAAAACAACTTTTTTACACCTAATTTTTCATGCAAGATTATTTGTATTTGACTCATGCCAATGTCTAAAGTTGCCTGAATTTCGCGGTATGTCACATGTCGATCTTCCTCAATCAGCTTACGCACAGCATCAACGTTTTCTTGGGTGACTGCAGTTTTTGGACGACCTTGACGGGGATCATCACTGAGCTTGACACGTCCACGTTGAAATTCAGCAAACCAGCGATAAATTGTGGTTTTGGATGGGGCTTTATCACCAAATGCAGAAATCATCCGGTCAACACACTGTTTTTGTGATAAACCACTTCGAAAGTCATAATAAATCATCGCTCTTGAATTTTCTCGAGTCAATTCCATTTTCTCAACGACTAAACAAGTTTGACAAAACCTTGTGACAAGACCGAGAATATTTTTTTAAATAAATAAATGGTATTCGATTTTTAAAACCAAGGAGTTTTCAATTAAAAAGATTTTAATATGACAGAAACAGTGGAAATATTCCATTCCCGATACTTTTAGTGTAGCCCTCGTATCTTCCCGATATCAGCTAAATCTTAAGCTGTATTTAACACAGCATTCAAATACATTTCAATATTCGGAAAGTCATTGAGCGAAAGTATGATATTTCTCTCTAAAGATAACCTTCTACAACCTCCTATTTTAGAGATTCTTTTGCGATTTCGAGAAGACAACGTAGTTTTCATGGCAGACGTTCGACAAATGTATCGTCAAGTATTGATTTCTCCCGAAGACCGCGACTATCAGCGCATATTCTGACGCGCCTCACCAAGTGAGCCTCTCCAAGAATACCACTTGAATACGGTCACATACGGCCTAGCTTCGTCTCCCTTCCTCGCTTGTCGTGCAATGCGACAACTTGCTGAGGACGAAGGAGACTCGTATCCACTTGCAAAACAAATCGTTTTATCGGACATGTACATCGATGACGTTACTTGCGGATTTTCGTCCTTAGATGTCGCTCAAGAAGCAAAGGTACAACTCATTGCTCTTTTCACTCGAGGATGCCTAGAACTGAGAAAGTGGGCTAGTAACAATTCTCACCTACTGACCGACATTCCAATCGATCATTGTTTGACGGGCACCGTTTCTCTCGATAACACTGAAACGCGTACGCTGAAGGTTCTAGGTCTGAAATGGGATCCCACATCGGATGTGTTCCTATTCGAAATCAAACCATCGGACCAACCATGTACTAAACGTGCAATTCTAAGCGAAATTGCTCGAATTTTCGATCCATTGGGGTTTTTGTCCCCGATTTCGATTCTAGCAAAATGCTTGATCCAGACACTCTGGACTCTCGGTTGTACTTCGGATCAGACCCCTCCAAATGAAATCATCCGTACATGGAACACATATCGTGATCAGTTAACATTGCTGACGAAACTAAAAATTCCACGTCAAGTCACTTGCACAGACAGCGTATCATATGAGCTCATCGGCTTCTGTGATAGCTCAGAAGTCGCTTATGGAGCTGTTTTCTATCTTCGCGTCACCGATATGCAAGAAAAGGTACACATTTTCTTTGTATGCTCCAAAGCTCGTGTTGTGCCTCTAAAACGCATCTCGCTGCCTCGACTGGAATTATGCGCCGCTGTACTACTCGCTGATCTATATCAGCTTGTGCGTGACACTTACCTTTCTCGTATCAAACTCGATGCCGTCTATCTCTGGTCTGACTCCACTGTGGTGCTCTCGTGGTTGCGCTCTCACTCCTCTCGTTGGGTCACGTTCGTTGCCAACCGTGTCAGCCACATTCAAGATATAACCCCAATCGAGTGGTGGCATCATTGCGTCTCGGGCGACAATGCCGCAGATATATGTTCGCGTGGCCAAATGCCTAATGAGCTTTTGAACAATACGCTATGGTGGGCGGGGCCACATTGACTGTCGGATAAGCACGACTCTTGGCCTATCAGTTCAAGCCCCGTCGCTCCCGAACACAAAAAGATAGCAGACACTGAAATGCGCAAATCGGTGGTTCTGGCCACCACTGAAACTGAGGAAGTCGATATTGCTTCTTTCGACTACCTGCTAAACCGATTCTCGTCTCTGCAAAAACTTGTCAATGTAGTGACTTACATCTTTCGTTTCATAAAAAATTGTCGCAATCCAAATCATGCCAATCGCACCAAATTTCTTAACAACGTTGAACGTCATAACTCGCTACTAAAAATCATTAAACACGTTCAAGCTACTGCGTTTGTAACCGAAATCACTGATCTGACATCACAAAAACCGTTATCGAAACAGTTTCGAAAACTAAACCCATTTCTCGACAGTCAAGAATCTCTGGTGTCCTCAGGGTAGGCGGGAGACTCTCGCGATCAGGTCTAGAATATTAACAAAAGCATCCCGCCTTCTTACCGTGTGATCACCGGCTTGCATCTCTAATTATCGACTTCATCCATCGTAACTACTTACACCCGGGCATCAACACAACACATTTCCTGCTCTTACAGCAGATCTGGATCATCGCTGCTAAGCGCACAATCCGTCGTCAACTCGCTAAATGCATTAAATGCTTTCGAACAAACCCTCAACCGTTGCAGCCGTTCATGAGCGACCTTCCGTCATTTCGCGTTAATCAAGTGAAGCCATTTTCAGTTGTTGGTGTAGATTTCGCCGGACCTTTTCGCATCAAACTACACTGAGGCGCTAAAGTCGATAAAGCATATTTGTGTTTATTCCTCTGTCTTGTCACCAAGTGCTGCCACCTGGAGGTTGTCTCCACGTTATCGACTGACGGTTTTATCGCTGCGCTCCGGCGCTTCGTAGCTCGCCGGGGACGCTGTAACGTTATCCATTCCGATTGCGGAACTAATTTCGTCGGTGCTAGGAACCAGCTCTTGCCTCTAATGCAAGAAGCCGCCAGCGCAGAGAAAATCGATTTCAAAATGAACGTCTCTTCGGGACCCCATTTCGGTGGAGTCTGGGAGATACAGGTTCGCGCCGCCAAATCACTTTTACTCCGCGTAGTCGGCGACCAAGTTCTCACTTTCGAAGAGTTGACGACTCTCTTCACTCAAATCGAAGCAGTTTTAAACTCCAGACCTTTGTGCCCAATCAGTTCCGACCCTAACGACTTGTCAGTTTTAACGCCAGGACATTTCCTCACCTTAGAACCCCTCACAGCTGTCCCCGATGAAGATCTTTCCAATGTAAACCTCCGTCGGCTTAATCGGTGGCAGCTGATACAGGCGTTTCATCAGAATTTTTGGTCCAGATGGAAACACGAATATCTCAACTCCCTATCGCAACGCGCCAAATGGACCAAAGATTCCAAACCGTTATCAATCGGTTCAATGGTGATCATCAAAGATGACAACTGCGCACCACTGCACTGGTCTCTTGCCAGAGTAGTGGACTTGTTGGTCGGCCCTGATGGGATCGCTCGGAGCGCAGTAGTTAAACTTGCCAACAATCACATGATCAAACGACCGTTGGTTAAGTTATGTCCTCTGCCTGTAGAGGATTAACTTAATTCTCATTAAACTTAATGTATCACTACATAGGATTAGTTATTAGTTTATATTGTATGATCTAAACGTATCGAATACTTTCGTAACTTTCATCATAATCATAAGTAGCATCTGTATCATATTAAGCGTACCGAATCTATGAAAACTGTTCTCCAATTTGTTTACATTCTTTTGACTAGAAAATACCATAGGCATTTTGGTGGGCGGTATGTACTGTTACCGGCGGTATAATACGAAACGCATTTTCAATTATTTCTTCTATTTCTTAACGCATCCATCATACGAAAATCAGAGCTTGTACGGAAGTAGCGAAACGCAGTTGACAGCAACTGTCATGCACCACGCACTGGTCGAATGGGAGCTCTGGATACTGGACCGAAAACTGCCATCTTACCGGCGCGCGCGCAGCACCAAGAAAACCTACATTAAAAGTGCAAAACGATCGTAATTCAACTAAAGACAATCAAAATAACCGTGGTTAAAGTGAAGGCGTCATCGGAGGACCGGAGCAGTCCCAGGTACGTGATAGTGCATGTGTATTTGCTACCGTCCTCAGCTCTGAACCGATACAATGAGTGATAGTGTAGATAGCAGTCTCAGCATCGGCATCAGTCGATCAGTAAAATTTTAGCCAGCTGTAAGTATCTTGAGAATCCTATTTCGTAGCAGCAGCAATAGTCGATCAATGACTATTATGAAGAAAATAGACCGAATCGAAGGATTGTGAACGTAATGACTGGTCGTGTCAGTTTAAAAGTTCTGATAACTCACGATTAGGATGTTTGATCCACGGCTGCAATAGGAGCTCCAACTCTTTTCTTAACCTTGAGTTTTGGCCTTCAAGAAAACCTTTTCAACATGACACTTCCTTAGAAATTTTGATGTTTATTGCATCAAGTTCAAGATCCACTCCAGACTCCACACTTGTTTATCTTCTGACAGTTTGAGTTTGTATTTGAAAATTTGAATTCTATTTAAAAACTGCCGATTGCGACGCGATAAACCATAAAGTATTAATTTAGACTACAATAAAAAAAGGTTAAAACGTTTTTTTTTTTCACATAGCAGGTCTTGAATTTCTGACCGCTTATATTTCATTCACGACATTGTACCTTATTATCGATATCTTCGTCAGGCTCCTGGGTGAATAGTATCCACGAGGTCTTGATAATCATGTTTCTTTCGGAGGAATTGCTGCTTAGCGACAGCGGCCGCTTCAATCCTCCATACGAAATCATTTGTCATGTACGATATTGTTATTTTCATGGGGTCTACACTCTGCACCAATTATCTTAGGTATTTGAAATGAGTCTTGAAATGACGACTTTGAATGAGTCGTGTTCTCTCTTATCCTTGTGAGTTCATCCGTTTCAGTCAACGCGCTTCTCAACATCAGATCCTTGATAACGTACCACCAAGTCGCCGCCTAGGCACCATCCATCGTTTACTACATCTGACCAACAGCTCGCGCCACTTTCAGGGCGTCATCATCATCAATATTATGTTTCGGGAAGATAAATGAAGCTATTGCAAAGTCCTGCGGTGTGAATGGTTTGCCATCCCTGTTGTAGTAGCCTATGAAATGCACATCCTGCGGGTTTGTTGTAACATAACTCTTCATCGTATTAGCACCATCCCAAATTCTTCAAGCGAGACACTCGCCATGTCGTCACATTTTCACGGTTTTATAATAACAACCATACGTAAATCAGTCAAAAGTCGTTTACGGTCATCTCATTACCGCTCACTATTTCTTTTTATATGTTGAATGACGACATCAGATCGTCTTTGATTTTGGTCGTAACTTTATAAAAACTTCTTGTGATATTGCCATCTCTAAAAAATACTTCTTTTTTCAATTTATGAGAAAAAAAATAAGTGTCTTTTTTGAAACTTTTTTGTTCTGCCTCCTATGCCACCCTTCACCGGGGTTTGTCGTGCAATACCGCTGGTTTGCACAGCTTCATAATTTTGTATCTAATTTGGGATACCACGTGCTCTCAAAATATCGCCGAATAGCCCTCATAGCGGAAGCGGAGTTCAGTATTTGGAAACACCCTTCTGGTATGATATTGGCTGGAAGTAGGTAAAGGTAAAACTGAGTTTTTCTGGATGACCGTTCTTTCTGAGCTAGTAGTATTCGCTTTTTAGTGAATATTTTCGTTAAAATGATAGTAACAACCGCTTATAGCAGCTTGGGGTACACGTTTTAAAAAGCATTTATCTGTGCCATTTCATAGTTGCATTGAAAGTGCTATATAGGTTTTGATACCCAATAGGGAATATGCATGTGTTTCAAATATTAAAAAATAATAGTATAAATGGAGAGTTTAACCGAATCTGATGCTCACGTTGAAAAAATAATTGAAATCGGCTGGTGAAGTACTGAAATATAAGCATTCAAAGTATTTGCGAAGGAGTCATCTGTCCCTTTCTAGCAAAACACGTGCATAGTATAGAATTTGTATGGAACCGTTAACTTTGACGTCATAAACCTAGTATAGTGTCTAACATGAAACTAAAATGTTTATAACTTCGTTATTTGTGAACATATTAAAATTTTACTTTCGATTATTTGTTTTGTTGCCAGTCAGCTTTTTTTCGAGTCAATAAAAAAAAACACAAGCATATTCCCTATTGGTTTTCAATCATATCAAACGAACGTTGGTAGCTATTCTGACATTTGTTTGCCATTAGAGTAAATAAGCGGTTAACGGTGGTGAGCAATCCCAAAGTCCTAGTTGGTTATATTCTTCAATTCTCGAAAAATTTAGTTCTTTGCAAAACATTGTTGCGCCATCTCATAATTATCATGCGTTTAGCAAATTTTCTGAATCGGAATTCGATTTGTCTAGAAATCGTTCATAATAATTCAATGCTGCCATTGCAATGCACAACACTTTTTTACAGGAGTCACTAAAACCATCTTAATCGTAAAGCAGACTTTATTTTGATTTAGAGCTTATGCATGGATAAGGAAATTAGTTAAAAAAACACATAAACAGCACTTACAAGGAAAAACACTTATTAATTAAGTAGATACCTACAAGGTAATGAATTATTCCGAAATGAAACAAAATTCTATTTATAATGTGTTCTTTATTTATTAGTATTATATAAATTGATGAAATTAAGAATGCGTTTAATCGTGATGAGGTAGAGAATCCTAATAAGGCCAACAATCACTGCCCTACCCTGCACGACACACTATCGACTTTTACTATGTAGTTGATGAGGGACTTACGAACGAAAAACCCGACACCACCCTGAGATTTACGATCTCCTTCCCGGAAGAATAGCATGTTGCCGGACTCCAGGGTTATAGTATCCTGTCCTTCTCTTCGAGGGGCGAGGGGGGGGGGGGCTTGGGGATCGCAGAGTGTTACCACCGTTAAATTGATTTATGGGATTACAAAGAACTCTAATAAAATTCGTGTAATTTTAGCAGAATTGGATAGTAGACTGACTTCATTCTTCACGTCGGAGAGGATTAAGTAGACTTTTTGTTAGTAGATTCAAGATAGTAGTTTCAAAGCATTTTGCTCGCAATTTATTTGTTCATAAGACTATTATCCTTCGACTTTCTGACTTGTGTAGTGGGGACTAGTTAGGAGCGATGGAAATGTATCGCTGTACCACTTATTGTGATTGTGACGTTAGTGCCATATGCGTGTCTCTGGTGTTTTTCTTTAAAGGCTGACAAAATAAAAATAATCGACAGAACTGGCTGAAAATTTACATTAAGCCCTTCAAAAGAGTCTTAACTAAAAAGATCTTATGCAATTTTGGATAACATTCTTCCTAAGTTGACTTTTACCAGACTTTGCCTAAGTAGGTACCAATTAACAGTTTATAAATATTTATCATTAAACTATCTAAAACGGTTTTTCATTTCTCGACATCTAGCTTAGTTTGCTTCTGGGACTATATAGTTTTTATTAAGTGGTGTACCTACTAGCAAGTATCATAATCGTGTTACAGCCAAATAACTCGCTCCAAACAGCGTGGTCTGCCAAAGAAGTGTACGTGGTGCGAGACTTGATAGCGCACTTCGAGGCAATATGGGAGCCCACCGAGGCGGAAAAGCGACGAGAGGCGGCCATCAGGCGAGTGCTGATGCGGGTGATGAGTAACGCAGCTCCGGCGGCGCCCAAAGCAGCCGGTGATCTGCGCGCTTGGCTCTACGTCCACGATCGTTCTACGTGTTACCAGGTTGCGGTACGTTGACGCCCGACGCTTGTTATGATAGTGTACAGCTATTACAAATTACACGCACAGATTTATTTAAAACCTTGTTCACAGCTGACACCGAGCAAAACAAGCGCTGATGTCTGCATAGAGTTATGCGAGAAAGCAAAAACAGATTCCCATCTACTAATGTTGGAGGAAGTAATATGCAATGAGTCTATGAGAAGATTAGTTCACAACGACGAAATAGTTCTTGATGTGGTGTTGCGATGGGGGTACTGGGACGAAGATGATAGAAAAGATAACTATTTAGTTGTAAAAGAGAACAGTATCTTACACGAAATGGAAGCATTGCGGCATAACATATCTTTGGTATGCGGGGAACTGAAAATTGCGACAGAATCTTCGAAAGCGTTCAAGCTGCACATGTTCGAGTTCCAGAATGGTTGCTTGTGTTACTTTAAAGACAAACAGGTAACGCATACGTATTTTTCATGCACTAAAACTTACCGTTTGTTGCCCGTGGTCCAACCTCGTGGTACTATCAGTAGGACCACGGGCAATTTCTGTTGCCCGTGGTTCAACCACGTGGGTTCTACCAGTGGAACCACGGGTAATTTCTTTTGCCCGTGGTTCTACCCGGCTGTTGGTCATCATAAGTCATCCACAATCTATTGCCCGTACCTACTGATCAGGTTGTACGCATTATATTTTTGCTTATAGTACTAGGTACTACTCACAACAAAAAGAATATAGTACTGCAGATGAGTTTTGTGGGTCGATACTCACCTGCGTTCTTAGATAATTCCCTCGAGACCCCGCGTGAACCACGGGTGGTAATAAACGTGTTGACTAATTGCTGGTGGCTTCGGCTGTGGTTTGAACCACCCACCAAACAATGTCATGGCGACAAGCGGCTTTGACGTGTTCCGCCATGTTCGGTGTAACCACGAGGGCAGGTCAGGACAGAAAAAGACGGGGCAATGTAACAGTATTTTTATTTATTAGTCGGACTATCGGAAATACGAATTGCCCGTGGTCCTACTAGTAGAACCACGCGGCTGGACCACAGGCAACAAACGAAACTTACATCATTAATAACCTAATGCTGCGATATCAAGCACGTAATTTACCAGTTTTCAATAGGTGTTCATAATTCATCAGCACATTATACATTTTCTCCAGAATACCTAAAAATCGTAAATGTAAAATGGGTTCATTTTATCCGTACAAGGATATGTAGTTCCTCGTGGGCCCATTGCTGATGGGGCACACCATTGGTACCATTGATAAGTGTTGGGACCAGGAGAAACCACAAAATAATAAAGTGGTTAATAATGTTTTGGTCATTTCTCGTCATATCATTGTCAGCTATCTAGTTTCCATATTACAAGCTTTTCTTTGTTTGAGGCTAGATGGAGCTGTGTGAAATTAATGTCCACCGATATTTTTATTTATTTATTTCTTTTATTTATATAAATATATCATCTTTAAGGTAATTATTTCCGCAGGGCTCACATAAAATTGAAGAATGGAATATCAAAGATATTCTGTGGTACCTTGGCCACGAGCCTAAACGGAATCCTCAGTCGAGGTGGGCGATCACCTTCATATCTAGAAATAAACAAAAACGGTAAGCCTGTGTATGTTAAGTTTCATTTATCACTTTAAGCTCGTTTAGTCCATTGGTAGTTACATTTTGTGGTATCTTTTCTAGAAACTAAACTAATTGAATTACTTAGTAATCCTTACTCTCCCTTCAATCCACCAGAATCTACCGTTTGGGGCGCTATTCGATCCACTGGGTGGAGCCCAGTGGATCGAATAGCGCTCCAGGAGTTCGTTGAGAGCCAATACGTATTGCGGATTTTTTATTTTTTGGTATTATGTTCATTAGATATGACCAACAGTATTTTATGTGTCAATGGTAAAAGCGACAATGCCAAAATCTTTTTGTAAATTTAGTCTTGTGAAGGTCCATTTAAGGAGGAATCTTACAGAAAAAAATATTTTGATAGTCTTATTGCAGCATGTTCAAAATCAACTGTAAACGAAGTTTGTCGGAATTACTGAAATTTCCTTTTTATGAATTAGAATAAAATATAATAATCTTCTAAAGTTCTTTCAGACATAGGTATAGTCGAATATTAACAGTGTAATGTAACTGATTATTATGAGTAAGTGAACTCCCGAAATTACCATGGAAGCTATAGATTTGGTGACATTAGTCAGGAACGCTTATAAATGTTCCGTCACAAAATATGTACTTAATATAATAAACGTGTTTTATATATCTTGATTACCGAATAGCAAAATGCTTATACCATTACAAAGAAATTAAATTAAAGACCGCTAAAAAAAAGATAGACTAGGAGGATTCAACGTTGGAAGCTTCATTGTTTTTTGGACCCTCGAAAAACTGTGTATTTTGTACCTAAACCTTGTATGTCTGGTCGTGCATAGAATACTGTTTGCACCTTTGGGATGGATCCACCAAGTAGCAGCTTGAGACGTTGGAATCAATCTAGAAACGTGTCAAGAGAATCATTGGCGACGATTCCTTGGCTCGGATCAAGCTACAAAGTATTGGTCATCGACGAAAAGTAGCTATCCTTTCGGTATTTTATCGGACATATTTAGGAGAGTGTGATTCGAATTTGCATGATCTTATTCCCCCCTGCTCATTCTTCAATCAGACGGCCAGGACCTCGAAAAAGCGACACCGTTTCATGGTTGATACAACAAAAAAAAAGACATCCTCGCTAGATTATAACAACATATCTTTACTTGTAGTTTTAATAGTCCCGGGACTTTTTTAATTCGCCCCTGTGACAACACCATATTATAGATCTGTTTTTGAATTGTCTTTTCTTGTGATATTTAAATCCGCTGTGTAGAATAGGGATACCACGATGCTTTACATTATTAATGTTTATTTTCGTCTTTTCTTTTTACATAAATCCAACATACCACTGACATTATGATGTAATGACTTTGGTACTACACCCTATATAGCCTCAATTGAGAACATTATTGGATCTTCACGAACTCCTGGAGCGCTATTCGATGATATTGTTGGAGTGGACGCAGACGCAATGGTGAATCATAGTGAACTCCAAAGCGCTATTCAATACACTGGTGGATCCAGTCAGTAGAACCTAGTGGATTGAGGACACCTTTCACACAAATAACGCCACTAGAGGCCGCAGGAATTAAGCTAGTACGTTCATAAATTAAATAACATTACAGGACCAAGGAGAAGCCCTGGTTCGGATGCACTATCGCGGGAGCCGTCAATGAAGACAGGCTCAAGTGGATGACAGCCATGATATTTGCAGAACACCATGTCATATTGCCAAGCCCTAGACTAGTTATAACGTAGCTTTATACTACTAAGGCCTTCGTAGTTATAAGTAAAGTATTTCCAAGTGTGTGCCTTGTAACGGAACTGACAACATTAGGATGTTGTTATCTGTTTAAAAATGTCTGATTCCTAGAGATTGGAATATTCGTAATTCAAGATCAATTTTCACACAAAAAGTACAAACGGTTATGTTATAATAGTACAATATAACTGGCGGGTACGCTGAAAACTGGGCAAATGAGAGCATATATTTTACCCTTTTATTGTTCGTTTTTGTCTTGTTTTTATTACTATTTAATTTAATTGTGAAAACGGACCAAGTGATTTTAAGTATAAAATGTAATATATATTCTATGAAAAATGTATATCAAATATTTTTATGAATGTTATAATTATATACAAATGTGAATAAAGTCTGATATTATTGGTGCTAAAACATTAGGACTTATCGAATTCTACGTTGCAATTTATTTAATTTTGCATTTGCGCAAACCAATCATAAAACAGCATTACCCTCTCCGAAGTACAGCAAAAGGAGAGTCCAAGTTGACAAGCGAGGTGTTTTGTTTTTCTAACGTATCGTCTATTGGATCTATTGAAGGTTTCGTTCACACAATAATATATTGCCTGAGGTGCGTTTTCAGCGACTGAACCGACCGGAGTGTAGCGGAGCGGAGACTAGTGGAGCGGAGCGGAGACGACACAAACATACACTTCAAACTTCTAACAGTGCTTACCCCGTAACAAATACGTGGAACACCCAAATATTTCGAAAAGGTTAAATAACCCCACGTTTTTAGGAAATACAATTAACAAGTTTTTTTTTTAATAATAAATATAATTTTATGTAAGTATAGGTATATTTTTTTGTACATTTTTAACACATTTATATTTGTTTCACATATAGCTTAGCTTAAAGTTTTAAAAAGGAGACTTTTTCTCTCGAGGATAATCACGACATTGGAAATTCATTAAATCATTTTCCTCTACAGAGTTGTAACCCTGTAGCGTCCTCTACGTATTAGCAATTTAGCGATGTATAATTTTGAAGCTCGGTGATGCATGGGACAACTTAATGGCTATACTGCGTGTGGTCTGTTCGCCGCTTGCCCCATTTCTGATTTTATCTGTTAGGTTAGGGCTTCGTTCTTCTGGGCGGGCTGATGATGAATGGTCCTGAACAATCTTCATGATACGTCGATCAGTTTACTGGGTGTAATCACTGTCTTTTTTTCGTGTACTGAACGTATATTTTGTTGTCGCCTTTCCATTCCAAAAAATCATAGTGAATGCTCTCATTTTTTACTACATTAATCACCACGAATAAATTGGGTATTTTTGTCTTAATTTTTTGATGGAGTCTGAAATGCGTTTATGGTACAATGACGAGTGTTGTCAAAGCAACTTACTATTTGTAAAATATCAGGCTTCGTCGATTGACGAATAAAGTATAAAAAGGCATCATATTCTTATCTACGGTCAATTTAAAAAGTTATAGGTAAAAATCCTTCAGAAATGAATGGGATCGGCAGAAATGCTAAAGCAATAAATTTTACCAGAATTACTTTTCCTTCGATCCCCAAGCCGCCTGCCAAGCGAGGGGATTATGGCAACCCCTATTACCCTATCTATTACAGATATCTATTATTAATCTATTATTCCCTTAATAATCCCCTATTAAGGGGAGCCCTTCGTCCAGCAGTGGACCTCTTCTGGCTGTCGTTGTTATTGTTGTTGTTGTCGACTTTTCAATAATTTCTGTCAGACATTAAGGTAATTTTTTTGTTAGAGAGTAATAGCAACCACGAAGCGTAACATCGCGAAATACTTTTTCAAATGAATTGTATTCATAAACCGTTTGATCGTAAACAGGGCAAAAATGTGTTAAGTAAATAATCTCAATAAAGTATTTTCTGTTTTATTTGGGAGCAGCCCAAATATTTAAGGCGTCCTGCGTCTCCATACGAGGCATATATTTGGACAAAAAACAGAAGTGCACTCTTAAAAGTATCTTCCCCAAAGTAATGATATACGATAACGATACATAACTGTTATCGTATGTATTATGTCACGTGTTTGTTGACTACAAAATATTATTATCTTGTCTTCAGGTCCATCCTCTACTAATAAGAAGCCTTCACAAAAACATTCAAGCACAACGACGTCTTTTAGTAATCTGAATATCGTTGAATTCGTTTGTTGCCCATGGTCCAACCGTGTGGTTATACTTTTAAACCACGGGCAATTTATGTTGCCCGTTACTTATTGTTGTTCCGCCATGATGTTCGGTGTAACCAGGACAGTTGTGCAGGTAGTGCGCACTAGTTTTGATACACAGCTAGGTGTCTTCAAATTTAGAGTGAACATGTAGGTATCTTCTAGACATGTATGATTAATCGCTGCTATGGCTACTTATTGATGCCAGTCCTCAGATAAGAGAAACCACGTTTCAGCCTTAGGGAGTACAATTTTCATGTATGCAGTGCCACCACGAGGATAAGTAGCGATAAAAAAGTAGCGCGGGCTAATTTTCTCTGTGGCGCCATTTAGTTCAGTTTTTGGGAACTAAAGAACGGAAGCCAACCGAACGGAATAATCATTTAAGTTATGGCTTGAGAAAGGACGATAAATCTATAAATTATCAATTTTCAGATTATTCCCATAACCAGTGTTATGTGACCTTGCTTCTTGCCAAATTTCGTGATCCTAGGTCAACGGGAAGTACCCTATGAATTTTGATTTACTTGCGAGTCTAAAAAACACTAGAAAAATGCCTGGAATTTTTGATTGCGTTGACTTAGAAGCTTGATTTTTTTACAGCTCTAAGGGAACTTGGACTTACGCATTCGATATTGGCCCCCAGAAATATTCGGCTCTCAAAACCGCCTCTGGCTGGCCATAATATTAACACCAATGTTTTGTTATATTTTATAAATGTTGTGTGAAATCCATGGCGTCAATTTCTTGCATTTAGTTGAGCTCTGTCCCTTGGACAGTAATCCAACTACTTGGATTTAGGATCTAATAAATTTCGTAACGTCGATTGTAGTGACGTCTGGTAAAGTAAACAGTAATTTCATATTTTTGAAGGCTAGAGACCTTGTGAACATTTTTTAATTCGTTTCTAATTCAAGAATTGTTTCCGGTATTGGTTTCACTATCATTTAGCACTGTTGAATAATTATCCGAAACCATCATATTATATATACCATTATTTTTTAAACAACAGAACATTTTCAACAACATCAGCGTTTTCATGAACACCTAAAGTTTGTAAGGCAACTTTGAGTTTTCTACACTTGTATAATAAATGTAATAGCTGCCAGGGTATTTTCTATTATTATTATAGCTAACTTGTCAAAATATGGCTTCTTTAATTCATTTTAGTAACGTGTGTTGTTATTTATTTAAATACATCGATCAACATCAATATTTAGGACATTTCGCAGAGCAAATGAAGAATGGACAACAAAATTAAGTAAGGCTCGTTATATTCGCATAGATTTATTTTACGAAGCAAAAAGCCCTTTGAATATTAGGTACTTGTGTTGCCAACGTCCCCAATTATCGTTTCGAACTTATTTACTCTATATTCAGTCAACACATTTCGTAAATAGTTTTTTTTTGTTCTACAGTGTTATACTGTAAAGTTATGGCACTGTAATTTCAATCTATAATACAGGGCGCTGGCCAGAAGTTTCGGTGTCAACAAGACACTGGACATCTACAGTCACCACTGCTACTTTGTGATTTGCCAAAGCTATTGCATCTTTTTTTGCTTCGTCTCTTAGGACTGCAGCAGTTTTTCAAACGCTTTTTTTTCTGCCCACGTCTTAAGGTTCCAGAAATAAGAATGAAGTAACTTATGCTCTTCATCAGTAATGCGTGCGCACAAGAATGCGTTTTTAGATTTCGAATCTGTATTGGTCTTAGTATGCAAACAACGTGGTGTCATATCTCTTTCAGGTCTTTCAACACACGGGTTATGTTGGCCATCATCCTGTTTCTTAAATCCTAAGTAAGCTTTTCCTAAAACTGACTGAGGTATTACAAGGCACAGTTATTGTCTATGATAATATAGCTTAAAGAGTGCAACAAAAAATCTTGATCTGTGCTTTTATTAAATTTGGTGCAGTTATCATCGTAACAAAAATAAAGTTATTTTGATAAATAATTACCCTTTGTAACGGCCGATACCTGATGATTCTAAAGGTGCTACAAATTCAACTGCACCAAAGTTTCTATAATTTTTATTTCTAATTATTATTGATCGGGGCACTTTATTTATTGCGACAGCGTTGGCGTCATTTAAATCGAGAGAAATCAAGTTTGAAATGTCATAATTACAAGTTGCTATTCCCTCACATGATGCACATTTTAATTCACCTTCCGTTAAGCTTCCCCTGAAATGTTAATTTCAAAAATATGTATCATATCTATATTTAATGGCAAAATTAGTTATTTCTGTTAGTCGTAACTTTGAATAGCACATGGTTAATTACTACACATTTTTGTAAAAACTGAACTAATAACGCATTCCAAAAGAAAATGTTCCTTCAAACACTCCTACAAATTAAGTAAAAATGTCCTATATTTTGAGACGTGTGGTGACCCTACATTTACATACAAACAATAAAATAAGTAAACAAATAATCCACAATGCGAAATGGAGGATATTTAGTAAAAATGTTGACTAAAACTTTAACTATTTATATTTTCTGGAGTGTTTGCAAACCTAGGGATATGCAGTGAGTTGAAATAAATGAATGTTTTTATTACTTTTCAACAATGAGTGGATTGTGTGAGCACATAGGTAACAACAATTCATTACTCAAATAATAATGAAGAATCATGATAATGGTTCGTTTTGTATGTTACGAACTCCTATTAAATTGAATTTATTATGTAAAACTAGACACCGGTACAATCAAATTGAATTCTATATTTAGTTAGTAAGTAGTAGTAAAGAAAAGAGTAATGTTTAAAATACATTGCCAGTTCCTGCTGTAGTATTGATTGAGCGGACACGGTATCAGGGTGTAACGCTACGGTGCCTGGCGGTGCCCGCTGCGGATCGAGCGTGACATCACGCCACTTCCATGGGACAAACTAAATTACTTTTAACATTAATAAACCATATTGCTCTAATTTACCATACTTTCTCTTTCTTTTAATAAACCTCTGGAAAGCGTCCCCGTAATGTGTACCTATCAGTTGTTTTTTAAAACCGCATCATGACGGGCGACTTTTTTTGCGGTCGTGATTGTTTCTAGTTGTTGGGCAAACTTAATTAATTTTTGTTACATAAACTGTAATTAGATGTCACGTTCGTGAAAGTTTTGCGATCAATAGAATATTTAAAGATGGATGACAAAGATATAAATAAACCTAAACAGTTGACTGAAGAGGAGATCAGTAGGGTAGGTACAAAAGTTGTTGGTGAAATGCGAAGTTTGGCATGTTTCGTGTCTGGCATGCGAGACGTGTGGCATTCGTGTGTGTTTATTTATGAGAATGCTGTGAAATAGGCGCAACAAAATTTAACTTATAGCGCTGACGGTGTGGCTCGTGAATATATAACGGGCATATAAACGTTGGTTTTATTTGAATTTTGTTCTGTAGCAGCCATCGTGTTTCGGTATTGAATTAGTTCAATTGTTTTGTGTTTTAGGGTAAAGGTAAATCGAAGTTACTTGTATTTGGAATTTATGGATTTATGAGTACCCATAAATATTTATGCTTATTTTTATACGAGGGCTGCACTAAAAGTATCGGGAATGGAATATTTCCACTGTTTCTGTTATATTAAAATCTTTTTAATTGAAAACTCCTTGGTTTTAAAAATCGAATACCATTTATTTATATAAAAAAAGATTCTCGGTCTTGTCACAAGGTTTTGTCAAACTTGTTTAGTCGTTGAGAAAATGGAATTGACTCGAGAAATTTCAAGAGCGATGATTTATTATGACTTTCGAAGTGGTTTAACACAAAAACAGTGTGTTGACCGGATGATTTCTGCATTTGGTGATGAAACCCCATCCAAAACCACAATTTATCGCTGGTTTGCTGAATTTCAACGTGGACGTGTCAAGCTCAGTGATGATCCCCGTCAAGGTCGTCCAAAAACTGCAGTCACCCAAGAAAACGTTGATGCTGTGCGTAAGCTGATTGAGGAAGATCGACATGTGACATACCGCGAAATTCAGGCAACTTTAGACATTGGCATGAGTCAAATACAAATAATCTTGCATGAACAATTAGGTGTAAAAAAGTTGTTTTCCCGATGGATACCGCATTCGCTCTGTGAAGAGCAAAAAGCGGCTCGCGTTACTTGGTGCGTCAGAACTCTCGAAAGATTCCACACAGGATCTTCAAATGCTGTATACAACATCGTATCAGGTGACGAATCCTGGATATACGCGTACGAACCCGAAACAAAAAACCAGTCACGAGTTTGGGTGTTCGAAAATTAGTTAAAGCCAACAAAAATTGTTCGTTCACGGAGTGTTGCAAAAAAAATGGTGGCCACGTTTGTCTCCAAAACCGGCCATGTTACGACTATTCCTCTTGAGGGACAAAGAACGGTTAATGCAGAATGGTATGCTAGCATTTGTTTGCCACAGGTCGTTTCTGAACTCCGTAAAGAGAACTGCAACCGCCGCATCATCCTCCATCACGATAATGCGAGTTCTCACACCGCGCACAGAACAAAAGAGTTTTTAGAGCAAGAAAACATAGAATTATTAGACCATCCACCGTACAGCCCCGACCTAAGCCCTAATGATTTCTATACTTTCCCTAAAATAAAGAATAAATTGCTTGGACAGAGATTTTCATCACCTGAAGAAGCTGTGGACGCCTACAAAACGGCCATTTTGGAGACCCCAACTTCCGAATGGAATGGTTGCTTCAATGATTGGTTCCATCGTATGGCAAAATGTGTCAAATGTCGCGGAGAATACTTCGAAAAGCAATAAATATATTTTTAAATAGTAATGTTGTGTCACTTCCTTGATTCCCGAAATTTTCAGTGCCGCCCTCGTATTACCATAGAACTAAAATCACTGAAGTACCTATTATCATTATGCGGTGTTTATACACAGGTTATTTTTTTAAAATTGTGGGTTTTTAATTGCGATTTTAGTTCTAGACAATTATTATTCCGTATTCGGTGCTATCACTACCTTAAAATGAGCCAACAAAAGAAGAAAAATGTTTTATTACTGTAACCTGGAGCGTTTACGTAAATATTATCTGTTCTAAGCCAAAACAGTGGTGATAATGAAACTACATAGGTTCTTTGCTTGATATACCCATTTAAGTGATTACATAATAGATTTCCTCCTTCAAATGAAAGTTGCTGCTTAACTCTCCTCTAGGCACATAACCATTATGATTTGTTAAAAATATTAACATTTTTGTTTAGTATGTAGACACCTACTTAATAGGGTAGATGACTGATGTTTATAACGTTGAAGCCAATAGCTTAGATGAAGAATGTAAGTAAATATAGTATGTTTATTGAAAAAATAATTTAAATCCGTAAATAATGTTCTGATATATGAGCGTTTAAAGTTTTTGTTAGAGACAACTCTGTCCCTTTCCCACAAAACAACAAATTACGTCACGCCTTACTTGTCAGAATATAATTTATATGGCGTACAGATAAGTGACGTCACGATTTGTTGTTTCTTTCTGTCTAGCATGATACTGAAATGCTTATAAGTTGCTTTTTTTTGATCAGATTTTCATTTTCTTTTCATTAATCAGCAATATTTATGGGCCACATTTTAATAGGACAATAAAAAAACCAGTCATCTAGCCTATTACTTCGCTCCGCTGGCGCAGCGACCCGAACACAAGGTCTTGATCGCCAACACGAGTGCCACTGTTTCCGATCTTGCGTTGCATCTTGCCAGTCACTTAAATAAAATAAAAGTTTTCTTCATAACAAAAATAATAATTATTTTGAGCTTTATTCATTCAAATAATTACCTAATAATATATCGTCTTCGTGCTGCGGTTTTTTTTAGAGCGCATTGCATTCTATATTTTTCAGATAATGGTTGGCTATTGAAAAAAAACACCATTTTGGATTGAAACGAATGGCAACTAGGGTTTCTCCTAGCCACATGCGTTGAACTAAATGTGTTTGATTAGAGCGGCAGTCATCAGATCAGCAGATCACCATTGTCAACTTAACGTACGCGTAAGACGTTCCTATGACGTCTTGACAGCGAGTGAAGACTCCTGCATAATATCTGTAACGAATTATGGAAACATTTAGATTATTTAAGATAATTATGTTATGAATAAAACGCATGCAATGCATGTTGCATTGTAACTAGGGTAATTTTAATTTTACCGGCTACTTTGGGACTATAATGTAGTTTTCGGTGCCGAAGTAAGACATCCGTAAAACACAAAATGAATTTATTTATTCAAATGACTCACACAGTTCACAGAAATAATTGCTGCTGCATTGTAACTAGGGTAATTTTAATTTTACCGGCTACTTTGGGACTATAATGTAGTTTTCGGTGCCGAAGTAAGACATCTGTAAAACACAAAATGAATTTATTTATTCAAATGACTCACACAGTTCACAGAAATAATTGCTGCTGCATTGTAACTAGGGTAATTTTAATTTTACCGGCTACTTTGGGACTATAATGTAGTTTTCGGTGCCGAAGTAAGACATCTGTAAAACACAAAATGAATTTATTTATTCAAATGACTCACACAGTTCACAGAAATAATTGCTGCTGCATTGTAACTGTAGTAATTTTAATTTTACCGGCTACTTTGGGGCTATAATTTAGTTTTCGGTGCCGAAGTAGACATCTGTAAAACACAAAATGAATTTATTTATTCAAATAGCTCACACAGTTCACAGAAATAATTGCTGACCTATAATAATTGTTCTTATAAATTTGTTAAAATTTTAAGGAAAGTATTATTTATTTACAAATACATTATAGGTATGTACAAAACTAAAAATAAATATTTAAACTAACTATAAACTACTTATTTACAATAATATATTTAAAAAAAGAAGTCTAGTATCTATAAAACAAAAACGCCGTCTAGATCGCCACCATGCGGTAGGGGTTCCCAGGATGCTGGCTGCATTTCCCCGTTGAATGGCAATACTTAGCCTATAGGCAAAGTATGCTGCGCCAGCTCTGAGGTCCCCCAAGGCGAGGACCAATCTCTTGGCAAATCTTTAAAAAAAATTTTAGTGTCGGACGACCACAATTTTTTTCATATTTAGTACCTGTCCGAATTCAGTTACTTCATATAAATAATTATTTCCAAATAGTACAATTTTTTTCGGAAAATTTTCTTTTTACACTTTTTTATTCGAAAGAAGTTATTTCAAAATAAATATTTTATGGAATTAGATATTTGGAGAATCGAATATTGTCCTATGAGGTAACTACCTCAAAAGTTTCCTTTTAAAATTCCTATAGGTGTATCGCTCCACATGTTTCTAGCTGTTACATGTCTTTCTGTGTAATATGCTTCGAGGGTTGGGCGCCGTATTGAGGATTGGAGTCATCGTGGTAAGAGAAATTCCGAGTCTCCTAAAATTAAACGTAATTGCATTAAAATATAGATACCAAAATATTAAATATCAAAAAAAAATGCGTTGTTTATCTGATGTTTGGGCTTCGGAGAAAGAGTAGACAGTACTGCACCAGTACTGGCGTACTTTATTTAGTTAACTGTGGTAATTAGACAGGCACGTGGAAATTCAAGTTAGTAGTTTGTACAAAATTTTGTTTGACATTTATAATTGTTAATAAATATATTATCAATTCGTTCAAAAATGATGTGCTGTTTCTTTGTTTATCAAATTCGCTCAATTTATCGATTTGTATAAAATCAGCATTTCGTACAATCGATAACAATAAAGAAATTTTGTGGCTAAATTGTACGAATTGAATATTTGTTTGTACGGAAGGCGATGATTCAATTCGTACCAACTATTCGTGATCCATGACAAATACATATGAATAGCACTGTTGTCTTCCATTATTTGTTAAAGTACCTACAAATTTAGTTCATAAGACCTTTTGTACAGTTTTGGCAATACAAAATATTATATTCTATTAATCGGTACAACGATTAAATCTTTGGCAGAGCCACATATACAGCAGTATTTGTGTAATGACGAGACGTCGCGTTGGATAGGTAGTTCTACATATTATTCTTCTCGGTGTGAGCCACTTGATGTATGGTGGATGGTATGAAAGTCGTGTCTACGTCGTCGGTGGTATCTATGTCATCAGAGTCATTCTCTTATATATTTGTAAACGACAATAATTGCATAGTTCGTCGTTCTCTTTAATAGTCTTTCCGAAAGTAACATAATCATTTTACTGGCAACCTGTTACAAGTCTAAAGTAAATATAAATGTCCATTCGTAATTAATCTTAATTATATTGTAGGTACAGTATTGTGCCAATCACATGATAATAATAGCATTATAATTTATACATGTCAAAAGAAATAAGGTAATAAAAATAAATGTCAATTTATTTCAGAAAACCCAATAAAGCTTGGAGGAAGTATTTCTATAATAAAGAGTATCAATGTTAATAAACAAAATAAATAATCAATTAATAATAGTAATTTACAAAATTTTTCTCGCTTCGGTATAATTATTATTTTATATGCTATGTTATATAATGATGTAACTTCCTTTGCAATATTTTTTTTCCTTTTAAAGATTGTATTAAGTAATATTTGCACTTGCAGATATATTTGGCTCTTTTTGAAAACAACAGACAATATGACAGCAATTTTTGATTTAATTATTTATTTTAAAAACCAAATCTTGCCTGCGGGTCTTTAGAGCTTCTTGTTTCGTATCTATCTAATACCTAACTAAAGAGTTTTTTAGTAGTGTTCCAGCTTTGCTGGACAGGCCTAACTTAGGGATTACGTAGGTTGGATGTTGGTATACATTTAAAATGAAATGGTGTTTGTACCACCAAAGGAAATCATCATAAAGGGTGTTACATTTTTTTCCATAATAGGAAGTAGTTAGTGCTCTTTTTTTCATCTTAATATTTTATGTCACAACAATATTTGTGCAAAATTTCAAACCCAGAAAAACTCGTTACATATTTGGGGGCTGGAATTTTGTACATTGTGTTATCTGTATATAAAGTATCGTTTGGCAATAGTTTCGGCTCTATTCGGCTTTGGGGGCACTTTTCACAAGGCTATCCCGCTTACAGCCTTTATGCACGTAACATGATTGCTTGTGACATCTTGTGGTACTGGCATACTAGTCTGATATGATCCACTGGCGTCTACCAATAATTGATACAACTGTAAAATCGTCCAGCAGTGGACGTCTTCTGGCCGATGCGCGATGATGTTCTGTTCTGTCGCTGATTAGGGTCGCTGTATTAGTGCGATGACCGTAAATAACCAACATTATTGTAGTTACTCGTAATCCCGTACAAAACGCTAACATTACGAATGTTTTTGTAGTGGTAGGACTCTACTGCAGAGTCCACCTGGGGAAGTATCACACCTTTGCCAGTTATTAAACCGCCAAGCAGTAGTGTGCAAGCATTACTGTGTTCCGGTTTGAAGGGCAATGTTACCAGAGAAATTACTGGGTATGAAGAGATTTAACATCTAATATCTCAGGGTGACGAGCGCAGTGCAATGCGGTGCAAGATTGTGTTCGCAAGTTCACAATTTTGGCACTGCTACTGTTAGTGGCAGGCGTGACGCTTACCATCAGGTGAAAGTCTTGCTCGTCTCGTCACATGAATGTATAAAAAAAATGTTAATGCTGCATATAAGCTACATCGATTTCATATGAATTTCTTCAACCGCTATAAAGTGGTAAGAAGCACATGTACGTACCTGTACTTATAATAGGCATACAACTTGTCGTTACCGTCGCTTTGTCAGTGTGTAAGTGTGATGACAGCAAGTAATCAACCATCTTATCATCGAGTTTTGCTTCTCCTGCGTCGCCTGAAACGTAACTTATTTTATGAACATCTCTGGTCTATTTACGGTCATTTTATCATGGTGTATCAAAGGAGTCATGTAAATATAGATTTTATTCGTGCGGCACTGTAGGACAGGCTTGTAACAGCGTAAAACTGAAAACCGGTATCTTGGTAAGCCGTGCAGTTTATCTCGGATGTCTCCAGGACGTTACAAACAAGCCTTTCAAGCTTCTCAAACGTTTTAAAGCTGTTAAGTTAACGAAACCTACCTACCTGTTTACCTTTATTGATGGTCCGAACTAATCCGTGCGTCCGGACAACACAAGCGGGCTGATTTCTTCGGCCAAATCCTCCGCTTGCGTTTTTGTGAGACGATAGGTCTTTACAAAATCGCGAGGTTTCATGTCGAATCAGGAACTGGGCTATCGTGATTCATGAGACTCTATCGACTCAATAACGGTCGGGGAAGCCACATGTTTGTTTGCTGAAAGAAAATACATTTTTATTTTAAATTTCATGTAAGTAAAATCCTTTATTATTTTAAATAAACCTATATCGTCTCACTTCTGGGCAAAGGTCTACCTCAATTTCTTCTAAAGGTTATCTCATGCCTAAAACAAATAAATCTTCACCCGTCTCAATGAGCGCCGATATATTTTTTTTCGGTTTATTCTGCTTGTTGTGGTTTCGTGTGTGGTACCTGGGTTACTAGGATTCAGCGCAAAAATTAATGCTGAATCGCATATCTGAAACAATGAATATCACCATTATTAATTAGTACGTTAATTAATACACTATAGATCGTCATCGTCAGCCAGAAGACGTCCACTACTGGACGAAGGCCTCTCCCTTATGTGTGTGTGACCCCCTTACGATATGTGATTATAGATTTGCATCGCGTGGCACAGTGGTACTGGCATACGAGTAAAAGCGTAAAACATAATCTTGGTAAACGGCGCAGCTTCTCTCGGATGTCTCCATGACGAAACTTACATGCTCACTTTCAAGTTAGGCAGAATTGATTTAGTTGTTATGGGGTTTCGTTCTAGATAACTATTCACCTTTATCGGGGGTTCGATCTCATACGTGCGTCCGGACTACATAAGCGGGCTTATTTCTCCGGCCAAATCCTTAGTTTGCGTTTTTGTAAGCCGATAGGTCTTTACAAAATCACGAGGTTTCATGTCGAATCAGGAACTGGGCTATCGTGATTCATGAGACTCTATCGACTCACTAACGGTCGGGGAAGCCACATGTTTGTTTGCTGTAAGAAAAAATGATCTTTTTTTAATTAACCTATATTTTCCCACTGCTGGGCAAATGGCTTCCTCAATTGCCAATTTCTTCTATAGTCGAATTCATAATTAGACGGGCCAAACTAACATTTCAAGTGTTGCTACTTTTTGGTAAAATTTAAATAGTGCTGGAAATAGATTAATTTTGTTAACTTATGTTAACATACTTCAAAATTTCACACCAATGAACTACTTCGATATTTTCATATTTGTCTTTGTAATGGGTGTAGTTCCTGACATACGTACGATTTCAATTTTTGATTTGAGCGTAAAAATATAATTTCTTGGCGAATAAAGGGAAAAATACTTTTGTATGGAAGTCGGATCACCTTAATACTTAATTATTTTTTCCACATATGTATTTGTTCCTATTTTTATTAGGTGTTACTTGAAATGTAATAAATACCACAAGCGTAATCAAACAATACTATCCTTTAGTGTCCGCTGAATTAGTGTAATGACCGTAAATAACCAACCTTCTTATGATAGAATTTCGCGCCTACTGTGTCGCCTGGAACTTAAAGTATTTTCTGAATAATGTCAGGTCTGTTAAGGATATATTATGTTACTTAATTAATAGCACGTGACACAGTAGCTTGCGAAATTTGTGTCACTGGCATTCCAGTCTGATATGATCCACCGGCGTAGAAGTCCAGTACCACTGGTCTGACAGACAAAGGATATCAGGGAGTAATTATAATTGCGGTATGATTGCGGTTTGGTATAGGAATTAGGCCATGCTTGCTTATCGCTCACCTGCCTCATATCTTCCATATTTGAGTGACAACTTTCTTGCATGCCACTACTCACACAGCCGCCGCATTGTAAACTATTCCTTGCAAAATAGCGCTCGTGGCGTAGCTTGTCTAGGTGATTCTAAACGATCACCGATGTTAAGCAACGGACGGTCCGGTCAGTCTTCGGATGGGTGACCGCGAGTGGCATTTATTTCTGAGCGCTACCGTGGGTCGGATGACACGTTAAATTGTTGGTCCCGGTTGTTTGTTCTAGTTTCTATAACAACAACCGTCAGCCATGTCAGAGGCCTTCGGGCGGCACATTAACTCTGACACTAGAGCTGGCCACTCAGCCTATACGAACTTACTTAGAGCGACATACCTAGGAGAAACATTTAATTTTTCACTTCAATAATGAAACTACTGTAGAGGTAAAGATGGCAAGTACAAATAGATTTTCCTCGCGCGCCACTGTGGGAATGGCATATGAGTAAAAGCGTAAAACGAAATATTGGTATGTCGCGCAGTTTCTCCACGACGAAACAAACATGCTCCCAGTACAAGCTAGTCAAAAGTTATATAGCGATTAAGATTTCTTTCTAGCTAACAAAAACTAGCGTTAACTATTTACCTTTATCGATGGTTCGGTCTCATACGTGCCGTCCAGACAACATAAGCAGGCTTATTTGTTCGGCCAAATCCTTAGCTTGCATTTTTATGAGCCAATAGGTCTTTAAAAAATGCCGAGGTTTCATGTCGAACCAGGGACTGGGCCATCGTGATTCATGAGACTCTATCGACTCACTAACGATCTGGGGGAGCCACATGTTTGTTTCCTGTAAGAAAAAAAAAATTGTGTTGTAATAAACATTATATCGTCCCACTTCTGGGCAAAGATCTCCCCCAATTTTTTTGAAGGGTTATCACAGGCCTAATAAGAAAAAATCTTCACCCATCTCAATGAGTGTCGATAATTTTTCATTTGTCCAATTTTTCTATCCGTTGTGGCATCACAATGAATACAGTATTTATAGTTTATACTTAATTAACTTAATTATTCTTAACAAACATGTGTTTGTTCCTATATTTATTACTAATTACTATTACTAAAACTGTATATATACAACTAGCTTATTGAAAGTATTGTTTAAAGTATTATTTCCTGTTCTGACCTGGGTAGGTTTGTCCTAAAACTGCACCCAGAACCACCGGATGACGGACAGCAGCGTCCTCTCGGTTAACCGTGGTCCCCAAGCAATAATGTAATTTATAAATTTAAGATATCGCGGAACCTAATTCTGCCACCGGAGCGGGAGATGACTTAGGGGACGGCAGAAGGCGACGTTTCTAGATGCGACGGCTTAGCGCGGTATACGAGTAAGCTGACCTTGTCCTTACTGCCTGCGACTTCCAAAGTTTTGGAATTTCTGGCCATAATCTCGTAGGGCTCGGTGAAAGGTATTGGGGGTGGGCGCCTCACCAACTTGTGTCACCACAAATTGTGTACTTACTTTTAGAATGCTTTAAAACGTTCACTTTGATGAAATAAAAGCATGCTTGAGCTTCCTCTTTTATATTAGACGAAGTCAATTCGAGTTCTTGTAACCGCTCTAATCACTACTGATAAGATAAGTTAAAATAATAACCAAACCAAATTAACTGACTTTTATTTCATACGAATAAAATTGCGCGGCAAAAAATCTGGCGCGTTCGTTCTTAACATTTTTTTTTTAGTTTTGGCGGGAATGCGAAACATTGTCACTGCATTGTATTATTTTCCAAAACTTATATTGTTATTAGTGTTAACGCATAAAAATGGTGGCGTTTTATTGACTAAATGCTGATTTACGCGCACGAGTGTGGGCAAGTGATATAATGAAGTGAAACGTGTCTTTTCGTGTTGTTTCCAAAACTACGAAGAAGCTTGCAGTAAAGTTGCCACGACTATACTAGGGCATGAGTGGACTTGACTGTGAATTACTAAGTGTGACTTTGACTGTGACTAACTTGAATTGAGTTGAGTTTCATCGAAAACTTGATAAATATTTAGATACTTGACACTGGCAAATGCACAAAGTGCGACGCCATAATCCTCCAGAAAGAAAAAACAAATTTTTTTATTCACTCAATAATTGGCTTCGCACAGATTATACATAATGACTAGAAATAAAAAAAATAAGAATTTTAGCGTTTTCACGTAAATACTTAAATTGTATATTTTCCACTATACCGGTTACTAAAACCAAATATGTCATAATAGCATCAACTATTTATTAGTCAGCATTACCCATTTTAGAAAGAAAGAAAATAATTTATTCTGTGACATCAGCACACAATAATAGGTAATACAACCATTGATACATTACAGATTCTTGAGTGAACCTTTGATTTGATATGTGATTCTTTTATGGCCCTGTATGGCCATTACGCCCAGCGTAGCGCTCGTGGCGTAGCTTGTCTAGGTGATTCTAAACGATCACAGATGTTAAGCAACGGATGGTCCGGTCAGTCTTCGGAAGGGTGACCGTGAGTAGCATTTTATTTCTGAGCGCTACCGTGGGTCGGATGACATGTTAACTTGTTGGTCCCGGTTGTTTGTTCTAGTTTCTATAACACCAACCGTCAGCCATGCCAGACGCCTCCGGGAGGCTAGGGCTGGCCACTCAGCCTATACGAACTTACTTACTTTTTACCCATTTTATGCTTTTTTATATGAAAAACCATTGGGACCTCTTTAGATCAAACTCTTTCATTTTAGCCAACCACATTGAGCGTTTGCCCACTGCCACGACATGATATCGCGAGAATACGATAGAGATGCCCGATCTGAACCGATCCTGAACATCGATTCCTAGCCATAATGATCTACCGTTTTTTATCGATTGAACAGGATGCGATATTCGCCTAGATCGAATCTTTTACCTTTAGAAGATCGTACGAAAAAATCGTATCAACTAAAACCTAAATGTCGACCGAAACGTACCGTACGAACTACTACAAAGTAAGATTACCTACCTACTACACATTGAATGAGATTCGTTTCGAGTTACATCAATCAAAAGCGGTAATGTATAAAATTTGAAGGTAGGTGATACTGTGTTAATATTTAATTTTATTTTCGGGGTCTCAGGTATGATAGCATTATCTGATTTGATACGACGTTCCGAGATCGAATAAGATCGATTCAATGCAATAAGATTAAGATCGTGAATCGATCCACGAGATTACGACCCAGAAGAACAATCCAAAGCAAAAAATCTCGGACATCCTTATGTCATGCTCGTCGGTTTTTTTGTTTTAGCGTTCATCCAAAAATTGGAATACATCTTCCTAGTTTTTATCGCTTGTTTTTAGAGTCGTCGTGAGGTTTGTCCCACAAACAGGGCTTGGATTCTACTAGTTCTATTAAAGTGACGACGTCATATGGAAACTTTGACATTTTAAATAATTTAAAACGATAAAGTCGTGTTGCAACGAAATGTAAACAGAACAGTGTGGGCGATGCAAACGATACTGTATCGTTCATTAAAACATCGATACATATCGTTTATCATGAACGGTATTTTATCATAATTTTGGTATATTGGTGAGCGGAAATAAATATAATATAAATATATCCTGGGGTTATTTAAAATCATGCCGATGAGGGTCTGCGAACTGTGACTGGAGGCTACGTCTGATGCCCAACTCATCGAAATAAGAAGGGTAACCTGCGCCCACGAGCCCACGAGCGATTATCAAACTGAAGATTTAGAATTTAAGTAAGTTTCTTTCAAATTAAAATCAACCAAATGAGTAAAAGAGTGAAAATACCGCAATGGAGAACATCGCAGTAAATAAATACATTATTTTTGAGGGTACAATTAACCAGCGACAACGCCTTGTCCCCAAGTTCTAATCGTTTAAAATCATGTGAAGTGTGTCTTAATGTCGATAATCATTAAAAGACTACGTGTGACATGTTTTTTTTTTTCTTAGTTGTTGGCATCGCACGTTGTGCATTCTGCCAGTGTCAAGTTTATGAATATGGAGATTTATTTTATTAGAATAAAGTCAAATATGTCATTAAAACACAGTCAGTCACACGAAACCAGTCATAGTCGAGTCCAAGTCATGCCCTAGTAAAGTTGTGGCGACTTTACTATGAGCTTCTACGGAGTTTTGAAAACAACACGAAAAGACATGTTTCACCACATTATATCACTTGCCCACACTCGTGCATGTAATTCAACACTCCATGAATAAAACACCACCATTTTTAATCATTAATTCGCGAAAAAACACCAGTTTATGAAAATAATAGAATGCAACGACATGATTTTTCCGTGTTCCCGCCAAAACTCTCGTGTGATATGTTACTCTCCTCGCCCGCCAAACTGTCACCACCAAAGTACCATTTATCTGATGCGGTTCGTACCTAGCCAGATCCGACATGTACATATGTTTTCTTTTTCTCATGCAGTAATTAGATTCGCTATCTCATTTTATGGCAAATGTAATATGCATACTTTTAGCTAGGTATGCTTGATTGTGTTGACTTGTTAATTTTGAACGATATGCAAGTGCTGGGCTCGTCCATTCCATTATCACTGTCGCTGCAATTAAGTGGTAGCACGATAGATTCAAAACGTTCTATTATAACACTTAAGATCCTCCAGTGTCTCGGATGCATTTCCGCCCAATGAACCATCACCAAGGTACCAAAAATTATGAATTGAATTGAATTTAAACCTGAAGTTATGGCAAACTAAAGTTTCCTGGACCAAGCGTCTCTCCTTGTTGGTATCCTACGCATGATGCAATTTCTTTTTCGATACAACGGCATCGTAACTTTGCTAGTCGTACTTATAAGTAAGTATTGTACTTATACAAGTATTTCGTTTTGAATATCTGATAGAATTTCCCTGACTTTCTGGACTATAAAACGCATTTTTCACGTCAAATTTTCATGAAAACGTCGTAGTCCGTCGACCCCAGAAAAGTCCGCAAGAGATGAACAGCCGCTACACCATACCCTACTTACACCATAACCCAGCTAAGAAGGTCCAAATTCTGTAGAGAGACGGTCGGTCGATTCGGAAGAAAGACAGTGCTGGATTGTTCAACAGCATGGTTCTGGTGCAAAACGACGTCTCGTCTTGAGTTAATGCCGGCGAACCCCACCGTCATTTTCGGCTGGAGCTATGAGATGTATAGACTTATGATGAGATAAAACGTAGACGTATTAACATTCCGACGTTCTGCACACATCGTCATTTACCCTGATAGTCCTTCTGATACAGAGCCGTTTTATCTGGGTTATATCCGCTCCTGAATCTGCCAAAAAAAAATAGACGATGTCCTCCTAAAACATTGCCCTGTGTAGAGTTCGGCATTTTGCAATTTTAGGTACAAAGCAATTTCTTTCAGAATAGTATTAATTTAATTTTTTCCAATGACTTGTCTATTACATTAGCTAGAGGATAAGAAAAAACTGTTAGTGTTAATGTTAGGAGGGCGTAGAGCTTGATAGGTACTTTTCGACAATTCTTGCTTGCTCTCCACGCACTACGTATGAGCTTTCTCCCGAAGATTTGATAACGTCACATTTTCGGATCTTGGTTGTAAATGTCAACTTATATCACGTCGCACTTCGACGACAACTGGTATATGCGCGACGTCAGTTACTTCGGTAATTATTCCAACTGAATCAACCAGCATTTAATTGACAGTGCATAGGCATTAAATGTGGCAATGTCCTTCAGAAAACTGGCACGTACGTTATGATGCTGGTAAATTGCATTCGTTTGACGGAGCATTTGGCCCGATTCCTTTCTTACCCTAATTATTTTAGCCTCTTAAGGCTGCGAGAAACGTATATAATGTTTGGAATCTCAAGTTGGATCGCAAACTATTTACGCAAACTTTCGCAAAGGATAGGATTTCGAAGGAGGTATAATTTTTGGCTTTTTGTTTACGTTATCTGTCAACTCTACTATTTGAGATTCACCCATATTAACAAACAGTAATCGCGACCGCGAACCGGAAGACGCAGCGTAGGAAGGCCTCCCACTAGGTGGACCGACGACATTGTAAAAGTCGCGGGCAACCCGGTGTATGCAAATGGCAAGTTGTCGTACAGTGAGGCTGTCTAAGGGGAAGGCCTTCGTTCAGCAGTGGACGTCTCCGGGCTGACGATGAACAAACAGTTCCTTCTTTATTTCCTTCTTTTGTTCACTTGTAATGAAGTGCAGTTTTACAATAAAAGATAGTATAGGTTATAAGAATTTTAATCTCTCTCTTGTTGTTAAAGATAATTTTCCTACAAAGATTTACAAATAAAATAGATGTGCTACCTAGTGTTTTAAAGAATTTGCCTATACTGATAATTTCCTATATGGAAGTGGTAACCTTACGGATCCCTAATATTGAAAGTCAAAAGAAGAATATTTTATTAGAGCAATCTAGCCACCATGAAGACTTCCGCAGTAGAGATTGCTTGAAGCTTCCAGAAGCCGACACGTTCACTGGAGAGCTTCTGTACCAGATGCGGACACAACCATGGGACACCAGATTTACTTGTAATTCTCGCAACCAGAAGTAGGCACGACATAGGACACCAGGGTTGCTCGGAATTTCAGCTCCCCGAAGCAGGAATACGGGTCTTGGGGCAGAGTTCCCCAAGAACTGGAGCTGGCAACCGTCTAGGGAATCTGAAATAATTTGTGGTGAGAAAAGAAAAGGAACAATGAAGGGCCTAAGGTTTGCCTAGTAAGAGATCAAATCGGACCAACTCGTCCAAAATTAAGACTGGGTTAAATTTAATCACGATAACCCCTAGGGCATAAGTATCATTGATCTCGTAGTAGTTGTAGAATCAGAATCCAAAAACAGAATGCCACACCAGGGATGGAAGTCTCCCTTATATACGGATTTTGAAAGTATTCTAGAGCTATTTCTAAAATTCTCTGCAGCCTGAAATTTTGTTCACAGAGCGGAGAGGTCCTATTAATAATATAAAAGACCTTACCCAAAAATACTCCATGTAGTCGAGATTTCCAGGCAAACCTCTACTCACGAAACTACATGGAGACTACAGACGGTCAAATTTGACAACTGTCAAGATTGACAGCGCTTTGTTTACCTAATTTTAAACCAATATTCAAGCAAAACCAATAAGTTATTTCACAATCTAACTACACCAGAAGAATCACAAAAATTCGCTCTCCGATCGATGTAAGTTTCATGCAGATCGAAGAGGTACCAGGAAAATTTATTATTTCCAAAATTAATCCGAAAGCGTCGATCCCGGCACTAGAAGAGCATGAAAGATTCAGCATACGGACCCAAAGAACGCCCGTATGCCGACAAACCAGGAAAACATTGGTTCCTAGCAGGAGAAATCGTGTGAACACGAAAGAAGGAAAATTATAACAGCTTGCCCTAAACATACAAGGTAAAAGAAGGCAACTAACTTTCCACAAGGGCCTATTCTAAGACGAACATCATGCCTCAAAAACGAGATGTGAGAAACATTATCAAAATAAAGAAAAGTAATACATAAAAGTGTGTTATTCAAGCATGTTCAGCTATTAGGAAGCTAAACACAGGAATTACCTATAAAATAGTAAGTCAATAGGTACCCGTAAGGAAGCATATCCTTACATTTCCCCAAAAACCCCGGTAAAAAAAATTAAAATCTCTAAGTATTTTAATTTTTTTTAAAACCGCTTTTGAGAAGTTAGGCACGCAACGATAAAGCGAGAAAACCGAACAGAAAATCCTAAATTAAGTTACTAAGATAATCAAAGAACCAATTGAATCACTAGTCAGAATAGTCAAAAAAATGTTTTTAGTTCATGCAAACAAGTTTTGGAAACGAACAATCGATATGACATGTTAATAGCACAATGTAGGCATTCTTCCATGAAAAACCTATCATTCATATAATTTAAAAATATTAATATATATTTACTATATTTTTCATACTTCCACACTCAATCGGTACCCCAACAGGAAGGCTATAAAGTTAAAACTTTAACCCCCAATCATGCTAAAACCATTTTGCATAATCCGATAGTCGATATCCATGACAATTTGTAAGATAAGATAAGATTACAAGTAAGTAAGTATTCAAGATAAGAAGATAAGCAGATAAGCAGGAATAATAAAACCTAACACCTATCCTAATATTAACAATAATAATACAATTAATATCTACCACTAAATCTAAGTCTTAAGGTATAATTAATTTAACATTAATAAGAAAGAATATAATAACAAATACTAATAGTATTATATAATAATATAATACTTTAATAGAAGAAAATAACAAACATGTAGACATAGTAAAGTATAGCATGTAGACATAGTATATATTCATAAGTATTATATAATAATATAATACTTTAATAGAAGATAATAACAAACATGTAGACATAGTAAAGAGTAAAAATAATCATAATCCTGATTGGGTAAAGAAAACCCTTCATAAAAGATTGCAAAGTACCTAATTAAAAAAGTAACAGACTAAAAAGGAAAAGAACCAAACAAAATTTTTACTTGTGTAAGTATTTTTTTGGAATTTAGAGAAAAGAAAGAGAGTAAAATTTGTGGATTTTTTGTTGGGCGCCAAAAACTGTAATGAAGTGCAGTTTTACAATAAAAGATAGTATAGGTTATAAGAATTTTAATCTCTCTCTTGTTGTTAAAGATAATTTTCCTACAAAGATTTACAAATAAAATAGATGTGCTACCTAGTGTTTTAAAGAATTTGCCTATACTGATAATTTCCTATATGGAAGTGGTAACCTTACGGATCCCTAATATTGAAAGTCAAAAGAAGAATATTTTATTAGAGCAATCTAGCCACCATGAAGACTTCCGCAGTAGAGATTGCTTGAAGCTTCCAGAAGCCGACACGTTCACTGGAGAGCTTCTGTACCAGATGCGGACACAACCATGGGACACCAGATTTACTTGTAATTCTCGCAACCAGAAGTAGGCACGACATAGGACACCAGGGTTGCTCGGAATTTCAGCTCCCCGAAGCAGGAATACGGGTCTTGGGGCAGAGTTCCCCAAGAACTGGAGCTGGCAACCGTCTAGGGAATCTGAAATAATTTGTGGTGAGAAAAGAAAAGGAACAATGAAGGGCCTAGTTAGATATTTGGAATAATGTGGCGGAGCGACGCAATGAAAGATCAAATCGGTGACACAACTGTTTATTTTCCCACATGTCCACATTATATTATATTATTATAGGGTTATAATAATATAATATAATGTGGACATGTAAAGTACCCACATTTTGGCATACTTCACACGTCCCCCTTTAAATCAAAGAAACTTATCTGAACTTACTAATAATTAATATATAAAAAAAACGAATGGTTATAAGCTGCAATTAATAAAATCTAATATCCACTGATAAATACCCACAAGTATAGACAAATTAACCTGTCGGATACTTAACAATGTTAACACGTTAGGTATCTATTTATTTATTTTTTTGTAATCCTACACGCGCGCATGGGGCGCTGTTTTAAAGAGCCAGGAGCTGGCGATTGACAAGTGTCGTTTTCCGATTGAGCCGGTTTCGGTGGGGATACGCTGGCCACGTTATCCGTAGGGCTACACGGGGAGGGGGCGGCGACGGATAGAGATCGCTGCTTAGCCTGAGTCTCGGTACTATCCACAGCATCATCAAACTCATCATTTGAATTTACCGGCTCCTCTACAGCTACCGAAGAATGTCTTACTGAGACGGGTTTCTTACGCGACAATAACTGATCGATATGTCTTTTGCAATCGCGACCATCTGAACAACGTACTCTATAGGTGAGCGGTGCTTCCCGTCCGATAATCACAGCCGGCGTCCATTTATCGCGCGCGCGGTACTCACGAGCCAGTACCGGGTCGCCGGGCAGAAAGTGGCGCTCGGCGCCGGGGCGCAGGCGCGCGGCGCGGGCCGCCGACGCCTCGCTGGCGCGCTCGGCGCTCGGCCGCAGTATGTCGAGTCGGCTGCGCAAGCGCCGCCCTAACATAGCCACGGCTGGCACTACGCCCGTGGTTGCATGTTCGCAGTTTCGATAATTAAATAGGAATTTTATAACTGCCGTTTCAATGTCTACGCCATCGTGCGCGGCTTTTTTCATCGCGCGTTTCACCGTTTTAACTGCATTTTCGGCTGCTCCGTTGCCAGCAGCCCGATACGGACTCGTTATAGTGTGCGTAATACTATTTTTGCCCATGAAGTTAGCAAACTCGTGAGAACTAAATGGGGGACCTCCGTCACTGACCACTTGTGATGGAAGTCCGAATCGAGAAAATAATTCTCGCAGTTTATAAATAGTAGCCGCGGCATTAGTGCTAGACATTTTCTGTACTTCTATCCATTTGCTATGAGCATCTACGCTAACCAAATAATGTTTTCCCAGGAACTCAGCAAAGTCTATGTGTAGCCTCTGCCAGGGGCGGGTGGGAAACGCCCATGGATGCAATAACGATTGCGCTGGCGCGTCACGTTGTTGCAAGCATGCATTACACCCCTTAGTTATTGCCTCGATTTCAGAATCTATATTCGGCCAGTACACATAACTTCTCGCTGTATTTTTCATTTTAACTACCCCCAAATGACCTTCATGAAGTTCTTGGAGCACTTGTTTCCGTAATGGCTCCGGAATAATAACCCGATGGTTGTATAATAGGCAACCATGATCAAGTGACAAATTATCTTTACGGAAGTAATACGGTTTCTCTTTGTCATTCGTGGTTACAGATGGCCAGCCATTTATTACGTATTGAGTTACTTGCTTTAAAATCACGTCTTTTCCCGTCGCCGCAGCCACTTCCCGTGCGCTAATCGGGAAAGACTCTTCAACGTAATGTATATACGACACCGAATTCCGCTCAGTACATAGTTTGTGCTCCCGTGGCAATGGCAGTCTAGAAAGCGCATCCGCGTTACCGTTATCTTGTGATTTTACAAACTGTATCTCATAATCAAAAGAAGCTAACTTCATAGCGTATCTTTGTAGCCTGCTAGCGGCTGTTTGGGGAATACCACTTTTTGGCCCAAAAATGAAGGTCAGGGGACGGTGATCCGTCTTAATTATGAAGTGACGGCCATATAAATATTGATGGTGCTTAGTAACACCATTTATGATGGCCAAAGCTTCTTTATCAAGTTGACTATAAGCTCGCTCAGCCGCGTTCAAAGTACGCGAAGCAAAACAAATGGGACGTTCATCACCGTTCGGATAACGATGTGATAATACACTACTAATGCCATACGAGCTGCTGTCCACCGCGAGGACCAACGGAAGCTCAGGATCGTAATGAACCAAAACATCACTTCCTGCAATTGCGTTTTTAACATTTTTAAAAGCTACCTGACATGCATTTGACCAGGCCCAGGCACAATCTTTACGTAAAAGTTGATGCAGCGGATGTAGTACCGTACTAAGGTGCGGGATAAACTTACCGTAATAGTTTACCAGGCCGAGAAATGACCGCAATTGTGTTATATCCGTGGGTGCAGGTGCATCAACAATAGCTTTAATTTTGCTCTGGTCCGGGTGCAAACCGTGTTTATCAATAATAAAACCGACATAAGTAATGCTGTCTTGCATAAAAGCACATTTTTCTAGTTTTATTCTTAAACCGACCTCGCGTAGGCGATTCAACACCGCTTTTAAGTTTGCAATATGATCAGCCCTATCAACCCCAGTAACGGCTACGGTTCTCGTATCAGTTTGGGATTCACGGACACCTTATAATCCCCACAGATCCGTAAATCTCCCGATTTTTTAAAAACGGGTACTATAGGTGTCCCATAATCAGAGTATTCGAGTTTACGAATGGTACCCTCTGCCTCGAGTCGCTCTAACTCTTGTTCAACAGGCTTACGTAACGCTAGGGGCAATGACCTCGCTTTGATGAAAACCGGCAACATGTCGCTAAGTCTCAATACAATTTTTTTAGTGCAAGTACCAAGTCCGGGAGCGAACACAGTCGGGAATTCTCGTTTTAATACAATAATCAAACTATCTTCCGACAAATTCAAAATCATCTCGTTAATTTGAATACTATCGATATTTAGATGTCGTAACCAAGATCGACCCATCAGTGGTGGTCCACCGTTTTTAATCACAAATAACTTCAGATTTCCCGCCGAGTGCGTTCCCATTACAACATCCACAATAATATACCCAGCTGCTTCGATTAACGTGCCGGTATACGAGTGTAATTTAATGTTAAAGTCTACCAATGGTAAATGTGAAAAATGTTTTTCGTAATACCGCATATTAATCGCAGATAACTTACTGCCAGTGTCCAGTTCAAAGGTTACTAACTCGCCATTCACGGTCGCTTGCACTGAATAGGGTTTGTCATCCCTGTTACATATTTTGAGATTAAATAAATCACATTCAGAGTCAGTGTCACTCTCCATGAAATACTGCCCTCGAAGGGCCATACCTTGCTTGTTTTCCACTGCCGAGGTACTCGCACGTTGTTTACACATTATTTGTAAATGACCATTTTGACCACAAATTCTACACGCGTAACTTTTGTATCGACACTCGGTCGGACGATGATTTTTTCCACACCGCCAGCACGGCTGTGAGCTGTAAGCGCCGGCCCCGCGGCCCGGCCTGCTCCCACCGCCGCCGGCGCCGCCGGGCGCGCCCTGCCGGCCCGCTGTCGTCACCCGGTGAAGCGGCTCGGCCGCCGCGGCCGCGCCTCCCGTTACCGTCGCTCCGCAGCCCGAACTACTCCGTCTAGAATGCAGTTCAGCCGCCTCGAGCGCGAACGCCAACTCCACCGCCTTTTTGTACGTTAGCGAAGACTCCGCAAAAAGCCGCGACCTCAACTCGTCACTGGTGAGTCCAGAGACGAATTGGTCGCACAAGTTCTCCTCTAAGCCGCTCTTAAAATTGCAAGTACTCGCCAAGTGTTTCAGTACTTGCAAATAATCGCCGAGAGTTTCGCCTGCATTTTGACGCCGGAGACGGAACACGTGCCGCTCTGCAATCTCAGAGCGTCTCGGCTCGAGGTGATCACCGACAAATTTCACCAGCTCGCCAAAACATTTATCCTCAGGATGATCGGGAGCGCATAAATCACACATCAAATCATATGTTGCTTCACCCACCAACGTCACTAGTGTGGCAACATGTAATTCGGATTTAATTTCGTTCAATGTCATAAATTGTTCCACGCGTCTTATATATGCGGACCACTTTTTGCTCGACAGGTCAAATTGTTCAATTTTTCCGATCGGCATTTTGTTAACGTTACACCGCACATTCACAACACAATTTTTAACACTATTAAACCGTTTCTCCTCGTCGCCAGTTAGATATTTGGAATAATGTGGCGGAGCGACGCAATGAAAGATCAAATCGGTGACACAACTGTTTATTTTCCCAAGTACCCTATAATAATATAATATAATGTGGACATGTAAAGTACCCACATTTTGGCATACTTCACAGGCCTAAGGTTTGCCTAGTAAGAGATCAAATCGGACCAACTCGTCCAAAATTAAGACTGGGTTAAATTTAATCACGATAACCCCTAGGGCATAAGTATCATTGATCTCGTAGTAGTTGTAGAATCAGAATCCAAAAATAGAATGCCACACCAGGGATGGAAGTCTCCCTTATATACGGATTTTGAAAGTATTCTAGAGCTATTTCTAAAATTCTCTGCAGCCTGAAATTTTGTTCACAGAGCGGAGAGGTCCTATTAATAATATAAAAGACCTTACCCAAAAATACTCCATGTAGTCGAGATTTCCAGGCAAACCTCTACTCACGAAACTACATGGAGACTACAGACGGTCAAATTTGACAACTGTCAAGATTGACAGCGCTTTGTTTACCTAATTTTAAACCAATATTCAAGCAAAACCAATAAGTTATTTCACAATCTAACTACACCAGAAGAATCACAAAAATTCGCTCTCCGATCGATGTAAGTTTCATGCAGATCGAAGAGGTACCAGGATTTTTTTTTATTTCCAAAATTAATCCGAAAGCGTCGATCCCGGCACTAGAAGAGCATGAAAGATTCAGCATACGGACCCAAAGAACGCCCGTATGCCGACAAACCAGGAAAACATTGGTTCCTAGCAGGAGAAATCGTGTGAACACGAAAGAAGGAAAATTATAACAGCTTGCCCTAAACATACAAGGTAAAAGAAGGCAACTAACTTTCCACAAGGGCCTATTCTAAGACGAACATCATGCCTCAAAAAACGAGATGTGAGAAACATTATCCAAATAAAGAAAAGTAATACATAAAAGTGTGTTATTCAAGCATGTTCAGCTATTAGGAAGCTAAACACAGGAATTACCTATAAAATAGTAAGTCAATAGGTACCCGTAAGGAAGCATATCCTTACACACTTAATGTCTGTATTCCTATCTTGAATATATGTTGTTCCATTCGTTTAGTATTAAATACTTGACGGGTTTTGTTCTGGTGCTGCTGCTGCTGCTGCTGTGTGTGCTGGCTACCACCACGTCCTCGGTCTCGGGGTTTTCCTATCATGTATAGGTACGCGTACGTCTTACTCACTTCTTTTAGTAAACTCAGTAAGATCATTATTATTTGACGCCATCTCTAAGTAATTGGTCCGACGTCGGGCTCTGATATTGAGATAGGCCGGAGTATGTAATTCGTACTCGAACCTTAAAAAAGCGTTAATATATCATCCTAGTTATGAAAGTTATAACTTCGTGATTTTATAAAAGCTTATGCAATACTACCTTCGCCATTCTTTTTTTTTTCATTCATTTGTGGCTTACATGTGGCTTCGATCACATATTGTTGTCTAAGCTACCTATCATCATCATATTTGGCCCGTTAGGCTGCGCGTCCACTGGGCCGATATCGGAGCGGATGGAGTGTCGCGTTCGCTTCAGATGACGTCATCGGTAGAACTACCGGTATCTTCGGAATGGCGAGTTCGCTGCGGATGACGCCATCGGCAGAAATGCCGGTATTTGGCACGGTTTTGTCGATCCAGTTCACGCAATTCAATAGATAGATATACAAAGGAACAAATCCGTCCGCTCCGATGCCGGCGTAGTGGACGCGCCACCTTTTTAGTCCACGCTAAGTATAGGCCTCTCTTCGCGAACTCATCCCTGTCCTTTGCCTATATCTTATTCATGTTCTCTAGTATTTTTCTACTAGGGCTACTACTGCTGTTTTTTTCTTTGTATTGTTGAATCGACGAGCTATTTTACATAATGTGCCCGCTGTTATACTTTTTACGTACAAATGTCGTCATAAGGCCATGCATGTTTACTGCCTATTCACGTTTTATGGTAGGTAATTATAGAAGAGAATACCCCGCGCCACCCCATTCTATAAACACCTCGCTTGTTTTGTCGATAACTTTACACCTTGTATCGTATTAACATCTATGCCACGGCTTCAGAAAAACTGGCAAACATTTTCGAAAGTGCTCGTTTATTATGATGAAGACCTCCTTACGGGTGTCAACTGTTGTAAACATTAATCTTTAAATGCTGTTTTATTGATAAAAAACTTAGAATTACAATAGAGTCGATTGGTTTATAATTTGTGTGATGAATTTAAACAAATTGAGTGCACTGGAAAAAGCAGAAGCAAGGGAAGAGTTTGAAAATCAACTAAGATATGCGTTTGCAAAATATGATAACGTGGAGGAAGACGAAGAAAATTCGGAGGTAGATACTCGTAACATATTATTCTAATATAATCTACAAAATTATTTGTTGTATAAAATAACTTGTACAAAATAGATTACTAAATGGTTAATAAAACAAGCAAGCAAATCAGCAAATAAAAACAAATAAAACAAGAGAGTACAATATTTGGAAAACGTGTTGGTTTAGGTATAAAAAACAAAAGTGTCCAAAAATGTTGTGTGAGATTGTCTCAAGAAGACAAAATGTTGCAGATGTGCAAGTTGCGCTGTAAGATTTAAATCAAAGCTGTAAGTTATGACCCGCGAAAAAGGCTGCTGGAGCATATTTTTCTATTCATGTAGTTCATTTAAAATAAAATAACTAAATGCTGTTTTCAATGACAGGGACGATTTAAGGGGTGGGGGGTGTAATGTTGTATGGAAAGTTCTTTGTTTTTGAAGTTATAGTGATGACAATAATTGATATGATATGTGGGTAGGTCATTCAACGGGGGTTGGGAGCGGGCCGAATTTCTTCCGTACGCGGACGAAGTCGCGGGCGACCTCTAGTATAATACTATAAGAATCTATGTCCTGACTTATTGACTGACAGACAACGCACAGCCCAAACCGCTGGTCGCACAGACTTGAAATTTGGAGGGTGTATTTGTCTTGATGCGTAGAGGTGTACTAAGAAAGGATTTTCTGAAATTCAGCCCTTAAGGGGGTAAGAATGGGGGGAAACTTGTATGAAACTCCTTTGTTTTTGAACTTTTTTAGTCATGTAAATTTGTATTTGGATAGTTAATTTAAAATAAAATAACCTGTTTTCAAATTTTCTTTGAAAGGGATGATTTAAGGAGATGAAATGGGGGGTGGAAAATTGTATGGAAAGTTCTTTGTTAGTGTAAAAATTGATAGTACATTTTTTTTTAAACAATATTTTTCGGACAGGGAAGATTTCGTCGTCAGCCATAAGACGTCCACTGCTGGACGAAGGCCTCCCAATAGTCGGGTGTTGCCATAATCCCCACGCTTGGCAGGCGGCTTGGGGATCGCAGAATGCTCACCACCGTTAACCAAAAGGACGCTGCTGCCCGTCCTCCGGTGGGTCTGGTTGCAGTTTAAGGACATACTCAGGTCCAGGGAAGACTTAACGGGCTGGAAAGGCGGTCGGGGTGATTTAAAGTAGTGAATATGGGGAGGAAAATAATTAGTACGAGGGCTACACTAAAAGTATCGGGAATGGAATATTTCCACTGTTTCTGTCATATTAAAATCTTTTAAATTGAAAACTCCTTGGTTTTAAAAATCGAATACCATTTATTTATTTAAAAAAATATTCTCGGTCTTGTCACAAGGTTTTGTCAAACTTGTTTAGTCGTTGAGAAAATGGAATTGACTCGAGAAAATTCAAGAGCGATGATTTATTATGACTTTCGAAGTGGTTTAATACAAAAACAGTGTGTTGACCGGATGATTTCTGCATTTGGTGATAAAGCCCCATCCAAAACCACAATTTATCGCTGGTTTGCTGAATTTCAACGTGGACGTGTCAAGCTCAGTGATGATCCCCGTCAAGGTCGTCCAAAAACTGCAGTCACCCAAGAAAACGTTGATGCTGTGCGTAAGCTGATTGAGGAAGATCGACATGTGACATACCGCGAAATTCAGGCAACTTTAGACATTGGCATGAGTCAAATACAAATAATCTTGCATGAAAAATTAGGTGTAAAAAAGTTGTTTTCCCGATGGATACCGCATTCGCTCTGTGAAGAGCAAAAAGCGGCTCGCGTTACTTGGTGCGTCAGAACTCTCGAAAGATTCCACGCAGGATCCTCAAATGCTGTATACAACATCGTATCAGGTGACGAATCCTGGATATACGCGTACGAACCCGAAACAAAAAACCAGTCACGAGTTTGGGTGTTCGAAAATTAGTAAAATCCAACAAAAATTGTTCGTTCACGGAGTGTTGCAAAAAAAATGGTGGCCACGTTTGTCTCCAAAACCGGCCATGTTACGACTATTCCTCTTGAGGGACAAAGAACGGTTAATGCAGAATGGTATGCTAGCATTTGTTTGCCACAGGTCGTTTCTGAACTCCGTAAAGAGAACTGCAACCGCCGCATCATCCTCCATCACGACAATGCGAGTTCTCACACCGCGCACAGAACAAAAGAGTTTTTAGAGCAAGAAAACATAGAATTATTGGACCATCCGCCGTACAGCCCCGACCTAAGCCCTAATGATTTCTATACTTTCCCTAAAATAAAGAATAAATTGCGTGGACAGAGATTTTCATCACCTGAAGAAGCTGTGGACGCCTACAAAACGGCCATTTTGGAGACCCCAACTTCCGAGTGGAATGGTTGCTTCAATGATTGGTTCCATCGTATGGAAAAATGTGTCAAATTTCGCGGAGAATACTTCGAAAAGCAATAAATATATTTTTAAATAGTAATGTTGTGTCACTTCCTTGATTCCCGAAATTTTCAGTGCCGCCCTCGTAATTAACCCAGAGGTATGGAATGGAAGATACGAGTATTATATAGAGAGTATTTGGGAGCGGGCCGAATTTCTTCCATACGCGGACGAAGTCGCGAGGGACCTCTAGTATAATATAAAATGCGATAATCTACCCCCCTTGTATCGGAACGAGAGGAGGCACAGAGCTCTGACTAAAGGATATCACAGGATATTTGATTACTTTCTTACCAGCTTAAGTAAAATTTCTCGATTTAAATGGCAGATAACAGGTAAACGTACCAACGGTTATGGTCGTATTTGACATCCAATGGAACATTGTTCAGAAATGTATGATGGAAAACATTGGTTGTGTGTATGAACAAACAACAACTAAAATGTATGCGACAACTTAAACATGAGGCGAACGAAACTTTACCAATAAACAGTTTTTACCGACATTATAATTTTATTTCATATATAAAAACAAAGTAGCAGTATTGGAAAAATATCAAGAAAAAAATCGTTTAAGTGAAGGCCGTGCCCATCTATATCAAATAAAGAGTGCTCATGCTTCACGCAACCATTTTCTTTCGGGCTGTGCAATGCAAATCACCACGCCACCCTTCATTTTATGTCCGACATGACATCGAACATGCTATGACATCACACACGGCGCTACTTACCAAGTCAGTCAAAAAAACTTTTTCTTAGTAACTTGACTTGTTCCGTTCCCGGGATAAATGTCACTTGACTGTGACTTATGAATTTAATCAATAAACTTATTTATATTTTTGTATGTGTAATGGGATAAAATTATTCTATTTGGCTCAACAAAAATGTTTTTTTGGATCATCGTGTAGGTATTATTTATTACCTAAAGCGTGAGACGCGAAAGTGTGGAAGGAAAACAAATAAACATTAAAATGGACGACGAAGCAGTTCAGGTGACATTTTGTTAGTTTATGTTTAAAAGCTAATTATTAAGTTTTTATTCATAATAATATTACTTGGACTGAACTTGAAATTTAACTGAACGATGAGATGAAAACATAATTTTTTTTTTAAAAGGCGTTAATTTTTACTTGACGTTTAATAATTTTTTTCGTCATTTAAGTAATGTTACGTTTAGCTTGGATATCCAAAAACTATACCTATATCAGTATCTTTCATTAAATTACTATTGTTCAAAATTGAAACTAAGACAAGTTTTTAATGAAGTTTGATACATAAATAATCTATAGAATGTGTCTGATGGGGGCTGGGCATTTATTATTGTTTATAATTTATAATAGGTATACTATTTTAGTGAATTTTTGATGTAATGGTCTATGGAATTAGAACCCGCCCCTACCAATTTCAATTTTCGGACGTGATGACTTGCCACCATTACTCTGTGCTTGCCCATTTGAAAATGAAGGCTTTTAATTTAGTGTGCGTGTGCACTGAGTGAGCACCTTCTGAAAACAGTAAATAAAATATTAGTTATTTAGTAAAAGCTCTGAAACAATTGTAAAACCAATATATCTATTTGTGTAAAGTAAAAAAAAACATAAATCATTGTTTCCGGGTTCACTAAGTTCTTTCAGAGACTCGGCGAGATATGAAAATGTATTAAGTTTACAGTTTACACAGAACATCTAGTATAATTATACTAGAAGTTATATGTGTGATAGAAGTATAATTCAACCGAACAAGACTAATTATATAGTTGCCTGATACTAATACCAAAACTCTTATTTTCGTTGCTTGTTATAATAGGCTAGACTAGATGACTATGACGACGATGTTTTTTTTATTGGCTTATTAATATGTGGCCCATAAATATAGCTGATTAATGAAAATCTGATCAAAAATAAGCAACTTATAAGCATTTTAATATTATGCTAGACGGAGGCGAAACAGCAAATCGTGACGTCACTTCTCTGTACGCCATATAAATTCAATTCTGACAAGTAAGTCGTGACGTAATTTTTTGTTTTACGGGAAAGGGGCAGAGTTGTCTCGACCAAAAACTTTAAATGCTTATATATCAGAACATAAATAACCGATTTAAATTATGTTTTCAATAAACATATTATATTAACTTAAATTCTTCATCAAAGCTATTGGTTTCAACGATTTAAACATCAGTCATCTACCCCATTGCTAGGGCTTGATCGTTGTGGAAACACGATTGCAATAGTCTCGATAGAAAAAAAATACGAAGTTACCTCTAAATCGCAAATTGAAAACTTGATAATCTACAAAATACTCTCAATGAGATCTTTAATCTTTGCATAACAATTGAACTAATTAAAAGGGAGGGCTAAATTATTATTTTGTATATTTAATAAAAATATGTACTTACAGACCAATCGGAAAGAATATTTATTTTATATTATGGTGATTAATTTTGGTTGTAGGAAAGTTTGTATACGTATTGTAAGTTGTTGTATACTTACATAATAGTACAACTTAACATTTAAATCAATTCTCTTTCTTTTGTAACGTATACATGTGGTTATCCATTGGGACTTATAAGATAGTAAAGAAAAGGTACCATATGCTGCGTGAGCACTCTGCGTTTATATACACTACTACAATATTCTAATTGTTACACATCGTCTATCATATTTATCACCATCTACAAACATTGACCGAAATGTAGGAACAAAATATCCTTACAAACTTTAAATGTACCGTCCCCAAATTTGTGTGATACTCTATCAATGTGGTTTTTTGCCTCCTGCTAACAAACAAAACGCTGACTCCAAAGTTTGCTTTAATATGAAAGTTTTAAACATGTATCCAACATGTTTAAGTGATCAAAGTCCACTTTGTTCACCTAGGTGATTTCACCCACGTGAACATAGAGGAATAAACCGTCCAATTTGAGAATCTGTCCAGTTGCGACGGAGCGCCTAAAATATCTTCTTATCTTATCGCCTTTTCTATAAAAAAAAACAATGATAATGCTTCAGTCTGCATTATTCTTTTTCATTTTTAAACGCAAACAAAATCTTAGTCTTAGGTAATCACTTTTTTTTAAAGAAAGTTCGCAGGTGTTGTTACTGCTCTTTGCCCGTGGTCCAGTTCAGTTGTGCGGTCTACCGGGCTACGGAAAAATATATATTCCTTAGCACAGGTACCGGACTATGGAAGAGTTTTTTTCTTCCGCAGTCCGTTTGACCGGACCACGGAATCTTGTAATATTTTTTTGTGGGTTTGACTTTTTTATTCTAGTTATTGTCAAGTAACTTATTGTCAGCTGATTTTCCTGGTATAATCATATTTTATACTAAAGTTACAAATATGAAAAATGGTTGTATTGTATTCATTCCTACGGGAACATACTATAGGACGCACTCATCAGTCTATTACGCAGTATTATGATGATTTATCCTTAAGTGGACAGTTATAAATTCTTTTCATTTAAGTTTTTTTATATGAGCTACATCTCCTTAGCAACAAGCCATATATGTAACTACTATTTCTCCAGTATTAATACCCAGTAAATATCAGCACTTTCCTCTAAATGTAGTGTAGTGTAAAGGTTGTTTTAAAAATAATATATTTATCAACAACAATCAAGTTTACAACAATCTAGATAGAAAACAGTAAAACACTACTGTTATTATTCAGGAAAACCACAGCTGGCTGAAAATGCGTTCTACGCTAGCGTTTGAAAATGGAAGGCCCAAAAAAAACGTAACATTTTTTTTATTACGGAACAAAAGCTCCCGAAGCTCTAGAAGCCCTGCGAAGTTTCTCATATTGAAAACTTTTTTCCAATATTCTCAGGGGACAAATTCGTTTCGGCAAAATCCACCAAGGCATGCTTTTTCTACTCTTTATTGAGCTCCTCGACATCCACATCGCTTTTTATATTTGGAAATCTAATGAGGACTTGCGAAAGGTCTTTCATATCAAATGTTTGTGCTTTTTGAAGATCTGTGATTTGCATAAAGTGTGTTAGAAAAGTCAAATCTTTGCGTTATTTGTTTTATCGTCTAAATGTAAAATGACAGACATGTTTTCCTGTAATCATTGATATAAGTCGTGAGTTTAGGTATTTGTTTTTCTAGCTCATTAATTGATCCCTGGGTTAACACGCCAAGGTATATATTCTTTACTGTATTCTAATTATTACTACTACTACTAGTAATTGCTATGCGTCAGTGGTTTTTCAATATTGCAGCTGCATATAATTAAAAGGAATGGTTTTGATGAGCTTGTAGACCTCGGGTTTAACTTGGTGCAGCAGTGGTGTTTTCGGACTGAAATAAGGTGATGAAATCGTTGAACAGGTTTAAAACGTACGACATAAACTCTAAGTACATTTTTGTATTTATTTGTTGTTAAGCATTGGTAAAATCTCTTGCGTCTTCAAAAACATCAACTATGATATATTCTGTAAGGACTTCATATTGTTCTAAAGTTCTGTTCACGCACGCTTCTAGTGACAGCCATTTTGTTGTGGATGGGCTTAAAAATGTATGTAAGTACTTCTACTTTGAAAAACTTTAGATATTCTTTGAGCTTGTCTTGCCTTGAAGTACTGCAACTAAAATGAGAGCCCACACTTCTCAATAAATCCTCGACAAACCTTGTCAGGTTGAGCCATGCTTTGGATGCCACAAGATGTATAATTTGACACATGCAAAGTGAGGAACTTTTTGTTTCAAGTGACTCAACACAGAATTGTATTGCCCAACCATGCTATTAGTTGTATCTGAAGCAAAGCCTACAATTTTTTTTAAAGGATTTTGTCGGTCTTGTTAATAAATAAACTTTTAGTAAGATCTTCAGTTCTCCCAGATTTTACTTTACTTCATATATATCGAGAAACTGTGTGAACTTGATTCCCATCAACGTCATAATACGAGGGCGGCACTGAAAATTTCGGGAATCAAGGAAGTGACACAACATTACTATTTAAAAATATATTTATTGCTTTTCGAAGTATTCTCCGCGAAATTTGACACATTTTTCCATACGATGGAACCAATCATTGAAGCAACCATTCCATTCGGAAGTTGGGGTCTCCAAAATGGCCGTTTTGTAGGCGTCCACAGCTTCTTCAGGTGATGAAAATCTCTGTCCACGCAATTTATTCTTTATTTTAGGGAAAGTATAGAAATCATTAGGGCTTAGGTCGGGGCTGTACGGCGGATGGTCCAATAATTCTATGTTTTCTTGCTCTAAAAACTCTTTTGTTCTGTGCGCGGTGTGAGAACTCGCATTGTCGTGATGGAGGATGATGCGGCGGTTGCAGTTCTCTTTACGGAGTTCAGAAACGACCTGTGGCAAACAAATGCTAGCATACCATTCTGCATTAACCGTTCTTTGTCCCTCAAGAGGAATAGTCGTAACATGGCCGGTTTTGGAGACAAACGTGGCCACCATTTTTTTTGCAACACTCCGTGAACGAACAATTTTTGTTGGCTTTAACTCATTTTCGAACACCCAAACTCGTGACTGGTTTTTTGTTTCGGGTTCGTACGCGTATATCCAGGATTCGTCACCTGATACGATGTTGTATACAGCATTTGAGGATCCTGCGTAGAATCTTTCGAGAGTTCTGACGCACCAAGTAACGAGAGCCGCTTTTTGCTCTTCACAGAGCGAATGCGGTATCCATCGGGAAAACAACTTTTTTACACCTAATTTTTCATGCAAGATTATTTGTATTTGACTCATGCCAATGTCTAAAGTTGCCTGAATTTCGCGGTATGTCACATGTCGATCTTCCTCAATCAGCTTACGCACAGCATCAACGTTTTCTTGGGTGACTGCAGTTTTTGGACGACCTTGACGGGGATCATCACTGAGCTTGACACGTCTACGTTGAAATTCAGCAAACCAGCGATAAATTGTGGTTTTGGATGGGGCTTTATCACCAAATGCAGAAATCATCCGGTCAACACACTGTTATTGTGTTAAACCACTTCGAAAGTCATAATAAATCATCGCTCTTGAATTTTCTCGAGTCAATTCCATTTTCTCAACGACTAAACAAGTTTGACAAAACCTTGTGACAAGACCGAGAATATTTTTTTAAATAAATAAATGGTATTCGATTGTTAAAACCAAGGAGTTTTCAATTAAAAAGATTTTAATATGACAGAAACAGTGGAAATATTCCATTCCCGATACTTTTAGTGTAGCCCTCGTAAGTATATAACTGTGATGTTTTACACTGTCATCAGTGGTGTCGTCCAAAGAGAACGCCTAATTGTGTTGTGCCATAAAAGCGCATATTTTTAACTCTGTTCTTTTTTTAATTCGTCTTCTTTTCGTGGTTTAAGTATTAGTTCGATAGCTGTTGTATGAGTATTTGCGCTAATATTTTGAATGTGTTCATGCGCTATACAAGTGCTGGTTTATGATTTATAACAGCACAATCGCACACTTTGCAATATGCAGTAACCGAACCACTTTCTTGCTCTCTCTTTGATAAACAATTTTTGAATGTTATATCAGTTAGCCACTTTTCATTAAATTCGCGGCGTTGTTGTTTTTGTTTCTTTGGCGGAGGTTCCTCAGGCGCCGTACCACCCTCCTCTTGCCTTGAAGTCGCTGGTATGTGCTTACGACTACGAGCCTATTTGTTAGTAGATTTAGTAAAAACCATCGGCATGCCAACATGCCACACAATATAAGCACCAACACCACCACCATGAAAAAAAATTAAGAAATAAAATTAATGTACAAAAATGGCAAACATCCCTCGAAACCTTATATAAATGTGAATATGAATAACCCACCACGTTATTAGTACGAAGGTAAAATAAAAGGCAATGCGTGCAAACTAACCTAACCTAAACCCAATACACTATTACTATTATTTATTCTGTGCCTAAACCCAATATACAGGGTTAGTTGTAATCAGTTAGCATCCTTTTAAGGGCATATTCTGTACGTCATGCCAAACAACTTTTACTATAGGGCCAACATTAATGTCGCGAAAAAATGTATCAGCTGTTCCATATAAAAAGTTGGTCGACCTTGGGCAAAATGTATGGAACTTACTGTGTGTGACTTTGACTGTGACAAATAAGGACAGTGACTAAATACAATTATTTTTAAATCCCATTCCGTATGATCTAATTTAAAGTGTCCTGTCGGAAGATGCATTAAACTATTAATACAAATCTGTTCATGTTTTAGCTGTTTCTCTGGGTGTGAGATGGGGAATATATATATATAACTAGCTGTACCTGCGGCTTCGCTCGCGTGGACCAAATAGTTTTGTGCGCATGACCTTATTTTACTTAAATAAACAAAGTAACGTTCAAGAGGGTTTAAATTCGGCTGATCATTTGTAACGATATCTTCGTACAAACAATATGTTGTGTCTCGCACCATCTTACACTGGGACCTTTTTAAATATAGATACCTACTTTAATTATGAGGGAATGCAGTCTAATGTTGTATTTTCTAGATAATCAGTATTCTAGGTCGGGTAGATGGGGTATTCGTGTTGGTTCCGTAGCGATAAATGGCCCGTGCACGTAAACAAGAGGTATCACCGATTTGCATTTCGTCAATGTGACCGCAGAGCCTAATAGCCAAGTAGCCTAATTCGGGACCGCTGGACTCCAAATCGTGAGGTCGCGAGTTCAAATCCCGGGCCCGTACTAAATGATCTCTTTGTCGGTAATGTTAATGTATATTGTGTGAATCAACTAACCCGCAACTGGGCCAGAGCGTAGTGGATAAATAGCTTATTCGCTCAGAGTACCTCAATGGACACCAAACCACTAAAAGATTTTCTTTCCGCAAAAAAAGCAATTCAGAAAACTCTTGCGCATCCGGACTCTGCCCTCTTTGGGCCCTCATATTAACCCAGAGATCTAATTAGGTAAAAACGGGCCACGTGTTTGAATTTTTAGGCTGGCATTTATTTCACTTGTTCTGCCTTATGATGCAATAGGTAATACGATCATCATCATCATAGCCCGTAGACATCCACTGGTGATCGAAGGCCTCCCCCTTAGACCGCCACTCTGTACGACAACCTGCCATTTGCATCCATCGGTTGCCCGCGACTACCATCATCATCATCATCATCAACTCGTAGTCGTCCACGGTGAACTAAGGCCTTCCTCTTAGACCGCCACTCTGTACGACAACCTGCCATTTGCATCCACCGGTTGCCCGTGACTACCATCATCATCAGCCCGTAGACGTCCACTGGTTAACGAAGGCCTCCCCCTTAGACCGCCACTCTGTACGACACCCTGCCATTTGCATCCACCGGTTGCCCGCGACTACCATCATCATCAGCTCGTAGACGTCCACTGGTGAACGAAGGCCCCCCCCTTAGACCGCCAATCTGTACGACAACCTGCCCTTTGCATCCACCGGTTGCCCGCGACTACCATCATCATCAGCCCGTAGACATCCACTGGTGAACGAAGGCCTCCCCCTTAGACCGCCACTCTGTACGACACCCTGCCATTTGCATTCACCGGTTGCCCGCGACTTTTACAATGTCGTCGGTCCACCTAGGAGGAGGCGTACCTACTATGCTGTGTGGTGTTAAGTAGCTTAGGACACCACAGAACATTTTTAGAAAATCGCATGTTAATCCATTTATCTTCCTTACTCCAACTCTCAAGATAAATGTTAACCAGTATAAGCTGAACCTCAGACCTTAGGGGCTCGGTATATTCGGGGGTTCAAGTTATAGTGGCAGCTATATTTTTTCTTAAACTGCGTCATAACTTCTATATTCCAGGGCCGATTTTGATAAAATATAGCGCCGGACTTCATAGATCATATTTCAAGAAACTGCATTTCAATTTGTGCCGTAGTTTCTGAGTTTATCCTGGACAGACAGACAAACATTTTAAAATCTGTATTATTGGGTTCTGTAGCTCTCATACAGTCCTAAAAAAATATATTTTTAAATATATCTTCATTGTACAGTAATCGCCTCGTTACAGTTTTATTATATGTATAGATATGTACTTAAGGGTTTTAAGAATATTTTTCCCGTACTTTACTTCAGACTTGGAAGAAAGGAAAGAAAGAAAGAAAAGAAAGAAAAATTATTTATTTTGTAACATCATTAACGTAGGTACTAATATAACTAATTAAAGTTAATTACAAATAAAATAAAATTAAAAGTGATGTTACAAAAATGGCTTCAACTCAGCGTAATGCTGTTTATCAAACAGCGCTAATCTTCCGTTGAAGAGATACATAGATCGAACAGCCAGGCCAGGCCAGGCCTTACTTTTAATTTATAGGATATTAAAACTAAATATATCTATTCAAACAAACCCTACATCCTAAAAAAACTAAACTTAAACTAAAAGCCCCGTAGATGATGGAAAGGTGGCCAGAACGCTCTGGCGGCATTGCTACTTTGGATGGCAATGCTAAGTTTTTGGCCAATATACACGCCAGCATTCCAGTCACCTGGCACCTTGACTAAACGTTTGACCAGGTCCCTATATAAGCCATGTGCGGCCGGCCCCCAGGATCCTAGTCTCTACCCCAAACGGCACAAACATGTACATTCTGTCTAAGTACCCATATTTGTGCCGTTTGAGGTTTTCATTGCAAGAGTTGTTCCGAATTCCGGAAAAAGTGGTAATCTGTTGGAGTAAGGTCCGGGGAGTACGGAGAGTGTCGGAGATATTCCAATCGTAGCTCCTCTAATTTAGCTACCGTCTGTGGTTCAGTGTGTGCTGTGTCGTCTATAGCTTTGTTGAAGCAGCAATGGGCTAGAGCAATTGACCAGTCTCGGTTGTTTAACGGCTAACTTTTCCATCATGGTTTGCAATTGTTGGCAATACGGTAGCTTCTCCATATACCTACATCATTAATCCTTCGAGCTATTTCTGCAGTGCTGGTGCCACGGTGGAATTCGTATTCGTAAATAACCCGATATTTTATGTTTTCCTTATCCTGAACAGAACGATGTCAAAGAAAAATCATATGGCGCGAAAAAAAATTAATCTCTAAATTGGAAACACAAATACACAAGCCTAAATCTATCTATATATATAAAAGGCTCTGTCCTGACTGACTGACTGACAGACAGACAACGTACAGCCCAAACCGCTGGTCGTACAGACTTTTGAATTTTGGGAGCGGGCCGAATTTCTTCCGTAAGCGGACGATGTCGCGGGCGACCTCTAGTTTGAAATAAATTTGAAATTAGAATTCCTAACCAAACGCCAGATATTTGAGATCAAAGTGGTCAGTTTGACAAAACGCCAATTTCATATGTAAGGACTTACTATCTTGTATAGCAGATATTATTATTTTAACGGTTTTTATTGTATGTGTTGTCTTGTTACATGTATGGAAACGCAAATCCAAACGTAATAATTTGTAACCCAGGCGAAATACAAAAACCGAGGGCTTATGAACTTACGAAAGGCTCCACTAAACTTTTTGAGTTACGGCGTTCGTGCATCCAAATACTCCGTCTATGGCAGGTTTTATGGTCCGACGTACGAATATAAAATAATACTAACATATGTAGTATGTCGGCAACACATATAACGAATAGTGTAGTTTTGTGTTTAGTCTCGCGATTTCTTTCACACGCATTCAACGGATTTTTTAGATAACAAATTTATGCATCACGACAGTGGCTTATCACATCACTTTGATTGGCTTAGTAACGCTTTCAAGTGGTTTATAGTACCGAAATTGATACATTTTTACATGACGTATGTTTGTTAAGATGTGTTAAGTACTAAAAACACCAGTTCCCTAAGCATCTGATTTCGTTTGCATTTTTTATATTGTTTTTGTATATTCATTAATTATTACATTTACAAATTAACTTAAAGCTTCACTCAGCTCTCTTCAATTTAACATGGATTTAACTGTGCTTGGAAAAGCTATTAGCAACTTTGTAAGTATTATGATTAAACTTTTTTTTATTATATTAGGGCTTCTTTCTCTATGTGACTCCTTTAGAATAGACGTAACGGGGGGAACCTTAATCCTTTGGTTTAGAGTTCCAACTCTCCGCAACATTATTTGTCCAGCGTTTCTCAATGTATACGCACCATTAATTGGCATTACAAAAAAACTTTATATTTCAATTTTGCAGGATATCTGATTCAGATATGTAATGCTATCATATTTTCTTTATTTTGTATAATTATATAATCATTTATGTGAATCAATTCTTTTATAACGCGATACGACTATCCAATGCCGAGACATTGACAAAATACTATACCACTTAATTATAATTTTGCCACCACAAAGTTGATATACCCAAGTGATTTCTCATACATTTTCTCTTTTCGGTTACGGAATTTCTTCGTTTACCTTATACATATCCACATTGTCGCTTGCGATTAGTTTTTAAAGTTAATTTCTGTTATTGTTCATTGTTATTGTTGATTCTGTTTTTTTTTGTTTTTTTTCGTTGTTGTTATTTTTGTGTTTTTTGTTTGGTGATAATGACGAGTACTATACAAAGCGTAGGGTCTACAAACGACTTGCGTTGTCTAGTCGACATATACTCTTACGCTATTGTTGGTACGTCGTTAGGTGTGATCAACCCCGGCGTTAGAGCGTAAGTCTTCGCCGGGGACACATTTTACGCCGAAATCAAGACCACCAAAATTGTGGACACAAATCAGTTTCTGTTATTGTTCATTGTTATTGTTGTTTCTGTAAAATTGTGTTGTTGTTATTTATGTTGTTTTTATTTGTTAATTCTTGTTATATTTTATTACGAAAACAGACGTGGTTTAAAAAAGTAAAAGAAATCAAAAGCGCAAATCTTTGCCGGGGCCACATTTTACGGCGAAAACAAGAACACCAAAATTGTGGACTCCATAGGGATGGACCACATCTTTGAGGAAATGGAAGGTGAAAGGGCCGCTTTGGAGTTCCGCTTGTTGGAGACGGACTCCGAAGAGGTCCGAATTTTATTATTTGTAAATAACAGCTGGTTAACTAGTAACTTTCACAGAGTCTTCTTTGAGAAAGTTATAGTTAGGCAGTTAAGGACATGCCGCCGCGGTCGACGGCCACCAAAAATTCGGGGAAGTTGGAGACTGGTCGCGGAATCAGTGCCAAGTTCTGCTTGGGGGCGCTATTTGTAAATAGTTTTAACTTCCACCACAATAAGTTCACTGAGGAATTACAAATTCGTTCTGTTGTTTTCAATGCCTGTGAGTACAGGGTCAAAGCCCCTCACTGTGACAACCACTGTGATGCAGAGGATATCGTCGGCGTCCTGTATGGATTCGGGTCTGTCGTTTGTGCAAATCCATACAGGCGTCACGCTAGACCCCGCCAATGAAACTCTCTATGCTCTACGCTCTTGTTGGACCTCGACGAGATTTGTCGGCGTCGATGAAGGGCTAGCATTTCGTAACCAAAATTGGTTGCGTTAATTGCGGCGCTACGTCGATGCCCAGAACGTTGCCGGAGACTGGAAATTGACAGTGATTTTCCCTCTCTGGAGAGCTTTCCAGGGAACTTTTTTGACATTCAGGAACGGGTCCCCAATTCAATAGGGCTTTCCTAGGGTCCCTTATAGACCGACAGCTCCTAGTTGAGCTCAAAAATTCGGGGCCCTACGTAGAGGCGACGGCCGGGAAAATGTTGGCCTACATAGAGAGACTTGCTGACTGTGGTGTGTTGTCACAGTCTTGTAGAATGTGGTGTGTTGTTGGATGAAAGATAGCAGGAGCCGATATGAGGCAGCAGTGGCCTGCCGAGCACTGACGGTGCCTGAGGGGGAAACGCGTTCAGGAGCGTAAATTATCAAAATTTGGTTTTGGCCGAACCAGATTTTGATAATTTGCGAGTCCAACCCACGCACCGTAAGTGCTTGGGATTAATATACCGGCAGATTGGTGGCAAGAGGGAGGAGAGGGAAGCGAAAGTTGCGTCCCTGTTCCGGCTCCTAGCAGCGACTACGGAACATGCGTTACAGGGGCGCATAGTGGACGGAGCGACGTACAATACCTACGAATATTATTTAATTAATATTCGTAGGGACCGCGCTATAACGAAACAGGTCGCTGTGTCCGAGGTGGTAGAGGCAGTGGCTACACCCAAGAAACTGCGTGCCACTGGAAAATGTTTCAAGGGCGGAGATAAAATAATTTGTGACAAACCATGCGGACATGTTTCCATTCGCATTTTTGGACACATCTTCGTCCAATCCGGCCGAGTTTGCTATGGTAGTAAAGAATCTTGGCATACTCGACCGGGCTAAACCTATGTCCACAAGGTTGTCACAAATCTTGCATATCCGCCAAAACACAACAAAGACGTTTTCAAGGGGCACACAGACCGGTGCAGACACCTACCCCTCTTGCCATGTTCGAGGCACGGGTGCCGTTTCTCCCGTCTTTTTAAATTACTTTTTAAACCACACCTGCTCGACAATGTCCCATTCCGTATTACGCAAACTCAACGTAAAGTAAGGCATATATCCCAAGGGATATAAAGCTATATGAATTAGGAACGTTAAATTCGCACGAAAACTATTAACATAGATTCGGCCAATGTAAAGAGAGTTTATTCGAAAACCTACATACTATAACACAAAAAAAGAAGGAAAAAGGTGCGACTGAGTTTTTATAGTCTCGCAGAAGGTATCTACGGTAAGTACCTACGAAAAGAAGAGTATTCACCTATAGGATAAAGCCTGTCTTCGCCTTAGGCAGCTTGAACCCATTGCTTCGCTCAGAACAATGTTACGCTAAATTGGTGATTCGGAAGCTTTTTGTGCAGCTGAGTAAGGAAAGTGTAGTTTCAGGCCCGTATTCCAAAACTACGCTCAGTCATGAATCTTGACTTAAAACTAGTTTTAAATAGAGATTTTATTCTAGAACTAAACTTGAGTCAAGATTCTATGATCGTAGTTCACCTGATTATCGTTTTATTCTAAAACGTAACTCAGTTGACAATCGCCACTCAAGTTGGCAGTTGATCCTGATCACGCAAGTGACGTCTGTATCACGCCTGAGCAGAGATTTCATTTTGAATTCATCAAATTTCATTGTGTAGTTGGTTGTCATTTGCTTTGCACCATGGATATCTTTGATGATTTCGATTATTATGATCATATTTTCCCAGTGAATAGACAAGTCTCTGTTAGCATTCCAAGGCGACGCTTGAGAGATGCTGAAGATCCGTATGCAATGGATACCAATAATTTTAAAATGCGCTATCGGTTTTCTCAAGATAGTCAAAAATATAATTTTGCCATTGATTTCGAGTGGGCAACTTGAGCCAGACCAACGAGGATTGCCAAAAGCCTAGGAACTTCAAATATTAGTGTGTTTGTGTTTTGAAAACATGCCTGAAGATGAGGAACATAATCTTCCTGAGGAGGAGGAAACCTACCAAAATCTGTCAGGAACATTGATGGGTTTGCAGTTAGAGCTTCCATTATTAGCAGTTTTAACCGAGTGCATGATTTGAATATAAAAATTAAACAAAATGATTTATAAAGTCAGTCTTTTAATCACAATTATTTTAATTACTAGGAATAGCTACATAGATATTTTAAAAGTTAACAATATAGATACAAATCAACAACGTAGAACATATAGATACTTATAGGTACTAAAGTTACATTCACTTGTATCCTTTCCCACTTATTAGGAGCTCAAGCATAGAATACATTATACACACAGAAAGTTCACTCCGCAAAGAAATTGAAATAAATAAGGGCTCTATCTACGAGGCAATAAAGTAGCGATACAACTCGCACAGCGCTAGATTCCGCCTCCTGTATTCACCTAAAGAGACGCTCTTTCTTTAGCCGAGCTATTATATTTTTCTGCTATTTTGGTCTAGGCTTCTTTTTTGATTGCAGCACTTGCATTGTCCGTTTTCTTATTTTCAATTATATTTTTAATACTTTTAAGTATTTCCAGCAAGAGACATCTCTCGTGCAAGACAAAGTTCCTCTTTTTTCTAGTCGACATTTTTCTTTCCAAACTGACGAAACGTAACAATCTCCAAATATAGGCAGGATAGATTACTATTTCGTAGCGCAGGTACATCCTTAACTTAAATTTTATTATATATTTTCCAAGAAAATCGTGAAAAAACAAACAATACAAATCATGTGAAATTTCACTTCACAATGACATTATTAACGTTCCGTATAATCCGCATTAGATAATTTTTGTTAAAATTGTTAGATGAAAAATTATTTGAGTGAATTCTAGGGTTTTAAGCATAAAAAAACAAACAAAACTTTGTTATGAAATAGTTTTAAATCGGTAAATACTACATAATTTCAAACTATATTACTGTTTTTTTTAAATAAATGGAATGTTTGTAACATTTTATTTGTGCGTTAAACGGAACGACATTTATAGACTAAAATTAAAATGTAAACGAAAACAGACCGATTCATAGACAAAAAGAATATCCGCCTGAGTCCCGATTTAAATCTAGATTCAGCAGAGTTGAGTTTTAGGACAGTTTTGGAATAAGAACAATACTTAAGCAACGATTCTAGGCTCAAGTAATGATCAGGTGACCAGAGATCAAACGATACTTGAGTCTTGTTTTAGAATACGGGCCTGATACTCCTTTCCCCCTTTCCTTAAAGTTGTAAAAAGCTTTGTCCACTACATTTGTTATATTTATATTTGTCTTGTAAGTTATGGCCATTATTTACCTTAAGTAATTTGTTTTTTTAACCTTTGGCTGACGTCCTGGTCTAAATGTAACTCTAACGCCGCGGTACCGTCTCACAGACGTCAAAAATTAAATTGATATAAAATTAAATAAATTAAACAATACTATACTATTAGGGTTTCACAAATTGATTGAAACATGTTTTAGGTGAATTTATTACAGATAAAATAAAACTACTGTCCTTATTTTAAGAATAATCAACATTTATTCATGAATTGACAATAATTGCTTAGCAAAATTTAGGAACTTAGTTCAGTCTCATTTTTTTTTTAATCAATCGACAAATGAACTTAAATAAATCTTTACTTCTTTGTACTATAATTAAAAAACAACAAAAATAATTAGTCTTCCTTCAAAAATAAAAAAAATGACAAGGCATGTATTTGGTACATTTTCAACGACGTAGTACACAGTCATTGCATATTTGAAGACAGCAAGTAAGGCACGTTGGCTTCTTGCATTGTTGGCAATAGTACTTTGTCCTTCTTTTTAGGCGACTTGGACAAATTGCACACGTCTTCCGTGTTCCAGGTTCTTGATTAGCTTGGCTTCGTAGTGACGGAGGAGGTTCAGGCATGTCGGTCGGTCCAATAATACGCTCTATAGTTAGCCGAAGTTCACGGGGGATTCTGTCATTATACACACGTAATTTCATTTCAGGTAGAACTAATTCTCGAGCAAGTGATAGTAGAAAAGGGCCACGTCTCATATCAACGTTTTGGTATATTTCTGCGTCTTTCAAAGGCCTGTTACGACGAGGTCTCCGTGGCGGTGGTGAACTGGATCTCTCAACTGGGCCCCTTTTCCGTTTCCTTGTCGTACTCCTAGCTTGCCTAGGTGTTTGTGGCATTGTTTTTGGTGAAGATTTCTTCTTTCTAGGCATTCTGTGAAATTGAATAAAATTAAAACCGATGTAACGTCAACGAGACCCTATGGGGCTACCTACGTAAACACAGAGGTGACGACCAAGAGACATGCTAAGTTTTTGTACATAAACACCGTACTTACGTCTGTGAGACGGTGATCGCTCCTGCGTGGACACCTATGCACTCAGCGCGCTCGCGGCCGCAACTGGCGGGATGGTAAGGTAACGGGAGGGGTAACGCCGCGCGTCGCGTGGTTTGCAAAATATTGTCATAATAAAAATAATGACGTCTGTGAGACGTATACCACGTCAGTAGAAGGTTAATAATAGTAGTAATTTATTGATCAGTAAGAATAGTATTACAATCAAATAGGTAATTACCTGACTCTTATACTAGGTACTGACCTGTGTGTGTGTGTGCGTGTTTATGTATGTGAATGTGTTAACTATTATTTTTTTAACTTTTTCAGCATCTACATAGTCTATATCATTCAACCATTGAACAATCGGTCTTTTAATTTGATAATTGCTTAGGGTTTTACAATGATGTATATTGTCTTCAAATAAATTATACAAGTGTGGTGCTATATGAAAACAGTGCCTTTGGGCAAGAGTAGATTTCACAGCAGGAATTGGACACTTATCTCTTCTCTTAGCGGATTTTAGATGAAGTGGTACGGAGCATCTATGGTATTTTCGAATGGTATGATAGAAGAAAAGTTTACGAACAGATAGTACATTAGCTAGTTTATACACTTCCGTAATACAATGTCTAAAGGGCAGATACTGCATGACCTTTAGAACTGATCGCTGTGCTCGTGTGTGTGTTGATATAGACAAGGAACAGAGCAAAATAGCATGAAAAATATTTGTGTCTCTGTATACATACCTGGACTTGTCCTAAAACTGCACCCAGAACCACCGGAGGACGGGCAGCAGCGTCGTCTTGTTTAACGGTGGTAATATTCTGCGATCCCCAAGCCGCCTGCCAAGCGTGAGGATTATGGCAACCCCTCCCTAGTAAGGCCTAAGGGATCCTAAGAGATCGAGGGCCTTCGTCCAGTAGTGGACGTCTTATGGCTGGCGATGACACATACCTGACGCTCTGAAATTGTTGGAGAGTAGTGGGCCAGACCTTCCCTCGAAGGGCCATTAGGCGATATTCTACCTTGTAGGCTCGGTGCGGGTTGGCAGACTCAAATGTGACTGAGATTTCTTCATTTTTTAATAATTATCGTTATCCACGACATCAACTATTTAAAAACTTAACTACGCCTTCCCGCCATTCACTTGTGGCTTGCGTTACCACCTAAAATACTTGCCTACTCATGAAGGTGCCTAAACTAGAATGCCTAAATGAAATAGTATGGCGATAAATTCAAATATTGCGTGTCTCAAGTCAGAATTAGCAAGGTACTACCAAGTGCGACGCCGTACCACCCCCGCCCCTTATAATGACACTCATTCCTTGTCCGTTTAATTTGCATATTACAATAATGGTTTCGCCTATCCTTGTGTTCGGCTCTGTCGCTCGATAGTTCGAGACACGTCGCATACAACGGCTGTCATAGCTGACATAAATAGAAGAAAAAAAAATGCCATGACTAAAATAACGTTTTGCCTAAAATAATATACAAAAAATGACTTACTAAAAATTAAGAAAAGCCTTAATTTACCCAGTCATGAATAAAGAGTCTTATTGGCTTTGCTACAGTGCCCTCATACAAAACAGGAAAATCAGTAAAATTTTAAAATGTTTGTTCACGGCATTAAACCAGGTTCTAGTGAGGAAGAAGAAGAGGAGGATGTCATGGACATTCTTCAGGTCTGTCATAGAGAAAACAAACAGCAGCCTTTCACAATATCTTTTAGAAATTATATGTACATCGATTTTAGAAAAGGCGAGAAGAATGCGAGCGCAAAGCAAGGAGAGGGGAGATGGACCCCAGATTGGAGTTCACCTTCCAACTCCTCATCGATGGCACTGGTCTTCCTCGACATGCCATAATGGACCACGTTTTCGAAGGAAATATGGTATTTATCTATTTCTGTACACATCATTTACATTGATACGAGTATGCCCTTTCTTTAGTCTCACAAAAATTATATTGAGCTTTTCATGTCTGAATTCTAGCTGGATGACATTAATCAACTATTTCTACCTCACATGAGGAACAAGCTTCTCTGGTATTATCAAGACGTAGAAGAGATCGAGCATCGACCGCAACCAGAGGGATCTAAGCCTCGTCAGCAAGGTCAAGGAAAACAGCCTCCGCCTCAAGTGACTCTTAAGAAAAAGTTGTTTTTGTCCGATGGATGGGATGTTCGATTTACTGGAATCTGTATCTACATGTTTCGTATAAATGTTAGTAAACAACTGCCAGAAGAAGGGTTTCATAAAGATCTGTAAGTGTAGTGTTTATAATGGTACAATATTTTTTTTATAATTTAAGAGGTATTTAGTAAAGAATATTTGGTATTACTCTTTAGAAATTATACGAAAAAATTACCATACTAGTTTGCCCAACCCGTATCACCTGATAGTAAGCAACGGTGTGTATATTTATTTAATTGTAATAACTAATGGATACATAATTATAATATTTTGCTACAGTTTTTGCGGTATCCTGAATGCGGACAAGGTAGGCCTGGTGACCGCTATTGAACGTGTGATGGAACACGTGTACATGAACGCGCTAGCGCACCCCAGCAGCGACGGCGATGACGATGAGACACGGTTCCCCATCGTAAAGAATCAGCTGCTACCAGGACTCAGGTCCTTCTGCAGCGCTCTTAAAGGTATTTGCATGGTCTATCGTATGGGTTTATGTGTAAAGAAGTCTGAAGAACAGCCTACCGAATCTGACCATGTGTCTTTCTATCTGCCCGTCCATATCTCTTGAGCCGTAGTTGGTAGCCGGTAAAAAAAATCACAGTATTTAGATAGCATGCGTTAATATGGTAGACTACCGTACCTGCAGGCGGGGTCTCAAATTCTTGCCATTTAGTGCACTAGCATCATACCAGTAAGAGAAAGTGATTTCATTACAAGTTAAGAAAAATCGGGTAACAAATTTTGTTGACTCATAGACTTTGTTAAGACAGTAGAACAGATTATTTAACCAAGATCCAAAACACATTTTTATTTTTATATTTCTGAAAAGTTTACCAATTTATTCTTTGTTGATTTCAGTATGCGAGGATGTTTGCAACCAAGTAAACTTATTTGACGACGGACAAGCTCACATGGCCAATCTTAACGATCACACGCAAGTCAAAGAGATGACAAAGAATCCTACCACTATAACTATGCTAGAGGAACGTGTAAATGAATGGATCAAGAAGGTCATGGAAGTAAGTCACGTATCCGACTTGGAAAAGTAAAAAAAATATGCTTAAAAAAATAATTTATTTGCATATTGTTGGTTGCAGATTTTAAGCGAAAGTGAACAACTAAGACGCGAGGTGGATTCCAGCGGACCACAAGATGAATTAGAGTACTGGAAAAAAAGAGGAGCTCAATTTTCACAACTGGTTTCATATTTACAGGTACTTTTTTCGGGCAAAAGCTATTTATCTATCTATTATTAATTTGAACAAACTACATAATATTTAACTACACTACTTAGCTTACTACACAAAAACAAAACGATTTATAATAATATAATATTGGGGGGACATACAGTCTGATGAAAATCTAGAGACAATCCAAATGCTAAAACCCACTACCAGTTGACAGCGTACCCAGCATGTTGGCGGTGTTGCCACGTCGAATGGCAAATATAGTTCGTTGGGCCAAATAAATGCCAGCATTTCGATCATGCATCGACCAGAAGCCCGGAAAAGTAGGTGAGCACTCTGTCCTCACGGACCCAATGTCTCAATACCAAACAGCTTAAATAAAATAATAATAAATAAATATCCTTTGCTTAGCCCTCTACTCCAACGACCTCACACACTGACTTTTCAGGCAGAAACGGTAATCGAAATCCTCCCCCGAGAATCATCTCTGATCTCGGTTTGCAACATTTGTCTGGTAACATCTTGTATCACCTCATCATTAACTTGTTGAGGTATTTAGCGGTACCAGTTATATCGGCGAACGACTCACCGGCGTGCGTCGTGGTGGCGTAACGTAACTACACCAAGGCACAACTCGCTACACACTTGTCCAACTTACAAACTTCCTTGTGGGGTTCCCTTAGCCAAAAGGACAAGATTAACTTCAGTATTTCAAGAGAGGAGTCAAGAACCCATCGCAAGTCGGGGGAAAAATCGATAAAGAAACAATTACTGCACCATTCAACGTGGTAACACGTAAATCGTAACCGTACGCTACTAAAATCGAATCAACACTGGTAGTTCGAAGGTATTATAGTTGATTCCCTAACAGCAAATTTTAATCGGTATAAAATATTTGTATCTTCTACAGGACAATGAAGTTCAATTAACACTGACGTGCTTACAACTGGCTAATTCAAAAGTGATCAGACTGTGGCGAGACACAGATCACAAGATCACGTTTTGCTACAACGAAGCCAAAGACAATGCAAAATTTATTCAAGCCATGGAGAAGTGCTGTCACTCGCTGTATCTTGATGATCCTGTCAAAATAAAGGATTCAATACTTAGTTTGCTGCAGACGGTCCGGCTCATTCACAGCGTTTCTCAGTTTTATAACACTTCGGAAAGGATTTCATCGCTAATGGTTAAAGTACGTTTCAGAGTTCTCCCTGATCTAACAGATTCCTGATGATACCTGATTGTGTTACCTTGAAAATGCTCGTTAAAAGTCCAAAATCAGGGTGATCCAAGAAATTAAATGTTCCCTTGTGTATTTTTTATTCTATAAATTTGTTAAACAATCATGTCAATAAAACTTAAGTTAATGATTTATTATAAATGATGCATAAAGATGTTTTTTTTTACATTTTACAGATAACTAATCAAATGATCGAGACCTGTAAACAGTATATCACGTGTCGATTCAAAGAAACTATATGGTCCCAGGAAAGAACTCTTGTTCGAGACAAACTAATTCATTGCATAAATTTAAACAAAACCTATCGAGAAACCTACCTTTTTGTTAAAAACCAACCATTCCTGCCCAATACCGAACAGTTCAGCTTTTCGGAAAACTACGTGTTCGGAAAATTTGATACTTTTTGCAAGAGGTTAAACAAGATTATAGCTATGTTCGACTTGATGGATGATTATAATCATCTATTCGAAAAAAGAATGGAAGGTCTTCTCTTGGGCGAAGGTAATTAATTTCTTTAAAACATTGGAAAACTATGTCGAAGTATTAAACTAAGAGCGCCAAGTCTGCAATCCTACCTTATCGAGTATCAATATGAGACCTATTGATATTAGAACTAAAATATTTACACAAACAGGGTTTCCAGAGCGCCTGAAGGATATTGTACATTAGGCAAAATTGGGGTGATTTTCTTGGTAGCTTATTATTTAATGAGTATCGGAGTGCCCTTATCGAATATCGTATTTTCGACATTTCAAGTTAAGTAGATATAAATCTCTTTGGGTACCGAAGTGAATAGACATGTTATTCTATTTGAAAATTCAATTCGTCCTTGTAATGACACATATCACATTAACTTTAGTTTTTTTAAATCCCATTAATATAAGCAATATCATTTAATTGTTACACCAAAAAACGATGTAAAAATCAATTTACACTAATATTATAAAAAAAATTAAGCTTGTGAGTTTGTTGTTTGTTCGAGATAATCTTCGGTATGTACTACTGATCTTCTGAGACAGGAAAAAAACTGTTTAGTTTGATATCGTTGGCTCGCGGTTGTCATGTCCGCACGTCTGTTATCTCACTCTCTATAAGCTTTCTAACTAATAGACGCTAGAAAACGAACGACTCCCCGGATTTTTGCTAGTCATGCTGGTCATCAATACTATGAAAAATTATACCACTCAGTTGCAAACAATATATGATTACCAATATTGTAAATAAAAGCTTCCAACATACTCGTATCCTATACGAACGTGGTCTAGTGGTACAAATTTGGCCAGATGTCCTATGCCTTGAAATCGCAACTTGGTGCTTGATGAGGTAGGGTTGCCAAAGATTCACTCTTAGTCGATAAATCTAAGTGATTTTTATGTGGTACGAGACGAGCGAAACTTTCACCTGGAAATGGGTATACGATACACATTTGTTTTAACGTTTGCAGATTTAGAAGAAGCAATGCATGTTTTTGAAGAAGCAAAAAAAGCTGTCACAACTTGTCAATATGATTACTTAGACTACAGAAACAATGAATTTGATAAAGACCACCAAGCGTTTGAAGAGAAGACCAATGCTTTGAGGGAATCTATTGGTAACACTATCGAAAACAATTTCGCAAGTGTGTGGGAAACTCCGCAAGGAATAAAATTTTTAACAAGGTTTGAAAAGGTAAGCTCTAATAAAATATGGATATCTACGCCGTCGCTTTATATTTTTCTTGGAATCTTGCAGTGGCTTATTATATAAGATAATATATAATAAGTAATATGTTTCCTTCCAAAGGTTAGCCAAAAAATACTAATAACAAAACTGAACGAGAAATACGATAGAGTTTTAAAGTACTCGGAGAGAGAAGTCGACAAGATAATGAAAATGTTCAAGAGACAGAAAGATGATCCACCTTTACCGAGGAACTATTCGCCAGTCGCAGGTCTGATTATCTGATACCTATTATATATTTATTGTAGTAAAAGCAATGGTTTAGTTTCGTAAATTAAGTGGAAGTTACTTTGTAGTTGTGGAAGTTGTTTTTCCTGTATAAGTAAGTTTCTATATTGCCTGTCTGTCAATGGTCTGACAGATTTGACGTGCGACTGTAAGACACTATGTATTTATTTATCTTCCGAGAACACTTTACATTTTATAGTCGTTTAGTTTTTCCATATAAGTTTTGGTTCGCACCTTACTTGTTACATCTGTTGTGCAAAGAGTGCAGTTTTTAATTAAGATCTTGACTACTTCGCAGCCATAAATTTGATATCTAAAAAAGAGTATAATATTATGTGCATCCTAGTCCATTATTATTTGTGTGTTATCATTATGTGTTATTCATGAGCATCCTGTCCTTAACAGTGTTACTTGATGGGAAAAAGAATCCCAACGAGTCACACGGTTTTGGTTAAGAACCCACCCCGTCCATCACTAATGCGTTTAGTTATAAAAATGTAAACGTCAGTATGTAAGAAACTAAGCCATTTCTAACCAAATCACATCTCAAATTAAATCAAATAGTTTAAACTAATGTGATTCTAGGGCGTATAAAATGGGCGCGTTGCTTGATGTACAACATGACGGAGACGGTGGAGAGCGTATCAGCACACCCGGTGTTGCGCGCGCTTCCCGCCTCCGTCGACATGATGCGCAAGTACACCAACACGCGTACTCTCATAAACAACTACGAGGAGACCATGCGTGCCGTCTGGATGAACCAAAACGTAAGTCTACTTGTAAAAAAGCACTTTGGTTTTAGCTGTAGGTATCATGAATCAATGTTAAATAAATATAAACGTATTTTCCCAAAACTAGCGGAAATAGTTATTTATGATACTAGTGCGGTAAGTTGGTTTTTATAAACGAGTAGACGAAAGTAAGGCCGAGACGAAGTCGAGGGCTTACCATAGTCACGAGTTTGTAAAAACCAATACCGCACGAGTGCCATACAACGTTTTACAATACATTTGCGAGAAAACAGATAACAGAAGTACTGAGAACAGATAATGAGGCAAACTTTATTATTTTGTTTTTATTATATCGCACGGAAAGTCGCAACTAAATACCTACTTGACACTGGCAAATGCTCAAAGTGCGATGCTATAATCCTCCTAGGAGGAAATAAGAAAAAAATACTTCGTTATAAAGTTCGTCTTCGTTATAACGTTTCTAATATGAGTGTCTTTTCGTGTTGTTTCCAAAACTCCGAATAAGCTTGTAGTAAAGTTGCCACGACTTTACTAGGGCATGACTGGACATGACTGTGACTTACTAAGTGTGACATCACTTTGACTGTGACTTAGACTCATTCGACAAGAAAATTATCAAAAACTTGATACAAATAAATACTTGACACTGGAAAATGCACAAAGTGCGACGCCATAATCCTCCTAGGAAGAAAGATGAAATGGCCCGAATTAACTAATACCGCTACGGGCGCGCGGTGAAAATTAGAAAAAAAAGTAGTAATTAGTGGTGAGAATTTCATTCGTCATATTTTCTGTTTAGTATTAAAGTAAGACAAACGTATTGAGCAAAAGAGCTTCCAAGGAGGTTCGATCATTCAGCTTATTTATTCTCGTAATGTGAAACTCTTTGGTGGAGTTCTTAAAATATTATTGTGGAAATTAAAAAAATACCATAATATTTACGCACGGCGCTATACAAGGAAGTGTGCGGCAAAATAGGTACTTAGCTCCTATTTTACAGCACACTCCGTTGTATGGTGCGTAATGTTCTACTTTCGATCGATGTATACAGGCTTCGTAAATGCATTTTTCGAGCAAATGTGTTGTAAAAAATATTTTGCGGTAGGCTGCGTTTGTACATTTGTATAAGAATGTCTAGATATAACAAAAGGGTTCCATTTTTGTAGAAGATGCGCGTAATAGAACATTTATTAATGATTAAATATGTTTATTTAATGTTTATACCGAATATTGCTTTTAGCAATAAGGCCGCCACTTGTTCCAATATTTAAGTTTATTAAATTATTTCTGTGTAATTCTTGGTGTAAAGAGTTAATCAATCAATCAACTATTAATTTTAATAATTTCAATAAGTAAAAATAACAATTGTCAACTTGAATGTTAAAACAACTTATCTATATACATTGTATATGTTATAATTATCATAAAAAACAAAAATACAAATACTATTAAGTGAACGTTAGTTTCGTCATGTCATCGAACTTAACTGTTCGACAAGCCAACTCTTCAATTTCCTCTCAAAGGTTGGGTAGAGGAAGCCACTCATATCGCGGCCGGAAGCCTGTTGTGAATGACCGGCGCCGTCACATGTATCAATTTATCAACCAAACGGTGTAGAACAGCGCGCACCCGGTGCTCGTGCCGCGACATATTGCGCGTGGTACATAATCTGGTCGGTTAAGGATTTCTTCTAATCACTCTAACGTGACCTCCAGGGTCACAGGGATGAAAACCAGGAAATAAGGTCCCGTAATCATATCTAAGAACACTTCATAAAACCAGGACTGTAGGTTTTTCTTGTGGCAATCCCAAATTAAAGTAATTTTGTTTCCTAGAGTATGAAGGAACTTCTGATACCGAGTAGAACACGGAATCTTGTCTCGGTGTAGCTGCTGTCAGCATGACCAGTAATAACGGTTTTAAATGTCTGTCGACAAAGCGCTCAACGAATCCATTGCACTGAGCGTTAGGCAGTGGTGGTTGGTGTCTAAACCCAAAGAAGATTTTCTACAATTCTCTGAATAACGCGGATGTAAATTGAGCACCAGGGAATGTAATAACATCACTCGGACAACCGAAACATGATATCCAGCCAATTAAAACTGCTTTGGCCACCGTCTCAGTTGTCATTATCGTGTAGTGTAACATATATTGTTTGTTTGTCATTCTAGCTTTGGGACGTGGACGACAGTCTTACGAACACACTGTTGCGTATCGACGAGAGCGGCTGCATTGTGGTGAATCTCGATAAAACAGTACGACTTCTCATTCGTGAGTCGGACTGCCTCGTCAAGATGGGGCTCGAGTTGCCTATCATATGCCACTCGCTTTACGCCAAGAAAAACTACTTCACGCTTGTCAACGATTCCTTACAGGTGCGACCCCGCACTTTGATCTTTGACTAGACCCCGCGTCTTTGACTAGTTTTTACCGTAGATCATTTTATAAAAATTTGGAATCCGTTTAGTCAGTCATCATGAGCGAATAGAGTGATGACTAATTTGAGAGACTATCTTTCTCGGTTAGCTTAATTACGTGGTAATCCTTCAACGACACACTTGCAATTCCCATATAGTTGAGGGATTATATGGGCTAGGAATAGTTGAAGAGGGACATTTTTGAAAGGTGTTTGACTGGAGTGACATGTTGGAGTAAGGCCGGGTTATGTAGGGTCGTACCTACTAGAACCACCCCGATGCACGGGCCTTGGTGCTTGACGGAGAAGCTCTGTGCCAGATTTTGATTAACTCTCAGCACTGCGCTTCAAGTTCTTACAAGGCAACGGCTTGCTTGTCGCGAAAATATAAATACGCCTACGACAACGTAAGCCACACAACGCTGACCTCATCTCCTGACTATTTAAATCTATGATCCGAGCCCCAGTTCCAACCACCCCGAACCTTGAGGGACCTTTTAGCAGGTTCTTACTGAAGGTAGGGCGTACGGATGCCGTACTCTATTGCTCCTGCCGAGCTGAGCGTTGCCAAGCCTATATCAGTTTTATTGCTAGGCCCGACGTTTTATTCGTTGATATTCTTTGAGAAGTAAATAATTAGGCGCGGGTAACTCACGGACTGCCCGGGTTGAAGCTAAATAACTTCGGTAGTTTTTGCAAGCGACTGTTTTAGTTCCAGCATGCGCTATACTGATTATTGTAGTAAGTTATGTGTGTTGGTATCAGTTCCTCCTGGAAGACTACTTGCGCACGGTGCGGCGCGTGAAGTTGGAGGTGCGACCGCTGTTCCTACCACAGGTGGTACGACTCTCGTCGCTGCTTTTACCAGCACTGCGCACGGTCTGCTGGACCAGCGATGACTGGGGACAATTTGTTGAGCGTGCCAATCAGGTTTCTATACTGTCTCTAAATTACACATCGCTTAATTTTTATATTACTTACTTAGCTAAAGGAAGCTATATCTTACAATCACGTGGCATTTTTCGTCATGGAACCATGACGACTTCAAAAATATAAGGCGGATGTAATATTAGCATGTTGCCGGTGTTTGTTTGTGAAGATACTTCATAAATAAAGATATTCCTTGCACTTAGACACATCGTAACGATAGCGCGGTGCAGAAAACCAGATTCAGAGATGTGCACCATCTGACCAGGCGAGTAGAAACTTCGTACTGCGTCGACGAAACTACGCGCATAATTATAGAGCGTGGGCTCTGCAATCACTATAATTTATCAGTTGAATAATATTACTAAAGGTGATCAAAGCAACCTTTCATACTCGTACTTAAATAAAGTGGGCATAATCAGGCTTTTTAATTGTCTACTGCTGGACTTAGGTCTTCCCTCGAAGGGCAATTGAACCTTACTAACCACGTTGGCCCGATTGCGGGTTGGTGAATTCACATACGCCATTGAATTTCCTCTCCGGCGGTATGCAGGTGCGGCGTGCGGCCTCCTTGTTGGCGCAGCGCCGCCTTCTTTAGTTCGCGGGCTGACCAGCAGGAAGAAAGGGTTTTTGACATTATTATCGATTCGAAAGTTTGCTTGAAATAATTTTAGTTTTCTCTTATAAACCTAGTTTCGCCCGCAGTTCATCTATCTGGGTTGAACCACTTGCTAGGCCCACACCTCTTGAAATGGTTAGTGTGGGCTGTGTAGGCTGAACATAATGAGGTATTGCCGGTAGGGGGCTGCTCGATGGGCCTGGTCGCATTTGACTTAATAGTCCGTCTCGTCTAGCTGTTTGGAGACTAGTGATGCGCTCATTAGCCGTTACAAGTTTCGTCTCCATGGTAGCAAACTTAGATGAGACGGTAGTCGACAGCTCATCGAACTTCCGGGCTAAGTCTTTGTTGCTTTCCAGTACGTCCCCTATTATCTCAATAACCTTGTCCAGTTTCGAGTTGACCGCCTGTATCCCGGGGAAGGACCCTCCCGGGATACAGAACACAGGTTTCCTCGCGATGTTTTTCCTTCAACAAAAAGCCAGAGGTATGAGTACATAAACTCCAAAGAGCTAATTGGTACGGGCCTGGGTTTGAAACCGCAACTTCACAATTCAAAGTCAAGCGGTTTCCCGATTAGGCTACCACGGCTTAAATAAAGTGGGCAAAAACATAACATCTAATTTTTAGGTATAAAAATTGTTTTAGATTACAATATTATATATTAACAGAATTCTTGTTTCTACTATGTTGAATTAAAATGAATTTTAAATTTTAAAAAAAACTTTGGTGCTTCGGGAGCATGGTTGCATGCGCTGCCGTCATCTCACCTGGACACTATACTAGACGACAACTCTCATATTGTGACTGTGACCCTCCGCCTGGCCTGTAAGGTTGGTGGAGGCCAATGCCCATCACGCATTAAGCTGTCGTCAATGCACGGGTAGATTTCGGCATCACCATGCTCAATGACATAGTCCGGACGGCCTTGGTATCGGCAGTTGTCCCGTGTTTGCTTCCGCCCAGCAGGTCAGATGCCAAGAGACCGTACGGTATGACTTTGGTGCCGTGGAAAAACGGCATGTGCCTTGTGTCCCACACAACCACACGGTACGTGCGTCAGCACTATCGCTCCCAGTCACCTTGGCCATACCGTCCTCTCTCCAGCAGCTGCTGCCGAGAAAGCGTCTGAAGTATGCGGTCTAGAGTTGCAATACTTTTTTGCGCCCTTCGCGGTTCAGGCAATGGACAGTTGATGCACTAATGCTAAGAATTTAGTGGGGGAAATTGGACGTAGGTCGAGTGAAAAGTCTGGCGACTGCCGCTCCGGCTCGTACGTGGGGCAAAGATTAGCCTTAGCCATTCAGCGGGGCAATGCGGCTAGTATGAAGGGCACCTTTGCACCAGATACCGAAGAGCCAGGCTATTTAATAGACGAGCATTTATTGTTTTATAATCAAAATTTGTTGAAAATTTGACATTCTCGATGCCATAAAACTGATTAAAGTTGATCTCAACTTTTAGTTGCTTTGTAACACACACAACCATTGACCTAATATCTAAATACACTCACAATCTCTGACTGTGTGACGGTGGGTCTGGTTGCAGTTTAAGGACATACCCAGGTCCAGATTTGTCAACTAAATCCTTCAAAATTGTGTATGTATTGAACAATCAACAAATTATTTTTATTAAATTGAACCAGGCTATCAAGAGTTTCGATGTGCTCGTGACGCGAGTCCATGATATCTACTCCAATCGCATCATATACGTCATTCAAGGAATGCAGGAAGTGACGCTCATCTCCCTACCTGGTCAGTATTAGTAAAATCTTAATATAACACCTATTTTCACTTGTGTTTACCTAACCCAAACCTACTCATAAAAACAAAAGTTTTTAAACTGTAAATCCATAAATTATCTTGTTAGTCGACTTAATTAAAAGTCCGGAGTATATAATTTCACTCAGAGTTAGTTCTATGTTCATCCTTACAGCAGTTTTGTAAGTCAGTTAAAAACAGAGATACCAAAATTTACTAAATGGTAAGAGGCGCTGAAAGCGTTTCATTGTCATTTCATTTTAGATGAAGGAGAGATAAGCATAATCTAAGGCGAAACCAGGATTTATTTCTGGGCGGGGCACATAGGCCATAAGCCAAGTACCCCATAGTATTGTACTATGCTGTCTTTGGGATCAATTATTTTTCAATGATATACAAGAATAACTATAAAAAATACTTTTAATAAAGATTAAATAATGAGAAACCATATATTTGTCACTGATATCTTTCTTTTATGTTCTCTGCTGAATATATCAAGTACTTCATTCAGCTTTCAAGCAATGTCTTTATAGATATGAATTAAGGCTAGTCCATTCAGACGATCTTCTTTCATACGTACTTCTGCAAAGATATGTCTTCAACCACGTAAGCGAAATTGTACATCATGACAGGCAGAGTAAAGAGTGTGTTACTGACCAGGAGTTTTTTATATTACCACATTTACCCGTGCTTAATTAATTCAACTCATAGTCGGCACGATACTCTGGTGAACGACGCACCCTTTCTGAGCGACGTCAGCCTTCCGGCTCATGTGGTTGAGTGGCAGGATTATCTTCTGGTATTGCATCATAATACTTCATCTATTGCATCTACGAAATCATCGTGCTTATGACTCAATTCAATCCTCGTAGGGGATTCTCCACTTCTCCAGCAGGAGCTAAATTGCGATTTGAGACCACTATCTCTCTCCCACTGCTCAATCAAATACGAGAGTGTTGGGGGTTGCTTTCATAATGTGTGCCAACTTCTTCAGGATAGGAGGTTAAGGATCATATTTGCTGGTTCTATTTTGCTTTCGCATTAATTATTTACCTGGAGTCGTAAGCCATGCATGCATCGATTGGTCATTCGAGTACCTCCTAGGATGGGAAAACATCCGCTCGTGGGATGTTATATCGATTGCTGTGCATAATAGTGATCGCACACAGTGCAAAGCTTCACATAAGTTAAGACTGACACCCATCTAGTTATAGGTAGGTCTTGGCTTTTAAGTGCCAGTTGTATTGTTCTCCATATTATCCCATTATATTTTACTGTTTGTCCGTTACCTTGTGGGTTATACGGCGTGGTGCTTGTAGCAATGCCCTTCTCGTGAAGAAAGTCTTTCATTTCTTTAGATAGATAAGGAGTCCCTCGATCGTAGTGAATATAGGTAGGCATTCCGAATATGGAGAAAACTAATAGAGTTCCGTTACTTTTCCGATGACAGTATTTGTACTTAAGTCTGGGCATGGTAATCCGAAAAAAAAACTGAAGTACTCGTCCATGATTGTTAAGATGTAGGTATCGGTTTCTCTGAGGTCTATCAACAGGAAGCGGTCCTTTAAAATCTATAGGGTTTTTTTCAAAGGAGGCCGTCCGTCCCAATATTTTGATGAAAGCGAGGCTTTCAGCGCTTATAGAACAATTCGAAGTTATTCGTTTAATTTCGTCACGAGAGAAAGGCAAACTTTTGCTTCGAACCCAAAGAATCATCCTTGTTATACCGGGGTCACACAAGGTTTTGTATAGCTCCTTCAATGCGTTCTCATGAGAAGGTCCAGTTGAAGAAGCAACAAGTGGTGTTCCAGTCCTTGATAGCGCGTCGGCTACTACATTTTCTCTTCCAAGACGGTACCATCCCCGGTGCCATCGATGGCGCCGAGATTTACATGTACGCCGATGACGTCACTGCGGTGATCACCACGCCAACGCACAGTCAGCTGGAGTCGAAACTGAACACGGTAGCAAACGAGCTCGAGAGCTGGTTCCGTTCTAACGGATTAGCTCTTAATAAGGACAAGACCTGCTTCCTTGCATTTAACTTCAATGGTCACTCGACAAAGACTTATTCGGTAGCAGTCGGCAATACCGCGCTCCAACAGGTACATAGTACGAAACTTCTGGATTTCCACATCGACGGTGCGTTGACGTGGGAGACGCACATAGACGAGCTTTGCGGGAAGCTGAACCGCTCGTGCTCGTGCTTCGTGTGGCTTTCGATTGTGAGCACCACCACCCGCATCGTGGTGCGCTCCTGCTACTTCGCGACCGTCCACAGTAACATCACGTACTTTTAAGTTAAGGGCCGATCGGAACAGAGTTTCTGTCATGCAGAAACGAGCCATACGTGCTATATGTGTGGTTCAGAATGACGTCTCATGCGTAGAGCTATTTAGGAATTTCAGATACTACCCTTGCCGTGTGAGTTTATATACCAGCTAGCCCTATTCACCCACGTAAACCTAACAACGTTCCAACGTAGGGGCGTTCACAGCACGTTAGTTATACGAACTAATAAAAAGAAAGACCAACTGATCACCCCGTCGCATCGTCTCGTCAAGTGGGAGAGGTCAGTGTATATTTTGGGGCCCGCGATCTACAACCGTATACCAGCTTCCATTCGGGATGCTCCTTCCACCGGGTGCTTCAATCCCAAGCTCAGACATCCTCAGCATGGTTACAAGAGAATTTGTTTTACAACATTGAAGCAAGATATTATTAACGTATTTTTATAATTATTATTTCATTTTATTAAGTGATTATTTTTTGTGACATACTTAATTAAATTTGACGCGTAACTTAGGTGTTATCAATAAACTATTTATATTTGTATTTGGTATTCGACATCAAAATTATAAGCAGGGACCAACGTTAACGTTGAAAGGTTCAACTTTGACTATGCGTTGAATTAATTAAGCAGGGGAGAATTTAGTAATATAAACTCCTTGTCAGTAACATACTCGTACTCTTTACGTCTGCCTGTCATGATGTACAATTTCGCTTAAAGGCTTTACTTTAAACACGAGGTATTTATCTTTATTACAATACTCTAGACCTTAAATATTACGGAACCATAAATAACAGTAAAAAAATGCAAGTGTTTATTTACAGAAGAAACACCGTGGTCAGTTGAAGAATTTATTGAGAGCGTGGAGAGTGGATGCCGGTATGATCAATACGTAACTTTTCAAAATGATTACTCGTTTGAAATTTCTTGAAGAATTAAACTTTAACAAAGAATTAATAATCCCCAAGCCGCCTGCCAAGCGTGGGGACTATGGTAACCCTTCCCATTAAGGAGGAGGCCTTCGTCCAGCAGTGGACGTCTTTTGGCTGTTGATGTGGAAGAATTAATTGCTTTTAATTCTTTGATTAAAAATAAAATAATAATTAATTTAATTAAAATTATAATAATTATTTTTTCTTTTTTAATTTAATTTTTTGTTTTTTTTTTTATTTATTTAATTGCTAGGTTTTCTGTATATTTTATATTTTTCAAACCTACTAAAAATATTCAACAGGAATGCATGTGTAGAACTAAACCGTAAGAGCCTAATGGTGGAAGAAGCAGTGGAGGAGGTTTTGGACCTAGTGAAGAAGGCCGCGCAACAGATCAAGCCGGCCGAGATCAACCCGGACTTTGAATTCCTCATAGCTGAAGGTTGATATTTCAATTCTACCGTCAAATATATTTGTTAACGGATTCAGAATATTTATTAATCTACAAAGAATAGTAAAATCGTGTTTACAATCAAAACAATACATTTTAGAAACACATTTTTCCTGACTGTACAAATTTTCTACACTATAAAAATAATATTACTTATAATTGAAATCTAAATTAAACTGAATACCTAACCTGAACTATCCAGAACTATAAACGACAGGTAAAAAACTGCATTAAGGCCACTGTCTTCGGGTAGGGTACATAAAAAGCTAGCCGACATTACCATGCTGAATGGCCAAACTTATTCTTTAAGTTATAAGTTTGGCCAAAGAATAAGAAAGAAAGAATTAGTTACAATAATTGGCCTGGTACACATATCCCAAGGTATCCCTCCCGGTAGGGATAGGTGGAAAAAAAACTACTTAGATCTACCGGTAGCGATAAGTGGAAAGCTTGTTATTGCACATATCCCTACTAAATAAACATAAATTAAATGAATATATACCACCATTAGACTTTTGCCCAGCAGTGGGACAGCACAACACTTAAATAAAAATATTTATTGTTTTTACACTTATTTCCCCAATCATACCTAGTTTTTGCAACATTTGTTTTTAATAAATAAAGTATACATAATGAATGTGCCATAAAAAAACAAAAGAAAGACCAAAAACAAAAGAAAGTCGAAAAAGAGTCCATTAACGATTACAAGACGAAAAAAATTGAAAACAGGCATTGGCAACGCTGTTCGTGTGTTACCTAATTAAACAGGCAAACGACGGACATAAATATTCCTCACAAGCGCCACGTCTCCCTCCGTGACCTTTTGTGATTTAAAGAGAATAAAAAAGCTTAACCTGTTGTCCAGATGAGGGTGCAAGCGGCAGCGGCGCAGCGTCCACGCTCAATGAGTCGACGTCCAGCGGCCAGCAAGACTGGTCTGCAGTGTGGGAGTGCTTCGAAAGCCCGCATCGTCTTCTCTCCATGCCTGCCGGTGGACTTTCGAAAAGCATGCAGGTGCACCAATACTACTCATATTGCGAACCCAAACGCTAGTGTTACTATAAAATGCCAATGAAATTATAATGGGACACTGTTGAATTGAAATTTCGTTGGAATAAATGCTAGGAGACCCATTATGGAAGGACACACTTAAATTTTTTAGCAGCAAAAGTCAATCAATCACTATAATGAGGAAAAGTAGGCCAAACCAAAGCTTGTAGATGTAAAGGCTGGCCACGCCAGTTAATAGGTCAGAAAAACTCAAGATTAGAAGGTTTATTCACATCTTCAATCAGGGCTCCAGTCCCTTTTTAATTTGAGTTTTGGCTTTTCAATATAACTTTTTCTTCAAGACACTTCTTTAGAACTTTCGATGTTTCATCTATAAAGATCCAAATCCAAACTGCCTGCATAAGCATCTTCTGACAGTTTTGAGTTAAAACTGGAAAATTCGAATTCTATTTAGAGACTGCCGAACGCGATAAGCCAAAAAGTATGAATTTAAACTACAATTAAAAAGAATAAAAAATATTTTATAAAAAATGAATATGGATGATAATGATAGTGAAAAAAAAATAACACTACAGCATACAAAAGGAACCATGCAGTCGAATTGAGAACCACCTTATTTGAAGTTGGTTGAAAATAGGAGAGGTAGTTGTTGAATATTCTGATCGTGACATGTTCAAAACTGCTGCTGAAGCTGAGAGAACCGATATAGAGAAATTAATACGGCTAAAAAATCTATTCTAGTATTTTGTATGTAACAAGATTGGCTTAAATATGCATGAATATGGTGAAGGTTTATAAATCCCAAGACGTAATTAGCAATTCCATACGTAACAACACTGATAAACATTGTTTGTTTAGGAAATGGTAAAAAATGCGGTGAGTGAAATGAGGCGGTACTACAGCCGTAAGGTGGTGGACGTGTTGATCAGGGTCACCAGGAGAACGCTGGACCTCATTATCAAGCAGTTCGCGGCAGACAGTGACCACATGCAGGGCGACGATGTCGACGGTGAGTCACCTTCGTCTCGCCAACCAGATATAAAATAAACTGGACTTGCCTCGATAGTGTCCGCATTTTGGGGCTTCTGTTGGAACTTTGCCTGGCTTCGTAGTTTTCCTAAGCTTTTTGATTCCTTGGTGCATTTCTGTCGTCAATATGGCAGGTTAATAACTGTATTTCTATCGTTGATATGGCAGACATATACTGCATTCATTTGTATCTATACTTGTATGGCAAGCAGTAACTGATTTTATATCGTCGATATGACTGGCATTGACTGCATCGTAGATTATGGCAGGTGTGTTGAACGCTGCTAGTTTCTTGTAATTATGATTTATTTTTGTTTTTTTACCAGCGGGCCCGACAGACGCTGTCCTGCCCAAACATTGGCCTTTCGTTTAGGTGGTATAATTGATTATGACAATAAAACAAATACTATGAGATCATCACAATTACTAATCCACAATGAACTCCAGTTATTGAGTCACACAAATATTACGAAATTCGGGTTTGTTAAGACAATAAGCAAAATATTGATCTGAATAAAACAACAATACATATTTAATTAATGCGATTATAAGAGATTAGACAAAGTATGAAATGAAAGACAAATAATTAATTCATAATTCATTTTGAGATAACATCTGGGGATCAATACACAATTCAATTTGCCTTTTTTGATAATTTGTTATTTACAATACTTTCGATGTCTCAACTGTATTCATCATCAGCCCGGAGACGTCCACTGCTGAACGAAGGCCTTCCCCTTAGACCGCCTCACTGTACGACAACATGCCATTTGCATCCACCGGTTGCCCGCGACTTTTACAATGTCGTCGGTCCACCTAGTGGAAAGCCTTCCTACGCTGCGAATTCCGGTTCGCGGTCGCCACTCGCGAACCTGTCTTCCCCATCGGTTGTCAGTTCTTTGAGCGATGTGGCCTGCCCATTGCCACTTCAACTTGCAAACCCTGTGAGCTATGTCGGTGACTTTGGTTCTTTTGTGGTCTATGGTGCCAAAGCCTTTCCGGAAACTTTCGGGAGGCTAGAAGTCATCAAACCTGCGTTCGAGACGGTTCGTAATGACTCTCGAGAACAGCTTGTACACATGTCTCAGGAGTAAGATGGGCCTATAATTCTTCAATAAAGAGTTAATACCTATCTTGAAGAAAAGCACCACCACACTCCTGTGCTATGCTTCGAAGTAGTACCTTTGTGAATGACTTAATTAAACAACTTCTGGAGGACTAAAAGTACCGGTTTTCCTCTCAGAAGTTCTGTAGTTATTTCGTCCTCACATGGCGCCTTATTGTTCTTGAGCTGTCTGAGACCCATTCCAATCTCGTACAAGCTGACGTCTAGGATGTTTTCAGTGTAGTGTTGGGTCAGTTTAGCTTTTGTGTCCCGAGCATTAATGACAATGGGTTGCTGTGGTGAGGTGTACAACTGTCCATAAAACCTCTCGAGCACTTTCAGGATCTCTGGCTTCGACGAAATGATCCTTCGAATGAACCTTCGATCTTCAGCTTCGTCATTTGGCTTTGCCTAATAGACAAATGTTGCCAAATATTATAATATTATGTATTAGTATTACATTGTAAGTATGTTTATAATTTGTAGGAATTTCTTCTTTACAGCACACCCCGTCTTTTCGTGTTCATAATTTTTCTCCATGCTAAGGTTGCCTGGAACAGATCGCTTTAATTTATTTAATCCTTTGTATTTATGTTTCTTTGGTGTTAGCAATAAAGAGTTAATCTATCTATCTATCTATCTACGATATCTAGACGAGTTCCTTGCGAACACTTTCGAGCCCTGGTTCCGCTCCATTGCGTCCTTAATACATTCTGTATTATAGGATCGCAAGTCGCGTCGCAAATATTTTGAGATTCGTCTATTAAGCTTGCCATATTCGGCTTGCCGACATATCAGCTGAAGATTGCAGTCTCATTTCTGTCCGGTCTTCCATTAGCTTTAGAGTTCTCTTTGAGAGCTTCTGAGGTTTTTTCCGGCGTGTGGTCTTAAAGAACTTGGACCCCACTGCTTGGACGAACCCATTTTTGATCTCGTCCACAGTTTCGCATTCGGCTAGGCTCTGGAAGCAATTATGTAGTTCGAGACCTTATGCAGTTTGAACCTGGGTATGCTCTTGCATACCCAGCAACAACATGCTCTTCTTCCGGGAAGGAGATCGTAAATCCCAGGGTGGTATCGGGTTTCTCGTCCGTAAGACCCTCATCAACAACGTTGTAAAAGTGTGTCGTGCAGGGTAGCGTACCTTATACTCAGAATCACCGACCGGTATTCGCTGAAGGTCGTACAGGTATATGCGCCAACCACGGCACACCCTGAAGATGAAGTAGAGGCATTGTATGAAGAGATATCCAAGGCCATACATGTCTCCGAAACTTACTTCACCGTTGTTATGGGGGATTTTATCGCGAAGGTGGGCTCAAAGAATGTCGATGAGTTGAGAGTAGGATCGCATGGATATGGACAGCGGAACCAGAGGGGCCAGCGGTTGGTCAACTTCATGGAGAAGTAGGGACTCTTTATGATGAACTCCTTTGAGAAGCGACCTTCCAGGAAGTGGACGTGGATAAGCCCCGATGGTTCAACCAGAAATGAGATCGACTTCATCATGACGACCAAGAAGCGGATGTCTCCGTGATCGGCATGGTGAAAACAGGTAGCGATCACCGTATTGTCGGAGGCACATTGAATATCAATGTCAAGCTTGAGAGGTTGTAACGGTTCGTTACCCACCTATTCAATCTCCTAGGAAAAATTGTTATTTAAGGCAGAATATTGATCATATTATTTCGAACTATTTTCTTTTAATTGTTCTAAACAGTTCAAATCAAACAAATGTTAATTACTAGGTGTACATAATCTAATTTATAACTTAAATACAACATTCTAAGGCCGCGCGCACTAGCCAATGAGAGCGCGGCGACCGGGTGGCGCGAGACGCGGGGTTTACCTGACTTACGTGACCTCGAGCGACAGAAGCAACGGCTGGCGGTACGGGATTGTGGACGCGACACTTGCTCCCGCGATCCGTTTATTTTCTTGCTCCGCCATTAAACTAACTATATATTCCAATTCTTGCATTTTTACTTATTACAAATAGCTCACTGTATACCCCACAGATAAATACGGTAGAACGATACAACAAAACTATAATGACAGCGGTGTCTACCTTCATTGAAAACGACCATAGATCTTGGGATATTAATATTCCTAAAATACAATTTGCTCTGAATAGCGCTGTCAATGAAGCAACCAGATTCACTCCATTCTTTCTTGTTTTTGGGCGTGAATTGATAAGCGATGGCTTGCACTACGTAGATGCCGATCTACAAAGCCAAATTATATTTGCACCTCGGGACAGCTACGCCGAAAACTTAGGTGTATTGCAGAAAATATTCGACAAAGTTCAACTCTCCCTCATTAAGGCACATTCTCGTAGTGCTACTAATTACAATTTGCGTCGTAAAAACGTCGATTTCAATGTCGGCGACATAGTATGGAAACGCACATTTTATCAGAGTGATAAAGAGAAACGATTTTCAAAAAAATTGGCTCCCAAATTTCTAAAATGCCGTATTATTGCTAAAAGATCAAAGCTTGTTTATGATCTTAAGGATATGACAGGTCGCAACTTAGGGACGTGGCATGTGAAAGATTTCAAGTTAACTTAGATATCCAGCTTTTGAATTTTTCCCAGGAAAAATCCCAACCTAAAAAAGGGGGTATGTAACGGATGGTAACGGTTCGTTACCCACCTATTCAATCTCCTAGGAAAAATTGTTACTTAAGGCAGAATATTGATCATATTATTTCGAACTATTTTCTTTTAATTGTTCTAAACAGTTCAAATCAAACAAATGTTAATTACTAGGTGTACATAATCTAATTTATAACTTAAATACAACATTCTAAGGCCGCGCGCACTAGCCAATGAGAGCGCGGCGTCCGGGTGGCGCGAGACGCGGGGTTTACCTGACTTACGTGACCTCGAGCGACAGAAGCAACGGCTGGCGGTACGGGATTGTGGACGCGACACTTGCTCCCGCGATCCGTTTATTTTCTTGCTCCGCCATTAAACTAACTATATATTCCAATTCTTGCATTTTTACTTATTACAAATAGTGCAGTGTGTTTACCCCAACTTGGGTGAGTGTTTAATGGATTCCTAATATTTGTAGATCTGCTTTTGATCGTGTTTGTAAATGACGTGAGTAGTTTCAAATATGTTCATGTCTTGTTTTAACTGCCATTTTATGTCCAACATTAGACTGATTGCTCATTTAATAAAATTATGATAAAGACTGTATAGTTTTATTATTATTGGAATCAACAGTTTCAAGTGAGGTTATTTTAAATGAACATGTTTGAAATATACGAAGGTTTTATTCTTATTTTCATTGCATATAATATCGCATCTTTTATTCTTTGTTATTGATCATTGCGTGTCTTATATTCTGTAACCGTTTGACTGCCTCATCTTAGATGCTATTAAATGCAGTAGACTTCGCAAGGTGCTTGTTCTCGCTTCGCGTGATATGAAGGGATGTGGCAGTCAAACTCTAAATATGGACAATTTCTAAGACGGCCAATTATAACGACTTCTAGGGCTCACCTGTGCGGCTAGTACTAGCTGCCCCGCTGCTTTATACGGATCTACGTAACGGTGGCACGCAACGGCTGGTACCGGTTGCCCTACTGCCCCAATCGACTACCGTCCGTCACGGCGGCGCCTGCTCGACGTTCGGACATTCTCTGCAGTTCTCCAGCAACTTAATACCGGCTGCCCTGTTTGCCCTACTCGACTTCTGTTCTGTCTCTGTGGGATCACGCACCGGAACTCAAGGCCAGTGTGTCTAGATAGTTATATAACGTAGTTCGGTTAATGAATGGACTTTACCCCGACCCTTTCTGTTAATATATTTGCCTACTGCCTTTAATTCTGTTTAGCTTACCTTGCCTTTCTGAGGCACTGATTAAAATTTATGTTAACCTTTTTGTTATCTTATTTGTGACTACCTACGTAGGTTCCGTAGATTGGACAACTAAAAGTGTCACAGTTTTTTTTTTTTTTTTTAAGTGACTAATATAATAACTTATTCTATCTTCCTTAGTATCTGGATTTTCTATAGGATGTATGAAAAGGTCAAGGTATAATCGATAATATCGATATAATCTTATAGTAATAAGAATGAGGGGATGGATGAGATGATAAATAATCATCGTCTCCTCATCCATTGATCGGAACGGAATGGTATAGATTTAAAATTGGCTTCCATAATGTTTAACTTCTCCTGTCTACTTTGTGCCTTGAGGAAGTCGTCCACTAGGGATTGATTTCCCCTTAACACTTCAATAAGCTGCTGGTGATCTTGATTTAGGAGGTTGACCAAGGTGGGGGTGGACAGTCCCATGGAGTTAAGTTTGAGTAGAATTTTTGATTCTGCCTTCATGGGGGTCAAAATGATATCCCCATTTGGACCGAAGGAGATCCTGAGAGCTGCACTTGTGTAAAGTGAATTTGGTGTCATGTGCAATTTTCCAGGAAGATTTTCCTGGGGGAGGCTAGAGGAGTCTGTAGTAGGAGCCTGGGGGTGTGATCGTTGGAGGTTTCTACATTGGGGATGTGAATTTTCGAGAACCTTGGAGTCTAACTTCTCCATGAATTGGGCCAGACTAGACCCGAGAGAATTGAGTTGTTTCGTGAGATCTCTATTGAACACTAGCTATGGGTAACTCAACAGATATTCGTGAGCTGCGGTTCAGATCACGGTTCATTCAAATGAGCTGAATTCTTGAACCGACTCACAGATCAGCTCATTCCGCTCTAAATACTTCGTTATGCCTCAGAAGATTCATTCAATCTGTGGCGAACCGACTCCAGTGGTTTACATTGGCGCGGGCGGTGCATACTCGGCATCGCGTCGCGCTCACTTCGTCGCTCGGCTAAAATCGGTTCAACCGCTCTTCTGTTGCTGCGTTCCGTAATGCGCTAAAAGTGATAATATCGTGAATCCGACCAGCTGAGACGCGAGCTGCGTGTGAACCGTGCTTTGGATTGAGCTGTGACTCGGCGAGTCAAACTTCTCTAGTGATCTGTATATTTGAACCGGTTCAGAGCTGAGTTAGACACGTCTATTGAACACGTTGTCCATGGAGGATTGGTACTTAAGTTGTTTTGTCGCAAGGTTGATATCGTCTGAGGATTCCCCCAGTTTCGTGATACTCAGATTGACTGCTTTAGCGTGCTGGATTTGATACACGGCTAACATGCCTTTGATGCACATCAAGAGTGCGGCATAACTAAAGTTGGCAGACTCAGAGAGACTCGGTTGAATAGTGGACCAATCCACCCCACACACCTTGATTAAGAGGTTAAATTGGTTAGCAAGAAGTTTGGGATCTGGTAGGTTAGAGGCTGAGGCTTCCTTTATCTTAGACTGGAGTATCTCGTCCATCGGATTTTGTGTGTTATAAATAAGATTACTCAGACTATAGAACAGTACTTGGTCACAGCAATTCAAAGGGTTGCAATTCCCTTGATGGTCAGTATCCGGGTCGTATCCCTCTGCATAGTCTTCCTCTACGTCATCGTGATCAGGTGCGGAGGAGGTAGCAAAGAGAGTCTTGGCTTCTGTAAGGATCTGGCTCGCAGTTTTTCCGTTGTAAACCGGGTTGGGTGTCTGCCCTGTCATTAGAGGGTTCAGATCTGAGAGATCGTCATCAGCATACAGGTCAGAATGGTCCTCTTTTTCTCTTTTCTCCTCCCTTTCTATGGTACGCTTTGTATTAATCATGGTATAACCTATAAACACTAATAAAAATCCACAAATAATCAATATGATATCTAAAGTAATGGAGGTATTGAAGTTGAGGTGATGTAAAGTGATTGCAATTACACGTTTTATAGTTGCCTTGATATCTCTGGGCATCGGTTGTGACAACAGTGGGTGGCAGATTCCTGTACTAGTGGAGGGGCTTGAGTAATAATGTGGTTCAATTCTCTTCTTTTGGAAGGGAAGTGAAGGTGTTATAGCGTGTTCAGTATAGTAAACAAGTAATAGAAGCTTTATCAATTTAAAGTTTCTAATCTAATAATAATTGTATTATTTTTCACGTCTGGTGAAATCTACGCTCCGTCCTGGCCTTGCCCAAACCCAGAACCCCGTAAACTTTCAACTGTATTTAATTCCGCATAATTATTCATCTTTTTCTTGTAATTCATCGAATGTTTAATTTAGGAATAGTTTGAGAAAACTCTTCTTTTAAATTATTTAGATTTTTTATTAGTTCTTTCAATTAGATTTTTACGTTCTAGATAATGTCTTGTATCTAATCCACAAATTTCACAGTAGCAGAAATTGGGTGATTTAATAATTGTGTTGGAATATTTTGTTAGGTAGTAAAACCATAGATAGTTTAAACGATCACTAATTTCGGGTGATGTGCCTAAAAGGCTGGCCACGTTGCCTCGCTGAATTGCGAGGCTAATTTTCTGCCCCAAATAAAGGCCAGCTTTTTGGTCACGTGAAGATTCTTTAAGTCTCCCCGACAAATCCTTAAAAATACTCGATGCACCCGGCCCCTACGGCCCAAGTGGCTCTACCCCAAACGGCACAAACATGTACCTCTATCGAAGCTAGAATATTTCGCCGCATTAGTCGCACCACCCGCTTGTTTGGATGTTTCTGGAAGATGAGACGGTGCCAGTGTATCAACACACGTAGCATCCCACTAATGGCCGTCCCATCTTCCAAGGAATGGGAGTCATACTGTCGGGCCTTTTACCATCGTCGCCCGCATTCGCATTCGACCTCACATTACCCGCAGTCGCATAAGACCGTTCGGTTCCAAAACTGCTGCGACGTTGGCATTGCCAAAAACTCGACGGATAATATCATTCAAAGCGCTGGGGAATCAGCCGCGGAAGTGGAGGGCAGAGGGGGCCAACTGCCACCCCTAAAATCAAACGGGAGGGCTGCGTCCCTACAATTTTAATACCTGGCAAAGAAGTATTCTCTGTTTGCCCCCTCTACCATGGAATACTTCCGCGGTCCTGCGCTGTGGCGGGCTATGCGACCGGCACTCCTATCTAGGCCGTGGTGACTCAGGCCATCAACTCGTTCACCACATGTACATTGGTGGGGGACAACGCAAGACGTACCTAATCGCAAACAAGTGGCTAGCCGAAATGTGTTGTCCAATAAATTTCCAATGCTAGCTGATGGTAACGCCTGCAGCCAAAGACCTGGCTCCCGGCGTGAAACAGCTAGGAAACGTGCACGCTCCGAAGATCAGTTGGTGGTTTCTAAAAGATAATTCCGTACCAACTCACAGAGCGGCACGTCCCACTGCTTCTGTGAGGACGGGTCTCTAGACAGGGTAGCGTTAGAGCAGGCTTTCCAAGCATCCATAGGGTGAAAGAATTGAGTTTGACAAATTTTCAGTACTTTTCATCCAGGACAGAAATGCTGGCAATGAAACACTAGACATTTTTCTGATCCCCAGGCCTCCATAACCCATTGGTAAAGATGCCTGGCGCAAGTTGCGGTTTCTTAAAGCTTTTTCAATTGTTCTTAAAGCCGGCAAACTAAATATACGCCCATTACATATTAGCAAAAGGACAACAGAAGCCAGGTGAATCAATTGACCAGTACATTCAAACGTTAAAAGTCTTAGCGAAGGATTGTAATTTTCAATCAGTGTCTGTTGAACAATATGAGAGCGAGTATATTCGAGACGCCTTTATCTCAGGGCGTCATCAGCAATACGTCAACGACTCTTAGAAAACAGTACTCTTACTCTAGACAAAGCTTATGAGCAAGCGCGATCATTAGAAACAGCGCAAATTCAAACCGAAAATTATCAACGAAATCCGACTTCCATGATAAATTGTTCTACCAATGATAAAATAATCATTGTCTCCTCATCCATTGATCGGAACGGAATGGTATAGGTTTAAAATTGGCTTCCATAATGTTTAACTTCTCCTGTCTACTTTGTGCCTTGAGGAAGTCGTCCACTAGGGATTGATTTCCCCTTAACACTTCAATAAGCTGCTGGTGATCCTGATTTAGGAAGTTGACCAAGGTGGGGGTGGACAGTCCCATGGAGTTAAGTTTGAGTAGAATTTTTGATTCTGCCTTCATGGGGGTCAAAATGATATCCCCATTTGGACCGAAGGAGATCCGGAGAGCTGCACTTGTGTAAAGTGAATTTGGTGTCATGTGCAATTTTCCAGGAAGATTTTCCTGGGGGAGGCTAGAGGAGTCTGTAGTAGGAGCCTGGGGGTGTGATCGTTGGAGGTTTCTACATTGGGGATGTGAATTTTCGAGAACCTTGGAGTCTAACTTCTCCATGAATTGGGCCAGACTAGACCCGAGAGAATTGAGTTGTTTCGTGAGATCTCTATTGAACACGTTGTCCATGGAGGATTGGTACTTGAGTTGTTTTGTCGCAAGGTTGATATCGTCTGAGGATTCCCCCAGTTTCGTGATACTCAAATTGACTGCTTTAGCGTGCTGGATTTGATACACGGCTAACATGCCTTTGATGCACATCAAGAGTGCGGCATAACTAAAGTTGGCAGACTCAGAGAGACTCGGTTGAATAGTGGACCAATCCACCCCACACACCTTGATTAAGAGGTTAAATTGGTTAGCAAGAAGTTTGGGATCTGGTTGGTTATAGGCTGAGGCTTCCTTTATCTTAGACTGGAGTATCTCGTCCATCGGATTTTGTGTGTTATAAATAAGATTACTCAGACTATAGAACAGTACTTGGTCACAGCAATTCAAAGGGTTGCAATTCCCTTGATGGTCAGTATCCGGGTCGTATCCCTCTGCATAGTCTTCCTCTACGTCATCGTGATCAGGTGCGGAGGAGGTAGCAAAGAGAGTCTTGGCTTCTGTAAGGATCTGGCTCGCAGTTTTTCCGTTGTAAACCGGGTTGGGTGTCTGCCCTGTCATTAGAGGGTTCAGATCTGAGAGATCGTCATCAGCATACAGGTCAGAATGGTCCTCTTTTTCTCTTTTCTCCTCCCTTTCTATGGTACGCTTTGTATTAATTATTAATGTCTGCAACTTTCTTTAAAGACATTAAATCTCCCCATCAGCCGCTGGGAAACAGTTCTAGTACAGTCATTACATGCTATAAGATCTTTATTGTGCACGGCAATTGGATGCACTACTCATGAGCGAATGTTCATTCATCCGCGCAAATTCGCAAATGGGGAATCAATGCCAACGTGGCTTACAGATGCAGAACGAGATCTTCTAAGAAACAATGTGAGGAAAAGCAAATATGACCCAATCGTAGCTCATCGAGGCTAACCCCCTCTACATTCACATGTAAGACTTCAAAATGGCCGAGAGCTGATAGTCTCGAACCGACATTTGGCATCTACAGGGAGTGCTCGCTCTGATTCTGAAGATCCTGACAGAGAATCAGATTCAAGTTGGATGTCTACCGAATCGATTGAACCAGAAGCTCTAGTCGAGTCAGAGAATGCTCCGCAAACATCTCAGTGTTCACCAAGAGAGCGACGCTCTCCTGCTTATCTCTGGGACTATGACACATCTTAACCGGGAGAGAATGTGGTGATATGCAACCTCGTCCGAATTCTTAGCTTGTCATACTGTTGTCATCATCTATTCTAACATAATATTGTCATTAATTCTACGCCATATTTTTGTCGATTAAAGCCATAATTATCTGAGATGGTTTTGAATTCTATACAAAGCAATGCCGGCTAATCTGTTTCTGGAACAATTATATTTTACTTAGAATAGAAACTACAGACACTTCATCATCAGCCCGGAGTCGTCCACTTTGTTTGAGCTTGAAATTATTTTCCGTCCCAAAATAACAATGGATATTGCAAAGGGTCGCAAGAACGATGACTGTCTTGAATTGTATGCACAGCGTTATCTCTGTGTTGAATCCGAATATCTCGACATTCAAATGTGTCGCCAACCATAACAACAGCAACTTTCTTTTGGTGCGTAAAAAACACAATATTTATTATTTAGGCTTAAGGTTTAAAACTAACGCAAAATTTATCGTTGATTTTTGAATTTCAAGCCTTAAGAAGGTGAAGTGAAGCCATTTTGTATTTAAGTTGTTCATTTCTAAATTTTGTATTTAAGTACATATAATGAGCACATGTATCGTGTTATTACTAAGTATTTACTGCTACTATCTATCTGCCTATCTACGCAAATATCTCAGCTGTCTGGAAATAGTTGAAGAATTTGTGAATAGGTCTCATGGCGTAATTTAAAACAAATAAATCTCGATCTCACATAAATAAGTGTTATGTGACGCAAAACTTTAAAAGACTAGCAAGTCAACGATACTGCAAAACTTTGCACACTACTGAAGCCAAAGATGTGAAATTTAGACAAGTTTCCTTTTGTAACAGAGACGTTACGCCTAACAAAATCGAAATTGGGGAAAGACCACGTGAAGAGATGTTGCACATTGCCACTTTTGCCGATCGGCATACAATCAGATGCCTGGTTATATATTATGGGTGAATGTTTTTGCACTGATGATGCTACAAAATTTTACGACTATTTAAATTATGTAGAAGCATGGAATGCTGAAATTGCAAAAAAATATAAACGAAAACCAAATATCGCACAATTACTATTTAGTTGCAATCAAAAGAGACATGTTGCCTTGAGTTATGTTGCCGGAATCCAGGATTATCGTACCCCGAAGAGAGGGCTCTTCGGACGATAACTCCATGATGTTACAGACTAAAGACTGATATGTAAAAAAGCTGCATAATGTCCAGTTGACGATAACAGATATGTTATTCACTATCTGGACACGCTAGAATTTTCATGCGATGGTAAAATGAAATGGCGAAATCACTACTGATACCACTTTTTGAGTTTCACCAACTGGACGCGCGCGTGTCCAGCCCCTCGAGTCCACTTGGTGTATAACCCAAAGAAACAGTGTGTGTGTCACTGCACACTATTTCTGCAATTTGTTTTATAGAAAATAAATTAACGACCAATTTCTTTACAATAGTTGAAGTGGCTCAAGGTCGGCGATTTTTTTTCCATTCTTCGATAATGTATTGTATGTATATATGTATGTAATAAGGTATTGAAAAAATTTGAAAAAAAAGTAGATAAATTCCAACTGACAACCTAGTGGGCATCTCTTCAGATACTACAAACTCGATGGTAGGAGAGCACAATTCCGTTTTTTCACATTTAAAGGTAGCTGTTCCGCACACCATTTGCGTAAAATGCTCATGTCATTATGATCCTCTAGGCAGCATCAAACGCCTGTATAAAAATTGCCAAGTTCGTGCTGCGAAACATCGCTGCTCATTTCGGTCGCAGCCTTGGTCAACAAAAAAAAACGAAGGTTCATATTTTTTTCAATATTTCATTATTACATGTACAATGTACATAAAAAGATACATAAAATTCTCTCTTCTGCTAATACCACATAGCCATCTTTAAAACAGTGTATCGTCCGTGTTCTTGAACAGTACCCTGCGTTGGAAGAATGTTTTTTACTAGAAGGTTTTTGAGGACCCTTCACGAATAACTACGAACAGCAGCACCACGGTATTGACCAATAAGTTCACTAAATATATTTAGAGTTCGTGTCTGAAACTGCTCTACGATTTCAATGTTTTATTTCAATTTGAAACGCTATTGTTGTACTGTCTCCAACCAGAAACCGAAAAATAATTGCAAACGAACAAGTGCACTTCACATCAATCCGCCGCAATTTTCTTGAGTTAGATAAGTTCTACGTTGGTGTACTCGCCTAGTCTACCCTGACAGAATTAAACTGAAACATTAAAAACACAGATGTATAAAAGATTTTGATATGAAAGAACCATTCAAAAAAGATTGCGTTAACTTTTACATTGAAGTCATTAACCACATTAAAAAGATACTCAAAATTTAAGAACCTGCAGTGGCAAACTCATTTGAACAGAAAGACCAGACCTCGCTAATATTTTGGAAAGATTTCCAAATCTAAGGACTTCTGTTAAAGAAACAGATCTGCAAAAATAATGGCACGATCATGCCATGTTTATTGTTCAGGAATTTTTCGGTCAACGTGCTAATCTTGAGCCATAAATTATTGGGAGAAGGTATTTGAAATGAAAAACACAACCGGACAGCCAAGGTTTCAAAATTAAAATAAAAGACATTCGATTATTATTAGTGCTGCCTTTTTCAAAAGCATCCGTTGAGCGTGTTTTCAGCAAACTGAAAAGAACTAAAGTAGATATAAACTAGGTACCAGTACTTTAGCAGGACTTATCCACGCTAGCGGTGGCATGAACAGTCAAGGAGGCATAATAAAATAATAACCGTGGAAACTATTTTCCAAAAATGGAATATTAAAAAAAACGATCTGAATAAATAGTAATAAGAATAATTGTACCATTTGAAAGGATAACTGAATTGCTATGAGGTTGGCTTTAAATGTGATCCGTAAGCTAGCGACAGGCATTTTAAGCAAACTGCTTTTCAGCTTCTACTAATTCTGTTCTTAGTGAGTGACGATTTGCGAAAAAAATATCTAACAAGTTTGCCGCCTGCATATCTATAATAGGCATGATGACTACTATGTTTTTATTACCTCACACAAAAGCTGATCATCAATAGAGTCTATCAACAAAAACAACATTCAAAATAATTCAAAAATAAATAAGTTCTAAGTATTTTAATTTCGAGCTAGACAGTCAACGCGCTATACTGAGCTATGACGTCAAGCCTCAGGCGCGGCATATAAATGCTATACTAACACGTGCTTTGCGAGAAAGGGATAGAGCATCCCCTCTCTATCCCCACCTAAAACTTTAAACGCTCAATCTCAGAGATTTATCAGCTAATACAATTATTTTTTTCAGTATGTGTATTGTATTTAGTTATATTCATCACTAAGCCTGTTATTTGTCATAAATTAAACATTAGGCCTATTAACTAGTTGGAGATGTCAGCTAAGAACGGATTTTGCGACAGGACCGAATTAAGTGAATCCCCCCTTTTAAATGTAAATATGCACGGAATGTTCTTTGGTTTTGAAATCATAGTGATGAAAATTGGTTTTTGGATAGTTCATTCAATATTAAATATGCTACCTATATTCATTATTTTCTGACAGGATGACTTTAGGGGGGGTGACAAGGCGGATGAAACGTTGTATAGAAAGTTTTTTTTATTTGAAGACAGTGATAAAAATTGGTATATTTAGTATATTTGACGTAAACTATCTTGTTTTTAAAACAATAACTACTTTTAATTAACTGTAAAAAGAGTTATTACAACAAATATTTGTCTACGTTTTGAAAACCCATTCTATTAATTCTTGCTGGAAAAAAATATATGAAATGCAACACCCAATTTCATCATAATTATATAATCACTAATCAGTCATAAACCAAAATTAGAATAATAATGTTGTTGTGTGTAAATGTAAAGCTGTAAATGATTGACGTATTGTAACTGTTATGTTATCTTTAATTCGAATATTTTTCTTCTGTTGATTTATCTTCTAGGATCTTTATCCTATTTAATGTATGTTTTATTTGTCTTGGTGCTGATCTCCAGGTTCCCAAAAGAAGCCTATTTTCCTGCTCAATGCTGCCCTTATGATACCCAACGTCTCGGTGACACCAACCTTGGAAGAGATTCAAGAAGTTCTGGTGCTAGCAGGAAAGCACATCTCCGGGCTCTCGAAAGGAGTTGCTCAATGGAGTGGAGGAAGACCACCGAGGGTAAAAATTTGAAAGAATAGGGTATTTATGCATGTGTTTTTTATCGGAGAAATAATTGAAATCAGCTGGTATAGTTTTCTGAAATGTAAGCGTTAACAGTTTTTGGAAAGAAATGATCCGAGTCTGAAATGATCTTCCTGGGAAATCATAGATTTTGTCGAAAATCAGCTTTTTTATGAGTCAATCAAAAACATGCATATGCCCTATTAGTGACAATCTTCCCATTTTCGTATTCGTGATAATGATATTAGAAAAAAAAGTTGCTTACGCTCTGGCAGGATTCCGGAGTTCTAATAGTGTTTGATTGCAGTTCTCAAGACGTTTATGTTTCACTCTACATAGGTTAAATAAATTTGAATTACTTTACTTTAGTGTTACCGTATCTGTATCTACTATAAGTACTTTCTTCTATTTAAAAAATAATATCTGATTCTGCATGAACCTTGTAAATACGTTTGACAATGGTATTATTTGTAAATACACAGCACTTGACCGTCGTATAAGAGTTGCTTGTATTCAAGAAGATTAGCCCCATTTCAGCCTTTTGAATTTAGGTGGATTTACATATAATCAGGTGTGTTGTGTTTAACACTTAGCCTAGCAACTATTAAAGAAAATTACCAATTCCTATCATAATGTCACTTCACATCAAGTGATTTGTGATCAAACGATTTAAACCAAGAATAATTAATAATTATATTATAATACATTTAACATATTTTTTTGAATATTATAATTATAAATAATTAAATCTATCCTCGTAACTAAAATTCGAAGTGAAATATTTTAAACGACAGTCGTTATATCATTAACCCAATTTTTTCTTCTTCCCTTCATTTTGTGATGTTAATTGTATTGTGTCGTTCAATATTATTGCACCTACACTCTTGTGATATTGACTGTGTTTTTGTCCGCTACACCTTGCCCTTGCTATACGACCCACCTGTGTGCATTCACTGTATGTCGCTTATGCTCGGTATGTTTGTCGAATGCCTTTGGCCGCCCTTCCTCTCGCTTTGTGTGCATGAAATCTAGGTAAGCTGGAAGAAGGTCGCTGGTCAGCAAGCCAATCAGCTCCTCGATGTTGTCACCAAGCTTGACGAACAGGTATCATCGTCGGTGACGCCGATAAACGTACAAAAGTCCAAGATGGCAGATGCCGCAAAGATGAGGAAGAAAAAACATTACAGATTAGAGTCAGAAGAAAAACCTACTTTTCCATTTCAACAAAAGAATTTTTACAATCACGTCATGGAAAACAAAGAGATAATCAAGACCTTGTCGCTTCTCTCGGCTTGCTCACAAAATATTAAAACGGTAATAATATTTTATAACATTTTCGTGATATTTATTTGATTGAGGTAACTTATGTAATAATAACAGATTTGTTTTCTGTAACAATAGGAGCTAAATACGTTGGTGAAACGCTGGCGCCCTTATCACTATCTATGGAAATGTGAAAAAACTTTGAGACAACTGCTTGCGTGGAATTTGAACGACTTCGAACTGGCTCTGAAAAGACATAGCGAACTAGAGACCAAACTAGCTACAGAACCTGATGTGCTTATTATTGGAAAGTGCCTCGCCGTCTCTACTGAGAAACTTAAGCTAGGGCTGAATACTGAACTCAAGAGTAATTACTTTTTATAATTAGCACCATACTAAAACACACTTTATTTTATAAATATTGTATCAACAGGCGAGTATTTTGCATTGTATATTGGTGGTCTAACGGAAACTTATACGTGATATAAAAATGTGAAAGTTCTGTGCGATAATATATGTTATTGTTGCCACACAAAAACAGTGTTATTAGTAGAGGTAGCTTTAATTCTGAATTATGACATCCAATCCACAGCCAGACGACGTCCACTGTTGGATGAAAGCCGCCCCCTTAATAGGGAGGGATTACCATAATCCTCACGCTAGGCAGGCGGCTTGAGGATCGCAGAATGCTCATCACCTTAACCGAGAGGACGCTGCTGCCCGTCCTCCAATGGTTCTGGATGCAGTTTTAGGACATACCCAGATCCAAGTTAATGCAACTTTAGCAACAAAGTTATTGTAGTAGCTTGAAACAAGAGTTTTCCCTGCTGGATTTTTCTGTACATCCATTTATTAATATTTATGTATAATAAATATTTTTGTGTTAGATGGAACTCATCGGATTAGTCAAGCTATGCGCAAGAAATACAAACGAGAAATGGATTATGTTTACGCTATCATGAATGATTTGGAACGTAAGCTCGAAAGGCCCATACGCGACTTGGACGACGTCAGAACGGTCATGGAAACTCTTAAAAAGATTAGAGAACAAGAAGTCGATATGGAGCTGAAGATTGATCCAGTTGAAGTAAGGTTTATTACAGTTTTATAAATGCGAAAGTTTGTTGGAATGTGTGTTTGTATGTTTGTTACCTCTTCACGTAAAAACGGCTGAACGGATTTGTATTAAATTCGGAATTGAAGTAGCTAGTTATAGCTATTTTCTGAAATAACAACTAAGCTAGTTTTCATCATCATTATTACACGCGAAATTAAACAAGTAGATTATTATTTCTCTCACAGACAGATCGAAATAGATAACGTCGTCCCCCAGTCTGTATGGAAACCAAGCGTGCCATTTTTTTCCTACTCACTGATGTAAAGAAACGTATTTCTTATCACGGCCAACCTTTTTTGTGGAGTTTTTACAGCACTATACCACAAAATAGATAGGTAAAGAAATCAATCACATGTATATACTTCACTTTTCATACCTACTCTCGGCGGTCGCGCTAGGGTTGTCGACTTTGGCGGCGGAGGCGCGGCAGCTGCGCGGGCGGCCGGCTCATAACATATATCATAACTGTTTATAATGACGAAGATGGGCGTATTTTTTTATCATCCTTAAGTAAACACAAACAAACATACATACATAGACTGCTAAAACCATAACCCTACATTTCGCCGTTAGTCGATTAAAAAATAAAACGATAATAAACTAGTAGCGTAAAAAAACGAGAATTCACCGTTCAATGTTGAATTTAAACAACCGTCCACTGAACAGTTATAATAACTTCTTTTTTTTTGCACCATTATTGCACAAAAAAGTTCACAGACGCGTGTCTCAAGCGGACGGCACTCAGCGCTCGCACTGGTTCCAACCGGTCCGGGACATCGTGTCCGTGAGAGGTGTCTATGTGTGCGTTGCTCAAGCGCACTTTGTACGTTGATTGTCTTCTGTACGTGTTCTGTTTGTCACGATACGGACAATGAGGCATTTTATATATTATTTATGTTGACGTCCGGTACCGATACCGGGAGCGCAAACTAAATAAAATTGCGTCGAAGGCAGTGCTTTGCACACCATTCGAGGCTACTTTTGGCACACAAAGTACATACACTCGCGTCATCTATTTCTATCAATGTGTATGATTTGTTTAATGCGACAGTTAGTAGAGGTTAATAAAAAATCTTGCACAGGAAGCTTTCAATGTGATTACTCGGTACGAGCTGCCTGTGAGTAAGGAGGACCTAGAGCAAGTTGACAACTTGCGTTACACGTGGCAGCAGCTCCAGGCTCAAGCCCTAGCTTCCCACGTCCAACTCCTCAGGATGCAACCGCAATTTGAAGACGATTTGAAGAATAATCTAGACAGGTTAAACACTTCACAAATTTCACAGTTATTCACTGCACTGGATTTTTACTTGCATGCTATTTCTATGGCATTGGTTATATTGGCGCCAATTCTACCATCCTACTAAGTTAAGTCCGAGCAAATTTATTTTTATCAAGTGTCCCTTGAACCTTGTGTTCTTCGTGAAGTTATTTTTCAAATAATTAAAGAAGGTGACATTTGTCGTTACAGAAATTAGGCGTTTATCTATCGACGATAGCCTGACTTGACACGCTTAAAATGAACTTTATTACCAAGGAGCGAAAGTCTCCTTGCGTTTAAATTCCATTTTAGTTACTTTTCATCACGTTTTGAGATGACAGTTTGATAAATGGGGACTCGCGACGCGTAACAACAAAGTAGATTTTACGACGTTGTTGATTTTACAAAGTTTTTTTTTTGTGGTGACAAACAATATATGCCAGGGGCAAAAATACGTTGATAAGAAGCAAACAAAGTTTAAATTAATTTAAACTACTTAATTAAATTTGTTTGTTTTATTTGTAATTAGTTTTATGGCATGCTAGAATCGGCATCACTATTGAGTTCCTGATATCATGAGATGAATAAAGAAACCGGCTAAAGGAAATGTTGCATTAACTCGTTTGTTTATTGTGCACACTAAACAATTTGGTTTAAATAATATTTTCTTGTTTGTGCATTGTGCATTTTTAATTTAGATTCCGAGAAGACAACACTGAGTACTGCCATGAGTATAGACACGCTGGTCCAATGCAGTCCGGTTTAACTCCGAGGGAAGCTTCTGATAGACTTATATTGTTTCAGGTAATTTTTATAAACCGTTATATTCACTTGCATACTATTAATAATGTTTCATTAAAAGCTCGTATTACAACAGTATACATCGTATTATAACAGTATATACCTTATCCAAAACAATCCGTAACTGAATAGTTTTTCAAAGCATAGATTTGATGAATCAGCGAATTTCATATGTATAAAAAATGTGTTTATTACCAGAACCGTTTCGATGGCATGTGGCGTAAGCTGCAAACTTACCAAAATGGAGAGGAGTTGTTCGGTCTCCCTCACACGGAGTACCCAGAGCTTGCTCAGATAAGGAAAGAACTAAATCTTTTGCAAAAGCTGTACAAACTGTATAATGACGTTATAGATAGAGTGAGTAGCTACTACGACATACCTTGGGGTGAAGTCAACATCGAAGAGATCAACAATGAACTGATGGAATTCCAAAACAGATGCCGAAAGTTGCCTAAAGGGTATGTTTTGAAGGGAGATATTATACTATTTCGAAGGAAGTTTAATGGACCTATGAACCTTTTTTTCGAACGAAAGATAATTTTACATTTTTACAAGATTTTTATTTCGTTTCTTTTTCCATGCTTCGACGGTCACTAAAGGCGCTGAACATTCTGCCTCTATTGCAATTCACAGGTCGTAATGAAAACATTTATGAAACGTTAGAAAGTATTCTGAGCTTTTTTTTTTATCAAAAACGAGGCGTCGTGTTTAAAATTAACAGCATTATAATGCAAGATTTTTTATATTTTAACAGTCTTAAGGAATGGCCTGCATTCTTCGCTCTAAAAAAGACTATAGACGACTTCAACGACATGTGTCCTCTGCTCGAGCTGATGGCCAACAAGGCCATGAAACCGCGTCACTGGCAACGTATCATGGAAGTCACAAAGTACAACTTTGAACTAGACAACGAAGATTTTTGCCTGAAAAATATTCTGGAAGCACCACTTTTGCCTAATAAAGAGGATATTGAGGTTAGTATAAAATACGAGTAATACAATATTGAAAACCGCAGTCGGATAAGTACGAATATAATACATTTTTTTTTTAAAACGACGTTTATGTCGACCACCTGGATGACGTCTACATTTTTTCCAGTTTACCCAATCGGGTTAGTTATTTTGATTTAAAAACCAAACTACTGAACCGATTTCGATACTATTTATAAATGGACCACCTCTGAAGTATGGCCTACCAAACAAAAAAGCATCATCAATATCATAATTGGCAGAGTAATCGCGTAACATACATTAAAAATATTAAAGAATAAGAAAATATCCGAGGCAGAAGCAGAATCAATTTTCAATCAATGATTTTCAAGAAGTGTCAACCTAAATACAATTCGGTTGATCGTTACTTACATTAGTTTATAATCTAACACAGCCCCTTAAACTTATTTTGAGCCTTTAATTAAAAAGCCACGACTTATTAGGTCTAATCTAATTACAAACCCTTATTAGGTCTAATCTAATTACAAATCCTTAAGTATTTTACAAACTTCAAATGTTTTTCGACAGACAAAGGTTTTGTTGACACATCGGCTGTCATTATGTCTGTTGGCAAGAAAATCAATTTTACTAATCCATTTCCTTTCGCCTACCGGACAAAATGTTGGCTATATGCTTAGTCCTAGCATGGACTGATTTTTGATTGATTGGAAAATACTGTTTTCCGACAGTTTTAAAGTCGATTGATTGTCATTATACAGTACAATATCCACCATCTGGACACACACTCGCCTAAGAAAGTTTTGATAAACTTAGCTTGCTTTCACGCATCTGAGAGAGCCATATATTCAGCCTCAGGGCTGGACAACGCGACCGTTCGTTGTTTCTTTTCCAACAAGTAATCGATTTACCAATATTGAAAACATAGACTGTATAAGACCGTCCATCAATAATATTTGACCCCCAGTCTACATCCGCATATCCTGTCACTGCTAAACCACTCTTCTCGTAAAATATACAGTAGTCAATTGTACCTTTGATAGAAAGTAATACACGCTTAGCCGCTCTTCAGTGAATTTCAGTGAAACAGTTGTTAAACAGACTCAAAACACTTACAGCGTGACAGATATCTGGACGCGAACATACAGCTACGTACATACGGTATCCTCTCAGCTCATTATACTACAAAACTTAAAAATTTACTATTTAAAAAAACATAAGTACTGTTGTTTTCAAACGTCGGTTGAAAACAAGATGAAGAACTAGACAGTTTATTTTTTCAATAAAGCCATAGAAAACGGATGTCTTTGTTAGATAAAAAATATTTACCTATTAGCCGATTTTGAACTACATACAATTACAATTATAACTTACAATTACATAACCTTTATCTCGACCAACATTTGTTAAGTCTGTCCATCAAAAGGCTTTTTTGGCTGTCGCTACAGTAATGTATTATTTGTTTTCTTTTTAACCAGGATATTTGTATATCAGCTATGAAAGAGAAAGATATAGAAGCGAAGCTACGGCAAGTGACAAACGAATGGTCTGTTCACGAGTTGACGTTCCAGACATTCAATAATCGAGGAGAACTGCTATTGAGAGGTGATACCACGGCGGAGACTATTGGTCAGCTCGAAGACAGCCTCATGATCTTAGGATCTCTTCTTTCTAATCGGTCAGTAATATTAACTACAAATAATGGAAATTTATTGATCAACTAAGTTAAACGATTGACATAAGTAAAACGATCATACACACACATTTCGTTCCAATTTTTTTCAATCAATTCAATAAATCGATTCAATCAGTAAATGGTGCAAGTTTGGCGCAGTTCTTCTAATATTTATTCATAATTTAGTTTGGTATTTTATATAATGTGTGTACGGCTGAATTAAAATTTGTCTTTCAATATCATACAGGTATAACGCTCCGTTCAGAAAACAAATTCAACAATGGCTTTACGATCTACAAAGCACTAACGAGATCTTAGAGAGGTGGCTCCTCGTCCAGAACATGTGGGTTTACCTGGAGGCAGTGTTCGTTGGAGGCGACATCGCCAAACAACTTCCAAAAGAGGCTAAACGATTCTCGAAAATCGATAAGTCTTGGCAGAAGATCATGCAGAGGGCTCATGAGACTCCCGGGGTTGTTTCCTGCTGTGTCGGAGATGATTTATTGAGACAATTGCTTCCTCACCTACAAGAACAACTCGAACTATGTCAAAAGAGTCTCAGCGGTTATCTCGAAAGGAAAAGAACAATGTTTCCTAGATTTTTCTTCGTGTCTGACCCAGCGCTATTGGAAATTCTGGGCCAGGCATCCGATTCACACACGATACAAAACCATTTATTATCCATTTTTGATAACATACGCTATGTTAAATTTCATGATGTCGGTAAGAATTGTGTTCACTATCTCAAGAAAATAAAATTACCCTATGAAATAAGGTTAATATTAATAACCAATTATAATCTAGTTAGTATTTCAGTTGGTAAAATGCTATTCAAATAAGAAAAAGATCCGTCTGGAGATAAGTTGTGACGTCGCATCGCAACAGAAACTTCAACTTCAGTCGGATCGTAAAATAATAATTGTTTATTGTTATGACGTCATTTTTTGTTATTTATATTTAAGAGTCAAATGTTTTTTTAACAACCTGCTGTCATAGGTAAAGCCCGTTTTTTCTTGGTTGGTTTCAATAGACACCAATGACGTATATTGAAACCAATTTTGAAGCTATAGTTTACAGCAAGTAATAAAACCGTCGCAGCCCTTTTTTTATTAATAGACTGCAATGAAAAAGTAATCTATTGCATTGTAGGTATTTATATATTATATTGGTTTATTCTGAACCTGACCCGAAAATTTGACCCGGGAGCGAGTAAGGTTAGGAATAGCAAAAAGTGATTAAGTTTAATTCCGAACGTAACCCTATTCTTAACCTGTCCCGAAATGGTGTTTCTAACGTAACCCGAATCTAAAAAATTTGCTATATGTAATTTTTATTTTAATCTTTCTTCCGGTAACAAAATAAAACATTTTACTGAAGGAAAAAACTGTCGAAAAATCGTTCATGTATTATTCAACTATGTCTTATGGGTGAAAGATAAAAAGTGAAGGTATTTAAGAAGCTTTTAGATATTCAAATATTTTATGGACGTAATCTACGATGATATGAAGGGTAGAAACCCGAACGCCGCACGAAAATGGCACTGTCAAATCAAGGCACAATAGCGTAGTTAGTTAATTAGTTATAGTATTCACTTTATTCTTTTACTCAAATCCAAGCAAGGAAGTAATATTCTAATGGCCTTATATTTTTTTGTCATACAAACATGACGATCCAGACGGCATTCCGGATTTTTCAAAAAATTCAGTCGACATTAAATTGGGCACTTTAAAGAAAACGGTTGTCAATTCAAATTTTGAGCCAATGCCAAACATTTACAATGAATAGCTTAGCATAGCTACAATTTAATACACTGGTATGGACCTAATAAATAAAGTACCATTCCAAAGTATTAAATCGTCTCTACATTACAATAGAAACAAAACAGAGAACATCAAAAAAATTCATGTAATAAGTCCGAGGATGTGGAAATCCCACCAAAATTTGAAAATGTCTAGATAGTGGACACCGCGGCAGTGTCCGTATTTTGGTATTTGCAAGTCTATAAAAAGTAAAGTAAAGTATATAAAATTATTACATTCAATTAAGTTTTTATCATGCTAAGAATGATATTATATATATACTTATATGGTTTCATAGTTTCATGGTTTCATATATATGGTTTCAAGTAATGTCACTTGTTGGAAACCTAATTCGGAAAATGCACGCAAATTTCGGATTGGCCTTGTAGTAAAAGTCTTTCACCATGAGTACAGTACCTCCTTTTGGCTTAGTGAAACCATTCTGCGCAACCCTGTATTTAACAAATATAAGTGCACTGCTTGATTGATGCAGAGTTCTTATGCAGACTATCAAAACAGCAGCGCGAGTACCGTTCTCTGTCGCTAAAGTTGACGTGTCGGTATAGCAGATTTACTTAATAGGAGTATACCGATTTTTATCGAATTATACCGATTTATATGTCAAATACACGATTTAAATGTCAAATATGACGATCGTCAACAACGGTACTCACGCTGCAAAAACAAAAGGACAGGCGAACATTCATTATTATCTGCGCTTATTCTTTGTGTATTCATACACAAACTAAATATATATGCTTGTGTCTATGTTTACCTTTTGATAGCCTCTATAATCCAGCCAGCCATGTTTTTGTAAATACTGAGCTGTACGAGGCATGGAACTGATTGCTCTTGCTCGGGACATGGTATCCATTCCCACCATGAGAACATTCCAGGTTTTCTCTATAGTCTTTGGTTTTTTCGACTTCAATTTCTTACTTTGGTTTTTTCGACTTCAATTTCTTAACAAATACGTATACGTCTTCGTAAACTGTATGAGAATTTGTCTTCGACAGTGTGCTGTCACATCGCACCGTGATTATTTCTTGTATAAGCGCTACTTGTTTCCCGTTTTTGAATGGAGTCCACTTAGTGTAACTGTAAAATTAAACTTTACGTTTAGCTAACTTTGGTTAAGTTCGCATTTAAATAACAATGTTTATTATTCTATCTTGTTAGACTAAAAATAAGAGAGATAATTAATTAGACGCGGGTGATGACTAACGCTTTACGAAACACCTGTTAAGAGAGCTGCTCCTATAATCGAATAGAATAGCTGATCCTTCTCGCCTAAGCACAGCAGTCTTTGTCTCTCCTCTCTCCATAGGATAAGCTGTAGATGCCTGTCATCATCATGTACTAGTACTTGACAGTACATTTTATCTATATCTCCGGTGAGTAGGTACTTATACTGTCTAGCACGTAGCAAAATCGAAAATAAAGAATCCTGTACATTTGGCCCCACCATTAAGATATCGTTTAGAGCATATCCGGAAGTAGAAGAAGCCGACCCATCGAAGACGTCTCGAAACCGAGTAGACTCGCTTTCTTGTTTGAAAACAGCATGATGACATAAATAGTAACTCGGGCTTGACTTAAAATTATTATAAACGCCAGCTGATGTCAAGTGACCTAATGCGGTATACTCACGAATGAATTTTGTATATTCTATTTTTAAATCAGGATTTTGTTTAAGTCGTTTTTCTATATTTGTGAAACGCCGCCTGGCTAAATTGTAGGTATCGCCTAGGCAATCCGCATTTTCCTTCATAGGCAATTTCACACAAACCTACCTACCTGTCTCGTCCCTAATAGTGTTAGTACGAAAATGTTTTTCACACTCGTCTGGCGAGAACTGCAAAATAATAGCAAGAAGATTCAGTGTTTTCATAGGCGCCGCGAGGAGAACTTGAATTAGATAATTTATTCGAAATCGCACACTCTGACGCTCTTGAACAAAGAAGAAGTCGAAGAAGATAAAATGTTCTTGCAAAATCAAAGAGAGCCTGGGCGTCCGGGATGCTTAACGGACGTTGACAAAAATTTAGGTAAATTTGAACAAAGGGCCAGGCTGAGAAAACATGCAAAAAATAAAAAGAGACTAAAGCAAATGCCATCGAGACCTCATTGGAATCTGCTACTTTACAGAGTTTTGATACACATGAAGACATAGGTCCCACTAGGTGGACCGACGACATTGTAAAAGTCGCGGGCAACCGGTGGATGCAAATGGCAGGTTGTCGTACAGTGTGGCGGTCTAAGGGGGAGGCCTTCGTTCAGCAGTGGACGTCTCCGGGCTGATGATGATGAAGGCATAGAAGAACGATCTACAAGCTATAAAAAAACCTGGAAGAACCTCTGCTATCCATATCAATCCTCTCTGCTATCTCAATCTGTAAGCTTTTTAGCTACGTCAACAAGAAGTGGAAGAAAATATTTTATCATATCTAAATTAGTTGCAACTGTAGTCAGATGTCAACTAAGCATCGGAGATAGAATAGTAGTAGAAGAGTTTGGTCTTAGTTCTAACGATTACCCGATCAACAAATCTTCTATTCAACATTTTCGAACACAAATGAGAAAAGATAGAGCGAATCCTTTATATCAAATTTTCAGAATCACGTACGAAGTAGTTAATGTTCATTGGGATGGAAATTTTTTCGTGGTCAGGACGTACGAAGTTTAAAAAAAGAACGCCTGCCAATCATATGATGTGAAAGAACAACGAATTTCTTGCTGTGCTGGAGTTGGACAGCTCTTCCGGCAAAGATCAAGCGAAATCAGTATCAAATACGCTTCATGATTGGAACCTGAATGATAATGGTACAAAATAATGATGTGCTGTGATATGACAGCATTTAATATAAGTTGTATGTGATACGACGCTTGAACGGAGCTTGTGTGCTTTTAGAGCAAAAACTAGAAAGAGAGTTGTTACTCATTGAAACTTTATAGTAGTTTCCTTCAAGAAATCGTATCTTCATGGAAAGACAACGCGGCGTTTGGAAGCTAAAACAAAGGTTAAAAGCGGTTAATGAAACAGATGAAAGAGATGTTAAGCTTATGACAGATTTTCATGGCTTGGTTACCGCAGATAAAGAACAGAAGCAGTGTAGTGGTAAACGTTATTCGTCTATACCGATTCTAGTGATTTCCCAATTTCCACCGAGTTACGGGGAGTTAGCAAATCTTAGCCAGAATCTATTTCTTATAAAGTGATCGTCTGGTTTATATGTGAAAGTATGGTCTAGTAAATTCATTTAAAGTGATCGTCTGCTCTCAGAGTAGGCTTATTGTATTGTATTGACACGGATGCGGTTAAGATGGTGGTTCCTTTGTAAGGATCTGCATGTCTACTGACATTGATAATTAATAGTACACCTATAGTGATAGAACACCGCGGCTTATGCTCAATTGTGAAGTTATACATTCAGGCTTGTAGACCATAGAACAATATTAAAGAATAGAGTAATGGTCAGAGCAGGGAGCTCGTTGAGATGAGCAATGAGGAGATTTTAAGGTTTGGTACAAGTGACTGATTTGTGGTAACTTACACAATCGGCAACTGACATTCACTTGACTCACTCTGTTGCGAGACCTAAGATCCTTTAAAAAGGAGAGTACCTAGTACTGCTTTGGCGGACAGCAAGCCTGCGTGAGAACGCATTAAAACAGCAGCGCACCTTAGGGTGCGGGCTTTTCGTATGAATACGAACCATGGATTTAACAGAGGTCAGCGGCCGCTGACAGTGGCAGTGACAGTCCGCGATGTATTGCTGTGCATTACATCAAAGGGGAGGGCATGTGTATGCAACCAGAGCCACAGCAGAGTGTCAGGCTCGGGTGATTTATACTGGCGAGTCGGTATTCCCAACCTAAAGGTGTACTAACTAGAGACATAAAATAACTTGATGTGTTCTTGGAATATAGTGTATATTCCAGTTGATCACCACAATCGAATCCACGTCAATACACTACTTCAACAAGTAATACGCTCAATAGCCTGACACAGCATCTAAGCTACGTCTTCATTAGCCTGTCTAATTGACAATACATATTTACATATATATGTACACATTCATGTTTGTACATATGTGTATACATATTTACTATGTAAATATATAGCTCAAATTCGAATGAATTGAATTATCAGAAATAGTTCTGTCAGTAGGTGGAATGAGTCATATAATCACATCCCTAGTACATAGCCTACCTATCTGGGATCGAGGCTTATAGATAACAGAAGATAAAATCAAACAATAGGTTTTAGGGCAAGAAAATAAATTATATTTCCCAAAGATCAATAATCAACGAGTAATTACATAAGTGTGCTTGGACGCACTTGATCAGATCTAAATCAGTAGGTATAAGTTTATGTATTTCGCTTCAGATGTGAAACGTGAAAATACAGTAATTAAGTAAGTAAGTACCTTTCGTCTACTAGCGCACGTGCTTCTCAGAAAGCGAAAAGTACAAAGCGAAAACTGAGAAGGCGCCTAGATAAAGTAGTAAACGTAGAAGCTTACATTACTCGTGATTGCCCTTATAAATTTTATTCATTATTTAATCACAAGATTATTTATATTTGTCACTGTATCCTGAGAAGTTTGATCGGCATTTATTCAATTACTTTTATTATTAATGATAATCATTTATGTCATTTTATACACATTAATTCCTTGTTAAGGGAATAATAAATGATACTAGTTCAGTTGCGAGTGAATTGAACGGCACGGATAACCGTGACAGTACTATCTATGCGTACACAATATACTTATGTATTCGCGCTCAGGAGATACAGTAGTTTTGGCAGATTGACTTAAATAGACAATAACTTTTGCATAGATGGATAGGTACATTTATAGAAAATACAATTCCTTCGATTGATCCAAAAATCACACTGATAATACTTTATCCACATTTGTTGATAAGATCCAGACCTTACAGGTCAGGATAGCAAAGTGTTAATTGATATTAACATGATTTATAATCAGTGATGAGATACTCTTTATAATGATCAAAGTTATGATTATTCACAGTTGCAAATGGATCAATCGTTTTGGACGATACAGTGTACTTAGCTGTTTATACAGTGACCTGGAACCCTCAGTGTGCACTTCCATGATTTTAAACTGTTTTGCACAATTGATTTAACATTTTGATCTGAGTGACTTCATGACACAATCACAATGAATAGTCTGAGTACAGACTTTTTAGCCACCAAAGTGGTCCACGACCATCCTTTATAATCCTGAAAACTTGAGTGAAGCCTAGGGACGCAAAAATGCTAAACGAGCCCCTCTTTCTTGATGATGAAACCACGCCTTTTCCTTCGGTTAAGGGAAGCTCGTGGGAGCTTCTGATTGGCTGGAAAAACGGCGTCGCTTGCGCAAAGCCACCCCCGCGTTGGTCTAGTGAAACGGCAATAGGTCTCAGCCGACAGCCAGAGCGAGATGGACGATGGCACCTCCGATGCGTAACCATGGAACATGACAAATATACAGTTATCTCCTAGAACAATTTGTGACTAAGCCTCCTGTAATAAATGTACTGTTGTTAAGTAGTCTGAGTATTCAGCTTTCCGTTAACTTCCGTTGTCAAGGTACAAACATGACATAACCATGTCTCATCATGTCTAATCATGAATTATTACTAACCGTGATTATTTACATGACTAAAATAATCACAGTCAGTGCAATCATATGATAACTCAGACAGATACATTCCATTCTCACAGCCCGAAATAGACATCTGGTAGCATTTAACGATTTCCAAGAACGTGCAGCAAAACTCTTCTTCCGAGCCATAAACGCTCTTTGTTCTAAATATTGGTAGAAATCCTGCTTTAAAACGACATATATTATATGTGCCAGAGCTTTGTCAACTTTGAGCTTTATGGATACAAGAATGCGGTTAGTTTTGCTTATCTATTCAAAGTTTGTGATTTCTAAACTTTCCATTGAGATAACACGTGTGAGTTATAGCGACGCTTTGAGTGTTTGCGTTCGCAGAACCCAAAAAAAAAAACATAGGTACCTGAGGCAGGGTCACTTGCCACTACAGCAGTTCTTATTACGTTGTGTGCAAATTTTATAAGAACATATAAAATTTTACCCAGTCTGTAAAAAAGAGACATTGAAGAGGAAATATCCAAATAAATATATGTACAAATTATATATTTTTTGAAAATTACATGTAAAGCATTATAATATGCATCTATGTTTTCACAAATATTGATCTAACAAAATGATTTTAAGTGATCATCTACAACTACATATAAAAGACACTATAAGCAGCAATTTTCTTAAACTTTAAGGCCTCGTCGGCACGGGTTAAAATTTACGTAGGAATTTGAAATTCTGTATTTGGGTAACTAGTAGGCTAATAAACACAACACCGGGGTATACGTTTCAAAAACTTAAAAAAAAATATTCGCCCATATAAGGGACACCCTAGTGTATATGTATGTATGTATTTCATGTAAAACCGGAAAAAAAAAACGCTCGGTGGTCCAGGTACTTTGTACTTAATTTAAAGAAAAACTTTGCACTTTGAGTCAGTTCAGATCCGCACTACACTGCACTCGTCACCCTGAGATATTAGGTGTAGACAATACAGTTGACAGCCTGATAGCTCAGTTGGTACCATGTCTGCCTTCAGAGCTGTAGGGCGTGGGTTCGATCCCCACCCAGGACAAAAATGTTTGTGACGTACATCGATGTTTGTTCTGTGTCTGAGTGTAGTATGTATTATAAGTAAGTATTTACGAAAAAAATATTGTATATAAGTATTCTATCAGCTATCTGGTTTCCATAATACAAGCTTTGCTTAGTATGGGGCTAGATGGCGCTGTGTGTAATAAATGTCCCCCCAATATCAAAAAAAACTAAATTATTTATTTAAGGCAAAAAGGATTAACAACAATCACATTGAACACGGAAATTAACACATAAAAATAAAAATAAATTGTTATACCATGTCAAATATCTTCATGCCCAGCAAAACCAAGTAGTAATATCTGAATCTAATTTCTCTGGTAACATTACCCTTCAAATAAAAACAGTAATGCTTGCACACTACCGCTTGTTGGTTGAATAGCTGGCAAATAACTAAATAAACCCAGAATATCATGACCTTGTATGAGATTGTAGGTTTGCAAAATCATTGGAAATTAGATCCAAATAAGTCAGGGCAAAAATCCAAAACAGAACACACTGAACTGAAGGACGGAACAAATTACGCACTAGTGTTAATTATTTTGAAATAGTAAAATTATACAAACCTGCGCAGTAAGTAGGATAGTAAGTCAGGCCGTATTCTGCTGTTGTCAGTTTCCATTTCGACCCGTCTGATCGATATGCCTGTGCATGTTCCAGCACCTGACACGCTATCAGTACTTTAGCTCCCCACGGAGACAACTCCTGCGCCAGGAACCTCCTCATTTCTCTAGCGTTCACTACTATATCGTCGTCTGCTTTCAAAACATATTTGGCCAAAGGACAATGATGTGAAACCCATTTTAGTCCCATCACATGTCATGTTTTGATACGCATCTATAATAAAGCTACCTTGTACTATGTCTCCAAAGATGCTGTTCTCATGTTGAATTTTCTTTTTCCCCATGTGTTTCGAATAACCACACGGTTCTCGAAGTTTACTGGGTTCGAAGCCACTATAATTACCAGTAATAGGCCTCCTGCGTAGTCTTTGCAAGGCTGAGGGTTGATTTTGAAAGTAAACTTCTTGATATCTATAAGCTTATTGTATACATCATTCGTTTTGACCTTTGTGGTATTGTAAGGCCCTAGAAGATTGAATTTAGGGTCTTTAATGCGCTCAAAGGTAGGTTTAGAGCTATAGAAGACGTCGTACATTAGCATAATAGAGAAGGAAATAAGTAAATACGTGTGAATGTTACCCATTTCTACTTTTTCGTTACGCTGTCCTTGCATTAACGGTATAAACCACTTTTAATAAAACTAAATAGTAATACTACTATGTACTTAAAATTATCATGTCTGCCGCTTTAACAATTCGGTACTTATAGTACAAAATAAAATAGAAATATCAGAGAGAAATACAAAACAAGAAATGAATGAAATTATTATTTTGTTTGTTTACTTTCCCATCTGACAATGACACTTCTCTGAAACTTATTTTTTTCTTCTTGCCCCAGTATTCGTGGATTTTGGCTCCGCGCGATGAGCGCATTTGCCATTTTCAAGGGCGAATTTACTGTTTTAAATAAGGCCTAAAAGAGTTTTGAAAACCACACGAAAAGTCATGTTTCATCTCATTATATCACTTACCCACACTCGTGCATGTAATTCAACACTCAATGAATAGAACACCACCAGTTTTATTCATTATTTCGTGAAAAAACACAAGTTTAAGAAAAATATATAAAATGCAGCGACATGATTTTTCCGTGTTCCCAGCCTAACAAAACTCGCATTTGTTCTACAGTAGACCTAGACCTTATAAAAAAAATACGCTAGAGGCATTATCCAGTAAGAAAAGTGGGGAATATATTCGTATGGAGAATCGCTGACCAGATGATACAATATAATTTTAACGGTAGCACTATTAGTAGCCTCATTTCTTTTGTAGTGGTTTTAAGTCAAGTTACTTATAGGCTCCGGGCTTATAGGACTCAGGCCTTGGAGGATCTAGCTCTCTCTCTCGTATATAGATAATCAAAGACTCAGGCTGGCTACTTTTTCTTATGGCTTCTGCCCCTTTTAATTAGGATCAACTTTGCCAGGAACAGAATCACTGCGTACTTTGTTTATTTGCCAGCGTCAAATACCTAGTTATACTTACTACTTGAGTAATCTATACATATAATAAAACTGTAACGAGGCGGTTACTGTACATTGAAGATATATTTATAAATCAATTTTTTTAGGAGTGTATGAGAGCAACAGAACCTAAAAATACAGTTTTTAAAAAAATTGTCTGTCTGTCTTTCTGTCCGTCCGGGATAAACTCAGAAACTACGGCACGAATTTAAATGCAGTTTCTTGAAATATGATCTATGAAGTCCAGCGCTTCACATAGGCTATGTTTTATCAAAATCGGCCCAGGAATATAGAAGCTATGACACAATTTATGAAAAAATATAGGAGTCCACTATAACTTGAACTCCTGAGATATCGAGCCCCTAAGGTCTGAGGATCAGCTTATACTGGTTAACATTTATCTTGAGAGTTGGAGTAAGGAAGATAAATGGATTAACATGCGATTTTCTAAAAATGTTCTGTGGTGTCCTAAGCTACTTAACACCACACAGCATAGTAGGTAGGCCTCCTCCTAGGTGGACCGACGACTTGGTAAAAGTCGCGAACAACCGGTGGATGCAAATGGCAGGTTGTCGTACAGAGTGGCGGTCTAAGGCCTTCGTTCAACAGTGGACGTCTACGAGCTGATGATGATTGAAGCCGCGGGCAACCGATGGTAGCAAATGGAAGGGTATCGTACAGAGTGGCGGTCTAAGGGGGTTCACCAGTGGTCACTTCGTTCACCAGTGGGTGTCTACGGGCTGATGATGTTATATCTATATAATTATAATATAAAGAAGCTAAAGCCTTATAGACAATCAGTGGACGTTTCTTGGCTGATGATGATGATGATAATTTATAATTGTTACTCTAATCAAAAACATTATGACCAATTTTATTTACAGAGACTGTAAATAGAGATGATATCTTTAGTTCAAACATACGTGAACATATCAATTCCAGTAATAATGACATAATAGTGTCGAATTGGTAACCTCCCTTTTTTTGAAGTCGGTTAAAATTTGGTTTTTGCCCCCTTGCGAAGCCAGGGCGGGTCAGCTAGTTTGATATAATAATATATTATCATGGATCCGAATCAATCGGAGATTGTCATTAGTAATTTTATATCGTTATCAAAATCAATGTTGTCGAACAACTCTAAGACAAAGTCAAGACACGGTCAAGCCCAAGACATGCCCCATTAAAATGAAGTACTTACCTATAGTTTAAAATAAGGGAAAATACATTTCTCATGCACCAAGCTAACGTCTCGCTCGTCTCGTCACTCAATACGTGATACTCGTAATCTATACTTGCTGACACAATTTATTTTGGTTGGCAATTAGATTATTTATTTTTTGTTTTTGAAAATCAAGTTGATAATGTGATATTTTAATGATAAAATAAAAAAACTTAAATAACATAGTCTAATTGAAAGCAAATGAAATGACCACTTCTGGAAATGACCACTTTTTGAAATGACCACTTATTGAAATTACAATTTCTTAAAATAATAGGCACCACAACCACACACTGTTGCATGTGCGAGTAATAGGTATTTTGGATGTTTGTAGACCTACGGAAAAACAATTGACATTCGAAAAACAAATGATACCACTTTTGAGTTTCACCAGCTGGATACACGCGTGTCCAGCCCCTCAAATACACTTAGTGAATAACCCGAAAAAATAGGTTTACGCGATTTTCGACTTTATTGACATTAATCGGAAAACCTTCATTTTAGACTCTGTAGTGACCAGTGGACTAAGAGTATAACAGAAAATAAGTAAAAAAAATATATGACAATAAGGTCGAAAATCGCGTAAACCAATTTAATCGTTAAGACGGTTTTTTGCTACTTTTTTTTTTGGTTTTTCTTTTGTTTATCGAATGTCAAAAAAGACTTTTTAAACTTTTTTTTGTTTATCGAATGTCAATTGTTTGTAATTTGAAATTTTAGTAATTTTTATTTGTGGTCCAAAACCGTCGAAACGTACGAGACACTGGTCTGCGTGATTTACTATAATGGACTTGCTTGAAAATTCTAGCGTGTCCAGATGACGAAATAATAACTGATACCAATTTTGAGTTTCACCAACTGAACACACGCGCGTCCAGCCCCTCGCGTCCAGTTGGTGAATAACCCTATCTTTTCGACTTTCTTTTGTTTTTCGAATGTAATTTTTTTTACCGCGGGTCTACAATTAATCAGAATCTAAAACCGCCGAAACTAAAGAAAGAGCTACATTGAATTCGGGTTATGTTAGGAACACCATTTCGGGTCAGGTTAAGAAGAGGGTTACGTTCGGAATGAAAATTAATAACTTTTTGCTTTTCCTAACCTAACTGGCTCCAGGGGCTCCGTATCGAAAGAACTATCAGGGTAAATGACGATGTTTGCAGAACGTCGGTTCGTGAAAACGTCTAATTGGTGACAATGTCTTGAGTGGCCAAAAGGAAATACTAGTAAAACGTCCAAAATGTGAAGACGTCCATTATACAAAAGGTCAGGGATAGGCAGTAACAAAACAAAATAGTAAACATATATTTACTAACTAAAATAAGAGACCAAAAAAAAAAAACTTCTAATAATGACATATAAACAACAACAAAAAAAAATAGAGAAGAAGAAAAAGAATTTTTTTTTTCTTCTATCAAAGAAATAAAAAAGTTTTTAAAGAATAACATCAAATTTATGTTCTTCTTATCGTTACTAGTATCTATCTATGGGTCTTCTCTCTTCTTTGTTTTAGTCCTTACAAATTAGTCTCCAAAGAGAATCCGTTTTATATGAGACAGTCGTTGTAAAAATACAAACGGTGTGATCTCTTGGTTGTTTAGTTTATCAGTTTCTCTCTTATATTTTTTGTCGAAAAATATATCTTTTTTTTTACGTGCACGACCATCAAAATCCTAATTAAATTCTTTTTACCGAATGATTATTACATTTTGGAAAATACACGTCTCTTGACAACTGTACTTCACATTTTGGACAGTATAAATTATACATTATTTTTAAATACATTTTTAATAAAAAGTATAATTATTTTATTAAATTTAATCACATTTTAGACGTTTTACTAGTAAGTCGTTTTGCCACTTAAGACATTTGTAGACGTTTTCACGTGCCGACGTTCTGCAAACATCGTCTATTACCCTGATAGTCCTTCCGATACGGAGCCTTTTTATTAGTGGTATTAATTTATGGTAGCTGCTAGCATATTTTTTTTAAATTTTGTTATGGTTTAAATTGATAATAACTTCTTTTAATTTACTGTTATGTGACTCGTACCGGTTCAGGTAACCTACAAATAATCATCATCAGCCCGAAGACGTCCACTGCTGAACGAAGGCATTCCCCTTAGACCGGCACACAGTACGACATCCTGTAATATGCATCCACCGGTCCCCGCGACTTTTACAATGTCGTCGGTCCACCTAGTGGGGGGCCTACCTACGCTGCGTATTCCGGTTCGCGGCAAATAATTCTTGTTTCATATTTCAGAGTATAATAAAATGATAGCTATAGTGTCTTCCGAAGGAGAAGAGATTAAACTAGAGCGACCTGTGCGTGCCGAGGGCTCAGTAGAAACGTGGCTGACTTCTCTCCTACAATCGGCGCAGGGCAGTCTGCACTCAATAATTCGGAACGCTGTAGCTGTTCTGAACGACCCCACGTTCAATCTTCTATTATTTTTAGATAAAATGCCTGCTCAGGTAAATATAATCATAAAGCTAAACTTTCCTAAAATGAAAACAGATGAACCATCATGTCACTATTTCCTCGTCATGTTAAAACGTATGTGAATTTTTAGATTGGTCTACTAGGTATTCAGATAATATGGACGAGAGACGCCGAGTTGGCGCTAATGCAAGCTCGCCAAGATAAAAAGATCATGATGGAAACGAACAATAAGTTTTTGGAGCTTTTGAACACATTGATCGATCAGACCACTAGAGACCTTACCAAGATAGAAAGGATTAAATTCGAAACATTGATCACAATACACGTACATCAACGAGATATTTTCGATATGCTGGTAAGTATTTTCATACCCAGTTATTTCGAATTTCTTAAACACCGCCCTATGCCTGTCCGGTGTATAATTCTTCGTTCTCATAGTAAATTTGATACGGAAACTTGAACACCAAGTTTTCACACGCACACAAACTTACACTATTATCGTGAATCCTTAAATTGACCCTTTAGATGAATACGAATAAGGAAACTGGCGAATTATGAAAACTGATAACTCACAAAGTTAATCTAGAAGAATATATTCCTTCACTTGGGTAATTTAAATGAAGTTTATGTTGTTTCACGAACTAACATTAAGTAAATATGTATCAAATCATTTGTGGTTTCAGGTTCGACTAAACGTTCGTTCAGCGATGGATTTCGAATGGTTGAAACAATGTCGGTTTTATTTCAAGGAAGACGCCGATAAGACATGGATCTCTGTTACCGATGTTACTTTTACATACCAAAACGAATATCTCGGATGTACTGAACGATTGGTGATTACGCCACTCACAGACAGGTCTGTAGTTCTAAAGTATTTGTATTGTTTTATCTAAAGTATTTGTATTGTTTTATAAAAGCACATACGTTTGCCCTGTATCTAATAAAGAATACTAAACTAAGTATGTACTTCTGTGTCTTTTACGGATCAGCAAATGAAATACCAAACATACTTTTTGTAACAAGAGATACCTAATAAATGACCACCATAAATTAAAACCATGCTTAGTGAGAAAATTATATCTATTATTTGGCTCAGCATTCATAATTCAGTCTATCAACACTTTGTCTACACAATGTAACATAAAATGTAACGCAAATTTGTAACATTTCCTTTCGAGGGATTTCGGTTTGCGATTCTCCATTCCCCTATTTTATTCCTGGATAAATTCCTCTAGAGCCTTTTCTTTAATAAAATCTAGGCCTACTGTAAAAATGTCTCAGTCATTTTATGTTTTCAGCAAGTAACTGTTAAAAAAAACTTAACCATTTAAAAATCTTCATAGTGTTTTTTTGGAGGATTATATTTTATTTAAAAAAAGGATTGAACTATCACCGCTAGATACCACTATCCCGGAGACTGATTACTTTTGCTACCCATACATTTACACTTCGAATGTAAATTGTACACACGGGTGAAACAGTGTGCAGCTAGTTAGTTTTAAGAAATTTAGAAATTCCTTTGATGGTGAGCATTCAGGTTGCCCTACACTCAAGCACGGATCAGTGTTACCAACTTTACCAATAACGGAACGGATTATGCGCAATAATCGAGGAAAGGGATGAACGGGGTGTAAGGTACCAGGAACGCAGAATTCGGAAGAATTCAACTTCAGGAGTTTAGTCTATTCTGAGCGGTATCTATGAATACATAGACATAAACGGAGTGCAAGGTACCAGGAGAGCATAATTTTACAAGAAGCCAATTTTAAACGATATTTATTTGTTATTTGTTTCTAAGAAGTATATTATAAACAATGTAAATCGCTCTGATTTCACTACCCAATCATTGTTGAATAACAAACAAACCGATTACAAGGCAGAGGCACTTAGCAATTAGCGCGCTGTTGGCAAGCACCTTGCACTTTACGTTGCAGCTTTGCCGTCCACGTACCAGGAGAGCAGAATTCGTAACATGAAAACTTGAAAATAACTACGCAGGAACAATTAAAACTGATATTTAGGAAGAAAAGGATATTTTTTTCACAAAAGTAGTTAGGTTGCAATGTGATTTAATTACCTTAGATTTCGCTCTATTCAGTGTCTTTCGCTCCTAGTAATATTTATCACCGAAATGATAAAAACTGACATTTAAAAAACAAATTCCGACCCAATATATTGTAAAATGATGTCTAATAGAGGACTATGATAGGCTGATTATGATAATTATGATGATTAAAGCAAACTTTGGATGGACAGGACTGAAGCATTTAATATTTAGTCGGTGGTGTACATAATTGTGTGAATCACCTGAGTGATTTCACCCAGGTGAACAAAGTGGAAATTAAAGTCTCTTCATTTCACCTCGGACTCATTTCACCTCGGACTCATTTCACCTCGGACTCATTGCACCTAGGTGATATCACCTGGGTGATTTGTTTCGACATTATTGGTGTCCTTTGTTCACCTTGGAATTAAAGCACCCAGGTGAACAGGGGCGACTTTTTCTATTAATCTTGTGGGATTTAATCACCCACATACAACATGTATTAAAACTTTCAAATCAAAGCCAACTTAACTTTTAAATCAGATTTATGTAAATTAAAAGTGTATACAAGTAAAAACAAATACAAAAACGGTAAGTATGAGTAACAACGTATGAGGGTAGCTGCAGGCTCTGATAAACTGCAGCTATATAACTAATAACTGTAAGTAATAATAACTGTATTACTAAAATATACTACTTATTAAAAAAAATATGTAAATATATATATATTTTTTATTGTAAGTAGTTTATAGTTAGTTTAAATATGTATTTTAAGTATTGTATATATGTAACTATAATGTAATTGTAAATTTAAAATGTTGTGAAATGGTTTGATTGTAAATGTGAGGAATGGTATTACAATCCAAATTATTTATTCTTTCCTTGCATTCGTTTATTTTCTCCTTGACAATATTGCTTGAAAATTTTTGAATGTTTTCAGGGCTATGAGCAACTTCTTTTGTAATGTGGTTATCCTTAAATTATACAACATAATTTGAGTCACAAAATGTTTAATAGTATAAAGTCCATTTACATGTTTATTGGGTTATTAGATCTACGTATGAACAATCCAGTCTTTATGTTTTTGCAATAGAAAAAGACAGACAAGACAGAGAAATTTAAGTACTGGTTAAGTAATGTTTTTAAGTAAGTAAGGCCGTATTTACTTAATAATGATTTAAGAAATAGTAGGTATTCAATACACTTACCTGGATAGTCACAGATCCCGTACAACCTTTCTTTACTTGATGACAACATTTCCACCACACACACCCACCACATCCACATTCCCCACATCCACCATCCATTTCAATCTCCACATTTATATGCATTCTTTTTATAATATTCATAACCGTTGTATAATAGATTTTTACCACGGCCCATGCTTATAATAAGTAGTAAAATCGTTCATTTTTCCAAACAAACAGGAACAAAGAAGTGTTATAAGTACTTAAATAAAAGTGCAAGAGAAAAAACAATTGTTTCCTTCTGACAAGCAATACTTAGAAATATATTTGACAAGCAATAGACAGCAATAGTTGGCTTCTTAACAGAACTATTTTATTGATATTAACATAAATATTTAATCACAACGAGTGCTCATCATATCGCTATTGCATTACGGAGAAAGACAAAAATACAATATAAAAAAAAAAAAAAAAAAAATATAAAACTAAAATATAAATAATTACAAAAAACTGATTTAAAAGTTAAGTTGGGTTTCATTTGAAATTTTTAATACATGTTGTATGTGTGGATGATTAAATTCCACAAGAATAATAAAAAAGTCGCCCTGTTCACCTGGGTGCTTTAATTCCAAGGTGAACAAAGGACACCAATAATGTCGAAACTTATAACCCAGGTGATAGCAATAAGTCCAAGGTGAAATAAAGAGAGTATAATTTCCACTTTGTTCATGCACCCAGGTGAACAAAGTGGAAACCAATGTTTTGACTATGTTTTGTTTTGTGTATCAATTTAAAAATTCAATAAAATAATAGATAGGAGACTTTAGTGTCTCAAAGTTTATTATGGTGGTCATAATATTTGTTCCCGTTATCTATTCTGAGAGGTATCAATAAATAAGTAGATAAACGGGTGTATGTTACCAGGAGCGCAGAATGTGATAAGAAGTAGGTAAACGTGAAACGAACGTTATCAATTCTGAGGCCAGCTGCACACGCGCAATATTGTTGGCAAATATTGACGATGCAATAATGACAATTATATTAGACACTAAAAGGCTTCGCATATGACACAATAAGTGAGTTAATATATTATATCAATGAAAATTGAAAATTGCGGGAAAACCGCGTGACAAAGATCGGAGTTTACCGTAACATCTGATGTTTAGTCATATTTTTAGTAAATATATTACTCCTAAATACTATATTGGTGGTATTTTTTATACACCCATGACCCGTCAGCTTGTCGTCATCAGTTGTAGTAGTCGTAGTCGTCAGTTGGTTTTCCCACAAATTTCTTGCTTAGATGCGAATGCCAGTTTTCAGCAGTGTTCGTCGTACGAACACGACGAACACGTCGACGACGACGACGACGACGTTCGTTCGTCTTTTGAAGAAATTATCTCGCAGCTAAAACTTCATATATACCTCCATTTTTTTTTCGGGTTGTCTAACGCCGGCATTCTTTTTTGACCAGCCTTGGTTGATAAGATTGGTTGGTAGTAATGGTAATGTTAAGAATCCCCTGGGATATATATTTCATATGAAGATACGAGTATTTGGAAGCGGGCGAATTTCTTCCGTCCGCGGACGAAATCGCGGGCGCTCTCTAGTATATTTATATATTTTGTCGTAGCCGCGCGTTAGGAGCGCCGCGTTCATGTAATGTTAGCTCCCAAAACATAGACAACATCAACAATCAGAGGTCTTTATATATTTCATATGAAGATACGAGTATTTGGAAGCGGGCGAATTTCTTCCGTCCGCGGACGAAATCGCGGGCGCTCTCTAGTATATTTATATATTTTGTCGTAGCCGCGCGTTAGGAGCGCCGCGTTCATGTAATGTTAGCTCCCAAAACATAGACAACATCAACAATCAGAGGTCTTTTACTGTCCAGTATTATGACAATAAAACTGCATCGTCAATATTTTGCAAATAATTATTGCGTGTGTGGAGTCAGACTCAAATGTTATCTATCCCATGTATTGCCCTTTGACCGGGGCGGGGTCCCACATCACACATATGATGCGCTTTCACTAGGTTTCTGCAGATCGAGCGAGATGCCTGCACTCTAGAATAAACAATATGAATGCATCCTCTTACTTACTTGTGTGGTTAAATATAATCGCATCTGGGGCTCGATTTTTGAATCATTCATATGTTTTTACATAAAGTCGGTCATATTTGTATGAGAAAAGTCGCTGCCCAGCCCCGATAGCTCCACCCCGTGCTATCGTGGACGTTTTCGAGTAACATTTCCTGTCTCCCTCTGGGTAGACAGGTGGCGCCCTTTTTCCCTCTGTTTTAATTGTTCATGAAAGTTATAGCACGTTTGCTAGCAGGGTTAATTTATATTCAAGTACTTTCTAACCACGTTGAGTACGTAGGCATTAAGTATGATTGTCTATGTAAGCGATAGCTCTTAATAAACCTAACTAAGAACCTTTTTAGCACCTATGATAAGCTTACTAAAGGCCTAGCTTAAGCTTATCTGAAGGAGATTGTAATCCGTGTATGTAATAAGCAATACTGTGCTGTTGAGTTTAAATATAGCGCTGCACTCTCATACTTTTCTTTTCTAATCTGCCGGTTAGGTAGGAAAAAGAAAAAAAAGAGTAGCAACATTCGCTGGCTTTATGGTTCTCTCTGTATAATGTTTAAGAAATCAATGACCTTTAATCACCCTAGCTTTAAGGAAAATGTACACTCGATATAAAGGTCCTATTAAGTCTCATTAAAGACGCAAAATAAAAATAAAAAATAAAAATATGTACAATCGTAACTAATGTAAAAATATGTAAAATTTATAAACGGTTTTTATGAATTTGTGTTTTTCCAAAAAATATATTTGTATCTATAAGATGTGAGAAGGGAACTAACGTTTTTGTAATCTTTCTATAAATTATTTAAAAGAAGAGAAAAAAATACCAAAGCACCTTTATTTATTATTTTACACATTACAAAATTTTTATATCATTCATTTTTTCCAAATTTAACAAAAAAAAATACTCACTTATATATAATATAGGTTGTCACGAAATAACGCTCTTAGTTTTGAAAAAATATTTATATTATGCTTGTAATAAATTTTAAAATGGGTCTGCTTCTGAACTGAATCAATAAAATCAACAAAATCTACAATGCCTTCCCCGCGTTTGCCCCAAGAAATCAGCCCGCCCCATATCCGCCCACATCAGATACCTCAAGGACATTAGCTCTATGCGGGGCCTTACGGATTTATAATTTGATTTCATTCCCATTAAGCATTTATAACTTCTTTAGAATAATAACAATTGTTAACCAAGAATCTAAATTACGTAAGTTTATTAAGATGCGCCTGATTATGCAATTACAAACATTAAAGAAAGTTTCAGTGGGTCCTAAACTAGCTAAGACTTGTATTTTGGGTGCCCTATGAACTTGCAAGCTGAGATTTTCTTTTTAAGAGTTTTATTCGATAAATTCGGCGTTTAATATATTTATTATTATTTATTTATTTTAGCCATATTTGTCCCACTGCAGGACAACGGCCTTCCGGCCGTTTTTCCCTCTTTCCATTTCTCGCGGCCGAATGCTTTAGTGGTCTGGCCGTCGCAGTGGGCATCAAGTTCGTCCCGCAATCTCTTTTTGCGCCTGCCGAGCCTACCTTTTGGCCTTTGGTATCCACATTGTGGTGGCTTTGGCCCACATATCTTCAGACATGCGGCAGATAATATAATTTATTGACGCCTAAATTGTCGAATCGAATTTATCGTTTAAATGAGAGCTTGAACTTTGGAAGAGCATCTAATATTTATAGTGTATTGTTTCCACAGATGCTATATAACTCTAGCCCAAGCCTTGGCCATGAGTATGGGTGGTGCACCGTGCGGACCCGCTGGCACGGGCAAAACTGAGACTGTCAAAGACATGGGCAAGACTCTGGCCAAATACGTGGTAGTTTTCAACTGCTCCGATCAGATGGACTACAGGTGATAGCGAAAATCTATAAATCAAGAACACTTGTATGGGTGGTTATCGAAAAAGTATTCCGATTATTTCCGGTGTCGAATTACTTAGACCTTTCGGTAGCCATCTATGCTATGAACCTTGACAGTTTTCTTAACCGAACATTATCATTTGTTCAAGTGTTGTAGCTATTCTATAGAAGATAATATAATTTATTGGTAGTGTTCAAAAATATTTTGGATCTAAATCATTAATTCATATAAAAGCATTGGGAGTTTTATTGCCACCTTGATAAATTATGGTGGCGCCAAAAGTCACCCACCCAAACGTTAAGTTTGAATATTATAAACAACAGAGCGGCCATCAGCTCGTAATTAATGTTCACCATAATAACGCATTACTCGCAGCACACACCTGCAGATACATTTTCTTGAGCGCTACCTTCTTAATTTTGCTTGTGGAAAAATAATTTTAGAGGACTCGGACGAATTTACAAAGGCCTGGCTCAGTCCGGCTCGTGGGGCTGTTTTGACGAGTTCAACCGCATCGAGCTGCCTGTGCTGTCGGTGGCCGCACAACAGGTAGCCGTCGTGCTCGCTGCCAAGAAAGAAAAGAAGAAGAACTTCATTTTTACTGACGGAGACACATCCGACATGTGCCCTGAGTTTGGAATATTTATCACCATGGTAACATTTTTGATGCTTCAGTTTTATATTTTTGCCAAAGGTGTAGTCAAAAGTCATTATAATTCGTCGTATAATGTGTAAAGCTGCATATGGACCTGGGTATGTCTCAAAACTGCGAAGGACGGGTAGTAGTGTCCTCTCAGCTAACGGTGCTGAACATTCTGCGATCCTCAAGCAGCCTGCCAAGAGCGGGAATTATGGCAACCCCTCCCTATTAAGGGGGAGGCCTTCAGCCAGCAGTGGCCGACTTCTGGTTGGCGAGTGAATAGGGGAATGTCGTAGAATCTTAGCATCATTTAGATTAGTGGGTAAAGCCAGATTACTTTTTTTATAAATGGCACGCCTAATATTGGAATTTATATACTTAATACAATGAGGTGCATAAAATTGAGGATTACATTAGAGAACTAGAACCCGGTTAACCTTTTTAGAACCCTGGTTACGCAGGCCGCAAAGAACTCCCGGAGAACCTAAAGATTCAGTTCCGCACCGTTGCTATGATGGTACCAGACCGGCAGATCATCATCAGAGTCAAGCTAGCTTCGTGCGGCTTCCTTGAGAATATTACGCTCGCAAGAAAATTCTACACCCTTTATAAACTTTGCGAAGAGCAACTTACAAAACAGGTAAACAGTTTTTTCTTGCAACAGTAGTTTTCGAATTTTAATGTTAATCTTCCTTCTACACGTTCTATGGCAATTTTTTCTTATTACCCCACGGCTGTTAATCCTATAGAAGGATGGTCTGTTTACTAATTATGTTTGTTTGTTATTTTATATACTTAATGCCGACCACGTTTCCGGCAACAAAAATAATGCCACAGAATATTGCAGTCACCTTCGAAATAATATATTTTAAATATAATTATACTATATTAATTATAATTATACTCATATTAAATATATTACTCGGATGTATATACTTAACCACACGATTATACCTACACATAATTTTTGTACTTTGGTGTGGAAGTAATTTTTTAACTATCCTAATTCAGTAATTAGTTGTGGCTTAGTAAATCACCCTGACACAGTGTTTGCTTATGCGATTATAGTGTGTAGGTAGTGCTTGTGTACTAGTATTTCAGTACCATACGTTGTTTCAGGTGCACTACGACTTTGGTCTGCGTAACATCCTCTCCGTCCTTCGCACATTAGGCGCCGTAAAGCGAGTCAACTCGAAAGACAACGAGAGCACCATCGTGATGAGAGTCTTGCGAGACATGAACCTCTCAAAGCTTATCGACGAGGACGAGCCACTTTTCATATCGCTGGTGGCAGATCTCTTTCCAAACCAGGCTTTGGAGAAGACAACGTACACAGAACTAGAAGAAGCGATCAAAAAACATGTGGAGGCGGCCGGACTGATAAACCACCCGCCTTGGCTACTGAAGATTATACAAGTATGATGTAATTTAATATTTACCTTACCCATCTGAACTTTACAACACGATTTCGCGGGAAGAAAATGGTGGTTTTGAATCTTGATAATAATTAAACTAGTAACAAAAAGAAAATAAGTACCTATACCAAGTAATTTTGACGTAATGAGGATCCACACTGCGATGTTTTTCCGCTAGGTGGTGCATCATCGATGCGGCCACAGTCAAGAATCTCATACATTTTGTTGTTGTTTTTCTACAATTTAATGGTTTTACTATTAATGGACTCGGATTACCAGGGAGAATCTGCATTTGTACTGGTTTGTACAGTAATATTATGCCTTGCTAATTAAAGCTCTGTCCAACATATAAAGTAAACAAATAACCTACAAATCAATTTTCAGGCGTCAACAGCTGCATAGATTCTTAAAACAATGCACAGAACCCAGTATTTTTCCTTGGACAAGATTATTAAAAACGCCCTCATCAAAAGCATATAGATATATAAGCAACGATTAACAATAAATCTTGATTTTGCCACATCCGGACCGCCGTCTGCGAAAAGTTTTGCGCGTGGAACCTCATTGAACAGCGGATGGCATTCATCCAAACGTTTTTGCACAAATAGTTTTAGCGAAAGGAACCACTTTCCCCGCAGCGGCACGTAAAATCGTACACACACCACGGGAGCAAGTAAAGAAGCCTCAGATCTCATGTTCATATACATAAACATGAGATCTGAGGCTTTTTTACTTTTGCTCCCTAGGTGAGTAATCTACTTTTGGTTCCAGTTGTACGAGACGCAACGTGTGCGCCACGGGATAATGACTCTGGGCCCGCCCGGTGCCGGCAAGACGACCTGCATACACACTCTCATGAATGCACTCTCTGAAATGGAAAACCCTCACAGGTCATTCCGACTTGCCACGGGCTCTTACTTAATAGTACTTACTAGCAGTTCAGTGATCGTCTATCTCACAAATTCGAATTTCAAATTGAAATTATATTTATTCATATAAGTAAATAGGAACAAGGGGTTGACCTTACAAAACTATTGTTAGTATAAAGATTAAGTATTAGAAAATAAAAGATATATGCCCCTGTGCAGAGGCACTCCGCCAAGGTGAAGCAAGAATAAGGTAAAGATCATCACTCCGACGCAATGCCTCAGCACAGGCGCACGCTGGTCTTCAGCAACAATCACACCGGGGGGTTATTTACTAATAATTATTATTATTATACTGTGGGTACAAACAAAAATCAATTACCGATTTTACCGATTTTGATTATGGCTACAATTAATACATTTAAAGAAGTATGTTTCGCTTTGTGGTTGTTGCATTACTCTCAAGCTAAACTGAGAGAGCTAAAAACTTTTAAACCCTGAATGTAGTTAAGGAAAATCATTTTTAAAATGGAATATAGGCTTCCTTTATCCTTTAGGTTTGCCAGGTGCTCAAGGGAGGTTAAACTCACGCTCTTTAGGACTTACTGTACTTCCCTTTACGCCTCCAGCCTGTGGGCTCATTACACACACAAGAGCTACAGCGACCTCCGGGTTCTGTATAATAACGCGTTCCGGATTGTGGTGGGGCTGCCCCGGTTCTGCAGCGCCTCGGGCATGCAGGCGTAGCGCCTGCCTGGTGCGCAGAGTACGGGCCAGCTCCAACGCAATCCTGGCGATGATTGCCAACAGGCTTGACTGCCCCTACATGCGGCATTGCTGTAACAGGCATGTTCCAGTAGTCCAGTAGTACGGGGATATTGACCTTTATTAAATGTTTTGTTGCGTGTGTTAAATTTTGTTTTTATTTTATTTTAAATTAAATTTATATAATACTTGAAATTTTAATAATAATAATGTCATTTTAAATTTTGTGACATTTTAGGACAGTTTTTTGTAAAATATTTTGTATTTTTGTATTTACTACACTATATGGGTCTCGTACCTGAAATAAATGAATTTGAATTTATGACTGATATTAGTAGCAGTCTACGGGTGTAGCATGCTTAACTACAAGAAACCACTTAATTTAGCTATAGCATATCAGCCGGAGGAAAGCTGGAGGCCTTCGTTTAGCAGTTCATTTCGACTCTTATCCCTGGCGACAAAAAAAACAAATTTTCTTTTTTTGTTATTTTGTTCTAACAACATTCTCCGCGGAAAACCAAAATCAAACGTACTAGAAGTGGCTAACAGTGGATTTCAACTAGTACTTGTATGAGGGGAAGTTGTACAAATAGCCAAGAGTTTATAGTTTTTAGGTGTAACTTGCCCGCATTAATTTCATTATATCATATAAACTTGTCTATTTATAAAGCCTAACTAAATTTAATTTGAAACTCTTATAAAACCTAAAAATTGCTTGCAGAGAGATGCGTATGAATCCCAAAGCCATAACTGCAGCTCAGATGTTCGGTCGTCTCGACGTGGCCACCAACGACTGGACAGATGGCATATTCTCAGCATTATGGAGAAAAACCCTCAAAATAAAGACCGGAGAGTACATTTGGCTCGTCTTGGACGGTCCCGTAGACAGTATTTGGATAGAAAACTTGAACTCTGTTTTAGACGACAATAAAACATTAACACTAGCAAACGGCGATCGTCTTACCATGTCGCCGACCTCAAAGATTATATTTGAGCCAGAGAATATTGACAATGCGTCACCTGCTACAGTATCTCGAAACGGTATGGTGTATATGAGTGCATCTGGGTTAGAATGGGAACCAGGTCAGTTAGTTTTTGTTTTTTAATTTTACATAGGTACTTTATACATTGTTTAGGTTGTAATATAAATTGATGTTATTTCAGTTTTGCGTGGATGGTTAAAAACAAGATCGGAACAAGAAATAGAGATATTTGGTTCCCTTTTTGATCAAACATTCCCGTCCGTGTTCACCTGGTGCACCCAAAACCTCACCTTTAGTATGAGAGTTTTGCAAGCCAATATAATTTTACAAATGCTGCGTCTTCTGGAAGGGTTAGTTCCTCCACAGATAATTGAACCAGAAGATCCTTCTGCTAGTAAATCGGTCAACGGAGATATTGATGATGATGAAGAAAAGGAAAAAGGTGAAGAAATAATATTGTTTACGCCGGAACATTTACACAAGATATATGTGTTTACACTTATTTGGGGCTTCGGATCCCTTTTAGAAACTGATGACAGGCACAAGTACGATACTTATATAAAAAAGAATTTTCACGAAATACTAGACTTGCCCAAGCATCCCAACAATAAACCGAGTATAAGTTTTGATTTCTACGTGAAACAGCCCGGCAAGTGGGAGTTGTGGGATGATTTGGTAATGCATTATCAGTATCCTGACACGGCAACTCCTGACTACTCAAGCATTCTAGTTCCTATCACCGACAATGTGAGGATCAACTATCTAATCCACTGCATAGCAAAACAGGGCAAGGCTGTGCTACTTTTAGGCGAACAAGGATCAGCAAAAACTGTTATGATGAAAGCTTATATGAAAAACGCAAATCCTGACCAATTTATGGGGAGGTCCTTTAATTTTTCATCTGCCACAAGCCCTTACCAATTTCAAAAAACTATAGAAAGCTATGTGGAAAAACGAAGCGGCATGACTTTTGGGCCTCCAGGGGGCAAAAAAATGTTAGTTTTCATTGACGATATAAATCTACCTCAAATCAATGAATGGGGTGATCAAATCACGAACGAAATAGTGAGACAAACTATGAGCATGGGTGGGTTCTACAGTCTAGAAAAACCAGGAGACTTCACTACAGTTGTCGACATACAGTTCCTAGGTGCAATGGGCCAGCCAGGTAAATAAATACAAATACCGTGTAATGTGTAGGTACGAGGATATACCTATTATCGATGGAAAGTTAATAAACCTCTCCTTATAAAATATAATTTTCAGGTGGTGGTAGAAATGATATACCAGCTCGGTTAAAACGCCAGTTCGCAATATTCAATTGTCCTCTTCCGAACAACGAATCTATTGATAAAATCTTTAAAGTAATTGGTGAAGGCCACTACAACGCGAAAAGAGGATTTGCAATGGAGGTTCGCCAGCTTATTAAGAAAGTTATTCCGTTGACGCGAGAGTTATGGATGCGAACTAGACTCAATTTGCTACCAACCCCGGCTAAATTTCACTACGTATTTTCTTTGCGTGACTTGTCCAGAGTATGGCAAGGAATGGTCGGGACATTACCTACAGTTATTGAATCTGAAAAGTGCTTAATGTTACTATGGAAGCACGAATTCTCAAGGGTGTTTTCTGACCGGTTCACGCATCAGATGGACAAGGATTGGTTTCATAAAGCAATGTATGATATTGCTGAAGAGGTGTTGGGTAAGGAATACAGAAAAATGATGGATAAGGATCCAGTATTCGTTGATTTCATGAGGTGATTGTCTTAAAATATCTATCTATGTAATAACTTTAAATTAGCAATTTTTATATACATACATTTATTTAGTGTATCTCGGAAATGGCTGTAACGATTTGGATTAAAGTTCGTATTTACATAAAGTTTTACTTTATAAATTTACCTATATAGTTGTATTTCAAGTAAAAACTAAAAAACAAACGAGCAAACCACAGTCGCCGAGGTACTTAAAAAGTAATACACAACATATTTAATATTATTATGTTTTCATTTTGTAGAGATGCTCCAGAACCAACGGGAGAAGAAGGTGAAGATGCCGATATGGAATTACCCAAAGTCTATGAACCCGTGTTTGACTACAACGAGTTGCGAGAACGATTGCAGATGTTTTTGTCGCAGTTCAACGAGATGGTACGCGGTTCCGGTATGGATCTTGTGTTCTTTCCCGACGCCATGCTTCATTTAGTCAAGATCTCCAGAGTGATTAGACATCCGAGAGGCAACGTAATGTTAGTCGGCGTCGGCGGGTCCGGCAAGCAATGTTTGACCAAACTGTCCACCTTCATCGCAGGGTATCGATCTTTCCAGATTGCACTTACACGATCTTACAATGTGGGCAACTTTTTAGAAGATCTTAAACTTTTATATCGATCATGCGGCGTTCAAGGCAAAGGCACCACATTTATCTTCACTGACTTAGATATCAAAGAAGAAGGTTTCCTTGAATATCTGAACAATATTTTGTCGTCCGGTGTCATCTCTAATCTTTTTACAAAGGACGAGCAGCAAGAGATTATATCTGAGCTTACGCCCATTATGAAACGTGAAAACCAAAAACGCACATTAACGAACGAATTGGTGATGGAATATTTTTTGAACAGAACCTGCCAAAATCTTCATGTGGTGTTATGTTTTTCTCCTGTAAGTTAACAAAATCCTTAATTTAAATGATAAACTTAACGACCTAGTATTTTACTTATGTTCATTTATTTTTGCAGGTGAGTGAGGCATTCCGATATCGTGCAATGCGTTTTCCTGCGCTAATTTCCGGGTGTACAATAGATTGGTTTCAACCGTGGCCAAAAGATGCACTTGTATCTGTTGCTGATCATTTCTTAGCAGAGTTTGAAATTGAATGTACTATAGAAGTTAAAAAAGAACTTGTCACTGTACTGGGTACAATACAAGATGTCGTGTCGAAGGTTTCTGCAGAATACTTCCAAAGATTTAGGCGATCTTCACACGTCACACCCAAATCCTATTTGAATTTTATTGGTGGATACAAAACTATATATCAAATGAAGCAGAAAGAACTCGGAGATGGAGCTCTGAGGATGGACACCGGGTTAGAAAAACTTAGAGAAGCCTCAATATCTGTCGAAGTCTTGAAGAAAGACTTAGCCGTGATGGAACAAGACCTGGCATTGGCTTCGGAAAAAGCAGGCAGAGTACTGACTGAAGTAACAGAGAGGGCCATGCAAGCTGAAATTGTCAAAAATCAAGTGCAAATAGTAAAAGAGAAAGCTGAAGCTTTAGTGGCGTATATTGCAGAAGAAAAAGAAAAAGCGGAGATAAAATTAGAAGCAGCAAAGCCTGCTCTTGAAGAAGCTGAATCAGCTCTGAACACTATCAAGCCGGCTCATATAGCTACTGTCAGAAAACTTGGTCGGCCTCCGCATCTCATCATGAGAATTATGGACTGCGTACTTATTTTATTTCAGAGAAGATTACATCCACTCATATCCGACACTGCTGCACCTTGTCCAAAACCATCATGGGCAGAATCTTTGAAGGTATAAAAGAATATCACTTTCTTCCATTGTTGATCCATAAAGCGATATTAATAATCCATATTTGTCATCATATTGTTGTACTTGAAACTTGAAAAACGGGCTTCTCCTCACGATATGCTCTGGATGGGCCACCGATACGTAGTCCTAGCGCAGCTAGTTCAGCGACCCGGTGTTTCCAAGGACGGCTAGCAGCGGCGCAAGCCTCTATGAGCCTCTGTGCAACCTTAGATAACTGTCTGTAACTCCAATAATGTAAAAGTGTTTGTTTAAAGAGCAGTGTCCGGTGACCACTCCAACTACTCGCCGGAGTTTGTCACGTTTAAGGTTCAGCAGTTATTGGGAGTATTCCGGGTTTAAGTCCGGGAAGGAAAGCCGCTTGCCATTATGCCCCCTCCCGTCCATGAGGGGGAGGCCTTCGTCCAGTAATGGATATCTTCTCACTGATGATGATTATGATATATTTGTTGTACGTTCTTCCAGCCATTGGTTTAATTAATTATACACAAAATACTACCTGCACCTCGAGGTTTTACTCGCGGTTGTTGGGTAATAAATAGCCTATGTTTTATTCCAAGGCATAAGCTGAGGTTGCTTATACCAAATTTCGTCCAAATACATTCAACTGTTTGCGTGAAGGAGTAACAAACACACACACCGACAAACTTTCGCATTAATAATATTTGTAAGATATGATGTCAAATGATATCTTCTATTTACTAATGTAAAGTGTGTTACAGATGATGGCAAGTACGACTTTCTTGTTACAACTCCAAAATTATCCGAAAGATATAATCAACAACGAAATGGTTGAGCATCTTGTACCATATTTTGAAATGGAAGATTACAACATGGATACAGCAAAGCGAGTATGTGGTGACGTCGCCGGTTTGTTATCATGGACAAAAGCTATGGCCTTCTTCCATAGCGTCAACAAAGAGGTGTTGCCGTTAAAAGCTAATCTGTTGCTGCAAGAGGCGCGGTTAAAGGTTGGTATACTATTACCCTGTAATATTACTATTATTATTATAGATATAAGATTTTTCACCCCAAACCATAATCTTGTAATTCACTAACGCGTGATTAATTGTTCAGCTGGCTATGGATGACTTATCATCAGCTGAAAGACAATTAGAAGAACGAGAAATGTCTCTAAGAAAAGTAAAAGAGCAATACGAATCGGCTGTGTCTGAAAAGCAACAGCTAACAGATGCCGCCAATGTTTGCTTAAGGAAAATGACAGCAGCTACAGCTCTAATCAACGGTTTGGGCGGTGAGAAGATCAGATGGACTCAGCAGAGTAAGGACTTTAAAGAGCAACTGGGGAGACTAGTCGGTGATGTAGTGCTTGCTACCGGTTTTCTATCTTACTGCGGACCTTACAATCAGGAGTTTAGAAATAGCTTACTCGACACTTGGATGGGAATCCTAAAGAACAAACAGATACCTGTTACAAATGGCTTAAATATAACAAATATGCTTGTCGAAAACGCGACTATTTCAGAATGGACTTTGCAAGGTTTGCCAAACGATGATCTGTCGGTGCAAAACGCTTTAATAGTAACGAAGTCCAGCTCTTATCCACTCTTAGTAGATCCACAAAGTCAAGGAAAAAATTGGATCAAGAACAAAGAGAGCTCTAACGAGTTACAAATTACTTCGCTCAATCACAAATACTTCAGAACACATCTAGAGGACAGTCTGTCTCTTGGACGTCCATTGTTAATTGAGGATGTTGCTGTTGAGCTAGACCCTGTTATAGACAATGTGCTTGAGAAAAACTTTATTAAATCCGGTTCGATCGAGAAGGTCATCGTGGGTGACAAAGAGTGTGACGTTATGCCCGGATTCATGTTATATATAACAACTAAACTACCCAATCCTGCGTATTCGCCTGAGATAAGTGCAAAAACATCAATTATTGATTTTACTGTTACCATGCAAGGTCTGGAAGACCAGTTGCTTGGCCGAGTTATATTGATGGAGAAATCAGATTTAGAAGAAGAAAGAGTAGCTCTGTTCGAGTCTGTTATGAAAAATCAAAGGAGCATGAAAGAATTAGAGAGCAACTTACTATGTCGGTTAACGTCTTCTGAAGGGTCTCTAGTAGATGATGAAGCTCTTATTCACGTACTGCAAATCACTAAAACAACAGCAGAAGAAGTAAATGAGAAGCTGAAAGTTGCAGAAGTGACAGAGAAAAAGATAATAAAAGCACGCGAAGAGTTTCGTGCAGTCGCTGCAAGAGGATCCATTCTTTACTTTTTGATTGTAGAAATGAGTAACGTCAATCTAATGTATCAGAATTCATTGAAACAATTCTTAAACATATTTGATAATTCTATAACTAAGTCTACTAAAAGCAATATTACAGAGGAGCGAATTAATATTATTCTTAAGTACTTGACACACGAAGTATGGGCTTTCACGCTGCGTAGTTTATACGAGAGACACAAAGCATTGTTTACTCTTATGTTGGCGATGAAAATTGACTATCAGAAGGGCCTGATGTCACACGACGAATTCATGGCATTCATAAAAGGTGGGGCGTCACTCGATTTGAACGCAGTGACGCCGAAACCTTTTAGATGGATCTTAGATATAACATGGTTGAATTTGGTTGAAATAAGCAAGTTGAAGACGTTTTCTGATGTACTTACTAGGGTAAGACTATGTTAATTTATTGTTTAATTGATGGAACGAAATCAAGAATAGGATAATATTTATTATCATAAAGTTACATTCACAACCTTTTTACCTAATAACAATAAAACATTATGAATGCTAACATATATAGACTCGAGATAGTGCTGTGTCAATTTTGTTTTGTTTTTTGCACTGGTCTGTTCAGATATCATCAAATGAAAAAGAATGGCGTGTCTGGTACGAGAGAGCGAAGCCGGAAGAGGAAATTATACCAAGCGGCTACAATGACAGTTTGGACGTATTCCGGAAACTGCTTCTCATTAGATCTTGGAGCCCGGACCGTACGCTCTCACAAGCCCGAAAATACATCGTTGGTAAACACAGTTCCAGTATAGAGACGAGAAGTCGTCCATCCTTAGAAAGTCAGACTTAAAAATTACTCGTTTTTTTAAGTATGAGTTACAATTCACGACAATTTCGAAATTTTAATCCGTATCAAATTACATAATCCAAGCTTATATCGTAGTTTAGGACATTTTCAAAATTTTAATCTGAACCATATTAAACTGCATTTTAGGCTTGAGAAGTACTAAAAAGAAAGGTTATTGGTCATCACCGTGTTTCCTAAACAGCGCTGATTTATTCGAGATTTCAGGCCCCTACTGTATTATAGAAAAAGTTTTTCGGGATGATGGACTACAATTACTAATTACCCCTCTTTGGCCTCCCTAAGGCTATAATATAACTCTATATAGCGCGTACGGTCCGATCAATCTTCGGATAGATGACCGTGACGTGAGTAGCAGTTGCAAGGTCGCTGATACATTATAATTTCAAACCCGTATGTTCCGTTGTCAAAGCATTTGGGCGACACTTTAACCCTGATACTGAGCTGGCTACTCGGCCTATATGAAATTAATTACGATTCGCAGATTCTTTAGGACCGGAGTATGGCGAAGGCTGCATTCTAAATCTTGAGGCAACGTGGGAAGAATCGGAGCCGCGCACACCCCTTATCTGTATCCTGTCAATCGGCTCCGACCCATCTGCTCAGATCTGTGCTCTCGCCAAAGCTAAGGAGATTGGTAATTAAAGCCTTGGTCTCGCGATCGTCACCCACAACGCTGCGGTGTGCGGTATGAGGTGTAGGACACTTTATTCTATTGTGTCGAGTTTGGTCGTTAGTTCCGTCTCAGTCTGCGTCAGCAGTGAGGAGCAAGTGCGGTGACGTGGAGAACGAATACGCCGTAGATCGCAGCGACGTGCTCGTGCATTGGCTACGGTGTGAGTAACAGCATCACGGGTCGACATCGATATATTTGATAGAATTAATCCGTAATTACCCACCCTTCTTTATATTTTTAGTATTTCATAAACTTTTCTTCACAATCTAATAAATGCCGTTTAATAAAATTTTCATAACAACCTTCATTGTTTCGTTATTAAAGAACGTTTCTCGGAATATGGACTAATTCTATACTGAAACGCAATAAATGCCTCTTCTTCTTTCGCCAGGAAACCAATAATTTTAAAAATGTTGAATTTTGTTCATGTTGACACATCAACGGTTGGTAGCAGCAACAAAATCAACAGACCTCTTCTCTAAACATACAGTAATGCTGCGTCGTATGGCGCGTGTTGTGCGTTACGATCATGAGACTAAACTTTTTGTAACCCATATCTAATGACATTGTATCTAAAGCCTAACCTTGGCTCATGTGCTTAACTTATAATACTTATAATGGAATACTTTGCAGTTCTTAAAGCCGTTTCAATGGGGCAAGGTCAGGAGATAGTTGCACGCAAAATGATATCAGACTCTATGAATGAAGGTGGATGGGTGCTGCTCCAAAACATCCATTTGTCACTCCCGTTTTGTGTAGAAGCCATGGATGCGCTCATCGAGACTGAACACATCCAAGAGACCTTCCGACTATGGCTCACCACTGAAGTACATACGGAATTCCCCATAGGCTTGCTTCAAATGGCTATTAAGTTCACCAATGAACCGCCTCAAGGTATTAGAGCAAGCATGAAGAGAACTTATCAGAATATCACTCAAGATACGCTAGACTACTCTTCGCTCTCACAATGGCCTCCACTTTTATACGCAGTAGCATTTTTGCACACGATTGTCCAAGAGCGACGGAAGTTCGGTCCTCTAGGCTGGAACGTTCCATATGAGTTTAACCAAGCGGATTATGCTGCAAGCGTCCAGTTTGTTCAAAACCATTTAGACGAAATTGATCCCAAAAAAGGTATATCATGGCCGACCATTTGCTACATGCTCGGTGAGGTTCAATACGGGGGTCGAGTTACGGACGACTTTGACAAGCGTTTGTTGACAACATTTACCAACGTTTGGTTCTGCGACGTATTACTACGGCCGGGCTTCGAATTTTACAAAGGATACAAAGTCCCTCAGACAAGGAACTTGCATGGTTACGTAGACTATATCAACCAGCTGCCCCTGACCGATACACCAGAAGTGTTCGGGTTGCACGGAAACGCCGACATAACTTATCAGATCAATAGTGCTAAGGATATTTTGGACACGATTTTGAACGTGCAACCTAAGGAAGGCGGCGGTGGTGGCGGAGAGACTAGGGAGAGCATTGTGTACCGACTTGCTGAGGACATGCTGGAAAAACTACCGAAACAGTACGTAAGCTTTGAAGTCAAGGAAGCGTTGCAAAAGATGGGTGCATTTCTGCCTATGAATATTTTCTTGAGGTAGGGTAGTATTCGTAGTACGCATGTAATTTTGAAGTGACATTGTGGACATACCGATTAATTACACTAAATGCAAAATTAATTATATTTTTAACATTTGTAAGACCAGTAAAAAGTTCTGAAAGAGGTAAATATCTCATGTTTCATGTTTTCAGGCAAGAAATAGATAGGATCCAACGCGTGATCAAAACTGTTCATTCGACGCTGTGTGACCTGAAACTTGCAATAGATGGCACGATTGTGATGAGTCAAGGTCTGCGAGAATCTTTGGACGCCATGTACGACGCGCGCATTCCTGCCAAATGGTTAAAGGTACTTTTTTTATTGGTTGAATTTGTTGTTGTGTTTGTAAAATATATTAAAACATGTTTCTAGAAAAATAGTACAATAATCTCACGTCTTCGGACGCTGTTCCCGCCGGCAAGTTGCATTTAGACATGCTGAATGTATTTGTTTCGTTTGTCCAAATTATTTCACGTATAAAAGCTTATCTTTAGCTACCGAATGTTTTGGAGTGATTAAAAAAATATTATCGTTTGTTTACACCAAACCATGACTCAACGTTTCAACTTTTGTCATTTCTGTTGCCCTGGTATTTCACAAGGTTACACTTTAATATATACGATGGCCAGACCATATAATATTTATGAAATTCAGCATCTGTGGGCGTTGTTGATATAAACAATGTAAATGTATTCATGTATAAATAAATGTAGAAATCAGTCGACTGCTTTGCAGTCGAGTTTTGCTGAATATCACTTACTAGGTTGTGCTCCATGGGGTTTCTTGTTTTCCTTAAGATTATTTATATTATACAGTAATTTAAAATTTATCCTTTCTCTCTACCTTCGTATAACTTACCGGACATAACTTGATTATAGCTAGGAATCGGTCCAAATGTTCGCGTTGGTATCCGACATCCACCATCCAAAAAGGTATCTATTTTTCAGGTGAGGTAGGTACAACGCTTATTGCAAACATGCAACAATGGTACAACTGAAAAATTAAAATAGAATACCGTTACAAAAGCAATACTTGGCAGTTTTGTACAAAAATTAAGACAGTAGATCGGTTCACAAATAAGTTAGTAAGTAATAGTTTTATAAAGAAAGTGAGGGGAAAAGAGAAGTTTATTAGTGAATTATTGCGGCTGAAATTGAAGATGATGATAAAGTCTAAAACAATTTATCATACTATTTTGCAGTATGCAAGTTAAGAAATGGAAAACTGTATGGTTCTTTAAACTTACCGACTAGCGTTCTAAATTGAAAGATTTTGACAAACCGTTTCAATTGTGAACTTCTGGTTTTAGCGTGCCGTTATCTAATTTAGTAATAATTATGCTAAAGCAGTGTAGTGTAATCTATACTATAATGCATGTTATTATAAGTGAAATAAATAAAATAAATATTGCGTGGGCATTATTACACAAACAACGCCATCTAGCTCCAAGCTAAGCAAAGCTTGCACTATGGGAACCAGATAGCTGATAGAATACTAAAATAAACTTTTTTGTAAATACATTACTTACAAATTATAGAACACCCAGACACAGAACAAATATCTATGTTCATAACAAAAATGCTTGTCCTGGGTGGGAATCGAACCCACGCCCACCCAAGTGATTTCCTTTAGTCCACCATAACTTCTAAATGCCTGAACTGATTTGGATGTTTGGGAAATCGTTAGAATCCTTACATCATCCCCCAGTGGCACTGGCTATAATTTTTAGAAAAATATGTTTTTTGGCTGGTGTTTTTTTATTATGGCTTGTTTTAACCCACTTTATTGATAGGTACCTTGGTTTTGCCTTGAATCACATTTTTCACATTTGACAATCAATTTATTGTCTTTTACCTTATTAAAAGAGAAAAAAGTTTTCGAATAAGATTACACAGATAAACTGACATCTTCACCTATCCATATTTTAGCATCAAGGAATATATATATTTAGCATACGCTTCCCATCTCGATCCTCGATCAAAATGCAAGCAAAAGCTGATTAGACCGGCGCGCCGGTCTGAATCCGGCGTTTGTATTGCGGCGTTGTATTTAATCAGGCTATAATGTGTCGATCGTTGCACAAGTACCAGGACGACAGCATTACGCAGAGATCTTTTGCATTCATTGCATTATGATATTCGAAGTTTTATTTGTGTGAGTTTTAAAGTCCAACACTGACTACATCCAAATGGACAATGTCTATATGGATTAATTCGAATTGCCGGCATCCCATTATTTAACACACTGTCTGTTGATCCAATCGCATACGTTCTCGGTGCCCGTTTCTATGGCTCGCTTTGTCCTGGTATATAAAAAGGAATCTGCATAATAATTATATTAAAAAAATTACAGAAATATACTAGGTAAATAGACCATTACATCATCATCATTATCAGCCTTCATAGTCTTACTGCTGGACATTGGCCTCTCTCAGGGCACGCCACTCAGCCCGATATTCGGTTTTCTGCTTCCAACCACTGCCAGCTCTCCTACATATACCATCACTCCATCTAGTCTCAGGCGTCCTGGTCTAGTCTCAGGCGTCATACGCTTTTTGCCGATTCGTGGTCTCCACTTAAAACACGTCTACCCCAGCGGTTATCGGTTCTGCGACAGGTCAGTTACTTCAGCTTACTAGTACGCTAAGTTATGTCGGTGACTTTAGTTCTGTGGCGAATTACTTCGTTCCAGTACGATCCCTTAGAAAAATACATAGCTTAGCTCTTTCTAAAGCTCGGTTAGTGACTTTGAACTTGTAAACCGATTAAACTGCTATTCAACGGCAACGTTTGGCAACGTCGTGCGTAACCCTCCTGCGGGGCGACAGACGTTGGGGAAATCAAGGTAGCAGGACGTCATACAATGGATACCTAAATATACGTGTGACATCATAGTAACCCAAGGCTTCACGCTTAGAGAAAATATTACAAATACCTGATTTAAATTCAAATTATTTATTTACAATATCCCATTTCTATGTACCATTCATATTTTTGCTCAGCTTCAGCTTCTCCGTCTTTTATGTTACTTTCATTCAGAGAAATTAGTCTTAAAATAAATATTTTTAAAAATAAAAATAGTTAGTAAATAGTTCTTAGTTTAAGTATGACTTGATTAATAATTATTAGTAATATGCTTAAATATATAAATATAATATTTAATAATAAATTTTAATAAAAATATCCAAACACGTCTATGAAATGGTCAGCTATAGAAGTTTATTCATCTATATTTATAAAAGAGAAGCGCAAACCTTATGGTACAAGAAATCTCAAAAACTAACAAAGCTACGACTATGACATTTTGCATGTGATTTGTTCTTAGGGAGTGCTTAGATGCTTACTAAGACCGGAATTTATTAAACCATTCTACCATTATAAAAGCATTTTTTGAGCATAATGTGTTGAAAATAAATTATTTAAATAATTTAGGTGCTTATTAAATTTTGTATCGTTTTTTAATCATAATATTTCACATCATAATATAAAAATGAATATGTTATACTAACCAAACTATACAATATAATTTAAATATTTATTTATTTTATTTAACTTTGGTACAACAATAATTTTATTAGCAAACCAATTTTATAAACTTAAACATTATGATACAGAATACGTTATTTTGCTAACCCAAACATTGTACACAGCATTACTAAAAGAAAAACTTAAGCATAAATGTAGCATCGAACTTTTGAGACAAAAAAATCTCATCAGTCCGATCTGTCCGATCATCGGACTAATTAATTGGACTACTGAGACAAGGCCAATACAGTGGTAAAAAAATCTTTAATACAACGAATGACGAAAACGAAACGATGAATTTTAAACCATTTATTTATATAAAACAATGTGCGGCCGGCCCCCAGGGGCCTAAAGTCTTGGCCCCCAAACGGCACAAACTTGTACGTCTAAGTGGTAGCCGAACCGGTCCGCTACATCACCGCAAGAACAGCGGTGAGGGACCTGGCAAGGGGCACCTGTACGTAGGGATACGGCTAGTCCAAAGGTATGATTGTCTAAAAGATTACCAACATTTTTAGATGGTGACGCATGCAACCAAATTCCCACCGAGTGCCGTAAGTAGGCGAGCGCTCTCTGTGGAAGAAGACAATCAAACTATGAAATATTGACATTCTAACTCACAGAGCGGCTCGTTCCACTGCCTCTGACAAGAACAGGGCAGTTGGGCAGTGTTTGACTTGGACAAGCTAATTTCCAACTTTCCATAGTTTCCGACAGGAAACTAATATCAACATTTTGAAGTGATGGCTATAAAATAGTGTTTACCAAACGCGAAGAGCTGAAAACTGATGATATGGAAGCAGACAATGATACACTAGAAATTTTGCGAATACCGATACCTTCAAACCGTTCCGGCAGTAAGGCCTGCCGCCAAGTTTGATCGTCAAAAGGTGGTGAGTGTATCCCGCTGAATGTTGTCAAGTAATAAATGTGGTCTTGTAATTTGGGGCAACTCAGTAGAAATGGAGAGAGCTTTCATAGCACAGAAGCGATGCATTCGGGCACTGACGCGGTTTTGACACATTTTTGTTTGGGTGCTAAGCAGGACGCAGCTGCACGCGCGTCGGGCCCTGTTTTCACTCTTTGGAAAGGTCACCGGATGTGATCGAAACTATAGTCGTAGTATCCGATTTAATTAAACGTGAGTATTCCCGTATAAATAAAACCAAAATGTGTTGTAATATTGTTCGTTTGGTTGTTGTTTTTTGTGTTGTTGTTGTTGTTTGTTATTGCGTCATCGAAATGGTTACAGCCCAGCAAGACAGATTACAATTCTGTAGTCATTTGTAAAAAAAAGCGTGAGGGAAACGAAACTCGCATTATTTATGAATGTCCATTTGTCCAACCATCATCAGAAAGACATATCGCATCGACGGAAGTTAGCTGGAAAAGAACTTTCTCTTTTGTTGCTTAATACAGTTCTGGTATCTAGATTTTCGATATAGTCTTACGTGTATGTAAGACATAATTTGCGAAAATCATTTTATGTACATTTTAGTAAATTTTGCTTCTTCAACGATTGAAAACGCGTGGAACCCTTTCACTATAAATTTGGCTATTTGTTCGTCCAGCTGCTTTGTTTTACTAACTGGTAAAGACTATTAGTAATAAACTTACGCGGGATGGGTGACGAGAAGACGGTGTAGTTTTCCGAATGCTGCCAGCTGTTTTCTTCTCTTGGTTTCAAGGTGACCTAAGCGAAGCTGGATGATTATTATCTCACGATTCAAATTTAATTTAAATTAATATTAAACTTAGTAATTTCAACGTAGGTATAAAAAACACAATATGCGTTTTGAAATGCAAATAATTTTATTTCATATTAGTTTGAAATAAGGTGCATTTTAAACAGTAGAATTATGATTTGTAATAAATAAAACTATTATTATTATTTGATTCAAACCCTGTTAAACTCTGATTTGATTGACATCAAGCCCTAAATGTACAGTTAGGCGGTAAATTTTTTCGGTAAAATTGGTCGGCTATAAATGCCGGTGCCACAGGTAAAGGTGCGCTTACACGGGCAATTTTTTTTTAATTGCTCGGGATCATGTATGGATCAGTCTGGAGTAATTAGTGGAGCAAAATTTCAATAAAATGCGGCAATTGTTTCGGCAATATTGTTTCTTATTGCTCCACTTATTCCGTAATGCTCAATGTCGCCGACACGAATTGCCAAATATCCAAAGGGCAAATTAAATTAATATTTTTTTTATCTAGCTTGCAGTTATTTATTCCCCGCTTCCCCGTGGAAACTGTCTCGCTTCCAAGGAGAAAGCAAGAAGGTGGGCGGGCGCCAGCGTCTTATTGAATTAGTTGAAATGGTCTTGATTTACATCTTTTGACTGTTGTGAATTATCGAATTTAATAAAATGTCATCTTATTCACCACTCAATGAAGACTGGCGTTTTGCTAAAAACGTTTGCACCCAAAAACGTTTTTTTGCGTTTGGCTCATGATAATAATCGCGCTACAAGCCGCCACTGCAAGAAAAACGTCGTCCATAGCGAGCGATTGTTTTTCAACTAAATTGCTCGTGTATTAAAGTATGACAGCCTGATAGCTCAGTTGGTAGCAGGTCTGCCTTCAGAGCTGTAGGGCGTGGGTTCGATCCCCACCCAGGACAAAAAATGTTTGTGACGTACATCGATGTTTGTTCTGTGTCTGGGTGTAGTATGTATCATAAGTATGTATTTACGAAAAAAAATATTGTAAATTGTATAAAAGTATTCTATCAGCTATCTGGTTTCCATAACTTTAACATAACACGTTTTTAACATAGCTTTGCTTAGTATGGGGCTAGATGGCGCTGTGTGTAATAAATGTCCCCCCAATATTTATTGCCTAGTTTCTTGAAATTTCTCCATATCGCTCAATATTGACATTGCTTAACATTTCGTCAAGTTAATGCTTGTTGCCGTTGCCGTCAATTGCTCTATATTTTGTGACGTCACACTATCAGTAAGCCCGTGTAATGGATCAATTTCGAGCGAGATACTAAAACTGTGGAGATTTTTCGCTAATATAGTTTTTATTCGCTTCAATATATTTTTTCTCATATTTCATAATATTATTAATTTATTTGTTCGGTATTGCTCTTACGTCGCCGATATGAATTGCCGAATGTGTTGCCGGGCCAATATTCAGCCCGGGACTGAACTGTTTAAGTATTGTGCGTGTGACGTGCAGGTGTCGTGGGAGTCGGCGACATTAGGCTTCTGGTACACGGAGCTGCTGGAGCGCGAGCAGCAGTATCGCGTGTGGCTGCGCGCCGGCCGCCCTACCGCCTTCTGGATGACGGGCTTCTTCAACCCGCAAGGCTTCCTCACAGCCATGAGACAGGTACCTATCCTACTCTTTATACGCTATTCGACTTGAATTTCACAGAGTTAATTACTACTTTCTTCGCTGTGTGGGTGGACAATACAGTTTTTATACAGAATTTAGTTTAGGGATACCCACCCAGTATAAAATAATAACCCTAGTATTAATTACAAAATCATACTATATAAATGGTGGGTTAAACTTAAAATGAATTGACTTTAATCGTCGGCGTATGTTCATTTTATAGGGCGGCGTTTGATTAAAAAGTCAATCAAAGGTTTAGCAGGAATTTTTTGGGGAAAAATAAAAAACTTTGGGGTTTTTTTGGGGAAAGTAAAATGACGGGGAAGTTTTGGGGAACAGGTATTTTTTTGGCGAAAGTTTCGGGAAATTTTAAACAAACTTCACATTCTGTCAAAAAAAATACTCGTGCGTATTTCAATGCAATGCTGCGAACTTACCGGTATCTTTCGCGCCTATTATCTTGACTGCGTCATAAAATCACAAGGCTGATTTAGCGTTTGTTTATTTGGTTGGTATCCATATGTAAGTTTATGACATTTGTTTGTGCTAATTGTTTTGCAACAGCGCGGCGATTCGTTTCGTTAGTTCATTTGGTGCTCATTAATTGTTTAAAACGTAATAAAGTAATTAAGTATAAACTCTTAGTTCGTTCCTAGGATCCGAGTATATTGAATGAAAGTGTGCTCCTTTTTAAAGTACCTCAATGATATTATTTAAATGTAGTATACCTACATAAGACTTCAATATTAACATGTCTGTTTCACATGCGTCAGTGATGTCACCTTCAGTTTTTACAAATTGCTCAAGATGCACAAAAAATTTGGTTTCTTTGGAGCAAATATATCTGATGAAAGAAAGACATCGGAACTAAGGATAGCAGCATTCATTGGTGAACATTGCTCTGTTTCAACGGTGGACTATCTTGGAGAATTATTGCCAAGTTTAGACAAATCATCTACTTTACTGTCTGGTATAAAGCTGCATCACACAAAGTGTGCTGGGTTAATTACAAATGTTGTTTCACCGTGCATGCATGAAGATCTTTTAAAAGACATTATGTCTACGATAATTCAGTCAGAAAATAAAGTAGATTCAAAACAACGTTCTATAAACTTCTAGAAATAGAAGCAGGTGATGCTACAAGTTTAGCCAACACTTTTAAAAAGCAGTTAATTATGGACGGCTTAGACATAAGCAAATTAATTGGTATCGGCGAAGATGGTGTAAACGTAATGGTGGGACAACATCGTTCTTTCGCTTCAATCCTGAAAGAATCTGTGCCACATCTTGCTGTCATCAAATGTGTGTCACACTCGTTACACTTAGCAGCGGAAAATGCATGCAAAGTTTTACCCATGCACTTAGACTACATTGTTAGAGAAAGTCATAACTGATTTTCGTGTAGTACCAAGCGGCAGATAGAATATACATTATTTCACGAAACACTAGCTGGTAAAAAGCCTGTCATAATAAACAAGTTGTCGGGTATACGTTGGTTAGCTCGGATTGGAGCTATAACCAAGATATGGGAACAATGGGATGCGTTGGAACTTCATTTTCAATTAGCGAAAGATAAAGAGCGTTGCTACACTGCCGGGCAATTACATTTGATGCTTTCATCAAAACCAAACAAATTGTATTTTGTTTTTTTACGACACGCTCTTAAGCCGATCACAGATTGCAATCGCATGTTCCAATCTGACAATGTAGAGCCACTGAAGCTATTTACAGAATTAAATAATCTGCTTATAAATTATTTATCGATTTTGGTTCCTCCAGAATAATAATGTCAGACAAAAAGATATCTCTTCATTTAAATTCAATGATTATATAATGAATATAAACTGCAGTCACTTAGGGTACAGTTTCAATGAAGAAGCAACTAAAATTCCACACAGCGATTTAAAAACAATAAAAGAAAAACGTGTTTATTTCCTGACCGAAATGTGTAAGGAAATACAGAAAAGGATTCCAAACAATTTGAAAGTACCTGAAAAAATACACTTTTCTCTCGTGCATCGGCCACTAGCCAAGTCTGTGTCCGAGTAAATATTGATTCAGTTTTAAATAAATGGCAAATTCTCCCATTTCATGAATGGAAGAATTTAAATAAAGCTGAGAAATTTTGGGGCGAAGTGTGGGCACACAAAAATGCTGCTGGAGAGAGGGAATTTTCGTTAAAATTCGTTACCAGCATTTTGTGTCATCAAATGCGAGCGTTGAGAGAGCTTTCTCGATTATGAATATTGTAAAGAAAAAATTGAGAAACAAAATGTTAATAACAACAGCCGATCATATTATTCGGCTACGTTACAATCTTCAAAATGGCGGCTTTACAAAACCAGCCTTCAAAAAATATGTTAAATAAATTGTAGTTCACCAACCACATCGAGTTCGGGATATGGACTACCGTCTATTGAGTAATTGCAAGGAAGTAGCAATTTTGATTCTTGGAAATTCGATGTTGAGTGCATATTAGTTTACGATGGTTTGTGGCAATATGTAGAGAGTTCCTTAGTTTCTGGAGATGACGCTGCCGCAAAACGTGGATATCAGAAAGCACGCACTAAAATCTGTTTGCTGATTGAGAACCATTGCAAGGTACATGTGCGTAAAGCGAAATCTGCATATGAGACATGGAACAGTTTGAAAGCAGCTTATGAAGACAAAGGAATTAACAAAAGATGTAGACTATTGCCTAGGCTGGTGTTTCTGAAACTGAGCACGTTCAATTCGATAACCGAAAACGTAACAGAGCTAATGAGAGTAGCGTATCAATTGTCAGATTTGGGTAAAGAGATTGATGATGAGCTTCAGCTTAGCTACAGCTACAAAGTCTACCGGAGGAATATACACTATCTGCTTTATAAAAACAAAACTTTTTCAAATTTTTCAATCATGCACGAATACCCCAAGCCGGCTGCCAAGCGTGGGGATTATGGCAACCCCTCCCTATTAAGGGGGAGGCCTTCGTCCAGCAGTGGACGTCTTCCGGCTGTTGAAGTGAAGTGAATCATGCACGAGCACGAGTGCTTCAAATCAGTCAAGTTCTGCGTTAACTATGAAACCAAATAATCAGAATCAAAATGTTCAACAATAGGAAGAAGAAAATAAAGAAGGTTATTAAATGCTTTATTTGCGAAGGACCGCATAAAGCCTGTGATTATCTGGATAACCCTATAGCGCTTGGCACGAAGTATGAAGAGAAGTCTACACAACATCATTCATGGATTTTGGATTCTGGTGCTTCTGAACATATGAATTGCAAGAAGGATTGGATGCATGATTACTATTAGTATTAGTAAAATTACTAATCAAAATAAAATTGCCGTTTTTACAGATAACAAGTGTACAATTTACAACGCTAGTGATTGTATAATTGAGGCTAAACCACTTTTGTGAAAAGAGAGGTTGAGAGAGGAATTTACTTTGTTCTTAAGGGACTAAGTGTCTTGGAATACTTATACCTTGCGCATTTTTTTTTAAATCTACATAATACTTCAAGAATAAACAAACGTCCTCGACCTATTCTAATTTTCACATGTATTTTCGACCTATTTTTATTAAAGAAAATATTATTTTGATACTAAAATACGATCTCGAAATATCAAGCGTTTGTTTATTGTACTAGATCGGCACTCCTATTTATCAAATAGTAGCTACAAAGAGAACAATACATTCCGCAGGATCTTATGGCTTTTTAATCCGGTCAAGTTCTCCCAGAGAGCTGAAAATTGTTATGCATGTTGGGAACACCATTATAAATGAAATGTGAAAAGTCCCTATCGATCCCTAATCAACAATAAAAAAATCCAAAGGTAAAATTTTACCTTACACGGCCACCATCGTGTGTACAAAAATGTTTCAGATTCGGAAACGGGGATCTCAAAAACCCCCGGAACCAAAAAAACAGCCTCTTCGGTCATGAGAAGGCTGATTGTGAAAGGTTCAGTCTGAGTTTTTTAAATTGAGGATTCTCTGGATAGCTCTTCAGCGTAGTGAAGGAGTCACACACGCTGTATAAAAAATCTTTGCATCAAAACATACCGAATCATAGATTTGTTTCTACTCTGGGAATCAGACATATCATCCAACTACTTTCTCCCGAAAACGCATTCTTTACCATTTGAATCAAGCGCCGTCCACTTTGCTGTTCAAAGCACAGCAGTTTTGTTCCGCAGGAGGTGACGCGTAGCCACAAGGGCTGGGCGCTAGATTCTGTGGTACTGCAGAACCTAATCACCAAGCAGAACCGAGAAGAAATACACGAGGGGCCCGCTGAGGGAGTCTACGTATACGGGCTGTTCCTTGAAGGTATGTTCTAAATTCCATTGGCGCACTCACTGTCTTTTTCTTTTTTTACCGCTACATCGCTAGAGTCAACGGTCAACAAACAAATTTTTTTTTTTAAGATTTGTTAAATTATATTCGTTTTAAAACTGCGAGATAAAATTTGGATGCTGAACACAGCTACATAAGTATGTTGTTCACTTAGATGTTGTTCATTATAAAAAAAACGGAATTGATTATTTGACTTTGATGCAGCTTTGATGAAAGGCTTTCATCCACATTCATAACAAGAAATTCATTTCGGAAACTTGAATGATTTTGATGCAAATTAGATTAAACGCCTTCACCCACATTCATAAATAGAACGTTACACGTTTTACGTTTTTACTATATGAATTTCTGATAATAGCCAAAGCTTGTTTGATTGTTCCATCGTGTCAGGTGCTATGATGATAGGATGGGGTGGGAGAAAGGATTACTGGGGCTCCACTACACTACTGCCGGGGAAAAGAAACATTGTGCGAAAGGGTCATTTTGCGAAAATATTCTGTTTAAGTGGTGCAGACTTGTTTGCGTAGGGCCTTCAGCTATCACTTCTATTATTTTCTCCCATGTCGTTCCCCTTCAGGCCTGAACTTCTACTGTTCGTTTTTCGGCTACACTATTCAGCTCTCGTTTGACTCGGGGGCGTCTAGTGTGTGCCCAGAGTTAGTGGAGGTACCTCATTTTGTAGTGCATTCTCGTCATTTTGACGTGTTTACCTCTACACCAATATAATAAAGAGGAAAGATTTGTATTTTTGTATGTTTGTAACGAATAAACTCAAAAAGTACTGGACCGATTTCAAAAATTCTTTCATTATTAGAATACTACATTATCCCTGATTAACATAGCGTCGGTGATACTGCAATACCGCTTAACCAACACTTGCTAATACCGCGTAACTGAGTGGAGGTCAATTTTACAGGAGAGCATAAAAACTAAATATCTTTGTATCTATAATATCCAGACTTGACTGAACTCTAAACTACAAAGTAATTGATATTATTCAACTATTTAAGTATTTTGCTAGCCAATTCTCCCAGTAGTTCATTAGAAAAATCACTTACGCGGTCTCGCTTGATATTACATAAGTTTTTTTTGATAATTTATTGTAATTATAAAGAAAATATTAGACAATGATGATATTAAATTGTTTATTATTATTAACATTATATGTAATAATATTTCTTTAAGAGACAGTACAGTACTTTTATATAATATATAAATCTTAAATTCAATCAGCACGGCCAAATGAATGACGTCAATCTGTTCGATCGGCGTATTCATTGAATAAATATCAAAAACAAAAGAAAAGTGCTTTTATTATATTAATAGGGCACTTTTATTAAATATTTCAAAACAAAACTTGACAAATATAATATACTTAAAGCCTTAATTAACTATAATATTCTTTGAGATGCGAGTAATAAGTGATAATAATTAATCAATCCGAAATTCAATCAGCACAGCCAATCGTACGAAATAAAGTGTCTGTGCTGGTTTTCTTAATATTATCGTAACCAAGAGGTACCTAAGTACCGCAGTAATATTAAGAATTTAGTAAGCAATAATAATACTGTTATTATAATAAACGAAACAAAAGTTGTTATAAATCAGACGTCAAAAATGTTACACTTAGCGTAAATAAGTATATATTGGATTGACATCCAATATTGTTTTAATCAAAACTTACGACAAAAATCAGTCTTCAATGGTAATAATTGTACTTTATGCTTAAATCTAGATTAGTCTTTAATAATAAAGAGGAACTTATTTTTTCATAAAAGGTAAGCTATCGTAGAACGAATGACAATCACCGGGAATCACACTTTTTAGCTGTTGTAAGTGGTCATATTTACTTTCCAATATTGGCAGTCTCGATGAGTTAAGCAATGGTACACTGTTAGACAGTGTTGCAATATTCTTTGGTCTTCGAGGCAATGGACTAAACTCATGTCCAAAGTGTTTTTTAAACTCAATAGTGCCATCAGGGTTGTGGGATTTGGGATTTGGGATTAATAGTAGATGTTACACAAGGGGCTAAAATGACCCATTACCTATATTATACGAGGTGGTTTTCCGACCGAGCTCTAGCGAGGGAGTAAAATAAACCTAATTATAATGGGTTTTAGCGCCTCTACTTTTCACTACAATTGCGAGAAAATAAAATAATCAAAATACCAAAATAAATGCTTTGTTACTTTGACGGCAACAGATTGACAATTATTTCCTTTCCCTTCTCTTCCATCTGCAAATTAGCTGCTCCTTGGGGTTTCCATTCTCACTAGACAATTACATTTTCATTATTGTAAAATAAATAATTACTGTCACTCAATTCAATTTTTATTAGAGATAAATTCTACAGATTTCGCGCCAATGCCTTTTTTATTTTATTTCTTCTGTATAGTCCAATGAATAAAGGGTTTGACTATAGCAGTAATTCCTCTGTCTAAGATTTTTTGCAGGGTGTTAAAGTAACGTTTATAGGTTACGGCTAACATATTATCTATGATTTTATTTAATTATAAGGTAGGTATTTTTACCTATACATGGAAATCACTTCTAGCTCTCGGTGGAAAAATTCTCTATCCAAAATTCCTTCAGTATATGGTATTATATATTAATATGTATATTTTGTATCAGTATCTAGGAATATTTCAATTCGGGAGAGGCAGGAACTTAAAAATACACATTTTGTATCATAACTTGTTCCGAAAAATTACTCTGACAAAATTGTCCTTTTTTGTTTGTTTTATTATCTTTAGATGTATAGCTTTGCACAATTATCTAGAAGATTGTACTTTTCTATCTTATCATTATAGTTTTTGGCCAATAAGTTACTGCGGAAAATTGCTCCGCCCCTTTTTATTAATTTACTAGATACAGTATACATACCTAAAACAGTTTTTAAAAGTATCTAGTAAAATTTCGACGTCACACATGCATTTTGGAATAGCTAATGCGCTTATTAAATTATGTATCTACCTAGCGCGCACGCGCCACGGCCCGGGAGTAATGACCTTGATTTTTTGAATGGCAATGTGAAATAAAAAAATTACAAAAAGAAAAATTGGCAATTCTGATTGTTTGTATTTTTGCATTACAATTAGATGTGCGAGTGACTGTACTGTAGTATCGTTATACACTCTACGATACTACAGTTTAGTATACAACACGAATTGTACTCTAATATATACATAAGTACTAGAGACCAGATTACAGAAATCAACACCTATAACAAGATTAAGTTGTAGGTAAGCACAGATAACATAATACTACAACGTACAGATAAATCATTCCAATAGTTAAATGTGTCTTCAACCGTTTCTGAACCACAATAATGCCTATAACTACAATTGTGAAATTCAGTCCAAGCAAATTTGTGCACTATTATTAAGTTATAGTGTTGAAATTCCACTGTGGTGCGTGTGTCTCAACACACAGCCGACGGGTGCAGAGTGTCGCAATAAGCCTAAGCCCAGCGTTACAGTGGAAAATTTACGCTATTTTTACGCGTATACATTACAAAATAGCTTGCACTGAATATGAGTTGTTTAGACGTTTAGATGCGTTTCATAACGGAGTGAACCTGTCCTGGTATAATAAGTAGTGCTACAGTGCTACTAAGTCCTGAAATCTGGATAGTAGGACCGAACTCTCGTATAATTTAACTACAAATTGTGAGAATAGTGTTTTAGAGCACTACAAAAATAACTACAAAAACTAAGCAAAGGAAAGCTAGCTCCCTAGCTTGTACCCTGATGTCAATTACCTGGTAGAGATTATGATAATGATCGGTAGTTATGAGTAGGTAAGGTAAATAGGTAAGGAGGTGATCAGACTATGAGGAGTATAAATGATATAAATATCTACCTAAGGATGGCGTGGCACAGAGTTGTTAAAACCACCAAACGTTACACAACAACGACTTTATTATTTTACCTAACAATTTATTTTATCAAAAAAGAGGAGAAAAAAAAGGAGGTTCTCAAGTCGAGGGCTTACCATAGTCACGAGTTTGTAAAAACTAATTCCGCATGAGTGCCATACAACGTTTCACAACATATTTGCGAGAAAACAGATAACAGAAGTACTTACAACAGATAATGAGACAAACTCTATTATTTTATTTATAAATATCGGTCGGAAAGTCGCAGCTAATTACTTGGCACTGGCAAATGCACAAAGTGCGATACCATAATCATCCGAAGAGGAAAGAAGAAGACAAAAACTTCGTTCTTAAGTTCGTTTTCGTTAAATTTTTTTTTTTTATACGTGTCTTTTCGTATTGTTTCCAAAACTCCGAAGAAGCTTGTAGTAAAATTGCCACCGCTTTACTAGAGCATGACTGCACTTGACTGTGACTTAATAAGTGTGACTTAGTCTAATTCGACTTGAAAACTATCAAAAACTTGATACATAAAATACTTGACACTGGCAAATGCACAAAGTGCGACGCCATAATCCTCCTAGGAGGAAAGATGAAATGGCGCGAATTAACAAATGGCGCTACGTGCGCGTGGTGATAATTAGAACTACATCTTTCGTCTCATTTTCTGCTTAATATTAAAGTGAGACAAACTTATTGAGCAAAAGGGCTCCCACGGAGGTTTCGATCATTCAGCTTATTTATTCTCGTAACGTGAAACTCCTTGGTGGAATTCTTAAATATTTTTTTAAGAAATTAAATAATTCCCTGAAGGATAAGCACGGCGCTACACAACTAGGCGTGCGGTAAAATAGGTTTATATTTTCGGTCGGGTGTTCAGTAATGTTTAACTATCGAACGATTATACAGGCTTCGTAAGTGCATTTTTCGAGCAAATGTGTTGTAAAATATTAAAATAATTAATCATTGGAATAGGGTAGATGACTGATGTTTATATCGTTGAAACCAATAGCTTTTATAAAGAATTAAGTAAATATAGTATGCTTATTGAAAAATAATTTAAAGCGGTTAATAATGTTCTGATATATGAGCGTTTAAAGTTTTTGTTAGAGACAACTCTGTCCCTTTCCCACAAAACAAAAAATGACGTCACGCCTTACTTGTCAGAATATAATTTATATGGCGTACTGAGAAGTGACGTCACGATTTGCTGTTTCGCCTCTCTGTCTAGCATGATATTAAAATGCTTATAAGTTGCTTATTTTTTATCAGATTTTCATTTTCTTTTCATTAATCCGCTATATTTATGGGCCACATTTTAATAGGACAATAAAAAAAAACAGCCTATTACCTTCAAATGACCAAGAGACAAAAATTATACTTCTATTGTAAGTCTTCTCGTCTATCCGAAAATAACATTGAAAGTAACTCAATCAATTCAATCATAAAGCTGTAACGTGGAGGAAATAAAAAAAAGGTTTTAAGTTGTGATTAGAATAAAAACGGTCAAGGGTGAAGCTCGGTGCGAAACGCCCCTCGTGGTGCGAAACGCCCCAGACGGTTCCGACGTGTAGTCCGCGTCGTTGCGACCCTAAACCTATATTTGAAGCTATACCTAACACCCGTTACACTTATTTTAAATGAAAGTATAACTAAAGCTTACTCGGATACATTTCAGCCGTCAGAGATTGAACCTTGGTTCAAAGACCATACCGTGACTGTATAATAAGAGTTGAGACTGAGTCACCATATAAAACGATTAAAATTAGACCAATTTTGCGAAAATACTTATAAAGAAGGAGCAGATTGCTAGCTAGATAATCGGTCCGACAATAATAATGAAACTATATTCTATACTAGTGTAATAATGAATAAATCTGTCTACAAAAATAACAAAACCATACTAGGTACTATCTTAATCTTTTTGAGCAAGAAGGTTTTTCATAATTTTCTTTGTCATCATCAGACACTATATTATCGTCCGATTGTAGAATATCCAGTTCTGATTCCTCCGTATCTGAATCTTTTGGCTGTCCAGTTTCGTTACATGTTAAAAGTTTTTCTAATAGTGTCTCGTCCTCATCTGGTTCATCATGTTCGTCAATTGTTATTGAACCGGTACATTGTTTGCCATTGCAATCTTTGCAGATAGAAGAACAATTTAATGCTGCTTTTTTGCAAGTGCAGTTACGGCCACAAGAAGTCTTGCATTTACAAGAAATGACAGAGAGTATTTCAAGAGGCGCTGGGTCATCTAAAGTTTTATTGGGTTGAACCATTTTCAAATTGCCAGCCCCAACTTTCAGGCTCTTTTTTATTTCCTAGCCAGCACTGTACTTAATCGTAAGTTTGTAGTGAATGTTGCGCCGTTGCACCTGAAGTTGGCGGCAAAGAAGCCAGCTTGAATTTGCTCTTCGTAATCGATCGAGCGAACATTTCATAGCGAAGTCGCTAATAGACTGACTTTTCTCTACAGAATTTGGAGAATACAGGGATGCCATAATTTTTTTCTCCGGCCTTAATTACTGTATCTCTATCTACATTGGGGTCTTTAAAAGTTGAACTATATTCGTGCAAAATCTTATTTTTTTGTAATACATTCACAATTTTCTTGTTACCCAGACGAAACAATGCTGAGGTAGTATCAAAACCAGAAAATGCATGAATAAACAGCACATGGTATCTTCTTCTGTGAAACTATTGGTCGATTACAGTTTTCTAGGAACTTTATTATTGGCTTTAGCAACAATTACAACAATTTACATGTACGCTTTTTCGGCGCGGGGCCGGGTACTGCCCGCGCCGGGTTATCTACCTACCTAACTGTTCTATGTTAAGTTAAAACGAACCATCGAAATACAAGCAAATCTCTCCGTGTCTCTCTCCATGTGTTTTGGTCGTATTTCAAGTAGTTGGCTACTTTTAGGTTTTGGTGCTTTCAGCCGTTACGCCCTACCCTCATTAATTTCAGTCAAAGTAAGTCGCGTTTTGGCTTTTTCCAATTACTGTTCGAATAATGGCAATGACAATTTTACTTTAATTTGAAGGAAAACACTTTTAAAAGCCTTAGTTCCCAGTTCGAAATTTTGTTGGGGCCCAATCAGGTACTTTTGTTTCAATCATTGCGAATAGTGGTTTGTATGATTCTTGTGCTACAAACCTTCTGCCTTCTGTGCTTGTTCTTGTGGTTTGTATCATCATATCGGCCTTGTCTCAGTAGTCCAATTAATGAGTCCGATGATCGGTGAGACTTTTTTGTCGCAGCAGTCCGATGCTAATAATAATCGGACTACTGAGACCCGTAGTCCATTAACTAGTTCGAGGATCGGACTTTTGAGAATTTGTTGTCTCAGTAGTTCGATTTCGATCGAAGGACTTACTGGCTTTAAGACTTCATTCTTTGCATTTTGGGATTGATACTCTATAATCACTGGTTTTCCTTTCGATTTTCAATTTCTATGTATGACGCTCACAGCCCCAATATCCAACTTTACTCCAAGCGAATTATGAAGCTTTCCTACTAAGATTTTCAAATCTTCTGTCCCAGTTTCCGGAATATTTATAATTTCTACACATTTTGATATTTGAGCTCTCTGCACTTCTTCGAGTTGTTCTTCAAGAGAATTTATCTTCATTAAAGCATCATTGTGCTCGTTAGATAGTTTTTCCATTTTTTCATTTGTTTCAACATGTTGTGCCATAGACTTCTCGCAAAGTTTTTCAAGTTTATCTTGTGTGTTCAGAATCAATTTATTTTGGGACCTCACCTCCTCTCTCCCTCCTGAGATAATATCAAATTTTCCTTCATTTTTGACATGTAAGCAAATAATTCTTCCATTTTCTGCGAACCAGGATTTATTTTGCGCTTCCGGGTAGGTGTAAGAGTCTCCGACATCGAAGGATCAGTCAGGGACGACGCCTTTTTGCCTCCACTTATAGGACTGCGCAGCATCTTGGTTTATGCTGTTTCTTTGCATATACTATACAATTGCCAGTCAGGTATGCTAGCGAGTGTGGACTGGAGTGATTGCGTATTTAGTCACAATAATTGCGTTTAATGGCACTTATGATGTCACTACTTGTGTTAGTTTAGGTTGATAGGTAATAAAATACACTGTTCAGTGTCACACGTCCGCTGTCGGCGGTGTCCACGGGGGGAAGGAATTGTTTAATATTGTAATTTAATAGTTTTTGTGATCAGATAAGTAGAGTTTTTCTTCATGGATCCTCCGATCGACCCTGGGGGCACAACGGTGCCTTCGGTTGGTTTAAATGTTCGTGCGACTCAGATATAGGCCTCGTACCAGTTGTGTCGTCGTGCTACTCAGATATAGGCTTCGTACCAGTTACAATTGAGAAATCTAGCATCCCTCCAAAGCGTAAGCGGTCTAATATAATTTTGGAAAATAATAATTATTAAAGTTATATTATTATTAACGGGATATTTACCGTGATTATGTTGTGAAATGAGCTCCCGAATGAATCCCGTTATGAATGCCCTTAATGTTTTTCGAACTTTTTTGACAACCACCCGCATTCTTCAGTCTACTCGTGAACATGGTGCATGCAACTGCGCCGAAATATCGGGAGCTCATTTCACAACATAATCACGGTAAATATCCCGTTAATAATAATATAACTTTAGTAAACAACCGTGATAGTTTAAAACAGTATAATAATTATTCCCTAAATTCAATGAGTTCTTCTACTCCGTTTGTTGATAATTCATCACCGCTACGTCCTTCTCCAGTCGCGAGAGGACAGTACGAAGCATCTGACAGGGCTGTATACATAGTTCACGTACAGAAAGAGGTGTCATCAAGTAACGACGGTACCACGTTTCATCCGGTTGCTATCGGTAAATTTCTGCTGAAGAACAATATCCGTAACATTGTAAATGGCAGCATAAAACGAATTGGTCGAAATAGAATTTCCTTAGCGTTCACTAGTTACATAGATGCTAACTTTTTCATCCAAAATATTGGTCTTGCGGCTTGTAAGCTCAAAGCTTTCATTCCTTCATATCACATTACGCGTATGGGTCTAGTACGCGGAGTTCCCTCCGAGTGATCGTCTGAGGAAGTGATAGAAAATATTAACGTGTCTGGAGGATGTGGTAAAATATTAAAAATAAGACGTTTGAACTACAAAACTATGGTTGATGGGTCACCAGTTTGGAAACCATCCCAAACAGTAGTAATAACATTTGACGGACAGGTTTTACCGAAACGAATTTTTATGTGTTTCAACGCTCTGCCTGTTGAGTTGTACACATATCCGACAATTCAGTGTTATTCGTGTTGTTTATTTGCCAAACTAAAGTGCAATCCAGATCCAAACCACGCTACTTCAAGTGTGGTGAAGGACACACTGGTGACCCTTGCTCTATCGATGAAGGAAGTGATGTATCCTGCTTATGTTCAGGTAACCATTTTGCCACTCGAAAGTCAACTCCTGAATTTGTTAGACAGAAAAATATCAAACAGTCAATGTCAGAGAACTGCATTTCTTATGCAGAAGCTTCTAAATTACACTCTCCGATCTCTAAATCTTATGCCAATGCAGTAAGCTCTAGCACCCAAATACTCCATGAGAAAATTAATCCTATGAGTAATGATACTTCTTCTTCTGGCAAATCTTACAGGAAAACAGTATGTTCACGTCCATTATCCCCTCCAAGGCCATCGGTAGGGTACAATCAGGTTACTCATAGAGAGCTCATAAATGAATATAATATGCCTTCCCCGACAAATGGATGCGCTCTGACATATAACTCAAATCCTAATGAAGAATCTTTGAAAGATCATATTCCTCATAAATATTCTTTCGCAATGTAATCTGATACCGCCCAGCGCTGCTCCAGTGATTCAATCACTACTACAAACTCTAATAAATTATGGATCTACAAACAAAAACAGTAATACAGTGGAACTGCCGCAGTGCGCGTAGTAAGAAACACGATATTATTTATTTAGTTAATAAATATAATCACTTTGTAGTTGCACTGGCGGAGTCATGGCTAAAGCCCGGCTCTGTTTTTAAAGTTAGTCATTACACTTGTCTCCGCGATGACAGAAATGATGGATGTGGCGGTTCTACCATGCTTATCAAAAATTCTGTCTCTCATACTCCTTTCAATATTCCCCCTCACATTGACAATATATCCGTGGTGGCAGCTATTATTAATTCTATTTGTTTTGTTTATATTTATATTCCTCACCCTTCTTTACACGTGTTCCATGAATTGCATAATGTTATTCGTAATCTTCCCAGACCATTTTTACTGCTAGGCGATTTTAACTCCCATCAGCAATCTTGGGGTAGTTCAACCACAGACTGTTATGGAAATCATCTTCTTGATATATTTAATGATCACAATCTCTTTGTGCTAAATGTTGGCATCCCAACTCGTAGGTCTTAACCAAATGAAGGCAAAAGTTCAGTCGATCTTTCTGTATGCACATTGAATTTAGCTACTAAAATAAAATGGCAAATTCTTTCACCGTCGTTTGACAGTGATCACTTTCAAATTTTGTTGACTTTTTTAAATAATTATGCAATATACACTCCCTACCAAGACAGCCTCGTTTAAAATTCATAATTATGGATAGTGAATCATCGTTCAAGAGCTGAAAATAAAATTAAAGCCCTACCTCCTGTTTCATCCATAGGAGTAATTGAAAGTGCTAATAGCATAGTAGCTTCCCTCTTAGAAGCAGCTAAAAAACATTTCCTTTAAAAAATGGTGCCTCGCATAAAATTCCGTCCCCACCTTGGTGGGATAATGAATGCACATTAGCTGTTAGGAAAATAAAAGAAGCTGAAAAAGTTTATAATAATAATAAGAGTAGTGAAAATTTCCAGATTCTTCTGCCAGAGTAAATATGAAGCGTAGAAAAAGACTTTTGGTAAGATTAGAGGAACAAAAAAGTGTATTTCTTCTTTATGAGAGCCATTGTAAAAGTGATTGTTAACTGCCGTCTTCTTGTAGTGGAATTAACAAGGAAATAAGTAACAAATTGGGAGGGCGGATGTCTGCATATGCTGCGCTTTATTTTACGGCTAAAAGAAATTTCAAAACTTGTTTCGGTGCTACATGATTAAAATTAAATGAAACAAATACCTAACCTAAAGGATTTAATGGTAGCAATAATTCCAGCCATAATTCACTCAGCAACAGCTGTGAATATTCCGAGAATATTCACAAAGTGTATTTCTTCTTTATGAGAGCCATTGTAAAAGTGATTCAGAACTGCCGTCTTCTTGTAGTGAAATTAACAAGGAAATAAGTAACAAATTGGGAGGGCGGATGTCTGCATATGCTCTTTATTTTTCGGCTAAAAGAAATTTCAAAACTTGTTTCGGCGCTACATAATTAAAATTAAATGAAACAAATACCTAACCTAAAGGTTTTAATGGTAGCAATAATTCCAGCCATAATTCACTCAGCAACAGCTGTGAATATTCCGAATATTCTACAGAAGCAGTGACATGAAATAGCTATGAAAACGAGGTTTCTTTCGATATTAGTTTATGGAATGGGAAAACATAAAACCGCGTAACTTACTGTGATGCTAAAAAAACAAAACTAACACCCGAATACTGAAACGCCAATCAAATATTTAAGTTCTCGTCAAACATTTGAGACCCTGTTATCCTTGAGAATCGTATACTGAAACGCTAGTTAAATTGTGACTTTAAATTTAACATGGCATTATTATAAGTGCCACTTAATTAAAGAAATGGTATTCACAAACGCTAATTAACGTTTGACTGCTATTTAAGTCCCGCTTACATCTTTTGAGGGGCCGTTAAATTTAAGAGTGCTTGTGACCAGTCTCAGGTTGGATATTGATAGACGAAAAATGCCTCTTTCATCTTTATCTTTGCTTTCTGATGAAGAAGTGGCTTTCACTAGTCTAAGAAATGAACCGAACTTAAACGCCTTTGAAAAGTATAATGAAGAAAAATTCAGGATGAGGTTCCGACTCGGCAAAGAAACGGTGTTATACTTATGTACTTTATTTGGAGAGAACCTTCAGCCTCTCACAAGGCGAAATCAGGCAATCCAACTAGTTGATCAGTTACTGATCACACTGCGTTTTTTTGCCACAGGCTGTTACCAGAGGGTCATCGGAGACATATATTTTCATGTTGAGCAACCAACTGTCCAACGTATTCCACCGAGTAGCACCAGAGCTGGCGAAACTAAAAAACAATTACATAAAAATGCCCACCACAAGCAAGCAACACCAAATTGCAAATGGTTTTTTGGCGATCGCAGGGTTTCCTCGAGTGATTGGTGCTGTGGACTGAACTCAAATAAAAATCAATTCACCTGGTATGACTACCTACTTGTTTGTTGCTAATAACTATGATATGCCTGCCTAGTAGGTAGTAGTCAGGTGGAAGGCAAGCAGTAACATTCCGTAATAGAAAAAGCTTCTTCTACCTGAATGTTCAAATGATATGGGACACAAGACTGATGGTAAGAAGCATTATAGCAAGATGGCCGGGCTCAGTTCATGTCAGCACCATTTTTAATGAATCTCCATTATGGACACAGCTGGAACGTGGGGACTACGGAAATATGGTTTTGTTGGGTGATAGTGGTTATCCGTGTCGTAACTATTTGCTAACACCCCTTTCAAGCCCATCAACCCCAGAAGAAGCATACAATCGGGCTCAGATAAGCACAAAAAACCCTGTAGAGAGGCTCTTCGGAGTGTTAAAAAGAAGATTTCCTTATCTGCAGATTGGTCTCCAGGTAAAATTGAATATCCCTAATATTATTGTGGCATGTACAGTACTGCACAACATTGCTCTGTCTAGTCAAGTTTTTGTGGAAGAGAATGATTTCTTGGAAACCACTGAAATGAATTCAGTGCATGAATTTGGATCACATGCAGGAAATGAAAATTTTACTGTTAGTGTTAATGAAAATACATATTTTACAGATAAAAAAATGTTTTTATTTAATGTAGCAAACCAATCTACATTAAGATAAAATACTACCTACTATCGAGCTAGACTATGCGCTTTGTAGCACTGATTTTGTAAATTTTTATTCTTAGTAGTTCCATTTCCAATTTATGTCGTTGAATTAAAAAAAAACTTTCTGGCTTCGCAGTATGTAATTTAACTTTAAAATATTGTTTTAAATATAATTATAAATTATAATAGCGATTTTTCTTTAATAATTAGGGTCGCCGATTAGAAATAATGACATTGACGTTACCGTGACGTGCAGCCTCCATTGAATGAAAAGTTACGTTCCGTTTTTTATCACGCTGAAAAATAGGCAAACTACAAATTGCCAACACAGTATTATGAATTTTCAACTTGTAAAAATTCAACCGTAAGAGATAACTCTTAAGACAAAACGATACAAATTAAATTTTAAAACAGTTTATATATCTAATCTATAAATTCTATTATTTGTTTGTTCTTCGTATTATCTATTATTATTTGTATTATTTACGCAGTAACGTTTAGTTACTGCGTAAAACGAAATAGCTATAACAAATAATAAAAATAGTAATTGAAAACGTAATTTTTAAGTAAATGTTGCCATTTATAGAAAATTTGAAGGCTGCTCAGCTGATCATGGTCTTAAAATTCTTGAGTAGCGTTTGAAAATTCCAGTTAAATTTAATGGCCTCTTAAAATTAAGTAGCGCTCAGTTGAGTGGGTCACCTGAGTGACGTTTCAGTATTCGGGTGTAAATCATACACAACTATCACAGTAACAAACGAATGCCAATAAATAAATGGACGGATAATATGCGGCAACATAGATGGCTGCAGTAAGTATACATCAAATATATGTAAGTACATGGTTTTTTTAAATAATGCGGTGGTTGAGGATGGCACCGTAAAGCTGGGAACGCTGCGACATGTTTTCGTGTTAGCTAACACACTAACATGCCCACTTTTACTAACAAGAAAAGTGGGCGTGTCTTTTGTGTGAGATAACACGCTAACAAGTTATCCGTCGCGGATGGAAAACATCACCCGCGTTCGCCTGTGGGGAGTTTGTTTTTGTTCATTTTATATTAATAATGCTCGTGCCATCAACATCTCTTCTGGATATTCGAAGCACAGACTATAGTATTGTATATTATACAGAATATTTCGTGAGTCGTAATCAATGAATTGGAATCAAGCAAAACATTTTTAGTTTCCTACAACTCATAAAATAGCTAACACGGCTTCCTCGTCGGAACTCATTTAGCTAACAAAATTATTGTTCGCTGCAAAGTTGCAGTGGACGGGCTGTGGTTTCTAAAATGTTATATAACACAGTAAGCTAACAAAGTTTTGTTAGTAGGTAACATGCCGAAGTAGACCTGGCTTATGATTGACTGGATACTGCAAACAATGCGAAGGCAAACTAACAGTTGTTACTGAAAGACTGTTGTTACCGCTCATTGCTCAATGATAAATGTGAAGCCTCGTTTACAGCACTTTTCTATAAAAGTCAGAATAACTAAGTACATAAAACAGAAAATTGCATCAAAACTAGAAAATGAGTATCCTGTTGCTGTCCGAAATAAAATGACCAATAGTAAGCTTGTTGATGACGACACAACTGAGCCTCCATTTGTTTCCAGCTTCAAAACCTTTCAAAATGTAAGAAACAAAACAAACGCTTCAAGATATTTTCACAAAATTGTAGTTCTTGCTTTGTAGATTATGAGGTGTACCCATCCATATGATATCGTGATAAGATCAGATCAGTGTCGTTGCACCCTTTTTTGTCTATTATTGGTCATAATTGACTCATAAATTGGGGTGGTCAAAATTGTCGTGGTTCGGAACCCACCTCGTATTTCGGGTACGAGTAGGTCTCGCCCTTGAATAGTTTTAATATGAGTATATTTAATATGTTTAGGACCAATGAAAAGTCTACAAACAAAGAATACTTCAGTAACTGCTTGCCCGACAAAAACGGATATATTGCAAACAAAATTGTAAGTACAAGCATAGAAAAAAATCAGCTTCGTCTGTTGTATACACATTGCCTGCTATATTTAAACGAAACGGTGGCATCGATGGGACTCTGGATTACACCAATGCATTGCTTATAGAATATAATATTATAATAAAGCGAAAAATGGCAGAGGATAAGAAGATGCCATACTCCGAAGTGAAAGAAGTGCCTTTCGGAGAGAGTTAAACCTGTAATAAAAAACCACAGATACACCTATATCGCAATTGTATTTTGAAACAATAGAAACAAATTCAAGACGACGACGGCCATTTATGTTTTATTTCTCTAATATTAAACACGTGATATATATACATGAGAGACCGAATGCAATATGTCAAGCATGGCGTACATGTATTCCAATCCTATCACACCAGATCTGGTGTAAGCCAGGGTTCAGTCTCCGGTCCGCTACTTTTTCAAATAATGTTTTATGACCTACCTAAAAAGTTGACTTCTTCTAGATGTATTTTGTACGCTGACGATTGTAAAGATATTTCTTGAAATAAAATCCCATGACGACTGTACGACTGTTACGATTACAGCAGGGTGGTATTAATAATCTTTATGAATGGAGTGTAAATAATAAAATGAAATTTAACGTGACTAAATGCAAAGGACCTTTGACCGGAAAAGAAATCCGTTACACTTTAATTATATTCTGGATAACGAATTTATCAGTCGAGTGCTTAATATTAGGGATCTGGGAGTAACATTTGATCGCAGTTTAACTTTCCTTGATCATATATCAGACCTCGCCAAAGAGGGATATCGTCGACTGGGGTTTGTGCTACGAAATGCCAGAGACTTCGAAGATCCGCAAGTTGTTCGAACTCTGTATAACTCATTAGTTAGAAGCAAGTTGGAATCAAGCGCGTGCGTCTGGAAACCGCACCATGTTACTTACTTACGGACACTTGAGACGGTCCAAAAGGTTTTCTTAACATCTTTGTACAAGAAACTCTTTAGGTACTGCTCTTATATGTACCCGACTAAGTTCTTGCTAGGTCAGCATGGATATGATTCGCTGGAAGTGAGAAAGATGCTGAATCAACTCGCTATCTGCTGTAAAGTGCTGAGAGGATCGGTGGATTCCTTACACTTGCATGATCTGTTGTGCACGTTGCTTGTGTCAGGAAATTCTGGGGCTCCGACAAGTAGGCGCGGGCAGCGGCATAAGTTGTTTCACGACGGTTGCAGTCGCACCGTGGCGTGCTCCATGTCACCGTTGAATCGCACTCGCCGCCACTTTAATGCACTACTCGCCAACACTGATTGTGATATTTTTGTTAATAATTGGAGACCCTTGATAACGTTATTTTTGACATATTGCGAAAATTTAACTGACCAATGGGACAGGTGCAGTAAAACTGACTCCACTGTCAATTTTGTATCATTTTTTTGTTTCACAATATTTATTAATACTCATGAACCTAGAAAAAAAGTCGGACAGATTCTCACTAACAACATACTGTGGTACTCAGAGTCGGCCAGCTTTACTGTACGTACAGGCCGGCACGCACACATTCACACATGAGTCAGCCATTACGCGGGCAAACGCAACACAGTCGGCACGGCTACGCTACGAAAAAAATAGAATGTCTTTTGTGGTAAAGTGGTGTAAAAACCGTAGTGAACAAAAGAAAAAAAAACCAGGAATCACGTTTCATAGGTAAATTAATAATTCAATCACTTAGTTCCCGATTTTATACATTATAACCAATATTCATGCCACAGAACAAAATAATTCGTCAGAATACCAGTGTTGCCAATATTAATTTGTGCAAATTACCCGAAATATATGGGTGTTCCGACACTTCTGCCTACCCCTTCGGGGATACACAGACATGATGATATGACCTGAAATAATGCGACTTTTTTTATTAATTCTATAGTAATAATTAAAAAACCGGCCAAGTGTGAGTCAGACTCGGGCACCAAGGGTTCCGTAACAAAAAAAAACGACTTCTTCCGCAGAGCGCGCTCGTCTTCCGACTGTTGCTCGTTGGGAGTCGGGGCTTTGGTTGCACGCTCTACCTTCTAGAAATATTGGACTTTTATTAGATAAAACATTGTTTTGTTTAGCCGTATCGCTAAGAATAGGCGCAGCTTGCTAAGTCCCCCATCGCTGCAACTGTGGCGATAATGTAGATCGCCTCGGTCACCACGGCTTGTCGTGAATGAAGAGTGCTGGGCGCATACCGCGGCACGCCTCCCTGAATGATGCCATCCGTCGGGCTTTTGTCAGTGCCGGCGTCCCGTCAGTCCTGGAACCTTATGGACTGTTGCGAGACAACGGCAAAAGACCCAACGCATTACTTACTGCTTGGCGATTGAATAACTGGCAAAGGTGTGGGTAGGTACTTCCCCAGACGGACTCTGCAGGAGAATACTACCACTACTAAGGGTACCTTCATACTTACTACTGGCTAACTCAATATATAATAATAATAATTGTTCTACTCTATTTAAGGTACTTCATAAATGTTATCTTACTTTTGTGTTAAATTAAAAGTAAATAAAAAAAAATATATGTACAGTTTATGAAAAAGTGGTGTTGCGAAGAAGAAGAAATTCAATTTTTATTATCTGTAAGGTCGCCAAAAAGGTTCCCACAATACGGGCCTTGAGCCTAGTGGGGGCCGCAGTATAATCTCTGATTGGATCAACAAATCATTTTAAGTCAGTCTGGATACAATCTTTCCGTTTTTTTGTAGCTAAGTTGTGATTGATTCAGGCGTTACTTTCCGGAAGTTAATTTTGACCCAAATTGCTATATACCATTTATCTCTAGTGAATTCCGATCTAATATCGTTTCGAGTACACTAGAGATGAATTGTATATAGCAATTTAGATTAAGTTGTTTAGTAGATAGTTATGCCTTACCATTAAGCTTTTCGCCCATCTGTGTTGAACGTAGAGACGGCTCGTCCATGAGTAAACTACTTTTTACTTACGGCTTACTCAGCATTAGAAGTATTCGCTATCTTCGGCGGTCTTACCCATCCATGTAGATTTAAGCTAGCTAGATTTTATTTAATGTTATCTTAATAATGTAATCAGTAGGTTTTATTATTATATTAGTTTGAACACCGTTATCCTTCTAGGATATCATTGTACTCATCGTTATGAACAACTTTTACTATGGGTCTAACCCAGAAATCACGAAAAAAAACAGCTGATCCATACAAAGAGGTTCATCGATCTTGGACAAAATGTATGGAACAGCTATTTTTTTGCGTGATTTCTGGGTTGCCCCATAGTAAAAGTTGTTCATAATGATGAGTACAATTAAATCCTAGAAGGATAACGGTGTTCAAACTAACACTCGGTATAATATAATAATAAAACCTTCAAATCGGCTACAATTATCTAAGATCTATTCTAAATAGAATAGATCTTAGATAATTGTATTGTATTGACTAAGATCTATTCTAAATAGAATAGATCTTAGTGATCCCAAAACTTTACTAGATTGTGTGTATTTTGTTATAGGTAGTTAATATAGAGATATGCTCCCAACAAAGAGGCTTAAAACTCATCTTGTCAAAAGGTGTATTTTAAGTCTGGAAGGGCTAAGACTGCCTACTAGCTGTTGGGTCCATTAGACGGTAGATTCAAAATACAATAATACATTCAACGTATTAGGGTCAATATATTTACATTTTGTGTCACCCGCCCTGCAGGCCTAGCATGCGGACTACGACAAAATTTTCTCTATTCTAACTGTCATGAAAAAACAAGACAAAGTTACTACTCTGTAGAAGTCTGTCTCTTTTTCGCATGACAAAGACAAAACTATATCGCGAGGCAAATGCTAGCCCTGCTTGTAGCTACTGTTTTAACCATCTCGGTTGTTTATTACAATTCTATGATTATGTATCAGGAGCTCGTTTCACAACATAAGACATAGAACATATAATCATAGAACTGTTACATTCAACTTGTTCAATGCATTAACCTTAACTAAACCAATTGTGATCATTTCAGGTGCGTCGCTGGACCGCAAATCCGGAAAGTTGATAGAGTCGAAGCCGAAAGTGTTGTACGAGCAGATGCCGGTCATTTACATATTTGCCATCAACACGACGGCGGGAAAGGACCCGCGCCTCTACGAGTGCCCCATCTACCGCAAGCCGCAGCGGACGGACGCCAAGTACGTCGGCTCCATAGACTTCGAAACCGACAGCAACCCACGACATTGGACGCTCAGGGGAGTTGCACTGCTCTGCGATATAAAATAACACCTCCCTCCTCGATTTCGCATACCATATCATATACCTACGTACTACGTAACTAGGTACACTTACTAGTAAAACATGCTAGACGCGGAATAGACTTCGTTAGCGCTAGTCAATGAGAAAAATGTTGTCAACCCTCAGTCTATAAAAACGTCTTTGTATAATGAAGGAGGTGAAATAAATCCCTACGAAAAAAATATTTTTGATTTATTTTACTAAGCTTAAAATTTGGCTGCCTCTACTAAACCGGAGTTAGATATTTGATAACTAAAATAAATAAATATCGGTAGACATTTACAGCGCCATCTATCCCACACTAAGCAAAGCTTGTGTACTATAAAAACCAGTTAGCTGATAGAATAAAAGTGACATACACTCGCCTCTAAACCACTCGATGTCGACTGAAAAAGTCCGCGGCCGACTAACCTTCACACTGCTCTTTCAGACTGGTGTAAAGGTTAGGAAGAAAATTTCCTTACCTTCACACTGTTTGCATATGCAGTATGAAGGTTAAGAAAATCATTTCCTAACCTTCACACCAGTGTGTAGGATTGGAATTCTCATTCCTTACCTTAACACCGCACCGTTGCGATTTGAACCTAGGTCTTATGCTAGGCGGGTCCACGAGTAACACAAGTGTTCGTGGACTCCCCGGGGGTCCAACTATGATAGCAAATATCCGTTGGCCGTTGGCGTTAAGAGGGGCACATATCAGCCAGAAGACGTCCACTGCTGGACGAAGGCCTCCTCTTTACACAGGGGGTTGCCACCACCATCGCTAACCGTGGTACTGGATGCAGTTTTAGGACTTACCCGGGTCCACAGAGGGGAGCTTAAGTGGAATTACGGACACGTTCAGTTCGGTCCGTTAGGTACGGTCGGTTAGTAGTTCACTGTATGAGCACAAATGTTCTACCGGTAGAGACAAACAAATGTGCAACTTTGCGTACTTATGATTCAAAATAAGGCCCCAGTATCATTTTCCACATTTTGTAACCCTTGAACTCTTCATCATTATCAGCCAGAAGACGTCCACTACTGGACGAAGGCCTTTCCCTTAATAGCGAGGGGTTGCCATAATCCCTACGCTTAGCAGGCGGCTTGGGGATCGTTACCACCGTTAACTAAGAGGACGCTGATGCCCATCCTCCGGTAGTTCTGGGTGCAGTTTTAGGACATACCCAGGTCCAAGGTTTGTAACCCCTAGCCTTCTCTGTATTTCTGGTCTCCTGGTCGGTCGTGGTGTCATGAGTCTGAACGTGAGAAAAGATTACGCAACGGTGTTAAGGTTAGGAAAGCAAATTCCTATCCTTAACACTAATGTGGAAGGTTAGGAAATGTTCTTCCTAACCTACACACCAATGTGTGACAGAGCAGTGTTAAGGTTAGTCGGCCGCGAATTTAATTTGTATTTATCTCTACCAGTAGGGTTAAGTTAAATTTTGTTTTTCGCGCCAGCTACTTTATCCTTACTAGTTGTCTTTACCGGGTCTTAACTTGTATTATTTATTAAATTATACCTAGTCCCCTACCGGTAGGGACAATAGGCTAGATGACTGTTTTTTTTTTAAATTGTACTATTAAAATGTGGCCCATAAATATAGCTGGTTAATGAAAAGAAAATGAAAATCTGATCAAAAATAAGCAACTTATAAGCATTTTAATATCACAAGCATTTTAATATCACGCTAGACAGAGAGAAGAAACAGAAAATCGTGACGTCACTTCTCAGTACGCCATATAAATTCTACTCTGACAAGTAAGGCGTGACGTCATTTTTTATTTTGTGGGAAAGGGACAGAGTTGTCTCTAACAAAAACTTTAAACGCTTATATATCAGAACATTATTAACCGATTTAAATATTTTTTCAATATACATACTATATTTACTTAAATTCTTCATCAAAGCTGGTTTCAACGATATAAACATCAGTCATCTACCCTATTACAGGCATAGCGCTTAACAGCCCGACGTACCGTATGCACCATTGCCCATGCACCATGCACCAGATACAACTGCTTTGTATCGTTTGCACCATTTAAATTTCAAGTTATTACATCTACTTCACCTTGCTTTCCTCGTCATAGAAAAAATAAAAAACCTTTTATTGTATGTTGAGCATTAGTTTTTGATCGTTCAGAGTTTTTTTTTGAACGTTAAGTGAAAATATTTATTTTTGAGCGTTAAGTGTAAAACCTTTATTTTTGAGCGTTAGGCGTTGAGCGTACATTTTGAACGTTTTAACGCTGAACAATACATGCTTAACAATAAAAACTAACGCTCAACTAATGACGAGGAAAGCAAGATGAAGTAGTTGTACTTCATCTTGCTTTCCTCGTTAATATTCGTAATTAATTTGAATTGCGCAAATAGTACACAGCAGTTGCATCTGCACCATTGATGGTGCAAGTCAATGGCGCATACGGTACGTCGGGCTTAACTGTGTAGGTTCCTGCGGTAGTAGAGCGGTGTGTTTTCGTTACGTCAAATGACGTGTGACTTCAGTCGGGCTTCAATATCGCTGTCATCAACTCGTGTTATTTGGACAGGCCGCTTTACTGACAGTTCTGTTACGTTACATATGCCACCCCGACCGCATCTATTTATTTATGTGACACACAAAACAGAATACAGTCTTTACATTTGCATTGTATAGGTTACAAATAATTTGTTCTAGATTTCATTCCTTAATAAATGTGTACACAACATGAACAACATAGAAGCAGTAGGTACCTACACCTATAAGTCAATCAAACATTAAGTAGTATTGTAATTACACATTTAAACATTGCACCGCTCCATTACCGCATTTGCCTACTCATTTAAGCGCTATGCCTGTAGTAGGGCTAAGTGTAATCGATCATTACAGCGGTGCCACCTTTCAGTTCATTGCGTCGTAAGTAAATTATCAAAATGAGTAGTCTTACATGCCCTGTAATTTAGGGTACATTTTCATTGCAACTACCGCATATTTGTCCCATGGAACTAGTGCGACCTTTTTTTCTCAGTAGTCCCATTGAGCGTAGCAATGGAACTAATGAGAATGATAACTCTCAGTAGTTCTACAACATTCTTGCTGTTTTTTTATTCATTTACTTATTTGTAATTAGTAGCGGAACTTCTGAGAGTAATCATTCTCGCTAGTTCCACTGCTACGCTCAATGGGACTACTGAGAAAAAAGGTCGCACTGGTTCTATGGGACAAATACGCGGTGGAACGAATGAGAATGTACTTAATATCGTACCAACAGTATGATTACACAACAGAACTCTGCTTGACGGCAGAATAACTAAATCTGCGGTGATACCTGCATAATACGACAAACTTACAAAGGACCCAAGATACATAACCCAACAATGAGAAGGCATAAAATACGCATCCACATATGCGCATCATAAATTTTAAAGCTACGAGTAGATTTTTAAACACAGAACAGGCTCAAATAAGTATATTAAAATTAAACTACTAATAAATGGTCAAATTAGCACACCTACAAACGGTACACCAAACAGCAAATGGAAACGACGATTTTCACATCACATTGACATCTGTCTTGTCATAGTAAGTTCTTTATCTCATCGTATAGAACCAGTACAAAAGCGGCGCCGGTACCTCGCAAGACGTTCGAGAAGGCGCCCTTGAAGAAGGCGTTAGGTCCCTCGTTCTTCAACGTGAGCGCCCAGCAGTGAGCTGTGTTCTTGTAGAGCCTCTCGCTGGGCGGCTTGCCCGACTGCATCATCATGCGCCGGCGCACCGTGTCCAGCGGGTACGACGTGATACCCGCCAGGGTCGTCACCGACTGCGTAACAACCACACGTACTATTGAGTAGGTGCGAAACGCCTTAAAAGGCAAAAGTATACCTAGTAGTAGTACCTACCCATACGTTACAGAGTCATGTAAGTTACGACAGACAGCAACTTTTGATTTTATCAAACGAATTAATTAGCATGAGGATGTGCGTGTGTAATGTATGTATGTGTGTATGTATGTATGTGCTATGACGCATACATATATGTAGTGGCCCTAAGGTCGTCGCGGCTACAATGTACTCACTCACAAGTTATACTATTATTGTAGGTATACAATGTCAATTTCAAAAATCGTATGTTGCATTTAAATAACTAGATGCAATAACATTAAACATAGAAATTACCAGATAAATTACAAGGTATGATGAGATTTAACATCTAATATCTCAGTGTGACGAGCGCAGTAAAGTGCGGCGCATGATTGTATTCGCAAGTTCACAATTCTCGCATTGCTACTGCTAGAGGCAGGCGTGACGCTTACCACCAGCCGATAACTTTTTTGAAAGTTCATAATCATATGGTTAACTTGCAATAATGTGAGAGGATAGCTAAGAAGAAATAGGGATCAAGTGAGACCTGAGCAATCATCCAAGTGAAGAGCAGCGGCGTATTTTTCGGGTCCGGAAGCATGTCTTTCGCAGTGTCGAAGAAACCGAAGTACGTGGCGCGGTAGATTATAATGCCCTTCGGAGGAAACAACATAATAATTATAATCAGATCTCAAACGGGTAAGTAATAAGTGATTGAAACATATAATCTCGTTCATACACTAGAAATACCAACGCTTGATCGAACATATTTTTAATACCATACAAAACAAATAAAAATCTTTACACCGTAAACCCGCAGACATACAAACATAAGAATACCATTCATCACTATACAAGACAAGTGCATACTCCTCAAACGACATAATATACAAAAAGCATATAAAATACAACACAAATATAGTAATATAGCATAGCATAAACCGAAATCACTGTAACCTTTTTTCTTTATTTAGTTTAGTTTTATTATAAAGATGATATAAAAAATCGGCCATGTTCGAATGGAGGGAGGGTTTCATATAGTATATGAAACACCAAATGTACCAAACTAGTAAATGGAAAAATTTAGAGAATTCAAAAATAAATAACGGTGAATATTTTTCACACTGAGCCATCTAGCCCCAAACTAAGCAAACCTTGTAATAAGGAAACTAGATAGCTGCTAGAATACTTATATACTGATATTTTTTTGGTAAAACATACTTATAATAAATACTACAGCCACACACAGAAAAACATCTAAATCATCTTACATAAATATCTGTCGGGATCGAACCTACGCCCTACAGCTCTGAAGGCAAACCGAGCTACGAGGGCTACACTAAAAGTATCGGGAATGGAATATTTCCACTGTTTCTGTCATATTAAAATCTTTTTAATTGAAAACTCCTTGGTTTTAAAAATCGAATACCATTTATTTATTTAAAAAAATATTCTCGGTCTTGTCACAAGGTTTTGTCAAACTTGTTTAGTCGTTGAGAAAATGGAATTGACTCGAGAAAATTCAAGAGCGATGATTTATTATGACTTTCGAAGTGGTTTAACACAAAAACAGTGTGTTGACCGGATGATTTCTGCATTTGGTGATAAAGCCCCATCCAAAACCACAATTTATCGCTGGTTTGCTGAATTTCAACGTGGACGTGTCAAGCTCAGTGATGATCCCCGTCAAGGTCGTCCAAAAACTGCAGTCACCCAAGAAAACGTTGATGCTGTGCGTAAGCTGATTGAGGAAGATCGACATGTGACATACCGCGAAATTCAGGCAACTTTAGACATTGGCATGAGTCAAATACAAATAATCTTGCATGAAAAATTAGGTGTAAAAAAGTTGTTTTCCCGATGGATACCGCATTCGCTCTGTGAAGAGCAAAAAGCGGCTCGCGTTACTTGGTGCGTCAGAACTCTCGAAAGATTCCACGCAGGATCCTCAAATGCTGTATACAACATCGTATCAGGTGACGAATCCTGGATATACGCGTACGAACCCGAAACAAAAAACCAGTCACGAGTTTCGGTGTTCGAAAATGAGTTAAAGCCAACAAAAATTGTTCGTTCACGGAGTGTTGCAAAAAAAATGGTGGCCACGTTTGTCTCCAAAACCGGCCATGTTACGACTATTCCTCTTGAGGGACAAAGAACGGTTAATGCAGAATGGTATGCTAGCATTTGTTTGCCACAGGTCGTTTCTGAACTCCGTAAAGAGAACTGCAACCGCCGCATCATCCTCCATCACAACAATGCGAGTTCTCACACCGCGCACAGAACAAAAGAGTTTTTAGAGCAAGAAAACATAGAATTATTGGACCATCCGCCGTACAGCCCCGACCTAAGCCCTAATGATTTCTATACTTTCCCTAAAATAAAGAATAAATTGCGTGGACAGAGATTTTCATCACCTGAAGAAGCTGTGGACGCCTACAAAACGGCCATTTTGGAGACCCCAACTTCCGAATGGAATGGTTGCTTCAATGATTGGTTCCATCGTATGGAAAAATGTGTCAAATTTCGCGGAGAATACTTCGAAAAGCAATAAATATATTTTTAAATAGTAATGTTGTGTCACTTCCTTGATTCCCGAAATTTTCAGTGCCGCCCTCGTATAAGACAGTCATTGCATTTCAACAAATTCATTTTAACAGTTTGTTACATCTCTCTCAAAGTGATCACTAGGTTGTAGATCTCCTTCACAGGAGGTCATCTAGGTTGATACCTCCGCAGTACCAGATATTGTGCTGCCAAACAGTGCTACGTAATAATGGTAAAATGGATTCTGTAAGTGTGTATGACGAAAAAGGCTAAGAGGCTCACCATCTAACGTTTCGGGATAATAAGCGCTTTTGCAGTGACACCCAGGATTAGTTATTACTAATAAAATACATACATAATAAATAGTACGTGACTACTAGAAAGGGACAGATCATTTCTTCTCAAATAATTCTCACCACTATTAGCCGAGAGGACGCTGCTGCCCGTCCTCCGGTGGTTCTGGATGCAGTTTTAGGGCATACCTAGGTCAGACAGGAAACACATGCATATAACCTAATAAATAGCAAACAGAGAGCCCACCTGTACGGAAACGACGAATCCACGGTACAGGCCCAGAGGTCCGTCACTCTTAAAGGTCTTCGTGAGACAGTGTATCAGGCCATTAAACTCCTTGTCTTTTGGGCCCTTACCCACGTCTACAGCTAATCTAAAAAGACGAAATTCTGCAATATATTCATGAATAATAAATTCATGAAAGTATATTACGATAGGAGTGATGTATTGGTTTCGAGCCGAATCAATAAACGTAAGCAATCAATTCGGTACTTCCGTGTCAATATCTGCATAATTACTACGAATGTGCACATTTACTATAAAGCTTTTAAGCATTTAATATAAACACAACACAGCTAACACTGCGAACTTCGTATGGCGTTTTCTTTTTTTTGTGAAATATTTTTATATTTATTCTGCTATTCTGGGCGGAGGACATATCCAACAAATCAAAGATCACAAAAATCGTTCCAGCCGTTCTTGAGCTAAAGATGGTGTAACTTATCCGGCTTTGTGTTAAATAGGTATATATTATTAAGATGAAGGCTTAATTTGATACCCAACACAAGTTTGTCTGAAAAACAATAGTTCTATCCACGCTGGTTCCCATAGTACAAGCTTTGCTTAGTTTGGGGATGGATGGCGCTGTGTAAAAATTGTTCACACAAAATTCGAAACAAAAAAAACATTTATAACCGCCACGTTGGGTTAATTGTTACGTCTATGCGCTGTAACTGTAAAAGACGGAGGTTTTGGCGGGAACACGGAAAAATCATATCGTTGCATTCTATTATTTTCTTAAACTTGTGTTTTTTCGCGAATTAATGATTAAGAATGGTGGTGTTTTATTCATTGAGTGTTGAATTACATGCACGAGTGTGGGCAAGTGATATAATGTGGTGAAACATGTCTTTTCGTGTTGTTTTCAAAACTCCGTAGAAGCTCATAGTAAAGTCGCCACAACTTTACTAGGGCATAACTTGGACTCGACTATGACTGTTTACGTGTGACTGACTGATTTAATGACATATTTGACTTGATTTTAATAAAATATACCTGAAAATTCATAAACTTGACACTGGCAGAATGCACAACGTGCGATGCCAATAACAAAGAAAAAAAAACTGTAAAAGACGAGCGTTGGAGTTTTGGCGGGAACACGGAAAAATCACGTCGTATTTTTTTTTTCTTCTTTCCCGCGTAGAGGATTTTTGCTCCGCGCGATAAACGCATTTGCCATTAAATCATGTCGTTACAATCTATTATTCTCTTAACTTTTCGCGAATTAATGATAAAAAATGGTGTGTTTTATTAATTGAGTGTTGAATTACATGCACGAGTGTGGGCAAGTGATATAATCTGGTGAAACATGTCTTTTCGTGTTGTATTCAAAACTCCGTAGAAGCTCATAGTAAAGTCGCCACAACTTTACTAGGGTATGACTTGGACTCGACTATGACTAATTTCGTGTGATATCATGACATATTTGACTTGATAATAAATAAACTTGACACTGGCAGAATGCACAGCGTGCGATACCAATAAATACGATAAAAAAGAAGAGCGTCGACAAACAAACACCTCAACTGTCAAAATTGGGAAATTATCTAACATATATAACATATGACATTAAAAAAAAAGTTCACTGTAGAATTGTAGATGAACAGAAGTGGCTGTCATTATCAAGGTTTTTGTTTTCTTTCTTGTGCCACTTATCAAAATTTTTATGCTGTTTTTGACTGGCACGTTTGCGCTATCTATCCAGTTGGAGAAAACTACTTAATTTTTAAATTATTTTATTTATTTACTTTTTATCATGTTTCGAAAATCGCTCATTGTAAAGAAATATAACCTGCTCAGTCTTAAACAAATTGAAGATCACCATAAAATACGAGTAATATGTGGGAATATTTTATTTGTACGCGCCAAACGGATGTTTTAAATGCTTGACTTATTGAATTACTTGACTTACTGCTTGAATCTTTATGTTAAACGACGATATGGTCGAAGTTGGTAATGTAATCTGACCTGGGGCCGTACCGTGAACCGCTTATTGCGGGACCGAATAGGCTCAGTTGCCGACGCTGCGCAACTGTGCATTTTATCGCCCCTTAATACGGTTCGCGGTCGCGCAGCGTCGGTAGCTGAAACTATTCGGTCCCGCAATAAGCGTTCATGGTACTGACTGGACTGGGAATTGGCTCTAAGTGATGCTGGCGGAAGCATGTTGTATTATTTTCCAAAACTATTGTTAAAAGGTGTCGTTTTGTTAATTGAGTGCAGAATTACACGCACGAGTGTGGGCAAGTGTAATAATGTAGTGAAAAGTGTCTTGTCGTATTGTTTCCAAAACTCCGATGAAACTTGTATTGAAGTTGCCACGACTTTACTAGGGCATGACTGGACTTGACTCTTACTAATTGTGACTTTGACTTGAAATTCATCAACAACTTGATATTTATAAAAAATATATATATAATGTGTAACAAAAAGGTTCAACAATACTGAAGGGCATGTGTATACTCATCATTATGAACAACTTTTACTATATATACTTGACACTGGCAAAGCACAAAGTGCGACGCCATAATCCTCCTAGGAGGAAAGAAGAAAAACGTTAGCAAGTGCATACCTGGTTCTGGCGTAATCTAACGGGTAAACGAAACACAGCGAGGTAGCGCCGGCGGCGCCGCCCGACGCCAGGTTCCCCGCGAAGTGCCGCCAGAACTGCTTGTGCTTGTCCACGCCCGCCAAGAATACCCCCTTGTACACGTCCTTGAAGGAAAAGTTGAGCGCTTGCGTGGGAAAGTACCGCAGCACGTTCGCTAAGTTGCCGCGCCACAGCGATGATATCCCTTGCTCCTTGGGGATTCGAACGAATGCGTCTATGATGCCTGCAATCCGAATAAAGTAAGTAAGTTCGTATAGGCCGAGTGCCGCCCGAAGGCCTCCGAATTAGAGATAGCTGTGATTTAATGAATTGTCAATAGGCTAGATGACTGTTTTTTTTATTGTACTGTTAAAATGTGGCCCATAAAAATAACTGATGAATGAAAACAAAATGGAAATCTGATCAAAAAGAAGCAACTTATAAGCTTTTTAATATCATGCTAGACAGAAAGGCGAAACAGCAAATAGTGACGTCACTTCTCTGTACGCCATATAAATTCTATTCTGACAAGTAAGGCGTGACGTCATGTTTTGTTTTGTGGGAAAGGGACAGAGTTGTCTCTACCAAAAACTTTAAACGCTTATATATCAGAACATTAATAACCGATTTAAATATTTTTTTCAATAAACATACTATATTTACTTAAATTCTTCATGAAAGCTATTGGTTTCAACGATATAAACATCAGTCATCTACCCTATTGTAAACGCAACATTTTTTTTACCAGAAACTCGTAGACTTTTAGATGCGATTTATGAAATTAGGTTGTGATATCTGCCTTTCCGGATTTAGTCTGGCGTCATAATTATACGATAAATTCGTGTGGACACGATCACACATCAGTTAAAAAACGTCCACTGGACGAAGACCTCCCCTTAATAGAAGGGTTATGCCATAATCACCACGCTTGGCAAGCGGACACGATCACCGCAGAACAATAAAGATAAATTACTGGGTATGATGAGATTTAACATCTAATATCTCAGGGTGACGAGCGCAGTACAGTGCAGCGCAGGATTGTATTCGCAAGTTCACAATTCTGGCACTGCTACTGTTAGAGGCAGGCGTGACGCTTTCCACCAGGCGAACGTCTCGCTCGGCTCGTCACTCGAAAGCAATATAAAAAATAATGATAATAAGTACATTGTACAGGTACAGGTTATACCTGTGAGCTGTAACCCTGCACAATGTACTTAGCTAAGCTTTATAAGCTTGCCCTGTAATAAGCCAAGACTAAAAAGACATAGAGAGGGCTTGTCATGTTCAATTCAATTCAATTCATTTATTTTCAAGTATGGGTACATCAGTGTACACTTATGAACGTCAAGTTGAGACAATACAATTTCACATTAATTTGATTAATAACATAAATTTCAACAAAATAAATAAATAATAAATAATAACAATAAATAACATGTTACCTTTATAGCGCATGTTCTCCGGTATCTGCTTGTTGATGTGTTGCACTTGTAGGATGAGCTTGACGCGCTCGATGGGCGCCACTGCCGTCTTGGAAACGGCCGCCGATATCCCGCCCGCCAGGAAATCTTTGTAAAATGATCCGGCCGGTTTCGCCTCTTTCTTCTTATCTTTATCCTTATCTTTCCCTTCCTTTGACATTTTTACTGTTTTAGACCGCTGAAATTAAAGGCATGTGTACAATAGGCTAGATGACTGGTTTTTTTTTTATTGTCCTATTATAATGTGGCCCATAAATATAGCTGATTAATGAAAAGAAAACCTGATCTTAAATAAGCAACTTATAAGCATTTTAATATCATGCTAGACAGAGAGGCGTAACAGCAAATCGTGACGTCACTTCTCAGTACGCCATATAAATTATATCCTGACAAGTAAGGCGTGACGTCATTTTTGTTTTGTGGGAAAGGGACAGAGTTGTCTCTTAACAGAAACTTTAAACTCTCATATATCAGAACATTATTAACCGATTTCAATTATTTTTTCAACAAACATACTATATTTACTTAAATTCTTCATCAAAGCTATTGTTTTCAACGATATAAACATCAGTCATCTACCTTATTCGATTTACCAAGTAAATTTTCGCCTTTTCTTAGTATTTATGGAGTAGATAGATCGTTATTGCTCACACCATAAAACATACACACAAATGCTTAAATAATTTAAATACTATTGTAACAAATGGCGGCCTTATCGCTGAAAGCGATCTCTTCCAGGCAACGGAATGTGGCCGTGATAGCCTAATGTGATCGAGGTAACCTAATCGGTAGACCTCTTGACTTGAAATCGTGATCGCATAAATTCAATGGCATTTGTGAATCCACTAACATTCAACTGGGCCGGCGCGATGGGTATGGCCCAATCGCGCTTCGAGAGTAGGCACATAGTCCAGCGGTAAACGATCAAGTGCAATAGGCGTGTGGCCTAATGTTTTATTTATGACAAATAACAGGCTTAGTGATCAATATAACTAAATACATTACACATACTGAAAAAAAATATGTATTGGCTGATAAATCTCTGAGATATGAGCGCTTAAAGTTTAAGGTGGGGATAGAGAGGGGATGCTCTATCCCTTTCTTGCAAAGCACGTGTTAGTATAGCATTTGTATGCCGCGCCTGAGGCTTGACGTCATATCTCAGTATAGCGCGCTCTCTGTCTAGCTTGAAATTAAAATACTTAGAACTTATTTATTTTTGAATTATTTTTAATTTTGTTTTCGTTGATAGGCTCAATTGATGATCAGCTTTTTTTAGAGGTAATAAAAAAATTGTAGTCATCATGCCTATTGTCAATAGCGATTGATCCTCTCGAGAGCTCTTGATTGAACGTGCTGTCATATTTTACACAGCAACATCAGCGATCGCCTTCGACGTTGGGTCATTGCAAATGACTCATTTTCTAGACAGGAGAGCTACCATACATAACAGCGTTCACAAGGCTTTGTGATCATGAGATTCCATCTGAAACAAGATGCTTAGATAACTCACCGAATATTATTACTACTATACGCAGCTGCTACGGATATTTTTTGCCCTTCTACTTCTCTTCATGGCCTTACATAAATAATACAACTCGCTAGTATATGTACAATAATTTCGTAAAACACTAAATAATTTGTTTTTCTGGAAAACTTCTTATTTGGCAACAATTTGGCAGACTATTCACATGACAAAAGAAAAGAATCAAGTTTTTCTGCCGTTTGAATTTAGAATGAAAAAGAGGTTTAGAAAGCAGAGTAAAACTATAAAGATCTCCTTTAAGATCGTCGAGGTTTATGAAAAAGGTTCCGATCTACACTTGGAGGCTTCGAGCTTATACTATAGGAGATGCCAATGGCGATAGTCTACCTACCTAATAAAGCCACTTTATGCGTGGGACGAGCATAACACACATGTCACATTTTCAAGTAAATTTTCACGCTAACAATAGAAATTCCTGTTTGTATGAACTCACACTAAAACAAACTCATATCATCGCACACAAAGGGTAAAATGGTCGGTTACATTATGTATATGTAAGTTACATATCATATGTACATACAACCGCATGGTCTCTGACCATGTACCTTTTGGCAGAGGGGTATGCCTCGCCTTGCCTCGTCTCCTCCAATGGGGTATGCTCAAAGCTTGGAAGAGCTCTTTCTATCAATTCACGAGTTTCCACATGAGCAAACAAGTCCCACAGCACTTTTAGAAAAACTACTAAATTTACTTAACTACTGAACTACTTTTTAAATATCATATTATGAACAAATAAATTTAATTCACTAATATCTCGGAAACGCAAACAGTTACAAGACTATCGTACGAACTAGTTAGGCTGGGTTTTGTTCTATTAATGTATTAAGGTTTTACCACTTAGTCTCTATATATTATGTAAAGACAACTTCCTAAGCATTAAGATTTGAAAACTATAAGTACTCGCAAACGAAATAGCTAAAAGATTAACGGCCTAACCTAAAATAATCTCGATTCTCTTAGTCACTGCTTAAACTTCTCTGTCCTTTTCTAGCACGTGCAATTTCACGTCAGAGAGAAGATGGCAGGGAAACTTAAGCAGTGACTAACGGTTGAAAAGTTTTTTTAAGTAAGGCCGTATGTTCCTAGACCACTTAGTATGATTTCAACGAAAGTTGCGACAAAACTGAACAAACTCATGATGACCGTTTGACACTAAATCTCTTTAGAGCGTCGACTTGGGATTTGGAGTAAAACCATTTTAAATCTCACTCGAGAAATAATACACAAGCCCAATAAGCTGGAAACAACATGGCCTCAAATTAAAATTAACAATAAAACACGTCATAAGTCGTTATTGATTTATTTGCCTCACACCAAGCCCATAGACAGTGTAGGTTCTATAAAGAAACCTTTATTGATTGACATTGTTGCTGTAAGACAATAGAAAAGAAAATAACCTAACACCGTCACGGCCCCTAGCGAGCACGAGCGACCATAATTTATTTATACGACTGAACAAATACTTTACAAAACACATCAAATTCTTAAATCCGGTAATATCACTTTTTGGGAATTGGTAACAATTTCAACAATATACGGGGTAGAGTAGACATCAGACTTGACTAATAGTCAAAGATAAACACATCAATTCTATTGAGGCATTTAGTAGATAATGCGCTCCAGATACAAAGCATCAAATGGCGCAAGTGTCAAAATGTACACAAACAAAAAAAATATGTCATGTCTCCATGCTCTGGATACAAACTGTAGACATGAAGTAGTTCACGTCACCAAGATACACGTCACCAGGATGCACGTCACCAGGATGCACGTCACCAAGATGCACGTCACCAAGATGCACATCACCAAGATACATGTCACCAAGATGCACGTCACCAGGATGCACATCACCAAGATGCACGTCACCAAGATGCATGTTACCAAGATACACGTCACCAAGATGCATGTTACCAAGATGCACGTTACCAAGATGCATGTCACCAAGATGCACGTCACCAAGATGCATGTCACCAAGATGCACGTCACCAAGATGCACGTCACCAAGATGCACGTCACCGAGATGCATGTCACCAAGATGCATGTCACCAGATGCATGTTACCAAGAGTCCGCTATATCACCGTGATTCAGTTCTATCATATAATATTTCGTCTATATATTTTTTGTTCAGCCAGAAGCTGCTAGATACGGGTTATGGATGTTTGCATCGGATCGGGTGCAACGTACCAGTAAGAAGCGAGTCCGGGAAGTAAAATCGAGGATTGCAAATTGAAATGTAGGAACGATGACAAGCGAAGTAAGAGAGCGATGAAAGCTGATGTCCTAAGCCGAAGTCTATGGCTAAGTGTGAGTGTGAAGAATTTGCATGCCGGCAAGAGACAAGATGGAAGGGATCGCAAGCATGAGAAAATGGGTATATAAGCAAAAGCGACGAAAACAGGAATGAGACGAGAATTGTGATAGTTAATGAGCTGAGTGCGAATGGACACATGTTATTAAACTGATAAATTGATAATAGATAAAGTATATTCGCCACAGACTGGTAATAACAGCATGAAAGATCACTTGAATTTGCTAATGCATTTCAGATGCTGAAAAACGATATATGGGAGGAATGTTTAATGGCCACGTAGGAAGGATGAACGACGTATAAAGGATTAGATTTTGGAAATTGCGAGACTTGTAATACGAAATATTAAACAGATTTGCCGGGAAACATCAGTGAGAAGAATTCATGGGATCGTCCTACATATAGGTTATGCAAGGCTGCATATTTGTTACACTTATTATTACACACTTGTTATTTGGCGCGAGCACTTGTATTGAAGTGGTTTTGTTTAAGCAACAAAATTATAGTAATGCGATTTTGACATATCAGCTCAATTTGACATTTGCGAATAAGAGTAGATTGTTATTTAAAATCTATTTGGTCGCGACAGTTCCCTTACTGCGCAAACTGTAATGAATATTGAATATCACATGAAATGAAAGACAGTGTTGGAAAAAAACTAACAGAAGATGTACACATACATACAGACATATACAAATACACAGTGTGAAGGCAAGTGCCTTCACACTTCACCTTAGTACCAAACCGACAAATTCAGTGTGGCTATAGACTTGTACCAGGGATCAGGGATCGATTTGCTCTTCGGAAGGACCTGTCGTACAGAGACGACTGGAAAAGAGTAAGATAAACTGTAGAGCGTGAAAATGAATATCAGCAGGAACTAAACCGAACAGGTGTGATTTCGGAGGTCCAATGAGTTTTACTCGAATTGCCTTAGATGGGATATTCTTTCCAATCTGCTCCGTTTGGTAATATTGACAGAGGCGTGAAAAGGTGGATTAAACGCATATTGCTTGAAATGGTGACAGGTCTCGGCGACAACTTGCAACTAAAATCTACAAAACAGTCATCAGACCTGTTGTTTTGTATGGATCGGTGTGATGGGTGGCTAAAGATAAACCAAATTATGTGATGAATAATGAAAGATCTTAGATTAGCGCTGATCAAAGATTGGAAGACTAGCCTGGTATGAAAATCTCATGAGAAGAGAGGATAAAGTATGTTATTAAGAGGGCCATAGAAATAAATGCAGACGGTAAACCCGTAACGAGGTGCCCTTGGAAGGTGTGAATGAACTGTGGGAAAGTTTATATAAATGTAAGGGGAGTGAAGGATGTGTGGAATGAATGATGGAGTGAAAAAGAAAATGGAAACATCCTGTGCCACCACCTAGTGGGATAAAGCAGGAAGATGTTGATTATGCCATCTCGGGCTTCATACATTACGATTGTGGACAATTTGTACCCCGAGTCGTGGACATTAACATATACAGATTTATTTCAATTTAGATTATTGATTTTTTAATTACACGTTTTTTTTAATCGTGATCGTTAACGTATCATGCATTTATTTACTCTGATAATAATGACATTGATTTTAGTCAAGTCCAGATGTTGAGCGATTGTCACAATGAAATCAACACCTTATAAAACACTAACAAGTGCATTATCCAATTTCACTAACGCTATGTGTAACAGTATTTTAATTTCCAATAACAAGCAAAATTAGTTTTATGTTTGATATTTATATAAAGACAAAATTTATAGAATTGAAGGTAGTGTAAAAGTTCGAGCACAATGCAGCCAAGGCAAATCGTAGCGCCTCGTATCGCAACATTTTGCCAGCGAATTTATAAAAAAAATCTTTATGACGAAGAAGTCGACTACACTTTATAACAGCTCATTTGCCTCTTAGACAACTTGGATCACATGAGCTGATTACAAAAATATCTGTTTAATTGAAATTTGTACAAAAAATTATTTGTTCATTATGTAGCCGAAAAAACATGCTACGGGAGTTAAATTGATAAACATAATATAAATGCTAAGTTACATTCAAATTATTGCTGTGCGATTTGTTTTTTTTTAAATACTGTTACATTTAACGAGAGCGATTAATAACTTTAAAAATCAAATTCAAATCATTACCAAGAATTGTTAGAGGGCATTCATTCGCTACCTATTTTAGCTATATTCTAAACAATACAATAATGCATCTAGTATGTTATATAATATACCTTTATAATACAAAACGGTGCATTTATAAATAAGGATATCACTAAACTGTGACGACATTTATTGTTCCGGGACCTTGAGGTAGATGTTTTTGACCAACAGTCTGGTATTTGACCGCAGCTCATCTGATATTAAGCAATAGTGTGGCCGAAGATGGTAAATACACCTAGCTTGGAATGAGAATTGGCACACCGGTGAGACCAGGATTGCATTATAAAACAATGAGACTGGAGGCACCTCCCCTCTATAATTGACCGAACTGCTGCCATGAGGCACGCACTACTTGCATGAAGTGCATCTGAACTAATGGCAATGTTTGAAAGCTGGCAGACGCAAGTATCGAGTAGTAGCAAGAATTTTATTATGAAAAGAGACGTGGTTTTGACACATTTTGTTTTATTTATACGGGAATACTCACGTTTACTTGTTTGTGCAAAGGAGGACGCAGCCGCACGCGCGTCGGGCTCTGTTTTCACTCTTTGAAAAAGGTCACCGAATGTGATCGAAACTATAGTCGGAGTATCCGATTTAATTAGTAGCAAGAATTTTACAACAACAATCTTTACAAACGATAGTCTTTGTGTATTTTATACTCTGTCCATAATTCTATCGCTATCTGACAGCTCAAGCAAAGTTGACGACATAACTTTGGAAATCGTCGACGTAGCTTAGTCTTCACAAAGTTACGTCGACAGTTTACAAACCCTTGTAAAGAGGTAATGTTAGAACAAACCATTTTATTTGTATGGGATATAATTTACTAGACGCTTCAACATTTTTTCTCGTCCACTATTCATGAGCTGTCAAAGAGCGAGTAACATAATGGACAGAGTTTATATTATATAAAAAAAAATAAAGTCACCCAGTTGTGTGGGAATTTAGGTATTTATATGATTATTATTTCTATGACTATATCAACAGTCAATTGACCTGTCAGCTCGTTGTGAGTCGAGTTGATATTTTACAATATCAGAATGATATAATAAAAATAACAGTATATCCAGTGATAAGTGAAAGGGTCGACTTGGAAATAGTTAATGTAACTACATAGCCTACCTATCTATCCTTGGTTTGATAACACCAAATCAATTTGCTTGGTATTACTTTGCGTAAGAAATATTACACTAACTACTTATCGCTTACGGCTTCACCAGCACACAGGGAGATAAAACTGTCCAGTCGAGTTACCAAATCAAAATTATAGGAACTAATCGAAAACCACTTACCACTTATCAGTTTTTTTATTGCTTACCCGAACTTCGTACAGCCCATATATTTTTTTCGTGTTTTTTGTCAGCGTTATTCTGGTATTCGGGGTAAAAATCGGTCCAGCCGTTCTTGTTACAAATGGAGTACCTAACCCGACTTTGTTTTATACAACGTGTTACCAAAAGGTTCAACAATACTGAAGGTCATGTATGTACTCATCATTATGAAAAACTTTTACTAGTCAACGCAGAAATAGCGAAAAAAATATATCTGTCCATACATTTTGTCCAAGGTCAACCAACTTCTTGTATGGAACAACTGTTTTTTTTTCGCGAGTTCAGTTTTGGCCCCATATTAAAAGTTGTTGATAACGATGAGTGCATACATACTATTCGGTATTGTTGAACCTTTTTGTTACATGTTGTATATTAGATGTGCCTGCGCTTCATAGACATCTCTGATGTTAAGCTAGGATGAAGTCTGAAATGAAGCACGCTTGCCTACAAAAACCCGATTTATTGGTCTGTTTGCACTAGATCGATTGGATGTTCGATTAATAGAACTAGTTGGACTTTAGCGACTTTAAGATAAACAAAATGTATCTTTCGAGCAGCGCATTTCACTATCATAGCGGTTCGCACGATGCAAGTTGAATCTAATCGTTTCCATGGAGTTTTTTTATTATCACCATGAAACCTTACCCTATATCTTGCAGCTCCGAAGCACATTCGATCAATAGTTAGTATAGTTTATCCTATTTTAAGACCTGCATTATACGAAAAGCCAAACTGCTAAAGATACATTGTCATCTATTATTTAAAAATAATCTCATGATGGTAACAATGATCGTAATACAAAAACACATTCCAGGTCGACACTACGGATTACGTTCGCATCATTCTGATAATAAAAATAACAAAATGCAATGCTACGACTCCAACTGTTGCTCGCGTTGATCATAGCGCCGGCTGTGTCCAATAGCGCATTTTTTTCTTCTTTCTATTGAGGTTACTATGTGTCAAATTGTTATTGTAAATATCAGTTCTAAGACAAGAGGTTACTTGAAGATATCTGGGCTAGATATATAAAGCTCTTGTTTTCTTAAATCTTGTACTTGTAGTGTAAAACTGGAACGCAGCAAAAAAATAATACGAGTACGGCGTTTTATAAACTTACAAGACAACCAGTGTACAAATTACAAGTAGAAACACTTGTATATAAGTTAATTAAAGACAAACCATACCTGTAACTGGTAAGTTGTACTTGTAGCTTTATAAAATATGGCCCAGACTGGTCGAGTAAAACAAGAAGCCTGGCGTTTGATCTACTGCCTCGTGGCCTAAGTACAAATGTGTAGCAATCACTCTCAAAGAACGCAAGCTCATTTCCAACACGCATGTCTTACTTTGTACTTTGAAGTTCGATAATACGACTGAAATTGCGTTGTACCGGACTCAGCCTAAATGTACAACTTAGGCCCATCCGAATTGGACAAATAAATGCGTCACACTACACAATTAATCACGTTTATTTTATTTTACTAGTAATTCTATGATTTCGCTTCAATAGGTAGCTCAAGGAACCACGAAACCGATTCAAATATGACAAACGGTCCATGCCGCCGCCAACTATACCGACACCGCATTTTCTAGCCAACTGCAAACTTAACGCAATAAGTACCAGTGTTTAATAAATAAGCATTAAGTTACTAAGTATATATAGACTGGGGTGAAGTAGATGAAATTTAATAAGTAACTCGATTACAAAACAAGCGCACTAGTGCGGGATATAACAAAAAAATACGTTCAAAAATTACTCAATAATTGGATTTTCATAGGTATGGTATAAAAGCGTTAAGTTCCGCGGCGTCAGGTAGAGAGGGCGCGGGAGAAGTGGCAATGTGCTAAATTCGCTATACAGACTATTTGCGAAGTTTGGCGGCGGTGTCTGCATTGTCTTTCAGGATCTTCGACTTGAGGTGGTCCTTGTACTTAAGGATGCCGCCTTGCCACTTGGTGACGGTGCCGTTCTCGCAGATCCAGATCTCTTCGGCCACCTGAAAACGACAAGTTTTATAGACAATCACTATCACTCTTGCGCTGTGCGCGTTAGACCGGCCGCATACGACGAGCTAAACCCGATAGAAAACCCGTACGGTCGCGCCCGAAGGCTCCGTACAAACATTTTGTACTAAGTCCCGCACACTGAGTAATTTTTCGAGCCGCCCGTCTCGCTCGCACTAGTTAATTGTGCGCAGTGTGTTACGGTCGGTCCGACGCCTGTCAGGTGCCGTGCCGAATCAATGTGCGCCTACGCTTATTCGGTTTACGTTAGCATTCTTAATTTTTTTTTTCGTTGATTCCGTTCATTTAATGATTATATCGTCACACATTTAAATTAATTTGAAAAGGAAAGAAAAATAATTGACAAGTGAGAATTTGTCAAATAAACAAACACTAACAATAGTTCCACATCAAAAAGTACACGAAAAAGTACTCTTGTTTTGGATAATGTGACGACTCAAACATTTTTTTTTAAAACAAACTGTAGAAACATCTATGTACGTCACATAAATGTTTGTCCTGAACGGGAATCGAGCCCACATCCTACAGCTCTCAAAGCAGACATACTAGAGTCTACTATAAGACAGTCAAGAAGTGCTGGCATACCTGGTTGATGAGTCGGAAGTCGTGGGAGACGAGCACCATGCCGCCGTCGAAGTCGTTGATGGCGTCTCCGAGCGCGTCTATGGTCTCCATGTCGAGATGGTTAGTGGGCTCGTCCATCAGCAGGAGGTGCGGCGTCTGCCACGCCAGCCACGCGAACACCACGCGGCAGCGCTGCCCGTCCGACAGCTGACGCATCGGGCACACCTGCGCATTACACATAAATAATAAATAAATATCGGTGGATATTTCACACAGCGTCATCTTTCCCCAAACCACAAAAATACAAAATGTTACAGAAGAACATCCGTCTTAGTAACTTTTGTGGTTGAAAACACGATTGATTATACTTTCCTCGATAGAAAAAAATACCGAAACAGTATCTATTTTTAAACCATTTTCAGTTTTATGTCCGCATAAAACGTATTTTTTTAATGTGACTATGTGTCAGCACATAGTCACATTAAAAAAATATGTATTATAAGTTAATAGTATTTTGGAGAGCATTATGTGGTACAAAGTTATTAATTTCTATACTTTTCAAGTAATCTGAGAGAATCTTCAAAAATCGTGACACGCACGAATCTGCGTAACCGCCATATTTTTGATGATTGATCTCATTAAAAAATGTGCTTGAAACCTGGAATACCCGGCCTTAAGTCGGTTGAAAGAAAATTTACGTTGCAGCGAGGTCGCGGGTAGTAAGTACGAATGAGCTGTGTACCTGTTGCCGGCCGGTGAGCCCGTACCGGCCGATGATCTTGCGCATCTCCTCGCGCTCGCGCACGTCGGGGAACTCCTTCATCATGTAGTCGAGCGGCGAGAGGTCCAGGTCCAGCAGCTCGTGCAGGTGCTGGTGGTAGCGCCCGATGCGCAGATGCGAGTTCTTACGGATCATGCCCATCGACGGCACCAACTGTTTTACATGTATAAATGGAATAGGCGTGTGGTCTAATGTTTAATTTATGACAAATAACAGGCTTAGTGATGAATATAACTAAATACATTACACATACTGAAAAACATAATTGTATTGGCTGATAAATCTCTGAGATATGAGCGTTTAAAGTTTTAGGTGGGGATAGAGAGGGGGGATGCTCTATCCCTTTCTCGCAAAGCACGTGTTAGTATAGCATTTGTATGCCGCGCCTGAGGCTTGACCGTCATAGCCCAGTATAGAGCGCTCTTTGTCTAGCTTGAAATTAAAATACCTAGAACTTATTTATTTTTGAATTATTTTAAATTTTGTTTTCGTTGCTAGGCTCTATTGATGATCAGCTTTTTAATGAGGTAATAAAAAAATTGTAGTCATCATGCCTATTCACCTGTGTTTAAGGAAACATTTTAACTAGCAGTGCGTTTTCACTGGCGGACACAATCAAACCGATTCAAATATAACAAACGGTCCATGCCGCCTGCAAACTTAACGCAATAATTACTAGTGTTTAATAAATAAGCAATACGTTCCTAAGTATATATAGACTGGGGTGATGTAGATGAAATTTAATAAGTAACTCGATTACAAATCGAATTTTCGAATTGCTTCTCAGAACGTATGCAGGTGTCTTCCTGGTGTTTTCCTTTACCGAAATACCAATTAAACAAGAATAATTATATATGTTGTTAATACTTACGTCTCCGTAGAGCAGTTTGAGGAGCGTGGACTTGCCGGCTCCGTTGGGGCCGACAAGCGCTAGACGCGTGTCCAGGTCGATACCGAACTCCAGGTTCTTGTATATCCACGGGGTGTTGTCGTTGTACCGGAACGATACGTTCTATGGGAACAACACATCATTAGGGTTTTGGCAACAAGGTAAAATCATGTCGCTGCATGCAAAAAAAACAATGTTCCATACAAAAATTTCATTGACCTTGGACAAAATGTATGGAACAGCTGATTATTTTTTCGCGATTTCATGGTTGGACCCATAGTAAACGTTGTTCATTATGATGAATACACACATACTCTTCAGTATTGTTGAACCTTTTTGTAACACGTTGTATAAACTTGAAAATTCATAAACTCGACACTACCAGAATGCACGATGAGCGATGCCAATAATTAAGAAAAAAACACATCATTAAAATGTTGACAGGCTCGTGGCGTCACTTGACTAGTTGCATTTTTTTTTGTAATATTTGAATCATCGACTCGACGAAGAAGAAGATTAATTAGCTAATTATTTATGCTAGATTAATTATTTTTGAGGCATATTTAGCAGTGTCGAAGTCCCGGTTGTTGTCATTTACAACTTGTAAAATTAAAAAGACATCGAGGCATCGGCGGTAAAAGGTCACATCACATCATCAGCCCGAAGACTCCCTCTGCTGGACCAAGGCCTCCCCTTAAATAGGGGGGAGTTGTCATAATCCCCACACTCGGTATGAGGCTTGGGGATCGCAGTAAGCTCACCGCCGTTAATCGAGAGGACACTGCTGTTCGTCCTTTGGTGGTTCTGGATGCCTGCAGGGCTAACATGCGCACCGCGAGAAAATTTTGTCGTGTCTTTATGTCGTGCGAAAACGAGACAAACTTATACAGATTCGTAGCCTTGTCCTGTTTTGTAGAATCGAGAAAATTTTCTCGCGGTGCGCATGTTAGGCGCTCAGTTCCAGGTCCAAAAGGTCATCCTTCAATAAACCTACACACTTATCTGTTTCGACATGAATAAAATACATACCTGGACCATAATGACAGGTGGCGGCACCTTCCCGCACGATGGGAAGTAGAAGTTGAGAATCTTGTCGTCGACCACCTTCTCTGTGAGCCCCTGGGCGACCATCTTGGCGAGCGTCTTCTCCTTGGACTGAGCCTGGCGCGCCAGCTTAGCCGAACCGTGACCAAACCGCGCGATGTAATTCTAAACAAACAAGCTCAACAATTATTGGCAAGAATAGGGTAGCTGACTGATGTTTATATCGTTGAAACCAATAGCTTTGATGAAGAATTTGAGTAAATATAATATGTTTATTAAAAAAAAAACAATCGGTTATTCATGTTCTGATATATAAGCATTTAAAGTTTTTGGTAGATAAAACTCTGTCCCTTTCCGACGAAACAAAAAATGACGACACGCCTCTGTGCGCCATACTTGTTAGAATATAATTTATATGGCGTACAGAGAAGTAATCTCCTCTCTGTCTAGCATGATATTAAAATGCTTATAAGTTGCTTATTTTTGACCAGATTTTAATTTGTTTTCATTAATCAGCTATATTTATGGGCCACATTTCAATAGGGCAATAAAAAAACCAGTCATCTAGCCTATTGTTTCGCGTTTAATAGAAGATTATGCACCAAGGGGATAAGCAGTGTCATATTGTCCAAGGTCAATTAACTTATATTTGTATGGAACTGCAGATTTTTTTTCGCGATTTCTTGTACGGACCAATAGTAAAAGTTGTTCATAACGATGAGTATATCTAATTCTGTAAATTTGGCAAGTATGCATAACAACAGCTTTATAGCGAATTTCATCCAAATCCGCTCAGCCGTTTCAGTATGAAAGAGTAACAAACATACACACCGACAAAATTTCGCATTTATAACATTAGTAAGTATGATAATTATAGTATATGCGTGGTGTACCTTCATGTGAGAGATCTGGTCCTGCTCCCAGTTGTATTGCTTCATCTGGTTCTCGAGCAGCTCCATGCGCGTGCGCACGAACGCTTCGTAGTTGCCCGTGTAGTACTTCAGCCGGCGCTTGCTCATATGGACGATGTTCGTGCACACGCCGTTGAGGAAGTCTTGAGAGTGCGAGATCAGCACCAGGATTCGTTTATAGCTGGAATAACCACGCGTGTCACTCTACCACTCATATTGTTTCTAGATGCTTATGTTACTGCAATATCATGGCAGACAACTATAACTTTCAGTGACCAGCATTATCTCAAACATTAAACCCTACCAATATCATTATGTTGATATGAACATGGCATGAAGGTCTTTTAAATAAACATTAGAAAAATATAGAAAATGGATATAATAAATACAGGTAGAAAATTAAAACATTATTTTGTTAAAAAGTAGTTCTGTAAAATGCTACAGGGAAAAGAAACTTTATTTTCATTATCATTATGATTATTATGATAATGATACATCTAGGTTTACCGACAAACTGCAATAAATATATTTTGAGTTTGTTTTCATTTTTTATTATCATTATAACCTTGAAAAGATTGAAATCGTACATTAGTCAGGAACAACACCATTTACAAATATCGAAATATGAAAATATCGAAGTAGTTCACTGGTGTGAAATTATTAAGTTTATTAACATAACTTCTTAAGTTAACAAAAAGATCAAGTTTTTTAAAATATGTTGTAACTATAAAATATGTTTTTATCTCAGCACTATATAAATTTTGCCAAAAAGTAGCAAAACTCGTAATGTCATGTCAGATTTCCGAGTATAGTGATCGTTTTATAGCGAATGTATGAGTAGACAACATACTGTTTGAGCTCCTCTTCGAGCCAGACGCACGCGTCGAGGTCGAGGTGGTTGGTGGGCTCGTCCAGTAGCAGCAGGTGCGGCTTCACGTACAGCGCGCGAGCTAATGCGATACGCATGCGCCAACCTGCGCGAACAAACACATCGTTTCATAACCAATAGGCATGTGGCCTAATGTTTAATTTATGGCAAATAATAGGCTTGGTGATGAATATAACTAAATACATTACACATACTGAAAAATAAATTGTATTGGCTGATAAATCTCTGAGATATGAGCGTTTAAGGTTTTAGATGGGGATAGAGAGGGGATGCTCTATCCCGTTCTTGCAAAGCACGTGTTAGTATAGCATTTGTATGCCGCGCCTAAGGCTTGACGTCATAGGTCAGTATAACGCGCTCTCTGTCTAGCTTGAAATTAAAATACTTAGAACTTATTTATTTATGAATTATTTTAAATTTTGTTTTCGTTGATAGGCTCTATTGATGATCAGCTTTTTTATGAGGTAATAAAAAAAATGTAGTCATCATGCCTATTCATGCCAGGTTTACATACTCTAGGTAAGTAAGTAAATCTAGATATACAGGGTTAGTTCTAATCATTTAGCATCCTTTTAAGGGCATATTCTGTACATCAAAACAAACAACTTTTACTATAGAGCCAACATTGAAATGGCGAAAAAAATATCTGCATGTTCCATACAAAAAGTTCATCGAACTTGAGCAAAATGTATGGAACAGCTGTTGTTATTTTTGCGATTTCAATGTTGGCCCCATAGTAAAAATTGTTTGTTTTGATGTACAGTAAAACCCCTTAAAAGGATGCTATCTGATTAGAGCCCTGTATAGAATAAAGATTTACTAGACTATCACCTAGATTCTAGGTCATAGTCTAGTGTACACAATTTTATACCTAAAAATGGTACCAACCAGATAGAAATTGAAAAAGAAAAACGACATATACAAATACATACATATACATACGTCACATTTTTGTTGAACACTACATTTATTTGCAACATTCTAGACCAACATTAGTTAAGACGACGTAAATTTACAAAAAATTTTAAGGGTACTTCTCAAAAATCCCTAACTTTTCGTGGGCATTTTTCTAAATTTGACCAAATGAACAAATGAATTGTACAGAGGTTTATAATTAATTTTCGGATTATGCCCTTCATTGTATTTCTGTGATGCTACACTACGTAACATTAGCCTACGTAAGTAAGCACTCACACACTTGGAATACCAGAGAGAAGAAAATGCTTACCTCCAGAGAAGTCCTTGGTGGCCTGCTGTTGCATTTCCTTGGTGAAGCCGAGCCCATGAAGGATGTTGGCGGCCCGGGACTCGGCCGTGTCGGCGCTCAGGTCGTCCAGCCGATCATACACGTCCATCAGTTGTTCTTGGGCATCTGGGAATAACAACCATATTAACAACCATTATCGCGTTTGAAGTGGTGTCAAAACCACCAAGACCAAATAAAAATTGATATACTTGCCACTAAACATTGTAAGAAAGACTTCAGTGGTTTTTGGAAAAATACAAATCATTTGAAGAGTCGCCCTGGTCTGCCGGTGACCGTGGACAGCACAAATGACCTCAGAGGTATTGCAAATAAATTTAAAAACAATTTTGTTGTCCAATCACCTTTGGGACCGTCAATATCACAGGTTGTGGGAGGGATGTGTGGGGAATATGTGAATACCAGAATAAAACCCAGAGATGTATTAAAGGCAATAAAATCGATTTCTAAAGGTAAATCTCCCGGCCATGACGGGTTGAGTGTTGAGCACGTGCAGTCTGCCGGGCCTCATATATCAAGGGTTTTGTCCATGTTGTATAATCTCTGCATATCTCACTCATACATGCCGCCTGATATGATGAAAACTGTTGTGGTCCCAGTGGTGAAGCATAAAGCGGGAGATTTATCAGACATATCTAACTATAGGCCGATCTCCCTAGCAACTATAATTGCAAAAGTGTTTGACAGCATTCTCAATACACATCTACATACCTACCTACAGTTAAAAGACAATCAGTTTGGGTTTAGACCGGGACTGTCCACTGAATCTGCTATATTGTGCTTGAAAAATGCTGTCAAATACTACACTGCAAGAAAAACATCTGTTTATGCTTGTTTCCTTGACCTTTCAAAGGCATTTGACCTTGTGTCATATGACATTCTTTGGAGAAAGATGAGAGAATCCCAAATACCGGATGAACTAGTAAATATTTTCAAGTATTGGTACGGGAATCAAACGAATTGCGTGAAGTGGGCCGGCACTATGTCAGACCCGTATAGGTTAGAGTGTGGAATGAGACAGGGGAGGTTAACCTCTCCCTCTATATTCAACCTGTACATTAACGGGTTGATCGAGGCGCTCAGCGAGCGGCATGTCGGTTGTCACATAGATGGCGTCTGTTTTAATAACATTAGCTACGCGGACGACATGGCGCTGTTGAGCGCCTCGGTTTGTGGATTGAGAGAGCTCCTAAAAATTTGTGAGGGTTACGCAACTGATCATGGGCTGATTTATAACTGTAAAAAGAGCCAGTGTATGGTTTTTCAGGGTGGGTCTAGAAAAGTGACGGAGATGCCACCTCTTTTACTCAATGGGACACCGTTGGATAGAGTAGAGGAGTTTAAATACTTGGGTCATATTGTCACCCCCACCTTGAAAGACGACACTGACATTGAACGGGAGCGGAGGGCGCTGTCGGTCCGAGCGAACATGGTGGTCCGGAGGTTTGCACGGTGTTCGGAGGAAGTGAAAGTAACTCTTTTTAGGGCTTATTGCACGTCCTTCTATGCCTGCAGCCTCTGGGCTGATTATATGCAAAGATCTTACAGTGCCCTGCGCGTCCAGTTTAATAACGCGTTCAGAATGTTGATGGGGCTCCCACGCTACTGCAGTGCGTCGACGATGTTCGCGTGCCTACGTGTGGATTGTTTCTACACCACAATGCGCAAGCGAGCAATGTCACTGGTGCGGCGCGTGCGGGGGAGCCACAACAGCATGCTGGCCGTGATAGCAGGTAGGTTAGATTGCCCATACATTAACCATTGTTGCGGCCTGCATACTGCACATTGCACACTGTAGAAGCTCAAATGTAGTGGAGGTAGGTAATATTAATTTTAATTATAATTTTAATTTTATTAATATGTTTATTGCGTTGACATTAGAGAATGCAAAACCGGTGCGAAATGAAAACCGGTTTTTATTTTCGGTTTTCTAAAAAAAACGGTTTTAAAACCGGTTTTTCGGTTTTGAAAAAATATATAATGAGGCAAAAAGTTTGCGAATTTTGCTGTAGAATTACACATTTCTCAATATCAAGATCAGTATAAGTTATTATTTTAAAGAATTGGCTTGTCATAATTTTAATTATGTCACAAAAAGATGCTTTGAAAGGAATGAATCTAAGCTAAATTCTATGAACGACTTGCTTGATACTGGATAAGTGGATATGGATTCTGAGGTGTAAGGGTAATTGTACGTAAATAAGTACAAAAAACAAAGACATAAATAATTCTAGCAGTCTTTATTATTGTCAGTTGCTTACTGAACAGTACCTCAAGTGCCATCAATAAAAAAATTAAAAATGAAACAAAACTTAAAGTTCTAAATCAAACAAAAACAAAACTTGAAGTCAAACTTGAATCAAACTAAAACAAAAAGAAATCAAAATGGTGGCACGTTTTTAGTTGTTTTAAAATTGTTCATGGCCAAGGATATAAGTCCTTCAGCCGAATATCATTTTGAGTGTTGCCCGAACAAGAAAACAAAATTTACTGACAAACCGAAAAACCGGTTAAGTGAACAATGAAAACCGTTTTTTTTTGTATGCTTGAAATAACCGAAAAACCGGTTTTTTTGACTTCGGTGAAACCGGTTTGCATTCCCTAGTTGACATCATACAATTGAATTGTCATTTTTATAATTTTTTTATTTTAAGTTCATAATTTTAATTTCAAATTCAATTTTCATTTCAAACTCAATTTTAATTCCAAATTCAATTTTTTTTTTTTTTTTTTTTATTTCAAATTTAATTTCAATTTCAAAATTAATTGCAAATTTAATTTCAATTTCAATTGTGTGTATGGTACTTATTAATGTGACTGCTAAATTGATGATTTATAATATGAGTCTATGATACTTGAAATAAATGATTATTTAATTTAATTTAATTTATAACCAACCATATTATTATTAATTTATATTATGTGTATATTATATTGAAACAAGTTAATTAGTAAATTGTCTAAACTACACAGCGACACCTGGTGGTGCGCGACATGACCCGCCCTACGCCTATGCCCCGCTTCAAAGAGTTTTTTTTTGGATGTCTTATGCTGTTGGCCTCAGACGGCCTCTAGGGAGAGACGGCCTGTACACGAGCTTATTTACTACTGACGTGCGTGAACGAAACGAGGACATGGAAGCAAGGTAGCAACATTTAAAACCGATTTTTTTAAATCAGTGTGGGCTACATCTACAACCGGAAGACGTCCACTGCTGGACGAAAGCCTCCCCCATAATAGGGAAGGGTTGCCAAAATCCCCACGCTTGGCAGGCGGCTTCGGGATCGCAGAATGCTCACCACCGTTAACCGACAGGACGCTGCTGCCTGTCTTCCGGTGGTTCTGGATGCAGTTTTAGGACTTACCCAAAATCCAAAAGGATACAATAGTAACCTATGTGTTAAACAAATTTCACTGCCGTTACAGTGAGAGTAATAAACATGCACACAAATTCGCAAACTTATGCATTTATAGTATTGCATCTTGGCAAAAAAGTCTTGAAACGGAAACAATTTTTCTCTCCTAATACTGTGGGTGATCAGTACAGATACCTTGGTAGGGATAGGTGTACCAGGCCAAAAACATGTTAAAGGAAAAATCTTACCATCGTCTTCGCAATGTGCGAGCTCCTCAGCAAGCTTCTCGAGCTTGATCCGTTCCTCGTCGACCTCCATGACGCACTGCAGCGCCGGCTTGTCCGAGGCGGGCATCTCGCGTGTCAGGTGGAAGATGTCGATGTGCTCCGGGATGGGCACCTCCCTCCGCCCCAGCGCCGCCAGCAGCGACGACTTGCCTGCAGTAATACCTCACATCATGGGGGAGATGGCAACATGGCATGGATACAAACTTAAGTTAGAATAAATCGCGACAGGCAAAAATATTTTTTTTATTAATTATATAATTGTTTTTTTTAAAGTGTTTGTAGCAGAAATAATGCCGCCAAGCAGACATTACTGTGTTCCATTAAATGGGTACTGTAGAGAGCAAAATTACAGGGCTAATGAGATTCACCGAACGACTCAAAGTGATGAGCTCCAATGCAGTGATACCCTTCATTTGTTTTTATTATAAAAAAATCAGGGTATGAGCGTTTGTCCACAACCGCCGTCACCGAGACGACAACGACAACTAGATGTCGTAGCGGAGTAGCGGAACACACACGACGCTCGGATGACGGAAGTGCTGTGCTGTGGCTATTGTAATCTGTGTTCCGCTACTTAGCAACGTCATATCGTTCTCCTTGACGTCTCGGTGACGGCAGCTGTGGACACACAACTTATCACTGCAATAAAATCGTCATGGGCAGGCATTATCTCTTGCCATCAGGAGAGCGTCTCGTTCATATCATTATTTGTAACCATAAACAAGACATCCAACTAAAAGAATTAAAAACAACGACTACCCTGTCAAAACGCGACCTAAAAAGTAAAAAGAATGTGTATACATTCGCAGTTTTACTAAAGCCTGATTAAATTGCTTGCCAAAGATGAATTTTTTTTGCACGTAAATCGCACACCCTACCTATGTAAAATGTATACATATAAATTATATGGTTTTGGAACGTGCTCATCAAGGTCTTCAATTTAATATTCATATTGTAATAATTGAAGTATTTTTATTGTTTCACTATTGAAAATCGGCACACAAAGCCGCTATATAGTTGTAGGATCACTTCGTTGTCTGTCTCTGTCTGTTTGTTGTCATAGCAGATTTTGCCTGAAGTTAACCATAGATGCGATTTACGACGGAGCACGTATTGCCTAGAAATACCAAAGCGACAGCTCACTGCATAAACATTCGTCTGGACACAGAGCACTGCATACATAAAATGTTGATGGAATATTTTGATGCAATAAACATTCGAAACTCAAACTTGAGCATTTATACAATAGCAATATTGTCAAAACACGCCTTAAAACGATTTTCAGCTGACCAAAAGATTATGGCTACCTGATAAGTATACCTGAATTAAATTTTGCAATCAACCACAAGCAAAAGGAGAAACTACACAAGCAAAAAAAAAATAACAATACTCTATCGGAGAGAGCGCGAGAAATTTTGGCTTTTTTATTGGTCGAAACGTAAAGTTCGATGCGGCCAGAATAAAATAATGCGCGAGAGCACAGCGATTGTGAAAATTTTGAATTTTTCAGGCAGATTTTGAGCAGAAGTACTTATCATTTTACCTTTCATATGTAAATACAATACAAATAATAATTCGCGAGCGTAGCGAGCGATAGATTGTTTTTATTGTTACAAAGAAAAGTAACAAAAAAATAAATAACGTAATAATAGCGTTCGAGCGTATCGAGCCCGAAAATGTTAAGCTGTTCTGATAACATTTCGACACTGCTTATTGACCAAAGCGAAGTCTCCGAGTCTAAGGGGAGAAGTCAGCGCTTGTATGTAAATTTGTTTGACGATAACTTGCGAACCGTTAATCAGATTTTTATAAAATGTTGTTAGCAAATAGTTCTGCAAATACAATTATGAAGTTCGAATATGAGCAAAATTGCTCAAGGGGCTTGGTACTTACGGGGATACGAATCATGAAAATCTATTTATAATTGGCGGAGTAATTTGTTATAAGGAGTAAAGTTGAATTGAGAACCTCCGTTTCTGAAGACTGTTGAAAATCCATATTCCCATATTCACTTTTGTACATAAAAAATCTTGATCTTGATCTTGATCTTGATCTTTAATATCGGGAGCTCATTTCACAACATAATCACGGTAAATATCCCGTTAATAATAATATAACTTTTATAAAAAATCTTGTCGGTGAATAGTATAGAACCCTAAAAGGAATCATTTCACGCAGAGCATTTACTACATGCAAAAAAAAGATCTCTTCGCGGCGCAGTCCCTTTACAAACACATTCAAACATTCAATCGCATCTCAATTGTTTATATTGTACATGTACTTGGCTAATTTTGCCGAAAAAATCGATCATGGTACATTCATTTGCTATATGAAAGTACTGTGACAATACCATGTACTCAGACTAGGCACAAATAATTATTTAAAAATAAATTCTTCACACTCATAGCTCCCCTTTATGATACCCTGTGTCAGATATATACCAAGGGACACAAGAGAAATCAACACCATCTCTTAAAACATATTATTTAAATTAACATACAATCAGCTACATTTCACAAACCACCAATGTACTTGGTATTCAGGTCATCAATAAGAGGAATTAAATCCTGCACTTAACTGATGTTAATAAAAGTTGTAGATTTTGAAGCTATAAAATTGGTGCCGTCCGTTTCCGACATATAGAAATACAATAAGTGAAGTAGATAAATTAGTACTGTTAAATCGGTTGACTTTTGAGCCTGTCACTATTGATTCAGTTATCATACTCAAAGTTTTAAGTCACAGAGCACAGCTAGTCAAAAAATGCAAAAGAGCAACATACCACATCCATTAAGCCCTACAAGGCCATATCTCCGACCACAATTCAACTCAAGCAGAGTGTCCTGAAGCAGTTCACTGCCGTAGAATGTGATGGAGAAATTTGCAATCTTGATGTCCCTGGAGCGTTGGTGCACAGCTAGGGAACCCGTGCATGACCGCGCCTCTGAGTTGATCTTTGCCTCAGCTTCAAGCTTCAGGCAGAGAGCCTCTGAAATATTACAATTTAACAATGCCAACATCAAACTTATAAACGTTAAAAAAAAACCCGTTGTGTGTGTAGGAATGTAGGTTCCTATACAAGGTATTGGTCCTATACAAATAGGTGTTGTGCTTGATTAAAGTCATAACAAGGAAATTTTAACTGGTGCAAAGATATAACCTAGACCTAGAAACCTGTAGTAATATGGAGAACAACTAGAATCATTTCATCAATCATTCTTCTACATTTCATAGTTTTGACTGTCCCATTGCAAGGCTAAGGCACGAGGCCATCTCTTTTATTATTGCAGTCAGTGCTTTCTTTACATGGATCACTGATCACAAATGTTTTTTGGATGTTTTAGTATTGAAGAGAAATTGGAACAGTGTAGAAAAAAGTAACACTTTCATTCGGTCACGTCACGAATTTCTTAAAAAACAAACTGCTTTCAATTTTTCAATCAACGTATTTACATTTTTTAGTTTTATGAAAGAGAAGAATGGTATTTCAGTTTAACTAAATGAAACTGTTTTATGAACATCATTTCAATAGGGAATATGCATGTGTTTTTTTTTTATTAACTCACAAAAAAGCTGACTGGCAACAAAAAAACAAATCACCGAAAGTAAAAATTTTATATGTGCACAAATTACAAAGTTATAAACATTTTAGTTTCATGTTAGACAGGGAGGGCACTATACTAGGTTTATGACGTCAAAGTTCATGATTCCAAACAAATTCTATACCATGCACGTGTTTTGCTAGAAAGGGACAGAAGACTCCCTCCCAAATATTTTGAACACGTCTATTTCAGAACTTTACCTGCCGATTACATTACTTTTTCAACATAAGCATCAGATTCAATTAAACTCTCCATTTATCCTATTAATTTTAATAATTGAAACAAATGCATATTCCCTATTGTAATCTTTTAACTTGATTGTGAACTGCTAGGCCAGCCGGGTTTAGACATTTACTCTGAGCTTGAGTCACTGTAAGACACAGCTCATAGAAAGTGAGTTCTGAATTCAAACTACATTCAAATAACATTATTATATTTATAACAATGAACTTAGGAAACTGTAATATTTGCTTGTATAACATAGTGGTGCCTGAAAAAAATATCAAACTAATATGATAGCTACGCAACAGTGCTACTATGTAAGTGGCAGGTATAACAACAAATAATTTTATTTTTACTATTTACCGAGTTCTTCTCTCCAAATTCTTAATAGGCAAGTCAAAATCGACACAAAAAATGGCAAACATCTCAAACGTGCATGTATCTATTGGCCATATTGTGTGATGTGTTGTGGCAAGGCCGCTTTAGCTTCAAGAGTTGATAGTTAGGTAAGAAAGGTATTCTTTAATTGTTCTTGTTCCTACCTTAAGAAATTTAAAAAAAATCTTAGATACAAGCGTGTTTGTGATGTTAGATGTAGATTTTTACTGGCCTATATGTTCATTACCATATAATTAAAAAACATAAAAACAACCTATATTTTAAACCAGAACTCAAGTTGGCCAAGCTGTAGTGAATACAGTGTAGCACACCCATTTCAATTATGCTGAATAAGTACTTATTTTTAAATTTATTAAGTTACTAACAAGAAAAATTAAAGAATACCTTTATGACCTAACTATCAACTCTTGAAACTAAAGCGGCTGTGCCACAACACATCACACAATATAGCCAACAAAAAATATGTGGTTCTTCATACTTATCATATACCTGATGGAAAATGTATGACAACCTGCACCAACAGTATAATAATATAAGGAACTAATAAATTTTGTTTTGATGTAAACTTTGGCACTGCCAATCTGATTGACATAAATCTTGCACCAATAGAAAGTTATAAACTATCCCTGAGTCTATCCTGTGTGTTTAGGCTTTATTTTGTTGTAATACTAAATACCATCTAAAATTATGATGATGATGATGTGCCATAGCAACGCGTGGCCGTGTACAGTTAGTTAATATTATCGGAACCATAGGTTAACTAATAAATCTGACTCATTCTAGGGAGTATTGTACTCTGTAAAATTAATAGTTACCTTCAGCGGTGAGTTCGCGTTCTTCTCTGGATGTGCCATTAGAGATACCGTTTTCGTCCGCGTTGTTGACCTTGGCAATGGGTTTTTTGCTTCTGTTGCCAGCCTGCTCCTTCTTCTTCTGAGCTGCCCGTTTTTTCGCGTCTGACGGCATCTTTAAACTATCAAAATGACCAACCGTAAAATTTTCCGTGCCACACCACACTTTTTTACTTTGTATCAGTAACCAATTCCAAACGTGTAACGATTTGTTATGGTGAAGCACGAGCAATTATATTATTTTTTACCTAAAATATATCTGTAGGATATTAGGGCAAGTCGTCAGCGTCCACTGCACACGTGCACGTGCTGCATTGATAGGTAAGTAATAGGAAAAGAAAGATCAACCGAGTTTCAATCCAATCCAAAAGTCAGAATCAGAAACATGACACAAAACATTTGAGTTTAACATTTTTCAGAAAAAAAAAGAAGCTTTTTGCTTCTTTCCTCTTAAGAGCATTATGGCGTTACACTTAGTACATTTGCCAGTGTCAAGTATTTTAATATTTAAGTTTTTGAGTCTCTATACAGCCATTCACTAGCTCATGCGTTATCGCATTTCTAACATAACCGTGTTAAGACAGGGTGCCAAGTATTTTATTTATAAAATCACGTTTTTAATAACCTGATCTATGTACTTTGAGCGCTTTGCCGGCTAACTGCCGCGTAGCGGCATGTTCGCGCGTTATGTAATTGCGGTTCCAACCCAACCTAGAGCGCCACGGTGTCTTTTTGTTCCTAATCTACATACTCGTATTCTTTGTTAAAAAAAATGGCGTCTGAAGTCGCCACAACATTTGCCACAACGTTACTGACAAATGAGTTTAGCTTGGACCGATTGGACCTCAGGATTGGACAGATTTCTCTGAGCTTGGAGGGTATAGCTCTCTCTCTCTATATATAATCAAAGGAGTTTAGACTTGATTATTACTATTTATTTTTGTATTAAATACTGACTGTGAAATAGTTCATAATTCATACAGTATCATACATACATCAGTATCATACATCTTTGATTAAATACCCATAAGAGCTCTTGGAGGATTTAGCTCCTCAGCTAGATCCTCCAAGAGTATAATATTTTAAAATATCTTTATGACTTATTTTAAACCAATGACTTTTAATAACACCAAAAACTTTAAAAAAAAGCGCAATGAGCAAATTTACCAATCACGATTTAAAAAAAAAAAGTTTTCTTCAACTCGACAGACACATGCGCCGCTTAATATCAGAGCCTTAAATAATGAGCTTCTTTTTTTATTGCCTGTCAGAAAATCTTCCATTATCTTCCTTTTTATTCTTCCATTATAAACATGACACTGGCAGAATGCAAAACTGCTATGCCAAACACTAAGGTTGGAGTTTTGGCGGGAATACGGAAAAATCATGTCGTTGCATTCTATTATTTTCTTAAACTTGTGTTTTTTCGCGAATTAATGATTTAAAATGGTGGTGTTTTATTCATTGAGTGTTGAATTACATGCACGAGTGTCGGTAAGTGATATAGTGTGGTGAAACATGTCTTTTCGTGTTGTTTTCAAAACTCAGTAGAAGCTCATAGTAAAGTCGCCACAACTTTACAAGGGCATGACTTGGAGTCGACTATGACTAATTTCGTGTGACTAACTGTGATTTCATGACCTATTAGACTTGATTTGAATAAAAAAAACTTGAAAATTCATAAACTTGACACTGGCAGAATGCACAACGTACGATGCAAATATATAAACTTGACACTGGCAGAATGCACAACGTGCGATGCCAATAAATATGAAAACAACACTAAGGTTCTTTTGTTCCATGTCATGACATTGACATGTGTCGTTGTACGTAATTTTTTATTTATTCCTCTCACGAGGAATAAAAGCGTCGCACATTATGCATTTGCCAGTGACGAGAGAGGTAAAACTTCCAAAACCAGTGATTTTAAAATAGGTATTTCAGTTTTTGAATAATTCAGTTAAATGTATCCATGTCACACGTAGTTACACAAAGCAAGTCACGGTCAAGTCCAATCATGTCCTGATAAAGTAGTGGCAACTTTATTACAACCTTGGAGTTTAAAAACAACACAAAAAGACGTTTCACCACATAATTTTTAAAAGTCTAACACAATATGCTCACTTCCCTTTACGGCGCACAGTCACACTCATGCGTGTAAATTGGCATATGAATAAAACGCCACCATTTTTATAAACCCTATTTCAAGATTATTTTTATGGACCTGAAAATATCGTAAAGCTGCATCCAGAACCACCGGAGGACGTGCAGATGCAGCAGCGTGCTAATGGTTAACAGTGGTGATCATTTTACGATCCCCAAGCCGCCTGTCAAGCGAGGGGGGATTGTGGCAACCCTGGAAACTTGGGAGGCCTGCGTCCAACAGTGATAGTCTTCTGGGTGATGATAATGATGATGATGTATTTTCAACTCTTCATATCTTCACTCAACCCGCAGTTCGATGAGAAATAAAAATATGTTTAGTAGGTATCCTTTTTATTTCTTATTTTCTTACAAAAGAATTTGAATTTGCACAGAGAAACTTTTGATAACATAATTTTGTAGGTAGGCACTAAATAAAAATGAAAAGATTAGGTAAGTTCCTACTTACATATTGAAGTGGCAAATCATTTTTGTTTTATTTAGACGGGATTAAGTTTGAATACCTATAGGTACTTATTAGAGCAATGTGGGAATTATTACAAAAATTTATGAATTTGCCAATAACAACGTACCTACCTTACCTACAGAAAATCGAAACATGTTTTTTTACCGAACCATATCTGTATTTTTTTAACTAACTCCTTCAAGTTAAGTACCTACTACCCACATGGATGAATGACGCCAACACAACTTGAGGGTCTCGCAACTCGCATCAATGACGGCAACGTCGGCGTGTCTAAGGTCACGAATTTCTTCTAGATACCCACTATTTTAACATCACTAGAATTTGAAAACTAGCTATCAATAATTATGATCAATAAATACTTTGACTACACATTTACTAAAATATCGAATAATCATACAAGAAGGCATTAAATCTTATTTTGAAAGCCTATCTAATATTATAGCTTTAATATTTGAAACATCTTTTTAAATTTATTATAACAAGAGCAAACTTATTATTTAATGGCTCACGTACAATGGTTTGATCAGTGATTAACGGCCTTACTTAAAAAAACTTCTCAACCGTTAGTCACTGCTTAAGATGCTCTGCCATCTTCTCTCTGACGTGAAGTGTAACATGCAAGAACAAGACAGATAAGTTTAAGCAGTGACTAAGAGAATCGAGATTATATTAGGTAAGGCTGTTGGTACCCAGCTAGATTAAGAGAGAGATCTTAATTCTCCAAGGGTTAGATGGACAGAATAGATATTATCGTAATTTCCTTGGCATTATGTAGTGATCATCTCCTCTCTGTAACAGTATTTAGTATATTATACTCTTCCTTAGCTGTCTTGACCACAAAATAATGTGTACTTATATATCATCTATCTATCTTTGTATATGTTTATGGCCTCTGCGGGGCTGAGAATACAAGACCACTAATGTCGCAGGTTGAAACTTGGTAGCACTGTACGACAGCAACGGTGGCTACACCACGCTGTGGAACCAACAACCCGGCACAAAGCACGCATAAACTTTACTAATGATCACTCCACCCAGTTGTAACACTGTATTTATCTCCGCGGGAATGTGGCTAAGCGCAAATACTTAGCGGAACAGCGACTTTATTTGTATCGAGCTGTTTGAGCTATTGACCTACCTTATCCAAGCAAAGCTGTCTATAAACGGCTCCATATAAATTAATGCGTATCATAGATTGATCATCACATTTTTTGTACTTTCCCTGATTATTTTGGTACCGTTCGGATCCACATTATCCGCCCCAAGTTATCTACATTCAAGATGACAGAGACGGAGAATATGGATCAGAACGGAAACCTTACCGATTAATTTGTGAATATCCCTACAGATTTGATAGGTACTATTGATCTTCGATGCCTTTTTACAATAAATAAAAATGCCTCTACACAATCTGAATGACGTAGTTTTTCCAATGAATGACAGCCGCTCCTATACTTCCGCGCAGTAGCCACATAAATGATACGAAACGGATGCCACATAAATGATGGGGTCTATAATGGCCGTATTAAGCAATTCCCCTAAAAGCAGTTCATCTTATGAATTCTTAGCAGAATAAATTGTAAAAAGTTGCTCTCGAATAACTTCAACCGAAGCTGCTAGTTGACTTTATGCAATTCATCTTTCATCGACCATTTTACGACTTTCTATAGAAAACTGACAAACTAATGAATTCCGTAAAATAATCATATGCAAATCATAGTATGAATTGGCGCCGTTTTATGATTTTCGAAATGAATCATCATAGGATCATATGCAGAATTGCTAAACGCGACCATTTTAGCCCCCCAGAGTCACTTTGACTCTTCCTGTTCTGAAGGCACAGCCCTCGAACCCTTTTGACGATATATAATTTCTCCAAATTGCTGTATTTCAGTAACAATAGTAAACAATGTATACACGCGTATATCAATTTGCACCCCAAGCGAGATTCTTTGAACCAAATTTTAAATAGAACAATATCTAACAATTCTATAACAGGATATAGAATAGTAGATTTTTATGTTCCGAGACAGACTTATCATATAGGACTGTCTCGGCCGCCGGCCGCTGCCGTTTACCAAAAGTATAAATTACAACGTTTTACACACGCTGTGTAATGTACATTGTAGTTTAATAAATAAAGTCGCTTAAGTAGAATAAAGGTAATGAAAGAGAAGCTTATGTAAAACGCGTAAACGCCTAACTATATGGGGATAGTTCTAGCGAAACAGCGAAATTTGAGTTATAAAAATTCATGCAGATTTTTTTTTATAATATCCAATTATTTTTTTGACATTAAATAGCGCACACGATAGCAATATTTGGATATACTAAAAGAGGGTAGTCAAAGAAATTAAAAGCGAGGGAATATTGTAGTTGTAGTATACCTAACAATGCAATAAAAAACAGTGACCCATAAATAACGAGCTATTTCTATTTTTGTTACTTGATGGACAGGAATTTCGATGTTTCGCTAGAACTACCCGTGGACGAACGCAGCATATACTCGGGTGCATTGAAATATAAGCTTTATCAGCATAATAATAAAGGGAAATTTAATGTACTACGTGGCCGCAACATATTTCTTCATTTATATATGTCTAAGTCGCAGGGATATGATATAATCAGAGAGTTGATCAAATCCCCGAGATTTGATAATTTCCGGGAGACGTTTAAATGGCAAGTCGACTTTATCATTTCAAATATCTAGTAAATATCTAATGCAAGCAAATCTAGTGATATCTAATTTGATAAAACGACCGACCGTTGACCGATGTTGGCCGTTTTGTATGGCAGGTACAGGTAAATTTTGTAAATCTTTATTTTTTCAGGTTCAGGTTATTTTTTTAATCAAATCCCTTGATTAGTTGAATGATTTGATCAAATCACTAGATTTGTTTGGAGAAATGACAAAATGTAATTGCAATTTTAACATCTCCCGGCATTTTTTATTTGATGAAATCTCTTAGAGATTTTGTCCTTTCCTATATCCATACTAGTGGCTTTATGAGAAAGCATGATGATCGATAAATCGATAGATCGCAGATAAAAGTAAAATCCGAATGCACGCATTGTCAAGAGTCTCACAGGCACCGCACTCCTTGTGGAGGCCTTACATTAAAAAAGAAAATTAAAGAAAAAAGTAAATAAAAAAATGACATAATTTATTCATAATCACAGATGCATACCGAGCACTCTGGTACGTCTTGCCGCTCTGGACAACACAACATCAGCTCGAGAATTTAAACAAATGCAACAAATGCAACAAATGTCATCAGTACCTACCACAACACAGGTATACCAATAAAGCTTAAACATCCAATTGGAAATTATAAAATTGTCAATAAATAATTCTTAACGTGTGCGAGAGCTATTTACAAAAATTAAATAATCAAGTCAAATGCATAATTTGCATATCATGCTTAAATTAGAATGTGTGTAGTGGAGAGGGCGCGTGACGCGCGCGTGGCGCGTGGCGGGGCGAGCGGCTGGGCGGCGTCACGTCATGTTGACCCCCAGCGACCGCGACGCGTACTCGTACACCACGTACGAGATCGACACTGCTGGAATCACCTGCCGACAACATTACACTGGAGTTTTGGCGGGAACACGGAAAAATCATGTCGCTGCATTCTATTATTTTCTTAAACTTGTGTTTTTTCGAGAATTAATGATAAAAATTGGTGGTGTTTTATTCATTGAGTGTTGAATTACATGCACGATTGTGGGCAAGTGAAATAATAAGGTGAAACATGTCTTTTTGTGTTGTTTTCATAATTCCCTAAAAGCCTATAGTAAAGTCGCCACAACTTTGCTAGGGCATGACTTGGACTCGACTATGACTAATTTCGTGTGACTAACTGTGATTTCATGACATATTTGACTTGATGATACTATTTAAACTTGATTTATAGACTTGACACTGGCAAAATGCACAACATGCAATGCCAATAACTAAGAAAAAAAAACATTACACTGTCACCATACTCAATCTACACGTGACCTTCTGCACTACTACACTCTGTGGCTGGGGTGTGCACTGTGGCTACAGCTACACACGTCCCGCATCAAGTGTATTCGGAGAGATCAGGGTATATTTAGGGGCCCGCGATCTACAACCGCATACCAGCTTGCATTCTGGATGCTTCTACAATCGCGAGCTTCAAAATCAAGCTGAGAGCGTGGTTACAAGAGAATTTGTGAAACTTATTTTAAAATAAGAGATTATTATAATAAGAGATCGGGCAGCAGCATCCGCTTGGCTAACGGTGGTAAACATTCTGCGATCTCTAAGCCGCCTGCCAAGCGTGGGGATTATAGCAACACCCCTCTATAAAGGGGGAGGCCTTCGTCCAGCAGTGGACGTTTTATGGCTGACGACGATGAAGGGTTTATTTTTTGTGGCATAATTATATTTGACGTGTAACTTTGGTGTTATCAATAAAGTACTGTTTTGTATTGTATTGTGCTCTTCCCCTGCCAGTAACTAGCCGAACCAACCCACTTTCTCAAAACACACGAGTGAACCTTTGGGACGTTGGTGTAGTTGCTATGGACAACGAGCATGGTCGTATGTTCGTGTTGGTGTTGGATATTACGATTATTTCCTTGAGAAAGATCATTATTATTCAATGATAGCTTTCAACGAATTACTAAACAACTTTCAAGCGAGTTTTAACCGCGAGTGCGTAAGTCAAAGAACTAGGAAGAATCCTGTTGCAGAATCTTAACGGTTTTTTTAAGTGTATGAAAACATGTGCTCACCTTAATGAAGTTAGGTGTGATGCCGCGGTAAAGTCCTGTGAAGCCTTCACGCTGCACTATGTCGCGAAATACGCCGCTCATTGTGCCTTCCGCTCCTTTCGCTGCCTTCTCTGCAACAATGTATAACCGACATTTGACTACAGTGCTGCCACAAATACCTGCACATGGTTCGATAAACAAAGGATAACGGCTTAGGACATTTCCCATAGGCAGGTGGCCTAGTGATACAAACTTCCCATACTACCTTGTAGGAACTAAGCTAAAATGTCACATGCCTTTAGTAAAGTAAGTAAGTAAGTAAGTTCGTATAGGCTGAGTGGCCAAGCCCTAGTGTCAGAGTTAATGTGCCGCCCGAAGGCCTCTGAAATGGCTGACGGTTGTTGTTATAGAAACTAGAACAAACAACCGGGACCAACAATTTAACGTGTCATCCGACCCACGGTTGTGCTCAGAAATAAATGGCACTCACGGTCACCCATCCGAAGACTGACCGGACCGTCCGTTGCTTAACATCGGTGATCGTTTAGAATCACCTAGACAAGCTACGCCACGAGCGCTACAACGTAAAGTAACGCCACCATAGACCATACTGACAACAGCCGGTGGTGCGTAAGTGTAAACATCTAATTGAATAAAATTGGTATATTTTATTTCATAAAAATAGAACTAAAAGATTCGGGTTTACTCCGTGACTGTACTAATAATAATATTTGGACAGTGGGTCCAGTCGACCAATTTAAAATGTGACTAGGAATAGCTGACCGAAGACTCCGCAAATTGAAGAGATTAGATAACTGATTATTCTTATTGTATTTAACAAAAGCTGATAAAAGACAGTCGATCAAATGAAACAAAATTAAAATCAGCTCATTAATATAGAAGTTATAGGCATTTCAATTTCTTGCTAGACAATGTGCACGATGTTGGTAGATATGACGCCTTTTACGTGCGCCATACTGATTTTATACATATATTCACTTTACAGGAAATGGAAAAAGAATCCCCTTTCAATCCCCATCAAGAACTTAAAAACGTCATAATCGATAAAAATTGGACTAAAATTACTCTCTGTAAGTCAAACACCAATCGTATACCATACTTTAATTTAATTTAATGTAAATTAATTTAATTGATATGGACTTTTTAATGTATGAAAGAAATATTATTATTATATTATACTGGCGTCAACTTCAGCAAGGCAAAATGCAAGACGCGCGTTGTACTAAAATGTAGTAGAACTGCCTGGACTCGCCGCTAATATTTTAGCGATATAGTGTGAGAGAGTGAAAACGTTCACGTTTATAAATGGAAAAAATATATATAATATGGTTTGGTAGAAATTGCACACTCAGTAAAATTACTCATTAATGGTATGAACTAAAAGTACCTATGTCTCGTGTAAAATAATGATAAAATTAAAGGGGAAAATTCCGTATCTGATAAGTGGAGTTGTGTTTACGCCAACACGGAAGTTATAAACCTGGTGATACAGATTATTTTAAGTGGTGCTATTTATGTATATTATTTTGTGTTACAATTGATGTGTTTTGGTTTAATAAAAATGGGACATGCCCGAAAAAAAGTTGTAGCAAGTGCCATCTAGGTATTTCTTTTGGAATAGGGTAGATGACTGATGTTTAAATCGTTGAAACCAATAGCTTTGATGAAGAATTTAAGTAAACATAGTATGTTTATTGAAAACAATATTTAAATCGGTTATACATTTTCTGATATATAAGCGTTTAAAGTTTTTGGTAGAGCCAACTCTGTCCCTTTCCCACAAAACAAAAAATGACGTCACGATTTGCTGTTTCGCCTCTCTGTCTAGCATGATATTAAAATGCTTATAAATTGCTTATTTTTGATAAGATTTTCATTTTGTTTTCATTAATCAGCTACATTTATGGGCCACATTTTAATAAGACAATAAAAAATACCAGTCATCTAGCCTATTGTTTATACTGCCATATATGAGGCAGCAAATGTATTACTTAGACAGGAATAAGCTGGTATATATAAGGTAATTTGAGGTGTTTCTTGTCAGGCCTGCACTCATCTGTCGCTGACGTCAGGCGCGCTTACAAATGTACGAACAATATACACTGCTGACGTCGGCGTCGTCGCAGCTGGTGCTCTATTGACGTGTAACTTTGCTGTTATCAATGAGTAATTAGAATTTGTAATCGGTATTGGTGCGCGCTACCAATGGTAGTCGACCGACTGAGCGAAGAAGAAATTCAGGCCTTAATGTAGTTTTTGTGAGCTATGGAATGACGAGACGAGCGAGACGTTCCCACTGGTGGTAAGCATCACGCCTGCCCATAAAAGTAACAGTGCCAGAATAGGCTAGATGACTGGTTTTTTTTTTATTGTCCTATTAAAATGTGGCCCACAAGTATAGCTGATTATTGAAAACAAAATGGAAATCTGATCAAAAAGAAGCAACTTATAAGCATTTTAATATCATGCTAGACAGAGGCGAAACAGCAAATCGTGACGTCACTTCTCTGTACGCCATATAAATTCTATTCTGACAAGTAAGGCGTGACGTAATTTTTTGTTTTGTGGGAAAGGGACAGCGATGTCTCTAACAAAAACTTTAAACGCTCATATATCAGAACATTATCAACCGATTTAAATATTTTTTTCAATAAACATACTATATTTACTTAAATTCTTCATCAAAGCTATTGGTTTCAACGATATAAACATCAGTCATCTACCCTATTGTGTCGTGTGTGTATTACGAACGAAATCCTGCGCCGCACTGCACTGTGAATATTGAATGAAATCTCTTCACGCCCAGTAATTTCCATTGGTAACATTGCCCTTCAAACCGAAACAGTGATACTTGCAGGCGGACTCAGCAATGGAGTCCAACCACAACACAGTAAGTAAGTAGTTACCTTGCGCCTGTAGCCTGGTGCGGATGAGCGCGAGCGGGTAGGAGCACACCTGGCCCAGCGTGCACGACACGGAGCCGCATGCCAGCAACAGCAGCAGACCCGGCTGGCCGTTCGAGTCATACTTGCTGATGTACTTCTTTTTGAGCGTCTCGTACACCGCCAGGTCGATCCCTGCATACGGCACTATCCCCAGTATATTCGGAATGTAACCCTTGTAGAAACACCGCAGCCCTTCCCGCGCGTATATCTTTCTTGCTGCGTCTGCTATGCCGCTATATTGTCCAGTTTTCCTTAACGCTAATCTTGTCTTTAATACCTCTAACGGGTAAATCACAGTCTGACTGATGCCGCCGGCGGTTGCGCCCGCTATGAATCGCTCATGTATCTCGAGCGGCATGTTACGTTTGTCGCCTTTGATTAATTTCTTCACTTGTTCGTACGCGGCGAATTTTAATGCCGATTCTGGCGCTATTTTGATGACGTTAATACCGTTTCCGCGCCACAAGCCGGCGATTCCGCCCTCGCTGACCATTCTCGTAAAACATTTGACCATGTTTTCTCTGGTCGGGTTCACCTGGAAGCGGAAAGCGGTAGTTGATTATGCAAATATTGATAGTGCGATTGTAAATGAAGGATTGTTTGATAAAATTCGCAGTGGCGGCCTCGTGTTCTGCTGATATCGTCACAGAAATACTAAAAATATTATCGTGCTATATATTTATATTTGATTGATTGCGTATTTGACAATACGAAATCTGCACTTTCTGCTATCCACTGGATATAGGTTGGAAAATTATAAGCATTACGCCGCGCCCCATTTTTGTTGGAAACTACATTTACAATGCTTAGCTAAGTTTATTTAGATCCGATAATTTATATTTGAATGTACTCTTTGAAGAATTTCGTTTGAAACCTACACGACAGGTTTAGTGCATTTTTTTCCAAATATTGTTTATCGAATCCGCCAAACCTACTATATTTACCGTAACGCTGTAATTATAGTCCTTAAACACATGAAGAGTAACGACGCGTTTCTTGAAGCGTAAAGATCATATACCTAGTCATGTCATAGAGTGGGTCTGATGACGGAACCGATATGCTACCCGAAAGCCTCTGACACGGCTCGACGGCTACGCAAATTAAATATTTCCAGGCGCTTACCTGCAAGAAGACTTTAAGGCGATCCAGTGGCGCTGTGCAGGTCCTACTGACCGCACCCGCAATCCCTCCAGCAAGGAGATGCCGCCACCATATGCCCGTCTGAAGTTCTTTCTGGGTGAAGTCATCAGGCACGTTCATATCCTCGCCGATATCTAAGTACTGTGTACAAAAAAGCATATATGTTAATTAATTTTTCACTAAATAAAGCACATGCACAATACATGTACTCCTATTTACATCGTTCGCAAAGTTCGCAAGCGTCACAAACGGGGCACCAAGACAATTGTTTTAATCGGCACTTGTGTTGCAAATTGTTGGAAATGGTTGAATCATTATGCCACCATTGGACCTAGTTATGTCCAATAACTTCGTACAGAACCACCGGAGGACGGGCAGCAGCGTCCTCTCGGTTAACGGTGGTGAGCATCCTGCAATCCCCAAGCCGCCTGCCAAGCGTGGGGATTATAGCAACCCCTCCTTATTAAGGGAGAGGCCTTCGTCCAACAGTGGAGGTTTTCAGGCTGATGATGAGGAATCATTGTGCTAAAATCCAATTGCTGCTGTGGATTTGGGGTCAACGCGGTAGTGTAACTTGAACTTAAGAGCTTAGACATGTCTACAATCTTTTAAGGGAATATGATTTTTAGTTTTTAGATTAAGGGATGCTTCCATAAACACAAGTACAGATAAAAACTCGGTCATATCACAGTGAAGAGTATTTAGTTCCTATAAAGTGTAGTTTTCTAACTAACGACAGTAGAGCTACTAGCATCGGCGAGCTTATAGATGCGAGAGCATATTATTTATTGTGGCGGAAGTTAGGTATGTTAATAAAAACAGAGTATCAGACGAATTTCCAGTCATGTATCAAAATGTATGTATATCATAGATAACAGATTTTTTTAAGTCACGTTTAGTTATATTTTTGCAGGCAATATGCCATCCAAAAATGGGAGGCAATAATGTACGACACAGATAATGTACGGCATGATATTGTACGGCATTATAATGCACAGCATGATAATTGGTGTACATATACATCGAATATCATGCTGTGCAATATCGTGCCGTGCAATATCGTGCCGTACATTATCGGCTCGGCTCAATAATGCACACCCCGATTTTGTACAGTCTGATATTTGATGTACAAGTACACGAATTCCTTATTTGTATAGCAGTTAAGTTTTTTTATGTCAATTTGAGAAATGTTCTCGGATTATTAGCTGTACAATATAGGGCCGTACTTTATAGACACGAGCCGATAATGGACGGCCAGTATTGTACGACATGGATTGTACAGCATGATATTCGATGCACGTGTACACCAATTATATGCTGTGCATTATTATGCCGTACATTATCGTGTCGGCAAATATCATGTTGTACATTATAGACACCCCCAAAAATGACTTTAAAGATTAGCAAAACAGGTGATATTTAGTTTATTATTTTTTAACTGATATTTCCAACATTTTCAAAATATTGTGCCAAGTCTCATAAAACTGAAACTTTGTTAAAAAAAACTATAGCGTACCTACACGGTGTATTGGAGATGACTACCTAGAGTTATACAATGTGTAACAAAAAGGTTCAACAATACTGAAGGGTATGTATGTACTCATCATTATGAACAACTTTTACTCTGGGGCCGACCATGATATCTAGAAAAAAAACAGCTGTTCCATACATCTATTCCTTTTTTTTCCAATGTCGATGAACTTTTTGTATGGAACAGCTGATATTTTTTTGCTATTTCAGGGTTGGTTCCCATAGTAAAAGTTGTTCATAATGATGAGTACATATATACACTTCAGAATTGTTGCACCTTTTTGTTACACATTGTATATATACTCTCAGGAAATAACAATAAGACTGAGCAGGAAATATACCTGCACACTTCAAATTTCTAGATAGACACAGAGGTCCACTGAATGGACTCCACGTGATGAAAAAATATAACAAGTCAAAGGTTAAAATATATTTTTCACTCCTCTTGCCCAAAAAGTGCGTCATTGTAGCGTACCAGAGCGGGGCTAAAATAGCATATTGCTCTAGAGGGAAAAGTATTTATTTTTAATTTTTGTCTGTCACCAACATGGGTTGCCAACGAGCCTACAAGAGCGAAGAAGTCTTAATTCATAAATAGAATAATAATAAATAAAGACTCGACTTAACACTATTTCATAAAAACCTAACGTACTTAACATCTACGATAACCCAAATCTCAGTGAAATAACATTACTTTGTATATCTCTTATTGGCTGGTTATTCTTATTACTTATATATTAAAGTAGATGCCAAATTAGTTAGCTTGCAAAATAATATCAACGAAATAATTTAATTAATACTTGAATCACAAAGATGTACTTACCTAACAGCTAAAATATTTAAAATGAGGAAATGTATCTTATCTAGTCTATTCACCAGAACACAAAATTCGCAGACATGGAAATAATTACACCTTCAAACTTTCGCGATTTGAACACATAATTGTGTTTATTACCGGGACTTAATCACGCACAAAACAAGTATTTAATTATTTTTTTAATTCATCTACTTCAAAACTGGGACGTAGGACATTACCTCGAGAGTATAGCTTGAAACAATAAAATAATTTTCAAAATCAGTGGGCATTGTCGGAGAAACCGGTAAACATACATACAAAATAATTATAATCTGGGTGTATTTAAGTCGCGAGTGAATTGGTTTCTTCTAGGCAAGCGTGCTCCATCGTAGACTACGTCTTCATTGAAATGGCAGTCAAACGCAAGCCTATAAATGTTTTTATAAACATTCGTAATTCGAACATAGAACCTTTTTTCAAGTCGGTTAACAAACTATTAACTATTTTATATAATGAATTGAAATTTTTAATTAATTTATAGTTATTATGATGTTGGTGTTTTGTTTCTAATTTAATGTTTTTAATGTGTATTAAAATAATGTAAATGTAAGTATGTATAATTATGGACTAAATGTGTCTGAAATAAATGAGTATAATAATAACAATATTGTTATTTACCTCGACGTTTCAGCCACGTTTCAATGACCGTTATCACGAGATGACCAATAATGATGACTAATTATGCATGGGGAGAAGAGTGCCAGTGCGTACGCGTAGCGCCTAGTACGTTAGTACACGTCGTAGCACTATGACCGCATGTCCTACGAACTTTGGCCTAATGTGAATATATTAATGAACTACGTAAAGGACTAATTAATAAAGATCGGTACTACACAGGTGAGCAGAGGGGGTCATCCTCTTCGACGCAGGGAGGCCTTTCCGCGTCAAGCATCCGACGCGGCATAGTGGGGCCCCACAGCTTCAATTTAATCTTAAACTGTTCCGTCTGAAGAAAAATCCACCTTAACAGTCAATATACAAGAACTTTCAAAATTATAGCCTACAGGGAATTTACGCATACGCATATGAGATCTATGTGCTTGCTTCAACCTATAGTATAGTTAATATAGTAAAGTAATTCTGCAATGGCTTACCTATCAGCTAGGTATGAAAATGTTACTGACATCATGTACTGTTCAATTAGAAATAATATTATAAAGAATGCATTGCGAATTCGGAATTATGCGATAAGCTACGAAACTATTGAACTGATTATGAAAATAGTTTCTTCCATCAAGTCTCCAAAGTTATACTACTCTATAACATGGGCTATGTTTCGTACACTACGCTGGGAAAGGCGGAGGAATAAGCTTGTAGTATTCAAGGACAGTGTGTGGCAATGGGCAGGCCACATCGCTCGAAGAACTGAAAACCGATGGGGAAGCCCGGAAGGCGCAGCGTAGATATGCCTCCCACTATTACTAGGTAAACTGACGACATTGTGAAAGTCGCAGGCAACCAATGGTTGGAAATGGCAGGATGTCGTACAGTGTGGCGGTATAAGGGGGAGGTCTTCGTTCAGCAGTGGACGTCTCCGGACTTATGATGATGATTATTCAAGGTAACAGATTTGAATAGGAGCTAGAATTCACTTTTAAGACTATGACCATAGAGGACAAAAACTAAGCCTACGCTAAACTTGGAAAACTAAGCCTAAGATCTCATAAGGTAATCATTATGCAAGCTTACCGTTGCGTCCATAAAATAGCACAGTACATGATCACTTCCCCAAGTAAGAGTGGCAAAAGCAATATAGTGGATTTTCCAGTACATCGTATTCGTCTTGAATAAACCTGCGTAGACGAAGAATTTCATCACGATAAATGTCACTATATTCATTTTATATATTCAATTTTGAGGATAAAGTGTTTTCTTAAGGTTACATTTGTGTTTTTATTTGGTCCTAATGACAGCTTCGGCAGATTGAAGGAGGTATGACATCGGATATCACAAGTGATTGTTTCGTCGAACGAGTTAAAGAGTCCCTTACTGTAATCGGTAAAAATAGGTTTTATAATAATTATTAAAACGATACGTTAATTATGTAACTTTGTAAACAAAAATAGGATGACTTTTGCTGATTTTTTTGTTGCCTAGTAGATAGAGTCCTTATTTATTCCAATTCCTTTGCGGAGTTAACTTTCTCTACGTAGTACTATGATTTATTCTGTGACAGCAGGCTCAAACCCAGGCCCGTACCAATGAGCTCTTGGAGTTTATGTACGGATACTTATACCACTGGCTTTTCGGTGAAGGAAAACATCGCAAGGACACCTGCATACGTCCGGAGAAGAAATTTAATGGCGAATGTGAATTCACCAATCCGCAACAGGGTAGATGACTGATGTTTATATAGTTGAAACCAATAGCTTTGATGATGAATTTAAGTAAATATAGTATGTTTATTGAAAAAATAATTTGAATCGGTTAATAATGTTCTGATATATGAGCGTTTAAATTTTTGTTAGGGACAACTCTGTCCCTTTCCCACAAAACAAAAAATGACGTCACGCCTTACTTGGCCTACTACGCCTTTTCCTTCTCCGGCAGCTCAAACTTATTGTCAGGTTATGAACCCACGCCTTGCCATGCTAACCACTGAGCTATCATAGACCTACAGAATTATGATGCAATTCAGACATAACAGGATCCAATATCAGTATCAAAGGTCAGGAGTCAGATGAACGGTAGCTAACAGCCTATAGAATGGATAAGGAAATACTAATTTTATTTCAAATATAAGCGTTTTACATTATGTATGCCTATGTAATGTTAAATTATTGCAACATTTTAATTTATCGAGTTTTTATTTTGTAATTCTACTTTATTAGGCTTACTGTTTATCATTACTTCAGTACGTTAGGTAATTATTGAAACGGGAGTTGATTGTCTTCAATTAATTACTAACGATCACTTTAACTTTTCTTACTTAAAAAATTATTATAAATTAAAATATATTTGAGGGGTGAAAGGCACAGAAAAGCGAAGGCCCAATTTACTTCTCTCTTTAGTGGGTGAGAGGCTATTTTTGTTTCAAACTGACACATTGCTTTGTAGAAACATTGTTCATGCGTTCAATTGCGTCTAACCAAATAGTTCCAAAAAAAACTAGAGCTGTCATCTTAAATTGCGGCATGCTGCCTGCATGATGCGACGAGAAGATCGCCAAGTCGGCTTTATTCTAGAATGTGTGTGTGAAGAGACGTTTTATCTTATCACAGCTCGTGGCATTACACTGTCATTCTATTCATCGAATTTCAATATGTATGTAGATTGATTCAATCATTGATTGAGTACTTTCGAAAAACATTTTAAGAGTCATCATCATCATCATCAACAGCCAGAAGACGTCAACTGCTGGACGTAGGCCTTCCCCATAATATTAATATGGAGGGGTTGCCATAATTCCCACACTTGGCAGGCGGCTTGGGCTTGTCCAATCGCCGTCCAGTCTAGGTGTTAGATTATTTCTCACCTGATATTAAGTGCGTCATGATTTTCGCTGAGTCAAGAAGACAGTTGTCAAAGAGTTCTTTGGCATTTGGTGATGAAGCTAAATCTCGTAGCTCTGTGTATTCCTGGTGCTGTGAATCCAGACGTGACGATTTACGTGAAGATCGGCCGGCGACTGCTGTTACCGAAACTAATCCATACGCCAACTTCTTTTCTTTGGGACATCAGGACTTTACACTACAGTAGGGTTGCCATCCGTCCCGGTACACCGGTTTATGTCACAGGATTGGAACTTCTGTCCCGTCGGCAAGTTCACAAAACGTCCCGGTGTACCGTATTACAATTACAAAGTAGGTGCTCGAGAAAGGAAGGAAACGGTAGTTTAAAATGCTAAAACGTAAGTGCTATTTTTTTTACCGACTTCATAAAAGAAGGAGGTTCTATGTATGTTTTTTTATATGATTACACAGAAGAGTGGTCGTATATATTTGTTTAGTTATTGCTAGTGTCCCCCGTCCCCCCTATTTAGGGGGAGGCCTTCGTCTATCACTATATGTCTACCGGCTGATGATGATGATTGCTAGTGCCCCGGTCAGTACGTAGGTTGTTATGGCAGCCCTACACTACAGTGTCCCTTGAAATCGTCCTTCAAGAGCCCAGAAGTCAGAACTAAACTCTCCAAGCCAGAAGTGGATGTTTACATGGCAGCCTTTGCTATATCGCTAAAAATCCAAAGGACAGTGACTGCAGTTTTGATTGGCCAGGGTATTTGAAAAAGTTCACAGAAGGCTAGCGGCTAAGGTCGCCTTCGTCACGATCACGACGACGCGTCTTTACATTCTTCTAAGGCAGTGGTTCTTAACCTTTTAGTGATGAGGGAATATTTGTTTTTTTTTTGTCTTGCCATGGACCACTTACTGTTTGGAAGTAAATACAGTAAAAGATTGTAGTAATAAAGATTGTTCTATCTATAAATAAAACAACGTTGTTACTTAATTAATATTTTACCAATGGCTTTGCTTTTGACCACTTCGTGTGCTTCCAGGGACCACCAGTTCTAAGGTAACGAAATGTTTTAAAGGCCTCAAATGTAGAAGTGATGACGCATCCGCTAAACAACGATGAGTTCCCAACGTCCCTACAAACGTCTCCATATTTTCCGAAAAATTCAATCAAGCTTATAGGTAAAAGATTTACAAGCCCCAAAGCGGCGGTGAATGCGTTCCAAGAAGTCGCAGTTTAGATGCGATGACATTGAAAACGGACTTGAACGAGGCGTTACGGCAGCGTGACGGTGACAGGCCGAGGTCGATAACACGTCGACTTCTTTGCCGAAAACGAATAAACGCCACTTTGATTTATGCTATATCCAGAAACGCCATTATATCTAAGATATAAGAGTATGCAGCGGAATTAATTCTAATCATGCAATTTAATTCAAGGACTATTTCTTGTTAATTACATGTTTGTTGTTAATTGTTAATTACATGTTATTTGTTAATTAATTACATGTTATTAATTTTTACTTAATTACATGTTATTAATTACATGTTAATTGTTATATAATTGCACGTTTGTTGGTCTTGTTAATTACTTTTTCATTTTGGCAACCTTCTTAGATATAAATCGAAATTGCTGCACTGGTCAAATACACGCGAGCAACGGCCATCAAAGTTAGTATAAAATACATATCTGTCGTGCATGGCACACCGAAAAAACAAGAGAATGAGCTAATTTCCAAACATAATAAAAAAAGTAGTTTACGTGCCAGTCAAAAACAGCATAATAATTTTGATATGTGGCACAAGATATAAAATAGAAACTTGTCAATGACAGCCACGTCTGGTATGCGCAAAGTCAGAGCCATCTACAATGAGCTTCTTTTTATTTAATTGCCTGTCAGAAAATTTCCCATTACTATAAAAACTTTAAACTGTCGTGTTATTTTAAAAAGCAACTAACTTTCTTTTCCGAAATAGCAACCAGGCAACTTAAAGTTTTTAATTAATTTGCGAACTGGCTTGCAATTAAATAGCTGAATAAAATTAAAAAAGGAAACAACTGAAAACATACTGCGTTATAGTACATTACTCAATTAGGGAGCAAAAGTAAAGAAAGTCTCAGATCCAGTGATTAAATACCCAATGAGCTAAACCCTCCAAGCTCAGATCTCATGTAATACAAGATCTCGTGGTGTATATACGATTTCACTTGCCGCTTCAGGGAGGAAGTGGTTCCTTTAGCCCCGCAGGCACGTAAAACAATAAAAAAAAACTGGAATTCAATTTCTCACTGTTGATTTAATTAGACCAAATAATTTCAAACAATGAGTGGATGAAAGTATTTTGACACCACCTGAAATTCAAGAGGCGGAAATAGCTGTAATAGAAAACTTGTTGCCACCGTTAATTTTCAGAAATTTTCAAAGAATCTCGCTTGAAGCGGTAATCGCTGGCTCCCAACTGCAGAAGGTAGGTTCGGTACCGGAGCAGACCCAATGTACATTGTTACCGAGCCTGACCTGTTCTCCACCAGGTCTCGTCTACTTATGTACTGTACACAAAGTACACATGTACTGTTATAGTTGGCTGACACAAAATGCAATATCAGGATTTTCTTTTTCTTATCTTTGGCAAGATTCATTGGTTACCTAAATTTAGAGCATACGAGAACCTTAGGAGGTGGTAAGCCAATGTGTACATATCTGCCAAAAGGTTTAATATATAAAGGGTATTTAAGGTGATTGACCGTATACTTTTTGTGTGTTGTGATTTTGTTTTAGTGTAATAACATTAACACGAAAACAACTCACAACAAACAAAACCATTGCTTGGTGGCTTTTTAATCATTTACGCGGATGAATGTGGCGCATGTAAAATAAATCTGTGAAATATTTGTCTTTTCGTTTTTTTTTTCAAAACTACAAAGAAAAGTTGTCACTACTTTACTAGGGAATTAATAATACTACTAATTAGACTTGACCGTAATTTTACTATGTGTGACTTTGACTCAGCAAAAATAATTGATATATAAAATACTTGACACTAGCAAATGCACAAAATGCGATGTCATAATCCTCTTAGGAGGAAAGAAGAGGAATTGAGCCTATTCTAAATATTTATCGATCAAAATGCAGCGTGGAGAAAATTACAATCAAAAATATGTCTTGGCGTAAGAGAGGTTGGTTAGTTATCCAACATACAAATATCATTTCTTTAATTACTGGAAGACTTAATTTACCTTCCACTTCCCTGTTTTGTTTGTGGAAATAATCGTTGGTATCGAAGAGGAGCCACGTAGTTATCTGTGGTATATTTAGCAACGTAAGAGTACACGAGTACTGGATCTGCGCATCAGGAGAGCTATAGGAACTTGTTCACAGATAACGTAGTTCAACGCGAGGTCAGAAATTCATTTCGCCCTATCATATTATTTTCTAGCTTATGTTCGAGTACCGACTTATAGAAAAACATCATATAAATGGCAAAAAAATCCTTGAAACTGTAGCTTTATTTCATCCCCAGGTTTTACGGTAGATAACCACTTCAGTGGGTGAATTCATCCAAAATAAAATCTATGGTTATTTACATCATCTTCATCTTTGACGAAGATACTGTTTGAGTAGTTGCACCCAGCGACAATAATACGATGAATGGACGGGAAATAAGCGAACGGATTTTGAAGACTATATGTTGAGCGCCGGCTCTCCACTCGCTTCAGTCATACTCTGCCTTTGCGTCATGCGAGCCGTACGATACGACAATACAAACTTCTGATACATGTACATGTTTTCTCTTTTTGTCATGCAGTAATTAGATTCGCTATCTCTATTTTCCGGCAAATGTAATATGCATACTTTTAGCTAGGTATGCTTGATTGTGTTGTCTTGTTAATTTTGATCGATTTGCAATCCATGCCATTATCACCGTCGCTGGTTGCACCCATATTAATTTCGACACTACACAACACTTTTTTATTAAAAGTATTACTATCTGATTATTGTTTTAAATCGTTTTATTTTTATACTAATTGCTCGCGGATTTCGTTCTCGGAGATGTTCGGTTTGGAACTAACCTTTTTGACTGACCTTAGAGAATGAGTTTTCATAATAATTTCTTAGAGTTCTAAATGTTTCTAGACGGTTAATCGGTTTAGGCTGTGCGTTGTCTGTCTGTTACTGTTAATAATTTTACTACGTGAATTGCAATGCAGAAACTATCAAATTATTATTATGCAATTTATTTCTACCAATTAATAGGCGCGCTTTTTTATGGATACATACATAATCAATTACCATCAGATCTCTCGATAATTATAACTGCAGTCATAGAGGTAGGAACTACCTCAAAGAAACCTCGCTAGTTGTTTCGCACTAAAATTTATATGCAGATGTGATTAGTTGGATATTTGGATATATCATCTTTTTACCAGATTACGCAAAAAAATTGGATTAGCAGTTTTTGTATTAATGTAAATATTCACGAATTCCTTTTTCAAATCAAATTATTAATCATATTTTAACAAATGTAGTGTCTACCGAAGCGCAGGTATCATAGGGTAGGTATCTGACGTCATGGTAAATCCAACATGACTAATTTTATAACATAAATTCGCATCGAAAAACATATTTTTAAGACAACCGGTTGCGGTATGGTATGGTCACGGTAGTGTTTTATATCAAGCACGTTCCAAAAAATGTTTAAAGTGTTAGTCAAAAATGTGGCCATCTTGCCAATTTTGGCGCGAAAACGAAAGAGGTTCTTCGTTAGGACTTTAGGTACTTATTAAAAAAATAGTACAGTAACAACATATAATATAATCTATACCTACATATAAATTGAGAATTTTGAGTCATTCCAACGTTTATTCAGATTTTCCATACTTACGCATTTATCATAATGCTAGTATTCCGTGTAACACTAACAGATGTACTTATGTTGGTAAAGCATGTATGAATCAGCCATTGATACGAGGAGCTCATTCCGATTGAGTAATATGCGGACGTCACAGATAAACTAAAATTTGCTACGTAATTAGGCGGTTGCTTTTTTCCGGTTTTCCCTATAAGTTATTGATGTAGAGACTTTAGTTTGTCCTGCGCACACTTTGGTTTTCACTAGCTGTTTACTAATCTGTGGCGCGCTGACGCAACCAACGCATGCGCTGCGTCAGCCGCCATGAGGCAAAGTTTACTAATCCGCGTTATACAAACTATTCTTGAAACTGTAGGATCTGCTCATACGAGTACACGTAGTTTGATAATAGATAGCCGGCTGTCACACTAGCGTCTACTTCCTACCACGCAATATTTTTGATTGCAAATTAAACTCGCCGTTTGTGAAAAGTCTTATTTATGTAAAAACGAAACGGGTAGTTTCTATAGCGTACTTGTCTTTTAGTTTATCCTTTCCTTTCAATGAAATAAAATGAAATGTTTCAGGTTAGGACGAAATTAAATTTAAAACAGTTTTTTTTAAATAGATAGTACATTAAGTACAATACCTAACCTTTATTTCTTATAGTAAATGGGGCCTTGTTAATTGGGAGCCAAACTGAATACGGCCCCCAACCTTATGTTTGTAACCGTTGGATCTTGTCCTATATTTTTATATCCTATACAATGTGTAACAAAAGGTTCAACAATACGAAAGGGCATGTATGTACTTATCATTATAAACAACTTTTACTATGGGGCCAACGCTGAAATCGTGAAAATAAAATCAGCTGGTCCATACAAAAAGTTCATTGGCCTTGGACAAAATGTATGGAACAGCTGATATTTTTTTCGCGATTTCAGGGTTGGCCCCATAGTGAAAGTTGTTCAAAATGATGAGTACATACATGCTCTTCCGTATTGTTGAACCTTTTTGTTACACGTTGTATATAAATTTCGGATGTTTTAGACCAAACTGGCCGCGTTTGCCGTATTTGCCGTAACATTACCAATATGCAAATGTATATTATGAAATAGTTGTAGTTGTAGTACTAGGGATGACAATGTGAATCAATTAAGTGTTCAAGTGCATTTACTCATGTAAATGTACTCTGCAAAGTGATACATAATATTATCAGTTATGTATCACCTACCTTGTAAAATTTAGCTATGCCCGACGAGGTCCACAATTGTAACCGTATTGTTTAATTATTACCACCTAAGAAAGATACATTGTGGAATGCTACAATAAAATGAATATGAACACTACAATATTACGTAGGAATAGAACGTCAAGTACACACATGGTATTTCCCATTATAAATAAGTCTGCCTCATAGAAATAAATAATATTATAAGTAAGTATATCATCTGGCTAGAGGTTTGTTATTTTATAATAACCATAACAACTTACTATGACTCGAGTTTTTACATAGAGATAAGCTTTATCTTAGTATGTAGTTGGGTGTAAGTAAAACATTGAATATAATATGCATGTGTTTCAATTATTAAAAATAATAGCACAAATAAAGAATTTAACTGAATTTGATGCTTACGTCGAAATAATAATTGAAATCGGCTGGTTAAAGTTCTGAAATATAAGCGTTCAAAGCATTTGGGACGGAGTCAGCTGTCCCTTTCTATCAAAACACGTGCATAGTATAGAATTTGTTTGGAATCGTGAACTTTGACGTCATAAACCTAGTATAGTGCCCTCCCTGTCCATGAAACTAAAATGTATATAACTTCGTTATTTGTGCAAGTATTAAAACTTTACTTTCGATGATTTGTTTAGATGCCAGTCAGGTTTATTGTGAGTCAATTAAAAAACACATGCATCTTCCCTATTGGCAAGGGCATTACATAGCACCTCACCTAGGTGCCTCAACGTCCTCGCTCGCATACAGATTGTCAATTTCAAAAAACCTTTCATCAAAATATTCAAAACATGACATCTTTTAAGATTCCCGTGGAACAGTTATAAGAACAAACTCGGATATACTAACGTTGCAATTAACGCAGACTCGCGACATACAAATACGTCCAAATCCGTTAAAAACGTTCCAAGCCGGGTATTAAGAATACCTAGTTATCGCAGTTAAAAACTACTATTTTTGTCTTCAGATCGATAGTGATGACGTAGACTTCAAACACGTTTACGTAGACATATACAAGATCGTTATCATTACACAGACAATATTGACAGCCGTTAACACACATCAGGCGATAATTGGATAGCAGCGAATGTTTCTTCTAATTCATGGTCCACTGTACGACATTCTGGTGCAAATAGTGATGAACAGTGATACTACGAGCGTCTTAATATAACGGTGATTTCTAACCGATTGTAGTGATACGAAATTAGCTTGACAACTGTGTACTTATACGGTAAGAAATTACGGTGTATTCCGTTCGGACCCCAAGGCCTGATCCCACGCTATTTATTTTTAATGTAAATTGCCGGTCTGATCCCTACCTAATTGTCGATTCCGGTCGGATCCCAGTCATGGTTTTATGTACCTGCGTTAACAATTCTGGCACTGCGACTATTATGGGCAGGCGTGACGCTTACCACCAGGCGACCGTCTCACTCATATTGCAAACAAAAATAAAACACCATGAAGGATGTTAATTGAGATATTCGCTAGGATAACATTAAATCTAGCAGATTTATACCTCCTAGCACTTCTGCCGTTCTGGTACTTTTAAAATATTATTATCATCATAGGAAATTATGTGAAAAGTTTTATTTTGCAAACTGTAGCCAAATAAGTAAGTACCTACCTAAATGTGTTAAAAACATAGGTGGGATCAGACCGGTATAGTAAAAGAATATTTTTTTGTATGGATCCCACTTTTTCGACAAGATGGGGAATCAGACCGGCATAAAAAAAAAATCTAAATGAAACGAAACCCACTAACTCTTCATGGGATCGGACCGGCATACACCGAAATTACGAAGGTCACCTTGGCGCTGATAATCTCACCGTGTATCAGGGGGCGACTAATGCCAAAAGTAAGTAAAAGGTGTATCCAAAATTGTTTTTTCTGTTAATTTCTAGTGTTTTTCCGCTGTAATGTCGTTTCGAGTAAAAGGTGTATTTTTAAACACATAGTTTAATGATAAAGAAAGTAAATATTCAGATTAAAAAAATACTACAGGTAGGGGAAAAACCTAAAGAAGCCGAGTAAAACAATAGAATTTTGGAAAATAATCTGGGTTATTTGAAAAAATAAATACAAATTACCAACAAAAAAACACTGTTTTAATTCAAATGCTCTAAATTATCAGCGACTGCACCACATTATTTTTTACGAATTACATAGCCAAACTAATGTTTTAGCACAGTAGCCGTTTAGTTTTTTTATTTCATTCCTACATTTTGAATAAATAAATAAAACCCCACCTAAATTGCTCAAAGCCATCATCATCATCAATTGTATCATGCGATTGTCGACTCTAAACAAATGCAAGACGCGCGGGTGAAATCTGTTATTTTTCAGGCATTAGTCGCACTCCCTTTCTTCTCGATTTCGAACATAGATCATCTAATCGGTTATGGCCTCATTAATAACTGTATTCATGCATGTGATGTAATTACTTGGAGGATAATAGCTCTCTCTCTGTGAATGTAAACGTAAAAGTCAATAAAAATAATATTTTTAATAGAAGACTTTATGTGTCCAACTATGCCAACATGAACTACGAGGCGAGGCATACAACTTATCAACTACCAACATCGCAGTTTTAATGATTAGCAAATAACACACCGCAGTTCTCTTATTGGAAAACTTTGGCCTTTCGCAGTAACATGCGTCCCAATAATATAACGTCGACGGTTGGTTAGTTCGTGATTGAGAACAATCGCGTTATCGTTGTTCGTTATTTTTCGCAGTATCGGAATACAGTCGAGTTTTTTTTGTAAATAAATATGATATCCAGGATTAGCACACAGGATACCTTTAATCCTTATGGTTTCTGTAAGAGTGCTGGTGAATTCGTGTAGCGCAGGTAGCAGCAGCTTATAATTATATTGCTTCTTTGAAATATTAGATAATTTTAGGACTGTTTATACAAGCTGTTTGTTTTGCATCCCCGCCAAATTTATAGAGGTAGATAAAGTAGGTATATATCACAAAAAAAAAGCAGTTCCACACAAAAAGTTCATTGATGTTGGACAAAATGTATGGAGCAGCATAGTAAAAGGTGCATAACGACGTATATCTGTATAGGTATATACCTCTGTAAATTGGCGGGGATTCAAAACAACAGCTTGTATATTGAATTTAATTCGCATATGAGCACGTCTTCACTAAACAGTCAAGTATTTGCTAATATAAATTACCAGTCGTCGCTTAAAATTAAATGACGTTAGTTAATGCGCAAGTAATGCAGTTTTCTATTGTGCAGAAGTTAAATGACGTTTGTTAGCTTAAGTGGCATTTTTAAATTAATTACGCCCTTAGTGTTTGTGCCGAAAAGCCGTGGTAGTTTAGTTGAGATACCATACTGGACTTGAAATCGTGAGGTGGCAGATTCAAATCCCAGGCCCAAACAAATGAGCTCTTTGGAGCTTATGTACGAATTTTCATACTATTGGCATCTGGGTAAAGGAAAACATCGCGAGGAAACCTGCATACGATTGGAGGAGAAATTCAATGGCGTATGTGAATCCACCAACTCGCAACTGGGAGAGCGTGGTGGATATGTCCTAATCACCCTTCGAGGGTAGGCCTAAGTCCAGCAGGCGATTAAAAAGGCCGGTAATGCTATTATAAGTAGACAGCTCTTTCATTAAAAACCACATTATGATAGATAAGATACCAAGCAGAAACAGTAATCAATTCTATGAGCTAGTATAATGGGTATTCCCTAGAATTTCATAATAACAGTAGCCTCAGTCAAGTACCTTATCTCTAAGCGTCGGCGTCGACGCTGACGTAGTTCAAGGCATCCTAACCGTAGTAACCTAATTGATAATTTAACTCGCAAGGTCGCATTTCACAACAGTTAGTTGCCCATTTTGGTCACTAAGTATTGGTAAACTTAAATGTGCAGATAGTTCTTTGCATATTCTAAAATTATTCATTGTAGGTGGCAGTGGGTTATTATTCGATCCAGCGTTGTATGACACGAGAGAGCGTGTGCTACTGAGTAACCTTGGAGAAACCAGCCACTTATCTCTGTGACGCGGCCGAATTACCCGAATGGCAAACGCTTCGATTGTCATCAAACAGCTATTAGAGTAGTCAACGATTTTTAAAAAGAAATTCCTGCTGTCTTGATTTAATTTTCTACAATGTGTTTTGTTCTAATAAAGTAAACTTTCTGAAATATAGGTAAAACACATTAACTTCTTTTACTTGTGCATAAAATACTGTAGAGTAGAGCTTAGGTATGCAATAGGTTTTTAACACGTTTTTCGAGAATGGTAATTTTCACTCTCTTTAGTCAGAAAACTCATTGTTGATCCAGCCATTTCCCAGAAAAAGTGGTTGTAAGGAAAAAGCTTAAAATAAGGTCCGTTGATTTCAAGGAAAATATGTCAGTAGAGGTCCCTAGGAGATTTCTGATACGGTAGAAGGTAACGGGGAGCTGCTTTAACTTAATATTGTAGAAATCCCCAAGATATTTACGACAAGAATAGCGAAAGATCCTTTTCTGGATCAAGTACGTTTTTTGAAGCCCCTCAGTACATTTCTAACTACTACTAATGAGTAACAAAAATGAAAATATAACTACACGTATAATATCAATAATTATCAATACTTTTTTCCTGTTCGGTGGTGGCATCCACTCTTAGTAAACAACGTCATCTGCTATTCAAAGATCGTCGTCTGTGTCAATATGTATATTGAGTGATTTCTTTCATTCACCATTCATGTTAATTGTTAAGTGGATGTAAGAGGAGTCCATATCAAAACGCATACAATCATACATACTAATGGCGACTAGCATGACGACTTTATGGAGAAATATCACTACGTACAACGATTAAACCGCTTACATGCTTTCGCATAGTTTTTCTGCATAAAAATAATAACACAATGAATTGTTTGTACTGTTTGTACAATGAATTCAATGCATCCTTGAAAGATCTTGATATATTTCATGACTCTTTAATTGTGTTCAAAAATAAACTTGCAAAGTATTTAAATGGAAACGACGCAAATCGATAACGTTCTGACCTCTTCTGTCATTTTGTTTTTTTTTTTATCGTTTCAGTTTTGTAATAATAAATAAATAAAATCAATGTCAAGTTATATTGTCTAATAATAAGTAGGTGTATAGTTTTTCGTTAACTTTATAGGTACTGCATTACTATAGAATATTATATTATATTAGGCCTTTTCGGATATATTAATGTTATTCTGTAGAGAGCAGTAGGTATGTGCTGCACTGCGCAATGCATGTATGTCCTTTGTATTTTTATTCTCAACTATTCTTATATACAAGTCTTTGAATGCTGTTAACACCTGTTAAGGGTATACATATCAGAACTATTTAGTCATGAAGATGTTACTATAGAAATTATTTAATATGTGTACTGTTGGTGTTTCTATATAAATAAATAAATAACCATAATGATAAAAATGCCTAAAAATTCTGAGCAGAAAAATATCAAGCATAAGGGAAAAAAACAAAAAAAAGCAATATTAAGCATAAATTTCTACTTATACTTAATTAACTTGTATAAAGTACTAAGATAAAATTACATGTTCGCGGCTCAATAGTGGTCCATGGGCCACTCCGCCGCTCCATAGTCTACTGTTATGTTTGCCACAGCAAGAGTGAATTGCAATCTTGATATTGTTTTGTTATTAAACTAAATCGATACTTGATTAAACAATCCCAACAAATATTTTGCATGATTGGCATATCATTTTTAATGTTTAGTTAAAAGGATAAGTACAGCATACAATTTTTTTTGGGCACATGTTTTTTGTAACTACAATAAAATACATAATATCGAATTACTTATACTACGACACAATCTATCCAGGCCGGTGAAAGTCTAGTCTTCCATTAAATATCGAAATATTTCAGACAATAGCATAATTACTATGCCTTAAAACGTATAATGCAAACAAACCTTCATGCCAAGACACCATACTGCCTAACATGCCAAACAATTTCCGCCAAACCATTTTAGGAAAAATGTTTATGCATGTGAAGGAGACCTTGTAAGAGTTCGTACTCTTATGTATAGGTAAAGAATGCGCAGCTCTTATAGCACTGTTGTCAAGCAAGAAGTGTGTTAACAGTCTTCAATATATAACGCACGTGTGACCGTCTAGCATAGCACGTGTATGTATATTACTCATATGATTCTATATAGTACGAGCTTTATCGAACCACATATGACTTTCGCAACCATTATTACTAAAACAACTCAATATTACTTACTATATTGGAGGTGAAATATGAACGAAATCCTATAGGTACTTATTGCCCTAAGGCTCTTTATATGCCAAGTTGAGATCACAGACCTGGACCTGGGTATGTCCTAAAACTGCAACCATAACCACAGAAGGACGGGCAGCAGCCTCCTCTCCGTTAACGATGGTGAGCATTCTACGATCCGCAAGCCACCTGCCAAGCGTAGGGATTATGGCAACGCCCCCCAATAATGGGGGAGGCCTACATCCAGCAGTGGACGTCTTCTGGATATGTATGATGAGAACAAAAGCCAGGAGAAGTATTAGAAATAGTTGGATCAAATCAAGCCGTTTAGAGACATTAATTGTAATATATCATTAACCTTTTGACTGCCACGGCATAATAGGCTAGATGACTGATGTTTAAATCGTTGAAACCAATAGCTTTGATGAAGAATTTAAGTGAATATAGTATGGTAATTGAAAACATTATTTAAATCGGTTAATAATGTTCTGGGCCGTACCATGAACGCTTATTCCGGGACCGAATACGCTCAGTTCGGTCCCGCTATAAGCAGTTCACGGTACGGCCCCTGATATATGAGCGTTTAAAGTTTTTGTTAGAGACAACTCTGTCCCTTTCCCACAAAACTAAAAATGACGTCACGCCTTACTTGTCAGAATATAATTTATATGGCGTCCTGACAAGTGACGTCACGATTTGCTGTTTCGCCTCTCTGTCTAGCATGATATTAAAAAGCTTATTTTTAATCAGATTTTCATTTTCTTTTCATTAATCACCTATATTTATGGGCCACATTTTAATAGGACAATTAAAAAAACCCAGTCATCTTGCCTATTGCATCGGTGTGCCCTGCACGAGAAACCTACGTATAAAAAGGGATTTCAAAATCGTTTTTATGTTTTGTATGCCATATTTTTGTCAACTATAGAGGTCGTTGGCGTACAGGACCCGCTAGCGCTTGTCTAGTAATTGGTGACACTAGCGGTCAAAAGGTTAAGAAGAGAAGCTAATAAGAGCTAAATAAATTGAATCTTCAGCCCAATTAATGCACTCATCATCATCAGCCCGGGACGGATTAATGCTAGTGTATAAATGTGGTGTGTAGGTAAGTGTAAATATCTAATTGAATAAAATTGGTATATTTTTCATAATGCAGGTTGGCATATATTAGGCAAAAAATTACTGGGTTGTTTTTATTGTCTTTTTAAAATGTGGCCCATAAATTTAGCAGATTAACGAAAACAAAATGAAAATCTGATCAAAAATAAGCAACTTATAAGCATTTCAAAAAAAAATGTATATAAGTATTATATCAGCTATCTGATTTCCATATTACAAGCTTTGCTTAGTTTGGGGCTAGATGGCGCTGTGTGAAAAATGTCCACCGATATTTATTTATTAATTTAAATTATTTTTTCAATAAACATGTTATATTTACTAAAATTCTTCATCAAAGCTATTGGTTTCAACGATGTAAACATCAGTCATCTACCCAATTCGACCTCCGTGTTAGAGACTTGACTCAATCACACAAACTGAAGATTGCATGCATTAACCGCCTAACATTCCTCTGTACTGTATAATACGATTTTTTTGAATACTTAAGCAGTTTGAAATTCGGTTCCGTTATAGTAGGGTATATTTGTCCTATGTTAGTTGTTACTAAGATATCTCTTGAGTCAAGAACGTGACGAACTCAATTAAAATGGGTGCATTAGAGTTCCACTGAGTCAGATTATTATTTAGGTTGCGGTAGATTCTTATACAATGATGAATTATAACCGTTTAATGAACCGTAATGTCAGATTTATTTCTATAATAGTTGCTTCCTCGGAGGAAGGCTTTCCCTCTTGGACATTTCCCTGGTTGCGGATCTTGGAGTTGACAGTTGTTTTGACAGATTCGTGATCACTGCAAAGCAGGACGCAGCCACACGCGCGTCATGCTCTGTTTTCATTCTTTGAATAAGGTCACCGGATGTGATCGAAACTATAGTAGGAGTATCCGATTTAATTAAACGTGAGTATTTCCGTATAAATAAAACAAAAATTCTTGATCATAGTTTCGCTGTAGCTCGCACAGCATTTGACACAAGCAAATAAAACGCAAATATTTGTTACATAGTGACGTATAATAACTTATACGTAACACAATAGTTCGTTACTCTAAGCACAAAACGTTGTTTTTTAAACAGTGGCCGGAACGACTCAGTTTTATGGAGAGCTTAAAGAATATTTAAAATAAAATCCTAACAACACGAGGCTCTCTACATGTAAAAGTAGGTAGTAAATGTTGAGAAAAAAATCTTTTGTACTCGTAATATGGTTACTTTTTCTACCATCGCAACAATCAAATATGTGCTGAAACTCAAAAAAACCAGTCAAAAATGCAACTTCTTAACCGTAGAGTACTCTAATCTAAAAGTGAACAAGTACTTTCGAAAAAATTATAGATTCATTAACCTTAAAATGTATTTTAAGCATGTCACGTGAGTGAAAGTCTACATCCGACTTGCTATAAAATGAAAGTTATTAGAATAGGTAGTATTCGCGAAATCGCTTAGCAAACGCCCAGTTATGATGACAGACATAAAGTTCAAGCGAACATTTAAAAACATGATAAGAACGATCGTAAAAACGTAAAAAATAACAATGATAACTGCGAATATGCTTCGATAATACCGCGAATTCTGATATTGAGAAAGAGAATGGCAAAAAATCAAGATTTTGACCAAGCGAGCCGCTTGCGCGCCGTCTCCTAGGCAACGCGGTGCCACGCTCAAGGCTGGTGTCGAATTTACATAAAATGGAGAAGTGTTCCGAGCTATTTTTATGATAGACGTTAGGTAATGCGCTAATGACTCATTTTGATCATACCAAGTGACATTTCGGCAGATAACCCACCACGTGTTACGGACTTTCTACGGGACGCTATTTTGCCAGATGTACGAGAGCGGAGCATGGCAACTATTTTACATCAAGGTAACCTTTAGCAAATACTTATGTTGATAATTATGCCGATATAAATAATTATCCAAAAATGATGATGTCGTCCAAATAATGAATTAGCCAAATATAGGAGTAGGAGTAGAGTTCAAGTTCAATGAACGAACAATGTTTTCTTTATCAGTCATACCTTCAGAACCCAATCCCAAATGTCAGTGTAAGACTCCATATCCATGGCGACAGCTAAATGAATGTCACTGCCAGTACAAGGGCCAAAACCGCTGCGTGAGCGTACTTTTTATCGACTGCCGTCAAAGTACAACCAGACATACTAGCTAACCGAAATTAGATTGCATTTACCTTTGCCAAACAACGGCGAAACACGACCAGGAAATCTTCGAAGACGTCGCCGGTTACTCCCGTCAGTTCTTCCATTTCTAACGACATTGTATCTAGTGTGCAGTTCGCGTAAATAAGACAAATACAATTAAACTAAAATAAAATAAATCACAGACAAGTTTCTTTGGGAAATCAGATTCGAGTGGATTCGTGCGAGCGTGTTTGTTCCAAGCGCGGTGCGCGTATATTTCGTTTGAACGGCGATATCACACTGAGTGAGCGTTGAGCTTGAGCGCGAGGCGCGGTATGTCGTCACATCGCACTGACACAGCGGAGGCAAACCGCGCTCCACCGGTTCTGAGCAGCCGATGCGACGACTGGCTGGACGAACATCTGACACGACCACCAACTTGCACGACATTCGGTATTTGAGTGAACAACAGCTGATAAACGATCCGGGGTCGACCGTTCGTTGTTCGTTGGGGGCTCGGCCTTTACGTAGCCGCCGATACGATACTCAGCAACAAGTGTGGTCGCACCGCGCACGCGGCACTACATCCAAGGTGAAAGTTGTGTGTCTGTGTACTACATCGCTATCGGGATTGTAGCACACAGTTGTATATTTGATGTATGTGTTCGTACATAAGGACGCCACTTGGGGACATGCTAGGTGCTAATTTCACGGGTGCTTATAAAGTGGTGATCAATCGGGAATACCCCATCTAATGGGCAAACAAATAATATTAAATTAATAAAATAATCTGGTAGCAAATAATCGTACCTCATTTAATCTTAGATCATAATACCTAACTGTTATTGAAAATTTCAACTAGCCAAAACTGTTTAAAGACCACTGCGTCAATTAAGTCGATAAAATGAGCAGACATGTTATATTAACATTTCTTATACAATGTGTAACAAAAAGGTTCAACAATACGGAAGCGCATGTATGTACTCATCATTATGAACAACTTTTACTATGGCGTCAACCCAGAAATAGCGAAAATAAAATCGGCTGTTCCATACAAAAGGTTCATTGACCTTGGAGAAAATGTATGGAACAGCTGATTTTAAATTTCGCGATTTCAGGGTTGACCCCATAGTAAAAGTTGTCCATAATGATGAGTACATACATGCCCTTCGGTATTGTTGAACCTTTGTGTTACACATTGTATATTTCAGTAAATTGGGCACAATAGATAAGAAAACTTGTAAATGTTCTGTATTTTTTTTCTCTGAATAAAAATATTTGATTTGATTTGATTTGATAGATCAGACACTATAGTGAGTACCTATTTATATGTATATGGAACATACAGATGTACTCGTGCTTACCTAAAAACGCAGTGATAGTGATACAATTAATTTATTTTCCATTATGAATTTTGCTTTCAACCTCACCGCAAAAGAAATAGGCTAGATGACTGGTTTTTTTATTGGCCTATTAAAATGTGGTCCATAAATATAGCTGATTAATGAAAAGAAAATGAAAATCTGATCAAAAATAAGCAACTTCTAAGCATTTTAATATCATGCTAGACAGAGAGAAGAAACAGCAAATCGTGACGTCACTTCTCAGTACGCCATATAATGTCTATTCTGACAAGTAAGGCGTGACGTCATTTTTTGTTTTGTGGGAAAGGCACAGAGTTGTCTCTAACAAAATATTTAAACGGTCACATATCAGAACATTATTAACCGATTTAAATTATTTTTTCATAAACATATTATATTTACTTAAATTGTTCATCAAAGCTATTGGTTTCAACGATATAAACATCAGTCATCTACCCTATTGTATTCCGATTTAATGAAGGAATTCTACAGGACAACGTGGAACTTACAGATAACCGTCCGACAGCCGGAGAACAGCAATTCGATTAACGCGTTCTATTGACGCAGAGAAACCTCGAAAGTATTACTCCTAACTGAATTTTCGACACGAATCTTGCAAAATGACAATGTAAAGCAATATAACGATCAATCCATGAGAGAAAAACAAACTGGACTTGCATATTATTATCAAACTGTCGCTTTGCATCTTTGCCATATTTACAGAGTAAGATATAGTCATCGTTATGAAAACTTAATGTTTTACTATGGTATTAAACATGAAATTGCAAAAAAAACAACTGTTCCATACATTTTGTCGAAAGACAATGAACTTTTTTTAATAGAGCAGCTGATTTATTAAATGCCATTTCAGGGTTAATCCCAAGGAAAAAATGTTACACAAATTTTAACAGACTAAGTAATAGACAATCAATCATGAAAAAATAAAAATAATTTGACCACAAGCCTACTACGGCTAACCATTGAATGAGAAAAATGAATGGTATTGTCAATCTATAAAACCTTTGATTATATACCCAGCCGAGAGCTAGATCCTCCAAGTATAAAACTGATAAAAATGTATATTGAACATTTTATTTTTTTCTTGCTAGTCGGGCGGCGGCGGTTTGCTCAGATTAAATCTCATCCATTTTTTCAGTCTTTAATCAGAATGACGTGATCTATATCAAAATTTACCTAACTGGTTAAAAACCCCAAAACCTAAAAAAATTGGAGGAGTACAATTTATGTCTAAGCATATAATAGTGATTGCAGCTTTTCTTCAGCTTTTGAATCGCGAGTGACCGTTTATGACGGTCACATGCGCGATGACGTCACGTGGCACTCTGCCAGCGAACTAGTTATCACAGGATACGAGACGAGTAGAGAACACCTACGCAACACGAATTAATTATTACTCGCATTGTTACGCCACTGAACTATCGTGATTGGAAATCGGTATGTTAGTAACGCGTTACTCACATAGCAGACTTTTTAAAACTTGAAACACATTTCGTGATTGTATCTCGCACAATCTAGCTATTCGCCATTTTGGTGCAAGGACCCATGAATTACCAATAAACTCAAAAATACAAGGAAAGACAAGGTTAAGATGAAAAAATTAAATACACCACGCCTACTTGAGCCTTGCTACGATGGAATCCTTGCACCCCAACACACAATAGGAAAGGAAAGGAAGAAAAAGTAACAAGTCATAATTTAAAAAAGTACCTATTCGAATGCCACGTCTCGAATTCGACGCCAAAAAAATATGTTTTCTACAACATTATAGTAAGTGTGTTATAATGTAAAATTCTAACGATACTATATACATCCAAACCTGTTCAGGCATTTAGAAGTTATAGTGGAATAAAGACATTCACAAACATAGATGCATACGTGGACCCTGAAAGAATACATTCCTTTTTTTGGGCAGACATGTATTATAAGGATAACCATGTTTTGGTCAAAGACGAACTTCCGCAACGTAATGCCCACAGATCTCTAATAATTCCTGGTTCAATTGCTTGCCGCAACCACAGAATAATAATAATTACAATTTCCGTTAAATTTTTTGTTCATAGCTGGCATTCATTATTTTGAAATGTGACATATCAATCTAAAGTCAAGTATAGTTGCGGTACAGATAAAGACTTCCCCCACATATCACCAATAGAGTTTCGGCTTAACATTATATTGTATATTCAAAAATGAAGTCCTAAGTTTCGCGGGTCTAAAGACAATTTTTTTGGAGTTTTTTTTTTTTTTTTTTTTGGGGGGGATTTCTTTTTTCTCTCTCCTTATTCTCACTAAAATCCCTATCCTAGCTATCTTTTTCACAAGTAATGGTGTCTACCATCCATAAAACTCTTTTTATCTGTAAACCTATATACCGGCAGTAATTATTATCGAGAGGTACTTATATTCGTATTTTAAGGGGGAGGCCTTCGTCCTGCAGTGGACGTCTTGTTGATGATGAAGTATTTATATTTTCTGTATGGTATCAAAGATAATATAATACGATGGTATTAAAGGCACATCTCCACTAGCTAACGTGACCAATAGATGATTAGTACAATGTTAATAAAAGTTAATTTCTATTTACTAAGTTAATTTAATTTTAGTACCAAGATATTGTACATTTTGTTTGTGATTGAATAAATTATTATTATATTATTATTACTAGCGTTTCACTACAGAAGAAGATATATTTGAACCATCTCAATCACAACTGATAAGATCAGAACAAATACGAATATTCTAAGCTTTTAGTTAGCAGTGTAAATCATGCCGCTGCGCGCTGCCGCCGTCCCACGCAACCTGCCACCCTGGATATTGCCTCGCCACGCCACTGTTCCCAAGGCTCAGAATAAATGAAAATACTACCCAAAGTATGATTCTAAGCATACTGGTACCACTGCATAATCCCTACATCACAAAGTGGTTCAGTTCCGTAAAATTGGGACGTTTCCGTTTTACTCCTAGAGAGTAAAACTGAGCAATCTTCTAACCTTATAACTATATTATCAACACTTGCGCGTTTTGCTATTCGATTGGTAATTTTGATTTATTCCCTTCTAATACCAAAAACGAATACCACGTGGTATTAGTTTATTATCGTAATTAATTCCTATTCCCCACGAATACAACAAAACACAACATTTTAAATATTTCATTGAATTACAAAATCATATTCCCAACGAATACCAAAACGTAACTTTTGGTACAGTCACAGACACAATTTATTTTGCTTTCGAATAATTTAATATTATGATCATAATGGAATCCTAAATCTTTACAAATACACTTCATTCCGGCATTGTTACTTACGACCAGCTTAAGTGAACTACTTGCCATATTTTTTTACTTGCGTAAAAGGGTTTATAACCATAGAAGCAGATAGAAGCAATTCTATTGTTTTAAAATCCGAAACAACCAATCATAGTCAAGCGCCGTGCAAACGAAGCGCCTTAAAATATTTTATTGCTTTGGTGGAATAAACGCTAAGTCAATGAAATAAGGTCTGTTTACTTACAATAATTTTATCCTTGCATAAATTACTATTATTTATATCAAGTGGTCTAAGTCGGAGAAATATTTTAACTATGCCTCAGTACCTTTCCGTGCGGCGGCACGCCCGCAGTACGTTGAAACTCAGGGAACGTGGTATTTATTAAGTGAGCACTTATTTGTTATTTTATGGTGTTTCTTATACTTTCAAATGACTCGCAAATGGCAAGACGATCGCCTGGTTTTAAGCGGCACGGTTGCGACCAACAGTAGCAGTGCTAGAATTGTGAACTTGCTAACACAATCCTGCTATGATCTATGATAGATAATGTTTTACTAAGTAAAAAACGTAATTATTTTTATATATTAAAAGTGTTTTTTCTGATATTTTATGATAGTTAGACTCTAAGTTAATAGTTATGATTGTTATGCCAAAAATTTGTTATTTTTTCACTATGTAAAAAGTTGAGTATTTTTTTTATGTAAAAAGTATTTTTTATGATATTTTATAAGTTTTAGGAAATAAGTACTTAATAACAATAATAATGTTTGTAATTATCGTCAATTGTTGCATTTTGAAGACTATAAAAACAAACATTTCGATTTGTTGTAAAAGCTTTATTTTTAGGTATGTTGGTACTTACGTAATATGTCTGATTGTCTGTGTTATTATAATAATGAACCAAACGTTTTACTACTACATTTTTATTTGATTGATAAGAATGGTATTGATTAAAAAAACTATATTAAGAATCACGTTTAAAAGCATTTTTATTACTGACTGTACCTCATACCATATTTAACTTGTTTTGGGATTCTTTTATGAAATTTTTGTATGTGTGGCGCGGCGATTGCGTCGCACATGGTGACTCATGTCTTCTACTGATTACTGCATAGGATTACAATCACGATCTTAAATTGTATGAGTGGGAAGTGATATAATAAAGAGAATAATTTTTGTTTCCTTAACTTCGTAAAAGCAAGCTTCTAGTTAAGTCACCACATTTCAACGGCATGACTTGGACTTGACCGTGACTAAATTTTATGACTTATTTACCTGATATTAAAAACATGAAAAAAGGCTTAGGACATATCCCATACGCAGGCGGCCTAGTGGTACATATACCTCATACCTTCTTGTATGAACTACGAGTAGGCCTAATTATCACAGCCTATCTATGCCAGTTTGTCAATACTTAATAATTGACACTGATAATGCACAAAGTGTGATGCCAAATAAGAACAAATACGTAAAAGATATATTTAAGGGAGACGAAGAAGGTTAGCATTTTGATGGAGGAAAAATCCATGATATTGCTTTTAATAATCAAAGTATGAAGAGATTTAGTGTGACTTCATGGGAGATAGGTAGATGATTCAGGATAGGTACCTAGGTAGAAGATTCAGAGTTTCTGGTGTCAAAGTTATTACAATACCTTTTATTGTTTATGTTGTTTTTAAATTAACTGACAGACACACCCTCCAACCAATTGAATAGTTGCGTGAATGATGCAGCTATTATCCAATTGGTTAAAGGTTGACATGCAGTCCACTGAAATGCAGTACCCGTATAGGCCGAGTGAGCTGCCTAAACGTACAAAGATTTAGAGATTTTCGATTCGTACAATAGAAAGTTGTTTGCTCGATCGTTTACATTAAAGCAGACCACGTTAGAAGCAATATATTGAAACACAATAACTACATGTTTCTATCTTTCTAAAAAAAACACACAAGACTCTTGAAAACCACTTAGCATATTGTATTGAAGTCCGAGCCCCTAATCTATCTATCGACTTCTCATTTATCTAAATAAGTCGAGACGTTTAGGCTTATTGGTAACAAACAGACAACACAGCTCACAGTGTTCAGATTATTCCCGTTGTCCACAATCCGCGTGTCCACTGGTGGACAGTGAAACATTTTTAACAAGTTGTGCCGTAGTCCCCTGGCAGTGGACTGTGACTTACCACTTGAGTCCTAGAGTCCCTGTTACGCCCAGGGTTCAATATGGCGCCCGTGACGTAAGACACTCCTTTATCCTCCCGGTGCATAATCTACTTTTGCTTTGCCATCATCGGGTATTATACTAAACAGCAAGGTAATAGCTCAGCATTCGCATACTCACCCACAAAACTCCTTTCATTTCCTATTTCTTCAAACATCTTTATCATACATACATATTCATTATTAGAATCTGTAGTGGTGATAACTAAACTATTGCCCAAGCCAAACCCAAACATACTATCACAAACTCTTCCGATTATCATATCTTAGAACAGGAAACACTCGTTATAAAAACATCATTAGCATATCAATAGTATTCCAAGTAAGTTCTAACTACACAGGATTTATTTCAGATCATCAGATAAAACAGCAGTCAAAGATTAGGTTGTGGCCTTTTAAATGTATTTTTGACAAGTTCGTCTTACGCATACATCTCATTTTGATCTTTCGCTGCATGGGAGGGAACGGAAATAGCGGAGCTCTTGGAAATGGTCAGGGCGTTCTTGCAGCGGGGCGTTAGCAGTGCGGCAGAAAAGTGGGTCGAGAGCGGTAAGGTTGAAAGCGTAAACGCTTTCAGTATGAGCGAAGAATGACAGTGTTACTTCGTTTTGTATAGGTACCTAAATACGACGAAGCGAACACAAGCAATACGAATACGACCCACGATGCTGACAGCCGTGACACGCCGTCTCTTATCATTTTAAACTTCAAGATGTAACGAGCCTCTGTGGGGCCTCTGTGTTGGAGGTAACACGTAAAGTCTGGCATCAGTACAGTCCGTGACCCGGACCGCGGACTTAACTGATGCCAGACTGATAGAATGGCGAAGTACATTATATTACACGATCAATCTGACGTCAATCTGTTACCAATCACAGACTGAACTGATGCCAGACTGAACTTGTAACCTCCGACTGGAACTTTCAAAGCATTTCCGTAACGAATTAAAAAAGTAAATGTGTGGAAAAGAGGTAATTCTATTCCTATCCTTGTGTTATTGGCTTTGCTTTTGTCATAGAAACATTAAATAGATTTCATATTCTGTTCGTACGAAAGAGGAAATCGATAAGTATTTCCAACAGTTTGCCTGCGACACAAGCCGAGCTAACTATACGGCTTCAGTGTGATGTGACAAACGATATAGTGAGAAACATGTTCTGTGATGTTACTGACTGTCAAGGATTTTTAAAACTGTAGATTTCGGTTCATTGCTGTAAAATTATGAAACCCAAGGTAAACTAATACCATAGTAACTGATAGGTAACTGCTTTAATAATCTGTACACTACAAATAATAAAATTAATATTTCCATAGGTAAAAATTTGCCCGACCGTTGGGAAGACGTTTGTGAAAATCACAATCCAACCCAATCGTATGCCTCTAAGGGCGGCCGCGGTGGAATGACGATATACGTAATGTAGTTGGCAGTAGCTAGAAGCAAAAAGCCGAAGTTCAGGTTGAGTGACGTCCTTTAGTTGGGAGATTATGCCGAGCTGTTTACTATAATAGACTAAATAATTATAAAGGGGTAAACACAGTACAGAGTACTAACACTTTTGCGGCTTTCGTGCTAGACCCAGCAATCCCAACATCTACCACCTTAACCAGCCTTTATAGGTTTAACTTTAAGACAGTAATGTAATTGTAGTAACCAGCCAGCTGATTCCTTCAAGTGTTCATGTTTATGAACACAAGTGTCGTACTCAGCTAATTCCCACTTTCTAGTGAGGATATATACGAGTATACTAGACTAGCCGCATCCTCTTATACACATATATCTAGAGAACAGAAGAGTGCTTCTGAAAACACTAACTCAAAGAAAAAGCCGTGCGATGTGAAGTCAAGAAAGCGGTATAACGCAATGCATAAGACCGAATTTCCGAAATATATTTACAAACACAACCGTTATACGTTGGCATACGGTAATACACCAACAACTACAGGCCTCCAGAGGGTCTAGACAATAACCACTTTCTGTTAGCGTTAACGCCTGCGGAAAGATAAAATTGTATGAAAATTACATTAGCTTGAGAAATGTCACGTGACTGCTAATGTCATTTTCATACAAGTTAACGCTAACAGAAAGTGGTTCTTGAAGACCCCCAGATTCGTTAATTTTCTAGTGGCTATCGCCTAAACCGTCTAAGAAATCCGTCTAAGAAATAGTGGAATACGGTAAGGGTGCCACCACGGTATATAGCAGATAAAGTTATAAGGCTATATCTATATACTCACAGTAGAATGCCGCCAGAAGTGGATGAGCGCGTGAATGTCTGTGGCGGGCGCGAGCAACATGTAGTCCCGCCACTCGTCGTAACTGATATTGAGGCTGCCGTCCTGGTCCATCCTGGGAACAACCGCTAATGTAAACACACCTGTGAAATCTTTATTCCGGCAAATTAGGTTGCTTTTTCTTGGTGTTTTATTTTGTTAAATAATAATGGCGGATTCGAACCAAGATACCTCATTTTCCCCAGCCCAAAGGTTTGAAGAGACTTGTGGAAGTTGCGCGATGAAACGAACGAAAAACTTATCACATTGAACTATCTAACAGATATTAAATAGGTACTATAAATAGATTATTTAATGTGAAATTAAATAAATGTTTTTACCACAAAAATCTGTTCAGCTTGTGATGCCACTGAGGCGAAGATACACAACTGAATAGGTACTTAATAAAGTAATTAACCTTTCAAGTTTACCCAAGTTTTAAAATGAAAATCGACTTCAGCTTACGAGCGACCACTCAATACATATAATATTTGCGTTTTAATTACCGAAAATGTGTTTTCTTTCGTTCAGGTTCGGATGGTTGACTCTAGCTTGATCGGTTTTAGGGTTCCGTACCCGAAGGTCTAATCTAACGGGACTCTTGTCCAATTAAATTAAGCGTACGCCGTTTGTCTTCCTATCTATCCCCTCGACCTATTATTATCTGTATCTTCCGAACTGGAATACGTTAGTAGTTTTCACAGAATATGCGTTACTATGCCGCCTCTAGCAGTATGAGCGCGTTGGGATGTCTAGTTGCTGAGCGCAAAGTACTAACAGACGTATAGATATAATTATATATTTATTTTATTATGTATTTAACATCAAACGAGATGGCAGTCAAACGCAGCCTATAAAATAATAAAAAATATACCTATTACTATTTGTAACCTGTGTTTGTCTATTGTGGACCTGGGTATGTCCTAAAACTGCATCCAGAACCACCGGAGGACGGGCAGCAGCGTCTTTTTGGTTAACGGTGGTAACCATTCTGCGATCCCCAAGCCGCCTGCAAAGCGTGGGGATTATGGCAACACCTCCCTTTAAGGGAGAGGCCTTCGTCCAGCAGTGGACGTCTTCCGGCTGCTGATGTGTTGATGTGACTATTTGTAATATATTCAATTTATTTGGTGACTAAATATTGTTCTAAGATTATTTGTAACTGAATTTGCAAACATACTCTTAATTAATATGTGTCACGATTTATTTAACAGTTTGATCACGTTTAACTTTCCGGTACACACAGAACTTGTCCGAGCCCGGATGAACTCATAAATAATAGTAAATAATTAAGTATTGTAATAAGTACCTTCTATTAATTATAACACGTAAGCACGTATTTAAATATTGTGTGTCAATAAATTATTTATTATTATTATTAATAGTAAATTTGCCTCTCAGCTCCTGTATAGAAATCGCATTCATGCAGAACTGAAAAACGTTTGAAGTCGGGTGTTTCACAGTCGATGCGAAATAATATGTCATTGAAAATGTAACCGTAGGCACATGTGGGGCTATTTCAATGTCAGGCCACCCGGGCTCGGACAAGGCCTGGCGTAATATTTTTTTTTTATTTTTTTTTTTTAACCTGTTTTGTCCCACTTCTGGGCAAAGGTCTCCCCCAATTTCTTCCAGCTGTCTCGATCTTGTGCCAGCACCGTCCAATCTTTTTTAAACTTCCCGAGTTCGTCGCGCCATCGTGTCGGAGGGCGACCTCGGGGTCGACTGTGCAGGGGCACCCAATCCGTAGAGACCTTTGCCCATCTGTCTAATAACAATGTAATATGAATAATTCTTTATTTTATTTATCGATTAATACGTTTTATATGAATACGGGCTGATGATGATATGAATGATCAGAACAAACTTAAAAGGTTTTCTTTATTAACGAATGTCTGAACATTAAGTCCAATAAAGTTCGGTCCGTTGCATAGTATTAATACTGGGTGTTAGTTTGAACACCGTTATCCTTCTACGATATCATTGTACTCATCATGATGAACAACTTTTACTATGGGGCCAACCCTTAATTAACCAAAAAAAAACAGCTGTTCCATACATTTTGTCCAAGATCGATGAACCTTTTTGTATGGAACAGCTGTTTTTTTTTCGTGATATCAGGGTTGGCCCCATAGTACAAGTTGTTCATAATGATGAGTACAATGATATCCTAGAAGGATAATGGTGTTCAAACTAACACCCGTATATATATTAAAATACAAAATTATAAATACATTGCACAAAACAAGCCAAAAACTTTTTGATGAAGAATGGTCTGAAATAAACACTTTAATTTCACACCACAATGGTAGATTATGCGTCATGTAAATCTAACGAAAAGCAAGCCAGAAAGCCACACGATCCAGCCGGGCAATAAACATTTTTAAAAAAACATATAAATACTGAATTTAATTATACCATAGTCAATAATGTTAATAATTTAATTTGGAATCCTGATTCAACATTCGCATGGAAACTTATTATAGCAACCTGCATCAAAAATAACATATTTATCCGCAAGTCCAACTTTCACGAGGGCGGCGCTACGCGGAGATACCTCTCATGCATAAAATGACCTCATTCATTGAACGCCCTCGTTATATAATAGACTGTCAACTATAAGCTTAAAAGGTAATGGCATTATTGGCTTGGTTTTAGCACGTACATTCATTCTCACAACATGGAAGAGAACTAGCTCCCACAAACACAGGGTATCCCTACTGTGGGAGCTAGGGATTTAAATCTTATCTATTCATGTACCAATATTTCTTTTATAAATTTACTAATACCGATTTCCAAAACATGTACTAAAATTCTAATTAATTTTAGGTATAAGATAAAATTATAAATTGTAATTTGTTTGTTTGTAATGAAATAAAGTATTAGTAAGTATTAGTATTAGTATTCTAAAATCAAACTGCCCCACGAGTAAATCACCAAAAACGGGGGACAATGTGCGCGACCATTGCAAAACGCGTCCAAAAATATCCACGATCTTTTCGTGCCTATTGATGTGTTGGTGTCATAGATTTAATTATTATGTACTAACTTATACAGGGTTCGTTCTGATCAGTTAGCATGCTTTTAAGGGCATATTCTGTACATCAAAACAAACACTTTTACTATAGTGGCCCTATGTGGGTCATAGTAAAAGTTGTTTGTTTTGATGTACAGAATATGCCCTTAAAAGGATGCTAACTTACCCAGTATAAATCTATATACGGTAGATTTATAATAAAATCGTAATATCCAAAAATTATATTTTAGAAACGGATATTTTAAAATGTTAGGTAAAAGAGACCTACCGTGATTGTTCAGCTTTTTGTACCTATACAAGTAGTAGAATATGCCATAAAAAACGAAATAATACAGATATACAGGGCGATGGTTTTGTAGACCGTATCCTTTCAGGGAATCCTTAAGCAGGTATTAGACTACCTGTCTTGTAAACGATGTATTAGTAAAATAACTTTTTGAAAAAAGAAACCCGTTTTTTTTGTACTATAAACACTTGATTACTGAAAATAAAATGTAATGGCTCGATTAACACATACATTTAATTATAATTTTAATAATAACGATAGTTTTTAAACACTACAACAAGAATTAAACACTGCATAATGTTATTAAAAACATCCCTGTTTCAGGGGTTTTCTAAAATGAGTCCACGATTGATTACTTTTTGGAGAGGTACTAGTAATTAAACAGACTTGATTTCAAGAAAAATCCTATTGAAAATACTCAAATGAAAGCCTACAAATGGCAAACTACAAAAGGCGTCAAGTATTTAATCGCAATGGCAAGCTCGCGGAGGCACCTCCGCAAGCATTGGAGAGATCGGGCGAGTCCACACATGTTATGGGTCCGACAGTTCAAAATAAATTGCCGGAGCACATCACCACAGCACACACTATAGTTTTAGCGGATTAAGCACTGATTTATCGAGTAGTACAGGCCTACTCGAGCTACAATTAATATATAAAATTTTAATGTCATCACAATCACATGTATGTAATAATTAGTTTCATGCGTGACATAATTTTAGTTATATTTTTTCATAATTAATCTTTCATTTCTAAGAAATTTATTAATATTCGACGTTTGTATAGATTGCATGCATAATTTTTGACATGTATTTGTGTAATAATAGTATTTTATTAATTTATATTACTTATCAAATCATTGTATTGTTCTAAATTATAATTTTTACCTTTATGAATAAAATTGTTATAATTACTTTTTATTGTCTTGCAAAACTGCACTCAGTATTCTAGTCTTAACCTCCAGGCTCTCATCTTCCTCGCTCTGCTCGAAAGTTAACCCTAGACTCCATCGTTACGCTCAGGATTCAATATAATCGCCCATGACGAAAGACATTGCTTTATAAGGTGTATATAGTATTAATTTTAGCAAGTTTACAGCTCATGATATTTGCCAATGGTTGGATGTTTAATGTTTTTTTGGCAGCATAATGACTCGGGTGCGAAGCCTCAAACCTACAACGACTTATGTCGACTTACCACCAAAAAATTGGCCATGCAGGTTTTCTGAAACATTTTATTGTTCAACTTAATATTAAACTACTTATTAGAGCAGTTTTTCAAAAGAACCCATCGATAAAGGAGTCGATAGAATTATAATATGATATAGATGCTAGTAAACAGCAAAATAAAATAAGACTTAAACAACAAAGAGCCAAGGCCAAATAAAAAAATTACACATTTCACTATAATTCGCAATGCAATAAAAGAAAAGTAGTAAATATTACAATCAACACAGTAACTTCGCAAAAAAGAACTTTCAAAAGTACCTTTTGAGTAATCCCGTTGCTTCGCTTTTACTGACGGCTACACCCAGATCTGCGAACGCTGAAATGAGTTCCTCCACATCCACTTTTCCTGAAAAAGTTACATACAATTCCTTCATACTAATTTAAATAGACATAATATCACTAGTCAGGGTCGTAGCCAGGGGGGGGAAGCATTGAGTGGCTATGCCCTACCTTTAAATACCAATGCACTACCTAAAAGATACCATCAGCTAATAATGTTGTACTTTGCTGTGATCACAACTCAGTGGTTAGCGCATTCTTCAGCAGGAGCATGTAACCTCACGACCTCACTCACCTTTTACGAGCTAACATTGTAGAAATACATTGTCTTGTAGAACCATTTCATTGCCTGGCTAAGTTTAACACTCATTTGTACAATAGTTGTAGTTATATATTAATGGGAGAGTCTGATCATGCACTTAGTTCTTCTAATGGACGGAAGGGATATTGATACGCTTTTCAGCGTCATTGTGGCACTGTTTTGTGGAAGGTTCATTACACATGTATGTAAATACACCACTATTTTTTCATAAATGTCTAAAAGTTTAAGGGGTCATTGTACTCACCATTATGAACAACTTTTCCTATGGGGTCAACACTGAAATCACGAAAAATCAGCTGTTCCATACATTTTGTCCAAGGTCAATGAACAGCTGATAATTTTATCGCGATTTCAGGGTTGGTCCCATAGGAAAAGTTGTTCATAATGATGAGTACAATGACCCCTTAAAGTTTTAGATATTCATAAAAAATTGTGTTGTATAATACACATGAGCAAAGCCGGGGCGGGTCGCTAGCAAGTTGATAAAGCTCGATTCACATCAATATGGCAGCACCCAACATCAAGACCACCTAACTTAACTATTCGTATACATTTAAATTGATCGAACTCATTGTAGGACTTGCATATTTACTTTTTAACAGACATCATGGTTAACATTTCTAGGGCTGTCTTTCTAGAGTGACGCCATCTCGATGTGAACCTAAGGCTTAGAGGTAAATGACGTACCATCTTGGTTTTTGTCTATGTGGTTGAATTGAAGCCTCAAGTTCTTTTCATGTTCTCTTACATAGTGGATGAATTCTGAAAGAGTAACATCCCCCGCTTCTTTCCAACCCGATTTTGCCAGGAATTTCTGAAATTTTAAAACATAACTATTAATAGCCACATGTTAATTAAGTACTATTGCCTAGCTAATGAAAATTTCAAACTTTCGCGATTTGAACACATATCGTGACCATCGTACCAACTTAATCGCGCACAAAACAGATTATTGCATTGTTCATCATCATCATCATCGTCAGCTCGTTGAATTGCTGAACAAAGGCATCCCCTTAGACTGCCATACTGTACGACAACCTGCCATTTGCATCCACCGTTTGCCCGCTACTTTCATAATATCGTCGGTCCACACAGAGGGAGGCCTACCTACACTGCGCCTTCCGGTTCATGATCCTCACTCAAGAAACATCAGTTACCAGTTCTTCGAGTTATGTGGCTTGTCCATTGCCGTAGCATTGATGCCAAAACTTAATTCATATTATACAAGTATGGCCCGATACCCACCTAAGTGATGTTACTCCATGTTATGCATGGCAGGTGTAATGTAATATGGGCAGGTTTTGAGCCTAACACTAATTAATGCTTCAATACAAAAAAGTTTAATTAGAACACTAACCGTAATTATAAATAGCACCCAATTTCATACATCCATCATTTATCCTCACCAATGTTTTGGGAGTAACATATTATATTATGGTGTTGGACCAATTACATGTATTTTTTAGGAATAATGCAAAAGCTTGCTTCGGTTGGCATCAAATATCTTATATGAGACTGTATATTCATAGGCTGATCTGACTCCTCATATTATGCAGAAGGGATAGCCAGACATCTTTTTAAGGGAGTATAAGAAAAAAAAGGAACAAAAACATATGCTCTCTTTTACTTCTTTGATTTGTTATTAAGAACACCAGACATTCTGATCTAGTTAGTACAAGAAAATATGTGAAAGCTTCACCACTAGACTGTGAGCATATGGGAAATTTCCTAAGTTTTTTGTATCAAGCTATCAATCAATCAATTTATTTATTGACACAAAGTGACTCCCATTTTTAGTGCAAAATACATTGGGTCAGCAGGAATTAAATGAAAAAAAAAGTGCAGCAAACTACCCACATTTATCTATAATATCTTGAGTTTTAAGAAAAGTATTTAAACTGTATTGTGGGCAATCTCTGGAAAATTATTCTCTATTTTACATGACATTTAGTAAGGCTGCATTCTGCCCATTTGCAGAGGGTTTGATACCTGCTGACTGCCTTATAGCTCAGTTGGTAGCATGTCTGCCTTCAGAGCTGTAGGGCGTGGGTTCGATTCCCACCCATCACAAATAAATATGTGAAGAACATAGATGTTTGTTTTTAAAACTTAAACAGGAAGAAAAATTATGACCTCCATTAGGACTCGAACCTGCATACGAGCAGTCTCTATGGGTCTAAGTCTAAGTGTGGAATCACTTCATACAAAAATATTCAAAAAAAACATAGATGTTTGTTCTGTGTCTGGATGTACCTAGTATGTATTACAACTTACAAGTATGTATTTACAAAAAAAACTGTATATGAGTAATCTATCAGCATTCTGGTTTCCATAATACAAGCTTTGCAGATGTGCTGTGTGAAATGTCCACCAATATTTATTTATCTACATTAATTAATTAATAGTTTTTAATTAATTAATTAACAAAATAAATAATTAATTAATACTATAATTACAAATTAATTTATAATATAATAATTATAATAATATATATACAGTATTATAAAGAGTTGTGAAAAAGAATGCTGTGAGTTTGTGAGTTTGTTTGTCGGTTGTAATCTCCGAAACTACCAAACCGTTCCTAAAAATTACTTTCATTAATAGAAAGCTACATTATCCCTGAGTGCTAAAGGGTATATTTTATTAATTTAAATAGAAGTTCACAGTACAATATAAGTAAGTTTTAGCAAGACAAGATGGAAAAATAATTTCAAAATGGCTGCTTTACCAGCTTATGCTGGCTAAACTGGCTGGTTATGTTTAATTGTGTAATTATATTAATTTACAATTACTTAATGTTTGATTGACCTACTGCTTCTATATGTTGTGTACACATTTATTAACGAATGCAAATTAATAATTAAATTAAATTAAATTAGTAATATAAACAAATTATTTGTAACCTATACAATGCAAATGTAAAGACTGTATCCTGTTTTGTGTATCAAATAAATAAATAAAACGGTGAGGTTAATATTGATGTAATATTTGAGAAAAATGTAGACCTGCAGTAGGTCTACAAAAAAGTCCGCGACAGCATATATTTATCTTTTGTATTATAATTAAACTTGTAAACTTTAGCGATTTGAACACATAGGTAATTATGTTTATCACCGGGACTTAATCGCGCTCAAATAAAGTTATTTTTATATTTTACATCGGTCAAACTAAGCGCACCATAGCGGAGAGAATCAAAGAATATATCACGGCTGTCAAAAATCACCAGACACAGAAGTTTGCTATCGCTGAGCATCTGCCCGGTGCGGGATCTGGATTGGATTGGGCTCCACCATCCGAAAGTCCTCTCCACTGAACGACATTACTTATTCTTATTCTTATTCAACGTGGGGGCGATAAGTCCTGCACTGACGTCCCGCTAGGGGTGTATTGTGCATTTCCCCCGCCAGCGTCTACCCGAGCCAACCCAGCTCCTTGAAATAACGGAGCGAGGCTCTGGGCCGCTGGCATAGTAACTCCAGTGGGTTAGATGGAAGTGTACATGTTACTGATGATGATAATGAGAAGCGTACGACCGACATTACTATCCAAGGATGGTTCGTGAAGCGGTTGAAAACAAATAACATCGTAATTTCAATCGGGAAGATGGTTTTAGATTGTCGGCGTCGTGGAAAGCCGTTATAGGCAAGTGTTCGTATCGCGGTAGGGTAGGTTTTCCGTGGAAACAAACCTACGTTTTAACAAGACCACAACAAATGAGGGTAGAACACCACAACACCCTCATTTTCCGCCAAGATGACCCGCATTCTTCAGTTAGCTCGTGACCACAGCCATTGAAACATGGCCGAAACGACGAGATAAATAAAAATTAATTTATTTGTGCGCGGTTGAGTCCCTGTGATAAAACATAATTTTGTATTATAGCCACAATAACTCTTTTTTATGGTACGATATTTGGATGTATAGTTTGAGTTGAGAGATACAATGCGAAACAATACTGGGATGAAGAAATTATTGAGTTCACTTCTTTCGCGTAGAGTTGCGATCGAGTGCTAACAAATGGCGCTGCTCAAAAAGTTCCGATTCATCGCGGTGACGAGATTCTTCGGATTTTAGTGAGATGTTTTATCTTTTATGTGATCTTCATCAGCGACGGTGATAATGGAATGGACGGGCCCAGAGCTTTCAAATCGATCAAAATGAACAAGACAACACAATCAAGCCTACCTAGCTAAAAGTATGCATATTACTACTGACTGCCATATAGCTCAGCGGTAGCGTGTCTGCCTTCAGAGCTGTAGGGCGTGGGTTCGATCCCCACCAAGGGCAAACATTTATGTGACGAACATAAATGTTTGTTCTGTGTCTGGGTGAAGTATGTATTATAAGTATGTATTTACAAAAAAAAGTATATAAGTATTCTATCAGCTATCTAGTTTCCATATTACTATGCTTTGCTTAGTTTGGGGCTAGATGGCGCTGTGTGAAAAAATGTCCTGCGTTATTTATTTATTTATTTATATTATTACATTTGCCGGAAAATAGAGATAGCCAATCTAATTACTGCATGACAAAAAAAGAACACATATACATGTATTAGAAGTTTGTATTGTCGTATCGTACGTCTCGCATGTCGCAAAATGCAGAGTATGACTGAAGCGAGTGGAGAGCCGGCGCTCAACATATAGTCTTCAAAATCCGTGCGCTTATTTCCCGTCCATTCCTCTTATCATTGTCGCTGATCTTCATGGGATTAGGTATCGGTTCCTTGCTTATAAAATCTTATGTGAAAAGTGTTCTGAAAAGCAATCGGTTGACTGGTCTGGTATCGGATATGGTAGTAAAATGTATAGAAAATGCGAAAAAAAAACGCTCCCAATTTAGTTTTCGAGCTATCTTAGAATCAAACAGGTTTTTTTAATGCTTACTATGAACGCGAAAGATTTAGGTATGCTAGATGTCGCTGTGACGTATTCATCATCAACCCGAAGACGTCTACTGTTGGACAAAAGCCTCCCCCTAATTGGAGGGACATAATCGTTTAGTTGTAATTTAGTTAGAGACCTTAGAGATTATTTTTTTGCGTCTAGCAATATCTACACTAACTTATCTAGACGTAAATCTGCACTACGACAGTTTCTGTGTGTTTCTACAATTTCCTTGTGTGTATATTATTTGACAGAGTGAACATGGTAATTGACAGGCTATACATGTGCTTCACCACAGCTCACTTGATGCTAAGTGACAATGTGATCAAATAGCACACTTCACATGCACACACACACTTCCACTTTCCATAAGCACTCATTATATTGTTTATACTTTCTCTGTATGAACTATATAGCAAAAATATCTCAGGATGATCTAAGGATTCCAACGATACCCAACATCCAAATACAACATACAAATACATCCAAATCTGTTCAGGCATTTAGAAGTTATGGTGAAATAAATAAATCCACCTACATACTTAGATACATACACAAACCCTAATAAAAGCTTTACTATCTTTTTTGGGTAGTTGTCGTAAAAAGTAGTAAATTCGAGCATGGGATTGAAGCTGGCCTCGAGTGATGCTTCCGGAACAGTCTGATAGGTGATTGACAGTAGGTTTTTAAATTGAGGGTCGTAGCTGATTACTATAAAGCACCCTTCTAAGTACCTCTACAATCTTTCTTACCATTCACTGACCTCCACCATTCCTAACAAAGTTTTTCTTCACACCCAGCTCAAGCTCATTGTCGGGTTTTGAGCCCGTACCTTACAGCTCATAATCCAAAACACTATAACCACTAAGAATCACTAGCACACATTACACTATAAGCCCATTTGCACATTGATTAGAATGTACATATTGTGAGTGCGAGTTTTGAGCGACTAGTACTTATGAAACATGTTTGGACAATAACTGATTAGTGCGAGTGTCAATGTTACATACTAATCACTCAACACTCACACTCATCAATGTACAAACGGGCTATCTTGGAGAGTACCATCGGTGACATATAACTACCAATAAATTTGTGTGTGGAACTGCGGGGGTCAGCTAGTTATTTATATAGTAACACACTATTTAAAAAAAATGGCTGATTGTTAGACAGTGTGTGTTTTTCAGGACTATTATCAATACAACATCCAGCAAGGCAACATGGCCAGCATTTTGGGCACATTGCCCGAAATTAGAGATTGTTTAAACTATCTATAGGTTTGCTACCTATAGATACTTTAAACGGTATGTTATACTGATTAATGAATTTTTATTTAGTTTTATGTAAGTAATTTAGATGAAATGTTGCTGTTTCTATTGTTTTGATTTAAATACGAGGGCTACACTAAAAGTATCGGGAATGGAATATTTCCACTGTTTCTGTCATATTAAAATCTTTTTAATTGAAAACTCCTTGGTTTTAAAAATCGAATACCATTTATTTATTTAAAAATATATTCTCGGTCTTGTCACAAGGTTTTGTCAAACTTGTTTAGTCGTTGAGAAAATGGAATTGACTCGAGAAAATTCAAGAGCGATGATTTATTATGAATTTCGAAGTGGTTTAACACAAAAACAGTGTGTTGACCGGATGATTTCTGCATTTGGTGATAAAGCCCCATCCAAAACCACAATTTATCGCTGGTTTGCTGAATTTCAACGTGGACGTGTCAAGCTCAGTGATGATCCCCGTCAAGGTCGTCCAAAAACTGCAGTCACCCAAGAAAACGTTGATGCTGTGCGTAAGCTGATTGAGGAAGATCGACATGTGACATACCGCGAAATTAACTTTAGACATTGGCATGAGTCAAATACAAATAATCTTGCATGAAAAATTAGGTGTAAAAAAGTTGTTTTCCCGATGGATACCGCATTCGCTCTGTGAAGAGCAAAAAGCGGCTCGCGTTACTTGGTGCGTCAGAACTCTCGAAAGATTCCATGCAGGATCCTCAAATGCTGTATACAACATCGTATCAGGTGACGAATCCTGGATATACGCGTACGAACCCGAAACAAAAAACCAGTCACGAGTTTGGGTGTTCGAAAATGAGTTAAAGCCAACAAAAATTGTTCGTTCACGGAGTGTTGCAAAAAAAAATGGTGGCCACGTTTGTCTCCAAAACCGGCCATGTTACGACTATTCCTCTTGAGGGACAAAGAACGGTTAATGCAGAATGGTATGCTAGCATTTGTTTGCCACAGGTCGTTTCTGAACTCCGTAAAGAGAACTGCAACCGCCGCATCATCCTCCATCACGACAATGCGAGTTCTCACACCGCGCACAGAACAAAAGAGTTTTTAGAGCAAGAAAACATAGAATTATTGGACCATCCGCCGTACAGCCCCGACCTAAGCCCTAATGATTTCTATACTTTCCCTAAAATAAAGAATAAATTGCGTGGACAGAGATTTTCATCACCTGAAGAAGCTGTGGACGCCTACAAAACGGCCATTTTGGAGACCCCAACTTCCGAATGGAATGGTTGCTTCAATGATTGGTTCCATCGTATGGAAAAATGTGTCAAATTTCGCGGAGAATACTTCGAAAAGCAATAAATATATTTTTAAATAGTAATGTTGTGTCACTTCCTTGATTCCCGAAATTTTCAGTGCCGCCCTCGTACAACATTGATTATACTCATATAAGAGTGTAATATACTGGAAAATTATACTGCCCTGAAGATAAACTATATTTTTTCATAATGGAAACCCATAGTATTGTTTTTAAATAATTAAAAAGTTCCTTGTTTCATAAACAAAAATAAAGCCTTATCATGAAGCAGTTGTCACGTGAATGACAATTTCAGATTTATCAATGATTTATTATCTATAAAATCTACATATTTTAGAGACAGCCTCACAAGAATAGAGGCCTTATCAATGAGGCTATGCCAATGTTTTTCTACCTAGTGATTCGGTCTCCTCAATCCAGGCTTTCCTAGTCAGGAAACCAATAGACATCTATGATAATATTATTAAGATAATTATAGCATGCAAAATACATACAATTAGGTTGGTTTGTCTCTGCAGTAATAAAGAGTTTTTAATTTGTTTAATTTATTGAATTGTTTGATGTCTTTTCTGTTGTTTTTGTAAGTGTACACTTAGGTAAGCAACGGTGCCTTAAAGTTATAAACTAAGATAATGTTGAATTAACTTACAGCTCTGACCAATATAATGTGGTGGTTTATTTTACCTGTCACATGATAAGTAGCAATTTTACATTCGTTTTCAATAAGAAAATTGGTAAGCTGATGTAAAATTATATTAGTTACAAGTAGGTACATGTACTAGGTCAATAAAAAAGAGGAAACATTTGAAACAAATGATAAATTGTGGTTAAGTAATATCTCTAACAGCTAAGCTCGCAAGTCTAACAAAATGGTCATGAAGTTTTACAAAGTATGAGCATGCATTTGTGCTGCCTAGGTAAATTAGTAATAAACTACTGGTAATGAGAAAACCTATGGCCTTCAAATAAATTCCAAATTTGAAATGACTCTATAAAGAATGATTCACGTAACACGTTTGCAGCTATCGTCTGCGAACGATGGTGGGTGAACCATCGGCAGGTAGAACCGTTACATGGGCCATAAAATGATTACGAAAAGCTTAGATTCTAACCTCTGCATAGCTGCGATTTATGTGCGGAGCTATCTCCTTCAGGGCTTCAGACAAGTCGTGGATGTCGATCTTCCCATTACCGTCGTGGTCTAATTTAGAAAACAATTTTTCTAGCCTTTCTTCATCTTCTTTTGGCAATTCATGGATTTCCAACGGTGGACGACAGTGGACCATGTCTGTGGTTCGCGTAAGTACCGTTTATTAAGTAACTACAATATTTAACTTTTAAAAGACTATTATACGTAAACATAACTTGTTCATTAACTTAGAAACATTTTTTTCTTAAATACATAGCACTAGATCTCTTCAATCTCTTGAGTATTTTGATTTGACAGCTAACTCATAAGTACTTGCTGCCGCACTGCTACACTCTACACTACAGCAGTGCTTGCTACTTCTACACTGTCTGACTGTCTGCGCACACATGCAAATTTCCACGTTATGTCTGTAGACTCTAGACTCAGTCAGCCGTCAGCAGCGGCCTACTAACGCACACAAACGAAACATCCTAATAGCAAAAAGCTGGTTACTGCAATTTGACATTTAAACCAGAGTAGCAAGATGGACTGTTGTAGCAAAGATATGTTTGGAAATTATCAAGGGCAATTTCTGTATGTGTTAGTATTGTTCAGCACTTCATCAGGAACTACTATGTACTACAAAGATTATTATAAAATCCAGCCAACGACATCTAGCGTCTAGGTTTAACGTTAACTAGACGTTCATATTTTGGAGGACGTCACTTTTATTGATTTTGTTACTCGAACGCAGCGCGAACATAAATTTTAAACAGAATAGTAGGTAGGTATAAGTTAATGTAGGGACCCTAACCCTAGATTAGGTATTTATTCTATTTTAGTGGGTACTTTTTCTAGTTAATCTTTATTATTGATCAGTTGTGTAGTCTTAAAAAAATATGTGTAGCTGTGTGTAGGTTGTTTGAGGCGCCCCGAGCGGCACTAATCACTGTTTGCGGTCGGCATTTCACAATTAAATTATTCTTAGATTAGGAATAATATTTATGATATAGAATTTATTATTAATAATAATTATTATAATAATTAACAAGGCTGGGTATGTCCTAAAACTGCAGCCAGGACCACCGGAGGACGGGCAGCAACGTCCTCTCGATTAAAGGTGGTAACACTCTGCGATCCCCAAGCCGCCTGCCAAGCGTGGGGATTATGGCAGCCCCTCCCTATTAAGGGAAAGGCCGGAGTTTTGGCGGGAACGCGAGAAAATCATGTCGCTGCATTGTATTATTTTTTACTGCTGATTTATTTACGAGCAAGAGTGTGGGCAAGTGATATAATGTAGTGAAGCGTGTCTTTTCATGTTGTTTCCAAAACTCTGAAGAAGCTTGTAGTGAAGTTGCCACGACTTTACTAAGGCATGATTGGACTTGACTGTGACTTACTGTGTGTGACTTGGACTGTGACCACGACTCATTTAACTGCAGAAAGAAGGATCGATGAAGAAATATGTATCCGGCTGAAAGACTACTATCCATGGCCAGGAACTATTAAAAACAACAAACAAAAGGGAGAGGCCTTCGTACAGCAGGGAACGACTTCCGGCTGATGTGTGTAAATATATATTAATATCTTGTAATCTGGACTTAACATTTGAAATATTTCATTTTATTAAGACGATTACACAAAAGCTAAAACAAAAAAATTAAAATTACAAAATCCTTGGTGGTTTCGCCGGCTCGCCGGCCACCCCCAGTTTGCGACAATTTTTACGACAATCAAAATAGCAGCGTTTATAGGACTTCTTAATTTCAAACAAAAGCTCCATTCGATTTTATGAACTTCCGTGATATTGTCATTTCTAGGGTAACATCAATCGTAATTTGAAAATTTGCAGTGTGATAAAATATACATAAAAAGTAGTGCAGATTCCCAACTTAAAAGGCGAGTATACGCTTTTCTACTTGGTGCCATTGATTGATTTAATTGCTTATATATGTGTGTTTGGCAGGTTTTTAAATAAAAAATAGCAATTAATTATATGGCTATCAACTTTTAAATTGATGGCCGGCAAAATGGGTCTTGATTTTTGACGTGACATAGAATCCGGCCATGTGGTCGCAATCTAGATAATTATATGTTAGAATTTAATGCATTTCCTTGTTAAACCTTACCCTTAAGGACAAAAGTTGAATATGAAATAGATAAGATGTTTTAGTTGAAGTCTTCTGTCCAGTTACGGTAGGTTATTCGAAGCCAATTAACGGCCAGTGTCATTTTAGGTGGCCGCAACTAAGATTATAAGGAAGATACTCCGGTAAGCGAGATTTTCATTAATAAAAAAGATCAAGCTAAAATAAAAAAAATTAAGGTTAAGAAAAAAGGAAAGAGAAGACAAAAAATATAAATAATTAGTCCCTATGTTTCTGCTTTGTTTTAATAATACATTTTATCACTATTTATATTAATATGACAATATTTTGTGTAAGAACTTGTTTCACTTACTATTTTTATATAAATGTACTTTATCCATCACACAATAACGTTCATAATTCAATATAAGGCCGGAAATTGGTTTGCAAGTGGTGGTCAGTTAAGCGAAATGGTCGGAAACCGGTAATTTTGCCCTATTTTTGGTTTTATAATGATTATGTTTTTTTTAATAGATGAGGCACACAAAACCTTTAACGAAATTAATCTAGAATGTGTCACGTTGACATAAAAAAATCCTGCATTGCAAAATCATCATTAGATTAGGATTTATTGATCATTCAATCATAGAATTCAGTTAAGTGGTCGCAAACAGGCGAAATTACCAGTGTTGCCAATTTGTGGGGAATTCCCCGAAATGCGCGGAATCGTGACGTGAGTGGGGATTGGTTCTGTGCGGGGAATCGTGGGGAATTTCGGATTTAACATTTAATGTTAAAAAAAATCTGCAACGTAGTAGTAGGAAATCAGCACAGTACCTATATTGTAGATATCCCTAAAATACTTAGGTACAAAACGTTTTAGTTTCATATATTTTGTTATGTGTATTGCAAGAATCTGGAACTATTATCATCTTTGCTGTTTTTTTAGAACTGTAACTTAAGCATCTCTAAAGGCGAAAGTGAATAGATATCTTCGAGATTAACGTACTTCTTGCGCGTGCTTAAGCTTCTTTCTCGACCACATCGCTTACCATCAGGCGAGTTTGTGGTAAAACGTACTAAATCTATTTCCCATTCAAAAAAGTATTAATCTCAATGCTGGATTTCACTTAACACTGACTTGATACCAGTGGTGATGCTGAATGCTACTGGCTAAAAGTGTTTAGTTTTAAGTTATGCCGTGGGATAAGATTTGTTTCCAAAATCTAAAAGTTGCGATGCGGTTACTACTTGTGCCAGTGGTTTCGAACCTACCGATTTTCGGTATATCTACCGATTTTGGGCCTGTCATACCAAAATACTGAATTGGGCCCATTTTCTATCAATTTTTGAAAATTCCAAAATAGGATAGAATGTACGGATTTTTTGTTTGAAAAAGTCCAAACCTGCCGATTTTGGAGGGCAAATATACCGATATTGCATTTTCTCATGCTTCCATTCGCCAACGCATCCGAGGAGAGGAAGTTCAGTGAGTTAAATAATATCAAAACACCAAAAAGAAACAGGGGAAACGAGCCCCGCCTAGTAAGGGGGAGGCCTTGATCCAATAGTGGACGTCTTATGGCTGGCGATGAAACAGAAACAGACAACACAGAGACACGATATATATCGTTAATGGTATTCTCAAATTCAAATTCACACCAACAAGAAAATTGTTTAATTTAAATGTATGGCACAAAAGCCTGAATAAAAAGCAATAAGAATTGCTTGAAATTCAATTTTTTGTTTTGTTGTTTGTATGTGGAGAATTAGTGGGGAATTGGTTTTTTTTCTCCCCAAATTGGGGAAATTCGTTTAAATTTTCGGGGAATTCGGCCAAAGTGCATTGGCAACGCTGGAAATGACCTACCCGCTCGCGCATGCGTTTTGGGTTCATTTCAGCCATCCTAGCCTCTGTGATGTCGCCCCTGCTGCAGGGGTATTCACAACTCAATCGGAAAGGTTTCCGTTCGGATTCAAATTATCCTTCCCACTCATCTACATTCAGGAAATTAAGCAATTATATTTATTGTCAGTGCCTTCTCGTTGATGCTAGTAATTTATATATATCTCTGTGTTGTCACACATATACTTTGATTATATAGACAGGTATAATTATCACTGTGCATATACATATTTATGTTTTATATATTAGTTTATTATAAATATTGTAGGTATTTTAAGTATCAGTATGTATTTTTAGTAGTATGTATTTTTATTATATGTATTATTATTTTTATGTTTGAATAATATTATGGTACATGTTCAAGAGTTCACACACTTTTCTTTTCTTGCACACCCCGTCTTCTATGCATTCTCTAAATCCTCTTCATCCAACGGTTGCCTGGAAGAGATTGCTTTTAGCAATAAGGCCGCCACTTGTTCCAATATTTTAGTGTATTACATTATTTCTGTGTAATACTTGGTGTGAACTATAAACGTTAATCAATCAATCAGGATGACAGAGACGGATAATGTGGATCCGAATGCAAACCTTTCCGATTTAGTTGTGAATATTCCTGGAACAACAGTCCAATACGACCTGCAGATAATAATGTAACTATTCGGGATCGCTATTTGTCCTAAATATCACTTGTCACTGTCCCGCCAAAACTCAAACAAGTTCCCTGCAGGGCAGGACGAAACGCCAAAACACCAACAGATTTGCTTTTAACTTAATTCGGGAATCAATGCATTCGTTCGTTAACGATAGCGATAGAAATCCATCAGTGATACCGTGAAGCTGTGACAGTGGCAAGTGACAATTATGACAAATCACGATCCGAATCGCGATCCAGTTACATGATTGGCCTGCTGACCGGTTAGCGGTCCCGTCCCATTAAACACCATTTATTTTTCTTAGTTATTGACATCGCACGTTGTACATTCTGCCAGTGTCAAGTTTATGAATTTTTATTATAAATTATGTTTTTTTATTAAATCAAGTCGAAGTTAGATGATTAGCCTGCTGACCGGTTAGCGGTCCCGTCCCATTAATCACCATTTTTTTCTTAGTTATTGGCATCGCACGTTGTGCATTCTGCCACCACCATTTTTTATCATTCATATACACTTACACAAAGTTTAAGAAAATAATAGAATTGCATTCTATTCATGACACAGGACATGATTTTTCCGTTTACCCGCCAAAAACTCCGCTAGCCTGTCCGCACACGCATACGGCACGGCATCCGTCAGGCACCGGTCCGGCGCCGTACGACCGTAACACACTGCGTACAATTAACTGGTGCGAGCGAAACGGGCGCCTCGAGAAATTTCTTACGGTGTGCGGGCCCTAGTACAAAATGTATGCACTGAGCGCCTTCGGGCGAAACCGGACGGTGTTTCTTACGGTTTTTCTCGTCGTTTGCGCCCGGCCCTAATCACCTTAATCATAAACAGTCTTACTTAAAAAAACTTTTCAACCGTTAGTCACTGTTTAAGATGCTCTGCCATCTTCTCTCTGACGTGAAGTGTAACATGCAAGAACAAGACAGAGAAGTTTAAGCAGTGACTAAGAGAATCGACATTATTTTAGGTAAGGCTGAAAGAGAGTATAGACCTCAGTCTTTGAACGCCAGTGTGACCATCTGTGGCAGATATTTCGCCATTTTGTTAGGTATATTTGGTCATTGAGCTAATATCTGTAGAGTGACCACACAAGATCGCGTCACCATCGCACACCACACGTCGCCAGCCGACCGCATTCAGTCTCGTGTTCCGGTGCCTTCCCTGTAGTTGCTACCTCTATGGTCGCCGCATTGTATTATTTTGCAAAACATGTCTTGTTTCAAGTTCTAAATAATAAAAAAAGGTGGCGTTTATTGCATTAGGTGCCATTTACGCGCATGAGTGTGGGCAAGTGAATAAGGCCTCGGTCGCATAGGCGCTTTTTCAACACGCGCTAAACAAAACGTTGAAATTGAATTTTATTTATTTTATTTTATTCGGGAAACTAACAGCGACAAAAAAACATAATTACTAAACATATAAAACTATGCACCATTTAAGAGTTTCCGCATACCTACCCGGGCTAATATTTTTAAGTAGGTACCTACCTAAAGTTGTTGTCGCTGACGATTTCTGGCAATTGTAACAACATTCCATCAACATTCTATGAAAATGTAAATAGCTTTCAGTTCTTTTTTTAATTAAATAAAAGGTATCTCGGCCGCGAGGGCCTATAAATTATAATAAAATAGTTATTAGGAAAAAACCCAACAAAATCGTCATTATTCCGCGTGTCGCAAGAGCTTCTAACTTTAGTAAACAACCGTGATAGTTTAGCAATCGACATTTATTATTAACGGGATATTTGCCGTGATTATGTTGTGATGTAAGCTCCCGATATTTCGGCGCAGTTGCATGCATCATAGTCTACTCGTGAACATGTCTACTCGTGAATCATAGAGGTAGGAACTAGTAGTGTCGTGAACATGGTGCACGCAACTTCGCCGACATATCGTGTTGTTTTCAAAAATCCGTAGAAGCTCATAGTAAAGTCGCCACAACTTTACTAGGGCATGACTTTGACTCGACTATGACTTATTTCGTGTTACTGACTGTGATTTCATGACATATTTGACTTGATTTTAATATAAAAACTCGACGATTCATGAACTTCGACACTGACAGAATGCACAACGTGCGATGCCAATAACTAAGAAAAAATAAAGAAATGACATTGACAACATAACAAGGTGTAAATCGTTACTTACTCTATGGTGTAAATGTTGGATGTTGGGATCATTGAGCATTTAACTAGAAGAGACGGGACTTCCATACATCGAGTCAATTTAATCGAGTCAATAATTCATTATTTTTTACGAATTTGTGTCGCATCTTGTAGCCAATATAACAAGTAAGTACTTCATTCGCACCACATGGGTACCAACCAAACAAACGAATAGGGTTGTGACAGTCCAGCTTTTATCGATAAAATGTACCGGCTAATGCACAGGCTAAAAAACCCTTTTTTATATTTTACCGGATAATCCATATTACAGTAACGTTGAAATTAGATGTAAGCAAAATGAAACGCAATTTTATATTCAAACTATTTATCTAGGTAACATTAAAATACAAAATATAGTAGCCAGTCACGCGTGTGAAATCCGAAGGCACGCACCCGCGCCATTTTGCGCCGCTTATACAATTTTTCAATACCGAATCGCGACCATGCTAGCGCGCTATCTTCAGCATACGCCCTGAAAGAAACAAAAACAATCATATTATGGGGTGGTGATTCTGTTCTTTTTATACGATTTTGTTACCAACGTGACGGCGGCCTCTCCACTAGCGCGCCAAAGCAGTCCAAGCCACGCCTCCTTCCGTCATGCAAGCCCGTCAATACTTTGGAGGGGAAGCGTTATTACATAAGTAGGCTAGCTGTTATTTCATGCCCTGTTCATATTCCACCGCCGATTAAACTAATTGTACTCCGTTTTGAGTTATTTCGTATTCTCTGCCGTTTCAATTGATATTCAGAACTGACATAATTATATAGTAAATTTATTTTCATAGCTCTATTATTACTTTGAAAACGTGAGTAAGCCCGTATTAATAAAACAAAACTCCTTTTCTATAAAAAGTATGCTTGCGTTTAACCATACATAATAATCACTAAATTATCGGTTTCTAAGTTATCGATCATTTTGGTACATCACTATCTTTGTTTATTTAATGTAAGCAATCTTTTTAGTTCTAATTTATATGAACGTTTACTGCCGTATGCGGCTACAGAATGTAATTTGATGCTTACCGGGTCTCATCCAAAGGAAACTTGGCCATAAAAAACCTTTTATTAATTCCAATGCGGCAGGTTCTAAACCCGCAAATTTCGCACGTAACACTCCGCGGTCTTGGCGGCATATCACTCCAAGCTTACCTACACTCTTAGTTAACAATATCAAGCTATTAGATAGTTCGGGTAACTATTAAAAATGTAATTAAACTCGAAAGCAAAAAAGAAAATAAACAAACGGACAAAGAACGGCGAATGACTGGGAATGAGCGAATGAACTGATGACCGATGAAGGGCGGATGGATCTACCCCCGTCCCACCCCGCCTGCAGGCCGCCATTATTTGCGACACAAATTCCTTACAAAAATTCAATTTGTTCGTACTCGCGTCAGCCTGGTTGGGATGTTGGCTGGATGTTGGTAATTTCATAATTTGTGTGACACAAAAATAAATAATGTAAAAAATAGTGTTTGTGATTTACAACATTTACAAATTGCTATTTGCTACTGTTCAGACAATTTATAGTTTGCTATAGAAATGCAGATGCAGATTTGTTCATTTCTCAAAGTGTGCCACAATCAAGATGGGATGCGCTGATTGGTGATAAACTTACTGTAAAATGTGCATTCTTCGTCCTCTAATAGTACGTCCTCCATTATTTAGATGAACACGAATTAATCAGTTTTTACATGCCCTAATTCAATCTGTAAACAATTATAATTTTAACACTATTCTATTCAGTGGCAGGTTATTTGGTTTATTTTCTGTTCTATTTACTGTTTACATTTTGTTGACAACTTTTTTTTAAATTATTTTTCTGTGGTTCATTGCTATATAGATAAAAAAATAAATTATATCTTTCAAAGTTTTATAACTTAGCACAATTATCGTAAAAATCTTTTATAAAATGCTACCTAAGATTTTCTTCCCTGACCTATTCATATTCATTCATTATTTTATTCAGACCCTGACATTTTCTTAATTTCTATATTTGTGATTTATTAGTGGCAAACCCTATAGTGTCAGAGTGTAATATAAGCATAGAGATAAATATAACATCATTGAATATAAGCATTTCGGCTTGATTTGCGCTAAAACCTTTTTATTCTAAACATGGTTACTCCTTACAATTGCGGTTACAGAAAATCCTTGTCATGGGGATGCAAGGATGAAAATGAAACGGCTGAGCATATTGTAGCAGCACTGAATAACCATCCTCATGTGGCTGAGTAAACTTTGAGAGGCCTGCCCAGCATCAGCAAAGCTACTAGCCTCGCCCCAAGACACCTATAGTGCCTGAACTTGCTGCACTGGCACTATGCATACTCATACACTAAATGTAAGTAGCTAAAGGCGTCCACACTTATTTCTTAGCTTCTAATACAAACCTAACTATCTAAGGGTGGGCAGGTGTACCTGTAGATGTTGGGTTGCTATTTAAAATGCACCCAAAACATGATATACATATTATAATTATTTTTTGTTAGTATCTTGTTTTTAAATAGGTGCAAAGTATCGAATCGAATTAGGTGTACACAAAGAGAGCTGCAGTGATATGTGACCTTAACTAGATGGTTACATTTATGTTAAATAATTATTCTTGTAAATTGTATAACCAGGCTATGTAGCCTGGCTGGTTGGTTATCAGTTCTTCAAGCTATGTAGCTCTAAGAACTGATAACCGATAGGGAAGAAAGGTTCTTGAGTGGCGACCATGAAACGGAAGACGCAGCATAGGTAGGCCTTCCACTAGGTGGACTACGACATTGTGAAAGTCGCAGGCAACCAGTAGATGCAGATGGCAGGTTGTCGTACGGTGTGGCGATCTAAGGGGAAGGCCTTCATTCAGCAGTTGTCGTCTCTGGGCTGATGATTGATTGATTGTAAGCTATGGTCTCCTTAAACTCCGTCGGCTGCTTACAGTGTCACACCGCCATACGATGAGTCGAGATGCTTACTATAGAAATGTAATGTTTTGGTGTCTTTCACGTTTTACTTTGATGTCTTGTCATGGCTCGGAACATTAACGATCAAATCAGATGTCCCATATAGCATTAAATAGGAGTCCATAGCCGAACATGTTAATTCTATATCTATTATTTAAAATATTATTCCCAAATTGAGAGTCAAATTCTAATAATTACATTCAAACATTGTTTCAGGACCATCAAAGCAGCAAATCCATTTTGGAACTAAAAAAATATCTGCCATATTCTATTATGGAAACTGGAAAGAACCCAAAAAAATAACATAAATAAAATGTTGATACTACCACATCATAGAAATACCCACTCCTACATAACTAGTGTGAGGATGACCCACCCACTCCTACGTAACTAGTGTGAGGATGACCTACTCACTCCTACGTAACTAGTGTGAGGATGCCCTACCCACTCCTACGTAACTAGTGTGACGATGACCTACCCACTCCTACGTAACTAGTGTGAGGATGACCTACCCACTTCTACGTAACTAGTGTGAGGATGACCTACCCACTCCTACGTAACTAGTGTGAGGATGACCTACCCACTTCTACGTAACGAGTGTGAGGATGACCTACCCACTCCTACGTAACTAGTGTGAGGATGACCTACCCACTTCTACGTAACTAGTGTGAGGATGACCTGCCCACTCCTACGTAACTAGTGTGAGGATGACCTACCCACTTCTACGTAACTAGTGTGAGGATGATCTACCCACTCCTACGTAACTAGTGTGAGGATGACCTACCCACTTCTACGTAACTAGTGTGAGGATGACCTACCCACTTCTACGTAACTAGTGTGAGGATGACCTACCCACTCCTACGTAACTAGTGTGAGGATGACCTGCCCACTCCTACGTAACTAGTGTGAGGATGACCTACCCACTTCTACGTAACTAGTGTGAGGATGACCTACCCACTCCTACGTAACTAGTGTGAGGATGACCTACCCACTTCTACGTAACTAGTGTGAGGATGACCTACCCACTCCTACGTAACTAGTGTGAGGATGACCTACCCACTTCTACGTAACTAGTGTGAGGATGACCTACCCACTTCTACGTAACTAGTGTGAGGATGACCTACCCACTTCTACGTAACTAGTGTGAGGATGACCTACCCACTCCTACGTAACTAGTGTGAGGATGACCTACCCACTTCTACGTAACTAGTGTGAGGATGACCTACCCACTCCTACGTAACTAGTGTGAGGATGACCTACCCACTTCTACGTAACTAGTGTGAGGATGACCTACCCACTTCTACGTAACTAGTGTGAGGATGACCTACCCACTTCTACGTAACTAGTGTGAGGATGACCTACCCACTCCTACGTAACTAGTGTGAGGATGACCTGCCCACTCCTACGTAACTAGTGTGAGGATGACCTACCCACTTCTACGTAACTAGTGTGAGGATGACCTACCCACTCCTACGTAACTAGTGTGAGGATGACCTACCCACTTCTACGTAACTAGTGTGAGGATGACCTACCCACTTCTACGTAACTAGTGTGAGGATGACCTGCCCACTCCTACGTAACTAGTGTGAGGATGACCTACCCACTTCTACGTAACTAGTGTGACTACTACTACTACTGTGGGATAACCTGAACCCATCATTAATCCTGTAAGGGGGCGTTCATAAATTACGTGAGATGTTTAAGGACACCCCCCCCCCCCTTAGGGGGTCGAGTCAACTCTCATCTAATCTTACGTTCTGGTCTCGGCAAATATCACGCAATTTTTTTTCTGATTGAAACAAACAAAAATATACTATTTTGGCAATATTTTTTTTCTGTTTACAAACCAGTCCAACCCGTTTACGTAATAAACCCACATTTTGAAAAATCTCGCGTGATATTGGGGAATGGGGGAGGGGGTTGAATAAAATCTCACGACATCTCACCAGGGGGGGCGAAAGGTACAGAAAATTAAAAAAAACACCTCATGTAATTTATGGACGCCCCCTAAGCAGTCAATATAATCTTGTTATATTGTTGTAATCGGAAAAAAAAATGTGATTGCTACTATCACAGAGCTCTATCTAATAACACAGAAGTGAGTAGTGAAGATTGCAGTTATATAATCTATTTAAGATGATTTTTAACCATCAAGTTATTTTTGGTAAAATACCCAAGTTTCGGGGATTGATTAAAAATTAATAAAAGTTGGCTAATGAAATGTTGTTCAGTTATTATTTTATTTCGGGAAGTTAATGCTAATATAGATACTTAGAATGTGTCAAACCATGACGTCTAATGTTATTACCCATGGTCCTACTGGAAGATCACACCCAGTGGAACCACGGGCAGGCAGGACTACGGCAATAAACGCCTTTATTTTGTAAATTCTTACTAAGTATTAGTGTAAAAAAACATATTTTATCTGCAAAAAACTAAAATTGTATTTTTTTAAATATCTTGAATAAGAATAATAATATATTTATTGCCAAAACACGCAAAACAACACTAAAATAAAACACAATAGTCGTTGTTTGGCAATAAGTGTACGCTCAGCGCTGTGTTGCGTGGTCCTGGAGGGTCACGCAGGGCTGGTTTTCAGCGTACTCACTCCTTTCCTCAGATAAAAGGTGTAAGGTGAGCATTATAAGCGGTGGCGGGACTTATGTACAAAGTCAAATAATTGCAAAAAAAAATATCTTTTTAGTATTTTTTTTTAACTAAAAAAATACTATTTATATAAACTAATGTGTGTGAGTGAGCAAGTGCCGGAGTGTGTGTAGGAAAACTATTAAGTTTCGGCCTTACATTAATAATAATAATATAATAATCCACGTTGATGCATACCCCCCCTCTACTAGTCCCGCCGGGCGTCGTTTCCAGTAGCCCTGTATAAGCTAAAGCAGTAGTTTGACTTCAAACAAACGGTAGTCACGTGACCCAGTGTCGTAAATAGGGTGGTGCCAGCGGTGCCCAAGCACAGGTCGCAGAACCTGAAGGGGCGCAGGAATGACCAGACCAGGACTAAGTTTTAGGTCATGCACGGGCGCAGTTATACAGGAGCTCGCACCGGGCGCATGAAAGGCTTGTTACGACACTGGCGTCTGTGCTGACGTGACCAAACAAGCGCCACTTCCCCCGCGCGCTATAGGCATGTGACATTTTGGCCTATTTCCTACAAGGAAGTATGGGATGTTTGTATCACTAGGACACTTGCCTAAGGGAAATCTCCTAAGCATTTACTTCACGGTGACACGGTATGCTCAGAGCGACAGTCACGCGCGCCGCGTCGTTGTAATTCGCCTTGAGTTGTGTGTGGTGAAATACACGTTAACCCGATAGTAGCAACCCTAGCCCTCTGATCGACAGCATAGGCATTGAGTTCAAGGGCACGTCTGAGTCGAACTACCTACTGCTTTATTAGCTTACAGCTTCAGGGTTACACGTTAATTCGACCTAGATCCTTTAGGGGGTTGTCAGTAATTATGTATGGTATACATAATTACTGACAACCCCCTACCCCCCCCCCCCTAACCCCCTAGTTACTGACTGATTTGACTATGGGACCCCCTTATTTTATAATTACTGACTGATTTGGGTCGGAGTGGAGGATTGACTATTGAAAAAATATTTAAACCATTTTTTTTGTTATGGTTTGCTTGGATGCTTGGAGGATTCAGCTGGTTGGCGACTCAATCAAATGTCTTAAGATCAACATAAAAGAGTACCTCCCTATCTAGAGTGTTCATCCATGAATTAATGTACAAATCGTTGCCAAAGTTTGACAAAAAAATCACTTATTACCATCATAGTGCATATTTTATGAAGCATTATCCGTTAACAATGAAGTCACATTTGGAATTTGAGTCACGTCGCATCCTCATCCTGACACAAACATAAAAGATATCCCCGTATTATAGTTCATTAAATTCACTCAATAATCGAGGCACATTTCGCTAAGTACGCTTTTCATTCAACTGCCATCACTATCATTTCAATGCGAACGAGTGAGATAGCACATTCGTCAAAAAGTGAGTTAACTGTCATCGGGTTTCAACCAATAAACCGTGGGGAAGGCACGGCTATTATGTCAAAATGACAATACACAAATTGACGCGACCGAAAGACTATAAACTTTAGAAGTTAATACCAGCGGCTGAATAGCTTCACAATCTAATATAAACCGTAATGTATCCGTAATAAATATCAGTATTTTTCAAACCTATTCGAATGCATCTAATATTCCAAAATAGACGTTACGTTCGTAGTAGGCAAGGTTCGTTTTGTATTTGTAAAAAAAATTGATGATCGCTTTTGTTAGTAAGTCGAGCCGAAGCAAAAAGTTTTTGAAAGGGAGTGAACAAAAGCTTCTAAAAGTCGGAGATTAATCGGGGATTTGAGTACAAAGCGCTAGCACACATGGCATGCCATAGATTCATAGATGATGCGAGAATCTGCGCAGGAGTAGTTTCAATGTGTACCTATACCTACTTTGTAGGAACCTATGCTAATAAGACAAGTTGGTCTAATTACATGAGAGACGAGAGGAGAGACTACAAAAGATGTAAAACTTGCATATAGTAATAACTTAATTCTTATGTATATAGTGGAAGGATTTTATTACAGTCCGCATGGGGAAGTACCACACCTTTGTCAGTTATTCAACCACTAAGCAGTAGTATGCAAACATTAGGTAATGTGTTTCGGTTTGAAGAGCAATGCTACCAGAGAAATTACTGGTCATGAAGAGATTTAACATCTATAATATCTCAGGGTGACGTGCGTGGTGCAGTACGGCGCAGGATTTTGTTCGCAAGTTCACAATTCTGGCACTGTTACTGTTATGGACAATGGCGTGACGTTTACCACCTAGGCTAACGTCTGGCTCGTCTCGACAGCATATAACGAAAAAAACTACTTATTTGCAATAATCATGGAATGAAAATGATAGGCAATAATATATAATAGATCAAAAATACTTGGAAAGATATTATTAGATTGAATCCGAAACTATTTATTAAAATTACAGTAACTTTACAAGTTGTTATATAATTATTAAAATGACATCACTAAAACATTGAATAGAAAAGTGGACAAGAGATATCATTACAAATAATGTGACACTTTTATACAGTAAGTGTAAGTACTAAGTAGATATTCATAATGTTATCCCATACATCTTCCTAGCCTAGGTAAATATATTTACGTAACATTGGGTAAATTAGTAAAACACATTTTTATAACAATATTTTCTTTATATTATATGGACTGGATGAAACTAAAAATAATATATACCTACTTACGTAATAAGTAAGTACTAAACCTAAATATACACTGTAGAGTAAGTACTTAACTTATTACTTACAGATCACATCACAATAAGTACCTACTTAGTAAGAGTGTCACTCTCTATGTACCTTTTTCACAACATTTAGTTTGGGCCGATATTGATTTTGAAAAGTAGGAAATGAAAGACAGACCTAGAATAAATTGTCCTCTCCAAAATTCTGGGAAATGGCGACATTAAGTAAGCTAGTATTCGTTAGTCCCGTTGTCCACCACCACGTGTCCCCCACTGGTGGACAGCGACACAAGTTTGAAAAAGTTTGGCAAAAACTTTTTAAGCTTTGGTGGGCTATCGTGTGTCGTGATTTATAAGCGCTAATTTGTATTAAATGCCACTCGCCTTCACCTAACCGCTTAATTTGACTAGGATTAAAATACAGTAAGTTAAGTTCTTAAGACTACCTGGCTAAATAAGAAACTGGTTGTAAACTTAATAAGCTAATCAGAAGAGCCAAGTTAAACTTAAAACCCTGAAAATTGTTTTGTCAATCAAACCTAATTATTATATTATATAGGATAAACAGATTATATCGTACTTATCTAGTTCCCAAAGTACAAGCTTTGCTTAGTTTAGGGCTAGAAATTGCTGTGTTATGCCTTTCAGTATTTATTTATAAACTTACCTACAGGTAATAAAATAACCGATAAGAAATAGAAAACCGAAAGGACCTAGCAAATAGGTACCAACTTAGGTATATAGCTAAACTAACGCCTAAGTAAACTACTCGTATAATAAAAGATTACCTAAAAAAAATATGAAAACGTCTACAGTGGAACAGTTGCGTTTGACCACAATTAGCCAATTTTCAGCAACGGTTCGGATGGAATTTAGGATGGAGCACGCTTACTTAGAAGGAACCTATTTACTCTAGATTTGAAAACACCCATATTGCACGTTACGGGGGAAACAGACACAGGCAGAGAGTTCCAGAGGGCAGTGGTCGAAGATCAACCTCAGAACACCACTATGCCTGGAATTGTTAAATTTAGGTATGCAGTTTTATACATGTCACAGATGATCCTTTCAATGGAGATATCGCCGATGGTAGCTCGGAAGAACAGGTCTACTATTGTCTCGCTGCGGACCCGTGTGATGATGGGCAGCAACTCCAGCAGCTGGGTCGCACGGGTCCTCTCCAACGGGAGGTTGGCTGCCACGTACTATAAGAAAAATAAACTTGTTCCATGACAACCTCTATACAAGGAATCCTAGTGAGCTGTTATGAGTGGTTAATTAGTCAAAGAAGAGTAGAGGAGATAAGTTAATACTTTTTAAAATTTAATGTTAAAGTGAAAAAGCTGGTCAGAATATTTTCGTCTGAGCTGCAGGCTAATCATGTAACTGTTCGGGATCGCGATTCGGATTGCGATTTGTCATAAATGTCACTTGTTACTGTCACAGCTTCACAGTATCACGGAGGGATTTCCCTCGCTATCGTTATCAAACGAATGTATTGATTTCCTTAATTAAGTTAAGCAAATCCGTCGGTCTTTTGGCGTTTCATCCTGCCCTGCAGGGTCAAATGAGTTTTGACAGTGACAGTGACAAGTGTCTATTTTTGACTACTCGAATCCGAATCGCGATCCTGAAAAGTTACATGATACAATCAACAATCAATCTGTATAAATAAAAGAGGATTCAATACTACTTATCATAATGAATGAATCTATTCAAAATAAATTTTACATATAGTTATAATGCTTGTTAGTCAGTTTATGATGTAAACAATATACAAACAATATTGAGTAACATTTATATTTTGTACATTGCGCGGTCTAAGCCGCGCATGAAAGTTATTTAGTAAGTCAAGTGCTCACCTCTTTTAGCAAGTTTGTAAATTTCTCGTGTTCTGTAGCCACACTGTATGGATCTTGCAACTTTTTACTACCGCCGTCTGTACTGTCATTAGGCCTTGGTTTGAATAATAAGACTCCTCTAAGATACGTGAATTCCATGTTGTAAGGCCTTAGCTTCGCAACTTCTGCCAACGCCACTAGAAATAAATCCAAGTCTTTTGGATTCATTATGCTGTTTTTCTGATTCAGAAGGATTTTTAAATCCATTGGATACAAATACTGTACTGCGCCAATTACAAAAAGATCTTTCCAGTTTTCACTCAGCAAATAAAGTCGATCTTCCATGGATAGAGTCTCGAAGGCCGGTATCGCTTTAGCCCATTTCACGTTCATGAAAAGCAGTTTAGCCGCCATCTCACACGCTTCTCCAGGCTCTTTAACTGTCGGCAATCCAGGAGTTAACGGTGGAGAAGGCAAAGTCCTTGAATAAGGAATACCGGGAGGCATTGGTAGATCAAGGCGGGAGGATAAAACGGGATAGAAGTAACTTAAAGGAGGCGGAAGTGGCAATAATGGTCTTTTGGGTATGACCATTTCCGGTACTGGTTGATTCGGGATTCTCATCTCATTTGAAGAGGTGCCGTCGTGCATAAACAAAGCCATTTGACGGCGGATGGTAGAGCTTCTGGGACCTCTTTCATGTTGAACGGCTGAAACGAGCGAAATAAAACCTTCGTCGATATTTCAAGCATAAATCTAACTTAACTATATGGGACCCACATTTTTTTTTCTTCTGAAGGCTCCGAGAATTCTACGAAAAATTCGTTAAAGAACATTGTCGGTACGTCCTACCGTTTTCGAAATCCCTGGGGGTCTACACCCAGGAGTTGACCTTCGGGAAATAGAAGAAACGAGACAATTCTTTCATAGGATCTATGTTACCTATTACCCAACTTCTGCTTTTGCCCTGATCAGACCAATGACCTACTTATTGCCTAATTTCATCAAGTCTTTGACAGGAGACCATGGTCTTTAAGTAACATAGTAGATTGAGTATACTCCTAGGGAGCTTAAGGCTAGGAGCAAAACATAGGGAACAAAGCCTCAGATCTCATGTTTGTCACCCTCGGCTTCGCATCGGAATACAATATACATGAGATCTGAGGCTTCTTTACTTGCCCCTGTGGTGTGTATACGATTCTACTTTAGCCCCGCTACGCGGAGCGAAAGGACCCACTTCCCCCTCGAAGCGGCACGTAATCGTATACCGCAGACACGTAAAAAATTTAGGTGTTTAAAGTGTAGGCTTACCGTCTCTGTTCATTCCAGCGACAAGGCACTTGTTCATGCGACAGGCACGGCACTGGTTGCGGTGCGTTTTGTCAACGAGGCAGGACCCCGGGGCGCGTGCTTTGCAAGTGTAACTGCGCTGCCGTCTTACAGAACGCTTGAAGAACCCCGCGCATCCGTCGCAAGCAAAGACCCCGTAGTGCTTGCCTGAAGAATGGTCGCAACACACGGTGCAAGGCACGTCGTACAGGATGCGACCTATCAAGAAACAGTTAAAAGTAAGTTCATATAGTAAGTTATTTTTAAGCCTACCTAAATGGTAGGCTTAAAAAGTAGAAATAGCAAGAGATACCGTTGAAATACTTAGTAACATATTGTTGTAGAACTGATTCCATTCCTTGCTGATACTAACACTATACCTACTGCTGTACATTTATATTATAATAGTACTAAGGGGTTACAAGCATATCACCAAAGGAATATATATAATGCAAGTTTTTTGGATACCAAACGTAAGGCCAATTGCAGACAGACCTATACCCATTAATCAGTGTCACAGCACCCCGCCGCGCCATCAGGACCGTGATTCAAAGGCCCTGGGCAGGGCTGAAACTCCGCCCTTCGGACATAGTAACTAGCATTTAACCTGTGTCTCGGAGCAGAACCCACCCTAGTACCACGCTAGTAATTTACGACCCTCAAAAGAACAATGCGTTTTGTGTGGCCTGTAACAGGCTATTGATTGCCTAATTATAGAGTTGTTAACGAAAAGAGCAATCACGCAAGTTGCGGTCGTTTTGAACAAGCAAGTCGTGTAGATTATTTTCTTTATTACTTGACTGCCCAAGAAAGAGGTAAATGTTTCTAAATAATTATGTATGTAAATGTACATGTTTGTTTAGTTCTATTTGACTTTCTGTTTGCTTGCGCTGTTTCTTTATTTTAGAGATCGTGATGGACGAGAGGCTGCATGCAGCGGTCGGTCTTTTCTTACTAATTAATTATTTACTGTAATGTATTCATTATGTATTTTGTATAATATATGTGTTGTTTGTATTTATGTATTGTGTGTTGGTATGTATTATAAATAAATTTAACATTATTTATCATTCAATTCATATCTACTAGATACATTTAGTTTTACTTTTTAAATTCATGTTACCTATGCTCTAGATTCGTTTTAGATTAGACTACCAGGCGAAATAGTGGTCGATCACAAGCCTCATAACAAACATAAATATTACTTGATTTACTGTAAGCCCTAACAAACAGTACTTAGTTGCTATGAGCTCTATTAAAACATCACCATTTCTCACAATTTGTCAAAATAATAAATAACTCCCCGCAGAAGGGATGCAGAGTTTACCGCTGCTATAGAACACGCTTCACGGAAAAGATGCGATTTTTTATATCGGTCCCACGCTTTCATTACACGAAGATCCTTTATTGAGACATCCAAACATGCGCTAGTCGAAAAGGCAAGGTATTCAATGAATAAGATGACTTGAATGTACACTTGTGGGCAGGATGCTCGGTGTCGAATGTACGGACGGAGCAGGCACGCCTGAGTTGGGACGTGTCGTGGCAGTCCTGAGGGTTCTCTATCATTATTACTTATGGTGCGGGATTTTTACTACTACGATTTTTTTATTTAAAGTATATTGGTGGACATGTCACATAGCGCCATCAAGCCCCAAACTAAGCAAAGCTTGTACTATGAGAACCAGATAACTGGTAGAATACATAATTATATACTTGCCGGACATTGAACAAACATCTATATTTTTCACATAAATGTTTGTCCTGGTTGGGGATCGAACCCACCCCCTGCAGATCTAAAGCTCTAGTCTTATGTTTGAAAGTCTAATTTTACTATAACTCAGCGATAGTACGGTCGAAAATGGAATGGTAGCTGGCTCACAAACGACAGATTCGTCTTGAGTGTGGTAGCTAGTTGAGCCAATTAGAAAGTATCCTACCGCCATGCTATGGTTTCCTTCACCGACAGCTCAATCTCACTGTCGTGATTTGAACCCACGACCTGCGGCGTGCGAGCCAACCGCGCTAACTGAGCTATCGGATCTGTGGCGCTAGTACAAACATCTGGTCCTACTCTACAACCTGCTAGAAAATTAGAGCTATCTGCGAGAGAGCGTGTGAATTTTGAGCTTGCATTTTTCTTTGCAATAGGAACAAAACTGACAAAAATACTTATTTTAAACGCGCAACCTATGCAAGTGCGAAAAGTTTTCAATCTCAACCAAAGGAACCACATATTTGACTGCTGTTAATGTAGGTGCGAAACTTTCTCTTACATAGGTATTTGTACGTACTCGTTCTAAGGCAAAGTGACACACACGCCATTACGAGTTAAAACCTTAATTATGAGTTTTTATTCAGTATTTGTTTTCATTTATCTGCATCCATTATAACACCTACTTATGTACTGCTTATGGTGTCTGGATTCTAATCTGCTGATAAAATAGTTTCCAATGTAAATAACCTGTTATTAATAAAATTTAATATTTAGGCGTTTAACGCTATGTAGAGCCATGAAGAGTTGATTGTGGTTCAAAGTCTGTCGTTAAACCGTTGTGAACAAAAGCGTCGACGGTTAGCATCAGAGGAGATTAATCTTTAATCCGTGCCGTACCCATCAGACGGATAGGATTGCTACATATTCATACAAACTTACTACTTACTTTCAATCTGTGGCAATTTATCACAGTTTAGTAAGTACTAAGTACGACTTTGTAGAAATCCGATCCATCCGATGTGTACGATGCGGATAAAAAGACGCGCCTTTATTCAGATGTAAAAAAGGCGAACGATTTGGTCAGTACCACAGAAAAGCGAAAGCCCTACTTTACTTCTCTCTTCAGTGGTTCAAAACAATGTTGTAAAGCAATAGGCGTGTGGCCTAATGTTTAATTTATGACAAATAACAGGCTTAGTGATGAATATAACCAAATACATTACACATACTGAAAAAATAAATTGTATTGGCTGATAAATCTCTGAGATATGAGCGTTTAAAGTTTTAGGTGGGGATAGAGAGGGGATGCTCTATCCCTTTCTCGCAAAGCACGTGTTAGTATAGCATTTGTATGCCGCGCCTGAGGCTTGACGTCATAGCTCAGTATAGTGCGCTCTCTGTCTAGCTTGAAATTAAAATACTTAGAACTTATTTATTTTTAAATTATGTATTTTTAATTTTGTTTTCGTTGATAGGCTCTATTGATGATCAGCTTTTTAATGAGGTAATAAAAAATTAGTAGTCATCATGCCTATTGTGCGGAAAACCGCTGTCGCCAGTTTCACACATAATTGTATAGAAACTACGACGAAAAAATTTCAATCATTAGTCGCGCATTTGAAGTAAAACGCTCGAAATGCCATTTTGCTACAGATTAAAATTGATCTAATTACGATGCCATGTGGTTTGGTTTCCTACGCGTCTATTTAAATTGTCTTAATGATGATTCTCAGTTTAAAACGTATATTTGTAGAATTATCATCAAGCGCATTTGCACTTAATACCGGCTAGCGCGGCCCGTCACATTTCCATTCTATTCACTTCTCTCTTCAGTGGTCGGTACAATATAAAATATCCCGCCTCCCCGCCGCGGCGCGCCGTCTCGTCGTCTCGTTTACTAATACGACGGACTCCTAGAATACTAACAGGCAATAGCAGTAAAGTAAAAGGTAAAGAGCTTTTGAAATAAAATATTTTGATTGAAAGAGCTCAAAGAGAAAAGGCAGGTCAATAGCGAGTACTTATTCAAAGATAACTGAGAACTTTTATTGGGGTTTGGAGTAAGTAATAAGTGTAGATTTATAGTAATAGTAATATAAATAAAGATAGATCCACATGGAAATTAACGGCCTTACCTAAAATAATCTCGATTCTCTTAGTCACTGCTTAAACTTCTCTGTCATTTTCTAGCACGTGCAACTTCACGTCAGCGAGAAGATGGCAGAGCATCTTAAGCAGTGACTAACGGTTGAAAAGGTTTTTTAAGTAAGGTCGTATATGTCTAATTGTTTAAAGATTATTGTATTTATGCACGCACAAAAACAACATGTTGTAAAATATTGAACACATTGGTCAGTACGATGAAATGAAAAGGTAGGTTATCAAAGAAAGAGAACGACATACACACTACACAAACCCTGACAGACAGACAGAGAGAGAAACAAAACAGAGGCTAGAGAGGCGAGAACTCTATAAAAAGTAGGTAACCGATAAATAACATAAAATACTATGGGCAAAGATATTTATTTGTGGTCCAAAACCGCCGATACTAATATAATTGAATATACTTACTAACTACAACACTACAACTCTGCGGGTAACTTTGATCTAACCAATTCCATAACAAGTTAAAGGACTAGACTTTCCATATTATGATGTTCGGCAAAAGAAAATTCTATTGCTATCGTAGTTCTTGGGTTAACTAGGTAGTTAGTATTTTATGGAAAAGTGGGAAAACTTGACAAATTTTATGCAGATCGTGATGCGTGGCCTATACCTGACTAGTTATAGCAGATGATATTGTAGATACTAATAATAACCCTTTGATAAATTATATGTCTAGAGACTGATGGATCCTAAACGCGTCGAAAAAAATAGCGGTTAACTGTTAGCCTCTTATGTGCGTACATGTCTTACAGTCGCGTTGCACCATTGTCGTTGTTATAGTGTACGCACACTATAACAACGACAATGGTGCAACGCGACTGTAAGACATGGCTGTCACGCACACTAGTATAGTAATGTTGGCCTGTCAGTTTTCGTTCATAAACAGTACGAGACTCGTATCTAGACATATTATTTATCAAAGTAATAGCCATTGGTCAACTAATCTATTAGGTGTAACGTTTACTCATGTTGCATTCGCGTGGGAATCCATCTCCCGACGTGTCCTGTCGTAACTAAAGGTAATTTAAATAGGGCACGCATCAGCATGCAATTGATAAGGCATAGTTACGGGATGACCAGCGGGTCACGCGAGCTTTGCAGGGTTGTCACACATAAACAAAGCAGAGAGCCTATATAAGTAAAGGATATATATCATACCTTAGAAAACAATCTGTAAAGTTATATCTCTAATGCTAATAAACAATTTGAATTTGAAGTTATCTATAACGAGTTGAGTGGGCCCATCATATCATTTGATCATAGTACCAACCAACTCTGACCAATACTTGACGCTGGTTGAATGCACAAAGTGCAAAGACTGAAACAAAAATAAACAAACTGACTAATTAGGAATCTTGCTATTGTCACAATATAAATGTCAAATAAAATCTTGTCTTTGTCACATGAAAAAGGTCGTTTTAGAATTCATATTTAGACATGATTTAGATAATTATGTTTATCACTGGGACTTAATCGCGCACAAATAAATTTATTTTTATTTACCTCGACGTTTCGACCATGTTCCAATGGCCGTGGTCACGAGCTGACTGAAGAAAAATTAACCAAAAAAAAGAGTGAAAAATGAGATAAACAAATCCCCCGGTGATAAACATAATTATGTGTTCAAATCGCGATAGTTTAAAAGTTTCATGATTTAGATAATTTATTGCTTTAGTTTTAGTTTAAAGTCAACGCTGAATACAAGCCAGACGCTCTCTTGATGATAAGATAAGGAGATAGGGCCTGCCCATGGACCAAAGCAAAGATACCCAGCGCTTTGATTAACAAAACGCTCTAGCTAACTCTAATACAAAATAAAACTAATAGTATCTCTATAATTGTTTCCACTGCAGGCAGGTAGTGGAAATTTAGTAGATAGTTTCTCAAACTCTTATTTATAAAAAAAATGAGTTCTTTTGTATGTTTGTCACATCGATTACTCCACCAATTTGATTTAGATAAAAGAAATGTCATCTGCGCACGCATCGCTGGTTTGCGCGCCATTTTCCGCAAATATTTGTTGATGTTTTCGCTGTGTGTGTGGTTGATTATTATCAAAAAGAGTACCCATACATTTTATCGAAATCGGTTCAGTAGTTTGGTTTTTTAATCAAAATAACTGGAAAAAATATGTCATCCAGGAATCGAAATAGATGTTGGTTTCTTTTTTCATAATGTACTTACTTGTAATAACAGAATAGGTAGTGCATGTTGTATTTCCACTAAGCTTTTTTTTGTTATAATAAAGTACATATGTTCATTACTTTTGTTATTTTATTTTAGTTGAGAATCTGAATTCAACGACCATACGTGGCATGCCTTACAATTAGGACTTCCGTCGGAATTCGTATAATGTTACATCGTTGGAAATGCCCTTACGTTACTGCGGAGCGCAAAAAAATTATGCTTCTTCTAAGACTTTTGAAGATAGGTTAGTTAAGTGGCAAAAGTTGCGGTTGTAATGCAATTTAAACTTATTTTTTTATCTTCTATATTGTTTAAGGGTGGCAACCCTACACGTTTGCACCCCGCAGTCACACCACGCGATGCAAACTCACAGGTGTCAGTTCACATGTGACACTCGGGGTAGCGGTGGGGTTATGGAACATCGCTAATTATAGTACATCAGCGTTTAAATCCAAATCAAGGGTTAAAACTTTTAAATTCAAATTATTTTTTATACAGCAAAAAGTATTGTAAAAGTTTACAATAATAAGTCACTCACCTATACTACATCATGAAAAGGCTTAGGACATTTCCCATACGCAGGTGGCCTAGTGGTACAAATTTTCCATACTTCCTTGTATGAACTAGGCCAAAATATCACATGCCTTACATCTGTAAGAAATATAATTAAAAAATTATAATTTGTTAACTTAACTATCTTCTTATATGTATATTGTGGTTGATTCTGGCGGTTTTAGTTGACAGTTCTAAACTAACTAAAATATTGCTGTCCTTAGCTAACATGCCTAGTAAAAAAGGGACAGTAATACTTTAGTTAGTTTAGAACTATCAACTAAAACCGCCAGAATCGACCACAATATACATATAAGAAGATAGTTAAGTTAACAAATTATAATTTTTTAATTATATTTCTTACAGAATAGTAAGTGAAAATAAAAGGAATTGTTTTTTTTTCGTATACGTACGAATATCGATGTATGCAGATACGAATGTCAGATATATGCAGATTGCTGATTGATGAAGATGTAGCTCTTACCTGTTGTTAAGTCGAGTTAAGATCGTTAGACGGTAACAAAAAAGGTAAACGTTTCACACTTTGATTATATACCCAGAGCTAGATTCTCCAAGGTTTCACGTTATGCTAATAAAACACATACCTACGACTAACATAAATGCAAAAAATTGGCTGTCTGATGTTTCTCTTTTAATGTGCATAGTTTAAATAGTTAACCTTGTAGCGGTGGTGGTAGTAGGTACCGGGCAACATAGGAACGGATAACTTATCTTTATCATAGTCAATATGTATGGATCCACTGCTAGGTAAATTAATTAATAAAAATAATGAAAATAGGTTATATAGGGTACATAAAAGAACTATATTTAAAATAGGTTGAATCGATAAGAAGATACAACCTCTTTTTATACCATTGCGTGAAAGCTGAAAAAAAACTAAAATTTTTGTCTTCCAACCTCAGAATCCAGCTCTTTAGACTATGTTTTGTACCAATGATGTTATATGTTTCACTCAATCAACGATCTTATAACTCAATGCTATGTACCCGAAGCTTGTTCCAATAAGATACGTTTACCATATTTTTTATGTAAAATATACCAGCTAAGTTACAAAAGCACTATGAATAATCAACGATATATCAAACAAAACTACTTAAAGTTCAAACCTATTTGAGAGTTAAAAAACTAAGGGAATCCTAATTAAAGTTACCAATGACTACATCATGCGTATTAAAAAGATACCTACCTAAATAATTTAAATGAATACAACTCTCATTTAGCCAACAAGGGGATGTCAGTGAGAGCGAACAGATGCGCCCGCTCGACTCGTGGGAATCCTGGATACTGGTGTAGTTAGACACGTCATCGGTCATTAATTGACTGAAACTGATATGATAACTGCCATTTGCATCCACCGGTTGCCCGCGACTTTTACAATGTCGTCGGTCCACCTAGTGCGAGGCCGCGCCTACGCTGCGTCCATATCCATGTCCATATGTACTATCTCCATAAAATATCTTCATTCCATTCCGTGCAGCCGTTTCAGCAAACCTTCGCTTTCATATACATAGAGTGTGATATAAATTAAAAGATTTAGGCAAAAAAACCGGCTAAAATTACGGAAAGCTTGCGATTTTGACAGAATTACCTCTATTATAATAATGTAGAAAAAACAATTATATTTTAATAGATGTTATTGTAGCCCACCCCCTCTACGTCGTAGGCGTTCGGTGTCGTAGGTGCCGTAGACACCTCCGAAATGCACGACAGATTGGTATTTTTTGGAATGCAGGTGTTTCTACAAATATGGATTTTAATTTGAAACACAAGTTTTAACTAAGACAACCTTTTTTTTATAAAGTGATGGGCTTGCGTCGTTTTATTTCAGAGTTCCCATGGCTTTCCTGCTCCATCATCAAATCAGCTCCATGACATAATAATATTGCAATCCAATTCAGCTCAATCGGAAAACGGAAGGTGGGTAAAAATGTAACTTGCAAGATTTGACGACAGACAGACCCCGGGATAGTAAATTAAAAACTTGTAATAAAAAAAAAGGAATGAAATAAAACCAGCTACCGTATTCTAAACTTTCGGAAAGGTTCCCATAATGGTAACCTTACCGAAAGTTTGGGAATCCCATTCGTAAACTACATTATCTGTCTCCTTCAATCTTAATGCAGAAGACGGAGATGGTGAGATTTATTTGAACTAGATGGAGTACCCGATTTATTCAAATAAATAATCCCCTATAAATAAAACTTAAATTCACTAGTGGTTCACAGTAAACTGAGGCTGCATGATACCCATATCTTCCAAGCGAATTTGGCTCATATTCGAATCCAATAATTGTATTTGCAAGAACTACTAGCTTAGGTACAACATTTATAATTCAGATCAACGTTTCGCAAGTTATAGTCGAACAAATATACCTACTTAAAAAAACTTACTTGACGATGGCGTTGCAGATAAGTCCATTTTAATGAAGTGTGGTTCGCATCTGAAAAGAAAATTTCGTTAAGTATAGACATTATTGGCAAGCAATTGCATTAGAAACATGACGATTATACAACAAAATTATTGTAATATTATTAGAAGAAGTAGTATTGTTGTTATTGCGGGGTTACACGTATTATACGTATCGGTATTATTAAGCCGAAAGGAGTTATTGCGCTTAAAATTTTAAAGGACTTTTCAAATAGGGCCAACCTGGCAATCGTGAAAAAACAGCTGTTTTACAGAAAAAAACATTCAACGTCGAAGTAATGTATGGAACAGCTGATTTATTTTCGCGATATCAAGGTTGGCCCGCTAGTAAAAGTTTTTCACAGTGATGAATACAATGACCTCATTTTGGCGTAGTAATACCTTTCGAGAAACCCTGTAGACTCGACCCCTATTAAATTTAAACAAAATCCAGGGCGGGAATGCATGTTATGGGGACCTTTGGTACTGTTAAGGATGGGTTAAATTAATAAGTTTTGTGACTTTTACTACTAGTATAGTATTATATTATCTGTGCTATTACTTACAATGTTTGATTTAATTTTTGTCTAAGTAAAATGTTCTATTTTAATATTGTATACAATAATGTATCTAGAAATTAAGTAAAGTAAACTTAACACAAAATAAAATATTTGCGATCTCAAATTTTGGGCTAAATAATAGACTAAATTCTAAAGAATAACAACAAATAATAAAAATACACAATTTTATTGCAAGCGCAATATAACGTGTAGTGGTACGGAACACTCGGTGCGCGACTCTAACTCGCACTTGACCGAATTAATTTGTATTTTAATTATAATATAATATTACTGCCATAAGTTCTATTTATGGTGAACATCGTATAATTTTTTGGAACATTTACTACAAAAAAGGATTTTTATGTTTTACCAAATATCATTCATTTTAATAGTAGCCCAAACAGCTCGTTGAACAATTTGTATCGTAATGAGTGGAACAAGTAGCGTGCGAATCGGAGCTTCAAGTACCCTCGACCACCGCAAAGAACGAGAAAAGAATCGATCAATAACTCGCAACAAAATGTAAGAAAATAATGCACTATTGTACGAGTATACCGCGACATCTTTTTGGTCACAAAGCTGAGTAGCACTCGTAATTTTGTTCATTATTCGTATTGTTCTACCGTTTGAATGAACTGAAAGGCCATTGCATCAAGAGTCATCGAGTGGTCGCCGTTTAAATCATTCAAAATAGTTCGATTTTGCGTGTGAACGACTGAGCGTATTGGAAAATATAATTAGGATATGTTTCTTTTGTACTATGAGCCAGTTTACAAAAGTAAAGGTGATATAATTATTTTATTATGTCACCATACAATTACAATCATCGCTATTTAATACGTATTCGCATTTTCTCGTTAAAAATTCACTTCGGTATATAAATTAAGCTGTATAGAGTATATCAGGAGAACAAGACACGCATATGTTAAGATTCTAATGGAAGAGTGAGGTCTTCTGTCACAAGTATTGCTATACTCAAAAGAAGGCCTCCACAACTGTTGTTTAAAACGTGTATTCTAATGTAATAAACATTTTTCATGTTAAGATTATAAATACGAATTAAGTTTAGCCACAAAGTTTAGTGGCCTTCGCATTTAAAGACATATTTATTTTTTGAGAAACAGTTAAAAAATAAACAATCAACTTCGCTTTCATTTCAAAGCACATAATAATACGTAATTCGCAGAAAAGAAACAACAATAGCTAATACAACATATTGTCTTGTTTACGCAAAAACAAGTACATAAATGGTTGTTAAACTGACGAAGATATCTACAGTAGCACTTCATTGTGTCGGCGGTTTGAACGCAAAAATTGCATGTTTTTTGCCTATAATTATCGTTTCGCCAAACAGGTAATTATCCTTGGATAATCCTAGTAACAATGAGCCGGATGAGTCCCAGGTCTAAAGGCTCTACAGTAAAAGCCCGGTGCATCTCTGACGGTCCCTGACAAAAGCGGCTCAGTAATAACATCGTGAAGTCGGTAGCTTCTTGCTTTACAAATTGAAATCTCACAAAAACATCACTAATACGTTTTTGGGACGACTGTTTGGCAGTTTAATAGAGTACGCGATTTGCGGCTGGTGTTTTTTTTTTACATCAAGTGACTTTTGCATGCAGCTGTTATAAATATTTAGTGGTTTTGAGAAAGGCTTGCCTAATTTTGACACACCGAAATTATTGAATAGTAAATAGGTGTATCGCAAATAGAAATAGGAAGTCTCCAGTAATTAAAAAATATAAACTGCCAAGTCAGCGTCCAGTTTATTAGGCGTAGAGGCTAGTCCAGTTTCTTCTAGTATTAAAAAAAAATTAGTATATAAGTATTTTATCAGCTATCTGGTTTCCATATTACAATCTTTGCTTAGTCCGGGGCTAGATGGCGCTGTGTGAAATGTCCACCAAGAAGAATAAATAAATAAATAAAATATAAATCATAAAAAAAAATATCACATAGAGGTATGGAGTCAGCTTTATTTGCCTACTATTCGTCGGCTTAACCTAATCTCAAATGCGATAGTTTTCAGAATCAGGGTATAAACCAAATCTTGAAGTCCTGTCAGAGTGGAGGAATCTGTAATTCCTTTTAGGACGACTCTGATTCGCACTTGGCTGGTTTTTATATCTACTGGTACCCTAGAGTGTGCAATAGAATAGACAAAAAACATAAACAGAAAGCCTTAAAAATGCGTTCCATAGAATGTATGTAAATTATCCTTTTTTTCCCTTTTTTTATACTATCAAGAGACGAGACGAGCAAGATGTTCGCCTAGTGGTAGCCGTAACGCCTGTCACTAACAGAAGCAGTGCTAGAATTGTGAACTTGCGAATACAATCCTGCGCCGCACTGCACTGCGCTCGTCACCCTGAGATATCAGATGTTATAGCTCTTCATACCCAGTAATTTCTCTGGTAACATTGCCCTTCAAACCGGAACACAGTAATGCTTGCACACTACTGCTTGGCGGTTGAATAACTGGCAAAGGTGTGGTACTTCCCCAAGCGGACTCTGTAGTAGAATCCTACCACTACATAGAATTCTTCACCTCTAAGTTTTCTCTGCTAGGCAAAGGTATGGTATGACCTATATCCAAGGTCCATTGTCAACTGTGACCAGTTCCGACGGATCTAGGAGGATAAACTTTAAATAATTATAAAAAATTGTTAGCTGATCCGCCATAGTAATGCATATTCTGTAAAAACCGAAATCAACTGACTACCTTTTACAGTTCGGAAGAGAAAAGTTAATAAAGAGCAGGTCAGACGTAGAGGCAGGCAGACGATGTGGGCTTATTAATAGGGTCCCAGTATACCCTTCGGGTTGGAATTCTAATACATGGTTACCATCGCACTATCAGTACAACAAGTTCGTAATATGTATGACAGGAGTCTGTTTACACGAGTGCGTATCTCTAATTAGTAAATTATGTAATAAGCTTAAAACATTTATTGTATTATAAGTTTACCTAGATCCTGGAATGCGGCGGCTAAGCTCTTATTGACCCAATATATTGTAGCAATAATTGTAGCATCGGAGCGGCCAGAATCAAAACCGAAAATAATTTTGATAGTTACAGTGTAAAGTGTGTTAATATTTTTTTTATACAAGTCGGGACTCACCTGTTATTCTGTGGACGTTGCCACTCAAGAAAATATATACGACTTGTACAGAGAACGTGTAAACCGCAGAAAGTAAAATTAACTTCCAATAACCGTGTCCCCAGGCTATTAACGATGGATTAACGATTTGACAAGTGAGTGAAAATTAGTTTTTGAACGTTAACATAGCCCTTATCGGTTTTAATTCAAAAATTAATTTAATGCCACAGTTTGTTAGAAATTGTAATGAATCGAATGATAAAAAAACGTGCACAACACTTAAGATGCCGTAACTTAATAGCTTGTAAACATTGTATTATACCGTATCGCTGTTACCTATGGATTATTATGGGGTTAAGTACTGGAATAGTGTATCACGGAACTATATATTACCCTCGGTTAGGTACACCATCTATTCTGACTGATGTATATTTGACCTGTGCCTTTTGAACATACTAGGTAACCGGGTTAAATTTTCTCTGCATATTCGCTACTAAGGCAGGTTACTCAATAAAAAAAAAGTAGGTATAGGGATAGGTAAGCTTAGTAAAATTTGGTTTTCGAAATCACATTACGTTGTGATGTGTATCTGAATGTGTGTATGTTGGTTTGTTTCCACTTAATTTCTTCACGCTCTCAAATTTGGATGACATTTGATGAAGTCTATGGATTTGTAATGTGTTGGCGCTAACATTCCTATAAAATATGTAATAATAATAATGTTTTGTAATAATAATTGTAATAATTTAATTCAAATAATACTGCAGCAGCGTTCTCTTGGTTAACGGTGGTGACCATTCTGCGATCCCCAAGCCGCCTGCCAAGCGTGGGGATTATGGCGACACCCCTCTATAAAGGGGGAGGCCTTCGTCCAGCAGTGGACTTTTTATGGCTGACGACGACGACGAATTCAAATAATATAAAAGATAATAATAATAACTAATTCATTTCTTATATCTTAGTGTCTGAAAATTAATAAATATATATATATATATATATAATTATTTTTTGGTTCTGATATGGGTCAAAGATCATAACGACAAAATAATAATAATAATAAGTATACAAGATTTTAACACAAAACCACAGAGAAAAACCATAAAAATGCACTTTTGTCCTAAGTGGTTGTCGGTAATAATTTGGTATACAAATGACGGAATACGTTCATCTAGAACGATATTGTTTATTCTGGATTGGAAGAGGAATCACGTTACTTATCGGGAAACAGATTTCATCAGACAGATTCAGATTCTCATAATCATAATCATAATATTTTTATTTTAAATCATAGTGTGCATAAAATTCTGATATTTAGTTTAGTGCGTGCTTGTGGAATATCTACTATGTAGGTACGGAATGTTACCTACTGGGCTCTATTGTTTTAAAATATTAATCTGCCTGTATACTTGATCTTTCTATTCCTTAGGTCTAGCCTATATTTCCAAAATGTCTATATTTTTCATTTCTTTCGTCTTCGGTCGATATTATGTTACTTAGGAAAAGACTTCAACGCACGTTTACGTTTATTAATTTCAACGTTCTTGGAAGTTCCTGGATTCGATTCCTAGCTGAAGAAATGTTTGAATTACGATGATGCTCATGGCATAGGCAGTGTACTTTAAAGTAACCTAAGGAGCACTTAAACTTAGGTCGGCCATTAGGCGTAAGTAATTTCCAAAAAAATTACTAAGAGTTTACCTAGATATTTTCGAGTAACAAATCTAATATTTCAAAGTAATAAAAAATTATTGCATTTTCATTAATTTGGAAACTATAACTAATGGCTACCTATGTAATCTAAGGCTGGAATATCAAAACACGGCCTTATTTAAACGTCGCTTAAAGAAATAACAGTAGTTAGCACAGTACGTTGCTTAGGTTAACAAACGTCATAACTTCCGTGCAATCCAAAAAAAAAGTGCGGAGTAAATTTTTTTTATGGTCTTGTGTGACGAGATATGTAAGACGTTTACCTGGTAGTAAGCGTCACGCCTGCCCATAATAGTAGCAGTGGTAGAATTGTGAACTTGCGACTACAATCCTGCGCCGTACTGTACTGCGATCGTCACCCTGAGATAATACAAGAGAAATATCTTTATGCCCAGGATAACTCTGGTCTCTGGTAAAATTGATCTTCAAACCGAAACACTATTATTATTATTAATAATAATATTATTTAAATTAATATTATTTAAATTAATATTATTATTATTAATAATAATATTATTTAAATTAATATTATTATTATTTAAATTAATATTATTATTATTAATAATAATAATAATCGTTTATTTCAGACAACAGGAGTTACTTAAAAAACACGGGCCCATATAATAGATACCTGAAAATAGTAATGCTAGTAATGCTTGCACACTACTGCTTGGCGGTTGAATAAGAGGCAAACTGGTACTTCCCCACGCGGACTCTGCAATAGAGTACTACCACTACTATTACCTAAATACCATGCTCCGTTATTTCAAAGAGCTTGATTGGTTTGGGTAGGCTGGTAGGGAATATACAATACACCACAAGCCGGACGTCAGTGCAGGACTTATCGCCCCCACATAGAATAAGAATAAGATACCTATCTACAACTAATATTTTCATAAAAGTCACGGACCGTCGTGTCTTGCCTATGAAGTGTAAGAATAAATGTATAAAAAATAACCTTTAGCGGCGTTTTTAAGTAAGTTCGTTGATTTTTGCATTGCCAATAAATTATACGACGTTTGTGAACTTAACCTACATTGTCCGTATTATTTGCGCGGTCGGCACGACTTGGGAATTGAGATAACGACCGTGTTAGATTCAGTAGACGCTTTTTATAAAGATCAGCAAAGTATCAGATGGCTTCCCATATCGCCCGCATGGACTTGACTCGACGGATGTTGACGCTAACTGTTACCTACCGCAAGCGTCATCTCATCATCTCATGTACAATGTACATACCTCTCCTATTAACAAAAACAAATTACACACAATCTAACGACCAGATATTCCACGTACCTATAATTACGTACTTGTATGTATTAGCGGATTGTTATAAGCAGGGACCGATATCGATAAATGAAAAAAAACGATATTTTAAAGAAAATATTGCTAATATAACTGTAGCGATACTTACTTCTAAAACATATCGATATATATATTATTTTTTTCAATTATCAGCATAAAAGTATCGATAATTTTATCGATACTCTATACCGATACGGCGTGGCGGCGACATTGCCAGAATACTCGGCTCTGCGGTACGGAGTGGCAACAGCACCCGCAGCGCGCGGATACTCTTTATTCGGGCGCGGCTTGCTTCTCAAGACGTTTTGTTTGTCCGTCTAAATAATAAAATATTAAAAATAGGACGCAAAAGACAAATCCATGTTTATAGACATTTTGATTTGAAATTAATAAAAACAAATTTAAATCAATGTATTGAAATAAAGTATCAGTATCAATACCGATAAACAGATACCCAATTATCAGTATTTATACCGATATTGCGATATCGATACCATAGAAATATCGATATTACAGTCCCTGGTTTTAAGTTTATATTAATGTTAGTGCGAAGTTAAGTTAGTACAAATTCTTTGACCGTAGCCAGTGAAATGGGAGAATTCGTAATTATGTAAACGGAAAACAAGAGTTTTGTTTTATAACTGGTTCTGAAACCGCGAAGAAAATTATTGTTTCGTACCTAGTTATGATTTTTTATTTACTAATGTGGATGTGTCCCACGACTAAATAGCAATATCCGGCGGCATTTAGCAAAATACCAATTTTTAAAAATTAAATTACCTAGTTATTCAGCGTTGTCAACGATATAGTATCATTGCCTCATTGTTATTAAAATGTAATTTAACCGACATTCTTATTAGTAAGTATAATGATTATTGGCCGAAAACGGTCTGTGAATGCTGCGCAGAATTTGAGAGATAAGAGGCGCAGGTACAATCTATCTATAAAGAGATAATAAAATATGATGAAACACACTAGTGCTTACGCCAAAACACCCTTTACAGCTGGAGTACTTCACCGAGAGCACTCTTCGCTTAAGATTGCTTATTTCCATAAAAGCAAAATAGATTTTTTCAAAAAGCTTTCGACGATAGAACTAGTCTTCGAAATCACTCTCGCCGACGAGACGGTAGAGCTAAGGGCTGATATTCTGATACTTTCTACTAGTATCGTTTAAGATCATTTTTCTTTCTGGTCTCACAAACAACACAACACAAACCTGTTTAAAGCTAGAGCAGGTCTAATTAGCAACAGATACGCTTTGGATATAAGTACATATTTAAATGTAGTTAAACACAAAACATTAAAATAACATTTGCTTGTCGCTTACAGTACAAACCTAAACAATAAAAGTTGTAGCTTTCAATACTATTTATACAGGGCATTTATTATCAAATACGAGTAGGTATGTAACTATTAACTAAAGTAGAAAGTCACACGTCAATAATCGCAATGGCAGCAAAATAAGCAAGCTTTAAGGCCGTTACATACGATGAAGATACTATAATATTTCATGTTATCTTAAAACATATTTCAATACCGCTGTTCGTAGAAAACAAATGAGGAAGATAATATATATTTCAAAATTGTATGACGAGCAATATTTTATCTTAACATATAATATTATTATAGCACCTTCGTCGTCTGTGACGGCTTTAAGTGCATTATACTAAATACAAAAAAATACTACTTACTTCTTTACGAACAGGAACGCTGGATACCACTGAACACGACAGTTCAACAGTATGAAAGTTGTATAGTCCTCAAAAATGCACAATTATATTTTAGTAACAGCAAGAATTAGCACATAGGATATTTGTTGCCAATTTTATATAAACATTAAAATATATTTGGTAGCACGATCACAGCCGAAGGTCTCGTTGGATCGCGTGCTCGATCTCGTCCGGGATCGGTCACGGAGGTTGATAAAGGAATGACTCCGGCGCAGGACGCGCTTTGCAGGGGTCCCGTCGGGCGGGGTTTATTGCCGCCCGCCTACCGGGGCTTTCACACTCGCAATAACAATCACAGATAATTTTAGTTACGTTGGACAGTCAATTTTACGAAAAGTATAACATCCCGTGTCAGATAATTCAGTGTATAAATACTTAATGCTTAATGCCCAAGAATGGAAGTCAGTGCAGGCTTCCTTGTTTTCCGAGAACTACAACTATTTTTTAATGAAATTTCTTGATCGGTGTGCACCATCTTCGGCCATGCCGCAGTTTACCACCAGATAAGTTCGTGGTCAAATGTAAATGTACGTATTTGTAATAAAAAAGTTTATATTAATTTGAAAACTGAAGTACCTAATATATTTGAGACATTGGCTGCTGCTTCTATTTGCATGTGACATCCATATCATCGTTACGTCGTGGTCCATTGATCTTTTAGCTAATAAATATTAACTATAAATAAAATAAACATTTATAAAAATAAAAATATAGAAAAAAAACAAATATTTATAAAAATCATAAAAGTTGCGATACTTTGCTTTTCTGATCCGAGGTAGTGATGAAGTAATCTCAAGTATTACTTGACAGGTATTCGTCGAAAAACGCCGAATTAATTCAGAAGCATCAGAAGTCTTTGTGAACTTCTCTTCGCTTCGTCAAATATTTAAGAGTGAATCCGGTCAGCGATTGTCCATAGAAATGTATTCCCCTATTGTCTTCCTAGTTAATGCCTCTAGATCATTTATTTTAAAGTCAATGTCTACTACAGACATGTCTCAGTTATATCCTTTTTTTCAACAAAAAATTAAAAAAAAAAAAAAAAATTTAAAAATCTTAATAGTGATTTTTGGAAGGTTATATTTTCTAAAAACTAAATGACAGAGACATGTCTTGCTGAGGACTTAGACGAGAGAGGGGCTAAATCCTCCAAGACTTAGACTTATAAAAAAAAATTTTGCTCTAAAGGCATTATCCAGGAAAAATATAGGGGAATAGATTTATATGGAGAATTGCAGACCGTATTTCCTCTTAAGATAAAGTAGTTTATATCAGGGATTTATTTCGACGAAATGCTAAGTGTAAATTTTATTACTAGGAACTGAATCTGAGTAGGTATGCTTTATCAGTGACTTCGTGAATGACTATATATTACACTGTTGCTCTAGTTATTAGAGCAACACAATTAGAGTCTAATAAATTGAACGGTTCGGTTTTATCTATTTTCGACTTAGTTTTGCCGTATTTTCTGAAATATGAACTTTATGCTATCTGATACGACTTACCTACCAGTACAACTTGTCTTTCATTTGAGTACCTACGCCATTTGTAAAGAAAAGGTAAACATTGAAAGACAGAGAACAGATAACTTTCACAGAATACCTATAGTTCAAAAGCTAACATGTAGCTACTTATATTTAAATGTGTGTGGTGGGTGTGTAATGTGTTTGGGTTCCGTACCCAAAGGAACATAACGGGACTCCACTAATTAACTAGTACCTATCGTCAGTCTGTCTATCTGTACGTTCGTTTGTCCTTTACCTTTAAAGAAATTATTTAAATCGTAATAAATACTTATCTTCATCAAAATGTTCCCACAATATGTGTTACTATAGCCAAATATCGTCCTTTCCTAACAAATATAAAAATTAAAAAAATATATATAAGAAGAACACGTCTTTAATTGTTTTTATTTTTTATTTTCTTCTTCTTTTTTTTTTCTTTCTGATCTACTTTAACGACGGTAACAGGCACACACAAACGTCATACTTGGTGTAAAGGACGTATTATTATTATATTAATAATAATTTATAAAGCGTGAGTCGGGCTCGCGAACTTGGTGTTTTTTTTTAATATGCCGATCAGTTATTACGTATACTTAAAGAAAATTAAATCTAAGAGAAAAGTACATGGTTAACACCTACTAAGTAATTATAAAGGGTTAAGGATTTCCAGATATCTTCGCATTGAATAATTAGGTAACTTATTTTAGTTAGATGATGTTATTGCTTGAAACTATAGATTTCCATTGAATTCTTAGATTATTATTAGACATACAACTGATAATGCATATAATATAACAATACATTTACTATAGACTATGAAGCCAGTATAAAAATAATATCTCCTCAGTTTTCTACCAACATCGTCCCAGCTCAAATATCAATAAATTAAAAACTAGAGGGGCTGCAGCCCGATAATAATAAAAGCAGCGAAATAAAACCATTCTCAATGGGATCCACAATAACTGGGGTGCCATCTTTAAATCTGTGTCATTACAACGTCGAGTGACGTATCCGAACGAAGCTTTGTGATTGGTGGAAGGAACGCGCCCGCTGCGCTTGCGACGGCCTGATAGATAGTAGAAGAATTTACATCAAACTTTATAGCCGCTCTGCCAAGTAATTTATATGTTATGAAAAAAATCTATAGATAAAAAGTAAGTTCGTATAGCCTGAGTGGCCAGCCCTAGTGTCAGAGTTAATGTGCCGCCCGAATGCCTCTGACATGGCTGACGGACATTGATATTAATCTGACATTCTATAGATAAACTTAAATTATTGTGGCGTGGACTGAAACTACTGCAATTGTTCTAGGAGCAGCTGCTACCTGTGTGAAGCCTCGGCTACTACAAGTATTATTTAGTTTGTGTCTCGGGATTCCTACATTATTTTGATACTACCTATTAAAAGAGCCTTAAAAGTCCCACTGTTCGGCATAGGCATAACCTCGAGGATCAAATGGGCGTCCACCATGTGCCACCACAGTGCGGTTTCTCAAACGTCATTGAAATTCTTCTTCGATCTTAGGTAGGTTTCCTTTGCATGTTTAAATATGTATACACATTACAAAGTCAGTGTTTTAGGATGACCCTAGTGCAAAGTTTTAATTAAAATATTGGCACTTATAAAAAATGAGATGCTCATAATTTATTAAATGTCAATAGTTAGGTATGTTAACATAGATCTAGTAATACTAAACATACATCTTGTAATACTAGATCTATGTATGTTAAAACCAAAGTAAACAGAACAGGCTATACCAAGGATGTCAAGTAGTAGAAGAGTTTTACCGTTAGAACGACTATTTCTGTGGAAATAATGTGCAAAACTAAAAAACGTTAGGGCATAATACCAATTCTGTCTAAAGAGCAACCATAAAATATGGCACGCGATATATACGCAGCTTTTAATTTGCACCCATTTTGAGGGATCGCCCTTTGTGTTTATGGGTTTGTGACTCTAGGGGTTGCCTTCGTGACCGGCTAGTCATTTTTTAATCGCAGTTCATTATGGCTTTGTGTGTCCTTTCATGACATCCTGGTCGCTGTAACTATAATTTCATCTGTGGTCTGGGAAGTGTTTTTTGTATGTTACGTATACTCGTACGTATAAAAATGAGCGACCCAGAATGTCTGCGCAAACATTAAACATATAGCAGTTTTAAACATATTACAATAATATGGCACTTGTTGCCTATTATAATTGCGATCCTTATTCTCAGGTTTAAAATAATAAGGACTTAATTTTAGACAATTTATTAAGTATTCACGTACATAGGTGTCTACACTTAGATCCTATAAGTATACAATACATTACATCCTGTACATTAGTAATTTGTTTAAAAAAATTAGCTAGTTTAAGTAATCTATGATATGAGATGCATTTTTACTAATAAATACAAGTATGTAACCCTATCTATAAACACCTTTCCTTTCTTTTGATCACACCGTCGGCGTCGCTTACCAACAGGCGAGATGGGCAAATCCGAACTTCTAACTAAAAGCTGCAAATAATCTGCAAGCAATTTTTTGTATTGTGTTTTGATATATGTCGACGGTAATTGTAGAACTGTGCTACTTAGCTTATTTTTCCGCTTCTGGATATGGTGCCTTTGAAATAACCGGGCCCAACGATACAAGAGAATTTAAAATTTAAAAAAATATGTAGGTATGAACTGCTCGATTAACGCCTTAAAATTGTTAATTTGGGACACATAAATATAGACACATTAAAAAAATATGCAAAACTACCTAAAACACCTAGCAATAATAATTATATACATAATAAGAAAACTTTTTAAATAGGTACATTTGCATGAAACGTTATCTTTTACAATAACAAAAAAAATATATGACAAAAACAGGTATTTTTTATTCACACTTAATAAGTACATTGAAATGATATTGCACTGGACTTTGTATAGAAGACTAGAAGAGGGTAAGTACAAGATATTTACTTAGACAACAAGATTACTTGCTACTCTATCCTACCTACCTGACGTAGTCATCATTGGCCATAGAGCGTACACTACTGGAGGCCTATTCCTTTATAGAGGCATAGATTAAGTATAACTTAATCTATGATAGAGGGATGTAGCCATAATCCCCACGCTTGGCAGGCGGCTTGGGGATCGCAGAATGCTTATCGCCGTTTGCCGAGAAGACGCTGCTGCCCGTCATCCGGTGGTTCTGGATGCAGTTTAAGGACATACCCATGTCCCTGACATAGTAAAAACAAGGAAATAAGAGATGCAATAGAACCCCGTATAACTAGTCTCCCGTTTGAGTGTTTGGCTGGTTACACGATAGAAGTGAACAAGTGTCTCTCCGATCCCCGACTTTAGTACCTGCCCAGTAAACCAATAATAGAAGCGCGGGAGGGTTGAAAAAAATATGTTTTTGTTGTGCTTTAAAATTATGCGCAATTATAAATTGATTTCGCCAGATTAAATTTCTGCAATATCAGCCATATATTTTTTTCTAAGTGTCTGCTATTATGGCCGGGATACACGAGCCTAGTTTTTCAAGTCAGTATAGCACGATAGTGTTAGTAAGCTAGCAGCTTTGGCTTCGTGTAAATGAAGTATTAAGTCTGTTTTTTTAATACCCTTTTGACTAGGTAACCAACTAATTAGTACAACTATGTCGAATCTCAATATTGTTAAGCACCATCCTCAACTCTACCGTAGTACTATGATATAACATGTGGCACTAAAGTCGAGAGAGCAAGAGAGCGAGAAAATATTAAAATTTGTCTGTGATTATGTGTGTGTAGCAATGAGGGCTACCGCGTTTAAATAGAGGCGGTAATGTAGAGTGAGGTCGCCAATCTACGAAATCTCATACTGTCACTGTTTATTTGCCGGCTTTTGTACAGGTTTAATATGAATATTTTGCAACGAGTCTTTATCACGGGCTTAATTATGAATGTTTGCAATACTCGAGGTTCGGTTCAATTAATATCAGTGAATTAAAAACGGAGGAACGAGAAACGGAAAAAGAGGTGCAAAGTTAAGTGGGCTGAAAGAACAGCCATTTCAGAGGTTGGTATGTGATATGTCCCTGGTTTTTAAACGTCAATAACAGCTTTAATCAGGTCTACTTTAGGACCTTACCCGCCAGTAGCGCCAACTAGTGAGCATAAAACCGGTAGCCCTCATTACAATGCAAATCATTATGTATGGAGCAAGGGAATCCGATTTAAACTGAAAATAAAATCTTTGACTGCTGGCTGGATTGTTATTTGCTAGAACCTGGCTTTTAAGCCTTATATTTTTTGCGATATTACAACAGTAAGTATTCATTACGATGCTTTATGTACCTACCTAGGTACATTTACGTAAATCGCAATAGGTCAAGCTACAACAACATGTCTTATTACTTACACAACAACGTATAATAGCAAGAACAGGAAGTATTTTATACCTATAATTTGTGGTACAGTGTAACTCGAGAGTACAAAGGAAAAAGTCGTTTACTTGTCAAAGTCATCATCAAACAGAACATGTTTTATGTCTTCATAATATGAATATACAAGTAATTATAATTTGTTACTTACAAATTACATTATATACATCGAGTACAAAATCAGATAACACTAGAGAAAAGTACATACATTATATTACTAAACTAACAATCGATTATAACAGAAAAATGCCAGTCCGTTAATGGTCCGACACTGCCTTGACCAGATAAAAATAGATAGGTTGATATACCTACCTAATCTTATAAGAGTTTTTGGTAATTATTAACGTAAACAGGACAAGCCGTTTATTACTTACTAGAAATACAATAGCTAGATGACGCCATGTTTGGATTACTAATTTTATTACAAGTAATTTGACTGAATTCGAATTTAGGTATATCAAATGAAATTAGGCTTTAGATTACCTACGTCACAAAGCCTGCGTTCAGAAAAGTTTGTGGGTATGTTGATAGGTGTGATTTGCATAGACAAAAGAGCGTCATCATCATCATCAATAGGTTCCCGCTAGGTAAACGTGTTCCATCCTGGCAAACCTATTCTAATTTTAAAAAGAAATAGGTAACCTAAATATTAAAAGAAAGAAATTAATTTATTCTGTAACAAAACATAAGTCAAAAATAATGATTTAAGGTAAATTATCATCGATTACTCTACAGGGTTACACGGAAGGATAGTACAAAGCCAAAAGGAGAATATTGTACTCACTCAGTAAACAATTTGTTACGATGTAGCCAAAAACATATTTAAAAAAATAATATATATATATAACTCTACTATAATTATAAAGTTAAATGTACTTGGCTTATATAATATAACTAAAGATTAATTTATAGATACCGCTCGTGTCATTATTGCATGTTGTCGGTGCCTGTAATTGTATCAGCATCTTGTTTCTTATGGTATGTTGGTGGTATAAATAAATAAATATACCCCGAAATCAGAGTCCGTCCCATAGTTGGTTCACAATGCATAATTAGCCTTTTTTTATTTGTCCACTGCTGGACCTAAGCTTACCCTCGACGGGCGAATGTGCCATATCCACGACGCTTGCCCAGTTGTGGGTTTGTAGATTCACATACGCCATTGAATTTCTTATCTAGACGTACGCAGGTGTCCTTGCGATGTTTTCCTTCACCGAAAAGACAGTGGCATGAGTATCCGTACATAAACTCCAAAGAGCTCATTGGTACGAGCCTGGGTTTAAACCAGCGAGCTCAAGATTCAAGTCAACACGGACAAGGTACACAATGATGACACAATGACCTCTTTTCGGCATAGAACGGTAGTAACCTTTCCGCGCAACCCCATTTTCCGTTTCCCATTTTTGTTTGCGCTGCTGTGGTTACGATATAAATTGATTAGTTGGGTACAACATAATTATCGCTTTGTAATTCCAAGATTCTTTCTTGGCGCCGGATCTACTCGTAGATCCAGATTAGAATCCTAGTATTTTTTAAATATAATAGTTATTCACTCATGCTAAGACTGAATCAGCATTGACATCACTTTTAGGTAGCAGGTTAACCTGGGAAGGGCGATTGGGCATTTTTTTTTATTTGAAGGGCAGATGAGAATTATTGGCCTACATTTTACTTCGAAAGCTCGGTGAATTAACAAACCCCATTGAATTTCGAACATTATGCAAGTTTTCCCACAATGTGTTCTTTCAGTGATATTTTTTTAATACGTACATAAATTCCGAAGAACATCAGTACTGGCCCGGGGTCGAACCTACAACCTCGAAAATGTAAGTCGTGTTTGCTCCCAGGTACTCGTAGGTTCCACAAATAATTCCTTTACGTTTTGCAGCGTATGCTGAAACTAGAGCGGAGATGCAATCCTTGACACCTTTCAACCTCGCCCAAAAAATGATCAAGTCTATGCTCAACCCCCTGTTTTTTATCTTCAACTAGCCTGGAGGGGCCATCGTTTAGGGCTCTAAGCCTGCTTAGATCTGCCTTTTAGACTGCTTTCGTACCCGATAATGGGACCTGAGGCAAACAAAAAATATTACTTTGTAGGTACTTTCCGAGGAAAATCGAGTGATAAAGAAATCACCTCTGCCTTATTTCTAAGATAAAGGGACACATGCCGTATCCAAATTCGTCTCTGTTTCGCGCCAACTCAAAAAATCTTACAAACAATTAATTTCATAGCATACACGTGTTGGCATAAACGCTTTAGTCTTTAGGCAGGGCACTATCGCTTTTCCCTCTTGAGTAGACTCTATACGCGTGTTTGGACCCCAGCATTCTGTCTAGGAGGCTGTGTTTGTTCCGCCGCCGGAGGGTCAGGACTTCCCTCACCAGCTCGTGGAACACCTCTCCCACCTGGTTGACTTGCTCCGCTGCCGCTACCTCGGCAAAATTACATTCGAAGTCCTTGGCTAGGATCTCGCCTTCATCTGGACTCACCTGGAATGATAATCGTGTTATGATATTATAATTCCGAAAATGTTTAATGCACACCTAAGTGATGACATTTTGACCTGAAACGTGGTCTTTAACTGCTGGCCTTTTTGAAAAACTCAAAGTCACACAACGAGTAGCAGAGAGAGCTAGGCTCCCAGTTTCTTTGCGTGATAAAATCCGAAACATAGATAATCGCCGAAGAACCAAAGTTACTAACATAATTAACTGTTATAATCAGTTCGTCGCATTACGAAAACACTGTTATGAATGATTTACTTGCTCTATTAAGCGGTGAGGTAAGTACGACCAACGAAGATCTGCTAGAGACCTGCCCGACCCTTTTTTCCTACCTTCGGCAAAATTATAAAAAAATAAATGCTTTTAATACAAACTCTTAACCTTGGGACCCTTGAAATGTAAACATTAACGAGTTCAAGGGTAGGTTTAACATTTCGTCCGACAGAAAAGATACGTGGTCACTGGCGAGTTTCCAAAACATGCGAGCGCTTGTCTCCAAACTAATTGTTACTGATATTTAAAACCGCTTTAATAGCCACCGATTATTGCTGTTGTGGCTTTTAACGGCTGTGGGAGTTAGAAAAAAGTTACATTAAAATTCTAATGGACACTACTTTGTAGCCCTGACCCTGCCAGTCAAGGTCAATCTGCTTTGATCTGATTTGGTGAACGTCAACTATATCCAGAAAGCCATCTTAAACTGCACCGTTACTAGGCACGTCAAACGCAACCTTATTCCGAATTTAAATAAAATCACTTAACTTGATTTTTGATTGTAGACTAAGTAGTACTATCTGGTATTAGTAGTATAATTTATTGTATCATTTGTCAAATCGACTATAAGACGTGTAAAGACTGACCTGTCTCAGATGAACCATGTCCGCCTTGTTGCCGACCAGAGCGAGTGGAACGTCTGGCTGGAGGCTCTGCTTTGCACGCCGGACGTAATTGAATGAATCTCGGTCCGTAATAGAGTAGACCAGGAACAATGCGTCTGCCCATTGGGCAACGTCGCTCGCTGGGAGATCGTTCATGCTCTGAAAACACACAGAAGCAAATTAGTTTTGATGTTAGATGATTAGTTAGATGAATGAATTTTTCCTTAGTTTTTTTTTTCTATTTTATGGTTGGCTTCATTGTAATGTTTGTAATTTGTTTCTGTTCACTACCAAAAAATATCATCGCAATAAGCATATTATTATCAGAGGTTCTCCTGTATATGTATTTGATTTGTAGTTTCGATAGTGTAGTTGAATATGTGACTATTTCGCTACCTATACAATCTTAAAGTGCACACACACTTTACTATCCACACTTACTATTATTATGCTATATAAACTTGAATAATAGTATATAGTTCAACATTTTCAAGAACTTTACACTCCTCCGCTCTATTTTTTTGCTAAATATTAATATCCTTACAAACCTTGGGACAGGTATCCAGGATCTCGAAGAGTATCGGCTCTCCATCTAGCAACGCTTCGTGCTTATACTTGCTATCTGAAACAAATATATAGATATACATAATTACACATACAACTAAGAAAATAAATTCCTTACAACGATAGTTTATTGCCATAATAATGCCAAAAACACGAAACACTACAATTAAAAACAAAACAGACAGACAGACGGACAACGAAGTGATCCTATAAGGCTCCTCTTTTCCTTATGTAAGGAACCCTAAAAATAGAAACACGTAATAAAACAAAATAAAGATTAGGTTTTTAGCTTTAGAAAATAACTTGCTGTGTACAAGTAAATGGTTTTACTATTTGTGTCCTGCGTATTCACTTGCTATCCTACGGGAACTACGTATATTTTTGCTGGAATAAAAAGTGTACATTTTAATCCAGAGTATAAACTACCCACGCACGCCGTAGTGGCCTCATGGCAACGCTAGACTAGGAATCATATGATCGTGGATTCAAATCCCGCGCCCGTGCCAATTACCTCTTTGGTTTTATTATGAAAACTGACGTGGTTTTGACACATTTTTGTTTTATTCATACGGGAATACTCACGTTTAATTAAATCGGATACTCCGACTATAGTTTCGATCACATCCGGTGACCTTTAGTCCGGTTTCCGGTATAGTCGGAGTATCCGATTTAATTAAACGTGAGTATTCCCGTATGAATAAAACAAAAATACCTCTTTGGTGTTTTTTTTATTGACTCACAAAAGAGCTGACTCTCAACAAAACAACACATCGAAAATAAAATTTAATATGTGCACAAATATCGAAATTATTAACATTTTAGTTTCATGTTAGACAGGGAGGGCACTATACTAGTAAATGATGTCAAAGTTCACGATTCCAAACAAATTCTAACCAAGCATGTGTTTTGCTAGAAAGGGACCGATAACTCCCTCCCAAATACTTTGAATGCTTATACTTCAGGACTTTACTTCAATTCCGCCGATTTCAATATTTTTTTCGATGTAAGCATCAGATTCAGTTAAACACTCCACCCACATATTCTATTATTTTTTAATAATCAAACACATGTATATTCCCTATTATTACAGCTATAAGCGATTATAAAGGTATTAATAAAATAATACCTAACTAATCGTATTGAAAGTTACCTTGCTGATGGTCATATTCGCCGATGTATCGTTTCGTCAGGAAGCGGACCGTCAGCGCTGTGGACAGATAAAATAAACCATTATAATTTATGCCGCTTATATCGGCCGTAACACACTCTAAATAAACACGTATCCCAACGCAAGAGGCAGAAATAAAACGATGTTTTTCAACAAATAATCGGGAGAGATAACCTTCGCGCCTCAAATATGATACAGTCGGCGACAGGTAGCAAAACATTTGTATTATACTTAACAGTTGTGTCTAAACAAATGATTTACTCTTCACTCGTAGGGTAAATAAATAAATAAATATTGGAGGAGATTTTGCACACAGCGCCATCTAGTCCCATACTAAGGAATAGAGTGACGGAAAACTTTGTTTTTTTTTTGTTAATTCAAATGTATGCTACGAACTTTGGTCTACGAAGCCCATACGAGTGTCACAGGTTGTAGGTTGCTACAAGTTTGTGCTACGAAGGATAGCTACGAAATTCGTAGCAAGGTCAATGTAAATGCACAAGAGGCATGTCTAGCTTAGTACATAAAATATATAATGCTAAGTTTTTTTTGTATTGATACTTCATTTAGCATCAATAGAATACTGGTCAAGTGCGTATTTAGGGTTTCGCACTACGCGAGATTTCTGTACTGAATTGTATTAAATGTATTTCTGTTCTGTTTTCACACACACACACATTAACAGCCGGAAGACGTCCACCGCTGGACGAAGGCCTCTCCCTTAAAGGGAGGTGTTGCTATAATCCCCATGTTTGGCAGGGTGGGCAGGCGAGATTTTATCAATTTTTTTTTTTAAGTCTACCATTATAACATATATTTCTTTAAAATGTCTAGTTATTCTCACCTATCTAATACTATAAGAATCTCTGACTGACAGACAACGCACAGCCTAAACCGCAAGTCGTAGTCAAGGTGTTAGAATGTACTAAGAAATAATTTTTCGAAATTCACCCCTAAGGGTGAAACGAGAAAACTTTTGTATGAAAGTCCTTTGTTTTTGAGCTTTTGGTCGTGAAAATTTGTGTTTGAATATTATAATTTTTCTTAAAAAATTGCTGTTTTCAATATTTTTTTGACTTAAGAGAGTGTAATGGGGGATGAAATGTTGAATGGAAAGTTCTTTGTTTTTGAAGTTAAAGAGCTGAAAATTTGTATTTGGGTAGTATACAGATTACTAATGTCACGGCGTTCGGGTGACCGATGTGCAGTGGACACGCGGCTATAGTAATCTGTGTACCGCTACTTCGGCGACGTCATCTCGTTCTCGTTGACGGCGGCTGTGTACAAACGGCCTAACGCTGTGAGTAAGGTGACCACTGTGTTAAAATATAGAAATAATAAACAGCTTTTACTATAAATTTGGCTGATCCTTACTAATGTAGCGAAGATGGCAAAGTTGGCAAACGGTCGTCGACAGCGCATATTTGCCATTATTACTCCCACGCCTACTTGGCGTACGATATTTTTAACCGACCGCTGTCGAACTGATTATGATTTCATTTAGGATAATATTTATTTCAGACAGAGAAAATCATAATGCTTTTTTAAAGCTGTCATCTAGATATATAAAAGGCTCTGTCCTGACATATTGATTGACTGACTGACAGACAACGCACAGCCCAAACCGCTGGTCGGACAGACTTGAAATTTGAAAGGTGTATTCGTCTTGATGCGTAGGGGTGTACTAAGAAAGGATTTTTCAAAATTAGACCCCTACGGGGGGGAAACTTTTGTAAGAAAGTCCTTTGTTTTTGGACTTTTAGTCATGAAAATGTGGATATCGTTAGTTCATTTAAAATAAAAAATGCTGGTTTCAATATTTTTTTTAACAAGGCCGATTTAAGGGGGGATGGAATGTTGTATGGAAAGTTCTTTGTTTTTGTAGTTATAGTGATGAAAATTGACATTTGGGTAGTTCATTCAAGGGGAAGGGGGAGTTGGGTTAGGCGGTGTGTGTAACAAAATTGCTCGGGATGATTTAAAGTGGTGAATTTTGGGAGCGGGCCGAATTTCTTCCGTACGCGGACGAAGTTGCGGGCGACCTCTACTTTTCTATAAGTAACCAAGTATGTCCTAAAACCTGGACCTGTAAGCATTCTGTGATCTCCAAGCCGCCTGCCAGCCGTGGGGATTATGGCAGCCCCTCCCTAATAAGGGGGAGGCCCTCGTCCAGCAGTGGACGTCTTTCGGCCGATAATGTAACCAAGTAATAACATTGGATCTCACAGTTAAAGATTTTAATTAAGAATGGCAGTGTCTAAACATGTTTCAAATTAAAAACTTAATATTTATTGGTTTTAAGCTATGTCTAACTGAGTGACAAGGTGAGTATTGACTCGTGTGATGGTAAGCGCCATACTTACCAATCGCTGTTCAGTAGGTACCACTCTTTGAGAAAGCCAAATTAAAATTATTGATTCTGCGGGCCTTCAACCTCATTAAATAGACTTCAACATTACGGAACCCTGTAAAACATTGCGCAAGTCATCGTGAGATATAAGGCGTACGTGTATACTGATTTACGCTTAGTGAAACTATCTTGGAAATATTATGATAATCCGGAATATATAAGTAACTGCACACTATGTTACTTGAACTGTTTGGCATTTCAGTATGGGATGAGGTTATAATTAGCAATGCTACCAGATAAATTACTGGGCATGAAGATATTTGACATCGAATATTTCAGCGTGACGAACGCAGTGCGGCGCAGGATTTTGTTTGCAAGTCTACAATTCTAGCACTGGTTCTATGGGCAGGCGTGATGCTTACTACCGGGCGAACATCTTCCTCGTCTTGTCACTTGAAAAAAATAAAGAAAAAGATAGTTGCTCACGATGACTCGGAAAAAAAATCTTATCTACACCACAGAAAAGGCACAGAGAGGTGTTTTTAACTAAGTCGATTGAAACAATCAGAATTATTAGGCACCTATACCGAAATATTGTTATATGTCAAACACGGAAAACACGCATTATTTTTAAAACCTACACATTACAAACAGCATACTGATTAACATCATTGTTAAAAAAAATATTTTATTAGCCATCTGGTTCCCATAGTACATGATTTGTAAGCTTTGTTAAGTTTGGGGCTAGATAGCGGTGTGTGAAATTTTAACCATATTTTTTTTTTACTGACTTAATTCAAATTCAAATTCAAATAATTTATTTTCAGACTTAGTCCATAATAAGATTCATACTAAAACATTATATCAATAAATTCAAGAAAATAAAATACAATAATAATCAATAAAACTTGGACATTCTATTTTATAATTATTGACAATGAACTCTGCGGAGTTCAGCTTTATTTCTATTTTGACTCTGTGATATATTTACTTAATAATTAATATTAATATATATTACGGTAAATATTCCGTAATTATTTACGGTAGTTATTACCTAAATTATATATTCATAGAACTGCATTAAATAACTGTGACAGTTAAAAAATAAAATTAGTTATAAATATAGTAAAAAAAAAACAAAAAAATAATAATAATATCGGTACAAATGTCAGACAAAATAAAATGTCAGAATAAAAATGAAATGTCAGTGAGTCAAGAAGTTAAGGGCAGCCTTCAGGTTTATAATATTTTTCGAAACATCAATAAAAATCGTGTAACGTGTAGTTGTATATTGTTACGGAATACGTCCAATGAGCATCCGACAGCAACATTATGCGTTTTGTCTTCTCAGGGACACTAGACATGAGTGCGCGAGTGTGAGATAAAACGTATTGTGACAAAAATAGACTTTCCTATTACACTTTCGTTAATCGTTGAATAACGTTGTAAGAATTTGTGTAACTATAGGTACGGCACGCGCCAACTTGCCGTCAACATTCTGGCATTCTGATCAAGTTTTGCATTTCTCCCGTTTAATATCTGCTACAAACACTCTATTACTGAACGTTTTGGTAATAACATTTGGTGTTACTCACGCAGTAGTCAGTAAATATAATAATAGCACTAGCTTTTTCTTACGTCTTAGCCCGTGTAGTGTGACAAAACAAAACAAAGCCCGTGCCACGAATGTTATTCAGAATTCTATTGTTGAAAGATTTTTGACATTGATAGACTAAAAACTAGCCACAACCTTTTGTCTAAGTAAAAAATAATGTTTTGTATTAAGACAGATAACGATATTAACAACCACAAGTTACCATGATAGTAGGTACCTGCAAATTCTTCGGACTTATTTTAATAAATATCTGAGGTACAACTCCAAGAGCGAAGCGAACGCGAATAGTTTAAGGTTTTTATTTTGGTGTGGCACTGGAAGAAATACTACAAAACGATGTCCACTGATTATTTGCCGCCTTAGGAAACTTGCCGCCCTAGGAAACTTGCCACCCGGAATGCTGTTTGCGTGACTCATCGTGTCTACGTGATCCTTATAATATTAAAGTATATTATAGGATTTTGTGTTCGTGATGGCTAAATTAGACGTCAAACTTGAGGCAGTCTCCACGAATCTATAATTGTGAACATTTCAGCCACAATTTATAAGCGATTGGCACGCTGCGATTGTAAATTCTATTTCGGTTAATGTTGATTGCACGTATCATTGATTGCCTCGGTAGGTAGGACAACTTACGGTAGATTATTGTGTATATGATGTATTATGTGTAGCGAGTTAGTATTCGTAGCAGTATTAGTTTATGTAGCGAGAGTCCGATTTATTATTTGAATTAAAGTAATTCCAGAGTTAGTATTCTTTATATATTTATTCTGTGGTAATTCAATCTAAAATTAAATCTTGCAACAGAATTATCAAAGTGATCATTTAATTTGAAACATTAAACGACTTAAGGATTTTAAAACTCTTTTATGATTAGGAAGTCTCTATTAACAAATTAACAAACTTGTGAAGTGCCATTGAATGTTAATTTTAGTTTCATGGTTACAGCGAAAATTCGTAATGTAGCGGATCTTTTGCCGGCTAGTGTTAGATATGTAGGTACCTACAACGTACCGCCGAATTTTTGGGTCTCCTTTTGGAGGATCTAGGTCTCTAATCGAAGGGTCTCACCGTAACATATATGTTAGATGTGGTGGTAGAGTCCGCCTGGGGAAGTACCACACCTTTGCCAGTTATTCAACCGCCAATCAATAGTGTTTAAGCATTATTGTATTTCAGTTTGAAGGGCAATATTACCAGAGATTTTACTGGGCAAGTGGGCATGAAAGGTTGCCTGGAAGAGATTGCTTTTAGCAATAAGGCCGCCACTTGTTCCAATATTTAAGTTTATTACATTATTTCTGTGTAATTCTTGGTGTGAACAATAAAGAGTTAATCAATCAATCAATCAATCATGAAGAGATTAAACTTCTAATATCTCAGGGTGACGAGCGCATTGCAGTGCGGTGCAGGATTTTGTCCGCAAGTTCATAGACATAGACATAGACATAGACAATCATTTATTTATGGCAAAGAATAAATAAACACTGGTAACAATAATACAACAGTAAAAGTAAATAAAAATGTTAAGTGGTTCATTTACTTCTGCCACAAATCGGACCCAACTCAGCATGGTACCGGTTGCAAGCAACCAGCGCTGGTCTTCCGTTAGGCCCGGCAGGTGACGTCACGCACGCTTGTATTTGCGGTCGGCACACTATGTAATTGACGTACGGCAGTATGCCAATTAAGGAAACATCAGACGTACAATGAAGTAAATAAAATTATTAGCAAGCTAATAAACTGACACTACAAATAACAAAAACAAAACCGTAGTAACACATACAACTAATTTTTTTTTACTTATGTTCAAAGCATTATTCAGCATGGTAACACTTAACACTATAATGCATTAGCTGCAGACTACCCACAAGGAAAATTATAGATCGCGATAAGAAAAACACTGAAACTAAAACTGCACAATAATTGAAATAAAACAGTGAAGTTGAACAGACATACACAGTTGATAGTGGTGAGTGAAATTGAATAATAACAGTGAAAAAAATTTTGTATTCAAACATGACGGAAAAAAAAAAAAAAAAAAAAAGGCTATTATACATGAGTAAGTAGATACTAATAACTAATAGATATAATATAATTATAATAGAGGAAGGTATGAACGACATAATGTAAACACGTTAAATAACACTAGTGTCATTTCTCATAGATTCTTCGCCCTTTTGATGAACGTGAAGTACTTTTTTTAGCTTAAGTTTAAAACCTTGAATACTTTGCAGGTTCCTTATTGGCGGTGGAATATTGTTCCAGCACTTAGTCGCAGCGTAACGGAAGCTACCACGAAACGCGGCAGAACCGTGCCGCTCCGTCATGAGCTGCGTCGAGCATTGGCGATTAGGGTAGTGACCAGACTTCCAGGACAACTTGTCGTACAGGTAACTCGGAGTTTTGTACTTAATGATGCCAAACAACTCTGGCACTGCTATACTTTTTTGGGCAGGTGCATGTGACGCTTCATCATCAGCCCGGAGACGTCCACTGCTGAACGAAGGCCTCCCCCTTAGACCGCCACACTGTACGAAAACCTGCCATTTGCATCCACCGGTTGCCCGCGACTTTTACAATGTCGTCGGTCCTCCTAGGCCTTCCTACGTCTTCCGGTTCGCGGTCGCCACTCAAGAACCTTTCTTCCCCATCGGTTGTCAGTGACGCTTACCACCAGGCAAAGATCTCGCGCGTATCTTCAATCCATTCAAGTAAAAAGCTTGGCAGAAAATAGGGGCACCATCGCTAATACCTACTTCTAAATACTAGCGAATGTGTTGAAAAGAGATTGGATGAGTCATCATTGGCATGATTAGATAACACACAGTATCGACAGCAAACAAAAAAAAACAGTTTTTTGGCAATCTATAAAAAATGGCGCCAATTTACATGCAACACTTATCTTATTTTACCTGGCAACATTGAACGAGCCATAAGCAGTAATGAAGTTAACAATTCAATTTTACAGAGAATTAGCTCTATTTAAAGCTCCGGCCTCACAGGATGTTTACTAAACATTTATAGGTTCGCTTTAAGTAATCGGAAACATATGGCAAGTATTGAATAATTTCAAGACCTATTACCATTGGCTTTAGGCATATCATTAACGCATTCATATGGTTGAAAATAATGACTAGATACTTTAGGTGACCATACGGTCGAAAATCCGTTCGGTCGAGGATGATAAACACACCTATCCTGATATTTCAGGAAGTAACTGGCTCTCAAGCAAGTTTATTCCGTGGTACTAGTACTAGGTGCTAGGTCATTTGCTGTTTATAATTAAAATTAGGTACTATAATATTTTATGAAGTCAGTACCATAAAAAAACAATCGTTTTAATTAATTATTTTTTTGAATATTTTATGAAACTATGCTTAGGAGTGGGTGAAAATGGATAATGATGATATTATGAAAGATTAGCATAATATTGAATAATATAATAATAACAACTTGGGTATGTATGTTCCGTTTACAAAATATAAATAGTTTGTTCTATATAGTAATAACGGGCAACGTGTTTGACTTTTTAGGTAGGCATTTATTTCATCACTTCTTCTGCCTTGTGATGCAATGGGTAATACGATCATCACCATCATAGCCCGTAGACATCCACTGGTGAACGAAGGCCTCCCCTTTAGACCGCCAAACTGTACGACACCCTGCCATTTGCATCCACCGGTTGCTCGCGACTTTTACAATCTCGTCGGTCCACCTAGGAGGAGGCCTACCTAGGAGGAGGCCTACCTACTGTGCTGTGCGGTGTTAAGTAGCTTAGGACACCACAGAACATTTTTAGAAAATCGTATGTCAATCCATTTATCTTCCTTACTCCAAACCCTCAAGCATTAACCAGTATAAGCTGACCCTCAGACCTTAGGGGCTCGGTATGTTCAGGGGTTCAAGTGGACTTATATATTTTTTCATAAATTGCGTCATCACTTCTATATTCCTAGGCCGATTTTAATAAAACATAGCCTATGTGAAGCGCCGGACTTCATAGATCATATTTCAAGAAACTGCATTTAAATACGGCCGTAGTTTCTGAGTTTATCCCGGACAGACAGACAGACAGAAAGACAGACTTGTATTTTTGGGTTCTGTTGCTCTCATACACTCCTAAAAAAATAGATTTTTCTATGAACATAGTAATCGCCTCGTTACAGTTTTATTATATGTATAGATAGGTAAACGTTGATTAGCGTCGGAATAGTTCTCGCCTTTTGTCTTCCTTTCTTTCAAATTTGTAACTTAGCTGATAATAATAAAACACCGATAGCTGCTCCGAACAACTCCACGTTTATTAATAAGACCCTAACAGTCTTATTTTATTTGCGAATACAATCCGGCGCAGCACCGTACTGCGCTCGTCACCCCGAGATATTAGATGTTAAATCTCATCATATACCTATATACCCAGTAATTTATCTGGTAACATTGCCCTTCATACCGAAATAATGCATGCACACTACTGCCTAGCGTTTCAATAACTGGTGTATGTAGTTTACACTCTGTATCACTCGTAGGTTATTTTTGACTCTTATTAAATTAAAACTTATGAACGATAATAAATGAAACCGCGGGGCGCTGCGATGTTCGAACATAAATGCAAAACTAACAGAAAGCTCAAATCCCATCATAAAAAGGCGAATGAATCGCGCGTGGGATTTTATTGTTAGTCTAATAATAATTTAAAATAGTTAAGTATAGTTTTCATATTGTAGTAACGCGGAAGAACGTTTCTTGGCCGGATGGTAATAGCAGGAATATCTGGACAAGACTAGCTCAGTACAGGAAGAGATCACGCGCAAGAAGAGAGACTTATCACTTACAGTGGTCGGAGAAAAGTTAAAATAATAAAGCTATGTTTGTCCAGACAACCTGCACCTATAATTTACCTTACACAGAAACAAATGATGAAAAATTAAATTAGCCCTCCCAGTACCCAACCTAGAAATGTACAAAGCCAGTCCAGAATACCGATGTGTCAGAATTTACAATAAAATACCAGATAGCCTTAAAAGTATTGAAAACGATAATTCTTTAAAAAATAAACTAAAAGCTAAAGTCATAGAAAAATCATATTATACCGGGTGTTAGTTTGAACACAGTTATCCTTCTAGGATATCATTGTACTCATAATTATGAACAACTTTTACTGTGTGGCCAACCAGGAAATCACAAAAAAAACAGCTGTTCCATTCATTTTGTCCAAGATCGAAGAACCTCCCGGATAGTAGATTGTGACGTCGTCAATGTACACGATTCCAAACAAATTCAATACTAGCACGTGTTTTGCTAGAAAGGGACAGATGGCTCCCTCCCGAATACTTTGACCGCTTATATTCAGAACTTTACCAGTCGATATTTTTCAATTATTTTTTCGATGTTAACATCAGATTCAGTTAAAACGCTCCACGCTCCATAATTGAAACTCGTGCATATTCCTCACACCCTCATTCTTCTAACTAAAGTATTTGATTTTATGCCGGGTAGTGGCCGATTACGACAGCACATGTCTAGTTCAGATCTTCCGCCGTAAACATGTTCCTGTGAATTCCTTCGATAACACGCTATTGTTTGGGACGTCAGTCGATATTACTCTATTTAGGAACTATGAATGGATTACATTATCGATAATTCGACTGCCATAAAGCTCAGTCGGTAGCATGTCTGCCTTTAGAGCTGTAAGGCGTGGGTTAGATCACCATCCAGGGCAAGCATTTTTGTGACGAACTTAGTTTGTTTTATGTTTGTTCTGTAGTGTGTCTGGGTGTAGCATGTATTATAATTAAGTATTTACAAAATCGATCCTCAAGCCTTCTTGCTAGCGTGGGGATTATGACAACCCCTCCCTATTTAGGGGGAGGCTTTCGTCCAGCAGTGGACGTCTTTTGTATGTTGATGATGATGACTTACAAAAGCAAAATAAAGTATAAAGTATTCTATCAGCTATCTGGTTCCCATAACACCTACAAGCTTTGCTTAGTTTGGGGCTAGAAGGCGCTGTGTAAAATGTCCAATACCTACTGGTTACTGATACTCTAAGGTCCAAGGATTATTATTAATATTATATTATAGATTATTTTTAATAATTGAAGCTCATTCATATATTATAACTCCCTATTCTGGTACTGCTACTGGTACGGGCAGGCGTGACGCTTACTACCAGGCCAAGGACTCGGTCTGATAGTCACTTGAAAGCATTAAAAATAATCTTTATGACTGTACACTGAGATGTTACAAATTATAAAGTTTTAACAATCTGACCATTTTGAACGTTCAATCCTATAAATAATATATTAAAAACTAGCTGTATGACCACGCATTGCTGTGGAGCATAATATTATTATATTTGTGTTACAATAAAATATAGCCCATAGCACTCAACTTGAGTGACCCAAGTATATTTATCTTTCTGTTGGCGCAAGGTTTGTGTAAATCGGATCAGTAGTTGAGATACTTAGTTCTGAAGTTTACCTCGAACAGACATACCTACAACTCACAACCTCCACGTTTACCTCTACATAATATGATTGTTTTTTTTTCTACTATCATGTGACGAGATGAGCAAGACGTTCGCTAGGTGGTAAGTGTCACGCCTGCCAATAACAGTAGCAGTGCCAGAATTGTCAACTTGCGAACACAATCCTGCGCCGCACTGCACTGCGCTCGTCAGCCTGAGATATTGGATGTAAAATCTCTTCACACACAGTAATTTATCTGGTAACATTGCCCTTCAAACCGGAACACAGTAATGCTTGCAACTACTGCTTGGCGGTCGAGTAACTGGCAAAGGTGTGATTGTAGATAAACGATTAAAAATACAACAAACAGCATTAATCTTAAATAAAAAGCATAGGTAAATCAATCACTGCCTCGTTCTCCACAAAAAATGTTATAATGATGCTCTTGTACGGTACTTCAAACTTTTGACGTACAATAAACGAAATACTTTGTGATCTTTGCTGCAAACTCATTTATTTTATAATGCAGCTTGTGGATGCAGATAGATATAAAAAATACAATCCGACATATTACGTGAATTAACCCAATTTCCAATATTAAAACGTGGGTAATGAGAGTATACATCGTAAATCGCGTGGAACGAGCTTTTAAAGCAAGTGACGAATCTTCTGAAGTATCAACTGTGAAAATCTTTCTCAGTGAGACGTTCGAAGAAGTGAAATTTAGTTTTTATTGAAGCTGTTTGATGTTTGGCGAAGATTGGCGTGTAAGAGTAATTTAATAGAAATACGCTTTAAAATAAAGAACAACCGACTTCAACTTCGAATACCTGGATGACATTTTCATATTTAGTCATTTTGATTTAAAAACCAAACTATTGAACCAAAAAAAAAAATAAGACCACCTTTGAAATATTACCTACCAAGCAAAATAAGAATCATCAAAATCAGTTCATAATTGGCGGAGTAATCGAGTAACTTACATAGAAAAAAAAATAGAACATACAGTCGAAATGAGAACCTCCTTTTTTGAAGTTGGTTGAAAAGTAAATTTAATTAGTAAATTAATTTAATTAGTCCTTGCGATACGAGGGCACAACAATGATTTTAATATCAGTTAGTAAGTAGAAGTGAGATTCATTAAATTTGGAGATATGTTTTGCTACCATTTCGCCTGCTATGGTGATAAGCGACGATGTGGCCGAGTATGGAACACGTCATATTTTGTTAAAGGAAAACGGAATTGCCACCCTGGGCCATCTCCATTCCATAAATGAGTACAGTTATAATAGTGTTAATTAAGAAAAAAAAAAATGTCTGTAAGGTACCTATTTATAATATTGGCCCGTGTTTTTTAAGTAATTCCTGTTGCCTGAAATATATGATTTATTTATTTATAATAAGTACAAAAAGAAAGGTTTTGGTATGTTAATAAATAATTTAAACTCCTTAATGCGTGTGTACCTACAAGTATTGCGGCGCGTTTTGATTCAGTTTTTCTACACCGATATACCCAATTTTATTGAACACGGAAGAAAGATTTTAATCCGTAAACCAAAGAAATGGCTTCATTATTCCATTAGCAGTTTCTAAACACGAAGCTCGTGAACACGCACCAAAGCTTTCAGTACCCTGTTTATTAATCAACAGCTAGCCGACCGACAGTGATAGGCGCAATTTTCACGAGCAATAAATACTTGCTCAGTATAGATTAGATAGATTTGTTTACCACTACACGTACCACATAAAAAACCTTTTTTCATGATTAAATGAATCAACGTTTGACAATACAATGAAACGTGACGATGAGTAAACTACAATATAGCTACGTAGGTACTAAATAGTACTGATATGCTTGATTTATGTGGAAACGACCAAACTTTGAACCTACGTGCTCTGTTCGTCCACTCGACCTTTACCACTGGCCATCTTTGCTTATAATATATTATGCCAACATTTTACGTTACTCAAGGCTGAGTTTATATAAATAAGCATTCTATCTGGAACTATCATTACGGCTATCGGGCTATTTCACAGTGTACAATCAGCGCCATAATAAATGAGACAGATAAGTAATTGTTCTTGAAAATTGGATTCTCCGGATAAAAGTCTATTCTATCATCATCATCATCAGCTGGAAACGTCCATTGCTGAACGAAGGCCTCCCCTAAGACCGCCACACCGTAAGACAACCTGCCACTTGCATCCACCAGTTGCCCGCGACTTTTACAATGTCATCGGTCCATCTAGTGGGACGTCTACCTACGCTGCGTCTTCCACTCAAGAACCTTTCTTCCCCATCAAAGTCAAAGTTCAAAGTTCAAAGTCTATTCTATAAAGTTGGAAGGACTACTCTTTTGCTTTTATTGAAGTAAGTACAACAATTTACAGATCGTATTAGGCCTTTTCTGTAAGTTCTAAGATATATCCATCTGTTTGTGTGTTACCATCGCGATCGAATAGACAAGCCGGTCTTTATGGAATTTAGCAAGGGAAATGTGAAAACATACATTGATGTTTCTGCCTGTGAGCTACATATATTTCAAACAAGAGGAAGGTGCTTATTTTGATATGTTCCTCCCAACCCCCCTAGAATGAACTACCCAAATATAAATTTTCATCACTATAACTTAAAAACAAAGAACTTTCCATACAGCATCCCACCCCCCTTTCCCCCCTTAAATCACCCCGTCAAAATATATTGAAAACAAATTTTTTTATTTTAATTTAATTATCCAAATCCTAATTTTCGGGACTAAAAGTCCAAAAACAAAGAACTTTCATACAAAAGTTTCCACACTTTCCTTAGGGGTCCAATTTCGAAAAATCTTTTCTTAGTACACCCCTACATCAAGACGAATACACCCTCTAAATTTCAAGTCTGTTCGACCAGCGGTTTAGGGTGTGCGTTGTCTGTCAGTCATTAAATCAGTCAGTCAGTCAGATAAAGATTCTTATAGTATTAGATTTTATTACGAGCTTTGCAATATCCGCGTTTTTCCTTACAAGCCTAGTATTTTATTTCAATGTGCCAACAGGTTTGCATCGACATTTTTTATGCTCATCTAATAAAAGCCTACATTTGCTGTTTTTTGAGCTGGGTATGTCCTAAAACTGCATCCAGAACTACCGGAGGACGGGCAACAGCGTCCTCTCAACTGAGAAGACGCTGTTGCCCTTGCTCATAGTGGTGAGCATTCTGCGATCCCCAAGCCGCCTGCCCAGTGTGGGGATTAAGGCAACCCCTCCCTATAAAGGCCTTCGCCCAGCAGTGGACGTCTTCTGGCTGATGCGTTGCAGTTTTTTTGTTAATCGCAAATAGATCTTATTACAACCAAAATTAAAAGCTTTTTTTTGTTTTTTTCATACAATCCAGAGTGTTTTTGTGCCCGAATGTGCCGACTGCCCGACGCCCGAATCTACATCAAGGGATCAGTGCGTAATGCAGGCCACTTGACTCAGATACCGAGATATCTATATGTTATGTCCGTGACCTGCTGCAACGGACAACTCTACTCGTAGGTAAGGTACATTATTAGATGCACCATGTGGTTCTTACGCGGAGTGTCATAATATTATTCGCATTCTTGGAATAAAAAGTAATTTATTTCATCCTCCATCTATGCTCGCCGTTTTCGTTTCAACAGCCGATACTACACTTTACGGAGTAGGGGTTTCGTTTTTCTGTAGTTACTGGTGATTAGTAAAAATATTTTTAAAAAATGGCATGAAATCAAAATAATCAGAGGTTTTTTTTTTGTGGTATTTTTGGTTATTTGTATTTGAGTGCCTAATGCCACTCACTAATAAAACAGTTTCATTATAGGTACAAATTTCCCTTACTTGTGCCAATGCCAAATCATCAAGATACCTTTATCAATGCCTCTTTATAATCGTTTCGGCCGCGTACGAAACCGAAGTTTCGTAACTTGTACAAAACATAATAATGTTTTCGGCGATACCAGATCCGTACTAAGCCCTTTTTTACTTGCATGAAACCGTAGTTTAAAACTAGGAAAATATTTATGGCAAAAAGTGATTACGAGGTCGGGAGCTCTCGCTGCTCTATGATAGGTAATATCAAAGAGTGGATTATCCAGTTTTATGTAAAGATATAACCAGTCAGATAAAACCACAAGACACAATGTTTAATGGGTATAGGTAGGAGCAATAGATAATTGCGAGAGCTTACAAAAGACTCGGCTGTTGAAATACTCTTTGTCGGTATGTACTTACTCGTATCATTCCTGAATGAGAAACGATGAATGCCTTCGGAAAGGAAACATGCCTTTAAACGGTACCTATCTTAGCTTAGCCGACAACAACCATTGGCGCCCAATGTTTTTTTTTATCTGTGCATATAAATAGCAAAAAATTCTACACCTACGTCGTGTTTTTAATTTGCTTTTAGGTTTTTATATTTAGTTAAAAAGCTTCTAATCTTTGCGTACGTTTCTTGTTGGCGGGCTCTAGCCGACTCTACCAGCTTTCCCAAAGAAAATCCTGTTCCTTTAATTTTCTGTCCTTTAAAAACTGTTGTAGAGTTTTGTAAGATATAATCCTGAAGTTATTGTACTGGAAATTGAATGCCTGTTTCCAATTAAGAATGGTAGAAATGTCTAAGCACAATTGGGTGAGCAAATTTTTTGGTTATTTTATAGATAATGCATTTTTGTCCGCATGTTTTCACTGAACATGTATTGAAATTTTGTATGCGGGAAGTTATTGAGGACGTATTTGTACATTACTGCAACATTTTAACGTGATCATGTCAGTTAATCAATTCAGTTACCCCACAATTCGTAACAGTGTAGCGTATCAATGAGTCGAGAAAACATTCATAAAGAATCACCAACGTTTGACGTTAGTCAAGATGGGTGACCGCAAGTGGTATTAACACAGATACATTATTATATCATCTCTATGCTTTATGCTAAACTTGCAACAAAAACTCAATGGCCGTAAAAATTTTCAATTGACGACTGTTTCACTAAACTAAATGATTTTAGAAGCGAAATGTGAACTTAAACCCTTGACGAGTTTCTCAACGACAAAATACTACCATAAATACCTACTAGTATAATACGCTTTAAAAAAAATACAATCAACTTCAACTTCGAATACCTGGATGACATCTTCATATTTTGTAGTAATTTTGATTTAAAAACCAAACTACTGAACCGATTTCGATAAATTTATACGAAATCACCTCTGAAGTATTACCTACCAAACAAAAAAAGAATCATCAAATTCAGTTCACAAAAAATGTTAGGTACTTCTGGGATTAAGATTTTGTACTTCAGTTAAATATAATATTTAAAATGTGGTATTCGTCGGGAATATAATTAATTACGTTAATAAACTAATACCACGAGTTTTTGCTATTGGAAGGGAATAGATCCTTCAGATCTGCGTGTAGCTACATATGTTGCAATAAATGATTTAGTATTGAATCAAATAACAATAATTATTATGAATTTAACAGGAATAACTCAAGCATTTTATTTAGTGTATTAAAATGGTAGGTACCAAACATTATGTGCATCGCTGATTTTAACCTAATAATTTGTGAAATATAATTCCGAGTTATAACAAAATATAAGATGTAGTTTGGGTACTCATCAAGTATCGAAGACTCATTAATACATCATTTATAGCAGTAGCAGTCACATTAAATACAATTGAAATAAAAATTGTAATAAAAATTAAAATTATAAATAAATGTCAATTCAATTGTATTATTTGATAGATGTAGTTTACAGAGAGCCAGCTTGTTTACAATTTGTATTTCGCATTGCATACAATCGCTGTGCATTTACACGCAGAGCCTCTGCAGAATGTTGTAAAGATGTCATGAACCGCATTATACAAGGCACTTTTGAGTACGCTGTCGACCTAATTACGTGCTCCGAGATTCTGTTAATAAATGGAGATAATTGCCTGCTAGAGAATACAGGGATAAACGACTCACAGAGACAATGAATGAACTAATAACAAGACAATGTTTGTCGTAACTCAGCTCAACAAGTGTTTTAGATTTTGCGGAATTCTCGGCGAAAGCTCCCGGAGCTCGGCCAAAAACTCGAGTAACATTTCTCAAAGACAAATATTCGTTTCAAAAGCTCTGCGCAAACAGGAATATGTGTTAGAACGTTTCGCGAATATTTTACGAATTCCCGCAAATATATGCATGACGATATCGGAATATCCTGTTAGATTGATGCGATGATAAATTCCTGTTTTTATTGCTTATTGAATGCGTGCGCTTTTTAGCACGCCTCAAAATATTCATTTCTTTGAGATCAGACTCGTAGTTCATCAACTTTATTTTAGTGAAGGTGCTACTGAAATTGATGTCTCTACAGTGCGTAGGAACAAATATTTTTAAATGTCTAAAAACATAACCGGCTAGTAATGATTCACATTTTAATACCCAAGGAAATATTTCTGTTGAACTTGTAGGTAACCTACGTCATAGGCATCACTGTTATTCACACAGAAATAAAGACGATAAACTACAAGAGTTCTCCAAATAACATAACAAACGGAACGATATTCTACTTAGCGGGTAAGCAGCACACCCTGTAACCGGAAAAGTTTGCGGAAATTCGAACACTCAGTTTTAGCGCCGTTAAAGCATGGTCCACGTACCGCTTTTACCGACGGAAGGCGCGCCGACCACTGCTACTTTGACTTCGGAGAGCGAAGACTTCTTGCGTCGAATGCCGCGGCTGGTCATGTTTCCGCGTGTATGGCACCGCAGCGCGAGGCGTCCGAATGTTGCCGGAGCGACGCTTCAGCGTGTACTCGGAACAAAGCCCCCGCGCCCGCGCGCGCGCTAAAAATACTTGAAGCGACAGTTCTGACATCGGCCGCCGTGTTAATGGGTCAAGATCTGGCCAAGATCAGAGTCGTGCAAATAGGCATGTTTACGTCGCAAGCTTCCTGACCGCGACACCACGTGTTTATGGCGACAGGCCAATACCCGTTTCGGGCATTCCGACTATCTTTCATGATCCAGCGTTAAATCGTGCGGAATTGATCGCGCGGTTATACTTTTAATGGTCACTTCGTCACTGGAAGTAGTACTCGGAGATCGTTAGGCATGTGCCTAGGAATAAGCGTCTAGCAAAATAAAATCTCCGTGGTCTAGGATTTAAGGCTCGAAAAACTGTTAACGGATGGGGAAGCTAAGTTTAGTGGCGACCACGACCGGATGACGCAGCGTAGGTAGGCCCACAGAAAAGCGAAAGCTCTACTTCTTAGGAAAAAATACTGTCAATAAATGTTAAGGTCTAGTGCGAGTTTGTAAGTTTAAAGCAATTGTACGGAAAACCACTATCGCCAGTTTCACACTTATTCGTACTGTCATTTTGTAACAAATTAAAATTGATCTAATTACGATGCAATGTGGTTTGGTTAGAGATGGAGAGAGCTATGCTCGGAGTTACTTTGCGCGATAAAATCCGGAACGAAGATATTCGCCAAAGAACCAATGTCACCGACATAGCTCGCAAGGTTTGCAAGTTGAAGTGGCAATGGGCAGGCCACATCGCTCGAAGAACGGATAATCGATGGGGAAGAGGTTCTTAAGTGGCGACCGCGAACCGGAAGACGCAGCGTATATAGGAAGGCCTCCCACTAGGTGGACCGAAGACATTGTAAAAGTTGCGGGCTACCGGTGGATCAAATGGCAGGTTGTCGTACAGTGTGGCGGTCTAAGGGGGAGGCCTTCGTTCAGCAGTGGACGTCTCCGGGCTGATGATGATGATGATATGGTTTGGTTTCCTACACGTCTATTTAAATTGTCTTTTTGAGTATTCTCAGTCTAAAAACATGTATATTGGTAGAATTGTCACATAAGCGCATTTGCACTTATTGGCAGCTAGCGCGGCCCGACATTTTTCCGTTCTATTCACTTCTCGTTTCAGTGGGTAGACAACCCATTAGTAGTCCCACAACATTATACAATTCGCGGTGGATACAAAAGAATGGTTGTCGAACAGTGTGGCGTTACAAGGGGAGGCCTTCGTTCAGCGGTGGCCGTTTTATAGCTAATGATGGAACATCAACCAATATTTTGCTTACGCCACAGACTACAACAAAGTTAAAATTGGCCAAGGGGCCCAGACACAAGCACCTAACTGTTATGACTACCTTCATACCTGTTAGGTAGTTGTGTCTCGGCCCCTTTCGAGGACCCCTTTTATTTAGAACTCGCCTGTAGGTATGATAAAACCACGCCTAGTTTGTCACACTGTCAGTCATCCCTGATGCCCTGGACCATATATTATAATTGAGCCTTGAACACGGCATTGTCACTAGGTTCCTCGGGTGGCGCCTAAAAAATCTATAGAGAAGGCGCGGCAGCATACGAGCAACTCGTATATAACAGCACATTATTAATTATTATTTTATCAGACTAGTCGAAGAATATAATAATGTTATCGGCATGAACGCATAATTGTATTTGTTCCTATGAACTCACAGATTTACTACAAGTGCTATAATTCCTGCAAGTAATTTAATTCAGTGCTTAATTTAGCTTAAAAAGTTGGGTTCATCGTAAAATGCCCACGCTCGCAAAACGTCCCGTTCTGTCTCGGATAAGAGTGATGAAATCGCTTTTTATGTGATTTTATTATGTATTTTACCTTAATGTTATAAAGTTTGAACGCCTGTTTAGGTATTCTAAGCCCAAACGGAAAGGCTTCCACTCGGTACTTCTCTATCCGTCTCCGTTATTCTTGTCGTGATGCAGGAGATGATGAGAGTAGTTTTCGAACGCGACTCGATTGGGTTCAGAATACAGGTGCAGCAGGGGCATTAACAACTCAATAGTAAATGAAAAAAAAATGATATACGCGGCACGGTGTATAAATCAGATAAGCAGGGGTATTAACAACTCAATCGGAATGGTTTCCGCTCGGATCCACATTCTCCGTCTCTGTCATCTTGAACGTATAGACTGGGACGGATAATATGGATTCGAACGGAAACCATTCCGATTGAGTTGTGAATACACCTGCTTATCTGATTTACACACGGTGCCGTTTATTCTTATAAATCTTTATTTTTATTCTAATAAATACATAATAAATGCTATACGATGCATAATCCAGTGCGCTGGAGTATGCATCGTATATGATATTTTAAAATAAAAAAAGTTTAAAAAAGGGCAGCACTATGTACACTGTGCTACAGAACTGACAATAAATGACTAATATTGTACTTAACTAACGCATTATGCGCGCTTGTAAGGATAGTTGTACATGGTAAAAAAAAAAAAATGCGAATGTAACGTTTATAGAATGTTAAATTTTGCGGCTAAACAAAAAGATGTATCGTTTTTATCTCCGGTATATCGTTGGCCACTACAGATTTTTTTCTCTTCTCAGTCTTTAAAAGTTTAGGCTGGCTAGCTGGACGTTTCTTACTCTTATTTTGATGGGCAGCGCATTAATTTTGATTTAAAGCTATAGTAAAAGTAAGTACTTATGCCCTAAAACTGCATCCAAAACCACCGGAGGACGGGCAGCAGCGTCCTCTCGGTTAACGGTGATCATTCTGCGATCCCCGAGCCGTCTATCAAGCGTCTGGATGATGGCAGCCTCTCCTTATTAAGGGGGCGCCCTCGTCCAGTATTGGACGTCTTCTGGCTGTTGATGAGAGTAAAAGTATCCTGATATTCCTTCTCCTCATTTTAAGGCGATAGGTTGCTGCGTGTGGCGCTTGTCAGTGTTGTAGTCGCTGTCTCGACAACGGCTGGCTCTCCTGGCGCTCCGCCAACCACTTATCTCCAAGCATTAATTAACGCGTTCTCTGATAGACGTTATGACTTGTGATATTTGCATGACGTCACTGTGCCTTTCAGAATAACGCACTCTGCATGACCGCTAGTAAGTACTAGATACGGGTTGGTAAGCCGATTGCGAAAAAAAAACAGTTGCACTTATAAACGTAATTGATTTTGAAATTAGGGCGAGTCACCGGAGGTGAAGCGAAGAAAAACTGGTTTGCTACAACAAATGTTTTAGGTATTTACAACACATTTGCTCAAAAAATTCATTTAAGAAGTCTGTAACTGTTCTGTGTTCGAAAGTTAAACATTACGCACAATACAACGGAGCGTGCGGAAAAGCCTTTACCGCACACTCCCTTGTATAGCGCCGTGCGTAAACTTTACGGTATTTTTTTAATTTCCTTAATAATAATTTAAGAACTCCACAAAAGAGTATCACATTACGAGAATAAATAAGCTGAATGATCGAACCTCCTTGGAAGCGCTTTTGCTCAATACGTTTGTCTTACTAAACTATATTAAACAGAAAATGTAAAGAAATAAATTCTCACCACTACATAATTTTTTTTTCGAATTTTCGCCACGCGCACTTAGCGCCATTTGTTAATTCGCGCAATTTCATCTTACCTCCTAGGAGGATTATTGCGTCGCACGTTAGCATTTGCCAAAGTCAAGTATATATTTGTATCAAGTTTTTGTTAATTTTCAAGTCTAAGTCACAGTCAAGTCCAGTCATGCCCTAGTAAAGTCGTGGCAACTTTACTACAAGCTTTTTGCAGTTTTGGAAGAAACAAAAAAGAAAGAAGATTTTTTTCTTCTTTCGGATAGGATAGGAGCATTAGGGCATCGCACTTTGTGCATTTGCCATTGTTTAGTTGCGTCTTTCCGACCGATATTTATAAACAAAATAATAAATTCTGTTTCATTATCTGTGGTAGGTACTTCTGTTATCTGTTTTCTTGCAAATGTGTTGTAAAACGTTGTATGGCACTCGTGCGGTATTGGTTTTTACAAACTCGTGATTATGGTAAGCCCTCGACTTCGTCTCGGGGTTACATTCGTTTACTCGTTTGTAAAAACCAACTTACCGCACTAGTATCATAAATAACTATTACTATTAAATAACGGTCTTACAAAAAATTCAACAACTCACTTTAAGATATTGTCTAAAGAATGTGCTAATTTGTTACACGATAAGATGTACTTTACTTGATCATATAAAATCCTGAAAACAGTCTAAAATTTAAGTCTGAAACGAGTTATTTAATAATATAATTTCTAACTTTGCTTAAGTTTTTTATATGGATATATTTTTCTTTAAGTACTAGAGAGAACCTGCAAAATTTAAGTTTTCAACTGAACTCGTATATTTATTAAAATTTATCTCCAAAATTTAAACGTTGTCCTGCAGATTTACGGCATACCGCGCTCGCCTCAAATTGGTAACAAAAATTAGATAGTAGTGTTATATTATCCTTGACAGTACATAGGTATCGAACTGAAAGTATATAGCGCGTGACCTTGCAGTAGAATATAATGCCGATTTATAATTTCGTAAATTTAAAATGGTCGTCCATAAACATCCGGGTGCCGTATATATCTGTATACTACATTGAAGCAAATGTAACATTTTATTTTCAAAGAATCCGTAATAATCATAAATCTTGGCAAGATTAAAACCAAACCAAAGTGACGCAATTTTAATGCGTGTTGTAAATCAATCAAGAGCGCATTGAAATGTAATTTTGAACCGGATGTGACCGGATATGTCTTGTATAAAAATGACTCAGCTGGGCATAATTTTATATACAAAACATAAGACATCTTTACACTGGAGATGTTTTCTGGTATAAACAGATAAATGCATTTTGCTGTATGTTTGCATTAGTATATTAGAGTCGTAGTATTTCCACGTAGAAGGTACTATTATTTCTTCTGTGGTATTTCCGTAAATAACCTTCGTCATCAGCCATAAAACGTCCACTGCTGGACGAAGGCCTCCCTCTTAATAGAGGGGTGTTGCCATAAGCCCCACGTTTGGCAGTGGTTTCGGCTGCTGCCCGTCCTCCGGTGATTCAGTTTTAGGACATACCCAGGTCAAAAAATAACCTTGGTAAGTTCGTAATATATATATATATATATAATACAAAATTGCGTTAAATGACGTTTGATCATTTGCAATGATGTTAAGACCCTTGTAGACTCACGTTTAATGTACGTCGGCTTAGGCCATCACTTTCACAAGTTCATCCAACAAATACCTTTTACTGCCTTAACCTCAGTAAATATAGATTCCTATAATATTTATAAGCATAGATCTAGTAAAAAAGGGAAATGAGGTACGCTGTAATGCCAAGCAAACATAATTGGACTAAAACACAACACAACTATTAAAAAAATGTACTAACTAAAAATGTAGTTTTAATGTATTCCTGAGTGAGAAATAATTCCGTGGAATTTGTTTTTGGTTTTTGGACGGTTTGTGCGTCTTTTGAAAACACAGGAAGGTATTGTTTCTGCTTATTTAGATAGGTCTACGATAATTGAATCTAACGTTATACACAAGCGCCTGTTTGATTGTGACTAAGGTAAATTAGGTCCGTGGACCTAATTTGTGCGTCCACGTCAAAGCGCGCGTCCCTCATCTCCCCTTTTTTTTACTAGATCTATGAACATAAGAAATAAATTAACAACTTGTTTATTCATGTTTTTATGTTTATTCATTAATTAATATGTTATTGTTCTACACATTGCTTCACCGATATTTCACTATAACTAAACGAATAAAACTTTGGCCTATTTACACCAAGACCAGCAGCGCGAGTACCTTTCTTTACGTCGCTAATTTGTCGTGTCGATAGCAATTTATTTGACGAATCTGATAAAATACCGATTTTTATTGATCGAAATGTCTTTATCGATCTTTAAGAACGGCACTTGCGCTACAGGATTGTATTAGACAGTAATAATAACATAAATATTGGATATCGTAAATTATGAATAAGAACTCAAATAAAGGTATCACAACCGTAACAACTAAATTCTTACACTTGACCATTGTCACTTTAATTTTTATATACCTATTTTTTCATTAAGAAATACGCTTCATATCCATCAACACTGGCGTGTCGTTTTGTAACTCGACCTACACAGACTATAGTGACGGATTTGATATGGGTGCTTACTTAAAAACAGTGCTTAAAGTTAAAATGATGTTAGATAATATTGCGCAATTCACTTTTGTATAGCGTCAAAGCAGCAGCGATTTTAATTAATACCCTAATCTGTCTGTGATCTATATGTGAGAAATCTTTACTAAAAATCTGCATGACCCAACCAATAAAGCCATTAGTTGGAAGATAAAAAACTAATACCTCCTTGCTTCGCGCCACTTTCCAGCAGGCCTGCATGCGCACCGCGAGAAAATTTTCTCGATTCTACAAAACAGGACAAGGCTACGAATCTGTATAAGTTTGTCTCGTTTTCGCACGACATAAAGACACGACAATAATTTCTCGCGGTCTTATCAGCAGGGCTAACATGCGCATGTTAGCCCTGCTGATAAGACCAGCGACAATGATAAAATAAATGGACGGGAAATAGGCGCACGAATTTTGAAGACTATATGTTGAGCGCCGGCTCTCCTCTCGCGTCAGTCATTCTCCGTCTTTGCGACATGCGAGCCGTACGACACGACAATACAAACTTATAAAAAACAGTAATTAGATTCGCTATCTCTTTCTTCTGGCAAATGTAATATGCATAATTATAGCTAGGTACGATTGATTGTGTTGACTTGTTAATTTTGAACGATTTGCAAGCGCTGGGCCCGTCCATTTCATTATCACTGTCGCTGGATAAGACCACATTTATAGGCTTTAATTATTTTGAGTCATTAATTTTGATACGAAACACGACTAGATTAACTCAAAAAAATTTGGCAAGGCTCGAAAGGTTGTTGGTCTGATACAGAGCATAAGGCTCCCTTAATAAGTTCTAGATGAGTTGGTCCAATATTATATAGTTTTATAAGGAGAATAGACCATTTTAAACGGGGGTGTTAGTATGTACTTGAGACGAGTGTGTTTGTAAAAGTACTTGCCGTTGAAATAGTTGAGTGCTAATCCACCATAATTATTAAACGACATTTTTTTCAATCCACCTTTTAAAAATCTTCAATATTTTTTCAAAGAAAAGAAAGACGCTTTATTAAAACATTGTATGCAAGGGCGGATTCAGGGGTGGGGCACAAGGGCACGTGCACCCAAATGGTTTAAATATAACAAACTGGGAGATTCATAAGATACCGCTTTATTAACATTTGTTTCTTTTTGCATAATAAACATGTAATTTAATATTATTTAATCTTTATTAAAAGTTTTTTTTATTATTATTCTTGTATGTATGGCATTGAAAAATAAAATCGATCCCAAAGACAGCATGGCCCACGTGGCCCTCCTAGAAATAAATCCTGGCTCCGCCCTTGATTATATTGCACGACATACACACTAAACATTATTCCTAATTATTATAATATTTATTGATAGTTTATCAAATAAGTACTAACTTTTTGAATAAGTTAGTCTCAAATAAGATCTGCTAGTCTCAGTTTTATTATGAGCCAGTAAATTCGAGATTAAAATTAAGTATTAAATGTTGAAACGATGGTCATAATGCGCAGTCAGTACAAACAACAACATAACAAAACAAACGTTTACGGAAAGAAGTACGCGCGTCAATCAAGTAGCGAGCTAACTCAAGGTGTATTTTTGTGTCTAAACTATTTAAACATGAACAACCCTTTGAACCACACTTCAATATTAAGAATGCAGAATTTGGTTCAAAAGACTAAACTAAACCGACAGCACTACCAAGTATTTGTCTTTTTCATTTCAGTCTTTAGACACGCAGAAAACACAATTTTCGATCCTGCCAAGTTTATTTTAAGAGTCGGAACAAAAAAACGTAGCATTATAGATTGATTCAAACTAAATGGCGGCTGTGAAGTGCGCTGCAAGCGAGACTTTGCGAGTGTGCGCACACCGCACGCCTCATATTTGCTACTGCGCAGCGTCTCGCGCCTAACTTCACAGCCGCCATTAAGGAATCAGCCTGTACCCACCCATACCTGTCATATAACTATAATGGAAACGTTAAAATATAAAAAAATAAATAAAATAAAAAGGTTTAGATTTTTTGAGATGACTATTTACTAATATAAGTTATATAATAGTAAATACCATAGCTTTACCATAGGTTATTACCCAGTATCTTTTTTATACAATTTTGTTAAACCAGAACATAATAAAAAAAATACTGGACTATTTTGATTTCACGTTATGACCTTGTAAATGCGAAAATAGTTCTTGTTTGTCCGGTACTTTATAAAGCGTAGACACTATAGTAATCATATCCGCTTATTAATGCAAGGCAGTGGTTTATAGGGCAACTGTAGAATGCTTCATTTCTTTTGGTGTGTACAATAAAGAGTTACAACCCGGTCACAATATCTGTGCACCTGACTTCGTGACGTCATATAGGCGGTCTGGGTACGGTGTGAAAAAAAGTTTTTTTCGTGAAATGTGGAGGTAAAAAAAAATTACTAACCTTTTCAAATCAATTTATTATTGATGAAGGGTTTGTTATTAAAAAACAATAATAACAAAAATAACAATATAGCGAGGTGCACAGATATTCTGACCGGGTTGTAATCTATCTATCTATCTAATGCTTTCGCTCCCAGAACAATGTGGAAAATTATAAAAGTATGTAAGTAAAACCTTGTAAAATAGTAGGACGCAGCCGGTTTGATAAGATAATATAACAGAATGTGGCAAACAGTAAGCGTGCAGGTCGGTCAAATTTGGGCAGAACCAAGCTGTATGGAAATCAGCCTTCGGGACGACCTTAAATACATTTTAAAAATCATTTACTTAGACTATTTATCATACAATAGTTTTTACAAACGACGTCGCGCCGCCGCATGGACTAAAGAAAACAGGTATAAAGAATAGTTGCAATGCTCGAAAAGTTATCAAAGTCTTAGTTTATAAATCAATACAATGGAATGAAATAAACCTATGACTGCTGAAGATCCTTGCTTGACACTAAAAAGTTTATTCAATAATCAACTAAAATTAGAAAGAAAAAAAATAACAGTTACCTACTAGAATTGTTTCACATTGTTACAATATGATTATGAAATTATAAGGCATATAACGTTACAATATCATTTGAAAAGTGTTGAAGCCATTTTGAGACATTTATTTTCAACGGAATAAGGAAAATTATGGATCAAGGCCAGCCATAAAACAATAAAAAGAATCAGCAGCAAATAGAAAGACTAAATGCCATCAACTGTAATTTTAAGATCTAGCTTACCATAGCCATCAGAACCGAGCAATATAGCTAGCCTACTAGGACCAGCATTGCCAGGCTACTATCACGAGCTAGTGTGGCCAGTTTAGTCACGCCAGCGTACCTAGCCTAATAGAACTAGCCTAGTTACACTAGCATAGCAGTGCTAGCACGCGCGATAGCGTCACCAAGTTAACCAGTCTAGTCAAGTTGCTGGCTAGCGGAGTTACACTGGCATGGTCAGCCGAGTTACGTTGGCATGGTCAGCCGAGTTACACTGACATGGTAAACCGAGTTACGTTGACATGGTAAGCCGAGTTACGTTGACATGGTAAGCCGAGTTACGTTGGCACGGTCAACCGAGTTACACTGGCATGGTTAGCCTAGTTACACTAGCGGGGCTAACCTACTAGCTCTAGCAGGACTAGCGAAGTTGCACTAACATTTAGCTAAGTGCTAGTACTAATGTTACGCTAGTGTGACTCGGTAAGCTAGTCCAGTCACACGTAGCAGCCTATTAGTGTCAGCGGGCTAGCTGAGTTACACAAAAATGGTGTAACTCAGCTAGCCCTTGTCAGAGGCTTTTGGAGGGCACATTAACTCTGAAACTAGGGCTGGCCACTCAGCCTATACGAACTCTCTTTTTTTTATAAGAATGGTTAGCCTAGACACACTAGGTAGTAGCCTAATAACACTAGCTTAGTTACCCTAGTAACACTACTACTACCCTAATCAGAGTCATAGTTAGTCTCGTGCATTAGTGGTTGTAGGTCTTCTCGCTTCCTTTCGTTCCGGTTTGATATTCGATTGTTGCCTTCTAAAACTCCTATGTCTGACAATCTGTAAAAGAAATGACCAAGCGTGAACATCGTACTATCGCGAAGACATAGACTACAGTCTAGAAATGACGCTCTTAAGTAGTATCAAAAGGGCTAACAATGAGACCGTTTTTACACAACGCATGTTGTTCAAACATTTACCGACACTACAATTGCAAACAAATATGGCGAATAGACATGTAATGACAAGCCAGATATTCAGTATTGCCACAGTCAGTTTTACATTACTTATACAGCTACTCTAAGTTACACGCACTTCTACTATAAGTTACAAGCACAGCTACTATAAGTTATACGCACGACTACTATAAGCTACAAGCACAGGTGGTATAAGTTACACGCACAGCACAGCTACTATAAGTTACACGCACGGCTACTATAAGTTACAAGCACAGCTACTATAAATTACACGCACAGCTACTATAAATTACACGCACGGCTACTATAAGTTACAAGCACAGCTACTATAAATTACACGCACAGCTACTATAAATTACACGCACGGCTACTATAAATTACACGCACGGCTACTATAAGTTACAAGCACAGCAACTACACTACACGCACAGCTACTATAAGTTACACGATCACGATACTTACACTTGCGACTCCTCGTCGTCCGTGCTCGTGGGCGTAAAGTATGGATTGGCCGCCGCCGGACGGAACTTATAGCCGGTCATCACGAAGAACAACAGTGTTGCCAACTCGCGAAACAACTCATCTAACCACGCATATTGGAACGGCACTAGGATCTGAAATATTTAGAATCATTATTTATACATGTTATAGTTATGCTTTAGCACGTGTATATTTTATTTCGAGCCGTGACTGTCCCTCCAGAGCAAAGGCTTCCCTACCCTGTTTCCACTTTTAAAAACCTTGAAATTGCGAAATAAAATTCAAAGTCAATTAACTTTTTCTATGGAACAGCTGATTTTTTTTTCGCGATTTCGTCGTTGGCCCTATAGTTCACAAAAGTTGTTCATAATGATGAGTACATACATACCTTTCAGTATTGTTGACCCTTTTTTTTACACATTGTATAAGATAAGACTAAAAAACTGACATTACTCCTCTTGATTCTTAAACAGTATCGAAGCTAATTAACTTACCGTCTTATGCACAAAACACTAAAACCTATTTTAACCCTATATTATTTAAGTGTTTTGTCTTCTTTTTCAAACTCATTTCGTAATTCGAAAGAAACTTGACAAACACTTTTTAACTAAAATTTGTTTAAAATAGGTTTTTAGTGTTTTATGCATAATACTGTTAATAGTAGATTGTATTTTTTTCTGTTGTTCTTCGGTATGTTTTAAATTTTTTTGGAAAAATGAACTATTCTTATCCTTAAACTATTCTTATTCTTTACCAAGGGAGCAAACTTATATTAATTTTGTACTATCAAGTGACGAGACGAGCAAGACGTTCGCCTGGTGGTAAGCGTCACGCCTGCCACTAACAGTGGCAGTGCCACTAACAGTGGCAGTGCCACTAACAGTGGCAGTGCCACTGCGCACTGCACTACGCTCGTCACCCTGAGATATTAGATGTTAAATCTCAGCATACCCAGTAATTTCTCTGGTAACATTGCCCTTCAAACCGGAACACAGTAATGCTTGCACACTACTGCTTGGCGGTTGAATAACTAGCAAAGGTGTGGTACTTCCCCAGGCGGACTCTGCAGTTGAGTTCTACCACTACAAAACTATATTGAACATATAACTGTCTGACTATTACCTTGAGTATGGATACGATGAATCTTGTGAAGTATATGTAGCACACGACCATAACGTAGAAGTGTCGGAATAGTTTCAACTTGCGAAGGTTGATCGCTGCCTTGCCGTCTGTGCTAGAAGCGTCTTGCAGGTGCCGTATCGACCTAGCACGGAAATAAATATCACTAAACAGGATTGTGGCATTTCACATTGGTCCCACGTGGTTTAAAATAAAATAAATCATTTCCTATTATGTAGTAGATTGTGTAATCTACTACAAGAGTGTTGGCGACGATACTTTTTTATACGTTATTTCAATTTTAGTTTTATTCTTTAAAAAATTTAAAAAACAATAGCTAAATAACACTGGTTTGCACATTTATAATCGCTAAAAAAAATTTTTACTACTTAATTATATCATAATTTCTTCGTTATTAAATTGCTATCGGCCTTTATGTGTTATTACATGTTTTGGGATATAGTTTAGTTCGTAACTGTTATCTTTATTGAATTCTCTTTCTTTTAAGACTGTATTCTGTTTTGTGTACCTTAATATATAAAATAAATGAATAATTGATTTTGTTTAGATTTTAGTTTTTCTATGGGTCTCTTTTTTTATATGCGGTGAAGTAAATTCGATTTAACCATTAAAAACCTTAAAAAGGGCTTCTCTTTGTGTAGCTGGTCTTTTACAAAGAGAATAAAGCAGTGTCTTTCGTCACTGGATTAATATTGAATCGAGTTTTCGTGTGATTGGGGATATCCTGACGCCCTATACGGAGTTGGTCCACGACCCGAGTTATAGGCGAGCGTAACTTAGTATTATTCAGTTAGCTGCCGAACGAAACAAGTGAGTCAAAACTATAATCCTTGGTACAGCTGTTTCAGGTGTTTCAAACTCGAACAAGGAAAAGTAATATACCCGATATTATGTTATTGCCGAGAAGAATAATCTACCTTTCACACCTTCTGCGAGACAATAACAAGTAATATTTACATTTAGATTTAAATAAACTGATTCAATTACAAACTAGACGTTCCCAAATACTTTCCTTGAGATTGGAGTAGCACAGCCTCCGCGACTTGCTCTATTTTCGGTGTCGTTTTTTTTTTACCTTTCTCACATCGCCGTCTAATAACCCCAAACTAAGCAAAGCTTGTACTATGGGAACCCGACAACTGATAGAATACTTAAATACTTTTATTAATGTAAATACATACTTATAATACATACAACACCCACCACAGAACAAACATCTATTTTCGTAACAATAATGCTTGATATAAATATCTAGTAATACGTCCCACTGTTTTAAACTATCACAGTTGTTCATTAGAATTCCATGATTATTTACGGGTTTTTATATCGGGAGCTCGTTTCACAACATAATCACGGTAAATATCCAGTAAATAATCATAGAAATCGACCTGGGTATGTCTTGAAACTGCATCCAGACCCACCGGAGGATAGGCAGCAGCGTCCTCTCCGTTAACGGTGGTGAGCATTCTGCAATCCCCAAGCCGCCTGCCGAGCTTGTATTATGGCAACCTCTCCCTATTAAGGGGGAAGCCTTCGCCCAGCTGTGGACGTCTTTCGGCTGTTGATGAATCATAGAAATGTATGTATACTAGTAAAACTGTATTTATAAGTAGTGATCTGCATTCATACCAGACGACAGGGAACAGAATAGCCCCGCAGCACATCAGCTCGACTAGTACGAAGATGTCTCGCCACGCGTTGTACTCTGCAGCGCCCTCTTCACTCTCCGCTAAGATTATTTCCGCCACATTGGCTAGCACCTGGAAAGGACCACAATCGTTTTACAAAGTACCCGAAAAGTCATTTTTGAAAAAAAAATACAACCGACTTCAATTTCGTTTACCTGGATGGCATCTTTATTTCAAATTTCGATAAAATTTGTATGGTTCATCACTGGAATGTGACCAACATAACAAAAAAAATACCTTAAAAATCAATTCATAATCGGCGGAGTAATTGCGTAACATACATAAAAAAACACATTCGAAAAATAAATAAAATTTGATCATTTTTTTTTTCAATATTGTCTACGGCCCTTCCACGTCATGTACGGCCCTGCCAGGACACCGCGGGACCCCTGTTAGGAACCGGTGTATTAGTTTCCAAGAGCATGGCCAGCCAACGGCCCAGGGGTTGGGCAAGTTGGTATATGGATGATGGGATAAGTCTACATTGACGAAAGAACTAATAGCCCAATAGCAGCGCGAAATACTAAACTTGAAATGGAAATAGTGAATTCCCCCAAATTTCGAAGTGCGGGATTTTTTTTAATTTTTTTTTCTTAGTTATTGGCATCGCACGTTGTGCATTCTGCCAGTGTCAAGTTTATGAATTTTCAAGTTTCTTTTACTAAAATTAAGTCAAATATGTCATTAAATCACAGTCAGTCATACGAAATCAGTCATAGTCGAGTCCAAGTCATGCCCTAGTAAAGTTGTGGCGACTTTACTATGAGCTTCTACGGAGTTTTGAAAACAACACGAAAAGACATGTTTCACCACATTATATCACTTGCCCACACTCGTGCATGTAATTCAACACTCAATGAATAAAACACCACCATTTTTAATCATTAATTCGCAAAAAAACACAAGTTTAAGAAAATAATAGAATGCAACGACATGATTTTTCCGTGTTCCCGCCAAAACTCCAGTGCGGGAATTATCGGTCAAGCAAGTCAAGTGAGTGGACTTAGGACTTGGTTGGGGCTCTCAGCTGCCCCTGGCGACGGTTATGTTAGTTTCACTGACCTGCAGCGGGATGACAATCATGAAAAGTTTCTTGTCCCGGTCTGAGAGGATGTGTTTAATGAAGTTCCAGCCGGTTCCGACGAGCACTATCGTCACAAACAGCACTGCGCCTTTTAACCTGGGAACCAAGGCTTTTTGTTATCATGTATTATTAATAATTTACATAATATATTAATATATAAATAAAATTCACATTATTTATAGTATTGATAATATTTTATTGATTAAAATTTCGTGTAATTTTTTTCAGAAACGATTTTTTTTCTATATAGTTACGAGACGAGCGGGATGTTCGTCTGGTGGTAAGCATCACGCCTGAAAATAACAGTAACAATGCCAGAGCTGTGAAATTGCGAACAAAATCCTGCGCCGCTTTTAATTAAAATTAAAGATTTAAAAAAACTGAAATACTGTCATACAATTAGGGGAACAGTAATGTACACGGATTATTGGCCTTACGATACTGGCTGTACCACAGAAAAGCGAAAGCCCTCCTTCTTAGGTAGAACGGCTGTATATAAAAACGCTCGAAATGACATTTTGCAACAGATTAAAATTGATCTAATTACGACGCAATGTGGTTTGGTTTCCTACGCGTCTATTTAAATTGTCTTATTGAGTATTCTCAGTTTAATAACATGTATATCGGTAGAATAGGCTAGATGACTGATGTTTAAATCGTTGAAACCAATTGGTTTGATGAAGAATTTAAGTGAATATAGTATGGTAATTGAAAACATTATTTAAATCGGTTAATAATGTTCTGATATATGAGCGTTTAAAGTTTTTGTTAGAGACAACTCTGTCCCTTTCCCACAAAACAAAAAATGACGTCACGCCTTACTTGTCAGAATATAATTTATATGGCGTCCTGAGAAGTGACGTCACGATTTGCTGTTTCGCCTCTCTGTCTAGCATGATATTAAAATGCTTATAAGTTGCTTATTTTTGATCAGATTTTAATTTTCTTTTTATTAATCAGCTATAATTATGGGCCACATTTGAATAGGACAATTAAAAACAACCAGTCATCTAGCCTATTGTCATTAAGCGCATTTGCACTCAATGCCGGCTAGCGCGGCCCGTCACATTTCCGTTCTATTCACTTCTCTCTTCAGTGGGCAGTACATTATTCTCTTCCTAGTATTATAAAGACGACTTAAGAACTTACAAATGTGTGATGTAATACAGTATCGCCCACGCGGTGACGTGTTCACCCCGCGTCTGTATGAAGTGGTAGTTGATCCCGTGGAAAGCGAGCGACATCGCCTTGAGGTACACCAGAACACACATTATAATGTGTATCCTGTAGACTGGCTGCTTGCTGCCTCGCAAAATGTACGTCCAGAGCACGGCGCAGAAGAAGAACACCATAGACGCCACAGCGTAGAATAAAGGAAGGGGCATCTCGCCAGCAGATAAGAAGTTGTATCCAGCATTGGTTTCGTAGATTTCTACCTAAAAATAAAATCATATTTTTCACAATAATGCAATCGATGAAGTAATAATAAGCTTTTAAAAAAAAATACAACCGACTACTTCAACTTCGAATACCTGGATGACATCTTCATATTTTCTAGTAATTATGATTTAAAAAGCAAACTACTGAACCGATTTCGATAAAATGTATATGGGAACTATTACCTACCAGTTCATAATTGGCGGAGTAATCGCGTAACATACATAAAATTTGTATTTGTATTTCGTATTTTGTATTTGTACATTTCTTTACTTTGAGTTCATCATCGAACCTTTTTAATTAAAGATAGGATAGACAGATGAGCGATGTATAGCTTGACAAAAGCCTTGAAACAGGAGCATTTTAGTCTAAGATCCAATTAACAACGACCTTCAACCACCTGTTTAGTCGAAGAAATTATTTTTGTTATCAAATTGTGTATGTTAGAAAATACATCGGGTGTGGGTTAGCAAAAAAAAAACCTGGCAATGCTATGATTATCAAAAAGATTACAAATGACTTTTTATTTAATATTGCACACATGAGTTTAACGAATAAATTTTATAGCAATCGAAAGTATTAAGCCTATAGAATATGCAAACGTCGAGTTCACAAAACGTCTTTTTTTTCCTGGCGTAACTACTGGGTATAACACCCACTGGGTACTGGGTACATGTATGTAGATACTCGCTATTTTCAATTATTTATTTATTAAATAAATCTTATAAAAATAATATTTCTCTTCTGACACTACTGTGAATATCACAACGGCAAATTCATCCAATCGCCTTCTTCAGACTCAAAAGAGTAGAAAATAATAAACGCGCCTATGTCGTATATTGCCTAAATCCTCGAAATTATGTTGTATGTCTGGATCTGGGTATGTCCTAAAACTGCATCCAGAACCACTAGAGCAGCAGCGTCCTCTCGGATAACGGTGGTGAACATTCTGCGATTGGGCCGCCTGCCAAGCGTGGGGATTATGGCAACCCATCCCTATTAAGAGGCAGGCCTTCGTCCAGCAGCGGACGTCTTCTGGCTGATGAGGTTTTTACGTCTAACTATTATGAATATATTAGTCGTCGCTTCTCTAATCTAATATAGACACTTACAAGCATGTTGACGGCGGGGCCGGAGCTCTGGCCGCCTTGCGGGCAGTTGTTGAAATACAAATTGTACAGCCCCTGCTCCTGCTTCGTGCCCACGTACATCGCAAACTGATAAATACAAGAAATAAACAAGTTTTATAAGATGTTTTTTTTGACTCAACCGCCCCAAAAACATACAGTAATAAAACTTTGGCAGATCATATTTCCCAAGCGTACACCTCGGTTACCTTGTTACACCTGTAACATCGTTACTTTCAGCTGCCGCCGCTTCGCAACCGCGAGCCGTATTACAACACGATAAAATTCACAGTCGCGCCGCGTCGGCAGCTGAACCTAGCAATCATAGTTTTAAGATGTCACGTTACAGGCCCAGATTAAATTAGCTAATCATGTGATCAATGAGGCTCCACAGACAAAACTTTTCGCAGATGGAGCCAGCAGCGATCCGGATGTGGGAATCAAGTTTTCTTGTTAATCGTTGCTATCGTTGCTCCTGATGAGGGCGTTGTCGATAATCAAATCCAAGGAAAAATACTGGGTATTGCGCCTTGTTTTAAGAATCTATGCAGCTGTTGACGGCCTAAAAATAATGTGTAGGTTAGATAGTTGTTTATATTTTTTCTTGGACAGAGCTTTAATTAGCAAGGTTATAAATTGCAGTACAAACCAGTATATGCAGATTCTCCCTGGTATTCCGATTCTAATAAGAGTAAAACAATTAAATTGAAGAAAAAAACAACAAAATGCATGGGATTGACAGTTGACTATGGCCGCATCGACGATGCGCCACCTAGCGGAAAAAATCACCGTGTGGATCTCCATTTTATTTACACTTATTATTATTTACACTCCAGATTATTATACACTTTTAACTAAATTAAACTGCATAGGTACGATATCAGTATTTTAACATCCCACTCCATCAATAGCAGCCTAGCTCAAAAAGTGATTAAAGGTTATGAATCCACTCCACCACGCTAGCCTGGTGCGTGGACGGATTCACATATTATTCCATGGTATGTATTTTAAAATCCGTACCTAAACTAAGGAGTAATTTATAATAACTCACACTAGTGTTATAGTAATCGAACCCATTGCGTGTTTCTTTCGTAATGGGGAGGACAGGGTACACGCATTGGTTACTGTCTTCAGGGATATCTGAAATTAAAAAATGATTAAATGTAGTATCCAACAGTTATTGTTAGGCTGTCCTCTCACGGTGCTATCGACAGGCGACTCGAGTATTGTGCGCATGTCATACTAGGTAGCCACCGCGCTGTACAAATTCACCATGTTCCGCACACGACGCGACACGTCGGTCGACAACGCGTCTGACGTCAGTCGCGCGCTACAGGCACTGGCAGTGCTGGTCGCACGCTACGCGAGGCAATTATAGGCCGATTCAAACTTAATGGCGGCTGTGAAGTTAGGCGTGAGACGCTGCGCAGTAGCAAAAATGAGGCGTGCGGTCTGCGTACAATCACAAAGTCTCACTTGCCGCAATTAAGGTTTGAATCAGTCTTTACGCGTCGCGACAAAATGGCGTTCGAATATAAAGTACAATTACTATTATTTATTCTGTGTTCGTACTCGACAGCTTAGGAAATAATGAACGATTATAGTTGGATTAAGGTAGCGTCGTGTGCGGAAACCATATCGAATGAGTAGCATTCCAGTAGGCGTCGCGTCTCAGTCGCGTACCTTATGGATAGCGCCGTGGAAGGAGGGCCTTAGTGTTATCCACCACTCTGTTAAAATCTTATTCATCAAAATAGATTTTTAAGACTCGAGCAATTATTATGTCGAAGATGCCATAACAAATAGAAAAACTTCTAGATATTTCTGTGGCTTCTCTTTTTCACCCACATCCTTTTTTTCTTTCTTTGTCTCCGCTTTAGTACAAATGCACACAATTATAAAAAACTGTTTTTTTTTCTTTAGCAATTCAACGCGGGCATGTAGCCAGCGTTCTTGGGACCTTACCACACGGACACCGTTATTTTTTTCGATTAATAATAGATATTTAATATTTTCTTTAGGTAGTTTTAGTCTTTTAGTTTTTATTTATGTCAAAGGTACTAATTACATACATTATTATGTTTTTTTAATTATAAAATAATATTTATATATATAGATTACATAAGAGTCAAATTCAACATTATGAAAAGCAGAATATTAATATCTTCAATATCATTGATGTAATTTTTTTTTGTTAATTAATAAATAATTATTATTATTATTAAATAAATGTTAATAAATTTTTTTTAACGTTTTAGATTCAAAATTCAAAATCATTTATTGTCAGCAGCATTGATCGCTTTGTAAGGTAATAAAATCATACTACTTACCATACATTATCATAGATCTATTTTCAAACAGGTGCAGTACTGGAGCGTTACATGTTACATTTAACCTAAAACAATAAAACGGATATAATTAAAAAAAAAACTTCCTGACCTGCCTGTGTACATTTTGCTTGACTAAAATATTGTTTTCCTTATTCATTGCGACAATTTTATTTCTTATTACCAGAATCATTACCCGGAATGGAGATGGTATGTACTATGTATGGTTCTATGTGTTATATCTAATAGAATTTTTACGATTTTTTTTAATCTCTATGGTAATATTGCATCTAATCGGCTGGGCCCATTACATTTGTTGAAGACGGCTAGATTGGTGTATCTTTGATTGGTAAAAAAATTAACCGCATTTTAAATGTTATACTATTCTTAATTCCGGTATAGCACAATGACCTTCGAGTAGTCAAACTTTCATAGCCAATGTTGTATTTTTGCTTTTTGTTAGACTAGTCCAACAACTGAACCCGAAAAATTATAGTAGGCAGAATTTTTTATTTTCGAATCGACTTCTCATATCTGCTTCAACATGAGCAACAGCTGCCTACATAAGGTATGAAGGTCTGGGCAAATTTGCACCTTAATATAATAGTAGATTACTCACCTAGGGAGCAAAAGTAAAAAATGTCTTAGATCTTATGTATACTCACACACATGAGACAAACATGAAATCTGAAGCTCCTTTACTTGCTCCCGTGGTGTGTCTACGACTTTACGTGCCGCTGCGAAGAGGAAGTGGTTCCTTTCGCTCAGCGTAGCAGGGCTAAAGTAGCCACTTCAGCCCCGCAGGCACGTAAAATTTTTTATATTACCCTCAGACTAATGACCAGTTCATATGTCAATAATATTTATTACTTTTACTTATATTTTATTACTTTAGTACTAACCTCAAGTTATTAAAGTCCATGTTGAGGAATATGATGGCAGGATGTTGTGTAGTGAGAACGCTCTCCTTGAAATAGCAGGAATCCATATTGCTTTGAACCATATATGGACTGATGGCGTTGTTTACTGTTCGATCAAGGGTGAACCCATACTGAAAGTGAAATTATTTTCAGTTAGTTTACGAGTCATAGTACACTAACTGCTTCCCACAGAGTCGCATATGTTGGTGAAATAATGATGGCAATTATGATATGTTACCTATGTTCTTTTGAATAGTTTTAGCTATCTCTGTATCATAGTAAAAAGGTATTAAATAAACATGGACAAGGACAGACATGGGTACTGTTGAACTTATAATACTTGTAGCGCTTGTGGCGTCACTTGTGTAGGTGGTTCTAATCGATAACCGATGTTACGCAAAGGACGATCCAGTTAGTCTTCGGATCATGAGTGGTATTTACATCTGAGCGCTACCCAAGGCCGTAGGCAGCTATGTAGGCCGAAATGCTTTCGCCAACCCACCGTTTTATACTTACGTATAGATCGTCGTCGTCTTAAAGTTGTTACTTATTGTCTCTGGTCCAGAGCTCGACCCGAAATGAGCTTGACCCCCCCCCCCCCCCCGAAATGAGCTCGACCCAACCGAAATGAATTCCTGGCTACGGCCTTGCCACTACCGTGGGTAGGACGAATTTTTTTATAAAATTAAAATAATTTTATTGACTACTTAACTACTAACTTACTAGGCAAAGCCTATAAAAAAAAAGTGTGGATGACACATTTAACTGTTGGTCCCGGTTGTTTGTTTATCTATAGTAGTAGTAGTACTACTGTAGTCTATATTTCTGTAGCAACAACCGTCAAGGCGTGTCAGAGGTCTAGGGGCGGCACATTACCTCTTGACATTAGGGCTGGCCACTCAGCCTATACGAACTTCATTATCAGCAAAGAGATGTCCATTGCTGGACGAAGGCCACTAATAGGGAGGGGTTGGCATAATCCCCATGCTTGGCAGGTGGCTTGGGGATTGCAGTATGCTCACCATTGTTAGCCGAGAGGATGCTGATGCCTGTCCTCCAGTAGTACTGGATGCAGTTTTAGGACATAGCCAGGTCAGGTATACGAACTTACTCAGTAAGAAAAGCAGCGTTTGACATTTTCCAGAAGGAAGAAGTAGGTTACAATTTAATAATGGTTATGTGAGTTCACTCTTTGGTCACAATGGTTTTTTTCTGCACATAGTATAGAAATATATTACTCCGGCGTTTTTGCTTAGCATACCACAATATGTATAACGGTGTACCATAATATAACAATAACGAAAAAACGCGCGTGATAGAATATCATTTATTTATTTATTTAATGATAGGCGAGCAGCATTATGCTGATGTGCCTATATCAAAGAGTGTTGAAATTTAGTATTTGTCTATTAAGTCTATCTTCTCGTTTTTTATCTATTTATCCAGACTGTTCTTAAATGCGTTTAAGGATTTAGATGAAATTATATCCTCAGGCAACCTGTTCCAATTATAAACGACTCTATTGCCGAGGATGTGGTGTGCAGTGTTGGTCTGTGATGGAGCTGGCTGCAGAAGAATTTTATATACAGACACACACACACAGAGTTAATTGTCCAACATCTTTTTAGAATCAGCTTCTGTACTGCACTTTTTTGCGAGTAAATTAACATTTTCAAAGGAACAGCTATGGAATCTGTAAAAAACTTTCTGATTCTAATCTGATTTAGAAGCCACGGAACAAAATATGTTTGTTATACTATACAGACTGGATCATAAAGGATGTTAGCTAGTTACCAATAACTTGGTATAAAATATATTTACAAAAAACATAAATATTTACTGCCCAATTGGCATACGAAAGTTATTTGTGGTATTATATTACATTTCTGACCTTCCCGTCTTACGCATAAAACACTAAAATCTATTTTAAACCTATTTTAGTTAAAAAGTGTTTTGTAAATTTCTTTCGAATTACGAATTGAGTTTGAAAAAAGAGAGAAGAGACTACATAAGAGTATGCTAGTAGTACTACGTACCTCTCCATAGACTGGACCATGAGGCATCATGAAATTCACCAACTTCACATCCAGGACACCATGTTTGAAGAAGCCGAATGTGGTCAGATCAACATAGCGCCTTTCGTCGTCCTGTTCAAATGCATAGTTATTAGACTTATTCAGTAAAGTCATTACCTTAACATTTGCCCACAGCATTGCATTAGTGAGATAAGGGCAGAGGAGGCAGTTGTCTCCTGCCCTAGAAGGATGTATGTCATTAGGTCGTTGGGTGGCTGCAATGCTCATAAACGGACTTTCAAATATTTCTAGAGAAGGGAATGCTGCACCAAAAAAAACAGATTCCAGGTTTTGTACTGATAGTGCAGCATGTATGTTGTATGTACACCCCCCCCCCCCCCCCCTAACTTAATCTTGGCTATGCCCTTGAAACTACCTGTACTCAGCCAGAAGAATGTTTAGTTTTCCCACCACAAGTATGATTTCAAACACCAATAGTCTGTAGTGGATTATCCATAAGGCAAACTATATAGGCACATGCCTAGGGGCACGAGGTTACAAAGGGACGCGCGGGGCAGTCTTTAAATGAAAGTCAATCATCTGCAAATTGTTTACAGGGGGCACTGATGAGGTACTAGTATAGAGCACTGTAGACATTTAATTTGCCTCAGCCAACAATGTTGTTGAAGCAAAACTTCACATAGAATACCAAGATGAAAATGGATAAATAAATCCTGTTCAATAACTAGATATGACACAGCAAAGAAAATTATTATTTCGTATAGTTATCAATTTTTTGTTACAAATGTGGATAAACCATAGCTTGATAGTAGGACACATTCTAATTCATCACTGGCTAGCTATCATCTTCTAGGTAAACTTGCATTTTCTTAAACTATATATATATGCTTAACATCATGCAGGATGTGGTCAAATGCATTTATTTAGTGTAAAAAATATGTATAATTAGGCAATTTCTCTACGAAAACATAATAATGGGTCAGTTTACTTGAGAGCCAATTCCTATTTCAGGCTAGGCAAGACAGCCATATTCAATTACACCATCATTTAACATCCAATAATTTGAGGTAAAATCTGTATACTGTGAACTAGCACACTAATTAGTCTATTAAAATAAGTTTTTATAAAGATTTATTTCATTAAGTATGTACTATATTCCTGCACGTATATGCTTTGCAACAAAAGATTTGGATGATGGCTTTTGTAAAAATGTAACTTTGCCAACATATTAGATGAATATTGAAACATATGGCAGTTCAACCTGTGCTAATGAGGACGTAAAAACAGTGCAAGATAGATTATTTCAATAGTAAGACCGAACGCCTTATTAGCTTGTTACGCTCTAAGCATAACATACTATTTACACAGTCAATATTTCACTGTGATAGCGTACTAAAACAAACAATATGCTCTTACCACAAGGTGTAATTTATGAATCCTGCAGGATACTGTAGCAGCTAGCAGTACACAAAACAATGCCTGGGAAAAACGGAACATTTTGACAAAGAATATACCGAACAATTATTTATTGGTATTAGACGCGCATCTTCAGGTTTTAGAATCTAGGGAAAGAAAATAACAAGGCTTTTAACTAAAAATTCCAGCACTATTCAGCCTTAGCGGCTCCGCTCTACAAGCAATTTTTAAATTTTGATTTGGACTTTTGGCTTTTGGACTTGTGATTTGTCAAATGAAATGTTGACAATGACAGTTTAGTAAATTGTTTTTTTTTTCCCAAATGGAAAGCTAAAGCCGTAAGGCCAACGGGAATAATCGAGGCCAGTCTCGGAGGAACTGGCTCTCGGCTGGGTATATCATCAAAGAGGCCAGTCAAACTAAAGTCTGCGATACACTAACCTTTATTATACAGCGTACTTGTATAATAGAGGTCAGTGCTGCGCTACTAGTAAATTTATCTGTGTGCTATCTATCTTCTTCTTTCCTCCTAGGAGGATTATGGCATCGAACTTCGTGCATTTGCCAGTGGTAAGTATCTAACTATAACTAGCTAAATTATACGTTTTTAATGCATTTCAAGTTAAGTCAAGTGAGTCCAAGTCACAGTCCAGTCCAGTCATGCCCTAGTAAAGTCGTCGCAACTTTACTACAAGCTTCTTCGGAGTTTTGGAAACAACACGAAAAGACACGCCGTTTTACTACATTATATCACTTACCCACACTCTTGCGCGTTAATCACCACATAATGAATAAAACGGCACTATTTTTTTGCAATAACACTCGAAAAAACACAATTTTGGTAAGGAATATAATGCAGCGATATGTTTTTTTCGCGTTCCTGAAGAAGCCTGTGCTTTCTATCGAATTGAATGAAACTACTTTTTTTTTAATCATGTTTGGAAAATCGCTCATTCTCTTCTTTCTTTGAATATATACGAGAGAGCGAGCTAGATCCTCCAAGTTCTCCCTACCGCTCGCTTTACTACAAGCCGGATGTAGCTAGTAGATGTAGCAGAATGGATCAGCAGGGGTATTTACAACTCAATCGGAAAGGTTTCAAGGTTTTAAGGGGGGTTTTAGGGGCAAAACGATATATAATATCAACATGCCCGGGCCATTGGCTGGCGACGCAATTGAGCATAGAAGAGAGTAATAGAATATTATATCAATGTCAAGTAAAGGTCAATTACCAATTGATCTCAATAACACACACCATTATTGAGGGCATAAGATTCGTAGATTCGCTCACTCGTTCTCGCATTTAACGACAGTGTCGATAAAAAAAATGGTCAACAGGAAATCTATTCTAAAGAAAAATAGACGAAAAAAATATGACTAAATTATTACATCGTAGTTTTAGCTCAACGTAAATAGTAAATTGAAATACTGTAAATTCCAGTTACATTCTGGGTGTCTTCAAGTTTGTAATGTATCCGGTTTTTCTAGGCAACCGCGCGCTCCACCGTAGACGTAGGTACGTAGACTGCATTTGCTATAAATATTGTTTTACTGTTTTCCAATTCTATAATAGTAGACTACTAAGTATTATTTCTTTTATGATAGTAGTAGTAGGGAAAATTTTAAAAGTGATTTTAGCCTACAAAATTATATCGTTAGTACCTATTGTCACTTAGTTAGCTTATACAAAAAGTCCTGCAAAAATGTATACGACTAATATTATTAATATTCTCTTATTTATTTTCATTCTTAGTTATTAGGTTTTTTAAAATATGTAGGTATCAGATTATGAAAATACGAATTAAAAAACTTGAAAACTAGGGTGCCGCCAGCAGCGGGGCAGGGCTCAAGCTGCCGGTGGTTAGTTAGGGCTGCAGAGTGAGGAACCTCCTGACAATGCGTGCCGTGTCAAGGACCACTGCCTTTTGAATCTGACCATTGACCCAACCGCCTAATTAATATGATTAAATACATAATAATTATTTTATTATGATAATAATACCTATTGCATTGCATCCAAAACTGCATTTAGAACTACCGGGCGGAGGGGGCATGAAGCAGCGTCCTTTTGATTTACGGTGGTGTGATCCCCAAGTTGCCTGCCAAGCGTGGGGATTATGACAGCCCCCCCCCCCCCCTTTAGGGTTGGGCTTCGTCCAGCAGTGGACGTCTTTTGGCTGATGAACTCTGTCATTTGCGATTCATTTTTATTTTGCCTTGAGATACGAAGGATACCTACTGATCATACAATAAAAATCAAAAACTACTTATTTGTTTAACATTGGGTACGTCCGGTCTGGCGTGTTTGCCCGTTTATTATTGTAGATCACGTGCTTAGATTAAAATACCCGGTCAATATCCTCAATATTTATTACCACATTTAAGATCAAGCTTAATCAATCTTGAAAAATACGTAACATGCACAAAATATTTTTTTAAGTCTGCTTAAAAGGGATGGCTATGGCTTTCGAGATGGGTAAGTATTTTATTTTTCTACGAAATCTGCTATAAAAGGTCTGGGTGAAGCAATCAGTCCCAAAATAGGCTCGCCTGATGGCAATACCCCGTTTGAACATACGATCCTGAATTTTTGCAAAATGCCAACTAACATAACAAATACGAAGGATTTCGCTAAAGATTCTCCTGGACATCGCCTGCGACCTGAGAACAGAAAAAAATATACTTAGCATGTCATTTTTTTTTTACCTTCAAGTGACGAGACGTGCCAGACATTCGCCTGGTGATAAGCGTCACGTCTGCCACTAACAGTAGCAGTGCTAGAATTGTGAACTTGCGAACACAATCCTGCGCCGCACTACACTGCGCTCGTCACCCTGAGATTATTAGATGTCAAATCTCTTCATACCCAGTAATTTCTCGGGTAACATTGCCCTTCAAACCAGAACACAGCAATGCTTGCACACCACTGCTTGGTGGTGGTGGGCCCAGGTGGACTCTGTAGTAGAGTCCTAACACTACAACGTCATGCGCAATAATTGCGCATAGCTCTAAGTATGTAGCGGGGATGGCTCCGGTGCGTTCCACTGGAGATCCCGGTGTTCGGATCCCGTATTTAGTGGGTGCTATTCCATAATTATATCGATTGCCCCAACGCAGTAAGGCATCTTTCGAAGATTTCTTCCTCGTCAACAAGAAAAGCTCTCACGAGGATTGTATGGGATTATAATTACTATGTTACTGAGCGATTATTAATACAAACAAGTATCTTTAAAAAACAGTCACGCGGGTACCTACACGCACACGTGTTGTCGCTCAAATATTCGTAATAGTTTGAATAAGGATTTTACGGAATAAAAATAGAAAAATATTTTAAACCTGAAGGAAAAACGTTATACAAGTCGCGTCATGTAAAAAGAACGGTGGCGGTTAAGCTGCGCAGTAGGCGATTTATCGGTCTATTTGGTGGTATGAGATGGTACATGGCAATAACCAATATACGAAGCTGCGAGCAAAAGGCTAATTAATAAGTATTTAAAACAATAATAGGCCTAGTACTTTTGTGCGCAAATGTACACATGAGCAAACACACCCCCTCTACTTTCTTCCAGCGTTCTTTTTACATGACGCGACCTAACCTAAATCACAGAACGACATCCAGGTCCAGAGTAGAACAAGTTTTACTGGTATATTATGACAAAAATACCATAAAAAACGTGCAGATTCCGTTTTCCTCCAGAACATAGGCACTCACCTAATCCGAAATAATACATATGCTGTAAGTTTTTCAACATTCCACGCTCATCTATAAATCGTTCAGGGTTAAACACATGCGGGTCGGGCCACAGTTTGGGGTCGAAGTGTATATCGCCAAGGGATATAAGGACAGTAGTGTCTTTAGGTATCAAATACCCGTCTATGACAGTGTCTTCAAGCACTCTCCTTGGACCAGCCAGAGGTGCTATTGTATAATACCGTTGCAGCTCCAGTATAAAGGCCACTGTGTATACTAACCTGAAAAAAAAACACTGTTTTTAATTTGTCACGGTTTATTAGAGTTCTATGATCACCAACATGTACCTATTAATATTTTGTTTATATACATACATAAATATAATTTATTATGTATACATTTTCTAATCATATCTACGTGTACGTAGATCACATAATGACGAATTACACAGAGAATAAAGTGCCATTAAAGCGCTTAGTACTCGTCGTTATAAACAACGTAGATATATAATGTAATGGAACTAACTAACTAGAGTATATTGTATGCAATTCTGCATGACATGTATATTTTAATAGAAAACCGAACCATCCTTCATCTCTTAAAACATCTAAAAATATATTATTTACTTAGCACTGTCAGCCCAACATGGCATCTTATCTCCTAGGACTCGGTCAATTTCATCATGTATTTTATCTTGAATGGATTTATTTCGCAGGAGTTGTAATAAGGCAAACTCAAGTGTGTTGCTCGTAGTTTGAGAACCAGCAATAAGCATATCAAGACAGACTATTTTCAGTTGTTCTTCTGTAAATAAAAAGAAAACTTAGTTAAAAATAGAACTATGGGCAAAGAAAACGCAGAACCACGAAAAATAATCCTTGGGCAGTATACGGTCGCTCTGACTACATGCCGCAAAATTACAATAGGTATATACTTAATATATATATTAGACGCATTTTGAGACGCATGGATCCACGAGATACCTATATACCGTAAAATAATAGTAAAAAGTAAATATTATTAATATACTTTACTTTTTTGTAAATATAAATGGATTATAGACTTGTGTATGACTGCCTTCTCGCCCGATGATCACGACGAAGATGCAGCACGATGAAGCACGCTTAATTATTATGAGAGTCGTAACGTTTTTTTTTAATAGAGACGACAAATCGGGCAACACCATATAAGCTATGGCAAACGCAATGAGGGCTAACATAAAACCATAATCTCTATCACCATAGAGTATGTAGGTAGGTAGCTAGCAATAACTTGTAATACGTTTCTTCTATGCAAGCGTGCTCCATCGTAGTCTGCAACTTTGTTTAACATCACACGAGATGGCGGTCTAACACAAGCCTATAAATAATAATAAAAAATAAAAATAGGTCCCCAAGCCGCCTACAAAGCGTGGGGGTTATAGCAACCCCTCCCTGTTAAGGGAGAGGCTTTCGTCCAACAGCGGAATTCCGAATGATGAATGGTTAATTGACTTGCTATGATAAAAATCTATCCAATGATGCAGGTTACAGACTCTCAAATATTGTAATTGTAACTGATCACTCTGTAGTATATACATACCTGTAAAAGTGTCCTTATTTTGGGACATTTCATCCAGGAAAGAATATATAAAATCTTTTTTCTCTATCTCCTTTCTTTTATGTTTTTCTATGGCTTCCTGAAAAAACATTTGTGTAGCCATCTGAGTAGACTTACAAACTTAAATATAACTAGCTGCGCCCCGCGGTTTCACCCGCGATTCTCGGGATAAAAATTAGCCTATATTTTGTTCCAAGGTACGAGTATAAGCTACCTCTTTTATCTTAATCCGTTCAGCCGTTTCAGCATGAAGGACTAACCTATCACCATTTTATAATATTAGTTGTGTAGGGACAGAGGTATTTGTCAACGTTGGCGTATTTAGTCTAGATTTATCGTCAACCCCCAATTACTTCTGCGTGTTCACCTGACTGTCGGGATGTTGGAGTAATGAAAGGCTTGTCTTCTGATGATCACCATTTTATTCATGAATACACGTATAATTATATATCGTCAAATGGTTGAGAGCGGGTGCACACTAGCGCGGCTGTGGGACAACTGTCGAGTGGCGACTCGCATACTATTAAATACGCCATCGTTGACAAATACCTCTGTCCCTACAGTAGGATTAATAATTGGCAAAATTAATTATCTACTTGTTCCTCTGGGTAAGTGCCTCTTGCCAGGACCCAGGGCCATATTGTACCCACCTCTATAATATCTGATATCTGTGCATTAAGTTTTTTAATCATCGAGTACCCACTACGTTGCGGGATGAGAAATCTGCACCACGGAATTTGGTTTAGTAATCCACCTGCCATCGAAAACGCTTTAGATCGCTTCTTGAATAATTCCTGCACATGTTTCCACTTTTCTTCATCGATTTTTTCACCTAAAAATAACTATCGATGTTAGTAGGTGTCTGTCTGTAATAAACAAGCATAACTTTCAGCTTTATTTAATAGTCCACGCTGGCCCAGCAGCGCGAGTACTGTTCTTGATGATCGTTATATTTGACATTTCAATCGAATATTTGTCATTTAAATCGGTATAATTCGATAAAATTCGGTACCTGTATTCTCAAATATAGGTATCGAAAAAAGAAAAAAAAAGCTATAAAAAGGAAAAAAATTAAGAAAAAGAAAGCTGTAAAATTAAATAAAATTAAAAAAAAGAGCTTTATAATAATTTTTTTATTTTCTAAATATAAATTTAGTGTACACACATAATAGGCTAGATGACTGTTTTTTTTATTGTCCTATTAAAATGTGGCCTATAAATATACTATAGCTATAATATATATGCTATAATATAATATAGCTATAATATATATATATATATGATTAATGAAAAGAAAACGAAAATCTGATCAAAAATAAGCAAATTATAAGCATTTTAATATCATGCTAGACAGAGAGGCGAAACAGCAAATCGTGACGTCACTTCTCTGTATTGACAATATACAATTCTATACTGACAAGTAAGGCGTGACGTCAATTTTTTGCTTTGTGGGAAAAGGTAAGAGTTGTCTCTAACAAAGAGTTTAAACGCTCATATATCAGAACATTATTAACCGATTTAAATTACTTTTTCAAAAAACATTCTATACGTACTTAAATTCTTCATCAAAGCTATTGGTTTCAACGATATAAACATCAGTCATCTACCTTATTATTCTCAAATTCGTCTTGAGTAAATCTGCTATACTGACACGTCAAATTTAGCTACATAGAACGGTACTCGCGCTGCTGATGCGGTTTGGTTGATTCACATAGGTAGGCCATTAAATTTCTTCTTCGGACGTATGCACGTTTTGCCCACGATGCTTTCCTTCACCGAAAAGCCAGTGGTCTGAAAATCCTTACAAAAACTCCACAAAGCTCATTAATTGGTACGGGGTTGGATTTAACCTCATGATTTCAAGTCGAGCGGTCTCCCAATACAGAATATGCATTTTTTTTATTGACTCACAAAAGAGCTGATTCACAACAAAACAACATATCGAAAATTAAATTAAATATGTGCACTAATAACGAAGTTATAATCATTTTAGTTTCATGTTAGACACTATACCTACTAGCAAATGACGTCAAAGTCCACGATCCCAAACAAATTCTATACTAGCACGTGTTTTGCTAGAAAGGGACAGATAACTCCCTCCCAAATACTTTGAACTCTTATATTTCAGGACTTAATATATTTTTCGATCTAAGCATCAGATTTAGTTAAACTCTCCGCTTATCCTATTATTTTTAATAAACAAAATACATGCATTTTCCCTGTTCTACCACGGCTTCTTGTTCACGGTTTCTTATTATGAAACAAAATAAATAGGTAATAATATATAAACCGACAAACTACCATGTTTCAATTTCAATACGTACCTATCACTCGTTTGGTGGTTGGTTGGGATCCCGAGTGAGTTGAACATCTTAGGGTATACACACAAAAACAGTACCTACTTACTACTTAGGTATACTTTATACTAATCAACTTAGAGTAATGAACTATAAGTAAGTTCATACGTCAATGCTAATCAAGTAGGTGCAAAAAAGCCTACAGCAGCTACTAAAGATTACTCCATCTATGTTATTTTGCTCTTTATATTATATCAAGGATTTTTTTCGTTCGTACTCGTATCTTTATCGGTTTAGTTATGAATGGTTATATTGTCTGTCTGCACAGCAGAGGCGGATTAAATATCGACTACGCTCTAGGCTAGCATCTAATCGGCGCCCCTCTGAAATTTGGCGCCTATACATTGTCTTGAATGTTACGGAGAAACCAGACGTGTTTTAATGTAATTGGCTTAATTGTTTATGATATTGGTAATAATTATGTCATGAACGATTGGCAGATAGGTATTGATTTTCGTTTAAAAAAATCTCGCTCACCCCTTTGTAACCTCGCGCCTGCAAACCCGTAAGGCAAACTAAGCACTTGCCTAGTTTGCCTTACGGATAATTTGTTTGATGAATGATTAAATGTTTGGCTTTTATTAGTCTATAGTGATTAAAACCTTACCTGCTACATATATCCATAATACGTTCATAACTGCCTGTGATACGAATTTACTCGGACTCGTTTGCTTGTTATTATTTTTTATGTAATCCAACACTACTAGCAGTTCATTTTGGATCTCTTTTTCCATTGTACTCTTCCCAAAACCAACATTTCTTAACTGTGTTACTGCGAATTGTCTATGTATTCGCCAAAGATCACCATCGGTGAACGTAATACCTAAAAATATAATCTTAGCTTATATATAGGCATTATTAAAAAACAAATTACCTTTAAATGCTGGCGTTTATTTGGCCCAACGCATAAGCATTGCCATTCAGCGTGACAATGCCGCCAGCATGCTGGGTACGCTGCCGACTGGTAGTGGGTTTGAGCATTTGGATTGTCTCTAGACTTTAGGTCGGTCTGGAGTCTTTGTAGTTTGTTGTAGTTAATAAAGATTTATGTCACAAAATAAAAGATTGAATATGTATACAGGGTTATTAGTAACTAAAAAAAAAGCTCGTCGAAAATCAAATAATAATAACAATCTAAAAATAACGTCACATTTAATCGAATAACCCGCCCCTCACTGTTTCTGGCGCAAAGGTGCCCAATATACTGGCAGCATTACCACGCTGAATGGCAATGGCTATCCTTTGCACCAGAAACGAGGTGGAGCGGGAGTCACCACCTCTGTCCCGAATTCTGCGCCCGATTTCTGTGACCAAACTCTTGGCCTCAGCACCCCAACTGCCCATAGTCTCCACAGCAATGGGCACGAAATAGTAATGTGGCTCCATTGCTGAGTACTTAGAACGCTTTCTAATCGCGGCATCGCGGTTAATAAAGTAAAAAAATTTTTTTTTTATTACCTTCTTCGACGTATTAGGTAACTCAGAAGGCTTATTTTTGAATCGTACGCATGAGTTGCACATGCGAGCGGAGCCAACCTTCGAACGATATTGTTTGTAAAACTGTTATTATGCGATAAAAAAAAACATTGTTTCTTGGAGGTGGATCCTTTCTTTTCTTATTATTTTTATTTATTAGGTAGCGAATCTAATAATTTGTATTCACATCCTGACTCCTGTGAATTTCAACCACCTACCTACATAATAATTACGGTTCAGAAGATACAGGTATAGAGGTCTAACGGACAGATAGTCAAATGCGATAGGCTAATTGTCCTGACTTCGTCTTCCGAGATTTATTTCACGTGTATTCATTTATTTATTTATTTTCGTTTAGTAGCTCTAGCTACACCTTATTTCACTCGCACATTGTTTAGCACCATAAAGGATAAAAAAGGAAAGGAGATGGCAACATTAGCAACCATAGACGTTCCAGCTGTCGCCTGATACATTGAATTACTCTACAGTACACCTCCGGACTTGGGTATAGACCCACCGGAGGATGGGCAGCAGCGTCCTCTCAGTTAACGGTGGTGAGCATTCTGCGATTCCCAATACAAAAAGGTATCCGTGGAACACTTAGGTGAACCACGCAGGTGGATCACGGGGAAGAAACGAATTCAACAGCGATTCTGCTTAAATAAACAGAATGGGTGGTGTTCAATTTCCACATCTTGATTAAATTACTCGAAAAATTTGTGTACTTGGTGTGAAAGATGCAATTTTATTGTCTTTGCAATCAAATCTTCTTTAAACGTGGAGGCAGATATAGAATATAGAAATTCAAACAATTGAACCCGAATGCATTTCAAACAATAACAAATACATTTGAATTCCCAGAAATAGATTTTTTTGCATCGCTATCTAATATTCTAAATGCGAAAAGTATAATCTATAAGTACATATAATAAAAAGTGGAGAGCGAGGACTGTAGTGTAAAATTCCTACCTAACGTGGAAGTAAAATCTGGTATTGGTGAATCAAGAATTAAAAATGTTGCTTGCGCGAATTAGGTAAACTGTCTTATAAACCTTTTTTTATTTTTGCACAAATTTTTTTCAACACTATCATTATTGTAGTCACCATGAAATATTTCTAACGTACTGTACATTTGGTAAAGTTTTAGCAATTTTACTATTTTCTACATAATACGCATTTTTTATGCGCCATCTGGTGAAACAGTCGTTTTGTCCCGTTTATTCATTTGTTGAAGAGATCTTTACGCGGTTTCTATAAATATATGTAGAAAAGGTCTGGTCAACACATAGGGTATGTATATGAATTGCTGAAAATATAGATCTCATATAGAAAAAAAAAATTTAAATAAACGCCATCTAGGTTCTTTTCACGAACGATAGTTGTCGATGATAAAAACAACGTGGCCTGTTGATGGAACTAAACATTTTCAACAAATAGCTGACATTTATGCACAAAAAATACGATGGCAGCTCCCTCATTTAATTTGTAACAAAAAAGTTCAACAATACTGAAGGGTATCCTAATCATTATGAACAAATATTACTATGGGACCAAACAAGAAATCGCGAAAAAAAATCTGCTGTTCCATACAAAAAGTTCATCGACCTGACATAAATTGTATGGAACAGGTGATATTTCTTCGTGTTCGTGTTGTCGGTGTTGGGCCCATAGTAAGAGTTGGTTAACATACACATTGTAGATAAATTAGTGGACCAAGTTTTACTAATTCATCATCATCTTCATCATTGGCCCGTTTTTATCTTAAAATAAAAGAGATGATTTATGGAGCGTCGAAAGTTAATTTGCACTTATGGCTAAAAATGCATGTTCGGGAGTCAAATAGATCCGGCCATATCAGGATCACACAAGATGGCATCTGGTTGTCAGACCAATGTGTCTTTTCACACGTTTGTGAGCTAACCCGTAAATCTAGGCTTTGTCTTGAACAGAATATAACCTTCAGCAGTCACTTTTCTCCATCGATTATTATGATCCTTTGAAACTGGCTTCCAGCTTCCTAATTGTATCTGGTAGGTACTTCATTAATTATTAATCGCAAAAATAAATGATGATGAACATTATGATAATATTATTATTTATTACTACCATAGTTACGGAACCCTCCAAAGTGTATCATAACGTGCTTTTGAAGCGCATTTAACTTTTTTCATTTTGCTTTTTAATTGTGTCCTGTCTTGACCAGTGTCAAATCATTATATACGACAGCAAGGAAGTGGTAACCTACCAGTATAAAACTTCCTTGCATAGCACGATGGCAGTCAGAATCCCGCTTTGTTATCGTATCCAACGATCTTATATGGTGTAACATATAAGATCGTTGATCGTATCCGTGAAATTTATTTAAAACACCAAATAAAGTTTAAGCTTCGAAATAACATACAAACACACAGCTTACTGAAGTTACGCTTAAACGTTTGACGTTACCACAACCTAACCAAATCAGATAGGTTTTGATCTATTCACATCATCATCATCATCACACATCGTCTCTTACCATCAGGTGAGTTGTGGAGAAACACCCATTTTTTATTTGAAAAAAACCCGTATTTCTTTAATTTTCTGGTATCCGAATATCTGTTTTCTTTAGCTACATTTTATATGGTCTATTTGAGTTGTTTGTTCCTATGGGTTAATGTCGTAGCTGTAGGGTAGTAAGAAACGGCATACAAGCTGTTTTCATTCCACTCGCAAGCATTTTTCAGTAGTAGGTGATGATGATTTCAGTAGTTGATGCGCACGAATTCGCGGGTAACATAGATAACCTCCCTTTTTTTGAAGTCGGTTGAAATTGTTTTTTTGTCCCCGTGCGAAGCCGGGACGGGTCAGTTAGTATAATAATAATGTCGTATGCCTACAAGTTGCTTGCTTTTACAATAAAGTGTAATGTTTTTACGCATTTCTGCCGTTTGCACTTATTTTGAAGGTCTTACACAAAATAACTGCTGACGAAGCTTTTCGCATAGTTGTGGTACCGAATTGGCTATCTCAACCGAGGTTTCAATATTCAAAAAAATTCCAGTATTCAAATTTCTTAGGTACTATTAGAAAAACAATAAAATAATATTTCCCTCTGATCAGTTTGTACTCTCTTCACAATAGAGTAAAATAACTGGTCGTGTTGTTGGTTTGGGCTACTGGACAAAGATTTGACCCTTATCTTTGATAAAGAACTGTAATTTATGGATAAGTGACGACAGAGTAATTATAATTAGGAAAATCACTGCCTGTACTGGATTCACCCATTTTTTTAGAAAACGTCCTGTGTCTGTCCGGCAGAGACGTTATTATTCTGTAAAAGTTACTGTAGTGGTAGGACTCTACAGCAGAGTCCGCCTGGGGAAGTACCACACCTTTTCCAGTTATTCAATCGCCAGGCAGGAGTGTGCATGCATTATCAGAGAAATTACTGGGTATGAAGAGATTTAACACGAGATATTAGGTCTCATGGTGACGAGTGCAGTGCGCAGTGGCACTGCCACTGTTAGTGGCAGGCGTGACGCTTACCACCAGGCGAACGTCTTGCTCGTCTCGTCACTTGAATGAATAAACAAAAGTAAGACTGATTCTAACAGAACTGATAACACTAATCTTTCAGATAGCCTTGCTTTGACTTTTAAAAAGCCTTTTCATGCGGCTTCGTCACAAACGACTGGACGAGTGGTATTGATAGTCAGTCAGTTCGGTCAGTTTTTCGGTGTTCATAGCATATTCTAGTCACGCGGCTACGTCAGCCGCGGGTGTGGATGATAAGGCGGATTGCTGGTTGCACAGAGCAGTCCAGTCTGCAGTATTTACTCATTTTTATAAAAGGCCAATTGTACCTAAACTATGAAAATTCAAGGTTTGCAAAATGTTTGCAAACGCTTTATTTTCACAAATGGTGTAAAGTTACTTGATATTTAATAAATACTTAACTATTACTACATTCCTGTTGATTTATTTACAACATTAAAAATACTCTAAACATCTACACGTGAAATAAATCTCGGAAGACAAATACATGATCAAACGAACTTACCCGAAGTGAAGTTCGTTCCATAATTGTCCCGTCTTTCTTCAACAAAGACCGATTTAGATTTAGGCCGGCGGCAAAGTATAAGACACGTATATACGCGCGCGCCGCGCCGCCGGACCGACCATAAAACAATGCGCACAATTAACAGGTGCGAGCGAGACGGCTGTCACGAGAAATTTCTTACGGAGTGCGGGATCTAGCACAAAATGTATTCACGGAGCGCCTTCGTGCGCGACCGTCCGGTTTTTCTATCGGGTTTTTCTTATAGTGTGCAGCCGCTCTTAGTCTCTCCCAACCCCACGTCTACCTATTGCCCTCAGATAAAATGTTGTAAACTTAATTTTAAACTTAAGCGGTATCTCTCTAAACTATAATGAATCAGACGACAGCGGAACGTCTATGGTTGCTAATGTTGCCATCACCTTTCCTTTTTTTCCTTTATGGTGCTATACTATGTGCGAGTGAAATGAGGCGTAGCTAGAGCTACTACACGTGAAATAAATCTTGGAAGACGAATACAGGACAATTAAAGATCGAACTTCACTTGAGGCAAGTTCATTAGTTCACGTAATTATTGGGTCAGGTGGACAACTTTCATTGAAATGAAGGACATTTTTGTGGAGGAAAAATCTCCTCCTTGCTCTTACCCATTCGTTTGCCGAAGCTTCTCAATCTGAGGAAAAAGCTGTCCGGACGTCCTTCAAAGGCTTTTTCGGTAAAAACTTGGCGAACATTTTTCTCTCCATAAACTACTATAACCTTTTCACTTCCTAACTTTAGGCCCAGCACTTCTGTGGAATATTCCTTTGATAACTCTAACAGACCTTTGAACTGAGAACCATACTTTTTTGTATAGTTGTGCAGTATATTACTAGAGCCAACAAATGGATACCATTTAGGACCTGAAACAAATATAAAATTATAATCTTACACACGTACGGGTCAGACAGATCGAATATTATAAGAATCAACGTCCTGACTTACTGACTGACTGACAGTCAACGCACAGCCTAAACCGCTGGCCGTATAAACATGAAATTTGGAGAACATGTTTGTCTTGATGCGTAGAGGTGTACTAAGAAATCATTTTTAGAAATTCAACCCCTAGGGGGGTAAAAATGGGTTAAAACTTTTGTATGATAATCCTTCGTATTTGAAGTTTTAGTCGTGAAAAATTGTATTTGGATAGTTCATTTAAAATCAAAAATGCGGGGCGAACTAGCTACCGTACCCGCATTGAGTCCCGTTGATATATGGGCAGTGCGGGCACCCCCCAAAAAAGTCAAAATTCTATAGCTATTGCGGCACAGCTGCACGTGAACATTATAATCAGGTATATTTGGAGTCGGTGCCAGCCAAACCGCTGTGCGATCGCGCCGCCCCGACGCCACCGCCCCGCCACCGCCGCGTCGCCGGCGCCGCGTGCCGTGCCTTTTGAAAGTTTGTCTGTCCTTCATGGCTGGCACCGACTCCATAAATACATTATTATAAATTGTGAATAGGTATATTTAAAATATTATTTTCTACTTATTAGTTTAAGTTTTTACATAACATAGGTATAATCATGAAATGGGTTCTGTTTTTTTTTGTTTAATTTTTTTTACTTATTTTTGAATTTTTAGTGAGTTGTAAGTGTGTATTTTGTTTACGCAACGCTCACAAGTGTTTAAAATGTGGATATGAACAAATTGTGTCAAGCGCCTGCAGATGGGGACGAGCAACAATCATAACGTCCGTCATCTATATATATATATTTTTTGTATTTGTAGATTTTTCAAAAAGGGCTATTTCGATTACATTTATATGGGACCACCTCTGAAGTATGACCTACCAAACAAAAAAAGAATCACGAAAATCGGTACATAACTGGAGGAGTAATCGCGTAACATACCTACATACAAAAAAAACATACAGTCGAATTGAGAACCTCCTCCTTTTTTGAAGTTGGTTTGCGCGAGCGAGATAGCGGCGCGAGCAGGAGCCATTAAAAAAAACTAAATATATAAAATACTTACCAGGAGGAAACTTTTTGGGCTTGATTAAGGAGTCAACAATGTATCCAAGTAAAATTATAAACACCAACGCTAGGAAACTCGAAATCATTTTCTTTACCGATATGTGGTAGGTACCTATCTACTCTTCACATAGATATTAAAAGCATCAGCACCTAGTTTAACGAACTGAATCAGTTTTCAAGAACACTCCTTTTATATACATAGCTAACTAAAATATTCAAGAATAAAAACAAAGGGTTTTCTCGAATTACTAGACAATTAATAGACGCCCAATTTCACACGATATTGCGTATGTCGTGTGAACGACTAAAAAAATGTTAATATGAGACAACGTTATATAAAGAAACACTTTTTTACATTTGTTAGAATGCAAATTTGAACTAAAAATATTCTTTTAATGATTTAGTTAATTTATTAGATTTACGTAAGTGCCTGTTCACCGTATCCTGTGAGCATTGCGGAATTTGTTAGAGATATCGTCGGAAAATTATTTACTATTTAGACTCGGAACATGGTTAACGCGCACACAAGAAGCAGCCGCAAGTTGAACTGGGTAGTTCGTAGAAGTAAATGAATCGGATCATCAATGGACGATCACTAACCCGTGAGATCGAACAGTATGACTTACGTCTAAGATTCTTAGGTCTATTTTAGTCCAGCATAAACACTTGGCATCGTATTGTTGTTAACGACATATTATGTCATAATTCCTACGTATACCTACTCAAATAGCTCAACGTGATCGGTTAGTCGATTATATGTCCATCTGATCCAATTTAGTTAACATTCGCTATATGTCAACCCTTTTTAATAACATTTACACTTTTGGTATTCCATGAACACAAGACTACCGGCCTTACCTAAAATAATTCAGATTCTCTTAGTCACTGCTTAAACTTCTCTGTCCTTTTCTAGCACGTGCAACTTCACGTCAGAGAGAAGATGGCACAGCATCTTAAGCAGTGACTAACGGTTGAAAAGTTTTTTTTAAGTAAGGCCGTACCTAAGTATCTACATACAAAATTATAATTTCCACGTTATAGATATTTATTTATTTATTTTGGAAATGAAATGAAATTATTCGATAAAAAATAGAGTACAAATATGATCGTATTGATAGGTGTTAGGTCTATGTTGCAATTCATTGGCATGTGGAAATGTCAAGGGTAAACTTATGCCTATATTAGCATAATTAACATCGTGCTTGTTGCTTGGAGGATCTAGCTCTAAGGCTTGTTTTGAACCTCGTCCAAGAAATACAAACATTTTTCTATCAGCCACAAATCATCAATTTATTTCGAAACTGGCCATAAGGAATCAAATTCAAATTCTTTATTGGCATGACATTGACAGATATAACTTTACGGTCTCTTATCTAAGGAAGTCCCTAGCGACACTGGTAATTTATACGTATACGGTGATACACGTGGCATAGCACTTTTAATCAAATAGCGCCAACCTTCGAGGCCGCTCAAAAACTAATCTTTTATCATATTTTGCAACTCTTGGATACCTATCATTTAATTTTTGAAAAATGTTAGATTGTTTATATACGAACAAACAGTGATATTTCTAAAATGTACATAGAGGTCATAGCGTTAAAATACCAAATTTTTTGAAAAATGTTTTGCATGATTCATGTGGTCGAATGCCTACCATAGCACGAGTACTACCTACATTTATTGATGAAGTGGTTCGCGGCCTAGATTTCTGCTACGCTTACGTTGGTGACATTTTGGTTTGATCTAAGGACCAAACGACGCATGCGCATCTACACCTGGAGACCCTTTTTCAAAGGCTACATAACTATGGGGTTGTGTATGTTAAGATGATACCTATCTTAAGATATATTATATAATATATTTTATATTCTATTATATTATATTATTATATTCTTCGTGTTTACCTATATTAATATGGGCATTTTAACATGAATTCAGAAATATGTCATCATCTTAAGTTGCGGGCGTTGAAAATATATATTATCATCGTCGTTTGTGCACTTCAATGAAATGAAATGTGTAGTGATGCTGAAATTTTTTTTGTAAGATAATATGAAATAATAATATATATAATAAAATAATAATATTAAATATATAATACAAAACATATTCCATCGTTTAGGTATGTCGATCCAAGATCCTGTCCTCAACGCCAGCTCCTCGTGAATGAGGTGACCGGTGCGGTCGCCCCTCAACATATAATCCGTAAATATAAACTTTTGCCCCTCTAGCTAGATCCTCCAAGCTATTATACAACAGAGGTCAGTGCCCGAAAATAAACTAGCTAGATTCTGTCAAAGTGACACAATACGAAGGTCTATGACTAGGAGGCTTGAAGATACGCTTATACAGGGTTACTTGTAACTCGGTGTATTCCCGGCGGGATCAGCTAGGTGAGCTAATAAAACAGTAAAAAAAAAATATGGGAAAATTTATTTAAAAGCAATAAGTAAAATAAAATAAAATATTTAGATTGTGATAAGCGAGACATATTTTTATATTTTTTTTTGTAATTACGATTAATGCCAAAAACTTATTTTTTCTGTAAAAACCCCTACAACAATTTTTTTTTATTTTAAATATCTCGTAAACTATTAACTTTCGCCCATACATTGGTGGGTTTAAATTAGATGTGTGTTAGCTCCCCTTTCTAGTGCTGCCGGGAATACGTCGTGTTACCAATAACCCTGTATAGTTTCCATAATTCCATGGTTAGTTTAAAGCTACTATCTTAGATTGAGAGAGAGAGAGCTAGTTCCTCCCTCCGAGGCTACTATGCATAATTCAGAGGTCTATGACGTGTTGATGACATTTCGTTGATGACGTTGTGTAATGGTGCTTCAATGGTATTGTTGTACATATTACGTAGTATTTACTTACTCTATGGTTGTACATACGGCCTAGTATTCAGCTAGTATTCTCTATGCTAGTATTGAATTATCTTTGAACGGTGGTATTAATAACATTTTAAAATTGATTTATTATTATTTTGCTTCCAAACCATTGATTCATATTAACCAAACTCATTCACTTTATCCTTATTGTGACACCTTTTTTAGGAAACTAGTGGATAATACAAGCACAAAAAAGCAAAAGCCCTACTTAGAATACAAGTATAATATAATTTTTAATTCATTAAACTAACTAAATATGTTAGGAAAGTACTCTTTAAAACTATTATTACCACGACTAAAATCTTTCCCAAAAGTGCGAGGCTTATCAACTCATTCGCAACTATTCGCCCATAAATGGTTTCCTGATGAGGAATATTTAAAAAAAGAGTTTAATTCATCTGTAATGTATCCCACTCCTGCGACCGACAAGTTTTACAAAATGATTTACAACTCAAAATTGCCGCCTGTCGAAAGGAAATTGAAGAATATGTGGATCAACTTCGGGCCACAGCACCCCGCCGCGCACGGTGTGCTGCGCCTCATTCTAGAACTGGACGGCGAGACCGTGGTCCGCGCAGACCCTCACATCGGCTTCTTGCACCGAGCTACTGAGAAACTCATGGAGTACAAACATTACAACCAGAACTTGCCATACATGGACCGCCTCGATTACGTTTCCACAATCTCCAACGAAACATGTTACGCTCTCGCCGTCGAGAATTTACTGAATATTGAAGCGCCTCCGAGAGCAAAAGCTATACGCGTGTTGTGCAACGAGCTCTGCCGCATCGCAAACCACATGTTGAATGTTTCGGGGACCATACTCGACGCTGGAGGTATTACACCTTTTTTTTGGATGTGCGAAGAACGCGAAAAGATTTACGAATTGTTCGAACGATTGTGCGGAGCCCGTGTGCACTGTGCTTACGTGAAAGTCGGTGGAGTGTCCCAAGATATACCTATTGGTTATTTAGATGATGTTTACGAGCTTTGTGTGAAGTTGGGCGAGCGCTTTGACGAGACCGAAGATGTGGCAACCGGGAACAGACTGTACTACGCGAGAACAGCGGGTATCGGTTGGGTATCCGCTCACGACGCTATCAGTATGGGCTTTACCGGGCCGATGTTACGCTGCACCGGTGTTAAATGGGATCTGAGGATTGTTCATCCTTACGACGACTATGATTTATACGATTTCGACTGCGTCGTCGGTACCTTTGGCGATAGCTTCGATCGGCACTTGCTGCGCTTAGAAGAGATGCGTCAGTCGTTAAGAATTATCAATCAAGTTCTCGATACGATTCCTGACGGGGAGTATAAAACTGACAATTCTAAAGTCTGTCTGCCCGCACGAAAAGAGATGAAGACGTCGATGGAAGCTCTCATTCATCATTTTAAGCTATGCACGGAAGGGTATCCTGTACCGCCAGGCGCCACTTATACAGCAGTAGAAGCTCCGAAGGGCGAACTAGGAATTTACATGGTTGCTGACGGTAGTTCGAAACCATACCGAATACATTTGCGCGCTTGTTCTTTGCCTCATCTAATGGGGATGGCTGTTTTAGGGAAAGGCTTAATGTTGGCTGATATAGCAATCCTCATCGCTACTATCGATGTTGTATTCGGCGATGTTGATCGTTGATCTATACGGGTAAGTTAAAGGTACGCAAACTTGATTGATACCCACCTACTACTTCTTTTACTAATTTTTATCCACATAAATGTACTTTATTTTCTTACTTACTAAATACATTATTTTGTGATAATATAGAAGGGCACGTTTGTATCTATTAATTGTAGTGGTTTATACCTAATGTCACAGTTCCTAGGCTCGTTTCCCGGCCTAACAGTTCAAATATCCGTTCTGGGTCAATGCTATTTACCTACATTAATTGTGCCTTTTCGTTGTAAGTTTATCGCCGTTCGTTTGGTACCGTGGACCGCGGTAAATAAAATATTTTGTACCATCCAGAGCTATAAATATTTATTTACCTACTTAGTAGGTATGGGTGTTTTTTAATATTTCCTGGCCATGGATGAAGGCTGAAGGACTAGCCCTTCAGCCGAATACATATTTCTTCATCGATTCTTCATTCTCCAGTCAAATGAGTCGTAGTCAAAGTCCAAGTCACACACAGTAAGTCACGGTCAAGTCCAATCTTGCCCTAGTAAAGTCATGGCAACTTTACTACAAGCTTAATCGGAGTTTTGGAAACAACACAAAAAGACACGTTTCACCACATTATATCACTTGCCCACACTCATGCACGTCAGTCAGCACTTAATGAATAAAGCGCCACTATTTTTATGCATTAACACCCGAAAAAACACAAGTTTTAAAAATAACACAATGCGGCGACATGATTTTTTCGCGTTCTGCCAAAAAAAAAGCAGGTATGGGTGTAGCATCTAGCTTAAATTAGCCGTTCAATTAACAGCCTAGCTTTTTTCTAAACGGCTGCGCCGCGTTCAAATAGTGACCTGAATGATATTCGGCCAGCGAAATGTTATCAAGTCGGGAAATCCTTCCTCTGAATATTCGGCTATTCAATCAAAAACCTATAAAATCATATAAATTTTATTTTTATCGTGTCCTCTATGTCCATGCCTTCTTTTATAGTGATTTAATAACCCTCCGTGTCCCATTACCCACACTACTCTCTTCTGCTAATGTAAATAAAGCTGTAAATGTTGTAATTATTTTATTATTAATAATTTCAGACGAATTAACTATTATACTTATTGTAAATATATTTCTCTCGATTTTTTTATTTTATTTTTATAGCTGTAAAAGTTGTAAATATTTTATCATAATAATATTGTAAATATTTTTCTTTACCTGCTATACCACTCTGCTGATCCATCCTTCCTAAATTCATCTTAGCTATCGCGTTATGTTTCCCTACCCTACCTTTAGTCCAAAACTTCCAATACCTACCTCTCAACTTTACTCCAAAACTCATACCCAGCCGAAACTTCAAGCCCTAAAATCAGATAATTTCTTTGCCTAAAATACTTGACAATGGCAAAAGCGTGCATGATAGCATGGAGCCAAACTCTTTAGTAGGGGAAAGAAGAAAAAAATAATAATATGTCAACCAACATCCGTTTCAGCATTCAATTATTGTTTTAAAATTGTGTTTTTTTGCGAATTAATGGTAAAAAAATGTGGTGTTTTATTCATTGAGTGTTGAATTACATGCACGAGTATGGGCAAGTGATATAATGTGGTGATACATGTATTTTTGTGTTGTTTTTAAAACTCCGAGAAGCTATAGTAAAGTCGCCACAACTTTACTAGGGCATGACTTAGAGTCGACTATCATTCGACTATGACTAATTTCCCTAATTTCGTGTGACTGACTGATTTCATGACATATTTGATTTGATTTTGATATAAATACCTGAAAAATGTATAAACTTGACACTGGCAGAATGCACAACGTGCGATGCCAAACAATAAGAAAAGAAAAAAAACTAGTGAGTGGCCACCAGTGTTGCCATGTGCACCATAATCAGCACTAATTTACCACCTACCGTCGAAGCATGACAACGGTGACGAAATCTACCGTAATTTGCAGAGGATGGTAAATTAGTGCTGATTACGGTGCACATGGCAACACTGGTGGCCACTCACTAGTTTTTTTTCTTTTCTTATTGTTTGGCATCGCACGTGTGCATTCTGCCAGTGTCAAGTTTATACATAAGAACCTTTTTTTTTTCACTGCTTGTTTATTGAAATTTTTTATTCCTATTAGAGATGTGAACCGATTACAATTTTCAGAACCGGTTTAAAACCGATTACTTTAGTAAAAAAACGGGTTTTAAAGGTTTTTTTAGGGTTTTATAAATTTTTGTAATAAGAGTTAATCATTTCCTATGCTTTTAAAACCATAATCCGTTAAATCAACAATGACATCTTGGCAGCATCGAGTCACTTCTGCCTTTATTTATTTTTGTAAATGCGAAATACGAGCTGAGATTCAAGATCAACGAAATTGGCGGAGTAATTGCGTAACAAACATACAAAAAAAACATACAGTTGAAGTCAGTTAATTAAATCAGAACATTATCAAAAATGAGGAGATATTCGTATCAGATTCAGACTTTTTTTTTTTTTAGTTTTTTTTATTTGTTATTATCCATGTAAATATTCTGAATGACAATAATTTTCCTATCGTAACATATAAATATGTTGTTTTTCCAATAAATAGTGATTTTTGCGATAAAGTTGTTGTTTTATAAAAAAATATTACAATGTATTTTTCACCGTTTTTTCCCTAGCGCAGTTACCGTAATTTCTTAGAATCTACCGGTTTTTTTTACACGGTATCACCGTAAATCTAAATTCTGACATGGTAGCACTGGTGGCCACCGTCAGTTCAAAGATTCAATATTTATTAACTTAACTTTTAATCTTTTTATCCATTTCTTTTCGTATTATAAGTATTTCGTTGTGCCAATATTAGCTATACTTAACGCTTTGATATTTTAGTTAAGAACAACGATGTCCACGAAGTCATACGGAAAATTTGGCCCGCTAGTCGGTGCCATCGACGAGGGCACTTCAAGTGCGAGGTTCATAATTTTCAAAGCTGAATCATCCGACGTTGGTAAGTTAAAACTGAAAGATCAGAGCTTAGACAAATCTATTCATAGTAAATCTCTAGTTCTACCTATCTACTGGTAAAGTAGTCTCACAGTTGATATCTAGTTTGCAATCACAAAAATGTCTCTATTTTCTTTCTATTAGTTTCTATGCACCAGAAAGAACTTGAACAGAAATGCCCCCAAGAAGGATGGGTGGAGCAAGACCCCTACGCCATATTAGAAGCTGTTAAAACTTGCATTAATGCTGCAGTGGAAAAGTTGGTCGCATTAGGTGGGACACCCAAGGTTTGTCGCCATATTTTAGTCCGCCAGAGATTCAAACACCTACCCACATAATTTGTAAAAGTTTGAGCATAGGTACTCATGTCTCCATGCAAAGCATCAATGCATTAGGTAGGTATGTGGGTAAACTATCAATTTAATTTATATTGAATGTAGCTATGCAACATCAATATATCTACTACACATTCAAAGACATGTGAGCAACTCATCAGAGTAAAAAAAACGTAGGTATGTTACTAATTACTATAGGTACATGTGATTTATATACTTAGTCCATCTTTTTCACCAATTCTCAAGGCTTTAATTTGACATATCAAAACTTACTAAAATATAGCTGTCACCTTCATTGCAGTCTATTATATAAAGTCTGCAACATTTTTAGTAAGTTTAAATCAGTATTCAGTAATTTAATTGCATCAAGTATCTTAGTCTAGTACAGTAATTCCAAGAACTAACGATACATGGACCCTGTAAGAACATATAAAAGATATAAATCATGAAAATCTGCCGTGCACAGTAACATTATTTGGCCAATTATTTACATTAGGTACTATTATATATGCACCGATTTCCACTTAATATCAGAGAACTGAACTATTGGCTAGGTTGGTAGCACCAGACTGACGTTTCCGGAACTACCCTCATTATGAGGACATAACAGGTACCTAGGTGCCAACATTGATTGTTATATGTTTAAATAACTTGTTTTCAACCTGGCAGTTTGCCTGGGTATGTACCTCTTCTTTGCTTAGTTTGTATTCTTCTCACCATGTGCTCTCTGCATTTACAGGATATAATTGCTGTAGGTGTGACAAATCAGCGGGAAACCACGCTTGTCTGGGACCGCAGTACAGGGAAACCGTTGCACAATGCTATAGTGTGGCTGGACATGAGAACTTCTTCGACAATAGATAAGCTACTTGACACAGTTCCCAACAAGACACGAAACCAGAATTATCTCAAGGTATGCATCCTAAAACCGCCAACCACCAGTGGAACCACCGGAGGACGGGCAGCAGTATCCGCTTGGTTAACGGTGGTGAGCATTCTGCTAACCCCAAGCCACCTGCCAAGCATGGGGATTATGGCAACACCCCTCTAGTAAGGGGGAGGCATTCGTCCAGCAGTGGACGTTTTATGGCTGATGACGAGATGCATCCTAACAAGGTGTATAAGCAAACACAAACAAACAAACAAAATTATTTATTTAGACACAAATATTTTCACACAATGATCCATTAAGACCCATAGGCTCCCAAACTAGTCAAGGACTGTGTGTCGGGAACCAGTGGCTTCTCCTTTTTTATTTTTTATTGTTTTTTCTTCTTAAGGATCCATAACATTTTGGACAATAACGGCCTTACTTAAAAAAACTTTTCAACCATTAGTCACTGCTTAAGATGCTCTACCATCTTCTCTCTGACGTGAAGTTACACATGCTAGAAAAGGACAGAGAAGTTTAAGCAGTGACTAAGAGAATCGAGATTATTTTAGGTAAGGCCGTAAGTATCAAAAAACTAAGATGTTTGTATCGATAATTAGCTTCACTACACGCACTGACACAATAGCGCAAACTTAAATATTTTTCAAATCTATCCTGTATAACTAGACATTAGATAGATATGCCAATACAAAACTATAGGTATTAGATTACAGACTATAAGTAAATAACAATAATAAGAGGTGAATGTAGAAATGACAATTTGAATGTGAAGAAAGAAACTTGCTGTGCCGACCCGACCTAGTTTATAGCAGGAATATGATGATGAGTCAATTGAAGAAATGTGTTGCGTCAACTGTACTGAAATAATCATAATTTACCTATAGAAAAAAAACTTGGGCCGAATGTGGAGCTGAAAAGTGCGACGATGATGAAGAATTTAAGTAAATTTACTATGTTTATTGAAAAGTAATTTAAATCGGTTATTAATGTTCTGATACATAAGCGTTTAAAATTTTTGTTAGAGCCAACTCTGTCCCTTTCCCACAAAACAAAAAATGACGTCACACCTTACATGTCAGAATAGAATTTATATGGCGTACTGAGAAGTGACGTGCATGCTATTAAATGATATTAAAATGCTTGTAAGTTGCTTATTTTTGATCAGATTTTCATAATTTTTTCATTTATCATCTATATTTATGGGCCACATTTTAAAACACATTATAAAAAAAACAGTCATCTAGCTTATTCATTGGCTCTTTACACGAGGATCTGAAGTACAGAATGAACTAAGAGCTCTTGGGTTCTTCCATTGCAGTGTGTACCACATTACCACAAGCAAGCTAAAATCCCCCCCGGTCCCATGTGTAATAATAATTGTACTAGTGTGTAACATTGATGAAATATGGTATGACAACTCTCTTAATAAATCTAACTCTTACTACTGTAATAAAGACTAACTCTTAATACTTTAATTAGGACTATTGTAAATCTACCCATGAATAAAACTATCTATGTAGCTATGTATGGTCCAGTAATAAGCAGAAAAAATCTGAATATTTGGAATCACAATATAACAATTTCACCAATTCTAAAGAAATGCCCGTCTCCAAAACTAACTGACTTAGATTTTTCCCAATAGTTCCGAAACTATCATATTGGACAGGTTGCCCGAGTATGATATGATGCTGTATTGATTTTGAGTTCCAAAACTATAATGTTTTTTATAATTTTTTAGCCCTTGTGTGGTCTGCCACTGTCGCCATACTTCAGTGCAACAAAGTTGAGATGGCTTTGTGACAATGTTGACACCGTAAAGCTTGCAATGAAGCAAGGAACCTGCTGCTTTGGGACTGTCGACACGTGGATCATCTGGAACTTAACAGGTTAGTTATTATGAGAATTATTCAGGCTTTACTTTGCGGAAGTTCATCTTAATCAACCGTTAAACTAAAATTTCTAGTGTAATTCCACCGAAAAAGTGCCGAAAAGGGCTAATGTGATAGCATAATCTGTAATAAATTGTTATTAATCAACATGAATAAGTAATCAATTTAATCTGGAACTAATAATTAATTTTATCTGAACTAATATAATTATTGTAATATGAAATATATAAATTAAATCTTAATCAAAAAATGTGTGTAATTTGAAACGAATTATGAATTTATTGTAACAATAATCATAATTTATTAAGCTGTATCAAGATTATTATGAATCCGGAACCCCCTTAATCCTTAGTAGTACATTTTTATTCTTATTGGTACTCGATACAATATTTACAATGTAATTAAACTAGAAAATGTTGTATATAACGGTTGAGGTTAGTTATTATCAGTCTAATCCATGAACCTCCATTCTTTAATTCCATTCTAGTGATAAGGTGATTAAACGTGGTCTGAAACGTGGTCTTTAACGGCTGGCCTTTTGGTGAAACTCAGAGTCACACAACGGGCAATGGAGAGAGCTATGCTCGGAGTTACTTTGCTCGATAAAAGCCGGAATGAGGATATTCTCGAAAGAACCAAAGTCACCGACATAGCTCGCAGGGTTTGCAAGTTGAAGTGGCAATGGGCAGGACACATCGCTCGACGAACTGATAACCGATGGGGAAGAAAGGTTCTTGAGTGGCGACCGCGAACCGGAAGACATAGCTTAGGAAGGCCTCCCACTAGGTGGACCGACGACGTTGTAAAAGTCGCGAGCAACCGGTGGATGCAAATGTCAGGTTGTCGTACAGTGTGGCGGTCTATGGGGAAGGCCTTCGTTCAGCAGTGGACGTCTCCGGGCTGATAATGATGATAAGGTGATTGTTGCTTAATATGCTGTAAATAATAAAGTTGGTGTTTCTGAATACATATGAGTACGACTACACATGAGTAGGGAATACATGTCATGAAATGATGCACATTACATACAAAATTATGTAGTAATTATGTTATTACCATCACAATCATTTCATTCTACACACGCTAACTTGTGCGTGACCTGACTGATACGAAGGCGATAGAGACAGATTCCACTTCCGCCGTTTGATCAGACGACGATTACCACCTAATGATCATATAGATTAGGATTTGTCAAGTGACACTCTTACAGAAACATGTTAACACTTGCATATGCTTACAGAATCATTGATATTTTTAGTTATATTTACTCATCAATTAAATTGTTTATTATTTGCTTAACCTGGTTAAGATAGAGTTCTGATAAAGTTATGTAATCACTTGCACAATAAACTGACACTCAAAGTTGATACAACAACAAACAAAATAATGAAAAGTGTCCGGTCATCGTCAGCTTGAAGACGCCCACTGCTGGGCGAAGATCTCCCCTTCCTCTCTCTTCTCTCCCTTAATTGGGGGATATCTTTATAATCCCCAAGCTTGGCAGGCGGCTTGGGGATCGCAGAATGCTTACCACCGTTAACAGAGAAGATGCTGCTGCCCGTCCTCAGGTAGTTCTGGATGTAGTTTGTAGTCCCAAAGTGTCCGTTATACATATAAAATTTAGATTTAGAGGAATAATGACAAATATTTTAACAACATGTATGTATTAGGCTTGCATTTTTTTTTGTCATACTATGCACTGATTCCTCTACGGTACTAACATTATAGTCTATGGTTTATCTTTAGTCCGGAATAGTTTGGACATAATATAAGCCAGTCTCGAAATACTTTTAAATATTTTTGCTGATTACATACTTGTTTGATAGATAGTGTAATCTCGTTAATCATTTGGTTTAACACTCTTGTGTGTAATTTAATGTAGCCTTTATACACGTAAGCTATAAGATGCAGGTATCTACTTATTTGTGTAGGTCTATAATCTTTATGACTGTGCTTGTTTACTCACTTGGCGCCCCAGTTTCCTTTACGTAACACGATAAACAGTCTGCCTAAAGATAATTGCTAATTCACACTGTTAGAGATATTCTTAACCAATTCTGCATGTGTGTCATATAGCATTTTACAACACATTTGCGAGAAAACAGTACAATAGATATGATACATAATGAAACAAAATTTATTATTTTGTTTATCAATCAGAAAGTCGCAATTAAATACTTGACACTGGCAAATGCATAAACTGCGATGCCATTATCCTCATAGGAGGAAAGAAGAAAAAATATATTTGTTTCATTATCCTGTTACTTCGTGAAAATGAATTACAAATACACAGAATTACCATCGCATTTATAATAATAATAAATCAAATCTAAAAAATATATTTAAAACTAAACTACTGAACCGATTTCGACAAAAATTTATATGGGACCACCTCCGAAGTATTACCCAACCAAAAAAAAAAATACATCAAAATCAGTTCATAATTGGCGGAGTAATCGCGTAACATACATACAAAAAAAAACATAGTCGAATAGAGAACCTCCTTTTTTGAAAGTTGATGTCAGTTGAAAAGCATTGAAATTAAAAGGTTGACGACCTCTATAGGAATATGTAATGCTATTTATATTTCAGGTGGGCCGAACGGTGGAAAACATGTCACGGATGTCACGAACGCCTCTAGAACAATGCTTATGAATATTGAAAATTTGACCTGGGACCCGCTTCTTCTGAAATTTTTTGAAGTACCCGAAGTTGTTCTTCCTGAAATAAGATCTAGTTCAGAGGTATGTAGTAAAATGCATAGGTGCTACTGTTAATGTACCTTGTTGTCCAGCTTCTCCTTTGAAGAAATCACTTGAATATAGTTGTATAAGTCCACGATTTCAAACAAATTCTATACTAGCATGTGTTTTGCTAGAAAGGGACACATTACTCCCTCCCAAATACTTTGAACACTTATATTTCAGGACTTTACCAGCTGATATCAATTATTTTATCGATGTAAGAATCATATTCAGTTAGTCTCCACTTATCGTATTATTTTTAATAATCAAAACACATGCATATCTATTCCCTATTAGCAAACTTGTGTCGTGAAACTCAAGTTTTAACACGCTCAAGTATCAAGTGACGAGACGAGCATGACTTTCGCCTGACGGTAAGCGTCACGCCTGCCACTAACAGTAGCAGTGCTAGAATTGTGAACTTGCGAACACAATCCTGCGCCGAACTGCAATGCGCTCGTCACCCTGAGATATTAGATGTTAAATCTCTTCATACCCAGTAATTTCTCTGTTAACATTGCCCATCTAACCGGAACACAGTAATGCTTGCACACTACTGCTTGGCGGTTGAATGACTGGCAAAGGTGTGATACTACCCCAGGTGAACTCTTCAGTAGAGTCCTACCACTACCAAAAGCCAGTTGCCAGTTGTTGATATACTTACATAATATTGTCACAGTAGATATAGCTATAGCTAGTAGATATAGCTATAGCTAGTAGATATAGCTATAGCTAGTAGATATAGTATAGCTAAAGCTGTAGTTTGACATCAAATGAACGCCCGGATCTAGTCATGCGATGAAAAGAGCGCCCCTTCCCGCTATGAAACTTCACGGTACGCTCAGAGCGATAGTAACCTCTTACCGACAGAAAGTAATGAATTCAAGGCACGCCCGAGTTAAACTGCTGCTTTAGCTTATAGGTATCATCATCAGCCCGGAGACGTCCACTGCTGAACGAAGGCCTCCCCTTTAGACCGCCACTCTGTACGACAACCTGCCATTTGCATCCACCGGTTGCCCGCGACTTTTACAATGTCGTCGGTCCACCTAGTGAGAGGCCGCGCCTACGTCTTCCGGTTCGCGACTCAAGAACCTTTCTTCCCCATCGGTTTTCAGTCTTAGAGCGATGTGGCCTGCCCTGCGCCACTTCAACTTGCAAACCCTGCGAACTATGTGACTTTGGTTCGTTGGCGAATATCCTCGTTCCGGATTTATATCGACTTGGATTTATATCGGTGCGGATTTATTTATGTATATCGACTGATATTGTAGCAATTTCAAAATGGTGCTTTTCTTTTTTTCAGATATACGGCTACATACCGGAAGGTCCTCTTGCAGGCGTCCCTATATCCGGGTGTCTCGGAGACCAGCAAGCGGCTTTAGTCGGCCAGATGTGCCTTCAAAAAGGTCAAGCTAAGGCAACGTATGGCACGGGATGCTTTGTACTGTACAACACGGGCGACGTGCGTGTCAACTCCAGTAGAGGGCTGCTCACTACGGTGGCATACCAATTCGGCAGTGACAACCCACCGGTCTACGCTTTAGAGGGTTCCGTAAGCATTATATGATACAATACAGACAGGTTTATTTGTAGTGGTAGGACTCTACTGCAGAGTCAAAGTTGCAAGAGTGGCAAAGGTGTGGTACTCAAGTACCACAGCCAGTTATTCAACCGCCAAACAGTAGTGTGCAAGTATTACTGTGTTCCGATTTGAAGGGCAATGTTACCAGAGAAGTTACTGGGTATGAAGAGATTTAACAATTAATATCTCAGGGTGACGAGCGCAGTGCAGTGCGGCGCAGGATTGTATTCGCAAGTTCACAATTCTAGCACTGCTACTGTTAGTGGCTGGCGTGACGCTTACCACCAGGCGAATGTCTTGCTTGTCTCGTCACTTGAATAACAGCTACCACCTCGTCACACGGTAGACGTTATACCAAACGCCACAAGTGAAATTAAAGCCACACACTTTGCTTAGTTTGGGGCTAGATGGCGCTGTGTGAAATGTCCACAGTTTTTTTTACAAATCTTTCTCTTGTGCTGGTCCCTCAATATAGACTAATTTACTTACTTTTAATCTTGCGTGGAGACACAAAAACCACGGTGCGCGAGTTCGTCTCGCACATTTACACGACTGCCCAAAAAAGGAGTGTAATGTTTCAAGTTTTCAGGGTGTGTGTGTGTATGTGAGTTTCTTGATTCCATCATAACTTCTAAATGCCTGAACAGATTTCGATGTATGGGGTATCGTTAGAATCCTTACGTCTTCACGAGTGACACTGGCTATAAATATTTTGAACAACATGTATATGTATATGATTAATAAAAAGAATATGTACAATTTATATTTTTTATTAAATATTTTTATAAACTTAAAATTTAAAAAAAAAACGTGGCCGTCGTGTTTTTATTGAATTATGGCTTGTTCACCCTTTTCTGTACTATATTGTCCTAACTACGTGTTGCAGGTAGCCGTGGCTGGCGCAGCACTTGGTTGGCTGAGAGACAACATTGGCCTTATAGAAAGCGCCAAGGACTCGCAAGATTTAGCCGAGAAGGCGACAGATAACGGGAGCGTAGTGTTTGTTCCTGCTTTCAGCGGATTATATGCCCCGTACTGGAGGCAGGACGCTCGGGGGTAAGCCACTGGCAGCGGCTTGGAAACGTCCCGCTTTGGCTCAGTAATTGTAACTATAGTCACCGCGTTACCGACTGAGTCGTGCGGCCATAAACGTCATTAGGGATAGTGCGAGTGCGAGCGAGATAGACATAGTGCGAGCGTGCCCACAAGTGCGAGCGAGATAGACATAGTGAAATGATTTATGGCCGCACGACTCAGTTGGTAACGCGGTGACTATAACAGCTATTTTGGCTTTTGATAATAAAGTTTATTTATCTAACACATAATTTTAATTATGTTAATGGTTGGTTTAAACTCTTCGTAACGCTTGTCTTAAAAAATGCGTTGATATAAACCTTGAAAATAAGAAATTTTAACCACTTGAAGATAAGATAGGTAAGGTAAGATCTTAAAAGTCAGGATATAGTATTTGAACAAATGCGTCCCGGTTCATCTATTATTTGAAAGTTAGCGCCATCTGTTAAAACATAAGTAGTCAGTAATCAATAGCAGGTAGGTACTCATAAATAATTGTAACGTCTCATTGACACGAACACGATCCAGTGTTCTTTATTCAACTTTGTTACGAAGTGACTCGGATAGCTCATTACAAAAGCAATATCAGATCGAGTGTTTGCTACCAGGAACATTAATGATACGATTAGGCTAGGAAGCGAAAATCTTCTCCAGTTTCAGCACAACATTTCAGGCTCGTCGGCACTCTTTGATGTATTGGTATTTGGTACTTGGACTATCCACCCCATGATTTTTTTCGTAATTTTCTAATCATTTCCTCATTCTCTATTTCATTAGTATGCAAACCAGAAGACTTAGAACTAAAGAGTATTTCAATAGGCTAGATGACTGGTTTTTTTTTATTGTCCTATTAAAATGTGGCCCATACATATAGCTAATTAATGAAAACAAAATGAAAATCTGATCAAAAATAAGCAACTTATAAGCATTTTAATATCATGCTAGACAGAGAGGCGAAACAGCAAATCGTGACGTCACTTCTCAGTACGCCATATAAATTCTATTCTGACAAGTAAGGCGTGACGTAATTTTTTGTTTTGTGGGAAAGGGACAGAGTTGTGTCTAACTATAACTTTAAACGCTCATATATCAGAACATTATTAACCGATTTAAATTATTTTTTCAATAAACATACTATATTTACTTAAATTCTTCATCAAAGCTATTGGTTTCAACGATATAAACATCAGTCATCTACCCTATTCTCCCTAAATTTTCAACTGGTTGATTTTTTCCAAATAGTCTACGATCTCGTAGGCTTTTATGTCACGATACCATTAAATAAGACAAACCCGAAACCTTTGAGGAAATTATTTATTTATTCTCTACCGCACATCCAAAGAAACATGATTAATAAATCAAATAGCAAAGCGACGACAAAATCAGTTTAGAGCTCTTTAACTGATTTTTCGACTTCAGTATACTTTGCATTTAAAAAAAAATAACAACTTCTGAGCAATTAATTTATTTAAACATTGATCTAAATAATTGGGCATTATTACTATACGCATCTTGAACATTAAACTGCAACCAGAACCACCGGAGGACGGGCAGCAGCGTCCTCTCCGTTAACGGTGGTGAACATTCTGCGATCCCAAGCCGCCTGCCAAGCGTGGGAATTATGGCAACACCTCTCTATTAAGGGGTAGCCTTCGTCCAGCAGTGGACGTTTTCTGGCTGAATTCATCTTGAACATTAATTTGTATTGAATGTTGATCTCTAATCATTATTCACTCTGTGGTGTAATTGTTCTCATCCCTAATGTACCGTGTCTATGTCTCTCTCTCTGCAAATAAAATGGTAAAGAAGTTTTGGCGGGAACACGGAAAAATCATGTCGTTGCATTCTATTATTTTCTTAAACTTGTGTTTTTTCGCGAATTAATGATTAAAAATGGTGGTGTTTTATTCATTGAGTGTTGAATTACATGCACGAGTGTGGGCAAGTGATATAATGTGGTGAAACATGTCTTTTTGTGTTGTTTTCAAAACTCCGAAGCTCATTGTAAAGTCGCCACAACTTTACTTTACTAGGGCATGACTTGGACTCGACTATAACTAATTTCGTGTGACTGACTGTGATATCATGACATATTTGACTTGATTTTCATATAAATACTTGAAAAAATCATAAACTTGACACTGGCAGAATGCACAACGTGCGATGCCAAGAACTAAGACAAAAAATAAAAAATGGTAAACGATGACGCACGTATATTTATATCAATACCCTAACAAACGCTTCCACTGCGCCACTCTGCTAGCTCTACTAACAGCTCCTCTTCGTTGGATGTGTTGGATGAGCTTGTTTTGCTTGTGTACGTGGCTCCTGATGTCCCGGGTTGTGATGTATCGATGTCCTCACCCCCTTCTGTATCTGCTCTTCCAAATCGCTGTTTTTTCTTTACGCCGTGTCCTGGTTCATGTTCTTTGTCTGCATCAATCTTCCTTTTCATTGGCTGCATAATTTCTTTGTTACAGAGGAGGATACAAAGATGTATGTGGAGTAGCAATAATTATTTTTCCCTCCAACTCATTGAATGCCATTTGTGGTGTCTAGTGCCCATTTCTTTGACTACTTTACTATGCTAGTACAAGTATACTAGTACTATATACAAGTACCTACTTGTACTTGTAATTTGTACACTGGTTGTCTTGTAGCTATTTAAAACGCAGTACTCAATATTTTTTGTGTTGTTGCCAGTTTTTCACTACAAGTGCAAGAGTTGTACAAGATATGTTGGAGGGAAAAATAATTATTGCTACTTGCTAGCAAGTAGTATATATATATATATATAGCAAGTAGCAATAATTATTTTTCCCTCCAACTCATTGAATGCCATTTGTGGTGTCTAGTGCCCATTTCATTTCTTTTTCTTTTGTCTATCTGTATATATATATATCTGTATATATATCTGTATATATATATATATATATACAGATAGACATTGAATTTTGTCAACTCATTGAATGCCATTTGTGGTGTCTAGTGCCCATTTCATTTCTTTTTCTTTTGTCTATCTGTATATATATATATATATATATATATATACATATATATATATATACATATACAGATAGACAAAAGAAAAAGAAATGAAATGGGCACTAGACACCACAAATGGCATTCAATGAGTTGGAGGGAAAAATAATTATTGCTACTTGCTATATATATATATATATATACTACTTGCTAGCAAGTAGCAATAATTATTTTCAGTTGTATATATATATATATATATATATATATATATATATATATACATATATAATAATAACATATATATATAATATAATTTAAATCTTCCAAGGTGGACGATTGCCTACTGCAATGTTTTGTATTAGTAAATTTATTTATAATATGAACACAACAACTCAATTAAAAACGTAAAATAAAATAACAAATAATTATTAGCTTCTTGGTAACAATTACTTCCTTGTATTGATTATATCGTTCGGTACTCGTATCATAGATGTTTCGAAATTCATAAACTTTGCTCGATCCAGAAGAGTCAAGTAACTTTAAAAAAAACAACCAATTTCATATTAATATGGGACCACCTCGGGAGTATACCCTTTCAAATAAAAATAAAAATCATTATCGGTGCACAATTAACGGAAAAATCAGTGAACACACACAAAAACATACATACCGTCCAACATAGAACCTCCTCCTTTTTCGAAGTCGGTTAATAACCTGTGCTTACATTATCTTGACGCTCAAACAAACATGTTGTTTTTGGCAGTGTAATATGTGGAATAACTGAAGATACTCAATCAAACCACATCGTGAAAGCGGCTCTGGAGGCCGTATGCTATCAAGTTAGAGACATCCTGGACGCAATGGACGAGGATTGCGGAATACCCTTGCAGTTGCTTAAGGTAAAGTGGAACCCGTATACATAAATCGCAGCGACTCAAAAGTAATTAATAGCAATTTGGACCGGATATCCTAAATTAAACTTGACTTGGGTATGTCCTAAAACTGTATCCATAACCCTCAATCCATCCATCGGTGGATGGCCTGTAGCATCCTCTCGGTTAACGGTGGTGAGCATTCTGTGATCCCCTAGCCGCCTGCCAAGCGTGGGGATTATGGCAACCCCTACATATTAAGGCTCCCTGTCCAGCAGTGGACGTTTTCTGGTCCATGATGATCCTTAATTGAACTTGTAGAATAACAAAATTAAGAACGTCGTCCTTGTGTACCTTTGATGAAATTGGCGAGGATTTGTAAAACGTTCGGTGCATGCGTCCTGAAATGACCGAAGACGCGATTTGGACGCAAAACACGACGAACTGAAGAGTAGACCACCCGCCAACATTCCATACAACTAATTAAATGGCATTCTTACGTGCCTGCATTGTGCACGCACATTTACTGCCAACATTGGCTTCTTCACCAGCGAAGCTCCTTATTACCTAAGTCTCAGTAGTGGTCGCTGTAGCCGAAACCGGCATACGACATTATTATTATAACGTAAGACTAAAATAGTGATTAGAGTAATTTTTGAAAAATGTTATAAAGACTAATTTAAATTATAGTAGTATGCGGCCAATATTTTTTTTCTAACCTATCAGATCCCACTGCTTGCGAGACAAGTGGGAAGAAATGAGGGAGCCATTTCTAAGGGACCAGTCACGTAGAAAGTTAAAATAGCCCAGTCATAGAAATATTTATATATTCATGTATTAAGGCTGTTCGAAACTGTTACTAAAAAAAAGGCTTTAAGATCGACCCGGCAACGCTTATTTCTGAGTGTCTATACCCAGTTTTTACGCACTCACTGCGTCAGGACAGGCACTTCACTTACCTTTCTGTTGTTAAAATAATGATGATAAATGCTAAAACATCTCTATCTCGTATCTGTATGTCCGTTTTATAACGAATCATAACAATAACATCATATTTGTTCTTTCTAGGTCGATGGTGGTATGACTTCTAATGACTTAGTCATGCAAATGCAGGCTGATTTAATAGGCATAAACGTAATTAAGGCCGGATTCACGGAGAGTACGGCTTTGGGTGCCGCTTTGGCCGCTTACTGGGGCGTAGAAAGTAAACAAATATCTCCAATACCAATGAGCGACGGTATCACTTACTTTCCACGCATCAGTGATGATGAAAGGGACATGAGATATAAGCAATGGAAAATGGCTGTAGATAGATCCCTGGGATGGGACGCTCAAAATTAAATTAAATGAAGCAAATAAAAAATGTATAATATAGACCAGTCCATATTTGGGTAGGACTTTGGTGAGTTCAAGATGATGACATCTTAGATATTGTATATACTTTTTTGTACCTAGTTTAGTAGTAGTTGGTGTACGTAGTTTGGACCTTTATGAATGCAGGGTATTTGTAAGCTTAATTTGTAGCAAATCGCGGCGGCTAACTATCCACAGGACCGACGAACTCAGTCGCCCGGATCTATTTCGCATTGAGCGTTTGGGCGACTAGGCCAGCCCAGTTGATCGATAGCCCTGTTCGTCATCTACGTCTCCCTCTTTTCTGTTCTCATCCGAGTGACCAACTGCGATCAATTTTAAGATCTTCTCCTTCATGGAACTTTTTCGTGGTGTTTAATGTGCCATGTCAGTGGAGCCGGCTTTTAGTAAACGTTGGACATTAAACAAGAGGTAAGGTCACGAACAAGACGTAGATTTATTTGTTTTACAAGTAAAACAACAGGGTGTAACGAGGTTTTGATATCTTAACGGTAACAAGGGTGATGTTTTGAAATACAACCTTAATATGGCACTATAAAAAATTGCTAATTTTGTTACTCAATTGTTAAAAAAACAACTAAATATGTCTTCATATAACATCGAACAATATTTATTGAAATGTATTAAGTAGATAGTTAGGGAATTTAGTCAGGCATGGTTATATAAAATTCTGTTTTATTATGTTATCGTTTATTAAAATAAATAATTTGAAATTACTTTGTATATTTATTGTTAAACTTGTGAATTCCTCTGATTAAACGCATGCTTTTGTAACTTTTTACCGCTGTGATATCTAAAAGTAATTTAGGCACATTTTTTCCCATTCTTTACTGCATTTCTTAATAATTAAAGGAAGATAATTAAAGGAAGGTCCTTTAATTATCAAGAAATGCAGTAAAGATAGGGAAAAAAATGTGCCTAAATTACTTTTAGATAAATTAAAGGAAGGTCCTTTAATTATCAAGGAGTTATTAAGGAGTCGGAATTTTTCTGGTCTGATTCTATCTACTTAAAATATATCCTAACATATTTCGTATATCGTATTGCGTATTCATTAGTTCAATTGAATCAGGATGAAGTGTACGAGTGCAGTTCTTAAAATGCAGACGAGCAACTAATCCTCGCCCTGGAGATAATTTTATATTTGCAGTTATCTATTACTTGCTTTCAGAGATGGTCACCCCCTTCCCACCGAAATGGTCCTGAGTCCTGACCTTCGTTCTTTCCACTTGAACCCCATTTGAAACCCCTGAGTCCACGGATACTCACTATTACAATTGGTCCCCCGACCACGAACGAAGTTCACGAATAATTACATATTGTATATACCACTTGAACCTTCGGAGACAAAAACTAAATAATGAAAAGAAAATTTAATTCTTGAGTGAATCTGTCGTAATTAATACATTGTCTTTTCCTCGGCTTCATCTAGGGTTTCTTTTTTAATCGACAATCTTTTTTCAGGGGGTCCAAGAGTACCACCACCAAGTAATCGTGGACCCAGGGGGTCCACGAATACTTGGCTCACTACTACGAGTTTGGCCAGGACGTTCAAAGAGGGATCAAGTAGAAAGAACGCTGAACTTGTCCTATAAGTTTTTAACATCAAACATTTTAAACTCGTCTTTCCCATAAGAAGTCTTGGCGTTAAAAGCAAATGAATCGTCGACAGGAAATCCAGTACATTTTGTGAATTTTTCATTATCCATAGGTTTCGGAAATATTTCCAACTTAGTCACAAAGGCTTTCACATGATGAAAATCGTCAAATGAAGCACTTCTATCGTGTGGCAAATTTATATTGCTCTTGATGAGAGCAACATATTCTTGAGGACTGTAAATTGCTTCTGCATTAACGATTAGTGGATTTCTCTCGTTTTCTATTATGGTCCTTGTTCAGTAAAGTATGGGCTTGTTATTCTGAGCGTAACGAAATTGTTTGTTACCAAAGCAATTATCCGATTGAAGCAAGTGTTAAAACACTGTTTTAAACTATCACAATTGTCCATTACAGTTCAATGGTTATTCGGTCTGCCCGAGAACATGGTGCATGCAATTGCGCAGGAATATCGGGAGCTCGTTTTACAACATAATAGCGGTAAATAACCCGTAAACAGTCATAGAATTCAGAGTACTTGCTGGGATTATCTAAAAACTTGAAAAGAGATGAGGCGGTTTCCTCCACTCTAACTTCCGTGCTATACAAAACAAATGGTTGATCGAATCACCAACTCGAAAACCGACAAATTAAACGTGGCCTGTTTTGTGAATTGATGATTTTACTAGGAGCAGGAAAAATTGCTTGCAACAATGTATAAAGAGGAATAACTTTATCCTTGTCTCTTTTTTCGGGTCTTACCAGACTTTTTTCATTTTGGTGCTTATTTATTCTGCTTTCAACACACATATTCTCCTTCAGTGCAATTTTTTGCAGACTTGTATTTTAGTTTTTTGTTTCCATTTCAAGGCAACAGAATATTTAAATAGTGTAATACAATTTTTTATTGAATTATCGCTGGATAGTGAATTCAGAAACCATGTGGGGCCAATAACTTATTATTACTTGCATTTACATATAATTATTTACATTTACCGAAATAATTGAAAAGAGTCGACTATGATCACCTAGGTGATTATATCTTATGACAGTAAGTATCATCGAGGTTATCATAGTGGAATAGACCTTATATGACACAAAAAATTCACATCTGCCTTTTTTTGGCGTATAATGGATATACTTATGATTCAAATTGTTATGAAATATTCTGTTAAATATGTTTTACTGGCATATTTATAGCCATTTTCTTCGCAATATATTTGCAATTTTGGTGGTCATGGTTAACAACATGTCCTGCGATTAATTTCTACCATCTTTTTTTTATAATTTGTTTATTGGTTTGACCTAGTACGTAATAGCTTTCTACTCTCCGATTTGCATCAGTGAAGTTATGCATACCAGTGTTTTCTTCGGTCAACCGAATTCGGTAATATCATTTTCACCTTTTTTTCAGACCCTACAATTTCTTATGCATACGTTTTTTACGTAGAATTGTTGCCTATTACAAAAAAAAAACATTTATATCTAATCTAATATTGATAAAGTTTAATGTTCTTTTCTAAATAAAGATTTATTTAAAACAACTTTATTTTTTCAGAGACACCTATGTTCTGTCGATTTCCTATTTTCGTCTTTTTCTTAAATAGTTTGAATCATTATCACTCTCATTTTGTTTTATTTATACGGGAATACTCACGTTTAATTAAATCGGATACTCCGACTATAGTTTCGATCACATCCGGTGACCTTTTTCAAAGAGTGAAAACAGAGCCCGACGCGCGTGCAGCTGCGTCCTGCTTAGCACTGATGTGATCGAAACTATAGTCGGAGTATCCGATTTAATTAAACGTGAGTATTCCCGTATAAATAAAACAAAAATGTGTCAAAACCACGTCAGTTTTCATATTATCACTCTCGTTAATTTATTCAGTTGAAAAATATTTGTGCATGGAGTAGCTTAGATCGGTAATACATTTTTCAATGTGGAAAGTATAAGTATCAAAGAAATCCTTGACACTGTACACTAGCGAGTATTTTTTTCATAACATGTCTCCTAATCGCAGTGCTGGTTTAGTTGTTCGTCTATTTGAACGGTTGCATAGATTACGGGTCAACACGTTCAATACGTTCACTGAGATCGGTGGTGAGTTTTGTGAATGAAAATCAAGTTATGCGGGTTATCGGCATCATTTGCATCCATCAATGTTTAACCAATAGGCATGTTATTTGCGTTCTGTTCCGCTAATGTAATATCAACAGGTTCTTGAACTTGGCTATATGATTAACTATGGAATGAATTGATGTCATCACAATGGTCCCAATAGAGAAAAGAATACACGTGCTACATACTGTAAATACTTCCGATGTGCAAAAGTATAATCCCTTCTTGGCTAACTGCCTGATGATTCCCTAGTAAGGGAAAATTCCCTATTAGGTAGAGTATCTGGTGGATAATTCTCATCTTTTTTTGTTACGTAGTATGAGTTCGCGTTTGATCTTGCCTCATAGAAGCGTAGATATGGTCTAAGTTTGAGCAGGCTTTCCTAGAAGATACCTATTTACTCATCGTTTGAGTCTCATGAGTTAGTTACGTCAACGTTTACCTACTTTACAGCACTGATATTGTTCATTGCCCTATTAGTTCGCTTCATGTCTGAAATATATTATAACAAAATATTGGAAAACTACAAGCTCTTATTTTGAAATTAACATAAAAATGCAGAATTTCTGGGGCGTCTTATTTCAGTAAAATGTACACAAAATTATCTGTGAGACGTGCGTAGAAAAGTGCCGTCGAAAACATGAAAGCTTGCAGTGTCCTTAGCGCCTTTAGTCTATGAAACTTAACTACCTACTGCAATACAGGCTTTGGTTTATTCGTTTTGCATGTTTTGCGGGTCGATGGCAATGTGGTTATACTTATTTTGGATTTGAAATACAAAAGATTATAATCTATTAACCAACACGAAACGATTTCTACGAGATCCCAACACCAAACAAAGGGCTGAGGTATCTGCCATCCGTCACTGTAGGGTTCATAATTGGGTGTCAGTTTTGGGAAGACCACTCTGGGCTGCCCCTTCATAACTATTAACAAGTAGCAAGTTAGCCCCTCATAGCCGTAGACACATGTATGTTGGCTGGAAGTTAAGTGCATTGCCGTGTAGTGGCGTTCGCACGACAGCCTGACGGATGGAGTGGGAGCGCGCCGCATCGCATCTTGCCCTTGGAGTCCTCTCTTCTACCTCACTAAAGTTACTCCATTTGACGTTCCTTCGTTTATTCAGCGAACTAAACATTATTAATAAGCATAGTGGCATTTCCCAAAGCAGCCTTTTCTTAGAACTTCGAAGTCAATTTCAAGGAACATATTAAAAATATAGTGCGATAAATAAAGTTATAATAAATGAATGTTAGGTTTTGTAAATCATTTCGGTTTCCGTTGACGACGTCATTAGTTGCTGTTTTCACACGGAGCAAGTTTTTTTGTTTGGGTTATTTGCTTTGAATTGTCCTCGTATGCGTTTGCTTTGTCGTTTAGTCCTATATGGATAACCATAAATTTAATTGTGCGAACAGTAGAGTTTATGTGTATATTTTAGATTATAAATATGAATCAAGATGTACCGATACATATCACGTAACACCGAAAGGAGCAACATATAAGCAGACTCCAAAAATAACACATTGTTTACCGAGCAATCATTTTAGATTGTAGTTAGTCGACATATTGACGGCTCTATCTGGAAGCGGGCGATGCATGCGAGGTCGGCAAACATCTATCTCCCCATCCCGGTGAACAAACGCGTGCCAAAATTTGATAAAGTCCTCGGTTCATGTTTAATCATACGACATTAAAGGCGAAAGTACACACTAAACTGGCGCGGCGGCGTGTCAGATATATGCGATCGCTGCATTATAATTTCCATTAATTCAAGCTGGGGACGGCGATTAGCTGTTCCGTGGCACGTTGGATATCAACTTACTATTTTCCGTTCAATGAACTACAAAGCTAGTTTCTTAGTTCGAAACTCGAAAACTTTGCTTTTTTTTGCTTTTATTGCTTTAGTTTGACTACTTCTCCTCAACTGCAAACACGGATCTATCAGCATTCTCTCTCGTGTACTTGAACGTTGAATCTTGAGCTCGGTCTCAAGCTACAGGTGAAACTGCTTGATCCATCGATTCTAGTTCTTCCTTATTGTCGACTTCTAAAGCGTTGGTTTGGTTTCAAAGTTGTATCCTAGGCATGTTCATCTCATCAACCCTTTGGATATCAAAGCAAGCTGCTATATTAAAAAATAACGTGTGTGACAAGTTTTAAACGGAGCAAGTATTGTGTTGGCAGCAATTAGAAACACTACAAAATATTAAAAGCTACCCCAAAGCACTGTTGGGTGTTTTTGGAGACACCGTTTCACCATTCGTCATGCGCCGTATCCCTACAATCATATGCACGCAATTTTTTTAATAGTGAATCGTAAAAGTTTTTCGTTTTCGCTAGATATGTATTATAAATGAAATGACCGCTGAACTGGCTTTAGGCTCTCAGCGTTTCTTACTACCATTCGATAAATATTCTCGTATGTGGGTTATGAATGTACCAAAAAAATATAATATTCTAAGAGCGTGCTCGACTCGAACTCAAACTTCAGCTATTATTTTTAGCGTTGCTCTATAATCACTCAAAGTTTCTAGCAAATCACAAACAACAAGAAGTTTACACGCCAAGATCTTGGCCTATGATAATTATTTTTGTCTACTTATTTCTAAATTAGGAACGCAATTACTACGTGTTTTTTAATCACACTTATATTAGAAATATGAAAGTTTGTCGATGTACGTTTGTTTGTTACTCCTTCATGCTGAAATGGCTGAACGGATTTGGATGAAATTCGGTATAGATGTAGTTTATTCCTTGGAATAAAACTGTCTACATTTTATTCCACATATCGCGGGTAAAACCGCGGGGCGCAGCTAGTGTATAAATAAATAGCTTTAACTCGCACTTAATAAGAAAAGCAAAATAATGAAACTCGTTATTTTACATCAAAAAGCTGCCCCAAGGCGGGCGTTAGTCGGTAGACTCGTTTCCTCATGTATAATGCGCATAGTTTGAAAGGCGGTGCTCGGGTTCCTAGTCTGAGAGGCGACACTGGTTCGGCTGCTACATCCCTATGATGACAGAGAGGAGGAGGCTGCGTACAACACGTGTCCGCCCAACGTCGCGACGCTCGCTTCGCGCCAGACATGTGTTACCGAACGCTGAATCTTGCTGCTACACTTCTACGACTCTGTCTACGAATTCGGGATTGTTCCGAGTTTGTTCCGCGCCATATTTACATGGAACGAGAACGATTTGTTTTCCGTGTGAGAATAGGCGAATCTTTTTGTAGGTACTCACTTCTTTTCAGTTGTTGTCTTGTCGCCATCAACACTACTAGCGATATTTTATTCAATGGTCACTTACCTATTCTGCGCATGTTACAGACCACGTTAGTATCTGATCATGTAAATATTTTACGCATATGAAGATAGGCATGAAACTACTAAGGACCTCTTTACATTAGTTAGCTCCTTCGATACTCTATGTGACTTGGATTAAATGTCCTATGGAATATGCCTATTATGCCGATACCCCGGACGCGAGGTATGACAATAACCGTGTTCTAATTTTCTAATATCAGTTATTTTTGTTGACTAAAGTGCATCTATTTGGCGTTGGTACATGCAAAAGTTTTACTTTCACAAGTTTCTACGATTCTAACGTTCTCAGCACTGAATTATGTGATGTTCCCAACGAAGCCTACATGAGTGTTTACATTAACATACAAAGTTTTGATGGTGCCTGTTCGAAAGGAGCCACCCTTTGGGGTGGTGTTATTAGTATAAGCAAAAGACATAAAGTTCCCCTCCCAAGGCAGAACGTGGTGTGCATACAATGGTGCTGGCATTGATTTTGAGTTAAATATCACCCCTTCGCCTTTGCTGCGTATTGTACTACAACGGACGTGTACAAACATAGCGACATGAATTATTATTATTGTTACCAGTTATTTTATTTCGTCAGGCGTGGTTATTAATCAGCACCGCTGCTTTTGATAGACATGACAGCAGCAATGCTCATCTCCATAGTAATGGTCGCCGTGCGCAATAAAACCGTAACAAGGCCATGAGCAGTGAAAGCATTTCAACAAAAGCCAAGTAAATATAAATGTATGATGTTTTAGAAATTGCATATAACTTGACACAAATCAGAACTAAAGTTTGTTAAAATAAGTTTTATGCCAATGCATAGAAGGGTTATAGTAAGCAGAAGACAAACGAATCAAAAAAATGTGTCGTTTTCCATCAGAAGAGTTGGCGGTCACCTATCACCTACGTAGACCTATTCTATATAAAAAAAAACGAGAATTATAATACAAATACTATTTATTTATTTATCAATGCAAGTTGAGTCGGATTCCGATAATAAGTTGCTGTAGTTGAAATTTCTGTTTTGTATAATTTTGGCATGTTTGGAACAGTGAGTGTTGGTTTTAAATTGAGTACCTATGTCTTGTTATCTAGCAATTTTTTTATGGCAATGAAATCGTTATTTGTTATGATGAGGAAAGGTCTATCAAACTATCTAATGTTAAAACAGATAATATTGGTTATGTGCTACTGAACCACCCGTCGGTTATTTTGAAGGTTGGTAATGTGTTGCTTTAAAAAAATTATATATTGTTTTCGCCCTATTTAAACAAAACTGCTAATTGTCTTTTTGAAGACAGTAGGTCGTAGGACAGTAGGACTTGTCACCTTGATAATCGGGTCCTGGAGCTGATTCCAAATTTAAAACGCAACGACTTAATTTTTTATCTTGCTTTTATCTGGACTGGACTGGTTGCACTGATGTTCTGTGTGTAATCTGGGTGTCTTCAAGTCGAGATTGAATCGGTTTCTTCTAGGCAAGCGTGCTCCATCGTAGACTGCATCTTCGTTTAACATCAGGCGAGTTGGAAGTCAAACGCAAGCCTATTAATTACAATAATAAATAAAAAAACAGTATTCAAAATTCGTAAAAATTTAAAAGAATACCAAGCAGCACGGTAGGTAACTAAAATGTAAAAGTACTTTACAGTCGACCATTCCATTCGAGGCGTTTTAGTACTGCCCGAGCCCTGGGAGCAACTTCCAGCCAGAGACGCGAGGACTGTCTTCGTCCCTGGCTGCTGCTGTTGTAACCCCGGGCTAAAGAAGGGTTTCGCTCCAGGAAGTCCTACAGAATGTCCCATTGGGACGCTGACACTCGCGAGGATGAGGAACGATTTTCCATACCTAGAAAATAACATAATGATAATAACAATCTCCACAATCGAATTGGACAAATGAAATGAATGAACATGAAAACGCACTGTAGGTACTTACTTTTATGCTAAAGAAGATCTACATAAATATTTAAATCGTTATTAAAATTCTAAGGTGCAATGCAAAATTTACACGGGTCGCGGGTAAAATCGTCTGTCAGTCAGTTTCAGGTGCTTGTTGCCAGTACACAAAATTAAAAAGAAATGTTATATGTTTCTTGAAAGATAGGAATCTAGATTTTAATCCGTTTTTACTGTTAAAAGCGTTTAATAAAAGAAACATTTTCTGCCAAAAAATATTTTCAATTTTATTACAGTAAATAACGAAAAAAGTTCAATCAATATTTACCGAAAAAATCTCGGTTTTTTGTTTTTCATGTGGCAGCATTAAGAACAAATATGTTTCAGAGGAGTTTTGGCGGGAACACGAGAAAATCATGTCGCTGCATTGTATTATTTTCAACAACTTGTGTTTTTTCGAGTGTTAATGCATAAAAATGGTGGCGTTTTATTCATTAAGTGCTGATTTATGAGCAAGAGTGTGTGCAAGTGATATAATGTAATGAAACGTGTCTTTTCGCGTTGTTTCCAAAACTCCGATCAAGCTTGTAGTAAAGTTGCCACGACTTTACTAGGGCATGGTTGGACTTGAACGGTACTTACTGTGTGTGACTTGGACTGTGACTATGACTCATTTAACTGGAGAAAGAAGGATCGATGAAAAAATATGTATTCGGCTGAAGGACTAGTATCCATGGCCAGGAAATATTAAAAACAACAAAAATATGTTTCAGATGTTGAATTGAATTGAATGTGATTCGTCTAGTGAATGGACCATTTTACGAATTTATGCACAATTGCTAATGATCTGCTCAGAATTCATTTTATGAACTGCTTTTAGGGGAATTGCGTAGTGCGGCCATTTTAGACCCCCTTGTCTATGTTTAAGCGGTGAAACTTACTTTATCAGAAATGGTAAGACATTTGTTCATTTACATACAAGATTATTAGGATCCGTAACCATCTGTCCGTCTGTCGATATGGTATGGCCATTTTATCGGGAAACAAAGCAATTTTAATTCCAATTGTAGTTATCAAGCAGATTTCGGTATTAGGTCCATTACCTGTTCTTCGAACGTTCCGAAGTGACATCGTATGTTGCATACCATGTTAATACAAGGCCGACCAGACGTCGATTTTATGGTCCATAAAGTCGAGGAACTTGCGTGAACTAGTGAAAAAACGTATCTAAAATTAGGTAAACCATTATTAGTGTGATGCAAAACAAAATTCATAGAAAAAGTAACCTCAGCACCCCTACTCTGCTGGCCGAATTCTCAGCAAAAGGAGACCGGCTGCAAACCGTTTATATTGCGTTTCAACGCGATTGCTACTCGACTTTCTTTTGGCGTTAAGAATATATTTTCAGTCCATTGGCTGTTTCTCTGAGGCCTCGGATGAACTAATATTACCTGACAATTCATAAGTTCCAAAAATTTTACCACGTGGTATTTGACCACAGCAGTGAGCAGACATGGAGCATAGGTACTATCGCATTCTTCTATGTTTGCTACTATGCTACCTTAAGGCGCTGCGAAAATGTTTCATTTGGTCTATTACCCGTTAATCAGTGACCACTGCCGAATTCTTGGAAGTGAATTCTCAAATTTAAGGTAATATTATTATACTAGTTAATCCCAACGTTAGATTTTCGATATGTTTCTGCGTTATCATTTGCAGCCGTTACGAGAATACGAGTATTTGGCATTTTTCAGTACATTTGAGACTTCGTTTTTTTATGACATAACATTTTGAGTCATTATTTAGAAGCATGTATTAGTATTTTGCTTTGATAATTTTCATTTCTTCTTACTACAAAACTTTATGTAGGTACGTGTTGATCTCCTCTTTTTTAGAAGGTGATAAAAAAAGAAAAAACAACGATTAATTAAGTACCATTTGGGGGTTGCATTTTCGTCCTTCATCACGTTCTCGTTAGGCTTCTAATAATACACTATTTTCTATTGGCGTTTGGGAGTTGCTGTGTGTCTTGCCATTTTCTAGTGCATATTTGTGTATGTTTAGGGATATGTCAGTGTTTTTCTAGTGCAGGATTTGCTTTCATTCAATTTGTTGTTTATTTTCTAAAACCTTTAAAACTCGGCATTTGATGAAAATATAGTAAAATGAGCATTATAATCAATTATAGAAAATAAAAACTGTTTCTCTGTTCCGTCACTGGTGGAAGAAATAAAGAAGAAAATTGAAGATGTTGAATTGATATATTTTCTATATCACCGGAACTACTCACTAGCTCGATTGTGAAGCACTCATTTAAATAATTACAAGATTTTAAACCTACCTACTACATAGCAACGAATAACACTAAAGTTAGGAGAGTATTTTCAGAAAAGGTTTACGGTGTAGGTAAGGTTTTGGCGTACACACAATAAAAAGTTTCTCTTAATTTAATTTAATCTTTAATAATTACTTGAACAATTTAGTATTTTAACTAATCAAAGAATAAGCGTTGTATAAAGGTTTATACATAACTTCTCTTACCACAATAACTTAGAGAATCACTAACCTACATGTGAATTCACTTATGTATATGATTTCTTATTATGCTTGTCATGAACGTCGAAAGCAGTCCCATACATCCGTCGGCCCTCGTATACTAATAATATCCTATAGTTGTGGAGGATTACCTTCTTTGAACTTTGTTTGTCAATAGGGTAATCTGTAAACACAAACTGTTAAAATCCGCTCTTTGACGGAAAGATGGCCGAGTTTACTCAGGTGTACCCTTTTTCAATAACGAGATCGGTTATAAGCCTCTTCAGTGCCATTTCATTTGCTCACATCCTCTCTTTTATATTCGTGACAGCATTTAAAATTAAACCAAAAACATCTGCATAATCTATACATCGCCTTCTAAATGGCGTAATTTTCTTGTCACATTAAATATATTCGTTTCATTCGTTTGAATAGGATAGTTATAATTACACGTTCTATTATAATAATTTAATATAATGGAACAATTAATTAATTATTAATAAATGTATTAACATTATAATAATTTAATATATGTTTGTATAATTTTATTATTTTTCTTTATTTTTGTGTGCTATGTTTTTTGTCTCATATAAAGTATTGTCTATTATTTTCCAAAATAAATCCCATTCCAGTAGTAAGGCAGCATACACATATTTTTAAAAGCTGTACCTATCTAGACACAGATCATAATATTCTTTGTCCTTACATTAAACATATTAAAAAAACAGTATATTTTACGAAACGCGGCACATCGCAATGCTAAAATCCCACAGGCTTAGCAAAGTCAACTCCGGTGAAAAAAATACAATATGTTCACACAGCTTTGTCCTTTTATTCATATTTAATCTGCGAAGCGTCTACAAAAAACAATGATTTCACGGTACAGCATTAACGCATGTAGGCATAACAGAGAAGTGAACCAACCCAAAGTAAACACAAGACCATATATTAAAATGTTGTCAATCCTATTTACAGACATTTTACGCTGTGTTTATCTTATAAATCTATTGTGTGCATGGCGGTCGAAATTATGGGATTTTGAGTCAATATTGACTCGAACCGGGTTTGTCAGTCGTTGCATTTAACACGTCCCACCGGTGCGGTGCCGGTGTTGGAGATAATGCAGCGGTTTCATGGTACGCCGTCTCGTAAACAGATGGCGTTACATGTCGTCCGCGTAGCTTTGTTTCCACCACGCACCGGTTCGCCTAACTACTAATTGTCAAACTTTTGCAGTTCTCGTAACAATATGTATGTATTGTTACGAGAATACTAATATTATCACACTATTAAAATTTGAAAGTAATTCACGTACCACTCTAATGTCTGCCTGTTTGTTATTTTTTCATGGCTGAGATTGTGAAAAGGGACATTAGCTATGTTGTTGTCATCATAATTTTTCATTGCCGTTTAAACTGCAGGTCACAGCTATCCAGGCTAATGTATATATAGACCGTCTTGTATATAGGACAGAATCAGAAAGCAGTCATCCTGAGTCTGGACCACCAGAACCTCCGTTTTTATGAACCTCTTTTTTTTTAATACATTGTGTTGAAAGATAATATGAATAAGAATATATTACTAAAATAGTGTCGTTATTTGTATTTTATTTTGTATAGGTTCAACATAATACCTATAACCGTTATCCATTCCATCAAGCATATCATAAAAATGCTACAAAAATATTTATATGCATATAAACTTCTTTTTTTGAAGCCATTGTAACACGTGTAAAATAAGTACAATAATAGTAGTGAGTAGTTATATAGCTAAGCATTACAAACATCCGTAACGGCAGTGGTACCAAAAGGGTATGCAACAGAACCCATTACTAATGCTAGGCCGTCTGTCTGTCTGTCCTTACGTACGACACAAATTTTGTAGCCCAGTATGAAACGTGGTAGCCAATTTATAACACAAATGTACGGTCAAAAATCTTTATTTGAGCAGATAAACAATTTGACACAATTTAACGGTAAAAGCAATATATCGTGTATTTGTACGGAACCGTCGATGTAAGAGTCCAACTCGCATTAGGCCTTTATTATTTTCTAGATGACCCCGTGAACGTACCTTTCGTACCTTTTGTCTGTTTTGGACCAGCCTGCCAGAACAAAATTTTAAATAATGCCGTTGTATTTAATATCACGCAAATGTGTCGACATTGCAAAACGTTAAGATGAATAAAAATCACATTCTTTGACAATAATGTGTTGGTTTGGTGTCTAGCTATTCGAATAATTAATAATAAGCTTTTTAAAAAAAATACAACTGACTTCAACTTCGAAATACCTGGATGACATCTTCATATTTTCTTATAATTTTGATTTTTAAAACCAGACTACTGAACCGATTTCGATAAAATTTAAATGGGATTTACCTCTGAAGTATTAGCTACCACATAAAAAAATAAATTAAAATCAGTTCATAAATGGCGGTGTAATCGCGTAACATACATTAAAAAAAAACAGTCGAGTTGAGAACCTCCTTTTTTGAAGTCGGTTGAAAACCGTTAGATGTACTGAAATGAAAACCTACACTAAATACTCAGACCAGATAGATAGAATAAAATCTCGAATAATTAGGTTTTATACAACTCTTGTTACCCGATGAATGCTATCAGTTCTCCTACCCCCACCAGTTAAAAGAACAGTCTCAGAACAATTTATATGAAATCGTTTTCACGAACAATGAATTATTCGGTAAAATGCGTTCTGGCGGCATGCATAGCTACATTAGGCGCGCCGGGATGTCATTAGCGAAAGCTCTGCCTTTCTAATGCCTAACTGCGCACCGCCTCCCATTGTTACGGTAATAATGAGCAACTAACGATTTAAGCTGCAGTACTCTTTAAAATATATTTTTGACCTTTTAAAGTAAACTTTTGTTCGACAAAATCTCGTTGCGTTGGTTCATTATTTGTGGTGGATCTACGATTTCTCTGACGACGTGCTTTGGTTGATCTTGGCCGCAGGCTTAATGTTTAAATCTGTTAAGTGCGTGTCACATCGTTTGTGCTCATGTAGTGTTTGTGCGTAAGAAATATATAACTGTTGAAATGTTTATTCATTTTTCCAGAACTTTCTTTGACTTCAAGTCAGTTCTAATAAACAAGCATTATACCTACCTAGTCTTATGTTGTGCCTTTTAGTCTCTGAATGTACCATGATTTAGAGACAAATGGCAAAAGCACAAGGGCTTTTTGTAATTTTAAGAAAGGTTTTGTTGGACCACTCCTTGCCTGATGTTATGCAATTTCTGGTCTAGGACCAATTCCCTAATTTATTATAAGTAAGCTGTACTAGCTTACTTATAATAAATCTGTTTTCAATGTTTTTTACCCATACACTTAGTAGGTATAATTCGAGAACCACGTAGGTAGTAATTACCGAATATTACAAATAAGTGTAAAGTGAACCGATGGATAGCAACTCTATTATGCCATAGATTGAAGAGATTGATTCAAGTTTAGTGCTCGGGTTTGAAGTCCGGGTATATTTATTCAGGGCACCTTTGCATAATAGGATTCAGAAAACACAGTGTTGACGAACTCAATCGCAATATAGTCTTGCGCGATGGAAAAATATTCATAATAGGTTAGTCATCTGTAGAAAAGGTAATTTGTTCACTGAACAAATGAACTAAATCTATCAGATAAGAATAGACGATTTTCTTTAGTTCTACTGGATTAGGTTAGATTAATTAAAAACTAAGCGTAAATAAGAAGTCTTACGTTTGGTTAACCTACTGGGATGGTAATTGTGAAGGAAAGTAGTCTTACTCATTAAACGAATGAACAACTAACGATCTAAGTCGAACACATTTTCCAGACTAGAAGTGCACAATTGTACATGCGCCGCACTCAGAGATAAGCACTCTACAATAATATTAATTTTGTAGGACATTACTGCAGCGGCAGACAACACTATGGTCAAAATGTATCATGTGTGTCTTCAAATCCAGAGTAAACAGGCTCCTTCTAGGTAAGCGAGCTCCATCCTAGACGGCGTCGTTGTTTAGCATCAGGCAGGATGTGGTCAAACGCAAGCCAACCACAAAAAAATGTGTTGTAGCTAGTTGTAACGTAGCAAAGGCCAACATTCATGAGTCCATAAATGGTCCATTATCGATAAAATGTAATCCGTTGTCGCAAATTATTCACATTATAACTAACTAGGTATAATGCGAAAATTAAAATTTGGCAACATCCAAATTTTCGAAAAGGCAACGTTCTCCGTTGCGTTTGCTAGCCAATTACAGGAAAACCTTAATTGAATCTAGCCTCTGCGAACGCATTCGCCGCTGCTTCGAGTCTCACCTCTAAGCTTAAATAAATCAAATAAATAAATATTGCGTGGACATTATTACACAGCGCCATCTAGCCCCAAACTAAGCAAAGCTTGTACTACGGGAACCAGAATTTATCTAATAACTTACTTAACCAACGGATCCTTAATTTTCTGAAATAATTAAATTAAATTCATAGTTCAATATTTGAGGCCTTCAAAAACTCATCCGTTACCTTAACGGAATGTTGCAGACGCGATGTCGTGACGAAGGACGAGTTTTATGCATTTTTATTTCAAATACTCGGGCAAGCACCTTTTTACATACCAAATACCAATCTGCAGACTGTGTATCCTTTGGTTGTCGAGCGATGCAGTAGTGTAATTTACCGATTTTCCGAAAAAAGGAAAAGTATTTTTTTACCAATGCTTTGGACTTTTCTTATCTTTCGACGGGAAACCTTTTAAAGGGGAACATTCTGCGATCCCCAAGCCGTCTGCCAAGCATGGGGATTATGGCAACACCTCCCTATTAAGGGGAGGCCTTCCTCCAGCAGTGGAAGTTTTCTGACTGATGGGTGGGGGATGGGGTGGATATTCTATACAGCAAAAAGATTATCTTTCGTTATATTTTTATAATTTTATAGCACGTCTCCATACTCGTCGTTTCTAGTCTTCTGGTATGAATGTGCTGACTAGTATTTATTTATCAGTTTCAATTAGTTGTTGTATAGTATCAATAATAGTTTCAGTAACACCAGTCTTCGGACTACCATCACTACGTGATAGACATGATCATTGATCACATCCACGTTTTAGTCAATGAACCAGGAATGCAGATCTATTAGTAGGAGCTTCATCACCAATTGTCAATTGAAGTCTCTGGTTACTCTCTTCTTGACCTTATTATAGCGCTATAAATTATAGCGCGAATATTTTCTCGAAGTAAATGAGAGAGAGAACTAGATCATCCAAGGGTTAAATCCATTGGGATGCCGCCACACAATTTTCAGAACGACCTCACGGATTAAAAACATACGAGGATCACACTAGTAGATTATGCACTAAGGGAATAAAGCAGTGTCTTGCGTCGCGGGCGGCATATTGAACCCTGAGCGTAACGAGGGAATCTAGAGTTAACTACCGAGCGTAGCGAGGGTGTATATATAGAGTCCTGAGTGAAGCGAGGAAATCAAGCTGCCCAAGACCAAGACAGGCTTTATTCCAGAGGAGTATACTCTACTTTTCACACCTTCTGCGAGACAATAAAAAGCCAGGGCTCCATAAATTAAAATTCACTGACAATCAGAGGACCAAACACCGTCTTTTGTTTCACATTCTTTGTAAACGCACCTTTTTTTTTGGTTCTGCTTATGTTGGTCCGTTCGATTTTCGAACAAACATCTTTACAATGCTATATGGGCATTTTTTTACCTAAGAGTTTTCCACGAGTTTCCATACGAATTTGACGTTCCAAATTCAAATCACTTTATTCCTTAGGTAGTTTCATACAACTTCATATCCCTTAAGAAATAAGAGATAATGATTTACTTTACGTTGAGGTTGCATGATGAACTACCCAAATATCAATTTTCATCACTATAACTTCAAAAACAAATAAAAACAAAGTTTTTTTTGTCAAAAAAAAAACAAACAGTATTTTTTATTTTAAATTAACTATCCAAATCCAAATTTTCGTGACTAAATGGACTTTCATACAAACTTCCTTCTATAACTTCAAAAACAAATAACTTTCCATACAACATTCCACCCGCCCCCCCCTTAAATAGTCCCTGTCAAAAAAAAAACAAACAGTATTTTTTATTTTAAATTAACGATCCAAATCCAAATTTTCGTGACTAAAAGGACTTTCATACAAACCTTTTCCCCCCCTTGGGGGTCGAATTTCGAAAAATCTTTTCTTAGTACACCCCTCCGCATCGAGACGAATACACCCTCCAAATTTCAAGTCTGTACGACCAGCGGTTTGGGCTGTGCGTTGTCTGTCAGTCAGTCAGTACAGAGCCTTTTATTACATTAGATAGATGTAATAATTCATATAATTTTATATTGAATAAAATGTAAATCATACGAAAACCAGATACGAAATAAACTGGTACACGGTAAAAAAGTTTTAGATAATTGTCGTTCCATGTGACATGGTTGTGCATATACCGAAGCGGGTGCTATATTTCTGTTTGTGAATCACTCTGCTTTGTAACGACTAGCCGAGCTCAAACAGTCGCTTGAAATACAAACTCGGGGCAGCGCGCGTAACAGTATACATAGAAAGCCCTCGTAATGTTTGCCTTCGTGTGATTTATTGGCTTCGGTGGATTTGAAGGCACGCACTCTGGCCGAGCCGAGTACAGCGAGCGCGGTGTTGCGTTACGTACGGCTATTAGGACACCCCCGCCCTGTGATGTTCTATCCTCTCTCGACGTTCAATCAACACGTATCAAGTGTAGTACCTACGAGTCAATTCGCATCTACATAATAAAACAATTGCAACATTAAAAAATTGCCATTATATAACTAAATTAATGATCCCAATCTTGAAAGGTCTACCATTAGACAGCTGTCTTTGTCTAGTAACCATCGTCAGATCAGCGCATAGATATCTTGCTCACATACTTCAATAATAACAAATATAAAAAAAAATACAGATTTTTGAAATAAAGGAATTCGCAAAATCAAAAATAAATAACATCACAAGGATTTATTGACAATATAATTTTGTAGAAACAAGTTTTCGTACCTAAACGATCACATTCAGTGATTTTATATCTTAAAACTTGCAAAATAGGGCAATCCTGTAGAATTTAATCTCATAGGTGTCATCTGATGTAACAGTGAAAGGAGCCACCCATATAAATCCTAATTAAACTTAACACTGAGATTTAGGCCATAATTCTAGAATATCACACGAAAAATTACAACAATCTCCTGCTAAGTACGCTGACTTCAATGAAACGGTCGACCGCGGACAATGAAGAGGAGGGAACGCAGTGTCATCTGCTTTGAACATAATTAAAATCACTTTAAATAATGCCACTGAGCGCCCAACCCTGCCGAGGTTTTATTTTAAAAAGTGCTATTAGCATTAAATTTAGTTTTGCGGATGATTATGTCGCGCTCAGGCTTTCGAGAACATTAACTGCTCACAATTTTTGTGAATTATTGTTCCGGTCGTGCACCCTCGCCTTTTTATACCAAAATGACTACCGTTCTATCGAATCGCAAGAAGAATTTTTGCAACCATGTCACGGTTAATGTTTTTAACACGCATTCTATTAAAGTAACCATACGATGTTAAGTAATCCTACTAATTACTGGATTACCGTTTTTGATTCATTTAGGAAGAGTAAGTCAATCACTATCTAAAAATAGCATAGGTACTGCTTATGGTGCTTCAGCTTGGATGTATAATGTACAATACGGCAATCAGTTTCTTTAGCGCATGCAGGTAGTTTAAAAACACACCTTTCAAGTTTTTTATTTAAATTTCAGTATCCATATTAACTGCTACTGTAACTTAAATCTTGATCGTTGTCAGCATTATGCATCTGTCGCAGCCGAATTGTAGAATTCGCCGTATTATATATTGAGTAGCTATTTTACAAAACCGAGCCGTTTTGTAATACGGCGGATCAACGTTAAGCCGGATTGTCATTGCGATACGTTCTACAATACGGCGGCCTATGCTTAGCCAAATTGTAATAAAGTTGCATACAATGCAAAATTCTTAATATGGATTAACAAAATAATACCTATATGGTACACAGTACAAAAAAAACGTTTTAAAAGGGCACTTTGTTAAGTCAGTAGCAGGCAAACAAAATGAATGAACCAAATAAAAAAGACACATTTAGGTTATCAAAGCGCCAAAGCGCCGCGAGTGTCCAAAATTTGAAGTAAATTTTTCCAAAGCGGCGGATCATCCGCTCAATTACGTGCTAGCCGTGTTGTAGAACGCGAAGTACGCATACAATGCGGCGGTCTTATTTTCCGCCGTAATACAATCTGGCTAAACGTTAATATGCCGCTTTATAAAACGGCCCTGTTTTTTAAAATGGCTAGCCGTTGTGTAATACGGCTTATTCTGGAATTTCGCTGCGACACATCTACTATTTAGGGCGATACAAATGAATTGTAACTACATTAAAAAAAAAGATTTGATGCGGTAACAAGAACCATCATTCTTGTTTTAATTCCAATATACTTTGTGTAAGGTCTCTTGGGTCAGCATAACTTCTTCCGCGAATAATAATGACGCCTTCGCATGTTTTTTAGACTTACCGTTTTATTAACGTGTTCTTGCAGTGCAGAACTTTTTTGGGTATTTATTGAGTATTTAACGTCGCTCTTCATCATGAGTGAAAAAAGGAAGTTCCGACAGGGAAAAATATGCACTCAAATCTAGTAAACAAGTTTTGAATAAGCTGCTTGTTTTCTTGGTTTTATACAAATGTTAATAAAAAAAATGCTCGTATCAAGATAATTTAATGAATCACTTATCTCTTATGAATTATGACTTGTACCTACAATCGCCGATGAAAAGCCGAGGTTGCCTTAGAGAAACCACGACTGTCGTGTTTTTTAAACATTTGTTTTAATTTTTGTAGAGACGTCATCTGAAATTGTAAATTATACCTGCGTGCGTTATCATTTAACAAATGTTAAGATAACGGATGATCTCCTGTAATTTTTATTTTCTGTTCGCTCATAAACATCGGGATATTTACTGTGTCTGCAACACACATGCCCAAAATCCTGCAGTGCCTGAAGACAAGGGTCTTTAACAAGTGTGTGTTGCCAGTGATGACATATGGAACTGAAACGTGGTCTTTAACTGCTGGCCTTTTGGATAAACTCAAAGTTACGCAACGAGCTATCACCGGAGTTACTTTGCGCGATAAAATCCGGAACGAGGATATTCGCCAAAGAACCAAAGTCACCGACATAGCTCGCAGGGTTTGCAAGTTGAAGTGGCAATGGGCAGGCCACATCGCTCGAAGAATTGATAACCGATGGGGAAGAAAGGTTCTTGAGTAGAGACCACGAACCGGAAGACGCAGCGTAGGTAGGCCTCCCACTAGGTGGACCGACGACATTGTAAAAGTCGCGGGCAACCGGTGGATGCAATTGGCAGGTCGTGGTACAGTGTGGCGGTCAAGGGGAAGGCCTTCGTTCAGCAGTGGACGTCTCCGGGCTGATGATGATGATGAAAGCACATGCCACTAAATTCATCGCTCCATTTTTTGTCAAGTTTGAGCTCGTATTATTTATTTTTATAACTTCTCTAGTGCTCTGCTGAGCATTATCAATGGTAGGGTCGTAATTCTAAGCTGATCTGTTAAGTAACATGAGCTACAATTTGATTACGCGCTCTAAGGTGTACTCGAGAGTTGTCTCTGTGCCGCAAGCCATTATGAACATTCGCCGCTATACTCTCTAGCATATGTTACTGACATATACTGTCTATGGTTAGTAAGCAGCTATGATAGTTCGCAGGTAAACTCCTTAGCGCGAGTTCGTGGATCGCATGTATTTTGGCTTAGCAAGCCTTTGTGATCAATCTGAACTGGATTATCTTGTCGCGCAAAAGGAAGCAAAAGAAATCTATTCGCTGGAAGTCTTCAGTACAAAATTCGCTAGTAGGTACGCGCTTGCGATGTATGATCCTTTAACTGGCGGAAGATTCTCCAATTCAACGTTTCTAGACGCCACTTTACAGAAGTATGTAAAATGGCTATATATGATTATTGTTGGTTTCAGATCCCATAGAAAAATCAATCAAATCAATCCACATCGACCCATTGCTTGAACCACAGAAGAAATAATAGCACTCCGCACAGAAAAGCGAAAGCCCTACTTCTCAGGTAGAACGCCTGTCCAAACAATGTTGTAAAGCAATTGTACGGAAAATCGCTGTCGCCAGTTTCACACAAAATTGCATAGAAACTACGGCGAAAAAAATTCAATCATTGGTCGCGCATTTGAAGTAAAACGCTCGAAATGCCATTTTGCAACAGATTAAAATTAATCTAATTACGATGCAATGTAGTTTGGTTTCCTACGCGTCTATTTAAATTGTCTTTTTCAGTATTCTCAGTTTAATAACATGTATATTGGAAGAATTGTCATTAATTCTAAATAGACTTAATGTCGGCTAGCGCGGCCCCGTCACATTTCCGTTTTATTCACTTATCTCTTCAATGGTACTACGTACTTGAACAAAGATTATTTCATGAAAATTTGTTTCAAAAAAACATTCAAAAATCAAACACAAAGCACAAGTATTTAAACTGTTTTATTATTTATTTTATCAGAGGCAAAGACTTGGCGTGTTCGAGCCTCTGTAGTTATCGTAAAGCTGCGTAGAGATCGAAACCGATAATTGAAAAAACGTTACGAGTGCTGAATCTTAACATCGATATAAAAGTACGATGGATAAATTAAAAGAATTTTACCCCTGGACAATTGTTTTTCTTTCCGATTCTTCGTCCCCGATTCAACTGATAAGCATGTTCTGTGCAAACTTTATGTTCTGATCGCTCTTCGACGTGTACTTAGTTAGTGTAGGTGGCAAAATAGTAACACCTTTAAATGGATCTTTAATTAAAAAGGAAAACAAAAAATTCTGTCTGTAAGACGTTATCATTTCCATCTGTTAATTACAGCTACAGCTATCTATCTATAAATATTTTCCGTAAAGAGAATTTGTCAGATTAGTATAGAAAATCTGCCAAAGGAGTAACGGTACAATTTTCAATGACACAAGAATCAAATCATCATCATCATGTGCCTTGCAACTAATGGAAGTAAGCCGCTAGCTTATTTCTCTATCCTGAGCCAAGTAAAAAAGCTATTCGACATTGTATTAGTTAAATAAATTGTTAATGCTTCTCCACTTCCAGGTGTTCCGCAACCAAGACAAAATAAATTCGTTCAAAATGAAATACTTAACCTTTATATATACTTAATAACCCTAAAAATACCTAACTACTGTGTTGAAACTTCGTAATTCTTGAATTAAAGTGAAAAAAAAACTCCTTCAATTCGAAAGGCATTGTAAAATTAGGAAAAAATGCTCTAAGGGGTGAAATGGGAAGTTAAAGTTGTACAAGGCAGAGATTTCCCTTAAAGCTAGAGTTTTGGGCCTTTGCAGATTTGTTAAGCATTACACAACAAGAAAAAAATATTGAAATAACTTTTATTATATTTTTGGGAAATATATCCCCTAAATAATTTAACTAGATAAAGTTAGTATTATCATATATTTAATAAACACGATTGTATTATAACTAGTAAGGCAAATGCTTCAATTTCTTCAAGTCAGATTTGCAGCACACTAATGGGCTATACATTGTTATTGTTACCATTAAGTTACTAGTTTTATTATTAAATTATACGTACTTACACACGTACGATTATTCTGTCTACAAAACTAAGAAATCCGTAAAAACATATCTACTACATCTAATCTAAAATATCTATAGAAGTGATATAAAAAAATAAAATTGATGTTTTTTAATGTTTTAGTCTAAAGTCGCCATTGATCAGCTAACAACTCTAGCAAACATACTAGCACCAAAACCTTTAGTATTATCATTTTTATCATTTCGATTGAAATAAGAGCGACTGGGACAGATGTAGTATCGCAGATCATGATACAACAATCAACAATAAATAATAAGTTCAAAAATAATAATTTGACTCAAATCAGAAGAGTAGGTACAATTAATGCTAAATCAATCAATCAATCTTCAATCTAATACTATAAGAATCTCTGTCCTGACATAATGACTGACAGACAACGCACAGCCCAAACCGCTGGTCGTACATACTTGAAATTTGGAGGGTGTATTCGTCTCGATGCGTAGGGGTGTACTAAGAAGAAGGATTTTTCGAAATTCGACCCCTAAGGGGGGGAAAATAGGTGGAACCGTTTGTATGAAAGTCCTTTGTTTTTGGACTTTTAGTCACGAAAATATGTATTTGGATAGTTCATATAAAATAAAAATGCTGATTTAACATTTTTTTGACAGGTACGATTAAAGGGGGAGTGGAATGTTGTATGGAAAGTTCTGTTTTTGAAGTTATAGTGATGATAATTGATATTTGGGTGGTTCATTCAAAGGGGGGAAGTTGAGGGGAGGGGAGGTAGAGTCGGGGGAGTTAGGGGGGGGGGGGCGTATCAAAATAGCTCGGGATGAATTAATGTGGTGAATTTTGGGAGCGGGCCGAATTTCTTCCGTACGCGAAGTTGCGGGCGACCTCTAGTTATATATATATATATTTATCTCTGCGAAGGTTATACATCCCCTTTTATTAACATTTGTACTGTAAAAAAATTTTAGTAATTATACAGTCAAGAAACTGCAAACGATGGATTTTTGCTAAGCATTTACAAAAATCAACATGTGTGAGTTTGACTTACGTATGACTGGCAAACACTCAGCGATTTATGTCAAAGCACTATAAATAATTAAACAATGGGCCTGACCCACGCCCTTTCATTACAACCCAACAGCGACGGTTAACACATTCAGATAATCTCACTAAATCGCTATAATCTCGACTTGGGTACACTTGGGACGAAATTTAATTCAATTTCACGTTAATTTACTTATTTGAAAATGAGAGTGCCTGCGATACACAGCTATCAAGACAGAACCCTCGGTATTTAGGTCTTGGAGGGATGATCAGGATAATCTTTTTTATTCAACGTAATACTCATGATATGTTGGGATTTGCCTTTGGACATTAGTTACGTTTCAATGGCTAGGTAATAATTAAACGAGTTTAATTAATTAAACTTATACTATGAGAAAACATATTAATAATATAGTTTAATTAATTAAACTTTACTATTAATTCAACTTTTTTATTAATATGTTTTCTCATAGTATACGTTTAATTAATATAGTATAGAAGATACAGGTCTAGATAAGGGTTTTGTATTAGACGACAAGCGATGGAATCAGTAGTTACTTTGTGAAAGTTGTTTTTTAACTAAAGGTTACCTAGATATTTACGTTAGGTTACTTAAACGCCGCTACGCCGAGTTATGTCGCTTAAAGTAAAATGACGTTAGTACTAAGCATTTAATTTTTGTATTGCGCAGAAGTTAAATGACGTTAACTTGTTAACTTAAGCAACATTTTTGAGTAAGGCCCTTATTGTATTTACTGAAGCCAAGTACAATAAGGATAATGAGCCCTTGCTCACTAATCTATCTAATACTATAAGAATCAAAGTTTGAATTACTGACAGACAGACAAGCCTAAACTGCTTGTCGTACAGATTCGAAATTTGGAAAATATTTTAGACTTTTGTATTTACATATTGTACCTTTTAAAACAAAATCAATAATATCTTTTGTCAGATTTGATCTAAAGGGGTTAATATGCGGAGGAAAAAAAGGAATAAATGAGTATGGAATATATTTGTGAGCGGGGTGAATTTCTTCCGTACGCGGACAGAGTCGCGAGGCGACCTCTAGTGTTATAAAACAATGCAAAATTTTGTTTTTGATCTATTTGTTCTACCTTCGGTCACCACGATAACGGTTGTTCATAACAGTTTTTATGACTTTACGGGATAATAATCGTGATTACATTGTGAAACGAGCTTCTGATATTTCGGGAATCCCAATATTTCGAGATTCAGGGTTTCGACAATGTGATCGTGTAACATACCTGCAAGTTCAACGTCTCGCGAATTGAGACCTTTGAAACAACAACTCTGCGTGAATATGGTGCACGCAGCTGCGCCGGAATATCGGGTGCTCATCATCATCATCATCAGCCCAGAGACGTCCACTGCTGAACGAAGGCCTCCCCCTTAGACCGCCACACTGTACGATAACCTGCCATTTGCATCCATCGGTTGCCCGCGACTTTTACAATGCCGTCGGCCCACCTAGTGGGAGGCCTTCCTACGCCGCGTCTTCCGGGTTGCGGTCGCCACTCAAGATCCTTTCTTCCTCATCGGTTGTTAGTTCTTCGAGCGATGTGGCCTGCCCTGCGCCACTTCAACTTGCAAATCTTGCGAGCTATGTCGGTTACTTTAGTTCTTTGGCGAATATCCTCATTCCGGATTCTATCGGGTGCGCGTTTCAAGGTAAATATCCCGTTAAAAACAAAATCATATAACTGTTTTGGGTATTTGTTCCTCTTTTACGATGCAATGAAGCAGTGGATCAAAACCTATCAATATTATAGAGATAATTGGGCTCCGTATCAGAAGGACTATCAGGGTAAATTACTATGTTTGCAGGACGTCGGATGTTAAAACGTCTACATGATGACAACGTCTTGAGTGGCAAAACGACATACTGGTAAACCGTCCAAAATGTAAAGTATCAAGATATGAAATTATTTTTTCATTTCCCTATGGTACCTACGAACAGGGATTGCTGGACTGACCCTTTTAAAATCGAAAAAGTCAGTATAACAAACCAGTCGTTAGTGTTACTCTTCGGATTTCGTCACAATGCAAGCGGCAGTCTTCTCAAGCTTCGACCGAATCTCGTCGCGTCCAAACGCTATATTTTGACGTTAACAAATTACATCGGCTGTCAACTCTAAAACAATATACCAGTTGGCGTTTAACTTATCTTCTGAGTTTTCGTCTCAGATAGATAGAATGTTGTAATACTAAAATGTCATTACGGGCGGTCGGGAGGCCCGCACTCGTAACTTACCCGAGAGATAATATTTCACATGGACGTGCAGCGCAACGGTGCCGCTTTAACCGACGCTATCGTTTCAGTTACTATACCGATTTGTTATGTTATCTCTGTTACTTTGTTCAAGGTTGATAGGTCTGCCCAAACAGGTATTCAAATGGAATATAAAGAACATTTCGTCAGATCATATTAAAAATGCACGTATATACGCAAAAAAATAATTATAAACTTTAATGTAATAAATCAAGAGCTCTACATCTGGTACTTCCAAAGATCCGAAGTAAGAAAACAAAACAATACGATTACTAGGCCTGTACTTAAGAGAAGCAAGTAAAATAAGAAATACATTTATTTAAAGACAATTCAAATAAAATCGGACCGCATTTTAGTTATACGAGTATCACTTTAACAGCGACTTATTAGAAGTTTTAAACGCGACTCACGTTCCGTTAAAACATAAAAAAAAAACTTAATCTCACAGGTTTTTTATTGCCTCTCAGAGTGAGGCTAGAAGTGATTTGTCCAGAGCAATCTATCATTCAAGCACTATGAGAATAATTAGTGTCAGCGAGCGCATCCGGGCGGAGTGCGCGCCAACAATAAGCCGTGTGACGCACCATTCAAACAAACCATTAATAATTGTGAACGCCAGTTTTTTAAGACGGATTCACTTTTGTAAATAAATGGTACAGCGGATTTTAACTACCTTCTTACGGAGACATTTTTTATCGTGGCGAGCCGTTAGGCGGTTAATGAGACCGCTCAAATCTGAACAGTTGTAAATGCACGCGAGCGCGTTGCAGATAGTGAAACAATGTCCTACTATAGATGTTGTTTGCGAGTGAAGAAATCTGAAGCAGTTGTTCTCCAACGTGTGAAGCGGAATACGTATATGACGTATGTGAAAGAAAATAAAATTAAAGTCGGGGGAACGCAAACGGTCACGGTCGCACACCACGTTTTGTAGAATCCACGCCAGTGTGAACGACCTTTGTTTCATTCCAAGGTATAATATGATTTAAAAACGCATTTTAATAAAGCTCGTATTGTGTAGGCACCGGTGGAATACATTAAGCCTGTCGTCAGGAACGTCTTACCGTTTCAAATGCATCAAACCTAATTAGGTAAATATTTGTTTAAAGTTATGCCTTAGGTAGTATATTTGTTTGAGTAATAGAAAAACCTTAATTATAAAAAAAAAGTACGCAATAAAAAATTAAAACATAATCTTATTGTAAAATTTTGTAGGTGATCTCCTACAACTCATATCTTTAAGACCTCTGTCCAAGTTATTTCAGCCACCATGTTAGCTTAATTAGTATAACTTAATAAGGATTCCTCATTAGTAGGTACAAACGGTGGTTCTCTATAAATAGGCGAAGTTGATTTATATACGTGCGTGGCTGATGTCAGAGAATGTTGAAAAAGTCGAAAAAACCAGTACACAAAAATACAGTTTATTAAAATAAAATAAACATGAATAGGAACGAAGTATTCTTATATCTCCAAATTATTTAGAGACATAATTAGACCTAACTTAATTTTTTTCAGACTCGCTTTTAAATTTATTTATTTCAAAAATACGTTGTAATAAATAAATTCGCCGTGATGTATGTAATAAAAATCTAATTTTAAATTAGGCGGAAATGATTAATATTTTCTGAAGGTATGGTAACACTTGAATTTTTGGCGTAACTTCATCGAGCGTTGCGTTTCGCGGACGGGTATCTTATGAAGCTTCATGTGATTGGCGAGTTATCCATAGTTTTTCAGTCAATATCACTATCGGCGTAAGCCACACAGACAGAGCTCCGTTTGGACACTCTTCACACTTACTTTATATAAGTATGCGTCAATATTAAATTGAGTAGGTTGCTCATTATATTTTGTAGAGTATTTCCTCACATACCTACTGAAAAATGCAGTCATGCAGAGCAAACAGGTTTGATGTACGCTCACTCCTAAACCAAGTCACGCGTCGCCGCTATCGCGTTGTCTGGCTTAGAATAGGAACGCGGACGTTCTTGATTCAGGCGACTTAGCAACATATTTAACAGAACGATGAGATTTTTTGCGTAGTGATAGAGGGTCGGAGAGTACCTAACCTACTTTTGTGAATAGGCCGCAAGTCATGTAATTTTTGGTGTGAACATTAGTTGAAATGTTAACAGTTTCGGTGGAAGTTTGTCCCTCACCTGTGTGTTATCTGTGCTGGTCCCTGTGAAACTAGTGTCTTACGTGATTTCATGTACCAGACCAGGCACCAGCTCTTTTTTATCGTGTCTGTCTGTGCCAAATAAATTCGCCGGTGTATAGAAGCGTAGAACGTATGTCGTTGAAGATAAGCTGTCACACAGTTTTAAGCAAGATTGTTAATAAGAGCTTACTTTATTACTAGAGCGTTTCGTTAGAGAAGAAATTCGTAAATAACTTCTATACCACTGGGTTAATTACTCGTTTATTTTCCCAGCAAAACTGATTAAACTTTGTTTTAAAAATTCAATCCAAATACTTACCAATAACATCACTAAAACTTCAATACAAATAACTTTCCTTGCAACATTTCACTCACCCTTTGACCAACTTAAGCCATCCCCGTCAAAAATTTTGCAAAGAGTTTTTAAGAGTTAATCAATCAATCAATCAAATAACATATTTTATTTTTAAATGAATTATTTAAATATTGCCTGTTAATCACTATAACTTCAAAAACAAAGAACTTTACTTACAAAATGTCTCGTATCCTTTCATCCCCTAAGTCCACCATGTCAAAAAATATTGAAAAGTACCATATTTTATTTTAAATCAACTATCCAAATAACAATTTTCATGACTATAACTTGTAAACAAAGAACTTTCAATACAACATTTCATCCCCCATTTCCTCACTACCTACTGAAAAACTACCCTTTACTCGAACCTGTCAAAAAAATATTGAAATCAGCATTTTTTATTTTAAATGTACTTACTATAGAAATGAAAATTTTCTGTACCTCTTTTCACTACCTTTAAGGACTCTCTTACTTTCTCAATTTTTACACCATCTTGGCTCTTACCCCATTAACTCTTACTTTCGGTACGTTAGAAAGAGTTACTTATTCGATAAGATAAAGAAGTACTTAAATAATTAATATTCCATAATATAAAATTAACAATAATAAAAAAATAAAAACAATAGTTAGTGAAAATGTGTAAAATATAGTGTCTTTGTGTTATATACAATCTGTAACAAAACTGTTCCATAGCAGTTTTTTTCCCGATTTCAAGGTAGGCCACGTAGTAAAAGTTGTTCATAATGATGAGTATATACGTACCCTTCAGTATTGTTGAACCTTTTTGTTACACATTGTATAATCCCGTTACTAAATAGACTGCCCATATAGGAAAAAAAATGTATTATTTGATTTCTGTATCGTTCTTAAAATGTACTTTAATTGTACCGTAATGCTGTGTGCTAGAGTACAGTGACATCTTACGCCGAAATATTCACTTCCGCGGTGAAAATTAACTCTCTCATAATAGAAACATTTTTGTATGGCAAATAAAATTTAACAAGACTTTGTACACACGTCATTTAACCTACACCAAAAAATTACATGTTTAAATACGTTTACTCAACATAACAATATATGGTAATTAAATTAGCTGAGACAGGTCAAGAGGGATTCTTTGTACGTCAAGGGTTCCGTAAGGTTTGTTAGCACGTGTAACGGTGTATATGTATTGTATACTGCCAGGAAATGATTAAAATCTATATGAGGTAACTCGGAGCGGTAGTATTAAGCTGAAAGGAGGTAATTGTACTTATCACTGTGAAGTTTCACTAAGAACAAAAAAAAGTTGATGAATTTCCTGAATACTGGAAAAATTGCAGCTGTTCTGTGGAAAAATGCCTTTCATCTTAGATAAAATGTACGGGACAGTAGATTACTATTTATTTTTTCGTTTTATTTCTCGTGTAATATTCTTTCAACTAATGCTCGATTTTCATCATCAATACACAAAACAGTGGCCATGGTCAGACCAATCTAACAAACTGATACCTGACCGACCTGACCGATTTGACAACGGATACCTGACCAACAAATCGGGGAAATTTATCAAAAAAGTCAATTAAAGCTAATTTTATTTAACAGTTTTTGGCAGTTTGGCGTGGTTTTACTTAGGCAACACATTTTCAATTTATCAATATACATTATTATCCATAATATATAATCTTTGACATCATCAAATAAGAGATGTAGGTATATTTTTCTTATACCGTATATCATGCTCCAATTTTAAAGTATTTGTGTCTTTAAAATCGGGTTATTCACCAATTGGACGCGAGGGGCTGGACACGCGTGTGTTCAGTTAGTGAAACTCAAAATTGGTATCAGTTATTATTTCGTCATCTGGACACGCTAGAATTTTCAAGCATGTCCAGATAATGAATATTAAAATAAATTACTTACAAGTTTTCGCCAACTGGACTCGTGTTGAGATTTTCCCGAATCCATTAGAAAATACAGTCACGCAGACCAGTTTCTCGTACGTTTCGACGGTGACAAATTACAAACAATTGACACTCGATAAACAAAAGACAGTCGAAAAAGGGCCCATTAACGATTACGAGTCGAAAACACAGGTTTACGCGATTTTCGACCTTATTGTTATTTATTATTTAACTTGTTTTTTGTGATACTCTTAGTCACTGGTCTCTTCGGAGTCTAAAATGAAGGTTTTCTGATAAATGTCAATAAGGTCGATAATTGCGTAAATCTGTTTTTTCGACTCGTAATCGTTAATGGACTCTTTTTCGACTTTCTTTTATTTTTCGAATTCCTTTTTTGTTTTTTTTTACAAATAATCACAATACCTACATGCACCAGTGTGTTTTCGCGCGGTGCCTAGTAAGTAGTTATTTCAAGAAATGATAATTTAAAGAAGTGGGGTTTTCAAGAAGTGGATATTTTTATTTATGGTCCAATACCGCCGAAACGCTAGATCAACTATGGCAAAAAATATTAATGTTTAAAAAAATCTATCCAAATACTAATTTCCCTCACTATTAAACAAAGAATTTAACTTATTCCATTTTAGTTTCATCCGCCCTATTTGGTTTGACAAGGATGACTGGGGAGTCATCCTTGTCAAACCAAATAGAGAACCCTCTCCTTTTTTGAAGTCGGTTAATAATATGGCAGGTTTGTCCATGAGGTTGATTGTAGCGATTAGGGAGATTATAACTAAAACTTCTAGCGTTTTTAACCTGACTGTACTTTTTCAAAAAAGGCGAATGATGTCCAGTTGGCGATAACGGCGGTATCTGGACACGCATGAAAATTCTAGCGTGTCCAGATAGCAAAATCACAACTGATACCACTTTTGAGTTTCACCAGCTGGACACGCCTAGCCCGTCGAGTCCACTTGGTGGATAACCCAAAAAATCAACGGCCATACTACAAACAAAATTAGAAGTTGCCGTTATTATTAAATATAAATATGGACGCTGAACCCTAAAGAGAAATAAAAAACAATGGCGATTAACCTCCTCTAAGATATTTGTGAACGGGTCTTCACTAAGCATAATAAAGAACTCGTTCATAATTAGCGCTGTATATTAAATATAATGTCTAAAACGTGATAATAAGGAAGTAATGTAAGCAAGATCGTTATAATAAAAATAGAGATTTCTTTATATGTATTACTAAAGTGAGCGAACATTGTACGTTGTATTAATTGCTTTAAATCAGATGTTAGGTCGCATAACACGGTTATTTGGAATATAAATTATTATACGCAGGGTTTTTAGTTTTTGCTATACTTTAATGGTTTTTAATATTTTTGCAAGATGTGTATAACTTTGTCAACGCATTAATTCTTTGTTGCTTCGCTGCCTGTGTGGTTGCAACGTACCTACACACTACTCAGTATAGCCAATTTTCTTAGTACAGGTGTCAAGAAGCGCTTTTATTAATTTTCCACAAAAATTCAGGTGACGATGTATTGCAGCAGATATTTACTTTAATTTATTCGACTCTATGTTTACCCTTCTTTGTGGAAGCATATCAAAGCTACGAAATCCGGCAGACTTTTTGGTATCATTGGCGTGATTACACAGAAGACGCGTCTCCGTCGACAGATTTAACGATGTGGCCAAACAACGCCCTCACAGATATCTTTCACCTGAATATTTAGCTCTTTGAGTAAAAATAAATCTTTCCGTTTCTTGGAATAACAACAGTGTCAAGTCGGCTCGTCTTAGAGCAAAGATTATATGTGTCATCGACGGCCGCATTAAGCTCGTTTACGGGGTGTCGCGGACGCGGTAATCGATTTAGCCAGAATAGCGCCCAAAGTCCCGCACATGAAACAGATGTTTTGTCATCGCATCACCTTAACGCTACAAATACGATTTCTTCTCCGACTTCTTATTTAAAAATAAACAGGGCGAGCATAGTGTACCTACTCTCAGAAGACGCCTGTCTATTATTTATAGAGCTGTCATCTTCACTTAAATACCTAATGAGCCGTTTCTAATATCGTATGGTAGTTATCATGGCTTCCCTATTCACGTAATTACCGACACAACACGTCTCGCGCTCGGCGGCGACTCTGTGTAACGTCGCTGAGATTCAAATAATGAACTAGCTAAGTAATAGACACTACTAAGTAAAAGTTCTTTTTAATGTTATCGGAATCAGCTTACCTTATGGGTTATTTATGGCGTGATTTGTCACAAAATTAAATCTGTAGTTTTGTAGAGTAATGTAACGATTAAGATAGGACAATTTAAAAGTTAGAAGGTTTTAAGTGATGTGAAATGAAATAGCTTAGGATGAAAATGGGAGACGTAACGCGGCTTCGTCGGAAATGCCGGAGGATTTGAGAATATTCCGGAATTAGTCGGCCACGCCACCTGTCCGTTCACACCCGACCTCCGGAATTTTTAGGCATTGCCGATGCAGAGTTTCTCGTTAATATGCAAATATGGAGTTATCTGCAAAGAGGACCACTTTTAGGGTCACTTTTATACAGCGCAAAACGGAAATTGGAGCTTCACGCCCTGATTCTATGCGGACCCGTTTAAAGATTTAGCATAATTACCGTTGATTATATTTCTGTTGTCTATTCATAGCAGTACGTACACATACATTATCATAATTATGATTACGCGTGAAAACCAAGGCGAAGAATATACATCTATCTAACGAACTTTTAAATTTAACAGTGTGTTACAGTGCTTAGTTAGTTCAAGAAGACTATAAAGAAAGGCATTAAACTGTTTACTGCTTACATTGCTTATTAAGAAAACAACTATTTGTTTCGTACTATACCTAGAATAATGTATCCGCAACAGAAGATGGCTTGCGTATAATTAAGTAGTTGCCTAGATAGCTTTATAAATTTGAATTTTATGATAATTTTATAAAGATAACGATGGTGTGATATTCTTAAGATAAACCAATGTTTTACAATGGGCAGTTTCGAGGAATGCCATGAGCTAGTTAAAAATATACAATTACCATTTTAATTATTTTTGCAATAAAAAGTTATTAGATACAAAAGAAGTGTAATAAAGGTAAATTTCAACCCGAGAAAACTGTTCTTATAATTTTTTTTATATGAATTTAAATATTTAAACTCGTAGCATGAAGCTTATATGGTTTTGTGTGTATGGCAATATGATAAATCATGTTGCTTGATTCTAAATACATTATTAAATAAATAACAAACGAAATACAAGTTTATTGACGTATTTATTTATTACAGTTCTATTATTATTTACGGGATATTTACCGTGATTATGTTGTCTGTCCGTGAACATGGTGCATGCAACTGCAAGGAAATATCGGGAGCCCATTTCACAGCATAATCACGGTAAATATAAATATCCCGTAAATAAAATAGAACTGTAGTGAACCACCGTGATAGTTTAAAACAGTGTTTTATTTATTTATTTATTTATTAGCGCTACTTATTGTGTTAGCGCTAAAAAGTGACAGCCGATGGATAAGCGCAAGTAACGCACGATACAGTAACGCTAGGGCCGGTGCCGAGCGTTACTGTATTGTGTTGTGTGTGACGGCGGAACCACAGTCAAACACCGTGTCCACATGCAGAATTCGCATCACATACATTATACAAATCTGGACCCGGCGTTACGTACAATGTATATAAATATATATAAGTATTCTATCATCTATCTGGTTTCCATAATACAAGCTTTGCTTAGTATGGGGCTAGATAGCGCTGTGTGTAAATGTCCGCCCAATATTATTATTATTTATTATTATTATGTTTGTATACATTTCTATTAATGAACTAATAACTGTAGGCATGAAATTATTTCGATTCTAGCTGCAAGTCGTTGATTCACCTTACTTAAAATGCAACAAACATTATTGTATACCGTAGCTAATTAGTAGTTTCAAACACGCTATTAGCATAAATATACCCTCCATCTGAACAATGAAATAATGTTTTTAGTGATATAACATTCAAATTCAAAACCTTTTACCTCGACAAATTTTTCAAGTCATATTCACTTTTAAATACATATTACAATTGAAATTTATGTCTTTAAATATTTTTTTAATTATTATACCCCACTCCTTTTATAACATTATGCCAAATAAAATTATACCTAATTCAATTTAACAAAATAAATAATGTATTCAATATTAAAATCTAATAATTCACAAATAAAATCATTAGCCAGTACTTGAATCATGTGTCAATGGTTCATGTACTGACAGTCAAAACGATTTGAGAATGGTTTCAGGATGCTGTTAGGAAAAATAGGAAAAATCTACTTTAGAATAGAAACCATTACAAATACGTTTATTGGAAAATGGTTCCTCCAGAGGGGTCCTGTGAAGGTATCTGGCCCCTGGCGAGTGTCCAGCTTGAGGACAGAGGTTCTTAATTCTTATTGCGTGAGACCGATATTCGAACTAGTGTTTCATATACTGCACCATTTTAAAGAACGATTTAGTTTATACTCATTTAAAAAAGCCCCGATGATTCGTTTTTTTTACAAAAACACAGTTGTAAAGACGAAGCCAGCATCTTCCGTAGTTTTCCATAATAAGGTGAGTTCACTTCTACTGGAGTTAAGTTATCTTTATGTGATTACAGAATTAGGTACGAGTGTGGCGAATGGTCTAGCACATAAAGCCTCGCCGATGCGATAAAGTGCTACTAACCAATTAACTCTCATGCATGCTGAAAGAGATTCATCGCGTGCCACTTGTGAGGATTCGCCTCCACAGATGTCATTGATCGGCTGTTCACGTTTAGGCCGGGAGGGCACTGTGTTGTGCACACAATAATTCCTAAAACTTTCTCTTGGTAGGTATGAACCATCATTTTTATGTTCTTTAGTTTTAGCGTTAGTAGCTTTTCCCTGTAGTGCAAATCCGAGGAATTATTTCAATTGTTTTTTGACTTTAAATTGTATTGCTGAAGATTTGATATAAATCAACAATACAAAAGATAAATAAATAAGGATAAATTTAAGCAAGTAACATAATTGTGATATTCTGTCCCTGACTAAGACGTGATCGGTTAAGGTTGCCAAGAACTTTACTGACTGTTAAAATATGAGTTAATGTTGTTATTTCTATTGGATTCCACTATATTTATTTTGTCGCCTAACGCCAAGCATATTGGCACAGTACTATTTCGTTTCCTATTGGCATTAGATTTTTGATATTCTAGATTTATCATCATGAGGTAAGTCTTTTGCTAGATACATTTTATCAATGAAATTTTACTACTACAAAAAGCTAACCGATCTCTTAAAATGTTTAGGTACAGCTTTTTATTTCCATGGAATTTAGCACAAGAAAAATAAAATTATAAAATGAGGATTTGTTGAGGAAAGGATTTTCCTTTAACCGACCAAGCCCGAGTCGGGCATGGAGAGTTCCCTACCCCCAAAGATTACGAAGGATGCGCCATCGCGTATGAAAACAACGTTCGAAAATGACCCCCGCGCCGTCATGTTTACGAGTTGCGCTGAAGTGCGATAGAAGATAGCACTATTATGTGAGCAAAAGGGATAGCGTGCGTCTCGCTTAGTGAGCGCAAACAGGCGATACAGTCCTTAGGGCCGTCTTCACGAGGCCATTTTAGGGCGCGATATGATGACATATCTCCCTCCTTATATTCATAATATCATTGCCTACCCCATATTACAACCACACATTGAATGATGTGAGTCTATAAAATTCAAATACTTTCTATTTTTATTCCTTCAGTTCAAGATATCCATCACAAGCCTGACTCACATTTAGTCAGATTTTAGCTTGTTGTTTAATTTGGAATGCACACGATAATCGCACAAAATATACACAATACATATTATAAGCGTCATATAATATGACGCTGATGTATGATGACAGTACATATTATAAGCGTCATATTATATGACGCTTATAATATGTATTGTAATTTTTACGCCACGTTGATATTTTTATACAATTTTACTACCTAATTGTTTTTGTTATGATACATATTTTTGTAAAATACACGCACGACTTTTATAAATGGAGGTCTTTGACAACCTTTTGATAGTAGGTCTTTTGGATACGGAACCATGAGAATCTGCAACTGGAGGTTGTTGCCGTAAAGATGTTAAATGGCATTAAACAATATTTTATGAATGTTATGTTGTCTTGTTATTTTGATTGTTAATTTCGTAACAACATCGTGTAGGTTCGTCATTCATCATATAGTATTATTTTCGTTATGCGTAAACCCAGACGTCAAAGTTACAACCCTACATTTGAACTTAGCTCCCACCCAATTTTACTGAGCATCTGAATGACTGTTTGTATTATTTTTTGTGTGCATACCATGTCATCGGAACGACTGTGGTCGGTTCCCTATGATTTATCGATGTCCATATTACAAATACGACACAACTTTCTGTTGTCCTTTATTTCTTCTTTAAGCCATATTAGTATTCCGCCAACAATCCTGTTCAGCGCTGGTTTTGTCATACCGACTAAATGTTATTTCGTTGGAATTTCAAATAAACAATTGTTTTCCTTTTTCATGGTGATTTATTTATTATAAATTAAAGGAGGGTTGCAATCAGACAATTGACAAAGTTCATTGGCATATTTGATGAGGACTCATGAATTAAAAATGTGGAATTATGTTTCTTTGATTTCGAACACAACTTAATTTGTTCTCAATAATTAAAGCAATATAAATTGTTTTTTTAAAGCCATTGACCATTGTATGAAAATATATTTTATTGCTTCTTTGTGATACAGCAATCAAAGCGTGTTTACATTTTAAACAACAACGGTTTATTACTCTTTTGGAGGTGATTCTGGACTATAAGTTTGTAAATAAAATTAATTACTGTTTTGATTATGATTGAGATTTTCATAAGTACACTGTTTCAAACTGTATTGTACTTATGTTATTCTCATACTTTAGTAGAATTTGAAATCATACTAATTTAATAATTTTTTTCAACGGCCTTCAAAAAAGGAGGTGTGGTATTCAATTCGACTGTATGTTTTTTTTGTATGTATGTTATGCGATTACTCCGCCAATTATGAATTGATCTTTATGTTTTTTTTTAGGTGATATTTCGGAGCTGTTCCCATATCAATTTTATCGCAATCGGTTCAGTAGTTTGGTTTTTAAATAAATAATAATGGATTACATCAAAATAACTGGAAAATATGAAGATGTCATCCAGGTAGTCAAAATTGAAGTCAGTTGTAATATTTTCTTAAAGCGTATTATTATTGTATAAAACCAAAATAGCACTTAATGAATCACTGACTATAACCACGAATTGACATTTGAAGCTAAAATTTTGCAGGTAGGTAGTTTATAGAGAGTGGAGATCACTAAGAAAAGTTTTTGCACCGAATGAAGACGTTATATAGAGACCTCAAATGTTAAATAAAAATCTGCGTTTATAAAGTCGCGGAGAATTATATTTTGGTTACAATGATATAATTGTTTTGTTGTGTTATTGTTACAGGATTGCATGGTAAAATAAGGTGGTATTTTTTTTTCCAGCCGTAGTCTTATGGATAGACCGCTAGATTCGGAATCGCGTGCTTCAAATCCCGGGTTCGTACCAATGAACCCTATAAAGTTTATGTACGGATTTTCATGCCACTGGGTTTCCGTTGAAGGGAAACACCGCGAGGAAACCTTTGGATATTCGCCAAAGAATCCATCCGCCAATCCGCCATATCGCACTAAGAACTGATAACTGATGGGGAAGAAAAGTTATAGAATGGCGACCGCGAACCCGAAGACGCAGCGTAGGAAGGCCTCCCATTAGGCAGACCGACGACATTGTTAAAGTCGCGGGAAACCGCTGGATGCACATGGCAGGTTGTCGTACTGTGTGGCGGTCTAAGGGGGAGGCCTTTGTTCAGCAGTGGACGTCTCCGGGCTGATAATACTGATCATGATGATGAACCTCTAAGAATGTCTAGTCATAGCCTTTGATTCATCTAAGTCTGGCTTGAACCGGGAGCTCGTCCCAGGATATTTTCATATATGACTTATGAAATATTACATTTCAGACTACTAATGTGATGTAAATAGCCATTGAGTATGGTTTTATGACGTGGTCATCGATCTGCGATCGGGGACAACCGATACCTATTCCAAAGACCCACTTATTTTAAGTACCTACTTATAACTTATCAGTCATTAATCAGTGTTAATTTTCCGATTAAGAATATTGTATTTGATTCTTCCTGAGAGTTTTCCTCAAGTCCTAATCAATACGATTTCCAAGACCGTCAGGGCCGATAAAGATAAACTTTGCATAGTTGAATTTGTAACACATGACGTGGGATAAAACTTTTAACATACATTATGGAAAAGTATTGTAAAATATGCATGGATGCCCTTGACGAACCCGGCTCATTGTTTGTGACCGCAGAAAGAGCAAAACACCAACCCAGATGGAGATGTCCAATATTTTAGATGGCATAGCATTCGCCGCTACGAAACCGAAATTCCTGACTCAAGATTCTCCCCACACTCTCATGACCAAAACATCTGTAAATGTATATGGTTAAAGTCTCTATTTCACTGTTGCATTTGTTGCACAATGAAACCGTATCGGAACATTCGAACAACGCTTTAGTAACCAGGTATGCAATAGATAACCGTGTTTTATGCTAATACTATAAACAGAAACATAACATACACATTTTCGAGAGCTTTTGTGAACCGAAAATTCAAACCACAAGGAAGTTAGCTTTATTAAAGAACGTCGACGTCCGTGTGCCCATGGAATTATGAGCAATCAACGCGTAGATTGTTATGTTGACTCTTGCACGTCATCGACTATTAAGATTTCTTTGTTACAGTAACATGTTGGACTATTTACTCAAAACGTTTCTCTGAGAGCCTTTGTAATAATAACTTGAACTTTTTTCTCTGCTTTCCTGTCGGTCAGCCGGTCCGTATCGCTCTCACGAATTTGAATGAAATCCTCAAGTCACTTAGTGCTAAGAGACGCGAGAATTTGCTTTTATATTATGAATCGTTTCGATGGCTTTATTATACAAACCGAATGACGGCGATATAGCTGGTTAAAGATACAAGACGCGCTCCTCAATGTGACAATGACGCGTGATTGCAACGAAAGAGTTTGTAATTGAATTATGAACTATAAATACTTAAGTCTGACTCATCGCACAAATATGTCAATTGGCCATGAGAAACTTGTACAAAATAACAACTTTAGCCTCATTATTGTTAGATATTTCAGAGATTTGCTTATAATGTCTACTTTGAGATAATGTCTAAGTAGACCGAATTGATTGGTAGACAAATGAATAAATGTTTATTGTATAGGTACTAGAATAAGATTTTTAAATGTTTTATATATTTTTAATCAGAAAAAAAGCAAGATGTATATTTAGACAAAATGAAAATGAAATTAACTAAAAAAGCTGTAAAATCCGCAACACTAAAACTTTACTATAATAAATAGCAATATTTCGTGAACGAACAATTACTTTATTAATTAAATTCATATAATATGTAATAAATGTAATAATTGTATACTTCTTAAACCCGTTTAGTTTTTCAATTACGTATAATTATGTGAAATGGATAAAAGTAGTCCAGTCCGAGCGGTTCTCATGAATTCCGATATAACTCTGTCAGAAGTCCTTTCAACGTCGTCGGTCCTCGCCATAGGTAGTGCTTCACACGATTTTGTTTATTTATATTGTGGTCGCCTTTCATCTACTATACGCGAGCGAATAATGAATGTACGACATATCACACCAAGTGTGACGTCACTCCGGACACGGTCACTTCAAAGCGATGTACATCGATGATTTATGTATATTTTGTTAGACTTCGCCCCAATTACGTTCTTGAAAATTTGTGCCCCTTTCATAATAAAGTGCTTACAGTGAAGGTACTTTGATCTCTAATTAGGCCGAAGCACTGAAAGCTAGATATACACATGCTGAGTCAATACAAATATTTGATTGATTTATTGAAATGAAACGGTTTGATTTAAAGCGTTATTAGGTGTGCGGAAATGAAAGGTTCTCGAGTCCGTATTGTTGGTACTTGTTTTGATTTTCAACCTTATGGTCCGCTTCTTACATTTTGTTAGCTTCCCTTGGTTAGTTCTTCCTATTATTGGAGCTGCTTTAAATTCTTGAATGTGGTTCTGTTCCATAACTAAGAAACATTTTCTCGATGACGATACAAGACACGTCAATTTATCTTGGATTGCATGAATTTCGACCATTTCAGTGATAGTTGTAGAGACTGGTGAGAAACAGGCTGCTACTGCGATAGATCAACTGTTTAATAAAACATTAAGAATTTTAATAGGAAGGCTGAAAAATTATCCTTATTATTCTTAGTAAAAGCGGCACTTTGCTAGCATGACTTGGACTTGACAACTTATATTCTACCACTTAGGTCTTGACACTGGTAGAGTTTACAATGTGTGATGCCAAAAACTCAAAACATTACGGAAAAAAATAATTAATTACTAGAAATTTACTGTGATAATGCTGTGAAGGCGCAGTTGCTTGTGCCTAATCTAAAAACAAGGTAACTTTAAGTACTAAACCTAGTGGGGATGAGTTATAGCCAAACCGTCATATGCATAAAAAGCGCAAACTCAAATCGTAATTCGAAAAAAATATTACAAAACACTTTTTAACTAAAATAAATTTGAAATACTTTTAAGTGTTTTAGGCATAAGCCGGTAAGTGTAACACATTCCTAAACAAAGGTTGTGAAGTATATGACATTGAACAAAGTGGTCCCGGCATTTCTCATGAACTCCGTGCCAACTATATCGAGCTTTTTAGCTATAATTTTACTTTAAAAAACATAGCCAAAAGCTAATTTCGGCGCAAAAACTATAGTTTGGCAAATTCGAGCATGATCCACCTGCATGGCGATAAACGTTGGTGGAGACGAGGTGCTCTAGATGTTAGCGGGGACTGGGGTAGGGAAAGGGAAACACAGCGGGACAGTCGGCGCAGCGCCGCGCGAGTTGCAGATGCTGTGATCAAATCTAAAAGATACACACGAGATTCTCTATCTGACAATCTATCTCAAGATTAATAAACCTCGTAGACAACCATTTCATAAACATACATAGATATCACTAGTTCGTAATCATTTATTTGTATCTAGATTGTTCTTTTTTTCTGAATGAATATGACTACGAAGACGAAGAAGATGAAATCGAGCAAGAATATTAATGCGACATAGAAATTAGATGTCATCTTAAGTAGGCCTTCTCTATATACCCATAGCGAATTCTTATAACTCTACCGGAGTTTGTGTTATCTAAAAAGTAAAATATTGGTATTCTTAATCCAGAGTAAACAGGTGCTTTTTGGTACGCATGCTCAATCTTAGACAGCATTGTTACACATCTGCTATAATGTCGACAAACTATTACTGCGTACCGAGCTACGATGAAGTATATGGTAGATCGCCTATCGCCGATGAAAAGGACACCGTCAAAACAAGGCATACTTAAATAGCGTAATATGTCTTGTTTTGATCTCAGTCGCGTGTGATCGCGCCAATTGTGTGACGTCGTACGATGCCGAAAGTTTTACAACGCTATTACACGGTGTTAAGATTCATTATTAAAATTTAACAATATCCGCTTGTGGACTTATTTATATTAGCTGGAGAGGTATGTTATCTGTATTAGTAAGCATTGGAGTGGGGACACTTTTGATTTTCATAGAGACTGTGTATCTGTAGTATATTTGATTTAAGATATCGAAGAAATACCATAGATATTTTAGAAAACCCCAGTGTTAAACATCGAGTTATGGTGTTTGGTAAACTGATCTTTGATTTTATGATGTGGAAATGATTAGTAAGTCTAATAAATACTCTTCTACAGATCCTGGTACTAAAACTAGGGAGAATAACGATTCAATAAAAACCAAGGAGTGTTTCTTCTGTATTAAATTTATTGCATCTATTCACACACCTTTTCGGAAATAGTTAAACAGGAGAATAATGCGAAACGCCACATTTTATTTTGATAGCTAAGTAAATCAAGTAGCTTACGTAGAAACAATTTAGTGATTGTCTCAAGTACCAAAGATGTCAAGTACTCAGCTATCAACATAATTAAGGATGCGATATTTGACACTATCAGCACTCTTAGACGTTTGAAGCTAAATAAAATATGTATGTACTGAATGATAAGTCTAAACAACAGCAATACTCTGTAGATCACAAACTATGTTATGTGATCTAAGTAACACTATGTTAACTATTAAATTTTAATCATACTTTAATAGATTTTGTGGCATTGTGTTGAAAAAATGAAAACAAACATTAATAAACATTTTGAAAATATATATCAAATTTATACAGCATAATTTAAAATTCTTGATTATTTCGTTGTATTAATATACTACTGTGAAGACGATTTGTATCCGTACTGTACTTTATTTATGTACACCAAAGGGATACTAATACAGAATATTTATTGCATTTACTTAAATATGTATTATTATTACAATATTATACACTTAACTGTGACGTATGTATATACAAAACTATAGACTCAATTTTGGACTTTCAGTCTCTACAATATCGAAAAAATATACAGTTTATAGAAAGAGCCGATGTATAAACAATAACTTATATAACTCTTAATTTTCATGATTAATTATCATAAAACATTTCTTAAACTTGAAGTAGGGTTGGTATGAATGATATTTGTCTTGTATTGTATTACCAGTATGAAGAGTAATTTTAGGCACGAAATTGTATTAGAACATAATTATGATGGTAGGGTTTAAAGTAAATGGTAAGGCTGGCTACGCAAATCTTTGAGAGCAATTATTAGTAATATAAGAACATAGAGTTATAAAATGTGTGTTGGTTTTCACTTTAGTCAGGAATATTCACTCTAATTGCACAGTCTCAACATAAATCCACTATACAAAGTAAAAATGATGTAACAAAAAATAGAGCACATAATTATTCGTAAAAAAACACATTTAAGTAGGTTTCTCGTTTTAGCGGCGACTAGTTTACGAGTAGTTTCAACAACAGCGTGTACTGCTTAAGTTTATATCATATATCCTTACTCCACCTACAAAATGAGATTATTTGACTGAGATCTTGTCCGATATTCTACGTGTAAATAATTAAATGTAATACCCGAACAAAATGATAAATTACAATACTAGGCGCCGCTAATGCACCAGCCCTACATTTACAATATTTGAGGATGCTTTGTTTAAAATTGAATCATTAAAACAAAAAAAAAAGAAACAGTAAAGTACTTACATAATCATAGTCTTCTGACTAGAAATTAACTATAGTTACAAGTGTTCCACGCATCGTTAATTCTGATAAGTAGTCAAATTTTGTAATTTAAATTTACAGAGATACTACTGACCTTGTATCAATACAATATTGAAATTCGAATATTATATAAAAAGAATTGACAAACAATAGTTTAGAAACACCGGACGTAAACGAACAATTAAATTAGTTAATATCTAAAAGGATATTATTATAAAATAATTTACACTACATACAAAATAATCTAAAACAGTGTGGTTTACCTTAAGAAACATAACTCATATTAATACCTACTTTTGAATTTAATAATTTCACTCCCCTATATAGGTATCTGTTCCGATAATAAGTAACCTATGAACGTTTTGCAATGTCCAAATGTGTATAGCACCTAGTATTGTCGGTCAGGCGGCGCGGCGCGGCGGAGCGAGTGTGGCGTCGATTGTCAACCTTTCGGCGCGTTGTTCACTATGTGTGTCCACTATCACAATTCTAAGCTTCTCTACCGGTGCGTTCTTCCATCTTATCACGTATATATACGTAGGTATGTGTATACATATTTATATTTAGTCTAACGCTATTTACAAGGCTTCGAAGGCCTTCGCTGCACTCGTCGTTCGAGATTGCGATATTTATTGTCGATGCGCCAATGGCGGGCAGATGGCCAACGGTCAGGCTCGGGGCGGGGGCGGTGGCTCCGCCAGCGAAGACGTGGACGAAGAAGAGGGTGAAGGTGCGGGAGGCGCCGGCGCCGGCGCAGCCAGCGCCAGCGAGCGAGAGTACTCTAGCAGCGCTACGTCCGCCGGGTGCGTCGGCGGGTACAGGCCGCGATACAGCTCCGGTCGGCCGTAGGGGTGCGCGAGCCGAGCGGCCGCCGCGGCCGCCGACTGGTAGAAGGCCGACGCGGAAGGCGGTGGCGCCGGCGTCTCTCCGTCCTTACTCGCCATGTCTGCCAGCGACCATATCCGAGGTTTGGCAGAAGCAGGCGTGCTGCCGGGTGGGGCACGAGAAGGTAAGTGTTGGTACGCCGGATGGATAGGTCGGTCGTAGGGCTCCGGAGATTCGGGACCACTGTCGGCCCGCGATTCCGACCATTCCGATTCGGTTCTCTGCCCCAAAAGGTCTAGCCTTTGTTGCGGTCTATCGCCGTCTTCGCTCGAACCAGTACCGGAGTCTTTACCATCTAAAATAGAAGCAAATAAGTTATTTCTAATTACGTAAGTTCTCATTTAAAATAAGGTAACAAAAGCTACTATGTTAACAAAAATATCAATACAATTTTAGAAAAATCGCTTAAAGCTCAAAGGTAGACAGTCAAATTAGTTGTATAGTCAATATAGTAATACATACCCAAGGCGTCTTTTCCGTCATTACTTTTGTGGTCGTCATCGTCATTATTATTGTCATCGTCATCGACCCTGTTTCTCGGCTCCCACGTCATTTTGTTCTCCTTCTTCAGGCGACGACGAGCATTCGCGAACCATGTTGAAACTTGCGTCAACGTCATCTTTGTGATGATAGCAAGCATAATCTTTTCGCCTTTCGTAGGGTACGGATTCTTCTTGTGTTCATTTAGCCACGCTTTGAGTGTGCTAGTTGTTTCACGCGTAGCATTTTTTCTTCGAGCTCCATTTAAATCCATCCCATACCTATTAACAAAAAACGCTAAGTTAATGTGGTTTATTGTAAGCAATCTAAAGCACATTGTAATAAAATTATATCCTAAATTTATAATAATGCTATAAATAATTTATTTGTCAACATTTATTTAGACTGAAAATGTCAATAGATAATACTTAAGTACGAAAATAAAAGAGGTTTGTGACCAGGCGTGAACTATGAAGGCCGATTCGGACAAGATTTCAGATAACGAATTGTAGCCCCAATCCGCTCGCCCTCGCACGGCCGCTGACGAACCAATGAAAGCGGCAGCATGATAATTGAAAACGAGATAAGCCATCAACTGCTGTGCCAGCGTTAAGCCCCAGCTTATCTCACACGGAGCTACGTAGGCATTTGATGCTCTACTGCCTGCCTTCATTTCAATCCAAATCTTTATCCAGATTGTTTAATTATTGATTATAAGGATCATGTTGTGTACTCGTATGCGGGGTTACAGTGCGATGTGGATGACCGAAGCGGACGTCCGCAATGGACAGCAAAATACTATTCCGTATCTACCTACCGTGCTCACAGCAAAGCGGACGCGGAGAGCTACGGAGGCATCCGCTTCGCTGTGAACGCGCTGTAAGTCCCCTTTACAGCATAAACAGCAGTTGACTTTGTTACATACTCGAAATAAGTTCTCAAATTATTCAGTACCTACTTTTTTATCTCAATATTAATTGTAGAATATTATTAATATATTATAAAATAAGGAACTTGACAGTACCCATCAGCCAACAACGTCCACTGCTGGACGAAGGCCTCCCCGTTAATAGGGAGGTGTTGCCATAATCCCCACGCTTGGCGACTTGACAGTCTATACTTGACAGAAATTTCAAAGTTGGAAGGTTAGATGTTAAAGTCATCGGTTTTTTTAAAATGAATTTGGACAAGGTTTAGGTTTAAGATATACCCTTTGATACCAATGTATGCTGCAATCATCCTTTACGTCACTCTGCGGCTTGCCCAAGTCACCGTAGCCCAAAATCTCGCCCGCGCATTTAATTATTTTTGATGATTGATTGATTAACTCTTTATTGTTCACACCAAGAATTACACAGACATAATTTAATAAACTTAAATATTGGAACAAGTGGCGGCCTTATTGCTAAAAGCAATCTCTTCCAGGCAACCTTTGGATGGAGAAGATTTCTAGAATGCATAGAAGAAAGTGCAAGAAAAGAAAAGTGTGTGAAATCATAAACATGTACCATAATATTATTCTAACATAATATATATATATATATGTAATAGTAAAAATACATACTAATACTGATACTGGTATATTTTATACTGATGTTATAAAATCACTGAATATATCGTTATGAGCAGTCGCAACCGGTGAAATTGCTGAGAATAAAATTACAAAGGTTATGGTTCAAATATAATATATTGATCTAAACTAGTTTTATTAGGTACCCAATAATGGGGTTATGAATGAACACTTGCTTGAATCAAAATATTTATTAGTTATTTCACCGCTTGAGATTTTTCATAACTGTATTCAGTGTTTTTAAATATTCAGAAATATTGGGATGCGCATGTGACATAGCGGCGCGCAGTATTCTGGACCTTAATGACCAATGAATAGCCCGATTTCAATGCGGCTTTTTATTGAAATTATTTTAATTCGATGTGGGAACTGTACCTATATGATAAATGATTGCCTAGCTCTTCAAATATTTTTGTTCATAACCTTTTGAGAGCGTATTCAGTGTTTTTAAATATTCAGAAATATTGGGATGCGCAAGTGACATAGCGGCGCGCAGTATTCTGGACCTTAATGACCCATGAATAGCCCGATTTCAATGCGGTTTTTTATTGAAATTATTTTAATTCGATGTGGGAACTGTACCTATATGATAAATGATTGCCTAGCCTTCAAATATTTTTGTTCATAACCTTTTGAGAGCGTTCGGTATACAAATCTGATTGAACACAAAATGTATATATGTATATATATATATGTCTACCTACTAGTAAATATCCTTATCCAATTATCCACACCCTCACCGAACATCAGATGAGTTGTTGTAAAATACCTAGCTATTTATAACTAAATATGTATGTATGTATAAATAAATATTAATAGAAAAATAAATCGCCGTTTGTCTTAACTGGGCAGTGTTGCCAACTGGTTATCAGGAATTAGGGCTAGATCAAATTCAAAAAAGGGCTATATTTGCCCAAAAAAAATAAAAATGGGCTAAATAGCTAATTCATTACGAAAAGAACTTGATTCATTAAAATAATTTATAATTTTTATGTGTAGTTTAAAAATTAAATACAAAATTTCGGATATGTTATTGATTATTGACATTTCAAAAATTAACAACCAGCTTGAAGAGTTAATCAACCAATCAATCAATCAATACAGAGTTAATCTATCTATCTTGTTTTTTAAAAACCTGGAAAACTTGTTTATTTTAAGCAGTTTATATGTTGGCGTCTTCATCAGATGAGCCTTCGTTGAATTCGTTGCGTCCCTCGTGAGGGTTTTTCAAAATAAATGTATATTTTTCTTTAGGACAAATGAGGGCTAGATTTGGGGCTAGGGGCTAAATCATTATTTTTGGAGCTGAACAAGTCGAAGGGGCTGAGTTGGCAACACTGTAACTGGGGTTATAAATATTCATTGTTATTGTAGAGGATACAAGACAAACTGGGTACATCAGTTAGCAAAATGGTTTTTTCTGTTAATTTCTAGTGTTTTTCCGCTGTAATATCGTTTCGAGTACTTATAGGATGAAGGGACAAACTAAAATCTACTGTAATTATCAACGTAAATTGATATTGAACCTAACCTAAAAATTAATTAAACCTGACACAGAAAATCAATTAAACCTGAAAGTAATTATTAATAAATTCTGAAAACAAATAATGATTTTAATTTGTTTCAATGTAATATTTTGGTAACAATGGACTTCCGCAAAGTTACGCCTGAATCAATCACATATATTACTACAGTTAGGTTTTAATATACCTACTACCATATACTACTATACTACCTTTTCTCATCTTTGAACAAGTGTTTATTTTTTTTGAACATAATTTTATGAGTTTCCTCGGTAACAGCAATTCCAACCATAGAGTGCAATGCAGTCGGGAATTTAAAGGAAATGCTCGTTTTTTAAAAAGGAACAGCAAATTAAAAAACTTATTTTTCTATCCTTAGCCCATTGCTCTCTCATTTTCTTCACATCAGTTCATTATCATTCATTTTATTATAGATGGCAAAATATTAACTTTATTGTAGCTTGTTCTTGCTTACCAATTTCTAACCGAGGAGTATAGAGCTCAAATATTGGCAGTACAATATGCCACACATGCAACCATCGGAAACTGAGTGGGGTGAAAATTGGGGATGAGCAGTATGGGAAATTAATAAAACTGTCACTTAAATCGCAGTGGTGACGGGTGGCACCCCTCTTGTCTTGAGCCGGGAACAACTCTGTGTCTTAACTCTACGGGATTATGGTAACAATTCAAGTGATAATCCTTAGTATATTAGCTCTCTACTGTTGATTGTACTTATAACATTGACTTAATTATTTGTATCGTTAATCGTAATGTGAAACTCGTAAATGGCTACGTGATAGATATCCGTTACAGTGTAAGTAATAAGTAAGATAGAGAAGTGAAAATATAAAAATAATTTGTTGATGAATCGGCGGTTGGATACCAACATAAATTTAATGACTAAACGAGCGGGTGCTGTGAATGAACTAACATCTATAGAATTCAAGTGACAATGCGAAAGTGGAGCGACGCCAAGCTTAGGCGTATTTCACAAACAAAAAAGCTTCATTTATCCACGGCGTGCCACTTTCACAGCATCCGTGCTCGCGGGGATAGGTCTGCGAAGCTACATTTTTTTATTATTTTGCCCCCACAGTTAGGGCGGTTAGGGGGCTGACGGCGGCTACCCAGTCGTCTCCCTTTACTTCACCGCCTTGCTTCAATTAAAAGCCTATCTTTTGTATAGGTTTATCCTTCTACGAGTGTTACATAACAATTAGAATGGGGCATTTCTTGGCAATTGAAGCGATCTGACATAATGTGATTTCAAGCTTATTTAGAATACAGGCAGAATACTAAGCACATTGCATTATTTTGGGAGTTATAATACTTTACACTAATACTATATTCACTTATTGTACTACAATTTTCCTTGCAAATCGTCGCTTTGGTGGTGAAGAGAGCTAAGTGCAAAACAATGATTAACTCTAACACCAGTTAAATTACATTATTTTTTATTTTAAGTTATAAACAGGACTCATAGTTTGCTAATGCGACGCCAATCTTACTAAAAGAAGTTATTGACAAATAATTATTATTTTTATAACCGCTCTACTTAATTGCTCTATATCTCGAAACTTGTAATGTGTGGGTTGACTCTCTTCACCACCATAGCGACGAAATATTGGTTATAGGGACAATATACCCCAATTTGTTGTAAGCATAAAGCTTTTGAGGAATCAAATAAAAATGTTCTGAAAAACTGCAAAAACCGCATCTCCACACCAACAGCCGACACGGATGTGTAAAGAATTAAAGATGAAGCGAAACACGTGTCTGAAGACCGAAGCACGTAAAAGATGCAACTACCTATCCCAACGAAAAAATGGCGTGTATGTATCTAAAAACTCGCCCAATCATGATAATTAAATATTTTTAACATAGATACGGAACCCTGACATAAGCGTGTCACGAAACGTATTTCACTGCTTTTTTTCGCAGTGGCATCAAAATCTTATTATGAAAACTGACGTGGTTTTTGACACATTTTTGTTTTTTTTGTAGTGCCTAGCAGGACGCAGCTGCACGCGCGTCGGGCTCTGTTTTCACTCTTTGAAAAAGGTCACCGGCAGTAATCGAAACTATAGTCGGAGTATCCGATTTAATTAAACTTGAGTATTCCCGTATAAATAAAACAAAAGGCATCAAAATCATAAAAAAATTTACTAAGTACACGTTAAAATTTCTGTAACATTTATGTATGGACGGACGGAAACAGAGTAATATGACTAATATACTATGTATTTACTATGTAATAAACTATGACCGAAATAAAATGCGCGATGTGTGAGTTGCACTCGCGCACCGAGGGGTCCGTACCACTAACGCCATTTATGTTGCTTTGAGTGAATTAAATGGCATTGAATCATGGCTACCTAAAATATAATTTTAGCGTAACTTTGGTCAATTAGCGGTTGTTTATTTCTCGTATTTATGATGGTAACCGTCAGTGGTCATAATGCTCATTCGTCAATGTGCGTCTTAGCTTCGCTTTTCACCTTTATTATTATTTTGTGGTTATACCTCAGAGTGTGCATCCGCACACCGCATTGCATACTAATTGTAAAACTTCAATATATTACCGTTTATAATACATGGAAAACAACGCTCAGCGTTCATGTTGTCGCCCCCTTACATTTTTGTTTATTATTATTATTATTTAATCCGCCTAAATAATGCATATTATTCTGTGAACATTTCAACCGGCTACTTATTACGGTTCGGAAGATACAGGTCCTAATAGGTCGAACGGACGAACAGACACACAGAAGATCCTATTACAAAGCTTATATACGCTTTTAGTCATAGACTTCCGTTGGGCTTGGGGTACGGAACCCTAAAACTGGTTCGTCGATGAACTTTGTCGTTTTACTCGCGTTTTGAATCCGTCCGAGGTCCGTACGCATCAGTTGCTCTAATTTTAAGTTGTACGCCGACGAAGAAAATTCCGGGTTGCAGTCATCTTTGATCTCATTTTTATCCGAGTACGTAATAATTTGACGTTGGCCTAGCAGGTTTTTGAAAATAAAGGGATAGTCATTATTTACGGGGCGAATAAAATAATTGTAATCAACAATTAGCATAGGTTAGCCATTGCAATCCAGCGCAGAAATTCAGCTAGCGTTATGGGCACCTTTGCGCCAGATACATACAGTAAGACATCATACAAAACTTACATCTCAAGGGTTAAACTCACATCATCGCGGCTTTTTCTTACTGTTAACTGCCCTAAAGACAATAAAACATGCTATGAGTATGTTCAACATTCTACGTTTGCCTAATAAGTACTCGAACTTAGCTTAATACAAGAACCTGATCTAGACCCTAGCTATACAGAGCTAAACTAATGAGAATTCGTGCCAGCTATGCAAAAATAAATGGTAATCCAGTTAAAATACCCGAAATTAAATTCGCAAAAGTTTTTTTATTGTTTGCTACGCTTAGTCAGGGAACCATTTTCGGTGGTATGAATAAATGAGGCGGTTGGGGAGTGTACGAATGGAGGGTCATAATAATAAAACAAACGTAAAAGAATAAACCGCCACAGTAGCTTTCCCCAGAAGTTAGAGCGGTTTACGTGTAAACGTATACTCCTGGTTAGAATGCGCCTCTCGGTTCTTTACTACTCAACTATTCTACTTAACACACAAGTACAAACCAAGACGCCCTGCGTGTGAGTACATACACGAGTTTAAATGAAACAACAAAACGGATATGATGAACATAGTCAATGTAACTTTATACTTATTTTGTTTGAGTGATCATGCCGCCAGCCATCTTGACGTAGGTATACGAGTGAAAGACAACAGTCTCGAAGATATAATGTTTCTTTTATAGAAAACCAATGACATCGCCGGTACCCATATAATATTACACGGTGCGATATTTTGTGAGGCAATAGATGTACAGGTACACCTCTTACACTCGAACGGTTTAGTCAACATTGTAATCCAATGATGAAAATCAAACGTGCATTTGATACTAGTGACAGTTTTTGTGTAAAATGATTTTAAGCAGCTCAGCTACGGTGTCGCGTTTCGTAAGTCTATTATCGTGTCGAAATTTGCTTATAGAAATTAAGTACAACACAACACTATTGCCACTAGAAAAAGACGTTGCAAGAAGAGGTAGGCACTGAAGGCAGTGTCATCGCTGCAAGTGATGCCTTCTAAGACAAGTAAAACTATTTAGTTTTGTAGAGGCATGGATGGATAATTGGATATGAATGGACTTTACACCAGTAGGTACTATTATAGCTTATGTATATGTGCTTTTGTATGTTTGTGTCGCATTTTAACTAGGACTAAGCATAAAGCCATAGTGCGTTCAATTCATAAATTATGAATTGCTTTGTTTTCCTTTCATGCTACTATGTAGTTGGTTTATTAAAACGATACTAAACAAAGGTAATTATTCGTGATCGTAATGTAAAAATGGGTGCACGCAACAACCAATCTCGGGTTATGGATGAAGCTTTAAAACGTACCAGGTTCTAAATATTGGTGGGTAGATAGGGGTGGCGGGGCGCGGCACGCCAAAAACACATTACGAGTCGACAACGCGCTATTACGGCCAACCGCACGCGCCATGTTAGCCGATAGCTGCCACCCGAACATGCTATCCGACGACTAATTGGTCAGCTTCATGCACAAAAACCCCTAATAGAATCAACTGTGGCGAGGGAAGCCACGTTACACTTTTCAACGTAAATTAATCCAGATGTTCAAACACGCCGCTCGCCGCCAAATATTTTTCACGTTGAATGTTTTCTATTAAACAAGGGCCAATCGTTAACTAAGTTCATAATATAAAGGGCGTGTTATCTACAGACTTGGGCGGCGCATGTCACGTGACGAACGAAGCGGAAAGTCACCATCGGTGCGTCGTTAGCTGCGCCATCTTTGTTTTTGTTTTCAAAAAGGGTGACAATTCATTAAATTAAGCAATGTGTTACAGTGTGTGCATAAAACAGGTAGTGAATTGTAATAATCTTATTAGGACTCCCACTCATATCTGTTCTCGTTATTAACGAAAGCAATCAAGAAGCGCTTTGTTTCTCTTGAAATATATAAGGCAAACCGATATTGGTTGTAAAACGCTGGTTCTAAAATGTTGATGTGGTGATTGATGGTCTGAAGTTTAAAGCAAAGTTTTGCTAAAGGATTTTTTTTTGCTATGAAGTGACGAGATGGGCGAGACGCTCGACTGGTGGTAAGTATCACGCCTGTCCATAACAGTAGCAGTGCCAGAATTGAGAACATGTGAACAATATCCTGCGTCGCACTGCACTGCGCTCCTGAAATATTAGATGTCAAATATCTTCGTGCCCAGTAATTTCTCTGGTAAAATACCTAAGTAAGTTCGTAAAGGCTTAGTGGCCAGACCTAGTGTCCGAGTTAATATGCCGCCCCTCGACGGTTGTTGTTACAGATATATAGAACAAATAACCGGGACTAACAATTTAACGTGTCATCCGACCGACACTTTAACGCTCAGAAATAAATGCCACTCACGGTCACCTATCCCAAAAACTGATCGGATCGTCCATTGCTTAAAATCAGTGATCTTACAAAACCACTACGCCACGAGCGGTACGTGACATTGCCCTTAAAATTAAAATATGAAGATAAAAATATTTCGTTACATTTTTAATAAAGAAATACTTGTAAAATCTTTATTGAAATTTTCAATGGACCACTATAATACCAACAACGGCTTGGTGATCCACGTAGCATTTCTATGTAATTGTTCATAGCAAGAAACCTGTCATGGATACTCGTCCAACTAATATGCAGTTTTTTATCAATAATGTTTGATCTTGGAGATAATGCGGTAGCTGCAACTAGCTTTATTAAATCGATTTCGATTATTCTGTGTCGGTTAAGATTAAAACCTGAATGTAACAAAAAACTAAAGCAAAAGTAACTTTTGAAAATATCAAGTGTAGGTACTAAATATTAAGTATATTTTTAAGTGATGTGTCCGACTAAATGAATGCAAGGGGAAGCTAACATTTTAAAAGAACTAGAAGCCAAGTTTTTTTTTTTAAACTTATTTTTGATCAGTAACCTGTCTATGATGATGGTTATTTATAATTTAATCTAACACAGTAAAGAAATCCCAATTTGAGAGTACACGACATGCACTTAGCTATTTATTTTCAATAAAATATATTTGTAATAAACATGAACTGTTAAGTAGCTTAATAGTTCCTAATGAGTAAACTCTTATGTGATAATAAATTCTAGTATCACACGAGGCGTAGCAAAAACTTAACATTGGATCATAACGAGACGGTTAACGAGCTTATAGAACGTTAAGTTTCCCATAGCATTATTCGTGGACATGCTATTGTAATCTTGACTGCTGATTGAATTATCAACAAATAACGAATACTTATTTAATGCACCACAGTTACAAAGAACTAAACGACATTAAATACTAACTGCGCCCCGCCGTTTCACTCGCGTTATGATGAAAAATTGTGATTATGATGACAATAAAAACTAGCCTGTATGTTATTCCGGGAAATAAGCTATTTGCATTTCAAGTTTCATAATCCGTGCCGTTTTGGCGTGAAAAGGTAACAAACATATATACATACATAAACACACACACACCGACAAACCATAGCATTTATAATATAAGGGCGTTTTATATACAAAGTTTAAGTTTGATTAATTGGATATTTAATCGAATGTATACCTATTTGTACAAAGTCGTACTTATTCCATTGAATTTAGTTTTTGTTGCTCATACAACTAAACATTAGAAGGCACAAAGAAGATATGAAAGACCTCCCAAAGACTTATCAACTCTCACTAGAAATATGTCAACAAATGCCATCTACTCGTACTTATCAAACGTCAATCACCAAGCTGTACTATACATAATAATATTTGTTGGTATTTTGTCAATGTTTCGTAGCTTAGCGCCACCGACAACTGCGATAGTCTCATCAGACCTCACAAGTCGTCCGATGTAGAACGCATAAAGTAGTGAAAATTAAGTGTCGCGATCATGGGTCACACTATATCTAGGGTCGCGTCACATTTTATTACTGACATATTATTAATATTACGTATCATTGAGAACATTGAATTACATGCGGTAGGCGAACATTGTTTCGTAATATTGCTGACAACCGTACAATTTTGAAACCGTTTCTTAATTGTGATCGTTTGAAATTGTTATTTGACTTGACTGCGGATTTGTAATAGATTTCAGATGATGATGAGATTATTAATATGTCATTAATAAAATGTGACGTGAACTTGGGAAATGAGGAGTTCTGTTATCCATGTGCTTGTGCATCATCAGATCCTCCTCATCAAGTTTAATGAATGTGACTCGTTAAAAAAACAATTAAGGTCAAACTCGAGGAGCCTACTAGGTGTCAAGGAGTTCCATTATCTACCCACCTCAGGACCTGAAAGAATGGCGTGGCAAGAGAAGGCATAGGCATCATATCGTTCACATTATACTCGCTACAGGGTCCAGCAGTGGGTGTCACGGCTGATTAGATAGATAGAGCGTATCTATTATGAAGGTCCGAAGAAGAAAATACTAGCCAGTGCAAGGTTGAATTTGAGCTATTTCCATGGCTTCTCCGTAGACACCTTTTGTTTTTTTCCCCCGAACGCTCTAGATCTTGACGTAAAGCATGCAATGGTAATACCATATTTCCCGGAGGTCTACTCTAAGATATTTTTTCCTATGTAACTCGTCAAGATTTTATTGCTGTGCAAAGAAACTTTGTTGACTATCTCTTCAAAGCTTTCCTCAGTGTTTACTATTACGAGTAAAACGATTCCGTTTGCACCGTGCAACTTTTTATAATTTGTGTGATTTTATCATACTGTTCTAGCCTTAGTTTGATCTGTCGAATGTTCGTCTTCGATTCTTTACCTTTTCGTTTTTGTATAATTAAACTACCCTACTTCGTCTCATCTTAAAATGTTGTGTCATCTTCTAGCCAAACAGCACATATGCTAGGAACATAGTTGGTACAACAAGCTCGGAACATGTAGTTAACACTGAGAGTGCGGTCGTACGCGATGTACTAGAATCGATCAAGAAGCCACAAATAGTATGTGTTACCGGAAACGTATGATAATATATTGGCGTTATATTATACAGTGTCTGGGTATATCGAATCTTGATTTAAGCATCAAATATACCGTTTTAGTTAATACTAGCTACCCCCGAGGTTTCACCGGCGTGATAATAAAAAGTAGCATTATAAATGATACTGGAAATAAGGATACTGATAATAATCTCCATCCCGAGTTTCATCTATATCTGCTCAGCGTTTTTGGCGTGAAGAGGTAACAAATATACACAAAAACATACCGCCAAACTTTCGATTTATAATATTAGTGTGATTTCAAAACAAAGTGCCGATAAATTTTAAAATTATGCAAGGGATGGCCATATAATGGTATCCGAGAGATATAGAGGTTTCCCAAATATTTTGCGACTGGTGATAACCTTTTTCTTCAGTGTTTTCATCACAATGAGAACCTTTACCTTTTTCCTGTAAATTTTCATTCATAGTTTAAACTATCAATTTAACTATTGATGTTAGTACGTGTGTATTTAGTTTTTGATTAAAAAGATCAATACTGTCTTAAATTTTTCTCAAATGAAAAAATATTGACCGGGCTACATGCTTTATATTAAGGCGGGCTTATAGCAATTTTCTATTTTTTTTAATGTGGGAAAATTCCAAAATGCCCGATATTCAAGAAAAAAAAAATATTTTATGAATATTGATCACATATTTTACCATTTTGTTTTTTAGAAAACGTGATTTTAAATGTATGACTTGTTAGATAAAAATATTCAAATTAGACACTAAATCGGTATTTCGATTAGCTAGGACTAAGAAAATACATTATGAACCCACGTGAAATTTATACTAATAGATAGAATTTAGTATTATTTAGTTTTTTGATTTTTAAGATTACATTATTTCTTTGTTATATTTTTTAAAATAAAGGAAAACCCCCTAAATTTTGCAATTTAAGCGCTCGCGCCTACCGTTTACCCACCTGGACGTACCTCTCTACAAGCGCGCCTTAATTTATTTTTATAGAAACATCATTATGCTTAAATTCATATAGGAAAAACTAATTAGGAAAAAAGCTCACTTTTGCCTTGGAATTAACTAAACAATCGACGATGGCCTTATAAATATACTAACTAATTAGTTGCGTTATTTAAGTTATCAGGTTATCACACTTGGATGTATACAATTATTTTATAAACAATTCAAAACTTCACCTACCGGCCGGAATCGAACCTGCACGACGAGCCAGGTAAACGCTTAACAAAACGCAACCCTATTGCACTACAATTAGTTACGGTCCTCTTCCTTACTGTGGCAAATTCTGTATTGTCATAGATTTGTCATATTTGTTTACACTTACGCAAGCCTTCTGTAATTTTTGCTTTAGTCGATCTGGAAATATAATATACCACGGTCGTCAAATGTTGTTATTTCGATATTATTATGGCGCCGCGCCGTACAGCAGCCATACTGATTTAAAAAAATATAATAATCGCCAAGTCACTCGGGATGATGTAAGGATCCTAATTATACCATACATCTAAATCTGTTTAAGCATTTAGAAGTTATGGCGGAACAAAGAAACTCACGCACATACATAGATATATACTTGAACCCTAAAAAAATTAAACTCCTTTCCTTTTCTATCATTTATTTTTTTCAAAATCTAACCGAAACCAAGGACGATAAACATAATTATGGGTAGCTGGTCAAAAAAGTGGAACGGAACGAAATGGTCTCTATATCGTGTTACCTTAATAAGTACAAAACTATTAGTCTTAGAAACATGAATCTAGTGTCATTATTAAGCTTATATATTCAGCTCGCTGTTATGGCCTTGTATTTGGTGGGAAAACGTGTAAAAAAATCGAACTTGTAGTTCCTTTACTATCGTCCACACGGACTTGGCCGCGGGCAATATCTTGTCATATTATGTTAATAGTAGGCCTGTTCTTACTAATTCACCATTAGAAACCTCATTGATGTTCAGTTTAAGTGTTTATAGGTAAACGATTACTTTTTGTTTATTAAGTGGTTGAGTATAGTCCAGCCATGAGTAGAGAACGCTGTCGAAGCACTCGCTCCGTGACCACTCCTGACCGATAGGAAAAAGGAAAGAGGAAGCGTACAATGCGCCTGGAATGAAATTAGCTCGTCGGTCAATTACTCCGAACCCGGTGCGGCGTACTAATGGCACGCGCGGCGTTGCCTGCATACTCCACCGCTCATTTATATGCCCCCGCGCGTATTCTTTATTGTTCCATAGATCGGTAATACACGGGAGGACTGGCACTTTGTGCTGTAAATCGTTGTCTGTACACGTATCCACGATTAACTGTGTGCTGTAGCCATAGGCGGTGTGGGCCCCGTGTCAGTACAAGCCGCCTGCGCTGCGCAAGTGTGGATCGATGACATCATGTCCGGAAGGGTCCGGCCAGGCGGCCACACAAAACGTGAAGGTACGTGTTTGATTGACTCTTATTTATCGATGCGCATTCAATGCCGCGTCGAAGATGACGCATCAGCCTGCGATCGGTCCGCTCTGGACAGTATAGCCGGTATACAAATAATCAAATATAAAAATCACTTATGAAGTTAATAAGTGTAAAATATTGTTTATTAACACAAGGCACGGACCCGAAGTCCGTAGAGCTAATAAAAAATAAAATATATATATATATAAAAATCATCCATAAACTTTTAGTTAAAAATAGTGAAAGTGTGTGGATAAACAATACTTTTCACCATAAAAAAACAGTGTTTTATAAAGGTGTAGAATTTAGGTGGAATAAACCACACGATCATTATGTCATAAATGCATGGTTTTGACCTGACTATAGAGTAAACTTTTAAAGCCGTTTTATAATAATTTCTTGCAAATAATATGATCATTGCGACTGGCTCGTATGAACCCCAGTTTAAATTATCAACTACTTTTCTAACAACTGTCTGACGGTAGTAACTTGTCTGATTTTATCTTCAAAGTGTTCCAATGGTTGTGGTACGTCGGGGTACACTAGCCATACTACACTGCCCCAAAAATACTTGATAGTTGCGATGTCACACAATCGCGAAAAGGGCATGTGCGTTGGCTGTGTTGGCCCTTTTCGCGCCTTTATAAATTCCCGCAAACCCCCAGATTCCCTCGATTCCCAACTCGCCTGCCAAGCGTGGGGATCATGGTAACCCCTCCCTATGAAGAAAGCCTTCGTCCAGAAGTGGACGTCTTCGGCTGATGACCTTTATAAATTTGCGGTTATCGTTCTTTTATTGATTCACTCGTAGTATGAATGAGTTAAAGTCATCACACACGATGAAGATGCTATAATATTTAATGTTTTCTTAGAACATATTTCAATATCGCTACTCAAATGTAATTTAAGAATAACAAATGTCGTAGATAAATATTATAATAATATCTTTTAATTTAAAATTGTATGGCGAGCGATATTTTATCTTGTCATGAAATATTATAGCTTTTTCGTCGTGTGTGATGGCCTTTATTTTATCTTTAAGGGAATGCCGCATAATTCCACCAAAAAAGTGTCACTTTTCAGACACTGTATAAATCATCTGTAATAGACGTAAAAGTCATGTATGTATGTTTAGTAATGTAAACTGAAGGATCTAATATTTAGTTACAAAAAGCTTAACTAAGTTTAAAAAATCCTTTTGCTTAATAACCTTTTAATGATATTGCCCAGATTTTTTAACCAAACAGAAACTGACAGGCGCCTTTTATTGGGAAGTTATAACCATTAAGAGAAAACAATTGCGATTTCTTCCTGTCGTAAATAAACTTCGGCGGGCATGAGTAATCGTTACTTTGTGTGCACAATATCGGGTCGGGGCCAAATAGATTGGTACGTGAGTCGCATCAGCGATCTCGCATCCAGCTACCGAGTGATAGCGGCTCGGACGGATTCGACGAAATTCGTCTACTGTGTTTTGTATGGTGTAGTTGAATTTTCCGTTTGTAATTATGTGTGTGGAGAGCGGAAGTGTTGGGTGTAGTTGTAACACCGGTCACGGCGCGATCGGTTGACGACCGCCGCGCCGCCGACTAACGGGCTACCGCCAACTATGGCCTGTGGCGCGACTATCTCGCTTATGGAACTCTATTTAATTTTCCTTCATAGCTGAAGGCGGTGAAAATGGCAAAGTACTTATGTTGTGCCTTCGCGGTTGTATTATATTTAACGCAGTGTTAATTAATGAGATTGATCTCTGCTGTTCTGTTCATAATAATTTCGTTGATGATGATTATCATGGGCTTCCTTGAATATTCCATTCACTTTTATTCAATTTCATAAGCTAGTAACTAGAAATGAGCTATTGACTTGTCAGGTAAAGTGACATGTGTTGGAAGAGATTATTATTTCCTTCCTTGATTGTAGTATGAGAAGTTACGTTAATATTCAAAAGTTGTAACAGGTAAAATAATACACGGATAGGACTTCTAGGCTTCTATCTTTTATTTATTTAACTTGAAAGTAAAAAATTATATGCATGATAAATAGGCTTATTTCAGTAATGATAAGACGTACATACTCGAAAATATCTCTGTTTTATAAAATAATATTATCTTTTAGTCAAGTAGCCAGAGCCACCTGCCTCTATATTATCAGGGCCCTAGACAGACGCGATCAAAACGCTATTTGTACATGGTGAATATTACCTACTACACTTACGCAAATAGTGCTTTTATTCTAATTTTGTATACAGATAGCGAGGTTGTAGAGCTCTGTTCCGTGAATTCTATTTTCCGTAAATTGCAATAAATTATGTGTTTTTGAGTCCGAAGTAAATAAGTTCGTTCTAGGTCAGTATGCTCTATCGTAGACAAGATCACAGCTTATCAATACCCATATTAAGTCAGATATCAACACTAATTCTCTGCTTGTTCGGTTTTACAAATCAGATACAGCAAGATTTGTACAGGAAATGTAAAAAGTGACTACGGTCATAATTTGCTTGGCTGACATTTCAGTATGAACTCTAACTATTTCAATCAAAGCTGAATCTTGTGAAACTTGCTGATAAAAGTGTGTCTCTATTAATGGCTGTCAGTGTTGTTTTGTACGTAAGAGTAGGTACATTGGTTATTGCATGATTGCCGAACTTTTAGATTTGGCAAATTTACAATAACCGATGATGCTGTTCCTTTATTACATGAGCCATCGGTTTCGCTGAGATAGGAACTGAACCTCACAAGACAACTGCCACGTGGGATGTTGACTCACCTTTTATTGTCCCGGGAGTAGTTACGGTGAATGGCCTTAAGCGAAGACCCTCGACCAGTATATTTAAGAGTCTCTCGTTAGGCAGTTGAGTCCAAGATCTACTATTAGAGGCAGTGATACTTGAGATTGATTATGCTGATGCTGATGACTTAATTTTTTAACGAAACGATTAATCAAGGATTTAATTATCTTGTCCGTTAGTAACCACCTTTATTTTGGAATAGAACGCTTATGTGTGAAGCGTATTAACCTATATTTTGATGTTTTCAACTCGTGATGTTTAAATACATTGACAACGTGTAACAAAAAGGTTTGATAATACTGACGGGTATGTATGTACACATCATTATGAAGAACTTTTACTATAAAATCGCGGTAAAAAATCAGCTGTTCCAGTGAAAAAGTTCATTGACTTGGACAAAATGTATGGAACAGCTGATTTTATTTTCTCGATTAGGGTTAGCCCTATAGTTGAAAGTAGTTCATAATGATGACTACATACATACATACATACCCTCCAGTATTATCACCTCTTTCTGTTACATGTTGATTATTAAACAGCAGACGGTTTATTAAATAACAAAGTGCCTTCTGTCACCTAGGTGATGTCACCTGGAATCAAAGTGAAATAGGCCTACTAATCGACACTTTAGTGCTCCATTATTCTATTTATGCAGAGGAAACAATTAAGTTTAAATATGTACGTAGTTTTGAGCGGCAGTTGTTCGTAGCATTGGATCAACAGACGCTAAATCATAATGGAGTGACCGGGGCAATGTTATTCACGAGGTCTAAAGAGGGTTTGTTTGTTCGAGTAATTTTAGGGACGACCGGGATGTCACTCTTAATTCCCGGCCAAGTCAGCTTTTGAGGTTAATTTTAATGTTAGCGAAAACATTTAGAATGCCGCTTTGATTATGTTTAGTGTAAAGTAAAAACATTTATTTGAATACAAATATGTTTCAGTGTTCAAAAGGTTGTTTGTATGAAGTATGGTACCAAACATCCAGCAATAAAAATAAAAAAAAAGATTATAGACTTAGTTTATACAAAATTACGAGCATGGTTAGTTTTGTCGGGGTAACTTGCTTCACTGAGCTTGCGATCGGTATTTGCAAATTGGAAAAAGTTGCTTGAGCAAACGATCGGTATTTGCATTGTGGGTAAGTTGCTCAAGCAAACTATAATTATAATTAAGTTGCATAATATGCAGGTTTTTGTATATAATTAGTTTTATTTTTACTCACACTTATTTTGTTTTTTTTTTTACCATATTATATGTAAATATAAAATCTTCAGTTGCACAATAATTTATTATTCAATCTATTAATAATTTATTCATCACATCACACTAATTATAAACGCGAAAGTTTGTCGGTATGTGAGTATTAGCATGTTTGTTATCTATTCAACCCGAAACGGCTGAACGGATTTGGATGAAGCTCGGAACGGAAGTACGGGAAGCATTTTTCCCGGAATAACATATAAACTACTTATTATCATTATCATGAAAAACCGCGAAACCGCGGGGCGCAGCTAGTGTTACACTAATTGAATATCTGTATGAACATAATTCAATTGGGTTTATTCTCAAAATCTATACGACACGTAAAATCGACGTAACAGAAGCTTTGGCATAGCATACGTAGGTGTGTAGATAATAGTGCGCAGAGTTCAAGTGATGCTGGCTGGCGAGAGTGAGACTGGAGCAAAAAGCGGCTTGTAGGCAGAGTGGAAAAGGTACAGCCACGGAACCTGATAGATACTGCAAGACGGGAGTGGAACAAGGACGACATGAAAGCAGAAAGGATGTGGATAAGCGACAAATGAGATTGAGACGAGAGCACTGGAAGATGACCATAGACTGGCATAGGACGTTCACGGCATAGCACCTCACGAAGCAGGAGTGTGAGCGAAGGATCGGGATGTGATTGGGGTAGAAGGTAGAAGTGGGACGGGCAGTTTATTTAATATGGGAGTGAGCCTAAACGAGTCTGAGACAAAAAAGGAGCGCGTTCAGGCATGGTCAAAATGGCCATTAGGCGGTACGTTTTTTTTTTACTTTTGGTGTGACCAGTAAATAATTACATCTACTTAACTTAAAAATGTAACAAAACAAACGAACTTTAACTCAACTTAAAGTTTGAATTAGTATTAACTTTAAAAAATAAACTTACAATGTAAGTTTTTAGGATTCGTCTTCTAACTTTATATGTGGTACATAAAGTTTAAATTATTATCAATAATAACGCCTAAAAATGAAATCTCGCTATTATAAAACGAAGGTATGGCAAATAATAACAACGAATCACGAAGACCGAGAGCTAACTTGTGTTTCTGTTATAACGTAATAGCATCGCTTCCTACAAAACACCTTGAACTAGGAAAATACACTTATTACAAGTTGGAACACATTATTAAACTAATTATAAACAATTTTCGTGTTTATATAGTATAGGTAGATATAATTACTGAGTGTTGCCGACGTAAGTGATTAAAGTAAGATATTCATCGAATAGCAACCGCCGTGTCTCGGATCACACCTGCCTCGTATTGTAAAACTCTACTAGAATATGGCCAGTACGTAAACTAAGTATCGACGTGGAATATTTACACTTTCAGCCGCTACATAAATCTTTAGCGTTTGAAATATCTTACTTGTTACTTTTTATTTCTTTTCAGTCGAATTATTCATACACATCTAGCGCCATGTATGTCCTATAACTGGACCTGGGCATGTCCAAAACTGCATCCAGAACCACCGGAGGATGGGCAGCACCGTCCTCTTGGTTAACGGTGGTAAGCATACTGCGATTCCCAAGTCGCCTGCCAAGCGTGGGGATTATGGCAACCCCTCCCTATTAATGGGGAGGTCTTCGTCCAGCAATGGACGTCTTCGGCTGATGATGTGATCTAGCGCCTGCTTCTTAATCTGTCTCAATCGCTTATTCATGTGCTTATAAATAATTATATATAATTTCACATTATTGTTAGTAGAATTGATTTAGGATTACGAGTACCTACCAAGTGATGAAATATATTTAGTTTAACCTTTCCGAATTTTAAAATGTCTATGAATTATATTGCTCATAACATTAGGTTAATCAGTTTACTCGTATCAGGCTATAGTATGGTCGATGTGTGAGTCACAGAATCACGATGAGCACGATGTGTGTGTGTGTGTGAATGAATGGCTTGTGATCTTTTCAATCTCTGCTTATTTTCACTACTGGTTTGCATTGTTTCAATCCCTTCCAAGTCTTGGCTTGTATTGGAAACCTTCTATTATGATGTTATTAGCACAAATACTCCCCTCAAAGTTTTTGCAACATATTAATTGCATTGTTTCACGCTTGTTATTCTTTGACTGGCACGTTGTATGATTTATTAATTTGCCACTTACAGAGAGATTCTGAAGTAGATGTTGGTTTTAAGGTGTTTATGCTCATATTTTTGCTTTTTTGTGTTTTGTGTAATCGTGACGGTTTTCTTTTTCTGTTTCTATTATTAGCTTTAGGAATTACGTGTGATATCTTCAAATAAGGTTTTTTGTTGGTTGACCGGACACTGGCTTCTATCGCTAGAGCTACCGTTTTGTCGCGTGAACTACCATACGGTTATTTAAGGCTGCTATATGGCCGGTCGGACGTAATTTCTACGCCGCTATGTAGTCGCAGAGCCCATATTGAGACGCGGTCGCTTGTCACTGTTTAAGACGCTGACAATAGCTGATCCACAGCGCGTCTTTGGTCTCTATCTAATTACATAGGTAAAAAAGAGAAACCAGCGCGCTTGCGCCATGTTTCGTATAGTAATTTTGTTGGAAAATAATTAATTGCAATAAAGTTATTGCATAAGAAAAAAAACTAGATCAATAGTAAGATAGATTAAAGTATCACTCGTAACCTTGACTAATTTTGGTTATGTGTCTTCATACAAAAATACAACGAAAAATTTACTTAGATATTCGTTTTTAGAGGTTATATTACGTTTTTTTTTCTATCTAGAAAATTATTAGAAAATGGGTTTTCGAAACAATAGCCAACTAGGAAATATGATCTAGATTAACATTAATGTTTTTCAGTGCTGTGGAATTTGTACAATTGGTAAAACATTAACCCAAATGAAGCCAATTTGTGTGTACCCATCCTCTTAAGCACGCAAGCTGCCAGTTGTTTGAACGATAGCAGCCAGTGCGCGGTCAGCCTAACTTGTACGCAGAAGGTATTACGCTCAAGCTTTATTTCGCTAACTCTGAGCTACGATTTTAATTTCTGGATTACAATATTTGGTCTGCGCGCTTCAATAAAACAGCCAATATTTTCTCCTACTAATGACACAGAAACACATTGTAATATGTAGGTACTTCTTTTAAATAAGACTATTCCTTACATAGATAAAAAGTCACTAAATGTTACTTTTTTGTAAAACACTATTTGTAAATATTGCATGAAAATACTTTTTATCAGTAAATTGATAAAAATGCTAAAATAACAAAAAACTATTAATGATAGCATAGTTTAGAGATTACTGATACTCAATTAGTACCTAGTTTCATTCCATCGCTCTCACTAAATACTTGTATTTATATTTGTATTACACATTATTTATCTCGGTAAGCGTGCTCCATCCTAGACCGCACCGTTGCTTAACTTCAGGTAGAATGTGGCCAATTGTCAACCTATTTTGAATAGAAAAAAATGGGTAGGTATTTTCTAAACGTTTTATGAGGTAATAGTCTTATGCTTGACCTCATCACGCCTGGTATAGAACGCTGCGCGCCGCTATCTCCCTAGGGCATTTTAACTTTTTTGAAGATATAAAATCTCAGAATATAGTTATGAAAAATCGCAGCCGGTGAAATGACTGAGCATAACATCACAAAGGTTTAGCAAAAATATCAGTACGGGTCCAAACCAAATAAACTAAATAATTATCAAATATCGCTAGTAATTAAACAACAAATCTTTAACTTAATTAGGTATGCTTAAACGGATGGTTGTGCATTCTAGCGCTTCGGCCGCGATAGCAACTGACAACCAGTTGCCTATAAAGAAAAACGAATAGTAGCACGCAACCGGTTGCCGAGATTGATGCTGTAGTTGCCAACTGAAAAATCACGAAGCGCGAGGTTATTCCGAGGTTTTTTTCTTCTAACTACGGAATCTGTTGTCAAGGATTGTCTTATTGTTTGTCTTACCTATTCCATCTATTTTATTACCATGCAGGGTGTTTCACAGACTCAATTACAGAGTTCAATTTTATTTCTCGGCTATACAACACATTTGAAGTAGTTTGACTTATCATCATTATTAACCTGGAAATGTCCACTGCTGAACGAAGGCCTCCTCTTAAAACGCTGAAAATAGCTGATCCTCCGCGCGTCTGTGGTATCTGTCTAATTACATAGGTAAAAAGGAGAAGCCGGTGCGCTTGCGCCCTGTTTCGTACAGTAATTTTGTAGGAAAATAATTAATTGCAATAAAGTTACTGCGTAAGAAAAAAAACTAGTTCAATAGTAAGATAGATTGAAGTATTACGTGTAACCTTTACTAATTTTGGGTATGTGTCTTCATACAAAAATACAAATAAAAATTGACTTAGAAATTAATTTTTAGAGGATATTTTAAGATTTTTTTGTATCGAGAAAATTATTCGCTATCGTGTTTTCGAAACAATAGCCAACTAAGAAATATGATCTAGTTTAGCACAAAAAAATTTAGCGCTGTCGAATTTGTACAATTGTCAAAACATTAACCCGAATGAAGCCAATTACTTATCGTCTTAATAGGGAGGGGTTGGCAGGCGGCTTGGGGATCGCAGACTGTTCACCACCGTTAACCGAGAGGACGCTGCTGCCCGTCCTCCGGTGGTACTGGATGCAGTTTTAGGACATTCTCTCATTTACGTGACTAATTAAATAAAAATAATAAGGAATTTATATTCAAATGATCAAAGAAAAAATAAATCTAATTACATGATACATTCTTTACTTTTGCTCCCTAGGTGTGTAATCTACTATTTCATTTCTCATATATGGAAAGTACGCTTAAAGTTACTTGACCAGAGCGATGGAAACAGTACTTTTCGGCCCTAGAAAACGACTTTCCATGATATAAAAAAAAAAAACTATGAGAGCCATGTCACAACTTTATATACAGTATGTCTTTTATAAGGCGAAAAATTGTTATTAATAAATAAAGGCTGGTAGAATACCACAGAAAAAAAACTAAAAAATAAGGGAAAGCGGCAATTTGATCTTCAGCTGTTTTGTCAAGTGCTAATTATTATACGATACATACATCATCATCATCATCAGCCCGGAGACGTCCACTGCTGAACGAAGGCCTCCCCCTTAGACCGCCACACTGTACGGCAACCTGCCACTTGCATCCACCGGTTGTCCACGACCTTTACAATGTCGTCGGTCCACCTAGTGGGAGGCCTTCCTACGCTGCGTCTTCCGGTTCGCGGTCGCCACTCAAGAACCTTTCTTCCCCATCGGTTGTCAGTTCATCGAGCGATGTGGCCTGCCCATTGCCACTTCAACTTGCAAACCTTGCGAGCTATGTCTGTAACTTTGGTTCTTTGGCGAATATCCTCGTTCCGGATTCTATCGCGCAAAGTAACTCCGAGCATAGCTCTCTCCATTGCCCGTTGCGTGACTCTGAGTTTCTCACTGTATGTCATCACTGGCAACACACACTGGTCGTAGACCCTTGTTTTCAGACACTGCGGGATTTTGGATGAGAAGATATTACGCAATTTCCCGAACGCTGCCCATCCGAGTTGGATTCTTGGGGCGACCTCTTTGTCGAAGTTGGACCTACCAAACTGAACAATCTGTCCAAGGTAGTTGTAGTGGTCAACAACTTCGAGAGTATCGTTCCCAACGACAACCGGCACGGGCACAACATGGACATTGGACATGATCTTTGTCTTATCCATGTTCATTTTAAGACCCACCTGTTGGGAAACATTACTGAGGTCGCTGAGCATAGTATTGAGGTCCTTCAGCGACTCTGCCATGATGACTATAGCATCGGCAAAGCGAAGGTGAGTGATGTATTCGCCATTAATGTTGATGCCGAATCCGTTCCAGTCCAAGAGCTTGAAAACGTCCTCCAATGCGTTCGTAAACAGTTTCGGAGAAATAAAGTCTCCCTGTCTCACATACAGACAACGATACAGATATTTGTGTAAAATCAGTTCATCAGATTCAGATACGGATTTAACGTCTGATTTCAATAGCGAAGAGGCTAAAACAGTAGTGGAAATCGATATTATTTTACCAATATTGTTTATTTATGTTATAATAAAATATTGCTTGTTTGACTTCAGATTTGTATTTAATTTCCTTATATTCGAGATAAAAAGCAGCGTATTTACCTCGGCTAAAATACCTATTTAGGCACTTTAACTATTGGCGCCCATCTCGTGCGTAAATGGGTCACTTTCTTCGCTAGTATAACAATCTAGTATTTCATATCAGCTGCTCGACAATGACCAATTACATATTACTCGACCTCAAAGTGAAACAAGGCATTATATCCCAAGGGTTATAATGTTGTACGAAAATCCCAAAGGATATAATGTGATTTGAATTTGGAACATTGAAATTCGTATGAAAACTCTTAGCATAGATAAGGGTATTGTAAAGAAAGTTTATTCGAAAATCGAACTGGCCACCACAGACAGAACACCAAAAAAAGACGCTTCTGAGTTTTTATTGTCTCGTAGAAGGTATGAAAAGTAGAGTATTCACTTCTGGGATAAAGTTAAGTTTAAACTCCCTCGACACTCTCGGGAGTTAGCTCTACGGTCCCTCGTTACGCTTGCTAATATGCCGCTAATATGCTTATATGCTCGCTCGTTAATATGCCGCCCGTGACGTAAGACACAACTTTATCCACTTGGTGCATAATCTTTTGTTAAACTCAAAAAGCAAAAAAATACACTCAAGTACTTTATATTATGACGTAGATAAACACTTAAACAGCAAGGGTCTTCAACCAGTGTGTGTTGCCAGTGATGACATATGGAACTGAAAGGTGGTCTTTAACTGCTGGCCTTTTGGAGAAACTCAGAGTCACGCAACGGGCAAAGGAAAGAGCTATGCTCGGAGTTACTTTGCGCGATAGAATCCGGAACGAACATATTCGCCAAAGAGCCAAAGTCACCGACATAGCTTGCAGGGTTTGCAAGTTGAAGTGGCAATGGGCAGGCCACATCGCTCGAAGAACTGATAACCGATGGGGATGAAAGATTATTGAGTGGTGACCATGTACCGGAAGACGCTGCGTAGGAAGGCCTCCCTCAAAGTGAACCGACGATATTGTGAAAGTCGCGGGCAATGCAAATGGCAGGTTATCGTACAGTGTGGCGGTCTAAGGAGGAGGACTTCGTTTATCATCATCAGCCTCTATTATTCTAATGAATCACGAGACTTTACCCGCTTTACGACCGAATCACCATTCCCAGATGCGCTCATACTGCAAAAGGGAGAGCGCCTCACGGATTTTTTAATTCATCATCGTCATCAGCCATATATCGTCCTGTATCTGATTTCTTTACCTTTTCCATACTCCCTCTTCGGTTTTTAACCTTTTTTAAACTGTGACCTTAAATTCCTATGACACCCAAGTGGGTACACCCCCCCCACCCCCCCACTCATTTCACCCCTAAGAGGGTAAAATAGGGGATGATAGTTTATATGAAAGTCCGTCAATTTCGAAGTTAAGATCTTCAAATTTTGTGTTTACTTACGGTTTAAAATTAGTTTATAAGTGACTCAGCGTTTTTGAAAATTCCACTCCCGAAGGGGTGAAAAAAGTGATGCAGTTGTGTATTGGAAAGTAGTTCATTTTAAAGTAAAAATCACAATATTTATTATTTAGGCTTAAGGTTGGAAACTGACGCAACTTTTATCGTTGTTTTTTTAATTTCAATCCTTAAGAGGGTGAAACGGGGTATGAAATTTTGAATTTAAGTTGTTTATTTCAAAATTTTGTATTCAAGTACAAATATTGAACACGTGTATCGGGGGTAAAAAACATGGTGAATTTTGAGAGCGGGCCTTATTTCTTCCGTACGCGGACGAAGTCGCGGGCGACCTCTAGTTAATTATATAAAAATAGTAAAGTAAAAAGAAACAGTAATTATTGCAAATCGACCCTTATTTACTTATTGTTACATGTGGTGTTCAATGCTATAAGGCAATCAAGTATATAAGGCGAGGATTTGCCTTGATTTATACGTTTTTAATTGCTGCGCTGTGCACTGTCTTTGAGCTAACTAGCTCCGTTAAATGAATATAGATTATGCGATTAAAACTGAGTTTAGAAGGCATCCTAGTCTGATAATTATCAGCTGATTTCAATTAGCGAACATGTTTGAAACTATATTAGGGTTGACACCTTTTTAGTTATCGTAGTCGTATTACGTCGATATTATGTGAATGGCTGGTGCGCTTACGCGGCCGAACATCAAGTTAATCAGTTAGGTTAGGTATTTAAATAAAGCGCAAAATCTATAAAAAAAAAGCTTTGTTTTATAAAAACGGTGACGTTGGATCATAATATCATATTTCATACTTACTAATGTTAATAAATTCGAAAGTAACTTGGTCTCTCTGTCCACACACGATACAACAACTTCGGCGATCTTCATGAAATTTGATACAGAGATAACTCATAGAGAGTGGAAAAGGACAAACAAGCAAAATTTTTGAGATAAGTACCTCTCATCCTTCATCGTCCAGTTTTTCATAATCATTATTTCATCGCGGGTTAAACCGGGGTACCAGGATGGTTATATTCTATAAATAAATGATAATAAAAGTAGACTTTCGATTGAAACTGAAAATATCAGTTCTTTCTCATATAATTTGGGTGTACAATCATGCTCATTGTGAGCAATAATTATTGTAGGGATGAGTTCTGAAAGTATCGTGAACGGACAGAGTATAATTTTTTTTACTTCTAGTCACGTATCACTTGATTGATAATCAAACCGTAACACAGAACTGCTTGCACACTACTGCTTGGCGCTTGAATAATTGGCAATGGTGTGATACTTCCCCAGGCGGACTCTGCAGTAGAGGCCTACCACTACAAAGTATCTTGCGAATAAATCCCTTATCTGTCTTCTGCTAATACTATAAGAATCAATCAAAGTCCTTATTGACTGATTGACTGACAGACAACACACAGCCTAAATCGCTCTGGTCGTAGATACTTGTAATTTAGAAGGTGTATTTGTCTTGCGCAGAGGAGTTCAAAAAAAGGGTTTTTCGAAATTCAAACCTTAAGGGGGTAACAATGGACGAATTTTTTTGTAAGAAATTATTTTGTCCTATGTTTTGAACTTTTAGCTGTGTAAACTAGTAGGTCTTTTGTTTGTTCATTTAAATGGAATTTTCAATATTTTTGACAGGGATGACTTAAGGGGGTGAAATGGGGGCTGAAATTTTGTACTTTCTTTTTAAAGTTATGGAATGATAATTGGTATTTGAATAGTTCATTCAAAATAAAATATGGTAGTTTCGGTGAAAGGGGTGATGAAACATTATACGCAATGTTCTCAGTTTTTAAAGTTATAGTGATGAAAATTGGTATTTGTGTGTTGGATTTGTTTGTGTATGGATTTTAATTAAACGTGAGTATTCCCGTATAAATCAAAACAAAAATATTTGTATAGATATTTTAAAACAAAATAATATACTTCTAGGTTAATAGCAAAATATTATTATTTATTTAGGAGCGGGGCGAATTTCTTCCGTACGCGGACGGTCACGAGGCAACCTCTAGCAGAATTATAAAAAAAAAAACATTCTAAATATTTAAAAATGCAACACCTTTTTGGGTAGGTAACATTCATTATACGGATTGCGTAATACAAGCTCCTGCACATACATAATCTCTAGAAAAACATGTAGAAACCAATAAAAAAGTATTACTACATAGAAGCTGTACCATCACATCCTTCCATCCCTTTTTAATATAGGACAAGTAAAAAGACGGACCATCACCATCCATACATTGTGGATTTTCCTTAGTTAATTATGTACAAAACTATTATATAATACAAGTTCCTATTGGTACGGCCAAAGAATGGAGCAAGCTCCTGTCTTTTCCTGCTAGATATCTACCAACCACGCTGTCGCTTACCAAGAAGCGAGCTCACACACGTTAACTTATACGTTATAAAGTAAAGACGTATAAATTGTTCAGTTTTGGAATAGCATAAATTATAAAAATCGTCATTATGTTAAAAATAATAACTAATGCTCCGTTTGTTATTCATCTCTATGTCTCTAAGATGGGATGATGAGATTGCGAAAGTTGCCGGTCATAGGTGGCTGTTGCTTGCAAAGGAGAGAGATAAGTGGCTGGAAATGGAGGAGGCCTTTACCCAAAGAGGGGTCCTTAATTAAATATAAATTGTAAATAAATATAAATTTGTAAGATGTCATGTTTAATAAGGAATAAAAAGGCTTTTTTATTTATTTATTTATTTATGTCTCTTAATAATCAAAATAGGTAACTTTATTCGATATCAATCATGCAACATCGCGTTGCGTGTCTTAACAATGCACGTATTTTTATGTAAGCAAAAGATAAAGAGTTCTCGATTTAAATCGTTACAATAAGCGACGTTTCCTACTTACGTCGACATGGAACCAAAGCTAATTATAATTACTACACCGCAGCACTATGAACAAGCGGCAAAAACACCCTGAGAATTTCGTTCCGCTTGTGATATCTTTCATATTCTTGTTTGCGATCAATGCTATGCCGACATTTACCCATGCGGCAAAATGCTTGAACAAAATCTGAATGCTGCCAGCGCAATGAGGTGAAAATGTACACTAATATTTGTAATGGTTATGGAAGAGTGAGGTCTTCTGTCACAAGTATTGCTATACTCAAAAGAAGGCCTCCACAATTGTTGTTTAAAACGTGTATTCTAATGTAAAAAAAAAAAAAACATTTCATTTCATTTTTCATGTGCCTATTTGGTATTAGATTATTTTTCATTTTCAACCGTCTTCAAAAAAGGAGGTTCTGAATTCGAGTGTATGATTTTATATTTTTTAATTTATGTGACGCGTTTAACTTCACCAATTATGAACTGATTTTGATGATTGTTATTTTTTGGTTGGTAGGTAATATTTCAGAGGTGGTCCCATATACATTTTATCGAAATCGGTGCAGTAGTTTGGTATTACTAGAAAATATGAAGACGTCATCCAGGTATTCGAAGTTTAAGTCGGTTGTTTTTATTAATAGCGTCTTATTTTGTCATATTTGATTGAGCTGTAAGAACTCTAAAATACACCTTAAATAACACTGAACATGGAAAAATGTGCATCTCATCTGTAGTTCTTATTACTGTGGAATAAACATAACATTATATTGTGCCCCAGTTATTATGTTACGATTACACATATTTTTAAGTTGCAAGTGTAAGATGCATCAGGCGTTCATAATTGAGTAATATCATAAAAATAATGGCAACTCTATAAAGCGGAATCTGAGTAATGAATTGTAACTAGTTTAATAAAACATAAATTAAGTACTAGTTATTATTGAACTTCACGCTTTAGGCTTTTCTACCTACAACATTTTTTAGTATTGTATTGATTCATTTATTGCGATTGGATTCGTTCATGTAGTCATGATTTTTTGTAAAAAAAACTTTGTACTCTTTACTTTATTTTATTTTAAATTATTCAAAATACATAATTAAATTCTTTTAAAAGAAGTCTTTCTTAAAATCAGCGTGCGATTTTTATGCTCTTACACGATGTTGATATTTTTAGATGTCAGTCCGGTATTCCTACTCTTCTGGTAAAAACGAGTGAGCTAATTAGATTAATAAAATATAATAATGATTGCGTGTGCCCTAAACATCGGTACCTCGTGTTGTCGGCGGTCCTAGATACACGGATCTATATCAGATTCAACATTCATAATTATCTTATAAACCCATGTTTTGTAGTCTTTAGAGTTTGCCGCTATCAGTACATAAATATTTTAGTTGTATCAATCGGTATCCACATAGGCGCGTATTCGCCCATGTAGATAACACAACGGTACGCCCATGAAAGTAGCGAGGTCACAAGATTTTATTCAAAATGCTTGAGTTTTTTTCCTATTTTCTGCGGAGACGATATCACATGTCCGTCTTTATGATACACTTCGTACACTACTAAATTGTATCTAGTTTGTATCAGACGTTTAAATGTGAAAGGGAGGAAGTGAGTAAGAAACATACAGTTACTAACGCAGTTTTAGAAACATACAGTTACTCGTACTAACGCAGTTTTAGAAACATACAGTTACTAACGAAGTTTTAGAAACATACAGTTACTAACTAAGTTTTAGAAACATACAGTTACTAACGCAGTTTTAGAAACATACAGTTACTAACTAAGTTTTAGAAACATACAGTTACTAACGAAGTTTTAGAAACATACAGTTACTAACGCAGTTTTAGAAACATACAGTTACTAACGAAGTTTTAGATACATACAGTTAGGTACTAACGCAGGATGGTTCATTCAGTACACGATTTAGGCATTCCTTGATTAATTTAGATGTAAGTACTAAAAGTGTTGACAGATTTTTGTTTTCTGTTTTTTGAATGGGATAGCCATATCAAGAGTAAATAAGAGTTAACTAGTTAGTTATTAAGAGTTAATCAATCAATCATATTTTCGTAATTTCCGATGCCCCAAATAAAAGACCAGAATACGACACACAGTTGATCCAATGACCGATCATCTGGTGACATAATGGTTATCAGAAGATAGCAAACGTTTGTTAGAACCAGTAACCTACTTCGCGGAACATTGTTGCTTCGATTTGACTGCACGCCCTCGTGTAAGCGTCCTTGCACAATTATTACTAAGTATATGTCGCACAAACTTTTGATAACAATTATATTATTCGTTTGATTCATAAAAATTTATGTAGTTATTTCAGATTCGTACAAATCAGTTCTATCTATCTATCTATCTTCTATATATACAAAAATGAACCCCAATTTCTCCTGGTCACGCTATAACTTGAGAACGGCTTTACCGATTTCATTCATCTTTTTTTTAAATGTTTTCTAATACTTCCTAGAAAGTTTTTACAATTAATTATTTTTTCTTTTACCTTTTATTTTTTTTAAACTCATTCTGAATTAAAGACTGATCTCATCGAGATGGCTAACCCAAACATTGCTGAAAATGACAAAAACCATGTTTGGTTAAATTAACGTGTTATATTGGCTGCAAAAAACGTTGATTTCAACGAAATATATTTTCTAATTCAAAATAAGATAGCTGGCACGCTGATGACGCACAATGGTAACCAAATAGCTGATAGAATACTTATGTACCTTTTTATTTTGTAAGTACATACTTATTATACATACTATACCCAGACATAGAACGGAACATATATGTTTTCATTTATTGTTTTTATACATATGTCCACTGATAAATGTCTCTTGGGGAAATCGGTTTTTTTAATTTATATATTGCGTAGTATTAGCTGGTCCGTTTAGAAGGAGTTTAGGAAATTATAAATTGGTTCCAGTTGAAATCAATATAAGAAGAGATTATTTAGGAACGTCGATGTTTATCTTAAACATTTTTGTTACTACCATGGAAGAAACATCGACACACTTGTGAATACAATACATAATCATTGTTTAATTACGAACACGCGATACGTATTTTTTTAAATATATGGTCCTTTTTTAAATGGTCACCCGAATTTTATTACAATCTAGCTTAAATAAGCTAATACCTAAGTAATTTGGTTCTAACTTAAGCTTCTAGGTTATTGATATTACTAAGAATGTGTCCAATAACACGTTTCTTATTGTCTTTATTAAGGGTAAGTTACTTTGATCGCGTGTTCTTCAAGGTCAGCACTTGCACTGTATTACACTAAGACTTATTATTGTAATTTATTACACTACTACACTAACTCGAACGGCTTTGTTCTTTTCAGTCGTCTAACTATATTCGTGTGGTCAAGGAGCTGGATGGCCTCGACGTTCACGTGATGATGATGCCTGCTTTCGTGAGCTTTAGCGTACTTTTGTATTACTCGCTCGACGTTCCCTACTTGAAGGTCCCGATGGAGATCGCTATTTCTTACATACCAGGGTGCGTTAGTAATGCCCCTCAGTACTTTGTTCTACTAGACTTTCCAGTCTAATGCTGTTTTCTTTTTCCAGCTGAAGACGAGTGTGCAACAAGTGCTCAGTTTCTGTGTACGTTATTATATTTGAAGAATTATTTTCCTTCGAATCCATTGCTAAGACAAGTAGTAACTTCGCCTTAACTGCAATATGCTCCGTCACTCATTAGTTATACGCAGTATTAATAATGTAGGTCATCGCGGATCGGCCGCGATGACCGTTGTTTTGATGGGTTTGCAGTTTTGATATCCGCGTTCGCGAGACTCGCTGAACACGACTGTTCTCAGCGAAGATTGAACTCGAACTAAATCGCGATACGAAGTGTTTTTTTAAAAAAACATCTTGAATTTTTATCTGACAGTTTTGACATTGACAGTTTCATAATTAAAAGTGAGATGACACTACAGATTACTTCAAGGAACTAGGAGTACCTAACTCTAGGATCCTCTTCAAAACTTCTACTGTTAGTCATGTTTCATAGCTTTGCGCAGATAATGTTAATAGGAAAAATGTAATCCACACAAATGCTGCTAACGACCACTAGCAAATTTTTACTATCATTAACGTAACAGGTTTCGTCGTATTCACGAAATCTCTCACTCTGCAAGTAATAAATATTTACCGATATGTGAATAATATTCCAAGGTGGTTATGGACAGCAACAACTGTATAAACTGTATAAATAGGTGCTAAGTAAATACTTACCCATTGAAAGGGTATCCAGCGAAGGCAGCATCGTAAGGGTGGTAGACTGTAGGGTAAGGCCAACTCGCTGCGCTTGCGGCTAGGTTTTCTTTCAATTCTATACCCGCAGCCTGTAGGACAAAAATAATAAAAAAGCTTATAATTTTATTATGATACGTCTGCCTAAATCATCTGAGATAATGTTCTTTGGCAGTTTACATAATTTTAGAAGTTTGGTGAAACAAAGACCTCAAAATTGTACATAATTATACTTTTTCTTACACGAGTCGTAGTCGGCCTTTAAAACAAGACATAATAGTATTTAGCAATCCTGTAAAAGATAACGTAATAAAAAAAAGCATTAAAAATTAAAATGTTAATAGTTGCACTACTACTTGAAACCTAAACGATTATTATTTTAGTATCTCCATCCCAGTTTTCGGTAGCCTGAACATAATCCATTACGAAAATGATCCTCGTCGGATTGATTTCTTGATCGATCGCTTCAACGTTACGGTCTTAACTATTATTATTTAATGGGCGAGATACCGACGCGCGCGCATCAATCATCTTTCGGTCGACAAATGTATCTTTGTTTTTTTAATCTTATGGGGATTGTTGAACTTTGCTTTCTTTCATGTCGTCAAGATAAACAAATGAATTAGCCTTTGAACATCAATTTTATTACTCTCGTATGTCATCTTGAAATATTAATGATGAATAATGGAAACCGCTTTCGCTGTACAAAGCAAGAGCTTCGATCAATTTGTAACTATATGTGGAATAAGAAGTATGCAAGTAAACTCGCGTAAAAAGGCTGAGTCGTAAGGGTCCAAAACTTTATAACGTTGCATTAAAAATAACTCGGGAACTTAATGCGGTCAGCCAGGATAAATCTATCAAAAGATTTTGTTGTCAAACAACTTCATTGGTGGCCGAATCGAAAATCCAATAATAAATTTTACTCAAGTACGACAGCATAAGCCAGTCGTGCTGTCGCTCTTTGTTGGTACGACCTTTCTGATATAATTCCAGTTTTCTGTTACTTCAAATAATCGCTCTAAGCTTGCATAACGCGAATCTGCAGTTTGCCTGGATTTATTATTATGGCGGAACGATGCCTAGCAAGAGCGCGTATTAGTAGCATCGTTATTTTGCGAAATAAAATATTTGCCAGTTCTGTATGTATCTTATATACGGTGACAGTAATGTAGGTGGGGTTTGCTATCGTAGGAACGAAATTTTACTTATCGGACCTGTCTAATAGAGACTAGTCGCTACTTAGCGTTTAGTTTGCCAGTTCTATATGAAAATATAAAATTACTAGCTGCTAGCCTCGGCTTCGCACGGGGATAAATACCCATTTTTAACCAACTTCAAAAAAAGGAGGTATCAGTGGTATGTAATATCAGCTGTGCCCCGCGGTTCCACCCGCGTGATCATGAAAAACGGTGAAGTTGATAATAAAAAAAAACCTGTATGTTATTCCGGGGTATAAGCTCTCCATTTCGAGTTTCACTTGTTTTGAACTTTATAGTTTTATCCTCCCGTTTAATCATCCCTGTCAAAATATATTTAAAAATAAACATATTTATATTTTGAATAATCTGGGTAGATTATTCAAAATATAATATAACTGTCAATTTCCATCACTATAACTTCCATTCGATTGGATTACAATATGACTGATGTTTAAATCGTTGAAACCAATAGGTTTGATGAAGAATTTAAGTAAATATAGTATGTTTATTGAAACAATAATTTCAATCGGTTTTTAATGTTCTGATATATAAGCGTTTAAAGTTTTTGGTAGAGCCAACTCTGTCCCTTTCCCACAAAACATAAAATTACGTCACGCCTTACTTGTCAGAATAGAATTTATATGGCGTACAGAGAAGTGACGTCACGATTTGCTGTTTCGCCTCTCTGTCTAGCATAATATTAAAACGGTTATAAGTTGCTTATTTTTGATCAGATCTTCATTTTGTTTTCATTAATGAGCTATATTTATGGGTCACATTTTAATAAGACAATAAAAAAAAACCAGTCATCTAGCCTATTTCTTATTTTTCCTAATTTCCTTTGTTTGTGTGCTATATTTTTTGTCGCAAATAAACTACTGTGTATTGTCTATTGTCTATAAAACAAACACTTTTCCATAGAAAGTTTCATCCCCCGTTTCTCGCCCTTAAATCATCCCTGTCAAAAAATATTAATCAAATCAAATTTTATTTTGAATGGACTACTCAAACACCAATGTTCATCAATTTAACTTCAAAAACAAAGAACTTCCATAGAAAGTTCCATCCCCCATTTTACCACCCTTAATTTACCCCTGTCGCAAAATCCGTTCTTAGTTGACGTCTCCTACCTATATACTACCTACCTGCCAAATTTCAGCTTCAGGGATCAAGTAGTTTTCGAGATTTCGTGTTTAGTCAGTGAGTGATTTTCGCTTTTATATAGGTATAATAATCTACACCAATATAATAAAGAGGCAAGATATGTATTTTTGTATTTTTATATGTTTGTAACGAATAGACTCAAAAACTACTGGACCGATTTCAAACATTCTTTCACTATTAGAATGCTACATTATCTCTGAGTAACACCGATTTTCATCGCATGCGCTGCGGAAACTATTGATGATAGAACAAAAATATGTTCTACAGTATTAAACAACATATTAATATTTACAAAAAAACGTCGCGATACTATAGGTCTAACTATTGTAGTTATGTCACTATAACTACTTTTTACATCTTAAAAGTTGATAGAAATGCCGACCAAAATCAGACCACGTTATCCATACCTTTGTATGGACCCTTATCCAAATAAATTATTTCGTATTCAAGACTGTTTCAATACCTGTCCATTGCTTTTTAATTATCCAAATCGGACGTTACATTCAAAAGATATTACGAATTTAAAAACCTAAACAAAATACTAGCAAAATAAACACCGCCGCACCGTGGCGCTGCGCTGAGCGGGGCGTGCGGCCCCGCGGGCAACGCGGCGGGGGCACCGGAGTGCGGGAGAGGGGAGTGCACATCTATGAAATGGTTTCTTACTCGTGGTCCACGTACGTGTTCCACGGATACCTCTTTGTGCCCTTAGCCTACCCAATAGGTAAACCACGTGTAAATATACGGCCTTACTTAAAAACGCCGCTCAAACTAAATCACTGCTTAAGATGCTAAGTCAAGTTCTCTCTGACGTGAAGTGTCACGTGCAAGAACAAGACAGAGTAGTTTAAGCAGTGACGAGCTTTGCGGGAAGCTGAGCCGCTCGTGCTTCGCGCTCCGGCGGCTTGCGAGCACCGCCACCCGCAGCGTGGTGAGCTCCTGCTACTACGCGACCGTCCACAGTAACATCACGTACGGGTTGGAACTGTGGGGCCGCGCTGCCCATCGGAAAAGAATCTTTGTCATGCAAAAACGAGCCATACGTGCCATACGTGCGGGGGGTCAGAACGACGTATCATGCGTATAGCTATTTAGGGAACTACAGATACTGCCCTTGCCGTGTGAGTTTATTTACCAGATAGCCCTTTTCACCCATGTAAACCTAGAAACGTTCCAACGTAGGGGCGTTCACAGCACGTTAGATTTACGAAGCAATAAAAAGAAAGACCAACTGATAACCCCGTCGCACCGTCTCGTCAAGTCGAAGAGGTCAGTGTATATTTCGGGGCCCGCGATGTACAACCGTATACCAGCTTCTATTCGGTTCTATTCTTGCTCCTTCCACCGGGTGCTTCAAAACCAAGCTCAGAGCGTGGTTATAAGAGAATGTATTTTATGACATTGAAGCTTATTTTAAAATAAGAGATTATTAACGTATTAACGTATTTTTGTAATTATTATTTCATTTTAGTAAATGATTATTTTTTTGTGACATACTTGAAATGAAATAGACTTGTAACTTTGGTGTTATCAATAAACTATTTGTATTTGTAGACAATGGGTATTCTACGGATACATTGAATTACGCATAGTCCGAATTGAGAAACTCCTCCTTTTTTGAAGTCGGAAAAAGGAAGGACATGGGAGTGAACGAGTAAACAAATGGGTATTCTACGGGTACATTGAATTACGCATAGTCCGAAATGAGACCCTCCTCCTTTTTTGAAGTCGGATAAAAATGAAGGACATGGGAGTGAACGAGTAAACAAATGGGTATTCTACGGATACATTGAATTACGCATAGTCCGAAATGAGACCCTCCTCCTTTTTTAAAGTCGGATAAAAATGAAGGACATGGGAGTGAACGAGTAAACAAATGAGTATTCTACTGGTTACATTGAATTACGCATTGTATACCTGGGTGTTCCACGAGTACACTTTTAATTCAGTGTACTTGTGGAACACGGATACAAAAAGGTATCCGTGGAACACCTAGGTGAACCTTTTATGTGGACCACGGGTAAGAAACCCTATGAAATAGGTAGGCCTGAACGCGCAGTCGGACATTGAATATTTTGACTTTTTAAATAGCACATTTTTTGTTCCATTTAAAAAGTCCTTTTCAGAACTACTTATAAATTATTTTACCAAACTTTTACTGTTTAATTTTTATAGTACTTATTCTCACAGTTTTTGTATGGTAAAGTATTCATCAAAATTTATTTTCAATGTCCTGCTTAAAGATACTTACTCAATGTTTAAAAAATAATAGCCCACCCGTGCGAACCCGGAACGGGCGCTAGTATAGAAGATATGCGGGGGTTTGTTTTGGTAGCAACGATATTTTGCGAAAAGCAAAAAGAAACTCTTTCTTATTAAGCCTAGCTAACGGTGACTTATTGCTACTAACAGCCTTACTCGTACCTAAAATAATCTCGATTCTCTTAGTCACTGCTTAAACTCCTCTGTCTTGTTCTTGCATGTTACACTTCACGTCAGAGAGAAGATGGCAGAGCATCTTAAGCAGTGACTAACGGTTGAAAAGTTTTTTAAGTAAGACTGTAAATGTATCTTATACATGTATACTCGTATACACATAAAAAGCAACTTGCTTAGGGTTTGTTTTTTTGCAACTATATCTGGTGACAGAAAATTTGCTTTTCCTGTCGGTTAATCATTGTTATCTTTATACCTTACGGAAAATTCGTAACTTCTACTTCATTTTTAATGGTTGTTTTATTACGTTTGCTTAATCATTAAAAGTCAAGGATAAAATATTATATATCTAGTTTTTTTAATTCTTACTTAAGGGATCTTTCCGGAAATTGTTCTCGAAGTCAATAATATACCAACCTAATTAGATACATAAAATTATGACACCTCAATTCGTAGACATAAGCGCATACATATATCTACTAATAAAAACTAGCTCGTGATCTTTATTGACATCAAGATTATAGCTTTAATGGAATCTAGCTATAATCCCATTAACATTGGAGTCCGCTATATGTATTTTATTGAAGGAATCAGTTTAATCCGCGGAGTGGGCTCGTGAACACGCAAACCCAGGTAGCGTGATACGGTAACCTCTAAAGCTCCAGCCTTTAATACTTATATCATTTTGGAGTTCTATTAGGGTTCCGTAAGTTAGAATGATAAGATAGACCACGGAGACAATGTGTGAGGTGGCCTGCTTACTCGAAGTTATTTAATTTTTTGGGAAAATATAAATAACTTCAATGCTAATAAAACACTATTTTAAACTATAGCGGTTTTTACTACAGTTCTATTATACGCAACATATTCACGGTAAATATCTCATAAATAATAATAGAATTTCATTGTTAATGTTTAATTGAGTAACTCATTATTTTTGTTTTGATTTGCCCAAAAAGTCTTAGTTTTAATACACGTATATCGGTCAGTAAAGTACTCGGTCGGAACTCGTAATCAGGTTAGTGCTGCTTCTGGACAATGCATTTTGCTGATATACCTAACATTGGACATGGTGATATGTTAAGTAAAGATCCGATTACCTATCTTCGATATAACGGCCTTCAACACATTTTGTTATGCACAAATCATTACAAAATTTATTCGTCACATTTTTTATGAGTGGATACAAATGTCGAACACTAAGCTACACACACAAAGCGGCACAAAGGATTGAGATCGAGTATGTCCAGCCAGAATTTTATCTTGGCCATATAGTCTATTTTCATACTCAACGTGAACCAAAAGCTGCTATACTTGAGACATTACTGGGCATGAAGAGATTTAACATCTAAATATCTCAGGGTTATGAGGGCTGTACAGTGCGACGCAGGATTGTATTCGCAAGTTCACAATTCTGGCACAGCTATTGTTATGGGCAGGCGTGACGCTTACCACCAGGCGAACGTCTCGCTCGTCTCATCACTTGATAACTAAAAAATAAAGCCTGGAAGTTTTTGGTCAATGAGAGAGTTCATGAAAGGTGATGAGGTGCGTGAGGTGATGTATTGGATAAAATAAAGCCGTTCGTACGGTGCCTAGACTGTTTATGAAAGGTCCAAGCTCGGGGTCTGCCAACATAAAACAGAAAAACAAAAAAGAAAAAAAATGCTCTGCCATGGAACACTAAAACTGATAGGCCGTGTTAGAAACTCAATACTGCATTCCATAACAACAGTTATCGACGTCGGCCAAAAAGCTGGCAGTCTAATGTAGAACTGGGACGGACACATCTACCGCAAACGAAGTTCTGTTGACCAAAACCACCACAATGTGGATACCAAAGACCAAAAGCCCCATAGCAGGCCCAAAGAGATAGCGAGACGAGCTCGACTTACAGCAGTGGCTGGAAAACAAAAGCGCTCGACTGCGAGGAATGGAAAAGGGATGGAAGGCCCTTGCCCTGCAGTAAGACGACAATGGCTAAAATTAAACAACAAGGATTTAATAAGATGTCTAACTGCTACACACATAAGTACCTATCACTAATGACTTTTATTATTTATCAAATGTTTTCCTCTTGTTACGATTTATTTGTTTTTACAATATCAGTGCTACATTCGGATTCGTTTAGCATGATATTAGTTTTTTTTATACGCTAATTATGGATGCTCTGTTGCACCTGTAAACTTTTTTTTTCATATTTCTACTCGTAAACATAGGAGATTTTGGTCTAGTCGATCTAAACCGGTATTGGGATTTGTTACCATCAGGTCACATGCGTGGGAGAAATATCTTTGCCTTATTAATTATTAAACTTCTTGTCATTATTTTCAATATTAAAATATGTGGCAGAGACAAATAAGCTATGTTTAAAGATATGTTCAGTGACACATTTACTTGTCGATAACCTTAGTGTTAAACTTTTCGCTCGCTTGTGTTGTGTTGAACTGACATCGAGTCACTTTTCCATTAAAACTTATTTACGATATTATGAGCAGTAAAATCATGTTTACCGGAATGTATTTAATATTCTTGCTCTGTTCTGATACCAGTAAACAAAATGTACGGCACCTATCAGTAACCTAAATAACAAGGCCATCTCCCTAAATACCGAGAATCTTGAAAACCGATGTAACAAAAAAACATCTGGATAAAATTATTAAACTGTTGTTTCGAAAATGGAGAAGGTAGTGACTAATTTATGCAAGACTACCAGTGCTCCATAGTTTCATTCGTCATCCTACTAGAGCTGTAAATATTTTTTTCCGGTATAAATAAACCAAATCATGAGTCTCCATATCAAATTTTGTCTAAATGTCTTCAGTTCAAATGTCTGCAGTTGTAAAGTAAGTAAAGTACTTTTTCGCACCTATGTTGAAGTTATTTTCTGTTTCTTTTTATGATATTATGAAAATGAATTGGTGGTATCTTACCAAAAAATTGGAGGATAGAAAAGCAGTGTATAATGAAATGTCATCTACGTCTGGTCTATCAATTTTGAGTCTCCGATTCCCTGTTAAACGTAACGTCAACGTAAAATTTTGCCATCATTTTGGTCAACCTACGAGTAGTTTGAGCTGGTCTCATTTTTATTAAGTTGCTTTTTACACGACTGCCCAACAAAGGAGTGTAATGTTTTCAGGGCTCATGTATGTATGTAAGTATGCGTTTCTTTATTCCATCATAATTTCTTAACGCCTGAACTGATTTGGATGTATGGGGTATCGTTAGAATCATCATCCCGATTGACATTGGCTATACTTTTTTTGGGACGGCAGTCGTGTTTTCGATCTTTCTTTGTCATTGCATTCTGCTCCCTAAAAATAAACTAAATTAGTTTTGTCGGTGGCAAACTAAATATCCTCTTTTTGGTCATAGTTTTTTTAATTCTTGATATTTTGATTTGTTATCTATTTTGGCTGACGTTCAAAAATTATGCGACAAACAATCACGGTTGGGTCTCGATGGCATTGAACTTGACTAGGATGCCATCACCCCTCTCAGAGACTGCTTTAAGGTACAAGTTTAGTTTAAGCGCTTTAAATCTTTTTATCTAAGTTTTCTAAATCGCATACAATCTTTGTTACCCCGTTAGTTCGAGTAGCACTAGCTCATTTAAGATTGACAGCATTTTCAGTGCGCTTGCAATTTAAGGCATAAGGAGAGAGAGGGCTTACAAGAATTTATTATGCAGCCGGTATGATCATGATGATGACAGCTCCGGTAGATTCTTCTTATTGTGTGAAAATTCATGCCTTCAAATATACTTATAGGAGATTACCTATTATTCATTTTGAGTTTCAAGTCAAGTTGTCTTTATAGTTTCTTAAAAACTATAGCTAAAGCATTGGTTAAAATATAATGCTATTATATTGTATTTTTTGTAGGTACTAGTACATACACATATTTGAAAGGATAACATTGGACGATGTTTTATTTATAATGATAATTAACCATAAAACAAAAAATCTAACAAAAATATTAACACTTCGTAGAGATTCATCATTACTTACGTTTTAGGTATGAATCTAAGTTAGCAGTGTGAGTAAAATAATAAATTATGAAGGAGGATAAAAGGTCGCAAGTAAAAAACGCTGGGGCAGGATCTGTGCTTACTATTGAAGGTGACGCGTCGGACGGTTCTAGTTAACACTTTCGCCTCGATGATGTATGATCATGCCTTCATGAATGATTGAATCATCTGCCGGGACACGTTCTCGGCCCCACCTTTTAACACCTTCCTCAAAAAGTTTTACTACAGGTCATATATTACGTACTGTGGCTACTTTTATGTTGTTATGATCATTATCATTCAAAGTCACTACCCACACACATGGCTTCGGTGCGGCAGCGGCATGCTTTTTTGTAAAGAGCCTTTGAACCTTTATATTTTTTTAATTCAGAATATTTCTATCGAAACAATGTCACGGGCTCTTTGTGATTCAATGAATGACCGTAGTCTCTCTTTGTTTAATGATGTCATAATAAGGCTGTATTGGTTACTGTACTTTCTTACTTAGTTCGGGAATCACATATTTTGTTATAGCGGCCTAAGAAAAAAGTTAAAGTAATAATATTGAGTTAAACTAACTTTAAATTCTTAAATGTTTCGCTGAATGGAAGAGCCTGGAGCCCACGACATAGGTCATAGTGTGGGATCCAGGATACGCCGAATGTTATTTAGGTTTGTTTTTATTTAACTATACTTTTTCTGTCTTTCGGTATGTTTTAAATGTAAATCTTATCAACAATAAACTATGAAACTATAAACTATTTACTCGACAACAGCGATTCCAAAAGAAGCATTGTAGTTAGCAGATGTATAATTACGTTTGTTTGTATGTTCGTCTGTATGGTACCGCCCACAGTCTCAACGATTTGGCCGATTATGATAAATGAGCTGTCGATATATTACGAGGATAGATTTGTGACGGTTCAGATATTGTTACTGTGTAGGTGACATCATCATTAATACAATATTATTTGACTTTAATAAACAAAAAGTGGGAATAAAAAATGCAATTGATTCCACTTTTATATCATTTGATTGAAAGGTCTACTAAAAGAAAAGTGATTGATATTTTTCATAATTAAAGTCTCGATAGTTTCTTAGAATATGTGTTTCGGTTGCAGGTTTCATAACAATAAACACTATATTGTACTGTATTTGGCCTGATGGATCCCACTGCTGGGCAAAAACCTCCTCCCGTTTCTTCGCCTTTTCATAAATAACCACAAAAAATAAAATCGAAACTGAAACACGCTCCTTGAGGTTTATAGAAACTTGTAAAGCTACGAATATTATTAAAATTGGGTGGAACTATGCAGTATGAGAAGATACAAACTTAAAAACTTTTTATTTTAGGTTACATTAAGAAATGAAAAACATCTCATCTTATTAAGTTATTAAACGTACCTGTACAAGTTTTTTGATCAACAAAAGGTATAAAAACATACATCATCGGATTACGATTCTAATTTATAGTATGTTACCTGAGTTGTTGGAAGCTACTTAACACGATGAAAAATTTGAAAGGTTTCTTTTTGAGGTACTATTTTGACATGGGATCCTAATTATTTTAACGTAATTCCTTTTGTCAAGAAGCTCGAAAGGATGACGAATATGAAATAATATATGATTAAGCTGCCTAAAAGTTGACGGTTAAGCTTTTCTGTTTAGAAGTGTTCAGTTCAGTTTTCGTAACCTACAATAAGTCGGTGTTATTTACGTAAGCCAATAAGAATTAGTCTTTCCATGACAAATGGGTTTAGTTTAAAAAAAATTAACTAGTTATAATAAGCCATATACGAGCCTACATGTAAAAACATCTATTTTTTATGGACCTGGGTGTGTTCTAAAACTGCATCCAGAACCACCGGAGGACGGGCAGTAGCGTCCTCTCGGTGGTAAGCATTCTGCGATCCCTGAGCCGCCTGCCAAGCGTGAGGATTATGGCTCCGTAATAAGGGAGAGCCTTCGTCCTCCCGGTTGATGATGTGCGTTTTTTAATGAGACGATTTGGAACCAAAGAATGTTTATGGTGTTCCGAAAGGTTTGCCTATTGCTCCTCTGGATTTGTTTGGTTATTGAACTAGCTATGCGCGCCTCTGCTTTACCAGTGATTGTTGGGATTTAAAAAAAAACGTATGTTTTATTCCTAGGTACAAGCTGCCCCTATACCAAATTTCACCCAAATCCGTTCAGCTGTTTCAGCGTGAAGGAGTTAGAAACATTAAAAAAAACACACATACCGACACACCGTCAAACTTTCGCATTTATAATAATTAGTAGGATTAAGGATTCGTTAATAAAACAAAAGGTAACGACTATTCTCAGTAGAGAGAGCTAGATCCTCCAAGATCTTATTAGACTGATTTGCACCTCTGACATAACATAGTGATGCTTTTGCGTTTATATGTAATTTAATGTTTGTTTGATGGATATTTAATTTATTATTGCCAAGAATTTGGACATAACACTTTTTTTTTTAAATTGTGTAGAGCCCAAAACAAAAAGTGTTATAAAATAACACTTTGCTTAGCTTGGGGCTAGATGGCGCGGTGTGAAAAATGTCTACCTATATTTATTTTGATGGCACTATATTATCTTGCATTTAATGTGCCCAGACGTGCAAATCAGAAATACTTTGCTTTCGAAATAACTAAAAAACATTAAACAGACAAATGGTTGTTTTTTAGTTTTATTCGTTCCACCAGTGTTTAGTTTAAGGTGTGGTTAAGTGTCTACCTATTGACTATGCTATGGTTTCTAATAAATGTATTTGACCCTTCCATTTCATGTATTTTGGAGATAGTCTTCGAGTTATTGTTGTAATTCATAATTACAGCTACTGAAGTCTTGTTTTAGTTACTTCATCTGTGGTCGATGAACTATTGCTATAGTTTACCGCACGCTAAACAGTAATAAGTATTGGGAAAATTATTATATTACTTATTTGTTCTAAGGATAGGACTGAGGGTTAAGTCTTTGACGTTTACTATTTGACTTAATACCGGTCTAAAGCCAGCTCTGATGCTAAACAAGAACGTGTTTAAAGTTTAAATCGTGCTTTAATCAGAATTACAATGAGCCCAAGAGAGAACTTAACATGTTAAATGCAGCAAATAGTTATTTGTAATAATATACACTTGTCAAAGATATAGATAACAGCAAAAATGCAGAAAATGGATAATTAACAAGTTCACATTTTTAATGTCATATTTAAGTCTAATTAGGTATTTCGATTAAAAAATAGAGCTATAATTATGTCTATATGTTATGTATTGTGTTCATTTTGGTATAATAATACTTACTGCGTTACTATAGAAGGGTGGTTGGTCAGCAGCCAAAGCTGGGAAGTAGGCCGCCATGCCGGCAGCGGTGGCGGCGGCAGCGTCCGAGTAGGGAGCACTGTACATGGAGAGTGGCACACTCGATGCCAGCCGCTGGTAGTTGAGCAGCTCGTACTGGCACGAACAGACAGTCTGTCCTGTGATAGGATCGTGGAATATAGGGCGGCCGGTGTCGCAGCAACGCGGCGCGGGCGCAGCCGGCGAGCTGGGTCGCGCTGCGCCGCTCGCGCCGCCCGAGCTTGCGCTCATCCCCGCCTGCGCCGGCGGCGGACTGTTGGAGGCTGTCGATATGGTGCTCTGTAAGTTGTAAATTTTGAAATGCCTTTATGGCGCGTTTGTCATTCGCAAATGCAACAATACAACATTAACAGTTTAGATACATATTAGGAGGCCTCCGTGCGCACAGCACTGTCGCATTAGCAATTGATAGTTGATTAGGTATGTTTACTTGGTTTAAAATATGTTTTGAACCTTTACTTTGTTGTTGACTGTCTAACGTGTCACAGAAGGTAGGTGTATATAAATTGAATATAAATCTTTTAAAAATCTAGCTCTGGATTCTAAATAACTTATCCCAGTACATCAGTAAAATTAACAGGTTACAAGTTTATACGCGATACAGGTTTAGCCTAGTGCGAGAATTGCCATCATATCGCATAGATTTTCCTCTCATAAACATAAGCCTTATCCTAATTTTAACTATTATAAGTTAGATGCTTTTTATTTTAAACACTGGTTGACTGGAGAGAAAAATAACCTTAATAAGAAGTTAAAATTATTATAAGGGCTATCGTAAACTATTTTAATCAGGTCACAGCAATCTGTACTTCCTGATAATATGAATGTTAGTGTATTTGCGCATTAAAGATACTGGGTTGCAACCAGGTCCAAAATCGTATTGAATAATAACTATGCCATTTAGAGCGCGACCTACCAGATTTAGTAGTAAACTTAATACAATATTATATGCGTCGATTTATGCGACTTATATCGATAAAACGACTTCGATGTATCTGACATTAAAAAAATAAGATCATTCAAGATTAGTTTTACATTATGAAACTAGTTCAGCCTTTAACGGTAACAAATAATTATAAACACTATTTTTGAGCTGATATTAATAATCGAGATTAACATAATGTGTGTGATGATGGATAACGAATGAGTATTTAATGACAGTGTGAAAAGGGGCGAGCACTTTAATGTTAGAACAACTTTGGGCGTGCCCGCTACCTCGTCAATGCTCTAGATGGATACGGTACGCAAATGCGAAATGCGAGGAACCCCTTTCATATAGAAAAAGTATTAATGTAAGTAATAATTTACGAGACGGTTCATTCTCGTATGATTCGGATCAAAGATTTTGAATGAAATGATAAAAGGAAGCAGCGAAGCGAGCATTACCTATTGTTGCTATAATAGATTTATGTGCCGGACTACCTGAATCGATATCGCGGTTGCAGAATAAACATCCGCTCGCTCTGGTGGATAAAGCGGGACTCGCGAGTGGAGATCGACCTTTTTTAATTGAGCACTGCGGAATTGTACGTGAATAAATAACTTTCTAAATATTTGTCATCGAAATGAAAAATGGTTCCCGTCCGTCTAAAATTTATTGTGTTCTTCAATGGGATTAGTAACCGAGATATGCCACCCGAAGCTTTTTGATACAACTGTCAGGATTTGAAAAGAAAACTATAATTAATACTCTTATTCAATTCATGTGGCATTTTAAAGGATATTTCCGGAAATAATCTTACTGACATGATGATCGAACAATAATGTATGGATTAGAGAACGATGTAGATTTTTTATGACTAGTCGTTTGCTAGGCTTTTGAGTACGGCTAACGTTAATGAGTGTAATCCAATTATAAATCAAAACAACTAAAACTTTCTGTTTTATGTATCACATAAATAAAATAAAATTGGTATCAAGTATGTTTCGCTAATTAAATAGTAAAGCAGAGCTTCGTTGTTTGCCGTGTACTAGTAAAATGACGTTAGGTTGACAGTGGAGTAAGCTGGTTGGTGCTGTGACCCGTTTGTCAAAATATGGCTTCGGGCGCCCTAAGCACGCACACCGTTCGTCGCCCATCGCAACATCGCACTGAAACCTTTAGTTACTAATATATCGTCGACCTATAGCGAGGCTTTAGACGCACACTCACCCACTTGCCACGACACGACAGGCTAAAAACATTTGTTGGGTTGAGGTAATCCCGAAGCCGTTAAACGTCGAATCCCTGCATTACGAGTACCTACGTTACACAGCCAGCACAGTTATTTAATCCTTGCTTATAGGTACTTATGTATAGTTGGGTGTAGGGTTTGCGGATAGGTGTTTGGCTTTCAAAGCTCGTTGACCTTAATGGTAATAGGAGCTATAGCGATCTCTATACGGTGGAAACAGCTAAAATCAATGCACCGCTGATACAAAGATAATAACAGAAAAAGTAATAGTTATAGCTCAGTTAAAGACTGCCTTATAAGTCAGTAGCATGTCTGCCTTCAGAGCTGTAGGGCGTGGGTTCGATCCCCACCAGGACAAAAATGAATGTGACTAACTTAGATGTTTGTTCTGTGTCTGGGTGTAGTATGTACTATAAGCTTATGTATTTACAAAAAAGTAAAAAAAAGTAAAGTATATGAGTAGTCAATCAGCTATCTGGTTTCCATTGTACAAACTTTGCTTAGTTTGGGCTAGATGGCGCTGAGTGAAAAATTACTACTGATATTTATTTATGTAATAAAGACTTTCTTTGACATCAAATACCGTAACATAGTATAACAGCATAAACAGCTTGTTTGTAGTCAACTGCTGGACCCTCCCCTCCCACTTACCATCGAAGGGCTATTGGGCCATATCCACCACGCTGGCCCAGTTGTGGGTTTGTAGATTCACATACGCCATTGAATTTCTTCTCCGGGCGTATGCAGGTTTCTTCACGATGTTTTTCTTTACCTAAAAGCTAGTGGTAAATCCCATAAAATGAGGCAATAACGATAAAACGTTTTTGTATAAGTGTAAGTATGGCGCGTTTTTCGGTGTTCAGAGAGTCATCAACCGGCAAACTTCACCACATGGCACTTTTCAACTATGTAGGTACTAATCACGCGCTAAGCTTAAGCATTACCTAATGTCCATTTATTTCTTATATCTCCTAAAAAGCAAACGACTGTAACGCGTTAACAGGCACCATTGGTTTATTATATCGTCACTGAAATCTGAAAAGCTTTTGTTTATTCTATTTATTATTGAAAAGAAGAAAGCAGAAGTATCTACTTACCGTCTTATGCATAAAACACTAAAAAGTATTTCAACCCTATTTCAGTTAAAAGTGTTGAGTCTTCTTTTTTCGAACACTTTTTGACAAAAATAGGTTTCAAATACTTTTTAGCGTTTTATGCATGACGGTTAGTGTTTTCGTTCCTCTGTTCTCTCTTAGATACTATAACAGCGCCCGCAACCCGCGCATGTCGTAAGTTTGGTCAAATCAACCAATGTGTTATATTAAAAAGCAGCGTGACATTTCTTAATGATCCTGAAGTCACTTCGTTGTGAAATTATGCTGCATCGTCGGGTAAGAGTTTTTTTGAAGGATGTTTAGTAATATATTCTTGGTTAGAGCTAAACTACTACAAACTTTCCTAATTTTATTTCACGCTCAACTAATATATGTCTATGCTTGTTGTAGTTAGTTTACCGAACTTGCTGAAGTTAGTTTACCGCGGTAGTTTACACGGTAGGAATTTGCTATCCTTGATAAGATCTTTACTAGGATTGACTCTACAGACCTAACATAATCTCTAGAGGCGTCGCCACAGGCCACGTGACCCAGAAATGTCTCTCGTACAGATGGTGCTGGACACCCGTACGTAACATATCGCTGCTTTCATCAGCCGGTGAAAACTGAATACAAGCACGTCCTTAAGTATTATTGGTAATGTGCTTATTAGATAAAAAGTACAAAAAAGTTGTCATCATATCCTTTTCAAATATCGGACGGTTGGAGGATTAAAGTGCCGCAGCGCCTTATCTCCAGCAGACATCTTTTAAAAAACAAACACGAGAAGTATTCTCTTTTTGTCGTGTTTTTTATCGTAACCCGCAGGATGTGTTAGAGTCGTTAAGCCCTTTTAAGTGTTAAACCATGTAACTGAATATTCGACCGTATAAGGGTCCCGATCTATTTGTTAAATAATGTAAAAAAGTTAATCTAAGAGAAATCGGACCCAATGACATGAATTTCGTTAAAGACATCAGTCGGGCAAAAAATATCGGTGACATGTCGTTCGCTTGACTAAAACGTGGGTGACGGCACGGACAGCGAGTGATCAGAGCAGCCAGGTACCGAGAGGAGTAGTTTTTTTACAAAGCCGGCCCTTTAGGGACCTCATTAAAGTATTAAATTTAAGATACGAATATCCAATGCTTAAATAATTAATCCTCTAGCGAACAAAGTCCGATTTCTTCCATGTGATGCTTTTAGATTGCGTCCTAAATATAAGGCGTATCTGACCAGTGCTTTACAGTAGTGATGCGATTATCTTCAATGAACCGTTGTATAAAGAATGCGAGTACCTACGTTAATTTACTCAGTTACGATGTACATTTGTTTTAGACTAACAAAACGATTTATAGCAATAAATTATTTATCAAGTTTATTTGTGGCAATAAATATAAAATATAAAAAATAACAAAGATAAAGAACAAGTAAGGAAATATAAAAATTAAAAATAAAACACCAATATTTGTACAATACTAATTATTACTAATACTTAACCGTGATATTGACAATGTGTTGGTAACAGAAGAAGGTCTGAACTGGATCAGACCACGGATAGGCATGGTATAATAATACCTTCTTTTTTTTTAATACAATTCAATTTCGACTACCTGGATGACATCTTCATATTTTCCAGTAATGTTGATTTAATAACCAAACTACTGGACCGATTTCGATAAACTTTATATGTGACCACCTCTGAAGGGTCACCTACCAAACAAAAAAAGAATGATCAAAATCTATTCATAATTGGCGGAGTAATCGCGTAATATACATACAAAAAAAAACATACAGTCGAATTGAGAACCTCCGTTTTTGAAGTCGGTTGAAAATGGAAAAAATGCATTGGCATGGTAAAATTATAAATATGGAAATTATATCGTTATTATCTCAGCAAACCCAAAATGGTTGTTGTCAGGACTTAAGTATTTCTGATCTTTGATATACCTACTAAACAAAATTCCTAATTACCTAAATAATTGGTTATCTTTGCTGTGACTCCACAGACAGGTACCGAACTCTTGTCCTTACAATACTGTGTCTCTTTCTACAATTTTGATACAGAACCCTAGGTACATGAGTGACACGTACACATAGTATCTAGAAATGTTATCTATAATTATAACAAGAGTTAAAAAAAAACGGAATTTTTGCTCGTAATTATTTTGTAATGTATAGTACTTGTGTAAATAAATCCAAACTCTAAGGGTCAACAAATTTAATTAGGAAATCTGTTCCATCATCAGATCAGCCCATATTGTAAAGCCCGCGAAGCTTCACTTCAAAAACAACAAAATAATGACTGTATTATCTCTTTTTATCTATAATAGCTTGTTAGAAATACACAAATCTAATTTACCGAAGAACAAAGATAAGTATCATAGAAATCTAAGAAATAAGGAAAAGCTGTACGTTCCCTGGACTGGGTTAGTTAAAGTTGAAAAACAGGGCCGTCATGCTAAAATATTAATGTTTAATAAGTTACCGAATTGCATTACTGAATTAGATTTTAGTAAATATAAGAAAACCCTTAAGCATTTCTTTGAGAGCAATCCATTTTACAAATTAGCTGAATATATGTCAATGACGCTCTCGGAATCCTCATTTTTGCATACCTAAGGAACAAGCGGAGTTATCACAGTTACCTGTTATAGTATTCATTTCTTATTCTTAGTACTGTTAATTTCATTAATCGTTGATTTATTAAAAATAAACTCTAATCTTAGGATATTTTCTGTATAAAATGACTTGCCTGTAACATTCGTAGTTATTTATGGCCAATAAATATTTCTGATTTCTGATTTCTGATAACAATTTATCACCAAAACCACGTGTTCGTGAATTTTTAGTTTCGATCAGAAATATGCGTGTTCGACAGGTTATTATTTTTAAACCGGAAGGACAATATAAAACCGTGCGAGTTGAACAAGAGTTTGACAACTAACTATATTAATATTCACATAAAAGTTACATAAACATGTGTGTTAAGATTTTAACCATAATTAACATAACTAGTAAGTAACTCATAATTATAGTTGCCGCCCGTAGCGATAACGTCACTAGTTAAACAAGAAACTGCTAACTACTCGGTTCTTTTAACATGTCGTTGATTATCATTTGAGCTGAACCGTTTTTACAACTCTCATGGCAATAGCTCGATGCTCTTATAAAAAATGTTATCGAATGAGTGCATTATAATCTGACCTATTCGTGTGTGAGATTTTGCGTTTTTCTCTTGTAATCGGGCATTATCAATCTAGTCTGGATACAGTTTTTAGTTATGCTCTCCACCGGTTTAATGCAATGCACATACCTAATAAGTAATACCGTGTGATTTTGCCTGCTATTAATTGTTGGTCTACCTTCGTTTATAGAACACGAGAAAAACTAATTTAAAACTATAAAACACTGTCTTCAAACTAGGCTACCAAGGCTTATAAAAATAATAAGTAATATAACATTACAGAGCTGATAGCGCTTCCTTTTTTTCTCTCGAAAGATGTTTTTTTTTTTTTATTATTATTATTAATCTTTCGTTTGTTTTTAAAACAAATTGTTGATGTGTTGACATGTTTGACAATCTACTCTTAACAATAATGTAACGAGCAGTGGATAATCACAAAATCACAAATTAATAGCGACAAGTAGATAATTTTACATAATAAACATAGATTTTGTTTATATATGTTATATGATTATTTTTAAATATTCGTATGTCTTACTCAACTCATAGCTACCTTCTTGTCTTTTGGAGATAAGGCCTACCTGCATTTATTCAACCAATTATTATTTGTCACTTAAATGGGATGTAGATAAAGCTGCCAAAGGTTAACGATTTCTTTAGATACATATTATTATAAGCTTAAATAATATATTTACTTTCGTAATAATGAGTATAAAGTTAAAAATATTAATATTATATGCTTAAGTACTATCGAGTGAATAATTCAAGCACCGCTAGCAAACTCGCTGGAGGCTGTGAAGTAAAACAAATACTTTTAATACACCTTCTTCCATAGGTATTATTACTGATACACTGTTTAAAAACGGCATTCGATTGGAACACCTGACCCGGAATAAGCCTATAAAAAATTGAGTTTCTGTAATTTCGTTAACATATTTACATAAAATTGTGACTTTAATTGGACAATTACATGGTGGATCGAGAAGTAAGCGAGTGTCTATGCCGACCGCATCCTGTGTCAAGATATCAGAGTAGATAAGCCGAAACCGGCCCACCCTCGAAATGCATAATGCCCCTTAAAGAAATTCACACCTTTCCTAATTACGATAGAATTAAGGTAGAATAAATATCGAGGGGATCGACGCGGCAGCTTTATTTTAAAACCCTAAGGCGGTAAAATATTGTTAAAATGCTATTGAATTTAATGATAATGGTTGCAATTAACGTCATAATAATAAAATGTATACACACTTATTGCAAGGTACAGATATTCAAACCAATACGGTAAGCATGTGCTCCACAAGTTTTACCTGGCTATTTAATGAATGCAAGCAACTGAAAATCTGTATTGTAAAAAATCCAAAATTGCAGTGGGAGGTAGAGGTAAATCGTACCGAAATGAATACCTAAACAACGCTTTATTTTTGTATTCATAACAAACATTTATGATGGCAGTGAATACAATCAAACCGTTTTTACGGAAGTCGTTTTAAACTCGGCTTTACCGTGAAGTATTGGAAAACAACAATAATGTTACAGAAATCGAACAACTATTCTCGTGGCCGCGGTGTAAATTGATAGTCAATATTATTAAAATATTATATGGGCTTGTGAAATCTTAAGCGGAAAACTATATATTGTGCATTTTAAAAGTCGATTCGGACACGTACGGCTCCTTCTCCACAGCGAGCTTTCCGCCTCGATACACAGGAAACTTATTTTTATTGTGTTTCATTCAAACAACTCATTCATAAAATTGCAACTCTTTCGAAAGCAATCGGAGAGTCGGACACACTCCATCGCGCTCGTAAATGTGGGCGACCGTTTTTACTTACTCGCTTACTTTGAATTAACAATCGAATGCGATAATAACTCATTATCTGATTCAGTAATCTTACTCATATTCGTCTTTAATCATTCACATCGACGCAAACGGAGCGTTGATTTCGCTAATGAAGTTGTTTCAGATTGTATACACCAAGATTTATAGGCCTCCGTTACGGTACCGACATGTGCTCGGGCTGCGGGCTCTTTTCTATTAATAACTTGACCATTATTCTGTGAACGTTCTTACTACCACAAAAGCCGAAATTAGAATTAAAGTATGTGCAAATCTTGACGTGTTCATTGGGAAGTGTACTTCTATTTCATATTTTTCGAGTCATTTAGTTTTACGATGGCCATTACTTACCGATGTTCCTCTGATACGGTATCCGACATGAACGCAAGTAAAAACCTGTTATTTTTGAGTACTCTGGAGCTACATTTTGTAACTTAGAACAACACTTGAACTACATAATTATGTAGAATATTCAAATGTAGAGTACTTGTAACTGATATAAACAATAAGATATAACAATATGATATTGATAGAATATCTTATTAATGTCATCTTGCAGTACATATCGGTATCAGTACTCGTAGTGTTGTGTGTTGTGTATGTGAGAGAGAGAGAGAGATCGAGTGTGTTGTTATCAAAGTAATATATTATTATGTCGATGGTTGTTATAGATCTTGTTCTGCTAGAATTCTCGTACAATTCAGTTTTAATATAAGACAACGCAACGTAATATTCAGACAACGCACAGCCCAAACCGCTGGTTGTACAGACTTGAAATTTGGAGGGTGTATTCGTCTTGATGCTTTTGGGTGTAATAAGAAAGGATTTTTCTAAATTCGACCCCTAAGGGGGGGAAACGTTTGTATGAAAGTCCTTTGTTTTTGGACTTTTAGTCACGAAAATTTGGATTTGGATAGTTAATTTAAAATAAAAAATGGTGTTTAATGGTGTTTACAATATTTTATGACTGGGATGATTTAAGGGGGAACAGGGGGGTGGAATGTTGAATGGAAAAAAAAATTGCTCGGGATGATTTAAAGTGGTGAATTTTGAGAGCAGCCGAATTTCTTCCGTACGCGGACGTAATCGCGGGCAACCTCTAGTATATGAATAAACAATTATTTACAAGATATACTGTATCCAAATCCTTTAAGTTTTGGAAATATTTGAATACCAAGAAAATATTGGAATAAATCTGCCCGCTCTGGATGATGTTGCCATACCTTTACAGTGAATTACCTGCTTATCTTAATGCGTTGTTTCTTTCATGATATTACAATAAGTTGAGTATAGGAAGCAAGAGTTCAGCATTTATGACTTCATTTATGTAAACATCTCATGTTGATTCAAGTTACTTAGGGAATTGCGAGGTGGGGTACGAAACTACTGAAATTTGAATTATCGGTTAATACAGTGACCATTAAAGTGGTGGCGATTCAAAACATCCCGTGCATTTCCCGCACCGGCTTTTATAGCCTACGCCCTGTCGTTACCCACTAATCGACAACTGTGTTACCAAAATAACCCTGTACAAAATTATCGCGCAATATTAATGTGCTGTTATCAGTAGAAGGCTCTCATTGATTGCAATGAAATTTTAATCTTTGTGTAATAGAAATTGTTTATTACCTAATAGAACTTGTAATGATAAACAGGCAAAACGTTAAATTCATATTTTCAGGTAAAACTTAAGAATCAACCAAAATTTGGATCAAAATGATAATTTTGCTCAAAGTTTGTAATGTTGTTCTCAGCAAATTCACCGATTGCGTTATGAACAATTCAGTGTTCTTCAAAAATGTTGAGATGTGCTAACGATATCGACGCGGATTCTGGGCCTTAATCGCATGATAGTCCTGACTAATTTGACCCTAGCACGTTTTGCAGATATTATAATTAAAAAAATGCATTTTGTATCTGTTTAGTAACAGCGTTACAAATATACTAAACACATTTTAATATTTATACTTACTGACGAAGATGATAAAAAGTAGCTTATATGTTATTCCGGGAAATAAGCTATCTCCATTCCGAGTTTCATCCAAATCCGTTCAGCCGTTTGGCGTGAACAGGTAAAAAACAACAAACAAAGACAAAGTTTGTGTAACAAAGACACACACATACTGACAAAATTTTGCATTTATAACATAAGGTATGATAATTCGACGTCGGAGGTTGAACCGCCACCACCACTAAAAGGCTTTTAATTTCAGGTGAGCAAAGGTTCATTGTCCTCAACCATAAAAACAACGATCTCCCTAAGCTTTCTTGTGTTACATAGATTTTGTTATTAAAATAAAATATTGCGTAAAATTTTATTACAGAGACACTTAGTGCGTAAATCTAAATATATACGTATAATTTGTATAACATTAGGCATATTACTGTGTAAATGACAAAGAAAGTTTTAAATATTTTGAGGTAATTAATTTCTATTTATAAGAATACAGGGCGAGAGTGTCAGGTGAAATCTAGAAACTTAATTAACACACGAACAGCAAGAATGAACAACAATGCTGTTTCTAAAGTGAATGTATTAACGTTTTTTTTAATAAAATAAAATAAGTATAAAATTAAATGTAATACAGTCAGTTTTATTACTTTAGTGGGTACTCGGGTGCGAAAATCTATTAAACTTCCTTTTAAACTTAATTACTGGGCAAAGTTAAAATAGTATTATAGTATATTCAAAGCATTATGAAAAAAAAAATTTGCAAGATAAAACTTGTCATAATACTTACACTCGAAAGGTCAAAATCACTTCACTGTGTTTTAACACTAGTTTAAAAAAAACGTTAGTAATTAACATAGAATATACTTAACTATGGCGGATTAAACAATAAAACAATATGCGTCCCTATAAATTAAATATATTTTTTGGAGTTTTTTTTTAATTTAGCGTTCCGCACGCATAGTGTCCGAGGGACCCCCTTATTTTCAAATCCTTCCGTGTCTGTGTATCAATGTCCGTCCAACATTTTATGACCTGTTTCTTCCGAAACGTAATAAATAGCAGGTTGATATTTTTATGGAACTAATTATGCTTTGCTGTGGCAGATTCTATAAGCCACAGCAAAGCATAGTTCTATAAAAATCTATAATAATAATAAAAAGATTATCTAATAAGTTCACATATTTTTTGTGATTTTTTGTTTTTCCCCTATTATAAATATCGATCATACATTAAAGTGTTAGTACTTAGTAGAAACTCTGAAGTATAGCAACGTCTAATAAAAACCAGTGTGAGTGGTAGTTGGACTAGCGATATGACTTTCAATTATTTTACTATCAATTAATGAGTCATCAATGTAACAAAAGCCAAATTTACCAAAATATGTTTCAGTTAACAGGATGTATGTACTTTGTGTGGTGGTGAACAGGATAACCCGATTAACAGGATGTATGTACTGGATCCTCGGTGGGAGAGTCTGACTCGCACTTTACCGGCTATTTCATGTATGTGGGATAATAGTAAAGTTTCGACAAAGTCAATACAAAATGTATAAAAAAGAAACAAACATATTTTTTGCTCTGCTGGTTGGCAGATCTTTTTCATTATTTTTCTTATTAAGAGTTTTAATTTATTTAACAATGTTCGCGTATTTTTTGGATCGTATGTGTCAGTCGTAAGTAATACGAAAGACTCTTGCGGACATGAACGATGCCGGGGCGACGAGGTGTGAACCAATGACATGTGAGCACTTTATCCGTCTCGCGGCTCGGCTGTGGTGCTACACACCCACTAATTGTCATACATATGTATTTTTACCTCACAACGTTAGCAGTAAAGTTTCACGACCACAGCCCGGTTCTGATTAGACCAGCTGCTGAAAGATCTGTGGTCTCAACCCAGCCAAATTGATGTTTGTTCGTGCTTTACAGCTGTTTGTCGTTTGTTACATCAGATACTATTCAGATGATGTCTTGAATAATTTAACTATGTGTTTTTCACATACTTTTTATTTTGAAGTTAGATTTGATAAAGTACTGTCGAGTTCAACTGTTGTTTTACAAATATTTGACTAAATGGCGATGTCCGCCCTAAAAACGCGATGATGTTACGTCAGTACTTTTCTTTAATAAAAATAAACAGATTCCTACCCAGCACTGTAGTGTTTTCTTTAATTTAGCATAAGGAATACTCACCTACAGTACACTTGAAAATAAAATTAAATGTTAACCCAGATTCTGATAAGTCCTTAGCCCTTTGTAAAGTACCTGGTAATGCTTCTGTTTAATGATGAACGTTAACCTCTTTCAATATTTTGGAGCAAATGAATATTAATGTAATAGACAAACATTACACATTTAAATCAAAGCATCTTCAAGGTTTAATTATGATCTGTTGGAAGTTGGACCGTTCGACATAGCACCCAGTGTAGCTTGTGTTGTATAGTTAATTTCGTTTTGTATTAGGGTCTAGTAAAAGATATAAGACTTTTACGATTACGTCGTCTCTAGGTACTAAATGTTGCCATTATGATAAGATTTGAATGTATTACTCACAACGAAGAAAACTGGTCTTGTCAACCTTGTAATTGTGTAATAGTTTAGTTAAAATAGTTAAATTATGTAAAAAATACGAGTACGTTTTGTTGTTATGAATGTTTTTCTTTCTTGCATAGTGCACTACTACGTGCCAATAAAGAAGACAATTTTCTAAGACAATGCAAAAAAATACTGCTTCATGAGGCGCTAAATGTCCTACGTTATCATAAAAGTCTTCTCTTCTAAAAGTAAATAAGTACTATATTTTTTTTTCATTATAACTTAAAAAACAGGGAACTTTCTATGCAGCATTTCATCGGCCATTTCACCCTATTAATTCATCCCTGTCAAAAAATATTAAAAACAGCATTTTTAATTTTAAATGAACTATTCAAATACAAATTTTCATCGCTATAATTTCATAAACAAATAACTTTCAATACAACATTTATTCCCCCATTTCACCTTAAGGCATACCTGTCAAAAAATATTTAAAATACCATATTTCAATTAAATTAACTAGCCAAATACGAATTTCCATCAGTAAAACTTCAAAAACAAGGAACTTTCCATACAAAATATCATCTCCAATTTCACACACTTAAATTTTTTTTTATCAGCATTCTTTATTTCAAATGAAGTACCCAAATACAAATTTTCAAGACTAAAAGTTCAAAAACAAAGGAGTTTCACACAAAAGTTTTTACCAATTTTAACCCCTTTAGGGGTTGAATTTCGAAAAATCCTTTCTTAGTGCACCCCTACGCATGAAAACAAATATACCTTCCAAATTTCAAGCCTGTACGACCAGCGGTTTAGGTTGTGCATTGTCTGTCAGTCAGTCAGGACAGACATTTATAGAGTATTAGGTTAGATTAGGTTAGATATGAAAGAATCCCTATATTTATATCTATAAAATTATTTTTACAAAACTATGCTGTGGTAAGAAGATACGTGTTCAAAAGAACTCCAAATAAATCGAAACTCTCATAAAAAACTTGTTTCTTGTGCGAAGCGTCCGAAGCACGCACACATAGTTACCAAAATCCGGTTGCGCTTGCGCTTTAGTGTGAAGAAACAGTATCGTAATAATTCAACGTGTCGCCGTAACGAAGAGACTACAGCAAAAGCAAGAACACTACACTCAACTTCGGAGAAATTAATTAAAATTTCCAAGAAGAAAGGTTTCATTCACCTATCTGATAAAGCGCAGCGGCGGATGCCCCGGGCGAGGCGAGGGCTCGATCGGGGATCGCTGCAGGTCTTATTGGTTATATGGTGTCAAGTTCTCGGCACCGGGCTAATGAAGAAACTAAACCATGTTCCAACGCAGTAAAGAGTCTTCCTTATTTTACTTTGTAACATATTAATCTTAATGTTGTTTATAATAATTTATTTACTGAAACCAGCATATCTAAAAAATTCGGGGTTTTAATATTCCTCGCTAACGCTAGCAGTGCATATTGAATAAAGCAATGCATTATAATAAAAATAAATACAATTTATTTTTTATGTACCTACTGTGGTCGATTCTGGCGGTTTTAGTTGACAGTTCTAAACTAACTAAAGTATTGTGTCAGTGTCACTTTTTTACTAGGCATGTTAGCTAAGGACAGCAATACTTTAGTTAGTTTAGAACTGTCAACTAAAACCGCCAGAATCGACCACACTGTGCAATAAATTTGGATTCTATTCTAATATATTTTATTCTATTGATATGTAAAAGAAAATATTACACCATTCATTGGGTTAAGAAATTGCAATGGTTAGCATAAGTCATAAGAAATAATAACAAAATGGCACAAATCCCAAACATTGTGTTCCCCTTATTATATTGAACACTGCTTCATTATCACGAACAATAGCTCACCTGAACGACATTTACTATAAACATTGGCTTTTTATTACCAGGTAAGCATAATTAAAGGCAAATGTGTCACCAAAAGTCACATTACCGATTCGAGTGAAAAGAGGCCAGTATTTAAGTTACCGGCGAATGAAAAATGAAAAAATTGACGATGATTGTTCATGGCTCATTATGCGACTAAAATGAATAGTGTTAAGCTTTGTTTTCAGTTTATATGTGCCGAAACTTGTGCGGGTTTCGCACAAACCCAGAGTACGCGGTACAGAGTAAATGCTTAATATTAACATTGAGCCATCTGAAACCTACGCGCTCCATTAGAGGCTTCGCCTTTGTTGCCTTGCCTTGCCTCCTAGAACAGTCCCACTCAACTTTGCTGCAACCGGCTTGAAACTTGAATGTATCGGATAGGGTTGTCAAACTCTCCTTTTATTATATTCGCTGACTCACTCAACCTACAGAATTTAATAGATAAACTAAATACATAAAACATATTGCGTCTGCAGCATATAATAGTCAATTTACTCCATATTCAAGTTCTCAATTCACAAAATCGAATGTATTGTACGACTAAGACATCTAGTAACTAACTTGTAGAGTTCTTCTTTTATAATTATGTGTTGTGTACCTTCTCGCCTGATGTATAAGCGAAAATACAGTCTACGATGGAACAAGCTTGCCTTGAAGAAACCAATTCACTCGCAACTTGAAGACACCCAGATTGTAACTGTTTAGCAGTTCGAACAATAAAATGTTCTCTCTAGCGCTCACAGTCCTGCGGAGGACCTACATACGTAGCAACATTATAGTACCACTATCAAACGGGTGACCTGCTCTCGTAGCTCCCAGAAGAATCTGGGACTCGCTAATAGGCGGATGACCTACTTAACTAGTTACATCAGTGCTCACTATCGAGCGAATGGCTAGCGCCAATACCAATATTCCAGCAGCGATTCTAATAAGTCGTTTTAACTTTAGACAAGTCTATTTTTGCACGTAAATTTGAGATCTCGCCTTAACAAAATAACCATTATTGATTTTAAAACAAAACACAAGTTCGTAAACTAAAATAATTTATTTTTTGTTGGAAACCATGTTAACAAGTTTTAGTTTAATGTATAGCAGAAAAAAAATATACATCAATACAACGTGCTACAAGAAGGTGTGGTAATACTGAAGGGTAAGAATAAAGTATGTACCTACTCATTATTATGAACAACTTTAACTATGGGACAGCTGATATTTTTTCTCGATTTCAGTGTTGGTCGGTCCCTTAGTAAAGTATAATTATAGTATAGTTAGCTGTTCATAATGATGAGTACCTACATACATACCCTTCAGTATTACCACACCTTCTTGTAACACGTGTATTTGGAATGTAATCACTCAGGTTTGGCTCAATTATTTTTCAGAGATGCGAATTCATGTTGTTTAATTAACTGTGCTGCTCTCTCGTTTTGTTATCACACTAATATAAATGCGAAAGTTTTACGGTATGTGTGTGTGTGTGTGTGCTTGTGTGTGTTTGTTTGTTACTTCACACCAAAACAGCTGAACGGATTTGGATGAAACTCAGAATAGCGTATTTCTCAGAATAACAGTCTAAGCTACTTTTGTCATCTTCATCACTGTTTTTCAACATCTCCGCGCAACATCACGCGGGTGAAACCGCGGGGCGTAGCTAGTGATGAAATATAACCATGTTTGTTGGCGTTCGTTTCACCGGGCTGTCTGTAGCGTCCTTGGACATCTTATTAAAATACAATAATAAATTTAGGAGATACTAGGGAACAGACGTACCTACATTACATAATTATACTGTCAATATCATAACTCTCTTTTTGGCATAGTTCAATGAAATACTCATAGAGTAATAAAGTATTTTTTCCATAGATATTTTGGGTACCTGCCGGAGGTCATTATTTATCTTCCTGTTTTAGCTTTAAAAAACATATTTTGTGTACACCGCTTTAGGTCAAATAACGTTAGTTAGTACTAGAGGTCGCCCTCGACTTTGTCCGCGTTCGGATGAAATTCGCCCCGCTCCCAAATACAATTTTCATCACTATAACTTCAAAAACAAAATACTTTCATACAAAATTGTTTTCCCCCATTTCAACCCCGTAAGTAACCCCTGTCAAAACATATTTTAAATATTATATTTTAATTTTAATTTCATGAGTATAACTTCAAAAACAAAGAACTGTCCATACAAAATTTCACCCCCTTAAATAATCCCTGTCAATAAATATTTAAAATTGCATTTTTTATTTCAAAGGAACTATCCAAATACACATTTCAGGACTAAAAGGAGTCAAAAACAAAGGAGTTTCATACAAAAGTTTTTATCCATTTTTACCCCCTTAGGGGTTGAATTTTGAAAAGTCGTTTCTTATTGCACCCTTTCGCATCAAGACAAATACACTCTCCAAATTTCAAGTCTGTACGACCAGCGGTTTAGGCTGTGCGTTGTCTGTCAGTCAGTCAATCAGTCAGTCACGACAGTGATTCTCATAGTATGACTAGAGGTTGCGCGCGACTTCATCCGCGTACGGAAGAAATTCGGTCCGCTCCCAACTCTACCAACTCTATCGACTCCCCCCCAACACCCCATTACCCCCCCCCCCCTCCAACTCCCCCTTGAATGAACAACCCAAATATCAATTTTCATCGCTATAACTTCAAAAACAAAGAACTTTCCATACAATATTCCCCTCCCTTTCCCCCTTAAATCACCCTGTCAAAAAAAATTGAAAACATCATTTTTTATTTTAAATGACCTATATAAATCCAAATTTTCGTGACCAAAAGTACAAAAACAAAGGACTTTCATACAAACGTTCCCCACCCCCCATTCCCCCCCTTAGGGGTCAAATTTCGAAAAATCGTTTCTTTGTACACCCCTACGCATAGAGACGAATACACCCTCCCAATTTCAAGTCTTTACGACCAGCTGTTTGGGCTGTGCGTTGTCAGTCAGTCAGGACAGAGCCTTTTTGTGTATCTTGATTGATTGATTGCATATTAATAGCATAAATGTAATAGGCCAATGATACCTTTTATTTAGTTAATTTATTTTATTTTAAATACACATCACATCAACAGCCGGAAGAGGTCCACGGCTGGACGATGGCGATAAAAAATATATTGCGGTAAAAAAATAACTTGTAAGCATATTAAACTTAGCATTGCCATCCAACGTGGCAATGCCGCCAGCATTCTAGCCACTTGTCCATCGACCATGGGCTTTTATTTGAATTTTTGTATATATCATAATTTTGGGTTTGTTGTGTATAAATAATTTTTAATTTATAGGCCAATGATATTTTTACTATTACGTAAACGACTGTTAGGATACAACTAGAACATGGATCTTTTTAGTTTGGAGTAGGTACTTTTGAAAACTAAATAATAATGTCCTCTCTGGCAAAATAAACGAAAAAATAAATGTATAATTATTATGTTTTTGAATCTTTTTTATTGGTTATTTTACATAAATTAATTACTTTGGTCGTTGACCTATAAATCATCAGCATCAGAATTATTGCCAGGCAAATAGGTACAAATTATTAGGTTGGTATCGTACGCTTATTTAATTATTTTCATTTCACTGGTAAACATGCTCTGTCCTCTTTTATTTATTTATTAGGCACTTACAACAGATCATAGAAATTGCATAATACAGTAACATGTTGAAAAATACAGAACGATCCCATGATCCAAAATTGCAAGCGCTCGACATGGCTAAAACAGTGGATTCGGATTGCAAATGCTACATAATAAAAAAAAAAATATATATATATCAAAACAATAATAACAAACGTTGTGAGCTAGACCAATGAGGTCATGTTATAAATACCTACCTAAACTAATAGAACTGTTGAAGTCGAGTTTAATTATTTAAACTACAAATAGATAAATGAGTCATTAATATATACAATAATAATATATATTTAGATATATTGTATTGTATTGTATTGTATTGTAATATATATATATATATATATATATACGACGAAGAAGTTTGTATGAAAGTCCTTTGTTTTTGGACTTTTAGTCGCGAAAATTTAGATTTAGAGTTCAATTAAAATAACAAAATTCAGTTATCAATATTTTTTTGTCAGGGTCTATTTAAGGGGTGGAAATGGGGTGGAATATTGTATGGAAATTTCTTTGTTTTTGAAGTTATAGTGATGAAAATTGATATTTGGGTAGTTCATTCAAAGGAAGGAAAGTTGGGGGGGGGGGGGGGGGGGGGGAGTTGGTAGAGTCGGTAGAGTTGAGTAGGCTAAAAAAATTGCTCGGGATGATTTAAAGTGGTGAATTTTGGGAGCGGCCCGAATTTCTTCCGTACGCGGACGAAGTCGCGGGCGACCTCTAGTAGACTATAAGCAGCGCGAAATACTAAACTTGGAATGGAAATAGTGCATTCACTCAAGTTTCGAAATGCGGGAATTATCGGTCAAGCAAGTCAAGTGAGTGGACTCAGAATGGACTTTTTGAATCTCTAGCTAGTAGCTGTTTTGCACCCCCCATGGTGAGGAAACCTTCCTTATCACATCCTGGTGGAGTGTTCGCGGACGCAGAGTGTGAGATGCTATGCTCCCTCAATATGGCTTCAATTTACTCGATATCGGCGTAATTCTAAGAGTCTTGTCCGCTCCGCTTAGTGATGCGGTACGAACTCTATTTACAATGATGTGTGATATTTTTCGGTATGCGATATCAACTGAACTTACATGATGAAACTGACATAGTCCCTGAGCGACTAAAGCTCCATAATAAACTAAGATTAAAAAAAACTGCATGCGTTTGAAGAAGAAATTAAATGGCGTATATGAAGCCACCAACCCGCGACGGGGTCAGGGTGGTGGATACCCCTTCAGGGGTAGGCCTATGCCAAGCAATGACTTTTAAATGGCTGATTATGTGTGCCACTTCATTTGTAACGTCAGACGTAATATACATAATATATGTATATAAAGTGTACGTACGAACAATTTCGAGTACAATGTCATGACACGTTTAATTATGTATTGGAGTAAATGATGCGCATAATTAAACTAAACTATTATGCGCGGACTGATTCAGAGGTGTTGGGACAGAATACATTTTACGAGTAACAACGTGATAAAACTACAACAGATGTATCGTCATAATAAAATATTTGGCGAATATCTCAACTTTTTACCAAGGTCATGACATGTGCATGGTAGGACTACGTCTAACTGTTATTTGCGAAAAGGACGTTTTGCGTGCAGTAGATATTTTAGGAAAGGGACATTCTGCGACGGAGCCATTTTCTGTAGTAAAACATCGAACAAATTGTAGAATCATGCCAATGTAATATTATTGATTTATTGGTAGTTACGGATTTTTGGGTTTTACAATAAATATTGAATATGTTTATGTTATGTTAAACATTGTTGCACATAGTTGTATATTTTATTTTCTATTATACGTTTTTGGGAAGCTGGAATCAATAAATATTATAAATCACAGCATAGATTCTAAGAGTTAAATTAAGCATAGTTGTTTATTTGTGCAAGTAAAATTTATGCCACTTCAAATTTAGTGAGCCACGGGTCTTAAAACGTACGCTACAACGGAGTATAAACGTTTACAGCCCATTCTTGTTTTTAATTGCTATTTAAATAAAACGTACCATGAAAGCAATGGAACCTTTCTGCTACGCAAGTAAAAAAACGTACGAATTCTTATTAAGTAAGCGTGCCTACTTAAAGAGTTTATTGCGAGTTCATGCAAACAAAAGAAAAAATAGAAGAAATCATTATTGCGGGAACGGCGATTGAACTTATGAAACCTGTTAATATGACGTAGAATGGTCGCCCGAAGGCAAAATATAATCCAAAACAGTGTAATAAAAAAAAACCTACTCTACCTTTGGCTGGGCATCTAACTCTCTTCAGCGGATAAAAATGTTAAACTTATCGCTGATTAAAAAAATAGCTTATGACCATTTTGCTATAACGGTTCATAACATTTTTACTTCGAAATTAATTGTTAGTTTGTGTACATAGATACTGTGATAAGGCGCTCTAGCAACTTTACACTTAAAACACGAACGAAAAGATTCACGAATACCACCCTCATCAATTCTTATCAAGCCTGATAGCGAAAGTAGATCAGGCACCGCACGCACTCACCAGCTGATCGAATCATTCTCTACTTTTATTATCTTTATTAAACATTTTAACATCTACGTACTTACAGTCGACCATTTTAATTATAGCTTATTGAGGCAAATTGTTAGATAAATTCAACAAGTTCAATATTACAGGCATGAAATATTAATAAACTGTTATCGGATATCAAATAAGGGCGACAGTATATTTAATAAAAACCTAATTTGTTAATGAATCACATGCACTTCAGTGATAATGTCAATTTTGAAATAATGAAGTCGATATTATATTTGCATATGCGAATACTTCGTGCATGATTAAACGGTATGAAATTCACCTTGAAAATTGAGACCTGGCTTGAAGCTTTGTTTATACAATGCGAGTTACTCGCGTGCTGGGGCCTGCCGCTACTATACAAGTCATTATGTTAAGGTGGTCACACACCGGGAGCATCCGCGTGTAATGTGACAATAAAAAAAACTATTTTAAGCATTAAGTTCTCAGAAGCATCCTACACTATGGACTAAATTTAAGAATCCGCTTAAATTTAGTCGTTTTGATAATTTATATGTATATTTGGATATTTGTCTTAATTTGTGCTTTGCATATAATGAAAGATGAAGGACGGAAGTTTCAAGATTTCAGAGCTTTGCTACAAGAGTGAAGTCCATTGTAAAGTAGCCATCGCAGATGAGTCCATTAGTTGATTGAATGCATCCGCCTTTTGTGCTGATGTACCACCATCAAGTAGTTGATAGTCACAGGCTGACTTTTCATAAAACGCCAATAGATCCTCCAGTTTTCTATTCATAATCTTCAATTGCAGATGCAGTTTTGAAGTGCATGAAATATATTGTGATTTTGGCTTCCTTTCCATTTTCGGATAATGAGGATCAGAAATCAAAAAGATAAAGCATCTATAAATGCACTTTTTTTTGCCTGAGCCAAGAATCTGCTCAACTGGGTCCTCTCGTTGTCTGGAGGAAGAAGTTGGAAGGGATATGGGATAGAAGAGATCTTGTTCTGAACATCTAGGACTGTACAAAGAAGAGTCTCTGCAGATGAGGCAAGTTTAATATATGTAGTCATATGTTCATATTGGACTCGCGTTGCTTCCTCAAGACTTTGAAGATGAGCTTTGTTGCAATCTTCTGCCTCCTTATCTCTTAGAGTCATGGTGTCCATGATATTTGATAACCCACTAAGATAGGATAAATTATTTGTTCCAAGTAATTTTTAAACTCAATTTCGTAAACGAAAATCACTATACACGGTGCGCTCACATCCCTTTCGTCTAAGTCACTGATACTGCATTGCGAGACGAGACGGTCTAGTGGTGCGCTTTATTATAATACTTGGTTTTCCAAACTCACTGCTGCAATGTTAAAAATTGTATGCCTACAGGTATAAATAGTGCAATGCGTGCCTGGATGCATTCGCTGGTGTAATCTCGAATCTGAACTGTTACATTAGACGCGGATGCTCTCTGTGTGTGACCGCCATTATAGCCAAACCTGTGAGCCAAACCATTTTGAGTCTATTTCGCTTCGCACACCACTCAGTTTTTGAAGCATCACAGTCAGTAAAATCTTCTTCTACGAGTATATTTCCAAAGAACTATTTTAATACAATTCTTTAAAGGTCCACCCTTAAGGAATTTTTCTTTTCTACTTGGCAATGTTGTTTTGATTCTTCGGTAATTATTGTAAGCAACGATCCAATTGTTTTTTTTTATAAAATGCATTCCTGAATGCGCCTGCAACGTTCAGCAGCTGTCTGTTGTTTTTCTTCAATGTTGGGTTCTATATTTTATGCAAATGAGTAACGAGATTAGCGAGACGTTCGCCTGGTGGTACGCACGGCACTGCTGCCTGTACTTCTGCGCCGCACTGCAATGCGCGTCACCCTGAGATATTATATGTAAAATTTATTCATGCCCATAATTTCTCTGATAACATTGCACGTCACACTGAAACATAGTAATCTTTGCACACTAGTGCTTGGTGGTTGAATAACTGGCAAAATGTGCTACTTCCCTAGGCAGATTCTGCAATAGAGTCCTCCAACTACAAAAAAGCTTCAAAGCATTACGCTATCAAAATAAAATCAACTCAGCCGCTTTACATGATGCTATACTGATAGCTTCTACTTGATCAAAGACTAGCAGTGTTTGAACCATTTAAAATGTAAATTATTGATGGAAGTAAGCCATTAGCAGTGGTCGACAGTTGATGCTAGTGAAATTAAGTTTATTATAGGTATTGAAATATAATAAATTATATTTTCTTAATGCAGGTACATTATATATATATTTGATTATTTCCTTATTCTTTATAATTTGCCGCTATTTTAGTATTTGTAAATGTATTAATGAAATTTAATTTGTATTCAACCGACTTCAAAAAAGGAGGTTCTTAATTCAGCTGTTTTTTTTGTATGTATGTTTCGCCATTACTCCGTCAATTATGAACTGATTTTGATGATTCTTTTTTTGTTTGGTAGGCAATAATACTTCAGAGGACCCCATATAAATTTTATCGAAATCGGTTCAGTAGTTTGGTTTTTAAATCAAAATTACTAGAAAATATTTATAATATTTTAATATTATTATATATTTAATATTTTTATATTATTTTATAATATTGCAAAGCATTAGGAATCCTACATTTTATTTTGCGAATTAAAAGCAGTTGCATGGTTTTTCAATCTTAATGTACCTACTTGTACAATACATAAAATGCTAGGTAACAGTGGCTACAGGCTAGTATTTCGGGTGGGTTATACAAGCTGAAAAATGTTTTTTATCCGAATACCTATATACATAGTAGGTACGATTCAGTTTTTTATTGTTTCCTTTATTTTCAAATAGTTTTTCCATTAGAAGTGTAGTAGATTTTTTGTTATAATCTCTTCAATTTTAATAATTATGTTTCCGCTGAGTGTTTCCTTTGGGTAATTTTATACACCAGCTTAATTGGCTGGTGATTGATAGACAAATACGTTTTCAAAATTATTATTACCATCACAAATTTATAGAATATAATGCATTTATTTTCTAATGAGATCATTTTATTTTAAACCTAAAGAAAACAATGCATAAAGATTTTTATGGCGATCATTCAATGGGGTAGGTTAAATAAAGGGTTACAGTTTAGTATCTATACTTATAAGTATCAGCAAGTTGTACATACTCATGTATCTGTTAAGCAAAAAATAAGCCTAGACTATCTCATTGAAAGGTTTGATTTCATAATTAATTTCTTTGGTAAAAATATATTGATCTGATTCTGATTAAATCCATATATTGTGGTCGATTCTGCCGGCTTTAGTTGACAGTACTTACTAAACTAATTAAAATATAGCTGTTACTTTTTTACTAGGCATGTTAGCTAAGGACAGCAATACTTTAGTTAGTTTAGAACTGTCAACTAAAACCGCCAGAATTGACCAGTATATCTGTTTAAAAACGATCTATAGTCATTATTGTACGTTTGGGTTTCGAATAATAGGAAAATCAATGAAAAATATTGCAATGTTTTCAACCTTGTAGCGCAACAACATAAAACTTAGAAAAACACCTATTATTTTCGATAACAAACCTATCTTTTCTTGCCGGTTGGTAACGCATGTATGACTAGAATTTTGCCATGACATAGACAGGAAAGATAGTTATAAAACTTACGTTTTTCAAGGTCTCATGCATCTATATTATGCTATCACATATTATTACATTTATGACTCTTATTACCTATGCCCATTACCTATTACCTATTACTAATTAATTTTGATGTTCTCAAAATTAATTAGTAATATACTAATTAATTTTGATGTTCTCAAAATTAATTAGTAATATTAAGATAACAGAATCTAAGTTCTAAATCTTGTACGGTCTGCTTTTTCTTTATATTATTAATATTATAATGCCGTTCTCAAAATGTCTGTAACAAGTAGACCTAGCATATACCTAAGTATATTTATGGCTTACTTAAGAAGCTCTTCAATATATTATTTGAGATTACTTGTATTGTTTTTTATTTATGACCCATTTATATTTATGATTATATGTATCTACAATTTTCATTGCTATGATTGTGCTCATTTTGTAATATAATACACGCAAAGAAATTCTTTATTATAATATAAAGATATTAAAATTATCCATAAATAAAAATATGTTGTTGTAAGTGTGGTTATAGCGTGTAAAATAATATATTATTATCGTACCTGTTTACATATGTAATGTTTTTCATTTCCTTTATTTTTTTAGATTAGAATACATAGGTATACTACAAACTGCCTACATTTCAATTTACCGACTAGGTACTTAGCCATCACTTTATTGGACATTTTTTTTATTCGTTACTAATAAATTTACTAATGTAATTTTTATATTTACTTACAGAACTTTGAACCTGGATGGATGGACCCGGATGGGGTTGGATGTAGTTAATGTATTTGAAATACGACATGTGAAAAAAATACGAGCTGATTTTATTTCAATTCACTATACCTAAGTACACGAAAGTACTATTATCTAGAGTTCGCTACTTATCTGTTTCATTGTTATCAGGTAGGTAATCGTCTTGGTTGCTAATGTTTGTACTTAGTCCGTTGTTCACAATTGAAGAAGTATTTAAGTATTTAAAATTAGTAAGGTTTGAATTTGATACTTATATAGGTACGTAGCCCATAGCGAAAAAACTTTTCGCAAATGTGTTGCAAAAAATCTGATAATATATATCAATTTATTGTCTTAAATAAATTGCAATTTATGAAACTAAACTAAACTTCAATGATAACAAACCATGTAAACATACCTTGTTGTCCCTATCCACATAACCTTTGGCAGAGATACTTTGGTAAGTAGATCTGTCAAAAGTTATGAAAAGCTCGCTAGGCCAATAAAGTTTTACAAAGAAAACAAAAAGTTAACTGATTCAAATAATGATGGTTTGGAACTAACCTGATTCGGTGGAGATCCTCTGAAGGCGAATTGCGACGTCATTTTTAACCGCCAACTTGAAGAAACTTTACAAATCACAGTTCTCAAAAGTTCAAGTCACTGTCCGCACACACTTCACAGTTGCATGTTGGCGCGCTCAGTCCGGGAGGTCGGAGGCGGACGGCACTCCCCGAGGACGAGAGCGCGGGCTGCACTCGCGTCGGCGGCAAGCCGCGGCGGTGCGAATATCGATTGCGGTGCAGAGTCAGTGGCACAGGAGCGGAGCGGGCCGCGTGGTGCAGCGGGCGCGTGGTCGCGCGCGCGGCGGCAGTGGGTAATGCGGTAGCTGCCCGCCAGGTGATAGTAATTGGCGCCGCCGTCCCGCTCTCGCGTCTGTCGTCCCTCTCGGCGCGCACACGCACACTCGCCGCTGTGTGCGTGTTGCTCGCACACCGCTCCTTCTTTTCACGCTCGCGTCGCCGTTTGACCCCGCGCCGCCGTCGACGCTCTCGATTTTTGCGGTGCGGTGGGTGGCACCCGTGGCAGGGGCGGCGGCCCGCCGCGGTGGGGGCGCCCGGAGGTGGGGGTAGATGCACTCCTTTCTTTTTTAAAGCTTCTCTTTCTTTTCTCGTATTTTTTATGTTAGTATTGGTATGAAGCGGTCTCTTTAATTTCATTTTATGTATAGGTATAGTTATATTTATTTTGTGATAATTAACAGTGACGATGCGCACGACGAGCGAGTTTGCTGAAGCGTCGACTTAATGATAGCTTTGCATTTCATTAAAGGTAACCACGACATTAATTGTAATTTTTATTTATCAAACATTTGAAATGCATGCTAGCTACAGGCCCTCCCAAAGTTAACATTTGCGTAACCGACATCTTTTTGGGGTAGCTATTAGTACTTGGCGTTAGAGACGGGTGACAGTATTAAACTGAACTTTTGAGTTCCCACCAACTACCGCGTAATTAAAACAAACCACTTCGACAATGCGCGACTCGGAACTTGTATAGTTAATTAATATTAAAGATTTAAGCAATGACTGTGAAATTACAGGGTTTAACATAGTTTTTTTAATAAATAACTGCAATATTAGAACAATTGAGTGATAAATATTTTTCGTTTTATGAGTATTGGCTAAGTAGCTAGAAAAAGAAAAACGGAGTTTCATAAAAATAAAATATGTTGCATCTGTGACGGTACGTCAGTAGGTCATCTTTAAAAATTTCTCAACTGATAACATATACAGTTACTTTCGTAGTTTAAGAGCTCAATGTTTTAGGTGTTCTTTATTTCAGTTTTATAATGAACATTGTTTATTAAAAGATAACGATTATTATTAACGAGAGCTCATTGAAAGCAATAAACAATGCAGACTTATATCGTGTACTGATTTCTGAATTTTGGCCATCTTCTATTATAATAACATTACTACAATGTATCGAAATAAGAAGCGCAACGTCCCCAATCGATCTGTTCCCCTCTTCTTTCTTATCGCGCGAATATTTCACACTGAACGCATACCGACCGAAAAAACTCACACAGATATAAAATATTCAAACGGTATAACATAAAATAAATTATCTTAGGTGAGTGTGAGATTGTGTGCGTTGCCCCCTCCCCTGGGCGGGCCGGCGGTGAGCGACCAATTGCGCGGAGCGGCGCGCGACGCCAAGCTGAAGTCACTCATCGTGGCGCCCTCACTGTCGTTGCACGCTTGTCGCTGCCACACTTTGATGTCCGCTACCGGCTATCAATAACACCTGACCTTAATTATTTGACTCAGTACAACATAATCTTTACAAATTATACTCAAGAACTTTACTCTCCTCTCGGTTAGCGACAAAATAAATGTTAGTTTTAGATGTTTTCTGGGTACCTTTAAACATCAAAGTAGGTAGGTAGCTCCAAAAATACTTGAGAGGAGTTCAATTTATACAATCAAAGAAATCGTAAGTGGCCATTAAACTGCCATAACCGGTATGACTGGTAGCAGCAAACCTAAAACTTGAATAATATTAGTTAGCATTTAACTGCACAACAATATTTATAATCGTCCATAACTAACAATCAGAGTAATGGCGAAACGATGTTGTACAATGTCGTATAACTTTTCTTCCGTTTCTTAACATCAAAACTCAAAAGAAAAAATAAATATTGACAGTTGTCAAATCTTCCATAATGTGGATAGGAAAACATTTACATTTTCAACCAATCAGTATCACTCGACACACAATCTAGAATTAAGTACTGGCAAAATTAAATTAAATTAAAATAAGATTAGTTACTAGCCTTGTTCAACTAGCCATTCGTGTCAAATAATTGAACTAATAGCGTAAATATCATTTAAATATCGGCAGGTAGTTAAATGCTTTGTAATGGAGATACCTACTGAGAAGCACTTTAAGTAATTGACGTAGTTTAAGTAAGATACATTTTTTTTTTCAAAATTATTTTATTTCTTTTTTATAAGGTTTGGCCATTTTTGACCTGCAGTTTAGTGAAGTTGAATAAATCGCAGTTTATATTTTAGTCACCTTAGCGTCCTTAGTTCTCCTAATTCCGTACTACAGTAATTTATCAAAATTTACACTAGTATATACACTATATACACTATTTACACTAGATATATTTTGTTCTTAAAATATAAGAAAAGAAGTAAATAAAAACGATACATAGACGCTCTCCTAGGAGAGTATGCACAAGGTTAGAGTCACAAAATTAGGCACGAAACATGCCATGTTAGGCATCAAGTTTCGCGGTAGAGTTCGAAATACGGACACAGAATTGTCGGATTTTTAATTAGATTGGCTAAACTGACATATTGAAATGTCACTTTTCAAAATAATACTGCCAGCTAAAAAACCGAAATGATGGATATAGCTCAGTTTTTTCGTTAAATAGAATTATCAAATTTCATCGAATAATGATTAAACCGTTAAACATTTAAAGTGTTGCCAGTGGAAGTACGGGTAGAAAAGGGAAAACATACAATAACACTTTATTGACACCATAAAAAGGACATACCTAGGTACTGTGTTAGCAAATTATACTGTAATATGCTACGAAGTACGTTTTTGACAGAGTGGTGGCCACTGTAAGCGCAACCGCAGCGAAATGACGATTCATGCCGTTTTCGGCCCGAGAAAGTTCGCCCCCATTAAAAAAATCTGCTTTCGTCTCACTTTCTATGCCGTGTTCGGCCTAACGTATATTTTAATTTAAAATTTCTCATTTCGGCCCTCTTTTCAGCTCCACATTCGGCCCAAGTATTTTTTCTATTGAACATCTGGAAGCATCTGGACAAAATCGGCGCTAAACATGTAAGATAAGTGAAGGAAGCTTTTGCCCGGCAGCGTACTGAATGATGTCAACGACGAACCAGAAATCAAGATCAAAAGAGATTAAATATTCATATTTCAACTTGAAAATTGAACCGGAAGCGAAGCCGAACCCTAAGCCTATTCTGTTTTTGTCTGTCCGTTTCCGAATCTACTATGACCTGACCTGTAGGTATCTTCCGAACCATAATGAGTCGCCGGTTGAAATACTCACATAGTACTTATCTGTTAAAGAGACAATTGACGAACAATAAAATATGAAAAAAAGAGTCGCTAAACAAGAAAATGTTTTTAAGTTCTGAGGTAAAAACAACGTTGGTAAGAACTGAAATAAAATGGCAAATGCAGCAAAAACGATAATACATAGAAGCATCAAACGTTGTTTGATAAAGAGTAAAACCGCCTTTGACCAATTTCTTTTTATAGACTATTATTCTTATTCTTTTTATATATAGCTAACCTAATGGGCACGTTTGGGACACGCAAGTGACAAGTGACAATTATGACAAATCGCGATCCCGAACAGTTACATGATTAGCCTGCAGGATCCTAGATCCCCGACTCCCTGACTGACGCACTAGGCCATTTTTATATTGGTAATTTTTTGTTACTTACTTACATGAGGTGAATGTGCACTTAATTTTTAATTTTGTTTTATTACTTTGATCTCTAGATATCTTAATATGAGCGGTATTATTTAAATTACATTATGTATGAGTTTTTCGCACAACTACAAAAAGTATGGTGGGCAAAATTTCCTCGGTGATAGATAGAATAAAATGAGACGCATCGGGATCTTAAAAGTCTTCGGCACAAGAGTATAAAAAATAAAAGGAAAGCGATCTGTTATTTGTTTTACTCAAATGAGTTTCTGACGTCGCCCGTCTCTCATACATATCGAGTTCGTGGAAGGCTGGCGTTATTAGCACATCGCACCTATCAGCACAAAGACATCCCATTTAAATATCACAGTAAAAGCGTCATCTACATACGTCCTATTGAGCAAATCCTAAAAGTGATTTAAACGGAGACCCTATTCGATTGAAGTAGATTACAAATAATGAATAAAATTGCATGCGAAATGAGTAGACCGAGAGTCCGTGGGTATATGGTTGTTTGCGCGGTGCTGGGAGCGGCGGCGCGGCGGGGTTATTGCCGGTAAATACTTGGTATCCATAGGTTTCCCTACAAATATGCGAGGATGTGCCCTCGTGTGGATACATTAATCGTCTTTTGATCTTGCTTGCGCATGAAGGAAAACCGTTTCAGTGGCGGTGCTCAGGCGTTATTATTGAACTTCGAACGCTTGGAAAGGGTGAAATGTTCTCTGCATTGGATATTTTTGACACAATTTACTGATTTTTACAAGTTTGGTCTACTAGTATATTTTGACTGAAAGTCATATTCTACTGAATACGATTTATATTTAAAAAAATATATCGGTCCGTTAAGTGGAAGTTATTTACGTCGGCATCAAGGTTTATATTGCTTTGTAGCAAAATTTTATTAATTCAATAACATTCTAAACGTATTTAGAGTGCTGTATAATGTGTATCAAGCACTGGTCGATGCGATTATTAGTTACGGCCTCAGTTGCAATTGCAACAGGCACGTTTTCTACTTGCCAATTACAAGTAAGTACCTACATAATCAACAACTTGGAATATTAAAGATTAGTAAGCAAACAATAAACATTTATTAAACAAAAGAATAGGTATACCAAACCTCAAAATATGTTAATATCTTGGCAACTAATTAAAGATAATTATACTACCTGCAACGATTTCATATATATATCTATCTACCTGTTATAATCGTAAAACAGCGTTACTACAGCAATAATTGCAGTATAGACAAAATGTATTTGGAACACGTTCGAGGACGTAAGACTGGTCCTTGGATTGTGCAATGATTTGGCAGTTTTTCTTACGTTGTGCGTGTACGCACCGTGAAAATCGCGATACTTGCGCTGCGCTAGGTGAGTCACCGTGACGTGCGTCCGGCTCTGGCGTCCGCCTTACGCAGCGCAGCGACCGCACTAAAAAAATCCCTGACGGCAAAATGAGGTGGAAACAAAAAGAAATCAGTGTTGTAATCGGCATAGCTGCAGCGTCAGCAACTTGTTTTTGGCCAAGTTTAATCTAAGTTACGCCCTAATGAGCATATATTCTCGATTGTAGTCTTTAAGCTATTGTGGAAATAGCGATCGTGGATCTGTCATACAAATATTGCAAAACAGCAACTATTATAAACGAGAGTTCATTTTATAATTGTATACATCCTAGTTAAACAATTTAATGATTTTTATTATTGCTCGATATTGACTGAACATTAATCGCCACACATATTTGTACTCTCGTAACGCTCACTGTAATGAAATTCCATAAAAGTCCACCTCTTGAATAAAATATAACCATTGAACGAATAAAATTAATCCATTAACGATGTGCATGCATTTTACATTTATGTTCACCGAATAGAAAACCTATAAAGTGCAATTTACAATGTCATTTTGTGGCGTACATAATTTCTTCTCTATACCTACAATAGTATAATTACTGCTGGTTTTATTTGTATTGTAGCGATCGAATCAGAGCTGTAACTGTTTTCTTGATAGAGAGAGAGAGGACAAGTTCCAAAGGCAGTTTAAGACAAAAGAGCAGCGAAAACCAGAAATGAATCCGGGCGGGCGGAGTGTTTCCGCCCGCCCCAGCAGGCGAGGGCGCGGAAATAACACGGGGACTGATGTCATAGAGCTCGGTCGAATTAGAGCGGGCCGATACCCACTTAAGTGTGGGCTGTGCGACAGACAGCTTACATTACAATCTCAGGTTTTGTATAGGGTCGGCTACTTACTTATTACTTCCGAAATCATATACATAGAAAGTGGTCTAAAGCACATTCACACAAGACCATTCACTATATGCCAAATAATAAAAAATTAAATATTAAGATTGTAATTTTAATGGTGATTAAATAACGCACATCTGTATCCACGGTTACGCTGAACGGTAGTACCAAGCCAAAAGCATCACCGTCACTGTGCAAAACTTTTAGTATGGGAGCCCAATACTGAAATAGCGAATACAAACTGTTTCGTAAAAAAAAAACGTATGTACACTCAACAAAATGTATTCCAATTTTTTGCGTGATTTCAGTGTTAGTTACTTAGTTGGTAAAATGAGCTCCTTTCTGCATAGTGCCACAGTTCCGCGTCACCCAGTTTATTTCATCAGGTTGCTCCATTACGAAAGGAATGTGTGCATTAAATTTCTTGTTACTTTTGTGTCGTCGTCAGCCATACTCCGTCGATTCATGGACGAAGGCATCCCCCTTAGTAGAGAGGTGTCGCCATAATCCCCACGCTTAGCAGGCGGCTTGAGGATCGCAGAATGCTCACCAAGAGGGCGCTGCTGCCCGTCCTCCGGTGGTACTGGTTGCAGTTTAAGGAAATTCTCCGGTTAATACTTTTGTGTAAAGTGGTCGAAATCGTTGCGCTGGTTTCGTCTCGTCTTTGTCACGTTTCCTCTGCCTTTCTGATACCTACCTACCATGGGCGCCGGCAGCAGAGTGCAAGGGGGTGAATTTGCACCACTTTCAGGAAAAAATATATAGAAAAAAAGCTTCTTATTAATTTAAGTTACTGTTTATCTCAAAACTAAAGGCGTCGAGGTTGCTGTTCAAATTTCGTCTACAGAGGTTAAGTTAAGGTATGTTTTCGATAAGCGAAATATTTATTTATGCACCTCCCAGAAAGTAATCCTGGCGGCGGCCCATGCTACCTACCTCTCTGACGAGTGCTTTACAAACGTGCAGTTCTAATAGAGACATGCGTCTATCAATTGCCGCTCTCGCCGAGTATACTGTTTGTGGATACGGTGGCACGAGTTAACAGAGTAGAAGGATGGTCATTTAGTGGAAGGTAGACCACCCACTCCCCGCCCGGCCCATGTCTGCACAGTCTGATTAAACGGTCCACCGTCTCGGGCCTTGTTTACTCCTGTGCTCTCCCGTCGATACTTCTTCAGTACAAAAAGTGCGCCCGGACGTACTTTTTAAAATATTTTTAATCCACGATGGGATAGTGTGATATTTATACAGAGACTGCTTTACAGCTCAGTTGGTAGCATGTGTGCCTTCAGAGCTGTAGGGATTGATTCCCTCCCCACCCAGGACAAAGATGTATGTGTTTGTTCTATGTCTAGGTATAGTATTTATCATAAGTATGTATGTACAAAAAATAAAAATTTATTATATGTATTGTATTCTATAAGCTATCTGGTTTTCATTATACAAACTTTGCTTAGTTTGGGGGTAGATGGCGCTGTGTGAATAATGTCGACTATAATTTATTAATATATTTATTTAAAATCTGGTTTACTTTTACCACAGAAAACGTAACCGTCCTTTTTTTTACTTATATGAAAATTACAAAACTGTTACTGGTACTGTTGTGAAATAAACTGTTATCGTTTCATGATTACATTAGAATTTACTTATATTATTTTTTATGATCTTTGGGTGCCTGAAGACGGAACCCCCAGGAAGGCACCGAAAGTGATATCAGGATGATCTCAATGTGTTTCGTCGGAACTGGTTCCAGCTGCGGCACTGGACTGTGATAAATTGAAGGAAATGGGGAAGACTATGCCCAGCAGTGGAATTATTAAGTTCAGTAAATTATGCTCGATATACTCCCTTCATCCACATTCATAACTGGAAAATCATAACCAGCTACGAAAAAACTAGTCCTCTTCCGTGTTTCATAACTAGTGAATAGTTATTAAACAGGATTTATTTTACCATTTTCGTATTTTTTCTTAACCAAATAACTATAACAGATTTACTTTTATACTTAAATATACTGTCATAAACCGTCACGAAATGTATTTTTAATTATAATGTATTATTTAATTTTTCTATATCTTTATGGATTTGTCGAGGAGAGTTAAAGAATACACGTGACCAAAAAGTCTGGCCTTAATTTGGGGCAGAAAATTATCCTTCCTTTCAAGCGGGGCAATGTGGCCAGCATTTTGGGCAAATTACCCGAAATTAGAGATCGTTTAAACTATCTATAGGTTTGCTATACCTACAGATACTTTATACAATCTCTCTTAAATATATTATTTTATTATAGTTTCGTTATTTAAGTACTTTAATTAGTCTATATTTCTTTTATAACTCTCTTTATATGTAGGTATGTAAATAACAATATTACAGAAAAACTATTATATTATTGTGAAATGAGCTCCCGATATTTCGGCGCAATTGATTACAGAACTTAGGTTTTTTTAATACTTGTTAGAAATTGACTAGAAAAATTACAATACAATACAATTAATTTTGTTATTGATAACACCGGAGCTTACTTTTAGGCTTATGACAGCCTTATAGCTCAGTTGGTAGCATGTCTGCCTTGAGAGCTGTAGGGCGTGGGTTCGATTCCCACCCAGGACAAACATTTATGTGACGAACATAGATGTTTGTTCTGTGTCTGTGTGTTGTAGTATTATAAGAATGCATAAAAAATAATTATAAGTATGTATCAGTTATCTGGTTCTTATAATACAATCATTACTTGGGATGAAGCCTAAAGGCGCTGTGTCAAAAAAAAACTATACGTCTGCGAAAAAAAAAGATAGTGGGCATTTCACACAGCGCAACACTTAAATACTTTTTTGTAAATACATCATCATCAGCCCGGAGACGTCCACTGCTGAACGAAGGCCAGTACGGCCAGTAGTAAGGGCTCCCCCTTAGACCGCCACACTGTACGACAACCTGCCATTTGCATCCACCGGTTGCCCGCGACTTTTACAATGTCGTCGGTCCACAACGACAAACAAACCGTAGGTGTGTAAATACATACCTACTTATAATACAATAAAATTGATAATACATTTTTAAATATCTTAATTCGATTTAAACAAATGTCTAGTAATGAGCATTCTATATTCGAAAAAGATACTTATTGTGAAACCGTGAATAAGCATACATTTTATGTAAAATTGAGTTACTTCTTATGAATTGAAAGAGTGTGAACATGAACAAATACGTTAATGTTCACACTCGGTCCTAGTCGGGAGAACGTTAGACTTGCAGTCGTGAGGTCGCGGGTACAAACCCCCAGGCTCGTACCAATGAGCTCTTTGGAGTTTATGTACGGATACTCATACCCCTGCCTTTTCGGTGAAGGAAAACATTGTGAGGAAACCTGCGTACGTCCGAAAAAGAAATTCAATGGCGTATGTATCGAGGGTAGGCCTAAGTCCAGCAGTGGACTATTAAAAGCCTGACTATGTATGAAGATTAACAAATGAGCGGCTGTACAGAGGAGCCATAATTATAGTGAAGTGACCTCAGACCACAGCTTCAAACTCCTTGTGTAAAAGGTTTTACAGATCAAATGCATCAGCTACCGAGAAAGCTGCGGTATCGAGCTTGGCCGCGAAACCGCGCGTCCGCCCGAACGGATATTTTTGCGTAAAATTTGTAATAGCTAGAAACGGTAATTTACTGTATTCTTTTCGAGCTCTAAGGTTGCACCGTTTTTATTGCATTGAACATAGATTATTGTATGTGATTAGGTCATTGCAGTGTCGAATCAAATTAGAATAATCGCCAAGCAGCGAGTGCTCTACTTGCAGAACCAGACTTCCGTCGTACTTGATAAATATAAATTAATATTAAGATTAGAAGATTGCTATAAGATTAGAAAACTATGAATAGAACCAACTCAGTCTACATGTCTTGTGCCCAACCCATATTTTTTGTAGTTTTGGCGGGAACACGGAAAAATCATGTCGTTGCATTCTATTATTTTCTTAAACCTGTGTTTTTCGCGAATTAATGATTAAAAATGGTGGTGTTTTATTCGTTGAGTGTTAAATTACATGCACAAGTGTGGGCAAGTGATATAATGTGGTGAAACATGTCTTTACGTGTTGTTTTCAAAACTCCGTAGAAGCTCATAGTAATAAGTCGCCACAACTTTTTCTAGGGCATGACTTGGACTCGATTATGACTAATTTCGTGTGACTAACTATGATTGCATGACATATTTGACTTGATTATGCTATTAAAACTTGAAAGTTCATAAACTTGACACTGGCAGAATACACAATGTGCGATACCAATTACTAAGAAAAAGAAACATATTTTTCTTGGACGTGGATAGGCTTCTCTCAAAATAATATTATAATGCCAGAAATCAATCCATCAGTCATGCCATAGGACCTCTTTTCGCACCTTTCTTAATCCAAACGCACTAATTTAACTTATAAAGGAATATAATGGGCGATTTTCTGACAGCCAATAAAAAAAATATATAGTTCATAAAAATCCGTTCGATGGCAATGAAGAGACATGGCCTTGAAGAGTGTCTCTATCTTTGTCTATGGTTCTAAAGATTTTGAACGAATGAAGCAAAGTACAAAGGTCAAAATATAAAAAGTAACCTTATTCATTTAAATCAGATCTGTCGTGCGTTTTTTGTGGTTATTGTTTGTCTAACAAAGTACTTGCCCATAGTATTTCTTAAGTTTTCGTTATTCCAAGCAAATGAATAAGTGCGGCTTGCCAATTTATTAATTTATTACTATCAATAAAAATAACAATAACTATCAACAAAAAATAATAACAATAACGTAACATTAACAATTTATCAGAATTTCAACAAAATCATACAAGAAAACTTGGAAAAGCACTTCACCAACGAACGCGAACTGTGAAGTGAAGCAGTGAAGGTGAGTGAACAGCTTTTTCACAAGAAAAATGCGAAAAAATATGGACCATATCTCGCCAGCGCCGTCTATCCTTTGGCTGTAGAACTACGTTTTGACAGCTGTCAGAAAACTTCCCATTATCAAAAATGATACTCTAAGTAATTTTATACTTCTTTTTACCTCGTCAACTCTGAAATACTTATACGTACATCAACGAAGGTCAGATGCATTCTGCACATTATTCTGCTTTCTATGGTTTCGCACTAAAACTTGCCCATGACACGACACCAGTGTAAAGCCTGTTCGTCACTATGTCGCAGCCGAATTGTATAATTTGCCGTATTACATAATGGCTAGCCGTTTTGTAATACGGCGGATCAACGTTTAGCCGGATTGTCATTGTTATACATTCTACAATACGGCGCGACGGCGGCCCACGTATGCATTGTTATTAAGTTGCCTACACTGCAAAATGATTATTATCAAAATAGCTAAGTATTCAGTAAAAAAAAATTATGATAATTAAGGGCACTTGGTAAGTTACTAAAAGCAAACAAAAAGTTTTTAGAAAATTAAAAGTCACACTTATGTTGTCAAAGCACCGCCACCAGTGTCGAAAAATTCGTACTTAAGATTGCCAAAGCGGCGGATTACGACCCGTTCAATTACATTATGGCTAGTGTTGTAGATCGCGAAGTAGTAATACGCCGCTTTATAAACGGTTCAGCTCTTTAGAATGGCTAGCCATTATGCAATACGGCTTAAGTATACCAGTGCACTACTAGTATACCAATAACTAGTATACCTAAATAATAATGTATCCATAATTACATACCTACCAAAATTGTAATATCCTAAGGTTTTTGTTTATGTTAATGTAATATTAGCTGTAGTTTCTTCATTTGGAAATAAAGAAATTACGAAAAAAATTAAATAATTATTATACTAGTGCACAGCCCACGCAATTTTTGAAAATATTCAATAATTGCGTGGACTGTGCAGGCACATTTACTGCCCAAATTGGCTGTATTAGCCATATTCGAGCACACCAGCCAAGCTCCATACCTATTTGAGCCGCAGGAGTAGTCGCTCTAGCCGAAACCGGCATGGATGATATTATTATTATTATTCTAAAATTTTACTGTGACATCTATATGACAATTAAGTTTATAAACACTGGCGTCTTAAAATTTAGTACAGGCTTATATTAGATGAATTAATGTATAATATTATATGTAAATATTCGCTGAACCATCGTTTATTAAAAATACGAGTATCTTTTAGAAATGGACCTGTGTTGGAAGGATGCAGTTTTAAAGTAAAGAAATTTTTATCGAGTGGTTCGTAAAACACTTTAAGAAGGAGTTTGTTCAATAATTTACATTACCTACGTACTGCAAATTTTGGGAACGCTGAATATTTCAATTCTTATTATTTCCTGTAATTTCACTAAAAATTTATGCACAATACTACTTGGCGCTTAAATCACTGTGAAAATTATGTATGATACATATGACTTAACGTTAACATGATAAATCTGCAGTCTAGCCCGGATTATATTCGGCAATAATTATACTGTTCAAAGCAATCACGTTTGTTCATTACAAAGCCAGCGAAGCCAATTATGTTTAAGTATTCTTTTCGATCCCGTTCTCGATTGCGTTAATTGTACTTGGGCCGATTGAAATGTAATGAGGGCAGTAGAGCGACCTCGGGAAACCTGGGACTGCTCCATTTTGTAATCAGCATTAACCGAAATGTGTTCCGCAAATCATCGTTGCAACAATGCCCACATTGTTTAAATCGTAAGAGTCGCGTGAACCTGGTGACCTAATCACGAATATAACACCAGTGCTAAATAGCTGCATGTAATTCCGAAAATCAATATTTTTTTCGTATTTCCTGAGAGATGTTATTTAGGTATTTTCAAGGTCAGAGTTTTTATTCTTTGTATTTTTTTTTCTCTTAAGTTTAAAGTGATAGCCATAAACATTTAAAATCTGATATTATAAAAACCTAAACCTAAAAGCTGCCGGTGGTATGGGCTGCAAAGTGAGGAGCCTCCTAACAATGCGTGCCGTGTCAACTGCGTTTTAGATTTGATACTTGTACCAACCGTCTAGCAAGAGCCTCAGTCGAGACGTCGGTAGAGGTAGTAGTAGATAGAAGTTTTTGAGATATTATTAGGCATGATTATAGGACATTAAATCCTGATTTTCACCGCTGTAGCTCTGAAGCTTTCGTTTCTAGAGCGATTAGAAGAAAACCCTAAATAACCAGGTTAATGAGAGCCGCGCACTCTTAATCTTTACAATAGGGGAGCTCTAAACAATTTGGAAAATATGATGTTTGCTCGAAAATTGTTTTTTTCTATCTAATCTAGCTTACATTATAGAGCGGTAAATTTTTGAGATATTATAGGAAATGATACTGGGACCTTAATTCCAAGTTTACACCAAAATCGCTTTGCGACCATCGTTTCTAGAGCGCTTAGAAAAAGCTGAACAAAACCAGCGTAATATGAACCACGCGCACGATATTATAAGCACCAACGTGGGGCTCTCTAAGTTATTCCATGACTAATCATTATACACGGTTTTTTTTCAGATATTCTCAGTAACTATAGTAGGTTAATACGTTAATCAAAGGATCTCGCGTAGTTACAAATTGTAGCAAAAAAATTAGTGGTTGATAAACCTTTAGCAAGATCTACTAAGTCGTATCGATTTTAAATTTTATTGATATTGCCACGTATGTTTTTAATTTTTTACCGACTTCAAAAAAGGCGGTTATCAATTTGACTGTATGTTTTTATTGTATGTTACGCGATTACTCCGCCGATTATGAAATTGATTTTGATGATTATTTTTTTGTTTGGTAGGTCGTACTTCAGAGGTGGTATCATATAAATTTTATCGAAATCAGTTCAGTAGTTTGGATTTTAAATCAAAATAACTGCATAAGTGTATTTTTCTCTATATTTCAGAGACCTTACTAGTTAGAGGTATATAAATAGCTACATGGAGTTTTGTAAGCATGAAATATATTGCATAAAAAGAAATCAAGACTGTAGAAATTAATGTGAAATTTAAAATTTGTTGACTACACTACAAGACGAAAGTCTTAAGTCCGTTCTACCCGTTATGACCTACGGTGCTGAAACGTGAACACTCGCAGTTGGATCGTCCACAAGTTTAAAGTCGCTCAGCGAGTTGTGGGAACAGCTTGGTGTTTCTGGGATCGTATCCGGAACGAAGTAATTCAAACCAGAGAACTAAAGCTACCGATAATATAGCTCAGCGTATTAGTAAGCTGAAGTGGCAGTAGGCTGGTCATATCGGTCGTATAGTCGATAACCACCAACATTATATTGGGTTATTACCTATTATTGTTAACTAGCCACATTTTCAACCGATTTCAAAAACAGGAGGTTCTCAATTCGACTGTATGTATTTTTTTTTGTATGTATGTGACGTGATTACTCCGCCAATTATGAACGGATTTTGATGATTCTTTTTTTGTTTGGTATGTAATACTTCAGAGGTCCCATATAAGTTTTATCGAAATCGGTTCAGTAGTTTGGTTTTTAAATCAAAGTTACTAGAAAATATGAAGATGTCATCCAGGTATTCGATGTTGAAGTCGGTTGTATTTTTTTTAAAAGCGTATTATTGTAAATTCCATACAGTTTTATTCTTACTTTTGCACGTAATTTTTCATGGTATTGTTCCAAATAAACAGATTATTTATATATAGATATACATAGTATTTATTTATTTACATTTAATACATTGGGGTATAAAATATAATTAAAACAACTAAAGATCAAATAGGGAACGATATACAAAACGAAATTATATACAAAACAAAATATAATTATATTACAATAATATTTTATAAATTACAAAATATTTATTGTTGGAATATTATTAGTAAAATCTACATATGTGTCTGGACATAAAAAAATAATATATAAAAAATATATTGTAGCCATATGCGTAATTTCATTAAATTTGCAGACGAGAAAATATGTTGAAAGTTATCTTACCACAACTATTAAAAATATTTGTAAGTTCTTCACAGATAAAGGTTTTTGTTAATTCGTCACAAGTCTAATGATCACTAACATGTTTCGTATTAATTACACGTTTTTTAAACTACTATCCTCTGATCCAGCTTATCTTTATGTTCTGTGCCGGGTATCATAAATTAAGATTTAAATAAAAGATGTCTTGTAAACAACAAACCTTTTGCTAAAAGCGGTAATAAATAGTGTCCCATTTTTTATCGTATTTTTTTCGCCGTTTGTGTTACTTTTGTGTCTATTCTTGTCCTCTTTGATTTTTATTACCTACTATTGCGGACTGTATCTTGAAGATGTAAGTTTTATTTGCTGATAAAATGTATTTGTCTCAGTATTTATTAACTTAACGATATTTCTATATTATTGAGGCCATTCTCACTGAGTCACAATCTCTAAGTGAAAACAGTCAAAAAACGTCCGATTTCCGTTGTACATACCTATAGAGACGTGCATAATATAGATCACAATTGTTTGAATTTAGACGTTATGTCGCTTGTATAGTGTTCAGTGTATGCTTGAGCGCTTGTGTATTATCGTAGTTTAAGTCTTTCAAAAAGTCGGCACAATGCATAGCGTGCGCCGAGTTTTGGCGCGGACATTTATTTTGCACGTTTGTTACTCTATAGATATTAAATTGAGGCCGATTTTCCTCGCTTATTGTAATAGGAATAAAACTACAATAAGTTATCATTGGCTTATTATTGACACTTTCCTTGTTCCCGAGATACATTCTAAGCCTGTTTAAGGTCAGAGTGAACAGGCATGTCAGAGGCACGCGTGCATCTCTTCGACCTCATTGTTGCTGGCTAAAAGGTGAGTGGGTGGCAGATCGTGAACTAGTTGTGGATTTTTATTTATTGACGGGTGAGCAAAGTCAACGTTTTAAGGTTCCTTACCCAAAGGGACGTCTATTATTTAGTCTACATCATTTGTCTGTCTGTCTATCCTACCTATTCTGAACCGTAATTATTTAAACTAAGCTATCGTGGCACGCATGCTAGGTTACTGGACCTGCTGGTGAACCTGTGGTCAAGGCTTGTCAAACATGTAAAACAGAATTACATAATTTTATAAATATGCAGGTATCGGATTTACATTCAAATATTGTCACAATTATTCTGGCAAACAAAATTTGTTTAATATATTTTACCATTTCCATAGATCTATGTAAATTAAATCGATCCTATTTACGTGTATTATGTAAACAATGTTGTGTTCGAGTGTAATTAGAAAAGTCTTGTATTTCTACGGCTGTGTTCAATGACACACACGCATTAATATGTATGAGAATCACACATTTAACATTAGCAATGAATGTAGGCCACAGGTCACCAAAATGCAGAACGTTGCTTACTGTATGGATATTGGGACCTTGTTTTTAACCGACTTCAAAAAAAGTTCTCACTTCGGTTGTATTTAAAAAATTATATTAAAATCAAAGGTTCCCTTGTTAATGAACTTTTTTATTTATTTGAATGGATATACTTTCAGTTTGGTCCCATAGAAATTTCATCAAAATCTGTTCAATAGTTTGGTTTTAAAATCAAAATTTCTAAAATAAATATGTCATCCATGTAAACGAAATTGCATATTTTGCTTTGAAGTCGATAGATATTTTTTGAAATAGCTTGTATATGTGAAATCTAGCAATTCTTGTTTAATTCAACTAAGTAATTCTTACTACTTTGAAGAGTGTTCGTTCAATGAGGCAATGCCAAGATTCTGATTCAGATTTTTAATCACAAAAAAAAAACAACTAATTACCATGAATTATTTTTGTAGTGTAGGACTTTACTGCGGAGTCCATCTTTAAAATTACCACACCTTTGCCAGTTATTCAACCGCCAAGCAGTAGTGTGCAACCATTACTGTTCCGGTTTGAATGGCAATGTTACCAGAGAAATTACTGGATATGAAGAGATTTAACATCTAATATCTAGGGTGACGAGCGCAGTGCAGTGCGGCGCAGGATTGTGTTTGCAAGTTCACAATTCTGGCACTGCTACTGTTAGTGGCAGGCGTGACGCTTACCACCAGGCGAAAGTCTTGCTCGTCTCGTCACTTGACAGAATAAAAAAATAAATAAAATGTATTTGTCAATTATATCAATAAAAATAAAATGTTTACATAGTATGTAATATAATTAATGTCATTAAATATCATGAATTAAAAAAGCAACGAGTCCGTCGTAGATAGCAATTCAATTTGAAGTAGATCTCACAGTACTATACTATTATATGGTATCTCATCAGCCAGGAGACGTCCACTGCTGTACGAAGGCCTCCCCCTTAATATGGAGGGGTTGCCATAATCCCCAAGCTTGGCAGGCGGCTTGGGGTTCGCAGAATGCTCACCTTCGTCCTTCGATGGTTCTGGATGCAGTTTTAGGACAACCCAATGCCCTGTTTTCCTGTACCTGGACCTGGGGATTTTTCTAGTATAAAAAATTTGCTCAAAGAACTTTTATGCGACTTCTTTTTTTAGCACTAACTGGTCGCAGGCATCCTTTCTTATGCCGGTGCTGGCACTGGAGGTAAGCTTTGTATCACCTCGGGCAACAACTCCGGCACTGGAAGCACCGCCTTATATTCATAGTGTGTATTTAATGCTTTGCTTGGTTAGATTTTGCATCGCGTGTAATACAGTATTGACACTTCGTCTAACGCGATACTTGATTGTTTTGACTAATACATGTCATACCACTCTATAATATGCGGTTCATTCTCACTTACATCGTTGAAATAGAGTTCATTATGGAGTATGACACCCGGCTTGGTAACGTAGCAGTATAACTTTGTGCATGAAAATCCCGATACTCACAAAAGAGTGCAGCTAGTCTTACTCCCAACATCAATATGAGATAATAAAAGGCTCTGTCCTTGTCCTGACTGACCGACTGACTGACTGACAGACAACGCACAGCCCTAACCGCTGGTCATACAGACTTGAAATTTGGAGGGTGTATTTGTCTCGATGCGGAGGGGTGTACTAAGAAAGGATTTTTCGAAATTCGGGGGGGAAGTTTGTATGAAAGTCCTTTGTTTTAGGACTTTTAGTCACAAAAATTTGGATTTGGATAGTTCATTTAAAATAAAAAATGATGTTTTCAATTTTTTTTGTTGACACGGACGATTTAAGGGGGGGGAGGGGGGGGGGCAATGTTGTATGGAAAGTCCTTTGTTTTTGAAGTTATAGTGATGAAAACTGATATTTGGGTAGTACATTCAAAGGGGGGAAGTAGGGGGGGGGGCGAAGTTGGTAGATTCGGTAGAGTTGGTAGAGTCGGTCGAGTCGGTAGAGTCGGTAGACTCGGAGAAGTCGGTAGAGTCGGTAGAGTTGGTAGTGTTTGCTCGGAATGATTTAAGGTGAGAATTTTGAGAGCGGTCCGAATTTCTTCCGCACGCGGACGAAGTCGCGGGGGACCTCTAGTATGAGATAAAGGAGTTGAGGGGAAATATACTCATACCGTTTATGCTGATGTGTTAAAAAAAATATTCATATAACGTTGTTTTTCATCTAAGTAAGCTCCTTGGGAATGGCTAATTTGATATGGAAATATTTATAATTTGATGACGTGTAAAGCTGCGCGTCCACTGCGTCGGCATTGAAGCAGACGGTGCGGACGGATTTGTTGCTTTGTAATGATTTCTATGGGACTGCTTGCACTGAATCAGTAAATCCTTGCCAGTACCGGTAATTCTTCTGGTAACGTCATCCGCGGCGAACGCGCCATTCGGAAGATACCGCTATTTCTGCCGATGACGTCTTTCGCAGCAAACGCGCCATTGTCATTGGATGTCGATAATTCCGATGCAAAATCCGAATGCTTCGGACACACCCTATCGGCATTTTACAAATGCCCACGCTCCCTACGCTCCGTTCGGGCCGATTCTGACGCAGTGAACGCGCAGTTTAAATAATATGATCCCTTGCCAAAAGTTCTTGCCAATAATTATTGTCAAACATAATTATACAGGAGTCTCAGGCGGGTAACAATACTTATGGATGTTGATCAACTCATCAAAGTGAACCGCTTTTACCTCCTTATATTATTAACTAGCAGTGCACCATGGTTTCACCCACGATTCCTGGAATAAAAAGTAGCCTATGTGTTATTCAAAGGTTTAAGCTTCCTATAGCAGGCATTTTTCCGTGATTGAGTAACAAACATCCATACATGCAAATTTTGACATTTATATCATTAGGAAACAATGGCAGGACTGTTTAAGTTATCTGTCTTTTGGTTTTATATGCACTATTATCCATCATCATCATCATCGCCAACTACGTAATCCAATCAACTAAGGCTAATCCATGTTCATTAATGAAGGGTTAGAAGTCAAAACACCATATTTTTAAGGGATCGCTTTGTTTTGCATATTGTTTTAATTCGTTTGGCATATTGTGTGTGGCATAATTTTTCATGTCATAATAATAAACTTTCGTATGAATGTTTGGCTTACTGTATACCAAGGTATCATTATATCTTCGGCTATTTTCTTCCGGACTATATATTTTGAGACGCATAAAAATATTTGACATATTTTTTGTTTATCTAATAGTTATTTGACTTTTGTGATGTCACTAATTACCAACAACGTCAACAACTCAACTCAAATTGGATATTACACTTAGACAGTAGGTTATAGAGAGGCGGGGGTGGCCACAAGGGCCGCGAGCTGCGAGCATGTAATTTATTGTACACCTGAAAGTTATTTCACCTAACGTGAACAATACATTTTCAAAATTTCCCTTTTCTACAAGTGCATCTGGCTCGTGATTTCGTATCGTGGTTAATATTCGAATGAATATTACATACTTGCTATGGCAATGAACATTATGACTATGTCGTTATGCGTTATAACTTTATTCTATAGAAAAATATGCCTGGTTATTATTATGGTGTAGGTCGTTATGGGAAAAAATATGGTTAAACATTTATGCGTCGTTATTATTATGCTTACTCTTCATTAAGACAGGTAAAATTATGCCAAATATAATATTACATATAATTGATGATTGATGTGAACCAATATAGTGATCATATTTCTAAATTTGAGTTGTTTTTTTTGGTTCCTTAGAAAAGTTTTGTTCTTAAAGTTATTTACATTCATGGGTATATCAACATAGTATAATAAGTACTAGAGGTCGCCCGCGACTTCGTCCGCGTACGGAAGAAATTCGGCCCGCTCCCAAAATTCACCACTTTAAATCATCCCAATTTTTTTTAGCTGTTGGGCTGTGCGTTGTCTGTCAGTCAGGACAGAGCCTTTTATATATATTGAATGATTGCTAGATTAAAAACTGTTTGAAATATGGTCAGAATCGCCAAAACAGATTCTACTGAAGCCAATAAACGAATAATACGCTTTAAAAAAAAATACAACCGACTTTAACTTCGAATACCTGAATGACATATTCATATTTTCTAGTAATTTCGATTTAAAAACTAAACTACTGAACCGATTTTGGTAAAATATACATGGAACCATCTCTGAAGTATTACCTACCAAACAAAAAATAATCATCAAAATCAGTTCATAATTGGCGGAGTAATCGCGTAAAATACATACAAAAAAAATACATACAGTCGAATTGAGAACCTCCTTATTTGAAGGCGCTTGAAAATAGATTTTTATATACTTAAAATACCGTGGTTGCACAGTGCACTGCCGTGTGCATAGAATTGTGTCTTACAACAGGTAGTTCATTGAGCTATATGGCTCCAATCAGTCAGTCCCCAATCTTACCTATCGGAAACTCGGTCTGTGTTTCCCGAGACCTTCAGTTTACTGAACTCGATTTATTATCAAAAAACGTATCTTTGAAGAGCCAATTAAATTTAAAAAAGTAAAGGTAACATAATAAGCGCCGCAGTGAACTTGGCCCTTTGTATTGCAACGTTGGTCCTTTGCTAAAGGTGGAAAGAGGAACGGGGAGGGTCACAGATACTGGTTAGTTGTGTAGGCGCAGGCAGCGTTTTACGTGGCTTACGTGTTGTTGAAGCTTTAGAAAGGAAATAAAGTAAAGGGTTGTTATTTTATGCTGTTGACGTAATTTTTAAAGAATAGGTTGTTGAATCTACTGAGATTGACTTGCGATGTCTCATGCTCCTGGTAGTACCATGCTAGTATTTTTGGGCCTTGTTCTTCATAAAAATGCATAGTGCTTAATTTCCTTCTATCTGAGTTAGATCTGAGTGAATATCTTCTAGGTTCAATCACTAACCAACTCGCTTTTCGCTTACCAACGGGTGAGTTGGTGGCCAAAGGCTGACTAATCCGTGATAAAACATGTTTGTAGGTATGAGTGTCTGCATACCTGTATGTTACGCGTACTTATATAAATATAACACTTGAATTGATATCGATAATTGAGGTGATAATAGATTTGTGGTAGCTCAGTCATGGTCATTAGGTAGGTGACACCATCATAAATAAAATACAGCGTCTAACTGACATACGAGTAAACCAGGTGGGAGATGAAAAATTGGCTGCACCCACCTGTGTCCTGGTATTATTGAATAGCAATTTTATTTGAAATGAAGTTTTGAAACGAATTTGGATGCATCATTTTGAACAGGCATAAAATAAAAAATAAAATAAAAAAATCGCATGTCTGCGAAATATGATCTCGTTGTCGAGTTTTTTTTACCGTTGAATGCAATACAGTGAGGTGATAAGTAGATATCGGATTATATTCTCTAACAAAAGGCCAAAACATACTAGCAAAAAAATTTAAAAATATCATATTTTTTATTTATTTAATAAAAATAAATTACATTTCTTTCTTTCTTTCTTTCAAATATCGTCGCTTTGGTGGTGAAAAGAACTAAGTGCAAAACAATAATTAACACTGACGCCAGTTAAATTACATTATTTTTATATTTTAACTAATTAACAAGACTCTCATATTTTGCTAATGCGACACCAATCTTATTAAATGTAACATACGGTTTGGAAATTATTGTTTTTTTTTGTATAACCGCAATTAATTGCTCTATATCTCGAAACTTGTAATGTGTGGGTTGACTCGCTTCACCACCAAAGCGACTATATGCTTTTAAAAAGTCTCAAATATGCACTATAAAAATATTCAAACTAATATGTACTTGAAAAAATATTACATGTTTTCATACTCGAAAAGTCAATCGCAGTATGTCATTTAACGAATAAATTAATACTACAATGGCGCATAATTCTTGTGACAAGACACTATACCGTATTTTTCTATATTTTGTTCAAACTTATGGCGTTTGTCTCTACGAATTAATAATTGTAAATGACTTCTCTTCGTTAGCCGACGACGTCATGTCACTGGACAGAACTTATTTGGCGTCATGTCTGGAGATAATTATCTCTTGTGGCAGTTTCCTCACGAGTGTTACCGAAATAAGCACTATTGGCAAGAAAGTATTAAATCACGCTGAAAATATCGAGTTTTATGCATTTGAAACATGCAATTACATATAATCCGATGTCTAGTGATAAGGTATGATGACCGATTATCTGAGCGTATCTTATTGTTTTAATTAATAAAACGAAAGAGAAAAAAAAAAACATTTACAAGAAGGCCGCAATAACTAATGGATAATAAGTATACAATTTTTCATGAAACACTGTTTTAAACTATCACGGTTGTTTACTAAAGTTATATTATTATTAACGGGATATTTACCGTGATTATGTTGTATAATGAGCTCCCGATATCACGGTACATATCCCGTTAATAATAATAGAACTTTAATTTTTCATGAGCCTGAAGTATTCAGCAAGACAATGCATATTTTTTAAGACTCTAGGTTAAAAAATCTTTGTTTATCTATATCAGTGAGCGAATAAAGTCTATTATCCGTTCATCGACTTGATCTTCTCATTTATTATTCTTATTTCTTCCAAAGATAGACAGACAAAGAACTCTGTTTATAGCTAATGATTCTTAGGTGTGTATTTTAACACAAAGCCAGGCCCACGAAAAGGTGCGTGTAAAAACTATTCAACACGATATAATAAGGACTCCGACTGCTGCAGGGTTTGGTCAAGATTCTCTCTGGTGGCGCCTATTTTTTGTCCAAATTTTTTGGTCTCATGTTAAACCGTGAGTTGCCATAGCAATAAAATGGCAACATTAAGAAATTTAACAGCCACTTTCGGCAGGATTGGCCTTATAAGCGTAGGTTTTAGTGTAGGTAGGTTTATACGTATCCCTTACCCAGCTCGGTAGTCGGGAAGTTTTGATAATTTGACGTTGTTTCTCGACGATGTGTTACTTAAGTATTTTTGCTTCTAACGCTGATGAGAACAAATACAAACAGTTTTACGTAGATATGTTTTTAGTAAACTATATAGATGACCTGACAGACGTTATTAGTCATACGGAAAATAGTAGATTGTTTACCAAGAGAGCAAACAACTACTTTTAAGGCGAGAGTGTTTCTTTGAATCCAGAGCAGAGCGAAGGATTCTAGAGTAGAATCCTGAGCGCAGTGAGGGATTCAAAGTACTTGAGCTTAAAATAGTGTTGATCCCGAGGTGGATAATCTACTTTTTATCAGCCTCTAGGATAAAATAAGTAAGTGCAACTTATGAATAAGAATAGTACTTCCGTATATATCATTCTCACTAATGACAATAAATGGAATTGAACAAAACTAACCACCGTACAACAGTAAGCACCTTGAATCTCCATTATAACTAATTGTGCTAAATCCGAAAACGAAGTAAATTTCATACAAGTAGGGCTCTTGAAAATTCAGTCATTCCATTATAATTAAGGCAATAATAATTCGGTAAGGATGGCGGGTATCGAAATAAATCAAAACTCAGTTCACATAAAATTCGAAACAAAAATATACAATAAAATAAAATTAGGGCAACAAGTCAAACTTTTGGTTTGACTTACTTTACTGTGTCACGCAACTCAAAATGACAACGAAACATAATGTAACACGAAAATAGGTAGCTCTATCACAAGGGCAAACAATTGTACGTTTTGGATAATTGAATTGAGTGTATCTCAGACTTATAACTATGAAAAATTAAGGAGATATTATTTTAAAAAACTTAAGATGTAAGTACTCCTATTGACTTTAGATTAAAAAGACCGAAACATCCTGCGACTATTATGAATGGACCATCTTTTACCTTTAAAGAAAATTTGATACCTCTAACGACTAACCACAAAGTACCGGTTAAAGATTAGCTCCATCAATTTAAGATAAGTCGACTCCTACCGGTCTCCTGTGTGGCCTTACGAATGAATGAAAATGTATTTCTGTGTTATAAGTGTATGATACTAAAACGTACACTGCCCACATTAAAACTATATCTATTTCGGGTTTGACTTGTATAAGAGCCGTTCAGACTCGCATGAATTTTTAAAATCATTATGACGATTTCCTTTTAGCCTAGGCAAACTCCCCTCGAAAATGGCTGTTTTACATAAAATTCAGTACTGAAATTGCGGAAACTTATTTATGAACATGTCGACGACAAAAATCTAGACTTCGCAGATTTTTTTTCATCTGAATTATTGTAATGACTGAAAATTTACACTTTAAAACTAGACTGAAACAATTGCAATTTGACACACGTTTAAATTATTATAGATAATGATATTCGTACTTATTATGAAAAAGAAAAGAGAGTGATATAGGTAATTTTTTTCAGAAATCAGCAAGTCAGACGTACATGATTGGTATTTGAAAAACAAACAGTTCTTAATTTTTTTTCATAGAAATTTCTATTATAGTTATATTGATTGCAAAATCACGTAGATCCTTTGCTGCGAAAAATACCGACAATTAACCTTTTGAATTTATAATATTAATAAAAAAGTTAAGATAGTAATACCGGAACACCTTATGAGGATAGCCTATCCCAAAAACAATTTAGCAAAATAAAAGTTTTAAAAACAACGAAAAAGCTTTTGAGAGTTTCAGACCTTAGTAAAATGTATCAACATTAAGCAAATGAAAAGTCTTTCGATTTAGTTGATGCATAATCAATAAAAAATGAAGAGAATTTAACGACGAATCTTGATTAGAGTACCTCAACTGAACGCTAGTGGCTGTTCTCCATTAGAGAAAGAGGTGTCACGATTCTCTGCACGATGCTTATTATTTATTCGTACTCTCGTAGGTGCATGCGCCGGGATCTTACAGACCATAGTATGCTTCAGTGCAGAATATTTTATACTTCCATAGCACGATTTTGCCATATCAATTAATTCCTTTATAAGAAGTGTATATTATTACTAGTTGTCCTCCGCGACTTCGACCGCGTACGGAAGAAATTCAGCCCGCTCCTAAAATTCACCTTTTTAAATCATCCCGAGCAATTTTTTTTAACCTTTCTTAGTACACCCCTACGCATCAAGACGAATACACCCTCCAAATTTCAAGTCTGTACGACCAGCGGTTTAGGCTGTGCGTTTTCTGTCAGTCATTAAATCTGTCAGTCAGTCAGTTATAAATATTATAAATAACTTAAAAACTATGGTTCCGCCAGCAGCGGGGCAAGGCTTAAGCTGCCGGTGGTTTGGGCTGCAGAGTGAGGAACCTACTAAAAATGCGTGCTGCGTCAAGGACCACTGCATCTGAACACTGCATTGTATCTGATCCTTGACCCAACAGGTTAGCGAAAGCCTCTTGAGGTATTGGTCGAGGCTCTTCGCTATAAGACCGTTTGCCGAAACGACTACCGGGAAAATTATCGTCGAGTCAACATCCCACATGGCGGTTATCTCGAAGGTTAAGTCAAGGTACTTGCTGAGTTTGTCCTTCTCGTCCTTGACGAGATGCTCGTCATGTGGAATGACGAGAATATTATTATTATATATTTTTTCTTAGTTCCACAGACCATGGACGTCCATGTCCATGCCTTATCTCAAACGGCACGGACTGTCCATGCCTTTTGTCAAAATCTTTTAAATTTGTATTAATAAATTAACAACATTACAAATGGAATATATCGAGGAAACTTAATTCTGCTCATTACTAGCTCCGCGTATGCGCCATGCTCCGGGTGACTACGCGTGCCTCGTATACATGCTCCAGCCTCAAGCAGCATGTTTAGGAGTTCTGTTGACGCATACGTCAGCCATCGCTCTCCACAAACACGAAGTGTATATTTCATAACCGTCTAGTTGATGGATTGATGGACCAAAGCATAATATGTACCATACTGCAAACAAATATACCTATACCTAAAAATATAAAAACTTATAAACTCATTGAAACATAATTAAAATTTAATGGAAATCGTTTGAATTATACTCTGTTATGAATTCTTTTGGTGTGTACAATAAAAAAATTATCTAACTATCTATTTTATCTACAGGCATCAAAAGTCTCTATATAGTTTAAACGATCTCTAATCTCAGGCAGTGTGCTCAAAATGCTAGCCAAATTCTTCCAGAAGGCTAACTATCTGTGCAAAATTAAGGCCAGCATTTTAGTCATGAGCAGATTCTGTAAGTCTCACCGACAAATCCTTGAAGATGTTCACACCACCTGACTCCCACGGCCCAAGTATCTACCCCAAATGCCACAAATATGTAACCTCTATTGAGGCAACACTATTAGCGCCGTTTGAAGGATTCTACCACATTCTACCACCGCCCGATTTTTATTAAGTTTCTTGATTATAAGATGGTGCCTGTGTATCAATACACGGATCATCTCACATTAAGTGCCGTTGCACTTACCGTCTTCGCACATTACACTGTTTGGCTCTAACACTACTGCTACGTTGGCACTCTGAAATGCCCGATGGACATCAGACAAAACGCTGCTTTGGCGGGCTGTGCAACAAACACTTCTGCTGCAAGATAGGTCGTAGACAGAGGCTATCAACCCTTTCTCCACAGTCATGTACATCGGCGGGGCTACGCAAGGTGTACCGATGCGCAAGGAAATTGCTACGCGGAACATGTTGTTATCCAATAAATTAGCTAAAGGTAGCGCAAAGATTTGATTTCTATCGTATAACAGCTAAAAGACGTGCGCTCTGAAGTTGGTCATTTCCAAAAGAGCATTTTGTTTTAACTCACGGAGCGGCACGTCCCACTGCCTTTGGAAGAACAGGTTAGCGCTAAGTACCAAGTGTCGAAGTGGCAGCAGTCGAAAAGGATATTCGAAAGGTTCCAAGTGGGTTCCAAGCTATACATTTTAGGTTCCAAGACTGCGTGACAAAATCGAACCTGTCAAATATAGAATGCTTTTGATCGAAAACAATTTTATTTTTTAAATGGATTTCTGCAAGGTGGTTTAATGACAAGGAGTTTAGTTTTCCGTCCGTTAAAATTTACCAAAAAAGCTGGTTCTGCAGAGCGCCTGCTTCCCGTGGGATCTGAGAAAGACCACATTGGGTTTTGAAGTTCGGTTGCACGATTTTTGTGAACCTTACCAATGTGTATTTACAGACACCTAATGTTGAAAAAGAGCGGAGCTTAGAATATTTATTACATACAAAGGTCCAAAGGATCGTTACACATACCGAACTACTACTGGCTCGCCATAAGATGTTTTTGACGGTGGCGGCGGCGACTTAAAAATATGTTAGTATAAAAAATATAAAATTAGTACGTAATCAATAATATATACCATACAAAAACAATAGTCCAAACAAATAAATTAATACGTAAACATACAAATTATATGACTTTTCATGTGTTAATAAGACGTTTCCGAAAAGTTCTTATTATGGGTGACATAATTCAAACCATTGACTGAGGTCGCCTTCTTCTAAAGCTTGTACAGGTGTATAAATTATATGAATATAGGTCTGTTGTTTGACCATGCATGTTACCTGCTTCATTTACGGACAAACGAAAGGCTGTTTGAAGCACTCAGAGTTCAAACTACCTTTCTCGTGGAAATTGTTAGATTTTTACGTAATAATCCTTGTATTTATTGCCAAACACAAGGCTCGCGCCTGCAGCTCCGAAAGACCCCTTTTCACATAAAAATTGGCGGGAGTTATAGAACTTAAGTATTAGAAAATAACAAGAGGCATAACTTTGAAATATATATTTATATATATATTGTTATTTTATTATATATATATATATATATTAAAAAACGATATTTTTCAACTTCTTTTTATTTTTCACAAACAAAAAACACATGATCATGTTTTTATTTTAATTTGAATATCCATATTTTTAATGCGGAAACTCGTCAGTATGGGTGTATATTCACGCCAAAGCAGCTCAACGGATTAGGATGAAACTCGCAATGAAGATTTTTACATTCTACAATTTCATTTTACAATTTTTTTTTATTTTTGTTTTTATTTATACGGGAATACTCTTATTCCCCGGCATAGCATGTAAGCTACTTTTTATCATCATCATCGTCACCGATTTTCATCATCACGCAGGTAAAATCGCGGGGCTAAGCTAGTCAAGTAATAAATTGAGTTTTCAAAATAAAATTGATTTATATGAGAGGCTATACTAGTTGCGTATGTATCAATCTGTTAATAGCCCAACGCTGTACCATCAAAGGCAATTGGGCTTTACCCACCACTCTGGCCCAGTTGCGGCTTGGTGATCACTGGCGTATGCGCCAGTATTTCTTCCCCGAACGTTATGAAACCGTTACGTTACGAACGTTATGTTACCGACTGTTATGTTTTATTTTAGTGTTGTTCCTCCTGTTTTTGGCAATAAATATATTCTTATTCTTATGTTAAACGAAATCTCGTCAACGAAGGCAAGCTAGTTGCTTGTTACGTTTGTTACAAGTATATACACGTTACACTTATTTATACTTCCAATAAAAATATATCGCATAAAAAATTAAATGAACCCAACAATAAGAATATTCGAAATAAGTTTTTGAGACAATGCCACTTAAAATGTTTAATTTACATCAGAAACAGCGAAACAAAAAGATTTAAGTGGTGACATGCGCCGACACACCAAAAGCTTAGCGTTGCGCGAACGTCCGCCCGCAGCGCGCCGACGCAAAAAGGAGGAATCATTAAGAGGCGCCACACGAGACCCCATTTAAAAGTATGAGAATATTTTCACAAAAAGCCTCACATTCAACTCCCAGCACATTCATTTTATGAGAACAATGAGTGATTTTTGTATTTTTATTTAATTCTATGTCGATTTTATCCGCGGCAACGCGAAGGCGAGCCGCCGTAGTTGTCGCCTTGTTCTGTCTTGGACTTTTTGCTAGAGGAGCAGTGCGGGCGTCGGCGGCAAACGGTGGTTTTGTAACCGTGGAGGCGCTACCTCGCCTCTCATACCTTGCATCGCAAGCTTCTTCGTTCCTCGCGCGAATGCCCTCTAACGTCCTCCGTCGGCTGGCGCCACATTTCACGCTCTGACATGCGCTACATCGCCCGACCGCACTTGCATGCCCTTGATACTCTCCAATGCGTCGACAATCGGTTAACGAGCTCAGTAAATGCGAATGCATCGCATGTTCGTACTGAGATCATTGATTGGGATCTTAAGAGCTGCTGTAACAATTTATAATTTGCGTTAATGATGTCGATGCCTTGCCGTAATTTCCATTCCTGTAGGTGTTGAGGCATAGCGAGTAAAGCAGATTATTGATTTATAGTTTTGACTTTAATTACTGACATTTTCATATAAGTTTTATTAAACTGGCGCTTACTTTACCATTTTGAGTCAGCGTTATTTTCTTTATGTGTGGTACTATATTATAATGAGAAGCTAGAACACAGTCAGTGACGTTATTTATTTCTAACAGATCTATGACGGGTGCGCGTAACATTTCGACGTGACGGCATAATGGTGCGGAGACAATGGACTTGAAGACTTGTTTATTGAGTGGATGGAGTTGTTTTGAAGTAGAGTGTGCGCAGGAGTGGAGGCGGCGTCCATTCTGAGAGAGCCAATGATAGCCGCTTACTCGGTGGGAGGAACAAGTAATCATGCATTAAGTCTACCACGACCGACGCTGTGGAGATTCACCTTACGTATACATCTTTACGATTCATTATGAACATTTGAAAGGCTCAGTTTAAAAGGTTTTTACGGATTGATCTCTAATTCTGTCAATGAAGTTCGAATGAACCTGTTCAGTATTTAAAGATGGGAAGTTGTTATTTTTTATAAGCTCTTCGTATCTAGAGGTCAAATTGGTATCAAGGAATAAAGAAGAATGGTTGCTGTTACTTTGCAAGAGTCGTTCACTTGAATGCAAAAATAGAAAAACGTAACTTGATTCTGCGCTTTAAACTACAATGTAGTATAAGCGAACGATTTCTTAAATTCTAATTCTGTAGCCAGTGGAAGTACCAAATAACAAAACATGAAATATAACTGGCGTCAATCGGTAATAAAAAATGTCGTACGATATCTGCGAGGCATAAATAAGCGTTGTTGGGTAGCGCTCCAGTACATCCCAGATCGGCGATTAGGCAGGCCTTGCGTGACAAACCCCTATTTGTCCGATCATTGTCTTGGCCTGCATCCTCGCGCCATCAAAACAACCAGGAACACACACAAACTAAGGCGAACAAGCTTTCTTACTGCTTATTGAGGAATACTCTTCGTATGACTAATGTCACAAAGAAGGTTTGTTATATTACGAGCCTCACATAAAACGTTGCTCAAGTTAACAAACTTCATTTTACTTCTAAGCAATACAATATTATAATAAATAATAATAATATAATAAAGAGTTTCTATCTATCTATCCATCTAATATTAAAGACACTAATTAACGACATTTAACTTTAAGTGGCAGTTTTAATAAGGCATGGCCAGTAGTTACTGGTAACGAAAGAATAGAGATTTATCTCTCGTGATTCCAAATTTTAGTTGCTATTTATTAATATATAATTTATATTGCAATCATTGAAAGTTTTACTTCTGACCCAACTGTGAAAAACATATTAACAGTTACTTACCTATTGTTATAGCGCAAACAACATTATATCTTGCAATAGAAAAAACTCGCAATGTAACGTATTTAATCTTTAAACACAGGAATGCTTACTTGATGTCTATTTGAATGCTAATTAAATAACCATGAATTTGTATAATCTTCCCGTAAGGTTTAATTGTGAACGCACACAAAAGAATTTCCTACTGCCTAAGTACAAATAAATATGTTAATATTATAACGTTTCTGTTTTGGTCATGATTTTTAAAGCGCTATTCACTTATCTTAAAGTGTTGAGGATAACATGAATTATGAATAAACTTTGTAGCTTCTCTCGCGTGGTCTCGTTACCGGGTTCCGCTCTTATGCCCCCAGTTAATGAGCCAGGACAGTGCGCAACTTCAACTGTGTAACAATTTCTAATTTATTTTATATTTGTTTTTTATTTAATTTATTCAGCGTGAGAGAAGTGGGCAGGTTTCTGATGCTTGTTACGATACGATAATCTTGGCTTACAGGATGTTTGTTGCGATTTAATTGGCACTCGAAATGCTTGGTCGTTTTTGTACCTGCCTTTTATTGCAGGCTAACGAGAAAAGAGATGTGTAATTTTTTTTATGAAATATAGGCTTGCAATGCTAGGTACAAACCCGTGCTCTACCTAGGTTCTCCATCTGGGTGCAGCATGGAATACTTACACCTCCTCGTGCCCCAACTACCAGTAAGTACAGTCGTGTGCAATACACTAATTGAACAGTGATTCAGAAATTGTGCGGAGTACACGGGTAAATTTGCCGGTGAACAGGGAACGAACAGCGAAAAAAGAAGAGTATGCAGCAGTGCGCTCAATGAGCGGCTAATGATGATGATTACTTATAGACAGTCCTTTCCCCAACACACAAAATGTATTGAACGAATTGACACAAAAAGCAATTTATAAATAAATACATAGGTAACAAAAAACTACTAAAAATTGAATTGAAACTAAAATATCTAAACAAAACAAACATAATATGCTTAATAATTATAACAGAACATTATTGCCCCGTGGTCGAGCGCAAAAGTGGCAAGAATGCTGGTGGCATTGCCACATTGAATGGCAATGCTAAGTGTTTGCCCAAAATACACGCCAGCATTCCGGTTATTAGCCATAACGACTAACGAGTAACTCGCGGATATAATTATGAAAAGCCAGTGTAGTTGATAATTTTATGTGGTTATAAACCTTAAGTCGATAATAAAATAATTCTTATTTTTTGCTATTATATATGTGTGTGGTACCTATTATGTAGTTTAGCTCTCTGTCACCAATTTGCCAAGGTTATTCATTTGGACAGCTGCTTAATAGCGTCCTTTTTTATTAGACAGGCACATTTGTTACTTATATTATTATAAATTTTAAACCCAACATTAATAAATTTTATTTAATTTCACAACTAAAAACTTTCATAGTTATGTAAAAGTGTGTGTCACAACACAACAACAAATGTCACTATGATAATAAATTTCTCCTCATATAGTAAGTAAGTTCGTATAGGCCACTCAGCCTATAGCCAGCCATCCCTAGTGTCAGAGTTAATGTGCCGCCCGAAGGCCTCTAACATGGCTACAACAAACTACTTTTTGTAGTGGTAGGACTACTACAGAGTCCGCCTGGGGAAGTACCACACCTTTGCCAGTTATTCAACCGCCAAGCAGTATTGTGCAAGCATTACTGTGTTCGAAGTTCAATGTTATCAGAGAAATTACTGGGTATGAAGAGATTTAACATCTGATATCGCAGGGTGACGAGCGCAGTGCAGTGCGGCGCAGGATTGTGTTCGCAAGTTCACAATTCTAGCACTGCTACTGTTATTAGCAGGCGTGACGCTTACCATCAGGTGAAAGTCTTGCTCGGCTCGACAGAATATTAAAAAAAAAAAATGACTACTTAGCCTACTACGAATGGAAATGCTTATGCGTTGGGCCAAATAAACGCCAGTATTATATTCACGCGTCACGTCGACCAGGCGCTCGAATATGTTTTTGATGAGTTCCCGGTCCCCACGGACCCAATGTCTCAACACCAAACGGCTCAAATATGTAACCTCTGCCGAGGTTAGTATATTTGCGCCAAACATTAACATGGCTTAACGGTTGTTGTTATAGAAATATAGAACAACAACAAACGACAGTTTAAAGTGTCATCCGACCCACGGTAGCGTTGAGATGCAAATGCCACTCACGGTCACCCATCCGAAGATTGACCGGATCGTCCGTTGCGATCGCTAAGAACCATCTAGTCAAGCTACGCCACGAGCGTATACACTCCTCTCATGTAATCTAATATTTTTTTTTTAATGTATGTTAAGCGATTACTCCGCCAATTATGAAATGATTTTGATGATTCTATTTTGTTTGGTAGGTTATTCAGAGGTGGTCCCATATAAATTTTATCGAAATCGGTTCAGTAGTTTCGTTTTTAAATCGAAATTAGTAGAAAATATGAAGATGTTATCCAGGTATTCGAAGTTGAAGTCGGTTGTATTTTTTTTTAAAGCGTATTATCTTAGACTTTCGTTTGATTGATCACTAATTGTTTAGATATTTTGTTTCATTAAATCTTCCCGTATTTAGGTTAAAGAGTCACTTCACTCACACAACAAGTACTGCTTAATAAAGCAACAATGCATTCCAATTATTATTCTACGATGTTCAAATTTTGTAGTGAAGTGGAGTAGGCGCGTCATAAATATTACGTGTTGATGTACTGACGACAATGACGAGCCCCGAAACAGCGTGAGAATGTTGGAGTTCACATACAGAACTTGGATTTAGGAATGTTGTGATGCGATGACTAATTACTTAATACAATTAATAAATACAGACTCGTACGTGGAAGGCTTATGACAGGTGATGTCATCGATACCTGTGAGGACATGTGACGGTTGCTCGTCAGAAATATACAATATCTTAAGTACATTTCTATGATTATTTACCGTGATTGCATTGTGAAACGAGCTCCCGATATTTCGGTGCAGATGCATGCATATCGGGAGCTCGTTTCGCAACATAATTACGGTAAATATCCCGTAAATAATCATATAAATGTAATGAGCAACCGTGACAGTAATATCCCAAGTATTTAGGATTTCGTATATCTAAAAGTGTATCCATCCAATGGGCCTTATTACTTAGCGTACAACATTTGCCTTTCCTCTGACTTATAATGACCTGTATCTTTTAAACTGTAACTGGTGGTCGAAGCTGCTAGACGAAGATCTCCTTAATAACCCCTTATTAAGGGGAGGCTGACTGGCCCACGATTCCCGCGATTGGCAGGTGGCTTGAAGATCGCAGAATGCTCACCGCAGTTAACCGAGAGAATGCTGCTGCCTATCCTCCGGTGGTTATGGATGCTGTTTCAGAACATCCTCAGGTCATTAACAAACAATTACATTTAAAAGTTAGCAAAGGTGTTTGAATAATTCAAAATACAAAAGTAGGTTAGTAAAATTAATTATTAATAAACTATAAAAATCTACACAATGGAGTAGTACAATGTTACTGCATTTAAAGTCAAAAATCAAAATCATTTATTGCACTATAAGCAAATTTAAGTAGATTAAGTAAAAATAAGCATTGTTATTAAGAGTGTTATATTTTTTTTATGAATAGCAACAAGAGGTCGCTTGAAAACTTGTCTTTCCAGCCATAATAAATTTAAGAACGAGTAATACGAGTAGATATGATTTCTGATAAGAAAAAAATATGAAATCTTATAATAATAAATTTCATAGGAAGGTTAATCTAAAGCCAGCTTAAAACGATATTATCTAACAAAAAATATTAAACTAAACAGTCACTTCTTTCTTATTAAGTAAAACGTATATCCCATAAACTTTAATGTAATAAATTAAAGACTAAATAGATACTATTTCCGGCAGCACACAATCAATAGTGATGCTATCAATCTCCTTTTAAACGAGATAATGTTTTATACAATAGGAACACAATGACAAAACAAATCAATGTCATCTTAGGCAACAGCAAGAGATTAAACGACAAAGCGTTGACCCCTTGCACTAAGAAGAAATCAAAAATGTTAGGTGGAGCGACCCTAGCGCATTTTTGAAGAATCATTCACTCGTTCATATTGCGCGGCGGGACAATGGACCGGACAACACACAGTTAACGCCACAAATGCCGTAAGCGTCCATAAATCATTGACATAGCGGAAGTGCGTGGACTGCCAGTGGTGAGAACACCCCTGCAATAACGGTCACGCGGCCGTCTCCGGCATTTTCAGCGTTATAGATAAATTAAATGCCGACACATCCCGCGCGGGCAAGCGCAGCTCTGGCGCTCCCGGAATGTCCGAATAAATTTTTTGATAAACGCACCGGAAGCTGAACCTATTACGTGACACTGCCCCCGTTCCGTCATCCACTCCTCGGTTATTGTTTTTCTCGGTCGGCATTCGAGGTATTTGAAGCTTTTATCCAGACGGCATATGGGAAACGCGGCGCTTTGAATCGATTAGATTTTAATCGATAAACTGTAATAGGTCAGTTTTGTGTCGGAATTAATCAAGCATCAAAGGAATGGCTATAATTGAGCGCCAAAGGCTGCGGGTGTGTCGTATATCTCACTAATTAATGGATTCGCCAGAAATGTTATTGTCACAAACGAAACCGCTTGACAAAAAACGACGTCTCGGGACGATTTTATGTTAGTCTAAAATAAACAACCCGTCCTTCGACCGGTAATCGTCGTTTATGTCGCAACGTACAGCGCTACAAAGACATTGAAATTGGCTTTATTAGAATTATTTATCCGTATCGGAGGGTCGCAATCGGTGCGTGCGAGTTTGGTATAAAGAAATATTAATATACCCGCGATCATAAACAAGCAGTTTGACGATGATAATTTGAACGCATAAAACAGAGCGTTATCTGCGATCGAAACGCAGCCCCGGGGAGTTTAGTGTGAAATGTGTTCTCAAAGACACCGTTTAGTAGCGTAATGCGCGTGACTGTCGTACGAATCATGCATTTTCGAGACAAGTCGATTTTATTGCTGCGGAAGTGACGTCAATAAACCATAGTGTACATCACTTTAATGTTCTCGTATAATTTTTGATCAGATCCGTTCATGATAAGCATCATGACACGGAAGGCAGAACACGTGACTTTTATTACAAAGAAATATTAACTACTTACGTAGTAGACTGGTTTATGGTGTTTTAAAACGAGGTGCTTTAATATAGAATTGAGTAAGTGAAAATATCTTTATAATAGAGTTCAGTTTATACTTTTCATAAATGTAATTAAATGGACTCTTTGTAAAACAATGTTCATCTTACGTTACCGTCTTAACTCTAACAATAGTATATTAACTCGTTATTTAAGTTTTATTGTACTAATATAACGTAAAATTATTAGTATTTTTAATGTATAGGATTGAGCACTAAAATACACACTTTTTAGGTTTTTTTTAGGAATTGTATCCAGACCGATGAAAGTCTAGAGATAATCCAAATGCTCAAAACCACTACCACTACTACATACTTGTTTCTAACATACTTGTTTTAATAATGATGCCCATATCATGAGCGTATCTTGAATAATCTTGATGTACTTACTCGATAGTTTTCCTGGACGAGAAGCAAGCGTGTGACCTGATTAATAAAATGGGTTTATGCCCATTGTTATCAAAGTGTTTTTTTTATTTATCTGGTTTATAGAAAGAAGTCTATAGTTTAAGTAAATATCGGAACATAGATATGTAAAGATTTACAAAGGTATTTTTCTTTGTGTCACTTTTTGCATCCTATACTATGATGGAGCAGTCATGAGAAAGTAATAGTAGATTTTACAAGTGAAAAAAAGGGAATATAATTCGAGGGACTAAGTTGGATCCCGAGAAGATCTGCGAAGGATCTTAGAGTAGAATTAGATTCTAAATTAGAGTACTGAGCGGAGCGAGGGATACAAGGACCGAGAGGAGGAAGGATTTTTTTCCATTGACTGCGAGAAAATAAATATTAGTATAGTATTTAAATATTTATAAAATATAATAGAACCGGTAATAAGAGAACAAAGGATTAAAATACAAACATTAGTAGCTATAGTGAAATTAGAACAGTTTTCGAAATTCAGTGTTATTTTCTTGTTTGGTTTTGAAACAGTCGTATTAGATCTCGCATGGTCTCAGTTCGGGGCTAACTACTAGTTTTATATAGTTTTTAATTTTAAATTACTTAAATTTAAAAACTTTTTATTGTTTTAAGCTTTGTGTGACCTCACTTGGATCGGTTCAGCGTTTGATGTTACAAAATAAATTATATTTATTTTTATTTCTTTTTTCCTAGATAAGACTTGGGTATTTGGTAAAATCTCCGTATTTTGTAGTTGCTGCTGCTGGGAAAGCTGTAATGTAGTCGTTTTACAAGGTTTTCTTTTCGATGTTGAAGGGCGCGCCAGAGGTAGTGGCATCCAAGCGTCAATACGTAGGGCGTTCGTTAAAAAGTGAGAATGAGGTAGAAACTCTTTGGAACCGAAATAAGTAAATATTGGCTGGTAAAGCTGGAATAATGATAAGATTAAAAAAGGTAATAATTTGAATATCTTTTGTTTAAAAAAAACGGAAGCCTTTTGTTTGCAGTCTGTCGTAGCGTATTGTCGAACATGGAAAAAATTGAATTGCGTGCGGTTATTAAGTATCTTTGCATGAAAAGGAACGAACTAATCAAGACGTGAAGGATACTTTAGGAGCAAATGCACCAGCTTATTTTACAGTTGCTCGTTGGTGTGCCGAATTTAAACATAAATATGACCCTCGCCTGGGCCGCCCCGTAACGGTAGTGACCGAAGAAATGGTAAAAAAGTCGAGAACATTGTTTTAGCAGATCGTCGTTTCACAGTACATTTTATAGCTGATGAAACAAAGATTTCGACTAGTAGTGTGCATAGCATTTTACACGAACGCTTGGGGATGAAAAAAGTATCCGCGCGCTGGGTCCCCAGAATGCTTACCGATGCACAAAAACAAACCAGGCTGTACGTATTTCACGAGCTTCATTGGAAATGTTACAACAAGATCCTGATCATTTTTTGTCTCGATTCATAACAATGGATGAAACATGGCTTCACCATTACGATCCTGAAACCAAATTACAATCTATGACTTGGAAAATACCATCATCTCCAACTCCTAAGAAATTTAAGGCGAGTCGTTCCGATCGTTAGATCATGGGGCTCTCTTTTCTGGGATAGTAAAGGGGTGGTCATGATAGAATATCTCGACGAGCCCGTTACAGTAGCTCCATAGCTACTGTAACGGGCTCTTTGTATGCAGAACAAATAAAAAAAATGCATAACGAAATACGCGAGAAACGGAGAGGCAAACTAGCAAAAATTGATTTGTTCTATCAAGATGGCTCACAAGTCCGCTGCTATGGATACAATTCCTGATGCTGGCTTCGAATTACTTGATTATCCTACATATGCACCCGACCTTGCCCCTAGTGATTTCTATCTATTTCCGAGGTTGAAGGGGTCTCTGAGAGGACAGAGGTTCGAAAATGATAAAGCAGTAGTCGTTGCAGTACAGGAGTTTTTAGGTGCTCAGGATGAAGAGATTTTTAAGATAGGAATTTTAAGCTTAAATAAAGTTATTCCAAGTGTATTACTCTACAAGGCGACTATATCGAAAAATAAAATAACATTTAATAAAAGTTAACGGCAGCATACTCATCCTCACTTTTTAATGATCGCCTCTCGTAGTAGATGGATTTAAATTTATACTTTCACCTATCCGGCTGCATCTTTTGGCATTTCAGTGTAGTAGAAACCTGAATCTCCAGCCTTCGTGGCGTTCAGATCTGTAATATTAACTCCTGAATTTGCTGAAAGGGTGGCAGAGCTCCTACGGAAGCAATGTCCTGTATGGGATTGGATGTTGGGATTTGATAGATTCAAGAAAATCAATGATGGCAATCTCTTCTGGCATCGCCCCAATTTTTTTGTTGATTCTAATAGGTTGCCGAGTACATTTTCATCATTTTAAACCTGTCGGTTTTTGTATCTGCGGGCCGTAAAGCGTGATCTTTATGTATTTTTGCCGTATTACAAACGTTCTATCAATTTTTGTTTTCGTATCAGTTAAAACGATCAATAATACATTTTCCGAGTAGTTTTGGATGTCGTTCATAGTTTTATTTAATAATTCATTACTGCAAGAGGCCTCTTTCACGCCGATATTTGCACAACCTGTGTAAGTACATAATTCGTATAATTCGTGCTTGTTTCAAATTCAATATGTTTTTTATTCACTGAATGACTAAAAGAGAGTTTTATTCACTGTTATCGATGAATGTTATGTTATGTTCCAGTGGCAATGGGAAAAAGGTTGATATTGTGTGGGTAACTGAATTTTTGTTTTAATCATTAATAACCTCAACGGTTTCAATTACACACAATTCATGTAAACTGTCATGGCGATTTACAGCTATATTCAAATTACAATTGTGTAGTAAGAAAACCTGCAGGCAGTGTTGCCCTGAGCGATAATTTCAACAGAACAAAATAATAATTAGGAACTTCTTTAATGGTTTTTAATACTGTCGGCATCGATTATTTAATCATAATAAACTTTTCAGTTTTAGACTTCTTACACAACTAATTATAAAAGGTACTTATATATGGAGCTTCGTTGTGTTGCCTAGTACTCTTTTTTTTTCTGAGAATTCCTCATTGTTCTAAACACAAAAATAACTTGTGAGAATTAGAGTTGTTTATTATAACTTCTCGTTAACAGAGAATAAGTAACAGGTCTGCAAATCTATGAACCACCATAACGCCACAAATATAAATGGTGTGTGACGCCCAAACGTTCAAACTCCCTACCAGATTTAGCGCCGACTCCAAAAAATGATATACTCCGCGCCTTATATTGAACGGGAAATAAATCGTATACTTCCTTTAAGTGCCAATAAAAGTTGGAGTAAATCATAAAAGTATCACTCGACGAGAAACGTCTATAACAAGTGTGTTATTGCGGAATAATTCAGTAGGTGCGGAGGGTGTTTTGAAGGATGGCTCCCACTAGATTGCGCCGAAGCCTCGACCTGAAATTCCCGATGCTCTATCGAGCCTTCAATTATTTATCGGACCCATGTCTACTTTTCATTTTACTCCTTTCCCGGCAAGGCTTTCAGTGGTGGAAAATAAACATGTCACGCCGTAGGGAATAAGCTTTACACGGATAGTGGTATTGTGCCTGTAAACTATTTCGATTACGGTTGGGCCCGAGCCCGACAATGATGTAAGAGCTTTCATTCGATAAAACACAATCCGTCTTACTATATTCATGCTGTAAAAACATTGGTAGCAAGTCAGCAAACATTTCCATGAATCTAATTATGTTATTAGATAAATATTATAGAATCAAAATCTGCTTGAAATTAGTACCAAATAGTAGTAGTTACACAGAAATATGAAAAAAAAACTTTTATCCATGCACAGGTTTGATTTCTGTCAAGGATAGTCTATGGTATTTATATGAAATAAAGTCACAAATGGTACACAAAAATTAAGTCTTATACTAGTGTTGTCCTAACACTTTAAAACGTTTTATTGTGAGGACATGTCGACGGATTTGCAACAGAGTATCATTACATAACATACAAAAGAATTTGGACCAGGCTTTCAACTATTCAACTATTATTATTATTCCAATATTTTCAATCCGTATATTTTTTGGAATCAAGCTTTTCGGTAATTTGATGGAAATAAATATTTAACTTTAATTTTACATTATATCAAAACCTTATCAAAAAGTACCGTAATAAAAGTATTTATCAGTTGGACGAATTTATTTCTGAAATATAATACCGAGTTGAACTGTGTACTTATTATATAAAAGATTTTTTGTATGGAATAATAATATTTGTCGATATTTTTAAGTAGTGCGTAAGTGCATAAACAATTACGAACGAAGGCGGAATGCATTTCGCGCGTTTTTGTTTTTTTCGCAAACTTTATTACTAAATTTTTTCTCGCGCCGCCCTTTATTTTACATTCATAATCCTCATTATTATGTCTATAATAATTATCTGTTAAATCTGGTTTGTTATAAAATAGAAATAATATAAATTTACAGAGTGCTAATTGTGTTTTAATATCTTTGCTTTTGTCATGTGCAAACAATATATTTTGTTTAATGTCAATTCTACTAATAAATCAAAAGCGTAATTTATTGTTACTGCGAGACATAAAATAGTATCATTAGGTATACTAACAGTTGAGGAAACATAAAAATTATATTATCTTTTCACGTGTACGCGCGATACGTCGTTAAGTGCAAGTAAGAGCCTAGTAAACGCTTTGAGTTATGCGTTCCATGAGAAATATATCAAAAAAGAAATTTGGCCATTTTCAGGTCAACATTTGTACCAGCTTGATTAAATTCTATTAGGTTATGTAATACTTAATTCCTGTACAGTTGCAGATTATGTTTTGCTATTGATTAGACTAAAATATTCTAGCAAATTTTGTGCAATGCTGACGTGATATTGCTTCATCACATAACCTTCATCATCAACCAAAAGACGTGCTGGACGAAACGAAACGACTTAATAGGGAGGTGTTGCGTTAATCCTCACGCTGAGCAGACGGCTTGGGGATTGCACAATGCTCACCACGTCACGTTAACCATATAACCGTTACCAAGTGTTGTAATGAAATGCAGTTTTAAAATAAAAGATAGTATAGGTTATAAAAAATTTTAATCTCTTTCTTGTTGTTTAAGATAATATTCCTACAAAGATTTACAAATAAAGTAGATGTGCTACCTAGTGTTTTAAAGAATTTGCCTAAACTGATAATTTCCTATATGAAAGTGGTAACCTTACGGATCCCTAATATTGAAAGTCAAAAGAAGAATATTTTATTAGAGAAATCTAGCCACCATGAAGACTTCCGCAGTGGAGATTGCTTGAAGCTTCCAGAAGCCGACACGTTCACTGGAGAGCTTCTGTATCAGAAGCAGACACAACCATGGGACACCAGATTTACTTGTAATTCTCGCAACCAGAAGTAGGCACGACATAGGACACCAGGGTTGCTCGGAATTTCAGCTCCCCGAAGCAGGAATACGGGTCTTGGGGCAGAGTTCCCCAAGAACTGGAGCTGGCAACCGTCTACGGAATCTGAAATAATTTGTGGTGAGAAAAGAAAAGGTACAATGAAGGGCCTAAGGTTTGCCTAGTAAGAGTTCAAATCGGACCAACTCGTCCAAAATTAAGACTGGGTTAAATTTAATCACGATAACCCCTAGGGCATAAGTATAATTGATCTCAGTATTAGTTGTAGAATCAGAATCCAAAAACAGAATCCTCCACCAGGGATGGAAGTCTCCCTTATATACGGATTTTGAAAGTATTCTAGAGCCATTTCTAAAATTCTCTGCAGCCTGAAATTTTGTTCACAGAGCGGAGAGGTCCTATTAATAATGTAAAAGACCTTACCCAAAAATACTCCATGTAGTCGAGATTTCCAGGCAAACCTCTACTCACGAAACTACATGGAGACTACAGACGGTCAAATTTGACAACTGTCAAGATTGACAGCGCTTTGTTTACCTAATTTTAAACCAATATTCAAGCAAAACCAATAAGTTATTTCACAATCTAACTACACCAGAAGAATCACAAAAATTCGCTCTCCGATCGATGTAAGTTTCATGCAGATCGAAGAGGTACCAGGAAAATTTATTATTTCCAAAATTAATCCGAAAGCGTCGATCCCGGCACTAGAAGAGCATGAAAGATTCAGCATACGGACCCAAAGAACGCCCGTATGCCGACAAACCAGGAAAACATTGGTTCCTAGCAGGAGAAATCGTGTGAACACGAAAGAAGGAAAATTATAACAGCTTGCCCTAAACATACAAGGTGAAAGAAGGCATCTAACTTTCCACAAGGGCCTATTCTAAGACGAACAACATGCCTCAAAAACGAGATGTGAGAAACATTATCCAAATAAAGAAAAGTAATACATAAAAGTGTGTTATTCAAGCATGTTCAGCTATTAGGAAGCTATACACAGGAATTACCTATAAAATAGTAAGTCAATAGGTACCCGTAAGGAAGCATATCCTTACAGTGTCCTCTTTATCTTAAAAGGTTATTTTTTTCTGAATACCATATTATTTTGTTAATATGGTAACCATTTTGTATACTAAGTAACTATTACAATGTGGCTAAACATAGGCCGCTGTATTGTAAAACGGAACGCAATGAAAATTCGGTTAAACGTTTATCGGTCGTATTACAAAACGGCTGGGTTATGTAAAATGGCTATGCATTATGTAATACGGCAAATGCTGCAATTTGGCTGTGACAAATATATGAGTAATACTCGTATGCTAACAATCCATTGCTTTATAAACAGAAAAAAAAAGTTACTCGTACCGTACCATTACGATAATTTTAATTCTATGCCCCAGTATTCCTACTTTTCCTACTAGGTACGCAAGATAGTATTTTTACTCCTTTGTCAGTACATAAAACGTGAGGTAGGTATTGTCCACACACATCCTCGAGGTTGCGGCCAGTTATGTGACGCAAAAAGCGATGATAATGACAAAGACCATCGGCGCAGTGGGCGGGATGAAGCTCCGCTAGAGAACGCGTCTCGAATAACGATGTGTTTTCAGCGTAGAGCCCTGAAACTGTTAGAATAGCCAACCATCTTTACAAGTTAAAGTGATTTTTTATTAGTTGTTTGCTGTTCATTAAATAATAATCAAATCTTCTAAACAATACTATATGTTAATATCAGATGTTCAATTCAAGTCTGTGATAATTTAACGATAAAATAGTGCTCTAAAATGTAGTAAAACGATTCACTTACTGAAAACCAGCAATTCGAGTTTTGGCGGGAACACGGAAAAATCATGTAGTTGCATTCGATTATTTTCTTAAACTGTTTTTTTTGCGATTTGATGATAAATAAAACCGTTAAGGTACGAGTCATCTTGCGACTCGGACAAAGAGGGTTCCGTACCACCACATTGTACTAGGTAATCCGCAATAGTAACGAATATTTTGTGTACATTTCAATCGGTTATCTATTACGATACACGAGATTATAGATCAGTTAAGATCGGAAAGACAGATGGACAGACAAACAGACACGGTAGTCGGCTTAATAATAGGGTACAGTTGGATTTTCTTTGGGTACGAAACCCTAACATTATTTCCACTTTCGTTCAATATGCCAAATGCTATCATATTATGTGAGTTTTACAAAAAATGTGTGGTGATAACTCACATAATATATTTTCTTGTTGATTTCAAAACTCCGTAAAAACTCTTAACAAAGCCGCCACAACTTCACTAAGGCATGACTTGGACTTGACCGAGACTGTTTTTGTGTGAACGGCTTTAATTTTTGGACTTATCTTGGTTACTGATACTATCAACAACTTTTCAAATGCCAATGGCAGAATGTACAAAGTGTGATGCCAGTGAAAACTCATTTCTAATGAGTAAAAATTGAGTTGTACGCAAAAGAAGCCACCAAATTGGCTTAAAAAAGGGTATTTTTAAATTAAGTATCGTACAAAACTCCTTTCTCCATATGAGTTTTTGAATTGTATTATATTGTAATTGTAATTATAAATTTGTACTATTGGTCAAAATGTTAGAACTAAAAAAACTCACAGGATCTATCAAAATTCCGTAAAAGCTCATAGAAAAGTCTCCACAAACGAACACTTGGGGTGCAACACAAGGGAACACTAAAGTGACTATGCAGTGGGGCATGACTTGCATTTGTCCGTTTCTGTTTTCAATTATTTATTTTTGATATGCTATCAAGAACTTGAAAATTTATAATGCTTGTTAGACTGGCAGAATGCACAAAGTGCGATGCCAAAAATGAAGAAAGCAAAACAAGGAGACTGATACCTACTTAGGAAAAGGTTTATACAATGTGAAACTCTTTTCCCTATTAGAGTGACATTGGGGCAAGAAAAGGTTAAAACTAAAATGAAATCCTTTATTCTAAAGAATTATTTTATCTTACTGTGTGACTTGTGACTAACTGTGATTTCATGACATTTGACTAGATTTTAATAAAACAACTTGAAAATTCATTGGACTTGACACTGGCAGAATTCACGACGTGCGATGCCAATAACTAAGAAAAAAAACCAGCAATTTAAACATGATCACCATCAAAGCTCTGTGAGACTTATAAAACACTAGAGGTCGCCCGCGTACGAATGAAATTCGGGCCGCTCCCAAAATTCACCACTTTTTTCTATCTATTTTTCTGTCTATACGACCAGCGGTTTGGGCTGTGCGTTGTCAGTCAGTCACCAATCAGTCAGGTCAGAGCCTTTAATATGTATAGATGAATTTTTTGAATCCAAATTTTCGTGACTAAAACTACAAAAACAAAGGACTTTCATACAAACGTAGGGGTCACCCCCCTTAGGGGACGAATTTCGAAAAATCCTTAGTACACCCCTACGCATCGCGACGAATACACCCTCCAAATTTCAAGTCTATACGACCAGCGGCTTGGGCTGTGCGTTGTCTGTCAGTCTGTCAGTCAGTTAGTCAGTCAGTCAATCAGTCAGGAGTCAGTCAGTCAGTCAGTCAATCAGTCAGTTCAAAGCCTTTTATATACATAGATGGATGAAGATACGGGTCTTCTTCTTATTTTGGCTATTCTTGGACGTTGAAGTTTGTTAGTGTGATCTTTAAGAAAGTTGTTAAACGGAAAATACAAAAATAAATCAGAAAATTCAGGTGTCTTGTCTAACAACTTCTAAGTCCTTTCGGCTTTCGTAATATAAAATCGTAGTGATACTTCTCAGTGGCATGGTGAAGAGGGAGGCCTAAGGCAATAGTAGAAACACGTCGCGAACATCGTTTGGGGGTCACGTAATGCTACGATACCGAATTACCCGTTTGTGCAAAGTGATCCTTATTGTACACCCAGGGAATATGCCACTGCGAAGAGATAAAAGTTCCGGATAATATAAAGTTTTATGGGGTTACGGATCAGTCGGTGCTGATGATGTTATCTTATTTAACTCTATACATGTAATACTCTGTAATGTATCTATAACAAGTAAAAGTAAAGTAAAGAAATTTGACATGGCCACTAATGGAGGGTTTTATGTTCTTAAATGTTTAATTAAATGAACTAATTATAACGATGGATCACAAGTTGTATGAGGTAATAATAAAAAAAACTTATAATTAAACGCAGTAGAATTATATCATTATGGACGATTTAATTATAACTAAACAGTCGATCAAGCAGGATATGGTCACAAAAATTATAAAAATATATTTACTATTACGATTTTTTTAATGTCAAATCATTCCAATACTTTAACAATAACTCCATAGTCGATAGTTAAGGGGAGTGCTAACATAATTTTCCGAAGGTTTCTAAACAAAACCCCACGCGTTTTCTTCCAAATCTTTCTATAAGTCGCGCTCTCAGCTTTTTAAATCTTATTCAAACTTTATAAAATAAGAGCCGGGCACCCCTCTGAAGGGATCTCAGGGCTGATATTATTGTGTAGCCATCTGTGACGAGGCCGGGACGCCATAGAAAAGACATATTTTTAGATTTAACTCGTAAATTACTTCGATCCAATTGGTTTACGCTCGTGTGAGAATTAGGAGTGAAGTTTTATTTGCCAGTGTGGTTGTTTATTGCAATGAAGTGCCGGAGCAAGGGGAGCCTGAATTGAGATCATTACAATTTAACGCAAATAAACGAAACTTAAATATTTACGAACGTTTGCGTAGTACTAAGTCAGAACAAAAGCGTTTTGATGTTTCAACCGAAATGTAAAATGGTTTGTAAAATATTTCCATGGAAATTCATACTAGGTATACCTACTTACCTGGGGACCTGGGTATGTCCTTAAACTGCAAACAGACCCACCGGAGAACGGGCAGAAGCGTACTCTTGGTTAACGGTGGCGAGCACACTGCGATCCCCAAACCGCCTGCCAAGCGTGGGGCTTATGACAACACCCCTCTATTGGGAGGTCTTCCACCAGCAGTGGACGTCTTATGGCTGACCAGGATACCTACTTACGCTGGAAAGTACTTCAACTTATTGAATTTAATAAAAAACACATCGCTTTTAAAACTTGTTTTTGTTCCATATTTACATTATCTCGCGTTTTATAAGTCATGAGGCGAGCAAGATACTCTCCTTATATGGTGAGAAATAACGTCTGCCCCTGATAATTGCATCGGTACCAAGAACTTTGAGTTACAACAATGTCCAGAATATCACAGCATGAAGGCTACTTTACCTAGCTTAGCATTACTTTAAGACTTTCGATGATAGAGTCATAGCCATGTAATGTCAAACACCCAATACAGAGCTTCCCTTCCCTGCAACCGAAACACTGGTTATGTTAATGACCACTAGGCGCCAGAATAACTGATACAGTGATAGTACCTACCTAGGCGAGCCTCTTGTAAATGAGATCACCAAAATGTCAACTGTTCCTAACTTTATTTAGTCAACCAAATGGGAGTAAATATAAAATTAAAACTTAAAATGTATAAAACGTTGACAAAAATTTAATTTTAAATATGTAAACGTTCTGCATCGTAAAAATCCTTTTGAAAATGAATGATCGCACTGATTGGACTCAACGCGTTACCATCAAATTTAAAAATTATGCCTTCGTTTATTAACACGGCAATAAATTAATTAACTTTTCATAATATTATATTACAGAGCCGCTATAAAAAGTGTCTGTCACCATAATTTTGAACACAGATTGTTGCGCTAATGCGCCGACTTTAAAGGAAGGGGTTGTCGACCCTCTGTGCTCGATTTTCATTCGTCACACACACGCCGTCAAAACGAAGTTTAATTTTTTAAAATTGGATTTTTATTGCTCTTTGAAACGGAATGAAAAGTTTTGATTGCCAACTATTGTAAGCGTCAAATACTAGAAAAGACAAACGGGACAGACAAACTTGCTAGGTCGTTTTCCACTAAGCACAGTGCGACACTTTTTACTGTGACCGTTAACGATAACGATACCGTAAAATTACGGTGCCGTTGAACGTATTTCACGAGACGACACGACAGCACTGCACGGCAGTCTCGGCTTGGTAATCTTCACGTACGCACGCACATCATATGCCCTGATTTTAATCGCCGGCAACCTCTGGCAATCCTGTTTTACTTAAGAAGAAGAAGACGCAACAAATAATACTGGGTTCATCCACTTTTACGGGAAAGACATGTTAATGGAGGGTGTTATGTTCTTAAGATAAACTGAGGGAACATGAATATAAATTTTTTTACTACTTGTATGTCTACCGGTACATTCGACTATCTACTGTACCACTTGTCTGATGAAATACGTTATCAAGACACAAACATGAGATGTTGCATACCTCCAAAAGAAATCGTCATAGAGTCATTAAGGTAAGTGAAACGCTATATATATATATATATTAATACAATCAAATGACTCTATTCATAAAAAAAACTCGGGACCTTCCACTCCATCTGAATGGAAAACCACTGAGATCCTCGTATGTTACCAATGTCAAATATTTTGGTCATATTCTAGCAAACGACCTTGTGGATGATCATGGTATTGATAGGGAGAGACGTTCTCTCGCAGTCACAGCAAACATGGTCGGTAGGTAGTTCGCGGGCTGCTCAAGAGAGCAGCCACTGCCTTTTGTATCTGACCCTTGAGCCAACCGCCTAGCGAGAGCTTCTTGAGGTATTGGTCGAGGCTCTTCGCTAAAAGACTGTTTGCCGAAACGATTATCGAGACAATGACCGTCGAATCAGCATCCCACATGGCGGTTATCTTGAATGCCAAGTCAAGGTACTTCTTGAGTTTGTCCTTCTCGGCCTTCTCGTCATGTGGGATGGTGACGTCGACGAGCAATGTCCGGTGCTGGGACCGATACACCATCACGATGTCAGGCTTATTGGCGGCAATAGTCTTGTCCGTGATGGTGGGAGTCCTAATAGAGCAAAGCACGGCCATTATCGAGAACTGGGGCTGGTGCGTACTTACAGTACGGCACCTCCGACTCGACAAGGCCATATTGAAGAACAGGTTGCTGGTGGATGATCCTGGCCACTTGGATATGCCTGTGTAAATACTCGCCGTTAGCAAGATGCGACCCAAACGTAAATTATATGTCAGAGACATTCCCCGGGCCGGTGGCATGCCCGACCGACTGATGTCTACCGTACCGTCCTTTTCATGATATATTTCCGGTAATTACTCGTCTTGATAACTTCTACCGCAATTGCACAGGCAAACCCTTTGGTTTCCCAAGAGGCTATTATTAGGATTTTGGTATTATTATTTTGTTATTATTATAATTCTGAAAAAAATTGCTCAATAAGAAAGGCTTGTAGCGACGTATTAGCCGTGTAAGTGTTTCGTCCATTGATGGTAAACGAGTGGCAGGTATCCACAAAATGTGGGGTGACCTGCTGCTGTGGTGATAAGGCGTATGTATAGGTAGAGCCCAAAGGATGTAACGCTCATATTAGAAGAAACATATTATGGATATTCTGTTATGTAGCTATGCTTATTGCGTTTTGAATATTTATTAACTAATAGGCCTCCCACTACGTGGACCGACGACATTGTAAAGGTCGCGGGCAACCGGTGGATGTAAGTGGCAGGTTGTCTTACAGTGTGGCGGTCGAAGGGGGAGGCCTTCGTTCAGTAGTGGACGGCTCCGGGCTGATGATGAATAGGCTAGATGACTGGTTTTTTTTATTGTCCTATTAAAATGTGGCCCATAAATATAGCTGATTAATGAAAAGAAAATGAAAATCTGATCAATAATAAGCAACTTATAAGCATTTTAATATCACGCTAAACAGAGAGGCGAAACAGCAAATCGTGACGTCAGTTCTCGGTACGCCATATAAATTATATTCTGACAAGTAAGGCGTGACGTAATTTTTTGTTTTGTGGGAAAGGGACAGAGTTGGTTCTACCAAAAACTTTAAACGCTTATATATCAGAACATTAATAACAGATTTAAACTTTTTTTCCAGAAACATACTATATTTACTTAAATTCTTCATCGAAGCTATTGGTTTCAATGATTTAAACATCAGTTATCTACCCTATTGCATGACATCAATTCTAAAACCTATTTTGTCATCTTCAGATATTATCTTTAAGGCAGGTAATAAAGAAAGAAAGAAAGCTTGATCTTCGTCAATTTCTTGTTCTCTTCTTTTTGAGGATTTAGAGCGGATTGCATTTAATATCTCTCTATCAACTGGTTTTTTTTTAAATAGTTTTGTAATAGGTGAATTTTATTTTTGGTGGGGCTGTAATATCACCAAGTTTCTCGTCGTCATTTTGTTGTTCTAAAACAGAATTCTCGTTTGTTGTAGTTGGTAGAATGCTGGAATCACTCATCAGCCGTTACGTTCTTTAGCAAATATTGCATGGCTTCTGAATATACATATTTTCTCTTAGCGCCTTGCCCAGATTTAGTCTTCAAAGATCGCATCATTGAACATGGGACCATTTGTTCATGACGTTGGTAACTGAAACATATTTTTTTTACAGGTACTTGGCCAGTGGAAACACATTCACTGACCTTCCCTATTATTACCAATTGGGAATCGCAACCATAAGTAAGATAGTGAAAGTGGTATGTAACAAAATATGGGATTTATTTCGTGAGGAATATCTTGCCGTTCCCAGTACCGATAAATGGATATCAAGTATTATTTCACGTATTAAGTCACGGGCTCATTTTCCCAACTGTATAGGTGCAGTTGATGGAAAGCATATACAAACTAAAAAAAAAGGTCATTCTGTTTCTATGAATTTCAATTACAAAGGATATCATTCAATTGTATTAATGGCAATAGTTGAGTCTAATAACCAGTTGGTGTATGTTGATATTGGCTCCTGTGGCAATGACTGTGACTCAGCTATATTTCAGAGTACAGTATTTCGCGAAATGCTTATCCAAGATGATCTATAAATACCTACGCCTGCAATTTTTTCACACGCGATTTCAATGTTGGCCCCCATACTAAAACTTGTCCGTAGTGATGAGTACACTACACCTTGACTTTTCCCTCACGTTAAAAAAGTCACGGTGTATACATACAGTGTTACACAAGGAGTGAGGATTTCTGGGTTGAAATAAAAAAATCTAACCCAACGCTATTTATGACATTTAACAATACTAACAATAATAAGCCTAAAACACCAATAACATGCTAAGTAATTTAAGGCCAAACAATAAGTACCTATAAAGACAAACTGCAACAAACCTCCCTGCTAAAATACCATAATGCAAAACAAATTTATGCCGGACAAAAAAAGTTTCTGCATAATAAGGGGCACCCGGAAAAAAGATGTCATCAAAGTAATCGAAATTAAAATCGGTTGATTTATATTTACTATCGATGTACCTCTAAACACAACATTAAAAAAAAGGCGAGTGAAGTGTGGTGTCGTCGTGCACGACACCGAGTAAAAGTCCATGCTTGTTCCTGCAGCCGCTATATCGTGACAGTAAAAAAACGTCAGTTTCAACGACACCGACGATATAGCCGAAAATCGTCCAAAAAACATGTGCTTGTCACGCCTCTGAAAACTTCATGAAAATCGGTTATGAATATGCAAATATTTAGTCATAATTAGTCACCAATGTGAGATAATTAGTCGCATCGTAAATCCGAAGTTTTGGGTAGGGTTTGTTGAGGATTCTGGTGTGAAGCTCACGCTAGAATCCTCACCTCTCATGCGAGCGAACAGTGAGGGCTAGAGACGTGGTTTTGATTCCAAAATTTTGTCGTCAGTTGGTCGTTACGATATGCCAAATCTCAAAACCAGTGCTACAAGGGTTCCAGAGTTATAAAGGTAAGTTAGTGAGGATTCTGGTGTGAACAAATCACACCAAAATCCTTACCTGATACTCATACAAAGCTTAAGTTTTGAAGTTCAAAATTGGTGTCAAGATTTAGTCAATAGTTAGCCGTCGTTGATTATTAAAAAAATTACGTGATTACCTTTTTAAAAGTTTGATAAACACCCGTCTTGTGCTGATGGCAAAAAGCGCGCGGTTAGCTGGCGCTACTCGAACGCACGGCAAAATGTGCGATATTAAATTCTTTCTGCAGTTTAGGTCATCAGCGCGATTACGAAACACGCTTACCGGCGATAAGCGTGACTATGCAACCGGCCTCACACATCAACTAGCCAAGGCTCATGAAATGTAAATTCACCACCCGATTTAATGATTACCGCCAAAAGCCAAATGGCGCCATGTTTATAAGGCGCATGATGATATATAAGGACTTGGCTAACGCTAGGGCTTAACACAAAATATTCAAGCTTATTTGGGAAAAAGAATCCGCCAATTAGAGAAGCGTCTCAGTCTTTATGCTTTAGGTAGATGGACAACTGTGTGTAAAATGCCATTCCTGAGGAATACGGATTAGAGAGAGAGATTAATGTTTAGTACGTATGAATGTGCTAAAAAAGATTATATTGCTACAAGAAAGAAATTAAAACGGGTAATGTTAATAGCAACAATTTGCTTAATGAAAGGCTACTTGCAAGTTGCAACACTTAATCAAGCAAATTGTTAGGGATGCTATCGGCTTTAGAATTTGCGTGTATAATAAATATCAGGCGAAATTGCAGGCTTGGCATGAAGAATTGGTTTTTGGACGTAGCATGTGGTGCCGTTGAAAGCAAGATTAAAAAAAAACTTTAAAACATAGGTTATTTAATATTGAGTAATAATAAAATTAAGCAAAAATATTATCTACAGATAATAAATCACTAGCAGATTTTTTTACTATATATTTTTAAAAAAACATGCCACACCGTTGAACACTTCCTCTTAAACTTTATGTATGGACGAATAGGCGAAGATGTTTCATATCGAGGAAGTGTTGCGAGGCAGGTGGAAGCCTACTGGTGATTCTTTAGCACCCACAGTACAGTTTCCGAGACTCGGTGGAAACGTGGTGTTTTTTTCTTCTTTTAACGACCCGGAATCCGTAAAAAACGGCGTCTTAAATAGACAACATTTTATTTGTAGAAAAAAACACATTTTGTACACAAGACAAGACCATAGAAACGCATAACAAATTTAAACAGTACAAAATAGTTATTCGCCACAAACCGGTTCCAACTGAGCATAATGCTGGTTGCGAACAGCCAGCGCTGGTCTTCCGTTGGAACCGTTGGTGACGTCCCCCACGCATACCACACGGCGAGGAACGCTTAAACAAGCAAATACATACTAGAAACAAACAAAAACAATACAAGGTAAACTAACTATACTATAAACTAACTAAACAAATAAACGACGGAGATTTTTTTTTTTTTATGTTTCGTGGCCAGAGAAATATACTAGGAGAATAGTAATGTGATGACGTAATTCATGTATGACAAGGATAGCGGTTTACATTTAGCACAAAGCGCAAAATAGGTGAAAGTAATGTTTTGCGTCCTTATAACCGTGGCAAGTTTTTTGCTTGTCCTTCAATTGTCACTTCGTAACTATAATGTATTTTGTCGGATTATACAAATGATAGAGTGAGATACAACACATGAATGTTGAATGGTACATTAGAAGCTTAGAAAATTTACCTGATCAGAAGCTTTAAAGCTTCCAAGTGTGATGTGAAATGAGTTACAAAAAAGGTAAGGAACGTTTTTAAACTCTGTGGTTACTATTGCTGTACAATCCGGTCAGAATATCTGTGCACCTCGCTTTATTGTTATTTTTGTTATTATTGTTTTTTAATAACAAACCCTTCATCAATAATAAATTGATTTGAAAAGGTTAGTAATTTTTTTTTACCTCCACATTTCTCGAAAAAACTTTTTTTCACACCGTACCCAGACCGCCGATATGACGTCACGAGGTCAGGTGCACAGATATTGTGACCGGGTTGTACAGTCAGACGATGCCGATGACTAGCTCCAAATAACCAACATTTGGCGAAAACCAATAATGTAGCGTTCTTTTTTGTTCTTGTCTAAACTATTTTGAATTGCTTACATCTGTGTCGAATTCCGTTTGTGATAGAAATTCTCAATTTGCTTGTAAAATTGACGTATTATCAACAACATTACAAATATCGGTAAACTGGCGTAATCAAATATCGGTAACTGATTTCAATCGTTTTTTTTTAAACACTATGGTCAGACAAACCAGTCAAATAACTCTATTTTCGGATAAATAAAAACATTAAGTACATGAATGTTAACCATTATAGAAATACAAAAACGTCCATTTTAACTTTACCCTTTTCTCTTATTGAACTTTTCCCGAGGAGTGTTTATATACAAGAAAGAAGGGTGAAACGTAATAAGCGGGGCTTCATATTGCAACAGTGCTGAACAATCGGAAAGTTTCGCAGACAGACTCCGCGGAAACAAACCTCGAGTTAATCGAGACAAAGCCTTACCATGCCTTACACTGTATAGTCGGTATTCTGTGAATTGGAATAAATGCGAAGCAAAAATGAATATTATGTGTTCGCAAGAACAAAAATACCTGTTGGGTTCGAGGTATGTCCTTAAACTGCAACCTGAACCAGAACTACCGAAAGACGGGCGGCAGCGTCCTCTCGGCTAACGGTGGTGAGCATTCTGCGATCCCCAAGCCGCCTGCCCAGCGTGGGGACTATGGCAACACCTCCCCCGCAGTGGACGTCTTATGGCTGATGACGGAGAACAATAATTACGAAATAAAGGTAGACATGCATTATATGAAAATATGCGTTCGATTCGTATGTTTGGAATGCCGGAGAAGTGAAGAAGTGAACACATCGTGAAGAAATCATAGCGCGGTGAACGGTGAGCGGTGGTAGCTAGCCTGTCGGGTATTATAAGATACCTACCCTGTATCTTATAATACGCGACAGGCTAGCTACCACTCACAAGTTGAAAATCTGCAGCCAAGCATCATAGTGTGTTCGGGCAGCGTTACCTGAGAGGCAGTTCCTATTTCAGGCATGACAACCATGTAACAAATGTAATACACGTAATATAAAAAAAAAACTTCAAAAGTCTTAACAATTCATCGCATGATCGCGATCTCTGATTAACTGCTAATTAGTTCTTGATTTTTACATTATATTATTATTTTAATCCGTAAATATAGCAGTTATGAATGTTTTGTCATACTAACCACTGTAGAAAGAAGAGAATAGAATGGAAATGTGACGGGCCCCGCTAGCCGGCATTAGGTGTAAATGCGCTTAATGCCAGTTCTACCAATATACATTAACTAAACTGAGAATACTCAAAGAGACAATTCAAATAGACGGGTAGGAAACCAAACCACATTGCATCGTAATTAGATAAATTTTTATCTGTTGCAAAATGGCATTTTGAAACGTTTTACTTCAAATGCGCGATCATTGATTGGCATTTTTCGTCATAGTTTCTATACAATTTTGAGTGAAACTGGCGACAGCGGTTTTCCATACAATTGCTTTACAACATTGTTTTGACAGGCGTTCTACCTAAGAATTAGGGCTTTCGCTTTTCTGTGGCACTAAAGCATCGACAAATATATTATTTCGTATTTAGGTATAATATTATTGTTATCATTTATCTGCCCTACGCGCAGGAAATATTTAGAACAAGAATGATAACCAAATTTAAAAAAAAACTTAATTTAATACTCGTTATGGAATAGTTACATACCAACTTTATACAAAATCAAGTCAATAGCAGTAGAGCTTTCGAGAGTCACTATAGTACGTGATGTGAAACTACCTCGGTTCACGTTTAACTTAATACTTACTATAAACTTTCACGCAGCGTGATTGCGATTCTGAAAAGTTTTCGTCTCGGTGTGTACATCGCACATATGGCGCTAAACGATGTCTGTTACACGATTTTGCATCAAACGTTCGCAGAAACATAGCTCTAAGTTGCTTGTCATGGAAAATTACTCGTTCAAGCCTGAACGCCTTGGGTTTTGCACTCGTTGATAGTCACATGTTAGGAAGAAGTTTGTGTACAAGATACAGAAACTGAAAGTAAGTATAAATATCAATATTTAACGTTTTTATATTGTTCATACGCTTAAAAATATTTATTAAAATAACATTATTATTAATTAATTTGTTTCATATTTAACTTATTTGACTTAAATAACATTAGGTACATTATTAAATTAATTAATCTTTTAGCAAACAAGATATTCAACTTCTAAATAAGTACCTTAAATAAATTCCAAGCTTGACTCGCTTATTGATGGCTTATTGTTGTATTTCGTTTCGGACTCGGTTTCCGTATTATCACACAAAATTATATCACTTTCACCAAAAAGTTTCTCGTATAATATTGCAACAACTTCCCTGTGTAAGTTCGTTTAATCACGGATTTTCTTTGGTTCTGTGCGGAAGATTTAGTGCAAAACCAAGCTGCAATTCATCATAATCGTTAGGTGCCAACTTCATAATGAAACTTGAGGTCTTTAGGAAAACTTCTTCCGTCCTATGCTGCGTCTTTTAGATGCTGGTAGCTCAGTCCATTTGACACTTTGATGTCGGCCAAGTTACACTTGGCCGGTTATTTATGTTTTGTTATACTTTAGAGTTTCATTATTTATTTATTTATTGGTTACCAACATACCATACATCAACACATTATCAATAACAGATGAAAGTAAAAATAAACTAGATGCTGAATGCTGATACAATTACAGACAACGACAACATGCAATAATTACACGAGCGGTATCTATAAATGAATCGTACAATGTTTAATGATTCTATGGGATTAACGCATAAGCATTGCCATGCAACGTGGCAATGTCGCTAGCATGCCGGGTACGCTGCCGACTGGTAGTGGGTTTGAGCATTTGGATTATCTCTAGACTGTCATCGGTCTGGATACAATCCTTTTTTTGTGTATAGTAGGATAAACAGTTTTAAGTAGTATTTGTAGTTTGTTGTAGTTTTTACGTTTAATGATAACAGAAAAAAAAATTACTGCATGAGTAGGTGGACAACAAGATTTAAAGAAAAATATTTTTGTTTAATTCGAATCATATTTTTTTTTCTTTTTTAATGTGTTAGTTATTCATTTTCAATGCTCTATAATGTTTATTACAACATTATGAATGATAAATGCAGGTCTTAAATGACACGTCTAGATAAGAAAAAACAAAAAATATATAAAAAAAATACAAAACAATTCAAGTCAAGTCAAGTTTTAATGCAATTATTGATTATTGTTATATATAAATAAATTTTATGCTGATTTGTATGCTTCAATAGGCAAGGACATGTGTTCTGTTACTAACATTATAAGATCTGTATGTTACATTGTAAGTGTGGACTATACCATGTTCTGACAAATAAATAAATCTTGAATCTTGAATATTGAGTGATTCATAACGTTGTAAGCTTAAGGCAACATAATTCCGCCTTAATAACGTATTAGTATTCGTTAAAACATTCAACCGGCTTCCACCTAGTACGTATCGTACTACTTAGTTCGTATTACAGGTATTATACTGAATAACAAGGCGCATAAAGTTAGCACCGATTCGCGTTTGATATTAGTCGCCTACGATTTTAATATCAGAAACAATTTGCATTTGCGCAGACGGCGAGAGCTTTTAATAAAACCGTGAAACAAACAGCTCCAACGTGGTATGAACTCTTGCAAATTGCTCTAAGCTGCAGCGTGGCGGCGTTTAACAAGGACCTGCGCAAATGAACTTCCGCCGAGTTTTGTTTAAGGGTAGTCTGAATGGGCCTTAAGGGCTTTAGTCGCATCCACAGCTGTCTTGCTCGTATTTTTACTGTATATAAGTTTTAAAATCACTGAGTGTTAACTTCATAAGAGTGCGTTTAACCTTCACTTTATAACAAAAAATTCCGTTGGCTGCTCTTGCGTTGTTCTGTGTATATTATTTAAGCGTTATTTTAGCAATACTTAGATTATATATTTCAGATGTAGGAAAAAATGGTGAGATTTTTGTACGGCATCATAATAGAGTAATAGTGGTTCAATGAATAGAATAAAATAGAATAATATTTATTATCATAAAGTTATAATGTCATTTGTATTGCTCTGCACTCAATGATGAATAGTATTATTCCAGAAATTCTAGTTTTATTTACAGAATGCATGCTTCAAAGTTTATTTTACTACACTGTAATCGATGGTGAAATATCTAATAAGTTTTTCTTTAACATATCCTTTACTAAATTATAATGCATCAAAATGAAACTTTCTCTAAAACAATTGTTTATAATGTTACGGTAGATTATTTCCACCAAAGAACTAAAAACGTAATCATACAAAAACATTAAACTGTACTTCAACTAATAACATATTCAAATAACTAGACATAATGGGGAAAATGAAACCATAAACACAGATACTTAAAAGTAATAGTAGGTACTTAGTCTATAAGTGAGTCATTTGTATCCTATAATTTAAAAAGATCATATACCGTACACTTCGTTAACTAGCCAAGCAGTGACAAGTTAAACTTCTATTGTTTAATCTAGTGGCCAGCATCATACATTCAGGAACGTCCAATTAGTGAAGACTGTGCCTTAAAGAGTGCGCTCGGGGCCAGGCGGCGACGACGACGGGGGCTTGCGAACAAAACTATGTGGTGGCGCAGAATAGCGAAGCAAGCAATGCACGTAGGTTCTACTCCTCCCCCAAGCCCCCCCTTCGCCCCCTATGTCACCCTCAGGTACGCCGACAGACGTAGGTGAGGTGAACAACAATCTCATCCGCGCAAACTATGTAGTAGTTCGCAACACAATAGTTTCAGCGGGCCTCGCCGATTCGTGTGCTACCTACCTAATAAAACGCTCTTCATGTTTGAATCGCAGAGATGTGAATTTATTCAACTAAAACCTCTCTTGAAACTACTAATCTAAACGCTACGTAACGCGATCTGTGTATCTATTTTCGAAGATTTTGTAACCTAAAACACTTATCTATGCTTGTTTATAAGGGTATATCTTTTATAATTGTATGCTCCCGTCAGATCTTATCACCACGATAAATTAGGTACCGTACTTTCCAACGGCAAGAAATCTAGCTCTCTTATCCATTGTCCCTCACCATAACAAAGCGTCCAGTTAGTCGATTGATAAGTTGACGTTGGATTCGTTTTATCCTTTATTATAATCAGTGCTACTTAAATCTATCTCTGTGTTCCTGTTGGTTCGTTAAGGTATGATCCGATCACAGTTTTGTTGTAAAGATTATGTTCTGAAGAAACTCCATCCGGTCTTCGGTTGCGCTCGCTACACACGAGAATAATCTTATTCTATGGATCAATACAACACGTGTTTCAAGTTTAGTGTTAAGTTTGTCTTCGTGGATTAACTTCGAAAATGTTAAAATTAAACTAGGTTTGTAAGTTCCTGTAGGAAAATTTACGAGGTACCTACTTCATATTTTTTTATTCATAGTACGTCACACTAATATTATAAACGTGAAAGTTTGCGTTTGTAAACTCTTCACGCCGAAACAGCTTAGCGTCGCCATCAACCATAAGGCGTCCACTGCTGGACGAAGGCCTCCCTCTTAATAGAGGGGTGTTGCCATAATCCCCACGCTTGGCAGGCGGCTGAACGTATTTGAAGGAACTCAGAATGAAGATTTGCCTTGATTATTTCCCGGAATAACGTAACATCGTCATCATCACCGTTTTCATCATAGCTATAAACTATAACTTATGAAACACATAAATTAAACCAAACCGAAAATGTGTGAGAGAGCGAGTGTGTGTATGTATGTTTTGTTACTAGTTCATGCCATGACGGCTCGACATGTTTGAGTGATAAAAAACATACACTCACTCACAAACTTGTTTTGAAAGATTTATGTAATTTATATGATTTATGATGATTAGCACTTTTTTACATACTATAAAAAATTAAATCTAACGGAATACAACATATCCCGCGATATATCCTCGAGATATTACCCAGTGTGTACACATCGAGTATAGTGGTCAACATCGGTCCTCCAATGTCGGACATGTCGCTCCTATCTGTTTCGATGCATTTGTCGTTTAAACACCGACCTGTAATAAATCAGCCACAAATTTCGAAATCTCTAAATGCCATAACTACAAAATACATGAATTCTAATTTCGACTCTATGCTCTGCAAAAGTGGGACTGCATCAGATTGAAATCGAAGTTCAACTTATGTTGTAGGCGTTCATGTTAATTTAAGCCTATCTCGAGTCCACTACAGACACTCTTCATTCAATACTTTAAATGAGATTCTTATCGCACGCCCTTAAATAGATTAGTAGATTAATGATGTCTGTAATAATTAATAATGGATCGTGAATTTTACAACAACAATAAAAGCGGTTCGGTCGCCGTCGTAAACAGTACCTTGCATTTTGTTGTTTTGAATCCTTTAGCTTTACGATCCGTCAATGCGTCCCATATATTTATTTACCTCGTCTTAATTACGAGGAGTTATAGTCTTGGTTTTACTGCGTATTTTTTTTTGTATAATCAAATTCTCGATGAGGGCTGCGAGAAGCTTTTTGCATATGCTGCGTCATACTCGGCAAGCGACGAAGTAAAATACATGGTTGTTAATAATTACCTAACAACCTCTCGTAGCTTATATCGTACATGAAAACTGATATTTGTCGAATTATATTTGAACTTGAATGAATTTTGTGCATGCTCGTGTGAGATCAGACCTTGGGATCAGAACGGAGTACACCCATGCAACATACATGCTTACCTTTTGATGTATACTTACCTATTGACCTTTTAATGGTATTCTGTCACGCGATCATTAGCCAGGTTTGCAATTATATGCTTAATTATATTTACTTGTATGAGGTTTATTTAAGTACTTATTTTAGTTAACAAAACAAAATAAAAATGAAAACATTATAACGAACTTACAAAAGTAATAACTGTACACCAAAACGAGATCACATTTATCTGTGCTTTTTCAAATAAATCATTAGCTTGCGTTTAACTGCGTGATGTTAAGTCCTCTATATTCCAAAGTTTTCCCTCGGAAAATCTATATTATTTAGTCAAAATACTATATTTAAAGCCAAAATATATATATATATATGTTACAGACGAACATATAACTGAAGAAAGTTTAAAAATAGGCACTGTTTCGGTATTTTTTCACTGTTGAGGAAAGTAAGGGGGAGGCCTTCGTCTAAGGGAGAGGCCTTCGTCTAAATGGGAGGCCTTCGTTCAGCAGTGGACGTCTCCAGGCTGATGATGATGAGGAAAGTATAATTAACCGTGTTTTAATATGCCTTAGTAACTTCTACGGTTGAAAACACGATTTATTATACTTTCCCCAACAGTGAAAAAATACCGAAACAGTGCCTATTTTTAAACTTTTTTCAGTTATATGTCCTAATAACAACACATAGTCACATAATAAAAAATATGTATTAAAAGATAATAGTATTTTGGAGAACATTCTACGGTTGAAAAGTTATTAATTTCGATACTTTATGAGTAATGAGCGAATAACTAGAAAAATCGAAGCTTGACACGCACGAATCTGCGTAACCGCCATATTTTTGGTTCCCTAAATGTGACCCTACCTGATACAACTTTAGACTAATTATCAATCTCATTAAAAAATGTGCTTAAACGTGGAATATCCTGGCCTTAAGAGAAAATTTGGTCAAGGATAGAGCATGCGTGCCTAAAAGAAACCTGTTACTTGAAGAGACACCCAGTATGTAAAAACATATATTACCTAATAAAAAACCGATAGATTTTACCTATTACGGGTCGTTATTCTAGACTTTGGGACTTAACATGAACGAGGGTATCGTTGCTGATGAGCCTCTTGGCATGTTTCGCAATAAAGTTCAACGCCTGCGCGATGCGCAGCCATAAATGAGCATTCGAATTCGAAAAGTTCGATATACAAGCAAAAAACGTTGTGCGAGCTATACGGAGAGAGCCATCTGATTTAGATCACCTTAAACTCTGTTGATGGGACCTGGATTATGTCCTAAAACTGCATCCAAAACCAAGGGAGGAAGGGCACTAGCTATGCAACAAACATGCTTAGCTCGCTACCCGCTCGCTTGGTTCGCGATTATGCGCTCGTTGCTCTCTGTTAACGGCGGTGAGCACTTTGCGATTCCCAAGCTGCCTGTCAAGCGTGGGGATTATGGAAACCCCCCTATTAGGGGAAGGCCTTTGTCCAGCTGTGGACATCTTCTGGCTGATGGTGATGATGATGAAACCTTGTAGAAGCCTTTAGACGGTCCAGCCTGGCGGTAAAATGTATACGTGTAAACGCCACGTATCTACCCGTATGCCACCTTGAAACAACTAGATGAGATCTAACGCTAAAGCAATCTTTCTAGAGACTTCTAACCCAGCATGGTCAATGTCCCAGGTTAGATATTCCTTGTGGTAGCCATTGAAATCTCTCAATACTAATTGGGCTGATGGTTATTTCAGTTGAGCTGCATTCGTCGCCTCAGTTAAGATATTTGGTGAGCTTGACTATCATCTGAGCTCCATTGTGCGACCAGTTGCCGTTCAATGCCTCCAGCATTCTGGGCAAGCTGCGGACTGGTAGGGGGTTTCACGAATTTGGATTGATTTCTAAACTTTCATCGGTATGGACGTAATTATTTTGTTTGTAAATTAGGTTAAATAGTTTATGTAATTAGATTATACGTATATTGTTTAAAGGCGCTTACCCACAAAAAACAATTCTGATGTGCAATTCACTATTCCCCTTTATTTAATAGGCATGTTAGCATCGTTATGTAGTCGTGCGTGCCTATTATTTTTCAGGGTTCTATTAACGGGTCATAAATTAATATGTAAATTGCCATTTTATAGCATAGTTCGACTAGTGTTAATCTACTCTAGACTTTTATTTTAATAACGAAGGTAATAAATTAAAACCGAACGACAAATATTTACTTTAAAATTGATATCTATTACTTGTGTGAATCAATATAATATTTGATCAGCTTAATTTTAAACTCGAATTTTAATTACTACAAGTTCACAAGGTACACATTTCGATTGCCCGCTAGCCCTACCAACTTTTAGAAGCATAAAATGTAAAATCTCGGTTTACTAAACTTTTTTTTTTTATGAGGCCTATTATAGGGCAGAGGCTTCTTTTTCTTCCTGCCATTCTTCTCTGTGGTTCCTGGGTTTGTCGTAAAACTGCATCCAGAATTCCAGAGCCACCGGAGGAAAGGCAGTAGCGTCCTCTGCCGTAACGGTGGTGAGCATACCCAAGCCGGTTACCAAGCGTGGAGATTATGGCAAACCCTCAATTAAGGGAGAGGTCTTCTGGCTGATGATGCTCTGTTTTGCCTAATCCTTCAAGTAGGCGTCCAGTCTTCTCACTATCTCCTTCTGAGTCGTCTGGGAGGTCTTTTGCCGTTCTGGGGCCTTATTTTTGAATTGTACGCAAGAGCTACGCATGCAAGTGGAGCCGACTTTTGAACGATATTGTTTGAAATAAGGTTAAATATCGTTCGGCTCTGCTCGCAAGCGCAACTTTGCGTTCGATTCAAAAATAAGGCCGCGGAGGAACTATTGTATCACACAATATGTGAATCCATATATATTTTTTTTGTATTTACCCGCTATACCAAAACTGTAGGTATAATGATGTTTACTACAATACTGATGTTATTATTTTAATTAATGTTTACGTAATTAATAAAAAACAGTGTTGATTTTTATCAGTTTTTCTTAGTTACAAAACAAGTTTCATTGAATTCGTACAAAAATGTTTTGATGATTAAGAACCAAGGATCATTGAGATTGATTTCCTCAAATAAGGCAGTCAGTAATAAATATCGAACGAGCTCGAACGCATCTCAGACGACAAGCTTTAAAAAGTTAAAGCCTTTTTTGAAAAAATAAAGGAATAAAAAACAAGAGCCCCTAATTGATGCGTCGTCTTTGTTTAGTTTAATTCTAACATGCTTTTCCCATTAAAGTGGTCAGGAATCGGGCCTGTGTGTAAGATAACGCCGGCTCTTTTACTCCTTACACGTTATAATATCACATAGTGAGGGTCCGACCTCGTAAGTTTTAACCGAAGTTTAACCGACGATGTTCGTCGCTCGGCTGTCAGTCACACGAGATGTCAAAATAAGAGAGTGAAGCGGCGTGCCCGCCATTTACATTGCACGCGTTTTTACATTGTTCCCGAGTCCCGGGGGTGTCGGTACTGCGCACTGAGAATCGATATGTTTGAGGTAAGTGCTTAAGTGCTTCGAGGGGAATGTGTTTCACGGATGAACTAACGTCGAACATGTGCAACGTTCAGATTACACGATTATTACGCCAATTATATACATGACTAGAGGTCGCCCGCGACTACGTCCGCTCCCAAAATTCACCACTACAAATCATCCCGAGCTTTATTTTTTATCTTATGTATCTTTTCTATCTTTTTTTATCTATCTATAACTATAAAAGGCTATGTCCTGACTGACTGACTGACTGACTGACTGACTGACATATAGACAACGTACAGCCCAAACCGCTAAACGTAGAGACTTGAAATTTGGAGGGTATGTTTTTGGAGAGGTGTAAACGCCCACTAAGAAAGGATTTTTCGAAAATCAACCCCGAAGGGGGTTAAATGGGGTGTTAAAGTTTGTATGAAACTTTTTATTCTCTGGTTCGATTGATACAAAACTTGGTATACATATTCTACTATAAAAATAAGAAGATACGGGTGTCAGAGTTTTTTCAAAATCAGCTCCCGTTAGTATAAAAAAAAACTAAGTTTTAGTGATAGTACGTTTGTTTCTCCTTAACTTTGTAACGGCTGTACATATTAAAATGAAATTTGGTATAGGGATGGGGATAGATGTGGGGATGGGGGTGGGGGTGGGGATGATACTGGGAACGGAGACGGGACGGAGATCGGCATGTTAATATTAAGATTACAATTGGTATCGGGATGGGGATGGGGATGGGGTGGGGATGGGGATGAGGTGGGGATGGGGTGGGGATGGGTGGGGATTTGGTGGGGATGGGATGCGGATGTGGATGAGGCTGGGAACGGGGATGGGCGTGTCCATATTAAGATGAAAGTTGAAATCGGGATGGGGGTGGGGATGGGATGGAGTTCGGGATGGGGATGAGGGAGGGAACGGGGATGTGGACGGGGATGGGCGTGTTCATATTAAAATGACATTTGGTATCGGGATGGGGATGGGGAAGGGGGCGCTTATAGGGATGAGGCCGGAATGGGGAATGGGGACGGGGATGGGCGTATTTATTGGTCGGCTGAACAGATGGAGCTGCATTTTTGGATAGGTAGTTATAGCATAAGGTTCGGAAACGGACATAGGCTATTTTTTTGTAGGTCCACGCAGACGACTGTTTGACGGACATAATTATTATAGATACTGTACAGCCTAAGCTGCTAAATTAATTTTTAATATTAAATTAACTTACTTTTAAATGCCTAAACTAAATTTTGAGTGGTGTAAACTTACACTCAGCTCAAGCTGTGGTAGCTTCAGTGAGATCAAGCTCGACTCACATTCTTGGGGTCGCGGGTTCGAACCCGGGCGAGCCCGTTCCAATTAGTTCTTTGAAACTTACGCATGGATAATACCACTGGCTTTTCGGTGAAGGAAAACATCATGAGGAAACCTTCATATTTCAGGAGAAGAAATACGATAGTGTATGTGAATCCGCCAACCTGCACTGGGCCAGCGTAGTGAATATGGCCCAATCAGGGTAGGCCGATATACCATTAGTGTTAAGGGCTGATGCAGAGAAACGCACACTCAGCAACGATTTTGAAAAATTCGCAAGGGGTTCAATGTATCATTAAAATACCATTTTGCCGAAACCATTCATTTAAGGCTGTTAAGTTTTTTGACTTAAGAGATAAGATAAAATAAACATAAACATGTTTCAGAATTTTCAAACAATTTCAAAACTGGAAGGCCACGGGTCAGTTTTTCATTTGAAAAAAAAAGTTATATTTATAGATTAGCTAATCGAGTGTTTATGCGTAAGAAGATAAATATTTTAAACACATGTACTTGATCCGGTGCACGCACCAAGCACAGCGCTTTCGAAACGTCCATCCCGCGTCGGCTCAGATACGTTAAAACCCGAGTATGACGCGCTGTACCTCGAGCGCGCCCCACTCCAACCCACACCGAGTCTACCTAAGCGATCAGTGCAGCACTGTATTTTATCGAAGTTTCGAATTTAATTTAGGTATACTTTTTACGTTCTTTGTTATCATACTTTTTCTGCTTAAGCTTATTTCATTTCATTGACTCTGTTGATACGGTATGCAATAATGATGATGCTGTAAACTATCCAGTTGAGTTTTTAAATTCATTAAGACCAGCGGGGCTACCATATCAGAGGCTTTTCCTGAAGAAAGGTACACCCGTCATGCTCCTTCGGAATTTAAGACCACCCAAATTGTGTAATGGAACCAGGTTACAAGTAAAAATGCTGCATCGTAATCTGGTTGAGGCCATCATTTTGACTGGGTGTGCCCATGGCGAAACAGTGTTTGTGCCGCGTATTCCCATGATTCCCAGTGACTTACCTTATGACTCCAAAAGGCTTCGATTTCCTCTAAAAGTTTGTTTTGCCTTGACCATCAATAATGCTCAGGGTCAAACTTTAAAATACGCTGGTATTGATTTAAGGCAGGACTGTTTTTCGCATGGTCAGTTCTATGTGGCTTGCTCGCGAGTTAGCTCCCCTAAAAGCCTGGCTATTTTAGCACCTTCCAACAAAAAAATCAAAAACGTTGTCTACAAAGAAATATTGTAATCTTTCGGGTCAAAGGCCCCGGCAACTATAGCGTCATTAGCAGACATTTTTAGGGTTCCGTAGTACTACGAGGAATTCTTATAAGTTTGTCATGTCCATCTGTCTGTCTGTTTAAAATTCAACAAGACGGCTTTGTTTTGAAGTAAGTATTGCAAACGCGACATGCCAAATTTGGACATCCTCAAGCAAACTTAAAGACTTGCAAGCGGCTTGGAAAAAATGCAATAATATACGTATTTTAGTGATTCAATTGAGTTGGGCCCCGATTTAACCGAATTCCAGTATTCAACATTACTACGCGGGCAAAGCCGCGGGCAAAAGCTAGTTTTTTATATTTTTGACTAATGAAAGTTAAACTATGATTAACAATTTCGTGCAACCGGCCGAGCAGGTCTTGAAGACAACTCGGCACCTTTTGTGAGTTTTATGGATTATCTTGGTTTACTTGTATTAACATGTGGAGCTGTGTCAGGTCGCGCGTTCGATGCCGGTCCACGCCCCACTCGTTTATCAGCGACCACGGTCAATGCTCGATAATTTTATTACAAATGCTTTGTCGAACTACTTGATCCTTCAAATTAAATTAAACGATACCCGTTTCGTATTGATATGAAGAATTAATTTATTATTAACTAGCTTTTGCCCGCGGCTTTGCCCGCGTAGTAATGTTGAATACTGGAATTCGGTTAAATCGGGGCCCAACTCAATTGAATCACTAAAATACGTATATTATTGCATTTTTTCCAAGCCGCTTGCAAGTCTTTAAGTTTGCTTGAGGATGTCCAAATTTGGCATGTCGCGTTTGCAATACTTACTTCAAAACAAAGCCGTCTTGTTGAATTTTAAACAGACAGACAGATGGACATGACAAACTTATAAGAATTCCTCGTAGTACTACGGAACCCTAAAAATGTCTGCTAATGACGCTATAGTTGCCGGGGCCTTTGACCCGAAAGATTACAATATTTCTTTGTAGACAACGTTTTTGATTTTTTTGTTGGAAGGTGCTAAAATAGCCAGGCTTTTAGGGGAGCTAACTCGCGAGCAAGCCACATAGAACTGACCATGCGAAAAACAGTCCTGCCTTAAATCAATACCAGCGTATTTTAAAGTTTGACCCTGAGCATTATTGATGGTCAAGGCAAAACAAACTTTTAGAGGAAATCGAAGCCTTTTGGAGTCATAAGGTAAGTCACTGGGAATCATGGGAATACGCGGCACAAACACTGTTTCGCCATGGGCACACCCAGTCAAAATGATGGCCTCAACCAGATTACGATGCAGCATTTTTACTTGTAACCTGGTTCCATTACACAATTTGGGTGGTCTTAAATTCCGAAGGAGCATGACGGGTGTACCTTTCTTCAGGAAAAGCCTCTGATATGGTAGCCCCGCTGGTCTTAATGAATTTAAAAACTCAACTGGATAGTTTACAGCATCATCATTATTGCATACCGTATCAACAGAGTCAATGAAATGAAATAAGCTTAAGCAGAAAAAGTATGATAACAAAGAACGTAAAAAGTATACCTAAATTAAATTCGAAACTTCGATAAAATACAGTGCTGCACTGATCGCTTAGGTAGACTCGGTGTGGGTTGGAGTGGGGCGCGCTCGAGGTACAGCGCGTCATACTCGGGTTTTAACGTATCTGAGCCGACGCGGGATGGACGTTTCGAAAGCGCTGTGCTTGGTGCGTGCACCGGATCAAGTACATGTGTTTAAAATATTTATCTTCTTACGCATAAACACTCGATTAGCTAATCTATAAATATAACTTTTTTTTTCAAATGAAAAACTGACCCGTGGCCTTCCAGTTTTGAAATTGTTTGAAAATTCTGAAACATGTTTATGTTTATTTTATCTTATCTCTTAAGTCAAAAAACTTAACAGCCTTAAATGAATGGTTTCGGCAAAATGGTATTTTAATGATACATTGAACCCCTTGCGAATTTTTCAAAATCGTTGCTGAGTGTGCGTTTCTCTGCATCAGCCCTTAACACTAATGGTATATCGGCCTACCCTGATTGGGCCATATTCACTACGCTGGCCCAGTGCAGGTTGGCGGATTCACATACACTATCGTATTTCTTCTCCTGAAATATGAAGGTTTCCTCATGATGTTTTCCTTCACCGAAAAGCCAGTGGTATTATCCATGCGTAAGTTTCAAAGAACTAATTGGAACGGGCTCGCCCGGGTTCGAACCCGCGACCCCAAGAATGTGAGTCGAGCTTGATCTCACTGAAGCTACCACAGCTTGAGCTGAGTGTAAGTTTACACCACTCAAAATTTAGTTTAGGCATTTAAAAGTAAGTTAATTTAATATTAAAAATTAATTTAGCAGCTTAGGCTGTACAGTATCTATAATAATTATGTCCGTCAAACAGTCGTCTGCGTGGACCTACAAAAAAATAGCCTATGTCCGTTTCCGAACCTTATGCTATAACTACCTATCCAAAAATGCAGCTCCATCTGTTCAGCCGACCAATAAATACGCCCATCCCCGTCCCCATTCCCCATTCCGGCCTCATCCCTATAAGCGCCCCCTTCCCCATCCCCATCCCGATACCAAATGTCATTTTAATATGAACACGCCCATCCCCGTCCACATCCCCGTTCCCTCCCTCATCCCCATCCCGAACTCCATCCCATCCCCACCCCCATCCCGATTTCAACTTTCATCTTAATATGGACACGCCCATCCCCGTTCCCAGCCTCATCCACATCCGCATCCCATCCCCACCAAATCCCCACCCATCCCCACCCCATCCCCACCCCATCCCCATCCCCACCCCATCCCCATCCCCATCCCGATACCAATTGTAATCTTAATATTAACATGCCGATCTCCGTCCCGTCTCCGTTCCCAGTATCATCCCCACCCCCACCCCCATCCCCACATCTATCCCCATCCCTATACCAAATTTCATTTTAATATGTACAGCCGTTACAAAGTTAAGGAGAAACAAACGTACTATCACTAAAACTTAGTTTTTTTTTATACTAACGGGAGCTGATTTTGAAAAAACTCTGACACCCGTATCTTCTTATTTTTATAGTAGAATATGTATACCAAGTTTTGTATCAATCGAACCAGAGAATAAAAAGTTTCATACAAACTTTAACACCCCATTTAACCCCCTTCGGGGTTGATTTTCGAAAAATCCTTTCTTAGTGGGCGTTTACACCTCTCCAAAAACATACCCTCCAAATTTCAAGTCTCTACGTTTAGCGGTTTGGGCTGTACGTTGTCTATATGTCAGTCAGTCAGTCAGTCAGTCAGTCAGTCAGGACATAGCCTTTTATAGTTATAAATATAGAAGACGCTTCAATTCAATGGCAAGGTATTAAGTTTCACCGGGTGTCCAAGCCGCCGTACGCCCCGACGATGTTTCATAAAGAGGGGAGCTGAATTCGGGGACAAACAAGAGCATGGTTCTGAACTCCCTCGCTTCAGGAATGACACTGTAAACAAAAGTATCATATAAGTTTATTAATTACACGGCCCCTCCGGCACAAGCCTCCATGAATATTAATTACTGGATACCGAAAAGCTTTAGAACGCTCAAGGAGGGAAAGTTTTACAAAGAGCCTTTATTATTTAAGAAGTGACGTCGATGCGGTGAAACGAATTATGCTCACGAGTCGGTGCGTAGGAAAGTGTACGTTCACGCGGTAGGTACAGGGTCGCGTTCGTTTTGTATCCGGAGCAATTTATCATAACTCGATAAGAAAGTGACGGAAGAAAGTCAATAGAGTAGGTGCTCGAGGGTAGGCTTTACATAGCTCTGGTGCTCGCTTCGCCCCGCCTTAATGAACAAATAACACCGAGCTGGCTCTAAACTGTAGAGTTCATTCAAATTTTATTAAAACCGAGATTGGGCTGTTACTGCGTATTTATTTTAAACGCCTAAGTATACTATAAAAATGTTTATAAATTTCACAATGGATGCCTGGCTAGATGTTTATGTTATTAAGCAAATTGTTTATTGCATTACTTTAAATAAAAATACGCGTATATATATATTTGGGTAAGCAGTAGAATATTAAAACTAGGCATAAGTGAAAACTTGCCCTTGAGGTTCCTTATATGAGTTAGAAATATAATGACTGACGAAAGACTTGAAATTATAACCATTTGATTTAAAAAAAAAAATTGCATGCTTGCCTGGTGTGGCCTGGAATGGTGACCACGTACCGTTAAACGAAGCGTTGGACGGTCCACCAGCTCGTTGGGTCATATATGCTCAGCAGTGGGCAATTACAGGTTTAAATTATGATGATGATGATCATACACGTCAGCGTTAATGCCAGTTACACATGCACCGAGGCAATAAAAGTTTTTAGTAAAAAATGTCTCACGTTTAAATAATAATAATGAAGAAATAAACGAACTGAAAATAATTATCGTCATTCTGCGCATAGTCGTAAGCAAGAAATCAGCAAAAAACCGTTCGATCCATTGTGTCGTAGGCCCGATGAGCACTTTTCACACGTGATGACGAGCAAGAAATCGATTCGTAAGTTTTTTACTTTAGATAAGTAACTTGACTCCATTTATTACACTCCATAAAAAGTTTAAGTCCCCAGTTCCAAAACAAGAGCAGTAAATATTTTCCTTGCAGATATTCAACCTTTCCGTTTTTCTCAACAGAAAATTGCCGCAACAAAGACCGCAAACATTTCGAGTTAAAACTTCCAAGTCAAGAGGAAAATTTCTTCTAAACCGTAAACCACGTTTAGCGATGTCGGGTGTTTTCCTTCAGGCGGCATATGTACACGAATATATAAAGAATACTTATGTTACGGACATCGGTAAGCCGAAGGCGTTTCTAAGGACCTTTCGTACATTACAAAATTGTAACATTTACTCGTATAACATTTGCTAATGTTATAAAAAAATACTACCATATTCTACCAATATATCTACAGTGCCGTAGCCAAGGGGGGCATTGAAGAGTAATGCCCTACCTTAAAATAAGCAAAGTACTGTGAAGCGCCCTACCAGTAACAACAGCTGTACCTTAAATTCAGGTCTAGTTACGGCCCTATATATCTACTGCCAATTTTACCTTTGAATATAAAAATGCTAGTTCTTACAGATGTAGCTTACCCAAGAGTTATTAAGGTTCAATGTAAATTATGATTTCTGTATAGGATGAAGTAGGTACCAGTAGGAATTAAGAAGTAAGTAGGTAATGTAATTTAGACATTCGACTTATTTATTAAGCAAACTTTTTTTCCATCTGCACACACATATAAACAGACAGAGGTAATAGGTTATGTAAAACCTATAACTCATTGCCTATGACAGAGGTAATATAACCTATGGCAAAGCAGTTGGGACGGAAACCCATAGAGACTGCTCGTATGCAGGTTCGAGTCCTGCCAGAGGTAAGCTTTAAAAAAACATAGAAATACCATAAGTGTAGAATCACTTCATACAAAAATATTGAAAAAACTGTGTAGCAAGAAAAAAAGGAAGTAGCCTCTTAATGGTAGATGAGCTCGCAAGGTATCGGAAGTAACAAAATTACTGCTTAAAACTGGATCCAGCTAGAGTTACTTTGATCCAGGTGGATTTAAAAAGCTGCTGGATTGCAATCCCTATTAACTGTTATTTAACTGTTCTGGTCAGGTTCTCAATCGCCTGGACCCGCATCTTCCCTACTGATACATAGATAACCTATTAAGGTTATCTATGTAAAGAAAATATGCCAAGTGCGAGTGGGAGTGCATCGATGGTTCGGTGTCACTACACGATATATTATATTATTGCGTTTATAGTAGACTTTGTTATAATTAACTACCTATTACAATTCAGAAGATACAGGTCACAATGGGTCTGATGGACAGACAGACGACATAGGTTTAGTAATAAGGTGTCGTTGGACACCTTTTGGTACAATGAGATAAAAAAGGCGTATAAAAATCACAAGTAGGTACATTTATGTATTTATTTAATTTCAAAGTCAGACAATTTATTCCTTCTTTAGTTAATTTACAATATTTTTTTCGTGTTGAATATTATTATTTAACTAGTTACGAAATAAAAAGTCAGTATCGTGTAAAGAAAAATACGTTTTTCCTAGTAGTATCGTATAACGATGTTTTTTTCTTCTGCCGTAACTGTTTACGAACCTCCAGTTTCGTACGCGGACGAAGGGATTTAATCATATCAAAACTCCCTAATAAAATCAAAAAGTCAATGTCAGAAATAAAAATTCAATTATAATAATGTCCCTGACCTGGGTATGTCCTTAAACTGCAACTAGGGCCACAGTAGTTTGGTTTTTAAATCAATATTACTAGAAAATATGAATATGTCATCCAGCTATTCAAAGTTGTAGTCGGTTGTATTTTTTTTAAAGTGTATTATGTTTCCCCTTTTTACAGCCAACTCGTTCCTCTGAAATTCGTCCGGCATTGCTTTCAGGATCATTTAATGTCAGGGATTCTTTTAAACGGGCCCGTATCCACTAAGGTAAAAAAAAAGTTAGTTTGTTCAAAATGTTAGATCATCAAAAGTTCTTCACCGATTGCTTGATTTTATCGATTGATAGGAGATAAATGTATTTACATACAAATACTTTGAGGTAAAAAAAAACTACTGATGATAATTTTTAAACGAATTATATACAAATAACAGACGACGAATTATATTTTGGCCACTTATCTTGATAGAAAAGTGGCCAAAATATACCTACACCAGCATTCCGGTCACCTCGAGCAAACGTTTGGCCAGGTCCCTATATGAGCCATGTGCGGCTCTTACTATTATATGTTCTACTTTTTTTTGTCTATGTAAATCGTAATATTACTAAAGATCGCCCGCGACTTAGTCCGCGTACGGAAGAAATTCGCCTTAGTTCAACCCTAGCAAAAAATATCATTGCTTTTGTTTTAAAATGTTGGCACTATTGTGTTAATATATGTATAAACATAAGCTGTTTATGAACTCAAACCTACACACCCTCTCACACTCATTCATTCGCTTAAAGGTACACGTTCACATACACACGCAATATGCAAGTATCGTTGTAAACCCAATTCGTTAGAGGATGACGTTTACGTGACGTTACCTACTCAGCATATTACACACATCAGACACACACATACACACCCCCACACCATCTTACACAGATACACAAAGAGAGGATCTTTCTACACTTCATTCTACACTTATAAAAAATAAAAGTAATACCTACTTTTTATCTTACCTGTTATTATTTATCTTGTTCCTGTTTATTTATATAGAAGTTCACGTTACAGAGCAAAACTCCATCTAGTCAAGTACAAAAGTTGGCACTATTTATTTTATTTAAATCTATTAGAATAGGCTAGATGACTGGTTTTTTTTTATTGTCCTATTTAAATGTGGCCCATAAATATAGCTGATTAATGAAAAGAAAATGAAAATCTGATCAAAAATAAGCAACTTATAAGCATTTTAATATCATGCTAGACAGAGAGAGGAAACAGCAAATCGTGACATCACTTCTCTTTACGCCATATAAATTCTATTCTGATAAGTAAGGCGTGACGTAATTTTTTGTTTTGTGGGAAAGGGACAGAGTTATCTATAACCAAATCTTTAAACGCTCATATATCAGAACATTATTAACCGATTTAAATTATTTTTTCAATAAACATACTATATTTACTTAAATTCTTCATCAAAGCTATTGGTTTCAACGATATAAACATCAGTCATCTACCCTATTATTACTGTACCACAAAAATGTTCACTAAAATTATTATAGTTTAAAATAATTATTTTAGGCGCTTATATTTTGGATATTATAATTTATATAAATATTTTCAAACTGTAATAATTAATTAATATTGAATTGTAACCAATATGTGATGGTTGTTCCTAGTTTGTAATGTGCATTATGTTAAATTTAACTTGTAATAACATAATGTGCAACTATATGGGGAGGGCGCTGACGCAGAAACACAGGCAGTAAGCCTAGTTCAGCAGAAGTAACCAAAAATGTATCATGCGTTTGTATTTTTTGTGTCATATGCCACCAATTCTGTACTCTTCGTGACTTTTTCATGGAATAAATTATTATTATTATTAAATGATCTTATTATCCACTAAGTATAGCTTTAAACCCAATAATTTACCATAGGTACACAGTTTCAACCCCATGTTACCCTCTTAAGACACGTCAGTATATATTTTTTGAAAATGCCATATTTTATTAAATGAACTATCCAAATACCAATATTCACTACCAAAAGTTCTAAAATCAAAGAAAGGAGTTTCATACTAAAGTTTTCACGAATTTTTACCCCCTTAGGGGTTGAATTGCGAAAAATCCTATCTCAGTACACCTCTACGGATCAAGACAAATCCTACCAGCGGTTTAGGCTGTGTGTTGTCTGTCAGTCATTCAGTCAATCAGTAGGTCAATACATAGATTCTTCAAGTATTCGATTTTTAATAATTTTTTATTGTTTTTAATTGTATCATATTATTTATTTATTTTTCTAATTGGGTATATAATTACTTAAAATGTTTGCTTTTGTACAAGTAACGAAATCTAGTGTACTCACAGAAAACTTATTACTGAATCAATACTTTTTATTAATAACCCTAAAACATAACCAAATAACCCTATTTTTTTAAGAAGCTTTCAAACCACTTTCGTTACCAGTATGTATAACTGCAGAGATCTTAGAGAAATACATTAAATCAGATATGAATAGTATGCCTGAACATTATTGAATTGCCTCAGAAAAATGTGTACCCCTCCCCCAAGTCTTCGTCCAACATGGACGTCTTCTGGCTGATAATTTAAATCAAGTAAACGAGAGTGGACGGTGAATTATTAAACTTAAATTATTATGATGACGGCTGATTACAGAAAATGCCAGAGTTGCAAAATATATTATATATATGACGGAGGAGGAGGAGGAGGGTCCTTTCGCCATCATCATCATCAGCACTCATCGTTGATCCTCTTAGCAGTGGGCGTAGTCGGTGGGTAGTGTTGGATGAGAATAAAACAAGCTCGTACAATCAATCTTCTCTTATAATCGTCACAGGCACAGTACAGTAATACAGACAGGTACAGGAGTAGGCACAAATAAGTTGTAGGTAGGTACGTATCACAGAACGCGCGATGGTTCAGTGTCCACCGCACGCGCCGCTCGCCAATGGGAAAGTGAAGTCACCGATCGACGGCGCGCACGTCACCGACTCCATCGAGTGCCACCAGGTGGCGCTGGCGTCCCGGATACGACTCGATTGCGACACGGCCATCCTGCTTGCACACGTCCTCGTGTGATGGTTACCCTGCGAACAAATAGTCTACGACAGAAATTTGTTCCACTCGGTCACTCCTGACCAAACTCTAGATTCATTTACCAGATGAATAACGAACGAACTCTACGAACGAAAACGAACTCTACATTTTTATTTCTTAATCAATAATGATAAATTAGAATAACCGAAAATACAAACATCAGTAGCCTGGGCCGTGTACCACAGTCGTTTGAATCAACTTTTCAGACTCTACAACAGAACAGATACCGCCAAGCTTACAGAATTCTTCGAGTAAAACCTCTAACGCCACGTACACAGACAGAGCCACGCATCACAGTCGTTCGAACCAAATTGCTCAGTACAACTGTACACAGTTTTCATAAAACTTAAACTCTATAAACTGTCGCATAAACTCTACAAACTCTCTAAACTCTCGAGTAAGACATCTAGAGCCCCGGCTATCCAGCCGACTAGCAATCGCATTGCTCTCACACATCCAGCGAATGGATCAGATCCCTCAAAGATCTCCCGTGTGTCACCCCCTCGTGACCACACGTAATGGTCTTTACAGACCCCGACCTCGACCAGAGCCAAACGCACACCGCGCTCCCACGGACTACTTGAGTTGCCTCAAGAGATACCGATTTCTACCGGGTTACGACTACGAATTAGCTACTGGCACGGTCGAACACAACTCACTATAGCACCTAGAGTCCCCTTACTCAAGTTTCAATCAGAAATCAAATTTGAACTTCATCGTTAACATCATCTACATCGATTTCGACTGATACGTGACCTGCTGGCATTTTCTGACGTCAAGACTCGAACCCAAAAATCTCTCATGGCAGTTAAATCTGATTGAAGCGTGGTATCATTATTATGACTCATCGAATTTACACAAAGAATAGAATAGAATAGAATAGAATAGAATAAAATTTTATTGTTGTTCATAACTGTGCTTACAAGGTCTTAAAGTTAATTTAGTTAAGAACTCCAGTTATCGAAAGCTCCGTTGCCTTTGTTTACAGAAAAACCCTGGTTTAAAATCTCGCAACCTTGTCACTTTGCAAATAGTTGTCGAGCAAAACATGCAACAAAATTTCGAGAGAGAGTGAACGTTAATCACTACACAATAAAATCTGCTCTGTACTGAACACTCGTGTTTGACCAATTACCAGTCATAGCAACAACATTACTAGAACGTTTACCACTAAATTTCGAAGCGAAACTTTCTTTTACCAACGAGCATTCAGCGCTTGAATCATAAGCAAAGCATATCAGTTCACCTTTGTGATGTAACACGCCCGATGGTGGTTGTACGACGCAGACATCAACGCGCCGCTCGCTGCGCGTGCCGCCGACGTCAGCCGCCCGCTGCTGCCGCCGCCACTGCCGCCGCCACCGCCGCCGCTTCCGCCGCTGCCGCCTATGCCGCCGCCGCTTCCGCCACTGCCGCCTCTGCCGCCGCCGCTTCCGCCGCTGCCGCCTCTGCCGCCGCTGCCACTTCTGCCACTGCCGCCGCCGCCGCCGTCGCTCGTGCACCGGATGGCTATGTGACCCGGCTTGCCAACATTTAAAGCACGCCAAGGGCTTCGCTGTCGGCTGCTGCGCTGCTTGACTTGATGATGTAGGTGGTGCAAGTCTGCCACTCGACTCTATGGGATTGCTTCTGCCCTCAATTCGCTTTGTCCGATGGTGATCAAGCGCTTCAAGTGTGAAAATGCGTTTAGTTTGTCCCTCAATATAACGTTTGTAGTGAACGCCATTCTTTGAAGTCACGGGTCAAACTGTGAAATGTGTGCGAGTCCTGTTGCTACGACAATTTCCTCCTTGTTCACATCTTTCCAATGATTAGTCAGTGAACTAATCAAACAACTCGCGAACGCGGGTAGTGTTTCGTTTTCACTCGGTTTTTCGCTGTTCATTTTAATGAGGGTACCCGCCAATGTCTCGGTCGAAATAAACCGTGCCATGTCATTCATTCGTAGGCAATTTGTGATAGCCACGTCGATGCTTTACCTTTTAGCGCCTTGCTGACCGCCAGAACAAGACGACTGCCGCTTGGTGGATTTTTGCGAAACAAATCTGCCGTCGCGCACAATGATCTTGAATCGGTATCTCTTTTTCAGGATCGAATGCAGGTAGCTCTTCACGGTAGGCTGGTTTCGGGGATTGCAGCGCCTCAATCAATGCTCACGTGATCTTATCTTGTTGTTCAAACATGGCTCGCCAGATGTCTGTCTTCTTGTTCTGATCCAACACTGATCCCACTTCTGATGACGGGAAGGAGGAGGAGGAGGGTCCTTTCGCCATCATCATCATCAGCACTCATCGTTGATCCTCTTAGCAGTGGGCGTAGTCGGTGGGTAGTGTTGGATGAGAATAAAACAAGCTCGTACAATCAATCTTCTCTTCTAATCTTCTCTTCTTATAATCTTCACAGGCACAGTACAGTAATACAGACAGGTACAGGAGTAGGCACAAATAAGTTGTAGGTAGGTACGTATCACAGAACGCGCGATGGTTCAGTGTCCACCGCACGCGCCGCTCGCCAATGGGAAAGTGAAGTCACCGATCGACGGCGCGCACGTCACCGACTCCATCGAGTGCCACCAGGTGGCGCTGGCGTCCCGGATACGACTCGATTGCGACATATATATTATATAGGATAATTATTTGCAATATTGTGTGTACTTTTATTTTGTTAGGGTTAAATTGCATTCAAATAAACTAAACCTATCGATAATGAGTATTGGATAAGGGAGCTGCGGTGAATGTAAAAAAAAATATACAAACATGAAGAGACTTTGTTTTCTATGGAGTACAGTTAAACTTACCAATTTGAATAAGTGGATAAGTGGATGTCGTTACATAATTCAACATTGAGCGAAACTCAAGTGTGGCCTACACTTCAGTTAAGAAGGTGTAAGCCTCGCCAAGTATAAACAGGTCAAGGCTGAGGAGTTATTATTTAAAGTAATTATTTAATTAACACGATGTCACGGAGTCTTACCCTCATAAGCGAGTTTAGGGCTACAAGGAATTAAGTACGGGGCTAATGTTAACACGCGCATACGCGGCGGTTATTGTTCCGCCGCCGCTTCAGGCCCCCCGCAGAGCTATTTATGACGCCATACCCAACTTTTGGCGCACACACCCTAACTATGAGTATGACTGCTAACAATGTTACTCTTACCCCTCGCCTTTAGCGTCATTAGTTGTACGAGATTTCGTACGTACGCGTAATGTGTATTTGTTTTCATAACTCAATGCTGCACTGTTTTCAGCTTGCCCTTTGTACTCTAGCCGTTTAATCGCGGTGGGAAATGTTTTGACATGCCATTTTTTTTCTAATTTATCGACGTAATACAATTTTATGACATAAGCGGTGGCTTATTTATCCAATTTAAAGATATTATTTATCGCTCTCTTTATGAGTTACCAAATTATTCTAATAATTTGGTGTTCAAAGTTTATATTCAAAAGTAAATTATTGCATTTAAAACTTGCATACAAAATATTCATAATGTAGATATTTTAATATGATCATTAACAGTAGGTAACTTAATGTTATCTTAACTCGCTTACATTTATGGACATTTAAAGAAATCCATCACGTTTTATACGAGGTTCTTTATTTAGACGGCGAGCGTCAAAGAGTACTAAAGCTGTGCGCCTTTAAATTCATAACTTTTAATTAACTGGAATGCTAACACAATTACAGGGTTTATGGTCGTATCAAATTTTCCGAAACGGACCGTTCGACGTCGTAAAATGTGAGAATGATTACAAATTTTAAAACAAAGCATTGTAACGTGGAATTTAGTGTTGCGAGCAGCCGGCGTCCCGCTTAAGGGAAGCTTTAGGGCTCGTTGTGAGCTGAAAATGGGTCGTTGCATTGGCTGAGTTTGCTCAAGTCGTGTTAATTTGTCGCGACGAAAGGAACAGATGTTACGTGCTCTGTACAGCCGCCGCCTCCCGCCTCCTCCGCGCTACAACTAAATGTTACACCAGAATACCTAATAAGGATTTTCTGCCACTTTAATTAGTCTTACGAGCATGTAACAGCGATATTTCAAGAGAGTCGCGCTCAAGTTAAATTTATAGCCAGCACAGCAAGGTGCTTTACTTAGAACCAACGTTATTAGGTTTCTTGAGTAGATTTAATTTATCACGTTGACCTGTAATAATATCTACACCGGTTAGGTCATACTAATACAAAATTGACGATTATTTTCTAAGCTGATGCAAAAGTTGAGTTGATACTTTGCGGGTACCCGATTTTTTTTTGTTTTTTTAGTAGGGAATATCTAACATGCTGTATACTAGTAGCTCTCCAAACAGACACATAGCACCGCAGAAAACTTCTTCTCTATTTAGGGAAAATACGCTTCCATCCTTTCCAATCGCCAACAGTAAGAAAATCTATGAAATAGTAGAACCTAAGTATAACAAGTTTCGTCAAGATTATTAAAAATACGACCTGTACGCAAATACCAACATACATACATCCGGACAGATGGTAGTTTTTTTTTCAGCTGTTGCAAAGACTTTGCTCGCTTCGTTCGCTCGGTCCATTAAATAAACATCATCATCCGGACTAGTTAAAACTAGGTACTCAGGTACAGATAAACATCATGCCTGCACACTTAAGCCCCGTACTTACATAAGTAGTACAAGTTTCTTGCCTATTGCGTGCAATAAAGTTATGCATATAAAGGTCTTGCACTGTCTAACCACCACATCACATTCTTGTTCGACATAAGGACTAGTCCCATTTCATTTCAAAACTGGTCAGTGTAAACAGTACATATGCCGCGGACAAGTTAACTAGAGAGGATACGTTATTATAATTTGTGGGTATTTTATGAACTGTTTCCACACATTCTGTCCGGCAGGAACTGAATCTACATACGCTTTAGTTGATTAGCTTATACAGTTTGAGAATTATGGTGGTTAAAGCAAATACTTCTGTAGCTTATTTGGCAAAGCAGTCGGGACGGAAACCCGGAGATTGCCCGTATACGGGTTCAAGTCCTGCCAGACGTCTTAATTTGTTCATACTGTCTATACTTTAAAAACATGGGCATTATTAATATGTCTGAGCTTTATTAATTATAAACAAACAAGCCAAAAAAAAAAAAAAATTAAAACACGACAGCCAATGATTCAATGATTTTATATATTCATAAATGGTGATATGCTTGAACGAGATAGCGGCGCGTGGTGATCTGGGGCTCTAACTGGACACAAATAAAAACAAAAAAAAAGCAGCGTGTTTTACATGAAACAGAATTCTTTAAATCATCTTCTCGTAGAACTCTATTCACGAGAAAGCTGTACTTACTTTCAAAAACAATACGAAGGAATAAACCTACTTTTGCGCAGGCCCGTATTGGATTATTCTAGAACGAAACCGCCGGCGTAGGTCGACCGCGGCGGGACAAAGCGAGAACCCCGAAAACTGTTTCCAGACATTAATCCGCACATCGTACCTAAGCTTTGTTAAATCAAAATAAGTTCTCGCTTTATAATTTAAACATTTCCATTTACATTCGAACTGGATTTATCTCGCCGCTGTCTTCGTCCAAAAATTTTAATAACAAAATAACTTGGCAACTTCGTCTCGTCAAATATAATAGCAAAGTTGGAAGTAATAAGACAAAATTTTATGCATAACAAGGGGAGCCCATCGAGAGGGAGTAGGGGGTACATGCGGGGTGCGGGGTGCGGCTCCGAGGAGGGTTAGCACTTGTCGGCCTGCCTAGACAGAAATGAAACGTCAAGCTTTATGAAGACGAACAACTTTGCCTTAACAAGTATAAATCTCCTTTACACTCTGCGTGGGCTTTTTTAACAGTTAAAGATAATGTTTATTTATTGTTTTAAATCTTACGCACTTACATAAAAGCTGGTTTACTTATTTCGTGATAGTTATCTTGTAAGTATGTATAGGTACGAGGTTAAGAACAATTAAAGGTAAGATGATAATCTACGAGCATTTAAGTACTTTATCGGTCTGTACAGAATATTAAGAAGCTGTAGTGGTAGGATTTTTTGCAGAATCCTGCCAGTCATTCAACTGCCAAGCAGCAGTGTGCAAGTATTATTGTGTTTCAGTTTAAAGGGCACATTACCAGAGAAATTACTGGGCATGAATGAAGATATTTGACATCTAATTTCTCAGGGTGACGAGTGAAGTGCAGGATTTTGGTCGCAAGTTCACAATCCTGGCACTGCTTCTGTTATGGGAAGGCGTGATGCTTACCACCAGGCGAACGTCTCGCTCGTCTCGTCATTCCATTGCATAAAAAACAAGCTCTAGTGGACTGTGGAATGTGTGACAATATAGTCCTCCAAAAATTACTATGAAGATATTTAAAGGGTTGTAATTTTTTAGCAATTGGTTGCAAAGGAAATGACAGAGACATGTCTGCAGTAGACCTAGACTTTATAAAATAATGATTGCCCTTGGCCCTAGAGGCATTATCCAAGAACAAAATAGGACGTTTGCATGGAGAATCGCTCACCGGATTCCCTCTTAAAACTAAAAGCAATCACCGAAGTTTCAGTGTATTTATTATCACATTGTATTTAACTATTTTTATATTATTACCAAAACTTGTGTTTTAAAGTACTTGTATTATCATGAAATATGTGTTATTATGTATTCGTGCTCTAGTGTATATGTTACGGTTAGTGTAATAATATTAAAATTATTTATTATTACCGGTTATTATTAATAATTCCCTCATAACCGCGGTTGATATAATATTAATATTATATTGAGTACTTGGGCAGGCTAGGTTCAAAATGAGAGACAGATCCGACACGCAGCATCCCGACTCCACCTAGTCTTGTGGTCTAACCCTAGAGTAGCTTAGTAGTTAGGTTCGAAATGCACACACGACATGAATGTTCCTACCCCTAGAGCGAGGTATCTAGAGTGTATAAAGAAGGCTTTGTTTTAATGGTATTTAAATTTTAACCTGATAATTAAACAAATTAACTGTATTTTATTACTTTACTTACCGGTAATCATTAATACTATATAACTGTATAATTTATTACACTGACCGTAACATATACAAAAGTAATCTAGTGTGCTGAAACGTGTTTTTTCGTTTTGTTTAATTCCGTATTTGCCTTATCTAAAGTCTCTACCGCTTTGCCGGAGCATCACTTGACCTTCACTTGATTCACTCGACTTTGACTTGTTTAGCGCATTGTTAAACAACTGAGCAAGTACATGAGTACATAACAAAGTGATTATTTTAAAATAATTGAAAATAGTAGGTAAATGCACAACATGCGACCCTATAATCCAAAAGGAAAGAAGAGCGACTATCCCGGGCGTGAAAAACACGCGACAAACTACGAAGGGGATCATCTGCAGCAAACGCCATCTGCATCGATTTACATACAACAACAAAATATATTAAAATCCTGTCATCGCGATCCAAGACGCAGTTGCGAAACGTCATCGACACCGGGCGCGGCGGTGATTAGCTCCCCGAGGTGGGGGTAAAGGGGGAGGGGGTATGGCGACAAGGAAAAAGGGCTACCCAGCAATAATTACTTTATATACCCCCTGTGAATAATTACCCCGGCCAGAGATCAATTAGGCGGAAACCCCGAATTAAAGCGGTCGTTAATGAACCGGCAAATTTTATTTCAGTGATATCTGATTTAGAGGACATAAATTAATCGAGCTAATATTTAAAAGCTTCTTAATCAATATTTTGTCTAATATGATTTTGGTTATTAAACTACAGTCAATAGAAGGTTGCGTGTATTGAAAGTGTGCTAATCTGATCCGAAAAAACACTCCTGTTGACATAATGTATTTTGCACTAAAATGGACGAAGACTCTGGTCTCCGAAATACAGTGTAACACTAGTTCGCGAACAGTGGCTTCATTCAGTTTTATTTTCATTCAAGTATTATTATACCTACCACTTTGTTTCAATAAATAAATTGTTTGATTGATTATAAACAACTTTTACTACGGGGTCAATCCATAAAATTGCGAAAAAAATATCAGCTTTTCCATACTTTTCTTCAATGATGAAGGACATTTTTCCATGAAATTGTAGTTTATTCTCGATTTCAGAGTTGTTTCCATAGAAAAAGTACTTCATAATGGTGGGAATGACCTTCTTTCAGCTTAGTAATAGCGATACGCGGTATCTTGTATATACAGGATTAGTTCTAATCAGTTAGCATCCCTTTAAGGGCATATTCTGTACATCAAAACAAACAACTTTTACTATGGGGCCAACATTGAAATCGCAAAAAAAACAGCTGTATTATGCCTAAAGTCGATGAACATTTTGTATGGAACAGCTGATAATGTTTTCGCGATTTAATTTTTTGGCCCTTAGTAAAAGTTGTTTGTTTTGTTGTACAGTTTATGCCCGTAAAAGGATCCTAACTGATTAGAACTAACCCTGTATATCTGCATTTACCTCTACACAAATTTAGTATTTTATAGAGAAGAGATGCTTTGCATCAATATCTCACATTTTATGTGATGAGAATAGCAAGTCGCTCACCTGATGTTATACCTAATGATCAGAGCAGTTCAGTGGGACTGGCTTTACTTTTTTTTTATACAGTCAAGTGAAGAGACGAGCAAGGCTTTCACCTGATGGTAAGCGTCACGCCTGCCACTAACAGTAGCAGTGCTAGAATTGTGAACTTGCGAACACAATCCTGCGCCGCGTTGCACTGCGCTCATCACCCTGAGATATTAGGGAATAGATGTTAAAGCTCTTCATACCCAGTAATTTCTCTGGTAACATTGCCCTTCAAACCGGAACACAGTAATGCTTGCACACGACTGCTTGGCGGTTGAATAACTGGCAAATGTGTGGTACTTCCCCAAGCGGACTTTGCAGTAGAGTCCTACTACCACTACAAAAACTACTTACTCACGAACATCATCATTTTGAAACTGGGCTCATCACATCATAATCACCGTAAGATGAGACATTTAGTTCTGAACACAAACGTTTGCACACCACTATTGAGAGGCCGAACTACTGGCAAATGTCTTCCTTAAGGGGGCGACTAATGCCAAAAGTAAGTAAAAGGTGTATTTTTAAACACATAGATAAAGAACGTAAATATTTAGATTAAAAAAATACTATAGGTAGGGGAATAACCTAAAGAAGCCGAGTAACTGAATAGAATTTTGGAAAATAATCTGGTTTATTTAAAAAAAAAATACAAACTACCAACAAAAAAACCTGTTTTAATTCAAATGCTCTAAATTATCAGCGACAGCACCACATTATTTTTTACGAATTACATAGCCAAACTAATGTTTTAGCACGTAGCCGTTTATTTTTTTTATTTCATGCCTACATTATGAATAATTAAATAAAATCCCACCTAAATTGCTCAAAGCCATCATCAATTGTATCATGCGATTTTCGACTCTAAACTAATGCAAGACGCGCGGGTGAAATCTGTTATTTTTCTGGCATTAGTCGCACTCTTAAGCAAACTGTGCAAAAAGTCTTACATAACGCGATAATGGCATACTTTCAGCTATTCGTACATTTCAATATTCGGTTTTGGCTCATATACCTTTTCAAATGTCCTCAATATTCAAATGTAGCCCCAACTGAACCACAATCGACATTCGACGTATCTGACAAAAAGCTTTTGCTCTCTAGTGGGTCAGTGTTGGCTACTAAACTACACAATGATAATCTGAAACAGAGGATATTTTTTGCTCATTGGTATAAACGTATTATGAAAAAGTTGGTATATCGAACTAGACAGAAAGACACACGGTAAACGACCGGTTTGTCATACATTCTCTCGCAAGTCGTAAAACATTTTTTCCACTTCCTACTCAAAAAGAACTAACGACTAAACATATGGTGAACTAAATTATGTTACCTACGTCTAAGCGACAGCAAAATAAAAATGTCCAAACATTTGTATACATTAAATAAATTTATCATCCCGATTCATTTAAAAGAGCCTTGCAGTGAAAAGGAAGCTGCCGTGCACACATGGGGAGCCGTCAAATCCCAAACGTATTATTTTTTCAATATCAACTCGCACGCTCACTAATACAAGATAACGAAATTCACGACAAACGGATGAATGTTCGCGCCGCGTGAAATCAGCTCTTTTGAGAAGAAAAAAGCTGACATGGAACGTTACGTTATGAGAGTAAAGTTCGCGTGGGACGAGCAAACACGTGTATGTGGGCAGACGAGGGTACGGACATATGACGATACCTGTCAAAATATGACGACTCTCATTCAGCTACAGATGTCGCTATTGTCATCGTGCTAATCTAATTTGGAGTCGTATACCGTGAAAGTGTGCGATTAACACATTTTCGTTGCGAATTATTGGGAGGCTGTCAGTCGGTTTGCGTAAGCTGTGACAGGAGAGTGGCAGGAGCCATGGGGTGCGAGCTTAAGGCAAGCGCTCACGCTCGATGCCTCGATCCACTCCTGATGTCACTATCTATGCCTGCATGTTGCATGCGCGCCCGAGCCACGACCACCTTTCGTGCTACTAACCGTATACACTAACTTTTCCAACGATAAAACACAATTCGTGAGTAATGCAGAGCTGAAGGAGGATAGGTTAGTTCTACTTGTGCTTACTGGTCTTAATGCGTTGACAGATGTAAAAGACTCAAGTTTAATACATCCAGCTATTCCTAAATAAGTGTTTACTATGTTCTTGTAGAGTCAGTTTCCAGCCATAATATCTCAGGATATCAGCTCGGCGATCACACATCAGCCAGAAGGCGCCCACTACTTGCCGAAGGTCCCTTAATAGGGAGGGGTTGCCATAATCCCCACGCTTGGCAGGCGGCTTGGGGATCGCAGAATGCTCGCCACCGTTAACTGAGAGGACGCTGCTGCCCGGCCTGCGGTGGTTCTGGGTGCAGTTTTAGGATATACCCCAGCTCGGCAGTCTAATGAAGCCAATAATAAAAAAAACTAGTTTATTTTTTCTATAAAATGGCATCATTTAAACAAAAGCGTTTTACCACCAACAATATATCAAACTTTACCATTACCGTAAATTTACGCACTGATCTTTTTACTATTTAATTTTATTTAACCAACAACCAATTGAATTGAAACAAATCTACTTCTAAAACACATTTGGTTCGAATGTTTCTTCCCCAACACATTTGTAAAGATACGGCTACTTAGTAAAATTAGAGGGTAGGGGAGAAGTGTCACCCAAAAGTTATTTAGATGTTTACGTGTGCATCGTTGCATTAAATAAGCAACGAATCTCTGTTGGGGGCGCCGGGAACTGAACCCGGGACAATGATAATCGAGACACCCGGCCACCCCGACGCGGCGCTGGCGTTAACATGATTAAATTTCATATTGGCAATCACAACCGTTGATGTTACCACTGTTGTTCTCATTGAGCAGTTTTATTGGATCTTTATTCGCACATTTTATGACAGCGGCCCGCAGTATCATCCGCGATCCTTTGAGAACCGTAAATCAATTTTCGGGATCAATTAATATGTTTACCTAAGGTGGTTATTTACATAGGTACTAAATTTAATTCAAATCCGTTGAGTTACTATAGAGTTGAATTCTAAGAAACCCACCACATACACTCACGTCTTCATATTCGAAATTGTAGTTTTGTGTTTTTATAATGCAAGTGTAAAAAAAATATTGAATCGATATAAGATACCGTTTAAAGTATAGGTAGCAAACCTATAGATAGTTTAAACGGTCTTTAATTTCGGGTAATGTGCCCAAAATGCTGCCCACGTTGCCCCGCTGGATTGCGAGGTTAATTTTCTGGCCCAAATAAAGGCCACCATTTTGGTCACGTGTGTATTCTTTAAGGATCGACAAGTTGACGGCTCGAACTCGTCGGTGGGCACGGCTTAAAAGCATGCTCTCTTCATCAAACAAACTGTGGGAAAGGAAGAAAGAAAGATAAATGAGCGCGCAAATTTTTTTTTGTCGAACTTTGGCTGCAGTAATGTGGTTGAATAAACTCTGAGTTAATTTATTCCAAATTAAGTTATTTGAAATGTTTATGGACCAAACTATGCCGCTAATAAATTATTTTATAGTTTTCGTATTCCTTATGTAATTTATTTACGTCCAATGTGGCGTTAAAATTGAGCTAAAATACAAGATGTTTCCTGGCTCATAACTTTCATGTTTATTAACTTTTTACTTTCGTAATAATTTACAATCCTAGATAATGAAGAGATTAATCGATATAATACTTAGTATTGGACCTACAAAATTACATAGTGGAGTAGTAATACTACCGCGTTTCTATGGAGAAGTGACCAACTTGTCTACTCTTAAGTCATGATCATCAACAGCCAGATAAGCCAGCCAGTCATGATAAAGTTCTTTAATTCATAAGTTATGATAAAAATATTGTCGACTCTACAGAATGCTTTAGATACATTTTAATTTTCCATCCCTTGTTCGTATGATAACGTTGTTTCACAATGTATATCTGAATGCAGACGTCGTATTTTGAATATCTATAGATCAAATATAACATTGATTTAAGTGATCTCAAGGTGAGAATGATAAGGCGCTATGTTTGGCGGCGTTGATAAGGATGTCGCGGTATGTGATTGGAGGGAGGGATTGTTTGCGCCGACAATCTAATGCCAAGTTAATGTTTGACAGAGGAGTTAATTGCAAGCAGTGCACCACACTCCAGCGTCGAGGGCCGTCGCGCTCCCTCGAGAGCGCGCTCCTCAGCTCCCCGCATGCCACTCGTGAGACGTTGATATTCCCTACCTTGATATTCGACCTCTTAATCATTTAGCTGTAATGGGATTTCACCTCCGACGTCTAAATGCGCATGAAATTTCAATGACCTACTCGAAAAGAAAGTGGAACAAAAAATAACAGCAAAAATGTTTGCCGAATTGTGTCCCCGGCGAACAATAGCGAAGCCACCAACGCTGACGTACTAGCTTCCCGCAGTGAGACTTATGAATAGAATAATACGGCGCAACACAAAACCAGTGCAGAAGAACATCATCAATCAATGTATTTAGAAATGTTTCATTAGTAAACATTAAGATGTTTGCTTACATGTCCGAATGTTGTCTGCCATAATATGGTTGAATTCCGTGAAATGAGGGTTGGATACAATATTGCCAGCGAAGACGCTGTATGGTAAAATATTCGCATGGCACATATTTGCGTTGCGAGACGGCTACTCGGTAGGTGTCTTTTGGCCACTGCTGTGAGCACATATATCATGATACCAAAATCAGTCCAACGTTTCTATTGACGTTCCAACACCGCACCCTACTGCGTGCCCATTATATATCACATCAAATGACCGATGTCACAAAAAATTACTGGAACCAAAAGTGAGACATCAAGCAAATATTTAACGCACGACCACCAGGTAAAATAAAAACCAATGGTCACTTTTATGTGATTTGTTTCGAGTTATTGTCTCCTTTGTGTTTTAAATAAACATGCCTTTGACAATGCAAATGTGCGCATCATTTTTGTTCTTTTGATTTTTGTATTAGGAATGAAGATGCGAGAAACCGTTTGAATAAATTGGTTCCATGCGACTTTTTTGTGGTTTTATAATCGGCGAGATTTAAAATTGATCGAATTTGTCTTTCATCTTTGGGTGGATACTGAGCAAGTGCTATTTTTTTGTCTTTTTGTATTCAACAAGTAACCTATCTCATGTTGTTTTATAGAGATTAATTTCCGTATTTGTATTTATTTAAGCATGTAAATGAAACTAAAATAGATAATCTAGTGCAAGTTTGATTGGGGTTATGGTGAGCGCCTACTGCTATGTGAAAAGACTCAAGGCGTATCACTATCTTGCCGTGTGGACGCTACTAGGCGCTTCCCCCGAGACCAACGTAGCAGCCTTAGAAACATATTTTAGCTGGACAGATTTTAGCAGCCTTAGAAACATATTTTATGTGTTTTGTTCCGAGAAATATTTGTAAAATACTCCTGGTTGCCTTTTAATAATATACTAAACGATACTCGCTTAAAATATGAGTTCCTAGGTCATAATAATGTAACTTTTATGATTATTGTAGCTTAGAGAACCGAATTCATTTTTATTAATGATGTGTATCTTTACAGCGCTTTGATTGTGCACGGGATATTTACCGTGATTATATTTTGAAACAAGCTCTCTATATTTTAGCGCAGATGCATGCACTTTGTTCACGGGCATACTTTAAAACCGTCCCTGATAGTTTATTAACACATGTTTTATGTTGTATTGTTATTTAAAACATAATCACGGTAATCACGTCGGTAATGGACAACCATAATCAGCGTTTCATATATATCCTTTCATAGTCGATAGCAAATTGAAGCCATTTGATTTTCGCCATTTTGGCGCGGATAGCCATCGGATAGCTGTGTGAGCGTCCATGGAACTAATATTTCGTAATACTATTACTGACACAAATGTCAATTTTAGTACCGGAGACGCTCGAAGGGGTGCTATAAATCGGCACAAAAAAGTTTTCTTCTTCCTAGACAATATTTAGTCCAGCGTACTTGTATAATAAGGTCAGTGATCTATACCTATAAGTAGTTATTTAATACCATAGCATGAACTCTCACGTTCTATATGAATGATGGAAATGGAGATGAGTGGGTATTTGGTAAGAAAGGATGTTGGACGTTGGACCAAACAGTCACATGTCTACAGAATAATACGCTTTTTGAATAAATACAACCGACTTCAATTTCGAGTACCTGGATGACATCTTCATATTTTCTAGTAATTTTGTTTTAAAAACCAAACTACTGAACCGATTTCGATTAAATTTATATGGGACCACCTCTGAAGTATTACCTACTAAACAACAAAATCAGTTCATAATTGACGTAGTAATCGCGTAAAATACCTACAAAATAAAACATACCGTCTAATTGAGAACCTCCTTTTTTGAAGTTGGTTGAAAACAGGCGATCCCGGACCGGGCTTCGAGTTCGACATCCGAGCGGATGAGAAGAAAGCGTTGCTCGATAACAGGGTTGGAAAAATGCCGCACCAGAACATCAAAAGTAAACTGAAACTAATAGCTGCGAATATTTATAATGATATCACATCGTCACCCAGAAGACGTCCTCTGCTGGACGAAAGCAAGGGAAATTTAAGATGAAATTTGACGTGTAAATTGGCCTCACAAAAAGTATTACTATAACTAATTAATATGATCAATTTTGTGACTTCATACGGGTGAAGTACGTATTTTATTTGGAAAATAAAAAAAGTTTATCATTATAAAATTATTTATCGTTTCTTGTTTAATTAGGCATATTTACATACAATAAGAGTGGAATAATTGACAGCTGCCAACATTAAGGACAAACCTACCCTATATAACTTTTTGCGGACTTAAAGTTAGCTCTAGATGTTACTCTCACGTCTAAATGTTCTTATGCATCATGCTTATTTTGTTCCAAATAATAAAAGAGAGACAGCCTCCAAAATTTGTTTCTATTCGGACCTCCATGTTGAATACGGTGGTGCAATTTTTCATGTAATCCAGAAAAAGATTAAGTATGAATTATGATGATCAAATTTTCCCAAAGATAAGTCGTCGTCTGCCATAAGACGTCCATTGCTGGACGAAGGCCTCCCAATAGAGGGGTGTTGCCATAATCCCCACGCTTCGCGGGCGGCTTGGGGATCGCAGAATGGTCACCACCGTTAACCAAAAGGACGCTGCTGCCCGTCCTCCGGTGGGTCTGGTTGCAGTTTAAGGACATACCCAGGACCGTAACAAAGATAACAAAGATAAGTAATGCTAGTCAATTGTATCGCTACTTGTAACTGATAGCTGGGGCCACTATTTGGGCTTCATTAGCTCTTTATCGAATTATGAATTATCAAGCTCCAGCTTTTTATTTTACACTAGCGCTAGCCACCCCGTGATGGTGATGATGATGATGATGATGACAAAACGTAGCTTATGTGTTATTAAAAAGGTTAAGTTCTTTTTCGTCGAGTCGATGGATCAATAATTAGGGAGGGTGTAAAAAACAGTTATACTATTTGCTCCCAGTATTTGGCCACTGCCAGGCCCTATTCAGGTTAACATACATAAAGGTAAAGGTAGGAAATAAGTTATCTCCTTCGTGCGTTGTCGTATCCAGTAAGATTTTGGTTATGACTGTGCATCGTCCCCTCGTAATGAAATTCACATTTCGATACATCATTGATCGTGGTGTGATAGTGAAGCGCGCGTCATGTTTACTAGACTAAAGCCGACACGGACGGCTCATGTCGTTCCAGCTCTCATTACGGGAATTAATGATGATTGCGCCGATAGGACTCAGTGTGGCTTTTAGGTTGAGCAAAAACGAGTTTGACGACTTGAAAGCCTAGCATGCACCTGATCACGCAGACCTGAGCTAAAGCAAAGACATGGCATGGCTTCCTTGATAAAATAGGGTCTTAGCGTTTGAGCACGAATTTCTGAGTTATAATAACTTCTAGTCAGTCTTAAAATGATATTGTTGTTAATACCGAAGAACCTTGAAAGCAACAAGTACGCACGCAACGATTTTAAAACTCGTTTTTAATTCGAACTGCTAAGTGGAATTGTCTTCCTGCCTCGGTGTTCCGTATTTAGAAAAAGGGTCTCTTTAAGACAAGATTAGAGTGAATAGGCACCTCATGGGAAGCGTGCTCCATCTTAGACCACTTCGTCAGTTCTCAGGTCAGCTGTGTTTAAACGCTAGATCATTATTTCATAATACTACGCTATTAAAAAAACAACCTACTTCAATTTAGACCTGGATGACATCTTCACATATCCAGTTATTTTGATTTATTCCAGTAATTTTGATTTAAATAAAGCCGTCAAGCGTACGAGTACTTGCGACTCGGATAACGAGGGTTCCATACCACCACATGTACAAAGGAAACCCTCGACAGTATCTAACGAAATATTCTATGAAAACTACCGGCTTCCTATTACGATTTACGAGATATACGTCGTTATTGATCAAAAACAGAGAACTAACATATTTATAGACAAACAGAGACGGATTGCTTAGTCATAGGGTACAGTTGAACACCCTTTGTGTAAAGAACCCTAAAAAGGAGTTTCCATTTACGTTCGACAAGATGTTCCAGTTTTTGATTTTTTTCTAGTGTTTACGTACTCCGCCTTTTCTGGAGAGATGTGAACTGGTTTGAAGAAAACCTGAATAAAACAGTTTTTTACCAAAACCGATATAAACCGGTATTTTATATGGAAAACCGGTTTTGAAAGTTATACAAAAAATAGTGATTCATAGAAGATCACATAATGGCAAGTTGCGACATCTTATGGATATGTCGTGTATCTCTAACATCGAGAACGTCGTATCACGCAATTTGTGAAGATCTGGCTTTATCGAATGTCGATATCTTTACGAGTACTTACGAGTATGGTGTAGACTTGGACACGAATTTTTTTTTTGGTAACTTAGCATCACATCATCAGCTTTAGGGAGTACAGTTTTTATGTACGCAGCACGTGCCACAACAAGGACGAACGAAACAGTTTTGATAAAAGAGTGGCGCGGGCTATTTTTCTCCTTGGTGCCATCTAGTTCAGTTTTTGGGAACTAAAGAACGGAAGCCAACCGAACGGAATAATCATTCAAGTGATGGCTTGAGAAATGACGATATATATACATATACATTCTCATAACCAGTGCTATGTGACCTTACTTCTTGCCAAATTTCGTGATCCTAGGTCAACGGGAAGTACCCTATGAATTTTGATTTACTTGCGTGTCTAAAAAACACTAGATAAATGACTGCAATTTTTGATTGCGTTGATTTTTTTACATCTCTAAGGGTCCGTGGACCTACACATACGATATTAATTTCAACTAGATACCTACTCTCGTTTCCTAGAAAAAGGGCCTTGACAGACAGACAGACGGACAACGGAGTGATCCTATAAGGGATCCTTTTTTCCTTTTGAGATACGGAACCCTAAAAATCAACCAAACATCAGAACCTATTTCGTAAACATTTATATGGGACCACTGTCTGGACTCTGAAATATCACATATGAAACAAATAAAAAATCATCAAAATCAATTTATAATTGGCGGAGTAACTGCGTAAAAAATACTACAAAAATACATACATTCGAATTTAGAACATCATTTTTTAAAAGATCGGTTGAAAATTGATTAGAAAAATATTACAAAATGCCGATAAAATACAAAATCATGTATTTCGTCACTAAAATATTTTACAATATGATGTCCATGTTTCCTTGATGCCTTTAGACTTTCGTATCAATCTAGGGCTGTCTATAAGAAGTCAGTTTTTTTAAATTACAATGTAATTCTTATGCCTTTTGATAGGGTGAATACGGAGGCACAAATTAAATTAATATGCATATTCAAAAAAATTGGAAAGATTTAGTTCGACCACAGGTAAATAGGTATCATTTTACGAGCCGACCATATTCAACAGTTTTAGTATCAATAATAACTTAATTCAACCACGAAGAATAACAAACATGCCGTTTTACAACCTTAATCATTTTTAAATTAATAAATGCTTTTACCGCGACTGCAACGCGCAACGCTCAATCATCGAGTACTTAATTCATTCCGAACATTTAAAACGAACAAACAGTAATTTCACGTTTATTATTTTTCATGTAACGAATGACTTTTAATTACACCCTATTAAAATAAAATGCTCCTTAATATTATGCGTATTTATAATATAAAGTAATGGTAAATATTTTCCTAACGTTGTTGTGATAAACCAACTAATTCGAGATTAAATAAGTATAAAAATAAATAACTAATATGTAGTTAAAAATATAACATAATTACTTAACATATATTTATAACTAGCTGTTCCCCGCGGCTTCGCCCGACATCAGCCATAAAACATCCACTGCTGGACGAAGGCCTCCCCCTTAATAGAGGGGTGTTGCCATAATCACCACGCTTGGCAGGCGGCTTGGGGATCGCAGAATGCTCACCACCGTTAATCAAGAGAACGCTGCTGCCCGCCCTCCGGTGGTTCTAGTTGCAGTTTAAGGACATACCCAGGTTTCGGCTTCGCCCGCATGGGCTATATTATAGGTAGATACGATATTAAAAAGTCTAAAGTTTATCTATACCAAGTTTTAAGTGAATCAAACTAGAATAATAAAAAAAACATATAAACTTTAGAACTCCCTTGCACCTCCCATAGAGGTAGCTTTAAAAAAATACGTGTTTCATTATTTATTCTAAAGTTTATTTGTGCCGAGTTTTGAGTGAATCAAGCCAAGGAATAAAAACATCCATATAAACTGTATCACCCTTAAGGGTTGATTTTCGAAAATTAGGCTATGCTATGTCTTATTCCAGAACCTATTAAAAACCTATTAAACCTATCCACATTTAAAATTTCTAATTTCCAATACCTTAGCTTTGTCATCCAAGATGACATAAATATGGACCGAGACGTTACAAGCCGGATAAACGCAGGTTGGATAAAGTGCTGACAGGTCTCGGGAACAACTTGCAACTCGGGAATGCCCTGAATCTACAAAGCAGTAATAAGACCTGTAGCATGGTGTGGATCAGCATTTGGGGCACCAGGGACCTTATTTTTGAATCGTACGCAAAGTTGCGCATACGAGCGAAGCCGACTTCCGAACGATATTGAATCTTATTTCAAACAATATCTTTCGAAAGTTGGCTCCACTCGCATACGCAACTCTTCGATTCAAGAACAAGGCCCATGAGATGGTTGTGTGTAGTGAATAGAATGAACAAGATTGGGAACTATTAAGTTAGAAAATAATAGCGCCAATGACCGATAAATTTAAGAATGGAAGGCTAGCGCGGTATGGACATGTAGAGAAGAGAGGAGGGCCGTGTAGCTAAGAGAGCCTCAGAAATTATAGTAAAAGTTAAAATCAGAAGGGGGCGCCCTAAAAATGAATAGAAGAATTGTCTATAAATGCAGAATGCAGGATGATTAATAATAAAGTGAAGCGGAGAAAGGAAACGTGCTGAGCCGACCTCCTAGTGGGATAAGGGAAGGAAAATAATTATACTATTATGTCCATTTACAAGATCCTACATGTGATTAAAGCGAATGTTCTAATGTCGCTCATTCGGTCATCTATACAGAAAAAAAAATCTTCTTTTGCCTTTATTAACTACAACAAACTACAAAGACTAATTAATACTACTTATCCTACTATTCACAAAAAACAACAGGATCCAAGTGCTCAAACTCACTAGCAGTCCGCGCGTACCCAGCATGCTGGCGGCATTGCTATGTTGTCTGGTGAAGCTTATGTGTGGGGCAAAATAAATGCCAGCATTTTGATCACGTGTCGCGACGACCAGGCGCTCGCATAACTTTTTATAAAGAATATGTACTCCCGGTCCAATATAGAAATGTATTTTATGTGTCCTTAATATGTGTTCCTATACCACACATCTGATTGTGATAATATTCGCAATTGGAAGCCTATGCAGATTTCATCCCTACTTAATGTGCGTACAAAATCGCATAGGCTCCTTGTAGTTTACAATTAATGTTCTATTATGCTATTATTTTCTAAAAACTTAATATATCTTATCATTAATTTATACAAATGTTGGGTTTTAAATTAATAGTCTGACAAAACGTTACGTACTTCAACAATGTCATTAAATTATAGATGCCTTATTGATACAACGTATTTTTATTAGTTACATGATGTAAGCATCTCCAAAGGAACACGATTATGAAGAGACATCTCATAATATCTCCAGCGGCGAATGCTCGAACAAACATTCCAAAAATTCAAGAAGTATATTTAAAAAATGCCTCACAACGATTGTAACACACTTATATTCATTAATCTCTGGATAAATTATAATTTATAATGGCTTAGGATTAATAAATATGGACGGGCGTATTGAAAAGTCCCAAGTTATGATAAATAAATAACAACATGATACCGAGGAAGGCAAACAAACAAACATAGGTCACCTCCCGGAGTCGGGGGCGCGTGCCGCGGATTACTCGTATTTTCATATCAAAGGGCTTGCTCAGTTTTATGAATTACTTCTATTTGGGCCCAGCGTAATGTCTTCCTTTATTCGAAGGGACGTTCTGCGTGGGAGAATTTAATTTGTTGCACTTTTCGTTTAATCGCATTAGAGAATTCATATCTTTATTTCGTCGGCTGCCAGTCGACCTTATCTTTCGTTTGCATAGTCGTTAAGTGACAATGCAATTTTTTCATTATTCAAATACAAGTTTATTTATGATTCACATGGGGTGTAGAATTAAGCTGTTAGTGTTTGAGGTGGAATCACTTATCGAGAAATGTCGATATTGATGATAGTGTAGAGATATTGTAGGTGATGAAACGGTAGTTTGCTTATAGGTTTTAATGACACTGCATAACTGTTAAAAGTTGTAACTATGTTAATTTATTAGGAGCTGATAAAATGAGTAAAAGATAAATGTCCCCGTTAAGCTATTAGGTTAACATGTCATCATTATTCCGGGTTCGCAAATGGACGTCAGGCATATCCGCGGACCACCGGTACCGGCTATTGTCAGATTTGTCCCCATTTCCATGAATTTTGTTTATTCAACATTGGCCCGTTTTTGGGTTTGTTTTGTATATTTTTTTTGATATAGCTACACATGATTTATCTCCGCCCATTAGGTCACGGTGAGTAATGCTGGCGAGACGGCCCTGCGCCCCGGGGCGTCCGCCGATCACTCCGCGTAGATAGCGACTACACATGTTGTCAACTTGTATGTTTTCATCCAAATACCGTATTTTGATAAATTTTACATTTTATATTAGTATTTTATCTCGATAATGATGCCGTTTTATTCTGAGGTGTCGGTTATAAAGTTCTCTGATGCTGTGAATGTGTTCGCGCTTGCGTATGAACAACTTCGACATCGTGTTGGAGTAGAGTTGTAAAACATTGTCAACATTTTACTGGTAAATTAGTACATTTATTCGCGATAATGATTAATCGTTTTTACATTCGTAGTGTTATTCTAGAACGAAGTTATTTATTATGTTTGATGTTAATTTGGGTAGAAGAGGTGTATTATATGCGACTGTCTGTCGTAATTTTTAACATTGCCTAGGGTAATAATCGTGGTGTTAGGTGTACCTAGCTATCCTAGCTTATTTGCGTTTTGATCGATGGAACTAGTGACTGCTGCATTTTAACATTATTATACCGATAATAATGTTAAGATTAAAAACAAATTAACTCGACGGGAGTTAATTTGTCGAAAAATAATAATGGTAGGTACTTATAAACATGCAGGATCTATCTAATCAATGACGAGGCATGGCAAATGTTAAAGGAAAATGAAATGAGTAGGAATGATTTCTTTTTCACTTAGTTTTGCGCCGTAAAAGACGGACGGTAATTTTTTCAGGCAATAATACCTACAATGTCCCCATGCCGCCTGCCAAGCGTGGGGATTATGGCAACCCATCCCTATTAAGGGGGAGGCCTTCGTCCAGCAGTGGACCCTCTGTTGATGATGTGAATACCTACCTTAAAGCTTCAGAAGATTTTTTAAATCATATTTTATATAATTATTTATTTATTATAATATGTTTTTTTTAAATATAATATTAATTAAACTATCAATTTATATTAGAAAAAACAAGTAAGATTTCATCGCTACTTGGAGGATCTAGCTCTCTCTCCATCGCTACGACCACTAAGTATGCGATAAAATGTTGGTTATCTTCATAAAAACAGGTAGGTGAGAATAAGACAATGCCTACAGAAACAGATTTGTAAGATTCACTGAAAAGTTAAGTAAAAGTAGGGCTTTTGCTTATCTGTGGTAAGATTTAAAAGAATTGCGACATGTTGTTTTCTGCCATCACGTCACTGTGCTTAAAACACTCCTTAGAATCGAATTGACCGGTATATATTTTACCAAATAATATTTTATGCATGCACCACATAGCTACCACCATTACAATGGTCTTGCTAATATTATTTTGTTTTTTAATTTAGATGTATCTATTGTCTTGTTTTATATATACTGATTACTCAAGCTTAATTAAGTCTAATATTCCGATTACATGCGGCGACCTTTCTAAAGGAGTGAAAATAAGTAGAACACAAAGCGCTCGCGGCCTTTTCTAGCTTGAAATTGTTCTTGCAATTGCATGCACTAAACAAAGAATTAAAAAAAAAAAAAAAATTCCAACCAAATTTAATTTCTTCATAAAATTTAATTTAAGCCTTGTCTATTTCTCAACGAAAGTCTTTTTTGCTCTAGCATCCATTTTTCGGCACCACTGACTAAACTTGACAAGTCACTAAAGTCTAACAGTGTAAAATCAATTTTGTTGCCACTCTGCGAGAGTCCCCATTTATCCAAATGCCATCTCAATACGTGTTCAAAACCAAGATGACGTCATTTTAATCTGTACCTGAAAGACAGTGATTAAAGGATTACAGACACAGTATAAAATAATTGTTAGTACAAGTACAAACAGACAATAGTTCACCTTTAGATACCATTTAAACGTGAAAACTTTCGTTACATGCATGACAATAAAGTTCATTTTAGGCATGTCTGGCTATCGACATGTCAGTTAATCTCTACTTAATTTAATTTTTTTTAATAACACATAGGTTTTAAAGATTGCTAGGTTTAAATCATATTTCAAGAAAATTAAATTTGGTTGAACTTAATAGGATGGTAGAATTACCGCCTTTGTCGGAGAATTCATATAAATAAACCAAATAAGTCAAAATCATGTTAGTTTCATAGGTACCTTTCGTCAATAAAACACTTTCATATTTACTATTTTCCGTTCAATAGTATTAAAATGTATTAAAATTAATTGATTACTACTTTTGAACTTAAGTATAGGTAGTATATGTTCTGTTTATAATAATTATGCATTTAAATACAGAATACTTTTTTTTTTACATTGCACCTCTTAAAAGGTAGCTGTGGTGGTAGTTCTTCACACAAGAAGCGTGCGTTGTCTTTATTCAGTGGTCTTTATAGCCCCGAGCGTAGGTACTACAAAGGTATCGGATGACTGCATGTTTGCATGTAGTCAACTCAGCCCTCCTTAATAAGCTTTCAAAAAGCACAGTCATCATTTGGTGTTATGGACTTTCATAAACAAGTTGAACAAATCAACAAATATTATAAACAAAGGCCACTTGTCACCCGACGTAAGCGTTTTTGTTCGACGTGCATTTTTATAACAAGCGTTTTTGTGGTGAGGCTATGTAGGAAGGAAGCCGCGGCGGGGGGTCTCAGCCCCGGCCTCCCGGGGCATGAGTACACAAAACATTTCGTGATCCTAAAGACAAAAGGAAAATTAAAATCAGTAAAACTCTCGGGGACGGACCGCGCTTCGAATGTACTTAAGCTTGAGTCACATTATGGCGGAGTCAGTCTTAGCGCCATTTGCGTTTGCCTAAAGTCCGGTGACGCTGTAGAGGCCATCGGAGGCCAACAGCATCAGTCATTCATTAAAAAAAAAGGCGGAGTCAGTCTGGTCTGGGCCCAATCGGGTTCATTCAGCATTGAGATGTAAGCTAAACCATGAGTTGAGCAGGATTGTCAATAGTATTTTTTTTGTATCGCGGCCTCAAGAGCCGATGAGAGCACATCGTCACGGTAATCGGCTATTAGGCGTAACACTTTTTCTAAAGGATAGTTTACAAAAATAATATATTATATTCCTAGCTATTATGCGTTACGATATTTTTAGTTTATGGTTACTTTAACCTTACTTTAGTTTTAAAAAATCACGTGCAGTTATAGCAGTCTTTTTACGGGTTTTATGAGTTTGTGTTTTCCCAAAAAAAAATGGTATCTATAAGATGTGAGAAGTGAACTAAGCTTTTGTAATCTTTCTAAAAAAATTAGTTTTAGAAGTTTTTTTTTATCAAAACATCTCCATTTTTACACATTACAACAGTTTTAAACATACATTTTTTACAAATTTATCACGAAAATTTACTCTCTTGTAACTAATATAGTTTGCACCAACGAATGCTCTTAGTTTTGAAAAATACATTTTTATTATGCCTGTATTGAAATAAAAATGGGTCTGAAGCCTCAAAAATCGAATCTTGACCCCACTAATCTGCGTATTTCCATATTTTTGCTCCGCTTAATGCTGGACGAAGGCCTCCCCCTTATTAGGGAGGGGTTGCCAAAATCGCTACGCTAGCCAGGCGGCTTGGGGATAGTTAGGAGCTTTTGACAGTAACTTTACATTATACTCTAAAGAAAACAATTATTGATAATTTATAGATATATAGGTATTCTAGATAGATTATAGACAAGATATTTTGAATTCTTGATTACACTCAGAAATATTTTGAATATTTTTTGTATGAAGTGATTCCACACTTATGGTATTTCTATGTACCCATAGCGACTGCTCGTATGCAGGTTCGAGTCCTGCCGGAGGTCATAATTTTTCTTCCTGTTTAAGCTTTAAAAACTCAGAAATATGATCGAAATTATTGGATTTATTTTGCTGCCACAAATAGTTTTATGTTGGGTTTAGTTTTTTTAGTATCGACTATTTGTATTGCCTTATCCGTGTCTTATTGCTCGTCGGTTATATTTTGCTTGCGTCACATGGACACGTGATATAATTTTATAATACAAATAACATGCACTTAGTTGTACAAGTAACGCTTGTATGTGTTACTTTTACAGCGTGTATAACAAAAGTCAGCGAGTAGGTAACACGATATTGAACTCATATTTTGGTATATCTAAACCGTTGAGACTCCACTGGGGCCAGGTAAGATGTGAATCAAGCTTTTCGTTGACTACTCGACTCAGTGCCAGCACTGTCGGGGTTATTATCTTAGCAGAAACCCAACGCGTTTACACCAAAGTTTTTGGGTATAATAGTCCCAGATATTCTATGCATGAAACCATTGCAGATTTTGGTCTGCCCATTAACTAAGCTTATGTAGTGGATTTTATTAGGACCCTAAGGTAAAAACTAAAGCGAAAAAATATCTTGATACTCATTGAGGCGCAGGGATTAGAATTAATTAGCTAAAATAAAAATAAAAATTAATAATAATTAATATTGCTGAACATTTCACACAGCGCCATCTAACTAAGCAAATCCTTTTGTTTTTTGTTGTGTAGTAGGTTAAGTAGTCTTTGTAGTTTGTTGTAGTTAATAAAGGCTTATGTCTATAAAAAATAACTAAGCAAATACTCTAGACTTGCATCGGTCTGGATACAATCTTTTTGTTTTTTTAGTGTAGTAGGGTAAGTAGTCTTTTTAGTTTGTTATAGTTAAAGGCTTACGCTATTAAAAAAAATAAAGCTTAACTAATATGGAAACCAGATAGCTGATAGAATACTTATAATTATAATTTATTTTTATAATTCGTAAATACATACTTATAATACATACTACACCCAAACACAGAACAAACATTTATGTTCTTCACATAAATGTTTGCCCTGGGTGGGGATCGAACCCACGCCCTACAGCTCTGAAGGCAGACATGCTACCAACTGAGCTATAAGGCTGTTAATATAAAGTAGTATTCATACATTTACATACTTAATTGAAGTAAGGTGATGTATATGTATACTACATATGGGCAGGATATGACTCTATTCATTGCCATAATTATAACGATTAATCAGGCGTAGTAAAAAAGTTACAGATATATAATATTTATTTTCCGTTTCCCAGTTTTTATGTATATTACGGCTGGTACGTTTTTCATAGTACTTACAGCCTGTGTAAAAAAATACTAGTGTTTCAGACTAAATAGTAGCCACAAGTGCGCTCTCGGGATCCTTTGAAGTATTTACATGTTATTTATTCATGGAACAAAATGTCTTTTAGGGCAAAGGCGCACTAGAATGTGCAGATGTCTGCTGAATGGGTCCCAAGGAATGTGTGTCATAATATGTACGAAAACCACACCTAGCGTAAATAATAAGTAAATAAATGATAGAAATATCGCGTTATGTCCAGTATTATTAGGGGCTATTGTGGCAAGCCGCAAGAATAAAGATTTCTCTTATTAATATAGAAAATTGTGACTTATAAAGTTATAATTATTTGGATAAAAACCAGAGCTGAGCTTTTGTTAAGTCCCAGAACACTCAAACCCGTGGCGAAATGCATTGAAATTTAAATTAATTTTATTTCAAGTGTCCAAAAAAAAAACGCCTATATTTTTATATATTAATGTTTGTTCTTACCGTGTTAAGGTATAGGTAATTAACTATACCTGTAAAATATATAATATAATATATGTAAATATATATAATAATATATAATATATATATATATAAAATATAGAATAATATGAGTGATATCAGTAGCGAATTTTGATCAACGATTAATAGCATTGCCATCCAGCGTGGCAATGCCGCCAGCATGCTGGGTACGCTGCCGACTGGTAGTGGGTTTGAGCATTTGTATTGTCTCTAGACTTTCATCGGTCTGTATACAATCCTTTTGTTTTTTGTTGTGTAGTAGGCTAAGTTATCTTTGTAGTTTGTTGTAAATAATAAAGGCTTATGCCTAAAAAACGATTATATTATTACGAACATTTTCTTTAGTAAAAAAATTACTCTCTTTCTTGGGCAGAAATAAGTAGGGTAAAAATAAGAAACCACGGCACAAACAAATGACTGGTAGATGTGTTTGTCTTTCTTGCTGCTTATGGTTCTCTCGCACATCAGCTATATAACACTATAACATAACATTCTCAAATACAAGGTATATTTTGTTTCAGTATTCAAACTCCCACATATTTGGTAAGAGAGAGTGGAAGGTATGTCCTAAAACTGCATCCAAATCCATCGTGGGACGGTCAGCAGCGTCCTCTCGGTTAACAGTGGTGATCATTCTGCGACCCCAAGCCGCCTGCCAAGCGTGGGGATTATGGCAACCCCACCCTATAAAGGGGAGGCCTTCGTGCAGCAGTTGACGTCTTCTGGCTGATGATAATTATAAGTAAGACACCCAAACATTACATTTTTCTTTTTTAATATATTTAAGAGTCTACAAACAGAATATAATATTAAAGTAGTATTAATAAGGTAGCTAGTGCACCAGCAACGTTGACCACCGATTGATCATAAACATTTTAGAACACAACGTGAAGTAAAACTAACACTAACTAGTGCTTTAAAAGTACATAGGTTTACAATTCGGTAGATCTTATTCACCTGGTTTATAAATATAATAAGCTATTCGAAGGATCAAGGGTAGTGAAGTGGCTATCATGACCGCATGGTGAAGAAATGTGAATAAGATTTATATACAAACAAAAGTTATTATTAGCTATTGTGGTATGTCGTTTTTGTTATTTTTTTGCTTACTAGTGTTCATGTCATGGTAACAATGTTTAACTTTACTAAGTATGTTATGCGAAGCAGCATAATTTTATTTTTCATGTAAAGTTTTAACTGTTGCTCAGTGCGGTCTTACCGTAAAGTTTTTAGATTCGTTGAGCTAAAACAAAGTGCTCTTGTGAAAGGTGGTTGGTCTGCAGGCGACGTGGCATAATGGATGGACCAATCTCTGCGTTTAGCAAAAATGTTTCTTTTATTAAATCCCAAAATACGTAAAAAATTATGGCACTGAACGCTTAAAAGAATTTTCAGCTTTGTCAACTGTTACAATAAATAGTCATCTTAAATTATCGACAGTAAGTAGGTAAGTAACACTTAAAATTGAATTGCTTATGAATACGTAAGCTAATAAGTTTGTTTGTCTCGATTAATAATCATCATTTTTCTTTTTCACTTCTCGTTCTCACCTTGGAGGATCTAGCTCTCTATATAAACAAAGCTTCTCACACTTTGGGACATGTAATTGGTACCCATAATACTGGGTTACACGGAATTATGGGACAAGCCCTAAAGCGCATTTGTTAACTGCATTCTCGTACTTGTAAATAGATATTTTAATGTTAACGTTTCGTGCAATTTTTTTCATTTACAATTTGTAAGCTATCGATACTACTAGTACAGTATCATATTATATTTGGTACTAGTTACTATTTTTCGATCCCCAAGCCGCCTGCCAAGCGTGGGGATTATGGCAACACCCCTCTAAAGGGGGAGGCCTTCGTCCAGCAGTGGACGTTTTATGACTGACGACGACAAACGACTATTTTTTAAGAAATAAGTACTCACAGGGAAAAAAATATAATGCTTACTATGTTGTTAATTCGGGGATCTTTGTCACCAGATGAAAAATGTATAAGACAAAAAGATTTATGCTACAATATATAATATATACATTATGTAAGCTTCTTATGTCGTGGTCTCGGAATACTTGACAATTTAGCGCTATAGTAAGCATTATATGTTGTCACAGACGCTATTTTAATAATTTTGTAATTTTGATATGATAAATACTATAAAACAGTCTTTCATAAATTACCTTACATAGTCATCACCATAAGCCAAAATACGTCCACTGCTTGACGAAAGCCTGGGAGGCTCAATAGAGAGCTGCTGAGAGGGGTTGTCATAATCACCACGCTTGGCAGGCGGCCTGGGGATGGCAGAATGCTCACCAATGTTAACTGAGAGGTCGATGCTGCCCGTCCTCCGGAGCTTCCGGATGCAGTGTTAGGCATACCCAGCAGGGCTAGCATGCGCACCGCGAGAAAATTTTCTCGATTCTTAAAAACAGGATAAGGCTACGACTCTGTATAAGTCTGTCTCGTTTTCTTACGACATAAAGACACGACAAATTTTTCTCGCATGCTAGCCCTGCAGGTCTCTTTTTAGTAGTCGTCTTCAAAGTCTATATAACTGATATTGATGAATGTACTCATAACTTCTCTGTTCACTCGCGAACTCTTCTGCTCTTATCACTTTGATGAGTAACTTTAGCGCACGTTTCCTTGATTTGTTGATTGCTGTCTTTCGTGGTAGTGTACAACTAACTGAAAAATCTGTTAATTAGTTATATTCACTGTTGTTTTAGCTGTGGTCATTCACACATACTCGTATCTGTCCTTGGTGTTAAATTCATTCTCATGTTCTTACTTAGTGTTAAATATACTTCCGTTTATCTCATTAAACTATTGTTTTTTGGCCATTGGCTTGTTTACCCATACGTAAACATCGAAAACATTACCGGGAAACGTGCAGTAGTCCAGAAAATCATAATTAAATGGTGTATGTGAATTCGTTAAACCGCACCAGGCCAGCGTAGTTGAATATTATTATGAAGAATTTACCCTACTACGAAGGTAGGTCCTGTTCCCAGTGTGGGACACTAAAGGCTGTTTTGTTTTTTTTTGCTGATTAAGTAGTTTCATACGGTGGCGAAATTTAAAGGTTAAAACATATTTGTTTTTTTTTTCTAAATATTCTGGCACCCGTGATATAGCGAGAGAGATATTAAAAGGGCAAGTGTGAGAGCATCCACTGTCCGGAAATCAGTGGTGCTATAATAAAGAGCTGCGCGAGAAAGCGCCGCACGCTGTGTGATAGATGCCCACAGAGCGAGCGACAAAAAAATAACAAAACCGACTTAGCAAACATGTTTAATAAAACGAATGACTCGCCCGTATATCTTCACCTGCTTAGTATGACATAAATTATAATAACATTATGTTGTACACGTTCAAGGAGTCCCAACAAATTCTTATTCACTAGAAAATAAGACGTTTAAAAATATTGATCGAGTTATTAAGATGATTTCGAAATCGAAATAAATGTTGAAGTATTTCTATCGCTAGCCTGCTGTTGAGTTCGTTGTCTTTTTGTGTTACGATGCTTACATTTATATACCATACGTCACAAAATACCCATATTATAGTAAAGTTATATTGTAATCTACATTTTATATCACGTATAGGCATTTGAAATTAGTCTTACCATTCCTGTTGATATTCTAGACGTAAAAAAAGTTAGGAAATAAATGATTTTAACAAACCTTGACTAGTAAACTTCTCCCAATTCATTGACACTGTACATGGAAGTACTTTGATAAACAAGAAAACAAAGCATCGCTGAAGACAGCAAGGGGTTTAAACAAAGAGGCGCGATCCCCTTCGTAACGCCATAATGATAACCAAAGCAGTCTCCACATAATTAGCGCTTAACAATGTTTTGTAAGTATCGATTAAGTCCATAAAGTCGCATTAAATTAGAAGGGCCGTAAAAATCAATTAGAGAGTCCATCGTGATGTAACCGCACGCTTCCGAATTCGTCCTTTTATTAACAATTAGATGGGTTTATGTGTGGAGTAGGTGCCGGATTAGGCGAGTTTCGGACGCCGTGCGTGTCTCCACAGGACGAGGAGGGCTTAGCCTCGGGGGACGCCGCGACCCTTCCAGCTACACGATGACAGCTGCCTTTGTCATGTCCGAGGAGGAATTTTATACCGCGAAATTGACAGCTACGTTGCGTCGTTCCTCATCGACGCAACGTGTTCCCAGAGATGTTTCGATGAGCGCAATAAAGTATTCGGCCGTGTTCGCGGCGACTGAGTGAGGCGCGCTCTGAGTTCACGCGGCGGGATCCGATTTATGTTGTTTTATATTGTCTTGTCCGCTTTTGTTAATGTGAAAACTAAATCAGTATGTATTTTTGCTACATCATTTTGTTTAATACCTCCGATATTAACTCCATCGTCGTGACAACTTACAATAATCCTGACTTATTTTATTGAATTTCTTATGCCAAGATACTTCAGAGCGTGTAGTGTAGTATGTTCGGCGCGATCGTTAACAAGAACGTTAATACTTACTAAAATCGAATTTTATTCAAATTAGCTGTACAGTATGTAGGTAGTGTTCGTTTTCATATTATCACGTTGTTTCCTTAATCATATTTAACTTAAAAATCTACGAACGCTAATTATATAATAAAAAAAATAACAAAAATACATATGTGCTTCATTTTTTCTACTCTGAGCTTTTCTGTCTTACTCACTGACCTCTATTATACAAGTAAGCGTCTTAACGTCTTCAAAGCTTCTTAAAGTTAAGTGACTTTAGTTAAAATGGCACATTACATTTTTCCCTATCGCGCAGAACTTAAATGACGTTTCTCACTTTCAAGAGGGTTTTTAAGTAGGACCGCTTATTTTCTGTTCGAGTAGGTAATAACAATGACGTCACCACCCAATATCAGGGCGAATCACGCTCGGAGGTGAACTCATTAAAACGAGAAGACTCGAAAGTTCCTCAATTCGAACCCTCAAACCGTGTAGGAATGTCCCATTGATTTTCCTTCAGATTATGCTTCGTGAAAGTATTTTCCAACTTAGGCATTTGATCTCGGTGAATACTTTACTAAATCTTATGCTTCATAAGTAGGTAGGCAAGCTTACGGTTTTAGTAATTTTATTAAAGTATTCTCCCTTTTAAAAAATCAAAAACTTTTATATAGTGATAGTGATAGGTTAAGTTAAAATTATGAGCAAAATTTTTCTCGTATGCAATAACTATTACCGGGCATTAACCAAATACTTTCAAAATTTACAAAAATTACCTGAACAATCTAAATTACGATAAATAAATAAATAAGTGCGTTAATTGTTTATTCAATGTTATCGTACAGCGTCACCAGACACTTCGGCGAATTTCGACGAACTAATTGATACGTTCGGATTTAGCTAATTAGAGTAATTAAAACGAACGGGTAACGTTGCCAGTGTGTGAAAACACCACGTGTGGTTTTATCTCGTAGTTGCCGTACATATACTTAACAGAGGTTGGAAAGGTTTACGTATGCAGGCGGACGGCATTATTGTTATTTGTTTTGTATTTGTACAAACTTTATCTCTGGTACGCGTTTTGAATAAAATACGAGATGCAAGGAGCCGAGCACAGACGAATAGCCGTAGATAAATTATTAAATGAAATGTTTTCAGTTATCTACAAAAATCTCAAAAGTAAGGATATGTCATCTGTTTTTATTTATTTCCGGTTTGTTTTGTACTTCAAATCCAGCTCCACCAGTCGTAATATTAAGATTCTTTACTAACTACGTCCCATCGCTTTCAAGTAAGGCGTTAAATGACCGACGAAGCTGCCATGCGACTAACTTTACATTGGACAGGAATAATTTTACCGAGTCTATATCATTGAAAAAATTCCATCAGCCCTATCCTTACGAAGTAATATAAGTCAATGATTATATCCGATGTCGGTGGAATGCCGATCACATCTCGCAGGAGGATCGATGCGCCGATATCGTCCGGCACACATCTGGAAGCCGGTAGTTAGTTATCAGTGTGAACCAGCAAACCTAATTTATCGAAGTCACAGAGATACATCGACCATTTATTACTAAATAACATGACTTCTAACACAAGTCATAATAAATATTCATATCTCAGTAAACAACGCTAATATATTACATTATTAAGGTAGCGCGTTATTTTTTTTATTATATAATTTATTTATAATCTGTGGACCAAATAAGATAATACTGAAAGCAGCAAATTGATCGATAACGAATGTACAGATACGATATAAATTAAAGAGCCCAGATACAATCTAGAGCAATTTTCGTCATTAAATAGAATTGATGTGATTTCCGGTCTAAATCCCCCGACTTAGATCGGTGGTCGTTCAACTTTATTTTGAATTAATAATGTCCGAACAAGCGAAAGGTTTGAGCGCATAAATCCTTCGTAAAAATCTGTTTAGTGGCGTAATAAATAAAACTGGAAGGTCCGGAATCATCTCCATGCATATAGAGGCAATATTACGCAATAGTTTGATTTATTGGGTTCGGCAAGGTGCACGAAATTCTAACGGCTCGCCCCATTCGCCTCTTCGGGCGTGATAAAATTTTTCGCTCGGCAATTTTCTCATACATGTGAAAAACTATTCGGTGAAGCCCGCGGTGATAAATGTGAAGTTATGAATAAATTTGCCCCTCTGTTCGGAAATCTGAAGTAATTAGGTCCGACACCTTAAAGTGGCAGGTGGAGCAGCACCTGTTTAATCAACCGACTTCAAAAAAGGAGGTTCTCAATTTCGTCTCAAAGGTTCGAATGTATGTTTTTTTTTTAATTTTTTTTAATGTATGTTACGCGATTACTCCGCCAATTAAGAACGGATTTTGTTAATTTAAATTTTTTTGGTAGGTAATACTTCAGAGGTGGTCCCATATACATTTTTTCGTAATCGGTTCAGTAGTTTGGTTTTAAAATCAAAATTACTAGAAATTAATATGATGATGTCATCCAGGTATTCGAAGTTGAAGTCGGTTGTATTTTTAGGGTTCCGTACCTTAAAGGAAAAAAAGAACCCTTATAGGATCACTCCGTTTTCCGTCTGTCTGTCTGTCTGTTAAGACCCTTTTTCTCTGGAACGCGTGGAGATAGGAAGTAACTCAGGATATGCATAGACGAAGGTAGTAAGGAAGTAAGGATATGCACGGCTCCAAGACAGAAACGGGCACAGGAACGGACACATTCTCAGATGACTTCAACATACACTTCATAACGGGAACCCTGGGTGAAAATAACTCCATGTTTTCAAGCGGAATGCTTATGTATCATCCAGACGGTAACGGCGATCATAATATTAGAATCCTGTCAGACAGTGCTGCTGCTGTGCTGCTCAATAGTACGAACACTCTTCAGGGCTAACCATACATTGTCACAATCTGCTAGAAGAAGAAGTTCAAATAATAATGTTACTCTCCAATGGATGGACACAGCGGATCTAGAGGCAGCAACGCTGCCGATGAACTGGCACGGAAAGGTTCGGGCATGTGTCCTGTAGGACCCGGGCCGAAGATCCCTCTGCCATTCACTCAAATCAGATCCTGGATCAGCAACCTTACCTTCGGACTACGTAAAGAATACATAGCATGTACTGAGGGGTGCACACAGTCAAGGGCAGCTTTCCCGGAGTTAAATCCGAGATACTCCCGAAAGCTGCTGAACCTCAAACTTGACAAACTTCGACGAATAGTTGGAAAGGTCAACTGACACTGCTTACTGCTCACCGCTCTCTGCTCGGATGTGATGTATCTTACAAATAAATATTATTTTTTCTATAAATAAATGTTTTAACTAACTCCTTGTTAGCCGCAGTGTTGTTTATGTACAACATATATTTAATCAACTATATGTTAACTGTGTCTCGCAATGTTGAAGCTCACCTACATAGGATTTCTCAAAAACGGCTGGTTTCAAAAAAATTATTTGATTTTTCTAGGCATCTTTAGTTCATACATAAAGCCCCTATAAAAACAAAAATAGTAAAAATCTATTTTTTAACGCTTGAAAAGTCAAGGGTTAAGGCAAAACCTTGCGCAAGCTGCTTCTTCAAACTTAATATTACTCAATGAACTACTTATTCACCAAAAGAAGATAGTATGACTTTTTTTTTGTGTTTTAAAATGACAGTTCAGTTGTTACCGTACAACATTGCCATTTAATAACTAGGTGCGTACGTATAAAAGAAAAAAATATGTAAGTGCCTGCGAGAGGTTTTGTGCTATTTATAACTAGCCCCTGAGACTGTACAGTTTAATACCTTGTAGCTTGACTAGGTGTTTCTAAGGACGATCCGGCCAGTCTGCGAATGGGTGACCGTCTGAGGCATTTACATCTGAGCGCTACCATGGGTCGGATGACACGATAAATTGTCGGTCCCGGTTGTTTGTTCTATATTTCTATAACAACAATCGTCAAGCCATGTCAAAGGCTTTCGGGCGGCACAAGCCTATACCAACTTACTTACTATTATTATATTTACTATACTTATACTTTATATGTTAGTTTCATTTGGGTTTGCAGAGATTGGCAAAGAAACCCCATTACCATAAGCCTAACTTGATCTGTTTTTAATTTCTTTGACGGGTGGTCTTTTATGAACCGTAAGTACCCTAGCAGATTAAAATGTTCTCAGTATTTGACTATTAAATAAATACATCATTATAAAATTATTGTTTCGAAATAAAGAACCTTTGGTACACGAATGCGTTTCCCTCTTAGCTTGATTTTATACACTATGTAAGCTCATTATTCTCTCGTCTATACTATAGTTAGTCAATTATCAATATATCCTATGGTTTCCTGGAAGAGATTGTTTTAAATGATAAAGCCGCCACTTGCAGCACTGGCTCATAAGGTTATTTTAATATCTGGTGTACACAGTAAAAAGTTTCTGTCCATCTATTATTACTGTGCCCTTCTAATGCTGCAAACCAGTTGTTGTTATCTGTATACAAAGACGTTTGAAAATAAGTCAATACAACTAAAACTACAATATAAATAAGTAAATCGAACAATACAACTCGTAGCTAAAGTACATTTTATAAATATTATAAAGTTATGTAGCCCTAGAATCAGAGTTAATGGGGAAGCCTGCTTACCGTCTTATGCATAAAAAACTAAAAAGTATTTCAAACCTATTTTAGTTAAAAAGGGTTTTGTCTTCTTTTTTCAAACTCATTGGGCGATTTTCTGACAGCCAATTAAAAAATATATATAGTTCATAAAATTCCGTTCGATGGCAATGAAGAGACATGGTCCTGAACAGTTTCACTATTTTATCTGTGGTTCTGAAGATTTTGAACGAATGAAGCAAATAAAAAGGTCATAAAATAAAAAGTGACCTTATTTCATTTATTGTTATATTATTCATTATCAGATCTATCATGCGTTTTTCGTGGTTATTGTTTGTATAACAAAGTACTTGCCTTTAGTATTTCTTAAGCTTTCGTTATTCCACGCAAATTAGTAAGTGCGCCTTGCCATTTAATTAATTAATTACTATCAATAATAAAATCAATTACTATAAAAAAAACAATAACGTAACGTAACAATAACAATTTATCAACATTCCAACAAAACTTGGAAAATCACTCTACCAACGAACGCGAACTGTGAAGTAGCAGTGAAGGTGAGTGAACTGCTTTTCCACAAAAAAATGAGAAAAAAAGTGGGCCATATCTCGCCAGCGCTGTCTATCTTTTGGCTCTAGAACTACGTTTTGACAGCTGTCAGAAAACTTCCCATTCGAAAGATATTTGACAAAACACTTTTTAGCTAGGTTAAGTTTGAAATACGTTTTATGCATATGACGGTTAATCTATACCTACAAGCTTACTTTTAATTTTATTATGAAAACACGTCAGCTTTGACACATCTTTGTTTTATTTATACGGGAATACTCACGATAGAAGAAACAATCAATACGAGTAGATTTGGCTGTTGCTTTATAAAAAGTAAAGATTTCATACCTATTAAAATAAAACTTCGTAGGTTGAATACGTAACATTAACATCCCAACAGGATATTAATATTTATTTTATCTTTCTTTTAACTTTCTTTTTATCGTATGGACAGCTAAAAAAGTACTTATTAGGCCTCAAGAAGCAATCTGTCAAGAAGCGTTTCTTTCTAAAACAACGAGCTCTGAAAACTGGTACGATCAATAACAGAACTATTAACTAAACAAAATCGCGACGAAGCATGCCATCTTGCGTCGCGCGGTGGTAACTAGGTAGCTCTAATCCAAGTTTCCAACCAACTTTCTCGTGGCTACATAGAACCGCACTTTGAGGAAATCATTCACAAACTATTTACTGCAAGCGCTGACAGGTGAATCATGACCGACGCTTCTCACAATAATACCTATAAAAACACAAGGCTGCATTAACGCACCGTTCCAAACCATGTATTGTGCTTTAATTCGAGCTGAAAGCCAATTAATTAAAATCAGTGCCTTCAGCAAACATTTTTATTGCGGCAATCATCTGCAATGCTCTCCGATCTCCGTATAAAGGTGCGTATAAAATATTATTGGTGTCGCACGGCCGCGGCCTGATTGGTTCCGTACATTATTAGCTGCTATTTGTGTTGTCAATGTTTATGACCGTTTTATGACCAATGGCGGTTTTATTGCGGATTCAATTGCTATAGTAACGGATTTGATTAACTAAACCAATCGATCGGTTTTGTTTGTCGCCAAATGAGTAGTACCGTTTACGATCCATATCACAGAATGCGGAATATTACGACCATACGGCGTATTTGAGGAGACCTACGAATCGAAACGAACTCGTAATATAAAAATGTCTGTAGAATTATTGGGTTTACTGGAGTGAGCGGTTGATTAGTAACATTTTTTTGATACAAATTTACGAGTAACAGGAAAAATACTGGAATATTGTAGGACTGGAATATATGCTTTTGTGTTGCTACAATTTGCTATAGCTACATAATAAGGTATTTTTACTTACCAATTATGATAATAACATCAATTCTTACGATAAAGGCTTTCTATTGATTTCTACTGTCTATATAACTTACCTCCGTATTGTTCCCATCCTATGATTCTATCTGGAACAACAACTGCTTTTTTGCTAGATGGTCGTAATTTTGATCATTCAAGAGATAGAAAGATGGCAATGGATTTTTACTAGTTACAGAAATTGTAGAAATTAAATCAAATCGCTCCTAACAGCTTTTAAACCAGAATAGAACTGACTATTACTTACTGTATAAAGTACTTGGACTGTTGGACCAAACCTCCTACGTCCATTGCATTCCATCTCCAAGCTATAGCGGATTATCGTCTGACGGCTCCGCGTGTATTCTCTCCTTAACTTTTGTTTTCCCGAGAGTAAAGTAAACAGAGGTTGATAAAAGAGACTGTCGTCCTTCAGTATTGTTGCAACCCTTATCATCAATTTGCTTCAATTTTGCCGCACTGCAGACAGCGAGCGCAGCGTTGAGGTTTTCGTTTTACGTTTTTTGTTATTGATACAGGCGATTTGACTTATTAGACTCTTATAGATGCGCATTCAAGGGCAATTATTATTTTAACCATCCGTATCACAGCACATTTGGATTGTCTCTAGACTTTTATCGGTCTGGATACAATCCTTTTGTTTTTGTGTAGTATGATAAGTAGTATAAGTAATCTATGTAGTTTGTTGTAGTTAATAAAAGGCTAACCCCGATTTAAAAAAAACTCAACATTGTTTTATTTCCATGCAGCTGCACCATAATATATATCTTTTTCTTCTTGCTCGTTTTTATTAATCTTTATTTTATTGCCTACTAGAGGTCCCCCGCGACTTCGTCCGCGTGCGGAACTAATACGGACCGCTCCCAAAATTCTCCACTTTAAATCATTTCGTGCAAACTCTACCAACTCTACCAACTCCACCGACTCTACCGACTCTACCGACTCTACCGACTCTACCGACTCTACCGACTCTACCGACTCTACCGACTCTACCGACTCTACCGACTCTACCGACTCTACCGACTCTTTTCATCACTATAACTTCAAAAACAAAGAACTTTCTATACAACATTCCAGAAAATACTTCCAAATGAAATCCAAATTCAAATTTTCGTGACTAAAAGTCCAAAAACAAAGGACTTTCATACAAACTTCCCCCTCTTAGGAGTCGAATTTCGAAAAATCCTTTCTTAGTACTTGGGCTGTGCGTTGTCTGTCAGTCAGTCAGTCAGTCAGGACAGAGCCTTTTATTATATTAGATAGATTGATCAATAAATCTATCAACGTAAACTTTTCTATATTTATATGTAATTGTACTTGAGACAATTCTGTAATCAGTTGTCAAGGTCATAATACTGGACATACTATCTTACTAAAGAACCTGTTTGGTATTTGGGTATAAAGATATTTAACCCTGATAGAAATAAAAGATATCTGTTTATCAGGATATCTAGTTACTTTACATTTTTAATGCTGTAGATTAAAATGCCTCTTAAAAAGTTGAAAAGAGTGCTCTTTTATTAGCCCTTGAGCATTGTTTAAGAGTTAGAAGGTAAAGGGAGAGACCCTAGTCGGGTAACCGACGACTTTTGCCGGCTCATTATCGACTCTCCCCATTTTGTTTGTACACTTCACTAGACTGAATCATTTAGTTAACTCGAGTTATTCTTTTTTTTTACAATTTAAGCAATTTTGCCGATTTGGTTACTGACCGAAGAGTTACTAAGTGTTTAATTCCCCTTTGTCTTTAGGGTCGTCTAGTTAGGTACCGTCACAATATACCTATAGACCTATATTATGCCAGAAAGCAGTAGTGTGCAAAAATCACAATTTTCCTGTTTCTAGGGTGTTACAGGTATTGAAATTATCGTGTCTGTCATTATAGGGCTAATGAGAGACACCACAGAATGTAAAAAAAATATGATCGCCAAAGCTTTAATAACCTGGTGTTTGGTTTATTACTCAGTTTTTAATGCCCCTGCACATTGGACAAGCGCTGTCTCTTACCATCCGCTGTGTCTTTTCTATCCCATTATTTGTTAAATCGCGGGTGAAACCGCGGAGCGGAGGTAGTAATCAATACAAATAAAAAAAAATGTCTGGATAAAAATTGTAGCTATCGATAATCAGCTTTTTAATAGTCCACCGCTGAACTTCGACCTACGCTCAAAGAACGATTGGGCCATATCCACTACCCTTGCTTAGTTACAGGTTGGTGGATTCGCATACACCATTGAATTTCTTCTCCGGCCGTTCTTCGCGATGTTTTCCTTCACCGAAAAGCCAGTGGTATAAAGATCCGTGTATAAACTCTAAAGAACTCATAAAAAGACGTGACTATCTAACGGGTGACCGGTCAACTTGGAATAGCAAGACCGTGCATGGGTTCTAGTCTTGGGCTCGTACGTATGGAGTTCGAGTACGCTCTTTGGAGTTGACTCCTACTTTTATATGTTTGGTAGTCGTTTAAACTTATAAAAGACACGTTTATGTACTTACCTGTGGTCCAACCCATCAATGCAACAATGAGTCAGTTTAAATCAAAGCTGATTACTTGAATCTATGATCTTATGATTCTTGCTTTGTATGACACTATACTTATCGTAGTTTCTAAAAAAACGAAGGTGGCATACTGACTTACGTACCAATAGAGGCATTTTGTCAGACGCGGATTCCTAAAAACTAAATTATGATGAAATAAAACCGTACTCATTGAAATAAAGATTTAATTACAATTGTTACATAATTTTACTCATAATAATAATTAATAGTTATTTATTATAATATATATTCTATAAATATCTATATAGAACATTTAATTTTAAGCGAATGTATTCGATTTGGTCACATTGTAAAATGTTTGACGTACTTCTGATGCTGGTAGCCTCCGTTTTAGTGGTAAGTACCTATGTACACTGTGAATGTGCAAGGAGATCTAACAAAAAGTTATCGGTATTTATACTAAAGAGAGTAGTTTTCGATCAGTTAAATTCGTAATTTACTAAATACAGAAAACGCAGAACTGTAGTAGAAGAATTTTACTTATATTTATGGGGTTACTCGTATATACAAGTTATCGATGTTTATTGAAATCCCAGTTAAGATAGAACATAGGTCTTTTTCGCACTTTATTTCCCGGTGGAATCTAATTCAAAATACTGCTTGTTAATATGTACGAAGCATGTAGGTATATGTGTAATTTCTGTGTACATCGGATTATTCGTTTAATTAGCCATTTCTCTAACGACCCCTAGAGCGCGGCTGAATGGAATAATGTTTACTCGTATGTGGCCATGACTGACACATTATTTATTAATTTAGCTTGTGTTTTACCAAAAGCACCTTTGGTTAACTGGACAGTGTGTTTTTTTACCATGTATAATGTTATGAACAAAAGAATATTTTTTTTACTAATTACGTAAATTTCGGAAGATCGCGTTACCTGTCCATCGGGACACGCCACATTGCAATAATCCATAATACGTTACGTGTTGCAGTTAAATAATTTGAACAGATATCCGATGCAATCTATTGTAATGTGTGCTAGATCTTAGTAATATTAATATTTAGTTTATTGGATGTGAATTTTAGTGTGAAATAAATATACCTACAACATTTAAAGATTATAAGCACACAGTCACAAAAGGCGTTATTCACTAGCTAGGAGATAGATCGCTTGTGACACGTTTCTCCAGATGTAACTCGCGACGTCGGCGTCGCCCGCCTTCACCAGTCTTAACACAACATATCTGGCGACAATGCGCGACTTGACTTTTCGCCACATCGAATATAATTGAATGTGAAATCAAGTAAGAAAGAACATATTCAACGTGCATCCCAAAGTGATATTTGAACTAAAAACAAATGATTACGCACTGTATTTAAATTTGTATGGACAGGTTTAACGTTCTCAAATTAATAATAAATAATAATATATAATGTGCATCGATTTACTAAAATTAAATGCAACCTACATCCTCAAAAGTATTTGCACCCTTAATAAAATAAAATATTCAGAATACATTTATGTACAGGTATACTAATAATACTTTTAAACAATATTTATAAGTTTGTTTCAATGTATCAGCAACATTGAATGTAGCGAAACCATATTAAATACTTTGTACACTTTATATATGAAACTAAAATAGAAAATCTACAAAACATTTTATGTACAAGGACAACAACACAACAATAACCAAATCGACGTCCTATCGACTTTAGATTTTAACAAAACTAAACAATACAGTGTCGTAAGAACTGACTTTGTGAGTGTACTTCAAAGATATTGAAGGTGTTATAACCGTGCCTAGGTTGTTTTGCTCACACATATCATTATTGTTTATAATTTGTGTTAATTTTATTAAAAGTAGTACGGTTGTTTATCACATTGCATGCTTTGAGAATTATTGAATTTTTGTTCTGTTTAACTTTTAACTTGACGGAGAAGATAGAAAAACGTAGTTTTTTAAAATCGATCCTCCACAAACTTTCTTAAAAACATACAAAGTATTACGATAACTAATTAAGTAAAAATTCGCGATAAAACAACCGTGAAAGTGACAAAAGGCATGAAAACATTGGATTTTGGGTCACTTCAAAGTGTTCGAATCAATCATAGACCCTGCCGTAGACACCATTTTAGTAATCTACGTATTTAAACAATGAGTGTTTCAAGCTAAAGGCTTAGTACATTTCCAGTACACAGGTGGCCTAGAGGTACAAAATTACCATACTTCCTTGTATGGACTAGGCCAAAATGTCAAATGCCTTTAGACATTGTTATTACACGAGGGATAGTTTATTTGTTTATCTAAAATGTATTAAAATTTATTATTATGGTAATCTCGACAACTTTATTGATAACTACATTCTGGACCCAAAAACCATTGTTTTAAACACTCATATTGCTTATATTGTATTAAATAATAGCTTTGTTGTACCAACTCATTTCTCATTTGCGCGCTAGGTACCGTAAGTTCCTAACCTATAAGAAGTCTGGCACCTGAACTAACAAATTACTTCTTACGTCAAAGGATTGTTATCAAAATAATATTGGAAGAACTTAATAAACAACAAATACTAAGATTTCTTACCTAAACATACATTAATGTCATATTTTTCGGTATTTATAATTACAGTAACCTACAGAACCAATAAAGGTTTTCCAATTATACAAGTAAGTACGCTCCTCGTGATTTGTAAATAAATTGAATCCAATATTTTCTTAAATCTATAAAAATACTGAGCAACGTCGATCCCATACTTCGTCTCGTTCGATTAACTAAGTAAATACTAAGAAGACTCGTCGAAATAACAACACGAAACGAAATTTACGAAGTAGGTTTTAACACTTTTATACAATCGTAATAACTTTTAACTGTGCATTTTACTTCAGAAATTACAGCGATATACAAATAAAATTTTATATGTATACGAAATTAAATAGTATACAAAGTTTATTTTGACCTAGTAATATGTATAGGCAGCCAAAGTCATATTATTCTACTTATTTGCGTTGATCTTATTTAAATTAAATGAAACACTGTGCCACTGAAAGTTAGATAGTCCTTAGTAGTCGACGCGCGGGGCAGCGACCCAGGTTTCACGAACTTTACCTGGAACAAACAAAACATATCTATGTTTTAGACACGCCACAAAAATTGCGACCCACATGTATTTCATACACGTGTAGCAATATATAAGGGTACGAGTTGATCTACCCATCTATGTTAACAACCTCTAAACATAACTAAGCTAAATAACAAAAAAAAAACATTCAATACAAAGTGACCGGTCTCAAAATCTATGTTGTATGAGGACTTTATTTTGTTAATTAATAATGTGTTACACTAAGTAGGTACTTACTAAAGAGTTTAATTGAATAAACAAGGATGAACAAAACTAGTATCGATTATTCATTTGAAAATAGCCGATTAAAGAATAGCGATAGGTAAGTATACTTTTACAAGAAACAGTAGTAGGTTTTCTATCACGCTATTGCGTACTCAATTCAAGGATGTATCATGTTAATTCTGAACAATAAAAAGCATCTCAAAAAGAATAGCGGTATTTAAATTAAGAAAAAATAAGCCCCATCCGATAGCTGTTCTGATTCTATCGCAGCGTCGCCCGCCGCCGCGTTCACACATATAAACCGAAAAAGTAAAAAAAATATAAACCAATCGAGATGAGGTGACGAAACGTTCAGTCTCATTATCTGAGAATTTATTAACGAATCGGCCGGACCGGAAAACCAAAATGTGAAAGAAATAAAAATTCGACCTCGGCCGCGGTCATCTAAAGTTTGTAGCGGCGTCAATGAAAAAAGAAGTCAAACAGGTTATCCGAGCGACCTGGGCCTGAATGAAACAGAGGACCCGAGTCAGGCTCGAGAGATAAGAGGTAAGATTAGGGTCGTCGAAAAAAAGGAAAGCAGCTTTTAATGCGGAGGTAGGTAGTGTTGTGAATGAAGAGGATCCATTGAGATTCCGCGCCCACGCAGCCGCGGCCGCGGCGCTATCGCCCTGCTCTGCCGCCACCCCGCGCCCCGGGCCCTTGACGCCTCTATGACAATACATTATTGTCCTCTACATTCTACATTTACTCTGAAATAATTGCCTTCTGTGTTATTTAAATTCGTCCTTTTGAATTTACGAGCTTTCAGATTACGTCCGGCAAGACAAGCCCATACCATAGCAAATTATTTTCTATTAGGCAGCGACACTATCCTTCATTATCTTTTCTCGTAATTCACTATCCTTTTTTGTACTGACTCATTATAATTGTCATATTACAAACCCACTAACATACGCTCGATTTTGGTAGCGATATCATGAAAAATAATAAGTTAAAACATCCAGGTATGTTATTTAAGTCGAATACAAAAACTGACGATTTAAATTCGCTTTTTTTGGACTACTTTAAAAGGAATGCCGCGATAAGGAGTTATTTTCGCGTCAAAGAATTCGAGGGACAAAAAGGCGTGAAAACAAAAATAATACAAAAGGTTTATAGATGTGAATTTGTGAGCGTTTGGCTAAAACAAAATTCTTGGCGATGCCATCCTGTGCGGCGATGTCAGGGTCTCGATTTATTGTAATGAGAGTTGGATGGCGAATGCCACTGCTTCTTCTTAGAAAATCGACGACGGGTCTTAGAAGAATGCCCGCTTCGAAATAACAAAAATCATCTTCACACGCTCTTACATACTAGACATAATTAATCAGTTAAGCCCTAATAATTCATCACGATAACTGAGCTGAGTAGATTATGGCCACACATGTTCTAAATCTGAGAACATTAAAAACAAACTCTTACAGTCATGTAAACAGGATTTTAAGGGATTGATATGTGGTTCTAGAATACATCATCGATATTATGATTTACTGTGATGTGTGAGGGAATAAAGGTAATTTGGGCAAGGTAGACGCGTGTAGATGCTCGGATCGCGTCGTCTGACAATGACAAATGACGTAAGATTGCAATCTGGCCGCCCTCGAGGCGCGTCGCCCTTCCGCTTCGAGCGGCACCATTGTTTTCAATTACCGACATGACACCCCGGCGAGAAGCTCTGCTACTAAACCGCAACTCGGTTTATGGCGTTTTCGCTCTACAATACTTACTCACTCATTTCTCTAAGTACCTGTATCTACTTTGTAGTTTGAGCATTGCATTATGTATGTTGTTAGGTATGTACGAAAACCACATGGCGATGGATTCTTCTATGACATTATATAGGTAAAACTCTACAACAACTTGCACATTTTTTTAAGAGGGGCAATCAAGCCTACATCTACCTGGTGCTGAGTAATCCGACGCCTTCGAACACCTGCATTGTATTTATTATTAGTATTTATTATGTATTGGTATTATCGGCCATAATTTTTTTTAAAGGCCGAAAAAACATTGTAGTAAGCAAATTTCAAGTGCACGGTAAAGCGACACAATTTTATTTCAATTTCAAATATTTTTGGTTATTTGGTAGTGACGGGATGTACGGTGGTGATGTAGCATTTTTTTTTGGCATTTATAAGTTTGCGCTGCGTTTGACTGCCTGATATGCAAAAAAAATAACAACGTCTATAAGCCTAGATACCGATATGATTGTCAGGTTTTGTGAACTTCAATTATATTAAGAGTTATATGAACTTGTTTTCATCATACTAAGATAAAAATAACTTCATTTATTAACAGTCGAATATATAGAGCGGATAATCATGAGCTTTTAATCACATTCACATTCATTATAAGATTCGTCACTTATCTTTAGGTGCGTTGTGGTCAAACACATATTACGATCATAAAAAACCCATACTTATAAAAAAAAGTAAAGCTTTGTTGCTAAAGCCATTGCTTTCTCATGGCACTATAATCTAGAGCTTCTGGAGTATGGAACAGGAGTACATCGTATTTTATTTGGTGTTAATGTAGGGATGGTAAAATTTGGTAAGTAAACAATAATAACCTTTTATAGAATGGTTTGAAGGCAGCAGATCCCTCGTTATGGTGCGGCTGGTTGGGTTGGTGGTTGTTGGCGGCGCCGGCGTGGTGGTGGTTGTGGTAGTTGTCGCGGTGCGGAGAGTGCTGGTGCCGCGGGAAGCAGTAGCCGCCGCCGCCGCCGCTGCCCAGCGGGTTAGCCACACTCGGCACCTTCATGTTGGGCGGCGTCTGCGGCGGCGTATCCGTCTGCACGTCGGGGAACGCGGCCGGGTGTACGCACGGATGCTGCGCTCCGTACTGCGCGCCCGGGAACCCGCCGTATCGGCCGTACGCACCGCTCGCCGGGCTGGCCGCCGCCGTTGCCGGCAGCACGAACCCGTTGGCGCTGCCGTCAGGCGCGGGCGCGCGTTCCGGCCCGACACCGCTGCCGTATGCGTGCTGTGAGTGCGGCCACGGCTGCGCGGCCGGCGGCGGCGTCTTGCACGCGGCTGTGTCCGCCAATGACCAGATCTTCGGTTTCGACGCCGGGATCGGCACGCCACACTCGCCAGCGCCTCTCTTTGCCTCTTCTTTTATGCCGTAACCGAGCATCTGGTGGTGCATGCCTTGCAGCATGTCGTCACCCTTCCGCTCCTCATCTGTAAAGATAATCGTATTCATCGATCATATTTTACGTCCGATTGGCGATGAGCGCGTGTGCGCGCGTAGTTGTGAGCTTAGTCGCCGTAGCTAACGCGACAACATAGTCGAGGGCGTAAATGTGTTTCGAAAAAATCGATAGGTCTCGGATCAGGCACGGTCGACGCGGGCGTCACGGGCGCGACGTAAGTTTTAGCTCGTAAGATACGAAATCTCCGAGCTCACCCCCAGAAAAGTCGTGTGAAAATACGTTTGGCGTGCAGTGACCCATTCGTTAAGTGGTTATCCGATTAGCGAAGTGAAAATACCACTTTGGGGCGAGACCCCCCCGCCGCGGGCGCGATGCCCGACGATCCCTTTCGTATTTAAGCCGAGCATTTATTTCACATTTTCCGAAGCGCCACGCGGCATCACGCCGCTCCACCGCACACCTCGCCACGCCCGCACTGCTCCTCGTTCTACCTATCTCTCTCCCGATTTTAATTGTGACTTTCTTGTAGGTGAAGTATATTAATAGTGATAATTTATCATATTTCAATTTGAACCTCCTGTTTTTAGTTTATCCTATGCCTAAGTATACCTGTGAAAATTATGATTGAGCAAGTAAATACATTTGACGTACTCGTGACGTACATACTCGTATTAGACGTTGTAAAGAAAATTTTAAATGAAATTTTTTAAGTAGAAAATTTGCTTTTTTGTGAATATTGTAATCTATTCAAATCTGAAGAAAAATTTTATTTTATAAAATTACAGAAAAATATTTACTCGGCATATTTTACAATGCGCTAAGTATTATCATAATGCCATTTTCTGTTGTAAAGTGGCTTTCTAAGGGCGCGGGGGGTGGTTACTAATGAAATTCAGAGACCCGCGGGGTGCTGGGGGAAAGGGAGCGGGGCCGACCGCTCGACTTCATTCGCTTTATTCCATTTAATGCTGACTGCTCCTAGCTTTTAAGAGGGGTTATCCGCGTTGCCCTTCACTACGGATAAATAGGGACGCCACTGATACTCCGCGCGAAGATATTTATCCGGCAAATTGTTTTAATTTTCATTGTATTAATCTAATAAACGCCCACAACGGTGGGCGATAAGCTAAAATTGGATAATTTTGTTATGTTTTATGTTGGAAATATGTTTCTGGAGTCCGTTGAGTTAATTTCTTTTGAAATCGGGGTGGTGAAGTGCTTTTATCATTCTGTTAATACTTTTAATAATAAAGGAGTCGTTGCCTCGCTTATTAATTTTTGATGTTTGTTTTTAAATGAAGGTTTTTTTTAAAGATATCTTTATTTTGAAATTACATAGAGTTTTAAAATATTGAACCCATTTTAAAAACGAGAATGGGTCAACAATTAAAAATAGAGTTTTCGGTTGTTAGCGACTAACATAATTCAGGGTTTGTAAAGGAAATGCGCCCATAAATATTTATTGGATTAATCCTAGTTGGGCTGTTTCCCCCGGATATGCAAACTTGAGATTTATCTGAGAGCAGGCGATCACAAGGCAAACGGTTGACACGGATCCGTGGACGGCAGTCTCCTGCCGGAATAGAGTTGTTACGCAGACAAACTGGGGCCCTTCACTGGGGCCATACAATCGAATCTAAGTAATTGAATAGGGTTGAAAAACAACAGAAAGGCGGTCCTCTTATCTCATTTGGATGTAACTTTTGTTGCTAGCTATTCTACTGAGTAATTGAAAAATATAACTCTTTCGAAATCTGTCACTCTATCGTGAAGGTGGTTTAGTAAAGTAATGTGGGTGTTAGTTATTATTTTACAATTCAGATTGATATAAATGGGTACTTTGAGGTTTCTTGGAAACAAAGAATACAATTCATTGTTAACCTTACTAACCGGACTTGTCGTTACACCTGCCACGTTTTAAAAGAAACTTATAGCCAATTTATTGTTAAGAACAATAAAAAGTAACAGCCTTTCTAGCATACCATCACGTGACATCGAGGTCGAACGCATAAAATTTTAGTAATAAAAAACTTTTATTTGTCCAATTTTAACGCAGAGTATTTTGAATAAGGATTGGGAATGTAAACAAGTTTGTCAATCGAACGGAGCTGTTTAATTAATGAACAGCGTCATAAATGATTGATGTGCTCTGCGGTCTGTTGGCTGGATGGGTTGTGTTGGGCCCCGGTACAACATCGCGTCCCGAGCACCCCACCGAGCAAAGCGCGCACTCAATGCAGACCTGCACTTTACTGCCGAGGTCAGTGCAATTTATAGCTTCGCAGCAGAAGTGCTTAGCCCTCCTCTCGCACGATGCTCTCTTGTTTGTATAACGTCTACTCGTTTTCCATTAACGCGCCGGATTAATATTTTGTTTGCGATGCGTGCGCTCACGACAAAAATTAACATTTATTGGTGGGGTCCGAAAATGAAGCTTTTATTCATGAGTGGCTTAGCGCGGGATAGTTCTGGATGTTTGTTTGCCGACTTTGGTCTAGGGATCGCGTGTGAAAGCTTTTGTATTGGCTTTGTTTGCCGTAACTTAAAATGATATATTACACGTCGCTTACATTGACGTTTTAGTTAAATAATGGTTATGTATGGCTAGTGAGAAATGTTATGGATTTATTTAGTAAGTACTATAATAAGTGATTTTGTTACGTAGGTACACTTGGAAGGATTTTAGTGAGGAATTGAGCACATTTATTGCAGTACAAATGAATACTCTACGAATTTCAAATATGTGAGGTGTGTAATTTTGCAAAGAACTAAAAATGAGCGGCAGACTATTACTGTCGCTAGACTTCCATCGTTTTATTTATAATCCTTTTTTGTGTAGTAGGTTAAGTAGAAAGAGTTATATTATTTGCATTTACTTTAAATAAGAATAAAGGTAACATAGGTCTGTCATGTCCGTCAAGTAATATATTTCTTTAAATAGCTTAGCTTAAAATAGATATTAGAGTTGAAGATGGTTACTCATCTAGCATGGGTTATGAAGCGAACCTCATTATGTAAAAAAAAACTCTGAAGAATAAAATAAAATTTTGTCTGTCTAGAACTAGCAAGTCGGAATATTAGAGATATGTAAAGCAACTTTCAAGGTTCTGCATTTATTTATCTAATGAACTGAAAAGCTGATTTATAAGACGGGTAAAAATATAGCTAATATTAAATTTACAACCTAAATTTTCACAAACAGAAGACAAACATAAGCCTAAAGATGTCTCACTGAAGGTTGAAATTTCAATGTAGGTTGAAGTTCCAATAGAATTGGCCGAAAAATATCAACTCATAATAAAGTAATAAATATACTTATATTATGATACTCCCTTGTGTTTGTCTGGCGCGGAAGTCGCCGCGGGGGCACGTGTTAGTAATCCCGCGCACAATGTCTCGCGACTTTTGAAGCCGCTGAGAGGGCATCTAGGGTGAAGAGGGGAAAAGAGGTGCCAGAGGAAATTTATTCTATTTCAGTCTAAGTTTGTTTGAGTTTCGATCAGAATTATAGCAGAAATTTTAGTCATTGCTATTAAAATTGTTTTTTAGTAGTTTTAGTAAATAATCATTGTAGTAGTATTTTAAAGAAAATGTAGGGCTGTTTTTTTGTTAATTATGCTTATTTCTACAGCGTTTTTGAAGATTTCAATTTAGCCTTGTCATTTGTTTTTTTATTCTATTAATTACAATATTTGTTAACTATCTTTAAAAAATATTTTGTTTCTAACCAGTGTTTCTCTTAAATTGATTAGGTGACCTGTAGTCATTTAGACTAACTAAAGCTTTGTTAAAAAAGTTTGTAAGTAAATCATAATAAATTATAGACCTACGCAACGATGAGACGATGAGTTATACCCACCTACATGATGTTATTTTACGAACAACAAAGAAACATGTTGAAGTGAGCCACTCCATAACTTTCAGTCGTTAGGCTACACGTGGATGTAGTTGAAGTGGGCTCTCGTAGTTGAGAGATCTCAACAGTATTAATAACAAGGATCCGCAGGCTGAGTGGCGCTGCGAGCGGCGGCGGCCGGCGGCCACAAACCACGAATTAAGTACACTTCTTCCCAACAAAAGGGAGGTTCATTAGGCGAACGTATGCCGCGCGTCACCCGTGACGCCCTCGCCGCCGCCTTCCATTAGCACCGTGAACTTTGCAATGAAAACACTCGTGTCCCAAACCATCTCAACAACAATGACTACTTATAATTTATGTTGTTGACAAGCGAGACTAACACTCGCATTTCCACTCGACACTCTCACGTTCCGCGCCTAATACGCGTCTGGATTTTATTATTGCACTTATAGCGTCCGCCACGTCCATTAACATATAAAATGCATTCCCGCGAAACCGACACCCACTTATAAGTGGAACTTATTCATTCATATTAATGAAAATCGTGTATGTATTGCGATGTTGCGCTGAAAATGCTCGGCCGCAACAAATAAATAACGACGACAAAGACCGCACCGGAAAAAGGTTCCACATTCAATTGGAACACATTATAAATCCCCAAAACCGTACTTACTTACGTTCCGACGGAATATCCTCATAAAAGAAACGATCCACGAAGTCGACAAATCCTTTGGCAAGAACATGAAGTAGGGCAGATCGTCAGACACGGCGAACGCGACCTCCGAGCCTCGGCCCGCGCTGTGCCGACGAACGGAAGACGCGTTATATGAAATTTGGCTCGGGCGCCGCCCACTTTACTACGAATAGGAAATCCGGGAGCGAAAAGCGGTTACGCACAGTTACACGCCTGAGGCCCGCTCTCCGCTCCCCGCCCGCCCAGGGCGCGCCGCGCCGCGCGCCGCCCGCCCGCGCCCTCTCGTGAACACCCTTAGACCCTCGCCTCGGTCGCGTTACGCCGTACCAACCACTTCACGATTTATACACCGACTAAATTAAAGCAATTTTAAATGGTTTACAACAGTTCGTACACGAAATAGCACCACTAACTGAAAAGATAATAAACGAATGCACATTCGATATCGTCGTTCGCAGTCGCAATTATTAATAAATACATGTTAACATTAACGTTCGCATCGCAGGGACAATACATAATTACATTACCACGAAAAGCATTACAGTAATCGACAACCGAGAGTCAAGCTTTAATTTCCCAGGGAGTACTTTCTTATTATCGGTTGACTTTCGGATGTGCGTTGGTAAAAAACTCAACGAACCTTTGTGTCCTTTCATCTTGTCGTCTTGTTCGTCTTTGTCCTTGTCCTCGTCGGAGAGCATGGTGTCATCGTCGTCGTCGGTCTTGTTTTTAGGCTCCCACGTCATCTTGTTCTCCTTCTTGAGCCGACGTCGCGCGTTTGCGAACCAAGTTGAGACCTGCGTCAGTGTCATTTTTGTGATGATCGCGAGCATAATTTTCTCCCCTTTCGTCGGATATGGGTTCTTCTTATGCTCGTTAAGCCACGCCTTGAGCGTAGCAGTAGACTCCCTTGTCGCATTTTTTCGTCGTGCAGCTAAATCGTACCCAGCGCCGTATCTGTCAACAAACACATTTATACTTACATATACTAGTGGGAATATACGCTTCCGACCTCAGCACGCCAAGCTTTCGCTGATACTTGCTAGTCTAAATTGAATTGCAACCACGTCAATGAGTCATATTTCAGAAAAATCAGAAAAAATGCTTTTATGTACAGATTCAAATTATTTATGCTTTTATTTGTAAAGAACTAACATGATATTTAATCCTGAAATGGATACACGTATAAGATATAATTTCACCAACAAATAATCCACAAACCCGCAACAGGGCCAGTACATTGCAGACTCAATAGCCATTTAAGAGTAGGCCATATCCAGTAGTGAATTAACTATTATAAAGCTGATTATTATAAGATCAAATTTGTGCCTCGAACTGTGGGTTTAGGCAGTATTTATAGCGACATCGCTTACATCGGGGATTGCCTACCACATAAATATAACTATAAATATAACAAACTATATAACAACAAATAAATCCCGAATATTATTACGGGTAATATTAGAGTGACGAATGTACTTCAGCACGGGTGTTTCGCCTATGCGTCAGTTTGCTTACAGAGTCGAATAAATTGGCTTTTAAATTCGTAACAGATAGGCGTTTTATTAGAGGCAATAGATTTCTCGTAACGGCAGCAAAAATAAAGCTATCGCGGCAACAAGCGACATTCGGTATATTTTTTAGTGCCTACGACGACGGTCCCATTTGCATCCGCATTCTGAGCGTAATTGTGGCGAAACGTTCGCCTCCCCCCGGCATCGTACCTGACTTCGATTTTCTCGTAGACATGACAAAGGCGCGGCCTGAGGGGTCCAATAAATAGGTTTTGCGAAGGTTTTTCGCGTGAAAATCGTTAAAATCTGTATTCACCGAAATGTGCGGATCTCAATCTTTCATGTACTGCTCTGGGATTTTTATGAATCATAGGTACTATTTGCAGAATATAACGAAGTTTTTGATTTAAATAAAACGTAACCATATACAGTAATATACAAGAACAAGATTACTGATAAAGTACCTAAATACCTAATTCTTGTTTCATTAACAGGATCAGATAAAATCCTACCAAGTGCTTTTATTTTATTGATAAATATGGCCTACTTCGTAAAGTTTTCTATCGGAATGGTAAACTCCATTAAGCGCCACCCACATGAGAATGCTCGACAAAACATGCCAGCTAGGTAATGCAGGCTGTCACATCGCTACTATACTCATTTACTATACATTTAAACGCATAGTAACCAAGGCTGGATACATCCTGTATATATATATATGAGAGACTAGTTGCTGCCCGTGGCTTCGCCCGAGTGGGTTGTAAGGTATATCGTACCAACCTATAACAGGTAGGTACGATACTAGAATTTGGTCTATAACCACACCGTGGCTTTAAACTAATTACCTCTTAGAGGTGAAATTTCCAAAAATCCTTTCTTAGTGGATACCTACACTTCACAAACATCACACCCTCCAAATGTCATGTCTCTAGGACCAGCGGTTTAGGCTGTGCGTTGATAGCTCAGTCAGGACTTTGAATTTTATATATACAGATAAGTATATGAGAGCTTTACCACTAGGCCACGAGCATATGTGCCAGGTTCTAGAGCTTTTAGGAAAAGTCATACGACATAAGAATCAAGGATCGGAAGGTTATGATAAATATTCTTCAAATAGGTACCCCACCCCCTTTTCATCCCAGACATCTAATAGATATTCGTGGGTCAGACTGTCCTGCAACGGCAACTGTGAAGCCATTATTGTGTCAGAAGCTTTCTAAAGGCCCCTCAACAACCATGTACTTAGAAATCTATACAGAGTGTAAGGAACTGCTCCCAACAACGAAGATAAGTGATAATACTGGTCATTACTAATATAATAAAATTACTAATACGATGCCTACAACACAAAAACTATTTCTGTCGCTAGAGGTCACTAAAAAGAAGTCGTTAACGAACGACTTCTCTCCTTATTAATCTCCTCTAATATCAGCTGGTAATATTTACTCGTATTAAATAGAAAAGGTAAGCTTATGAAGAACGTGCCTAAATTCTTATTATAAGGTGCATCAATGATAAAATGCTTTTATAAATGTGACAATGTAAAGAATAATCATCGATTTCCGCAAGTATTGCGATTATTTACAATAGCTAACCAGTATAGCTACAAGGTGTCTGCGTCCTATCAATTAACGGTGGTAAGCATTCTGCGATCCCCAAGCCGCCTGCCAAGCGTGGGGATTACGGCAATCCCTCCCTATTAAAGGGGATGCCCTCGTCCAGCAGTGGATGTCTTCCGGCTGACGATGATAGCTACAAGGGAAAACAAACTGTTTGAAATTAAAAATTCCCGCCATGAGTGGATTCAATTTTCAATTTCGAAAATTCTTTATTAACTATGAAAAACACAGAAATGTACAATCACCAGTGTTTGTAATAGCCTAGTGGTACAGCTAAGGAGATAAGTGTCGTTTTACAAGCTCGCAGGCTTATTTAAAACTTTAGACCGAAGATTGAAGCTAAGATGATACATGTAATTCTAACCATTAATATTTTTATTGCTAGGTTTCATGCAGGCACATAAGCTTTAGAACGAGCATTACGTTATTTTAATTTGTAAATAATTTTATTTTAACTAAATAAATAAAAAAGTGCATGAGTGGATTGAGGGACCTTATAAAATGAAAGGATGTATTTGGTTTAAAAAAAAAATTGAACTCCTCTAAAAATGATATTCTAGTGTTTGTGATAAAACAATTTATTTAAATTCTATCGTATTATTAATCACCCTTTCTATCTTCGTTTTCAGGAGTGGTTTCCTTACACCTGGTAGAGCTACATGGTACCGTCTGAAAAAAAATTTGATAATATATGTACCTATAGAGGTATATTTTAAATGGCATAAGGCTATTGTTTTTGTGTAAAGGGCGGTCCGGTGCACTTTGGATGCAAGTGCAGGGCGGTACAACGCAGCGCAGGCGTGGGCAGCGTGGGCGTTCTCACCGTCCATCGATTGCGACGCCATCTTGTTCGCTGAAGTCTCGACCACACCGGTATTGCCACTCACCGGGCGCACGTCCAACACCAAAACACCCCATCAGTGTAAAATCTATTAAAATCTTTCTTCTGGGTCGATTAGTTTTACCGTTCTATTTCAACTGACTTTGGTTTTCCAAACAATCTATTAGTAAATCTTCCTCTCGGAGACAATCTGATTGAAGATATTAATACCGTCACGTCAAACGCGTATCCATACAAAGCCTCTGTAACCGAACCGTATTAGTTTGTACACGAGTAAGCTCTTCAGAAACCTACGGTGGTTAGCGGTGGCGGGACGCAACGCGACGACGCGTTGTGGCCGCGTCTTACGAAAAACAAAGCGCTTTTATAGCTTTAATGTTTCATTAACTCGACGACATACGGTTAGTTTTCAGCTACGCAGCGCTGACTAGGCCTTTCTTCGAGCTTTGTCAATTAACTTAGACAGGTTACTCACTCTCGCCCGCCCCTTCAAAACATGTGCATTTGGTTAAGAGATCGTTAATATTTTCATGGGCGGAAACACTTTGTATCTTTGTTAATTTCGAGATAAAACATTAATCCGAGCAAAGTTTAAAATAAACTTCATCTTACGTTTCGAAAATTTTATGGATGGTGATGATTTCAAATTAAACCCTTAATTTTAAGGTAAATTATACCTAGTCTACTATATCTATGTATGTATTTTGTGTGTAATATAAAAATAATAAATATAATAAAAAATCATTTTTTTTCCTAGTAATGAATCTGCAGCTTTTAGAACTTATCGATTGACAAATAACTTACATAGATTCGCTCATTTACTTGTAGGAAAGGCAGAGACTTTATCTTTCTACATGGTATGATCCACACGTCCATTGTTTTTTTTACTTTACAAGCTTTTTCGTACACGCTTGTCGGTCGCAATACCTACATTTTGACCTGGACGTTCTTTAAAACGTCTTTAACTTGATCGTGATACTTTCATCTACGTGAACTCTTACAGAGTTTACCACACATACTCACTTACAAATCTGTTTCGTTAATCTTCTTTCATCTATCTTCTCTACGTGTCCAACCATCTAAGTTTCACGATCTTTGTTACTTATCTTTTAATATACCGCTCATTCCTTAATCAAAATAAAAAATAAAAAACAGCGTTTCTTACGTTGACTATCAAAATCACTCCAGCTGCACTTCCCAAACCTTTAATTTCCACAACGTCAATAATCTAACTTTCTTCAAGCTCGACCGACAAATTAACGTTCAAAGCAACAAAAACGTAAAAATTACGCGATTTTTAACAAGCCTTTCTAAGAAGATTTTATCTAGCCGTAGACAAATTATATAAATAAAAAATATTCTATAATTGAAGGATCTTGCGATGCTTTTTAGGCATTCGTAGAGTATCAAGAAGAAAACATTTGTGTGAATTTGATTAGTTTCGATGTAAGTGTAGTGTAAAGTACGCGAACAGAATTTTTGATAATTTTAAAACCTGGAGGCATTTTAATATTCTTTAGTTTTAACATTGACACATTTATCGATATGTTATTTTTTACCAACAAGTACTAGACTTGTAGGTTATGATCACAGTAAGATTAACATTTACCCTAGTCGGATTAGCATTTAACCCCGAAAAAACTCTAGGTGAAAATCTTGTATTTAAGAATACTTAAATACAAGATTTTGGCCTAGAGCTTACATTCTTAGAAATACATTCTCATTTTAATGAAATTTCATTGACCTTATTTGGGAAAATCGAAACTCTGGGCGGGCGAGTAGCTGGTACTGACAACCGACGTTCATATTCGGGCCTACAGTATTCAATTCGCGGTATCGGAGGTTTACGATCTGCCCGCTTGGGGGAATTGCGGGCCTTTACGTGCCCTCCCCCGTAAACCGAACTGCTATGTAACACACGTACATAAGTAATACCCCCCTCCCTCGGGGGGACTCGTAGCAGAATTAGGATTCGCGACTCGAGTGCGAGACGAGTAGGCGTTTTAGAAGCGACGCTGTTGCGTTTATTTAGTTGTCGCTCCACTCTGTCACAATAGGCGACATTAAAGTGCGGTCTGTTTATTGTCCTCGAGATATAAAAGTTTTTTATTCTCGACCAGTGTTGAAATACTAATAAAAAGTGACGTTGTTATTTTATATTTCAGACAACACTTTTCTTTCTTCGTAAAACTGTTAATAGAAGAAGCACTCATTAAAAGCGGCTGTTTAATAAAAATCATCAAGGTGCTTTTGGGTTCGCTTCAAATAGTTCATTAAGTTTGAGACGTTTTTTAAAACGGGTAAATCAGATCTGATGTAGGTAACAAGCAACGGAAACTTATGGATCATAGGTATTGCTGATTTTTCAATTTTCAAAACTCCTGTTTTGTGTTGGAAAATTATCAAAAGATCTTTCCATCACAACAGAGGGTTTGAAAACTTAAAATTTGTAAATATAAAATCTATCCTAGGAGCGTCTATTCTATGTAGGTACACGTCAAGTACTCATTTCCCAAATCAGTAAAATAAAAAGTAAAAAGTAAAAAAATACGCCAACTGTAGACTTTGTCCTCAAAAACATTTTGTCCATACAAACGCGCTACTCGTTTTGCCACCAGTTTGCTCGATACGCTGCCGATTAGTAGTGGGTTTGAGCATTTGGATTATATTATAATTTATTTATTATTCTAACTATATTTTATTAATTATAGATGTTAGTTTTCCAAATATTGCAGAATAAACTTATTATATAGACTTTCATCATATAAAAAAAATTTACTTGCTTTACCTTGCGAGCGACAATGTTATCAATACTTGACAAGCGCCAAGTACCTACGTCAATGACGTCTAATAGCTGACAAAAAATAAGGCTTATAAAAACATCATAATATACTTAGGTTTTGATATCTGATTTAGGAAGCTTTTGAATTTGCAGTTTTCGGCGCCTTTGTGTTCAGAGCACGGTTGTGCAATTATACCGTGGCAATCAAAAGTTAAAAAATCCTGAACTAAATAGAAGAAAGTATTTAATTTTTGAACAATGTATGATAGTGGCACAAATATATTTGAATATACTAGTAAATGCGTGAGTCTGAGATGCGCGTGAACGACCCCAATTATTTCTACACGTAAGATACTAGCGGGACCTGCGACACTAATTTCTACAAAAAGAAAGTTCAATTCATAACTATTTGGATAACGAGATTTCACAGCATGTCAAGAGCCAAAAAAATTATAACAACATCGTGTTCCAGGCGTCGTGTTTGCCCATTGTATTGTTACAGCTTACAAGTACAACATTATCACACAAATGTTTTTGTAATTGCATTCTGTAGTTTATCTTCAATATTGACGTATGACGGATGTTGTTTCACTCAATCAGATTGCGTTCCAGTAGTAGTTAATTAGCAACACTACGAGTAAACTGTTACTCAGCTAGGACCGACATTACACTGTCAAACAATTAATAATGAAGTGATGATACATTTACATTACACTACTTTCACACACATACACATCACACTCACATTGTACACACACATTGTGTTGTGTTATTCATTTGTTATCAAGATGAATTTTAAATTTTACTATAGTGTTAATAAAATACTTAATTGAAAGTTTAAAAAATCATGCTAAGGTACATAACCCTTGATTAATTTATTTGTTAGGAAATTTGCATTTAACATTTTATGAAAATTTTAACTGGTCAAATTAAAGTAAAAAAGATAAAGGACGTTCTAAAGATTGGCAGGACACACAGAAAGATAGCAGACTGACAGGCGGTGCGGCGTAGGATTAGTAATTTAGTCCCGCTGAACACCCTGTCGGGTATGAAACCTTAAGAAGTATTATCACACCCTCAGGATACAGATTGTAGTTTTTATTAGTTTAGTTTTAGTATCTGTATACCATAAGCTACAACAAACATAACATGACTAAAAACATTTGTTTTTAAATAAAATTGTTTACAAATGTTAACACACGTCTGAATATTTTTTCTAATACTAAAGCTGCATAGCCGTTTCTATTCTCTAACAAGCCCCTATGTCGAAAGGGTCGTTAGCAAATAAATGAGTCTCGAAATCGTAAGTGTCGTTTGAATGGCACGTCTCGTTAACAAGCGATGCTTACTTGGTTTATTTAAAAAGTAACAACCCAAATCGTTGGCACACAAATAATTTCCTTCAGAGCGTCGCACGCTCGAGGCTCGGTAATTTCCTGCGCATTTTGATCTCAATGGTGCGGTACAAGTGCTCCCTTCTCGTTCTCTAATTTTTGTACGTTTTCTGTGCTCGAGACTTGTGTTAAAAATAGCTGAGTAATTTTTCATTTCGGCGCGCGGCGGGCGTGGCAGATTACAGGCTGTTCAAAATAATACGCCAACGGTACTTAACTTGAACGCGCCTATACTCTCGGCCAACTTTTGTTGTTCGTGTACGCTTTTCACCGTACTTGTTCTTTTGCAAGGTTATTTATTCGGCGTGCCTAACTCACTGCGGCCCCCGGAACGTTTTATAGCCCTCTTATGAAGTTTTTCTTTTGAAGTGAGTTGGCCCACGACTTTGTTGGCGGACCGTGTGCATTAATTACACTTGCAAATAAATGAATGGTGTTTATTTGACGGTAACAGCTTGACAAGTTTGTTGTGCGCGAATATTTTATTTGATGTCATAATTTTTCTTGGTGGTCTTGAAACAATTACAATTTGAGTCGATTTAAGTGCACAGATCACCCTATGATAGCGTCGGAATAGCGAACAATAGTGTGTCGCCGGCGACGCTATATATCACGAAGTATTTCCGTGCCGCCGCCGACTCTACTTCTGCGTCTTTTTTACGCATAAAAACTAATGTCGCCTCTAATTATTTTTAGATTATAACGCACCGCCTGCGATATATTAAGTCGGGCGCAGCCGAATTGTCAGCATAACTTCGCTTTGATGTGCCATGATTTGTTTTTATTTTCAGGCAGTTCCAATGTGATTCATGGATGGATAAATTTCAAGTGCGCCGTGAAACGTATATTTAATTGATGCGTCCGCATAATACACTGTTATGACACTCTCATGACGACATTGTCGATTTATATGATGGCTTAGTGTTTATAGATAATAATAAGTAGGTATACATAATAAATAAAATGGAAGAGGCCTCCCTCGCTCGTCGACGTGTCTGACGGGTTGATAAGTTTTCCAAAAACGTCAACGCAACGCGTCGCGTCGTGCGATCGCGTTTCAGAGAAAAACTGTGAATTAATCAGGAGCTAGCGAATGGATGCGGCGTCATTCGTCTCTGTCAAGCTCGCGGACGGAGATGTGTCGGAATGAGACGGCGAGCAACCGGGAGTGGTTACTCGGTCATTTGTCCCTTGCGGCCGACACGCACTGCCTAGCGCACCGTTACGTGTGTGTGTATACTGTGTACCTACTGAACGCTCGACGTGCACACCATGTATTTGAAACGATTTTGGGGAAATTATTGACTATTCAGAAGCCGCAAATTAAACCAACTCTGTCGAGGCTACATTTGGAAGATTAGTGTTTAATAAATATTTTTTGTTACAGGTTTTAATTATACCATAGTACTGACAAGTTCAGCGATAAATTAATCTTATTGAAAGAATCAGATAAACTCGTATCGAATCCAAAAGCAATCGAACTATCTCATATATACAATAAAAAAGTTGAAGGTATGCGTTGTCGAACGTTGTTAATTTTACGCTTCATAAAATAATTGACAAGTCCGTGTTAGAAATACGACACCCAACAGACGCGTCAAAAACCGTTCATATTAAATTTACAGATACTTATATCCATTTCATGATCAAATGCGTTCAATCAAAGAACGTCAACATCGGTGATAGTAAGAAAATGAACAGAATAATTTCATTCATAAAAGCGAACAAAATATGACTCAGCCGAATCGAACGTGACCGAATTCAATAAACCGTCCCATTTACAAATAGTTATAAAGGGGATACATGTGCACAACAAAACAAAATTTATTAAATTCAAAGCGAGTCGCCAAATACAAACATGAGCCTTTCGCAGTGCAATCTATTAGAGAGATAAGTCTCGATAGGGAGGTATTATGTTAATCCGGGCTGCGCGGGCTTTATCTAAAGTGGCGCGGGCGTTTTGGACCTCAGGGGTCTGGGCTCTGGGGACTTACCCGTAGGCTGCGAGCGTAGGGTCGTAGGGGTAGTAGCCGCCCGAGGGTTGCAGGCCGGCTGACGTCCACGCCGACATCTCGCCGCCGCCCTCCTTCAGAGCGTAAGGGTTGCTCTGAAACATCGCACCGCACAATGAGAACACACGTGACTACTTGCTACAGTACTGCATCCACGATACAGAGATTATATTCTACAGAGATCTCCTTAGACTCGGTATTGATTCAGTCCTTGTGAAGCCACTACATGTACAAACTAAGTTAAGCTTTAAAAGTAGGTAACCAACCGATAAATATGTAAGTAATGTAGGTACTACTTTAAACCATTTAATTTTACTTAACTATACTGAAGAAAGTGGCCATTAAAAAAACCGTTTACACGCTTACCGCAGATTGCGGCTGTGGTGATTTTACAGTTACAAAAATGTGTCGCTGATGTTGTGTGTTGCTGTAAAGTACATATAGATGAGTCACGCAGTGAGTCATTTGGCATCTCTCTAAAATATCATCTCTGTGATGTACGCTTTTGTCAACGTTTTGATACATTTCAGTGGGGTTCGTTTGATACAAAAACAATATCACATATATTCACTGTATTTCTGAATACATTGTTGAATATCTGGAACTTCCAGCACGGGATACACATTTGTATAGTTATTCGTATACTATGCTACCGGTATCTTTTGTGTCCTAGTGTGCGAGTAACTATACAAATATATGTGCGATAAAAGTCTCCTAGTCTAGACTAACTAGACTAGTCTCCAAGACTCTCATAGATTTCTCGACGCCTATGAGTATCATATTGTACGAAGGGCCTAAGTTTCTAAACGTAGCCTTTCGAACTATATGAACAAGAAACACCGCGGAGGAGTCTTATCTCCGAGCTCGTTTATAGCTAGCACTCTACATCGTTAAGCTCGCATGTAAGCTGATAAATCAGGACGCGTAATACCACTCAGTCAATCGGCCTTACAAATACGCGCGCTCGAATTTAATTAAAGTTAACTTAATAAAAGGGAATAAACTCACGAACAACAATAAAAGTCCCAAGTGTACGGGCTGACATATCACTAGCGCATTTGCATAATGTATGGATGCAGAGGGGAAAACTATTAAGGCCTGACGTAAGTGTGCACCCATTGCGTGATAGTTGTTTAACAGGCAGCGAGTGAGCGCGGCGTTCCCTTCTGCAGAGTTATTCGCGTACATTAGGAGCGACTAAATTAAAAGTGTGAACGATTCCACTGCGCCTCGGGAGTAACATCCCTCACCCCACTGCATCCAACCTCTCTGATAATAATAAAATGAAAAGCATTATGATACGTGCGAAGGCACTGGTTGACACCCGAGATAACTGAATAAAAAAGAGCAGGCTTATTTGTTCCCCTAGTGTTGAGTAAGAAAAGTTTCTGTTTGCATTAAAGCTTTTCCTACTATTACTCATTTGATTTGGTTGTTTATTGTAGTAGCAAACCCGCGAATGTTTTAGGGTTCCGTAGCAAAATAAGAAGCCCATGTATCTGGGTTGCAATCGAAAATTCTGCGGTTTTTTAATGATCAGGCAGGCAGGCTTGTATACAGCTGGCTATAAAAACAAAATATGATGTTTTTTATTTTTTTTAATACGAAACCAATTTCAACAAAAAAAATTAAAATTTTAATGTAGATTATTTATTTAAAACTTATGATATTAGTGATATTAAAATGTTACAGAGGAGGTTTTATTTATGCATTAACAAACCTCAATTCCTCGAAATTAATTAAACAATAATATTGTAAACATTCGTAGCATTTTTAATATGTCCTAATAAAACAATATAAACTTAAACAGATCCACAGTTATTCTGTAATCATAACTATACCTACTTGGAACTGAATGTGGGTAATTTATATCCATTCCTAATTACCACACGTTTTAGTAGGATGTTCTAAATTTCTTTTTATGTTTTAATTACAATAACATTTTTGCTAATTAGTTAAAAACTTGTGAGACGCTGTAGTTGAATTATTACTACAGTATAACTTTATGAGATATTTTATGTACATTTTAATAAAGTAACGAGACGTATCTAGCACATCTTGTGATGGATGGCCATGTTAGAGACACTAGGATGTGCGTCCACGCTGGGTCGCAGTTTGGCATGATTTTAAAACTTCTTTATGAAACTTTGGCTCTGGCAGGAGGAATATTTTCGAACTAAAATAGATTACAGCCGCAGTAAAAAAATTCGCAGAAGGCCATATTCTCGGTGTTTTGTGCTATTTTAGTAATCTGTCTATCTAAAATACAAGTATTCCAAGATAATGGCAGAAGGGGAGGAAATAAATTAACAAATTGTCTTTTTAACAACGTCTAATTAGAACTATAGCTTAGGGTGGACTCCTTACAAAACCTAATATTTTTGTTTATACTAGTTAAGCTAGTAGTAACAGCTACTGGTATACAGCTGGCTACAGCTATTACATTATAATATATTAGTTATTATGTGGCGCGGGACGCTATCAATAGTCATCATCATCATCAGCCCGGAGACGTCCACTGCTGAACGAAGGCCTCCCCCTTAGACCGCCACACTGTACGACAACCGATTGCCCGCGACTTTTACAATGTCGTCGGTCCACCTAGTGGGAGGCCTTCCGGTGGTGGGACGCTGCGTCTTCCGGTTCGCGGTCGCTACTCAAGAACCTTTTCTTCCCCATCGGTTGTCAGTTCTTCGAGCAATGTGGCCTGCCCATTGCCACTTCAACTTGCAAACCTTGCGAGCTATGTCGGTAACTTTGGTTCTTTGGCGAATATCCTCGTTCTGGATCAATAGTAACTATCATATATTCTGTGTATAGCTCAGCTATCTTCTAAGCTTCCGGTTAGGACGTAGTAATTTTTTTGTTATACACTCAAGTGACGAGACTAGCGAGTCGTTCGCCTGGTGGTAAACGTCACGTCTGCCATAGCAGTAGCAGTGCCAGAAATGTGAACTTGCGAATACAATCCTGCGCTCGTCACACTGAGATATTTTTTTTAAGACAAAGGATTTTTTGTAAATTGTCTCCAAATTTCAGGAAACTATTTGGGAAATCATGTTTCGTTAATTTTGTACAAGACCCAACGCATTTTTTTTAATATTTTTTTTATTATTATCAATTATGTGATTATTTTTTACAACTGGCTTTTACGAGCGGCTTCGCCCGCGTATCCTACATGAATTTTAAGTTAATAAAAATAGCCTATGTCACTTTTCGAGTTTTAATCTATTTTCATGCCAAAAATCACGTCGACCCGGTGTTCTGTTGCTATGTGAAAAAAGGACAAACTGACCAATAAACCAACAAACACTCTTTTGCATTTATAATATTATAATATATCGATAATTTGCAACAGCTACGATAATGACTTCTATGTCTTAGTGGTGGCGAGGAGCCAGGTGTCCCTGATTTGATTTCCGCCTATGCATAATCAGTATGTTAATAGTACCGGACTGCCGGACATAGGCCCTCGAAGGGTGCTTAGGCCATGACCACGCTGGCTCAGTTTGCGGGCTGGTGAATTCGTATACGTTATTGAATTTCTTCTCCGGAAGTATGTAAGTTTTCTCACGATATTTTCCTTCACAAAGAAGGCAGAGGTATGAATATCCGCACACAAACCCTAAAGAGTTCATTGGTCCCGTTCACATGCCCGTGATTTGAACCCGCGACGTCACAATTTCAAGTTGAGCGATCTCTCACTACATCAGCACCGCGAGAAAATTTTGTCGTGTCTTTATGTCGTGCGAAAACGAGACAAACTTATACAGATTCGTAGCCTTGTCCTGTTTTTATGAATCGAGATTTTTTTCTCGCGGTGCGCATGTTAGCCCTGCAGGGCTCTATCTATCTCTGCAGATGTTTAAAAATAGTTTTGTATATCAGTTATGCCCTGAATCTGCATGCTAGTTGGCTGTGCTGTGCTGTATCATTGGTATCCCCGAAGCCACGATTAAGAACTTGAGTCTCTGCTTTGAGTGTGAAGTCTGAAATGTGTTGTTGAAGTATGATTAACAAATTGCTGACAATAAGAAGACTGATGGCGTTGCTATAATGAGCGAGCGAAAGTATTTTCCTTCAACTAGATAGATAGCGTGCTAAATGTGCCAGTCAAAAACAGCATACTATTTTTGATAAATGGCAAATGAAATAAAATTAAAAAATTGACAATGACAGCCACGTCTGGTCTGCGCATAGTCAGTCATCTACAATGAGCTTTTTTTTTTTGCCTCTCAGAGAATTTCCAGTATTATTAGAAAATGACAGCTGTTAGCTATTCTCAGCAATGTTGCAAGTCTCAGAGGCAAGTTTGTGGTTTGACTATTACTAGATCTTTATTAATCGTGTATGTTAAATCTACATGGTATTTACGCAAACTGCAATAAATATTTGAATTCATAATTAGTATTGTCAATAAAAATATTTAAAAAGAAATATATTATAAAATATTTTTTCTTGTTTTTTTAGAAGCTTAGAGATATCACGTGCCTTTTATTTTTCAACTGTCTTCAAAAAAAGAGGTTCTCAATTAAACTTTATGTTTTTGTATATATGTTAAGCGATTACTCCTCTAATTATGAACTGATTTTGATGATTTTTGATTGGTACTTCAGAGGTGATCCCATTCAAATTTTATCGAAATCGATTCATTAGTTTGGTTTTTAAATCAAAATTACTAGAAAATATGAAGATGTCATCCAGGTATTCGAAGTTGAAGTTGGTTGTTTAAAAAAAAACTATTATTAGACATTATGCAATCCTCTTGAAAAACCAGGGCCGTCAAAAATATTAACACGAATATTTATATACCTACGTGATTAAATAAACGCATACAATATTTGCCGTATGGTAAGTTTTTAGGTGCAATCTATCTAGGCGTGTAAGGATTATACCTAGCTTAGACTAGAATTTAATTGCAGAATCGAAATCGTGAAAAATATTTGATATTGAACTAAGCATATATTGCAGTTATTTGCTTATAATAATGGATAACCATTAGATACGTACGCCGAAAAATGTAAAGGTTGGATCTGGAGAATCCCACAAAGACAATTAGAAAAATATTTTTGTATGTTTTTTTTTACAATGGGTGGATTTCGTTTTTTCTAATGCCAGTGAGTATCGAGACGAGCAAGTCAGTCACCTGACGGTAAGCAATCTTCATACTCTGAGATAATAAAGTTCAAAAACCTGTATTTAAGAGCCGTTAGTTGACTTAGTGTCCCAGACCTGATGTTTTGTCAGGATTTAGGTGTTATGTTTGTGACATCAGAAAAAGGTACGATTTTTATAGGATTAATTTTCGTAGTTTGTAATAATTTTGTAGTCTAGTAACTAGACTCTAGTTCAATACAGATATCAGATGTCTATGATAGAGTTGGTAGGAATCAGCCATAATTTTGCAATTTAAGAGTGCGACTAATGCCAGAAAAATAACAGATTTCACCCGCGCGTCATGCATTAGTATAGAGTCAAAAATCGCACGATACAATTGATAATGATGATGGCTTTGAGCAATTTAGTTGGGGTTTTATTTAATTATTCAAAATGTAGGCATGAAATAAAAAAAATAAACGGCTACTGTGCTAAAACATTAGTCTGGCTATGTAATTCGTAAAAAAATAATGTGTTGCTGTCGCTGATAATTTAGAGCATTTGAATTAAAACAGTATTTTTTTGTTGGTAATGTGTTTTTTTTTTAATAAACTAGATTATTTTCCAAAATTGTATTCGGTTACTCAGCTTCTTTAGGTTTTTCCCGTACCTGTAGTATTTTTTTAATCTGAAAATTTACGTTCTTTATCATTAAACTATGCGTTTAAAAATACACCTTTTACTTACTTTTGGCATTAGTCGCCCCCTTAAACCATGCAGTCATCATCGACAAGAAGACGTCCACTGCTAGACGTAGGCCGTATAGGGGGGGGGGGGGGGGGGGGGGGGGGGGGGGGTATAGGGGGGGGGGTGGACAGGGGGTTGCCATAATCCCCACGCTTGGCAGGTAGCTTAGGGATCATCATAATTTGTTGTTAATTTAAAATATTGACTTCTGTGTAAGTTTTATGTTGTTATTGATTAATGTAATTAGCAATGTCCCGTTTAAAATGATTAAAAATAAATAAATTAATGCTTGCATCAGTCACCGCGGTTTCTCGGTTTGCTATACGGAGCCTTAAAACGTAAGATTTTCGCGTACTAAGAGTGCACCCCCATTTCTCGCCAGAATCTTCAGTGGAAAACAAAATAACAACGTCATTAATATCTATCATCATTGTAAACAGAGCTTCTACGAATACATCCCTCGCGAATAAGTCAAATGCGAGTAAGTCAGTGACAAATTCGCAAGCGCAACTCTTTTGTGGGTCTGAGATAAAAATGGTTCCTTTTCGTGACTGCGACAGGGCAGTGAGGTCTGGGGGTTAGGAGGCTCACTAACTATGAGTGATGATTGTCTCGCCCCCTGCATTAGCGGCCTGAGGAGAACACGTGCCGAGACATTAATGACATCATCACTCGCTTTTGTGTTGGTCACTTTGAAGGTGTTGTTATAATACAGGACTCATGGCAGTTGTTATTGTAACATAACAGATCTATGGTTATTTACAGGGTTATGTTGTGAGACAAGTTACTGAAATTTGGCCGCACCAAAATTATTGAATTGTGTACCGAAATATCAAGAGCATCTTTTACATCATACTCACTTTATACATCCCTTAAATAATTATAGAACTGTAATGAACGACCGTTTTAGTTTATGCAGTGTTTTTTTTTAAAAATAAAACCGGCCAACTGCAAGTCTGACTCATGCACCGACGGTTCCATACCACCATGTTGCACTGGGCGTTATTAATTTTTCCTGCAAAAAAATCCGGCCGTTGTCATCGTTTGTGATTCTACTTGTAACAATATATTATATTTCCGGGACTTTTGGACTCTTTAGATTTTCTATTTCTTTTCTGACCTAAATACCACGGCAAAGTCATATTTGTTTGTTAAACACATTTGGCAAATAGTTGACACCAAGTCTAGTTCTAAAAAAAAACAAAACTAAACTATACAATTATACAACTTTTTTATTCATCCGCTTCACCATCACATTTACCGATTCAAGGAAAACGTCTCATAAGAAATGTTACCCTTATACAGTATCATAGTTAAATAAATTACGATGCACAAATGGATGCTTGTTTATTAACTATCAGAAATCTTATTCGAGCCAATTTATCCCCCTTTTCCGTAAGACTGAATCTAACAACATTTTAATCAATTCTCCACAGAGTTCGCGAGTCAGCGCGCCAGATAGACTCATTACACCAACCCCAAATAAATATAAACAGTAGCGAAAAGGGCCCAGCCCCACTATTAACGTTATTCACACGCGCCGCTAGATCCATAAATAAAAGCCAACTAGTACGCCCGCGACCCCAGAAACAAAAAAGACAAAGTTCACGTTCGAGTGATCTGTGCGGTTCATAAATAAGGCTCGTTTATTTCATTGCATTAAACTGGTGATAAGTTATTTGACGGTTCATAAATTCGTACCCCATCGGTGGCCGGGAGCCGCTTATTGACCTAGCTCGCGTCCCGACCCTGCCCGAGGCGCCGCGTCGCCCCGCCGCTCTGCCAAATCGACGGTACTCCATCATTCTACGACTCAGTTTTCTGGCTACCGAACCAACGTTAAAGGCTTCATTTTGCTTCGCTGTTGCATTGCCTAATACCATTTTCTGCACCATAAAGTGCATTACCTCGTAGCTCGTAGAGGCCTCTACGAACAGAACAACACAAGCTCTTCCCGCAGAGCTCGTTACTCCGCCATGTTACCGGCACCTATTTGCAATTTGGCTACCGAAGTTCAACGTCGATACTGTTATGTTATAGCCATTGTGATATATTTATGGAGTTCCTAGGCGGAAACCTTCCCGATGCCCACTTTATATGAAATGAAATAATTCATATTGTAAAATAATAAAGCTCGGAAATTCTACAGGCAGGCGAAATCTAAAAGTGAATTGTGGCAAGTGGAAAAAGAATGACTCTAAGTGGATAAAGAGCGAATACAAACGAAAAAGTCATTTCATGGCGCACGGTGGTGACGCAATCCAGGGGTGGCAGGCAATTTACAGTCTTACCTAATTCGCACAAGAGTCGTATTCGCTCGACACGAAGACAACGTGGCTAAGTTCAATAAAGCTTTCCCCCAAATAAGCCATAAAACGAGCGGCTACGGGCGCGGGCGGTTTAGGTACGTTCCCGTTCCAATTATTTGTTTTTGGAGGCACAATAATTTTATTTTACGTTTTATTTAACATTTATTTCGTTACGGCAATTTCACGGGTATCAAAGAATTGCTAGATTGTGATTTAAACGAAATTGGTTATTTTCCACTTCGAATACCATATTTCGTATGGTCTTCGGTATCGAGTTAATATTGTTTTATTATGCGTGATATTTCGTATCCGTAATCACATTTTTACAACTCGTTGAATTGGCGATTGGTTATTTGTAATTTGATATTGACTCTCACATACTATTTAGTGATATTGATTTACGCGTGCGCTCACCAAGTTAGGTATTACCTTCCACTATAAGCAAACAGAATACATAATCTTACAGGCTAGTCTAAAAGCGCATAGAAGGTAAATTGGTGTTTATAGCGAAACGTGAACACGAGGCGCGGCTTTCAGGCGGCCTACAGTAGATAAATAAACAATAAAGCGGGATTAAACAAGTCAATTGGAGCCGAAACGTTGACAATGTGCGGTCAGGTTTAACTGCCGTACCCGACGGTAACCGATCGCGGGCGACGTAATTCAATGATCGTAAACGCTCGCAATGATATCAATTAGACTGCCCCGAGACCGATAAAGCTCCGCTTTAATTAGGAGAACAAACAACAGACGGTTCTTAATGAGCCGTGAGCGTGTGGAGGGCGAGAGAGGTAATTAGATCGGGGGAGTCTGTGAGTGGAGTCGCCGAGCATCGACTCACCGCGAGGGCGATCAATTATTGAGCTTTCGTGATTGATTCGGTCGCGCTGCGGTCGCCGCCCGGTCGCCCACGGAGTCGTCGCCGCGCGTGGAAGTGTACTCCAAGCGACTTCAGCTTTTCAATTTAATGCTAGGTACTTGAATGAAAATACCAAAATCGAAGTTTTTACCAAGCTAAACTTTCATTATGAAGTACCAAAATGTTTATGAACCTGGGTAGGCAGCAGAGTCCTCTCGGTTAACGGTGGTGAGCATTCTTTCCCGCCTGCCAAGCGTGCATGGGGATTATGGTAACCGTTCCCTATTGAGAGGGACGCCTTCGTCCAGCAGTGGACGTCTTCTGGCTGACGAGAGAAAATGATTTTAGATGTTCGTTTCGCTCGCTGGTTTTTAACATCGCATTTTTTATGAATAGGTACGTTCGCACCCTTGAACCGAGTAATCTCGCACCGCTCGTAATCCCGTATCTAATCGCATCCCAACTTTGAACACCGCTAATCCTGTGATCCGTGTTCCAGAAATTTAATTGTATCGAAATCGAATCGATTCACACTAACGTAATACGGTAAATGGCGAAAGCATGATTCTGAATGGTTAGAGCAATCTTTAAAAAACTAACAAATTTTGGAAAAAGGATACAGTTTTTATCTCGGAAAATCCCGAAACATTACAAATCCACGATCCGAAATATATGAAAAATTATACTTACCTATAATAAATATAGGTAAACATTTCAAGCAGCGCCATCTAGCTCCAAACTAAGCAAAGCTTGTTCTATGGAAACCAGATAACTTATAGAACAGAACATACTTTTCATTTATAAATATTTACCTACTTATAATACATACTTGCAACACCCGAACACAGAACAAATATAATCACATACATTTTTGTCCTGAGTGTGAACCGAACTTATGCCCTACAGCTTTTAAAGCAGATATACTACCAACTGAGCTATGAAGCAGTCAAATATAATGATTACGAAGCGATGCGTTACCAAAATGCTGGTATATGTTCGGCTTCGTTAGTATTATTTATCTATAAAATATCGAAGTTATGGTGACTGTCTCGTGTCTCCACTGATATCCCCCCTGGGGGAGACATCACGATTTTTCAGACCTGGTGTCTCCCCCAGGCCGGGGAGATATAAGAACTTACTTTAAAAATATTATTTTGAGTACTCCTGTACCCCGCTGTCAAGCATAAGGCCCAACAGACGAGCTGTCATTCAACGTGGCAATGCCGCCAGAAGACTGGATACGCTGATTTTCTCTAAATTTTCATCGGTTTATAGATCTTACAACACTTTACAACGCCAAGTCCAATCGTTTTTGTGTTGTAAAGTAGATTGGGTCTTTTTTATGGTAAGTACTTACAAGGAACGAGACGAACAAGTCGCTCTCGTGTTGGAAAGAGAGTCAGACCCATTCCAAGAGTACCTGTGGTCAAACACCTAGGCGTCAACTCTTAAACAAAAATAACGCCTGTTCATGACAAACGGCCATCGTTGAAGAGGTACCCGGAACTTTGACCAACAAAACAAAATCCACTGTGACGTCTAATACACTAGTCAGCTATTATACTAGGTATCACATCAACAACCGGAAGGCGTCCACTGCTGGACGAAGTCCTCTCCCTTAAAGGGAGGTGTTGCCATAATCCCCACGCTTGGCAGGCGTCTTGGGGATCGCAGAATGCTCACCACCGTTAACTGAGAGGACGCTGCTGCCCGTCCTCCGGTGGTTCTGGGTGCAGTTTTAGGACATACCCAGGTCCACTACTAGGTATAATAGGAAAGATAATGGTATCTATTGTACACTAACGTCAGACTGTGTGTGATTGGCGCTCATTACCGACGTAGTTACATTGTACCTACCTATACATTTGTATGTAGAGTTCATAAATACACTATCTAAATAATTACTCATCAGATAAAGTAATTCAACCACTAAGATTTACACCAATTATCTAGGCATTAGATGATATTAGAACAGTAATAAACTCGTTAACTGACAAAGTCTCTGTGAGTTTCCGGGGCCCGCATTCATTCCAATCTGATGTCTTGCTAATGGGTATCATCGGAGGGTGAAATGCAGCTGTAAAGCTCGACGTGTATAAATTACTTATAAAATAAGGACATTAAAAACCATTTAGAGCAATAACTATTACAGTGAATATAGCTATAAATAAATTGAATATGTATTATTTTGATAGAGATTGTTAGAGGCGTCAGCGTTAATGGCGGCAGAGACGGGCAGGCGGGGGGGACAAAGCTCCCCCGAGGCGCTTTTGTTGCCACGGATTCCCTGTCCGTGACATCTGTCCGAATCGCTACAATAACTCGCAAAAAACTCACTCCAAATTCACCAACTGTAAAGCGTTCTCCCGATTATTTTCCGCTGAATATAACAATGTAACCTACAGTGGAACTTTGCACGCAGCGATGTCTTCATGGGCCTATTGTTGCACGTGACATGTCATTTATCCAGTTTTGAATTAGCTCCTCTCTACCCCCGGTGGTCCCTTAACAGCAAAATTTAGTGATAGTGTCATAATATTATAAACGGCTTGGAATTTTGCCATTTCAAGCGCCGATTGTTGTTTTTTTTGGTAAGAATAGCGTGATAGTAATATTTTTTGTATTTCTACTTCTAAATATGCAAAGGTTGCAATATTCATATCGGGAAAACCCTTAAGCATACAAGTTTGTTATATATTGTTATTGATATGTTTTTATTCAAAGAAAAATATAATACAGTACAAACTAAAAACAAACATTTTGTTTGCCCCTGTGTTCAGTTGGTATTCAGTTCAATATTCATAATTACCTTTAATCTGTTAGGTTTTGTAATATTTTTTGAGGCGTACTATGAATTAAACATAAGTTGTTAAGTATCAGTAGTTAATTATAAAACTAACAAAACTTACAAATATACAACATTTTGTTTTAACGTGAAACTATACAATATTCTTAAACATACAGTAACTTTATAATAGCATAGTCACAAAGCTATCTTAAGTTAAATCGACACCTTATTTTTTTCCTTCGACCGATGCTTAGCGCCTCGACGAGTCGAGCGGCGCGGGCGGCGCGGCGGACAAAAATTACGCGTGGATCACGTTTTTCACTTCCGGTCGAGATAACGGTCAGAATAAGCACCTTTATGCATTTAAGTGGGCGCAGATCGCTTAATAAATATTTTGAATTTATTTAACAGTGCGAGGTGAACCACCCCTTGAGTTTTTGTAAAACTTTCAATTATTGCGCATTTGACCGCTTTCTTGGGTCAATCTTTTCGCCGGTGGTTAATCGCTCGTGTGATCGGGCGGAACACTCTCAATATCCGCCAGTTCCGGTCCAGACAAAGGGACGTTACGCATTTCCTGCACTAGCTGAGATTGCTGACTAATGTCTACGGGATTTGCAACATACACATAATGTTTACAACAAATGAAATATGCATCAGCCGTGCATCAAAGCGGGCTTAGGCCACAATAGTGGTGTTAGAAGTGTGTTCAAACAATAGCAAATGCATTTAGCTCGGCCATTGTTTGATTTATGGTGAAAGCGTGTTAGTAATTTATAAGAGTGGCGCGGGAATAGACGAAGGGCGACCGGCCTCCGCGGGACGTCGGGAAATCGGGGAAAATCCGAAGATTTATTAGCGGTGGACCCGAACCGCGCGGCTGACCGCCACCGCCGAGAGCTCTGTTTGCCCACTCATTAAAGTCGGCAAGTAAACGTTTAGTGCGAAGATGAGTATATTTGCGGAGCAATTAACGCGTTCGAGGTGAGACAAGGGTTGCGGGGTGTCCCTCGGTCATTGTTTACGAATTATGATTAACGGCCGGCTGCGGCGCCGGCAAATGTTCGACCACGCCGCGGAGCGTCCATCTTTCGAGCACACGGTATCGTTAAAATCCTCATGTGTCGCCCGATAAGGTCGCCGATACAGAAAGTGTACCTACGTCAGGATATCGCTGTGTAAACATGCGTCGTGTCAATCACTGCGAGGCGGCACTTTACAACATTTATCGGTTGTCACATAGGTAATCTAAGTATAACGCATTTATGTCAATTCCTCGATGTACCTATTGATAAGCCCACCCACGTTTCAGCGGCTCCGTTGCATCATTAAAGCAATGGCGGCTGATATTATGTACTGTAACACTTACATAGACAAGCTGTTATTACAAATAGAGAGAAAAAATAACACATGTTGGTTATCGCGCCTGCGTGACGTGTTCCTACGAGGCGGCCGCACTAATGGCAGGAACATTATAAAATTCTAATTTACTCGAAGAACGGGTCGGTTCTGTCGTTAAACTTGGCACTTGCTGCCACTGATGTTAATTTTATAGTTGACATCACTTATTATAAACGAGTAAATTACATAATTATTCCATCATCGCAAAATGTACCTATCAATAAGTAAAGTATGATTAAAACAAATGCTTTATTAGTAACTAGCAGCGATATTTTTTTTATTGTTTGACGAGACAAGCGAGATGTTTGCCTGGTGGTAAGCGTCATGCGTGCCCAAAACAGTAGCAGTGCCAAAATTGTGAACTTGCGAATACAATCCGCACTGCAATGCGCTCATCAGCCTGAGATATTTGATGTAAATCTCTTTATGTCCAGTAATTTATCTGGTAACATTGCCTTTCAAACCGAAACACAGTAATGCTTGCACACTACTGCTTGGCGGTTGAATAATTGACAAAGGTGTGGTACTTCCCCAGGCGGAGTCTGCGATAGAGTCCTACCACTACAAAACTTATGAAGACTTTGGTGCTAGGTTGCCCAGGTTTTAACCCAGAAAATAAATTGTCCCATGTCAAATTTCATTTAAAATCGTTCAGTTGTTGTAGAGGTCAGTGTAACAGTATTCAATATTACTGAGAAGTAGTTTTTGAGAAAATTATAAGCTATATTTGCTTAATAGATGTTCGTTATAATTTACAAAAATATTGAAATAAAATTATGTATGCGTAAAATCAATATTATTATACGTATATTTTATTATTATTATTATTATTTTCAGCCTGTATTGTCCCACTGCTGGGCAAAGGCCTCCCTTCCCTCCTATATAAACAAAAAACCATCAAAGCTTGAACTTTATTATAATTTTATCGGCGACTAAAGTGTACCGAATCTAAAGATAGCGTCTATCTATAAAAGTTATCTTGAATTTATAATTACTAAATAACTTATGTTTTATGTGTGGATAATATAAGTAAATTTTTAGTTCGGTGGTTTTAGTAAAAAGATGGTTTGGTCCGTTTTGGTAATTGAGTTTCGTAACTAGCTACGATATATGAACTATTTTACATTGTTTCGTAATCAATTAGTAAACAAGAATTTTGATGCCGTTATAGAATAAGCAACCTAATAATCCACTGTTTGACTTTTACCCAGGCTCAGTTGCGCCTTAGTGGATCGGTTGGGTGGGGTCTGTGCCTTTCAAACTGCCCTATAAATAAACGTATCTTAGCCTCGGAATACTTAATTTCAAATTTGTAGCTCGGTTGATAAAGACTGAAGACGGATGAACTATTCGGAATAGTTTCTACTCCACGTTTACCAATAACACCTTATTATGATCCAGAAGTTCTGTGACATGACCTTGAAAAGATTAGCGCTAAATTAGGATGATTCTGTGTTGTAAAATTTACGATATTAGGTTTGAAATAAGTGTGTTTTATATATTATTATTTATTTGGAATCCCCATGAAGATAAGTACGATAGCATGGTGGAAACATTTCAAAACTTATTTCACGCGCTTCCTGCACCTAAAGGAGTACGACCCTGACTTCTTTCAAGTCTCGCCTAAAGCCCTGGCTTGTCGATCACACCTTTTACAATGTCAAGGAATTCCTTGCATACGAGGGAACGTGCGATTGTACTTTAAGTAAATAAATTGACATTATATGTAGATGTGTAATTTTTTAATAATTATAATAATTTTTATTTAATTTGACTTGTAAATAATAATTACGCAATAAATGAATATTAATACGGCGTCTACCCATTCTGCCCGCTAATGTACCCACTCTGGTCGTGCTTGGCACGTTGGACAGGAGTACAGCAAGGGCTCGATCTGCGGCGCGACGCGACGTTCTGCAGTTACGTGTGGCGCGTGTATGCATTACGTATTTGTACTTACTAATTAAAAATATAACTTTAATGAAGCCTCGATTTGGGTGAACTGCTAAGGTGTTACAACTGTTTTTAGTAAATCTAATATAATAAAAGGCTCTGTCCTGACTGACTGACTGACTGACAGACAACGCACAGCCCAAACCGCTGGTTGTACAGACTTGAAATTTGGAGGGTGTATTCGTCTCGATGTGGAGGGGTGTACTAAGAAATATTTTTTCCATATTCGTCCCCCAAGGGGGGGGGAAAGGGGGGGGGGTAAGTTTGTATGAAAGTCGTTTGTTTTTGGACTTTAAAACACGAAAATTTGGATTTAGATAGTTCATTTAAAATAAAAAATGCTGTTTTCAATTTTTTTTGACCGGGTCGATTTAAGGGGGAGTGGAATGTTGTATGGAAAGTTCTTTGTTTTTGAAGTTATAGTGATGAAAATTTATATTTGGGTAGTTCATTCATTCAAGAGTCGGTAGAGTTGGTAGAGTTTGCTGGGAATGATTTAAAGTGGAGAATTTTGGGAGCAGTCCAAATTTCTTCCGCACGCGGACGAATTCGCGGGGGACCTCTAGTAAATAAATAATAATGTGAGGAGTAACGCCCTGGTGAGATGATTAATGTGAAGAGTTAAGTAGGTAAATGGTAAAGTGCTGTTAATTGTTGGGCCTCCTCTAAATGAAGTAAAATCGAGATTCACGCTCGGGAAAAAATATGGAGGCATTGAACCCAAGCTTTGTTATTATGTATTTTATTTAACGCATATATTGTTATTTATGTAGGTATAATATTCAACGTGGATTAAGACAAGAAACAATTTCATTCAAAAGCAGTGCGAATACCTTTCTGTATGTCGCTAATATGACGTGTCGATATTACTGATTTGTTTGACGAATTTGAGAAAGTACCGATTTTTATCGAATTTTAGTGATTTAAATGTCAAATTTGAACCCAAGCCAAGCCGCCTGCCGGCGTGGGGATTATGGCATCTCCTCATTAACGGAGAGGCCTTCTTCCAGCAGTGGATGTTTTCTGGCTGATGAGTGAAGGAATTGCCTAAGATTTTTTCAATAAAAAAAGGTAATAAAGGTGATAAAAAATAAATTTATTAATGAAATAAATGAATGAATAAATAGACGATGACGATAATAAACAAAACTGTCTGATTGAAAAAAAAAAGGTAAATCAATTCATAACATTTATCTGCTTCTCGTCACAAAGTTAAAAACTACTAGCTGCACCTAACCTAACCTAGCTGCCTGCTGGTGATGATGAAACACGGCGATGATGATGATGATCAAAAGTAGCCTTTATGTTATTCCAGGAAATTAGCTATCACTATTCTGAGTTTCATCCCAAACGGTTCAGCCGTTTTGGCGTGAAGAGTATGAGTAAGAGTGAAGAGGGTTCAAACCCCGGGCCATTTAAAATACAATAAACGACGACAAAAAAAATAAGGAATCTGCGATCTGGAATGTTTAAATAATTTGTTTACATACCATTGCCTGTGAACTTTAGACAACTTATGATTTCCAAATTATCATTTAGTCGAGCTTGTCCTCTAAAAACACCACATAGCTCATTTTAATACTTATATGACGAAAATAACCGATATACAAGAAGAAAACCACGATGAAATAGCTATGGAATCATAAAAAATTTAAAGAAATAGCTGAATGAAACTCTTGAAACAATCCTAATAGATATATCACTATGTCCAGGCAAGGCCCTAACTAGATTTGTCGGTGTGTTGATACAGATTTGATAATTAGGTTGAGGCTTTAATCCAACATGATTAATGGACAAAGTAAGCACTGAGGACAGACCACCCACCGGGAGAAGACGGCTTAATAAGACCCTCATTAACACCTTAATGGCTATTCTCAATTCGCCTGATTTCTCTTCAGTTTTATTTATTTTTTTCCTTCTCGATCGGACGTACGGCTCTTGCGCATCGAGTCTCTCGCTCCAGCGCCCTTCTTTAATTGAATTTCTGCTCTCCTTTTTCTAAACTTATTCTCTTTGACTTAAGATTAGTGATGTATTTAAATTGGCGTTTTGTAACGTTTTTATAGTCGGCTGAGATCGTCTCTTTCCTTTTTTCGTTTACCGTTTTTCTTATCGAACTTTTAATTTGGTCGTGATAATGAAACGAGGTTAGAAAGAACTTTTTTAGGCTTAGGAAAAAATGTTGGGTCAGACCGAGTATTACGGGCAGTGCGCTGAGTTTTCTCGGATGTTAGAGTTAATTTTGGAGTCGAGGCGTCGTTATGTCTATCAATTGGGTGTAATGCTGTACTGGGAGAAGGGTTAGTGGAGGTTTCCGTTTGCAATAAACGGTTGAGATATGTGTGGCGCGGGACGCACGCACTTGCACATGTCGCACTTATTTCGATGAAAGATTTTATGGTTTAGGACGCGATCGGCTGTTGTACAAAAAGTAGGCACTTCATAATACTTATTAAAAAAAACAGCTCAACCATATTTCAAAATTATAATAAAACGCATTTCCGTAGTAGGCGCCTACTTTTTCATCGAATAATCTTAAAAAAATTTAAGACGTGTGTCGCTGTATGTGTGTGTTTGTACTAAAGAGCAAGTATGTAAATAGCATTAGACAATATATTATAAACAGCCATATAATAATGTTACACATATATCACTGCAAGATAGTAAATTAAAAAAATATATAGTGGTGTACTTACGTATTATGTATCTAATCCTTAAATTCATTCATTCAATCATAACGATGTCCAAATGTCCATAATTATTATGTTTGCAAATAATGAAGAAAATCTGTCTTTATCGCCTTTTATTGAAACATTTGCATAAATAAAATATTATGGCGAGCAAATTACAGCACGAACGAGTTCACGTGATGTCATTAAAACGTGGTTACGCCAAACAATCCCTTTTATTGATTATCAAAAGCGTACAATAGATAAAAGATGGCGCTGGGGGTATTGTTAGTATGTCGCGACTCGAACAGACGGCGCCACCGGAGTCGGCCGTGTTCAAAAATGGCAGTTGAATATTTTCACCCACAATGGTCGTCGAGTTGACTACGCGAAACTCTACCTTGTTAAATTACAGTTAAAGAATAAAATCCAATGTATTCGACGGAAGTCTTACATGGGTAGAGACAGACACGAGTGTATTTGTGGTGGAGCGAGCGTCGTCATTGTTCGCTAAATTGTCGCTTGCACGGAACCGGCCGGGCTTGTCGTGAGCTAGGTATGACCACAGGCGCACAATGACAGTATACATACATTTACACACCTGTTATTAAGCATGCACCGTCACAGAATAGGTACAGCAAACTTCGTTTAACACAATGACAGATAGAGATCTACCGGCGATTTGTGATGCATCCACCATTACCAACACGAGCTCACATTACAACCTGATATTGTAATTACGAATCGATTGGCACAAACATTACATTTTTTAGATAACGATAACACGTCTTTGGTATTATGGCGTCTTTAGTAGGTACGTAGACTATAGAAATCAGTGAACATTTTAAAACGGACAAGTGCTTCATTCTTTTTAAAAGGATCTTCTTTTTACGTAACAGGATATCTCGGATTATTGGATTTTACGTACGTTTCACGGAAACCGGCAATAACGTAGAATGAGGATAAAAAAGGGAATAATAATACTGCATACAGATTTAATGAAGGATTATTTGGGCTCTTTGCCGCGAGTGGAAACGAACAGTAGCGCGGATATTCGATTCTTCAGCGGGTATAGGCCCTTATAAGGATTACCGTGCCGCTTACACCGACCGCTCATTTGTCTTCGGTACCCAGACAAGGTGCTAAACCGAAGAGTAGATAGTAACCATTCTTCGAGACCGCAACTCGAATTTGTATTGCAATTTACGACTACACACGCATCCTTTTTCATAATATACCTTTGAAACGAATCTTAAATGTATTTAGTGAGAAAATTTGTGTCATTTGCAATATGGTAAAGTATTCTTCGATGCTGGAGTCAGTTAAAAGGTAATTGCGATAATAATGGCGGTCGCTTTTCGATTTTACTTTTTAAGTTTAAATATTAATGTTTCGTGACAGGGCGGCGGAGCCGGCGGGGTCTGCGAGGTGTCGGTGGTTTTCTGGCTGAGCGCGCCCGGACCGGTTCGCCGATGGCTCGCACGCCACGCCAGAAAAGCCAAACACGTTGTATCGCAGCGAGAGCGATAAACTTTGCCTCGTATAGGGACAACGGCAAACGAGCCATTCGTAACAATTTGCAGTCTACTATTCACTTCGTTTAGGAAATCTAGCATCGATTGCGATGTGATTCTGATTTCAGTTTTGATTATGGTTTGTGTAGTTATTTACTTAAGATTGAACTCAAAAGAAACTTTTTATTATCTTTATGTACGTATGGGATCCGAGGGCTTTTCAATCTTGAAGATAGTAATAGCGCAAAATTTACTGAGTGGTATTTCCGACCTTTTATATAAAAATACCGATACCTTTGAGTATAAATTACTTATAAAAATATTATACATTATTATTGAAACATGCAGGTGCATGGTAATAAGGCCAGGTGGTTTGTTTGGCAACATTGGAAATAATAAGTAAGCGTTTATCGTCCCTGATCTTATGAGATTTTTGACCCAACTGTACATGCAATTCTATGAAGTAGCAATGGCCAAATTGAACTAATTTGACAACATTAAAATTAACTGCGTCTCCTTTTTGAAATTTACTGTTTTTTTTAAGGTGACACGTAAATTAATAAAAATGTAGTACAACAGAATCAACGCATAGACTTATTATACACACATACTCGTACTTAGACTTGCAAGATACTTCAAAGAAAAAAAAACATTTGAAACAACACAATCATTGTGTAGACAACTAAAAAGAAAAAAACATACACTGTGTACCAAAAAGGTTTAACAATACTGAAGGGTATGTATGTACCTACTCATCATTATGAACAACTTTCATTATGGCCAACAGAACCAACCCTGAAATCGTGAAAATAAAATCAGCTGTTGTACTAAATATATGGACATTTTGTCCAAGGTCAATGAACTTTTTGTATGGAACAGCTGATTTTTTTCAGCGATTTCAGAATTGGCCCCATAGTAAAAGTTGTTCGTAATGATGAGCACATACATACCCTTCCGTATTGTTGAACCTTTTTGTTACACCTTGTATATACAAGAATGAGTATTCCAACGTGCAAATATTATTTAAGTAGTAAATACGCACCAGTGGTGAATAAAACGCGGAGCTATCCACGCCGATGCTAGGGTAAGGGTTCTGGTCTGTGGAGGGGTACGGCGTGCCGTAGACGCCGACAGCCGCACTGGAGAGGCGTGGGTAGGAGCTGAGTGCGAGCCGGGCACCGTCGTACTGGCAGGAGCAGACCGTCTGCCCGGAGACGGGATCCGTGATGATGGGGCGCGGCGTGTCGCAGCAGGAGGCTGCCGGCGTGCTGGCGTGGCTGCCGGCGCCCGGCGAGAGAGCGCCGCCCGCGACGCCCGACCCGCCCGGCGACAGCGCCGGCGCCGAGCTCGACCCGCCGTCCGGCGAGGTGGCCGCGCCGACGCCACCGCCGCCCGCCCCGCTGCTGCCTACCAGCAACTGGAATCATCAAATATGCATTATTTTTTCAGTGAAATTACAGGACACATTAGTGCATTATACTGACGAGGTAGCCAATTTTGGTCATAAACGAGAGTACAATGGAATGCCTAATTGCTACACCTATTAATGAGGTGAAGGATTTGTTAAGGGCTGCAAAGATGAAGTTGACGCGCTGTAGAGGAGACCTATACTCGGAAGTGGGTAAAAACTTGTTAATGATGATGACGAATAACTATGACTTTTGACTGCATATTCGTATCATAATAAATTTTCTACTCGTTTTTGATCTTAGTATCAAATTCATTTTCATGGCGTAAAAAAAATCTTAACATTTTTTCTGTCAATTTTCAGCTTTTCGTGTCAAACTGTTTAGGATGAGTGGTTTTATATTATTACACACGAGTTTAGATTTGTTTTGTATTGCACATGACACAATACAAAATTGAAATGGTAGGTACATAAGTTTCAATTCATAGGCAGCCAATTTCTATGGCGACTTACCGCCGGAATGGCTAATCATACTATCATACTCATCTTAATTTTTAATAAATTAAAATTAATAGGTTTTAAAAAAAAAGTCTAGGTTTTTAAAAATGTGAATGAAAGTTTGATGTTTCTTTGTTTGTTAGTTAATCTCTTAAAAACGGCTGAACGGAATTTAATGAAATTTGGTAGAAAGAGGTAGTTTATACCTTGGAATAACGCATAGGCCACTTTTGATCCCAGGAATAGCAGGTGATACAGTAGGGCGTAGGCATAGTATGAAGCTTTGCTAGAGACGCCACCTAGTTAAAAGTAGGAAACGGGAAATCTGACACCTGGCAACTATTTTGTATACTTAAATAAAAATCACTTTAAATCTGAATGGAATTCTACTGAGTTTCGCATGAACTATATAACGTTTTAAATGTACTTAGATCACGAGGATTTGCCTTGACGGTGACTGACGGAGGCTGTTCTTTGACCTTGATATGTTGGTGAGCGGTAAAATGGAGATGGTGGATGGTTGATGGAAAACTGGAGCAAAATCCTTACAGACTGGTACCCTAGAGATGGCAAAAGGAAAAGGGAAGACAAATGATAAGATGGGAAGACGAACTCAAACTTACAGCGGGTCTAAACTGGAGGAGAGTCGCTAGATACAGAAAGCAGTGGAAATTGTTAGAGGAGGCCTTTGCCAGGAGGCGGCACACTGAACTCAGAGTCATGCTATATATATTTTTTATCACATCTATTCAAAAAGGCCTATACTTTGTTCTTCGGAAACAGGGCAGAAAATAGCTCTTTTCCACCCTAGGGAGGATAATAACTTATTTTCTCATAGAGGCTGATAAAAAGTAGAGTGTCCACCTCGGGATCAACACTATTTTTAAGCTCGAGTACTTTGAATCCCTCGCTGCGCTCAGGATTCTACTTTAGAATCCTTCGCTACGCCCTGGATTCAAAGAAACACTCTCGCCTTAAAAATAGTTGTTGCCTCCCTTAGTAAACAATCTACTAATTAACAACTTGAAATGAGTTCAGGATAATAGGGCTTATTATTATTATGCTGGTAAGCGAAAATTTGCCCACTTCTGAGTTAAGTTTTTTATGCCATCATCTCAATTCTAACACTAGGTCAATTGGATTTCTTCGTCAAGTACTAATTGGATGTTTACTATACAGAATGTTACTGACTTCATGTGTGTGGCTGTGTGGCAATGTGTAGGGTAGCACTCTATTGCAGAGTCCGATCCAATGAATGTCCAGATATTCAACTGCCAAGCAGTAGTGTGCAAGAATTACTGTGTTTCGGTTTGAAGGTCATTGTTACCAGAGAAATTAATGGGCATAAAGAGATTTCACATCTAATATCTCATTGTGACGAGCGCAGTGCAGTGCGGCGCAGGATTATGTTCGCAAGTTCACAATTCTAGCACTGCTACTGTTATGGGCAGGCGTGTCCCTTACCATCAGGCGAACGACGCGCTAGTCTTGTCTCTCAATAATAAAAAACCTAGAGATTCGTTGAAGATGAGTTCAACTGAACAACTTTTAGTATGAAATCGAAGAGGAAATCTTGAAAAAAACAGCTGTGCCATACATTTCATCGTACGTTATTTTTTTTTTGTGTGTGACAGCCGAATTTTTTTCTCGTTTTCATAGTATATTGATCATGAATTCAATAACATCCTGTATAGTTACTAAATACCAAGCAAGGTGAGATATATGCCAAAGACCTAGAGTGTACACAGGCATGGACGCCAACGTACCTAATATAATTATAATGAATTTTACTAACAGTTATGGCTAATTCATAAATGCGGTTGATTGGAGATCACGTGCTTAACAAGTGGAACGACTTTTTGTGGGTTTATTATTAAACGAATGCAAATTAACTTCATTTCTAGGGCAGCGGTAAGATAATATCAGAAGCGTCCGCTTCGACTTATCTAACCATCTTGTGACGAGCTCATCACTTTGTGAAACTTAATATGATAAATTAGGTATATGTAGGTTGTTTTAGTAGTTTTTGAATTAAAAAACGGGTGATACGCGAGTTTAACTTGAGCAATTGGGTTCCGTACTACCATATATCAGTTGTATTCATGGATTTACCTAAAAACGGTTTCTACGGTTTAGTTAGGTATCCTTAATGCGAAACCAACTCGCACTTGACCGGTTTTTATTGATTGTTGGTATAACTTATAATTGCGAGTTTGCATAATTGTCTTGTAGTGGTAGGACTCTATTACAGAGTCCGCCTGGGGAAGTACCACACCTTTGCCAGTTATTCAACCGCCAAGCAGTAGTGTGCAAGCATTACTGTGTTTCGGTTTGAAGGGCAATGTTACCAGAGAAATTAGTGGGTATGAAGAGATTTAACATCTAATATCTCAGGGTAACGAGCGCAGTGCAGTGCGGCGCAGGATTGTATTCGCAAGTTCATAATTCTGCTACTGTTAGTACCAGGCGAACGTCTTGCTCGTCTCGTCACTTGATAGTATAAAAAAAGAAAAAACAGTTAATCGCTTGGTATTATTGTTTTTACGATACAATACAATAGTTTATTGATAACACCAAAATACACTTAAATTTCATTAAATATATCACAAAAATGAATGACTTAATGAAATTAAATAATTATTTAAATACGTTAATAATTTCATATTTTAAAATAAGCTTTAATGTCATAAAACAAATTCTTTTGTAACCACGCTCAGAGCTTGGTTTAGAGATAGAGTAAAAACAACCCAAAAATCTACAAAAAAGTTTCTTGCTCCCTCTTTACCTGTTTTAATTCGTCAACAGGTTACCTGGAAGAGATTGCTTTTAGCAATAAGGCCGTCACTTGTTCCAATATTTAGGTTTATTAAATTATTTCTGTGTAATTCTTGGTGTGAACCATAAAGAGTTAATCAATCAATCAACAGAATCTGTTGAGTGCAACATTTAAATTTGTTGACACTGATTTTAGCTTACGTTTTTTTTTGTTCCTGCCTCCTAGGATACAAGCATTTTCGGAGTTTTTGAAACAACACGAAAAGACACGTTTTACTACATTAATGAATAAAACGTCACCATTTTTATGCATTAACACTCGAAAAAACGCAAGTTTTGGAAAATAATACAATGCAGCGACATGATTTTTTCGCGTTCCCGCTAAAAAAAAACCTTAGCATCCGTTATAAGCTCAATAAATAAAGCTACTCTATTGAGTTTCTCTAGAAACATAGTACGAAAACCTAAAAAGCAACATTGTATGACATGAACTTGAAGAGACGCAAGTAGATTGTGGTTACTATAAAAGACAAGAAAGCCCCCAAAGTCCTCAAGAGCCTACTCGATATGACAAACATGAAATCTTTATTTAATAAATATGAAAGCAGTACATATTGTCGGTAAAAGATTAAAGGGAACGGGACGTCAACAGATTTGATCAAACATTAGGGCTAGGTTGACTTAGAAATAATAGCATAAGATACTGTGCACACAGCGGACCCCACTTCAACTCCGACGCTCCGTTTGAGTGCGTAAACTTGTTTTCTTTAAACAGAGCGAGGTTTAAGGGACGCTCCTCCATTGTACCTTGTTGGTCTTTGTTTTCAGTTTCAAATGTCGCTTGTGCATAAATGCTTAAAAGTAAATTTGATGATCCCGTCACAATGTATAGAATATGGAAACCGCCCGTGAAGCGTTACGTTATTAATTTTTCATCACACTTGCTCGTAAAGTAGATCTTATTACATCGCTTTTAGGCTCATAATCCAAGCTATTACACACGCGTGCTTTTTACTTTACATTACGGCACTTGTACTTTAATAGGTATAACCCGGTAAAGTCAAGTTTGTACATGACTGCAATTGGACGTACGTATACGAAGCACTCTTAGTATAGCCGGGTAATACTTACAGTTTTTTTGTAATACCAACAAAGAGTTCTTATGCCGCTGAAGTAAATGTCAACCTGCGCGCGCATTACTGATTTGGGCGCCATTTTCCGCAAATGTTTGTTGACGTTTTCGCTGTGTGGTTGATGATTATCAAAAAAAAATGTTTTAGCTCGCAAGTGTGATGAAAACAGTCGTATGGAACTCTTGTGCTATTAGCCATTACGCTCTCGGCTTCCTTATCGCGCTTGCCTGCGGCTCGCGCGCATAATACCGCCTCTAGTGTAATGACCAACATAGCACACTCGTATCATAATGTACTATTAAATAAACTGCTAGGAGTAGCCAAGCCGCCTGCCAAGCGTTGGCAGCTGTGGACGCCTCTGGCTACTGAATATAAAAAAAAAGGTAAAAAATACTTTTAGGTTTTGTATCTAGACTTCTGATACTAACAGTAATTAAAAGTGTTGTAGTACTAATACAACACTTTATAAGTAAACTGTAAGTTATAATTTTCATTTGTATCCCTTTATTAGCAAGAACTAAAATACATAATAATATAATTACACGACAACCAAAGGATTTTTTGACCGATGGAAACAAAGATTACGAAAGATGCGTTATCGCGTAATAAAATAACGTTTGAAAATGACTCCCGTGCCGTCATGTTTACTAGTTGTGTCGGAGTGCGAAAGAAGATAGCACTTTTATGAGAGAAAAAAGGATAGCGCGCGTCTCGCTTAGTGAGCGCAGACAGGCGAGACAGTCCCAGGAGCCGATTTCACGGGGCCATTTTAGGACGCGATATGACATATCTCCCTCCTTATATCATTGGATGGAAATAATAATTTTCATTTCTCTCGTTGGCCGTGACCGTGGAGTCTTTGGCGCTGTCACACCTTCTGAGAGTAAAAGTAGAGCTGGCGCAGTTGGAAACTCCGCAAAGCAAGTTAGGCGACGCAAATAATATACATCCAACACCCTTATCATGGACGTTCGCGATTCTGATTGCGACCGTGCGAGATCGGGAGGACGCATGGCGCGAGTAAGTTGGTACGAGCGGGATGGCATTTTATCGCAATCAGAATCGCGAAAGTCCATGATAATGGTGCTGACCAGTGGTTTTATATTTTAGCCGTTTGGTGTTGACATATTGAGTACAAGCTCTTGAAGGGAGGATCTTATATTTAAATCTTATCTCAGTACTTGTTCTACGCGATGCTATTCTGCTCAACGTATAAGCTTGTCGATGCCGCCAGTACACTGGGTACACTTTCCACTAATAAGGGGTTTAAGCAAATTATTCATTGCCCTTTACTGAGGCTCTGCAATCTTATAAGTGCATTTCCCTTTTGTTGGTGCTTACTGTTATAAGGTTTTCTGTCACAACATCGACGCAACTCTAACTTTGCCTTATTTTAAGGTTTTTTATATTTAGTAAGTAAAACTGTTACAAATTATTAACATCTTTAAATAGCTTGGTAAAATCGTTAATTCTAATCTTCAAATATATTCAGATTTTTCTAAAAACAAACCCATAAACTAACCGGTACGGATGGCTTAATTAAAGATAGAAAGTATCTATCATAACTTTTTTGTAAAATTTAAGTTTGCTAGCGTGAGGAAAATTCATATAGGCATCGATTTTTCTAAAAACCAACCCATAAATTTCTAACCGGTACGGATGGCTTAATTAAACATAACAAGTTACAATCATAGCTTTTTAGTGACATTATTATTCATAAAGGCATAGATATAGGTGTGTGAACGGAGCTAGTTGAAATCGGAGTCAACAATCATTGATCGGAACCACTCGGCACGATAAATTCGAGTTACAATTACAAAGCACCGGCCGCGATTGGTTGCGGCAGGCCGGGCCAGTACAAACACTACTATCGGAATTACTTGCGTGAGTCTCCGTAATTAGTAATACCGAGCGATAACACCTGTAGGTACTCTCTTCGCGTCATTATGGATCGCAAACACCGACATTTACTTACGTATGAAATAGCGATCCCCTATAGCAATCACTCGCGGCCTGATAACGGCCTGCCGCGTATAATAGGCCACATGATTGTCTTTGTCATTTTACATATAAGTAGAGGTACACACATGAGCACGTAAATGGATCGAAATATGTAGTCAAAGCTCTTTGCATGAATTTTGTTTGACTTAACCAATGCACTTGGCCATGAAATACAGTTATTGTACACTTTTAGGTTGTACTTTTTTAGGCACTTTTGACAGCCTTGTAGCTCAGTACCAACTGATGTTGTCTGCTTGTCTGCTTTCAGAGCTGTAGGGCGTGGGTTCGACCTCCACCCAGGACAAAAATGTATGTGACGAACATAGATGTTTGTTCTGTGTCTGGGTGTAGTATGTATCATAAGTATGTCGTCGTCGTAAGCCATAAAACGTCCACTGCTGGACGAAGGCCTCCCCCTTTATAGAGGAGTGTTGCCATAATACCCACGCTTGGCAGGCGGCTTGTAGTTATAAGTATGTATTTACGAAAAAATAATTGTATATAAGAATTCTATCAGCTATCTGGTTTCTATAATACAAGCTTTGCTTAGTATGGGGCTAGATGGCGCTGTGCGTAAAATGTCCCCAATATTTATTTATTTATTTAATAAAGCTCTTAAAAGTAGGAAAATGCGTCCCATTATATCCGTTAATATTAGGTCCACCTATTACTCGGAATGTACGCAATCACGCATTGCACGCAAGTACTACTCACACTGGAGAGGACTATACTAGTGCACACCACGGAGATGGTACCAAATTACTAATCACGTTCTGTTTTCCTTGGCCTTACGAAATAACGTAAAAGTCGTCATCATCATCAGACTGGAGACGTCCACTGCTGAAGGAAGGCCTTATACCGCCACACTGTATGACAACCTGCCATTTGCATCCACCTGTTACCCGCGACTTTTACAATGTCGTCGGTCCACCTAGTGGGAGGCCTTCCTACGCTGCGTCTTCCGGTTCGCGGTCGCCACTCAAGAACCTTTCTTCCCTATCGGTAAAAGTCAATGTACTTAAAATAACACATTTCAAACGTTTTCATGCAGGATCATTACTAATATAATGATGTTAAGTGATTTAATTCACTTGTTATTTTTTTACAATCACACTAATCAATAAAAGTGTGTATGTGTGTGTGCTAGGTGAAATTTGACGTGGAGGTACTTTGTACCTTGAATGAAGTCTTAAGTCCTCAAAATTAATTACATGACACAAAATTTTAAGTATTCGACTATAACGTACAAACCTAAAGGTATTGTAATAATGACATGTAGTGTACCAGATAAGTATAAAATGAAATTTGAACATTTGCAATGTCTCTAAACTTTCATCGGTCTGGATACAATCCTTTTGTTTTTTGTGTAGGTATAGTAGGCTAGGTAGTATTAAGTAGTCTTTGTAGTTTGTTGTAGTTAATAAAGGCCGTAAAAAAAAGTATAAAATTATTTTTCATAGTATTTTCATGGACGGGTACATACACCGGAACTACGGTAATTCTATGAGAAATCTTTAGAGATGAACTGAGGCAATATTATTGCTTTCTAAACAGTGAAGAGAGCAAGATATATATGATACTAAGAATGTTTTAGAGATTGCGGTAGGTCTTCTGATAGCGCAAGGGTTTGTTGAGCTACAATAATACAGCTCTTATACCACGTCGAAGAGCGATCAAATCAAATATAAGCGATATTATGTCGCTGTGTACAAAGAGGGTGAAAGCTCGAAGAACGCCCGGCTGGCTCGGTCAACAAAAGTTCCAATAAAAACTACTTGGACGGAAACCGATCTCAGGACGACAGGGCAAACACCGCTTAAAGCAAAAATACGCCTACATTTCATATCACCCTCAAGATTAAATAAAAAAACCTTTGGTAATTTAGTCCAATCTGTCAAATGAAGAGTGTTAAGTAAAGAAAGGGGGTTCAGATTAATGTTTTATGTGGGCGATATCAGATGTTTTCAAGTAGAGGGGTTGCGAATAGAGCGTAGAATCATTATTAATGCCTTTATACCTACTTACAGTATTTTGTGGGTGCTTGTAAAGTTGCAAATACTGTTTATTGCTCTGGCGGGTGATTTATAATTAAATTTAATGAGTGAAACACTCATTCATCAACACTTTAAATGAAAACAAATGATTCAAATGATTGCCCGACAAACCTAAAACTGCATTGAAAATTTATTGATGGTTGAAACACACCAAATATAAACTGGACCGTCAAGCCAATATTCACTTTACATTGATGGTAACTATGCCTATATGAAATAGGGTTAGGACGTTGATTGTCAATAAACATACCCACAAAACAAACTTTTACAAATTCATATGACACATTTTTTTAACACAATGGATTGTTTACGAACATATGAGTGAAATTAGTAAGAGATATAGCTATACAATTGTTATTTATAATAGTGTTAAAAGTACTAACCCGCCAGTTTGTCATAAACTGTGGAAGTGTGTATTTTTATAATTCAAAGGCGTTTGTTTGTTCTAAGTTTGACCACAACTAGCCTGATAACAAACAATGGTAGTAGTAAATAAATAAAATAAAAATAAATAAATAAATATTGGTGGGACATTTATTACACACAGCGCCATCTAGCCCCATACTAAGCAAAGCTTGTATTATGGAAACCAGATAGCTGATAGAATACATATATACATCATATACATACATACATATATATCATCATATCATACATATATAGTGACAGCACTATCCCTTAAATTCGCCCAGAAGAAACCTGATAAAAGTAAATCTATACATAGAAGTATAACATTATATAGCACATAAATAATTGGGTAGATATACCTACTAATGATAGAATGGGGCGTGCCTACATGTGGCATTCATCTGAAATATACAGGAGTTCAATTTGTGTGTGTGAGTGAGTGTATGTATGTATATGTATCTATCAGGTAGGGGGAGCTTTCAGGATCGTCAATATTTGATGAAGTTCGGACAGCGGCTACGGTTTGAGTACGTCCAGTGTATCCAGTCGTTTCCCTATCATTGTCGAGTAAATTTTATGCTTATTGTCTCTAGAAGAGTATATTATTCCATTCAAATTATACCATTAGGTACTCTTAAATATTAGATTTTACGTACCATTTCTATTGTTAGTGAGTAAAATGAAAATTACTTAAAACAATGTTTTCATCTTGATAAACCATTAGTATAATCAGACTTTTTAATAGTCCACTGCTGAACTTAGGCCTTTCCTCGAAAGGATATTGAGGCAAACTCACCACGCTGGCCTAGTTGCTGGTTAATGGATTCGCATACGTCATTTAATTTGTTCTCCGGACGTAGGCAGGTTTTCTCACGGTGTTTTCCGTCACCGAAAAGACAGTGGAATGTAAATCCGTACATAAACTCCAAAGTGTTCAGTGGTACGGGCCTGGGATTTGAACCCGCAACCGCATCCAAGTTGAGTGGTTTTCTAATTTGGCTACCACGGCTGCTATCTTGATAAAATTAAAGAAATATCTTCATACGTATGAAAGGCTCTCACGAATTTGTTTACACGCAATGGCCTGTAAACAAATTAACCAAATATTCCAGATCACCGATTTCATATTTTCCCGGTCGTATAATTGTGTATTCAATATCTACTAGGTATATTACGTCACAGACGTTCTATCTTGACGGTAATCTGCAATATTATGCACCATTTCTGTAAATTGCACACTAAATATTTCATCAAATAAATAGTTCAATAGCAAAACGCACACACGCTTGCTATCTGCGACCAAGATGGTCAACTATATGTGCCATAAATATATGATTATATCCTAGTTGTAGACATCACAGTTGTCGCATCCACTGTACCTGATACAGGGTAACAACATAATTAGATAATATCTTTATGGGACGCTAGAGGTGTGTCTTTCACCACTTTAACGTAAGTGATCATTCTGACAGGCTATTTTGAGATGAACGTATCTCATTTCAATTTGTTGTCATGAATAATTCGGATATTTATCTGTTACCTACTTGAGTATGTATCTGTTTTTACACATTTATTTGGTGATCGGGCGATAAAACCATAATAAGGTACTTAAGCAATGATTTGTGAGCAGTTCTCGATTATCTGTTAAATTAGACTTGTAGGTAACAGAGAAATACTACTCACTTTTTGGTAGATTTCAAATAATTCGATAATTACAAGACGAGCGTTTTATTTATTAGGATTCAATCGAAAACTCTTGCAAAAAAAAATACGCAATCATTATCGTAATTATATTTAATAGAAGCAATGAACTTTAGCTGGCCTGGGTCTAATAGGATACAAAAAAATACCAATCAGTAAAATAATATGGTAATATAAGAAGACGTCATAGGATGATTCTAATAAACTGACGCAGACTTTGCAGAAAGAGATTACGATACTTAGACTTCGATCATTTACGATAGCTATACTCAAAGGTAAAAAAAAATTATGATTATGAATAATAATACTACTCGATTTCATTACTAGTGAATTTATTTATTCGGATATTGTACGCACTCTCAATACACTCTACAGACACTCTATAATGCACATAACATGTTTTTATTATTATTTAAGTAACTTTTGTAACCTTTTGTTTTTTGGTGTGTAGTAGGCTAAGTAGTATCTGTAGTAAAAAAAAGTTACTTTACAATTGATGTAATTTGTTTATGATTAGATTACAACCATTTAAGCGAGGACATCGATTAAATTAAGGCATTTATTTTAAGAGCACAGTTAGGACGCATAAAGATGATCTCATAATTTCGATTACATTAGCAAACGCATTATCCCGTCTCGAAGGCCCGGCTCGCTCCAATTTCGCCTCAGCCAACGGGATATGTTAAAGAGGACATTATAATAATTAGATTGTTATCAGATGTTATTATATGAATTTTCCAAAATTATAAGAGCGAACGACTAAGATAAGTCGATATCGTGACGACGGTAGGAATAGATTACGGAATAGCTGCGGGCCTGGAGGCGTAATCGGACGCACTAAATTCTGGTCCTTTAGAAGAGCACGCCATACAAATCGATAACCGATCATTATAATGATTGGCCTGTAAACGCCACTCTTGTTTTCTTTTTTCTTTTGAGAGCGAGCGACGACGCACGGGAGTCGGATTTAATTTTGAGAGTTTCAGTTATCGCTTACCTGTATGAAAATGAATATACATGTTTATTTAGAATATCTCAGCTACTAGTTTCTCCGGTGATATTCAGCGGAGTTTTACACTTCATTATTCTTCACTTGCCAACGTAATAATCGCTACTGTCACTAATGCTAGTGTTGAAGCATTATGCCCGTATGTCTATCTGTGCCAGCGCACAATTATCGTCCTCATAAACCGGAGAGCTTGGTTCTTACGCGACACAATATTTTTACTCTTAATACACACAATCACATGGTCTACAATCGCATATTCGTGCTGAAAAAAGAAACGTGATTCAGGTAACAAGATAGCATCTCAACGTAATAACATTTTATTATATTTTTGTCATACATGAAGGCGATAAAAAGTGGTCAGTGAAGAGTTGAAGACATCAGAAATATAACGTTCACGTCGAAACTGAATACGTTAGGGTCTTTTTCTCTGCCGCCAGCATTCATTGATCCGATTGATGCCACTATTAAGCGTATCATATAGACAAATCACCATACACCATTCCTTAGTAATATCATGCGGTGCGGTGCGAGTATGCCGGAAAAAAAGACTTACACTGCAGCCCACAGCATCCCCGTGTAAAGACGTGTACACAGGTCCAGTTTTTTTCTAATTTAAGGAACCTGCCCACACTATACTGAACACTTCGTGCAATGGAGCTGTACGGTTATAACAGTCTCTCAAAACATTAACTCTCTTCATCCTTTTACTTACCCGCAAACGCTTTTCGACATCAAGATAATGCATTGCCGAGTATGCATTATGCTTCAAGGACATAATATACTCGTAATATTATGTCTCAGAGCTTTGCTGCAGAGTAGAGCAAAGTCTGTGTCTACATCCACATGTTGCAATTTCAAGGCGATATAAACGAATAACCGAGTACATTGAGATTGCTGTTTGTCTACTTATGAAGAGAATATAAATGTTTAGCAAAGTACGATTAGAACGCTATAAAGTAGCTCGAATTGCTGTACTAAAATTGAAATGAGGTGTATGCGTGACGCACGTTGTCACGAAAAACGAGTTTGTATCGTACACCGTGCGCGGCTATTGAAAACACGACGCGAAGCCAGGTTTTCCAAACGGCACGCGCAGTCGCGGTCCTAACGCGACGTATTCCATATTAAAGATGGACAGCGGTATACACTTTGGGCCACAAGTTCCTCTATTGATACGAGTAAATACCGTCAACACCCGCAACTATTAATGGTTATTTAACGCGATTCCATTCAATTATCGTGAAGCGGATTGTGTCGATAATACCGATGGCCGAATTCCCAGTAGTTAATACTCTGAGGGTACTTCATTTATGGCTCTTGCCATGCGAGCAATGGACTCGCCACATGTTTAATCGCCGACCATTGGACATTAATTCTGCAACGTTCACAACCGACAGACCGTAAAAATATGTTAATGTTTTTGTACAATTTATAAAGTAACGGGTGAAAGTAAAAATGTCAAATAGTACACATTTTAGTTTGTTCGTAAACAAACGAACTCAATAAATGACTAAGTAGCCACAAGCTAAGCACTCATTCTAACCTAATATCAATTTTAAAAAAGAACCCTGGTTAATATGGGTTTCAATATCCAGAACAATACTTGGTTTAAAATGATGGCCCTTGGCAAAGTCTGTTAAACTAACATTTGAACGGCTCTCGGAAACCTTTCTAGTCTCGCTTGCCAGCAGTGTGGTAGCAGGCCGCAGCTGCGAATCCCGTATCAGTTTTAGCCTCAAGTACGAAAACAAGACGATTTTAATTTATGAAATTTTTACCACTGCTTTGTTCATGTCATACTTTAATGCTGATGACAATGCTGCCAACTTTTTGAAATATTTTTAGTACATATTTAATTCTATTTACATGAACTGGATTTACCAAACTATAGTAAATGTCATCAAAGGCTAATATTGAATTATAATTTTCACCGGCTCTAAATTGATTTTTATTTTTATTTCTTCAGCCAATTGAATGTGTACAAATAAAAGTTGCAACTCACATGAACATGAAACCGCGGGCGGTCGTTGTGCGAGCCGTACATTTCTCACAAATCAAATGAAATAACTTTATAGAGTCAGAACCGATAAAGGCCAATCAAAATTTAGGTGTTTAAAATTCAATCAAGCGCGACGCTGCAATTTAAGACTCATGTTCCAACTTAAATTATCGACAAGTTTAATAACAAGCATCGAAGCAATAGCAATAATCGCTGCAAATTAATTACCAGCTTAGAGCGAGCGCGAAGAAAATCAGTAAAAATAATGACGCGTTGCTGAAACACGGCAGTGGCTATGGCGATGGCAGCCCTGAATGGGGCGCAATAGGCTAAATTTTATACGAGCCCGTAGGTGCGCCGGCGGGCTTCGGAGTTTGGCTTATAAATAACATTTAGCGGGCGGAGCGAGGCTTGGATTATGAGGTCGGAGGACTCAATTAAACTGTGCTACCGGACCCGGCTTTTATTGTGGACTTTTGCCGTGACCTCCCACCGGATTTTCAGATAAATGGATCCACTTTACGTGCCGCCGTTCGCACAAAATAATGTTAATTATTTTGCGTAACAGACGTCCCTTGATTGTATAGATAAGGTTTATATTTGGAAACGGTTTAAAAATAACGACAAGGTACGAACATTCTCATTGCTAATGTATAACATAAATACGTTTGCTAGTTAAATTAACGACGCGAAATAAATATATATAGGTATATATAGTTTATTATTACTTAATTGTTGATCGCTGAACTTATCTATGCCATATAAGCCATAAATTAAATAGATCTGTCAATGCTGACTAGAAATGTCACGCGTGTAAGTAAACACGTATTTTAACCCAACTTACCGCGCGTTTGAGAATTAAAAGTTTTAATTAGGAGTTAGTGGTTGTAACAAAACCAACGTGAATAATACAGGAAGTGTTTCCACAATCGAGTATTTCTATGTTAGTAATGCATTAAACAGTATAAAAATTAAGACGTCTGGCAATACTTGAATCTGTATAGGTGCTCGTGTCATCCGGGTTTTCTTTTGCAGTCGATACGGAAACCCGGTAGATTGCTCGTATGTAGGTTCAAGTCCTACCAGACGTCTTAATTTTTCATACGGCATTTGCCTTAATGACTTTCCTGTCAACGCGTTGAAATCTTTTCATCGGTGGAACTGATAATAAAATTAACCTTCCTCCTTATACTTTTATTATGAAAACTGACGTGGTTTTGATACATTTTGTTTTATTTATACGGCAATACTCACGTTTAATTAAACCGGATACTACGATTATAGTTCACCGGATGTGATCGAAACTATAGTCGGAGTATCCGATTGAATTAAACGAGAGTATTCCCGTATAAACAAAACTAAACTCCTTATACTTCTGCATAATACCACAAACAATAAATTCAGCAGCTAAAATAAATTTACCTACTATTATATATGCGAAGGTGTGTATGTTTGTTTGTGATATAAAATATTTTAAATAGTATTTTTAACTTTTATTGCTGAATTGTGTTTAAAATAATTATCAATCCGATCAGCGCACCTGATTAGTGTTAATATAAATAGCTATTTTTCATGGGCATGACAACTGTCAATTAGTTCCACCTAGAAGGCGCCAAATGTTTGTTCCAAAAGATCTGCCAATCTACATAGAAATTGAGTATATTATTGTTGTGTTCGCTAATTATACAAATTATGGGACTGTGAAGAAATAGGTGTACACAGACCAAGTGATTTATCTTACCTTGCAGCGTTGCTTCTTTTTATTCAGCTCATCTTTCAACTGGACAATACGCCAGGTGGAATACATCAAAAATCTAATAAAAATACTCAAATAAGCGAAATCAATGCTTAGATAATAATCAATAATCAGTTTGTATCAAGTGTTTTACGGGTTAAAAACACAGCGCCCTCTGCCGGAAATTTGTTCATAATCTTTCCTATTACCGACTCACAGACAGCTTTATGACATCATAATATTACAGCATTAGCAACTTTGGTTTCACGATTTTCATTTCGATTTTTTTATCCTATCAAAAAATAATATACATTAGAACTCTAAATTGCTGCAAATGCTATTTATTATATAAAAAGGTACACGGGAGTCAAGTAAGAACCGGAGTTTGCATCATATAATGTAAGCAGTATTTAATGCAAAAAACGAAAAACATAATGTTTATGTGTTAATATTTTTTGGGGAACGTCATATTATTAGGTCACAGCACGAAAGTTGTTATGTATGTCCGGGAGCAGCTTGCGAGTGGTGGCTGGTTAATTTACAAAAACCCTTAATAAACTATTTTTTAATAATATTTATCTATGAAATCTGACGTCGTTTTGACATTATGTATGTTATATTTGTTTTTTATTATGAGAATACTTACTTTTAATTAAATCGGATACTCCAACTATAGTTTCGATCACATCCGATTACCTTTTTCAAGGAGTGAACAGAGCCAGACGCGTGAGCGGTTGCGTCCCTGATTCGCACACAGTACGCTATTATTATAGTCGGAGTATCCGATCAAATAAAACAAAAATATTTATGTTATTTATAAATATTTATTTTGTAAATACTAGTAATATTCAACGGGTTGTAGATGACCGAGGCATGTATTATAGAGAAGGTTAAGTCGTGTTTGATCCTTTATTTGGTACCAATTTCAAGATTAGCCACAAGTTGTAAAACTTGATAAAAACTTGGCTGGATTTACAGGCTGGTTACGGTAATAAAACAGTTAAAAACTATTTTAAGACGTCTTCCAGTAGTACAATGTAATTTATTCATATACGAGTAATGTAGGATTATTCACGCAGGTGTAGCATCACTTAGATGGTGTTAATCTAGCCTAATTACTAACTTTTAGAACAAAGTCTGCCATATTCTTTGTGCCCATACAAAATTAATGAAATAACTGTTTATAATCAATGAAATTGAAAATTAAATGTTACAAATTAGTTTTTTTATATGTCTGGTAAATTTATTATTGTTCTTTATAGTAATTATTAGAGCAAACTACAAAGCCTACCTACTTTTACTACCTAGCCTACTACACAAAAAACAAAAGGATTGTATCCAGACCCACTACCAGCCGGCAGCGTACCCAGCATGCTGGGGGCATTTTATTTAATTAAAATAATTAAGTAAACTTATCAGAATGACATTTTTTTGCTAAAATGCGTGATAACAAAAAGTGACGAGACGAGCAAGATGTTTACCTAGTGGTAAGCGTCACGCCTGCCACTAACAGTAGCAGTGCGAGAATTGTGTACTTGCGAACACAGTCCTGCGCCGCACTGCAGTGCGCTCGTCACCCTGATATATTAGATGTTAAATCTCTTCATACCCAGTAATTTATCTGGTAACATTGCCCTTCAAACCGTAACATAGTATTGCTTGCACACTACTGCTTGGCGGTTGAACAAAAGCCGTCACAGACGACGAGATGCTATAATAATTCATATTAAAATAAAAAATTGCTCGCCATACAATTATGAAATATATATTATCTTCGTCACTAATAGTTCGTCATTTGTTTTGTATGAGTAGCGATATTCAAATATGTTCTAAGATAACATTAAATATTATAGCATCTTTATCGTGTGTGACGGCTTTAACTGGCAAAGGTGTGGTTCTTCCCCAGGCGGACTCTGCAATACAGTCCTACCAGTATACACTATTATATTAAAAAAAGACTTCATGGATTCTACATGAGTTTTACAACCCTGATCTTTATTAGCAACATGTACTTGTAATTACACCTAATGTACATGTGACACGTGCAGATTATAGTTAAAATAATTACCTTAATGCATGTCGTATAAGTGTAGATTTAAAATTATTTGTATGTAATGTTTTGATAACATCAATATTGTAATTGACAGATAAGATCGGTGAACCTCTGATGTCCTGATGGTGTAGACGGTACTATCCACTGGAAGGATCGAGAAGCTTCGAATTTAATAGTAGATTATTCAGTATGCACTAAGGGAATAAAGCAGTGTCTTACGTCGCGGGCGGCATATTGAACCCTAGGCGTAACGAGGGAGTTATACAGACTCCTGAGTGAAGCGAGGGGTTCAAGCTGCCCAAGACGAAAACAGGCTTCATTCCAGAGGAGCATACTCTACTTTTCACACTCTCTGCGAGACAATAAAAAGCCAGGGCTCCATAAATTCAAATTCTCTGACAATCACTGGACCAAACATCGTCTTTTGTTTCAAATTTTTTCTAAACACACCTTTTTTTTTTGAGTTCAGCTTATAGTGGCCAGTGCGAACAAACCTCTTTACAATGCCATATGGGCATATTTTTACTTAGTGTTTTCCACGAGTTTCTATACAAAGCTGGCGTTCCAAATTTAAATCAGTTTATTCCTTAGGGAGTTACATACAACTTTATATCCCTTAAGAGATACTGCTTTACTTTACGTTGAGGTTGCATGATATGTAATTGGACATTGTCGAGCAGGCGGTGTGATTTTTTTTATTAGTGCTTTTATAAAATGATGTTCGTACACATTTGCCTAGCAATAAATACCATAGGCTAGGAAAAACGAAGAAATAAAGCGTCAGCCAGTGTGAGAGGTGAAAAGGCCGTGGTAGCCTAATCGGGAGACCGCTTGACTTGTAATCGTGAGGTCGCGGATACAACCCCAGGCCCTTACCAATGAACTCTTTGGAGTTTATGTACGGATACTCATACCGCTAGCTTATCGGTGAAGGAAAACATCGTAAGGAAACCTGCGTACGTCTATAGAAGAAATTCAATGGCGTATGTGAATTCACCAACCCGCAACTGGGCAAACATGGTGGGCCCATTTACCCTTCGAGGGTAGGCCCAAGTCCAGCAGTGGACAAAGGCTGGTATGCTTTTTATGCAGTATCTTAGGGTAACGACAAGGCTCTACACAATATTGAGTAGGTGAAGAATAAAAGTCGAAGTCTAATTTATGTGTTTTATTCAATAAACAACGTGCCTGCCATACAAAGAATACGAGTATAAACCCTGTTGACTGATCGCCCGACGAAACATAACATACGAAAGTTAGTAGTTTAAACACCACTGTTAGCCACTGCGTGTACGTCAGAATCTTATTGTATTTCATAACTTAGATTGCGTCATCCCAATGATTGGCCATCCGCAAGCATGGAACGCTACCTCGCCCCCTGCCCGCAACAGTGAGTCGTGTTTGTAGGAGAAATTATGTTCACGAGCCATCAACAGGCTATATGATCTGTGCTGCCATATATGCCTCAGCATCATGAACTACTTAGTATTTATACTATAATATAACTCATCTTTATATTTATTGGACATCAATCAATCTTAAAGGTCTTAAAGGTCTGTTTTCTACTTAGCGTTTTCGTTCACAGCCAAATTTACCCTCGACTTATATTCGTTATCCTTGTTATTACATGTCCAAATCTTAAGCTATACTAACGATATGCTGGTAGATCTACCTTTGTACTTGGTACAAGACTATATCGTTAGGCTCTACGCCACAGTACTGACTTTGAATAATAGAATTCTTCGCCTCTTGTCACATTTCCAGCCAGGAAACATATTGACTCGTGCGATAAGAAGTAGAGCTCCAAATTAGTAGTCGTTATTATGCGTTTACGTGTATTGTACTAATTTTTGATAAATAAGCAGTGTCGGATTTACCAGCAGGCTGAGTAGGCTGGAGGCTAGGGCGGCAGATTTTAGGGGTGGAAAATGTGGGTTTTTTTTTGTTGTACTCATATTATAAGATACATAATTTATATACCTAAGTGTTATTGGGTACACGTGTGAGTGATACTTTCAGGGTTAAATAGACTCGTGTCCGAATTAGAAAAACGGCAGGTCTACAACAGGTTCAATGCAAGTTTGCATTTCTGACCAAAATGAGTGAATTGTCATCGTCAACCACTATTATGACATGATTGTGAAAAAGGGTCATGTTAGTTTTCCAAAGTTTTATAGCCTAAGTACTGGCGGCAAATGCGTAAATCCGCCACTTTAATTAAGTCATGAGCAAGGTCTGTACATTAATGTAATCAATGATTGAGTCATAATAATAAAATAGATGGAGTGAAAGGTGAATGTTAGAAATTAACCTTTTTGTTCGGAAACCAATACACTTTAGCTCGCTGTAGTAAGTCTACTATAAGCAGAAAGAAATAGCCCGGTAAAAAAGTGCAAACATAGCTCGACCGCAATTGTATACAATTGCGAGTTACTTTGTTTGTTTGATTTTCCTGCTAGGAGCCGTATCAGGATCCCATTAACCATTAACTGCTATCGAGTCGACTTGAATGGTCTATTGCACTCACTCAATTAGACGGAAAATTGTGGCGAGATTGCACTCGAACAAAATAGGAAAATACATAAAGTAACTGCAATACTTACTTTGGATATAAACTCGTTAGTAATGCGCAATTGATTGCTATTTCCTGTTTTTTTATATGTATGTGTGCGATTAAGGTCAGTTGTACGAGTAATGTACTTATGTTATTCTCTTGAAGTTTTCATGTTTAGGCGCCGACAAAGCGAAATCGTGGAAGATAAGGACATACATTATTTATAGCTGTACGTACTAATGTTCTCCGATAAACCATATCATGATATTATTTAATTAATAAATTGATTTATTAACAATCAATAATGAAGGACGTCATTTGTCGGGCATCGGTTATATGCTTTTCTAGTTATTTGTTCAGGCGTAATACATGTATTATGTACAGGGTGTTAGTTTGAACACCGTTAACCTTCTAGGATATCATTGTACTCATCAGTATGACCAAGTTTTACTACGGGGCCAAACCTGATATCACGAAAAAAAGAATAGCTGTTCCATACAAAAAGGTTCATTGATCTTGGACAAAATGTATCTCTTCCCCGCGGTTTCCATTCTGAGTTTCACCAAATCCGTGCAGCCATTTTGGCGTGAACAGGTTACAAACACACACACACTCACACATACGCGCGCGCACGTACACAACGACAAACTTTTGTATTTATAATATTTGTGTGATTTTATGTTACTCATTTTCTGTATTTCAGCTCAAGATAACGATATATTCAGTCTTCATACGAAAAATAAAATACTAAGGATCTATGACTGACGTTCAGTAAAAAGTGGGTTTAAAATAAACTCTTGTAGGCACCAAGAGGAAGTATTATAGACACCACATTTGCAGTTTAAGTGCACAAAAAAAAGAGTGGTTGGTATATCAGTTTGATTTTAGTAGGTTCAAGTTCCAAAAATGAGCTTGTGCTGCTGCTGCCGGCGAATAAAAACACGACGAGGAAGAATAGCGTGTTTTAAATCTGGCCCCAGAATCTTATGGTGTGTCCGGTATCCTCGTCTTTCCCATTCTATACCTACTAGATATGGTTACCATCTAAGAAAATCTCGTCACTTAACCGTCACTTAACACCATGTCACATATAGTCTATTCTGTCATACTTATGAAAACTTTTATGACCTTTTAAAAACCCACGATGACGAATTATGCTTAAGTACTAATACTTATTGACAATGAACTCTGCGGAGTTCAGTTTGCTGATCTGGTTTATTTCTATTTGACTCTGTAATATCATTTAAAGACATATTTAGTAAAGAATAAAAAAAAAAAGTACTATAACTTAGCAAATGTTTCACCTTTTGAACAGCATAACTCAGGTCAATAAATGCCGAGTTAAAATACTCAAAAAAGTTAAAATGCTCAGCATAATAAATTCTGAGTTAAGTTAAAGTTATCAGAATTTTCGTCATAAATAAATTCTGATGACTTTTTTTTTTATTTTCCTTGTTGATAAATTTCTGAATTGAACATGAAATTCTGATAACTTTTTCAATTGAACATGAAGGTAATTGTTTTAGGCCTTTATAAGCCTTTATTAACTACAATAAACTACAAAGACTACTTAGCCTACTACACAACAAAAAACAAAAGGATTGTATCCGGACCGATGAAAGTCTAGAGACAATCCAAATGCTCAAACCCCTACCAGTCGGCAGCGTACCCAGCACGCTGGCGGCATTGCCACGCTGGATGGCAATTCTTAATATGCTTTAATTGAACATGTTCAATTACCCTTAAGTTACTCGGCTGACTCTCTATCCTCGTCTATCGCTTAGTAATACACGCACAAAGAACACGCGTAACTTAGATTTTAAACAAATTAAAACGGTTTCACAAAATGTGGACGGGTACAAATATCTGTCTACCTACTTTGCTAAAACATTATCCACTGGGATCAAAATACTTAAGTTTTAGTTTTATGGTTACTGCAGTCACTGCCACTTCTTGTTATTATGTGTAACGTATATAAAAACGGGCATTTAACGCGAGGGTCATCTTTACCTGAGGCTTATCAGATTTCATTCGATGATTGTGGCGCCATCTGTTTTTTGTTGTCACCTTGATTCTTTTGCCAAGATTGTAATCCTCATGCTAACCTGGGCGATTTTGATGTCTATTTAACTAATAAGTACTAACTAGAAAATAAAATATAATCAAATGAATAGTAAATAATAAAAAAACCACTCCTGTCAATATTCAACTAATAAGAACCCAATGCGAATAAAGCTACTCGTACCTACTATAATCTCGACCAACACGAAATCGTTTCTGAAAAAATATTAGTTTCAATAGCATCACAGATTTTAATCACAGCTAAAACCGCGGGATAGTTAGAATTATTATATAGTATTGCTATTATAAGTTAGATGGCGCTACTTTATTACAAGTATAGCTATATCCAAAAAAAATTTTTTTTTTAATTATAATCATCCTTTTAACTCCATCTGTAGAACGTCTATGTATATTTTTACAATTAATGGAAAACTTGAAATAAAACTTGAATTTTGCTGTGGCCTATTAATCTGGCCTTATTACGAGTATCACAACTTTTCCATAACTTTAACTTTCTCAACTGCCTAACAGAATGTCTGTTACATGTTTAGTCAAAGTACTCTTAGGGAGCTGAATATCTCGTGAACCATAAAAGATAGCCGTTTTCAATTTTCACTGAATATGATTTCATCATCAGCCAGAATACGTCCACTGCTAGACGAAAGCCTCCTAAGAGGGAGGGGTTGCCATAATCCCCACACTTTGCAGGCGGCTTGGGGATCACAGAATGCTCACCACCGTTATCCGAGAGAACGCCGCTGCTCGTCCTTCGGTGGTTCTGGATGCAGTTTTAGGACATACTCAGGTTCAGGAATATGCTTTACTATGGCGTATTCTTAACAATTAGCCAATCGACGTCCGCTTCTTATTAGACCTGTCCCATGGCATGCCACTAATCCCGATCTTAGCATTACGCATCCAGCTACTGCCAGCTTATGTATAGCAGTCTTTCATAATATCCTCTCTCCACTACATTGCCATTTTAACATTGCCACTTTTTTTAGTGGTGGTAGGACTCTCTATTGCAGATTCAACTTGGGAAAGTACCACACCTTTGTCAGGTATACAACCGCTAAGCAGTAGTATGCAAGCAGCACAGCTGTGATTCTTTGAAGAGCAATATTACCAGAGAAATTACTGGGCATGAAGAGATTTTACATTACCCCTGGTACTGCCAGGTGAACTAAGGTGGACCATGGGAAGAAATAAAATCCCCTGGTACACCCAGTTATCTTGAGGTGGATCACAGGAAGAAAAAAATGCCCCTGGTACAGCCAGGTGAACAGTGTAGGTGGACCACGGGCAGGGACCGGATTTTACGTCTAATATCTCAGGGTGACGAGCGCAGTGCAGTGCGGCGCAGAATTTTCTTCGCAAATTCACAATTCTGGCACTGCTCCTGGTTTGGGCAGGTGTGACGCTTTACTGTCAATTTGAGAAATAATTTGATCAAATCACTGGATTAGTTTAGGGGTTTCATCAAACCACTAGATTTGTTTGGAGAAATGTCAAATGTAATTGCAATTTTAACGTCTCCCGGTATTTGATAAACATCTCCCTGCGACATATAGGGGAGACCGGGTCAAAATCGTATAGTTAAGAGTTTTGGGCTGTTGATCATTAATATCAACTGCAAATGTAATGAAATCAACCGTTTTAATTAGTCTTTCATGATGATAATGATATCAATATATTTTAAGAAGTTAGAATAATGAGCATGTAATACAAAAAACTTAATCATCTTCTTACTAAATATTTTACTATATACGGTACTGCCCTTAATAATTACTTACAGAAATAACTATGCTATACGGTTTTACCCTGGTATACGGTTTTGTACAGGTCTCCCCTATACAAAATTACTGCATAATATGTATAAACGACATATTATATTATTCTACTTCTTCTCGGGTTAAGTATCGTCAGTTGGCAGCATGGCCAAGACAATGGCGCCAGGGTGTAGACAGGAAGTCTCACGCCATAGAGCCACCCATGTTCCGTGATTCCGTCATTCGGTCTGGCTCATTACATACCATTCTCTCGGGACGAATATGGCTTAAATCCATCTTTTAGTTTTTCCATTATTTAGGATTAAGTGCGTTTATTATCTAGAACAACATACATACAATCTTACTAATCTACTTAACTCGCTACAAAAAAACAATTAGATTGATTACCTACAGGCTGATTAATGTCCGGACATCCAAATACTTAACCCCAAAACCAGTCGGTATGCTCAAGGCGTCGCCATGTTACTTTTGTTTAAATTATTATTGATTGACGAGACGAGCTGGACGTTTGTCTGGTGGTAAGCATCACATCAGCACATAGCAGTAGCAGTGCCAGAACTGTGAACTAGCGAACAAAATCCTGCGCCGCAATGCACTGCGCTCGTCACACTAAGATATTGGATGTTAAATCTTTTCATGCCAAGTAATTTCTTTGGTTACATTGCCCTTCAAACCGGAGCACAGTAACTGCTAGCTTGCACACTATTACTTGGCGTGAAGAGGTAATAAACACACATACACATACCGAAAAACTTACACATTTATATTACTAATTTGATTAGCTCTTTTCAAGTCGGAGTAAATTAATGTTTTCTAAATCTACGTGCTTCATTTTCGACCACATAGTCGCATACGAATAGCCATATTGATGGTAAGCGCGGACATACGTATTAAAAGTACACTATTTTTTTGTAAGTAGCTGTGATACTGTTTACGTCAAAACAACTCTGTCGACGATGTGGATGAAATACTAACTGCCTTTCAAAATATGCACTAGAATATTGTCTGTGGCAAAGCTAGGTCCAAATAAATCCGACCAGACAGAGGTTATGTTATTTAATAATGTTTAACCTGCAAACTTGGTATAATAATTAGACGATGTTATTTAAATAATAGGTATGTTTACAGGTAAGTAATAGTTTAAATTATTTAATACAGCATCTACACAACTATAAACTACGCGCTACTTTACGTTGTTTTACAAAAATTAAATGAATTGTGTGTGTGTTAACTACTTGACTGCTGAGATAGCTGACAAATTTAGATGAAATTTAGATTTTAGTGGGAATTTGCTGAATTTACGAATAACTACTAAAAAACACCTTATAATTTTGCTTTTTTCAGACGCTTTCGGTCGACACGTTATCTATTACGCTAAAACGAAAAGGCTACTTTTTCTGGATAAAAAAGTAGCCTTTTCGTTTTGGGTAGAGCCGTCATCGTCGTGTTTCTATTTGATTTTATTGATTAACTCATACATAATCTTCAACGCAAAAAATAAACATTAAAACTATAGCTTAAAAGCGCACAAAAAAGTAGCTTTATCGCTAAAAGCGATTTCATCCAGGCAACCCTTCTTAACTGCGGGGGATGATAGATAACTAAAGGTTTCGATTGTAAACTAAAATAGATGGTGTCACAAAATCTCTAACAATTTATTTTTTCTGCTTTTCCAGCTTATTAATCAAATTTCTTACAATAAAACACAGTGTAGGTTCAAAAATATTTTTAATAATCAATACAAGTTATTATTCACATTGCTCCTGTCACGGTTCGAGGCGCACCTGTAAAGTTTCTATTACATTAATAATATAAATGCGAGAATAAACTCAGCTGTTGATCTTATCTTATTGGGATGGCAGCCATTTTTATCCTAGACAAAGCGGAAAATGCCGTTAAAATCGCGGGAGAAACAGTCCAAATAATTAGAGGATAGTAAAAAGCATAATCAATCTTTTGAATGATCCACTGCTGAACATAGGCCTAAACTCCAAGGACGAGTAGACCCACTGAAGAGAGAAGTGAATAGAACGGAAATGTGAGGAGCCACGCTAGCCGGCATTAGGTGCAAATGCGCTTAATGATAATTTTACCAATATATGTTTTTAAACTGAGAATACTCAAAAAGATAATTCAAATACACACGTAGGTAACCAAACCACATTGCATCGTAATTAGATCAATTTTAATCTGTTGCAAAATGGCATTTCGAGCGTTTTATTTCAAAGCCGCGACCAATGATTGGCATTTTTTCGTCGTAGTTTCTATACAAATGTGCGTGAAACTGGCGACATCGGTTTTCCATATAATTGCTTTACATTGTTTTGACAGCCGTTCTACCTAAGAAGTAGGGCTTTCGCTTTTCTGTGAGTGGACCATATATACCTTATATCCACCACGCTAGCCCAGTTGCTGGTTTTTTGAATCATCTACACCACAGAATGTCTTCTCCGGACGGACACAGGTAAAATATTTTCCTTCACCAACAAGCCAGCGATATGAAAATATGTACCTACATAAACTCAAAATAACTTATTGACACCCGGGATTTGAACCCGCGACCTCACGTTATTAAGTCGAGCGGTCTCCCAAAGGCTACCGCGGTTATTCTAGGCCACCACGTCTAATATTAGAGTAGTGTTTAAGTAGAGCTTTAACCATGAATGTTACTAGTAAGGACATGACAACTGGAACATTTTCAATCTCTCCAATGTGAACTTAGTCGTAATCACGATCGTCGCAGGTACTTAGAGCATTGGGCCTAAATAGTAGGGAAAGATACAACGTAGTTTGAGGCCTCCGGGCGGCACATTAACTGACGCTAGGGCTGGCGTAACTGACACTAGCCTATACGAACTTACTTACTTATGCCACATAACATAATTTTCTAATGCTAGAGGGAATACCACGAATCAGCAAACTTAGCAGAGGACGCCCTGAGACTCGATAGAGTGACGAAATACGTAAGACTGGTCTGGTGGACTAAGTGCCGGCCGATGTCGTGGACTATGTTAGGTTAGTATGATAACATTGTTTTGTAATATACGTAAAATTGCTAGTCTCACTTAAAAACGCCGCTAAGTTAAATAGCGTTAGTTAGTATTGCGTACTTTTTTTTGCGCTGAAGGTAAAATCATTTGTTAATTTAGTAACCTTTTTAAGGAACCTTTAACTTTTTTAACCTTTGTTTATATTTTACACATACGCTGCTTGCTTTTCGGGAATATTTATTCTTGGTAAGTACTGCTGTAATTAAGCCTACTACCGTAAAACTCTCAGCTTTCCTCTGTCTCGCTTAAGGTTCAATAAAATGCTATCTTAAATCAATAAGTGGGAAGACATACACATAATTATACACAAATACGTTTTAAAACTTTCGTATGCATTGGAGTTACTTTTTAGTTATAAGTACCTACTTGTACCATAAATACGGGTATTAAAATTAACGACAATTTTCTTTTAAAATCCAAATATCTTGCTGTTATACAATAAACTTTTATCATAAACCGGTATTGATATAATTTTATGTGTATGAATTTGTATGATATACAAAATATTTGTAGATCCTTTTATCAGGTATTTGATTCAATATTTAGTCAATTAAACCAGTATTAATAAACATTCTCACAATAATTAGTAAAACTGGTTTCTCACAAGAACCTCGATAGTTTTTTAAATGTTTTGTGGAGGAAAACGCGTCGCATGCTTATTTAGGCCTAAACTACAAAGTGAAATAGACATCCAAAACTTATTAAAACTGTACGTACAGCATAAAATCTTATTATAGTGCATCTTTTATTCTAGTGTATATAGTTATACTACCTCAGTTAAAAGTAAGTAATGTAAATATTAATTGTAAGTATAAAACATCTAGGTATGTTTAATAAAATTCATTGCTTTTTGGTATAGTGTTTATTATAAGGATTAAGCCTAATTAAATAGATAATAATCAGGCAGCATCTTAAACCGTATTCTTTACAATCTTTTAAAAGCTTGTTTTAGGACGCTAAATGAGAAATAACCGATGAGAACGTGTGGTTACAAATAAACTTGTTGTGAAACAAAATGTTTCATTTGCGATGTTCTATTAGAAAATTATAACGAATATATGTAGGTACATTAATATAAAAATCATCGCTATCCTTACTTTTTCGATAATGGATGATATTGTGAGGAAACTTGCATATGTCCAGAAAAGAAATTAGATAGTTTGTGAATTTGCCAACGCGCGTAGGATAGGTATGTGTGGAGGTACATGGCAAAACATTTTTTCGATGGTAGGCCAATAAAAATTGTCCAGCAGTAGGATGACTGATGCAGTTCTTTTCCGAAATACAAGTTCTTTCGAATCCATAATGTCTATAATGCTTTAGATTTATACCGACATATGTTTATTGGGGAGACATTTGGGAAGCAGTCGCACAAAGCAGGTTTACTAATGTTTATAGTACTGTTGCCACCAAACATACACATACATTTTTGTTTGTATGTTATGTGCACAGTTTTTCATGCAAAAGTATAGTTAACAAGGTATTTAACAATTAATAATGCTACTTTTAGAAATAACGTCACAGTGTTATATTAAATTATATTCCTTATCTTGACATTGAACACGGACTACGAATCTACTAGATGTTGATAATATAACAGTATTCATTTCAGGCAATCATACAGTAACGACTTTAATATAACATGGAGTTTCATTTTCTTATTAGATGTTCTGTAGTAATAATGTGGGGTTCCAATAGGTTTGTGTTGTGAGTACTTTGATCTTAACTCCTAACCTTAACATGCCAGTTACATAATTGAATATACTTAGTAAGTATAGATATAGGTATGTAATTGTACTAAGTAGGTAAAGTGCACTGACCTGCGAGGCGGGCGGGTATGAGTAGCCGAATTGTGCGTACGCTGCCATCGGGACGATCATATGGGCGGCTTCACACAATCACTGCCTTTATAAGTCTATTATCACGGACGTTTTATTTCCCTAAAGTTATAAGTAATTCTAGTAAGAAATTAATGTAATATATATCACAGTTTGTTGTATGCGCGGCAATATTTCGGCGCGCTGCCATCACCGCGCGTCAGAGGGCCGGTGCGCGCGCGTCTCGCATGACCCTCGTTTTACGACCGGCCTGTACCTTCTTCACACGTTCGAGGTTCAACACCGACTGGCGCGCGTACGACGACCGACGCCCCTCCGCCGAAGGAGACGGCCAATTAAGCCCCGCCTCAGAGGCGTGGCCTGTTCGTCTCGCCCAACCGCAGACGCGTTTGCGTCTCTTTTTTAAAACGTCGGATGAATTTAGAGGTGTGGATTGGCTTTATTATACCCCCACCTCAGCGCAAGGTTCCGCCCACAGATAACGGCCGCCCACGCCAGAGTGGGGAGTTGGAAAAAAGCGGCAGAGTCGGCTCGACTTGATCATGTTTATGGGTTTCCGTCGAGACAGTCCGCCAGCCCTGTACCGCAAGCAAACAAATCTTTAGTAGCAAAAAATTGTTCAGCCAAGGACAAGCTGTTCACCTCGTCAGATTTACGAACAAACAACACGGCGTAGACTTAAGGGTTCGCATTATGGACTTTACCACCTGTGTAGATATAGAAAATGGCTTTGTTCTAATGCAGCGGAGACAGATACGTACGCTATATTTTTTACTCATAGACATATCGAAAAAAAAAATTTAAGTAGGTACTTTACACTTAACATATATTTGTTTACCTACATGTTAATATTCGATATAATTATAGAATCATACACAATAAAATATTTTTCTTATTAAGATTTTAAGACTCGTGAAATTCAATTTGAAAGGTCCTCTTAAATCAAAAGGTAATTTTTGTAATACAAAAGAATTCAACGAGCGCCTATATACGACATTTAAAAAAAATGCTTTATTGCTGTGTTATTCTCATGACGAATAATATACTTTTACCTATGTAATTTATTGGACTGGTAATTCCTTTTTACGAGGGGAATAATTATTAAATAAGCTCAATTTAGGTATCATTTATGTTTCGTTTCCGTTTATATTTGGTAGGTATTGTATTTAGTATTCACTGAAAAGCAACTAACACTCGCCATGTCCTCGGTACGAAATTACCTTTGTTTCGATGGAGTAGGTGCTTACGTCATCAGAATCAGAACCCCTGAGGGAAAACCCGACTCTCGGTTACAATGTTAGTTCAAATGCCGATCGCAAGGTGGCGCTCGTCTGAGGAAAAGCTCTCAAAGATTTTCTTCTACAAACTAGTAGGAATGTATGCAGTAGATAGACATCATAAATATATATATATATATATATATATAAAACAACTATGTTGTTTAAAGTTATGTAGGTAATTATAAAAAAATAAGGTCTTCTAAAATTTGCGCTTGCAGTTTTTGTACTAAAACAAAAAACTAGAAAAAATCGAATAACTCGATTAAAATATTCATAAAATTCGTTATATCGAAATATTGTCAGAATTATTAATTTTTTGCCGTGTGTGACGTTCCTTATGGATTGAATGGCAAAAGATGGCGAGCAATATTTTTTGAACCATTTTAGTCCCTCAGATTTATGCTAGGGCTTCACCTGCGTGTAATGCTATTATTTAGCGCAGAATATGATACAGTACGTAGATATGGACGGGCATTAGCGCGCTAATATTCAAGTGGGATATTAGTGGCAATTATTAACGGCTTTAGACGTTAGGCAGTAGTCAAAGTCACATGATAGTGTGGCCACCCATGTAGGTAACGCATTGCTTAATGCATCATTTATTGCACGTTAATTATTCCGATAATTGGACGTAAAACGTCACGCAGGTGAAGCCCTAGTATTAGTCTAATTTTAAAAATATACTTAATACACGTAATTCGCATAATTGTAAACCCTACTGGCGATCACCAATCCAAAAATAGTGCCCATTTTTTTTACACCTATTTTATATTATTTGCTTTTTCTTTACTAGGTAATTTTTTTATTTTGTTAACATTTAAATTTTTATATTATATCATTAAAAAACAGGTTATTCTGTTATTTGCACTTACTTTCAGAATTAACTACGTGAACAGCTCGTAAAGATTTTATTTCCGGTTATTGTTAAGTGTTATCTTATTTTTTTTAGCTATCAGAGATAATGGTTACTAGAACAGAACAAGAAATTACTTAAAAACATATCAATCTGAGAGTTTACGAAGCGTGACAGAAATAATTATGATATACCCACTTAATGCGGGTTGAGGAAAAAGATAACTAATCAACGTCATAAATAAATTAAAATATATATACTCGTAATAGGAAACATAAAAATGTTGTCTTTTAAAATCAACCGACAATTATTATTGCGGCCGTTCTGTTGCGCCATTTTCTAAATTAAAAAATTAGGGACGACCCTATAACTGTTGCAACAGATTTCTTACGTGATTATAGAAAAAAAAAATGTAGATAAGTTTGGTTCTCCCAGAATAGATTAGTTCGCAGAATGGTACAACATAATTAACACCAATATAATTATAGTTCTGTTATTATTTACGGGATATTTACCATGATTATATTGTGAAATGATTAATTAATTAATAAAATTAATTAAGTTATTTATTAATTAATTAGAATTAATTAGGCAACTACACAAAAAAACAAAAGGATTGTATCCAGACCGTAAATTAATTAATGTAGTTGGCTAAGTAGTCCTGTAGTTTGTGGTAGAAAATAAAGGATTATGCCAGTTTTTTATTTTTTTAAATAATAAAGTACCTACACCAATGATTATGATAATGATAACTTTTTAGTAATAGCTGCTACTGGCTACAGTGGAGGTGACTTAAAATCTAAAGTAAGCAGAATCAAAGTAAATATTATGCTCCATCTTAGAGCGCATTGTCTAATATTCCGAATTGTCTAACATTAGCCAGGATGTGGTTAAACGCAAATCGATTTCAAGTAAAGCAACGTGATGTATTCCATATGAATAAATCAAGTATATATATATTGTTATACATTTACCTGATAAATGTTTAGCTTTATCAAAAAGTTTCAATAAAATGATATCTAAAATAACTTAATGCGAGTAGTTAACTGCCAAACTGGCATGTAAACTTTTTAATATCTCATATATCTATTTTTTTCTCATTTTTTGCTTCGGAATTATAAAGGTTTCATTAATTAATCATGCTGTTTACACATGCTTAGGCACATAGTCTGGCCCGAAATTATACCTAGCTAATAATGTATATGTTTTGACTATGTTCTGTTTTGTGTATCAATAAATAAAAATTAAATTAAATTAAATACGACCTAGGGGCAAAAATATAGTTCATGTTTCGTTGGTCGTAATTAAAATATAGAACCAACATCTCATTTTTCAACGGCAAAACTGTCACTAATTGAATAGCCATAGCTGTGGTATCAACACATCCGATCAGTCGCCCGGACAGATTTAAGATGATTAACGCACCAAATCCGCCTCTACTATTGTGACGTTAAAGTTCTATTTGGATCGCCAGTTATAAGGGCTGGCGCCAAGACATCTGTCATCGTTAATAACAAGCAATTTGAGCCAATTTTGCATTTTTGAAATATAGAAGAGCGCCCAGGCGTCTCACTCTCACGACAGGAAGTGACACAAAAACTCATACTAAATAAAGTAGTGGTTGACATGTTAGTTTTTTTTGCTCAGCTTACTAATTACGCGGGCGCAACCGTAAGTGCGTGAGCGTTCGCGTGAACCGGCGAGGCGAACGTTAGCCGTAAATGCTAACAGTTTAGATATTTATGAACATGTGTACGTAATTAATTTTTACGATGGATCAGATAACAGAATCGGTGGAGCGATACGCTTGTCGCGACCGCGGCGTCTCGGATTGCGACTCGAATAAAGGTTAATTAAAGCTAAATTAGCGGGTGAAGAGGTTTTTCCGCGACGTGCCCCGGTGCGATGAATAATGAACAGAGGCTGTGGGTCGCGACCTCCACAACAATGGAGCAGACGCCCGTCTCCGCTCTGCCATACTGGTTTGGAGGTGACGATGTGTAAACAACATTTACACACCTTTTCCATAGGAAACAAACTGAATTTTTATAACAATAAAAAGAAATTTAACTCTAGCTCTACTCGTCAAGCTAAAATGTAGTAACCATACCAAAATGAGTATAAATTTTTGTGTAGTTCAAGCAGGTTCAATAGATCAGGTAAACTGTCATCATTAGTCAGAAGCACTGCAGAGCGAAGGCTTACTCTTTAGACCGCCATACTGTACGAGAACCTACCATTTGCATCCACCGGTTGCTCGCTACTTTAAAAATGTCATCAGTCCACCTAGTGGGAGGCGTACTTACGCTGCTTCTTCCGGTTCGTAGTCGCCATTCAAGAACCTTTCTTCCCCATCTGTTATGTTCTTCGAACGATGTGGCCTGCCCAATGCGCATTGCCACTTCAACTTGTAAACCCTGAGGTGAGCTTTACTATAGTGATATAGAAAACACATTCCCTAAATTAGACATCCAGAAATATAGGTACACCATTTTTAATTTAGCCTAGATCGTCACCGTAGAAAGAGTACCCAAAATACTAACCGCATATTGCCACATTTTATAGAAATACTTAGTTAAAAGGTGTCTATTTTGCTTCATATAAAGGTGGGGCCAAAAATTAGCCACTAGGCATTAAATAACAATATTATTATGACACTGCAGTAAGGTCATGTTAAAGTAAGCATAATAGTACGCTGCGTGTGTGAAGGCTGTCCAAGGGTGTTACAGCCATTTCGTTCTACTAAGATGAGCCTAAAGTTTCTTTTACCCCCTGCAATGCAAGCGACGCGCCCCGAAGTACGAGGCGCCGTCCTGCTCGCCGATGCCACATCCATTATTTCTGTTTTATTTATGCATTCCACATAACAAAGCATTTGAGTCATTAGAAAGAAAGACAAAGAACTTCTAAGGAAACGTTGGTAGGTATAACTCTAAAGAAAAAAAACCCGAAAAATTGTGTGGTACGTGGGCCAAAACATGACGCTGTAGGTATCGTCCATTTGTAATTCGCATTAATTAACTAGCTCTCCCCAAATAAATGCCGAAAAGTAATCTTTCCAGTAACAATGGACACATAAACCTTTTTACGGTTGGCGAAAAAAGGCTCGCACATAGATACATGTGTCCACAAGGGGCGTAGCGGGTACCGACAGCGTGTTTATCCGTTGATTAAACAGCGCCACGGCCGCAATGCGTATGCAAGCGAACGGACATATTACCAGGGCTCGAATTCTGATTGTTTAGAGAATTTATTACTCTCGTGCCTTGTACAGTTAATTGAATTCGCCTGTAGAATAGGCGCGGGCTGAATTGCCCGGCAACGTTTATCGTGTCTTCCCAGTGCGTGGTCTGACGCGTACACCCGCCATTTTTGTTTATAATAAACGTTTGTTGGGGTTAGATTTCAGTGATAGATATATGTAAATCTACTCGAGCTTGTCAATTATATTTGATCTTTGTTAGAAGTGTAAAAAGTTTTTTTTTGTTATATTAGCTTTCATTTGGCCACTAAGTAACTGATATAAAGCAAAGTGCAGTAAAAGTCGTGTTTTATAATTTACCTTTTGGAGTTCTAAAATGTCACTTCTAGCTTATTAAAGGTTCTTGATTTGGTGCATGCAAAATTTGGAGAAAAGAAATCAATCAAATCTCTTACGATAGCGTCATCAATTAACATTATCGTAACTATGTTTGCAATATTGTTCTCTCTTTACAACATTTACGATTTTTTAAACTACACTACGTTTTATTCTATTAATTTTATTTGAATCATTTATATTATTTAAGGTTTTAACGTACAACATTGAATCAGAATTAATTTATAACAACTTAACATATCTCCAACTTCATCTCATACTAACCCATTAATTATTTATCAAGTTAACGCTCATTAACTCAAAACAAAACACTATTTTTATTGTTAATGCCATGTGGTCATTAATCATGGGGTAAATACTTTGTTACCAACAAATTTTGGCTCACACTGTCTCTCATATCTTGTTTGTTAAATAGGGTCCAAATTAAAAAAAGTTTTACTAATAATTCTTAAAAGTCAGTAAGAGACGGCAGATTACATAAAATGAACTTGGATTTTAATCAAAACTAAGTGCGTGTTTTATAAGTGCATTTTTCTTTTTGACACTTTGTTTAAACGTATGTAGTAATAAATATAAACATACCTTAGAAGATGAATTGGGATCTGGCTCCCATAGAAAGTTGATGACGGCAAAAGCTGGTACTCGTAGGTAAATAAACATTATGATATTAAAGCTCCTTTGTTTTGGAGTTTTTGAAGTTTTCTCACGCATATTAGAAAAAGATTTTCACTAAGAAAACATTTTATTGAAATGCAACATATGTGTAAGCAATTATCAAAAACAAAAACATGATTCACGACCTGGGTACGTCCTAAAATTACACCGAGAACGACCGGAGGACGGACAACAGCGACCTCTCGGTTAACGGTGGTGAGCATTCTGCGATCCCCAAGCCGCCTGCCAAGCGTGGGGATTATGGCAACCTATCTGGGGGCTAGGTCCTTGGGGGGGGGGGGGGGCTGAAAGAGGAGGCTCCTTCGGCCAATAGTGGATGCCTTCTGTATGATGGTGGTCTGTTAGATTAAAATAAGCCATACAAGACAAATGCACGGAAGATTTATGAAAGGAGAACTGCGATGAAAAGTATATTTTTGATATAAGAGGGAGAATGCTGCTCTGCGGTGGGCTGGAAAAGCTTTCAATGATGATTGATAATTAGCCAGCCTATTATAGCAGTCATACAATGATAGACTGCAGTAAACGCAAATGTGTCCCCCTATTAAACTCTATTTATTAAGTGTGTTGTCAGAACACTAGCAATGAAAGGGAAAAGAAATGCAAGCAACTTCAACGATAAGAGATGTGTTCTTATAATAAAAAGCTCTAAAAATAGAAGAGGTCAAACTAAAACTCATCATCATCATCAGCAGCCCGGAGACGTCCACTGCTGAACGAAGGCCTCCCCCTTAGACCGCTACACTGTACGACAACCTGCCATTTGCATCCACCGGTTGCCCGCGACTTTTACAATGTCGTCGGTCCACCTAGTGGGAGGCCTTCCTACGCTGCGTCTTCCGGTTCGCGGTCGCCACTCAAGAACCTTTCTTCCCCATCGGTTGTCAGTTCTTCGAGCGATGTGGCCTGCCCTGCGCCACTTCAACGTTACTACTTTTAAATTCGGAACAGCTGCTTTTAATAGGCTGAATAATTTATCTCTTTTGGGAGTTAACTTAGCGGTTATTTCAGTTGACAGGTTATTTAGAATGTAGCTATTCGATAACGTCGGCCACTAGAAGGCCAACATTTCAGTTTCAATTTGACACATACGTATATTCTGATACCAGTTCTCCACTGATTCACCAACTATAAATAGTTGCCTGTTTAAAATTAGACGAGTTGCTTGTTAAACAAAATAAATAGTGATGTTTAATTAATAACGTAGACAAATTAAGACATAATAGGAACTCGCCTTACAACTGATTTGTTTTTTTATTGGTAGGTCGAAGGTACTTCGATGAACGAACACTTTTCAACACGGTACAAATTGCCTGCAGTCCACGTTATATAGGGTTACAAGTATCGGTATTACTAAGCCGAAAGGAGGTCATATTATGTACTCATCATTGTGAACTTTTGCTATGGAGCCAACCCCGAAATCTCGACAAAAAATCAGCTGTCCCATACATTTCATCGAGGATGGATTCATTTCTCATTCAGTCTATGGAACAGGATTTGCCCCATACGTTTTTTTTACAAAGATAAGTTCAGTGACCTCTTTTGCGGGTAAGTGATGCCAAACAAACAAACAAAAAAAAACACATAAATATTGCTACAAAAATATATTATAACTAGAGGTCGCCCGCGACTTCGTGCGCGTATGGAAGAAATTCGTCCCGCTCCCAAAATTCACCACTTTAAATCATCGAGAACAATTTTTTTCTTTTTTTTTTCTTTGACTCCACCGACTCTACCAACTCTACCAACTCCCCCAACCCCCCCCCCCCCCCCAAACCCCTCACACCTCCCCCCAATCCCCCCCCCCCCCCCCCCAACTCCCCGCCCCCCCAAGTTACAACTTGTCCCGGTACATTTAAACTATCTGTACTATAGATAGTTTAAACGATCTCTAATTTCGGGTAATGTGCCCAAAATGCTGGCCACGTTGCCTCGCTGAATTGCGAGGCTAATTTTCTGCCCCAAATAAAGGCCAGCATTTTGGTCGAAGTTTTTGAAAGTTTAAAGTTTATGTTTAAGTGTAAGTTTTTAATTTTAAGTTTAGTTATTTTTTTCATAGTTCTTATGTCATTTTTTCATTAAAAAATAATCTTTATATTTTTTCCCTTACATTTAATTGCAAAATGCGAAGAAAAATAGCATTAAACATTTTCTAGCACCATCTCTTGTCAACGCTTCATTAGACCGTCTAAATACGTTAAATTAAAAATACTTAGCGTACTTGGTCGGTTGTCAACGTTGCTACAATCATATTATGATGTTGTACTCGTAGTCTAATGTACTTACACTTACCGCCAGCATGCTGGGTACGCTGCCGACTGGTAGTGGGTTTGAGCATTTGGATTGTCTCTAGACTTTCATCGGTCTGGATACAATCCTTTTGTTTTTTGTTGTGTAGTAGGCTAAGTAGTCATTGTAGTTTGTTGTAGTTAATAAAGGCTTATGTCTGATAGGTACTTACACTAGAAATGCTCGAAGTTTCTTGCAGTTTACGCAGCTATTAAGATATTTGAAACAAAAAAAAAGATATCAATACAAATTCAAAACATCTGCCCTTATGGCAAAGACTTCTCTCAAGGACTTCAGATCTAATCGACCGTCATTTAAAACAAAACCGCTTGACAAGTCACTTCGAAATAGCGGAAACAACTTATCCACACCACTTGTGTATTCTATATCTGTTGTACACGTGTCATGTATGTTTACAGACGTTTTGTGGTTTATCGCTTTTGAGAAATGCGTTTTTTTAACCAACAGAGAAATAAGTAGCTGCATGGACACGACACGCACGCGAGGTTTTGGCGCTTCGGTACGTTTGTCGGATGCCTGCCAGTTAGACGGCCGTTAGTTACTCGCAGTTACACTTATACTAGTTGCTCGCTCCAAACAATTTTATTAAATTATTTTTTTAATTTTCAAAAACAAAAAAATACTTCTATCACATTTCACATGAAGTTCGAATCAACTGTACGCAATTTATCATAGAGCAAACAATAAAAACCTAGCGATATTGTCAGTGGGTGGAATTCATCCTATCATCTTTCTCTGTCGTGTGGGTTGCTAGCATTGTAACTTTTTTTGAATACAATCATGTAACGAGACGAGCAAGACGTTTGCCTGGTGGTGAGCGTTACGCCTGCCACTAACAGTAGCAGTACCAGAATTGTTGAACTTGCGAGTAACACAATCCTGCGTTGCACTGTACTGCGCTCGTCACCCTGAGATATTAGATGTTAAATCTCTTCATACCCAGTAAATTCTCCAGTAACATTGCCCTTCAAACCGGAACACAGTAATGCTTGCACACTACTGCTTGCTGCTTGAATAACTGGCAAAAGTGTGGTACTTCCCTACAATATAATCCTACAATACTAGTAGCGTCCCTATTAATCTACTTTTTGCCCAGCTTTAAATATTAACACCGATTTGTTCCTGTAAGTTCTGAGATTTCCGCTGCCCTCGGACAATACAATTGTCGCGTTTCCTACGCTAGTAATAACAACATACTTATTTATTGCAAGTAATATATATGAAGATAACAGGCTATCTCTTGCAAATGTATGTTACATACGTCATTTAAACCGTTAGTCATGGAAGACTGCGTTTTGTTTTATCTTTAGATTACTATGCAAACTGAAGTACTTACGCACCATTAGATGCTTTAGAATGTACACACACCATAGTTTCGTTAACATATTTTTTGTAAAAAGTATTTTTTTAAGAACTTTACTAAATACATTGTACTTGGTTAAAGTGAATTTGTGGGCGTATAATAAAATTTAACATCGTGTCCTAACTGCAGCGTCATACAGGCAGGGGGGTATCACTCCGCAGTTTAGGTATGTTCGGCCGGCGCTCCGTCCGGGAGGACTATGCAAGGCAGATCTGTCAGTGGCCGCCCGCACGCTATCCTCGTCGCACGTAACTAAGCATACGTGATAGAAAGAGATCGGTATATCTAAGTGAATATAGCGAGCAGTATCTAGCGCTGTGCGAGTTGAATTGCTACTTTATTGGCTAGCAGATAGAGTCCTAATTTATTTAAAATCCTTTGCGGAGTTAACTTTCTGTACGTAGTATTGTTTATTCTGTGATACAGGTATAATTACAAAATTAGCATTTTTTTTGTTAATGAGTTAAGTAGTAAAAAACGTATATTAGAACTTAGATTCTGTTTTAATATCTAACATTTCTTTTGAGAACATCATTTCATGAGAACACAAATACCTAAGAGGAGTCCCGCTAATATTATAAATGCGAAACTTTATTGGTTTGTGCGAGTGCGCGCGCGCGCGTGTGTGTATGTGAGTGTGTGTGTGTTTGTGTGTTAGTGATTGTAACAACAAAACTGCTAAACCCGTTAAGCGGATTTGATTAAATTCAGTATGACGGTAACTTATTTTCCGGAATAACATAATATGGGCTACTTTTTATCATCATCATCATCGTCATCACGCGGGATAATCCGGGCGCAGCTAGTTAAATCATATGATTGTAAATTTTCTTATTGTGCACCTGGCTAATGATGTAACCTTAATATCAAATGGAAATATAGTTACGGTGCTTGAAAGGATTCCTCCCGTCATCATAATAATATTTAATATTAAAGATTTGTTCATTGACTTATTGTGTTATTATTTCTAATGCGCTGACAAATATTATAGCAATTTCAAAGTTGAAATTGTTATTATTTAATTAGTATGTGCGGTCTTCTTGTGAATCCATCCATAAGTCTATTCATAAATGAATGAATGAATGAATGAATGCATACAGTTCATTTGCTTTGCATACATTTTAAATTTTATTTGAAATGCTCTATTAGCCATAAAAAAAAACTGTAAGCGCTGGCCACAGACCGCGCCTAATCCATACACACGAGCATTTTCCTTATGCACGTAGCCTGGCCTAGTGGTGGAAAACTTTATCATGTTTCTTTGTATACCAGGGGAAAATGTTTTTTTTTTTACATTCACGTGACGAGACGAGCAAGACGTTCGCCTGGTGGTAAGCGTCACGCCTGCCACTAACAGTAGCTATGCCAGAATTGTGAACTTGCGAACACAATCCTGCGCCGCACTGCACTGCGCTGAGATATTAGATGTTAAATCTCTTCATACCCAGTAATTTCTCTGGTAACATTGCCCTTCAAACCGGAACACAGTAAAGCTTGCACACTACTGCTTGGTGGTTGAATAACTGGCAAAGATGTGGTACTTCCCCAGGCGGACTCTGCAGTAGAGTCCTACCACTACAAAAATCAATGTCCTTTGCCTTTACTAATTAACCTTTTAGAACAGATTAACCTTTAACAACATTTTTGTTGGGACCTGGGTATGTCCTTAAACTACAACCAGAACCACCGGAGGACGGGCAGCAGTGTCCTCTTGTTTAACGGTGGTCAGCATTCTGCGATCCCCAAGCCGCCTGCCATGCGTGGGGATTATGACAACACCCTTCTATTAAAGGGGATGCCTTCGTCCAGCAGTGGGCGTGTTATGGCTAATGACGAACATTTTTGTTACGATATTTAGTCAGATTACAAATATAATTATATATATTTTTTAAATTTCACCTCTCATGAAAATACAATGTTCAGCACCCAAAAATACGACAGTCACAGAAACAACAATTTTACGGAATTAACTTATCTATATCCTCCCTTCTCTTTAGCAATTACTTAAGAACAAGTACACCATCTGAACACATATACATACATATAATATTACATTTATTGATTGATTAACTCTTTATTACATTAAACAAAGAGACTATTAATACATTAAAATGTAATAATAGTCTTTTAGTTCAAAATTTATACGAAGAATTGCAATTCCAGTTTAACACGTCTTTGATTTTGGTATTCATACGGGCATGAGTGAGAGAAAGGAAGAGCTAGAGATGGGCAAACGTTGAAAAAAATTACATGACAACATTGAGGTAATATCTAAAGAGTCACAATCTCTAAGTGATAATAGTCAAAAAACGTCCGAGTGCCGTTGTACACACCTTACGTGCATTATATAGATACAATTGTTCGAATTTGGACGTTATGTCGCTTGACTCACATCACATCAACAGCCGGAAGACGTCCACTGCTGGACGAAGGCCTCTCCCTTAAGAGTGCGACTAATGCCAGAAAAATAAAAGATTTCACCCGCGCGTCTTGCATTAGTTTAGAGTCGAAAATCGCATGATACAATTGATGATGATGATGGCTTTGAGCAATTTAGGTGGGGTTTTATTTAATTATTCAAAATATAGGCATGAAATAAAAAAAAATTACGGCTACTATAATGTAAATGTGGTGCTGTCACTGATAATTTAGAGCATTTGAATTAAAACAGTTTTTTTTTTGTTGGTTTTTTTTTTTAAATTAACCATTTTATTTTCCAAAATTCTATTCGGTTACTCGGCTTCTTTAGGTTTTTCCACTACCTGTAGTATTTTTTTCAATCTGAATATTTACGTTCTTTATCATTAAGCTATGTGTTTAAAAATACACCTTTTACTTACTTTTGGCATTAGTCGCCCCCATAAAGGGAGGTGTTGCCATAAACCCCACGCTTGGCAGGTGGCTTGGGGATCGCAGAATGGTTACCACCGTTAACTGAGAGGACGCTGCTGCCCGTCCTCCGGTGGTTCTGGATGCAGTTTTAGGACATACTCACTCCTATATCCTATTTGTCGCTTGTATAATAGTGTTCAATGTATGTTTGAGCGCTTGTGTCTTATCGTAGTTCAAGTCGTTCAAAAAGTCGGCGCACTGCACTGCGCAGTTATAGCGCGTTACATTTTTTTTGCACGTTTGTGATTCTATAGATCTGATATTATATTATAATCTATTATTTTATTAGCTCAATGCATGACAACTATTATGAAAATCTTGTTAGGGCATTAATTAATATATTTTCAAATTAAATATCGCTCAGGTTATTTCAAATAATATTTTAACGAGCACTTTACAATTATTGTGCTTAGTAAAATCATCAACTAAATGACGTCTACAGCTGGCTGAAGACCTCCCCGTTAATAGGGAGGGGTTGCCATAATACCCAAGCTTGGCAGGCGCCTTGGGTTGGGGATCGCAGAATGCTCACCATCGTTAACCGAGAGGACGCTGCTGCCTGTCCTCCGGTGGTTCTGGATGCAGTTTAAAGACATACCCATGGCCATTAATCCGAGGTTTTCATTAATTAGACTTAAATTAATTTTAAAAATATATTAATGAATGCATTCTCCTATCTCATATGATTTTCATAATACTTAATTCTTTTTTTTTTGTTTGTATCTTGCGCGATTACTCTGCCAATTATTAATTGATCTTATTGATTTTTTTTATTGATTCTTTTTTTTGGTAAGTGATACTTCAGAGGTGTTCCCATACAAATTTTATCTTAATCGGTTCATCGTTTGGTTTATAAATCAAAATTTTAGAAATATTACAAAATAACTGGAACATTATGAAGATGTCATCCAATCCAAGCATTAGTATGGCCTATACAAACTTACTAAAACATGTAATTTAAAAAACATTCAACTCTTGAATAATTGAATGTTGAATTCGAACAATCATTCGAATGAGCCATAGCGTTTAAGACATCTCTAGATAGGTCTATCGCTAAGAGCTTTCCAAGACGAACCCTCCAGAAATGCATTTACATGTCACAAGATCCTATGGGAAAATCTGCACATGCTCTTGATTGTAGGCATGTACCTGCTCGTACTATCGGATGGATCTATGTTATCGATACTATGCGATTACGTGTATGACATCTAATATGCATGAAATGTATATACATACGTATAATGAGTACCGCTCATTGAACTATATTAACTAGGCTCCCCTAACTAATGATACGTACGTACACTGAAGATGTGAGAAGTGAATAGAACGGAAATGTGACGGGCCGAGCTAGCTTTCGAGCTTCTTCTAATATGCATGTTTTTAAACTGAGAATACTAAAAAAAGAGACAATTTAAATAGACGCGTAGGAAACCAAACCACATTGCATCGTAATTAAATTAATTTTAATCTGTTGCAAAATGGCATTTCGAGCGTTTTACTTCAAATGATTGGCATTTTTTCGTCATAGTTTTAATGCAATTTTGTGTGAAACTGGTGACAGCGGCTTACAGTTGCTTTACAACATTGTTTAGACAGCCGTTATATTAAGAAGTAGGGCTTTACCTTTTCTGTGCGTACGTACGGATCACGAACCACTGTTAGACTAACAAGGGAGAAAGAGATGAAATATATTATTATTAATTGCCTTCTCTTCTACTCTCTTTATCACAGTGGTCGTATACATACGTGAAGTATTTTATAATTTTACTCTGGCAAAAAAATAGTACCTAGAGTACCTTGTGGAGTACCTAGACTACTGCTGCGCCAAAATTTCATCAAAATCAATTTAGTCGTATAAAGGTAAAAAGGAATTAATAGTAACAGTGTTAGTCATAGTTACTTAATTGCATTTTGTAATATCAGTGTGAAATGTATTAAAAAAATATAAAATATGTGAAAAATAGATAAATATTTGAAAAACAATATTTAATAATATAAACCTGTTATTAATTTTACATACTAAGCTAATAAAAACAATGTACACACCAAAAGAAATGATTACATGATGATCGCATCAGACTGACTTAATTAGTCAAAGCTAACTTAACTTATTGAAAAAAACAACTTACTATTCAAAATTAATAGCGTAATTGAAATAGGCTAACGAAATAAAAACGGTTTTGATCATATGCACGTTTTGTTTCTGTTAATTCTAACTCTGTAGTTATAATTGAAGGGCTAGAGCTCGCTATCTCCCCAAGGGGTGAATTGAATTCACAACAGATACGTTGCTCTGCAACTGAAACGGGCAAACTATTATTTAAGTATAAGTACCTTCTTCCTACTTCAAATTTCAAGTGTTTGTGTTCATGCTAACGTAACAATTCTTGCGTTAGTTGTGATTTAGGTGTCATACATACAAGCTTTTGTTTTTAATTCCCGTCAAATTTACAGAGGTAGATAAATGCTCATTGTTATGAACAACTTCTACTATGGGCCAACACTGAAATCGCGAGAAAAAATCTGCTGCTCCATAGATGAAATTCATTGACCTTGGGCAAAATGAACGGAGCAGCTGTTTTTTTCTCGATTTAATGTTTGACCCCATAGTAAAAGTGTTTCATAACGTTGAGAATATCTACCTCTGTACATTTGGCGGGAATGCAAAATAACACGTTGTGTAATCTACAGATCGAATTTATCAAAGCATTATTGTTTAGTTTTTTTTAGAAGAGAGTTCAAGAAGAGTTTCCTTCGCGATCCTGTTCTCAGCCTATATCTGCCGGTCTGACGATTTCAGTAGCAGGTTCCAAATTTCACAGAATGAGAATTACGACTTATGAAGTAGCAGGTTGACAAAATGAGAATTACTAAGGCGGATTATCGAACAAATAATAAAGAGTGGACTGCTCAGAATATATACGCAAAAAATAAAAAATACTAGTTCTGCCTTGCGTAATTCGTTTTTTTTTTGTATATATTTTCTTAAGTTTTCCTATTGTATATTCCGTTAGTTCTTTGTGTTAAACGTAATGTTGTCATATTTTTTTAAAGTTTTGATAAAAAGCACGGAAATCGGTCTCCGTAGTGCAAAAAGAAAAAAAAAATATTCAACAGGGAGAGTGGACAAAAAAGGACGAGTTAATCAAATCTTATCAGATCAGAATTAGGACGGGCAGCAGCGTCCTCTCGGTTAACGGTGGTGAGCATTCTGCGATCACCAAGCCTGCCAAGCGTGGGGATTATGGGAAACTCTATTAAGTTGGACGCTTTCGTCCAACTGCAGACGTTTTCTGGCTACATAAGATAAATCAGATCTCTATTACCTTTTTTAATCTATTTTTATATATTTCTCGGAAGAACTTGTAGGTTACTTTTTAATATCATCATCACTGTTTTTAATCATCACGCGGGTGAAACCTCAGGGTATAACTTAAGTCATTACTATGTAAACCCTACCGAGGCTTTACTTGGTTTGACAACAGAATAGAGTTTGACTTGACACCCTCTGTACAAAGGTTTATTGGCATTGTATTTACTCAATACAAAGATACTCGCGCGCGTAGAGGTGTAGGAATACACAGATTTAGGAATTAATCTGGCTACTGTTGACATAGGCTGCTCTAAGGTACGTTTAGGACAAAACACACAGTCGTACTCTAGCAATACATCCTATAATTTGCCTTGGGTATGTCTTATACCACCGCATTATTAACCGACTTCAAAAAAGGAGGTACTATGTTCGATGGTATGAATGTTTTTTTTCATGTATGTTCACCGATTTCTCCGTAAATTGTAAATTTACTTTGAAAATTCTTTTTTTATTTGACAGGGTGTACTCCCGAGGTGGTCCCATATTAATTTGAAGACGGTTGGTTTTTTTTTAAAGTTACTTGTTCGTAAATATACTTATCCAGTGTTTTTATAATTATCTTGGTGAAATGAGAGAGCGAGATAGTGGCGCGCAGCCTTAAAATTATCACCTTTCGGCTAAGTACTACCTTTTTGCGTAACCTCGTATAATGATCACCTGATTATTAAAAAAGAATATATTATTACATTTAAAAGAAAAAAGTGAATATTAGGTATTGAAGGTGTTAAATGGTAAGGTAGATAATAGTAACGTGCTATTAATAAACAAATTATATCAAATAATGTTAGGTACATACCTAAATGGATATCGACCCAGTAATTCATACTAAATGATCACATCCTGCCTGCCTCGAAGGTTTTATATAATTTAATGCGCTATAAAGTTTGCGCTATACAGCTGTTTAATTAGGACAAATAATTAATTGCATTGGGTAAATTAAAGCCCGTGGAATCGGTACTTTTTTTTCGAATTTAATCTTTAAATAAAATAATTTGACAGCCTGATAGCTCAGTTGGTAGTATGTCTGCCTTCAGAGCTGTAGGGCGTGGGTTCGATCCCCACCCAGGACAAAAATGTTTGTGACGTACATCGATGTTTGTTCTGTGTCTGGGTGTAGTATGTATCATAAGTATGTATTTACGAAAAAAAAATGTATATAAGTATTCTATCAGCTATCTGGTTTCCATAATACAAGCTTTGCTTAGTATGGGGCTAGATGGCGCTGTGTGTAATAAATGTCCGCCCAATATTTATTTATATTTAATTATAAAATGTCCAGAAAACCATCCTTGATATGTTCCTGAGATGAACATAGAGATTCCGAGAACCCGAGTTTTTTTTTCATAGCGTACACATTACTTCTTGAACTGGTTGGTTAAACTGAGCGTACACATTAAACTCTTTGATATCTGAGTTTATAGCATTATTACATAATATTTGTTTTTTGGTGTGCACAATAAAGAGTTTCTTTATAAAATATGAAAATGCTACTTAATTCTACACTGCTTCTGCTTTCTTCTTTCTTTTCTTGCTTCTTATATTTCTACACTGATCCTGTGCCTAAGAAAGTTTTCTTACGAAACGACAAACAACACCGTAAATTACGGCGACGAGACGATACTGATACAATAGGCTAAATGACTGGTTTTTTTATTGTCCTATTAAAATTTGGCCCATAAATATACCTGATTAATGAAAACAAAATGATAATCTGATCAAAAATAAGCAACTTACAAGCATTTTAATATCATGCTAGACAGAGAGGCGAAACAGCAAATCGTGACGTCACTTCTCTGTACGCCATATAAATTCTATTCTGACAAGTAAGGCGTGACGTCATTTTTTGTTTTGTGGGAAAGGGACAGAATTGTCTCTACCAAACACTTTAAACGCTTATAAATGAGAACATTAACAACCGATTTAAATTATTTTTTCAATTAACATACTATATTTTCTTAAGTTTTTCATGAAAGCTATTGGTTTCAACTATATAAACATCAGTCATCTATTCTATACACCGTTTTCTCACACAACGACACGACACTGCACGACACAATATGTTTTGCGAACGACTTTTCGGCTATATCGTCGGTGCCGCTGTATCTGACGTTTTGTTACTGTCACGGTATTAGCGGCTGTGGGGATCCTTTCATCCAAATTCGTAACTAAAAGTTCATAATTAGCTACGAAATAAGTATGAACTTACTCCCGATACCGTGCACGACCACGATACGACACTACATTCGGCACTCGTTTAGTATTTTCTTTCACTCGCTCCTTTGTTTTAATTGTGTGTGGGGTGCAGTCGTTTCCTCTCGTGATAAAACGTACCTAGCACGACACGACGTTTTTAGCGTCTCTTCTGTTGTGTGTCATGACTGTAAATCGTGTCGTGCATTGGTTCGTGTGAAAAAGCCCTGACAGCACGTCGACGCGAACCGACGTGACGTTTCCGAGTCATGTACTTAAACCAAAACAGGAACTTGTCACGGCAAAGTTCATCATAACTTTAGAATCTGTCTGTGTCTACTAAACATTTCTGTTTACCTCGCCCTGTAGGCAACAACTTGGATGCTTCTTAATGTATTCTGTGTTTAGAATAAGATTATAATATTAAGAAACACGGCCCAAGTGCTGCACCGCCTGGATGGGAAACTTGTGGAAATATCTCCGTTACTACCTAGTCACTGGCTAATTATAATTGGAGATTAGTTTCTATCGACACGGCACCTTTAGACAATCAAACGAGGATTTACCAAAATATAAAACTGTCAATTAAAACTAAGCTAACTAGAAAAATCTTACAAGTACAAACTTAACCCGGTTTATACCCATTATAGCAACAAGCACGCAAGTGTAATATCTCGCATTATGAGCCTAAAACTGATGTAAAAAGTTCCACTTTACGAGCAAGTGTGATGAAAAAGACATACAAACATAACAAATAGGACAAAAGGCGGCGATTCTTGTGACCATATTATTGTGACGTATTTTGAGAGATCGTTATTGAAATATAATATAAATGTTTGTATTAAGGTCTTATTTAATTATCATCATTTCGATTCAACAATACTTTTTTATTATTATTGTTTTTTTTTGTTTGTTTTTTTTTGGGGGAAGTAAGGTTTTTAAGTGGAGACCACGAACCGGAAAGCGTAGTGTAGGGCCTCCTACTAGGTGGACGAAGACGTCGTGAAAGTCGTGGGTATCCGGAGGAAGCAAATGGTTTATTCCACTTTGTTCAGAGGTGAACAAAGTGGAAATTAAAGCCTCTTAATTTCACCTCGGACTCATTGTACCTAGGTGATATCACCTGGGTGATTTGTTTCAGGCGGCTTGGAGATCACAGAATGTTAGCCGCCGTTAACAGAGAAGACGCTGCTGCCCGTCCTGCGGCGGTTCTGGATGCAGTTTTAGAACATACCCAGATCCGCAAACAAAAGTACAGGAATAATGTTAGATTATATTATCTTTTCGAATTATATAGCAATTTATATGCAGCCGTCATTGGGCAATTGTTGATAAGATTTTTTTCTTATTTGAGTATGAGACCTTGCTATGGCAGGAGTCTATAAAAGCTTAGGATTTCCTATACGCCCTTGTATGAAATAGGCCAAAATGTCACATGTCTTTATCCCCATTGCAATACCCCATTGCAATAGGGCCAAGATGAACACTCGCCGTGAATTACATAGTTTTGTTAATATCAATAAATTAGTTCTGTTAAGGAGCGTATTTTAATGTCTATTGCTTGTCAATTACAGTATTGCTTGTCAGAAGGAAACAATTCTTTATTCTTTTGTTAGTACTTGTGGTGGTACGAAACCCTTGTTGTGCTAGTCGCAAGTACTAAGTACTTGACGGCTTTATTATATAATTTTTTTTCTTTTTTAAACGTCTAATGTGTACAAAATTGATTAAAAGTTAATTTGGCTTTGATTTGTAAGTTTTAATACATGTTTTATGTCGGTGATTAAAGTCCACAAGAATAATAAAAAAAGTCGCCCCTGTTCACCTGGGTGCTGTAATTCCAAGGTGAACAAAAGCCACTAATAATGTCAAAACAAATCACCCAGGTGATATCACCTAGGTGCAATGAGTCCGAGGTGAAATGAAGAGACTTTAATTTCCACTTTTTTCACCTGGGTGAAACCACAATATGAACACACTACAAATGGAATAAACCATGCTAAGGTTTGGCAGGCTATAATAAAGTGTGGCGGTCTAAGTGGGATGCCTTTGTTCAGCAGTAGACGTCTCCGGGCTGATGATGATGTATTTTTGTTTTTTTTATTCGTTTTTAGACCAAGATTTCCTTTACCTCCACCACAATATTGGAGGCCGGATTCAGATCTTTTAGGGTACAACTTTTTGTACAAAACGGACAACTCATGAGATTTTCCATTGACTGGGCGGCAACATCACAGTCGTAGTGATTTGAGCAGCCATCTGACCAGGTTTTCTCTACACCGGCCAACCTATAAATCTTATAGCCGTCGACTCAAGCATAGGCGTGTGATAGAGTTGCAGGTCGTGACTATATTTTGACGAAACTAGCTTTTTCTGAGCCACTTGATTTCAAAAACGTAAAAACATCTTTTGTTTTTAGTGTTTGAGTATAAAGATGCTATAATCATAATATTAAGTGTTATCTTCTAAAATTTCAATATCGCTACTCATACATTTCATTGACAGCACACATGACGAAGATAGTTATATATTTCAAAATTGTATAGCGAGCGATATTTTATCTTAACATGAAATATTGTAGCATGTTCGTCATCTGCTACGCCCTTAATTCTAGATCTTTTTTATGGACGCGTGTGTTTTCTCGGATATATAACAGAAAAATAAAAGGATATTTTAAAATACTTATTCTACTTAAAATATTCTAGAGTAATTTACACGAAGAACATAACTTTGTGGTGCATCACTATTATATATTCTGTGATGAAGGTGCTTAAGCTGATCCTTTCGTCGACGACCTTTGTCACTGGCACATCTACATACAGGAAAAACAAGGTAAAAGTGTAGCGTGTGTGCGCCTCCTGACTCACACAGCGACATGCGACGTTCATTCATAAGGGAAGAACCTGTCCCTTGTCCTCTGAACCCATCCTCTTCGTCTTGGTTTATCTCTGTTCATTCATTACCATCTAGTTTTATATTAGTCGACGGTCCGAGAACACATCGCGCCTCCACTTTTTGTCACATCACTTAATTACCTGAATTTATTTGACGATAAAATAGATCTATATTATCGACACTAGCAAGATAAAAAACTACTTTAAAAAACTACTCATTGTAGCAAATGTAACTTCTTTTATATTTTTTTTTTCTTAGGATGAAAAAATTACTGAATTCATTTTGGGTTTATTTGTTTCCATATTTTTTCTTACTGTTAATGCTTTAAGACATAGAAAAAAATACGTATATTGCAAGGTGGTCTTTGCAAATTGGCAAAAAGAAATCGACTTCGAATTTGTATTCATTAAGGTTTTATTTTTATTTTTATACAGATCCTCGGAAAACATGCTTCACAGTTCACACGTGATAGCTTTCTTCTACATTTGGTAATGCCCTGCACTGCTTCTTTATCAGTGGTTTAGTAGTGGTAGGACTCTATTGCAGAGTCCACCTGGGGAAGTACCACACCTTTGTCAGTTATTCTACCGCCAAGCAGTAGTGTGCAAGCATTACTGTGTTTCAGTTTGAAGGGCAATGTAACCAGATAAATTACTGGGCAAAGAGATATCACATCTAATATCTCAGAGAACGCAGTGCAGTGCGGCGCAGGATTTTGTTCGCAAGTTCACAATTCCGGTGCTGCTACTGTTATGGGGAGGCGTGACGCTTACCACCAGGCTAACGCCTTACTCGTCTCGTCACAACCATTAAAAAAAGCCTTTTGGGTCCCACCACTGGGCACATGCCATTCTTTGTCGAATTCACATAGGTACATATTTTCATTTTCGGATATAATAGGTCTTTACCTATGAAATTGCCGTTCTTCAGTACTGGTCATTACAAATAGAAAAAAAAATGGAATGGCTTTATATTCTGATATCAAATAAATTTTGTCTTAAAAACATGACATTATTTTTACAAACTCAGTCTTTTGTTTATTGATTAGCGTTGTATTTTCATTAGATTTGAACATTTTTCGTCATAATGGATACTTTAAAAATTCGTGTAATTATGGAATATGAGTTCCGTCGTGGCACCAACGCGACATAAACGGCACGTAACATCAAAAACGTTTACGGAGAGAACTGTACAAACGAACGCACAACCCGTTATTGGTTTTCCCGGTTCCGTTATGGAAATGTTGACTTGAAAAATGAAGCTAGTGGTCGTCCGGAGACTTTGGTTAACAATAATGAATTAAAGGCGATTGTGGAAGCTGACGAAACTCAATCTACAGCTGAGCTAGCAGCAGCTTTTGATGTTAGCATCAAAACAATTTTGATCCATTTGCGACAAATAGGCAAGGCAAAAAAACTTGATAGATGGGTGCCCCACTAACTTAACGATCGCCAGCGCAACGTACGCATCGATACCTGCCTCGCGCTGCTGCTACAGACAGTCTCCAAGCTTCAAGAGCTGGGGTTGGAAGCTCTCCCTCATCTGCCTTACTCACCAGACCTTGCACCTACCGACTATTACTTTTTCCAAAATTTTGATAACTTTTAGTGGGTAAAAAATTCAATTCCCGAGAGGCAGTACAAAATGCCTTTGAAGAGTTTGTTGCCTCCCCATCCAGCTAATTTTTACAAGAAGGGCATCAATAAACTGCCAATTCGTTGGCAAAGATGCGTCGATTGCATGGGTGATTACTTTGAATAACAGAAATAAAAAAGTTTAAAAAAATAAGTACTTTCACTTATTCCATACAAAACGGCAATTTCATAGGTAAAGACCTAATATTTACACCGAGAATCTAGTATTCAGTAAATCCATTTATACAGACCGGCATCGTACTTATCTATACCTAACCTCACGAATGTAAAGCGCGTATTCTTCAAACTGTGTTGCCATGACACTAAACTACCTATATTGTTTGCTAATGATCGTTACATAACATCAATCAATTTTGCTGGCTTACGAGAGAGAGAGAGCTAGATCCTCCAAGTGGCTTACTCTCAAAACTTTAACGATAAAGATTTCACTATTTCATTTTTAATGATCAACAATAAGCTAGTTCTATCATATATAGATCGGAACAATGGGTAATAAGGTGCATTTTTCTTTACAATTACATAACATCTTACAAGCTACGGCTACATTTTTGTTACTTACGTTTTAAATTGATATCATTGCGTACATATCTGACAGGACAATAAGAATTTTGATTCATCAAATACAAGTCTTGTAGCATTGCAAGATCATATTGTCGCGGTGTTATGTGCTGACTTTTACTTGCAATCATGTTTGATTAAAAATAAAACAATATTTCACAATTAATTGAGCGTTGCGTAAAAGAATTGCGTTATGATAAAGAATTGAGCTTATTCAAACTCTATGTATAAACACTTCGCTGAATCTTAGACGTTTCATTTTAATTAAATGCACTTTGTTGCGCATATATATAACACGTTTGATATTGTTGCGAAAATATTAGAATATATTGTTTTTATTGTTGTTGTTGGTTGCGAAGATTTACCAAGCTTGAGGCCTTCGGGTGGCACGTTAACTACAACTACTTACTACTCCGACAATAGGGCCCACACAGCCCTTACCGGTCTGTTTCCACTAGTTCTTGGTTCTGTTCATGGTCTAGTCCAACTAGTTCTATCAGTTCCATATAGCTATTCTATTCTATTCTATATAGCTCATCATCTTGTCATAAATATATCCGAGCGCCTGGTCGACGCGTGATCTAAATGCTGGCGTTTATTTGGCCCAAAGCATAAGCATTGCCAATCAGCGTGGCTATGACGCCAGCATGCTGGGTACGCTGCCGACTGGTAGTGGGTTTGAGCATTTGGATTGTCTCTAGACTTTCATCGGTCTGGATATAATCCTTTTTTTTGTGTAGTAGTCTAAGTACTCTTTGTAAGTTTGTAGTTTGTTGTAGTTAATTAAGGCTTAGGTCAGGTAAAAATAATGATACCATTGATAGAACTAGTTGGACTTTTTTGACCAAGTAGTTCCATTACCTACTGTTTTCTGAAGGATGGAACTAACGAGACCATTTCGTCCAATTAGTTATATTGTTAAATAATTATGTGCTTTTTATGTATGTATGTTTCATTACTAGTATTCTAGAATTCCAAATGCTACTATGACGTATAAATAAACAATTGACACAAAACTAAAACTGCACTAAAATATAGTACACCTTGCGTATTCTTTGATTATCAATACGATTCTTAAATAGTTATCACCTACTTGGAAGGAGAAATCCAATAAATAGTCAATAATAAACTCTATTCAAAACAAACTCTTCCCGCCCCCACCCCCTCGCCCGCAGAGCAACCGCTGTCATCACGCGCGCGACGCGCAGCGGCCCGCAGTACTAAGCAGGACGCAGCTGCACGCGCGTCGGGCTCTGTTTTCACTCTTTGAAAAAGGTCACCGGATGTGATCGAAACTATAGTCGGAGTATCCGATTTCATTAAACGTGAGTATCCCCGTATAAATAAAACAAAAAATAGTCAATAATATATTTGCGTTATGTTTATTTTATATAAAAAGCTTGATTGCATAGTACAGCGTAACGTCCAATAACGCAAGTTGTCTTAGTAGCCATAAGTGTAGATTAATATTATTATTGTTTGACTGAGGCCGTTTGGAAAACAGCGTCATCATTTGGGCTTGCTACATTTAAGGGGATATCCCCTTAGACAATCCCCTGCGAAGGAGATTTTTAGACGTTTTGCCCAAAAATCTTCTTAGCATCCATTTGAGTGGTGAAAAGAGATTATTAGACAAAAATCTAGATATTCACTTATGCATTTATTTTATACTAAATTCAAATACAAAACACAAAGTATTTTTACACATACCTACCAAATCAACAACCATGTCTTCGAAAAACTTTCAGTAGTGTAAATTATTGGGTCTTACTGAAAGCAGTGATTGCCAGGAAACCGTCATCATATGGCTGCTGTTTCCTGCTCTATACTTAGTGCAATGTTAATCTAAACATGTCATAACAGCCGTAGAAGGCGTGAATATGACAGTTAAATCAATGGTTAGAATTTACTGTTTTACACGGATTTAGTAAACTGCCTTCGTAACTAAAATTATTATTTAAGCTTGTCATAGTGGCAATCAACTTTGCATTTGTACATTATGTAGAACAAAAGCCAAACACAACGTACAAAAGAAAATCGGAAGAGGTGAAGAACTATTAAACAATTACCTAGGTAGGTACGTTTATTTGATTTTATCTAAAAAAAAATAGGTAAACCTAGCGAATAAGAAATAAGAGTAGGGACAAAATTCGTGCACTTAGTTGATAAAATATGATAAATATTGTATTCTTTTTGACTGAAAATAAATGTTCTGCTTACATACAAATGCAACTATTATTTTAGTATTTCGTTACGATTGTACCTAAACAATATTAGGTAACCCATTTCCTTGTAGGGTATTTTTATAGAATAGAAGTAGATACCTATTACTAGATACAAGTAATATTTGCGCAATGCGCTTAACGCTTAATAAGCGTATTGCTATTAATTCGCGATCTTAAACGGTAATTATGCAACTTTTTAGGAAAGTAAAGGAAAGAGATCGTCTTTCCTGGTCGGGCCTTTGTCAGTGCCGCCATCCTTTTAGTTTTGAAACTTAACGGTCTTAAGTGAGACGACGGCAATAGACTCGATAGGATGATCTTATCCCGTGGTAGTCAGACCAGCCACTGGTTTTGATGCTGCGGGTGGCGATACCTTCCTGGGATAAATGATCGTGATGATGCCTTTGACTAAAAATATAAAACCTCAAATAGCAAAATATGGGCATATTGACATGTTTATATTTGTAGCGTTTGGAGTCAAGATTTTAGGTATGTAGGGCCCGGCTTCCCATGACTTAGAAGGACCAGGATCTCTCCAGGATACACCGATACGCGTCACTATTCCCATCACTCGACACATAGTTTTCAAAATAAATGAAGTCAAAGCCGGAGTATACAGGGTGTTCGTTTGAACACCGTTATCCTTCTAGAATATCATTGTACTCATCATTATGAACTACTTTTAATAAGGGGCCCAACCCTGAAATCACGAAAAAAAAAACAGCTGTTCCATACAAAAAGGTTCACCGATCTTGGACTAAGGTATGGAACAGCTGTTTTATTTTTTCGTGATTTCAGGGTTGGCCCCATAGTAAAAGTTTTTCATAATGATGAGTACAATGATATCGTAGAAGGATAACGGTGTTCAAACTAACACCCGGTATACTTAATCACAGAATCAAAGCGATTTATTTTTATTGATTGTACATATGGACATAATAATAAAATTGTATTCTTATTAATGTTAAAGCTTCGTTGGTGCAAATTCCGCAAAATTCCAAAGCCATATGAATCGAAATAAAATCCTATCGATAGTAAACATCGACCGCGGCCGGTATGTCGACCCAGTGGAAATTTATGCGGGAAGGTGCATTTTTCGAGAGTTGTGTATCCTTTGTTGTGCGTCTGATACATTGGCAAGGCGATTCGCTCAGTTTTAGTTAATTACTGAGCGCAACTAAGCGCCGCCGCGGACGCTGCCTGCGCGGCCTCGCTGGTGGTCACAACACAAAGCGGGTCGATGCCTTCGATAACGAAGCGAGTTTTCAATCTTTGTTTTTTAACGCTTTTAATTAGTTAGGAAAATATTCTCAAATAAAAACTGCCCCGGGCGACCGCCAGCCGCCAGTTCTCGATTTAAGGATTGTCTCTGACCACCGCGAGCCTCGGGCGCACTATAATGGAACGGAATACCTCACTCATTTCGATTAGCTTCTGTATTTCCGATCACATTAATAACGATGTAATTATTCTGAGTAAATCAATAATTATTAACAAGTTACGAATAGTCGCCAGTAAAACATTAACCTGCCCCTGTCTTGTCTTTGGATTTTGCGAAGAAAACATTTCATCGAGACGTATCATTGTCGTGCGAATGCGTGATCAAAGAAAGTTAGTAATAATAAGATTCATTATTGGTTGAGCAAATAGCGAGCTGTGTAGGCGTTTTACTGGATATAGATTTCCATTACTTGATTAAATCAGAACAAACCTATTAGCTGGTGATCGTATCATAGCGAAATTGATTACCATGTCGTATGCATGTACTTTGTACGTATACAACATACCCATAACTAGTTTAACATGACCCTATACGTACGTTCTTATGTACATACTACATTATAAACAACTAAGCTGAGAAAGGAGATAAGGACACTAATTTATTATTTTACTCGTGATTTTCCAGTTTCTAGCATATTCTTAGGAGATATTATCATTAGTTCATCTTAGGAATGTCATCGACATCGGTTTAGCCGTTTTGTCGTGGAAAAGGCAAAATAAATAAAGGGATAAAAGGGATTTTCGCATTCACAATCTTTAAAAAAACTTGTGTGACACTGATCTTAACCTAATAATTGTCAAGTAGAATAAGTACCTATACTAGTTTTAGCTGCGCTTCTACTGCGCCGGCATCGGAGCGAACGGAGCGTACGGATTTGTTGCTTTGTTTTGATTTCTATGGGACTGCGTGCACTGGATCGGCAAATCCGTGAAAGATACTGGTATTTCTACTGATTACGTCACCCGCAGCGAACGCGCCATTCAGATTTCGATAAAGCAGATGCAAAATCCGAATGCAGTGGACGCACTCTATCGGCATTTTAAATGCTGATAGAGTGCGAATGTAAATGAATTGTTTTCTTTGTATTTTATAACTGCCGACACTACGTCCTCTCCGTACGAGCCGATTCCAAGGCCCTTCCATGGACGCGCAGCTAAAGTGCACTATTTATATTTTCAACTGACTTCAAAAAAGGAGGTTCTCAATTCGACTGTATGTTTTTTATATTTTATTTTTGTATGTATGTTTCGCGATTACTCCGCCAATTATGAACTGATTTTGATGTATTTTTTTGTTTGGTAGTTAATACTTCAGAGGTGGTTTCATATAAAGTTTATCGAAATCGGTTCAGTAGTTTGGCTTTTAAATCATAATTACTCGAAAATATGAAGATGTCATCCATATATTCTAAGTTGAAGTCGGTTGTATTTTTTTAAAAAAGGTTATATGAGATAAAAATAACAAATGCAGTAACAACTTTCGCCACAAATTGATCAATAAAGGTAATAATATCTGACCACATCTTAATAACAATGAAACAAGTTATTCAAAGCGGATAATGATAGGTAAGCTAATTATAATTACTACGGCTGAGAGTCAGTTGGATACGTTTCATAATTTGAATACATGCATAATTAATATCACAATAGTACTGTAGTACTACATTCTCAACAGTGCTACAATCAAGTCATAATGAAATCTTAACCAGCCGTTTGTGTCGAAAAAAATACCAAATGATATTCTGGTAACGTTTAATTATGTATATCTTTGTTTTAACACTGTTTCGCTGTATATTAAGTATTCTTTTTACAAAGGAACGTTAGCGTATGCTGGCTAATAACATTGTATTAAATAATAACATATAATTAGTATCTACCTGCTACAAAGATAAAGAAGGGACAACCAAGTTTTTAAAAGCTGTTTACAATCAACTGTAAGTGGATGTACAAACGATCACTAAACACTTATTTAGGGCATATTTTTCAGTTAACATAACTTTTTAACTAGCTTGTAAAAAAGTTAATAAAGTTTGTCTTCGAATTTACTGCTTTATCAAATCATGACGGAAGATTGAAAAAACAGTTCATTTCATCAAAGTTCATCATCATCATCAGCCCGTAGACGTCCACTGCTGAACGAAGGCCTCCCCCTTAGACCGCCACACTGTACGACAACCTGCCATTTGCATCCACCGGTTGCCCGCGGCTTTTACAATGTCGTCGGTCCACCTAGTGGGAGGCCTTCCTACGCTGCGTCATCCGGTTCGCGGTCGCCACTCAAGAACCTTTCTTCCCCATCGGTTGTCAGTTCTGAGCGATGTGGCCTGCCCACTTCAACTTGCAAACCTTGCGGTGACTTTGGTTCTTTGGCGAATATCCTCGTTCCGGATATTATCGCGCAAAGTAACTCCGAGCATAGCTCTCTCCATTGCCCGTTGCGTGACTCTGAGTTTCTCCAAAAGGCCTTCAAAGTTAGTAATATTATAATAATAAATTCAAGTAGAGCTTAGCTTGTCTCTAGACTTTTATCGGTCTGGATACAATCCTTTTGTTGTATTTTTGTGTTGTAGGCTAAGTAGTCTTTGTCGTTTGTTGTAGTTAAATAAAAGCTTAACGAGGTAAAATATAAATAATCAATGGCTTTAAAACTTGGTCTATAGCTTCATCAGTCTATAGTTTTTAGCGATAATACCACCTTTGCGTCCATCTACACATGGTGTATTCTTCTTGTAATGTTTTTTCTGTGTCAATACTTAAAAAATAAATTTTACAAATAAATTTACGGTTATTTTAAAGGAATTTCATGCTTTTTAGGCAAAAAGTATACATTCATTATTTTATTTCAACATTGTTATTAGAAATATAGTAGAGAACTAACCGGGACTGACAATTTAACGTGTCATCCGAATTTCGATAGCGTTGTAAATACAACTCAATAAACTAGCAATCCATGGGATAGAGACCTTTCGTAAGCACATTGACACAGCAGGGCTGGCAATAAATCAGATTAAAAAAACATATTTTTTTAACTTAACACGTTAACGCGATAAAATATTTTTTCAATGAAAACTGGTTGTCTAAATCAGTTGCCGTCACAGCCGAAGCAAATTTTTTGGATGTAAGCACTCGTAGGTACTATATATTAGTATGGTCAATATAGAATGTTGCTGAAGATCAAGTCTTGTAGTAGTTACCGTATATCTGACTAGTTATTATGTTCGAGTTGTGAGCTCGATTGTACTGCGGACGTTGTGCTCGTTACCACGTTATCAAGGGCCCGCGCTGCGATGCTTATCTCGACAGGCACGTATGTGACCACCTCTCGGATACCTCGTCATCGACACCTCACTACAATAAATTGACCTTGTTAACCCCCTTTGTGCAGCGTTAGGTTTACTTTTGAGCGTTGTGAGCGAACACAACGTCATTGTGGCAGGTGCGATGGAAAACGATAGAATCTATTTATGTATTTCTAAATCCCCTAACTTAGGTAAGTGATGGGAATATGAAATTAACGACGAGTTTTATTGCATTAAAATAATTATTGATTATCTTTACAAAAAAGATCAGAGAGTATAGAAGTCTGCTATCTTCCCGCGCCAAGATGGTTAATGGATAGACTGTAAGATAAAAAATATATCTGCTGATCTGCTAAAATATTAACTAATGGACACTGTATATTAGGATGATGGTATGATACACTTACTTAAACTATTATACGTCATTATTTTTGAGAAGTAAGGAAAAAAACCAGAACACAGCAGTAAGTAAGTTCGTATAGGCTGAGTGGCCAGCCCTAGTGTCAGAGTTCATTACAGCAGTTAGAAAACAATATTATAAACTTTAATGACAAGGATGATTTCTCACGTATCCATATAAAATACTTAATTATTAGTTATTTTCAACCGACTTTAGAAGGAAGAAAGAACTTAATTCTACTCAACATAAACTTAATTCAACTTAATTCGTATTTTTTCATATAATGTAGATAAACTAGATTGTAGCTTTGGGAGGTATCTCCCTCTCATCATAATCCACTGGTAAAGAAAGGTTTCTCTCGAAGCACTTTAGCACCAATTTTTGGTTTTTTACTTCCAGCCACTGTCGATTGTATTTTTTTATCGATATGAAAATATTAACTTCGAATTTAGATACGTTCTTACCATTTATATATTTTTTTTTTAATTATCATACAGGTATTATTTGTGATTGAATAATACTAAGTTTAAGCATCTAATAATTATAATATTCTATTACGTCATCGTCATCTTTTGTAATGCTCAGCTCACAAATCTAGCGTAATATTGTTAAGTACATAGGTAGTATTGACAGTACTGTTTATATATCGATAACATTTCTCAATAAATGTAACATATTTCACTAATCGATTTATAACTAGTTGTATTGCGTGTATTGCAGGAGTTGTCAGGCCAAATCGATATTTTATCAAGTCGTGCTCGGCTTCGTGTCGATTGTAGAGTTGCTCGGTAAAGTAACAGTTTGCCACGACATCATAGAAAAAGATATCATTGATGCGTTTATTTGACAAAATAACATCACTAATATTATCTTTGGTCATCATCATTATTATGATGACAATAATGATGATAACTGAATAGAACATTTTTATTTATATTACAAAAAAAATATTATAAATATATTATTTCTTATACCAATTATGTTTGTAACCAAAATGGTTTTTTTAAATATATATATTGTTTCGATTTATAATACAAAATCAAATATTTTTTTTATTATCAAGGAGTTTTTTGACCCACACCAGTCATCTCGTTATATCATGTAGCAATATTATTATGTATTTATTTGGTATTATATTAATATATTTTTAATGGTTTATTAATGTAATAAATGTATAATATTATTTATTAATTTATTGCCGATGCACACATTACACAAAATTTGAAAAACTAGAGCACGGTACATAGACCCTGTTGGGCGCTGGAATTAATTAGCAGAGAAACATTTTTAGCTTTAGACTAGGTTCTAGGTATGCATAAAACAAATATCTAACAATAATCACAATAAGTACAATACCTAATTGTTTTAACCTTTGATTATATACCTGTCTAGATACCGAATAGGCCGAACGAAAACGGCCAAAAATATTTACTATGGTTGGTAGATATGCTTTTCCACTACGTCAGTGTCACTTGAATCACTACGCGTTGCTGTGTTCATTGACAGTTATTGACATTCTCAACTTGGGCTTTTTTTTGCGTCTCTTATGTTGACATTTCTCCATCTAGACAGGTATATAATCAAAGGTTCTTTTTTTTTATATATAATTAATAGATATCTACTTAAGCTTAATACATATTTTACATTAATACAGAGTTACTTAAAAAATCATAATATATCTACATTTTTAAGACATATAGACTGTAATATCGCTTCGTGAACACACATAAAAACTCGCAAATCTAACACTTAGATCAGATATTCAAATTACCAATACCTAATAATATAGTATTATATTATCTGTGCCAATAACATAACCGTCAAACAACGTCAGAAGGATTTGGTTTAATCTATACGGGACTACTTATATTTGATTGAGTCGGATGCTCTGACCATATTTCGATCACATCCGGTGACCTCACACAGACAGTATAAAAAGTATCGAGGTGTGAAAACAGAGCTCCACACTCGCGCGTCAGAGGCCTTCGAGCGGCTCATTAAGAGGAAATTCGGTGAACGATTCTCCATACATATGTATTCCCCTATTTTCTTCCTGAATAGAGAATATACCTAAATACCTCTAGAGCAATATTTTTTATTAAGTCTATATTAGACTTTTCTTAGACGTGTAACTTCCTTTTTTTTAACAAGACTCATTAAAAAAATGTACGCTTTAAATATCTTTAAAGTATTTTTTTCTTTACCAAGTAGTTGCTGAAAAAAGGAAATGACAGAGACAGGTCTACACTCTTCAGTAGATTTATAAAAAAAAAATGCTTTAGAGTCTAGACGCATAATCCAGGAAGAAAATAGGGGAATACGTTTGTATGGAGAAGCTCTCACCGAATTCCCTCTTAACTCTGACACTAGATCTGGGTAGTCGGCCTGTGCGAAATTACTTTACTTATTAATAAAATGTCGGTCTGGATGCGAATTGAACGTGTATTGAAAAATGAGCTACCACGTAGCCATCCATACCTTTTGTCAATTTGTGAAGACATACAAAATACTGAATAGTGTGTTTGTCGCGGCCAAATTACAGATTGTATTTTAGCCGTATTACATAAAGGCTAGCCATTTTAAAAAACAGCACCGTTTTATAAAGCGGCGCATTAAAATTTAGCCAAATTGTATTACGGCTGAAAGTAAGGTGGCCGCATTGTATGCGTGCTTCGCGTTCTACGACACGGCTAGCCATAATGTAATTGAGCCAAAGAAAGAAGAGTAAAATATTACCAAAGCTGCGGATCATGAGCCATGATCCGCCGCTTTGGCATGATTCATGATTCTTTAGTTACAATTTTGGATACTCGCGGCGGTTTGGCGCTTTGATAACTTAAGTATGACCTTTTTGGTTAAAACATTTGTTTGCATGCTACTTAAATACCAAGTGTTCATTTATGTCATAATCTTTTATTTTTTATTATATACACACTATTAGCCAAATTGTATTACGGCTGAAAGTAAGGTGGCCGCATTGTATGCGTGCTTCGCGTTCTACAACACGACTAGCCATAATGTAATTGAGTCAAAGAAAGAAGGGTAAAAGATTACCCATCATGCGGCGGATCATGACCCATGATCCGCCTGGCATGATTCATGATTCTTTAGTTACAATTTTGGATAATCGCGGCGGTTTGGCGCTTTGATAACTTAAGTATGACTTTTTGCTTAAAACATTTGTTTGCATGCTACTTAAATACCAAGTGTTCATTTATGTCATAATATTTTATTTTTTACTATATACACACTATGTTTAGCTTTAACAATTTTGCATTGAAGGCATCTTGATTGCAATGTGGATAAACATAGGCCGCCTTATCGTAGAACGTATCGCAATGAAAATCCAGCTGAACGTTGATCCACCGTTTTACAAAACGGCCCTGTTTTTTAAAATGGATAGCCATTATGTAAAACGGCAAATTCTACAATTGGGCTGCGACATGTGCATTGTTGACAAGTTTTCGTCTAACGTATCCACGTCGCGAGCGATTAATTTAAACCGGCCAAGCTGCCGGGAGCTTCTTATGAATAAATTATACGAAGCAGGTGGAATGACCTGACACAAAATGTTTTGATGGAATTGTTTTAATTGGACGTTATCAGCTTGAACTATCGCACCGATATTAATTTTGAAAATATGAATTTGTTGGCCGACGATTCACACCGTCACTCGCATCTAATTATTGCTTTCTTATTCATGAACGATGTGAAAAACAAATACTTACATACATATAAATAGACAATTAAGTCGGTATCTATACAATTGTCGGATTAAAAGCTGAATTAGACTAATTGTTTTAATAGCGCAAAACTAAAGATTGATCAGATAATTATAACATCACTATTCGACCAGGTAGCGTCGTGATACAGATATTAAAGATTTATATTTTAACCAGATTGTTTTATTAATGGCTCGGGACTGCCTTGGTGCATAAGCTTATCGCCTTTCGAAGGCAAGCCTAAACTCAGGAGTGGATTATTAAAAGGCCGGTTACCTATTAAACCTGTCACACACGATGAAGATGCTAGAATAATTAATGTTATCTTTGAACATATTTCAATATCGCTACTCATACAAAACGAATGACTAACAAGTGACGAAGATAATATAATTCTTAATGCTTTAGTTGGTAGCTTGAAACAGGTTCGGAAATTAGGCATCTAAGGCAGAGACTTCTGTAGCTTAATTGGCAACGCAGTTGGGACGGAAACCCATAGAGACAGCTCGTATGCAGGTTTGAGTCCTGCCGGAGGTCATAATTTTTCTTCCTGTTTAAGCTTTAAAAACATAATATAATTATATTTCAAAATTGTATGACGATCGTTATTTCATCATAACATGAAATATTATAGCAACTTCGTCGCCTGTGACAGCTTTTATACTAAAGTTATATAGCTCAGTTGGTAGCATGTATGCCCTCAGAGCTGTAGGGCGTGGGTTCGATCCCCACCCAGGACAAACATTTATGTGACGAAAATAGATGTTTGTTCTGTGTCTGGGTGTAGTATGTTTAATAAGTGTGAATTAAAAAAATATATGTATATAAGTATTCTATCAGCTATCTGGTTTCCATTGTACAAGTTTTGAATATTTTGGGGCTAGATGGCATTGTGTGAAACATTTCCACCGGTACCTATTTTCATTTATTTATTTATGATTGTTAAATTAAAAAGAAAGTAAACTCGTGTGGCTGAGTGACCAACCACAATGTCATCGCTTTGGTGATGAAGAGAGTCAACCCTTAACGGCCTTACTTAAAAACCCTTTTCAACCGTTAGTCACTGCTTAAGATGCTCTGCCATCTTCTCTCTGACGTGAAGTTGCACGTGCTAGAAAAGGACAGAGAAGTTTAAGCAGTTTAAGCAGTGACTAAGAGAATCGAGATTATTTTAGGTAAGGCCGTATGTTTCGAGATATAGAGCAATTAAGTAGAGCGATTATACAAAAAAATATGTCAATAAATTCCAAACCGTAAGTTACATTTTAATAAGATTGGTGTCCCATTAGCAAAATATGCGTCTTGTTTATTAGTTAAAATAAAAAAGTTAAAGTTAAAGTTAAAAAGTATAGAGGCTACAAAAACGTATAAATGGGAAAAGTGCAGCAACGTAGGTCGATGATTAGATATCTCTCAAGATTAATAATAGTTTAAACTATCGCCTCTAGACTTTCATCGGTCTGGATACAATTCATGTGATTTTGTGTACGTCTTATGCATAAAACACTAAAATTTATATTAAACCTATTTTAGTTAATAATTGTTTTGTCTTCTTTTTTAAACTCAATTCGTAATTCTAAAGAAATTGACAGTTTGTTCGTATTTTGTTAATTGTCTTGTGTAGAAAAAGTGTTTTTTTTCCATTAATAAAATCTTGTCTATTGTCTATTGTTTTTTACAAAACATTTTTTTTATTAAAATAAGTTTAAAAGAGGTTTTAGTGTTTTATGAATAAGATGTTAAGTAGTTAGATACTATGAGAGAGAACTAGATCCTTTAAGGATACTATATAGTTTGTTGTGGTAGAAATTTCATAAAACGCCATCTAATCTCAAACTAAGCAAAGCTGGTACTATGGCAACTAAATAGTCGATATAGTATTTATATATATTTTTTTAAATACATTTTTAATATACTTGCAAAACCCAAACACGGCGTTTCCCTTTTTTAGCCTTTTACTGAGTAAGAGCTCTGGGGTGGGCCACAGATTTTTCCAGTGCTGGCAGTTGGCATACTTCGAAGTAAGTATGTGTTTAAAGTGAGATCAATTGAAAAGTACACAAGATTTTTAATAGCCAGACCCGAATTTAAGTGACTAAATAAATAAATACTAATTCACGCAATTCATCAGTTTGTTTCAAGCATACGATAACTGTTTAACTAATTAGTTCAAATATGGTGACAGCACTGCTTGCGTGTTGTTTCAATAGTTGAAGAAATTGTTTTTCGCTATAAATATATCTCTTAAAAAATAAATAATTGATGTATGTTTTCTAAAGGGGACGGAATTTCTATATGACATTCAAACAATTCTGTTCTATTTTTAATTCAATGATGTAGGCACATAATATTATTATGTTCAACGCTGTCGTCCAATTTAGAAAGTTTGAAACGTCGAGTAAGTACATACGACATAAAAACGGAGAAAAAAAATAGACTCCACCTGCTTACGTAATTAACACGCGATAAAGACAGTATTAAAATGTTTTTTTTTTTAAGGAAACTAAAGGTGGATTGTACTATTACCGATACCGTTAAAACCTTTCGTCAACAGATAAGTTTGGGGAATAAATACAGTTATTAAATCAAAGTTGCTATCTCAAACAGCGCTCTATTTATAGGAAATATGCATGTATTTCAATTATTAAAAATAATAGGCTAAATGGATAGTTTAACTGAATCTGATGCTTAAGTCGAAAAAATAATTGAAATCGGCTGGTAAAGTTCTGAAATATCAGCGTTCAAAGTATTTGGGACGGAGTCATCTGTCCCTTTCTAACAAAACACGTGCATAGTATAGAATTTGTTTGGAATCGGGACCTTTGACGTCATAAACCTAGTATAGTGCCCTCCCTTTCTAAAATGACACTAAAATGTTTATAAATTCGTTATTTGTGCACATATTAAAATTTTACTTTCGATGATTTGTTTTGTTGCCGGACAGCTTTTTTGTAAGTCAATAAAAAACGCATGCATATTCCCTATTGTACAGGTAGGCACGTGATTGCGTAGCATCTCGTCTTTGATTCATAAAATTGATTGTGGCCTCAAATGGGGATTTACACGGCAATTTTTTTCTACTAGGTGGCGCATCGACGATGCGGCCATAGTCAACTGTCAATCTTATACGTTTAGTTTTCTACAATTTAATGATTTTACTCTTATTAGACTCGGATCGGACTTGGGACCTGGCTATGTCCTAAAATTGCAGCCAGAACCACCGGAGGACGAGCAGCAGCGTCCTCTCCGTTAACGGTGGTGAACATTCTGCGATCCCAAGCCACCTGCCAAGCGTGGGGATTTATTTATTTTATTTTATTTTACATTTTTAGGAAAACTAACAGCCTAAATAAATGAATGTTAACACTTGGTTCTATGACTGGGCTAATTATAAGTTTCCGCCAATAGAATAGTAAATTAAAGATTAAATAAATCATAAACTGCGTAGCAACAGTATGTAGTAAGTATACATAAACAACGGAACTGGAAGAGTATAATATTATGAGTCAAAAAATAATTTAAATTTGTGAATGAAAAAATTCGGAAGCTAAATGAGAGCGTATAACATTTACGCTATCGTTAAATACGTCTATATTATTATTTAATAAGTATTTGTTAACAAATGAAGAGGTCCTGTGAAGGAAGGTACTTTTTTTGTAATTTGTCTTGGCTATAGATACGTAGAAAAGGGGGGTACGTCTGGATCGTATTGATGGAGTAGAAAATGATATTTTACTAAGAAGTTCAGGGTTGTCTACCTTTGCATTTAAAATATTAACAAAATATGTTACATCAGCTATAGTTCGTCTTCTCTCGAGTGGAAGCAGGTGATGACGTTTGCATCTTTGATGATATTCATCGTTATAAGTTCTTGAGCGGAATTGTAACAATCTGAGGAATTTACGTTGAACTCGTTCTATACGTGAGATATTGCATTTATAATACGGATTCCATACCTGCGAACAGTACTCAAGAATACTGCGGACGTAGGCACAATACAAGATCTTAAGTGTTTTTATATTGTTGAACGAAGTGGACACACGCATGATGAAGCCAAGGGCTTGTGTCGCTTTTTTTACGATATTGTCAATGTGTTGATTATACGTGAGCTTAGAGTCTTGTAGAATGCCCAGGTCTCTTATTTCATACACTCGATTGAGTTTAATGCCTTTCAAGTAACAGGTAGATTCGACGGTATTCACTTTTCGTGCGAATGACAGTACATAACATTTGTTGACATTTAGATCTAACTTATTATAATAGCAGTAATCAGTAAATCTGGAAAGATCTTCTTGGAGGTTGGCTGAATCTGTAGGATCACTAATTGACTTAAGAATTTTCATGTCATCAGCAAATAGATAGAATTTAGAATGTAAGAAGCATGAGTATATGTCATTAATGAAAATTATAAAAAGCAGAGGGCCTAACAGTGACCCTTGGGGAACTCCAGAAGGTATATTAGTCCAGGAAGATCTATACCCATTAAGTACAACAGCTTGAGATCGACGTTCAATGTAAGAAGAGTACCATCTGAAAAGATTACCGTGAATACCGGCTGCCTGAAGCTTCAAAAGGAGTAGAGCGTGATCAATTTTATCGAACGCTTTACTGTAGTCGGTAAAAATACTATCGACTTGCTTACCCTCACTCATCCGGTTTATTATATATTCATTGGTTAAAATCAAATTTGAATTTGTTGATCGTCCTCTTAGAAAGCCATGCTGCTCTGCGAGAAATGTAGTCTTAAGAGCTTCATAAGTTTGAGTATAAACGAACCTTTCGAGTAATTTGGCAAAAATGCAAAGTTTTGAGATAGGACGAAAGTTCTTGATCTCAGACTTTGGTCCTTTCTTATGAATTGGTGACACTAATGCCAATTTCCATATTCGTGGAACTAACCCTTCCTGAATTGACCTAGTAAATATAATGCTAAGAGGTAAAGTTAGACTACGGGAACACTTAACGATAAAAAGGGGTGGTATGTCATCTGCGCCAGCAGATTTATTAATGTCCAATGTTTTTAATTGTTTTTCTAGAACTTCTAATGAAATATGAATTGTACTAATACTCACGGGGCTAAGTGGATGAGAATCATGACCAACGGGAAATTGCTGCCCAGAAGGGGGGGTAGAAGTTGCTGAACTAATTGGGGATGGCTGGAGGAAAGTGGACTGAAAAAACTTAGAAAATAAATCACAGATATTTTCACCAGAGCTGGCAGAATCGGCTCCGTACGTCATGGTAGAAGGAAAAGAATAACTTTTTCTTTTACCTTTGACGTAAGACCAAAAAGCTTTTGGAGAAGACGCAATAGACGTTTCGACTTTGTAAATATAAGAAGTGTAACACTCTTTCTCGTACACTTTAGCTCGATCACGCAGTAACGCAAAGGATTCATAATCTGACCTATTACCATAACGCCTGTATTTACGAATATATTTGAATTTCTCAGCCAAAATATTTTTGAGGCGTGCGTTAAACCAAGGTGGACACTTATTGCTTACTGAAATAACCTTTTTACGGATAAACTGATCGCGTAAATCATACAACATTTTATAGAATGTATCAAGGGCCTCGTCGATTGAAATGCCGTGTAGACTCTGATGCCAGTTAACAGCATCAAGTATCTCACATATGCTGTTATAGTCCCCCGGTGTTGCCATAATCCCTGCTGTTATAGGGATTATGGCAACACCGCCCTATTAAGGAGGAGGTCTTCGTCCAGCAGTGGACGTTTTCTAGCTGATGGGTGAGACTCGGATTACCAAGGAAAATCTGCAAATACTGGTTTGTACAGCAATCTGCCTTGCTAATTAAAGCTCTGTCCAACATAAAATGTAAGCAACTATCTATCTATCTATCTATCGCTGCGTGAAAAAAAAAATGTCCTGCGATATTTATTTATTTATTTATCTAACCTACAAATCTATTTTCAGGCAGTCAAGCCAGTAGCCCAGTAGTATTTTGCCATCGACTAGATTGTCGACAACCTGCTCATCAAGAGCAGATATTTATATGCAACGATTAACAAGAAGCTTGATTTTGCCACATCCAGACCGCCCTGGCCTGGCCTGGCACCATCTACGAAAAGTTTGCTTGTAGAATCTCATTGTATGTAGGTACTTTCCATAGAGATGAACACTGAGATATGAGACATAATTCGACCGAACTTTATTAGTGAGTCCGAACAAGTTTATTTTCCTCTTGTGAATAATATGGTGTGCATTTTACTAGTAATTGTAATTTGGAATATATTAAATTATCAAATTAATATTCTAAAACAAGGCAAACTCAAGAAAAGTGGTATGGATTATATTTGAAGCTTTTATAGAATTTTAGAATGAGTTGATCATGAAGTTACGTGACGTGAGTTAGTAACGTTTTGTAAAAGTACACCAAAGCTTGGCTGGTTCACTGCTATCTTGGAAAGCGATTTTTTAATATTTTTTTAGGGAGACTAATCTTGTATCATCATCAGCCAAATAACGTCCACTGTTGGGCGAAGGCCTCCCCCTTAATAGGGAGGGGTTTGCCATAATCCCTACGCTTTGCAGGCGCAGAATGCTCACCATAATAAAAAAAATATTAAAAAATCGCTTTCAAAGATAGCAGTGAACCAGCCAAGCTTTGGTGTACTTTTACAAAACGTTACTACATGAATCGTAAAAAAGCGACATTTTAGTAGCTAGTTTTGTAATTATAGCAAAGTGTTAGATTATCGTAAAGATGAGATAAGGTGCTTATTGCTTACCGAAAAGAGAAACTAACAACGGAATTTAATAAGAAAAAAATATCTGAACACATTCTAAGTCTTAAAACTTAGATTATCAAGCATCTGTCGGGATTTCTCTGTTGTCTTAAATGCAAATTAAGAAAGTTATATAAATACATTATTTATTATTCACCTAGAAATCACACAATAAAAATAACCCACATAATAGTACATTATGATACAAGTGTGCTATGTTAGTCATTACACTAGAGGCGGTATTATACGCGCGAGCCGCAGGCGAGCGCTATAAGGAAGCCGAGAGTGTATTGAAACATAGCACAAGAGTTTCATACGACTGTTTTCGTCACACTTGCGAGGAAAAAAAGATTTTTTTTTGATAATTATCAACCACACAGCGAAAACGTCAACAAACATTTGCGGAAAATGGCGCCCAAATCAGTAATGCGCGCGCAGGTTGACATTTACTTCAGCGGCATAAGAACTCTTTGTTGGTATTACAAAAAAACTGTAATTATTACCCGGCTATATTAATTACGTCTAATTGCAGTCACGTACAAACTTGACTTTACCGGGTTATACCTATTATAGCACCATGTGCCGTAATGTAAAGTAAAAATCACACGTGCGTAATAGCTTGGATTATGAGCCTAAAACCGATGCAATAAGATCCACTTTACGAGCAAGTGTGATGAAAAATAAGTTATGCAAAACCCATTCTGCATTTTACCAAAAAGTTTATACAGCGTTCAAAACCCCAACCTTGTATTTTTACAAACCCGTAAAATTACATTTGTACAAAAACAAACCGTGAGCAAGCAAAAGTATTATATTAGCGCGGCAGATTGAACACGAAATTCGATACTTTGGTATACGCAATTTTTATCGACCGGCCGCAAAATGAGATGAACGCGATAACAATGGCAGCTGCGGCGAGCCAAGCACACCGATCATCCAGAAAACAAAATACCACGTTACATTAAACATTGTTGTCGATAATATGAACAATTTGTTAAAAAAAAAACAAAAAAAAACATATTAATCGACTATCAATTTCTAGTTATTAATTATTATTAATTATTGTTCACTTATTTTTAATTAATAATAATTATTCATTAATATTTAATTATTATTAATTATTCATCATCATCAGCCCGGAGACGTCCACTGCTGAACGAAGGCCTCCCCCTTAGACTGCCACACTGTACGACAACCTGCCATTTGCATCCACCGGTTGCCCGCGGCTTTTACAATGTCGTCGGTCCACCTAGTGGGAGGCCTTCCTACGCTGCGTCTTCCGGTTCGCGGTCGCCACTCAAGAACCTTTCTTCCCCATCGGTTGTCAGTTCTTCGAGCGATGTGGCCTGCCCATTGCCACTTCAACTTGCAATCCTTGCGAGCTATGTCGGTTACTTTGGTTCTTTCTGGTTATACACGTATTAATTATTATTATAATTAATTATTTATTAATTTCTAGTTATTATTTTTAATTATTATCTATCAATTTCTAGTTTTGTCCGGGAAGAGAGTGGGGGAATAGGTTTGTATGGAGAGTCGCAGTACTTAATATAATTTATAGCTTTTCTAATATACCTACTCGTAAAATACTGATTGGTTTTTAAAGCAATTTGTGCAGGAAAGTAAGTCCGTACAGGCTTTAATGTTAGAGTTAATGTGCCACCCAAAAGCATCCGACGTGGCTTGACGGGTATTGATCATAAAGGATTTTTACTCCAAAACCGTATGTTTTCAGTTCTTGAATTTTTAAAGCCATTATACTCGTTGCGATAATGCTTGTGTTTACTTTATTGAATCTTATAAATTCAAACCAAACCGCGAAGATATCTATGTGTAGCCACCACACTACACACATCTGATGATGTTTGCATACAAATTACAAACTGTGATAAGGTTCCAATGTTATGAAAATAATAACGTATCAGTCAGAAAAATTAAGTGCAAGCGAAATTTCACTTGCCAAAATGAACCAAAAACAGCCCAAGACCAAAAAAAAAATCGAGTGAAATGCACAAAAATTTTGCTTGTATCATTTTACCATAATTATGTCACGTTTTAGCTACTTGTAATTTTACTGTTGTTTGCAAGTATAATTTGCTTTCCTGCATGAATAATTTACTCTTGCTTTCCTTTAGACCATCGCTACTGCTTTATAATGAACAATATTCTAGATAGAGGCTAAACAATTATTGGACGTAATCACATTAACATAGTCATCAAACAAATTCAGTGTGGTAATTGTAATAAATTCACTAACAACATGATTGAATAATCTTAGGATAAACTATAGTAATTCAAATTATTTTAATCTACGTACTTCATGTTTGATTTTTCTGCAGTCTGTACAGAAAAGACCGGTGTGGCAGGTTTACAGTAGTTGAAAATTATGGCGAATTAACTATATAAAAATGGGAATGTGACGAGTTCACACATATTTTTTATGTGTGGCGAATTATCTTTGAGTTAACAATGAGCCATTTATATTCAGTCTAAATTAGAATTAAAAAAACTAGTGTCATACGAATGGATAAACAGCCGATTGACAGCAATAGAGTTCAGTTTTGGATACGGACCCTATAACAACGGAGCTGAGCGGCGTAGAAGATATCTATTAAATGTAAATCAATGGATAGATGTAGTTTGACGATGATGATTAGTAGTTCATCAAGTGCCAGAGAACGAGGCACGCATTAATTAGACTCTCCGGAAGTTCGTCGCGTGCTTCATCGCCGATAGCCCATTGAATTATTTATACTTTTAATATTGTAATTATAATACACCAGCGGTTGTTCTTTATTATAATTTATGTTATTATATTAAATGTTATAATAACGCTTACCAAGGAAAGGTTATACTCGTATGTTGATAAGGAGATAACGTCCTGTCGGTGCTTAATGAGCGTTTTCATATGATGCCGATCGCAGCGTCGCTCCCGAATGCAAATTTCTCGCTTGGCAACTTGTTGTTCTTTATGTTATTGTAAGTGCGAATAAATTCTTTTACAATTTGTAGTCGTTTGTCGCATTTGACGATCTCGTTTCGATACTAAATGTAATAAATGACCTGATGACGGTTGTGAATCGTTAATTATTTTTGTTCATTGTCTTCATGTAAAGTAAGTATATTAAAAATGGTTCTCACGTTTTAATTTAGTGATGCCAAGTGTGAGATACTTTTGTAAAGACAAAAAAACTCTTTTTATGTGATTTAAATTTAAGGAAGTGCAAAAACATACCAAATGCTTGTATACTTATTCTTTACTAAGTAGACTTTTTTTTAGACCAAGTGAAACAACTACTGCTAGAAAATACGCTGTAATAGTGTAAAGCATACTTTAAAAATGACTAGACTTTAGACAATAATTTTTAAGGTTTTTTTTCGTTATACTTTTTAACGTAATAAACGGACATCTTGTAAACTGCACTATTAATTATTATTACTCTAACCTACCTAGTGGTTGTACCTTATTTTCTTAATATAAAAATTTATGAATTTTTATAAAATAAAAACAACCCTACAATTCATATCTTATGATATTCATTTAATACTTTGCATGTACGTATTTGTTCGTCATCAGCCATAAAACGTCCACCACTGGACGAAGGCCTCCCCCTTAATAGAGGGGTGTTGCCATAATCCCCACGCTTGGCAGGAGGCTTGGGGATCGCATAATGCTCACCACCGTTAACCAAAAAGACGCTGCTGCCCGTCCTCCAGTGGGTCTGGTTGCAGTTTAAAGACATACCCTGGTACGTATTCATGTTTGGTTAATCACGCCTAAAATTTGTATTAAAACCTAGTCGTACTTTTTAATTTAGAGTAAACTACTATTTCAATCTATCTATTCCTAGCTGTACTTATTACGACGTATGTATGTGATTAAAAATAGCTTCTGCTTGATCCCGTAGGTATCAGTACTCAACAACGAATGTTTACCTATGATGTTTATGAAATGTATTCGGGCGCTGCATGGTCTAACCGCATGCGGCAGCTGCCTTGAAGTGTAGAATTTCATTAAAATTACCGGTTCTTGAGTAAAATAATGCGGGTAGAGGAACGGTTGGCGAATGGGCACACGTGTCCAAGGAAGTACTTACTTCCTAAGGCCACCTGACCGCCACGACGGTGGACGTTCTCACGTGAACAGTAAAATGTTCTAATGCGTTAAACATAATGGGGAAACCAGTAACAGCACTTAACATTGCATGATAGAGTGGTTCACGTCAGCGTCGAATATTTTAAACACTCTGGTGAAGCCTTCTCTTGCGTTTAAAATATAAATGGTAACCATGACTGTAGTCTATTCAAGTTTAATCATATACATCACGTCAAAAATACATTTTTCGTTCCAAATAATCACATCACATAATATCAACAGCCGGAAGACGTCCACTGCTGGACGAAGGCCTCTCCCTTAAAGGGAGGTGTTGCCATAATCCCCACGCTTCGGGGATCGCAGAATGGTTACCACCGTTAACTGAGAGGACGCTGCAGCCCGTCTTGCGGTGATTCTGGATGCAGTTTTAGGACATACCCAGGTCACAATAACAGGTCCAAATAATAATAATCTAAAAAAATAGTCACCTTTAATCGAATAACCCGCCCCTCACTGTTTCTGGCGCAAAGGTGCCCAAAATACTGGCAGCATTACCACGATGAAAGGCAATGGCTATCCTTTGCACCAGAAACGAAATAAATTATATAATATATAAGTATAAGTACATATACGAATAGATAGTATCACACTCACATACTAATATTAAAAATGCGAATGTTTGTCGGTACGTGTGCGTATATTTGTTATCTCGTTCATTCAGACGCCGAAGCAGCTGAACGGATTTTGAAGCACGGAATGGAGATAGCTTATTCCCCAAAATAATAGGCCACTTCAACTTCTACAACAAGTACAACTACAAGTTCTGTTAAAATGTTTACTGACTTTTCAATAGCAATTTCATTTCTTTATTTTTTTAAATTGGCTTGAGTTGACCACGTGCTGCCTGATGTGCGGTCTTAGATGGAGCACGTTTACTTAGAAGGAACCTGTTTACTCTAGACTTGAAGACACCCGTAGTTTAAGGAAACAGATTGTAGCAGCAGAGAGTTATCTATCAACGCTTTGTAAAAAATGGGGAATTTCCATGCAGGGTCGGGCTTTGCAGCCAAGACTTGCCAGTGTTAGTGCCTATCAGCTTCTAACCTCGCCTAATCGACTCCAATGTCTCATCTTGGTACTTGGCAGAACCATCCCTTATATAGGTGAGTACTGTACACCATAAAAGACCGAACGAATAATTGATGTTATGTGAAACTAGATGTTTTAAGCCTAAGCAAGCTTTGTAAAATCTCCACCCAAAACCTTCAGGTACAGTTTAACAATAAGTTGTTTTCAGAGTTACATAGCAAACTAATAAACTATTTTAGTTTCGCTATGCCTATGTGTATATATATATATATATATATATATATATACACAGGGTGTTAGTTTGAACACCTATATATATATATATATATATATATATACCTCTAGTATATATATATATATATACTAGAGGTCCCCCGCGACTTCGTCCGCGTGCGGAAGAAATACGGACCGCTCACAAAATTCTCCACTTTAAATCATTCAGAGTAAACTCTACCAACTCTACCAACTCTACCGACTCTACCGACTCTACCGGCTCTACCGACTCTACCGACTCTACCAACTCTACCGACTCTACCGACGCTACCAACTCTACCGACTCTACCGACCTACTAACACGACCGACTCTACCAACACGACCGACTCTACCAACTCCCCCCCCCAGCTTCCCCTCTTTGAATGAACTATACCCTAATATAAATTTTCCTCACTATAACTTCAAAAACAATGAACTTTCCATGCAACATTCCACCCCCCTTTGGGGAAAGGGGGTGCTTTCCATGCAACATAAACCCCCCCCCTTAAAACGTCCCTGTCAAAAAAATAAAACAGTGTTTTTTATTTTAAATGAACTATCCAAGTCAAATTTTCGTGACTAAAAGTCCAAAAACCTTTGTTTTTGTTGACTTTCTTACAAACTTCCCCCCCTTTTCACCCCCTTGGGTGTCGAAATTTGAAAAATCCTTTCTTAGTCCCTCCGCATCGAGACGAATACACCCTCCAAATTTCAAGTCTGTACGACCAGCGGTTAGGGCTGTGCGTTGTCTGTCAGTCAGTCAGTCATGACAGAGCCTTTTATTATATTAGATAATATATACAGGGTGCTAGTTTGAACACCTTTATCCTTCTAGGATATCATTGTACTTATCATTATGAACAACTTTTACTAAGGGGCCAACCTTGAAATCACAAAAAAACAGCTATTCCATACAGAAAGGTTCATCGACCTTGGACAAAATCTATGGAACAGCTGTTTTTTTCGTGATTTCAGGGTTGGCCCCATAGTAAAAGTTGTTCATAATGATGAGTACAATGATATCCTTGAAGGATAACGGTGTTCAAACTAACACCCGGTATATATACAGCTATCTGTTTGTCTGTTGATCTGTGCTTATTTTTTTTTAATAAGAACTATAGAACTGAACTTTGGTACTGCGGCGAACTTTCTCTTCATACAAGTAAACCTAATAAAACAAGGTCTTCAAATTTGAATTTTGTATAAGTAAACATGATGACCCAGATTAATTAGATTAACTTAACCAATAGACGTCATCATCATCAGCCAGATGATGTCCACTGCAGGACGAAGGCCTCCCCCTTAATAGGGGGGCGTTGCCATAATCCCCACGCTTGGCAGGCGGCTTGGGGATCGCAAAATGCTCATCACCGCTAACCGAGAGGACGCTGCTGCCCAGTCCTCCGGTGGTTCTGTATGCAGTTTTAGGACCTCTATACTAAATTTTAACCAAATCCGTTCATTAGTTTTTGCGTGAAAGAGTAACAAACATCCACACATACAAACTTTCGCGTTTATAATATTAGTAGCATAATCCAGAGTTGATCTTGTAAGTAAAGCTGTTTAAAAAAAACAATTATTCTTAAACATTATCAATGTTATTGTAATAACATCTCATTTGATTATGACGCTCTGTAACGGTGTATTTCATCAAATGAATTGGTAAAAACCTAATTAAGATAAATATGGCTGGATGGATAATTTTACAACACAACTCGGCATATCTATGCGATACTAGTTAAGCGCGGCAATGAAATGGAACATTGTCCTGAATGGGGTCCCTCTAGTACCTACATAGTACATTACCCAATACAAACTAAATTGAAACGCTTTATCGATAGGTTTATTATTAAACTAGAGGTTGCCCGCGACTTCGTCCGCGTACGGAATAAAATCAGCCCACTCGCAAAATTCACCACTTTTTATCCCCCTTGAATTAACTACCCAAATATCAATTAATCACTATAACTTTAAAAAACAAAGAATTTTTCATACAAAAATCTACCCTCCCTTTCCTCCCTTTAAATCGTCCCTCTCAAAAAATATTTAAATCTGCATTTTTTATTTTATATTAACTATCCAAATCTAAATTTAATTGACTAAAAATCCAAAAAGGAGTTTCATACAAACGTTTCCCCTCTTTTCCCCCCTCTTAGGGATTGAACCCCTACCCATTGAGATGAATACACTCTCCAAATTTCAAGTCTGTACGACCAGTGGTTTGGACTGTGCGTTGTCTGTCAGTCTGTCAGTCTGTCAGTCAGTTATTCAGTCAGTCAGTCAGTCAGTCAGGACAGAGCCTTTTATATATATAGACTAGAACATTTTTTGTTACACGTTGTATATATATATACGTAGGTGTTCAAACTAACACCCTGTATATATATTTATATACTAGATGTCCCCCGCGACTTCGTCCGCGTGAGGGAGAAATTCGGACCGCTCCCAAAATTCTCCACTTTGAATCATTCCGAGCAAACTCTACCAACTCTACCGACTCTACCGCCCCCCCCCCCCCCCCCCAACTCCCCCCCTTTGAATGAACTACCCAAATATCAATTTTCATCACTAAATACAAATTTTCGTGACTAAAAGTCAAAAAACAAACGACTTTCATACAAACGTTTCGCCTTCTTTTCCCCCCTTAGGGGTCGAATTTCTAAAAATCCTTTCTTAGTACTCCCCTAGCCATCGAGACGAATACACCCACCAAATTTCATGTCTGTACGACCAGCGGTTTGGGCTGTGCGTTGTCTTTCAGTCCGTCAGTCAGTCACCAATCAGTCAGGACAGAACCTTTTGTAACTATAGATAGATAGATAGATGTGAAACAATACCTACTGATTAACATCCATAATAATAAAACATAAAAAAATCGTGTTGTAACAGTGTAACATACCTGAATTTCATTTGTTAAGAATTTTGTACACACATAATTACACTTGTAACTTATTTCTTAACTTAAAGTGGTGTTATTATGTGCCTCAACGTGTTCGCGAACTCTTTTGTAGGCTTCCATCAACTGACATTCCGAGTCACGCTAACTTAAGTTCGTTCAAAACTGACTGTAAATAGGTATGGGTAAATTTAAGGCTCAGGTCATTTTAACATTTATGAAGATTTAAAATCACTGTTAGAGTTATGAAAATCGTAATCGGTGAAATGACTGAGAATACCGTATAACACACGTTGAAAAAAGGCGATTGTTATGGTATTCTCAGTAATTTCACCGATTACTTTTGAAAAAATATATTGATCAAAGCAAGTTTTCATTCTTGAAACCGGGCAAACATTAAAATCCCATTTTAGGTACTGAAACTGGCGTATACCCATTTGAGCATCCATTTCATGAGCACCAATACTTGCTTGGATTAAAATCATGTTTTTGCTGAGCCTTTGTTTGGTTATTCTCAGTAATTTCACCAATTGTGATTTTCATAACTATATTCAATTATTTTATATCTTAAAAAATTTAGGAATGCGCGAGCGAGATTGCGGCGCGCAGTGATCTGGGGCTTCATCATCATCATCATCAGCCAGAAGACGTCCACTGTTGAATGAATACCCTTAATAGGGAGGTGTTGCCATAATCCCCACGTTTGGCAGACGGCTTAGGGATCGCAGAATGTTCACCACCGTTAACCGAGACAACAGCGTCCTGCAGCCAATCCTCCGGTGGTTCTCGGTGCAGTTTTAAGACATACCCAGGTCCCAGGGTCTGGGGCTTAATGGAACGAAAAACTAAATACGTGGAACGATGTAAATGTTGCTGTATTTTTTATTTTCGTTCTTTATGAATTGCCGCCTGTATTCTTGGCCAGCACGTAGCCTCTGGTAGCGGGCTTGAATATTTGGATTGTTTCTACATTTTCATCAATCTACTGGTAATTTAAATCCATATCAGTAGAATGAAATGAATCGACGCACGAATGGTAGACGCGAACACAGCGTATAGTGCTTTCGAATGAGAAAACGCAAAATCAGTATAATTTGCCTGTTGTAATAATAAAGAGTTTGCACAACCACACAAACACACATACACATACAAGTACGCATGCACAAAGACCATATTATGTATGCAAAGTAGTTTGTTGATTTTCGGAATGTTGATTTTTATAATATATTTAAGTTTTTTTTCCTTTTATGAAAAATCATTTATTTTTTCCCCTATTTATTTGTATACAAATTTGCAATAAAAATATAAATTCTAAATTCTATAGATACAACTTTATTCGTCATTATTTTTACTTATAGTCTGTAACCATAGTTTTGTTTTGGCATAACTATCTAATGTATAGTAACAGTTATACAGGAGAAGCCACTGGTTCCCGACACACAGTACTTGACTAGTTTTTGCATATGGGTCATAATTTATTGAAATGATTTGCGTCAAAATAAATTATTTTGTTTTTTTTTTGTATTTTGTACAACACCGCTATTTGACCTAAGATTGACACCATAGAGCGCATCAAGCGTGGTTTTAAGTTTATAAAATAGTGAGCTGTCTTTCGTATGTCTCAGTGAAAATTACTATTTATTTTATTAAATGCGTTCAGTTATCGAGGTACTGGTTTAAATAGCTCTAAAAACCTCAACATTGCCCTCTAAAACCTAATTATTCTGAGTTTTCCAGCTGAAATTGATAGACATAATCTGAAAAAAATACATCAAACCCAATGCCATTCTTGACCTGATGACGGGTGAGAAGTATTCACGAACGAGTAAATACATAATCAGTAGATTTGCCCTCTAAATTCGGAAGTTTTGTACTATTTCCAAATAAAACCTTATTTCAAAAAATGGTCCGTTCGGTATAACGGAATGACAGGCCCAAAATCGGTAGAAAACCCTTTGGAAACCGAAAAAATTGGTAGTTTTGAGACCACCTGACAGCCCCTCTCTCCGCTTTTTCAGTAGAGAATAGACATTAGCAGCGAGGAATATTGAACTTTGAATATTTTTCACGTAAACAATAGGTAACAATTCAACCACACAAGTTGGAACTTATAAATTTTTAATATGCTTGATAAACTTGTATGTAAATAATCTAAAATTACAGTATATAAGGCAATAAATTAGTATGTTTGGTGTATCTATCTTTGTATCAACAATTAGGATAAAAACAAAAAAAATACAACAAGCTTCAAAGTACAATTTTTTTTTACTAAAAATATGTTTAAACTGTGTCCACCTAACGACAATCATAATTTCTGTGAAATTAGGGCTACGCTATGCAAGAACCGGCGGCAAACCCGTAATTTACGGCTTCTGAAATGACAAGTTGTTACGTTCGATAATTATGTGTACGTGGGACTTATCGCCGGTACCATCTACGAAAGTAAGCTTACTAGATAGGCATAGCATGTTGTGGAAGCATTAATAGACATTTCACAAAGGGCTTTGAAGATTTTTTGCATACCAACTGTCCGCTATCTTGTTTTTTCTTCAAAATAGCGGTTACATTTTTAATTGTAATATACGCCACGCTATATTTTTAACCAAAAAATCATTTAGAGGGTGGTATGGTAGGCCACCTAGTGGATTCTCAAATCATAAGTTATTTCTACTCTTTATCAAAGTATTGTCGAAAGATCAGTATCATATTTCTGCAGAGCAAAATGAAGCGCTTTACATTTGATGAGCATTGAGATATATTGAAAACTTATTGTCAAAGTGTTATGTAGCCGCAACAGAGCGTATTTAGAAACGAAGTTTCGGTAATCGTGTAATCAGTCTTCTTGGCTATGTCCATTGGATTTGTCACCATTAGAATTATTTTTGTGGAGTACCGTGAAAGATCGATGTTATGCACATAATCCGCAGACGTATTTTTTTATACTTACATGTGACGAGACGAGCAGGACTTTCGTCTGGTGGTCACGCCTGCCACTAACAGTAGCAGTGCCAGAATTGTGAACATGCAAACACAATCCTGCGCCGCACTGCACTGCGCTCGTCACCCTGAGATATTAGATGTTAAATCTCTTCATACCCAGTAATTTCCCTGGTAACATTGCCCTTCAAAGCGGAACACAGTAATGCTTGCACACTACTGCTTGGAGGTTGAATAACTGGCAAAGGTGTGGTACTTCCCCAGGCGGACTCTGCAGTAGAGTCCTACCACTACAAAAAAATATGTTGATGATGTGTTCTCCATACCTCCCATACACGACCAACCTTTTTTTCTTTTATTTCAAGTGACGAGACGAAAGAGACTTTCGCCTGGTGGTAAGCGCCTCGCCTGCCTCTAACAGTAGCAGTGCCAGAATTATGAACTTGCGAATACAATCCTGCGCCGCACTGTACTGCGCTCGTCACCCTGAGATATTAGATGTTAAATCTCATCACACCCAGTAATTTCTCTCTAACCTTGCACTTATGATACAATCTGTCGTTTCAAGATTAACTTAGAGGAATTTGTTACAAAACTAAAATAGAATGTAACTATTGTGGTCCAATAGATCTCGAGTTCTGCATTTTGTACCGATATCTGCGGAGCGGGAAGCGAGATGTGTGAAATGTTGCGGCGAGCGGTGCTCTTACCCGGGCAATTAAGCATTACCGACTGAACGTTACCGCCCTCGGGCACCTTGCCACATGGCAGCAGACTCCAATCTCATTTTATACTGAACCCTCTGGCTCTCAAATGATTCAACCTCTTTTCCTCAGTTACGGTAATCTGAAATTTGCTAAAATCTAAATAGGCAATATATATTACAAATTAGGTACAGGCAAGTAACACGAAACTGGTGTAATTTTATTTTTCAGGTGTTCTCTCGCGTTTCTTATTTGAATAGTCGCAAGTCTGATATGAGATAGCTATTTATAGAAACTACTATTTTAATATTGATCAAGTTTGCTGCTTACTGTGTACTTACCAACAAAAAATCTATCGAGGGTGGCTATGAATGAATGACTCCACGACCCGGTGCAAAAATGTACTTAGACATTTTTGCAAATTTTTACTAATTTTGGGAAAACAATTATTTTTTTGTGAAATTAAGGGAGTAAACAATTAGTAAAACAAAAATGTACGTGTAAGCCAGATTAGATTGAAAATTAGGTAGATTAGAGCTTTTAAATGTAGGTAGATACGGTTTACTCTTTTAATCAAAAGTTTCCATTTGGATTTACCGAGTCGCCGTTAACAATGTCGGTAACAAAATAATACACCCGGCTGCTCTTAAAATATTGTGTACCATAGAGGCGATATTCTACCTCTGTGGAAAACACTATTTATGTATTCTACCGGAAACATAGAGTTCTGAAAAGGCAATGTTATGTTTGATATTTAACACTTTAAAACAAGGCAGAATTTTTGGGCAGAATTTTATCTTGAACCAACATCTTCCAAATTTTAATTTTCAAGTAAGTAAGTATGTAAATATTATAGCTAAACTGTTTTAATGGCATATGGAAAAGATGAAGTGTGCATCACGAAAACGTTCCTACACACCACTTTAACCCAATAAAATGCTAGATAACTGCAATACCTTACCGTCGCAGAAGCGGTTATTTTTACTGTAAACTGGAATAGATTTAAAAAAACTAAAACTAAACTACTTATTGAAATGTTACTATAAATGTACCTCAGACGAGTTCCAGACAAATGTATTAAGATTAACAACGGAATAGAATAAGCCGTTCCGCACAATATTGCTATAGAATGGGGTCATTATGTTGTTACTTACCTCCATAAAATGTGCTAATTAAGACCTTCATATATTATTGTATATGTTACATAAAGTATGCAATAAACTATTGAGTATTGAGTGCTATTGAAAAACAGCTACGAAAGAAACCGATACGCTGATGGGCAATGCGCGACCTCCTGTGATGGAAACCGACACAAAGAGGAGGAATTACCGATTACAAGTTGCACTTATTCTAAGTACTTATATAAGTACGTACTAATATGATTTGTTCGTTTTTTTAAAGCTGCAAAATTTTACTAAAATTAATTAGTTTAAAATTTGTTACGTATACCTACCAGACTGAATAGATAATGTAGTTATAACGAATACAGAAATAAAATTGGAACATATATCTACTGATAATGGTACCTACTAGGTAAAAGTCGAAATAACGTTTTTGATTAGGCAATTATAACTGATTTTGGGTAGGTACGAGTAATTTGCCAGTTATGTTTACGGTGACGTTTTATTGGTAGCTGAAACGAAATATTTTTTATCTAAATACTAGGTAGGTATGTAGGTAACCATGTTGAGCGCCAATGCAATTTATAAGTTATGTAGTATTGTTGCTATTGAGTTATATTTCTAGTGAAACTTACATCTTGCTGGTTAAAAAAGTCATCTTGGGCATCTTCGCTCGCGCAGCCCATATCTTGCAGGAGTGGCGTGACGTGGCGCTCCCAGTCATCCATTATTATGAAACTTTTATAAACTTGCAATAACAACGCGAACCGATTATCACAGCTCACCAAAAATTTACAGATCAGTCATATTAGCATTTTCCACCGGCAAACAGCCTTCCATTACGACGCCGCGCGAAACCACGCATTTCGCGCCAAAAACTTCTCAACTTTTCCGTGAGCTACCGGCAGTGGCGGGAAATGGACGAGATCGCACGCGACACTCGGCTGTCACAAAGCTCGAGCGAAAGAGAAAAAACAGCCGATGCGGCCGCGGGCGTATCACGTGCCCGCTGTTACCGACGCACATTCAAATAACGTACTAGGAGGAAAGTCAGTGATAGCAGCGTACGGAGTCAGTGTGGCAAGGCGCGGGATCCCGGCCGCCCGTCGACGCGACCGGAACAGGAGTGCGTGGCGGTCTGTGAGGTCGTACGCCCTCTGCGTCGCGCCGCCTCGCGGTCCTCTCACTCCGGCCGCGCGTGCAGTGGTCGCGCCGTCCTGCTTGCGCAGACCAGCGACGCACGCCTCCCATGGGCGGCCGCGATTTCCCGCCGTCGGCCGTCCGTGGCCGCAACATGGCCGTATCTCTTCGGACCTCCGATCACCAGCACCAACCACGGGCATCATCGGCTGTGCACCTCCATGACGTCAGCACCCAACACGAACCAATATTAACCCAATAATCAAGACAAAAAGTATTTGTCGTTTGAACTATGCACTTGCATTAATAAGTAAAACTTACTGATTTCTTAAATTTACGCCAATTTTAGTTCTAAGTAGAAAAAAACTTTTTTTTAATGTCCCACTTCGAACTTTCACTAAGCTTTCAAGATGATTAAAGTTCAGATTTAGTAAAAGTTTTTCAAGGCAAGGTTTAATTACACAAAGTTAACAAATTTCACTAAAAGGGTAATTTTAAGGTATGATTATTTTTACATAATAACAATTGATCAGTACGGAAACCTATACATATAGAAAACAACAAAAAAAATTAAAACCGCATCGTTAAAATTTTCTTTAATTTTATATTGCCGCTCTATCACTATGCACTAAGCAATTTAACCTCATAAAGCGTAAAAATCAGAGGCACGGTAATAAGCCGTAGGTACTTATTAGCTATAACGGCATTTCCAAACATTATTTATTTTTATAGAAACACCAACAGTACACATATTAAATAATTTCTATATAGTAACATCTTCATGACTAAAAAGTTCTGATATGTATACCCTTAACAGGCTATAAACTCAAACACGAAATATTTCTGCTGCCAGCTCTCCCGTGGTACTGTCGAAGATGTATCTAAGCGTGGAACTGAATCTTCACGAGGCCATCGTGTATACAAGATTTAAAAAAAGATATACAAGAAGTATACAAGATTAGAAATATATTATTTAGGTATTCAAAACACTGTTTTAAACTATATTTTTTTCATTTCAGGTCTGATGATTATTTCTATAACATGATGCATGCAACTGCGCGAAATATCGCGAGCTCATTTCACAACATAATCAAGTTATTGTTATTCTAACGTACCTGCCTATCTAGATAAGTAGGGACACATACATAACATCCTACTTATCTAAGTACACACGTTAGAAAACAAAACCATTTAAAGGATGGACGCTACACGTTAAATAGTTTCTTACTTTCAGTTAGGCTAAAATCTAGAGTGGCTACACGTTTTACAATTTAAATTTAGTCACTCATCAATAATTCACCAATTTCCTAAAGCCCGGATGTTAATAAAAGCGTAAAATAGATACGTAACTACGTCAACATAGTTTAACACTTACGACGCGCAAACTTCTGAAGACCGTACAAGCGGCCAATTAAAAGTTAAATGTCTAATTCTTGTTAGACGCGGGAAGTCCGCAACTAGTAGGTATGTCGACTACTACAATCAAAGTTCTTCATTGTTCGCATAGGTACGACAAGGATCGCCAGGGTTGCGATGGATGGCGTGAAAACCTAATGATAAAGTTTTGTTTTTAACTTATTCATGGGCGGTCACACTGTGAAATGCAAAACGTAGATCGATTTTGAAGAGTACTGTGATAGTATTCTTTCTAAAATTATTATGAATGCGAAAGTTTGTTTGTTTTTTATTTTTTACTGACCAGGAGGATTGTATCATGGATATATTAAGGGATGGAGAGTGCCAAATTTATAAGAGTGTCTCCTTTATAAAAAAACAAACAAACAGAAACGTGAAAACTTGCTTTAGCGTTAGATCTCATACAGGCCGAGGACTAATTGGTCTTTCCCCGCGCGGGAAAGTGATAAAGTTAGAATATGGATACGTCTGTCTCGTTTTCGCGAGGAAAAAAGAGTGGATAGACGTTTATCACGGCTCGCGTGCTAGGCGGGCTGTTGGCCCAACATGCCACGCTTATCCAATGTTGAGTAGTCATCATCATCAGCCAGAAGACGTCTACTGCTGAATAAAAGCCTCCCCTTTAGACCACCACATTATACGATCACATTCCATTTGAATCCACCGATTGCACCGGGACTATGTTTATGATTGATTGATTCTTCTTCTTCCTAGCACTTTGTCCCGTTTTCGTCCGTTATATTTGGGGTACGCTTGACCATGAAACCATGATCCAGGAATAAAGTAATTTTTTTTTAGTAGGTTGATCATTTTTTATGAAGTGTTTCCATACTTTAGGTATTTCTATGTTACAACGCTTTTGTTGATAGCTTTAGTTTGAAAAGCAGGACGTGTAAGGCTCAGACTTCTGTTTATTAATTGGCAAAGCAGTTGGGACGGAAACCCAGAATTTAAACTTTAAAAATATAGACCATTTTAATGTTTTCATCCCCGGTGAAATAACGTACCTACATATAACTAAAATAAAAATGTTTTTCTATGCCCCTAAATATTAACTCGCGTGCACATAGTAATCTGTTCATATTAGTAAGTGGTACCAGTATTATAATTATCTTAGGCGGTAGGTACTGTATTTTAATTCTTATGTAAAAAGATTTAGCCTTTTTTTTTGTTTTTCAGTTTTTTTTTATTTGTTTTACTTTAGGTACTTACCCAAATAAGAAGTACAGGTACACTAATACTAAATAATGGTGGATTAAAAATATACTTACTACTGGAAAAAAAAAACTTTATTTAAAATTAATTTTCAACAAAATTTAATGTTATTCATATAAAAAACCCGAGACCCGTAAAAACTCGAGAAATTGGCGTAGAGAATTCTCAAAACTCAGGAATAAAAAAGGTCGAGAAATCAGAAACTAACCGACAATTTTCACAATGTCGTTGGTCCTTTGTATGTATGTTTCTTTGGTGTGAGCAATAAATAATTAATCTATCTATTTATCTATCCACCTAGTGGGAGGCCTATCTACGCTACGTCTTCCGATTCCGGGTCGCACTCTAGAACCCTTCCTCCATGTTTCTTCCCCAGTTATCAGTTCCTCGAGCTTGAAAACAAATGAATTTTCTAGGTGTACAATTGTACATACATAGGTACCTAACTAATTCTTTAGCCCTTGAAATATACCAGGGGCGTTCATTATAAAGTGAGAAGGAGGTACAAACTCCTTGGAACCGAAAAAGTGAATACTGGCTGGTAAAGCTGGAATATTAGTTAGATTTTTAAAAAGGAAATAATTTTAATATATTTTGTTTTTATAAATACTTTTATCAGGCTTGCAGCATAGAGTAAGTAAATACTAGCTTGCAGTCTGTCGTGGCGTGTTGTCGAAAAGGGAAAATAATTAATTGCGTAGTAAGGTATTATACCTTACCTACCTTACCAGCTATCTCTGTGCTTGAAAATGTTCACTACTAAACGGAACGAGCTAATCAAGCCTTTCAGGATACTTTAGGAGCAAATGCAGCACCGTATTCTATAGCTGCACCTTGGTGCGCTGAATTTAATCGTGTAAGAACATCCACCAAAGATATGGCTCGCCCGGGCCGCCACACAACGGTAGTGACCGAAGAAAAGAAATGGTCATAAAAGGCGAACACATTGTTTTATCAGATCACGGTACCTTTTCAACCGACTTCAAAAAAGGACGTTCTCAATTCGGCTGTATGTTTTTTTAATTTTTTTATTTCATTTTACGCGGTTGCTCCGCCAACTATAAACTGATTTTGATGTTTTTTTTTTTTGTTAATACTTCAGAGGTGGTTCCATATACATTTTATCGAAATCGGTTCAGTAGTTTGGTTTTTGAATCAAAATTACTAGAAATCATGAAGATGTCATCCAGGTATTCGAAGTTGAAGTCGGTTGTATTTTTTTTTTAAATCGTATTATATAGCTGAAGAAACGAAGTGTGTATAGCATTTTAAGACTGGTAGTGTGTATAGCATTTTACTCGAACGCTTGGGGATTAAAAAAGTATCCGCACATTGGGTCCCCAGAATGCTTACCGATGCACAAAAACAAACCAGGCTGAACATCGTGAAATGTTCTGCTTCATTGGAACTATTATACAATAAGATCCTGATTGTTTTCTGACAATCTCGATTGCAGAACGAAATTGCAGTCTATGACTTGGAAAAGACCATCGTCTCCAACCCCTACAAATTTAAGGCTCAGTAAGATAGTAAAGAGATGGTCATGATAGAATATCTCGACCATGGAGCTACTGTAACGGGCTCTTTGTATGCAGAACAAATAAAAAAGTGCGAACAAAATTTGCCACAAACGGCGAGGCGAACTGTCAAAAATTGTTTTGTTCCATCAAGCTAATGCTTCGGTGAGATTCAATGTTGCTATGACTGAAATCCGAGATGCTGGCTTCGAAATACTTGAGCATCCACCTCATTCACCCGACCTTGCCCCTAGTAAAAAGAAGGAGAGGTTCCTCTGCGAGGAAAGAGATTCGAAAATGATGAAGCGGTAGGCGCAGGATGAAGTTTTTTAGGAAATATTTTTTAAGTTTAGTAAACAGATAGGTATTCCAAATGTATTAAGTACTTACCTATGCTAAAAGATATCCAAAATGGCAACGATGCTTAGGGCTTAGAATGGTTCTGAGTTGCGTTCTGAGTTGAGTTGAGTCGCGTTGCGTTGTTCCCATAATAGCACCAAACTAAAATTTTGATTGGTAGGTAGGTACTTAACTAATTTTGATTGGTATTTTGGGAATATTATAGGTGCTCTTTTCATTGGTGCTCAAACGGGAATACCCCTAAAATGCGACTACTTTATAAAAATAAATAACATTTACCTAAGTAATAAAAGTTACCGGCAACATACCTATCTACTCATCCTCACGTTTTATTGATCGCCTTACGTACCTATTATCTAAATGTAACATTCCGATTATTAGCTGCATTAAAAAGATTAAAAACAACATTGAGATATCACGTTTAAAATGTATGGAAACTGATTATTTAGCCCCCTTTCCCTTTTAGTACTTGCTCAAAACGATAGTACAGGGGAAATACACTAGATATAGAGATACAATACAGTTCGATTCATATAAAGAATAATCATCGATTGCCGCAAACATTGTTATCTTTTACTCACAATTTAGTTACCCTTACCCGGCCTAGCTACAACTACAAGGGCAAAAAACTGTGGAAATTTGAATTTCCCGCGTGTTCTGTGTGCTGTTTTCAAATTATGTTTTTTTTATTTTTTTTCCTTTTTACGTAATAACTATCATCGATCAGTGCGCATTAAGCATCCTACCCAAAGCATTTCGAGTAAAAAAAACACTATTACACAAAAATAAATATATAAATCATGATTTATCTTCGGGCAAATGCCTTTATAGTAGTAGTTATTTTAATATTTATCTATTAAAATAACTACTTAGCCTACATTACAAAACCTATTTTATAAAATCAAGTTATACCTTGATCTATCCTTTTTTTACACTTAGTCATAGCGCGAAAAGGAACGTTATGAGTCGCGTGCCGTGTCAGCTGTCTGTGCGTATCTGTCAAAAATATCCGTCAAACAAAGTTTGCTTGTCATCTGTTATTCGTTTTCTGAGTACGGTGCGAAATACGCTACTAGCGCTCTTAATGTCTACAACGATAATAAAAACCAGCACAGCGTGATTAAAATTTACGTGTGTCATGCTGGTTTTCAGTGGCGCTATTGGCGTCACGATTATATTGCAGTTTGTAAGACCGCTGACCTAAAGGTAGACTTGTAGACTACACTTTATCACAACAGGTACATTCAACTTTTATTCAGTCACAGTCTTTATTTATCATCAACATTGTTTGATGATATTTTTGCAATGTCGCCCCCCGCTGAATTAAGCTATGATGAAATACTTAAGTTTATGCTCGAACACGACGGCAGGGTTACAAATCATGAGTTAGTGAAGCATTTTAAGGTGTTTCTGATGAATCCCGACATGAGGGGTGAGTGCCTGCGATATTTATTTATCTCACTCTTCGGTTGTCTTCATTATCAGCAATTACTCACTGCTCAAATATTTTGCAGATGCAGCGAGGAGCACCTTCAAAAAACATGTTAACACTCTGGCTAACATCAAGAATCAGAACAATGAAAAATGGCTTATTCTCAAAAAGAAATACATACCCACAAACTCTAAAGAAGAAGCGAATGAAAGCAAGGCCACAGAAACTTTAAAAGAAAGTACCGATGCTGTAGAGAATAAGGAAGACAGTGAAAATGCTCAGATACCACCACCTCGTCCTCCATTACCATTACAGCTAAATCAAGACTTCAGTATATTGAACAATCTTATTCAGGAAAATAGCCCGACAACTCCTGTCAGCAAAGATATGCCACCAAGTGAATCAAAAGAAAGCTTAGTGTCCGTTCAAAGTGATGATGTCCCTCCAAAAGTACATCCGAGAAGAAAATCTTCAGCTGATAAACTTGCACTGAAAACATCAACGCTGAGTCCTGAGGGACACAGATCTTCAATACCTAATGAAGAAGTTCCAGAGCTGAATGAGACATCATCTACATTGACTTCTTCAAGAAGTGAAAGTATGTTGATTGATAGCGAACAAACAATTTCAGTCAAGGAACGTAAGCAGATGTTCAACCGAATGGCTTCTGAAAGTGATGTCTTAAAGTCAAACAAGTCGGGGAGTTTTGGCCCACATGTAAGTTTATTTTATCTTTTATATTTGTCAGCTGCACTACATCGTTACAATCAAATCCAACAGAGAGCGGTGCGAATTATGGCAAGCTAGGTACCCTGTTCTCACAGATTACATACTGCCAGCCGAGAGTCTCCCTCTAGGACATGACTTACAATGGCCAGTCTGGAAGTCCCTTAATCGGCTCCGTGCTGGAGTTGGCCGTTGTAGAGAAAACCTGGTCAGATGGGGCTTCTCAAATCAGGAGGAGTGTGACTGTGGTGCTGCCGTCCAGAAGATGGCACATCTTTTGGCTTGTACTTTGTGTATTTAAAGTTGTACACAAAAAACCTAAATCTGGCTTCAGAAGATTTGGTGGAAGTAGCCAGAATTTGGTAAAAAAAAAAAAAAATACAAATGATTATAATCCAAAACATTATACAAAAAGAATTTAATTTATATTTTAATTTAATAAAATTAAAAAAAAACATCCTTGAATCGAAATGACGATGATGATCTTTTATATGCCTGTAATACGAAAAAGGTTACTTTCGCCCTGCTGTGTGGTACCACTTTCTCCCTGCTGTGGCACATAAAATACTATACACACCACGGGATCCAATAAAGAATGTCCTATTTCTCAAGTATATTGGCTCCCGAGATGAAGCCGTAGGTTACAAACATGAGATCTAAGGCTTCTTTCTCTGTAATCTACTATTTAATGTAGGATATACAATACTTGCACAATGATCTTGGTGCCAATGTTTTTTCCTCATCATTATGGTTTTCAGTTATTAGTCACCGACCAGATGTAGGTCAAATTACAACACTAGAGGCTACACTAATATTATTAATGTAAAATGTATAGTGAGTGTAAGTCTATGTGTGTTATGTTTATTTATGTTTATTCAAATTGAGACTGGTTTTTAATATACAGTGTGTCCTATAAAGACAACAAAGTTGAAGGGGTGATAGTTTACTCAATTTTTGCAATAAAATTATTCTGCATGAGGAGTCTAAAGCCAACACCCTCTGAATGGCAGCCATTTTTGTGTTTTGCTCTCTGTTTTTAAAGCATGCATACTAAAAGTCCAAGCCGCCTGCCAAGCGTGGGGATTATGGCAACCCCTCCCTATTAAGAGAGAGGCCTTCTTCCAGCAGTGAACGTCTTCTGGCTGATAATGATGATACTAAAAGTACTGTATCATTTAAAATATTTTTTGAGTCTTGAAATAGAGCAAACTACCACCCTTTAAGTTTGTGCTTTACAGATACACTGTATAGAATCTAATATGATTCAAAACTGGGTACTTTTTGACGTAATAAAACGTGACACCAGTAGTTCTGCAAACAGTAGACCTCGAAAGCATAAACTTTAGTGTCATGTGAAACCAATCAGTCGGTAAAAGGTGCCTCAGCAAACTTCCATTATAATTTTATATTTTTGTATACCATCAAGTGACAAGATGAGCAAGACGTTCGCCTGATGCTAAGCGTCACGCCTGCCACTAACAGTAGCAGTGCTAGAATTGTGAACTTGCAAACAGCCAGCCTTATAGCTTAGTTGGTAGCATGTCTGCCTTCAGAGCTGTAGGGCGTGGGTTCGATCCCCACCCAGGGCAAACATTTATGTGACGAACATAGATGTTTGTTCTGTGTCTGGGTGTAGAATGTATTATAAGTATGTATTTAAGAAAAAAAAAAACTATCAGCTATCTGGTTTCCATAATACAAGCTTTGCTTAGTATGAGGAGATATTAGATGTTAAATCTGTTCATACCCTTTAATTTCTACCACCATACCTACCACTAATTTTCACCTTATACTATTACCACTGATTTAATAGTGCTTGTTAAAACACAAGCTTTTTGACAAAGCAAGTGAATGTTTCCCAAACAGTCACTGATATAAACATACAGACAACCTGGTCAGTCTTCACAATTGTGACTGAGTAGCAGTTACAACTAAGTGCTGTCATATGTCGGATGAGATGCTAACGGCCTTACCTAAAATAATCTCGATTCTCTTAGTCACTGCTTAAACTTCTCTGTCCTTATCTAGCACGTGCAACTTCACATCAGAGAGAAGATGGCAGAGTATCTTAAGCAGTGACTAACGGTTGAAAAGTTTTTTTAGGTAAGGCCGTAAATGTCATCTAAGAAACTTGCTCATATAATGTTGATATACAATGTTGATAATGATTTATGCCATACTAGCTGTGCCCCGCTGTTTTACCCGTGATTGTTGGGATAAAAAAAACATCATCATCATCGTCAGCCATAAGACGTCCACTGCTGGACGAAGGCCTCCCAATAGAGGGCTGTTGCCATAATCCCCACGCTTGGCAGGCGGCTTGGGATCGCAGAATGCTCACCACCGTTAACCAAAAAGGCCCTGCTGCCCGTCCTCCGGTAGGTCTGGTTGCAGTTTAAGGACATACACAGATTTTGCCTCTTTGCAGAGATTGCTTCTGTTATTTCTAAAGAAAGATGCCCACATTTTACATGTCAAGCATTTATGTTTTTTTGTGTATAATGTCAAGGCATAGCTTAAAAAAAGTTTTTTTTTGTCTATATACAAATCTCGAGCCGAAATTAAAATCAGCCTAAAAAAATTGTTAATTTGTAGAAATTGGTAGAGTCAGTAGAGTCAGTAGAGTTGGGTGAGTTTTGGGGCAAAAAAAATTGCTCGAGTGGTGAATTTTGGGAGCGGGCCAAATTTCTTACGCGGACGAACGCGCGGACGAAGTCGCTGCCGACCTCTAGTCCTTAATATACATATACAGGCTGTTGTTGAATTCATGAGCAATATTGTAGGGGTTCATTGATCTCATCATAATGAACAACTTTCCCTGTTTGCGAAGAACTAACTAGCTCATTTTTGCCCAAGGGACGAAAAGTGATTTGAATTTGAAATGTGGGTATTGTTAGTAAAAGTGATCAACAATGAACATTGTTTGAACAAGTTAAAGGCTGTATTACAAAGGAAATTGCGCGAGAAAATAAAAAATTAAGTTTGTTAATAAAACAAACGCGCGAAAGGCATTCCGGCTTTGTTAGTAATTGTTTACTCTAATACGAATTTAACTCAGTTTTATTTTAACTAGGTGTAGCTTTGTCAAGTAGTAAAAAAGAAATAAACGTAGGTACTATTCTTATTCACAAGTTGCACTTACTTATTTTCTCATAGTGGGTGATAAAAAGTTGTATGTCCATCTCGGGATCAACACTATTTTATGCTCGAGTGGCATACTTTGAATCCCTCGCTGCGCTCAGGATTCTACTCAAGAATACGCTCGCTCGCTATGCTCCGAACATCTCTCATCGCATCTCTGCTCTGAAATCCTACGCTCCGCTCTGGATTCAAAGAAACACAAGAGTGTTTCCTTCAAAATAGTTGTTTGTTCTCTTGGTAAACAATCTACTATTATTCCCATTTCTCATGGCGTTATTGTCAGTCTTGTTAAATTAGTCGTACAAAATGCTAATAGCGTTTTGATTAAATATTTGTTAAGCTAATATAATTGGAGTGGAGACCCTTGTAGTATTTAGTTACATAAAATTACCGACGATTCAGCAGTGGGTAATAATTATTCTAAAAAAGTCCGTTTTGAAGACGACGCGTCCCACCTGTTGGTAGGCTGACAGTCATTAAAAAATATTTCTTGCCTAAACTGTGTGATGCATGTTGTAAATCATATCACTTAAAATGCAAGTAAAACCAAACTGGAAATTTTGGCTTGTTGTTAAAGTTTTTGTTAAGAAAAAACAGCGCAGATAACCTAGCTTTTGCGTGCTATTTTCCATGATGTGTCTGTTCTTATGGATGGTACATCCTACATGTTATGGATGTACCTACACCATACTACTTTCTTAGCTAATATTATCAAAATCAAAATTGGTGTAAAAAAAACACCGACGTCAATTAATTATGAAACCATCACAACAAATAAAAAAATAAAATCGGTCTACAATCGACGGAGAAATCGGTGAACAATTAAAAAAAACATACTAGCAGTCGAACATAGAACCTCCTCCTTTTTTTAAGTAGGCTAATAACAGAGAACATAAGAGCACAGAAACGTGGTACAGAGGAATATACAGGGTTACTGGTAACTCGACGTATTCCCGGCGGGACTAGGCTGGACTAACATTACATCAAATTTAAGCCCCCCAATTTATGGCCGAAAGTTAATAAATGTTATAAATGAATGATTTGACTTGAATATATTTAAAGATATTTAGAATTTAGCAATTTTTGGAAAATTTCAATTTCTGGGGTTTGGTTTCAAAAATAAATAAAAATTGGCTAATTAAATGTTCTTCAGTTATTATTTTATTTGTAGGGAAGATAGTGATAATGCTTAAAAAGTAATAAAATTATCAAATATACGTAAAATTTGATAACCATGACTAATGTTTTATTATTATTTTGTATTTTTTTTACGTTTCGTGCAAAAAAAGCTATGATTTTCTGTAAAAACATGAATACAAAACTAGTTAAATTTTAAATATCTTGTAAACTATTAACTGTCGGTCATACATTGGGGGGCTTAAATTTGATGCGTGTTAGACCCCCCTGGTCCCGCCGGGAATATGCCAAGTTACCAGTAGCTCTGTAGAAACCGACAGTAATATGTGGGGACTGAAATTATAACTGCCGTCTTCCCTATTTCCTGAGAATACAATCTGAGCTCTTCGAGGCTAGAATCAATAGATTTTATTCCAGATCGATGTATTCCACCCTCGCCTTACCGTCGCTTACCACCAGGCGAATTGATCCGACCACTCCTACCAACAGGAAGTATTCCGTTTTTGGTATAGGCGCCGGTTACCAGAGGCACACAAACACGCACTGACCTCGCCGGCGAGGTCGAGGGCTCCCCATAGATCTGTCAGAGGATCGGTTAGATTCTCTCCAAAAAGTTAACCAGATCAACCTACTAGGGACTTAGGGCACACCCCTTCTGGTGTGCCAGGGCAAGTCTGACCCCACTCCCGGCGACGGCCAAGCCGAGGTTCGTACCGTCTGAGGTGCTCTTGAGCTAGTCGCCCATAACATAAACTAGGCCTAGCACCATTTGCGCTTGCCCTGTGACCGGTGACTTGTCCGGTGACGCTGTAGAGGCCGTCGAAGGCCAACAGCAACAGAAAAAAATTGGCGAATTGGAGGCCAAACGTAGATCTATTTATAATTTTAAATACCTTTTTTATGCGTCTTGCCATGAAAGAGATTATAGTTTTCCGGGTGTAAGGTGTAATGTATGTCTATGTGTTTCTGTGTGTGTATTAATATTCTGTAGTCTAAGAGGCATAGATTTTGAAGCACGAAGTGTTGTAGCGAACACAAATTAATATACCACACAATGGCGCCAATTCTTCCATCCTTCTAAATTAAGTTCGACTAAACTTAACTTTCCTCAAATGTAATTTAAACACTATGTTCTTTAAAACAAGATCTTTTTCAAATTAAAAAAGAAGATAAGTATAACATTTCATTGTTTTAGAAATTAGCGATTCAACCTTTGATAGCCTGACACGCCTAAAATGAAATTTATAACCACGTAACGAGAGACTCAATTCGTTTAAATGTCATCACCGCACTATTTGTACTTGTGCTGTTATTTTATTCTGTGCCTTTAGGCGCCGTCTTAGGTTAGGTTTATGTGCACATTAAAATGCCGTCATCTTAGTTGACTTTAAACACGTTTTGAGATGGCATTTTGATAAACGGGGACTCTCGCCGCGTGGCATCAAAGTTCATTTTATGCTGACAGGGTTTATTGACATGTCAAGTTAGTGGTGCCGAAGAATAGATATTATGGCAGTGGCAAAAAGACTTTGTTACTAAGTAGACAAGGTTTAACATACATTTCAAGAAAATTATTTTTATCTTTTTTTAATTCAACTTTTCTATTCAAGAATATAAAACCCTAAACTAAATAAACTCTTAAAACTATTATATAATAATGAATAGGGTAGATGACTGATGTTTATATCGTTGAAACCAATAGCTTTGATGCAGAATTTAAGTTAATATAGTATGTTTATTGAAAAAATAATTTAAATCGGTTAATAATGTTCTGATATATGAGCGTTTAAAGTTTTTGTTAGAGACAACTCTGTCCCTTTCCCACAAAACAAAAAATGACGTCACGCCTTACTTGTCAGAATATAATTTATATGGCGTACAGAGAAGTGACGTCAAGATTTGCTGTTTCGCCTCTCTGTCTAGCATGATATTAAAATGCTTATAAGTTGCTTATTTTTGATCAGATTTTCATTTTGTTTTCATTAATCAGCTATATTTATGGGCCTCATTTTAATAAAACAATAAAAAAAACCAGTCATCTAGCCTATTAAAATATATATGTCATATTATTAGCCGGAAGACGTCCACTGCTGAATGAAGGCGTCCCCCTTATTAGGGAGGGGTTGCCATAATCTCCACGCTTGGCAGGCGGCTTGGAGATCGCAGAATGCTTACCACCGTTAACCGAGAGAACGCTGCTGCCCGTCCTCCGGTTGTTCTGGATGCATTTTTAAGACATACCCAGGTCCATGCAGGTCAGGTAAAATATATGTACCTATCTGGCCAATTTTTTCAAACATAACATGAGAGTTTGTATTGCGTAGATATCTTTCTGTTTTAGAATATTGAAAGGGCAAACGAGTAAAATAAAACTATGAATTGTGTTATCCGCTCTATTTCACGTCTTGAATATTTAATGTAAAAGTTTCCAGCTCGTCGGCACCTGGTGAAGCTAATTGAATTGTAAAACCTTCGTCATGGCCCTTTGGCGGTCAAAATGTTGTCGAATACGATTATTATCGATATAATAACTCGGAGATCGCGCCGGGATATCGAAGGGAACAGGAAATCGCTAATCTTTTTTTTAATAATGCTTTGAAAACAGTCATATTAACTTTATAGTATCTAATTATTAAAACGCGCTCAAAATACTTAGCTATGAAAACAAACTATGTGGCTTTTTGAGTAAAAGGCCCATCTCATTAATACCAATCAATGCTTTACAATTCTTACAATCATAACCCCAAAGGGCACATTCGAATACAAGCAAAGAGGGATGTTTTCGTTGCTAGAGAAAAATGTTATAATTTTAGCTCACCCGATTGAAACCCTCCCCGGTCCCCAAACGAGGGAAGGCTACACGACACGAACAAAAGCTCCTAATGACAAATATTAGGTTGCCCCAGTACGCCTCCGCTCTCCTAATGGACTTTACAATTGCTTTATGTCGTATTCCACGTTGTATCCAATTAAAAGGACCAGGGAACACATTAACCTGTATGTAATAAAAGCTGCTTTTTAATCTGCCCCGGCACAGATTTTAACACTAATCATTCCTTCGGCTGACATTCTAGAGGGTAGATACTTAAAGTATATTTCGTCGAAAAATCCTCAAAATATTGGCAATTGTGCCAAAAACCACACTGATATTATAAACGCGAAAGTTTGTGTGTAGGTTAGTGTTAGTTAACTTGATGATGATTTTTATTTGATTCGGGAGTTCCTTATATCCTAGAATCAAATATTGGCTACTTTTTATAACATAATACTTACTAGAAATTCCATAGGATATCGGATGAACTAGTGGGGCGCTACTAGACATGTAAGGCTTAATTTAAAAACACGGCTTAAAGTTATATGACGTTTGTTAAAACTGTGCACTTCATTTTTGTATTGCGAAAAGATTAAATGACGTTTGTTAACTTAAGCATCGTTTTAAAATAAATAAATTAGTATTGGTGGACATTTCACACAGCGCCATTTACAGCCCCAGGCTAATCAAAGCTAGTACTATGGCAACCAGATAGCTGATAGAATACACACGTCCTTTTTTTGAAAATATATTATAATACATTCAACAGACACTGCCAGAAACAGAACAAACATCTATGTTCGTCACATAAAATGTTTGTCCTAGGTGGAAATCTAACGGCTATAACTAAACTAACTTTATTCGTTCTTTATAATACTTAGTGTACCTACACTAGTATTAATCGGACCTGGGTATGTCATTAAACTACAACCAGACCCACCGGAGGACGGGCAGCAGCGTCCTCTTGGTTAACGGTGGTGAGCATTCTGCGATCCCCAAGCCGCCTGCCAAGCGTGGGGATTATGGCAACACTCTTTATTAGGAGGCCTTCGTCCAGCTGTGGACGTCTTATAGCTGACGACGACTACACTAGTATTATAATGACTTATGCATCTGAGTTTCGAGTTTAGTTCAACGGAGTTCCACTCGACCGGAAACTAATAAATTATAAGCAAACAATCCGTCGTTCTTACTAATATGCCACATTGCCACAAGTCTAAAGGAGATCTTAAATGCATAAATCAAATCTAAAATAGAGCTACGGTGTATACTTGTATTTCCGCTCGTCAGCTAGAATACTTTAAAAAAATCAATCAAGCGCCGCTGAGTTTTAAAATGAGAAATAAAACTCGAGCCGGGTTTTAAAAAAAAAGTTTTAAGGCTTAGGACATTTCCCTTACGCAAGGCTTTCTAAAATCGATGCAGCATAAAGAACTACTTTCTTACACAGGCTTGCAGAAACCGACTTTATTACCGATATTGTTACAGGACTTATTCATTGACTGCGAAATATTTGCGATCTTTCTTATTTTATTATAAAGAGAAAACCTTTTCGTTTAGCACTGAATTTTCTAGTTTTGAGAAGTTATATAAATGTCATCAATAGCGCTAAGCCAAAATTTTGATTGGTGCTATTTTGGGAATATATTTGGTGCTATTTTTGTGGGTGCTCAAGAAATGGGTGCTCAAACGAGAATACCCCAAACGCATGTTTTATCTAATATAATAAAAGGCTATGTCCTGACTGACTGACTCACAGATAACGTACAGCCCAAACCGCTGGTCGTACAGACTTGAAATTTGGAGGGTGTATTCGTCTCGGTGCGTAGGGGTGTACTAAGAAAGGATTTTTCGTAATTCGACCCCCAAGGGGGGAAAAGAGGGGGGGGGGGGGGAGTTTGTATGAAACTCCTTTGTTTTTGTACTTTTAGTCACGAAAATTTGGATTTGGATAGTTCATTTAAAATAAAAAAATGCTATTAAAAAAAAAATACAACGACGATTTAAGGGGGGTGGAATGTTGTATGGAAAGTTCTTTGTTTATGAAGTTATAGTGATGAAAATTGATATTTGGGTAGTTCATTCAAAGAGAGAAGTTGCAGGGGGGGGGGGGGAGTCGGTAGAGTTCGGGGCGTTGGGGGTTGGGGGGACGGGGCTAAAAAATTGCTCGGGATGATTTAAAGTAGTAAATTTAGGGAGCGGGCCGAATTTCTTCCGTACGCGGACGAAGTCGCGGGCGACCTCTAGTTGCAAATAAATGTATGTTTCATTATCTTTATCACATTACATCATCACATCAACAGCCGGAAGACGTCCACTGCTGGACGAAGGCCTCTCCCTTAAAGGGAGGTGTTGCCATAATCCCCACGCTTGGCAGGAGGCTTGGGGATCGCAGAATGGTTACCACCGTTATCTGAGAGGACGCTGCTGCCCGTCCTCCGGCGGTTCTGGATGCAGTTTTAGGACATACCCAGGTCCATCTTTATTAGGTTTAGGGTCCATGTTTTTTTAGGTTATCTTTATAAATTTTAATAATTAAGGACAGTACCGCTTTTCGTGAATGTTGTTATAAATGTTTGATATAATAGAATCATTCTCCAACCAAATTTCGAAAAACGGAATTTTCGCAGTGCCTTTGTTTAATATTTGGTCGATAGTAAGTCACCATATTAAAATTTTATGGCCACCGTGAAGCGTGGGCTTGCGGGTTTGCAGTTCATATGCTGGTTGAATTCGCTAGTGACAACTGTTGGTCGTGGATCTAACCCCGAGGTGCGAATTGATTTAAGTAAATATTATCATTATTATTCACGGCGTGCCGATTAAGCAGTGGCTCGTGACTAGCGGTCGCTTGTTCCTGGATAATTTTTGTCGTGTGATTCCGATGGGCACGTGCGCCGCCGTAAACCCTAAACAGGGTCATTCGTGCTGTCAGCTCTTCGTGATGTTCAGTTGTGTTAATTTTATATAGGTTCTCAACTGTACCTATATAAACACAATTTGCATTTTTCATTTGAAATATTTGGATTGGATATTAAAGATTAATTGAATATTGAATTGTATTGAATGAATTCTACACTTTGGGCTTTTCTATATTTTTAAAGCTTAAAAAGTAAGACAGACAATTAAGGCAGAGACTTCAGTAGCTCAATTGACAAAGCAGTTGGGACGGAAACACAGAGACTGCTCGTATGCAGGTTCGAGTCCTGCCGGAAACCATATTTTTTCTTACTGTTTAATCTTTAAAAACATAGACAACATTAAAGATTAAGTTTAAAAAACACAAGCTTTTCTCCTAGAAGTAAATGTGTTGGAAAATTTACGTTTAAGAGTAACTTTTATTCGTTATAAAATCTTCAAAACCTTTCACGCAGACACTAAAAGTTCGTATTTATCTCTCATCTAATTATTTTGCCAATTAACTGCCCTATACCGAAGTCGTAATCTTTATGACATCGACCACTATTGTTTTTTAATTGTCTCTCTCGTCCGGCGCAATAAATCCTTCAGAAAGGTAGCGAAAATAGGCTTCGATTTAAGTATACGCATGATATCAACGTTTTGTATAAACGCGTAGTTATTATGCACGATGAGATGATAAGCTGGCACGGTCCGCTGCTAGTTGGCAGGAAAATATGACCGATTTCATTGTTTTCTCGCTGCCATTCAGCCTGAGAATCACTTGCAGACATCAACAACGCGGATGCCACATTTAACGAGCCTTGTCGAAGTAATGGAAATAGGAACGGATGAATTAGCTGTCGGCTATTGAAAGATAAAAGTCCCAGACGCGAATACACGTTCCGTGCTGATATACAACAATCGAATGTACTCGTACGAAGTCTTACAGCTTTGCATTTTTTACCACTGTTTGTGTGGTTTGATTTTACTGTGAGTTTAATACTGTTCCCGAGTCAAATACGTTAATCATAAAAAGCGACTAAATAAATGGGTAGATCGTTGGCGCCGGTGTCTTGATGTTATCTTATCTCTTATCTATACAATGGGCTTCGAGACTGCTAATTCTTTATGTCTTTTGACTGCAATAAGCCCTGATTAATTAATTGTCGGTGTAGTTTTGTTTATTAGTGACTGCTTTGTTATTTTAATAAAGTAAGTAATTAAGCAGGTATTCGAGATTTCGTATGGTTAGTTACTGGATGGTAGATTCTTTGCTCTAGGGAACGGATATGCACGATGAAGTCACAATTTTAACTAGAGCGTGCCATGGCGAGCACTTATCAAATAATTAGAAAATGCAAAAAAAGGTTTAACATGTATCGTAAATAATTAAAATTCGATGTTTTTTGGTGATAGCAATCTGATAGAAGGTGACAGAAAGAGACAAACAGCCTTGGTCTAGCTAACCTCTACTTACTCCTGAACCTTTATTGCGATATTAAAGGTTTAGTTTAAGTCGCTAAGTTATCAGATAACTTCGCTCTACCATACAGTCAAGATGTCGCTTGGCAGGCAACTTGGGGATCACAGAATGCTCAACACCGTTAACTGAGAGGACGCTGCTGCCTGTCCCCCAGTGATTCAGAATTTAGTATAGACAAACCTATATTTGAAGCAAACCAGCTCAAATAAAATGAATTTTGTATTAAATTCTTCTACTGTACCAGTAGCAGGAAGACGATAACGTTGTCCGAAGTCGATCTGATCTAATTTTAATTGCAATTTACTTAGAAACAAAAAAGTAACAAAACACAGACTTAATCTTATTATTAAATCAAACACATCACATTAAGGATGTTATCTTGTCAATATCGAAGTCCCTAACAGTGAGGTCAATAGTGTAGACATAAATATGTAACGACAGGTGGTAAAGTGGTCATGCTGGGGCGCACGCCCAGCTTACCAACAATAAACAGTGTATAGTTTTCGATACAATGCACAAAAATGAACTGTATTGTAATGCAACCTATGGCTTTTAATTACTTTCTACCATTCAAATCACTTTTGACGTTCCGTTCACTGTGTTAATCGCAGCGCAAGCCTGAAGACGGGAGAATTCGAATTTATTGACCATTAATTCAAAATATTATTTTCACAATATAAGTACTCATTTATTAATTTTGAAATATTAGGTTCCGATTAATTTATATGTGTCGTTAAGATATTTATTATGTATGTAAATATCATCTTTATTTATAATCCTAAGCTTTTGTTTTCAGATGTTAAATACGTTCATTGTACAGTCTCATTTAATAAATTGTCCGTTATGAACATACACCATTGCGTTATTGAATATAATGATTTTACTGCCGATGTTGCTTGTGTCTCTGGAAGTGTTTTAACTTAGACTTGTTTGTTCTCAGGGAGTAGACGAAGAAGATCGAGTTTCTGTAAGTATTTTTTGAGTCTTTAAGTTTTTTATGTAGGTAAACATTTACTTGTTGACGATAATGAGCATGTTATCTTCTGAAAATTCTCGGAAAATTTCAATCTGAAAATCACTTTTTCGTTACAATTTTTTTGCTTAATAAAACGTAATCGAAAATTAATATGTAAATATGTAATAAACACACTTTCCATGGTTACAAGTCTCTTGGTAGTCTAAAGGCCCGGCCCAGTATCGTGAGGTCGGGGTTTCAAATCTCGGAGCAGTACCACTGAGCTCTTTAGAGTTTATGTACGAATTTTCATACTACGGGATTTTCGGTGAAGGAAAACATGGCAAGGATGCATTCACCCGGAGAACAAATTTCATGGCATTCCATAGCATATGTAAATTACCAACCCGCAACAGGGCCTGCGTGGTGAATATGGCCCAATCGCCTTTCAAGAATTGGCCTACGTCCAGCAGTGTAGCACAGTCTATTAAAAGGCTAATTATAATATGTAATGCATTTTCCATTCGATATTTGGATCAGCTGTTCAGCGGCATGCTTCTTCAACCCGTTGCTGATATAGATTTTTATTCCATAGCTTGATCAGAAGAGTGAAGACCCATTGGATTCAAAGCAGAAGCAATGGATCCTCTGTGCAGCCAAAGGAGAGTACCACGCCCTGGCAAAAATGTGTAAGGAAAACTCCAAACTTGTGAAAACTAAGGTAAGTTTCTCCCAGTCAAATGTCCTTAAAAGATTTTTAGATATAAAATAAAAGAAGTCTGGAAGCTAAGCAACGAAGATTCGGATTGCTCAATTCGTGACAAAAACTAAAATTCATATGAAGTGATGGTGTTAAAAAAAGAGAAGGAATAAAAAAAACTCTATGCGAAGATTCTGCATCGCCGACGAGTTGTAAATAAACCTACGAAATACGTTAATAAAAAAGTGATAAACAGCAACGAACGTGGCTCTCACATCCGTAGTTTTTAGGCTCTAGTTAGCGCCAAGTGAGAGCACATGTCCAAAAGGTGTGCTTCTAATTGGGTCTCGGGGAGCGCGGACGGCGCCAGGCCCGCGCCCCCCGCCGCAAGCTATCTTGACATATCTCCGGACGTAGTCCCTTGTTTTATTTTACGAGCCATCTCTCAAGCCTCTTGTTTTTTTATTCTGTTACCTACTATTGTGTTTACGCTGTTTCAAATCGAGCACTTGATATATAGACGTCATATACACCGTTGGATTGCCAATTCTTAACATTGCTCTGTTTTATTTGGACTTTAAATTACCGTGGTCCGAGTCTGCTTTAGCTCTAGTTTAAGGAAATTTAAATAAACCCTTATTACATTATATTTTGAATAATCTTGCGTAGTAAAGCTTTAATCGTTATCATCAGCCAGAAGACGTCCACTTCTGGACGAAAGCCTACCCCTTAACACGGAGTAATTGCCATAATCCCCACGCTTGGCAGGCGGCTTGGAGATCGCAGAACGCACCAACGAAAACCGAGAGGACGCTGCTGCCCGTCCTCCGGTGGTTCTGGATGCAATTTTAGGACATACCTACCCAGGTCAAATCTGTAATACTGAATGTGATTTAGAAAAACCGTGGAAATGTTTATCAGTAAATGTGTAGGTATCTAATTTAATTAATACTAAAGTTTTCAGAAACACATTTCTATCTAATTATTCAAATCTGTAGATCCGCCGTCGCCGCCACATTGATTACCAAGTACATTACTTTTATTGAATGCGCAATAAAGAAGGTAATGATAGCCTTCTCTTTTATTGATTCGTTGTAAATCAAGGGTCGCCGCAATTGGATTTGAATTTTATTGGCATCCTCTCGTAGGCACGTAAGTTGTTGTTAACAGAAATTAATGACAACCGAATCTGTAACTTAAAAATATAAGAAAACCCCACGACACAGGTCACCCTAGTGTGGGATCCAGTGCACACCGACTGATAATCTATTGTTTTTCCATATATATCTGTTACTGCTAAGGTGTTTCTATTTAGTGCTTAAGTTTTTTATAAAATAAATTTATCTTATCTCTTATCTTATCTTATTTTCTTCAACTTTCCAGCTTATAAGCATTTATGACTGGACTAAGTAAAAGCTGGCGCCTTGCTCGCTACGTGCTTTTAAGGCCGGGTATTCCACGTTTCAAGCACATTTTTTAATGAGATCAATCATTAGTCTAAAGCTGTATCAGGTAGAGTCACATTTAGCGGAGCAAACATATGGCGGTTACGCAGATTCGTGCGTGTCAAACTTCGATTTTTGATGATTTTCTCAGATTACTTGAAAAGTATAGAAATTAATAACTTTTGAACCACAGCATACGCTCCAAAATACTATTAACTTATAATACATATTTTTTTAATGTGACTATGTGCTGTAATTAGGAAATAAAACTGAAAATGGTTTAAAAATGGACACTGTTTCGGTATTTTTTTCTATCGAGGAAAGTATAATCTATCGTGTTTTCACCCACAGAAGTTACTAAGACGGATGTTCTTCTGTAACATTTTGTATTTTTGGGCTTTAAATATAGTAATTTGACTAAATAAATTTGATTTTGCGAGGGGCAAATTTGGTAAATACAAGCCTTAATGTAGAGCAGGAATGAATTCTTTTAATTTTCTTTTACTCGCAACCCGAACTAATAAAGCAACAGTAAATATTGTCAGACAATATGTAACATGTGTTAGCTACTGCGCCTTGCTGGTGGACATTTGTCGTCTTCCTCTAAAACATACTTTGAAGCTTATTTTCGTATTTGCCTCACTTGCTGATGGAATTATAGATTTGTGGAAATATCTCTGTGTGTGGGTTTTTATAATATTTTTTTTATTGTCTGCCCTGCTTGTATCTCTTTGATTTTTGAAAGGAGATATTTAAATTTGTCAACACTACTTCCTATTTGAAGAAATTTCACTGGATTATATTTATTCTTTAATAACTGTAATGGTGATTAGTTGCGATAAATTATTTCATTTTTAATATGTTATGTTACTTTTATCTTTTGATTCGCGTGTGATCATAAGAATAAAAGAAAAAATAATAACGCTGTTAATTCAACTGTAAATGAATAAAAATAAACTGGCTTATTTCACGGAGTGCTAAAGTTTTTAAAAACAAGGTATTATGGTACTGGAAGCAAATTATTTAATTCCTATCTATTAAATTTGAAACTTTGAAGAAAGTGTATCGTATCTCAGTATTCGACAGTTCTTGACAGACTTAAAATTTTTTGTCCACACATCTTTTGGTCCAGGATAACAAAATGAAGGACTCGTGTTACAAAATAGGATAACGCCATTCCAGATAAAATCTTTTTTGTATTGTTGTCTGGTATGACTCAACCACTACAACAGAGCTTTGGTGTATTATCTTATAAACAACCTTAAATTGATCATACATTTTGACAAAATGAGCTTTTTGTGAGCATTCTGTGTGATCACCTCAAAACCAATTCGTTAATTTTTTATCGTTTCCTAACGATCGTGTAATTGCGTTGATAAAGATTTGTTTGGTCAGTAAAATGTCGAAAGCTCTGCATTATTATTGTTGATTTACGACTATTCGATTTCAAGCGGGGCGGAGCTGTTGATCCAAGTAATTAAATCCAAATCATTTGATGTTGCCATACCAACAGTTATATTGATACGATCCAATAATGGTATTGTTAATTACATTTATATAACGGGTATTATATTTTATTAACATTGAATGACTACTTAAGGTTTTATTTGTTTGTTAATATCATTTAGGTCCCTGCAATAAATCCAAGGGATTGGCATGCTCTAATTGGGGAGTTTACGTCGGGTGCAATTACAACCGCATCTATAGGATTTTTTGTTGGCGCCTGTTCCGAGACGCGGGTATACTATTTCATGTAAAAAAACATTTCTGGAACGTTCGTCTAATATTACGGTTGCACGCGCTATTAACGCCAACTCGACGGTGGGAGTGTCGTTGCGGAAAGCAATTTAAGTCCTGATTTATTCCGGTGCAAGCCATCGGCTTCGTTGACATCTCTCACTCTAATTAAGACACTGATTTTCCAAATGATTTATTTGTCTTTAAATTTACTACGAACACGTTGAGCCTAGTGCCATTTAATTGACCAATTAAAGAGCTCTAGATTAATTTCTTTAGAGAATGAGAAACGAACACAGCGCTTAATTATTTTAAAATGTCAGTCTCATTTGCTTGCAAACTGTAATAATAGTTTTATGAATCTATTAATATCATAAACGAAATCGAAGAGCCGTCGTCACTATGGCTCGTTTATCACGGTGGCTTGTTACTTTGAGAACTGAAGCACGACGACAACATTTTTTGTATTTTTGTTTTTTTTTATTTGTTAGTTTGAATGGGTGTGCTAACTTCTCAAATGTGTCGGCCGGCGCCACGCCGGTGCAACCCGAGATTCGACTCCGCGTCTCATTTGACCCGTCCGCCGTATGTCTAGGCGCGCGCCATTGTTTGGTATGCATGTCGAACACACGAAGGGCGGACTATAATGTTTCCCATTCTATATTTTGGTTTGTCACCCGACATAGATTTAGATGCTATCACCGTTTATTAGTTTAGATAACTCGACCTATATTTGAACAATGACTAGCATATCCGGAAAATCCATAAAACTCATAAAACTACACACAATTATTATAGATTAGATTTAAATCTCAATAACCTAGAAAAAAGTTCAAATAGTTTTTTTTTAGTTTTACTATATTTTTATTATTTAATTTAATACTAATTCATCAATATTTCGTAATCAAAATGTTTTCTTGCAAGCATATACGTATATTAGTTCTGTGTAATCCTTAATTCATTGAGTTAATTATGAAATGCAAAACTAAGTTCACTATCATGTTTTGTAATGGAATAAATATAAGTGTATATCATGGTTCCAATATTATACTTGTGAGTTAGATACTTTACTTAGGCCTTACTTAAAAACGCCGCTCAAACTTAGTCACTGCTTATGATGCTTTGTCAACTTCTCACTGACCTGAAGTGTCACGTGCAAGAACAAGACAGAAAAGTTTAAGCAGTGACTAAGTTTGAGCGGAGTTTTTAAGTAAGGCCGCTAGTCGTCTGGCATAAAGCACCTTCACAATGGCTCGCAAGCGTGCAAGTCACTCCCACAATAAGTGATTTCTAACATGCTGACGCAGCGATATTGTAATTGTTGTTTGTTTAGTGGCTCTACCTTACTCTTGTATCGACCTAATCATATATGCCCATAGTTTTGTTTTTATACAAACGTTTCATTATAGAGTTCATGGGCATGTGATGTTGGGCGCTATCAAATTTGAAAGGAGACAGGTTAGCATTCGTGCCGCTTAGTAATTTGGTTCTGGCGCCATTAGGTGTTGGCTGTGCCTGATTGAATGTTCTAACTTTTTTGTGGTTCAAAGTTTTGTTTTAATTTATTAAAAAGTTGATGACGTTGCTGCTAGTTGCGTTGGTTTTCGGTTTGCGGATCTTTGCGAAGTGTTTGACAGGTTTTTCTTTATGTTATTCGTTATTCTGGTTTATTATGACGACCGATGGGGAAGAAAGGTTCTTGAGTGGCGATCGCGTATCCGAAGATGCAGCGTAGGAAGGCCTCCCAGTTGGTGAACCGACGATATTGTAAAAGTCGCGGGCAACCGGTGGATTCAAATGGACGGTTGTCGTACAGTGTGGCGGTCTAAGGGGAAGGCCTTCGTTCAGCAGTGGACGTCTCCGGGCTGATGATGATGGTGACTATGATGACCTCAATGTTGAATTACAAAAGATATGTCGATTTACTCAGTGTTGTCATCTTCGCTACTTTTCCATACAATATTTTTATAAAAGTTATATTAATAAGTAAGTACCTATAAGAGTATTTTTCTAATACTCGAAAAAACTTGATGTTACTCAAGTCAATAGTGGTACTATTGAATAGGAAATTACAAACATCTAGTTTTTAATTAGATCTATGGGAAATTATATTAGTTTTGAATCTCCTACTGTCTGTTGAAAGGAAAGGTCGACGTAGGTAGATAAAGGAGAACGGGACACACCCATCGGCGCAAGTTGTATTTGCAAACGGGGTTCGGATTGTTATTGCAAAACACGAAAGCATGCTAATTGAAATTCAGCATGAAAGGGATAATGAAGTCAGCGAGACCTCCCGTGCCCAACGATTCGTCAATCCGCAGCGAACATCGCTCCAAGATCTACGGCATTCGGCAGTTGACTTGATAAACTTAAGCGATAGGGGAATACACACTTGAAATACTTTGTAGAAATTTTGCTTAAAGGAAACCACCGCTGTTCATAATATTATAATTTATAAATAACGCTTATTGATTTCTAAAGTCTGTCTAACAATAATGACTGTAACTTTAAGATGTTGGCAATTTAGCCATGACTTTGCAATCATCACTCATTAAAGTTCGCACCACGCATTACGTTATGAATAAAATAATATCAATGAAACTAAGAATAACTTTTGTACTGGTAGGACTCTACTGCAGAGTCCTCCTGGGGAAGTACCACACCGTTGCCAGTTATTCAACCATGCAGTAGTGTGCAAGCATTACTGTGTTCCGGTTTGAAGGACAATGTTACTAGAAACATTACTGGGTATGAAGAGATTTAACAACTAATATCTCATGGTGACGAGCGCAGTACAGTGCGGCGCAGGATTGTCCCGCAAGTCTCGCACTTGAACGTATAAAAAAAGTATAGTACTAAAACAGTGTAGGAAGAGAGAGGCCTTACCTGGAAGTGCGATAAGGAAGGCTGTGGATGATGATAATAAAGAACAGAATAACATTGGCAAGTAATTTACAACAGCGGATGTAATATACCGTCAGCTTATCCTATAAATATTTCCTAGTTCTAAATTCAGAAAACTGTAATATTAATGCTAACATGTATCCATAATAGTGTGGTCTAACATTCACGATTCGAGTTTAAATATGTTAACACTTGCGTGGAGTCCTTGTTCGCTTGTACTTCAACGCTGTGGTTCTGTGACAAATGAGACCACTTTATACACGTTGGAAATATTTCGCTCGCTTATTTTCGCGTTGTAAGAGAGTATCCGTATCTTTCGAAAAGCTCTAAATCGCACGAAATTTATATTTATCTTAACTTACGAGTACATTTTTAGGTAAACACGTAAAGACTGCTCTTATAAATTTACAATGTTAGACAAAGTCTATGGTGGTTCATAAACTACTATCTAAGAACATCCTTTGTTCACACAAATCCGCATACTTTCAAAAAAAAATACAAACATTTCAACCGCAATAGGAGAATAAGCCAAACATTCATACATTAACGGGCCATCTCATTCGAGTGTCGGATTTTAATTTGCTAAAATTGGAGCTATTGTACATGGGGGAGATGGGTGCGCAATTTAGGGAACCCGAGTGGGATGCGAGGGAGAGACCTCGCACTTTACCATGGCACATTAATTAACCGAGCTGAATCTACATACTGCGCCACAACTACGTACAGAACCCACTGGTGGCAAGAGCGTAGATTTACGACTCGTTCGACCACCATCTATCGGATAAACTAATTGCAGCACAGAGCTATTGTTTCTAAACACTAGGCAGAAATAGAGCCTGCAGTCTAGGCAAGCTAGGATCGTCGATTGTATGCCAGAGGACTATTATTCGATTGTCCAGATTCGATGAATATTCGTGTGATTCGCGTGTGGGTGAAATATTGTCCGATGTAGTTTGAAGTTCGTTTGTTTTTTCAAATTACGACCAAATGATAGAAATAAATAATTTATGCCATTTTCGTCCCGAGAAAGTTTGTCCCACATAAAAAATCAGCTTTCGTCTCTCTTTGTATGCCGTGTTCGGCCCACAATATATTTTAATTTAAAAAATATTATTTCGTCCCACTTCTCAACTCACATTCGGCCCAAGCTTTTTTCCATGTGTAAATTATGATCATTTCAGTTGACGCGACTAGTTTCTTCACTTGAATTTCTATGTTTTCAAAATGATAGGGATAAAATGAGATAATCTACCCATATTGTTTATAGACCACTTTTTAAACTCTCTTTTTATTGTTCTTTCTATTTGATGTATCAATATTTTGTAGTCAGTATCCAGGAATTACTTCAAAACAAATTTTTTAACAATCGGTCTTGACACTGTGGGAAAAAAAAACCACACATGATCACCGAACGTAAAAATGATTGGCATAGTTCCAAAGGCTCAGTGTAGACGTTTATACAGACTCAATATAATGATGCCGACGAATTTTTTTCTGGACATAGACCTCCTTTTTAATATGCCATTATTTTCGGTTGGAAATAGCATACTAACGTTTATATAAATCTAAATCTAGTGACCACACAAGTTCACGTTAGATATAATAAGCTTTAAAAAAACCGACTTCAATTTTGACTACCTGGATGACATCTTCATATTTTCCAGTTATTTTGAAGTATTTCAGTAATTTTGATATAAAAACCAAACTAGAGAACCGATTTCGATAAAATGTACATTAGACTACCTCTGAAGTATCACCCACCAAACAAACAAAGTATCATCAAAATCAAGTCATAATTGGCGGAGTAATCGCGTAACGTACATACAAAAAAAAACACAGTCGAATTGAGAACCTCCTTTTTTGAAGTCGGTTCAAAATAGATTTGAGTGGAGTGGAGTGGAGCGTGCGTTATGGATAAACGTCGACTATGTTCATGCGAGGCGGTGAGGGAGGATATCGCATGTTCGCCGAGCCGCCGGCGGCGTACAAGCCGCGCGCCCCGCTCGCTCTGGGCGATTCGCGAACAACCGCCGCTTCCCTTACCCATTCAGTAAACATTATTTATTCGTAAACGACGCAAACAAAAGAACTAAACTTGTCGGTTAATCTGATTCGTTCTATCAGTTGACATCGTTCGCAATTCCGACTGAAAGTTTTCAATTTGCCCATGTACCTACGAATACTTTCGTAACTCGTAAGGATAATGAGATATGCTGTGTTCTTGTATGACCGTCTCGCCTTATTTGCGAAGGCGAAAAAATATGAATTAAGTCAAGCAAGTCGATTAGGTGAAGTTACTCAAAATAATAAAACGGACTTTCAATAACTTAATGTTTTCACATATTACGCAAATATTTTTTCGCTGTTTTGGATAGCGCGCAGTGGTTCGTTTACTTAATACGTAATACTCATCTAAAGTTTACGTACCAATATAAAATAATTTATTTAACTTAATTACTAATGCTAAGTGCCCAGTATAAATTTTATTACCTATATTTATAAATCTTTGTAAGTAATACGAGGTTCTAATCTAAAATAACTTATTAGAAAACTTTATCAACCTTATAAAAACTAATAACTAAAACAAAACAACAAATTTGCTTTTCACACCACCTGCTCGACAATGTTCAATTACATATCATGCAACCACAACGTAAAGTAAAGCATTATCTCTTAAGGGATATAAAGTTATATGAAACCCCCTAAGGAATAAAGTGATTTGGAACGTCAAATTCTTGTGGAAAAACGTGGAAAACTCTAAGTAAAAAAATGCCCATATGGCATTGTAAAGAGGTTTGTTCGAAAATAGAACTGGCCATCATAAGCAGAACTCAATAAAAAGGTGACATTTACAAAGAAGAGAAACAAAAGACGGTGTTTGGTCCTGTGCACAAAAAAGCGAAAGCCCTACTTCTTAGGTAGACCGGCTGTCAAAACAATGTTGTAAAGCAATTGTATGGAAAACCGCTGTCGCCAGTTTCACACATAATTGTATAGAAACTACGACGAGAAAATGCCAATCATTGGTCGCGTATTTGAAGTAAAACGCTCGAAATGCCATTTTGTAACAGATTAAAATTGATCTAATTACTATGCAATGTGGTTTGGTTTCCTACGCGTCTATTTAAATTGTCTTTTTGGTGATTCTCAGTTTGAAAACATGTATATTGGTAGAATTGTCATCAAGCGCATTTGTCATACCGGCTAGCGCGGTCCGTCACATTTCCATTCTATTCACTTCTCTCTTCAGTGGTCCTGTGATTGTCAGTGAAATTTAATTGATGGATCCATGGCTTTTTAGCAATAGCCACAGAACAACGGATTTTTTTTTTTTTTTAAATTGCTTTTTATTGTCTCGAAGAAGGTGTGAAATAAAGCCTGTCTTCGTCTTGGGCAGGTTGAGCCCCTCGCTTCACACTCAGGACTCTATATAACTCCCTCGTTACGCCCAGGAGTTAACTCTAGACTCCCTCTTACGCTCAGGGTACAATATGCCGCTCGCGACATGAGACAATGCTTTATGCCCTTAGTGCATAATCTACTTATTCTACCGAGTGTGCATGGCGGCGTAACTGACGGACAGATTTCATAACTGATAAACGAATGCTTTTAGTATACCTTATGTATCGTACGACAGATAGCTACATCGATAAGCGTGTTTTCGGTTTTGGCGGACTTTGGTCCAATTGTCTAGTTCTAGTTCGAGTTGAAAATCTGCGGCCAAGCGACTATTAGTGTTCTTTCAGTACCCTCACTTGATAGCCAGAGCCAGTCCAGCTCCCATTCTAAACTAATGGTGCTTATCATTTCACACAAGTCATCATCATCGTCCCGGAGACGTCCACTGCTGAACGAAGGCCTCCCCCTTAGACCGCCACACTGTACGACAACCTGCCATTTGCATCTACCGGTTGCCCGCAACTTTTACAATGTCGTCGGTCCACCTAGTGGGAGGCCTTCCTATGCTGCTTCTTCCGGTTCGCGGTCGTCACTCAAGAACCTTTCTTCCCCATAGGTTGCCACTTCAACTTGCAAACCCTGCGAGCTATGTCGGTGACTGGTTCTTTGGCGAATATCCTCGTTCAGAATTTTATCGCGCAAAGAAACTCCGAGCATAGCTCTCTCCATTGCCCGTTGTGCATTGTGTGTGCCGTGTGTTGTGTGTTTCTCACAAGTACCTACCCACTGTACCGAATATCAGGTGAGCTTTGGTCAAAGGCCTAGTCTAGATACTTAACCAATTAATATCTTCTTTTAAAAAAAAACCTACTTCAATTTTTATTACCTGGATGACATATTTTTTCTAGTTATTTGGATTTAAAAACTAAGACGTAAAATTACTAAACTAATTTTGATTTAAAAAAAAATGTTACTACCTCTGAATTATGACCTACCAGACAAAAAAATAATCCTCAAAATCAATTCATAATAAGTGGAGTAATAGCTTAAAATATATTTTGTTTAAACATACCTACAGTCGAATCAGGAGGTTCTCAACCCCCTTTTATGAAGTCGGTTGACAAAACGTTTGACGGAAGACAAAAAAAAAATTACAAATGGTCGAGACCAAATTTAACATCAATTTGAACACCCCAATAATTTCATCATAAATCAGATTGAATAAACCAGTGAACACTAAACGAATAAATTTTCCACTAAGTACTTATAAACCTTCATGGCTACGTGTATAAATTCAGCTAAAGTTATTGCTGCAAGGAAGCCCTTGTTTAATACTAAAGCAGATCTAATCGGCTAATCCATGGAAATGGTGCGGGCGTCAACTTGTCTCAATTCACTTTCATCTCGATCTAAACAAGAATCTCGTGCGCTGTCTTACGACAAAAATAATTATAACCGGGAGGCGGCAGGCAAAGCCCGAGGTGCTCCGCTAAGCCACTACAATTCGTTTGCGGCGGCAATGAGCGGCTTGTAAATCAAAGGGATTTTACATAATTAAGCTCATAATTAATGTAACGACTCCTTTATTTATAGGCGTAGTCATTCTTAAAATTGCTCCCGTTTTGATAAGACGGCCCTTAAAGGATGTGATTAACACATGTTAGTATGTAAATGGCTCCAGATAATGGTATTAAGTGGGATTCGACTTTGTTGAAGCGGTTTGGCTCATTCTAGTCTTAATCCGTCTATAGATGAGCTCGGTTTTTAGTTTAATATTAACAGAAAAGTCGTGTTATAATATATATACATCATAAAAATTAATTCAAAAGAATTATGTTTCCTTAATATTGTCGACTATAATGAAAATGTCAAAGCTAGACAGGAAATGTATTATTTAATAAAAGAAGAAAACGCCGGTATTCAGGCGTGATTTACTACTGAAGCTTGTAATATTTTTACTAAATGCATTAATGACAAGCTAGAGCAGTCCTTCATTGAGCCCCTAATACGCGTGAGTATCTAAGCGATGCCCCCACCACGCGGGACTGGCTGGCTCCCTATTAATTTGTTTATATTAGAGACGTTCACTTGCGCAGTCAATCACGATTGTCGACGACCGACCGATATACGATTTGTTTTCGAAAGATCTTAACCGTGTTTTGGTTATTTCTGTACAATTGAAGCTTTTAAATTAAGTGTCACCGCAACTCTCTGGAGACGCTTGAAACATTTGTCTCGGGATATTTATCGCCCGGCTAGGCGAGTATATCATGCAGCCAGCATTGTGGCAATCGATCAGAAACCGCGTTGCCTCGGCTAAATTGATTATTTATTCAGGCTTAGTTAAATCTTTGAGCGGTCGCGTTATTTGTAGACCGAACAGGAAGTGGTTAAATGTTATAGAAGGATTAACGGAAGGGGCAACCTATTCGTCTTCTTGGCAAATTTTTTAATGGACCCATTTTAATTCTGTAATTATTATATCTTATAAATTATTTTGCGTTTCACGTCATTAAAGCACCTACTTAAACATAGAAAGAGCTAGAGATAAGTATAAAGTACTCCAAATATTTTATTAAAGTACGATAGTACGAGCTGGTCACTCGCCAGTAGTTAATCGAATCAAAACATCATAATAATAACGATGTACACATTAGCAACAATAAAATCAGGCCAACCGACGTAATACACACTGTCTTACAGGATCCTTTGAAGCACAATATCATAGGGAAAATTTTGGCCACCAAAACTTACCACATTCAATGCCATTATACTCAAAACCCTGGCAACATTTCCCTTTATAATTATATTAGCTACTTGAAAATACTTCTGTATACAACAACACAAGGGTCACAACCGCATGACCTCCCGGGGCAAACGGGATAAGTACACGCCGCACTCGGGTGGAAATATAAAACATGTTCATTATTTTAAGGCTAATTGGGAAAGGCCGCTTGCAGCGTAGTAGGTGCGAGCATCCCGTCGCTCGCCCACGGCAGTACCAAATTCGAGCACCGTGTTAAGCCTTCATTACGCGAATATATGTATAGACACTGTTTCTGCATTAACCTGAAGTGCTATACAGCGCTTTGTAAGATCCTACCACTCACACAATTATGGTACGTATGTAAATGTATCTTCATACGCAAGAAGTTGCGCGTACCATACACTGATTATTATTTTGGTAACGTATTCCTCTGTTATAATTCAACACGAAAGTTAATATAGCCTTAAATTCCGTTTTAGTCTTAACCACGAAAACCGTACATTAGAATATTTCAAAATGTACCCCTTTCTTTACTTCTTTTAAATGCTCGGTGGGTAAATAACAAGTTTGAAAAGAGGTTTTATCTCGTCTTTGATGATCTCCTTGCTTCAGGCGTATACGTTATTGTGAAACTTTTATATTTTGTTGCAGATTGAGCGTTGTTTTACTGAAAAACTTCTCCATAAAGGATAAAATACAAAAGAAGTTCATTTTGTTAAGCCCTTGAGCTGAAATTACTCTTTTAACGAAAAACTTTTAATTAATCCGAATTAAAAGATGGTGAATTGAAAATCTTGGCACATTAACGAATTCTGAGAAATATTGACAAACTGTTTTTAATTTTCATGTTTAGGATTTAACAACATACCACGCTTATAATAAAACCTATTAAGAGAGTTTATTAACAGGATTCCGTACCGCTCACACATTATCTAAAGTTTTTTTTTTTGTGTTACTTATAAAAGCTTTGTTTGACTTGGTCGGCTACAGCTAGTAAATTATTCAATTCTACTAAGTCCTGTAAAATATTAATCTGTTTACTAAACAGTATTCCTGAATTTCGTGTTTTAATATTTAACATGCTTTTATAGTATAATATTTTGAACTATCAGCCCTCTGCCGTTTCACTCTCTAATCTACAAGAACCCTTTTCCTAATCTAAACTGCTCTCTAATCTACAAGAACAAGGTTTGACCGGAATATAATGTAGAAATCGAAGCATTTAGAGTTTCATACAAATCCAGCTGTTTTGGCGTGAACACACTTTTACAGTTACAACATTAGTGTGATACGGCATACGAGCTGGTCACTCCTATACGAGCTTACTGTACCAACAGCTATTATAGTAAGACGTCCACTGATAGACTAAGGCTTCCCCCTTAAGAGGGGGTTTCCATAATACCCACACTTGGCAGGCGACATGAAAATCGAAAAATGCTCACCACCGTTAACCGAGAGGACGCTGCTGCCCGTCTTCCGGCAGTTTTAGAACATACCCAGACCCAGGTAATAGGATTCAACAATAAGGTTTAATTAACGCCAAAATATAGACTAACACTATTTTCGTGGCAAATCTGATTGAAATAATCCTTGTGGGACGCATGCTATGTCGAATCTATTAAACCTAGTCCCTTTCAATTATCTGACTCGATTGAAACCGAGAGATATCTACCTCCCCAACGCACAAGCAGCGCGGAACCGGAGGCGGGCTATAGTTAATCACAATTCGCATCAGCGATGAAGTGTGGCTCGATTGTAATTACTTCGTGTGTTGATTTAAGCTTTATCACAAGGTGAGGGCAAACGCGCCGTATGTAACTGCCAGCAGTACCTTGGTTCTACAATAATAAAATGCAAAAAAAAGGGGTAAACCTGTCATTAGGTAGGCTGACGACATTGTGAAAGACGCGAGCAACCGCTGGATGCAAATGGCAGGTTCTCGTACAGTGCGGTGGTCTAAGGGGAGGCCTTTGTTCAGCAGTGGACGTCTCGTCGTCTATGGCTGATGATTATGACGAACGCACCAAAGTGGGATGTTAGTCTAACTTAAACTGTGATCGTAAAGAATAGATAGACATGTGAATGCTGTATCATAGTTTTACACACATACTTACGAGTATTATCTTAGCTGGTCTGTTCCTAGCTATTTTGGAACATTTTTTTATTGAGTTTGCCCTCAATGACCTTTAAACTCAAGCGCAGGAAAGGCGTCAACGAAGTAAATACAAGATAATAAAATTGAAAGATTACTTATACATATAGTGCCAGCGACATAGATCAGGGATTAGCAAAACGAGGTGGCAGTCTATAGGCCGACCATATTTGTGACAGAACGGATAATTGTTAAGGCAAACGTGAAGAACGTCTAGAACGTCTAGATTGAAGTCTACGTCGTCGAATAACTTAGCGTATGACGCCTTGCCTTGACACTGGATGTAGTGACTACAGGAATACGTAAAAAAACGGTGGTTAGAAGCAAAAACCGCGCTGATTTCTGAGGTTTGGGCGAGATCGATGTGCAGCAGTGTACTAAGGTGGGCTTATGATCATGATGTCTAGAGTTAATCAGCTATGTATACACCCACTTAGGAGCTTATAACTGTGTTATAAGATTCCGAAAACAGCATCTCAGAATATTGAATTTAATTCTTCAGAGAGACAATTACTATACTGGCCAGCGGAGGTGCCGCTGCGGGAACCTATTAAAATCTTAAAGATAAGATCAAATTTTAGTGTGGACGAGATGGGCCGGTCGGCATAAACAAGAATCGAATCCCGGCTACTTCTCGCTTTCTCGCATATAGATTTTGTATTTACAATTGTTTCTAATTACGAGTTGATCAAACATTCAATTCGATATTCTCTGTAATTATCTTACGGATTTTAATTTTATTTGTAATTTGTTATTTAATTGGCTTCTGATTATTAAGTGATTAGAGCAGGTTCTGTTTCTTGTTAGTGGTTAGTAAGCGCGTAGATTATCTCAGCCTATATCATTCGGCTAGACACCATTCATACAAGTAACGTTTTTTTTGTATAAGATGAAAATGAATAAATCACTCTAATTAATTGTAATAATTGTTCCTACTGTTATAATTTGATATTAGGCATAAATCACTGTCTGGAGAGTCACCGCAAAGCAAAGACCTTCTCTAGACTTGACGGTCCTGATAAGGCTATAATTTCAAAGCACTCGTTATTCATGGGTTGATATTGATTTATTATACTTCTTATAGTTATACCTAAAAACTCCAAAACGTCTGACATACGATGCTAGCAAGTAGTGCTCTAGTAAAAGACTTTTCATGTCTAGTTAAATCGTGTAATACCATGAAGGAACAACTAATACTAGTGTTAGTAATACAGTATTAGTGCATAGAACAAATGACACCAATGTTTCCGTCCCATAGTAGGTACGAGGGGCGTTCATTATAAAGTGAGAATGAGGTACAAACTCTTTGGAACCGAAGAAAGTAAATACTGGCTGGTAAAGCTGGAATATTGATAAGATTTAAAAAAAGGAAATAATTTGAATATCTTTTATTTTTATAAAATAGAAGTCTCTTGTGTGTGCAGTCTGTCGTAGCGTGTTGACGAAAATGGAAAAAATATTGCGCGGTTATTAAGTATTGCTTGAAAAATTTCACTACGGAACGAACTAATCAAGACTTGCAGGATACTTGAGAAGCAAATGCACCACCTTATTCTACAGTTGCTCGTTGGTGTGCCTGAACGGTAGTGAATGAACAAATTGTAAAAAAAAGTCGAGAACATTGTTTTAGCAGATCGTCATGTCACAGTACGTTTTATAGCTGATGAAACAAAGATTTCGACTGGTAGCGTGCATAGGATTTTACACGAACGCTTGGGGATGAAAAAAGTATCCGCGCGCTGGGTCCCCAGAATGCTTACCGATGCACAAAAACTAACCAGGCTGAACATTTCTCGAGCTTCATTGGAAATGTTACAACAAGATCCTGATCGTTTTTGTCTCGATTCATAACAATGGATGAAACATGGCTTCACCATTACGATCCTGAAACTAATTACAATCTATAACTTGGAAAATACCATCATCTCCAACACCTAAAAAATTTAGGGCGAGTCGTGCCGCCGGAAAGATCATGGGCTATCTTTTCTGGGATAGTAAAGGGGTGGTCATGATAGAATATCTCGACCGTGGAGCTACTGTAACGGGCTCTTTGTATGCAGAACAAAAAAAACTGCGTAACGAAATACGCGAGAAACGGCGAGGCAAACTAGCAAAAATTGTTTTGTTCTATCAAGATAATGCCCCGGCTCACAAGTCCGCCTTTGCTATGGCTGCAATTCGTGATGCTGGCTTCGAAATACTAGAGCATCCTCCATATTCACCCGTCCTTGCCCCTAGTGATTTCTATCTATTTACGAGGTTGAAAGAGTCTCTGAGAGGACAGAGGTTCGAAAATGATGAAGCAGAAGTCGCTGCAGTACAGGAGTTTTTAAGTGCTCAGGATGATGAGTTTTTCAAGATAGGAATATTAAGCTTAGAAATAAGATATTCCAAGTGTATTACGCTAAAAAGCGACTATATCGAAAAATAAAATAACATTTAATAAAAGTTACCGGCAACATAGTCATTCTCACTTTTTATTGAACGCCTTACGTATATATATCCTTTGTATCCAATGGGTCAAATTACTCCCACATCCCCATCGAATACTATAAGAATCAATGTCCTGACTGACTGACAGACAACGCACGCACAGCCTAAACCGCTGATCGTACAGACTTTAAATTTTGTAGAGGTGTACTATGATAGAATTGTTCGAAATTCAACCCCTAATAGGTTAAAACTGGGTAAAACCTTTTGTATGAAAGTTTTTGAACTTTTACTTGTGAAAATTTGTATTTGGATAGTTCATCTTGGGGCCGGATTTAGAGGTGTCGAGGCCCTGGGCAAAAAAAGAGTATTTTTTACGGACTTCGAAAAAGGAGGAGATTCTCAATTTGGTTTCATGTTTTTTTGTGTTTGTTACCTCCGTCCTCCGCCAAATATGTAACGATTTGGGTTTTTATTTATAGAAAGAATATATATCTACCTACTTTCAAATTGGTCCCATATACATTTCATCAAAATCGGTTCAGCAGTTTAATTTTAAAATTAATATAACTGGTAAAAAGATTACATCTAAATAAACGACATTGCGTATTTTGCTTCAAAGTCGGTTGTTTTTTTAAATAGCTTTTTTTGCAAGCGTTTCAATTATATATTGCACTCAGTCACAAGACAAATCAGCAATCATATTAGATAAGCTATACGTTTAAAATTATAGCCTAAGAATGGTAGGAACATTGCGAGCTTTTTTCAACAAAAAATAAATAAATAAATATTGGGCGGACATTTATTACACACAGCGCCATCTAGCCCCATACTAAGCAAAGCTTGTATTATGGAAACCAGATAGCTGATAGAATACTTATATACATTTTTTTTTTCGTAAATACATACTTATGATACATACTACACCCAGACACAGAACAAACATCGATGTACGTCACAAACATTTTTGTCCTGGGTGGGGATCGAACCCACGCCCTACAGCTCTGAAGGCAGACATGCTACCAACTGAGCTATCAGGCTGTCAAACGTTTATGATTTCCCTGATATGCAGCTTCCGGAGTAAATCACTTTCAATTATGATTAAGGATAACATTGATAGGCGGTTTTGTCGCACCGTGGTGCGTAGCAGATTATTTATAATTTTCATTTTTTGAAAATGAGTGCTCTCTAGAGAAATTCGACTCCATCAAAACCAAGCACATTATCAGTGTAATTTCAATGAATAGGCGTGTGGCCTAATGTTTAATTTATGACAAATAACAGGCTTAGTGATGAATATAACTAAATACATCACACATACTGAAAAAATAAATTGTATTGGCTGATAAATCTCTGAGATACGAGCGTTTAAAGTTTTAGGTGGGAATAGAGAGGGGATGCTCTATCCCTTTCTCGCAAAGCACGTGTTAGTATAGTATTTGTATGCCGCGCCTGAGGCTTGCCGTCATAGCTCAGAATAGCGCGCTCTTTGTCTAGCTTGAAATTTAAATACTCAGAACTTATTTATTTTAGAATTATTTTAAATTTTGTTTTCTTTGATAGGCTCTATTGATGATCAGCTTTTTTATGAGGTATTAAAAAAATTGTAGTCATCATGCCTATTAGCCTTGAAACTTTGGTTTTCAAGAATATGGTAGTAGAACAGCCCCTTTTATAGGTATTTTTATAGCTCTTTTTGTATTTGTATATAGTATATCTATCAACGATACAAATTCACCCACGTTACCATTCCTCATTGATACTTACTCATTACCAAAACTAGATTCTAAGTCATATGTAAGCTTTTACCAATTCTTCTGTTGCAGCATACAGAGCAGGGTCCAACTTCTTTAAGTGATAAGTTTTGAAGTCGAAAAATAGGCACTCTTTCGTTGTGGTAAGAACATATTGCATGTCTATGCTCACAAAAAAAATGCCAGGTTTGATTAAACAGGAAACAAGGGGTGTAAAAAGGGTGAAAATGGGAAAGAAAAAACAAATGAATAACCGGTATTTTACCGGTACGCGTACAGAGTCACGCGGCGACCTCTAGTTTTAAGAATAAGAAGATAACGAAATTGTGACCATATTTTTAATAAATTGCTGATACAAAAATATGGGTGCTGTGCGTAATATTGACGAGGAAACTTTGACACGTAAACGACAACAACAACAACAATAACAACATCAACATTACAACAACATTACAACACAACAACAACAACAACATTATAAAAACCTGCCTAAGTCTCTCAAAGAAATAGAAAACGACGACTGTTTCAATAAACAAATAAAAAATATGTTAGAAGCGAAATGCTATTACACCCTTGACGAGTTTTTCAACGACAAAATTCTAATACCAACTAGTAAAATAGAGCGTTCTGCACCAAATGTTGCCATACCCTGACAAGGGTCATATGTATTACTGTAATATACACATGTTACTTAAGACCTGCATGTAGCCACATACGTTGCAATAAATGATTGAGTATTGAGTACTGAGTAACCTTCTCAAATGCAAGTCAAGTCTTAATGAAGAACACGTTATAAAAATCGTTAGGGTTTGCTCTTTCCCCATTAAATATTTTTTAAAGCTGAATAAAACCTGAAAAATCGTAAATTTGACCGAAGATTTCAAAAAGGCTCTTAACTATTTGTATTTTTGTACACTATACATACAGCAAGAATTTTTCCCGTACGTCCTTAATATTCTATCATCTAATATGATTTTATAACTAATTACAAATACAGCACAGCTATTTTCTTATCCGCTGTGTCGTAGAGCAATAAAAACTCTAAACGACTGGGAGGTGGTCAGGCACAGTGAATAACTGCCCGAGGGCCTCATCTGCGTAATATACGACAGCGGCCGAGTATACTTTTAATTAGGATCTGCCTACCGACCCAACAAGACCTCTATTTGTTTAACCGAATGCAAAGGAGCAAGATGAAAACGAAACGATAACTGCTATCACGAATACTCGACTCGTGGTTTTATTAGTGGATCTGCCGTTAGAAAGATTTACTTACAGATGCCACGGAACGGGTTAAGTGGCACAATCAATTGAGCTAACAGAATTAACTTTACAGATCGAGATTGTTTAAGGACCTTAAACAATCTCGAATTTATTTATTTATTTGATACACAAAACAGAATACAGTCTTTACATTTGCATTGTAAAATTAAATTAATTAATATAATAATATATTAATTAATATACTTAATTAATATACTTAATTATTAATTATATATATTATTAATTTTTCACATATTTATTTTCTTTCTTAAATCTAAGTTTTTTACAATATACATTTAAAAACATAAATATTATAAAAAACCTAAACCTAGAGCGCCGCTGGCAGCGGGGCAGGGCTCAAGCTGCCAGTGGTTAGGGCTGCAGAGTGAGGAACCTCCTGACAATGCGTGCCGTGTCAAGTACAAGTACCACTGCCTTTTGTATCTGACCCTTGACCCAACCGTCTAGCAAGAGCCTCTGAGGTATTGGTCGAGGCTCTTCGCTATGAGACCGTTTGCCGACACGACAATGATCGTCGAGTCAACATCCCACATGGCGGTTATCTCGAAGGCCAAGTCAAGGTACTTATTATTATTTATTTTATTATTATTTATTATTTCTTCTGTATAAATTGAACTCCCGGGTCTAAGCCCGGATCTTTAAGAGGTATTGATGAAGCCGAAGCCAACTCCAAGAGGTCCTGTTAGATATAAAAAATAATTTCAATTAATTATATTAAATTAATTTTATTGAATTACGACATTAAAAGATTTCTGCGTATAAGAACAAAAGTAACAAGGCTCTAAACAAAAATTTGCGCATAATCTTGTTGAAATATTTACTCCCGAGATTTTTCCTGTAGCTTTTGTTGTTACAGAAAGTTAGAAGGTTGAGTTTAATAAGATTAATGATGTTGCTGTCATCGCAAATTAAAGTTTCCTTGAAGATTTTAATAAGGCTATTGTCGAGAGGAACTGAAGAGGAAATTTATGCAGATTGCCAAGTTTTAAACGAGTGTTTTGATATAATATTTTTAACGTATTAGTTTCCATTGATTCTCAGAAACTGGTTGCATGAATGTTGAATGGATATTCAACAGTACCTAATACCCTCTAGAGGGTCCGATCTGTAAGTTTCAATTAAAATTCTTATGTCTTCGCTACCGCTGTTGAATTGCTCCAGTAAGGCCAGCCGTTTTGCATAAATGCCCGCCAGCTGTTTACAATAATCGATGATATGTTTTTACGAGTTACATTTTCAATTTATTGACATTCGTTCTCGGATGGACAATTTATTTGTATCGGTAATGTTTCAAAAGACTTCTGTTTATTTTTATCGCCGGACTGCTGACGGGTTTATGATAGTGAGTTAAGTTTTTGATGATGCATTAGAACTATTATTAATTCGAAAAATAATCCTAAACGTAAAGGGCGAAGTAAACGGTACATCATCGGACGAAACTTAAAAGCTCGAAAGTAGAACCGCTATTTGACTCGTAGGAGGAAGACAATGAAAAAAGTAAGCTCTCTTATTGTTTTTGTGTTTGGCTCATTCTGAATTGTGTGGCTTTTTTATTTGTCGGGTCTCCAAATCCTGTCGAAACGTAACCTCTAGAGCATTGACTCGGGTGTAGTCAGATGTATTGTGTTGGCGCAACTAACCGACGACAGCGGGTTGAGAACAGTTTTTCACATCCCGGTAAGATAAGTGCATTTGCTTGTAACGACAAGGCGCGGCGCAGTGATCGCCTCGCCAGTCCGCCTCAATGGGCGCGCGTTTTTTATTTATATACGCCCTTTTGTAATTAACGATAGTAAAAAGAAATATATATCTTTTGATTTATATCATATCATTCTTTCTTCGAGCTGGTTCGGATGTTCGGAAACCTTTCATTCGTTTTGGTTTAATTTTAAATGAACGGGAAATAAAGTTACGTAGAAAATCAGGTTTAAGGCTTGGGAGAGGCCTATGTCCAGCAGTGGGCTATCATAGGCTGATTATGATGAAATCATAGCTTGATCAGATCTTCATATACTTACTAGTACGCACATATGTATTGTTCAAACATGTTTTTAGTAAAAAGATTCTAAGACATAGAACCTAAATACAGGTTACGGCGAGGAGTTCATTGTACTCGTCGTCATGAACAACGGGGGTAGCCCAGTAATAGCGAAAGAAAATCACTTGTTTCATGGACAAATAAGCATCAGCGTGAACAATTAAGTATTCTATCTGCTATCTGGTTCCCATAGTACAAGCTTTGCTTGGTTTGGAGCTAGATAGCGCTGTGGAAATTTTCCACCTTACTTTTAAAACGGGGACAACCTTGTAATCGCAAAAAAGCAGTTCAAAGAAAAAATACATTCACCCTCCACAAAATGCCATAGACTAGCATGTTTTTTTCGCGAATTCAGGGTTCGCTCCCCTAGTAAAAGTTGTTCACAATGTTTAGTACGATGACCTTCTTTCGGCTTTATTACTGTTCCGCGTAACCCTGCCTTACAGCTCAGTTGGTAGCATGTCTGTAGAGCTGTAGAATGGGTTCGATTCCCACCCCTGACAAACATTTATGTGACAAAAGGATATACGTAGGTATTCTATCAGTTATCAGGTTGCCATAGTACAAAAACTTTACTTAGTTTGGGCTAGATAGCGCTGTGTGAAAATTAAAATATTCACCAATATATATTTTTATATTATGCATAATATGAAGGCTTTAACTATAGATATTACAATTTAGCAGCGACCACGGCTTCACTCGCTAAACCTCGGGAACCCTTATGTCTATTTACCCGCGATTACAAAAACCGCCATTCTAAATTCCAGTCGAATACGTTATGTTGTTACAGCTTGTAGAAGTAACAGTACTTAGCTATAAGGGGGTCATCATCATCATGAAAAACGAGATTATAAAGGGGCCAATATTGCGAAAAAACAACCACCTGATTCTTAGAAAAACTTCATTGACTCTTGACAGAATGAATAACCCCTGTAAAGGTACAAAGGTTATTCATTCTACAAAACAAATGGTGGTGGAGGTGGTTGATTTGATATATTTACCTGCCTGTCTTCTTAAAACTTTATTACTTACAAATTTTTACATCACAATTTTTACTCTACGATTTTACAACTGTGAAAATTTAAATTTCTTCAAAATGGTTATATCGACCATAACAATAAACGTAAAGTGGACATCAAAGCATTTTACATGTACATATCATTGCACCTACGCGGCTCACGTACCACGGGTTAGCGCAACGAAAGCGATAACAAACAAAACAAACAAATATATACATTTTATTTGTTTGCTAATACAAACAAATAAAATGGCGAGGGAACGAAACGAAAATTGAACGAAGCGTTGATAAAATAAGAGAATTTAGGAGTAGAGCGTGAGGAATGAGACATCGACGCAAGAGTGCAGAGGCGGTGGAGCAGCTGACACATGTCATCACGCAATTTATTAGTCGCTCCGAAATAACAGAGTCACTGAACGTTCAAACAAAATGAAGAGACACAACGCTCTATTAACGACACGTACTCGCACTGCACCCGTTAACATGGCCACAATTAAACGCACAATGTTCACCCGAGTGTACAATAAAATTTATACATTACCGATTGTACACTTTGTCATTATAATACTTTAGTGCGCGATTAAACTCGCTATCATTTTTACGACCGCTGATGAACGGTTCTTATTAAAACCTTTATGCAGTAATTGCAGCTTTTGTTCAAGACGACTGTAGTTTTCTTTCTTGTATGGAATTATCGAATTAGGAAGAGCGTATTTTGATTGAGTTTTATTCTAATAATGTTTGTTGAGTTCGTTTATTATTTTTGTCGTTGTTTACGGTCAGTGAATAATGTGATGGTATTTGTCAGTGTTTTAATTAATTTAGTTTGGTTGGAGGCACACGCCAAACAATATCCTCGGGTGTCACCGCGTTTCATCCTGATGCACTGTTCTAGCGCTTAATAACTGTCGACGAATGTTTGCGTCACGCAGACTGCATTGCTTACGATAATAAATTGCTTCTTATTTTAGAATTTCTCACTCACCATGTTTTATATCTGTACGAGAATATAATTTATAAATGTGCCCGACACACATTTCACGAAACTGACATTTGACGACTGATTACTTTATTGCCCGGGCGAAGAATTTGTTAAATGAGATTGATGTTAAGGCGGTAAATTTTCACACAATTTTGACCACTCAAAACTTGAAAAATATTCGTTTTTGTTTAATTAATTCTATTTTTGACAAGCAACGCCCCGCGTTTCCACCTGCTGTTTTACTGGGAGGCGTATATTGTTTTTAAAATAAAGAGCATATATGTGTTAATCGAAGGTAATATAGGTGTAGTAGTGGTAGGACTCTACTGCAGAGTCCGCGTTGGGAAGTACCACACCTTTGCCAGTTATTCAACCGCCAAGCAGTAGTGTGCAAGCATTACTGTGTTCGAAGTTCAATGTTATCAGAGAAATTACTGGGTATGAAGAGATTTAACATCTGATATCGCAGGGTGACGAGCGCAGTGCAGTGCGGCGCAGGATTGTATTCTCAAGTTCACAATTCTGGCACCGCTACTGTTAGTAGCAGGCGTGACGCTTACCACCAGGCGAACGTCTTTCTCGTCTCGTCACTCGATTGTATAAAAAATAATATAGATATAGTTATAGGCTGAAATCGCGAAAAAAACCAGCTGTTCCATACAAAAAGTTCTCTCTTCGCGTTTTCAGGGTTGGCCCCCCATAGTAAAAAATGAGTATATCTAAATCTGTCATATTTGAAAGAAAATTGTGGCCATAGGCGGAAATGGAAAACAACAGCTTGTATATCTCCATTACAAATTCGTACGTAACAAACATAATACTCACATACAAACTTTCTAGTTTATAATATTAGTAAATAAGTATGATTGATTATATGCAACGACTTGGTTACATTTGTTGCACGTAACGTTGAAGTACATTGTATGAAATGCGTGGCCTTGTAGGCAGATCCTAAATAAACCGCGCGAGTAAAATCTAAAGTTCTTTCTTACACTCAAGAGCTTGACTTATATTTTTTTATCACACCTATTCTGTCGCTTCTATGAATTACCTGGTTTCCTACATTGGCCTACATTTATAAGATTTTACTAAAGAACAGAAACAAAAAAATCCCCCTTAGTTATTAAAGGTGAGACTTTGGACGCCCTTCGGGTCGAGGACTTGGACGTAGTAAAACATAAGTAGCTATAATGCTGTAAATATTTAATTTTACTTGCTATGCAATTAATTTGTTTTAATCAATATTGAAGACTGCTGTCTTAAAAAAACATAACTGTAGTCGCACAAGTATATTCAAATAGATTCATTGAGTAAAGGCAAATTATCGGAGGCGGGTCAGGCGTTCGGTCGCACAGTCATTACAGGGCCTCATCTTTGTACACGCATGGGGTATAGCACTGATGGGATATTAAGGTTATTACCATCGGCGAAATTGGCCTGCGACCGCTGAGGAAGCTGCCCACCGAGACCTATTAGTGGTATTACATATTTCATATGATCCAACGTCGATCGACGATTATGGGTGTATTAAAACGCCGTCCAAGCGTCTCCCGATCATGGGAATATGCACGAGACTCACTTTTATCTACGTTTTTTACAGTTTAGTTGGTAATTCGGTGATCACGAGATCGCTCGGAGTACATTATGGATTCTACTCCGAAACTTTAATGCTAATCCAATTTTTTGCTCTCTTTAGCGATACCGTGAGATTGAGCAACATTGAGAGAAGTGTAATTAAACATATTTGAAAACAAAATTTGGGGCGTACAGAACACAGAACGTACATTATTATTAAAATCGAGGGTCGAACGTGAACCAGATTGGTGCGAGTCCGAGGCAGATGGCAAAACGAGAGCGGTCTATCCCAGTGGCAAAACGTGAGCGGCCTATCCCAGTGGCAAAATGAGAGCGGCCTATCCCAGTGGCAAAATGAGAGCGGCCTATCCCAGTGGCAAAACGAGATCGGTCTATCCCAGTGGCAAAACGAGAGCGGCCTATCCCAGTGGCAAAATGAGAGCGGCCTATCCCAGTGGCAAAACGAGAGTGGCCTATCCCAGTGGCAAAATGAGAGCGGCCTATCTCAGTGGTAAAACGAGATCGGCCTATCCCAGCTTATTTTTTTTATATTCACTTCATTTTATTGAGTGGTTATTTTTGTGACATACTTAATGACATTTCACGTGTATCTTTGGTTTTATCAATAAATTTGTATTGACATAAAAAGGCTGCGGATGATAATGATGATGAGTACGTACTAGCTGCTACTTACCTATAATAAAATATACATTACTCTATGAGGAATACACATATTAGAAATAAGGATAGCATTTAGTAAACCACACGAGATTACATTGTTAGGTCGAGTGATGTAGGTACAGTTCACCATAATACCCTTGCAAAGTACGTTCTTCCAAGTAAGGTCATGTATTTCTACTGTATTTTCGTTCTAATACTTAAGCTATAGAGAATAGTGGAACTGTATCATATAATTAAATAGATATTGGTAAACATTTCATACTGTCTATATCTTGTTCTATGGGATCCACGTAAATCAAAAAAATAAATATAGCATCAACTAGATTTAATAATTATTATGTAATAACGCAACCTTTCTTTGTTTCAGGACCCCTTCACGGTAAGACATAACATAACAGACCTAAAACGCTTTTATAATAATTATTGTTGTATTGAAAATCTCAAATTAATATTCTCCGATTTAGGACTATTTCCTATGATCAATAAAACACTTTCTGATATTTTAAAAATCTATAGTAGAGCAAAATCATTATAAAATGGAAAATACTAAGAAGCCTCATTATACAGTTATTGTCTGTTTAAAAGAAATATGATTGCATTGTACTAAAACATAGCTATTGTGTCTAGACTAAATAATGTGAATAGAAGAATCCTTTCATTAAAGAGTATGCAACGAATTTTAAATGTATCTGGTGTTAAAGAATCACATAGGCGGCGGTAACCAGTTACCATCATGCGGCCCGCCGGCTTTTAATGTCAGTCTATTATTTAAAAAAAAACCTATTTATATTATACCGGGTGTTAGTTTGAACACCGTAATCCTTCTAGGATATTATTGTACTCATCATTATGAACAACTTTTACTATTCTATAGCTAAACCTGAAATCACGCAAAAAACAGCTGTTCCATACATTTTATCCAAGATCGTTGACCCTTTTTGTATGGAACAGCTGTTTTTTTTTCGTGATTTCAGGGTTGGCCCCTTAGTAAAAGTTGTTCATAATGATGACTACAATGATATCATAGAAGGATTACGGTGTTTAAACTAACACCCTGTATTATTGTCATACTAAATAAATAAAAAACTAAACTCGTTGTCTGTCGATCGTTACGAAAATTTTAATCATTATAAAGCATGAGTCCCTAAAACTTGTAGTTCACAGAGCTTAGAGCGTAGTTATTGAATGTTATGTTGATTTTTCTTTTCCCGGTGGCGTCGTCGTGTGCTGCAAATTTGGTGTGAAAACAGGGTGTAAGTATCTTATTTTTTTTAATTATTTTGCTCAATAAATGTTCATGGTGTTATATTTTTCACTGAGGTACAATTTAATACAATAGATACAAAATTATTCGGTTTAACTTTTGAGTTATAAAAGAGACAGACATAATTATTAGGAATGAAATAAACTAAATCTATTTATCTATATATATCTTCTATATATCTATATATATCTTCGTCCTCATGATGTTCATTATCGAGACAAGTTTCTTCAAATGTTTACCCGTTTAATATTGAAAACACAACACAAGCAGATATTCGCTTACAATCGTGTAATGATATGTGGTATTAATATTTGCAGTTACAGCCGTCACACACGACTAATATGCTATAATATTTCATCTATGTATTGAAATATGTTATAAGATAACATATAATACTGTAGCACCTTCATCGTATGTGTCGGCCTTTAGAATCGATTCGAGTGTTGTCAATATTCACATGCAACCACTATAATACTGTGGTAGATACTAAGTAGATCAACGTCACTGTCAAACTATCTGCATAATTACACACATAAGCTGGTTGACACGACGATAATTAGTGGCGTGGAAGACGCATCGTTCCGCGGATCCTAATTGATGTACATGCAAACGCAATCAATATGACGTGGTACCGGATATAGCGCTAGCACGACGACACGGTTCGTGGCCTGCTGAGTGGCTATTGTGTCCCCTACCTTACTCAACCTCGTCACATAAATATTATAAACACAAAAGTAACTATCTGTTTATTTGTTACCTTTTCATGGCTAAACGACGAAACTTATCTTGAATAAATTGGCAGGCGGCAGGAAATATCACGGCAAATAGAACGGACAGGACCTTTTTCCGGCGAAAGTAATGCGACAAAAGGAAAATTACGTATAAAACTTCGGGTGCTGATAGTTTTAAATCAATTTTTATATTTTTGTATGTTACCAGAACAAAGGATGAACATGGCGTTGGGTATACAATTGATATTTTGTAAAAACACTCGACAGATTTTCTCGAAATCAAAAAAATACACCGTTTAGCTGAAATATTCTCGATCAAGTCAGCAAACAAAATCAGTTAAGTCGCTATGATACCACATGTACACACGTCAGACCGCTTGTAAATACCCCTTTTTGGTCGGGGGGTTAAAAACGAATAATTGTTCTAAATAATCATTTATTTAATATACTTAAATAATGGCAGGTTGTCGTGCAGTGTGGCGGTCTGGGGGGCCTTGGTTCAGCAGTGGACGTCTCCGGGCTGATAATGATGATGATCTATCTATATATCTTTCTATGTTTTTAAAGTTCATAATTTTTATTACCGTTTAAACTCGCGCGAAATCGGAACCTGTAACCCGATGGAACCAGGACACAAGACACCAGCTCTGCCTAGTTTGGGATCTGCTAGTACCTACAAAAATGTAATCGTGTTTCTTTAATTAAGCTCTATATTTTTACCAGTGTTTGCTAATGCATTTTAGTGTATTTGATAATTTTATTTTGGAAATATATATTATCTTATTTTAACTTTAAAAACAAATAAATAATAATTTCCAATGTCAATCTTGTATAAAAAAATGATATTAAGAGTTTAGCCCGTTAAGTTAAAAAGTCCGTTTTAAAAATCTTATACATATATTTTCTAAGATTTACAAAAACTAAAATACCTACCATAAACTGTGCGATAGATTGTTCTTACTAGAGACTAATTGGTAACAACATTCATTGGCCTAAAACTAATTTGTAAGACGTCTAGCTTAAACAGAGTTTTATCTTAAACGTTAAAGGCACGTTTGACACAGACAAGAGATTTATATCGGGCAAATTATAAAGCTTTGCTTTGTGCACGGACCACGTAATCCAGTTTAAAATTTATTGGGTTAGCCGACAATAAATTTGTTAATTCTGTAGACCGCTGACCCGGAAACGTCTACTTAATGAGATTTTTATTTTAAGGACTATATTGAAGGACCTCCGTAATTCTTAAAATCCGGCGTCGTCTATTTTTATATGTCTATGTTTGGATATCTTTTACTGTAATTTATGTATGAGAGTCTTTTTGTCTCATTTCCTTACTTATTTTTTTCATTTTGTTCCCGCATGTATTTTCCTGACGCCTGTTTACGCTGATGGTCTGAACAAACGCAGTATGTGAGTATTTTAATTACTTCTAAATTATACTTAAGTACTGTAAATATGCATACCGCGCTCGAGGCTTGTCGGCTTCTTTAACAAAGAATATAACTAGCCTAATTAGTCTGTTACTGATGGGTTATTATACAAAATGCCAGGATATGAATTTTGTGTACTTACATTATTTACTAATCTTTACGTATCTTATATATTTAGGGTTATTTTCCATAATGATATAATTTACATCGGTATATTATTGATTTCGGCCAACGTAACAACCGCTGGCGTATAGCTTAATGCAAATATTTAGCTTGTTATCAGCAGCTTGCCGGCGTTTGTGAAACCAATCTATGAACCCATAATACTGTTAGCTTCCAAAATACCTCTGCCAATATTGACGTGGTCACCACGCTTATATAAATACATACCTACGTGCAAAATCGTGCCTGTAGCCAATGTGCCCTGCAAATTAACAGCGCTTCCCTCGGGGCCAATATTTCTCCGGGCGACGTCGAACCTAGGACCGCCCGCCACTAACTACCCCACTGAATCAGCGACGATCACGCCTACATCTTGTACATACGACGATTGCTACGTAACTCGTACCCTCGCCTCAGATAGAGCAATATATAAATGAAAGAATCTTAACTGCTGAATAGGCACCGTCTCACCTGAAAGTGTTTTTGGGGCCATAATTTCGATTAATTTACTTTAACATGGTTTGAATTGTAAGTAAACTCTTAGATCTTACAGATACATACATTATTGATTGCCATAAACATGAGAAAAACGTATTGTTTAGTTAGTAGAGAAGGCTTCATAAGGGACCCGGGTATGTTTTAAAACTGCATCCAGATCATCCGGATGAGCATTCTGCAATTCCCAAACCGCCAAGCATGATGATTGTGCAAGCTGACTGAAGATGATGATGATGAAAAGGACTAAAAAAAAAAGGTGAATACGAATCAAAAAGTTGATAGTAATGGTTAGATGATGACTGATGATATGATATGATTTCTGAGTGTAGATAAAATGCCTGGCCATGCTGAACGTAGCCGTAGTAGCCTGATTAGGGGACCGCTCGACTTGATATCGTGAGGTAGCTGTTTCAAATCCCGGGCCCATACCAAAGAGCCTTTTGGAGTTTATGTCCGGTTTTAAATACCACTGCCTTTTCGCTGAAGAAAACCATCATGGGAAACCTGCATACGCCCGGAGAAGGAATTTAATGTCGTATGTGAATCCACTAACCAGCATCTGAGCCTGCATGGTGGATATAGTCTAATCGGCTTTCTAGCAGTGGACTAAAAAGACTGGTTATGCTACTGAACGTAAAAGTAACACGGAATGATATAAAACGCGAACAAGAAGTTTTAATTTCAAGGTTTTCATTTCATTTCCAAGTCAGGATAATCTAATCGAAGCAACTAGTCGTACAAGCTATAATAAACCGTAGTTAAATATAAACCTTTATCTTAAATGCGGTTCGTTAAAATTATGCTTTACTTACCATAACGCTTTGAATATTAAAATGACCAACGCAACGATGATAGCAAACTAATTCCTATAACTATGCTAATAACACCTACCTTCTCCAAAATATAATCTTTAATCTGGATGCAAATCATCCTAATACGTTCCGATTATAAAGAGCTATAATTTCGACATTATATTGTCCATCAGAGTGTTTTACATATATAAAAATAAAAGGCTGGCAATCAAGTAATTTGTTTCTGGACCTACTAAACTCTTTTCGTGATGGAATCGTGCAACGATCTTAGGTTCTTAATACGCAGGCTTCATAATTTAGTATCGATTTGGAAATAGCGGTATTATTTATAATTAAGGTAATTTTGGGAGTCTGTGTGGCTTCTATTTAATTTGCCGATTTGTAACGTATCCCGTCTAATTTTCAACCGACTTCATAAAAGGAGGTTCACAATTCGACTGTAAGTTTTTTTGTGTGTGTATGTATGTTACGCGATTACTCCGCCAATTATGAATTGATTTTGATAATTCTTTTTTTTTTGTTTGGTAGGTGATACTTCAGAGGTGGTCCCATATAAATTTTATCGAAATCGGTTCAGTAGTATGGTATTTAAATAAAAAATACTGGAAAATATGAAGATGTCATTCAGGTAGTCGATATTGAAGTCGGTTATTCTTTTTTTTAAAGCGTATTATGTTGTTTCAGACTGCGATGCATTGGGCTTGCAAGCGTGGTGATGAAAATTTAGTGAAACTATTGGGTGGAGTCGCTCGGCACGTTGTCAACGAACGCTCGGTTAGTGAACACAGCATGCTAATAGCTCAGCTCAGCAGCGACAGCCTCATAGCTCAGTTGGTACATGTCTGCACTCAGAGCTGTAGGGCGTGGGTTCGATCCCCACCCAGGACAAGTATTTAAGTGATGAACATAGATGTTTGTTCTGTGTCTGGGTGTAGTATATTATCATAAAGACGTATTTACAAAAAACATTGTATATAAGTATTCTATCAGCTATCTAGTTTCCATTTTACAAGCTTTGCTTAGTTTGGGTGCGCTGTGTGAAAAATGTCCATCGATATATAATAAAGCTTCCAATTTTTACGTTAGTAATTTCATACGTTCTTTTTAATTTGACTAACCAGCAAAGAACAAATCATTTTTTTGTTAAAACTCTGTAATAGTCTAAAGTAACGCAACTTTTCTAAACAGCAGCGCGAGTACCGTTCTTGTCGATCGTTATATTTGACATTTAAATCGGTATAATTCGATAAAATTCGGTATTTTCTCGAATTCGTCTAAGTAAATATGCTATACCGACACGTCAAATTTAGCGACATAGAACGGTACTCGCGCTGCTGGTTCGGCTATTGTTATTTTCGATGCATTTATTCTTCAGAATTCGAAATTTTGGTCAATAAATTGACTTCCAGCATAACTTGGTTTGCTTTGAGAAAAAAGTTTACAGAATCCGCACTTGAAGAACAAGCAATGCAAGGGCATTATTATTATTATTAAACTTATTAGACAAGATTATGTTTATCACCGGGACTTAATCGCGCACAAATAAATTATTTTTTTTATTTACCTCGACATTTCGACCATGTTCATCAATTGTTATCAGTCAGCTCGTGACCACGGCCATTGGAATATGGTCGAAACGTCGAGGTAAATAAAAAAAAAAATTATTTGTGCGCGATTAAGTCCCGGTGATAAACATAATTATGTGTTCAAATCGCGAAAGTTTAAAAGTTTCATTATTAGACAAGGACAGAAAGACTTGCTATAAATAAATAAAAAAAGGATTCTCACAGCGCCATCTAGCCCCAAACTAGCAAAGCTTGTACAATGGAAACCAACGACATATATGACAAATCGCGATCGCGAAAAGTTCCATGATAGCCCCGATAGCTGATTTTTATTTATTACAAAATACATTTTATGAAAAGGCAAGCAATTGTTTCTAAGTTTTGCTCTTTTATTAACGCGCCTTTAATCACAAACTAAGAAATTTAGTAAGCAAATTATGGGATAGTAATTTGTCTGTAAATGGAAATCGAGAATGTGTTAGTACTAAACTACTTAATCGTGCACTTAACGTGTTACCTAGAAGCTTTAATACTCAATCAAATCTACTGGCTGGTGATTATTCTGGCTGGTTTACTGAATCGTTAAATTGGTCGTTACACTCTTTTTCATGTGGTGTGGGTCGTCGCCGACGGAAACAGAATGGGGTAAGTCCTCGCTTTTATTGCTGAACTACTTGTGGATTCGAAGGAAGCGATAGTAAACTTATACGTGTACCACTCACATTTTAATGTTTCTCTTTTACTAATAAAGCTAAAGACGTTTTATGTTACTTTTATGTAACGATGTCTCAGACGAACTTGTTACGTTTAAAGCAATGATTTTTTTAGAGTACCTGCTAACTAAGTTTAGTCTTTATTGTCATTTATTTTGAATTTATTTTGTCAAATACAAAAACTGGATAGAAACGAAAAGATTTTTCTAGAATATACTTATTAGAGTTTGTATACTACAAACTCTAATAAGTAAGCGATCTTTCGCTTGCACATTCAGTTCTCTTTTTTATTGATTATTAGCAATTATAGGATACTTACTAACGCCGCAATTTCGTCGCGTATTTCACCATTTTTGAAATCATTGGAAAATCGCATCCGAAGGCAATTGTTGAAAATACCATTACAAAGATTTAGCAAAAACATAATTTTGATCTAAAGAAGTTTTAGTAAGTACCTACCCAGAAATGGGATTACAGGTTAAGCCTAGTTTTTAACTGACTTCAAAAAAGGAGGAGGTTCTATGTTCGACGGTATGTAAGTTTTTTTTTAATGTTTGTTCACCGTTTTCTCCGTCAATTGTGAACCGATTAAGAAAACATTTTTATTATTTGAAAGGGGCATTACTCCCGAGGTGGTCCTCTATTTATTTGAAGACGGTTTTTTTTAAGTAACTTGTATGAATGAAAACTTGCTTGAATCGAAATTTTATTTTTGCCAATCTATTGTAAATGTTATTCTCAGTAATTTCACCGGCTGCGATTTTTCATAACAATAAAGGCCTTTACCTATGAAATTGCCGTTTTGTATGGAATAAGTGAAAGTACTTATTTTTATAAACTTTTTTATTTCTGTTTTTCAAAGTAATCACCCATGCAATCGACGCATCTTTGCCAACGAATTGGCAGTTTATTGATGCCCTTCTTGTAAAAATCAGCTGGCCGGGAGGCAACAAACTCTTCAAAGGCATTGTGTACTGCCTCTCGGGAATTGAATTTTTTACCCACTAAAAAGTTGTCTAAATTTTGGAAAAAGTATTAGTCGGTAGGTGCAAGGTCTGGTGAGTATGGCGGATGAGGGAGAGCTTCCAACCCCAGCTCTTGCAGCTTAGAGACTGTCTGTTGTGCAGTATGGGGTCGCGCGTTGTCGTGAAGGAGCAGTGGGGACGACCGATTGACCAAAGCTGGTTGCCGATGTGCAAGCTTCTCCATCATTGTCTCCAATTCTTCACAGTACACATCTGCAGTAATGCTCATGCCGTTTTGTAAAAAGCTGTGATAAATCACACCCGCACTAGACCACCAAACAGTGACCATCACCTTTTTATGGGGTCATTTTTGGTTTAGGGCATTGCTTTGGTGCTGAACCATGATCTAACTAACTTGCTGAGCGCTTTCAATTGTCGAACAGATATTTTCCATTTTTCATCGCGCGTAACAATTAGGTTCAAAATTCCTTCATTTCTTTGCCTATTGAGCAGCGCGAGGCAGGTCTCGACACGTACGTTGCGTTGGCTATCGTTAAGTTCGTGGAGCACCCATCTATCAAGTTTTTTTTACCTTGCCTATTTGTCGCAAATGGATCAAAATTGTTTTGATGCTAACATCAAAAGCTGCTGCTAGCTCAGCTGTAGATTGAGTTTCGTCAGCTTCCACAATCGCCTTTAATTCATCATTGTTGACCATTTTCGCCGGACGGCCACGAGCTTCATTTTTCAAGTCAATATTTCCAGAACGGAACCGGGAAAACCAATAACGGTTGTGCGTTCGTTTGTATAGTTCTCTCCGTAAACGTTTTTGATGTTACGTGCCGTTTGTGTCGCGTTGGTGCCACGACGGAACTCATATTCCATAATTTACACGAATAATTAAAGTATCCATTATGATGAAAAATGTTCAAATGTAATGAAAATATAACGCTAATCAATAAACAAAAGACTGAGTTTGTAAAAAGAATGTCATGTTTTTAAGACAACATTAATTTGAATTCAGAATACAAGGCCATTCCTAACTTTTTTTCTATTTGAAATGACCAGTACTGAAGAACGGCAATTTCATAGGTAAAGACCTATTATATGCAATATTTAAAAAAAAATGCGAGTGCGAGATAGCGGCGTGCAGCATTCTAAGCCACACATTCTACTTGTAGCTTGTACTTTTGACGACGATTTTGCCATAAAACAGTATATACAGGGCTACTAGTAATCAGTTAGCATCCTTTCAAGGACAAATTCTGTACATGAAAACAAACAACATTTACTATGGGGCCAACATTGAAATCGCGAAAAAATTATCAGTTTTTCCATACAAAAAGTACATTGACCTTAGACAAAATGAACAGCTGTATTTTTTTCGCGTTTTCAATTTTGGCACCTTAGTAAAAGTGGTTTGTTTTGATGTACAGAATATGTCCTTAAAGGTATGCTAAATGGTTACAAGTAGCCCTGTATAGGCATGGCAAATAAAGTTCGTGATGCAGCTGTCGTATTGCCTATATTCCGTAATATCTACATATGTGAGTTTAATATCTAGCAGATATATTCTGTATAAGTATTAGAAGCGAGAACGGGGGCGATACGGCATAATATGAAACGAGATGCGAGCAGATGTTCAACCCTTCGTCACATTATAACTAGAAGCCAGTATGGGCAGGAGTCTCTGAATAAATAAAAACGACGTAAAACGAAATCATAGCATGCGATTCTTTGCGCTGTACCTAGGTTTCTTGGAGGTCAGTGTTTCCAGCAGGGACCGAAACGCTTATTGTGGGACCGAATGGGCTCAGCTGCCGACGTTGCGCGACCGCGAACCGTATTGCGCGGCGATAAAATTCACAGTCGCGACACCTCCAAGACACCTAGGTTGCTCATATGTTGTCCGTGTCCATACTGTTTTAGCAAAATCCTTGTATACTTCAAATAGACCGAGGCTACGTGTAACTCGCTCCCACTCAAGTAGAAATATTTTATATCAGATACGATCGCAAAGGTGCGATCTACGAGACTTGTATGAATATTAGAACTAGTTGTTCCACGTCACACCGTTCGCAAATTTTAGTACATAAATTTAAAATCTACTTATTTAAATATAGGTAGTGTAAGATAAAACATAAAGTCAATAGTATAATTTTATTCGAAAATACGACTGTACTTATATAATTTTATATTTTAGCATTTTTTTCCGAAATCAAAGTAATATAACTGCCGGCGGCATTTTCTGAGGCATCATTCATTGTCAACCGACTTCAAAAAAATGAGGTTCTCAATACAACTGTATGTTTTTTGTATTTTATGTATGTAACGCGATTACTCCACACATAATAATCTGATATTGCTGATTCTTTGTTGCTTTCTTTCTTCTTTCATTCTTTGCTGTTTTTGTTTTGTAGGTAATACTTTAAAGGTGGTCCCATATAAATTTTATCAAAATCGGTTCAGTAGTTTGGTTTTTAAATCAAAATTACTAGAAAATATGAAGATGTCATCCAGGTATTCGAAGTCGGTTGTTTTTTTTAAGTGTATTATTCTTATCTTTTTATTTTTGCACTCAGTAATAAGGTGCGACTACGAAAATCCACTAATAAATATACTAAGTATGTTACAAACCATGCACTTTTTATAATATATTTATTTGTATGTTTTCAGGGCTACACTCCATTACACATAGCGATGCAATTTCGACATGAAAATGTGTACAGGCTGTTGGTTGAAGTTTATGGTAAGTCGCTGTTAAAAAATCTTACACCCCAATTTTTCTGAATAAAAAGGAGAAAGATCCAATCTTGAAAACAATAAGCTCACTCGTGCGTTTGCCAATGGTATAATAATATACTCCGCCAGGTATGACACTCCCGAGCGACAAAGGTCACGTGGGTGACACAAGCCTACGTCATCGACGTGAGACCAGTTAGCGTGAAATCATAACTCCCCGTTCTCCGTATATTGCCTGTGGGAATCCCATAAAACTATGTGATTTTGGTTGAAACTATGTTAATTCGTGTTTTACTTGGATCATTTCGCTTGAGCGGACACGAAATGACAATTGAAATGATTTGTGTATTTTATAATGAATAAATTATTAACAGATTTGATTCCCAATTTTCCAGTTTTGTTGCCATAAAGTGGCAACTTGAGTGACGTAAGCATGTGGCAACTCGAGTGACGTAAGCATGTGTCACTCCCGGAGTAGCAGATCTTGTTCTATTGGATCATACGTTTGTCCAAATAATGCTTAATTTGCTGCTGTAAAATCGTAGTACTCAAAGCCATTTTGTAAATTATGTAGGCATGTGAAAAAAAAACTTTCTGTGATATCCATAAAATCTGATTCTAAGTAATAAAACAGAAGACTCTCTCGGTCTTTCGACTTTGTCGACATACAACATAGATGTTGGTTCTGTGTCTGGATGTTGTATGCTTTATAAGAATGTATTTACAAAAAAAAAACTATCAGCTATCTGGTTCCCATAATACAAGCTTTGGTTGGTGTGGGGCTAGATGGCGTTGTGTGACACGTGCACCAATTTATTTATTTATTGTATTTCAATAAAGCGCACTTTGTTGGGTTGTAGGTTCGAAATTCGGAAAGTAGCTTTTTCGTTTCGCAGTGGTCCTTGGTTCGGGGGGCAGTTTCCGCAGCGAAATATTTTTTTTTTCAGAAATTTCTCCGTTTGTTTTTAAAAGTATGAGTGTTATACTAACATCCATACAATTGTTTCTGAAAGTCTAAACATCAAGCATGGTATGGACAAGCTCAAACCAATTTCGAGTTGCATTTTTTTAAAATCACATGTTTGTCTTTTTTCAGATGCAGACCCAAATGTAAGGGACTGGTCGGGCAGAAAACCAAGGCAGTACTTGGTCCACATGGATACTTCACTGTCTCCGGGATCTTACAGAAGTACGTGATACGTGAACAAAACATTTAGACGCACATTGTGGTCAATTCTGAAGGTTTAATTGACAGAACTAAACTAACTAAAGTATTGCTGTCCTTAGCTAACATGCCTAGTAAAAAAGTGACAGCTATATTTTAATTAGTCTAGAACTCTCAAAATTTACCACAATGTGGTCAATTCTGACGGTTTTAGTTGACATAACTAACTAAACTATTTCTGTCCCTATCTTACATGTCTGATAAAAAATGACAGCGATATTTTAATTAATTTAAATCTGTCAACTAAAGCCTTGCAAAAGGCCACATTGACTTATATTCGTAATTACTTTTAATGAAAACAAACATCTTTCGGTTTTGGCAATCTATAAGTTGATCATGTATTTCTGATTGTTAATACAAAATATTTCTAGTCAAAATATTGCAATTATCCAAAAAAATTACGTATCATGGGTAAGTATTAAGTACTATAAGTACATAACATTCTTGAAATCTGCGCTACGGGTAAAATTCCAATACTAATTAATGAAGATAAAGATTTAATGAACTGTCCAAATACTGTAAAGATAATCCTCATTATGACATCGATGAAGTGACATGACGTGTGATTTTGTCGGTCCGAATTTCTATGTTCGTCCTTCAATGCTTGGTTTGGCGGCCGCTACAGTAAAGGCTTAGGACATTTTCCTAAGCAGGTGGTCTAGTGGTACAAATTTCCCATACCTCCTTGTATGAACTAGGCCAAAATGTCACATGCCTTTACGTTTTAAATACATACTTTGAAATATCATTTTAAAAAGAGGACGGAGTAGTGGTCTTATTCTCTCAGATACTCAAATAATAAAATATTTAAAATAAAACTAATTTTATTTAGTAGCACCAATATGTTCCATTCAAACGACATAAGATCGACTTATGATATTGAGAAAACGAGGTAAAAGCCTGTCACTTTGCGCCATCTAGCCGTCGACTAACGTATTACAAACCAAACGTTGTCCGAGCGGAACGCGGCTCGCGGTGAACGGTTCATGGTTCCCTGTCGGTACATTTAGATTCGTACTTTGAAACATAGGTTCAGTTCCCTCGTGGTGTTACAGAGGCCGACACCTATGACTTACGAAGGACCGTCACCTCGCCCCCGGCAATACGAATTACGCCAAGTACAATACACCCACAGTCAAGTAAGAAACGGTTAATTGCCGGCTGTATTTAGCACTTATCGTGATTCGTGTACAGTTTTGTTTAATTTCCTAGGTACTGGTTGTGCGGGCGTCACTCTGCTGTCCACGGAGTAGCCTAAATTGTATTGCATTAGGTACTTATTATATTTTAAACGATATAAAAATGATGTAGGTACCTACTAAATGTTAAGATGATTATTATCACTGTAGCTAAATCAACTCAAATCGTTTATTGTTACCATAAAATATTTCAAAAGAAGATTAAACTGTTTTAAAAGCTAAAAAGTGGAATACTCTGCCCGAGTGGGTTTTCATGATTGTCATGCCGGTTGTACATTCTCGTCGGGACTAATCCTCCCGGCCAATTTACGGACGCGCGAGCGTAATTAAACGTAGGTACGTGAGCACGCACCTTCATAATTGGTCGGGTTATAGAGTCTCGGTGTGTATGGGCAAGAATGTGCAGCCGGCATTACAATCTGGTTGTGTTCAAATCGCGTGGGAATAGATTTTTTCTAGGTAAGCGTGCAATCGCAGAAAGCATCTTCGCTTATCAGCCGAGATTGCAGTCAAACGCAAGTTTAAAAATTGGCCTAAGTCAAAAAGTCGTGGTCTGATGGGGTAAGTATTGCATCAAGAGCAGAATGTTAAAAATACACATAAATAGATTTTGGACCAGAAGTCACATCTATCACCTCTACGTCCATGATTAAGAAGAAGTTTTAATCTTTTCACGGTGGGAGGGGAGAAAAATCATATAGACTATCAAGAAATATGAATTAAATACATTTAAATAATAATATATGAACATAATATCTCACACGTTCATTGTAATATTTAAAAAAGGCGTCTTACGTCCGTATACACTGTCATTATATATCCAAACGCTGTGATTTGCAAATAATGCCATCTAGTCATCCAGTTCTGAACTAAATCTGTTTTGAGGGCGATAGTACTTGAAAAACCTGACAGAGAAAACCGATAGATGTCTTGAATTTACAACAGAAATATGAAACCCAAACTTCAGTCGGATCGTCTACGTATGGAATATTTCTTATACATATTTTTACGATTATTATAAATCAATCACCCTAAAGATTATTACGATTATGTTAATTTACTAATATTACAAAAAATATTTTGATGTAAAATTTCAAATTTAGTTAGATTGGCAGCGAATCTTTTGATCCTGTTTTTAGTATCAAAGATTAAGATTATGAATTAATAAATTGTACAGTTCAAGAGTTATTCAAAAACCGATATGTGCAATAATAGAGCCACGATTGCTGTTATAATAAACAAGGCATCGCCGTTATGCGATTTCGCTTGATTTCTCTGCTGCGGAGACCCGTACACAAAAAGTGTACAGCGACGTTGTCACTTAATCTGTCCCTGGATAAATATATGTTTTATGGAAAATTGATAATGTGAAAATAAACAACTACATTTGATTCATAAACTCTGTTAACATTTGTAGAGTAGTTAAAAAACTTGTTACCAAAGATTACGAAAGATGCGTCATCGCGTAATAAACCAACGTTTGAAAATGACCACCGTGTCATGTTTACGACTTGCGTCGGAGTGCGAAAGAAGATAGCACTTTTATGAGAGCTAAAGGGATAGCGCGCGTCTCGCTTAGTGAGCGCAGACAGGCGAGACAGTCCCTGGGGCCGTCTACACGGGGCCATTTTAGGGCGCGACATGACATATCTCCCTCCTTAAATATATAATATGATTGCTTGTTACAAAAACATTACGCTTCTCCGTGGACTATAACTACTCCTTCTAATTATTATTTACACGCTCCGCTCCCTTGATACGTCCTTCTAGTGTTTGTACAGTGTATTCCAATCCTAGAATAAGGCGCACAAGCACTGTCTTTCTAAAATGTGTAAATAGCTTAAAATGTTTAATACTACAGTGCACTCGTTTTACAAGGTTTCGGGTTAATTTATTTGTCTCATTCTTATTCGTTTTCAGCAAAAACTAGTATAAGGTGTTATATGTACACAAATATCATAATTTCGTACAGCTTATAGTATTGTGGTTTCAGTCACCGTCAATTTGTTGTGGTTCAATTTTAGCACAAAACAGATATGTACAGAACTCAATCACATGTATGTACTTCACTTTTCATACCTACGCTCGGCCGTCGCGCGCCAGGGTTGTCAAATTTGGCTTATGCACAAAAAACTGTCGTGGTAGTGGCACTCGTATCGATTTATTTGATTTATTGTTGAGAATGATACAGGAAGGACGGAAATATAAACCAATAATAAGTAAAATATTTCAATTTTAATGTTATTGTTATAGAACCTTTGATTATGGAGTTCCTCCGAGTATAGAACAAATTTGTCTCAAGCGGATGGCACTCGCGGTCGCACTAATCCCAGCGGCACGGAGACATCGTGTCGGTGAGCGGTGTCTATGTGTGCGTTGCTCGAGCGCACGTTCTATGTAGATTGACTTCTGTACCTATCTGTTCTGTAATTTTAGTCTCAGTGACTATTTTATATGCACTATCATAGAGTATCATATTCTTTCTTCTAATTATAAACTTTCCAAAAGTGTGATCAATCGCCAGGCATAATTATTGCTTTGCATAAATTATTCTTACACAATACAAATATGTGTCGCAGTAAGATGGTTAAAGCTGTGTGCGATATAATTATATGCCTAGGGATTTAGCTGTATAGCATAGCATACTTATACGTAAGCGGTTCATAATTCTAAAATTCGAGGAACATAAATATTACGGACGCGATCTAGTTGTATAACTATCTTATTGCTAAAATTAAATACTTAATGGGCGGTTTTCTGACAGGCAATTAAAAAAAAACATTTCATAAAAATCCGTTAGATAGCGTTTACGAGATATATTCTGAATAGTATCACTACCTAGTCTGTGGTTCTGAAGATTTTGAATGATCATTCATTCAAAATCTTCAGAACAAGGTTCAAACTTTCAAGGTCAAAAGGATTTTTCTTTTTAATTTTTAATTTACATTCATTCACATTCTAACAAAGTACTTGCTTCGGTATATCCTACGCTTTTGTTCTTCCACAACACAAATTTGTAAGTGTGGATTAGTAGTGTGGTGTTTGCTTTTTCATTAAACAAAAGCGAAAAAAGAAGAATCATGTCACATCAGCGCCATCTATCCGTTGGCTGCAGAAATACGTTTTGACAACTGTCAGAAAACCTCCTCCTTCCATCTCCTTATATATCGGCCGAAGGATCAAATAAAACAATTTATTATAAAATGTTCTTGAGTTTGCATAACTGTTACTCGTTTTAAATAAAAGAGTCCAATCAAATGACTTTATTTATTTATTACGAAATCGTCACAAACAGAACAATGTTATATGTATCTAGTGATTGAAGTAATCAACATTAGTTAAACAACCTGTTTTTATATTTATCCATATGATCAATAGTTTAGAAAATAATAAACTAATAATAGAATAGTAAAAAAATGAAGCGTCCCGCAGTCTGCACCCCGTTTCGACAGTATTTTTTACCAGATTATATAGTCAAATTTATATTAAACTATTGAATTACTGTGTTGTAGATATATCCCTGGTAAGATAGTTACGAACCGCTTACTTACGTATATAGCAATATCCATTCATCATCAGCCCGGAGACGTCCACTACTGAACGAAGGCCTCCCCCTTAGGCCGCCACACAGCTATATCCCTTGGCTTCTAATTATATCACAGCTTTAACCCTCTTACTGCGACATTTGTACACAATAAACTTAGCCTTCTATCGTTGTACGCCAACGCCAAGCTATTTGTTAAGGCCGGCCGCACATTATTTAGGCCGGACCGACCATCACACCACGCACAATAACAGATGTGAGCGAGATGGCCGTCACGGTGTACAAAATGTATGCCCGGAGTGTCTTCCGGCGCGACCGTCCGGTTTTTCTTATGATGTGCGGCCGGCCTAATAATGCTATACAACGCGCGCTCATTCGTAGATCAGTTCACTTTATCTTTAGTTTTTGTTTTCAGAAAAAGAGGGTTTCCTTCGCATCGGCTCGCTCAATGTCCGCGTAAAGAAAACCACCGAAGCATTTAGCAACTTCCTCGGGGTGGGTGCCACTAGATCTTCCGCTTATATACCTAAGTCAGCTCGCGACAGAGATGGCAGACGGTCGGAAGACTACGACCAACTACATAAGAGCTGGGGCTCGGCCGATAATATACAAGTGAGCAGCACGGATGGATCGAAAATGTCGCACGTGCAGTTTGCTGTAGTTTAGAGATCTGAATGATACTGTGATGTTCGCACTTGCTTTTATTGGTTAGCCTAATAATACGCTTGCTAAGTATATCGCAAAGCAAACAATTCATAAACAAAACTACAAACAAGTTTATTAAAAAAAACCGACTTCATACTATTATGGGACCATCTTGAGATCGTTTCTTACCCGTGGTTCTAGGTGATCCACGGATACCTTTATGTACCCGTGGTCCACCCAAGAATGCTATGGGTAATGCAACGTACCCGTGGAACATCCAGGTGTACTATGGGTAAATTGAACGTACCCGTGGATCATCCAGGTATGCTATAATCAACAAAAAAAAATAATTTCAAAATCGTTCCATCTGACGGAGGAATCGGCGATCATAGATAAAAAAATACATACAGTCAAAAATATAGCATCCTCCTATGTTGAAATCGGTTAAATAGTTATTATGTATTAATTGCAATGTGTGGGAGAGTTGAATTAGTGAATAAAGCGTGGTTTATTATGGGCTCACTCACACATAGCTGCGACACGTCGTCGTTAACATACTCATCATCTCCTTCTCTATCGCACTACTGGGTATAGGCTTCTCTCTTGTAGTGCCATCTGCCTCGGTCACGCGCCAATCTTGACCAGCAGCGCGAGTACCGTTCTGTCGCTAAATCTGCCGTGTCGGTATAGCAGATTTACTTAGACGAATTTGTGAATATACCTACCGATTTAAATGTCAAATATAACGATAGTCAAGAACGGTATTCGCGCTGCACTTTCGAACCGCGATTTTAACAATATCTTTTACATACTGCGAACTTTGAATCGAAGTATATTCTTCGCTGCTATGGGCATGCTAATTTACATTGCCTCATGGTGTGGGTAGCGCCTTTCTAATGCAGTAGTATACCAAATTTGCCGTTTTTCACTGCACGGCATGACAGCAAAAACATTTTTGAGTAAGTGACCGGAAATACAAACATGAATGAAGTAATGCCATTACTTTGCTATCCAGAGGAAAATGTTTAATATACTTAATATTGCGTCTAAATAAAATTATAAAATTGCGTCTTTCTGCCCTGCCGTTGCGTACCGTACAGTGGAAAAACGTTTAAGGTGTGCACGTTAACGTAGAACATTAGAACCTTCAGAAATATGCCTCCTACAGACATCTTACTCTTAGACGTGGTATTCGCGCTTGCTTTAAACGCATGTTAGGTAATACCTATCGCAATAGTATTGTGTTGATAGAAATACCAATCTAAATGCATTTAATGTGTCATAAAACATGACAGCACTCTATGTCGACGCATCTAGTCCAGAAATGTCTAACCTGACTGTATACGGTTATCTTCTATATATTTGTTAATATTTCTTACAGCTGCCGTCCTCGCATGTAGCAACTATTCCAGGACATATATCAGTAACCAATCAAATTAACGCGACGCGTGATCAAAATGTTGGCGTTTAATTGGCATTGCCATTCAGCGTGGCAATGCCACCAGCATGCTGGGTACGCTGCCGACTGGTAGTGGGTTCGAGCATTTGGATTGTCTCTAGACTTTCATCGGTCTGGATACAATCCTTTTTTTGTGTAGTAGCTTAAGTAGTCTTTGTAGTTTGTTGAAGTTAATAAAGGCTTTAAAAAATGGTCGCTGTAGCCGAAATCGGCAAGCTTCACGTCATCATCATTACACAATAATTTAAATTAAGGGTCAACCCACACTTACCACAACCACAACACGTGGTCGGGCGCATATTTTGTATTGAAAATGAATAGTAGAATTTACACGTACCACATTTTGCCGTCGTTATCGACCGCGTGGTTGATACCGACCACAACGCAACCACATCTCAACCACAACGCAACCACTAGCTACACAGTGAAATAGCCGCCGGCCACATCACAGATACAACGTTGCGTCGACGCAACGACAGTGCGCGCTCAGAGTCGAACTGTGTCTGCAAAAAACGCAACCACATCGTAACTGCTAGCGACAACGCAACCACATCGACATTTTGTCGGCACCACAACGCATCTGCAAATAGCTGCAGCGACACTATTCACACGTAACCACAGCGTCACCACATTTTGCCGCTGCGATGTGGGTTGACCCTTAACTAATTATTACACCAACCTTCTCACTAACACCATGCACGATTACATCACAAAATTTAAAGGGGATTTGAAACGGTACTGGAATATATTTTAAGGACAAAATATCTGAGTGCCAACTCGCCTGTTGGTTAGCGATTATGATAATATTCAACTCTTCTAATTAATTGCAGAAAGAGGATAAACTGATGCCTCCGCCCATGAGTAGTAAAGTGAGAAGACGCGGGAACACCGGTCGACGAGGCGTTAGCGCTGCCCACAGCAGAAGCACGCCCTCTACTCCCGATCAGGTGACACAATCGACATGTCGCAGCAAAGTTACAGAATACGCCGTATTACATAACGGCTAGCCATTTAAAGAACGAAGCCGTTTTATAAAGCGGCGTATTAAGGCTGCGCTCATCTATGTTTCAAGCACATTTTTTATCACGATCAATAATTATTCTAAAGCTGAATGAGATAGGGCCACATTCAGCGGAGCAAAAATTTGGCAGTTACACAGATTCGTGCATGTCAAGATTCGATATTCGTTTTTTTTACCCATTATTAATTTATTCCAAGCATAATAATAAAATTAAAAAAACTAAGAGCTACAAATCGTGACAAACTATATTATTTACAAGTGAGTACATTTTCGTGCTAAATTTGTAAAAATTGAATGATTAAAACTAGTATTGTGTACAAAATAGATGTGTTTTGTCAATTTTTTTCTTCTTAACATTTTTTTTTTAGTAAAATTACAAAAGCGCTACATCACTTCTCACATCTTATAGATACAAATTATTATTTTTAGAAAACACAAACTCATAAAAACCGTCAAAAAACTGCTATGATTGCACGTGATATTTTTGAACCCCCTTAACGATTAGCCTGATTGTCTTACGGCTGAAATAAAGTCCGCCGCATTGTATGCGTGCTTCGCGTTCTACAACACGGCTAGCCATAATGTAATTGAGCGGGTCATGATCCGCCGATTTGGCAATCTTCAGTACAAATTTTGGACACTCGTGGCGCTTTAGCACTTTGATAACTTAAGCGTCACTTTTTATTTGGTTCAAACCTAATACGCTATTATAAATTATCTGTGGTTCAATCATTTTGTTAGCCTGCTACTGACTTACCAAGTGCCCTTTTTGAACATAAAAGTGTAACTCAAAAAAGTTCATTGGTTCTAAGTCTAGCGACCTCCTGTTAGGCCACCACGGTGTCCCAAATCCATGCATTGACTGCTAAAATCAGAAGTCAGCACCTTATGTTTTGCTTAATCGGGAAAAATATAGAATAACTTTTTTGTGTTTGAAGCCTCGAGCCAAGATGGGTGTCAGCGAGGAAGGTGATTCTGACTCCGACTCTGCGGCTGGATTCCACTCCGCATGGAAGCAACAACGCGCGTCACATTGCACATGAACTTTTAATGCAGTATTTATCGTATAACCCATAAAATTATCCCTCGTTCGAACGGGCGCTTTTCTATCGTCGCTTTAAACCCTAGCGTTGGCGCTTTTTTTAATGCTAAACGTTTTCGACTTAACGCTCAACGCTTAAAAATCAAAAAAAGACACTGCGCGATAAAAAAAAGCGCTGCCGTGTAAACAAATACCCAGGTATCTTCTGCTTGCTCCATTTCAACGTATTTTAACGAGCGTTGAAAAAGCGCCCGTGGGAACGAGGCCATAGAGTCGGACGGGCTAAACTGACAGATTGAGATGTAACTTTTCAAAATAATGCTGTTACCACTGCTGTTAATGCCTTAAACAACCGTAGTGATGGATATAGGTCAGATTTTATCGTTAAAAATAACTATCGAATAATTATTAACTATAAAATAAGTAGTTAATCCACCTAGCCCGGAATCGGAACTGGCTCTCAAGTGAAGCTGCTGTATATTCTGATAGATGATTGTTTTTAAATTGAGGGTCGTAGGCTATTATTAGAAATCAGCCTACTATGTACCTCTAAGATCCTTCTAAGCCGACCTCGATGTTTCCTAACGATGTTTTTCTTCACACGCAGCTAAATAAATAAATAAGCTCATTGTCAGGATTTCAGCCCGCGTCGTATAGCGTGATTCGAACGCGCTAAACACTGAGCATCATTACGCACTCATTACACTCTCTTGGAGTGTCATTGGTGACTTAATGCAATAACAATAAGTTTGTACAAGCGGGTGAAACCGCGGGGGTCACTAGTCATACATAAGTCAGGAACACAGGTATTAGGGCGAGACACAAATTATTCGAGGTCAAGATGTCAATGGGTAACATAGTTTCAGTGCCAAAATGTCCTTATGTCCAAATGTTGCTATGATAGAATATGTTAATAATATAAGGTAAAAATTACAAGATATTCAGCGGCCAGAATGTTAACAAACTTAATCTTTTTATCCCAGCACTATTTAAAGTTTGCCAAAAAGTAGCAACACTCGTAATGTCAGTTTAGTCCATCTTTTCATACAATTCACTGACCTCTATTATACAAGTACGCTGTATAATAGAGGTTAGTGATACAATTATGTAAAGAGTGACGTGCACTGTGCACGCACATTTATAGCTAAATTGGCTGCATTAGCCATAGTCGAGTACACCAGCGAAGCTCCAAACCTGATGAAGTCGCAGAAGTGGTCACCGTAGCAGAAACCGACATGACTTTGTTTAGTCCGTCTAATATGAATTTGACTTCTAATGTTCCTGCCACATCTGCATTTCAAATGCGCTGCCATTTCCGCTTTCACATTATGTAGATAGCTTTATAATTCGAGCTGTACGCACTTTAACGCGTTTAAACCATTCCGAGGTATAACATCACTAGGCTCACTTTACTTAAAAGCGTTAGTCAAATTTAAATGACGCTTATTAAGTAATGCGCACTTAACTTTTTTGTATTAAGCAGAGCTTCAAGTAAGCTCTGCGTAAAACAATGTACTCGTAAGATGCTTATTTTTTAATAAGGACACTAATGTATTTATTAAGCCAAGTAATTGACCCCAAAAGTTGGGAATATGCATGTGTTCATTTATTAACTCACAAAAAAAACATCGAATTTAAAATTTTAATACGTGCCCAAATAACGAAGTTATAATCATTTTAGTTTCATGTTAGAAAGGGAGGGCACTAAACTAGGACTATGACGTCAACGTTCACGATTCCAAAAATTCTATACTATGCACGTGTATAGGGACAGATCCCCTCCCAAATACTTTGAACGCTTATATTTCAGAACTTTACCAGCCGACTTATTTTTTGTTTTACATAAGCATTAGTATCAGTTAAACTTTCCATTTATCCTTTTATTTTTAATAATTGTAGCATATGCATATTCCCTATTGGGCTCTTCTCCTTAATACTTTTACCTATAGCATTTAGATAGTTCAAACCACGAGACCCCGCTCCACCTTTTCTCTAGCCGCTTGCTACCTTCTGTCTAAAGACCAAACCAGGGTCCGCTATCTTGCTGCGATACTTTCTTTTTTCCCTCGCAAGGCATTTGATTCAGCATTCACACTGCATTATTTTTTTTGCTTCCTTTTTTTTCGGCATTGCATGATGAAATGGCATGATAAAAGCGGATTCGTAATAAAAAAAAACTACTGTTCTACTGCTATTTTAATTACTAAAAATAAAACTAAAAATTGTTAAATTATACTAAACAGCGTAAGCAATGTTTAGTCTAACAATGTCTCCGATTTTGTCGGAAAAGTATAGACAGACAAAAAAAAATTGTTTACTTTCAGTAAAATTTTAATAACATGGACGCCCAGACCAATAGGTATAGGTATAGGTATAGCTACAGCGCGCTCTCGCCTCGTTTCTTTTAGCGCGTGACTCTTCACGCTGTCGACTTCCCATAAGCGGGCAGTTTACAAAACACTTTTTATATTGATGTTAGAAAACTATTAGTGCGCGCTTACCCTGTTTAAAAGGTACATCGAATTTAGGAGGACGTGTTGTCGTGATTTGAACTATCATTTATTTTATGAATATTTTATTCTATGAATTGTGATCTTCGATTTATACGACATTTTTAGCCTCGGCTTTAAAGTAGTGCATAAAACGTGGGCCATTGTGTTACCTTAATATTATACAACGTGTAACAAAAAGGTTCAACAATACTGAAGGGTATGTATTTACTCATCATTATGAACAAGTTTTACTATGGGGTCAACCCTGAAATCACGAATAAAAAATCAGCTGTTCCATACATTATGTCCAAGATCGATGAACCTTTTTGTATGGAACAGCTGATTTTTTATTCGTGATTTCAGGGTTGGTCCCATAGTAAAACTTGTTCATAATGATGAGTAAATACATACCCTTCAGTATTGTTGAACCTTTTTGTTACACGTTGTATTATCAGTGAAACAGAGATTTTTGCGTCTCTCACAAAGAGAAAAGCAAGCTTAAGAAATAAAACAATTTAATATGTATTGGTGTAGACTAGAAGGACTGTAACGGCAGGACATAGTAGTAACCATGTCCATTAGCATATATTTGTAATGTTTGTCTTATTTTTCATGTTAACGTCAACGTTAACGTTCACGTACAAACATGAAAAAATATGCTAATGCGTAGCAGAGGCTCACAATGTAACGGAATGGCTAGTATTTTTGCGGACGTAAGTATAGCAAAAGTTAATGAAGTATAAGAATATTTTGAGGTTGTTTCCAACTTATATACAGGGTTAGTTCTAATCAGTTAGCATCCTTTTAAGCATATTCTGTACATCAATACAAACAACTTTTACTATGGGCGTAACATTGATATCGCGAAAAAAAACCAATTGTTTTATACAAAAACTTCATCGACCTTGGGCAAAATGTATGGAACAGCTGTTTTTTATTTTGCTATTTCAATGTTTGTTTGTTTTGATGTACAGAATATGCTATTAAAAAGATGCTAACTGATTAAAAAAAGTAAGTAAGTAAGTAACTAATAAACTAACTAGTAATTTATTAGAACCAACCCTGTATATAACCACTACTAAATAGTAGATCCGATCCTGCTAGTTAAATTAAATTCTAATGTTTGAATAATGATCAAATATTTGAGCATTAAAATTAAAAAAACTCTATTATATCGTCAAGCATGGTTACTCGTTATCAGTATTTTGACGAAATTGAAAAGATAGTGCCTTATTTTATTTATTATTGTATTATAAGACTTTTTTTACTTTTACATGAATGTTCATGTAAAAGTAAAAAAAGTCCATATACAACATTTCTGTACTTTTTATACGTCATATTTTAGCTCCTTCCAACACAGAGTACAGTTAGGGGTTTAACTTTCCAACCGACTTCAAAAAAGGAGGTTCTAAATTCAACTGTGTATTGTTTTTTTTTGTATGTATGTTACGTGATTACTCCGCCAATTATGAAGTGATTTTGATGATTCTTTTTGTTTGGTAGTTAAGAGGTGGTGGTCCCATATAATCGAAACCGGTTCAGTAGTTTGGTTTTTAAAGAAGATGTCATCCAGGTATTCGAAGTTGAAGTCGGTTGTATTTTTTTTAAATCGTATTATTTCTCTTGTCTAATTATTCCGTATTTACCAAATATTTCCACTGTTCCACAAAGTCAAGCAAAGCAAGTCACGAACAGGCCCAAAAGTCATGAGCTATTATTATATTGATAATATAATTTTGGAAACAATACGAATATTCATATTTTATTATTATCAATATCTGCCAATGCCAACTTATTGTAAAAATCAAATGATCATGAAAAAGTTGATCGCCTACGTACAATGGACTAGAGATAACTGGACGTTATTATTAACGAAATCTTATTTAAGCCAATGAAATTATTGCTCGTTATTACTATTGTCGACAAGTAAATAAACTTTTTTTTAACTTTATTGAAACGACTTTATTTTACATTTATTTAGCAAATACTTTCCTATATATTTTATTAACTAGTATTTCCTTTGCGGTATCCTTCAGTATGCATAAAATATTCCTTTAAAATTGGTCAAATCTTTATTATTATATTTTTTCTTGGTTCCGTTACACAGTCTCTTTTATAGCACTACGAGAAAATAATTATAATTGTTAAGAAGTTCCAAATGAAGGAGTAAAATTGAATATTTTAACAAATGAAACGGCAAGTAGCAAGAAAATAATCAGATTGACTAGTACTTGTTTATTCGGATATCGAATATGAACAGACCATGATATAACAGCTAGGCGACTTATTTAATAACGCTTTCTCTCCAAAGTATTGACGGGCTTGCAGGAGGCGTGGCTTGGAACTGTTTTGGCGCTCTCGTGGAGAGGCTGACGTCACGTCCCGTAACACAAACAAAATCAACATTAAATGTTTGTAATTACATACTTTCAATGTTCATTAAAAGTATGTTAAGAGTGCGACTAATGCCAGAAAAATATCAGATTTCACCCGCGCGTCTTGCATTAGTTTAGTCGAAAATCGCATGATACAATTGATGATGATGATGATGGCTTTGAGCAATTTAGGTGGGATTTTATTTAATTATTCAAAATGTAGGCATGAAATAAAAAAAATAAACGGCTACTGTGCTAAAACATTAGTTTGGCTATGTAATTCGTAAAAAATAATGTGGTGCTGTCGCTGATAATTAAGAGCATTTGAATTAAAACAGTTTTTTTTGTTGGTAATTTGTATATTTTTTTTATAAATAAACCAGATTATTTTCCAAAATTCTATTCGGTTACTCGGCTTCTTTAGGTTTTTCCCCTACCTATAGTATTGTTTAAATCTGAATATTTACGTTCTTTATCATTAAACTATGTGTTTAAAAATACACCTTTTACTTACTTTTGGCATTAGTCGCCCCCTTAATTATATACATTTAATGTTGGTCGAGACGCGCCTTAATTTTCAACCGAGGTTAGGTTCTCAATATTCTACTGTGTATTTTTTTGTCTGTAGGTATGTTACGCGATTACATGACATGATTTTGTTGATTCATTTTTTTTTGTGGTAGGTGTTATTTCAGAGGTGGTTCGATATACATTTTATCAAAATCGGTTCAGCAGTTTGGTTTTAAATCTAAATTACTAAAATAAATCAAAATAACTGGAAAATATGAAGATGTCATCCAAGTAGTCCAAATAGAAATTGCTTGTGTTTTTTTAAGACGTATTAACTCTTGGACAATCGTATGAAAGTGATAGGGATGCACTACCAACTTAAATGACTGTCATAGGCTAGTGGGCATAACCAATAAAAAAAAATTAAGGCTTCGTTTTATATTGGTCATCCAAAGCGCTCGCTAATCATCACTATCATCATCGTGTAATTTGTTTCTTAATTAAAGTAAGTGTTTTTTTAATATAATCTGCAATCTATATGGTCACGCTACTCTGCCAGTCATATATAACGTCCACTCCTGGACGAAGGCCTCCCCCTTAATAGGGAGGGGTTGCCATAATCCCCACTCTTGACAGGCGGCTTGGGGTAACCCAAACCCAAAGAGGTTTGGGGCCACTTTTGAGGTTTGATTTCATAGAGACTGTATCTATAGTATAGTTGATCTAAGACTGGGCATAAATAAATTTGACATCTAGTATCTCAGGATGACGAGCGCAGTGCAGTGCGGCGCAGGATTTAGTAGACAAGTTAACAATTCTGACACTGATACTGTTATAGTACTTCTATAGTATTATATTACTTGTAGTTATAGGCAAGCATGATGCTTACCACCAGGGGAAAGTGTCGCTAGTCTCGGCACTACATTGCATAAAAAAGTAAGGCGAACACCAGAAATTACAAATCAAGAAAGATGGTTTTATTTACTAAACTAAAAATAACAACGATCATTTTATAGACACTTTTTGGCAAAAATAACCAGTTAGATTGAACCTCTATTGTGTTTACAAGTTGTCATTGAAAATTAAATTTACCTATCCCAGACAGTACGTTAGAAAAATTCAACACTTTTATACATGTAATACTTGTATTTGACTATTTAAGGAAACCGGATAAAACTCTATTACCTACTTGTTTTTTTGTACGGCGTTAAACAAGATTGTTTGGCGTAACAGAAGCGCCTCTAGCGAATGTAAGGCGAACCTCAAATTGTCCATACAAAGAGCATATAACAGTAAGTTTGCGAGTTATCTAAACAATATAACTAATCAGCTAGTCTGTTTTTTTTAAAGAAAAACACGTAATCAAGGAACAACTATTTATTTTAATAAGTACGAGTAGTTATTATGGTTCTTCAATAATAAACTTAAGTTGTAAACGAAATTCTAAATAATTTTTAAGTATTTTTGTAAGACCTTAACCAGGAGAGACTATTGGCTCCTGCAACACAGTTTTTAACTAGTTTAGAAGCCTTTTGGGTTCATGACAACTATTGTATTATATATTTAAGGCAAAAATAAACAATTTGTATTTGTATTAGGAATTTTAGCTCAATTTTAACGTCGCTTTGGACGTAAATCAATAACATAATAAGTATGGAAACTCTAAAGTTGTTTATATAGCGGCATAGTTCAGTCCATCAACATTTCAAATAACTTTAGTTATAATAAATTAATTCAGTAAGTAGTTTTTCATCCAAACCCTGCAGCCAAAGCTCGACATTTAAACATTTGCGCGCTCATTTTTCTTTCTTTCTCCCTTTCCCACACTATGTTTGATGAAGACAGCATGCTTTTTAGCCACGCCCACCCATGAGTTCGAGCCGTCGGGCAGTGCATCCTTAAAGTCCGGTGATGCTGTAGTGTAGAGGCTGTCTGAAGTCGACAGCATAACAGCCTTACCTAAAATAATCTCGATTCTCTCAGTCACTGCTTAAACTTCTCTGTCCTTTTCTAGCACGTGCAACTTCACATCAGAGAGAAGATGGCAGAGCATCTTAAGCAGTGACTAACGGTTGAAAAGCTTTTTTAAGTAAGTCATTAAAAAAAACCGCGCCTGCCTTTATGAAGTAGGTACGCTTTTTTATAAGGTGGAGTGGCTAGACGAGCAAGACGTTCGCCTGGTGGTAAGATTCACTCCTTCCCATAACAGTATGTAGGTATCTAGCTAGCAGAGCCAGGATTGTGATGTTGCGAACAAAATCCTACGCCGCACTGCACTGCGCTCGTCACCTTGAGATATTAGCTAGATATCAAATCTCTTCACGTCCAGTAATTTCCCTAGTAACATTGCCCTTCAAACCAAAACACAGTAATGTTTGCACACTACTGCTTGGCGCTTGAATAACTGGTTGAATATTTCCTAAGCGGACTCTACAATAGAGTCATTGCACTACAAGTAGATACCTACCTACACAACTACAAGTCACTTAAAATGTGCACTTACCTACCTATTGGCGTTGCCAAGTGATTATTTCAATTATTTCCAATTATTATTTCCAAGCTGTGCTTACAAGTACAAATGCTATCAACACTTGTTGAATTTGCTTATACCTAGAGTCATTTAACGTTTCAAAAAACCTATGATCAACATTTTCTCACTAACAAAATAAGTAAAACAAATCTGTCATATTAAAATTCATGTCCTGAAATCTCCATTACTTCACGATTCAATCGGCACGAGACGTAAATAAATTATACAGCCTACTGGAACACACAACTTTGCACTTCACTTTAGTGATGAAAATATAGGTGCAAGAAAAACAACCTAAAAATATACCTACACTTATTTTTTTACTTGGCTATGTTTGAATTTCAAATTTACTTCCTGCGTTAGTGGTTATAAACGAATTTCGCACACAAAAATCAGGATAAGAAAGCATTTCCGCAGTCGCTTTAGGCCGGGTACATAGGCCTACAATGCGGGACGAAAGCAGATTATTCTATGTGGCGTGTTCTTTCACGGAACGAATATGGCATAAATCGTCTAATTTTATTATGAAAACTGATGTGGTTTTGACACATTTTAACACATATTTTTTTGTATCCCCTTATAAATAAAACAAAATCGTCTTATTATCTAATTTTACAAAGAGACTTAAGGCCGCTCTTCACTGTCAAAGCAACGATAGTCGTAATTTCATAATATGTTAGCAGTCACGAATAGGTACGTGAATAGGTGATTGCGTTGGACGTACGTGAATCCACGAGACCACAACTGGGAAGCCAGCAGGGCTGGGCAGGATACTGCCCAAACGCTCGAAGAGTCCGGCTCGGAGAGTATCCTGTCTATGTCCTCCACTTGACTGGATATCTAATGTAATTATGTACGATTGTACCTAGGTAAACGCATTCTAGTGTTAAAGGTTGTTGAAAATTAAAATAATAATAACGAGTTAGTTCAGTTCAATAGTTCAGTCTAGTTCAGTGGGTTAGTTGCGATATGCACTTAGTTGCTCAACGTGAATTTGTTTGTCGTTCGATTTCATTTTGCTAGTTCGTCGAGAGATGTCGAATACTTAGGTTGTTAAAATAACAGTTCATTGAATCATCGTATCGTTGATAGCTAAGTTGAGATGAAAGTTCGTATCGGATTACTTCCTGCGATACCTAGGTACCTAATTAAAGTTTTTTTTTTTTTTTTTTATTCTTATTTATGATGGAGTTCGGTCGATTTTCGACCATGCCACTCCCATAGTAGCCTATTTACACGTAATATTACTATTATGTACGATACAATAACAGCCGTATTAGCTTCTGGGCCTCCTCCGATGACGGAGAAGCCAAGAGACTAATATACATGCCCACATTCTCGTCGTGTGGAAAATTACCGCGACGAATCGCCTCGTTCCGGACACATTCAGTTAAAACATGATGGACATCATCGACCACATCACAAGCTGAACAATTAGGCGTGTCGGAGATGCCCATCAAGTATTTAAAAGAGTTAGTTGGAATATGTCCAGAACGGAGCCTCATCAGTGCTACAACATGTTTCCTACTCATCTGAACAGACTCAAACCATCGTTGACGAGGAGGCTCACATTGTATGGTTTTGTACCATATACCTCTACCCAGCGACCGCTCATCGAAATACTCGCGCTATTGCTGCCTACATTGCTCTTTTATTTCACTGAGTGCCTCACTAAACAGAGGCAAATGACAACTTTCAATTCCGTCCGTTAAAGCTTGTTTGGCTGCTCTGTCAGCCTCCTCGTTTCCGATGATGCCGATATGTGCTGATATCCACTGCAGTACAACTGATTTGTTCAGATCGCGAAGATTATAAATAGATTTTAGAATGCTATAGGCTATAGGGTGACCTCGAACCGTCGAAGTTAACTTAGCCAGATGTAAAAGCGCACTTTTGGAATCTGACAGTAAAACAAAGAAGCTACTATCAATTGAGAACGCATAAGCCAGTGACTCAGATATTGCTATAAGTTCACTATGCATTATGGATATATTGGAATCTATTTTAAATTTCGCATGTAGGCCTACTTGAGGGTCATAGAAGGCTGCACCAGACTTTTTACCTTCTTTAGATCCATCAGTAAATAACTTATAGTAAGTGTCATAGTTGTTGTGCACATAATCATTGCAGATGGTTCGTAAATTTGTCGTGAATCTTTTAGCAGAACCTAGCCCATCTATGTTTACTTTAATAACATTCGACAAATTATAACTGGTTATCCAAGTGTCTAATGAGTGGATTTCTAGTTTATTCGAAGTTTTAATCGGATAACTTCTTAGCATTGTGTTAATGGTTATTAGCTTGGGAATATGTTTCCTAGTCCAATAGTGAGAGTGAATTAACCTGTCAAGCTGTTCTACAACATTAATGTTCAAGTCACCTTCTATCGATTTAGATTTCAACCAGAATTTGCCAGCTAGATACGTCCTACGGATATGTAACGGCTGCAGCGACAGTTCACTCTCCATGACGTGTATTGGGGTGGTCTTAATGAAACCTCCTAATACCCTCATTGCTCGATTTTGTACCCTATCAAGCTTTTCTAGATGACACTTTGCGCTAGTATCATAAAGGAAACTACAATAATCAATTCTACTACTAATTATTGCTATGTATAGCTGTCTAAGATGTCTCGGATGTACACCCCATTTCGCTCCGGCTAATACTTTGAACAGATTTAAAAATTTAAGCGTCTTATTCCGAGTTTCCTCGATATGTGTACGCCATCTTAGGCCGCTATCCAGCCACATGCCTAAATATTTTACAGTATACACTGACAGTATGGACAGCCTGATAGCTCAGTTGGTAGCATGTCTGCCTTCAGAGCTGTAGGGCGTGGGTTCGATCCCCACCCAGGACAAAAATGTTTGTGACGTACATCGATGTTTGTTCTGTGTCTGGGTGTAGTATGTATTATAAGTAACTATTTACGAAAAAAAATGTATATATGTATTCTATCAGCTATCTGGTTTCCATAATACAAGCTTTGCTTAGTATGGGGCTAGATGGCGCTGTGTGTAATAAATGTCCCACCAATATTTATATTATTTATTATATACCTCCTTTATCACACCACTATTCATACTTATTCTTACATTGTGCATTGATCTTTCTCTTCTAAACATACATACCTTTGTCTTTCGTTGAGATATTGTAAGACCTATTTCATTTACTAAATTACACAAGACATTCAGAGCATTTTGAATATTTCTAGTTGCTACTTCTATATTTTTGTGGGTACAATAAATAACAAAATCATCTGCATATTGAGTTATAAATACATGCTTGATACTACGAAAAATTTTGGCAGTGACAGCGTTGAATAAAATCGGAGAAAAGGGGTCCCCTTGACGTAAACCAATTCCTGTCATTCTACTCAAAATATCGCTGTCATTTAGGCGTATCGAAAGAATTCTTTTGTGAAGAACTTGCCATAAATATTTGCAAAAGACTGAACCTGTACCAAACTCGTCTCCTAATTAAAGTTAGTAGGTATATTTTCCAGCTAAGAGAATTTGTAAAACTTATTTGCAATGTGGTCGGTTCTGACGGTTTTAGTTGACAGTTCTACAATACAATACAATACAATACAATTCTTTCATAACGCCTAGTTATAAGTCATTGGTATCAATTAAATTTTACAATAATTTAATTTAATTCATTAAAATAACAATAATATAATTAAGTAATAACATAGGTACTTAGTCAATTGATCATATAAAATAGTAAAATCGTATTTTATAATAAATAAATTAGGTAATTAATAGTCCTGCAATCTAAGAAACTCGTCTAGGTCCAATCAACCAACCAACCAATAGGAACCAATCTAATCTAATTAAAATATTGCTGTCACTTTATTACTAAGCATGTTAGCTAAGGACAGCAATACTTTAGTTAGTTTAGTTCTGTCAACTTAAACCTTCAGAATTGAGCACATTGTCGATTTAAATGTAATATCAAATCAACTCAAGATAAAGAATAAAACAATAAAAAACTTTGTTTGAAATGTAGAGCTGGGTGATACTTTTGTTTACGTTATTATGGTTATTATTACCAATGAAAAAGATGGACAGTAAACTGGTACAAATATACTACCAAGTCTTGTACCAAAGTATCACGACATAAATCTCAATAATAAAATATAAATAATTAATCCATAGTGTATCTACAAAAGCAATCCTCAAAAGCGGCCCCGCATCAATGCTTACTTCTACAAATATGATACCTCAGTATGAATGTATTCTCAGTCTAAAAACATGTATATTGGTAGAATTGTCATTAAGCGCATTTGCACTTAATGCCGGCTAGCGCGGCCCGTCACATTTCCGTTCTACGTCAGTGTAAAAAACAAACAATTTAACCCGACCAAAATGTGAGTTGGTCTTGTGCTAAAATTTCCGCATCGAACCAACAAAAAAGCATTATTTTTAACAAACTTATAGAGTAACGAGTTCTGCTTCCATTTTACTGGTAATTTTCATACTAAGTAATCAGGCTGCGAAGCAGGTGAAGTAAAAAAGATTTGTCGATTGTAAAGAAGATCTATTTTATTTGCATTAGAATCATCTAATCTAAGTATACTCGTATTAAGTATATTTTTGTTATTTATAAGTAAGTTGCGGTTATTACGTTCATGTGCATTTGTGTGTTACATACAAATGATGTAGATGTATACATTTATAGGTAATTCCTATTCGATTAGTAGTAAATCAATAGGTAGGTATTATTTAATCAATTTAGACGTATACGAGTACATTTGGCGACAACCCTATTTCCACTGAAATCTAAAGAAACCTTTTCCAGACCTGATTGGTTTACGCCGACCACGACGAACTGCCGTCCGACGAGAACGAAAGTATATATTTAGCCTTCTTTTCCTCTCGTTAGGTTAAAACCTACCATTAGAATCGCGTTACCTCAGAAATCTCGCAATAGTTATTTATTTTCTTAATTCGATGGTTTTTTGCTTCACCATATAGGTGCCTACACAATTATAATGCCGGTAAAAATACGAGCACCGTCCGTTTTTATTATTAATAACAATTTAAAAAATGTTAATGTTTCTTTCTAGTTTCTAATGCGAAAGAAAGCTGCTATCCAAACCAAAGTATGATAAAATTTTGCAAATAAATCAATACCTACCTTTAATATTTGAGATACTATAATAATTCACAGATGGCTCCGAGCCGTGGTGTATCTCAGCGCATGTATAAATATGTTTTGTGATTTTCGACATTTTCGATTGGACAATGTCAGCATTGACGTATAAATATTTACACTTTTTTGATAATATATTTTATTGCGTATATGTCCGCTGCAAAATCGGCGTTGTCTCCTACTGATGACCAATTTCATACCCCCGTGGAAGACGCAAGAGCTCTGTCGCCTCCGCCGCCTCTACAGGGTAGGCGTTGTAGGCGACAACTGCCCCTTCCTGAAGACCTTGATCCTGGATGCCTTAGAACATCACCAGAAGCCCCAGTTTTCTCTTTATTTTCACAAAGGGATACGGCTGTTCAGTCTGACAGTCAAAATTCAAAAAACAATGCCAATGTGTCGTCGGAAAATCTTGTAAAGTGCAACCAGTGCTCACAGTCTCGTTTTTTTAATGGTATTCGTGGACTCAAAATTCATATAAGTAAATCCCACCGTTTGGCTCAAAATTGTCCAAATGAAGTACGTAACAATATTCAAAATAATAACTTTCAACATTTTGGGGAACTATTAGGCAATTTAAAAACCAATCTACCAATATTAAAAAGAATTCCGCGTGGTGCACGTATCAGCGTCGCCCAATGTTTGATAAATGATATTAAAAGAGTAATTTCTTGTAATTCTCTTCAAGCCTGGGAGCACTTGATGACTTTTCCATATAGAATACTTCATGTTTCGAAAAACCTTTCTGATCAAAATTCTCTTACTTACAAAATTAAACAAAACTGTAAACAACATTCAAACTCTTGTCCTGATTTCTCTTTTCCTGCTCGCAATGAAGATCGGAATGCTTCTCCTTCCACATCCTACCATCTAGTAGAGAATAAGCTGAGTGAAGGAGATATCAGAGGTGCGGCTAGAATTTTATTTTCTAACGACACATTAGCACCAAACACACCAGGCACTTTGTTGGCACTGAAGGACAAGCATCCACCATCAGCAGCAGAACCTCTTCCTTTACCTGCTAGTGTCTCTGAGGAGGACGTACTTACCGCAACTATAGACGACGTATTGCTTGCGGTAGCATCCTTCCCTAGTGGCTCAGCTGCAGGACTCGACTCGCTTACGCCGCAACACTTAAAAGACCTAACTAGTGCAACTTGCGGCGAAGTCGGGGACTCTTTACTCAAAGAGATCACTTTACTAGTTAATTTGATGCTAGCAGGTAAAGTGAATGATGAAATAGTTGACATATTATACGGAGCAAATTTATGTGCCCTTTTAAAAAAAGACGGCGGAATACGGCCAATTGCTGTTGGCACAGTGTACCGTCGCCTTACAGCTAAAATTTGTACCAAATATATAAAAGAAACCCTCTGCGAGGAGTTTCAACCCTTGCAGTTGGGTTTTGGTTCACGTGGTGGCTGTGAGGCGGCGGTACATGCCCTAAGGACGTTTTTAAACCACCAAGGAGGTGAAGTGCTGCTGAAGGTGGACGTCCAAAATGCTTTCAACTCTGTCGATAGAAACACACTTTTGGCTCAAGTAAAAGATAAAATTCCCTTTATATTTAATTTTATTTGGCAATGTTATGGTAACCCTTCAAAATTATTATACAAAAATAACGTGTTATCCTCAGAAGTGGGATGCCAACAAGGTGATCCGCTTGGACCAGCTATTTTTAGTCTAGCGATTCACCCTATCATCAAAAAATTTGAATCAAAATTTAACGTATGGTACCTAGACGATGGGACCCTTGGAGGCGATGTAAACACTGTTTTTAAAGACCTTCAAAATTTAATCAAAGATTTTAGTGACATTGGCCTCGTTCTTAATTTTTCAAAATGCGAACTTTTTATTCCAAATTATTCTACAACCCCGAAACAAGACATAATAACACTATTTGGAAAAATTGCTCCTAATATAAAAGTTTTAGAAAATCGGTCACTTCGCCTGTTAGGGTCTCCCATCCTAGATGAGTCAATTCAAGATTATGTTGACGATAAAATTCAAAATTTCGTTTCAGTTTCCGACCGCCTTCAAAAATTAAATTCTCACATGGCCTATTTTTTAATACGATATTGTCTTTTTGTTCCAAAATTTATGTATTCCCTTAGATGCTGTCAGCTTTGGAATCATCCTGCAGTTTTACAACAGCTTGACAGCATTCAGCGGGATACACTCACCACCATTCTCAACACACCCTTTGACGATCGAACTTGGCGGCAGGCCTCACTGCCAGTAAGGTTTGGAGGTCTCGGTATTCGCAAAATTTCTAGTGTATCATTGCCAGCTTTCCTATCATCGGTTTTCAGTTCAACACATTTGGTAAACACTATTTTATCGCCATCACTACAAAATTTTGAAATAAGTTTCTTGTCTGAAGCTATGGAAAGTTGGAAATTAGCTTGTCCAAAACAAACCCTGCCCAAGGCCCCTACTTCTCAGAGGCAGTGGGACGAGCCGCTCTGTGAGTTAGAATGTAAAAATTTGATAGATTCATCATCTTCTTCCACAGAGCGTGCTCGCCTACTTGCGGTCACTCGTTGGGAGTCGGGGCTTTGGTTGCATGCGTTACCGTCTAAAAATGTTGGCAATCTTTTGGATAATCAGACCTTTCGTATAGCTGTATCCCTTCGAATAGGTGCCCCGTGCCAGGTCCCTCACCGCTGCTCTTGTAGTGATATAGCGGATAGGTTCGGCCACCACGCACTTTCTTGTGTAAAAAGTGCAGGGCGCATTCCGCGGCACGCCAGCTTGAATGATATCATCCGTCGGGCCTTTGTCAGTGCTGGCATCCCCTCGATTTTAGAACCCAACGGTCTGATGCGGGATGACGGCAAGAGACCCGACGGAATGACCCTTATCCCATGGAAGATGGGACGGCCTTTGGTTTGGGACGCTACATGTGTCGACACACTAGCGCCGTCCCATCTTCCTAGGACAAATGATCACGCTGGCGCTGCCGCCTCTAATGCTGAAAACCTCAAACGGCACAAATATGGGTATTTAGACAGATTGTACATGTTTGTGCCGTTTGGGGTAGAGACTTTGGGACCTTGGGGGCCGGCCGCACATGTTTTATATAGGGACCTGGCGAAACGTTTAGTCGAGGTGTCAGGTGACCGGAATGCTGGCGTATATTTTGGTCAAAAACTTAGCATTGCCATCCAACGTGGCAATGCCGCCAGCATTCTGGCCACCTTTCCATCATCTACGGGGCTTTTAGTTTAAATTTTAAGTTTTGTATTTTTATTATGTAGGGTTTGTTTTTACTAGGTAGGTTTTATTTAGTTGTTAGTTAGTTATAATTTAATATTAGTGTATAATTGTATTTTATTTGTAAATAAACTTATCATACCTACCTACCTAATTTTGTACTCTAAATTTTATTTTTTATTTTTTCCTGTCCGCACTGCACTGCGCTCGTCACACTGAGATATTAGATGTTAAACCTCGAAAATATATATAAGTATATATAAATTGTAAATATAGTTGCATTCCTTGGTACCATAGGTACATTTATTAGAACAAGCTGTACTTTCTACTACTTAAAGTAAATGTATACTACTATAGTGCATGTATAATGTATAAATAAATTATAGTCTATTTAAGTCTGTCGAAGCATACCTATTAGTTACGTAAGTAATTTATTTCTCATATATGTGTAATTTTTATGTAATTTCTTGTTGAGAAAATATAATTCTTTTACCCAAATCTCTTCATACCCAGTAATTTCTAATTAAGGAATTAGTCAACGAAAAACATAATTAACAAAGCAGCAAATCTTCGTACTATGATGACGTCATCATATTACGAAGATTTGCTGCTAACTGACCACTACTTATAACGGAACGCCATTGCCGCATTCAGTAAACAAGGAGCTCAAACGTCAAAGACCGACAGACTAGTTTTATGGATGAGAACCTATCGTGGGGCCACACTGTTGAATCGTTCGAATGTGTATTCACACGAGCTATCGTTCGAATAGAAAGTCAGTGTATGTTTAGCACGATACCTAGTGAATAATGATGTCACTTCACTACACCTTTTTCTACGGTTATTATGTCATTGAGAAAGATAATTTACCTACTTAGTAGGGCGGTAGTAGAGGCGTGAATATACTCAATTCAATTTATTTACTAACTGCCATTGGTGCATTTCCAGACACAACTTAAACTAAGAATAAACTTAAACAACTAGATCTAGTCGAGTTAAAGTTTTCAAAAGTACATCTAAGTTAAGGAAATCAACTTAATGAAGTTTTTAATTTAAAGATAATAAAACTTATTTTTGTAAATCATCTACATTTACTAACTAACAACTGTTAACCTCCCGAAACTTCTGCGCAACCCTTGTACTGTTGCGGCCAGAAGTTAATTATCAAAAATAGATAATAACTCACAGTGATAGTTCCTATCAATTGATAAGTTTGAATAATAAATGAAGTTGTCCATGACTGGGATCGCTGAATGCGGGTGGCGGCCCATCGCGCCGCTCTGCCGCCCAAACACTGAAACCGCCGAGCTGAGGGCAGACAGCGACCACCCTCGCCACGAACGCGACGCGCTCGCCAAGTCCGTCCGGCCATCGCGCTCTCGCGTAAACTTGTGCCTCTAATTACTTACCACTTCTCATTTTACCAATTACTCAGTGACACTATTGCCTCAGTGACGTGGAAACGGACTTACAACTACGTCGAGGTCAGTTCGTAAACGATACACTTTCGTAAGTATGTTTTTGTCAATAAAAGAATGGGACAGTAAAGATATTGAAGACAGTAGTAAAGATTTTACTGATGATAAAGCACGTGAAATATTGCTTACAATCAAATTTTGAAGCCATATGTAGATAACTTTGATGACGGAATTTTCCTTGCGCTGTAAACGGACTTGATGACGTTATACGTACTTACTTATAGATGTAAACCTCTGCCCACTTGTTGAGCTTAGCGTAACTTGTTGTCTACAATCAACATATCGAATTGCGATAAACTTTACGTGTGTGTGTAAAGGTTTTATTATAACTCCAAATTCAAACCCCCTTACACAAAAAAAGTGAATTACGATGATTTTAGAACAACGTCTCTCTGGTGCGGACAAATAATTATTTCGATAAGTAAGCCAACTGTTTAGTTACTCTAGCGACTGCCAGCTGGAAATTGTTTTCCCCTCGCCTCATTCTGACGAAAGCATTGAACGAAAAATTATGGAAATTACTTCACACCTGGGAATTTCAAGCCAGTTGAATTAATGTCCCAATTCGCCTTGGCAGAATAATTACTTAGTGATAAAACACAGATTTATTATTACTTATTTATTTTGGATTGGATAGTAAAATAAGCGGGACGAGCACATCTTGTATATAACTTCAAAGCAAGAACCTCTACTAATATACACTACCATAATTTGTCCACAACAGCTATCTCCGTCTCATATTTGCATGATGTCAGTGTACTTTCTAGTTAGTACTTACTCCGCTGGCTAGCTACCACCCTCGAGTGTTAGACAGTCTCACTCAAGAGCCAGTTCTATTGCAGACTAAAAGTCATTAAAGCTAGCCATTCAAATTACGTTGCTACCACCTTTTCCCAATGAAATCTAAAAATCATCGCCTATTCAATTCGTACCGTGACTTTTATTTGACGTTGGGTGGATGGACAGGAATTTTTTTGATAGAATAATATTTACTTTTTTTCAATACCCTACATAAAATACATACAAGACCCAGACACAAAACAAACATCTATGTTCGTCACAAAAATGCTTGTCCTGGGTGGGAATCAAGCCCAGGCCGTACAGCCCTGAAGGCAGACATACTATCGACTAAGCTATAAGACACTCAATGTTAGTTTCTTACAATTTGCTCAGGAGGAAAACTTGAATATTCTATTTTAAGAAGTAATATTTTTTCAAACTCATTAAAATTAGTTTAGATCCATACCATTCCACACACATACAGTAATTCATATTGTAGTTCCTAAAATATAACAATGTAAAATTAATTGTATAGGAGGTATGTAAGGTACCTGTTATACTTCGTTATATACCATTAAACTTTAAATTACATACAATCTACATTGGACCTGGGTATGTCCTTAAACTGCAACCAGACCCATCGGAGGACGGGCAGCAGCGTCCTCTTGGTTAACGGTGGTGAGCATTCTGCGATCCCCAAGCCGCCTGCCAAGCGTGGGGATTATGGCAACACCCCTCTATTGGGAAGCATTCGTCCAGCAGTGGACGTATTATGACTGACGAGGACAATGTAAATCGTAATTTTTTGTTCTCATTGACATGAAGATAAACTCAGTACTTAAATAAGGGGTTCCCCATGTTGTACGATACTGCTCTACGTATGGTACTGCTGGAACGTCTCAACGGTAAATAGTAGGTATCTATCTACCTCTGCTCGATTCTAGTTAACTTATCACCTTCAGGTTTTCTCACAAAATGATTACAACTTTACTGAAACTCAACAATAAAAACATCTTTAATTCAGATTCAGATATTTATTGCTTCCATAAGTGTATACAGTTATTATAAAAAGTTTTTTCATAAGGACCACGTCGGGCGCAGCTATAATAGCCGAGAGGAAGGAGGACGACTTTATTTTACAACTAGCTGAAAGCCCGGTTTTGCTCGGGCCTCCTCCCCTTTAATTGGGTCCAATTGGGGGTTGCCTTATCCCCACGCTTGATAAACTAGGTGCGCGGGCGCACCGGCACTGGCCGTTGGGGTTTCACCCCCACGTAATTCTTGGGATATAAAGTAGCCTAAGTATGTTTTATTCCAAGGTATAAGCTACTTCTACAACCTGGACCTGGGTATGTCCTTAAACTGCAACCAGACCCACCGGAGGACGGGCAGCAGCGTCCTCTTGATTAACGGTGGTGACCATTCTGCGATCCCCTAGCCGCCTGCCAAGTGTGGGGATTATGGCAACACCCCTCTATAAAGGGGAAGGCCTTCGTCCAGCAGTGGACATTTTATGGCTGACGACGACGATAAGCTACTTCTATACATAATAATTTATAATAATAATTGCATCCAAATCCTAATCCGGGGTTTATAGATAATTATTATTATTATATATTACTAGCTGTACCTGCGGTTTCGCTCGCCTGGACCGAATTGCATAATTAGCGTTAAGTACCTCATATCACTTGCAACAAAGAGACGTATAAGAGGGTCTAAAGTCGGCTGTCCATTTGTAACGATATCTTCGTGCTATAAAATCAAGGTTTTTAAATAACTTGTTATATCTCGCAACATCTTACATTTAGCCATCTCTTAAAATACGTACTTTAATAATGAGAGGATGCAGTTTATGTTGTATTTTCGGGACAATCAGTATTCTAGATACAATACCTACTCGTGTAAGTTCCGTGGCGACAAAATGGCCCGCGTACACAACCAAGAGGTATCACGATTTGCTATTTAATCAACGTGACCGCAGAGCCTAATAAGCCAAGGCAGCCTAATTCGGTGACCGCTGGACTTGAAATCGTGGGATCGAAAGTTCGGATTCCGGGCCCGTACTAATTATATCTGTGAGGTTCATGTAAGCACAGATTTTTAAACCACTGGCTTTTCTGTGAAGGAAATATGATGTTTTCCTTCACCGAAGCAGATTTCCTCGATGAAACCTGTTCCGGAGAAGAAATTCAATGGCGGACTTATGTAAAATCACTATCGCGCAACTGGGCCAGTGTGGTGGACATGGCCCAATCGCCCTCCGAGTATAGGCCTTAGTTCGGAAACGAACAACAAACCATTAAACTTTTTCATAGGTTGGAACTGCCCTACAAAAAAAAAAAAAAAAATAATTGAAAACTATCGAAAATAGTTATTTATGATACTAGTGCGATAAGCTGGTTTTGACAAACTCGTGACTATGGTATGCCCTCGACTTCGTCTCGGGCTTACATTCGTCTACTCGTTTGTAAAAACCAATACCGCACGAGTGCCATACAAAGTTTTACAACACATTTGCGAGAAAACAGATAACAGTAGTACTTACAACAGAAAAATGAGGCAAACTTTATTAATTTGTTTTTATATCGCACGGAAAGTCGCAACTAAATACCTACCTGACACTGGCAAATGCTCAAAGTGCGATGCCATAGCATTCCTCCAGAAATTGAGCATTGCCATAGTAAAAAAAAATTTTGTTATTTAAGTTTTAGTTTTTAGTTAGTATTTTAAGTTATTGTAATATTGTGTTTTTTAAGTATTTTCGGATAAATCTATTACCCAAAGTTGACCAACTGGAACCTGGGTACGAGTAAAACTGCATCCTGAACCACCGAAGGACGGGCTGCAGCGTCCTCTCCGTTAGCATGGGTGGTGAGCATTCTGCGATACCCAAGCCGCCTGCCAAGCGTGGGGATTATGGCAACCCCTCCCGATTCTGGTTGATGAAGGTGGTTCAGCCGGACGCTGCCGCGGCACGCTCGCTTCGCTCGCTCCTCGGCTCCTGCGGTGTGTCGTCGCAGTTACAAACTAACCTTACCGATTGTATAATCCTGCTGACGAAATAATAATAAAAAAAGTATTAGTACAATTTATTTTGCAAACAATATACTTTTGTATTATCAAGCTGACCAAATATTATTTAATTATTTTCTGATAATCTATGATTTAGGTGCTGACTTGGTACTGCTGTTAATTTTTTACGGCCTAGCAAAACATTATTACGCCTACAAAATCACTTTTTAGTTAATATTTTGTACATAATAAAATAAGGTTTGCAACTATCGGTCTGTTGTATGTTTTCCAGAATACAGTTTTTTTTAACAATGTACTCACCAGCGGCGCTGCTGTTGCCCCCTAGTATAATCCCATAAAGTAATCTCGAATGAGCGTTTGCATAGTAAGTACCTATGTCGTGATTGCTGTTTTCAAATCAGTACTCATTTTAATTTTGCGGAAAGCGTATGTTGGAGACATGTGAGATATTAAAGCTTGGATTTAAATGATTACCTGCGAATCCTGCAATTGCCAATTTATATGAGTGACAATCACATTACCTAACAAAGGACTATCTAGTTGATACAGATGAAAGGTTATTATTTCAGTTTTAGCCACATTGAGTAGTTTGCCACTGTTTATGAGTGACAATCACAATACATTACCTAACTAAGGAATATCTAGTTGATACGGATGAAAGGTCATTATCTCAGTTGTAGCCAAATTAAGTTCCTGATTGTGTTTATTCATCGAGCGCTGCGGTGAGTTTGGAATTGAAGTTAGTGAATTTAGTAAGGAAATCTTACCCCTAAAGTGCAACTAGCAAATGTGAGATTCTTTTATATTCAACATAATTTTCATGTACCTAGATTTAAAAAAGGAAACATCCAAGGACGCTTCCTTGGGGAACTGAGGCATTTATTATAGTTATATCGGAATAAGTGTTATACGGGAAATGTAGAGAGCTATACTCAATGTTACTTAGCGCGATTAAATCCGGATATTCGCCAAGAACCAAAGTCACCAACATAGCTCGTAGGTTTTGCTAAGTGGCAATGGGAAGGCCACATCGCTCGAAGAACTGATAACCGATGGGAAAGAAAGGTTATTGAGTGGTGACCACGTACCGGAAGATGCAGCGTAGCAAAGACTTCCACTTGTTGGACTGACGACACTGGGAAAATCACGGGCAATCGGTTTTTTTAGGCTTTCTTTGACTGCTATCTCGTCTGATATTAAACGAACGCCCATTCTTTAACAAGATAAGAATAAGATCATATATATATATAATTAAAACTGACGTGGTTTTGACACATTTTTGTTTTATTTATACGGGAATACTCACGTTTAATTAAATCGGATACTCCGACTATAGTTTCGATCACATCCGGTGACTTAATTAATCCCACTTAATAGGGAGGGCTCGCCATAGTCCCCACGATTAGCAAACGGCTTGGGGATCACAGAATGCTCTCACCGTTAACCGAGAGGACGCTGCTGCCCGTCTTCCGGTGGTTCTGGATGCAGTTTCAAGACGTACCTACCCAGGTCTAGAAGAAGCCTCCAAGAAACCGCATTCAATTAAAATTAATAGATACTAGCTCATTGCTTTTTCGAATATTTTAGATGACGAATATCGCCATCGGGGGTTTGAGGAGAGGGGGTAAAAATCAGCTCTGGATGATGAAGTAGTGAATTTTGGGAACGGGCCGAATTTCTTCCGTACGCGCACGAAGTCGCGGGCGACCTCTAGTCTAGTCTATCTATCTATATATATAAAAGGCTCTGTCCTGACGCATTGATTGACTGACTGACAGACAACGCACAGCCCAAACCGCTGGTCGTACATACATGAAATTTGGAGGGTGTATTAGCCTTGATGCGTAGGGGTATCTAAGAAAGGATTTTTTGAAAATTCGACCCTTAACGGGGTAAAAAAGGGGGAAAATGTTTGTATGAAAGTCCTTTGTTTTTGGACATTTACAGTCATACTTAAAAAAACTTATCTAGAAGTTTAGCAGCGAAGCTTAAGCACTGACGAAGTCAGTGCTTAAACTTCGCTGTCCATTTCTAGCACGTGCAACTTCACATCAGAGAGAAGATGGCAGAGCATCTTAAGCAGTGACTAACGGTTGAGAAGTTTTTTTAAGTAAGGCCGTAAGGCACGAAAATTTGGATTTGGATAGTTCATTTAAAATAATGCTGTTTTCCATATTTTTTTTGACAGGGTTGACTTAAGAGGGTGAAATGGGGGATGAAATATTGTATGTAGTTAAGTATAAAGTTCTGTTTTTGAAGTTATAGGGGAAAAAATGTTTTTTTTTTGTTATGGATAAATTAAGGGGGGTAAAAGGGCGGCTGAAAATTCCTATGGAAAGTTCTTTGTTTTAAAGTTATTTGCTCGGGATGATCTAAAGTGGTGAATATGGGGAGAAAAATTATTAGTAATTAACTCAGCGGTATGGACGATACGAGTATTTGGGAGTGGACGAATTTCTTCCGTACGTAGACGAAGTCGCGGGGGACCTTTAGTACGGTTATATACCGGTAATTATTAGGGTCAGTCTTTAAAATTTTCATGTACTTATTTGTTTTATTTACAGCCTTTTAAGTTGGTCTGGGTCTAGGTTGGTCTGGTTGGTCTGGTTGGTCTTGGTTGGTCTGGTTGGTTTTAAGCAGATAAAAAAGCAAGGTTAGTTTATTTTGCAAATTGTTCAAGCAAACTAGGGGCCTTGAAGTTTATTACACTTAATTAAAAGTTGGAAACTGTTAAGCAGTGTTGAAAAGAAACGCGTAGCTTAAGTAAAAATAACTTGTCGCCAGATGACTATACCAGTACTAGCTTAGCTAAGCGCACAAGCGAATAACAACAAATCGAAGAAAATTAATATGCCATCTTGCGGTCGGATCATCTAAAAGGCGTTTAATATTCTTGTGAAATACAAGTTCGCAACAACTAGTATGATCGAGATATATATGTTTTTATACCTGATCCGGGGTCTGGTAGATATTTAAGTAATAGCTTAATATCGTACGTAGGAGTAAAGAAGAATTACGTATCTTATTTAAGTAACTCGCAATTGGAATTAGGAAATTCTCCATTTATTAAAATTGGATTTCAACATATTTTATTATTAATATAAAATATATACATTAGAATCACAATAAATTTTCGTTTTTTAATATTTATTTATATACTTTTTTTTTATACAATTAAGGAGTAAATTAAGTAACGTGACCATAACGTCTCATAATAAGTTTTTGTTTCGCATTTTTGTGAAGAGCTCTAGAATGCGAGCTGTAATACAGATTTCCAAGTATAATATTTTCAACAATATATATTTAAAAAAAGTAAAAAAGGAAGCGGTTCATAATCTTAGGATCAGAAATAGAATTTCACTGCACCAAGTCGTGCGGGTAACAGTACCTACGGTAAATACTTCGAGAAATTTAAAGGTACGATGCTGATAATATAGTCGAGACTATTATAAATTCAAAAAAGTTAAATTATGTACCTAAGTATATTAAAGTTTTGCTATCGATACAGCAAATTAAATAATATTCAGCTAAGAAGCTATTTAAAAATGTATATATGTTTTTCTGGTTTTCTAATAAAAAGCTCGTAACCAGCCCATTAGTGAGAACAGTCAAGTGACACTCCCATAAAATGCAACTCAATAAAATAGCGCTTTAGCGATAATCAATACTCTATCTACCCTCAAGGTTCAGTAATAGGCTGACTTCATTCAAAACACATGACAGCGAATACTAATAAGTTGCAACGATGCCATCTAAACGATAGTGACATTCGCAGTCGTAGGATGCACTGCTCGACAAGCATACTAGCATGTCAGGATGGTTCTATATAAATATATAAACTTATGTAAAACTTTCAAGGCACCCTCAAGATGAACCAGTGTCCCTTATGAGCGCTTATATACGTGAGAACTGCTGCTGGAATTATTCCTACCCTCGAAGGGCGATTGGGCCATACCCACCACAGATAAGCGAAAGCCCTACTTCTTAGGTAGAACGGCTGTCAAAACAAAGTTGTAAAGCAATTGTATGGAAAACTGCTGTCGCCATTTATTATCACACTTATTTGTATAGAAACTACGACGAAAAAATGCCATATTTCAACAGATTAAAATTGATCTAATTACGATGCAATGTGATTTGGTTTCCTACGCGTCTAATTAAATTGTCTTTTTGAGTATTCTCAGTTTAAAAAAATGAGTCTCCGTGTGACGTAGATGCCAATGTAACCGGAGAACTCCTCGCATTTTGTGAAGGTAAACACATCAGGACACGAGCACGTCAAATCAACGTTAGCAAGATATGGAGTTGACATAGAATTGACATTAAAAAGAAAGAAAGAAAAAAAAAAGAAAAAATTTTTGCAACATCATTACAAGTAATACAACTTTAATATAATTACAGTCCTGTGATGACGTCACAAAAATGGCCTCAACTCGGCATAGTGCAGTGTGGTACATTACGCGCATTTGCACTTAATGCCGGCTAGCGCGGCCCGTCACATTTCAGTTCTATTCACTTCACTCTTCAGTGAGCCACTCACTCACTTCACTCCCACCATACTGGCCTAGATACACATACGCCATTGAATTTTATCTCCGGACGTATGCTGTGTTTCCTCGATGTTTTCCTTCATCAAAAAACCAGTGGTTTTAAAATGCGTACACAAACTCCAAAGAGCTCATTGGTACAGGCTTTTTTTTTATTTTTATTTTTTTCATGCTGCATACCATACCATATAATAATAATAATTTATTGTCACAGAAACAAAAATAGTATACAGTAGCATAATAATTTACAAAGGAGATAGAAGAAAAAAAAAAAAAAAAAAAAAAAGCCTGTACCAATGAGCTCTTTGGAGTTTGTGTACGCATTTTAAAACCACTGGTTTTTTGATTTGGTACAGGCTTGGGTTTTAATTGGCGACCTCATGATTTAATTCGAGCGGTCGAGCCGTGGTAGCCCTATTAGGCTACCACGGCTTTTCAACCATACCATACTTTTACACCATATTATTTTGTGAGACCAGGTTCTTACAAAACATTTGGCATTGTTTTATCTTTTGACGAATTCGGTAATTGCAAATAGATACGTAATGTGTAAACAGGGTTGTGCGGAACGGTATTACAAAGCCAACAGGGTTAGGTATTTCCCATCACACAACACCACAAAGCAGGACCAATTAAATCCGAGGACGGCACGGCTCAGGCATTATTAGATGTAGTCATAGTAATTATGAAAAAAAGCTGCATTTTCTGATGGAAGCAAGCCTTTTTTTGCAGCAGAGGCCAAAATAAACGATTTGACCTGAGGATACATAACATCCCTTAGGAAAAAAGATGGCGCCAAGTGCTCAATTTTTGAATGATGTCTAAAACCTAAACGAATGCTCAGATTTTTATGACTAACATTTTTTTTTCATGGTTTTTTTTTTAAATTGTTTCATGAGAAATAAATTATCTTTCGATTTATATAATATGTCTTTACCTATGAAATTGCCGTTCTTCAGTACTGGTCATTTCAAATAGAAAAAAAGTTTGGAATGGCTTTGTATTCTGAATTCAAATTAATTTTGTCTTAAAAACATGACATTCTTTTTACAAACTCAGTCTTTTGTTTATTGATTAGCGTTATATTTTCATTACATTTGAAAATATTTCGTCATAATGGATACTTTACAAATTCGTGTAATTATGGAATATGAGTTTCGTCGTGGCACCAACGCGACACAAACGGCACGTAACATCAAAAACGTTTACGGAGAGAACTGTACAAACGAACGCACAACCCGTTATTCGTTTTCCCGGTTCCGTTCTGGAAATGTTGACTTGAAAAATGAAGCTCGTGGTCGTCCGGAGAATTTGGGCAACAATGATGAATTAAAGGCGATTGTGGAAGCTGACGAAACTCAATCTACAGTTGAGCTAGCAGCAGCTTTTGATGTTAGCATCAAAACAATTTTGATCCATTTGCGACAAATAGGCAAGGTAAAATACTTGATAGATGGGTGCCCCACGAACTTAACGATCGCCAGCGCAACGTACGCGTCGAGACCTGCCTCGCGCTGCTCATTAGGCAAAGAAATGAAAGAATTTTGAACCAAATTGTTACGTGCGATGAAAAATGGATTCTGTTCGACAATCGAAAGCGCTCAGCAAGTTGGTTAGATCCTGGTTCAGCACCAAAGCAATGCCCTAAACCAAAAATGACCCCTAAAAAAGTGATGGTCACTGTTTGGTGGTCTAGTGCGGGTGTGACTCACCACAGCTTTTTACAAAACGGCATGAGCATTACTGCAGATGTGTACTGTGAAGAACTGGAGACAATGATGGAGAAGCTTGCACATCGGCAACCAGCTTTGGTCAATCGGTCGTCCCCACTGCTCCTTCACGACAACGCACGACCCCATACTGCACAACAGACAGTCTCCAAGCTGCAAGATCAGGGGTTGGAAGCTCTCCCTCATCCGCCATACTCACCAGACCTTGCACCTACCGACTATTACTTTTTCCACAATTTAGACAACTTTTTAGTGCGTAAAAAATTCAATTCCCGAGAGGCAGTACAAACTGCACGAATGCCTTTGAAGAGTTTGTTGCCTCCCGTCCAGCTGATTTTTACAAGAAGGGCATCAATAAACTGTCAATTTGTTGGCAAAGATGCGTCGATTGCATGGGTGATTACTTTGAATAACAGAAATAAAAAAGTTTAAAAAAATAAGTATTTTCACTTATTCCATACAAAACGGCAATTTCATCATTTCATAGGTAAAGACCTATATATCAGGCACCAAAATAGTAGCACATGTTGCGGCAGCATCACACAGGCACCATGTAGTGTATTCTTCAATAACTTTGAAACTATACAACTTATTGATATACGTTTTTTTATTAAGCGTGCAATGAATTGCGCTACAATATAAATAACCGCAATAAGCCGCTGTTTTGAGGAATTTAAGCGTTCAGCTAGTCAATGCGATTAGGGCGATGTTAGCCTTGTTCTAATGGGTCGCTATAATTCCGGGAAACAATGATTTACAGAAGCGGAGGAGTCTTCGACTGCTTTGCTTTGCACCGAAATATATTTGTAGCGGTCAAAAACCTGTAAAGTTCAAACTTACTCATTATAGCCTTCTGTCCTGCCCTGAATGCTTCAAAAGTTGCATACTGATGGAGACTTCTCTTGATGGCTCTTGAGTCGAGATGAGGCGACAAGTGCTGCGATTAACTAACGAACTACAATCTTACCAAATATAACACAGTGTATTTTTTTTGCAGCCTAATGTTGGAGTCTTCGTGCAGTTTTTGTTATGTGGGCGTATATTATTGCCGCAGCCAGGGGAGACACCCGCCAGTCTATACGTACCCGCAACACAACTAACTCGTCAGACGATCACTTGTCGTAAGAACCTTTATTGTTAAGCTTTGTAGATAACAAGTAAAGATGTGCGAAGATAAAGTTATGTAAGTATTTTTCTGATTTGTGTAGTTTGTGTCTTATGGTAAAAGGTACCAGGAGCATCCGGTATTCAAAAACGAAATTTAAAGATGGGGAAAACATCTGATCGGTTCGGTCGTTTCATAAAGCAGAGGATTGCAACACATGGTGTAACAAGACATAGATTGGTAAACTAAAGTCAGCCTAAACACCTACCGAAACCAACAATGGTCATGGCCAGGGTCTATCATATGGAAGTAAAACGGCAATTTTTGATTGTAATTGACGCCATAGCATATTATTGACTAACAAACTATATAATTAGTTACATAAACAAAGGCACGGACAAAAAAGTCGAAGCTAGTGCAGATATTCAAAGATCTGCCTGGTCTGGAATAATTGGGACGTCAGGCTCTTAAAGCAAACGTGCCTTAAGCTTCAAAGGACGTCTTATAACACAAAAGGCTAGAAACATAAACTAGAACTAAATCGGGCTTTAAAAGTAAAACTGATGAATGATTATCTATGAATATTTGCGGGACATATACCGTGATTAGGTCAAGAATTGAGCCTCCGATATTAAACCAATAATGATTAATTTTACTTAAATCAGAATAAATATTGATTCATCCGATGAGATGGACAAAATCTAAATTAATACATTCAATATATCCTGATGATCGTATTTAGGTAGTTAGATAAACCCTTTATTCATTGACCATGATTATATTAACTGAAATAATGGATTTAATGGATGAATGAAATAAACTAAAGTAAAATAGATACACAACAAAATAACAATAATAATAGAATAGAAACTAAAGTATAATAGATTATTTTCAGTAACCAGTTTGTTAGTCAGGTTGTCCTTCGACATAAGCTTCCCTAGTTCCTTCTTGACTTTTCTATCGCGAGCAAATCTCTCCATCCCTTTGATAATACATCATTCCACCTCTTTATTTGACGTTCTCTTTGTCTTTTTCAATTTATGGGGTACCAGAAAACTCGTGACGAGTATGGCATAAATCACCGTTTCAATGTACTTCGTCCACTCTGTTTGTCCACCTAATGGGTCCGGTCCAGTAGCATTTTTTTGCTTTCGTCACTTATCGTCACTTACTTTTGTTTTATTCTTGAAATGGTCCATCGGTCTCGTAGCCTTAGATTTTGCATACTTCGATCTATGTGACGTCATGAACTGATTTAGGGGTGCTTAAATAATATGAGCTATGCTCTAGGTTAGACCATCGGTGCTCTCTACTGGTAAAGTTACAAATAAACTAACGTTGGCATTTGACATTGTTTTAGCACATTATGTGCGATACTAGCTTTGATCTCCTCGAACATTACCGGTCAGCAAAAGATTAGATAAATATCAGCTCTAGAACTACGACAAAGATTTAGAAGTGACTATTAGGTACGTAACCGGAAGTTATTTTAAAAATATCAACAACAAAAAAGCTAGGCAAACATGACACTTTAAAAGTTAACGAGGTTCCGACTGATATCATGGTTCTGGACAGCTTACTTTAAACTTAGCAAAGACCAGATGAACACGAGTGTCAATTTGGAGATAAAAGTATAGAGCTGGTAAAGGCGCTTTATGATATAGGAATAATCCATGTTCATGTTGTCCATCCACTTCTTCACTCATGACCGCATGGAAAATGTTTGAAGAGCTTTTGCAGTATTTTTTTAATATAAATTTTAATAAAGACACAATTTCCTTATTTTTGGTTTACCTCCAAGAATAATAATTATTTATTTGTTAAAAATAAAAATACATTTTACTAGAAACTGTAGGTAGTTAATGGCATATCATAATTTATGTGCAACACAACTTGTTACAAATAAAGTTTGCGCAGCGCATGACAATTAAGACGCTGTCATTTTCTTTTTTATAATTTTCTTGTTTTTTATAAAATCATGTATGTCTCTTCTACATCACTCCCACCGGGAGAGATGATGATGGAAGATGATGCAGGGCCGCCTCCGCCGTCACCCTCCGTGCGGCGTACTAGGCAAACACCATTGACAGACACTTCCTACGGGAGTGATCCCACAAGCTTAGCTAATTCCCTGCCTCAGCCTGGCGAGTGCAGCAGGCAGCGCGAGGTGAACTGTTTTAGTCAGAATATTATTTTTTCATTGTGCCCAGTGTTCCGCTATCGACAGTTTAAAGGGCGTCGTAATCTTAGCATCGTTATAGGCAAAGTTTAAAAGCGTCTTCTTACTCTACACACTTCCCTCTGCCAACCTCAGGACACTGTCAGAACAATACAGCTTCCGTATCCCTGTCGGTTTTCGATTAGAAGCTGCCATTTTCGAAGCATATGTGTCCCTGTCCATGTGGCAGCGGCGTGGGAACTGGACTCCATGGACTATCCTGCCAAAGTGGTGCTGGTCGATTATCCCAACACGGTACCATAAATGACATCATCAAACGGGCATTTGTTATTATTAACATCCCCGCTATTTTAGAACCAGTAGAGATTGTCCGGGATGACTCAAGCGCTCTTTTGCTAACTTCACATTGATTCCTTGGGAGCGGGGAAGGGTTCTCGTCTCGGGTCATGTTATCCCCTTCTCGTCTTAGTGGTTCCTCCGCAGCGGGGCCGGAGCCGCTGCAAAGGTTGCAGAAGACGCCATGAGGCACAAGTATGATTTTGTTTCTACCGAATACCCTTGACGTCGAAACTTTTGGCCCATGGGGTGCAGAAAATGAAAAAATATTATTTAAAATAATTATAATTCTCCGTGCTTAGTCAACGCTGGTGGTGACAAGAGACTGGCTTATTCCTCACGCAGTTTTTTTTGGGTCTATTTTGTGTTTCGACGCGGGAATGTACGTTCTTGGGACTCTAAACCACATGGAGATAATTTTTAATTATTTGTATTAATAAAACAAGTTTTTTTGAAGTTTTATATTGAAATTTTATGTCTTTAGGTTTCCAACGTTATAAAATGTAGTTTTTTTTTTGGAAAAAATATATGACAATTTTGGTTATTGGTTGAATTTCAAGTACTATACATAATATATCATCAACAACATGCGTATTCCCATGTATAGGTAATGCAGATAAATGTATATCCATATTTATAACAAAAATTGTGTATTTTAGCTGACATTGTAATAGATACAAATAATAGCGCAAAAATAAATAAAATGTATCACCTTCAAAATACTCGCGAGACACTGAAACTTTTGGCAATATTTATCATCAGTCAAACTTTTGCAGATATCGAGATGGAAAGGTGTTCACACTATGTAACACTGTGGCACCTATGCCGGGACCCTCGGGGATAAATGCCCAAGTGATTCCCAAACGAGCTAAGGACGAAATTTCCGATCCAAACTCATCGACCATTCCTTTGAAACCTATGCAGCCTGAAACTTTGGAAGATGGCATAGAGCATTATGAAGAACAGGTAAGTGGAAAAATATTTTTTAGGCTGCTGTCCTGCACATTGTCCTCAGCAATAGCCACCAAGCAGTAGTGTGCAAGGTGTTTCGGTTTTGAAGGCCAATGTTTCCAGAGTAATTAATAGGCATGTATTTTTTTTTAATCTAAATCTAACAGGGTGACGAGCGCAAGTTCACAATTCTAGCACTGCCACTGTTATGGGCAGGCATGATGCTTACCACCAGGCGAACGTCTTGCTCGTCTCGCATAAAAATAAGAAATAAGCTAGATAAGCTAAATTTAGCACTTTAGAATTAAGTATGTGCCGAAAGTATACGATATTCAATATCAAAATCAGATTTTAAAATCAAAATAAACTATGTATAGTAGAAAGAACACATTTCACAAGGGGCAATATATAAATAATATATATATGGTATAACATTAACCAAAACGATGTAAATATCGTAGGTAAAATAACTTCACCAACGCCATCAGGTACTTTAACACGCAAACGTTCAAAATTATTACCAATCAATAAAATTGATGAGTGAAATTAATATATCAAAATTACTGCAAATTTCCTAAAATAGTAAAACAATGTAACTGTTTCAATTCGTGCGACCACTTAAAGTATCATTATCATTTGAGAACAGAGAGAAATACAATCGAATGAATATTTGGCGGGCTTGGGCAATTTATGTAACTGACAACTATAAAATGCCTTTTGGAATTAGCTTTGGAATTTAATTTTGTGTTAAAATATACAGATAGCAACAAGAAGCCTTTAAAAAAGACCATACTTACAGGAATATCTCAGGCGCATTACTTAATATCATTTAGTGCTCAGTTTGAATTTAATAATAATCTAATAATAATCAACACATCTTTTACCAATAGGCTCGCACAACTAAAACGGTCAGTAAAAATCATCAAACGGATTCCGAGAGGAGCCCGTGTAGCCTTTGCCCGGAGTCTGCGATGCGAGGCGAGAGTAGTATCTGGTTAACAGATTGGGAAGATCTCTTTACGTTTTCTTATTACACTTTTCAAAATTCATCCGATTCATATCACCGCTCACTTATGTCTGCTATAAAATTAAATACCTCCAGCAAAGCCATTCCATCCTACCAGAGCACAACAGTATCTGAAATTTCTTCACAAAGTACATCCTCAATCAAATTAATAGAAAATAAACTCTTTGACGGCACCGTCAGAGGAGCGGCCAAACTCCTATTTTTAACCGACTTCAAAAAAGGAAGAGGTTCTATGTTCGACGGTATGCAAGTTATAGTGTAAGTGCCTCTTAAGTGAGCCCACAAATTTAACAAATTTTCATGCTAGAAACATGTCCGTGCTGGCATAGTTCCGATTCTGTACAGTGCGAATTTGATTGCCCTCAAGAAAAAAGACGTGCGCGTGCGCCCTATTGCTGTCGGTAGCACTTTGCGGCACCTTACATCTCGATTAGCCTGTCGAGCATTTCAGAAACGACTCACCGCAAAATTTCAACAATTGCGTACGACAGACTACGACGTTTTTATTAAAATTGGTGCTAAAAATAGTTTTAACAGTTTGAATAGGCGTGTCCTCTTAAAAGAAATTCAAAGAAAATACCCGAAATTTATAACTACATGTGGCAATGTTATGGAGCCCCTACAAAATTACTTTACGGTGAAAAAGAAATAGCATCAAAGCATCATGCACATCAGATGTCGGTTGTCAGAAAGGAGACCCGCGTCTTGCAATCTTTAGTTTGGGGATCAACTGTATAGTTTCGGAGTTAAATTCAATATTCAATGTGTGGTACCTTGATGAAGCCTCATTGGGTGGAAATTCAGTTGTTGGATGATCTTAGTCACATTATCCAACGCTTAAATTCTATAGGTTTGTCACAAAATTTCGATTAATGTGAAATTTTTATTCCGCAACATATTCAAGATAATATTCGAACAACCATTTAACAAAAATTGTATTCGTTATGTCCTAAAATTTCAGTTAAAACTAAAACCTCACTAGCTCTGTTAGGTGCTCCGATATTTTTGGAGGCAGTTCCACCTTTAATGACGTCAAAAATAGAACATTTTAACAAAAATTCGCATCGCATTTTCAAATTAAGCCGCTCATGGCATTAAACATACTTCTCCTTTATCTCTTTATTCCAAAATGTAAGTATTTGCTTTGTTCACCACTGTGGTGTTTTCTTTTGATCATTGATTTGATTGATTCAATTATGAAAAAAAATATTATTAAACTTAAATCTTCAATTTAATAATCACTCTTGGGCGCAAGCTAATCTTCCCATTTCTTTCGCTGGGTTGGGCAGCGCAAGCGTTGCGTTTCCGGTTTTCTTGGCCTCCAGCCACAGCTTGCAGACCCTCATCGGCATGATCCTCAATAACTCACTAGCTGATGTTCGGGTTGCTTGCCAGGCGGAGGCTTTGGCAGCCTGATGCGCTTCGTGTCCAGGTATCAGCCGTCCTATGGAATCAATGTACAGAGTTTGTGGGACCGTCCTGTCACACAAATTGCTTACACAACATTATTGACCAAGCTACTGATGACACGAACCGAGCACACCTTCTTGCTGTTTCAGAGGCGGAGTCGGGACATTGGCTCCAAGCTCTACCTTCTGACAACTTGGGTACTGTCCTCGACCCGAGTTGCTTACGCATAGCGGCGGGTCTTCGTATAGGGGCTAAGTTGTGCGAATTACATCGCTGCCACTGCAGGCGAACCATGGACCAATTCGGAAGTCACGGCCTTTCGTGTGTTAAGAGTGCCGAACGCCATTTTCGTCATTGGGCGATTAATGACCTAGTCAGACGGTCACTCTGCACAGCATCTGTGCCTTCGACGTTAGAACTGAGTGGAATGTCGACAGATGGTAAGCGTCCAGATGGTGCCACTTCCCTTTTGCCTTGGTCCCTTGTCCGAGCCTTGGTCTGGGACGCTACTTGTTTGGACACTCTGGCACCGTCACATGTCGGCAGTTCCGCTCGCAATGCTGTACTCGTGGTAGAATAGGCTCAGCTCAACAAATAAAGAAATTATGCCCCTACTTAGCGCGCATTACGAGTTTGTTGGGCTGGCTGTGGAAACAACGGCCCGTGGTTGTCCGATACAAAAGTGTCTGTTAAAGATCTTTCGAAGCGGCTGGTCTTCGCCTCAGGGGATTTCTGAGCTGGCGCCTACTTGTCACAAAAGTTGAGCATCGCCATTCAACGGGGCAACGCCGCCAGTGTCCTGGGAACCCTCCCGCGGGGCAGCGATCTTGACGGCGTGTTTGCTTTATAGCCAGGCATTTGTAGGGTTTTTATTGTTTTATAGTGTATATTGTAAATAGGTTAGTTTTAGTTTATTTTTATACTCAATGTTAAAGTTTGTGAACAAATGAAGTACACACATTAAGTGCACATCATTGCATATTACACACTGAGAGAATATATGCTCCTCTTAAAAAAGACATGACGCCGTCAGAAGACTTACCCATAGCTGTCAGCACAGTCTTTCATCGCCATACAGCTTTTGTTCAAACTTGTTTAAAAATGGAGTCCGTACCCTAAGCGACGGTGCACGCCCTAAGAATGTATTTAAGATGCCAAGGTGAACCAAGGTGAAGCGCTAATAAAGGTGTACGTAAAGAATGTACTCAATTATGTTGATGGAAACATTGTTTTAACTCCAGAAAAAGACATATCTCCCTTTTAGGTACATTGTTTCGTTTGGCAATGTTGCGGTAAACCATAAATGTTATTAAACAAAAATAGCTTTCTAAACACACAATCTACATCACACGCAAGCTATCTATCTCTATCTATCTATCTATCTAGCTACTAGATAACCGATATAGAAGAAAAAAACCAATTACCAACAATGTTTAGTCAATTATATTTGCTGAAATTTTCAATCAGCTAACTATTAAGGTTCAAGAGATAAATCACTTTAAAGGTAGTATAGTATCCACTGACAAACAGTCAGGCGTGGGTTTAGTAATTAGGTGACCTAAAACCGTTTAATTTGGTGGAAACGCCAAGATTGCAAACTCGGTTAACTGAGTAGAAGCTTCGAAACATGATCAACTCCATACATTAACTTTATAGGGACAATTAGACTTATTACGTTTAGCGACCACCAGTTCGAGCAATCAGTATTTACGACGGAAGCTACGGTGAACGCGTCATAAACGTGCCATCGGGAAGTCGACATTGGTGCGCGATCCTCATAGCCCATTGTTTCGATGGTGCTACCTTGGACACGCACAGACTAACCCATTAAATTTCGACAAGATACTCATTCTCACTACGACAGTGCTAGAAACGCACGTTGCGGCAAAACAACTCGCGTTCGTACGTTTGCTGAAATAATATACTTTTCACATTTGCGCCTAACTGCTACTTTAGTAATTGACAACGGGACGTTTCATCGTGTAAACGAAATTTTCTTTAATTGAAGTTCGTGCAGCGTTAGTCATGTCGTGACCTAACCTCCTCTGCCTACATTAGTTTGATACCGATCTTTATTATTTGTCGCAGAGTCTTAATGACTCTATTTACTTTGAAAACTCGTGTGGTGAGCCAGTGAATTAAGATGGAAAATCTATTCTGAAGAACAATTGGATAGCAAAACAAAATAAAATGAGTCCAGTTTACACTATTCACAAGATTCGACTTCAGAACATGGTTCCGGTAAGTACGCCTACTAGAAAAAAACCTTAATTAGGTATACTTTAACAGTTTTAATTATTGCTGTCGGAAACTTTTGTTTCATAAATAGAATATTTTGAAAAAATTAACAGAGGTGTCGATTCTGTTGCACCGCTCACTAAACTAATCTGACAGGACTAAACTTACGCGTCTCATTTCATTTCAATATGATAGAAAAGGATGTCAACAGGTTTCGTCCTGTCAAATTAAGTTTAGTTTAGTGAGCGGTGCAACAGAATCGACACCACCTACTAGAGCGCAAGAAGCAACGTTATTAATAATAAAATATAATTTTCCATTTTATAATTTCGAATCGGAATTTTATTATTTAAAAGGGGTCGCCCGCGACTTCGTCCGCGTACGGAAGAAATTCACTCCGCTCCAAAAATTCACTACTTTAAATCATCCCGAGCAATTTTTTACGCCTCCCCCCTCCTCCTCTAACTCTCCCGGCTCTCCCGACTCTACCGACTCTACCGACTCTACCAACTCTATCGACTCTACCAACTCTAAAAGTACAAAAACAAAGGACTTTCATACAAACTTCCCCCCTCCCTTTGGGTCGAATTTCGAAAAATCCTTGCGTAGGGGTGAACCTTACGCATCGAGACGAATACACCCCCCAAATTTCAAGTCTGTACGACCAGCGGTTTGGGCTGTGCGTTGTCTGTCAGTCAGTCAGGACAAAGCCCTTTATATACTTATATTGATTGATTATAGATTATAGGTTATTATACTGTAAAGTATTCGTACTTTACTGCATAATAATCTATGTTGATGAGCTTCGGCTCATCAACAGCCAGAAAACGTCCTCTGTTGGACGAAGGCCACCCCCTTAATAAGAGAGAGAGGGGTTTACCATAATCTCCATGCTTGGGATCGCAGAATGCTCACTGCGCGTCTTCCGCTGCTCCAATAGGGTAGATGACTGATGTTTATATCGTTGAAACCAATAGCTCTGATGAAGAATTTGTATTAAATATAGAATGATTATTTAAAAAATAATTTAAATCGGTTAATAATGTTCTGATATATGAGCGTTTAAAGTTTTTGTTAGAGACCCTTTCCCACAAAACAAAAAATTACGTCACGACTTACTTGTCAGAATATAATTTATATGGCGTACAGAGAAGTGACGTCACGATTTGCTGTTTCGCCTCTCTGTTTAGCATGATATTATAATGCTTATAAATTGCTTATTTTTGATCAGATTTTCGTTTTCTTTTCATTAATCTGCTATATTTATGGGCCACATTTTAATAGGACAATTTAAAAAAAACAGTCACCTAGCCTATTTAAACAAAGGCTTAAGTGACTTTTTGCATGTTGTTGCTTCGACGCCATGACAGCTGTCACAACCCCAAAAACATTATTAATATATAAAAACAAAATAATAATGTAAAATATTTAAAAAACAAATAACAATGTAAAATAAATTATGCCTTCCAATGTTAGTTGATAGCATAATTATGACGAGTAAGGCCCACGGAAACCCAGAGATTACTCGTATGCAGGTTCAATTCCTGCCAGAGGTCATCATTTTTCTTACTGTTTATGCTTTAAAACATAGAAATAACCAAAGTGTTGACTTCATACAAAAATATTCAATAAATAATGTGTTTCATAAAATTATGTTCTGCACATTATTAAGTGAAATAAATCGTAAGCTTCGAAAGCTATCACATCCCTTCTCGTACTTATTATGTGACATTTTAATTAATTCGTACATTAATGACATTAGTATACTAATAATAAACGTAATGTCACTAACCATATAGTCAACTCCTCAACAACTGTTAATGAGCCAGTTACTAAACATGCAACGTATTTTATTAGTCGGGACCCATGTTATAACTAAAACATAAATCCATAATCTTCGATCATGATGTCATTTCGTTGATGTTTGCGTTTTATTGTAGTATCTTTTTTTATTTAGTTTTTCTCTTTTCATTTGCATAAATATTATCAAATTAATAATTTACACTTTTTTTATATTAGCTACGCGAGCGCTAAGTTGTTATACATATTTTTTTAATTAATTCATATTATTTTAATTATTATATAAACTAATAGATATATCAATGAGTGTAGACCAGATATATTAATGAGTAGATTCACAGAAAACCAACCTATAGTAGTTTTTTAGACAATAGAAAAAATATTGTTTGATAGATTTTAAGATTCGATAAATAAATTAAAGAAAAAAAAAGAAATAATAGTACTACGTAGTATAGTTATTATCTTTGCTCAAACGCTAAATCTTAGATGCGACAACAGGTCCGAAGACTGCATCTTCGCTTCATATAATGCGTGTTAGCGGTCAAACACAAGCCTAATATATAATCAAATTTTTTATTTATTTTTATTTACTTTAAAATGTTAATAACAGTTAGTTTGATTGAACCAAATTTAGATTATCGAAACTAAATTATTTAGCAGACCTATCAGTGTGGAATGTAATCGTGGGATTTATCGGGTGCTTGTTCTTATAACTTTGAAGCCTTTGGTCCAAAAAATGAACCCGATACTTCGCAAATAAACACAATCTAACGACCTACCTAGACCCTTCTACCAGCGATAATATCAATATATTTTTTGTATTGACTCACTAAAAGCTGACGCACAACAAATCCATTTATCGAAAACAAAATTCAAACATATTGTGCAGAAATAACGAAGTTATAAACATTTTAGTTTCATGTTAGGCAGAGAGAGCACTCGTTGCAAATAACGTCAGAGGACACGATTCCAAACAAACTCTATGCTAGAACGTGTTTTGCTAGAAGGAAACAGATAATTTCCTTCCAAAATCTTGAACGCTTTAACGTATTTCCGAACTTTACCGGCAAATTTCAAATATTTTTCTGTTATTATAAGATTTAGTTAAACTCTCCACTTATCCTATAAACAAATTACAATCAAAATTTCTTCACACTAGTTTAACATTATCCTTTAATGAGCCGTCAGTTTATCACTAAAAAGAATCAAATAAAAACCCAAAAGATGTACAGAAAGGCTCAAATGATTCTGATCACATCAACGATTATGCATTGACGTTCACTGATTTAAATTCATTGGTTACCCCACAGTTGACACTCGCTCGCTATAATGACACCCATGGCGAGTATGGCATCCCATACTAATTATCCACGAATGATATTAAACAGCCTCGTACGAGGTAAGATCTTTCGTGTATTGAGGAAGCTATTTATAAATTATATTGTTATTGTCAGTCTGCAAAGGATTTCTACATCATGAGCCTTGTACGGGTCATGGTTATAGTCTAAAATAGCAATGCAAAGGTTATAAGCGAACTGAAAGGTTGCGAAAGAGTTATAATGAATTATTCGAAAGGTTCAGCAACGGAAACTTTACTATCGCTGATAGTGCTTGAGCTAGTAATCCCTATTATACAACCCGGGTATCTCCTAGTCGCGTGTAAATCAGTTCCTCGTACGCAAGCGAGCGCAGACCGCGTAATGGAGTGATTAATCGAGCGCCGTTTGAATTTTGAAAAGTGTACCATTTAAATGGACTTTTGAACATGGATTGGATTTGATTATTGATAACGCTACTTGTTGCGCACTCGTAATATCAAAACATAATTTTACTTTGTAAAGTGCTAGTAATCTAGTAATATAAGAAAAAATCATATACCCGATAAAACAAAAAAGACTCCGTTCGTAGAAAAAGGAAACATGATTCCAGAACTAGTACTCTTTTGTAAAAACAATATAAAAAATGAATGAGTTTTTAAATATTGCTTAATGTACTTTTTAGTACCTACGATATATTAAGATGATAAGATGTTTGACCACAATTCACCTGGTGGTAGGTTGTTGGATCACCTTTCAGCTCTTTAACCAGAGCACATCAATTGTGCCATAAGTACCGATATCATAAGAAACCAGTCTTTAAAATGAAGACATGCTATAGTACTGGTATAATAAACAATACAACACAAAAAACTGCTGACGCTGCAATATTAGGGGATCGTTAGTTAACCTCTAGCATCTGCATTGAATTTTTTGTATAGTGCGCTAAAACACTTGTGAACTCTTGCAATAAATGGCTATAGTAAAAAAATATTAAATAAATCTATTTGAGCTCATCTTATTTACACAAATAATTTATTCGGGTTTAAGCCTAAGCATTGCCATACGACGTGGCAAATCTGCCTGCTCATTGGGTACGCTGCCCACTGATAGTGGGCAGCGGGCATTTGGAATGTCTATAGACTTTCTTCGGTCTGGCTAGAATCCTTATATTTTTGCGTAGTAGGTTTAGTATACAAGGGTGTTAAGCAGGTTAGTATTTATAAGTTAGTAGTATATATTATGTTGCCGTTAATATAACTACTAGCGCAGAAAAAAATACGAAAAAAGGTACTAGATACGATATTATTTGTGCCGTACTTTTCAGTATTTGATAGATTTGTAAAGTAATGATTTACTGTAATTATTAAAGGTACAGTGCATGTGAGTAAATTACAAATTATCCTCCACCATAGATTCGACCGCGCGAGATGTGCTTTATGAAATCTAATAAAAGACTACACACGAGATATTAGAATTTCTTGTATCTCAAGATGATTAAACGTCCAGTTATGACGGTCATAAAAATGCCGAAGCGGAGCGTGGACTAGTTGTTATTGTTATTCAAAACAATTTTTAATTTCTCTTGTCCCCAAAACTGGTCAGCATAATATATCTATGATCATAATTCGTTTTCTCATTAATTTAAAATTGTAACTTTGAAAAACTATTAATTAATAAATAATTTCGTGTTTTTGGATGAAGATTGCTTATAATGTAAAAACGCATGACAAGCAAAGTGTAATAGCGTATTATCAGTTTCATAATTAAATTGCGTAAAGCTGTTTCGTAGCTTTTCGTAGCGGCTGTAGCCAGTGACTACGAAATTGTAGCAGACCTACGGTAAAACGAAAGATGAAGACAAAGCCAGTTAGTTTAAAATATTGTTAAAATGTATTCAAACTTTAAGAGGGAATCTGGTGAGCGATTCTCCATAGAAACATATTCCCCTATTTTCTTCCTGTATAATGCCACTAGAGCATTTCTGTCATTTTCTTTTTTTAGCAACTAATTGCTCTAATATATAATCCCCCAAAGATTACTATGAAAATATTTAAAGGGTTATATTTATTTTAGCAATTATCTGCTGAAAAAATTAGGAAATTCCAAAAACATTTATCTACAGTAGACCTAGACTTAATAAAAAAAAATGCTCTTAAGACTAATAAATGTTATTAATTACATATTTACCATCATTTTTCATCATAATTTATGTAGCCCATTGATGTAGCACACTTACGTAGATGAAACATATTTACTCTGAATTCGAAGCGAAGGCCATAATATTATTCTTTCGGGGTAAATGAAAATTTAAACATAAGTGTTTACATTTTCAACTTTTAACCTTGCAAACGTATTTTCAGGCTTTCGATGAGGTGAACGATGGAAAGACTTGGATCCGTAGACAGTGGTCAAGGTTCATAAAGAACCTACGTTATCGTATCAGCGGTGAGGGGAGTGATAAGGCACCGGACTCGTTTCTAGCCAAATTCGCTGCGAAAACATTCACAGATCCTGACGAACAGCTCAACCCAACTAAACGGTCTAAATTCTTTTGCGGACTAAAGCTTGCATTTGATCCCACTTTGCCTACTCACTACCAAGTAAGTCAAGCTATTTTTTAAGTTTAGTTTACGATCTAATAACAACCTTTTATTCTGTTTATGCTATTAAAATTAAACATTACGTAGGCGCCTAATAGCTAAACGTTTGTGTGTTTATGAAATAATATATTAGAAAGTCCTTTCAAACACAATATTTCAATTAAATATGTTGATATGATGATATGAATAAATGACCCCGATTCCCGATTCTTTTTAATCCATATGTATTTTTACAGAGTTTTCAAGTTTATTTTTACGACATTAGTATTTATTAATTGAGTGCATCAGCAGTTTTATATTTTAACCGACTTCAAAAAAGGAGGAGGTTCTATGTTCGACTGTATTTATGTTTTTTAAAATGTATTTTCATAGATTTCTCTGTCAATTGCGGACCGATTTAAAAAAAATACTTTTTAGTTTGAAAAAGTATACCCGAGGTGGTCCCATATTAATTTGAAGTCGGTTTTTTTTTAAGTTACTTGTAGATATGAATTTTCATAAGTTTTTAGGTTTTACATTGTTAACAGTATAAGTAAATCCTTATCGCAGTATCAATATATATAGTTGGTGAAAACTTTGCACACTTAAAAAGTGTATCAGTCCAAACTGATAAGCCCTATTTTTTCAGTGGCTAGCTGTTGTATCATTGGCCATTCTCTACAATGTTGTATTCGTCATCGGTCGAGCAGTATTTTGGGAGTTGGACAACCTGACGCCTTTTTGGTTCGTAATGGACTACGTATGCGACTTTATCTATTTGACTGACACCGTTATACATCTTCATGAAGGTAAGTTTGCTGGCGCATGAATTTGATATTTTATGGCGTTAAAATTATGCGAAATCAAAAACCAAGGTGGACGACTTTGGCGGTATGTCCTTTACTATTAGAATCAAATATTACGAAAGATGCGCTATCGCATAATAAAATAACGTTTTAAATTTGAAAATGACTCCGTGCCGTCATGTTTACAAGTTGCGCCGGAGTGCGAAAGAAGATATCACTTTTATGAGAGCAAAGGGGATAACGCGCGTCTCGCTTAGTGAGCGCAGACAGGCGAGACAGTCCTTGGGGCCGTTTCCACGGGGCCATTTGAGAGCGCGATATGACATATCTCCCTCCTTATATAATATCATATCATGTATATAATATCATTGATTAGAATAGTTACTTTACACTTTATGATAAGATTAACTTGTAAGATGAGCATCTTAAATCAATCATCATTATAATCAGCTTATCGTAATCCACTGCTGAACATAGACTTCTCCCAAAGGCCGACACTTCACTACTTAGGCCTTAGAGCATATACAAATGAAGAAACCAATGCGATAATCTGCCTTCATAAATTTTGACACTTTTTGCAAGGGTCGAGGTGAATATATGCATAGCACACTTTCAAGTAAACAAATTCCTGTTCATATGAACCCACACTAAAACAAACTCGCAACACAAACAAAGGGTCCCTTTTTGGCAGAAGGGTGCGTACGCCACCTTGCCACCTCCATTGGTAAATGCTCTAAGAATTACGCTAGTATTCGGCTTTCCGCTTCTAGTTCTACAGTCAATGGGCAAGCGAGTTCGCGAACGCAGCGTAGCGTCTCGCACCGATGACGTTGCTACCCTTCACTAGTTTCAAATTTAGCTACGCCGTCAATACTAATGGTCTTCTCGCCACGAGTTAAAGTCCGGCCACTGAGAGAATGCGTTTGACAGCCAAAATAACATTGTTTAAAGCTGAGTGACAACATTTAATTATTTTGCTATAGGTAGTATAGTCGTCTACCACCTGTATGTGTAGGTATTATAATCGCAAAACTAGTAACTAGCAAAAGTGTTTTCACTCAGCTTTAGACGAGGTTATTGTAGCTGTCAAACGCATTCTCTCAGTGGCCGGACTTTAGTCTCTTTTTAGACTCCTACTACAGGCTGGTAATAGCTGTACCATAATCTAACGCACGGGCTTCAGAGCAACCAAAAATCCATAAAGATTTATTCGATAAGTTTGCTTTAATCGGAAAATGTGTACGGAGACAAATTCACTTGTCAGTCTCTACTACCTACCACTCCCTGAATTATGTTTAGCTAACCTTGTACAAAGTATTGGCATCGAATTACACACTTTCAATACGATTTTGCACTATTACTACAGTACTTTAGAGGATTAAGGTAAACTTATATTGCTAGCGGCAATGTAGTATTGTACAAGCGAACGTTTTCTACTACTTACTTGCGTAGCTTATTTACGAGAACAGTGTCAACAAACCCCACCGTTTTAATTGGATCCACGCTGGTACGTATTGATAAAAGAAACATGTTTCTTTCACAAAACAAGGCTTTCTTGGTGTTTAGTCGCGTCATTTAATTCTAACCTACCAATTAAGTGAGCCCATAAAGAGAATTCAATTCATTTCGAACGGCAAATTACCAATTTATACAATTAATTAAAACAAAACTATATCTTTTTTTAATAATATGTTTAAGTTTTTTTTTCTCCTATTTATCATAAAAACATTTCTTTTCCCCTGTTTATTTGTATACAAATTTGTCATAAAAAATTAAATTCTAAATTCTATAGGTACAACTCATTCGTGATTATTTACTTATAGTCTGTAATCTAGTACCTATAGTTTTGTTTTGGCATATCTATCTAATGTATAAGTCACTGGTTCCCGACACACAGTCATTGACTAGTTTGGGAGCCTATTGGTCATAATTTTGTGTCAAAATAAATAATTTTGTATTTGTTATATAACTACATTTATTTAAGAGAGGTCTTTGCTTAGTGGTGGACGATTACAGGACGACAACTATTAATCTAATATATGGCATAATAATATTATATTATTTAATGATAACAATAAGATAATAATATTATGTGTACATTGATAATTCGCAAAAGGGTAGTCTGGCTACGTCACGGGCCAATACTGTTAAATAATATTAACTTTAATTAACATTTTTTATAAACTTCCTCGATCTGTTATTAATGAAAATCGAGCATTAGTCGAGAAGCCGGAACCGGTCGAGCCGGTCGGTGGAAGGCTTCCTCCATCTCCCTGCAGGCTGCAGTTATCGCTCTCTTCTCATCCCTCTAATGCCGACACGCTTTTTTTTTGTCCCAGACTCCCCATGATCATTTTTTTCCACCCTCATCTCTCTTACGCCCGGTTTACATCCCGCTCTTATCCGATAGCTATGACGTCTTGTTCTCGTGACCGTCCAGTGCTTCTCTGAACTCTATTTATTCTTCTTAGGGAGTATATTTACACACAAAGTTTTAAACGAATCCATCCACAGAACTACAGTGGAATAAAGAACTTTGATAGTTTATTTTAGTGAGGATATTATTTTCGCATTTTTTTAATGATGTCTGTCATACACGTTACGAAACATATACTCTTCAAATTTGCCCCTAAAATGTATGAGCTTGAACCTAGCGGTTCAAGTTGGACGACACTGGACGTTGTGTTCCTGAAATGACCTGAAAAAAAGTGACTTTCTAAAAACTGTGAAACACGTGTATTTTATTTTCGCTGGAGAGTATCCGCTCGAAGTTTCCTAATAATCCACTCTCAGAATTAAAACTTTCATACTAACGTTATCGGTTCATTTTGTTCTGTTAGGAGTTGAAAAATAGAAAATCACTTAAAATCACACAACTCCATTTTTTTGCTGCAGTGGTCTAAAATCTAAATGTCTAATACTTACTCGTTTGTTTTTCACCTATCGCGTTTTATCTCAGATCCAAGAACTTCAAGATGAGTTTTAATTCTACAGCTACAATAAAATTATTGTTATTCAAGAAAATGGTGTGCGACAATGTATTTGTATGATGTAATTGTATTGGCTTTTCATTCCATTTCACTTGGAAACAAATTATTCTGAAAAAGTTTTTAATCCACTAACTGTTGCACAGATTGTCTCCCCGACTCAATGACTTTATAGTAAGAAAGTGTGTCAGAACTGCTAGCGTGCCGCCCGATATTAAACATAGCTTTAATAACAAACAATTGTCAAGAAGCTTGTAAGTTTCACGCTAGCGTATTGTAATCGATATCAGTCGCAACAAAGTAAGTCGCAGATATTACTTTCGAGTGAGGCTCTCAAATCAACAGTTGCCTCCCACGTGCCCGGCCGCACCTTGCGTCATCAAATTTAGCTAACGTGTGGACAAACATTCGACCCAGCCTTGTTGCTTTTCCGTACAAACGTTGCATTGATTCGAAGCAATTCTCTTGTATCTTTGCCATTGAATACATTATCTACTCACGTATGCAAAACAAAGAATAACTAGCGCATACAAGTCATAAATCATCAACAGATGTTATGATGCATTGTTTCAGGGTACCTAGAGCAAGGTCTTATGGTAAGAGATTCAAAGCTGTTAAGAAAACACTACTTTAAAACAAAAGCTTGGCGATACGATTTTGTGTCTCTGTTACCTACTGACATAGCGTATTACTGGTGGGCCCCTGGATCCTGTGATGCCGTAAGTATATATATCTTATAATACTGTAGAGCTGTACTGTATGCCAGTTTGAGGTAAATAATGGTGTTTGCTATAAGCTAGCCCACGCGCGACGTCATGACTCATATTTCTTAGTGTCACACGTGGTACCTATGCATGGCCGTGAAACTTCCGCAAAGACATTCTTTAACTTTGTTATTGCTGAAATGTCAATATTGGTTGTGTTCCAGAATCGTTTGCCGTGCCCTATTATTGTGCGATTCAATAGACTACTTCGCCTACCTCGAATGTGGGAGTGGTTTGATCGTACAGAGACTGCTACCAGCTACCCTAATGCCTTCAGGATTTGTAAGGTAAAATTTAGCTCTCATTTATTTTAACTCTCACCATTATTATCTTATCTTTAACATAAATAAAAAGTTAACATTTACTTTTGATATTTTGCAGGTCGTCATGGCAATTATTGTACTAATACATTGGAACGCCTGTCTTTATTTCTCCATAAGCTACGCCATCGGTTTTGGCACCGACAACTGGGTTTACAATATAACTGGGTCACGCAATGAGACCCTAGTTCACCAGTACATTTATAGCTTTTATTGGTCGACTCTAACTCTTACCACTATTGGCGAAACCCCACAGCCTGAAATTGATGTGGAATATTTGTTTGTCGTCGCTGACTTTCTAGCAGGAGTATTAATATTTGCAACTATCGTCGGCAACATCGGTTCTATGATATCTAATATGAATGTGGCAAGAGTGGAGTTCCAAAACAAAATGGACGGAGTGAAACAGTATATGGCGTTTAGAAAAGTAAGCGGAGAACTAGAAGCTAGAGTTATCAGGTGGTTCGCATACACGTGGGCTCAGAGCGGCGCACTGGATGAAGAAAATGTTCTATCATCACTACCCGACAAGTTGAAAGCTGAAATAGCAATTCGTGTCCACTTGGATACCCTGCGCAAAGTAAGAATCTTTCAAGATTGCGAACCGGGACTACTAGAAGCTTTGGTATTGAAGCTTCGTCTTCAAGTGTTCAGCCCTGGAGATTACATCTGCCGAAAAGGGGACGTAGGCAAAGAAATGTATATCGTGAAACGTGGAAGACTACAAGTGGTAGCCGACGATGGCGACACCGTTTTAGCAATTTTGGGCGCGGGATCAGTTTTCGGAGAAGTGAGCGTTTTGGAAATAGCTGGGAATCGTACGGGCAACCGTAGAACTGCCAATGTACGTGCTCTGGGATATTCAGATCTATTTTGTTTGGCGAAAAGAGATCTATGGGAAGCTCTAGCTGATTATCCAGATGCAAGAGCTACACTTACTGAACGTGGTTGCCAACTTTTAAGAAAGGTAAGTAAACGAGCCGGTCAAGTGCGAGTGGACTCGCGCGTCGATGTTTCCCTATTATCACACGAGATATATAGTGTTTACCAAAAAAAATTTGCAAACCTACTTAGGTACATTGATAACTAATTAGTTATAGAAATAGTAACATGGTTAAAACTCTGCATGTGTCCATCATCATCAACCCGGAGACGTCCACTGCTGAACGAAGGCCTTCCCCTTAGACCACCACACTGCAGAAAACCTGATATATGCATCCACCGGTTGCCCGCGACTTTTACAATGTCGTCAGTCTACCTAGTGGGAGGCCTTTCTACGCTGCGTCTTCCGGTTCGCGGTCACCACTCAAGAACCTTTCTTCCGCATCGGTTATCAGTGCTTCCAGCGATGTAGTCTGCCCATTGTCACTTTAACTTGTAAACCCTGCGTGCTATGTCGGTGACTTTGGTTATTTGGCGAATATTCTCGTTCCGGATTTTATCGCGCAAAGTAACTCCGAGCATAGCTCTCTCCATTGCCCGTCGCTAGTCCATACTCATTCAAATTTTATTTTTGTTGTTATACTTTATCGTTTACGCTGGTAGAGAAAATAGTAACTCCCACTTCGAGTAGAATCGAACGTTGGTATTGGTAGCAATTTTTACCTGAGTTACTGATAAGTTTTTTCAAAATTTCGACGTATTTGGACTTCTAATAATTGATATCCATATTATATTTAGATATAATCTTTTTGTTAATATAAGGCCGTAACTTGTGGCACTAGTTAGTAAGCTTTTAATTTCTGTATTTATTGTGATTTTTGGTGTGGACTTTAGGTTTTTATCTATGTATCCAAAGATAATAGGATTAAGACAATACGGTCTGTCCTAAACATAATTGTATTTTATTACAGGATGGATTATTAGACGAAGCCGTATTTGCAAGTGCACAAACCACGCAACAAAGTCTAGAAGAAACAGTTCATAAATTGGAGAACACTGTAGAGATTCTGCACAATCGTTTGCAGAATCTGCTCACCGACGTTGGTGAAGAACAGGCCAAAATCAAGCAAAGAATAGACAAAATGGAAGTCAGGTCAGTCCCTTGTACCTTGCTATAAAAGCGATGGCTATTGGCGATGCGCGAATTCAAATATTGCCCATGCGATTATTATATTAGGATAGTATGTAATTACTGTTTAAAAAATAATTACTGTTGCTCTCTCGTATTTCAGGGCAGTAAAGCATGAAGGTGAATCTGATGACACTTCGACTGCGTTAGAGTTACAGAGCGAAGGTCAGCAGTTGTGCGAAGCTTCAGTTTACGGTGATAACGAATCAACGAAAAGTCCTGAACTAGGCAAATGTCCCGACCCTACAAAGAGTTCAGTACAAGACATCACCATGCTAACTGCACTACCGCCTCGCCAACCACCTACGGCGCGTGAGCGGGGCTTTTCGTTGAGCGTCGAGAGGCTCCCGAACTTGCTTCGTGTGGTCTCAGAGCCGCGAAGCAAGTCCCTTCGCTTGAAGAAATCATTCATAGAAGAATGCAAGTTTTAAAACCTTTAGTGATATCGGATAGAGATGAAATCGATTTGGAAATACTTTTACTTATCGTGAGTGTTTTAAATTCCATATTCGACTGAGTTGTTATCGGTTTCATATAATCAGATCATTTTACTCATGTGTCAAATAATAATATGGGTATCAACACGGACCCTTAAACAAGCGTGGCCTCCTCTAATCTGTAAAATAGTAGTGTTATTTGTTGGTAGATATTACGATCTAGTGCTGTTGCAGAGCCATTGCTATTATTATACAATGTGTAACAAAAAGGTTCAACAATACTGAAAAGTATTTATGTATGTACTCATCATTATGAACAGCTTATACTATGGGGCCAACCCTGAAATCGCGATAAAAAAACAGCTCCATACATTTTGTCCTAGGTGAATTAACTTTTTTTATGGACAAGCTGTTTTTTTTTCGCGATTTCATGGTTGTCCCCGTAGTAAAAGTTATTCATAATAAAAAAGTAAGTAAGAGAGAAGAAGAAAGTAAGTTTACTTACTTACTTACTTACTTACTTATTCATAATTATGAGTCCATATTATTGAACCTTTTTGTTACACATTGTATAAAGTTTTATTTAAGAGCATTTAAAGTATTATTAATTTATTTAATTTTTTCACGATTTAGGTATGCTGTATGTGATCGGCGCACCCAATAGTTTATTGTTAAGTTTAATTAATGTTACCCGTTATAGATAATAATATTTACGTTGAAACCAGAAAAGTGATTGAAAATGTACTATTGATTACATTATTAAAATATCAGCATTATTAGAACGCGTGTCAATGAAAAGAGGCTTTAAAGTGAAAGATTTTTAAGGTTTTACAAACGTTGTAAATTAATATAATCATAAATGTTTTGTATGATATTTTACCATAATCAAGAGGTACCTTAGTTAGAGACATAAATAGTGGTATAATCTATGCACATGTAGAATAAATACTCTGTTATATTTGTAGTTGGAAGACCTAGTTACATTAAAAACCTTACTTAATTAGAAGTTAATGAATTATCAATGACATCATTAGCCAGACGACGACGTCCACTGCTGGACGAAGACCACCCCTTTGATATCAAAGGGGTGGAAAAAAAGGTTTTCCATTATCCCCACGCTTGGTAGGCGGTTTGCGGTTCGCAGAATGCTCACCGTTAACTGAGAGGACGCTGCTGCCCGTCTTCCAGTGGTTCTGGATGCAGTTTTAGGACATACCCAGGACCATTCATTTTCAATGTGATTATCTTTAATTGATAAACTATATTCTTGGCGTGCTTATACCTAGCTAACAAAAATACATATTACGATACAATACAAACAATGACAAAAAACCGACTTCAAAGCAACATAAGCAATTTCGTTTACTTTTTGGATTTTGGATGACATATTTTTTCCAGCTATTCTGATTAAAAACTATATTTCTATAGGACGAATCTGAAAGTAATCCAACCGGTTTATAAATGAGTTGAGCGAGTTCGGGAGTTCTGAGTAACAAACATAAAAAAGTCCTTTTTTGAAGTCGGTTAATAAGCAATGCGCTGCAAGTACGTAATATAAAGATTTACACAGAACGGTGCCATATACTCATTATTACTTGTAACGTAAGAAAAACTTTTATTAACAGTAGAATCAATCATGAATAGATCGCAGCTGAAAACATTTGATGTTTACTGGATTAATTTCAATTAACGTTATACCAAGTTATACCGTTAACTCATTGCCAATTTATTAAACCCTTTAGGGCCTAAAAACATGCAGCGGCGCAGTCGCGCGTCCCGGCCGCGGCACCACCGCTTTGCGCATAATTATATGAAAACGACCGCGGCTCCGAACATTTCGCAAGCGCGACCGTGCGCATCAAATGCAGGGACATGTTCAGTAACACGTACAAGCTCGCTCAAGCGGCCGGCCGCGCAACTGCGCCACTGCTGCGAGCGGCCGAGCCTCTGTCACTAAAATTGGACGCGTATAATTTTGTGTAAACTCACAATGCAGCGGCCGCGCCGCTTGGCCGCGCGGGGGCATATATTTAGGCCCTTATCTTAATACATTTTTGTTTTAGCTTTGAATAATCCGACGTGTTGAATATGAGTTGTAGTATGGTATGGTAGTAGTAATAATCTCTTATTGGCTTATAGTAACACCGTTCCGTGTAGCCTCGAAATTTTGATGAAATTTCATATTTTCACTATTTTCAAACCCGTCACTTCTATGTGTCTCATGATAATATTATAAGTATAGTTGTAATGTTAGCTCCCATTATATTACGTGAAAAAAATTTACATTACAAAGTTACGTAATCTATAGAAACTAAAAATGAAATGCTGTTCGCTGGTAAGCGCACTTGAGAACAGCTGGACCGATTTGGTTGTTTTTAGTTTCATAATATTCTTATTTGTCCGAATTAGGTTTACAGTCGGTACAGATAAAGAATTTTTTTTAATTGTCACTTAGTTACTTACTAAAAACGTACGATCGCGTAACTTTGAAATAGACTTCTTTTGCTGTCCAAATTGGTGTCATTTAAATATTTGTATCGATTTTATGATAGCGTTAGAAAAACAGGTTATTCTATCTAGCTCTACTAGAGGGGCGATGGTCTTACTGTTTAGATATGAAATTATAACAATAATGATTTGGACACGAAGGTTTAGTTCCGAGTAAAATTATTAGTAGTTTATAAATAATACAGGAGCGTTGTGTTGGTTTTACTCATATATTACGATCGTTAGTAGTTTGTGAAATCATCGCGTAACAATCATAGTATGAAGTTTTATAAGAAAATAGGAAAAAGTACAAAACAAAATTCACAGGGGATTGAGTGCTTGTCGTGCCTGCTTTCTATTACTTTACGAACGTTTACAGGTTCGTAAAATATATTTTTGGACGTACTTACTATGTATTGCTAATACACGGTGCTATTTAGTTGGCTAAAGCAGCAAGTTGGCAAGCAGTTGTAGCAGTTTACAAGATAAAAAACAACTTTTGTTTAATGACTGTTGAAATTTCATGGAAAAAATCCTTCTGCTCCATATATAATGTTCATGGATCTTGTGATAAAATATATTAAACATCTGTTATTTTTTTCTTGAATTTTCAAAAGTCGCGAACTAAAGTTGTTTGTTATCTTTTAAACAAAATCCTCATAAACGCTCCCTAGCCAAATAAATGGCAACGTGTATATTTAATAGAAAAATTAGCTTGGACATCTGAAGAGGCGTACGAAAAATAAGATGGGTTGGCATCTAAAAATAAACAATCCAAAATTAATGCAATGCATAGTAATGTTTTTTTTAAATTAATTAATCATGGTCTGTTAAGTGATTTAAATAAATAAAATAAATAAATATCGGTGGACATTTTTCACACAGCGCCATCTAGCCCCACACTAAGCAAAGCTTGTATTATGGAAACCAGATAGAATAAATATTGTGTTTTATGTAGGTAACTAATAAAATTAAGATCAACTAATTTAGATCAACGAACTAATAGTTGAACTAGATGGAACAAACTAGAAAAACTGTATAATCAGGTACAAAAGTTACCAATTCAATATCAAAGTATACGTAGAAAAAATATTGTAGGACTCACGGAAATATCACTAAGTAATTGTTTAGAAAATAATAAATGTTGTTATTTAATTATTTTTGTACGTCTTAGATTAGAAAATATGACTGTGACAGAGTACTAACGGCACATAGCTGTTTATCGCAACTTTTATTAACCGAATCGAGTGCCTCTCGAAGTTTTATCGCGATATTATCCTAGATTTGTGAATTTATCATTGATTTTTCAGTAGATATATTCCTAACTCATAGCTATAAGTTACAATTGTTTATATTTATGGAAAATAAATGTAGACTTACTAAACATTTACGGTAAGATATCTCTGCAGGTTGGAGAGACGTAGATGGATGACAAATATGTGGGTCGAAGCGAAGCACATGCGAGGGTTTATCACCAGGGTTTATCGCCTTATTGCTGCTACGAGTAATTATGTTATTTTCTATAATAGGTGTCCAAAATATATAATATAAGTGTCGTGTTTTGACATTAAACTTTGATGTGGCCTCTGTAGCCAACTTATGCAGTAATCATTGCTGTAGTTTATAACCTAATGAAGAGCTCTACCCATATGTAGTTAGAGCTCTTTCATCTTTTAGTATCCGTCTAGGGAAGTAAATATAAAAAAAGTACCATGTTCAATGTTCATAAACAAAAGGCAAGCGTTCAGTGCAGTCAATGGTCATTAAGACACACCAAACACTGTCGCACGCGCACACACAGACACACAGAAACGCGCGCGCGCACTCAGTCACAAACACTCACATCGTCATACAAGTTTACTGTACTGCATGCTTGTTGTAACATACAAGTATGACCATGTTTAATAACTTAATTTTAAACGTATAAGTATGATACTACCTATGTGTCAGTTTAGTTCTGCTCATCTCTGATCAGACTTAATTTAATATTTCTAAGTGTCATTGTTAAATGAGTAAATCTTTGGTCCTAACAACGGGGGGCAATGACGCTCGTAATACAGGTAAATTACTTGTACGAGCGCCAGCCAGTCCCAGAGACTAACAAGATATAGATATAGATACCTACCTGCTTATCTAAGATCCATTCATGTATTTTCACAATTAAGTTGTGTCAATTAAGTTTATTTAATAAAAATCAATAAAAAATTGATGAAAGTAATTTCGTACTTTATTATTTTTGCGGTAATTTAAACTAATTTAGGTTCCCCGCTATAGTTCAATATCAATGTCGTGTTTTAGTAGCAATATAACAAAGAAATAAGAACCAAATACTTTTACGATTTATTTTTTTTAAAATACCTGATAAATAATTTTATTAAAGTTAAAAAAAAATACTACATCATAAAATATACTTGCTTTGTCAGTTCATATTGAGCCGATGATAAGATTCCAATACTTAGCTATCACAAACAAAAACATGAAGACTAAGTATTTATTGTTACAGTTTAAGGAAACAAAAAAATATAGTCATGTTTTTGACGGCACTAGAGTCCAAAATACGTTTCCAATACATTTTCTCTACACAAAATACTGGCATTTAAAACGCGAACTAAAGTATCGGTATTAAATTTTGGTTGATTGAACGATTTTTATTTTTCGATTACAACTATTTAATCGCTTCAATACGCTAAAATATGGCGGCAATGCAAGGGATTACCGCCATATTTTGCTCCGGTAAAAGGCGAAACAGGGAATGCCTAATGAGCAAATGATAAAATTGTATTCGCATAAAATGTATTGGCTCTTATCGCCACCTAAACAAGTTTATCCATCAACACTTGAATTGTCGGCCACTGGCTACCAATGTTTGTCTTCTATTCTACTTTCACAATGATTTTATATCTTATTTACTTCTTCATAGATTATATATAAAAATTATATGTATTTTTACCCTAATGACTGTACCTTATCTTTATATGAAACATATAAAAATTATAAATGTTGTTAATAAATGTCAAAAAGATTTTTTAATAAAACAATTTTAAACCGATTTACTTTATTTTCGTAATACCAAACTAATAGAAGTTTAGTCTACGTATAACGAAACGTTTATCTTTGGTGGGTAAACGTTTCGTGGCAGTTTGGCACCCAACGTAAACCTATTATTATGATAGTCAGTACGAGTAGAGTAGCTTTCACGCTATGGCGAAACGTCTAACCTACTAAAGATAAACGTTTCGTTACAGTATAAAAGCCATAGCGTGAAGCTACTTTACTCGTAACTATCAGTGCCTTTCTCTCCTAATAAGGTTTACAATAAATTAGACTAGTCTATATAGGCTGTAGCTTAGGGCTGGCCAGCTTTCAAGGGTGACGAATTATTTGAGCAAACTTTCGAGAACTATGTTTTCGGTACGTATTAGCTTGTAGATAATATATTCAAAATCCATCTGGTATTACTTACCCTACAGATGTGGCCTGCCCGTGACCATTTTAGTACTCGGGTTTTTTCTATTACGTCAGGGATTTTCGTTTTATTTCATAGAGTATTGTTGTTTGTTTTGTCCGATCTTTTGATGCCCAGTATATTTCTCTACATTTTCCGCTGGCAAATTCCACGAGAAGGGAAAATTAGTCGGGGAAGACAAAAGAAAAGATGGCGAGATATATTTACAGAGGTATACGGCTGGACTGGATAAGGAAGGCGAGAGAAAGAGAAGAGTGGAGAGCTCTAGGGGAGGCCTACGTCACAGAGGTGACTTCTACCAACATCAGATAATTAATTAATAGATATTTTTATTATAATAAAGGTTTTTTCTTACTTTTTAACCGACTTCAGAAAAGGAGTTTCTCAATTCGACTGTATGCTTTTTTTGTATGTACCTATGTTACGCGATTACTCCGCCAATTATGAATTAATTTTGATGGTTATTTTTTTGTTTGATATGTGATACTTTCAGAGGAGGTTCCATATAAATTGTATCGAAACCGGTTCAGTTATTTTGTTTTTAAATCAAACTAACTGGAAAAAGTATGAAGATGTCAGTCGAAATTGAAGTCGGTTATCTTTTTTTTTAAAAGCTTATTATTACTTTTATTTTACTTTATATTCAAAGTGTTCATCTCGTTAAACCTGTGTAGCAATGCTCGTAACTACATTAACCTGCTCCATCTATCTAAATATTTTTATCAGCATGTCATATTTCTCTGTTGCGTCAAGACATGCAACTAAATTGTCCAGCCTCTGCCAACTGCCTTGCGATCATTGTAACTCTATGCGATGAATCCATTGGTGATTTTATGGAATCCACTTAAGAAAATGTATATCCTATAACTATAGGTTTCGACAAATATGACCAACCCAATGTCTTTGACACTACTCAGATCTACGAGTATGTCGGTGATATAATTTATGTAACTTCTCTGGTGAATGAATTCGTTCCTTTCGTTCATCGCATCTTTCACATCATAATAAAAATAATATCATCATCATTATCATCAGCCCGGAGACGTCCATTGCTGAACGAAGGCCCGTTTAGACCGCCACACTGTACGACAACCTGCCATTTGCATCCACCGGTTGCCCGCGACTTTTACAATGTCGACGGTCCACCTAGTGGGTCTTTCCTACGCTGCGTCTTCCGGTTCGCGGTCGCCACTCAAGTACTTTTCTTCCCCATCGGTTGTCAGTTGTTCGAGCAATGTGGCCTGACCATTGCCACTTCAACTTGCATACCTAAAATACTTATTAAGCAAATTAAAAAATTAAAACTCAAGTACGACATTTATTTCATCTCTTTATTATCATATTAGGTAGGTACAAATGATCGAATTGGCAGAATCTAGCAGAAAAATAACAAAACAGAAAACTGAACGAATATTCTTAAAGAAGCTCTTGAACAGCTGTTTGAGATCAACATTCAATCAATAATATCTAGTTTGGAAAACTTAAAAAACACGCTTTGTTGTAAATTGGACTCGTTAAGACGAACTTAATGATCCCAAACTCAATGGGGCTACTATCATCCTTTCAGCTCCATCATCTCAGATAATTGTCACCAGATAAAATGACTATGATGAGACATAATTCGACAAGTATAATAACTACTACACATTCAAAACATACATTTAAGAGTTCCATTGTCAATTTTCCAGATACTTCATCAGACCAGCCCAGCTTTACCATTATTACTGTATTGTTAGTGGAACTATATACACTCGCAAACATCCAAATAGATATATGACTGTAAGACTATGTATGACTATATTTTTGTATTCTAGATTCTCAACATCATACGCAACAATTCATAATTTAGATGAACCTAATGTAAAGATGAGATGTTTATACTACTCGACTAACATACAACGTAACTCTTGACCCAGAGCAGGTAGATCAAATTGCAACCTCCCGATTGAAAGAATTGCACCAAAACTGACCTTTACACAACATTGATAAAAAACAGAACACTTACATCCAAAATCACTTTTAAAGTTTATCTTTAACGTACCTATCAACATTTATTTTCTTGCATGACATAAACATAGCATCATCGCTTTCCTTAATTTAAATGCACGCTTAAAATAACAATTTTATACAAAGAAATCACTACACCAACAAGTCAAATAGAAAAGAAATTTCATAATATCACTCGGATGAAGTGCTTAGAATAAAACTAGTCTTGTATCCCTCCAGCTTTGGTTTTACATAAAACATTTCGAATACGGAGCCACATTAAAAATGAGACTGGTCGGAGCCTCTTCTTTTGCACCAACTGCAGAAAGAAAGACTCCTCGTTACAATAAATATCTATGACATAAATACAACGACAACATATTTTTGATTCGACGAAGATACGTTTTGAGCTATCTGAGATTTAGCTCAGATACAAACAATAGACCCTTTTTATTCACCGTCAGGCCAGAATGGGAAGCGGCCTCCGGCGGCGTCCGACGACGTGACCGTCTCATGGCGGCGGGTGGGCGAAAAACTGCTGGAAGGCACGTAGCCGCCGTTGGGGCTGGACGGACCACCTGCAACAAAAGACACCGCAACATCAGACACACCTTCTAGACCAGCAGGTCTAGCATGCGCCGCGATAAAACGTTCCGTGATCTAACAGTTCTGCATAAAGCGAACCATGAATTTTCCGGCTATCCAATCTTATAAGAAATTTGTCTGCACGTTCCTGCCACTATCTTGTACATAGATGTCTCGACTGCTATTAGAACTAACTCACTTAACCATCCAATGCAAAGTTAATCAGAGACGAAAATGTTCGAGATGTATTTTTTTTTTATTACGTAGGTTAACAATGTGTAATTGGCATTGGAAAATGTTTTTCCTGGTGGCGTATCTCAATAATAAATAGACATTATGAGTCTATCCTACTATTTCCATCATGTACTCCAATGATAATACAACTGCCACTATTTCGACCCAGTAGTCCTATAGGACAAGTGACATCAATATTTCGGACTCACTAGGTCCCAAAGTGTTGTCTCATTAGTACACTATTCTGACCCAGTAGTCCCATGGGAAAAGTGACATACATTTTTTGGTTGCAGAAGTCTCATTACGGTCATCGCCGTTTAAATTTTATTTTTCCTTTATTCGTATCGTATCTCGATATTTCTATACAACATTCTCAAATGCAACTCATAACAGCCATCGTCACAGTGGGACACTAATTAGAAAAAAAATTGGTTCCATTCACTTGTTTGAAATAGGTGAAGTAGGTGAGTTAAATTATTTTTAATTTCATTAAGTACAAAATCCTGTAAAGATCACTGAAAAAAATTTGTAGGTATTACGTACAGAAGACTGACTTCCATCAAAAAGGCGTAACATCTACTGAAATATACCTACAATCATCAATCAATCAAAAAAAAACTGACAAGTGTCAGAAAGATAAAAAGCGTCTATAAAAAAAATATCTGAATATTTTAATTAATTTCTAGTAAAAAAACAGAAGCTCAAACAAAATTCTTGTCTGTAAAACTTATAAGATGTTGCCTGTGTGTAAATCGCTTCTGTAAACGAAATAGAGAAGTACTGTTTTGGGAGTATAATACACTTTTTGCCAATGATGTTATATGTATTTATCTCAATGCTTTTTGCACTGTTTCTGATTTACAAACGTTGGTGGCCGAATAGTACGCCGCGCCGCCACCATTGAGATAAATATAATATCATTGGTCACCACGCAGTTTCATCGGAAACCATGGCGCCGACCCGTGGGGCCATCCTGGGCGTTGCGCAGTGTGGCTGCGCCTGCGGCAAACTCATCATAAGTCATAGATGTCAAGAGAACCAGTCAATAATGTGACATTAATTTTCATGTTTATACGGTAAATTAAAAAAAATTTTTTTTTTTTTATACTGCTTATACAACGTGTAACAATACGGAACGGCATGTATGTACACGTCGTTATGAACAACTTTTAATATGGAGCCAACACTGAAATCGCGAAAAAAAAACAGCTGTTCCATACATTAAGTCCAAGGTCAATGAACCTTTTTGCATGGAACAGCTGATTATATTTTCGCGATTTCAGGGTTGGCCCCATAGTAAAAGTTGTTTATTATGATAAGTACATACATGCCCTTTCGTATTTTTGAACTTTTTGTTACACATTGTATAAGCAAATAATGAATACTAACCCTTCCAACACCGCGATGCGCGCATGTAGACGTAAACGAAAAAAGTCTAGCGATCACGTCACAGGGAAATCTGATGCGTTGCTCAGAATTCAAATTCAAATTTCAAATTTATTTATTGTCTGCTTAAAGTAATTTTACAAACGTTGAACGCTAGTCTCCCAAACTGGGTGCAGTTAAGTACCCGTATCTTGTGGTAGAATGTTCCCAGGAACGCTTTTTCAGAGGAGAAATATGCTTAAAAAGCCATAAACGTAAATGCCACAAATCTAATATTCCTTTATCTGCCCCTCTTCTACACCAAAACCCTGTTCATACTAGTCCTCTACCAGACTAACCTTTTTGGATAAAATATCCTTTAACGAAATGATAGCACCTGTATTAAAAATCGTATAACTAGAGGTGCCTGCATTCCTGTCGCTGCAACCTTATTCCACGCCATCAAGGCCGTGGTAGAGCAAAATACAATAAGAAACTAGGAACATTTACTATCCTTCTCTTTTGATGTGCTTCACGTCAATCCATATCCAGCTAATAAAAAATCTTCAACTTCTTGGGTAAAAGAAAACTCAAAGGAAACTCAGGTCCGAGGAACATAATGTACGTATGGCCTCCCAAATAGGCGTGTCTCGAAAAACGATCGGGTTCTTACTAAAACAGCACGAAACCTGCCTAAAGCAAAATTTGACCTTCGCCATTTAGGTTTCGACCAAATAAGCCGTGATCAAATAATACCTCACAACCTGGTGGTGCAGAGCAAAGACAGGTATGCCACACAGCTTACAGACATACAAGAAAATAAATCTCTAAAAATCACAATAGTGCGATAGGTCATAAAAGTAATCAACGGATGGTTCAAAAGAGACTTTAAAATATTTAGACACGCTTATAAATAAAACACTCCAGCACATAATTGAGGACTTTCGTATTACAGTAGCACTCTTAAATGCCTTTAGACACCCTCTAGTCTCTCGATGACAGTGATTATGCCGACACTTTTATCGAGATAATATCTCAAAGAATTAATAAACCAAACTCTAGACCGTTATGTGGTTGCAGATAATGTCAACAGACAACGGGCGGCTTTCACTACGAGTACAATTTCGAATATAAATATACCATTCCCACAACGGAAGAAGACATAATTTTATTCAGTTTGGGAATATATCATCTGAAACACGTGTCGCCGAGCATTTGCGAGCTGGCGATGGCGTGTATAACATTGATGTGTCCTTGATTCCTAGTCCCAATATGTTGCATTATGGGCTAACGACAGAAAACTGCTCTTTATTAAGAAGAGCATTGCTGCATTACAACGAGGCACGTATCAATTAAAGTATATTACCGCATACCTTTTGATTGAAACGAATGTCCAAGGCAGAGAGGCAATCAAAGCTTATTATTGTCCCTGCATGACAGGTATGAGAACTCTAGGTGCCTGCGGTCGTACTGTTACTAACAGTATGAGCGCAAGCAGTATAATATGGTTGGGGTGCAAGGAAGGAGCCTCCCCGAGCGGCGAAGATGTTTCAACGGATTCTCAACATAATGCCCGGCGCACCGTGGACACGCACAAGCGTGACTAATCCTTCCACCACAATGGCTGATCAAACGGCCCTTCTAAGGGCCATCCCAACCAACGGCCCTTCTCAGGCCAAATCTCAAAAGGTTCTTTTCAGGACCAAAACCCAAATAGCCTTTCTCAAGACTTAGGTATTGGCAGCCACCTAGATAACTTTGTAGGTCCGGCAAGTGCCTGGGATGATATAACAATTGAGAGCAATAATACAATTTAGAAAATCTATTTAAATTTATGCGGTCAATATACAAGGGACACAGTGGATCCAGAGGTAACGATGCGGCCGATGACCTGGCACGGAGAGGCTTGGCTTTTGGATCCGCAAGCGTACCTCCAGACTACATAAACAACACTGGGTAAGTACCAAGTGGTGCAGACAGTCAAGAGCAGTTTTCCCGGAGTAAAGTCCGAGATACTTCCGAATGCTGCTGAACCTCAAACGTGACAAACTCCGACGAAAAAGTGGCTCCGGACACTGCTCATTTTTAATATTGTGGTTACAGAGAACCCTGTACGCCAAAGTTGCATGGAGGCAGAAGAAACGGCCGCGCACATGCTGATTTAATGCAGCAGCTTGGCACACGTGTGATTGAATGATGGATGTATTTTATACTATCATTAATTTACTCAATGAATCATTTACATTTGTCAGCACCTGCTTTAAACATCTTAAATTCCTTCTCGATCATATAGTTTCGCGCCACGTATTTTAGTTTTAGTGAACTAGAGATAGAAGTTGCACCATCTCTGGTGTAGCACTGGTAACGTCTGTAGCCTGCATCTTCATTCGCCAAACACACGCCAAAGTTCTGTATCTTTTGCGGTTTGTACCAAGCGTGCCGATACATTCATTTGATCCTATGTTTAATTTATAAATATTTTACGTGCCTACGCGGAGCGAGAGGAACCACTTCCTTCCCGCAGCGGCACGTAAAATTGTATACACACCACGGGAGCAAGTGAGGAAGCTTTACTTGAAGAGACATGAGATCTGAGTAATCTACTATTCATTTATGATACATGTATTTATTTCTTTTCTTAATTTGATTTACAATTATTACAAAAACAAATTTTATAAAAAACGTAAAACTAGGGTGCTGCCGGCAGCGGGTTTGAGCTTGAGCCCAAGCCACTAGTGGTTAGGATTAATAGCGGTTATTTATTTATTTTATACTAATAATTACGCGCCACGGGTTCATCCGCGTAGTGATGATGATGCTGATGATGATAAAAAAGCATCATAAGGGATACTTTTTATACTTTATCCTATGAATAAAACAGATTACGAAAAAAAAATCGGTCTCCAATCCATTCGTTCTTTCATTATACTTCTCATTCACAATTTTTTTAGTTATTCATCTAAGGCTCTTCTAAATGACACCTAGTCTATAATAATGGTACAAGGGTGGGTACGGGGTCCATACAAAATTAACCATTGTTATTTAGGTTAAGGTACGATTGAATATGAATTTAAGTTATTTTAAACACGGCGTTGCGCGTTGTATGGTATGTTTAAAAAAAATTACAACGAGAAAGCATAGGGATGTTAGAATCGCTAAAACCTGGTTTACACGTTTCAATATTTAGTAGAAAACAAGAAATTAGTAACTAAAGCCTTTAATTTTTTTTATTAGTATTTTTAGTATAGTATTAGTATAGTGTAGTATTTTTAGTATTTTTATACTAAAATCCAGAAAAAATGCTCCAGAATCTCCAACATCTCAGTTGGTCAAGTGAGATGAAAATAAAATTAATGATTGGTGGCACTTTTCCCATGGGACTACTGGGTCAAAATAATGTAATGGGACAACACGATGGGAGTAGTGGGTCCGAAAATATTGATGTCACTTTTCCCATGAGACTACTGGATCTAAATAGTGGCGGTTGTCCCATTACGGGACAACACGATTGGACTAGACTAGTGGGATATACTCAACATTTTTGTCTACTACTACTGAATCTGTGAAATTTTACTGGAGAATCCAAAAACAAATGCATTTTTACTAAAGATTTAAAAAGAAAACTCAAAGCAAATTATAACAAAGACACAAGCCGTGCGTGCAGCGTCATCTATGATACGACAAAAGCTATCTAGAACTATTAAAGCCGCTGAAACGACAAGGCTTTAATCAAAATAAACGATACAGAATTTCCCATACAAGTTTTACATTGCAACGCCATCTGTAATTTTGTTCGTAAGTCCAGTTCTGGGAACCTTAAACAATTACGCCATTTTGTTTGCGTTTTGTCATACTTTGGGTAGATGTCGTTTTAGTGCAGTTGCCTAAAAATAGGATATTAAATAGGTTTTAAATACAGCTTTTATAGTCAGGATTTGTTTTATAACTTTGATCAAAACAAAGTTTTCTATCAGTATTCTTTTTAATTTATGTCTCAGTGACAGTATTTTTATTCGTTAGTTTCTGCAATATCCAAAATAGTTTTAAAATTGTCTAAGCTTTTAAAGTTTTTAGTTATTAACATAATTACAATGATTACTATAGTAATAGTGTGAAGTAATTTATATTGTAAGTATTTGGTATTGTACTATATGGGGTGGCAAATGGTATATAATACAGACGTATTATTAGATACTCACCACTGCGAGACAAAATTCCGTTCAATTAAATTAAGGTTAAAATAGTAGATTACTCACCTAGGGAGCAAAAATAAAGAATGTCTCTGATCTCATGTACATTCTAGCCCTCGGCAGACAAAAATGAGATCAGAGGCTTCTTTACTAGCTCCCGTGGTGTGCATACGATTTTACGTGCCGCTGCGGGGAGGAAATGGTACCATTCGCGTAGCAAGGCTAAAGTAGCCACTTTAGCCCGCAGGCAAGTAAATAATTATTACAGCCTACGAGAATAAGAAAGGATGCTTCTTGACGAGATTTCAAGGCAAGTGGGTTTTAAAGTTTCCCGCTGTTCTTGTAAGATAGAAGGTAAACAAACAGATGGTCGAAGGTAAACGGCACAAGGCCCTTCAAAATTATGCGAGTAGTATGCTCTAGTATGATTGTGTTACCTTCGGTCCAGAATGGGAATCGAGGTACAGCCGCATCCGAAGAAGTAACTATGTCATGATGTCGGTTTGGCGAAAACGCCCCACTGGGGGCGTACGTAGGGCCCGGGCTTGGTGACCCATCTGCAATATAACAATTTTCTGTTTGGACAGTGGAGTATCGCTTTGTAATGAAGTTCGTAAGATATATATATTTAAAATGTTAGTAATCAAAAAAAACGGATAAAAAAATTGCAAAACTCAGCAAATTTAGACATGAAAACATTACGACACAACACCACTTGAAAATCTGTCAAGCCCTTTTTTAGCCATTCCTGTAGGGTGTAATATAGAAACAGTATTTTTTTTATTCGTGACGAGACGAGCAAAGCGTTCGCTTGGTGGTAAGCGTCACAACTGCCACTAACAGTAACAGTGCTAGAATTGTGAACTTGCGAACACAATACTGCGCCGCACTGCACTGCGCTCGTCACCCTGAGATATTAGATGTTAAATCTCTTCATACCCAGTAATTTCTCTGGTAACATTGCCCTTCAAACCGGAACACAGTAATGCTTGCACACTTCTTGGCGAATGAATAACTGGCAAAGGTGTGGTACTTCCCCAGGCGGACTCTGCAGTAGAGTCCTACCACTACAAAAATGTAGAATGAAATGTAGATGTAGGTATTACTACACAGATATTTTCATACTGCTGGGCCCCTTATCACCCGCCTGGACAGTAGGGTAACAACAAAAGTCCTAAGAAAAATAAATGCAGGACAGAAAAAAAATTAACTTAGGTAGGTACTACGTGACGCAGTGACCTCAACTAACCGACAATATCAGAATCCAATCGTCGCGGGATTGTCCGACAGACTAACAAGTAACTTTAAAAAAATATATACTTCTTCAAATTAATATGGGACCACCTCGGGAGTATACCCTTACAAATAAAAAAATATATTTTAAAATCGGTCCACAGTCGGTGAACATACATACCGTCGAACATAGAACCTCATCCTTTTTCGAAGTCAGTTAGTAAGACATAACGCGATAAGTACATTATCCTAAGTAGGTAAGTCCTCCTGAATATCTGAGGATTCTGTTGGTAGCCCAATACCAATCAGTAAAACAGTACTCACCGAGAGCATTTACGCCGATAGAGTTGTAAGTATTCATGGACATAGTTTGCATAGGTTGTAGCGGGTTTTGTAGCTGAAAAAGAAAAGAATAGCATTAGTATACCATACACATAATTATGTAAGCTTTTTTTTGTTACTTCTCCCGCTTGGTCAAGCCAACTTCTGTTCATCCCTGGAAAGGAAAAATTACTTAACCGCCCAATTTTGTGTTTAGAAAGTTTAACTTGACGTTACATCGTTAAGAACAATGCGACTTACTGTGAAATTAGGACATAATTACTTAACCACAACTTATTTCCTAAAATAGTATTTAAATTTAAATACAAAATATATTAATAAAAATAAAAACATAAAGAGGTTTGCATATCAAGTTATTACATTAAAATCGGATGATAAATAACAAGATAAGTATGTTTTTATATATAATATGAATAATAAACATTTTTGATCACTTTTTCTCGAAATGGCGTTTTGACGGTCCGGTAATTTTGCTTTTTCAATTTTTCTTTAAATTAATATCAGTTATTAATTTTATTCATAGATACAGTTCCACTTGACTATGAGTAAAACCATTACCTAGATGAACGAATAATAGTTTAAGACAACATTTATATGGTAAAATAACAATATGTTTAGCTATAATAAGAGAAGCCTAAATAAATAAATAAATATTTTCTTTTCTCTGTGTCACTTCTACCAAAAAGAAACCTATAGCCTGCTAATATAAAACTTTAAATCGATTTAGCTGCTAGAATCTCTAAACGCTCTGAACGATTTTATTGTACTTTACACGTATAACTTAGCACTTCGCGATAAATCCTTTCATCAACGAATTGAAGCATTCAAGCGTCGATCCGCAAACACACTGTTTTACTGCATTATGATACGGTTCTTAGAGTTTAATCTTAATTTAATTAAGTATGTACAAAATTTAATTTCTAAATTGGCAAAGATATTTTAAACTTGTAGATTCAAAAAACAAATTGATTGCTTAAATAGGCGGAGAATTTGCCATCAGAGAATACAGGGTCACTGATGGTCCAAACGCGACCGAATTCTGTTTAACACAATACGCTTCTTTTTTAAACAACCGATTTCAATTTCAACTACCTGGATGCCATCTTCATATTTTCCAGAAATTATTAAAACCAAACTATTGAACCGATTTCGATAAAATGTATATGGGAGCACTGAAGTATAGCCTGCCAAACAAAAAAATAATCCTCGAAATAAATTCATAATTGGCGTAGTAACGGCGTAAAAAACATACAATAAAAAACATAGTCGAATTTAGAACCTCCCTTTTTGTAGTCGGTTGTAAATTACCTGTCCCTGAAGTTGATGTGTGGCAAATGGATTCACGGAGACGGGAGATGACTGGTGAGGTAGCGCCGTGTGAGGTGCGCAGCCGGGCGGGCTGCGTCCCATGCCTCCGCATGTACTCCCGTACCCCAGCGCGCTAGGCTGAGTCAGCCAAGAACTGAAAATTCACAGAGATGTATAAAAATCGCAAACCACACACAATATCTACGTTGTATCAGCTGGATATACAACAACAAACAAAAAAAAACACTTGAATTGATGTTGATGGACACCAACATTTAAAAGGAAAATAATTATATTTCCCCAGCTTCTTCACGAATGTCATATAACAAAGCGAGCGAAAGTTTATAAACATATTGAATAAAGGTAAAATTGAGTGTTAGTAAAGTTCCGACGCTACACGTGATCCCTTTATTTCACATATTGTTTTAAGTCCTAATTTAATTTGGCATATGAAGTTTGGCATAATTACTATGTCATAATGATACTTTTTCTTATTTTAGTTTGTTGGCTTATTGTATTGCAAGGCGTAAAGGGGAGTTTTCTGACAGCTGTCATAACGTAGTTCTACAGCCAAAGGATAGACGGCGCTGGCAAGATATGGCCCACTTTTTTTCGCATTTTTCTTGTGAAACAGCAGTTCACTCACCTTCACTGCTTCACTTCACAGTTCGCGTTCGTTGGTGAAGTGCTTTTCCAAGTTTTCTTGTATCATTATATTGAAATTCTGATAAATTATTATTGTTGCGTTACGTTATTGTTATTATTTTTTGTTGATAGTAATTAATTAATCAATTGGCAAGGCGCACTTACTAATATTGGCGTGGAATAAGGAAAGCTTAAGAAATACTATGGGCAACTACTTTGTTAAACAAACAATAACCACAAAGGTTACTTTAATTTTTGGACCTTTTTACTTTGCTTCATTCGTTCAAAATCTTCAGAACCACAGACAAGATAGTGAAACTGTTAAGGCCATGTCTCTTCATTGCCAACGAACGGATTTTTATGTACTATATTTTATTTTTTATTGGCTGACAGTAAATCGCCCATTATATTTTCAACTATATTCTTTCGGACATTAGTTTGAGTTGAATAAAAGTATTTAGATTTTTTTTTGACATCTAATGGACATTCGACTTTTGTAATCTAACTAATAATAAAATCGTAAATTTTGTATGTGTGCGAGTATGTTTGTTACTTCCTATGCTCATGAAAGTATTTCAATGGAATGTGGGATACAGATAGTTCGTACCCTGCATTAACACATAGGCTACTTTTCATCATCATAACCAACACTATTCTTCATCACCGCGGGAACAAAAACACAGCGCGCTACTAATAAAAAAAAATAAAGAAATATTATACATATTCATCGATTCATAATAGTAGGCGTGCAATACACGTAATAGTTAGTTCACCCAACGAAAATAATACTTATTAATTTTTTATTGAGGCTCTTTGAAGCGTTTTGCTAATGGGATAGAATATAATATATTTTTATTGCCAAAACTGTGTACAAAAGATCTTATTAATGAAATTGAGTACTTAAAACAGTTTACCCATTGCGGGCGTGCAATATTTTTAGTAGGTAGATTAATGTACCTCTACAGCTGCAAGCTTAGTGCATTTGTATCATTGAGATAAATTCATTTTTTTAATTTACCTATGAACATAATTATTTTAAAACAAAGGCTAAACTTACGTTTTATCTAAATAACATAAAACATTTTTTTATATTTACACCTTATATCACTTTGTCCAATTAGTAAAGGCCTACCTAAAAATACATTATTGTTGAGTACTAAAATACTCAACTATAATGTCTTATTTTCGTTACGAAGTTATTTTCCACAGAGAGCTTAAACTCATTATTATTGAGATTTGAAGCCGAACCCCCAATTATAGAGATTTGAACTCATGCCATAAACGATTTGACAACGTTACGCCACGCGATAACCAATAAAATACAACATACTAAGCTTATTTCTTAAAAAGAAATATATTTCGAACGAATATTGCAAAATAGAAAACATTCAAACTTTCAAACACTATATCAAAAGAAAAAGCTAAAAAAATAACAATTCATAGAGTAAGTACCTAATTGTTAAAATCTACGGCGTTATTTTGTTTTATGCCACTAAAGAGGGTGTTAGGAAACCGCTCCCGAAAAAAATAATCTACAGTTTTAGTAGTGGCGATTACCAACACGATACTTACATTTGAAACAAACGCGAAAAATATTTTCTAAATTTTTTATTTATTTCGATTTTATATTACATACACTAGGAACACCAACTTTGAGGACTTAAATATATTTTTATAACAAAACAACCTTTTTAAGTTCTCGGAGTATTTATTACAGCTCTCTAGAATCAGATGATATTTTTTTATTTAAAATAAATTATCAGCTGATGCTAGAGGTTAATAAACGACTTCCGTTCAATGACCTCTAGCGTCAGCAATTTTTTACGTGTTGTAGTCATCATCAGTAATAATATCACCAGACTTAACTTCCGGAGCGGTTGCCTTACACCCTATATACATCGTCACTAAGACAATGTGATAGTACTCTTATAACATAGGCTGGTTTTATTATATCTCTAGATATTTCTCTACTCTACTCTATATCACAACTTTTTCTAAGAAATATATAATTTCTTTTATGAGCGCAGGTCGAATGTAGCTTGTTTTAGACGTCGGAATACCCAAGTTATAGGTCATGGTCTACCTACAATAAATCTCCTACGCATATTTACAAACATATGCTGTTTTCTTTTCGTATAATGTAAAATGTTTGCAAAACAGAATAGAAATAAACTTATTTCTATAGAGAAAAAGCTAAAATAACTACGCATTGGTATAATGCATAATCTAGATACTTATAGGCAACAATAATAGGTAGGTACGTCGGGTACCTACGTCGGGTACCTACGTCGGGTACCTACGTCGGGTACCTACGTCGGGTACCTACGTCGGGTACCTACGTCGGGTACCTACGTCGGGTACCTACGTCGGGTACCTACGTCGGGTACCTACGTCAGGTACCTACGTCGGGTACCTACGTCGGGTATCTACGTCGGGTACCTACGTCGGGTACCTACGTCGAGTACACATCTAAGTTATCATCGTAACAAAAAAAAAGTTGCATCTTATTTAAAAGATATAATACTGCAAATCAATTTATTGTTTTTCTCTTTTTGTGACTGATAAGAGAAATTCATACAGTAGGTAAGTTATCATCTGTTGCTATAATAAACCGCTTTATTGCGGTGGAGGTGGGTCAAACTGTCATTTTATTAAAGCATGTATAATCTACATACCTAACTCAGGTGGCCATATTATCTACGCAAAACAAGGGCAAAGCTACTCAAAACAAGGTCATGGGCACTTTCATCGCGAGAGATATTTCGGAAATCTCTCAACGCTGAAAAGATGTACGCGTAGGTACCCCTTGCGGAAATCGGAAGTGAGGCTTACTGATATCAGAACATCATTAGCGTTTGTTATGTAAACAATTATCCAAGATACGAATATTTCTTTCGATAATTGATTCTAGCGGAAATACTCGTAATATTGTGGCACATATACCACATAAACATTTGAAAAATTATATCTTAACTGATAATGTTTATGTATATTTTCATCACACTTGCTCGTAAAGTGGATCTTATTGCATCGGTTTTAGGCTCATAATAGGTTCAAAGATCTTCTTTTTTTTTTTTTTAAATATCACAAGACACATTACGTCTCACTTAGGCGATATCTTAAAATTATACATTATCAGTAGAATTTTGTGGCCAGTGGGCACTAAATACAATTTTGGAAATATTTGCATGACTGTAAATAAAGAACATAAAAATAAACGTATAATTATGCTTTAGTAGGCAAGTAAACTTCTTATTTAAAAAAATATTGTACATGTAGGTGGTATGTCGTATTCAAACAAAATATCAAGTAAAACAAGAATAACCTAGGATAGTTTCTAGTATAAAATATTACACGCATCATATCATACCATAGACAATGGGATCCTTTGTCTATGTATCATACCTACATAATGTGGTTGATTCTGATAATCCAAGCTATTACGCACCCGTGCTTTTTACTTTACATTACGGGACATGGTGCTATAATAGGTATAGCCCGGTAAAGTCAAGTTTGTACGTGACTGCAATTAGACGTACGTACGAGTATACGCAGCACTCTTAATATAGCCGGGTAATATTTACAGTTTTTTTGTAATACCAACAAAGAGTTCTTATGCCGCTGAAGTAAATGTCAACCTGCGCGCGCATTACTGATTTGGACGCCATTTTCCGCAAATGTTTTTTGACGTTTTCGCTGTGTGGTTGATTATTATCAAAAAAAATATGTTATTTCGTCGCAAGTGTGACGAAAACAGTCGTATGAAACTCTTGTGCTATGTTTCAATACACTCTCGGCTTTCTTATCGCGCTCGCCTGCGGCTCGCGCGCATAATACCGCCTCTAGTGTAATGACCAACATAGCACACTTGTAACATAATGTACTATTACGGGGTTACTGAGCACTTCACGTAGATTATGACAATATTACAAGTCTGGTACGGAAAGTAATGACTATTTTACATACAAGTGAATATCACGTAACATGATGTCGATTGTCGATTGTCGCTGATATCGCTTCATGATGTAGTTACAACCTCTCATGCTTGTAAGATTTTCTACTGTATGTCTCATAGTCCGATTTGGGACATCAGTTTTTCAGTTTTTTTTGGGATTTCAGTTTAGATTTGGGAACCAAAACTAAACTGGTGAAGAACCTTGTAAATGAATCAATACTCAAATTATACAGATATTCATATGGAGCCATAGTTTTGGGAAATATTGCTATCGGTAGCGTTTTATAGGATTTGTTTTTAATTCGGTTCTGTGAAGTTTTAGTTGAAGTTTGTCATTTTATCTTAGTACACTGCTGACTTACTGGACTATATCGTTCAATTTGAAAATCATGATCAACAATTATTGACATGGTTATGTAATATAGTTCTTGATGAAGTACCTACATATATAACATGGTTGGAAGTATTTACCCATGTATACCAGAAGATCTAGTAGCTGAAACCACCGCTGACTAATTATAAATCTTCATGTCAACGAACAAGGTTATACAATGTACTCGAACATTCCACAGCAAGAGATATGGGACAGCGAAACGGTGTCTAACAAAGTGTGTATAGGGCACGTGTAAGTGATCGTGTGTATAAGCTATAAAGTGAAATATTTACCTGACATATGAAATATGGACTTGACTGTCACATTAAGGATCAAGGAGTGATCCTTGATAGATCAAGGATCAGTCAACTACGAGATCATCTGTGCCGTCAGGTCACTGCCTACAATTTTGTTGCAATAAAGATTTCGAACCTTTTGAAAAAGGCCTGAAAATGAAAATAACAAAAATATTGATACAGAAAGTATAATTCGATTGGAAGTATTTATCTAAAGAGGTGATAACTCGTATGATCTTTAGAGCCTTAACCACTATTTATAGAACCCGGAAGCACGGCCGCCAGGCCAGCCAAGGAGGAGGAAAACAAGCTCGGTGATTATAAATCAAAACAACCAAGACTCAGTAAACATTTCATAACAAGCATTTCATAATAAAAAGAAGTTGTGGCGAAAACACGAAAAAAACACATGTCACCGAATTGTATTATTTTCCACAACTTGTGTTTTTCGAATGATAGTGTATAAAATGGTAACGTTTTATCCATTAACTGCAGATTTACGCGCATGATTGTGGGCAAGTGATGTAAGTACTGTGAATTATGCCTTTTCGTGTTGTTTTCAAAACGGGCCCATATCGGAACGCATAAAAACAAACGTCATATCATAATGGCGATTAGCATTACAACGCAGAAATATCATTGCACATAACGAGTAAGCCACATAAATGCTTACGCACTAAATATTTCCGGTGCCAGGCTCGTGTCTCCCCTGATTTCTTCCCTTGGGGAGACACCAGGATTTTTCAATCCTGGTCTTCTCTAGTCATATGGTCATATTAGAACTTAAATTAAAATTATAATTTAAGTATTAATGTATGTCAAGTTTAGACATACTGGCCACACGAAAATAAATACGTATTTATGTAACAAATTGACTATAATGTTCTATTTCGACTTCATGTTTGTAAAATTGTAAAATTTATTGGGGTTGAACATTTACACAATGAACGAGAAATTTAATTTCGTAGATAGCAAGGGTGCAACAGTTTTCATTTATGAAAATACCAGTATACCAAACACTAAACCAAGATACTGGATTCCAGTATACTAAACATAAAAAGTATGATAATACTGCAGAAAGATGGGGTTGATGCAACAAAAAGAAGTACAAGTGCTCAGGAGCGGTGACTATAAGTGTAAGTAGTTTAGTAGGTAGAGATCTACCAGTCTAAAACTGCACGTTAATATACGAGATACATGAATACTTAAAATAAGTTCTGATATCTCCCCTGGGCTAGGGGAGACATCAGGACTGAAAAATCCTGATGTCTCCCATAGGTGGGAAATTGTAAATCTACAATTAGTGAGAGAGTAGTGAGGATTTCTGGGTTGCAATAATAAAATATGACCCAATACTGTAAAAGACGATTAAAAATATTATGCCTAATAAATCAATAACAAAAAGTAATAACATGCTTAGTAATTCAAGGCCAAATAATTAGTATGCCTAGCCTAAAAGACTTATACTGCAACCAAACTTTTCTGCTAAGAGACCATAAAACCATAATCCAAAGTTTATGCCGAACAATATCTGCCAAAAGCTTTTAGGAAAAAGTTTCTGCTTAACAAGGGGCATTCAAAATTCCTAAGAAGCGTGTAGTAAAGTTGCTACGATTTTACTTGGGCTTGATTGGACTTGACTGCGACTTACTAACTGTGACTTTGACTAAGACTTCATCAGGAATTCATCACAAACTTGAAATATTTAAGTACTTCTTACTGAAAAATGCAAAATAACGACGCCATAAACCTCTTATAAGGAAAAGAAGAGATGTATAAAAACAGTAGAGCTTTTAATTGGCTGGTATACTCGCTACGGATTTGATAATAAACAAATCATAAAACTAATTATTGTCTTCTGGGTAGAATTCGTTTTGTGATAAATGATGTCCATCATTATCAAAGGTAAGCATAAGCATACGACTAAAACAGCGATATAGATACCAAGAAAAAGAAAGTAAATCAAAGTGGTCGTGGACCAATCGCCATAGTTGGCGTTATGTGCGTAGAAATGCCACTTGTGATGGACAGGCAAAAGGCAGCCTGAAGTTGATACGGGATGAATATAGTTTCAAATCGTTGCCGATAGCGATAGATATAGCAGAATTTGCAATGCCACACGTTCCGCCGCGTCTTGAGGCTTCAGTTCTCGAGAAAAGTACAGAGTGACAAAGAAAGAAAAATCATAAAATACTTCACATGCCTCCACTAATATCCGACAATAAAATTGGATATTTGCTTCAACATAAAGATAATCAGTATACCTACTGACACGTATTTAGATATTAATCTTTTTAAAACGGCTCGATGATTATGATGTAATTAATTATGATCTTGATGATGTACATAAACGGAACGAAGATAAGGAAAAAATTAGTATAAAATGTCCATAGGTTTGTTGCTTAGAGATATCTACTTTAAACCGTCTCTTGTATAAATTATTTAATTTTAAGATAGTTGCAATTGAGTAGTTTAGTTAGTTGAATTATATGTTTTTTTGTATGTTTTAAACGACGATATACATTTAAGATGATACTGAAGAAACAAATTAGATGTGATTCGAATTATCTACACCAGATAAAGTACTTAGTGGTTAGCACCATTACATAGGCCCCGGTGGCAATATGGCTGCAAGATTAAAGGTCAGCCGAGCAAGGACGAGATCGATGATTATAAATTGATTGATACACAATAACATTTACGAGTAATGTAGAGCAATTTAAAAGCCGGGATGTGTTTTGCCTACCAGACCCCAGACAGGGACATAACGTGCTGGATATTCTCAGAAGTGATTTTTCTCAGAGGCTGCTTAAGTGCGTGCTTTCTTCTTTATATATAAAAATGTTTTACTGATAGTATTTGACATATTTTGGGCTTTTTTGAACAGATAGTTCAACTCGTCAATTAAAATACTACGAATAAATTACTGGGGTGTACCCAAACACTTATTATTAATAACAATCTTGCGGTGCAGAATTTCCAGCTACTGAAAAACTGAAAAACAAACTTACTACTATTGGTGTATAAACTCACGTGTCATATCTGGGATAAGAAGGTGGATATGGTGATCCAGAGCCGAAATAGTTCCTAGCACCGAGCGGCAAGGCTTGCATGTGCGGCGGCACATGTTGGCCGACATGCGCCACGTGGTAGCTTTCGCCGAACAACGACTTGGAGTAAGGCGTTGCGCGGAAAGGCCGCTTCATCCGCCGCCTTCGCCTGAAGTTGCCATTCTCAAACATCTCGCCGCATTGCGGATCTACAACAATACCACACTGACGACAACCGGACAAAAACATCAATGAGACGCAAGCAATTCGCAGCAACATTAGATTTTTAAAGTAAAAAATACAATCGCAATGCGCACTAGCGTAAATTAAAAAAAATAATACACAAACAATAAAACGCATGAAAAGGTAAAAAGCGGAAAGCTAGCGGGTGCTGGGATTGAGACGCCAAATATAAGCCTTACCAAGCGTCCAGTAATTGCCCTTGCGCTCCGCGCCGCCTTCTCGCGGCACCTTGATAAAGCATTCGTTTAGACTCAGATTATGCCGGATAGAGTTTTGCCAACCCTTCTTGTTTTTCTCAAAGAATGGAAACTCTTTGGTGATGTAAGCGTATATCTCACTAAGGGTAGCTCGTTTAGTCTGACTGTTCTGTATCGCCATGGTGATGAGAGCGACGTACGAATAGGGCGGCTTGGTGTGCGTCTGTGAGGTGGGCGTCGATGGCGTCGTAGACTGAGGCTTCATTTCGGAGCTACCGGGGCTGGTCGGCGTCGGAGGTTTCGATTTATTTTTAGTGTCGTTGCTGGGGGTTTATTAAGCATTAAATTCATATTAGGCTTATATTTACTGCATTGAATAAAGTATTTTTTTTTTCCTAATATACAGTTCAAGCTAAAATGTGTTGATCATCGATTTAACAAATAAACAAATCGATTGTTGTTTTGGTTTGGAAGCAAATCGTGCGATGAATTTACTCAGTCAAATACTTGCTTACTAAATGTTTGTGCATAAGCATAATAATCTTGAAAAAAAACTAGGATTAGGTACTGACAGAATGCGGCAAAAAAGTAAAACCGATACGGTTTTACGGTAGCCTGTATGGTTTTCATTTTTTTGTATGGTTTTCGGATTTTCCTTCTAACAAAAAAACAATTCAAGCCATAAAATGAAATATCAAGAGAGAGGCTTCATTTATCTGTCGTAGTTTTGTTACCTAACTATTTGATAAGCACGACACAAGAATAGGTGTGATAGGGATGACACGAATACGTATTCCTAGACGTATTAAAGTCGGTTCAAAAGCTAACTGAGATATTTATTGTTTTTGTGTTATCTTATTGAAATTGTTTCTACATCAGACCTGGTGCTTGGACTGGCGTCGTCCCTGGGAAGTGTCGGCAATGACAGCGTTTGGTAAACACGAGACAGTTCCTCTTCGGACTTGATGTTTTGAGAGGTCGGGGTGTCCGCCGCATTGTTGTCCAGTAGGCAGATTCCGCTGTCATATGACGACGCGCCTGTAAAAATATGTGATTAAAACACTAATTGTAGTTTTTTTAATCTACCTCCATAAGACAACTGTGATTTATTTTTATAAATTTTATAATTGTTACAATCAAAATAGAATGGCTCTTTGAACTCGGACTCTTAACTTTTTATTATTCTTGATGTTATATACAAGAGTTCTCATAGGCCTTATTAACAAACATGATTTTTGTAGTCATTCTTTAGCTGTTACTAAGTGAGTGTAAAAGACAAACCATCTGTCATCTGTTTACATTTTTGTCTCTAAATCTGGTTCTTACATAATATATCATATTGATTCACGGTATTTAACGGTAAATCATGACGAAAATATAAAACATACTACTTTATCTAAAAACGCGATAAAAATAATCATCGCTGGTCTCGTTTATCATTATGGCCATATTCAGCCCGCGGTTTCACCCGTGATTCTTGCGATGAAAAGCACCGCTTTATTCCAAGGTATAAGCTATCTCTATACCAATTTTTATCCAAATACGTTCAGCCGTTTCAGCGACCACAATTCTGGCCAACATCAAACTTACATTATTACTAATATTTGTTGTGCTTGAGATTTAGCAATCTTACGCGTACGTGCCTCCCGATACGGTTTTCTCGGAATTCGTCGCTTAACGTTGTAGGTAGCACTGTTCAAAACATACCACTGTAGTTATGGTATCCCTCTAAATAGATTCCAAGTACCAGCGAACCTCCGCGGCAAGTTTTATTTATTTATTTTATTAGGCACACATCATCATCAGCCCGGAGACGTCCACTGCTGAACGAAGGCCACCCGCTTAGACCGCCACACTGTACGACAACCTGCATTTGCAACCACCGTTTGCCTGCGACTTTTACAATGTCGGTCCACCTAGTGGGGGAGGCCTTCCTACACTGCGTCTTCCGGTTCGCGGTCGCAACTAAAGAACCTTTCTTCCCCATCGGTTGTCAGTTCGTCGAGCGATGTGGCCTGCTCTGCACCACTTCAACTTGCAAACCTTGCGGGCTATGTCGGGGACCTTGGTTCTTTGACGAATATCCTCGTTCCGGATTTTATAGCGGAAAGTACCTAACTCCGAGCATAGCTATCTCCATTGCCCGTTGCGTGACTCTGAGTTTCTCTAATAGGCCAGCAGTGGCTGACTAACTGCTGGCCTTAGGCACACAAAACAGGTCAATTTCAAAAGAAATGCATAGTTACAAATTTATAGAAGGATTTTCAGGAAATTGTCCCAAAACAAGCGCACACAGCATGATTACATAGTAATTACAATTTATACATAATTATAGATTGATTTTGTTGTTTAAGCTGCGACATCAGTAACTTTTTTATATAGCTTTGTATTGGCTGAGTGTTGTTTTCGCCCTAAGGCCTCTGCCGTGATTTACCTGTTGTGGTTATATAAGAAAATACCGGTTACGTAAGTCAAACGAGTCACCCGATTCACGGTAGCGCTTAATTGTAAATGCCCCTTGCTCGGAACGCTAAGGCAGTTGTACCAACACAACAAGAATCAGCAGTAATCATTATTATGAAAAGAATAAACTCGTTACAATATTAAAAATGATTGTTTTTCTTATGGTTGGATTTACAAACGCAATATCAATTTTATTTATTTATTTCAATTAGTAGGTACGGCTTAACGCCAATTACACAAATGATATTACATTATGAAATTTTTGTAAACTAATATATTTTTTAATATCTCTTAAAAAAATTAGGTTATTTGTTGTATTTTTTTTTGTTTTGCCTATTTCTTATTTTCATTCCTTATTTCCCTTTCTTTAATTTCCGAATTGTTTTATGTCTTTTCCTATACCTAATTAATTTCCTCTCCTTTTCTTTTCTGTTTTTTCTTATATTTCATAATAGTCGGTAGCACTAGGGCTAGCAGGTATCGCGAGAGACTGCGGCCGGAGAACTTAGTACTATTTGCCAGGTTCTATTTTCTAAGTTTTGATTACTATTAATATTTCAGACCATATAGGGTATATCCTAAGTGTTATATTAATAAATTATAAGTATCCCAGTAGTAGTGTTATTTTTGTGTTTAGTATTTTTTTTCTTTTTCTACTTATAGGCTTGCGCTTGACTGCCATCTTGTCTGATGTAAAACGAAGATGCAGCCTACGATGGAGCACGCTTGCCTAGAAGAAACCGATTCACTCGCGACTTGAAGACACCCAGGTTATAATTAACTAATTAATTATGTGATTGTGTGAGAGGTGTGGGTATAGCTATGATAGCGTGGGTGCGGTTGAGTAATGTGTTTTAGATTTATTTTAAATTTAAAAATGGTAATTTTACTTCATATTTTAACTTACGTATAAAGGGATAAGAAAATAGAATGGTTAATGGCAATGCTGCCCAGCATGCTGGGTACACTACCGCCTGGTAGTGGGTTTGAGCATTTGGATTGTCTCTAGATTTTCGTCGGTCTGGATACAATCCTTTTGTTATTTGTGTAGTTAGCTAAGTACTATAAGTAGTCTTTGTAGTTTGTTGTAGTTAATAAAGGCTTATGCCAGTAAAGAAAAAGGTAAGTGTTACTTCATGTTCCAATAATAAAATGATTCCGTAGCATCGTAATTTAGTGTGAGGACGCATCTCCTTACTTTCTTTAACGCCGTAAGTGGAGCTGTCACTGAGATTACGGAGCTTCATCACGCGCCTATATAAAAATGGAAAGGCGTAATGGCTAAAACGTTTGGAACGGAAGACTTGACAGCTGGAACTTTTACGTTTACTTCACGTTTTAAAAAAAATACTTTATTTTTATCTCATAGGTGTTTTGGAGTCTAAGAACAGCAATATTACATTACTCTTCGATTATTTCAGGTACTTACAACATGACCATAAAACGAAAGAGTAATGAGTGTCAACCAGTTAATGCTATAATAATACGCTTTATAAAAAAAGCTACCGACTTCAATTTCTACTACCTGGATGAAATCTTCATGTTTTCTAGTTACTTAGATTTATTCCTGTGTTAAACCAAACTACTGAACCGATTTCGATAAAATGTATATGGCCTTTGAAGTATAACCTACCGAACAAAAAAGAAAGATCAAAATCAATTCATAATTAGCGGAGTAATCGCTTAACATGCATACAACAAACTGTAGAATTGAGAACCTCGTTTTTTTAAGTCGGCTGAAAAGGTGTGAAAACGCATAATGTTTAATAGCGAGGTTGAGGTACAAGAATCAAGAATGTGTCCGAGGAGCGGGCGAGTCGACTGCATATCGGATTCGCGTCGAGCCGCGAACACCGCGAGGTATTGTGTCGCATATAGAACAATGCGTCGTATTTATAAAACATAAAAGCCGGCGTATCGTTCGTGAAATTAATAACAAATAACAATTGTGAAACGTTAGTTCGGGAGCAGTGCGAATTACCCATGCCGTTGAATAACTGAATGCACCGACCGATAATACAGAACCAGTTATGAATTTTTTCAATCAACTTCAAAAAGGAGGTTCTCAATGTTTTTTTAATATTTATGTTACGCGATTACCAAATCGCCAATAATTATGAATTGATTTTGATGATATTTTTTTTGTTTGGTAGTAGGTATCACCTACTATTTGTAGGTGACCTACGGTGTTGTCCCATATTTATTTTATTGAAATAGGTTCAGTAGTTTGGTTTATAAATCATAATTACTGGAAAATATCCAATCAAATGGCCAAAATAATAATAATTATATAATTACGGATTTACAATATAAATAAATAAAATATTAATATTGTTATTTTATCCTTAAGAAATTCGTCAATTGAATAATATGGTTTTTATAAATGATTTTACATGCCGCTGCTAAGGGGCTAAAGTACCACTTTAGCCCCGCTACGCGGAGCCAAAGGAACAACTTCCTCCCCGCAGCGGCATGTAAAATCATTTATAAGTACACCAAAGAAAAGAAGCCTCAGATCGCATGTATTACGTGAGAGATTCTTTTCTTTTGCTCCCTAGGTGAGTAATCTAAAATTATCAATCAATAAATGTATTTCGTTTACTTACATTTGAAAATATACCGAATTACTTTGGTTGTATATTGATCAGTATTAGAGAATAGATTATCAGTATAGTTGAATTAGTATTATTGTCATAATGGACGTTCCGGAATGAGTGGGCCAATTTATCTTCCTCGACGTAAAGAAATCTAATATTTTAGCCCAATTAGTGACTGGCTGAGAGTACGTAACGGAAGACACACCTTGGGGCTATTATTCAGACACCTGGTTACAGGAAAGAGGAATTTTGGGAAACACAGTCGTTAATCCGTCGCAAAGAATTGTAAATTGCTGAAAAGAGAAAAGTTTTAACATTGTTTTGTAAATAATAATACGCCGGATTGTAAACAAGATCGTAAAATGTCAAATTAAATGATTACGTTTAGGCATAGAGAGAAATATGTTTTAGTTATTATACCTACTGTGTCTTCTTTATGTAATAGCTTAATTGAACTGCTTGTTTCTTGTTTAACGTGTGCGATAGGAAATTTTATTGCATTAAATCAATTTGACACGATTTTATTACACGACTACATGAAAAGAGTTAGTTGCCTTACTTATGTGTTCATTTTTCCATTACTTCTAAAGCCTGCAGCATCCTACATGTACAATTGTACAGTACAGGGCTATAAGCTTGGGTGTACTAAGCCGAAAGGGGGTCATTGTACTCAGAACTACCACTACTACTTGTTGTATTGAGAACAACTTTTACTATGTACAACTTTACTTTACATAATACTATATAATTACACATAACAAGAGAATATGTTTTATTACATTGAAGCTTATTTTAAGTTATGAGTTTATTAACGTATTTTTATAATTATTATTTCATTTTATTAAGTGATTATTTTAAGTGACATACTTAATGAAATTTAACGTGTAACATTGGTGTTATCAATAAACTATTTGTATTTGTAAACAATATCGAAGAACCCTCTTCTTTCAGGTTTTCAACTCGGTTGTATGTTTTTTTTTGTTTGTTACCTCAGAGCTCCGTCATTTATAAACTGATTTTAAGATTTCTTCTTGTTCGAAAGGATATTTCAGATTGGTATCATGGAAATTTCATCGAAAACGGTTCAGTAGTTTCGTTTTTGAATTATAATAACTGTAAAAAAGGTGTCATCCAGGTAATTGAAATTGAAGTTTAATTTTAAAATGTTATACTTAATTATTGTTCCCTTTTATGTCTAGCATTTGTATATATATTTTAGTGTGGTTAAGTTATTTTTATCTTATCCATGGAGCCTATTCAGAGTTACAAAAAAAGTCAGCTGTTCCTTACATTTTGTCAAAAGCCGATGGGCTTTGTCTTTGAAACAGCTCATTTATTATGAATATTTTTGTATGAAGTGATTCCACACTTATGGTATTTCTATAGTTGGTAGCTTATAACAGGTTGGGAAAATTTGGCATCTAAGGCAGAGATTTCTGTAGCTTAATTGGCAAAGCAGTTGGGACGGAAACCCATAGAGACTGCTCGTATGCAGGTTTGAGTCCTGCCGGAGTTCATAATTTTTCTTCCTGTTTGTTTAAGCTTTAAAAACAGCTAATTTATTTTCGCGAATTCAGGGTTGGCCCCATAGTAAAAGTTGTTCACAATGACCCCCTTTCAGCTTAGTATACCCCAAACTTATAGACCTGTGTGTGATTTCGGCAGAACTCTCATAATATTTCAGTCGGCACTTGGAATAAATAGCCGTATTTTTCTTAATAGTCAGATAATTTGTCTTTTTCTTCCTAATTAAACAAATATTTACAAATAATGGCCTGGCTTGTTTTTGGAAAATCGAACATAACTAGCTTGTGACGCCTTTTCCACATAACTAGTATAATTGATACCAATAAATCCGATTATTAACAAGAACAAGAAGGCAATAAATACCTCTGTGTTTCCAACTCATGAAAACAAAGCAGTTTCTCGTGAGGGTGGGGCGTAATCCTACACTTTTTATAGGTAATACGAGGTATTTAGAAAGAACGAAATTGTTATTAGTCCGGTACTTCAAGTTTAAAGTTGTCTTGAAAAGTTCATTTTCTTTAGGAGATTACTATAATAGGCGTCACAACAATGCTTATTCTATTGTACTTATTTTAAATGTATTTCTCTAACGTGTGAACCAACGTATTTTCTAAGACGTAGCTTTCCTTATCAATTTTGCAAATCGTTATCGAAATTTTGTAATAGTATAATATTCAGATCATGCTCTAGAAAATTCTATTGAAACAAAGAATTTAAAATCAGTTTTTCTCGTGCAAACGCAAAGGTGACTATTCATGTTACTATAACAGCTTGACTTCTATCATATATATACATTATACTTCAATCTCCAATATCTTACCCGCTAGACCAACTATGTCATCACACATGTAATGTTTTTTAGCCATCTGCGTGTCATTGTCATGTAAATCCAATATGGTAGGCTTTACTGAGGAAATCAAAGATAAACAAGTAACAGAAAATAAAAAAACAGTCAGTATCGTATTATCAAAAAAAACAGTCAGTATCAATATCGTATTTTGCATCGAAAGAAAGGGTGAAACTATAAAGGTACGAGCACATTACACCGGAGCGGGCCGCACCGCAACGCAAAATGCTTCCTTAGCACTTACGGCCTTACTTAAAAAAGCTTTTCAACCGTTAGTCACTGCTTAAGATGCTCTGCCATCTTCTCTCTGACGTGAAGTTGCACGTGCTAGAAAAGGTCAGAGAAGTTTAAGCAGTGACTAAGAGAATCGAGATTATTTTAGGTAAGGCCGTTAGTGACGTGCCGGACTACGAGTATTATTTATTCTATGGCGCCGGGCCGCACCGTATTGACAAATTTTAAGTTCGGTCTACTTACTTACATTTTATATGAACTATCCATTGAGCTAATATCTAGAGTCACAATCTCTAAGTGAAAACAGTCAAAAAACATCCGAGTGCCGTTGTACATACCTAGGTATACATACGTGCATTATATAGTTCACAATTGTTCGAATTTAGACGTTATGTCGCTTGTATAGTGTTCAATGTATGCTTGAGCGCTTGTGTCTTATCGTAGTTCCTCTCATCAGCCCAAAAACGTCCACTGCTGGACGAAGGCCTCCCCCTTAATAGGGAGGGGTTGCCATAATCCCACGTTTGGCAGGCGGCTTGGGGATCGCAGAGTGTTACCACCGTTAACCAAGAGCACGCTGTTGCCCGTCCTCCGGTGGTTCTGGATGCAGTGTTAGGACACACCCAGACCATATCGTAGTTCAAGTCGTTCAAAGGCGCACTGTATGGCGTGCGCCGAGTTTTAGGCGCGGACTTTTTTTTTTTTGCACTTTTGTGACTCTATTGTTATTAGCTCAATGGAACTATCGCACACTGTGCCGGAGCGCAGCGGGGCGAGGCGGGCTGCCCCGCCATGAGCCTGCTAAGTATGCTCGTACCTTTAATAAGCACCAAAAAAATATTGAATTTACTCTAAAAATCTTGGCGGGGCAGGAATGTCTTTAAATCAATAACCTTTGAAACGTTTAAATGAAAACGAATGCCTATTTTAATCTGTGGAACCCCTTCCCCTGTGTAAACTCATCTATTGATAGAATTCAAATTCGTTAGAGAAGTGCTAAGTTATCAGATGATGTAGTCAAACATCCAACGTTTCTATATAGTTCGAAAGTCGATCAAAATCGTATTGGAATATTGTGTGTATTGTATGTTATTTAAAAATCGAGCTCATAGAGCCACACTGCTCCGTTATGCTGCATCGCGACGACTGAGCGTTGACGCTTCGTCGTAATTCATACAAATATCTATGGTGCGCTGCGACGTCGTAGACGTACTACGACTCACCGCGTGCGCATCAAACAAAGAAAACAGAGAGATGAAGCGGGAAGTGTGGAAGCGTCGGAACGTAGTGCATCGCAGTATTATGCTGTATATGTATAGAAGCGTTTCAGACTGACATCAACGGAACACTGTGACGCCGTTATACCGGCGGCGGCGTTCCGTTACGACGCCGCAATACTGGTGTGGCAATCCATGCGTCGAAAAGACTGCGGTGCCACGACGCAACGCACCGACAACGCCCGTGTGGTCTCGCTCTTAGAACGCATAGCTAAACGCAGTCTTGATGTCGCCCTAGTCTTGATAAGAATAATAATAAATGTCACTAGCACGATCTTTGGTTATCATTTACGTTTCTATGATATTATAATTAAGCAGCTGCATTGACTGTAATCGGAGAACATGTAAGTAACTCATCCAATTAGGTATTTATTGTCTATTTAGTATTTATTACAGTCAGTTTGGGCTAATACATGAACAAAGACATATTAAGAGTACGGTTTATACTTAAAATAGTCTGAAATCGACACTTTGACGATACTTATCGAGTCTACTGATTACGGCTTTGATATCCCAATGGCTGGTACAAAAGGTAATTGTTCTCTTGAACAATAATGCTCAATAACGTAGGTTCTAGGTAAGCTGCGCGCACGCATTGTAACGCCTCGCCTCGGCGACTGCCGATCAACGAGTTATGTAATGGGGATTAGTTACTGCACTCGAACAACGAGAATTTTCAAATCTAAGTTTATACTGGTGACCACTTCACACAAAAACTTGTTCAGTGATGAAATTTGATTGTTAATAATTTGGTCATTTAAGATTTTAGAGAGGCGATTTCGGAAACATGAAATGTACCAGCAAGAGAGAGTTAACAACGAGACCGAAGCCTTAGAACTTTAATAGAGTTTTCCTACAGATTTTTCAGGTAATAGCACAAACTATTGAGCGCATGAAATTTGTAGGCATTGATTCATGCAAACAGAATGCAATTTTCTTTCAGCTATACGTATTAGACCAGGCATATACATTAAAGTATGGCGTTACTAGTCTCGTCTATTTTATTAACAGCGTTGACGGACTATTTCTACACAATGCACTGCGTCGATAAAACCTTAAAATATGAATCGGAGAATTAATAGAACCATTATGTCTACATTCTCCGAGGCTCTGAAACGAGCTAGTTAACAATATGTTGCGATCATCTTTCTGATCAGGTTCGTCTCCTTACTTCCAGTAATCGCAAATCGACTTCATTGTGGTGTAAAAGTGGATTGTTTAGGTTATCATGAGCTATTCATACCAATGCAGTGCTGGAAGTCTTTTGAGTCACTTCCATATAAACGAAATTACTGTCGTCAGCCTGTGTTAGTTCTTTTGAAACCAAAATTCTATTCAAGATGGTGAGATCTATGATTGATGATATTTGATCAGTTCTTTAGAGCTCTAGATAAGGGGCCGCCAATATGATAGGCAACATGGGGCAACATGCAATCTAACCTTTTCATCTCCATAGTTACAACCACAGAAAAGCGAAAGTCCTACTTCTTAGATAGAACGGTTGTCAAAACAATGTTGTAAAGCAATAGGCATGATGACTACATTTTTTTTATTACCTCATAAAAAAGCTGATCATCAATAGAGCCTATCAACGAAAACAAAATTTAAAATAATTCAAAAATAAATAAGTTCTAAGTATTTTAATTTCAAGCTAGACAGAGAGCGCGCTATACTGAGCTATGGGGTCAAGCCTCAGGCGCGGCATACAAATGCTATACTAACACGTGCTTTGCGAGAAAAGGATAGAGCATCCCCTCTCTATCCCCACCTAAAACTTTAAACGCTCATATCTCAGAGATTTATCAGCCATCAGCCAATACAATTTATTTTTTCAGTATGTGTAATGTATTTAGTTATATTCATCACTAAGCCTGTTATTTGTCATAAATTAAACATTAGGTCACACGCCTATTGTATGGAAAACCGATGTCGCCAGTTTCGCACTTATTTGTATAGAAACTACGACGAAAAAATGGCAATTATTGGTCGCGCATTTGAAGTAAAACACTCGTAATGCCATTTGCAACAGATTAAAATTGATCTAATTACGATGTAATGTGATTTGGTTTCTTACGCATCTAATTAAAATGTCGTTTCGAGTATTCTCAGTTTAAAAACATGTATTGTATGTCAATTAATTAATATAATAAGTAATTGTCATTAAGCGCATTTGCACTTAATGCCGGCTATCGCGGCTCGTCAAATTTCCGTTCTATTCACTTCTCTCTTCAGTGGTTACAACTTTACAGGTGCGACTTGATCAAGTTAGTTAAGAAACATGCCTAATACTTCAATTTAATTTCGTATTGTTATCGTTTGAGTCAAGAGTGGTTTGTATCAAGAGCAACCAGGTTAAGAGTACGTCACCCGAGATGGCTTCAAGGGCAGGAGAAGTCAAGAGAAGACAATTGGTACGAGTTAAGCTGGAGCTACGCCCGCTAGATCGGCTGGGTCATTTCGTTGTGTCAGATAAGCGGACGTCAGCTTAATCACGGTTGATAATTTAAGAAAACAACTTGATATTAAATCACGTATATTGGCCAAGCGCATGACGTATGTGCCATTCAACGTGGCTGAGCCACCAGCATGCTATCTCTGTGCACTGGTAGAGGGGGCTGCTAGGGGTTGCCACACGTGCCCAATCAAACGGTTTAAATTTAACGAAGAAAAGGGAGATTTATAAGATACCGCTTTAATAACATTTGTTTCTTTTTGCATAATAAACATGAAATTCTTTGCTTTCTAAGGCATTCCTAATGGTATAAATAAAAATAAGGTAAAGTAAGGTAGTGATAAACATATCGTAAATGAATTATCAAGTACGAAACTAATCGATTTCATTCGATGTCAAATCGATTAAGGTGTAAACTGTGTTAAAGCCTCGACGCAACATAAACCCGCGAAGTACACGTTCATATTTGTAATGAATTCGCTATGCGCTGTTTTATGACCACAATCATAGTAACATCAGTCACTATGTGTTTGAAAAGGCATTGCAAACTACTCCTGTTTAAGAGCTTTAGGTGTACAACGTTTGCACTTTTAAAAATGCACACATTATACTTGTTAAAGTAAAGTAAAGTTTTTTTTTTTTTACTTGTTATATATATGAGCGTCAAGTTCGTAAGTCTAAGATCGTTGTTTAATTAAACATTCAAACCAATAAGAAAACAAATTGATTCGCTATGAATCTCAATCAACTCAAATTCTAACTATACTTACTCGTAATCTTGGGTAAATTAATTTACGTTAAGTAAGTAAGTTTAAGTAATTAGCGAACTTTCGACAAAGAAAAATCAAACAAACAAGTTTTTTAAAGATGAACACTATAGTGTAATTGTACAAAAAACCGTTCAGTTAACGGTGGTGAGCATTCTGCGATCCCCAAGCCGCCTGCCAAGCGTTGTGATTATGGCAACCCCTCCCTATTTAGGGAGAGGCCTTCGTTCAGCAGTGGACGTCTTCGGCTGATGATGTGACGCTAAAAACTGTTTGCAAAAAACAATAACAGCACTAAGTAACATCGCGAAGCGCAAAGAAGTAGGTGCAGCTGTACCTAACCTAAATATCAAGAAACTTATTTATGTAATTTCGTATCCTCACTACTGACTATTAGATGCAATGATCTCATAAAGTTTAGTAGAATTCTGTGCTAACTAGCTACAGTGGCACGGAACACGGCTACTGTGATTCAAATGTAAACAAAATGCGAAACAACCTATGCGCCAGTATACCTACTTCCATTCCTGAACTAGTTATGACGATGATGTTGGTAACAATGCATGAGCCACGCTCTTATGTAAGCTCGTTATGTAGCTCATTATGTGCAATAAGAAAAAAGGATAGAAACAGTTCTTTATGCAAGCATTCTTTGTTCGAATTTGTAAAAAATGAATAAAGTGTGTGCACTGTTGAGACGAATCTTTTAAACATTTTTTGAACTCCGTCAACAGGACCCACTATTACTAAATATATACAGTGGTCTTGCTGTCCGTCTGATTTTCTGTTTGAACTTGAAATGCCTGTACAAAATATTACATTTTTTTTGGCGGTTTATTTCGAAACTGATAGGAAATATGAAATAAAATAATGTTTATTTACTAAAAATAGGGGTTTTCACTAAATTTATGGGATCTTAGGTGTTCATATTGTATATCATATGTTCAGTTATCATATTCATATTATTTAGAGTTCTACTATTTTGCCGTTACTCGGCATGTGAATTTGGTTCTACAAATACTTAAATAAATTCTTGGTAAAAGCTCGAGTATGTCAAATAAATAATTCCTAAAAATTCATGATAGTTTAGTATCAATGTCAAAGTAAACAATATTGTGCCAAATGCTAGTAACTGAAAAGATATATATATATATATATCAAAGTAATAATGATATGAACTGCAACCAGACCCAGCGGTGGACGGGCAGCAGCGTCCTCTTGGTTAACGGTGGTGAGCATTCTGCGATACCCAAGCTGCCTGCCAAACGTGGAGATTATGGCAACACCCTTCTATGGGGGGGTCTTCGTAGAGCAGTGGACGTCTTACAGCTGACGACGACGAATGATATGAATAATAATTATGTTTTCCATTTTATTCATCTCGGTTTTTTTTAAAACAATAATAACGTTTTTCTATTAACCATGTCTTTTTCCGTAACTTTCTATGAGGAAGCTCTTTTAGCGATGTCAGTAGTTTATTATAAACAGTGATAAAGGCATAGCAGTTCTTATGAAACAGTGACCATCTCGGATGCTAGCCGAGAACAACTCTTAAAACGGGGTCCAAACACGCTTGTTGTTTGCTGTACCGTAAATTGTGTGATGGATATTAGAAGGGTCGAGGGTCGTAATGCAAAACAAAAAAAAACCGGCTAATCTTAAGGCTAACACACGCTAACAATCTCGAATTAAAACTATTTTTTCTGAGTTATATAATCAAAATAACAAATATATTGTGTAGTATTATGGAATACATGCTGCTCGGAGTCTATCTTTGGCAGAAAAAGCACAACACGAGAGAGATGAATGAGGTTATGAATGATGCTGCGCCTGTTATGCTTATAGGAACTGTTCATGGCCAAATGAAGAAATTGATGCGGTCACTTATCAGAAAAAAGACAGAAATCACATACTCGCCAATGACGCAAGTCAACTTTAATGAGTAACTTCAAGGATCTCGGAACGATTCCCGAAAATAGCGCCAGTTTTTAGTGCTGAGGCGAGTAGACCGGACGGCATTAATGACTTAGCAATTTACTTCTCAAATCAAATTCACTGTATTGCGTTCAACGCTATTTCAGTGCGAGGCGATTAAATCTATCAATGAATTTCCGGCAGCGGCCGCTTGACACTTTTAATATCGCCAATCAACCAAACCCCGTTCTGAATGAACAATACGGCCTCGGTCGTAAATTAAATATTCCTAAGTTCGTGCCAACACAACTGAATGCTTAGCACTGAGCCGCACTTGAAATATGATCGAGCAATTACTTAAAGCAGGTTTAGAATAGAACCGTTTAATGTAAAAAAGGCATAAACATGACACCTACACAAAAGCAGTTGACAAATGCGTTACGGGTCTTGTAAAAACATCCTCTAGCCGCAAAGTAACTCTCATGTCGATGAGGCAACTCTTACAACGGTGTGTTGTTAAATTAGGAGAAACTTTGCTACAGATTAAACCCTATCAGAGAAGGTAACGCGATATCAGCCGCTCGAATTAGCTTTACAGAGAGATCGACTACGTGTCCTGAGGCAAAATACGCCAGGGGTCGTAAGCGATCAGCGTAATTCGTGATATTTTTCCGTTTGCTTATTTGCGACCCTCTCTTATGTACGTTACAAGTTTTATGTTACGAGTTGGCGTGCTAGTTTCATTATACTCTACTGCCCAAGGAAAACAATGTTATTCCGGTGGAAGAATCTATGTACGTAAGTGTGTATCTAATAAGCTCTCGCATGCCGTAGTCTAAACGCGTGGCTCATTGGATTGAAATTTTGGACTTGCAGACAGCAAGGGTCCGTTCTGGCTTTTATGACAAAACACTGTTATATGAGTAGGCTAGATTAAAAAAAAAAAACTTATTCAATAACAATTATCTTACCGTCCTTTTATTTTTTATTTTTCTTGGGGGCAAGTGCCTTTTACCTACGACAAGTATATACTTACATACAAACTAATACCTAAATAGATAGGGTACTACTTAAACTGCCGCACAAAAGTTTAAGATTATATTATCTAGACTAGATTGATTAAAGTCTAAAGACAATCCAAATGCTCAAGTCGTACCAGTTAACCTTGTATTTTGGAGAACTGACTAAAAACACGTCAACATAGGCCATTATTCTGTTTTGCAAATAATTAGTTCCACTGACCTGATAAATTGACTGAGCAGATGTTCGACGGCGCTGCCAAGGAGTAGGATGGCTCGTCTTTAGGCTTCAGAAGCTCGTGGGTAGACACCGCATGTATTGACAACTCCTGCACAAAAATAAACCAATAAATATAACGTGCTACAGTACACACTCAAAAAAAGGCAAGCGTGCTCCATCGTAGACTGCATCTTCGTTTAATATCAGATGAGATGGCAGTCAAACGCAAGCCTATAAATAGTAAAAAATGTACAAAAAAAACCCCCGTCGTCGTACCGTATGTACCATTGTCTTGCACCATTAATGGTGCAAATGCAACTGATTAGTTTTGTTTGCTCCATTAATGGTGCAAACGCAACTAGCGTTCGACTGTAAGCACGTTTTTATTGTATGTACACTGATTTCTCCGTCAATTGTGGACCGATTTAGTTTTTTTTATTTCAAAGGTTTCCCGAGGTGGTCTCATTGTTTTCATTGGTTTTCAATCTCAATTTGAAGTCAACAAAAAAATGTCGTAAAAAGTCACAAACGCAACTAGCGTTTGCACCTCGTACCGCGTATGCACCATTGATTGTGCAAGTCAATGGTGCACACGGTGCGACGAGAAAATTTCAGTGTAAGTAAAGACGTTCAATACAAAATTTATTTCAATTATGAATAGATATATTATACAAAATGTTTAAGTATATAAACAGTATCCATCGTTTTAAAAAAAAACGCAATAGGTACTTTTAGGTTAAAATTAATATAGGTATTATTGTCCAGCAATGAAGCAGAAGGTAAAACCAACAACAACTTCATCAACATCATCATCATGTATTTGAAGTGGTAGGACTCTACTGCAGAGTCCGCCTGGGGAAGTACCACACCTTTGCCGGTTATTCTACCGCCAAGCAGTAGTGTGCAAGCATTACTGTGTTCCGGTTTGAAGGGCAATGTTTCCAGAGAAATTACTGGGTATGAAGAGGTTTAACATCTAATATCTCAGGATGACGAGCGCGGTGCAGTGCGGCGCAGGATTGTGTTCGCAAGTTTACAATTCTGGCTCTGCCACTGTTAGTGGCATACGTGATGCTTACCACCAGGCAAACGTCTTGCTCGTCTCGTCACATAACTGTATAAAAAAAATTAACACCATCATCATTGGCCCGTTTCCATCTACATGAGATAATTTATGTAGCTGCGTACAAAGTGCTGCGCTCGTGGGCAAATAAGCTACACTGGAACCACAGATATGGTAATTTTTATTGCAGACTAGCGGATACCCGCTACTCGTACGTGTAGAGCTCAGCCTTCGGCCTGGCTACTATGACCCGCTCCAGGAACACAAAATTTTATCCAAATCGGTCCAGCCGTTTATTCACCGTTTAAACCTTCCCTGGACTAAGTACGCCAAACATTTCAAAACCAAAATCAAGCTAAATCGACCCGGCCGTTCTCGAGTTTTAGCGTGACAAACGAACAGCAATTGAATTTTATATTTATACAGGGTGTTAGTTTGAACACCGTTATCCTTCTAGGATATCATTGTAGTCATAATTATGAACAACTTTTACTATGGGGCCAACCCTGAAATCACGAAAAAAAAACAGCTGTTCCATACAAAAAGGTTCATCGATCTTGGAATAAAGGTATGGAACAGTTTTTTTTTCGTGATTTCAGGGTTGGCCTCATAGTAAAAGTTGTTCATAATGATGACTACAATGATGTCCTAGAAGGATAACGGTGTTCAAACTAACACCCGGTATATCTATATATATATATATATATATATAGATTTCTTATATTTCGAAGAGGGTGGCAGTTAACAGTCAGTGTCTCATCGCACACTTGTGAGCTAACCCATCAAACCGTGCACTATCGTTAATAACGACCGCGGCCCTCTACGACTTGCTCGCAGTCGTCTATCTCAGCAGGACATATCGCGCTAAATGCTGTCCTTAAAAACAACCTGTGATAATATGATTTCAGGGTTCCATATCAAACTGAGGAATCCTTATATTTACGCCACGTCCGTCTGATTGTCATGAATCTTTCACTCCGAGGCGATAAGGACTATCGCACTTAAATAAAGAATAAGAGGTAGGTAGTTTGGCTTCAGTGCATTAAAAGCAGGCATTAATATAACCAGTTAACCACTGATTTTAAAGTATCAACTAAAAAGTATTAATTTGTATTTTTTTGTAGTAGGGTAAGTAGTCTTTGTAGTTTGTTGTAGTTCATAAAGGCTTATGCCTAAAAATAAATAAAAAGGAGTAATAATTGAATTAGGTTTCTTTGGGGTTTCTTCTAGACCCGAGTATGTCCTAAAACTATATCCAGAACCACGTTGAGTTTTCTTTATAATGGGTTTTCCAAAATAACATTCCTTTATACATCCGAGGCAAAAATTTTTAATTCTATCTATAATATTATCAAAACATTCAAGTTCAAATTAACAAATTACTGGTCTGATATGTTTTTGAATATAGTTAGCCGCCAAAATAATGTTAATGTAAAACAAACAGAATATTTCTGAATAATCACTTAAAATAATAATAATAAAATAATGATAATATGGTAATATGATGTATATTTTATATCTCTGTAAACAAAGCATTAAACATTGTACCACTAAATATTTTGTAAGTGCACTAAATATTTTTTCTAGAGTGCACAACAAACTTCTATGTAAGTTTTGATCAAAGTATATGAAATCTAAGTTTACTATAAACTTTCATAATTGTCTATTACTATTTTTTCTTTCCCTATGTCTACGTATTTTCAGTACCTACCCACCCTTTCATGAAAAACGGAGATATTGTGTATCAAAAGGATGGACATAATTATCATACTATGTTTATTTTAAATCTACACCGTGCTCATGCTTGATATACCAAAAACTCGTACAAAACGTTTTGATTCCACTTTCTTTGTTCGAACTGCTGAACAATAGAATGCGCTGCCCGAGTGGGTGTTTCCCGATAATTATAATCTGGGTATCTTCAAATCGCGAGTGAATCGGTTTCTTCTAGGCAAGCGTGCTCCATCGTAGACTGCATCTTCGTTTAACATCAGACGATGGCAGAACGCAAGACGATAAAAAAAAATGACTGCCAAAAATGTTTGGCCATTACAGTAGAACCTTCAGCTGCCACTCTGCCAGGTGGTGGGAGAACGCCTTTCTCCCACCACCTGGCAGAGTCACTTAAGCTGCATTTAAACTAAATCAATCACACAGCATCAGGTCAAGTTGCTGTTGAACTTCCTAAAATAAGCGAAGATTGAATTTCTTCCGACGCAGTGGAATGATTCTGTTCCCTGAACCGTAGAGAAATGGGTGTGTGAAAGAGCTATTTACCTCGGACGATAACATAACTATACGATAAGTAATAGAAGAATTTAATTGTGTCGCAAGTGTGAGTCAAAATAGTCAGTGGACATTATGATGGATTCTGTGCACAATCCACCAGGTATCCCCATACCTGTAAATCTCTTTGGAGTTATCAAGGTAACCTTGTCATAAACTTTAAGAAGTTGATGTTCCCGCCCTGCTCATGCGCAGCCTGGCCTGCACTGCTCGACGAAATACGACCATTATTACTAATCAATAGAAGTGGAACGTAATTAAAGCTCTCATCATGATTGAAATAGCAAAAATATATGTTGTGATGATCATTCAATGGATCCCTTAAAGTGGAATTTTCCCCGTCGAATAGCACAAACACATATAAATGTACGTCCTGTTTAGCAATGCCTATTCAAGTGCAAAGTAGAAATGTGTGGAGTAAAGAAACAAGAACCCGCTCAATGATGAGTAAGTATATGTGGGTGGATGACGTTTGTTTATTTTTAAACGGCTATGGAACCCCATCTTAACCTATAAAATGGAAATGTAAACAGTGTAAGTATTCTATTTTGTGTATCAAATAAATAGATTAACATCATTATCATTAACACACTTGACAATTTCGATTAAGAAAAGCTTAGCAACGCGGTAAGTACAATCTATCGACTTTAAAAGGATCTATACCTGAATAAAAGGTGTTAAGCAAAAATTCTACCGCTCGCAATTAGTTAACTTAATAGATAGAACTGCACAGCTTGTACAACGCGTTTTCTGTGGGAGTAAATTTCCTGTACTTACGTAGTAGGTACTATCATGCTTGTACTTAGCCTTAATATTATTCGCTTCTCAATACTTACCTATTTGTATATCTTACTTTTGTTTTCCTGTTTATTTTTGTTACTTCCTTTCTTTTAAATTGATTCCTAATTAACTTACTCCTTTCATCATTAGCTAGAAGATGTCCACCGCTGGACGAAGGCCTCCCCTCTCTTTAATAAGGGGTGGTCCTGGCCCCCTAGCTCGCGCCGAGGACTAATTGGTCTTCCCCTGCGCGGGAAAGTGATTAAGCTAGAATATGGATAAGCCCGTCTCGTTTTCGCGGGGAAAAAAGAGTGGATAGACGTTTATCACGGCTCGCGTGCTAGGCGGGCTGGTGTGAAATGTTATCTTATCCATCTCGTCATCATCATCATATCTCATCATTTTACTCGTCAGGCTTGTATCCAAGTGCGTAAGAAATATTGGTAAACACTAGATTACAGTGAAATAAAGTACACAGCGGTAATTTCACATCTGGATATGTTGTCAGGTTGGCCGAGTGGTCTAAGGCGCCAGATTTAAGCTCTGGTTCCCGAGAGGGAGCGTGGGTTCGAACCCCACACCTGACAGTTTTTTTGCAATAAAATAAATCACATGCAGTGGTTCAGCATAAAAAATACACATAGCTATTTTAATTAACTGATATAATTTGTATTCAGACTTTGTTTTGCATTAACATTTATTGAAATGCTATTATACTATGTAGAGACCTGGGTATGTACTTAAACTGCAACCAGACCCACCGGAGGACGGGCAGCAGCGTCCTCTTGGTTAACGGTGGTAACCATTCTGTGATTCCCAAGCCGCCTGCCAAGCGTGGGTATTATGGCAACACCCCTCTATAAAGGGCCTTCGTCCAGCAGTGGACGTTTTATGGCTGACGACGATACTATGTAATATACATTTGTACTACAAACTAATGTAGCACAAAACACACGTAATTATACATAAATAAAGTAATAGAAAGATTTCAAACAGGAGTAGATCAAAAACAACAAATTACAGATACGTAGAGTTATAATTACGCAAACTCATCGCTTGTCTTAAAATTATATTAAAAACTAGATAACCTGGTGAACTTCGTATCACATGAGTTTTGCTATTACATTACTAAACTACCACAGTAATAAAGCAAAAAACAAAAACAAAAAAAAAAAGTTATTCAAATAGGTAGAGCAATTTTTTAGGATTTGCGAGACTAACGCAAGGCATTTGATTTTTATTAATACCGAGATATGTAAAAATGCAGTAAAAACTCCGGAAGTACAACAATTTCTATTCAACGTACTGAAATGTTTGCCTTTAGAAGATACTCTCGCCCTAGAACAAATTAGCGTCAGTCGTATAAACACGTGCAAACGATATTTTTCTAATGTTAATATTAAATCGAATCTCGAAGAGATGCCCAATAAATATTCTACAATGTCTATTTTTAAATGCGTGAGATGCTTTCTCCGATCTTGAATGAACGGAGAGCCGACCCTCCTCGTAATGTCTTTGCTTGTTACGGAATAGCTCACGGCACGAGCGAATAGCGAGAGCGTTTCAAATTACGGAAAGAAGTAGCTCTTCCATTAAACTTCTACTCCTACTTTGTTCAAGAATCGCCATCTGTTTAGGATTTCATCTATATATATAAAAATGAATTGCTGTTCGTTAGTCTCACTAAAACTCGAGAACGGCTGAACGGATTTATCTTATCTTAGTCTTGAAATGTTCGTGGAGGTCCAGGGAAGGTTTAAAAGGCGAGAAAAAATCGAATAATTTTAAAATAAAAAATTCTGATTTCAATTTTTTTTTGACAGTGTACGATTTAAGACGGAAAGGGGGGGGGGAATGTTGTATGGAATGTTCTTTGTTTTTAAAGTTATAGTGATGAAAAATGGATATCTGGGTAGTTCATTCAAAGGGGGGAAGTTGGGGGGGAGTTGGTAGAGTCGGTCGAGTCGGCAGAGTCGATAGAGTCAGTATAGTTGGTAGAGTTCGGGGAGTTGTGGGGGCGGGCAAAAAAAATTGTTTGGGATGATTTAAAGTGCTGAATTTTGGGAGCGGGCCGAATTTCTTCCGCACGCGGACGAAGTCGCGGGGGACCTCTAGTTTAAAATAAAACACTAAACAACACTTTCTTTCACAGTGTTTGTCATAGCTTTCATAAAAAATAGCAAAAAAAAATGTTTGTTCTGTGTCTGGGTGTAGTATGTATTTACAAAAAAAAGTAAATAAGTATTCTATCAGCTATCTAGTTTCCATATTACAAGCTTTGCTTAGTTTGAGGCCCTGTGTGAAAAATGTCCTCCGATATTTTTTTTTTTTTTTTTTAAAGTAACACAAAAATTCAATAATAAAATATTAGTTCAATATATTTTATAAATATAAAAACAATAATTGCAATTTCTTTCAATGTAAAATAACGATATTTTTTCGTATTGACGGTCATAATAAATATCGCTTGGAGATTGTAGCATGCACCGCGACATTAGCTTTTTGACACTGTCAGCTATATCCGAGCTGATTTGTTCGCAACAGCTGCGTGAGCGCACCTATTAACCGCTGATACATGTTTGTCAGTCGGCTATTAGTGTGAAAGAGATAAAATTTTGGATTCATCTATATAAGAGCGAGATCGATTCATTTCTCCAATTCACGACCAATATTTATTTGCTGCACCGTGACACTCGGGAAAAATTCTTGTACCAAAAACTTTGAATTCAAATACAAATGCGTTATCTCCGCTGGCAGGTCATTTTTCTTGATTCTATATAAAGAAAATATTGGTCAAGGAATGTAACATTGGTCGCTCAAAAGCGTTACTCGTGTAATCATTGTGAGTGGGTAATTATACGCAATGCAATAGTGCATTTCAAATTAATTAACTAATCTAATTGGGATTTCTCAAATATTATGATATCCATTACGACAATGTGCACAAGACATCTATGAGTTGTTTCCTGGTCAATTTAAGGGCTGTTATTCAAAGCCTTTTTAGTGTATTAAACCTGACACAAAGTACCTTAATGTGAGCAAAAACATGTCCTGGTCATTTCGCTTAATGAAGCGAACTGATCTGTGTGATCTAAGACCAAGGTATAAGAGTTTAATTAGAACGAACGAAGTTAGTCAAGTCCATTAAAAAATACGTTTGAAATTAAAGAAGAGTTCTTCATCAAAATGCATGATTTACAACAACTATTTAAACGAGTAATTTCATTCCCATTGCGAGCATTGTATTACAGTCCTTTAAGTTATTGGTGATACGATTCTAAGATTATACGTTTATGTTTAAAATTGGTCCATCAAACTTGACTTGTCAAGTCTAAACAATATTAAAGAAACCAAGATCTTTCACAGGATGGAGTAATACACAATCAAAATAATAAAGTGTCATTTAGTTCTAAGTGTAAATATAAACTGGGAGCCACGCATAGTCCGCCATGCCTGCGTACGGGCAAATTATAATGCAGTATGTATCATATTGTGATGCAGAAGAAACTAAAATCTAACTAAATCTTAATACCTAAGTACCCGAAAAAAAGTTATTTATGTGTCAATATTAATCATTGAATCCAACCATACTATTTTTTTTTTAATCTGACTGAAAGCTGTACGCTTGTACGCGCATCTTTATAAGATGATTTCAATTGACATACCGTCATTACAGCTGGAAGTAAGCCATATTCGTCCAGAGAAAGTACGGCCCACATCGAATCACCGTGACATCTATGACTTGCATAACTCATAATGTATCCAACATACCGGGTGTTAGTTTGAACACCGTTATCCTTCTAGGATATCATTGTACTCATCATTATGAACAACTTTTACTATGGGGCCAACCCTGAAATCACGAAAAAACAAAAACAGCTGTTCCATACATTGGACAAAATATTAGTTCAATATATTTTATAAATATAAAAACAATAATTGCAATTTCTTTCAATGTAAAATAACGATATTTTTTCGTATTGACGGTCATAATAACCCAACCCTGAAATCACGAAAAAACAAAAACAGCTGTTCCATACATTTTGTCCAAGATCGATGAACCTTTTTGTATGGATTTATGTTATTATTTATATCCATATATTTGGAATGGCCTCCTAACCAGAAAAGAAAACTATATAATTTAGGTTTGGTATGAATTTAGGCGAGACTATATACCTGATCCCCAAGCCGATCGCCGAGCCGCCTGCCAAACGTGGGGATTATGGCAAACTCCCCTATAATGGGGGAGGCCTTCATCCAGCAGTGTACATTTCTGGCTGTTGATAACAATGGCCTAATGGACCTGAGTATGTCTTAAAACCTGGGTAAGTCCTTAAACTGCAAACAGGCCCACCGGAGGACGGGCAGCAGCGTCTTCTTGGTTAACGGTGGTGAGCATTCTGCGATCCCCAAGCCGCCTGTCATGCGTGGGGATTATGGCAACACCCGTCTATTGGGAGGCTTTCGTCCAGCAGTGGACGTCTTATGGCTGACGACGATACTTTAAAAAGCGTAATATCTTAACGGTTACTAGTCTATTATTATTCTAGATGCTTTTTCAAGAGGCCAGGGTTGCTAAAGGGGAAAAATATCAGGTTCGATTATAACATAAATATTAACTGTATTGCCCACGCAACAGACTAAAATTGAGAAGAAAAACTGTTTTATCACTTTCATTAAGATTAACAATAATATATTCCTAATGATTAGAAAGAATATTCCATGGGTGTAGTATGTATTATAAGTATGTATTTACGAAAAAAAATGTATATAAGTATTCTATCAGCTATCTGGTTTCCATAATACAAGGTTTGCTTAGTATGGGGCTAGATGGCGCTGTGTGTAATAAATGTCCCCCAATATTTTTTTTAATTTAAAAGAATTTCTTACTGGAATATGTTTTTAAGAATTCAATTATTACTTTTGAACATAATAATACATATGATGTGAAAACTTGATGTTGGATGAAATTTCTTCTTTATATTTTATTAAATTAAAGATTTTTTTGTAACTATAAATATGCACACGCCAGCAATGGCAAGTTTTGGCAAAAGACACACAATATCATCCATCTACCATCATATATGTATTTACATATTATATCTAAAACTGATTAATAAATAAAAATGAATGTTACTACGAATCTCTTACGATCTTAAATCGTAGCAAAATCTTACTACGAATATTATTTTTAACTTATCAAATAAAACAAGTTTCGCTATGATAAAAGATACCAATTAGTAATGAAGTGATTAAATAAATAAACATTTTCGATCTGAATAAAAAATGTCTGGTAAAATCGAGATGTGACGAGACGACAGTGGCTCGCAGGGTGGGATTAAACGAAAATAGCACTGTAATTAATGGGCGTTTCCAAGCCACCAAACTCAGCACGAGGCGCATTACGAGAGTTCCATCTCTTATAATATTTATTAAAATCATCGAATATAATATTAAAATTTACTACAGCTAATTTTGTACGAAAATAAAAAAGTCATACTGACAAGCGGCAATGCTGTAACTCTTTTACGACGATTTCACCCGAGGTGTTTATTGGAACATCTTAATTTACACGGCGAATTGAAGACCAGTTTCAAACCTTGGTATGAATACATATTATACCGTGTTGTTACAGACAATCAGTAATAAATCAACCATGGTTAAAACAATTCTAAGGATCCCGAAGGTCGTATCGACAAATTTTGGGAAATAATTTGGAGGTACAAAGGAATAAAGGAATCCACGCACATACACTTACTGTAGTCGCTAGTCGAATTTAAGCTTGCGTTTGACCGCTAACTCGCCTGACTATAAGCGAAGCTGCAGTCTACTATGGAACACGCTTGCTTGTAGCCGGCATTCATTTATAACTGAAACTTGTAAACCTTGAGAGGTATGTCGGTGACTTTGATTCTTTGGCGAATATCCTATAGTTTCAGATTCAGATATTTATTTAGTTTAGTAATTTTAGTTCTTAGTTTTTAAATCCAAATAACTAGAAAAAATATGTCATCCAGGTAATAAAAATTGAAGTAGGTTTTTTTTTAAAAGAAGATATTAATTGGTTAAGTATCTAGACTAGGCCTTTGACCAAAGCTCATCTGATATTCGGTACAGTGGGTAGGTACACACAACACACGGCACACACAATGCACAACGGGCAATGGAGAGAGCTATGCTCGGAGTTTCTTTGCGCGATAAAATTCTGAACGAGGATATTCGCCAAAGAACCAGTCACCGACATAGCTCGCAGGGTTTGCAAGTTGAAGTGGCAATGGGCAGGCTACATCGCTCGAAGAACTGATAACCGATGGGGAAGAAAGGTTCTTGAGTGACGACCGCGAACCGGAAGAAGCAGCATAGGAAGGCCTCCCACTAGGTGGACCGACGACATTGTAAAAGTCGCGGGCAACCGGTAGATGCAAATGGCAGGTTGTCGTACAGTGTGGCGGTCTAAGGGGGAGGCCTTTATTCAGCATTGAACGTCTCTGGGCTGATGATGACGATGATGGCGGTATGATTACTTATTAAAGCTAAATATACTCGAGAGTAGATAGATAGTCCCCGTTATTCAAACGCCTTTTTAGATTAAGTACCCGAAGCAGTGGCCTGCCTACCAATAACTCTGCCCACCTATATTCACCTATATTCACTACTAGATGACCTTGTGAACTTCGTACCGCCTATTTTTTCCTAAATCTCCCCTGTATTCCAGTAGTGTGAGGTCAACAAAACAAAAAATATTCAATTCCGAGTGTTTACAAGAATAATGCACGGCAATTGATGGTTATTATTTATAGAAGATATTATTACATATTTTGTAAAGAAAAAATAATTGTTTTATAACAAGATGCCTTCAAGGCGACAGCGGATGGTGGGTGGAAGTGGAGCGAGGGTTGGCGCCGCAATATCAAATGACGCATGTGCTGCAGTGGAAAAAGCACACACATGCAGACAGACAAATGAAACCACGAAGTAAGTAAGTATATCACAGTTAACGTGCCGCCCGAATGCCTCTGACCAGCGACAATGATAAGATGAATGGACGGGAAATAAGCGCACGGATTTTGAAAACTTTATGTTGAGCGCCGGCTCTCCACTCGCTTCAGTCATACTCTGCCTTTGCGACATGCGAGACGTACGGTAAGACAATACAAACTTCAATACTTTAATACATGTACATGTGTTCTCTTTTTGTCATGCAGTAATTAGATTCGCTATCTCTATTTTCCGGCAAATGTAATATGCATACTTTTAGCTAGTTATGCTTGATTGTGTTGTCTTGTGAATTTTGGTCGATTTGCAAGCGCTGGGCCCGTCTATTCCATCATCACCGTCGCTGCCTCTGACATGACTTGACACTTTGGCAGTAGACATCCTACCTGCTGACCAGTTTGTACGAGTACCGTCAGGTAGAATACCAGATCTGCGCATTTATACTTTTGTAAACAGCACACAAAGCAACACATCTAGGGTCAATAGGCTCTCACACCTGAAACCGTCAGTGAAAAATATATTATTATAATATATTATACCCCGTATGAAACTTTTTCGGTAGAGTCATTTTCCAAGATACATACCGGCAAAACTACAGAGAATAATAAGCTTTTAAAAAACAACTGACTTCAACTTCGAATACCTGGATGTCATCTACATATTTTCTAGTAATTTTGAATTAAAAACCAAACTACTGAACCGATTTCGATAAAATGTATATGGGACCACCTCTAAACATTAAAGATATGACATGTAACCAATATAAATATAACCTCACAAAATTATTACGAAATAAGTGTTACTATAAAATTGACAACTTCCTAAAAGACAGAAAAATTTACATTCTATGTAAAATGCAATATTAGCATCCCATGTAAAATTTCATTTAATAATAAGAGTGTTAATTTAAAATTATTTAAATTAATTAAGTATTTGACATAAATAAAATAATTAGTAATAAATTTAACAATTAAAATACAATTTAATCTATATTGAATTGTATAACATGTATTGCATGCCCAAAAGGGTAGCTGTTGATACTTATCTTCCACTAATATAACAACTTGAAAATTTTAAACACAGCCTGGCAATAAAGCTTTTTGACTTTTAAAGTATTACCTACCAAACAAAAAAATAATCATTAAAATCAGTTCATAATTGGCGGAGTAATCGCGTAACATACATGCAACATTTTGAAGTCGGTTGAAATCATAATAAAGTAGAGAGCTGAATTACATTAAATTTAATATCAAAATGCCTCTAGCCTAATAGTTTCCTTAAAAACTAAAAAACATAGTAAACTTCAGATATTGGGAAAATTATGAAAGCAATGTACTGAATAATGATGAAAAGTATATCTTTACAAAAAGTGCAAGAATGTAAGTTACCATTTTAGACATAAATTAATAATGTAAGACATATGTACATATATTATATTGATTTCAATTTGTATTTTTTTATGTAACTTATTATAACGTGACTGACACTTTATAGTAAACGTTTGATGTGTATGATGTTACTTGATAAATGAACGATTATCATTTTTATTGTTACATACGTAACCTATACAGTATATGTACATTTACGCTGCAAAATATCATTCTTGGAGGACCTTACACCAGGTGCAAAAATAGTTGGGCCACTAGCGAACATGGTCCCGTCACAATGAATGCAGAGCTCGCTCTACAGAATCTGCTTAGAATGGTAGCTTGTAAATGAAAGCTGAAGATCGTGTACTCCTAGAAAAGCAGGGCCCAAATGCTATCCTATGCTCCTTTTGCGAAGGGCGGAGTTGCAACAACGTTACCTCTATAGCTCTAAACGAGGAGGATGAGGATATCGACAACCCAACACTACACGACGACCCGCCTCCACCTCCAGGAAACGTCGTCCTTCTTCCCCCTCCCTACCTCACTGATACATATTGGATAAGACCCGACCCTTCCAATAGGGCGAAGTTCTAAACTACTGCAGCGTTTGTGGTGTTTGTGTCGAAGGTTGTGTAAATGGTGTATTAAAGTTTTCTTTTTTTGTTTACCTTGTTTATTTTATGTTGACGTACATTTTTTAGTGTATGATTAATAATATTTTCCTAATAATTTTACAATTAATAAAATTTTTTCGCTAAATTTTACGTTTCGGTATAGCAGATTTACTTAGACGAATTTGAGAATTTACCGAATTTTATCGAAATATACCGATTTAAGTGTCAAATATAACGATCGTCAAGGTAGGTAGGAGTACCGTTCTTATTACCGTTATTTGACGTGTCGGTATAGCAGATTTTATTAGACGAATCTATAAATATAAAAGGCTCTGTCCTGACTGATTGACTGACTGACTGACTGGCTGACTGACTGACTGACTGGCTGACTGACTGACTGACTGACTGACTGACTGACTGACTGTATTCCGTATGCGGACGAAGTCGCATGCAACCTATAGTGTCAAATATACAATTTTAATGTCAAATAAAACTCGTCAAGAACGGTACTCGCGCTGCTGATTAGGTCTAAAGGCGTCATTTTGAATCGTAATTAAAGCTAATTCAATTGTCTACAAACTGAAAAAACCCTGCCGGGAATGAACCGGGTCAGATACGAGGTTTTTTATAGCAGACCAGGTCTGCCATTGGCGGAACCAAGTAGGATTTCACACATTTCCATTTATAGAATTCCTAAGTAAATGTATTATAAAACTCATTAAGTATATTGCCTATAAATTTTATGCATCATAGAAAACGAATATATAAAACAAAGTCGGGCAATTACACCATTTATAACTCGAGAACGGCTAGACTGATATTTATGATCTTTGATTTGTTGGATTTTTCTCCACCCCGAATAGCAGAATAACTATTTAAAAAATGGGAAAAATTTACAAAAAATAGTTATAGGCGGTATGAAAATTTTCCGGGTCAGCAAATTCTATAAAAGAACGGATTACATGAATTGCCGGTAACATAATACATACTTACTAAGTTTTTGTACATAATCAGCCTTTTCAACCGACTTCAAAAAACGAGTTCTCAATTCGACTGTATGTTTTTTTTTTCAATGTATGTTACGCGATTACTCCGCCAATTGAGAATATATTTTGATGATTCCTCTTTTTGTTTGTGATTTTGTGTAGGTCACACTTCAGAGGTGGTCCCATATAAATTTTATCTAAATCGGTCCAGTAGTTTGGTTTTTAAATAAAAATTACTAGAAAATATGAAGATGTCATCCAGGTAGTAGAAATTGAAGACTGTTGTATTTAAAAAAAAAGCGTATTATTCTATTCCACTACTGTACTCAGGCCTGGGGCCGTACCGTGAACCCTTCTTGCGAGACCGAATAGGCTCAGCTGCCGACGCTGCGTGATTGCTAACCATATTGCAGGGCGATAAAGTTCACAGACGCGCAGCGTCGGCAGCTAAGCCTATTCGGTCCCGGAATAATAGTTCATGGTAAGGCCCCTGCCCTCAAAGGGCAAATGGTAAATATCCAAATCGCTGGCACAGTTTCAGGCTTCTCCGGACATCAAGTTTCCTCACAATGATTTACTTCACCAAAAAGCCAATGGTATCAAAATCCGTACATAAACTCCAAAGAGCTCATTGGTAAGGGTCTGGGTTTAAACCCACGAGCTCAAGATTTCAAGTCGACCAATCTCCCGTCATCTCAAACTTGTTGCTTGCATATCTTTGTACAGCATACTAGTACTTGATAAATCATCTTAAACAAGAAATGGCTGGCTGTTTTTCTGGCAACTTAATTTAATTATAATTTATTACTATGTTTACAAGTAATTCGTTGCTTAATTTCGTACGAGGCGGCCGTAATTACTGATAATTTTAATTACTGCATTCATCGACACCTGAATCTCAGGACCTTATTGCACTTTTGTCAAGGGAATTTAATCAAGATAAAAAAAATGCAACAATGTGAATTAGCTCGTGAAATAGCTCCATTGTGCTTAGTACTCGACCGATTTAGCAATGTGCTTTATCAATATTCCTGATAAGCTGCTTTTAATCCTCACCGGGATAATTTGGTTCTTTACGTTCGCACTTTAAGATTGAAACTTGTTTGTGCCAGCTGGAGTATGAAAGTTGACGCTCGAGTAAAATATACACAAGTGAAAAAGTAGTTGAGGGCCACCCACGATCACTACACAGACCCCACTATGTACGTGAATTTTATTCCAGTCCAGTCAGCGTGGAGCGCAAATAACCAAACGGCTTTTTCAATATTTTAAGTTACCAAAAGGAGGTGAATTATATTTAACAAGAAACGCAAGTACAAAGTAAAATAAGTCCGTAAACTACAAAGTTACGTGGTGGACGTATCGCAGAACTGAAAAAACTACTCCCTAAGTATATTATTTTGCAAGTTCACAAATATGGCACTGCTACTGTTATGTGCAGGTGTGACGCTTACCATCAGACGAACGTCTAGCTCGTCTTGCATCATCATCAGCCCGGAGACGTCCACTGCTGAACGAAGGCCTCCCCCTTAGACCGCCACACTGTACGACAACCTGCCATTTGCATCCACCGGTTGCCCGCGACTTTTACAATGTCGTCGGTCCACCTAGTGGGAGGCCTTCTTACGCTGCGTCTTCCGTTTCGCGGTCGCCACTCTAGAACCTTTCTTCCCCATCGGTTGTCAGTTCTTCGAGCGATGTGGCCTGCCCATTGCCACTTCAACTTGCAAACCTTGCGAGCTATGTCGGTAACTTTGGTTCTTTGGCGAATATCTTCGTTCCGGATTCTATCGCGCAAAGTAACTCCGAGCATAGCTCTCTCCATTGCCATTGTCTTGCCACTAAATTGAACGAAAAATAATAATTACGTTTTATTAAATTAAGATGAACTAGCTGCGTCCCACGGTTTCACCCGCGTGATGATGAAACGATAATATATCTTTATTGACAATATATTAAATTTAATTAACAAATGTAAAGCAATATAATGATAAATTATGAATTATTAATGATTATGTACATACTAAATATTTTGCATGCCATGGTGCTAGAGCATGGCGATCTCAATGTTGTACTAGTTTATAGAATATCTCATTAAAACCCATGTCTCCGCAAATAAATATTTTAGTGAGTCAGTCAGGACTTTGAATTTTATATACATATATAGATTGAATGTGCCATTAATGAGGCCAGAAAGTACTAAAGACCTATACAAAATATCAAAATAAATACAACTTACATATCTAAATGAATAGTAACTTCAAGAAAAATAAAAACACTAAAAACTTAGATATAAAAACAATAAAGTAATTAAAACTCTGACTTCTAAACATAACTTAGTTCCGCGCAGAATAAGCTGAAATGTCGATTTCGTCACATTATTCGATTTGACACATTTTATTTACTATTACGCTTTATTTGATTGAGGTCGCATTGCGACACCGATACAGTACTCTTTAATGTCTCACACAATTATTAAAGTGGCTCTTAGCAGATAAAACATTTTTATTATCTTCATTTCTAAGTATATTGCTGGTATTTCCCAGACATTAAGACATTTCTAAGTTTAGTTATCTGGAAAATATAGCAGTACCATTTTAAGAATTATTATTGGTTCGTTCAAGCCATCATCCTTTATGTTGGTTTAGTTTTATTTTCAGTAAACTTATTCATAATAATAAATAGACTATTATATCGAGTGTTTTATACCATAACAGCAAAGCTCACAGTTTTTTTAAATTTAATCTTGAATAGTGGCAATGTACAAATAGAAATATTTTCCAAAATAGCTCTCAGTATGGAAAGCGAAGTACGAAGTACCCTATAGAGAGGGTTACGGAAGGTCGTCGTTCTAAATCTAATTAGAAAATAGCAGCGAGATCCCATAAAGAGGATTTTCAAAATAAACACTATTTTTAGAGTTCCGAAAGGTGTCCAACGAGACCCAAATATTAAGCCTACCCTTTCAGTCTTTCTCACTAACGCATATCTTTTGAACTCTAGTTGATACTCCTCACTAAAGCAACTACACAAGCTTACTCCATTAAGCAATTCTATTTATTGCAAGTGCCTCCTCGTTGATGCTAGAAACTTCTCATAATTATATCTCTGTGTTGTCATACATATACTTTGATTATTACACAGGATTATACAGGTATAATTATCATTGTACATATAGATATTTATGTTTTATATATTAGTTTATTATATTTTAATTATTATATTATATTATTACAGGTTTTTAGTTTTAGGTTCATTATTCTCATATAGTAGGTATTTTAGTCTAATGTTAACACATTTCAAATTGAATAAACGTTTATTATAAATATTGTAGGTATTTTAAGTACTAGTATGAATTTTTAATACTATGTATTTTTTCTATAACATAATTATTATTTTTTATGTTAGAATAATATTATGGTACATGTTTATGATTTCACACACTTTTCTTTTCTTGCACACCCCGTCTTCTATGCATTCTATAAATCCTGTCCATCCAAAGGTTGCCTGGAAGAGATTGCTTTTAGCAATAAGGCCACCACTTGTTCCAATATTTACGTTTATTAAATTATTTCTGTGTAATTCTTGGTGTGAACAATAAAGAGTTAATCAATGAATCAATCAATCACACGTGTTATAAGGCCGATCTTCTAAAAAATTTATCTATTGTGTTTCAATACTTGTTTAGACGCGTTTCCTATAGGAGTGGGTCTGTATTTAGTAATATTATGTTACCTGTGATATAACAGACTTTTTTGCATATCGCAATACATAATATATTGCGCTGGTCTGTGCCTGTATCCATATACACAATAAATATCTATGCTGTGAATCATAATAAATAAAAACGTTCAATTCGCATTATCTCTACTTTAAGGTAGAAAACATAAAAAATACTAACCAAATGCGAGCCGGATTCGCTTGGTTTCGTAGCAGAACCAAAGATATATTTTTTATTTGGTAATGATTATTGTTACATAATAAAAGAATTACTAAACCAAAACATTGGCTTTATTCAGCTTGAAAAGCACAATTAGAATAATGACAATACCTATCTGACATGTAAACAAATATACTGTTATAATAGCAAAGGAGACCTAATCTTTAAGCAAGGAGTTACACTACATTCACCCCTCCTTTTAGATTAAGTGGCGTCGTCATCACATACGTAATCACTGAGATATACGGGGGCACGTCTTTCACGCGAGGAACGGCGTGGTGCCGTAACTTCTTGCGGTGCAGGTGTAGTTGCAGGTTCGGCTGGTTCAGTAACCTGTCCCTCATTGATAGGCTCGTCGATAGCATCTTCAAAGTTATCTTCACTTTCATTTGGCAAAGGTGCCAAATGCCGATTAGATACAGTTGTTTCTGTCCCGTTACTAAGCCTTATGTGAGAGTAGAGCGGATTTGCCTCTATTAGTTCCGCTTCTTCCACTAGGGGGTCAAACTTGGAACTCCGCACATGCTTTTTTAATAATACTGGTCCTGGTGACAAAAGCCAGGAAGGCACTGATTCTCCAGTCGGAGAGCGTCGGGGATGATTGAACATCCGTTCATGTGGTGTCGTATTAGTGCTCGTGCACAATAGAGAACGAATGGAATGTAGTGCTAAAGGTAGAACTTGCTCCCATTGGGTAACTACCATGTCTTTTGCATGTAAGAAAAGTTGTATTGTCTTCCATAGCGTCCCGTTTAGTCGCTCGACTTGACCATTACATTGTGGATTATATGGCGTCGTTCTGCTGCATGCTATGCCCAAAGGAACTAAAAAATTTCTGAGCTCATTTGACATGAATGATGTACCTCTATCTGAATGAATAAATTGTGGAGAGCCGAACATCGTGAAAATTTCTTTTAAACATTTTATGACAGTATTTGTAGTCATGTCCTTACAAGGAAATGCGAAGGGAAATCTTGAATATTCATCGATAATAGTCAAAATATATTTATTTTGCGTATTCGTTGGTAGAGGTCCTTTGAAATCTATGTTCAAACGTTCAAAAGGCGCTATAGCCTTGATTAAATTGCCTTTTGTTGTTGCATAGCGAGGCTTGACTTCTGCACATATCCTACAATTATCAGTCATCAGTTTTATATCATTAGTTGAGTATGGAAGATTTTTCATTCGAATCCAGTGAGTCATTCTTACAATCCCTGGATGACCAAGTGCATTATGCAATTCGTGCAGTCTTTGAGGGTTTAGGTGCGCACATACGCGAGAAAGAGCATCTGCTACTGTATTTTCTCGACCAGGCCTGTATACAACATCGTATTTGTAGCAAGACAGTTCCAAACGCCATCTTTCGATTTTCTCGTTTTTGATTTTGCTTGTATGTTTCTGGCTAAGCATGAACGAAACTGATTGCTGATCAGTAATGAGAATGAAATGTCTGCCTAGGAAAAAATGACGCCATTTTCGTAGAGCCTCTACGATTGCAGCAGCTTCTTTTTCTATGGCAGGATGTCGGCGTTCCGGATCATTCAATGTCCGTGAGAAGAATGCCACAGGTCTTCCATTTTGTGACAGTGTAGCAGCCAGAGCATGATCTGAAGCATCTGTTTCGACTGTAAATGTGATATCTTCTAGAACTGACGTAAGGACTGCTTTTGCTATATCTGACTTTAGAGATTGGAAACATGTCATGGCCTTATTATTCATAGGAAATTCAGTTACAGCTATTAGTGGATGAACTTTCTCTGAAAAATTCTTTATCCATTTCGAGTAGTGTGCAAACATTCCTAGCGATCTTTTCAATGAAGGCGCATCAGTGGGTACGGGGAGCTTCATCAGTGGGGCTAGGCGATCCTCATCTGGCCTTACTGTGTTATTTTCAATAGTATATCCTAAAAGCTTTATCGATTCTTGTCCAAATACGCATTTGTCTTTATTTAATGTAAGTGTATATTTTTGTACGGATTTCATGAACTTTTCTAAGTTTTTATCATGATCCTCTCTATCTTTGCCACAGACAGTGACGTCATCAAGGTAGGCGTAGGTACCTGTTAAATTCTCTTTCGTAATGATATATTGTAAAGTTCTTTGGAAAGCAGCTACCCCATTAGTAACCCCAAATGGTATTCGTGTAAATTGGTACAGATTTCCACAAGCTTCAAAAGCCGTATATATTTTTTCGCTGGTGAGTATCGGGACCTGATGGTAAGCGCTTTTAAGATCTATTTGGCTGAAAATCTTATGTTTTGCCACCTTTGAAACGATTGATTCAATATTTGGTAGAGGATAAGCATCCAGTTGAGTAAATTTATTAATTGTGAATCCACCATCCGTTTGCGGTGTTGTCCTCCACCAGCAACTAAGACTTGTGCCCGCCACGGAGATATGCTGGGTTCTATGACACCATCTTTGAGGAGCTTATCGACTTCCTCTTTAATAAAAGCTTCATCAATAGCGCTGTATCGTCTTGACTTTATAGCGATCGGTTTGATTGCCGGTGATAAGTGATGGAATATGGATGCAGGTGGTACGCCGGCAGCCGAGAGCCGATGATGCCTCACATTTTATATCTTTATTCATCGTATCTTTTTTTATTGATTAATACAAGCTGAATAAATTGTTACATAATAAAAGAATTACTAAACCAAAACATTGGCTTTATTCAGCTTGAAAAGCACAATTAGAATAATGACAATACCTATCTGACATGTAAACAAATATACTGTTATAATAGCAAAGGAGACCTAATCTTTAAGCAAGGAGTTACACTACAATTATGTATATTACAGACTGTAGAAGTGTAAAGCTACGGAACCCTTAATGCACGAATCCGACGTGACGAGCACTTAACCGGTGCTTATATAATTTTATTGTGTGTTTTTATTTTATTGTAATATTTAAACTGGCTGACAAAAATCTAACACGTTTTTCACATAGTAATAATACATTTTTAATAGATATTTTGTCTGTTCCATTATTCTTGGCTAAAAAGGTAAATAATGTTGGTAGTTTTCTTCCATCAAATATACTGTGTACCGTTTCAAACATATTATTTTTCAATACTTATTGCTCGTAGTGCCCTTAGTAGGTTTTGTGTACATGCTGTAAAAGTAAGCTATCGCCCACGCTATAAGAAACCGTGCGATTTTACACAATCGTTTGTTTGTTTGTTTTTATTTTTAATTCATGTTCACCTTTGTCTCACTAAAATGAGGTTCGCCTACGCGCAAGGAGTTCGATACGACGATACTTCCATGGTGACGACTTATTGTGTATAAAAATTACAGATAAAATTGGTTGTATTATTATTGTATCATTATACCAGTTATTAAAATAATTGCAAATTATATTTATTTATATTAGTCTATTATTTAATTACATAAAATCATGAAGATCGTTTTTGTAAAGACTCCTTGCCAGATATTTTTTGGTCCATTCACTTAGGCGCGCATGCGCATACTGATTTGCTTTTCATGTAGTTATATATATATTACTTTAAGGCACTAATTATTAATTATTGTGAGAATGCTGAATAAGCTTTCTCTTTAAATATTTTATATGATTATTATTTTGGCGAGAAAATCTAATACAATAAGAATAAAAAAATTGGGGTAAAAGTATTTGCTCGGGATGATTTAAAGTGGTAAATATGGGGAGGAAAATAATTAGTAAGTAACCCAGCGGTATGGAAGATACGAGTATTTGGGAGCGGGCCGAATTTCTTCCGTACGCGGACGAAGTCGCGTGGGACCTCTAGTTTTACATAAGTATACCACAAACTTCCGAATGTATAATTTTTGATGAGTGTTAAAAATAAAATAAAAGCGAATCCATCAAAATAAGGTTGGTGGTCACTGCAGTCCGTTCAAAGGTCAATGTACGGACTTCTCCGGGGATTGGAAACACATTATAGACAAAAATGTGATACGGCGTAAATTATAAATTGTCATCACTCCAAAAAACCCTATTCTGCGTATTTTATGACTGACCAGAGCTCGGTCGCACAGGTACTGAGAAAACAGAAAATGAGTGGCAAACTTTTAAACAGTTATAGTTTCACAGTGTCCATCTGTATTATAACGAAACATTGCTTGGAGAAATTTCTTACTCGTATTTGTCAGCACAAGTACAAACACGCGTTAGAATTTTCTCCGAATCACCAAGGAAAATATCAAGATTTTGAGATAAAATAAATCGTCGAGCAAAGTTACTGGAAAAGTGGGTACGAAAATATAGTTAATTGTTTATACTAAGCTGCAAGGTTGTTATTTGACGCGAGTATCTGATAGTATTGAGTACTGAGCCCAGCGATGGATGGCACGCGACGCAAATATTTTTGCAGCCGAGTGGAACATACAACTTTTCATTCCTCCTTAGCGAGAACAAGATTAAAAAATAATAATAAACAATTTAAAGTTTTTGGCTTCGTGAAGTTAGAATTCCCATTTAACTTACTCTTTATTGTGCACAATAGAAACACACACACACCCCCCTACACACAAACACACAAAACTGAGTTGTGAATGTTTCGTTTTTAGTTAGATTAAATACTGGTTTAATTTTTTTTGTTACATTTTGTGTCTAGAGGTCTACTCTGAAAACATCGAAAAAAAGCAAAAGCAACCCTGGTGTGACATATCTTGGTTTAGAGCTTGCGCAAGATTATCTGACAACACTGACAATGCGTCTGTGAATTCGCCTGGATTTCTAAATTGTGAGTTTTAATGTTTTTAAATAAAGAATTTGGCCATGTAACCGACAAATAATTTAACGGAACAAAGCAACATTGATTACAGAGCTCAAATACAACGGTCATTCGACTTAGTCGCATTAAAAATGCAATACTTTTCACATTTGTCACAGCGCGAGCCGCTCAGGTTACAATGGAGTCATTCGGGATATTCGAGTCACCGCGTGCCGACTACCGAGCACCTGGTAATACGTCATTCGACGAACGCCTGATGCTGACCACGCTTATATATACGCCGATCGTGATGCCCGTAGTTATCTGCGTTTTATCGAAAAGCAAGCACTTTCTTTATCCAGCTTAAACCTGCTGAATTCGGTCTGCTCCAACATAAATATATATGGTTTGCATTTCAAGCGATAACTAATTGTATATAATATATACTTACATAACATATATGTTATATGAAAAAGTAAAAAACAGGAAATCCGTATTTTATGGGTTCTCATAATTAACACATAAGCAAGTCTATTTCTGCCACTTCAGCTGAAGTTTTTATTTTTTCTGATAAGCAAATTTTATCATATAGTTTATGACGCTCACGGTGACAATAGGCGAAAACATTACCCCTTGTTATTCGACGTGGGGCGATAAGTCCTGCTCTGATGTCCCGTTTGCAGTGTATACTGTATTGTATAGTGCATTCTCCGGTCTAGCGTCTACCCGAGCCAACCCAGCTTCGTGAAGTCCCGGAGCGAGGCGCGAGGCGGAGGTAGCTCTAGTGGGTTAAATGGAAGTGTGAATTATGATGAGAAGCAGCCAAACTGTTACGGTTACATGGATGAAGATAAAGATGCCTCGTGTAATTTAGTGGAGCCGGAAAGGTGGAGCTTCTTAATGGCTTCTAGTACCCCTTGAGATTGGGTTCATTTGACTGTTTTTGACCGTACTTTATTCTACCTGACAGCGTATATTTGCGCAGCGTAGTTTATTCAAATGTGTTGGCTTCTCCACATCTATTTTCTAGCACTATAAGAATCACTGTCTGACCTCCTGACTGACTGACAGACAACGCACAGCCTAACCGCTGGCCGGTCAGACTTTGAAATTTGGAGGGTGTATTTGTCTGGATGCATAGAGGTGTACTAACATTTGTTTTTGAAGTTATAGCGACGCAAATTTGTATTTTGGCAGTTAATTTGAGTTCAGTTAAGTTCTAAGAGGAGGAGGCCTTCGTTCAGCAGTGGACGTCTCCGGGCTGATGATGACAAGTTTAAAAAAGCTACAGTTAAACAAAGTAACAAAATTATCGGTACTTTGTCAACGTGGTCATTGGATTTCATCATATAATTTCGAATCGCACTTGAGATAGCTGAATCTTATTGACTATCTGTCGCCTGGTGAGCGGTGAACTTAAGTCAGGGCCATTCGATAAAGACAGCTATAAACCTATTTCATGAATTATTTATTTTTATCGTTGACTTGTTTCTGAAAGCGGACTATCAAACACCTAACCTATCAAAAAACTTTTTTATTTAACTAAATTGTATGCAAAAAGTAAATTAATAAGGGCGGCAGTATTTTTTTGTTAAGATATTTTTTATAATATGTATAATTAAGTAAGGTATCTATCATATGTTTTTTAAGTAACTCCTGTTGCCTGAAACAAACAATTATTATTATTTGATAAATTTCATTATTTGAACCGCTCGCTGGCGAAATAATCCACAGTAAGAGTCTTGATCAGCTGGGCCAGCCCGCCAGTGGACCCGCGGGTCCACTTGCCCACATAATTTATTTCTATATTTTTATTGGTTAACTGGACCCACAATCAAACTTAAAAAAACATCTATTGTTTAAAGTTACCATTGAATACAGTCGAGCACAAAATTGGTTAATCAAAATATAATAAAACACAATTCAATTAAAAGGGAGGAAAAGTTTCTGTTTGAAGACTTTTTACCAAGCTGTAAGTAAATCGTTTGATGTATTCTTAGGCAACATGCCCAAAATACTGGCCACAATCCCACGCTCAATTGCGAGGATACTTTAGTACCCAAAATTAGCCAGCATACACCAGCATAAAAAATATTCGAACGAATTATTACTATTATTATAGTTTAAAAAGATTGGATATAGTACTGATTGACACATTTTCATCCCTATTAAGAAAATAAATCGCCAAAGAACAAATTTGCCAGTTGAAGTGGCAATGGGCAGCCCACATCGCTAGAAGAACTGATAACAGATGGGGAAGAAAGGTTCTTTAGCGGCGACCACGAACCGGAAGACGCAGGAAGGCCTCCCACTAGGTGGACCGACTACATTGTGAAAGTCTCGGGCAACCGGTGGATGGTCTAAGGGGGAGGCCTTCGTTCAGCAGTGGACATCTCCGGGCTGATGATGATGATGATGATGATGAGAATAATCCCATAGTAGAGACGTATCAATAGCTAGCTTATAATAACTACATTAGTTTTCGTTATTATAGTATTTTTATTTGACTTTTATTTTCATGAGCACGTGAAGTCGGACATACGGATAGATATTTTAACGGATAAAGTTAATATACATAATTATGTACTCAAACAAAGGTTATTACTTAAATTTCTCAAGTTTACATTCACAAATTTTCTGGGTTACGATCAGTTGCTAAGAATGTTATTTTGATACTGAGTATTTCATAGATAAGTATGTAAGTAAGAATAAAGTTCAAACAAACAAGGTCAGTGATGTAACGACCGATGACGAAGGCGTAGCAGTTATCACAGTTCAGGGCGCAAGCACAAACGCACTGTACTTACCATCAATTTGTTGTGAAACCTATTATTTCAATAAATACGTCATAAAATACACTTGATGTTAAATGACGGTGAGGTCGAAAATGAAAACAAGAGCCCCGGGGGCCGTACCGTGAACCTCTTATAGCGGGACCGAATAGGTTCAGCTGCCGACACTGCACGACCGCGAATCTTATTGCGAGGTGATAAAATTCACAGTTGCGCAGCGTAGGCATCTGAGCGTATTCGGTCCCTGAATAAGCGTTCATGGTAGGGTTGTAATGGAAACTAACTCGCAATTGATGCTGCCAGAACACACCATTAGGGGTTCAGTGACAGATTTTCAACGTCAGGGTTGTAACTAATTATCGGAGTACGAGAAAATACCATAGCACCTTGCCATGGTACCTCAAAATGTTTTCCTTCACAGCTCATTGTTGGGAACGCGCGGCGTGGGCTCTGAACGTGCTAACAACATGAGCTATCATGACGCAGTATATTGTATACTAATCAAACGGCTTTGCTGCGGCAACCCTAGTATAAAATTACTCTTAAATTTTTCTAAAATCGTCGCTTTCGACTTTACCCTGCCCAGATGCTATCAATCAATTGCATATAGTTACGAGTATTTCTCATCACTTTTTGCTATCGATTAATTTCAATTTTCATCACTAAAACTTGAAGAACAAAGAACTTTCTATACAACATTCCACCCCACCGTATTATAACATTAGCATTATAATTTTTAGTCGTTATGCGTTTAATATATTATGCTATAGTCTATTATGCTAAGTTATTGTTCCGGTTACTGTTATGATGCGGAAAATATTTATGCGTATCCATTTATGCCGAATTTTTATTATTCTTCTGGTTAATATGCGATATTAAATTATGCTTAACTAAACTATGACATTGAATTTTAGGCGGAAAAATAGGGAACTTTTCCCCCCTCCTTAAATCGTCCCAGTCGTCAAAAAAATATCAAATTTTCGTGACTAAAAGAACAAAAACATAGGATTTTCATACTAACGACCCTTAGGGGTCGAATTTCGAAAAATCCTTTTTAGAAGACCCCTACGCATCGAGACGAATACACCCTCCAAATTTCAAGTCTGTACGACCTGCGGTTTGGGCTGTGCGTAGTATGTTAGTCAGTCAGTCAGGACAAAGCCTTTTATATATATAGAATATAATATAGATTGTATATTATCAAAAAACTGTCGAAGTAATCCGTTTTTCACCGTAGAGCATTCATTGTTTCATAAGTCGAATATTTTAGGAACATAATCCGCAGCGTGTTTTCACGATAATGGCATAAACGGGAACAATACCTTGCTCGTGCGAACTGGAGGTGGCGAGGCGAATGGCCACTTGCAGAATGGAAACCTTACACCTCTGGAGACGTACTATACCTTCAAACCACTCTTATTTTCTCTCGTCTCGGTCTGCATTTCATCTCTGAACGCCGTTTTTACAATTTTACTGTTGACATTTTTTACGACTTAAAGACGGATTTTGTTTTGCCATGATTTAACGAGTCGTATTAAGTTTAACACTCTCTCATAATTTATTTGACATTGACTTTGTTTTCTTGAATGGGGACGTGCAACACAGAACCGCAATCTGTTTGCTACCACACAATAAATAAGAGCACAGATTAGCGCCTTAAGATTACATGACCTAATGATAAAAGTTCAAGTCATCTGTGAACGTCATAAAGTATATAAATTACATATAGTTATGAAAAATAGCAACAGCGAACGTGCTTAGGCGATACTAGGGCATAGTGGAACATTAAACTTCATTATAGAAATTATGAATACGAAGAGATTTCACAAAAAATAATAAATTTTGATTTCATTGTAATGTCAATTACAATGAAAGTAAAATGGAATATCGTTTTGGGCAATATCGAAAAGGTAGTTTAATGCAAAGGTAGCTGGCGTTTATTAGGCCCAACGCATAAGCATTGCCATTCAAGGTAGCAATGCCGCCAGCATGCTGGGTACGCTGCAGACTGGTAGTGGGTTTGAGCATTTGGAATGCCTCTAGACTTTCATCGGTCTAGGTACAATCCTTTTGTTTTTGTTTGGTAGGCTGGCTAAGTAGTTTATGTAGTTAGTTAATAAATAAAGGCTTATGACCAATTTAAAAAAAAAATCTTCAATTATATTGCACCTACTTAATTTTCTGCTTGCTATAACTCTGCAGGTTTCTTCAGTGTGTTGTCCCTATTCTTCACATAAAGATAATAATATATTTATTTGCATTAAACATGAATATAAACATGCGTTTGATGGTATCTTGAACTTCATGAATTGCCTGAAGAGGCGTACAAATCAGAGATGCGCTGCTATCGTAATAGTTACGTAAAGATACATTATAAAATGAACTGAGCAAAACTATAATAATTATTGTTAAATAAAATAATTTAATTACCTACGGTATTATAATTTCTATATATAATCATTTAGAAAATATTTAATATTATAATAACATTTATCGACCAAAAATGCCTTTAGATATTTATTTTATTAATTTGAATTCAGATTTCTTAAACTTATAGGAATTTTACTATAAATGCAACTAACAGAGCCAATGCCAAATATGCTATTTCTGAATAATTGTATTTTAGCCTTATGTTTTACTTCTTTGTTATCTCTGCGGGTATTTCGAGGTTTTGTTGATAGTTTTGGAAACATATCAGGATTCGCTCGTACAAACAACAAAAGGTCAAGAATATTCAAAGACGGAAGTATTAGATTTTTGTGCTGTTCAAAATAAGGTTTACAACTATCTGCTGGTTCGAGTCTAACCATAAATCTGATAAATTTCTTCTGTGCAACTAAAATATGTCTTTTGTCAGTTGAGTTACCCCAGAAGATGACACTGGATCTCAATACTGATTCTACTTGACCATATTATGAGGTAACCGCACTGGTTACCGCATAATATGGTCTACCTCAAGATCTGTCTTACGAGTTGCTACAAATATTTATGTAGTGTGTAAGAAGAGCTGCTGAGTTTTTTATCGAGCTCATGGATTAAACGTGCGCTTTCAAATTCATACTTTGATCAATTGTTAATCCTAAAAACATCGTAGTCTCGGCATTATTTAGGGGTTTACTATTGTGAGTTATATTCACGTTAGTTGTATTAATTGGCCTGTGGGAATAGTGCATTAAATGTGTCTTACTTAAGTTGATTTTCAATTTTTTAATTTTTTTATTATTATTATCAAGCCAATGTATTATTGGATCATATGAATCATTAAAATCACAAATAAATATACGATATATTTTGCTTGCATGCTACTGTTATTGTGCTATTGTCAGCAAAAAGAGTTACCGGGTGCTTTTTTGCTTGTGGTAAGTCATTAATATATGAAATGAACGCTAATGGACCAACAACACTACCCTGACGCACACCAAATTTTGGGGTGCATTCTGGGATGTAAATATTTATTCTCTTTTGTTCTTGTGATTAATCCTTGATATCCCAGTTACATGCTTCCTATTACATAAATAAGATTTATACATATTGAGAATATATTACCCTTCAGACCATATTATGCATTCAATTTATTTAGTAAAATGTTATGATCTACATAATTAAAAGCCTGTCATATCACAAAAAAATGCACTGACAGGGTTATTTTTATCAACATTAACGTGCAAATAACCATATTAATACTTTTTATATGTATAAATATTTTTACTGTCTAAATACTTTTTATTGTTTACAAAACAGTAGTAATTTTTCGAAAAAGGAGTATTTTGTCTTATAAATGACTATTTCAAATATTTTTGCGAATACGGATATCAAACTTGGTTGGCCATAAGTATATAGTATTCCATAAGTTCACTATTTACTTTTAAAAGGTAAAGGATTAACTACCGAGATCTTTAAATCATCAGGATATATACTATTACTGATGCAAAGATTAATTATGTGACTCAGGTAAGGAAATACAGCAACAAATTTAATTACTTTAGTGTGAAAGCCGTCGTGACTGACAGTTTTTATTTTTGATGCTTTTAATAATTCTTAAGATATCACCAGATGGACTAGGGGTCATGAACATTGAGGTAGTGTTGTTCTCTAGAAGAGAAGTGATATTTTTGCCAGAGTTCAGAATTGGGTTATTTTATTTAAAAAAAAATTATTAAACGCATTGGCTATTTCTATAGGGTTTGTAATTGTTTTATTTTGTATTTTAATTTTGTCTAGTTGTATTCAATTTGGATCTATTTATAATTAGGTCATGTTGTTTTGCTTTTGTTTTGTGTTTTTTTTACGTTGTATGTCTTTTGTGCCCGCTGTGTAAGTCTAATAATCTTCTTGTACAACTTCGAGAATGTCGAATAGGCAGAATTATTTATATCTGTTAGAATACATTTTTAAAATAAATTCATTTTGTTTTATTTTATTTATACTCACAATATTCGTTTTGAAGGGAAAACACAGGTCATAGAAAAGCTTGAAATGCTCTTTTAAGATCACATAAGCATTGTTAGGATCATAAGTAGGTACTATAATATTTCATAAAATTATAAATTACCTAAACATGATTAAAATTTGATCAAGCTCTCAAATCTATAATCCCTTCCTCATTTGGTCACTGCCTTATGACTCAGTTGTTAGTATATCTGCCTGCAGACCTTTAGGGGAATTCTATCACTTACGTTTTACAGGGCTTTTTAAAGATAAGTGCAAAGTTTTTAATACATGTTTGAGAACTTAGTCTAGTAGGTTCTCTCAGGGCTAATAAAAATAAAATGTTTAGTAATAAACATTCTATATCTCTAGTAAGAGGATTATTTTAAAAAACGTTAATATTGAAGTCTCCAGTTATAACAATTTCACTATATCTCTTTCTAGATAATCTTTCACATTTGTTTTCAAATTATTCAATATTGTATTAAAATTTTGATAATTTGGGAGTATACAAATACAAATAACTGCTATAATATGACTAACTCTTCCCTAACATCTCTAACATTTTTTCATCTCAACATTAATCATTTCATTTTTCTTGATTATTTCTTTATCCTAAGCGTCAGTAGGAGGTAAGATGCCTAAAAAGACACGAAAATCTACCAATTTTAGCATTCACCATATCAGATATCATCCCTGTAACAAAACTGCTGAAAAACGGCAAAGCTGCAGGACTTGACGATATCACTGTAGACCAAATTAAACATCTTGGGCCAGTGACTGTATCTTGGCTACTAGCTACTTTCAATACATGCCTTGAAAGTGCCTACCTTCCTAAAATCTTGCGGTAAGCAAAAGTGATAGCATTACTCATACCAGGGAAATACTAACAGGCCCTAAAAACGACTTGGAAAATCCTACATAGGTCAAACCATTCATTTTGTCTAACAAATTGAAGACGGTTTTTAAGTGTAGTAGACAAAATAACTGGAGTATTCTTGGTGGGTCTATCAGCTGCGTACGACACTGTTAAAATTAAACGGCTCTTGTCAAAAATTTCTTTGATTTCTGACGACCTGTTTCCTATGGGTCCTGGGCGAAATGTTACGTTACAGGCGCTTTCAAGTTTATCTCGGTTCCAATAAAAGTAGATGGCGCACCCAAAAAAACGGCCTACTACAGGGAAGTATCCTAGCACCTGTTTTGTTTAACATAAACACAACCGATCAATTGGTTTGTGGCAGCCAAAACATCCAAGCAAAAAAAATCATGTACGCTTACGATCTAGCAGTAGTCGTCCAAACCTCTACCTTTGAATTTTGAATATGTGGAAGAAAAACTAAGTAGTACACTGAATGAGCTTAGCTCATACTATGACCAAAACGCGAACAGACCTAACCCATCTGATCGCCACCCATCATTATAAATAAATTGGGCTCAATACTGTATAATAAAATAAATCAACATATTAACATCACAGCCACAACAAAGTTTTAATGTAATGGATTAACTTTAAAGTTTATTTTTCCTTACTACTCGTACTACGAAGATACAGAAAATATGATACGAGCTTAAGAAATACTATAAAGAAATCTAAATTTAAAAAAAATATATAAATAGAAGGAACAAAAAGATATTGCTATACTGGATCTTGGAAGGAACAGGAGTCACGAGACATACTTACACTAAATGACACATGAGCACACGCACATATAATACTCACATACCAACTCAACCTACACTCACGAACATGCAAATAGGTACATATTACATAACGTTAATAAACGAACATACTAAATATTAGCTAAAAGATGTGTAATAACTATGCTATAATGTGCATTGTGCAATAATAAATAAATAAATAATTGTTAAGAAATTAAGATATGTTAGGAAAGTAAGAATAGACATTCTAAACTTAGAATGGAGAATTAAGAATAGAACTCGGTTACTCTCACTATGGTAAAGTATAATAAATGGCCAAATGGCCATCCTTGATGAATTACTGTACTCTGCTATACAGGCTCCGACGAGACCTAGTGGGGAAGACAGCGATCCTATAGGTATCAAACCAATTAAGATAAGAAAAAAAACTTTATTGTTTTATTTGTACTAACGTACTTTGTAATAAATAAATAATTATATTATTGTTATTTATTATCTAAAACTCAGTGCTTCCACTTGCTTAATCGCCAAGCAAGCTGAACATCATTATGGCGAGGAATCATCGTGTTACTCTGCGACACACCCGAACCTGACCGGACCTGGATCGAACCTTAACTTACAAGGAAATGACAAAAATGAAAGTTGAATCCCGTAAAAATTTAGTGAGACGCCAGACAACAACCTGAGCCCTCCACATGTGATAGGTGAAAACAATATTATTTAATATGTATCAAGTTTCATTACTGTAGCATTAAGAATTACGAAGTTTCATCGCTTAAGTTTTGTGAAAATCTCAACCTAAGCACCATAAATTATACTACTTTCGAAAATTAATTATTAAAGTAACCACTTTTATTTTCTTTTAGACGTTCTTTTTTTTTCTTTTCTAAAATGCATAACGAAGTTCTAATAACTCTTGCTGGAAGGTAAAACTCCGCTTTACATTTGTTAATTAAATGATACAAAATCTCTCAATAGAAATTCATCGCGTGCCACTTGATACCAGAAATGCACTAAATTAAACAACATAGTCGGCTTTGGTTCCAAGCATTGTCATATCAAATCTGAGACAAACATACTCCAATCGACATCTATCACGAATATATTGAAACCACGAATATATTGAATCACATCTCGTCGTCAGCCATAAGACGTCCATTGCAGGACGAAGGCCTCTCAATAGAGGGGTGTTGCCATAATTCCCACGCTTGGCAGGCGGCTTGGGGATGGGGGAATAACATCTATTACTTCCAAAACAACTGGATTAGCAAACAAATATCTTCTCTGAACAGTTGTATGGATCTCTCATGCGGAGTAAAAATATCAAAGAACTCTACAAATTAAGGTTGAATCAACGATTGTGATAACTCGCTGATTCAACCTTTATTTGTGACTACACAAGAGAAAGCAGACGCCATAAGATTTTTCTGCAGTCTACTTCGTCACAAACCAACAGTCGAGTCGCTGACAATTGAACAGGTTGCATGAGGATATGGTCCAATCGAAATTCAACAAAACAATCTGGATCTGGATAAGAAAGGAGAATATAGTCTTAGAAGACAAATACTAATTTTCAATACTGTGCGATATATAGGCACATCAGCATATTCTGCAGAAAAATCATTCATCAAATAAATAAATTTCGCTTCTAAGAAACGAATTGGTCGAACTCGACAAGATCAACCCGCTAGCTCCGCAAAAAGATAACGACAGTTATCATATTTCAATTGCAGTGCCTTACATGGCCTACAACGTGAAAACATATCGCATCCTTGATGTCTGAAAATGACTTACATGCAATAAACATTATGTCAATGAGGAGTTTTCTGACAGCTGACAGAACGTAGTTCTACAGCCATAGGATAGACGGCGCTGGCGAAAAATAACTCACTCTTTTTCGCATTTTTCTTGTGAAAAAGTAATTCACTCACCTTCACTGCTTCACTTTACAAGTTACAAGTTTACAGTTCGCGTTCGTTTCGCGTTGGTTAAGTGCCTTTCCAACTTTTCTTGTATCATTTTGTTGAAATTCTGATAAATTGTTATTGTTACGTTACGTTATTGTTATTATTTTTTGTTGATAGTTATTGTTATTTTTATTGATAGTAATTAATTAATTAAATGACAAGGCACACTTCTAAAAAGTAAGTTCGTATAGGCTGAGTGGCTAGCCCTACATAATACTTACTAATTTACGTGGAATAACGAAAGCTTAAGAAATACTATGGGCAAGTACTTTGTTAGCTAACAATAACCACAAAAAACGCATGAGAGACCTGATAAAAATTAAATAAGGTTGATTTTTAGTTTTTGACTATTTTAAATTAATTCAATTAAATTTATTGCGTATATGGGGTATAAAAGTATAGGTGGAACAAAAAAAAATTAATGGCCGCCATATTTGCCTACCTATACCTTTGGGCATGCAAAATACAACATTTAAAAATATTGTGATAAGTTAGACTTTGCTTCATTTGCTTCGTTCAAAATCTTCACGACCACAGACTAGATCGAGAAATTGTTCAGGGACATGTCTCTTCCTCGCAATCTAACGGAATTTTATTTTTATTGGTTGTCCGAGAATCGGTTTCTAGACAAGTCTTTTAATTACCTAAAAATAATACAATCAATATTTGTCGATTTAACATTCTGCTCGACAATTGGACTCGGGTTGTTTACTTTTACCATTATTTCATAAACGTACGGGACTTACAATCCCACTCACTCTCAGTAGGGGCCTACTATGAACATCCGATAAAATATGTGTATCTATCGACACTTTGCCCTTCATTAAGTAGGCCGCCTTGAGACAGTTAACGATGTATAATAAATGCAACCTATTAGCGATAGCTACATGACCTAAATGCGATGGCTCAAGCTGTGGGAGATAACTTGTGCTGCATGACTGATGCATCAAGGGAAAAGTACCGAGTATGTGATTACATACAAATACATAATCATTCCAATGCTGGACACACCTTCCCCTTCACTTTCCACCCCTTCACCACCCTTCCACCCTTTCTTTCTTCCTTTCACCTTTTTGCTGGAGGTCTCACCTCGACGGACGATCGGGCACATGCTGGCCCGGTGTGGATTGGTGGATGGTATTTGTTGCTTTATAATTAAAAGGCCGATTAATTTAATAAGTTTATTTCTTGAACAGAGTGCAGTGAAGTTCTCCGAGTCTAAGGGAACAACTCGGCGTTTGTATGAAGGTTTGTATGCGTATTTGTTCCACGATAACTTGAGAACCGTTGATTACACCTTTATGACATTTTGTAAGCAAGTAGTAAGAGCAAATACAATTATCAAGTACTAATATGAGCCAAATTGGTCAAGGTGTTTGGAAGATAACGGTCGAGAGATCACAGTTCGCTGCGAGCTACTGGTTATAAAAGTAATATAATAGTATCAAATAAGCAAATTACATGCAACATTAGAGTGACAAATAAGTTCTCAACCCGGAGAGATGTGTGCTTATGTTTAAAAGTAAAAATAAGTGATTTCCCTTAAAAATACAGATAACTGCATTCATGGAACATTTCCATGGATGCAGAAAATCATCTAAATATATATCCACGTAGCCAGTAAAATTGGGAAGATAGGTATTGTTCGTACGAATCAAATGCGTGACTCACCGTTGGATGGAGGTGTTGATGCGAATACAGCTGCATTCTGCGCGAGTCCAAGGAGTACGAAGATGGCAGCTCGTTCATCTCGAAGGCCCGCGTATGAGCTGCGTTTAACCGCGCGACGTCATCGATACCCCCATCGAGGCCTGCCCCATCGGAGCTGCGGGCCACTGTCCACAACAACATACACATTACCACAGGTCTAGTCTATTGATTTCAATTAAAAACTTAATGTTCATCAGGATAGGTTAATTTAGCTTCTTAATGAATAATCATGAAAACATAAAATCTGAAGTGGTGGTAAGAATATTTCCTATCGTCGTTATTTCTATGTAACACTGTTTTATAATAACGTGTTCATAGCACGAGATTTCACGAGAAAAATTAACGTGGAGGCGTCCTTTTTGAAACATTCAGAAGCTCTTCTTTGTCGAAAATAGTTTTTTATCATAAGTAAACATACACAATATTTTTTTATTAAAATACTTTGTTCGAGAAGGCAATTGGAAGCGTGGATCGGTGGACAAGAGGAACCGAAAATAACTAACTGCCTGAAGCCCAGGTGATTACATTTTCAGGTTATTTTTGGCAATATTTATCGCAAGCAAAGTTTGAGCTTAAGACATGACAAATACAAATACAAATTTGCTTTTATTTACGGCTTGATTAGAATGTAACAAAATATTTATAATACGGAAAATTGCGGCGTTTACGTTGTCGGTAATGTTTTAAGCTTTCATCACCAGAACTGCAGCGCGAGTACCGTTCTTGAAGATCGTTATATTTGACATTTAAATCGGTATAATTCGATAAAATTCGGTATATTGTTAAATTCGTCTAAGTAAATCTGTTATACCGACTCGTCAAATTTTGCGACATAGAACGGTACTCGCGCTGCTGTTTCGTATTAATTGACCGAGCGACGCGAGCTCTACTTAGACATATCGGTATTTGTGTATCTGCAGCACGAGTACCGTTCTATATGTCGCTAATTTGACGAGTCGGTGGTATAGCAATTTTCATTGACGAATTTGAGAATATTGAATATATTTATATATATCTATATTTTTATTTATTTATTATATTTTTTTATTTTATTTATATATTTTTTATTTTATTTATATTTTTTTATTGAATTTTACCGATTTAAATGTCAAATTTATCGATCGTTAGGAACGGTACTCGCGGTGCTGTTCTACAACAACTTGCGAACCGTTGGTCCGATGATCGAACATTGTAGGACAAATATGTAGATAGGTACGTAAATTTTTTAGCAATATGCGTTTATTTTCAGTTGATTGTGTTTATTATTTCGATATTGAGTGGTTAAGAAGATTCACAGACACCTTTTCATATAATAAGCTAAATATTCTTTCTCTCTGTATTTATTCCCCTTTTTATCACAATTACTGTATGCATTTTTTTGATATTTATTGTCATCGGATTTATCGGTTTATAGTACTTGTTTTGGTGCGTTAAGGATACAATTGCCCATCAAACCAGTGTAGTCTTAAACGTTCATTAACCAACTTTTCTAAGAGAACAGTAACAGTACCAGTATAGTATATGAATATGAAAGTATATATCAATAGCTCATTGATATTGATTTATTATCTAGAAGATTAGAATGTAATGTAATGAGATTATGTCTCTCTGTTCGGGAACTCCTGGTAGTGACCAGGTCTACTCCAGCTAAAGTTTTATTCCAACAATATATCAATATATCACGGTAAATATCCCGTAAGCAATCATGGAACTGCGTAATGAACAACTGTGATAGTTTAAAACAGTGTAATAGGCAGTGGAGTTTAGTTTCATTTAATTTAAATACTGTTTTACATCATCACGGTCATTACAGTTATATAAATAGTTACGAGATATTTACATTGCGCATACATAATTGCGGTAAATATCCCGTGAATAGTCATTTTAATTTAGTTATCAAAAGCAGTTTTAGTAAGAGTAATAAAAGCTTGTTTGTAAGAAATACATTTATTTTTTTCAAATATTAGAATTATATAATATAATAATATATTTAATAATTAAAATAAGAATAATTATGTAGGTTTATAACGAAAATAATTGCAAAAAAATTAAAAAACCTGACTGCTATGCCGAAAAGGGATTATTTTCAACAAAATTATACCAGTGTCACTCGGGATGATGTAAGGATTCTAACCAAATCTTTTGAGGCATTTAAAAGTTATGGTGGAATAAAGAAACATACATACATACATTTCCATAAATCCAGAAAACATTACACTCCTTTTCTGGGCAGTCGTGTAGTTAAAAGATACCAGCTATTGATTTAACTAACTAACTCAGTCTAATCACAAGAAGCCAAAATATTATGATTAAAAAAAAGTATTATTATTATTGATTATACAAATTATTATTATTATAATAATTATTTAATTTTATTCACGGGTCTAGCCCGGACCTTTGAGAGGCATTGGTGGGGCCGAAACCAACACCAAGAGGCCCTGTTGAGTACAAAATACAATTACTATAGAATGTGTATAAAATGGATAATTATTATATATATATATATAATTATTATAATAATTATTATGTAGGTTTGTATTGTTATATTGTTAATTATTATTATTATAATAATAATAATAAACCTGCATAATTATACGCTAGCCGCATATTCCGACTTTAGTTTTAGTCAAGACTTCATGATTTTATTTTATAACTAGTAGGTACACATTTATGGAAAATTGTTTTTGTCCTTTATCCGAGAATAATCAGAGTTGAAAATTGCAATAAGAGTTGAAAATTAAATTGGATGTCATTAAATTATTTTATTAATCTCTACATTCTGCAGTTAAGTACTATACCTTCTTGTCATGTTTGAATTAAGCTGAATCTTTAACGTAAAATTTTAGAGTAATGTTCAATCGTATTTTTTCCGTAATTTATTGTTTAATTTTATTGATACTAACTAAAGGGACATTCGTTTTCAAAAATCTTTAGTATCCATTGAACTCATTAAAAAAATGGTAAGTCTTCGTTTATTGGTAACTCACGTTAATTAAACTGTATGTCATATTTCCAAACGATGACGACATTTATTTAGCTAACAAAAGTACGTAATAATTAATTTGTAGTCAATTAATTTTAATTGCAGCTCCAAGATTTAAGGATTCATAAAATAATATAATGGCATAAATTCAATGCCAAAACGTTAACTTACGGTGAGTTACCTACGTATAGAGAATAGGTACGAACTTAAAAAAGGAAGATCTTTTGCTCAAGTTATTAAACAAATTTAAATTAAAATATTACTTACCCACTTTTTTAAAAACAAGGTACTCCTCCACTGCCGTTTTGTCGACGGAAAGTTACCGTAAAATACAACTAAACTATGAACATCTTCAATATCACCAAGAAAGTTTGAAAAGTTTAGTCATTAATCACTTTTCAGTTTAGTTTTTTTTAAGCCGGCACTTAATTGTATTGAATATTTTTTAAGTGTAAATATTATTGTTTTAATAATTATAGAATAGCGCGTGACGAAAGCGGGCGGGCGCGTTTTCTTGTTTGCGCGGTGTAAGCTTCGCGTGCGAGTGACGCGCGATGTTTCTCCGGCCTAGCTGGGAACTGAGTCCGGAGCCGAGTCGCTCGGCTCTCGCCCTCTACGCGACACACTGTTGAAGCTTCGCGCCCACATCGCCTACTCCATTATTTGCACACATTTACAGATGTCAAACTCAAAAACTGCACATTAAAACACTTTTTATAAAACTCAGCTGTCTCGAATTCTAGAACACGCTCGCTATTAGGTTTCTTAGGTTCGTAGTAGCCGCATTGCTGACCTATTGTCGGTTGACCTACCTCACGTTGACACTCTAATTGTAGCAAAATTCTTTTTTGTTTTAAATCTTTGAAAATTTTAATCTTTGCAATAACAAATGATTGCGAGTGGGGCAAGACGCGGTCTTATTGGCGGAGCGTTGACGCTCGAAGCCAATAGCGTGGGAAGGAGGAGCCGCTAACCGACCGCTTCAAACTTCGGCGAGACAAGTCGCCTCGCCGGCCTCCCTAATTTTCATCTTTTTACCTAAGAACACTACGAAAATAGGCTTCGAAGCTCAAGTCCGGTGCCGCCTTACTGCACTTTGACGCATGCTCTATATTTGGCTCACTACTAGCTCGTTACTCGAGTACATCCTTCAATATTAGTATGCCGTCGGCCGCCTGATGATCGATTTTTATATTTTGAAAGCCTTAGTTGCTATTACAAGTAATTTTTTCTATCCATACTTTACCTAGCTGAAATTACAAATAATAATAAATACAAGTACAGTGCTTTGTGATGTAAGTTGAACTTTCTGAGCACTATTAAAATAGCGTTACATAGATAATATTCGAACAAGGAAAGCAGTATTTTTCGTTTATTACAAAACGAAGCAAACCGATGCAAAGAAGCATTTGAATCTTGTTTTTTTCATCATCATCAACGTCAGCCTTTCCGCGTCCACTGCTAAACAAAGGCCTCCTCCTTAGCCCGCTACAGTTAGTAGACCTGCCATTTGCCCTCGACTTTCACAATGTTGTCGGAGGCCTACCTACGCAGCGTTAATCTTATTTTTTAACACGTTTATAATATGCTCACGTTTCTATTCACTTGTACTTACCTAAGTAATAAAATCTTGTAAACTTGTTTTAACCTACTTCTAATTGTCATATCGATTTGATATTTTGCAGGTACTTCCGATGACAATACCATTCAATTTGATACCATCGAGCTAATCTGGCGAAGGATCCGCCAGGAACTGCATGTTTAAACTCCACAACGGGTAATAGTAGACCCATCGAGTTTTGGCTCATTTGATTTGTTTTAATGGGACCGTTACATTATACTGGACCTGGGTAGGTATATCCTAAAACTGCATCCAGAACCACTGGAAAAGAAACAGTAGCGTCTTGCGTTCAACGGCGGTTTATAGGTACGTCAAGCATATTCGCTTTGGCGGACAAGTGGTGGAGAAGTGATGGTTAAAGAAGAACAGGGCAAGTATGACATTCTCAATTAACTTAGTGCACGTCCGTAATAGGTACCTTTACTTTAAAAGGTCATATACCTTTCCAGTGAGAGCTCAATCGCCGGTTTTCTCGGTGAGTAGTCAGCGTATATTAGCGATCAATAGAACATACTCGTATACGCAAAGAACAAAGCGTCGTAGTTAGTACTGGACACATCCTGGGAAGCTAAATTTCGAAGAGATATATCCTTATTATTAAGATCTTTGGTGGCATATTCCAGTGATCTTGTGATATAACTTACTTTCGTTTAGTCGAATAATTGTCGCCTAGCTCTTAGTAATGAATTTTGGTAGTATAATTTCAGAAGCATGTCAAATAAGTAGGCTGATCACCGACAATATTTGCTTACATAGTGAAATTGGAGCAAGCATAGCTTGACGATATAATAGGTATGTACTTTAAAAAAAAGGAACAACCGACTTCAATTTTGATTAACCTGGGTGACATCTTTATTCAGTTATTTTGATTTAAAAACCAAACTACTGAACCGATTTAGATAAAATGTAAGTATATGGGACCACCTCTGAAGTAAGACCAAACAAACAAAAAAAGAATCATTAAAATAATTCATAATTAGCGGAGTAACCGCGTAAGAAACACAAATAAACCATCGAATTCAGAACCTCATTTAAGAAGTCAGTTCAAAATTAAAATTAAGTCTACTTAATTGATCTTTGACGTTATCGTTGACTGCGTTAATGTTATGATTCATCATTATTGACAGCTTATTTATCCCACTGCAGGGCGTGAGCCTATCCTCTCTCTTTCGTCTATCTTCCCTGTTAAGTGCCAATCTTCCCTGTTTAGCGGCAATCTTGTCCAGGTTCTTCCACAGAACTATCGTATGTCGTCCCGCCAGCAGTGGATTGGTCTACTCACGTGGCCACCATTCTGTCAAAGACATACTCCACCTGCCATTACCGCATCTTGCCAAGTGTCCCGCCCAACGCCACTTGAGTTTAGCTATACGGTTATTAACTGACGTAATTTAATTTGATAACGAATACAATGTACTTGCAACTCTCTTTGGTTATACCCGCTATCCCTTAAGAACAACTGATGATAAACTACAACTTTTCTAGTTTTTTTTCGATTCGATGTTTGGAAAATCCGGGCACAACCACGGGACGCAGCTTAATAATAATAAATAACGCAGCTTAATTATATTAATATAATATATTTTTGTAGTGGTATGACCACTGCAGAGTCCGCCTGGGGAAATACCACACCTTTGCCAGTTATTCAACCGCCAAACAGTAGTGTGCAAGCATTACTGTGTTCCGGTTTGAAGGACAATGTTTCCAGATAAATTACTGGGTATGAAAAGATTTAACATCTAATATCTCAGGGTAAGGAGCGCAGTGCAGTGCGGCGCAGGATTGTGTTCGCAAGTTCACAATTCTGGCACTGCTAGTGTTAGTGGCAGGCGTGACGCTTACCACCAGGCGAACGTCTTGCTTGTCTCGTCTATTAAATGTATTTAAAAAAAAGATGTATATATATATAACCCAATATACTAATATTACATAACTAGCTGTACCTGCGGCTTCGCTCGCGTGGACCAAATAGTTTTATGCGCATGACCTTATTTTACTTTAAATAACAAAGTAACGTTTAAGAGGGCTTAAATTCGGTTGTTCATTTTATAACGATATCTTCGTGCATAATAACATTGTTGTATCTCAAACCATCTTACACTTGCGCCTCTCTAAAGATAGATACTTTAATTATGAAGGAATGCAGTCTTATATTATATTTTCTAGATAATCAGTATTCTAGGTCGGGTAGATGGGATATTTGTGTTGGTTCCGTGGCGACAAATGGCTCGCGCACGAACCAAGAGGTATCACGATTTGCAATTCATCAATGTGACCGCAGAGCCTAATAAGCCAAGTAGCCAATTCGGGACCGCTGAACTTCAAATCGTGAGGTCACGAGTTCAAAACCCGGGCCCGTACTAAATTATCTCTTTGGCGTTAATATATTGTGTGAATCCACTAACCCAACTGGGCCAGCGCAGCATTGCAGTGCAGCTGAGCTGGCTTATTCGCCTTTCGAGTATAGACCTAAGTCCAGCAAAGGACACCAAACCACAATAAGATTTTTATTCCTAAAAAAACGACTTTCTCCAATTAAATATTTAACAGCAATTAGGAAAACTCTTGCGCGCTCTGACTCTGCCTTCTTTGGGTCCTCATATTAACCGTGAGATTGCATCTAATTGCAATAACGGGCAACGACTTTTTGACTGTTTAGGCAGGCATTTATTCCATCACTTCTTCTGCCTTGTGATGCAATAGGTAGTACGATCATTATCATCATCGTAGCCCGTAGACATCCACTGGTGAACACAAAGACCTCCCCCTTAGTCCGCCACTCTGTATTACAACCTGCCATTTGCATCCACCGGTTGCCTGCGACTACCATCATCATCATCATCATCATCAGCCCGTATACATCCACAGGTGAACGAAGGCTTCCCCCTTAGACCGCCACTCTGTATAACAACCTGCCATTTGCATCCACCGGTTGCCCGCGACTACCATCATCATCAGCCCTTAGACATGCACTGGTGAACGAAGGCCTCCCTCTTAGACCGCCACTCTGTACGACAACCTGCCATTTGCATCCACCGGTTGCCCGCGACTACCATCATCATCATCATCAGCCCGTAGATATCCACTGGTGAATGAAGGCCTCCCCCTTAGACCGCCACTCTGTACGACAACCTGCCATTTGCATCCACCGGTTGTCCACGACTTTTACAATTTCGTCGGTCCATCTATAAGGAGGCCTAGCCACTGTGCTGTGTGGTGTAAAGTAGCTTATGACAACACAGTTTTTTTTTAGAAAATCCCATGTCAATCCATTCATCAACCTTACTCGCAAACTCTCAAGATAAACAATCACCAGTATAAGCTGATCCTCGGACCTTAGGCGCTCGGTATGTTCGGGGGTTCAAGTTATAGTGGACTTCTATATATTTTCATAAATTGCGTCATTACTTCTATATTCCTGGGCCGATTTTGATAAAACATAGCCTATTTGAAGCGCCGGACTTCATATATCATATTTCAAGAAACTGAATTCAAATTCGTGCCGTAGTTTCTGAGTTTAACCCGGACAGACAGACAGACAGACAGACAATTATTTTAAAAACTGTTTTTTTGGGTTCTGTTGCTCTCATACACTCCTAAAACAAATGATTTTTAAATATATCTTCAATGTACAGTAATCGCCTCGTTACAGTTTTATTATATGTATAGATTATAATAAGTCAAACAAATCGATTCCAAGGCTGCACAAAAGGTTTTAAGAAGGCCAAAGATGAACGAATTATGTGTCAGCATTTACTTGTTTGCAACATACCTACTAAAGCTTTGTATGACATGCGTAATAAATTTGCAATTATTAACAAAACTGTATTTTAGGAATTTGGAATATTTACATGCACGTATTAATTACCATTCATTTGACTTACCAGATTATTATTCAAACTCAAATTTAAATAATTTATTTACAGACCATAACAACAGATTCACATTACGTTTACATTATTTAAAAAATATCAATACCAAGAAAAAAATTACTTACCTATAATCTAAGAAGTAGGGATTTCGCTTTTCTGTGACCTATAATATACTTAGTTACAAATGTCAGTTAGTCAAAATAATAATAATAATTAGCTGAGCATGTCCGGAATACATTTCATAACAATCTGGGTGTAGTATGTATTTACGAAAAAATAAAATATTGTAGGAGGAGGAGGGGCATCGATGTCCTCTCGATTAACGGTGGTGAGCATTCTGCGATCCCCAAGCCGCGTACCAAGCGTGGGGATTAAGGTAATCTCTCCCTATTAAGGACCTTCGTCCAGAAGTGGACGTATTCTGGCTGATGATGTGGAATTAAACAGACTTACTACCTACCAAAGTCTTCTTCTTAATAGGGTCATAGTGCATGTGCAATTGCGAGGCACGTGCGGTGTTAGGGCTGTCGAGTCGGGCAGCTACAGCACGTAAGATGTCGTTAGTGCAATAGTTAGCGGCAGCGCGTCGAGGCGTCGAGGCGGCGCTTTTGCGGAGTATGGCGTGAAAGCCACCCACCTGGCTGTCCGCAAACATCCACGACGCACAGCGACGCCACGGCGGTCCCAACAGCACCCTGAACTCTGAACGCGTTGTTGTACTGTGCTCGCAGAGCGTTCATTGTCTTCAGTGTATATTTGGCCAACATACTGCAGGTATAGAAAGACTGGCTGAACGCTTTAAATAATGTTACCTTCACCGGGAAAATGCAGCGTGCAAATCTGCGAGCCGACATATTGCATCTGACAGCGAGCGCCCTACGCGCTCAAAAAAGTTCGGCCTTGTCTCAGTAGTCTGATTACTTAGTCCGATGATCGGACTAATGAGACTTTTTCGTCTCATCTTTGTTCGATGCTACCAACTAAAACTAAAAGGCTCAGTAGTCTGATTTTTAGTATCATCGAACTACCGAGACAAGACATTATCAGAAGTCCGATCATCGGACTATTTAATCGGACTAAATGTCTCAGTAGTCCGATTCTTTGGTAGCATCGAACTACCGAGACAAGACATTTTCAGAAGTCTGATCATCGGACTACTGAGACAAGGCCAAAAGTTCTTGTCATATTATTCAGTCATTATAACCTTTTATAATTCAACCGACTTCGATTTCATATTTTCCCAGTTATTTTGTTTTTAAAACCAAACTACTGAATCGATTTTTATAAGCGGATGTTCACGAGCTGTACCTACTCATACGGCTATAAGCACAAAGCAGAATTTTTCGGTTATTCTTTTGGTGGAAAAACATTTAGTACCTACTTACTTAATTCAGTAAGACTCAGGTCTTCAATTTGAGACTTATATAGTTGCCTGAAACCATTGCAAATCGGGCGTTAATTAAAAGAATTCAAATAACCAAACAATAGAAAGATAACAATATAAATAAGCTTTAAGAACAGATCATCCAATATATATTTTTAGAAGCTTCAATACATTCCTTATTTATTAAACATTATTTTATTAAATTATTAAACATTAATATGATTAAGTTTTTATTTTTTCCTGTATTTTTTTTCTTTTTGCGTGGTTATGTTTTTGTCACAAATAAAGTATTTTCTATTCTATTATATTCCTATATTATGTTAAAACAATTCTTAATGACAATTTGATTTAGTTTTAAGGGGGCGACCAATGCCAAAAGTAAGTAAGAGGTGTATTTTTAAACACATCGTTTAATGATTAAGAACGTGAATATTTAGATTTTTAAAAATACTACAGGTAGGGGAAAATCCTATAGAAGCCCAGTAACCGAATAGAATTTTGGAAAACAGTCTGGTTTAGTCAAAAAAATAAAAACAATTTACTAAAAAAAAAACTGTTTCAATTCAAATGCTCTAAATTATCAGCGACAACACCACATTATTTTTAACGAATTACACAGCCAGACTAATGTTTTAGCGGAGTAACCGTTTATATTTATTTTTTTATGCCTATATTTTGAATAATTAAATAAAATCTCACCTAAATTTCTCAAAGCCATCATCATCATCAATTACATCATGCTATTTTCGACTCTAAACTAATGCAAGACGCGCGGGTGAAATCTGATATTTTTCTAGCATTAGGCGCACTCTTAAGGATCCTTTTCAAAAACCAAAAACGAACACAAATGGTATTTATTTATTGTCGTAAAGGTGACGATTGGGGTATCTAATTAGGTTTTGTTAATTTGTCATGCTTATTGGTAATTTATTAAGTACTTGAATTGCCATGTAGTGAGGACTTGTGTTCAGCATTTTAATTCTTGAATAAATAGAAGTTTCGATTATTTTTATGGCGGGTAATTAAATTGTCGGTATCTTTTGTTTTGGCAAAGCTATTATTAGTCTATGCAATTATACATAGTTCTTGTATGTAAATAGGAGCTAAAGGTTAGTAGGTAAGTTATATAAAACAAATGGTCTCGTAGTATGTTCTATTCTTCCACCATTTTTTGCATCATTGATAATTCTACCATATTTCAGCTATGAGGGTGCGTAAGTATCTTAGTATTACTTGTTGTAACGGCGCACGTACTACGAGTATATGTTTCCGTATAATTAATGAGCAAAAAACGGAACATACTATGAAATTAAATATATTTGTAATTTCCAACTTATTTTCCACTGCGATTATAAGGTACATCTATTAAAGTTTTCCCCCAGAATTAAATGTTAGTACAATCCTAGTGGTATTATTTTACCTGAAAAGTCATAAGTTGGACGTTACAAATTTAATTTCATAATATATGCTTTGTTTTTTTTGCTCATTATGTAATTGTACGAAAATACATGCTCTGACGTTATTTATATAAGTTACTAGCATTTATCACATCAGCCAGAAGACGTGCACTGGTAAACGAAGGCCTTTCCCTTATCATCATCATTTCGATTCAAGGCTGGCATTCATTTCATTGTTTTTTATTTATTATTATTTTGTATATTTTTATTATAAGAATAAGCAAAAAAAATCTGTGACATATCTGTTTTAAAATATGGTGTGCTAAAATATTATCTTTCTTTTTCTTTAGTAAACTTAATTTTCCTCCCAGTCCAGGAACAAACAGGTCAAATCGGCTTTTTCGAATTTTTAATCTCAAAGGATTTGTAGTATTTTTATTTAACAAATAAAATATTTAATTAGCAAAACATTTTGAACAAAATGTTTACAATCCATATTCCCAGGAATAACCAGATTAAGATAATAAAATAAAATTTTGCACAACATCAGATTTATTTGTGGGTGGAAATAAACGCTGATAGGTATTCGGAATAAAATAATTGGGTGCCCATTAATTTGCATAATTTTTGAGTTCCTACTTTAATTTGGCCAAAAACTTTCGCATTGTTACGCCAAAACGAAGGGGGCGCCCTAAAAAGGAATGTATGAGCTGTGTAAAAGATGATATGCGTGTAAAGGGAGTGAATGCAGAGATGACAAATGATAGAGTGAAGTGGGGAAAGGAAACATGCTGTGCCGACCCCACCTAGTGGGACAAGGGCAGGAAGGAGAAGAAGAAGAAGTTACTCCAACATATTATAATAGGGTAGATGACTGATGTTTATATCGTTGAAACCAATAGCTTTGATTAAGAATTTAAGTAAACATAGTATGTTTATTGAAAAATAATTTAAATCGGTTAATAATGTTCTGATATATGAGCGTTTAAAGTTTTTGTTAGAGACTACTCTGTCCCTTTCCCACAAAACAAAAAATGACGTCACGCCTTACTTGTCAGAATAGAATTTATATGGCATGCAGAGAAGTGACGTCACGATTTGCTGTTTCTTCTCTCAGTCTAGCATGATATTAAAATGGTTATAAGTTGCCTATTCTTGATCAGATTTTCATTTTCTTTTCATTAATCAGCCATATTTATGGGCCACTTTTTAATAGGACAATAAAAAAAACAGTCATCTAGCCTATTATACATATTCATAATTTGGCATACTTAACTAGTTTTGTTTCATAACTATGCCAAATATCCAAACGATTATTATTAGTACAGTTATTTGTGATGCAATTCAATAATATGAATGGTATAACAATCATCTTTTAATAATGTGATCCTGATTAATAAAAATAATTTTATAAAAAACAGCCTTCCTAGATAAAACCTAGATACTTAGATTGATTAACTCGAACAATAATAGGTCACAACAAAAAAAAACATCAAGGATTAATTAAATAACTAAGTAAAACTGTAGTACTTATAATAAATGGCTGCCTTGTCGCTAAAAGCGATACCTTCGAAATCCCTAGAAATTCCTAGATTCGAAATGCCTTTTCAACATTTCTATCTAGGTAGGAATAGGAATTTAAACTTCAATATTTTACAAATACCTCATAATTATGTAAGAAGATTTTAAACTTTAATATTTCTACTGGTTCTATACCAAATATAATTATTTCGATGTTTTATTGGTTACAGGCTGTTTGACTTACATACTCTGACTGTGATAATGAATAATACTCTTTTTTTTAAATTAACTATTGGACTGTTTAACATTTTATAATTTTAATGATATTTTAATTGACTTTTAAATATTTACTTAATTTTAATATTTTACCTTAACTGTATTATTCCATTCAAATCTTTATTATTGTATCCATTTGACCTACCTAATATAATGCAACATTGTTATAAGGTGAATAAATAATCTGACAATCTACAGCTCACTTGATGTTTGTTGTATCGGATTGGTGAAAGATACACAAGCTTATTCAGGATTTGGACTGACTGCGTTTTCCTTTTTTTCAGGAGTTTTTTACATAAGTACCTAAGTACATATACCTACCTAATGAAAAATACTTTGATAAGCCAGTAGTTGACATTATTAAAATAATTGCTTTGACAGCAAGATTAGGTAAGAGTGCTTACTTATCTATTTTTTCAAGAAATAGGTACTTATATGAATTATAAAAACCAATTCGAATTACAAATTTTATTTAACGTACCTACCTAAGTTTTTAATAAACAGGTGACAAAAAAAACAATAATTATTAGGTATTCTTTGAAAAAGATCTTACTGCATAACTCTAAAAGAGCGGCAAACGCGCTGAATTGCATCTTATCATCGTATTGTATCATAGAAGAAACTAGTTCCAAATCTCTGCGCAGGAAAAATCGTCTGAATTACGGCACTCTAACACGTTCACAAATCGTGGGAACGTGTCATAGTGCCGTATGTTTTGGTCGTATAATGACATTGACAGTAATCTGACACTGACAAATAGCAGGTACAAAGTTGAATCTGACAGCTTGACAACTGCAGTGTTGCCAGTCAATGTTAAGAAAAGGCATAAATGGTACTTATTCGACGTTGACATAGTCTAGTCACAATTTCGTGTTCTTTCGACTTTCCTTTCCACGAACCTCGAAGGGGGTCCAAAGGTAGGGTTTATAAATAAAAGAAAGAAAACGCAATTTCAAAAATATTTATTTACAGATTACAGGGTCAATATTGTTAGGGTATTGATATAAAAATACGTGCGTCATCGTTTACCATTTTATTAGCAGAGAGAGAAAACATAGACACTGTACATTAGGGATGAGAACAATTACATCACAGAGTGAATAATGATTAGAGATGGGGTTATCAACATTCAATACTCCCCCTCAATTTTAGCATTTTCTAAGGAAAATCTTAAATTGAATAAATAATCTTAATTTTTGAATACACTAAATGTTATAATGCTAGATAGTTATTTATAGTTATTTTTACTTATTTATGGCTGAAGCTGAAACTGAAAGAAGAATTCAATATCAAGGATTTAGGAGAAGTGAAAAACTATCTAGGCTTGGAAATTACAAGGAAAAATGACAGAATGGTCATAAAACAGACAGAAATGATAAAAAGAGTCTTGGAAAAGTTCGAGATGCAAGAAAGTAGAGGAATAAATACACCAATGGAGTCTAACTACTGTGCAGAAGAAGATGAGATTATTGATGTACCATACAAGGAGCTGATAGGATGTTTACTCTTTATTTCTATGAATAGCCGACCAGATATAACATATTCAGTTGCATACTTGAGCAGATTCCTGGATAAACCAACAACATCATTATGGAAAGCAGCTAAAATAATTTTGAGATACTTAAGGAACACACAGGATAAAGGTTTAATCTACAAAAGAACAGAAGAAGAAAGGAGGTTAGTTGCATATGCAGATGCAGACTGGGCTGCAGATAAAACAGACAGGAAAAGCACGAGTGGATGTGCTGAGGCTGGGGCATGGAATGATGCCTATAACGAAGAAAGATGGAACTCATACTGCGTTTCAGGTGTCCAAGTATGGTTTAACAGGAGCTCACCACGTGCTACTGGAAGGGAGCAGCTTTCCGCCGGAAAGAAGATCTTCTATAGTGCAGAGCCTTGGGCCTATGACTGCATTCCTCTGCATGGTGAGAACAGAAGGGATATATAGGGGGAAGTATGCATCGGCAGTAAAGAGAGCAATGGCACATGTACCTGCTATTGATGATATAATAGAGCTCACCAAAACTACAAAGATGTCTTTTGAGCTCTCTACGTTGACCAGCTTGATTGCAGAGATTCTACTTATCACAACATCAAGGCAAGCCACAAGAATGTGCTTCCCAATTAACTTCCTAAGCCATGCCTGTGCAAAAGCAGGAGAGAAAGCAGGACAATTCCTCAAATTTTTCAAAACTACTGGATCAGGTGGCTGGCTATTATATAAAGTGTGCTCAGACAAAGCATGGGCGATGCAAGGAGCTATGAGCAGTGAAATTGCAGCCCAAATGATATATCATAGTATCTTTGGGACTTACAAAGAGGATTTGAGCGTATTAGCACAGATTACCAACCAGGGCAACTGGTTCACAAGGGAAGAGATGGGCAACGCTTTTCGGGGAATGACAAGCAGAGTGGCGCAGTGGAAGCGTTTGTTAGGGTATTGATATAAAAATACGTGCGTCGTTTACCATTTTATTAGCAGAGAGAGAAAACATAGACACTGTACATTAGGGATGAGAACAATTACACCACAAATATAAGCATGTTTTGCTTACATTTTTACTTGAGTTAAGTTGCATAACGTAGCTCTAAATAAGATAAAATTTACACTTGTAATAATGCTGCAGTTCAAATTCTGTACATTAAATTTTTATTTTAAAAGTTCAACGGGCCCGAACATAAATTATCGATATGAAAACCAAATCAGTAGGTTTTTCTTTTTTGTCTGTCTGTATCTGGACTTAGCATCACGCTGAAACTACTGAACTACTGACGGAACGGAAACTTGGAGTTATTAAGTTTTTGAAAATCTTGTCTTTCTGTCCGGGATAAAGTCACTTTTTTATGTGATCTGTAGAGTCAGGCGCTTCACAGAGGCTATGTTTTATCAAAATCGATTTGGAGATGACAAAGTTATGACGCAATCTATAAAAAAAAAATGTGTCTAGGTTGTGCTAGTCTTTTGTCGCCACAGAACTAAAAAACAAGCAACCGCCTAACCTAACCTTAAGTGGAATATACTTCAATCAACAGAGTGGTCGACAAAAATGAATCGATAACATACCCTGATAAATTTCTCAACTCCTTGACTGCGCAGTGCGCACATCTTGCCCACAGGATAAAATTAAAATTAGTTGAGGGCAAAATGTTGCTGTGGGGCCAGAGCCTGCAAAAATTTTGTTACGGCATTCGAAAGAAGGTGTGGTGGCGTTTTTTAATACATGAAACTGCATTCCCTTAACAATTGTATCATTAGAGATGGCCGAAAAAAAAAAACTTGATACACACAAATGAACAGCCGAATTGATTAAGATCCTCCTACACTTTTATTTGATTCAATGAGGTTACGCACCTAAAACAATTCTGTCCACGCGAGCGAAGCTGCGGGTATTGCTAGTACTTTATAAAATCAATATAATATAGTGTACCTAAGTTTATTTCTTAAATCGGTACTAGATTTTCGATCTAGAATTAACTGCGTCTGGGGCGTACCCTCACGTCGTTCCGACTTCCGATCGTGCAAGACTCATTGCGTGACGTGGTATGGTTTCGATGAATACTGCTGACTGCAATCTCTGTGCAGAATGAATGAATTGTAGTTTCCTTACAGATCGAGCGCTTTACTGCGTTTGGTACACGAAAAAACTATTTTAATTGGCCCTTGTTATAAAAGTACCAACTAATTAATATCGAAATATTGATAGATAATTTTTTTAATGTACACACCAAATGAAATGATAACAGTCATGATGATCACAACAGAAAAATGAACTTAAAACTGTGTCACAATTGGCGTCCTTATCGCTAAAAACGTTCTCTTCCATACAAACTTTGGATGGAAATAATTCGAAGAACATATAGAAGACAAATATAGATTGACAATATGATAAAATAATTACCGATATGGTTAGACAACGATTACATTAACCTTCAAGAGAAATCGTTATATAAGAAAAAACACGAATACTTAAATAATATGTGTCATCTAATAATATCAATAATGTCATCAATAATAAACTACATTATAAACATAAAAAAATGCTTTTCATACACAAAATTCCCGTTCAACCCTTGGTGGCTGTGGTTCAGAATTGTCGTAATTATTCATAATTAACGATTTGTATAACCGGTTAATAACTTAGTGGATCAAAGAGCTATTTATATTCAACAGCACAAAATGATTTTCTAGCCCCAGAATTGCAGTTAATGCGCCTTAGCGCTAGCAACACCGCTGAGTGCTGTCACGCATCCACTGTCAGGAGTCAGCTGAGTTAGTGTCAGTGTCACAACAGAGACAGTCGTTTTTATTCTAGACTGAAGACTTGTTAGGTTGTTATCAAAATATAGCTATTGAGCGCAGGGTCGATCAGTTGTTTCTACTATAGTTTTATCAATGATATTAGGAAATTTTTATCAATTTTATACTAGTCTTTGAAAAGCGGTATTGTATTCTACACATGGACGTAAAAATTTGAGCTTTAGACAAATATCAAACCTGTCTAAGCTTACAAGGTGAGCTAAGCAAAGTACTTTAGATTAATTGCTGTTGTTTTTTATTTAAGTTAGACAGCAAGATTGCATTTTGTGCGTATTGGTAATAAGATTGTATTGATTTTTTATTTTCATCCTATATACTTGTTTGGTTCAGAATGTTAGATAAGTCTGATCCATATATATAGAACAATAAACAACTTGACCATGTGCTTTAGTGACAGTACATAAAGGTATCTTTAAGCTGTGTAAACTTAGTAGAATTATAAATTGGTTACAAATGTACACGTTTAGGTATAAAAAAATATCTGCTGTTTTCCACGGAAATTAAATAGATATTTAGTGACCAATATAAGTGGTTGCTAGCGTATTGTCTTGCCGGCGGCGCCGCCGTGAAATATAAAAAACTTGACGAGACCAAAACTATACATAATAGGTAGGTAGGTAATAATATAATCTCTTTATAAAATTGTTTAAAAAATTGCGTTTAGAAATGCGCGCTCTGTGCTGATTAATGTTGCCACATAAATGCAGATGAATTAAGAGTGCAGTGTTTATAATAGAAGTAGAAGTCCACCTTATTTAACGGGACAAAATTAATCTCTCAATAAACACATATCCCTCGATGGGAAAAAAAACATTTTTTATTTTTTTTATATTTTATCATATTTTTACCTAGTTCGTGTTTTTAAACGTCTAGGTACCATAGCCACAGTCAAAATGGTTTTTTGTTTACAAAATTCATTTTATAATCGTATCAAAGATGACACGTTATTAAAACAATTAGTACCTACCTACTTATGTACAAAATGTGTTATTCAACTTTTAAACCTAGTAAAATTCCAGATCGCCGTGGTAGCTATCCAGAGTGATTTACGTAAATACAAAAAGTTTATAAGATCTAAATTTATTAGAGTTTAATTGGTTATAATATCAAACATACCTAATCAAAAAACATGAAAATTGATGATTTTATTGATGGCTGTCTTTGTTTTAATGATCTAGTTTGTTTCAACTTGTATCCGTGGTGTTCAGAATGAAGCAGACAAAACTATTCTGAATCTTTAGAAATTAACGAATAAGTAGCTATATCATTAGCTGCATATTTCACTTTTAGCCAGTTTTTTAAAACGAATATTTTTAAAGTTAATAATACTGGTAAGAAGCCGATTTCGATCTATTTTATTACATCCGCCTTTTTCATTCAAATTCTCTTTACCTCGTGTTTTATTTTCAGATGTCGTTCGATAAGACTTCAAAAATGCAGTTGAATAAAAAGCTGTTGCCCATCAAGGGCCACTATTTCTTCTTTAACGCAGGTAAGTAACTGAATAAGAAAAGATTTTTCGATTTCAAGCTGAAAAACGAACAACAAAAAATATTTAAATAAACAATTCTATTCGCGATTTCTTGCAATTTTCACAATTTTCCAACATCTTAATAATCGACTAAATTAGTAGGTAACTACTACCTACCTAGTTTTTTAATTTAAGATAGACGCATAGGTATAAGCAATAGACAATAGACAAGATTTTATTAATGGAAACAACACACTTGTACACAAAACAAGACAACATGAAAGCATAACAAATTTGAACAATAGGTACAAAATAGTTTTTCGCCACAAATCAGTTCCAACTCAGCATAATAGGTAATCTTTTTTCTGACGATTTTTTTCTTTTGCCCTGATACATAGTATTTTCATGAGGCGATCTATCTTAGATCAGGATTGATACAATGTTTTCATCATTAAGTATAAGATTATTAATTTATTACGATACGTAATTTCTTTTTTACAATAATAATGCATTGAGCTAATATCTATAGAGTAATAAACGTGCAAAAAAAATGTCTCGGCGCACGCTATGCAGAGCGCCGACATTTTGAACGAGTTGAACTACGATAAGACACAAACGCTCAAGCATATAAGTCAAGCAAGCAGACTAAATGGCATCACTTTTTCGAAATATAAGAAGAAAGAAGATTTTAGATTAAAATTTATTTTTTGTCGATATAACTTTTCCTTTTACTTATGAATCAATATATTTCTCTGTTGATTCTAATAACGAAGTGTTCATATTCTGTTTGGTTGTATTTATTTGGATTGACACAAGATGACGAGATTCGTACGTATTTTTAGCTTGCAGACATTTTGTAAGACTAACCATAACAATAGAATTCAGTGTTGCCAATCTATACTACTCTCCCCGGGTCCCAATACTGGCATTACCAAACCAAATATTACTTAATCTTATATTATAGACCCACATAGTCACAATGGGCTTTACTAATTATTATGTTGGGCATAACATAGGTACTACAAAACATTGTTACAATCAGAAAAAACCCATAACTATCCAACGCCGACTAATAAAAGCCCCAATTATACAAACATTGCAGCTTCAGATACTGATAAATTAATAATATACAAGTCAACGTTTTACTAAAATGTATTAATAATAATATAATAATTATTTGTTTGCCAGAAAAAGAATAACACTATTGCCTAAATACATACAGATAACTTAAGGTCATACAAACTCTTAGATATAAAATAGCGGGCCCCAAACTAGGCAGCGCCTGTATCTTAGGCCAAGCGAGATTTATTCACATTGATATTCCTTAACTTATATTTGAACTTTAAATTACTCTAAAACATAGGTTGAACCTTTGACAATAAAATGTATGGTATATGCACACTGCAAATTACCACCCTATCACCTCATGAAGCAATTAAATTATTCCTTATATCTGTGTGGCAGTTTTATTGTGTGTCCTGACTTTGTAGTTGAGGCTAACGGGACAGGCGCAGATGAGCCCTGTGTACCTGTTTCCGGCTCCTGAGTAATGAATAAGGGACTGTACACACCGGGGCAGTGTCTAACCATTCTTACGATACCATAGTGAGTTCCAGTGGATAAATGATTTGATACGGTGTTGCCTTTTCTCTTGAAGCCGTTAGTACACGTGCTGACCTGGTGAAGCCGTCTTTTCCTTTAAAAATCTCTATAATTATACCTAAAGGCCGTGGAGTCAACCTTTATCAGTTTTCAACAAACAGTGTTTTATCAGTTTCTATGAGAACTAATTCTTTATACCCTCTCCCCTCTTCTTCTTCGGTGGTTTCTTTTTGTAGATACTTATAGCGAACTTGTACATTCTTCTCGTCTATTTTGTCCAGATGAGGTGTTTCGCTTGACTTATTTTGTAAGTAATACAAAAGAATAAGAAATGGCAGGACCTTCTCGAGAAGCAGGAAATAGTCGTGGATGTTACAAAATAACGTGATGATGAGATTGAAAAGATAATAAAAATTGTTGAGATTATAGTAGGCGAAATGGGAGACTTAGGACAAGGAAAATATAATAGCGCGTTAACTGAAAAAATAGATTTGGATTTTTCAGATGAAGGCTCAGGATTTGTACTGTTTTTACTTGTCTCCGCAAAGAAGAAAATGATAAGCCTGGTCATCTGCGGTATTTGGCTTATGATGTAAAAATTTCGGGGCACAAACTTACAGTGAAAGCGATAGTGGAAAAGACATGAAATTCGCACAGGGGTCACCAAATTCAAAGAACAATTGTGTATACAATAGAATACAAAAAATGCTTATTCGAAACAAAACAAAACGAACGAAAGAAGAACGTGCGGAGGTTGCTCGTCGTTCAGTAGTTAAGAGAGACCGAGAAGGCAGGCCAGCTCCACCCGTAAAAAATGTTGATGAGACCCACAACATAACAATGTATGGTCTCAACAATCAGCACATCATAATAAAAAAAATACTGAATAACATTCAGACCGGTATCTTTCAAATATGTGAACAAGATTGCCCAGGCGTTGCATACGAGAACTCTTGGAAATGTTGATCCTTGCGCATTCAGTCGTCCTTCGTTCACCGGTATGAGGAAGCGAGTGTTCACGAGCGTATTTGCTGCGTAACTAGCAATCGGAAAGAGTTCCTGATTTTATTACTTCCAGGTATAACCTCGATGCTATGAGCGCTTCCATTAATCCTAGTCTAGGGAGAGATAACTTCTTTCGTTTCATAGGAGAAACTCTGCTCTTAGCTAGTATAAGTTTTTACTTGTTCCGCAAAGAAGAAAATCATAAGTCTGGTCATCTGCGCTATTTGGCTTATGATGTAGAAATTTTGGGGCAGAAACTTACAGTGAAAGGAATTAATGAAAAAATTAAAGTTCAAGGCATAAATCTAAATTGTATGGTACCCACTCCTATTGTTAAGATCATGACAGTATTCAAAGCGTTTTTTTGATGAAGTTCGCACAGGGGTCTTGAAATTCAGAGTACGTGCGGAGATTGCTCGTCGTTCAGGAGTTAAGAGAGACTGAGAAGGCAGGCCAACTACACCCGTAAAAATGTTGATCAGACCCACAACTTAACAATGTATGGTCTCAACAATCAGCACAACCCGCTTTTACAAGGTATTACACTGCCTCCTGAACGCAGAACTGGCATCCTTCGTAGTGTTGGTCCATTAAACTAAGCGGTTATTAGTGATGGAAAATAAGTAGGTACTTTTAAAACTCTCAAACGCCTTAAAGTATAGCATACAAAAGCTTCCCATGAACGATGAAATCACTCAATGTCTGAACGAATCAAACTCACCAGAAGTTGCAGCCGGTGTATTGAAAGAATTGGGAGACATATTGTTGCTAACAACTTCATGAGCAGCACAGCACAGTTTATAATGCCTCTTTTTTTGGTACTGTAAACCCCCCCCTATTAATGGGGAGGCCTTTGTCCAGCAGTGGGCGTTTTATGGTTGACCTCTGAAAACGAAAACCTGACGAATTCCAGAGGAGTTTTTCCGGTTCAGCCCTCATAAAGTTTTATGCTAATGCTGTAGCTTCAGGAATGCTGTTTACAATGTAACCAGGAAGTGATGGCCCTAGTACATCAGAAGTACCCACAAAGCATAAATATCTTCTTTTTTTTAGCTCTGAATCGCGATACTTGTCGAATATCGAAGAGGATACTACACTGTTTCAATTCAAATAAAATTATGTACGGTATTTAGTAAAAAATACACAACGAATCCAAACAAAATCTTCAACAGAGAACTTATTGAGTCAAAATTATTACTGTGATTTAGTCATAATTACTTTATCATTCTTGAGATATCTTTAGGTTCTTAAACTAACTTGCACGTTTTGTTTTTTTACTACACATACCTAAAGAAGAAAAAAAACATTTTTCTACATCGAAACATTTATTTTACTTGGTCAATGCGAACTATAAAATTTTAATAGTTTTAAAATGTTTACTGTTATTATACAGCGTCTGTAATTTTGTATATTTATCATCAAAATGAAATATAAATATAATAAATATAAATCAATAGATTTCTGCCAGAATAAAAACATCTTTAAACATAGTTTATGAGTAGTAGGTACATGACTATTTTATTCAAATTATAGTGCACATACCTACATGCAGAGCAGCTGTTTATGACGGCTACATAACAACACCCGAAGCAGCTCAGCTACATTCGTGTTTTTTTTACAGGCACTGCTCCTCTCGTTCCATATTTGTCTACATACGCTCGACAACTAGGATTTTCTTCGACGACTGTGGGATTGATATACACTGTTTTACCGATATTTGGACTAGTTGCCAAACCTCTATTCGGTATTATAGCAGACAGGTAGGTGATCATTATTTGTATTTTAGATTTTTTGATGCATCTTTATTGCAAGCTATTTTATTATGTTAAGTGACGTGGTTTTGACACATTTTTGTTTTATTTATACGGGAATACTCACGTTTAATTAAATCGGATACTCCGACTATAGTTTCGATCACATACGGTGACCATAAAAACAAAACAAAAAAAACAAAAATAAAGTAACACAAAAACAAAAACAAAAAGTGAGAGTGGGTGAAGTAAAACAAAAATGATTGCAAACTATTAGGTATATTATACAATTAAGCTAGGCTAAAGTTTCCATCAATACGACAGTCATGACTACCTATATAGTTTCTTATTTATGCATTATCGGGTTATCAAAAGATAGGTACGCTTCGCTTCAGATTGTTTATCCATTTACTGCTACGTTATGTCATTCGATCTACGACTGCTTATCATAATCTTACTAAAGTACATATTATTAGAATTTATGATCTAGCGACATAAACCTACTGCCCTCTAAGTGCTTTAAGTAGGTACTAGTATCTATTATTTATTGTCATGGCAACAGGAAAATATCATTTTTTTGTCGAAACATAACTACGTAGAACATATTGAAAACAAGAAGCGAAGCGATTTCCAAGAATTAGGCAGTTATTTCAGGACATATTTTAGCCAATTTGAACAACAAGTTAGTACCGAGTACATCGTTTGGAAGACTGTGTCCTCAAAAAAACCACCATTCATTTCATTCAAAAGGTAGAACTCTTGCAATTTCCTGCTGTACCTCGGTATATTAGACGAGATATCGGATAGTCGTCGAACTTAGGAACGTTTCGTCTCGTGGCGTAACATGGCGTTTGTAAATTGATAACGGAATTCAACTCTTGAATTCCGTTATCAATTTACAAACGCCATTGGCCGCAACCAGATCTTAAATTGTGTCTGGCGACTTTGCTTTAAGAGGCTACGTAGTTTATTGGATAAATCATACTATGGATGTCCTCATACAACGGTTTATATGCCTATACTAATTCTGGCGTGACGAAAAATGTGAATAGGTAGGTACAATTGACTAAAACTTCAGTTTCTCAAATGCACACTACTGGACCATTAAAATTTTAAAAGGGCTTGTTAATCGTTCGTTTAATCGTTTGTTTATTGTGCACAATAATAAAAGAGAATAACAAGTAAAATGCATTATTGTCATGGATAGATGTAGATATTATTCTATTAGACTAAACTCGTATGTAAACGTGCCAGTTATACATACTTATTTTTAACTAGCGACCCGCCCCAGCTTCGCACGGGTACCAACTTCACAGGAACACCCGCTAGGCTAATCTGAAGGTAGTCTGAAAATTTCATCAAAATCGCTCCAGCCGGTTGGAGTCCATAGTTTTTTTTTTCTTAGTTTTTGGCATCGCACGTTGTGCATTCTGCCAGTGTCAAGTTTATGAATTTTCACATTTATTTGTTATCATCAAGTATAAGACATGAAATCACAGTAAGTCACACGAAATTAGTCATAGTCGAGTCCAAGTCATACCCTAGTAAAGTTGTGGCGATTTTACTATGAGCTTCTATGGAGTTTTGAAAACAACACGAAAAGACATGTTTCACCACATTATATCACTTGCCCACACTCGTGCATGTAATTCAACACTCAATGACTAAAACACCACCATTTTTAATCATTAATTCGCGAAAAAACACAAGTTTAAGAAAATAATAGAATGCAACGACATAATTTTTCCGTGTTCCCGCCAAAACTCTCGAGTCCATAGTTACATACATATAAACATCGACTTTTATATAAATAGAAGAAGATAGATTAAGCATACTATGTAAAAGAGTTATGTGTTCTGTTTTAAAAGATTTTCTAATAAGTAACTTGTGTTCATTTTCCAGGTTCAAAATACAAAAGTCGCTTTTTATACTATTTCAAATCGTGACTATCGTAAGCTTTTTTGCTATATATTTCATACCGGGGGAACAAGCGCTGGTGACTGTGGGCTTGGATTGCGACTACGGCTTTACGGTCTTAAGAAGTTGCTACGACGACGTAGGTTCTGTCGACTCGTGCAAAGTGGCCACATTGGAAAACCAAAACGACACCACGATGTGCAAAGTAAGCCTAATTCACTTTTAAATCTTTACATTACGTACGAGCCATTTAACGTAAGTCCAGAAAATAATATAAGTGATTAGGTAAAACTAAACGCATGGTCACCATCACAGAAAAGCGAAAGCCCTACTTCTTAGGTAGCACGGCTGTCAAAACAATGTTATAAGGCAATTTTGTATGGAAAACCGCTGTCGCCAGTTTCACACAAAATTGTATAGAAAATACGACGAAAAAATGCCAATCATCGGTCGCGCATTTGAAGAAAAACGCTCAAAATGCCATTTTGCAACATATTAAAATTAATCTAATTACGGAGCAATGTGGTTTGGTTTCCTACGCGTCTATTTAAATTGTTTTTTAGAGTAAGGTACTTTATACAAATAAGGCCTATGCTCTAAAAAGGCCTAATGTCCCTAAAACCCGGATAATTATGTATGGCAACAATTATACCTATCGTATGTGCGCGCATTTACCTGGTTAACTGGTTGTGAGAGTGAGAGCATCCCGTTCCCGCTCGCTGTGCTAGTCTCGACACTTTCTTTGTAGGAGGCGTGAGTTTCGTGATGCAAGTTAAATTTTTCGTCATTTAAAAGTGAGTAAACTGTCATATTTTCTTTACTCTAATTTTATTAAGTAACACGCACTGAATCTTAAGCTTTTAATCAGTAGTATGGAGGCTTTGAATTTAATAATTTTAAATTTTTGAATTACTTATGAATTTATAACTTTATAAGATAAGGGACGACTAATAAGGCCTAGGCCTTGTTTATAATCGGTAGGCCTTATTTGTGATCATAGGCCTTAATATGCAACTCGCATCTAATTTTGAATTTTTAAATAATTTTGAGATAGCTAGTACAAGAAGGCATCAAATGAAAGAGTTCTAGGTACGTACTAAATAAATAAAGTACATGGTAAATATTCAGATACTAAAGTTAATTGTGCCAAAGACATAAAAAAAACTTATAAGAACTGTATATTTTTATGCGGCCTTATTAGAGCACGGTGTTTTAATAAGGCCTATTAAAAAAAAATTTTTTTAGGTATTTTAATATTTTTTTCCAAGAAATATGTTAATAGATATAAATATAATGTGATAAACCTACTTGTATTTACATATGTTTTTGTTTTTTCTTAATATGAGCCGATAAGTCTGATTACTCAATAAGGTTTAAATAAATTGCACCGATTAACAAATCATTAGCCTATTAAAAATATAGAACTGTAAGCTATCTGTTAAAAGTATATATTTTTTAAAAACATAATTTGTTTAGATGTTATTTGGAATTGAAGTTCATAGGCCTTATTAAATGTAGGTGATTTTTTAAGGCCAAAAGCAGACTTTTGTTAAAAGGTGTTTTTTTCTTACTTTTTCTAAGAATGTGTTAGCATGTTTTCCTAATTTTCTACAGAAAATAAAGTGGAAAATTATACCCATCGAATCTTTCTTTTTAAACATTGATATTTATTTAGATATAAAGGTCTCAAGTTATGTAGGCCTTATTTGTATACAGTACCTTAATCTCAGTTTAAACACATGTATATCGGTAGAATTGTCATTAAGCGCATTTGCACCTAATGCTAGCGCGGCCCGTCACATTTCCGTTCTATTCACTTCTCTCTTCAGTGGTCACCATAGCCACCATAAATTCGCCTGTTCCACATATCTCTAATGGTAGGGAAGACTTTGAAACAATGGCGCGAAAAAGCCCTGATGAGAGGTTCCATCGAATTTAATTGTGACTGTGTGTAAATTAAAATAATAAAATGTTAAATTACTATTGCTTACTATTATTTACTTGCGATACGTAGGCCAGCTGGCGGTGGATGGAAGCGGAAACCCAAAAAACGGGCTTAGTTATCTTAGGAGAGACATAATACCTATCGGCCTTACCTAAAATAATCTCAATTCTCTTAGTCACTGCTTAAACTTCTCTGTCCTTTTCTAGCACGTGCAACTTCACGTCAGAGAGAAGATGGCAGAACATCTTAAGCAGTGACTAACGGTTGAAAAGTTTTTTTAAGTAAGGCCGTATGTGTCCAGTGTAGTACTATGATGGGCTGATTATGATGAAATTACTATTTCGAGTTGGTAACTAGCTTTTAGGTCCCGATAAAATAGCTGTTTGTGCCCCTGTTACATATAATTGTAAACATCAAGTTCAGTTCAACCCGTGAAAGTTTCATACAGATTTTCACTGCGCATAGTTTACGATTACCCTAATGAGGTAAACCTTAGCTACTTATGCCACACAGTTAAAATAATAGTTAACTTAACGGTAGAAGACTAACGATACATTTGTAAGCTTTGTTTTTGTTTTCTGGTTATAATAAAGGATCTTTTTCATTTCTATTTTACAGATGAATTGTGACATGTCTTCGCCAAAAATGTGGCAGACCGTCTGCGAACATTGGCACATACCTAAATACTGTTACAGTAACACAGACAACATAGAATTCACAACATACCTGGACAAAGTGACCATGAAGGACAACTGCAGCTATATTTCGACAACCAACGTTACTTTAGACGGTGAGATTAGAGTCAAGTCGATAAAAACTCTATTGCATAGCTCTACCTACATGGCGCTTGGTTTAATTCAATACCGGCATCATTTAATCGATTTACCACAATGCTTTCAATGCAATATGATCAAAATATACCTACCTACTATAAATGCAAAAACTTTAAATATAATATTGAATTATATATTGTGCCATTTAATTAGTAACCCTAATGGGTACTTTTCGAACGTTCATCATTTGGCAGTTAAAACATAAAGTGAAACAGTTACAGACCACCAACCAAGAACTAACCAAAAGACCAAGAAACTGTAAAGTGAAACATAATAGAAGCAGAATTACTTAAAGATTCATTTAATATAGAGGTAGATACCAACAGATATTTGTGTACCTACTCACGTATACAGCTTTTTAAATTGGTAAAATTAAAGGTTTCTGACAAAAAGCGGCCAGAGGACAATGGTTAGTTACCAGACCAGTGCTCGGACGAAGGATTTTTTTATTCCAGGTTACACATATACACCCGGATGCCGGACGGGTCAGGATTACGTAGACATCGACGAGCCTTGCGAGATGCACTGTGTCAATGCAGAGCTGACCAAGGCGCTCGGCGGTGAATCCGTCAACATGACCTGTGTCGACCACATGCTCAACTACCGCACTTGCGCTAATGTTACTCAGATGAAGATGCTGTCTAATGACTCCTTGCAAGCTAGCAGTTGTGAGGTAGCGCTACAATAAAAGATTTCACTGGGGTTATGATTTCACTATGGAGCTATGCTCGGAGATACTTTGCGCGATAAACTCTGGAACGAGGATATTCGTCAAAGAAACAAAGTCACCGACGTAACCCTCAGGGTTTGCAAGTTAAAGTGGCAATGGGCCGGCCACATCGCTAGAAGAACTGATCGCTGATAACCGACGGGGAAGGAAGGTTCTAGAGTGGCGACCAAGTACCGGAAAACGCCTTCTAGGCTACGCTACGGTTCTACGCTAGTAGTTCACCTAGTGGTGGACCGACGACATTGTGAAAGTCGCGGGCAACCGGTGGATGCAAATGGCAGGTTGTGGTATAGTGTGGTGGTTTAAGAGGGAGGCCGTCGTTGAGCAGTGGACGTATTCGGGCATTCAGGCTTTAAATACAAGTGCCACGTAGACGTTTGTGCTGTGAAAGCTTAATTAGATAGACAGAAAAATAGTAATTTCTAAAATAGACAATAACAGCGCAAATTATTTAATGCTCTATCCTTTCTCTCACTGCACTGCTATGCATATTTTTTTTTATTTGAACAGGAACCGTTCACATTTATTACGTAGGTACCAACTGAAAGGTATCGTCTTCTTGTTTAATCATAAAGATTGTTGTTGTAGATTTACTGCGATTTGGACAAATCGCAACCGTGGAAGCTTATGGAGATATGTGAAGGATGGAAGGCAGACGAAGCAGCTTCTTGCCACCCGCGAACAGAATCTGGTGGACACTTTCCGAGCAATCTGTCTTTCACTGGAGCAGTGCAGTTGTCGTCTGCTCAAGCGGAGCATAACTGCGTTTTTATGAGGCTCAAACATATCGTTTTACCAGACGGTAAGGTTCTTCCGCACATTGAACTTAACACCTAGATACATATTTTTGTGTTATGACGAAAAAGGAAAGGCATTGTGCGACTTGGCCTTGACTTTGACTTCCGTTTGCTTCGAGTTCGACCTGCAGAGATGAGCACCGCGGTAATCAAGTGTTGCCCCGGACTTTGGTTTTTGCTCAAAGTTCTGAATAATGCTGCAATAGTCATCTACAAGCGTTAATTGACTCTTATAGGGCAAGTTTAGGAACAAGCTCATTATTTAATCTCATTCGTTATTGAAAAAATATTTTACTGATTTGTTTTTTATAAAGATACCTACTTAGCCTACTTAGATAACAGATAATTAACAAGTACTTTAAAAAAACAGCCGACTTCAATTTCGATTAGGTACTTAGATGATATCTTTTTTCCAGTTATTATTATTTAAAAATCAAACGATGAAACTTCTTTGGGACCAATTTTAAAGAATATTCTTTCAAACGAAAAAAACTATTTCTGGAGTTCTGTGGTAACAAACATTTTAAAAAAACTTAGGTACAATCTAATTAAGAAACTCCTCCGTTTTGAAGTCGGTTAAAAATACCTGACGTACTTATATAATATTTTAATTTTAATTTCTACAAGCTATAGGTACAAGTGTTACACTTTATAAGAGTCTTTCTTGAAACGTTTCGTTGTTTAATATAGGTATCACGATTTTCTATATATTGTTTTTTACAGGTCAAATCCGTTATCCTTACTGTTTATCAAATACGAAGTACCAAGTAGAGACTGAACTTTTTCAAACGTCCTGTGAAATTAGCTGTGATAATGAACTGGTAAGTTTATGTACCTACCTACAACATAAAACTTCTCAGAATCTATGTCTTTAGATAGATACCGTAATAAATATTTCGCTCCTCAAAGATTTCTAACAGAACAGAACCCTATTATTAAGTTTACCATCGCCTATGATGACTTCCTGATGATCTACCCCTCGTAAACCGTAATGTACTAACTAGCCGGTTGTCATTTTTACATGATATGCTTTACTATTGAACTGTTTGCCCCAACCGACCGTACACATTAAACCCTTTGACATGAGCGATGGAATTACCAACAGAAGGCTGTCATACATTTGCAGCCTTGCGCCGTACATTGTAATCCACAATGCCCGGTTATACAGGGTTAACTAGCCAACATCTCTCGTATCTTAGGATCAGCTTATGTACAGCATAACAAACAACTTTTGTTGTATTAGATAGAGAGATAGATAAAAAACACTTTATTATGCACACCAATACAGGATTAGGAGGATTATGTAGTTTAAAAATTTGAAAATAAAATAAAATGTACTAAGTTCATAATACATTTTGTTTTTTGCAAAGGAACATTTGCAAAGCATGAAATTCAAAAAATCTGATAAAGTACTTTAACTTTACAGGTCAATGAGATATTCGTGGGAGCCATGGAGAGTAAGACAGAAGAAACCTCCCCGTACACCAGACAATTCTGGCTGTTCTTCATAATGATGATTATCAGCTGGATCGGCCAAGCAGTAGTAGTAACTTTCGCAGATGCAATTTGTTTTAATTTACTAGGCAAGTAAACTTACTAAAATACCTATACATTTTTCTAGGCAGTCTCAACGAGAATATATTATGTACTATGTCTTCCACGTAAAATATTGTATATTGGTAAGAACCTACTAATACTAAGATTAGATCTAACTACTTACGCTGGAAGGCTAAGGTGAGAGCTTTGTTTCTATTCGCTCTCGACTTGCCGTACCAGATTAGTAAGAAACTAACAACTAACGGCCTTACTTAAAACCGTATAAGTTTTTACCACAGACCATTATAGCCTGTTTGGCTCGTAAACATAATTTCTCCTACAATCACGACTCACCGTTGCGGGCAAGGGGAAACGTTATCGTATGCTTGCGGTTGGCCAATCACGGGGAAGACGCAATCTGAGTTATGAAATATAATGAGATTCTGACGTACTAGCAGTGGCTAGCAGTGGTTTTTAAACTGCTAATTTTCGTTTCAGGGGAAGTCGGACGAACAGTCAACAGGATTTATAGTCTTTGGTTTTTACCAATTAGGGATAATTACGTTAAAGCTACCACAATCGCACACATATGTCAAGAACTTACAAATTGGTGTATCATTACAATAATTATGTACTCTTGCAGGAACCAAAGTGTCTCATTACGGGAAGCAACGTCTGTGGGGATCAGTAGGTTGGGGAATATTCTCCCTGCTCACGGGAACTCTCATCGACGTTTTTAGCAGTGGTGCCGTGAAAGACTACACCGTTGCTTTTGTACTAATGTTCGTGTTCATGAGTGGAGACGTGGTGGTATCCAGCTTTCTTAAGGTCAGTACCGATGGTGGGTTCCCAACGAGTCACCCCAAAACGAGTCACACTGTTTCAGATTTCCTTTTTCTATCGAGTTCGATCGGGAGTTCGGTCGGGAGGCCTTTGCCCTGCAGTCGGACACATATGGCTAAAATAATAATAATATAATCGAGTTCATGGATTCAAATCAGAAAGCATGCATGCATTTTGCATGCCGAAAGGTAGAATATGGCGGCAACTAATATGTTTTTGTTCCACCTATACTTTTATACCCATATACGCAATAAATTGAATTGAATTGAAAATAAAATAACAACCTAACACAGAATAGCGGAAACGTGCAGTTTGCAATCTTTTCTGTCGGTACATTGCGGTAATTTCAACATCCACCTCTTACCACATCCAAAACCTAAAGAACCAGGTTAAAATGCTAGTATATTTTTCGATGAATATTCAATCATTAAAAAATTACGAAGAGCAAAACAACATCAAAATCACAGTTCAAACAACACTAAAAACAATATCCAGGCAAATTTTTAGGATCCCGAAGAATGATTGTAAATATTGCTTTGTTTTTTTAGATTGAATCTACAAAAATGTCCATGAGAATACTAGCAGATGTTGGCTCACTTTTATCATCATTGCCTACGTTTATATTTCTGCTGTGGACCATCGCAGTGGGTTTATGCACTGGCTTGCTATGGCAGTTTCTGTTTTGGCTGCTTGAAGACGTATCAAGGCTCACTTGTGAAGGTTCTGACTATGTAAAAACTTTACAAGGACTTGTCAGCGCTATACAGACTTTCTGCGGAGAGATACCATTTCTGTTTGTTTCTGGTATGTATCATTTTCTTAATATCACAAGTTTCCACTGATTTTTTCACATAGAAAAAAACATACAGACAAATTGCGAACCTCCTCCTTTAAAAGTCGGTTAAAAATAAAATAAAAGTATGCATGTCGCATAAACAGGATTAACAGTATAACCAATAGTCATAAGCCCAATGCTCATACTTGATATGACTAATTAATATCTGAAAGTTCACCATTAGGCCATAAGCATTTAGGAAATGTCGTATGTTTTTTGTTTAAGATTACAAAGATTGTATTTTCTAGCCATTACAATAACATTTAGGGCCGTTAAAAACCATCAAGGCCGTAGCCAGGAATTCATTTCGGTGATGGGGGGTGGCGGGGGGTCGAGCTCATTTCTGGGTGTGGGGGTGGGTCGAGCTCTGGACCTGAGACAATAAGTAACAACTTTAAGACGACGACGATCTATGCGTAAGTAGGTATGTAAAATGGGTTGGCGAAGGCATTTCAAGGGGGGGGGGGGGGGGGGTTGGACCCCCAAACCCTGCCTACGGCTTTGATAACCATGCTGGAAACCAAAGTTTCAGGGTTTGCAAGTTGAAGTGGCAATGGGCGGGCCACATTGCTCGAAGAACTGATAACCGTTGCAGCGTAGGTAGGGTTCCCACTAGGTGGACCGGAGACATTTTTGAATGTTGCGGGCAACCGTTGGATGCAAATGGTTGGTTATCGAACAGAGTGGCGGTCTAAGGGGGAGGCCTTTATTCAGGAGTGGAGGTCTGGGCTGATGAACCATGCAGAAGTCGATTTCTTCAAGTTTCGCATGCTAGTTCAAACTTAGTGTTACCTACATTAAATGAGCCAATGAGCCAATTAAAGGTATAATCGTCTCTTTAGCTTCTTAAAAGAATAAAATACGTAAGTTTATGTTGATCTAAAATTTCATTACAGGATACCTTCTTCGCAAGGTTGGACATGTTAACATGATGAGCTTAGTATTATTTGCATTCGGTGTACGGTTCATCCTATACTCTTTGCTAACCAACCCATGGTGGGTGCTTCCCATTGAAATGCTTCAAGGAATCACTTTCGGCATGTTCTATCCGACAATGACCTCTTATGCCAATATAGTATCACCACCCGGTACGGAAACGACTGTACAGGTAACTACAATTGTTTTGTTTGTTTTTCAAATACTACACACATCTGACCACATTTACAAAAATAATAAAGATCATGTTATAATAAAGTCAATAAAGAATCTGAATCAAAATGGAACAGCTATGCCGGCAACCCAATGCCTTTAAGTACAGCCATTTTAGGGAGCTGGCCTTATTTTTTTATTATTACAAAGGACTCACAAACCTAAATAAACTCAATACAACAATTAGACAAATTAACAAAATAAATAACCAAATATTTTATCATTTCTCTTAACCCAGATCTCATTGAAATTATTTACAGTAAAACTCACACATATACAAAATACACAATCTCCTCAACCCCTCACAAACCCTCGAGAAACCTGAGACCTGAATTTTAGCATTGTGCAAACAATTAGCTATGAAAGTGTTGTTTCAAACTTCCTTTTTTGTTTGGTAGGTAATACTTCAGAGGTGGTCCCGTGTCAATTTTATCGAAATCGGTACAGTAGTTTGGTTTTTAAATCAAAATGACTAGAAAATATGAAGATGTCATCCAGGTATTTCAAATTTGAAGCAGGCAAAGCGTATTATATTGATGTCAAGTCAACAATGCCTTGGCCAGGTCGGCAACACTCAGACAAAATAGGAAACAACCTAAATACACAAATTAAGTCGTAGGTACAAAAATAAGAAGACTAAAAACAAAGCAGACACAAAAGTTGAATATTCCCATGCAGCGGGATAAGAAAATGAGACTATTTCACCAGACTGCACAATCATTTCAAAATTATACATAATTAGATACTGATTTTAAGTTTTACAAATTCTAACACAGTAAACTTATTTCCAGGGTCTAGTTGGGGCAGTTTTCGAAGGAGTGGGCACATCACTAGGTAGTTTTATAGGTGGAAGGCTGTACGAAACATATGGAGGTTGGAATACTTTCCGCTGGTTTGGCTATGGTTCTCTTATCTGCTGCTTTCTTCATGTGATCGGTCAGCACATCGTCAAGAAAAGAAGCCCGCAGGCTGGAGTATCCAAAGGTAAAGACAATGCAGCAGCAGAATAACAAATGAAATACTTATGAAATGACAAGTTGGTTCTACAGCTGTCAAAATTCCAGGTAAAAGTCATGTAAAGATACATATATTTGCCTTTGGATTAGCTGTACCAATAGGTAGGTCTTACCTAACCAAACCCACAGTCATTAATTCCTCATTTGTGCTCTTAGGAGTCATGTTTTATACGTTGTAGCAGGAACGAATACGAAGGACAAATAAGTTTCTAGGCCATGTTGGCAAGAAAGCTTGAAGCCAGCGTTAGGTAGGCCCCTTGACTAGCAGAGCCGGAAAACAGAGATAGGTAATTATGACCACTTTGATCACCAGTCCGAAACAAAAAAACCCTAAAAAATCATTTCCTTCCAAAAAACAAATCCTTCCTGTAACAAGAAAATAATTTTCTGATTGTGACTGAACAAAAGCGCCACATCGTCGCGATTGTGTTTACAGTACACTTTGATTTTAAACAGTACAATAAGAAATAAACTCATTGGCGATCACTAAATGCGGATTGCCCATAGTGGCCCATAGCTATACCAACATAGAAAATACAGTATAAATAACCGAGTTAAACACAATTCATATTATAAGAATTAGGTATAGGTATTAAAAAATTAAATAGAATATTGATTGCGCGTAAAAAAAAACAAATGATGACTAGAGCGTTGTTTTTTTTTTATGGCCTGACCATAGATACTAGTCCTTCAGCCGAATACATATTTGTTCATCGATCCTTCTTTCTTCAGCTGTATGAGTCGTAGTCACAGTCAAAGTCACACACAGTAAGTAACGGTCAAGTCAAATCATGCCCTAGTAAACTCGTGGCAACTCTACTACAAGCTTCTTCAGAGCTTTGGAATCAACATAAAAAGACATGCTTCACCTCAATAAATGCACGTCAGTCAGCACTTATTATAATGAAGTAGCGGCCTGTCCCGGCTTCGGTGTACTATTCTTTCTTAAACATTTCGGGATTAAACTTAGAATAGGATCTTTAAGCATGATATTGAAAATAACTTTTGATGTATACTTAGCATAGAAAAACTGTGAGAATACTATAAAAATTAAATAGTTACGGCCTTACTTAAAAAAACTTCTCAACCGTTAGTCACTGCTTAAGATGCTTTGCCATCTTCTCTCTGACGTGAAGTTGCACGTGCTAGAAAAGGACAGAGAAGTTTAAGCAGTGACTAAGGTAGAAAAGTTTTTTTAAGTAAGACCGTTAAGGTTTAGTAAAATAATTTATAAGTCGTTATGAAAAGAACATTTTAACTGGAACAAAAAATGTGCTTTGAAAAAAGTCAACATAATCAAAGTCCGACCGCGCGTTCGAGCCTACCTATTTCATAGGGTTTCTTACCTGTGGTCCACATAATATGTGAAACTTTTATGTGGCCGTTTGTACCGTTTATGTGTATACCTTTTTGTATCAGTGTTTCACGAGTACACCGAATTAATAGTGTACTCGTGGAACACCCAGGTATACTAAGCGTAATTCAATGTACCCGTAGAATACCCATTTGTTTACTCGTTTGTTTATTCGTTCACTTCCAATGTCCTTCCTTTTTATCCGACTTCAAAAAAGGAGGAGGTTCTCAATTCGGACTATGCGTAATTCAATGTACTTCTTGTTATCCGACTTCAAAAAAAGAGGGTACCCGTAGACTACCCATTGTCTACTCGTTCACTCCCATGTGCTTCCTTTTTAACTGACTTCAAAGAAGGAGGAGGTTCTCAATTCGGTTTAATTTTTTTAATGCTTGTTACCTCAGCACTCCTAAGCACACACTTACTCAGCGATATTTTAATATTGGTGTACAAACATACAAAAATACAAATCTTTCCTCTTTGTAATATTGGTGTAGATGGTGTAGATGTAGATAAAACGCCACTATTTTTATGACAGTTTGTTATAGAGGTAAATCCTTCCTCCAAGATTTTTATGCATTCACACGAGAGAGAGAACAGCTAATTCCTCCAAGATTGACACCCCAAACAACACAATTTTTTGAAAATAATACTTTAACTTTCTTCGTGGGTTGAATGTCTAGTGAAATTAATACAATACGGGGACGGGGACATGATTTTTTTCGCGTGCCCGCCATATCTCCCGCTACATGTATCACGTCAACTTTTTCAGCAACAGGAACATTCCTGCAGGAGTAGTTTCGTACGCGGCCGAAGGGGTATTCACAGCTCAATAGGAAAGGTTTTCGTTCGGATTCATATTATCCGTCCCAGTCATCTACATTCAGGATGACAGAGAAGAAGGATGTGAATCCGAACGGAAACCGAAAACGATTAAGTTGTGAATACCTCTGCAGGTCTACGATTTTTACGCGTCTACGTTCCCAAGCATAATTTCTTGACTCTCTACGGTGTAGATTTTGTATGATCTAAGATGTCCATAAAGCAGCCACACGCTGCCAGGTACAGGCGTCGCCAGGGGGATACAAGGACGGGCGGCAGCTGCAAAAAATGCAAAGCAACCGTCTAAGTCCAGGCACTTGACTTGCTTAACCGATAATTCCCCCACCTCGAACCAAGGTAAATTCTACCTATGATAATTAAAATATAAATATAATTTGTGTAAATATAATAATATTATATTTGGATCAATGGTCAGTTGTGTAAAAACTAAGAATGAGGTTACATAGGTATATGAATAATTATATTATAAAGAACGCTCTTGATGTTTTTGCAACCACCAGCATTTTTCAACATGGTGCGTACTGCGTAGGTACTGCAAAGAAAACTTTCGGCTAAGATACCATAATGCAAAACAAATTTATGCCGAACAATTTCTGCCAAACCATTTCAGGAATAAAAAGTTTCTGCGTATTAAGGGTATCTTTTCTGTGTATCAAGGGTATCTTTCTGTGTATCATTGTGCAGCAAGTTTTTTATTTTCACCCATATTATACTATGATTTTGGGGACCCCTGAAACTACCTCCAGGTGCGGGTGCCCTGGTTTGATAAACGGTGCTGGTTTTGCAAAGCATTTGACAGTTTAACCCACAACTCAACCTATGTATTTCAAGCGCTACATTATCAAGGTATACACAAAACTTATGTAAGTAAGTTTACAACAAAATATTTACCGCAATATGTAGTATTGCGGTAAATATTTTGTTGCAGCCGTGAATCTACATACATACCGCCGGACAGCCGTTTCAAATTAAAAAAGGCCTCAAGCAAGGAGATCCGCCATCTCCAAAACTATTTACAGCCAGTTTAGAACAGGCCTTCAGGACATTGGTGACCAGTTGGGAAAACAAGGGCATCGTCATTGGCGGAAGAAGGCTCACTTAACCTCCGATTTGCCGATGACAGTCCTTTTTGCTCCCACGGCCCAATATACAATACAAGATCTAAGCTCAATGATTTCAGATCTAAATCATGAACATGTCGAAGACTAAGCTCATGACTAACATCACAGAAAGTAGGAATGATATCGAGGGGGTCGAAATTGAGTATGTCCAACAATACCTTTAACTTGGTCTAGTTAGTCTCTTTCAAGGCACGACGCACCGAAACCGCCTGGAAGAGCTATTGGTCGATGAAAGAGCTTATGAAAGGTAACGTGCCTTTATCACTTAAGAAAAAGCTCATGGACATAAGCATTCTCCCCATTCGCACCTACGGTGCAAAGTCTTGGTCTCTGACAAAAAACCGAGAGGTCCAAACTCGGGGTCTGCCAATGAGCTATGGAGCGCAGTATACCCGGAATGAAACTGATCGACTGGTTAAGGAACTCGATACTGCGCTCCAAAACGAAGATCTTTGACGTCGGGCAAAAGGCCGGTAGTCTGAAGTGGAATTGGGCCGGACACATCTGCCGTATGCGTGTGGGCAGAAACCACTACAATGTGGATTCCAAATGCTAAGAGGCCCAAAAAGAGATGGCGAGACGAGCTTAATTCACATTGTAACGACTGGTCCACATAAGTCCAGGATCGTGAATGGAAAGAGGGAAGGGGGGCCTTCGCCCTGCAGTGGATCAATTACGGCTAATCATAATAATTATTATTTATGAGTAATTTCAAAAACACAGAAGTAGGTTAATTCATATACTTAGTTATTATATTTAAACTTTAAATTCTGTTTCACAATCTAAGTCCCTGTGTTTATTTCCTTAAACATTCTTGTCGATAAATCTTTGAAGTTGTCTATATCAATATCTGAAGTAATATTTCGTAAGTAGGTGTGTGTACTTGTGTTCGTTTTACTTCTTTACGCTGTAACGGTTCAAAGGATTGGAAAGATAAATTTTGATAGCATTCCCTGGATTAACACTAAGTAAAGTACCTTTATACCGAAAATAATAACTATTTTTTATGTGTAGGTGAAACCGTAGGGCGCTGCTACTACTAGTTGTAAAGAATAATTATAATTGAGACTAAGTACATCAATATTTTTTCTTTCCTACAAATATTATAGAGTATAAAAATTATTAAATTTAGTATGAATATGTTAGGCTAGTATTGACTCCATTTAAGGCCGAGAAATCGGCAAGCCGGATCAAACTGTGTACTTAAAATAAAAATAGGACTGGACTGGACTGGATAAAAACATATTTTTTGTCTGTGGCAAGTTTACAAAAACCCGATAATAGATACCTAAACATGAACTGTCTCAAAATGTCTCCGTTTTTTGGTACGACTATTAATGTTACAATTATTTATTGAGTTTAACCTTGATATTGTTATTCGCAACCATAGGCACTTTTAGGCACCTTAATAACTTATTTTTTTATAATTAATTAGGTTAATAATTTATCTATTTGGCAAATATTTACGCGTTACAACAAAATTGTACTATTGTTACTCAGTATTAAACTAAAGACAAAAAAATTAAATGAGTTTATTGTTAATGGTGGTTTAATTTTAGTTACCTAGCTCTCCAGTTTTAGTATAACATGTCATTACTCACTTATTTATACAATTAATTTAAAAATAGTTTGGTAGTTATACATTACCTTTAATATGTGGAGGAATTAGGTCTCTTCTTTAGTAAGTGGAAGAGAATGAGGGGGAACCTTGCCCATCTGTGGAATCTGATATAGTATTTTTTATGTAGGTAAAATTAATAAGGACCTTTGATTCTACTTGGCAAACATTATAAACTGTAAGAACAATAAAGTAGGTAATGACTTTTTATTTCTAACACCTAAAGCTCCTTACATTCATTTGTATTCAACTGGATGGATTGGTCTAGATGGCACATTTCATGTGGAAGAACATAAATCGAGCAATTATACTATTTCCCGTTATAAGTACCTAACCAGATCTAAATTAATCCAAATACCAGAAAAACGTCGATTTAATACCCTATTGCGCTACTGATTATTATCAGCTTTATATTGTCCTTTGTAAAATCTAAATTTACTATTATATCTGAAAACTCATTTTTCCCACACCACCACGACTTGTTTTGCATTTTGATATTTCCCGCCGCGTGCCAATCGACGTCCGCCGAAGCCGAACTCAGTCTGGCTCTGTATGTCTTTGTTTTTTTACGAGTATATTGATAAACACTTATCTATATTTTTTTAGCTCTGTGTTGTAAACTGACGAACAGATGAACGGTAAGAATATCCTTTTGTCACGGTTAGGGTAAGATACTCTGAAATGTTTATATGAATTGCAAGTATTTACCTACTTATTTGTGTTTTGTATAGAGGTACCCATAATAAATATTTGCATGGACAACATTATTTTTATTTTATATATATAAATGTTTCTTTAAAACGGCATTAACAACTACCTACATGTAATGTAGTGATCATGAATAGTTAATTACTTTAAAGCAATATAGAATTCAATATAATATAAAACTGAGACAAGAATTTATTTTATCTAGGTGTACCGACTACGTCGTTTACTTTAACGGAACAACTCGTTAGTGTTGTTAATTTAGTAAGGTAGTTTAGTTACGTTTGTTCTGGGTTCTGGGACAGTTGTCTGGAATGAGAAAACGGCATCTGCCAATTTTGCCTTATTACTTACCCCAAAACTATATCGGCAGGTGAAATCTTGTCCCCTATAAATGGGTTCGCTATATTGACTACTAGACTGGTGCCCTATACCTACATGGGCTAACATAGGTGTACTGCATTTGCAATGACCCACCAATGATCGAGCCCCAGATGGCCAATAAGTAATAAAACCAGGGGTTTAATTTAGCCCCATGCAATCGGAGTTGGTAGGTAGGTACGTTGTGCCACTATTGAGCGTTATTAATTTACAATCTGAACAATAAAAACATGATTAGGACTCAAAACATGATACAATGTTTTATTCGATCAATCGCTGTTTTAAAAATACTCTGCGTCTAGCGCTGCAAACGTTGTATGGTAGCGTTATCTTTTTTTTAACTATCTTTCGTACTATGAGACCAGATAATAATGCTATAAAAGACTTATCTAGCTAGGCTATCTTTATTAAAGTTTTTAGTAGGTTATAAAACCATTGATTCGTATAAAAGAGGTAGGTAAGTATAAAGAAGAGGTTGAACTTGTCAATAAACAAAATGCAAAAAAATATATTTAATTTTATAATGAAATCGCGTCGACACCTTGGAGGATCTAAATTGCATTGCCATAAAAATCACCTTTTCTTCGAATCCTATTTTTACGAGTTGCCGTTGCAGCTTATTGTTATTGTAGGTATATAGTAGATGGTATAGATTCCTTAGCTATCGCCAGATCTTTTCTTTGTTTATTAGTGATTTTACCGGCAGGCATTCGCAACTATACTACCTACCTACTATTATTTCATGAGGATTTTTCATTAGAAAACTATAATAACAAATTTAGATATTAACTGCTCTTTTTTCTTTGTAGGTTATACGGCAGTGATTCGCTACGAGCAGCCAACTGATATGGTATACATGCTAGAAGATATGAATGATTCAAGAGTTCACGATACCTAAGTACCTAACTCAAGCTTTTTATACCAACGTGTAACAAAAACAAATTATTCCTTTTATATGCATCAACGTTTAAAACATACGCCTTTTAATGCAACTCTATTTGAGAGTGTTACAAAATTTAACATTTTGCATCCATGATATATAACTATACACGTTTCCTTTGACATTAACTCGAAAATAAAAAATAAATGTTTTTTTGAAATACTTAAAAGAGTACATATCACTAAAAAGAAATACTTATTTTTTGTATTTTGGCCCTATATACCTACATGTATTAGTTAACGCGAACTTGACGTAATTGTCAAATACTAAAATTACTCATTGTGGAAAATGGTCAATTTACTACTTAAAAAGTTAATTAAGTTTGAAAAGAAGTAGGTACTCTACTAAGTTTTAAATTATAATGTAGATGAGTATAACCGTCGCAGCTTGACCCCATGTATTACACGCGTTGTACAGGTTGTACTGTAAATAAAGGTGGACTATCAAAAATTAAAATTTCGTATCGTATGTTTGATCAATAAGAAATCTAATTTTGATACAATGATCAGAATTTACTATAAAACTTTAACTACAAAAGTTTTTATATGATAAAATCTAACACACCATCTGTATAAGTAAATAGGCAGGTACTTACTGTCTTTAACGAAAGGATCTCTCTAACTTTAAACCGTGAAGCTGCTTGAGACATAGGCATATAAATATAGTTATAACAATAGGGAAGATGCATGTGTTTTGATTATTAAAAATAACGGGATAAGTGGAAAGTTTAACTAAATCTCCTTTTTATCTTACATCGCAAAAAAAAACATTGAAATCGGCTGGTATAGTCCTGAAATATAAACGTTCAAAGTATTTGGGAGGGAATCATATGTCCCTTTCTAGCAAAACACTTGCTAGTATAGAATTTGCTTGGAATCGTGAACTTAGACGTCATTTGCTAGTATAATGCCCTCCCTGTCTAACATCAAACTAAAATGTTTATAACTTCGTTATTTGTGCACATATTTAAATTTTATTTTTGATATGTTGTTTTGTTGCGGGTCAGCTCTTTTGTAAGTAAATAAAAAAATCATACATATTCCCTATTGTAAAAAATAAAGAACGCACGCAGCCCCTCCATAGGTGTTGAAAAATTTAAAAAGTAACGCAATTATAATACTTGTAGGTAATATTGAGGTTGTACAAATGGCCTTCGTATTGGTACTCTTCGTAGTCCATAGTGTTAGTAAACATTCCAGTGATCATATGCTAGTAAATAAAGTAGGTCCCTTCTTAGAAAATTTTGGATCTGATGTTCATATGGCTTTGCCATCATATTTTAGGTATAATATTAATATATAATAATATGTATTTATTTACATTACTATATAAATATTTATGTAGTTTTAATAATACAAATGCATAAATGTGTTGTTAGCTTACTAATTAAACCTGTGACTTTTACTTGTAGGTATCATATTGACAGCCAAGCTTTTTGTATGAATGTAATGCTAAGATATGTAATTTAAGAAATAGATCAATGACAAATTTTTGATAGCATTTATATAACTATATCCCAATATCATAATGTAATGTCTATTATAGATCTGTCAATCATAAAAATAGAATAAAATTTGTGCCAATTTTATATATTGAAGAGAAGTATTCTTCTGCAGTAATTAATTACTAGAATGGTATAGGTAAATTTCTCTATCATTTATTGATAACTAGGTACTTACATCATAATCTTATGAGATAGCTCAACAATTTTGAGACGTATTTTATTAACTATAAATACCTACGATAGGTTGAGATATAAGTTCATGCCATTAAATGGCAGAAAACGCTTTAACTACCTTATGTAGATCACAGATTTTTATTAAGGAAACTTACATTTGGAATTTAAATTTTTGAAGCGAATACGACAAGAATTTTGTTTTTGGTCCAGTTTCTCCAAGAACATTATTTATCTTTATTATACAGTATAGTATTATTATTATTATTTTTGAATGTACTAAATTAAATATTAATATCCCAAAAAATAACGATAATCACTTTAAATTAATTTTAACGCAATTGCTGCTTATAATAAACATTTGGATTTCCGTAGTAGGTATTATAATTATAGGATAATGAAATATTCGTCATTTACTTTTAATATAATTCTACTACCTACGGATATTATACTACTACTGGTACATATGAAAGGATAGTCGTATAATTACTTCAATTAATACAATATAGCAGTAGCGACGTTACTAATGACGTTTTAAAGCAGATGCTCAAAATAATAAAAATACACTACGCTAATATCAATCTAGAAATTCAGGTGACGGGTTTTTGTTAAATACTTTTTTTTTTGTAAATACATACCTATAATACAACCAACGCCCAGGCACAGAACAAACATCTATGTAATATTTTTTTTGTATTGTTTATTTATTTATTAATCACTAGAAACGGCTAGCTCCAGTTACACTTACGTCATGTACTTGAGTACATCCAAGCGAGTTTTCTTGCAAAATCCAACTTTTTATACGTAACAGCTTAAAAGCACGACACAATTACTTTCGTGTATCGCGTCGGTATGACCATATACCTACCTCACCCAATTGTTTTCCTCACGGTAAAAAAAGTCATGGTCTATAAAATACTTTAATTACTTAAGTATAGCTTATATTTTTATAATAACCTAGATTCAGTAATAATTTAGTATAGGTACTCCAAACTCTTCGAATGTGCAAGCGTGATAGAAAAGATACATGTACTTAATAGGGAGAATTCTGTAGACTCTTAAGGATAGCCTTTGCTCAGTCAATTACTTGTTAAAATTAGGTTTTTTTTAACTTACTATGTCAAAAATGCAGCGAAAGTGATACTGTCAGACAATATTTAATTTTTATACACACTCAAGAAGGAACTGAATCAATTCTCAAAAGCCCACTTCGTTTTAGTTGTTGTACCTATTTTGTTTGAATAATGTAAAAACATTAAGTTTGCTAAACATATTTTATACCATGAATAAATTTCTTCTTTTTGCAAGCAATTAAGATAAATTTGTAATTAGCGGAAAGTTTTTGGAGTACTGTTCTGTTCTTATATTTCCTAAGTTGATACCCAATTACTTTTCCCACAGGGGCTTCAAAAATGTATTTTATTGTTCGTATGAAAGGACACCGTAAAATAAAAAACTACTACAAAAACCTAGGTAACCGCACGTCATCTTGTATTTTTTTTATTCTTGTTCAATATTAGACAAGGTATTAAAAACCTTATAACTAATTCGTGATGCATGGTAGACAAGCTCTTGACTTAAACGCAGAAATTAATCACATGGGCAGTTGTTGGTTTCACAAAAAGTGCAAAACTGTTTTCTACAGTATTTGAAAGTGTACAAATTAAATATACTTGCACAGTTTTTTATTTGAATTTTTGTATTTCTGTCCTTTTTTGCAACTTTGTAATTACAGTATTATAATAACGACGTCAATACATTAATTTAAATTACTAAACAATGAGTACCTTTCTAAATAAAAAATAAGCCCAACATTAATTTAAATAACTTTATACCATTAAAACCATTTAAACATGTACACATTTGTGATTTGTATTGTGTTTGTGTGTGTAGTTTTTATTATAAACAATATATTATAATAATATAATATTTGTTTACAAATATTAGTAATACTCTCAGTATTTTAATAGTACATTATGATACGAGTGTGCAATGTTGGTCATTACACTAGAGGCGCGCGAGCCGCAGGCGAGCGCGATAAGAAAGCCGAGAGCATAATGACTAATAGCACAAGAGTTCCATACGACTGTTTTCGTCACACTTGCGAGGAAAAAACATTTTTTTTGATAATAATCAACCACACAGCGAAAACGTCAACAAACATTTGCGGAAAATGGCGCCCAAATCAGTAATGCGCGCGCAGGTTGACATTTACTTCAGCGGCATAAGAACTCTTTGTTGGTATTACAAAAAAACTGTAAGTATTACCCGGCTATATTAAGAGTGCTTCGTATACGTACGTCTAATTGCAGTCACGTACAAACTTGACTTTACCGGGTTATACCTATTATAGTACAAGTGCCGTAATGTAAAGTAAAAAGCACGCGTGTGTAATAGCTTGGATTATGAGCCTAAAACCGATGCAATAAGATCTACTTTACGAGCAAGTGTGATGAAAAATAATTTGAAATTCTACTACTTAAAATGTGCAAGCTCAGGCGCAGATAGAAATAATGATTTAATTAATGACGGCTTTTAGGGTATCTCAACAATCACTAGTATCATCGGCCCTAGTTAACCTGTATGTAATATAACCTAATATAATTATATCTCTATGTACTTACGTGTGTAAAGATAAACACACACAAATTAGGTGTTGGTTGTTTTTCGGTTTGCTTCTTTGTATAGAGAAACTAGCTAATAAGTATAGTTTACCTATTAATTTTCTATGAAAGAAACTTATACAAGTTTCTTATTTGGCACTAGTCTATGGTAACAGAATTATTAGCATTTCTTATGTTCCTGTTTGCTGTCTCCAAACTTTCTTATTACTTTTGCTTGATAGAAGCTTTAATAATTTTATCATAGCATAGTAAAGCCCTTAGTAATGCATTATTGCCGTTTGGACACCCTTAGAGTATGGAACCCTACAAACTGGCTACGTGCGAGTCAAGGTTGCTGTAAGGATCTAAAACTGAAATAACGAACACTGCATTTTTTACGTAGGTACTTACTCTAAATTTAATGATTATTTACGTTTTGTATACTTGTACGGAACCCACGGTGCGCGCGAGACCCAGACTCGTACTTGGCCAATTCGATTGATTTTTTTAAGACTAAGAGTCCAATCTAAAGATTGCTTTAATTTTCTGAGTTCCTATTTCTTTAGGTAATTTTAAGTACCTACATATACATTTTTTAGGAAAATAAAAGACAATAAGTAGGTTCTTATATCTATGCTTTATATTATATGTTTTTAGTTGAAACGCTATTAATTAAATGTGATTTTCAAAATATCTGTGTTTAATTTTTTGTGTTTTTGCCCTCTGTTGCACGTGGCATTTGCAGACAGGTGTGTGATACCACACTAAGAGAATTAAATACTACGTATAGTATTGTAACCGTGCTGACCAAGCAGGAATTTGGTCGGATACAAGTAAGGGTAGTAGCCATAAAGCTTCTTGTATAGCGCCCTCAAAAAAGATTTTTGTACCTTCTCCAGCATCCGGGTGTAAGTAACATGATGTATGGGATGACATAAATATAAAAAACCCAGGAGTAGCGTTATTCTTAGATTTATCCAAAGCTTTTGAATGCGTAGTACATGAAATACTACTAAATAAATTGGAAAAAATTGGTATCAGAGGACAAGCTCTTAAACTTATCGAATCATATCTGAAAAATAGAACTCAAGCCGTATCCATCCACACTTACGACAAAAAGACAAAAATGATAAATTAAGTAAGTACTATCAAATTTTATGAATATATCACAAGGTAGGTATGCCACAAGGCAGCATACTTGGGCCATTATTATTTTAGTTATACGTAAATGAATTACCCCAAAGTCACAAAGCATCTAAGTGTAATGTTTGCTGACGATGCAAAAATATATATTTAAAAAAAACACTAAGCACTAAGGATTTTGAAACTGAAATATATAATAATTTAGAATTAGAATAACATTGTAAACTGGCTTGAGAATCTAAATCTAAGGGTAAATATTGAAAAAAAAAAATTGATACACTTTAAAAATTACTAACAGAAATATCTAGAGCTTAGCATATTAAATAAGGGTGAAACAGTAAAACTAGTCAATGAAACTAACTTTCTCGGGGTAATCATGGATACGAATTTAAGCTGGAAATAGCATATACACAAAATAAACACCAAAGTTTCTCAATACTGCTATGCTTTATCAGTTATTAAAAGTGCTACCTCAAAAAAAATTGCAGCAAATACATATTATGGCAATGTTTATCCTCATTTAAGCTACGGGATAATATTCTGGGAAAACTCAGTAGACGTAGAATTGACATTCCTCTTGCAGAAGAAGTGTCTTCGTATAATTTTCAACCTAGGAAGCAGGGATACGTTACGAAATACTTTCAAGCAATGATATTATATGCTTCCAAGGAAAATAACTTCCTCACTCTAACAGTAATATACATATTAGAACTGTGGCTATTTGTCAAAAACAACCAAAGTTATTTCTTTGATGTAGAGTCAAGTCGTGCTAATATTTTACCCCCTAAACACAACTACAATATAAGTATACGACAAGTAAATAATGCCATGTTCTACAATAGTTCATTTTATGCAGCCATTAAAATATATAATCATCATTGAATTAAAGTCATTAAATGTCATATCACAGTTTAAAGTTAAATTAAAGAGCTGGTTAGTTTCAAAAGTATTTTACAAATTAAAAGAATATTTTAATGATACTTTTAAATAAATACTTTGTTGTTCTATTAAATGATATAGTGATATAAGGTGTAAATATAAAAAAATAGTTTTATGTTTTTTAGATAAACGTAATTTTAGCCATTTTTTAAAAATAATTATGTTCCTAGGTAGATTTAAAATTTGTATTTATCTGTATGATACAAATGCACTAAACTTGCAGCTGTAGGTACATTAAATCTATCTACCTACTAAAAATATTGCACGCCCGCATGGGTAAACTGTTGTTAAGTACTAATTTTAATTTATAAGATGTTTTGTACACAGTTTTGGCAATAAAAAAATATTCTATTATACTCTATTCTGCGTTTTGACAGCTGTCAGACGAGGTAGTATGGCTTTATGGCTTTAGCTAGCCCGAAGGGTATTATAACAAAAAAATATGATTTGACATGACATGAGAGAGAGAGACTGACAGTCGTAGACAGAAAAGGCTTCCACACACAGCTCTTTGACAGTTGACATACAGTCTGAGCCTGACTGAGATTAATTTAGAGCAGAACAGAATTATCAGAAATTACCAGTTTATCACCTTGCACCTCGATTTATTTTGTATTTTTTCAGAAATTATACACCATAAAATTATGGATATCGACACAGTTTACAATACTTAGTTTTCTATGGCTTGTGATGTTCATAAAACAGGCTTTATCCTCGCAAGTTACCATCAGCGGAAGAATGATTAAGATGTAATCATTTTAAATTTTGAGAGTCCACGTCGCGACATGGGTTCCAGAATAAGGTAGGTAACTCAACATTGAAGAACTCTGCTGATCTCAATGTGATGCTTACTCATTTTCTATTCAAGTTTTGCTTATCATGCACATTATAACCTTACTGAGTCACTACCCACCACCAAAGTAAAAGTAGCATTTAACGCTCCATTTTGCTGCTTTTTTTGTTTTATTTACCTTTCGATTTATTTGGCGGAAATCAGTGCTTTACCGATAACCGTTAACTCTTGTCTGTTTGATAGCATATCCTGCTTTTATTTCATACTGAAGTGATATGTTCAGTAGTAATAATAAAAATATGATAAGTAGGTACCTTTTTGTACATTCATTTAATAGAGGAGTTATAACCTCTGTAGCACTTTTTTCTCTGCTGATTTTCATCTTAGTATATGAAAACTTGGCATAGTGACTACCAATGAATTTGGAAGCTATTATGTACTATTAAGTAATTCAAAATAAATGGTATGCATGAAAGCGAACAACTTCACAACTTGCTCACTGAACATAGCACATTCACCCTTTTTTATAGTCCACTGCCTGCCCTCAAAGGGCAATAGGGCTTATCAATTATGTAGCTATGCTATCCCATTGTGGACAGCAGTGGACGTTTTCTGGCTGATGGTGTGCATCAGCCAGAAAACGTCCACTGCCGGATGAAGACCTCCAGCCTAATAAGGAAGGCAGGCCTAATTGGCAGGCTGCTTGGGGATTGCAGAATGCTCACTGTTAACCAAAAGGAAGCTGCTGCCCGTCCCCTGCTGGTAATGGATGCAGATTAAGACCATCCCCAGGCCCCATTCCCAATCCACTATCCCATTTATTATAAGCTCATTAGGAAATTGAATATTGATTATTATTCATCATCATTTGCCCGGAGACGTCCGCTGCTGAACGAAGGCCTCCCCCTTAGACCGCCACACTGTACGACAACCTGCTATTTGCATCCACCGGTTGCCCGCGACTTTTAAAATGTCGTCAGTCCACCTAGTGGGAGGCCTTCCTACACTGCGTCTTCCGGTTCGCGTTCGTCACTCAAGAACCTTTCTTCCCCATTGGTTGTCAGTTCTTCGAGCAATGTGGCCTGCCCATGGCCACTTCAACTTGCAAACCTTGCGAGCTATGTCGGTAACTTTGGTTCTTTGGCGAATATCTTCGTTCCGGATTCTATCGTGCAAAGTAACTCCGAGCATAGCTCTCTCCATTGCCCGTTTCGTGACTCTGAGTTTCTCCAAAACGCCAGCAGTTAAAGACCACGTTTCAGTTCCATATGTCATCACTGGCAACACACACTGGTCGTAGACCCTTGTCTTCAGACACAGGGATTTTGGATGAGAAGATATTACGCAATTTAATTGATTATTATTAATTGGTTGATATTATTTTTATTATTGATTGGTTAACGGTGGTAACACTCTGCAATCCCCAAGCCGCCTGCCAAGCATGGGGATTATGGCAACCCCTCTCTGTTAAGGGGGAGGCCTTCGTCTAGCAGTGGACGTCTTCGGGCTGATAAGTGAGTGAGTGAGTGAGGAAATTGAAGTGGCTGAGGTCATATCAATTGCATAACCAATAACTATCAGGGAAGACACCAAACATCAAATATAGAGACGTCACCCTGAGTGTCAATAATGTGAATTGGGTGTAGCTTATGTCCATCTTTATGAGGTGGGCTTACGATGTTGGGCTTGTCATTGCTGGCCAAAGATTTGTCGAACTTAGTGATTATTCACATTTAGATCTATAATGGCCTAAAATGCCAAAAGTCATCACATTCACTTTCCCTTTTCAGGCAGCCACTACATTAATTAAACTTAAATTGTTACTATTATTTATTTACAGAGAGACTGTACGCTACTTATTTGAGTTGTACTGTGAAGTATCACCAGGAGAACAATCACAAGAACCTTATATTGTAAAAAAATACCCTGACTCGTACAAAAATGAGGAAGAGTTAAAGAACATACCTAAATTCACATTCCCATGTCATTTAGAAAAGTAAGTAACATTAACATTATAAATGCAAAGTTTGAACGAATGAGTTTGAGAGAGTGATGTTTTTTTTTATTATCTTGTGACGAGACGAGCAAGACGTTCGCCTGGTGGTAAGCGTCACGTCTGCCACTAACAGTAGCAGTGCTAGAATTGTGAACTTGCGAACACAATCCTGCGCCGCACTGCACTGCGCTCGTCACCCTGAGATATTAGATGTTCAATCTCTTCATACCCAGTAATTTCTCTGGTAACATTGCCCTTCAAACCGGAACACAGTAATGCTTGCACACTACTGCTTGGCGATTGAATAACTGGCAAAGGTGTGGTACTTCCCCAGGCAGACTCTGCAGTAGAGTCCTACCACTACAAAAATGTTTGTCGACTTCTCTTCGATCGATGCTTTAACGAATTTGAGTTACATTCGGAATGTATATAGTTTATAAAATGTAATGTAATGTAGTTTATAGTTTAAAAAAATAGAAATATAAATGATTCTTGTAGAACAGCGAGTGGAACCACTGGATGCAGTTTGTTGTTCTATTGTTTATTTCCCACATGCAGCATGAACTAGAGCCAAGTGTCAACTTGCTTGTAGTACAGGCTGATTCAAACTAAATGGCAGCTGTAAACTTAGACGCGAGATGCTGCGTAGTAGCTAAAATTAGGCGTACGGTGTGCGAACAATCGCAAAGTCTCGCTTGCAGCACACTTCAAAGCTGTCATTAAGTTTGAATCAGTCTGCATCAACGCGTAATTTTGATTATGGCCAGTACAGTTGGCGAAATGAGTTATGAAAATTACCATAAGAAAAATTTATGTCATTCTTTTGAAGGAAACGTGATGAAGTAGGATTAGATATGTTCAAGAGACAAGTAGCACATACTCTTACTTATATTTCACTGACATTTCAATTATGAAATATGTGTTTTTCTATTTCAGTTCATATGCTCAAAATTATTCATTCGTCTTGACATCTGTGGACTCAAAGTATACCTTCTGTTTCTGCCGCTATGATCCAAAATCAAATACGGCATTTGTATTATTGTCACATCTACCATGGCATGATATATTCTATAAGTAAGTATGGGTAATTACATAATAGAGCCAATTCTGTTGTATTATACTTCAAACGAAACTTGACAGACTTATGGAAAGGCGGTTGCCCTTATTTAACAGGCAAGAACAGTTAAAAAAGAGGTGTACAATTGTTCAGTATTATCTTATTATTAAACTGTGCTTTTTAAGGAGATATTCATATTTATACTATCACATGGTCTTGATATGTTTTTATTACTAAAAAGGAACAGTACTAGTTTGTTGAAGACAATTTTCGGATTCTATTTATTTGAATTTAGATTTGTTATAAACATGTTTAGAGAATTATAGCATTAGCATGCAAGAAGGTCATATGAGAGCAAGAGCCAACCCAAGAAGTCTGATGGACATCTCGAAAGCTTTCTTTCTATAAATAAAAACATGTAACTGTGAATTCGACTCGCACACTGACAGTCTCGCAGTTTCCACACAAAAAAGTGTTAGCCAAAATGTCTTCACATGAAGTTTGCTATGATCCACCTCCATCTAATCCACTGGAGTTACTATGCCAGCGGCCCAGAGCCTCGCTCAGCTGGGTTGGCTCGGGTAGGCGCTGGCGGGGGAAATGCACAATACACCCCAAGCGGGACGTCAGTGCAGGACTTATCGCCCCCACATCGAATCAGAATAAGAAGTTTGCTATGATATTGATAAAACTTTACTTACTGGAGTATATTTAATCATGGTTCCGCATGGAGACATTAGTGCAAGCCCGACACCATTCGCTCCGCTCGACTTGGCCAGTTTTATACTATAGATTTTCGCTTTAATCAAACCAAGATTGATACTTCTGTCTAACCATTTTTACAATAGAGCAAACCCATACAAAAAAGAAACAAATAATAACACATGTTTCTTTTATGGTGATTGTAATTTTGTTATTCAGTTTGATAATCCACCATAGTAATGCATAATGCATGTATGAATGTATGTATGTATTTACATATATTTATTTGATGATAACTAAATCTCCAATCTGTGATCTGCATAGCATTGATGAGAGAGCTAATATCCATTTGGAGCGTATTACATAAAGCTCAGCGAATACAAATGCGAATACAAATGTTTTTATATGTTTATCTAGAGGTGATAAAAATGGGCCATGCGATGTTATTCAATATCCGCTAGTTAATTATTTTCAGTTGATTAATCTGCTTGTTAAACTGTGCTATGTGAAAATATTTTTTTACTACAATTTACAACAACAATTAAGTGACGAGACGAGCAAGACTGGTGGTAAGCGTCACGCCTGCCACGAACAGTAGCAGTGCTAGAATTGTGAACTTGCGAACACAATCCTGCGCCGCACTGCACTCGTCACCCAGAGATATTAAATGTTAAATCTCTTCATACCCAGTAATTTCTATGGTAACATTGCCCTTCAAGCCGGAACACAGTAATGCTTGCACACTACTGCTTAGCGGTTGAATAACTGGCAAAGGTGTGGTACTTCCCCAGGCGGACTCTGCAGTAGAGCCCTACCACTACAATACTACATCTATACAGTACATTAAGACTGCGTTGCTGGCAGCGATTCTGATAGCCGAAAGCGCAGAGTAGCGCAAGTCCAGGCCATCACAGCGCAATCAGCATTTCAGCCCTTGATGGACAAAAGGCCGAGGCATTTATGGCGCGGACAGCAAGGGCTGCATTGAAAACCAAGCTTGAAGGCCGAGAGGGTAGCTAAGCTTAGCTTGAGGCCATAATAGCGTGGCCAGCAGAGCAGTCATTGCGTACTAAGGCTTGTTTAATGCTTTACTCAAACAATAAGAGTAATTTAATTTTTAAATTTTTATTCAAAATATTGCAAAAGTATATATAAATGGAAAATTACAAAATAAACACCGCGACGTGTTTTTTTTAATTAGACAAAGTTGCTTGTACGTAGGCTGCCTTTTAAGTTTTGTCGTTTGAAGAAAAAAACATGAATAGAACCTTATAGTAAATTTTATTGTTTTTTTAATAATTCGCCACGTAATTTACTTATCCATTCGCTCGAACCAGTTATTAAAACATTTATTCCACTCCAATGAGGGGGTGTCCAATATGGCTGACTTGAAAGCGTCGACAGCTTCTTCACCCGACCTGGGACCACGAAGACTTTTCTTAATTTTAGGAAAAGTAAAAAAGTCGTTAGAGCTTAGGTCAGGACTGTATGGAGGATGGTCAAGAATTTCCTTGTTTTCCTGCTTCAAATACTGAATTGTTTGACGAGCGCTGCGCTGTGCTGCTGCTTGCGTTGTCATGTTGTAGGATGATGCGTGGCTTTGGGTTAGATTTCCGAAGTTCGGCGATTACTTGTGGTAAACAAACTGTGATATACCTACAACTCTGCGTTAACCGTTCTATGATCATCAATTGCTATCGTCGCAACATGACCGGTTTTCGCAACGAGGGTGGCCACCATCTTCTTTGAAGTGCTTCGAGAGCGAACAACTTTAGTCGGCTTTGGCTCGTCTTGGAAGACCCAGATTGTAGATTGTTGTTTGGAATCAGGATCGTAGACATAGATAAAAGATTGGTCACCACTGATGATATCGTAGACGTGATTTGACTCTCCTCGGTTAAACCTTTTAAGAGTTTTCTTACTCCATCTGACGCGGGCCGCCTTATGATCGTCGGAGAGCAAATCCGGGATCCAACGATAAACTAGTTTTCTCAAACCAAATTCTGAATTAAATATTTTTACACCCGACTATATTTGAAACAAAACTCGTCAATAATGGATTTTCAAAGGCGATTGCTGGTGGCTAAAACTCACCAGCAATGAAATTCCATACAACTTTGCTGGCGCCTATTCGAGAAGTGCGGAAAGGTCGACTTCGCTTAAAGAAGGATGTCGCAATACTGACCACATTACAAGCATTTTAGCAATTATCATGCGCAAAAACGTGGCAGCTATACTTAGTACACAGTTATGTAGGTTTGAAAGGAAAGCTGTGGTAGCCTAATCGAGAGACCGCTTGTCTTTTAATCGTGAGGTCGCAGGTTCAAACCCAGGCTCGTATCAATGAGCTCTTGGAGTTTAGCTCTTTTAATCAGCTTTGAAACCTGCATACGTCCGGAGAAGAAATTCAATGGCGTATGTGAATTCACCAACCCGTAATTGGGCCAGCGTGGTGGATATGCCCCATTCGCCCTTCGAGGGTAGGTCTAAGCCCAGCAGTAAATAATTAAAAAGGCTGATTATGCTTTTATGTAGAAGGTTATGTTCTTAGTCTCGTTATCGCTTGTGACTTTTCTCTTTTGCGAGTAATTAAAGTTATCTTTTCCTATCAAACAATGAGGTTCTACAGGCAAAACTTTTCGTAGATGGCGCCAGCGGCGGGCAGGATGTGGCAAAATCTAGTTTTCTTGTTAAACGTTGCACAAATCTAACTGCTCTTGACGAGGGCGTTGTCGATAATCTAGTCCCAAGGAAAAATACTGGGTACTGTGCCTTGTTTTTAAGAATCTATGCAGCTGTTGACGGCATGAAAATTGATTTGTGGGTAGATAGTTGTTTGCATTTTATGATGCACATAGCTTTAGTAAGCCAGGGAAAGGATTGCTGTACAAACCAGTAAAAGCAAATTCTTCGTGGTAATCCGAGCCTGATAAGAGTAAAACCACTGTAGAACAAAACAATAAAATGTATATTATGTATATGATATTGATAGTTGACTATGGCCGCATCGACGATGCGCCACCTAGCGGATAAAATCTCAGTGTAGATCCCCATTATACACAAATAAAAGGTTAAAGGTAAAATCGCGTGCTGTGGCAGTACTAGGAGCTCGGGGTCGCTGAGCGCTATGCTGGCCGACGAGTCATGCATCAATTGTCTTATCTAACCTTGCTACTGTTATTGATTCTGTGCGTTGGTTACTATACAATAAAACTACGTATAAAATGCTGCGACAAATAATAAAAGCCGTGTTATGAAACCGTGTACTTGAATTATTATACTAAATGCTACGCTACTGCTTTGTTTGTAAAGCAAAGTTTTGTTTGATATGTGTAAAGAGTGAAGAGATTATAGTTAGGGCAATTTAGAGCGTTTTTAGCTAAATTTGTCTTTACGACAGATATGGTCATAAGTGTCTAGTATCTTATCTTGTCTAATATCTTGCGCAGCTCTGCGAACAGCTTTGCAATAGCTATAATTCAGATTCAATATGGAACAGAAATGTGGTCTTTAATGCTGGCCTTTTAGAGAAAGTTAGAATCACACCACGGGCAATGGAGAGAGCTATGCTCGGAGTTACTTTGCGCGATAAAATCTGGAACGAGGATATTCGCCAAAGAACCAAAGTCACTGTCATAGCCCTCAGGGTTTGCAAGTTGAAGTGGCAATTGGCAGGCCATATTGCTCTAATAACTTATAACCGATGGGGAAGAAAGGTTATCGAGTGTGCGACCGCGAACCAGAAGACGCAGCGCAGGAAGGCCTCCCACCAGGTGGACTGGCGACAATGTGAAAGTCGCGGGCGACCGGTGGATGCAAATGGCATGTTGTCGTACAGTGTGGCGGTCTAAGGGGGAGGCCTTCGTTCAGCAGTGGACGTCTCCGGGCTGATAATGATGATAATTCTCATTAAATTAATTTATTGACATGATGGTCTCAAATGCTAAAACATTTGCTTGAATTAAGAATTCTCCTATTCCAGGTTATTAATTAGCATTGCGAATCTTATAAATAGTCCAGAGAAAGGGGAGCTCTCCTCGTTTCTAGAAGCATGTCGGATCAGGCCTCCCATGGCCGGCCACACGCTGAAAGTGACGTACAATGCCGGCCACAGTGTCTTCACGTGCCAGTGTCCTGACGCTAAATTACCAAGTATTCCAGAAAACGTAAGTTTAAATCAGATATTTTTTCAAATAAGTACATGTAGTACTATGCAAGGTTAGTCCTAATCAGTTAGTATCCTTTTAATATATATATATTATGTTAGGGCATATTCTGTACATCAAAACAAACAACTTTTACTATAAGGCCAACATTGAAATCGCGAAAAAAAACAACTGTTCCGTATAAAAAGCTCATCGACCTTGGGCAAAATTTATGGAACAGCTGTTTTTTTAGTCGATAGTAAAATTTGTTTGTTTTGACGTACAGAGTATGCCCTTAAAAGGATGCTAACTGATTATAACTAACCCTGTATACAGTAATATGCGGCACGGTAGTACTATTCCGAATGAAGCCCATCGTGCTTATCATTGTGAATAATTTACGGTGGAACTGAATCTGAAATCACAAAAAAAAAACAGCTGGGCCCGTACCGTGACCTCTTAAAACCATAATTGTATGATTCAGCCGCCAACGCTGCGCGACCATGGATCTTATAATGCAGCAATACGGTTCGTGCGGTTTGCTAAACCTAAAGTGAATGGTTTTAACATGTCAAAGTACCGTCCATAGAAAATGTCATTCAACTACGGCGAAAGTATCGAATCGAAAAACTGAGTTTTATTCCCTGCAAATACAGAAAGGCTGTAAAAACGGTATTGTTAAAAAATGCAGTCTGTATACCTATATTGCGATCTAATGTATCTGACCAAGATTCGAGTTCCCCCCGAATCTGATGCCCCTTCTGTTGATTGAATGATTGTGATTTGCAATTGACTATTCGGCTATATGGGATGTCTCTAGATATTACATTTTAAAAAAAAGATACGTCTTCAATATTTACCAGTTGTTTTGATTTATCCCAGTAATTTTGATTTAAAAACTAATCCACTGGACCGATTTCGATAAAATTTATATTGAACCACCTCTGAAGTATCATCTACCAAAGAAAAAAAAAAACATTAAAATCAATTCATAAATGGCGGAGTAATCGCGTAACATACATACAAAAAAAAACTCAGTTGAATTGATAACCTCCTTTTTTGAAGTCGGTGGAAAAGCTTACTTTCCCATAGACGTACCTTCAAAGTTCTTGCGGTACATTCTACATCGAATTCCGACAGAATAGAGGTATTAACCTAATCACACTAATTTAATCCAATCTAATCTTGAAATCTAATCTAATCATGTAATTGCGTAAATTAGTGTGTATATGTATGACTGTCACTTCAGGATAATACATTGGTAATACTTCAGAGGTGGTCCTATATACATTTTATCGAAATCTGTTCAGTAGTTTGGTTTTTAAATGACAATTACTAGAGAATATGAAGATGTCATCCGGGTATTCGAAGTTGAAGTCTGTTGTATTTTTTTTAAAAGCGTATTATTATTATCCTTTTGTATATTACTTTTGTAAAGTCGATAGGTATTTATGTTAAGAACCAATTAACTAATTAAAAAAAACTTGATAAAAGTCACGGACCAGCAGTCCGTGCAGCAAATAAAACAAAAAATAAATAAAAAAACTACCTTGGCAACACTAAAGAAGCGGGTAACTATAGGCCTATTTCGATCCTACCAGTTTTCAGCAAGATTTTCGAAAAGATAATTCTGAATCAGCTTAGTGAATATTTTTTTTGCAAAGGCATCTTGTATGGAAAACAATTCGGATTTACGAAGAGTTGTTCTATTGCAGACGCAATAACACCATTTGTAGAAAACATTTACAATGCATGGGAAAAGGCACAGGATGTAGTGGGTATTTTTTGCGATCAATCCAAGGCCTTCGATTGCGTAAACCATAACATTCTACTCGATAAACTGAATCACTACGGAGTCAGTGGTACGTCGCTCGAACTTCTAAAATCATACCTGTCAACTAGAACGCAGGTTGACATTAACGGTGTTACTTTCTGATGCCATGACTGTGGATGTGGGAGTTCCACAAGGTTCTATTATTGGCCCTTTTCTTTTTTTGGTGTATATAAATGATCTGTACTAGGGGCCTCATATAAAAAAACTATCGGGTAATTTAAGCTCAGCAGCATACGCTGTCAGAAAAATTAAAGAATGCTCCGACGTTCATACAACCAGACTTGTTTATTTTAGTTATTTTCACTCTATCATGACGTACGGTATTCTTTTATGGGGAAATTCGACAGATGCCAAATCTATTTTTGTACTACAAAAAAGGGCTATCAGAGCCATGTAAAGACTTGAATGTATTCATTTTATAATTTTTAAGTGTACTGTTAAATGTACCCAATTGAAATAAATTCATAAATAAATGATATTAAGGATAGACATATTTTTTTGTATTCCAGTATAATTTAACGGAATACTTCAGCGCAATGGACAGTAACTGCATGGCTGGGCTGTGGGCGGCGTTGCTTCACGAGCGCAGGGTTGCCATAGTGGCATCAAAATTGTCACGACTGTCGGCGTGCGTGCAAGCAGCCAACGCGACTCTCTTCCCGATGTCCTGGCAACACATATTCATACCGATCTTGCCGAAACATCTCGTCGATTATCTGTTGGCGCCGATGCCATTCCTCATTGGCGTGCCTAGATGTGTCATGGAGGTATGGGACACGAAATAACAGCTTAATTACAAATTTACAGGTGGCGCCAGCAACGCTATAGTTGATTAGCATATGCAGTTTGAGAATATTGTCGCATAAGGCTTCTGTAGCTTAATTGGTAAACCAGTCGGGACGGAGACCCAGTAGATATCTCGAATGCAGGCTCAAGTCCTCCCAGATATCTTATTTTTATATACTGTCTATGCATTAATACACAAGTGTGGATGATAAAAGTTTCACTGTTTTACTTTAGCAGCGTGCCGTTTCATGACATTTATGTGTTACCTAAACTTAGCCTAATTTAGCACTGTATAATGCATATTTTCGTTGAGCAACCAAAGACATTGAGCTAGTACCGCTAACTTTACTATACTTCGCGTTCTTAAACAATTTTAAAGCGCCATTCCGTTGCCGTCCCGCTATAGTAAACTCAGTGTCATACAAATCAATATTTTTTGTAATGGGGTCCTAAGAATTGACATACTGATTTTTCTCCTTTTGTCATTAGTCAAACGCATCTAGTCATAAACTACTGTAGTCATAATGATACATGCACATAATTTTTTACCGGCATTATTATTTTTTGTCTTTGTGTTTGTCGATCCTAATAGTAGTGTGACTTAATTGTTATACATCCTAAGATTCGTTGTCATAAATAGTAATGTTACTAATTTTATTTGTTCATAGAGTTATTGTTCCTAAGAATGATAAGTGCTATTAGCTTTTTTTGGTTTAGTTCTTTTTTTGGTTAATTAGCTCAGTAAGTGGTGTAATGGAAAATAGAACATACTGTATGTACCTATATTAAAGCCCGGCGACAGATCTGACTCAGATACGTTAGGATAAGGCGCGAGCGCAGAGATGCCTTTTTTTATTTCAACCCAAAAATCCTCATTACTCGTGCAACACTGTATGTATAAATTAAATCTAAGCGTAATTACACCTCCATAGATAGATAAAGCTGTTATTCGCTGACCAAAAGTAACTTAAATATTATATTATGCTAACGAATTATTTTTATAAGTAAAAAGAACAATACATTTATGATATACATTTCAGCAACCAGTTTGTTTGTCAGTGTCAGGTTGTCTTTCGACATAGGCCTCCCCTAGTTCTTTCCACACTTCCCTATCGCGAGCTATTCTTCTTATTCTCTCTATTCGTTCTTTGGTAGATCATCTTCCCATCTCATTATTTGACGTCCTCTTTGTTGTTTCCCGTTTCTGGGGTACCATTCCATATTGTCTTTCGTCCATTTGTCTCTGTTTGTCCTCATAATGTGTATGAGGAACTGGACTGGACTGTTTGTCCTCATAATGTGTATGAGGACAAACAGTCCAGCCCAGTTCCATATTTTTTTTGAAAACGTCGCTTTTGTATTTTTCCTAATTCTTAAAATTATGTTCTTGATTGAATTACACCGCCATGGTGCACCCCAACTTGAGTTGGTTAGGTTTGACATGGGTGACAGATCGGAATCAGAGCACCCCAACTCCACCTAGTCTTGTGGTCCCTACCCCTAGAGTGTTTATAAAAAGTGCGGGAGTTTAACATTTTTGGATGATTTTATATTAGGATGAGTAGCTGTTATGTTTATTTACTGTAGGATTAGATATTGTTAGGATTTTCAATTTTATGGCTTTTAAATATTATATCCAATGAATATTATAATATTATTAGAATGAGCATATGATAGTATGTGAAGTAACGTTATGTAGATTTACCATTAGGATGAATGATTATTAGGTCTTAAAACGATGTGGAATACATAAATAGGATGAAAACTTGTATGGGAATTATTAGGGACCCTTTTGTAATACAGTGCGCTACAAGCTTAACAACTTGTTTTGAAAAGAGATTTTTAATGTGAGTAATGTTTGTCTTTTTATTGTTTCAGACTGTTAGATTATCGGAAATAGGCGACGTGGTAATTTTAGATGTAGATGAAAATGAGCTTAGATCTCCATTTCGTGATTTAGAAAGTCTTCCGCCTGATTTGGTAAGAAATGTTATTATTTATTATGATAAAATCTGCCATGATAATTAAATCTATTGATTGATGGTACCTCTCTTCACGTCAAAACAACCTTTATTATATACTATATAGTCCATTTGTCAGATTTTCGCTGATAACTGACCAGCGATAAACTATATCTCGTTGATATTTGAACCACGCTTGGGGCGTGGAGGTGAACGCGGCACCCACTGAGTTAGTACTGTTACAAAGTAAAAAGTACTGTATCAAATCTTGCACTTAGTGGGATACGCTAAACATTGCTACCAAGTCACCAATGAATCTGTTTGTTTTGGACAAGCTTACCACATTTTCGATCGCATCTTCGCTTAACATTAGACGAGATAGGGGTCAAACACAAATCATATTGTCTCTAAAAAAAATATGTGGTATTTACATAATCACTTTTTTGTAGTGGTAGGACTCTACTGCAGAGTCCGCCTGGGGAAGTACCACACCGTTGCCAGTTATTCAACCGCCAAGCAGTAGTGTGCAAGCATTACTGTGTTCCGGTTTGAAGGGCAATGTTACCAGAGAAATTACTGGGTATGAACAGATTTAACATCTGTGACGAGCGCAATGCAGTGCGGCGCAGGATTGTGTTCGCAAGTTCACAATTCTAGCACTGCTACTGTTAGTGGCAGTCGTGACGCTTACCACCAGGCGAAAGTCTTGCTCGTCTCGTCACTTGACAGAATAAATAAATAAAACAGCCAAAACAGCTGTTTTACTTATTAGTTGTTACTAGGCTAATAGTATTTTTACTTTTAGTTAAATTAGCCCTCCTTAGATTTCTCAACACACAGCGGGCAGCAGCGGCCTCTCAGTTAACGGTGGTAACACCCTGCGGTCCTCGAGCCGCCTGCCAAGCGTGGGGATTATGGCAAACGCTCTCTATTAAGCCTTCGTCTAGCTAGGGACGTCTCCTGGCTGACGAGAGAGATTTCTCAACAGACTATGTTATATTGTTGTTATGTTGTGGGTTCGATCCCCACCCAGGTCAAACATTTATGTGACGAACATAGATGTTTGTTCTGTGTCTGGGTGTAGTATGTATTACAAGTAGGTATTTACAAAAAAAAAAAGTATTTAAATATTCTATCAGCTATCTGGTTTTCATATTACAAGCTTTGCTTAGTTTGGGGCTAGATGGCGCTGTGTAAAAAAAAATGTCCACCGATATTTATTATTATATAATATTTATATCCTTTCCTTTCTCTATAAGATCCTGTTCATCCCCACCATCCCAATGTACTTGAAGGAACGCTTCGAGTTTATCCAAGCGCACTCCAGTTCCCTACGATCCTCTCGTTCCCATCAACTCAAGATCCCTTCTTCCACTCACTCTAATCTTTCCAATAATATGTCCTTCACTGTTCAAGCTGTCCTGCTGTGGAATGCGCTCCCTTCTTCTATTAGAAATGCTAAATCTCTTCCTATCTTTAATAATCTTGTCTATACTCATTATCTTTCCATAAGCTGATTGGTACGTATGTATATATTTATATTGGGTATATATAAATTATGATATGTATTGTATTTATTTATATGTGCGCCACCGACCTAATACTAAATTTATTTGTTCTGTCCATCCAAAGGTTGCCTGGAAGAAATCGCTTAAGGTGATAAGGCCGCCCTTGTACTGCCGATGTCAGTAAAATTATTATTTTAAGATCTTTTACTGTTGGTGTACAATAAAGATGTATTGTATTGTATTGTATTGTATTATTTATTATTATTATTTTATTTTATTATTGAAAGGCAAAACATTTAAACCTTTACAGAATTATTCAACATCAATAAGATCCCTACAATGCGAATTGCCTCATAAATTTGTTCTTGTCTTTTTTTCAGATAATAAGTTTGAAAAAAGCGTTAAGTGATAAAAATGCGTTGGGTGATGCAGTCTCGAGAGCGTTTTTGCGCGCTCTGGTATGTTTGATAGGTGGATATCGCGATGCAATCAAGTAAGTTGCGTTCCTCTCGTACGTTACTATCTTCTACAGTCACTTCACACGCTGAGGTCGCCCGTGATCGTATAGTACAGACAATTCACGTTCAAGTTCGCCTTACTATATAGAGATGCGTGCCTTCATTAATTGCTTGCTCATAGCTTGCCAAGCGTGGGGATTATGGCAACCACTCCCTTTTAAGGGAGAGGCTTTCGTCCAGCAATGTACGTCTTCCGGCTGTTGATGTGATGTGAAAATTGTGAGAGAAACCGGCTCCATCTATCTTCATTGCTTTGGGTGGAAAGCTATCCTCGGGACATGCCTTGTCTATTGAAACTACCAATTCGGGATTGACTGCCTCATAGCTCAGTTGGTAGCATGTCTGCCTTCAGAGCTGTAGGGCGTGGGTTCTATCCCCACCGAGGGCAAACATATATGTGACTAACATAGTGTCTGGGTGTAGTATGTATCACAAGTATGTATTTACAAAAACTAAATAGTGTATAAGTATTCTTTGACCTATCTGGTTTCCATATTACAAGCTTTTTATAGTTTGGGGCTAGACGGCGCTGTGTGATAAATGTCCACCAATTTGGCCGATCCTTGAACTAAACTTTCAGACTGTGGTCTCAGTGCCTCACCTGCACATAAGGCGACTTTAACATGACAAACGCTACTGCAGTCTCCGAGGCTACTATTTGTCACTGGCTATCTCTAATCTTATAGCTTGGCAAAATGTTTTAAAATGGCAACATCTTTTCCTTTTCTGACAGCTCTTTCTTGAATTAATCATCCAATCATCTTACTTACACTTACTACAGACTAGTATTTAGAATTATTTGCAATAGTGGCGCCCCTATTAATATGAACTATTTACTTGTACATATTGTATTTATTTATTTGCCTTTTTTTTAAATACTATCTAGTGAAGAGTTGAGCTGGTCGGTCGCCTGGTGATAAGCGTCACGCCTGCCCATAACAGTAGCAGTCCCAGAATTATTCAAATTCAAATAATTTATTTCAGACTTAGTCCATAATAAGATTCACACTAAAACATTATATAAAACATCAATAAATTCAAGAAAATAAAATACAATAATAATCAATAAAATAATAATAATATCGGTACAAATGTCAGACAAAATAAAATGTCAGTGAGTCAAACATTGAAACAACAAATTATGAAATTACACAAATTATGAACTTGCGAATACAGTACTGAGCTCGAAACCCTCATCGTCAGATGTTAAATCTCTTCATACCTAGTAATTTCACAGGTAACATTATATTTTTTAACATTATTTTGTAATTTTTAGAATAGAAAATGGGCAGCTTATAACGTTCAACCCTGAAGCCTTTGTTAGAACGAGAAAAAATATGCAACCATTTCTAAAAAAAATATTGCAATCACAGATATTTCAGCAGGTGAGTTCATTTAAACAAATATTATACACAGTCGTACCATAATACTAATAAATGAACTGGATAATTAAAATTGAACGAAGAGGAATGGAATAGTAAGAAAGCTCGCGTACAGGCAGAGGATTCATGTTACAGATAAGTTGGACAAGACTCCACCGAATGCGAATTAGCGGACCCCCAAACCCCTTACTTATTTCATGTCAGTGCGCCAACATCATTTTTAGAATAACCGCACAGGCCAACAAGAAGACAGCATGAAATAAAACGAGTATTTTCCCCGCTCTAGTGAGGTGAAAAGTTGTGTGTTTCGCTCGGCAGCAACGTTATTCTGCGTCTCGTACCTTTGAAACCCTCGCTACGCTCAAAATCGCTTTTCTATATTTGAACCACTCGCTCGTGGTTCAATCCTAGAATCATTCACTTGCTAGGTTTCAATACAAGTCCACGCGCCAAAAAACAGCTTCACAGCCTTGCATAACAAATAACTATTCCCAAGTCACAAACGATTATGAACTAATAAACCAACAGCATTGAACCTATTGTGAATCAGGAAAACTTCACTTTCCGTGTCATTAGCACGCTCGTGGCTATAACGCACTTATCCTTTGTAGTACTGCTTCTTAGTAAGAAAAAAGACAAATTTTAGTCTCATCCGGCAGAAAGCATGAAACTTGGCATGCGTGTAGCTTTTATATGTGCTTTAATGTAGAAGGAGAAACACGTCGAGAACGGATAGTTACTTCACCCCTCTTTTGTGTCCTTAATCGTGTATTTTTTATTTATAAAGAAAACGGTTATACAATTTTATTATTATTACGTGGTTTTGTCACATTTTTGTTTTATTTATACGGGAATACTCACGTTTAATTAAATCGGATACTCCGACTATAGTTTCAATCACATCCGGTGACCTTTTTCAAAGAGTGAAAACAGAGCCCGACTCGCGTGCAGCTGCGTCCTGCTTGGTCGGAGTATCAGATTTAATTAAACGTGAGTATTCCCGTATAAATAAAAACAAAACGATAAAACTGACAAAGGCCAATATGTTCTCCATTAAGTTTTCTACAATAAAGTCTTTGGAAGTCTGTTGAGAGGACTTATGGTCTTCAAGATATGATCACATTTGTTCCAACTTTTTTACAAAATTGAATCATATTTAAATAATAAGGCGAAAATACGTCATTTAAAGGACGATGGTGTTATAGACCGTATCCTTTCAGGGCATGCTTAAGAAGGTCTTGGGCTATCTCTTAAGCTATATTAGTTCTTAGATTAGATTTCCAGTTATGTAATTATTTGTAAAAAAAAAACCTCTTGAACCATAACCAGAGGATTTCTGTAAATACAACTATCTCTGAGCGAAATGTTTATTCTTATATAAAATTAATATATAAAAGCTACAAGTATGCCAAGTTTCTTGCTTACGGCCGGATGGGGCCGTATTTCATGCTAAGAAGCCGGAGTATTGGAGCCTTGACCCTTATTACATAGAGCTGTTTTATTTTCATAACTCATTTTGTCGTCATTTTAAATAGAAATCATAAGAAACCCACAAAAATGGCGGTGCAATATTTATTCAAAACTCCTCACTTCATTATTTAAATGACTCGCAAAACCCTTTTTATTGTTTCGAGTTACGATACGAGCGAGGCGTTTGCTTGGTGGTACGCGTCACGCCTGCCTCTAAAAGTAGCAGTGCTAGAATTGTGAAATTGCGAATACAATCCTGCGCCGCACTGCACTGCTCATATTAGATGTTAAATCTCATCATACCCAGTAATTTATTTGGTAACATTGGCCTTTAAACCGAAACACAATAATGCTTGCACACTACTGCTTGGCGGTTGAATAACTGGCAAAGACATGATCCTCGACCTTAGAGCAGACAGATTTTACAATTCGATAAACGATTCGATTCGTTAGGATGGGTATAATGGAACTGTTAAACTGGTCCATTGTTGTCTATTTTAACTCGTCGCGACCGCCAAGAATTCCTGAACTGCAAGTCTATCATGTCTAAAACATGTATCATAATAAAACATACCTATCTATACTCGGAGTGTCCGATTTAATTAAACGTGGGTATTCCCGTATAAACAAAATAAAATACCGTCAAGATAAACTTCTAACCGGCTTTTGTGCGGCAGTTATAGGGCTTGTGTGCTACTTGAGATTTAGCAAATATGTGATTATTCTATTGTTCGTCAATGTACGCAAATTGTTAGTACTTCATCAGAACGCACACTGGGTACGGGCATAGACTGGTGAGCCGATCTTATATTATTCTGGTCTATTCACTAAAGACGATGACGTGAGTGCAACACAGCGTTAGGGAGCCGCGTTCTTGATTCCCTCCTCTGATATGTCACTCGCATTCTGGTTGACAATGACCTAACCCTGTTGACGTGACCCACAAACGTGATGTGATCTTGGCTTTTGTGTAGTGTGGAAGTACTCCTTTAAGGAGATATTGTATTGTTATTTTATTCTTAAACTTTGTAGCGCTTATACAATTTCAAGGTTCTGAATACATTGCTCTGTTTTTTATATCTATAAACATACTCACTACATATAGCCTGTTTAGTTCCTATTTCGTGCAGTACGGTCTCAAAATGCAAACGCTTCGGTGTGATGGCTCGGTACGAACAATTGCTACGTTCCGTAATGCGCTAAAAGTGATAATATCGCGAATCCGACCAAATTTAATAGTCACAAAATATAAGGGCTTTGATTTGATCGAGTAATAATTGTGACTTTGGTAGGATTCGCGATATTATCACTTTTAGCGCATTACGGAACGCAGCAAATATCTTGCATCGATTGAACCGATTCTCTTAGTAACGTTTGTGATTGTAAAATTTACAGTTCATCGACGAAAGATTAGACCTCCTCAATTCTGGAAGAGGTTTTAACGACGAATTTGAGATGGAATGCAACAACTACGCTGATAAAATGAACACTGGCAGCGGGCAGAAATTAAAACAGCAGTACCGAGACTGGGCGAAAACAGTGAAGAAAGAAGGTGGCGCCTTCTTCAAAAATGTTAAAGATAAGGTACTGTTAACCTCGGACACTGCACTGTGGCATGTGTTTGTATTGGAGAAGGTTTTTTTGTTCTGCGTTTGTGTTTTGAATACGTTTTAAGAAGTTTGCCATTTGTGCGTTTTAAAGTAAACCCACATTTATTTAATCGTCATCAGTCATAAAAAGTCCACTGCTGGACGTAGTCTTCCCCTTTAATAAAGGGGTGTTGCCATAATCCCCACGCTTGGCAGGCGGTTTGGGGATCCTAGAATGCTCTCCACCGTTAACCGAGAGGGCGCCGTCATCCGGTGGTTCTGGTTGCAGTTTGAGGATTTAGTCCGTTTATTCAATTAATCAATATACTTATATTTGAGGTTCATTCACAGTAGTTCCATGACGGAACAATAAGTGGTCCCAAATACACCGAGTTTTCCATAATATTCCGTAATAAGTCCTAATTGCGAAATAAATCATGCATTTTAGTCAGGAAATGCTTTGTAACAACAACTAACAATAAAGAAACTGCTGCGCTAACTTGAAAAAAATCACGCCGTGATATTGTGTTTTTTAATATTATCGTATTATATTATCTTTGGTATTATGCAGTGTAGTTTCTGAGTATTAATAGTAGAAGATCAAATTAACATAAATAGGGGTTTCAATCTAATTTTGATTCTAAAACTGAACTTTTTTAAAATTGTGTTTTCACCGATTGCTCCGTCCATTGTGGACAGATTTTGTAAATTCTTTTTTTATTTGAAAGGGTATACTCCCTAGGTGGTCCCATATTAATTTGAAGTCGGTTTTTTTGAAAACGTTACTTGTATTATCTGTTTCTGTTATCACACAAAAGTATAAAAGACTAAAAAATTATACTCCTGTACATTGGTTCTCTAAATTAAGAAAACTCAGATTTAGGAAAATAATACAATATCACGACATGGCTTTGGCTACACCTACTTTTTATTTAGTCCTAAAATGTTTCGTTGGTTTTTAGGGTTTATGTACTTACATATTAATATTAGCGACAAATATCCATCTACTGTATTTATTGAAGACCTATAATAATGTATAATTGCTGAGATAAATATCGTAATAATTAATTTTCTAATTCTAACAAGTGTGAGTTTGCTTTAACTAACTTTTACATAGTATAATTATGATGTTACTGGAGAGGGCCATGAAGTTCCCGTATCTGATATAGGCTAACAATGTAATTTTTATTTTTATTCGTATAAATGTTAAAAGAATCCTTATCCTAAAGAGTAAGAAACGCCCCAGCAATGCTTCTGTTACTGCAGTTATAAGTACATTATACATGTCGGCAAGGCCGGATCCAGGGGTGGAGCACAGGGGCAGTCCCCCCAAACAGTTTAAATACAACAAAGAACTGGGAGATTTATAAGATACCGCTTTAATAACATTTGTTTCTTTTTGCATAATAAACATGTAATTTCTCATTATTTAATCTTTACTACAAGTTTTACTTAGAGTTATTCTTGTATTACATTGAAAAAAAATCGATTCCAAAGACAGCATAGGTCTACTATGGGGGAACTAGGCCTATGGCCCTCGTCCCCCTCCCAGAAAGGAATCCTGTATTCGCCCTTGCTTGTCGGTCACGACTTACCATCGGAAGGCCCTTTTGAACAATTGCCACTCTACTTACATAAAAAAAGTCCAGTAAATCATGACTGCTTTACCTACATAGAGGGCTGCAATTCAGAGCTTAGCCAAATAAAATATTAAAATTGAAATAAGTAATGTACGCCGTGTATTAGGGTCATGCAGGTTATAGATAAGGTTACGTGATGCACCCTCGGCTAAACCACCAGGCGAGTAGATGGCCAATTTGCAAGACTATCAGCACAGACAAATTACTAACATGCTAAATCTGGCGTGAAAAGCCATAATAAAAAAAATACTCGACGGCACACTCAAAAAACGTATTTTTTTAAATATGGCCAGTGTCACTTAGGATGGTGTAAGGATTCTAACGATACCCTATACATACATCCCACAGAGCTAAAATGGATCTGTGACACATCCAAATCTGTTTTGACATTTAGACGTTATGTTAGAATTGAAACTCACATAGATACATACACGAACCCTGAAAACATTACACTCCTTTTTTGGGCAGTCGTGTAATAAATACTCTAGGAAAAAAACATTTGATATCAATTTTGACTACCTGGATGACATGTTCATTTTTCCAGTTATTTTGATTTAAAAACCAAACTACTGAACCGATTTCGATAAAATGTATATGGGACCACCTCTGAAGTATGACCTACCAAGCAAAAAAAAAACAACATTAAAATCATAATTGGCGAAGTAATCGCGTAACAAATACAAAAAAAAACATACAGTCGAAATGAGAACCTCCTTTTTTATGTCGGTTGATGATAATGTAGAGCGAAGTCTTTGCGGTAAATGCGACTGAATTGCAACCCTAACGCTTGCATGCTGTAAATACTTGAGTTTTCCTTTTTGCTTTAAAATATGAATATTTGCAGGCGAACCCAGCAGTGCAATCGGCCGTGAAATCGGTGAGTTTTCGCGCCATGTGGACATAACCTGCTATTCAACTCTTAGTGGAGCTTATTTCTAAACACGTACCCGGCTAGAATGACAGGCTTCCAAGGTCTAAGCATACGTATAGCTTGTTTTCGCTAGAACGGAACATGGTTATTGGTTCTCTAATGTATGAAACCAAATAACACATTCAGGATGGGATGTCGTCTGTGGTCTAGACGAGCATTGGTAAAAACCATCGAAATTTGAGGATATTTTTCGGAATGTTTTTTCGTGGTAGGCGCATCTTATCCCAGGTGTTTTTATGACATAATACTTAGAGATTTTATTTTTCTGGAATAATAAATAGGATCACACGGGTCATCCTATTTTGATTAGGAAAACCTACCGAAAACCATTCCGTTTCGCTGAACTATTACATAGCTTAAAAGAAAGCCCAAGACCTTTTAAGCATGCCCTGAAAGGATACGGTCTATAACACCATCATCCTGTAAATGACGTATTTCGCCTCATTAAGTAAATATGATGCAATTTTGTAAAAAAGTTGGAACAAATGTGATCATATCTTGAAAACCATAAGTACTATCAACAGACTTCCAAAGACTTTATTGTAGAACATTTAATGGAAAACATATTGGACTTTGACAGTTTTATCGTAGCTTTAACCGTTTTCTTTATAAATAATTAAAAAAACGTGATTAGGGACACAAAAAAGGGAGGAAGGGGGAAACCATCAGTTCTCCACGTGTTTCTCCTTCTACTTTAAAGCACATATATAAAAGCTACAAGCATGCCAAATTTAATGCTTTCTGCCGGATGGAACCGTATTTCATGCTAAGAAGCCGGACTATATAGGGTGACGGACTCGTGTCTCTTCATTTTCCCCCTGGGGGAGACATCAGGACTAAAAAAAATCTTATGTCTCCCCCAGGCCGAGCAGATATCAAAACTTACTTTAAAAATAGTATTTTGAGTACTCCTGTACTAGGTATTACGAGTTACGTAGGCACTGGTTCTCGTTGGAAGTTTTAGTTAAAATGTGTTCGAGTCTCCCCTAATTTCCCCCCTGAGGGAGACATCAGGATTAAAAAATCCCTTTGTCTCCCCCAGGTAGGGGAAATAGGAAATATGAGAACTTACTTAAAAAAATATAGTATCCTGGTATATTACCTACATAGAATATACAACATATTGTAAGTTAAAAGGCTAGTGATACTCGTAGAAAATTAATAGAAGGCTGTGACGGATCATAGACTCCTGTTAATCTACTAATTTAAAATGTTCCCTATTTTTAATACTAAGAATAGGTTTGCTATTTACCACATCCCTACCAGAGGTTAAGAAGTATCGTTTTTTTTAAATTAATTTTGATGCTGGTCGAAAGATTAATCCATCGACCCAGACATTTCTTTCTTAGTATTTTATGTGAAGTGATTTTCTATAACGTCACTCATGTAAACAGTGTTTTTAAAACGGTACCTTTAAGATCATGTAAATATCCTCCACGAAGTTTTGAATTTCAGTTGCAACGATCAAAATTGTAGACTGCACTGGGTCTTAGAGAAGTTTTTGATGCCGTATTTATTGCATGCAATCGAATAGAAAATGTTTTAGTTTAGGGTAGTGGTTAAAGGGTAACTTTTATTAATTTGACATTTGATCCAATGTCGAAAAGGCATGCTGAACCGGCCATGTTTGTGTAAAGCCAGGGGGTTTAAGGGCCAACTGGGGTAACAGGGATAACATTGGCCCTTACATCGCCTGGCTTGAATCCCCTACGGATTAAACAACCCCAGTCTCATTACGGTGAAGTTGAAGCTATGGGCTCTAAGATTATAAAAAGGCCAACAGAGACAAGAAAAGGCCCTTCACCAACTGTATGACAAAACTGCAGCGCGAGTACCGTTCCTGACGATCGTTATATTTAAACCGTATAATTGACATTTAAATCGGTAAAATTCGATAAAACCGGTATATTCTCAAAATCGTCTAAATAAATCTGCTATACCGACACTTCAAATTTAGTGACATAGAACGGTACTCTCGGCAGGTTCACATAATAACTCATAACATTCTATGAAATATGTTATCTTTACCTTTATTAAAAGTAAATAAAATTATTCCGTGTGCGCCAAGTTTACCTGCAAAGTAAAACATGTCGTCGGAAAGATGATGTTAGATGTCCCCAATTCTTGCTATAACATTGCACTTTATATCTTTCTAATTATTTTTTGTTTTTTCGTAGGTCCGGCAAGGAAGTAGAAATATGAAGTCTGCCGTCAAGGGGCTGAAAAATAAAATGCCAAGGACTGGCTCGCGACCGTCGTCTATAAACACGACTGACGATAGCAGGTAAAAAAATAACAAAAGCAGCATCAGCATCAGTGCTATGCTACATACGCGTTATGAGATTAAATATAATAATAGTACATTATGATACAAGTGTGCTATGCGCGAGCCGCAGGCGAGCGTGATAAGGAAGCCGAGAGTGTAATGACTAACATAGCACAAGAGTTTCATACGACTGTTTTCATCACAACACATTTTTTTTTGATAATAACCAACCACACAGCGAAAACGTCAACAAACATTTGCGGAAAATGGCGCCCAAACCAGCAATGCGCGCGCAGGTTGACATTTACTTCAGCGGCATAAGAACTCTTTGTTGGTATTACAAAAAAACTGTATGTCTTACCCGGCTATATTAAGAGTGCTTCGTATACATACGTCTAATTGCAGTCACGTACAAACTTGACTTTACCGGGTTATACCTATTATAGTACTAGTGCCGTAATGTAAAGTAAAAAGCACGCGTTCGTAATAGCTTGGATTATGAGCCTAAAACCGATGTAATAAGATCCACTTTACTAGCAAGTGTGATGAAAATAAATATACAAGCAAGTATTCCACAAGTGTGGCAAGAGCTCTGTTGTTATTGCATAACTGTAACACAAATAAATAAATAATAATATATGGATATTCAGTAAAATCATCTGCTACTTGCATCTCGCTCTGATTTAGCAACTTTTCTCGCAATTTTAAGGCTGTTTTTGCGCGTATTGTACTCGTGCGTTGATCGTCCAGCTGCAAGATAGGTTGACCATATAGTCACCATCGCGGTTCGAATGTGGAACAGATAAGCACAGGAACTAAGCAGGTATTGAAGTAAGAGAGAGGCCTAAACCAAGAGGGAATAAGGAAGGCTGTGGATTATGATGATGTACTAGTATAGTAAAATATGGTTCCCTATTGTTCCGCCTAAAATTCAATGTCATATTTTAGCTAATCATAATTTCATTTCGCATAATAACCACAAGCATAATAAAAACTAAGCATAAATGGATACGCATAAATATTTTCCGCATCATTACAGTAACCATAACAATAACTAAGCATATTATACTATAGCATAATATAATAAACGCATAACGACTAAAAATCATAATGCTCATCGGCATACCCAATATTAAAATCAGTTAGTTTAAAAAAGATATTGTTTACGTTGGGTCATTACATTTTCACGTGCAAAATAAACATGTTCGTGGCATAGAGATAACCACATATTAAAAAAAAAAAAAACATATTTGTATAGAATAAACAAAACACCTACTTTTTCATTTTAAAGATACAAAATAAACCTAACCTAACCTACTGTCACAGTATATCTAATATTCAATTCGTATAGAATAAACAAAACACCTACTTTCTCATTTTAAAGATACAAAATAAACCTAACCTAACATACTGTCACAGTATATCTGATATTAAAATTTTAAAGAATAAACACAACACCTACTTTTTATTTTTCAGATACAAAATAAACATAACCTAACGTACTGTCACAGTAGGTATATCTAATATTCTGTATGTATAGAGTAAACAAATCACCAAATATTTCCTTTTTATTTATACAAAATTCCATCAATAAATTAAAAGATGATGATGATGGATCCCTTTCTTCCGCAAAACTAATTACTTCTATTTTACAATCAATTACATGTGTTTATTTTCACCTAACTAAAGCCAAAATCCTATTAGAAAAACATGACCATGAAATAATATGACCACTACATAATAATAATATGACTACGAAATAATATGACTAATAGCTATTATGCGACTCAAACATAGTCCAAAGCAAAATAGGCGAACATATAATTATGCCTTTCTACACAGTATGCCAACAACTAGTTATGCAAAAGTACCATTATGACATTAATCATTATGCCAGATTCACTATGCCAAAGTAAAATAGGAGTTACAAAATTATGCAAAAGAAAGGGATACCGTAAAATATACTTACCAATTAATAATAAATCTCTTAATGGTTTCTTTCAGGTATTCCTGCGGGTCAGCGACGCCCGTGTCCTCGGACTCCTCAGACTCGCCGGCGCACGAAGTCCCCGCCCCCCGCGAGCCTCCCCCCGCCCTCCCTCTCGACCTCCTTACTGAAATGGAGTACCTTTTCGCGAACAAAAACGTATCGCGTCGAGACAGCTTACCCAATAGCTCGTTCAACTCAGAAATAAGTCTAGCTGACAAAGCAGTAAGTTACTACCAAAATAATGCTACTGTAAAATAGATACAACGCATCCTGTTAGTCGCTTGTGCCATTTTGTTTTCTAAGTACTTAGTAATTTTCAGTGTAGAATCTTTACGTTTGAATATATTTCTTTAAGTAGTGTTAGTACTTGGTAACTGCACTATTATCTAGTAGACGAAGCATGAAGTGAAAATGCCCGGTCAATAGATATTTCGCGTTACTTTGTTGTTTCTCTTTGCAGAATAGTTCGAATTAATTTATGTCAAGATTCAATACTGGGAACGTTGTACTGTCATCTGTCATTTTGTGTGTTTGCCGCTTGAAATCACGATTTTCGATACGGTTTGCATAACATTAATTTGATACGCCGTAGCGGCGCGGTGATCTATTTTGATGTTACTGGATTTGTGAGTTGTCATATAAGTCAGCCGCGCGCGTAAATACATATTATATAAGGCTTCCTTTACACTATGATGGACATATCATAGCACGAATGGTTCATTTTGGTGGAACAACGCCCCACAAGATCGAGGCATGTTTCGTAGTAATTCATACTGAAGAAAGATCACAATATTATATAGTGTCCGAAACGTCTCGAAAGTTGTAATTTCTAAAAACATTTTAACTAGGTTACAAACCTAACCTTTCTTACAAATTTCACCGCTGTCATAAAAATATGAAAATGTATAATTGATGTACATTACATATGTTTTCGTGTAGCACTGCCAGGCGTGATGATAGGATGTACATGGAAGTATTGCGATGTGTGTGCAGCGTGTGTAAGCGCGAAGGCGAGCATGCGCTAGTAGCGGCATCGTGGCACATTATTTAATTTTGTTTTGCAGAAGACACTGTCACCATGCCCTCCGCCGCGGTTAGCGGAACGTCCCCAACTCCCAAACCGTTACCCAATAGTGTCCACGAGACAACTAATAGATCTGTCGGAGGCGCCGACGCCGCCGCCGCGCGCCGCCCCGTCGAATAACAACAATCACTTCGTCAGCAACATCACTAAAAACGATGTCAAGGCGCCGCACTTCCACACTAGCACGATAAGCTTCGCAGAAGGAAATGACAAGCCTAAGCTAAAACTGACGATGTCGTCGAACCAGAGGAAAGCGCAGGCGTTAGCTCTGGCGTGTACGCTGCCTAGTAACGGGATGTCTGACTCGGCACCGCGGCCCGCACGGCCCGACCGCCCTGACTGGCCGGGGCGGCCCGACCGACCCGAGCGGCCCAACCAGCCTGACTGGCCCGCGCGGCCCGACCGACCCGAGCGGCCCAACCGGCCTGGGCGTCCCGAACGGTCTCGGCCCATGTTCTCGATAGCACCCGCCAGAGGGAATGTACACGAGGTAATTGTGATATGCATCTTCGTTCTCATATCGGTATTTTACATTTTTATAAAAGACAAAATAACGTTCGATTCTTGAGGCGTCGAAAGTGGAAATGTTTGCACTAACACACGAGTTATGTATTTATTCCTAAAATAATTTATGGATTAATATTTTGTTAATGAATATGGACATAATTATACTTTTTCTAACATTTTGCAAGGTTGTCCCTTTATTCCCTACACCCTTCATTTAGTAGTAGATGGTGGTACCGGACAGGACTATTCTTCTTCCTCTCCAGCTGTCGATCTGCTCAATTCCTAATGTGGAGTGTCGTTCTAGTATAGTGACTGTATTCAAATATTACTCTAATTTTTTCTAGACGGAAATTTAAATTCTGCTAAGTAACCAGGCAAAACTTTGCAAGGTAAAATCTGTTACATATTGGCTAGCGATTTGTGAAAGTTTTGAACATTTTAACAGCGAGTTTTTTTGCTAAATAACTTCGAGTTTTTAGCCTGGAAGTTAGGGTCTTTTTAATGCCGCACGCATGTATATTTGGCAATTTATTTTGGTTTTAATAAATATTTTTTGCTATGTTGGTTTGAGTACATACGACGCCATATTAACCTTAAAAGTGACGGCATATAAAACTAGTGATGTGTTAAAGATATAATTAATCCTACGCTCAGAAATCCTTCAGCATCCATGAATAAAAAATCAACTCGCTCTAAACACAATATCTTTGCATGATATTGTTAACTATCAGTGAATCGAAGGAATATCTTATACCTAGTAAGTACCATTCCTTCGACTCAAATATTGTATTTTTAATGTACAACTAAACGGGATACCTTGTCTTCCTTCGTATCTATGCATGCACCGGCACGTTGTTTCATCGCCGCTTGATAGTGTTCTAACTGTTATACTTTTTATTTACATGACTCCATACTCTATATGAGAAATAGTTTAAACGCTGTTACCGTGTTGCTGGATTTTAAATTAAACTTTTTAGTTGTTAAAATAAAAATATCTGATTTATCTACAAAAGATAATCGAAGTACCGTGGTACTTTTAATTTCTCGTCGAGATTTCTCGATAGAGTCTGGAGGCTTTATTCACGTCATGTTCAATACGCACGCATGTAGGATCATTTTACTTTGTATTTATTTAGTCACAGCCCATCTTCAACTAGATTTAAAATATTATATAATAGGAGGATATGTATTAACGTTCATTCCCGTCGAATCCTATACAAGTAAACACTTGTGTTCCGGGATGGAGGGCAATGTTCCCAGTGACATTGATGGGGTAAAGAGGTTGATCGTCGAAGCTCTAGAATCTGGGTGGAACTGAAATGTAATAGGCAAGTGTGATGTTTACTACTGTAGTGTGGCAACATCGTCGTGCACTATCTTCCTGGGGCGGCCGGTGTCGCAGGGAAGGCAGCTGGCGCTACGCGTATCAATCCTGGCAGTCGGCGCCACACTTTTGAAGGGCCAGGGGATTGTAAACTCCATGAGTAAACCTAAAAGATACATGCGAGATTCTCTATCTGATAATCTATTTCAAGACGAATAAATGCTTATTAGCCAACCATTCCATAGATGTGTCTGGCTGGATTCGTTCGTTACAATTTATTTGTATTTGTATTGATTGATCATTTCAATCAGTGAACGTGTCAAATGAAGCGTATCTATTGGCACCCATGAAAGTGACGCCGAAGACGTTCAGGTGCAAAATGACTCTTTCCCAGAATACGAAATGTGATTACCAAACGTAAATGTGGTTTCGGCCGCGTTAACAACGATGAAAAGTTACGACAATGAGAACCCTGTGTCCAGTTCCAGTTGCCACACTATAGGCTGGCGAGGAACATTTTTGTCTCGTTACATATAATGTGTAACAAAATAAAAACCAAACATGATTAGAAATGGTGACAGGAACGAACGTTAATTTATAGCCTTCTATTTATAACATTCGGTAATTATTATAATAACACAGGGTTATTATGAGATTAATCATTCAGTTACACACAAAAATCAGTGAAATGTGATACGATTTATAATAATATTAATTTGAGCAAGTGAAGTCCACAACTCGGAAATTTTAAAACTTGAATATTAGAGATATCAGTAAATCTTAAATTTAACCTTGAATATATATTTATAAATGCATATTTGGCGTGAATGTAAATTGTATTGCTATGCCTAAAGTTTTATTAACGCCTATGCTTATTGCAAGCTTAACTAAAATGTGGACTTTACGAAGAATTTCATATTTATTAATAATTTTATTTTACTGGCGTAGTTGTACAATTTGGCTATTTAAGAATGGTAATTTCCAAATTTTTTATTATTCTAAATTATTGAACAATGTTTAAAGATATCTCGTTCATCTAGCTTTGATACCTGTATCATGAAATCGTTCTGTAGATTTCAGCAAGTCCATAACATGTTTTTTGTCGCTTTTTATCACTTTGAGTTCCTAAAACGTGTTAATATTTGAAGGCCCTTTAACTGATTTCGTAAAAGTAAATGTTAACTTATTCATCGATATTTAATAGTGACATTTGTACCTAATACGTGTTGCTGTATTGAAAAGTGTCGTGTAACCTGTACGGGATAGACACGTTGGGCTAGTTGAGTGGTTAAAATGTAGTGTTTGATTAAAATATTTCTTTTTCAGTCGTGTGGCTCTGATTCTGATCTCATAAAGCTGGACGTTTCGCCGGAACTGGAAGATTTCGATCCACTGAAGACGCGCGACAAAGCCCAGAAAGGCGATCAAATAAAGACGTCTACCGATAGCGCTCTGTTACACGAGTACGGTTTGGACTTCAGCCGGTTCGGCTTGCTCGGTGTTTCGCCAGGATCCAGTTCGCAATCAGAATCTAACACTGGAGTGCCGAAAGGCTGGACTACATTCAATTAGACACGGAAAAATAAACCATGGGACTTGGGCCGCATCAATATCTGATAGGTTCGGTAATGGCAAGTTTTATAGGAACCTAATCAAAGAACATGTAGCAATGTGTAGGATAACTGCTAAAGGGACGAATATGTGGATAAAAAAAGTTGTCAGACCACTAAACATCTGATGTGACGTGATATTACTTATTTATGTTTTTTTTGTGCTAGTAAAGCTCATCGTGGTGTTTTTAAATTGGAGCCATTTAAACTACAACAAAACTTAGTTATTTTAACAAATAACTTCATTTAGTCATTTGTAAATGCTTCCATATTTATGTACCTATGTTATTTTATCAATCTATTAATAATCATGTCATTTAATTAATATTAATGGTGTTACGCCGTTTGATTTTATTTATCTTTGATTCGTTAGAGCACCATGAAATACAACAAAACATTAAATGAGTATGTTTTCTTCGCTTCTTTGATTTATAAATAACGTTTATTTACGTGAAATGGTTAAAGATTCGGATTTGCGCCGGTAGGTACCGGAGCCTTCGTCATTCATTCTTCATACAAAGTTGCACGCTCTTTTCAAGGAGCCCAGTACAAATGTAAACGTCCTTAAAAAGTTTTTGCAAGCAGTGGGAATTGTGGAATGTACTGGTGTTTTAGTAATGTATAAACCGGACCACGGGTAAAGAGCGAAGGTTCTCAGTTTACTAGGGGTTTTAGGGCAAAATAGATCGTGTGCTTATGTCCCCATGATTTATTTATCCGATTCAGGGCTTTACTTAAAAACGCTTCTCAATCTCTAATCTAAGTGAGTTAGTTAGTATTGCGCCCTGTATTTTTGTTACGCGCAAAGTATGACGTTTGTCAATTTAAGAGAGGTTTTTATGTAAACCTATAAATTTTAGACAATGTTCCTTTTTCCCCTCTCTATGAAAATACATATTTATTTGTAATTTTAGAATACCACTGTTGTACAATACGATATAACTGTATAGTGTATATAATGAAACTTTTAAACTTTCGCGATTTGAACACATAATTATTTGTGCGCGATTAAGTCCCGGCTATAAACATAATTAAGTGTATATAATGTTGCATATCATTGATATACCTTTAAAGAATTGTATTATGTAACATAAATGTACATTTGATTTAGTTAATGGTGTATAATGATTATAGAAATAGATAAGTAGTTATCTAGGCTACTTTTATTATATTCTCCGAAGTTGTTTGTGTATATGAAGTTCTTTCAAATTTTATTTACCTTAGTTGTTGTATGTTTTTGTTACACCTAATTATGTTGGTATTTTTTCTTATAACACGGTATAATATGCCAGCTGTTATTTTATTTTGTTTTTACCATTATAAATGTGATCTTAATCTTATAATTGTGATTCCTTTACATTGAAAGTAGAGGGCGCTCCAGACATCTTGATTTACTATTTAAAGTGAACATGATAAATAAGTTACAAAATATTAAAAATGTACATAGAAAGTTTTTCAAAAATATGATAACGTTTTTATGAAAATAACTGATGTCTTGGGTAGCGTAAAATAGTGAAAATCAAATTATGTAAATTACTGTGTAAAATATTTTAGAATCAATGAAGTTTTATTATTTAAAAACAAACTTGGTGTATAATACCAATCTAAAAACAGTTACATCCCTCCAGTTTGATAGTATTTTATTAAGTTTTCCCTTACCCCGAACATTTAAAACTTAAATAGTACAATTAGCAATAAAATGTTTAGACTCTTTCCATAATTTATATTTTAGACTAGAAATGCATCAATTTATGTAAGGTGCTCTGTAAGATATTGCTAATAATGACAATGAATAATATTGTGATACTTGTACTTGTATACTTATGTATACTGATATATCTGAACTTTGACTATTAAAGGTAGCATGTAGAGCGGAACTGACCATCAGAACTCCAAATTATTACGAGTCGTTTTAGAATTGGAACTTATTTTAGAAAAAACAACCTATTAATCTTTAGATTTTAAATTTTGAATTATTATAATTTTCTGTGTTGTAAAAACTGTCCGACCGGCACGGAAGTTATTACGAGACTGGTACGTGTAGGCGTTAAATAATCTATCTACCTAAATTACTACAATATTGTGATACATAAACTCATTTCCAAGTCTAACAAACTAGACAGTGTTTGTTTTATTTATACGGGAATACTCACGTTTAATTAAATCGGATACTCCGACTATAGTTTCGATCACTTCCGGTGGCCTTTTTCAGCGCTAAGCAGGACGCAGCTGCACGCGCGTCGGTCTCCGTTTTCACTCTTTGAAAAAGTTCACCGGATGTGATCGAAACTATAGTCGGAGTATCCGATTTAATTAAACGTGAGTATTCCCGTATAAATAAAACAAAAATGTGTCAACACCACGTCAGTTTTCATACACAGTGTATGATCATAGTGCGTATGTGAAAAATATGTTTGAATTTCTATGGTAAGGGAAAGTCCAGTGTAAACATACCATGAAATTATTATTATCACTTTATAATTTTTTTTCTAAATATTTGATACAAATTCTATATCAAAACTCAGCAAATATCAGCTTTATCTTGGCCATGACGGAATATCTCACTAATTGTATATGCTAGATCACTACTTGAACTTAACTATACAAAAAAGCACAAACGAATAAATCCCAAAGTCCACTAAAAGATGGAGAAGTGGTTGAAGAAGCGGAGAAGTATTTTAAAAAACATATGGCCGTCAAATGTAGCATATTGAATGTGACATGGTAAAAAAAACAGCTGCTTGGCGGAGAAGTCTCGTTTCGTGTTCTTTGCCCTTTGTTGGTATGAAGGGAGAGAGTTAAGGCAGGCGGTTAAACCACCGTGCGTTTGTTTATGAGTGCTTGTCCGAATAAATGACTGAATACTTGTCTCTAGATTAATCAAAACTACTGTTTTCTTCGTCTTCGTCTAATTAAAGAATCTCTCAAGTCATGTGCCTGTGCAGAATCTCGGTCTATTTCGTCGATGTAGGAAACATAGTTTAATTATGCATGTAATAATTGGGAGGCAATAATGTACGACACAGATAATGTACGGCATGATATTGTACGGCATAATAATGCACAGCATGATAATTGGTGTACGTGTACATCGAATATCATGCTGTGCAATATCGTGCCGTGCAATATCATGCCGTACATTATCGGCTCAGCTCAATAATGCACTGCCCGATTTTGTACAGACTGATATTTGATGTACAAGTACACGAATTCCTTATTTGTATAGCAGTTAGGTTCAGGTTTTTTTTAATGTCAATTTGAGAAATGATCTCGGATTATTGGCTGTACAATATAGGGCCGTACTTCATAGACACGAGCCGATAATGGACGGCCAGTATTGTACGGCATGGATTGTACAGCATGATATTCGATATACATGTACACCAATTATCATGCTGTGCATTATTATGCCGTACATTATCGTGTCAGCAAATATCATGTTGTACATTATAGACACCCGTCACATGCCTGGGTGTTTTGCGCATATTTTTTTTACATTATCGTAATAAATGAGTTTGTCTACCACAACATTTTATAGCTTAGGTAATTTATGGTACTACAAACTAACGTAGATACTCGTACATCGACGTAAAACATATTACATAGGTAAACAAACTAGTAGCTGGATTTCTCACGCTTTTCAGATTTATTTTCAAAGAGCTTGTTTTTATTGTACATACACAGAGACAATGATAAGTTGAATGGGCGGGAAATAAGCGCACGGATTTTGAAGACTATATGTTGAGCTCCGACTCTCCACTCGCTTCAGTCATAAAAAAAACTCTGCCTTTGCGACATGCGAGCCGTACGATACGACAATACAAACTTCTATTACATGTACATGTGTTCTCTTTTTGTCATGCAGTAATTAGATTCGCTATATCTATTTTCCGGCAAATGTAATATGCATACTTTTAGGTAGGTATGCTTGATTGTGTTGTCTTGTTAATTTTGATCGATTTGCAAGCGCTGGGCCCGTCCATTCCATTATCACCGACGCTGTACGTACATATAAAAATGAATATTCATTAATATCTAAAACTGATTCTATTCATTAATGTTGTATTTGTTGTAATTTTATGAAATAAAGACAAAATTGATAGTCACTCGAATTTTATGAAAACCACTGAAGAACTATCGGATATTGGAATATTTTTAATTGATATTAATATATCGCTGTAAAGAACATGGATGCGTGAATCTACACACAAAAACATAAAAAAATGTGGACGTATTGGTTATAAATATTATCAATTTATTTTAAAAAAATAAACGTTTTTTTTACCGGTCTATGTACTGGAGAACTTTGTATCTCTGCCCGCCTAGCACGCGAGCCGTGATAAAAGTCTATCCACTCCTTTTTCCCCGCGAAAACGAGACAGACGTATCCATATTCTAGCTTTATCACGTTCCCGCCCGGGGAAATACCAATTGGTCTTCGGCGCGTGCTAAGGGGGCAGGACAGGGTTTTTTGAACAAACCTACTGTTTAGAGCGGATCCAGGATTTATTTCTGGGTGGGGCACATGGGACATATTAATATCATATAGAATAGCTATAAAAATACTTTTTAATAAATAATGAAAAATTACATGTTTGTTGTTCAAAATTAAACAAATGTTATTAAAGCGGCATCTTATAAATATTCCAGTTCTTTGTTATATTTAAACAGTTTGTTGGCACGTGCCCCTGTGCCCCGCCCTTGGATCCGCCCTTGCCTACTTATACGCGTTTCGTGTATTTCATTTCATTTCAGTGTCTCTCCATTTTGGTGGGTACCAGTCAGAACTGATCACGTACTTGAAAACATGGAGTTGATAGTTGGTTGCGCACTAAATGCACTTGAAACATGCACAATATCGAATTCTAAGAACACATTACAATGCAATGAGGCTGTGTAGCTATTTAAAAGACATATATACACCAATGAGTCGATCAAGACTAGGATTATTGATTGATTATAACACTTAAGTCACGTCTGATCATTACTCCCAGTTAATCATGTAAGGGCTTACTAATAAATATGGCGCCTCGGAATAGTTAAACCGAGTTGTGTTAATTCACCGAGTTCCAAATGTTAAGGAAAGGAAAAGTCAAAAGAAGAATTAACTATACCAAAGGTCCTCCAAGAAAATTTTTAAGGCCCTTAAAGTTGCAATTAGGGAACATCTTTGCGTTTTTCTGGGGCAATACAATTTTTGTCTACTCACCTTCGTTGAAACGAATGAGAGAGTTAAAGGTACAGAAACAATGTCGCGTACGCCAAAATTGCTATAGGAAGCTAAATCAAATGCATAGAGATCAAATGTATACTGACCTATCAACCAATTAAATAAATAAACAAGTGAAAATATGCTGTTGATTTATGACTAACCCTGTTTTGTATTAACACACTCGGAAAACTGTCTAAACCTCAATCATCAACATATCACTCAGGCATATGATGTGTGACTATTTGGGATATTTTTCCCAATGACTCAGACTGCGACACTGGATGTGACTCGTTGGGACAATTTTTTAAATAGTAGATTGTTTACCAAGGGCGCAAACAGCTATTTTTAAGGCGTGAGTGTTTCTTAGAATCCAGAGCGCAGACTCAAAGTACTCTAGGTACTCTAGCTTAAAATTGTATTGATCCCGAGGTGGACACTCAAATTTTTATCACCCTCTATGAGAAAATAATTAAGTGCAACTTATGAATAAGAATACTACCTACGTTTATTTCATTCTCACTACACGAGGAAGATAAAACAAAACTAATTAAAATCCGAATTTGAGTAAACAATTACGAACGCAGGCGGAATGCAATAAGCGCGTTTTTTTTACAAACATTAATTTGGTATTTCTCGCGCGCCTTTCTTTTATCGTACAGCCTATTACTTGTTCATACAATTAAAATTCTTTATTAGCATGATAGATATAACTTTTTATCCCATCTATACGAAAAGGACGCCTTTAAGTGCACCCAAAGGTGGTGTTTTCTATAAGAAACTTTTAGCGGGCAGTAATGAGTTTTTAATCCTCTTTATAAGTGCACCGCAAAGATATTTATAGGTGCACCGCAATTATCTTTGCCGCGCGCTTTATGAAATTTGAAATCCTCTTTATAAGTGCGCCGCAATTATCTTTGCCGCGTACTTTTTGAATTTGGAATCTCTTAGTGTTCAGCGCCAAAGAAATCTAACACAAATATTGTTTGAATAAAGACTGGCTGACTGGTACGACGGCCCGTAGTCGAGCCGCCAACTGAATTAAAAAAAAAAAAAAAAAAAACGCGTAAACCGCGTTTTCGTAAATTTTCACGGATTGTTAGAAATTCATGGTTTTGTTTTGAAAAATGAGTTCTTCAAGTGACAGTGAATAAAATATGAGACGCCTTTTATTTTCTCATACTGGGTGATGAAAAGTAGAGTGTATTTTTTTGGCTCGGGCGACGTACTTTGAATCCCTCGCTACGTTCAGGATTCTACTAAAGAATCCCTCGGTACGCTCGGGATTCTATTCTAGTATCCCTCACTTCGCTCTGGATTCAAAAAAAGCGCCCTCGCCGTAAACATATTATTTTGCTCCCTTATGATACAATCTAGGTACTATTACAGACTCTTATCTAAGGTGTTATATCTATCCATTTATATAAATTAAATACTTAATCTTATTGATAATTTCTAAATAACTAATTCTAAGAACCTAAATATTACAAACAACAAAAAAAATTAAGAAAAAGAAAACAAAAATGATGATTACAATGTTCGTGGTTGACATTCCTTGGTTATTGGAACTTTTAATAACAATATCCACATTACAAATCCTAATCACTTTTCGTCCCTGGGGCAAAAAAATGCTATTTTGTTCCCTGTTAGCGAGGAACAAATTAGCTCTTTTTGAATAGATGTGATAAAAATAATATTTTCAACGAGTTTCATCAAGTTAACATAAAACTTAACGAGTAATACTGTGAAAGGGTCTCATGTGACTCTTTGAGAACCTCGCAATGGGGTTCGCTACACGACGATAGCAATCATAAACTTGCATGTCACATTGCGCTGTTTATGGACTGCCATTAAAAAATTCAGCGGTAGCGTATAACTTAATAGGTTCCTGCGTTAGTGGAGCGAGCGAATGAGGTAGGGGAGTTGAGGTAATTACGACTGAAGAGACTGGGAAGTAGAGCTTTTGCTTTTCTGTGATAATTCCCTGTTTTTATGAAGGAGGCTACGCACCTACTGCACGATAACTGGGTGGGAAAAAACACAAGTTTTGGAAAATATTACAATGCTTTAGTGCGGGACATGATTTTGTCGCGTTCCCGCCAAAACTCTACTCTAGGGTATTTTCTTACTTATTGGCATCGCACGTTGTTCATTCTGCCAGTGTCAAGTTTTTGAATTTTCAAGTTTTTTTATTAGCATCAAGTCAAATATGTCATCACAGTACATAAATCACACGAAATTAGTCGTAGTCGAGTCCAAGTCATACCCTAGTAAAGTTGTGGCGAGTTTACTATGAGCTTCTACGGAGTTTTGAAAACAACTCGTCGTAAGACATGTTTTACCACATTATATCACTTGCCCACACTCTTGCTCGTAAATCAGCACTTAATGAATAAAACGCCACCATTTTTATGCATTAACACTCGAAAAAACACAAGTTTTAGAAAATAATACAATGCAGCGACATGATTTTCTCGCGTTCCCGCCAAAACTCCGCTGGGTTAGATATGTTGTTTTTAATAGTTCCTGGCCATGGATACTAGTCCTTCAGCCGAATACATATTTCTTCATCGATTCTTCTTTCTGCAGTCACACACAGTCAAGTCCAATCATGCCCTAGTAAAGTCGTGGCAACTTTACTACAAGCTTCTTCGGAGTTCTGGAAACAACACGTTTCACTACATTATATCACTTGCCCACAATCTTGCTCGTAAATCAGCACTTAATGAATAAAACGCCACCATTTTTATGCATTAACACTCGAAAAAACACAAGTTTTAGAAAATAATACAATGCAGCGACATGATTTTCTCGCGTTCCCGCCAAAACTCCGCTGGGTTAGATAAGTAGGACAGTGTTGCCAACGCCTACAAATTTTTCCCCCCGATATAATTTTAAAACCCCTAAGGATTTTAAGTAAACGTATGTATAGTTTGTATACCTATATAAGTATTTTAACAAAGAACTTCAAAATATTTGTCATTTTAGGTAGTTTTATTATTATCTGTGGGAGACTGGCCTTACTGTTTTGTTTGAACAATAAATGGCCTCACGTCACGTACAGAACCAGGCGAAAGATAAGCCGTAACCAGTAATTCGTGATAAGCACGCACTGCAAATATGAAATCAGCACTGATATTTAAAAAATATCTTAATGGAGTAGTGTGCAATAAGCTGTTAAACTCTAAGGAAGTAAAATTAAAATGGTGTCTCCTTCATATTAATTTGCCTTTAGGTATCTTAAAATGTCATGGAAGTTAGATACCTATTAACATTGTTTTTTTTTCAGAGCAGGCAACTTATTAGCCTCATTAAGTTATTAGGTATAGGCCACCTAATAACTTAAAGAGGCTACTAAGTTCGCATTCTTCAAGGGTTGTTGGATGACCTGGTAAAAGTAAATAAGTTCATACCTTTATGCCGAGTGCTCTGCTCAGGGGGCCAATTCTCAAATATGACATATTAATGTCGATTTCGAGACTTCAAACTCGCATGAAAATCTCGCAAAAACAAGCATTCTCAATCACACTCGAGATAAGATGGACACTTCAAAGTCAAATTACGTTCCATTTCTTTCGTCTGTGTTTACGATAAACCAGTGTAATCGATATAGTATAATTAAATCCCATTCATTTAATTATTAATAGGCGTTTGAATGCCAACTCGTCTGATGTTAAACGAAGGTGCAGTCTATGATGGAGCACGCTTTCCTAGAAGAAACCGACTCACTCGACTCACTCGTCTAATTCTTTTGATTAAAAGCCTTGATTCATTAGATATCGTACTGCTCAATATAATTTCCAAGCTTATACTTATTATTATACTGTCTATATGTGGAAAAATGTAACCAAGAAAAGTGTACCTAGATATCAATAAATAATGTATCGTTCTTCAGTAGTCAGAGTATTTGTGGAAAAAAAACGTCAATGGTCACCCGGGTGAAAAAAAAACAACAAACAACAAAACTGCGCAATTAAACAATAGTTACCGATCGCTATGGGTGTATCCTTTACTTTAGTTATGCCTACTTACGATAGATTCTCAGTGCTTAGAAAACTAGGTTAAGACTAAAAAATATTTTCTTAGTAATGGATCCAAAAAACGAGTGTATCCAACAGCGGCTCAAAAAAGTAGATTAATCGCTCGCCTAGAAGTGGACCCTAGCCTAATGTCAATAAAAAGGCAACCAAAATTACAATAAACGGCAACAAACAGAAGCTTGAAAGCCGCGACACTCATCTTACTGGCTTCTCGACTGCTACCGACCACTTGATGTATCTCGTGCGCTAGCAATCGTAAATATGTCGAACGATAGAGTAGAGAATAAGAAAACTCGAAGTTAGAGATTTTTATCGAGATGAGATTGCATCAGATTGAACAGCTATCTCTCTCTACAGAACAGCTATCTCTCTCTACTTAATCAAAGGCTTGTTTTAACGCGAGCTCCCGATAAAAATTCATTTAATAGGGAAAAAGTAATTTTTTATCCCAACCAGTACGAAAATTCAATATTATTATAGTGCAGTGACTATCCAACAGTGCGTAATTAGTGTAATTCAATCCCTAAACAGTGATAATTTGCAAAAGCTGAGTAAGAAACAAACAAAAATTTATAAACTATCCCGAACTTTGACCTCTGCTCCGACTAACTTTTGTGAACGCGTAAGAGACGCCGATTTCATGGCGCTTATGACGTTTTTCCCGCGCCTGTTAGCTGCATTCACTGGACGCCAACTTTTACCGGTATTTTGAATAATAATAGATTATCACAGATATTGAGCTCTAATGCAATGATGGAAAGACCACCAAATCCTGTCTTAAGCTGCGGGGCTTGTCCTATTCAAATCACTAACAGAGAATACTTAAAATGCGCGCGATGTGGAGTTATCTATGATTTGATTTGCGGAAATGTTTCTGATGCGCGTTTCCTAAGGATGACATCTGAGCATAAACTTGCTTGGGAGTGTATTCCATGCCTAACCAAGAAAAACATAAAACCAAAAAAAGATAATTCCGACACTCCAGTTGGCATCCATTTCCACCGGGACAATGAAAATATCACCATTAGAAAACCAAGAGAAAGAAGAATAGCACAAAGTAATATTTCCTTAACGAGTGACTCCATGGAAGATAGCAGCTGTCTTTTTAATGAAACATTATGTGGTGTCGTAAATTCACAACTAAACAGAACTCAACAAGAAAATTCTGGTGATTTAACACTTAAACGCGAACTAAGAGAAATAACAGAACAACTCGCGAAAGCTACGGAAACAATAAACATTCTGCTATTAGAAAATATAGAACTAAAGCAAACAATTGGCTCATTAAAAGAAAACCAAACTAGAGAAACCCAAAATAATAATAATGACGACTCTCATCTATGCAGTAATAGTTTCTACGAGCTCAGGGAAACTTCAACTCCTATACCTCAAGATGCAAGTGGAAATTTTCGAAAAATATCAAAAATTAAAAGAAACTTATGGAAAAAAGTACCCATTTCCACAAAAGAGTCAAATGAGGACAATAATCATTCAGTTATAAATAGTAAGAAAGTATCTAAAAGTACTAAAAAGATTAACGAAGAAGTTGAGATGAGTTCAACTAAAAAAGATATCAACAGAATGAAGAAAACAAAAGATATTTTACTAGACACTGCGTATAAAACTAAAAAAAGACATAGTAAACCACCAAAGCCACTAGAAAAAGAAAAGACATCAAGAGGGGATTACAAAGAAAAACCTAGTATTATCATCATTGGAGATCAAAGCTGCACTAATGTGTCCCCCATCCTTATTGAACTACGAGGGCAGCATATAAATACCAAGGAATATAAGGTTATCACTTACAGCTACCCCAACGCTCCTGCTGAATACATATTTAAAAGTATTAACTTAGATGATCTGTATATTTGTGAAGATGACTGGGTAGTATTATCGTTGGGCTCCAATGATACAAACCCCTCTAAATATCTGATTGAAACATCAGCGTTTCTGAAAAAACTAAACAAACCAAATGTCATACTAGTAAATATTTCACAAAATCTTTCCTTAAACGAGGATAAACTGAACCTGAACTTGAAAATAATTGCAAACAATTTTGAAAAGTGTCATTACTTACATGTGTTTCCGACGCAAAAAAACAAATACCGGAAAACTCTTAGTTATCTGCTCAATAATATGATTAACACGCATGACTACAAAAACAACTTTCTGGGTAAAAACATCACAAAATGTAAGAAAAGAGAAGCTGGTTTTACTGTCAAACCCGGAACAATACCATATTACTTTAAGAAAGAAAATGAAAAAAAGAATTCAACTAAAAGCTTTAAAGGTGATGTAGTTATTCAGACAGTAGACAACCATAGAAATTATAATTTTACCCATAAAAGAGGCACAATACCTTTCTATTTCAAAAAATTTAATACCATAAACTGTACATCACAACAACAGCTTTTTCGAGACTAAGTCAATGAACCTATCACAAAATCCAAACACCTCGTCTCACGCATCCAAACATTCCTTTAATATTATGCACTTGAACGTTCGAAGCCTTAAATCTAAAATAAGTAAGATAGAGTTATTAAATGATGAACATAAGTTTGATGTTTGCTGCTTCTCAGAAACACACTTACGTAATGAACAAGCAGATATTCTCCAACTTGATGGTTATCGAAAGGCTTCACATTTCTCTCGTATACATAAAAAACAAGGTGGTGTTAGTATATATGTAAATCAAAACATAAATTACTCAAACCTTGAATGGATCTCAGATATGGCAATAGAAAGTCATTTTGAAAGCTGTGGCATAGCTATAGCTGAACTAAACATTATTATTATAGCATTATACAGAGCACCAAATAGTAATTTTAAACTTTTTATTAAAACACTTGAAACTTTACTTATCAAACTCACGAGGAACAGAAATAACACCAAAAAAATTTTTATACTTGGAGATTTCAATATAAATATTTTAGAAAAAAACAGTAGAACTGAACAATTTCTTAGCACTCTAAAGTCCTTTAATTTTCACCCAACTTTCACTGCACCTACAAGATCACATTCACACTGTCAAACCTGCATAGATAATATTTTTACAAATACTCGAAAGAACAAGGCTGAAATTTTAGATGTTGGCATCTCTGACCATAGTGCATTAAAAATAGAAATTAAAACTAGCCTAAGCTTTAAAGAAAAATATTGGTATATTAAAAAAAGAAACGTAGACAAATATATGGATATATTTTTAAAGTATTTAGGTCAAATAAACTTCTCTAAAGTATATGATCAAAGTGATCCAAATATTGCCTACAATGAGTTTATAGATCTATACAGTTTAATATTTGAACTTTGCATCCCTATTGAAAAAGTAAAAGTCTTTCATAAAAAAAATCCTAATTGGAAAACTAAGGGTATTATATTGTCTAGTAAAAAAAAGAGAGAAATGTACCTCAATAGTCGAATAGTTCGTAATAAAAACGATGAATATGAAAATACCTATAAACAATACTCAAAAACATTTAAGAAAGTAATTAAACACTCAAAGAAAATAGCAAATGTTAGATTCATTAACAGAAGCGCAAACAAAAACAAAGCTACCTGGGGTCTTATAAAACAACACACAGCTCCGACAAATAAAATACGAACGACAATCGATAGATTAAAGCATAATAACGAAGAAATATCTGATCCTGCTCGTATTGCTGACATATTACTAAAACAATTCACACACATTGATAACAATAAAAATACCATTTCTGGCAAAATAAACAATCCACATTATCAACACAACTGTAATTCAATATTTCTGGCACCTACGGATGCCTACGAAATATTGAATATTGTACACAACTTAAAAAATAAAAAAAGTGCTGGTTACGACCAAATACCCATGCAAGTAATAAAAAAGAGTATTTACGTTATTCTTGAACCGCTTGTTCATATTATTAACCTCTCTTTATCTTCTGGATGTTTTCCACAAAACCTTAAACTAGCTCTAATCAAACCAATTCATAAAAAAGGGCAAAAAGATGACCCAAACAATTTCAGACCCATTGCGCTTCTGCCTTGCTTCTCAAAAATATTTGAAAAAGTAATCTACAAAAGATTTTATAAGTTTTTTAGTCAAAATAATATAATAAATAATAACCAATTTGGTTTTCAAGAAGGTAAGAACTCCACGTTAGCCATTTTTAAAATGCTTAAGCGAGTAGGTGAAAGTATAAATAAAAAGGAACCTGGTATCGCTTTGTTCTTAGATTTATCCAAAGCTTTCGATTGTGTAGTGCACAGCTTATTATTAAATAAGCTAGAACAGGTAGGTATTAGAGGGCCAGCTCTTAAACTCGTCGAATCCTACTTAAAAAATAGATCCCAAAAAGTAGTTTTAGACGTGTATAACAGATCCACAAAAACCGTTGAAAGAGTGCTCTCTGATCCAGAAAATGTTAAATTAGGTGTTCCGCAAGGAAGTATTCTTGGTCCTTTGTTATTTTTAATTTATGTCAACGAACTACCCCAAATAACTGAACACCTATGTGTTATGTTCGCAGATGATGCTACCATCTACATTCCAAAACATAATTTAAGTAGCCCTGAATATGAAACATTAGTAAATAACACTATAAAAGCTATTGGTGATTGGTTAGAAAATATAAACTTAAAATTAAATGTCGACAAAACCAAATTAATCAATTTTAGGAACTATAAACAACCTCCTGTTCATATCAACATTTCATACAAAGATAGACAAATAAAGACAGTGCAAGAAACCAATTTTTTAGGCGTCAATATAGATACATACCTCAATTGGAAATCTCATGTAAGTAAAATAAACAGCAAACTCTCACAGTATTGTTACGTTTTATCTATACTATCTAATATCTCTTCGAGAAAAATTGCTATAAACGCTTACTATGGTTACGTTTATCCTCAGTTAACCTATGGAGTGATATTTTGGGGAAGCTCTGTGGAGGTGAATTCGACATTTATAATGCAAAAAAGATGCTTAAGAACTATTTTTAATTTAGATAGCACCGACAGTCTCCGTGGCGTCTTCAAAACCAACAATCTTCTGACACTTACTGGTATTTATATATTCGAATCTTGCACATTTGTTAAAAATAATATGAGCTTTTTTAGTGAAATAAAGTCAAATCGAACTGTAATTAAGAGATCTAGGCATAGGTACGATATTTGTATACCACAGATCAACAACAGTATGTTCTCTAAAAGTGTATTTGCTATGGTAATTAAAATCTATAACTGTTTACCCCTAGACATAAAAATATTAGAAAGTGGTACATTTAAAACAAAATTAAAGGCGTGGCTAATTTCTAAATCTTTCTATACAATTCAAGAATATTTTAATGATCACAAATTGATTGCATATAATATAATTAACGTGTAAGTGAAACCGACTGTGTGTATGGAGTTTAGATACCTACTAATAAGAAAATTATTTTATTGTTAAATGCTAAAATTTAATTTTAATATTGTACGCTCGAAATGGGCACGCTGTTGATACCATTATACTCTGTAACATCTCTATGTACCTACACAGTGAAACAATAAAGATATTCTATTCTATTCTATTCTATATCTCATCTCTTGAGAATTGGCCCCCAGGACAGCCCTGAGTTATTATGCCGCTTGAAAGTCTGTGATGATTTGGAAGAATGAATATAAGTTATGATTATTATGTCTATTTTTTCTTATACTTTCTCCATATTGTATCCATTATAGTCAATAAATTGTTAATGAAGTGAAAATATATCTGTCTGAATTTGAAGGTATTCTATTGGACTTCCGTAGAAGCTTTCTTAGTTTGTGCAGAGTGTTTTGGAAAAAATAGAGTTTTAAAGAATATGAAAAGAAATGAGGATTTACTGTATGTTTTTAACACAATACCCTCCTTTTGTCTTTGCTATCGTCGGATAAAAGTTCAGTTGAAATGTGGTTGGGTTGTAGGTAGATGATTTTGTAATATTAATAGTGGTTGAATATTTCTTATTGTTGGAATTTAACATATTAAAAGCTAGCTGACCCGCCCCACGCCGGCTTTGCACGGGATTACCGGTTTACCGACTTTTCTCTGGTCATTTTTTCCTATTTTTCTCTTCTTAAAAACTTACTCGTACTTCAGGGAACCTCTAAAAAAATATTTGCTGAATTGGTCTAGCCGTTTTCGAGTTTAGAGCTTAGCAACACATTTAGCGATTCATTCTTATTTATATAGAATATAGATATACAATAGAAAAGGTAGACCTGTCGAATATTGTATACATACATATTCTTTAAAAAACTGCAGGCGTTCCACACACTGGAAATGCGCTTCCATAAATAATATAATCAATAGGTGCATACGTATAGAAGGTGATTTTAGCTATGAAAACTTACTTGGTTATGAAACGTGAGTAATCCCATTATAAATAAATCGAAAATGGTAAACAAAACATAAATACCTTAATGAAATTCCCAACATCATCGTTTCAAAATATTTTGACCCGAATTATTTAATTTCCATTCGCCATATATTTTAGTTTTTGTTATTTTGCTCTACTAACTTGCAAAGCGAGTACCTACGCATTTCTACTTTTACCAATTAATCAATTGTTTTGTTCTCACGTACCTACGAGTACCTTTTGTTCTTACTATAAGCTATGTTTTAGTGTTTGGTGGGGTCCTACTACATCAGGGCTCGTAGTTATATAAGTACTTTGGTAGGTACTATAGGTATATACTTACATATTTATTTATTTAATCCAAATTACATCTATTATTACAGGTATTTCCTAATTCAATAGTGTAAGTTAACTGCATTATTTTAAAGATAATGATAGTACTATAACATCATCCAAGTCCTACATGATTGCGATAGAGAGGGCTCAACGTGCGGTCCTAAAAGTCATGCTGGGGAAACCTCGGTTATACTCAACAGAAAAACTTTACCAGGAAGCAAAACTTCTAACTGTCCGACAGCTTTTTATTACTCGTGCATTCGCTAAATCACACACAACTACTGCAACAAATACTAGGAGAAGCACGCGCACTCCGCCAGCCCCACTCCCAAGAGTGAGGACTGTGTTTGCATGCCGCCTTCCTCCATTCATACATGCATTCACTTACAACTCGGTCCTGAAGCACGTAGATCTTAGAGATGCAACGCACAGAAAAGCCAGGGCGAAGGTGAAAAGTTGGTTACTCAATCTCAGATACGAGGAGACTGAGGCCCTGCATGGTGAAGGTCTATAATCTTGATGCGTGATCTATCTACAACACTCCTACATACCCACCACATATATATCTTACACATTATACACTCCATATACACACTCTCACTCACTCACATACACACACTTTGCACATTCAGTCACCCACCCGTCACCTCTGCGATACCAGGCTCTCGGCCTTGTGTATAGCAGTGGTGTATAGTATGTGTAGTACTTTCCCTTCTGGATCGAAGGATAGACTGGTCCTAGTAATCACTTTTTTCCTATAATTCGTATACACATGTGTCAGAACCCTTAAATTAACTTTTTCTTTTATTTATTTATTTTTAGATTATAATATTATTAGTATTATATTTTGCTACTGCTGCCTATTTTCATTTAATTTATTGATTAATGCTTCTTTTGATTTACTCATACAAAATTCAATTCACTTCCCAATTAATTTAATGTACCTAATAATATAATGTAATCTCACTTTAGTTTATATTAGGCTTGTTTATAAGTGCGCGCGATAAATCTAGGTATTTAATTCCATTTTAGGACCCCAAGATACAGGCTGTGCCGAGTTTGGGGCCCTATGCTAACTCTTAATAGTATGTAAGCTTACAGCCAATAAATAATTTTGATTTTGATTTTGATCATAATAAGACTTTACATCTACATATAAAGTCAAATGAAATAATTATTTATTAAGATTAATTATAACGACCTAAATAGAAATAAATGTCACTCACGGTCACCCATCCGAAGGCTGACCGGACCGTCCCGCGTTGCTTAACATTGGTGATCGTTTAGAATCACCTAGACAAGCTACGCCACGAGCGCTCGATAAAATGTAATGTAAGAATATAATCAGAAGTTACTGAAGCATTTTCACGTGGAAACGTTGGCAAAACTCGTTTTTAGTGAGGTAAGTATTGATGCGAAACCGTTTAGTGTCCGTGATAGGTTGGAGATTGGTTTTTGATTGAATACCGTTTGACGCACCGAAAATGATAATTGCTGACATGGCTAACTGTATAATTGGTATTTGCTAACGTCAGTGGCGGATCATCCATAAGGCAAACTAGGCACGTGCCTAATTGCCTATGTAGGGGCGCGAGGGTAAAAAGAGGTGCGCGCGGAAGTTTTTAATTTCAATTGACCGCAAATTGTATAAGATATTACATATAAACTACACATGCTTACATAAAGTTACAGACAATGTCTGGGCGCTAGATTCCAGAAGGCGCCGATGAGGTACTAGAGGACCCTAGAGCGCTGTCGACATTTAATAGGCTGCCCAAGCATCCTTTAAATTAGTCCGTAACTAGTTATAAGTTACTTTTAGAAAAAAAAACTGTAGTTATCTCATTTTGCTAACCTATATAGTTCAGATGATTGTGGATATCGAATAGGTATGTTGGGATGTTAGCCAGAGGCGGATTAATAGTTCAAACGATCTTCTGTATGCTGAAATTGTTTCTACGTTGTTACAGGTAAGTATACTTACCGATCTTAAGCGATATCTAATTTAATAACAGGCTGAGCATAACGTAAATGGAGAGTTTTGGCGGGAACACGGAAAAATCATGTCGTAGCATTCTATTATTTTCTTAAACTTGTGTTTTATAGCGAATTAATGAGTAAAGTGGTGGTGTTTTATTCATTTAAAACAATAAAAATGATTAAATAATAATAATATATATATATATATATTATTATTATTTAATATATATATTTTATTACATGCACGGGTGTGGGCAAGTGATATAATGTGGTGAAACATGTCTTTTCGTGTTGTTTTCAAAACTCCGTAGAAGCTCATAGTAAATTCGCCACAACTTTACTAGGGCATGACTTGGACTCGACTATGACAAATTTTGTGTGACTAACTGTGATTTCATGACATATTTGACTTGATTTTAATAAATAAACTTGAAAATTCATAAACTTGACACTGGCAGGATGCACGAAGTGCGATGCCAATAAGAAAAAAAAGAAAGGATAATGGAAATGGATTTCATGTGACAGTTACGTACGTAACTCATAATTATATTACCTTATATATATACGCCTTTATATTATGAATTTTGATAAAAGTGTATGTATTAAGTATATACTACTATACATGAAGTTTGAAAAGTGTAATCGTTTCCTTTTCCCCTTGCTCAACTATAGTAAAATCTTCCACTGATTGAAAAAGTAATTATTGTATACTGTAGAAAGTTCCAACTAAAAAAGACATCTACCATTCATTCAAATGTACCTATGCAGCTATATATGTTTGTTACCCATGGCACAACAGCGTGACACTACCAGTAGTGTAGCTTAGGTAACTGCTATTCTCTAAAGCAAGTTCTTCTTCTTCTGAAACTTCTTTCTCTGTTGTGCCAAAGGCAAGGGGGAAATCAAGGCAAAAAGGAAACAAACTCACGAAAACCCTCTAAGCTAGGAATTTAATGTTCCTGTTTTAGAAATGTCTAGTGTCTAGGTACCTAAGTATTTTAGTTACGAAAGGGACAAAACACAATAGGTACCTACTTGAAACAGCACTTTACCCCTTTGCAGTTTACGAAACAAAGATCTCCTGTTTCTAAAGACCGATCTATTTGGAATTTCCATAATAACGGGTAAAATCCTTTCTTATCCTTGGCAAACAGTAAACTACACGGATGTCATTATATTATTTATTGTGTTATCAACTTGTGCCTAGAAGTGTTAATTGGTATAACAGGTAATACATAAGGGAACCCCAAGCACAGAATAAATAATAGTACTGCCCCCAAGGCACCACTGGCATCCTTTGGTTATGTCAAATGTCATGGTATATTTCCCTTTGGCACAACAGGTAGTGCCAGTTCTCCAAGGCACTACTGACAGTGTCACGTAGTTGTGCTACGGGCATTGAGCTAATATCTAAAGACTCACAATCTCTAAGTGAAAACAGTCAACGTCCGAGTGCCGTTTTGGCGCGGACATTTTTTTACACGTTTTTGACTCTATAGATATTAGCTCAATGGCTACGGGTAAGAAACGCTACTTACTCGTATTCGAAGCTAGTTCACTTCACTCCAAACTCACGTATTTTTTGCAAACGTAGGCAGGTACCTAGTTCACTAGCTTTTTCTTTTGGAAGGACATTGATAGGTTGATAGTGTACTTCATTATTTGATATCTCTATCTGCACAAGGTTTTTTCGACGGCCACCAACCTTGGCAAGAAGTCGATTAATGAACTTTTCAGACTGGCCACTGCAGTTCACATCCGAAAATTATTATCGCAAAGTATTGTATAAGAGAAAACTTGTAACCTTGCTTTATTTAAACGTAAGTAACTATTCTGTAATGTGATCAGAAGACACATAGTCGCCTATACGCGGCACACGCACAAGCTTGATATTGATATCTTCCTGAAAGCAAATAAGTCCCTCATGACTAGCTCGCAGGAGTCGTGGGAAATTACATCACACATGTATTGTAGGTATATGTGGGTATCAAAGTCTTTTAGCTTGTTTAGAAAAGATTAAGAATTTTTCTTTTGTTTATTTAAAACTTATATTAATTCGCTAGTTAGTTATTTGGCGGTAAAGGGTTAATAAGTAAGGGAATGGTAGAGAAAACAGTTATTTCAGCAATGTTTAGTATGATACGTTTTTTATGAACAGCTTTGAATGGATGAGTGCATGCAGTAACAGATTAATAGCTCGTAAACTCAAGTACTAAATTTAACAGAGTAAAAAAACACATATTTGTAATTTGTTATTATTTCTTAATATTTTATTTAGATATTTAATTAATAATATTTACCTAATTAATATTTACCAGTATGACAATTATGTCCAAGTTCGCTGCCTAGGTAACTAATTTCGCGACAGACTGCGAGGTCCCTGCCAACATTGGCAAAATTGTTGTCACAAACATTCAGAGATTGAACTGGATTGGACTCTCGTGACTCCAGCACCTTAGTTGAACTTGATTGAGATTTCGATGTATCGCAGATGCTGTATAAAGTTTGCCACAAGTTTCTGCTGCTCTCCCTTTTCTCAAGAAATTTCTGTTTTCATGTGAAGTAGGTAGGTACTTTTTTATAAATTACGATACACTAGCTGACCCGCGCGATTTCACCCGCGTGCACAATTTTATTAGTAGCAATAAGTCACCAATATTACTCTCCAAGATAGTGTAATGAGCACGTAGTGATGCTTAGTGGTTAGCGAGTTCGGATCACACGCTACAGTGGCACGGACAATCCTGACAATGAGCTTGCGCTGCGTGTGAAGAAAACATCGTTAGGAAATGTTGATGTCGGCGTTGACTTTACTCGTAGAAGAGGTAATCGGCTAACACCCTCAATTTTAAAACTGCCGTCCATCACCTATCAGAATGATCCGGCAGCATCTCTTGAGAGCCAGTTCCAATTCTAGGCTAGGTGAATTGACTACTTATTACGACTGTCCAAAAAAGGAATGTAATGTTTTCAGAGTTCATGTAAGTATCTATGTATTGTACGTATGTGAGTTGCTTTATTCCACCATAAGTTCTAAATGCCTGAACAACTTTGGATGTATCGGGGTATCGTTAGCATTCTTACCCCGATACAGAGTCCTTGTCTATGTTTCCGCGTGACATTGGCTATGAAAAAGGGTTTCATCCACCCCGGTGTCGGCGGGGTGGATGGCACACATCAAGTGTAATTTCTACCTCAGTATCGTTTATAACGGGGTGACTAGCATGAACCAAGTATCATTTACCCCAGTATCGCTTGTAACGGGGTGGATGTCATACAACGAGTATAATTTACCCCGGTATTTTAGGTCAGGCAGAACTGACGCACCTTTTAATAACTTACTACCATACCCAGTGTTCTCAAACGAAATAATGCAAAATAAATCAGTAGATTTGTTCTCTAAAACCGGTAAATCCGTACTTTTTTCCTACTTAGGTATTTTTAATAATCGACTGAAAATTAGTCCATTTCGGCTTGTCGGCAGGTTCGGGACCGCTGACCTTATCGGCCAGACAACTCAACGGATCTTTTTTTCATTATGCATGACTTAGTCAGCACTCGGCAAAGAGAATGGCAGCGTCTAATACTTATACTCGGCACAGAACCGATATCCACATGAAGATCACAAAATGCTTCTTACTAAAACCCGGAGAATCTCGTCATCGCGATTCAGGAATCGCTGATTTTTATGCAGTGCCATCTGTTAGCACTTGATTGCAACTCTACACGAAAGAAGCGAACTCAATAATTTATTCTTGTTATTATAATTTGCCATGTCAGAGGCCTTCGGGCGGCACATTAACTCTGACACTAGGGCTGGCCAGCCTATACGAACTTACTTACTTAATTTATTCTTCCCGAGTTTTGTTTTGCATTGTATCTCTATAACTATACAACGAAATAGCGTACTGTAAAGGGCAAAAAAAAATTCCTAATATATTTTTGGTAATGAAATGGTTTATATTAATAAGGATTCATAAGATATTTATATAATTACATCTAAAGATAGTGCTACATTTTTATGACGTACCTAAATTTTACCATAGAACTGTTGTTGTTGCTCCAATACAAAAGATAGATATATGGTGTCGCGAATTTTTTTGTAGATCTACTTTAGGATTAAAAAAAAATAAGCATTACATCAATATTAATCTAACCGTTTAGCCTGCGTAAGCCGCTAAAGCAGCTATTACACCATTTCTTTTCCATCTTGTCTTGCTAAAACTGTTATTTTGTGATGTGGACTTCTATTTATATAAATAAAATATAGCCTATAGCACTCAGGGATAATATAGCTTTCTATTAGTGAAATTTTTTTTAGAATCGGTTCGGTAGTTTCGGAGATTACCCCAAACAAACAAACTTACAACGTTTCCTCTTTATTATATTAGTGTAGATAAGCAAAATTTCCAGATGTCTTTTAATAATAATAGCATACTCACTTGTTTGTATCTACCTACTTGTTGAAAACTTTAAATTTTTAAAAACTACTAGATAACAACAATGTATTATAATTAGCAAGTATTACGTATTAAGTAAGTTAAGCATTAGTCAGATCAATTAAAAACGTATAAAATGTTATTGTAGTCCTAAATAATCGGTGTAGGTAATTGTTTAATATAAAGAACATTATTAGATTTGTTGATTTATATAATTTAATTAACTAATGTTATTGGCTATAGTCGTTTTCGTTGATAAAAAAATAATAAATAAAGGAAACGCGAAGTTATCGAATTTTTATTTACCTAGTACAGAATAACGGCCAGTCAAAGTTATCTTATGCCTGCAAAACTTTTTGTTTGGTATGTTAGTCATAATTATGTCACAACCATCTTTAAAGAAAGTCTTTTAACCTTTCCTACTAATTTTTCTCACGTATCGTTTTCCCCAATCACATGTTTGTAAAAAAAACTACAACAACACTAATATTATAAAGAGGTAAAATCTGAAGTCTGTGTGAGATAATCTTCGTACCTAACCACTGATACGATTTAAGTAAACCTTGCACCAACAGAAAGCTACACTATCCCTAAGAGCTACCTATTTTGTTGTAGGGCAACTATAATAATAGGAGCCACAATAAAACGTGTCCCGGCTACGTTTTATTGTGGCTCCTATTATACAGAAAGTACTACTCAAATTTAATGTGTCATTCAAAAATATCATTGGTAAACTGAAAGACTTACTTATACATTTATAACAATGAGTAAATTATAACTGAAATGCTTCTTACAATCTCGCGGTCCACATTACCCGACAAGAAATCGGTTTAACTGTAGCATTTTGTTGTAAAGAGCCATTGGAAAGATTTCAGAAGCTTTTGGGAATGCGGATTCGTGCCTACTGCGTGTAGAGACTTGACCAGCATTTGAAAGTTTATAAATAGGAAAAGTTTATAAACTTTACTAGGATTTTCAACTTACAGTTTCCTAAGTTTAAGAAATTCATGAGTTGCGCTCTTAGATCAAATATACTATAAATACACAGTCTCTATGAAAATCAAACCTCAAAACTGGCTCAAATCTTACTTATACAGATATCATACCTCTCCAGCTTGTAAATTTATCAATAAATGACTTATGACTTAATATTAAAATTCCACAAGCGGATATTGTTTCATTTTGATAATGAACTTTAACACCCTGTTATAGCGTTGTAAAAAATTGTGAGCGTTTAAAACATTCGGCATCGTAGCACGTCACGATGATTGGCGCGGTCACACGCGACTGATACCAAAACAAGGCATATTATGCTATTTATGCCTTGTTTTGACAGTGCCGTTTTCCAGCGGCAATACGGGATCTACCCTATATTTCATCACAGGTTGCGCTACTCTATTCATCAGTGTTCACTAAACTTTGTTGTTTCCTCCCCTCTCTCAAATTTTAATTGTAATGTAGTACCTATTCCTGTTAATATACTGCCAAGTAATAAATATTGTTACTATTAGTGCCGTCTTTGACACGCTAGAATATGGTTTTCAAAGGCTATAATGTACACGCTATGTCTTACACGTTACTTAGTATGCGATGAACGTAACCGCTGTAGCTGGTAAGTCTCATGTTAGTCTACCTATACTCTACATGATTGTATCAATTTGAGGTGCACTTCAAAGATATATTTTTATACACAACATTTAAATTTGAAGATATCCTACATCACTTAACCTTAGAACATCTTTGAGACGAGGGGCCCATTCTATGTAATGTAAGAGACGAAAATTGTGAGACGGCTTATTTTGTCAATTACGGCAAACATTATGTTAAGAGCCTTTTCACACTTAGATGAGGTAACGTTATAGGTAGTTGCTTACTTACTAAAGTGGTGAAACTTTAATCAAAATATAAAGTGCTAAGAAAATATAACGTGCCTAATGCCTAGCCTTCAACTGTTTTAATTACGAAGAAGGGTTAGGGAGTTTTACTTTGCCTTTAATGCACTCTCTACTACATATTTAGTATAATATTATTTAAAAAAAATTGAACTTTAGTTTTATTTTTTAACTTCAGTTCTATTTTCTTTCTAAATTTACTTTTATTTATTCGATTTTGGTGGGGTAAATTAACAATAAACTAAAAAAAGGAAACTGTTTTAGTGAAGCAGGTAGTACTATTTAATTAAATACTTTTTTTATTAGGTACTTACCAGGATGTCTTACAATTAACAGTTCTTTCGATTCACTTAAATCATACAAATTCATTTATCTGTTTCAAAAAGCTGGATATCTTCTATTGTAGGCTCCGTAAGAGTTTTCATTATACTGATTTTTATTATTGTCATCTGCCTGATATTTTGCCAGTAGCATGGGCCAGCCTTTCTCACTGTCTTGGTTGTTAGGGTTTGCTTCCATCCGCTGGCGAATTTTGGCTGCCTTTGCGATCACGTCGGCATTCAGCATATTTTCTAAGTATCTAAGGTTGTGTGGCAGAACTATTTTACAAGTCTGAAACAAAGCAGTGTTAAAATAAAATAAAATACAAAAAAGATTATCTCCATACACAATAGATATATATTTCTTTCTTTCTTAGCACAAGCGTACATTGTCGGAGGGAAGTAGCCACTTTTTCTCCTGAAAAATAATCTAAACGGCTTACGACCGTGCACACTATTATGTACTTAACGCACACATTCTATATTGTTATCGACACCTTAAAAATGTCGGTTTGATTAGTTTTTTTTTATCGAAAATATAAAACATTGGCTTATTCATTCAGACCTTTGTAATCCCGGAACTTTGTTGTCCGCTTTCTTATTGATGTAACTGAATTATCAGAGAGTGAGATCGGTAATACTTACGATAAAGGTTGCCAAATAGAGCAAGAAACAAACTAACAACGTTCTTGAAATCGCCATGGTGCGGGAAGGAATGGCTGAAACTTTCAGGATGAAGGCAAATAACGAGTGCGTTAAACATCCGCTATAGCGAAGCGGACCAACACAAATGTTTACGAAAACTACAATAGTGTTGTGTTTATTGAATAACTTGGCTTTGGTACGAAGGTAGTAGTATTTGGTAAACTTTTGGTTTTGTGTTGTTTCTAACTGTTGAGTCTGAGGACGAAGTTAGGGCAAGCTATTTACTAATTTCAAAAAATTGCTATTTCAGACAAATCTTTAAGGGAATATAAAATATGTGATTTCAAATAAACGAACATTTTCTAGATACATAATTTAGTGTGCGTGTGTGAGTTAATGTAAAAAGTAGGTAAAACATAACGTTTTACCTATTAGAGTAGGTAATACGTTACATATAGGTTATAAAAACATTGTTGCTTAAAAAATCATCTTTGACCACCATTCGTGAAAAATGAAAGTATAAATTGAGTTCATTTAATAAGTTAGTACCATGAACTGTAACCCTTTATCAATACCGGGTCATTGGGCGATGCTTTCAACTATGGAGAAAGGGTGGCGATTTCTTCGTGACCTTTATACATACCAAATCTATGTTTAAAAAAGTTTTGTTATTTTTAGATTTTAAACCTGCATCTATACATTAATTAAGAGTTTAAGTGTAATTAAAATAAAAACTTACTAACATACTGGTGCAGGGGGTGCATACTAGCATTTACTAGTATTTTGACAGTAGCCATTTGCTGTAGCAAAAACATTTGCGCGACAAAAAAGCGTAAAACAGTTTTTACATCGCTTTATGAAATATCGAACTTTTCAGTCGTTGCCAGTGACATTACAGCATTTAAATCTATCCCGCAATAAAGTAAAGCCATTTTGAAAATCTAGACTCTGTTTAGCTAGTGATATTGCTATTACTGTAACAGAGCGTAATACGTTATTATAAAATAGGCAAAATACAAATAGAAATGTTTCACTCCGCCACTCGATTCGATTTTCCCGTGCAGGCATATCCATTGGTATGCACGGGCACGCTACAACACGTGCTCGTAGGAGAGCTAAATCCTGCAAAGCTCATACGTGTACTTGGCTGAGCTTTGTACGCAGAATCAGAGGCCAGTAGCCACGCCACTCACGGATGCGTAGCTACATAGCATCATCAAAACACACGTGGCAGCTCGGATGCGTCGCCCATGCAGCTCAACGCAGCGCACTCTATACACGCGGCACACGGCGGCAGCCAGTGATGGTAGTATAAGTGAAAAGGAAAGCGTCGCGATATCCATGCGCTGCATATGCGGCAGTAGATACATAGACCCATGCAGAGAAACAAATAGTCCCACGCAGCCAACGTGCTTAGTTAGCTTGTACGTTCCACATCCCACGCAGAAACGTATTTGATATGATGAAGCTTCTGACAGAGCATGGTGCGCGGTGCACAGTTTGTGTCCAGATATTTAGCATGTTTGTAAAAACACTACCTGCATGTCTGACACAACTGTACGGGATCAAAAGTGTTTCAATTACTACGAGTATCTTACAATCTTGAATAGTCTCTTTGAGAACTTTTTCATTTAATATAATGGTTTCAAAGTACGTCTCTATTTATTGAAATTTGTTTGGATTTCCGTTTCCTGCATCCTAGGAAACGTTCCTGTCCTATAATCTATGTATAATCCTGGTAATTAGGAAATGTTGGATATGTAAATAGGAGATTTTAATTGTTTTCACTTTTTTTGTAATGAGGTTGTAAGTAGATCTATAGATCTGTAGAAAAAAAAAAACCGTATATTTTTGTTTAAATGTGGCCTGCTTACATTAAAACAAAATTGTTGTTGTATATACTGTAAAAATTGTACTTAGGTATACATATTGTTGGACCCACACTAGATTATTATCAAGTTCTCGATGAGAATGTCTGTTAATAAAACAGTACTGATGAGTTTCTACTTCAAAAGGGCGTCAGAGTTCATGCGACGAAAGCTCGTTTTTTAAACTTATCCCATTTTGACTGACAATAATTGCAAGTCGCAAAGAACGATTGTCAAGTATGGTTAGAGTAAATATACGAAAGAAATGTTAAGCGTATATTTTTAATTAATTTACTTTGTAGTCTTGTAGACAGTGGCCACTCTTGGCTTCGAAAACCTACGTTTTTCAATTTATATTTAAAAATGTTCCAGGAGGAGACTGTATATTTTCCTTAATTGCCATTAGGAGCATTTTTTTGGCTTATACCACTATGTGATTTGTTTCGACATAATTGGTGTCATTTGTTCACCTTGTAATTAAAGCACCCAGGTGAACAGAGGCGACTTTTTTATTATTCTTGTGGACTTTAATCATATTCATATTTATTTATTTGCAACCAAGTGTATACATTAGGTCTTAAATTACATACACATAATGTACTGTACTTTAGAATTTCATTGCCCTTTTCAGGCGTTGCAAATAGATGCGAGAGCGCTAAGTTTAAAAAAGATTTTATTTAAGTTACTAAAAAGAATAAACACGAGAGATCGTCTTATTTCATATTATTTTTTATTGAAAGCCTCAAAATATTCTTCAATGGAGTAAAAACAATTTTCAGAAAGAAAATGTTTTAATTGCGAGTTAAGCGAAGTAAGTGTCAAGGCAATCTATTGTATATTTTGATTGCCTTGTATAGTGAGGACTTTCTTTAAGCATTTTTATTCTCGAGTATGGTAGATTGAGGTTGTTTCTGTGGCGGGTATTAACTTATGGGATTCTTTTGTCTTTCATACAACATGTTTAAAACTTTCAAATCAATGCTAATTAAACATTTAAGTTAATTTACTTATTCAATCTAATATATAAAAATTCTAATTTCTTATTGAATAAACAAATTAATTTACTTATTGAATTTGGAATTATACTTACAGAAAAATTATTCGCAAGCAAAAATATAGCAAAAATGCTAGGTTATCAAACTTTTCGAGAAATAGAGCAATTGATATGTGGCCGTCAACTAGTGCCAATTGCCATCCATTTGGCAGTCTTCTATAAAATGATTGCGCACTGTTGCAGGGGTAGGATTTGAGGAAGATGAACCGTCCCCTTGATCAATATTTTATCAATGTTTTAAGCGCAACGTATAAAGTGTTGTTTTTTTCGAGGCATCAAGTAAATTAATCTAATATATTTATTTAGGAGTTTTGGCGGGAACACGGAAAAATCATGTCGTTGCATTCTATTATTTTCTTAAAGTCGTGTTTTTACGCGAATTCATGATTAAAAATGGTGGTGTTTTATTTATTGAGTGTTGAATTACATGCACGAGTGTGGGCAAGTGATAAAATGTGTTGAAACATGTCTTTTCTTGTTGTTTTCACATGTCTTTTCTTGTTGTTTTCAAAACTCGGTAGAAGCTCATAGTAAAGTCGCCACAACTTTACTAGGGCATGACTTGGTCGCGGCGACTTATGCTCGCCGGGGCTTATCACAGCTACTGCCACTGCTATAAGGCTGATGGCTATGGGGCTGATGATGACTGCCACCGTTTTAGTATTTATTATGTGTTTATCTTGTACGACTATTGATTTAAATGGAATGTTGACTTACATTTTAAAGTTTTAAACACGTTGTATGTAAGTTATTAAAACCAACAAAAATAATAAAAAAGTTGCTCCTCTTCAACTGGGTGCTTTAATTCCAAGGTGAACAAATGACACCGACTATGTCGAAACAAATCACCTAGGTGATATCAGGTGCAATGATTCCGAGGTGAAATTAAGAAACCATAGTTTACACTAGGTGATTACACCCAAGTGAACATAGTGGAATAAACCAATTTCTTTACTTACCTACTACATTAGGTTCCTTTCAACATGCTAACACGCCTAGTCAATCTACCCGCATAACAATGTACCTACACAGCCAATGCAAACTGCATTAAGCTTAGCACGTGGCTTATTGTATGCAGGTATACTCGTATTCATAATAAAACGGACTAAACTGACAGATTGAAATGTCACTTTTCAAAATAATGCTGCCTGCTAAAAAACCGTAGTGATGGATATTGTAAAGTTCACATCGTTTAAAATAATTTAAAATAATTATTAAGTGCCGTTAAACATTTGAAGTGCTGCCAGTGGAAGCGCAGGTAGAAATGGGAAAACATATTGTGTTAAAAAGTTGTTCTGTAAATTGCTACACGGAAATGTAACATAATTTTCATGATATAACCTTGGATAGATTGAAATCGTACATAAGTATGAAACTACACCTTTTACAAAGACTAATATAAATATATCGAAGTAGTTCATTGGTGTGAAATTATTAAGTTTGTTACCATTACTTTTATAGTTAATAAATTCTTAACATATGTTAATAAACTTAATATTTTTATCTCAGCACGATTTAAATTTTGCCAAAAAGTAGTAACACTCGAAATGTCAGTTTAATCCGTTTAATTAAGAAGTATAGGTATAAGTTTAACTAAGTGAGCATATTTCCACGAAATTGTGAAATCGCTATAATAACATTGGAATAATGTACGTCACGTAGAGTGTTTACGAGCACCTTACATTTTCATATCTTTTAGATCGGGCTATAATATAAATCATTTCGATTTATCTTCGCCACCGGAACTACGTGGGTTCAATAATGCGTATGATACATGTATTGTGTGAGATTATGTTTTCTTTTTAAATCCAGTACTAAAGCAAGCTTATAGAGATTGAATAACATTTAATATCTCAAGGTTAGTCACCTTACGTACAGTCCCGCGCAAGGCTTCCAACTTTTTCAACATTCCGAGTGCTACTGAATTATGATGAGATACTTACCATCACGCGAGCGACATGCTCGTCTCGTCACTAAATTGCATAAAACTATCCAACTAACGCAACGTTTATAACTGTTAAATGAAAATCTAACTGTGTTTATCATTGTCGTATGGGCTATTTGTCTATATTTGTAGATCTATAAGTAACTTCTTTATGGTTTCGCTCCAATGGCTGACGATAGCGCGGCGCAAACTGCGTGCCGGACAGGATTTGTCAAACAGATCAGTGATCGGATCAAGAGCAGCGTTTAAATAGAGCTCTCTAAAAGCTCTGTTTCTTTTGTAAGGGATACACTAAGTGCTTTTTTATACAGGGTTAGTTCTAATCAGTTAGCGTCCTTTTAATGGCATATTCTGTACGTCAAAACAAACAACTTTTACAATGGGGCCAACATAAAATCGGAAATAAACAGCTGTTCCATACATTTTGCCCAAAGTCGATGAACTTTATGTATGGAACAACTGATTTTTTTTTGCGTTTTCAATGTTGGCATAGTAAAAGTTGTTTGTTTTGATGTACAGAATATGCCCTTAAAACGATGCTAACTGATTAGAACTAACCCTGTATAACTGTCAGCCTTGAATTAACGTTCATTTTCATGAACATTTTCTAAACAGAGATGACCTACATGATTGTGTGTCTCAAAACCATTAAAGTAGATTTCATAATAAAAAAAACAAAACACGACTCACGACTCCTAATATTTTAATGTGGTTACATATAAATTCACGTCTACCATGTATTAGTGGTTTGGATGTCACAACATCGAGCATTAATTATAATGGCTTTTCAACCGACTTCAAAAAAGGAGGTTCTCAATTCGCTTGTATGTTTGTTTTAATTTATGTTACGCGATTACTCCGCCAATTATGAACTGATTTTGATGACTCTTTATTTGTTTGGTAGGTAATAAATCGATTCCGGTTCAGTAGTTTGGTTTTTAAATCAAAATGACTAGAAAATATGAAGGTGTCATCAAGGTACTCGAAAATGGAGTCGGTTGTATTAAAAAAAAAAGCGTATTATAAATGATGCGCTCTTCTATTGACGTTTTATATTAAAAGATGTCAAAAAAATCTCCTTACCCCTTACTCGCAATAGAACGAGACATTTTAGCAATAACTACGCCTGCTAACGTGCAATTTCCTCTCTCACCTCACTTGCGAAGAACGAAAGTGGAAACTGTTTGGAGCGCAACGTGACGTCACAAAGTAAAGTAATCGCTTCGACGCCCTCAACCCTTCGCCACATATTAAACAATAGTTACCTTCGCACGTGCTCACAAATATACCTACGCTATCAAGTATCAAGACCTTGCATACTAGCACTATTTCGAGCTACTTTAATTTGCGCTACCCTTTATCGACTTAACATTTTCACTTTCAACGTTAGCGCGAAGTTGTTTCAATGAACTTGATTTACATCTTGCTGCTTAATTATACAATAACAAACCGAACCTTTTGTCTGTAAATCTATGTACAAAATGTTGAGGTATAGATAGGTATCTACCTACTTATTATGTATTTATAACACTCCAATATTGTTGCTAACTCTTAACGACCTATTGCTAAGAGTCACTTTGCTCTGGGTCCATTTAAAGTAATCCTCGTCATGACTAATTTATGTTCGGGCTGATAGGGAAAAACTTTCATGTGTAGAAACGTACCATTTACTAAATTACCGTGAAATGCATTAGATAAGAACATAAAGTGATGTCTATTTTTATTTAAGATAGGTATTAATTTTACATAATAATATATTTAGACATTAACAACCTTACTTAAAAACTCCGCTCAAACTTAATCACTGCTTAAGATGCTCTGTCGACTCCTCTCTGACGTGAAGTGTCACGTGCAAGAACAAGACAGAGAAGTTTAAGCCGTTTATATATCAGACATAAAAAAATTGTAAGTACATCAGATTTTCTTTAAATTATTACTGACTTATTACGTACCAAATAGTTTCTACATATTATTACGAACACTTATAAAGCAAAGTAATTTAGTATGCTGAGTGGCCAGCCCTAATGTCAAAGTCAATATCCCGCCTAAAGGCGGCTCTCCGTATACCTATTATAATTCAAAAGGTGGTACGTGCGTGACAGACAGCAAATTAATCATTTATTAGTTATATTATGGACGAGGAAAGACGTCGTTAATTTGCGGGTTCTTAAACCAGTTCAACGCTGCAATCGTTTGTAACTTCATGTCTATGAACTAAGACTTCGTTATTTTTGGGGTCATGGTACAGGGGTTATGTTTCTCTCCTTTGATCATGGAGCATCTGAGTTGGGATATCTTGCGTATACTTACGTATTATAATGCGTACGTTTTTGTGCGTGTGTGTGTAGCGATGCTAAGGCAGCGGTCGGGAGGCATGAGGGGCGGGCGGCCCGCCGTTACTAGTGTTGCCCGTGAATACTTATGAAAGTCGACATATTTGTGGCGAGAAATGCGATCCCGAAAACTCAAAATGGGATTTATCATAAACAGCGACCTTGTAAGTATAGCCGAATAGTAAAAAGTACACCATAAATAAAACTGCCTAAACTTATAGTACAAGGCGATAAATAAATGGTAAAGAATAAATATCTTAAAAAATATGTAAATATCCATTACCATATATCTAAAACGTTATTACTTTTCTGTAAACAACAAATAAATCGGTAAAGCACCAGCTGTTGCGTTTTAGTTTCCGATTTTTATTGCGACAGTCTAGACAGGTACAGGAGCAATGGATGCGTTGGTGAAAGCTTCAGAGACCGCGCGACGACGACGGTATTACGGCCGGTTCAAAACATTAACATGGATAGGGACGACTGAATCCTGATGATTTATCGTGTAACACACGTGACTACAAATTTGGTTCGTGTAGAACAACGACGGACCGCCTTCCGACCAACAAGAGAGAAAGAGAAGATATATCCCCGTCATTCGCTCTTGTGGGTCGAATCCGCGCGTCTGTTAATAGTATTAGAACGTTTTGGTGAAATCGCGAATGCGCACCTCACTAGCGCGGGTCCTCGCCGAACCCGCGACCCAACGAAACGAACAGTATAGCGCGGCGTCCAGGGTGGAACAAGCGCGTCTCGCACCCGCTGCGCCGCCTCCCACAGCCACAACACTCGCGTGCGGCAATAAAACACGGTCGCTCTACGCGCCCAAATAAATTAAACTCATCAAACCTAAAATATTACACACGGTTCCCGAGAAAATTAAATTACCAAAAAAAATACTTTGTTCTCTAAGTTTATGCGAAATAAATTCGCTAATAAAGTTGGGAGCTACCGAAGTAAAATTGTTCGGCAAATGGTATGATCTATAAAGCTGACTCAGCAGCGGTCAGGCTTTGCTCCTTCATTTAAAAGGTAAGAAATAATCGAGTTAATTAAAACTCGGGCTTGGCTAATTGTATGCTCCATTTCAGTACTTTTGTATGTGTTTAGCTGTTTGTTTTTACTGTTGGTGTTGTTAAAATTTAGCTCGAAAGCGTGTTATAAAGTTTTTTTAGTTCTGCTCCAATTTACGCAGAAGTCGACGCATAAAGTTAATATGAACTTTAAGAGTCAAGAAATTCATATTTTCAAGTCTAAGCAGACTATGTGTCTTACGATGTTCTAGGCGACCTTGTCTGGGTAACAGCGTTTTTACTGTTCAATGTTGGAGAAATTTATAAGTGTTAGGTATAATTCATAAATCGTGAACGGCGGAGCTGGGGTTTTCATTAATTTCAATTTATTGCATTGGTTTCCTGTTATTAGAGTGCGGTACGGTTGTACACTATCTTTCGCTTTAGTTATACAAATAGTCCGAAAGCGATTTAGTTTGTTGTTGTTTTATATGCAAGTGTGAAACGGTCTTCACGTTTATGTTTATTTACGTATAGTGAAATTATTACGACCATTGAGTGTTTATTGCATGCGACGCTCTAATAACAACGTACCAGTAGCAGCAGATTGGAAACTGAGTTGGTTCTAAACATAATTTGTAGAGATAACAAAACAAGCGACTCATTTTTGTTTTTATACGGCAATTACTCACGTTTAATTAAATCGGACAAAATCACGTCAGTTTTCATTATAAAACAAGCGACTCATTAGGCGTACTGCATTATCATAAAATACTTATTTTAATTATTTTCGTTAATACCTCTGTCTAAGGGTTTTACCACAAAAACACATATACATAGATTTTATATATACAGGGTTAGTTCTAATCAGTTAGCATCCTTTTAAGGGCATATTCTGTAAAACAAAACAAACATCTTTTACTATGGGACCAAAACTGGAATTGTGAGAAAATTATCAGCTGTTCCATACAAAAAGTTCATCGACCTTGGGTAAAATGTATAGAACAGTTGTTTTGTTTATTAATTTCAATGTTGGTCCCATACTAAAAGTTGTTGGTTTTGATGTACAGAATATGCCCTTAAAAGGATGCTAACTGATTAGAACTAACCCTGTATATCTTGTAGAAAATCAAATTTTGTCTGTGTAAGATGTCGTAAAATGTATTTAAGTACAAGGCGAGACTTTTACAAGCAAGTCTTATAACAATGTAAGTATGTAGGTATAACTTACTGTATTTATATAAGTAACAGTATAAACACTTTTTTATATTATATCTTAACACATTTTGCACGTTTTATTAGTGTTAGCTAGATTTTAAGTTTACGCCTTTTATTCCGAATCATTTTTTTAGAAGATGGATATATATATATACATATATGTTATACAATATTTTATTTATTTATTTTATTTAAAATTATATTATATTAGAGATATTATAGTAACAGTTACTCAAAATAATGTATTATTGAATTTTACCGCCTAAATCAAAAACGTTTGTTACGAGTATTTACTGAGTTCTGAAAAAATACTGCAACTCAAATTACAAGCCAGAAGTTATGTAAATGAAGCTCGCTTATTTACATCCGTTCCATAAATAAGTATTTAACAGGAAAGGGCCGGCTTGTTAATGTTAATTCCGCAGAAAAACATTGCAAGTGGGCTTAATTTTTGTTGAGTAGATTTTAATCTTGCAGATTAATTCGTGCTGAAAAACGTTTTCTCAGTATTGTGCCGTTAACTTTTTAACTGAATTTGTCTCAGTAGATGAAATACCAGGTGGTAGCCATACTAAGGTTGCCTGGAAGAGATCGCTTTTAGCGATACGGCCGCCATTTGAGCACTAGTATTTAACTTATTTAATCCTTTGTGTGTATGTATCTTTCGTGTGAGCAATAAAGAGTTAATCTATCTATCTATCTAATCGGGAGACCGCTCATCTTGAAATCGTGAGGTCACGGGTTCAATCCTTGAGCCCGTCCCAATGAGCTCTTTAGTGTTTTTGTACGGATGTTCCTTTGATAAATAATATGTCTAGATAGAGTCTCGTACTGTTTATGAACGAAAAATTACAGGCCACATTATTATACTAGTGTGCGTGACAGCCATGTCTTACACTCGCGTTGCGCCATTGTCGTTGTTATAGTGTGCGTGCCTAAGAGGCTAACAATTAACCGCTATTTTTTTCGACGCGTTTAGGATCTATCATTCTATCTAGACATATAATTTATCAAAGGGAGTTCATACCAAATTTAAATCAAATATTGCGCGTTTACTCGTAGAAAAATAAACACTAAATCTAGGTAGGTAAAGTTAGGTTTCTTATCTAACCACTACTGGACCAATAATATTTTACAGGTAAAGTACTGAGGGTAAATCAGTATTGACAATTTGAACAGCAATTTCAAATATGACACTCCTGAATACATACTTCAGCCAGCAAGGTCTACCTTAAACTACAATAATACATATTATTTGAGAAATTTAATAATAACCATGATTAAACCGTAAGGTCGTTGGTACAAATCCCGAACCCGTACCTATAAATATTGGGTGGACATATATTGCGGTTTATTTTTACACAGCGCCTTCTAACCCCAAACTATGCAAGGTTTGTGCTCTGGGAACAAGTTTTTTTTGTTAACACATATACTTATAATACATACAACAGCCAGACACAGAACAAACATCTATGTTCGTCACATAAATGCTCTCCTGGGTGGGAATCGAACCCATACCATACAGCTCTGAAGGCAGACATAATTACTAACTGAGCTATAATGGAATATACACATGTATGGATTTTCATACCACTGACTTCTTAGGAAAAAATTGTGAGGAAACCAGCGCTATCATGTAACTTTTCGGGATCGCGATTCGATTCGCGATTTGTCATAAATGTCACTTGTCACTGTTACAGCTTCACAGTATCACGGAGGGATTTCTCTCGCTATCGTTATCGAACGAATGCATTGATTTCCTTAAATAAGTTAAGCAAATCCGTCGGTCTTTTGGCGTTTCATCCTGCCCTGCAGGGTCAAATGAGTTTTGGCAGTGACAGTGACAAGTGTCTATTTTTGACAACTCGTATCCGATACGCGATCCCGAAAAGTTACATGATAGCCCCGCTGTATTAGGTATATGTCCGGAAAAGAAATTCGATGGCGTAAGTGAATCCGCCAACCCACAACTGATTCAGTGGCCCAATCGCCCTTCCAGGATACTCCAACAATGGCTTATTATAATAAGGATGTAGCTATACAGGCTGTTAGTTTGAACACCGTTATCCTTCTAGGATATCATTGTACTCATCATTATGAACAACTTTTACTATGGGGCCAACCCTGAAATCACGAAAAACAGCTGCTCCATACAAAAAGGTTCATCGATCTTGTACAAAATGTATGGAACAGCTGTTTTTCTCGTGATTTCAGGCTTGGCCCCATAGTAAAAGTTGTTCATAGTACAATGATATCCTAGAAGGATAACGGTGTTCAAACTAACAGCCTGTATAGCTACATCCTTATTATAATAAGCCATTGTTGGAGTATCCTGGAAGGGCGATTGGGCCACTGACCCAGTTGTGGGTTGGCGGATTCACTTACGCCATCGAATTTCTTTTCCGGACATATACCTAATACAGCGGGGCTATCATGTAACTTTTCGGGATCGCGTATAGCTTTCACTGTTTTCCGAGGGTACAAAAATTTACAAAGATAGATAGACTAATTGAGGGTGGGAGGAGGGGTAAACAATACAAGGTGGAAGCACGGAGACTTTTTTTTTTTTTTTTTTTTTTTATGATTGACTGATGCTGTTTGCCTCAGATGGCCTCTACAGCGTCACCGGACTTTAGGCAAGCGCAAACGGCGCTCGGCCTAGGTTTAGGTTAAAGGCGACTAGCTCAAGGGCACCTCAGACGGTACGAACCTCGGCTTGGCCGTCGCCGGGAGTGGGGTCAGACTTGCCCTGGCACCCCAGAAGGGGTATGCCCTGGGGCCCTAGTAGGTTGATCTGGTTGACTATTTGGAGAGAATCTAACCGATCTTCTGACAGATCTGGGGAGTCCTCGACCACGCCGGCGAGGTCGGTGCGTGTTTGTGTGCCTCTGGTAACCGGCGCCTATACCAAAAACGTAATACTTCCTGTTGCCAGGAATGGTCGGATCGGTGTTGCCAGGAATGGTCGGATCGGGCACGGAGACGATATAGTCGAATAGCTTATAGCAATTCGCCCCCACCCCCTGAACTCTCCCCTTATATGTGCCCATGATGCTTGTGCTAATTCATAAATAGAAAACGAACAAGTGATGAAAATAAAATGCAAAAATTTAGAGAACCTTATTCATACAAGTCTGTTAAGCGTGTGGTACTTAATTTGTTTAGCCTCGTTTTCGCTCGTGACATTTTCCGTTAACGAGAAGTTTACTGAGCAGTTTTCTAGTAGACGTATACAAGATCAAGTGTCGAAGTGGAAAAATTCGTAAACAATCAAAATGTATGTCATGACTGAATGACTGACTGAAAGACAACGCACAGCCTAATCCGCTGGTAGTTCAGATTTGAAATTAGGAGGCTGTATTTGTCTTGATGCGTAAAAGTAGAGGTGTACTAAGCAAAGATTTTTCGAAATTCATCCCCTAAAATGGTATAAATGGGTGAAAACTTTTCTATGAACTTATTTTTGTTTTTTGTTTTTCGACTTTTGTCTTTCATTCATTTGTGTCGTAAATAATATTTGGGTAGTTCAGTTGTTGCTGTTTTCAATACTTTTTTGACTTAAGGGGGTGAAATGTGGGATGGAATTTTGTATCGAAAGTTCTTTGTTTCTAAAGTTATTTATGTAAGTATATGCTTTTAGTTTTTGTTACACTTATGAATATCTGTCTATCGAACGCGGGATGGATGGTAGATAATTTTTCACTATTAAGGCCCAAATCACCTGGCACCGCAATCTTGATCGCGTATTTCATAATTTTTTTATATATATATAAAATCACTTTTATGAAAAATCGCAGCCGGAGAAATTGCTGAGAACACATTACATAGGTTTACCAAAATATCGAATGATCTAAACAAGTTTTAGTAACTAAAAATGGGAATGGGGTCGTCCTATTTCCCTTCATACGAAAATTTGTAGTTTATAAACCATTGCTAGCCACTGCGAGTACGTCAGAATTTCATTGAATGTCATAACTCTGATTGCGTCATCCCAGATTGGCCAATCGCAAGCAAATAACGTTACCTCGCCCCCTGCCCGCAACGGTGAGACGTGTTTGGAGGAGAAATTATGTTCACGAGCCATCAATAGGTTATATGAATGAAAACTTGCTTGAATCGAAATTGTATTTTTTCTAAACCATTATAGGTGTTATTTTCAGTAATTTCACCGACTGCAATTTCTCATAACTAAAAGCAGTGATTATATATCTTTAAAAATGTGAAAAGCGCAAGCGAAACAGCGGGGGCAACATTCTGAGCCTTAAGTTCTACCGTTCTCTCGATTAGAATACAAACTAGTTGCTGTGTCTGAGTTTATACTCACATAAATAGAATAGACTTGGTATAAAAATGCCATATGGCTTGCAAAATATAAGTACTTACCTACTTAAAAGCCGTCGTATATCAATGATTTGTTTGCTAAGCAATTTCACAAAATTTACTCATAAGTTGGGTACGTAATTTTGCAATAAATATTCTAAAACTAATGTACGTACAAATGGTTTTTAATTTTTATTTTTTATTTGGTTTGGTTTTTATATTATTATAAATATACAGTAAAAAGTGGTATTTTAAGATTAGTAGGCATAAACTACTTGCTAGTTTGCTTCTTAATTTTATAATAGTAGGTAATAAATATAATCCTATACCTACTAGTAATTAGCTTTGACAGTGCACCTGTAGCAGTCCTGATTACGTGCCATTTGAACAATTAGTCAGATGATCAGATCCGAATCCCAATTAAGGTCTAATCATTCTGTTTATCAAACAGAATGATTAGACCTTAATTCTCAATGTACACGCATGCATCGATACAATTATACATAAACTATAATTATGTAGGTACGTGATGATTTCTATGTATTTCGTACATATATACTGGGTTCGTTCTAATAAATTAGCATCCTTTTAAGGGCATATTCTCTACATCAAAACAAACAACTTTTACTATGGTGCCAACATTAATGTCGCAAAAAAACAGATGTAAATTTTTTCGCGATTTCGTCGCGGATTGTGCACGCAATGACTTCGATGTATGTGCATAGCCCGCGATCTCGTTCAGGGTAGATAGCGTGTACCCTTTCGCAGAGAGGCCTTGAAGCCGACCCTCGCTTTCTGAGTTATTATTTAATCTTAACGCCGTGTTTAGTTGATTAATGAACCCCCGCCCCACTCCCTGGCCCTCTCGTAACCACTCCTGCGAATGGTATTTGAAAGCCGCACGTTTATAAATAAGCTTAATATTTCAGATGTAACGACTAACGATCATAACGAAACACTTTATCTTTTGTAGTCTGAAACATCTGAAACTAAAAATATTGGCAAAAAGGTACTAAAACCGAAAGATGGCTACTGAACCATCTTTTGGTTTTGGTCTAGAGTGAGATGTTATTTACTTTCGTAACTTTGTAATATGTAACATTTTACTTAAATCCAGTGAGTTGAAATAAATAGAGTAGTTATAGTCGAACAAAACTGCTTTAAAAACTGACTAGAAGTTGCCTATATAAATATACTTACGCATGTTACTATGCACTTTGTGAAGAAAAGGAAAGAATATGACCGATTTTATACGCCACACGTGTTGTTAGAAAGAGTCAAATATCTAATTTCTCTTACGGCGTAATAAGCTACACAAGTTGATTGGCCAGAGCGAGCGCCCTCGCCGCGCCGGTGTGGCTCTCTTTCACTCTCTCACACAAGACGATCTATCTCGGCCATCCATTTCAAAGTGACAACAGTCGCCTCACATAAAATAAATTTCATTTTTTCCTATTGCAATAAAAATACAATAGAAAATACGCGTGAAATGAATTTTTTTTGTCTCTCACAGTGCCTGTGTAGATTGTGCAGTGTCTAAATACACAGAAAGGCATTATATCACCATCTTTTTGCTAGAAAACATACGATTAGAGGCAGCGTATTACCGGACATTCGAAAGTGAAAGACTGGTAGCGATCACGGCAATTACCTTGATTTCGTCTAGTAAATATGGCGGGGGGACAACTCATCTATAGGTAAAAACATCTTAGCTTAAATCTAATGGTATTAACAAAGATTTGAGATACGATGCACGATTCGTGCAGCACGAATAGAAATGGTACATTTAGGTTATTATAAATCAGTAATATGGAATCTGCATTTTACTTTTACGTAAGTACAAATAAATGAAGCGGCATCTGAATAGGCATGATGACTACAATTTTTTTATTACCTCATAAAAATGCTGATCATCATTAGAGCCTATCAACGAAAACAAAATTTAAAATCATCCAAAAATAAATAAGTTTTAAGTTTTTAAATTTCAAGCTAGACAGAGAGCGCGCTATACTGAGCTATGACGTCAAGCCTCAGGCGCAGCATACAAATGCTATACTAACACGTACTTTGCAAGAAAGAGATAGAGCATCCTCCCTATCCCCACCTAAAACTTTAAACGTTCATATCTCAGAGATTTATCAGCCAATACAAGTAATTTTTTCAGTATGTGTAATATAACTAAATGTTATATTCATCACTAAGTCTGTTATTTGTCATAAATTAAACATTAGGCCACACGCCTATTGAGCTATGAAAGAGCCAATGTCAATAGTACCCGAAGAAATGATTTGTCAGTGAACCAAAGCCATACATAGAGTATTAGCATGCTGGAATGGCAGTGAGCCGGTCACAACTGTCCCAGAACTCAATAAGGAATATGTATGTTTTTTATTGACTTGCAAAAAAGCCGACTCGGAACAAAACAAATGATTAATAAACAAATGATGAACTGGTTAAGGAGCCTTTGGGTTCATGACACACATGTATTATTTTATATGTAAGGCAAAAATAAACAAGTTGTATTTGTTATGCAGAATTTAATAATTTAGTAAAATGAAAATGTTTTGTCATCTTTTCATATTATTTGTTCATAACAGCCCTTTCTGAACTTTCTGGTTTCAAAAATTCAACTATTTAAATCCGGCCTTATAAATATCTTGCCAACCGTATGGACAATTGGGCATGCTCTCCGACTATCGAGCGCTGACGAAAAGTGCTAGAGAGAAACGTTATTTAGTTTGGGATAGGTACGAAACATTCCTTCACTCGCGATGTCTTGATGTGTTCTTAGCTGTAAGTATGGGGCGTTCATTCCTGTTTTCACCCCTGTGGCCTAAAGCTTTTGTTTCTAGAGGGATTCGAAGAAACCCTTAACCAGCTTATATGAGACCCACGCGCACGATACTCTTTACTCTAACTTAGAGCTCTATGTATTTTAGTTTGGTGACATCATTTGCTTTAAAGTTGATTTCTCTAACTAAGCAACGTTAAATCCTACACTTCGAGGTATAATTGGACTTTCTGAGGTATTATTGGACGTGGTTAGTGGCCTACAACTAAGGTCCAGGAGAAAACACAGAGAAAAGCCTTCGGGCGCGGACATGGCAAGCTTTAGACATCGTAAAACGACGATAGGCTAGATGACTGGTTTTTTTTAATAGTCCTATTAAAATGTGGCCCATAAAAATAGCTGATTAAGGAAAATAAAATGCGAATCTGATCAAAAATAAGCAACTTATTAGCATTTTAATATCATGCTAGACAGAGAGAAGAATCAGCAAATCGTGACGTCACTTCTCTGTACGCCATATAAATTATATTCTGACAAGTAAGGCGTGACGTCATTTTTTGTTTTGTGGGAAAGAGACAGAGTTGTCTCTAATAAAAACTTTAAACGCTCAAATATCAGAACATTATTAACCGATTTAAATATTTTTTTCAATAAACATACTATATTTACTTAAATTCTTCATCAAAGCTATTGGTTTCAACGATATAAACATCAGTCATCTACTCTATTGTCATGTTTGAATCGCTACTACTCATAACGCTCTCTACGAGCGTATAATACAGTTACGCCGGAAAACTTATAAGTGTACAGGGTGATATTGAATTCATTGGTAATATCTTCCTCGTCAGCCAGGAGACATCCACTAGTAGACGACGGTCACCTCCTTAATAATCCATAATCTCCACACTTGGCAGGCAGCTTGGGGATTGCTGAATACTCACCACGTTAACCGGGAGGTATATAGCTGCTGCGCGTCCTCCGGTGGTTTTGGATGGGTCCGCGAAATGAAAGGAGCAGCATTTTTTTTCTTATTCCGTGTTGATTTCGGAGTAAACATTGTTCTTTACGATGAGGTTAATGACCCCTAAGATATTGCTAAACAATTGAATATCATTAATTATACAGGTATAAGAAAGTACTTACCTAAAATTGGGGGTTCCAATAGGTACCGTACCACTGAGTTAGTTAGAGTTAGCACATTTTCAAATCGTTGCTTTTTGATTGTTGATATTAACTGTAAAACATTAAATTTCAACTCGAATGTATACATAAACAGATTTATGATAAATTGTTTCCTTGACCGAGTACTGTTTATTATTTCTTTGCTCATAAATTGTTATTTCTTAGCCATTACGCTTAAGAAAGTTACGGCGCATTAAAAAATATGAGATGCCCTTAACATTGTAATCAGCATTATTATAAATCTTAGATAGCAAGTATTTAAAGTATCGAATTCATGATTGTATTGCATAACAATAGAGCCGTTGAGTACAAGTCACACGACTCGGACAACGAAGTTTTTTTATCTCCACAAGTACCTACTAGATTCTATTTAGGTACGTATCTTGTCGCTCAGCTTGTCGTAGGTATTAAAACAAAGGGGTTTGAAACACGGAGTTGAAAAAATATTTTGTCTTCCGATTATATTTATCTCATTAAGTAACATATGCATGCTACGTAGGGCGTTCAATAAAAAGTGAGGATGAGTATGTTGCCGGCAACTTTTATTAAATGTTATTTTATTTTTAATATATTTTTTCTAAGCTTAAAATTCCTACCTTAAAAACTCTTCATCTTGAGCACCTAAAAACTCCTGTACAGCAGCGACTACTGCTTTATCATTTTCGAACCTCTGTCCTCTCAGAGACTCCTTCAACCTCGGAAATAGATAGAAATCACTAGGGGCAAGGTCGGGTGAATATGGAGGATGCTCAAGTATTTCGAAGCCAGCATCACGAATTGTAGCCATAGCAACGGCGGACTTGTGAGCCGGGGCATTATCTTGATGGAACAAAACAATTTATGCTAGTTTGCCTCGCCGTTTCTCGCGTATTTCGTTACGATTTTTTTTTATTTGTTCTGCATACAAAGAGCCCATAGAGGGGGGGAGGGGGAGGGGTCAAGATATTCTATCAAGACTACCCCTTTACTATCCCAGAAAAGAGAGCCCATGATCTTTCCGGCGGAACGACTCGCCTTAAATTTCTTAGGAGTTGGAGATGATGGTATTTTCCAAGTCATAAATTGTAATTTTGTTTTAGGATCGTAACAGTGAAGCCATGTTTTATCCATTGTTATGAATCGAGACAAAAAATGATCAGGGTCTTGTTGTAACATTTCCAATAAAGCACGAAAAAAGTTCAGCCTGGTTTGTTTTTGTGCACCGGTAAGCATTCTGGGGACCCAGCGCGCGGATACTTTTTTTATCCTCAAGCGTTCGTGTAAAATGCTATGCACACTACCAGTCGAAATCTTTGTTTCATCGGCTATAAAACGTACCGTGACACGACGATATGCTAAAACAATGTTCTCGACTTTTTTTTACCATTTATTCGGTGACTACCGTTATGGGGCGGCCCGGGCGAGGGTCATCTTTGGTGGATGTTCTTCCCCGTTTAAATTCAGCACACCAACGAGCAACTGTATAATAAGGTGGTGGATTTGCTCCTAAAGTATCCTGCAAGACTAGATTAGTTCGTTTCGTAGTGAAATTTTTCAAGCACATATACTTTATAGGCACGCGAAAAAAAAAATTCCCATTTTCGACAACACGCTATGACAGACTGCAAACAAAAGACTTCCATTAAAAAAAAAAATATTCATATTATTACCTTTTTGTAAATCTTATCAATATTTTAGCTTTACCAGCCAGTATTTACTTATTTCGGTTCCAAAGAGTTTGTACCTCATTCTCACTTTATAATGAACACCCCTCGTACTTATTGAGAATAGGATTTTAATATTTGGACATATTATTTTTTACTATAGAATGTTAGGAAGCCACGACAGAAAAACACATTTTTTTAATTTTTAGATTACCGAATCACCAATAAAAGCTCATTTCTTACACATAGAAAATTATAATTTATAGTATATATAGCTCAAAACAGGGTTTTAGTAGCGGTTTTGTATTAATCAGCATTTAATTTTATTGAATTTTTTGACTAAAACGCGTTTACACCATCTCTTTTTAACTGCACGCAGCCTATAGCGCTATCCTTCTCTCTAGGTAGCCCGTTAACAGGCACTTTCCAAATGTCTATAATTTGAAATAAAAATATTAATTGTCTTAGGAGAAAAATTGTATTTTTTTATAGTAAGTGTCCGTCATGTTGGTCAACGGCTACGTATTATTACAGCCTAAAACATACACGCCCTTATAAAGTTGACAGACAAATAATTGGACATACAAACAGTAACCAGTCAAATAAGCTTAGTAGAAGGGTCCTCTTGACACCTCTTAAGTACGAAGCCCTAAAAATTTAAATATTATTACTTACTGAAATTCATAAATGATTCTATCAGTTTGGAAAATTAAGTAGGTGCGTACAAAATTACAACTCTACCCACTTGTGTTCTTGATTAAAGCGCGTTTATCTGATAAATATGATTCATGAACAAAAAGTAACGGTAACCATGGTAATTATCAAGATATGACAAGTAAATGCCATGATTGAATGTAGTTAAATTAATAGACAAATTGCCCGGTTAGCGCAATGTGATACTATACTAAAACGACTAACATTTTATTATTTAAGTCAAGATGTGTTAAAGGTTAATTTCGTCGCCATGATCAAAGCCGTCTTAAACTATGCTGGGGCCCCTGGGCACACAAGAATTTGGGGCCCTTTTGGAAAGTAAAGGAAGCTATATATACTAACATTTTTCTACTGGTTTTTTTGTCTTACAACCGATCCTAACTAAGACTAAGCCAAATAAGTCAAAATCAAGTTCATGTTATGGAAATTGTATACTTCTAAAAGTAAAATGGTCTATCTGTCTTTCGGGAATCTCCTGAAGATGGGGCCCCCGGGCACGGGCCCCGTTTGCCATTATGGTATAGACGGTACTGGCCATGATAAAAAGTTTTTTTCTGCCCTCTGCTATAGCTTTATACCTGTTCGAACATCAAACAGATCGCTCTGCACTAGCAAGTTCAAGTAAATTTATAGCTGGCTAAGAGTATACACTATGTCCATGTTGTGCCCGTACCGGTTGTCATTGGAAACCATACTCTCGAAGTTGTTGACCACTGCAACTACCTTGGGCAGATTGTTCAGTTAGGTAGGTCCAACTTCGACAAAGAGGTCGCCCGAAGAATCCATCTCGGATGGGCAGCGTTCGGAAAATTGCGTAATATGTTCTCGTCCAAAATCCCGCAGTGTCTGAAGACAAGAGTATACGACCAGCGTGTGTTGCCAGTGATGACTTATGGAACTGAAACGTGGTCATTAACTGCTGGACTTTTGGAGAAACTTAGAGTCACGCAACGGGCAATGGAGAGAGCTATGCTCGGAGTTACTTTGCGCGATAGAATCCGGAACGAGGATATACGCCAAAGAACCAAAGTTACCGACATAGCTCGCAACGTTTGCAAGTTGAAGTGGCAATGGGCAGGCCACATCGCTCGAAGAACTGACAACCGATGGGGACGAAAGGTTCTTGAGTGGCGACCGCGAACCGGAAGACGCAGCGTAGGAAGGCCTCCCACTAGGTGGACCGACGACATTGTAAAAGTCGCGGGCAACCGGTGGATGCAAATGGCAGGTTGTCGTACAGTGTGGCAGTCTAAGGGGGAGGCCTTCGTTCAGCAGTAGATGTCTCCGGGCTAATGATGATGATACTTAAAGTTATAGTATTTAATGCGCTTTATTGTATGTACTTATACACACCTACTAGATATAAGATCGATTGGTTGTCATTTGTTGAACGAACCTATCCGGTACTGCTTGGTTGACCAGCTAGCTAGACCGAAGTCCAATTAGCGTTCGATACTAGTAGCTATATTTAGTTTAGTTTTACGTAGCACCAATTTTTCTATCCGTTGTCAGTGTATTGTAAATTTATAACGTTTTTTTAGTAGCCGTAAAAGACAATACTACAGGCTGTTATTATATAAGGGTTATTGAGGTAGGTTACAAAACATAATGCGAGTACAGTACGTATACATAAAATCAGTTTGTTTTGAATTTTGCAGATACAATATTCGCTTCCACCATTATTACGCTTCCACCGACTCCTGCAAAGATTTATATTTTACACGGCGTAAAATTTTGAACTTTTTGTAGATCCATATAAATTGTTTTTTCTTTGTGCGTAAAATTACAAACCTAGTAAAAGTTAAGGATCTAATGTTGTTTCTTATGACGTAGAGGAATTTGCTTGCCTAAGGACACGAGTATCAATCGGGGGACCTGACAAAAATAAATAATTTAGTTTTTTTTTTTTTAATTCTATCAATTGACGAGACTAGCAAGACGTTCATCTGGTGGTAAGCGTCACGCCTGCCACTAACAGTGGCAGTGCCAGAATTGTGAACATGCGAACACAATCCTGCGCCGCACTGCACTGCGCTCGTCACCCTGAGATATTAGATGTTAAATCTCTTCTTACCCAGTAATTTCTCTGGTAACATTGCCGTTCAAACCGGAACACAGTAATGCTTGCACACTACTGCTTGGTGGTTGAATAACTGGCAAAGGTGTGTAATTAGGTCTATACGTCTTAGGCGTGATATACACTCGGCGAGTCGGCACATTCGGTTCGGCAAAAATTGTTGTCGGCAAAGCTGACTCGAAGAAATCACTACTTACATTTAGTTTTCATTTGGCTTGTAGTGCCCAGTTTCGATCGGTATCTACCTTAGCATGTTCGGCTCGGCATTGTTTACATATTTCATAACGCTTTCCAAACACATTCCCCACCTCCTGACTTTCCTGAACCTATGGCAGAACTTCCAGTAGGCGGCAACCTCCTGTGGCCCATGAGGAAGTCGTTAAGTAACTTGGTCAAGTCGATACTTGGACGCCGAGAGACCATAGTGCGAGTGCGGAGCGCCTGCGCAGACCATGTTGCACCTACTGTCGTGTCCTCGGTGCTCGAGTTACTGCACTTTAGAAGACATGAATAAGGCTACTCCTTGCGGTATGGCAGTGGCCAAATAGTTTATTATAATAAAGTATTTTTTATTTTTTTTGGATCATCGACTCGAAGAAGAAGAAGATAACACTATCGATACTTAAACACGTGTTAAAAATGGTAGAGTCGCAAGAAAAAACACGTCTGCGTCCTACATTTTTAGTATCTACAACTGAAGCAATGATTTGATTTGATCGCTCGACGCAACCCGACCAGCGTTAGTCGGCAGTTGATTTTTAACTTCCGGCACTGCTTATTTGATTTGGTTTCTTTTTCCGAACGCTAAGCATCCGCTCTTTCATCCCGTTACGTCATCCCTGCCATAAATATCATATTTTAATTTAAATGAACTATCCAAATACCAATTTTGATCACTAACTTCAAAAACAAAGGACTTTTCATACAAAGTTTCGTTTCTCATTTCACCCCTGTCAAAAAATATAAAAACACCATATTTTATTTTAAATTAACTATCGAAATACCAATTTTCATCACTGTAACTTCAAAAAAAAAGTAACTTCCATACAACATTTCGTTCCCCACTTCACCCCCTTAAGTCACGTAATATAAAAAAACGAGTTCTTAATTTTTAATTAACTAAACACAACTAAAAGTTCAAAAACAAAAGACTTTCATACAAAAGTTTCATCCACTTATAACCCCCTTATTTCGAAAAACCTTTTCTCACGTATCTGATAAATACACCCCCCAAATTTCAAGTATCTACGACCAGCGGCTTAGCCTGTAAATTGTCTTTCAGTCAGTCATACCTAAATCCTTATGAAACAGTATCCAGATTTCCCCTTCTAAACTGCTGTTCTGGTCTCGTCTTATTATTTTCCTGTTAAACTGGCATAATGCATCTATAATGTTAACCAATAAAAAATACACAATTAGTTAGCTTGATATAAAATAAGCATTCGAACCTGGTACTAGAAATGAACCAAATCTCGCCAGCCGCTGTATTAATTTGCCTCTTCGCAGCGGCATTGGAAATTCAATTTGTTCAGCATGAATTAGGTTATTGGAAAGACATGTTCAGTCGTTTTTTTTCCAATGTTAAGCGTAATCTTAACGGCACTGAAAAAATAACTACCGGTGAAGCAATTAGAGTAGCAGTATTACCACAGAAAACGTAATAGTACGAGTACGTTACAATCCATTTAGAAGTTAGATAAAACATGCATGGTATAGGTACTATGCCGTCTAGCCAATTGTCATACTATTAATGAATTAAGCTGAATGGCTCACCGTTTATTGTTCTACGTTTTTGAAAGTTTTGGTAAGTTAAATGTTACGCTTCTATGATTGGCTACGAAACGCTACGAAACCCAGTAGGAAAAAATCCATTACAATATTTGATAGTGGTTCCTTGTAAATAACAAGTGTGAGCCAGACTTGCACACTGAAGGTTCCGTACTAACAAATAAAATATTAAGTGAAGTGTTTACCAAAAAAATTAAAACCATATTGGTACACTTACTTATTTTCACGGATGAGTTTATAATTAAAGAAAAATTGAAAATTGTTGGAATTCTTAGCGCAACTTCGACTTGTACTTGGCCTTTTTATTTATTTTTAAACTATAGATTTTCCTCTATAATCACACCAAATGACGCTTCCGTGTCTCACTGTTTTTGAAATAGTGCAAAAACAAAAAAATGTTAAAAATACCATGTTTTAGGCGAGCCCCTTATTCTTTTTTTGGTAGCGTATCCATCATAGTAACGCATATTTTGTAAAAATTACAACCGGCTAACTATATTTCTGATTTACTGACAAACAGACGACATTATTAATAGGCCCATAAGACACCCTTCGGGTAAGGAATCCTAAATAGCTTTGGTATGCTTTGCTTGGTTGTGATTCTAGTGCCAAAATGAAAACCGGACAATAAAATATAAATAATAAAATAAAATACTATACCACATGCTCGCGTATAAATCTATTTAGCACAATATGTAAAAAATACCTCCCTTTAAGAGAGATGCCTTCGTCCAGTAGTGGACGTCTTCCGGCTGTTGATGTGTGTAAAAAATACACTCAAAGATATAAAAAAACAAACTGATATTTATTTTAAGCATGTTGAAATAATATGAACGAATTTATTAAAGTGAATGCTATAACACTTTCTATTTAAAGCAGATTGTGGTTTGCGAAGTTTGGAAACTCCAGACAGGAAGGGTTATAGATATGAACGGATCGCACATCCGAAAGTTATGCCGAATAACAATGTATTTATCGTTACAATGACGGTCTATTATGATTAAAAAAATTGAGCAAGAACTGACGGACACGACAAAATATATGTGCAGATTTGTGTATGTGTTGATTAGTAATTGGGCATTGTCAGCAAATATCTTTGGCTATCTTCCGCCGCGCACATCAGTTTCAAGCACAGTTTTTACTGCGATCAATCATTATTCTAAAGTTGAATAAGATAGGGCCACAATTAGCGGAGCAAAAATATGGCAGTTACGCAGATTCGTGCGCGTCAAGATTCGATTTTTGAAGTTTCAGACAATTTTTTATTTTATACATGCAAAAATATTTATATTATATTTTTTGAAAACTAAGAGCGTTAGGTCGTGACAAACTATATTATTTACAAGTAAAATTGAATGATTAAAACTGTTGTAATGTGTAAAAATAGTGGTGTTTTGTTTTTTTTTGTCTTCTTATCTAATTTTTTTAGAAAGATTACAAAAGCGTTAGTTCACTTCTCACATTTTATAGATACAAATAGTTTTTTTTGGGAAAACACAAAATCATTAAAACCGTCAAAAAACTGCTATAACTGCACTTGATTTTTATAAATAGGGCTCGCGTTACATTAGTTCAAAGAAATCGTATTATATTTTCATTACAATTTTATGAACTACTGAACATCAACATATCGATTTCTGTATCGTGTAGTACGTTGAGTAATACAGATGTTGGCAAAAGTACCATTTCACCTTTAAACTAACATTTGTATTAGGAACCTACACAATTCGATGGTTTTATAGTTAACTAGAGGTCGCCCGCGACTTCAGCCGCGTATGGAAGAAATTCGGCCCGCTCCCAAAATTCACCAGTTTAAATTTTAGCCCAAACTCCACCAACTCTGCCGACTCTACCGACTCCCCCAACCCCCCAAACCCTCTCGACCCAGACTCTAGACTGTTACAGGAAGATACTTAAATTATTTATATAAATATTATAAATATTATTTTAGGTGACATTTCCAGCATTCTTCGTCCATTGAATTACTCCGTCACCTAAAATCAGACACGAATTTACGTTCATAAGTTTGTATAGGCTTAATTCAGTGGGGTACAGCAGTAATTATCGTAATTTATTATAATCTGCTCATATAATTCATTATAAGTTAAATATGTATTTATTTTGTAATTATATAAAGTGTAGAAAGTATTGCACAAATATTATTATTATTTATAAAACTAATAGAAGTGTGTATGCAAGGGCAATTATTCAAGTAAGCATGTAATCCTTTATTATATGTATAATAGACATAAGAAATAACTTTTCATCACACTTGCTCGTAAAGTAGATCTTATTACATCGCTTTTAGGCTCGTAATCCAAGCTATTATACACGCGTACTTTTTACTTTACATTACGGCACTTGTACTATAATAGGTATAACCCGGTAAAGTCAAGTTTGTACGTGACTGCAATTAGACGTACGTGTACGAAGCACTCTTAATATAGCCGGGTAATACTTACAGTTTTTTTGTAATACCAACAAAGAGTTCTTATGCCGCTGAAGTAAATGTCAACCTGCGCGCGCATTACTGATTTGGGCGCCATTTTCCGCAAATGTTTGTTGACGTTTTCGCTGTGAGGTTGATTATTATCAAAAAAAAATGTTTTTTCCTCGCAAGTGTGACGAAAACAGTCGTATGGAACTCTTGTGCTATTAGTCATTACGCTCTCGGCTTTCTTATCGCGCTCGCCTGCGGCTCGCGCGCATAATACCGCCTCTAGTGTAATGACCAACATAGCACACTCGTATCATAATGTACTATTATCATATTAATTATATATATATTTTTCTTTTTGACTTACTAAATCTAAAACATTTTTTTTGGCATTTATATTTTTATATAAATTGTATAGTAAGTGGTATACATTGTACAATGTGCTCTAATATAGGAGAGGCTAATGGCTTTGAAATACAGTAAATACTCGTTTAGAGCCACTGAGTTCAAATCTAATTTTGTACCTACTTATGTCAAATAAATCTATTTGTATTTGTATTACATAGTACGTAAGTGATATTAAAAGGCTTTACTGCAGGTATTACTTTTAAAAGGGAATCCAACCGTTTCCTTTAATGTAACTATCTAGGTAATCTATGATTATAAATTTTAACTTTTCACAAAATATTCGTTACTGTTGCGGATTACCTAGAAAATATGGAATAAAAGATCACTAAGGTATCCGCGCAAAATCAAAGAAAATGCATGGTAATAATAACATAAAGTGTGTATACGGAGCTATCCAACGCGAATCCAACTTGCACTTGACAGTTTCATTTAAAGTACGTTCTATGGTAGGGGGATGGCACATTTATGAAAGGAGCACAGTCAATAGGCTTAATTCGAGTATTCTGAGAAAATGTCGACAGAACTGTGCCATAAACCTGTTTCCACACGTACTTCATACCATATTAATTCTGTCAATTTAAATTTGTACTGACTCGGATATAACTTGAATATATTGCGATATCATTGCAAAATAACAACAAACACAACAATTTGTGAAACGTATAGAAATACCAGTAAAAATAATATAGCATTGTAAACGCGATGGGTTTTTACCAAATAAACTTCGGGGCAGATTCGGCGTGCCACATTTCCACACACACACTCTGAATATACACACTGAAGAGACGAGTAAAATAGGGCGTTCGCTTTTCTGTGGTGTTACAGGTATCTTTCTACAAGTGAGTTGTTTGTTTTCACTACGAAACCAATAAATCTACAGTACGACTTAGATGTTACATAATTCAAATCTTTGTTTAGCTGAAAGTGATTTCAGTATTGAAATACTTGGTACAACCTAATTATGAATAATACGCTTTAAAAATATAAATACAACCGACTTCAACTTCGAATACCTGGATGACATCTTCATATTTTCTAGTAATTTTAATTTAAAAACCAAAGTACTGAACCGATTTCGTTAAAATTTATATGGGGCCACCTCTAAAGTATTACCTACCAAACAAAAAAAAAGAATCATCAAAATCAGTTCATAATTGGCTGAGTAATTGCGTAAAATACATACAAAAAAAAACCATACAGTCGAATCTCAGACATCAAAAAAGGAGGATCTCAATTCGACTGTTTTTTTTTGTATATATGTTACGCCATTACTCAGCCAATAATGAACTGATTTTGATGATTCTTTTTTTTTTGTTTGTTAGGTAATATTTTAGAGGTGGTCCCCTATAAATTTTAACGAAATCGGTTCAGTAGTTTGGTTTTTAAATTAAAATTACTAGAAAATATGAAGATGTCATCCAGGTATTCGAAGTTGAAGACGATTGTATTTTTTTTAAAGCGTATTTAGTTGAAAATTTTTGTCAGTGTTGTGCAGTAGTTGCCTCAATGTTACAATAAACTGGTCTGTATTATCTCGTACAGTAGGTACATTTCTGAGCCTACTGTTTCCTGATAAGGTTTTTGTCTCTGACAAACTTTCAGATTCCCTAGCTTAACAGCTATTTTAATCTTTTAGCTACAGCTATTTTAGTCAGTTATGTCTTATAGACATAACTGAATTAGAGTACTTTATACCGGTCTTTAGGCTAGCTGCAGTAGATTAGTTCTCTCAAACGAATTTAATGAGATCTAAGTACTTCGTATTCTGTATTAATAATGTCTGAAAGCTGTAGACTTCATACTTTATCTCTTTTCATAAAAACTCATGCTTTTTGCAACATCCATTCTTTTCGCGTATTAGAATAAATACGAGTATTATACCTGTGAAAGCAGACCAACCAAAGATAACGATCTTGGTTTTATCGACCCATTGTTAACTCGCCCCAAAGTTGTAGCCAATGTTCGATTTTGTCCACACAAAAAATCATTTCTGTGGTTGTGTTGTTCATTTTTCGTCACCCAAAATATTCGTTCAAACGAGAAATAAAAACTCGACTGCCCTGACAAAAAAATTATAGCCCGTGTCACGGGATGATGTAAGGATTCTAACGATACCCATTCATCCACCTACAATCTACATCCACCATACATCCTTATCTGTTCAGGCATTTAGAAGTTATGGTGGAATAAAGAAACTCACTTGAACCCTTAAAACATTACACTCGTTTTTTGGGTAGTCGTGTAAAATACAGAAAAATGGCTAAAATAATCGAAATTAACACTTTTTTTTTACAAAAGCTATATTTCGAAAGCCTAATTGGTTAGAATATAGTACAAGCCAATAGCAATTTTTTCTTGACTCTATTGCACTGCAATATTTTGTTCTTCCGATCTACTTTTCAGTAAAGAAGAATCATTTTTGCTTTTTAAAGAGTAAAAACCCTTCTCACTTTTCACGGCCGTCGTTGACAGACTCTGGATATACTCGAATTTCCTAAAATTAAACAGTACTTTTATAAGCCAATCATTAGGTAGGTATATCTAGCCCCAAACTAAGCAAAGCTTGTAATATGGAAACCAGATAGCTGATAGAATACTTATATTATAATAGATAAATAAATAATAAATGATAATAATTTCTAAAGCACATAAACAAAAAACTAAAAAGATTCCACTTATCAATTAAATCGATTCTGTGATCGCGCTGGGTAAATGGAATTTATAAACGTGAAATATCTCACACTGACCGACAGACTCACGAAATCTGCTTCATCTACGAACTGGAAAAATTTATACCTAAGTAGATTTTCTGTGTGATGTACTAGGTACTCGTCCGCTTAGATATATTTTCTGTGTGATGTACTAGGTACTCGTCCGCTTAGATATATTTTCTGTGTGATGTACTAGGTACTCGTCCGCTTAGATATATTTTTACAACACGAACGAATAAAAAAGGGTCTGTCGGGATTGAAAAATAATAGCAACTTAAGTATAATAATGAAGTCACAAGCAACAGCAATTTGTATTGTAAGAGAAAATGAAAAAGTGCAAAGATTTATTACTATAGAACAAAACATAAAATATATACAGGAATCAACGAATCGTATCTCAAAGACATAAAAGTTAAGTCTACTTGTGTCTTTAGGATACGATTCGTTGAAAATTCTACGAGTAAATATTTTTACAAAAAATTTGGGACAAAGAGAAAAAATGTGTTGAGAATTCCGCCGTCGTCGGATGGATCCAAATTGTTTGTGTGCAAGATGTTCAGCATTTTTATCAACTGAAGAATGTATGAAGTCTAAAAAACCTTGTAAGAAAATAAATTGACAAAACGTAATAAGCTTGAAGCAATGCTTGCAATTGCTTGCAATGTGTTGTATGTGTGTTGCTTGTCTTGTTGTGTAATTGTGTATGCTTGTGTGTGTCTTGTTGTTGTGATTGCTTGTTTGCTTGTTGTTGTGTTGTGTGTTGTGTTGTGTTTATGTGTTTTGCAGCAATATTGTTGTTGTTATTTTAATAAGTTTATGCTGTAATAAAGATATTTTCAATATCATTTTAATTTAATTTTTACATTCAGAGTTTTATAGCGTGCAATAACTTTTACTTGACTATTTAATTTCTCTATATTCTATGTTTTATTGGCTTCACATACAATAATTGTGTATCATCGAGCTGATGTGATGATTGAATCAGGAGTCGGTTAATGGAATCACTGAACGGCTCCTAACAGAATTCTCGACTTTGGGCTCAATTGATTGGTTTTACCGAGCCCCGTACACTATGACCGTGACAATTAACTTAAGTACTTCTTATTTGAAACGATTTACGGCCAGTCCCAATAAGCGATCGCAATTATTTTTTACTGATCTCAGAGTGAAATCGATTTCACCAAAACGTGTTTCAATATCTATACCGTGGATAGCGACCTACGTGGATAGAGTTACGTGTACTTGAGTGTTTTTAAAGCGGTATTCGATCTTTTGACTTTGACAAATGAGAGAGGTCGAACGGGAGATCGCATGCGATCTTGGATTGATCCGATCTCCCGATCGAGTGCTAAATATTGGGAACCGCCAGGTTTTATTAACTTTTTTTCTTGCCGTTAATTGTTTTGATTATGAATTTATAAAGGTACTGATAGAGGTAGTTAAAATTTAAGCTATCCAAGGCTTGAATACGATCCCCAAGCCGCCTGCCAAGCGTGGGGGTTATGGCAACACCCCTCTATTAAGGGGGAGGCCTTCGTCCAGCAATGGACGTTTTATAGCTGATGACGAAGGCTTGAAAACCTCCTAGTCTTAAAGTGCCAAGCGACTAAAATATTTAAAATATGTCGAGATTTCAACATAAAAGTACTGAAGATATTTTTGATTACATTGTGAGACTGGACATTTTGCAGCCGCCCAAGACAAGAACAATGCTAAATACAAAAAAAAAGTCGTTGTCCCGAAGTAAAAATAAAGGTAGAAATTTAATTTGAAACGTAGGTACACAAAAAATAAACAAAGTCGTTGCTTATTACATTTATTCATGAGATGCCGCTCGTGATTCGAAATGAAACTGTCTTTCTGAAATTATTGTTTTATATCGCAAGTATATTTTTATAAATCCTAAGTTTTAGGTTAAGTAGAGTGTGGTTGAGGGCATATTTTTTTTACAATTTATTTAAATAAATAAAGTTTTACTTACTAATATCAATATTCGGTTTTTTTCTACTATTATTGTAAACATCTAACAAATAGTAATCATATAACATATTTACCATCGTCGACCACAACGTCATCTAATATGGGGAGAGACGTGGTCAAACACCTAGCCTGTCAAAAAACATCTAAAACAGACTTACAAATTCATCATTCTTGTCGGTCAGAAACCTAACACAGCACCTCGAACACTTAAAGCAGAGCTAGAGCCATAGAGGTCGTACAATGAAAATCATTAATCGAATAATGGCGGTCAAGTAAGTGATTAAGATTGAATGATTTTAGAAGTATGTTCGTACAGGCTGCTTTAGTGTCAGAGTTAATATGCCGCGCGAAGGCATTTGTTGTTACAAAAATATAGAGACAACAACCGTGCCATGAGCAGAAGTTACTGAGTGTGTTGGTCAAGTTACTGGGTGTGTTGGTCAAGTTACTGGGTGTGTTGGTCAAGTTACTGGGTGTGTTGGTCAGTTGGTCAAGTTACTGGGTGTATTGGTCAGGTAGGGGTTAAGGTCCAGTGACCTCATATGCCTGATGAGTCATCTTTGTACTACTGCAGGTCTGTTATTCTACGCCTTTTTAATATTTTTTTCTGTTTTCCTGTGTCTCGAGCTGTGAGGTTAGCTTGTTGACATGTGATAGTCTTGCATTGTATTTTTTACTGTAGTACTGTATTTCCTTTTTAACCATTTACATTTCTAGATATTCATGTATCTCTGTTGCTTAAAATCTGTGATCTTTATTTCAGACAATGTATTAGATTGATTTTTTAGTTTTAATTTCACAGAACTTTCGACCCTTTTGCAAGCACTCACGAGTTATTGTTTCTTTTCTGTCATCGTCACCCTGAAGACATCCGCTGCTGGACGAAGGCCTTTAATAGGGAAGGGTTGCCATATAGTTGGTTTATTTTCTATATGTAGTCCTAATTTAATCCAGTGGAACACGTTTTATACAAAAAATGGGATATTACCAAATCATTACAAACGAGTAAAAGATAATTGGTTACTTTAAAAATAACGGATTAATTAAATCGTTTTTTAACTAGTTCGTTACTTTTTACTTTTAATTAATATTTACACACATCAATTTCATGTATTATTTTTCTTCTTATGTCTGGTTTTCTAGTACTAATACATAATAATAAAAATATCATAAACAATAAAATTAATTTAACTTAGAGGATTTTTTTAAAAGTCTATAAAAACTGACGTATAATAGGCTAGATGACTGGTTTTTTTATTGTCTTATTAAAATGTAGCCCATAAATATAGCTGATTAATAAAAAGAAAACGAAAATCTGATCAAAAATAAGCAACTTATAAGCATTTTAATATCATGCTAGACAGAGAGGCGGAACAGCAAATCGTGACGTCACTTCTCTGTACGCCATATAAATTCTATTCTGACAAGTAAAGCGTGACGTCATTTTTTGTTTCGTGGGAAAGGGACAGAGTTGTCTCTTACAAAAACTTTAAACGCTTATATATCAGAACATTATTAACCGATTTAAATTATTTTTTCAACAAACATACTATACTTACTTAAATCTTCATCAAAACTATTGGTTTCAATGATATAAACATCAGTCATCTACCCTATTCTACATATCCTACTATCTACTAGTACTAATATAATAAATACCCGCAAGTTGGTATGTTTGGATGTTTAGATATTTGTTCCAATTCTCTCACACTCAATCGCGCAAAAACATCTAAATGGATTTACATGAAACTAGAGGTCGCCCGCGACTTCGTTCGCGTAAGGAAGAAATTCGGCCTGCTCCCAAAATTCACCACTTTAAATCATCCCGAGCAATTTTTTACGCCCCATACTCCCCCGACTCGACCAACTCCCCCCAACCCCCCAAACCACCCCAACTACCCCAACTCCTAAAAAAAAAAACCAAAAAAAATATTGAATTCGACGTTCAGTCGAATTGAGAACCTCCTTTTTTGAAGTCGGTTGAAAAACAAAAAATTTAAACAGAACCAAAACATTTCAAATATAGAAAGAAACAACACAAAAAAGTATCGTCGCCTACAACTGGTAACTAATAAAATGTTTATTTGTTTAAACGATACCATTTCTTTGTCGTAGATCCCGAAAGAAACGCAAGATGCCAATCATCAAGTCTTGTTGCTGTTGCCGTAGCCTCCGCAAAGGTTGCTATGCAGCTTCCATATATACTTTGGTAATTATTAATAAATTTAGTATTCAAATTCAGATAAATTTATTGCTTATTCCATCAAGGGCGGATCCAGCTTTTATGTCAGGGGGGGGGGTCATATAGTTGAGTCAAGGTCTAGTTAGCAGTCAGGCTCCAATTCTATTACAACTAGAAAATCTATCAGTAGTCGACCTACACCCATCTCAGGGGGGCATGACCCCCATTACCCCCCAACTGGATCCGCCCTTTTATTCCATACAGTACACGGTGGTAAGTAAGTAAGTACACAAGTTCAACAGACCCCGTCGGCTTGGAGCTCCCTCTCCCGTCGGACACAGCAAATGAGATGTAATGTGTTAGATGCAAATTAGATGTAAGGTATTTGTTAATTTCTACATTTATTACATCTAGTTAAATAACTATCTTAATAGTTATTTCTCTTTTATTAAGTGTAACACGTTACTTATTGTCTATAAGTGTGATAATTTGTGATAATTAAGGAGAAGTCATTTTGATCGCGTGTTCTTCAGGTGTCGTAAAATAACTATATTGATCGAATTTTACCGATTTCATTGTCAAATTTATCGATCGTTAAGAACGATACTTGCGCTGCTGTTCTAGTAAATAATTTAAAAATTCACCGACCGGTAAGTACCAACGCTCAGGTTTGTGTATTAAAAGCAGTCAGAATTTTGACGTAGGCAGGAAGACGACCGTAGCTCAGAGGATAGATCAAAGGGACCGTTTACCAAATTACGCAGCAGATTGCGCAGGTTCGAGTCTTGCATTAATTGTTTATAACAATGAAAACAATTTGCTGGAATACGCTGGTTCAGCTTTATGCTTTATTGCGAAGAAAAATGTGAAAATAGCAAGCTAATATTGTGGTGCTATAATAATATGGTGGCTTCGTGATCTTTCTGTTGATTGAAAACAACACGCACGATAAATTTAAAACAAAGCATAAACAATTCTTTGAACTGAATCCCTTCAATTTTTTAAATTAACTTATGAAACTTTGGCTTGTAGATTCTTCGTTCTCGTATGAATCGTTGACTTGAGTGTAGTGAACTTACAATACAACTTATAAAAACGAAAGTGGTTATTACTTTCGTTTAAGGTACATTCGTCATCATCCATAAAACGTCCACTACTGGACGAAGGAGGGACTCTTAATAGAGGGGTGTTGCCATAATCCCCACGCTTGGCAGGCGGCTTGGGTATCGCAGAATGGTCACCACCGTTAACCGAGAGGACGCTGCTGCCCGTCCTCCGGTGGGTCTGGTTGCAGTTTAAGGACGTACCCTGGTCCCGGCTTCGCCCGCGTGGGCTATATATATATATATATTATTATTATTATTTGTGTTTGCCCTAAGGTACATTACACAGATAATAATCTAACTACTTGTAGTTGTAGGTACTTGTAATAGTACTTGTACATGGATAACCGTTTGAGAGATTATTGATTTTATTACACCTTATTGACTTTATTATTAATCTTATTACTTAATTTTGACTTCTGTATTTAATTTTAATATGAGTTTTATTTGACATACATACATACATGTGTTCTTTGATCGGAGTACGTTAATTTGATTTACCCAGTTTAACCAAACTGTTATAAGGCTAATAAATTATTCTATTATATTTTATTCAATTCACCGATTGCAACTACGGACGATTATTAATGATTTAAGCCAAAAGCCTGTTCTAAAAATTCCGCAATGCATGATAACTGCCAGGAGCACGAGGGTCGTTACAGAATCGTTATTTTTTGCAGACATACTTCATCATCACCACCATCACCATGGTGCACTTCATAGACGTGGAGCATCGCTACTTAAGTGGTGATCTGCTTGAACCAGAATCTGAAAGTTTTTTAGAACCTGCAAAAATTACGCCGAGTAAGTATCTATATAATAGTTATTATTTAATCTTAGTTGCAATATTAATACAAACATAATCTTCACTAACTATGCCGAGAAGTTTCTTCAAAGTAGTCTAGAAGAGAGTTCCGCAGATTGTCGAATGAAGTTTAGACAATATTTTTTTATTATGAAAAGTGACGTGGTTTTGACACATTTTTGTTTTATTTATACGGGAATACTCACGTTTAATTAAATCGGATACTCCGACTATAGTTTGGATCACATCCGGTGACCTTTTTCAAAGAGTGAAAACAGAGCCCGACGCGCTTGCAGTTGCGTCCTGTTTAGCACCAAGCTGTGCACCTTAGCTGTGCTAAGCTGAGTGCTGAGTGGGCAGCGCGAATATGTAGATGGGTTACTTCACGTGCCGCTGCTGTTCGCGCTGTCCGCCGAGGTTTTTCGTGCGGAAGTAATAGGACTAATAATTATTTTTCATCACACTTGCTCGTAAAGTGGATCTTATTGCATCGGTTTTAGGCTCATAATACAAGCTATTACGCACGCGTGCTTTTTACTTTACGGCACATGGTGCTATAATAGGTATAACCCGGTAAAGTCAAGTTTGTACGTGACTGCAATTAGACGTACGTATACGAAGCACTCTTAATATAGCCGGGTAATACTTACAGTTTTTTTGTAATACCAAAAAAGAGTTCTTATGCCGCTGAAGTAAATGTCAACCTGCGCGCGCATTACTGATTTGGGCGCCATTTTCCGCAAATGTTTGTTGACGTTTTCGCTGTGTGGTTGATAATTATCAAAAAAAATATAGTTTTTTCCTCGCAAGTGTGACGAAAACAGTCGTATGAAACTGTTGTGCTATGTTTCAATACACTCTCGGCTTCCTTGTCGTATGATACCGCCTCTAGTGTAATGACCAACATAGCACACTTGTATCATAATGTACTATTATTAAATTATTAAAGTCTAGGTCTACTGTAGACATGTCTCTGTCATTTCCTTTTTCGTGCTACTGCAACCAGATAAATTACTGGGTATGAAGAGATTTCACATTTAATATCTCAAATATGCTAACCTCGGCAGAGGTTACATAATTGAGCCGTTTGGTGTTGAGACATTGAGGCCGTGGGGACCGGGAGCTCATCATCTTTTCAAAAATATTTCCGAGCGCCTGGTCGACGCGACGCGTGATCAAAATGCTGGCGTTTATTTGGCCTAATGCATAAGCATTGCCATCCAGCGTGACAATGCCGCCAGCATGCTGGGTACGCTGCCGATTGGTAGTGGGTTTGAGCATTTGGATTGTCTCTAGAGTTTCATCGGTCTGCATACAATCCTTTTGTTTTTTGTATAGTAGGATAAGTAGTCTTTGTAGTTTGTTGTAGTTAATAAAGCCTTGTGCCTAAAAAAAAATTCAGGGTCACGAGCGCAGTGCAGTGCGGCGCAGTATTGTGTTCGCAAGTTCACAATTCTAGCATTGCTACTGTTTGTGGCAGGCGTAACGCTTATCACCAGGTGAACGTCTTGCTCGGCTCTCCACTAGATTGTATTAAAATAATAAAATAAAATAAACTAAACGAACTCGTTGCTAAATAAAATATAATCCTCCAAAAATTACTATGAAGATATTTTCGAATTCAAATTCAATTTGAAATAATTTATTTTCAGACTTAGTCCATGGTAAGATTCACACTAAAACATTATATAAAATACATCAATAAATTCAAGAAAATAAAATACAAAGTAATATAAAAACATAGTAATATTTTAAGTGTAATCTTTTTTTTTGCAATTCATTGCTGCAAAAATGGAAATGACAGACATGTATGTCTACATTAAACCTAGACTTGATAAACAAAATGCTTAAGACATTATACAGGACACAAATAGGGAAATACGTTTGTTTGGAGAATCACTCACTGGATTCCCTCACTGTATGGTACAAATCCAATATTGTTGTCAAACAAGCAGTGTTCTTTGCGCCGATCTCTAGACTGCCTTGAGCTTAAAGCTCCAATCATCCAATTAACGTTTTATCAGACGAAGGATTCATTCAATTGTCCCGTAAACAATGATGTTATTTAAGCCGCATGAAAACAAAGAGACAGCTGTAACTTCATACACCTCCCCTCCGTCGTCTCCCTTCTACCGGTCGATGGCTAAATTAATCGAGGGGTGCGGAAACAAACTTTAATTTATTCTTTGAACTAAGTTAAAATCTTTAAATACTTTGTACTTAAAAGCAAACAGAATCGCCGCCGCTTCACAGGAAATAACTTAGAGATTCGTTTTCAACATTATGGATTGTATTTATGTCAAACTAAACGTAATAGAAGATCCCACCAGATAAATTACTGGGTGCGATGAGATTTAACATCTAATATTTCAGGGTGACGAGCGCAGTACAGTGCGGCGCAGTTTTGTATTCGCAAGTTCTCAATTCTAGCACTGCTACTGTTAGAGGCATCAAGCGTGACGCTTACCACCAGGCGAGCGTCACGCTTGTCTCGTCACTCGACAGAAGCAAAAACAACCCATAAAGTTTATTGCCTTCTAATGGGATATTGTGAAAGCGTAAAGGATCTATTTCAAGGTAATAATCGTTTAAACCTTTAATCATCAACAGGTGGATATGGTTACCTGGCCTGGTTAAGTCCATTATCGGGTTTTGGCGGGAACACGGAAAAATCATGTCGTTGCATTCTATTATTTTCTTAAACTTGTGTTTTTTCCCGAATTAATGATTAAAAATGGTGGTGTTTTATTCATTGAGTGTTGATCGAGTGTGGGCAAGTGATGTAATGTGGTGAAACATGTCTTTTCGTGTTGTTTTCAAAACTCCGTAGAAGATCATAGTAAAGTCGCCACGACTTTACTAGAGCATGACTTGGACTCGACTATGACTGGTTTCGTGTGACTGAATGTGATTTAATGACATATTTGACTTGATTTTAATAAAAGATACCTGAAAATTCATAAACTTGACACTGGCAGAATGCACAACGGGCGATGCCAATAACTAAGAAAAAAATATAAAAATAAGTCTTCCACACACAGCTCTTTGACAGTTGACATACAGTCTGAGTCTGACTGAGATTAATTTAGAGCAGAACAGAATTATCAGAAATTACCAGAGGAAATTACAAGTTTATAAGACAATAGACAATAGACAATATTTTATTTGTAGAAAAAAACACACCACCACCTTATCACCTTGCACCTCGATTTATTTTGTATTTTCTCGGAAATGACCATGACCATTATCGTGGTAATGCTATCTGCGTTTTTGTATAAGGTATTTTGACCACAACATTCAAATATTTCTTTTTTATCTTGGACATTTTACTTTTATTTCAACATAGTTTGCAACGTGGATTTTATAAATTTGCCCAACATATTTTCAGAATATTTGCAAATTGCAGAAACCTTAATTAGATTTTTTAAGCCGCCTTTATTACGTCGTCGTCAGCCATAAAAAACGTCCACTGCAGGATAAAGGCCTCCCCCTTAATAGAGGGGTGTTGGCATAATCCCTACGCTTGCCAGGCGGCTTGGGGATCGCAAAAAGCTCACCATCGTTAACCAAGAGGACGCTGCTGCCCGGCCTCCGGTGGGTCTGGTTGCAGTTTAAGGATATACCTACCCAGATCCTATGTGTATAATACATCTTAACTTTTTGGAACAAATTTCTGGAAAAGTGATTAAAAAAAACTCTTTCCGCCATTTTTTTTTATTTTCTGTAAAATATAAATGAAAAGGTTCTTTTAAAATTATAACATTTTTAGTTATTTTATATTTTTATCACACTATAATAAAATGGCTTCATATTTCAAAGTGCCGTTTCAAATATTATTACTTTGAGCTTTCGCTACAAGCTCTAGTCCTGCACACGTTGTGTCCTTGTAGACGTATAATTAAAGTTCTTCATAAAGTAAATATGAAGATTAATTAAGTAATTTTTCTTCATGAAATTACGTATCTCTCGAAGTATATTAGTATTTTGTCATATCACTGGATTTTTAACTGACTTCAAAAAAGGAGGAGGTTCTCAATTCGGCTGTATGTTTTTTTTATCGAAATTGATTTAGCATGTTCTGAAAAAAATTAAAAAAACAAAAAATATATATAGATGACATTATGAATGTTGTTTTTCATATTTACGAAAATGGTGACCTGGATAATCGGTAACATCCAATAAAGCAGTATGGCGTAATAATTAAATAGATAAATAGATAGTACAGACGTCGATGTCGAGGATCTTTCATTATACATCAGTCATTTTATACACCTTGTCTGCGCTGAGAATTTAGCTTGAAACGTAGACGTTACTTCGACAATTACTCACCACTCACCTCACACACTTTTACATACACACACACACACCCTATTGTTTTTGTAAGTATAAGAGGTAGTTATACAGAGCCTTACTTAAAAGCAGCGTTTAAAGTTAAATGACTTTGCCTAAAAATCACAACAGGGGAAGATCTTAGAACATCAACTTCAACGATCATCATATTTTTACCACAAAGGGTGTACAAATTTGAGAGGCGAGTACATTTTCATACCTACAATTACATTTACATTCCAAAAAAAAAAGATTTATTGTTATTTCAAAACATAATAATTGAGAATAGTTTTTTCAATAATGTCAACAATGAAAATAGGAATAAAAAATAAGTCAACAATATAATGTCAACATGTATCCTGTAGGTTCCTGTTGTTTGAATACCGTTAAGAGTGCGACTAATGCCAGAAAAATATCAGATTTCACCCGCGCGTCTTGCATTAGTTTAGAGTCGAAAATCACATGATACAATTGACGATGATCTCGGCTTTGAGCAATTTAGGTGGGATTTTATTTAATTATTCAAAATGTAGGCATGAATAAAAAAAAATAAACGGCTACTGGGCAACTAACATAGCCAAACTAATGTAAAACATTAGTTTGGCTATGTTATTCGTAAAAAATAATGTGGTGTTGTCGCTGATAATTTAGAGCATTTGAATTAAAACAGTTATTTTTTGTTGGTAATTTGTACATATGTTTTTAAATAAACCAGATTATTTTCCAAAATTCTATTCGGTTACTCGGCTTCTTTAGGTTTTTCCCCTACCTATAGTATTTTTTTTTCTGAATATTTACGTTCTTTATCATTAAACTATGTGTTTAAAAATACACCTTTTACTTACCTTTGGCATTAGTCGCCCCCTTAAGTGTGCTTGGTACGGATTGATACCTTCTCTTGATGGCCAAAAATACTCCGGCAGATTGTAACTTACATTTTCTGTAAAGTTTTCCAGCGATAAAACATCCATTAGCGCGCATCGGCTCGTCGTGTGCCAATATCAGCCGACTTAAAACTTTTATACCATTATTCCATCCTTTTTATTCCTCAAGCAATTTTTCTAACACAAGGAATAAAAGTTTTTATACTTAGAACGCAATTCACATGCCTCGTTTATCAGTGTTTACTACAAGATTTTCAGGAGTTCAGTTTGTTCTGCTCGTATTCTTTACTGTGAACTTTGGTGCTGGAAATTTAAATTTTCCTATGTATAAACTAGAAATAAACGATCAAAACTTTTGTGTTATTGAAATAACATTTATTTGAACTTTCGGGGTATCTATAGTTGGCAGTGAGCACGCCAGGTGGGTTGTCATGCAGATTACATGTAAAAAAATATTTCGTGCTTTCCTGGATGGTTAAGATTAAAAACTGGACCCGGTAAGCGCTGCGCTCAGATTCCGGGTTTTATATACCTACCTATTTTTTGGAAACACAAGACAACAAAGACAGGGTAAATTAAACATTGTCAGTGAAATCAATTATTTTCATATAAGTATCCCACTTCAGTATGAACGTGATCACTGAAGATTTTAAGAGGTGGCGATAAATATCAAATAAGTATATGTACTAGGACGCAATTGGTGATGGGGCATAGGTATACTTTGGTTGAGAAAAAGAAAGAAAAAAGAAAGAAAAATAATTTATTTTGAAACATCATTAACGTAGGTACTAATATAACTAAGTAAAGTTAATTACAAATAAAATAAAATTAAAAGAGATAGTCGATTGAGAGATAGTCTTATAACCGTAGACAGAGAAACATCCATCTCGTCTACTGCGAAATTGTATTTTTTTCATATGGCAGCGAAACAGCCATATGAAAAAATAGAATGCGTGAAAGAGAAAGATTTATGTTTTTTTTCTCTTTGTCTTTGTACTTAGTTGACTCCAAGTTTTGTATGGAAAGTGTGGTGTCAAACATTACCCATGGTAGTACTATTATTAAATACTAAGTACTATATTAAATACTAAGTTTAAATACTAAGTACTATATTTTACTATATTAAATTAAGTACTATTATTTGACTGAGAGATTTTTGGGTTTTCTCGAATTTATATCATTTATATTCAAGTCGTAATTGTTATCTTCGCATGGTAAAGAGTATTGGATATCGTCACAATGGTGCAGTGTTGTATTTTGGGTTGTCAGAATAGAACATAACAAGGTTTATGTCGAAAATATCTCATGACCGGTTACAAAGTATTTGGGTCCATTGGTTTTCTCCGTCTACGCTTATAACCTACGATAGCCGGGCCCACCATTGACGGATGCATAATGCGCTTAGACAATGTATACAACAATGTGCAGCACCCTTATCATGGACGTTCGTGATTCTGATTGCGAGCGTGCGCGAGCAGGAGGGCGCATGGCGCGAGTGGGTTGGTACGAGCAGGATGGCATGCTATCGCAATCGGAATCGCGAACGTCCATGATAAGGGTGCTAGTTAGGTATAGTGATATTAGGTTCAATTTTGATTCAAGTTTTCTAGGACATTTCGATATTGTACAAATTGAGACAACTGATGGTTTACTTAGACTGCTATCACACGGTTTACGTGCGTTTTAAATGCGGAGCGGGCGCGCCGCTAATACGTGGCGGACGCGCAACGAATACGTCGCGGTCGCGCAACGATCTCGCCGCGAACGGCATTTTGTACATTCTCGTACAGAACCCTTTTGTTCTTGAATGCATTCGTTTTCTGCGTCTTCGAAGTAACAAAGCCAACAGAAGTGTTTCCGCGTCCAAATCCATTCTGTTATTGATTGTATTTTACGTCGTGAACTCCCCGCGAACAGGCGACGAAAACATTGCGTTATCGCCACGTCTCCGCGACGTATTCGCTGCGTGCCCGCTCCGCATTGAAGACGCTCGCAAACCGATAAGGCCCTTAGCAGCAGGCATTTAAGTTCTGGAAATAATGTTTTTAATAAGTACACCGCACAAAAATATGAGCCGAAATGCGAAACTTGTTTACTGGATGCTTTTTATTTGTTACTTTTTTCATCACCCTCCACTATAAGCTCTTTATCTACTGATATTTCATAGTTTTAAAAGTTTTTTGTTCGTTGTTCCAGTAACGGTCGTGTTGAACATATCTCTTCTGGCATGCAGTCTTCTTGGCATTATCGGATCTTTAATGCTAATTTTCGGAGTATATAAGGTAATTTTGACATTAGTGTGTTCTTATTAACCGACTTCAAAAAAAGAGGAGGTTGAGAACCTCATTCGGTTGTATGTTTTTTTTTTTATATTTCTTTGATACCTCAGAACTCTGTCATTGATTAAACCATTAGGAAAATTATTTTTTAATTGATTGTTTTTATTATGTAATCAAGTGTATCCGTAATGGACCCTGCGATACAGGTCTCTCCGAGTGCAGGGTCTACTAGTATCTTTTATAACCTGAAATAGTGATTAACAATGTTTTAAAATCCTACAAATGATTGCTTAAAGGTTTTATGTAATATGTTTTGTCAATAAACAATTTTGAATTTTGAATTTTGAAGTATAATATTCTTTCAGATTGGTTCCATAGTTTCAACAAAGTTCAGTTCAGTAGTTTGGTTTTTTTTTTTGTTAAGTAAAAGTAACTGAAAAATATGTCAGCCATGTATACGAAATTGCGTATCTTGCTTTGAAGTCGGTTTTTTGAAATAGATTGTTATTAGTCAGTAAATTAATTTTAGTGACAGTGTTCTGTCTACCTATGGACCTGGGTATGTCCTAAAACTGAATCCAGAACCGCCGGAGGATGGGCAGCAGCATCCTCTTAGTTAACGGTGGTAACAGTCTGCGATCCCTAAGCCGCCTGCCAAGCGTGGGGATTATGGCAACCCCTCCCTATTAGCGGGAGGCCTTCGTCCAGCAGTGGACGTCTTCCGGCTGTTGATATGATTATGTGTTCTGTCTAACTCCATAGCCGGCCATACATATTGGCCCCAAGTCGCCGAGCCTCGAGCTATGTACTATGTAACGTACGCCAAATGCACGACGACGTTGGTTAAGTTAAAACGAGTAAATTCCTGGCGTCAATGTAGGTACACAAGTTTTGTGGAACTATCTACGAAACGTCTTGTAATGGTAGGACTCTACTGCAGAGGCTGCCTGGGGTAGTACCACTCCTTTGCCAGTTATTCAACCAACAAGCAGTAGTGTGCAAGCATTACTGTGTTTCGGTTTGAAAGGCAATGTTACTAATTACTTTAAATAAAAAAAAATTACTAGGTAAACGTGTTTTTTAAGTAATTCCTGTTGCCTGAAATAAATGATTATTATTATTATTATTTATGAAGAGATTTTTAGATTCATTCGAAAGTTCACAATTCTGGCACTGCTACCGTTATGAGCAGGCGTGAAGCTTTTCACCAGGTGAACGTCCCGCCAGTCGCGTCATTCGAATATATTAAAAAAAACGTCGTCTGTCTTCTCAACTTGTCTGTTAATAAAATAATATGTTTATAAAATAATATATAGCACGTTGGTACTTTTTTCGTAAAATCATGAAGCTTTACTTTATCGCACAAAATCTTGCAAAACGGAGAGAGAGGGGCCTTATTTTTGAATCGTACGCAAGAGTTGCGCATGCGAAAAGAAACGACCTCCGAACGATATTGTTTGGAATAAGGTTCAATATCGTTTGATCGGCTTCTTTCGCATGCGCAACTTTGTGCACGATTCAAAAATAAGGCCACAGGTTTACTTAATCAAAAGGAAGACGTGAAAAGTAACAACATTCCATTGTATCAAAGATAAAAGTTGTTAAAAGTTTCGGACACAATTTCCGCTCTTGAAAGTCGCGTATTCAAGTTTTGTAAACATCAGAAGAACTAGAGCTATCGGCATCTTTGTAAAAGATTTTCTTTTTAGTTTTCACACATTGCAACAGCATACGCTCTACGAGACAGCAAGAGCAACCTGTATTATCTTTGATGAAATATAGGTTAGATCCCCGATCGCCGCTCGAAAATAGCACCGTCAAAACAAGGCATATGCTTTATCTTGCTTTGATCTAAGTGTATAATATACTACTGTGGTCTGTTTTCTCGCAAATGTGTTGTAAAACGTTGTATGGCAATCGTGCGGTATTGGTTTTTACAAACTCGTGACTATGGTAAGGTATGGTATTACATTCGCCTACTCGTTTGTAAAAACCAACTTACCGCACTAGTATCATAATAGTTATTTATGATACTAATATAGTTATTTATAAGAACAACATATAATGAGCCAAACTTTATTATTTTGTTTTTATTATATCGGACGGAAAGTCGCAACCAAATACCTACTTGACACTGGCAAATGCTCAAAGTGCGATGCCATAATCCTCCTAAAAGGAGGAAAATAAAATAGGAGAAAAATAGGAAAAAATAGGAAAAGGTCCTAAATCCTAGGAGGAAAGAAGAAAAATGACTTCGTTCTAAAGTTCGTCTTCGTTAAAACGTTTCTAATATGAGTGTCTTTTCGTGTTGTTTCCAAAACTCCAAAGAAGCTTATAGTAAAGTTGCCACGACTTTACTAGGGCATGACTTACTAAGTGTGACATCACTTTGACTGTGACTTAGACTCATTCGACATGAAAATGATCAAAAACTTGATACAAATAAATACTTGACACTGGCAAATGCACAAAGTGCGACGCCATAATCCTCCTAGGAGGTAAGATGAAATGGCGCGAATTAACAAATGACGCTAAGTGCGCGTGGTAAAAATTAGAAGAAAAAATAAAGTAGTGGTGAGAATTTATTTCGTTACATTTTCTGTTTAATTACTTACTTTAGTAAGACAAACGTATTGAGCAAAGGCGCTTCCAAGGAGGTTCGATCATTCAGCTTATTTATTCTCGTAATGTGAAACTCTTTGGTGGAGTTCTTAAATTATTATTACGGAAATTAAAAAATACCGTAAAGTTTACGCGTGTGCGGTAAAGGCTTTTCCGCATGTTGTATGGTGCGTAATGTTTAACTTTCGAACGATGTATACAGGCTTCGTAAATGCACTTTTTGAGCAAATATGTTGTAAATAACTATTTCGTCACACTTGCTCGTAAAGTGAATCTTATAACATCGGTTTTAGGCTCATAATCCAAGATATTACACACGCGTGATTTTGACTTCACGTTACAGCACTAGTGCTTTATTGGGTATAACCCGGTTAAGTTATGTTGTACCTGACTGCAAGTTATGATATATTATTATGTTTAAGAAGCATTCTATAGCCGGGTAATACAGTTTTTTTTATAATAACAACAAAGAGTTTTTATGGGGCTAAAGAAAATGTCAACTACGCACGCATCGCTGGTTTGCGCGCCATTTTCCGCAAATATTTGTTTACGTTTTCTCTGGGTGGTTGATTATTATCAAAATGTGTTTGTTTTTTCCTCGCAAGTGCGATGAAAATTGTCGTATGGAACGCGTGTACTATTGGTAAATACACTCTCGGCTTCCTTATCGCATAATACCGCCTCGAGTGTTATGACCAACATAGCACACTTGTATCATAATGTACTATTATACAACATAATACGGAACCCTAAAAATCAGATAAACCAGAAAAAATGGGTCAAGTGAGAGTTGGACTTCACTGAGCACTGAGCGCGCTGAGAGTACCCGCACGTCACAAATCCACAATATATTCAGTTGCGTATCAGATAAACTTGCCAACTAAATATTGTTATCATAGTTCAGTTTTGGATCGTTTAGCGCAAATGTGAATCGCACTTGGCCGATTTTTATCACTAGTTTTTTTTTTAAAGTTTCAATGGAGTTTAGGTAATAGCACCAAATACGTGTTCCATTACTTAGGCTTGCGCAGAATGTGTCACTAAAATGAAAAGATACATCACGTAACTTTTCATTAAAAGAAGTACTTCACTCATCTAGTTCACTAGTCCAGTTGCTCATTTGAAATGATTTCGCCATTCGATACCTAACTACTAAGAAGATACGCTTACTATGATTGCTTCATTTTATATCCAAGCTCGTACAAACGTGTTTGTAAATTGTACATTGCCCTTTTCCTTCCTAGTTCAATATTAGCTATTTTGTATAACAAGCAATGTACGATAAAAGTTAGAGGACTCCTAAAATCGTTCTCGAACTATCGTAATAGGTAACCAGAGGACCGAACGCAACGAGCCAAAGATTGAGTGAAATAGACAATTATTTCAGTACCTAAAACAGAGCGTGATAGCATTATCTATCCTTCCCTAAGAAATATCCTTCCTCACCGGGCTCGTTCGTGTCTCATCGTTCGCGACTTCGCGACGTCGTGTGAACTAGACAGCCGAACTAAGAAGTAGCTACATTTTATCTGAAGTAGTGAATGAATGACGAACACAGCTGAAGTACTTCAATTGAAGGATTCATTCAAGAACGACACACGGCTAATCACTATACCCCACAACATCCACACAACTAGTTCAATGATTGCAATATTTTTCGTTATTACATTTAAACAAATCAATACTCATAGAAACAAGTTACGGGAAAATATTAAATTTGACTACATTATTTGCTGGGGGCTACTTTACCCAGAGGCTAAGTATTTCAATACAATGGGGAAATGCTGCAAGCGTATTGGGAACCTATTGCATGGTGGTGATCTAGACGGCGTTTTTGTTTTATAGGTACAAGCTATTATATTTATTTATTGTATATAAGTAGTTTATAGTAAGTTATTTATTTTAACAGAAACGTTTTATACATATTTTATCCTTAAAACTCCTAACCACAGTTTGGATTCACCAAATCAGATTTAAATAAAAATATTAATTACAATGTCTGACCCACTGAAGAGAGAAGTGAATAGAACGGAAATGTGACGGGCCGCGCTAGCCGGCAGTAAGTGCAAATGCGCTTGATGACAATTCTACCAATATACATGTTTTAAAACTGAGAATACTCAAAAAGGCAATATAAATAGACGCGTGGGTAGGGTTACCATCTGACAGGCATTTGCCGCATTTGACAGGCATTTTACGGTTTAGACAGGCGTGCGGCAGGCGCTAAACAGTTACAGGCATTTTGATTTCCGCGGTATCATCAAGCCAGCCTGCCAGGATGAAACTGACTATAAAAACATACCACGCGTGTTGCACAGAAAGAAAAGTAAAGAAAGGAATTCAGCCTTTAAAACTATATCTGTTGCGTATTATTTATTTTAAGACTTACAGATTTTTTACAACAGTCAGGCATTTTATGGAAAATCAGGCATTTTGTAAGTCCTGGACAGGCATCCTCCCTTGCACAGATGGTAACCCTACGCGTGGGAAACCTAACCACATTGCATCGTAATTAGATCAATTTTAATCTGTTTCAAAATGGAATTCGAGCTTTTTACTTGTAATGCGCGACCAATTATTGTCATTTTGTCGTCGTAGTTTCTATACAAATAAGTGTGAAACTGGCGACAGCGATTTTCCATACAATAGGGTAGATGACTGATGTTTATATCGTTGAAACGAATAGCTTTGATGAAGAATTTAAGTAAATATAGTATGGTTATTGAAAAAATAATTTAAATCGGTTAATAATGTTCTGATATATGAGCGTTTAAAGTTTTTGAGACAACTCTGTCCCATTCCCACTAAACAAAAAATGACGTCACGCCTTACTTGTCAGAATAGAATTTATATGGCGTACAGAGAAGTAACGTCACGATTTGCTGTTTCGCCTCTCTGTCTAGCATGATATTAAAATGCTTATAAGTTGCTTATTTTTAATCAGATTTTCGTTTTATTTTAATTAATCAGCTATATTTATGGGCCACATTTTAATAGAACAATAAAAAAATACCCAGTCATCTAGCCTATTGCTTTAAAACATTGTTTTGACAGCCGTTCTACCCTAAAAAGTAGGGCTTTTGTTTTTCTGTGGTCTGACCACCAGCGAAACAGTAATAAAATCTTAAAAGAACTCGTACCACACCTATTGTAATAGTTCATTTTCAGTATTTTTTTTTTGGTCGGACATTCTCCCGTTTTGGCCGTCCATCCATCGCCATCTATCACATTGGACGGGTGCAAAACCTTTTCAGCACATAGGAGTGCTTAATACTGATCCTTTCTGATGCCGTAGTCGAAGTGGAAATGGGTGTAAAAAAGTCTATTTCATTATGATACTGTCACTGAATTGTAAAATGAATGAGTATTTTTTGTCTATGTTTTTTGTCTGTCGAAAAAATCGAGTTCTATTTGGCTGTGACTACCTCCAGCATTCAGAGAGCTCGGTGAATTTGAAAAGTTTCTTTGATAAGTATTTCATAATTTGTTTCAAATATCTTCTTTCAAACATTTAATTTTTAATTGGAATCTTTGCGTGAAAATTTCGTCCCCAATGTTACGATGTGATGAGAGCGCTTCGTTAATGCAAAGATAATATAATAGTATAATAGGTAAGTAGTTTCAAAATAACGGATATTATGTGGGTTCAGTTAAGTTTTTGAGAAGAAAAAATTACACAGAACATGGCAACACGAGATTATGGAACATATTGATAATTTGGTAATTTTTGAAGGCTTTAGTTGACAGTTCTAAACTAATTAAAATATTGCTGTCACTTTTTTACTAGGCATGTTAGCTAAGGACAGCAATACTTTAGTTAGTTTCGTTCTGTCAACTTAAACCTTCAAAATCGACCACAGTCGTCGAAAAATAGTTCTTAAGTAAAATATAGCATTTGTCCTTGAGTAGGTGAAAATTCCGACGTTATTTAAAAAAAGCAAAGTGCAAAATTATATTTTCTTAGCGTGGATAATACTATAATGGCCAGCTCTCATTTTAATGTAGTTTTATTCGATTAACACTGAGATAACAAAAACTGAGAAATTACTTCTGTAGAATTCTAAAACTTGCTGCAAATTTTTAGCTTTTATGTTACTTACTGAAAAACTCAACAAATCTATTATAGTAACAAATCGAGAGAAGGAAGGTGAAGTCTAATAAAGATGTACGACCAGCTACAAAATAGAACCTACGATGTATGGACCCATACCGATGTACCTATTCATTTAATGTAAACTCAACAGCTAATAATAATTGAAACCTTAGTAAAATTACTTTAAATAAATATTTGTGGACTTTTTGCACAACGCCATCCAGCCCTTAACTAAGCAAAGCTTGTACGATGTTAATTAGATAACATTATAATACTTAAATGCTTTTTTTTTGTAAGTAATACTTGTCTTATAATACATAACTACAGCATCACTAAGTTGTGATATATCAGATCTATAAAATCAACAGTAGCTACAGTATGGTGACGCCAATCATTAGTGTGTAAACTACTGTATTCCGGCTTGAGCGAAATTAAAAAGGTTTTGAGGCCCCCGAGTGTCTCGAAAGTAATTGCGTGCTACTTACAATAGGGTAGATGACTGATGTTTATATCGTTGAAACCAATAGCTTTGATGAAGAATTTAAGTAAATATAGTATGTTTATTGAAAAAAATATTTAAATCGGTTAATAATGTTCTGATATATAAGCGTTTAAAGTTTTTATTAGAGACAACTCTGTCCCTTTCCCACAAAACAAAAAATGACGTCACGGCTTACTTGTCAAAATAGAATTTATATGGCGTACTGAGAAGTGACGTCACGATTTGCTGTTTCGCCTCTCTGTCTAGCATGATATTAAAATGCTTATAAGTTGCTTATTTTTTATCAGATTTTCATTTTGTTTTCATTAATCAGCTATATTTATAGGACACATTTTAAAAGGACAATAAAAAAAACCAGTCATCTAGCCTATTCTGTATCAATGGTCATGGGAAGGCATTAATTATTTCTTGTCGTCAGCATAGCGTCTAAAATATAGCAGGGAAAGTACCCCGGACCACAGAATAAATAATAGTACCACCCCGGACCAGTACTTTGTCAAGTCAAGATTTGGTCAATTCAAAAACGAGTGAGTGGAGTGCGCGGCGCATATCGATACATAGTCACGGCACGCGGACTGTCAGTGACGCGAAGGAACCGGTGGTGGCGGGAATACAGTGCGTAACATTATATCCAAGTGAGTATATTATACTGCTCATATGTGTTTATTTCTTTATAGTTATTGTCACTAAAGGCGGTGCTTTATTGATAGTCGTAGCCTATGAAAGATTGATTTCCTGATTGATTGAAAGATGATTTCCATAACAAATTTGGTATGACCTAATGTTGACTAGTCCCCTAGTACCAGATACTAACGGCCTTACTTAAAAAAACTTTTCAACCGTTAGTCACTGCTTAAGATGCTCTGCCATCTTCTCTCTGACGTGAAGTTACACGTGCTAGAAAAGGACAGAGAAGTTTAAGCAGTGACTAAGAGAATCGAGATTATTTTAGGTAAGGCCGTAAGTAGCCCCTTAGGACCGGGCAATATATAGGTAAGTCGCTTTTTCTTGTAAGCTATTTATACTTATCATTGTTTCAGAGAATATAAAAGGAATAAAGAAATCGAAATAGAAGAGACGAAAAAGAAGGGTAAATGGGAAAAGAAAAAAAACAAACAGCTGCTCTGGGGCTCTCTTCTCACCTATGGGATGGTTCTGCGTTGGAGTAAATCGAGAGTCAAGCTAGGAGGCTGATAGGCAACGACACTTTGGTCAAGTCTCAACTGCAAAGCCTCGAGCAACGACGTAAGGTTGCTCGTTTGTCTGTTCTCTATCAGATACATTTCGGAGAATGTGCCTTTGAATTGCACAACTTAATTCCACCTACCCCTTTTCATTGCCGGACGGCCAGACAAGAGTCCAAAGCGTCACCCGTACATAGTGGACATTCCCCACGTAAGCACAAAGCGCTTAGCGATTCCACGTATTTAATTCACACAGCGAGGTTGTGCAACTCTCTGCCATTGTCTGTGTTTCCCGAAAAGTACTATTTCGGTGTCTTCAAATACAAAGTGAACAGGTTCCTTCTAGGTAACCTTGCTCCATCCTTCTCATAGTTGCTTAAAATCAGGCAGAGTGTGGTCAAAGTCAAACTTATTTCCGAAAAAAAAGTTATTATTTGCCTAATGTGCTTAGAGGACAACGACGAAGATTGGATAAAGTGTTCTAGCTGCCACAGTTGGGCTCTTGGAGCGTGTGCATACATTCTTGAATGGTCAGATGGCTAAATATGCGATGGTAGCATGATCCTTTGAAAATGTCCGGCGCTAGTTGTTTGAACATAAGCCTGGCCGGTACTAGGTGCCAAATGCCATTTCTGTTTTATTTTGTAATTACCAGTTTAATTAATGTTCTTTAATATATAAGAGATGTTGCATTTTTGTTCATATATTTTATAGCCTTGTTGGTAAAACGAATTCATAATTAAAGTTATTACTCGAAGTGGACTTGTTTTTATGTTCTGAAACCTAAGGTGTCCGCCACTGGGGGAGCTCGCCCCCACTACCAGTTCTGCCAACTATAGACTCCACGAGCATACAGTGCGATTTACAAGTTCTATAATATCATAGATTTTGTATGCCGATTTTGCAAGTTTCGCTCGGAGAATTCCGAATATGAGCATATTTGGCCGGTAAATGACGCCGCAGATAACTTCCCCCCTTTTTGGAGGAAATACACCTTCAATCAAAAATCATCGGCAACAAATAAATCTATGAAATTGTAGAACTCATGTACGAAGTTTAAGTAACATTATTAAACTTGGAAAACACGACCTGTAAGCAAGTATAAACATCCAGACAGGATGAAATCAAGTTTTGCCAGTCAAGGAAACGAGATAATCGCTTGGTCAATAAAATATAGACTCACATTTAGCAAAAATAATTTATCTATGTATAGATCTAATGTTAGTGTATTTTAGTAACTCGTGTTGTTATTTCAGGATATGAAGTTCATGCTGATCCCGTGGATAATAGCCATGATCCTCGAGACGTCCGTCGAAGTCATCAACTTAGTTTACCTGGGATACTTGCAAACAGTAAGAGCTTTCAATATACAAATTATCCTCACACTCTTATTGGCTTCACTTGTAACTATGTACAAACATCTTGTTATTATATTTTAACCTTCTTTTAAATTGCCATTACCATTTGTTTTTGCTTTTTGGTACCATCTCATCATTTGGGCTTATTTGGTTTGTTTTGACGAGACCCGTACATTAAAAAAGGCAATTTAATTTTTAATTCAGAATAATATAATAGGGACGACACTACGTTCAAAATCGACCCACCTAAAACGCCATAGTTCTGACATTGACAAAAAGCACGCCATTTCATGACGAAACAATCGGAAGATGAGTCGATACGTTATAGCAAAGTGGTTACCTTTTGTAACTGTTTTTTCACTTGATGGAACCGAAGTAACCGAACGTCTACAATATTATTAAAATTTTATTGATCACTGCTTTGACCGCGCTTTAATCAAAACATAACCTAGCACTCAGGGGGAATGTATACAACGTGTAACAAACAGGTTCAACAATACTGAAGCATATGTATGTACTCATCATTATGAATAACTTTTACTATGGGGCAAACACTGAAATCCCATACAAAAAGTTCATTGAGACAGGACAAAATGTATGGAACAGCTGATTTGTTTTCGCGATTTCAGAGTTGGCCCATAGTAAAAGTTGTACCAATACCCTTTAATATTGTCGAACCTTTTTGTTACACAATGTATAGTTTTCCATTACTTAGTGAAACAAATTTTAGATTTGGGTCAGTAGACATTATGGGCAGTCTATAGTAGTATGTCTGGTCGTCCGACATAATTATAACGACATGTGTCGAACGCCAGTGTTTAATATTCTGTGAGAATAATACGAAGCGTGTGAATGAAAAAATACACAAAATCCTAGGGGAGGCTCAACGAATTTGCGAACCTGAAATGTTGTGTGAAATATATATTATCTGGAATTATTTAAAGCGTTATGTGAGGGTTCCCAGACTTACCAATGTTCTCAAAACGACTACTGGGTGAAAACGGACGAATTTTAGATGCATAACATTCGGTTTTGATCGTTGTTTATCTTAATAATTTTGTTACTAGAGAATACCATTTACGAAACTATGAAACTATGGAATGTCGTTAGTGTATGACGCGTAGAGCAAATTTGCATACTGGGATATAAATGTTCTGATCCTTATCCTGAATCCTAACTTATTAAATCATTGCCATTTCCATGAAATGAAGAAAATTAAGAAACATAGAGATATAATTTATTTTGTAAAATCAGTAGGGTAATAGTTATAACTATAAACATTCATTTACAAGGTACTTGTCAAATTTGAATACAAATATAAAACAAAGTACATTTTAGTCAAATAACCCACCCCTGCCTGTACCCAGGGCAAAGGTGGCCATGACACTGGCAGCATTTCCGCGCTGAATGGCAATGGCCAGCCTCGTTGTCCGAATCGCAAGAACGAGTCAGACTTAACGGCTTTATTTTTTAAGATTTCAATGTTGGCGCCATAATAAAAGTTGTTCATGATGATGAGTACTTACATACATTCCCTTCAGTATAGTTGAACCTTTTTACTACACATTGTTTAATATAAAAAAAAAACACCAACATTACACACAAAATACATATAAGAGAAATGGAACTTTTTTGGACTCGACTGGAATTTAATTTGTAAAAGCTTTTGGTTTGTTTAAGAGTTCGGTGAAATTATTCGTTCTTTCATTTACATATCCACCGCAAGCATTAAATTTAAATAACAAAAGTCTCGAAGACATCAAATGCGGCTAATAGCCCGAGATTATTCCAAATCGTACAAATAACGAATTCCATCAAACTCCCCGAAAACAGCTTAACGGATTTCCAATTGGGTCCCTTTATTATTATAGTAGGTATATCTCACGATTCTTAGCAGATTCGCCTCATAAAACATATAAGAGGTGATTCATGTTAAGCCATGCCGTGTCGGAGTCATGCTAACGAATCCGACAGACAATACTCCTTGTTTTGCGATGGAAAGGAGACAGGAGAGTGAGTAGATATTCCGTATAGTATAAGTTTTGACGCTATTTCTAGCTTATTGCACCCATTTTTATTATTTCGTTGGATGCTAAGAGGGGGGGGGGGGGGTCCGGACCACCCCCCGTTAAATACGCCTATGCCTATACAGCCTGTCGTTCGCTTGTCATGGCCCTTTTGTTCTGAGATTATTATAATCGATCAAACGCGAGTCAGACCTCGATTTTTTCTAAATAAGAAGATACTGTAAAAGGGAAATTACCTAGTTACTTAAAGACTTATAACTAATATAAACAGACGACGAAGATACTATAATATTTCATGTATATCGTTCGCCATATCGTAATTTTTAAATATATATTTATCTTCGTCACTTGTTCGTCATTAAATTTGTTTTGTATGAGTAGCGATATTGAAATATGTTCTATGATAACAAAATATTATAGCATCTATACGTATGTGACGGCCTTAATTGAGTAGTAAGTTCCTTGCGGAATAAAATACTGCAATTGCTATAATAATACGAATAAAATGGCATTGCGAAATAAAGCCGGTCTAATACTAATAGACCGCCACAAGTATAATGGTTGTAACTCTTAGTGTACCTTGCGCTTGGTTGGCTATTATTATTTGTTATATTTTGCCCCATAATCACACTAAGCTCGTATAATAGTTTTACAATAGAGCAAAACAAAATTCGTTAAATAAATGCAACACATATTTTTTGTAGTGGTAGGACTCTACTGCAGAATCCACCTGGGAAAGTACCACACCTTTGCCAGTTATTCAACTGCCAAGCAGTAGTGTGCAAGCATGACTGTGTTCCGGATTGAAGGGCAATGTTACCAGAGAAATTACTGGGTATGAAGAGATTTAACATCTAATATCTCAGGGTGCGGCGCAGGAATATGTTCGCAAGTTCACAATTCTTACACTGCTACTGTTAGTGGCAGGCGTGACGCTTACCACCAGGCGAAAGTCTTGCACGTCTCGTCACTAAACAGTATAAAATAAAAAGAAGATCACATCACATCATCAGCCGGAAGACGTCCACTACTGGACGAAGGCGTCCTTATTAGGGAGGGGTTGCCATAATCCCCACGGTTGCAGGCGGCTTGGGGATCGCAGAAAGCTTACCATCCTTAACTGTGAGGACGCTGCGGCCCGTCCTCCGGTGGTTCTGGTGCAGTTTTAGGACACACCCAGGTCTACACAGCTGATTTTACAATAAACATACTTTTTCTTATTTGGAGATCATTATAAAATTGTATTTGTAAGGGAATCTGCTAGATTAACCTGTCATGATCTGCAAAAACTTTAGCTAACTATTTTTATTCTTTTCTATTAAAAAAACCTTCGAGTGCGTTTGATGAAAAAAACTTTATTTCTAGGTCTCAGGCAAAAGTAAAAATAGCCCATTTTTAATTTTGTCTTTTTTTATTGGTTGGTATTAGGCATTTCCAAACACAGAGATTACATAAAAAGATCATGACATATAAAAGAATTAAACTTTACAATATACAATTAACTCTGACACTAGGGCTGGCCACTCAGCCTATACGAACTTGCTTGCTTGCTTGATATACAATAATATAACAAAAAGGTTCAACAATACTTAAGGTTATGTATGTAATGTACACATGATTATTTATATATATTATTATACACTCATTTATTTTCGTTCTTAGGTCTTAAGTTTTTTACAATATAAATACAAAAACATAAATATAAAACCTAAGCCTAGAGAGCAGCGGGGCAGGGCTCAAACTGCCAGTGGTTAGGGCTGCAGAGTGAGGAACCTCCTGGGATGCTCTATCCCTTTCTCGCAAAGCACGTGTTAGTATAGCATTTGTATGGCGCGCCTGAGGCTTGACGTCATAGCTCAGTATAGCGCGCTCTCTGTCTAGCTACAAATTAAAATACTTAGAACTTATTTATTTTTGAGTTATTTTAAATTTTGCTTTCGTTGATAGGCTCTATTGATGATCAGCTTTTTTATGAGTTAATAAAAAAATTGTAGTCATCATGCCTATTAACGAGTATATTAGCACGTGTAACAACAAACGTCTGGAAAACTTTTACACGCTAAAATGTAAGCCTGTTTATTTCTAACATAATCACGGAACCTTCTTATGTGTGACCCAACACGCACTCGACTGTTTATTTTGATTCGTTGCGGTTCGGATCCGGTACAGTCTAACAAGAATTATTTCTAAGTACATTGCGATTGAGCCGACCGTGGGGTTGGCGTGTATAATTCAGCATTTTATTACACCACGGCATTGTTAATGGGGATCGAAAGATTACTTTTATCACCCAGTCAAAAGGTTGAAGGGTAATAACAGGCCGTTTAATCAACGTAATTGGCGGTCGACAAGAATATCAAACGTTATACTTACGCCATGCGGAACATTTAAAATTTCTAAATCGATTTTAAGATAATAACTGATAAATTTGCAATGAAAATTCAGCTATAACTTTTTCACATTGAGTTAGTCACTAAGTATTTTTACGTCTTTCGATACGGCAATCATACGCAAGCCGAAATTTTAAATGATACCCATAAATGTTTTAAAAAAAAATTATGTCACGTGGATTTGTAATGTCCTTTAATTTGTAACTGATGTAGGCTTAAAGCAATGACAGAGTAGTGGCCGAGTCAGGTCAAAAGTTGGTTTTATTTATTTTAGAAACAGCCTTTACCCAGCGACGTAACAGGTAACACTGGATGATAAAATTAATGGAAAAATATGTGTTATAAAAATGATAATTTAGATCAGTCATCAGTCAATGAATGTCATTATGGTTTTTAACGGTTTGGTCCGTTTTGGTAATTGATTTTCGTTGTCAGCTACGAAAGAAGAATATTTTTTCATTGTTTCGTAATCAATTATGAAATAAGAATTTTGTAGCCGTTTTGGTAACTCAGTTTCGTAGTCAGCTACGATAGAGGAATTTCAGTTCCGTTTTCCTACTCAATTATTAAATAAGAATTTCAGCGCCGTTTATGTAACTGTATTTTTTTGTATCTATGGTGAACATAGACAAATAAAAATAATGAATTTAAAAAAAAACCTATTTATTTAAAAAAAAAATATATCAAAAATAACACTTCTAATTAACACATAATAACAATTGGTAAAGTAAAAAAAATAGGGGCGCTGAAAAAGAATTAATTTTCAAAATGGGTGGTAGACGAAACAAGTTTCAGAACCTCTGATTTTGATGATAATAATGAATAAAAAGTTATATCAAATCTATGGAGATTTATAAACGTCTACCTATATATTATTTCTATATCTGAGCTGAGGTAGTAAGTTTGATTTAAAAAAAAAAACAAAAAAAAAATAAGTTGCGTCATCGCCGATCAGAAAACGTCTCATATGTTTATTTATATATATGTTAGTATGCTGTTACATGTATTGAAAACCCACAACTTCACTGTGCTTCATTATTAATTTGCGCGAGCCTACATACAAACTGTGAAGTAAACCACACGCCGTCGCCGCAGAATTGTTTACGACAACTGAGTGAGTATAGTAAAACTAATTAGCAGGATATACTTGGTATGTTCAGAATGTTGGTAAATCCAGAGATGTGAGCAGTACTAATAAGGTAAAGAAAGAAGTGGTTATTAATAAGTTAGTGGAAATAAGTGGAAAGGTCTCGTGAGTTGTATAACATCGGAACAAGTATGCAAGTATGAGCGTTTTACTTTATTTTCGCTTCCGAAATACTTAATTTCCTCATCAGCATCAGCCAGAAGACGTCCATTGCTGGACGAAGGCATCCCCGTATCCTCGCTGGGTTGCCATAATTCCCACGCTTGGACTAATTCTACTTTAGATTTTTGGGGTACTTCACTTAATGATATTGAAATAGTCACGGGGCGCTTATGAAGGACGTGCGGTGGACACGGGGCTATGTACCGCTACTTCAGCGACGTCATCATCTTGCGAGTGTAGCCTTGAACACACAACATACAGAATTTTCCCGTAATGCTAGGGCTTCACCGGCGTGACGCTTTATGTCCAGTTATCGGAATAATGACCGTGCAATAAATGATGCATTAAGCAATGTGCTACATGGGCGGCCACACTAACTTTGAATATCACCTAACGTCTAACGACGTTAATAAGGCCACTAGCCTGTTAGCGTGCTAACATCCGGCTATATTTGCGTATTGTATCAAATACCGCGCTAAATAATGGCATTACACGCAGGTGAAGCCCTAGCATTACACTACGCGTAGCGCGTTAAGAGTGCGACTAATGCCAGAAAAATAACAGATTTCACCCGCCGAAAAATTCGCCCTGCTCCCAAATATCTTACAGACCGCGGGGTTATTCACAAAAAAAAATCTTCCTATTTTCATTCCTTTAAATCAACCCATGCAAAAATATTTATGATTAAAATAAAGACTTCCATACAAAGTTTCATCCGCCTTTTCACTCCCTTAAGTCATCCCTGTCAAAAATATTGAAAACACCACCTTCGATTTGAAATCTACTATCCAAATACCAATTTTCATCAATATAACTTCAAAAACAAAGGATTTTTATACAAAACTTTTCACCCCTTTAGAGGTTGAATTTAGAAAAAAAACTTCCAAACACCTCAACGCATAAACACAACTTCCAAATTTAAAGTCTCTATGACCTAGGCAACTTTTCTAGGTTTCTGTGATGATTTACTGACCCGATTGCAAATGAACTGATTGTTTAGAAGAAAATTGCATTTCTAAATAAACAAAATTAACATTTATCCGATTGTTTATTCAAATTCAAATTTCATTTATTTCGACATAGAGGTCATATCACATAGTCACAAACAATAACAATTACCAAAAAAAAAAAAAAAAACCCATCTAAAGCACTCAGTTAATATTATCAAAAATGTTTAGACTATGTATCTTCTGCAGAGCGAGGGCCGTTCTATGTTGCTAAATTTGACTATACAATACAATAACACTTTATTGACACCATAGAAAGGAAATTACAAACATAATACACTACAGATAGGCAGGTCATATCGCTAAAAGCGATCTTTTCCAGACAACCCTCGGATGAATAGAAAAAGTTATAATCTGGAATATAATCTGGTGTGGAGATTGAATATGTCGATGAGTATGTTTATTTGGGCCAATTAGTCTCTTTCCAGGCGAGACATGAATCAGAAATTGCACGCCGCACTGAAAACGCCTGGAGGAGCTATTGGTCCATGAAAGATCTCATGAAGGGAAATATGCCACTATCTCTCAAACGCAGGCTCATGGACATGTTCATTCTACTCATTCTGACGTACGGTGCGTAAACTTGGTCTTTGCCTAAAGATAAGAAGTCCGACCTCGCAGTCTGCCAGCGGGCTATGGAAAGCAGTATCCTCGGCGTCAAATTAATTGACCGCATTAGGAACACCGAACTGCGTTCCAGGACTAAAATAGCCGATGTGACCCAAAAGGCAGCCAATTTGAAGTGGGACTGGGCTGGACATGTCTGCCGCATGTCGGAAGATCTTTGGGCCAAGATTACGACCCAGTGGAATCCAGATCGCAAACGACCTCTCGGCAGACCCAAAAAGCGACCAGAACGACTGGTCCGTTGTAGCTCTGGACAGAGACTTATGGAAAGAGGGTAGGGAGGCCTTTGCCCAACATTGGGACAACTCAGGCTCGTAATAATACAATATAATCTGGAATAGGGACGGTGGAAGTGCAAAAAATAAAATAATTGATAATTTCACGTGTTGGTATTTCTGATTTATATTTTACGAACATTTGAAAATACTTTATATTTTTATCGAATTTTGCCGATTTAAATGTACAATTTAACGATCGTTAAGAAGTACTCGCGCTGCTGGTCACAATTTATATTGACACGTGCGCGCCCAAACAAAAAATAGGCTAATGGGAATCGAAACCATGAAATTAATTACGAGAGCTCGACTTTCAATTCAATTGTCAGTTTTGTATTGTACCTATCGTTGGTTTTAAATACTTGTCGAAAAGGGCCTTTATTTGTACCTTGCACAAGATGTATAACACTATAATACGACTGAGTACTTCGTTACGTCTCGTCTCGCAACACAATAATTTATTGCATATCGCTATAAAATATTCTTTTTAACGCTATCCTTAGAAGGGCTTATACTATTTTTGCGTATGCAGGATTGGTCTCTGTTTACAATATTAAAATGAGTACAATAACTCCTTTCACCTTATTACTGTACCGCGTATAACCCTGTATAAGTGTAGACTATTGTCACAAATATAATATCATTGTACTTTATACTTGCCCATAAGCTCTTATCGGTAAGTACAAGGACTATTTACGGTATAGGAGAAAATATTGAAAATTGAAAATGATAAGAAAATAAAATCCAGTGTATTTTCTGATCATTATGTCCTTGTAGGAAAGCTCCTTATAGGAAATAGCAGACAATTTTATCCATTGTCACTAATATCATTGTACTTTATACTTGCCCATAAGCTCTTCTCGGTAAGTACTAGGTACTATTTACGGTATAGGAGAAGATGTTGAAAATTGAAAAACATAAGAAAATGAAATCCAGTGAATTTTCTGATCATTCTGTCCTTGTAGGAAAGCTCTTTATAGGAAATAGCAGACAATTCTATTACTGCACGGTTAAAATACTATCCCACGCTTACTCGAATTGAAAAGGATTATTTTTCAATACCTTTGCTAAATAATACTGTTGGATAGTGTTCAAGGTGTTCCTCCTCTCTCTTGAGCCGTGTTCAATTGTTCAATAGAAACGCGGAGTGTCGTATTAAAGACGAGTAAACAAAACTTTCCAGACGAAGCTCCATTTCACCGCTGAGTACATTAATTCCACGCCTTTATTCGACCATGTGTTCAATTTATTTGCAAAACACAATGGCTTCGTAAAATAAGCATAAAATACCACGCCCCGAAACGGCGAGTAAAAGTTGGCTGGTTGTACCTTTTTTTACCTGCAACTACGCAAAAGTTTGTGTTTTTTTTTCTTATGAGCATAGTAGGATAAAAATTTACTTAAATTAATTTGAATAAACTTGCCCATGAAAAATAGTACTATTATAAAGGATTACTAACTTTTCAGTTCTTTAATCTTAGTTTTTAAACTCTTTGCCAAATAGTTTTGTGGACTTGCCTTATACACATTTTGTACGGAGCTGAAAAAGTGGCTACTCAACGAAAGTTATTATACTGTGAAAGAATTTTTAGACAAAGCATCGTGTCGTTACTTTGTTTATCACAATAGGCATGTGGCCTAATGTTTAATTTATGACAAATAACAGGCTTAGTGATGAATATAACTAAATACATTACACATACGGAAAAAATAACTTGTATTGACTGATAAATCTCTGAGATAAAAGAGTTTAAAGTTTTAGGTGGGGATAGAGAGGGGATGCTCTATCCCTTTCTCGCAAAGCACGTGTTAGTATAACATTTGTATGCCGCGCCTGAGGTTTGACGTCATAGCTCAGTATAGCGCGCTCTCTGTCTAGCTTGAAATTAAATAAAAATACTTAGAACTTATTTATTTTTTAATTATTTTAAATTTTGTTTTCATTGATAAGCTCTATTGATGATCAGCTTTTTTATGAGGTAATAAAAAAATTGTAGTCATCATGCCTATTATTAATATTATATATTTAGATTATAACTTTGACATTATTTAGTTTTTTTTTTTTTTTTGCATACGACCCCCAAGCCGCCTGCCAAGCGTGGGAATTTTGGCAATCCCTCCCTGTTTAAGGGGGAGACCTTCGTCCGGCAGTGGACGTCACCTGGCTCATGATGATTTTGCATACCTAAATTAAGGTTGAAATTAACTGTACTTACCTATTTTAAGAACATTGTTAGTTATATTAACAGTCAAATAAAGAATTGAATTGAATTAGTTTTTAAACGTTTCAACAATATCTTTATGTATCAATATTTTACTGGGTTTGGAAATAGTTACTGTATACTATTTCTTCAACCCTTATACTAGATACTACGGTAAAATCCTGGGACCACCAAAACCCGCTACCAACTCCCAGGCGATATCCTGCAAAGGAGAGCTACCACTAACTCATAGAAAGTTATATAACTAGCAGACTAACTCATAGAAAGTTATATAACTTCCAGACTAACTCTTAGAAAGTTATATAACTTCCAGACTAACTCATAGAAAGTTATATAACTTCCAGACTAACTCATAGAAAGTTATATAACTTCCAGACTAACTCATAGAAAGTTATATAACTTCCAGACTAACTCATAGAAAGTTATATAACTTCCAGACTAACTCATAGAAAGTTATATAACTAGCAGACTAACTCATAGAAAGTTATATAACTAGCAGACTAACTCATAGAAAGTTATATAACTAGCAGATTAACTGGTTGGGTACCATTTTATGGATAATCAGTACCCACCATTATTCTCGCAGACTCGTCGATAATTATAAGTCAAATATAAAAAAAAACGACCAATAATTTTTGTGACAAGATATTTGTAGCTCATCAGGCGTCCAAGCTTCTCATTGCTGCTTCGACAGCGTCCGTGTGTTGTGTTTGCCCGATTATGTTTTGATTATGTGTGAATTAACTTTAAAAAAACTAGAAACGGAACAAATTTTCTCTGTCCAGGTAATACTTTGGTCAACCAAGGAAATACCAGTAAGTATAAATAAATAAATATTGGGGGGACATTTTACACAAAGCGCCATCTAGCCCCATACTAAACAAAGCTTCTATTATGGAAACCAGATAGCTGATAGAATACTTATACAATGTGTATGTTCAACAATACGAAAGGGCATGTATGTACTTATATCATTATAAACAACTTTTACTATGGGACCAACCCTGAAATCGCGAAAATAAAATCAGCTGTTCCATACAAAAAGTTCATTGACCTTGGACAAAATGTATGGAACAGCTGATATTTTTCTGCTATTTCAGGGTTGGCCCCATAGTAAAAGTTGCTCATAACGATGAGTACAAACATGCATGCCGTTCCGTATTGTTGAACCTTTGTGTTACACGTTTTATACATTTTTTTTCGTAAATAAATACTTATAAAGACAATATACATAATTGTAAAACCCTAAGCAATTATCAAATTAAAAGACCGATTGTTCAATGGTTGAATGATATAGACTATGTAGATGCTGAAAAACTTTTAGAAATTAATTGTTAACTCATTTACATACATAAACACACACACACACACACGCACACACACACACACACACACACACACATATACACACACACACACACACACATATACACACACACACACACACACACACACATTAGGTATTAGATTAATTATTAAGTTCTTTCTTTTTTTGTTTTATTGTGTCAATATCATGGGGAAGGAACTGACTCTTATGATACAGGCCAGTACCTAGTATAAGAGTCAGGGAATTACCTACTTGATTGTAATACTTTTCTTTGTGACCAATAAATTATTATTATTATTATTATTATTATTATAATACATACTGCACCCAGACACAGAACACACATCTATGTTTGTCACTTAAACTTTTGTCCTGGGTGGGGTCGAACCCACGCCCTACAGCTCTGAAGGCAGACATGCTACCAACTGAGCTATACGGCTGTCGCCATGAAAGCTATGTAGTCATGTGAGCTATAAGTGTTTGTAAATAATGTGATTTTATCTACGTTATGTTAACTGCCGCAGCTATCTAAGTGTCTGCCTGAAATATTGCCGCACTTAATCAAATATGAATAAGACCATCTGCAGTACAACAACATTTATAAAGTTATTTACGATCTCTGGCAGAATTCGTTGCGTTTTTTTTTGTTATAACTCTACAATGTTTACCACAGCACACCGATATGACATGTATTAAATGGTTTACTTTATTTTATTGAATTGAGTAATTATTCTGCTGATTATTATGAAGCGTCTTAGACCTATCACTTTAAAGCAGAATTTATCTAAAAATGAGTTTTGGGACGTAAACATAGATGCTTAGAATTAGAACACGATTAAATGTCTTGATACATGCACTTTTTTACACAAGTTTAGATTGTACTTCTGATACGGCGCCGTTTTAAAGTACGTATCTGGATGGCGCTCTTAGTATCGTAAATTATTAATAACTAAACTTTAACTTTTTTGTTGTAAAACCGATAATAGACTGTGTCTTATTTGGAGAGAAACGCGATCTGAGGGAGATAACACCGCGAATGCCCTCTGTGTCGTTCTTAACGATACCTGCAGGGCTAGCATGCGCACCGCGAGAAATTTTTGTCGTGTCTTTATGTCGTGAGAAAACGAGACAGACTTATACAGATTCGTAGCCTTGTCCTGTTTTTAAGAATCGAGAAAATTTTCTCGCCGTGCGCATGTTAGCCCTGCAGAGCAAACAAATACTAATAAGACCACAGAAAAGCGAAGGCCCTACTTTTACTTCTCTCTACAGTGAATAAGACAGGACTAAATAAAAAAAAAGTTTTGTTTGTTGTCACCTTATTGACCAGGGGCCTTATTTTTGAATCGTACGCAAGAGTTGCGCATGCGAGCGGATCTGACCTTTGAACGATATTGTTTGGAATAAGGACAATATCGTTCGAAAGTCGGCTCCGCTCGCGAAACATAGCGTACGATTCAAAAATACGGCCCCAAGACAGAGGGCTCTCGTAGCACTATCTCTCCGGATCCCGTTCCCGCGGAAGTACGCAATCCCGGCACCTACGTTTGACATCCTTGGTACATAATTATGATTTCAAAGTCAGTCCGCACACGGCACAATACGCGTTATTAAACTAGTACTTAGGTGACATTTTAGTGACTTATATATTATGTAAAAAAATAATCTCCGTAGAACTTAAGCTACAAGCATGCGTGCGTTAATTTAGTTGCAGAATATCGTTGAATGCTTTCTTTGTTGCATGTAGTTTACGTGAGTGCTAATAAATCGTTCACCCATATGCATGAGCAGTTAACAAACGACGAAGCGAAAACACCTCTTCCTTGCAGCGGCCGCGGAAATGGGGGGCAGAGGGGGCCAAATGCACCCCCTAAAATCAAACGGGGGGTGCAGCGGCCCCTCCAATTTTAATACCTGATAAAGAAGGTTTCTCTGTTTGAATATTGTAGTTTTATTCTATGTAATATGGTAAGACGGCATTGCTCACCCATTTACGATTCGAGCAACTACTAATACTTAGAATGATCGGCTGTTGTTCGTTCAGCTATATATTACCCGGCGTCCATGTGTTGACCTAGTAAGTTCCTGCAACATTTTCAGTTGCTAATAAAAATTCACAAAGACCCTCCTAAAGCTAACGTCGGGCCATTAATTGAGTCGGTCAAAGCAGTAAAATGGATTGTTTTGCTCCTAGTTATTGGTAAATGATTTTTGGTCGCTGTTAAAATGTATATGGTATAATAAAAAAAAACTTGCTAAAACGATATACTTACTTTTTTATTGTTGTTGTTGTTTTTAGCCTGTGGAGTCTCACAGTTGAGCAAAGGTCTCTTTCCTATGATTTATTAGTTTGGCGGTATTGAGCTAACGCATGCCAGTAAAAATTGTTGTGCCATCTCCTACGGCGCCTACTAGCAAGCTGCGCCAACTCAGGACTTTACGAGGCTGTATTTTGTCCCAGAGCATTTCTACCATACGGTTTACTTGGTCGGCCTTTATTATACTGACTTTCCCCTTATTGTGTATAACAAAATATATATATAAAGATATATTGTGGTCGATTCTGATGGTTTTAGTTGACAGTTATAAACTAATAAAAATATTGCTGTCACTTTTTTACTAGGCATGTTAACTAAGGACAGCAATACGTTAGTTAGTTTCGTTCTGTCAACTAAAACAGTCAGAATCGACCACACTGTATAGCTTAATTTTAAGTAGCGTCCTCTTGGTTGACGGTGGTGGGCATTCTGCTATCCCCAAGCCGCCTGACAATGGTTGGGATTATGGCAACCCCTCCCTAATTAAGGGGGAGTCCTTCATCCAGCTGTGGACATCTCCGGCTGTTGATGAGTATGAGTACCTATAGCATAGCATAATTAGCCTTTATAATATTCTACTGCTGGACTTCGGCCTGACCCAGTTCCGTGTTGGTGGATTCTGGTTAGGCTAGATGACTGGTTTTTTAATTGTCCTATTAAAATGTGGCCCATAAATATAGCAACAAAAAGAAAACGAAAATCTAATCAAAAATAAGCAACTTATAAGCATTTTAATATCATGCTAGACAGAGAGGCGAAACAGCAAATCGTGATGTTACTTCTCTGTACGCCGTATAAATTCTATTCTGACTAGTAAGGCGTGACGTCATTTTTTGTTTTGTGGGAAAGGGACAGAGTTGTCTCTAGCAAAAACTTTGAACGCGACGATATCAGAACATTATTAACCGAATATTTTTTTTTTTAATAAACATACTATATTTACTTAAATTCTTCATCAAAGCTATTGGTTTCAACGATATAAACATCAGTCATCTATCCTATATTCTCCGAATGTATGTAGGCTTTCTCGAAACGTTTTCTTTCCCCGAAAATCCAATGATATGAAAGTCCGTACATAAACTCATTGGTACGGGCCCGGGCTTCAACTCGCGCCCTCACGATTTCAAGTCAAGCGGTTTCCCGCGTTTTAGGCTACGGCTTACCAATTTATTATTAGTACATTATGATACAAGTGTGCTATGTTGGTCATTACACTAGAGGCGGTATTATGATAAGGAAGCCGAGAGTGTAATGACTAACATAGCACAAGAGTTTTATACGACTGTTTTCATCACACTCGCAAGAAAAAAACAAACTTTTTTTGATAATAATCAACCACACAGCGAAAATGTCAACAAACATTTGCGGAAAATGGCGCCCAAACCAGCAATGCGCGCGCAGGTTGACATTTACTACATATCTTCTGGCATAAGAACTCTTTGTTGGTATTACAAAAGAACTGTAAGTATTACCCGGCTATATTACTATCGACTTTACCGGGTTATACCTATTATAGCACTAGTGCCGTAATGTAAAGTAAAAAGGACGCGTGCGTAATAGCTTGGATTAGGAGCGGGTTCAGACCCGTACCAATGAGCTCTTTGGAGTTTATGTACAGATACCATACCCAGAGGCTTTTCGGCGAAGGAAAACATCGTGAGGAACCCTACATAAGTTCGGAAAAAAAAATCATTGGAGTATGTGAATCCACCAAACCTGCAACTGGGCAAGCGTGGTGAATATGGGCCTTTCGCCCTTTGAGCAGGTTGAAGTCCAGCAGTGTACAAGTAAAACGGCTGACTATGATGAAATAACTTACAGGATTTTTTAACGATTATACAGAATGTTATTGAATCCATGGGCAATATCGTAAGGGTTCGTTGAACTCATCATAATTACCAACTTTTGCAATGAAATCAAAGCCCATAGTTGCGGCCTGCACAGTGCACACTGCACACCGTAGAAGCTTAAATGTAGTGGAGGTAGGTTTAATTGAAATTTTATTAATCTGTTTAATTCTTTGACATACTTAATACAATTGAATTGTCATTTATTTATAATTTGATTATTTTAATGGCAATATTAATTTCAACCTTAATTTCAATTTCAATTGTGCTTATGTAAGTTATTAATGTTGACTGATACTGCTATAAATTTAATTTAATTTAATTTAATGATGTATATGAGTCTTTGATAATTGATGAATAAATGATTATTATTATTATTACTAAAGCAGAAATCATTAATAAAAAACAGCTGTTCCATACATCGTCGTGCGTTATTGTTTTTTTTTCTGTGGGACGCCCGATTTTTTTTCTCTTTTACAGTGTTAGTTTCGTAGAACTAGTTTTCATTATGATAACTTGAATGACCTCATGCGCGTCGGGCTCTGTTTTCACTCTTTGAAAAAGGTCACCGGATGTGATCGAAACTATAGTCGGAGTATCCGATTTAATTAAACGTGAGTATTCCCGTATAAATAAAACAAAATTTGAATGACCTCCTAAGATATTGCTCAAGAACTCAATAACACCCTGTATAATATGTTAAAAAAACAATATTTAACCCAAACACCATTTAGTTGTAAACTAATAACCTATATCGTATCCTTTCAAGGTTCCAAAGGCAATAAAATAATGTCAACAGGGCCCTGTTTTATAAAGCTACAAGTACAAGCTTACAAAAGGCTAGATGCCTTTTTTTTATTGTCCTATTAAAATGTGGCCCATAAATATAGCTGATTAATGAAAAGAAAATGAAAATCTGATCAAAAATAAGCTACTTATAAGCATTTTCATATCATGCTAGACAGAGAGACGAAACAGCAAATCGTGACGTCACTTCTCTGTACGCCATATACATTCTATTCTGACAAGTAAGGCGTGACATCATTTTTTGTTTTGTGGGAAAGGGACAGAGTTGTCTCTAACAAAAACTTTAAACGCTCATATATCAGAACATTACTAACCGATTTAAATTATTTTTTCAATAAACATACTATATTTACTTTAATTCTTCATCAAAGCTATTGGTTTCAACGATATAAACATCAGTCATCTACTACATTGTACTAGCTTCTTGTACCAGTAACTACAAGTTACCAGTTACAGGAAGATGATTTGTCTTTATTCTATATACAAGTGCTTGTACTTATAGACAAACTGCAAGTACAAGCACTTGTTAAGGATAAAGTTGTCACACTGGTTGTCTTGTAGCTTTGGAAAACACCGTACTCAATATTTTTATGCCGTGTTGCCAGTTTTTCACTACAAAAACTACAAGACTTGTAGCTTTATAAAACAGGGCCCTGGCATTAATTTCCATTGCAAGTGTTGGACTATATGTCATAGACATATACGTGAACTCCGAACTGTCCGTTCTGATTTATCACCGTCATCATGGAACATCTTCCGGTAACATTTCCATGTGAAATGTTTGCTCTCACTGTCAAAATATGCTACTTGACATCGCGGAGGCGTATTGTTATATCATACCTTAACATTTTATGTAGAGTTGTATATTTTTTTTCATAAGGCCTCGTACCTAGTTAGAACTGCTTTAAACTTTTCTCGAAATGTTTTTTAACTTTGGACATAGGTACATACTTTTTACTGTTAACAATTTATTACCACGTGCGGTTTCGCCTGCGTAGTGGTGTTTTTTTTTTATACAGTCAAGTGATGAGATGAGCAAGACGTTCGCCTGGTTGTAAGCGTCACGGCTGCCACTAACATTAGCAGTGCTAGAATTGTGAACTTGCGAACACATTCCTGCGCCGCACTGCACTGCGCTCGTCACCCTGAGATATTAGTTGTTAAATCTCTTCATACCCAGTAATTTCTCTGGTAACAATGCCCTTCAAACCGAAATACAGTAATGCTTGCACACTACTGCTTGGCGGTTGAATAACTGGCAAAGGTGTGGTACTTCCCCGCGGGCGGACTCTGTTGTAGAGTCCTACCACTACTAAGATATGATGATAAAGATAGCCTATATGTTATTCCGGGAAATAAGCTATCTCCATTCCAATTTTCATCCAAATCCGTTCAGCAGCTTGGCGTGAAGCAGACACATACACGTTCCGAGAAACTTTCGCATTCATAATATTAGAAAATATAATACATTGCTCGATATAAATCGTGTTGGTACTCGCGATTTATATCGCGCTGTTTTTGGTTCATAACTGTCTTGGCATATTGTGCTTAACCACGCTATATCCTAAATAATACGCTATAAAAAAAAACTACTTCAATTTCAACTACCTGGATAACATCTTCTAATTTTCCAGATATTTTGATTTATTCCAGTAATTTTAATTTTAAAACCAATTTTAAAACCGATTTCGATAAAATTTATATGGGACCACCTCTGAAGTATCACCTACCTGTAATTGGCGACGTAAACGCGTAAAATATAGGTCGTGTCATGTAAAAAGTACGCTGGAAGAATATAGAGTAGAATGTTTGCGCATCTGTACACTTGCGCACAAAAGTACTAGGCCTATTGTTTTAAATAATTATGAATTAGCCTTTTGCTCGCAGCTTCGTATATTGGTTATTGCTAGGTACCACCTCATACCACCAAATAGACCGATAAATCGCCTACTACGCAGCTTAACTACCAGCGTTCTTTTAACCTGTGTCATCATGTGTTTGAACTCGTAGCTAGCTCGGTATACCTACATAACAGGTTTTTATTTTTGTTGTGTGTTGTTTATATACCACCAAACAGTGACGAAAAGGAATATATGTTATTATTTAAGATTTTGGAAGACTATTGCAGTAAGTTTAGGGAAATGATCGTACTGGGGGGTTTTAATTTATATTCTTGTTCATCTATAACTATAAAAGGCTTTGTCCTGACTGACTGACTGACTGACTGACTGACTGACATATAGACAACGTACAGCCCAAACCGCTAAACGTAGAGACTTGAAATTTGGAGGGTATGTTTTTGGAGAGGTGTAAACGCCCACTAAGAAAGGATTTTTCGAAAATCAACCCCGAAGGGGGTTAAATGGGGTGTTAAAGTTTGTATGAAACTTTTTATTCTCTGGTTCGATCGATACAAAACTTGGTATACATATTCTACTATAAAAATAAGAAGATACGGGTGTCACAGTTTTTTCAAAATCAGCTCCCGTTAGTATTTAAAAAAAAAACTAAGTTTTAGTGATAGTACGTTTGTTTCTCCTTAACTTTGTAACGGCTGTACATATTAAAATGAAATTTGGTATAGGGATGGGGATAGATGTGGGGATGGGGGTGGGGGTGGGGGTGGCGATGATACTGGGAACGGAGACGGGACGGAGATAGGCATGTTAATATTAAGATTACAATTGGTATCGGGATGGGGATGGGGATGGGGTGGGGATGGGGATGGGGTGGGGACAGGTGGGGATGGAATGTGGATGTGGATGAGGCTGGGAACGGGGATGGGCGTGTCCATATTAAGATGAAAGTTGAAATCGGGATAGGGGTGGGGATGGGATGGGGTTCGGGATGGGGATGAGGGAGGGAACGGGGATGTGGACGGGGATGGGCGTGTTCATATTAAAATGACATTTGGTATTGGGATGGGGATGGGGAAGGGGGCGCTTATAGGGATGAGGCTGGGAATGGGGACGGGGATGGGCGTATTTATTGGTCGGCTGAACAGATGGAGCTGCATTTTTGGATAGGTAGTTATAGCATAAGGTTCGGAAACGGACATAGGCTATTTTTTTGTAGGTCCACGCAGACGACTGTTTGACGGACATAATTATTATAGATACTGTACAGCCTAAGCTGCTAAATTAATTTTTAATATTAAATTAACTTACTTTTAAATGCCTAAACTAAATTTTGAGTGGTGTAAACTTACACTCAGCTCAAGCTGTGGTAGCTTCAGTGAGATCAAGCTCGACTCACATTCTTGGGGTCGCGGGTTCGAACCGGCGAGCCCGTTCCAATTAGTTCTTTGAAACTTACGCATGGATAATACCACTGGCTTTTCGGTGAAGGAAAACATCATGAAGAAACCTACATATTTCCGGAGAAGAAATACGATAGTGTATGTGAATCCGCCAACCTGCACTGGGCCAGCGTAGTGAATATGGCCCAATCAGGGTAGGCCGATATACCATTAGTGTTAAGGGCTGATGCAGAGAAACGCACACTCAGCAAGGATTTTGAAAAATTCGCAAGGGGTTCAATGTATCATTAAAATACCAATTTGCCGAAACCATTCATTTAAGGCTGTTAAGTTTTTTGACTTAAGAGATAAGATAAAATAAACATAAACATGTTTCAGAATTTTCAAACAATTTCAGAACTGGAAGGCAACGGGTCAGTTTTTCATTTGAAAAAAAATGTTATATTTATAGATTAGCTAATCGAGTGTTTATGCGTAAGAAGATAAATGTTTTAAACACATGTACTTGATCCGGTGCACGCACCAAGCACAGCGCTTTCGAAACGTCCATCCCGCGTCGGCTCAGATACGTTAAAACCCGAGTATAATGACGCGCTGTACCTCGAGCGCGCCCCACTCCAACCCACCCCGAGTCTACCTAAGCGATCAGTGCAGCACTGTATTTTATCGAAGTTTCGTAATTCTTGCGATATTTTGGTAATCTTTTTGCGTTCTTTGTTATCATACTTTTTCTGTTTAAGCTTATTTCATTTCATTGACTCTGTTGATACGGTATGCAATAATGATGATGCTGTAAACTATCCAGTTGAGTTTTTAAATTCATTAATACCAGCGGGGCTACCATATCATAGGCTTATCCTGAAGAAAGGTACACCCGTCATGCTCCTTCGGAATTTAAGACCACCCAAATTGTGTAATGGAACCAGGTTACAAGTAAAAATGCTGCATCGTAATCTGGTTGAGGCCATCATTTTGACTGGGTGTGCCCATGGCTAAAACAGTGTTTGTGCCGCGTATTCCCATGATTCCCAGTGACTTACCTTATGACTTCAAAAGGCTTCAATTTCCCCTAAAAGTTTGTTTTGCCATGACCATCAAAAAGGCTCAGGGTCAAACTTTAAAATACGCTGGTATTGATTTAAGGCACTGTTTTTCGCATGGTCAGTTCTATGTGGCTTGCTCGCGAGTTAGCTCCCCTGAAAGCCTGGCTATTTTAGCACCTTCCAACAAAAAAGTCAAAAACGTTGTCTACAAAGAAATATTGTAATCTTTCGGGCCCCGGCAACTATAGCGTCATTAGCAGACATTTTTAGGGTTCCGTAGTACTACGAGGAATTCTTATAAGTTTGTCATGTCCATCTGTCTGTCTGTTTAAAATTCAACAAGACGGCTTTGTTTTGAAGTAAGTATTGCAAACGCGACATGCCAAATTTGGTCATCCTCAAGCAAACTTAAAGACTTGCAAGCGGCTTGGAAATGCAATAATATACGTATTTTAGTGATTCGATTGAGTTGGGCCCCGATTTAACCGAATTCCAGTATTCAACATTACTACGCGGGCAAAGCCGCGGGCAAAAGCTAGTCAAATATAAATAATTACTTTGAATATTTCTTGACGTACTGTGGATTCACTCAGAGTAATAAAGTCGGAAATTGCAATGGTAGGCAGTTAGATCTGGTGCTAAGTACGTTTGAAGAGTGCGATAGTGTATTTGTGAGCGTAGCGGAGACGCCGCTGGTGCCGGTGGACGCATATCATCCACCTCTCGAAGTGCGCGTGCGACTTACGCGGCAGCGCGGGCGAATGGCCGCGCATGGGCCGAGCGCCACCGACGTTGCCGCGCCAGCCGCCGCCGGCCGGTCCAGCCTTGTCGCGAGTCCGAATTTTAACAAAGCTAACTTTTTATTACTTTATGCCTCTATAGCGGCAATAGACTGGACTCCTTTATATGAACTAGATCTAGAGATGAGTTTAGATTTTTTCTATGATAGTCTTAACTGAATTATGGATTATTGTGTTCCGAAAAAATGTAGGACTGTCAGCTCGAAGTACGTTTACCCCAAGTGGTGCACGCCTGATATAATTAAGGACATAAAACTAAAGGATGTCTTACATAAACGATATAAACCAAGCAGGGCAGCTAACGAGTCCGAAGAATTTGCGAAGTGTAGGGCCAGAGTGAAAAATAACATGTCATGCGCGGAGAAACAATACAAATTGAATGTCCAAAATCAATTGCAGAGAGATCCCAAATCATTTTGGAACTATGCTAAACACAAAAAAGGAAGCAGAAGTCCAGAGAAGATATTGAAGGACGTCATCAGTGATGAGCAATGTGCTAAAGAGTTCGCGGAGTACTTTCATTCGGTTTACGGCACGACACGAGCGAAGTTAGACGTAAGTTCTGCGATCACTGCTGCGGGCGGCAAGAATGGAGCGGCGCGGATGAACCTTGATGCCCTACAGTTAGAAGACGTCTGCAGCGCTCTAAGGCAGTTGAAAGCTAAGAAATCCGCAGGTCCATATGGTATACCACCTTATATCTTCAAAGATTGTCGGGAGGTGTTGGCTGCCCCACTACATCACATATGCAATCTTTGTCTACAATTGGCTGAGTTTCCAAAGAGATGGCGAATGACACGAGTAGTACCGGTGCCAAAGGGAAAATCATGTACTAATGTGGAAGAATATAGACCAATCGCGATACTTTCGACACCGGCGAAAATTTTGGAATCCGCTATTCAAAAGAAAATATCTTTAGAGATGAGTTCTCAACTCTCGGGTGTTCAGCATAGATTTCGGCCGGCACGAAACACTACTAGCAGTTTGCTTAGCCACATGGCCTATGTGTTACCAGCTGTAGACGGTGGGGGATAAACCGACGCCGCATATTTTGATTATAAAAAATCATTCGATTTAGTCGATAACGATGTGTTGCTGAAGAATCTAGCGGGCTGTGGTTTTACCCCACATCTTTTAAACTTTTTTGTCAGCTATATGACTGATAGGCAGCAGTATGTAAAATATTTGGGGCATAAATCGGAGCCGTATTTCAATAGAACAGGAATAAGCCAAGGAAGCAATCTCGGACCTTTGGAGTTTATATTAATAATAAACAAACTACCTACAGTAGTTCAGCATTCCAAATGTTTATTATTCGCTGATGACTTGAAACTTTCATTACAAATTGAAAACGTGGGCGATTGCGAGCGTCTCCAAAGTGACATAGACAGGGTGGTGGACTGGAGCAAAGAAAATTTGTTGCAATTTAATGTTTCTAAGTGCATGACAATATCTTTCACTAGAACACATAACCCAATCCAGCGAAGCTACAGTATAGAGGGCGTGCCCATAGCTAGAGTAACAGAGGTAAAGGGCCTAGGGGTGACTCTTAATACAGGATTGACATTTCGAGACCTTATTAATACAATTTGTAAAAAGATCGTAGAGAAATTTGGGGGTTATTCTTCGCTTGTCAAGTGGTTTCACTAACATTAATGCGATTATAGCCTTATACAACACTTTGGTCAGAAGCCAATTAGAATTTAACGGAGTAATTTGGTCCCCTCATTAAACCAAGTATATCCTAATGCTAGAGAAAATACAAAACAAGTTCATTAGGTATTTGTATATGAGATAGTTTGGAGTGTATCCATTTTATCCACTAATGTATCCTACGCTATTTATATTAGGCATGGTTGGGTATAACGAATTGAGGGTCAGATTCGCTCTAGTTTCATATATATTTAAAGTGCTTAGAGGCAAGGTGCAAAATGGCGACCTATTGGGGCAAATATATTTTAATGTTCCGGACGGCTACGTCCGGCGCCGGCGCCGGCCGCGGCTCGTGGCGGAGCCGCGCGCTCGGACCAACCTGCTCAGCCAGGCGCCTATGACGCGCGCACTACGCACTCTTAACGTTATCGCGCCTGACACGAACATTTTTTATTGTACTCTGAGTGAGTTCACTAAAGCAGCACTATATACACTGTGCTACGGAAATGTTCACTAGTGTGTGACTAATATTGGACTTCCCAATCACATTAGGCACGCCTGTAAAGATAGTTGTAAGTTGTGATTAAATAAATAAATAAAACATGACGCAACCTGTACCTACATACAAAAAAAAACCATACAGTTGAATTGAGAACCTCCTTTTTTGAAGTCTGTTTAAATGGGACAGTAATAAAAAACACCTCGGTTTCACCTCGGCTCGCATATATATTTTTCATCACACTTGCTGGTAAAGTAGATCTTATTACATCAGTTTTAGGTTCATAATCCAAGATATTACACACGCGTGCTTTATACTTTACATTACAGCACTAGTGCTATAATAGGTATAACCCGGTAAAGTTTAGTTTGTACACTACCCGACTGCAAGTTAGATGTATGTCGGTATACGAAGCATTCTTAATATAGCCGGGTAATACTTACAGTTTTTTTTGTATTACCAACAAAGATTTTTTATGCGGCTGAAGTAAATGTCACCTGCAAACGCATCGTTGGTTTGGGCGCCATTTTCCGCAAATTGACTTTTTCGCTGTGTTGGTGATTATTATAAAAAAGAGTTTGTTTTTTCCACGCAAGTGTGATGAAAACAGTCGTATGAAACGTGTTTGCCATTAGGTCATTACACTCTCGGCTTACTTATGTCTGCCTAATACCGCCTCTAGTGTAATGACCAACATAGCACACTTGTATCATAATGTACTATTACTTACATTGTTAACGTTCGTCCTTCATAAGCTTCTTTTGCCGCGACAGTAATTTACTATAGTATCAATATTTCGAGGAAATAGCGAAACAATAAAAGTCTCGAGTTCGAATTGTGTTGTACATTTATTTTACTGTCAGTGAACCTTTGTAAGGATGCCTTTTCACAATTTCCATTGTGAATGGTGTTTGAAAAGAGCTTGTTTGTTCGATTTAAGAAATTGCTTTTATATGTTTTCTGGATATAGTAAAAATATAGTCATAAATAATAGATATAATCTGGATATAGTTTTTTTAAATATGGCTTTCATTTTTTGATTTTTTAACCGTATCTCCCTTTACATTATACAATGTATAACAAGAAGGTTCAACTATACTGAAGGGTATGTAACCTTGAAACCTTGAAATCGCGGAAAAAAACAGCTGTTCCATACACGAACATTTTCAAACTTCGCCCCATAATAAAATTTATTCATAATGATGAGTACATACATACCATTCAGTATTGTTGAACCTTTTTGTTACATGTTGTATATTCAATAGATATTTTTGTCTATACCTTTTCATCAGATTCTTAGTTTTTTCCAAAAATATACGTTGTTCGAGCATCCTCTCTAGTTTCTCTGAAAACTGGGTGTTTTAAAGCCGCGGGTGAATCTGTTCCTATTCCTACGAATGCGCAATCGTAGACTGCATCTCCGCTGAATAACGGGCGAGATGTCGGTCAAACGATAGCCCTATTATCAAACAAGAAATCAAGAAATCAGCAGTGAAGCCGAGCCCCGACCGACTGTCTTTAAATATAGAGTATAGGTTCCTACTTTGAGCGCAGACTGAGCAGACGAAAATCTGTAAACCTATTAAGTCCTGACTGACTCACTCACAGACACTATCAATATCACAGCCTGAACTGTTGATTCTAAATGAATGAAGTTGACATGATGTTTGTAGGTTATATTCTTTGTGAAACGTAAGGATCCACTAAGAAACGGTTTTCCGATAATTCACTTCTAAGAGGGCAAATGGGCTATTAATGTTTGTATTTATTTATTTTGTAAATAACTTAGTTTGAAACTTTATGTTTACAGTTTACTTACTCACAGTATCAAACGAAGTTTCTCCAGTGAAAAAAATGTGACGTATCATTATTTTTTACGCGTAAAGTATCAAATTGCGTAGATACTATGTCGCCGATCTTCCTGAGACACAGAGAAGGCCTGGTGCGGCGCCCAACGCTGGTGCGTGATCATAATGCTGGCCTTTTATGGCCCAACGCATAAATACGCATTGTTATTCTAAGTGGTTGAACCGCCAGAAAGAATGCTAGGTACACAGGCGACTGGTTTAGAATTCGGATTATTTCTAGACTTTCAACTATCAAGATGCAATTCTTTTGCTTTGTGTAGTAGGTTACGTATTTATGGTACTTACTTAGTATATATTTTTCATCACACTTGCTCGTAAAGTAGATCTTATTACATCGCTTTTAGGCTCATAATCCAGGCTATTATACACGCGTGCTTTTTACTTTACATTACGGCACTTGTACTATAATAGGTATAACCCGGTAAAGTCAAGTTTGTACGTGACTGCAATTAGACGTACGTGTACGAAGCACTCTTAATATAGCCGGGTAATACTTACAGTTTTTTTGTAATACCAACAAAGAGGTCTTATGCCGCTGAAGTAAATGTCAACCTGCGCGCGCATTACTGATTTGGGCGCCATTTTCCGCAAATGTTTGTTGACGTTTTCGCTGTGTGGTTGATTATTATCAAAAAAAAAATGTTTTTTCCTCGCAAGTGTGACGAAAACAGTCGTATGGAACTCTTGTGCTATTAGTCATTACGCTCTCGGCTTCCTTATCGCGCTCGCCTGCGGCTCGCGCGCATAATAATACCGCCTCTAGTGTAATGACCAACATAGCACACTCGTATCATAATGTACTATTTCATCACACTTGCTCGTAAAGTAGATCTTATTACATCGCTTTTAGGCTCATAATCCAAGCTATTACACACGCGTGCTTTTTACTTTACATTACGGCACTTGTACTATAATAGGTATAACCCGGTAAAGTCAAGTTTGTACGTGACTGCAATTAGACGTACGTATACGAAGCACTCTTAATATAGCCGGGTAATACTTACAGTTTTTTTGTAATACCAACAAAGAGTTCTTATGCCGCTGAAGTAAATGTCAACCTGCGCGCGCATTGCTGGTTTGGGCGCCATTTCCGCAAATGTTTGTTGATGTTTTCGCTGTGTGGTTGATTATTATCAAAAAAAAAATGTTTTTTCCTCGCAAGTGTGACGAAAACAGTCGTATGGAACTCTTGTGCTATTAGTCATTACGCTCTCGGCTTCCTTATCGCGCTCGCCTACGGCTCGCGCGCATAATACCGCCTCTAGTGTAGTGACCAACATAGCACACTCGTATCATAATGTACTATTGTTGTATTATCATATTCATTTATGCTTTCCAATTAACGTGTAATTTATTTGTTTCAGATAAGTTTCAATCCCATAACGTCATTCCTCTTCACGCTGGATTTCTTCATCATATCTTTAAACGTAAGTACTGAACTCAATCATATAAAAATTCTACAAGATTTTTATAGACTATAAAAATAAATAATAATAATAGTTTTTTTGTTTTTTTTTTTCTATTTAACTTTCATCATCTTTTATATTTTTTATTCTGATGGTAATATCATTTCTCACTTTCATATTTAATGAAAAATAATAAATAGACTATAATATATTATACATGTAAACATAGCGAAGTTAAGTATTAATAGGTATAAATTCCATGAGTAACTGTACACAAATTAAATGCTATGTGACTTTGATAAATAAAATAAAATAAATTAAATAAGTATGTCAATTGACATTGACATTAAATAAGTATGTCAAAAAATAAAAAACATAACAAACACATTTTCATATTGTAATTATCGTTTTGTGGTTAGGGTAGGGCCACTGAAGAGAGAAGTAAAAGTAGGGCCTTCGCTTTTCTGTGGGGTAGGACATCTAAACTTAACCATACGTTGAACTAATACGCCATCTGAGTCACATGGATTGAATCCGTAATATGTCACAACCGGAACTTCGACACATCACAGACATATCTCAGTATGTAATGGTATCTGGAAAATACAAATTTGCATCCGACAGACGCGATTTCCAATGCTACATAATAGGCTAGATGACTGTTTTTTTATTGTCCTATTAAAATGTGGTCCTTAAATATACCTGATTAATGTAAATTAAATGAAAATCTGATCAAAAATAAGCAACTTATAAGCATTTTAATATCATGCTAGACAGAGAGGCGAAACAGCAAATCGTGACGTCACTTCTCTGTACGATATATAAATTCTATTCAGGCAAGTAAGGCGTGACGTAATTTTTTGTTTTGTGGGAAAGGTACAGAGTTGTCTCTAACAAAAACTTTAAACGCTCATATATCAGCATATTACTAACCAATTTAAATATTTTTTTCAATAAACATACTATATTTAATTAAATTCTTCTTCAAAGCAATTGGTTTCAACGATTTAAACATCAGTCATCTACCCTATTATGCATTTTAATTTATGGATTCGCTTTTACATTTGCGCCTAGGCACCTTATTTTTTGTAGGTACACTACGTAAACGTCCGGAAAATATTTCTGTCCCGATTAACTGTATTGATTATTATTATTGCTTATTTGCCTTGGAGAATAAATAATAATAATAACTCCTCTCTAATTTCTTTTTCCAAATTATAATATTTTTTCCAAAATTAACACTAGTAAGATAAAATTTAGAGATTATCAGACGCTCAAGCATATTTTTTTTTTTTTAGTTTGTTTCTTTTAATCGACGCGATTAAAGTTGATCATCCGCTACGTGTATAAAAGGAATATTTTATGCATAAATTGTTATTACAGTTGTTGCTATTGAGGGCACAGCGGTATATTCATGCAATTACTTTTTAGAGTACCTACCTTGACTGAGGCAAAGTGGAAGCCAAAAGGGGATACCGATACCTTTTAGCTGATGGCAGTCGGGGGTGAAAAATGAGAGTAAACGCCTGCTCTATTAACGAAGTACACAAGGCGCTTTGAAAATATGCTTTGTTCAACAGGCAGCTTTATTGAACTTACAGCTTTTAGTGTTAGGCGTGAACAGTCAGTTTAAATATAACTAGCTGTACCTGCGGCTTCTGGGCTCGCGTGGCCCAAATGATTTCATGCGCATGACTTTATTTTACTTAATTTACAAAGTAACGTTTAAGAGGGTTTAAATTCGGCTGATCATTTGTAACGATATCTTCGTGCATAATAATACGTTGTATCTCGCACCATCTTACACTGGGACCTCTCTAAAGATAGATACTTTCATTATGAGGGAATGCAGTCTTATGTTGTATTTTCTAGATAATCAGTATTCTAGGTCGGGTAGATGGGGTATTCGTGTTGGTTCCGTGGCGACAAATGGCCCACGCACGCTACCAAGAGATATCACGATTTGCAATTCATCAATGTGACCGCAGAGCCTAATAAGCCAAGTAGCCTAATTCGGGACCGCTGGACTTCAAATCGTGCGGTCGCGAGTTCAAATCCCGGGCCCGTACTAAATGATCTCTTTGGCATTAATGTTAATGTATATTGTGTGAATCCACTAAACCCGCAACTGGGTCAGCGTAGTGGATAAATGGCTTATTCGTTTTTAGAGTATAGACCTAAGTCCAGCAATGGACACCAAACCACGATAAGATTTTTATACCGCAAAAAAAAACTAATTTCTTCAATTAAATATTTAACAGCAATTCGGAAAACTCTTGCGCATCCGGAATCTGCCCTCTTTAGGCCCTCATATTAACCGTAAGATCTAATTTGGTAATAACGGGCCATGTGTTTGACTTTTTAGACAGGCATTTATTTCATCACTTCTTCATGCCTTGTAATGCAATAGGTAATACGATCATCATCATCATCAGCCCGTAGACGTCCACTGGTGAACGAAGGCCTCCCCATTACACCGCCACTCTGTACGACAACCTGCCATTTGCATCCACCGGTTGCCCGCGACTACCATCATCATAATCATCAGCCCGTAGACGTCCACTGATGAACGAAGGCCTCCCCTTAGACTGCCACTCTGTACGACAACCTGCCGTTTGCATCCATTGGTTGCCCGCGACTACCACCATCATCATCATCAGCCCGTAGACGTCCACTGGTGAAATAAGGCCTCCACCTTAGATCACCACTCTGTACGATACTCTGCCATTTACATCCACTGGTTGCCCGTGACTAACATCATCATCATCATCAGCCAGTAGACGTCCACTGGTGAACGAAGGCCTTCCCCTTAGACATCCACTCTGTACGACACCCTGCCATTTGCATCCACCGGTTTCCCGCGACTTTTACAATGTCGTCGGTCCACCTAGGAGGAGGCCTACTTACTGTGCTGTGTGGTGTTAAGTAGCTTAACACCACACAGCACAGTAAGTAAGGAGTCTTAGGATACCACAGACCATTTTTAGAAAATCGCATGTCAATCCTTACCTTACTCCAAACTCTCAAGATAAACATTAACCAGTATAAACTGATCCTCAGACCTCAGGCGCTCAGTGTGTTCGGGGGTTCAAGTTATAGTGGACTAGTATATTTTTTCATTAATTGCGTCATAACTTCTATATTCCTGGGCCAATTTTGATAAAATATAGCTTATGTGAAGCACCGGACTTCAAAGATCATATTTCAAGAACCTGAATTTAAATTTGTGCCGTAGTTTCTGAGTTTATCCCTGACAGACAGACAGACAGACAGGCAGACAACAAATTTAAAAAGTGTATTTTTGGGTTTTGTTGCTCTATACACTCCTAAAAAAATTGATTTTTAAATATATCTTCAATGTACAGTAATCGCCTCGTTACAGTTTTATTATAAGTATAGATATAGATTATATGTCAACACGATATTAGTAAAGCCAAGACCCATCCAATTAAGCATGTAGAAACATAGTTTTTTTTAATAAATATATATACAACCAATTTATAAAGCTTTAGTTGGCAGATTTAAACTTATTTAAAATGTTGCAGTCCTTATCAAATAAAAAAGTAAGTAAGTTCGTATAGGCTGAGTGGCCAGCTAGTGTCAGAGTTAATATGCCGCCCGAAGGCCTCTGACATGGCTGACGGTTGTTGTTATAGAAACTAGAACAAACAACCGGGACCAACAATTTAACGTGTCATCCGACCCACGGTAACGCTTAGAAATAAATGCCACTCACGGTCACCCATCCGAAGACTGACCGGACCGTCCGTTGCTTAACATCGGTGATCGTTTAGAATCACCTAGACAAGCTACGCCACGAACGCTACGCTACGCTTATCAAATAGAATGCAATGAAAAAGGCAACTCTGTTTTTAGTAAGCTTAGATCTGCCAATTAAAGCTTCGAGAATAGGGAATATGTATGTGTTTTGATTATTAAAAATAATTGAGATAAGTGGAGAGCTTAACTGAATCTGATGCTTACATCGAAAATATAATTGAAATCGGCTACTAAAGTTTTGAAACCCAAATATTATGATCATCATCATCATGTCATCTGTCCCTTTCTAGCAAAACATGTGCTAGTATAGAATTTGTTCGGAATGGTGGACTTTGACGTCATTCGCTAGTATAGTGCCCGGGAGGGCACAATACTTAGACAGGGATGTCTAACATGAAACTAAAATGTTTATAACTTCGTTATTTGTGCACATATTAAAATTTTATTTTCGGTGTGTTGTTTTGTTGCGAGTCAGCTCTTTACTGAGTCAATAAAAAAACCATGTATATTCCCTATTGGCTATATTATAATTATACCTACTTGCACTTTTAACAACCTCCGCACGTTTTTTGCTAAATATATATATCTCAAAAACATTAAACATCAGACTGGAAGAAAAATAACAAAACTTCGAGCAAAATGCAAAATTTTGTGGAATAAAATATCCATTTTGTGCAAAATAGAATTTTAAAGCAGTAAATTACGTTCACGTATTTGCTCGCAAAGTTATCAAATCGCATCGTGCTCGCTGTCTTTGTTATATCAGTGCAATATAATAGAAAGCAAGACAATTTGTGTGTTCTAGACTTTACGATTCAAAGGCAATGAATAGGTCCATGTCTACAAAAAGCGATGATTTCACTAACTTTTTATTTACCTGAACCTTAATTTGACCTGGGCAAGTCCTAAACTGCATCCAGACCCACCGGAGGGCGGACAGCAGCGTCCTCTCAGTTAACGTTGGTAAGCATTTTGCGTTCCCCAAGCTGCCTGCCAAGCATGGGGATTAAGGCAACCCCTCCCTATTGAGGGGGAGGCCTTCGTCCAGCAGTGGACGTCTTCTGGCTTATGAATGGGAACCTTTAATTCCTTCTGTCAGGCCTAATTGCATGTTGATATTTTATCTACTATATTGACTAGAGTGATAAAATTCACCGAGAAAAGTATCAATCAACAGAATAAGCATCGTATTACAATCTCTAGATTAAAGACAAATCACCACGAAAAGTAATTTTACGGGCAATAAATAATACAATTTCTTTACGATTCATCTAAAAACTTTACCAAACTGTCTTTGAACGACAGTACAACAATAATCACTGTTATAATCGTCAAGTTTTACCTAATTTACGTAAGAGCGTATTAATAGATATTAATAGACGAGCAGAGAATTTGTAAAATAGGTATAGTAGCCGCCAAACAAGTTGTCAAATTGTCGGCATGGAAGGGGCGAGCCTACACAAGTACGTCGTGTACACCACTGAAGAAAGAAGAGGTAGGGCCTTCGCTTTTCTGTGGTGTACACTTCCGTGCAATATAATTGGCAAGTTTAATGACAATTTTTTTTTTTCTGCGCATCCCTACTTTTTGACAACTTGCGTGGCGATTACTGTATCTGTGTATCTGTCGCTGTTGCGTTGCGCATTTATCTGAATGTCAAGTTATTTTTTTTAGTTTTTGATAATGTCAAGTCACAAGTAAATCACACAAAATCAGCCAACAAAAATCCAAAATCCAAATTGAGTCGCAGTACAAATCTAAGTGTACAATACAAAACAATTGTTTATTGATAAGATACCAAACCACCAAAGATACACATCAAATTTCATTAATTTTTCACAAAAAATAATCACTAAATAAAATGAAATAGTAATAAATAAATGTACCTATGTAATTAAGAACAGAGTGAACAGAATCAATACGAATGCAGTTTCTTGCAGGAACGTAAAAATATCGCTGCACTGTTTAGTTTAAAAAAGGTTGAATTTATAAAATATTTAGTTGATTTTGTACGTACAGAATTATCATAATTACTAGTTGGCTACCCTCCGCCCTCCCCCATCTCAGGCCTCTCCCGTAGAGTGCGATAGGGACAACTGCAGCTCAGACCGATTATACTTACCAGCAAAATGTTTTGTATTTTATATTCCCGTGATTCTTTTCCTACAAAATTAGGCAATGTTTTTTCATGGTCATTCTAAAACACTATGGCTAACATTTTCATCATTTGTTATATTATATTATTAACCCTTCAAATCTGAACACATAAGTAAAACTGGTCACTTTTTGACCAGTTTAGACGAATATATTTAATTATGTAATTTATTTATGAGAACAAATAAATGTAGCAGGAAGGAAACAGGAGAATATGTTTATATTGTAATGGACTGAGCGTTGAATACTATGCTCTTAGAAGTCTTACGCATCAATGTATTGAAGGGTATGTTCCGAACCTGCACTCCTAGTGGCTAGTTTCATATGAAGGTTTTAGCTAGGTAGGTATCGGTCAAATTGCTCGTATTTATACCGAAGCCGTATTATATATAGCGTTAAAAAAGCAAAACATATGCGATGACCGTTGTAACTCTCATCCCAATGTGGAATCCACAACTAAATAGGTATCCGCCAACGATAGGGTGAGCGTTGGCCGAGCTGATACAATCCCTTGGGGACCTGTACGTAGATACCTTTTCCTTCTTATAGCATAGCGCTCTCTCGAGCCGACCTACTTACCTACTGAAATGGGAGCCACGGGGGTCACCCCGCTGAGTTCTTGCTTGCTTTATTTGATATATTTTCGGGGTGTTAAAACGCTATTGATCACTCACGTTAACGCAACCCGTAGCATCTAAGCCACACCTGAGCTATTCTACAAACAGTGCCTATCCAGTATCCAACCATTCACTTGGTGCTATTTTTAACATTCGTAGAAATTATGTACTACTTTTTTTCCACGAATATTAGGTATATTAGATAGTGCTACTTTAACTTTTTTTTTTCTAATTTGGAACTTAACTTTATTAAATATTATATTTCAAAAAAACGAGTTCAATTTCTAGTATCTGGATGACATCTTTTTTCCAGTTATTTTTTATAAGAACCAAACTATTAAACCGATTTCTATAAAATGTATAAGAGACCACCTCTGAAGTGTGACCTACCAAACAAAAAAAAACAAACTAAATCAATTCATAATTGGCGGAGTAATCGCATATAATATTTTACTTTTAATTTTTATTAAAAACTTTCAGTCGAATTGAGGAGTCGGTTGCAAATAAGATAAATTACGTTGCCATCCCGACTATGGTTTTTATATCTACTTTGTTTCTGTAGTGACTAAGTTAATAGCAAGTATAAACTATAGATACTCACATTACAGTGTAGGAAAGACACCACCACTACCATGGCAGCTCTTTCAGTCCACAAGCACGGCATAAGCTTCTATCACATCAACAGCCGGAACACGTCGACTGCTGGACGAGGCCTCTTCCTTAAAGGGAGGTGTTGCCATAATCCCCACGCTTGGCATGCGGCTTGGGGGTCGCAGAATTGTTTACCACCGTTAACCGAGAGGACGCTGCTGCCCGTCCTCCAGTGGTTCTGGATGCAGTTTTATGACATACCCAGGTCCCATGATGCTTGATGCATGATGCTAAGCTTCTATGGATGCCACGTAATAATGATATAAAAAGAATTTGAGCTCTTTTAGCTATAGCAGCTAAAATTTAAAAGCGTAAATTGTATGAAAGATCAAACGCAGTAGGGTATAAAGACAATCTACTTCGTTAAATAAAGCAAAGCGCAAAAGAATCTAAAGAGTAGGTACTTTTTTATATAAAGACTACAGTCTTGTTTGCAGAACCAATCTTAAACAATTGTATAAGAAACAATTGTTTGCGTGTCGAGATCCACGGAAGCACGGAAGAAGGAGGATGTAGAAAGGTCGGCCAAGTGCGAGTCGGACACACCTACCTTCGGTTCCGTAGCATGAAACAAATTGCTCACTCATTAATATTGATAAAAATACCAATCGTTATTTTTTTGGTTCGGTTCAGAATTCATTAACTCGTAACAGAATTTTTTCACTTCTGCTATGAGAATTATCATTAGTGTTGGCAAAGTACAAATATACGTTAGTTAAAATTAATAAATAAATATTAATTCAGTTATTGAATTCTCAACACAGCAATAAAGTCTATATTTTTATGCCTAATGAAAATATCTGAGTATATAATAGAAGACATTACGCTGCCGCAGTTAATTTTTTTATGATTGCGTTATAAAAGTTAACAATGCTTGATAGCTATAGTAGAAACGGGGGTCTTAAAAACCTGTCACATCTATATTATTAAGTTAGGCTTTAAGTAACTAAGTAAGTTCGTACAGGCTGAGTGGCCAGCCCTAATGTCAGAGTTAGGGTTTGATATTTAATGACGCCATTCACTAGCACTGAGATTATCTTTATACGAGTTTTATTTCATTACTAAACATAATAAACAAAATCTGGGTGTCTTTAAGTCGCGAGTGAATCAGATTCTTCTAGTCAAGTGTGCTCCATCGTAGACTGCATCTTCGCATTATATCAGGCGAGATAGCAGTCAAAGGTAAGCCTGTACTTAATACAAAAAAAATATCGCGTGGCAATCGCTTACGTCCTGAGAAAAAAAAAACAATGGCGTATGTGAACGAATACCAACCCGCAACTGCCCGCCTAGCACGCGAGTCGTGATAAACGTATTTCCACTCTTTTTTCCACTGAAGAGAGAGTAGGGCCTTCACTTTTCTGTGCTTTTTTTCCCTTGAAAACGAGACAGATGTGTCCATATTCTAGCTTTATCACGTTCCCGCCCGGGGAAAGACCAATTAGTCCTCGGCGCGTGCGACCTGTGCGGTCTGGGCATTCGAGGATATGTCATGTCTGGCAGTGGATTAATAATAATAATAATAAGGTTTCGGCAAACGGTCTCATAGCGAAGAGCCTCGACCAATACCTCAAGAGGCTCTCGCTAGACGGTTGGGTCAAGGTTCAGATACAAAAGGCAGTGGCACTTGACACGGCACGCATTGTCAGGAGGTTCCTCACTCTGCAGCCCTAACCACCGGCAGCTTGAGCCCTGCCCGCTGCCGGCGGCACCCTAGTTTTTAAGTTTTTTATAATTTGTATTTTTGTATTCTTATATTTATTGTAAAAAACTTAAATAACTAAGAATTGAAATAAATACGTGTATAATAATAATAAAAATGTGAAATATCCACCAATATAAGGTGGATATTTCACACAGCGCCATCTAGTCTAGCCCCATATAATATTCATAATCATTTTATTTTAGTATTCAATGTATCTTTCTTAGGTGCTAAAAACGAAACAATACTGTGGACCCTGTCTGGCACAGCTAAATGTCACAAGGTAGAGAGGAAGAAAGCCATATCGTGATAAATTAAGAATATTGATTAGGAAGGTTAAAAAAAGTTTTATGTTATATTTTTATCTGTGAGGTATTCTTCGATATTATAATATGTTTTGTTTATTAGTAGGGATTTGATGTGTTTTAATTATAAGCAAAGCTTGTATTTTGGAAACCAGATAGCTGATAGAATACTTATATAAGTTTTTTTTGTAAATACATACTTGTAATACTTACTAAACCCAGACACAGAACAAAAATTTATGTTCATCACATATTTTTTTGTTCTGGGTGGAGATCGAACTCCGGCCCTACAGCTCTGAAGGCGGACATGTTACCAACTGAGCTATTAAGCAGTCAAACAAAAAATATATTTTATTTGTAGAAATAACACATTTTGTACACAAGATAAGACAATAGGAACGCATAACAAATTTAAAACAGTACAAATTAGTTTTGTGCGACAAACCGGTTCCAACTCCGCATAATGCTGGTTGCCAACAGCCAGCGCTGGTCTTTCGTTGGAACCGTTGGTGACGTCCCCCACGCATACCACACGTACCATACAGGTCGCGTCATGTAAAAAGAACGCTGGAAGAAAGTAGAGGGGGTGTGTTTGCGCGTGTGTACACTTGCGCACAAAAGTACTAGGCCTATTGTTTTAAATAATTATGAATTAGCTTTTTGCTCACAGCTATATTGGTTATTGCTATGTACCACCTCATACCACCAAATAGACCGATAAATCGACTACTGCGCAGCTTAACCGCCTGCGTTATTTTTACATGACGCGACCTATACCTTACGTAATGTAAGGAATACTATCAAATGTTAATGATTGAAGTTCTTCTGGTTCTATCGTGTATTTTTCAAAAATTATATTGTGTTTTAACCATAACTTATACCTATTAACATATTTCATATTTTTTCATATTTCATACTTATACACAAATTATTTTTCATGTTTGTTGAAATATTGCGAATAGTTCCGAAGAAATCAATAAAATAATTAAACAAATAACGCTTACTCACATTTAATGTTAATAAAGATACTTATAGATATGAAACCAAAACAGATCCTCGTAACGCAAATCGCTATACAAGTTTCCCAACCAAAACATCAAACGAAATTAATACTGACATGGATTTAAATGCGCCTGTCTTCAGATTAATTGATGATCCCCAGTAACGTGAAAGGATAACTTTACGCACAGAAAATTGTCAACAATTTTACCTCAACTTTGACGCAGATAATTAAAATCAGTACGATTTGATATGAGAACAACGTTTTAAAATGAAAGTACCTGGAATCCTTTACCTTGATTGATAACTTGGAGGATCTAGCTTTCTCTCTCATTGATAATTAATAATAACCTTTATTTGTAAGAAAGTTAACTACAAGCTTTATGCTTTATTTTAAGAGAGAAAAAATATCTAAATACTTTTTTTTAGCTTTTTGTTTTTTTTCTCCTTCAAGATTTGCTCCAGAACCCTGTCATCTCTCGTCTTTCTCTGACAGTTTACCTCTTCCATTTAAAAATCAATTTTTTCTTTGACTTGGAGGCTGCCGCACGCGAAGTCCAAAAAGATTTGATAAAGTAAAAGAAAGTTACATATTTTTTTACAAAAGATTTATATGAATGATAATGATGATGAAAAAAAGAACACTACAACGCATATAATATTACTGGAACTGCAATTATACATACGCACATAAGTTTGAACTAAAGATAGATGGACTGTAAATAGAGATGATAAAATTGTTCATAATGTTGTTGATTGGAGGGACAATTATAAGTCATCATCATCAGCTAAGAGACGTCCACTCCGAGACGTTTTTCCCATTCCTTAATATGTGTACGAAATTTCATCGTGGTAACATCAAAAAAAGTTTTTTTCTCATACAAACTTGCACCCTCCATTTCACCCGATTAGGAGTAAAATTTCGCAAAATCAATACAAACAAAACGGACTCAAACTTGTCGCATGGAAGGCAAAGTCGGACCGCGTATCTAAATTGCAAAAAATAAACGCTGGGTAAAGCAAACACGGACACCTAATTTTAAAATGTAAACATCGTAATTGATTTATTCAGTCCTTGAGCCCACGGGCTCCTTTGCATATTTTTTTATGAAAAAAATATGTGTTTAATTAAAGAGCTCGCGCGCACTTAACAGCTTAATGCCCGACTTGACAATATACAATTTTACCGAGATGTTATTTTATTGTGAATTATTTATATGAAAGTGAAAAGTGACGGCCAATCACATCTTGGCAAAAAGTTAACAAATATAATTAACTTATGGTCATTCAGCTAATATCTAAACAGTCACAATGTCTAAGTGAGAACAGTTAAAAACTTCCGAGTGCCGTTATACATACCTTTACGTGCATTATATAATACACAATTGTTCGAATTTAGACTTTATATCGCTTGTATAGTGTTCAATGTATGCTTGAGCGCTCGTCTTATCGTAGTTTAAGTCATTCAAAAAGTTTTGGCGCGGACATGTTTTTGCACGTTTGTGACTCTATAGATATTAGCTCAATGCTTAGGGTATAGAAATTGTATCAGATAACGAAAGAAAATATTTTGACGCACAACAATCTGCAGTCTTATCTTGCTTCATACAAGCTATACACATTCTACAGAGACGAGGCTGGCTCCAGCAAAGGCCCTCAAGCCAGCGCTGACGGCAGGCGGCGGTCTTAATTTTTCATTTAATTTAGTATTTTTTATTGTTTCAGCTTTACGCTGTGGTGTGCGTAATCTCGCAGTTCCAAGAGTATTTAGAAGGTCGAGGAACCGCTGCTTTTGACTATGATGATCGGGTGAGTTTTAAGATTTTAAGATTGGTTATACAACGTGTAACAAAAAAGTTCAATAATACTGAAGGGTATGTATGTACTCATCATTATGAACAACTTTTACTATGGGGCCAACCCCTAAATCGCGAAAAAAAACAGCTGTTCCATACATTTTGTCCAAGGTCAATGAACTTTTTGTCAATTGGACAGCTGGTTATTTTTCACGAATTCAGGTTTGGCCCCATAGTAAAAATTGTCCAACCTTTTTGTTACATGTTATATATGTGAGATAATTAGTCGAATCTAAATTAAACTATTATTAAAACATTAATCGATATAAGAGACCGTTTAAAGTATCTATAGGTAGCAAACCTATAGATAGTTTAAACGGTCTCTAATTTCGGGTAATGTGCCCAAAATGCTGGCCACGTGGCTTGCCACTAATTTTCTGGCCCAAATAAAGGCCAGCATTTTGGTCACGTGTGGATTCTTTAAGTTTTTTTTTTGTTTTTTAACATTTGTTATATATTAAGTGTAAAATTTAGTTAACAACAATTTTAAAAATTGATAAATGGCACGGACCACGCAGTCCGTGGAGCTACGAAAAAAAAAGAGTTGGTAATATAGCAGATACTTGTGTGTAATGTCCGTATCATCCGTTGTAGTGGCAGGGCTCTATTGCAGAGTCCACCTGGGGTACCACACCTTTGTCAGCTATTCAACCCCAAGCAGTAGTGTGCAAACACTACTGTGTTTCGGTTTTAAGGGCATCGTTACCGGATACATTACTGGGCATAGAGAGATTTCACATCTAATATCTCAGGGTGACGAGCGCAGTACTGTGCGGCGCAGGGTATTGTTCGCAAGTTCACAATTCTGGCACTACTACTGTTGTGAACAGGCGTTACGCTTACCACCAGGCGAACGTAACGAGACAAGCGAAAACCTATAAAAAAACCATATCAGCTATGTTCCAGTTACACAATGCTAAATATAACGATGGTGGCATAGATCACGGTTGTAAAACGAAGTTATATCATCATATCAGAGCCATGTTAAATCTTAATAGAAAATAAAATTTTACCTAGACTTTGAAGAATGATAAAGTAATCACATTTTTTTAAATTGTATGGCCAATAAATAAATAAATAAATATAGCAGGACATTTTTTCACACAACGCCATCTAGCCCCAAACTAAGCAAAGCTTGTAATATAGAAACTAGATAGCTGATAGAATACTTATATAATTTTTTTTTGTAAATACATACTTATTATACATACTACACCCAGACACAGAACAAACATTTATGTTAACATCCTTGCCAATATCAAATTGGCAAGGATTACTCCGCTTCGTGAAGACCAAAAGCTGTCTATAATCGGATTCTTAATTAAACGGACGAAACTGACATTTCGAGTGTTGCTACTTTTTGGCAAAATTTACATAGTGCTAGGATAAAAATATTAAGTTTATTAATATTATGTTAAGAAACTTGATCTTTATATTAACTTATGAAGTTATGGTAACAAACTTAATAATTTCACACCAATGAACTACTTCGACATATATATATTAGTCTTTGTAAAAGGTATAGTTCCTTACTTATGTACGATTTCAATCTATCCAAGGTTATAAATCATAAAAATAATGCAATGCAAAGCAATTTACAGAACCTTTTTTTAACACAATCGGCCTTACTTAAAAAAACTTTTCAACCGTTAGTTACTGCTTAAGATGCTCTGCCATCTTCTCTCTGACGTGAAGTTGCACGTGCTAGAAAAGGACAGTGAAGTTTAAGCAGTGACTAAGAGAATCGAGATTATTTTAGGTAAGGCCGTAAATGTTTTCCCTTTTCTACCTGCGCTTCCACTCGTAGCACTTTAAATGTTCAACGGCACTTAATAATTATTCATTATTTCTTTTGAACGGTATGAACTTAACAATATCCATCACTACGGTTTTTTAGCAGGCAGCATTATTTTGAAAAGTGAAAGTTTCAATCTGTCAGTTTAGTCCGTTTGATTATGAATACGAGTATAGTCTCGAGTGGATGTAATGAAGTGCTGTTTTCAGTATTCAAAGGCCATTCATGTGACTTGGTACACCTATACCTACCAAGCTATCCCCACCGGTAGGGATAGGTGAAAAAAAATTAATTAGATCTACCGGTAGGTATAATTGGAAAACTTGAACTCTTAGTCCACTTATCCCTACTAAATAAAAATAAATTGACATTGACATTAACATGCTCTTCAGTATTGTTGAACCTTTTTGTTACACATTGTATATAGTATACGAGTAAATGGTCAGCTTCTCGGCCTGTCGGTTGTGCTTTACCTAAAGGTTGATTGATTAACAAAACTTGTTTGTACGCAGAATGTTAGAAAATCACAGTGACTAGACTCGGCAGTTTCCAGATAATGGATTTAGGCTGGTTTCTGAAGTATATAATACTATATATAAACTATAATAATACGCTTTAAAAAAAAATACAACCGACTTCAACTTCGAATACCTGGATGACATCTTCATATTTTCTAGTAGTTTTGGTTTAAAAACCAAACTATTGAACCGATTTCGATAAAATTTATATGGGACTGAAATATTACCTACCCTACAAAATCAGTTCATAATTAGCGGAGTAACCGCGTAATATACATACAAAAAAAACATACAGTCGAATAGAGAACCTCCTTTTCAATAAAGGTTTCGTTTGAAAATTTACTCACTTTTCGTACGATTTATAAAGTTGTTTAATTTCGGTATATGTGAATCGGCTCTAATGAGAAAAATCAGCCTTACGGTATCGCTGTCTTTTACTGCATTCTACGCTCGACGAGGCTAATGGCCTACCGTCCAGAGTGTCGTCCGTCGCCTTTGTTATGGGTTTATAGCATCAGCGTTATTGATGTTTCCACCACGGTGAATTAGCTATAACCGCATTGGAAAAGATCAATCATACGAATACTCTGAAGTCTACCGTCGCTTTTATGCTGGTAATATGTAGTCTACTCAACGTTACACTACGCTTTCATTGTTATTTCTTTTGGGGAATTTTGTATGACACGTAGGATAATTCTTTAAAATTCCTCAAAATATTTCTAATTCTATGCACTTCTTTCGTATTTGGATTTTGGACATGCCATTTTTAGGTAACAGAATTGGGATCCAGTTCAGATTTTAGATTCACGATCTAAAAAACAGATTTCTCACAATAGTATTCATAAATTCACTTTACTGGAGAGCGCCGGTATGTGGGGTAGAAATATTTTTTCACACCACCTGCTCGACAATATCCAATTACATATCATGCAACCTGAACGTAAAGTAAAGCATTATCTCTTATGGGATATAAAGTTGTATGAAACTCCCTAAGGATTAAAGTGATTTGAATTTGGAATGTCAAATTCGCGTGGAAACTCGTGGAAAACTCTGAAGTAAAAAAATGGCTATATGGCATTGTAAAGAGGTTTGTTCGAAAATCGAACTGGCATAAACATCAACCATCATAAACAGAAATAAAAAAGGTGCATTTACTAATGAGTTTATATTACTACGTATAGAGCAGGCACCGCACATCACTCCGGCCACACTTCACGAAATTTAGTTTGAACTAAACGCGTAAGCGCTTTGAAAATCACGGCGGTTTCGACCTTTTGGTCGCGGCTCTGCAGCAGTCTATAGTTTAAACTCTCATCAAAAGCATGATCTTTCCTTAGGATAGCTGCTCTAATAATAAAACTCACTGACATTTACAAATAATGTGAAACAAAAGACGGTGATTGGTCCTGTGATTGACAGAGAATTTTAATTTATGTAGCCCTGGCTTTGTATTGTCTCGCAGAAGGTGTGAAAAGTAGAGTATGCTCCTCTGGAATAAAGCCTGTCTTCGTCATGGGCAGCTTGAACCCCTCGCTACACTCAGGACTATATAACTCCCTCGTTACGCTCAGGGTTTAATATGCCGCCCGCGACGTAAGACATTGCTTTATTCCCTTAATGCATAATCTACTATTGTGACTCACGTATACCTATACGTACCTATACATTTTTTACTTTAAATTATATATATTAAAATTATTTATAGAATTATAATTCAATATACAGGGTGTTAGTTTGAACACCGTTCTCTTATTTTTGAGACTGTCTAACATTTGATTGATCGATTTATTGATTAACTCTTTATTGTTCACACCAAGAATTACACAGAAGTAATTTAATAAACTTAAACATTGTAACAAGTGGCGGCCTTATTGCTAAAAGCAATCTCTTCCAGGCAACAATTGGATGGAGAGGATATAAATAATGCATAGAAGACGGTTTGCTGGCTTGTTCATTGAAAATGTTGACAAGAGGCCCTTCTAATCCTGCTATACGCCTATAACAGTGATGATTATCAACAAGTTTAGTAGGTAATTCATAGGAAGCCATCCAAGTACCAAAACATAAAATAAGTATGTTTGTCATGCTCCTAAAATATTTTACTCGTTCTTTAAAATCACGCCTCAATGTTTTGAATGCCTACTATTAAAAGTACACTTAGCCAGCTATGGGTCGGGATCGGGACCCAAACTAATTTGTTATCGGTGGGCTTCTAAAAGGTCAAATCGACCACGGATTACCTACACATGGGATTCGATAGGCCGTCCTCGGCGGAATAGGTCGATTAGACAAATTCATTGATATTTAGCTAGTAAAATATTCTTGTTAAATTTAATTATTTATAATTTATGTATCAGTTTGAGAACACCATTTTGTTTTAATTAAACAACTTTACATAACATACATCAAAATTATTAAGTGGATAAAAATACCCAAACTTTTAACATTATTAATTGGCCACAATAATCGATTGTTAAAAAAATGTACTAGCACTCAATTTACTTTGAATCAAAGAGAATAAACATCTCGTCGACACATCGCTCGAAGAACTGACAACCGATGGGGAAGAAAGATTCTTGAGTGGCGACCGCGAACCGGAAGACGCAGCGTAGGAAGGCCTCCCACTAGGTGGACCGACGACATTGTAAAAGTTGCGGGCAACCGGTGGATGCAAATGGCAGGTTGTCGTACAGTGTGGCAGTCTAAGGGGGAAACCTTCGTTCAGCAGTGGACGTCTCCGGGTGATGATGATGATGATGATGATGAAACATCTCGTCGAGTAAAAGTATCTCAAGAATGAATAATATTCAAAGTATTTTTTTTGTAAAACTGTAGGTACGTCCCTACTAGTATTGAGACGAAAGAGAATCCCCCAACCCGATAGTAAGAGATAACTTCTGCTCAGAACTTTATGTATCCCACACAATGATATTATATTTATAAGGAGGGAGATATGTCATATCGCGCCCTAAAATGGCCCCGTGAAGACGGCCCTAAGGACTGTCTCGCCTGTCTGCGCTCACTAAGCGAGATGCGCGCTATCCCTTTTGCTCTCATAAAAGTACTATCTTCTTTCGCACTCCAGCGCAAGTCGTAAACATGACGGCGCGGGGGTCATTTTCAAATTATTTTTTATTACGCGATGGCGCATCCTTCGTAATCTTTGATCCCACATCACTGCATTGGCGCTTATTCTCTGGTAAGCCCCTAAGCCGCCTGCCAAGCGGGGATCATGGCACCCCCCCCTTTTAAAGAGGAGGCCTTCGCCCAGCAGTGGACGTCTTCTGGCTACTGTGTGATGTGTGTGGTGAACCTCATTTAACCTGGAACTCGTCTTGTTCTGCTGTAATGAATAATAAATGGCGTCGCAAAACACGTAACTACTTGTATCCTCATTCCCTTAGTGATATGTCTAACAAAGAAAATAAGGTTTCCAATAAATACTTTTTCCACATAACAACTTTACTACATTCGGGATTTATGTAGGTTAGTCGATTTTGCTTCCAAAACTTACGAGAAGTTTCAACGACCGAAAAAAGGCGCTTACACTCGAGTTTACCTCCACTTAATTCTACTTATTGAAAACATAAATATTGAAAGAATCTACCTATGAAACTTTTGTATGTAGAGACGTTTCTACAAAATATAGTATGGAACACAGGAGATTACAATCAGTAAGAAAACCTTGTAAGTCACGAATAAACTTGCTAATACATCTATCAATATATATAAAAGGCTCTGTCCTGACTGATTAACTGACTGACCGACTGACAGACAACGCACAGCCCAAACCGCTGGTCGTACAGACTTGAAATTTGGAGGGTGTATTCGTCTCGATGCGCAGGGGTGTACTAAGAAAGGATTTTTCGAAATTCGACCCCTAAGGGGGAGGGGGGGGTGGAATGATGGAAAGTTCTTAGTTTTTGAAGTTATAGTGATGAAAAAAGATATTTGGTTAGTTCAATCAAGGGGGGAGGTGGGGGAGAGGCGGGGGAGTTGAAGGAGGGGCAAAAAAATCGAGATGATTTAAAGTGGTGAATTTTGGGAGCGGGCCGAACTTTTTCCATACACGGACGAAGTCGTGACCTCTAGTATAACATAGGCAGTAGCCATTAGCATCAGTACGATTATTGCTTTTTTCAGAGCGACTATTGCAAGTAGCGAAATCTGTGAAAAACATGCGAGTCCGAAATATGGTACATCCAATTTTAGTGACTGAAACGTTGGTAAAATCTTTTGCATCTTTTGACTCTACATTTGATATTTATTTATTTAGTATTTTATTTATCTCAAACAAATATATCCGCTCCTTGGTGATTTAAATTGTAATTTACTTTTATTAAGGAATTTTTGGAAATTTTCGGAGGAGGGCGTTGATATCTGCGTCACAGTTTTATACTTCTGCAGGTGTCATCAATCTTCATTGCTTGTGATTCTTTATGTTATTGTTCTAAATAAACAGATTATTAATATTTCTTCTATTTAATTTGTAACTCGGGTTTAAGCCCGGACCTTTAATTTACCCGCATTGGGCTGAAGCCCCACCAATACCTCATTGGCCAAGAGGCCCGGTTGTATACAAAAAATATATATTATAAAACTATTACATTGGTGTGAATAGAATATGAGACACTATTTTAACATTAAGCTATAAAATAAAATAAAAATCGGGCTATTAAGGTGAATTTTTGATGATACATTGGAATGAGAACCTGCTCCTGCCAATTCTGTCTCATCATCAAAATACTTAGACAAGTGATGACTCCAACCACTAAATGGCCTCCCCATAAAGGCTATCGTATATTGGTGCCGGAGGGGCAACATTGGCGTGGATGGCTTAGGGTGTCGAGAGGTGTCTGCACTTTCACTAAATGCTACTCGCGGCGTTATGCCCTTTAAAACATCCACCCTGGAGCTTAGATTCTCAGCTCTTGCGTTATTATTATTATTTATCAGTGTTTGAAACATTTTTCATCCATACATGGACATTTGTGAAAAAAAAACAAACATGAAGTACATAAATTGGATCTCAACATAGCAAACACGACGATATATATGTACTATACGTAGTACATATATATCAATGTTTACATTGAGGTATCGACGTTGCAGCTCCTATTGATGTTCGTTGGCCTGCATTATATTTATCAAGCATCGATCTAGAAACACAAATGTCTTTGCAAGCGTGTGATATTTTATACTATATAGGCACCTACTAAGTGGCACAAGCAAAACTGCTTTTCTGTTGGTTAAACCTTGTCCATAACAATTCAGTGTAAACTTCGCTTTGCTGCTTACCTTATTATTATATCAGCATTATATTGACCAATGCTAGACGTAGACTTTTCCTAACGTATCTACACCTCTGAACCCGATCAGTCATTCAGCTTGACATAGTTCGTTACTCCACCACGACGCAGGATGATATTACACTATGTTTGCTTAAAGATGCACCGCCCGACGGCTCGAACTCATCAGTGGGCGTGGCTAAAAAGCATGCTCTCTTCATCAACTAAGTGTGGGAAAGGGAGAAAGAAAGAAAAATGGGCTGCAGTTTTTTTCATGTCGCCTTTTGGCTGCAGGATTGTGATGCATAAACTACTGAATTAATTTATTCCAACTAAAGTTATTTGAAATATTAATAGACTAAACTATGCCGCTTGATGCATTATTTTAGAGTTTTCGTACTCCGTATGTAATTTATTTACGTCCAAAGTGGCGTTAAAATTCAGCTAAACTACAAGATGTTTCCTGGCTCATAACTTTCATGTTTTTTTTTTTTTTACTTTCTTATTAATTTACAATCCTAGATAACGAAGAGACAAATCGATATAATGCTTAGTCTTGGACCTACAACATTACATAGTGGAGTAATATTACTTCCCCGTTTCTATGGAGAAGTGACCGGCTTGTTTACTCTTAAGCATAGTCTCTACTTTTGATCTTTTCTACCAACCCACCGCCATTTTAGCTTATTAATTCTTTGAGCTATGTCAACTACATTAATTCTATGCTGATTCCCTTAACTGTGAACTTAACTGTGGTTGATTTGTGACCAATAACATATGGACCGCTTTCACTGTGAGTGTCTATATCTAGGCACTACAGGCCACAATGTACTTTATAATTCTGTGGTTTATTTCTTGAATTCCGGCTCGAAACGCAGCAACTGTTTCTCTCCACTTGGTCTTTGGACAAATATCCGGTACTTCCCCAAGCGGGCTCTGCATGATTTCAACCACTACACACAGGTTGTACTACTGTGATCTGTTTATTTTAAGTGATTGTCTATTAAATGTATTATTAAGGTTTTGTTATGTTGCTCGTTAGTTGGCAGCGGTGCAGTACACTGCGACGGCGCAGAACACTCAGACAACCAGCTCGGCGTTGAGTAGCCGCCGCCGCTCCGCCGGCCGCCCCATGCCCAGCCGGATCGACCCTGAGGAGTTCTCAGAGGCACCCTCCATGGCCCCGCCCGGTTAGTACTCTTAATAATCTCATCTTATTTCTTATCTCATCTTCTTGTACATTACATACATTATTAACCAGAACACTGCTGGACGAAGGCCTCCTTAAAAGAAGGGGGTTTACCGTAATCCACGGGCTTGGCAAGCGGCTTGGGGATTGCAGTATGCTCACCGCTGTTAACCGAGAGGACGTTGCTGCCCATCCTCCGGTGGTTCTGGATGCAGTTTTAGGACATACCCAGGTCTTCGTGTGTAGCCGAAAAACTTTACATACCTCATCTCTCTGTTACGAAACCGGCACAAAGAGAATTGTTATATCTTAAAATTAAACGAAAACCGATCCTTTAAATAAAATTAATTTGTACCCTTTAATCTAGCAATTTGGAGGGATTATTGTATTATCGTTAATTAACTTTTTAATTAACATAGTAAAATTATCTGTTGATTTCATTAATATAATATATCTTTTAAAATGTCCTGTTTAAACCAAGGCAAGTCAAGGCTTTACCATGTTTTCAATTTTTGCATCCAACTAAGTAATGTAACATTTTCCTGTACAACCTCGCATGCCAGCCTTTCAACCAGCGGGGGTGTGGAGTTGTAACATACGGCGCGGGGGCGTTCAGTGAATATAATTTATTCAAATGCAAAAAAGGGAAATCGTAGCAATCGTAAATGTATTTTACCTATATTTACAATGACAACGATGTACATTATAATTATAATCTCCAGCCTTCATAAGCTTTCTTCAAGCTTCGTCCAGTACCAGACGAAGGCCTCCCTCTTACTAGGGAGGGGTTGCCATAATCCCCAGGCTTGGCAGGCGCTTGGGGATCGCAGAGTGCTACCACCGTTAACCAAGAGGACGCTGCTGCCCGTCCTCCGGTGGTTCTGGATGCAGTTTTAAGACATACCCAGGTCCCATTACATTATAATAAATGAACTTTATTAAGTAAGTATAATAATCTACTTCCGTACTACCAAGCAATTTTGATGTAGGTAAGAAAGGTGAAACATAAAGCAACAATAGAAACACGAATCTTTTTAAATATGTCATTTAGTCGATTAGATAAAACTTAGCAATATTATATTTTGCAGCTTAAGGGGGGCGACCATTAATAACTTTTAGCTTTTAGGCGGGAGAGGGGGGTTGAGCCGACCCTCACACAATCTCACGTGGCGGAGGAGGGGAGTGCCCTTGCAAGAAACAACTGAAAAATGGGAGATAATTTGCTAAATCAGAGCGAGATTCAAGTAGCAGATGATATTTCTGAATTTCCTACACAATCAAGCACAGAGTAACGCATTTACAAAAAAAAAAACGCATTTTTAAAATTCTCACGCGTTATTAGGGGGGGACGGAGGGCGTCGAACAAAATTTCACGACATCTCACCAAGAGGGAGGGGGAGACGAAAAATCGCCAATATCACCTCACGTGGACGCCCGCTAACAAAACCGAACGAACATACGAGTACCTATGCTCTCTTAAAACCAATTGATTGTGGAAACTACAATTCTATAATAATTGAGTCCACTTAACAGAGCTTGGTTAGCGATTGTGAATATGATATGGTAAGAAATATCTACTTTGGTAAAATAAAAACCGTGTGATATACTGAGAACTAGCTTTCGTGTTCATGAACTTCGTTAAGACTTCACAGACAAATTGCATGTTTAGCCTCGAAACAAACAACATAGTTTTCGGTAACCTAGTTTGATTTCATAGACTTAGTCTTCAATGGCAAGCAGAATGTTCCAAAATTTCCTGAATGATTAGCTCATAAACAGAGTTATAGATAAATTAATTAATAGCCATACTACGTTTCGCAAGCATCTTTTCTTTTCTCACATCAGGGATGTGATGTTTAAAAAATATTTCTGTTTAACTTTCTTTAGTTCACTTTAGTTTCTTTCTTTTTTTATTTTAAATCTAAACCGTTGTTTTATTTGATCTAAGAGTGTCTTCTCTCATGAATATTCTTGGAATAAGAATAGTAATATCGGTACCTACCTAACAATCTGTCCTTTGTTGTCTGCAATAACTCAACCTCTAAGCAATTAGGTTTTTTCCACATGTCGTAAGCATGTTTATAGTTTTAATACGCCACACTCTTCTGTAAGACCTGATACTGTAAATAGAAAGCCGGGTAACCATGCGGGATATTCTAAGTGATTTTAAACTTCATTTGAAGGATACGTGTGAAGAATAGAAAGTCTCATCTCGTCATTCAGTGTAAATTTCCTTTGTGGAAACCAGTGTAACGTGGAAAGAAAAAACGTATTTCCTAGTAACCGAAGGGATTTTTCCATCAATCTTTTTGAACTACCTGCTTAAGTTGAATCCTAAGCTAATAAGTCACTATAACAACTTTCAAAAATACTATCCTAGCCTTTACTGCTAGTAATTGTGGCCTGACACGGCACGTGAGTAAATAATAGATGTTATCTCTTTGTCACAATTTCCCCCTTTAGCGCCAATTGGCAACATTATTTAACTACTCAACTGAACCTTCTTTAGGCCCTTTCCACACGCAGAAAGAACGGCGACGTGCTAGTAAACACGATGCCGCGCTGTGACCGTGCTTTGTGAGAAGCAAATGATTCTATGATCTCTTGGTATACTGGTAGAAAATGCTTTTAAAAATCTTATCTGAAGAAAAAAGTCGTGGTTAAAAGTGCTTTAAAGTTTGGTATACCTCAGTTATGTCAAATTGTGGATATAATGAAGAATCCAAAAGTAGAAAAATCTCTTCCTTTACTTGTTATAAGCTTTGAGTAAGCAAGAATAAATGAAACTGGTCTGACTCAGTGACGTGTCAGTCATACTCTGTCTTTGCGATATGCGAGCCGTACGATACGGCAATACAAGCTTCTAATACATGTACATGTGTTCTCTTTTTGTCATGCAGTAATTAGATTCGCTATCTCTATTTTCTGGCAAATGGCTCGATTGTGTAGACTTGTTAATTTTGAACGATTTGCAAGCGCTGGGCCCGTCCATTCCATTATCACTGTCGCTGGTCTTACTAACCAATTTACATGAGACCAGGAAAGGTCCAAAAAGGAACTAAAATAACAAAAGCCCTCCACATGAAATAATCCTAGATAATCAAACTACTTCATTACCATTGCATTTAGACCACTTTCAAAATGATGGTCGGAACCGATAACACTTAAACTCGGGACTATCGAGCCTTCGGAACGGTCGTTTTACCTTATTCACGTCAGAAACACAATAGCGTGGTAACAGCCCTATTGTAAAGCTCGACCTGTAATAAATTCGAAGGTTTAGCAATTAATATTGAGGTGAAGAGGCATGTGGAATCTCTTGTTGTTTCCGATTTAGTGGACGCTCAATATAATGAGTGCCGTTTTGACATCAAGTCGTTGAATTATATGATTACTTCGGAACATGCAATGAACTAGATCTTGTATACACTGATGCGGACTTGAAGTCTGTGGTCTGGATGCGGGAATGTTTCCAGGCCAGATCACGAGCCAAGGAGATTCCATCATTAGATAGTGAAGCTAGTGTTTTCTATGGCCATATTGCCAGACTGGCAGCAAAAGAAGGCCCCAACTTTTCAACACCCAGAACCATTTTTCCTACCCGAACTTGTATGCAGCGACTCTGGTTTAAGAACGCCATACCAAACGGGAACAAAATAACTACCAGGGCAGTTGCTAAACAACTATTAGAGTAAAAGATCAAGGGTATGTTAAGACTCTATTGATAATAAGAGGGATAGAGGGCGCTCAGCGACGCTGACAAAACATGGTTAGTGTCATGTAGGAGAAGAAGATCCGAAATCTTGAGACAAGCACATCATCAAACGAAGCAACGAAGAGAGAACATGGAGTCAGAAGAGAGCAGTTACCCTGAGGATGAAGAGCCACAAGGATCCCGCAGGAAATGGAGGGCTCAGATACCTGACTCTGACAACGACATTACAGACCCCCAAATAGCTCCCCTATCCACTCCTATAAGACACAGGTGTCAAGCAGATGTACATATCGACTGTGCCTCCGCATTTTAAAAGAAAAAGACGCCTTCCTTAGAAGCAAATATAATATTTATTTATTTATTAGGCACTTACAAGAGACCATAGAAATTGCATAATACAGTAACATGTTGAAAAATACAGAACGATCCCATGATCCAAAATAGCAAGCGCTCGACATGGCTAAAACAGTTGATTCGGATTGCAAATGTTACATAATTTAGACACTTAAAATATATATATATATATATACACATATAATAGATTATCCTAAAATTATACTGTCAATTATTTTACAGATGTTGTTCCGAAATCGACTAAAACTGAGTCCAAATAAATCCAGATCATCACTGTCTTTGTTTTCGTCACGGGCGCTACGACGAATTAGATCATTATAGGAACGACACTTCTGCGGGATAGGGCTATTGTGTGAGATATTATTTCTAAATTAGGCGTAAATATAATACTATACTAGCTATGATGGAAGAAACTTAGGTCAGTTCAGAAACTGAGGTTAGGGGATCATACATGGTGGAAATAATGAGCAAGCTGGCCTCTATTGAGAAGACTCAATCGAGAGCTTTGTCAGCCAAACACGATGACCTTAAGACCATTGTTAATACCAAAATGGCCCACGTGGAGAGCAAAATAGCAAGAAATTGCAAGAAGAGATGGATTCCTAAACGATTACGATCCTCTTCCTTGCATCCCCATACAACAGCAATAAGAACACCGAGCCATGGCTGGCTCGGTGTTCTTATGGTGCTCATCACCTGAGGCCCTCCTTCACTTGCCCGCGCAGGTATCTAGTGTATGCATGATTTATCATAGTTCGCCGATGCGTGAGTTCCGGATTTCTTTGCCGTCATCAGATCCAGAGTGGCTTTCTTTCTAGGCTAGATTGAGACGTTCGATAAATGGCATACTAAAATGTCTAGGAGACTCCCTGGATAGCCCGATTTTTTATTGTGGCTGACAGTGCACTAAAGCGAACCGGAAATGACTGTTTTTATAGTAAGTACTGTTAATTGTAATTTAATATAATTTAAATAATTTTCTGTGGGTTTCTTATGTTTAGACCTGTTTACCTGAAATAAAAACATTGAATTTTTATTTATTTTATCCTCTCTTTAATGGTGCCGACTCAATGGCGCGCACTTGTATAAACCTATAGTGTATTCTTCCCAGGGTGAATTCAATCGCATGCCGTCTTTGTTGGTTAGCTGTAGGTACGTAGTCGTAGGTACTTGAGAACGATGAAACGTTTAAAGAGAAGAGTTATTGAGGATTTTCACTTTTTGAGTAGTGGTCAAATATTGGTTCACAAACATACATTACTAAAAAAAAATATCTAGCCAGATACTGGGAGCGTGCAAATGTTCGGTGAGATTTTCATAATTAAATTTAAAAAAAACGAGGGTAATTAGTGTATAATAGTGCTAAAATGGTTCTTCCATACTTTATCTCTTATTAATGCTTTCTAATAGCTTTTCTGTTCCTGTTATGTTATCCACCAATAAAGTTAATAAGAAATCTCTCAGAGACATGATAGTCTCGAGAGCTTTACCTCTTCAGGTCGGTGTCATTTATACAGTGTCCGAATTAACTAGTTTTAGATTGACTTTTCCTGCTTCTTGAAATTAATCTAGTACGGAAAAGAAACTGAACAACAAAATGTGTTAATTAAATACAAATAAAAATGCTTCGATGATACATACGAGAGAGACGTGCATAGGTGTACTCAACGCTTGAGCGGTTGTACGAGCGTTAAACTTTTTTATACATAACAGCACGGCACAATTCGTTTTGCTTCGGTATTACACATTACCCAATACCCACCTCTATTTTCAACTGACTTCAAAAAAGGAGGATCACAATTCGACTGTATGTTTTTTTTGTATGTATGTTACGCGATTACTCCGCTAATTACGAACAAATTTTAATGATTATTTTTTTGTTTGGTAGGTACTCCAGAGGTGCTCCTACATAAATTATATTGAAATCGGTTTAGTAGTTTGTTTTTAAATCAAAATTGCTAGAAAATATGAAGATGTCATCCAGGTATTCGAAGTTGAAGTCGGTTGTATTTTTTTTTTAAACCCTATCATTTCCTTACGGTAAAAATGTCATGGTGATAGTTGCTTACTAAAATTACATCATGTACTCATAGTTTAATTTTAAGAACTAAGTTAGAGACAAAACTATGCTTTATATAAAACTGTTCATGAACGTTTATTATTTTCTCGTATCGATACACATTAAATCCTATATTTCTCCATGACAATCACATAACATTTCTTTACAAATGTAGAAACGTTTTTCTGTTAGCGCCGGCGCGCGGTGCGGCGCCCAGGTGAAACAAGGGCTAAAAGTATTCGTGGTTGTGGCAAAGAAACGCACCTGACAGTAATTATCAGGACACGTACCCACTCAAGCGTACATCGCATAGCCTAGTTCGCACGTTAGTAATTTAGTGGAGGAACGAGTAATTTTTCTGAACAGCAAATATGTTGTAAGGTACATTAGTACACGATTTAGCTGAGTTGATCCAAATTAATCTTTTTTTGGGCGAGTACCAAGGTAGCAACTAACGCTGACTAACCAGGGGCCTTATTTTTTAATCGTGCGCAAGCGTAGCACATTCGAAAGGAGCTGAACTTCGAACGATACTGTTTCGAATAAGGTTCAATATCGTTTGAAAGTCGGCTCCTTTCGCATACGCAACTTTGCGCACGATTCAAAAATAAGGTCCCAGGTCCAAACCCGTCGCTTTCATCATCATCATCAGCCCGGAGACGTCCACTGTTGAACGAAGGCCTCCCCCTTAGACCGCCACACTATACGATAACCTGCCATTTGCATCCTCCGGTTGCCCGCGACTTTTACAATGTCGTCGGTCCACCTAGTGGGAGGCCTTCCTACGCTTTGTCTTCCGGTTTGCGGTCGCCACTCAAGAACCTTTCTTCCCCATCGGTAGTCAGTTCTTCGAGCAATGTGGCCTGCCCATTGCCACTTCAACTTGCAAACCTTGCGAGCTATGTCGGTAACTTTGGTTCTTTGGCGAATATCCTTGTTTCGGATTCTATCGCGCAAAGTAACTCTGAGCTAACTCTCTCCATTGCCCGTTGCGTGAATCTGAGTTTCTCCAAAAGGCCAGCAGTTAAAGACCACGTTTCAGTTCCATATGTTATCACTGGCAACACACACTAGTCGTAGACCCTTGTCTTCAGACACCCGTTGCTTTAGTCGAGTTCAATAATGGCTACAAACATCACCTAAGTATCGTACTCGACAGTAGTGCGAACGACTAGGATAATTCATCATCAACAGCCAAAAAACGGACGAAGGTCCTCCCGCTTAATAGAATATGGTAGATTATGCTTGGTATGCCATAATCCCCACGCTTAGCAGGTGGCTTGGGGATCGCAGAATGCTACCACCGTTAACCGAGAGGACTCTGCTGCCCGTCCTCCGGTGGTTCTGGAAGCAGTTTCAAGACATACTCAGGTCTAAATCAATTTAATTTGAAATATACTTGCTACAGTAGGGACAGTAGCAAATATTTAAGAACTAAAGTACTCGCTACTCTACTTCGAACTAGGCTTGAGAGATGCAGTGGTTGCGGGTAGAGGTCACTGTTGCTAAACATAGGCGATAGCGCTGACCATAACGTATCGCTGTCGCCAGTCAAGTATGTACACAGGGCAACCACATAGACAGCGCTGTCATGACAGCGGTTTGGCTTCAACATTGATGTATACGGCCTCAACGACTGTCTCCGACCCTTCATTGTCATTAGTCATTAGTAACTCATCACACTAGAAGTAATCTGACCTTTCGGTCAATATTAATTATCACAAAGCTCTGAATAAATATTGTAAGGAATAAATGATACGTGAGCAATCAAAATTCTAGTAAATGTATTACTATAATCTTGAGATATTATGATTCTTAATACAGTGCACGTTGTACCCTGTGGTTTAACATAGACGTTTACATTTTACCCTGGAAAGCTGCTGGGAGTAGCCAGTAAACTTAATTAATTTTATGAATTTTGAGTAACGACACTAATTGTATTTATATTATTCGACCTTTGACAATAATGTTATATAATCAAATTTTATCTTTGTAAATTGTAAAATCGCGTTATTATTTTATCAGTTTTGTTAATTACTTTATTTTGTTTTGAATGGTACCCTTCTAATATGTGTCTGGACGAAGGCCTCCCTCTTAATAGAGGGGTGTTGCTATAATCCCCACGCTTGGCAGGCGGCTTGGGGATCGCAGAATGGTCACCACCGTTAACTAAGAGGACGCTGCTGCCCGTCCTCCGGTGAGTCTGGTTGCAGTTTAAGGACATACCCAGGTCCTATATACATAGCAGGTCCGTGGGTTAATAGTAGATTATGCAATAATAAAGCAGTGCCTTACGTCGCGGGCGGCAAATTGAACTCTGAGCGTAATGAGGGAGTTATATAGAGTCCTGAGTGAAGCGAGGGGTTCAAGCTGCCCAAGACGAAGACATGCTTTATTCCAGAAGAGCGTATTCTACTTTTCACACCTTCTGCGAGACAATACAAAGCCAGGGCTGCATAAATTAAAAATCAATGACAATCACAGGACCAAACACCGTCTTTTGTTTCACGTTCTTTGTAAATGCACCTTCTTTTATTATTTTTGCTTATGGTAGCCAGTTCGATTTTCGAACAAGCCTCTTTACAATGCCATATGGGCATTTTTTTACCTAGAGATTTCCACGAGCTTCCACACGAATTTAACGTTCCAAAGTCAAATCACTTTATTCCTTGGGGAGTTTCATACAATTGTATATACCTTAAGGGATAATGCTTTACTTTAAGTTGAGGTTGCATGATATTTAATTGGACATTGTCGAGCAGGTGGTGTGAAATAAGGTCCGGCAACCCTTTGTAGGCAAAAACTCTCTATTCACTGTATTCTATTCCACTATTATTTTCACCACGTAGGTACGTTTAGATGATAACTATATACACACAATATGCTGAGTAAACCAATAACAATGCTTTATTGGATGCGATATGGAAGTCACGGTGATACAAGTTTAGACTATATTGCGGTAGTTGCAACTTTATATTGATAATAAAAGTGGAAAAGTGGAAATATCATTTCAATATCATTTCAATATCAGCAACATTTCCAATTCAACGGTAAATCGGTAAACATCGGTGGACATTTCACACAGCGCCATCTAGCCCCAAACTAAGCAAAGCTTGTCATATGGAAACCAGATAGCTGATAGAGTAGTTATATATTTTTTGTTTTTCTAAATACATACGAGTGGCGTTCAACAAAAAGTGAAAATGAGTATGTTGCCGGTAAATTGTATTAAATGTTCTTTTATTTTTCGATAAAGTCGCCTTTTAGCGTAATACACTTGAAATATCTTTTTTCTAAGCTTCAAATTCCTATCTTAAAAAACTCTTCATCTTGAGCACATAAAAACTCCTGTACCGCAGCGACTACTGCTTCATCAATTTCGAACCTCTGTCCTCTCAGAGACTCCTTCAACTTTGGAAATAAATATAAATCACTAGGGGCAAGGTCAGGTGAATATGGAGGATGCTCAAGTATTTCGGAGCCAGCATCGGGAATTGCAGCCATAGCAACGGCGGACTTGTGAGCCGGGGCGTTATCTTGATGGAACAAAACAAATTTTGCTAGTTTGCCTCGCCGTTTCTCGTGTATTTCGTTACGCAGTTTTTTTATTTGTTCTGCATACAAAGAGCCCGTTACAGTAGCTCCATGGTCGAGATATTCTATCATGCCCATCCCTTTACTATCCCAGAAAAGAGACCCCATGATATATCCGGCGTAACGACTCGCCTTAAATTTGTTAGGAGTTGGAGATGATGGAATTTTATCACCATTGATTGGGGATGACAGGATCGTAATGGTGAAGCCATGTTTCATCCATTGTTATGAATCGAGACAAAAAACGAATAGGATCTTGTTGTAACATTTCCAATGAAGCTCGAGATATGTTCAGCTTGGTTTGTTTTTGTGCCTTACCGATGTAAGCATTCTGGGGATCCAGCGCGCGGATACTTTTTTCATCCCCAATCGTTCGTGTAAAATGCTATGCACACTACCAGTCGAAATCTTTGTTTCATCGGCTATAAAAAGTACTGTGAAACGACGATCTGCTAAAACAATGTACTCGACATTTTTTACCATGTCTTCGGTCACTACCGTTATGGGGCGGCCCGGGCAAGGGTCATCTTTGGTGGATGCTCTTCCACGTTTAAATTCGGCACACCAACGAGCAACTGTAGAATAAGGTGGTGCATTTGCTCCTAAAGTATCCTGCAAGTCTTGATTAGTTCGTTCCGTAGTGAAATTTTTCATGCACAGATACTTAAAAACCGCACGCAATTTTTTTTTCCATTTTCGACAACACGCAATGGCAACCTGCAAACAAAAGACTTCAATTTTTTTTAAACAAAAGGTATTCAAATTATTTGTTTTTTTAATCTTATCAGAACAAACATCCATGTTCGTCACATAACTGTTTGCCCTGGGTGGGGATCGAACCCACGCCCTACAGCACTGAAGGCAGACATGCTACCTTCTGAGCTATTAGGCTGTCCGTCGTAGTAGTTGTAATTGCATTTGTTTTGAAAAATCTGCTTGTATTACTAGTAACACGGGTAAAGAAGTGCAGTTTCTCGTTTTCTTCTTAAATGCCGTAATATCTTAATAGGCTAGATGACTGGTATTTTTTTAATGTCCTATTAAAATGTGGCCCATAAATATAGCTGATTAATGAAAAGAAAATGAAAATCTGATAAAAATAAGCAACTTATAAGCATTTTAATATCAAGCTAGACAGAGAGGCAAAACAGCAAATCGTGACATCGCTTCTTAGTACGCCATATAAATTCTATTCTGACAAGTAAGGCGTGACGTCATTTTTGTTTTGTGGGAAAGGGACAGAATTGACTCTAACAAAAACTTTAAACGCTCATATATCAGAACATTATTAACCGATTCAAATATTTTTTTCAATAAACACACTATATTTAATTAAATTCTTCATCAAAGCTATTGGTTTCAACGATATAAACAGCAGTCATCTACCCTATTCAATACAAATATTTTGTAAGTATAATTTGAAGCAATCCAGCTAAATAACATTTTTATTAAAAAGTCTAAAACTACTTAATTGATTAAATTACTTATATACATAATAGCCACCAACTTATAACAAATATATATACTTATTATATACAATACACGTACAATTAAAAGTATATTATAAAAATATATATATATATACTGCTACCAAAGGGAATAGTGTCCAAATCGTTGAGCATTTTGATTAACTAATTTTGCTCTCGACTGTACTCCTGGTAGCTTTAAACAATAAATGTTTTTTTTAAGTTTGAATATGGTTCCAGTTATCCAATAAAAATACAGAAAAAAATGATGTGTGCAAGTGGACCCATATCCAGCTGACCGAAGACTCAGCTTGCCTTATTGCCACGTTGAAATACAATAGGTACCTACTCAATCTTTGTGCAAGGTAAAGACCAATTTTATCTAATTATTCTGAAAAATTGCATAATGATCGTAAGATTGCCCTTACCTTCGGTAGAGATCTATAAACTAGTCACAGGATCCCAAACCGAGCTTGAGTTACCAGTGATGAAAAATATCGTGACAAACCATAATTATCACGATGATAGAGTACTTTATCTTCAAACAACTAATCTAGGTTTGCGCTTAACAGGTCGTACCAGCAGTAACACTTCAGTGCCAGGTGTGTTTACCATCTTTGTCTATGTAAATCAACAGCCAGCGAATTGTGGTCAAGCGCTTAGCCTGTCAATGAAAATATTTTTTACTATGACTTGTGGAAAAATAGTTTCTACTGATCACCTATAGCGGTTGCGTTGCGTAGCAAGTGAAGTAGATTTTGAAACCGATATTTTATAGTATAATATATAATATATAGTATAATATAATCCGCGTACGGAAAAAAATCGGCTAGCTCCCAAGTACTCGTATCTTCCATACTGGTGGGTTAATTACTATTTCCTCCCCATATTCACCACTTTAAATCAGAACTTTCCTTGCAACATTCCACCCCCCATTTTACCCACTTAAATCATCCCTGTCAAAAAATAATTAAAACAGCAATTTTTTTTAATTAACTATCGAAATACAAATTTTCATGACTAAAGGTTCAAAACAAAGTAGTTTCATACAAAAGTTTCTCCCCCTTTTTACCCCCTTAGAGATCGAATTTCGAAAAATCCTTTCTTAGTAAAAGACAAATACAAGACAAATACACGCTTCAGATTTCAAGTCTGTAGGACCAGCGGTTTAGGCTGTGCGTTGTCTGTCAGTCAGTCGTTAAGTCAAGACAGATTTCTTTATTAGATTTTATATGTACCGTGGCTGACTAAACATGAAAGTAAACAAGCTGATAAAATGATCACGTTAATATTCGCTTCTATAGGAGCGTTATTAATGAGTTATAAAAAGATGAATACAAACGAGATCTGAAATTGGTTGAAATATCGACGTGAAACGAAATTGTAGTAACTTCTTAACGAAAGCTTTTTCGTTAGAAACGGTCTCCATGGTAGTCCTCTAATTTTGCTCTCTATTTTGCAAATTGGATCAGGACCGTATTTACAAGCTGGACGGTGAGGGCTTCTATTGAGGCGAGTGATTTTAAGACGTTTTCGCAGTGATCCTACAAAAGGCAGTTTTAAATATGAGCAGAAAAAGGCAAGATGAACGCTCAAAGTAAAATCACATGCCAGTTTTTTTATTGTATTCATAGTTAAATCTGCCAAATTCGGGATAAATAATTTTGATTTTCTCAACAAGAAATTACATTACAATTTCACTTTTCTTAGAAATAAATTACTTACGTTACTAAAATTCTTCGAAAGACTTAATACACTATTATTTATTATTATTGTCTCTAGACTTTCATCGGTCTGGATACAGTCCTTTTGTTTTTTTTGTTTAGTAGGCTAAGTGGTCTTTGTAGTTTGTTGTAGTTAAGAAAGGCTTATGCCATTCGTCGTCAGCCATAAGACGTCCACTGCTGAACGAAGGCCTCCCAATAGAGGGGTATTGCCATAATCCCCACGCTTGGCAGGCGGCTTGGGGATCACAGAATGCTCACCACCGTTAACCAAAAGGACGCTGCTGCCCGTCCTCCGGTGGGTCTGGTTGCAGTTTAAAGACATACCCAGGTCACATGCCATTAAACCATTATGCCATATAACCACATACAACCTTATGCCATTAAAATATATATATTTATACATTATATAAAAATAGTAAAAAAATAAATTGTAGTAGTAGTGTGGTTAAATGTAATAGAGTAGTCTACATTTAATATATTGTGGTCTAGCAATAATTAGTAATACTAAGTTAGGTTCTTTTGGTATATTCATTTTGTAAAGCCTTCAGTTATTAAGTGTAAAATTAAGTTAATAAAATAATGTAAAAGTTGACAAAAGACACGGACACGCAGTTTGTAGAGATAAAAAAACATTTAACAAAAATAAAAATAAAGTGCTGAGGACGGGCGGTGACCGGTGGGTGACCGGTGGGTGACCGGTGGGTGACCGGTGGCGCATGCTGCTTTAAGGTAGTGGTGATACTACCATTGTATGATTTATGCAATACTCGGACCAAGTCTTTGTCCTGCTGTTTTAAAACAATGCCTCGGTATCGTATATTTTATAAAAAATAAACGTCATAAAATACACCACTAAACGATTTGGATGAATACACCACTATTCTGCATCAACGCACAATTCATTTAACTGTAAAGCTGATATCAAATGAAAACCTGAGAGATACGGAATATCAAGCGAGTTTCACAGATAAATTTCAAGTACTTTCTTTATTTCCTTTTAGCTCAATTCTTGATCGCTATGCAGTATGGACTTATTAATTTATCGGATAGATTTTTAGCACCATTTATACGTGCGAACTTATCCACATACTAATTAAAGTCAGTTTAGGTTTAAGGCCAAGATATTCCACGTTTCAAGCACATTTCTAATGCGATCGATCATTATTCTAAAGTTGTATCAGGTGGGGTCACATTTAGCGGAGCAAAAATATGGCGGTTACGCAGATTCGTGCTTCGATATTTGAAGTTTTTCTCAAATTACTCGAAAAGTATCGAAATTAATAGTTTTTCAACCAAAGAAAGTTCTCCAAAATACTATAATCTTTTAATGTATGATTTTTTATGTGACTATGTGCTGTAATTAGAACATAATATAACTATAAAAAGTTTAAAAATAGTCACTGCTTCGCTATTTTTTCTTTCGAGGAAAGTATAATAAATCGTGTTTTCAACCAAAGAAATAACTAAGACGGATGTTTGTCTGTACCATATATTTTTTGGTATTGAGTATAGCAATTTGACTAAATAACATTGATGTTTCGAGGGGCAACTTTGGAATATAGAACCCTTAAAATTAATTAAAATGTTTCTGCGGAAAAATAACAACATCGTAATCAGCCTATCGTATTCCATTGCTGAATGGCCTCGGCTAACCCGCGGCCTTCGACTTCCAACAACTTCCTGATGTCTTAGTTCTGCTGAGCACACCATCTGGTATCAGGGCTTCCTGAGCTCGTTTGCCGACTCGTGATATTCGCTCTAGAGCAAGTCTACCCCCTCGGTTCTGCGACAGATTTACCTGGCCACTGCCATACCATACTTAGCTTACTAATATTATGTAAAAATAATAACTATGTATTAATTTGATTGCCAACAGCTTCGGTGCTCTCAAGGCCAACCCGGTCTATTATAAAGAAGCACGTGCAGTTTCCGGATGAACAAAGCTGTATCGACGAAGACTCTGAAGCGCCAGCGCCATCAGTCGTAGAACCTGAAGAGAAGCAAGGTAAGAAAACTATATAACGCACCGCGCAAGCAGTACCCACAGTCAAAGTTTAATGGCAATGATGGATAAAACCCTTACTTAAATATTGAAGTAGGGACGATATTAGCTTATTGCTTTTACGATGGAAATAAGCAGCATTCGAAATAAATTTACCGCTGCAGTTGCATCTGATAGCACTCCATTGGCTCTAATAAATATATAAGCTCCAACTGAAATCCAATTGCAATTCTGAGTAGAACGTCGAGCTTTATAAAAAAGTTCATTAGAGAGCCAAGCTTGATCCGAGTCAGGACGAGCGGCACGGCTCATTGAATTTGTCTAGCATGAAATACCGTGCTATTCTTGTCTGATCTGGCTTTCTTCCACCCTAACAAGGATTTTATACAACAGGTGCTTATATAATTTCATCATCATCATCAGTCCACCTTAGTCCACTGCTGGACGAGGGCCTCTCCATGCAGGCAGTACAATGCAGGCCACGCGATCTTCTGCTTTTACACATATATTATGTTTTTTTTTTAACGTTCTAGTGACGAGCCTTGCGTGACGTTCGCCTGGTGGTACGCGTCACGCTTGCCCCTAACAGTAGTAGCAGTACCAGAATTGTGAACTTGCGAACACAATCCTTCGCCGCACTGCACTGCGCTCGTCACCCTGAAATAGTAGATGTTAAATCTCTTCATACCCAGTAACTTATCTGGTAACATTGCCCTTCAAACCGGAACACAGTAATCCTTGCACACTACTGCTTGGCGATTGAATAACTGGGAAAGGTGTGGCTGTTTTTACTTCCCCAGGCGGACTCTGCAGTAGAGTCCTACCACTACAAAACGAGTACGAGTAATGATGATGATGTTGTGTGATGTTTTTTTTATGTGTTGTGTACAAACAACATTCACAAAAAAGTAACTAGTAACTTATTTAACAAAGTTCGGCACCGCAATTATGTTCCATCTCGACTATACTGAAATTTGCATATTTTCCTTTCTAGCTTTCTATTATTAGAGAGTGTATTAAATTCACTCCAATGGTTTAAAAATGATCATTTTTCATAATTTATTGTCAATGGAAAAATCTCCGATCGGTGACAAAAAGCATCCAGCAATTGAAAATGATTTCAAAGCAATTAATATTGTTACTGCAAACGCAAAACGACACACTGTTTTTGAACAGATTTTTACATTAATTTGTTTCTTTGAAGAAACGGATAACGGTATCAAGACGCTAATTCAGCCTGATCACGGGATCCGTGGAAACAAACCCATTTTTATACTCGTGTTAAAGTTATTTATGTTTGCAATCTAAATCACGTGTAGCTTTAATTTCAGTTAAAATATCAGCCACGCGAGTACCGTTCTATGTTGCAAAATTTGTCATGTCGGGATAGCAGATTTACTTAGACGAATTTGAGAATATACCGATATAAATGTCAAATATAACGATCGTCAAGAGCGGTACTCGCGCTGTAGGTTTGTTTAACCAACAATAAGTTGTCTGATTTTTGTTTAGATGAAATGAGATGTAACAATGGCAGTGGTGAAATATAAAATAGCAGATGTTTCACATTCCCTCGCAACTATATTTATTTGTGTTTGCGCAACGGTTGTAACTTTACATGCTGTGAAACAAAGTTGTCCATCCCTATATTTGGCTGCGTCCGTATCGTAGAATACGTAAAAACTAGCCAGGACCATGAAAATAAGACACCGTTTCATGGTTGATATACCAAAAACTCGTACGAAACGGTTTGATTCCACTTTCTTTATTCGAACTGCTGAAAGGTGGAAAGCGCTGCCCGAGTGGGTTCTCCCAAATAATTAATTATAATCTGGGTGTCTTCAAGTCGCGAGTGTTTCGGTTTCTTCTAGGCAAGCGTGCTCTATTTTAGGCTGCATCTTCGTTTAACATGAGACGAGATGGCAGTCAAACGCATATAAATATTAAAATAAAAAGTGGCGAAATGATTTACTAAAAGTTTTACTATTGCAATGGGGATCCACGCTAGGTGGCCCATCGTCGATGCGGCCATAGTCAACTGTCAATACATTTTGTTGTTTTTTGTTTAATAAATGGTTTTACTTATATTAGACTCGGATTACCAAGGAGAATGTGCATATAATGTTTTTTACAGCAATCCTTTGCCTTGCTAATTAAAGCTCTGTCCAACATAAAATGTAAGCAACTATAGCTAACCTAAAAATCTATATTCAGGCCGTCAACAGCTTTTTCCTTGGACTAGATTATCGGCGACGCCCTCATCAAGAGTAGATATAAGCAACGATTATCGAGAAAACTTGATTTTGGAACCTCATTAATTTCAATAAGTTTGGGTAATCGCAATTTGTAGACGTTTATAATATTACGAGACAACATTTAGGCGCAAGAATTAATGCGAAGAATCGTTGTTGTAGATATTATAGTGACATGCTACGATGAATTGGCAGAACGGCGCGGCGTACCGTCTCTTTTTGTCATGCACTAATTAGATTGGCCATCTCTGTTTTTCTAGCAAATATATTATCCAACTTATACCTAAGTATTGAAGTATATGCCTTCTTGTTTTGACTTCATTAAGCTAATAACAATAGAGTCACATACGTGCAAAAAAAACCGCGCCGAAACGCCATACAGTGTGCCGACTTTTTGAACGACTTAACTACGATAAGACACAAGCGCTCAAGCACATAATGAACACTATACAAGCGACATAACGTCTAAATTCGAACAATTTTGTACTAAATAATGCACGTATAGGTATGTACAACGGATCTCGGTCGTTTTTTGAATGTTTTCACTTAGCGATTGTGACTCTTTTGATATTAGCTCAATGGTTGGCTTGTTAATTTTGAACGACGTGCTTAAAATGTGCCCTTGCATTCATTTTATATGCGTTCCTGGTAGGTATAATTACCAAACTCGGTGCATTTGAGTAACATGGCCGGTATTTGTTTATTTAAGGCGTGATCTACTTATCGTGGTTCTGTGTTTTTTCTTATTTTGAGCTAAGCTGAGGTGTATAATAACACTAGCCCGTCACTGACTCATTACGCTCAGGATTCTACCTTTCTCTAACATGTTAATTCAAGGAAACGCTACGAGAGCAAGGAATCAATTTTTAAACATTTTAGTTATTTTTTTAATAGCCGAGCTTCAAACATCGTACTACATTTTCCTTATCTTCCCACTTCTATACTTTTCCATAAACAACATTTAAGTTAAATACCCTTTAAAAAATAAACAACCGAATTCAATTTCGACTACCTGAATAACATCTTCATATTTGCCAGTTATTTTGATTTGTTATAGTAAATTTAATTTTAAAAACCAATCTACTGAACTGATTTCGATAAAATGTATATGGGACGACCTCACAAGTATCATCTATTACAGAAAAAAAAAACCATCGGAATCAATTTATGATTGGCGGAGTAATCTACGCGATTACTCCGCCAATTACAACAAAAGAAAAAAAACATAGGCACAGTCGAAATGATAACCTCATTTTTTGAAGTCGGTTCGAAAGACCAAAACACGAATATGTTGACTTACGGATTCGACGGATAATATTTAACAAACGCACACCTGATTATGGCAACACCCCTCTATTAAGGGGGAGGCCTTTGTCCAGCAGTGGACGTTTTATGGCTATGACGACCTGATAAAAAAATATGTATTTAAAAAGCATTATAATATTTCTTCAAACTTACAAAGATAATATAATACTTATACTAGTGCATACTTAGTAGATATCTATTATTTGTTATATCATTTTAGATAACAGAAAATAGGCAATAAATTTGAAGGGCAATGTTACCAGATAAATTACTGGGTATGAAGAGATTTAACATCTAATATCTCAGGGTGACGAGCGCAGTACATTGCGGCGCAGGATTGTGTTCGCAACTTCACAATTCTGGCACTGCTACTGTGACAGAATAAAAAAAATCTAATGCTCTAACAATCAAAGTCCTGACTTACTGACAACAGACGCACAGCCTAAATACAGACTTGTCATATAGACTTGAAATTTAGAGTGTCTTCACGTGTGTGTTGTCTTCATGCGTAGATGTGTACTAAAATGGGATATTTCGAAACTCAACGCCTAAGGCGGTATAAATGGGATGAGAGCTTTTGTATGAAAGTCGTTGTTATTGACCTTTTAGTTGTCCAAATGAATATTTGGATAATTCGTTTAATATAAAAATGGTGTTTTAAATAGTTTTTGACAGGAATGACTAAAGATGGTAAAATAGGGGATGAAACTTTGAATAAAATGTTCTTTGTTTTTCGAAATTATTGTGATGGAATTTGTAATTGACTCCTCCAAATGCCTACGTATTTGGATAGCCTTTTGAAACAAAACAATAATATTGTTGCCAGGGTTGATTTAAAGGGGTGAAAATGGGCAGGAAAAATGTTTATTGAATAAACCAGCGGTATTGAAGATATTAGGAAGCGGGCGAATTACGCGAGCGGAGTCGCGGGGCGACCTCTAGTCGTAATATTTATGTTTACCCAGTCATCCTTCATCAACCAGGACCAATCTATCAACAAATCATTGATCAACTTATTAGAATCAGTTGAGGTATTGGGAACATACAGACATACATGTTAAACATACGTTATTATGCCGACAGATCTCGAGAGTTTCGATTACTCATTCATTTATATAATCATTCATTCATTCGTTAATTATATATTTTTTTTAAATATTTTTACTTTTTCTTCTTTCTTTTATCTTTTTCATGCAACCCAATTGATTTAGCGTAGTATGTTAAGACAGATTGTAAATTTAAGTAATAAAGACAATTTAAACCATAACCTTTTATATTTGCCGTCGTAGTAAAAAAAGTCGGCCTGGTACACCTATATAGGTTCCCTACTGGTAGGCATTACCGTCTTTAAAAGGGCACACGGGGCCCGTGCCCGGGGCCCCCATCCTCAGGGGGGCCCGAAGGACCAACAATTTCTATCACATTAATTCTCAAAACATTTTTGCCGGGCACAGTAACAGTGAGCGCCCGGGTCGAAATTAAAAGTTACTTTTGTCTTAAAATGTAAGTCAACATTATTTCGATTTTATTTTAACACATGAGAATAAAATCGTGTCAAACTGCCTTTTTTCTTTTAGAAGTAGGTGCTTATATAATTACACAGTGTGTAGTTAATTAGTACAGTGTGGGGGTCTAAGGGGGAGGCCTACGTTCAGCAGTGGACGTCTCCGGGCTGATGATGATGATGATGACTTATATAATTTCCATAACATTTGACTTGATTTTGATTTATTTGGCTTAGTAAGGATCAATTTAAGACTAAAAATATTAGTAAGTATTATTCGATTTCTTTACTTTCAAAAAGAGCCCCAAATAATTGTGTGCCCAAGGGCCCCAGCATAGTTTAAGACGGCCTTGCCTAAATAAGTCCTGTAAAGTTGTGAGTTTGGCAGAGTGGGTTTCTATTATTGTAAGTGTTTCTAACGGGAGTTGTTCTATACCGACGGATATCATTTCACTCAACTAACAAGACAGGCGAGCTCGATCGTGTAAACGAATATGACAAAGTAAGTAACAGATAGCGTGATAGATTTACGAGTTTCGGCACAGAAAAATGTTTCAGCTCGATAGCTGCCAAAGGAGTGAGATTATATTCTGCTCACGATCCGTATTGTTTATTTATTTATTTATTTATTAAGGAACAGCAAACAGTTGTATTATAAATTTTATAATAATTATTTTAAATTATTAATTAATTTATTAATTATTAATAATCAATTAATGTCAAATAATTATTATAACAACACACAGGAAACAAGTTTCCAGAAAAGGGGCTTCCAGTTCCAGAAGGGTATTGCTGATACTTCGAGCCAACAGCAAGATACTACGCATATCTTTAGTTATCAGAACGACATCAAAGTTAAATAATTAATTAATTAATTTAAAATAATTATTATAAAATTTATAATACAACTGTTTGCTGTTCCTTAATAAATAATAATTAATTATTTTAAATTTTATTGTTATACGAATCACGAATTCTTATAAAAATTATCTATTTTAACAGTATAAAAAAATATATATATTTATTCGTCGTAAAGGACGCGGTTGGTTAACCTTTTAACTTTGATGTCGTTCCGATAACTAAAATGGCATATGTATAATATCTTGCTGTTGGCTCGTAGAATCACCAATACCCTTCTGGAACTGGAAGCCCATTTTCTGGAAATTTGTTTCCTGTGTTTTCTTATACGGAATTTACCCCATTTCTTACGTGTTATGTTCGCAATGTCTTTTACGTAAAAGGACTATACTGGGTCAACATTTTTACCCTCAGGAAAAAAAATTGGGTGTAGTGTACTCATCATTATAGACAACTTTTAGTTAGGGGCTAATTATGAAATCGGTAGAAAAATTACAGTTTTTCCATACATTTTGTCCAAGGTCAGTAAACTTTTACTATGGAAGAGCAGATTATTTTTTCACGATTTCAAGGTTGGCCTCTCACTAAAATTTGTTCATAATGATGAGTACACTACACTCTCATTTTTTCCTGAAGGTAAAAAAGTTCACTCAGTATAATTCTAAGTGGCAAACAGACTTTCGTGGACTCGCTTCCGCTGGCCTCGGCTACGCCGTGATCCACATTTTCACCTTTGTCCACGAATCTGTATGGTAGGACTCTATTGCAGAGTCCGCCTGTGGAAGTACTACACTTTTGTCAGTTATTCAATCGCCAAGCAGTAGTGTGCAAGCATTACTGAGAAATACTAGAGAAATTACTAGACATAAAGAGATTTCGCACATCTAATAATTATTATGTACAGTAAGGACTTGACGTGTAATTTTTATTATTATAAAAAAATGTCTATGTCTAATATCTCAGGTTGACGAGCGCAGTGCATTGTATTCGCAAGTTCATAATTCTGGCACTGCTACTGTTATGAGCAGGCGTGACGCTAACCACTAGGTGATCGTCTTACTCGGATCGTCACGCAATTCAATAAAAAAAAAAGTCTCTTGTCTGCTATTGAAATCATAATAATTTTCCTTACCTACTCCTCTCATCTTGCATTTATTTTACATTCGCTGAAACTTTACTTACCCATTACACTCTTTCGTGGTAGGGTGACAGAATTAATAATGTGTTATGAGTAAATAAAGAATAATAAAGGACATAGGCCTTCCATCGAAGGGCGACTGAGCTATTAGTATGTACCACGTTGACCCAATAGGGTATTTGAATACTATTGGGAAATTGTTTTAAATAATTTCTTACTATATTTAATGCTCACCACATCAATATTTCCTTGAGATCTGTCGTATTTTCGGAAAAAAACAATGTGAAAGATTGAATGAGAAAAAAACGCACCATAACGCGATTTGAATCACGTGACATATCTGACGTCACACCAAAGTAAACAACAAGCGAAAGAAAGCGATCAAGGCATAGATCTAGTAAAAAAAGAAATATCTGTGGTAACTCACTTGAAAATAGCTTTATTTCACTGTAATCAAGATGAAAATGCACGTTAGATCTCGATGTTTACTTCGGTGTGACGTCACAAAAGTTGCCACCAATCACAGTGTTTCGCATCACGTGACCAAACTTCAAAATAAATACATTTTATGTTCGTTTTTTTTTTGCAGAAAATAAACTTATTTTAGTCTAAAAATAAATAGATATGCTTTTTTACGCTGCAATTTATTAGGATTATATCAATTTGTAGCATATTTTCAATAGAGTCAAATAGCCTATTGTATTTACATTTATACCTACTTTTGAATTTCCTCTCCGGACATAATGCAGGATTATTCACGACATTCGCCTTTTATTTTTCCTTTTCCAGTAAAATTTATTCCACCTCCGCTTTTTACTTTTCTTCCAGATTGCTTTGTTGTAATGTTAGAATTTGATAAACCTTTGAAACGACACAAATTTGGTAAATTTTTTACAGTTGCCGATGCTAAAATCAGTAATTTTACTTCACGACCATCTTCAGTTTCGTTCTACTGAGCTTCTTAATGATCAAAATGATATATCGATAATATCAAAAAATCTAATCAAATCATACAATTTTATTGACTAAACTTAAATTGACAAAACTTAATAATGAAAACACTTTTTGCATTCCTCTGAAAAATCTTGAAAGCCATCTTCAAATGTATATTATTGTACAGGAATCAAGGCGTAGTAACCTGGCTACACACACTCACTCATCAGCCAGAAGATGTCCACTGCTGGACGAAGGCCTCCCCCTTAATAGGGAGGGGTTGCCATAATCCCCACGCTTGGCAGGCGGCTTGCGGATCGCAAAGTGTTACCACCGTTAACTAAGAGGACGCTGCTGCCCGTCCGTGGTAACCTGCTTGCTTACAATAAATTATACATCGCTTTAAATGCGTCGCTTCTTACAATATTGGGATGAAAGAAATCGGGTACGAGACCAGATAAAAAACATATTTATTTAACCGATAGCGAGGTACACAGCACGCTAGTAAAGAAGCGGACGAAAGCCAGTTACTTCAAAATATAACGTTACTAAAACATGGTAGATATGAATAAAGTTCAGTAGCAGTTCACCGATAAATACATGACCCAAAATGTTTTTAAAGTAACCCGATTTTTTACTCCGATTTTGATATGATTTATGTAGTGACCGTTAAAATACTACTTCAGTTTGTAAAGCAAAAGGGTTGGAACAAGGAGATTATTCATATCAGCGCCACGTAAGCCGTGTATCGCTTGTGTACTTACACACCCCGTCTTTTCGTGTTCATAATTTTTCTCCATCCTAAGGGTATCCAGGTTGCCTGGAAGAGATCGCTTTTAGCGATAAGGCCACCATTTGTGCACTAGTATTTAATTTTCATCACACTTGCTCGTAAAGTGGATCTTATGACATCGGTTTTAGGCTCATAATCCAAGCTATTACGCACGCGTGCTTTTTACTTTTCATTACGGCACTAGTGCTATAATAGGTATAACCCGGTAAAGTCACGTTTGTACGTGTCTGCAATTAGACGTATGTGTATACGAAGCACTCTAAATATAGCCGGGTAATACTTACAGTTTTTTTTGTAATACCAACTAAGAGTTCTTATGCCGCTGAAGTAAATGTCAACCTGCGCGCGCATTGCTGGTTTCCACCATTTTCCGCAAATGTTTGTTGACGTTATCGCTGTGTGGTTGAATATTATCAAAAAAAAGTTTGTTTTTTCCTCGCAAGTGTGATGAAAACAGTCGTATGAAACTCTTGTGCTATGTTAGTCATTACACTAGAGGCGGTATTATGCGCGCGAGCCGCAGGCGAGCGCGATAAGGAAGCCGAGAGTATAGCCGAGATAGCACAATTGTATCATAATGTACTATAATTTAATCCTTTGTGTGTATGTTTCTTTGGTGTGAGCAATAAAGAGTTAATCTATCTATTATTACTTATAAAAGTATATAAGTATTCTATCAGCTATCAGGTCCCCATAATCTCTGGTTTCTGTTTTTTTGGCTTTGCTTAGTATGGGGCTAGATGGCGCTGTGTAAAATGTCCCCCAATATTTATTTATTTATTTGACTATCGGTGAACCTTTCCTGCTGGCTCTATTGTTTCTAATACTCTACTGACCCAACGAGAGTGGTAAATTCTCTAGCTGTAATATAACTACGAAAATACATGAAGGTTGTATCTAGTACAAAATTCATGAAAAAGGTGTCCTGGGTTTCCCTACTCAAAGGAGATGTTTCAAGCACTTCGGGGAAAAGGCCACGTCGAACTACGACGTTGTCGAACTAGAAAATCTTTTATAACATCAAGAAACGTTTACACCTTCTATTTTCAGTAAGATAACTTCAATATAATAAAATACTAGCTAAACCCCGCGGTTTCACCCGCTTATTTTTGACCATAATTAATGTGATTTTTAACCGACTTCAAAAAAGAACGAGATTCTCAATGCGGTTGTAGGTGTGTTTTTTTTAAATGTTTGTTTTCTTATAACTTCGTCTTTTATAAACCGATTTGGAAAATTATACATATCAAATTAATTAATAACCGTTTCATGAATAGTTCGTTTCTGACTCGAGGAATACTTATATTGTATTAATATGTTGTCTGTTTAATTACATATGTCAACCTCGAACATACCACATGGTACATGGTGTGTGTATCACATTATTATTATAAATGCGAAAGTTCGGCGAAATGTTTGTTACCACTTCACGCCAAACCGGCTGAAAGGTTTTTAACTGGTCATTAGTGACCACGTATCAGCACCGTATGTGATAATAGGCAAGGCTAATTGATTATACACCTTGGGTTTCAGACACAGAAAAGCGAAATCCCTACTTCTTAGTAGAACGGCTGTCAAAACAATGTTCTAAAGCAATTGTTTGGAAAACCGCTGTCGCCACTTTCACACTTATTTGCATAGAAACTACGAAGGAAAAATGACAATAATTGGTCGCGCATTTGTAGTAAACGCTTGAAATACCAATTTGCACCAGATTAAAGTTGATCTAATTACGATACAATGTGGTTTGGTTTCCTACGCGTCTATTTAAATTGTCTTTTTGAGTATTTTCAGTTTAAAAACATGTATAATGGTAGATTTTTTTTGACTGCCTTATAGCTCAGTTGGTAGCATGTCTGCCTTCAGGGCTGTAGGGCGTGGTTTCGATCCCCACCCAGGGCAAACATTTATGTGACGAACATAGTTGTTTGTTCTGTGTCTGGGTGTAGTATGTATTATAAGTATGAATTTACGATAAAAAATGTATTTAAGTATTCTATCAGCTATCTGGTTTCCATAATACAAGCTTTGCTTAGTATGGGGCTAGATGGCGCTGTGTGTAATAAATGTCCCCCCCATATAAAAAAAAATATATATATAAAAAAAAAAAAATTATCGTATTTGCACTTAATTCCGGCTAGCGCGACCCGTCACATTTCCGTTCTATTTACTTCTCTCTTCAGTGGTTTCAGACTATGTGGGATCTTGAGCAAAGATGTTATCCAATTTTCCAAAAAAAGACCCTTCCGAACGCGGATGTCGTGATTTATGAACTTAGTCTTGTTCGTCCCTTGTTCATCGTAAAACATACTTTCAGGAATGACTCATGGAGTTCTTTGAGCATACTCTAGAGGTCAGTCAGGTTCTCAGCTAAGCTGGTATTCTGCAAAACGGAGACGTGTTATGCGTGTGTGATTGATATTTTATCATCTTTGATCCCATTCAAGAATGCTTTCGAAGTCTAGAAGACTTCGTAAAGAGCTTGGGGTTTAGCGGATTGATCATATTTTTCTATATAGCTTTCCATTCTTAGAACCTTATAAGAAGATAGACCATGTAAGATGTTGGTCTTCAAACCATAACCTAACATCCTTTTTCCCTCCCCCATTTTATCACCATTTAGGATGTGAATATCTCTAAGTACGAACTTACATTACAAGAGGAAATTTGTCTAAATTTCACATCATTGGCTTCAGTAGTGTGCAAAGTGTGCAGTATCGTTGACTTGCTAGTCTTTTAAAGTTTTGCGCCATATAACACTTATTTATAAATAGTTTATTGATATATAGCAGTAAATCCTTTGTAATAACACAATACACATGCTCATTATTTGTACTTGAAAAGAAAACTTAAGAATGAACAACTTAAATACAAAATTTCATACCCCGTTTCACCCACTTTTAAGGCTTAAAATCCAAAAAAAACAACTATAAACGTTGCGTTAGTTTCCAACCTTAAGCCTAAATAATGAATAAGTATTATGATTTTTACTTTGAGAATGAGGGAGATTCCATACACAATTTCATCCCTTTTTTCACCTCTTCGAGGGTGGAATTATCAAAAACTCTGAGTCACTTATAAACTAATTTTAAATCGTCATTCTAAACACAAAATTTGAAGTTCCTAACTTCGAAACTGACGGACTTTCATATAAACTTTCATCCCCTATTTTACCCTAGTAGTCGAAAGTGAGACTTAATAAAGTTAAAAAACAAGGGGTTTACAATAAAATCGTCATGTTTGGGAAACTACCTCGAGCCATAACTAAACTACATGCGGATGACTTCAAGAGAACACTAAAAGTATTCTTTGAGTCAAATCCATTTTATTCGACTAGTGAATTTATGAATATGAGACTGACTGAATCTTCATTCTTGTATGAGACTAAATAATAATAAGACATTGTTATGACAATTTATGATTTACTATGACAATTTAATTTTATATGTATTGACAATTTATTTATCTAACAATATTATTCAGTTGACATTATAACTATTTTAATCTTGTCGTACTACTTGTTTACTATGTTTTATTTTTAAATTGAAATAATTACATATTTGTTTGTTTTAATTTTATGTGGAATTGTAATTTGACTTGCCTAGTGTAACATTTGTAGTTATAAGGCCAATAAAAATATTCTATTCTATTCTATTCTACCCTCTTAGGGGTGAAATTTCCAAAAATCATTTCTTAGTGGATACCTACACTTCACAAAGAACACACCCTCCAAATTTAATGTCTCTAGGACCAGCGGTTTAGGCTTTGCGTTGATATCTCAGTCAGGACTTTTAATTTTATATATGTATATAGATGATGCGTCGGACTCCGGACAAGGAATACCGTTTCCCTGAGCCGACCTCTTCCAGTGGAGGTATAGCTGTACCAGAAAGACTAGAAATTAAATAAAATGGAACTACAAAATATTATTCAGTGTTGCCAAGTTATACTTACGTTATTTTGAAGAGTTTGAAGAGTAGCGCCCCCATTTTTAACTACTCATTTTGGTACAGCTATAAAAGTGCAACAAAAGGGAAAATGTCAAAAAAAAGTCTCTATTTTTCTTTGAATAGTCACGAAAAGTCATTATTTATAGACGCGGTCAAACTTTGTTTTGAGTAGGACTTGAGGAAGGTACGGCCCAGTTTTACACAATTCATAAATAACAAAGATGTCCACGTTTTCTTTACTACGTGGTGTTCGTGGTTGGCTTACTAATACATTAATCTTTCTTGTTTTTCCAAACCTACTATAAAAAAGTATCATCATCATTATCAGCCTGGAGACGTTCACTGCTGAACGAAGGCATCCCCCTTAGACCACGACCACCTGCCATTTGCTTCCACCGGTTGACTTTTACAATGTTGTCAGTCCACCTAGTGGGAGGCCTACAGTGCATCTTCCGGTTCGTGGTCACCACTCAAGAACCTTTATTCCCCGTCGGTTATCAGTTCTTAGAGCTATGTGGCCTGCCCATTGCCACTTCAACTTGCAAGCCGTGCGAGCTATGTCGGTGACTTTGGATCTTTGCCGAATATCTTCGTTCCGGATTGTATAAAGTAACTCCAAGCATAGCTATCTCCGTTGCCCATTGCGTGTCTCTGAGTTAGTCTAAAAGGCCAGCAGTTAAAGACCACGTTTCAGTTCCATATCCATATGTCATCACTGGAACACACACTGGTTGAAGACCCTTACCATCCCTGTCTTTCAAAATATAGTATACAAAAATTATAATAGTAAACGCTATATCCATAGTTAATTCATGCAGGTTGAATGAATAATGTCTTTATATAGCCTTTGAATACATGCATGAGCCTTTAATATCGCGCTTCTGGGCGTAGAACAAAGGGTACTTTATGTATACGGCAAGTGTAGATCTACGATACTAATCCTTTTTTTTCCTCCGAAACTCCAATAAACCGTATTTAAATTTTTCAGAACTCCTACCGAGCCATCTAGGCTTGATTCACATTCTATTCGGTAATACGAACTACTTACTACTAATCTCTGGGCATGAAGAGATTTAACATCTAATTTCTCACTGTGCACTGTGTGACGAGCGCAGTGCAGTGCGGCGCAGGATTTTGTTCGCAAGGTCACAATTCTAGCACTGCTACTGTTAGTGGCAGACGTGATGATTAATAGGTACCACCAAGCGAAATTCTTGCTCGTCTCGTCATACCTTTTTTTTTTTTTTTAAACAACCTACTTTAATTTGTATTACCTGGATGACATCTTTTTCCAGTTGTAATGATTTAAAAACCAAACTACTGAACTGATTTCGATAATATTTATATGGGACCACCTCTGACCTACAAAATAAAAAAGAATCATCAAAATAAATTCATAATTGGCGGAATAATCGCGTAACATACATAAAAAAGTACATTCGAATTGAGAACCTCATTTTTTGAAGTCGGTGGTAAATAGGATCCTGGTGACAATGACAGTAATTAGCACACATCATAGATGTCCATAGTGCGGTCTACTTATATAGTATTAGATTTTAGGTAAATTAGGGGGTAATTATTACTTTTTTTTTGTTTAGGGTTGAATGGTTGGTTTTTTCCGCGATCAATGAGTTCAAACGAATTATTTTATTACTTTTATTTATGAGTTCAAAAAAGGAGGAACTCAATTCGACTAGGTTTTTTTTAAATTTTTTTTATGTATGTTACGCGATTACGCTTTTTTGTTTGGTAGGTGGTTCCAAATACATTTTATCGAAATCGGTTCACTAGTTCAGAAAATATGAAGATGTCATCCAGGTATTCGAAGTTGGCCTCGGTTGTATTTTTTTTAAAGCGTATTATCAAATAATCTATTTGTTATGTTGATCATCAATAAGCTTATTATTCTTCAAACATTTGGCCCCTAACACAGTTACCTAATTTTAGCAAATGGATTACAGGCCCACGTTGATATCGAAGTGGTACTCTAATTTTAAATGTTGTTGAATAATTCGGTCTTAATACAAACAGATAATCGTTTTATGAATAAAAAATTTAGTTAGCTACTTTTAGTTCGACGCTTAGTCGACGTTGGTATATTAATATAGGTTAAACTGAAACACAATAACCTAGTAGCCAGTGTTACACATAAGGAACACATACTCTTTAAATATGAAAGCTATCTCAAAAAACACAGCTTCGACAATTGATTAGTAAGTTTCTTTTGCTAAAGTTATAGGCAGTAATTTATCTTTGCGACGACACTATCTCATCTTGTGTACGTCAAGTGAGATACAAAGTTTCTGTTTCCACTTTCGCCGATTTGTTCCATTTCGTTTCTTTCCCTACTTATTTGGTCTCTTTTCCCCCATCAATAACTAAAGATTCTGAATGTAGCCTGTCACAAACGAGGTCAATTTGTAAGTAAGAAGAAATGTTTGTAACGAACTAATATAATAATTACAATGTTATCGAAGGTAAGAAATATTCATGCCCTACTTGGACAATTAGTTCCCATTTCGTACAATACCCAATTAAACCAAGGGATAGTAAATACTCAAGTCGTACAAGGATTTATTTTGAATTATTGCATATATTTTAATATGAGTTTTGGAGACGTTGTCTCTATCATCTTCAAACTAAGTAAGTAGTTTAGTTGCTGTGAGGTCTCTCCTGCAATCAAATCTATTATTTCAGTTTGTGTTTTAAAATACGACTAAATTATAACAAAAACATAACAAATAGAAATAAAAAATAATCATTTCAGGTACCTAATCAATACTGCTTCACTAACGAATTACTGCACACTATTATATACACATACACAAACACATATTACTACATATATACATTATATATTGTATACATACCTATCTAACAACATTACTCGTCTAAACAAAAATATTTTTTTTTATCCTTCTTTGGAATCCTGAATTCCGATGTCCTTCATTAGCAGACTATGAATTGCTTAACATCAAACAGGATTAGGTCAAACGCAAACCTATTCTGAATAACATATACAATGTGTATCAAAAAGGTTCAACAATACTGAAGGACAGACATACGTCTGTACTCATCATTATGAACAACTTTTAGACCAACTTAGCCAACTGTTGAAATCGCGAAAAATTTTCTTTTGTTTTATACGTTTTGTCCAAGGTCAATGAACTTTTTTATGGAACAGACGTTAAATTTTCGAGATTTCATGGTTGGCCCCATAGTAAAAGTTGTTCATAATGATGAGTACATACATACCCTTCAGTTTTGTTGAACATACACATTGTATAATATGGTAAATATTTTCAAAAAATCGAGGAAACAACCCAAATTCTAGAGTGCAGTTTTTAAATAAGTTCTAGTTCTAGCTATATATGATGTGTAAAAGATACGATGACTGAGAAAAATTTTGCCTATATGATTGGGATACATCTCTGTCAACGGATACATCTCTATAAAGATGGTCACTATTTCGGACCCTTCAGTAAGTACTATTAGTCGTATCTCATGTGAAGAATACGTGTTCGAGCGTCGTTTGTGACAAAAATCACAACTGTTGTGCAATGAGGCTTTTTGAAAGAATCGACTCCCTCTTTATTTATGAAATTCTGAATAATATAATAGCACTTATGGCACTTTTACTATAATAGGTATAACCCGGTAAAGTCAAGTTTGTACGTGACTGCAATTAGACGTATGTATACGAAGCACTCTTAATATAGCCGGGTAATACTTACAGTTTTTTTGTAATACCAACAAAGAGTTCTTATGCCGCTGAAGTAAATGTCAACCTGCGCGCGCATTGCTGGTTTGGGCGCCATTTTCCGCAAATATTTGTTGACGTTTTCTCTGTGTGGTTGATTATTATCAAAAAAAGTTTGTTTTTTCCTCGCAAGTGTGATGAAAACAGTCGTATGAAACTCTTGTGTTATGTTTCAATACACTCTCGGCTTCCTTATCGCATAATACCGCCTCTAGTGTAATGACCAACATAGCACACTCGTATCATAATGTACTATATCGTGTTCAAGAGAGTATAATGTACTGAAGGCAAGTGAGACAAGTCGTATAACACCTACTATAACATTTCTCTTTAGAAATCAAAGGCAACGGCACAGCATGCCTGGATCACCAGAATAGGGTATTTGACTACTATTGGGAAATTGTTTTAAATAATTACTTACTATATTTAGTGCACCACACATCAATATTTCCTTGAGATCTGTCGTATTTTCGGTAAAAATCGATGTGAAAGTTTAAATGAGAAAAAAACGCGCCATAACGCGATTTGGATCACGTGACATATCCTGACGTCACACCAAAGTAAACAACAAGCTAAAGAAAGCGATCAAGGCATAGATCTAGTAAAAGAAGGGGTTTATGTAAGAAATATATGTGGTAACGCACTTGAAAATTGCTTTATTTCACTGTAATCGTGATGAAAATGCACGTTAGATCTCGTTGGTTACTTCGGCATGACGTCACAAAAGTTGCCACAATCACAGTGTTTTGCATCATTACCCAAATTTTAAAATAAAAAAATTTTGCTTTTTTATTCTTTTTTGCAGAAAATAAACTTATTTTAATAGATATATTTTTTCACGCTGCAATTTATAAGGATTATATCAATTTGTAGCAATTTTTTCAATAGAGTCAAATAGCATTGTGGCTAGCCTAGTGTTACATCAGTAATCAGGCGTTAGCATTATGTTTAGCATTAACATAATGAATGCGTCCGTAAAAAAAGGCAAAACAACTGTTAATTTATTTGAGTACACCACCATGATGCACGTCATTGCACAACACATCGTCATCATCATCATCAGCCCGGAGACGTCCACTGCTGAACGAAGGCCTTCCCCTTAGACCACCACACTAAACGACAACCTGCCATTTGCATCCACCGGTTGCCCGCGACTTTCACAATGTCGTCGGTCCACCTAGTGGGAGGCCTTCCTACGCTGCTTCTTCCTGTATAGTCGCTACTCAAGAACCTTTCATCCCCATCGGTTATCAGTTCTTCTAGCGATGTGGCCTACCCATTTGCCACTTCAACTTACAAACCCTGCGAGCTATGTCAGTTTTTTTTTTGTTTTTTTTTTGGCGAATATCTTCGTTCCGGATTTTATCGCGCAAAGTAACTCCGAGCATAGCCCTCTCCATTGCCCGTTGCGTGAATCTGAGTTTCTCTAAAGGCCAGCAGTTAAAAACCACGTTTCAGTTCCATATGTCATCACTGGCAACACACAATGGTTGGAGAACCTTGTCTTCAGGCACTGTGGGATTTTGGACGAGAAGATATTACGCAATTTCCCGAACGCTGCCCATCCAGATTCTTCGGGCGACCTCTTTGTCGAAATTAGACCTACCTAACTGAACAGTCTGTCCAAGGTATCATACTCGTATCGTTCCTAACGGCTAACGTACGGGCACAACATGGACATTGGACATGATTTGACATTGCAACACAAACGGAGTTAATTACTAAGCTAAACATCACCACAATTATAGGTGTTGATATACCAGATGAATTTAATATAGCTAGTCAAAGTAAGATTTCTATTTCATTAGGTTACAATTTAACATGTCAATGATTTAGCTGATAGGATGTCTTGATGAACTAAATTGCAATGTAACAGGCCAATAATTAGCCTGTAATCGATAGGTATGTCGTTCTCTGATCAATTAATCATGATAGCTAATTAAAGTTTGGAAGCCTAAGTTTAATTAACTATCCCTCCTAAATTACCTAATCTAGGAAGATATTTAATATTGAAGTGATCATTAATTTAATTTATCTATAAATAATAGGGTTAGTATTAGTATGGCTAGATCGCAAAATGACTTCATCTCACTTAGGCCGCATCTCAGATCATCTGATACTTGTACTTTTTGTGATGTTGACTAGCAGCGATGTGGTCATTTGCGAATTGGATATTTTGAGATATGGCCTAAGTGAGATGAAGTCATTTTGCGATCTAGCCAAAATAATACTAACCCAAATAATATACTCATCACATATATTATTACCACCTGTGGATTAACTGTTTGGCAATAATAGTCTACGATCATAATTTGCTTGATACGTCACGTTAGACTTCATGTTTTTTCATTGATGACTTGACTCATAGCTCAGTGGGTAGCATGTCTGCCTTCAGAGCTGTAGGGCGTGGGTTCGATCCCCACCCAGGACAATAATTTTTGTGACGTACATCGATGTTTGTTCTGTGTCTGGGTGTAGTATGTATTATAAAAATATATTTACGAAAAAAATAATTGTATATAAGTATTCTATCAGCTATCTGGTTTCCATAATACAAGCTTTGCTTAGTATGGGGCTAGATGGCGCTGTGTGTAATAAAAAAATTACAAAAAAATGTCCCCCCAATCGCATAACATTCATCTATACTTCCCTCGGAGGAACTAGCTCTCGGCTGGGTATATAATCAAAGATACTTCCATACTAACGTACTTCACGTTTTTATCGTCGGACTGCGTCTTCGCTCCTTCGTCGGTGTAAGTTTGTCATTGTCAGTCTGTTGGGTGGTGTGTGTAAATGTATACAAGATATAGTTCTAATCAGTTAGCATCCTTTTAAGGGCATATTCTGTACATCAAAATACACAACTTTTACTATGGGGCCAACATTGAAATCGCGAAAAAATTATCAGCTGTTCCATACAAAAAGTTCATCGACCTTGAGCAAAATGTATGGATCGATATACGATACGAACCCTGTATAAGTACTCTATCTAGCTATCTAGTTTCCATAATACAAACTTTGCTTATTATGGAGCTAGATGATTCTGTGTGAAATGACACCGTTTTTTTTGTTTCCCTTAAATGCTACTCTGAACATGCTGGAAGGGTTTTCCGAGTAGCAAATCTCTTCATCATCATCATCAGCCCGGAGACGTCCACTGCTGAACGAAGGCCTCCCCCTTAGACCGCCACACTGTACGACAACCTGCCATTTGCATCCACCGGTTGCCCGCGACTTTTACAATGTCGTCGGTCCACCTAGTGGGAGGTCTTCCTACGCTGCGTCTTCCGGTTTCAGCAAATCAAAGCAAATCTCTTATGGTATTTGAATATATGCTGTTGCTTGACAGAGGGCGGTGTGATCAGCTCGCTGTGGATGGACCTGGAGACGGAGGTGCCGCCGCCGGATCGCTGACGGCGGCGCAGCGAGCAGTACTACCGGCCAGTGTCGCGCGCGCGCCTTCAGCTGCGCAAGATGTCGCACGCCGGAGTGCCGCTTGCTACCGTCGAGGACACCGAGCCCAAGGAAGCTTCCCTTTAAACTAAAACAAGACAAAGACACATTGGTAAAACACTCGACGATACGATACGTTTTGTTATTTGTTATATTGTTTATATTTCAACTAAAACAAAAAAAAAATAAAAAAAATGTGTAACATTTCACACAGTTCTATATGCAGCCAGAAACTGAGCAAAGCTTGCACTATATCTAGTTTAATGCAGTTACTGATCGAACTAAGTTCCTCGTAATTGTTTACTATTCTTAACTTTCATATTTCACATAATATATGATGGCGTTCCTGGCAAGTGAATGATAGAATGTGAATCGTCTCAAAGGCTTTAATTTAGTAGCTATGGCTAAAATACGATGCGTGCAGCGAACATAATTACGACAGGCTCGCGGATATGAGAATATTACAAATGATTGGTTTCACTGAATTTTCATCATGATTATCAGCAGCCCACTTTTGTCGAATGCTGAAATTGCCTCTCATGCATGCTACTCAGATTAATCTTAGACAATAGACAATACTTTGTCTTGTGTTTCACTCCCTTATTTAATTATTTCGTAATTCGGGGTAAAGATATAAGAATTCAAGAGATAGAACTTTAAATATTCCGTAAGGTTCTGTAGGAAAAGTTTTTACTCGTTTTCCTCAAAGCTGCGCGCAATTCACTTTAGATTCTTTGATCTAATTAGTAAAGAAGGTAGTCACCTGACATCCTGACAAATGGATCTAATGCGATTTCATTAAGGCCGAACAATCTTCCTACGAAGGGAGATTGCACCTTGGCAGCAAATACGCTTCGTATCCTTCCAATGCCGTTAAAGTTCGGCAATTACAAAGCCGAATGTCAACAGAATGGAGCAAAGCGATGCCGGAAACCCCGGATGCAGGAAACGAACATTCGTGAACTCGAACACGCGGCGTATCCGATCCGATTCACATCAAACATTAGATATATTTCCAAGTCGAGAATAAAGACATGATAAGGCATTTACAATTATAATTTTCCTTTTGTTGATTGCTCGGACAAAATACAGTGAAACAAAATGCTAAAACTGTTATTTTATTGAACAATGTAGACATGACTGCAGTGCAGACTGCATCGGCTTTTAATATCTTTCAGGCCCCCTAACACGCGCCGAGGACTAATTGGTCTTTCCCCGCGCGGGAAAGTGATAAAGCTAGAATATGGATACGTCTGTCTGGTTTTCGCGGGGAAAAAAGAGTGGATAGATCTTTATCACAGCTCGCGTGCTAGGCGGGCTGCATGGCTTAGTCCTATCCTACTCTCAAAGGGTGATTGCGCTACGAGTATATTCCCCGTGTTTCCTAAACATTACAATTTGTACCAGGTACAGTCAGGGGTATGTTCTAAAACTACACCCAGAACCACCGGAGGATGGGCAGCAGCGTCTTCTTGGCTAACGGTGGTGAGCATTCTGAGATCCCCAAGCCGCCTGCTTAAAATGAGGATTATGGCAACTCCTCTCTATTAAAGGGGAGGCCTTCGTCCAGCAGTGGACGTCTTCTGGCTGATGATGATGATGACAGTCAGGGGTCAGGGATGCTCAAGAAATTAGTGCCCCAACGTGAATACCCTAGTTATTTGACAAAAAACAATTGGCTTTGTTTTTATTTTTAATTGACTGAATATACTTATTATAGCATGTTTTTTTTACAATGCTTTATAATGAACCTACTAAGGGTGTTATCAAGATAGCTTATATTAATCTGGTCCCTTATGAGTTAGCGTTCTCGACTACATGCATTGTAGGCTGGGCGTATACAAACTCGAATAAAAAAATCGCTAAGCAAGTCACGGTCATGTCGGAATCAGTTCCGAAAGAACTGTACTGTGAATGGTAGAAATGTACTTTTGTGCTGTACTGTTGTTGTGTTTTACACAAAATATACATTTATACAATATAGGTTTTGGTACCTAGCACCTACTAAGCCTTGTTGAGGTTTCTGACTTAAAATGAGGTGTTAAAGTACATTTACAAAATACAGGCTATAGAAACTGTCATATATCATCTTAACGTGATCTTCAGAATGGAAATAACCGCTAGCCATTTTATTTATATTATAAATAAAATCACGATGGCTATTGAGAGGGTATTAAAAGTTTAAAGCGTCGCAACGCAAAGCGCACCGGACGGTTGGAGTCCGCAGCCATTCATTCAAGGAGGACGCGACCTGACTACCATCAAGCTGCTGTTTGAAAACATAAAAATAATTAACTATCTACTTGTACTGGGTTTATCGAAAACGTGTATCATATGCAACATTCATAACTTTCTCTGTCAAAATAAAATTTACCAAAACCTTTCGTTCGAACAAAAACAACGGTTCGGGTTTTTGAATATCACACTAATCTAATACGAAATGCGAAGCCTTATGAGCTTTAATAAATGCGATAGTTTGTCTGTGTGTGTGTTTGTTACCTCTTGAAACGGACCGTGAAAAGTGACAAATATAGAATAAAGTGGCAATGAGAAGTAGGAACATTTTAAAATTTAATACATTACGAGCCACCCATCATGGCATCTTTCTTTTAACAAAGCACTAATGAAAAAATCCAGCGATATCTGGAAAAGGGCAAATTATTATAATTTATTTTCGTTCTTTAGTTTATGTAAATAAACGCATAAATGGCGTATAATGACGTATATTATATTAGTACTAAATAAGTATTAATAATAAGTGAAAGGCAAGTTCAGTGCTTAGGGCTTATTAAAAACCACCCAGTAAACGCTTTTACAGCTTAGTATTAAACGAGGTTTTGTCTAAAGGGGTATTTAGAAAAAAACTATGCACCGGTCTCAAACAAGTGTGAACGGAACCCCGAAACTTGAATCCTAATCGAAGCCGTCGTTATCATCCTGTCTATAAATGTGTCTATCCTGCGTATGATAAAAAATCTTTGAGACGATTCATATAAAGTGGTGGCCTTTCACAAGCTGAAACCTGAATGTTTATGGAGCCAAAACAACTCTTTTACTTTGTCTCGCTATAAAACAAACAATAAACAAAACGAGGTTAAGTCCAATAGTGAATTAATAATGCTTTTGTGATTATGGTACGGATACCATACATACAGGATATCCCAAGGATAAAAACTCTCTGGCGCTTCTGCGTCGACTAGGAGCTAAGCGCCTAGGTACCAGTCCGATTTCGACTACTAGGTCCCTAATTTAATAGGACAGGTGCCACAGAACAACTATGATTAAGCTTTTGAAAAATATTAGGGCCTTACTTATAAACCCCGCTTAAAATAAATTAGCGTGTGTTTGCTATGTCCACTGAAATCCGTTGTAAAGATCCATTGATGGATCTTTTTGCACCTTTATATGTCCACTTGAATCCCCTAAACATGATTGACAGTGGATTGAACTAAGGGTTGTGCACAACTTACTATACTACGTAACTAGTACTAGCATTTTAAGCAGCGTTTTTAAGTACTGATTCCTAACATACGACGATCTGGTATTTTTAATTGTTAAGAGTATTTGGGTAAGCTTAGTGATAAGGAGAAATGCAATGCATTTCTACACAATTTGACTGTCTATTTATGTAAAAATAACGTAGGTTGTATTGTATGAAGCCAAACCCTTTCTAGTGTACCTACATTAAACTTTATGATCTTTTTGTGATTATTGTAACTACAGCATATATTACAATTTTAATACATGTAACTTGAATGTCATAGATGTTGTTGAATATTTATCTGTACTGCATAAACACGTAACTAATTAAGCCGTGGGTAAAATCCAACCCATACATTTCACCCAATTCTGGAGGTTTGTAGACAGATTTTAAAAATAGTCATTTTCAATGCAATTTATTAGAAGGCTGCAACATTAAACTTATTTTATGTCTGTCATTTTAATCCTTTTTGTTCAAATCGTACATTAAACTTTATGATCTTTTTGTGATTAATATAACTACAGCATATCTTACAATTTTAATACATGTAACTTGAATGTCATAGATGTTGTTGAATATTTATCTGTACTGCATAAACACGTAACTAATTAAGCCGTGGGTAAAATCCAACCCATACATTTCACCCAATTCTGGAGGTTTGTAGACAGATTTTAAAAATAGTCATTTTCAATGCAATTTATTAGAAGGCTGCAACATTAAACTTATTTTATGTCTGTCATTTTAATCCTTTTTGTTCAAATCGTACATTAAACTTTATGATCTTTGTGTGATTAATATAACTACAGCATATATTACAATTTTAATACATGTAACTTGAATGTCATAGATGTTGTTGAATATTTATCTGTACTGCATAAACACGTAACTAATTAAGCCGTGGGTAAAATCCAACCCATACATTTCACCCAATTCTGGAGGTTTGTAGACAGATTTTAAAAATAGTCATTTTCAATGCAATTTATTAGAAGGCTGCAATATTAAATTTATTTTATGTCTGTCATTTTAACCCTTTTTGTTCAAATCGTATCTTTAAGATAATTACGATTAAGGTGTATCTAGCATTACATTGTATAAAATACCATGTAGGTACGTCTAACTATAACTTGGGACCTTCGAGAAAAATGTTTATGACGAGTTTTTATGAAAAGAATTAGGAAGGCTATCAGGGTCGCGATAAAATGTTGGTAAAGAAAGTACCAACCAGATTTTGATATTAAAAGATTGTATTCGTAGGCATAGATTACCCTTATAGTTACCACATTTGGAATCCTTTGTTCCTATATAACTTTACCAAAGATTGAGGAAAGCTAACCTAATGTTACGGCTAGCCGCGTCTAGTAATGCCTTGTGCATTACCAGATGGGAGCGAATTTTATACGGCTGTTTGGATCGACGCGATTGAAAATCTGTAGAGAGCGATCTATGTTATTAGGTATATTATTATATCATCTAGTCGTAAGTATATCTGTTTATTTACATGTGTAACGTCTTATTTACCTACGTTTACTTATTATAGATATCGATATGCTTGTGGTAGATATATAATATGTATGTATATACGTACAAAGGGTCTTTTTGATGTTTTCATGAGTATAAATAACTTTTTTGATCTAATATAATGACAAATTGTTGACAACTTTTATTTATGTTTAACGCCATGTTAGAGTTTGTGTCATCCATAAGTACAGAATATACTTAACAATCATTAAAAAAATATGTACGCAAGGTAGTTCCCTATATACGCAATATAAATTCATTTAGTAAAACTATATTTGAATCGTTCATTGGTCAACTCAGCCCACACCGAATGAATCCCGCGGGCTCAGTAGATCACTAAGTTTTATGGCCAACTTTGGCCACAGCTAGTTCGGCCCGCTGCCGAACTGGTGGCGCTTTCAGTTGATCAGTTTTAGTTTATTTCGTGGTATGAGTGGTCAACTCGACCCGTGGTCAACCCTACCCAGCCCGCTGCCAAATTAAATTACGGGTTTAAGTTCTAGCTAAAAGTCCGCAGTAAATAGTAAAATTTTACCGGTTTATGATATAGTTAGTGTATAATCGTTTTGTTAATTATTATGGAATCTACGCGGCCAGCATCGCTGGCAATAGCTAGTTTTTTATAAAGTATTGCCAATCTACGAGCTGGGTGATGGAATTGTGAACTTAGTTGGCCTATAAAGGATGGAAAGTACATATTGAACTGAGCCCGTGGGCATTGTGGGTTGAGATGACCAACAAAAAAACCGGAACACCCGGCGGAATATGATGTTGGCTGAGTTGACCATTGAAAGTTTTTACATGTTGTTTGGTTAAATAGGCAAATAAATAATAAATGGTATAAATCAATAATAAATGTTTAAACAATAATAAATGTATAAAAACAATAAAAATGGTATCAAACAGTAATCATCATCAGCCCGGAGACAAAATAATAATTTAATAACAAAATAAAGTTAATCTATTAACATTTTTTTTGCAAATTCAATACGCCGCCGCCGTGCCGTCAGATCGCCATAGGCGGCAGGGTTTCCAAGCCAAGGAGTCTGTTCCCAAGCCCTTTGAATGACAATACTTATGTTCTAGGCAAAGTGTGCTCCAGTTCCGAGATCCCCCGAGGCTAAGACCAACTTCGACAAATTATTAGGTACTTTATTATAAACATTTGTCCGGACACTGGACCCATCCAGTCAAATAAAAACATTTATTCATACTCTACATTACCAAGCGCAATAAACTCTTAGTGTGCGCAGAGCTGTATTTTTTTTATTAACCTGTCATTTGGTTGTTTTTTATTGCAATCAGCCACTCATTTACTTGTTTCTAATTGATGTGATATCTGAACCACAATGTATTGAAATAAAATAAAATCAACATCATGCCAATATAACTTGTTTTCTTTTCCCTATAAGTAAATAGGAATTTAATTAAGGCTGCAAGCCAAGCGCTTGAGGAGTCAACACGTCCTGAGGATGCCTCGTGCATAGGTGAAACACGTGTCGACAACCGAGTACTTCTAAAGGATTAAGGGTGATATATATATATATATATATATATATATATATATATTTGTCATGTCTCTTTTTTCCCGTTCTCCTTTGTTTCTTTGGTGCAGATATGCTCAGAACTGATTTAGTTACAGCCTTTAGGCTTCGTTAGGGACACATTCCCTTGAATAAGTTTGCGTATTTAATGGGAAAACTGGAATCTCCAAAATGTTCAGAGTGCGACCTGGTTGAAGACGTTACCCATATTCTGGCGGAGTGTGTTCGGAACCGAGCAGAGAGGGATCTTTAACATATGGCTATATAATAGTGTTCTCTCTGCCCCATTGGCGCGGGAAGCCAGAACACTATATAAATTAGTTAGGCTAGGTATGAAACGTAGCCGTAGATAATTTAATGTGGATGTAAGTAAAAGAGAGAATGATCGAGGGTGGCATTATCGCTAATAACAACCATCTATATAATAAATAAGATTTTAAAAAAAAACTCTTGTTTATGGAGCGAAAACCTAAGATAAATCTGCACAAAACCGCCAAAACTAGAAAAAATGGGGAAAGTGAATTAAGTTTAGTGGCGAGTGCCGGCTGTGCGCCCTCCCATATGGGCGCTGCTGGAGCGCGTGTGCGTGCCACCATTCGTACAATGTCCCTTTTCTCCGGCAGTAGTCTAGTGTAACCCCAACAGGTAATTGGGAGCCCCTGCGTGATCCTTTCACCTTCCCTGACGGGGGTCTACATTTTTGGTCTCTACAACTTGCTAAAGAGTTCTTGCCTTATTTGTCTCCAAGTCCTATTGTTGCTGCGGTGGATTTGTTGCGAAAACAGACAACAGAGGTTGAAGTGGATTTCGACACAGAAAAAGCAACAGATAAAAGATGTAAATATAGGACTGGTTTAAGTCATACAGTTTCTAATGATTCAAACTGATTAATACAACTGGGTGACGTGAGCTGCAAACCTAGAATAGAACTAGGCCTGTATTTTGTATGTGTAAGAACAGGGGACCAACTAGGTACTTACGTAGAATAAATTTATATAGTGGTAGGACTCTACTGCAGAGAAAGCATATTCCACAGGTGTATGAATTTGCGTGGCTCGACTGCTCTGAGTGACGTCACGGTAGGCCCGGCGAGGCAGCGCAGCGATAAAGAGTGACGTTTCGTTTTATTAAGTAAGACTGTATATATTTAGTGGTGGTAGTAGTGGTAGGACTCTACTGCAGAGTCCGCCTGGGGAAGTACCACACATTTGCCAGTTATTCAACCGCCAAGCAGTAGCGTGCAGGCATTACTGTGTCCCGGTTTGAAGGGCAATATTACCAGAGAAATTATTGGGTATGAAGAGATTTAAAATCTAATCAGGGTGACGAGCGTAGTGCAGTGCGGCGCAGGATTGTGTTGGCAAGTTCACATTGCTGGCACTGCTACTGTTAGTAGCAGGTGCGACGCTTACCACCAGGCGATCGTCTTGCTCGTCTTGTCACGTGATTGTATAAAAATAGCTTCATACTCTTGAATTTCCAACTCTGTTATGTAATTACTTGAAAAGAGCACGCAACTGCTCGAAAGCTCAATTATAATGCATTTACATAGGTTTAAGCCATGCGACCAGATAAACCTTGTCCACATTGTTTTTTTGGACTAAATAACGAACTTCAGGATTGAGGGGTGGTAAATAAAAAGTATCACTTATATTTCTTTTTAATTGTATTTTTTAGTATTTCTGGCATTTTTCAACGATGATTGGTCGTTTTTGAAGACATTATAATTATAAGACTGATTGCAATATAAAGTGATGTTAAAATAAATAAACAGCTCGTTTTTTAACTTGAGAAAAGAGAGTATACGTACTTTATTGTTATCGAAAAGTTTAAAGTACTCAGACTAGAAATAACTAAGATACTTTATTATAAAGAACGGTTGGCCCTACTGTCTCTACAAAGATTGCCTAATTATATATTTCAAAAGAAAACATACAATTTTCATAAGTTTACCAACCTTCTTAAACGCTCTTTGATGGTGGTGTCCCATGGTATAAGTAGTCGGTCCTTACCTTCGCAGCAATATCATCAGATGCTGATGTAGCAAAACAATTATTTCAATATGAAGAATCTATTTTGATACAGTTTTCAGATAAAATGATATAGGAATATATTTTAGAACGAGGTTTTCATGATATATACCTAAACCGGTGAGCCCTGATGTGTGTGAGGCAGGCGACAGTCAACTGGCCAATAAATCTAGCTTGATGCAGGTGGTTATTGAAATTGTTAACGGTCGACTTTAACTTTAAAAATTTTAGAACAAAATATGTCAATTTGTTTTATTTATACGGGAATACTCGTTTAATTAAATCGGATACTCCGACTATAGTTTCGATCACATCCGGTGACCTTTTTCAAAGAGTGAAAACAGAGCCCGACGCGCGTGCAGCCGCGTCCTGCTTAGCACACCAATTATTTCAATTTCGCTACGAAACATTTAACAGATTATTTTAAAATAGCAAACCAAATAAATTGTAATAAACCAATGTCATCTATCGATCGACAGACAGATATGCCTAATCTATACTATTATACTATTAAATCGAGCACTGGCAAGATTGAATATTATGCAAAGCCATTTAGCTGAACACGTTGATTGGACATCAACTAAACCGGCGCCGAGCTAATTTTGTAAAGATGAATGCCCAGCCTCAGCAGAATCTGTTTAACATAAAACATTTTTTTAAACTTTTGAAAAGGAAATACCATTATAGACGTTACGCATGTGCCACGCTGTATGGCTGATCCTGCCAAAAAATGTGGGCGTGACATATGCAACTTTGTAAAGACAAAGTCTGCACTACTGAGGAACCAATCCCAAAGTTATATGAATTAGCTCAAGAAAGTTTAAAAAGCAATGGATATGATCTTGTGCGCGAAGTACCACCTCTAGAAGACATTCATCATCAGCCCGAAGACGTGCACTGCTGGCCGAAGACCTCCCACTTAATAAGGAGGGGTTTCCATAATCCCCACGCTTGGCAGGCGGCTTGGGGATCGCAGTGTTACCACCGTTAACCAAGTGGACGCTGCTGCCCGTCCTCCGGTGGTTCTGGATGCAGTTTTTGGACATACCCAGGTACAGAAGACATTAAGGTAGGGTTAAAAAAAACGAAACAAGTCTAGAAGTTCAGGACCTAGCCTATTTTTAATTGAGTTAACCCAGGTGACTAAAGTCTACGGCAGGGGTCGGCAACCGGCGGCCCGCGGACTATCTTGGTGCGGCCCGCAAGCCTGAGGTCCGTAAGAAAAAAATACCAAAGCAAAAGGCCATATAAGTTCTTGCAAGTCAAATGCAGCCGCAAAAATCGCACTAGTTCTTACTTCTATGTTAGTATAGTAATTCAATTTAAATAGACATGATTGTATGAATATATATGCGTCTTATTTCAAATATTAAAAATACATGTCCGAAGTGCGGCCCGCACTGATACTCTGGTAACATATGTGGCCCTGCTATAGCAAAAGGTTGCCGACCCCTGGTCTACGGCATCAAATTTTGCTAGATAATTCCTGTCAGTAAATTTTATTCATATTTTTACAGAGGCCGGACAAGATAGGGAATGGGGATTATGGGCATAGCCCCATTTGACAAAACACACATTTTGCTTTGAAGCTATAATTGTAGGGTAAATTAAACATAGTTACACATACAATAGGCTAGATGACTGGTTTTTTTTTATTGTCCTATTCAAATGTGGCCCATAAATATAACTGATTAATGAAAAGAAAATGAAAATCTGATCAAAAATAAGCAACTTATAAGCATTTTAATATCATGCTAGACAGAAACAGCAAATCGTGACGTCACTTGTCAGGACGCCATATAAATTATATTCTGACAAGTAAGGCGTGACGTCATTTTTTGTTTTGTGGGAAAGGAACAGAGTTGTCTCTAACAAAAACTTTAAACGATCATATATCAGAACATTATTAACCGATTTAAATAATGTTTTCAATTACCATACTATATTCACTTAAATTCTTCACCAAAGCTATTGGTTTCAACGATTTAAACATCAGTCATCTAGCCTATTGTACCTTTCAGGTTTTAGTCGACCAAATTTGTATCGTCCCCTTGCAAGTGTACCATAGCATGGAAGTGATGCCGGTAAAATAAAACAATTTAAGTAAATAAAATGGATTATATTCTTAAAATTATAACGAATACAATGGTTAAAGAAATTCGGTTTTACAAGCACGTTACCGTTTTTATTTATATTTTACGTTAGCTTTTAAGACACGGATGAATACAATGTTATTTTTTATTACATTATGAATTACTTACGATAATTTTTTGTGGCAATATCACGTCATTGCAAGCAAGCACAAACACGATAATAACTTTAACACATATAACTTGGCATATGCACCTAATCGAATTTATAAAAAAAAAAGTCAAGCCATACATGACATTATTAAGAAGAAAGTTGAAATTAAAACATAATACGTAATAAGTAGATTTGTGCAGTCTTACATAATAATATTTTTAATCAATTAATAACACAACAATAATAATTATAATAGACGTAAAGCTTTTTAACAACGTCCGTGCGACATTAAAGTTCCAATCTTCAAGATTATTTTGTTTAATTTAATTAATCTAATAAAAACCTCTAATAAATCGCTTTTAATTTTTTTTTTAATCTACGTAGTAATTTTAGAACTATATTACAGATAAATAACATATTATACACAGGGAAGTTCTGCAATCAGCATTATTACTTTGTTAAACCGAATATTGATAACCCTTGTACTGCCGATGTATGTACCATTATTCGTTTTTAAGATCTTTTACTGTTGGTGTACAATAAAGATTGTATTGTATTGTAATATTATTTATCAATACTGAATCCAAATCTGTAAAGATAAACCAAAAAAAAAAACTATTTCGACAATATGCAATATAATTTCGTTTCGTTTACTGCATTCCCATAGCGCTCGTGGCGTAGCTTGTCTAGGTGATTCTAAACGATCACCGATGTTAAGCAACGGACGGTCCGGACAGTTTTCGGATAGGTGACCGTGAGTGGCATTAATTTCTGAGCGCTACCGCGGGTCGGAAGACACGATAAATTTTTGGTCCCGGTTGTTTGTTCTAGTTTCTATAACAACCGTCAGCCATGTCAGAGGCCTTCGGGCGGCACATTAACTCTGACACTAGGGCTGGCCACTCAGCCTATACGAACTTACTTACTTACTGCATTCCACCTAGGCAGCAATCACAGGGGCATTGATATCTCGTCTAACCATACGCTCATGCTGGTGCAATCTACTGTGAAGTGATTATTTAGTGCAAATATTTTAATGCCGACTAATAGTAGTATGCGACGACGATTTACTTATAAACTATTAAACTTGATCGATAAAATTAGGCCCAGTCATACGCTAAAACTTATAAAAGAATAAGCAGAACTATACATTATTATCAAACTAGCACAACTGTCGTTTCTTTTCATTGCTAGCCTGTTTTAACAAGCTACAAGTCTTGTACTTGTAGTAAAAAACCGGCAACGCCAAAAAATATTGAGTACGGCGTTTTTTCTAAAGCTACAAGACAACCAGTGTACAAACTACAAGTACAAGCACTTGTATATAAGTGAAAGACAAACCATCTATCTGTAACTGGTAACTTGTAGTTACTGGTACAAGAAGCTAGTACAATTGTAAGCTTGTACTTGTAGCTTTACAAAACAGGGCCCAGTTGGTTACATAATTACATACATTTTGTTGTTTCATGTCATGGATTTCAATCACAATCGAGGTGTTTCATATACATACACTATACCTATAACAAATCCTTTAGCAAAATTGAGATGATAAATTCACGCTGGATGCCTGGATCAGACCCTTTATACGGGACTTATATAAGAGTTGAAAATTATGTATGTTTTGTAAGGGTTGAGAAGCTGAAATGTGATGTAAAGGCACTTATTAGGACGACCAAATATGCTACGTACAAAAATTGTGCAAATAAGGTAAATAAATATATTTTGCAATGATGCTTTAGGAGAAAAATAATAATCGTAGAAAATTACTTTGTTATTCAGTTTTCTAAACTTAACAAAATGTGATTCGATAACATCAGTTTTTCCTTTAGACTCTATTAGATAAACGCAAACACTTTTAAACCTAGTGAATTAAGTGTAATGTACGGTACGGGTAAACGAAAGTACCAATAAGGAACATGCACGTGTTTTTATTGACTCACAAAAGAGCTGACGGCAACAAAACAAATCAACAAAAGTAAAATTTTAATATGTGCACAAATAACGAAGTTAAAAACATTTTAGTTTCATGTTAGTCAGGGAGGGCACTATACTAGGTTTATGACGATTCACAATTCCAAACTATATTCTATCTATATAGTATAGAATTTGTTTTGCACGTGTTTTGCTAGAAAGGGACAGAAGACTCACTCCCAAATACTTTGAACGCTTATATTTCAGCCGATTTCAGTTATTTTTTCGACGAAAGTATCAGATTCAGTTAAACTCTTCATTTATCCTATTATTTTTAATAATTGAAACACATGCATATTCCCTGAAACACTTGCATAATCCCTAGAGCTTTTGCTTTTTATGACATACGTAGCAGACAGTAACTGGAAAGTTACTGCAACAAACAACGTTAATCACTCTTTCATCCCGCATGGAGACATAGCTCCCGCCCACTAACCTTTTGTCTAGAAATCCAGACAGTGTGAACTTTACAAAATCTAGTTTTTAGCTAAAGATACTTGTGACCAATGACCATACTATCACTTTTTATTAGAAGAATACATTCAACCTTAATTAAAGCTCGAATCGCGAGTCATATCAAATTAAATAGTAAGTCTTAGCACAGTAGTTAATTAGTAAAAAAATATGTTAGTTAAGCCGAAAAAGTAAGATAGAATAATAAATAAATAATAAAACAACTAAAAGATAATAAAAATCAACAAAAGACGTAATACGGAGAATAAGAAAATGCCAAAAACGATTTTAAACCATTTCGTATTTTGCAACAGAATTTCTATTAAATTTCTCTAATAATTCGGTAGTACGTAGCCGTAAACTTGAGAGCTTTTAGTTGTGATAATTAAGTATTATAAGTATTTACGTATTATACAAGTATGATATAAACAAATGTAATTGGAAAGTAACTAGCACATCTAGCATAGCTCGCAAGGTTTGCAAGTTGAAGTGGCAATGGGCAGGACACATCGCTCGAAGAACTGACAACCGATGGGGAAGAAAGGTTCTTGAGTGGCGACCGCGAACCGGAAGACGCAGCGTAGGAAGGCCTCCCACTATATATATATATATATATTCTATTAAATATATATATATATATTGGGGGGGCGGGGGGACACATTTATTACACACAGCGCCATCTAGCCCCATACTAAGCAAAGCTTGTGTTATGGAAACCAGATAGCTGATAGAATACTTATATAGATTTTTCGTAAATACATACTTATAATACATAGTACACCCAGACACAGAACAAACATCGAAGTACGTGACAAACATTTTTGTCCTGGGTGGGGATCGAACCCACGCCCTACAGCTCTGAAGGCAGACATGCTACCAACTGAGCTATCAGCTATATATATATTTATAGGTGGACCGGGGACATTATACAAGTCGCGGGCAACCGGTGGATGCAAATGGTAGGTTGTCGTACAGTGTGGCGGTCTAAGGGGGGGGGGGGGGGCTTCGTTCAGCAGTGAACGGAGGAATGCAGGGGCCAGGGAGGAATGCAGGGGCCAGGGAGGAATGCAGGGGCCAGGGGCTTCGTTCAGCAGTGGACGTCTCCTGGCTGATGATGATGAATTGGAAAGTATTGAAATGTAATTTTTTATGGTTGTATTCAGTAGAAAATCTATTCTTAGCCTTGTAAGTATTAAACAGTTTGGATATTAAATAATATTCAACCATGCTCTTGAATAAGTAGGTATATTTGAAAGTTATCACTGTCTGCTACTATTTCCCAGTACCACAATTACTTAAAATACAGCAACAATACTTATATAATTAACTCAGCCAATTTATATAATTTTAATAATGACATATATTATATTGATAGCATCTGGTTATAGCTTTGAATACCTTAAATATCATATCACACAAGTAACCAATCAAGATAAATTATTCTTATTTAGTTAATATATTTTATTTCACACATAGTTACCATAATAGGCTAGATGACTGGTTTTTTTTTATTGTCCTATTCAAATGTGGCCCATAAATATAGCTGATTAAAGAAAAGAAAATTAAAATCTGATCAAAAATAAGCAACTTATAAGCATTTTAATATCATGCTAGACAGAGAGACGAAACAGCAAATCGTGACATCACTTCTCTGTACGCCATATAAATTATATTCTGACAAGTAAGGTGTGACGTCATTTTTTGTTTTGTGGGAAAGGGACAGAGTTGTCTCTAACAAAAACTTTAAACGCTCATATATCAGAACATTATTAACCGATTTAAATAATGTTTTCAATTACCATACTATATTTACTTAAATTCTTCATCTAAGCTATTGGTTTCAAAGATTTAAACATCAGTCATCTAGCCTATTGTAATACGACAGAGAAATAGCTTTATCGTAAAAATATTAGGTACCTATATCTCTTAAAATAGCTCATTACTGTATTTACTCTACACTTACACTTTACACTTACCCTCTACGTATGCATATTATTCGAATGGAATGAAGTTATCATGTTAAAATATTAAATAATTACTGCATTTAATATTACTGATATTATCCAGAGTAAGTGCAAGAATCCGTAGTTACAACACCACGCACGTTCTAGAAAAATAAATATCTAAGCTTTGGAAGCCGAAGTTACTATAATTATTGCGTTATTCGTGTTGCCGTACTCTCGACATGCCTTAGGTAACATTTCAATCGCAGGCTGAAAATTCGGAGGCACGATATTTATTGACCGACCGTGATTGTTTATTTTATAGCTACACTCTACACTTCCGATACCAGATTTACCAGATAAACGTAAGAACCAAATAAAGGGAAATGTAACCTAAACCTTTTGAAAATTAGGAATACTAAACTCCGAATTTACAGTCGCATCTATCAACAGTGAATTAATCACATTAACAGTTTTAATACTACTGTTAAAATTTCATCAAAACTGACGATTCAATTTTTCGATAGACAGCCAAGATCAACAAAATGCACGAGTTAATTAAGACAACTTGCACCAAACGCATTAAAATTCTGCAACATGGTACAATTCTTTACACACTGTGCTATAAGGCTGGTTAAGTCAATAACTAGCGTAACTAGATGTAAAAGAGCGACCACAGAGGGAGAGGGAGCCACGGAGCCAATCGGTGAATTTGGCGTAATTGTTGGATGACATCGAACAATTGCGCTAAACTGGAGGGATGGCCCAGAGCACGGCTGTTTTGTCGGCCGACGTGGACAGAAATGTGAAGTCGTCAGGATGCCACCGCGCTGATATCACCTTGTCCGGGTGACGCGCCACGGGCACGTTGGGCAGCGGGCATGTCAGGTCACCTGCGGAGTACCTCATCGTTAATGAGAGCATTTCACATTTACGATTATAAAAAGTTATTAAACATGTTTTTTGTTTGCTAGGAAATCCACATTGTAAACAAATGATCTGTTAAAAAAAATGTTTAAAAAGATACTGGTTGTTAAAGGTATGACAGACAGACAGTCAACTGGAGGGCCTAGTAACAGAGTATCGATAGATATCCTTCGGGTACCAAATTTTATAAATCACATTAAGTTGTGTTTAGTTGTAGTTTGGTAGTGGACCAGAGTACGGGCAGAAGCGTTTTCTCGGGTATCGGTGGTGAGCTTTCTGCGTTCCCCAGGCCGCCTGCCAAGCGTGGGTGTGATGACAACCCCCACCAGTGGACGTCTTCTAGCTGATGAGTGGTAGTTTGTAGCGGTGACAGCTCACTGGTTACTGGATAGCACGCCGAAGGGTGGGAGTTCAAATCTCAACAATGATCTTGAGCTGTCCGTAAAGGAAAACACCGGAAGAAAACACATAGGCTTGGTGGTAGGATACATGGCTGGCTATTTACCACCCTAAAATTAAGAATAGGGTAGATGACTGATGTTTATATCGTCGGAACCAATAGCTTTGATGAAGAATTTAAGTAAATATAGTATGTTTATTGAAAAAATAATTTACATCGGTTTATAATGTTCTGATATATGAGCGTTTAAACTTTTTGTTAGAGACAACTCTGTCGCTTTCCCACAAAACAAAAAATGTCGTCACGTCTTACTTGTCAGAATATAATTTATATGGCGTACAGAGAACTGACGTCACGATTTGGTATTTCGCCTCTCTGTCTAGCATGATATTAAAATGCTTATTCGTTGCTTATTTTTGATCAGATTTTCATTTTCTTTACATTAATCAGCTATATTTATGGGCCACATTTTACGACAATAAAAAAAAACAGTCATCTAGCCTATTGCAGCCAAGCACGGTACTATCCAGCAGCCTCACTTGAAAGCCAGTTTCCATTCCAGTCAAGATATGTTTAACATCTTCAAGCTCGCGGTCAAAGTCAATGAACACCAAGTGACATGAAGCCAAACATCAAGCCTTGCCACAGAATAATAACTAGTAACAGAAGCTTTACTTCGCAATGGTTTTCAAAGAAATATGACTCAATCTGATAAACAATATGATTTAATTTAGCTCGCGGTCCAGTCGAGCACGTGTTCATTTACATACCTACCAATTTCTTTTTGAAGGAATATGGGCCTTAATTCACTATACTACGGTTCATAATAAGTTATACATGGTTATACGTATTGGTCGAACATATAGCGCGCACGCGTGTGTTTTCTTTCGCTTGTGGCAGCCTACTAGATTGGCCCTTGCGCAATGGCCGCCGCCCGTAGGTATGTTTTTAATACCTACACGCGGAGTGACACAGGCCTGGCCTTGTCAAGAATTGAAAAAAAGAACATAATGTTGAACCTTAAAGGTTTGTTAACCCTTGCACGAGCTACTGTGAACAATGCACGTAATATTTATAAATTATTAATTTATCGTACAACATTTTTCATTGTTTGACACGAATGCATCGACGACAGGAATTGGTGCTAAGTACCTACTGTGACGACACATTTTATAAAAATGAGTGTTGAAAAACTGGCTACGTTTCATGAAAGTATCCAATAAATTATACCCGAAGCGAGCTAAGAAACTGACTGTAATAATTATATTTTGAGAAATGAATTATGAAATATAATATTTTCTTGTAAATCAGTAGGTACTTTGCAAATTACATCTTTTTTTTAAAACCATACTACTAAAGCGAATTTGATGAAATTTCATATAAAAAATAGTTTTCGAAATCGGTTTATAAATGACGGAGTAACAAAAATAAAAAAGAAGATACAACCGAATTGAGAACCTCCCCTTTTTTTGAAGTCGGCTAAATATTATTGTTGTGTACTGGTAACTATAACACTGCGTTCATAAGTACGCACTTAGATTCGATTCCACATTTTTTTATCAGCGAAATGTGGAACTGTAGTGGTAGGACTTTACTGCAGAGTCTGCCTGGGGACGTACCACACCTTTGCCAGTTATTCAACCGCCAAACAGTAGTGTGCAAGCATTACTGTGTTCCGGTTTGAAGGGCAATTTTACCAGAGAAATTACTGGGTATGAAGAGATTTAACATCTAATATCTCAGGGTGACGAGCGCAGTGCAATGCGGCGCAGGGTTGTGTTCGCAAGTTCACAATTCTGGCACTGCTACTGTTAGTGGCAGGCGTGACGATTACCACCAGGCGAACGCCTTGCTCGTCTCGTCACTTGATAGTATAAAAAAAAATGGCGGAGTTTATATTTTCCATTAAGTACAGTATGAGTGACTTAAATTCCAGAGTAGAAATGTTATTTCTAAGTAAGCGTGCTCCATTTAGACCACTATTTAACATCAGAATGGGTATGTAAAAGCAAACGTATTGTGAATAAAAAAGAACTAGCAAAACTAATTCTAATATATGATTTCCATTCTCAATGCAGCAGCTGTTAGAGCTCTTCTTGGAGCAAATAGTGTTTAGTTAACAATATTTTATAGTAGGTGTTATCTGCGTATTTCTTATGCGATAAAGTCGTCTCGTATTAACTTTGTAACCAACCACGAACATATTTAATGTACGAGTGTGCCCCTCCGAACACTACTGGGACGCAGTACGCCAACTATACTCGGATTCATAATTAAACGGACTAAACTGACAGATTAAAATGTCACTTTTCAAAAGAATGCTGGCAGCTAAACTGTAGTGATGGATAGAGTTCAGTTCTTATCGTTCAAAAGACATATCGAATATTTATTAAGTGCGTTAAACATTAAAGTGCTGCCAGTGAAAGTGCAGGTAGAAAAGGGGAAACATATTATGTTAAAAAGTTGCTCTGTAAAATGCTACTACTCGCAGACCACGTAAAACTAGAAAAGGCTACTATGTATTACCCCTCACAGGGCTCGAAAACGAAATATTATGATGACAGTATTTATGTAGTTTGCATCAAATTGTTTAATCACTTACCTGATGAAATGAAAGATATGACATTTAGAAAATTCAAAAATAATTTAATTAAGATATTACTACATAAATGCTATTATAACATTGACAAATTCTTAAATGATAAAATAATAATTGACACTAATTAATAATACTTTGACATTCTATATTTTGTATGTAAATCCAATGTAATCTAATATTATATTATATTGTACTATTGTATGCCCAAAAGGGTAGCTGCTGATTCCTATTGTGATGACTCCAACTTATAATACGCAGCTGACAATAAATGATTTTGAATTTTGAATTATTACAGGGAAATGATTCAGATATTTATTGCTTCCATAGTGTACACAGATATTGTTAAAAAGAAGTAACATTAAAACATAATGTAACATTATGTTCATGATTTATAGCCGTGAAAAGATTGAAATCGTACATAACTCAATAACTACACCTTTTATAAAGACTAACATGAATATATCGAAGTAATTCACTGGTGTAAAATTATCAAGTTTGTTAACAAAAGTACATTAGTAAATAAACAATTAAGTTCCTTAACATAAGTTAACAAACTTAATCTTGTTATCCCAGCACTATTGAAATATTTCCAAAAGTGGCTACATTCGAAACGTCTCTTTAGAGTTTTGGCGGGAACACGGAAAAATCATGTCGTTGCATCGTCGTTGTTATTTTCTTAAACTTGTGTTTTTTCGCGAATTAATGATTAAAAATGGTGGTGTTTTATTCATTGAGTGTTGAATTATATGCACGAGTGTGGGCAAGTGATATAATGTGGTGAAACATGTCTTTTCGTGTTGTTTTCAAAACTCCGTAGAAGCTCATAGTAAAGTCACCACAACTTTACTAGGGCATGAATTGGACTCGACTATGACTGGTTTCGTGTGACTGGCTGTGATTTAATGACATATTTGACTTGATTTTAATAAAAGATACCTGAAAATTCATAAACTTGACACTGGCAGAATGCACAACGTGCGATGCCAATAAGTAAGAAAAAAAAAACTCTTTAGCCAGTTTAATTATGAATTCGAGTATAGTTGAAAAAATTGCGTCAGCTGTCAAAATATTCAAAAATTCCGTCATTAATTGTTCTCTTCTACATCCCATTGCACGTAGCAGGACGATCGCTTAACAATGATGTCGGCGTGCGACTGAATGCACACTGGAGAGAAATAGACTGCAACTCACCGAATCGGCACTATTCAGGATGTACTATTGCCCTGTCGTTACTAGTTGATCCTGTGTGCACCACAACGTCACCGCTGTACATTTTTTAATGTTTTATAAGTACCTACGCTGTTTTAGTGCAATGAAATGGGCGTATACCGCGTCTATAAGGTCTCTACATGTTATTTGTAACAGCTTTTAAGATCAACTTCAATACCGTATTAAAAAAAACTTTAGTTAAAACTTTAAATCTTCTGTTCCGTTTTTGCCGAGTTTTGCCGTGGACTAATGCCGTTTTTTTTTTATGGAATAGGACACATTTTCTTGTGAAGTTTAGTATTTGTGACAGACCTAGATTAAAAGCTGTTTGTAATGCTGCACTGCAGTTGAACATGAAGGTTTTTATCTAGCTATTTTATCAATAACTCTGTAAGCTCATATAACATTGTTGACATAAATATATAGTTAATTAATACGATTTGCTATAACAATATGTATCAGGAAGCGCTTAAAATTGTCCTTCAAACGAAGCAGTCTTTACATAAGGTTTAGCACAATAAATCAATCAGACGTGTCATTTGCATACATTAATAATAGAGTGAAACTGTTGCATGAACTCTGCAAATGCAGATTATAAACTACTTCCACACCAAACCTGTTTATTATCTGTCTGTACTAATACAGAGAAAAAACACGTAATAACAATTCACATTTGTAATAATACGCTTTTTAAAGAAAATGCAACCGACTTCAACTTCGAAACCTGGATGATATCTTCATATTTTCTAGTAATTTTGATTTAAAAACCAAACTACTGAACCATTTTCGATAACATTTATATGGTACCACCTCTGAAGTATTACCTAACAAACAAAAAAAGAATCATCAAAATCTGTTCATAATTGGCGGAGTAATCGCGTAACGTACATACAAAAAAAAACACATACAGTCGAATTGAGAACCTCCTTTTTTGAAGTCAGTTGAAAAGAGCACCGCATCGAATCGACGTTTCCCGGTTTTTTTTCCGGACCATAACACAAGCTAGGTACTTTAGCTAGACACGGCAACCCTCACGTTTCCATATTAACCCATTATATGGCATAAATTATACACTAGTTACTGTAGTAGTAGTAGTATACTTAGCATGTTAACAAGAAACAGCTCCAGTTTAAAACTTAATGCTCTCTTTGGAGTTCTGCATGCTAGCCTAAAATACAGGTAAACAGGGTACGGCGTAAGTTACACGAGAAGTACACAATACCACAGAATAAATAACAGTACTGCGTACAGAAAGTTAACTCCGCAAAGGAATTGAAATAAATAAGGACTCTTTATCTACTAAGCAATAAAGTAGCAATTCAACTCGCACAGCGCTGGATACCGCTCGCTATATTCACCTAGATATACCGCTCTCTTTCTATCACGTATGCTTAGTTACGTGCGACGAGGCTAGCGTGCGGGCGGCCACTGACTTCAGCCTTGCATTGTCCTCCCGGACGGAACGCCGACCGAACATACTTAAACTGCGGAGTGACACCCCCTGACAATACCTAGCTCGTAGCACAGAATAACTAACAGTACTTTACGAACTGTTTGTACTTTGAATCTGTCGCGTGAGTGTGTAACACACACGCACGACGAATTCGAAGCAGAAAACAAATGAAAACAAAGCTCACGCGTCAGTCATTGTCATTGAAAAGCACACGCACAAAAGAACCTGCTTCCAGGTTGTCAAAGTTGACGTTATGTCATTACCTCTATTTCGTGTGAGGGTGTGCAGGTGTGGAAAATAAATAACAGCCGCAATGCGACGAATTCACCGTCAAGTAAAGCGCCATAGATGTAGTGAAATTACTGTTCATAAAAAGTGTTCGTTCATGGTTAATTAAAGCTCAGACAACGCTAATTAATTTAAGATGAAACTGCAATATTTCTTGAGAATTACGCGTAATTAGATGTTATTTATGTTTATTACGAAAATGTCGGTCTCAAAAAGTGTAAAAGTCCAATTTAATGACATTTAAAATAAGACATAATTCAAGACATAGTTTTAGAATCTGTTAATAGGGCCTTATTCCATCTCGCAAGCCCAAACTTTTCCTTTGGACAATAGGCTAGATGACTGGTTTTTTATTGTCCTATTAAAATGTGGCCCATAAATATAGCAGATTAATGAAAAGAAAATGAAAATCTGATCAAAAATAAGCAACTTATAAGCATTTTAATATCATGCTAGAGAGAGAGGCGAAACAGCAAATCGTGACATCACTTTTTTGTTTTGTGGGAAAGACAGAGTTGTCTCTAAGAAAAACTTTATACGCTCATTTATCAGAACATTATAAACCGATTAAAATTATTTTTTCAATAAACATACTATATTTATTTATATTCTTCATCAAAGCTATTGGTTTCAACGATATAAACATCAGTCATCTACCCTATTAAGGTATTTTTTTCCTCTACGTTAATTTCGTACTCATCGTTGTTACGGGATCGAACCCATAATGAATGTGACGTGCGCCTTTTTTCATCTAAGCCTATCATCTTGCTGTCAATGAACGGAGATCGTTCGTAACGTCTAACGTCAGCTGATTATTACCGTATACTGTATTAAATAGAGAGAGAGAGAGAGAGAGAGAGAGAGAGAGAGAGAGAGAATTAAATCCTCCAAGACTAAATTAAATGCAAACCTTAAAATTTTTTTTACCATTGTATCTGTAGGTATGGATTAAATCCTCAACGAGTGTGTTGATACGAGCAGTTTGTGCGATGAAAATGCAAAAATCTTTTTTATTTTAATTCGTATCAGTAGGTAATCACCAGAGCTATCATCTGTTTTTATTGTTTGAGAGCCTATCTTTATTTAGTTTATGTTAGTACATAGTTATATATTTATTTTATGTGTACCACGAGTAGCACACAGACATTCACATTTGCAAAACGATTGTGAAAATGTAACTGTATGGGATCGGCTTTTAATTTAAGGCCTTCCACAACAGCAATAAATTATGAAACATTTTATAAATTGAAGTCCTGTCCATCATAAGATTGCCAGGAAGAGATTACTTTTAGCAATATAGCCGCCACATGCTCCACTTGGTAAGTTTATTTAACTATTTCTGTGTAATTCTTGGTGTAAACAATAAAGAGTTAATCAATAAATCAATACTAAATTTGAAAAATAGCAGATGCATAACTGCTGCACAGCTGAACAGTTACATAATTATACAATATACATCAATGTTTATTATTATTTACGGGATATTTACCGTGATTTGTGTTGTAAATCGAGCTACCGATATTTATAATTTTTATACAGCTATACGCAGAGGGCGATCAACGAACTGCGTGTGGTATACAACACGTTCAGGATGCAGTTGGGGCTGTCCTGGAGGTGTAGAGCATCTGGCATGTTTGCGGACCCTCGGGTGGATAGCTTCCATGCCATCATGCGGAAACGAGCGGCCTCGATGCTCAGCCGCGTCCAATTTAAGTATTCTAATTTTAATTGTATGGTATTGTTCTTTTAATTGTGTGAAATATGGATTATGATGGTCTAAAATAAATGATTAATAAATATATCCCGTATTATTAATTAGTACATATAAGACACCAGATTATATCTCTCGGGGAACACGCACTCGGGACGTGGATACCACTGTTTAGCAATTCGCACAATAAAAGTGGAATCAAATCGTTCTGTTCGTGTTTTGTGGTATATCAAACATGAAACGATGCCGCTTTTTCGAGCTTCTACGAACGGGGTTACTAAGAGTGAAGAAGTAGCTTGTTACCTTGCATGTCCGTCAGCACGACGCGTCCGTCGTAGCCGGCGGTGAGCAGGTAGTACGCGCCGGGAGAGAAGCGCACGCTGCGCACGTCGCCCACGTGCGGCGTGAAGCGCTGCAGAGCGCGTGAGCCGCGCACGTCGTGGAGCGCGCACATGCCGTCGTCGTGCCCGCACACCAGCAACCTCCCGCTCGGGTCCACCGCCAGCGACGTCACCGCGGAACCCTGCCCGACATTACACATTTTTAACTGCCTTATAGCTCAGTTGGTAGCATGTCTGCCTTCAGAGCTGTAGGGCTCCCCACGCTTGGCAGGCGGCTTGGGGATCACAAAATGCTCACCACCCTTAACCGAGAGGATGCTACTGCCCATGCTAATGTAGTTTTATGACAGGCCAACATTTACATAAACATTTACTTCACAACATTTAATTTACATTTACATTTAACTTAAACTATTTGAGTACGTGCATAAGTGTTGACAAGTGGTGGTCTCCCAGAAGTAGGATAAGGAAGGCTGTGGATGGCGTTAATGATGATGACGAATCAAAATGCTAAAACTGCTAATTCTCATTATTGTAAAATTACTTGCGAAATATTTCGTACCGTTATCAGTCGTTCACCAGTTTAACAAACAAGGCAGTCATCAAATATTTAGTTAACTTAGCGCGCATTACACAAAATGGCCAACTCATACGCATGTCTCATCATCTCATAAAATCATTTTGCAAAAAGTACCATCAAGGCCCGGGTTTTTTGTTCGTAAATCGCTTGACTGCCGCTTGAATAGAACAGGCGGCGAGGCGACGCTTAACGTTGACAGTGACATGTCATCTCAAGTTCAACGGTCGGCAAGTTAAGGCGAGGCATTTTGAGGCGAGCGTGACATGTTGTGAACCATCTGCCTCGGCACCGTGGTGGATGAGACTCACTCTGGACAACGTTTAAATTAAAGCATTTTATAAATATAGGAGTTTAGTTAAAAACTAAAACTTAGCAGGTTCTCTCTAGTACTTAAAGAAAAATATACCCATATAAAATGTCTATGCAAAGATGGAAATTTTATTATTAAAACATTCATTTCAGACTTTTATTTTAGCCTGTTTTCGGGATTTTATATGATCAAGTAAAATACATCTTATCGTGTAACAAATTATCACATTCTTTAGACAATATCTTTAAGTGTGTTGTATAATTTTTGTAAGACCGTTATTTAATAGTAAATAGCTTAAACATTAGATCTAGCAAACCGGTTTTTCTTCGCATCGCCTCGGTGACTCGCCTTAAGATAATTTAGTGGCTGGTTGGCGTTCTACCAATGTCACTAAACCCATTAACTGCTAAACTTAGAGGCTTACCTTAATGGGATGTCCGGTGGGCGGCGGGATCATATCGACGCTGCCTCCGGTCCGCAAGTCCCAGAAACGCACGGTCTTGTCCTGGCTTCCCGAGACGAACATCGCCCCGCCCCAGTAGTACAGCGAGAGGACATGACCGGAGTGACCGCTCAAAGCCTGCGGACAAACAATAAATTGAATTTGCTTTTGAGGTAAACGTGCTAGATGTTGGATGGGATACGTAATACAGCATAAAGAGCGGCTTTGTTTTTTTTATATATAGACGGGCTTTACCCCTTTTTTAACAACCCACCTTAGGTCGCCATAATGTAACTTACAAATAAAAAAATACTAATTTTAATAAAATTTTACATATATTTAAGGACATCGAAAAAGTCAAAAGGTAGAGGCATGTGCCATTTTGGCCTAGTTCATACAAGAGGATGGTTGGGTAATTTGTACCACTAGGGCACCTTTGCATTGGATACATCCTAAGGATGATTTAGGATGATCGACTCTATATAATATGTAATCAAATTTGACCCATGTTAAAATGTGTTTTTCGTCTCCTGCTAAAAGATTTCAAACCAAAACCTGATTTTAGGTAAGTATTATTTTCGGATTTTTACACGCACTGCACCGACCCGCATACACACTGACCCCAGCACTGACTGTGGTGTGCACTGACCTGCATAGTCGGCCAAGTTTTGCTCCCCTAAATGTTATCCTATCAGTTACAGCATAAGACCGAGGATCGACTACATTACGTGCTTGAAACATGGGACAACTTCACCTTATGACCCGTAAGCACGTTATAATTTTAAAACTAACTTAAATTCTGGACCAGCTGCACCCTGCGGTGTCACCCGCGTAATGATGAAAAACCGCGATGATGATGACAAAAAGAAGCCTATTTGTTATTCTAGAAAATAAGCTACCTCCATTCCGAGTTTCATCCGAATCCGTTGTGGTATATGGAGGTAACAAACAGACACACACATACCGACATAGTGTGATTCATTAACTCTACTTATCTTGTATGATTTCGGGAGTAAAAGCGTTGCGCTGCTATTACAAAAATTCAAAGGAAAAACTAGCATCTATTATACCAGGATAGCAAAATAGTGATAGAAACCTAGCAAGCGAGCTTTGGCTTCGTAGAAATAAAGCTAGTTCTGTTTACACGTAAACACACGTTAGTTACACGTCCTGGCTTGGAAAACTAGCCTCGTATATCCCAGGCGTTAGAGATAGTCAGTGTGTCACTCTAGCTAGACTACTGTATAAAGTATCAAAGAAAACTATTTCTCTTTGTTGCCAATGCCTTTCACGAGCATGCATAAGTATCAGTAGAATTTGGCACAGCGTGAAATCGAGAGCTCTAGGGATGCATAATTTAACTTGCGACACCATTTCCCAATAAACTAATCTGATTACTAATGAAAACTACTAACAGAACTCCGGATTCGTTCACTGCAAACGAACGAGAGTAAAAGAGATGGAAGTAATATAATATTATCTTTCGTTGATCAAACGGCGGTCCTCTGTGGTCTGCACGAAATTAATCCTCTGTTATATTACTCAGATGCCTATAAAATTGTTAATATTTAATAATTATGATATATTTAGGACGTTTTGCTACACGGACATTTTGCTAATTAGGCCTTCTGATCAGGAGGGCAGTAAACACTGTGACTGCCTTATAGCACAGTCGGTAGTATGTCTGCCTTCATAGCTGTAGGGTGTGGGTTCCGATTCTCACCCAGGACAAGCATTTTTGTGACGGGCATAGAATGTTTGTTCTGTGTCTCTGTGAGTTGTGTATCCACTGTATTATAAGAAAATCTTTACAAAAAAAAGTATACACGTATTCTATCAGCTATCTGGTTCGAAAACTACAAGCTTTTCTTACTTTGGGGGGTAGATGGCGCTGTGTAACATGTCCACTAATATTTATTATTATTATTACTTGTCTAGGTGATTCTAAACGATCACCGATGTTAAGCAACGGACGGTCCGGTCAGTCTTCGGATGGGTGACCGTGAGTGGCATTTATTTCTGAGCGCTACCGTGGATCGGATGACACGTTAAATTATTGGTCCCGGTTGTTTGTTCTAGTCTCTATAACAACAATCGTCAGCCATGTCAGAGGCCTTCGGGCGGCACATTAACTCTGACACTAGGGCTGGCCACTCAGCCTATACGAACTTACTTACTTACTTACTAAAACTTGATTCACAAAATACTGCCCGGGTGGACGAAGTGCAATTTTTATTGTGACAAGACAAAATACTAATGCGCTGTGAAGTATATCTTCTGAAGTTTTCCTGTGCAGTTCAGGGTTCGTCCGTTCATCCCGGGCAAACCCATGTTAGTGAATCAAATTAACGGTTAAACGTAAGCGTATACTAAATCAATATTTTAAAAAAGTTTCATTGTTCTATTATTTTACACGCGGGGATAAAGGCCATAAACCTTTTAATTGTCCACTGCCGGGATTAGGTCTACCCTCGAAGGACGAATGGACCATGCTGGCCCAATAGGCATGATGACTACAATTTTTTTATTGCCTCATGAAAAAGCTGATCATCAATAGAGCCTATCAACGAAAACAACATTTAAAATAATTCAAAAATAAATAAGTTCTAAGTATTTTAATGTCAAGCTAGACAGAGAGCGCGCTATACTGAGCTATGACGTCAATCCTCAGGCGCGGCATACAAATGCTATACTAGCACGTGCTTTGCGAGAAAGGGATAGAGCATCCCTTCTCTAACCCCAGCTAAAACTTTAAACGCTCAATCTCAGAGATTTATCAGCCAATACAATTTATTTTTTCAGTATGTGTAATGTATTTAGTTATATTCATCACTAAGCCTATTATTTGTCATAAATGAAACATTAGGCCACACGCCTATTGCGGGTTAGTGAATACACATACGACATTGACTTTCAACTCCGGACCTATGCAGGTTTCCCCACGATGTTTACCTTCACCGAAAAGCCAGTGGTATGCGTTTACACAAACTCCAAAGACCTCATTGGTACGGGCCCGGGTTTAAACTCAACCTCACGATTACAAGTCAAGCGGTCTCCCAAGCCCAATTCAGTTAATTCAAATTAGTCAAGTGAGTTAATTACCAAGTGCTATTCAGCTTGTTACTTCACACAAACAATCGTATTTGCTTCTTTGACAGCGGTAATTGTTTAACATTCGTCAATAGATGATCAAATGTGATAAATTAACCTGTAGGCGTGAAGCAGTCCGTTCAATGTCTCCCTTGATATTACCTCCCGTCAGAATAGAAATACACAAAGACAAATCTTACAAAGGACTGACAGAGTGTCTAGTGCAGCGCCACCTAGTGTCAAACATATCAAACATGTTTGACACTAGTTGGCGCTGCTCTTATTTCATACAAATTGTAGTTTACGTTAACGTGAACGAATACGTAAACGCTCTTGGAAAAACTGCCACTGGACACTCTGATCTGATTGGCTGGTTAAATTTTTTTTCCATTAAGTTTAGAGAGAGCGTAATTTTTCAACGTTGCTTGCCGTCTATCTGACTGATGAATTTCATATTCGCCATCTTAACTTATGTAGGTTTACATGGCCTGTTTTTATGAAAGGCTGATACGCCATTAACCAAATTAGACAGAACTGTTAAAACAAAAAAGGGGTGTTGTTTGTTTGGGGGATAGAACATCATCATCAATACGAGTAAAAGCTGCATTTTTTTTGTATTTTCCTTTAGGTAACAAAACCCAAATGGTATTTCTCAAGACCAAAACCCAAACGGTTCTTTTTAGGCCCAAAACTCAAACAGGCTTACCCAATGTCATCTCCCAAATACTCCATCGCAAAACCAAAACGAAAATCAGCTCCAAAAACCAGAACATCATTAAAATTACCTTTTTATGATGGAGAACTTTTCAAATATTTATATCGCATAACAAGACTAACGTACCAGACAAATTACTGGGTATGAAGAGATTTAACATCTAATATCTCATGGTGACGAGCGCAGTGGAGTGCGGCGCAGGATTGTGTTCGCAGGTTCACAATTCTGGCACTGCTACTGTTAGTGGCAGGCGTGACGCTTACCACCAAGCGAACGTCTTGCTCGTCTCGTCACTTGATTTTATAAAAAAAAGAAAAGAAAAAAAAAGGGTAATGTAAAATATCCTGTATAAGCGGGCATCTGTTTCTCTCTAGTTAAAGCTCACATGGTTGAGGTCCATTCGTCGCCTATTCGTGTCTCGCACAATGGAAGGCGAAACGAGCCGAACGGACGTTCTTTGTTCTAGTCTACTCTGATTAATTTGTGTTAATTTTCTGGATCGGCCTCAGACAAGGCTATCGCATAAACTTATATACGCCAAGGGATGTCGAGGGTAACAAATCAAATTTACTGGTATAATTAACACCAATCTAAATTGTTATGGTTGCGTGATAACTATTTACTACTATAGACGGAGCTTAAATTTATCGCAACAGTCATGTTCTTATGCTCTAAGGTTATCGTAAGCAAATTACTTTTCTGTTATGTTTCTATTTGCGTTGTAATTAATTTTCAGAATGTAAAATTAATAGGTAATATTTGGTACTTGGACCTGGGTATGTCTTAAAACTGCATCCAGAACCACCGGAGGACGGGCAGCAGCGTCCTCTCGGTTAACGGGGGTGAGCATTCTGCGATCCCCAAGCTACCTGCCAAGCGTGGGGAGTATGGCAACCATTTAGGGAGAGGCCTTCGTCCAGCAGTGAACATCTTTTGGCTGATAGTGTGTGTGTTACCATTTTTACACACGAAAACATGTTTTGGAAAATAACACAGAACGACGTATTGTTTTTAGTCACGTTCACGCCAAACTAAATATCGCAGGATATTTTTCACACATCGCCATCTAGCCCAAACTAAGCAAAGTTTGTAATATGGAAACCGGATAGCTGATAGCATACTTATATACTATTTGTTTGTAAATCAACATCAATAGCTGGGAGACGTCCACTGCTGGACGAAGGCCTTCCCCTTATTAGGGATGGGTTGCCATTATCCCCACGATCTACGATCCCCAAGCCGCCTGCCAAGCGTGGGGCTTATGGCAACTCCCATTAAGGGTTTTCGTCCTGCAGTGTACGTCTTCTGGCTGATGATGATTTGGTATTTTGAACGAAGATGATTATTTTAAAGGAGACGGACGAACATGATAAAATGTAGGGGTGGTATATCACCCTTGCATTATGACTTTAACAACAAGAAGAGACTGAAGTTTATGATAATACGGTTCACTCCGATTTGAGCTAGCATATTTTCTCTGGGTTCCTATTGGTCATCACATGATGACGACGAATATAACATAATTTTAAGCTTTACCTGAATGTCACCAACTCTCCTATCCTACTAAGTTTGAGCAAATTAAACTTTCTTCAGTGTGACTTCAACCTTGTGTCCTTCGATACAAGGTTTTTTTTAATTAAAAAAAGTATGTAACATTCGTCGCTATAGAAATTAGCGATTCATCTATATCCACGATAGCCTGACATGTGTAAAATTAACTTTATTACCACGAAACAGGAGACTCCGTTCGTTTAAATTCCATCTCAAGATGAACTAACAATTATTTTATTCTATGCCTTTAAGCGTTGCATTTTAGGTGTAGATTAAAACGTAGAGAGTGACAGTTTGATAAATGGGGATTATCGACGCGTAGCAATAAAATTGATTTTACGCTAACAGGTACGAGGGCGGCACTGAAAATTTCGGGAATCAAGGAAGTGACACAACATTACTATTTAAAAATATATTTATTGCTTTTCGAAGTATTCTCCGCGAAATTTGACACATTTTTCCATACGATGGAACCAATCATTGAAGCAACCATTCCATTCGGAAGTTGGGGTCTCCAAAATGGCCGTTTTGTAGGCGTCCACAGCTTCTTCAGGTGATGAAAATCTCTGTCCACGCAATTTATTCTTTATTTTAGGGAAAGTATAGAAATCATTAGGGCTTAGGTCGGGGCTGTACGGCGGATGGTCCAATAATTCTATGTTTTCTTGCTCTAAAAACTCTTTTGTTCTGTGCGCGGTGTGAGAACTCGCATTGTCGTGATGGAGGATGATGCGGCGGTTGCAGTTCTCTTTACGGACTTCAGAAACGACCTGTGGCAAACAAATGCTAGCATACCATTCTGCATTAACCATTCTTTGTCCCTCAAGAGGAATAGTCGTAACATGGCCGGTTTTGGAGACAAACGTGGCCACCATTTTTTTTGCAACACTCCGTGAACGAACAATTTTTGTTGGCTTTAACTCATTTTCGAACACCCAAACTCGTGACTGGTTTTTTGTTTCGGGTTCGTACGCGTATATCCAGGATTCGTCACCTGATACGATGTTGTATACAGCATTTGAGGATCCTGCGTGGAATCTTTCGAGAGTTCTGACGCACCAAGTAACGCGAGCCGCTTTTTGCTCTTCACAGAGCGAATGCGGTATCCATCGGGAAAACAACTTTTTTACACCTAATTTTTCATGCAAGATTATTTGTATTTGACTCATGCCAATGTCTAAAGTTGCCTGAATTTCGCGGTATGTCACATGTCGATCTTCCTCAATCAGCTTACGCACAGCATCAACGTTTTCTTGGGTGACTGCAGTTTTTGGACGACCTTGACGGGGATCATCACTGAGCTTGACACGTCCACGTTGAAATTCAGCAAACCAGCGATAAATTGTGGTTTTGGATGGGGCTTTATCACCAAATGCAGAAATCATCCGGTCAACACACTGTTTTTGTGTTAAACCACTTCGAAAGTCATAATAAATCATCGCTCTTGAATTTTCTCGAGTCAATTCCATTTTCTCAACGACTAAACAAGTTTGACAAAACCTTGTGACAAGACCGAGAATATTTTTTAAAATAAATAAATGGTATTCGATTTTTAAAACCAAGGAGTTTTCAATTAAAAAGATTTTAATATGACAGAAACAGTGGAAATATTCCATTCCCGATACTTTTAGTGTAGCCCTCGTATTAGTGACTTGCCAAGTCAGTGGTGCTAAAGAATCCAGGAAGAAGCCAGGCGCAAAAATACCTTGTTAAGGGGGCGACTAATGCCAAAAGTAAGTAAAAGGTGTATTTTTAAACACATAGTTTGATAATAAATAACGTAAATACTCAGATTAAAAAAATACTACAGGTATGGGAAAAACCTAAAGAAGCCGAGTAACCGAATAGAATTTTGGAAAATAATCTGATTTATTAAAATAACAAAAAACAAATTACCAACAAAAAAAAACTGGTTTAATTCAAATGCTCTAAATTATCAGCGACGGCACCACATTATTTTTTACGTATGTTTACTAATGTTTTAGCACAATAGCCGTTAATTTTTTTTATTTCATGCCTACATTTTGAATAATTTAATAAAACCCCACCTAAATTGCTCAAAGCCATCATCATCATCAATTGTATCATGCGATTTTCGACTCTAAACTAATGCAAGACGCGCGGGTGAAATCTGATATTTTTCTGGCATTAGTCGCACTCTTAAGAAGTAGATAAGGTTTACATAAAAATATGAATAAATTACTTTTGGTCGGACTAAAATTTGTGGCATGCAAGAATCAGCACCTTGGGTCTTCAGTACGTTTAGTATGGCTGAAATTTCATTTTCTTTATTATTATTTTTCATCATTAAGGTATAACAGTAAAAATAAACACTGCATTGTACAAAAAGAAATGTCTTATCTCCTGCATTTCATACACCAGTAAATACACAAAAGCGGTGGAATAAATAGGATAAGTTACGGAAATAAACCAATATATTCACAAAAGCGGATCAAGGAATTTGTTCGATACATAACCATGAATACGAGTACTATGATATAATATTGTTTGTGTGGTCTTGGTGGATAAAAGAGGTTATGTTAAGAAAGGAAACTTGCTCTCTAACGCTTTCCTTTCAAGTATTATTCGCTTTCAGGTATTATACTTTTGTAGTGGTAGGACTCTACTGCAGAGTCCGCCTGGGGAAGTAACACACCTTTGTCAGTTCTTCAACTGCCAAGTAGTGTGCAAGCATTACTGTGTTCCGATTTAAAGGGCAATGTTACCAGATAAATTACTGGGTATGAAGAGATTTAACATCTAATATCTCAGGGTGACGAGCGCAGTGCGGTGCGGCGCAGGATTGTGTTCGCAAGTTCACAATTCAAGCACTGGTACTGTTAGTGGCAAGTGTGACGCTTACCACCAGGCGGACGACATGCCCGTCTCGTCACTTGATTGTATAAAAAAATATGCGGAGTTTAGCGCAGGTGTAGCAACACTCAGGGGTGTCGATCTGACCATCAATATGAACCATTTCTTGAATACAAGTCTGCTATAAAAAGAAAAAGATAATAATCACGTGACCAATTTTGCAAGGAGACTATATAGTCTATACATGATGACATTGAATTCATAGGCATTATCCTAAGGGAGTCATCATACTCATCATAATAGACAACATGTAGCATGAAACTAACACTGACAAAGCGAACAAAAATCGGCTTAACAATCAAAAAATGCAATTACGCACAACAAAATGTATGGAGCGGCTGTTTTTTTCACGATACCCAGTTTGGTTTTTCTAGTAAAAGGTCTTCATTACGATTAGCTTATTGACCCTCTAAGATAATGGCAACGAAGTCAATGTCACCCTGTAAAAAAATATTTGACTATAGATAACATCACGAAAAAAAAACAGCTGTTACATATAAAAAGGTTCATAAATCTTGGACAAAATGTATGGAACAGCTGTTTTTTTTTCGTGATTTCGTGAAAAGTTGTTCATAATGATGAGTACAATGATATCCTAGAAGGATAACGGTGTTCAAACTAACAGCCGGTATATTTAAAGTACTTAGCTAAAAATAGGTTTAGGTAGCTACCAGTTGGTAGCAAAATGCTTACCAACGTTAACCGAGAGGACGCTGCTGCCCGTCCTCTGGTGGTTCTGGTTGCAGTTTTAGGACATGCTTAGGGGCCGTACCATGAACGCTTATTGCGGGACCGAATAGGCTCAGCTGGCGACGCTGCGCGACAGCGAACCGTATTGCGGGGCGATAAAATTCGCAGTCGCGCAGCGTCGGCAACTGAGCCTATTCGGTCCCGCAATAAGCGGTTCACGGTACGGTACGCTTTGTTTGAAAAAAACTAGCTTGAATCAAAGTTTCTTATCTTCAAATATTCAGAACCGTAATTACTTTTATTTTTACGTTTTTAGCTACTTTCAAAGTTAATTTTGATTGATTGCGCTCTGCTCATAAACGGTTACACGGAACGGGAGTACTACGCCGAAAGGAGTTCATTGTACTCATCATTGTGTTTTTTTTACTAAGTACGGAACTCTAAATACTAAAAAAAAACAGCTGTTCCATGGAAAAATGTCGTTCACCCTTGAAATAGAAGTAGACTTAGACATTGTACTCATCAATATTAACATGCTAGCGGCTCGCGGTTTCACCCGCGGTTGTTGGGATAACAAGTAGCCTATGTTTTATTCCATGATATAAGCTACCTCTATAACAAATTTCATCCAAATCCGTTCAGCTGTCGTATTTATTATATTAGTAGGGTTTTACTTTGGGCCACCATAAAAATTACAAAAAACACCTGTTTCCTACACAGCTGTTTTTTAACGATTTCTGTGTTGGCGCAATATGAAAGTATTTTTTATTGTTTTTTTTTATACTGTCGAGTGACGAGACGAGCAAGACATTCACTTGGTAGTAAGCATCACGCCTGCCACTAACAGTAGCAGTGCCAGAAATGTGAACTTGCGAATACAATCCTGCGCTGCACGCTCGTCACCCTGAGATTTTAGATGTTAAATCTCTTCATACCCAGTTATTTCCCTGGTAACATTGCCCTTCAAACCGGAACACAGTATGCTTGCACACTACTGCTTGGCGATTGTATAACTGGCAAAGGTGTGGTACTTCCCCAGGCGGACTCTGCAGGAGAGTCCTACCACTACCAAAATAAAAACGTTGCTCATAATGATGAGTACACTTTCGGCCGTTCTACCCTATTAAGCGTAATAGGCTAGAACTGGTTATTTTTATTGTCCTATTAAAATGTGGCCCATAAATATAGCTGATTAATGAAAACAAAATGAAAATCTGATCAAAAATAAGCAAATTATAAGCATTTTAATATCATGCTAGACAGAGAGGCGAAACAGCAAATCTTGACGTCACTTCTCTGTACGCCATATAAATTCTATTCTGACAAGTAAGGTGTGACGTGATTTTTTGTTTTGTGGGAAAGGGACAGAGTTGTCTCTAACAAAAACTTTAAACGCTCATATATCAGAATATTATTAACCGATTTAAAATATTTTTTACATACATACTATATATTTACTTAAATTCTTCATCAAAGCTATTGGTTTCAACGATATAAACATCATTCGAGGTATATTTCACATTTCCAAGTTAATGTGAATGAATTCAACAACTAACATCCCCACAATATCGTAGTCGGGATTAACACAACCGACTAGTTCGTGGCTAATAGACCGGCCAATCATCCATTGTAAACACGACTAAGCTACGGCTTACAATTGACTTTCCTTTCCAGCTTAACCAAACACAACCCTATCTTCGGTTTAAACCTGGATTATGCTTAAAAATCGCGCTGTGGTCTCCTTTTAAAGCTCTTTTAAGCTGCTTCGGCCGAAGTGGCTTATGACGCGTTAAAGTAGTGTTGGGCATAATGTAAATTAGCATATAAACCGCTGCGATGCATCAGCGAAACATAAGTAAGTACTGGCTTAAGTAGAATCGGGTATAGTACACTAGAGCGTCATATAGTACCATAAGGGTATAAGGGTATAATGACGCATTTCGCATCCTTATGAAGAAGCCTAGATTTTGCAGCGCGTCGGGCATGTTCTCTGATGCACGGGTTCCCGATTTCTTTGCAGCTATTCGATCTCGTATCGCGTCCTTTTGGGATAGGATACGGGGGTCGAATAACAGCATACTGCAGTGCCTGTCCAATATTCTGTCATGTCCAATTTATAGATTCTGGATATCTGTTCATCAGAGCGAAAACCGAAAATAGCCTATTGACCTATTTAATTTAGTTTTAAATAGCTGACTAGTTTATTTATTTAATATTAATTTTAACGTTTTAAACTTTGCTATTATTATTATTTTATACTACTATGGGTTATGTGCCTGAAATAAACGTCTTTATTATTATTATTAGAATAGGGTAGTTGACTGATGTTTATATCGTTGAAACCAATAGCTTTGATGAAGAATTTAAGTAAATGTAGTATGTTTATTGAAAAAATTATTTAAATCGGTTAATAATGTTCTGATATATGAGCGTTTAAAGTTTTTCTTAGAGAAAACTCAATCCCTTTCCCACAAAACAAAAAATGACGTCACGCCTTACTTGTCAGAATACAATTTATATGGCGTACAGAGAAGTGACGTCACGATTTGCTGTTTGGCCTCTCTGTCTAGCATGATATTAAAATGCTTATAAGTTGCTTATTTTTGATCAGATTTTCATTTTCTTTTCATTAATCACCTATATTTATGGGCCCTATTTAAATAGGATAATAAAAAAACCTAGTCATCTAGCCTATACTCTCATCGATATCTTCACTATATCGACCATAGATTGGCACAAAAACCGAGTCAGTTGACTAAGAAAGAGACATTTCTAAACTGGCTACGGACTCCGGACGTACAACATGTTTTAGGATTAAATAACAAGTACTTTAAAAAAATCAATTTTGATTACCTGGATGACATCTTTTTTCTAGTTATTTTGATTTGAAATCCAAACTACTGAACCGATTTCGATAAAATGTATATGGACCACCTCTGAAGTATGACCTACCGAACAAAAAAAGAATCATCAAAATCAATTCATAATTGGCGGAGTGATCGCGTATCAAACAAACAAACAAAAAACCTTCAGTCGAATTGAGAACTTCCTTTTTTGAAGTCGGTAAGTAAGTAAGTAAGAAAGTTCGTATAGGCTGAGTGGCCAGCACTAGTGTCAGAGTTAATGTGCTGCCCGAAGGCCTCTGAAATGGCTGACGGTTGTTGTTATAGAAACTAGAACAAACAACCGGGACCAACAATTTAACATGTCATCCGACCCACGGTAGCGCTCAGAAATTAATGCCACGGACCGTCCGTTGCTTAACATCGGTGATCGTTTAGAATCACCTAGACAAGCTACACCACGAGCGCTAGTCGGTTGAAAATAAAATATTTAAATGTTGGTCGGCTAGCCTAATACTACGCAAAGCTTATACTATAATTTATGAGAACTAGACATCCGATGCAACACCTATTACACATTATACACTTTAAAAAACGTAATTCATTTTAAGAACATGTTTTTTTTATACAATCTAGTAACGAGACGTGCAAAACGTTCGCCTGGTGCTAAGCGTCACGCCTGCCACTAACAGTAGCAGTGCCAGAATTGTGAACTTGCGAACACAATCCTGCGCCGCACTGCACTGCGCTCGTTACCCTGAGATATTAGATGTTAAATCTCTTCATACCCAGTAATTTCATTTCAATTACATTATATCTGCCGTAACTCAATAACGTAGTCGTCAATTTTATATTTTATTCTATCAAGTGACGAGACCAGCAAGACGTTCGCCTGGTGGTAAGCGTCACGCCTGCCACTAACAGTACCAGTGCCTGAATTGTGAACTTGCGAACACAATCCTGCGCCGCACTGCACTGCGCTCGTTACCCTGAGATATTAGATGTTAAATCTCTTCATACCCAGTAATTTCATTTCAATTACATTATATCTGCCGTAACTCAATAACGTAGTCGTCAATTTTATATTTTATTCTATCAAGTGACGAGACCAGCAAGACGTTCGCCTGGTGGTAAGCGTCACGCCTGCCACTAACAGTACCAGTGCCTGAATTGTGAACTTGCGAACACAATCCTGCGCCGCACTGCACTGCGCTCGTCACCCTGAGATATTAGATGTTAAATCTCATCATACCCAGTAATTTCTCTGGTAACATTTCCCTTCAAACAGGAACAGAGTAATGCTTGCACACTACTGCTTGGCGGTTGAATAACTGGCAAAGGTGTGGTACTTCCCCAGGCGGACTCTGCAGTAGAGTCCTACCACAACTGCCACCACTAAATATCATCAAAATCAAGTCACGGCCTTACTTAAAAAAACTTTTCAACCGTTAGTCACTGCTTAAGATGCTCTGCCATCTTCTCTCTGACGTGAAGTGTAACATGCAAGAAGAAGACAGAGAAGTTTAAGCAGTGACTAAGAGAATCGAGATTATTTTAGGTAAGGCTGATAATGTTTAATAAAACCAAAGAAAACGAACAACTAAATCTATTACATGTACTTATTTCAATCTTTAGAAAACAAAACTCTTACGGACCTTGATATTATAAAGTAAATAAACGTTCATGTTCAGTTTGTCAAACGAAAATGCAACATTTCGGTTTACACCGAACAGTTCGATTTCGGTGACAATGATCGCACTAACCTGGAAAGTTTTCCCCGTGGCGCAGTCAGTGACGTAAATCTTGCAGTCGCCAGCGCCCCCACTGACGAGCAGGCTGGCCATGTTGGACGTGTCCTCGATGAAGCAAACATCGCGAACTGTGCCGTCGTGCATCGTTAGCTCCACCTGTCGACAAATTGAACCAGTTAATCAAAGGCTAAAGAAAAACGCTGGAAGCCGAAACCGCAATGTACTCGCTAGTGGCTTGCTCGTCTCAAAGCGCCTTGCGATTTACTTGCTTTGTGTTTTAATACTAAATACCAAATGAGTAGGCGTTCCAATAAAATATTCAAATTATTGGAGCTTGTTCAAAAACTACTGCGACTAAGTTTTAGAAATTTTTGTGGGACCACCTCGAGCCTCGAGGCCTTTCCCAATGTAGTAAATATAATGGAGGAGTAATCGTTTTTGAGCTTGAAAACACGAATATGTCCTGCAACTTGGCCTTAAAAAAAATATATATAGATATGGGAGGCTAAACTATTATTTTGAGCAGTGTCGAGTAAAAATACATCGTGATCGTAAAAGTTGCTACTTCATCATTAGCCCGGAGACGTCCACTGCTGAACGAAGGCCTCCCCCTTAGACCGCCACACTGTACGACAACCTGCCATTTGCATCCACCAGTTGCCCGCGACTTTTACAGTGTCGTCGGTGGACATAGTGTAAGACCACAAAAAAAAATGTTGTGTAAAGTTGCTACTTACACGCCTAAAAGCAAAAATCTTTACTCATGTACATACGAGTAAAAGTTTTTGCTGTAGTCTGTACGTACCGAACATACCCTAGCACGCATGTAGCATGTATCTAGATATACGCTACATCAATATCCTGTCACTCGAACGATCATTAAGGGATGCTGCTAACGAGCTACAAAGCAAAATAATAACTACCAATACTACGATGGCTTTACATGCACTGGCTTTGAAGCATATTTCCTTGCACTGAAATTTAGACACTGGTGATCGCACACAAGAGGTTGGTTATTAAAATATATAAAGTTAAAACAAATATTCATAGTGTTAGGTAGGGTGCGCGAGACAGTTTAGGTATAATTATCTTTGAAACACTTGAAACTTGTTTATGAAAAGTAATTATACCAAAGACGTTCGGCGAAACTAATTTAAATAAGAAATAAGTGACTACAACAAAAAGTAAAACACTCGAAAATTATATAATAATCAACATAAGCTTCTTGTATTATTGGTGCTCGTATTTCCGATTTATGCCATTTTCGTCCCGAGAAAGTTCGTCCCACATAAAAAAATCTGCTTTCGTCCCGCTTTGTATGCATATATTTTAATTTAAAAAATCTAATTTCTTCCGCTTTTAAGCTCCATATTCGGCCCTAGTTTTTTTCTAATAGGTAAAATTGGATTATTTCAGTACAGATGACGCAAAAATTGCTTCACTTGACTTTCTATTTCCTGGGGTTCAATTTTAAATGGTGAAAAATGAGTGAGTGAAAAATAATCACCACCATAAAATGCAGCCCGATACTGGTGATCTGGGAGCTTCATAAAAATCGAAGGTGTAGTTTCAAAAATTAAGTAGCACGCTTATCTAGGCCAGGTTCATAATACGATAATTATAATGAAAACCGACGTGGTATTGACACATTTTTCTTTTATTTATACGGGAATACTCACGTTTAATTTTATTTCACAGGATCTGAAATAGAATTGTTAACAGTGTAGTATCCTCTTCGGTATTCGATGGTATCGCGATTCAGAGCTAAAAAAAAAAAGATATTTATGCTCTGTGGTTATGATGATGGCAACCCTGATTTGACACTTCTTTTTCGCGATTTCGCGCGGTATCGTGTATTTTTCGGTTTTTTAGCTCAATAAACAGAATGTGTGTGAAAAACTGTGAAAATATGGAAGAAAAGATAAACAAATATCAGGAACGTCTAAAACGATGCAAACAACGTCACAACTCACTAAAAATCAAAGCCCTTGAGAACTTATTATGACTGTCCTATTGAATTGATTCGCCTTCACAAATAAACAATTATTGAAGATTATAATCGCTAACTATTATAATACAGGAAGAAGAACATAGTTGACATGTTAGTTACCTACACATCTTCCTTATTCCGCCTTTTCCGTATGGGTACGTGATACTTTAATACGAAGATCAATTGTTATACGAGATGTAACCTTTGATGTTAATATCATCCTAATGATATTGTGCTCAATCAGACAAGGTGCGTAGTACCTTTATGATTGTTTTCTGTGCGCGACACAGTTGCACTCAGGCGATGTACTATAATGAAAAACTGATGTTAATATATCATTAGATATTGTGCTCAATCAGACAAGGTGCGTAGTAACTTTATGATTGTTTTATCTGTTCAAGACACAGTTGCACTCAGGCGATGTACTATAATGGAAAACTGATGTTAATATATCATTAGATATTGTGCTCAATCAGACAAGGTGCGTAGTACCTTTATGATTGTTTTCTGTGCGAAACGCAGTTGCACTCAGGCGAGGTACTATAATGAAAAACTGATGTTAATATATCATTAGATAGTGTGCTCAATCAGACAAGGTGCGTAGTACCTTTATGATTGTTTATCTGTACAAGACACAGTTGCACTCAGGTGATGTACTGCAAATCATTTGCATTTCAAACAACATAACACCTACTGTCAAGGCACCAACACAAGACAGGGATGATGACCTTCTAGAGCAGTGAATTACTAAGAACAAAAATAATTCAAAGGTGTTATTCTTGAAGATATTGAAAAATTGCTTGCAATATTATAGCAAAAATCAAAGGAAAAGATTAAAGACATACAAAATACTTGGAAACTGTAGCTTACTTCAAGTATTAAGTACTTTTCTACAGGAAAACTCTAAACACGGACAAATTCCATGGAGTATCTACAGCAGCAATTGGGCCTAGCAACAGATATAATTGGAGAGGGTATGTCTAAGATAATAATAAAACAGTGATTTTAAAAATGTTCAAATCCCTAAGTGTAGCTACAAATTTATTATAAAAACTGAAGTGGATTAGTCGGAGTATCCGATTTAATTAAATGTGACTGTTCCCATACAACAAAAATGATGTTACAAAGTTATGAAATGATCTGGCAGTACACTAAAACAAAGGAGTTCTTATCTCTCCCCATCGAAGTAAAAGCATCATTCAAAATGACTGAAAAATAAACAGACCAGTACTTGTATGGCGGAAACTTAACAGAGTTAATAAAAACAAACAAACAGATGCAACAATTAATTCAGTTTTAAATGCCTGCCTGAAACCAACCTCATGGTCAAATGTAAAGACCAGACCTGTGTAAAACAAAAATGGTCCACCTCGTCAGAACCCGCAGCATCAACCACCATGAGCGATGGCTTGGGGCGAGCCCAGAGGCCGTGGACAGCCATCATATCAGCAATGTCGCCCAGCGCATACAGCAAGGTACCCAGCGAGGTGCTTACCCAGGCGCTAGAGACTAAACAGGTAACTGCAGGTAATTTTAGCAATTACTTACAGTGTTGGATATCTTTAACAAATGACCCTCAAATACTAGAATGGGTATAAAATCCCACTCATTTGTGAACCAATTCAAACAACTATTACCATGGTGCAGTTTTTTCTGGTCATTAATATTCAAGAAATTATTTATGATTTATTGAAACTGGGAGCTATATTATCATACAACTACACAAAGGGTCAGTTTATTTCCAAAATTAGTCTGTTACCAAAGCCTAATGGAAAAATAAGGTTCAACTAAATCTGAAACCTCAGTAAAATTAGAACTTTCCCAAATGGAAGATATAATAACAGCCACTGTATTAGTAAACTACAATCATACCATTGATTTTAAAGAATCATATTTATTAATATAGCTCGGACCCATCTATATGACCTCTGCTTTATATTTAACAACCAATTGTATGAATTTACAGCTCTGCCTTAGGTACAGCACTTAGTGTTTTTAGAAAATTACTGAAACCAGTAATATAGCTACCTGAATAATACCTGAGAAGCTTATGGCACATGTCTACCATTTATTTACATGGTATATTTATGTATAGGTTGTACACACCGATTGTTTGAAACTGAATTGTTTGGAAAACATGAATGCTGTGTTAAATATATTCCATAGCTTAGGATTATTATAAATTGGGTGAACATGTAGGTAATTTGGTACCCACAACACATTGTATTTTTTGTTTTGTTTTATTTAATTAAATTTTTAATATGTTCATAAGATCTGTGCCTAGAGCTACCATTTGGAAAACATATAAGTATTATGAGCTTAGTTAACAAAACTCTAGAATACTAAAATGTTGCAAGATAAGAAAACATGCAAAAATCGTACATGCCCTGCAGTCCCATTATGGAATAATACACACAACATTCATGGTAAGAGAAATATTTGGTACTTTAATATCAGATGATAACTATGGTGTAAACATGCAAGTTCCTAGAAGCATCCTGCCAGATCTCCAGTGGTCATCTGATAACATTATGTACACTAAGAAAACATGTTTCTCTAAGAAGTATAATAGCCTATAGATTTTTACAGATATAACAGCAAACAGCATCATACATTAAATCAAAAATCTACTTATCTAGAAACCATAGAACTTGAATAGAAACGAATTATGTAACGATAAATATATAAAAAACTTGGAGAACCAACTATTGACTTGTTTACAAGCAGATTTAATGCAAAATGCGGATAATATGTACCTATCTTGGGAAAAAGATCCCTATGCATATAAGATACATGCATTACAATAAAGTGGTAGAGTTTTTATTTTATTTTTCTATACTTTTCCACCATTTGCATTAATTACTAAACAAATACATAAAGTAAGAAATAACCAGGCCTAGGTTATCTTAAATTTCTCTCTGTGGAACTCACAGCCATGTTTCCCCTTGCTAAACAATTGATTAAAGAGGAACCAAAAATATTTGAACCTAATAATAAATTAATAATGTCACCATTCACAACAGAACACTCGCTATAGAACCAACTTCCCTGGCTGCAGTGGCTGCAGCCTCATGTGCGGGATGCATTCAGATGTTTGGCCACATAAGTCATTAGATATATAATGCTAGCATCAATCACTGAAAGTACATAACAACATATACAATCTAGTGGACATTTTGCAAGACATGCTGTTTAGATATGTTTCAGGGATCCATACCTTATAATATAACTTTTAACAGATATATTTGAAGCAGGTGCTCAAAACAGCACTTTGGACACGGTAAGCTCCACACTATCTTTGCTCAGAAGAGAGAAAATAGGATTAAAGGCCCTTCGTATATGTAAACCTGCAAGACCTAGATATATGGGAACCTGGAATTCACCTAGAGTTGTTAATGTCATAAGAACTTGGCCTGACAACATAGGTCTAAGGCTAGAAAAGCTCACCAAAAAACTTGTGTGCTACCAACCAATGGAAATATTACCATTGCTATTTCTGACCTTGTACAAATTTCTGTCAGCATTAGAAAACATCTTACCTATTAATTTAGCTTCCAAACTGCCATTCTTTATGCAATAGCCTTAATGATGTCCTGCTGTAACACTTGAAAGCTATATTTAGGCATCAACTCTCATTCAAAATAATGAAACATACCTCCAACCAACATTTAAAAAACCCAATAATGAAAGCCAACCAACAGTCAATTTAGCAGGTGGATTGGATTTTTATTTTTTTTACCATTATAGTTTATGTATGCCATGTCTTGTCATTGGCTGTAAAAGTTAAGCATTAACATAAGTTTAACATTAGGAAAACATCAGAATGGACATCTGATTCTTTGATGTTCGCCAGATTTTATGGCATACCTACCAATTAGTGATAACACTTTGGATAGCACTTATACCCAAGCAGTATTAAATCTAACTGCAACTGATTAAAACTTAAGGTTAACTTAGTTACCATTTAAACTAATGGTGTTAAGACTGATTTATTACTTACTTAATAATTGATACATCATTATTACATCATCATCATCATCCCGGAGACGTCCACTGCTGAACGAAGGCCAAAGTTACAAATAATAACTATATAAATGTGTATATAATAACTATTATAACAATTATTGTTCTTATTCAATGTGGGGGCGATAAGTTCTGAACTGACGCCCCGCTTGGGGTGTGCATTTTCCCCGCCAGTGCCTACCCGAGCCAACCCAGCTCCTTGAAGTAACAAAGCAAGACTCTGGGCCGCAGGCATAGTAACTCCAGTGGGTTAGATGGAAGTGTACATGATAATGATGATGATAATGAGAAGCGTACAACAATTATTGTTATTATTTATTGTTTTATTAGTATCTGTAAACAAGATTCGAATAGTTTAGTTACAATTTTAAAATGGTTTTTATATAATTATAATAATTGTTTTCATAATTATCTGCTAACAACATTCAAGAGGTTTAATTTGGATTATATCTTGATCTTAGATTTTCATTACTACTATGTAATTGATTGTAATACTTAGGTATTAATCTAAGTCGTTAGTCGTTATTAAGACATATGTCTGTTTTGTGATTGCCTGTCATAGACTTAATATAAATTAATGTTATAAGTATCTTGATTATGATTGCAAAAACCTAACTGCCTATTACATACCTCTAAACATCTACACTGTTAACAATTCTATTTCAGATCCTGTGAAATAAAATTGTAAAATTAGACAAACTTACCTTAAGTGAAAGTCTAATTATAATTTTATGAACAGTGATCTGAAATAGAATTACCCTCCCAACCCGATAACATGATTGTTATCATCCCGGGTAATAGGCAGGTGAAACAACCAATACTTTGGTTCAATCTATCTAGGTACTTATGGAGCTTGAACCCAAAGTTGCTTGCTATCTCTAAAAAGTGTCAAATCAGGGTTGCCATCATCATAACCACAGAGCATAAATATCTTTTTTTTTTTAGCTCTGAATCGCGATACCATCGAATACCGAAGAGGATACTACACTGTTAACAATTCTATTTCAGATCACTGTTCATAAAATTATAATTAGACTTTCACTTAAGGTAAGTTTGTCTAATTTTACAATTAAATCGGATACTCCGACTATAGTTTCAATCACACCCGGTGACCTTCTTCAAAGAGTGAAAACAGAGCCCAACGCGCGTGCAGCTGCGTCCTGCTTAGCACTCGGCTTGCTTTCGGATGTGATCGAAACTATAGTCGGAGTATACGATTTAATTAAACGTGAGTATTCCCGTATAAATAAAACAAAAACGATAATTATAATCTTTGATAATTATATGTCTAGATAGACTGATGGATCCTAAACGCGTGGAAATAAATAGCGGTTAACTGTTAGCCTCTTATGCACGCACACTATAACAACGACAATGGTGCAACGCGAGTGTAAGACATGGCTGTCACGCACACTAGTATAATAATGTTGGCCTGTCATTTTTCGTTCATAAACAGTACGAGACTCTATCTAGACATATTATTTACCATAGATTATAATAATAAAATAGACGAAATCAAAGTATGAGTGAACGAAGAATGCCTAAAGGAAAAATGTTTCACGATACTGTGACATGTACTTAATTCATATGACACACTAAAATTATAAATACAAAAGTTTGTATGTGTATGTATGTTTGTTGCTTTTTCATGCTGTAACAGCTCAAAGGATTTGGATTATTTGGAAAGTACCCTGGATGAATATACAACGTGTAACAAAAAGGATCAACAATACTGAATATTAAATATACCCTTGTATGTACTCATCATATGAACCATGAAATCGCGAGTAAAAAAACAGCAGATCCAAACAAAAAGTTCATTGACCTTGGCCAAAATGTATGGAACAACTGTTTTTATTTTTTCGGGAATTCCGGGTTGGCTGCACAGGAAAAGTTGTTTATAATGACGAGTACATACATACCCTTCGGTACACATTGTAAAAACTACTTTTTATCCCGAAAAAATATACGATTCTCATAAGATCAATGGGTCAAATCGCACACAAAGCAGGACGCAGGGCGCTTTGTTTAGATAATACTTTTGAACAAAAGAATCGTACACCGCTTTAACCACGAGCCTGGATACCTAGTACCGATTAACGATTCTGTTATAATAGCACGTAATAATATAGCTTTTCATAAATCTGAATTATATTTTCATGAGTTTTGTAAGCCGTTACGAACGGTGTGAGTTGTGCGAAAAAAAACGAACAGCTCTTTATTACGAGTATTCACAGCAGGTTGAACTATTACAGTTATTCAAGGCAAAACGCAATCGTAATACGGTTGCTTGATTTAACTTTCTAGGGTTACGCGAGGATTACAAAACTCGTGTATTAACTTGTCTTGGACTATGGAAGTAACAAGCGATAAAGCAAGCAAGTCTTAAGTTTTACTTAATAGCAACTCTTACCTAAATAACTGACTTATGTATTAGAAGAAATAAATTAGATATAATAATACGCTTTTAAAAAAAACAACGGACTTCAATTTCGGCAACCTGGGTGACATCTTCATACTATCCAGTTATTTTGATTTAAAAACCACTGAACCGATGTCGGTAAAATGTATATGGACCACCTCTGAAGTGTAACCTACCAAACAAAAAAGAATCATCAAAATCGATTCATAATTGGCGGAGTAATCGCGTAACATACAATTAATACTATTAAAAAAACATACATTCGAATTGCGAATCTCATTTTATGAAATCGTTTGAATAGTAGTTTTTGTCGGTAAGTATAGACTGGAACTACCTAAATGACAAAGAAACAAAGGGTTTGAACGAAACATGTATATCAATAAATGTTCTTTATAGTGTTCTAACATCCTAGAGTATTTATAGCTGTTTATTTATTTTTATAACAGGAGGGAGGCAGAATTGTTGTATGTTTTAGCGAATGTTTTAATTTCCTTTTCCGATTATTTCATTTCCTCGTAATTGGGCACGCGACCTCTTACCATGCCCCAATTTGTAGGAAGACATGACGTACACTTTGGCAACAACAGATTTAAATTTCGAGGAAACATATTCAACATGCTTTCGCGGGAAATATCAGTTGACTGTACCATAGAATAAATAAGAGCACTACGTAACCATACTCAACATTGTCTTTGTTTTTTTATATTAAGTTCATGAACGATCCAAATAAATGACAATGAGTAAATATAATTTGGTCGATATGTACATAGTCTACAGTTTTCGATTGCATTATGTATTACACGAAGTACATGAAATATAATCGACAAGCTGTATTTAAATATCTCACTCTCTCTCTCTCTGAGATATAAATTCTCTTCATCTTCACTAACCTGAAGTCGAAGAATATATTTCGATGAAGGCAAATTTTTTATTTGGCTTGCATTTTAAGAGTTACTTAACATGCAAGCCATGTAATGTAATAGAAAATACTTTTGTATATCTTTTGAAAACATGACTTCGCAGTTGTTATTAAAATGTACCTTCGAAACAATGTATATATTTTGATTGATGCAGATTGCGTTTGCTTTGTTGGTGTATGTGGCTTAAATGAACGGATATCTATGAGTAGTAGTAGTATGCAATTTTAATCTCTTGCTTAAGAGGGAATCCGGTGGATTCTCCATACAAACGTATTCCCCTACTTTTTTCCTGGATAATGGCTCAAGAGCAATTTTTTTCTATAAAGTCTATGTCTACTGTATCACTCCTTTTTTTCAGCAACTAATTGCTCAAAGAACCCTTTTAATATTTTATTATGAAAACTGACGTGGTTTTGACACATTTTTGTTTTATTCATACGGGAATACTCACGTTTAATTAAATCGGATACTCCGACTATAGTTTCGATCACATCCGGTGACCTTTTTCAAAGAGTGAAAACAGAGCCCGACGCGTGTGCAGCTGCGTCCTGCTTAGCACTCAAATAGTCGGAGTATCCGATTTAATTAAACGTGAGTATTCCCGTATGAATAAAACAAAAACCCTTTTAATACTTTCATAGTAATCTTTGGAGGGCTATATTTTCTTTAGCAATTAATCGCTGAAGAAACGAAAATAGCAGAGACATGTCTACAGTACACCTGGACTATATATATAAAAAAAAGATTGCTCTAGCTAGAGGCATTGTCCAGGAAGATAATGGGGGAATACGATTGTATGGAGAATCGATCACCAGTTTCCCTCTTAAGCTGCCTAATCCCAAACTGAAAATATTTCCTGAACGTGAATTGGTATAGTGTAGGCTGAGACCAGCACCCCTATTCAGAATGGCGTCGGAAACTTCCGATTCGAATTTCGCTTCCTCCGTCTTTATCATTCTGAATGTAGATAAGTGGGACGGATAGTGTGGATCCGAACAGAAACCTTTCCGAACCTTTGTGAATAGGGGTACAGAGCCCTAACATCAAAGCAGTCACCGCCTGAACGCCTGTGACATGTTTGGTCGGTTGCTCTTGTTGGACAAACTCACAGCGGAAGCGTCACAAACAGCGTAGCCAAAGCACTTTGAGTGTTGAACAAGGTTTTTCCCATGGAAAAAATATTTGTAATTCCTTTGTTCTCAGTTTCTGTTCGGTACGCTGTATAAAAAGTGATATAATTTTGGATAAGCTTTGCTCACGCAACAAAACAGTGCGAATCGGCTCTACTATTATATTACAAATACGTAACGTGATTTCTGTATCAGTCCAGAATTAAGTAATTTGCATACTAGTGAAAAGAAAGTATGTTAACAGTATTATAGCGTAAGTTTACTCTCATGGAACAGTCTAGGACAATAATGTTAACGACTTAAGCCGTGAACTACCTAATCGCTTATTTTAAAAGACCCTTTTTTCCAAGTTTAGTGGCATATATTTTAAAGGTCTATTCACACACATCAGTGAAGTCACAGTTCTGACACACTACCGGCACAGTGCGAAATATTCTTTCATTCTCTATGAACGTATCCCCACTTGTCAGTGTCAGTGACGACACAGTGCTCTCTGTGCCGGTAGGGATGCGTTCATAGAGAATGTATGAAAGAATACAAAGAAATATATCGCACTGTGCCGGTGCCACTTGTCAGTGTCGTCACTGACACTGACGACACTGACAAGTGGGGTTGCGTTCATAGAGAATGTATGAATAGTTATTTATGATACTAGTGCGGTAAGTTGGTTTTTACAAACGAGTAGACGAAAGTCGAGGGCTTACCATAGACACGAGTTTGTAAAAACCAATACCGCTCGAGTTCCATACAACGTTTTACAACACATTTGCGAGAAAACAGATAACAGAAGTACTTACAACAGATAATGAAGCAAACTTTATTATTTTGTTTTTATTATATCGTACGGAAAGTCGCAACTAAATACCTACTTGACACTGACAAAAGCTCAAAGTGCGACGCCATAATCCTCCTAGGAGGAACGATGAAATGGCGCGAATTAACAAATGGCGCTACGTGCACGTGGTGAAAATTAGAAAAAAAAAGAAGAATTTAGCGGTGAGAATTTCTTTTGTTACATTTACTGTTTAGTATTAAAGTAAGACAAACGTATTGAGCAAAAGCGCTTCCAAGGAGGTTCGATCCTTTAGCTTATTTATTCTCGTAATGTGAAACTCTTTGGTGAAGTTCTTAAATTATTATTATGGGAATTAAAAAAATACCGTCATGTTTACGCACGGCGCTATACATGCGAGAGTGCGGTAAAATAGGTGCTTAGCTGAGAGTACCTATTTTAACGCACGCTCCGTTGTATGGTGCGTAATGTTCAACTTTCGAACGATATATACAGGCTTCGTAAATGCGTTGTAAATAATATTTCGCACTGTACCGGTACTGTGTCGGAACTGCGACTTCACTGATATATGTGAAAAGGCCTTAAACCGGGCATTTTAAGCTAAATCTAATTACTTGCACAGCAGTTACAGAATGGAGAGAGAACAAAAATACACTTTTGCATTTATAATTGTTATGATACCGAATAGTTGTAAATCGTTGGCATGTGTCACGCATATTTCTAAGTATAACAAACTTACGATCTATTTATAGCAGGTGTAAATTAAGCGATATGATTAATTCGTTATCTATAGCGGTATAGTTACAGTGAACCACTTCTGGTATACTTATCTCATCACACTTATCCTGTCCGTCGTCCCGTGCCACACTAAACGACTGAGCAGATTATGGAATTAAGTACTAATAAATATCAACATTAGATACTTTTGACTAAAACATTCTGGAAACTAAACTAAAACTATTTTCAACTAACTTCAAAAAAGGAGGTTCTCAATTCGACTGTATGTTTTTGTATGTAGGTATGTTACGCGATTACTCCGCCAATTACGAACTGATGTTGATGACAATTTTTTTGTTTGGTATGTATTAAAAACTTCAGAGGTGGTCCCATATACATTTTACCGAAATCGGTTCAGTAGTTTGGTTTTTAAATCAAAATTACTAGAAAATGATGAAGAAGATGTCATCCAGCAGGGCTAGGATGCGCAACACGAGATTTTTTTCTCGATTCTTAAAAACAGGACTAGACTACGTCTCTGTATAAGTCTGTCTCGTTTTCGCACGACATAAAGACACGACAAAATTATCTCGCGGTGCGCATCCTAGCCCTGCAGGTATTCGAAGTTGAAGTCGGTTGTATATTTTTAAAAGCGTATTATTTATAAATACATAAATCACGGCCGTGAACACGCATTTGATGCCATCCTGAAGTTCACTATGAGGAACTTACCATTAGAACCTAACTAAAATGAGTATTAAAAAAAACGATGGCTCGAGAATGTAATTTTCTAAGATACAACCGGTTTAACAGGCATTGTATCTCGAGGGAATAAGTTGATATATTTGTTGCCTGATACGTTTCATAAAATATATCACGTACGCGATATTGATTGATTGACAATACGTGTATGTAAATATGAGCTAATGGCGCGAGAGCTACCGAGCAAACATATGGAGCACTCCGTCGCTGGATGTATTTTAAAAGATGTTTTCTTTTGCGTTTTAGCTCGCGTATACCAATTTCGTAACATGCAGTCGAGCTTAGCCGTCGTGTTCATAATTATGATTGCGTAATAAAAAAAAAAGCAAGTGGAAATGGAACGGTACGCAGCCCATATTGGCAACACATTTTCGAATCTCTTACATTGCACAATACGACAAAAATATAAGATCTATTACGGAGTTGGATAACTTTGAGTTTTTTTTATAAATACAATCTAGTGACGAGACGAGCAAGACGTTAGCCTGGTGGTAAGCGTCACGTCTGCCACTAGCAGTAGCAGTGCTAGAATTGTGAACTTGCACAATCCTGCGCCGCACTGCACTGCGCTCGTCAACCTGAGATATTAGATGTTAAATCTGTTCATACCCAGTAATTTATCTGGTAACATTGCCCTTCAAACCGGAACACAGTAATGCTTGCACTCCCCCAGGCGGACTCTGCAGTAGAATCCTACCACTACAAAAGTATTTCTGCCCACTTTTAATTTCCACTTGATTTTGACCTGCTTTTGGTTTATTTGAATCAAAATGTGTAATAAAATCTAACAAGACCTGACGATCTGACGAAATTAAATACAAAGTGGGTAACATAACCCGTGAGTGGTTTTTGAAATGTGGTGAGCATTACTCTTTGCACTTGATGACGTAATAAGGACCTGACGATGGAGCTAGAACATTGCCCTTGAACTTCTTGGTAGCCCATCGAGTTTTGGCCACATTATTGATTGACTGTATTAGATAAGTCAGACTGTAATTCGCAAGTATTGAGATACATTTTTGTATTTTTTGAATTTTCATTGTATTGTATTTTTAATTTTGTGTAATATGGATAATATGTTCTGAAATAAAATGATTAATAATAATTGCAGTGTGTTTATTCTAAGATTTTTATTTTGACAAGTATTTGACCTCTGATCGTAAAATCATAGTACACGTATGTAGTGTTATATAATATTGCAACCATATGGTCAAACATGGCCAACATAGCCTAGAATGCAGAAACCTGGTATACCTTTGGATTCTTGACGACAAATGAGTTTCGAAACGAAGCCACCTTAATTCATTCGGTTTACATTTTGAAACAGGTTTATGATGAAAAGGAAATCTGACTCTTTAAAGACGAAACTTTACTCTTACTTGGATTTTTATGGGTTGTAGTAGCACTTTATTTATATCTGTGTGGCTCCAACTTCCAACCTCCCAGCGGGTATACAATACAGGCCTCCTCGATCAAACCTTTAAGCATTATTTATGCTATTCTAAAATCATCTACAACTTGATGATCCCAAAAAATTTATTCACCTGAACTCATCCGAAAATTTGGTAGTTTAACGTCAAGTTACAATTTAAATTACATTTTTATGTTTCCATTTTACTTCCAACTCAAACATGTATAAAACTATATAGTATACATATATAATACGAGTTTTTAGTCCTACTACGATTTTCTATTTACAAATTACGTATTAATTGCATTCTTTGTCTGTGATTTAAACACTTTCTAATTGAATATTTATGACGCACAATATATTGAGAAATATCTAGTCGACCCGAAACGAGATAGCTTACGCGAGAAAGGCACCATGATCACAAGATTCGTCTACAAAGTTATACTTAATTAATGTTATGTCTAATAGGCTAGATGACTGATGTTTAAATCGTTGAAACCAATAGCTTTAATGAAGAATTTAAGTAAATATAGTATGTTTATTGAAAACATTATTTAAATTGGTTAATAATGTTCTGAAATATGAGCGTTTAAAGTTTTTGTTAAAGACAACTCTGTCCCTTTCCCACAAAACAAAAAATGACGTCACGCCTTACTTGTCAGAATAGAATTTATATGGCGTACAGAGAAGTGACGTCATGATTTGCTGTTTCGCCTCTCTGTCTACCATGATATTAAAATGCTTATAAGTTGCTTATTTTTGATCAGATTTTAATTTTCTTTACATTAATTAGTTATATTTATGGGCCACATTAGAATAGGACAATAAAAAAAAACAGTCATCTAGCCTATTGTAAGACATTAAAGATTTAAAGAAGGAAATCGTTTATTCAGCGACGTACTTAACTGAAACCGATCGCCCTAGTAAATGATTTCAATTAAGCGATACTCTCTTAATATCAAACCTACGAGTACCTCTACCTACCTAATTTTATTTTAATATGTCAGGACAGTTTTTAGTAACATTTATCCTAAACAAATTCTAATACTAAACTTCATTCATCGATACTAAAGGGGTATGGGTAACTTTGTATGGATTAGTGGCGTCGTTGTTTTTTTTAAGCGGCCATTGTAAACTTCAGTCAACTACCCTATTGACATGGTGTTGTCAATGATGACAATAGGTGTGTGGCCTAATGTTTAATTTATAACAAATTACAGGCTTAGTGATGAATATAACTAAATACATTACACATACTGAAAAAATAAATTGTATTGGCTGATAAATCTCTGAGATATGAGCGTTTAAAGTTTTAGGTGGGGATAGAGAAGGGATGCTCTATCCCTTTCTCGCAAAGCACGTGTTAGTATAGCATTTGTATTCCGCGCCTGAGGCTTGACGTCATAGCTCAGTATAGCGCGCTCTCTGTCTAACTTGAAATTAAAATACTTAGAACTTATTTATTTATGAATTATTTTAAATTTTGTTTTCGTTGATAGGCTCTATTGATGATCCGCTTTTTTATGAGGCAATAAAAAATTTGTATATAGTTATCATGCCTATTTCCGTGATATTTATCACTATGATACTCGACTTACTCCACTCGAGCGCGTAACGCCTCCGAATCGATTACGGTCCGTACACCCGAGGAAACCGTGATTGTCAATCGCCGCAGATTGCCGATTCGGAGTGGGGCATACCAAATAAAATGTATCTCTAATAAGGACTCTTGAATTTACCGCATGAGATGTTTACAGGGTGACTCACGTAACACGCTCCGAGGAACATGCCCTAAATAATAATAAAAGATACGGAATTGACTGTGGAAGTAAATTGTAACAAAAGGGAACCCTAAGGGAATTTATTTCCATAGGATATTCAGTATCAATAAATGTGGAATAGACTCGAAAAAAGTCTCGTCTTTTATGTTTTCCTTTCTTTTTTAGTTTGGTTGATAAAGACCAAAGACTGATTAACTATTCCGAAGACATACACATTTTTTGAAAAGTCTTTGTGGATGAAAACTTTGTAGCGATGCCAGCTCAGTGGTTAGCGCATGCAATCCCAGCAACGAACTAGTGCTGCTCGTGAAGGAAACCATCGTGAGGAAACCATGGCATAGTAGTAGGTTGTAGACTAGCCAAAAATATAAAAAGAATGTCTTCTAACTGGTAGGTACAAAGAGTGAAAAAAAATTTTTTTTTTCACTAACATTTATTTGATGAACATGGATATTTATTCTGTTCTAGGTGTAGTATGTATTATAAGTAGGTATTTACGAAAAAAGTATATAAGTATTCTATCAGCTATCTGGTTCCCATAATACAAGCTTTGCTTAGTATGGGACTAGATGGCGCTGTGTGTAAAATGTCCCACAATATTTATTTATTAATTTAGTTCTTAACAGTTAGCATCCTTTTAAGGGCATATTCTGTACATCAAAACAAACAACTTTTACTATGGGCCAACATTGGGATCAAGAGAAAAAAACAGCTGTTCCATACATTTTGCACAAGGTCAATAATTTTTTTGTATGGAACAGCTGTTTTTTTTCTCTTGATCCCAATGTTGGCCCCATAGTAAAAGTTGTTTGTTTTGATGTACAGAATATGCCCTTAAAAGGATGCTAACTGATTTAGAACTAACCCTGTATAATCGTATTATAGCATTCGTAACAACAACGCACTCAACGAACCGCTTAATTATAGCTGCGATGGGCCTCTTAAACATAACTTATTACCAGCTTGTAATAAGCTATGTTTTGTTTTTTGCTTTCTCTATTTGTTTATGCAAGTTTTGGTGAACGAAATTCGTATGGAAATTAAAGGTATCACTAACTATTTCTTCCCCATCGGTTGTCAGTTCTTCGAGCGATGTGGCCTGCCCTGCGCCACTTCAACTTGCAAACCCTGCGAGCTATGTCGGGTACTTTGGTTCTTTGGCGAATATCCTCGTTCCGGATTCTATCGCGCAAAGTAACTCCGAGCATAGCTCTCTCCATTGCCCGTTGTGTGACTCTAAGTTTCTCCAAAAGGCCAGCAGGTCAAAAGGTTCTTGAGTGGCGACCGCGAACCGGAAGACGAAGCGTAGGAAGGCCTCCCACTAGGTGGACCGACGACATTGTAAAAGTCGCAGGCAACCGGTGGATGCAAATGGCAGGTTGTCGTAAAGTGTCGCGGTCTAAGGGGGAGGCCTTCGTTCAGCAGTGGACGTCTCCGGGCTGATGATGATGATGACTGACTATTTACGATCGAAATTAAAGGAACCATCCTGTGAATAGCCTTCCGTATAACCAAGGTCGCAGTTTCCTCGTCACTTCCCCACTTACAGCTGTTTGATTATCTCGATGGTTCGAAGCTCAATTAATCTATTTCGGTTCTTAATTACTTGTACAGGATAATTGACAAAAAATTCCAGCGATCGCATCACTTGTGGGAAGTAGGTCAGCGCGACGTGCCTATACATTATCTATAAATAATTAATCGATAAAATTCTTGCAGATAAATACAGTCACAGCTGATAATTTAATACAAGAGATAATGTAAGCTGTGATAATGGGAGTTTTTTTTTTTTACGCGATATTAAGTATTTGTAGTTATAATATAACTAAGTTTGTGAGCCACATAATCAGTCAACCAATCACCTATTAGAATCATAAATAAGGAAATGCTAAAAACTGCTATCATTTCTAAAGGGCTAAAATGGTCGCGTTTAGCAATTCTGCATATGATCCTATGATGATTCATATCGTAAAACGGTCACTTAAGCGCCAATAGGCTAGGTGACTGGTTTTTTTTTATTGTCCTATTAAAATGTGGCCCATAAATATAGCTGATTGATGAAAAGAAAATGAAAATCTGATCAAAAATAAGCAACTTATAAGCATTTTAATATCATGTTAGACAGAGAGGCGAAACAGCAAATAGTGACGTTCGTTAGTGACGTCACTTCTCTGTACGCCATATAAATTCTATTCTGACAAGTAAGGCGTGACGTCATTTTTTATTTCGTGGGAAAGGGACAGAGTTGTCTCTAACAAAAACTTTAAACGCTCATATATCAGAACATTATTAACCGATTTAAATTACTTTTTCGATAAACATACTATATTTACTTAAATTCTTCATCAAAGTTATTGGTTTCGACGATATAAACATCAGTCATCTACCCTATTCATACTATGATTTTGCAAATGATTCTATTACAGAATTCATTCGTTTGTCAGTTTTTTATAGAAAGTCGTAAAATGGTCGATGAAAGATGAATTGCATAAAGTCAATTAGCAGATTCGTTAGAAGTTACTCTAGAGCAACTTTTTACAATTCGTTCAGCTAAGAAATCATAAGATGAACTGCCTTTAGGGGAATTGCTTAATGCGGCCATTTTAAACCCCCAGTATTTGTCTTGGAAGCGGATACCAATATGCGTGGCCATACCCTCAGCGCATCTGTCAATTTTATTGTTTGAGTTAAACAGATAATTCATAAGATGAACTGCCTTTAGGGGAATTGCTTAATGCGGCCATTTTAGACCCCCAGTATTTGTCTTGGAAGCGGATACCAATATGTGTGGCCATACCCCCAGCGCATCTGTCAATTTTATTGTTTGAGTTAAACAGATAATTAGAGCATGAACTACATACACAATATATCTGACCCAAATATAGCGATTGCATTTAATCACCAAACGGTGCATCAAAACAAGTAGGCACTTAACAGAGCGGTGTTAATTGATTTTCTGTTATTCACTTTGTGGACGCCGCAAATTCAATCAATCACGTACGCATCACAACTACAAAGATCGTACGGATTGTGTGGTTGAGTGACGCATGAGAACTTAGCTGGATAGTAATTCATTATCTAACAACAGACATGCGGACATAGCATGTCCACCGCGGACCAAATAAGTACGCTTGTTTTTTAATACTATAATGCCTGCGTATCGCTTTACGTCCAGTTATCGGAATAATTAACGTGCAATAAATGATGCTTTAAACAATGCGCTACATGTGCGGTCACACTATCATTTGACTTTGAATATCACCTAACTTCTAACGACGTTAATAATGCTACTAGCCCATTAGCGTGCTAACACCCGGCCATATCTTCGTACTGTATCAAGTACCGCGCTAAATAATGGCATTACACGCAGGTGAAGCCCTAGCATAATAGGAAACTGACCTTTTTATTTTGTTTACGGCGACTACGGTGATTAATAAAATATAAATAATAAAAAATAATTAATAATTAATAAAATAAATGATATTATGAACACGACCTGAACAACTTGTAATCAGTAATTTGTTATCATCATCATCAGCCCGTAGACGTCCACTGCTGAACGAAGGCCTCCCCCTTAGACCGCCACACTGTAGACAACCTGCCATTTGCATCCACCGGTTGCCCGAGACTTTTACAATGTCGTCGGTCCACCTAGTGGGAGGCCTTCCTACGCTGCGTCTTCCGGTTCGCGGTCGCCACTCAAGAAACTTTGTTTGTTATTTGTTATCAATATAAGGAAATATCGGAGATTTTCATACAGATTTTGCAAAAAAAAACATCACGTGACTGGTATTTTTTTATGGACGCTCAATGTTTTTTTTCGAATTTAGCAAACTTTGGTCTTTTGGTAATAATAAATTTGGTAGTAATACTTGAAAATATTTTTAATTAAATAGTACATTTGGTTTGGTCCGTTTAGGTAGGTAAATTGAGTTCTGTAATTAGCTATGATAGAGGAATCTCAGTTTCCGTAATCAATTATTAAATAAGAATTTTGCTGCCGTTTTAGGATAAATTGTCTGTGCTTCTTGGTATCTGTTAAAACTGTTATTTATATTGGACGTTTTAGAAATAGAAACAAAGATACGTAATTTCAAACCAAAAATGAAACAAAACAAACATTACCAAGAAATAGATCAAGAGATCAAAACAGCAATAGAAGAGTTGGTTGAAAACAAAATAACAATCGATCACTGTGTACCTAATAATGTATGTTAAGCATACTCAGATGCGTTCCGATTACGTAAACTGTTCGTGGATTAACTATTAAAACAGTGCACTCCTAAGTTAGAAGCGTTGACTTACCTCTTGACCTTCCAGATTAACAGACCGACTGTCGAACTTCATGAGCTTGACGGTCTTATCGTTGGAGCCAGTGGCGAGCAGGTCTCCTGCAGGGCTCCAAGCGAGGCAATAAATGCTGCCCTTGTGGTGCTTCGTCCTCTTCAAGAGCACTGTCGGCGCAACTGGCGCTTCCGTCTCTCTGTGGAGAAACAGTTGGCATGAATTATGATACAAGAGAGGCTTTTCGCTAGAAATGGGGGCAATATGGACTAGTATGCTATAAATGTACCAGGCCGGGCGTTGCTGTTCCTCTTAATTTTGTATTTGGCATTACAATAAAGTATAGCCTATCGCACTCGTGGATAATGTAGATTTTTATTGATTTATATTTATTTATTTATACACATGCCGGTGACGTCGATACAAAAGTGAATCGCGTTGAAATTTTAATCAAATACGGATTGTTTTTTCTTTGCGACTCATGACTGCACTCAGTATGCGTATGTGTGTATGACTGCAGTATAACTCATAGTATAAATTACTATCGAGCTATTAAGAATGCTACTAGCAGATATAACTCGAAGGCGAGTAAACTCGACTGGGTTAAGGATATGTGCGCAATTAGTATGCATAGCAACAAATTAGTAATACGGACTAGTAAATGTAAAAAATAACAGCTCTAGAATTACATCTCCTAATATAAATATTACTCTGAAGCAAGAAGAAATTGTTCACTGCACTGACTACTTTAGTATTCTTCTAAGAATGGAGGGATCATAGAAATCGCGGGGAGCAGCTGAATAAGATATAAAAGAAAATAGCTGTAAAAAAATGCAACTGCAACCATATTCTTGAAGCTATTCAAGCTAAACTCGCAAGTTTTAAGCATGTCTAAAATGTTGATGATGTTTGTATCTAAAACTTCGTCGTTGTCTGGCGGAGACGATTCCAATAAAGATTGCAAAAGTGTGATCGAAATGAACCTATAGCTAACCCAAAGGGCAAAGTGATTGCGATGGAACAAATTGAACGGCTCAACAACACCGGGAGTTGCTGGCGTATAGGAAATTTGCTATCACTTTTAGGGTTCCATTACCGAAGGTTGTCCATCGGGTCTCTATTACTAAACCTAGCCGTTTGTACGCTCTATTATTAATGGTTGGTATGATTTGAACCATTATAGGAAGCCAGATGTCAATTTTATTGCTAGAAAGGCTTTGTTTTAGTTTGGTTTTTGTTATGTAATTACACCCAATTGACGGTTTTATAATTACTTATACAGTAATTACGTAATTATAAAAGCATCAATTGGGGTAATTATAGAGCACACTCTAAAGTATTAAAACGAACAATAAAAACTTCTCACAAAAGATTACAAAATGGACATATGTATTTTATTAGATTATCAGAATTTATATTTTTATGACAGCGTACAATTCTTGATACGCGAGTCCAATTCGCACTTGACTTGTTTTTTCAACACAAGACATTCTTACATTGGATTTAAGCAGCACGAGGGAAAAAAAATTGAATCAGCGGTACGCACAGCATTGTTTTCCAGAATTAGAAAGGCTACGAAAGCAGTGCATCCTACAACTAGAACCATTACCATACTTAACAACCGTCACACAGTGCCATTAGTTGTAACCCGGAGCTTATTTCAAACAACTATACAATCTATCTTTGTATTGTCATTATAATTTACATCGCACGCAACAAAACAAGTTATTAGCGATCATTATGTTACCGTTACAGCGTTCTATCTCCGATGCTTTGTCTCATGGCCACATTGGAATCGTAACTTACAATTTGTCATAAAATAGAACATGGGAACGTTGTGATTTATACAGGCGGTGTCAAGACCAATGCGAGCGCATTTTTTACCGCAGTCTTAATTAGGCCTTGAAACAGCTATAACCTAAGCTAACCACGGCTCCCTTTTCAATAGGTTTCCGTGGTTAGATTAATATGCCGTTGGTAGATGTTTGTGGCCATATTGATCAAAGTAACTGATCTGACCACAAATAGCTCGTGCACTGTACTTGATTGTGGTTCTGAATAATCGGAGCAAATGGCGGTCGGGCAATTTGGTCATGACAGCGCTGCAATACCGTGCAATACCGCGATGTATACGAAATATTTTAGAGCAAATAAATAAATACACCAATAGTTTTGATGAATAATTTAAGTAAATATAGTATGGTAATTGAAAACATAATTTAAATCGGTTAATAATGTTCTGATATATGAGCGTTTAAAGTTTTTGTTAGAGATAACTCTGTCCCTTTCCCACAAAACAAAAAATGACGTCACGCCTTATTTGTCAGAATAGAATTTATATGGCGTCCTGACAAGTGACATCACGATTTGCTGTTTCGCCTCTCTGTCTAGCATGATATTAAAATGCTTATAAGTTGCTTATTTTTGATCAGATTTTAATTTTCTTTTCATTAATCAGCAATATTTATGGGCCACATTTGAATAGGACAATAAAAAAAAACCAGTCACCTAGCCTATTGAGAACTAAAATTTTGATTGCTACTTCAATACGTTATTTTAATTCAATCAATCAATTTATGTTGATCTCATTGCACTCTAAGTACATGCACTATATTATAATAAGCTAAAGTTTGTATGATAGTTTGTGTAATCTTTGATCTGATTTACTTAAACAATACCACCAATAATAAAAAGCTACACTATCCCTTAGAGATATAAGTTGTATTTTATTTATATGATACAGTTAGTAAATGACTGGTTGGATGACTGGTTGGATGGCGGTGGTTTTAATTAAAAGCACATTTAGAACATGATGTTTTAGAGAAAAAAAAATTGCAACCGCATTTTAGACTTGTTTTGTCAAATAAATTCGATTAAAATGAACGTTTACTTAACCGTATAAAAAAATGGCTAAAACTCTAATAAAGTGTGTTTGAGTTGTACCAGCATCTTAACAGTCACACACGTGTACCATAAATGCTGTGTCACCAAGTTTAATGTAACATTTGAAATTTGGTAATGCGGCCTGCGAACTTTTAAATGTCTGAGGTAGCGGTTAGAGCGTCGTAATGTGGTGAAGAATTTCGTAAGAGGCCGAATTTACGACCGACACGTAGGAACCTGGTCGCTTTCTCACCGCATAGTTTCAAACCTTTTGACACCGGCTGTTAGCGATATGAATATATCTGACATAACATCTACGGTATAGGACCTGACTTAAAAGCACCGCTTAGAGTTATATAACGTTAGTTAAATTGCACATTTCATTTTTGAATCGGACAACTAAAAAGTAATTAGTACTTTTTAGTTTAAACAGCGGTTTTGAGTTAGTCATCATAAAGTAGGGAGATACCTAAGATTTATATATCAGAGCGACGAGCGTGGAGCATTGCAGCGTTTCAACATTTTAATAAACTGGCACTGAAATGTCATGTGCACGTGTGACGCTTACCACAAGATAGGCGACTTGTTAATTTCGTCACTCAGTAGATAACAAAATACCACCTCGTATACAATGTGTAACAAAAATGTTTAACAATACTGAAGGGTATGTATGTACTCGTCATTATGAACAACTTTTACTGTGGGGCCAAACTCGAAATCGCGATAATAATACCAGCTGTTCCATAAATTTGTCCAAGGTCACTTAATTTTTTTCTATTGAACAGCTGATATTTTTTTCGCGATTTCAATGTTGGCCCCATAGTAAAAGTTTTTCATATTAATGATACCCTTCAATATTGTTGAACTTTTTTGATACACGTTGTATAATCATCTCGATTATGTAGATGCGGCACCTCGTGCAATGCACGGCAGTTGTCACGACAACATCTCGTTACAAAATTGCAAAAAGTTTATTATCGTAGTTAGATGTTGATAGTAAAATACTAGTTTTATATTGAATCGAGTTGAAGCACTTTCTTTATCGTGAATATCATTTTCAAAGTGACGCGACGCCGTCGCTTCAGTCTGCATATAAATTAAATGCTGCGAGTAATGGGGAGAAAATGAAACTAGCTCGAACTTAGTTAACGAACATTATTGAGATTCGTTTAATTATAAAACTGCTCCGTTTAATATTTCTCTTTCTGCAGTTTTATGTGAACAAAGACTGAGAGAGACTAGGACTTGGACTAGGACCAGGGTATGTCCTAAAACTGCATCAAGAACCACTGGAGGACGGGCAGCAGCGTCCTCTCGGTTAACGGTGGTAACCATTATGCGATCCCCAAGCCGCCTGCCATGCGTGGGTATTATGGCAACACCTCTCTTTAAGGGAGAGGCCTTCGTCCAGCAGTGGACGTCTTCCGGCTCTTGATGTGATATGAAGAAAGAATTGACATATGTATTGTTTCGTAAGGACAGGACAAATGAAACATTCTCAATGGTACAGTGTGAAATTAATAGGTACCATTGGGTATGATGATGAGTGGTAAGTAGTTAGTCGAGAAAGAAAAAGAAAGTTGTTAAAGGAAATATTAAAGATTTTTAAAGATAACGCATTTTTTTAACTATTAAACATATTGGGACGATAAATGTCGGATATAAACGTTGCTGTACTCGTACTGGTATATCTGCTACTGTAAAAGCTTCATCATTATCAGCTAGAAGTCGTCTACTGTTGGACAAAGGCCTCCCCCTAATAGGGAAGAATTGCCGTAATACACACTGCAAAAAACGCTATGGTAAATCCTAAAATCTTGTAGTAACGCCTAAGATTTACCAACTCTGCATCGTAAAAGTCCGAAACCGCCGCCTTCGCTCGCCGCAGTCCATCGATGACACGATAGAACGCGCTTATTAGAGGGTTAACTGATTAGATATCCTAATAACAATAAATAGTTAAATACTAAAACACTCATAGTTTCATTTACTAACCGACTTTAGTAAAACCTAGTATATAATAAAGTATGGTGGTAAATCGTATCGCATTATAAAAATACTTTTATCTAAAAACCCATGCTGGTAAATCAAAAGATGTTTGTACATCCTAGGATTTACCAATACACGGGCTTTTACATAACATACCAATAAATTCAAGATCTTTGGAAAAAGTCAACAAAATTAAAACGATGCGCCAGCGCTTTTCTCGCATAATAATGAGGAGTTGACTTCCACCGCGACAGGTCGTCGACAGCCACTATCTTAGTCGATGCTTTCGCGCCGTATACGCTACGCACGTGACTAAAACAGGGATTAGACCATGGCTTGAATACAAAGACCTATTTTGAATAAATTACGATCATACCATTGTCCGGTTTAATTACGAAAGTTACACACTACTCGAACATACTAACGAAATATGGAAATCATACACTACCAAATGATGTTTTATTTTTACCAAATCAAATATACAGCGTTAATTTTAAGTTCCCCTACATAACCTACACAAATATTATAAAGAGGTAATCTACATCAACATTTATAAAGTTTGAATGTTTGTTCGAAGTAATCTTTACTGCTGATCAGGTTTATCGACTACCTGATAGCTCAGTCGGTAGCATGTCAGCCTTCAGAGCTGTGTGGCGTGGGTTCGATCCCCACCCAGAGCAAACATTTATGTGGCGAACAATATATGTTTGTTCTGTGTCTGGGTGTAGTATGTAAGTATCTATTTACAAAAATGAAAGTATATGAGTATTCTATCAGCTATCTGGTTTCCATATTACAAGCTTTGCTTAGTTTGGGGCTAGACGGCGCTGAGTGATAGTTATGTCCACCGATATTTATATAACCCGTATACCAATAAATAGAAAGCTACATACACTTCTTATAAGGGATTTATAAACGACTACTTTATAACTAGACCTATAATTGACTAAACTACTTAATATTCCAGCCTACCTCAGCTCAAATAACTCCTTTGCTAGGGCCGGGCGGAACGGTATCAGTTAAACTGGTTCAACGCTCGATAGTTTAGGTATATTCTTCTTTATACAGTCAATATAACAGTTATTTTTACAATTACAAGGGAGGGCCCTTGTAATCTGTTCAACTGTTATGCAGTCTCGAGATCTTATTGAGAGTATTTTGTAGATTAACAAGTGTTTATTGTACGATTAAGAGGTAACTGCGTATTTTTTTAACTTAGTTAATATATTTATTTATTTATTAGCACCTATTGTCGATCGGACAGATGTTTATATTATGCAATATGACCTCCTGTGGCCGTTAACGATTAATTATAACTAGTATTAATAATTGCCGTTGGTCTTGATAAAATTATAAAAAATAAAAACGCGTAGCCGGTATAGCTAGTACCTAATAAAGAAGGATGCCCACGTTCCATACATGCGTTTACCTGTCATTCGATTTCTTACCAAGGGGATGTATATTAATTATATGTACGTGAAAATAGCTGTTAGTGCTTCTTAAACCGACTGTGTCAATATTAATCATTTTCATTTTGAGGAAAAAACTTATACCTATAATATAAAACAATTTAAAAAATAAAAAATAAACCGACTTCAACTTCGAAAACCTGGATGCCATCATCATATTTTCTAGTATTTTTGATTTAAAAACCAAACTACTGAACCGATTTCGATAAAATTGATATGGGACCACCTTTGTTATTGTGCCGTATTGTTTATTTATTTCTCCAGCAGTAGTATAATTTTTATTCATATTTATTATGTAAAATGAGCCCAATCCCTAGTATTCTTGTCCTTCGCAGCTTTATTACTAACATTTTTCTTTGTCTGTTCCCTATGTTTCTACATAAATGTTTAATTCTGTGCCTATTTTTTTACATAATTATTTTATATATACTATATACGCGTACCAATGTTTATTAAATATTTTTTTACTACTCTCTTATTATCTTACACTCTATGTTTTTTCTAGTAGTCCCGTGCGTCTTAAGAAGGTTAGTGCTGAAAACCAGCGCTGCTAAGAAATTAGCAGCATCATGCTGAGCACTAACCTTTTTTTGTCACACTGGACACTGCAGCGACAACTGTTACATATTATTGTTTTTATACCTACTCATTTGTTATATTGTATTTCTGTGTTACTGTTTTTTGTTGTTGTAGTGTGATAAAAAAAAACCTTCTTTCTTTCTAACTTCCAAACAAAAAAAGAATCATCAAAATCAGTTCATAATTGGCGGAGTAATCACGTAACATCAATACAAAAAAAAAACATCATAATTGCTTGAAGTCTATAAGCCGATGTGACCGTGTTTTTTTTCTGACTTAGAAAGAGTAGCGTATATCTAGAGTATACTGTACACCCTTACAAACCCGTTCAACCGTCAAGGAGCTGCGTAGAAACAAACATATTAAAACAACGAAATCTTGCATTTAATATTAATGTGATAGGGTAAAATACCCAATCATCAATTAACAGCTTAAAATCCTACATTTACATTTCTTAATACACACGTCAATCATCGATGTAGATACGAATTTATTTGTTGCAGGTACTTAATCGATTGCGGGATTCGTAACCAAAGCAATCAATCGCTACAGAACCAAATAGATGTGAGACAAATTGTTCGACCCAAATGACATGACTGTAATAATTATTATCAAACAATTTCGACATCAAGGTCGGGGCCTGAGAATTGGTTCAATTGAATAAGCGTGCACAGTTCGCCGGAACAAAGGTTATGTAAGGTGAAAAATTAAAGTAAATTGTTAGATAACTGGTGATGGATTATGCAGCGACAATGATAAAATGAATGGACGGGAAATAGCGCACGGATTTTGAAGACTAATATATTGAGGGCCAGCTCTCCACTCGCGTCAGTCATAATCTGTCTTTGCGACATGCTAGCCGTACGATACAACAACACAAATAAATCCACTACTAATAAAACTACGAAAACTACTAGTATTCGCATTAAAAATTTGGAAACCACATTCCACAAGTAAATACACGTTAATCACTGTATTAATGTGTATTTGTCACAACTGCATTATTAATTTCAATAAATATGTAAGGTTAATCTTTTGAATTTTGAGGCGATCGTAATGTTACGAGACAGAGAGACTTTTGAAATCCTTCGCCAATGCTCGTGATTGTTCGAGATTCGAGTGCAATATACAAATTTATTCTTTCTCTTTTTTAGCTAGATTTTTTAGCTTGATTATGTTGATTATTTTTAATTTTGAACGATATGCAAGCGCTAGGCCCGTCCATTCCATTATCATCGTCGCTGGGATTATGCAGCTTCGGCCAACATTCAAATATTTACCGACTTGCCCGGTTCTCTGAATGATTAACAATTTATTAACAACTGTTGAAACCGCAACGCTTGTTGTTGGACTACTCAACTATTCGCAACCAACGTAATTTATCAATTACGTAATTGTTAAATGTCCAGTAGTTAAATCATTAGTGAAAATTGTTTTTCACATTTTTTTATTTACTCATCCGAAGGCTGCTTGGGAGTGATCCCTTAGCAATAAGTCCGGTTTTTGCGCGAATTGTATTTGTAGTGTTTTCTTTTTGTAAAGTCTTTTTTGTTGTGTATATCAAAAAAAGCGTTATTGTATTATTATTAAATAAAATAATAATAACAATTCACATAATATAATCATAAGTTAACGTTGCGTATGTACAATAGGGTAGATGACTGATGTTTAAATCGTTGAAACCAATAACTTTGATGAAGAATTTAAGTAAATATAGTATGTTTATTGATAACATTATTTAAATCTGTTAATAATGTTCTGATATATGAGCGTTTAAAGTTTTTGTTAGAGACAACTCTGTCCCTTTCCCACAAAACAAAAAATTACGTCACGCCTTACTTGTCAGAATAGAATTTATATGGCGTACACAGAAGTGACGTCAAGATTTGCTGTTTTGCCTCTCTGTCTAGCACAACAAAATGTATGGAGCGGCTGTTTTTTTCACGATATCTAGTTTGGTTTTTCTAGTAAAAGTTCTTCATTACGATTAGCTTATTAACCCTCTAAGATAATGGCAACGAAGTCAATGTCACCCTGTATAACATTATTTAAATATAGATAACATCACGAAAAAGAAAACAGCTGTTCCATACATTTTGTCCATGATCAACGAACTTTTTGTATGGGACAGCTGATATTTTTTATATATTCTGTACATCAAAACAAACATCTTTTCCTATGGGGCCAACATTGAAATAGCAAAAAGAAAACAGCTGTTCCATACATTTTGTCCATGGTCAACGAATTTTTTGTATGGAATAGCTGATAATTTTTATATATTCTGTACATCAAAACAAACATCTTTTCCTATGGGGCCAACATTGAAATAGCAAAAAAAATACAGCTGTTCCATACATTTTGCCCAAGGTCGATGAACTTTTTGTATGGAACAGCTGATAATTTTTTCGTGGTTTCAATGTTGCCCCCATAATCACGTCATCAGCCATAACTGGACGACATCCACTGCTGGACGAAGGCCTCCCCCTTAAAAGAGGGGTGTTGCCATAATCCCCACGCTTGGCAGGCGGCTTGGGACCCCATAGTAAAAGTTGATAATTTTGATGTACATAATAGGATGATGTGCTCACTGATCAGAACTAACCCTGTATATTAGAAGATTAAGGTAAGGTAAGCTCAAAGCTCTTCCCAATAATTTTAGTACCATAATCAGAATTATTTAGCATCAAAGTTAAGCGTTCAAACGTACACATTTCGTAAGAGTTAGCTTTTAATTCAATTAAAGGGAGTAACACTCAGGTTGTGGTGTTTCATAATTATTATTCATAGCATGTTCATTAATCGCACTCCAAAATATGCACATTGTAAGAAGATGTTTTATTGGCGTGTTTTGGTATTAGATAGATAGATAGAAACACTTTATTGTGCACACCAAAAATAGCATATATATACATACATACATATATTGTGTATTGTTTATTTTTTTTGGGTTTGGGTTCGATAAAATGTATTATTTAAATGTAAAAGGTAAAATGTCATAAATGTTTGTCCTGAGTGGGACCCAGGGCAAACATTTATGTGACGAGCACAGATGTTTGTTCTGTATCTGCGTGTAGTATATATTATTATAAGTATGTATTTACAATAAAAATATATAAGTATTCTATCAGCTATTGGTTTCCATATTACAAGCTTTGCTTAGTTTGGGGCTAGATGGCGCTATGTGAAAAATGTCCACCGATATTTATTTATTTATTTAATTGATTTACGATCCAAGTTCAAGTCGGACTCCAGCACCGAGAGTTCCGTATCACCGCATTAAATAATATTAAGGATAGTGTTCAGAAAAAAATCACAACTTACTTTCACATATGTACAAAAATTGCCGCCTACCTAATTACGATACAAATTATACAGGCCAGTAAAGATAGGACAGGCATATGGCGTACCTAGGTTTACTAAAACCAAGCTCTTAGTTAATAAGAGCAAGGGCAAACTAGTGTTAGTGATGTATTCAAAATTAGATAAATATTCAATTTGTACAACTCGAGCCCCAAGATACACAGGCCTCGAGCCTAGTTTGGGGATCACCGTTAAGTATCTTTAGTTATGAAACTGGATTTTAATTCTGTACCTAATTTAAGTAAATATGTAAGTATTACTCTATTTTTTACCGACTTCAAAAAAGGAGGAGGTTCTAAGGTTGACTGTATGTGATTTTTTATTAAATGTATTTTCACCTATTTCTCCGTCAATTGTGGGACGATATTAAAACTTATTTTTTGGTTTGGTAGGTGATACGTCAGAGGTGGTCCCATATAAATTTTATCGAAATCGGTTGATTAGTTTGGTTTTTAAATCCAAATTACTGGAATAATAACTGGAAAGTATGAAGATGTCATCCAGGTAGGCGAAATTGAATTCGGTTGTTTTTTTTAATAAGCTTATTACGTAATAAATCATTCTATTCTATTCTAATATCTACCTGATTTTGAGCTGACACATTAAACTCGAATGGAGACATTTTGATGTGCGTTTACTTTTTCTGGTGTATCATTAAATATTGCCCTTATTCACCAGAACGCCTCCCGCTTGCCACGTTGAAACTCGGGGCCGAAAGTAGAAGTGACTTAATGAATCGTCCGACTACCTTGGCATTTAGAAATTATGAATTCTGACACATTTTATATGCGCAATATTTTAAGAATTCGACGTCGCCAACACTAGTTTTGTCAACCTCGTAAGCGCATTGTAGAATAATGGTCAATGCCAGTTTTATAGCGTGGATGAAAAATATGCCATTTTATTAGTTACAAATACAGGGTAACCACCATTGAGCTAAACTGAATCTGATTTATGTAGTGGAGCAGAGTCCGCCTGGGGAAATACCACACCTTTGCCAGTTATTCAACCGCCAAGCAGTAGTGTGCAACCATTACTGTGTTCCGGTTTGAAGGGAAATTTTACCAAAGAAATTACTGGGTATGAAGAGATTTAACATCTAATATCTCAGGGTGACGAGCGCAGTGCAGTGCGGCGCAGGATTGTGTTCGCAAGTTAATAATTCAAGCACTGCTACTGTTAGTGGCAGGCGTGACTCTTACTACCAGGCGAAAGTCTTGCTCGTCTCGTCACCTGACAGTATAAAAAAAAATACTATAGAGCCACAAACGTGCAAAAAACACGCTATGCAGTGCACCAACTTTTTGAACGACTTGAACTACGATAAGACACAAGCGCTCAAGCATACATTGAACGCTATACAAGCGACATAACGTCCAAATTCGAACAATTGTGAACTATACACTGCACGTATCGGTATGTATGTGCACTGCACATTGTGCAGTCGGACGTTATTTGACTGTTTTCACTTAGAGATTGTGACTCTTTAGATATTAGCTCAATGGTAACCACACATATTTATGTTTACTTACAATTTGTAACAAAAAGGTTCAACAATACTGAAGTGTATGTATTTACTCGTGATTATGAACAACTTTTACTACGGGGCCAACCCCAATATCGCACAAAAAAAACAGCTGTCCCATACAAAAAGTTCATTGACCTTGGACAAAATGTATGGAACAGCTGTTTTTTCGCGTTTTCGGCGTTGGCTCCGTAGTAAAAGTTGTTCATAATGATGAGTCTATACAATCATACATACCCTTCAGTATTTTTGAACCTTTTTGTTACTGATTGTACATTTTATATGTTACTAAATCTCAATAAAGTAGTAAACCGTAGTTATTGCAGTAAGTACAATCGAGTATACGATCCAGGTAGTGTTGCTCATAAAGAGTGTATGACAATGTTCAGCTTTAACAGAGAATATAAGTTATTTTTATGACCGTCTGAGTCATCTACAATATCTTGCTTAGCCTATGGCTACAATGTCATTTGAATAAAGAAATTGAAAACAACCGTTAAGCCATGGCAGAGACCTTATGGCGGCATATTAACTCTGACACTAGGGCTGGCTACTCAGCCTATTACGATCTTATTTACTTATAAGGAAATCTCTAGCATGGTGTGTTTTTGTTTGTTTGCTTTTTAATACACAAACAAAAACAAAATAGAAAAGTTGAAAATGTAGTATCATCAACAGCCGGAAGACGTCCGGGGTTGCCATAATCCCCACGCTTGGCAGGCGGCTTGGGGATCGCAGAAAGTTACCACCGTTAACTGAGAGGACGCTGCTGCCCGTCCTCCGGCGGTTCTGGATGCAGTTTTAGGACATACCCAGGTGTCCAGGAAAAAGGTAGTATAAATAACCTTAAATTATTTCAACTACTTGAACACAAGCATTGCCATCCAGGCTCGAGAAGTTCCAAAAGGCCTTCTTGAGGTCGCTCTACAAGAAGGTTTATGGATACTATCCATACATGCATCCGACGATGTTCTTGCTCGGCCAGCTTGGTTATAGCTCGTTGGAGGTGAGGAGATTAATCGACCAGCACACTACCTGTTGCAAGGTACTTCGAGGGACAGTCGCTTCTATATACCTGCATAACCTCCTGTTTACGTTGTTCGTGCCAAACGAACCCGGTCTCCCGGCAAATAGGCGTGGTCAGAGGCATAATTTACGGATGGAGAGACAGACAGATGTGGTATACGGTATAAAATTAGGTTACAATTGGATTGCCTTTGGTTTGGGTATGCAACCCTAAAAAGGAATTTTCACTTTCGGTCATTTTCCTAACGAAAAAACTTCAAATCATTTTAAAAAAATTGTTAAGTACTGATACATCAAAATAAGACTTATAGAATCTTTCAATACTTATTTTTATAAATGTTGTTAGTTCAATCTTACCTAGTTGATCTAAAAATCTCCATCGGTCTAACCGATCTTTACTGACCTATATCTCGTTAACCTCGTGGATAATAGGTAGGAGGTAGAAATTTTTACAGCGTATTCGTTACTATCGCGAATTACCTAGTACTTGAGGTGGTACGGAACTCTCGTTGTCCGAGTCGCAAGTCCGACTCATACTTGACGGCTTTATTTTAGTGCATGTCGGTGTTTAGCTAGGTAATAAATCAATAAGTACTCTCTAACGAAACATGTACACGACTACAAGCGCAATGTCAGAATTATACTAGCGGCGCTGCAGAGGTCTCCGTGTCAGCGCGACAGAGCCCGCCGCGGGCGCCCGCGACCTACAGCCTCTCACGCGTGCCTCTCTTAACGCAGCGGACGCCCTTACGTAGGTACGCGACGTGTCGACCGTGGACTTTCTTTACCTTAAGCGACTCTATAACCTTCCTTAATCCAAAAACGAAAAGACGTCATCGTCATCATCATCATCAGCCTCCCCCTTAGACCGCCACACTGTACGACAACCTGCCATTTGTATCCACCGGTTGCCCGCGACTTTTACAATGTCGTCCACCTAGTGGGAGGCCTTCCTACGCTGCAGCTTCCGGTTCGCGGTCGCCACTCAAGAACCTTTCTTCCCCATCGGTTGTCAGTTCTTCGAGCGATGTGGCCTGCCCATTGCCACTTCAACTTGCAAACCCTGCGAGCTATGTCGGTGACCTTTTTTCTTTTTCGAATATCCTCGTTAATAAACGAAACGAAACGATGTAATTAGTTTAAATTGTTAGCCATATGGTAAATCCAATTTTCAAAATTTCGACTTTTTCCAAGTAAAAATTAATAGCACCTAAAAACCGATGTCTAATTTTTTTATCTATCTACCGCTACTTATAGAAACTTTCAGAAACAACATTGATGCTAAAATCCAACAAAATATTTTCTCTCTTTTTATATTTACGAATTTAAATAAAATATATCATGTAAATAATGAAGACGAGGGGTGCGTCAATTTACATTTATTACCCGATATAAAAATAAAAATATTTTCTTCATAATACACGATAATCTTGTTCGCTCTCTCGTTGAGTATGGCTGGCTGACGTATTAAAAGTGCTTTCAAAATGCCTATTCATAACTTAAGGAAAAGAGGGAAAAAGTATGCGCCGTATTTTATACTCCAACAAACTTTGGTAGCGGCTTTGCACGCATATTTCACAAGTCGTAGTATTCATGGATATTGTGTAAGCCTTTATTAACTACAACAAACTACAAAGACTGCTTAGCCTACTACACAAAAAAACAAAAGGATTGAATCCAGACCGATGAAAGTCTAGCGACAATCCAAATGCTCAAACCCACTACCAGTCGGCAGCGTACCCAGCATGCTGGCGGCATTGCCACGCTGGATTAAATTAAATTAAATTGTATTTATTGAGATTAAACACGGTCAGGCCAATTACATTAGAATCTCACAAAAATAATAATAAACATCATCATCATCATCATCAACAGCCGGAAGACGTCCACTGCTGGATGAAGGCCTCTCCCTTAAAGGGAGGTATTGCCATAATCCCCACGCTTGGCAGGCGGCTTTTCTTATAATAAACAATAAAGTAAAATAATAATAATAAGGGAATACAATACAAAAACAGTTCAATCAAAAATAATAATAATAAAGGTAAGAAATTAAAATTAAAAATGAACTTGTTAAAATTCATTAAAATGTCAGAAAAACAAAACAAACTAAAATTCATCAGAGTCAGAGTTAATCTTATTGCATCGATCCCACTGGTCAGTTAAACTTTCACAATATGTCTGGAAGGATACAACAAGGGTCTTCCAGTTGTCAAATACAATGTCATGTTCAGTGTTGGCGGCAAGGAGTGCATTGAGGTGGCGGCGGGCGCGAATTAAAGGCGCCATAGAGCGGGCCACCGTGCGACCGCTATTAATATAAAATATATTATGCCTCTGACCACGCCTATTTGCCGTGAGACCGGGTTCGTTTGGCACGAACAACGTAAACAGGAGGTTATGCAGGTCTATAGAATCGACTGTCCCTCGAAGTACCTTGCAACAGGTAGTGTGCTGGTCGATTAATCTCCTCACCTCCAACGAGCTATAACCAAGCTGGCCGAGCAAAACATCGTCGGATACATGTATGGATAGTATCCATAAACCTTCTTGTAGAGCGACCTCAAGAAGGCATTTTGGACCTTCTCGAGCCTGGATGGCAATGCTTGTGTTCAAGTAAATGAAATAATTTAAGGTTATTTATACTACCTTTTTCCTGGACCTGGGTATGTCCTAAAACTTAATCCAGAACCGCCGGAGGACGGGCAGCAGCGTCCTCTCAGTTAACGGTGGTAACATTCTGCGTTCCTAAGCCGCCTGCCAAGCGTGGGGATTATGGCAACACCTCCCTATTAAGGGGGAGGCCTTCGTCTAGCAGTGGACGTTTTCTGGCTGATAGGATAGGACAATTCAAAAACACAAAATACACATCAGGTTCTGAACTGGCAACCTTTTACTGACCCAGAAAGGGAGAATCCCTTTCTGGTACGGTTCCCATAACGTCCAAACCGCAGCAACAGTATCATTTTGAACATATTCTAACACAATAAGACAAACAATGGGCCCTTGTCTCTGGAGGATTTAGTTCCAGACAATATACGAAGGTTTGAAACTTAATAGGAACTGTAAACTGTCCCGGTGTCTGGGTTTTGTTTTGCGTTATTAAACACACAACGCAGTTCGGCAGGGGCTTAACGTAAGCTCGGCGCATAGGGACCAAACCAAATAAAACTAGTTACAGTTAATGTTATTTTTGTAATATCTGCATCTTCAAACTAGGGGAATATTTATTAGTACTTTACTTTCATAATACGTTTTTCAAACGACACACAACCTTAAAAACCAGTAAACTAAAGAGATTTAAAATCTGAGCCGCAACTGTTTTGTTTGTCGCGTGCAAAGACTTTAAACCCTGTTGACTGATCGTCCGACTTCCACTCATACGAAAATTTGTAGTTTAAAAACCTCTACTAGCCACTGCGGGGTTAGTATTAGAATGTCTAGATCGCAAAATGACTTCATCACACTTAGGCCACATCTCAAAATATCCGAGTCGCAATTAGACTAAATCTCATCTATTCCACATCTCAAAATGTCCAATTCGCTAAATGACCACACCGCTGCTAGTCAACATCACAAAAAGGACAAGTATCAATTGGTCCCGATAGCTGGCGCTGCGATCGAATTCTAAGACAATATTATAAAAAAAAAAGTTCTGTTTTATTTTATTACATTTATTTTTATTTTTTTAAAATAAAATTTTCAAAGCTTTTTTACGTAAACAAGATGTTCATGGGCACAGACAAAATGAATAGATGAATAGATGTGTTGCAATAAATAAAATATATTTAAATAATAATGTTTGTAACTGTCCAGACTTTTTACGACGTAGTCATTTTAGCAATTCTGTTACTTGTACTTTTTGTGATGTGGACTAGCAGCGATGTGTTCATTTTGCAAATTGGTCATTTTGAGATGTGGAATAGATGAGATTAAGTCAAATTACGACCCGGATATTTTGAGATATGGCCAAAGTGGCATGAAGTCATTTTGCGATCTAGTCATTCTAATACTAACCCCATAGAACGTTACCTCGCCCCCTGCCCGCAACGGTGTTTCGTGTTTTTAAGAGAAATTATGTTCACGAGCCATTAACAGGCTATATTATGATCTGTGGTCGCGTGATATAATAAAATGATAATGATAATGATGTATAATCTATAAATCTATATTATGTTAGTCACGCTAAGATTAATATAAATAACATTTCAAATACTCACTTGATTTCACTTAGATTGGGGTAGGAGCATATTCTGAGCGTCTTTGTGTTTGATCCGACAGCGTATAGCCTTCCATTGGGATGGAACTCTGCACACCGCACCGCCTGCAAGTCTTCTAGAGCTGTCATCGGTTTGAACGTGGGCCTCGACTCATCGATCTCAGGCCCCGCTGTTACCCTCGAAGTCGGCATGGGAGCGCCTTGGTGACCGCCGTTTCGAGTCTGTGCCTATAAATATTCACATCTTTAGTCGATGATAAGTGTCAAATAGGCTCCACGTAAGTCGATTAATCACCTAGGGAGCAAAAGTAAAGAACGTCTCAGACCTCACGTATATTGTCTCCCATGGCGAAGCTGAGGGTGACAAACATGAGATCTGAGGCTTCTTTACTTGCTCCCGTGGTGTGTATACGATTTTACGTGCCGCTGCGGGGAGGACGTGGTTCCTTTCGTTCCGCGTCCTTGTATTCAGCAGGCACGTAAAATATCATAAAGAGAGACTAAAACTTGTTTGCGAAACTTTTTTTCTCCGGAAATAAAAAGGTTAAATATAATAATTTGAACAGTCTGATAACGCTATTTTATGAAATAACATTAGTGTCAAGAATTTATTATTATACTTTAATAAAGAGCCTCGCAATAAAAGTTTTTATTTTCAGTACTCTCATGTCATAAATTATGTTCTACCTTAAAAATGAAATGTTGCCTTGACCTTGCCTGTTATATATTTTTTCCTTTAAAGGGCATTATCCAATGAAGCGTTGCCAACAGATGGCACTAGAATATATTTTATTGAAATTGTATTTTTACGTTGGAGTATAAATTCAATTTGAAGTAGATATTGAATGGCGAATAAATGATTCTAGCCCGAACTATTGGGCATATTCATTATATTATTATTAGGCATATTCGTTCTTTATCTGTTGCGTTGCGATCATTATCAGGATCGTCACCACATTAATAAAGGAAACAATATGGAATAAAAAAAAATTACAATCGAAAATACGGGCAATTTACAGGTTAAAAGGATCAAATTTGGTAAAACGACAAAAATAAAAACTCTTTGCACCACCTTAAATACTGTCAGCCAATGCTATAGCAAACTTTGTAACGTGCTGGTATTTTTGTTGACCTGGCACCAATAAGTATACAATGTAGCAGCTGGTTTACAGAGTTATGTAAATGAATCTGGTTTCCAGTTTTTTTTGTCCTCTGTGCTAATATGCAGGGTTATTGGTAACTTGCGCATAACCTCTTAAAGACGTCTGTGGTACATCAAGACAAACAACTTTTGTCCTGGGACTTTGAAAATTCTATTCATATAATTTTTTTTTTTTTTTTCTATTCATTTGTATTTTTTTTTCTTGGCAGCGACAACAGCTACCTGAGGGTAGTGGCAGATAGGAACGACGGGCCTGTCCTGAGTAGCTGGCTCAAGACACATGTGCTGCCGTGGCGTTGTCAAAAATAACTGCGTGGTGTCTTAGCTGTTTATTTTAGCTTCTTATGCCTATTGATAATTTAATTAATTAATTTGATATTTTAGTGTAATAATTATGGATTATTCTGAAATACATTTTATTATTATTATTATTAAAATGTCCTCCGACCCACTGTACCGAGTGTAAGTGTTACTCCCGGTTACCTTTTCTGCGAGTGACCGGATAGTCAGTTAACTTTGGTGATCTATAGAAACACTTTATCAGGCTATGCCGCGACCTCTAGCAATATTTAGTTGCAATCACTAGCGACCCCAACCACGAGCATAACGAGTCTAGTTATATATACAATACAATTAGTGAAGACAGCTGGAGAAAAACAACGCAAATGAAACAAGTTGGCAGCTCACGTGCACTCAGTAGCCGTAGTAATTAAAAGCCAAGACGGATAATAAATGCTGAGGGCGATACGTGACTTCAGAAACAGAACGTTGTATTTATAGCCAGCGACGGTGATAATGGAATGGACGGGCCCAGCGCTTGCAAATCGATCAAAATTAACAAGACAACACAATCAACCATACTTAGCTAAAAGTATGCATATTACATTTGCCGGAAATTAGAGATAGCGAATCTAATTACCGCATGACAAAAAGAGAACACATGTACATGTATTAAAAGTGTGTATTGTCGTATCGTACGGCTCGCATGTCGCAAAGGCAGAGTATGACTGAAGCAAGTGGAGAGCCGGCGCTCAACATATACGCCCTTACCTAAAATAATCTCGATTCTCTTAGTCACTGCTTAAACTTCTCTGTAAGGCCGTTAGTCTTCAAAATCTTAGCTCTTATTTTCCGTCCATTCATCTTATCATTGTCGCTGCATAACTGAGGTATTATTTCTTTTGTTTAAAACTTCACTACACTACTGCCGGAGAAAAAAAAACCATTGTGCGAAAGGGACGTTTTGTGTGCAGTAGTCATTTTAGGAAAGGGGCATGTTGCGACGGAGCCTTGCATTTTAGTATAGCGTTATGAGGAATGTATAGAATAATTAGACGGCGTATTTGAAACCCGCTTAACCCATCGTGCCAGTTCGGTAGAATATCGCCTAATCATCCTTTCAGGGTTGGCTTTTGCCCACCGGTGGGATCTTACATTCTGATAATGCAGAGAGATACTTGGTCAACAAAACGTTATAATTTTTGTAAATGCTCTAAAAATATAAAATATTTATTATTACGCTTAGTGTAGAAAACATTAAATTACTGCAATTATAAAAATATGAAAGACTCCAATACCCTATATTTTACACTAGTGTTATTTACACCGGCATTTCTAATACTGTGCGATAACGTTCAGACATAAACGCCATAAAACGAGGAACACCCCGGATCGCAGTCGTAAAGTGCGATGCTTCGAGACATCTCTCACAGCTCGTTTATAACAGCCCTCACATGACTTATTAAAGATGTAACGATGTCTGATTTATTTATAGATTAAATATAAAACAGCCATTAACACAGATGAGACTTAAAAGACAAGATAGATTAAGCATTAAAACCTACAAAACCAACGAATTTTAAGAATATGGTAAGACTGCAAAATGAAGCCTGGCCACATAGCACGCGCCGAGGACTAATTGGTTTTCCCCGCGCGGTAAAGTGATAAAGTAGAATATGATATGGATACGTCTATCTCGTTTTCGCGGGGAAAAAAGAGTGGATAGATGTTTATCACGGCTCGCGTGCTAGGCGGGCTGTACCATTTCAAAGACAAAATCAAAGACGCATCTAACAACTTGCACATCAAAATTGGTCAAGAAGTTTAGGCTAAGGGATGCCACATAGGAACAGACAAATATATACAGGCTGTTATTAAATTAATTAGCAATATCTTAGAGGGTAATTAAACTCATCAACACAACTTGTACTATAAACCTAACACTGAAAACGACAACGTGTCCCACGCAAAAAATACAATAACGCATGACGAAATGGAGCAGCAGATTATCTTTTAAGATTTCCGCTATGATTTCAAAGTAAAAGTTATTCATTATGACGAGTTCAATGAACCCCTACGATATTGCTCATGAATTCAATAACACCCTGTATACCTATTTAGGTCCATTTACTCGAGGATTCGATACTTCTACCAACATATAACTTACATTTCCAAACATTTTAACACCCATATCCTACAATCATTTCTGATCTATATGACAAACAATAGTATCGTTTCTCACTACCGTATAACATAGACATACATGGTCGTAACTAGAAAACGAATAATCGCGACACCGGAGCATTATGACATCATGACTGTCAATCGTCATATGAAAAAACCAGTCGCTTCGAAATGAACGAATCATCGCGAAGTTTCTAGAAAGTCCGCGAGAACTGACTGGGAGTCGGTTGGATTACGCAAACTTGCATTACTGAACATTGCTGTTGGCAATGAAAGTGGAATCATGATATACAAAAAAAAACAGCGTTTAGCATGCTCTTATGCTAATATTAAGGTAATAGATGAATATCATTACCTATTGGTATAACATTACCTGGGACCTGGGTATGTCCTAAAACTGCATCCAGAACCACCGGAGGACGAGCATGATTTGATCCCCAAGACGCCTGCCAAACGTGGGGACTACAGCTACCCTCTATTAAGGGGGAGGCCTTCGTCCAGCAGTGGCCGTCTTCTGGCTGATGATGATGATAGGTATAACATTTGCAGTTCCTCCGAACTTCGATCATTTTTTATACAAACCTAACATACATGACAACAACACGTACTAAGTCTCCAATTATTATTTTTCGGAACCGGCTATTTTCGTGTTACTTTTTAAGACATTTATTTATTAAATTGGCGTTTCCTATAAATGCTTAGTACAAATAAATATTTTTTCCTGAAATTCCATATAATACATAGTCAATTTACCTAACTAAAAAATAAACGAACATTATTATATGGTATTCAAACGAATTTCACGAATATTGGGGTGTTCGTAATGAAAGACCTTTCCACATTTCTTTTTCCCGCAATCTGTAGGTAAATGCTTATTGACTTCTGCCAGCCGTTATAAATGTAGGAATTTAAGCTCGTTCTGGTCCAACAAATTAGGGAAAAAATAAATCCAAATGAAACGATAACAGTACCTAACTGATATAGAATTAGAACTTTTTTAGTCTAAGAAATGAACATAAGGGAAACTGCACAACCCAGCTAGTTAATATAAAGTGATTATACTCGGCCACTGGTATACCAGAAGCAAGAACTCGAACCTGTTATTTACTCACGACACACACAACTAGGGTTGCCAAATGTACTTTATTAAATAGTACCCAATTTATTTAAACATAAGGGAAACTGCAAAACGCAGCTAGTTAATATAAAGTGATTATACTCGGCCACTCGTATACCAGAAGCAAGAACTCGAACCTGTTATTTACTCACGACACACACAACTAGGGTTGCCAAATGTACTTTATTAAATAGTACCCAATTTATTAAGTTTTAGGGGATTAGGGTTCGGAATACTCTAATTCTGCGATAAACATTGGGTGTCACTTGTCCTGATTTGACAGAACATATTTTATTTGGCTAAAAGAACTAGGACTATTATTCCGTTTTTTTTTTTAATATTATTAATTTAATTAATATCTAATACTATAAGAATCTTTGTCTGACTGTCTGGGATAAAAAAATGCTCGTAAGATTTTAAGTGGTGAATTTTGGGACCGAGCCGAATTTCCTTCGTACGCGCAGGATCTCTAGTTATTTCATAAATGGAATGCTGACTTGCACCAATAAACACAAAATAGAATACAAGCAAGCTTGTGAAAAAGCACAGGATGTTAACCTTTAAAAACACTATTAGTATAACTTCACAACAGCAAAAAAAAATATGACTAGTAAAATATTCATTTAAAACTAATTGTGTAAGTACCTTTTTCGCTATCCATATTTTTACAGGTAAATAGTTTCGTAAACAATATTAAAAAGTTGGCAACCCTACATACATCTTATCCGTCTGTTTGACCGATAAGAAAGTTATGTACTCGTACTTGTAACAACTATGAAATTTCATATGGTTATAATTTGCAAATATACTCTTCAGTTGAATAGATCAAAGTATTCGGAATGAAGGGTGAAATCCACCTAATGGACTGAGAGAACACTGTCGCCAACCCTACTTCGTCGACCAACTTAAAACCAATACGGGGGTATTGAAACTAAAGTTATGCAAAACAATCCAGGCCAGAATTTAATCCCATCCGGCCACGGCCTATTGAAGTGCTATTTGGACAGTATTTGTTATTTATGCCTAATGGTTCCCTATGTACTTAGTTACTGCTAAGCGTCCCTGTGAGCCCAATATAGAGAATTTGAACCTGCTACTAGATATTGTTTCTTAAATTCGCACCTAGCACGCGCCGACGACTAATTGGTCTTTCCCCGCGCGGGAACGCGATAAAGCTAGAATATGGATACGTCTGTCTCGTTTTCGCAGGGAAAATAGAGAGGATATAATTTTATCACGGTTGGCGTGCTAGGCGGGCTGGAGGTTGTTCGTCAGCTTAGCGAACATCTCTTTATCCTGAGCTAAGAGAAAAAGCTGTACGACGCCGGCAATGCTTGTCTCCTCCTGCATGTTGCGGAATAAAGACATCTTTTCCTAAAGCGCGCTAAGTATTATCCTCGACCATGGGCGTATATAAGGGGGCGGACCCTCCCTTAGCATCCGACTAAGACTTCTTACCTAGGCTCTGGAGAACTTTAGCATTGTAAATATGGCTAGATGGTTTGATTTATTTGATGACTAGTGTACAATATTTGCAGGGAGTTGCATGTGAGTATATCACAAGTAACTGACACTCAGTCCACTTCATGTTTTTCCACTTTTCGCGTATATTTTTGAGTCATATTACTTTATTTTGTGTTCACGTCGTCTACCAGATTAGACAAAACCTACGTCAGGTATTAAAATATATATCAAAATCGACGTACACGTGCAGGGTTATACGGAACGGTATTATTAAATAGTAAGGTCGTTTTACTACGGGGCCAGTCATGAATTCGCGGAAAAAGTTAGTTGCTGTGTTTTTAACTACGACGGCAAAAATTACAAGGTTCGACATCGATAATATAATCGCGATGCTATCGAATAACTGACTGAGTTTCGTTAGTCAATCTAACGCAATAGCTGAGTATGGTGAAATTAGAGAGTTCCCTGTAGCTGGCTCGCGTTAGCTAAAATTCTGAACTAATATAATTGAATGAAAATTTTGAGTAATTATTATCCATGTTGTAATAATCAAGTTTGTCCAGCTTATCTTATCAACAATAGAATCGATGCTCGTTAGGAAGGATCCGTCGCAGAATGTCCCTCTCCTAAAATGTCTACTGCACGCAAAATGTCCCTTTCGCACAATGTCCCTTTCGTAAAATGTCCCTTTCGCAAAATGACAATATCTCACAATGTCTCTTTTGCTATATAGGAGCTTCCACGAGTCGGTAAACATTATGCCGAAGACATTAGTAAAAATATTTCGCGTGTTGAAAATATAGCCATGGTTCGACTATTTCCATAAACTTGCATTTCTGGTTTATGGAAAAAGTCGTTTTAGGGTTAAGTCACAAACAACATAACGATTCAGTTATTTACATAGCAGTAACTATCAACATGTAACATCCGGTAACATCCAATTTATGCAAAACCTTCGATATAACTATGCGAACTCATAAAAAAATCGGTTGTTAATCATTACTAGAAGAAATCTTAGAAAATGAAATCGTAAATATTATGTAACACTAGATAGTTTCCGATTTTTATATCATATTATCGTTAAGTACTATTAAGCTTTAGATATTTGCAATTTAGATAGAAATAACATCTAATCGATTCCTCATTATAATCCGGTAATGAATCGAAAATATCACTCGATTATATAATTTAAATATGTTATAGTTTAAGATTGTATACGGCGCGGCGGTTGGCACATTTAGATCGCCTCTTCCTAAGAATCTTTATCAGAACGGTCTCTAACGGGACCTTATAACTAAATAGTTACGCAGTTTGTCTGTCCTACTACTGTGATTTGAACTGCGGTAGCTAGCCGGTTATTTTTCAAATATGCCTACCTAACTGTTTAAAAAAACTAATAAAATTAAATAATTCTATAAATATGATCTTTGAAGTTTTTGCTCTATTTTAAAAACGGTAATACATATAGAATCGTTACTTAGTGTGATTATAGAGGCAGGTGCACCTTTTTCATAATTGATCTATACGTGTTGGTGTGGAATTCTATCGGTTTGGGGTCCAGCTCATACTTGACTGGGATTTAGTACATACATTGATTTACAATTTCATCATCATCATCAGCCCGGAGACGTCCACTGGTGAACGAAGGCCTCCCCTTCAGGACCGCCACACTGTACGACAACCTGCCATTTGCATCCACCGGTTGCCCGCGACTTTTACAATGTCGTCGGCCTACGCTGCTGCGTCTTCAGGTTCGCGGAGCGGATTTACAATTTTCACGAACAAAATGTATACCTACCTATACTTGAAGCTTGTCAACGTATGAGCGTATTTTATTTATAACGACATTAAGATTATTCAGTGTATTAAACTGCTTTTAACTCTCTTTTTTATAGTGATATTTCATATGTTTACGCATTTTCCTTGTGATATTCGATTGCGTTGTTTGTGTTATTTCAATATTAAAGTAGATATTAGCACCAAGTACAGGCTACATTAACATCACTACTATATGTTAATAAAAATAAAAATCGCAAAGCAAAACAGTAATAACAAACCGACCTATTTACCCGAAAACATAATTTCGCATTTCGATACAAACCGAAACCAGAGAATAATGTTTGACGTCAATATGTCGCGAATAAAATATGATTTATTGACAATACGAAACTATTCAATGCGGGTTAAGTTTTTACTTGTGACATGGGTCAGGTTTAGATTAATTTATATTCAGAATCCGCCCGTATATAGATACGCGTCGTTCTTGTACTACGGTAGAAGTTAGTGGGAATACTAACACATCACGACGTACATTATAAAAAGCAAGTATCGAACATCCGTTACACTAGGCACAGGGCGGTGCGGTTCACTGGAGCTGAACGGGCTCTGGCGCAACGCTTGCTCTCCCACACTATATTATCGCCAAACATAATTCACTGCGTAAATATGACACCTACCTGTAAACAAAATCGCTTGAGCACAACAAAGATAATTCGCTTTGCACTATAATCACAATGACTAGAAAGTGTACTTCAACATAGTCTATTTATTACTGTGCTTAAATTAACGTCGTCGGCCAGGGATATCATATAATGGCGTACAAACTACAAACTGTTGTAACACAGTCATCTGAATGAGTCGACTGCCTCAATAGAAAGTTAACTCAATTACCTGAAAGGCGGAGATTCGTTTGGGTGGTAATAATTGTGGCGGTTTGTCGACTAGGTTTTCCATGGAGTGGCGCGTGAGATATCCTTGCTTCTGGAAGGCGGCGGTCGCTTTATACGAGGTCCTGTTGAACTTGGTGGCGGGTGCGACGATGCGGTTCCCATTTTCGTCATCGTCTTCCCATTCGGTGACGACCTCGGCGCGCACGTCCTCGAGCGACCGGGAGCGGCTGCAAGGACACGTGGTCGAGGGGGAAGGGTTGGAAGCAAGCGCCTGCCGCTGCCGCTCGCGCGCCGCGTACACGTCCATGTGCCCGCTCGGCGTCGGCGCCCCTGCCGACCGATAGCTCGGCGACAGGAAGTAGTAGTCCCGTGATTTATTGCTGTACGCGCTCATCCCGGAGAAATCCGAATAAGTAGAGCCCTTCGACGAGGCGGTCTTGAAATTCCTCAAGTCCATCGGATCCGGGGGGCGGAAATAAAAATTGGACTGTGTCTGTCGAGGGAGCGGAGGCCACGGTCTGTACGGCGCGTCGAGGTAGTGTGTTGGTTTGGACTTCATGTCCGATCGCGATAGAGCATCCGAGCGCGGCGGTGGCGGCCCCGTGCGGGTGTACTCGAGGGAACTGCGCAACTGTTGGCGCGCGCGGCGAGTTGCGTTTGCCCACCACCATTAGTATTGCATACGTTAGAAAGAGACGAGAACATAGAGAAAGGCGCGCTAGCGTTCCGCTCGATCCGCTGGATGCGAACACAAGTGAAAGGGGTGGCACATGCGCGGTCAATGCGTTCAACAAAACAAGCTCAGTTATTGCTCGCAAGCGCACTGCCAACTGATATCTCTTCGTATTATAGTCGTAAGCTATACTCTTAAAGTGATTAGATACGTAGCTGTGAACGCACGTGACGTTGTTTTGCAGCACATCGCGCGTAACGGCCTATACTACAAGCTGAGGCATATCGTAAGGATTCGTTCGTATGTGACAATGCACTTCGACTTTCTACTGCTTACATACCAAATAGATTAAGCAAAATCATAAGACACTAGGTAATAAAATAACTGGCTATAAAAATAGAAATTCGGTCATAAAAGTGAACATTCTATTTTATTAAGGAGTTTATGTAACTCAAAAGAATATCGATCACGAAATCGCATTTAGAGCACACGAGTGACCAATTACAACACCGTTTCTTATGTGAGTTGGCTCCAAACGCAAGTTTTAGAAAATAGCGTTTTAATTCGTCACGCGCGCATGCCACTTTCGCTTCTTTCTTACGCCTCACTAGTAATAAAAAATATGGGATAACATAACAGAAAGCAGCTCCGCAATGTTTGATTTGTTTCGAGGCGTCGTTATCTTAAAATACCGCCTAGGACGGTACACAACAAAGCAACATAAATCATACGAATAATGCTCACGTACCCGCCCACGCAAGTCTAGAAATAATGTAGGAAAATTCAAACATTTAATTAGTCACCTTATAAGTAACGAAGGAACTCAAGGCTGGTCCATATACAGATCACAATAATAAACAAGTTTGTGTCAGAAGAAACTCATCATAATCTTAATTTAAACCTACGCATGGAAAACGAATAATTAATATCTTGGATGTTTATGTACACCATAAACAATAGAACTACTGATTCATTACACAATATGTATCGAAACGAAGAACCTGTTTCGCATGAATAGATATAATCAGATTGTTAACTTAGTTGTTACTTTTATATATTCTACGCTTTTGTTTCTTGGGTCAAGAAATAATTTGTCATTATTATTGACTTAGTCATTATTATTGACTTAACTACAGGTTGTTTCAGAAAGGTATAGAAACACATTACGTTATAGGTTATACCCATCAAACTTAAACAGTTTTTAGAACACCAGTTTAATTATGGCTTGCGTGTGACTGCCATCCCGTCTGATGTTAAATGAAGACGCAGTCTAGGATGGAGCACGCTTGCCTAGAAGAAACCGATTCACGTGCGACTTAAAGACACCTATGTTTGCTATATTTGAAAAAATATGTTATCATAAATAAATATTCTGTGATTGGTAATTTTGTGTGAATAAACAATTGTTTTCTTAAATTTTGCAAACTATGCTTTTTTTTAATTGTTGTCTTTAACGGCTAGATCAACACCCCAAGTATTGCTTACACCTGCCAGAAACAGTCTGTATAACACGTACCTATTCTGTAAGGACAGAGCAACTGGAAAATTCTTTATGGTACCAAACCAATGCACCAACTCAGTGTAGTTAATAAATCAAATTGTAATCATATAGAACTTCGTCTAAGAAGTTGTTGTGGGATAAGAGGAGTTGATACGAAGTAGTTAGTCAAGTTTTTTTTTAAATTACGTTTATTTTACTAGTATGTATTAGTATACGTTCTGACATGCAAATGTTCGGATAACTTCTTGTTACATTTAAGATATTTTAATATTTATCTATCAATTGTTTTATTTTAACTTTTAAACGTCTTATGCATAAAACACTAAAAAGTATTTCAAAGATTTCAAACCTATTTTTGTCAAAAAAAATGTTTTGTCTTTTTCAACTCAAATCGTAATACGAAAGAAATTTGACAAAACTCTTTTTAACTAAAATAGGTTTGAAATAAGTTTTAACGTTTTATGCATATGGCGGTAACCGTCTTACCACAAAAGATTTAGGCAAGCCTTAGACACGTGTTGAACAGATGTTTCACAAATTTCGTACCACAAATCCGCGCCTAACACTCGTCTAATGATAGACATGCCTTATCCACACATTTAATTTAAACAGTGCCTAACCTCGGTTTAAGACGTGTCTAACTCAGTTTTGTAATTTTACGTCAATCAGTTTGTCGTTACGTCAATCAGTTTTGCTTGTGAAATTAATTTATTAACACATGCTAAACATGGTTCTGTGGTAAAAGAAATAAACATCTGTTTAAACGGGATCTTTTAGACACTGTACAGCTAAACAGATGTCTAAGCGTTGCTTTAAATTATTTTTGTGGTAAGACGATTACGGCCTTACTATAAAACGCCGTTCAAACTTAGCCACTGTTTAAACTTCTCCGTCTTGTTCTCGCACGTGACATTTCACGTCAGCGAGAAGTTGTCAGAGCATCTTAAACAGTGACTAAGGTTTGAGCGGCGTTTTATAGTAAGGCCGTTAATGTTTAATTGTTACTGCCATATGAATAACACGCTAAAACGTATTTAAAACCTATTTTAGTAAAATAACGTTTTGTCAAATGTTTTTCCAATTACGATTTGAGTTTGAAATGAGAAGACAAAACACTTATAAACTTTTTTTTTTTGTTTTTTATGCAAACACGATTAGTCTGGGGAACTAAGTTGTACTTTACTAAGCGAAAATGCAATAGAACAATAATGACGTTGCTTTTTCTATTTTAAACTCTTGTTGCTAAAATTGCTATCGTCAACACAATGTGAAGATACAACTTAACGGTTACATAAACGCAAGGCATGACTTCATGGTGAGTCAGAGGTTACGCCAAAAATTCTCAGCAACATATGGGAGTAAACATTGACACAATTTACCGATACACTCAACTTGTACTGAATCATCGGGTATACTGTCTTTGGCTCCCAATCAATTGAAAATAATTGTCTGATTAACCGCCCGCCTTGTCTCGCCTGCAATTGTTTATTTACGCGTATATACGGTTACATATCAATTAGGATTCATCAACACAATCAGGCTTTCAGAGTTCATATCAATCTGAGTGCGTATCATTTTATACTTAGTGCCATTTTAGTCGGATTGGAAACACAATATATTACTAACTTTTTGCTCTTTAAAACTTTTTTGTTGCAACATACAAATACAAATAGTTTATTGATAACACCAAAGTTACAAGTCAAGTTTCATTAAGTACTTATGTCACAAAAAATTATCACTTAATAAAATAAAATAATAATTATAAAAATACGTTAATAATCTCTTATTTTAAAATAAGCTTCAATGTCATAAAACAAATTCTCTTGTAACCAAATTAATAACCAAACCAATTCTCTTGGTTTTGAAGCACCCGGTAGAAGGAGCATCCCGAATGGAAGCTGGTACTTATACGGTCTTTCTCTGCTCTTATTATCACAAAAATTGCACATCGTAACTCTCTTTTTTTATTCATTGGGGTGACGAGACGAGACGTTCGCCTGGTGGTAAGCATCACGCCTGCCCATGACAGTAGCAGTGCCAGAATTGTGAGCTTGCAAACCAAATTCTGCGCCGCACTGCAATGCGCTAGTCACCCTGAGATATGAGATGTCAAATCTCTTCGTGCCCAGTTATAACGCTTGCATACTACTAATTGGCGATTGGATAACTGGCAAAGCAATACGTAGTTAAGAAATTGGTATTCCGCAGCTCAGCGAGTAGATCACCTAATGTGTAGCAAATTCTTTAGCATATATATTAAGTTTATGTATGTATGTCTATGTACACATCTTTTATTCTTTATAAAACTTTCAACATGATAATAGAAAACCTTACAATAAAACTGAAAAGGAGAATATTGTATTATGCTATATGTATTATGTGACGTTTGTGTTGTATTGATACGAGTAGTACTTATGCATGATACGGTCGACTGCCGCATAATAAACAAGACGAACAGGCACGAGTACATAGAAACACGACATAAAACCAATAGTGACGCAGATATTATAGAACTATGCAAGCTATATCGAATCGACGAATCTAGAAAAAAAAAAATTGCAATCAATACATCAGGAATAAGAAGCTACTGTGAACAATGCAAATGACACAAACAGCTCACTTTAGCTCGTTTAGCACACCGTGCAAACATTGCAGCTGCCCGCGAAATAGAATGTCAATATTATCATGATTTGCAGAGACCGGTGACGGCGGTCGGCGGCGTCGTGGCCTTTTATGGGCGTATAGGTCACACCGGACCCGTCGCGGTTCGCCCTAGTACCGGACCATGTACAGCAAGCCAAACTCAGATGTAACATTTAGATATCCACCAATTTCTATATTGATTCTAAAATGACGTGTGCCAAGCCTACGACTATACTTCCAATCGAGGAAGCTGACAAAATTTTAGATGTTTTTTTTATTTATTACCTTTACAACCATATAGACAAGTCAACATATTTATAGTTTATAGTCATCGATGTAGTCGTTTTGATAGGCATAGAATATATTTATCACATACAGTATTGTTTTCCCAGGTAAACTCTGGATTAATTGATACGTTTATTGGAAGTGGAACCTTATCAACTGTCGATGAAATGGAATGTTGGATGGTATGGGTAAACATTGACTTAGGATAGGTATCGAACAAGAGCAATTCATTTTCCAGGGCTATCTGCAGATACATCAGGTACTGACTCAACATAGAACCTTGACCTGTGACTTGTAACATGTATACATAAAATTTCATTTTAATTTTGAAATAAAATAGTACTTTTTAGGATTAATGCCATATTTGTCCCGAGAAAGTTCGTAGGTCAGATCTCTTACTCAAAGTGAATAACAAATTATATAATACTGGCCCGAACTAGTAGTACATTATTTAATCTGTGCCAGAACCAGTGCGTTTGTACACGAACAAATCGCTTAACCGAGATGAATAATGAGCTCAATGAAAACACATTACTCACGATTATAGGTTATTTGACGTCAACCGCATATTATGAAGTTATTATTAAATAAACTAGGAGTTTAGTAAGCTAAATTCTACATCAATATTTTAAACGAAATGTGGTCACAATAAAGAAGGTTTCTAACAGAAACAATCGAATCTAATGAAATTAATTTTGCAAGTTGTTTAATGCAAGCTTCACGCTCTCTGAAGTCGTTAAATACTCATAACGGAAATGTGAATTGAATTTGAACAACGGAGTAAACCTTTTATTAATCATATCAAATTCTCTTACGAAAGTTAAAAAAATAATGGTGATAATATAACGTGTATTTAGAGATAAATTGTGAATTGTTTGATCAACGTGATAGGTATGTGACGTATAAGGCCCATATAAATGTTTTCCTGCATGTACATGTAGGTACACGATTCGATGATGATGTAATCCACCTTGTAAATGCATCACTGTATTAAACGACTAAATGGGAATATTGTCCATCAACGGGACTGAATCAGCTTTGTTTAATATAATTACCTTATGTCCAAATGATAGCCTGTCGTCATACGCCAATGAAGATACTAAATCATTTTTTTCCGCATCCCAAGAAGCGTGCCAGAAATCCAAGGAATCCGTAGACGACTTCTTAGTGTCTATAGAACTCTTCCTGGATAAAGACTGCATGGAGCCGATGTATTCTCTGGAAGTCTTTCTGGGAAGGGAAGTCATCGAACCCACGTAATCTCTTTTCATTTCTCTTACGCCATTGCTAACTGTAGAGTCTCTCCTGTTATAGTTGACGATGTTAGCGCGACTGAGATTAGGGAACGAGCCCATGGAGTGTCGTTTAGTGTTGTATTTTTGTGTGGGGCTGGGGGTATCTCGACGAGGAGGTGTCACGGAGGGGCTGTGCCGGTCGCGCCGAAGTATACTCGGAAACGTCGACGGATGCTCCAGCTCTCGTGCCGGTGAAGCAGAGAACCGACTCGAATCTCTTCGCCTGTTTCATAACAATGATTGTGGTCAGAGTAATGGAAACGTACGCACAAAAACGTAAGATATAATTATATTAACCATAATACGGACCTGATGATGAGCCCGTTCGTGGGTGAGGTGATATCCCTGTGGCCGGGGGTGGACTCCCTGCTGTGGAGGTACAGGGACGACCTATAAGGAGTGGTGCAGCGGCCGTGGACGTCGCAGCGAGGGTCGTGCTCGATGGTGGAGGTGACGAGCGGCGAACGCCGGCCCTCTCCCTCTATGCTCATGTTGCCAAACATAGAGTCCAGCTGGCGCATCGCGTGCGCTTTTTTCACGGCAGTCATCGTTCCACTTCCACACGATCCGATCACAACAAGATTTTAATTCACAATTTCAGTCAAGAAAATTTCAAGAAAGCTCGTCGATCGTAAAGCAAATTAATTCGTAACTAAAGTGACATGTATGTCCTCTAAGTATGCCGCGACGCGACTGGACCGATCGGACCGCATTATGCGCACAACGCTTACCGGTGACTCATACAGGCATGCGCGCGCGCAAAGAGACTCACGATAATCGCGCCCTCCTACAATTACATGTATACAAACACACACAGGTGACAAAGAGGTAAATAATAGACCAATCGGTGTAATTGAAAGAAACATCATTAATAGACAAGGATACCTACATTGTGGGCGACACTGAAGTACACACGAAGGTCGTTTAAGAGTGCGACAATTTAATTAAAACGACTGCCTTTGATTTGTTTTACATTATTACATTATAATAACATAAAATTTAGGTTAAATACTATACCATAATAATAGGTACTTATATTCAAGCCCTACGCACACCGTGTTTACGCAATATAAATTAATAAAATGGGAAGTTATCTTAAGGTTATGTTATCTTTTTTTTTTTATTTAATGCACTGAGTAGGCACTATGAATAACTTGGCGACTTCACGGTTTCATTTACGGCTGATTCGAAATACATTAGACACAGTTAACTGTGACGAAATTTTATTGGTTAATATCTCTGAAACAAATTTATCTACAATGAATAAAACTAACGTACGTTGAAATGTCTAATCACGGTTAATGTGGAAGTACCACTTGCGGTAGAAAAATAATTGCCGATAACGTTTTTGACGGACAAATCTGGATTAGAGCCAAGATATTGGTCAATACGTTACAATACGAAAGTACTTCAGCAACCATAATCATCATAGAAGAATCAATTTTCAAGTTATGAATTTCGCAACATAGGGAATAATTGAAATCCCAGTATTCACTGAATAATTTTAGTTCGACGCCTTGGATTTTAACAAATTAAGCAATCACGAAGCTATTATGGAAAAAACTAATCGTCAATAACGAGATATAGTTACACAATTGAGATTAAGAGCCGCAGTAGAACACTTTCAGAAGCACTAATAGTTCGATTGTATGAACTCATTGCTTTTGCAACATCAAACGCAATCGCGGGATATTTATTAGTACACTATGATACAAGTCTGCTATGTTGGTCATTACACTAGATGCGGTATTATGCGCGCGAGTCGCAGGCGAGCGCGATAAGGAAGCCGAGAGCGTAATAACTAACATAGCACAAGAGTTCTATACGACTGTTTTCATCACACTTGCGAGGAAAAAACAAACTTTTTTTGAAAATAATCAATCACACAGCGAAAACGTCAACAAACGTTTTCGGAAAATGGCGCCCAAACCAGCTATGCGCGCGCAGGTTGACATTTACTTCAGCGGCATAAGAACTCAATGTTGGTATTACAAAAAACTGTAAGTATTACCCGGCTATATTAAGAGTGCTTCGTATACATACGTCTAATTGCAGTCACGTACAAACTTGACTTTACCGGGTTATACCTATTATGGCACAAGTGCCGTAATGTAAAGTAAAAAGCACGCGTGCGTAATAGCTTGGATTATGAGCCTAAAACCGATGTAATAAGATCCACTTTACGAGCAAGTGTGATGAAAAACCTATTTCCCTGTCTACCTCTCCCTCTCTTGAAAAATGAAACGAAATGTCCTGCACAAGGAGCTGTATCTAGGCTTGTTGATTCAAGTTAAAATTAAGTAATCCTAGCAGCAGACTTTGCGTAAAATAAAATGGAAATAAACTTAAGTATACAATGTGTAACAAAAACGTTCACCAATACTGAAGTGTATGTATGTACTCATCATTATGAACAACTTTTACTACGGCGCCAACACAGAAAAACCGAAAAAATAATAAGCTGTTCTATACATTTTGACCAAGGTCATTAAACTTTTTTTATGGAGCAGCTTTTTTTCTCGATTTCAGTTCTATAAAAATTCATAAAGTTAACTAAGAAGTCGCGGATTATTATTACAATAATTATTATTAATAGTCGGTGCTCTCGAACAGTAAATTCCCAGGTTGCTTTCCGACACGATGGCGTGCAAAGGCAACATTATAAAATCCATTTACTTACTGCTTATAATAATAAACATATGATTATATCATACGATCCTCGGTTAGATTCTCTCCAAACTCGGTTAGATTTTTTCCAAATCGGTTATATTCTCTCCAAATCGGTTAGATTCTCTCCAAACTCTGTTAGATTTTCTCTAAATCGGTTATATTCTCTCCAAAGTCGGTTAGATTCTCTCCAAATAGACAACCAGATCAACCTACTAGGGCCCCAGGGCACACCCCTTCTGGGGTGCCAAGGCAAGTCTGACCCCACTCCCGGCGACGGCCAAGTCGAGGTTCGTACCGTCTGAGGTGCCCTTGAGCTAGTCGCCTATAACCTAAACTAGGCCTAGCGCCATTTGACGCTGTAGAGGCCATCTGAAGCCAACAGCATGAGCCATTCATTAAAAAAATAAAAAAATAGCATATCATTTTCATCGATTTAAGATTTAAAAGTTTCGGTAAAAGAGGCACCGTAAAATTTCAAAAATACGTTATTTAAATACATTAATTTGTGACCTAAATCAATAGGTAAAAACCTAGAGTAAAATTTTGAATGAGTATTTGACTGCTTTAGAAGAATGTTCATCAATGCCCCAAATACATAAAGTAAGCAGGCAAAGCACTAACCAGTTGTCACTAACTACAACGGCTGTGCATATTTACTAATGATGTCAATAAAAACCAAAGCTTGACAAAACGGAGCGTTTTATAATCTAGACAAGATTACCAAGACTGTGTTTAGTAGTGTTAAATGTGGGTGTATAATTATCCAGTCTAGATCATTTGAAGGTCATCATAATACGCAGCTAGATAATAAAAGCTGATTTACAAGAAATAAGTAAACAAATTGGCGTAGCGCCAGTCCGACCAAGGAGTTCCAGTTAAACCTATATGGCATACCTTGCATAAGAAGTAAGCGAACAGCGACACTAGGAGGATTTATGTAGAGATACATCTACAAACCACTGAACGTGTCCATTCTTAAGGAGCTCGGAATAACCACAAGATTGTCCACTATCTGCTTCCAGCGAATTCTCAACTATTTTTGACACGTTGCTCGTAGAGACCCTGACAGCCTGGAGAAGCTGATGGTAGTTGGTCAGGTCGACGGGAAAAGACCACGCGGTCGCTCACCTACCCGATAGACCTCATAAAGACTCTCACTGGCCTCCCAATACCTAGAAGAATAGAAGCTATTAAGACTGCTGAGGACAGAAACAAGTGGAAGAGCATAGTGCACCGTGCATCAACACTTCAAACTAGACACGACCTTCAGCAATGAAGATGCCGACTAAAAAGAACAAAGAAGAGAGGTCTACAAAAATCTGGATCAGGTACGACACAATTAACTTTAAAAAAAAAGAACCGACTTCAAATTAATATGGGACCACCTTGGGAGTATACCCTTTCAAATAAACAAAAAAAAACCAAATCGGTCCACAATTGACGGGGAAAACGGTGAACATACATAAAAAAAATAAAAAAAACATACCATCGAACATAGAACTTCCTCCTTTTTTGAAGTCGTTTAATAAAATAAAGAAACGATCGACAATAAATGCAAATAGCTTAGGCTTTTTACCAAGCAATGAAAGTAACTATTTGTGTAAATCGGTTTTTGAGAGCTCACGCAAAGTTAACGACATAACTTTGTAAAGAGTCTATCAAATTAAATTCCATGCAAATAAATCGTTTTTTTAGCCTTACCTCCTTACAGAGTTACGTCGACAGTTGACATAATGACATCTACTGTGATTTTTGTAGTTTTGTATTTATAAGTATATATAAAAAATCCGTTAATTTTCCTTTTTATTTTTTCTGCGTATACGTACAACTTTTGCATATTATTTCTGTAGATAGTATTTGATCACGGAGCAGGAGGGGACTTGCATGTGTCAGCCATGCGTCATGTATGCTTCCATTCAAGATACTGGCCTTAGATCATGCAACACAACATCCGATGCACAGATGATTTTGCATCAAAATATTACCTTTGCTAACCAGATCTACAGTATTCAACATGTACTAGAAGACTATGCAGCAATTGCTGTGTTTAAATATATTATACTAGAGGTAGCCCACGACTTCGTCCGCGTACGGAAGAAAATCGGCCCGCTATCAAAATTCACCACTTTTTTTGCCCTTGAGTGAACTACCCAAATATTAATTTTCATCACTATAAGTTCAAAAACAAAGAACTTTCCATACAACATTCCTCCCCCTTAAAACGTCCCTGTCAAAAAATATATTTAAATTTGCATTTTTTATTTTAAATGAACTAACCAAATCCAAATTTTCGAGAATAAAAATCCAAAAACAAAAGACAACAAACGTTTCCCCCCTTTTCCCCCCAGTGGGGGTCGAATTTCGGAAATATCCTTTCTAAGTACACCCCTACACATCGAGACGATTACAGCCTCCAAATTTCAAGTCTGTACGACCAGCGGCTTGGGCTGTGCGTTGTCTGTCAGTCAGTCAGGACAGAGCCTTTTATATATAATGATTGATTGATGATAGATTCAAACCATCAGTCTATGGCACGAGTATTTTAACGAAGTCTCAATATCATAACAGATTTCCGCATAGCTGCAGCGTTGGTAAACAAGTTCTATCAACGAATAATTGACAGAGGGGATGCTGGTGCATAATCAGCTTATTAAATAGTACACTGCTGGATTTAGACTTACCGTCGAAGGATGTGGAAAAGTGACGGACCGCGCTAGCCGGCAATAGGTGCAAATGCGCTTATGTGAAATTTCTACCAATATACATGTTTGTAGACTGAGAAACCAAACCACATTACAACGTAATTAGATCAATTTTAATCTGTTATAAAATGGCGTTTCGTGCGTTTTAGTTCAAATGCGCGACCAATGATTGGCGTTTTTACGTCGTAGTGACAATACGTTGTGTGAAACTGGCGACAGCGATTTTCCGTACAATTGCTTTACAACATTGTTTTGACAGGCGTTCTACCTAAGAAGTAGGGCTTTCGCTTTTCTCTGGTGGGTGCAATACTTGAAATTATAAATGCTAAACCAATATGTAACATTGTTACAACCAATAATAATAATGTTAATTGTTAATAATGATCTTGCTAAGTTTAATAAAAAACAATATCTATAGTTGAGCTATAGAGCATAAAATGATCGGTAATACAAACTATGTCCTACTGCTCAACTAGTTCAGCAATCTAGCTGAGCGGTGGGCAAGAAGCGACTAGAAGGCGTACGAGGGCGGCACTGAAAATTTCGGGAATCAAGGAAGTGACACAACATTACTATTTAAAAATATATTTATTGCTTTTCGAAGTATTCTCCGCGAAATTTGACACATTTTTCCATACGATGGAACCAATCATTGAAGCAACCATTCCATTCGGAAGTTGGGGTCTCCAAAATGGCCGTTTTGTAGGCGTCCACAGCTTCTTCAGGTGATGAAAATCTCTGTCCACGCAATTTATTCTTTATTTTAGGGAAAGTATAGAAATCATTAGGGCTTAGGTCGGGGCTGTACGGCGGATGGTCCAATAATTCTATGTTTTCTTGCTCTAAAAACTCTTTTGTTCTGTGCGCGGTGTGAGAACTCGCATTGTCGTGATGGAGGATGATGCGGCGGTTGCAGTTCTCTTTACGGAGTTCAGAAACGACCTGTGGCAAACAAATGCTAGCATACCATTCTGCATTAACCGTTCTTTGTCCCTCAAGAGGAATAGTCGTAACATGGCCGGTTTTGGAGACAAACGTGGCCACCATTTTTTTTGCAACACTCCGTGAACGAACAATTTTTGTTGGCTTTAACTCATTTTCGAACACCCAAACTCGTGACTGGTTTTTTGTTTCGGGTTCGTACGCGTATGTGTGCGTACTCCTGGCGGAAAAGTATCGACAATCTAATTTTGGTTATGGCAAATAATTAGATCATGACGTCGTGTAAATGTTTGTGGTAATTTGAAATTTGTTCATCCAGCCATTTTTGAGATATCTGCAAAATAGAGATTCCGCCAGGGGAACGTTCCCCCAGCGGCACTTTTTTCTAAAGAAAGGACTTTCGAGAAAAGAAAGTATGCCACGAATTAGATCATATTTGTTCGTAAATGTTTGTGCTAGAATGGAATTTGTTTGTCATAAGACCTCCGAGATATTCAAGTTTTTGCTGGGGGAACGTTTGCGCATTTGCTGGATTTCGTAAACGGTTAGGCGCACAGTTATGATTTTATTTGCACATATTGCTATGAATTTGTTTATAATGTTAGTGCAAACAGAATCCGAAAAAACAACACCGTTTGGAAGAAAAAAATATATTCGTAAAACAAGGTTTTTAGGTTCTAGTACTTAAAATATATGTCCTAGAGTCTACATTTCAATGTCAATATATGCCTTACAACTGCTTACAACGTCACGCCAAGTATCATTTGTGTGATGTAAGTAATTAACGAGTTATTATGAGTTAAGTGAAAAAAAACACGACTAAATCATGACAGTTTTCGCCATTGAATTGCACGAGTTCCTTATGTACTGACAACCTAAAAGTAACGCAATAATTAGATCATTCTTTCAATTATCTACCTGCCAAATTTTAGCTCGATGCACTCGATAATTAAAGAGATATTAATCTAAACCTAACAAGACTTCAAATGGTCGATAAACCGGCCAAGTATCAAAGGTCACCAAAAAGCGGCCGCGCGGTATATAGTGCTAGCCTTCTAAAATCGATAGAGTTGTACCGATGCTTTTGTACATGTGAGCACACAATCATGATCGAGTGACAAAAAACAACGACGGTTTAGTTTATAATCAATAGAATTTGTTTGTTTATTTACATATTTCTTTTGAATTGATAAATAACTAAAACGTATGGTATTTGTTTCCTTGTAACCCATACGAATTGGATTCGATTCGAAAACTTTCTCTCGCCATCTCTATCTGTCTTAAGCATGAAGAATGACAGAGACAGATAGTGAGTGGTTTCTGAATCAAAACCTTTCCGATTGGGTTTAGAATACGGAGGCAAGAGCGCGAGACGACCTTAGCATTTTATTTTGTGTCATTAACTTCCTGAACGAGATTCAAGATTGCATTAGGTACGTAGCTCAACTAATCGAAACATCGGAGCGAAATATTGACAACGCCATCGCTCAAATATCATCAAATATTCTAGGGTTGTATAGTAGCCGGCAAACAACTTGAGCCAACCTTGGCTGCGCAGTAACGATTTTACGGTCTGTTTGCTGGATCGAAGGGTGTGCGAGGGGAGTTCCGACGCCACGCGTCCACGCGATCAACCGGCCGGAAGCAGTGCCACGGCCCCGCGTTCCGCCCGCGTCCCGCTAGCATCTACACTTGCGTTTTGCTATTTTATTTATATTGTTTTTTTCTTCAAATGTTGTAATTGTTTTGTTGTATTTCTGTTTGTTTGTATTTTTGTTATTACTAATTTGTTTTATATTACCAAACAATGTTTGGACAATGCCGCGCAAAAGTAACAGTTCTAAAGAGACAAGCGAGAAAATTGGTGTATGATGTGTACTTTATGTGAAGCAAGAATAAGGATAAAAAAGACCGCAGATGCAAACAAAAACGTCATCAGTGTCAAAACAAAACAAACGCACGGCTATTTAACTCGAAGGTTGTAAGTTCTTTTTAAATAAAAAAATAATATATATTTTTTGGGTTTTTACTTAAATAAACTCACCGTCTTAAGCACATAACACTAAAACGTATTTCAAACCTATTTTAGTTAAAAAGAGTTTTATCAATTTCTTTCGAATTATGAATTGAGTTTGAAGAAAGAAGACAAAACACTTATGACTAAAATAGATTTGAAATACTTTTTAGTGCTTTATGCATAAGACGGTAATATGTCCAGAAGTGTACATGCGCAAACTTACCCCCACTACGTCGCTTTAGGCTCAAGATGTTTGCCGGGCACTATACTAGAACTAAAACAGATTTAAAAAAACTAGAATTATAAAAATAATAATCAGTTGTTTATTTTTAAACCTACTTATATTATGTACTTATACAATCACAGATCAGTTTCAATAATTGACTCATTTATAAAAGCAGCTGTAACAAATTATTATCTAGCTTTCCTAATTATAATGTTCACGCATAATCGAAGCAGCCACTGTGTCGTCGTCAGCCATAAGACGTCCACTGCTGGACGAAGGCCTCCCCCTTAATAGAGGGGTGTTGCCATAATTCCCACGCTTGGCAGGCGGTTTGGCAGTTCATGCATAAACTTTGTATTAAATGATTAAAATAATAATAAATTCAACTAGAAAAAACTAACATGACACATTGACATGTAAAGCTAATTTTCTTATACTAGATAGACTGATTAGGTCATCAGTCTGTCTATTATACAATCTGTAACAAAAAGGTTCAACAATACTGAAGGGTACGTATGTACTCATCATTATGAACAACTTTTACTGTCGGCCAACCCTGAAATCGCGGAAAATAAAACAGCTGTCCCATCCATTTTGTCCAAGGTCAATGAACTTTTTGTATGGAACAGTTGAGCTGAGCTAAGTTAACATAATGTGTAGCGCGTGTAGCAAACGTTGTCGGGGACTTACACAAAAATACTTACTCAAACTTGTTTTATTCTTATAGTATGAAAAAAATACGTGCATAAGAAACCAAGTAAACGATTTTTTACGAACATGTACCACCCCGATAAAGGTACAATGCCATCAATTTTAGAAGGCTAGCACTATATACTGCGCGGCCGCTTTTTGGTGACCTTTGATACTTGGCCGGTTTATCGACCATTTGAAGTCTTGTTAGGTTTAGATTAATATCTCTTTAATTATCGAGTGCATCGAGCTAAAATTTGGCAGGTAGATAATTGAAAGAATGATCTAATTATTGCGTTACTTTTAGGTTGTCAGTCCATAAGGAACTCGTGCAATTCAATGGCGAAAACTGTCATGATTTAGTCGTGTTTTTTTTCACTTAACTCATAATAACTCGTTAATTACTTACATCACACAAATGATACTTGGCGTGACGTTGTAAGCAGTTGTAAGGCATATATTGACATTGAAATGTAGACTCTAGGACATATATTTTAAATACTAGAACCTAAAAACCTTGTTTTACGAATATATTTTTTTCTTCCAAACGGTGTTGTTTTTTCGGATTCTGTTTGCACTAACATTATAAACAAATTCATAGCAATATGTGCAAATAAAATCATAACTGTGCGCCTAACCGTTTACGAAATCCAGCAAATGCGCAAACGTTCCCCCAGCAAAAACTTGAATATCTCGGAGGTCGTATGACAAACAAATTCCATTCTAGCACAAACATTTACGAACAAATATGATCTAATTCGTGGCATACTTTTTTTTCTCGAAAGTCCTTTCTTTAGAAAAAAGTGCCGCTGGGGGAACGTACCCCTGGCGGAATCTCTATTTTGCAGATATCTCAAAAATGGCTGGATGAACAAATTTCAAATTACCACAAACATTTACACGACGTCATGATCTAATTATTTGCCATAATCAAAATTAGATTTTCGATACTTTTCCGCCAGGAGTACGCACACTACGCGTATATCCAGGATTCGTCACCTGATACGATGTTGTATACAGCATTTGAGGATCCTGCGTGGAATCTTTCGAGAGTTCTGACGCACCAAGTAACGCGAGCCGCTTTTTGCTCTTCACAGAGCGAATGCGGTATCCATCGGGAAAACAACTTTTTTACACCTAATTTTTCATGCAAGATTATTTGTATTTGACTCATGCCAATGTCTAAAGTTGCCTGAATTTCGCGGTATGTCACATGTCGATCTTCCTCAATCAGCTTACGCACAGCATCAACGTTTTCTTGGGTGACTGCAGTTTTTGGACGACCTTGACGGGGATCATCACTGAGCTTGACACGTCCACGTTGAAATTCAGCAAACCAGCGATAAATTGTGGTTTTGGATGGGGCTTTATCACCAAATGCAGAAATCATCCGGTCAACACACCGTTTTTGTGTTAAACCACTTCGAAAGTCATAATAAATCATCGCTCTTGAATTTTCTCGAGTCAATTCCATTTTCTCAACGACTAAACAAGTTTGACAAAACCTTGTGACAAGACCGAGAATATTTTTTTAAATAAATAAATGGTATTCGATTATTAAAACCAAGGAGTTTTCAATTAAAAAGATTTTAATATGACAGAAACAGTGGAAATATTCCATTCCCGATACTTTTAGTGTAGCCCTCGTATATGCCTTCTATTGAGATTGTTACGACCAATAATGATTTTGATGACTTTGTCAACGAAAACAAATCAATAGAAGGCATACATTGTACGGCCTATACGCTGGCTTTTGAGATTATTACAACCAATAGTGGATTTTCTTGACCTTTTCAACGAAAATCAATTTCAATCAATCAATCAATTTTCAATAGAAAGCGTAAATATTATTTTTCCTTAGTTGTTGGCATCGCACGTTGCGCATTCTGCTAGTGTCAAGTTTATGAACTTTCTAGTTTTTTACTAAAATCAAGTCAAATATGTCATGAAATCAAAGTCAGTTACACGAAATTAGTCATAGTCGAGTCCAAGTCATGCCCTAGTAAAGTGTTGGGGACTTTACTATGAGCTTCTACGGAGTTTAGAAAATAACACGAAAAGACATGTTTCACCAAATTATATCACTTGCCCACACTCGTGCATGTAATTCAACACTCAATGAATAAAACACCACCATTTTTTATCATTAATTCGCGGAAAAAAAAAACAGTTTAAGAAAACAATAGAATGCATTTTTCTTTTATTATTTAATTATGCAATTTTTCCGTGTTCCCGCCAAAAACTCAAAGGCGTACATTGTACCGCCTATACGCCTTCTAATGTGATTATTACAACCAAAACGATCTTGCTCACTTTTTCAATGAAAACAAAGAAATCAAGATATAAGATAGCAAAATACTTAAACAGATATTTTTTTAACCGTCTGTCTACCATTTGCTTCACATATATGAATATAGCCGAAACATACTGATTCAAAGTTTTTATAATATCCTGTTACTTGATACAGGCTTTGTCTAGTAAGGCATACAGCAGATATTGCTATATTTAGGAAAATACATTGTAATTAAATTATTTTCATTTCCACTTTTAGGGATTATTAAGCATGTACAACTGATAGCCATACATTTTGTTGCATTTTTTCTATAATTACTCTTATTAGACATAACTCGCAAGGTTTGTAAGTTGAAGTGGCAATGGGCAGGCCACATCGCTCGAAGAACTGACAACCGATGGGGAAGAAAGGTTCTCGAGTGGCGACCGCGAACCGGAAGACGCAGCGTAGGAAGGCCTCCCACTAGGTGGACCGACGACATTGTAAAAGTCGCGGGCAACCGGTGGATGCAAATGGCAGGTTGTCGTACAATGTGGCGGTCTAAGGGGGAGGCCTTCGTTCAGCGTGGACGTCTCCGGGCTGATGATGATGATTATGATGATGACTCTTACTAGACTCGCATTACCATGGAGAATCTGCATATACTGGTTTTTACTGTGTATGAAGAGATTTAACATCTAATATCTCAGGGTGACGAGCGCAGTGCAATGCGGCGCAGTTCACAATTATGACACTGCCACTGTTATGGGCAGGCGTGACGCTTACCACCAGGCGATTGTCACGCACGTCTCGTCATAGCAAAGCATAAAAAAAGAAAAATGCCAACAACGAAGATGCCATTGAGCACCATACAAATAGTTGAGAGTCCTGGGCTTTCTGACAGAGCGAATTGTGCTCTGACATATTCTAGGGTCGACTTTAAAAGAAGACGGAAATAGACTGATTTATTTGTATCAATACAAATTCAACCAGTTTTTATTCAACAATCAGCTAACGTCCACTGTTGGACGAAGACCTCTTAAGGTTTTCCTTCTTCTTCTTACTTCTCAGTATTTATTTAAATGCATTGATTCAGACACATTTTCACAGAATCGAAAACGTTCAATGTATTTTTATAGCCTGAACCAGCGACACTGATAAAATGAATGGACGGGAAATAAGCGCACGGATTTTGAAGACTATATGTTGAGCGCCGGCTCTCCACTCGCGTCAGTCATACTCTGTCTTTGCGACATGCGAGCCGTACGATACGACAACACAAACTTCTAATACATGTACATGTGTTCTCGTTTTGTCATGCAGTAATTAGATTCGCTATCTCTATTTTCTGGCAAATGTAACATGCATACTTTTAGCTAGTATGCTTGATTGTGTTGACTTGTTAATTTTGAACAATTTGCAAGCGCTGGGCCCGTCAATTCCATTATCACTGTCGCTGGCCTGAACAATGTATTTTTTTATAGTGACACGAAAATTTGGGTATTTTTTTAACCTATGTTGTCCCAGTGCTGCGCAAAGGTCTCCCCCAATTTCTTCCAGCTGTCTGAACTATATAGTTCAGTTAAAATATATGAACTATATTTAGCTACCACAATGATCAGGTTTTACCAACAAACAACCTGAGGGAATTTATTTTATGAATTCGAATATAAATTCTGCAGAATAACGGACTACGCGCCGTCGACACAACACTGCAGCTTAATCATTATTTAGATTTAATCACGTCGGCTTAACTAGCCGGATGTTCACTTAAACTCATCAATCTGACGTGCGCGTCATAAACGTTAAATATTTGTATGAAGACTCATGAAGTCATCTTTTAGAGTTTAGATCACAGTTTAAAAAAATTGACGATATCTCGCCAGATATTAAGGCCGCGCACATCCGTGTTCCAATTAGGCTTGCGCAGAATGTGTCACTAAAATGATAAGATATATAATGTAACTTTTCATTAAAAGAAGTACTTCAGTCATCTAGTTCACTAGTCCAGTTGCTGATTTGAAATGATTTCGCCATTCGATACCTAACTAAGATTCATTTACGAACGAAAACAGTGCGCTTACTATGATTGCTTCATTTTATATCCAAGCTCGTACAAACGTGTTTGTAAATTGTACATTGCCCTTTTCCTTCCTAGTTCAATATTAGCTATTTTGTATAACAAGCAATGTACGATAAAAGTTAGAGGACTCCTAAAATCGTTCTCGAACTATCGTAATAGGTAACCAGAGGACCGAACGCAACGAGCCAAAGATTGAGTGAAATAGACAATTACTTCAGTACCTAAAACAGAGCGTGATAGCATTATCTATCCTTCGCAAAAAAATATCCTTCCTCACCGGGCTCGTTCGTGTCTCATCGTTCGCGACTTCGCGACGTCGAGTGAACTAGACAGCTGAACTAAGAAGTAGCTACATTTTATTTGAAGTAGTGAATGAAGGACGAACACAGCTGAAGTACTTCAATTGAAGGCTTCATTCAAGAACGACACACGGCTAGTTTCAATCACATTTTTACTAAGATTAATCGTTATTCTAAAGCTGAATAAGATAGGGCCACATTTAGCGGAGCAAAAATATGGCAGTTACGCAGATTCGTGCGCGTCAAGATTCGATTTTTGAGGTTTCAGACCCATTTATAATTTATTACAAGCATAATATGAATATTTTTTTTAAAACTAAGAGCGTTAGTTCGTGGCTAACTATATTATATTTACAAGTGAGTAAATTTTCGTGGTTAGTTTGTAAAAATGTAATGATTAAAACTGTTGTAATGTGTAAAAACCAGCAGTGGACGTCTTCCGGCTGTTGATGATGATGATGAATGTGTAAAAATAGAGGTGTTCTGTTAATTTTTTATCTTCTTATCTATATTTTTATTTATTATTATTTCTAAGATTACAAAAGCGTTAGTTCACTTCTCACATCTTATAGATACAATTTTTTTTTTTGGGAAAACACAAACTCATAAAAACCGTAAAAAAAAACTGCTATGACTGCACGTGTTTTTTTTTAAACTGGGCCCTTAAGCAATGTGACGCAAAACCATATGTTAATGCAAAGATGCAGTCTACGATGGAGTACGCTTGCCTAGAAGAATCCGAATCAATCAAAACAAAACATAACATAAAATTTGTGCGACATTTTCGCTGCGCGAAAAAGCACATTAAATAAAGATTTTTTAATAATACACAAAATAATCACCTATTTTAAATTGTCCACTGCTGGACTTACGCCTACCCTCAAAGCAAGGCCGTAGGCAGGAGGGGGGTTTTGGGGGTCCAAACCCCCCCCCCCCCCCCGAAATGCCTTCGCCACACCACCGTTTTATACATACCTACTTACGTATAGATCGTCGTCGTCTTAAAGTTGTTATTTATTGTCTCTGCTCCAGAGCTCGACCCCATTGTATGAAAAACACATTAGCTTGAGAAATATTCATCATCATCATCATCATCAGCCCGGAGACGTCCACTGCTGAACGAAGGCCTCCCCCATAGACCGCCACACTGTACGACAACCTGCCATTTGCATCCACCGGTTGCCCGCGACTTTAACAATGTCGTCGGTCCACTTAGTGGGAGGCCTTCCTACGCTGCGTCTTCCGGTTCGCGGTCGCCACTCAAGAACCTTTCGTCCTCATCGATTGTCAGTTCTTCGAGCGATGTGGCCTGCCCATTGCCACTTTGAGAAAAGAGGATTGAGAAATATTACGTGGCTGCTAATGTCATTTTCATACAATTTTATCTTCCCGCAGGCGTTAAAGCTAACAGAAAGTGGTTCTTGTCTAGACTCCCTGGGTATGTCCTAAAACTGCAACCAGAACCACCGGAGGACGGGCAACAGCGTCCTCTCCGTTAACGGTGGTGAACATTCTGCGATCCCAAGCCACCTGCGAAGCGTGGGGGTTATGGCAACACATCCCTATTAAGGGGGAGGCCTTCGTCCAGCAGTGGACGTTTTCTGGCTGATGGGTGGGTGTGGTACAGTGAAAAATATGGGCGATTCCCAATCACTGTACCGGTATACGTTTGCCATTTTACGATGTACTTTAAATTGAATTATCTACGAGGTAATAGTATTTTCAATAAAAATAATACTGGCGCCATCTCTTGGCAGCGCTGCATTGGACCATCCGCCTCAACGTATTAACACAGAAAGGGAAAACCTTTCGAAGATGGCGCCAGCGGCGGTCCGGATGTGACAAAATCAAGTTTTCTTGTCAATCGTTGCTTATATCTGTCTGCTCTTGATGAGGGCGTTGTCAATAATCTAGTTCAAGGAAAAATACTGGGTACTGTGCCTTGTTTAAGAATCTGTGCAGCTGTTGACGGCCTGAAAGAAAATAAATTTGTAGGTTAGATAGTTATTTACATTATATCTTGGGCAGAGCTTTAATTAGCAAGGCAAAGGATTGCTGTAAAAATCAGTATTATATGCAGATTCTCCCTGGTGACAAGTCTAATACGAGTTAACTCAATAAATTGTAGAAAAAAAACAAGAAAATGTATGAGTTTGACAGTTGACTATCGCCGAATCGACGATGCGCCACCTAGCGGAAAAAACGCAGTGTTGATTCCCATTAGGGCAGATTTACTTTTATAGAAAACGCGTCTGAACTTAGATTTACCTACACCTACGAGTATACATACATTATAGTCTATTTGTATATGACAGCGCCTATTTTCCACTGTAGCGCTTTGCTCATTGACGTCACACGGCTCGCGCCGGCTGCACCCTCGCCTCAGCACTAGAGTGGAATATTTCGGCAAAATACGGCGTTTAAGTAAGACTCTAGCGTAGCTTTACTAGGGGATTCTAAACGATCACCGATGTTAAACAACGAACGGTTCGGTCAGTCAAGACCAAGTTAAAAAACAGGGAGTTTACAATAAAATCGTCATGTTTGGGAAACTACCTCGAGCCATAACTAAACTACTACTTCAAGAGAACACTAAAACGATTCTTTGAGTCAAATCCATTTTATTCGACTAGTGAATTTATGAATATGAGACTGACTGAATCTTCATTCTTGTATGAGACTAAATAGTAATAAGACATTGTTATGACAATTTATGATTTACTATGACAATTTAATTTTATATGTATTGACAATTTATTTATCTAATAATATCTATTATTCTAATCTATTATTTTAATCATGTCGTACTACTTCCTTACTATTTTTTTTAAAATGGTAATAAATATATTTTTTCTGTAAATTTTATGTGAAATTGTAATTTGACTTGCCTTATGTAACATTTGTAGTTATAAGGCCAATAAAAATATTCTATTCTATTCTGTCTTCGGATGGGTGACCGTGAGTGGCATTTATTTCTCAGCGCTACCGTGGGTGGATGACACGTTAAATTGTTGGTCCCGGTTGTTTGTTCTCTTTCTATAACAATAACCGTCAAGCCATGTCGGAGGCTTTCGGGCGGCATATTAACTCTGACACTAGGGCTCGCCACTCAGCCTATTAGAACTTACTTAGTAAAACCCTAATATTTTTAGGGTTCCGAGATTGCAAAATATGCGAATAAAAATTGACCAGTACAAGTAATCTGTTCAAAAATTACTAATTCTTAATTAACAAGAACGATTACGTCAGAAGAAGAAAGCGTTTAACAAGGCTGCCAAGTCATGCAAAAAGGTTCTTCAGAGGGCTCGCTTTGACCACATTAGTCGAATAGGGAACAAACTGGCTTCGTACCCTGCGGATAGGAAAGCGTTTTGGCCCCTAGCTAAATCAGTCGAAGCTAACTTCTGTCGCCCCTCACTTCCTCCACTGGTGAAATCTGACGGGACGCTGGCTCATACCGCTGCGGAGAAGGCAAACCTGTTTGCAACTCAGTTTTTGCGGAATCTTCATGTCTGGATGCTGGTAGCGCGACACCTCCAACTCTTTCTGGCAGTACGACATTTATATTCGCATTCGCCAAACAGAGGTTCGTAAGACGCTACGCAATCTGGACGTGAACAAAGCCACAGGCCCGGACGGTATTCCAGCCATAGTTCTGAGGACCTGTGCTCCTGAGCTGTCTCCTGTACTGACACCTCGCCACTTTCGCCTCTCAATGGAAACTGGTCAAGTGCCGAAGACGTGGAAGCTGGCTAACGTACAACCTGTGCCCAAAAAAGGTAGTCGTGCCGACCCTGTCAACTACAGGCCAGTCTCAGTCACGTCCATACTCTGTAAAACTATGGAGCGTGTCCTCAACAACAGGCTCCTGTCATACCTAGAAGCGAATGACCTCCTCAGTGACCGACAATACGGATTCCGCCGAAACCGGTCAACTGGGGATCTTCTAAAGTATGCCATTCACATCATTAGGGCTAGGATGCACAACGCGAGAAAATTTTCTCGATTCTTAAAAACAGGACAAGGCTACTAATCTGTATAAGTTTGTCTCGTTTTCGCACGACATAAAGATACGATAAAATTTTCTCGCGGTACGCATCTTAGCCCTGCTGGAGTGAGGCTGTCAAGAAGCACGGGGAAGCGCTTGCCGTTTTCCTTGATGTCGCGAAAGCCTTCGACAGGGTTTGGCATAACGGCTTGATCAGTATGCTTTCCTCCTACGGCTTGTCCACCGGCTTTATTGCTTAGATATCGGACTTCCTGAAGGATCGATCGATTCGAGTGGTCGTTGGTGGCTGCTCGTCCGATGAAAAGGCTATCAATGCCGGTGTTCCTCAGGGGTCGGTGCTCTCTGCGACGCTCTTTCTGCTGCACATCTACTTTCCACTAACGAACTAAGCTAACGATCTACTTAAGACCGGTACCTTTGGGTATGCAGACGACAGCACTGTTGTAGAGAGCTACATATCCAATGCACGAGCCAGTGGACCAGAAATCCAGTCTTTAAGAGAGGCCATGGTAGAGCGCTTGAACTTGTCCCTCAAGGCAGTCTCGGACTGGGGAGATGCCAACCTGGTCAAGTTCAATGCAGCTAAGACCCAGGCGTGCCAGTTCTCCGCAAAAAGGAGGCCTTTCGATCTGGCTCCTACTTTTCGAAGTGTAACCGTGCTAATAACCGACCATATTGATCTCTTGGGCGTTTCTCTGACTCCAACCCGCAACTTTGGCTCTTATATTGAGTCAAAGGCTCAAATGGCTGCCAATATGCTGGGTGTCCTTTTGAAGGTGCGTCGGTATTTCACGCCGGAACAGTTGCTTTCATTATACCAAGCACAAGTTCAGTCGTGCATGGAATTTTGCTCGCACCTTTGGGATGGATCGGCTAAGTACAAGCTTGGGACGGTGGAGTCAATCGACAAACGTGCCAGGAGAATCATTGGCAACGACGTTCCGACGTTAGTTCGGACCAAGCTACAAAGCCTCGATCATCGTCGAAAAGTAGCTAGCCTATCGGTATTTTATCGGATACATTTCGGAGAGTGTGCTTCGGATTTGCATGATCTTATTCCCCCCTGCCCGTTCTTCTATCAGACGGCCAGGACCTCGAAAAAGCGACACCGTTTTATGGTTGATATACTAAAAACTCGTACGAAGCGGTTTGATTCCACTTTCTTTATTCGAACTGCTAAACAGTAGAATGCGCTGCCCGAGTGGGTGTTTCTAGATAATTATAATCTGGGTGTCTTCAAGTCGCGAGTGAATCGGGTTCTTCTAGGCAAGCGTGCTCCATCGTAGACTGCATCGTCGTTTATCATAAGACGAGATGGCAGTCAAACGCAAGCATATAAATTATAAACATATAAAAAAAAATAAGATATTTAGTTCTGCTATAATTACGAATTCAATGAGGTCAACTAGAGCAGGTAGGTTCAACAAGATCCAATACTCAATCAAGGCTACGGATACTAAGATAATTTGAAGCTCGGCCAACTTATGCCAATTATACGAAGCAACTAGCCACACTATTACGCACTGTTGGGTAAGTGGTAAAAAAAAACTTACGGTAGCCGGGTCTTCCATCGCAGGCCGCTCGGTCAGTTCATTCCTTCTGAAATAGATGAAAATGCTATCTTTAGGAAAAACATTATACAGTTCTATGGTTCTTTGATTATTTACGGGGTATTCATCGCGATTATGTTCGGGATCGAGCTTCCGAACAACCGTGATTGTTTAAAAGAGTATAATGATATATTTACTGTTATATGCAGCGACGGTGATAATGGAATGGACGGACCCAGCGCTTGCAAGTCCATCAAAATTAACAATCAAGCATACCTAGCTAAAAGTATGCATATTACATTTGCCGGAAAAGAGAGATAGCGAATCTAATTACTGCATGACAAAAAGAGAACACATGTGCATGTATTAGAAATTTGTATTGTCGTATCGTACGGCTCGCACGTCGCAAAGGCAGAGTATGACTGAAGCGAGTGGAGAGCGCTCAACATTATACGAGTAGTCTTCAAAATTCGTGCGCTTATTTCCCGTCCATTCATCTTATCATTGTCGCTGGCTATATATACTACTATATCTATCTACTACATAAGTGCGTTCATCATACTAATTTAACGATTAGTTAGTCTAGAAAACGTTTTATGTACATTTGGTCCAAATACAATAAGCGTGGTATTCTCTTCTGTTGTCTGTGTTCTGGATAAGAACAATATGGGTTAGACCCACAAAAATACGAGATTATAAGTATTAAGTATGCATCCTACCAAATCTTATTAACATCAGGCATGATGTGGTCAAATGCAAGCTTGTCTTGAATAAAGTTGTAATGAATTTTTGGTACTGCGGTCAAAAAAGTCAATTTCAGAAGATTACATTTTATTTTAGATTACATTATACTATAGGGCACCCGGAGAATCTATGGAGTGATGAGATGAAGATTGCTTGACATGCTAAATGGGTTAAACCACAGAAAATCGAAAGCCCTACTTCCTAGGTAGAACGGCTGTCAAAACAATGTTGTAGCAAGTAACTGTATGGAAAACCGCTGTCGCCAGTTTCACACAAAATTGCATAGAACTTACGATGAAAAAATGCCAATCATTGGTCGCGCATTTGAAGAAAAACGCTCGAAATACCATTTTGCAATAAATTAAAATTAATCTAATTACGATGCAATGTGGTTTGGTTTCCTACGCGTCTATTTAAATTGTCTTTTTTGAGTATTCTCAGTTTAAAAATATGTATATTGGAAGAATTGTCATTAAGTCTAAATAGACTTAGGCCGGTTAGCGCGGCCCGTCACATTTCCGTTCTATTCACTTCTCTCTTCAGTGGGTTAAACACTAACCGCCTTTGGCATACAACAATAAAACGTTTCTAAACCCTATTTTAATTAAACACTAAACACTAGTTTAGTCTTCTTTTTTTAAACTCAATCCGTAATTCGAAAGAAATGTTACCAGAGAAATTACTGGGTATGAAGAGATTTAACATCTAATATCTCAGGGCGACGAGCGCAGTGCAGTGCGGCGCAGGATTGTATTCGCAAGTTCACAGTTTTGGCACTGCTACTATTATGGGCAGGCGTGACGCTTATCACCAGGCGAACGTCCCGCTCGTCCCATCACTCGATTGTATAAAAAAATAAGAAATAAATTATAATTGACAAAACACTTTTCAACTAAAATAGGTTTTAAATCTGTTTTAGTGTTTTATGCGTAAGACGGATAGGGTATAAACTGCATTGTATCAGGTAACCAGACATTCAGAACAAATTGCTTGCTCAGTCTACCGAAGAAAGTAGGTACATAAGATAATAACTGAAACTGTTGTCTGCTTTTCATGCATGGATTATGCATATATTGTCAGTACTTACATAAATATCACAGTAATGCATTTTAGTAGTAAACAACGCTCTTAACCTATGTTTTATAGTAAGAGAAAATACGTTATTCCAAAAAGCTATCGCTGTGACATTGAGTTTGTTTTTTTTTCTACATTATCATCCAGAAGACGCCCACGGCTGGACGAAAAAAAAGGAAAAAAAAAAATTAAGAGAGGGGTTGCCATAATCCCTACGCTCGGCAGGCAGCTTGGGGATAGCATAATGCTCACAATCGTTAACCGAGAGGACGCTGCTGCCCGTCCTCCAGTGGTTCTGGATGCAGTATTAGGACATACCCAGGGCCACTATAATATGAACATAATTTTTGTTTTATTTATACGGGAATACTCACATATAATTAAATCGGATACTCCGACTACTTATAGTTTCGAAAACAAAAAAGAATCAAAAAAAATGAAAAAAAAGAAGAAATTAATTGATAGATTAGATTTTTTGAAATGTGTCAAAACCACGTCAGTATTTATAATTTATAATTAGCTATATTCGTTGTTTTGTCTTGCCGTGGTAGCCTAATCGGGAGATATCTTAGTGAATTTAATGCAGTCTTAATTTACGTAAAACTTACCTTGCAAATTGTGGCTGGTCTCTTGACATTGTTGTTGATAACGGTTCGGTCTTGATTACAGATGGAAAAACGGATGCAGCCTCAGGCATAGGCTCCATTCTGAAATAATTAAGCGCAAATTTACTTCAATGCAACATTTAAAACACGCTGTATTATTTTGTATTCAGTGGTTACATACGTTTTCTGCTGCCTCAAGTCTGAAGAGCAAAGATTTCGTAGATAGTCGTCACACTCGCGTTGTTTTTGTATCTGGTATTCCTTCATATCTCGTCTGAAGTCTCCGTCGGGGTTGACCACCACGGTGGGTTCGGGCGGCGGCGGAGCGCGTTCCGAGCCTGTGGTGGTCACCGCCGCGTTCGACAACGACGACGCAGAGAAGTCTTGCCCGCGGTGTTCCGGCGTCGTGGCCGTCGACGCACCCAAGCTGCTTGGCGTCTCGGTATTTTTCGACTCGTCGATCGACTTCAACTCGTTCAAGCCGTTAAACATACTTTCACCGTTTTTATTCTCGAACAGTCGATCTACGGACGTATTCATCAACCTGCTTCCCTTGATGCCCGTGAGATGGAAACCGGCAAAACAAGAGGATGAAGGGCCGTAATCTATAGCGGAGAGGGCCATGACGGCAGGATGTCTTGGCGCGCCATCTGGCAACGGGCGCAACGAGCGTGTCATAGCGTCGGCTGCTGATCGCGGCCTCCGGAACGGCATGGCGAGGTGGGGGAAAGTGCGTGGCTTAATAGGCGTCACCAGCATGTGTTCGGTCCACGACGTGTGCAGCGATGGGCGTTCTAATTTCTCCACATCCACATTCAACATTCTTTGTTCAAACGGGACACTGAAAGTTTCCGCCGGTATTGACTGCAGCCACGACAGCAAACTCAAATCGGACTCATCAAACCCGGAGCCATCGAGGAGCCTTGAAAAGCTTACTTCATTGGATTGAGCTTCTTTAGATCCCGTGGCTTTAGCTTGGCAGTAATTGACGCACGATTCATACAGTATTCCTTTTATAAGTAATTGCATTAGTCGGTCATTTTTCGCGCATTTAGACAGAGTGCCGCTTGATTTTTTTTCGTACGGTAAGAATTGTTCTACTAGCGGGTACACCTCCCTGAAGCACTGGACGCGAGCATTACTCGGATTCCATTTTTTAAACTGCACATGGTCCGTAATACTTGGTAAAGTTAACAATAAACATAAATTCGAGTATTCATCTTTTGAAGGCGCAATTTTTTCGAGATCACTGAGTACTTTGACTACTTCATCGACAATATTTTCGACATTATTGTAAGCTTTAATTTCAGACTTGATGCAAAGTAGCTCTATGTATTTGTGTCTAAGTATTGCGTAGTTGAATTTGTTTGCTTCGAAAGCTTTGAGTGCACTAAGGGGTTGTATGAATTCGAGTACATCATCCCATTGTCCATCGAGGATGAGTTGTCTGAGGTAGAGCACGTCATCCGAATAGTTGCCATTGATAACGCCAGTCTCACGCTCTAGAGACAGTTGAGTGATGTGTAGGTCTCGGTTGTGAAGGAAGTCCAGTGCCAGCCGCACTACATCGTCTTCTTTTAGATTCAAATGTGTTGATGGCATTTTGATATTGTTGTTTTATACCTGAAACAAATCGCAATAGGCTAGAACTGTTTTTTTTTAAATTGTCCTGTTAAAATGTGGCCCATAAATATAGATGATTAATGAAAAAAATATGAAAATCTGATCAAAAATAAGCAACTTATAAGCATTTTAATATCATGCTTGACAGAGACGCCAAACAGCAAATCGTGAGTTCACTTCTCAGTGCGCCATATAAATTCTATTCTGACAAGTAAGACGTGACGTAATTTTTTATTTTGTGGGAAAGGGACAGAGTTGTCTCTAACAAAAACGCTCATATATCAGAACATTAATAACCGATTTAAATTATTTTTTCAATAAACATACTATATTTACTTAAATTCTTCATCAAAGCTATTGGTTTCAACGATATAAACATCAGTCATCTACCCTATTTTTTGTGGCCTTTTGTGTGTATCTAAACACATCTAATCCAGGCTTTGTTAATAAATTTGAAGTACAACTTAGATAACACTCTAAAAGCCTGTCTTAAATTTTATGTCAGGTAATTTAAATGTTGGTTGAGCTAAGGTGTCGCCTTGTAAGACATCTACGGCCTTACCTAAAATAATCTCGATTCTCTTAGTCACTGCTTAAACTTCTCTGTCCTTTTCTAGCACATGCAACTTCACATCAGAGAGAAGATGGCAGAGCATCTTAAGCAGTGATTAACGGTTGAAAAGTTTTTTTAAGTAAGGACGCTAATAACTAACATGTAAAATAGAAACCGTTTCGAAAGTGCAAGCATCTACTAATGCACTAGTAAACAATTTTATTGCTGTATCAGGTACAAACAAAATGAACCAATCTCATAATAAATATAAGAATTCTAAGAGAATGCACTTGTTACTTCATAAGGCATTTAAGGTTTATTTATTTAAGTATGGTGTTGTTGGTGAAAAAAATGACAGCTTTGGAATAGTAAAGTAATTGTAAAGAGCCTACCATTTAGAGGAAATTATAGATTGCTGCACCGAGCGCAAAGTGAGTTATTAATGCACGCAATGCTATATTAACATGAGTGCATTAATTACTCGCTTTAGCCAGGTGCGTAATCTACTTTTCTTTCAACTACCAATCTACTTACCGTGATAAAATATACCTACCTATAAAAACAAACTTTCGGACAGTGATTATACACGTCTTTAGTTTCTCCACTTAATAAAATTTTCATCAACTTTTAAATATATATCCCGCGACTTTTGTATTCCATTTGCAGCTGTTTTTATACATTCTGGAGGTGAATATAAATATATCATATATTTCCATTTTTTTTTACTTTTCTTGCTATATATGAAGTTTAAAAGTTTTACAATTTATGGTACAAATTCCGCGCCATTTTATTTATTTTCCAATTCGGTTTCATTCAACCGATTTTTATTTTCAGCCAGTATCATTTTGAACGAATGCATACATTTTATATTAAACTTAATGGGAGCCATTTAGCTTCAGTGGTAAATGTATAACTAAATAAAAAATAAAAAACAGTGCAATAATGAGATTTCATATAACATTTCTGCACTGTTTTGGTTCAAAGCAAAAAATACGTCCTTTGTGATCGGTTTTGTAGTAATTAATGATAATATTACCGTGTAGTTGGAAGAAAAAATCTTTATACTGCTCAATACAGAACATTTCATTGTTTTGTTGCAATCAACTTTATTTTTACAACTTTATTAGTATTTTTGTATTTAACGCTTGGACCCTATTTCTTTTCATCTGCACCTGGTAGTATGATTGCGCTATCTTTTTATACAGCTCTAACTTCTAACAGAGTGTTTACAAAGCAAAGATTAAGACATGCATAATTGCAGACCAACAAGAGTAAAGAAGAAAGGCAATATAGTTTCTCATTCTTTCTCTCTCCTTGAATTATCTCTCTCGTCGTCGAATGAAAGTTATCAAATTTACAGACATATGTTAATCGTATTTTTTAAACAAATTCGAGTTAGTTATGTACTCTATTTATAACTCAAGAACAGTGGACCAATTTTTATGATCCTTGATTTGTTGGATTATTTCTTACCTTCATGTTACAGGCAAGTATTGTTTTTACAAAATAACCTATGCTTAGAGTTAAATAAATAAAGCAAATTAAAGTCCGGCCACTGAGAGAATACGTTTGACAGCTACAATAACATTGTCTAAAGCTGAATCAAAACACTGTTGCTAGTTACTAGTTTTGCGATTATAATACCTATACACATACATGTGGTAGCCTATTATACTACATAAAACAAAATAATTAAATTTTTTTGTTCCATTTTAGACAATGTTATTGTAGCTGCCATCGCATTCTCTCAGTGGCCGGACTTGAACAATTAATGTAATGAATTGTAATATTGTAGCAGGCAATTGTGTTTACTCCTTTTGTTTCTAGGTACACAAAAATTAAGATTCCGAGAGCTTCATTGACATGTTACTAGTTTGTTAAATGGATTGCTCTCAAAGAAAGTTAAGGGTGTTTTTAAATTAACTATAAGAACCCTAATTCAGCAATGCACTTTGGTAACTTATAATACATTAATATCTTAGCATGACGGCCCTGCTTCTAAATTTTAAGTAACATCTAAATTTGCCAGTTATTCAACCGCCAAGCAGTAGTGTCCAAGCATTACTGTGTTCCGGTTTGAAGGGCAATGTTACGAGATAAATTACTGGGTATGAAAGGATTTGACATCTGGTGTCTCAGGGTGACGAGCGCAGTGCAGTGCAGCGAAGGATTGTATTCGCAAGTTCATACTTCTGGCACTGCTACTGTTAGTAGCAGGCGTGACGCTTACCACCACGTGAAAGTCTTGCTCGTCTCGTCACTCAACCATATAAAAAGAAGCTTGTATTGTTTGTACAGAAAAAGACCTGTTGTGGGATTTGATGCCACTTCTGTGCTAAAATGAAATCAAATAAAATATTTCATTTGTACTGAAATCATAATTATATGCTTCAAAAGATAGACATGTGATGTTTTATTGCTAAAGAATTTTTATTATTTCTACCAGACTTTCACAAGAACAATGTATGAATGCATAATTTATTTTCTTTTCAAGAGAAAGCCTGGCAGAGATGTGTCGATGGTTGGGGCGAACACACATATTACGTACCTCGGATATATTTTTGCTACCTACCTATTTGAAGCTACGAGGTAGTAGATGACTATTAACGGACCAAATACTCCTTGGTTTTACGTAGTTTTGCCATAATATTGCCGCCCGCCTACACGCGTTTCCACTGCCTTACAAGCCAGACATACTTTAAACACCTGTTTAATTTCAAGCAAATTGAAACCACGATAGTTAAGAAACAGGATTTTTTTACAGTTAGATTTAAAACCTAGTTTATTTTTAAGCCTAAGATGGAAATATGAATTTTTACCTAGATTCTGTTACGCCGCTGTTCACAATTCCTACAGCCGTGGCACAATATAAACCATTTAGGCGTTAGATAGTAAAACAACTGCATCTAAATTAATATTAACATAACGGAACAAAACTTGTGAGATTAATAATATAAGTATTCTATGTAGTAGTTAAACATGAAGGAACAAACATAACAATTTTAGGGTCGGTTGTTGATCGGAGTTGATCGCCACTTCGCCAGAGACTAAGGCCAGAGAGTAAAGAGTTCGCCTCTCATCACAGACATAAAAATTATCTTGGAGGATTTAGCTCTGGCCTCTAGTGGCGGAGCTGACGGCATTTGTAAAATTTTGCATCGGTTGTCGGATTTACAAAATCTTTATTCCAGAAAACTTGTTGTAAAAGTTGTTCGCAGTGAACTGAGATCTTCAAACCCCCATAAAAAAGAGAATATAAACACTACGTTTTACAAATATTATCTTCCAAGCCCTTCGACTTTGACTTTATTGTATTCAAACTATTTTTTTAACATATTTATGTTTATTTACAGAACATACTAGAATGAATTTATGAAATCACCAGGTGAACATAGTGGAAAGTATAGTTTCTTTATTTCACCTCGGAATTCGGAACCATTGCACCTAGGTAATTTGTGTCGACATAATTGGTATCCTTTGTCAACCTTGCAATTAAAGCACCCATGTGAACAGGGACAAATTTTATTATTAATCTTATGGAAAGTCCATATCATCACGATCACCACATTATAAAACTTTGAAATGATTCTATCATATCTATATTTGATCTATGAGTACATTGAAAAGCGTGCCAAGGGGCTCATCAACAAGGACTCCCTTGTCAAGGCTGAATGAGGCGTTTGTTTAAAAAAAAAGAGAATAGTTCGTGATATTTTACTCGATGGCGTAAGAAGCGTAAAACTGTTCTTTCAAACCCCGTTTAATCTTTTTTAGTTATTTCTGGCCATGGATACAAGTCCTTCGGCCGAAAACACGGTTAAACCGATTACGTATGGTGGTGGGTTCGTAACGAGTCACACCAAATACAGTCACAGTATGACTTGTTGGGATTTTTCTTCCTATCGAGACTTGTTGGGATAACCTTTTGGAAAAAAAAGTTTCATCAGTAACAGGGACTCGATAGGAAGAATGAAATCCCATCGAGTCAGATCTCTAAACTCCGTAAAAGCTTGTAGTAAAGTTGCCATGGCTTTACTAGGGTATGATTAGACTTAACCGTGACTTACTGTGTGTGACTTGGACTGTGACTGAGACTCATTTAACTAGAGTAAGAAGGATTGATGAAGAAATATGTTTTTGCCTCAAGGATTAGTCCACAATCCAATCAAACCATCCATGAACATGAACAACCATGATTCATCTTTGATCCATCGATCCATAATGGATTGTTAATAGATCCATTGGTCATAAACAATTTTATAACAAGAAACAATCAGGAGATCAAATCAACATAATGTTTTGTTTGTTGTTTTGTAATTTTTTGGTTTGCTTTGTAGGTTCTGATAATTTCACCCAAAACAGTTTTGAGATGTGTTAGTAAACAACAGTATTGCGTCCAAGATAAAGAAAACATCTAATAAATGTTGTCTTTACCTTGGACGAAATTAACAATATCGGTGAAGTGGTAGCTCAGTAGGAGACGGGCCGCTTCGCATTCGTGAGTTGGCCGGTTCACATCCCGACGACTCGTACCAACGAGGGAATTTATGTACGAATTCAAATGCCACTGGATTACCACTGGCTTTTCGGTGAAGGGAAACATACTGAGGAAGCCGGCCTTATGTCTGGAGAAGAAACTCGGTGGCGTTTTTAATCTACATAACATATCCGCGCTTAGCCTTATCTAGTTTGCTGGACTACGGCTTTATCACCCTGTGGTATGATATTGGGTAAAACTTAAAGTAAACGCTCCTAAAACGTAAGCAAATCGAAGCCGAAGCGAAGGTAGAAATGCAGTGGTCACGTTCGATGGGTCCAGAAAAAAAAGCTGAGGCATTGGAAAGCGCAAAAAACAATAACAATAATATTCCACGCTCGTGAGTGAAAACAAACTAAAACGTAGTGTTTAATTTCCCTATGAAACAAACTGCAAACTGCAATGAGTAAAGAGTTTTTTGTTTTTAAACGAAATGAACTGTTTTACAATCAATGTCACATTGACAAGTTTGACATAAACAATTTCAAACGACTTCACGCCATCTATTATAATTTTTGGAACGAACACTTTTGTTTTAATAGAAAACGCCTTATTCAAAAGCCTCGAACATAGACTATGCAAAGCTGCTTGGCTTCTCCAATTGTAATGCTTTAAGGCTTTTTCATTATTATCTTCGCGGTTTATTTAAAAAAATCTATGACCAATTGTCTATGATTATCTGTCAGTCAGGTGTCTATCAGCTGTCATTGCTATGGCATTTTATCTGTCATTCATTCAGGTGACTGTCATTCTGTCATACGTCATTGCGGCTATCGGTATCGGTACCAATTTTCAATAGATGATTTTGCCGTGAGGTATTTTCTGTTGATCTTTTTTTTGGAAAACAAAATTATATTTTGATACAAAATGGAAGAAGAAACGGATAGTATTTTAATGGAAGAAAATTATTATCAGCTACTTAATGTGTCTAAAACGGTAAATGTTGCATCACTCTTATATTTACTATCGGCTTACCTATGTTAGCTTATATCATTATTATGTAATCAATATAAATAACCCTTTCCACTGTAGGACTTTCTTGGTTTTTAAGCATCAGGTTCATTAATTATAGGACCTATAGGCCTTCCTTCATTTCGGTTTTATAGGTTATAAAAGGTGCTATTAGCCATCACCCCCATGTATCCTTGTACGAGTTATCAATACGCATCTAATAACGATGGCATAGTGGAGGCCACATCGCTCGAAGACCTGATAACCGATGGGGAAGAAAGGTTCTAGAGTGGCGACCGCGAACCGGAAGACGCAGCATAGCTGGGCTTCCCACTAGGTGGACATACGACATTGCAAAACTCGTGCGCAACCGGTGGATGCATATATCAGGTTGTCGTACTGTGTAGCGGTCTAAGGGGGAGACCTTCACTTGCACTTGTGCCTACAAAAACGGTTGCATAGCGTTCTCAATAATAATTGAAAATAGTACACAAACTTACTCACTATCAAACTTTCCTTCTAGTTACAAATAGCTGCAAGTTGTGGTCTGAAGTATAGTTTTGAAGAGGCAAATTGTTTTAACTAAAAAAATGTGCATAAAATGTATGGTAAAATATAGAATTACTAGCTGCACCTTGCGGTTTCACCCTCATGATGATAAAAAGTTACCAATATGTTATTCCAGAAAATAAGTTATCTCCATTCTGAGTTTCATCCAAAACCATTCAACCGTGTTGATGTGAAGAGCTAACAAACACACACCAACAATCTTTCGGAATTATAATATTAAGAGGCTAGATGACTGGTTTTTTTCATTGTCCTATTAAAATGTAGCATATAAATATAGCTGATTAATTAAAAGAAAATGAAAATCTGATCAAAAATTAGCATCTTATAAGCATTTAATATCATGCTGGACAGAGAGGCGAAACAGTAAATTGTGACGTCACTTCTCTGTACGCCATATAAATTCTATTCTGAAAAGTAAGGCATGACGTCATTTTTTGTTTTGTGGGAAAGGGACAGAGTTGTCTCTAACTAAAACTTTAAATGCTTAAAAAATATATTTGTATATAAGTATTCTATTAGCTATCTAGTTTCCATAATACAAGCTTTGCTTAGTATGGGGCTAGATGGCGCTGTGTTTAAAATGTCCCACAATATTTATTATTTATTTTATTATTTATTTATTATACAACAGAACATTAATAACCGATTTAAATATTTTTTTCTATAAACATACTATATTTCTTCTACCCTAGCCTTATAGCTCAGTTGGTAGCATGTCTGCCTCTAGAGCTGTAGGGCATGGGTTCGATCCCCACCCAGGGCAAACATTTATGTGACAAACAAAGATATTTGTTCTGTGTCTGGGTTTAGTATGTATTATAAGTATGTATTTACAAAAAGAAATAGTATGTAAGTATTGTACCAGCTATCTGGGATCCATATTCCAAGCTTTGCTTAGTTCGGGGCTAGATGGCGCTGTGTGAAAAAATTACCACAAATATTTATTAATTAGTTTGCATTAACCCACTGACCTCTATTATAAAAGTACGCTGGACTTCATATTGTCGATAGCAAATTGAAGCCATTTGATTTTCGCCATTTTGGCGCGGATAGCCAACGGATAGCAGTGTGAACGTCCATGGAACTAATATTTCGTAAACCTATTATTGACACGGATGTCAATTTTAGTACTGGAGACACTCAAAGGGGCTCTTCAAAACGGCACAAAAAACTGTCATTTCCTGGACAATATTTAGCCCAGCGTAATTGTATTAAAGAGGTCAATGCATTAGCCCCATGTTCAACTCAATCACAGTATTAGAACAGAAAAATTGCATCTAATGATTTATAATAGTACCTAATGAACATTGACCTTTACAGGCAACACCGGAAGAAATAAACAGCGCATACCGCCGTTTCTCTCGCATGTTCCACCCAGACAAGCACAGCACGGACCCAAATAAGCAGAAATGGGCCGAACAGATATTCAACAAAGTCAAAGAAGCCTATGAAGTTCTGTCTGATTCACACAAAAGAGCTATTTATGATACTCTTGGTAAGTGTATATAATATATAAAAAAAACTAAACTGCAGATTCAAGAATGCATAGGACATCTTTAATGTAATCTTTTCAATAAATAATTAAATTGGTTGATAAGTAGTCTGTATCTTGATAACAAATTCAAATATGATATACACATGAAAATGTTATGAAGATTGTAAATAATTCACTTTAAATCTAACTAGTGACTGGCCCCGGCTTCACACGGGTGCAATGCTGATACTAACTACGTCCCTGCATTTTAAATCTGTAATATCTTCAAAAAATATTCTTATAAATTACATGCTGTAAAGGCCCATATTGATCTATATTAAATGCACAATGTATTTAAGGTACTTAATTGGATAAGGATTTAATGCTGTATTGCTTAAAATCGCCAAGTAAATAAGCCATTATATCTCGTAAAAAGTAAAGGATAAAAAATTGTTATCCTTAAGAGATAAACATATACCATCGGGGACTTTTTTGTAGACCTTTTTAAGGTGTACAATACTGTAGTACATTATATTGATATATCTCATAGGGTTCAGCCAGCATTTGCAATGTAAACGCAAAAAAATGTGTTTATTTATGACATCACATTAGAAAGTGTTTCTCTACTATATTATGCATGTATTATACATGTAAACCTTCCTCTTGAATCACTCTATCTATTAAAAAACATCAAAATCCGTTGCGTAGTTTTAAAGATCCATAGCATCTACTCACTTAAAGACTACACTAGAGTCCGTAAACTGCAGCCAGACCCACCAGAGGAGCAGAGGGCAGCAGCATCCTCTTTGTTAACGGTGGTGCGATCCCCAAGCCGCCTGCCAAGCGTGGGGATTATAGCCACACCCCTCTATTGGGAGGCCTTCGTCCACCAGTGGACGTCTTATGGCTGACGACGAAGCATACACAGGGACAGACAGACAGCGGGAAGCGGCTTTGTTTTATACTATGTAGTGATATTTTATATGTATTGCAGGAAAGCGAGGCTTGACAGTAGATGGATGGGAAGTAATATTCCGCACTCGTACCCCAAGAGAGATACGAGAAGAATATGAAAGGTAAAAATTGTAGATTACTGCTGTGGCTAACATCAGAGAATTATTGAATGAATAAATACGTGGGCCGAGGAGTAACTAATTCAGCTTGCACAAAGGCTTGTTAGATCTAGTTACAAATATTGTAAAAAGTCAAGTAAACATAATGCTTTAAAGTAATTTTCACAAATCCCTATGAAAAATCATACTAGCAAAAAAGGTTTGAAAGAAAATTAATATTTCAGATGGCTATAATGGCTGATACTATGAGCCAATCACAGGACATCATCGTAACCATCCACAATCATAGCAATTTTTTTAGTCTGTAAATTCAATGTAGCCTCCTCAACATTTCAGTCACGTATTTGGGAAGATCAAAAAAGATCATAACAACTTAAGGTCCAGACACTCTGTTTTCACATTTATGCATTTCATCATTCTGAAGATTTAAATCTAAAAAATTACCTTATATCGAGAGAAATCGCAAGAAGTACAATTGCTAAGAATAACAAAAACTACAAAGGTTTAACAAAAATTAAATTTTGATCAAAACATGATTTTAAACAAAAAACTAGGCATAACTGAGATAAGTTTATTTACAAATAAAATACAATTATACACTAATATTAAATTATAACTAACTAACAACTAAATAAAACCTACCTAGTAAAAACAAACCCTACATAATAAAAATACAAAACTTAAAATTTAAACTAAAAGCCCCGTAGATGATGGAAAGGTGGCCAGAATGCTGGCGGCATTGCCACGTTGGATGGCAATGCTAAGTTTTTGACCAAAATATACGCCAGCATTCCGGTCACCTGACACCTCGACTAAACGTTTCGCCAGGTCCCTATATAAAACATGTGCGGCCGGCCCCCAAGGTCCCAAAGTCTCTACCCCAAACGGCACAAACATGTACAATCTGTCTAAATACCCATATTTGTGCCGTTTGAGGTTTTCAGCATTAGAGGCGGCAGCGCCAGCGTGATCATTTGTCCTAGGAAGATGGGACGGCGCTAGTGTGTCGACACATGTAGCGTCCCAAACCAAAGGCCGTCCCATCTTCCATGGGATAAGGGTCATTCCGTCGGGTCTCTTGCCGTCATCCCGCATCAGACCGTTGGGTTCTAAAATCGAGGGGATGCCAGCACTGACAAAGGCCCGACTGATGATATCATTCAAGCTGGCGTGCCGCGGAATGCGCCCTGCACTTTTTACACAAGAAAGTGCGTGGTGGCCGAACCTATCCGCTATATCACTGCAAGAGCAGCGGTGAGGGACCTGGCACGGGGCACCTATTCGAAGGGATACAGCTATACGAAAGGTCTGATTATCCAAAAGATTGCCAACATTTTTAGACGGTAACGCATGCAACCAAAGCCCCGACTCCCAACGAGTGACCGCAAGTAGGCGAGCACGCTCTGTGGAAGAAGATGATGAATCTATCAAATTTTTACATTCTAACTCACAGAGCGGCTCGTCCCACTGCCTCTGAGAAGTAGGGGCCTTGGGCAGGGTTTGTTTTGGACAAGCTAATTTCCAACTTTCCATAGCTTCAGACAAGAAACTTATTTCAAAATTTTGTAGTGATGGCGATAAAATAGTGTTTACCAAATGTGTTGAACTGAAAACCGATGATAGGAAAGCTGGCAATGATACACTAGAAATTTTGCGAATACCGAGACCTCCAAACCTTACTGGCAGTGAGGCCTGCCGCCAAGTTCGATCGTCAAAGGGTGTGTTGAGAATGGTGGTGAGTGTATCCCGCTGAATGCTGTCAAGCTGTTGTAAAACTGCAGGATGATTCCAAAGCTGACAGCATCTAAGGGAATACATAAATTTTGGAACAAAAAGACAATATCGTATTAAAAAATAGGCCATGTGAGAATTTAATTTTTGAAGGCGGTCGGAAACTGAAACGAAATTTTGAATTTTATCGTCAACATAATCTTGAATTGACTCATCTAGGATGGGAGACCCTAACAGGCGAAGTGACCGATTTTCTAAAACTTTTATATTAGGAGCAATTTTTCCAAATAGTGTTATTATGTCTTGTTTCAGGGTTGTAGAATAATTTGGAATAAAAAGTTCGCATTTTGAAAAATTAAGAACGAGGCCAATGTCACTAAAATCTTTGATTAAATTTTGAAGGTCTTTAAAAACAGTGTTTACATCGCCTCCAAGGGTCCCATCGTCTAGGTACCATACGTTAAATTTTGATTCTAATTTTTTGATGATAGGGTGAATCGCTAGACTAAAAATAGCTGGTCCAAGCGGATCACCTTGTTGGCATCCCACTTCTGAGGATAACACGTTATTTTTGTATAATAATTTTGAAGGGTTACCATAACATTGCCAAATAAAATTAAATATAAAGGGAATTTTATCTTTTACTTGAGCCAAAAGTGTGTTTCTATCGACAGAGTTGAAAGCATTTTGGACGTCCACCTTCAGCAGCACTTCACCTCCTTGGTGGTTTAAAAACGTCCTTAGGGCATGTACCGCCGCCTCACAGCCACCACGTGAACCAAAACCCAACTGCAAGGGTTGAAACTCCTCGCAGAGGGTTTCTTTTATATATTTGGTACAAATTTTAGCTGTAAGGCGACGGTACACTGTGCCAACAGCAATTGGCCGTATTCCGCCGTCTTTTTTTAAAAGGGCACATAAATTTGCTCCGTATAATATGTCAACTATTTCATCATTCACTTTACCTGCTAGCATCAAATTAACTAGTAAAGTGATCTCTTTGAGTAAAGAGTCCCCGACTTCGCCGCAAGTTGCACTAGTTAGGTCTTTTAAGTGTTGCGGCGTAAGCGAGTCGAGTCCTCCAGCTGAGCCACTAGGGAAGGATGCTACCGCAAGCAATACGTCGTCTATAGTTGCGGTAAGTACGTCCTCCTCAGAGACACTAGCAGGTAAAGGAAGAGGTTCTGCTGCTGATGGTGGATGCTTGTCCTTCAGTGCCAACAAAGTGCCTGGTGTGTTTGGTGCTAATGTGTCGTTAGAAAATAAAATTCTAGCCGCACCTCTGATATCTCCTTCACTCAGCTTATTCTCTACTAGATGGTAGGATGTGGAAGGAGAAGCATTCCGATCTTCATTGCGAGCAGGAAAAGAGAAATCAGGACAAGAGTTTGAATGTTGTTTACAGTTTTGTTTAATTTTGTAAGTAAGAGAATTTTGATCAGAAAGGTTTTTCGAAACATGAAGTATTCTATATGGAAAAGTCATCAAGTGCTCCCAGGCTTGAAGAGAATTACAAGAAATTACTCTTTTAATATCATTTATCAAACATTGGGCGACGCTGATACGTGCACCACGCGGAATTCTTTTTAATATTGGTAGATTGGTTTTTAAATTGCCTAATAGTTCCCCAAAATGTTGAAAGTTATTATTTTGAATATTGTTACGTACTTCATTTGGACAATTTTGAGCCAAACGGTGGGATTTACTTATATGAATTTTGAGTCCACGAATACCTTTAAAAAAACGAGACTGTGAGCACTGGTTGCACTTTACAAGATTTTCCGACGACACATTGGCATTGTTTTTTGAATTTTGACTGTCAGACTGAACAGCCGTATCCCTTTGTGAAAATAAAGAGAAAACTGGGGCTTCTGGTGATGTTCTAAGGCATCCAGGATCAAGGTCTTCAGGAAGGGGCAGTTGTCGCCTACAACGCCTACCCTGTAGAGGCGGCGGAGGCGACAGATCTCTGGCGTCTTCGACGGGGGTATGAAATTGGTCATCAGTAGGAGACAACGCCGATTTTGCAGCGGACATATACGCAATCTATAACTATAAAAGGCTATGTCCTGACTGACTGACTGACTGACTGACTGACTGACATATAGACAACGTACAGCCCAAACCGCTAAACGTAGAGACTTGAAATTTGGAGGGTATGTTTTTGGAGAGGTGTAAACGCCCACTAAGAAAGGATTTTTCGAAAATCAACCCCAAAGAGGGTTAAATGGGGTGTTAAAGTTTGTATGAAACTTTTTATTCTCTGGTTCGATTGATACAAAACTTGGTATACGTATTCTACTATAAAAATAAGAAGATACGGGTGTCACAGTTTTTTCAAAATCAGCTCCCGTTAGTATAAAAAAAAAACTAAGTTTTAGTGATAGTACGTTTGTTTCTCCTTAACTTTGTAACGGCTGTACATATTAAAATGAAATTTGGTATAGGGATGGGGATAGATGTGGGGATGGGGGTGGGGATGGGGTGGGGATTTGGTGGGGACAGGTGGGGATGGGATGTGGATGTGGATGAGGCTGGGAACGGGGATGGCCGTGTCCATATTAAGATGAAAGTTGAAATCGGGATGGGGGTGGGGATGGGATGGGGTTCGGGATGGGGATGAGAGAGGGAACGGGGATGTGGACGGGGATGGGCGTGTTCATATTAAAATGACATTTGGTATCGGGATGGGGATGGGGAAGGGGGCGCTTATAGGGATGAGGCTGGGAATGGGGACGGGGATGGGCGTATTTATTGGTCGGCTGAACAGATGGAGCTGCATTTTTGGGTAGGTAGTTATAGCATAAGGTTCGGAAACGGACATAGGCTATTTTTTGTAGGTCCACGCAGACGACTGTTTGATGGACATAATTATTATAGATACTGTACAGCCTAAGCTGCTAAATTAATTTTTAATATTAAATTAACTTACTTTTAAATGCCTAAACTAAATTTTGAGTGGTGTAAACTTACACTCAGCTCAAGCTGTGGTAGCTTCAGTGAGATCAAGCTCGACTCACATTCTTGGGGTCGCGGGTTCGAACCCGGGCGAGCCCGTTCCAATTAGTTCTTTGAAACTTACGCATGGATAATACCACTGGCTTTTTGGTGAAGGAAAACATCATGAGGAAACCTTCATATTTCAGGAGAAGAAATACGATAGTGTATGTGAATCCGCCAACCTGCACTGGGCCAGCGTAGTGAATATGGCCCAATCAGGGTAGGCCGATATACCATTAGTGTTAAGGGCTGATGCAAAGAAACGCACACTCAGCAACGATTTTGAAAAATTCGCAAGGGGTTCAATGTATCATTAAAATACCATTTTGCCGAAACCATTCATTTAAGGCTGTTAAGTTTTTTGACTTAAAAGATAAGATAAAATAAACATAAACATGTTTCAGAATTTTCAAACAATTTCAAAACTGGAAGGCCACGGGTCAGTTTTTGATTTGAAAAAAAAATGTTATATTTATAGATTAGCTAATCGAGTGTTTATGCGTAAGAAGATAAATATTTTAAACACATGTACTTGATCCGGTGCACGCACCAAGCACAGGGCTTTCGAAACGTCCATCCCGCGTCGGCTCAGATACGTTAAAACCCGAGTATGACGCGCTGTACCTCGAGCGCGCCCCACTCCAACCCACACCGAGTCTACCTAAGCGATCAGTGCAGCACTGTATTTTATCGAAGTTTCGTAATTCTTGCGATATTTTGGTAATCTTTTTACGTTCTTTGTTATCATACTTTTTCTGCTTAAGCTTATTTCATTTCATTGACTCTGTTTATACGGTATGCAATAATGATGATGCTGTAAACTATCCAGTTGAGTTTTTAAATTCATTAAGACCAGCGGGGCTACCATATCAGAGGCTTATCCTGAAGAAAGGTACACCCGTCATGCTCCTTCGGAATTTAAGACCACCCAAATTGTGTAATGGAACCAAGTTACAAGTAAAAATGCTGCATCGTAATCTGGTTGAGGCCATCATTTTGACTGGGTGTACCCATGGCGAAACAGTGTTTGTGCCGCGTATTCCCATGATTCCCAGTGACTTACCTTATGACTCCGAAAGGCTTCAATTTCCTCTAAAAGTTTGTTTTGCCATGACCATCAATAAGGCTCAGGGTCAAACTTTAAAATACGCTGTCATTGATTTAAGGCAGGACTGTTTTTCGCATGGTCAGTTCTATGTGGCTTGCTCGCGAGTTAGCTCCCCTGAAAGCCTGGCTATTTTAGCACCTTCCAACAAAAAAATCAAAAACGTTGTCTACAAAGAAATATTGTAATCTTTCGGGTCAAAGGCCCCGGCAACTATAGCGTCATTAGCAGACATTTTTAGGGTTCCGTAGTACTACGAGGAATTCTTATAAGTTTGTCATGTCCATCTGTCTGTTTAAAATTCAACAAGACGGCTTTGTTTTGAAGTAAGTATTGCAAACACGACATGCCAAATTTGGTCATCCTCAAGAAAACTTAAAGACTTGCAAGCGGCTTGGAAAAAATGCAATAATATACGTATTTTAGTGATTCAATTGAGTTGGGCCCCGATTTAACCGAATTCCAGTATTCAACATTACTACGCGGGCAAAGCCGCGGGCAAAAGCTAGTAAAATATATTATCAAAAAAGTGTAAATATTTATACGTCAATGCTGACATTGTCCAATCGAAAATGTCGAAAATCACAAAACATATTTATACATGCGCTGAGATACACCACGGCTCGGAGCCATCTGTGAATTATTATAGTATCTCAAATATTAAAAGTTATGGGACACAGAACTAGAGGACGTTACACAAATTTGCGAATTTAATAAATAAAATTTATCTCAAGCGACTATTCGACGTCAAGATCGCCGCCAACTTATGATCCAAATTTATTTTTACTAAGTAGCAGTTTAGCAAAACTATATCTTATAAATCTAAATGATAGTTTTGCAACAAACAATTATTTTTTTCTCTATTTGTATTGTTATTCTTACCAATTGGCATTTTTCATAAGGTTGTACAGTGTTTTTTTTTAATCTTGTAACACTTGAGATATATATTAGCGCGCGGTATTCTTGACCTTAAGCCAAGAACATCAATTCAAATGTTGATCAAAATATGTTATTCAAATAATTATTTAATTGGGTAATATAAATAATACTTGGTAATTACGTTGGTAATTTAACAATATTTTTTTGCGAGGTATGTTTTGCTGAATTAAGCTAGATTATTATAGTGTTCTAATAATTTATTTTATGTTATTGAATGACAAGACGAGCTAGACGTTCGCCTGGTGGTAAGCGTCATAACAGTACCAGTGACAGGATTGTGAACTTGCAATTAAAACCCTATGCCACACTGCACTGCGCTCGTCACCCTGAGATATTAGATGTTAAATATCATTATGCCCAGTAATTCTTTGGCAACAATGCCCTCCAAACCGAAACACAGTAATGCTTGCACACTACTGCTCGGTGATTGAATCACTGGCAAAGGTGTGGTGCTTCCCCAGGTGGACTCTGCAATAGAGCCCTGCCACTACAAAAGTTGCTAAAATTCAAATGTTTTTTTTTCAGGCTAAAAAGGGAGAGAGAAGAGAGAAGGCTCCAACAAAGTGCTAACCCTCGTGGTACGATAACCCTTACTGTCAATGCCACAGACTTGTTCACAAGATATCAAGATGAATATGACCTGTAAGTTATTTTTATAGCTCACGCCTTTATCTTCACAATTAACCATAATTTATATTATATTAATGTTCTTATCAAACAAATTCCAGCCCTTATGAATTAAAAAAAAAATGCCTTATTGGTGTCGATTCTGTTGCACCGCTCACTAAACTAAACTAATCTGACAGGACTAAAATTATGAGCGTCTCATTTAATTTCAATATGTTAGAAAAGGATGTCAACAGGTTTCGTCCTGTCAAATTAAGTTTAGTTTAGTGAGCGGTGCAACAGAATCGACACCATTATCATGGTTTTTTTTTTATACAATCAAGTGACGAGACGAGTAAGACGTTCGCCTGGTGGTAAGCTGAACGCCTGCCACTAACAGTAGCAGTGCCAGAATTGTGAACTTACGAACACAATCCTGCGCCGCACCGCACTGCGCTCGTCACCCTGAGATATTAGATGCTAAATCTCTTCATACCCAGTAATTTCATTTTTATAGTTCATATGGTAGGTGTTTAACCGCAACTCACCTGTTGTTAAGTGATGATGTGGCCGAATATTATTTAATATTAAAAAATGCATTTGTAAGTTAAATAAAAAATATGCTGTCAATAATGTCATCTAAGAGGGCATTTAAACTGTTGTGTTGTTGAATCTCTTAGCTATAAGCTTGTTTTGTTAACCGTTTTAGTGAAGACTCTTCACCGATACCCTCCATAGAAGTTTCTGGAATGAATATTCAGCAGTCTATTGATGCTCCTGTCACACTGAGAAATACCATGACAGTATCTGGAAACATCTCTACACAAAATGGAATAGGTAAGTTTTGAATATTCGCTTTCTAGTATGCAAGTTATTCTTTTATCGAAAAGCATGTCATGTTTGCCTAAAATAGTACAACACCCAATCTAATAGTTTAGTGCCTTACATTATCAGCTAGAAGTCGTCCACTGCTGGACGAAGGCCTCCCCCTTAAGAAGCTGACAATAGCTGAGCCTCCGCGCGTCTGTAGTCTCTTGTCTAATTACATAGATATAAAAGAGATGCTTATTATTTTTATCTTTTTTTTCTTCATGTTTTCTACATTCATTTTAATTTCTGACGTGAACATTAACGGCCTTACTTAAAAAAACTTTTCAACCGTTAGTCACTGCTTAAGATGTTCTGCCATCTTCTCTCTGACGTGAAGTTGCACGTGCTAGAAAAGGACATAGAAGTTTAATCAGTGACTAAGAGAATCGAGATTATTTTAGGTAAGGCCGTAAATAATTACCATCTATTTATCTAATTTGATGATTATAATTATCCAATGTTCTAAAAGTAAAATTGAACTGACGTAAATTGATTTACAGGTCAAGGTTCCGTGAACCTCACAAATCGCTATCTAAGTTCTGAAAAAGGCTGGACTGAAATGGAGTGTGGCATAGGGAATGGGCCCTTAGTTGGTTTCAAGATATTCCGCACTATATCGCGACTGATGTTCCTAAATTGCGGGACGGTACTGCAGTTCTCGCCACGAGGGGTGTCACCGAGTTTTGTTTCCAGTGAGTATCATCTACAGCCCGGAGACGTCCACTACTAGACGAAGGCGTCCGCTACTGGACAAAGGCCTCCCACTTAATATGGAGAGTTTGCCATAATCCAGGCGGCTTGGGGATCGCAGAATGCTCACCACCGTTTACCGAGGGGACGCTGCTGCCCGTCCTCCGGTGGTTCGGGATGCAGTTTTAGGATATACCCTTCAAAAAAGGAGGTTCTCAATTCGACTGTAGGTTTTTTTTAAAATTAGATTATGTATGTTATGCGATTTTCCGCCAATTATAAACTGATTTTGATGATTATTTTTTTTGTTTGGTAGGTAATACTTCAGAGGTGGTCCCATATAAATTTTATCGAAATCGGTTCAGTAGTATGGTTTTTAAATCAAACTTACTAGAAAATATGAAGATGTCATCCTGGAATGGCCATCCTGAAGTTGAAGTCAGTTGTATTTTTTTTTTAAAGGCTTATACAATTTCTAGCTATGGCGTTGCAATTGGACGCCCATTCAGTGGGATACCTGACGTACCGCGCGGGCGGCCAGGGAGGCTCGTCTATGAGCACGGTCTACGTGCGCGACTCGGAGCGGTTCCACACTAACACCGCTGTGCAGATCGGCAACCCACACTCTTTCATATCCTACAACATCATGTGGAAACTGCCGCACTACGACATGAAGCTCAGGCTCGCTCTAAAGTAAGCCATCATATACATGTTTTAATCATATACATAATATACATATATCATATTTTTTATTATTTTATGTAGTTTAGTTATAATACAATGTATGTTGAAGGAAATTAAATCTTAATGCTAAAACATTATTCGTCGGAAATGCCCCCGTAATGCACCCTGCCCAAACGTGCCCATTATAGCGGCGGCGTTACCATATACATGTTATGTTATATCAAATATATGTTTTAATCATGTACTTAATATTGTTTTCTAAATAATAAATGTATGTATTGGTATTGTCTAGTCAATTAAACTTTTAAACTTTCGCGATTTGAACACATAATTATGTTTATCACCGTTTTTTTTTAATGTTTTTTTTCTTCAGTCAGCTCGTGACCACGGCCATTGGAACATGGTCGAAACGTCGAGGTAAATAAATAAAAATAAATTTATTTGTGCGCGATTAAGTCCCGGTGATAAACATAATTATTGTCTAGTCAGTTTCAACGTTGGCCTTTATAGATTGCCTTGATGAGCCATTGTCCTAGATTGTTTCTCCAATGTCCTACTCTATAAAACTTGTACACTGATTTTTTTGTCCATAATGTTTAAATTTTGATTTGATGGGTAGTGTGATTTATGTAAATACATAGATAGTTTAGTAAATTTCGCTTTGATATGGGTGGTATCATGTGGAAAGGCCAGACAATTTTCTTGTAGAAGATTAGCTTATCGAACAATAAGCGTTAGAGAAAAGTATTTTAAATTTTTTATTCTATTCAATTCTATTCTTAAATACAATGAAATAAGTGTCAGGTTAACTACTGGGCATGAAAAGATTTGACATTTGGGTGACGAGCGCAGTGCAGTACGGCAGAGGATTTTGTTCGCAAGTTCACAATTCTGGCACTGCTACGCTACTGCACTGACGTTTCGCTCGTCTCGTCACTCCACATCAAAAAAAAATACTTTTTCTTCATAATGCATACTTGCTTCCAAGATTTCCAGATTTCGTTAAAATCGGTTCAGCCCGTTTATCATTAATAATTGAATAAATGTTGCTTCATAAAATTATTGTTATATATTACTATTCACATATTTATTTTCTTTCTGAAATCTTAAGTTTTTTACAATATAAATTTAAAAACATAAATATTATAAAAAACCTAAACCTAGAGTGCCACCGGCAGCGGGGCTCAAGCTGCCGGTGGTTAGGGCTGCAGAGTGAGGAACATCCTGACAATGCGTGCCGTGTCAAGAACCACTGCCTTTTGTATCTGACCCTTGACCCAACCGTCTAGCGAAAGCCTCTTGAGGTATTGGTCGAGGCTCTTCGCTATGAGACCGTTTACCGAAACGAATATCGGGACAATGATCGTCGAATCAACATCCCACATGGCGGTTATCTCGAAGGTCAGTCAAGTCTTGCTGAGTTTGTCCTTCTCGGCCTTTACGAGATTCTCGTCATGTGGGATGGTGACGTCGACGAGCGCTGCCCGGCGCTGGGACCGATCCACCATCACGATATCAGGCTTATTGGCGACAATAGTCCTGTCCGTGATGATGGAGCGGTCCCAGTAGAGCAAAGCACGACCATTCTCGAGAACTGGAGCTGGTGCGTACTTATAGTACGGCACCTCCGACTCGACAAGGCCGTATTGAAGAGCAAGTTGCTGGTGGATGATCCTAGCCACTTGGTTATGCCTGTGCAAATACTCGCCGTTAGCAAGATGCGAACAACCGGAAATAGTATGTCGGAGAGATTCCCCGGGACGGTGGCATGCCCGACATATGTCGACCGTACCGTCCTTCATGATATATTTCTGGTAATTGTTCGTCTTGATAACTTCATCCGCAATTGCACAGGCAAACCCCTCAGTTTCCCCAAAGAGGTCCCCGAAGCGCAACCAATTCACCGACGCGAGCAAGTCTACATCGGGGCCCGATAGAGCCCGATAGAACCGTCCGTGCAGCTCCTTGCTTTTCCATACTTCCTTGCGGTCGTCGGTGCTTAGCACCGATGGTTTGCTCCAGTTCTCGTTTGCCAAGGAGAGTGGCGAGAGCCCCTTGTCAACTGTCACTACATCGCGATGCATGCTACACTCATTGTTAAGGAAATAATCCCTAAGACTGCACACTTCACGATTGTGGAGGTTCTTGGCGTTTAAAGAGCCACACTTCCGTGGAATGTACAGTCTCATAACAGATGAGCGTGGGTGTAGCATGTGATGCGCAGTGAGCAGTTGACGGACTCTTCTATCCAGGGCGTCCAGCTCAGTCTGAGTCCACCTAAGTATGCCAAAGGAGTACATCAGTAGAGGCATCACCCAACCCTTAATGGCACGCGCCTTGTTGCCGCCAGACAAAAGACTGTTGAGTACTTTTGTAAGCCGACAAAAGAAGCGCTCCTTCACTGATATTTTAATGTCCACTACTGATATACCCAACGACTCTGACATACCTAGATACTTGTAGGTCTCGGCCTCAGAGAGAGATCTGAGAGTCATTATCTCAAAAAGTTGTACATCCGGAGAATTTACAACTTTCCCCCGCTGCACCCGCATGACCACTTGTCAACACCAAATTCCATCCTGATGGCGCTGCTAAAAACCTGTGTGGTTTTTAGCAACTCCAACAAGTCTTGGTGTTTTGGTGCAAACAGCTTAAGATCATCCATGTACAGAAGGTGAGAAATGACTTCACCCCCCCTTCGAAGCCGATAGCCTAGTCCTGAATCCTTCAGCAATGTGCTGAGAGGATACAGTGCTAGGCAAAACCACGATGGACTCAGACTATCACCCTGGAAGATGCCTCGCTCAATCCTTATTAAGTCCTGCGGATCAGAGGAGTCATTTCCACCACCTGGCTGACGAAGGACTGTGGTCCATTGCCTCATGCATGCGCTTAAGAATGATTTTAGAGTTGTATCAATTTTAATTTTAGAGTTGTAACAATTTTATTATATATTATTATTATATTATTTATATTTTGTTGTATAAAAGATATACTTGCTATGGCGTAATTGCTACAGTATTATTTGCAATTAAATTTATTTTATTCTACTGGCTCTGCTTTTCAGAAAATCATTTTAAGTTATTGACAGCGAATGAAATGTTAAGAAGTAAATTATTTTTGCAATTGCAATCGTAATAACAATTATTTAAGTATCGAAAAGTATTTAAGTATTGCTGTGTTCCTGTGTTTTACCTTTCGGCACTTGATCAGTTTACAGAGACTAGTCAAGTACCGAAGTCGTGGAAGCTTGGTAGTGTGCGACCTGGGGGGCTAAAATGGTCGCGTTTAGCAATTCTGCATATATTATGATCCTATTTATTTCGCAAATCCTAAAACGGTCACTTAAGCGCCAATTCATACTATGCTTTTGCGAATGATTCTATTACGGAATTCATTAGTATGACAGTATTCTATAGAAAGTCGTAAAATGATCGATGAAAGATGGATTGCATAAAGTCAACTTGCAGCTTCGTTAGAAGTTACTCGAGAACAACTTTTTACAATTAATTCTGCTAAGAATTCATTAGATGAACCGCTTTTAGGGGAATTGCTTAATGCGGCCATTTTAGACCCCCAATCCTTGCCCAAACTAGTGCAGATACTAGTGAAGTACAGTTCCTGCTGTACATCTGCATAACCCTGTACCTTTGGGTATTAAGACGACATCTTGTTGTATAAAGCTACATATTCAATGCACGCAACTAGTAAACCCCAGTCTCTGAGAGAGGCTGTAGTCGAGCGCTTGAACTTGTCCCTAAAGGCCTTGTCAAACAACCGGCGAACCGAATGCGTGGCTACGCGTTTTTTTTTAAAGTGTATGTTGTTGAATCTCACATGAAAAGCGAAGGCGAAATGCGAAAACGAACCGACTCCATGTACTGTACAAAGTACGCTGGACTTCATATTGTCGATAGCAAATTGAAGCCATTTGATTTTCGTCATTTTGGCGCGGATAGCCAACGTATAGCAGTGTAAGCGTCCATGGAACTAATATTTCGTAATACTTTTAATGATACAAATGTAAATTTTAGTACCGGAGGCGCTCGAAAGGGCGCTTCAAATCGGCACAAAAAAACTGTAATTTCCTAGACAATATTAAGTCCAGCGTACTTGTGTAATAGAGGTCAGGGACTCCATGGCAAACCTCACGTCATGAAAAACCTCAGTTGAGAATGCGAAACGCGGCGTGAGCGAACGACAGAAAGCGAAGGGGAGACGCGATGCGCTAGCGAAAAGTGCAGGTTGTGTTTATTTAAAAAAAAAACACGTGGTTGGTTTCTACTTATCGAGACGATCCAATACAATAAATATAATACAGAAACATAACAAAACACGTAATATATGTATTACAATCATTGTGCGAATATCTATAGAGTGCGACAATTTCGCTGCGCGAAAAAGCACATTAAATAAAGATTAAAAAAAAAATAACTATAGTCACAAACGTGCAAAAAAAATGTCCGAGCCAAAACTCGGCGCACGCTATGCAGTGCGCCTACTTTTTAAACGACTTCAACTACGATAAGACACAAGCGCCCAATCATACATTGAACACTATACAAACGACATAACGTCTAAATTCGAACAATTTTAAATTTAGCACGTATTTTTGACTGTTCTCACTTAGTGATTGTGACTCTTTAGATTTTAGCTCCATGATTACAATACGAAAGATTATGTATTTGTATTGTACATCCTAAATTATCTACTTGACAGGTACGGTTCTTTCGGCGCAGTGGCTGAATACGGCGCAGAGAAAAAGGTGTCCCAAAGCAGTAGCGTTTCCGCTGCAGTCATGGTCGGCATACCTAGCGGGGTGATTTTAAAGCTAAAGTGAGTACAATGCAATATTATTTTATGCGATACACGCTAAACAAGCAGGCAGGGTTGCCGTATGATAAATAATTGACGGTGCTTCCCTGACCATCAATAAAATGAATACAGAATATGTCTGCGTTTAAAAAAAAAAAAATGGATTGGGCTGGCCACATACAGAGGCTAGACGGAGATAGATGGGCATATATATCAACTAACTGAACCCCTAGAGATAAAAAACGCAAGAGAGGCAGACCAATCCATAGATGGAATAAAGACATCATAAAAATCGCGGGAAAACTTTGGACCAGAACTGCCAGAAACAGGCAAGAATGGAAACAGCTGGAGGAGGCTTTTTACCGCTATAGGCGGTCCTTATACAAATACATTATAATAAATAAAATACTAACTAACAAATTTTTAATAGATATCTCATACTAACCCCTAAAATAATATCAATATCAAACTCTGTTTTAAATTGTATAAGGAAAAATAAAACCTTTTTTTTTTCTGCGTAGAACTTTTATGTAAATAAGATAAATAAAACAGAAACTAATGTAAAACATTATAATTGGAAAAAAAACTGTATTAAGAAGCCAACCAGCCTTCCATATTGACATTAGGTTACACATTTCGCAGCAATACCTCTGCTCCATGAATAATCACAGTTACCTATGGAGATCCGCAATACCAGAGACACCATTAACGGTTTCTTTTTTTTTAAATAACTATTAAATATACTAAGTCGAACAAGACGCTCCTCTGATATAAAGAAATCTGACTGAATGATCATTGCAGCGATATCCAAATCTTTACGAGAAAAACAAAGTTTTGGGCCTTATTGCACACACAATCACGCTCTATGAGACATACTCGTCAGCCAGAAGACGTTCACTGCTGGACAAATGCCTCCCCCTTAATAGGGAGGGGATGACATAATCCCCACGCTCGGCAGGCGGCTTGGGGATCGCAGAATGCTCACCACCGTTAATGGAGAGGACGCTGCTGCTGATCTGGATGCAGTTTTAGGACATACCCAGGTCCACTCACGTACTATGACTCATGCTATTCTTCAGTTGTAAGTCTTTTAAGCCCTGTAATTTTATTATGAAAACTGACGTGGTTTGGACACATTTTTGTTTTATTTATACGGGAATACTCACGTTTAATTAAATCGGATACTCCGACTATAGTTTCGATCACATCCGGTGACCTTTTTCAAAGAGTGAAAACAGAGCCCGACGCGCGTGCAGCTGCGTCCTGCTTAGCACTGCGGGCCGCTGCGCGTCGCGCGCGTGATGACAGCGGTTGCTCTGCGGTTGCCCTGTAATTTTGCTAGCTGCAGCTCAAACTGGAATATTGAAATTTTAATTTGCTTGGTAGCAGTATATCTGATAATACGGTGGCATTATTAGGTGATACGTTAGGAAGTGGCAGTGGTAGGACATATGGACATACAACTTTTTTTATTATTATTTTTCTTAGTTATTGGCATCACACAATGTGCATGGACCTGGGTATGTCCTAAAACTGCATCCAGAACCGGCGGAGGACGGGCAGCAGCGTCCTCTCAGTTAACGGTGGTAACACTCTGCGATCCACAAGCCGCCTGCCGAGCGTGGGGATTATGGCAACACCTCCCTTTAAGGGAGAGGCCTTCGTCCAGCAGTGGAAGTCTTCCGGCTGTTGATGTGTACGATGTGTGTTGTGTTGTGCATTCTGCCAGTGTCAAGTTTATGAGTTTTTACGTATTTTTTATTAAAATCAAGTCAAATATGTAATGAAATCACAGTCAGTCATACGAAATTAGTCATAGTCGAGTCCAAGTCATGCCCTAGTAAAGTAGTGGCGACTTTACTAAGAGCTTCTACGGAGTTTTGAAAACAACACGATTACAACACGAAAACAAGCAGTTTTTTTCGTTATTTCAGGGTTGGCCCCATAGTAAAAGTTGTTCATAATGATGAGTACAATGATATCCTAGAAGGATAACGGTGTTCAAACTAACACCATGTATAACATAATAGGTACCGTAAACATATTCAGGGACGGTTTCCTCTGAAAAAAAAAAACGCTCCTGTGTTTCCTGATCCTGAATAAAACGTTTCACTCCTCTAAATAATAAGTATATATTATATTATGTAAAGTCCATCTGAATTTCAGATGGACGTGCGCCACTCAAACCATAGTAGTGCCGATCCACCTCTGCGAGGAGGTGATGCCTTCGCCTGTGTTCTACGCGACGGTCGTGCCGGTCGTGTCCTGGCTGCTGCTCAAGAAGGTCATCCTGGACCCCATGGCGAAGGACCGCGAGGAACGGGAGAAACGGCGGTCTATGGAGGCTAACTTTGAACGGTAAGATGCACCGTCTTGTAATTTTTTTACGTGCCTGCGGGGCTAACCTGGCTACTTTAGCCCGCTAGGCGGAGCGAAAGGAACCATTTCCTCCCCACAGCGGCACGTAACACGTAGGACACAGGTTACCAGCACCGATCTACCAGCGCTTATCGGCACTGGTCCACTCAGATAACCACTACATTTTATGTAAGCAGGTATAAAAGCGGGTATAAGCAGGGGCTTAGGGCCGAATGTAGTATAATAGTAAAGTAGCGTGGAAAATGTCGAGCTCGTCAGACGCAGATTTTTTTCTGTCAGAATATGTATTTTTTTAGAGTAATTACACGCGTGCCACGCTTCTCTTGCCAATTAAGCAACAAATATGCGGCCTTCTAGCGTTGATCGTTGCAGCAGGCTAATCATGTAACTGTTCGGGATCGCGATTTGTCATAATTGTCACTTGTCACTGTCACAGCTTTGCGGTAACACGGAGGGATTTCTCTCGCTATCGTTAACGAACGAATGCATTGATTTCCTAATTAAGTTAAGCAAATCCGTCGGGCTTTTTGGTCTTCGTCCTGCCCAGCGGGGTCAAATGAGTTTTGGCGGGACCGTGACAAGTGACATTTATGACAAATCGCGATCCGAATCACGATCCCGAACAGTTACATGATTAGCCTGCAGGCTACTGCAACTTGGAATCGACGCCGTTCGGCACTTATCGGTGCTGGTACGGCACAATGTATAGAGATCGCCTGCGCCGACTACCTGCGCAGATCGGTTCCGATATGCGCTGGCAGATCGGCGTTGGTGGCCCGCTTTCTATGTGTACGCCCTAAAATCCTATACACACCACGGGAGCAAGTAAAGAAGCCCCAGATCTCATGTTTGTCATCAGGAGACAATATACTTACATAAGATCTTAGACATTCTGTACTTTTGCTCCACAGGTAAGTAATCTACTATTTGTTTTATTTTTGCGGGATTTTATTAAGTCGGATTCTCCGATTATAGTTTCGGTCACATCCGGTGAATTTTTCAAGGATTGTAAACTGAGCTCGACGTGCGTGCGCGGGATGTGACCGAAACTATAGTCTGAGTACCCGACATCTTTCTGACGGGCTTTTAATAATGCTGTATTCATTGTAATAAGTAAGGACTTTCCTTGTATTGGTACGTGAACTATTAGGGCTGGTCACTCAGTTTATACGAACTTATTTGCAGGTTACAAGAGATGCAGAGACAGGCGCGGGCCACAGTCGAGCTGATGAAAGCGACCTACAGTCGCATCCGTTCCGACGAAGAAAAGAAGAAAGGCTTAGTTATTTTGAAGGCCATGTATGGAAAGTTACCTCAAGGTACGTATAGTATGTGTTCACAGACCTTGTACGCTTCTACCTTCTGGTAGCCCAGAAGGTAGAAGGTTCTGGTGAGAAATTATCACAGATCATAGTAATTAAATTCGTCGCGATACTATGTGAAGCACTGGATACTAGTAGAATAACGAAAGAAGTATACAAAAAACTTTGAAAAAAAAACTAACGGCTAAAGTGGCTGCTTTAGCCCCGCTACGCGGAGCGAAAGGAACCTCACCGCAGCGGCACGTAAGATCGTATACACACCACGGATGCAAGTAAAGAAGCCTCAGATCTTATGTATATTGTCTCCCGAGGCGAAACCGATGGTGACAAACATTGTGACAACGGTGGCATTAATTACTTTTAGTCCCTAGGTGAGTAATGTACTATTAAGAAAGGAAAGAAAGGTTCTTGAGTGGCGACCACGAACCGGAAGACGCAGCGAAGGTAGGCCTCCCACTATAATGGACCGACGACATAGTGAAAGTCGCGGGCAACAGATGGATGCAAATGGCAGGTTGTTGTACAGTGTGGCGGTCTAAAGGGAAGGCCTTCGTTCAGCGGTAGACGCCTCCGGGCTGATGATGAAGCCTGATTCACATCCACAACACCCATATGTGTGATCGAATCTTACGTGTTTGACGCGAACATTACACTTGTCGTTGATTTGTTGATCTGTTGTGTAAAATGAACAACGCATGTTTATTTACCAGATATCCCTATTCACACATGTAAACCTAGAAACGTTCCAAACGTAGGGGCGTTCACAGCACGTTAGATTTACGAAGCAATAAAAATAAAGACCAACTGATAACCCCGACGCACCGTCTCGTCAAGTCGGAGAGGTCAGTATATATTCTGGGGCCCGCGATCTACAACCGTATACCAGCTTCCATTCGGGATGCTCCTTCCATCGGGTGCTTCAAAACTAAGCTCAGAGCGTGGTTACAAGAGAATTTGTTTTATGACGTTGAAGCTTATTTTAAAATAAGAGATTATTAACGTATTTTTATTTCATTTTATTAAGTGATTATTTTTTGTGACATACTGAAATTTGACTTGTTACTTTGGTGTTATCAATAAACTATTTGTATTTCAGAGGCTTCAAGCCACGAACTGCCCGAGGAGACTGTGGGGGACTCTGCCTCCCCGGATTCTCCGAGCGCCTATTCCGAGGTGATCGACGTCACGGTGCCGCTCCAATGCCTCATAAAAGACTCGCGGCTCGAGCTACTTGACGCTGCCAAGGTACAAGCCTTCACTATAATGTTCTTTCCAGGTATTCGAAGTTGAAGTCGTTGAATTTTTTTTAATGCGTGTTATTTAGTGTGCGTTCATATGAATAGGAATTTGTTTTATTAGTGTAATTGATAGAATGCCATGACTGTTTACCTCATCCCCCGCAACAAGAGACAGAAATATATATCAAGCATCAAATATCGTGAAAAAAGTCACTTTCAAAATAGAATCGAACTTGAATGGAGTCGAAATTGAATCGAATTCAATTGATGTCCCAGCAAAGTGTCGGAGACTTTACACCACAGAAAAGCGAAAGCCCTATTTCTTAGGTTAGAACGGCTGTCAAAACAATGTTCTAAAGCAATTGTATAGAAAACCGCTGTCGCCAGTTTTACACTTATTTGTATAGAAACTACGACGAAAAAATGCCAATAATTGGTCGCTCATTTGAAGTAAAACGCTCGAAATGCTATTTTGCAACAGATTAAAATTGATCTAATTACGATGCAATGTGGTTTGGTTTCCTACGCGTCTATTTAAATTGTCTTTTTGAGTATTCTCAGTCTAAAAACATGTATATTGGCAGAATTGTCATTAAGCGCATTTGCACCTAATGCCGGCTAGCGCGGCCCGTCACATTTCCCTTCTATTTACTTCTCTCTTCAGTGCTTTACACCAATTGTATACAATTTTGGTAACAACACACTCATTACGTACATACAGGCTGTGGCGTATTGAGTGGACCTTAGGCCAACAGATGACAACCAATAAATGAATGATGAGTGGTATCGATTCTGTTGCACTGCTCACTAAACTAAACTTAATTTGACAGGACGAAACCTGTTGGCCTTCTTTTTGCTAACATATTGAAAAGAAATGAGACACGTATAATTTTAGTCCTGTCAGATTAGTTTAGTTTAGTGATCGGTGCAACAGAATCGACATCATGGTGCTGTTTTATTAAGAAAGTTGTGTTCCGTATAAGTAGCATAATTTTCGCGTTATTTGACTTTTCGAGTAAGGTCAAATCAAGGAATATTCTCGATACATTTTTTGGTTACTAGTCTTGGTCAGATGTGCTATCGAATGTGTACTGCCATTTTTGTGTCGCGAGTATAATATTTACTTTGCTTTTAAGTTTGGTTCTAGCCATATAGCTATATAGGCCATTTGACTGCCATATAGCTCAGCGGTAGTGTGTCTGCCTTCAGAGCTGTAGGGCGTGGGTTCGATCCCCACCAAGGGTAAACATTTATGTGACGAACATAAATGTTTGTTCTGTGTCTGGGTGTAGTATGTATAATAAGTATGTATTTACAAAAAATAATTATATAAGTATTCTATCAGCTATCTAGTTTCCATATTACAAGATTTGCTTAGTTTGGGGCTAGATGGCGATGTGTGAAAAAATGTCCTCCGATATTTATTTATTTATTTAGCTTTTTATTATTTCTCTGAGATTCTCTGTATCTCTGCACATGTTTAATTTATCAAATATAATATAATATTTATTTTTATAAATAAAATAGAATGTGTAGGTGTACCTTTTGTAAGCCTTTCGTGACCTCACTTGAATCGCCCTCATTGGAAGATCAGCGCTGTTTGATAAACAGCACAATGCTGAGTTGAAGCCATTTTTGTGACATCATCCCAGTACTGTAATTATATTAAAGTTATATTACTTATAATGATGTTACAATATAAATTATATTTCTTTCTTTTCTTTCTTTCTTTCTTATATATGTTTAAGAAAAATGTTTTACTCGTTTCGCCTCGAAAATTATTTGACTCTGTAGATTTTTTTGTCTGAACCAGCATCATGTCTCCTGTCTATAAGTATGATGTCCACATATTACGCCAACCCTGTTATACTGGGTATAATCGTGTAGGGAGAAACAGTAGACAGCTTAAATAGCTTCGCCAAGAGAACTTTTGCATTACACTACAGTGGAATTTTGACACTGTTATATGCAATAGAGTACAGATTAGCTTGCATTGAATATGACATGAAAGTTTTGGAGTGACGATCTGTTGTTAGTAGTGCTATTATGTATTATGTGTAGCTAGTAAGTAATATAATCTAGTATTAATACATATTGATTGGTAATTTGGTTTTGTGCACAGGCTGAGCTGCCAGGGTTCTACGACCCGTGTGTGGGAGAAGCGAAGCACCTCACCATCCGGTACATGTTCCACGGCAACCTACACCAGTGCACCGTGGAGGACTCCCAGGCCATCGTGCTCCCGCGCAATAGTAAATATCGCTTATCTTTTTTTATTTTTGTAGTGGTAGGGCTCTATTGCAGAGTCCACCTGGGGAAGTACCATACCTTTGCCAGTTATTCAACCGCCAAGCAGTAGTGTGCAAGCATTACTGTGTTCCGGTTTGTAGGGCAATGTTACCAGAGAAATTACTGGGTAAGAAGAGATTTCACATCTAATATCTCAGGGTGACGAGCGCAGTGCAGTGCGGCGCAGGATTGTGTTCGCAAGTTCACAATTCTTGCACTGCTACAGTTAGTGGCAGGCGAGACGCTTACCACCAGGCGAACGTCTTGCTCGTCTCGTCACTTGATAGAATAAAAAAAAAACTATTTCCATTCTCTAATGATCGCCATTCACTATACCGGGTGTTAGTTTGAACACCGTTATCCTTCTAGGATATCATTGTACTCATCATTATGAACAACTTTTACTATGGGGCCAACCCTGAAATCACGAAAAAAATTACAGCTGTTTCATACATTTTGTCCAAGACGAACCTTTTTGTATGGAACAGCTGTTTTTTTTCGTGATTTCAGGGTTGGCCCATAGTAAAAGTTGTTCATAATGACGAGTACAATGATATCCTAGAAGGATAACGGTGTTCAAACTAACACCCGGTATATTGGAACATAATAGAGCAGCGTACCTACCGCAGTTGGGAGATCTTAACACATCACTAAATTTAGCAAAGGTCGCTCTGATCAGTGTAAGGACTTATCGGAGCAAAAGTGGAATGAACTTCTTTCCTCGCTCTTCCTGTTTGGGTTCTTCAAAAGAACATAGTAAAGGTCGGCAACGTATTTGTGGTATTGCAGATACACATAGGCGACGGTGATTGCTTACCATCCGGCAACCCGTCTGCTTGTTTGCCACCTATGGTAAAAAAATACTTAACGACTGTTTTAGTAAACTTTTGACTTGTAGATTTACCTTGAAAAACATGGTTTTTCTGTTCAAGGATTTTCGTGTTCTTTGAGTGGTCAGCCCTAGACAGTTTGTAGCATTGCTAAGAACTAATTGTCGTGATTTCATTCATCATCATTATCAGCCAGAAGACGTCCACTACTGGACGAAGCCCTCACCTTTAATAGGGAGGGGTTGCCATAATCCCACGATTGGCAGGCGGCTTGGGGATCGCAGTGTTACCACCGTTAACTAAGAGGACGCTGCTGCTCGTCCTCCGGTGGTTCTGGATGCAGTTTTAGGACACCCAGGTCCGTGTCCGTGCCGTGTCGTGATTTAACAGGATGTATTGTTAACAACTGTGACCTACACATAAACTTGTCATCAGACTCACAGTAGCTTTCAATAGGCTAAATGACTGGTATTTTTTTTATTGTCATATTAAATGTGGCCCATAAATAAAGCTGATTAATGAAAAATAAAAATAAAACTGATCATAAATAAGCAACTTATAAGCATTTTAATATCATGCTAGACAGAGAGGGGAAACAGCAAAATGTGATGCCACATCTCAGTACGCCATATAAATTTATTGTGACAAGTAAGGCGTGACTTCATTTTTTGATTTGTGGGAAAGTGAGGGAGTTGACTGTAACAAAAACTTTAAACGCTCATATATCAGAACATTATTAACCGATTTCAATATTTTTTTCAATAAATATACTATATTTACTTAAATTGTTCATCAAAGCTATTAGTTTTAACGATATAAACATCAGCCATCTACCCTATTGCAGACCGACCTGTGAACGTGGTTATGCTAAATCTGAAGTTTACTGTTCGATAGCGTGAAACGTTAGGAATAAGAGTAGGACGGAACGACTTTGTAACTAGGTGTAAGTGAGAAGAATAAATTCATTATGGCGAAACTTTTTAGCCCCTACAATGCGATGCGAACAGGATCCGTCATCCGTCCATAACATCATCATCGTCATCGGCGCTTAACTTCGATGTTTTTTTTAGGAACACCTAGTCGAGCTACGCTACATGCGTCAGTTCACACAGTTATTTTTAGTTCCATTATCAACGAGATGTTGTTTTTATAGAGAACGAAGAATTTATAGAATGTACTTAGTTTGGAATATAAAGTTTTAACTGTGCCTTGACATTCCATAAATCTTATGAATCTCCGTAACGAATCATCTCGGCATTTCAATGAGGCCTACAATACTTCCACGGTTCTTGAGATGTTTTTTCAAATGCCTCAAATGTATTAAGAATCCGAGTAAACACAGGTGGCGTAAAAAGAGATAAAAATTTGTGAATTTACAGACAATGGGGCTTGCAAATATGCCAACATATTTATGCAGAAATATTCGTGTAACGATGTAATTAATCGCCCACTAAGCAAATGTCTTGCTTATAAGCGTTGTTAAGTTACAAGAAATCTACAATTAAGGAGATGATTATGAAAATATCACTATTCACCATCATCATCATCAGCCCGGAGACGTCCACTGCTGAACGAAGGCCTCCCCCATAGACCGCCACACTGTACGACAACCTGCCATTTGCATCCACCGGTTGCCCGCGACCATTTGCATCCACCGGTTGCCCGCGACTTTTACAATGTCGTCGGTCCACCTATATATATATAGTGGGAGGCCTTCCTACGCTGCGTCTTCCGGTTCGCGGTCGCCACTCAAGAACCTTTCTTCCCCATCGGTTATCAGTTCTTCGAGCGATGTGTCCTGCCCACAGCCACTTCAACTTGTAAACCTTGCGAGCTATGTCGGTAATTTTGGTACTTCGGCGAATATCCGAGCATTCTGCGATCCGCAAGCCGCCTGCGTGCGCAAGCGTGGGGATTATGGCAACCCCTCCCTATTAAGGGGGAGGCCTTCGTCCAGCAGCGGCAGTGTATTTTAAAATGAATAATTTAGAAAATCTTGAATACTATAGTAACATTTAAATTAAGAGTGCGCCTAATGCCAGAAAAATATAAGATTTCACCCGCGTGTCTTGCTTTAGTTTAGAGTCGAAAATAGCATGCTATAATTGATGATGATAATGGCTTTGAGCAATTTAGGCGTGATTTTATTTAATTATTCAAAACATAGGCATGAAATAAAAAAAATACGGTTACTCTGCTTAAACACTAGTCTAGTCTAAAAAATAATGTGGCATTGTCGCTGATAATTTAGAGCATTTGAATTAAAACAGTTTTTTTATTAGTATTTTGTAATATATTTTTTTTTATAAACCAGCTTATTTTCCAAAATTCTATTCGGTTACTCGGCTTTTATAGGGTTTTCCCCTACCTGTAGTATTTTACTAAATCTGAATATTTACGGTCTTAATCATTAAACGATGTGTTTAAAATACACTTTTTTCTTACTTTTGTGATTGGTCGCCCCCTTAAGATGCGATCTGAGACGGAACACGCTTGCCTAGAAGAACTCGATTCACTAGTGTCAAAATAATAATCGGATAACGAATTTCAATGTGGGGCGGTTTTTATAATGACAGTGGAATCAACCGTTTAAACATTTATTTTAAAGTGATTACAATCTCTTTTATGCAGTGATTACTACATTTTTGTTAGGTAGTGATTACTACATATTTTTAGGTCGTGATTACTACATTTTAGGTCGTGATTACTACATTTTTGTTAGGTAGTGATTACTTTTACTAATGTTTTGTTTTTGTTCCAGATCACAGGATAAAGAGATCCTGAGGGTTAAGAAGTCGGCGGATCACCGTAGCTGCCGCTATAGAGAGAAGCAGCCGGCGGGCCGCTTTTAACTTGCCTACCGATGGTTAGCCTCAATTATGGTTTAAGCTTAAAGCGACCCTCGACCATCGAGGCAAGCCTATCGCGACACGCATTTACGTTTTCAATCTTCCTGTGTAGTTAGGATTTCGCGCTTAATCATTACAAACGCAAGACGGGATTACTGTAAACTTAATCGTTTGATTGTAATCCTAGGTTAATAACAATCTACCATTCACAGATTGGTAAATATACTTTTCACCTCACAAGCTCGGAAAGGTTATGTTTATCATTCGTAATCTGAATGCAAAAGTGCATTTTCCCCGCTAGCGTGGAAAGAGTTTTTAAATTCGAACCTTTCTATTCAATAATTTTGTGTACCGCAAATCCACTGAAAATGCATACTTATTGCATGTCAGTGCGCCAACATCATTTTTAGAATAATCGCACTGACCAGCACAAAGACTGTATAAAAAAAAACTAGCATCTTCCTCGCTGTAGTGAGATGAAAAGTTTTGCTTTTCGCTCGGCAGCAAAGTTATTCTGCGTTTCGTACATTTGTAACCCTCGCTACGCTCGGGATTCTATTCAATTCAATACAAATACTCGCACCAAAAAAAACAACTTTGCAGCCTTGCAAATAACAATTATAAAGCAATAATAGAAATTAGTGTCTTGAAATCAATTCAGGGTTTACTTAATATAAAAATGAGATAAGGTTTCTTCGTTTACTTGTAGTTTTATACTCCATAACCGTTGCAATATATCAGCTTTTTTTGGCAGAAAACTCCGTAAAGGAAAAACACTTCGGAAACTCTAAAAAAGGCACTTTTAAAGGCAATTTGTAAACTCTAAATTCACTTTTCTATCTTCAAGTTCAGTCAACTAATGCTTTTAGAAATGTTTGTAATATTTCTTCATTTTTGCTATTTTTTTCGCATTAATAGCTTTTTGACAGCTCATGCAAAGTCGACATAACTTTGTAAAGCGTCTAGCAAATTATATTCTATACAAAAAAATACGTTTGATCTAGCATTGCCCTTTACAATGCCACCTCGACTGTGAACATAGCCTTATAAAGAGGTATAGATCAAACAAATTGATTTCTATGGCATATAGTTTACAATGTTATGTCGTCAACTTTTTATGAGCTGTCATAAGCGATTAACATAATAGTTAAAGTATAGTCAACTATTTCTAAGCATTCTAATACGCTGATTGTTTTGCCTGTCTCTCATATGACATTCACGTCAATTATGTTTCCGTGCTCTTTATTTGTTGACTGATCTCCATTAAAGCCTCTTCTATTTATGGCATTTTAATTGAAGCATGTTTTGCTTAGCCGCGACATAATTTGCTTAAGTTTCACCTTAACCTTGATAACTTGACACTGCCAAATGGAAACGTGCGGCGCCAAAAGGCGCTCAAGAGGAAAGATAGGTTACATAATCCCAGTACACACCCACCAACTTATTTGTATGGTTGGCGAGATGATACAACCAAAATGATCCATCTAAAGCACCAGTCTTGTTAAGAAAATGGGTCGGTGGCGTACACAGAGAAGACAATGGACGCAGTCACATTTCTATCTCTTTTACTCCGCAGCGAAACAGCCATACGAAAAAATAGCACGCGTGAAAGAGAAAGATTTATACTTTGTTTCTCTTTGTCGTTGTAACCGGTTGACTCCAATATTTGTATGGAAAGTGTGGTGTCAAACATTACCCATGACTGAGAGGTTGAGTTTTTTCGAAAATATATCGTTTATATTCAAACTAGAGGTCGCCCGCAACTATGTCCGCGAACGCAAGAAATTCGGGCCGCTCCCAAAATTCACCACTTTTTAGGGGTTGATTTTCGAAAAATCCTTTCCTAGTACATCCCTCCGCATCGAGACGAATACACTCTCCAAATTTCAAGTCTGTACGACCAGCGGCTTGGGCTGTGCGTTGTCTCTCTGTCAGTCAGTCGAATCAGTCAGGACAGAACCTTTTATATCATCAACAGCCGGAATACGTCCACTGTTGGACGAAAGCCTCCCCCTTAACAGGGAGGGTTTGCCATAATCCCTTCGCTTGGCAGGCGGCTTGGGAAGCGCAGAATGCTTACCACCGTTAACCAAGAGGACGCTGCTGCCCGTCTTCCTGTGGTTCTGGACGCAGTTTTAGGACATACCCAGGTCCAATTTTGCCTTTTATATATATAGATATAATTGTTATCCACGCGTAGTGAACAGTTTTGGACATCGTCACAATGGTGCAGTGTTGTATTTTGTGTTGTAAAAACAAGGTTTACGTCGAAAATATCATGACCAGTTCCAAAGTACTTGCGTCCATTCCTCCGTCTACGGTCGGTGGATTCCTTTCTCAGCTTTGCTTAGTTTGGGGCTAGATGGCGCTGCACGCTGTGTGAAATGTCCACCATTATTTATTTATTTATTTTAACTGTTACAGATAAGTTGGTCGCACGGTACCGCTCTGAGCCTGTCAATCTCGCGGTGATAGCAATCCACTATTGCTTTATGTAACCGAAAACTCGCTGGTGTAATGTAACTGAATTTTACTCGCTCCTTCTATGTGTTGCTAAAACATATCTTTATTCGTTGTTAGAATTAAAGTTTTTAGAAGGCTATAAACCTTTATCCCGACTGAGAATTGTGCCCAATAATTTTATAATTGAAGTCACACGGAACGATGCTATTAAACAGTAAGCACGATAGAAAAATCCAGAAAATTGTAGATAGATACTTCATACAGGCAGCTTATTTATTGTTTAATACATTCCAATATTATTTAGTCAGTCAATACTTAAGGGGGATGTGCTAGTCCACAGTTGCCGAGAGATGGCGCAAGTATCATGGACTGTTTACACAATCATTGAACCGGTAAATGATGGCGATTTACTATTATGTTCAAATTGAATTGCAATATACGTCGTCAAACAAAATTTTCAATAAAAAGGAATTTGGCGCCATCTGTTGTCAACTTTGGGCTGGAACCTACCAATGTTTTACTCGATATATACAACGTACAACGTGTTTACAAAACTTAACCTTGCAGGTATTGAACTATATGTATATTTTTTATGTTTTCAATTGACGAGACGAGCAAGACGTTCGCCTGGCGGTAAGCGTCACGCCTGCCACTAACAGGTGCAGTGCCAGAATTGTGAACTTGCGAACACAATCCTGCACCGCACTGCACTGCGCTCGTCACCCTAAGATATAAGATGTTAAATCTCTGCATACCCAGTAATTACACTGGTAAAAAAAAAGTAAGTTCGTAGAGGATGAGTGGCCAGCCCAAGTGTCAGAGTTAATGTGCCGCCCTTAAAGGCCTCTGACATGGCTGACGATTGTTGTTATAGAAACTAAACAAACAACCGGGACCAACAATTTAACGTGTCATCCGACCCACGGTAACGCTCAGAAATAAATGCCACTCACGGTCACCCATCCGAAGACTGACCGGACCGTCCGTTGATTAACATCGGTGATCGACAAGCTACGCCACGAGCGCTTTCCCTGGTAACATTGCCCTTCAAACCGGAACACAGTAATGCTTGCACACTACTGCTTGGCGATTGAATAACTGGCAAAGGTGTGGTACTTCCCCAGGTGGACAGTAGAGCAGCAGCACTACAGCTACTGCAGTAGAGTCCTACCACTACAATATTTATTATATAATTATATTATCTTATTTATGTTATTTGTATGTTAAACATTTTACCTTTTTATGGGGTGGCAGCAGTAGAAAAAGCTCTAGAAAATGTCCTAAAATGGTCGATGAAACAAAGTGGGACGAAAGCTGATTTTTTTAATGTGGGACGAACTTTCTCGGGACGAAAATGGCATGAATCGAATTGCTAAGGTCAACTTGCAGATTCATTAGAAGTTACTCGAGAGCATCTTTTTACAATTCATTCTGCTAAGAATTCCTAAGATGAACTGGTTTTAGGGGAATTGTTTAATGCGGCCATTTTAGACATTGGCCATTATTATTATTTTTGGTTTCCGTTAACCGAAATAAAATTGTGAAACCTTTATGCTAAGTTTCATCATTCGTTGAAAAATGTGAACTGTACGCGAGTACCAACAGACAGATAAAAGCAAATATGGCCAGTCGTTGCTCAATCGGTTAAATAAAAAAGAAAATATTTTTTTTTATTGTCTTACCATATTTAAAGAAAGTATAATGAAAAAAAAAGTTTTTTGGAAAACTCTACCATTATCCATAATAAATAATAACTTATCAAATATCGATCAAATTAAGTATAAAAGAATTGATCAAATTCTCATTGTAAATTTAAATCTACGTAACTAGATCCACCAAAGTTAGCTTAGGAAAAAATTAATGAAAATGACCCGACCGTCGTTAAAAGATAGTAGGTGGATTTTGTGTTCGGTGGTTAGTATTTTATATTATAACGGTAAAATACATGCACTTGCACAAAATAATGATATTATTTTATGTTTATCTAGCTACAATATAAGTCCTAACAGATTCTGGCTAAATCATATCATCGTACGCAAATCAGCAGCTGAAATCTACTAAGTAGGAAAACAAATATTTAAAAAAAAAACGAAATTTGGGTATTGAAAATCGTTCTATAACACCAATCTGAAATCGAATCGAGCTATAACTGGTATGCAGCATGAAAGCTTGTACATCTAGCTACAATATGAGCCTTGCCAGAATCTGGCTAAATCATATCAGCAGCTGAAATCACCTAAGTAGTAAACACATATTTAAAAAAACAAAATTTGGGTTTCCAAAATCGTTCAATAATTGAAATTTGAAATTGAAATCTAATCGAGCTATAACTGGTATGGAGAATGAAAGCTTGTACATCCAGCTACAATATGTGCCTTACCCTAATGGTTATGTTATTTTGCAAATTTGTTAAAAAATACGTAGATTCTGGGACTGAAGTTCTTAGCTTTGCGGGAAAGGTCTAAAATACGTAGATCTACGTAAAAAGACGTAGAGTTGGCAAAGCTGCTTCTACTATTAGTATCGTATTTTCATTTTTACGCAGTCCATTCTCACTTTATGACATTCATTATACAGAACGCGAACGCCCACTGTTTTTTTGTTGTTAATTAATTTTTTCATTACAATTTGTACATACATTATTACATCATAAGTAGTACCGAAAAACCACCGTGGCTTGTCTCGGCACCAATCACATCGCGCTGTCAAATAAATACATAATTTTGTAGTTGCAAAAAAATAAATAAATTGTTTACCCTTACAACAACATACCTACGTACTATAATAAATGTGGTGTTAAATTCCCTGACAAGTTTATCGGTTACACAGGTGATATGTTTAGCTTCTGAAATTTACCACGGTCACGTGGAGTCTACGATGACACATGCGATTCATGGTTCGGCGTGGAAATATACGTCCTAGCCCACACAATAATCATTTTGTAATGTTGAACAAAAGAAAAGATAAATATGTCTTTGCAGGTAAAACGTATGTTATTAGGGTTCTGTTAAGGGCATAATAATTTTTGTTGAAAACATGTATTGTGTTTTTCCTATCCCATGTACCTCATTAGGTTTTTGTGAGAGATAAATAATAGATTAAGATATAATTATGATAATGAATGCTGTGGACTGGTATCCTGCAATAGAAGAACATGAATGGACGACATTTTCTTGATTGAAATGATTGGGGTCCAAACCCCTCCAAATGCTTTCGCCAACCCAACGTTTTATACATACCTACGTACGGAATCTTTACGTATAGATCGTTGTCACGTCTTAAAGTTGTTACTTATTGTCTCTGGTCCATTGCTCGCCCCCCCCCCCCCCCCACCCCCGAAATGAATTCCTGGCTACGGCCTTGGCTAGTGTATACTTTGGCAGTATGTAAACTCCATCTGTTTTCATTAGCACGAAGAAGTGTGTGTACCTAGCACTATAAGAATACTTTCTTGAACCCCTGAGGGGTCCACGGATACCGATGCTGGTCAGTAAATAGTTGCCACTACGTGTGTGAAAACCGAAAAAATATTAGGTAGGTACCTACTTATTGCAATCAAAACAAAAGTATTGTAGCTATAAACTACAAGCCGCGTTACGCGGTTTTCTGTTTATTCCTTTGACCCGCAGTTTCCTTGTGACGTTTAACCGTGAAAAGTAACAAATAGACGTATGTTATACATTAATAGTCAGATGCTTAATCTGCCTTTTTAATAGTGGACTTAGGCCTGCCCTCAAAAGTCGGTTGGGCCATATCCACCACGCTGGCTCAGTTGTGGTTCCATAGCCAAATGACTTAAGGTCCAGAATGAATGCAGGTATCTCGCTCACGCATTTAAACATTTTTGAATGTAAAAAATCACTGAAAAATGATTGATCATCATTGATCGACTGCCATATAGCTCAGCGGTAGCGTGTCTGCCTTCAGAGCTGTAGGGCGTGGGTTCGATCCCCACCAAGGGCAAACATTTATGTGACGAACATAAATGTTTGTTCTGTGTCTGGGTGTAGTATGTATTATAAGTATGTATTTACAAAAAAAAAAGTATATAAGTATTCTATCAGCTATCTAGTTACCATATTACAAGCTTTGCTTAGTTTGGGGCTAGATGGCGCTGTGTGAAAAAATGTCCTGCGATATTTTATTTTATCTATGAAAAATCGCAGCTGGTGAAATTGCTGAGATTACATTACAAAGGTACAGCAAAAATATCATTTAGATCTAAGAAAATTTTAGTACGTAAAGATAAGATTTTAGGATATGCCCAGATTTTAAATGAAAGAAACTTGCTTTGATCGAAATGTTATTTATTTTTTAACCTTTGTAAACATTACAGTAATATCTCTGTAGTAATAATAATTCTCAGTAATTTCACCGACTGCAATTTTTCATAACTTCGATATATTGAGTGCTTCTATACAATCAAAAATGTCGAAATGCGCGGGCGAGATAGCGGCACGCAGCATTCTGGACCTTAATGATAATTTTGATTATTAATAATTTTTAAATTATTTAATGTGGGACTACGCGACATAACAAATGCGTTTGGCGCCGATACGATAACTTGATTCTAACTATTTGAGAGTACGTACGCGTTACTATAATTTTCTGGATTTTCCTTATCATCTACTCTTATTTATTAGCGAGATTTTATCAGTTGTTACTGTTGTTGAATGTTTAACTTGCGTTGTGCTACGTTGTGCTAAGCTATTGGTTATTTGGAACATTTTTATTGCTTAGTGTCTGTGAATAGTGAATACTGTTTTTAAGAATTGTTATTTATATCTTGATTTATAGTAGTGTTTGCAAATTGATATTGTGTAGGTAGTGTTTTACGAGTCCGAATAAGATGTAGTTGAATACCGAATGTTTGTAAAGGTATGTGCAACATCTAGTGCCAGAATAAACAAGAATATGTAATAATGTGTTTCTTTTACTAATAACTGTCGGTCAGTCGGCTACCGTGGACCAATCAAACAAAACGAGGCAAAAGAGAAAAAAAAAAAAAAAAAGAAATAAAAAAATAAGAATAATAGAATTAACCCGGGAATTTTATTAATGAATTATTTTAATAGAATTTATTTTATCTCTTATGCTAGGGCTTCACTTGCGTAACGCTTTACGTCCAGTTATCGGAATAATTAACGTACAATAAATGATGCATTAAACAATGCGCTACATGGGAGGCCACACTATCATTTGACTTTGATTTGCATTTGGCATTATTAACGTCTAACGACATTAATAATGCCACTAGCCCATTAGCGTGCTAACACCCGGCCATATCTGCGTACTGTATCAAATACCGCGCTAAATAATGGCAGGTGAAGCCCATTACTATCGTCGATCCGCCGAGCCGCAAAGTATTTTTGAAAACCTCTCACAATCCTAAAACCTGTATAAAACCTAGCAATGTTTGTTCATATCAGAATTGTTTTATGATTTTGTATGAATAAATATTAGTTTTGTGTTTGAAGGTCCTTTGAATTTTACTTGACAAAATGACTAAAACAAATGTCCATTCACTATGGAACCATTTCAGTGGCGTGCACATTCAATAGCACGTTCAATAGAACAGCAAAGACGAATAGAATTCTTTGATCTCGCTATTTATTTGTTCCGGGCTTTCAGAAGTGCTCCAAAAGGGAAGTGAAAAATGCGTTAAAATGTGTTTTATATGAGAAAAATAAAACATCGTGTTATTGCGATATTTTTCTGAACTAGTAAAATTTTATGTTAGTGACGATTGTGATTATTCGATGATATGTCGCTATTATAACAACGGAGTTTAAAAGGTTAGACGGAATCTTCACGGCTGTCGATACGTAAGTCTTATTCGTATTATGAGCTAGGTACCGGCTGGATCGGAATAACTCGGCATTTTGCTCCGGGCGTTCAATGACTGTTCGTTTTCCTCATAATATACCGGGTTAGCTCTAATCAGTTAGCATCCTTTTAAGAGAATATTCTGTACATCAAAACAAATAACGTTTACTATGCGGCCGACATTGAAATCGCGAAAAAAAACAGAAGTTCCATACATTTTGCCCCAGGTCGATGAACTTTTTGTATGGAACAGCTGATACTAAATTCGCGATTTCAATGCTGGCCCTATAGTAAAAGTTGTTTGTTTTGATGTACAGAATATGCCCTTAAAAGGATGCTAACTTATCAGCTATCTGGTTTCCATAATACAAGCTTTGCTTAGTATGGGGCTAGATGGCGCTGTGTGTAAAATGTCCCACAATATTTATTTATTTATTAGAACTAACCCTGTAGGTATAATTTTTCGTAGACCTGTGTCGTGTGTTTCGTAGTGTAGCTTATATAATGTAGTTTTACTTGAAGAATTAAACATTTCTACTGGAGGTAAGTATATAATGTTATAGACCAAGTGATTAATACAATGCGCGGGAAGTATGAATAGTAACAAGTCAAATCGGGCCATATAATGGGTCTTTTCATACATATTTCAAATATTTTCATAGTAATCTTTGGAGGGTTATATTTTCTAGTTGCTGAAAAAAAGAAAATGTCAGACATGTCTACAGTAAACCTCACAGAAAAGCGAAGGCCCTACTTCTCTCTGCAGTGGTAGACCTAGACTTTATAAAAAAAACTGCTCTAGAGGCATTATCCAGGAAGAAAATAGGTGAATACCTTTGTACGGACAACTGCTCAACACTGACAAGTCAGTCGACTACTAACTCGCCTGTCGTTTATTTAATACTATCAAGTGAAGAGACGAGCAATTCTTGCGCCTGGTGGAAAGTGTCACGCCTCTGCCACTAACAGTAGCGGTGAAAGAATTGTGAAATTGGGAACACAATCCTGCGCCGCACTGCACTGCGCTCGTCACCTTGAGATATAAGATATTAAATCTTCATGCCCAGTAATTTCTTTGGTAACATTGCCCTTCAAACAGGAACACAGTAATGCTTGCACAGTGCTGCTTGGCGGTTAAATAACTGGCAAAGGTGTGGTACATCCCCAGGCGGACTGCAGTAGAGTCCTACCACTGCAATGGAACGCGTAATGGACACGATGAGGCGCCCGAAAATGAGGCACGCAATCAATTAATGAAGATCAATTTTCATTGATTAGAAGATCAATTTTCATTGATTAGAACTTAATAATGTTACACTCTTAATAAAATAATAAATAATTATCTTTTTATTGTACTGCCAACAAGTCTATGGCATTATTTGTAAAGCCCGGTCATTTATTTTTTTAATAGTTATTGTCATATTGACCACATAATGTCACATTGGGCATTTTTTTATTTGTCTGGACATTATGAACAATGACCTATTACTAACTTAGTCCACTACATATACCTATAGAATAGACTGGTGCAAGTGCGACAACGTTTATTGAGTATCCTGGCAGATTTCTAAAAATAAGTACGATATATTGGACGTTGACAGGATTGATAAGAAGACTCTTAGCTTTGGGTCACGATCCGTCCACCCACCGGCCTCACTCACTAGTAGGTGCACGGATAATTCGCATTTACCTTTGAATCCACTGCATTAGATTAGGAAACTAATTAAAAAAAACTACATTTTTGGATGGGTGACCGCAAGTGGCATTTACACTGAGCGTTACCGTGGCTCTGAAGATACCTAACGGTCTCGGTTGTATAAATTATGTTTTATAAGAGCCGTTTCACACAAGTTTTCGTGCGGCATACATTATGTTTCGCCACCAAGCCTTAAATACAAATGCGGCAACGTTAGCGCCACCACCATACTCTGTGGTCACCACTCACGCACACATTCTCACGCACACACGTTTGTGCTGTATCCACCAGTGCACGCGAGAGAGCGAGACCGACACAGGCGCGCTCCGAGCACAGACGAGCCCGCGCCGAAATCAACCGAACGCAACCAAACGTTCGTTCGGTTCAGCCAGTCCAGCTCATAGAGTAACATATGGTCCAGCTCTAGCTTCCGCACACGACACACGTCGACATCCGGGCCCCTCGCGCTGGCACCTGTTGGTAGGCCAAGTCTATTGTGGTGAAGATGATAGCATACCTGCAATGTTCTGTGAGAATGCCTCCGCGATGTGCCTGACAGGGTACCGATCTAAACGGTGCTGACGTTCAGAGCCCGGTAGTCACCACTTGGCCGCCATCCTTTCTTGGCCATGTGTAGTGGTGAAGCCCAAGGACTGTCTGATGGTCTAGCTGTTCCGCAGTTCACCATATCGTCGAATTCCTTCTTGGCCGCGACCAGCTTCTGCGGAACGAGGCGACGTGGACGACAAGAAACCGGCGGGCCATCGGTGGTTACGATATGGTGAGCCGTTGTATGCTTGACTTGCCGTGGAAGGCCTAGAGGTCGGGTCAAATCTAGAAATTCCAGGAGTAGCCTGGAATATGGTGAAACATCGTTGACGGAGACGGCCTTGACGCTTACTTGGGTCACATGAGCGACTGAGGCTGAAGTTGTCAAGCTTGTATTCCCGTCAATTAAGCGCTTGTGTCGAAGGTCGGGGATCAAGTTGTAGTAGCTGAGGAAGCCTGAACCAATTATTGGAGTTTCTATGTCGGCGATTGTAAAATTCCAGTGGAAGTCGCGACGTATATAGACCTAGATTGAGGCGTAAGGACAAGCTACCGTACGTGTTAATTGTGCTGCCTTTTGCAACAGCAAGTTGATATCCAAGGAATGCGCAGCGACGGCGTGAACTGTGGGCGTTGCAACTTCGACTATTTTGTCCGCAATATCTGCTGCCTTTTCAGAGGCAGGTCTTCTTGTGCGGTGCCTGCACATTTGCTGGCAAGCGGCGCATCTAGAGCTGGCGAAAAATGTCGTCGATTTTAAACTCTGATCCGGCTAAGGAGCGCAAACGGCGTAGAAATTGTGATGGCTTGCGATCCCCGATGACTTCTTCCCCGAGGAGACTAATCCCCCCCCCCCCCCCCCTCCTTATCCTTCGGACTCGGTCCTACCTCGAGGCGGACAGCCGTTTTATTAGCTCCGTCTTGAGTTATTGGTAGCAGTCAGTGTCCGGTGGCCGTTCTATAATATCGGCTACTTCGCCGGCAATTTTTGTGTGTAGCATAGCCACTAGGTGCCTGTAATTTGTCCTGTCGTGTTTGATGCCGGCAATTTCAAATTGAGCCTCCACTTGGCCGAACTAGACAGTGGGCTTGTCGGCCCAAAAAGCAGGCAGTTTTACAGATACTGCCCGTCGGTCTTGCGTACTGCAGCTGCCTTAGCTGGTCCTGTAGCAATTTTATTTGTTCCTCCGAGGTTGCCATTATCGTGGAGAACAGAGAACCAAGAAAAGAAACCGGAAGTGAACGGAACGGAACAAAAGATGTGGATTGGAAACCACTGTTCCACTCTAAAACGGGTTACGAATCAGGACTCAGGACAGAACTTATTTAGCGATAGGTACTAAGAAATCGGTAAAATATGTAAAACACAATAAAGTAGGCAGTAAGTAAACACTGATGTAAATAATAAAATTTCAAAAACAGTACTTCTATGCACATAATAAAACGAATAACTAAGACACACGACTTTCAAGCTAAAATTGCATTTACTTTTTACATAAAATTTTATCGAAACCAAATTAGTTCATTTTTGGTAACTCATTATGGCCCTTAAGTGACAGTATGAATGTAGTGCCTTAAGTGCTACGATAATTAACAAGTATGTAAAAAGCATGTAAACAAACTTATAATGTTCATAGGTATAAGTATTTGGTGACGAATTTTTTTCAAATTTGTATGTTTAGAAACGCACGGAAAACACTTTGGACGGAAATGAACACAGTACGGTTTGTACGTAACAAAGTTTGCTGACGCAGCAGTAAGGTATGAATGTGTATTGGAGTTCGCTCACCGGGAATGTAGAATTAGTACTCCCTGTACGCAGCCACTACGCCGGGTCCGGAGTCCGGATGGAGGTTAAATCCCGGTCCCGGGTGCGATGTCCGCTGGCCGGCCGTCGTCAAGTCGTGATGCTGGCGTCGCTGTCGGTTTCCGTGACACGGCGAGATTTCAAGACTTTGCAATTATGTGGTCATGCGATGTCAGACTCACGCGATGTCAGACCTGAGCGCCTTGTTCACGATGACCAGCTGCCAGCCGGTGCGGCACGGCTGGAACGAAATCGGCAACTACGGGTCGTCTGGAGGCAACTCGGTGGTGTCGAGGGCGCGGCGTCTGCGTGCGTTGTTGAGCTGGTAAACGGCGCGACCATAGCACGTGTAGCTCTGGCTCTGGACGAGCGGCGGCGGCGCACGGCGCTGAGTTGCGTTGAGCGATTTGCAGCCGCAGATCCTATTTTGCGGACGGAGTGTGTGACGTCATACTTATTTGCTCAGTCTGCTAACGTCCGCCACGCGTAACGTTCATTTAAACTTACATATTAGACGTACGATTTTTAATGTTTTTAATGTTTACCCAGTAACAGTAAAAATGAAATAAGTTGCTCTGTTTCTTTATGTAAAAATGACCGAGTGAATAATTCAGATGACATGATTGGCATCTAATTTCATTCGTAAGTAATTTTATTTCTATATTTAGTAATCTGATCTATAAAATTTAAAAACGTGACATCTAGCGTGACATTAAGAAACTAAGCGTCAGTACACTAGATCGATTCTCAAAAAAAAAATCCTGAAAACCGCTAGATGCCAGTACAATTTGACACTCATCCCGCGAACTTACACCCCGCAAAGTCACGCGTCTTTCTAATGCTAGGGCTTCACCTGCATGTAATGCCATTATTTAGCGCGGTATTTGATATAGTACGCAGTTAAGGCCGGGTGTTAGCACGCTAATGGGCTAGTGGTATTATTAATGTTGTTAGACGTTAGACGATATTTAAAGTCAAATGATAGTGTGGCCTCCCATGTAGCGCATTGTTTAATGCATCATTTATTGCACGTTAATTATTTCGACAACTGGACGTAAAGCGTCACGCAGGTGAAGCCCTAGCATAAGGAAAAATCCTTTGATCACATCTCTGCTTCTATTACTCTGTGATTTTGCGGTTGAGTTTCACGCGCTACTCTCTGCTTCCTAATAGCGCAGCGTTGTTGTTGCTGTTGGCGTCGTTGAGTCAGGCAATGCAACAAGCAAGATGTCCGCCGTGGTATGAACGAATCGCAGCGATGTGGCTTGTTGCTGTTGTTTGATATCGCAGTCGATCACTGCACTTTAAATATTTTTTATCAAATTAATAGAAATAAATTGCGAGGTTGATCCCTAAAACTAAGCTCTAAGCTCCAAGTGCATTTAGCCTAGCACTACGAGTAGACTGAAATCGTGTTCCCAATCCGCAGCGAAGGCAAACATAATTATCGACGATTCTGTATCTAAGGCCTCGGGTAGACTAGCGTCTTTTAGCATCTGCGATCGGCGTTGTAGCGACTGCATCGATGCTGCCATGCACTGAAGAGACCTAAGAGTAGGGCCTTCGCATTTCTGTGGATGCTGCATTGCGTTTTGGCGACTAGCTGCGTTCGATCGCGGTACAGAGATCTCGATGTTATATCGAGGTCTCTAACGGGGACGCTAGTTCCATAGACAAGTTCCATAATGGAACTAGCGTGTTTTTTTTCGAGCTAGTTCCTTTTGTGTGGACTATGGAACTAGCGCGAATAAATATATTCGCAGTAGTTCCATTGCAAAGTTAAACACTTGTTATATTTTTAAACAGGGTTAAACACCTCTTTATGTCAGATAGGTACCTTTGTATACGTCACTCTTTCACCCACCGCGGCACCGCGACAACATACTGGTGCATGCGCGAGTAATAGGTATTCTCATTATTTGTGGACCAACGGAAAAACAAATGGACATTCTAATTAAAGAAAGTCGAAAAACAAAAGGAAGTCTACAAATAATCCTATAACGATTACAAGTCGAAAAAACGCTATTTTCGACCTTATTGAAATTTGTCGGAAAACCTTTCTATTTAGATTCCGTAGAGACCTGTCACTAAGATTATAACAAGAAACAAGTAAAATAATAAATGTCAAAAAAATCAAAAATTGCGTAAATCTATTTTTTTTGATTTTCTTTCTTTCTTTCAACGATCTTATATGTATATAAGATCGAATCGAACGAACCGAACGATCTTATATACATATAACGATCTTATATGTATATAAGATCGTTGCCTTCCTTTTCGATTCAGAATACCTACCGAAAAATATCGCGCTAGTTCTATCACGGAACTTTTCAATGGAACTACTTACCGCGAATGACCCCTCTAAAGCCTCACTTATTTGCTGCGACTGGCATCCGGATGTGTGTCGTAGCGTTCAGTCGCCACTTCTAGCGCCCAAAAAGAGACTTGATCGTCGTACTGGTGTATGTGCAGAAGCGTTCGGTCGCGCGCGGCATCCAGCTTCCAAAAAGCAACTGAATTGCCGATAGTAGATGCTAAAAATCGCTAGTCTGCTAGAGCCCTAAAGGCTGTTTTCCTTAATTTTCCCTTCCCCACCGGCTCGCCACGAGCGGCGTTAGCGACAGTGTCGGATCAAGGGCGGCCATATTAGCAGGGCCACATTTTGCTTTAATATAAGAAGAAAAAAACTGTCGCTGGTAAGCCACAATAACTGCTAAACAGTGGAATGCGCCGCATGAGTGGGAGTTTTCCGATAAGTACCTAGTTACCAACTGGCCTTACTTAAAACGCCGCTCAAAGTTAGTCACTGCGGTTTGAGCTTCAGTATGAGCGGAGTTTTTAAGTAAGACCGTGGGTGTGTTCAACTCGCGAGTGAATCAGTTTCTGTAAGCGTGCTACATCGTAGACTGCTCGTCGCTAAACAACAGGCGAGACGGCAGTAGCGTTGCCAATCGTCCCGTATTTCACGGGACGTCCCGTGTTTTTAGCATAATTGTCAATGTCCCGGCGGGACAGGTCATGTCATGTCCCGTATTTTGGTTAACCAATCGAATATAAAATAAACTACATTTCTCAGGTAAAAACATCTTAGCATTTCTTCAACTGCATATTTTATTTAAAAATTTCAGGACATTGATGACCGAGTGTCGAGTCTACTTTTCTACCTATAGCCTAATGATTAATCTCAAGTCCATATAATGATTAAAAAAGCCTGGATATCGCTTGTTCGCATGGCGCGACAAAACCTTGAATGCAATCGGGGAATGGAATAAAATAATAGAATCGAAGATAAGCAATTTTAATTCAAATTGTTATGTCGAAAGACTGTTTTCGCCAATTTATTCTAAAATGTACTGAAGTCCGTAGCAAAAATACACACCAAAATCCAAATGTAACTAAAGAATTTTGAACTATTTGCCTGTTTAATTACGATTTTGATTACTTACGAATATTTGATTCGAATACGTCTCTCTAATTCGAATATATTAACTATTAAATCACAAAAAAAATGCGTGCAGCAGTAAGTAGTGTAGTCTGTAACAAAGTATTTTAAATGTAAATAAAAAGTAAACTGTTTTTTTTGTCCTGGGTAAAAAGATAAATCCCGTATTTTTTAAGTTTTATAATCGTTTGTTCCTTGAAGCCGAAAAAAAAAGTTCGCAACCCTAGACGGCAGTCAAGCCTTAATCCCTAAAACAAGATCAAATTTTGATAAAAATAGTTTTTTTACTATCGTAAACTGAAATTCTTGCTATTGCTGCTACTGCAATAGAGGACCTTGTAAGGTCTCAAATCAGCACATCCTATAATCAGGGCCCCGGTTCCACAAGCCCCGGACCTCCGATGGAGTTCTCAACTGGTTCTGGAGATAATTATTAATTTGCATTAAATGCGTTAGTACAAGACAATAGCTAATAATCCTGTTAGGGTATCAATAAGCTATCTGAGACGCGTTTCGTGTATTGATAGCCGCTGATGTATTGATGGATAACATTTCCACTGAGCTGGCTATTAATCTAAATATAGCTCCATCAATAAACATGGTGCCATAAGTATAAGGCGCTAAGTACCTAATTTTAAGACCTTCGTTTCTTCGTTACAGGTAGGCACATTCCTAATACGCAACACATATTTATGTATTATATAGATACTCACCGTGGTTCTTTGACAGGTCGATGATCCTGTACCTTTTGGAGGTACATATTTTTTATTATAGTAAGTAGGGGAACGAGAGGCATAATGGGGACGCTAAGGAAAAACGATGATAAAAGTATCAAAAAGTTATATTGAAATAAAAACATTAACCACAGCCTCTTTAGCATTTATTCAAGTAGCATTTGGCAAATGAAGAAGGTAGCATTAACATCTAAATAGGTTTTTTTTAACATCAACTAAAACCTTACTAAAACCCAATGTGCCTCCACCCCGGGGCACAACGGGGTACTGAAAATGTGTTCCGCCCCGCGTCCTCGATAAGCCCCCTGTCCCCTAAATTGTTTTCGACCAGTGGCTAAATGCCACTGCTGCTATCTCGCAAGGAAAGGTCGCATTATAAAAACATGTAACAACAAACATACATTCCATACATTTTGTCCAAGGTCGATGAACTTTTTGTATGGAACAGCTGATATTGTTTTCAGGGTTGGTCCCATAGTAAAATTTGTAATAATAATGATGAGTACATACATACTCTTCAGTATTGTTGAACCTTTTTGTTACACATTGTATAGTTGAGGAGACGATGACGTTAGAGTAGGTCAATAGGTTCCAAGGTCTAGGGTCCTAGGTTCTAGGGTCGGAGTTCCAAAAATACTGGGTCCATTACCCGTTGCCAAATTAAGTGGTTAAAAAGGTAGGTAAGCATTACACTTCCTAATAGAATGGCTATCGGTTTTATTCCGACCTGTATTTTTTTCTTAATCGACCTCAAAGTTATTAGAGAAGGAAGACCTATCCGAACAAGCTGGTTTGATAACGGATTCACAAGGTGAACAATGGAACTTCGTAATAGCCAAATAATAGGTATTACGATTGGACTCTCTAGGGACGGGTTGGACGCCATTTTGAAATGTCGCCCATTCATCGGTGTCAAAGAAACGTATTGACACCGATGCCAGCACAGTCTGCGACGCAGGTCCGACGTGATTACTTGAGAGCTAAGTGCCAAACTGTGTGGTGAAGGGCTGTACGAATTACATTTCAAAGTGTAGTAAACAAAAGGTGGCGTTTCTTATGACCATAATTCAACATTAAACTAAACTTGCTTTTACACAAAAACTTTAATTTTTAGGTAGGTAGGTAATAGGTATGTCGTTTCTAGTTTCGTATAGTTTGCGCTTCTTCTACCACGCCTTACTGGCGCTGCACGTAGTGACCGTGAAATCCGAGAGATGGCGTTGTCCTTTTGTCAAAGAGACGTCTAGAGAGAGATCTATTGGGGCTCTCCCTTGGAATGTTCCTGCATGTGGACATGGTATTGTCTCTCGGATTTTTGTACGCTTTTATACTGCATCAGCCTTTCGAACAAGTACTTCCACTGAAGAGAGAAGTGAATAGAACGGAAATGTGACGGGCCGCGCTGTGTAAATTCGCTTAATGACAATTCTACTAAATAATATACATGTTTTTAGACTGAGAATACGCAAAAAGACAATTTAAATAGACGCGTAGGAAACCAAACCACATTGCATCGTAATTAGATCAATTTTAATCTATTGCAAAATGGCATTACGAGCGTGTTACTTCAAATGCGCGACCATTGATTGGCATTTTTTCGTCGTAGTTTCTATACAATTATGTGTGAAACTGGCAACAGCGATTTTCCATACAATTGCTTTACAACCTTGTTTTGACAGCCGTTCTAACTGAGAAGTAGGGCTTTTGCTTTTCTGTGGCTACTTGGCTAAGATAATACGTGTAATAATAGGTAGGTACGGTATGAAAATAAATCGCTGAATATCTGAAAAATCGCAATCAGAGAAATTGAGAACACAAAGGTTCAGCAAAAATATCAATTTGGTTAAATCAAATTTCCATTCATTAAATTAGGTAAAAGTTATATCTAACAAAAAGTTACAATGAGAAAGATATCAGAAAAGTACACATATTTGGCAGTACGTAGTACTATTATTTCTTTTGTGGTACAAGGGTAGCGAGCGGGCGGTTTTTAGGTTTTTTCTTGTTTGGATCATCAATCATCACAGTTGTAGTAGTCTGCCACTGTCACAGAATACATCTTACATCTAATATAATAAAAGGCTCTGTCCTGCCTGTGTGGCTGACTGACTGACAGACAACGCACAGCCCAAACCGCTGGTCGTACAGACTTGAAAATTGGAGGGTTTATTCGTCTCGATGCGAAGGGGTGTACTAAGAAAGGATTTTTTGAAAATCTACCAAGGGGGGAAAAAGAGGGGGAAGTTTGTATGAAAGTCCTTTGTTTTTGGACTTTTAGTCACGAAAATTTGAATTTGGAAAGTTCTATTAAAATAAAAAATACTGTTTTCAATTATTTTTTGACAGGGACTATTAAATGGGGGTAAGGGGGGAGGAATGTTGTATGGAAAGTTCTTTGTTTTTGAAGTTATATTGATGAAAATGTATATTTGGGTAGTTCATTCAAAGGGGGGAAGTGGAGTTGGTGGAGTCGGTCGAGTCGGTCGTGTCGGTAGAGTTGGCAGAGTTGGTAGAGTTTGCTCGGAATGATTTAAAGTGGAGAATTTTGGGAGCGATCCATATTTCTTCCGCACGCGGACGAAGTCGCGGGGGACCTCTAGTAATAGTATAAGCACAGAATAAATAATAGTGTATAAGTAAAGAAGATTCACTCTGCAAATCATTTAAATACCTAAGCAGTGACTCACAACTTAGTGCAATTCAGAACGTGCGAGCGTTAATTACCTACAGTTATATTAACCTAGAAGTTCTCTCTGTCTAGCGCGTAACTCTTATTTCTCCTTTTTTTCTTAATTTTTTCTTCTGTGTTTCTTAACACAGAATTGGCCCGTCTAGACGGGCCAGCCACATACTTGTAGCTTCATATCTAAAGCCCGGAGTGCGCCAGGACTGAACTTGTCTGACGAGGGTCCATGTAAGTATGCATTCGTACTATTACGAGTTACGCAGGCACTGATTCTAGTTGGAGGTTTTAGTTATAATGTGTAAGCTGTCCGAAATTAAGAACTCTTCATCAGATGGTTATATTAGCCATTCCATTTCAGGGCTCGCTGTTCATTAAAATATAGAGTACTAGAGGTCGCCCGCGACTTCGTCCGCGTACGGAAGAAATTCGGCCCGCTCCCAAAATTCACCACTTTAAATAATTCCGAGCAAACTCTACCAACTCTACCAAATCTATTGACTCTACCGACTCCCCCCCCCCCCCCCCCCCTATTTCCCCCCTTTGAATGAAGTACCCGAAAATATCAATTTTCATCACTATAACTTCAAAAACAAAGTTTCCATACAACATTCCCCCTTCCCCCCTTAAATCATCCCTGTAATTTTTTTTTGGAATTAGTTTTTTTATTTTAAATGAACTATCCAAATCCAAATTTTCGTGACAAAAGTACAAAAACAAAGGACTTTCATACAAACTTCCCCCCCCCCCTTTTCCCCCCCTTGGGGGTCGAATTTCGAAAAATCCTTTCTTAGCACATCCCTCCGCATCGAGACGAATACACCCTCCAAATTTCAAGTCTGTACGACCAGCGGTTTGGGCTGTGCGTTGTCTGTCAGTCAGTCAGTCAGGACAGAGCCTTTTATTATATTAATTTTTTTTCAGACCATCAGTCTGAGTTTAAGACGTTCGTTGGATTAGGTTTGTTTCCTCACTGTTCTTGATCACATAATCACATTACCTATGCTAACGATTATTATGCCTTACTTAGCTGAACCTTACGTACCTATTGCATGTTTCCTTGAAAAGCTTTCAAGAGTTTATGGCTTTAAGTAAGCACTTTGAATTACAAACTATATAAGTTATCAATACAACAAATTTAAATAAATTAAATAAACAAAATTAATTTGGTCAATATACATTTTACCTCATTAATACATAACATGTTGTTATTTTCTTTCTTAGGCTTAAATTATTTACAATATAAGTTAAATATACAGGGTCAGTCCTAATCAGTTAGCATCCTTTTAAGGGCATATTCTGTACATCAAAACAAACAACTTTTACTATGGGGCCAACATAGAAATCGCAAAAAAAACAGCTGTTACATACATTTTGCCCAAGTTCGATGAACTTTTTGTATGGAACAGCTGATAATTTTTTCGCAATTTAATGTTGGCCCCATAGTAAAACTTGTTTGTTTTAATGTACATAATATGGCCTTAAAAGGGATGCTAACTGATTAGAACTAACCCTGTACATTTAACTTTTATTGTAAAACCTAACCTAACCTAACCAGTGAAAAGTAGTTTTCACTAGCAAAATCAGTCAAAACTACTTTTGACTGAACAGGTTGGCCTGAAATGACAGTCAAAAGAACCATGTCTATATCGCATGTACCTGCGACATATTTCATTTATAAACGTTATTTGTAGCATGGCTGCTTTTTACACGACTGTCCAAAGAAATTATTTTATAATTAATAAATCAATATCTGTGGACATTTCACACAGCGCCATCTAGCCCCAAACTAAGCAAAGCTTGTAATATGGAAACTTAATAAATGTAAACTGATAGAATACTTACTTATAAACTTTTTTTTGTAATTACATACTTATTATAGGTCATACTACACACAGTCACATAAATATTTGCCCTGAGGGGATCGAACCCACGCCGTACGTAGCGTAACGAAAGCCGAGTGTGGCGCGCTCGTCAGGGGCGACCCTAGCGGTCGCTTTTGGCGGGAATCTCTTCCAGTGACAGAACCGAGTCAGGCGACATTTATTTATTTATTTATTATTATAGATAAAATGCAGCTAACAGGCTTACTTACTCCTAGGCGCAACATTTTTATTTTAGTTACTTAAATAAAATATTTACAACAAAAATGTAAAACAGCGTAAAACACAATATAGACAACACGTACATTAGTAAAAATAATAAAACATGCTATCAGTACGTTTAGCTCTTGGAGGATCTAGCTCTCTCTCTCGTTTAGCTTGTTTTTTAATTAAAACCCACTTCCCCTCCCCATCTGTATTTTGTAAACCTATACTTACCTAAATATTTAGATACGTACCTACCCATTAGTTAGATTTAATTTAGCAGATATACATTTTAATAAACAGTCAAACAATGTTATTCAAAGTGAACAATTATTTGAAATGAATTTGAAAAATAATGTTTATTCCAAATAATATTATAGTAAATCAATATTAGGTTGCGAACAAATTTTATAGGCGTGTGGCCTAATGTTTAATTTATGACAAATAACAGGCTTAGTGATGAATATAACTAAATACATTACCCATACTGGAAAAATAAAATGTATTGGCTGATAAATCTCTGAGATATGAGCGTTTAAAGTTTTAGGTGGGGATAGAGAGGGGATGCTCTATCCCTTTCTCGCAAAGCACGTGTTAGTATAGCATTTGTATGCCGCGCCTGATGCTTGACGTCATAGCTCAGTATAGCGCGCTCTCTGTCTAGCTTGAAATTAAAATACTTAGAACTTATTCATTTTTGAATTATTTTTAATTTTGTTTTTATTTTTTTTATATTTTTTTTCGTTAATAGGCTCTATTGATGATTAGCTTTTTTATGAGGTAATAAAAAAATAGTAGTCATCATGCCTATTATATAAAGTGATATTAAGTATAGGAAAAAATGTTATAAGAAACAAAGGAGAACCTACGTGGCGGCCTAATGATTCGACAGCGATAAAATTGCATTGTCCACCGCACCTCCAATAATATAATTGCAAATAGAAGAGGTGAGTGTCAGTCTGTCGGTCCGTCAGGAAGTCATCTTTCAAACAGTGCCTTCAATCTATATGCGAAGCTATTACTAGTTGCGGATATTTCCTGTTGATATAGTGTAATAATAATCATGTATCGTCTCCACAAAGTAACTATGCGACAATAATTGCTCGTGGTTCCTTGTTACATCTCCTCATAATACTTATATAATAATCCATTTGTTATTGTGGGATTGACTCAGGAAAGTTAAGGTTTGACCGGGAAATGAAATAGTCGCGCATTCTGATTTCTGTATTATAATTCGACACTATTATGTCATATTACAGGAATTGCAAAATATTCACTTATGTTTGAACTAAAGATAGATAGACTGATAATAATAGAATCTACCTCTAGTATAAAAAAGTAAAAAATTAAAGAATATATCTTTCTGCAAACCACTTTTATTTTTTTTGCGATTCATTCATTGAGCTAATATCTATAGAGTCACAAACATGCAAAAAAGTGTCGGCGCCGAAACTCGGTGCAAGCTATGCAGTGCGCCGACTTTTTGAACGGCTTGAACTACGATAAGACACAAGTCCTCAAACATACATTGAACACTATACAAGCAACATAACGTCTAAATTCTAACAATCGTGAACTATGGAATGCACGTATACCTATGTACAAAGGCACTCGGACAATTTTTGGCTGTTTTCACTTACTTAGATATTGTGACTCTTTAGATCTTAATTTAAGAGTTAATTATTTTTGGTTTCTTAGAAATGAATAAAAAACACTTTTTATTTTATTTATTTGTAACCCATCATTGCTTTTTAAAATTCAAATTACTGTATTTGACAAATTAAAATGGCCCTGCTGCATTTTTGGATGATGAATTTCAGCAGTATTGTTTTTTTTTACAGGGTCAAGGTCATATTTTCTTAATAATATTTTTTACTGTTTCTCCGTCAAGAAATGAAACCAAACTCAATTAATTTTTGATGATTAGCTGTGTTAGACTTCTATGCACAATTTATTCGTCAAATGAACCTGAATGATTTTGGTGATGCGTTGATCTATGACAAAAACATGTTTCTTCCTTTTGGCAGCAGCACGATTGCATTAATAGCTCAATCATTGTAAGCAAAATAATGTTTTTTTTAATATAGTTATTTATTAGCTCCACGGACTGCGAGTCCGTGCCTTTTGTCAACTTTTAAATTTTTTTATAAACTAAATTTTACACTTAATAACTTAAAAGCTGAAGGCTTTACAAAAATAATATACCAAAAGAAACCTAACTAAGTATTACTAATTATTGCTAGAATTGCGTGTATACTCTGAGCAGTCCAGCTCCCGCAAGCAGCACCCGTTCACGAGTTGACGCATGTGCCAGCCATCGCTCTCCTCAACCATATTGGAGGGAAGAGGGCGACCCGACACACGACGCCGCCGCAAGAAGAAGCTTTTTAGTGAGCGTGAGTGCTCCGGGTATACACGCAATGCCTACAACAGTACGATTACTTACTTTATTAATTGTCCTCTTGTCAATTAAAGCAATAACCAGCAAAATAATGTTTGACTCCCACATGTTTTTATTTTGGCTCGCAATAAGTAAGGGTCCACCGCATTATATGCAGACACTCATTCCCTTTCGTCTCGGAAAACTTCAGTTCTATACATAATATTATTATATGTATATTCCATAGTGCTTTTATGTGTTCACCCGCATAGGATTATTTAGGTTTGTTTTATTGGGGTATTTCCGATTGAGCACACATTTCTTGATATCACCTAGCATATTCCTAAAATAGCACCAATCAAAATTTTGGCTTGGTGCTATTGTGGGAACTAAAAAAAAATTGGTATCCGTACATTATGTTCTTCGTTTGTTGTGAGAACTGAAAATTTGAACTATTGGCGGAGTCTGTGTGTCGCATATGTAGGTATTTCAATTATTTATTTGCCCATTGTCGCCCAAAATATTAATTAATGTTTTTTGCTTCATTATATCCAGTATTTCGTGAACATTTTCTCCTTTCACTCTAGTGAACTGCAAAACAGTTCATTAGTGCATCTGTAATTGGAAATCATGCATCAAGTACGATGCTCTTTTGTTGAAATGCCCTCTTACCACTGACAAAGGGCAATGAGTGAGAAATAGCTGAGCAGAAAAATTCAAAATAGTCCTGGCCATCTGTAAAGTTTTTCTGAAAAAATGGGTAATGCCTTTTATTGCCGGCGGGCTTCGGGGAGTATACTGCCGCATTGCTGTAAAAACAGCTCCATGTCGACACGTTTTGCAATGGCTGGCGTCCTGAACTGACTGACAAAAGACGAAAGCTGGCGGGGTGCAGGTGTAAAAGGAGTCGGCTCAAACACGTTGACACAGCGGACCCATTTTAACTGGGTCAGTCTTCCATTTGAACCATTCACGACGGAAACACTTCTATGAAATTTGGTGTTGCGGAGTCTGTTGGAAATTAGCTGAATTCTGCGACCACTTTTGTAACTCTTTGTGCTCTTGTGGTCACTCATGGGCGGTGAAAGCACTTCTATGTAGATTGCCATTGCGAGTTAAGTGGAGTCCTTGGACCCCTCAGTAAAAGACGGGCATGATTTTCTCAATATTTTGAAATTACGAATAATATAGGAAATTTTGAGATCGCTATTAAAGGCATTAACAAATCAATGTTTCAAGAACAACGCGCTAACTTGCGAGCTATCATATTTGGCTCGTACTGAATACAGCGGCCTTTAGGCTACGACGGAATTACGCCCTGATGTCGGGGTAATAGAATACAACCTTGGTATCCCCTGCCTGGAGTAAGAACCTGCCAGGAGACTTCTAGACTCGGGATGGTTAGAGTTTAGGCTCCAACGGTCCATTTAAAGACCCCGGGGAAGACGTCAACGATGCATGGCCCTCGTTGTTGCAGGCAGATGCACATTTCGGGACAGTACGCCGCAGTTCTGGAAGAAGCCAAAACGCAACGCTAGCGCTTTCCAATGGAGATCCCAGAACCCTTAATCAAGCACCAAGTGTAGGCCACGTACACTGGGGGAGTTTATTCGGTGCAGTCCTACATAATCCGACCATCTTAAGAAGATTTCACACTAGTCAACCAAAAAAATTCTACCACGGCAAAGTTACAACATTGTAATGTATCTGTGGACCTGGGTGTGTCCTTAAACTGCAACCAGACCCACCGGAGGACGGGCAGCAGCGTCCTTTTGGTTAACGGTGGTGACCATTCTGTGATCCCCAAGCCGCCTGCCAAGCGTGGGGATTATGGCAACACCCCTCTACAAAGGGGGAGGCCTTGGTCCAGCAGTGGACGTTTTATGGCTGACAACGAATGTATCTGTTAGATGAGAGTAGTGGAGTTTGATTTATCATACCAGTAAGTTCGTTTTTTCACGAGACGACTCACAACTACCGAGCGATACCGAGCGCCATCCTTTACGCTATACACATTTTCTTACACAACGACACACATTTTGCAGACGATTTTCGGCTATATCGTCGGTGCCGTTGAACCTGACTTTTTTTTTACTGTCACGATATAGCAGATGTAGGAACAAGAATTAACTTGCTCACGATGTCGTCTACGACCACTACACGACATTCGGCACACGGTTTTATTACCAAGCCTTCAACCAAAACCTCCAAAACGTCGTGTCGTACTGCACGCCGTTTTTATCATCTGACGTGTGTCGTGACCGTAAATCGTGTCGTGGTTCGTGAGTAAACGCGATAAGTGTCAAAGTGCTGACGGAAATAAGTTCTTGATTCACAACAAATTTTTACACGTGACTCCATTATATGGATGCGACAAGTATACAAAAGGTTGTGATTGAACAAAACGCGATACACGAGATCACTGCTGTTGTCATTTATACCTATAGTGTGCAACAACCCGTAACTTTCCCACAACATGTCGCGCGTAATTCTCTGACTGGCAATTTTCAGGTAATATGCTTAAAGCGCAGCACACACGATATCACAATACGATATATTAAGTATATTTTAGCATCTTGAGGTATTTTACGGGACATTTACGTTTAATATGATTAAATCATTTAACTTTTTTTTGTCGTGTCTGATGATTTACTGGATAGCAGGGCGAAAGATGGCGATCGATATTATTTGGTAAGATAAGTAAATGATATAACATTTTCATCTTGTATGACGCACTTTAAAATTTGAATCGGGGACCTAATAGATCACTCAAGTTAAACAAGTCATTCAATTTTCAGGTAAATAACGGATGGGTCATTTAGAGTTGAGCTGCAGTGATTGACGGTCAGATAACCTTTTTTTGGACATTCCTATTTTGTAAATGCATAAATCTTTTTCCGGAACAAAAATCATTGGTTATGTGGTTTTTATTTATAGTATTTTAGAGCCGTACCATGAACTATAAAAACCCATGATTATTGTTACGTGCTGCCGAAGCAGCGCGATCGTGAATTTTATCGCCCCGCAATAAGGTTCGTAGTAGCGCAGCGTCAGCGGCTGAACGTACGAGAATGCGGGTTGGTGCATTCACATACGCCATTGAATTTTGTCTCCAGACGTACGTAGGTTTTTTTCATGATGTTTCCTTCACCGAAAAGCCATTGGTAAGATAATCCTTATCTAAAACTCCTAAGAGCTCATTGGCACGGGCCTGGGATTGAGCTCACGACCTCATAATTCCGAGTCTAGCCGTCTCCCATTGGGCGATCACGGAGTCATCAGATCATCGGGGTGGAGAAGAAAGGTATTTACAAACCCTAAGAGCTCCACCCCCCACTGCAGTGCCCAGTGCACACGCAGTGCATCTAAGTAAGCAATGGAGACACGAGAACTTGAAAATGTTACTGGGCTTACTACTATAATAGTGGAATAGTGGAAACAAAAGGATTTATACCATATTCGTACCGAGAAAGTACGTCCCACATAAAAAAATACTACTTTCGTCCCGCAATTGTGTGTGGCTTGGACTGTGACTATGACTCATTTAAGAAATATTATTATTATAATTATATTATTAAATATTATTTCGAATTAATAATAATTAAGAAATTTATTATTAATATATATTTATTTGGAGAAAGCAGGGTCGATGAAGAAACATGTAGTCGGCTGAAGGGCTAAGTAGTATCTATGGCCATGAACAATTTTAAAACAAACATAATTCATGTTTTACCGAACTATGCTTTGTCTAAAATTTTGACAATTCACAGTACGGATGAGGTAGTGTATAATCGGTAATTTTATTAACCTATTCGATTATTTTCGTAAAACTTGGATTCGATTTCGGATATTCGAAAACTATTTTTGTCTAAAATTAATAATTAAAGAATTAATATGACTATTAAACCCTCCTTAACGACTCATAACTCCGCAGATCAGAATGACGGTGATGAGAAAACTAATAATTTACTGACAATAAATTAAATTTCGTATGGCAAAACAATATATTTTACCCAAAAATTAGTAAAAAGGAACAAAAAAATACGTAAATAACTTTTTCATCATCATCATCATCAGCCCGGAGACGTCCACCGCTGAACGAAGGCCTCCCCTTAGACCACCAAACTGTACGACCACCTGCCATTTGCATCCACCGGTTGCCCGCGACTTTTACAATGTCGTCGGTCTTCCTAGTGGGAAGCCTTCCTACGCTGCGACGTCCGGTTCACGGTCGCCACTAAAGAATCATCTTCATCCTCATCCCCAACCCCATCGGTTGTTAGTTCTGCGAGCGATGTGACCTACCCATTGCCACTTCAACTTGCAAACCCTGCGAGCTATGTCGGTGATTTTGGTTCTTTGGCGAATATCCACGTTCCGGATATTATCGCGCAAAGTAACTCCGAGCATAGCTCCATTGCCCGTTGCGTGACTGAGTTTATCCAAAAGGCCAGCAGTTAAATAAAGACCACGTTTCAAAACATAATATTACCCAAATGTACATTTTTATTATTCGATTTATTTTATTTCAAAACCGATTATTGATTGTCTGTGGTTGTTCGTTATGCGTCGCACTTGCCTAAGTGGGCGGTACCCGTCAATGACGATGGTATGAATTGATTGTATTAGATTTATTCGAAAAAAGAATACGAAACTTCATGGGCGTGAGCTGCCAAAATTATCAAGTAATTTAAACAAAGCATAGTAAACTTCGTTACTATTATGATATTACATCATGTCTATTGATGGGCGAAGGAAACTTGTTCCTCCTCCCTTATGCTATTGACTGCCAATTCTTTTTATGGGAAAAGGCAGTTTTTGTGCTAGATTATTTTATTATTTGCGGAGCTATTTGGGCCATTGTCAGCATAAGATATTGCGAATAGGTCCTTTGAATCACATCAACAGCCGGAAGACGTCCACTGCTGGACGAAGTCCTCTCCCTTAAGGCCGGGTATTCCACGTTTCAAGCACATTTTTTAATGAGTTTAATCATTAGTCTAAAGCTTTATCAGGTAGGGTCACATTTAGCGGAGCAAAAATATGGATGGCGGTTACGCAGATTCGTGCGTAATGCGTCTAACTTCGATTTTTGAAGATTTTCTCAGATTACTTGAAAAGTATAGAAACTAATAACTTTTGAACCACAGCATGCTCTCCAAAATACTATTAATTTATAATACATATTTTTTTAATGTGACTATGTGCTGTAATTAGGACATAAAACTGAAAATGGTTTAAAAATAGACACTGTTTCGGTATTTTTTTCTATCCAGGAAAGTATAATCAATCGTGTTTTCAACCACAAAAGTTACTAAGACGGATGTTCTTCTGTAACATTTTGTATTTTTGGGCTTTAAATATAATAATTTGACTAAACATTTTTGATTTTGCGAGGGGCAAATTTGGGAAATACAAGCCTTAAAGGAAGGTGTTGCCATAATCCCCACGCTTGGCAGGCGGCTTGGGGATCGCAGAATGGTTACCACCGTTAACTGAGAGGACGCTGCTGCCCGTCCTCCGGTGGTTCTGTATACAGTTTTAGGACATACCCAGGTCCTTTGAATAAATACAAATAAATGTTGGTGGACATTTCATACAGCGCCATCTACCGAACTAAGTAAAGTTTGTACCATGTTTGTACTGTGGGAGCCAGACAACTGATAGGTACTTATTATACATAAAATATAAGCTTTTTCCTTTTTCTTTATATTTAGCTTCTTTAAAGATGGCCACAGGTCATTTTACGAATAGGTCCAATGTGGACTAAACATTAGTTTAATTTAGGTATGTTTAAAATTAAAATTAAAAACAAACTAAAGTTCTATTATTATTAAAGGGATATTTACCGTGATTATGTTGTGAAATGAGCTCCCGATATTTCGGCGCAGTTGCATGCACCATGTTCACGAGTAAACAAAAAACAGAAAAGAACAACATAACAAAAAACTGTTTTTAAACAGTTTGTTTTAAAACAGTGTTTTAAAACAAACTGCCCTGTGTGCCCTTGAATTACACAACCACCTTTCCACCTGCCCCTTTTTATTACCGGACGGCGAGACACACGCGTAAACAGGTTCCTTCTAGGTAAGCGTGCTCCATCCTAGACCACATCGTTGCTTAACATCAGGCAGGATGTGCACAAACGCAAACTCAAAAAATATATATGACATATCTTAATAATAGACTAGATGACTGGTTTTTTTTATCCTATTAAAATGTGGCCCATAAATATAGCTGATTAATGAAAAGAAAATGAAAATCTGATCAAAAATAAGCAACTTATAAGCATTTTAATATCACGCTAGACAGAGAGGCGAAACAGCAAATCGTGACGTCACATCTCTGTACGCCATATAAATTCTATTCTGACAAGTAAGGCGTGACGTAATTTTTGTTTTGTGGGAAAGGGACAGAGTTGTCTCTAACAAAAACTTTAGACGCTCATATATCAGAACATTAATAACCGATAAAAATATTTTTTTCAATAAACATACTATATTTACTTAAATTGAATTAATATTTACTATTGGTTTCAACGATATAAACACCAGTCATCTAGCCGATTTGGGATGAGCATAATTACCATAAATAATATAACCACAGATTACATTATATATTGTTATACAAGATATAACCTAATGTTTATTGAGTTAACAGATGAAGTGAGAGTTATGGTGTTTCCACTTATTTAAATAATTTTGCGGAACGACCGATTCAAACAATAGGTCGTTCCATAAAATTACTTGTCGTTTTATAACTATAATCATAACTTTAGTAATAAGTTCAATAATGGTAAAATAATAATACTACTAGTACCACTTTTAAATTACACTCTACGAGTATAACATACATCACGATTTAACTTGACAGCTCGTCGTCTGTCTCGGCAAATATTGTACAAGAATCCTCAGAAGGACGAATGACTATATCTATTTATATTTAACATAGCTACGGAACCCTACCGTGAGCTTATTACGACATGTACTTGACAAAAATATTATTTTAATCACATCTATTCAAAAAGAGGTAGTTTATTCTTTGAGGGACTAAAAATGATTTGAATTTGGAATGTGGATATTGTTAGTAAAACTTCCAATCACCAAAGAGATAAATCACGAACGTTGTATGAACAAGTAACAGGCTGTATGATACAGCAATAATCAGCCGAATCAAAAAAATATAATATTATATGAAAACCTCAAATTCGGATTTTACTCAATATAATATATAAGTATATATATATATCTATATATATATATATATATATATATATATAATATAATATCTGTGTCTTCCTCAAGTAATGAGAATGAAATAAACGTACCCACCAACTATTCATAATCATAAGCTTCGCGAATTTTTTTTTGTTTTTCTGGCTGTGTAATTTGTATAAAATAATGTGGTGTTGTCGCTGATAATTTAGAGCATTTCAATTAAAACTGTTTTTTTAAAGGTTTTTTTGTATTTTTTTTTATAAATTAGATTATTTTTCAAAATTCTGGTCAGTTACTCGGCTTTTATAGGGCTTTTCCCCACCTGTAGTATTTTTCTAAATCTCAATATTTACGGTCTTAATCATTAAACGATGTGTTTTTTTTAACTAATTTTGGCATTGGTCGCCCCCTTAAGGACAGACATGCTCATGCTCATTACTGGCAATGTGTGTAAGCATGATTAATCTGCGGTTGTGCCCATTTTCTAGCAATAAGCTATACAATGTGTAACAAAAAGGTTCAACAATACTGAAGGGTATGAATGTACTCATCACTATGAACAACTTTTACAAAAAAAATAAAAAAAAACAAAATCCAAAAAAAATACAGCTGTTCCATACATTTTGTCCAAGGTCAATGAACTTTTTGTATGGAACAACTGTTTATTTTTTCGTGATTTCAGTATTAGCCCCGTAGTAAAAGTAGTTCATAATGATGAGCACATACATACCCTTCAGTATTGTTGAACCTTTCTGTTACACGTTGTATAAGCATGCTAAAACAAACAATCGGACACATGCTATTTAAATGAAGACTTAAAAAAACGAACCATCACCAAAAAATACAAATAATAACAGTGGTTCCCTACTGTTACAAAGATGTACTTAATGGAATAAATTATATACGTATAAAAACTCAATACAGTATACCTACTCTTACGACGCCGTATCTCTAAGGAATATTTCTTGTAATCTTCGTCTATGAACGTAAGTCCATACCTTGCACGTGCTTCACTAGTTTCTAGTCAATGTCAAAATAAAGCGAATAGAAGTTTTTCCTATAAAAGATAAAAATAATCTTTTTTATTTCTACAGCGAATAAAACATTCTTGTTTTATTTATACGGGATTTATATCTTGACATCAACAGCCGGAAGACGTTCACAGCTAGAGAAGGCCTCCCCCTTAATAGGAAGGGGGTTGCCATAATCCCCGCCACCACCGTTAACTAAGAGGACGCTGCTGCCTTCCCTCCGGTGGTTCTGGATGCAGTTTTAGGACATACCCATGTCCAGGTATACGGTATTACTCACGTTTAATTAAGTTGGATACCCCGACACAAAAATGTGTCAAAAACACGTATTTTTTTATAGATTAGCTTAATTTTAATTAGAATATTTAACATTTCACAAATATATTAACTTAAGTACGGATTTTAATCAAGGCCCAAGCCTAAGTTTCCGCTATTGCCCATTGGATCGGTGAAAGTATTGTAATTATTTTTGGTAAATAACTTTGTTGGCATTTTTTTAGGGTTCCTTACTCATATAATGTACAAACATCAGTGTACCAATATGCTTATATGATAAATACGTATTCCTCAGCCGGTGTAACTGCTGAGAAAACACTACAAAGGCTCATCAAAATTATCACTTTCATAAAAACAAATTAAATACTAAAATTAAATAAATACTAAAATTAAAAAGTGGATTATCGGTTATTCCGTTTCATGAATGAAAACTTACTTGAATCGAAATTGAACAGCTAATATTTTTCGCGGTCTCAGGGTTGGCCCCATAGTAAAAGTTGTTCATAATGATGAGTACATACATACCCTTCAGTATTGTTGAACCTTTTTACACATTGTATACAGTGATTTTATATCTTTCAAAATGTTTAAATGCGCTAGCAAGATATCGGCGCGCAGCATTCTAAGCCTTAATTAAAGCGGGCCGCACGTACCCCGCCTACGGGCCGTGGGCTGAACTGACCTGAGCACCTCTGCTTTATACAATAACAAACGTGCTGAACAATGGTAGGTATCTATTGTGGTATTTCAAGAGCGCAACGCTGTTGTCCTGAAATACTGATACCTGTGCGTTAAGTGATAGAGTGAAGTGAAACACCTGTTTTGTATAATACGCGTGCCTTTCATCTAAATTTTATCATTTGCTACGCACGCACGTCCGGTACACGTGATTCGATGTAGGACATGAATATGACAAATGTTTTACTATTATGAAAAATTTGATACGACATAGGTCTCTATGGAATATTCTTTAATTTGAATACAATATGGTAGATGACTGATGTTTATATAGTTGAAACCAACAGCTGTGATGAAGAAGTTAAGTAAATATAGTATGTTTATTGAAAAAATAATTTAAATCTGTTATTAATGTTATGATATATAAGCGTTTAAAGTTTTTGTTAGAGACAACTCTGTCCCTTTCCCACAAAATAAAAATTCACGTCACGCCTTATACTTGTCAGAATATAATTTATATGGCGTACAGAGAAGTGACGTCACGATTTGCTGTTTCGCCTCTCTGTCTAGCATGATATGAAAACGCTTATAAGTTGCTTATTTTTGATCAGATTTTCATTTTCTTTTCATTAATCAGCTATATTTATGGGCCACATTTTAATAGGACAATAAAAAAAACCAGTCATCTAGCCTATTGTAGGTATTGTAGTACCTACATATGTTCTGGTTGTGTAATCTACCTCAATACCCAACTTTATCCAATTCGGCCGTAGTTTATTCTTCAGGTTGAATGGGAACCAAATATACAAACACAACCTAAACATGTAAGTAGTTACAGTGTCAAAATTACGTCAGTTTATATTTGCCCATAATAATATACGCTTTAAAAAAAAGGCTTCAATTTTGACTACCTCGATGACATCTTCATATTTTCCAGTTATTTTGATTTGTTCCAGTAAACTACTGAACCGATAACGATAATCAACGGCTTTTTAAGTTATGCCATTAATGTAATCACATTAATAATATTCTCCAATACGTCAAAAATAATTATTTCAAACTATTTTGATAAAACCATGTTCATAATAACCTTTATTATTCATACCAATTTCATAATAAGAATGTATAACCTTTATTATTCATATTCATATTTGTTTATTTCCAACCAAGTATATACATTAGCAGCCTTACCTAAAATAATCTCGATTCTCTTAGTCACTGCTTAAACTTCTCTGTCCTTTTCTAGCACGTGCAACTTCACGTCAGAGAGAAGATGGCAGAGCATCTTAAGCAGTGACTAACGGATGAAAAGTTTTTTAAGTAAGGCCGTTCGTCTTAAACTACATATACAAGCTGTACTTTAGAATTTAGTTGCCCTTTTCGGGCATTGCAAATAGATCCGAAAGCGCTAAGTTTAAAAATGAAGTTATGAACGAAAACATTAAAATAATTAAAATTACAAAAATTAAAATTACAAAAAGAATACCATAAACACGAGAGATCGTCTTATTTTTTATTGAGAGCTTCAAAACATTCTTCTATAGAGTAAAAACATTTTTCAGAAAGAAATTGTTTTAATTTTAAGGTAAATGAAGTAAGTTTTGTTTCATTTCTAAGACTGACTGGCAGTTTATTGTATATTTTGATTGCCATTTAGTGTGGACTTTCATTAAGCATTTTTATTCTCGAGTATGGTAGATTAAGGGTGTTTCTGTGGCGGGTATTTACATTATGGGTATTGTTTGTCTTTGTAAAGGAGTTGCTATTTTTAAATACAAATGTACATAATTCTTGAATGTAAATAGAAAGTAATGTTAATATTTTATGTTTTACTAAAAACGGTCGACAACTGTTTGTATTATTTATTTGGGCTATTATAGGTATGTGTATACTATAGGTATGCTGTAGTGTATAATTACAAAAAATATACGTGTACGAAACTACGGATTTCCGGATTTATTTTTATTTGCACTGTAGACACATGTAGGTAACTACTTGGAAGACCAGCCACATACTGCCGCCTGCCTTCTGATCAGGGACCCGGGTTCGATTCCCAGAGCATACTCGACACGAGGAAGAGTAATGGGTAAAGTAGCACTATAAGTGTCAAGAGTTTAATTAGTTAAATACCACCAAAAAAAACTGAAACACCAAAAGGTCACCGGATGTGATCGAAACTATAATCGGAGTATCCGATTTAATTAACCGTGAGTATTCCCGTATAAATAAAACAAAAATGTTTCAAAACCATGTCAGTTTTCATAATATAATTGTTAAATATCATTTATATCTAGGTACAAATGGTCTAAGTATGTATTCAAGTTGACTAAGCGCCGCTGGCTTATCTGTCTTGACTCTACGTGTTATTTTTGCTTTAAGTAAGTAAATACTTTGGATGGTTAAACGTGTGACATGCGTCTCCGGTGCGCTTGAAAAACTTCTTCCTCAAATCATTCGCCACGGCTCGAATTAATTAATACGTACCTACTTGCTATACTTAGATTTAAAATGTGTAATGTATTAAGATGGCAGATAGTTGATGACGGCAAGATTGTGTTAAAAGACGATTAAAAAAACCTATGTCAGTGCGATTTAAAAAAAAATGGATTGCGATTGATTGCTTTGTTACGACTCATTTGTCAAATGTACGACTGTAAGTAATAGGTAGCGTGCTTCCCGCTAAGGACCTAAACACCAAATTTTATGCCATTTCACGTGCGTTGTTGTTGAATCTATAGTTTGAAAAGTCTTTGCAAGCCTATAAAGAATAAAAAAATAAATCCCGTATCCATTGATTTACGACAAGTGGTGACAGGGTTAGTTTAAAAAATGGCCCAGACTTTGATAGGTCATTTTTATGCGTAAAAAGTTTGCGTTTGACCGCTTCCTAACTGATGTTAAGCAACGATACGGCTTAAGGCCCGCTTGTACCGAGGTACGTCCAGGCGGGTACGCGATAAACACTAAACGGTAGGCACGAGCGAGAGAGAGAAAGCGCGAGCGATTGAATTGCTAAATTTAGTAGGTTATTCTTTGTTTTGAAAAATATAACAAAGAAATACTGTAATCTTAAAAATCAAATAACTAAATAATACTATATTCTATCTATTAGTATACATTTTACGTAGTTTCATAATGTTTTTTTTTAGTTCTAGCTAATCGAAATGCCGATTTATTGTTTACTTTGAATTATTTTTCTATCGGGTCAAATATTCATAATCACGTTTTCTAAAAACAAAGAGCTAAAATACATGATCAATTTTAATAATTTGTTTTTTGGTTCATACCGGACATTTAGGATTTTTCCCACATTTAAAAAAAGTTCAAAATAGCTACAAGGCCGCCTTAAGATAGAGCACGCTTACATAGAAGAAATCTGTTTACTCTGGAAAACATCTATATACAAACATATTGTACCTCACGGAAATCACAGACTCTAACAGTGAGATCCACATCCACAATGTGCGATTGAAAAAAAAAACAAAGCTAAAGTTGGTACATACTACATACATGGGGGAAATCCACCAGGTACCTATACGGGTGGCATTTTGCCAGTTATTCAACCACCAAGCAGTAGTGTGCAAGCATTACTGTGTGTATTCCGGTTTGAAAGGCAATGTTAGCAGAGAAATTACTGGGTATGAAGAGATTTAACATCTAATATCTCAAGGTGACGAGCGCAGTGCAGTGCGGCGCAGGATTGTGTCCGCAAGTTCACAATTCTAGCACTGCTACTAACTGTTAGTGGCAGGAGTGACTTTTTCCACCAGGCGAACATCTTGCTCGTCTCGTCACATGATGAGGTATATAAAAAAAAACGCGTCGCGTTTGTCTGGTCTGTCTTTGTTCTAGTTTGCCATCAATATGCCTGATAAAAATTTCACATCGACATTGCACTGAAACAATTTTCCAATAAAATAGTAATAGGTTATTCCAATAATTCCAATTTAATATTAATTATGTGCTATTCAGCAAATAACTTTGTAGAGCTTCTACGAAATACGAATAATTAGGGTAACCATTACCATAGATTAAGTATACTAAGTATACTACTTACTTAGTATACTATACTAAGTATACTATACTAAGTATACTATACTAAGTATACTATACTAAGTATACTATACTAAGTATACTATACTAAGTATACTATACTAAGTATACTATACTAAGTATACTATACTAAGTATACTATACTAAGTATACTATACTAAGTATACTACTTACTTAGTATATTATACTAAGTATACTTAATCTATGCCATTACCTACTATTGTTGGCACCCAGGCATTGGCAATTGGAGTTTAAAAAGCAAATAGTAACTGTTCCAAACATTTAAAATCGTAACGAAAATATATAAATGATGGCTACTTTCAGTCATGACAGAACTGGCAAGCCAATTTAGTATCTAGTACTAAACTCTCTCTAGTACTCTATTGTATCCAGACCGATGAAAGTCTAGAGACAATCCAAATGCTCAAACCCAGTACCAGTCGGCAGCGTACCCAGCATGCTGGCGGCATTGCCACGCTGGATGGCAATTAATTGGTTAATGTTTATATGACACTTGTCACTTAGTAACTATGATCCGGTTCTATTCACTTGCACTTTTTCTTACTAATACTAATCACTAATTAGTACGTTTACAAGAAATGTATTAGTACGAAGCATTAGCTACGAAGCTGCGTGTAATCCAATCATAAGTATTCATCATCATCAGCCCGGAGACGTCCACTGCTGAACGAAGGCCTCCCTCTTAGACCGCCACACTGGTACGATAACCAGCCATTTGCATCCACCGGTTGCCCGCGACTTTTACAATGTCGTCGGGCCTTCCTACGCTGCGTCTTCCGGTTCGCGGTCGCCACTCAAGAACCTTTTATCATAAGTATTAATCTTATTCTATTCCCAATATAAACGTTCAAGTTATTAATTCGATACATAATGATGATCTTACATGAGTGTCGTAAGTCAATTTAGATCAAATGTAACAATCTCCTTTAACGAATACCACATTCTAATACTAATGGTATTCCTTATTTTCTATTCCTAACGCATACCTTTAAAAAAACTAATCAAAAACAAATTTATAGGTATTAGCAGTCAGTAAAAATAACTTTTTATTATATTGTTTTTAAAAACTAGGTATTAGGTAGGTAGTATTTAATATGTATTTGTTGAACTTAATATTCGCAAGTAGGAAAGATTTATTTGGATTATTATTGACTTATATGAAAAACAGACGTCTTTTTATTTGTACGGAATTACTCTACTCACAAGAACGACACCGCCATAATGTTACGCAAGTGTTAATGCTGGCCATAGACTTGTTCTCGTCATACTACCACGCTGCGCTAGCCCGGTGCGTATTGGCGAATTAACTCGTTGAATTTCTTCTTTGGACGTAAAATAGGTATCATCAAGTTATTTCAAAAGCCAGTGCCATATTTTTTTTTATTCGTATATATATAATAAAAAAGGGCCCATTGTTACGGACCCGAACCCGTTCACGTATGCGTTTTCGCGCAACTGAGCGCCACGGTGCACAATGGCCATTCAATCCTGAACACAGTTATGTACTCTATACGTACGTGGCTATACTTAGTATTTTGACTAGATGACTAATGTACTCATCCTAACATAGCCCACGAGATAACATACTCAGAGTAATTTTATTTATACGTAACGGAGGTTTCCAGGTTGTATCATTCATTTAGTCATTTATTTAACGATATTAATTATAATACCATTATAATTTGTAATGACAAAAACGTATCTCTGGTGAATTCTATGAAACGTTTTATTCCATCATTTACAGTACAGTTGGTATACTCAATTCCACACATTGTGCAATTTCAATTAAATACTTGCTGATCCCCGACATATCCGGAAAAATCTAGTGAAATGATTATATAAACAATGCGTCTTATGGAAATTGTATGTTTTAAAACGTGTGGAAAGTTGGGTTTTAATAACAGAAGGATAAAAGTGACTGACTATTTTACAGTTTTCTAACTGCGGTTTGCGGTTTTTGGTTTTTATTATTTTTTCGGGAGAAACGGAAAATGTAGGTACTAGGTCGCGTCATGTAAAAAGAACGCTGGTTAAGCTGCGCAGTAGGCGATATGGCGATATCTAATATATACAGCTGTTTTTTTCGTGTTTTTAGGGTTGTCCCCAAGTAAAAGTTGTTCATAATGATGAGGACGTACATACCCCTCAGTAGTGTTGAACTTTTTTGTTACACGTTGTATATGTACCTAGTACATACAAAATAAAATGTCCAATTATATTTAATGTCCAATGCCATAATATCGATCTAGGTCAACACATCAAATGTTATGGAAGGACGACCTGACCGTTTCCCGCAATCATTTGCTATTAGGCTCCAATCGGCACCGCTATTTAAATTCTTTTAGAAATTATTATATAGTGTGATTGTGCCACATTGTGTACCGTTAGCTTAGAGGAAATAGAAATATCGTTTATTTCTGGTGCTTGAAATGAGGTAAATACAACTAATTAGCTAAGGGGCTAGGCGAATTATTTTTCTGATAATGATGAATGCGCGTTGATGTCTAATGGCAACGATTTAACAAAACAAACGCTTCAAAAAAAACACAACCGGCATCAATTTCAACTACCAGGATGTCTTCCATATTTTCAAGTTATTCTGATTTATTCCAGTAATTTTAATTTAAAAACCAAATCACTGAACTGATTTCGATAAAATGTATATAGGACCTCTGAACTATGTCCTACCAAACAATAAAAGAATCATCAAAAACGGTACATAATTGAGGGAGTAATCGCGTATCATACATAAAAAAAAACAGTCAATTTGAGAACCTCCTTTTTGAAGTCGGTTAAAATGGGAAAGAGAGAACTCTTCACACACAAAAATTATAAACATTGAGCAACACTCAACTTAGTGCAATAACTGGCGGACTTATCATTTTATCAAGCCTAAAGTAGCGTCAAATAAAAATATGGTATAGGACCCCAACCACCTGCAGCAGCTGGTCCAGAGGATGGCCATTGCCATTCAACGTGGGAACGCGGTGAGTGTGATGGGCACCTGTGCACCGAGAACGGGCTGGGGCGGGTTATTTGATTAGTTATTAGGTTATTTAAGGGTTTTGTACTTGGAGGATCTAGTTGTTGTTTTTTTTAATGACTGATGCTGTTGGCCTCAGATGGCCTCTACAGCGTCACCGGACTTTAGGCAAGCGCAAACGGCGCTCGGCCTAGGTTTAGGTTAACGGCGACTAGGGCTCAAGGGCACCTCAGACGGTACGAACCTCGGCTTGGCCGTCGCCGGGAGTGGGGTCAGACTTGCCCTGGCACCCCAGAAGGGGTATGCCCTGGGGCCCTAGTAGGTTGATCTGGTTGACTATTTGGAGATAATCTAACCGATCTTCTGACAGATCTGGGGAGTCCTCGAGCTCGCCGGCGAGGTCGGTGCGTGTTTGTGTGCATCTGGTAACCGGCGCCTATACCAAAAACGGAATACTTCCTGTTGCTAGGAGTGGTCGGATCGGGCGAGCCCAGCGCCGCCGAGGTGATGACGGCTATGGGGTCGTCCGGGTCGCCCAAGACGTGTCTGGGGCGTCTACGGAAGGGGGGTGGCTCTGTCGTGTCTGTCGTATAGTTCGAGGCTTGGACTATGAGTGGATTGGGATGGTGAGGGGCCGCATCGAAATAGCGGCGTGAAGCGTACTTAATGTACTGACGGATGAGGAGGATCTAGCTCTTTAGTTTTGTATATATAGACAAAATTGACGTTTGTATTATTTTTAATTGACTAACTTATTGATCATTTGTGACTTATTATCATAGACAATAAACAAGATTTTATATGGCTTTTGTTTAATTATATATTGAATTTAATAATTTTATACACATATATTAAAATGTCACATCAAAAATTTTACGAAACATAAAAATATTTTTGTATGAAGTGATTTCACCCTTATGGTATTTCTATGTTTTTAAAGCTTAAACAGAGACTGCTCGTAAGCAAGTCTTTGCACCATATACGAGCCGGATCAGGAGTCCCCGGTTGTTTATCTCAACCTATTTCGCCGTCAGACTCTTAGCCTCAAAGCCCCAGCAGCCCATAGTCTCAACCGCGATGGGAACGGGAACAATGGTAATATTTTTAAGTTTAGTTGAATTTTTGATTTGACATTTTATACACATGGTATAAGATAGTTTTTATATATTTATTTGTTTTGCACGATTTCTTTTAATTTATTTTCTGTACGAAAACAAAAGTAAAGTGTCACGGGTGATTTGCGTGCGGTGTTAAGGTGTTATTTATTTAACTTTGGTACAACAATAATTAGCAAACCAATCTTATAAAACTATACAGATTTACTAATACAGAATACGTTATAAATTTGCTAACCCAAACATTGTACACAGCATTACTAAAAGAAAAACTTTGATAAGATTATACGTCAAACCAGTAGCATAAACTTTGATTACTTAACCGCTGCCTAAATATTAAAAAGATTCATCGATGTTGAAAAGTATTTTTTTAAGTTATATAAATTAAGATGAAAAATATCGATTTCATCACAAACATCCAATATATCACAATAAGACACAACAAAGATAAGACAATAAGATTCACACATACAATGAAGGGGATTGTTACGCCCTATGTTGTTTTTTGTGTAGGGTTGCATGAGGGTGCACAGATGAGAAGATGGGCGCAGGCACAGCAGCGTCGTCGCCGGCGGGGTGCGCTCGCGCTTCCATATAGTGGCCCCCGCGCCTCGCGGCCTTCAGTCCAACCAGAGCTCTGCGAACGCCAACACGCTTTCGCGACGCCCACTCACTCTACGAACCGCAGTGCCACACCACGCGAGTGATCGCCTGTGAACGAGTTGCGCGCCCTTTCTCTCACGCACTGTGATCGTGCTTCGTACGTGAATGCAAAACCGGACTACTCTCTTGACACGAGAACTCACCGAGGAATCTGCAGTTTGGAACTTCGAATCTTTTCAACAGGTGAGTCCAGTATTTTTAAGTTTTATTTTTAAAAAAACGGGCACAGCGAGTGTTACTGCATTTGCGAGTTTGCATCGGACTGGATGTTTCGCTGTTACTTTCCAAAGGCCGAACCTCCTTGAGCGCTGCGAGTGGCGACGGCGACGGCTGGAGGCGCAGACGCAGGCGGCGCGGCGGGTGGTGGTCCGCTCGCAAATTATGCGTTGGCGTACACACTCCGCACCCAGTTCGGTTACCGTTTACCCGATTCCACCCACGTTCTCAAATAAACTCTCACGACGGTGCATCTCCTTCCTAGACTCACTTATTTATTTTAGGCTTTACGTTGATTTCACAGCGAAAAGTGGCGCTCGATTCGACGCGTATGTTTGGTTCTTTTGTACGCGCATTATCCGCTCGCAACATGTATGAAACACAAAAACCTATTTTAATAACACCTACAACTACACATACCCGCCTTGGTATTCCGTGAACCACCGAGTTTATAATTTCTACCGTACTTATACATTTAAAAACAGCTTATATTTTACATTAAAATAGGTTGATAAAAAAATTACGAATGTTTTGCGCAAATCTTTACCTGCGATTATTAAAATATGCTAATCGTAATGTTTAATGCCAACGGTCAGTTTCTTTCCTTTTTCAACATTTAGTGTAGATATACTCATAGGTACCTGCGTATGTAGTTATAAAAATATTAATTATAATGATGTACAATTGCTCACGTAGATTGCGACTATTGTTTATTTAAACACGTTGTGTTTATTCAATGAATAGTGACAACAGACTGGTACGATACAGAGTAAGAAGGTAACACTGTTCCAAGACGTGTCTTGTTAATGTTTGATGTCTTCTTGTCACTAATATCCAGCCAAACATGGTCGTTATTGACCTGACCTCATATTCAATCGGTGATAATTAGAAATAATTATGTAATTAGCTATATAATTGTATCTTACATGCAAACAGTATTTTTATTATAATACCTAATTTATTGAAAAAAAAATTACATACAGTATTATTTATGGAAGCGCTCTTTAGGCCCATAATTAAAATAACCAAATGTTTAGATTGGGGAGTGGAAATGACCATTCAAATACGGTAACTGAAGGTAACCGTGGCTCAGTGGCTAAAGAAATGGAAGCGGATCGTAGCGCTGCGCAGGTTCGAATCCGTTCCCGTGAATTAAATTATTTTATTTTATGATTGGACTAATTTAAAAAAACATAATTTATGCAGTGCATAATGTAGAAATTCAGATTCAAGTTCGAGTTCCAGTGATAACGTAGTAAAAAACTTAGCAAGAGGGTAGTTCGTTATGATTGCCCTTCATGTTTTCGAACTCTTTCGACAACCACCCGCAGTCTTCAGTCTTCCCGTGAACATAATGCATGCAACTGCGCCGAAATATGGTTCATTTCACAACATAATCACGGTAAACATCCCGAAAATAATCACAAAACTATGCTAATCGTAATGAACAATTCATGATAGTTTAAACCAGTGTTTTATATAAAATTGAGTCTAATTAAAATATGTACAAACCCTAAAATATAAAATAAATAATAAACAAAGCCTAAACATAATAGTACATTATTATACAAGTGTGCTATGTTGGTCATTACACTAGAAGCGATATAAAGAATGCGAGCCCAGGCGAGCGCGATAAGGAAGCCGAGAGTGTAATGACTAATTAGTACACGCGTTTAATACGATTGTTTTCATCACACTTGCGAGGAAAAACAACAAAATCTTTTTCATAATAATTAAATCACCAACACAGCGAAAACGTCAACAAATATTTGCGAAAACAGCGCCCAAACCAACGATGCGCACGCAGGTGACATTTACTTCAGCCGCATAAAAACTATTTGTTGGTATTACAAAAAAACTAAGTATTAACCGGCTATATTAAGAATGCTTCGTACATACATCTAACTTACAGTCAGGTACAAACTAAACTTTACCGGGTTATACCTAGTATTATAGCACTAGTGTTGTAATGTAAAGTAAAAAGCACGCGTGTGCTTGTATTATGAGCCTAAAACCAATGTGATAAGATCCACTTTACGAGCAAGTGTGATGAAAAATAATAGCCCCCCGTGTTTTATATCAAATGTAGGTTTCCACATGTTTTGCTTTACTTGGTACGTCATTACGATAACAGCGGGTATTTGCTTATTGAGAGAATAAGACTTAAGGTTAAAAATTAAGCTGAAAATAAAACAATTCTCGATGTATAACAAAATACAGCTGTTGTACCTAAACCGAACAACAAAATCACGCAGTCTCGGTATTGGAACAGAATAAATAACTACGTAGTATTGGACAATAAAATTAAATGCTATGATTTCACAAACTAAATAAAATCTATAGATCCTTAATACCAGATATATTTCGCGTTTTCAATGAAGAAATAATATTTACTGCTACTGGATTATGTTAATAATATATATTATATGTGTAGGTAAGTATTTATTAAGTTACTGGGTACGCTGCCAACTGGTAGTGGGCTTGAATATGTTTTTTTGTAACTATATGGTGTATGTTTTGTTTTATTTAATAAAAAATAAATGCACTTGTCTGAAAAATAATTAAAGTATTAGGTATAGGTACTTAGGTATGTCGGTACATGTTGTTTAAACACAGCTATATTCTTTTTTGGAATTAGAACTTAGTAAAGTCTAATTCACCTGGTGAGCGACTTTGTGGTAGCACATCAAGTTGATTAGACTGTTGTGTTTTTTTATTAGCCTTTTCGTGAGGTGCATCCATTTTTGGGTAGTACCTAATAATTACGAATGTGGAACCGAAATCGTTGCATATGAATGTATAAGTAACATATATTTATCTTTAGGTATATTACGTTAGTATATTTTAAGTTGATTCAAACGTAAATTTCAGGCAATAAAAAGGCTTTATTAACTACAACAAACTATAAACGTAAATGCATTTAAAATTGCCATTGACATGTCCTAGTGTCATAAGTAATCACCTTTAAAAAAACATAGATTTAAAAAAAAAACGATTTCGTGTCTCTGGTTAAATATTACAAAAAAAAAGTAATAAGTACTTCATTTGATTAAAAATACAATAAAGCAACCACTCAAAACAACAAACTCCGATGATTAAAAGTAAATGGGGCTCAAATGCTATGTGTATTTTTCGGTTTCTATAAACCTACTTGTGTACAGCGACAATGATAAGATGAATGGACGGGAAATAAGCGCACGGATTTTAATAAATGTTGAGCGCCGGCTCTCCACTCGCGTCAGTCATACTCTGCCTTTGCGACATGCAATCCGTACGATACGACAATACAAACTTCTATACATGTACATGTATTCTCTTTTTGTCATGCAGTTAGATTCGCTATCTCTATTTTCCGGCAAATGTAATATGCATACTTTTAGCTAGGTATGCTTGATTGTGTTGTCTTATTAATTTTTATCGATTTGCAAGCGCTGGGCCCGTCCATTCCATTATCACCGTCGCTGCTTGTACACATATATATTTAGAAACGAACAAGATTAGCCTTTGATCGTGAATTTTGTAAACTTAACCCAACATCCTTGTATAGGATTATTTCGTTTCGCGTTTCGGCGAACGATTATTATTCTTTGTAACCTTTTTTCGGCGAAACGTATTGTCAGTAACAGGTAATGGTATCGGCTAATGACTTTTTTTGTACTTTCTGTGTAAATGTGTACAGTACGGTAATCTGTGTTGGTAAATCTTTTTTAATTGAGACAGAAACTTAACCATGATTTCGTGCGCAAAAGCTATCTTGCTAATGTTTTGCTTCCTCATTCCACGCAACGATTAATATCGTAATATTTTTAATTAACTATTGTATACAGTTAAAATAATTCTTAATAGTTATTTAAGTTACGTCCGGTTATCTCGCATCAATGTCAATAACATGTTAAACCCACTGTTTAATAAATTGCTTTCAAGGTAAACAGACCGTTTATAATTTGGTTTAAATTTCCACAGAGGAGCCTTTTGTCTTTGATTTTGAAAGTTTTCCATGCCATCGCTGTCAGAATTATCGTCGTCAAATTAATATATTTTTACAAAATGTAGGTAATTAAACATATTGCATTATTTTACTTGCTATAATAGATGAAGTACCGCCTTGTACTGCAGATGATAACATAGTTTTTTTATGCCACTTTTACTACGAATCAATTATTATTATAAACTAGATGATAACCACTACTTCGTACGCGTAGAGCTCGGCCTTTGGCCTCGCTGCTATCAAAATGTCATCCAAATCGGTCCAGCCGTTTAAACCTTCCCTGGACTACGACAAACATTTCAAAACCAAGATCGGCTAAATCGGCCCCGCCGTTCTCGAGTTTTAGCGAGACAAACGAACATCAATTGATTGTTATACACGTATACTAGAGGTCGCCCGCGACTTGGTCCGCGTACGGAAGAAATTCACCACTTTTTTACTACTGGAGTGTTTTTCAGATTGAAGCAATGTTAGTGATGAATTAGAATTAGAATCTCTTATAGACATATTCAAACATAGGTATATATTAAAATTATATACAGTCACTGCTTGAACCCGCGCCTAATCATTAGTATCACTTAAAATGTCTCGTCATTTCACAAAAAATATTTACTGTAAAGGGGCAATTATCGCATAATACAAAAAAAATGGTAGGTATATAATTTAGGTCTGTAATGAGTTGTTGTCATTTTGTAAGTACTCTTTATTTGCGTTCTATCTAGCAGAAGTACCTACTTGTTGTACAAAAATCGTCTCATTTGAACTGGTAGCCTTTTTGCTATACAAAGTCTATAGCCAATTGGCTGTAGGCAGTGAACGGAAAATTTCCGTAATTTGCTGTAGGTTCGTTTCTGCCCAGATTTTCTATCCTTTATTTCGTTGATTGAGTAATTATCCATATTATTTCTGTATTTCAATAATGTTGAAACTGACGTCATTAATTTTAATTTGGCCCGCTACCAAAATTCACCAAAAAAAAACACAAAAATCTTTCCATACAACATTCCACCCCCTTTCGCCTTTTCCCTCAATTTTCATGACTAAAAGTCCAAAAACAAAGAACCTAACCTAACCTAACCCAACCCTTAAGAGTTAAATTTTCAAAAATCCTTTCTTAGTATACCCCTATGCATCGAGATGAATACACTCTCCAAATTTAAGGCTGTGCGTTGTCAGTCATGCAGTCACTCAGGACAGAGCCTTTTATTATATTAGATAGATTAATAAATTAATAATCAAACAGGTAGCTTGACGAATCGAAATATTGATAATTACTCAATCAACTTCAATTTAGCTATTTAGGTACATCCAAAATGATTTAAATCTTTATCTCTACCATCAACATCTGAAGTACCTAATTAGGGACATTAAACCGTGCCTCAGTTGTTTTGCTCGCACATTTGCATAAAGTTTTTAACCGACTTCAAAAAAGAAGGAGGTTCTCAAATCAACTGTTTTTTTTGCCACCGACTCCAAAAATACCTGATTATAAATTGTGAATATTATGAGTAACGGTATATTACGAGTTATGTTAGCCTCATCACTACCTTTGATCCTTCGAATAGCCTATTACGTTTATAAATCAAGTTAATAAGATCTACCGAATTGTAAATGTAAACTTATACACTTTTAGAGCACTAGTTAGTGTTAGTTTATTTCATGTTATGTTCTATAAAATAAAATGTTAATGTTAATCTGTGGTCAACGTTGCTGGTGCACCAGCTACCTAGCTTATTATTAATACTACTTTAACATTACATTTTGCTGTGTATCTTAAATAAAAAGTACCTATCAATCATTTCGTTGATTGTCTTATAATGCTCTTTGCTTTGAAGTAATTAAAATATTATGTATCTACTTTTTAGTATAAGTTTGTTTATAATATAGATACAAGACTATACGTCTTTAAATTTGGATATTTTTTTTCAAAAAAAATACTTTATTGTAGATTAAGTCGGTGACTTGTATAAAATTTGAAAGTATGTGATCAAGAAACACTAATGTCCTTAAGGAAAAATGCTGAGACTGCATACAACGTAGATTTTTTTACTAGCTTTTACAAGAAAACAATTTTACACCTGCGTCATTGCGTAAATTATCGAAATCGGAATGCACATTTCATTTTATGACTAGCAAACAGGCAGACAATGACATTTTCCTCCTTTTCGATAACAAGTGCTACAACCTTGGTGGCTTACAAAAAAAAGTTTTTTATAATAATTAATATATAAGTATTTTATCAGCTATCTGGTTTCTATATTACAAGCTTTGCTTAGTTTTTATAGATGGCGCTATGTTAAAAATGTCCACCGGTACCCTATATATATTTATTGGTTTTTTTTTGGATTCATCTCAATCTAATCTAATCACTATAAAAAAAAACTGTTTATTTAGAACATAATTTTTGTTGAAACTAATATTCTATCTCGCAATATTCAGGCTGAAAACATCCCCACTGTAACCTTCTTATAAGCAGTAGAATTAAACGAGCAGGGAAACCCAAATCATACACTAAAACGCCGATACGTAACACTGTCCTTTATGTATACACAGAAGGAATACAGGTCTATGTTATTATTATATACCTGTGTTTCGTAAGTGGGGTGACGGACGACGAGGACGCGTTTGCGTTCCGTGTAAGATTTCGAAACCGAACCAACAAGAAACAGAACTGTATTTTACGCTCCGGATTCACCTACTGCGATATCTTACTTTGACGAATTAACATTCATTAATAACGATTTTAATCGTCGGAATTCGAGTTTTTTTAGGTCGACCAGATTTAACTTAATGTTCCGTTTAATAACGCTTGCTGCATGGTAAGTATATGAAACATTAATTAAGCGGTTTACGAGTAAGCACTGCGGTCTGCGGCTATCGTCAGTTGGTCAGATGAAAACAGTTTTAAATAATACGTCGTTATTTCGTACTAACTGGATATATCTAGTATGGTCTAGCGCCAGGCGGTTCTCGGTGGCATGAAGAAACATGGAAGGCAACAGCCATGTTGCATAACTAAACTGGGGTCTTTATACTAAGGCTACTTACACATACATACATATTTTATACAACTAATACATATTATTGTATTTATCTCAAAACGTCCACCTTTTGTTATAAATGTAGCATAGCGTTTTTCTTATTTTTAATTTGGCGTTCATCGTCGCTTATTGTTATTATTTATTTGGTTAGAATATTTAGAACGTAAAACACGAATACCTTGAAAGGAATTCAAACGATTCGAAAATTATAGTTGCTGGACTGGACTAGAAATAGAATTCAAATCGATAACGAAAGCAAGTTACAGACTTGGTAGTGATTAAAATACAGAGCAACAATGAAAAAACCGTTTCGACGTCCTTGAATCGATTTCACTATATCTTATATCTACTTACAGCTACAAATACTTATAATAATGTAAACGGCTTTTCATCATCATCGTCAGCCCACCTCTGCTGCTGATGCTCTGTTGTTGGTTAAGCATGGTCAAAATTGGAAATAGGCCTCTCCTAATGCACACCACTCAATCGCCACTAGCCAAATTATCTTATTATTCATTTGACATGCTTTGATTTTTAAACACTACAATAGGCTATTTGACCATATTGAAAATATGCTACAAATTTATATAATCCTAATAAATTGCAGCGTAAAAAAGCTTATCTATTTATTTTTAGACTAAAATAAGTATATTAAAAAAAAAACTAAAAAAAATGTATTTATTTTGAAGTTTGGTCACGTGATGCGTAACACTGTGATTGGTGGCAACTTTTGTGACGTCACACCGAAGTAAACAGCGATATCTAACGTGCATTTTCATCACGATTACAGTGAAATTGAGTGAAATAAAGCTATTTTCAAGTGAGTTACCAAAGATATTTCTTACATAAACCCCCTTCTTTACTAGATTTATGCCTTGATCGCTTTCTTTCGCTTGTTGTTTACTTTGGTGTGACGTCAGATATGTCACGTGATCCAAATCGCGTTATGGCGCGTTTTTTTCTCATTCAAACTTTCACATCGATTTTTACCGAAAAGATCTCAAGGAAATATTGATGTGGTGTGCATTAAATATAGTAAGAAATTATTTAAAACAATTTCCCAATAGTAGTCAAATACCCTATTGATGATATAAAAAAGTAAGTAAGTTCGTATAGGCTGAGTGGCCAGCCCTAGTGTCAGAGTTAATGTGCCGCCCGAAGGCCTCTGACATGGCTGACGGTTGTTGTCATAGAAACTAGAACAAACAACCGGGACCAACAATTTAACGTGTCATCCGACCCACGGTAGCGCTCAGAAATAAATGCCACTCACGGTCACCCATCCGAAGACTGACCGGACCGTCCGTTGCTTAACATCGGTGATCGTTTAGAATCACCTAGACAAGCTACGCCACGAGCGCTACGATATAATATCAGATAATTTATATATCAATAATTTTAAGCACTCGACTATACAGGGCTATGCGAATTAGTTGTACTAACACAGACGAAATAATAATAGCTTAGTCAAAAGTCATTGTACTGATTATAGTCATAGATTACGTATGCTTGTATACTTAATCTATGACTAGGGTGCAAACCCTGAATTTGCGAACTACCATACATTTTGTCGAGGTAGGGCGAGTGACTTATACTATGAAACATACTCTTTTTTTTCGTGAATTTAGGGTTATCGCGGCAGAAAAAGTTGCTTACATAGTTTTAAGGGCGGATCACTATCCATTGTGCTTCGGACAATGAATCCCGATACCCGGAGCTGACCTCTTCCTGCTGAAGCAAGTGCAGGGATTCATGCTTAGTAATGTTACATATACATGTAATGTTACGTATACATGTAATGTTACATATACATGTAATGTTACATATACATGTAATGTTACATATACATGTAATGTTACATAAACATGTAATGTTACATAAACATGTAATGTTACATAAACATGTAATGTTACATAAACATGTAATGTTACATATACATGTAATGTTACATATACTTGCAATGTTACGTATACATGTAATGTTACATATACATGTAATGTTACATATATATGTAATTTACACTTTAATAGAAGCATTGTGTGACCCATGTGTGATCACATTAATTTGATTTTGTTTTGATTAATAACGACTAAATTGCGTGCAAGAAATATTTATCCATACAGCTGTAACTTTGGATGTAGAAAAACATTTTGTTACCGCAACATTTTGTTTGGTTGTAATCTATAATCTATATAGATCTATATATAAATATATATATATAAAAGGCTCTGTCCTGACTGATTGACTGACTGGCTGACAGACAACGCACAGCCCAACCGCTGGTCGTACAGACTTGAAATTTGAGTGTATTCGTCTCAATGCGTAGGGGTGTACTAAGAAAGCATTTTTCGAAATTCAACCCCTAAGGGAGGAGGGGGGGGGGGGACTGGGGGAAGGACTTATAATAATAAAAATATAATAAAAACTCTAGTTAATCGAAAAGCAGCCTTACAAAAACTCTTTTTAAAAGAAAAAGCTAATAGACTACAATTTCTTCGTAGGTAACGATAACATGCCAATTTTTTGTGCCTGACCATTAAGTAAAAAGTGTTGATAGGAAACATGCTTCGCACTCAATACAATACAGGCATGACTAGCAACATTCCCGCATAGGAGAATGGGCGATTTTCCGACTTGCAAAATAAAAAAAACAAATCTCATTGTAGATGGCTCTGACTTTACGCAGACCAGATGTGGCTGTCATTGTCAAGTTTTTTATTTTATTTCATGTGCCACATATCAAAAATAGTATGCTGTTTTGACTGGCACGTTAAGTCTGCGCCATCTATCGAGTTGAAGGAAACTAAATTATTTTTTTAATCATGTTTGGAAAATCGCTCATTGAGAACGAATCAGATAGTTTTGGCGGCACGTCGCCGGCTCTTTTTCCCCAAACATGAAGCGATCAATTATTTTTCAGTTTTTTTGGTTATGAACACGCCTACGCTGTCTTGAACCGGTCGCAGGCGCGAAGGCGAGACAGGCAAAATAACAGGTTTGTGGAGTGCGTCGCCCGTACGCGGATTTGGCAATGTAGGCAAATGCATCGGGATACCGAGCAAGCTTATGCATTCTTCTCAAAACCCATTCGCTCGTACCTACTCACTTAGGTAGCTAACATTTATCTTTTATTACATGACTGCCCAAAAAAAGGAGTGCTATGTTTTTAGGGTTCTTACATGTATATTTATTATATCTATGCATTATGTTTTTAGGTTTCGTGTATGTACCTATCTATGCATGTAGATATGTGAGTTTCTTTGTTCCACCATAACTTCTAAATGCCTGAACTGATTTGGATGTATCGTTTTTTATCTTGGAGTGTGGAGTTTGTATGAAAGTCCTTTGTTTTTGTACTTTTAGTCACGAAAATTTGGATTCGGATAGTTCATATAAAATAAAATAAAAAACAGGGATCATTTAAAAGGGGAGAAAATGGGGGTGGAATATTGCATGGAAAGTTCATTGTTTTCATTGTTTTTGAAGTTATAGTGATGAAAATTGATATTTGGGTAGTTCATTCAAACGGGGGAAGTTGGGGGGAGGGGGAGTTGGTAGAGTCGGTCGAGTCGGTCGAGTAGGTCGAGTCGATCGAGTCGGTAGAGTCGGTCGAGTCGATAGAGTCGGAGAGTCGGTAGAGTCGGTAGACTTGAGTAGGCTAAAAAAAATTGCACGGGATGATTTAAAATGGTGAATTTTGGGCGCGGCCCGAATTTCTTCCGTACGCGGACGAAGTCGCGGGCGACCTCTAGTAACTAAAATAGGTTTAAAATACGCTTAGAGTTTTATGCATAACACGGTTGCCGTCTACAAACACAGAGTGTACTGTGTTTGTGAAAGAGATAAAAATCTTTATTCAAGTTCTTTCAATAGCTTGTAGGTATAATAGATATACGAGTATAATATGTAAGCGTAACAAATTATTCTCAATCGATTCTGACGTGACTAACGTTGCAAGTGCACTACACATGAAAAGTATTTTTCATGCATTTCAAACAATGATTTATTTATGAAAAGTTACTAATGGTGGTTAGATATTGGCACGTTCTGACTCACGTGTTATAAGTAGGGTTGCCAAATGTGTTGTTACTGTTATATTATTTTTCGCCCTATTATACTCTTTACTATTCAACAATAATAAAATATACCAAATACTGTTTACACATCACAACCAGAACATGCTAAGTGGCGGGACGACAGAAATACAACAACAATAAATTTAATCAAAAACGATCTATCAATTACTTTAGTTTTGATTTAACTTGTGGTGAGGCTTGTGAAGTATTCAAGAATTACATTAAAGTTTGCACAAAAATAAAATACTGTTTACTTTGGATAAAAAGTGTTCAGTTTCTTTTATCTTAACACATTTTATAATATGTTAAGATAATACATTTTATTTCTTATACAAAAAGTTGGCAGCCCTTTTTAGGTCAATTACGTTGAATGCGTTGTTTTTATTGGCATTATTATGAGGTGTCACTGAACATATTCAACATTAATTTTACTAATTGCCTCATGGTAGTGTTCACCACAAGCACAACTCACCTGTTAAGTGACTATGTGATCGAAGATTTGAACGGTTTTTTTAACCGACTTCAAAAATGGAAGGTTTCCGATTTGGTTGTTTTTATGGAACTCCGTCATTTATAAACCAATATAGTTTTTTTTTATTTGAAAAGATTTAGTTTCAGATTGGTTCCATAGCAATTTCAACTCAATCGGGTTAGTTATATTGATGTCCTGTGAGTTTTCAGAGGTGATCTCTTAATTGATTAAAGTCGATTTTTTGTATCAGCTTCTTTGGTTTTAAACTCACCTTGTCTAGCATAGAAACTGGCTACGGTACGTAGCGTGTATGGTAGGTAGTACTATTATTTGTTCTAGACGAGTAGGTACTAGAATGTTCCACCACCCTATGTTTTATCACGTTTTCTTTCACCGCCATCTCAACCTCATTTTTAGGATTTATACCCATGCTCTTCGGCGTGCGATCTGAACGCTCTAACCACTGAAGAGAGTAGTAAAAAGTAGGGCCTTCGCTTTTCTGTAGCTCTATAACCACCAAACCACCGATATATTAGACGTATAGTAGTATATCGATGCACCAAACCATAATTGCAACGAAAGTTTACGTTCTTATTGTCTTATAACATTACCTGGCTTAGCCCGCTAGCCGTTTCATAATTCTTATCTTCTAAAAATAAGATAATTCAAAAAAATGCAGTAACAGTATCTATCTATGATCTATGTCACGTGTATATGCCGGAAAAATACAATTAGTACCGGGGCGTGAGCTAGTCTGTTGGCCAAATACCATGCCTCTGATGTTTTTCAAATTCGAAGGCGCAATCAATTTTTCCTGAATACCAAAGATTACGAAGGATGCGCCATAAAATAACGCTTGAAAATGACCCCCGCGCCGTCATGTTTAAGAGTTGCACTGGAGTGCGAAAGAAGATAGCACTTTTATGAGAGCAAAAGGGATAGCGCGCGTCTCGCTTAATGAGCGCAGACAGGCGAGACAGTCCTTAGGGCCGTCTTCACGGGCCATTTTAGGGCGCGTTATGACATATATCCCTCCTTATATATATAATATCATTGCTGAATACTGAATCTACCCTGTTTGTTACAAATATTGCCCTGAATATTGTCTAATTCATATTCGAACAAATGTATGATGTTGATATGAAATGTAATGTGTTCATACTAGGTAACATGTTTCGAATCCATGTTTTGCACTGGTACTTTTGTATTTAACCTTTTAGTATAACATACTCTTTCAGATCAATCCTATAAGTTAATTATATACCAAAGTCAGTCATACAGTTTTCAGTCCATTACTCGTGTGGTAATTCATTTTATACAAATTACATTAGAAACTGTCTCAATTTTGGCCCCTAGCCAAAAGAAGAAAAGTGGAATAGGGTTCTTTCCCAAAACTAGAGTTTTTAAGTCTGTGTGATGAAACATTGAAGTTTTTATTAATTAAGCATTCGATTAAGCCTATTTTTTTTGATGACCTGAATTTATTTGGACTCAGTTTTGGTCGATTTCGGAACAACATCTATAAAATAATTAAGCCTATAATATTAATTGGGAGACCGTGACTTGAAATCGCGTATCAAATACCAGGCCCGTACCAATGAGCTCTTTGGAGTTTATGTACGGATTTTCATAGCATGGCTTTTCGGCGAAGCGAATCATCGTAAGGCAACCTGCATACGTTCAGAGAAGAAATTTAATCGCGTCTGTGAACCCACCAATCCGCAACTGGGCCGGCGTGATGGATATGGCCAATTTCACTTCGAGGGTAGGCCTGGCCTTTTAACAGGCTGATTATGCAAATGCCAGTATTCGATTACATGCCCAAGATAGAATATGTGACGAAACGTTTTTTTTTTGTCTTGAATACTCCATAGAAGCCACCACCACTTTTCTGGGGCATGCTTGAATTTAACGGTGGCTTGTTTGTTACATGATGATTTAATCATTTTAAACACTTACCTACGCTGTAACAGACAGACAATAAAAAAAAACTTAATTACGTAAAAAAAGTTGTTTTATTTATACGGGAATACTCACGTTTAATTAAATCGGATACTCCGACTATAGTTTCGATCACATACGGTGACCTTTTACGTAAAAATTTATATTTTTGAAAACAACTGCAGCTGCTGTATGGGCAGACGCTTACCATAAAAATAATGACTTGCTCATCTCAAACCAAAATCATTTCGACTTGCTGAAGTTCATAATTTCTGGGTAAAACCTTAAAGAGATCATTAATTTGTTATTGAATACACGAGGAAAAAATACAACAAATATTAAGTCTCATTACTGGGTCATCATACCTTTGTTAAAATTTGTTTTACCGCAAGAATTTCCTTTTTATTTGTTAAATATTAACAAACAACAGTGACTAATGCTTACCTATTTTATAGAATATACACATTACTTGTGTAGTTGATATCAACGCTAAGATCTCTTAAAAAAATATTTACAAGAATACAGAAAGTTTTGTTTATCAGTTCTTCGAGCGATATTGCCTGCCTGTTGCCACTTCAACTTGCAAATGTGTAGTTGTGTAGGCAGGCCACCCACTAGGTAGACCGATGACGTTGTAAAAGTCGCGGGCAACCGGTGGATGCACTTATAGCAGGTTGTCGTACAGTGTGGCGGTCTAAGGGGGAGGTCTTCGTTCAGCAGTGAACGTGTCCTGACGGTGATTACAGAAAGTTTATATTATATATTGAAATAAAGAGAAGACGAGATCCGACGAGAGGTGATTGGTGAGCGCTGATCGCAGTGGGCCGTCTACTAAACGAAAAAAGAAATAGAAAATGTTTATGTCGCTGGTTCACCGTGGTTGGATCATATCAGACAGCGGCGCGGGGGCAGAGAGCCCCCCCCCTAAAACCAAACGGGGGGGCAGTGCTCCCTCCAATTTCAATACCTGGTCAAGGTTCCTTCTGTTTATATCACAAAAATATAATTGGTTTGCTGAGATGTAGCATTACATATAGCCAAAAAGTATTCGTTTAATCACAAAACAAATCAAGTGAAATTGTACTACTTACTATTTGTATTGGTTATATTATACCTGGAGGATTTCCCGGTTAGCACAAAGTAAAAAAATAAACCAACCTTTACCTGCCTAAATAAAAAAAGTGTTTTTTTTAATCTAGGTTATCCACATTTTACACAGCACGATCTAGCCCCAAACTAAGCAAAGCTTGTAATGGAACCAGATAGCTAATATAATACTTATATACTTTTCTGTAAATACATACCTACTTATAATAAATACAACACCCAGACCATAACAAACACCTATGTTCGTCACAAAAAAGTTGCATGTTATCGATTTAAACTTCCAAGCAACCCAAATAAATAATCTAAAATGATTACTACAACTCGCTGCCTAGATTTTATTAGTAGCGGATCGTTTAATTAACCTTCTTAACTTTCTAGTTCGAGACCAGCTTAGGAATAACGCTATTCCACTAGTGACTAATCTCTAACCATAATGCGGGTTTGTAGTAATAAATGATTATAAAGATACATACATACCTACTTATTAGAAAACTGGTTACTAACTTGTCTGACCATCATACGAGGTCCATGGCATTACTTATATACTTATTTTCTTACACTAAAGACTATAAATCTTTTAGAAGGCCAAATAGATAAAATTTTGTGAAGAAAAAGGTATCTTTGGAATGCGGCATCCTCGAAAGCTAGTTTTAACTATTTCAAAATAATACATTTTGTGCTTTTTTATTTATTTATACAGTCCGTGTCAGTTTTTATAGTAAAATTCATGATGAGTTATGCACAGAGATAAATTTACTTTTTGGGAAGTGTGATCACGAAAAGACAAAAAATAAATAAGGTCAAAAAAAAATTGTAGTGAGATACATGTAAATACTTATACTAAAAACGTTGATAAATTATATGTCTATATAGACTGATGGATGCTAAACGCGTCGAAAAAAATTGCGGGTAACTGTTAGCCTCTTATGCACGCACACTATAACAACGCGAGTGTAACACATGGCTGTCACGCACACTAGTATAATAATGTTGGCCTGTCATTTTTCGTTCATAAACAGTACGAGACTCTATCTAGACATATTACATATCAAATACTAAAGAGCTATTTTTTTCTGATAAATTATGATTTAGTTGGCAAGTTCAAAGCCGGCAAACGATAGCGACCGCGTGACCGAAAACGGAGCGTAATTATCGTTCTACTAGATGTGGTTATTTACAAAAACCTTAAAGATCTAATAATAAACTTGTAATTACATAACATGGCAAAACTATTCATATTATAGATGGAGAAAATGTAATCAGAATACGAACAAAAAATCAAGACACAAGTGTAGGTATTTCCACCACAGAAAGAGTAATAGTGCGCATATATGAGTCGGCCTTATCAACACTCTCGGTTGCGTTAACTAATTAACTGATAAAAGCTTAGTTCATTTACAGTTATGGTAATGAATAAAGACAACGACAGGTTTAGTTCCGAGAGCCGTATTGGGAACTTATCATTCTGCCATTAGGGTTATCTTGATGAATGTTTTGGACAAGACTCAGTTTTAGGGTTCCGTACCCAAAGCATGTCTATGGACCTTATTTGTCCGTCTCTTTTCAACAATAATAGATAGCCGGTTGATATTTTTACAGTATACGTGTCGTTAATAGTGACGTTTTTTTAGGAAAACGAAAATCTTGATATGATTACACAGTATTCGTTAAATAAAACCGCACAAGGATTTAACGAAATAAATGTTTTTTTTTTGGAAAAAGCAGTATTGAATAGTGGTAAAGAACACTTGGGGCATAAATCCAACTGACACTTACCAGTATTTTGAGATATCGAGACGGGAAGTAGGAATAGAATAACTTTTTGTTTGTTTTTCCGTTATTGTCTGTTTCAAAGGCTTGTTTTTCTTCCGAAATGTTTGTTAAATAAGTTGTTTAGCGACTTATAATATTGTACTTGGATCATTGTATAGAAAAACATTATTTATAAAATAATTGGAGATTGACAGTCGATTTTTTCTCATTTTCAGTGTTCGTTTCATAGTACAAGTTGTGTCCATTATGATGACTTTAATTACTTAGATATTGTTCGTGAACTCAATAACATCCTGTGTAATGTGTAGATATGTCTAGTCAATTAATTAATAGTTACTTAATTGTGTCTATGTAATTGTATTAAATTGTTTTATGAGTATGGCAAACTTTTTAAAGTTAAACTATTTTGGCGTGGAAATGTAGGCGGTGTACGTTAATTTTAATTGCTAAATAATTGGCTAGCGGCCCTTGCAGGAATGTAACGGCATACGAGTACTCCCGCTAGAGGAACACTTCAGAATATTATTAACCAAATAAATAAATCCTTTGCAAGAGAGTAGAGTTGCCATTTTCTGGCACCAAATAGTTATAAAATTCTAAAGATGCTACAGATAGATCTGATGCCTGTTCTATTTTAATAATAAGCGAAAATGACAGTTAAACGTGATTTTTATAGGAATGAAAGAGATAAGTAAACTAAACGGCTAATAGTTTGAACCTAGTATAATAATAATCATTTATTCATCAAGTATCATAGACTTATATACATCATTAAATTAATAGCAGCCCGCCTAGCACGCGAGCCGTGATAAATGTCTATCCACTCTTTTTTCCCCGCGAAAACGATAAAGACGTATCCATATTATAGCTTTATCACGTTCCCGCCCGGGGAAATACTAATTAGTCCTCGGCGCATGCTAAGGGGGCTGAAGCAGTCACATTAATAAATTACGTAAATACAATTGAAATAGAAATTAAAATTGAACTTTAAATTGAAATTAAAATATTAGTATAGTATTATCTTTCGTTTGAATTCACGCCTAAAAATGTCATTACCTTGGACAATTGAAATTGTGTGGAACTGCTGTTTTTTTTGCGTTTTTAGGGTTGGCCCCATAGTACAAGTTGTTCATAATGATGAGTACATACCTATACATACCCTTCAGTATTGTTGAACCTTTTTGTTACAGATTGTATATGGCGCTATCTAGCCCTAAATTAAGCAAAGCTTGTACTATGGGAACCAGTTAGCTGATACAATACTTAAGGTATAATTATACCGGCTGTTAGTTTGAATACCGTTATCCTTCTAGGATATCATTGTACTCAGCATTATGAACAACTTTTACTATAGGACCAACCCTGAAATCACGAAAAAACAGCTGTTCCATACAAACAGGTTCATCGATCTTGGACAAAATGTATGGAACAGGTGGTTTGTTTTCGTGATTTCAGGGTTGGCCCATTGTAAAAGTTGTTCACAATTGTGACAATAAACCCATTTCAGCTTAGTACACCCTAAACTTATAACCCTTTATAATATAAAAAAAAAACATAGTGATTATAGTCAACCTAATGACTGATTAGTTTGTCATAATTAATACTCGTAGTATATTTATCAAAATGTATATACTACATAACAGAACACAATGGACATTTATGAAGGCAATAATTTGTAAAATGGTCTATTACGTGCTTAGCTTGTCACAGATGAATGAGTAAAATCGACATAAACTTAACTTACGCCATATTTGCTAACAATCTTGACGATTGGTAGTTTTTTCCGTAAGTTATTGACTTGATAAATAGGACGTAAAACTTGACGAATTGTTTTAAAACCACTAGCAGTCGAATGGAAGATTAAATATAGTTAAGTAATTCTCTTGAACTCAATTTTAGACAAATAGACAGGGTTACACGCAAGGTATTAAAGTCGAAAGGAAGTTATTGTACTCATTATTTTGATCGAACTTGAATTTTGCAAAAAACTGCCTTTTAATTGAAAAATATCATTCTGCCGCCACAAAATTTAATAGAACAGAATAATAAATAATACCTAATAATTATTATTTTTATTTCTATAATATATAAAACAGCTATTTTTTGCCGCAATAAAATACATCAAATGATGAGTACAATGACATCCTTACAGTTTAGTAGTACCGTTACGAGTAGCCCTGTTTCAATGCACTAATATTTTTCACACCGTCACGCCATGTCAGAAGCCTTCGGCGGCACATCCACTCTGACACTAGGGCTGGCCACTCAGTCTATTCAAACTAACTTTTTACTTCTCACACGTGGTATCTATTTCTAAACCATCAAAAGGTTGTGCAGAGATTTTTGTTAAAGTATAAGTATATAGATAAAAATAAAAAGAAATATAAGTGTTATACAGGGTTACTGGTAACTCGACGTATTCCCGACAGGACCAGATAGGGGAGCTAACATACATCAAATATAAGCCCACCAATGTATGGGCGACAAAATTTACAGTTTTCGAGATATTTAAAATTAAACTATTTTTGTTATGGGGGTTTTTCACAGAAAAAAATGATTTTAAATAATTTTCCACTATTTTTTTTATATATATTTTGAAATGTTTTTTTAGCTCCCCTAGCCGATCCCGCCGGGAATACGTCGAGTTACAAGTAACCGTGTATAAAGCCAAGACACTAGAACACTTTCCAAGGCCACAGTTTCCAAGGTCTACGTCTAGGTATTTGAAATTGTTTAATTGTTCTAATAAAACAAGTGTTCCGCGAAGACGTTCGATCATATAAACTGCTTTATACTGGTTATTACTTACTTGGTAACTGGAAGACGTATAAACGTTTTATAATAATGCTCTACTTCCCTGAACTAGTTGTACAATTAGAAGTTACTACTACAAAAACATGTTTTTTACAGTTTTATATTTAAACTGACAGCACTTTAGTACTCAGACAAGTGCATAACATTGCAACTAGTAATATAATTAGAATATTATAAGTAATATAATTAGAATATTATAAGTAATATAATTAGAATATTATAAGTAATATAATTAGAATATTATAAGTAATATAATTAGAATATTATAAGTAATATAATTAGAATATTTTAAGTAATATAATTAGAATATTATTATAATTAGAATTAGAATGCTTTATTGGATTATAACAAAATTGTTACACTGGGCAAGTCATTTACAATGTTCACATAATGTTACACAGGAATTAAAATGAAAAAATGTAACAATTGGAATAGTTAATTCGTCATAGCGTCATAAATAAATAATCATAATGTAATGCTGACAAGGGTGAGGCCTTCGTAAGGGGGAGGCCTTCGTAAGGGGGAGGCCTTCGTTCAGCAGTGGACGTCTCCGGGCTGATGATGAATGTAATACTATTTTTGTTCAAGTATCTTATGTAATGATATTTAACAGCAATTCATATGTAATGGCTCTGTGAATATAAAACGAATAATAAATTAAATATAAGTTATAGATAGGTTATGCTGAACGTTATTGCTAACAGAAACGGGGTCACGGTACTCATAATTTTAAATAATTTTACTAAGGGCGTGCTTCCAGACTCGCCGTAAATACGGTAAAATTACTGTAATATTGAATTTTTCACTGTTTACTGTTGTAAAAAGATATAATGTAGGGATCTACTGTAATTAATTTTACAGTATACAAAATCAACGTGTTAAGCAAAACATAGCAAAACGAACTTAGTACCAACGTAGGTATAGTCCATATTTAGTGGAAGTGCGTTTTCCTAATCCACTTTTATTTGTTTGATAGGACAGATTATGATTTAAAAAGTACTACTTAAAACCACGTTTAAAAGCGTTTTTATAACAGACTGTACCTCATTTTTTTTAATACTTTCAAGTGACGAGACTAGCAAGACGTTCGCCTGATGGTAAGCGTCACGCCTGCCACTAACAGTAGCAGTGCGAGAATTGTCAACTTGCGAACACAATCCTGCGCCGCGCCGCATTGTACTGCGCTCGTCACCCTGAGATATTAGATGTTAAATCTCTTCATACCCAGTAATTTCTCTGGTAACATTGCCCTTCAAACCGGAACACAGTAATGCTTGCACACTACCGCTTGGCGGTTGAATAACTAGCAAAGGTGTGGTACTTCCCCAGGCGGACTCTGCAGTAGAATCCTACCACTATATACAAAAACACGTACCATATTTAAATTGTTTTGGGGTTCGTTTATTAGTGGTATTCGTTGGGAATAGAAATTAATGACGATAAGAAACTAATACCACTCGCATTCGTTTTTGGTATTAGAAGAGAATATTTCGAAGTATAAACGAACAAAAACTGATTATTTCTGTCTTATAAAGGACCTATACGATAGGTACACCTATTTATTTTTTGTTAGATATCTATCGGTACAATATTAGTTCTTTCTTATCAATCAATCATTCATCTATTCAGACAGATTTTTCTTGGACATGTGACGAGACGAGCAAGACGTTCGCCTGATGGTATGTCACGTTTGCCACTAACAGCAGTACAGTGCCAGAATTGTGAACTAGCCAACACAATCCTGCGCCGCACTGCACTGCGCTCGTCATCTGAGCAAATAATAATAAATAGTACTCCCTGATGTAATAGTTGTTAAATCTTATTATGAAAACTGACGTGGTCTTGACACATTTTTGTTTTATTTATACGGGAATACTCACGTTAATACTCACGTTTAATTAAATCGGATACGACTATCCGATTTAATTAAACGTCAGTATTCCCGTTTATATAAAACAAAAGTTGTTAAATCTCTTCATACCCAGTAATTTATCTGATAACATTGCCCTTCAAACCGAAACAGATATCTTGCACACTACTGCTTGGCGTTTGAATAACTGTGCTTCCCCAGGCGGCCTCTGCAGTAGAGTTCTACCACTACAAAGGAAAATAAAGCTTACAAAATAAAATAAATTTAGTAAAGCATGACTAAGAAAAATTGCTGTTACATTGTATACTACAGCAGATGTTACCGCTATACATTTTGTCGAGGGTGAAAGAAAATATGTTGTATACTTTGGACCCATATTTTGAAGCTCCTATAGTTCCGTCCACACACCACAGTAAACGACAGTCTCGTTAGCTTATTTTCATATTAATAATATAATGAATATTATGTGTTTTCTCTTGCTCCGCCATATTAATAAATATACAAAAACATTTTAAAAGATATGTGTAATGTTATGAATAGAAGATACAAAACACATTTTTAAAACAGACTTCAAAAAACGAGGAGGTTCTATGTTCGACGGTGGGTATGTTTTTTATTTTTATTTATTTTATATTTTATGTATATTCGATTTCTCCGTCAATTGTGAATCGATATTGAAAAATCTTTTTTTATTTGAAAGGGTGTACTCCCGAGGTGGCTCCATATTAATTTGAAGTGTTTTTTTTTAAAGTTACTTGTTTTAAATCCACTCCATCGATTAAATAGTGCAAATGTGTGAGCGAGTCAGTTAACACGGCTAAGATTTCCTGAAATACCCAAAGAAGTCTCATCACTAACGGTAAAACAACCTATGTATCCGAACTCTGTCTGCGCGTGAGTGGATCGAGTCGAGGCTAACTACATTATCTGGGCATTGTGAATCGATTACTAAACCAATTAAAGGCGCACATCGACGTTTTGTGCTGCAAAGATAAACGAAACAAATGCATAGATTTTTCTTAAAATTAAAAGACTGCCTTGAGAAAGGGATAGCGCTATATACCGCGTGCAGTTAAGTGATAGATTTAAGGCGCACTTGTCACAATATTAAACAAATGCTGATTGCAACAAAACCACGAGATTAATCACAAATCTGTATTGAGCGATGCTAGGAATTATGATTACATATATACTACAACTAATAAAGTAACAATAACTTGAATACATTCCAGGGCGACAACAAAACGCAGAAAAAATTGTGTGTAAAACATTTTATACGTTGATTTTAGCTAGTCTAGAAATCGTGGGTGAAATTAGATCGTGGGTTCAAAAGTACAGTATTCTTCAATTATGTATTATGTGCGAGTGACACAGCTAATCAGGCTTCGATAAGTAATCGACCGAAAGGCTATGTAGTATGCCCTTATATGCCGTCCAATACTTCTGAAATGGGTTGATGGCAGTTTAGTAGAATCCATTCTACTAGTGCCAAATGGCAGATCCTACCGTCCACTTTTAGATTATACACAATAACAATATATTAGAAGTAGCTCGGTTATTTATAATCGTACCACACCGTGCCGTGGTCCGGTTCATGTGCAGTCATGCACCTACTTCCAAAAGATGACGTCTGGTGCACTAACTACTTAGTTCATTACCTTCTAGTGTGCTGGTGGTTAAGTTTAACCAAGTACTCCCAAAATTTCACCACAACTACTACTACTTACTATTTTCTTTTTTTTTATTGTCTTAGGTTATTTTAGTAAGTATATTTAAATTATAAAAACTAGTTAACTTGCGCTATAACTCTAGACAGTAAAATTCTCTCGTAGGACCTCAGAATACTGGCTGAGCCGAGTTTGGGGTCCACTGTACTTAATGTATTTGAATTTAATACCATAGATAATATAATAATTTTGAATTAGAATTTTTGAATTTTGTCTAAGAAACGGACGATCCCATTACATGGCTTTAAATGGGTGTCCGCGCAAAACGTGGGTTGGATGAGGATGATAAGTTAAAATGTCGGTAGGTACTACGTATATTTCTTTTATACAATCAAGTGACGTGACGAGCAAGACGAACGTCTTGCCTGGTGGGGTAAGCGTCACGCCTGCCATTAACAGTATCTTATAACTTATAACTTATAACAGCACCATGTCTAGAGACCATCGGGTGGGTTTAACTCTGACATAAAGGCTAGCTAGGAGCTATTCAGCCTATAAGAATTTAGTTAGGTAGTTACTCTTTAATTGCTAATGGTTAATTGATTTAACTTGGACCTGGGTAAGTCCTTAAACTGCAACCAGACCCACCGGAGGACGGGCAGCAACGTCCTCTTGGTTAACGGTGGTGACCATTCTGCGATCCCCAAGCCGCCTGCCAAACGTGGGGATTATGGCAACACCTCTTTATAAAGGCCTTCGTCCAGCAGTGGACGTTTTATATGGCTGACGACGAATTGATTTAAGTAGTTATATACTTATTTAAAATCATTATAGCATATTCTAAGTGAGAATTACTGATATCGGAAAATGTATACGATAGCAAATACTTCCTTAAAACTTCAGTTCTTATTTTCAACAATGATCTATTACTATTTCAACAATGAATTATATTCGCGCTGCCTACTTCCCTGCTCACTTCAGCTGCATGTAAATGAATTATATTTAAGGAACTTCGAAGTTTTCTCATTTGTACTATTCTGTATCAAAATAAAATATAAATTGACATGAAAACTGAAATAGGCAAGTTTTAATGTCGTGCAGAAAAAAACAACCAGTATGATCTTGGCAGGACTCGAACCTGCATACGAGCAGTCTCTAAGGGTTTCCGTCCCAACTGCTTTGCACATTAAGCTACAGAAGTCTCAGCCTTAGATGCCAAATTTCCCAACCTGTTATAAGCTACCAACTAAAGCATTGGTTGGTTGGTGGTTGGTGGTTGGCTTCTTAAGTATGGTCTGAAAGGATCTAGAACTCAATTATCCTGTAAGTATACCTATTTGTATTCTAGATTATTCTATCAGTTACCTAGTTCAAAGCTCTACTAGCTTTCTACTAGTAGCTAGTTAGGCTAGTTGGCGCTGTGTGAATTCACTAATATTTATATTTAGGTACATGTAGTAAAAAAAAATACAGTGAAATGATTCCCTTACTTGTTGTGAAGGACATTTGTGATAGCGAAATGATTCCCTGACTTTATTGTTGTGATCAATTGTTAAATTTCTGAATTCTTCAATCTAGGTCAATTTTGATGGCATTAGTTGACAGATTTAAACTAATTAAAATATCTCTGTCACTTTTTTACCAGGCTAAGGACAGCGATAGTTTAGTTCTGCCAACTAACTTCTCCAAAATCGACCACACTATTGTAGTAATGTGTTTGATTACGTGCAGTGGTGTATAAACCTAAATAAGTAGTTTCCTAAAATAGATCACGATCATCACAGCCAAGTTGGAAACTAATTAGTCGCGTATTTTGTCATAAAGCGTTACATTCCTACTTCTTCAATGCTCGTAAACTGTCTAGATGTTTTAGAATACAATTCTATAGCATTGTGAGAACGTGGTTTAACGAGAAAATAATGGTCTTCACGGTTTCATTATTTAAAAAATATTCATATCAACGTCAGCATTAACAACACAGTCTCGCAAAAACTATTTTTTCCTTCTTTACTATTGTGTGATTTATTGCATATTTTAGCATTTGCTATCATCGACCGTTGATAAACACAAACAAATTATAAAGTAAATCAGATAATCGTCCACCAATTCAAAATCAAAAGAATGAAATTGTGGATACCTTGAGTTTGGAAAATATCATTTACACGAATTCTCTTGGTTACGCCATTCACATTTGCTTTGATTGAGCGCAGACACTCTATATATTTTTTTACCCTAAATTAGAAATTACAAAAAAACTGTTTTGAAATTTAACCAATATCTTTCAAATTAATATTTTCCATTTACTTATAATTAACATTGTATAAATAAAAATATGTATATAACATTACATACAAAACTACCTCAATACAAACATAATAACTCAAAAGTTGAATGGAATTAATAAGTATTTTATTAATCGATTGTTTATCGTTCTAAAAAAAGACGTATGTTGATAATGTGCCAAAAACTAGGTGCAACAACACCGTGCATCTGGAATGCACGTTGCATTGCTAGAGTAATTCTACGCGCGAGCGAGCCAGCTTGACACCGGCGGAGTTCTTTGTAAACATTTTTGAAGATAAACATTAGACAGTATGATTTTTTTCAAGTTCGCGGCCAAACAAAATATTCATTTTATTTCTATGAATTAATAATTAAAAATTTATAACAGCCAGCATTATCAATAATTGCTGTATTTTTAATACAGAAACTAGCACGTATTTCGAATGCCTACGAACGTGCATATTTATCATTTCGAATAATAAATTACCTTAGCATTTCTGTTTTTTTTGGTTGTCGCTATCTGGCTTTAATTTTTATTCCAAACGTTTTTCTAATGTTCGAGTATTTAGCAAATTAACGCCAGTAAAAACAATCCTGTTAATTTGGAAGTTTGAAGCCGGTTTCTGATACAGATTCAATTAGGTCATGTCAATTAGGTACCGGTTACTTTTAATAGTTAATCGTGTATAAAATGGACAACATGGTTAATTAAATATTAATATACATTTTTATTTTTTATTTTTTTGGTATTGTTCATATATTGGTCAAACCAGTTGGACTAAATAGATTGACTACGAGGAAGAACCGATTTTTTTGAGTTTATAGTTGTTTATTGACAGTCTATCATAAATAACGCCGCTATAGGGCTACCTAATCTTATCGAGCTACTATTAATCCTATTTTACAATAATTGTTACTGTGTAAGTCACTCTTTGTCTCTCTCCTTCGCCATGTTCGGAGTTCGTTATATTTTCATCAGTGGACGACTAATCGATCGACATATAGGCCTAGTTATATTATGAACACGGACGTTGATCTTACTTCGGACACTGCTAGTCTATTATCTCTCTGTCTGTTCTATTATTACATATAATAAAACTGTAACGAGGCGGCTACTGTACATTGAAGATATTTTAGAAAATCTTTTTTTTTAGGTGTGAGAGCAATAGAACCCAAAAATAAAGTTTTTATTTTTTTTTGGCAACATATACTGGATTATTCCTATTACAAGTAGGTAACTTTAGAGATGGCCCAACGTAAGATGGTGCCAGATACAAGTTATTTAATAAAATTGATTTTTTAGCACGAAGATATCGTTACAAATAGACAGCCGAATTATTATTTCCCTCATGAACTTTCTTTGTTGTAAATAGAATTAGGTCCCGCGCATAAAACTGTTCGATCCACGCGAGCGAAGCCGCAGGTACAGCTAGTTCATAATATTATGCTAACTTTGAACAACTACTCTACTACTTTTACTTCGTAATTTTATTTTCAATTCAAAACAAAATATAAATTTTGAAAATGTTGATATTGAACATTAAAAATATTGGTTATAAATTGTAAGTGGGTACTAAAAATGTATGAGTTTGCAAATAAGGAGGCACGGTGGGACCCGAGCAAAGCTCAGAAGCTAACTTGTACCATAGATTAAGAATAATTAAACTTAATCTATGCTTGTACCCACAAAATGCAAAACTTAGTTTTTTAATGAATTCATGGTTCCCTGGAAGACATCGTTTTAGCGATGAGGCCGTTTATTGTGACATAATTTTTGTTATGCAAAACAAAGCATTTTTCTTTCCACCTACTAGCTGACCCGGCGAACTACATACTTACCACCCATATTTTTTGTGAATTTTTCCGTTTTTTTAATGGTTATTTTGCTATTCAACAAATCAAATATCATAAAAATCGGTCTAGCGTTTTTTGGGTTATAAATGATGTAACTAACGCGACTTTGTTTTATATATTAAATTAAGAAGATATCATAATGTTAAGAGGACGACGAGGTTACGAAAAGTTTTTTAGGATATAATCAGTAACCATTTAGGACAAAAATATTTCTAATCATGTAACAAGTTCAAGTATTATGTCCATAATCTTCAAGTAAAACAACGTGTAATTTTCTTGTTCCTTTGCCATTCAACTAACAACTTAGTAGTCTTGTGGAAGCTATTCTGTAGTGACTTCGTAGCCATTATGATAAATGTCCAAGCAATTATACGTTTCTTAGAAGTATGTAAACAAACTGTAAACGTTGTCAATAGCACACTCATCATTTTCTATTGTATAGCCTTTAGAATACATCTTCGCTTTTAATAGTTTAGCTGTTTACTTACAGAGTGATGTTTTAAGAGCCCCTAAATAGCTGGAGCATTTGTCGTGTATATGTACAGATATGTACAGACACTATTTCCATTATTTAGCTTTGTCTATTTAGAAGAAACTTACAGCGGATGAAACAATGTAAGTAGGTAAAAGACTAGCGTCTTGGACGACCAAGCTCTCTCTCTCCCATATCGTAAACTCAAATTCATTTATTTCAGATTACTGAGACCCATTATGTAGCAAATACAAAAAATAAATTTCAGAAACGAATAATTAATTATATATTTTTATTGAAATTGCGTTAGGACTTTTCCTCATTTTTATGGGTGAATTCGATAAATGTGGAACATAGGTAAAATGTTTGATATGTATTATAACCTAACCTAACATAACGTTTTAATCATAAGCAATTTTTTGACTGTATTTTTTAGAATTTAATAAACATCTGATAACAGGAAACGTAACTGCACAAGCACTGAAACACCATAAGAATGAGATTGCCAAACCTTACCAGTACAGTCATTGTGTAACGAAATTTCAATAACAGCTAAAGTAAAAACGTAAATTTAGGAATATGAACGAATATACTGCAATGATTCTTGCACGTCTCGTCACTTGAACGTATTAAAATAATGTTGACATAGATTCTATAAAAAAGAAAGTTTGCTCTATAGAGGCATTATCCAGGGAGAAAATAGGGGAATGCAATAAAAAAAAAAGTTCGTATAGCCAGCACTAGTGTCATAGTTAATGTGCCGCCCGAAGGCCTCTGACATGGCTAACGGTTGTTGTTATAGAAACTAGAAATAACAATACAATTGTATGGAGAATTGCAGGCCAGATTCCCTCTTAAAAAAAATTAAAAGCTAAACAATTTGTCAGTACTCATTAAAATGTAACGTTGAGGGTAGTCGGAAAAAAGTCAACATACATTACATGCTATCAACTTACTCTAGTTAAAGGCCTTTAGGCTATTTTATAATTTCATAGAAAAATGCTACTCAAAGTTATTACGAAATCAGTCCTTTATCCTATCAATATTTGGTAATCCTTTGAGGTTAACGCTTCAACTAAAATGTGTGTTCGAATCTAACAAACCAAAGCTGTTATTCTGCTAAACTATCATATTTTATTATAACAATTAAACAACTCGTTTTGTAACGTAGACAACTTTATTATAACAATTAAACAACTCGTTTTGTAACGTAGACAACTTTCGATTAACATCCTGTGTTTTGCGGGTTGCCTTCACTTAGACCTCTATCAGATCTGCGGATTTGGTTCGCATCCCACTAGACGTATTCTCACATTCCACAGCCTAAACCGATATCTAGTCGAAACACAGAACGACCATAAGTACAGATTATTTACTTCCATAGATATCGCGTCTAGACATTTAGTAAAATTAATTAACCACAAAAATATCTATAATAACTACAGTAATGTCATATTCAGTGTAAGACAAACATTCTGTATTGCGAGCAGTAAGCGCAGCAAGTGGAAGCCATGTGTCGTCAAATCGATACACAGTTTTGTACAAATAGAGTTCAAATGAGCTTGCACAGAATATGACAAGATTGTAGTTGTATGTACGACTTTATTTAGAGGTGTTTTCTATGGGAATTAATTACATTTTCTATGGCCGAGGCTCCTTACCCACACGTTTGTTAGAAGTAAAGAAAATGTATACGTAGATCTAATGATGTATTAGACGGCCGGTCGGTGTGTAACCTCCTCCTTATTACCACCAACGCCGTTTATAGACATAAATGACAATCGCACTACTGAACCGATTTCGATAAAATGTATATTGGACCATCTCTGAAGTATGACCTACCAAGCAAAAAAGAATCATTAAAATCAATTCATAATACTTAGGCGGTGTAATCACTTAAAAAATATATAATAGATAATAATTGAATAATTGAGAACCTCTTTTTTTGGTTTTCGGTTGAAAAAGAGACAGAGGGCAGTATTATCTCCCTTGGACCGCGTTTCTCTCCAAACAAGACATAAGTTAGTCTAATATCAACTTTGCTACACTAAAGTTGAAGTTTAGTTGTGGATAATTTACGATACTATGAGTGCCCAGGTACGTAGTACTTCTATTACGTCCTTGGGACACTGAAATTTTTTTTTACAAAATGTTTTGCCAAGTATCATCGCAGTATATAGACAGGACTTACTTTAACATTAAAAGCAACGGAAAAAAAAGTAAAAGCCACAGACTACGTTGGATTTTCTTTTCTTTTGTTTGTGAAATGTTTGGCGGAAAACAGGGGCGATAAAAGGTAAAAAAAAGTAAGTTCGTATAGGCTAAGTAGCCAGTCCTAGTTTCAGTGCGAATGTGCCGCAATACATTTGACCTAACTATTTCTAATATATCTGACAATTACAAGACATTAATAAATGCTGCGCTACATGTATAAAAAATAATAGATAGAATACAGATAACAGGTATCCTAACGCGAAAATACAAGTGGGAGCTAAATATCTAAGGAGACGGACCGTTAGGTCGACATACATAAGTGACATGGTCACTTGGTCAGTCTTGACGTCGACTGATCCGACATCCGACAATGATCGAAGGTATGCGATAAAATCAGATAGAAGATAAACGCGAGTATGTACGGTAAAAAAACATCGACACACACACAATCACAAACACAATCGACCTGAACGTTTTATTGTTTAGGTTAGATTTTTTAATTTACAAAATATATTATAGTCTGTTATGTACTTGGAGGATCTAGCTCTCTCTCGTATTATAATCAAAGGTTATGTACGACCGTGATAATTTGAAACAGTGTAATTCTCATTTTGATTTTTAATTTCGATGTTGGCTGTGCCTAATATAGTTTAAAATATTTATATGTGTATGACATTAAATTAATTGTGAGTTAAGAACTTGCGGTATGTAGACAATCAAGTTTGCAATTAAATTTCAATTGTTTTTCATCGGAATGGAAGCAAAAAATTATTCCGATGATAAACAATAACAAAAACTGCACGAGTCCAAGCGGGCTCGCGGACTATTCGTTCTTTATGTAATACGTCTTACGAAAAAATATAATCAAGTGTAATCTACTCAAGTTTGTAATGTCTTTTTGCGAGTTCAATAGGGATCTAGAACCGAAATAATTTTTGGTCAAATATAACTGTTACCTTTGTTCACCCAGGTGAACAAATTGGAATAAACCACTGTTGGAGCGCGAGCCCAATTTATACTTGAAGATTTTTTTATGCTACGCAGGCTTTATGGTAAGATTTTACCCATAGACGACTGCATCACCAGCCAGGTGTCATGGCGGAGAATAGTCTAATAGTTATTTTAATATTTCTGAATCAGACATTCTTACACTTATCCTGTTTTGCCTAGTACTATATTATACTAGCTGCCAGTAAATAAATGTTCCGTTCAATGATTGTTTAAACAACTGTTCATTCAGTTACAACGCAAAGTAAAAGTTATTGTTTTCAATACGCAAAAGGCAATACAAGTGTGGATACGGCCGAGTTTACAACCTTCCGCCATTTTATACAATACACAATTTTATATTTAAAAAAAAACAAATCAAGAACGATTTCTTGATAAAATATAGGTCTCTAGATCCGGTTAAATTAAAAAGTAGACCAATCTGGGACACATAAACGTGCAATTATAATGTACTCGCTTTTAAATTCAATGCAAAGAACTCCAAAAATAGATGTTGTGCTGCTGCTTACCTTGTGAGTTTAGTCAATGACAAGTTTTCAAGTGGCTACACTCGTTCTGCCACAACAATGCATTTTTTACCCAAAATAATAGGTCTTACCTATGAAATTGCTGTTCTTTAGTACTGGTCATTTCAAATAGAAAAAAAGTTTGGAATGGCTTTGTATTCTGATATCAAATTAATTTTGTCTTAAAAACATGACATTATTTTTACAAACTCAGTCTTTTGTTTATTGATTAGCGTTGTATTTTCATTACATTTGTACATTTTTCGTCATAATGGATACTTTAAAAATTCGTGTAATTATGGAATATGAGTTCCGTCGTGGCACCAACACGACATAAACGGCACGTAACATCAAAAACGTTTACGGAGAGAACTGTACAAACGAACGCACAACCCGTTATTGGTTTTCCCAGTTCCGTTATGGAAATGTTGACTTGTAAAATGAAGCTCGTGGTCGTCCGGAGACTTTGGTCAAATATTGTTTGGATTGTGGAAGCTGACGATACTCAATCTACAGCTGAGCTAGCAGCAGCTTTTGATGTTAGCATCAAAACAATTTTGATCCATTTGCGACAAATAGGCAAGGTAAAAAAACTTGATAGATGGGTGCTCCACGAACTTAACGATCGCCATCGCAACGTACGCGTCGAGACCTGCCTCGCGCAGCAGCTACAGACAGTCTCCAAGCTGCAAGAGCTGGGGTTGGAAGCTCTCCCTCATCCGCCATACTCACCAGACCTTGCACCTACCTACTGTTACTTTTTCCAAAATTTAGACAACTTTTTAGTGGGTAAAAAATTCAATTCCCGAACGGCAGTACAAAATGCCTTTGAAGAGTTTGTTGCCTCCCCGTCCAGCTAATTTTTACAAGAAGGGCATCAATAAACTGCCAATTCGTTGGCAAAGATGCGTCGATTGCATGGGTGATTACTTTGAATAACAGAAATAGAAAAGTTTAAAAAAATAAGTACTTTCACTTATTTCATACAAAACGGCAATTTCATAAGTAAAGACCTAATATAACTATTGTCACGTATACAAAGCAACAATCTAGAATAGGTAATTTAAAAAAAATAAAAGCCTTAAAATATTATTATGTAAAATAATAATCTAAAAATCTCATAACAAAATATTACGGGGTATTCCCGATTGAGCACCAATTTTTTAAGGACCCTTGAAATGAGCACGTTGCATATTAACATTTCCATAACAGCACCAATAAACTTTTTTATAGGCATAAGCCTATTTTGTTTTTTGTTTTTTTTTCGTTGGGAAATTCTCTTAGGCCTCCTGCCAGGGCGCAGGAGGGTTATGTCGGACTCGATGCCAGAGTGAGTCTCGATGGCATCCCTACCGACTAAAAACCCAACGGTGATCCCACACTGCGCCTAATATTGTCGAAGTCACAGGTACGCTCTCGAATTCATCCGCGACCTCGACGGCGCTGCCCTTTCGGGCCCATCACGGCGAGCCGGAGCTCCCCCCACACCGATGCATGATGTATCGGAACACCAGACACATTGTGCATCCTCCCCCTCGCAGACCATGCCAGCGTGATGGCGCCGGACGGCCCCACGTCCAACGCCCTGGCCTCCATGCGGCGGGTCAGGTGAGTGGCCCCGCCGGCTGCTACTTCGGCCGCTGGGGATGGGGAGCTCTGGCCTCTCTGGCCTGTCCCCATCCCGCAGCCCCACCACGACACACCCGGTGGGTGCCCCCTCAAGGAAAGCCCTTGATGAGGCCACTACCCGGTCGTCCCTCCTCGCTCTCCACTGTGCCCTCTGCTGATCAGAGGGACACGCAGAGAGCCCTCATGTCCGGACCAGGTCCGGACCCACAAGCCCATTCCTTGCCGTGGCCCTTGGGAATAGAGAGCTCTGGTCCCTCTGGCCGGTCTCCATCCCTCAGGCCCGTGCTGTGGCCGCTTCCGCTGCCCCACCTCGGATACCTCTTAGCTTCCTCGTGGTCCCACGCCCACGGCTACTAAGCCCCCCCGCCCCGCCAGGCGGGTACCCTCGGGGGGTTTTAGGCATAAGCCTTTATCAACTACAACAAACTACAAAGACTACTTAGCCTACTACACAACAAAAAACAAAAGGATTGTATCCAGACCTATACAATTTTTATAACATTTTTTTTAATAAAAAAAATTGACTTGGTTCTATTTCTACTTTTTGGCGAGGTTAAAACATAAAGATAAACTTACGAAAGTGTTTTATTGTGTCATTGGGGCAAAACGTTGACCTTTAAACAGATGGAATCGAATCAGAACGGTAACTGTATGTAGTACGCAAATATTTACTCGTCAATTTGAGTTATCCTCCTAATCATTTCTGTCACACCCATCGAAAGTTGTGAATAGCACTGTTTGTAACAATAATACGCTTTAAAAAAATTAACAACCGACTTCAATTTCGACTACATGAAAGACATCTTTTTATTTTCCAGATATTTTGATTTAAAAACCAAACTACTGGACCGATTTCGATAGATGTATATGGGACCATCTCTGAAGTATCACCTGCCGAACACTATCCATAATTGGCATAGTAATCACTAAAAAACACATACGAAAAAAAATACATGCAGTCGAATTGAGAACCTCCTTTTTTGACGTCGGTTGAAAATAGGTATATACCTTTTTAGACTACTGCCCAAAAAAGGAGTGTAATGTTTTCAGAGTTCATGTATAGCTGTACGAAAGAGTAGAAAAAAAATGGGGGCGCTACTTTATATGCAAACTCTTCAAAATTACGTATAGCTTGGCAACACTGAACAATATTTTGTATTGAAAACTTTTAGTTCCATTTTATTTAATTTCTACTCTTTCTGGTACAGCTATATGTATCTATGTAAGTCTTTATTCTACCATAACTTCTAAAGGCCTGAACAGATTTGAATGTATGGGCCGGATATCGTTAGAATCCTTACATCAGCCAGTGACACTGGCTATATATTTTTGATAAAAATAGTTTTTTGGCAATGCAGTCCTGTTTTCAACCGACTTCAAAAAAGGAGGATCTTAATTCGACTGTATGTTTTTTTTGTATGTATTTTACGCGATTACTCCGCCAATCATGAACTGATTTAGATGATTATTTTTTTGTTCGATTTGGTGGCCCCATGTAAATTTTATCGAAATCTGTTTAGTAGTTTGGTTTTTAAATCAAATTTACTAGAAAATATGAAGATGTCATCCAACCCGCCTAGCACGCGAGCCGTGATAAACGTATATCCACTCTCTTTTATCCTCGAAAACGAGATAGGCTTATCCATATTCTAGCATTATCTCGTTCCCGCGCGGGGAAAGACTAATTAGTCCTCGGCGCGTGCTAGGGGGCCAGGTATTCGAAGTTGAAATCGCCTGTTTTATTTTTAAAGTGTATGGCTCACCGGTTCAGGTGAAAAAATTCAAAAATATTTTTTTTTAGGCATATGCCTTTATTAACTACAACAAACTACAAAGACTACTTAGCCTACTACACAACAAAAAACAAAAGGATTGTATCCAGACCGATGAAAGTCTAGAGACAATCCAAATGCTCAACCTCACTACCAGTCGACAGCGTACCCGGCATGCTGGCGGCATTGCCACGCTGGATGGCAATGCTTATGCGCTGGGCCAAATAAATAAATAAAAGAATTGGCTGATAAAAGCAGTGCAGGTATGAATATATATATATTTATATATATTTCCACGAATTCTTTATGATGCGCTTGTTTGTTTTTTTTCTCAAGTCTGAATATTAAGTACACTTAAGATACTTCGTGTTGTTTCCTTTGAATCATTGCGCTTACGGTTTAACATTTTCCCTCTGTGTAAAATTTCATGTCATCAGTTATTTACATGTTTAATTATTGTTACCTGAATACATTAAAAGTTTGGCACGATCTTTCTTCTTTTTGACCGAGCGGAGCAAAGGTCTCTGAGTCTACTCGGCCAGATCGGCTGTTGAATAGCACTGGTTGTAACAATAATAAAAAAAAAACAACCGACTTCAATTTCGTATACCTGGATGATATCTTTTTATTTCATCACCTACCAAACAAAAAAAAACATCAAAATCAGTTCATAATTGGCGGAGAAATCTCGTAAAATACATACAAAAAAAACAGTCGAATTGAGAACCTCCTTTTTTGAAGTCGGTTGATTAAAAAAACACCCGAATCAATTTCGATTACCTGGAAGACATATTTTTTTCAGTAATGCCGTCATAGTGATAACTTGTAAAAAGAAAGAAAAAATACTAGACTCACAAGAGCCACGCTCATAAATAACTATTATAAAAGAATACATCATTTTAAAATTATCTACGTAGTTTATCTGTCGAATGCGGGAAAAATTGTAACATCAACGGTCATGAAACAAGTTAGAACGGAAACATTTTCATCACTTTATGATATCGTTCAAATACCGTCTGCAATAGTTACTCATACTCGTACGTTACGTGCACGGCTTACCTAAGAAGAAATGTTTATGGAAACATTTGTATTACGCGCAGCAACGATTGTTAACGATACCATTGGCAGTGTGTAATCTACCTGATTTCAGTTTCCGCTGCCATCCCACTCAGTGGGACGGACTTATTATTCACGGAGAATGTCTAAAATGCCAGCGCTTTTAGCTACAAATTGTAGAAAATAGCTAATGTTAAAAATATGTCCGAGCGCCTGGTGAACGATACGCGTAATCGACTAGCGTTTATTTGGCCAAACGCTTAAGCATTGCCATTCAATGTGGCGAGACGAGCAAGACGTTCGCCTAGTGGTAAGCGTCACGCCTGCCACTAACAGTAGCAATGCTAGAATTGTGAACTTGCGAATACAATCATGCGCCGCACTGCACTGCGCTCGTCACCCTGAGATATTAGATGTTAAATCTCTTCATACCCAGTAATTTCTCTGGTAACATTGCCCTTCAAACCGGAACACAGTAATGCTTGCACACTGCTGCTTGGCGGTTGAATAACTGGCAAAGGTGTGGTACTTCCCCAGGTGGACTCTGCTAAGTCCTACCACTACAGTTTTAGCGAGACAAACGAACAGCAATTGATTTTTACTTAGATAGATAGAAGATAGATATAATAAAACCTTTCTTTCGTGTCTTATACTCGTACATTGTACATTGTACATTCGTACATTGGTATTTTACAAAATTTTAGTTTTAATATGTAAAGTTTAGTATGGGGCTTTGCTTGAGGCTTGATCGTGACTTGCTTCGCTGACTTTGACTTTGAGTTGTTTGACAATATTTCGTTTCGTCAAACTTCGTAATTTTAATTGAAATCGTGCGACTCCATTATTCTCTCAGTAAGAATGAAGGAAAGAATCTCAGCGTTTGAAAAAAGGTAGTGTAATATATTTCCTTATTTGTAAAACTTGGTATTTCCAAATATTTTGCATTTTAAAGGCGCTAAGAACGTCAAGCACACCTACCTCAGCATGTCAGACTGCGCCATATTTATATATTTTTTTAGATTTATACATTTAAATCAAAGGATTCAATAAGCACATGTCGTTGAGTAGAACGTGTTAAATGGCATACTGAAAAACATAAAGCACAGCGTAGTTCTTTAAACTTTTCCAGTTAACCTTGCAGAGAATGAAGTCTAGTTTTTGTAGCATGCCTCTATGGGTTAATATACCCTTCCTATTCCTAAATGTTCGATAAGCATGTGAAAACGTTTTGACCCAACGTAAACAATACCTTTATAAAACTTACTGATGTTAATATTTGGTATGCCGATGAGCATTATGATTTAATGTCGTGATGCGTTTATAATTAAAAAAAAAAAAAAAAAATTGTTTATTATATTATGGTTTAGTCTAATATGCTTAGTTATTGTTATGGTTACTGAAATTATGCGGAATTTTTTTATGCGTGTCCATTTATGCTGAATTATTATTATGCTTGTGGTTATTGTGCAAGATGAAATTATGCTTAACTAAAATATGACATAAAATTTTAGGCGGAACAATAGGGAACCAAGCTAAACACTGTCAACGTGCACATTATATTAAAAAATACATAAAGTTTGCTTATTATAATATTATAATTGATTGTACGAGTAAATGCATGTCATGAATTTTATGAACGAAATTAAAGATAGACCAAAATGAGTCACTTAGGAAAATATAGACACATCTACAAAAAAACGGTGGAATTTTTATTACACAGCGTCTTCTAGCCCCAAACTAAGCAAAGAAAAAAACTACACCTACAATTTAACTATCGCGATTGTATTTTTTTTAAGTCCAAATCTTGGGAAAATGTTTATATACAATTTTTAAAGTTAGTTATCTATTTACTGAGATACGTCTCATTTGAATGTTTTTTTTTGTAATTACAATAGCAGCAAACAATAGAATCTCATTGAAACGAAACTGAGGTATAAGTACTGAACGCTAGGTAAAAACCTAATGGGATTCAGAACGATTCATGATTCAACTTTAAACGACATGACACTTAGCTGTGGAAAAACTAAAAATAGGATAAAAATAATCACAAGTAGGCATAGTAAACAAGAATCGATTCTGTTGCTTTCAAGATAGATAAACTCTTCATTGTACCTACACACCAAAATAAATTATTACAGTCATGATGATCACAACAGAATAATGAACTTAGAACCAGTGTAACAATTAGCGACCTTATCGCTAAAAGCGATCTCTTCCAGGCAACCCATAACTTAACTTTCAACGGGATTCATAACCAAAACCATACATAAAACAGAAACTACAACTATGCAGAAACTATGTAGCATTCTTTTTTTAACCCGAGGCAAACAGAGGGTGTTATAAGTTTGACGTGTGTATGTATCTGGGGCATCTAGCTTCCAAGCGGATGAACTGAGTTTTTTTTAATTTGTAATGTGACTTGACTAGAGAATGTTCTAAGCTAAGCTGTCTCAAGAGAAGTCTGGTGTTTTTTATCACGAATGTTCGAATAGGTACTTGTTCAACAAAGTTATATGCCACATGCAGTTCTTGCCAACAGAGTATCTCTTATAAATTATAATAAAAATAAAATAAATAAATAAAAGTGGACATTTGACACAGCGCCAAAAAACGAACAAACTGAGCTTTAAAAACCCTCGACAAATTCGCCAATGAATTTTTACATTTTAACAGTAGATCGAGTTTTGTTAATCTGAAACTAAAACCTATCTATGCTAGCTTTTTGAACTATTGCGTAATAAGAATATTATCTAAACTAATATTATTATCTAATTATCTAAACTAAACTTATCTATGATAAGCCACTCCCCCCGGTTTTCTACGTCGGATGTCAAAACAGATTCAATTTTTATACCTACCTATCCTATCCTATACAACCAAGCTTATTTCTTCACGTTGAGATTTAAAAAAAAAAGTTATTTTTTTAGTTTTTTGTATTTAAGCGCATCTTTTTATTTTATGGTCTTATAAATATTGTCGCGGCTTGAAATTCCCGCTTCATCAAGGCTACCAATAAAACAGTCAAGATTATTTCTCCGGCTACCGACAGCAACTACCCTCCACTAACTGTTTATTTTAAATAACTTTATACGTAAATTTTCACCAATGATTTATTACTTACTACTTACTTCATCGTCTCTCACAAATACTGTCTGAACAATTTCCCAAAATAGCTTGGAATATACAATATAGCTTTCACCCAAATCACGGGTTTCATTTTTACCACAAGTCCACAGTAAAAGGAACTCGCAGTGTCTCGGCGAAGACAAATATATATAAAATAAGTTTTTAACTTATTCGAGAAACGGCGACCAATTTAAGTATTTTTTGTAAACATATTCATGTTCATAATTAATGTACCCGCTGCAAAAGAGCTGAGTAAAAGGGCTGTAAAAAGTTTTTATCAAAGACGGCCGAGAACCAGCAAACTGCTGTACAATCGGTCCAGCTATTTGAGAGCCAAAACGTCAAAGACAGGTGTATCCAAAAAAAAACACAAACATCGCCTTCCTTCAAACGTCCCGTCCTGGAGCCAAAACATCAGTTATTATTTAATTTTAAGCGCGTTACTAGAGTGATTTTCTTTAAAATGTAATTCCCGGTAAGGCTATCAATAACTACGTAGGTATGACTTTGTGACTGTGACACTCAACACAGGTAGAGCTGGCAGCGTTTTTCTTTTAAAATATGGATAGTTTTATTTTTTGGTTTTTATTACCAAACCAACTTTGTGCATTTTGCCAGTCTCATGGAGTGTATTTGAATATTTTTAAGTTTTAAACAGTGAGATCAAAAGTCTGATACATAAGCCAAAAAACATGTTATTTAAATTTTATACATTTAAGTGCGAGACGAGCAAGACGTTCGCCTGATGGTTTAAGCGTCACGCCAGCCACTACTAACAGTAGTAGTACTGCGAACACAATCCTGCGCCGCACTGCACTGTGCTCGACACCCTGAGATATTACATGTTAAATCTCTTCATACCCAGTAATTTCTTTGGTAACATTGGCCTTCAAACCGGAACACAGTTATGCTTGCACACTACTGCTTGGCGGTTGAATAACTGGCAAAGGTGTGGTACTATCCCAAGCGGACTCTGCAGTAGAGTCCTACTACTACAAGAACTTCTTAAAATTCTAAGCTAGGACACAAAAATAATTGCATTTAGACAAACATGAAACTAATTATAATATTAAACATTTTATATACTAGGTGCTATTTTCATTGGTGCAGAAGAAAAAAGGTGCTCAATAGGACCATATTCTCGTTTGATTTGATATTTTTTCTAAAACTTTAGATTTTAATAAAGTAATGCTAAAATTATAGCCTGATTAAATGAAAAATCGACAAAATTAAACAACACACACATTAAAGTTATATGAAAATTTTGAACTGCCAAAGATCTGCCACCTAAATATCCCTATCAAAATAAAATACGTAACAACTGCTATTTATAATGATAATACAATGATTGTTTTCATTAACTTTGCAATTCTTTACTTAATCGATGTATTCGCTCGGTTAAGTACCTATTTAAAGAATTGTAAAGTGCAACATTAGCTAACTTAATAAATATTTCGTAGCACAGCCAAATGATTAAATCACTATCATTTAATAAATATTAATCATTATAATACTAATAATAAAATTACGCAACCCGAACTAATGACGTTATATGCTATTATTTTAGTATTTAGTTTACTGTCTTCATTAATTTTACATTTCTGACACATTGATTAATACCAAACATGTTCTTTTGATAAAACCAATTGCAAAATAGCAAAGATCTTAAAAGTAAGGACTCGCCCCTCCGAACATTAGCGCCACAGTATAATGTGTCTACTACTTGAAATATTAATACCATCTGTCCAAATTGGTACCAAATATACATCACAACGATATCTCCATTAGGTCCCATCGCTCACAAGTCTGCGTGCTTCTGAATTCCTGAAGAAGATTACTTTGTACACTTGGAGGAGTGAGCTCGGTTGGTTAGATATACAAATCTTGCATACCATTAAGTCTTTACTATTGAGATTAGTATGTTTGTATCTATACAAAACATATTATATCAGCCAGAAGACTCACTGCTGAACCAATGCCTCCTCTTTCTAGAGGGGATGCCATAATACCGCGCTTGGCAGGCGGCTTGGGAATCGCACAATGGTCACCACCGTTAACCAAGAGGACGCTGCTGCCCGTCCTGCGGTGGTTCTGGATACAATTTTAGGTCATACCCAGGTCCATATATAAAAATATATATAGTGTGGTGATTTGATTTTAAAATTCCATTTGCCCTGTCCTTATGAAGGTATAAGTTAATGCAAAGTAGATAGGAAAATCATAGCCGGCGTATTTAGTGTTGTGGGCCGTGTTAAAGGCCGAGCACCATCGCGATGATTGATATGTTGGGCAATGCAAGGAAGCGGTCACCACACTTAACGTTGTCTGCTTACACCGAAACCTTGTCACAAGGTTGTTTCGGCGATACGCCGTGCGTTGAATCCCAAGTAGCTGTGCTATATTATTATTCGATGTAGGTGCTAAACGACTAGGTAGGTTTTTCGCTATATATTTAAAAGAGACACTTTGAATAAGGTATTTTGAATAATAAATACCTAATTACCTACTTAGACTGTAGATTTATGAAGATTTAAGGCAGATTTCTTTGTGTTACGTAAGTAAGAATACAACTGTAAGAACTGTAAATTAGTTGTATCACTACACATTCAACAGTTGTTAGGGTTCCGTATGCAACGAAACGAGTGATCTTATTTTTTTAGATATATATAAAAACCAATTGCTGTTCGTTTGTCTCGCTAAAACTCGTGAACGGCTAGGCCGGTTTAGCTGATTTTGGTTTTGAAATGATGGCGTAGTCCAGGAATTTCGTAGTCGTAGTTTAGATGAAATTTTGTGGTCCTTGAGCGGGCCATAGTATTGGGGGGGACATTTATTACACACAGCGCCATCTAGCCCCATACTAAGCAAAGCTTGTATTATGGAAACCAGATAGCTGATAGAATACTTATATACATTTTTTTTTGTAAATACATACTTATATTACATACTACACCTAGTAGTAGTAGGAGGCCGAAGGCCGATTTCTACTCGTACGAAGTAGCGAGTATCAGCTAGTTGCTAAAAAATATTATTAGACATTTCGCACAGTGCCATCTAGCCTTTGTCCAAACTTAGCAAAGCTTTTACTGTGGGAACCAGACAGCTCTGGCAGCTGATAGAATACTTATATACTTTAGTGAACTCACGCTCTACAGCTCAGACATACTACTAACTGCTATAAGGCATCTTATGACTACACGTATATCTATCTGTTTCTCGGTTGTACAATCTTATGTTTTTAATAGTTCCTGGCCCTGGATACTAGTCCTTCAGCCGAATACATATTTCTTCATCGATCCTTCTTTTTGCAGTTAAATGAGTCGTAGACACAGACCAAGTCACACACAGTAAGTCACAGTCAAGTCCAATCATGCCCTAGTAAAGTCGTGGCAACTTGTAGTAACAAGCTTCTTCGGAGTTTTGGAAACAACACGAAAAGACACGTTTCACTACATTATATCACTTGCCCACACTCTTGCTCGTAAATCAGCACTTAATGAATAAAACGCCACCATTTTTATGCATTAACACTCGAAAAAACACAAGTTTTGGAAAATAATACAATGCAGCGACATGATTTTCTCGCGTTCCCGCCAAAACTCGTACAATCTTATGAGCGGTAATGGGTAGCCAGTTAAAATTTCCACAAACTATCTAATACTTGGATTTAAAAATTATAGGACGTTTAGACGTATATTAAACAAGCTCTAGGATCGTAAAAACGAGAAACATAGAAGCGGCAAGTTTTGTTTTTACAAACTTAAGTAACATATAAAAATCAGTCAAGTGCGAGTCGAACTGGTATTAAAATACTAAATAAAAGAAAACACATTTTTATACTCAGTAGGTGACCGACGAGTTGGAAACGAACAATAAAACTTCGTTTAAGTACTTAAGTATTATCATAAAATTTTGTGTGTGTCCAGATATTAACATCATTAGTATTTACTGTACCTATACTAAGACTGCTAATGAGAATTTGGCGACAAACAAGCTTTAATTTAGTTACATGTTTTTGGGGCATTTTACAAAAAAACACTACCGTATTATATCTGTAATTAGATCTTATTTCGCAAAAATATATGGGTTGTTCCATCACTCGTTTATCTTTGCTTGATTATATTTCTTGCGGGTTTTGTCCTGATAACGACAAAAGTAGGTACAACGACTAAAGCATCGCATACAAAATCTTAGCCCTTTTTATATTTTGACAACTCCCGTTCCCTAACTGGTAGCGTCTACTCTGAGAGCCTGAGGTACCAGGTTCGATTCCTGGCCGGGCATATGAGTCATGGACCACAGTGTATTGTGTAAGACGTAAAATAATTGCATGCATGTGGGTTCTAGTAATACTATTGTAATAAATAAGTATACATATATATGCTCCGTTTATCTTGATCATGTTGTGTTCACATGCTTAGGAATATGGTCTAGCTCTGCACCTATTCTCATTTTGCTTTAAAATGTATTGATTATATTCTGTTTTGTGCGCCAAAATAAATAAATAAATAAATAAAAATCGAATAATAAACACATTTTAACATGAGAAAAAAAACTTTTTGTTTCAATATTCGGCTGAATTTTGCGTAGTGTTCGACATCTACAGCCTTACTTAAAAAACTTTTCAACTGTTAGTCACTGCTTAAGATGCTCTGCCATCTATCTTCTCTTTGACGTGAAATTGCACGTGCTAGAAAAGGACAGAGAAGTTTAAGCAGTGACTAAGAGAATCGAGATTATTTTAGGTAAGGCCGCTAATCTCGATTATAAAAACGACATATTCACGACATCAGTGATATTTTTATTTATTTAGTTTTACACGTTTATTGAAACACAATAAAAAAAACTAAAAAAAATTGGGGGTACATTTATTACACACAGCGCCATCTAGCCCCATACTAAGCAAAGCTTGTATTATGGAAACCAGATAGCTGATAGAATACTTATATACATATTTTTTTCGTAAATACATACTTATAATACATACTACACCCAGACAGAACAAACATCGATGTACGTCACATAAATTTTTGTGCTGGGTGGGGATCGAACTCACGCCCTACAGCTCTGAAGGCAGACATGCTACCAGCTGAGCTATAAGGCTGTCAATGTTGCCAATCTTGTTTATATTGCCTCATTCGGTCCTCGTTCGTTTTCACTGAAGGTGGGACAACCGGTTGTCGCGGCGAGCGCGGCGCCACCGCTGTTTCGAGGGAGGCATTCGGCGCTCCGCTCGTGGCATCTGATTCGCGAGTCGAAGCACGCATTCCATGGCCGTGTTGCCGTGCACACATATTGAAAGTATACCTACTCGTACGAGTACTGTCTCGGCCGGGTTTTCCCATTGCACAGTTCGTCGTTTTGGTACCTACTCTTATCTAGAAAGTCCTAAATGTTTTCGAGATTGTTTTTCGTGATACGCGTAAGGTAACTAAGCTAAAAGTGATGGATTATTGTCTCATCATTGAGAAGAGCTTGTACGATGGGGACAACCCCAAAATCGCGAAAGAAATCTGCTGTTCCATAGAAAAATTACATTCAACCTCTATGAAATGTATAGAACAGTTGTTTTTTTTGTGATGTCTTGGCAGGCCCCATAGCACAACCTTTTCGCGTAACCCTATCTGTGCTCATAGCAAGCATTGTTCGCAATGATGAACACAATGACCTCCTTTCAGCTTAGTAATACCGTAACGTGTAAGTCTTGTGTTGGATTGTCTCTAGACTTTCATTTTGTTTTTATGTAGTAGGCTAAATAGTCTATGATACATTTTAAGTTCACAATTCTGCCACTGCTACTGTTAGTGGCAGGCGTGACGCTTACCATCAGACGAACGTCTTGCTCGTATCGTCACTAGATTTAATAAAAAATAAAATATGTGGTGTGTGGTACCGTTATAACACCGTACTCCTAATTATACGTCTACTTGTTAAAAGAAATACGATCATAATAATCAAATTTGTAACATTTAGATACTGTAGTCAAATTTGTAAACAATAGTTGCCACGTTATGTTTGTAATTATTTGTAAACATTAGACAAAAATGCTATCAGTCGTTTAGTTACAACCCTGATGTTAATTTCTAAGCAAATCGGTTAAACAATGACCAATACTGATTCGGACGTGCGTTGGCCATTCGCGTTACTATTTACTCGAGCAAACAAACACAGATATAAATTTAGGACAATGATATTTTGTTAGAAAACGAAGGTGCTTAGAACGTGTCCATGATAAATGTCAAACAATGTTGCTCGTGTTTGTCATACGTACGTTAAAGGCTAGATAGGGCACAAGTTTTCCATGTTACCGGAAACGTCTGATGTATGACCACACCTATAACTTTGTAGTTTGAATTTGGAAGCTAATAACTGATACATTTGACGATTTCAAATGTAATTAGATCACTAGCAGTGCTACGCTACGTTACATGCGATTACTGGGTTCCAATATACGTGTTAATCCAAGGTATAAATAAGCTTTCTAACGTTCTATTATTATTAACGGGATATTTACCGTGATTATGTTGTGAAATAATAATAGAACTTAGTGCCTAAACAACCATGATAGTTTAAAACAGTGTTTTATAAGCTTTCTCTCAAAGTTCATCCAAATCTGTACAACCGTCTTTGCGTAACGCGTTTGTTACTTACAAACACCTGGAAATCCAAGTATAGAAACTTGAATTTAATTAATATTTATAATTTTAGTAGGATTCGTTCAAATCAACATAAATTTAGAGAGGTGAGTGAGATCTTTGCGACGTGGAATCAAGTGGACTGAAAATATTATCCAGCCCTCTCTAATCCAAATCTATAAACAATAGGGCACAGTCGCCGTTACACCAAAATAATAATTATGTCTTCTTTAACCGTGCCTCTTCTTGAAAGAGTCGGCCTCTGCACTTTTCTAGCAGCTTTAATTTTTATTATAGCCAACATGTTGATCTGTAGAGCTTGCATGTAATTGATAATAATTAATGTTTGTGCATTATTTGTATTGATCATATTAAGCTAGCGGGGTCGGTCCCGTTGCGGCATGTCCTCCTTTTCCCATCTGTCAAAAGCGCATATCTTACCGTCAGACAATCCGTTACCACAACAAGGCGGGATTTCACTTCTAAACTGTAATGTTGATATGCGAGTGTACATTTTAATGATCGGTTGATGGTAAGAATGATAATCACAATTTAGGTACTAAAACACTGGGAAAAAAACAACACTACTGAAAAAACATACAACATAAAACAACGTTTTATACACGAGACTTGGATATTCTATTGATACCATTATACGGTTCAAGAGGTCGGACAGATAGATAGATAACTAACCGTTAAACACTCTTCAGGTACCAAACTCTGCAAAATCCAAGCTTAATAAGTCAATAATAAAAAGTCTCGTCGTCAGCCATAAGACGTCCACTGCTGGACGTAGGCCTCCCAATAGAGGGGTGTTGCCATAATACCCACGCTTGGCAGGCGGCTTGGGGATCGCAGAATGCTCACCACCGTTAACCGAGAGGACGCTGCTGCCCGTCCTCCGGTGGGTCTGGTTGCAGTTTATAGACATACCCAGGTCCAATAAAAGGTCTAATTGGATTCAATTAATTACGCGTAAAGTGTTTATTACAATGCTAATCAATTGGAATTCGTTATAGAAATGAGCAATTACTAAAAGCAATTAAATAATCACGGTAAAGGCTTCGAGTGCCAATGGCCTCAGTAGGGTTTTATTTGTGGTTGTAAAATCGGTGGATTAATGTTCCGACGGCGAACGACCGCTTTCAGTAACCTGGCCGTGGCGCCTGCATCCGTAAATGCAAACACTTAGCGAGCCTCGGAACGTTTTTATTACTACGTTGACTGGTTTTAAAAGAAAAAAAAACGTATGCTGTCCAGTAATGACCCCAAAGAGCTCTCTGGTATTAGAAAAAAATAACACTTTTAGTAGTAATTTGTCATTTCGGACTTTTTGGGATGTCATTTATAATAACTGGTTATGGGACAGCAGTAAATAAAATTCTTTGTTCGTAGCGGGTCATGGTTTTGAAAATGGGCGGATTCGTAATTATAAAAAAGTAAAAAAGAGTCTTGTTTTATAACTGCGAAACAGCGAAGTATTTTTTTTATTCGTAGCTAGTTATGAATTTTTAGTTAGTTTAGTTTTTTTTTGACTGCCATCTCGTCTGATGATAAACGAAGATGCAGTCTACGATGGAGCACGCTTGCAAGGAATGCCCAAATCATCTTTCAGCGTCTGGATTTTTTAAACGCGTAGTGTGGGTAAAGTAGTATGAGCGTAGAGACCTAGAGATCAGTTAGAATGTAGGTAAATGGAATGGGGGCCAGTATCAAAACTTGACAAAACAATTGTTTACTGTGCATCACAATAGTAACGCACACATTGCTTTATTTTCTATCGTAGTACCAAGTGCCAATCTCTAAACGTACCGCTTTACCGTGATAGTTAGCACTAAACGCCTTGTCCTAAATAATAATAGTAAAGTAGAGTAAAAGTAAAGTAAATTTATTCACACAATAATAAACTTACAAAGAAAGTAAACAGAGTTTAATTTCAGATATTTTAAGTATGATACATTGGAAATTTAATTGTGAGCTCCAAACTAAGCACGAGGCTTGATATCTTCAGGCATTGATTTAATTTAGGTCAATAACGTTAAGGCACTTATAACATAAACTTTGCTCATTAACATAAAATACAGTTAACAAGACTGGCAGGACAGCAAAAGGAAACAATTTTATTGTTTCAAGGGTCAACGAGTAATTAAAATGGTTTGCAGCTCCCAACGGGTAGCAAGTGCGGCGCTCGGCGCGAACGGTATCTTAAACGAGTCGACATTGTGAGATGGATGCGTGGCCACCGACTCGCGACGTGCAGTGAGCAGTCGCCTGATCGAATGACCACTTTCAAGATACGAAAATATCCTGTTTGGTGATAAACGCGCTGTTTCAGGGCGTGCTGCTTTATAAGGGTGAACGTACACGTGTCTGTACCACACGCGATGTACGCGCCGTTCACCATAATTCATACTAACTACTTACTAAGCTGTTATAAATTATCATATAAGTAAAAAGGTGGCCTCCGCTTGACCAACGAGGTAGGAGATAAAGGTAGGTGAAACAGTCTTACTTACTGTTCGTATCAGTGGTATTTTTGTGTTGATTCGTCAGAATGTCTGGAGTTACTGTTTTACATGCTGCCGCGTTTTTGGTTTCAAAGTAAGTACTTTATGTACCTGCTGCAAGCTACTGCAATGTAACCTTTAATGCCGTACAATTATTAAAAAATATATATTTAGTCAATTCAATACCACAATAATAATTGGAATAAAAACTAGCTCGTTGCGGTGGATTTAAACAACGTCCGGCCCACGCTCGATTTGATTAAAACAATATTTTTTTATATTTGAAAAAATACCGCAATAGGCTAGATGACAGTTATTTTTAATTATCCTATTAAAATTTGGCCCATAAATATAGCTGATTAATGAAAAGAAAATGAAAATCTGATCAGAAATATGCAACTTCGAAACAGCAAATCGTAACGTCACTTCTCAGTACGCCATATAAATTCTATTCTGACAAGTAAGGCGTGACGTAATTTTTTGTTTTGTGGGAAAGGGACAGAGTTGTCTCTACCAAAAACTTTAAACGCTTATTTTTTAGAACATTATTAACCGATTAAAATTATGTTTTCAATAAACATACTATATTTACTTAATTCTTCATCGAAGCTATTGGTTTCAACGATTTAAACATCAGTCATCTACCCTATTACAGAGATTCATCAACTACAGTTGTTGGTTATGCCTTAATTACAATTAACCCGATGTAAACCCCAAGCTAAAAGTCGGTAACGTTGTAGTAAGTACATGATATATTTCAAACGTTGTTATCGCCACTTTGCATCTAATTACTAATTACATTTTCTAAATCTCTACTTTTTTATTTCCTCAACACTACCTAATCAGGAACGGATACGTGATATTTTATTACACAATTATTCGGGTATGATAATATAATTACCTAACACCGATTGCCGTCCAATAACATTCACGGTTATACGCGATAAACGATGTTTATTATGACACCCGTGATCTGTCCAAACAATAGGCAGTAACCGTTGCCTCTTTTGAATAGACCTTTGCGAAGTTTCGCGAAGTTGTCAAGTCAAGGTTGGTCCGCTATAATAACTCACATATTTGTATTGTATAATGCAATTGTATTTGTTTGGGGAACAAGCGCTACTGTTTCACGTTAAAAATGTTGTTTTGTCCAATATTTGGCTGACTATTCTTGCAATATGTGAACGAGAGGACATTATGCATGTACACTTATTGTTGATAGAAATAGTTTCATCTACTGTCATTGAGTAGACAAAGCCGCCTGTCCGAGCTATTTATAGAACTGTCGTTTAAATTTTTTTTTGTAAAGTTCAACTAAAAGAACTCCTGATAACTAATGGGGTCCCAAAGGGTATCATTGAAAAGGGAATTTTTAAAATTCATATGTTCTGTATATCCTCCAGTCCAGACCGAGTCCAAAGCAGCCACTCTCAATTAATTCAATATACGAATTGCTAAGTTTACTAAAATCTTAACAATTTAAGAAATATAGACAGCTAAGATATTGAGTATGTGGACTGGACCAAAATATACCGAAAAGCAAAAAAAATACTTATATACCTTGCAAAAATTTCGACCTTATTACATTACTACGGAACTTGGTAAATACTAAGTGCAGTAGTATCAGTGCAGTTGTAGTGGTAGGATTCTACTGCACAGCTTGCCTGGGGAAGTATCACACCTTTGCCAGTTATTCAATCGCTAAGCAGTAGTGTGCAAGCATTACTATGTTCTGGCATGAAGGGTAACGTTACCAGAGAAATTACTGAGTATGAAGAAATTTAACATCTAATATCTCGGGGTGACGAGCGCAGTGCAGTGTGGCGCAGGATTGTGTTCGCAAGTTCACAATTTTGGCACTGGTACTGTTAGTGGCAGGCGTAACGCTTACCACCGGGCGAACGTCTTGCTCGTCTCGTTACTTGATTCTAAAAAAAGTATCGAAAACAAAAGATACATTCTAGAATGAACAACAAACACAAAAAACAAACATCACGCACCATTGCTTACAGAACGCATTCGATTTGGAATTTAGCATGTCTTCCTGCACTCGGTTTAACCAAGATCGATTCGAAACGAATCGCCTTTTAATTACTAGTCGAGTCATGATAAAGCAGTTAAACACTTAACTGTTGTAGTTAGGTACAAAAGTACGGCGGATCGTAGCCCGTCGTGTACCGTATAAACATTTTATGTGTGACGATAATAATTAGAAGATACACAAGCACGTGGCGGTACACTGATAAAATATTGACAATGTACTTACATTTGGCTTTCATTGGCCCGACGTACCGTTTGCACCATTGACTTGCACCATCAGTGGTGCAGATGCAACAGCCTGATAGCACAGTTGGTAGCATGTCTGCCTTCAGAGCTGTAGGGCGTGGGTTCGATCCCCACCCAGGACAAAAATGTTTGTGATGTACATCGATGTTTGTTCTGTGTCTGGGTGTAGTATGTATCATAAGAATGTATTTACGAAAAAAAATAATTTAAGTATTCTATCAGCTATCTGGTTTCCATAATACAAGCTTTGCTTAGTATGGGGCTAGATGGCGCTGTGTGTAATAAATGTCCCCCCTATATTTATTTATATTTATAACTGCTTTGTATCGTTTGTACCATTAATGGTGCAAACAAAACTACACTTACTATAATACTACTAAAAACTAGTTGCGTTTGTACCATTGATAGAGAAAACAAAAACAGACAAACGGACAGTATGAAAAATTATGAAGTTTGTATCTAGTGTAAGAACTCCTTCAGATAGCAACTACTAGACACTCGAGAATGAAGGTTTTTCTTCAAACATTGGGGGTGCTTTTATTAAAGAAACTGTTCTGTAGTGGCAGTCCTGGATTTGTCAATCGACCGTGGCCGCGGCCTAGGGGCGGCAGCGTCCTAGGACGCTAGATTTCAGAGGATGCTGCCGCCCCTATTATTTTAGAGAGGTACACATGGGGCGGCGGAAATAAAGTGGCCTACACTCATAAAAATATTAATCCGGCACTGTGTAGTAGTAGGACTCTACTGCAGAGTCCGCCTGGGGAAGTTTGGTTCTGGTTTGGTTGTTCTGGGGCCACAACTATGCCACTTACTCAACCGCCAAGCAGTAGTGTGCAAGCAACTTTACTTTAAATTTACTTTGTTCCGGTTTGAAGGGCAATGTTACCAGAGAAATTACTGGGTATGAAGATATTTAACATCTGATATCTCAGGGTAACGAGCGCAGTGCAGTGCGGCGCGGGATTGTATTCGCAAATTCACAATACTGGCGCTGCTACTGTTAGTGGCAGGCGTGACTCTTACCACCAGTTGAAAGTCTTGCTCGTCTCGTCACTTGAACGTAAAAAAAAGACCACTACAGTCAGTTTCTTTGTATTTTTTTAGGCTTATATATCTTCGTAGCTCAGAGTCACTATAAGTTTAAGTAGCTAAAATATGCCACTACGAGTATCATTTCATTGCATTTACGGCGTGCGAAATCCTTCGGTCGATGTAGAAGTGACATCTATGCAATAATACAAACTTTATGTTTCATAACATTTTTTATTTTTTTTACACAAATATAAAATAATTAACACGCAGTTAAATTATGACTCTGAATGGCAGAGTTCTCATGAGAAGGATGCGGATACGGGTTCCGACTTAAACCGACAAAAATCAAAATAAACTCCAACCAAACCTTAAAATATTATATGGTTATTGTATAGAGTTATATGGTTGTGTTATATGCATGCGTATATCAAACTCAAATGTAATTGAGTTGGACGTACGCATGCCTGCGTGAGCTCGTTAGCATATTTTCAACGACTCTTTATTGTTAGTTTTAGAAATCTAGACGAGCAGAAGGCCAAAATTGAAAATTATGAGTCAGTCTTTACTTTGATTTTAATAGATCTATCTCTACTAACTATTTACTATTTAATGCTTTCATTCCCAATTAACTGAAATAAACGCTAGTCGCAGCTGCCAACCATTTCATAAAGTTTGCCTACAAATCTTTTACTTAATATTACGTAAAAATAATGCTAAGTACATGCTAACAAAATGTGTTCAAATGTTCGGTAATAATTGTAATTGGTATTTACGTCCAAGTATTCAAAAAGTAAAATTCCAACATAAAACGTTTTGTAACCGCTACGATTTCAGCTTCGAGTTGCAGTCTGCTTTTATAAAATCCGGATTATTGTTTGTTGTTTCTCCAGCCTGTGAAATATTTTCGTCAACATGGAATAGATAAATGTAAAACGTACATGGCTGTATCATTATTCTGAAAATAACAACAATGTCTCTTTACATTAGAACAGACCGAACGCGATGCAACATGAAATGCATTTCTCTTTGTGTTCTCCTTTTCAAACCAATCATTTTAATGTAAACATATTAATCATTTATTATTTTCAATATCAGTATTTCATTAATTGCTTTTCCGTCTCTTCAACGAAGTTAATGAAACTGTCCAGGTGGAAGTTGGCTGGGTTCTGGTTTTGATCATTATTTATATGATATGATATGTATTTATAAACCGATTTGATTATAATTTTTTGTTAGAGCTTAGAAGCAATTTTCTAAAAGCAGCTAGGAAGTACTTTTTTAAAACAAGTTTTCCTGGTCGAGTTAGTTTTAAACCAACTTTTTAACAAATAAAAACATTCATATATTTTTCGGATGCCAACTGATTCAAAATGTCATATTTTGTTTGACATTTTTTCTTTTTTACAAGTATTTTGTAATTTTGGTCATTATGATATTTGTAAGGACTGTAAGGTTTGTGATATTTGTTGTTTGTATTGCGGTCTAACGGAGAGGACTTTGTTCAGCAGTGGATGTCTCCGGGCTGATGATGATGATCTTTGTAACGTCTAGAAAAGAAAGAGTAATTAATAGTGTCATTAGCACTTAATATAATTAGATGTAAAGCTAGTGAACAAAATGTAGAATTGTAGATGATTCATTTACTTGTGTACCATAATTACCTTTATTGGCATGGAAAAACATGTTTCATTCAAATTTATATATATGAATAATAGCAAAATACACTCCAAGTGAGTCACAAGAAATGTAACTTTATTATTACGAGCATACGTTTATATTTTGGCTAATTTGAAGTAAAATGTTAAAATCTATTATGAAGTATTCCTGAGATTGATAGCAGAAATAGGTATAAATTAGTATCTAAACTACGAGTCTAAAATTATATTTTAAAAGTGTATATTAGTAGAAAACCAGATAAATCCTACTGCAATATTTATTCCTTAATGTACTAGATATACACATTGAACATTCTGCAATCCCCAAGCCGCCTGCCAAGCGTGGGGATTAGGACAACCCCTCCCTGTTAAGGGGAAGGCCGTCGTCCAACAGTGGACGTCTTCTGGCAGATGATGATGATGATGACGATTCTAGATATAAAGCTACGTCACTTTTATTAAATCCTAGACTAGGAACAAACACATTCATAAATACATGTGGTGTAAATAAAGAAGATAATATTCACAACTCACAACCGTTGATATTCGTATATCAGCTCATTTCATTACTAAAGTTGCAAGTTAAATAAAACTAGCTTGTATATTTGAAATCATAACATTTTTAGCTATTTAACTACTTAATTAAATAAATTATAATTTCTTTTTTATCAGGCTGCTATCGGCCATGATCTGTTGGGATATAGTTTAATTCGTAACTGTTATCTTTATTTAATTTCGTTTCTTTTAAAACTATATTCTGTTCTGTGTACCTTAATAAATAAATACAACTTACATACATAGTTTTGTGTACATTGCTACAAGAGAAGTTAATCGTGTACAAAGCACGTCCAAAAATCAAACATTAACTTAGTTTTTTTTGGCATAAGCCTTTATTAACTACAACAAACTACAAAGACTACTTAGCCTACAACACAAAAAAAAACAAAAGGATACCTAATACCTATACCTAAATACCTATACCTAAACAAAATAGTACGTGTAACACTAATCTCTGTTACTCATTTGGTCTTTCTCAGTGAAAGTTATCAACAGCAGCAGCAGCAGCTTTATACAATTTGCGATGCGATGCCATATAGAAAACGAAATAATGTTCCTACGTGGTATCAGTCGAACATTTTAGTGAGCTATAAACAGGTTTGTGTGTGCACACGCGCACTGGTCGTTAACAGCCTAAGGCGATAACGGGAAAATCATATGCAAAAAAAACATTTATTTTTACTTTTTCTTGCAACTAACGGCATAGGTTTTGGCTGCAGTAGAGGAGTGTAAACAAATGCTTGCAATGAATAACAAATATTTAAGGAAATATAGCCGCTCACATACGCACTCGACCTTTGGTGCCAAACAAAATATTTCGTTATACAGGTTTAGTTCTAATCAGTAAGCATCCTTTTAAGAGCATATTCTGTACATCAAAACAAACTCATTTTAATTTTAATTGTATACTATTGTATATACCATGGGTTTGTTTTTGACGTGTAAATAATGTATTTATCAATAAATAACTTTGACTTTGACTTTGACTTTAACTACTTTTCCTATGGGGCCAACAATGAAGTCGCGAAAAAAACAGTTGTTCCATACATTTTGCCTAAGGTCGATAACAGCTGATAATAAATACGCGATTTCAATGTTGGCCCTATAGTAAAAGTTATTTGTTTTGGTGTACAGAATATGCCCTTAAAAGGATGCTAATTGATTAGGAACTGACTCTATAACAGAAAATGCGCTTATTCTTGGGACAAATCGCCCCAGTAAGATAAAGAGAAAACGTGCGATGTCGCCTGATTTGATTTTGCACGACATGCCTAGCGACATTGCGTGGCTTGTGTCAGGTCGCGTGGCTTGTGTCAGGTCGTGTGGCTTGTGTCAGGTCGCGTCGCATGGCCGATTCTCCACAAAGTGTGGGCAGAAAAGGTCGCGAGACAAGATGTCTGGCGACGTCACATGTCTTCGCGCGGTCTCTGCAGATTCGTGTCGTGAGACGTTTTCCGCTAATGGCTTTATTGAATGTAATTAGCCACTTCGAAAAGTCAAACCCCATATCTACTATATATAAGTATGTAAGTAAGTTCGTATAGGCTGAGTGGCCAGCCCTAGTGTCAGAGTATATATTATATATTATCCGCCGAGATCAGGCGTTTGAGGTGGCCAATTACAAAAATAAAAACGAGTTAGTACCTCAGTAGGTATATTGTAAATAACATCAGAGAATTTCCAATATTAAAATAATGATGTATTGAATGTACAGCGTTCGATACGAAACGTAACTAACGTAGAATGACGCGTGAAGTCGACGCCAGCTACTACTTGCCTACATACTGAATAGTGTTTGTGCAGCTTGCCGCACATTTACACCTACCTTTGAATACAGTTACTGTAGATAGTAAAGTATACCCCAACTATGGCGCTTATATTGGTTTATTTAGCACACATAGATTTATTAAATCTACGCAATCATTTAAATCACTAGTTTTTTTTTGAAACTATGTCATTATAAGTCCATGTTTGTAGCATACACGCACATTAAAACTAATTATTCCAAAAAAATGATAAAAAAATTGTCGTGTGGTAATTTAATATTATACTTATGGCGTGGCTATTTTTATTCCCTTGGCTCTATAACAATATAAGGAAGTCGATTATTACCTTTATTAGTCTTCGTTTATAATTACTTTGCTGGAAACAATATATATAGCTTTCTATGTATTGAAAGAAAAATATTAAGTTCTTATCAAATCTATATACAGTTTATACCGGGTTAGTTCTAATCATGCTATAGGGCCAACATTGAAAACGCAAAAAAAACAGCTGTTCCATACATTTTGGGCACGGTCGATGAACTTTTTATATGGAACAGCTGATCTTTTCTTACGCGATTTCACTGTTTGCCCCATAGTAAAAGTTGATTGTTTTGATGTACAGATATGCCCTTAAAATGATGCTAACTGAATAGAACTAACTCTGTATAACTATCCAATTCTTGTACAATTTTCTGTTCGTTTACTGGTATTGATTTTTCATAACACTTAATAAAGCCGTTTATGATATACAAAAAAGAAAAAGAAAAAAGAAAAAAAGTTACATTAAGAGATAGCAGTCAGTATTCAAATTAAGTGGTAATTATTGTAAGGTTATTAATCTTTTACATACCTACAACAATAATTTCACATTAACTTTCTCCAATCATTTTATTTGCGAGCACCAATGTCGTCGGTTTCGACAATACCTTAGTCGGTCCTCAAGAGGCCGTAGAACATGACGCTATTGCATATTTTGTATAGATATCTATCGAAGGCCAGGATGATCCTCACACTTGACCTTGCGTACGGCCCGTGTCGGGCACTTAAACGATTTAACTGTTTGTTTGACTCGCAAAAAATATTTAACAATTAAGCTTCGTGGAGGCAACGGCTAGCTGTAAGAATGTTACGAGCAGATTCGGGTCTGTTGGCGAGATATGATATCAGTCTTATAAATCATTAATTTAGATACCGACGCAAATAGCTGGTGCTTCGGTAGTCTCAAGCATAGAATAATTTTCAGAAAATCTGACCAAAGAGTCCATTATGTTAAATATTACGTAACCTTTTTAATGCGATAATAGATATATTGTGGTATGTGGATCCGTTTGTCGCCCGTGGTACTACCAGTATTACTACAGTAGTACCATGGGTAAAAAAATATTCTTTAGATCTACCAAATGATCCGGTAGTACCACGGGAAGTTTTTATTTACCCGTGTTACTATTATTCACCATTTCTTAGTTTGGTGATGATTTAAAGTGGTGAATATGGGGAAGAAAATAATTAGTATTTCTTCCCGTACGCGGACGAAGTCGCGGGGGACCTCTATTATACCAATTTTTTTTTAACTGACACTGGCTGGCTAGTCAGCTTATTTGAACAAGGTTTTTATACATAATTATTAAAAGAAACCTGAGGCTCTAAACTGAGTCCGCGAGAATTACGGCATCATATACAAAAAAATACCAACTAGGCTTATGTCTTAAACTATTAGTATCAATTTCGTACGACACGTTAACGTAAACAGTATTTACGATTTCAATATTTATTATTAATAATAATATTTAGTGTATAATTTTGTTTCGCAGTAACCAATTAATTTTAAGAAGTTTATTGTGTCGTATCCCATTTTCACCGATTTCAATAAAGGAGGTTCTCAATTCGACTGAATGTTTTTTTATTTATTTTTGTATGTATGTTACGCGATTACTACGCCAATTAGGAACTGATTAAGGTTTTTTTTGTTTGGTAGATAATACTTCAGAGGTGGTCCCATATACATTTTATCGAAATCGGTTCAGCAGTTTGGTCTTTAAATCAAAATGACTAGAAAATATGAAGATGTCATCCAGGTCATTCGAAGTTGAAGTCGGTTGTATTTTTTTTTCAAAGCATATTATGATGTATCTTATTCCAAACGGTAACTTAATAGTTGATGATATTTATCGGTGAATCCAGTTACGAAGAGTTTTTGTTAGTTTTTGCGCATCTAACGCAAGTGTATTCACGCACTCGCCCGGTTGGTCATGATTGAAATGCTGCCTTTTTCTATTTCAATTTCTTGTACCGTAATTTAGGCAGAGTCACCGTTTCCTCCGAAGCTTAGATTCTATTCAAACTGTTCCAGAACGATCTTAGAACTGTATTAATCGTATCGCCGAATTTAATACAACAGAAATTGGGCAAATAATATACATATTTCTATTTCACTCGAGAATTTTGGAAAATGAGCACGATTTGTTTTCCAAATTCAAAAACAAAAACCCAACAAAGAACTAAAACCAAAACTTCTCCAAAAACGCAAAAACAAAATCTCCAAACCCAAAACCAAAGCCATAAACCAAAAACTTTTTGAATATTTTGTATGAAGTGTTTCCGAACTTTGGGTTTTTCTTCTGCAGCTTAATTGGCAAAGAAGTTGGGACGTAAACCCAGAGATTGCTCGTATGCAGGTTCGAGTCCTGCCCGTGGTCATAATTTTTGTTACTGCTTAGCTTTAAAAACATACAAAAACTTTTTTTACGTTATTTTCCCAGATAACCAAAAAATATCAAATATTACTAACACTACTAAAATTAGTACATATAACAAACAAATATTCTCCATCTAAGTTTTATTACTGAATTGGTCACATTCCAACCAACAAAACCCAATTTATTTTTATGAATGCTCAGGGAAAGAACTTTTTGTGTCGTGTTTTTGGCACTTGGCAAATAAGGACCTGACAAACAACCGGACAATCGGGGGTTTCGTGGTTCGATTAATTTTGTGAGGTCATCGGGTCTTCCACCCAACACAAAAAGGCAGCTATTTGTCTACTTAAACATTATAATCGATGTTAGAGGCAACGTTTGTGGCAATTGACTTTTTTATTTTATACTAATGTTACATATTTATTGACTTAAACTTGCAGTCACTTTGTTCGAGGAATTACTGAAAAATCTGTTGCACACGATACAATGTCTGCTTTGGGCTGGGCTGTTAGTTGTTGGTGTATTTGTATGCGTTCCATGATATTCCACATTAAACATTACTTTTTGGGGCTATTGAGAAGGCAACAATTTACTTACTGTACGAGTAGAGTCGTGGGACAAAAGAAGAGATTTTTGAGGTCAAGGCGAGTCCCCTCAGGAGGCGTAACGCTCCAATGTCAGGGTTTTCTACACGTTTAAACTATAATCAGACTCGTAACTTGGCATTCACTTGAATATTCTCAAATCGTGGACCAAAGAATTAATAGTGTCGAGGTAAATTACTCTTTAAATGCTTAATAATAGACTCTACTTTATCCGCAGTCATCGTTATTATTTTCTTGATGTTACCACTATGCTGATAGACAAACTGGTTAGAGGTCGGTATTTTTGATTTAAAACAAACGTCCTGGCTTTTTGCTTTATAAATGACAATCTGCAGCACATATTTAAGCTTTACCTAAAATAAATAAATAAATAATATATTAATATTCTAAGCTTATAGTTTTCAAATCTGACTAGAGTTAAGACTAATTGATTTGATATATAAAAGAAATTGGCTTTCACATCAACGCATTGAGCAAATATGCTTTGTTTATATTGTGATCAATGTAACAAGTTGGCACCAAGATTGCTAACAAGTTGTTTGGACCTTGTTGCCTCTCGACCAGCTTCGTTCACATTCTAATTTTACAAAGTTATTCAGACATTTAATTTCGAAGAATATAACAAAAATGATGTTACAATGTTCGTCGAACAAATTGCATTCCTTGACTTGCCTGATCTTTAACCCTTTAAATATCATTGCTCAGTTTAGGCTCAGGCGTAAGGCTCGTATGAGGGAAAAATATCACCCGAGAAGAACTAATAAATTGAGCTTTTCAAGTGAGCACTCGTAAGTAATAATGAGCACAAGACCGTGTAATGGCGGTACAATTTAAGTTACTAATTCTACGTATCGATAACGTATCTTTGTGAATAATACCTCCGAAGAAAATACAATGATCATTCATTTTTATATTTCATGGATATAAGCTGACCGAAGATAAAAGGTTAGGGTAACAAAATTGCAGCAGTACACTGCAGTTATATGTCTTTATAAGTATCCTTCAGTTATACAGTAGGAATCAGTCGTAATAAAATACCTGTGTGTATCTAACACGGGTACTATTGAGTTACAAAAGTTAGAAGCAGTAGTTTAATCTTATACTAGCTGTCTGTGATTGATCAGCAAGCTGGAGAGAGAGGTGCTAAATCCTCCACGGCAAGCTGTAATGTTTGTGAGGGTACCCAACATGTTATTTATCAAAATCGCCGATAATGGTAGATAGCTGAATCTTAGTTTTGCAAAAAAACCTGGTTGAGCCTATTCTAAGAAAATACGTGGACAAATTGTTACTAAACTTTCCGTCGAGACTATTATATAATTCGATAACGTGTTTACTTTGTTAGTAAAAAGAGTTATAAACGAAATATTAACTAACTAAACTAAAATTACATAATCGATATAAGAGACCGTTTAAACTATCTGTAGGTAGCAAAACTATTAGTTTAAACAATTTCTAATATCAGGTAATATGCCCAAATTGCTGGGCACGTTGCCTCGCTGGATTGTGAGGCAAATTTTCTGCCCCAGCAAATAAAGGCCAGCATTTTGGTCACGTGAAGATTCTAACAAGAAATTTAAGATTCGATAACATATAAGAATCTAACATTTGAAACCTGTAGATAATCAATCATAAGCGCATGGTGGTTCGGTAGCGTAAGTAAGCGGCAGTAGAGCAAAATAATGTTCAAATACAAATAGTTTATTAATAACACCAAAGTTACAAGTCAAATTTTATTAAATATGTCTCAAAAATCACGTTAAGATACGAGATACTGAGAAAATGAATCAGGGATTACATACATCAACGCTTTTAAAACGTTGGCAAAGCTACAGGCAATAATTATTTAATATCCCTTGTCTATGTCATCTAATATCATGACAGTTAACTATATTATATACATAATAAAATAAAATTATACAGATTTTGTATAATTATTTGAAGGCGGTGCAAGAAATCATTTTACCTCGCGTGTAGAGCGTAAATCGACGCAATTACAACAATAGCCAAAGCGGCGAGTATTCAAGTCAATACGAAGACTTCTTATATAAAGAGTGAGCCGGCCTAAGAAGAAGGCTGCTCGGTTGCGAACTATCTGAATATGCTTTGAGAACGTGAGTCGACGATCAAGGGTCACACCGAGATACTTGGTCTCGGTAGCCCATGGGATGGGCTGGCCGTGAAGCGTGATATGCTTCAAAGGAGGTTTTTTGGACGGATAAAAGTACACGGCTGCACTTTTATCGGGGTTAACGGTGATAGCCCACTTCTTGAACCAATCTCCGAGGAGATTGAGGGCTCGTTGAAGGTGGGCTAGCTGAATGACCTTGTTCCACCCTCTGGTGTAGAGGGCGGTGTCGTCAGCGAAGAGAGCAAGCTCCACTTTGGGAGTGCGGGGGATGTAGCAGGTGAAAAGCGAGAAGAGGATCGGGGCCACTGCGGAGCCCTGAGGGACTCCGGAGCCGATGTCGTAGGGGGAGGAGCGTTGTCCCTCGACGCGGTATCGAAAACTTCGAGCCCTGAGAAAGTCTTGTATTATGAGTACAAGACGGTCTGGCAGCCCGAGCTGATACAGCTTGTATATCAGCCCGTTGTGCCAGACTTTATCGAAAGCTTTCGCGACGTCGAGGAATACCGCTACAGTCCCTTGGGGGAACGGCTTGTGGGTGTAACCATGGCCGGGTTTCTTGTTGAAACCTTCTAGGACGTACTCCGTGATGCGGTGTACTTGTTGGACGCAAGAGTGTCTGGCTCTAAAGCCGAACTGCTCATCAGGAAGGAGGTTGTTGTCTTTGACAAAGGACCAGATGCGCTTCAGAAGGACGCGCTCGTAGATCTTTCCCAGGGTACTGAGGAGACTGATGGGACGGAAGCTAGAGGGCTCAGAAGCCTTCTTGCCGGGTTTGTGAATGCCGATGACGTCGGCGGATTTCCAGGCGTCGGGGAAAATGCAATTGGAGATGGCTGCATTGAAGATGCTTACTAGAAGGTGAACTAGTAACGGACACGTGCTTGAGCACTTTGTTACTGATGCCGTCCGCACCTGGAGCTTTCCTGGTGTGGAGGCCCTTGATAAACGACTCAACCTCGGAAGCCGTGACAGGCTCGAGTTCATCAAAGGGGGAAGTGAGGATCTGTGTTCGACTTCACTGTTCACCGTATCGAAGTGAGCAGGGTCGACATGTTCTAAGCTGGGGCTGCACTGCGTTTCGAGGCTGTCGGCCAGGCATTCGGCCTTTTCCTCGTCGTCAATCGCGGGGGGAGGTCAGGTCGGGTGAGAGGGGGTACTTACATTGAATATGAACCACATTCTTATTCTTATTCGATGTGGGGGCGATAAGTCCTGCACTGACGTCCCGCTTGGGGTGTAATAGTGCTTTTCCCCCGCCAGCGTCTACCCGAGCCAAAGCAAGTCATTGTACTCATCGATGTGGACAACTACTTATTATTAAGGGGTCAACCCAACAAACAGCCAAAAAATATTTAGCTGTTCGAACGAAAAATGACATTTAATTTTGTGAATAAAATCTATAATTGTAAAAGTTGTTTACAGTGATCAGTTACGACCTCCTATCGGCTTAGTTATACCGATTCGCGAAACCATCTAGGACTTGTTTCTACATGCTTTCATACCTTTGAAACCTTGCCTACCTTTGAAAGTACATATACGTATATCATATTTATGCTTTGCGACATCATTAAGGTCATCTTTAAAAACTCCTTATAAGTAATTTTACGACACTTATCTTTTTGAAGATCTGCCAGGGATCCTTGGAACCTTGCAGTTAGTAGGTACAATAAAATCTTTGTGAATTTACTTCTTGCCCCTGTCCAAGGTATCCATTCAAATTTCGTTTAGCCTTATTATATGTATTTACTCAACTAGGCGTTTCACGGCTCATCAAATAAAATAACTGGTAAAAAAAAGAATGGTTATATTTTCTTTAGCAATTAGTTGCTGCAAAATTGAGAAAATGAGAGACCAAAATATTTACGTGCGAGCAAAGCGAAAGAAGTCTTTGCAATACCTACCAAAATTTGCCTTCATCCGTCTCGTTGCGTGCAGGTCATATTTTTCAACTAATCTTGACGAAACTTTATACTCAGGCACTACAGTTTCATAGTTTTTTTTGTTTTCGGCGTAATTTCCCCGAAAAGGGGAAAGTTTGCGGTGCAATTTACCGACGATTTCAATAATATTGGGCTGAAAAGTATTTGGTACTCAATTCTAAAAACAAGGTTTTCTTATGAACTAAACCGGTCAAGATGTTGTCAAGATATTCGCTAAGCTGTTCGCAGAACTTCTAGTAGAACTACTAATTACTACGTTATGTATCTATTACTATAAAAGGCTCTTTCCTGACTCATTGACTGACTGACAGACAACGCACAGCCCAAACAGCTGGTCGTATATACTTGAAATTTGGAGGGTGTTTCGTCTTGATGCCTAGGGGTGTACTAGGAAAGGATTTTTCGAAATTCGACCCCTAAGGGAAAAAGGAGGGAAACTTTTGTATGAAAGTCCTTTGTTTTTGAACTTTTAGTTACGAAAATTTGGTTTTGGATAGTTCATTTAAAATAAAAAATGCTGTTTTCAATATTTTTTGACAGGGTCGATTTAAGAGGGGAAAGGGGGGGGTGGAATGTTGTATGGGAAGTTCTTTGTTTTTGAAGTTATTGTGATAAAAAGGGTAGTTCATTCAAGGAGAGGCGGTTTGGAGGCGGAGGAGGGGGTTTAGAAGGGGTAAAAAAAATTGCTCGTGGTGAATACGTGGAGGAAAATAATTAGTAATTAACCCAGCGGTGAGCGGACCGAATTTCTTCCGTACGCGGACGAAGTCGCGGGTGACCTCTAGTCGTTAATAAATATCAGACAATAAGTTCAAACCCAAACATGCATTTATTTTTAGCTTGTAGTTTGTCATAGTTCAGTTATAGTCAAGATCCGTCGTCACGTTATTAACTTTGGGGGAAGGCTACTTCCAAAAGCCACATTTGCATTCAATAGATATTTTCGTTCTCATATATAAGACGTGTAGTAGAAGTGTTTATTTGACACTGTTCTGTTCACTGTTCGTCGTAAAAATGTTAGACTGCAAACGAGACGCGCAATATTGCGTCGACGACGTGCCGTTTGCACCATTGACTCGCACCATCAGTGGAGCAGATGCAACTGCTTTGTATCGGTTTGCACCATTCAAATTTATGCAAACTACATGCGTACTTGTCAAGTTGAAAGATTACTATTGTACCACTATGCACCAGGGAAGTCTTATCCAACTTTTAATTATTTATTTATGAGATTTGAAAACCAAGCTTTTAATATTCGCATTTAATTAGAGCTGGTGGTCATCTCGACCGTAATAAATTCGCCCGCGTCATCCAGTCACCTCTCTCATCTATATTTCATGCACTTTTTTTACTGCGATCAATCATTATTCTAAAGCTGAATGAGATAGGGCCACATTTAGTGGAGCAAAAATATGGCAGTTACGCATATTTGTGCGTGTCAAGATTTGATTTCTGTTTTTTTTACCCATTTTTAATTTATTACAAGCATAATAAAAATATTTTTTTCAAAACTAAGGCCGTCAAATCGTGACAAACTATGTTATTTACAAGTGAGTAAATTTCGTGATAAATTTGTAAAAATTGAATGATTAAACTGTTGTAATATGTAAAACTAGACGTGTCTTGTCAATTTTTTCTCTTCTTATCAATTTTTTTTAGAGAGATTACAAAAGCGTCACATCACTTCTCACGTCTTATAGATACAAATATATTTTTTGGTAAAACACAAACTATAAAAAACCGTTAAAATACTGCTACGACAGCACGTGATTTTTTTGAATAGGCCCCTTAAGGGCCTTATGTAACTAGGTCACCGTAGTGGAGCCACCGGTCGCGCCACCGTGGTTTCTTGACTAGTATTGAGCTACCAAGCGATACGTCAGCGGGTGGTTTGGTTGCCGCCACCAAACTGCGATGAAGCGGACACTACCCTCCATACAGCTGTACACATTTTGTTAGTAGAGCAACTGGTTACGCTGCCACTGGTGTCCTAGTGAGATACAGGCTTTAATTCTAATATTTAGCAGTCAACTCAACTGCAAGTAGAAATTTGTACAGTCGGAGACAGAAGTGTTACAAAAAATATTATTATTATTTAATAAATCTATTGTAGATTGAATCTTCATTGTGCAATGAGCGCAAACATGACGAGTCTACCATTTTGTCACTAGGCAGCGTATGTGTCCATCTTCCCGGTCTGTCATCAGATCACCTTATTGGTGCGACAAGCATCTATTGTCATCAGAACCACACATGGGTACATGCTCATAAAATCTCAACGCGATCGGACCAACGTAAGTCATACCTACTAAATATGATTTTACCGTGCAAATAAAGACGCTATAAATGAATCAAAGACATATAAAAATATTTCAAAGTAAGGATAAAAATACTAGTTCACCCAAGTAAGGAAAACTGTGGAAAAACATTAGCTGAAATCCTGTTTTATTTAACGTCGTTGATGGTATCAAACAACAGCGTAGCTCACGATTTTGAATAAAATAAGTATCTCTAAACACGAACCTAGACTGTGTCCTTACCACTCAGGTTCACTCGTTGTAGGTCCTATATTATCTAGATTATGGAAACGTGATACGATTTCAGTATTTACTTGATATAAATGACAAGGAAAACGCCATTCCTGACGCGCATAGCAAAATGTTGTAATGATCATGCATACAAAGCAAATAGGAATTGGGCGTTTAAAAATCAGCGGTAGCTTTAGTTAATCACTCGTAAAATATGCCAATGACATGGTACTCGTGTGTGTGTGCTTTGACAAAGTTCAACACGAGATCAAATATTTAAAGAAAAAAATGCATTAGCATACATTACTGGTATTAAGTCAACGAATTGGGCCGCTCGCGCGTAGATCGTTTGCTACCGGAATACTATTTATATCTGAGATTTTTTGTGACATATTTTTGTCACACTTGGTGTATTCAGTTCTACACGAGTGTTGGATAAGCCCAGATTGAAGATATTCTTGCAATAGGATGCTTTTTTTCTTCTTCTTTATACATTCAAGTGACGAGACAAGTAAGACGTTCGCCTGGTGGTAAGCGTCACGCCTGCCACTAACAGTAGCAGTGCCAGAATTGTGAAGTTACGAACACAATCCTGCGCCTGCGATATTAGATGGTTAATCTCTTCTTACCCAGTAATTTATCTGGTAACATTGCCCTTCAAAACGGAACACAGTAATGCTTGCACACTTCTGCTTGGCGGTTGAATAACTGGCAAAGGTGTGGTAACTCCCCAGGCGGCTCTGCAATAGAGTCCACTACAAAAATCGGTTTGTCGGTAGATGTTCTATCTACCGCCGGATATACCGCAACCTTTATTTATCGAAATATCCTCCAATTTCCCTCTGACCATTTACTTATATAAATGGATATACATTAGTTCGTAATAACAGAGGAAACGCAACATTCTAAATGGTGCTAACTTAGATACATGCAATATTTTATTCCTCTCCAGTGTGTACTTATAGGACCGACTTCGCGGGCTAGCAGTAGTCGTACTTGAAAGCAATGTGACGTTACTTAGACTAATAGTTCATACGTCAATGGTGACGTAGATATAGAACGATACAGGGCGGCGACGACGTAGTAGGTAACAGAAAATATTGACAGATACGACATTTTGTCAAGCAGTAGAAGTACGTTCTGGAACAAAGATTTTAAAAATTTATTCTAAAATCTTTGCCTAAAAAAATAATAACATAAAACATAATATCATAAACCGTTTTAACATTATTTGAAGACTCTTCCGAAAAAGGAGGATATGGACAGGACAAGTTCAAAACTGAATCTAAATCGGGAGGTCGCGGGCTTAAATCCCTTAACATTGAGCTCTTTGGAATTATGTAAGTACGAATTTTTGTACCACTAGCTTTTCGGTGAAGGAAAACACGTGAGACAACTTTTATTCGAAGACATTCAATGGTTATATGTTTATTCACCAACCCGCAAACAGATCCAGGTGGTGGATGTGTCTCTATCGCCCTTGGAGGGTAAGCCTAAGTTCAGCAGTGAACTTATATCCAGACCAGACTACTTATACTAAGTTCAAAACTAAGCCACAGCGGCCAGATGAATACGAACTTAGTCGCGTCAGGCCATTGTGTAAACACTTACCTACGGTCATTAGTGCATTAAATGCAGAAGCGGAACTGGCTGCTACAATGAATTGCCCTGATGCTATCGACGGAACAATCACCGAGGTACTTCTCTCAGCTCACAGCCCACGCTAATAATTGCTCCTCGGCTTCCGCTGTCATCTCTTTAATAATACTTATCTAAGTACATATTAATCCCAAGGACGCAGATTGTTTTGTAATTTATGGTAAAATTATAACTAGATACTTAAACATAGATAAGCGAAAGCTCTATTTTCTATTTCATTTCTCTCATGAGTGTACTTAGAAATTAAAAACAAACTAATCTACCAAAATTTGTTTTAATTTCTTAGTGTTTTTCCGCTGTAATATCGTTTCGAGTACTTATATGATGGAAGGGACACACTAAAATCTACTGTAACTATCAACGTTAATTGAAATTGAACCTAACCCTATCCTTTAGAAGTACTCGGTTGTCGACACGTGTTTCACTTCTTCGTTTGTTTCAAAGTAACGCCTGAATCAATCACAATCTAATCTAATACAAAATTTATGTTTACGAGATACATTGAGATTTTTTAACAACTTTTAAGACATTTAACGGAGTTATTTCTTGTCGGAAATGATGACAAACCGTTTAAATATTTTGTTAAACAGTCATTAACTATAGTGATTAGTGATAATTCTAATTAAAACTTACCAAAATACCGCATCAGAATCTAGTATCGCGCATCCGGAATATTAAGAATACTAGTATAGAATATTATCTTTGATTTAGAAGCTTGCCATAGAACCCAAAAAAACCGATACCTCAAGATTGTAACCCGCGTTTCTAATGAGCTGATTAGCTATTAAATAACAATTTTTTCAGTCGAAATTCTCCGAGATTTAACTGTTTACTGGGCACGTGTTGCACCACGTTTTACTCAAGGTCTGCGCTGTAATGTTGCCATTCACACTTGTTCAACGATGATTATAATAAAACGATCTGGTTTAGATTTTAATGAATTCCACTTGAGTTAGCGTCGAGGCAATTAATTCAAAAATATTTGCACATATTTTGTTAAGGCGGAAGTACTCGCATAATATAGCCGGTTGCGTTGGAGTGCAGCCGCGAATTGTGAGATTAGACCCACTTAGTTGTCGATTCTGTTGCACCGCTCACTAAACTAAACTTAATAAGACAGGACGAAACCTGTTGACATCCTTTTCTAACATATTTAAATGAAATGAGACGCGTATAATTTTAGTCCTGTCAGATTAGTTTAGTTTAGTGAGCGGTGCAACAGAATCGACTCCATTGTCTACTTTGGTGCTCCTTGAAGGATTCCGGGATTGCCAGTGGAATGCACCGAGGCCGTTACACTCGTAGGTACGCCTTCGTAGGTTGCCTTTCAAAAATATCGCGCTGAATACACGGATTTGTTACTTTATATTAGCTGTACGTTATCGCTTATTCGCTACGAGTAATGAGCAATACGAAATCATGTACCTACTTAGTGTAAAAATACAATCGAGGTATCAACTATTAGCAAATTAACTATATACAATGTGTATCAAAAAGGTTTACAATACTGAAGGGTATGTATGTACTTATCATTATAAACAATTTTTACATGGGGCCAACGTTGAAAACGCGAAAAAACAGCTGTTCCATACATTTTGTCCAAGTTCAATGAAATTTTTGTATGGAACAGTAGTTTTTTTTCTCGATTTCGGGTTTGGCCCCATAGTAAAAGTTGTTTATAATAATGAGTACATACCCTTCAGAATTGTTGAACCTTTTTGTTACACATTGTTTAAGATTTATTTTCAAACTACATAGATTAACTCATAATACTTAGCCTACTACACAAAAACAAAGGGATTGTATCCAGACTAATGACAGTGAGACAATCCAAATACTCATATCCACTACCATTCGGTATCATACCCAGCATGCTATATTTAATATCTATAATATTTCACTATTAGATAGAGAAATATTTATTAATTATTATTCATTATTAGATAGAGAACCTTTTGGTTTCTTTCTAATTTGTGTAAAATACGTGGTGAAATGATTGTATTAAAAAAACAAAAAACTGGACTTGAAACACAAAACTAGAAGGGCCGAGCCTTGTAATTCCACTATACACAACTTGGCTTCATCCGCTCAGCCGCATTGATACGACAATATTATAGTAGGTTAAACTCGATTCCCAATAATTAATATTTTAAACAAGATTTGTTAGTTAAGTTGCAGTTGGAGCTAATCTCAGCAAAGGTAGTGTTAAAAAAAAAAGTAAGTTCGTATAGGCTGAGTGGCCAGCCCTAGTGTCAGAGTTAATGTGCCGCCCGAAGGCCTCTGACATGGCTGACGGTTGTTGTTATAGAAACTACAACAAACAACCAGGACCAACAATTTAACGTGTCATCCGATCCACGGTTGTGCTCAGAAATAAATGCCACTCACGGTCACCCATCCGAAGACTGACCGGACCGTCCGTTGCTTAACATCGGTGATCGTTTAGAATCACCTAGACAAGCTACGCCACGAGCGCTACCTAAGGTAGTGTTGAAAAGTACGGACTCATTACAAGAAGCGATAATAGTTTTGCGCGACTATCAAGTTAATTGTTTAGATCACAAAATTGATTTAGTACTCTACAACAGCCACAATGAAAAATATACGTACAGCCATTTAACTTATACGCGCTAGATATTTATTGCTATATAAGTAGAGCCAACCTGGGTATGTCCTTAAACTGCAACCAGACCCACCGGAGGACGGGCAGCAGCGTCCTCTTGGTAAACGGTGGTGACCATTCTGCGATCCCCAAGCCGCATGCCAAGCGTCGGGATTAAGGGGGGCCTTTAAGGGGGAGGCCTTCTCCCCCTTTAAAGAGGGGTGTTGCCACTAGCAGTGGACGTTTTATGGCTGACGACAAAGTAGAGCCAAAATGCGCGTGCATTTATGTTAAATTTCTTACATCGCAATGCAATTATTACTTACTTAAAGTACTAGTTGTTTGCTGTAGACATAGAGCAAGTAAGTATATATATTCCTGTATGCCGTTAATATGCTTATTGTGTTCGGCTAAAATATTTTTCGAAAGAATCAGCTGTTTAGTTTACTTATTCAGTTAGCCTTGCTCATGTTAACAAGGGTCAGTAAAAAAAACAATACTTAAAATAATGGATTTCATGGCGTGGATTTACAACAAAATAATTGAGGTGCCTATAACTGTTTTTGCTAAGCGATAAAAAGGTTGTGCGTAATTTTTGCTGGCGATTGCTGGACGATTATTTGCAGAGCGAACTGGTTTATGGTAGTAAGCACTTGTCTCACGCTGTGGTCTGGTTGTAGCCACCGAGGACCGGCCTGGCTCCCGCCCAGCCAACCCCCGCCAGAGTCAGCGGGGTCTTCGCCGCTGCAGTCGTAAGGACAACCACGTAGTACGTATCCTGCATCTATACCTATAGGTAGACATTCCCAAGCTATATTATATCCCTAACGGACTCGCGGGTTTCGTTCGCGATCACAGCGGACCAGTGTGAGAGAAAGCGAGTGCAAAATATTTCACTTTATTCCACTTACATACAACACAAAATAATATTTCATATAAAAATCGCCTATAATGAAGAACCTGTGCCACTAGCTCATAAGGTTCTTGTTTCTTTTTCTATTGTATTTTTTGGTGAGCACAATAAAGAGTTTCTATTTATCTATCTATCTGTCGAAACAACTAGTACACGTGTCAATTTTGAAAAGCTTTTTTATTGCGTTCCATTATTTTTAGCACCACATAAAAAAGAATTTCGCCAATTATTAATCAAAATAACCGAGGCTAAAGTTCTGTTGATCGATTCGTTTAACTCGACGTATACTCATGTAAAAAGGTACCTTGTTTTTGCTTTTGTTTTTGCAAAGCAGGCTTCATTCGTTTCAATCAGGGAAGGGTATTGCCGCTGTCTGATGACTTCACTCGGTACGAGTGTCGCGTGTCAAATTTAGTTATCCGTTAATCGAGCTGTTTACTTGAACTTCAATCCATTCTAATTAACTATCCAGAGTGTTTAGCGTCCGCAGAGCCGACTGTGGCGAGCTATCAACATTGATTGTTCATTTGTTTGTTGACATGCGTCTACATTATGAGTATAGTGCGAGTCTTCCTGTTAAATACCGCTTAAGTATATTATACAAAGATATTAAACGTAAGGATGTGGTTTCCGGACATTCCGGAAAATACCGGGCCGTATTTTTACTAAGTGCTTTAAAAAAGTCGATATTATGATCTCTATACTATTTGTAATAGGACCCGGCGGGTGCAACTATAAATACACATAATATATGAACATATATTATGTAATGAATCTTCTATACATTAAACATCGCTACATGATTTTTGATACGTTAAATCAAATTAAGGCCCTATTGATTCACTAAATGTGTATAACAACTTCTGGATTTTTTACTAAAATTCTTTCAAACATATAGATAATCATAAACTATACACAAATGTTATATTGAGTAAACATTCATTAAAAACATTCAATTCAACATGTAAATATAATTCACATTTGCAGGAAGAATTCTTTTACACAAAAACAAAGCTTCTTTTACACGTAGCGTAGATAGGATAGGCGCAGAGTCAAATGCGCGGTAGCGCCTCGACGTATCCACCTCCTCACATCAAATTTTTTTTAGAGAACTTATCGCGCCTTTAGAAAAAGTGCGCAACACATAAACGAAGTACGCAAGACTCACCTTATTTTTAACAAACTGTCATTTATAAGTTTTACAAAGCGCTAATAATGCTGTAACTTACTGAAAGGAAATCAGCCGATTACGAAAAATGCAACCAGCATCTCTGCGCCGTTTTCCTTAAAATTGCTATTGAGTAAATAAACATGTCTAGTTTATTGATATGGCCTCCGCGTTTCTTTTCCCTACATTGTATAGATTTTTTATGACGCACAATAAAAACGCAGACGGTATTAGGTAGGGCTGTAGAATACCTGTTATTAACTTGTTAGCCTCGACAAATGGCATCAAAATGATATCGTATTCGCCGGAATATCTGCTAGCTCTTTGTTTTTACTGCTAGCAGCAACTTGCAGTTGTAAACCGCATATTATTACAACTTGAATAGAATGTGGCAATACGGAACTGAAGTATGTACCTATGATTATTTTAACTATAGGTATAAGTAGAGACCAAAACGTGCGTAAGTATTGACTTAAAAATTACTTCGAAAGGATATTGCAAATAGAACAATGTTAATAATATCGACTCAGTGGTTTTCATAAGCATATCTTTCTCCAGTATTAGTGTTAAAGTATTTTAGTGACATTACTATTTGATCAGAGATAAAAACAAACTATAAGTACTTTGTTATTTTTTCTCAATAAAATGTTCTTCAATAAAAGATTAAGATAAACAAAATCTCACAATCACAGGCCTACATCGTTGGTGACATGACGTTGTACATATATGAGTGTTGGAACGTTATACAGAACGTCATTAGACATTTTGTCAGCGTTAAAGTTTTGTAGTGGACTTACGTATTGGGACACAAACTTTCGGATGGCTTATCCCACTGAAGAGATAAAGATAAAGATAAAGATAAAGATAAAGATTGTTTATTTGTAAAACATGTGTACAGGTGAAGATCTTAAATATTAGTAACGATCATCATGTTTTTACCACAAAGGTGTACAAATATGTGAGGCAAGTACATTTTTATACCTGCAATTATATTCCAAAGAGATAAAGATTAATTGTCATAATAATTGAAAATAGTTTTTTAAATAATGTCAACAATAAAAATAGGAATAAAAATAAATGAGTCAAAAAATATAATGTCAAAATTTATCCTGTAGGAAGTCATCTATTCTGTAGTAGCATTTAGCATTCAATAAATCCTAGAGTTTCTTTTTAAAGAGATTTGTATTCAATTCCTTTATACTTTTTGGTATCTTGTTATATATTAATGGACCCATTCCAAAGACACTATTCCTAAATAATTGTGTCTTGCTACTTCGATTTAATAATTTGCTTTTGTCACGGCGGTTACGAATAGATCGTACTGAAAGATGTGGAAATATGTTGGGATTAGCCCGTACAAATACTGCCAACTCGTATATATACATTGATGGAAGTGTTAGGATTTTATGATTCTTAAAATACGGTTTACAGCTATCAGTTGGCTGAAGTCTAAACATGGATCTTATGCAGCGCTTCTGATGTTTGAAGGCCTGGGGTTTTTCAGTCGAATTTCCCCAGAAGATAATTCCGTACCTCAAAACCGCTGCAGCCAATCCATGATATGCCGTTAAAAGAGCCTCAGTACTAGTATTAAAAGCCAGTTTATAAAGAGCATAAGAGGTGCTGCTTATTTTTTTATTAAGTTCTGCAACGTGTGCTTTCCAGTCCAGCGTTTGGTCGATAGTTAAGCCTAAAAATTTCGTTGTAGGTACATTATTTAGATGTTTGCTACCATACTTAACATTAGTATTAGTAACATTTTTGGGTCGCTGAGAGAAATGCATTGCTTTTTGCAATGCGTTTTATTAAGATTAATATTTAAATTATTTTTTTCTAGCCAATGTATTATTAAAAATAAAGCTCTATTTATGTCATTGTTATATTGTATTTTATCCTTACAAGCTACAGATATTGTGCTATCATCAGCAAATAGGGTTATTGGTTGCTCAGTAGCTCTTGGTAAGTCGTTTATATATATTATGAACAACAGAGGACCAAGGACACTACCCTGAGGCACCCCATACTTAGGAGTGCGTACTCCAGAAGTAAAAATGTCTTCTCTTTTCGTTTTAGCATTCACTCTTGAAATTTCAGTTACTTGTTTCCTGTCACATAGGTATGATTTTATTAGATTGAGCAGATCACCTCTTACACCGTACGCATCAAGCTTCCGTAGAAGTATGTCATGATCAACATAATCAAAGGCCTGAGTCATATCGCAGAAGATAGCACAGATAGGGTTTCTATTGTCAACGTTTGATATTACATTTTCTAAAAATTCGCAAATAGCCATGTTTATATTTTTGTTACATCGAAATCCCTTCTGTTCGTCACAGAGTAACTTGTATTTTTCAAAGTACGAATAAATATTTTTATATAAGAATTTCTCAAAAATTTTAGCAATAACTGACAAAAGAGCAATGGGTCTATAAAATTCCATTTGTTCTCTGTTCTCTTTTTTAAATAAGGGCTTTATGATTGATATTTTAAGATCATCAGGGAATGTTCCTTTACAAATACAAAGGTTAATAATATAACTAAGGGGTTCGCAAATACAGTCACCTACATATTTAATTACCCTCGTATGAAAGCCGTCGTGACCGACGCTATTCGTGCATTTAAGGCTCCTAATAATTTTCAAAATGTCACATGGAACACTGGGGCTCATAAACATAGAGTTACAACTGTTTTCAATGAGTGATGTAACATTTGAACCGGAGCTAGTAGTAGGGATAATTTTATCAACAAAGTAATCATTGAAAGAATTTGCGATATCAAGAGAATTGGTAATTGTTTTGTCCAGTACTTTAATTTTGTCAATTGGTTGTTTCGGTAGGTTTAATTTTGAGCTATTAATTATTTGCCACGTTGCCTTACTTTTGTTGTCAGAGGTTTTTATTTTGTGGTTATTCTGCGCCCTTTGCGTTAATCTAATAACTTTTTTAAAACGTTTAGAATACGACATGTAGGCAGTTTTATTATTACCTGTGGGGTTGGATCTGAACGTTTTTAAAAGGTGTCGCTTCTTTTTACTACACAATTAAGAGAGAAGTAATAGGGCTTTCGCTTTTCTGTGGCTTATCCTTACTATTGATCATTAAATCAGTTGAATTATTCAAAACTCTATATTATGTAGCAAACCATTTTGTTCGATAAGAAGTCAATATTTTTCCGTGTTCAGTTTCGTTCTCGTGAATAAGTCGCGAACAGTCACTTTTACGCTTGTTAAATTTCCAATATATCACCGATACTGGAATACTTGCCATGCGACGCCTCGTTTCTATACTTACAGGAAATACAATACAATAGTTTATTGATCACACCAAATTTACACGTCAAATTTAATTAATTATGGCAATAAAATAATCACTTAATACAATGAAATAATTATAACAATACATTAATAATCTCTTATTTTAAAATAAGATTCAATGTCATAAAATCTCTTGTAAATACGCTCTTAGCTTGGTTTTGAACACTGAAGAGAGAAGTAAAGTAGGGCCTTTGCTTTACTGTGGTTTTGAAGCACGCGGTCGATGGAGCATCCCGAATGAAAGCTGGTATGCGGTTGTAGATAAGATAAGATAAGATAACGTTTATTGCTCATAACTGTGTACATAAAGGTGTTTCATACAATTCTAGACACAACAGTTTATCCTAACGGACATGCAAAATTTTGGTTGTTTATAGGAAAAGTTTTAGTGGTTATAACAGCCTTGTGATTCAATAGCCACTAACTATTACAAAATATAACATCAATAATCATCAATAAGACCTATAATATTTTAACAAGATAAATAATACACTTTAAAGCTGAGATCAGTTTTTCTTATTCTAGATACAACTTTTTTAAATAAACATCTGTACTTCTATAAAATTCGTTAATGTTGTAGAAAGCATTTTCTATTAGCCATTTCTTTAAATTATTTTTAAAGGTATTCCCACTTAAGCATTTTATATGTAACGGTAGACTATTATACACTTTTGTTGCTGTGTTAAAAGAACTCTTGTGATACATTTCATTATTCGATTGCACAGTAGGGACATTGAATTTATATTTAGTGCGTAAAATGTCAGCACGAGCTGATTTACTGTTTATAAAATAAGCTGGGTTGTTTTTTACAAACAAAGAAATTTCTAATATAAATATACTTGTCAAGGTTAGCAATTCTTTTTTTCTAAAAATGTTTTTAACTGATTCGGTTCTATGCAGGTTGTAAATGGCCCTTATACATCTCTTCTGTAGCTTAAAAGTAGTTTCTACATTTACCGAATTTCCCCAAAAGATTACTCCATATGTTAAATGAGGGTATACATAGCCGTAGTAAGCATTTTTCGCAATTTCTTTAGAAGACGCGTTGCTTAGTATTGAAAGTGCGTAGCAATACTTGGAAATTTTAGAGTTTGTATGGGAAACGTTTTCCTTCCAGTTTAAGTGCGAATCTATGGTAACTCCTAAGAATTTAGATTCTTTTACTTCAGCTACTTCAGTGTCCTTATATCGGATATTTAATTTTAGGGGTGCGGTCTTATAATTTCTAAATTGCATAACCTTTGTCTTTTTTATGTTCATTTCTAAATTTATTGACTCTAGTATTTTACCTATATTTTCCAGTGTGGCGTTTATTTCTTTTTCGTATTCTGTTTGATTTAATGTGTTTTGTGGTATGTAGACTGTTGCATCGTCTGCAAACATAACGCACAGATGTTTAGATGCTAGTGGCAAATCGTTTACATAAATGAGGAAGAGTAGTGGACCAAGGATGCTACCTTGGGGTACTCCAACTAATGTATGTTTGAAATCTGACTCTACTTTTTCTATAGTTTTATTTTTGCGGTTATAAAAATCGACACTCGTGCATTGGCTTCTATTTAACAGATAGCTTTTAATAAGATCTAAGGCAGTTCCTCTTATTCCTATTTCTTCAAGTTTATTTATCAGTGTTTCATGTACCACACAATCGAAAGCCTTAGATAAATCTAATAATAAAGCGATACCTTTATTTTTGCTATTTATGTCTTCCCATACCTGTTTTAAAAATTTGAATATAGCCGAAGTGGTATTTTTGCCCATTTGAAATATAGCGGGCCCCAAAATATACACTGAACTCTCCGACTTGAAGAGACGGTGCGACGCGACGGGGCTATCAGTTCATCTTTCTTTTTATTGCTTTGTAAATCTATCGTGCCGTGAACGCTCAGTCCTACGTTGGAACCACAGAAAAGCGAAAACCCTACTTTTTAGGTTAGAACGGCTGTCAAAACAATGTTCTAAAACAATTATATTCAAAACCGCTGTCGCCAGTTTTACACTTATTTGTTTAGAAACTACGACGAAAAAATGACAATAATTGGTCGCGCATTTGAAGTAAAACGCTCGAAATGCTATTTTGCAACAGATTAAAATTGATCTAATTACGATGCAATGTGGTTTGGTTTCCTACGCGACTATTTAAATTGTCTTTTTGAGTATTCTCAGTCTAAAAACATGTATATTGGCAGAATTATCATTAAGCGCATTTGCACCTAATGCCGGCTAGCGCGGCCCGTCACATTTCCGTTCTATTTACTTCTCTCTTCAGTGGTTGGAACGTTTCTAGGTTTACATGGGTGAACGAACAGGGCTACCTGGTAAATAAACTCACACGGCAAACGCGCATGCTTTACGGACACTTAGTTTTTGTGCTTGTCATAAACCGACAGAAAACAACGGAAATTCAACTACCAAAAAAACGAGAAGCTGGTCGATATTATTACAAAACGTCTTATTGTTTTTATCTGAATCCTTGAAATGGTTATATCAAAAATAGATATATGAGTGCTATGGAAATAACTTATGATTCGTTTAATTGTGTTTTGATTGATTTTATCATTTACTTGTCGTTAGCATAAATGTTTCTAGAAAATCAAGAAGTATATTTATCTGTGTTTTCAAAAGACATGCTTAGAACTCTAGGCCACTTAAGGCCGGCACCTTACACTTTGTTAAGTATCAAGTGCGAGGGACAATTGTAAGTGTTAACTAATTTTTAAATGTTAACGTTTTATGTTATTGTAACTCCGATCATAGCTCTCTCCGTTGCCCGTTGTATAACTATAATAATATATTGTAAGATTTTTATTAGCTTTAGAATAAGTAAGCACTTGGCTTCGGCCCGTGCAAGAATTACCTCCCATCGTAGGAGAGAAACAGAACATGTTTATACAAATAATAATAATAATATTTATTTGACTAAGCTTACCCTATTACAGGTTATTAGTAACTTATTAATATTATGTAATGTACAAGTACTTACTTATTTATTATAGTTTTGTTGCTTATTGTTGCTTCAAACAAACGAAGCTGAGTATTTTATTAAAGTACCTAGGTATATAGTACGAGGGCTACACTAAAAGTATCGGGAATGGAATATTTCCACTGTTTCTGTCATATTAAAATCTTTTTAATTGAAAACTCCTTGGTTTTAAAAATCGAAAACCATTTATTTATTTAAAAAAATATTCTCGGTCTTGTCACAAGGTTTTGTCAAACTTGTTTAGTCGTTGAGAAAATGGAATTGACTCGAGAAAATTCAAGAGCGATGATTTATTATGACTTTCGAAGTGGTTTAACACAAAAACAGTGTGTTGACCGGATGATTTCTGCATTTGGTGATAAAGCCCCATCCAAAACCACAATTTATCGCTGGTTTGCTGAATTTCAACGTGGACGTGTCAAGCTCAGTGATGATCCCCGTCAAGGTCGTCCAAAAACTGCAGTCACCCAAGAAAACGTTGATGCTGTGCGCAAGCTGATTGAGGAAGATCGACATGTGACATACCGCGAAATTCAGGCAACTTTAGACATTGGCATGAGTCAAATACAAATAATCTTGCATGAAAAATTAGGTGTAAAAAAGTTGTTTTCCCGATGGATACCGCATTCGCTCTGTGAAGAGCAAAAAGCGGCTCGCGTTACTTGGTGCGTCAGAACTCTCGAAAGATTCCACGCAGGATCCTCAAATGCTGTATACAACATCGTATCAGGTGACGAATCCTGGATATACGCGTACGAACCCGAAACAAAAAACCAGTCACGAGTTTGGGTGTTCGAAAATGAGTTAAAGCCAACAAAAATTGTTCGTTCACGGAGTGTTGCAAAAAAAATGGTGGCCACGTTTGTCTCCAAAACCGGCCATGTTACGACTATTCCTCTTGAGGGACAAAGAACGGTTAATGCAGAATGGTATGCTAGCATTTGTTTGCCACAGGTCGTTTCTGAACTCCGTAAAGAGAACTGCAACCGCCGCATCATCCTCCATCACGACAATGCGAGTTCTCACACCGCGCACAGAACAAAAGAGTTTTTAGAGCAAGAAAACATAGAATTATTGGACCATCCGCCGTACAGCCCCGACCCAAGCCCTAATGATTTCTATACTTTCCCTAAAATAAAGAATAAATTGCGTGGACAGAGATTTTCATCACCTGAAGAAGCTGTGGACGCCTACAAAACGGCCATTTTGGAGACCCCAACTTCCGAATGGAATGGTTGCTTCAATGATTGGTTCCATCGTATGGAAAAATGTGTCAAATTTCGCGGAGAATACTTCGAAAAGCAATAAATATATTTTTAAATAGTAATGTTGTGTCACTTCCTTGATTCCCGAAATTTTCAGTGCCGCCCTCGTAGTAGGTATGTAGTAAGTACGTTTTTCTAAGACGTCCAAAAAATTTAAACAACTTTGAAATGTTTTTTAGTCTAATATTATATAAGTAGCTTAGGTCTTATTTAAATTAAAATCATGACACATTAGCATTTACTGTTAAACGTTACAATTAGAATTTTAGGCCAATTTACATTAAGTACCTATGCGTAGAAGAAATGATTTTGTTTTAAAGTGCGTAAGTTGTAGGAACATTTTTCAAAAACCTAGGTACTGGACTACTTTACTTTTTGGAATAATGCTAGTTGTTCTCAGTTCTAAAATTAAATAATTATTCAGAATTGGTTGCGTTTTTACTTACGTGTTGCTTTGATCCTATTAACAACATTCTCGATAATTAATATGTATGTATATACATGCGGTGTCACAATCTGAGTTTCTCCAAAAAAAACAGCAGTTCAAGACCAAGTTTCAGTTCCATATGTTATCACTGGCAACACAGCAGATCAATTGGTTAGATTTAATGATTCTGATTTTCACTGTATGAACAATGGTTTAATTTTTGTAGTGGTAGGACTCGACTGCAGAGTCCGCCTGGGGAAGTAACACACCTTTGCCAGATATTCAAGCGCCAAGCAGGAGTGTGCAAGCATTACTGAGTAGTAAGGGCACGTTATCATACAAATTACTGGGTATGAAGAGATTTAACATCTAACAGGGTGACAAGCGCCGTGCAGTGCGGCGCAGGATTGTGTTCGCAAGTTCACAATTCTAGCACTGCTACTGTTACTGGCAGGCGTGACGCATACCACCTGGTGAACGTCTTGCTCGTCTCGTCACATGATTGTATAAAAAAAAAAATCGGCACGCTATTAACCAGAAAAAAAAACGAATTAGACTGTATTGCCGCGTTTAATCACGCCTCCATTAACATCTGTTTACAAATATGATTAATAATAGCTAAATATCCTCCGTAAAGCCAATATCAATTATTTTACTAAGAACCTGCATCCAACGTCATATGGCCTTACCTATACAGGTTGAAAGTTTTGTATACCGTATCCTTATTTCTATTAAAAAAGGACCAGCTTTAACCAAGATATTCAAGGTCAAGATGTAAGTTTCGACATAATATTTATGACCAAGTGGGCCTTTTTCACGATTTTTACGTACAGTCTCTTCCAAAATAAAAGAATGCTTATAGATAAAAATATATAAGATCGCTTGTTTTTTTGGGCTCCTTTCAAAGCTTTCGTTTAAATCCGTATCCGATCGTATCCAGAACGAAGTAATTTGCCAGAGAACAAAGGTTACCGACATAGCTCAACGTATTAATAAGCTGTAGTGGCAGTGTGCTGGTCACATCTGTCTCAGAACCGATAACCGCTGGGGTAGACGTGTTCTAGAGTGGAGACCACGAATCGGTAAACATAGTGTAGGACGCCCTGAGACTCGATGGAGTGACGATATACGTAGTACAGCTGCATGGCAGTGGTTGGAAGCGGACAGCTTAAGATCGGGCTGAGTGGCGTGCCTTGGGAGAGGCGTATGTCCAGCAGTGGACTATGATAGGCTGATTATGATGACGTTTAAGGCCACCTAATTAATAACGACTGATCGGAAAGTAATTGAGTAAGTGAAGCCTTCACTCCACTTCATCAAACTTATAGAGATCTTGCTTTGAGACTCACTATACTTGAACTGTATAATTTCATCCCCGATACAAAAGTTGTATTGTTCTTTCTGTAGTGGTGTAGACAGTGTTTCGAAGTTCACTCTTTTAGTTTGCGGGTTGAGGAAGTGTGATGATCCGAGACAGAATGTTCATTCGCGCTCGGCGTTCACTTTGCATCCATTTAGTTCATCTCGATACTTACAGTGTTACACGTCGGTTGTTTCGGTCTCGAGAGTTAATTGTAAAAGTTCTGCTGTTCTTAAAACTTAGCCTGCTTTTTACGCGGTTCGTTTTTAGGATATTTCCGTCATTATGTTGTGAATATTGTGCATGGAACTGCGCCGAAATATCGGGAGCTCCTTTTTCAACATAATAACGGATAATAATTATACTGTAAGAGGATACTTTTAGTACATGGGTGGCTAACTACCAACTCTCAAGTCCAAAATCTGTCACACCTAATACCAAACGGTGTGTTACGGCAGCATTATTAGAGAGCATTATCCAGGAAGAAAATAGGAATACGTTGGTATGGAGAATCACTCACCAAATTCCTTATTCAACCCAGAAATCCTCACTACTCGTGCAACACTGTATATTAAAACTCTGCGATAGATCAGACTAGGATAGGATTGTATGTAATGATTTGATGGGGGGTGACCTTTTTGATTGACCATATCTTTACATCCCAATTAATACTACATTAGAAAACCTCTGAAACTTCTAAAATGTTTTGCAGGAAAAAAAACAATTAAATCAATTTCGAGAAATACACACTTTTTGATTGGGAACTAAAAAATAGTAAAAAAAAACTTATAATGCAGTTTTGAAAAATTATCGTTTATTATAATTAAAATTATGTGTTAATCGAACCATTAAGGTTCTTGTAATGCAATAGAATCAAAAACTGGTTCAGGGTAGCTATTTACTCCGAAATTAGGTATATTGTGGTAAAAAATTAATTAATTAATTAATTGCGGATTATTAACTCGGAACCTTATAATATAATTAAAGCAGAATAGCATAGCTGCTATTCTACACGCAGTTTTAAATCAATCTGTGATATAAGTTTCATTGTGGATATTGTCAAGCGATCATAATTTTCTAAGAAACCTTAAAAGGCATTGGAGTCACTGAGTTTCAATATCACTTTAAATGCTTCCCTTCTGAGAACGCCTGCCACGTATGGTTTATTCCTTTGTTGTTATTTACCATAAAATACACGTTTTTAATGGCTAAGCAACTGTTAGCAGAATAAAAGTGGTAAAACGGCTAATTTGAACTATTGTAAACTGAGGTTTGTTACTTAGGATATCGTTTTTTATTTCTATTAATGTACATTTGACTTTTAGACGGGGTCACAAGTAAGCCGAAAGAAGGTCATTGTACTCATCATCATGAAAGTCAAGTGATTAAAATCACGGGTAAGTCTAAGCAATGTACCAGCTGTGCGGTGGACTTTGCATGAACGAAAAGACTTGTCTCGCCACATTATTTAATAATTACTATAAATTTTATAATAATTACTATAAATTACTGTAATGTATGGGTGCACTAGAGCCAGTTTTATTTAATATTTTTAATTATATCACTTTACTATAAATGACTGTAATTTATGGGTCTACTTATGCCTGTTTTTTATTATTATATCACTTGCTTACACTAGTGCACGTAATATAATCCTATAATTCCTATTAATATTATAAAAGTGAATAAACTTGAATTATAATTTTAAAAGTGAACGTTTAAATGTTTGTTACCCAATCACGCAAAACGGCTAAATGGATTGAGATGATTTCGATGTATAGACATGGTATCTTATACATAGGAATAACACATCGACTACTTTTTACGTCTGCCCAAAAAAAGGAGTGTAACGTTTTCAGGTTTCATGTGTCTATGTAGGTATGTGTTGTTTCACTATGACTTCTAAACGCGTCAACTGGGAGAATATGCCTAAACCGGTTTGTACAGCAATCCTTTGCCTTGCTAATTAAAGACCTGTTCAAAATAAATGTAAACAACTATCTAACCTACAAATATATTTTCAAGCCGTCAACTGCTGCACAGTCTCTTTAAAAAAGGCACCCAGTATTTTTGTTTGGACTAGATTATCGACAAAGCCCTCTTCAAGAGCAGACAGATATATGAGATATATATCTATATATAATATGATATATATATATAATATGATATACAATAATAATAATGTCACATATTAAAGCCTTAAACTAAATAAATAACCCACCAGTAATCGTACCAGGTGCAAAGGTGCCCATAACGCTGGCCGCGTTGCCGCGTTGGATAGCAATGGCTAACCTTTGCACCAGGTACGAGCAGGAGCGGGAGTCGCCAGTCTTATCTCTTAACCTACGACCTATTTCTGAAACCAAACTTTTGGCCGCAGAGCCCCAACAGCCCATCGTCTCAACGGCGGTCGGAATAACAAAGTATTTTGACTCCAACGCCGCGTACTTCAGGCTCTTTTTGCTAGCAGCATCCTTCGCTGCAGCAGCCGGCGAGCAAACGGTGCGACCTAGGTGGCTGGCGGCTACAGTGCTGACGCAAGTGGCGTCCCACACTAGGCACCTGCTGTTCTTCCACGGCACCAGGGTCAAACCGTCCGGTCTTTTGCCGTCCGTCCTAGACAAACCAGGCGGCTCGAGCACGCAGGGGACGCCGGCCGATACAAACGCCCTCCGAACTATGTCGTTGAGGGCTGTTGTCGTTGTCGTTCATTTTTTATTTCTGACATTGACTTTTTGATTTATAACGATGTGTTTTGTCATCATAATATACCTACTTAAAAATGTTTAGTATAAAAATATACTTATATGATATATATATATATAAGTAACGAGCCACATCCGGACCACCATTGACGCCATCTGCGAAATTTTTTGACTGAGGAACCTCATTACTGAAAGAGAGAACTAAAAAACATTAATAAATATAAACCGTGTGTCCTATTTTTTGTACTCACAACGGAACATGGCCAATCGTTTCGTTCTATTGAAAAGTTAATGAAATATTTCTTGGCAATTGTTGTTTTTTTATATCCAACTGTGTGTAGCTGCTTAACACAATAGTGTGACGACACAGTTGGTACAGCAGACTGTGTAGACCTTTGAGTGCCAGCCATCGACATAGATGATACGAGGAATAGCTATTTAAAAAATCATTTCATTGGATAATATATAAAACTAAGATCTTTACCTATTTAGAAACTTTAAAACAGCTCAAATTAATGAACGAAAATTGGTGCTCAAACGAGAATACCACAGAAAAGCAGAGCCCTACTTCTTAGGTTAGAACGGCTGTCAAAACAATGTTGTAAAGCAATTGTATTGAAAACCGCTGTCGCCAGTTTTACACTTATTTGTATAGAAACTACGATGAAAAAATGCCAATAATTCGTCGCACATTTTAAGTAAAACGCTCGAAATGCTATTTTGCAACAGATTAAAATTGATCTATTTACGATAATACAATGTGGTTTGGTTTCCTACGCGTCTATTTAAATTGTCTTTTTGAGTATTCTCAGTCTAAAAACATGTACCTATATTGGCAGAATTGTCATTAAGCGCATTTGCACCTAATGCCGGCTAGCGCGGCCCGTTACATTTTCGTTCTATTTACTTCTCTCTTCAGTGGGGAATACCCTGTTTTTTTTAGTTTTACGCTATTTACAAATTATATACCTACGTCGATGGTCACTTGTCTTTAATGAGGCAATTTTTCTTTAAAGGCATTATTGTATTGCCTCAGCTGGCTCGCTGGCACTTTTTTGGAGGTAGCGAAGGAATTTCAAAAAATAGAATTATTTTTTGTTAAATTAACGGTAAATTAAAATCTATCAATATAACAATCTCTATAATTTTTTATGTGTATTTTTTTTTTTTTTTTTTTTTTAAATTATCTCTTTAAAAGTTTGCTATATATCACATTCAATGATTTAGAGCCTACATATAAATGTGAAAATGTAATAGAGACAACTGTGTGGAGGTGACGAAAAAACCCAAGTACTTTACTCTGCGTCAATGAGCGATATTCCAAACATAATTTAAAAAAAAGTAGTTTCCTTCAACTCGATAGCGCAGGTACGTGCCAGTGAAAAACAGCATTAATAATTTTGATATAATGGCACATGAAATAAAATAAATAACTTGACAATGACAGACACTGGGCTACGCAAAGTCAGAGCCATCTACAATAATCTTGTTTATTTTAATTGCTTGTCATAAAATCTCCCATTGAAGTCATAGGAAAAGTACAAGTTATAGTTAAAAGCCGATTTACGAAAAGACGACTTTAAAACAAAGTGTAAGTTGGAGTCAAGTTGACTTCCTCAAGCTATAAGAATAGCGGTGTATACCTATAGCTTGGAAACTTCTTGCGTGGCCCTCCTGCGGGGTGACAGGCGTTGGGGGAAGCTGCTCCCAAGCTATAACTTTGCTGCAGTAATTTAACTTTCTACGCTAACCAATTGTCTCGATTGATCACTCACGAGGGAAAGTACATAAATATAGCTACGAGTAAATACAATTATTTTAAAGCAGATGCTGCATTTTTTTGGTTCAAGTTAAACATAGATAATGATTTTAAAAGTACAGGGTTAAAAGTTCGGGAAACATTATTAAAAAGCCGAAAGGATAACACATTACTTAGCATTGGGAACAAATTTTAATATTGGACAACCCTGAATTTTCGATATAAATCAGCTATTCCATTCATTTTTTCGAGGCTGAAAGACATTTTTCTTTGGAATAGCTGTTTTTTTTTCTTGGATTCTGGGTTGGCCCCATAGTAAAAATTGTACACAACGAAGAGTACAATGACTTTGGCTTAGTAATATTGTTGCCTTAACCCTGTATAATATTTTATTACGTTTTTATATAGAAAGATAGTTTATAAAGGCTAAATCGCTATTCGTGGTACAAAGGCAGTAAATCTTTGAAATACGTACATAGAGTGTACATAACATAATTTCTGGCTGAAGGTCGTCGCCCGCGGAATGAATGACCATTACTGATTTTGCTTTGTACTTTGTTCTTGTACGTATACACTATCTAATACCAGTCGTTCGTCATAGTGACGTAGGTCTCTAGGATATGTGTTAAATATTAATGAGATGACCGTCAATGCAACAGGTTCTAAACGTATTAAATATGACATAAGGTTCATTTATGAGAGCGTATTATATCAGTATTCAAGTCAGGCGTATGACGCCATATATTTTATAATGATAAATATATCAATGTCGATCAGTTGTGGTATAGTATAGGTCCTTAATCTTTACTATAACATCAATCAAACTGTTCTTCTAAGCTGTATTGATCAGATTTGGATGTACGGAGTATCGTTAGAATCCTTATAATTATCATGCCGAGTGACATTGGCTATAAATTTCACCGAAGTGCGGCATCAGCGTGGTCGAAGCGCGGCAATCGCGTGGTTGAAGTGCGACGACAGCGTGGTCGAAGCGCGTCGATCGCGTGGTCAGAGTGCGGCGACCGCGTGGTCGGAGCGTGGTGATCGCGTGGTTGAAGTGCGGCGACAGCGTGGTCGAAGCGCGTCGATCGCGTGGTCGGAGTGCGGCGACTGCGTTGTCGGAGCGTGGTGATCGCGTGGTTGAAGTGCGCCGACAGCGTGGTCAGAGCGCGTCGATCGCGTGGTCAGAGCGCGGCGACCGCGTAGTCGGAGCGTGGCGATCGCGTGGTTGAAGTGCGGCGACAGCGTGGTCGAAGCGCGTCGATCGCGTGGTCAGAGCGCGGCGACAGCGTGGTCGAAGCGCGTCGATCGCGTAGTCAGAGCGCGGCGACCGCGTGGTCGCGGCAACCCACTGCGATGCAATGCCGCCGCCGCACCAGCGGCAACCCAGGTTTCGCGTAGTTTAACTGCAGCCAGTGCAGATTTTAGACGCGGAAGTGTCACTAGAATTGTCATGTTCCTCAAAGTATCGTAAGCTTCGATCAGTTAATTATGCACTTAAAAATTAATGCAATCTATAATTAATATAGGTACCTAAATATAGGCTACATTTTGCTTATCGAAAATGATTTCACATTATCTTGTTTTCAATGCAAAAAACAAAGTCTATCAATATCTTCAACTACCGGCTACATTATCAGAACGTATTTTAAAACTTATAAAGTCCTTGTGTATATAATTTTAATATCTATTGTCCTCCTTCAGGCTAAGCTGTATTGATTGCAAACATTCGAAAGGTCATGAACGTGATATCACTATTGACATGTTTCGAAATCGATGTTACTGTCGTCGTGTGAATTTATGTTTGACGATAGAAGACTATTCATTAATCACGTTATATCCTAGAGGCTAGGCGAGCGACTCTTCGACTGATGATATGCGCCACTTTTGCCCCTTTCATTTTAAGGCCACCACTGTGCCAAATTGTCAATGAACTACTTAATTTATTCCCGTATTTGTTTATAATTAAGCTTGAAGTTTACAGCGCCAAGGACCTTTTACATTCAAACAGTAGCCTATTCATTTTTTTAGGAACACAATATCGCGGAGTCCGGTCGATCGGATTAAGTAGTCAGTGTTCACAGGGGTTAAATTGTAAGTTTTTGCGTAGTCGTGCAACAAGATGTTTTTCGATAGGTGCGGTTTATTTATTTTGTGCGACATACACATTCGCAAACCAAATTGGTCGGCGCCGATGGCGGCGGTCACTTTCACTAAACCGTTGTTGGCGTAACAAACAGTTTTTCTGTGTCGGTCGCTTTTCTTTGCGAATCTTTGAGATTTGTTTTTTCGTGTACTTGTTTTTTTTATACAACCGAGTCTACGAAGTGAGCATCTCGCACACCTGATGATAAGTGTTACACTCGTCTAAAAATTCGGCGCCAATAAGAATTTAGAAACTTTAACATTTAGTGTGTTTTAAAGATATCGTATTTTTTATTCATAGAATAAGTTCGAACGCCAACTTGCCTGATGGTACATGACGTTTCGGTCAAAGATGCGGAATTTATACGACGTTACAAGTGAAAATCAGGCATCGTCTCATAATCATGTCTAATATAATTTAAAAAATCACTAGATACTGTAGGAAATAAGGTATCCAAATTTAAAGAGAGTCCGTTTCTCATATCACTAAACTGATTGAGATGTTACATTGAACCTTACAAGTAGTCGCGTGCGACATTGATTGCACTGGAAAGAGAAATAAGTAAACACTACTAAGAATATCTTAGTTAAGCCAGAATTGCAATAGGAAACTGGTAAAACAGGATTTCAACTCCCACATCAACAGTATTATAAGATCGCACAAGAAAGTGCACATGATATAAATAGAACTTAGATCGAGTATCGCAGAACGTTTTGCATAGCTTCAAAGGGATGTTTAGCAGATATCACTGAAATATTATATTATATTGTCTATTGTCTATATAATAATATAGATACTTTTATTAATATACATGCGTATTCAATATTTGATTAGGCGTATATTAAGGGTATATATAGGTATATTAGGGGGTCCGGACCAAAAACCATATCACTTTTTAATCATCTAACCTAAACCTGTGTATTTTGTGTGTTTGTAAAGTGTATTTTAGTAATTTCTAAATGACTGATATTGGCCTTTAGAATTCTGCCTTTTTCCCGGGAATTATTTTATCTTGTACGTTGCACGTTTTGCACCTTCACAACCTCCCACCACCCCTGAAAGATATATCTAACGACAGAGAAATCAAATCAGATATTACCTGCAAAATACCGCAGGAAAACGGAATATTGCAGTTGTCTACTATCAATATCTGGTAAAACCACAACTCAATAAATGACGAGCGCAAGGTATTGGATTATTTCAGAGAATTCACTTTAAATGAGAGTACGACGCTGATTGTAACGTGGACCTTACCCTAAATCGAGCGAAATAAACAGCTCCTTGACTGGATTATCTGAGGCTTCGTAACTAATGCGTAATACTAATTACCTTCCAAGTAAACGTAATTAGTAAGTGACAGTGCAAGTGAATAGAAGCCAGCCAGAATCGGAATGCTCAATTGTTTCTATTTATTTCGTTGTAGCTATTCTTCAAAATAATGTTTTTATTTTGTGTTTCTCTAAGTAAAATTGATAAGCAAAAGTATACAGGGTGTTAGTTTTAACACCGTTATCCTTCTAGGATATCATTGTACTCATCATTATGAACAACTTTTACTATGGCGCCAACCCCGAAATCACGAAAAAAAACCAGCTGTTCCATACATTTTGTCCAAGATCGATGAACCTTTTTGTATGGAACAGCTGTTTTTTTTTTCGAGATTTCTGGTTTGGCCTATAGTAAAAATTGTTCATAATGATGAGTACAATGATATCCTAGAAGGATAACGGTGTTCAAACTAACACCCTGTATTATATGGTAAAGATTACACCACGAGTTGACATGTCAACCATCAATCTAATAATACCAACGCGCGTGCCCTAGTTCTAGAGGTAAATTAAAAAGCGCGCGAGATCATGCCAGTTGTTTTCTTTTTTTGACTAATAACAATCAATGGTATTAACGAAAAAGTAAATCATTATTAGTGCAGTTTTGATTGAAGAATAAAAAATAGAAGGAATCAGGGACATATTTTGCCAGCAGTGATTACATATTTAAAAAAAAAACCAATAGGTTTTTTTTTTTATTATCCACCCATAATTCTGTACAATATTTCATTTTTCTACATTTTATAATGTTAAATTGTTACGCTGCTCTAATACTGTTGATTTTGTTTTATTTATTTATTTGATTTTGACATTTTGTCTACTGTAATGACTAATCTGAGAAGTTAATAGTTATTTTTTTTTGTTTTGTTCGTTTTCGGCACTGCACTTTGTGCATTCTGCCAGTAATAGAGCATTAATTTTATATACTTCTTTTTTGTACCGCATCTGGCGTCACACATTGTGCATTTTGCCAGTAGTAAAGTTTTTAAAGGTTTTTTATTTATTTATAGCGAGTCAAATTAGTTTTAATAATAGTCAAAATCATACATGTTAAACCCTATTTACTAACCTTTTACAAAAAAAAAACTATAAAATGTTAACTATAACTTTTATCTATTGATATTGTCGGTAATGGTAATCATTCCTTGCACCTATCCCTGTTTACAATGTTAAGTATAATAATTATTAATATTTTCTTGTCATCTTACTGTTTAGCTTACTCTGTTTAGTAGTAAGCAAACATATTTTTTCTGTTAGCAAGTATTACTTAGTGCTAGGTAGTGTTCATTATTTAATAGTGTATAGTTGTTGATATTCCAGTAGTTGACACAACTGGCAGGTGGACGACTTGTGCATTTAGTCGCGAACCTTTTGTACTCAAACTTAAGTACATATATTTGTTTGAGTTTTTATTTTAGTTTATTTATTTTTATTTTATATTGTAACGTACCGATTTATATATATATTTTTTTATGATGTCTTGTAGTGAAACCTCTGATTCTGAATTCTATTCTTGTGCATCATCTGACGACAGTGTTGACAGCTTCAGCAGCATTCCCGCGTTGGCTGATACCCTCCAGTCCCTTATTTCTGACGTTCCTAAAAACTTCAATGTTTTTCATATAAACGCTCAGAGCATTACGGCACATTTCCCAGAAATGCTTGCGTCTTTTGTACATCCAAATATTCACGCCATTTTAATTTCTGAGTCGTGGCTGAAGCCAGTTCTTCCCTCATCTTCCGTAGCGTTGCCAGGTTTTCGACTCATAAGGAATGATCGTATTGGTCAGGGTGGTGGTGGTGTTGCTATTTACCTCCGAACACACATTCCTTTTACTATTGTCAGTATATCTGCGCAGCCGCCACCACCTGATGCCGGTGAACACCTCCTTATTGAAGTCGTACTGCACCATACCAGGTTACTTCTAGGAGTTTACTATCCACGTTCTCGCGCTATAAATTACTTTTCCTCATTTGAAAAACTCTTAGAAAACACCTCTACCTCTTACGATCACACTATTATCGCTGGTGACTTTAATACCTGTTTGCTAAAGCGAGATTATAGGTCCTGTAGACTTGAATCACTGGCCACGGCGCTCAATCTAAACATACTTCCGTTTAATGCTACGCACAATCCTCCAAACAGTACTCCTTCTCTTCTTGACCTTATGCTGGTGTCTTCCCCTAATCATGTCGTTAGGCATGGCCAGTGCGCGGCTGACGATTTTTCCTATCACGATCTAATTTATCTTTCATACAAGATTCGACCTCCTAAAGCCAAGCCTAAAATTCTTTTACTGCGCAGTTTTGGTAGTATGAATATTGACAACCTGTGCAGTGATGCCCTGGAGTTAGATTGGTCTGGTGTTATTAACGCAGATAGTATGGATGAGAAAATTTCGCAATTTAATCTCATTTTAACCAAACTGTACGACATCCATGCTCCTATACATGCTGTAAAATTGAAGCATGCACCTGCACCTTGGCTGAACGACGAAATAAGAGATCTAATGCGTAATAAATTAACAGCCAAGACTAAGCTTAAGTGTCGCCTTTCTGATATTAACAAAGAGAAGTATATAAGCCGGCGAAACGTCTGCAATAGAGCGTGTAGGGATGCACAACGCCGACATATTCATAATTCTGTAGAAAACGGTGATCCAGCAAAAGTCTGGAAATTTCTTCGGTCAATGGGAATTGGTAAATCTAGACAAGATAACACTTCAAATAATTTAGACATTAATCTGTTAAACCAGCATTTCTCATCTTCGTCCAGTTTTCATGGACCGGCGAAGACTGCTACCCTTAACCATATTTTCTCTACCATTCCTCCCAACAATGACTCTTTTATTTTTAATCAATTTACTGCTTGTGATGTTAAGAAGAGTATACAATCGATTTCTTCCGACGCTGTTGGTAGTGATAGTATCAGTCGCAAGATGATCATGCCTATTCTTGATGAAGTCGTTCCTATCATCCTACATATCCTAAATTTCTCCATCTCATCGGGCTCGTTTCCAGTGATATGGAAAGAAGCCCAAATTACACCCCTTCCCAAAAAACCTAATCCTAGTTCATTCTCCGATTTTCGTCCAATTTCTATCCTTCCCTTCTTATCAAAAGTTTTAGAGCGTCTTGTCCACCAACAGTTATCCTCTTACCTAATCAAAAATAACCTCCTTAACCCTCTTCAATCTGGTTTCCGTACTGGACATAGTACCGTTACCGCTTTGACGAAAATTACCGACGACATAAGGGATGGCATGGGTAATGGTCACTTAACTGTACTATCACTACTTGATTTTAGTAATGCATTTAACAACGTTGACTACGACATCTTGTTAGGACTCCTTCGCTCTCTTAACATATCTCCAACGGTTATTGATTGGTTTCGAAGTTACCTGTCTGGACGCCGGCAGCGCATTCGTATTGATAACACGTACTCATCGTGGTGCAATATCTCTGCCGGTGTACCGCAGGGCGGCGTGCTATCTCCTCTTCTTTTTGCAATTTTTATAAATTCCATCTCCCAACAGCTTATTTCTTCCTACCACCTCTATGCAGACGATCTGCAGATTTATACGCAAGCTCCCATGGCGCGTTTGCACGAGGCAATAGGAATCACGAACACCGATCTTGGGCTGATACGTGACTGGAGCAGATCATACGGCCTTACAGTCAATCCCACTAAAACTCAGACTATTATCATTGGGAGTTCCCGTATGGTCTCTAAAATAGACTGGTTTCACCTTCCGCAAGTGGTGTTTGACGGCATTACTATTCCCATTAGTGAAACTGTAAAAAACCTCGGGATTCTTATAGATCGCCAATTTTCTTGGAAACCTCAGATAGCTGAGGTAAGCCGGAAAATCTTTGGCTCTGCAGCTTCTCTCAGAAGGCTGCGTAACTTTCTTCCAATTACTACCAAAACTGCGCTTGTGAAATCTCTCCTGTTTCCAATACTGGACTACGCAGACGTTTGTTATACTGATTTAACCGAAGAGCAACTCGACAAGCTTGAACGTTTACAAAACTTCTGCATTCGGTTCATTTTCGGTTTACGAAAATATGACCACGTCTCTGAATTTCGTCGAAAGCTTAAATGGTTACCTATCCGACTTCGCCGTAATACTCATATTCTTTCCTTTCTCTATAAGATCCTGTTCATCCCCTCCATCCCAATGTACCTGAAGGAACGCTTTGAGTTCATCCAACCGCACTCCAGTTCCCTACGAACCTCTCGCGCCCTCCAACTTAAGATCCCTTCTTCCACCCACTCCAATCTTTCCAATAACATGTCCTTCACTGTTCAAGCTGTCCTGCTGTGGAATGCACTCCCTTCTTCTGTCAGACACGCTAAATCTCTTCCTATTTTTAATAAACTTCTCTATAAACACTATTTTTCCATAAATTAATTGGTACGTCTGTATTTATACATGTATATATATTATATTGGTATATATAATATGTTATGTATAGTAAGTATTATTTATGTAGGTATAACTATTTTATTGTAAGTTTTTTAACTTATATGTCTGCAATATTAATTTATTATGTTTTATATATTATGTACACCACCGACCAAATTGCATTTGCCTCCTTTAGTCCAGTCCATCCAAAGGTTGCCTGGAAGAAATCGCTTAAGGTGATAAGGCCGCCCCTTGTACTGCCAAATAATGTACCTACCCTGATTATTTGTAAGTTGTTCTATATTTCTGGTGTGCAATAAAGATATATTGTATTGTATTGTATTGTATAGGTTGCTATTATGGGTTGTACAAAAACGAAAGACAAAGTTTCAGTCTTATTTCCCTACTCACAGCAAGTCAAAAGATATCAAAGATACTTTGAGCCCATCCGTGCAATGCTAACGTCCGTTTTAGTTTCGAAGGTATTATTTGTCCAGGGATTTTCCCCGTAGCAACTAATTAACAACTAATTGGCTTTGGTTACCAACCGCAGTTTGTTGAAGGATGCTGAAAATCCAATTAATGATTTTAGGATAAAGAGATTTGTAATAATGTATCATCTTCTTTGTGACATTTTAGTTTCATTTTATTTTATTGTTTTTTTTTCTAGAATTTTTAACGGGATGTCGGGAGTTCGATTTACAAAATAATCCCGGTAAAAAATGCATAAATAATCATGTTACTTTAATGAACAATTGCGATAGTAAAAAACGGTGTTTTATTACGGGTAGTATGTTTAGTATAGGTGGGGTACAAAACAAGCGAGCCCAAACTGGAAGGGGCCTACTACGACCCGTTGAAGAGTTCCAACATTCACTTCCCAGCTTCATCATCAGACCATCGTCACCAATTGTAATGAGACACGAGAGACTGACGAGATTCGTTAAAATAAAACAAACGTATCTAAACTCGAGAGGCTTAACTACTAGCCTTTGAAGAGTTCCATATTCCACTTCTTGGTTAAATCATCAGATCTGCTCGATGATACCAAATTTTAGTATCTATTGTCATCGAAACTACAATCATATATATACCTGCAAATCACTACGACAATTAGAAGTATGTTAACATCGACTTCCAGTATTTTATTACACATATATTTTGTTTATTACGTGTTTAAAAAAAAAGTAGTAATAATTTACTTTTATAGGCTAACAATATACAGTAAAAAAAAATATCTCAAGAATTCATACGCCTGATGTGACAAACCTAAATTAGTCTCAACGTGTCCAATGACAATTTGCTACGCGTTTTACTACGAAAATAAATTTATGGACAGTCCCCGGCATGAAAAATAACACAATTTTTAACGCCACGTCAATTAAGGGCCGGGGTGTACCACTAGTCTGCACGGTGTGTTTCACTGCCATGTCAGATCTTTTATTTTTTGTTGTGCCCAGGGATATAATATCGTTACTTACGTACTGCGAAATTGCCACGAATTGAAACCAGCCAACACATACACAACACAATATATCCATATATTATTAGAGAGCTAACTCTTCCAAGATCTCCTTAGTTTCAGTGACTTAAATTTATAGTACCTACGATAGTGATGTTTCAGCGTCATTAAAAAAAAATTGGAAAGACACTTTAGACTTGACACTTTAGATGTACCTATTCATGTATTGATACGACATCACATGACACTTAAAATAGTCTCAAATGAACATTATTATCATTATTATTCAGTTACACAGAGTAGGTATACATCGGTTCTTCAATGTCTTTACAAACGGAAACTGAATTTGGGACATTTCGGATTTTTGTCCCAATTGTTTCTAACCATAGAGACTTATTTACAATGTCTAAGAAACCCTAGAATATTGATGAGTGTGTCGCAATATAGCGTTTTTCGATCAGATATCCAGCTCCTACTGCGCTCAATGCGTCTTGGTCTAGAATGGGTCATTCTAGCCCAAGACGCATTGAGCGTCAGTATACCTAATACTTTTCACATTAGACGGTGTAAAATGCATAATTTCTACAAGAACTCATTCATTCAATACTTTGTTACCGCAAGCCAATCTGTCTTTGAAAACATACCCAAGAGGTGTAATATATAATGATTACTTTATTTTATAAGTTGCTTCGTAAATGGAAATCAATATTACTATTACTATTCCTAATGTGTAATTTTAAATTTGTTGACTATACTATTATGTCGTAGTTGTGACGCAACATTTGCGATGACACAACAGTTGAATTCTCAATTAAAAAAAAACAGCAATAAATAATTAAAAAAAAATTAAAACGGGCCCGAGGAACACCACTTACATTATGGCGAAGTTGACAATAAAACGTGGGCAGACATAGATGGCCGGGACTTCAGTGCTCCAGGATGGTGCTACCCTATGATGTTTTTACCTGTAGATGAGTTGTCCCCCCGCCAAATTTACTAGACGCAATCAAGGTAATAATAGCCGTGATCGCTACCAGTCTTTCACTTCCGAATGTCCGGTAATACGCTGCCGCTAATCGTATGTTTTCTAGCAACAAGATGGTGATATAACGCCTTTCTGTGTATTTAGACAAAAAAATATCATTTCACGCGTAACTACTGTATTTTTATTGCAATGGGAAAAAATGAAATTGACTGATTGATTGATTGATTATCTTAGGCGACTGTTTCACACTTTGAAATGGATGACCGAGATAGATAGATCGTCTTGTGTGAGAGAGTGAAAGAGAGACACACCGGCGCGGCGAGGGCAGATGCAGAAGCTGTGGCAGAAGTCACTACAAAGCCCAATTACGTATATACACTAAGTTTTTCGCAGGATAATTGTTGGTACCGGTACTTGCTTATAGATTTATCAAGAGTCTGTTTCCGCATCTCAGAGGCTATTTTTTTTTTGTATACATGCAATGTTATGAGGCTGTCTGATATTTAGGTGTATACCCTTGTCATTGGCGCCTATTTTTACTAGATTTGCATTTAAATTTTCTAGTAGGTACCTAAACAATCTTATTATGATTGAAATTTTTGTAGGACATACTATATCTTTTCTATAGGCATTATTATAATTATTAGGTTTCTCTCCAGTTGTTTCCTTAAGAAACATTTTACTGTTTTGAATCTAGCGAAGCTGTTCAACTCTGGCAGATCATATCCACTCGCATAGTCCAATGCTAGCTCCAACAATAACTAGGTACCGTCTTACTACAAAGGTTGTTCCCAAAATTGCTACCAAGCAGTTGTACCTGTGTTGCTACGTACTGATGAGGATTGTCTTCCCAAACCGCTTATCAAAATTAAAATTAAAATGTCATGACATATAATTTTTAATTAAGCATGCCTACCTCTTTCTTTACATCCCTCTATTGGGAGGCCTTCGTCCAGCAGTGGACGTCTTATGGCTGATTACGACGACCTCTTTCTTTATCAAATTTTTGATTAGGATAGACATTCCACTGTGAATGTATTGTGTAAACTTTCCGCTGTAATGAGACGTATTGTTCCTCTCGTTACACAGATTAATAATTCAGTGCACGCACATGGCACGGGTGTCGGGAGCAACGGCATGATTAACAACCGCCTCAATCCTGAAACACTGAATCGCATCGGAACGGATCAGACTGAACCGGTACAAGCTGACCAATTTTATTAACTGTCGCACAGCATTTACGATTACAAAGCATGTTGTGAGCGATAAGCTCATTTTATCCCGTTTAGATTTTATCACTAGCAATCGATTAGGTACATCATATCCGGACTACGAAGAGTACACGGTATATTATGCAATATAGAATTTCACTTTGTTAGTTCGCATTATCATGTATTTTCATTAACTATATACAGTATTCTTTGTCCGAGCCCGTCTCGTACTTCCCCGGGCAAATTTAATACTGTTGTAGAAAGGAAACTTGGTCACATTGAGGATCTAGTAATATATAATATATTACTATTATTTACAATTACATTATAGGTACATTAAAATAAAAAACTTAAAATAAATATTTAAACTAACTATAAACTACTTATATACAATAATTAAACATAAAAAAAGTAATTTATTTTAAGATTCACTATCTGGACATGCTTGAAAATTCTAGCGTGTCCAGATGACGAAATAATAACTGATACCAATGTTGAGTTTCACTAACTGAACACACGCGTGTCCAGCCCCTCGCGTCCAGTTGGCGAATAATCCAGGATGCTGGCTGCATTTCTAGTATAATACTAGAAATGTATATATATATATGATATAAGTAGTTTAAACTTTATCTTTTGCACCCATCTTGTGATCCGAGTATATCACTTGTTTATCTATGGAATAATACTTGGTTAGGTAACTTTTTTTTAATTCAACAATACGATTTATTATCATAAAGTTACATTCATAAAACAATATCTGTAATAATAAAAAACTGCAAAAAACTGTAATGAAGTGCAGTTTTAAAATAAAAGAAAGTATAGGTTATAAGAATTTTAATCTCTCTCTTGTTGTAAAATAGATGTCCTACCTAGTGTTTTAAAGAATTTGCCTATACTGATAATTTCCTATATGGAAGTGGTAACCTTACGGATCCCTAATATCGAAAGTCAAAAGAAGAATATTTTATTAGAGAAATCTAGCCACCATGAAGACTTCCGCAGTGGAGATTGCTTGAAGCTTCCAGAAGCCGACACGTTCACTGGAGAGCTTCTGTACCAGATGCAGACACAACCATGGGACACCAGATTTGCTTGTAGTTCTCGCAACCAGAAGTAGGCACGACATAGGACACCAGGGTTGCTCGGAGTTTCAGCTCCCCGAAGCAGGAATACGGGTCTTGAGGCAGAGTCACGACATAGGACACCAGGGTTGCTCGGAGTTTCAGCTCCCCGAAGCAGGAATACGGGTCTTGGGGCAGAGTTCCCCAAGAACTGGAGCTGGCAACCGTCTAGGGAATCTGAAATAATTTGTGATGAGAAAAGAAAAAGGAACAATGAAGGGCCTAAGGTTTGCCCAGTAAGAGATCAAATCGGACCAACTCGTCCAAAATTAAGACTGGGTTAAATTTAATCACAATAACCCTTAGGGCATAAGTATCATTGATCTCAGTAGTAGTTGTAGAATCAGAATCCAAAAACAGAATCCCGTATTGTTGAATTAAAAAAAAGTTACCTAACCAAGTAGTTTATAGTAAGTTTAAATATTTATTTTAAGTATTTTATTTAAATGTACCTATAATGTAATTGTAAATAATCTCTAATACCCTTTATATAGAAATATATATTATCGCTAAGTAAGTAAAATATCGCTGGAATACTTTAACGTCTTGAAAAATTTCTGTGGTTGATTTCTTCTGTTACACGTATCACCTCAGTAATAAAATAAACTCTAACTCTATATAAATAAGTTTCCGTACCTGGAATAGGCTTTATCGCTTTGCACATTTTGTGTTAAAAATTCTCCGTGGACGTTTGCCAGTGATCGTCTTCGGACGTATTCTGGCTGATAATGTATAGGTATGTGTTAAATCTCACTTAGATGTAAATTATTTCTTGCTGAACATTCGTAATATTTTAGCTATTTTCAAAAATTATCGAATATGCACGCTTTATAGCGGTGTGTTATTTTCTGTCCCAAATATTAATTCCAATACCGAATACTTACTACATATTTCATACGTGCGTCAGAACAAACGGTCAGAGTCAGAGCAGTGATCGCAGATCACGTGATGAATTAAAATACATAAGCATTTACAACTTGCCCTTTGCATCTAACAATGTTTATAAATTTTGTTTTATTTTGTTGTGGTGGTTTAGTCAAGGAAGCGAAACACATACAAACACATAATTATGCATAAAATTTTATTGTTAAACCGGTCTAGAACATGTCTCGTTCAAATCCAATGTAAAGGTTACATAAAAATTGCAAAAAGAGTATTTTATTGGCTGTTTCACGCGCGTAATGATAATGACGATTAAATTTAATGTAGTTTAAAAAAGTTTCATAGTAAGTAGATACAGATGCCTGAATACCTGTAAACACTGTATATGGAATTTTGGCGGGAACATGGAAAAATCAAGTCGCTGCATTCTATTATTTTCTTAAACTTGTGTTTTTTCGCTAATTAATGATTCAAAATGGTGGTGTTTTATTCATTGGGTGTTTAATTATATGCACAAGTGTGGGCAAGTGATATAATGTGGTGAGACATGTCTTTTTGTGCTCTCTCTAAAGCTCATAGTAAAGTCGCCACAACTTTAGGCGACTTTGACTAATTTAGTTTTGTGTGACTAACTGTGATTTTATGACATATCTGACTTGATAATTACTACATAGATTTGAACATTCATTATACTTGACTCTGGTAGAATGCACAACGTGCGAAGCCAAAAACAAAGTTAAAAAAAACTCTATTATATGCATGAGGTTAATTCTTTGTCCATACCAGCAACCGTCAAACTATTTCAGAAGTTTTCTGATGGCTTTAATAACTCAGACATTAGGGCAAGCCACTTTACAAATTTCCTTTACAAACTTAATTCGGTGCGGCCGAAAATCTAAACCCGCCAGGTTCGAATCCCTGCCCGCATCTGCTCAGGGTCTGGGCGTAAGTTTATCTTTCTTTGTGTGTTTCATGGCTTTCCAGACACAGGAAACCCTTATTATGACCTACGAGCGATAAGAGTCCAGCTCAGTTAAAATAATAAATTATTATATCAGTATTGTCGATCGAACAGAGCAGTTATTGATGCTAGAGAGGTGGTAAAACTAACTTTGATACCTTACAAAAGTTACTTTGCTGATGCTGGTCACTATATTTATTTTTCAGTGAACAGCCATTGTACTTTACTTATACTTATATACAGGTATGAGAATACCTACAATCAGAGTTTATTTAACTGAACGGCTTGACAAGGTCAAATTTACAATGCAGAATGTACATTGCTTGCACTTAAAGCTTACAAAAACCGGAATTAATGCATTTGTAAAGTATACTAACGTTCCGTAAAACTCTACAATACAAGACGGATGATCCGATCATTAAGTGAGTAGACGACCTTGCTTCAAATAGTACGGTCTTACCTTATCGATAAATCTTCTAATATGATTATTTAGTTTAGTTCGGAGATACGTCATTGTTTCGTTCTTCGTTTCATGGTTGATAAACCAGAAAGGTAGGTGATAATTAATTAAAATTAATAATTACTTAATCAAAAAATAATTAATTAAAATTATTCCCTTAATAATAATTATAAATTTTAATTTAATTAATTATTAATTAATTAAAATTTAATATTAATTAACTAAGAAATACTCGTAGAAACTGACTTGTAATTATTATTATTATCAATATCAATATACGGAAAGAAATCGGTTTTATTCTTGTTTTACTGCGCGAACTGCTAAACAGGGCAAAGCGCTCCCGGGCTTTTAGAGTTCGATATAATCTGGTTGCCTGCGTCGCAGACCGCAACTTCGTCGAGTTAGCGGTCAAATACAAACCCATAATCAAATAAAAAAATCGTTTAGTCTTCCGCCATCAAGTTTGATAATATTTCGTTTTCATAATATATTTCGTTTGTGTCTGCGCCTTACTTGACAGTTTCTCAGAGTATCACTATTTCGGGGTAGGTGACAGCTGGCCCCTCAAAATGTGGGCTGCAGACGAGTTTACTACTTTTTGAAAGAGCTAGTGCTATACTGGTCCTATAGCTTTACATGACACAGGCCACTTGACTACTTGCAGAACCAGGTGATGGGAGGCTCGCCCGCCATTGCACTTCTTATATAATAATCTTAACTGCACTGCCGTGTCCGTCTGTCTGTCTATTAAAAATGTGTAAGCCATTTCACTCTGAAACTATTTGTGCTTAAATTAAGTATACAATACATACAATGTGTAACAAAAAGTTGACAATAATGAAGGGTAATCATGTACATACTCATCATTATGAACAACTTTCACTACTTTTGGTTTGCATTTTAGATAACGCATTAAAAAAAAGCAATAAAAAAAAACAAAAAAAACATTCAAAAGAAAGGCTAAAAGCTTCTATAAAGCATAGAGTTCAATGAGTGACTTTAGAAAATGTTGAATGTTTTTTCTTATTTTAATATTTACTATAATATTTTTAAGTTATACTTGCAGTTTAAAAGATTAAAAAAAATATTTCATTAGTAGGACGAATGGCGCCGTCCAGTCGGCGCAGGCTCCCGATGAGCGCTCTTCGAGTACGGAACCATAAAAAATGAACTTGACACTTAAACTAAGACTTGAACTCATATAATTATACCTGTAACGTTGAAAGCTGAGGTAAGGTTAAAGTTAGCAATAACGTTGAATAAGTTGAAGGCTAATGATATTACTAATGCTATTCATGCATTTGGTTTCCGCGACTTTAAGAATTTATGATCGGAGACGACTTGATCACGACCTTGCATCGGTTGCCTATTTCGTGACTAGCTTAAATATTAATCAGGTATTAATGCAGGATTAATTTTGATTAATGAAAACTTATTGTAGACTTCAGTTTCCTTAACATGTACCTACCTAGCGTCTTTTAATAAATCCTATTTTTCATGTAAAATAGTGCATACTTAAATAATGTGTATAAAAGTTACTAATTAAACGCGAAAAGCAAATAAGATGATACGTCTGGCTAGATTAGATTTGCCCCAAATTTTAGCAAAACAGCTATAATTACATATTCTTATGTTCTTAAGTTTGTGAAAAAACATGTGTTGTGTGTGATGTACAGAAGCTATCTGCGAGAGACAGCGTTAATTTAAAGTAACCCTGTATACTTTAATTGTATTTATACCATGTACGTAAGATTGGTAAAGCTATTCTAAGTGATGTACTGGTACGATCACATTGTACAAAATAACAGTTTCACAATAAAGTACATTGTTGGTGACATGTTACTTATAGCTAACAAAGCAGCTAAGTGAGATACTACTGTTGGCAGAATGATTGCTACGAATAGTGTTAAAATACAATTAATGGTAATTTCTTCAGCACGAAACGTATACTAGTTATTAATCCAAGTAAAGATCGTGATGCAACAGTAAAAAAGTGCAGTGATTTTAAAACAATGGAAAGATTATTTAAATGAACAACGCAGAGGTCATTCGAAACTGGCTATTAAACATGATAGCAAAGATTTATATGCTTTGTTTAATCATTATTACCGTAGTTATAGTTATTTGTATTGCAGTCATTCAGTTAAAAGTAAGACAACTTCAAAGACCAATGAATGACACAGTTATTTGCTATTTTATAATAGGCTACATGGCTGGTTTTTTTAATTGTCCTATTAAAATGTGGCTCATATATATAGCTGATTAATGAAAAGAAAATGAAAATCTGATCTAAAATAAGGAATTTATAAGCATTTTAATATCATGCTAGACAGAGAGGCGAAACAGCAAACCGTGACGTCACTTCTCAGTACGCCATATAAATTCTATTCCGACAAGTAAGGCGTGACGTCATTTTTTGTTTTGTGGGAAAGGGACAGAGTTGTCTCTAACAAAAACTTTAAACGCTCATATATCAGAACATTAATAACCGACTTAAATTATTTTTTCTATACACATACTATATTTACTTAAATTCTTCATTGGTTCTATTGGTTTCAACAATATAAACATCAGTCATCCGGTGGTCCTGGATGTTGTTTTAGGGCATAACCAGTTCGTATTAAGAAATGGCCAAAAAATATTATGAGCTCTTTCTTTCTTAATTGACATTCATATTTAGATATTAATCTGCATTTAAATCTGAACCGCTGTTTTCGTCCTGTTCCATAAAAATTTATAGTTTTGTTTACATAACGAAAACCATCACCGGAACAGGACGAAAACAGCGGTTTATATTTAAATGCAGATTAATATCTTAAATATGAATGTCAATTAAGAAAGAAAAAGCTCATAATATTTTTTGGCCATTTCTTAATATGAACTGGTTATGCCCTAAAACAACATCCAGTACCACCGGAGAACGGGCAGCAGCATCCTCCCGTTTAACGTTGGTGAGCGTTCTGCGACGCCCATCCCGAGCAAGGTTGGGACTTTCGTCCAGCAGTGGACGTTTTCATGATTTCAATATTTTTAAATAAATTTAAATTAAAGGCTTAGAACATTTCCTATGCGTTGGCCTAGTGGTACAAATTCCCATACTTCCTCGTATGTACTAGGCCAAAATGTCACATGCCTTTAAATAAATATTGGGGGACACTTAAGGGGGCGACTAATGCCAAAAGTAAGTAAAAGGTGTATTTTTAAACAGATAGTTTAATGATAAAGAACGTAAATATTCAGATTAAAAAAATACTGCAGGTAGGGGACCTAAAGAAGCCGAGTAACCGAATATAATTTTGGAAAACAATCTGGTTTATTTAAAAAAAATATAAAAATTACCACAAAAAAAACTTTTAATTCAAATGCTCTAAATTATCAGCGACAGCACCACATTATTTTTTACGAATTACATAGCCAAACTAATGTTTTAGCACAGTAGCCGTAATTTTTTTTTATTTCATGCCTACATTTTGAATAATTAAATAAAATCTCACCTAAATTGCTCAAAGCCATCATCATCATCAATTGTATCATGCGATTTTCGACTCTAAACTAATGCAAGACGCGCGGGTGAAATCTGATATTTTTCTGGCATTAGTCGCACTCTTAACACACAGCGGCTCTCGATGGCGCCAAGATTACTTTTTTATCTTAAATACATACTTATAATACATACTACACCCAGACACAGAACATACATCTATGTTCGTCACATTTTTGTCGCATATTGGCAGTATAATATCTGAATCTTCAGATTCAGATATTTATTGCTTCCATAGTGTACACAGGTATTGTCAAAAAGTAGTGTCATATGGACCCTGTTGGGCTAAGCAAAAGTAAAAGAGAGGAAGACGACTTCTTCGGCAGTTATCTTTGGAGGAACACAGCTTTGGGACAAGTCATGATGAAGCTAAAAAATAGACCTGTTGTATTCAATTTACGAGCACATCAAGAAACGACCAATTGTCACTTCACATGCAATGATCATGAAATGTTCAACCTATGGTGACCTTGGACGGTATATAATGTACATGACAATGCCAGGGTTTGTAGGTACTCGGTACGGCAGGAAGTGAAAACTGATGGAAATTAGACTCGTTACGTTAACCCGTACTGTGTGACGATACAACCCGTGAGAATATCGGTAGCGTGATGTCAGATCATTTTAATGTTCATGTAATAAGTAAGTAGTAAGTAGTCAGGTATTGAATTTTTTGACATAAGCAGAGTTTTTATTAAAACTATTTATAGGCTTGCGTTTGACTGCTATCTCGTCTGATGGCAAACGATGTTTCAGACAATGAGATGATGAGATGGGTGCTTTTTATTTTTGTTTCGAAAGCTATCTCAACTTACCTCTTTTTTCTCTTAAACCATTCGGTAGTGGTACTGGTACAGTACTTTCCGTAGAGTTTGTTGACTGCGTTTGACAAAGCTCTCAAAGACTACCGGAGTAATCGGCGATTGTATGTAATTAGGGATTTGTATTTTATGTCCCATAACACTTACATATTGTTTATCAAGTTATATATCTCATAGTTTCGTAAACAAAACGTTCATGCTAACACAATTTCAGAATCTGTATATGAGCAATAAAAATTTGACATAATACGCTTTTTAATAAAACGCTTTTTTTTATAAATACAATCGACTTCAACTTCGAATACCTGGATGACATCTTCATATTTTCTAGTAATTTTGATTTCAAAACAAAACTACTGAACCAAATTCGATAAAAATTATATGGTACCACCTCTGAAGTATTACCTACCAAACAAAAAAAAACATCAAAATTAGTTCATTATAAAGTAATTGCGTAACATACACACAAAAAAAAATACAGTCGAATTGATAACCTCCTTTTTAGAAGTCGGTTGAAAATATAGTGGTCGCAAGGCCATCTTATGGGGAGAAAAACTAGTCAACAATGATAACCAGCCTTCTCTGTCATGTAAATCATTGTTTAAACGTGACACACCCTTTTATCGCAAGAAACGTGCTTTGTCCGCCTAGTTTCCCGTTCAGAATGCTTTGCGCTAGTGCTCACCACCTCGATAATAGCTATCCTAGAGCAGAAATATTTAATTATCACACGTCTGAATTGCTGACTGCACGCGTGTACCGATTTCTTTTAATCAAGCAGGTACGCAAACAAATAACCTGTGTTGGGCTCTCTGTAATACTATACAACGTGTAACAAAAAGGTTCAACAATAGGTACGGAAGGGAATATATGTACTAATCATTATGAACAACTGTTACTATGGGGTCAACCCTGAAATCGCGAATTTAAAATCAGCTAATCCATACATTTTGTCCAAGGTCCATGAACTTTTTGTAAGGAACAGCTGGCTTTATTGTGATTTCAGGGTTGACCCCATAGTAAAAGTTGTTCATAATGATGAGTACATACATGCCCTTCTGTATTGTTGAACCTTTTTGTTACACATTGTATAGGTATCCACTCTTCGACGGCTATGTCGGCGGGTTATCTGTTGATGAGTTTGTGCTTGGAAAACTAGGTGTAGCGGGAAAATCCATTAAGTATCTTTCCACACTGGCGATTCGATCGGCGATTTCTCAGCGGCGAGTTTGTGTGTGTGTGTCGGTGTGTATGGTGCTTATAACTTTATTTTTTATATAGATTAACCTGTGTATTGATTTGGGACCTGCGTATGTCCTAAAACTGCATCCAGAACCGCCGGAGGACGGGCAGCAGCGTCCTCTTAGTTAACGGTGGTAACACTGCGATCCTCAAGCCGCCTGCCGAGCGTGGGGATTATGGGTACCCCTCCCTATTAAGGGGGAGGCCTTCGTCCAGCAGTGGACGTCTTCCGGCTGTTGAAGTGAAGTGATGTGAAGATAGATTATAATATTTTATTCGCTTAATAGCTGATATTTTCACTATAGAATTAAAAATAATTAGTGAAACAATCATGGTAAGATGATGTTAATAAGGTCAAGTGTAAATCATACGAATCAAAAACTTGTTTACCCATGACAATAGAACAAGGCACTTGCGTTTTGTATCGTCATCTTGTCATGGGAATAAGTCTGAGTGAAGGCGCTAGTATAACTACTCGGAAACGTGTATCGTTTTGAAATAAGCCACACCTAAATAGAAGATATTTTCCTAACTGCACACTGCACCCGGCTTTTTCCTAACGGCACATCACATTGCAAATGTCAAATTATAAATTATTTTTAAGTACATGCTAATCTAATAAGTTATAGTCTAAGTTTTAAACGTGAACCGGGTTTTTAACTAGAACAACGAACCTAAAACTAAAAACCTTAAAAAAATATATATTTAAGAACTAAAATATATTATTAAAAGGAATCCCTTTAGGGAAGGGATCAATTAATTGATCAAGCAATCTAATTAGATGATAAATCTATAAATCTACCCAATTACATAAATACAATGGGATTACTTAGGTATGGACCGATGACATTTTAGAAGATAAATGATAATGATATTTTTAAAGCTTAAACAGTTAGAACCCCTTATTATGACCCCTAGCAGGACTCGAACCTGCATACGTGGAAAACACTGGCGTGTTTTCCACAGTATTGTAATGTTATGAGAGAAAAAAAACTGTATCAAGATGTTTGTTGCTAGCTGTAAGTGACAACATGGCGTTTATCACCTGACACATTTGATGCAGGCACAAACTGACAAGAAACGCTTGGTATATACTCGTATAGTCATTGGATTGCACAATAGAACATTTAATCGCCATTGATGGTTTGATGCGACGTGATTGAAATAAGTCGAGTGGTATTTCTGTTGTGGACTAAGTGAGTAATAGGACATTGTTCATAATGTCCAGACAATTAAAAAAATGCCCAATGAGAGGGGGCGTTATGACCATAGGTTATGATAATAACCTATTATATAAACCAAATTGCCCAGGCTTATCATTGACATATGGGCAGTACAATAACTATAATAATAATAAGTGCCGTACTATAAGTACGCACCAGCTCCAGTTCTCGAAAATGGTCGTGCTTTGCTCTACTGGGACCGCTCCATCATCACGGACAGGACTATTGTCGCCAATAAGCCTGATATCGTGATGGTGGATCGGTCCCAGCGCCGGGCAGTGCTCGTAGACGTCACCATCCCACATGACGAGAATCTCGTAAAGGCCGAAAAGGACAAACTCAGCAAGTACCTTGACTTGGCCTTCGAGATAACCACCATGTGGGATGTTGATTCGACGATCATTATCCCGATATTCGTTTCGGTAAACCGTCTCATAGCGAAGAGCCTCAACCAACACCTCAAGAGGCTCTCGCTAGACGGTTGGGTCAAGGGTCAGATACAAAAGGCTGTGGTACTTGACACGGCACGCATTGTCAGGAGGTTCCTCACTCTGCAGCCCTAACCACCGGCAGCTTGAGCCACCTGCTGCCGGTGGCACTCTAGGTTTAGGTTTTTTATAATATTAATTTTTTTAAATTTATATTGTAAAAAACTTAGATTTAAGAAAGAAAATAAATATGTGAATAATAATAACTTTATATGAGCAAAACAAACATAGATATTTGAAGTTAGTCGGTAGGTTTTACAGTTTAAACTAATGTTAGTGGGTAGATAAAATAACTTCGTTATACATAATGAACCCTGAGTCTTACACTCGGGGAGTCCTGTGTCGTGAGAATCAGTGCCTTCCATTTAGATTAAATTAAATTAAAAAGCAATTTATTTTTCCTGTTCGATGTACAAAATAGAGATATGTTCTTACATCTATAAAACATCGCATCAGTAGCTTTATATTTTAGTTTTAATTTCAAAGTAGTTTTTTAGGGTTGTTAATAGTAGAAATCTAAGTAAGTGTCTAAATAGTTAAGTACAAAAATCTCAAGTACTTCTTGTGTTTAACGAATATGAAATGAGTGCGGGTGTGTGCATGTATAAAAAGATATGTTTTATTAAATTATTCTACCTAATGTGTGATATTCTAATATTAGAACCAATGGAAATTTATTACGTTTGATTGATTTTCTATTGATTGCGTGCTCTATCTTCGACCGCATCGTCGTTTACCACCAGGCGAGTTGATAGTCAAACATAGACTTACCTGTGTTAAAAACATATAGGTAAATAGATAGATAGATAAACTTTTAATTGTACACACCAGAAGAACGAAAAAACATAATACGAGTGTGTAATATTAAATAGCTACAAGAAAAATACATAGAACATAAACTTATAGTTTAAAAATAATAAAACGAATACTTTAATTGCCTAAATTTTGGCAATATACTTATATATATTGAAAAGGCACTTTAAGAAAAACTCACCGTGTAGACGCTACTGCCCGTCCTCCAGTGTATCTGGATGCAGTTTTAGGACATACCAGGTCCTCTTACTCAGGTGTTCTTCCTAATACGCATTGACAAAAGATTTTGGTATCATCTAAAACTAGGAACATACATAAAACTAAGCTATTTGTATTATTTTGGAATTTGATATTTATTTTGGCTTGGAGTCATATTAGAAAATATCAGGAAAACCAGGCAAATCTCATCCATCTAGAAACTCTAACAAGATCTGAAATACTCACAGTAAACCATTCGCTAGGAACGTGATGATTACATCATGACGAAACAGCATGTGTAATGTAGCAAACAATAGTGCGATGTACTTACATATTCAGCCATTGTGCCGATGCGGATCAAATTGAACCTGTGTGACAAAAACTAACCCGCCCCTCCTCTTCTTACGCGGACGGCTGCCCGAGCTGTGACGCTGCTGGATCAGCCTTAGCTACAGTCCATGAGATTTCCAATCAAATAGTCTTACTAACTGCTAGTAAAACTACAACTTACGAGTAAGATTCATAGTATAGTATAAACAAAAAAACTCTTAGAAAAAAATATGATTTGTAAAAATAGCAATTAGTGAAAATAGGCCAAGTCCAAGTTAGTGTAGCAGTAAGCTAACCGAATAGTAAACAAAGGAAATCATTTTAAAAAACTTATAGTAGTACGAAACCCCCGGATTGTGAATCCGACTCGCACTTGGGCATTTTATCTTCAGTGATTTTATTTCTCTTAATTTTTTTTACTTTTAAGTACTCGTACCGGTGTTGATTTCTTAATTTCTTTGTTACAGGGCTAAAAGAGTAACACGGCATGACGGCTACTCACTGCGGCGGTCGTGAAGATGACCGTCCGGATAAGGATTCCGTGTACACGATCAAAACGGGCTTGAAAAATGAAGGCTACCAACATGACCGCGACGCCAATGACGACATTATTAAACCCCCGCCGTTACCCATCGAAGAAGACAATTACCCCACCGGCAAAGTAAAATTACCGAGAAACGAAAAATGGAGAATATTAAAGAACATAGCAGCCGTGAGCTGCGCATTCATGGTGCAGTTTACAGCGTTCCAAGGAACGGCAAACTTGCAATCGTCAATCAACGCGGCTGACGGACTGGGCACAGTGTCGCTGAGTTCGATATACGCCGCGCTAGTGGTATCGTGTATATTTGTGCCTACGTTCCTAATCAAGAGGCTAACAGTCAAGTGGACGCTGTGCCTGTCTATGACGTGCTATGCGCCTTACATTGCAGCCCAGTTCTACCCAGCGTTCTACACGCTGGTGCCAGCAGGCGTCGTGGTGGGCCTGGGCGCGGCACCCATGTGGACCTCTAAAGCCACTTATCTCACGCAAGTAGGAAGCGTGTACGCCAAGCTTACTGATCAAGCTGTCGACGGCATCATCGTGCGATTCTTCGGATTCTTTTTCCTGGCTTGGCAAACCGCTGAGCTTTGGGGCAACCTGATTTCAAGTTTAGGTGAGTTATGTTTTTACTGGAATACTTTTAAACTTTTTTGTTGCCTCACAGTTTTTGCTTGGTGTTGACATAAAAATGGGGTATTCTAATTTCTTGAGCACACATGAAAACAGCATGTAGCATATTCCAATAAATACCACTCCTAGTTACGGCCTACCTTCGAAGAGTTAATTGACTATGCCTACGCAAGCTCGGTGCAGATAGGCACATACGCCATTGAACTTCTCCGGACCTAATTATGCAGATTGTCTCACGATGTTTTAATTTATTTAGCGTCGCCGGTAAGCTATGACTAAATACCGATATATGCCAGGCCTGGCGCACTCCGCATTTTAGGTATGAAGCTACAAGTACGCAAAGGCCCGTCTAGACGGGTCAATTCAGTAAGAAGAATCCAGTCAGAAGAAATAAGAGATACGCGCTATAAAGAGAGGCAACTTCGAGTTAGCGCTCGCACGTCCTGAATTGCACTTTATTGTGTCGCAGCAAGAGCCGCTTTTTATTTAAATGCTTTTTTTGGAGTGTATCTTCTGTACTTGTACTATTATTATTCTATGGTTATGCTAAATAAGTTAAGAAGTTATATAAGAGACGATACGAGTTAAATTATGCAAGTTGCCAGAGATTGTTAGACAATTTTGTGATAGAACTGTTCACAAAGGTGCCCGACGATTTCCTTCCAGTGTTTTCCTCTGGCGTGCACTCCGGCGTGAAGAGCGACAACACGAGCAAGCTGCTGGACAGCTGCGGTGCCAACTTCTGCGTGATCGGCGGTGGGCATCATGACAACCAGAACCTGCACCGGCCGCCGGACGGCGAGATCTACGAGATCAGCGCGATATACCTCGCGTGCGTCGTCGTGGCTGTCCTCATGGTGGCGCTGCTTGTCGACCCCTTATCACGGTAAGTCCATATTTGGCAACGACGTGACCCGACGTACGGCGTTTCCTTAATTTTTCTTTCCGAAAGGATTTTAAGTTCGCTCATTTTATGCCAAGTGTCACTTCTTTCCAAATGATTAGTTCATCATCATCATCATCATCAGCCCGGAGACGTACACTGCTGAACGAAGGCCTCCCTTTAGACCGCCACACTGTACGACAACCTGCCATTTGCATCCACCGGCTGCCCGCGACTTTTACAATGTCGTCGGTCCACCTAGTGGGAGGCCTTCCTACGCTGCGTCTTCCGGTTCGCGGTCGCCACTTAAGAACTTTTCTTCCCCATCGGTTGCCAGGTCTTTGAGCGATGTGGCCTGCACTGCGCCACTACAACTTGCAAACCTTGCGAGCTCGATGTCGAAATGATTAGTTATCATGTAAATATTGTCAAACAAGTCACAGACAATATCAAGCAGAGCAATGCAGCAGTCATGGTCAAGTCTAAATCACGCCACAGTAAAGTAGTTCCCCATGAAACCTTCCCATGAAAGTTCATTCTATGTAAGGAAAATAGAATAAGAAAAACAAAAGTTGCCTTGTCATTTCTCTTCTACCCATTGATTTAAGAAATAGATCATATCGTCTTTTACCTAATAAAACACAAGTTGAAAAACAAATTACGAGTACAATGTGATTTCAGGTTGGCGCCAAAATTGCGAAGCTATAGTTTTGGTGCTTTTCACATCAAATATCGTCAACAGAAACTTTTAATGTTTGGTAGCTTACGTATATAGGAACTACTTATTTTCAATAAAATATATATATAAACATATTTTTTTTTTTTAAATACCCTAGTACCTATAAAACAAAAACGCCGTCTAGATCGCCACCACGTATATAGTATATGTATTTTATTTCGGTAAATAAAGGTAGTAGGTACATGCCCAAAAAAACTTCAATTGAGACAGTGTGGTACGTCGTAGCCGTAATCCTCAAACAATAACTAACCGACGGCAAAAAACAACCTTTTCAGGTTGATATACTCGTACCTAATTAATAGTTTACGCTTCGTTGATTTCACCACTGTGCCATTGTAATGTATTCAGACGTGGTAATTACGCGATATAAACAACCGACCAAGTTCAAAGTAGCTAGTTCTAAGGTAAGTACAGTCAACAACAACAGCATACGAGTACAACCGAAAATATATAAAAACAAAAAATTTGAGAATCCCTATGAAAATCTAGAGATATACGTAATGGGATTATGCTTGTGACATCACTCAAGGGTTGTGGTTTAGCTTTGATTATATAGAGAGAGAGAGCTAGATCCTCCAAGTGGTTTAGTTATAACTAATCAATACCTATTACCTTATTGATTAATACTTACTAATGTAATTATTTTTATACACGGTTGTATATGGTTGTATAGTTTAGGTTTAGCATTTTTCCAATTGTTCATTCGTTCATTTTACAGCAATATTTCTAGAAAGTATTAGAAAGTACTAGACAGTAAAATCTATTCACATACATAATTCGATAGGTAGTAGGTACTTTTATTATTTTCTGCCGAAATGGACAGATCCCTTCGTCCACTGGGGCTTACTGACGCGTTCGACCATTTCCTATCCTATATGTTGAATTTGCAAATACTTCACCTAAGTATGTCCTTAAGCATTCAAATATTTTTATTAAAATTCAGGCGGAGCAGGTTTCCACTGAAATATATAGATTTAGTAAGCTTTATGTCGAAGGTACAAAGTCATTGACTATAGCACAGAAAAAATATAATTACAGTCAATACCACGTCGTCGGCACTCAGAATAAAATTGCAATAATTAGATATTTTTTTATCATGATGATTTTGATGTGTTACTTGCATGACGTATCAAGGGGAGTCGGACCTTGCCCCCCCCCCCCCACCCTTCTCCTTGGTATTCGACAAAAATAATAAAAAAGGGTGGGAACGAAGTGGCTCTATTCGTCAAAAATAGATACTTATTAATTTATTAAGAACACCAACATGCCGTATATCATTGCATACCAACGGAGACAGGGCTGTTACTAGCTAAACGTCATCACAATTCGCAAAAACGCGTCTATCTTTTTACATTTTTGGACCCTCGGACCCTTGCCTTATGAAAACTATAGCTACGCCCATGACATTGCATAAATATGGTGCCTTATACGCTTATGTTCACAGGACGTTTGATGACACTTATGTAAATGTTCGTCGGCTAGTGGTCGCTCGTCTACCCTACTTTAATTTAGAAACATATCGAATGGATTAAGATATAAGTTTGATCTGGGTGTGGGTTAGTGGTCCGTGTACTGTTCGTTCCATTGCATCATCGACACAAAGAATCCTAGAATGGAGCTATGAGTGCAAACCACTATTCAGTTATTCAGTTTATTATATAAAACGATGTTTACATAACAATAATACAGTCTCGCAACGGTTTATTCTGAGTGCTAGCATGTAGCTCTAAACTAAACTGATCGCCTGAGAAAATCAGAATCAGTTACTCCAGTACTGTTTAAATTTCCCATCACTCTACCTAATTACGTATACACACATTGTGAATGAATACGTACTAAACGATGTAACGATGTGTGTATGTGTATAGTTGTCTCACACAAAAGGTTAAATTAGACCTCCGCGTTCTGATGACGAGAGCTGAATTCAAATCACACGTGACTGACAACCTGACTTGTATGACTTTTTGTATTATGATTCATGGTCAAATATTACGAATAATTAAATAAATTATATGTTCGAATAATAAAATTAATTATAAATATATATATATATATATTATGGAATGGAGTGACGACATTTGCTAGACCTTCGCCTGATGGTAAGCGTCAAGCCTGCCCATAACAGTAGCAGTGCCAGAATAGTGATCTAACGCACGAAATCCTGCGCCGCATTGTAAATCCTGCGCCGCACTGTAAATCCGGCGCCGCATTGTACTTACTGCGCTCGTCACCCTGAGATATTAGATGAATCTCTTCATACCCAGTAATTCCTCTGCTAGTATTTCCCTTCAAAGCGTAACACTTAAATTGTTGGTTCCCAATTTTTACAAACTGGACAAGAATTCAGTACCTACCGATTACCCTGATTTAATGGGTTTTTTAGCACCCAGCCTGTTTTGTGGTAGTTTTTGGCTATATCAGGTAGAATATTGAAAATATATTGTACTTTCAGGTATGGTGAAAAGCAACGGAACACTGACCCATCTAGAGAACTGACCGGGATCCAACTGTTGTCTGCTACCGCCTACCAGCTCAAGAAGCCTAACCAACAGTTGCTGATTCCCATTACTTTATGGATCGGGATGGAACAAGCCTTTATTGGTGCTGACTATACCCAGGTTTGCATCTTTTGATTTTTAAAGCGTGATATTTACAACAAATTGTTTTAAAAAAACAACTGCTTATAAAAGGAAACTCAGAATCTTAAAAGTAATGGCAAAATGTATAATTTCATATTACTTAAATCTATGCTTACCAAAGGGTCGATAGTTTTAGGGTTTTGTGCTCGAAAGGTATTCAACGATGGCTACTACAAGATATTCAAATATGTAACAGGAGTTTATTATTAGGCCACATTTACTATCCTTAATAATTATTATACATATGTTTTGAATCGTTAGAGATAGTTATTTTTTTTACATATTATTATTCCCAGACAAAAGATCCCCAAAACAAATAAAAAAAACAAAAAAACAAATTTTAAAAGGGAATAGCAAGGGGGATTCCCTGCTCTACGACTCCGCATGCCTTACATGGTTGCGTTGTAGGTAAAGTTCATTTGTTTTTATTCTAACATTATATAATAATTATGGTTAATTAAAAAAAAAAAGTTCACAGCTTAAGTAAAAAAACAAACAACTGAAAACTGATTTGTAATAAAAATATTGTTTTGCAGCAATGTTGTAGTTATTCGTTGCGGGGGCTGAATGAACGAAAAGTAACATATAAGCAAAACAACGGGCAACTATTCTCGAGACTCGATTCTCGTAGTGGATGAACTATCTACAAATAACTTTGTATGGAACCCTTGGAGCGAAATCAATGTCATACTTGTCTGGTGTTTTACCACTTACTACAAACTGTACACATTTTATTGGGTTCGATTCCGTATTGTTGTGATTTGAGCCCGCTCTCTTTGGTTCTGTACGGAATCCTTCCTTGTTTCCTTCGCTCTTGGCCGGTTTTTATTATGTGTACAACAGAGCTTACACTATAGCCACACAAAGTTGGCACTTGTATTGTTTATTAGATACCCTTGATACCTTTTACCTTTTGATACCTACGTTTGATACCCTTTTTACGTTAGAATCAAAACAAAAGCTGGTTTGTTGCTCTTAATTTTTAGTGTAGTCTTGTGCCAAACAACAAGCTTGATCTCTACCTATCCAATGCCCTATATGTAGGAACGCCATTTATAAAATATATGTTTTATTTTCAGGCATACGTATCGTGCGCTCTCGGTATTCGCTCCATTGGATATGTAATGATATGCTTTGGGGTGGTAAACGCCATATGTTCACTGCTCTTCGGAACAGCCATGAAATACATAGGCAGGTAAGAAATCAGCAACATGAGAATTTATATTAACATTATTTTATTTATCAATTTCCTATATTTATTTTTATTATTTTTCACATATTTATTTTCTTTCTTAAATCTAAGTTTTTTACAATATAAATTTAAAAACATAAATATTATAAAAAACCTAAACCTAGAGTGCCACCGGCGGCGGGGCAGCGCTCAAGCTGCCGGTGGTTAGGGCTGCAGAGTGAGGAACCTATAGGAACCTATTATTATTATTATTACCAACAATCACGTGAAATATAAGTGAAAGTTCATCAGCTTCAGCTTAGATACATTAATGCTACGCCTGTTTGTTCTTTAAATAATTTTAAGTTTAAATATTCTGTCATAAAAATAGCAACTAACGAGATGTATCTTTTTGATATAGGCATAGACATGATAATATTTAAGAAAATAAACAAACTTTGTATACAAGACAATCAACATTTATCTTGTGTCGTGGTTGTTTTACAAACTAGCGAATTCGGTCCGCGCTGACTACGCTGGACAGATCTGCACGTCTGTTAATGGTATAAATTGGCACTCTATACATCTTTGGTAGTAAAAGATCTTATGACATTTTGCTCTAGTTGATACAAGGAGGTAGGAGGGAAATTGCTATGACCAGGCCACCTGTAAATGGGTAATTTTCATAATTATGTGTCCAATGTCCTTTAAAAAAGGAACAGACGCTGACTTTACCTAATGTTAGGTTTCTCTTTGCAGATTCCCAATCCTAGTGATGGGAGCAGCGCTGCACTTGGGCCTCATTGTGTGGTTACTGATCTGGAGGCCAAGCCCTGACCACCCGACGACGTTCTTCGTCATATCAGGGCTTTGGGGGGTCGGAGACGCCGTGTGGCAGACGCAAGTGAACGGTATGATACATTATTTATTTTTTTGAACTACCTTTCTTGTCTTAGCTGGAATGGAACGTGCATAATGTGATTCCTATAATTAGGGATATAATGGTGCGTTAATGTGGTTAATGTATGGTGGTAAAACCAAAATACTGAACCGATTTCGATAAAATGTATATGGACCACCGCTGAAGTATTACCTGCCAAACAAAAAAAGAATCATCAATATCAGTTTATAATTGGCGGAATAATCGATAACATACAAAAAAAAACTAATAAAACAAAAAAAACATAAAGTCGAATTGAGAACCTTCTTTTTTGAAGTCTGTTGAAAAGCGTATTATTACCAATAATGTAGTACATAATATATTTTTTTATTTTATTTGTAATATAATAAAAAGACAAATAAAAGCATAACAGTAAAAGAAATAGTCAGTTGGGTTGGTAATCGTTTGTGTACGTGATGCAACAAGTCGCTGTTGGCAATGCAACAGAGCCCTGACCCCGGCTTCGGATGGCGCGAATATTTGCATGTCGTTGGACGGTCGGAATGCATACCTTTTTAACATATTTTTATTTTAGTACTTAACAATTTTTAGGATTCCATACTGAAAAGGTGTCCGATGGGGCTATTACGTATTGAGCATACGCTGTCTGTCTAAAGCTAGTTATTATACAAACTTTAAAAAAAAACAAGCATTTCAATGCAATTTTTTTTAAGTGTTTTGCCATAATCCCCACAGTGGCTGAAAATGGCGGAAAGGCACAAATCTGCTTTAATGAGTGTAAAGATCATAGATAGGTCTTATATAGAGCACGAGGTAGCTAAAATAAAAAATCTAATAAAATGAGGATAATCCCTCTAAATTAACCTCGCGATTGAGATAATTAGGTGGATTTAGCTAAGTTATGTATTACAGTTACAGGAAAATCCCAATAATATTAAGAACATAGTAATATTTATTTGCCAGTAAATTTAAACTCGTATTTGGAGTATTTTCTACCGACTTCAAAAAAGGAGGTTCTCAATTCGCCTGTATGTATTTTTTTGGATGGTATGTTACGCGATTACTCCGCCAATTATTAACAGATTTTGAAGATTCTTTTTTTGTTTAGAGGTGGCCCATATAAATTTTATCGAAATCGGTTCTGTAGTTTGGTTTTTAAATCAAAATTAGGTACTAGAAAATAAGAAGATGTCATCCAGCTATTCGAAGATGAAGTCGGTTGTCTATTTTTTTAAAAGCGTATTATAATAACTAACCATAAAAGCTTTTAAATCTGTTCGGCAGATATTGCTCTAAGCGACAAATATACGGAAGAAAATTATAGTTTTCAGATTTGATATGTTATTGCTGTTAAGATTTGTTTAGAATAAAATCACGCAAAATACACAAGGCGATAAAATTCCGTACATTTGGATCATAGTCCGGGGCTTTCACTCTGAGCCCAGAACAACGAAATAACGAAATATAACAACTTTTTTAAATAAAAATAATGATTTTATAAATGGAAACTTTGTAAATTAATATTCATTATCAGCCAGGAGACGTCCACTGCTGGACAAAGGCCTCCCCCTTAATAGGGAGGGGTTGCCATAATCCCCACGCTTGGCAGGCGGCTTGGGGATCGCAGAATGTTACCCACCGTTAACCGAGACGACGCTGCTACCCGCCCTCCGGTGGTACTGGATGAAATTTTAGGACTTACCCAGGTCCCATAAAATTATAATATTTATTTATTAATTATAAATAAATATTTCGTCAAGTACAAGGAATGTTTAATAAATAAAGGTCACCAAGAAAACATACATAACATTTTAATGTAGTTCTTTAGGTCTTCAGATAGGTTTGTTAGTATGGTTTTGTTAGGGCTATTTGTAATAACGCAGATTATATAATACTTTACTATTTGTAATAATTATATATTTATTCACATGTATTTTTTGGTAACTTGAGCCTCTTGAAGCGTAAAATACCTACCTCCTGTAACTAAAACAGTTTTACGGATTTTGCTTGGCAACGTATGTCCAAAGAGATCGCTAGATTCAACTTTACGGTCGATCAACAAAAGTTGCCTTCAACCAACGGGCTTTACAGGGGCAGGGCTAAAGTGGCTAATTTAGCCAGGGGGGTGTCACTCCGCAGTTTAGGTATGTTCGGCCGGCGCTCCGTCCGGGTGGACAATGCAAGGCAGAAGTCAGTGGCCGCCCGCACGCCAGCCTCGTCGCACCTAACTAAGCATACGTGATAGAACGAGAGCGGTATATCTAGGTGAATATAGCGAGCGGTATCCAGCGCTGTGCGAGTTGAATTGCTACTTTATTGCCTAGTAGATAGGGTCCTTATTTATTTCAATTCCTTTGCGGAGTTAACTTTCTGTACAGAGTACTATTATTTATTCTGTGCTTTAGCCCCGCTACGCGGAGCGAAAGAAACCACTTCCTCCCCGCAGCGGACATAAAATCGTATACATACCACGGGAGCATGTAAAGGAGCCTCAAAACTCATATTTGTCACCCCCGGCTTCGCCTCTGAAGACAATACACATAAGGTCTGAGACATTCTTTACTTTTGCTCCCTAGGTGAGTAATCTACTATCTCGCTGGTGAGTGGTCATCCCGCTATTATAATAGCCGGAGCATCGTCAGCTTGATGCCCATTAAGACCTTTGACGTCGTTAGTATTTTTTTAATGTCTGTATTTTCTTGTGTTATACTTGGACAGTGATGTATTGGTGTTAATAACGATGAAAAATAATTTATATCAATGTATTAGTGACATTTTACAAATCAATGCTATTTCCGAGTCCCGTAAAACGGTAGTTTAACGACTTCAATCGTTTTAAAATTCAATGTCTCGTAGACATAATGATATGGGTTCTCATTAAGAAGACTCAACAGTTGTCATTATTATGATCTTTATGATAATGTAAACGGAAGGAAAATTCAAGATCATCACTTTGTATTCATAATAATAAACTTGTTGATAGTCCACTACTGGACTTAGGCTTAACCACGAAGGGCCATCGGGATATGTCCACCACGCTGGCCCAGTTGCGGGTTGGCAGATTTACATACGCCGTTGAATTTCTTCTCTAGCCTTAAGCAGTTTTCCCCACGATTTTATTAGAATCCGTACAGAAACTTCAAAAAACTGATTGTTAAGATATTTAGGCCCTGGATTTATAACTGAGTCAAATGGTCTTCCCACTAAGGCATCTCAATAGGCTACTATTTCCTACCAAAAACTACCTAAGAAGTTCGCGAAAGCATGCTGATGCACACAATTTATAGGATTCCCTAGCGCCCCCTCCAATAGGGTAGATGACTGATATTTATATCGTTGAAACCAATAGCTTTGATGAATAATTTAAGTAAATATAGTATGTTTATTGAAAAAATAATCTAAATTGGGTAATAATGTTCTGATATATGAGCGTCTAAAGTTTTTGTTAGAGACAGCTCTGTCCCTTTCCCACAAAACAAAAAATGACGTCACGCCTTACGTGTCAGAATAGAATTTATATGGCGTACATAGAAGTGACGTCACGATTTGCTGTTTCGCCTCTCTGTCTAGCATGATATTATAAATAATATAATATAATAAATAATATATTATAAATGCTTATAAATTGCTTATTTTTGATCAGATTTTCATTTTGTTTTCATTAATCAGCTATATTTATGGACCACATTTTAATAGGACAATAAAAAAAGCCAGTCATCTAGCCTATTTTAATACCTGGTTATGAAGGTTTCTCTGTTTGTTCGCTCTCTGTCTGTTTCTTTTCTCCGTCATGGAGTACTTCGGCGGTCGCTGCCTAGAAGCCAGGCCAAAAAGCCATGTTTACAGGTGTACCTATATTCACATCATGCAATAATAGATAAAATAATAAAATACTTATTAGTTAGTTCGTTCGTATAGGCTGCGTGGCCAGCCCTAGTGCCAGAGTTAATGTGCCGCCCGAAGGCCTCTGACATGGCTGACGATTGTTGTAGTTTCTATAACACTAGAACAAACAACGAGGACCAACAATTTAACGTGTCATCCGATCCACGGTAGCGCTCAGAAATAAATGCCACTCACGGTCACCCATCCGAAAACTGACCGGACCGTCCGTTGCTTAACATCGGTGATCGTTTAGAATCACCTAGACAAGCTACGCCACGAGCGCTACTACGAACAAAACTTATTCAATCTGACTTATAGTTACTTTTTTTTACTGATAACATATACTTAAGTGTCTAATCATATTTGAAGTTGCTTAAAGTTATTATAAACCTGATAATAGATTTATAGCCTTAGCATGCCTATATAGTATAGCTATGTCAGCTTTACACTCTGCTTGTCATAAACACACTTTATTATCTATTGGTTTTAAATTTGTACCTAAAATGAAGTCATTTACAATGCAAACTTACAACTTTTTCTGGCTTAGAGAGAAAACATTATCCAAGTTGGTACCTAAATCCAGCAGAAAAATTCAAATTGTGTGTTTACGATGTTGTTATACTTGTTTATTGACATCATCTTTATTTTATTATATCTTTGATCTTTCCTTAGCTCTTTAGCCAATAAATCAAGTGATTTTTGTTAGCACAATTTGTTTGAAAAATAAATGTTTTATAAATCCTTGAGTGACTAAATAAAACATTTGCACGACCACCTTCTTATAAGTAACTGGTGCGTTTGGGCACCCAAAGCACAGGCTTCATTGTCTAGTTTGAAGCCCGGAGCACAACTAAAGACAAAATTTAAATTATCGACAAAAAATATCTAACCAACCAAAACTTCACTAAAACGAAAAGGTTAACTTATTTTGAAGATTCTTTAGCAACAATTAACATATTAATCGAAAGTCGTAAACAGTCGGTGATATTAAATAAATAAATAAATATATCGATGGTCATTTTTTCTCACAGCGCCATCTAGCCCCAAACTAAGATAGAGTAGATAGATAGAGTATTCAAAAATTATAACTGTTTAGGGTGGCTCACTCGTGCCTGAACACAATGCATCAACGGAGCTCATGAAAACTTGCTTCAAAATAGGCTGTTTTGTTCAAAGATAACATTTCATAGAATTAGTTGTTGAAAATTATTCATAGACAAACGAAACAAAAAATACTTATTTATATACCTATCTTTGTATATCTAACTCGCGCATCAATCATGGTTTTTTTTGTAGCTCAGAACCTAGTCCAAGTAGATATTATTTTTAAGTTTAGGATTGACTAAAAGCTAAAGAGATTTGTGCTTGTCGCGTAACGGTCGCGAGGTCACAGTTTGAGGCTAATTCTTAGAAATCACTGAAACGAACTTGGGAGGCCTTCGTCTAGTAGTGGACGTTTTCTGTCTGGCTGATGATGATTGAAACTAATAGTGCTTATATTTTTTAATATTGTTACGACCGCAGTTTTATATTTATAGTTGTGTAATTTGCCGGTGTTATTGGGTTGTTCAGCTAAATTGCTGGGATTATAAACTTGTTTACGTCCATTTTACAATTATTGTTATAACCACGCAATCACGTGTTTTGCGTACCATTACATTATTGCTTCAACTTCACAATTACCTTACCTATGCCACGTCTGGGCATACTACCACATAATAAGACGAGATTATCTGTTCACATCATTCATTTTTATCTCGTGTGATCCAAGCAATTGTTAGAGGTGAGTGACGTCATAATCGTTTCGATGCCCACTTGTATATAGTTATTATACAATTATTAAATCACTGGTAATATTAAATTTTACCTCGGTTTTTACAGTTTAATAATGCAGCGAGCAAACTTTGAAACATGCGTGCTTTTTATTATTTTTGAGTGCCGATTAATGTATTGTTAACTCTTGTAAGTTAAAAAACATTATCGACAAGTTTTCTCTGTGGGAATATGTGTAAACAGATCTTCAATAAATTGGCCGGTTTCCGTAAAAACTTTGATCACAAGCTTATTTTTCGAAATAATTACACTAATTATCCCCAACTCGACGGGTGCCATTTACTATTTAGGTGGACACAGCATTCCCATCCCCAGTCCATCGTCAGATCCGCTTAACGGCTCTATAATCGTCGACTAGCCTTGGAAACCTTGGTCTTAAACTGCTGGCCTTTTGGAGAAACTTAGAGTCACGCAACGGGCAATGGAGAGAGCTATGCTCGGAGTTACTTTGCGCGATAGAATCCGGAACGAGGATAATCGCCAAAGAACCAAAGTTATACAGATATAGCTCGCAAGGTTTGCAATTTGAAATGGCAATGGGCAAGCCACATCACTCGAAGAACTGACAACCGATGGGGAAGAAAGGTTTTTGAGTGGCGACCGCGAACCGGAAGACGCAGCGTAGGAAGGCCTCCCACTAGGTGGACCGACGACATTGTAAAAGTCGCGGGCAACCGGGGAGGCAGGTTGTCGTACAGTGTGGCGGTCTAAGGGTGTGGCCTTCGTTCAGCAGTGGACGTCTCCGGGCTGATGATGATGATGATGAGCCTTGAAAACACTCAAACCTTATCGAACCTTGGTTAAATCAGACCAGCCAACGTCATAATCATTATCATATTTTGTACGATATAAAATAGTAGGTTTATAAAGTCATTTTCATTTTGACCTACTTCGCTAACTTTATTTCTAACGTTCTAGCGTTAGTGGGTCGTATTGCCGCAGGGCAACACGATCCACTAGCGCGAGGCAAATTTCCCGCACTAGCGGGGTAAGGTTTCCGTAAATTTTTGTTTTTTTTTCTACCAATTCCAAGCGTGGCCATGTTAAACTAATAACCGACTACAGTAAATAAAACAGGAACTGTCTCTATTCAACAACCGTTTTTGCATACATACACTACAAGGTTACACGTTAGGGGTATATTACTATGCCGAAAGGGGGCTAAGGCGTAGAAAAATGTCAAGTACAAAATGTATGGAACTTATTTTTTTCGCGATTTCTTAATTTTTATTTTTTGCTTTTCGTTGTTCTAAGTTTGGCGTTCAATAAAAAGTGAGAATGAGTATGTTGCCGGTAACTATTATTAAATGTTATTTAATTTTTCGATATAGTCGCCTTTTAGCGTAATACACTTGGAATATATTTTTTCTAAGCTTAAAATTCCTATCTTATAAAACTCTTCATCCTGAGCACCTAAAAACTCCAGCGACTACTGCTTCATCAACCTCTGTTCTCTCAGAAACTCCTTCAACCTCGGAAACAAAGAAATAAAGACAAAAATGAAAACAAAAGATATTCAAATTATTTCCTTTTTTTTAATCTTATTAATATTCCAGCTTTACCAGCCAGTATTTACTTTTTTCGGTTCGAAAGAGTTTCTACCTCATTCTCACTTTATAATAAACGCCCTACGTACTTTTATAGTTAACTGACCATTATTTGACGTCGACTCACTCTAGTGGAGATTAAAGCGGTTACCTACCAACCGGTTAATAGGTATATTAACATTAGGTCAATTTTGTACTTGCCTATTAGATGCAATTTAACTAATAGACGTCACGAAAAGTTATGGCCTAAAATATTATGTACAATAAAAACTAAATGGTGTTTTTTATTTCAGGTTTGTACGGAGTACTCTTCAGGCGTAACAAAGAAGCAGCATTTTCCAACTTCCGCCTGTGGGAGAGTGCCGGGTTCGTAGTGGCCTACGCTTACTCTACACACCTATGTGCCAGAATGAAGCTATACGTGATGATGGTAGTCCTGCTAATCGGAGTCGCAGGATACATTGTCGTCGAAATACTACACAAGAGAAAGGTGAGTCTTCTGAATTCTTAAATCGCCGAAATAGATCTCACTCTCTCTCTCTCACCAGCCAGAAGACGTCCACTGCTGGACGAAGGCCTCCCCCTTAATAGGGAGGGGTTGCCGTAACCCCCACGCTTAGGTGGCTTGAGGATCGCATAATGCTCACCACCGTTAACCGAGAGAATGACGCTGCCCGTCCTCCGGTGGGTCTGGATGCAGTTTTTTTAAAATCTTATAATCATTATTAATGGATCATTTATAGATTTATTATTGTTATTTTACTCAAGGGCGGATCCAGGGGGGGATCATCATGGGGGTCATGCCCAATTGGGCTTGGTGTAGGTCGACTAGTGTATTTTTTTCTAGTTGTAATCGAATTGGAGCCTGTCCTAACTAGACCTCGACTCGACTATATGATCCCTCTGACTTAAAAGCTGGAGCCACCCTTGAAATTACTGTGATCCGGTTTAAATAGCAAAACTGCAGCCTAATGGATTCACCATCGAACGCAACAGTGTGGATCACGTGGGCGAGCCATGGTATTTTTTTTCCATTACAAATAAAAAATATTACTTCACTGAAACGAGTTACGAAATAAAAAGTCAGTATCGTGTAATGAAAAAACGTTTTTCCTAGTAACCGTAAATATATATATACCGTAATACGCTATCGATATGCACCACCATCCACGCATTTTTTTTTTTCCTATATCTATGAATTTTTCTTCTGCCGTAACTGGTTACGAACCTGCGGTTTCGTACGCGGCCGAAGAGATGCAGTAATGCCCTGAACATTATTTTGTTAGGTACTCAATTTGTTTAGTTTGTTATGAGTTCTATACACGTTGGCGCTTGCCTTTACTCAGCCAACTAGGCGAGCGACACCGAGCGATGGCAAGACAATGCAAATGTACTGTCTATACGTCGGTATTGGCCTTCACTCGGCAACGCTCGGCCAACATGTATTGCAGGCTTTAGAGTGGTATGAGCACGGTATTCTCCATGGTTATGAGGATGGATAGGCGTTAAAGTTTCGAACGAGACGAGAGCATGTTGTCCGTCTTGTAAAATACGAGATAAGCTTTATTGAAGCCCATGCACGTTTCACAAACCATCCGCTTAATTAAAATTAGTCATATGTCTGCTCTAAAGGCCTACTAGCCTACTTCTAATAGACCCTAATACTACCTTCATTTTAGTCTGCAGTTTACATAAGAGAGTTTATCCCCACGTTCGAACTCAGTCTAACCTTAACGCCTCAGGCAGGGATACGGACACGCGTACATGCATGCGTTGGGTAAAGTACTGGAGAGTGTTGCAGTTTAGATGTTTGGCTTCCCTTTTGCTACATCTACAAATTTGCAAAACCCACCAAGACTGATGATCGTTATCTATAAACCTTTCCCCTGTTGCTCAACCGGCCGCTGTGCGCCGAGGTAGTGGGAAGGGATCAAATCCGGACGTATGTTATAAGGCCGAGCGCATACGACGAGAAAAACCGATAGAAAAACCGTCCGGTTTCGCCAGAAGGCGCTCCGTGCATACATTTTGTACTAGGTTCCGCGCACCGTAAGAAATTTCTCGAGACGCCAGTCTCGCTCGCACCAGATAATTGTGCGCTGTATGTTACGGTCGCCCGGCGCCTGTCGGGTGCCGTGCCGAATCAATGTGCGACCACTCTAAATCAGAGTGTTTTCGGTTGGAATGTCTAGAATAGTGCAATGCTTTTGAGTGTAGCAATATGTAGTAAGGTTTAAAAATCGAATGTTTTTACATTTCTTATTTATAAATCCTTCAGGAAATTGTTAATGTGACGCACAAATAATTTTGAAACCTACGTTTTAATACGATCATCATCAACAGTCAGAAAACGTCCAATGGTGAACGAAGGGTTCCCCCTTAGTAGAGCCAGGGTTTACCATAACCTCCACGCTTGGCAGGCTTATGATGTGTGGAACAAGCTACTGATATGTCGGCGCAGTGGCACACACCATGTTTACCGTCCATGTTTTGAATGAATGAATATTGCAGCTGTATTAAACAACCGTGATAGCTTAAAACAATGAGTCACTGAGAACTCTAGATTTCTGATCATTGTCTCAGTGATTCACCGACCTTCATCTGTTACTTATTTCGTAATTGCGATCTGTTTTTTTATTTGTCTTGTTTTCTCGTGTTTTTACTAGGTTTGGTAATATATTGTGACGTCTATAAAAGATTTGAGCTTTTGTGAAATTGTATGTTGCTTTAGGTTGGTAATTGCTCATTTCGTCACCTACTCGTATTTGTATAAAAACTCAGGTAATGAGTTTTAACTATCCAAGATTTTCTGCACAATTTTCCCATTTATAAACCCCCTACCAAATGCAGTTTACTATAAGTATGTAAATTCATTCAAAAATGTTACGTCAAACCCAATTCTACAGAGGTATACAAGTTTGTTACTGGGCAATAAATTAAAAACCTGAAAAACGACGTGTAAAACGTTAAAAACATGTGATGCTAATCATTTCCATATTTCTTAAACGTCTGGCATTGGAATAGCCAAGATGAGCGAGATATACAATGCAACGCGGTCAAAGCTCGTTTTACTTCTTGTAGCTTGTGATATCCTGGTATCAAAAGGTGCATTTAGGATCAATATCTTGCATGCGCGTACTTGATGCGCATGCAAATAAAAAGGAAAGTCCAAAAATATACTCTACTCATACCCATTTATAAACTACACTGCCTAAATACATACGAGAAGATATACATGATATACGGTATAGTACGATGACATTATGTATGTTTTATTAAGAAACGTATACTCAGCCACTTTCTTAAAAGGCATTAGGGTTCAGATTTTCAGGAAGCTAGTGCTCTAGATATTGATTTTATGCACAACACACACTTGCAAAGTTTGTCTGTGTTAGGCTTGGAAACGTTGCAGGTGTAGGGGAAATGCACGACACAGCAGGTCTCTTTTCAACTACTAGATTTTCAGTAAGCAGAGATGAAACGACAAGCAAGCTCTAGTTTTAGATATCCTAGGCCGTCATGGGAGCCTAGTAGCTCTGATGCAAACATTCCCCATTGTGATGCATCTAGAGCAAACTTGCAAAAAGTGCATGCATGATGACGTCGAGTGACGTCTAGAACTGCAAAAATTAATTAAGGAGAACGAAATATCGACAACTTGAGATAATGACGGCATGCATCTCATTCGACGCATGTTTTTGGCTAGCTTAATTAAGCTTATGTTTCCTTGGTTATACCGTATGCCTCCCCCCTCCCCGCCCTGGTATAATGATGGCAAACATAAACCAGACATGACATCGATTAACAGCCGGTCCCAATAAGCGATCTGAATCCAATTTTACCGATCTCCGATCGGAATTTCAATCCGATTTTACCAATAGGGTGATTCCACGGTAACTCACGTTACGTTTTTACTCCTGATCCAAACTAAGAAGGCTGGCATACCTTATTATCTTCATAAATTATGTTATTCCTCATGGAGTCTTCGTAGTAACAAAGACAAACAATATGAATACGTTTTATTTTGTATTTTGTATGAGCCGTTTTTTTTTAAGTTTCAATATAAACAATCCGTAACTCACGTTACATTTGTCGACATGATCTTTTAGGTAAGAATGTGTTCATTCCAAAGTCTGTTCCGCTTAAAGTAAAAAATATATTTAAAATTCAAACAGCTTTTTATTAAATGTGTTACTTATGAGATCATGCACAATTTTCATGCATTTAGCTACATATAGTTTTTTGGCAAATGAAATATGGGTCACTTTTAATAAGATAGCGGCATGTGTCATCTGAGTTGTAATTCACACCAGATCCATACACAGTTTGGTAAAAAATAACTTCTAAAATAGTTGAATCTGTTTTTAGGATTTCTTTCTTTTTATTTTTGGTATTTCAGCAAACATGAATTTTGCCTTCTCTCTACTTGTTTCTCTTGTTGCTTATATGTAGGCTTATAGTCTTCGTATTAGTCAAGTCTTTTTATTTTTTCTCTTCTATGCTTCATGTTTTTAACTCCCGTCCACGGAACGATCAGAGTGGAATTCATCACATAATACTATATTATGAATTCACTCGAATTGAAGCAAATTATGACCTTGGTATGAGTTACCGGTAACTCACGTTACAATGTTAGTGACGTATTTTAAAATATTTAAAAATAATGCAAAATTGAATTCAGGTTCTTATTATTCTTCATACAAAGAAAGTAAACAAAAAAAAACTTCTATGGCGAACATCTTACGTATAAATTTAAAATAAGTGCCTTTTGGTCACTCATGTTACCTATTTTAGCAACACTTTACATTCTTAGTAAAATTCAACAATTTCAATGTAATATTTACCAATTATTTTACGGGTAGTACAAAATGGTTTACCACACAATATGGCGCAGTTATTTCTACAACAATATGTCTAAACCCTTTAAAATTAAATGAATCCGCTTTAAATACAAAACAAAATCGTGTTTTGTAACTATCAGCAAAGTTGAGAAGCACACTTTTATAATGGAATAACGGTCATTTTTGTTTTAAAATTGAGTGTTGCCAGTAACTATAGATATCCAGCTACCTTTTGCTTAATTCGTCCCGAATATCCACATTGTATTTTGAGGAATTTTTGAGTCTGTCAGGTCGCATTTCAGTGTTTCAATATTCAAAACGTAGATAGCATTCGAAACTTTGTAATTGTCAATGTTTCGATTTTGACAAATTCATGACAGAACTCGAGAAAAAAATTTAAATAAGTATTATATCAGCTATCTGGTCCCCATAGTTCATATTACAATCTCTGCTTAGTTTGGGGCTAGATGGCGCTGTGTAAAATATCTTTAATTACCCAATATTTATTTTTGTTTATTATTTTATCGGGAGATCGCATTGTATCTTAGATTGGTCCGATCAAGGGTTGAATATGAATATTGGGACCCGCCGTAAATCATACGTTTATTCATGCGGTTGAGCATCATACCTGCTGCAAATCATATGACTGGGAGCTATGATCTATGACTATGAGCCTCATACCTGCTACAACTCGTATGGTCTCCCTAGGGCACAAGGTCATCAGTCGTACTACTTCACTTGTTGAGCGTGATTGTAGATATTTTACGTCAAAACTCATAACAGGTCAAAACCACTTTTGAGTGCAAAAATCAGTCTCAAAGTAATTTTGAATAGGGACGTTGGTTAAAACCTTTTTTAACTTTATTTTATAGTGTATTGTGTCAACAATACACTATAAAATAAAGTTAAACCACCGGAGGACGGGCAGCAGCGTACTCTCGGTTAGCGGTAGTGAGCTCCGCGATCCTCAAGCCGCCTGCCAATCGTGGGGATTATGGCAAACCCGCCCTTTTTAAGGAGAAGGCCTTCGTCCAGTAGTGGACGTCTTCTGGCTGTTGATGATGATACTTACGATTACTCCACGAAGCTCTTTTTGAAAAGTTTAGTTTAGTTTAGTAATTTTGGCTTGTTTAGTTAAAACCAAGGCAAATTTTGATTGGTGCTGTTTTGGGAATATGCTAGGTGCTTATTTCATGGTTGCTCATAAAATTGGTGCTCAATCGGGAATACCCCAGTTGAACATACCCTTGCATTGTATTCGCTTTATTTCCATGATCGTAATTAGGCCTAAAAGAGAGTTTATGGATTAGCCCTTCAGCTAGTAAAGTTGCTCACAATGATAAGTCAAGTCAATGACCTCCCTTTGGCTTAGTACTGCTGTTCCATATAGCCCTGTATTTTTGTGGTTCTCGCTGATGTCCTCAAGTATTCTTATCTCCTGGTAACACCGCATTTTTGCTCGCCCACGGCTTTTCATGTCTATAAAGTGTTTGCATTATTGATAACTAGACATCGGATTATATGCCATTGCTTGTTTGCATGTGCAAATGACCGATGAAAACTCGATAGTTTCAGCATTTTTGCTTAATTTTGCACTTTCTGGCCAATAGTTCTTATTTCAGTAACAATCGTGAGGACTCGCTACTATGAACCTAGACCTATCTAACCCAATGATTAGGTACAAGAGAGAGGAGCTGAATCCTCCAAGGTCCAACCCTGTCTCAAGAGATATCTCCAGACATGACGCCAATAAGTTCTGGCCAGTCACGTTGTCGGTTGACGAAGAGAGGTCATTTACAGCTTACAAAATTAATTCTCAGTGACAAACGCCACAAGCTTGCTCCAGAACATATAGAAAAATAAGTTATAGTGTCCGTGATTTAACTCGTAAGATTCGTTCATTCATTACACGACATACTGCGATTGACTTTTAGCGTAACGGTCGTCACACACGATGAAGGGGCTATAATATTACTTCTTACATTAGCTTAAGTACTTTATATCAATTAACTTAACCTACCACAGATTAAGATACGATAGTTTATAAAATATTCTCATTCCTTCCATGGGCGGATCCTGATTTTAAGTCAGGGGGGAGGGGGTCATATTAAAGTCGAGTCGAAATCTAATTAGGACAGTCTCCAATTCGATTACAATTATGAATCTAGCTAGTACATAGTATTCTAACGTTACACGTCGAAATAATTTTAATCAAATAACAAAATCAACTTTTCTCTTTTGTCGTCTCGCGAAATTAGTTATGACTTCCTCCGCTTGCTTTTGTGAACGTGGAGAAGTCGTAGAAGAAGACCATCGTAATATAAAATAAAAAACTGTAATAACAGCACATAATTATTATGCGTGTCATTCGCGCTTGTGTTTGCCATCCAATCATACCTACACAAAGAATTTATTTAATTTCTTTATGAGACTATAAAAAATATCAGTAGTCAACCTATAACCAAGCCCAGGGTCATGACCAAAACAAATTCGTGACAAATAAAAGCGCCCTAACCTTTATATCCACCCTTTATCTTAGTTATATCGACTTACTTTATATAATATGTGAGTCAGAGTTCAAAAAGTGTTTCTTATGTTGCAGGCTCGCCGCATGAAAGCTATTGCCGAGGATCCTGCCGTCGCCGCCGAAGCTGCCAAGCAGCCCCCGGAAGAAGACGACGAGAAAGATGAAATAGACGACGAAATTATTATTACTCATCTTTAGATCTGCATCGGTTTGACTTCAACTTTCAGTATTCCCACAGAATGTGTATATTGTTGGGCACTAGTAAGTCACGTTTGCCATAGGTTTTTTCGTATCGTACAAACCCATGAAGTTATCACACTTTTCATTAATTAAACTCGAATTTAATAAGATTCATGTATCCCATAGTTAAGTCAATGTAAAAGTTAGTCATAAGAGTCCAGCTTCCCGAGTTGTAGTTTAAATAAAATATCACAAAAGTACAAAGATGTTGCTCTTTAGACGGAATAATAAATTTTGTGTAACTAAAAAATAGGACAAGATTTTTAATAATTTAAATTCTATCAGTTCTGCGAGCTTATTACAGAACCACTGTGGTAGAGTTATTATGCTATCCCGCTCGCGCTGACTTGCTTGCGACTGGCATACGGGGTGACATACAATCACCATCACAATCAAGATAACGAACAGGTTTATCCAAAACAAATCCGCGCTTCTAAACTGCTGTAACATAATACACGAAGTAAATAGGTTTCAGAATAAAAATATAGGTCTGCGCGGAACTAGTACACGTTCAAAAGAGATTATTGTACCCATCATAGTGAACAACTTCGACAATTAGAACGACCATGAAAAAAATGAAACCCGAAATTCTGCAGTTTCATGCAGCTTCATCAAGGTTGAAATACATTTTCCCATGTAACAGCTGGTTTTTAATTGGTAAAGTCTGTATGGCTCCTTAGTAAACCTTGTGCACAATGAGCTCTTTTTCTACCGCTTCGTATTTAAAACAAAGTATACTTACTTCAGAATTAAAATAGTTTCTTGCATCGATGTTCTCATAATGTTTGTTTTTCCTACCCTTGTTTAACAAAGTTTTTATCTTAGTTTTTGACTCTATCCTTATTATTAAAAATAATCAAATAATGAAAGGATAGCAGATTTATGAAGATAATTCAATTTAGTTACAGTTTTGCTAAGGGTCTTCCTGGAACAGTTTAGCGCATTCTGCCAAATTCCAGAATATTTTATAACATGTTTTTAATTTACAGAACGTAGATCTTTTACTTTCCATTATTGAATTATAATAAAAATACCATAATATTCTGGCATCGTCCTTAAATTACTAAGAGCTCTTTCTTACGTAAAGATAAATAAGGTATTATTATGAACTTATATTAAGTACTTATCATGTTTGATTAAATTATAACAGTTAGTAATAATATATATATTAAGTATCAAATTATTTTCTATTTTCGTCCTAGCTTGATTTCATCAATTTTAGTAGACATTACTATTTATTCGATTACTTCTACTTAGTTCGATTTCCAACTGAATATATTATTTAGTTTTAAATGTTAGCTGCTATCAGAATTGTTATAAATCACGTACGTTTGCTGTTTTTAGATAATATAATGCTTCCATTGGTACGATGGCGTTAGTTTCACGCAAGATGAATGTGGCAACTTCATAATTAGCTGATACTTTATTACCGACTATGCCGTGATTCTTAAATTTCGGCAGGGTTAGCAATAGATCTCTGTTACCTTGTTAAAGCCGACTTAGCTTATTCATATATTTAATAAACAAGTATTACCTTAAAAAGATAATTATGCTACCGACTTCAGCCTATTATGGGACAAACCCCCACAAGAACAATTAAAAAAAAAAACATATACATAGTACACACACACATACACATTTCATAGTCGAACATAAAACCTCCTCCTCTTTTGAAGCCGGTTAAAAGTTTTAAGTTTTATTTAAGTAATATAAGTAATATTTTTTAAACTTAAAACAATTTATTTTTGTGTACAGAGGCAGCCATCACCTTTGATAATCAGAGTAGATGCGCTATTGAGTTTATTTGCATTATTATTAACTATTATTGCATAGTAACGAATTTTACCACATATTGTACTTAGATCAAATAGTTAAATTAGTTAGTAAAAGATTTAAATAGATACGTAGACGATAAATTTACTAAGTAAACTTATGTTAAACTTATAAATTTATTAATGCAATTTTTAAACTATTATTGATAATATTATACAGGTATTTTATATGTCGGCAGTTTTATGTGTTTTATATTTATGTAAAGTTGTTTTGCGATAAGCTACTGGTGGATACAAATATGAAAAAATTGTATATCAAACTTTTTTAACATGGAAATTTTTGAATATCTAATAATGAATCTCAAAACAGAAAATAAAATTATTATAACATATTCATCAACAGCCAGAAAATGTACTGTTGAGTGAAGGCCTCCCTCTTAAAAGAGGGGTGTTGCCATAATCCCCACGCTTGGCAGGTGGCTTGGGGATCGCAGAATGCTCACCACCGTTAACCGAGAGGACGCTGCTGCCCGTCCTGCGGTGGTTCTGGAAGCAGTTCTATACCCAGGTCTACCAGGTTTATGACATAATATTACTTTACAAACTTGGTAAGTTTATGTACAAGTTTGCGCACAGCTGTAAGGGACAATGGTGGCGTAACATGTGCCAGCCGTATCATATCCCGTTTACTTAAACAATATTTGTCATCTTGTATGAGAAACTGAAACTGATGTTTTGTTAGGTGATTCGTTCAGCAATAAAACCTTACTTGAAGCAGCCTGTACATTTTTATTATAAAATGATGTACCTAATAATTTAAAATATTACGTTTACGGCCGGACGAATACATGTTACAATACACCAAATTTTTATTTATTGTAACCAATCAGGCAACACAGTTTAATGAAGAAATATATAATAGCACATCAGACCTTCTTGACGCCCATCAACATGTTTTACATGTTGAATCTACTAGCATGAAACTTGGGGGCTTGCTGTGCAATTCAATTTAAATCGTGGGCTTGAAAAATTAAGCAGAATGTAGGTAAGATAACAAAACCACGTGATAATACAGTAAAATGTGTAAAATTAAGTAAGTAGGTATGTAAATTATATATAATAAATGTTTAGAGTTAGAAAAGTAAGGCTATTATTTTCTTATCATAAAATTACTTTATATTTTAGAATTACACCTATTATTTAAAATAAATATGTTATTTTATGATATTGTAATTATAATGAGTTGGTGATAAAAATAAACATTATTTTTGGTCATCGCCCTTTTTAACTTTATTCCTTTTTAGTCTAAACCTTAATAATTATAGTCTTGACGGCAGTTATTAAAATAGGCTCATCAAGTTTTGAACATAAGTAAAGCGCTGGACTGCAATAGTGGTATCAATAACAAATCAGTTCACAAGTTCAGAGTCGCACGCGAGCTATGGAAAGAGTTACATTTCTCTAAGGGCTGGTACCCGAAATGAAGTAATTCACAAAAAACCAAAGTCATTGACATAGCTTTTTTATAAATATACAATCAAGTGACGACACGAGCAAGACGTTCGCCTGGTGGTAAGCGTCACGCCTGCCACTAACAGTAGTAGTGCTAGAACTGTAAACTTGCGAACACAATCCTGCGCCGCACTGCACTGCGCTCGTCACCCTGACATATTAGATGTTAAATCTCTTCATACCCAGTAATTTTCCAAAGTCGTTTCCATACTTGTGAAAGGTGAAAAAGATCAAAACCCTAATACTTTGTTACAACAAACCCTAGAAAAAGTATGAAATTGGTTACGTCAACTTAATCTAGAAATACAGAACTAAAATAATGCAATTCAGAACCTACAATAGCCCACCAATAAACTTAAACCTAAGCTACCAAAACACACCATTAGAAAAAGTAGATACGTTTAGCTTGTTAGGAATAAATATAGACACACATATAAATTGGGAAAATTCACATAGAACATACCGCCTATTACGGATACGCTCATTCATGGCTCAAATATGGGGTGATGCTATGGGGTAATAGCGTTAATGTGGAAGAAGTATTTATAATGCAAAAAAAGTGTATAAGAATAATAGCTCAAATAGACAATACCATCAGCTGCAGACCATTCTTAAAAAATATGGAATACTACTTTTACCTTCTATTTACATACAAGAATTGTGTACATTTGTAATTAAAAATATGAACAGCTTTGCCAAAACAAAAGATACGCACAATTTAAATACACGCCATAAAAATAACCTAAGCCTACCATATTCAAGAGAGCTAGTTCCTCCGTGCATATACAAGAATTAAAATGCTAAATACAAGCCCTCACTATATGGCAATAAATTATTTAATAAATTACCATTAGGCTTAAGAAATTAAACAAAATCTACCCCAATGTTTACCTCAAAATTAAAACAATTTCTAATGAAAAATTGTTTCTACTCACTAGATGAATATTTTAAAGCTATTATAAAATAAAAATAGGAGGATCTGCTCTTTTTAGATTAACGCTAATTTTATCTTTCAGTAAAGTTGTATAATTATTTGTAATAATTTGTTTTTATTTAAGCGCCCTCGCATCTATGTTTTGCAATGCCCGACAAGGGCAACTAAGTCTGAAAGTGCATAATATATTTTTCATCACACTTGCTCGTAAAGTAGATCTTCTTACATCGCTTTTAGGCTCATAATCCAAGCTATTATACACGCGTGCTTTTTACTTTACATTACGGCACTTGTACTATAATAGGTATAACCCGGTAAAGTCAAGTTTGTACGTGACTGCAATTAGACATACGTGTACGAAGCACTCTTAATATAGCCGGGTAATACTTACAGTTTTTTTATAATACCAACAAAAAGTTCTTATGCCGCTGAAGTAAATGTCAACCTGCGCGCGCATTACTGATTTGGGCGCCATTTTCCGCAAATGTTTGTTGACGTTTTCGCTGTGTGGTTGATTATTATCAAAAAAAAATTGTTTTTTCCTCGCAAGTGTGACGAAAACAGTCGTATGGAACTCTTGTGCTATTAGTCATTACGCTCTCGGCTTTCTTATCGCGCTCGCCTGCGGCTCGCGCGCATAATACCGCCTCTAGTGTAATGACCAACATAGCACACTCGTATCATAATGTACTATAATTTAAGACCTCTGTACACTTAGTTGCACATAAATAAATATGAAATAATTTCTCTGGTGACTATGCCCTTCAAACCGCAACAAAGTAATGCTTGCACACTACTGCTTGGCGCTTGAATAACTGGCAAAGGTGTGGTACTTCTCCAGGCGTACTCTGCAATAGAGTCCTACATACAAAACTACTAAGCTATAGTTTAGCGTATAGTAACCTGAGGTGGCAGTGAGCTGGTTATATCTGTTGCAGAACAGATTACCGTTGGAGTAGATGAGTTTTTATAGTGCGGAGACTATGAATCTGTAAACTTAGTGTAGGACGTCCTGAGACTCGATGGAGTGACGATATACTTAAAGCAGTGGGCAGTGACTGGACGCGAAAAGAGAAGATCGGGCCGAGCGGAGTGCATCAAAAGAGGCCTGCAGCAGAGAAAGGTGGTATGATGATGAACTAAAAATTAAGTAGCTACATGACATAAGTAGTAATTACAATAATGTAAAGTCAATAATATAGCGACAAGTAAAAATGTAGGAATGTTTACAGAAAATTGGTGTTTATTCATTTACTCAAATCAGTTCCGCACAAAACGAGTTCCAATAATTATAGTAATGCTAATAAAACACACAAATGTCAAAAATATTAATAATGCAATTAAATCAGAAATTGTGCACATACAATGTCAGATAAATAAACATCATAATAATTTAAAGGCCATTAAAATTACAAAGAATACTTACTTAAAAATATCTAATAAGTATCTAAGTATTAATATCTAAGCCGAAGACCGAGCAGTCTGGAAGGAGGGAAGGGAGGCCTTTGCCCAGCAGTGGGACAATACAGGCTGAAAATAATAATAATAAGTAAGAAAGACAATTTTCGAAAGCTTTTTGAAGTAGTCTTCTCCCAATATCTCAAACATTGTGCAACAATGATTTACCAAGCGCTTATAGCGCATTCATAACTCCATAACATATCTTCTCTATTACTATATAACCCCAAATATTGTCAGCTTCGTTCCAAATAACCGAAATTCACGCAGTATTGGGTAAACTAGACCACTTTACCCAATACAGCGTGAATTTCGGTTCACGTTCCGAAACCTCGATTTATCACACGAGAGAGTTAAATTTTGACCGACGCGACGACGGATACTCAAAACCAATTTACCTACTCTGTATACCTATGTTACCTAATTCTGTAATTTTTACGCCTAATCGGCACAACATGATTTAGATCCGTAAGACACTTCTAATAGGTATTTACCTATGAAATTGCCGTTCTTCAGTACTGGTCATTTCAAATAGAAAAAAAAGTTTGGAATGGCTTTGTATTCTGATATCAAATTAATTTTGTCTTAAAAACATGACATTATTTTTACAAACTCAGTCTTTTGTTTATTGATTAGCGTTGTATTTTCATTACATTTGAACATTTTTCTACATAATGGATACTTTAAAAATTCGTGTAATTATGGAATATGAGTTCCTTCGTGGCACCAACGCGACACAAACGACACGTAACATCAAAAACGTTTACGGAGAGAACTGTACAAACGAACGCACAACCCGTTATTGGTTTTCCCGGTTCCGTTCTGGAAATTTTGACTTGAAAAACGAAGCTCGTGGTTGTCCGGAGACTTTGGTCAACAATGATGAATTAAAGGCGATTGTGGATGCTGACGAAACTCAATCTACAGCTGAGCTAGCAGCAGCTTTTGATGTTAGCATCAAAACAATTTTGATCCATTTGCGACAAATAGGCAAGGTAAAAAAACTTGATAGATGGGTGCCCCACGAACTTAACGATCGCCAGCGCAACGTACGCGCCGAGACCTGCCTCGCGCTGCAGCTACAGATAGTCTCCAAGCTGCAAGAGCTGGGGTTGGAAGCTATCCCTCATCCGCCATACTCACCAGACCTTGCACCTACCGACTATTACTTTTTCCAAAATTTAGACAACTTATTAGTGGGTAAAAAATTCAATTCTCGAGAGGTAGTACAAATGCCTTTGAAGAGTTTGTTGCCTCCCCATCCAGCTAATTTTTACAAGAAGGGCATCAATAAACTGCCAATTCGTTGGCAAAGATGCGTCGATTGCATGGGTGATTAAATTGAATAACAAAAAATAAAAAAGTTTAAAAAAATAAGTACTTTCACTTATTCCATACAAAACGGCATCTTCATAGGTAAAGACCTAATAATTATGTTGTATGGAACCGACCATGTTGTATGCAAATATCTATATATATCTTTATAAATATTTGTATCTTTATCTTTACCACCATAAAGATATTTTTCGGCTAAAAATACTAGGTAGTTTTTTTTGATACGGGAACGTGACTAAATTCTAATTAAGGGCCTTTCTTGTCATCCCCCGCAGGCCTCCTTTCCCTCTGCTGAGTTTAAAACCGTCTCTTGGTCACGCGGTTAAGTGCCAATGGGGAACACACTGCTTATTTATCCCACTAGGTGGCGCATTATCGCTAGTATTTTGCTCTCAAACTACATTATTCTATTATTTATAAAATAAACAATAAATCTGTGAAAAGTGGGACAAAATGAGATTTTTTAACTTAAAATATATTTTGATCCGAATACGGCATACATTGTGGGACGTTTTTTTTATGTGGGACGAAAATTCTCTGTAGTAGACTAAGTTCTTTTTCACGTGGTTACTCAAAATAAATATCAACTAGAGGTCGCCCGCGTCTTCAACTCACTCAACCCCCCATCGAATGAACTACCCAAATATCAATTTACATCACTATAACTATTAAGGATTTAATATTATATAATACAATATAAATATATAATATAAACGATTTAAGGGGGCCTCTTACCCTGGACCTGGCTATGTCCTAAAACTGCATCCAGAACCTCCGGAGGACGGGCAGCAGCGTCCTCTCAGTTATCGGTGGTAACCATTCTGCGATCCCGAAGCCGCCTGCCAAGCGTGGGGATTATGACAACACCTCCCTTTAAGGAAGAGGCCTTCGTCCAGTGGACGTCTTCCGGCTGTTGATAAAAAAATATTAGTCCCTGTCAAAAAAATATTTAAAAAAGCATTTTTTTTTTTATGAGCTATTCAAATCCAAATTTTCGTGCATAAAAATCCAAAAACAAAGGACTTTCATACAAACGTTTCCCCCCCTTTTCACCCCCTTAGGGGTTGAATTTCGAAAAATCCTTCCTTAGTACAACCCTACGCATCGAAACGAATACACTCTCCAAATTTCAAGTCTGTACGACCAGCGGTTTGGGCTGTGCGTTGTCTGTCAGCCAGTCAGTCAGTCATCAATCAGTCAGGACAGAGTCTTTTATATACCTATATAGATATAGATAGATGAAAAGCACCAGCGATGGTGGCGCCATCTGGGATTAGCTTTGCCTGAGCAGTGCACCCCATTGTGCCCAGGTTCGCTCTTTATCAATACCATACGAGGCATTAACTTAATACTATTATAAAGTAAGTAAGTAACATTAACTTAATACTATATACAACTAATCATTAAATCACTAATTATTACTTTTCATTATCTACTAATTATCACTAATCGTTAACTACTAACTTAACATAAACTTAATCTTAATACTATACTATTACATTAACTTAATTACTTAATTAGCATTAACTTAATACTTTGCCGCTTGCAAAAAACGGCTTAAATACGCCGCTTTAGAAAGCAGTTACTGCTTTGTGCCTATCGCGGTGGAGACCATGGGCAGTTGGGGTGCTGATGCTAAAAGGTTAGTCCGCGAAATATGGCGCAGAATTAAAGATGGCGGTGGTGACTCCCGCGCTGGCTTGTACCTGGTGCAAAGGTTGTCCACTGCCATCCAGCGTGGTAATGCAGCCAGCATAATGGGCACATTTGCACCAGGTACTGTGAGGGGCAGATTATTTTCTGACTGACTGATTGTTTTTTTATTATATATTTTGTGACTATGTTTTAAATGAACTATATATTTAGGTTTGAACCCGCTAGGTTCAAACTCAGGCCCGTACCAATGAGCTCTTTGGAGTTTATGTACGGATACCCATACCACTGGCTTTTCGGTGAAGGAAAACATCGTGGGGAAACCTGCACACGTCCGGAGAAGAAATTCTTTGGCGTATGAGAATTCACGAACCCGCAACTGGGCCAGCTTGGTGATTACGGCCAACTCGCCCTTCGAGGGTAGGTCCAGCAGTGGACAATAAAAAAAGGCTGATTAAAATATGAGTCTAAATATACAGACGTCGAGAAATCGAAGGAGCTTCGAGGTGGTCTGATACCGGACGACCACGGACACTTTTCAAATCAGCGTTAAGTAGGTACAATTACCGTCGTATTCATAAAACGCTAAAACGTATTTCCAGAGAAATTTAGTAGCGTATTTCAAACTTTTTGTTCGACGATTTGAGTTTGAAAATAGAAGAACAAAAACTTTTTCTAACATAGTTTTAGCGTTTTATGCAAAAGTCGGTTAGTCTTTATGCATTTTAGTATTTCTGCATTTTTGTCATTCTGCCTTCGTAGTCTTTTTGCTTTGTATATCTGATCGCAAAGGCTTTCAACCGTGTCTGCGACTGTAACTGTATTGTAAGTGCACTTCTCTGCACTCCTTGCTGTGCAAATCGAATTCTAAAACCAAAAATGTTCAGCGTCATTTTATCAGATTTGAGACTAGCGAAGCTGAAGGACAGAAATATGAGCGAAAATTTCAGATGCGCCAAAATCAGAGCAACGTGACGATATTTCACCCCCGCGCGCATGCAACAGATAGCCAATGCACGGGCGACAGCTTAACAATTGAAAATCTGTGTCAGTTTCTACCTTATGTCGTTTGCCGTAGAGTATTACTTAGATCCACTTGAACGGCATGACTCTGTTTACCTCTTCCCCTGGAATATTGTTTCACTGCATTTCAGCGAAGTTTATTAAAGTGGCATAACGCGCGTGAAAAAGTTTTCCCTAAAAAATAACGCGTTTAAGTGAAGTGTATTATATTGAAGTACTATCGTGACCATGTCCGAAATGAGTAATGGAGGTACGTAATAATCTTGGTAATAATCTATTCTGATCGGTTGTTAAATTCAATTGTCAAGTTGATAGTTTTTTTTTGTTTTGTATTTTATTTGGGGGCAACTTTTACCAATTTTTTTTATCGGTGCTGTTTGCGTCCCGGCGAAACGCAATTGCCATCAGTTTCATACTTGTTAAATATTTTCAGTGACTTAGAACTTACTTAGAAGTGTAATTTTTTTTCGGAGTTCCATTGTACTACTGCGTACCTTAATTTGTTTTTCCTGAACCATCGCAGTGTTGAGGCAACAAAACAAATAAATATATTAAAGGCCATTTTCAATTCTGCTATCTGACGCACAGCAATAAATATTTATTTATTTTTATATTTAAAAGTGGTACTAAGAAAGTGCTTTTGAATATTTGTGTTATTTTTTTATTCAGATACAGATTCAGATTATATTCAGATTCAGATTATATTTATTGTAATTTTATTTTATTTATATTTATTTATTAAACTTGAAGGGCATTTTTTCGGACTGCGCGCTAGCCTTTGTACAAAAGCGTATAAAATATTTTTATAGATGTTACCACGTTAACGTTAAGCATAATAACAAGAAAACTGTACGAAAATGTTGTCCCTGTAGAGACGATGACGGCTCCATACTGCTGTCTTTTCAGCCCGCCTAGCACGCGAGCCGTGATAAAAGATCCACTCTATTTTCCCCGCGAAAACGAGACAATCGTATCCAAATCCTAGCTTTATCACGTTCCCGCACGGGGAATGACCAATTAGCCCTCGGCGCGTGCTAGGAGACCAGGTAACACATTAGCTAAAATTTATTTATTTTATTATTTTGGGATAACTAACAGCTAGCACTTAAATAACATAATTATATTTCACTTGAAAGCTAATTATAAGTTCCAACAAATTAATAGGCTTATAGGTAAATAGCATGGAACTTAAAACAAGAAAAGTTAGGTTAGTTAGTCGATCGTGATATACATTGTGATAGCTTAGCTTAACTTAGATTATTATATTTTTATCTAACAATTGTTTGATTTAAAAAATAAAATATATGTTTTAAGGGGATTTCTAGATTTTTTGTCTAATAATGCTCTTCTGCCACTCAAATGGGGCCCTGATCATATTAGACTGAAAAATAAAACAAAAGATTTAATACATTATTTCTAGTTTTTCACCAATGCTTGCAATGTTGCAAGCCTTCGAAATCGCACTCCTTTCAACTTTCTTCGTTTTTATTTATAGTTGGTATTTTATTTTATAGTTTTTAGATTAAATAAGAAAAGTATTATTATTATTATTATCAGCCTATTCCGTCCCACTGCTGGGAAAAGGCCTCTCTATCTTCCTTCCACTCTTCTCGGTTTAAAGCTTTAAGAGCCCAGTTGTTACAATAGGAGTCCAGTTCATCCCGCCATCTCCGCCTGGGCCTGCCGGTTCGTCTACCGATCTGTGGAGCCCACTGAAATAAAATAAATATTTATAACTTAAAATTTTATGTGTGATGTAAACCATATATATTATGATTGAAGATGAGGCACAAAGACCAAGATGACCATTCACTCTAACAAGTATTTTAAGATTTGCAGATCCTGACCCAAAAGTGTTAGAGTTATTTGGGAATCATTTTAAAAAATGTATATTTTTTACAGCCCCTAGTTTCGACGAAGAAGATCTCAATCTAACAGTGGTTGTGCCCAACGATCCATCAAACGTGCGAGAGAAGGAGTATCCTCCGTGCCCTCCCACGCCCGTTCCTTTTAACTATATACCACTGCCTTCGCGACGGCGGGTAACATTTGCACCTATGCACGATGACTGGCAATATAAAATGGCTGAATCTACTGAGTTTAAACCAATACGACCCAGCCATGACTTAGTCAGCCGGCAGAATCGAATCAAGCGTGCTGACACTCTTTATTACTATCCGGGGTGCAATCCGGCTGCATTGAAGGGTAAGAGGGTCCATGCTCGCGAATCAACATGTTCCAATACAAAAAAGTTTATGTTTGGTCATAGCAGCAAACATAATGAGAGTGGCACGATGACTGGCTCCAGTTTTCTTAACCTGAACGGAGGCCAGACTACATTTGCTACGTCATCGGTAAAAAATATTATGGATGTTAAACCAACGGCGCCGTCCACAACATCTACAGATCAAAAATTGGATACCATTTTGGAAGATAAGGAGTAAGTAATTGTAGGTAGCCTACCGAGCGCCCTTTGCGCGATAGACTCCGGAACGAGAATATTCGCCAAAGAACCAAAGTTACCGACATAGCTCGCAAGGTTTGCAAGTTGAAGTGGCAATGGGCAGGCCACATCGCTCGAAGAACTGACAACCGATGGGGAAGAAAGGTTCTTGAGTGGCGACCGCGAACCGGAAGACGCAGCGGCCTCCCACTATAATATTTAGGTGTACTAAGGGGGAGGCCTTCGTTCAGCAGTGGACGTCTCCGGGCTGATGATGGTGATGATGATGACCTACCGAGCAATGCAGGAAGAAGCACGCATCGGATCTAATCGGATCGATGACGCGTATTACCGCCGCCGTCGCGTCGCAGAAATAAACATAAAATACTAATCCAACTTTTGCTAGGCTTCTGTTTACAAAGGGAACAGTCAAAGGAGAAAAAAAAATGTTTCTAGGCCGTCCGCATATTATGTGACACGTCTTTCTCGTGTGTATGTGTTACGGGCACTGAAGAGAGAAGTAACAGTAGGGCCTTCGCTTTTCTGTGGTTGCGGGTGTTAGATTCTAAGCTATATATGTATGACCTTTCACTGTTTTATTTCTCTTAAATATTACGTCTAGAAACATGGGCGTTGCCAGGGGGCAGGGGGGTAGCAGCTCCAAAGAGATCCAAAATCAAGCCACGGCCCGCGCGGCTGCCACTGTCATTGGTCTCGAACATAATTATTTTTGCGATTTTCAAAGGGTTTTCTTTCGATGTTGGGGCAGTCTTACCAAGATGCCGAATGGACCGATTTTTGAAAAATGTTTTATTTGGAAATAGAAATACAATAATTTGGTAGTACAAATCTACCGAATTTAGAGGGCAAATCTACTGATTTTGTATTTTCTCGTTCGTGAACACTTTTCTCCCGTCATCAGGTCAAGAATGGCATTGGGTTTGATGTATTTTTTTCAGATTACACCTACCAATTACAGCTGGAAAAACGGATTGTTCCTTACTGATCCTTTGTCAACTCATCCTTTTTTTTTGTATTATCTCAGCTCGTCCTAAATCAGTATTTTAACATGTCCAACTAAATTATTTTATTTTCTTTACTCATCCGGAATGTAATCTTGACTCATCCGATGGATGCTCGATCCAAACAAAAAACTTAACAAAAGTATGGATGGCAGCAAAACTTAGCATTATGGTTTGATTAGGTATCTGTTTGAATTTTACAGGTTTTTTTTACTAAAAAAAGTTTGATAAATATGTTTTATTAATGTGAATAGAATATAAATTATATCGTAATATAATTTCTGATTTGTTACAATGTTTACGTGTGGAGTTCCATCAATTAGACAAACCAAAGAGATATTAAAAAATAATATACTTAGTTGGTCTATCCAAGGTCTTGTCTATTTTTAATGACATTACGTGGTGTTGCCGACGTTTGAATTATTGTTTAGGTACGATTTCAATCTTTTGGGGGTGTTTAATTTCTCTCTATTTTTGAGTTTATATATTTTAAAAGTGAAGTTGAAGTGAAGTTGAAGTGGCAATGGGCAGGCCACATCGCTCGAAGAACTGACAACCGATGGGGAAGAAAGGTTCTTGAGTGGCGACCGCGAACTGGAAGACGCAGCGTAGGAAGGCCTCCCACTAGGTGGACCGACGACATTGTAAAAGTCGCGGGCAACCGGTGGATGCAAATGGCAGGTTGTCGTACAGTGTGGCGGTCTAAGGGGGAGGCCGTGGCGGATCAGCAGTGGACGTCTCCGGGCTGATGATGATGATGATAATATTTTAAAAGTACCTATAAACAATTTTTTACTGAATATTTTTTTATCACGAAACACCTCTTTTTCCTTTTGTAAACTTGTATAACTACAAAATAATTTGTATTCATCCAAAATTTATTTTTAAGTATTCTAACTTTGGTTTTAGTATTTTATTATTCCTCTGAGGTTATTTGTAAATCTTCACATGTTTGATTAGTCAAATATAATATAATATTTATTTATGTAAGTAAAAGAGAATGTGTACAGATATTATTTTATGTTAGAAAAACGTTTCACTGTTATAAGCCTTTCGTGACCTCACTTGAATCGGCCTCAACGGAAGATCAGCGCTGTTTGATAAACAGCACTATGCTGAGATGAGGCCATTTCTGTGACGTCATCACAGGACTGTAATTATATTAATGTTGTATTACTTGTAATGATGTTGCAAAATAAATTATATTTTCTTTCTTCTTCTTTCATTATACTTAAAAATAAACTAAATAATATTCTTATTTCTTAGAAATCTGTACAAATCAGAAACGTAATACGTTACCATTTGATAATATTTAAAAACAAAGCCAAACGAGTATAATAAAATTGATAAGTATTTTCGAATACTGCTGGGTATAAATTTCGGCAGCTCAATGACTTGTCGGAATCTTTTTTAACCTTTTTTGTACTTTTATAAGCTGGTTATAAAAACAATTAGTGTTGAATACTTTTGTAAATATTCGCTGACGACTAAATATATATATATAAAAATATATTGGGGGGACATTTATTACACACAGCGCCATCTAGCCCCATACTAAGCAAAGCTTGTATTATGGAAACCAGATAGCTGATAGAATACTTAAATATATTTTTTTTCGTAAATACATACTTATATACACCCAACAATATTAACATACTTCTACGCAATAGAGAATGGCTAGTCTGTAGAGATAAGACTATATTGCAGAGCATGCCTGGGGAAGTACCACACCTTTGCCAGTTATTCAAGCGCCATGCAGTCTAGTGCAAGCATGACTGAGTTTCGGCTTGAACGGCAATGGTACCAGAGAAATTACTGGGTATGACAATATTCTTTTATCTCAGGTTGACGAGCACAGTGCTGTGCAAGGCAGGATTTTATTCGCAAGATCACATTTCTGTTACTGCTATTGTTATAGGCAGGCGTGATGCTTACCACCAAGCGAACGTCTCGCTCGTCTCGTAATCCGTAGCATTAAAAAAGGCTGATGCGCTATAGTGTATTAATGTATAGGTTTTAATATTTACATTTCCATATTATAGGAACCTTACACTGTATTTTTTTGCAAACAGTAGAAACCGTGGTATTTATGAAAATATTGAAGACGGATGAGATAAGAATACAAAAAGGATGAGTTAAGAGTAAGTAATAAAATATCTGCCGGATGAGTTGAGAGTAGAAAACGGTTGAGTTAAGAAAAAAGAATAAGAAGGATGACACGTCATAGGACGAGTGAGGAAAAACCCGGAAAAAAGTACTAATCTACCGATTTTACAGGGCAAATCTATTGATATTGCAATTTCTCTTTCTAAAGCACTATACTAAGCCTCAACCCCCATTATTTTGATTATTACACGTGTGATCATTTATGGATTTAGGTGATCAGAAAATAATAGGTGTGTTTAATTATTGTTGTTTTACAATGTTACAGAGAGTGGTCCCTAAACGAAGAATAAATGACAAGATATTAACAAACGATAACGGGATGTTGAACTAATCAACAAAAGCAACATGGTGAAAATCTTGTGAACACAACAAAATACAAAAGAAATAAAAATGTCATAGAAAATGTCAGGATACCCAAAAACCAAATCCGTAAGTAATGAGTCTATCAAAGTATCACTTAGTAGATCACATTTGACAGTGAGGTAGCCTGCTTAAAAATCGATTTAATTCGTTACTTACATTCAGTAAATACGTATTGTATCTGAAAAAAGTTAAGCAATTGTGCCGTTATAAGTTTAAAAACAATATTACTTAATAATAAATATACCTTTATATTTATATATATATAACTTTAATAATATGAATAAAAACAAAACTTTTTTTCAGGCATAAGATAACAATAAACTGTTAGTTATTAAACAAGACTATGATATGTTAGTACTTTTCACTTGATAAATTATGATTTTTATTCGGCAAGAGATCGATACACACTTTGGAATCCACACTGCGTTATTTTCCGCTAGGTGGCGCACCATCGATGCGGCCAAAGTCAACTGTCAATCTCATACATTTTGTTGTTATTTTTTCTACAATTTAATGGTTTTACTCTTAATAAAGTCGGATTACCGAATCTGGATATAATGGTTTGTACAGCAATCTTTTGCCTTGCTAAGTAAAGCTCTGTCCAACATAAAAGTGTAAACAACTATCTAACATAAAAAAAAAATTTAAGGCCGTCAACGGCTGCATATATTCTTAAAACCAGGCACAGTACCCAGTATTTTCCTTGGACTAAAACTTATTTTTAAAATCGAGAACGCCCTCTTCAAGAGCAGATAGATAAAGAAAACTTGATTTTGCCATATCTGGACCTGCGCTGGCGCCATCTTCGTAAAGTTTTGCCTCTGGAACCTCATTGCAAGTGTAGGTAGTTACGACTGAGTGTAGGTATATGTATATTCCATCCTGTGGTGTATGCGTCGGCTATATGAGTAACGTTGTGTGCCCTCCGTTACAAGGATGGGTAGATACGTAGTTGAATTTCGAAGAAAGGTCAAATGAGATCTATTATATTGGTATTAAATAAATGCTCTAATCAGTACATTAGCGCAATGTAAATTGGACGACGTTATGTAAAAACAAAACAAGCGACAAACCCAAAAAAATTATGATGCAGGTAAACTGTGAGCAGTTCTATTTATTCAGTTGATTTTTTGGTCTAGAAACATCTTTACTAATAATACGCTTTAAAAAAACAATAGAGTTCAATTTCGACTACCTGGATGACATCGTCATATTTTCCAGTTATATTGATTTTTTTAAACCAATCTACTGAACCTATTTCAATAAAATGTATATGGAACCACCTCTGAAGTATCACCTACCAAACAAAACAAGAATTATCAAAATCAGTTCATAATTGGCGGAGTAATCGCGTAACAGACGTATAAAAAAAACATACAGGCGAATTGAAAACCTCCTTTTTTGAAGTCGGTTGAAAAAACCTCAAAAGGATCTAGAAACGATTTTAACGCCTTATAATAAAAAAACGAAAAAGGATCTAGAAACAATTTAACACCTTATAATAAAAAAGCGACAAGAGTCTAGAAACACTTTTAACACCTTATCATAAAAAAGCGACAAAAGAGTCTAGAAACACTTTTAACACCTTATAATAAAAAAGCGACAAAAGAGTCTAGAAACACTTTTAACACCTTATAATAAAAAAGCGACAAAAGAGTCTAAAAACACTTTTAACACCTTATAATAAAAAAGCGACAAAAGAGTCTAGAAACACTTTTAACACCTTATAATAAAAAAGCGACAAAAGAGTCTAGAAACACTTTTAACACCTTATAATAAAAAAGCGACAAAAGAGTCTAGAAACACTTTTAACACCTTATAATAAAAAAGCGACAAAAGAGTCTAGAAACACTTTTAACGCCTTATAATTTAAAAAAAACTACAAAAGGGTCTAGGAACACTTTTAATGCCTTACAATAATAACAATGACAGAAGAGAAACCATAAGAGAAGAGATCGATAGCCTTTGTATCACTTATATATCGCTTATAATCCAATTTCAAAATATCTTGAGCATTTCTAGTGTACGTACTTATAGATCCTAGAATGCGAACATAAATATGCGATAAATAGAACGTTTTCAAGTTTAAAACTTTTATAAGTCAATTTTTCCTGGTAAAAATGGTATAACTTATAGGTAGGTTACCTACCTAAGTTTACGTTTCTAATAGGTACATATTTTAATAGCATGGTAATACAATCCGAATCTTTGAATAATAATAAATAAATAATAAATATTGGGCGGACATTTATTACACACAACGCCATCTAGCCCCATACTAAGCAAAGCTTGTATTATGGAAACCAGATAGCTGATAGAATACTTATATACATATTTTTTTTCGTAAATACATACTTATGATACATACTACACCCAGACACAGAACAAACATCGATGTACCCACGCCCTACAGCTCTGAAGGCAGACATGCTACCAACTGAGCTATCAGGCTGTCAAATAAGTATTTAACATAATACTTAATTCATTAGAAAAAAGTCATAAGAGGGTAAGTATGGTAATTAAGAGTAAATAAGCCAGTCACTTCCCCGTAGAAACGGTGAATTAATATTACTCCACTATGTAATGTAGTAGGTCCAAGACTAAGTATTATATCTATTTGTCTCTTCATTTTCTAGGATTGTAAATTGATAAGAAAGTAAAAACTTAATAAACATGAAAGTTATGAGCCAGGAAACATCTTGTAATTTAGCTCAATTTTATCGCCAATTTTTTAACGCCAACGTAAATAAATAGCATAATGAGTACGAAAACTCTAAAATAATCTATCATGCAGCATAGTTTAGTCCATCAAAATTTAAAATAACTTTATTTGGAATAAAGTAGTTCAGTAGTTTATTCATTACAATCCTGCAGCCAAAGGTCGACATGAAAAAATGTGCGAGCTCATTTCTCTTTTTTCTCCCTTTCCCACACTTAGTTTGATAAAGAGAGCATGCATTTTAGCCACGCCCACTGATGAGTTCCAGCCGTCGGGCGGTGCATCCTTAATATAGGACAATGCGCCGCAGTATGAAGTAAATAACTTTGCGTGAAACAAATCAATAAACGCCAGTCGCCATTATTACTAAATTATAATTGAATTATATTAAAATTATGTTAATTAGTAAAGGTGAACTAAGGCATAAACGAATTAACACACAAAAACAGTGCACAAACATAGGTACTTTTCGATTCGAGCAGAGGCGGATTAAATTACATATAATTATGTCGACAGCATTCGAGGCAACTCATCGGCGCGGCCGCACCTTCTTGAGTAGGGCCCATAGTAAGAAAATGCTGGTCTTTTTACTCGCTGTCTTCGACTATGCCAGTTAGAGATGGGGCTCATAGGCACGTGCAAAGACTATAAGCCCTGATGATCTGTGGGTTCGTGCCTAGTTTGCCTGATGGATAATCCGCCATTGAATTCGGTGTTGCAATCCTAATCCATTATTCGTATAATCGAATTTACCGCCTACACAAGGCGTCTGATTGGTGTTTGAATATTGCTAGGTACTTATGTGCACACTATAGTCATCATAGAAGCATGTTTATTTGTATTGTAAGTTTAGAGGTATGGCATATAGCAATTACATTACAATGTATAGCTATACCATCTATAGTTTACTGACTACAGCTACTTTTTTTTCTCAAAATACGCAGTGAAAGTTATGGGTAAAATTTAGTTTTAAATGAAAACGTTCTCAATAGCTGCATTTTATCTTTTTATAATATAATTGTATCCAAACTAACATTGCAATAACGTATTGCGTTTTTACACGACTGTCAAAGTCAAAGTTATTTATCGGTAAATATATATATAGATTTACAGGTCACATAAAAAGATCGATAAATTATTCAATAAATTAAAAATAAAACAATAAATTTATTATAACAATATTGGTAAGTACACAAAATCTACAACATTGCACAAACAAAATAAAATTAAATATGTCACGTTTTATCATAATAAAAAATGAATTATTTTATCAAAAAAAGGGCGTTATAATATTTTTTCAAATTCAAATTCATTTATTTCAGGTACGAGACCCATATAGTGTAGCAAATACAAAAATACAAAATATTTTACAAAAAAAAAAACATTTCAGGGTTCATGTACCCAGTGTATATAAGCATTGCCATCCAGCGTGGCATGCCGCCAGCATGCTGGGTACGCTGCCGACTGGTAGTGGGTTTGAGCATTTGGATTGTCTCAAGACTTTCATCGGTCTGGATACAATTCTTTTGTTTTTTTGTTGTGTAGTAGGCTAAGTAGTCGTTGTAGTTTACTTATACCAAAAAAAAACATGTATGTATGTATGTACTATGTAAATATGCGAGTTTTTTTATTTTTTTTGGTTTCATCATAATATATGCTTGAACAGATTTTGATGTACCTATGGGGTACCGTTAGAATCCTTACATGATCCAAAATAAGATAGGCTATTATTTGTTTAAATTATTATTTATATATTTAATTTAAACATGTAATTTACAGACAGATCCAAATAATTATATGGCTATATTTTTTTGTTAGTGTTAGTGTTGTTTGATCTGTTTGTGCAGTCGTGTTTCTATATTTTTTTAATTATTAGTATTTGGATAGACTTTTTTATTATGTGATAGTGTATTGGAGCTTAGTTTCAATAAGCGAATTAACAGTTTCCCAAAATATATAAAAATTAACGAATTAAGCGAAATAATTGATATATTATTATGTATCTTTAATAATACATCATATCAAACTATGTTCTTTAATGAACTAAAATATAGACCCAAAAACCTTATGTTTGAAAATTATTCTGCACAATGGGAAAAAACGGCGCCACTATCGCAAATAGCTCTACATACTAGCAACCCTGTTGTACGTCTGAGGAATAAAATTGGATAAAATGGTGAGCAGTTTCACACTCACGTGTTTTCCACAGTGTTGTCAGGAGAGATTTTTCATTTCAAGATTTTGCTAAGCTATAGGTAACACACAGCATGGATTTACTTACCCTCTAGAGAGCTAACTCTTTTAGGGCCGACGCCGAAACGAGGTTTCTAGACTTTGAAGCTCCTTATCACTAAAACGTCGCTTATTTTGGTTTTACATAGCGCAGTCCAATTAATCTCAGACAATTTTAACGTCGATGAATGAGTTTATGTAAGTATCACGTTACAACATTATTTATCAATGAAAACCAACTTCCTATCAGTAGGTGCCCTAACAAATATCACACTATTGGACCTGGTTGAAAGACTACAGGACCGATGTTACTAAATTTTTAAAAGGACCACCTAATCATTTATTTGGGTATCCATATTTCATTTTGAATCAAGCCTTCTCTGTATGTACTTGTATTGTTATTTTACGCTATGTCTCGATAATACATATACTAGGACTTTATATATACATGCTGTATTGTATCTTACTCGTTATATTCGTTGCTCTTTCTTGATAATACACAATTATATACCTACTAAGCCTGATAATATTCACCCGCGATATGTGTAGTAATGTCTCAATATTGATGTTCTCCATGTTTTTATCTACATTACACTGCCTAATTCTAGTAAAATTTAAACAAAAAAAAACAAAAAAAAAACAGAAAACATACTGTCTGAAATATATTGGAGACAACAAAAAGTCGATTCGTGTCAGTAAAAACTTAAAAATTAAATGTTAGTAAGTGTGCTAGTTACTGTAAAACCAATAATTATAAAAGGATAAATATTTTCAACAGCGTACTGAGGCAATGAACAAATCATTGATTATGTAAAAGGTTTGAAAATTTAAGTCTCTGTCATCAACCTGTAAATGCCTCAGCATCGGGGCTAGGTGGTCGTCGGTCACTTATTAAGATTGTGTTTTCAAGGGTTAATTCAAGGGTTAGTTAATTCCGCTATGTTAACCTAGGAGAAAACACTTAGTTAAACAATCTGGAAATTATGGATTCTTCATATCACCCAGGTGATATCACCTCTGTATGTACTTGTATTGTTATTTTACGCTATGTCTCGATAATACAAATACTAGGACTTTATATATACATGCTGTATTGTATCTTACTCGTTATATTCGTTGCTCTTTCTTGATAATACACAATTATATACCTACTAAGCCTGATAATATTCACCCGCGATATGTGTAGTAATGTCTCAATATTGATGTTCTCCATGTTTTTATCTACAATACACTGCCTAATTCTAGTAAAATTTAAACAAAAAAATAAACAAAAAAAAACAGAAAACATACTGTCTGAAATATATTGCAGACAACAAAAAGTCGATTCCTGTCAGTAAAAACTTAAAAATTAAATGTTAGTAAGTGTGCTAGTTACTGTAAAACCAATAATTATAAAAAGATAAATATTTTCAACAGCGTATTGAGGCAATGAACAAATCATTGATTATGTAAAAGTTTTGAAAATTTAAGTCCCTGTCATCAACCTGTAAATGCCTCAGCATCGGGGCTAGGTGGTCGTCGGTCACTTATTAAGATTGTGTTTTCAAGGGTTAATTCAAGGGTTAGTTAATTCCGCTATGTTAACCTAGGAGAAAACACTTAGTTAAACAATCTGGAAATTATGGATTCTTCATATCACCCAGGTGATATCACCTCTGTATGTACTTGTATTGTTATTTTACGCTATGTCTCGATAATACAAATACTAGGACTTTATATATACATGCTGTATTGTATCTTACTCGTTATATTCGTTGCTCTTTCTTGATAATACACAATTATATACCTACTAAGCCTGATAATATTCACCCGCGATATGTGTAGTAATGTCTCAATATTGATGTTCTCCATGTTTTTATCTACAATACACTGCCTAATTCTAGTAAAATTTAAACAAAAAAATAAACAAAAAAAAACAGAAAACATACTGTCTGAAATATATTGCAGACAACAAAAAGTCGATTCCTGTCAGTAAAAACTTAAAAATTAAATGTTAGTAAGTGTGCTAGTTACTGTAAAACCAATAATTATAAAAAGATAAATATTTTCAACAGCGTACTGAGGCAATGAACAAATCATTGATTATGTAAAAGTTTTGAAAATTTAAGTCCCTGTCATCAACCTGTAAATGCCTCAGCATCGGCGCTAGGTGGTCGTCGGTCACTTATTAAGATTGTGTTTTCAAGGGTTAATTCAAGGGTTAGTTAATTCCGCTATGTTAACCTAGGAGAAAACACTTAGTTAAACAATCTGGAAATTATGGATTCTTCATATCACCCAGGTGATATCACCTCTGTATGTACTTGTATTGTTATTTTACGCTATGTCTCGATAACACAAATACTATGACTTTATATACAAATGCTGTATTGTATCTTACTAAATATATTCGTTGCTCTTTCTTGATAATACATAATTATATACCTACTAAGCATGATAATATTCACCCGCGCTATGTGTAGTAATGTTTCAATATTGATGTTCTCCATGTTTTTATCTACAATACACTGCCTAATTTTAGTAAAATTTAAACAAAAAATATATATAATACACAATTATATACCTACTAAGCATGATAATATTCACCCGCGTTATGTGTAGTAATGTTTCAATATTGATGTTCTCCATGTTTTTATCTACAATACACTGCCTAATTCTAGTAAAATTTAAACAAAAAAATATATATAATACACAATTATACACCTACTAAGCATGATAATATTTACCCGCGTTATGTGTAGTAATGTCTCAATATTGATGTTCTCCATGTTTTTATCTACAATACACTGCCTAATTCTAGTAAAATTTAAACAAAACAATAAACAAAAAAAAACAGAAAACATACTGTCTATTAAATAATTAAATATATTTCAGACAACAAAAAGTCGATTCGTGTCAGTAAAAACTTAAAAATTAAATGTTAGTAAGTGTGCTAGTTACTGTAAAACCAATAATTATAAAAAGGAAAAAATATTTTCAACTGCGTACTGAGGCAATGAACAAATCATTAATTATGTAAAAGTTTTGAAAATTTAAGTCTCTGTCGTCAACCTGTAAAATGCCTCAGCATCGGCGCTAGGTGGTCGTCGGTCACTTATTAAGATTGTGTTTTCAAGGGTTAATTCAAGGGTTAGTTAATTCCGCTATGTTAGCCTAGGAGAAAACACTTAGTTAATTAATCTGGAAATTATTGATTCTTCATATCACCTCGGAATCATTACACCTAGGTGATTTGTTTCGACATAATTGGTGTCGTTTGTCCACCTTGGAATTAAAGCACCCAGGTGAACAGGGTAAAACTTTATTTATTATTCTTGTGGATTTTTAGTGCGAAAATAAGAAAAAAAAACTAATTTCCACTTTGTCCATCTAAGTGATTTCAACCAGGTGAACATAGTAGAATAAAACGGTGTCATGATGCATAAAATATTATTATGCTTTTCTACTCAAAGAGTGCCAACAGAATCCTACTTTTTCTTACATTTATCTCTCATACTCGTTAATTTCGTTTAAATTTCCCGAAAAAGTTTTCTCTCAAAAATAACGAATTACAAATTGGTTACCAACCAATCAAAATCCAGTTATAGTAAGAAACATGTTTTGTTTGAGTCCTTTCGTGATAGATTATTTATTACGAGCCTGTGTTGTCCCAATGTTGGGCCAACCGTCTCTACCCTCTTTCCAATTGTCTCTGTCCAGAGCTACAACGGACCAGTCGATCTGGTGTTTGTCTAGGTCGTCCCGCCATCGTTTTTTGGGTCTGCCACGAGGTCGTTTGCGATCTGGATTCCACTGGGTCGTAATCTTGGCCCAAAGATCATCCGACATGCGGCAGACATGTCCAGCCCAGTCCCACTTCAAGTTGGCAGCCTTTTGGGTCACATCGGCTATTTTAGTCCTGGAACGCAGTTCGGTGATAAATTAGCCTTTTTAATATAAAATATTAATTATATATTTTTTGTATTTATTTATTTGTCGAATTACTTACTTAGAATATACAAGAAAAAATTGTATTGTTCAAGCGAATTCTTTATCTTTTATAGTTAACTTTTAAAACAGAAGAGATAATTTTTTATAAAAAAAAATTATAAGGTACAAAAACCCGTTTGAACTTCAATGGTATAATATAATTAATTCAATATGTTGTGAATTACAGGGTTTTAAGTTTGTGGTGTCCTAAGCCTAAAAGGAATCATTGTACACATCATTGTGAACAACTTTTACTATAAAGCCAAAACCCAAATCTCGAAAATAAACTGCTCCGTACATATTGTCAAGATGTTTTTTCCTGATTTCCATGATGGCTATTTAAAGTAAAATTTGTTCATAATAATGAGTATAATGACCTCCTTTCGGCTTAGTACACCCCAAGGTTATAACCATGAATGAATAAATATTGTGTTTTTGTCGGGCAACCAGACAAGTGTTTTAAACAGTAGTTTAAAATTAGTGGTTTAAAAACAAGCACATTATGTCTGATTGCCCTCTATGCGCAGGGTTACGCGTGACGGTACAACTAATGCTAAAAGTTATTTTGCTCATCATTGTGAACTATTTTTACTAAGCAGAGAAACCTGAATACGCGAAATAAAAAACTGTATTTTTTTTTGCAAATTAACAAACTGTATTTTTTTTATTAGTGTCCCTCTTGACTCTTTTTTTTTAAATGAAATTCTTTGTCAACAAAATATATAATATGTATCCGGCGCGTAACCCGTTATTGTATTGTAAGTATTTTTTTATAAAAGGTTCAATAAAATAAAATAAAAACTAACATTAGTATCAACATAAGTAGTAACAGCTCTAAGCTGTAATTTCGTCAGAGATAGAACTTTGGAAAGAAAATAAAACCAATGCTGTTCCAAATTTCTTTCTTTTCACGTTTATATTATAAAGAAACAAACTTAACTACTAGAGAGAGTCTATCCGATCAATAAAATATAATATTTTTTGGAAAAATCTTGATGTATTAAAAGTAGGTACCTAATGTAAGTAGGTACCAAATTTCTGAGATGTTATTAAATGTTGTCCATAGCCATTTTTTTATTTTTCCTCCAATCAAACAGCAAAACAATCTTCTATGATAATTTTAGCAAAGAGAGCGGTCACTCAGTGCAAACAATCAAAGAAAAAAAAACAGAACTTAAACTATGATTACTAGTAAGTTATAGGTACTTTTGAATATTTTTGTATGAAGTGTTTCCACACTTATGGTATTTCTATGTTTTTAAAGCTTAAACAGGAAGAAAACTTATGACCTCAGGCAGGACTCGAACCCGCATACGAGCAGTTTCTATGGGTTTCTAGGCAGAGACTTTTGTAGTTTAATTGACAAAGCAGTTGAGACGAAAACCCATAGAGACTGCTCGTATGCTGGTTCGAGTCCTGCCGGAGGTCATAATTTTTCTTCCCGTTTAAGCTTTAAAAAACATAGTACCTATAGTATTATATTATCTGTGCTATTACTTACATAATTAATTATATTATTACTTTACGTAGTCGCTGAGAGTAAATAAGTTCTATTATTTTTATACTTTTGGATCTGGGATGCTGACTAGTGGCCCAGTAGCACGTTAAATAATGAGGTGACAGTGGTTGAAGTGAAACGAGATGACAATTTGTCACGGATCTCGTTTCACTGAGTATAGAGGGAAATCCTTCCTCCGAGCCGAGTATAATTTTCTCTTCAATACAAAGTACTATAAGTATCCTTAGTTACTAAGTAGGTAAGTATATGTGTTATTGTGCTTGTTGTAGTGAGGCACAGCTTCTACGCAGATTCGTAATGGAGGTCTGGTTACCGTTCATTCTACGCAGATTCGTAATGGAGGTCTGGTTACCGTTCATTCTACGCAGATTCGTAATGGAGGTCTGGTTACCGTTCATTCTACGCAGATTCGTAATGGAGGTCTGGTTACCGTTCATTCTACGCAGATTCGTAATGGAGGTCTGGTTACCGTTCATTCTACGCAGATTCGTAATGGAGGTCTGGTTACCGTTCACATTTTCACAAACAATAAGTTAATTACATAGAATTTTAGCCGCAAGAAAACTTATCCTAATTTTTTTGTGGCGGGCTGTCAAAAAGCCGCGACCGTAGTGATGGGGGTCGCGAACGATCGATTCAACTAAGGATAAGCACGTGACCCACAGATTGCTAATCTTATAGCTTAGGGGACTAATGCCCGTTTTCACCAACGAACCCTTAAACACCCCCTTACTAAAGGTCCCTTAACCTGGGGGACTCCTTAAATCAGCCCCTTACCTAAATTCTTTTTCACCAAGATGAGGGATACTTAACTATGGGCCACTTGTCTAGGTGACAGATTGTGTATGATTATGACGTAGATCGAGTTTCCGAAAACCGTACATTTACCGATAATATTCATGATTTGCATTTTATTGAAAAATACATGATGATAAATCATAAATACAAAAAAAAACACTTAAAATGGAAAAAAATATCATGCTATTTTCATATTTGCTGGCTGAATATCATAGGATGCCAATGCCATTTTATTAAAAAAGTGAAAAGCATGATGGGCATTTTGGTACTCATGTCGAATCAAGATAACTCATACATAAATGACTAGCTCTTCTCAAGGGAACAAAAAAATACATGACGACAATTCCGTAATAATTGTCCGTCTTGAAATATACTTCTTAGGACGAAATAGTTTTTTTTTAAAACATATCTCCGGTTCGGCTTGACCGATTTTGATGATGTTTGCGCAGATTTTACCGTAACCTAAATAAATAAATAAATCGGTTGACGTTTTATACTGAACGTCTAGCCCCAAACTAAGCAAAGTTTGTACCTACTATGGAAACCAGATAGCTGATAGAATACTAATATACTTTTATTAACGAAAATGAAAATCAGAATTTATTTTTAGTTAATTTAATAAATAAATTCTGACCGTATTTTTTGTAAAAATAATCGTGTATTTTACGATCTAGTAAATTTCTGTTTGTGATAAACATGAGCCCGTCTGAATAAACTTTTATTAGAAACTAGATCCACAATTTCGATAGCTTCTAAGCTCTGAATAAAATCGTCCACTTCGCGTAAAATTAACACGTAATACACGTTCAACAAAAATATGAAACTGTCACTTAGCTCTAAGTTGCCGAATATTGGCCCCTTATATTTAAGAGCCACCTTAGCAACATAGGTGTCCCCTAAGTGATGGTGAAAACGAAACTAACACTTAATATTTCTTAGGTGCCTCCCTAAGTTTAGGGATCGTTGGTGAAAACGGGCATGAGTCACCGTCGACCGTAGGAAAGCATTTTTTTTTGATATCCTACACGTAGTCACTGGGTGGTGCTACCGGTGGTAACCGGTGACAACTAACTGGTGGTAGGCTTCGGCCGGGGCTATAGTGACCACCCACCGGATAAAGACATGCCGCCAACCAGCCTAGCCGTGTTCCGGCATGTTGTCCGGTGACGCCCTTCGGGTAAACGGGTCGAAATAGTTGCTCCATTGCTGCAAGACCGACCTGACATTACGCCAATATGCTGCACGGGGTAACTAGTCGCGGAGGGTAGCGGGATCCGAGGCCAAGTGCGCGCCCACGCATTCGTTCCGTAACTGAGTATTATTTTTTTTCGAAACTATGTCGTCCCAACCTCTTTGCGATGCTGGCTTTTCGGTGGGGTTAGATCCTGAGCAAACTTTACGGGCCTCATCAGCGAAAGGGATTCGGACCATGTCACCATTGCTAGGCATGGTGTGAGCAACAAGCTCCGCAACACCTGACGAAGAGGACAAGAAAGCGGCGGGGCCAATCTCCTGCAGCCAGCGAACTCCCAAACCACCATGACACACCAGTAAGCATGCTTGACGCCATTGGGACTCATCAAGGGAGACGTTCATAGTCTCTTCCAATAACCCCTTCAGCGTTCCGTCGAATTGAAGCACTTCAACGGGGAATTCCCAAGTTGGAGCCGCCCTAACAAGGTAGGTTTTTTAAAGTATATATACGAGTATATATTATATTATAATTATTATTTTATTATTATATAAATATAGTTTAACGATTCATACTAATGAGATAAGTACGAACCCGTGTAATCTATGCATGTCAGGTTGATTTAGATTATCGTGAACCGATTTTATCTGCGTACGGTTATACACTAATTTTATTCCTCCTCATTTTAAGCACGGGTACGTGTCCTGATAATTGCCGTCAGGCGCGTCTCTTTGCCACAACCACGAATACTTTTAGCCCTTGTTTCACACGCGCCGCGCCGCGCGCCGGGGCTAACAGAAAGGATTTATATTGTGTATCGATACGAGAAAATAATCAACGCTCATGAAAAATCTTATATACTTATTTCTAAAATATTGAATAAAAGCTTAATTCTCACTTTATTATAAGACCGCGTATTAGATAGTATAGATGCGTATTTTCCAAAAATAAAAAACTAAGTATTTTAAAAGCATCGTTTTGTCTCAAACTTCGTTCTTAAAATTAAACAGTGAGTACATGATGTAATTTTAGTAAGCAACTATCACCGTGACATTTTTACCGTAAGGAAAAAATAGAATACTGAAGCAAAACGTGCTGTTATGTATAAAAAAGTTTAACGCTCGTACAAGCGCTCAAGCGCTTGACATAAGTATCTATATGCACGTCTCTCGTATGTATCATTGAAGCATTTTTATTTGTAGTTAATGTATCACATGTTGTTGTTCAGTTTCTTATCCGTACTAGATTAATTTCAAGAAGCAAGAAAAGTCAATCTAAAACTAATGAATACGGATACTGTATAAATGACACCGACCAGAAATAGTAAAGCTCTCGAGAATATCATGTCTCTGAGAGATTTCTTATTGACAAAAAAACTCATTTATTTTAGTTATGACTGGCAAGACTGCCCTCATTATATTAAAGTACTTAAATAAAAGTGGTTTGATTTCATTATTTCTTCTATTTACACCAACCATGCCCATCACGCCGATGACGCCGACACCTGGTTCCGTTCTAACGGATTAGCTCTTAATAAGGACAAGACCTGCTTCCTTACATTCAACCTCAATGGCCACTCGACAAAGATTTATTCGGTAGCAGTCGGCAGTAGCGCGCTCCAACATAGGTACATAGTACGAAACTTCTGGGTTTCCACATCGACCGTGCGTTAACATAGAAGACGCACATAGACGAGCTTTGCGGGAAGCTGAACCGCTCGTGCTTCGCGCTCCGGTGGCTTGCGAGCACCGCCACTCGCAGCCTGGTGCGCTCCTGCTACTTCGCGACCGTCCACAGTAACATCACGTACGGGTTGGAGCTGTGGGGCCGCGCTGCCGATCGGAACAGAGTCTTTTTCATGCAGAAACGAGCCATACGTGCTATATATATATATAGCAAATAAATGTATATGTGTTTTTATATATTTTGCTTCTTCAAAAATTATGTAGCTTCAACTTTTTTTCATTGACGAATAGTTCCAGTTATATGTTCTATCATGTCTCTTACTTTTAAATTTATTTTTATTATCTATATATTGATATGGTATTTTGTGTTATATGGTATCATCTTTGGTTAGTGTCGCAATGTCTTTTCTTTTTATTTTAATTTCTGTGTTCTGTCTATTAACTCGGCTACCTTTTTAATTTAAATTGTAAATTTATGTTTTAATTTTAATTGTCTATATTTTATGCATATTTGATATGGTATATTTTTGTGTTTTATGGCATCTTTCGTTATTGTTTCAATGTGTCTTTTGTTTTTAATTTAACTTCTGTGTTTTACATTATATTATTCTTCTAGCAAACTAAAATTGATTATCTATATACTTGATTCTTTGTAAATTATATTTTATATATCTAATACTTAATTACTATTCAACTGGATTGTATCCAATGTTGCTATTAGTGAAAACTTTTTTGGCTTATTTGTTTATATTATTCTGTGTCCTAGCAAATGAGTTTGTGATAGCTGTTTGTTTTCCAAGAAATAAATAAATAAATATATATGTTGTGTCCAGAACGACGTCTCATGTGTAGAGCTATTTAGGAAACTTCAGATACTGCCCTTGCCGTGTGAGTTCACCCCTGTAAACCTAGAAACGTTCCAACGTAGGGGCGTTCACAGCACGTTAGATTTACGAAGCAATAAAAAGAAAGACCAACTGATAACCCCGACGCACCGTCTCGTCAAGTCGGAGAGGTCAGTGTATATTTGGGCCCGCGATCTACAACCGTATACAAACTTCCATTCGGGTTGCTCCTTCCAACGGGTGCTTCAAAACCAATTCAGAGCGTGGTTACAAGAGAATTTGTTTTATGACATTGAAGCTTATTTTAAAATAAGAGATTTTTAAAGTGTTTTTATTATTATTAATTCATTTTATTTTGAAATTTGACTTGTAACTTTGGTGTTATCAATAAACTATTTGTATTTGGACGCCGCCACCGGTAGGAAAGCTATCGGCGCACACTTCTAGTAGGTACATCAAGGGCGGATCCAGGGGGGGAGGCCCATTACATTTGGGATGGGTGTAGGTCGACTACTGATAGCTTTTCTAGTTGTAATGGAATTGGAGCCTGACTGCTAACTAGACCTCGACTCGACTATATGACCCCATAACGACTTAAAAGCTGGATCCGCCCTTGAGGTACACAGTGTACTCCACTGAAGAGAGAGAGAGAGAAGTAATAGTAAAACCTTCGCTTTTCTGTGGTGTACTCTGTGGCACGGGAACCGGTTGTTGTTACCCACGTCCCGACTGCAGATGCATTCAGTTAATAGCACTTTATCTAAATCGGTAAATATATTTAATAAGCTACCAAATGAAATAAAAGTGAAATAAATGACACATTTGTAAATGGTTTAAAACGACTTCTCACTAGTAGGGCTTATTTAATATTATTCAATTGATAATTTTATATTTTTAGTTTATATACAGTTTCAATTTATTATTATTATTTACGAAACGTTATTAATTTATTATGACTAGTATTATTGACACAATTTATTATTATTAATTTATGACGAACCTCCTAAAATACCTATATTTAATAGGCATCTTATTGTAAAACTAGCTTTTGCCCGCGTAGTAATGTTGAATACTGGAATTCGGTTAAATCGGGGCCCAACTCAATTGAATCACTAAAATACGTATATTATTGCATTTTTTCCATGCCGCTTGCAAGTCTTTAATTTTTCTTGAGGATGACCAAATTTGGCATGTCGCGTTTGCAATACTTACTTCAAAACAAAGCCGTCTTGTTGAATTTTAAACAGACAGACAGATGGACATGACAAACTTATAAGAATTCCTCGTAGTACTACGGAACCCTAAAAATGTCTGCTAATGACGCTATAGTTGCCGGGGCCTTTGACCCGAAAGATTACAATATTTCTTTGTAGACAACGTTTTTGATTTTTTTGTTGGAAGGTGCTAAAATAGCCAGGCTTTCAGGGGAGCTAACTCGCGAGCAAGCCACATAGAACTGACCATGCGAAAAACAGTCCTGCCTTAAATCAATACCAGCGTATTTTAAAGTTTGACCCTGAGCCTTATTGATGGTCATGGCAAAACAAACTTTTAGAGGAAATTGAAGCCTTTTGGAGTCATAAGGTAAGTCACTGGGAATCATGGGAATACGCGGCACAAACACTGTTTCGCCATGGGCACACCCAGTCAAAATGATGGCCTCAACCAGATTACGATGCAGCATTTTTACTTGTAACCTGGTTCCATTACACAATTTGGGTGGTCTTAAATTCCGAAGGAGCATGACGGGTGTACCTTTCTTCAGGATAAGCCTCTGATATGGTAGCCCCGCTGGTCTTAAGGAATTTAAAAACTCAACTGGATAGTTTACAGCATCATCATTATTGCATACCGTATCAACAGAGTCAATGAAATGAAATTAGCTTAAGCAGAAAAAGTATGATAACAAAGAACGTAAAAAGATTACCAAAATACCGCAAGAATTACGAAACTTCGATAAAATACAGTGCTGCACTGATCGCTTAGGTAGACTCGGTGTGGGTTGGAGTGGGGCGCGCTCGAGGTACAGCGCGTCATACTCGGGTTTTAACGTATCTGAGCCGACGCGGGATGGACGTTTCGAAAGCGCTGTGCTTGGTGCGTGCACCGGATCAAGTACATGTGTTTAAAATATTTATCTCCTTACGCATAAACACTCGATTAGCTAATCTATAAATATAACATTTTTTTTCAAATGAAATACTGACCGTGGCCTTCCAGTTTTGAAATTGTTTGAAAATTCTGAAACATGTTTATGTTTATTTTATCTTATCTCTTAAGTCAAAAAACTTAACAGCCTTAAATGAATGGTTTCGGCAATATGGTATTTTAATGATACATACCCCTTGCGAATTTTTCAAAATCGTTGCTGAGTGTGCGTTTCTCTGCATCAGCCCTTAACACTAATGGTATATTCTATCCCTGATTGGGCCATATTCACTACGCTGGCCCAGTGCAGGTTGGCGGATTCACATACACTATCGTATTTCTTCTCCTGAAATATGAAGGTTTCCTCATGATGTTTTCCTTCACCGAAAAGCCAGTGGTATTATCCATGCGTAAGTTTCAAAGAACTAATTGGAACGGGCTCGCCCGGGTTCGAACCCGCGACCCCAAGAATGTGAGTCGAGCATGATCTCACTGAAGCTACCACAGCTTGAGCTGAGTGTAAGTTTACACCACTCAAAATTTAGTTTAGGCATTTAAAAGTAAGTAATAATTATAAGTAATAATAAAGTAGTAATTTAATATTAAAAATTAATTTAGCAGCTTAGGCTGTACAGTATCTATAATAATTATGTCCGTCAAACAGTCGCCTGCGTGGACCTACAAAAAAATAGCCTATGTCCGTTTCCGAACCTTATGCTATAACTACCTATCCAAAAATGCAGCTCCATCTGTTCAGCCGACCAATAAATACGCCCATCCCCGTCCCCATTCCCAGCCTCATCCCTATAAGCGCCCCCTTCCCCATCCCCATCCCGATACCAAATGTCATTTTAATATGAACACGCCCATCCCCGTCCACATCCCCGTTCCCTCTCTCATCCCCATCCCGAACCCCATCCCATCCCCAACCCAACTCGATTTCAACTTTCATCTTAATATGGACACGGCCATCCCCGTTCCCAGCCTCATCCACATCCGCATCCCATCCCCACCTGTCCCCACCAAATCACCACCCATCCCCACCCCATCCACATCCCATCCCCACGCCCACCCCATCCCCATCCCCATCCCGATACCAATTGTAATCTTAATATTAACATGCCGATCTCCGTCCCGTCTCCGTTCCCAGTATCATCCCCACCCCCACCCCCACATCTATCCCCATCCCTATACCAAATTTCATTTTAATATGTACAGCCGTTACAAAGTTAAGGAGAAACAAACGTACTATCACTAAAACTTAGTTTTTTATTTATACTAACGGGAGCTGATTTTGAAAAAACTGTGACACCCGTATCTTCTTATTTTTATAGTAGAATATGTATACCAAGTTTTGTATCAATCGAACCAGAGAATAAAAAGTTTCATACAAACTTTAACACCCCATTTAACCCCCTTCGGGGTTGATTTTCGACAAATCCTTTCTTAGTGGGCGTTTACACCTCTCCAAAAACATACCCTCCAAATTTCAAGTCTCTACGTTTAGCGGTTTGGGCTGTACGTTGTCTATATGTCAGTCAGTCAGTCAGTCAGTCAGTCAGGACATAGCCTTTTATAGTTATAGATTAATATAAACACGCCCATCCCCGTCCACATCTCCGTTCCCTCCCTCAGCCCCATCCCGAACCCCATCCCATCCCCACCCCCATCCCGATTTCAACTTTCATCTTAATATGGACACGCCCATCCCCGTTCCCAGCCTCATCCACATCCACATCCCATCCCCACCTGTCCCCACCAAATCCCCACCCCATCCCCACCCCATCCCCATCCCCATCCCGATACCAATTGTAATCTTAATATTAACATGCCTATCTCCGTCCCGTCTCCGTTCCCAGTATCATCGCCACCCCCACCCCCACCCCCATCCCCACATCTATCCCCATCCCTATACCAAATTTCATTTTAATATGTACAGCCGTTACAAAGTTAAGGAGAAACAAACGTACTATCACTAAAACATAGTTTTTTTTTTATACTAACGGGAGCTGATTTTGAAAAAACTGTGACACCCGTATCTTCTTATTTTTATAGTAGAATACGTATACCAAGTTTTGTATCAATCGAACCAGAGAATAAAAAGTTTCATACAAACTTTAACACCCCATTTAACCCCCTTCGGGGTTGATTTTCGAAAAATCCTTTCTTAGTGGGCGTTTACACCTCTCCAAAAACATACCCTCCAAATTTCAAGTCTCTACGTTTAGCGGTTTGGGCTGTACGTTGTCTATATGTCAGTCAGTCAGTCAGGACAAAGCCTTTTATAGTTATAGATGAAGTCCTCATCTCTTCTACTATTGCTTCGCCCGACGGGGTCCATCACTAAACTACTTTTAGACAATACCTGTGTACACTATAATTATCTGAATCTTAATCTATTGTAATAATAATAATGTCAATAGAAACTCAGCAAGTACCTTGGCTTGGCCTTCGAGATAACCGCCATGTGGGATGTTGCCTCGACGATCATTGTCCCGATAGTCGTTTCGGCAAACGGTCTCATAGCGAAGAGCCTCGACCAATACCTCAAGAGGCTCTCGCTAGACGGTTGGGTCAAGGGCCAGATACAAAAGGCAGTGGTACTTGACACGGCACGCATTGTCAGGAGGTTCCTCACTCTGCATCCCTAACCATTCCCTAACCACCGGCAGCTTGAGCCCTGCCCCGCTGCCGGCGGCACTCTAGGTTTAGGTTTTTTTATAATATTTATGTTTTTAAATTTATATTGTAAAATCCTTAGATTTAAGAAAGAAAATAAATATGTGAATAATGTCAATAGTAAAATAAAATAAAAATATGGTAATGATGGTGGCTTATTATTTAAAACTTATACGCATGTGCCATATTGGTCTAGTTCGTACAAGGAGGTATGGGAAGTTTGTACCACTAGACCACCTGCCTATGGGAAATCTTAATCCCAAGCCTTTCCTCCACTTTTTTTCTTCTAGAATCTTTTTATTTCTGGTATTCATATTTGCTTACCTATTTGAAAATAATTTCATTGGGTTTTGTTCCTGGAAACGGTTTTATCATTATCTATTATAATAGGCATTTGAGCGTGCATTAAAATGTTAGATACCTACCTTTGTGGCAACAAATAGTAGGTAAATGGTTTTTTTTTACCAATTTTGAAAATGAAAAATGGTTTTTTCAACTTGATTTAATTATCGTGTCTTACTCTGATTAAAGAACTAAGGTAGGAGCTAAGCTAAAGGTAAGGGTCAAGCTTATTTTACGAACTGTGTACAGCACAAGGACGACACTGCCAGACAGAGGTTAACAAACTAGGATCAAGGAGTTTTGGCGGGAACACGGAAACATATCACGGATCATGTCGCTGCATTCTATTCTTTTCTTAATCATGTGTGTTTTCGCGAATTAATGATTAAAAATGGTGGTGTTCTATTCATTGAGTGTTGAATTACTTGCACGAGTGTGAGCAAGTGGTATAATGTGGTGATGTCTTTTCGTGTTGTTTTCAAAGCTCCGTAATCACCCATAGTAAAGTCGCCACAACTTTACTAGGGCATGACTTAAGACTCGACTGTGACTAATTTCGTGTGACTGACTGCGACTTGATGGCATAATATACATAACTTGATACTATTTAGACTTGAAAATGCATAATACTAGACACTGGCTGAAAGCACAAACGACGTCAAAAACAAAAAAAATAGGTTCATAATTTTTACTATGGAAACTGACGTGGTTTTGACAAAAAAAATGTACGGGAATACTCACGTAATAGTGCGCCGGCGCGGCGCGGCGCAGCACTACACTCTACCCGCCCCCACCCCCGCGCCCGCAGAGCAACCGCTCACCATGCCGCATGTCGCATCCACGCTTGTTAAATTTTGTTTGTACAAGCATCAAATATCAAAGAGCCCAATCACACTTTCCACGAAATTGGAAGCGTGAGATAGTTACTACGTTTTATTTTATTCTGTTTAGCTTGTTAACGATATTGGAAACATGAAACATGCTATTTAAAAATGTTAGTTGTTAGGTACCCTATAAAATTAATTACCTTTACTGTTCTTCCTTCTTGCTTCCGGCAAATGAGAAGCTTCCTGTTCCGATAGTGGTTCGTGTGGCCGTCATTTAATTTCCGACGACGAGAATTTCTGAAATAGCGATTTTATAATACAGGATGTAAGTTAAACGAAGAGCGGTGGTAGTGCTGGTAACGACAGATTTTTTAATTTCTTGCCTTTGTCAAATGTATTGTTAATACCTCAAAGCTGATGTTTGTGATAAAAAAAGAGAATACGTACCTATACACATGTATATTGTAGATACATGAAAACGTATTTTATCGTGTGTATTCCTATCATATTGGTACACCTGGGTGTCTTAATACTACATCCAGAAGTACCGGTGCAGAGCCAGCTCAAAAAAGGCAATTTAGCTCAGTAGCGCCTTCACATCCCACGAAATTTCTCTTCTGCACAAACTCCGTCTTCGTTTTCACCGTTACACCCGGACCCCGGTATATGTAGATTTATACCACAGAATTTGAATTTAACCTTTTAATTCTATAACCAACAAACTGTCTAATTTCTGATTATAATTATTTTAAAATGTTGAATTACGCTACCTAAACGGGTAAATTCTGTAATGATGGTTGTAAATTTAATAAATAAATAAATAATAATATGGGCAGGACCTCAAAGGAAACATAGTCATGTTCAAAATGCACGTTTAATTATTGAGATATATCAGAAAACAATCACAAAACCCAAGCCGGTACATATATACACCAGCCCATTTAAGGACAATGTCAGCCGGATTGTATTAAAACGTAGTACAATTTTAAATTCCAAACTCATTAATTTTGTGCGTTTAGGTAATTCATACATATATTATGCGCTACCACGGATACTGTGGGAAGAATACGTTCTTTAGGGATAGTGTCTTAATCTAATGTAGAGTGCGTTTCGTGCTTACTCGGATAGGTTCCGTATATATGCGCCGTTGCGGCATCGGTCTCTCCACAGATACCAGCGACAATGATGAATGGACGAGAAATAAGCACACGGATTTTGGAGACTTTATGTTGAGAGCCGGCTCTCCACTCGCGTCAGTCATACTCTGCCTTAGCGACATGCGAGCCGTACGATACGACAAGACAAACTTCTAATACATGTACATGTGTTCTCTTTTTGTCGTACAGTAATTAGATTCGCTATCTCTATTTTCCGGCAAATGTAATATGCTTTCTTTTAGCTAGGTATGCGTGATTGTGTTATCTTGTTAATTTTGATCGATTTGCAAGCGCTGGGGGCCCGTCCATTCCATTATCACCGTCGCTGACAGATACAATACATTCAAAATAATTACATTAAATTGTTCGCTCAAAAACTGACATAAAACTACTTGTATACTTATGCAAAATGACTACATTTTTATAACGAGATAATTCAATCTTTTCATTTATATAAACTAAAGGAATAATTCATGTTAAACTGATCCATATCAATCATAATATAACATTTATTTTGCAAAATAAGCTATTCAAACAACGTAAAGCTCAATATAGAGAAATCATTTAACGTAAAATTAAATAACAAAAATATATGTACAATTTATCAATAAATAATCACACTATAATAAACAAAGAAAAAGTGTAAACCAATAATTTTTTTAAAGGCTAATCGTTCTAAACGTTTCATGGAATGGAATTAAAAATAGAATTTACCTTTAGATGCCTCTTATTGTCTATAGACAAAATGCCATATAAACATAATATTTTATAATCTACAACGTAATTGCATTAGAAAGCGTTTTAAAGTTAGTTATTGCAAAAAATTATAATCTTCGTTTAAAGCGGTACTCATTAGTATGATATATTCACATTAAAAAACGTGATTTCCATTATATCAGTCAATTAATTAATACAGAAGTGTGTTATTATCACCACCAGATTATATAAGAGTCACATATAACCCTTTAAGAAGTATTATGACACACAAGAGTTCGTTTAATTTAAGAGTAGGCCGATGGTATCTGGTGGTTCGTCGAGTGAAAAAGGACTTGTGAAAGAGTTATATAAAAATTAGTTGGCACTTTGGAGCAGTACTTTAGTTTAGTTTTTACCAAGAAAAACACTTTACTCGTAGATGACGAGCCAATAAAGCTCTCAAAGATTGTGATAAAATCGTTGATACAATTATGGAACAAGAACATGTACGATAACCGTTGTACGTTAACAAAGGAATCATTGTAAAATTGCGCTCTTGAAAGATTTCTTTATGCCGTCGTAACTGGTTACAAACAATGAACTGGCTGGTACTAATTTAAATACTGTTACACACGTCCTTGCCTATCTATTTATATAAATTCAAAACAGTTTATAGAAACTGTCAAAGTCAGCTTAAGTGACAAAATGGCGACACAGAGAAAATACAAGTCGAATATACATAATAATTCAACGACAAAAAGAACGACAGACTAACATTAACACATTAAATGCAGTACATTTTAATTTAATACAAACGATTACGCTAAGTTCGTATCATCTACCAATTGTGATTCATATAGACAACACTAGAATTTATAGACGAATAATAATCACGTTCGCAGGACTGAAATATCAATCGGAACGATGCGATGCAAAGAATGGCGATCACTGGCTCACCCCGAACACAATCAGTCAATCCTAAAGCTACTATGGTAGTGTGCATCGCATTACTCGCAGGCCCTACGTATAGATACACATATCACGCCATCTGTAGAAGTATTCTGGAAGAGCGCGAGCTTCCATCGGAACCGACAAAGATTCCATGCGCGTCTAGCCTTCCACACACTACAGCACTCGGCTGAACCTATTTCGATAGTCACAGAACAATTAACGCGTATCTAAAAAATAAACTCGCATCAGTCTTGTCTCACAACGACGAATGTCAACTGGCGAAGGATAAAGAATCATACCATAGTGGTGTGGCTCGAGAGTTGAGTTTCCTCGCTCGGTCGGCAGCGGTTTACATGTTGTACGCTATGTAGATGGCGTCTATCTGGTCGGAGAGGAAGCCGTCCCGCAGGTGCATGCGTTGCTTCTCCCCTCGCGAGTTGATGGGCACGACTCCCGGGTCCACCACGACCACCACGCCGACGATCAGGTGGTGCTCCTCCAGGACCGTGTTAGTGACCAGCGGCACCAGGTTCAGAGCTTCGCTGTCGTTGCCGTCCAACTCCACAACAACCACTAGCAGGTTGGTCCACGTGAATACGGCACTGAAACAAATATTGGCACTTACTACTTATTTAAATACGGGATAGTTAAATAATATTAACTGTAACAGTGATAAAAATATTCTTGCACGCAACTCAATAACAACAATACAGTATGTTTACAATGTTAAGGATGTTCCAGACATAAAGACTACCCATTAGTAAATTAAAAGTAAAGTAAAGTAAAAATGTAAAGTAAAGTTAAATTATACAATTTAGGCCCTACCAAAAAACTCCTCTTGACATAAATTTTGTGTATAATAATATCAAATTAGAATGTGTTAACTCGGCTACACTATTAGGCCTAGAACTTGACTCACACTTAAACTGGAAAAACCATGTTCAAAAATTAAAATCAAAATTAGCTAGTTTTTCTTATGCGCTAACAGAGCTAAAACGTGCTACCGACCTAAATACAGCTATAGCGGCTTACTACGCATACGCCTTCTCTTGGCTAAGATATGGAATCGTACTATGGGGAAACAGTGTAAATGCACCCGATCTTTTTCCCGCTCAGAAAAAATGCATCCGAATTCTAGCCAACCTGAAAGCTCCTGATATTACCATAGGTAACTTCCATAAGCCTTATTTTATTAAATTAAAAATGTTATCATTAGTGTCTATATATATATTTGAAATGTGCAAATTCGTAAGAAAATACCCCGAATTTTTAAAAAAAGTTAATGATCGACAGCCTAACTCGAGATCCCAATACAAATATGACCTCATTGAACCAAAGTCAAACCTTGCAATACACAGTTCTAGTCCCAACTCAATGGCCGTAAAAATCTTTAATAAACTGCCTAACTCTCTCAAAGAAATAGAAAACGACGACTGTTTCAATAAACAAATAAAAAATATGTTAGAAGCGAAATGCTATTACACCCTTGACGAGTTTTTCAACGACAAAATTCTAATACCAACTAGTAAAATAGAGCGTTCTGCACCAAATGTTGCCATACCCTGACAAGGGTCATATATATTACTGTAATATACACATGTTACTTAAGACCTGCATGTAGCCACATATGTTGCAATAAATGATTGAGTATTGAGTATAGTCTTTATGTTAGGTTAGATTAGGTTTTTTGACTGCCGTTAGATGGCGTCATGACATGGTTCTGAATCACAGAGCATATAGCCTACTGATGGGTCGTGAACATAATTTCTTCTACAAACACGACTCACCGTTGCGGGCAGGGGGCGAGGTAACGTTCTATGCTTAAGATTGGCCAATCACTGGGTTGACGCAATCTGATATATGAAATACAATAAGATCCTGACGTAGTCGCAGTGGCTAGCAATGGTTTTTAAACTACTAATTTTCGTTTGAGGAGAAGTCGGACGAGCAGTCAACAAGATTTATAGTCTTTGTTTTGAATAGTATCACTGCCTATGCTTTGTCTTAATTAGGTTGATAATTTTGGCAGCCTCGCCTCGTTTTCACGGCCATGAAGTTTCGTATTCTTTTTTCGAATAAACCTAATACAATCAATTCGTACCTACTTCGTTGACGGGTACCGCCCACTTAGTGAAGTACAACAAGTACAAGGATAACGAACAACCACAGACTATCAATAATCGGTTTTGAAATAAAATAAATCGAATAATAAATTTGTACATTTGGGTAACTATATTATTTTAGGATATATTAAAGTTACCCAATTATTTAAAGAAATACTATTGCTTACATACCTAATTATTTCATTTTGTAACCCGTCAGCCGTCACGCGTCCGGGCGCAGTGCCGGAAATGTGGTGCTATAATCGGTTTTCGTTTTCTTTTGCATAACGTTTTTTTCTCTCCTTTTTACGCATTTTCAAATGCGTAAAAAGGAAGTAATAAAATAAATATAATAAATAAATTAATAAATATAATAAATAAAATAAGTAATAATAAAAGGTAGTAAAAAATACAATTTTACCACACAACATTAAATTTTAGTAAATTATTAGTTTTCTCATCGCCGTCATTCTGATCTACAGAGACATGAGTCGTTAAGGAGGGTTTTATAGTCATATTAATAAATCAATTATTAAAGGCTTGAAACATCATGGCCTAGTTCTAGAGGTATGGGAAATTTGTACCACTAGGCCACTTGCATATGGAAAATGTCCTAAGCCTTAGTAGAAAACAATAGTTTTTTTTAACTAGTTATAGGCTTGCGTTTGACTGCCATCTCGTCTGATGTTAAACGAAGATGCAGCCTACGATTCGAAATCGAATCCAAGTTATACGAGAATAATATTCGAATAGGTTCATTACCGATTATACACGACCTCATCCGTACTGAGTTGTCAAAGAGCATATGACATTTTGGCCTAGTGATTTTTGTAAGTATTTTTTTTTTATCGCATCGGATCATGATCCCTTTACAAATCGATAGATCATAAAAATGCGATTACGAAATGTTCTAACACTACCCAGTAACCGTTTCCGAGATATTGGCCAAGGAAAACGCACTTATTTGTACGAAATTATGCTTTTACTCGCGGCGGAAGATAAAATCTTTGCAAATCGATAGAGCATAAAAATGCGATTACTAAATGTTCTAGCATTAACCCAGTTACCGTTTTCATGCCCGAGATATTGGTATATCGGGGGTTTCACTACTATGCCACGGCGTCATGGAGCATGTCCGAAGCCCTTATCAACCTAGACAAAGCATAGTCTGAGGTTCTGAAGAATTTGAAAAAATGAAGCAAGGTCAAAAGTAAAAAAAAAGGTTATTTTATTTACATCAGTGCTGTCATGTTGTTGTCTAACAAAGCACTTGCCCGTGGTATTTCCTATGCTGTTGTTCTAACACAACACAAATTAGTAAGTGCGGATTAGTATTTTGTGTTTGCTTTTTTAAAATGCGAAAAAAAGAGAACAAGCCTCGTCAGCGCCATCTATTTTTGGCTGTAGAACCGGTTCCGATAGCTGTCAGAAAACCTCCCATTCAACGAAAGCTCGCATGCTAATATCTGTCAAGTCTTTTAAACTGTAAGTCATTTAACAACCAAAAATATTGTAGTTTTTAAGCAATATAGTATAACTTAAATTTAATGTTAGAAACGAAATCGAATCTTACCATTCAGCGATTTTCTTATGGCAGCGCATGACGGAGTTTTCGATGTCGATGGGATGGTAGCGCATGCCGCGCAGCATGATGGTCTCGTCCAGGGCTCCGACCACGAACACGGCGTCGTGCGTGTCGTGCGACTCGGCGGGCGTCGCGCTGCAGCCGGAGGCCAGCGACTCGGTGTCGCTGTCGCGCGGCAGCGAGTCGTCGCTCGCGCCGGCGCCCGCCTCCGTCCGCCGCAGGAAGCCCAGGTACCCCGTGCGGGCGTACACCTCCCCGGTGCTCCCCGTCACCAGCTGGGCGCTGAAGTGGTCCGCGTAGTCGCTCTCGTCGCCGTAGATGGTGAAGTATCCGCTCGCGTTGTGCTGCGACTGCACCCATATCTCGCCGAGGTGCGAGTCGCCGCACTGGCCTTTCGTCTCCGGGTTGGCGGTGATCACTCTGACCCCGGGCAGCAGTTTCCCGGATTCCATGAGGCAGAGGGAGTGGGGCGCGCCGCGCTCCACGAGCGACACGCGGTCGTTGCGCAGCGCGCGCAAGTCCACGTACACGGTGGAGGGCTCCGGGCTGGAGGCGCCCTGCAGGCAGATCGCCACGTTCACCCGACATCCGAACGACGTGGACACGGCCCGCGGCGACAGCCCCAGCGCCGAGAACAGCTTCGAGAACGAGGTGGTGAGGTTGATCCGCGGCCGCTCTTCGGCGACCACCACGCACGTCCGCACGCACGCCAGATTGATCCCCTTCTGTTTGAGCTGGTTCACGGAGCTCCCGAGGCCCTTGGTGCAGAGCTCCATCACCCCGTACGAGCAGAACGTGTCGCGCACCTTGTACTGCGAGACGGCGCTCAGCCACAGCGCGGGGTTGATCTCGACCTCCGAGGGCGGGATGAGGATCGAATGATGTCCGGAGTAGATGCTGCTGAGGCACCAGAGCGCGAAGCCGAGGCCGCAGTACGGGTCGAGACAGAGCGCGATGTGGCGAGACGGGTACAGTTCGCAGGCGATCTTCATCGCGCGGCAGAGCGAAGTCACCGCCGCGTGCGACATCTTTATACCGGCGAGCATGCCGGTCGTGGACACGCTGAAGTCGAGGTACGCGAGCATCTCGGCGGTGGGCGCGCGGTACAAGATCGGTAGCTTCTTCTTGGGCATGTCGTCGGTGTCCAGGGTGAGCGGCCACGACTTGCTGTCGAGCACGTTGCTCGCTTCCTTCGAGCGGAGCAACTTTATCACGGACTGGTTCGAGAGCACCAGGGTGGCCTTGCTCACGTCGACGATCATTCGCACGGTGGGCAGCGTCGTGTGCAGGTTCTGGGGGTGCGGGGGCCGGATCGTGACCGGGACCGCGCCCACGTACAGACACCCGTAGAAGGCGCACACGAGATCCAGCCCCGGTGGAAATATCAAAGCCACGTGGTCTCCGGTGTTCACTCTTCCCTTTTCTAGCAACAAATTTCCGATTCTCTCGGCTTTCTTGTGTAACTCGGCGCACGTGAGTGTTTTGGCGACCGCGCCTTTTGAATTGAGCAATGTGAATATGACATGGTCGGACGTGCTTTGGGCGCGCCACCGGAGGATCTGTGATATGAACTGATACTGAAACAAAGTAATAAATTGAGTTAGTGAAACGTACTAAGGTTTACACTATAACGTATAATTTGCTATAAGTATGTTACCTTTCTAGCGGCATCAGAATCGTCTGTGTAGCCCATGTCGCGACCCTGAGCAGATGCCAGGCGGTTGCCCTGGACTAAGTTGCCGACGATCACGGATGCTGGGCCGACGTCTGAGGATAGCAAACAATACGTTCTATTTATTTTATTTTTAATTGAAATACTCTACAATCTAATCTGGTTCTAATCTACAATTGATTCAGACGGTTTCGAAGATGACTCGAAATGTATATACCGGGTGTTATAGTGGTGGATTTATTCCGGGTGGTAGTGTTAGTTTGAACACCGTTATCCTTCTAGGATATCATTGTACTCATCATTATGAACAACTTTTACTATGGGGCCAACCCTGAAATCACGAAAAAAAACCAGCTGTTCCATACATGTTATCCAATATCGATGAACCTTTTTGTATGGAACAGCTGTTTTTTTTTCGTGATTTCAGGGTAGGCCCCATTGTAAAAGTTGTTCATAATGAAACAACAACATGTACAATGATAATATCCTAGAAGGATAACGGTGTTCAAACTAACAGCCTGTATAATTTTCATAGCCTAAAATAATATTTAAAACCGGGTTAATAAATAGCACAAAATCGACAAAACTGGAAAAGGGGCCCACGTAGCAGCATGGGCAGCATAAAAGGCTAAAGCTCATCAATTTCGTTTTCAGCCGAATTCAAAAAAGGAGGAGGTTCTCAATTCGGTAGTATGATTTTTCTAAAATCTTCTTTTCATTTAGACTTATAAGCCGTTTTTTTTAAAAAAAAATTTGAAAGATTTTTGATTTAGAAAGAATATTCTTTCTAAATATTCCCATAGAAATTGTATCAAAATCGGTTATGTTGATTGGTTTTTCATCAAAATAACTAAAAGTGAAGTATACCTGAATGAATCTCCCTCGGCTTCGGCAGATTGGTGACACAGGTGTGCGGGCACATGAGGACATTAGCTGGATGCAGAGTGCCTTCCAAGAAGCGCCGCTTGCACTCGCTGAGGTGGATGCCGCCCAGAGGCGTCTTGGGGAGGAAGTTCGGTTGCACGAGTGCCAGGCAGTAGATGCCCACTTGGTGGATCGAGTCGACCGCTTGCAGCACGCGGGACATCCATTGGAACGACTGGAAATGTTATAAATAAATAAATAAATTATAAATATTGGGGGACATTTTACACACAGCGCCATCTAGCCCTATACTAAGCAAAGCTTGTATTATGGAAACCAGATAGTTGATAGAATACTTATAAACTTTTTTTTTTCTTATAAAATAAGTTTCATTCACAAGTATTTCTAAATAGAGCTAAAACATTAGTTATCTTATTGCACCGCATTAGGGCATAGGCATCTAGGCTATACCTGAGTCATCCAAGAAGCGAAACTTAGAATTTCTTCTCCGAAGATATGTAGGTTTTCTCGAAGGTTTTTTCATCACTCAAAAGCCGGTAGTATGACTTTTAAATAACGTACATAAATAAATAACGAAGAACTCAATAAAGAAAACAGCGAAAAACGCAAAATAGCGTTTGATGTGGTAGATAAATTACTGGATATGAAAAGATTAAGCATCTAATATCTCAGGGTGAATAGCGCAGTAGTGCGGCGCAGGATTGTGTTCGCAAGCTCACAATTTTGGCACTGCTGCTGTTACTGGCAGGTGTGACGCTTACCACCAGGCGAGCGCCTTGCTCGTCTCGTCACTTGATTGTATAAAAAAAACAATATCAACATAAAACTTACACAGAAATCAATATTTTAAGTTAACAACAAATTATTACATGAAGGATAAGGAGTTGTGAAGAGCAACTTGCGGCCGTAGGTCCAATCCTGCGGACGGTCACACTTATTTGGTCAGTCTGCTAACGTCCGCCACGCGTAACGTTAATTCAAACTTAAATAACAGAAGTAAGACTTTTAAAAAGAAAAAAGTTTAAATGAAATGAGTTGCTGTGTTTCTTCATATAAAAAAATATCATTTAATTCGTGACTATCGTTAATTTCTTAGCAAGTGCGCCGTAACACCTTTATAACTGTGACCACTGTATTGATAAATAACGAGGTACCTCTTCCTCTCCGCAGTCGGGCCGCTGCTCCGCCACGATGCAGATCCTCTCGTCCCTCAGCACCCGAACAGAAAAGACGGCGATCCGGCCGCGGTAAATGAACTTCATCGGCTCGACTGCCAGCACCGTGGCTATTATGTCGTCCATGTTGTGCTTGCGGCCCGTCACCGTCATCAGGCCGTCCCGAGAGCCGCACACGAACACCAGCCCTGAAAACACATCAATACGTAAACTTAAGTTCGTAGGCGTACGAACAAAATTATTCGCATAGGGGATTTTTGTGGGACTATTACGTGATAGAAAAAATAAGCATATAAAAAATACGTGTATTTGCTATACACGTATTTTTATATGCTTATTTTTTTAGCTTAGCTTAGCCTGTTTCATATAAACAAAATTATTCGCATGAGGCTATTCAAAAACCTACGTTTATTTTTGTGGGACAACTTGGCGACCATTTTCTACGTAGAAAAAAGAAGCACATTAAAATAAATAATTATGTAGCAGGCCTATGCTGGCCCAGGTTATGCTGTCTCGTTTCAGCGAGTGAGATTTTCAGGGAATACAGAAAAACTCAGTCATGATTTAAATCAGTTTTGTACTTAAAATGATTCAGCATTTTCAACCGAATTAAAAAAGGAGGTTCTCAATTCGACTATGTTATATATATATATATATATATATATTTTGTTTGTCTGTATGTTACGCGATTGCTCCGCCAATTATGAACTGATTTTGATGATTATTTTTTTGTTAGGTAGGTAATACTTCAGAGGTCGTCCCATATCGATGCCTAAAGGCCAAAATGAAACAACCGCCACTTTACGAATTGTTCAGGAGAGAAGTTTAAAGTTCAAAATGCACAAAAAAAAAACCATTATAAATTCTATGTGGCTTCTGCTTAACTGAACAATCTGTCCTAGGAAGTTATAGTGAGAGCATCGTTCCCAACGACAACCGCTACATTGGACATGTTTTTCGTTTTGTCCATGCTCATTTTAAGACCCGCCTGTTGGGAAACGCTACGGAGGTCGCTGACCGTAGTATTGGGGTCCTCCACAGACTTTGCCATTATGACTAAATCATGGGCAAAGCGATAGTGATGATATACCGCCATTAAAGTACAATCCAAGAGCTTAAAAACGTCATCCAATGGGTTCGTGAACAGTTTCGGAGAAATAACGTCTCCCTGTCTTACACACGCCTTTCTGTAATTGGATTGGTATCGTGCTCTCGTCCTGCAATCGGATTGACATGGTGGCGTTTCTATACAAACTCTTTAGCACTTCGATATACCTATAGTCAATATGATATCGCAGAAGGGTCTGCAATACCGCCCAGGTCTCGATTAAAACGAAAGATTTGTATAGTCCACAAACGCTAGACATAACGGCCCATTATACTCCTCAGTCTTCTGTATTATGTGGGTTTGGTCCGTTTTCGTAATTGATTTTCGTAGTCAGCTACGAAAGAAGAATTATTTTTCATTGTTTCGTAATCAATTATGAAACAAGAATTTTGTTGCCGTTTTGGTAGCTGAGTTTCGTAGTCAGCTACGATAGAGGAATTTCAGTTCCCTTTTCGTCCTCAATTATTAAATAAGAATTTCAGCGCCGTTTTGGTACTATGGTGCCAAAGCATTTTCGGAAACTGGATTGTTAGGGAGGCTGGAATACATCAAACCTGCATTCGAGATGGTTCGCAAAGAATCTCGAGAAAAGCTTGTACACATGGCACAGGAGTGAGATGGGCCTGGCCCAGGTGGATTCTTGAAAAAGTGTTATCACTTTTTTTTAAAGAAATGCACCGTGACATCCTGTCCATGCTTCAGGCGTAGTACCTTCGGGTCTATCCCACTTGTACCATTGAGTTGTCCCGTGATGGGACAACTGCCACTATTTTAACACAGTAGTCCCATGGGACAAGTGGCACGAATATTTGGACCCAGTAGTCCCATAGTGTTGTCCCATTACACTATTTGGACCCAGTAGTCCCATTCGTGTATGACGGAATTAAATAACTTCTGGAGGACTACAAGTACCGGTTTACCACCCGCTCTCAGTAGTTCTGTCGTTATTCCGTCCTCACCTGGCGCCTTGTTATTCTTAAGCTGTCTGAGAGCCATTTTAATCTCGTACAGGCTGACGTCTGGGATGTCCTAAGTGTAGTGTCGGGTCAGTTTAGCTCTTGTGTCCCGAACATTACTGACAATGGGTTGCCGTGTTGAGGTGTACAACTGTCCATAAAACCTCTCGAGCTCTCTCAGAATCTCTGGATTCGATGAAATTACGCTGCCATCCTCGATCTTCAGCTTCGTCATTTGGCTTTACCCAATAGACGAATTCTTTGCGAACACTTTCGAGCCCTGGTTCCACTCGGCTGAACGGATTTGGATGAAATTCGGTATCATCATACTATCATCAACAGCCAGAAGACATCCACTACTGGACGAAGGCCTCCCCCTTAAAGGGGGGGGGGGCATGACCCCCACGCTTGGCAGGCGGCTTGGGGATCGCAGAACTTACCACCGTTACCGAAATTCGGTATAGAGATAGCTTTTAGCTTGGAATAAGGCAGAGACTTTTTTTTATTCCAGGAATTTCGGGTGACACTGCGGGGCGATCAGCTAGTCAGCAATATATTCGAATGAACAAAGAATTACGGCGCATAATTTTAGCTGTCTGATTCGTTTAATTAATAAACTGTATAATAAAAACAACGCACATACGACAAAAATGTTTTTTTAAAATGGAATTGAGTGAAGAGATGAGCGAGAAGGTCGCCTGGAGGTAAGCGTCACGCCTGCCCATAACAGTGTAGCAATGCCTGAATTGTGAACTGGCGAACAAAATCCTACGCAGCACTACACTACGCTCGTCATCCTGAGATAATAAATGTCAAATCTCATTATGGGGAAAACCCCTAATCTATTTATCAGGAATTTCTCTGGTGACATTGCCCTTCAAACCGAAACACAGTAATGCTTGCACACTACTGCTTGGCGATTGAATAACTGCCGAAGGTGTGGTATTTCTCCAGACGTACTCTGCAATAGAGTCCTACCACCAAACACTTGTGTGGGTTTCGGCTTGTCTTACAATAGAAAGGGTAGCAACTGAAGTAGATTTTCAAACCGATATTTTATAGTATAATTTTCTATGTATGTACCGTGGCTGACTAAGGGTTAACCACACAACACACAACACGTGGTCGGGCACATATTTTGTATTGAAAATGAATGGTAGAATTTACACGTACCACATTTTGCTCTCGTTATCGACCGCGTGGTTGATACCGACCATGTCGCAAATAAAACGCAACCACCAGCGACACCGTGAAATAGGCGCCAGCCACATCGCAGATACAATTTTGCGTCTACGCAACGACAGTGCGCGCTCTATGAAAGGCGAACTGTGTCTGCACACGACGCAACCACATCGCAACCACTTCGACATATTGTCGGTACCACAACGCAACTGCAAAAAGCTGCAGCAACACTATTCACACGTAGCCACAGCGTCACCACATTTTGCCGCTGCGATGTGGTGTGGTTGTGGTACGTGTGGGTTGACCCTTGCAGTCACTGCCCCAAGAATATCGATACCTACTCTTATTTTTTTATACAATCAAGTGACGAGACGAGCAAGACGTTCGCTTGGTGGTAAGCGTCACGCCTGCCATTAACAGTAGCAGTGCCAGAATTGTGAACTTGCGAACACAATCCTGCGCCGCACTGCACTGCGCTCGGCACCATGACATATTAGATGTTAAATCTCTTCGTACCCAGTAATTTCAGTTTAATCTATCGAGTCTGAGGAATGTTATCGGGCCTACACCGAGTTGCCAATTTGTGGTCCCAACTCAAGAACGTGTATATTCATCACTTCATCATCATCATCATCATGATCATAATTAGCCTAACATAGCCCACTGCTGTACATAGACCTCTCCCAAGGCACGATCTTCAGCTATCCACTTCGAACCACTGCCAGCTTTTCTACTTATATCGTCACTCTAATTAGTGTCAGGGCGTCCTACGCTACGTTTTCCTATTCGTGGTCTCCACACTTATACACACTCTAGATTCGTCCCTATACTTTGATCATTATTATTCATCAGATGACCTTAGACCGCCACACTACCACAACCTGACCTGGGTATGTCCTTAAACTGCATCCAGAATCACCCGAGGACGGGCAGCAGCGTCCTCTCTGTTATCGGTGGTGAGCATTCTGCGATCCCCAAGCCGCCTGCCAAGCGTGTGGATTATGGCAACCCCTCTCTATTAAGACGACGCTGCTGCCCGTCCTGGGGTGGTTTTGGATACAGTTTTAGGACATACGCAGGTCCAATTGGCACAATATAAATAAGCTTAGACTGTAACCACAATCGTTAATATGCACATTTCACGGATGAAACCGTCTCATACTCGCTCGAACGCAGGCGATACATTTCATCGACATTAGCAACACATCTGCTGTCTGCGGCTCAGCGCTGCGATCACTTTCCTAGTTTGTTGTAGGTACTTCATTGAAAATATATGTATATATATATGTATAGATAGATAACCCTATACCGATCTGGTACTTGGGTATGTCCTAAAACTGCATCCAGAACCACCGGAGGACGGGCAGCAGCGTCCTCTTGGTTAACGGTGGTAACACTCTGCGATCCCCAAGCCGCCTGCCAAGCGTTCATTATGGCAACCCCTCCCTATTAAGGGGGAGGCCTTCGTCCAGCAGTGGACGTCTGCGGGCTGATGAGTGATAATTATTTTTACACTAAAATTAATGTGATTTAGCTATGATGTAACCAGCTTCGTTGTGGTAAAAACGAAAAAAAATACTTAATTAAAAAAAAAAAAAATATTGCTTCGGTGTGCTACTGAGTGTTTTCGCGCCAGCCACAAACGCTGAAGCTATCACGAAAAATGGACTCGACAAGACGCCAGGCCCAAGAATTCCGCGATAAGTTATCAAGGTTACGAACTGTTATCTCCCCACCACCAACAAAGCGATATCTTGTATGCGAGTTGACCTCGCATACAAAATGCAATCAGTTGCAACGCAAACAAACTTCTTCACAGTCGCATGATATGAAAAGTTAGCAGAGAATATCACAGTTTTATCGCAAAATAAACACGTTATTTATGGCATTAGCATCTTACATTTTGGAAAGTAAAAAGTCTTAAGCATAGCAGCAGAGTCTTAGTTATATCTTAGTTATATCTTAGATATAACTAAGACTCTGCTTATATTAGAAGCCAATCTGAAAAGCGATTTTGGACGCTTCGTGTATAACATGAGATGTCAGCCAACAACGCCAACAACGTCAATGACGCTAATAGGAACCAACACGCCTCAAATGCATTTACTAATAAGCAAATCACGAACGATTCCAATAGGTATTGAAATTTAGCGCAAGTAGCAATGTCGATAAACTTTGTAGGCATACGATAACATCGCGTTTTGATGGATTTAGTTTAATATTAAAAGATACGTTAATCAGACACAAGGCGCGCGTATCCACTGAAGAGAAAAGTGAATAGAACGGAAATGTGACGGGCCGCGCTAGCCGGTAATAAGTGCAAATGCGCTTGATGACAATTCCACCAATAAAAAAAATAAAAAAATAATATATATATATATTGTCTATTGTCAATATACATGTTTTTAAACTGAAAATCAAAAGACAATTTAAATAGATGCGTAGGAAACCAAACCACATTGCACCTTAATTAGATCAGTTTTAATCTGTTGCAAACAATGAGTTTCTACTACTACGTATAGAGCAGACGCCACCACATCACTAGCATGTTCCGTTCAAGTGAGGCCGTCCGGCCACACTTCACGTAGTTTAGTTTGAACAAAACGCGTAAGCGCTTTATAAATCACGACGCTTTCGACCTTTTGGTCGCGGCGCTGCAGCAGACTATAATTCTCTCTCATAAAAATGAAGCATGATCTTTACTTAGGATAGCCGCTCTAGAAATAAAACTCACTGGTTGCAAAATGGAATTTCGAGCGTTTTACTTCAAATGCGCGACCAATTTTTGGCATTTTTTCGTCGTAGTTTCTACGTTCTACAATTATGTTGTGAAACTGGCGACAGCGGTTTTCTATACAATTGCTTTACAACATTGTTTTGACAGCCGTTCTACCTAAGAAGTAGGGCGCGCACCATAAAATGCTAATCGAATAAACCAGTCCACTTTCTGCCACTTATTGTTTTGCTTAGGACTCTCATACGACACCTCACAGATATAGAGGCTACCACTCTACCATCTTAAATTAAAGGCAACCTCACGATTATGCCCAAATAATTATATTGGTACGCTACGTATACTTCGATCATATATTTGTAAATTCAAGATCACAGTCATGGCTGTGGCCAGTAAAATATAACCACAAGTTAAAAAGTATGGACACATTTCGGTTTTTTTAAACAGTCGATCTAAGATCGTACAAGCGTCCCAGTCCCACACCCACCTTAAGGTATATCGCAAAAAAATATGTGGTTCCATACATTACGTCGAAGGTCAATGAACTTTTTGTATGGGACAGCTGATATTTTTGTCATGTTTTCTATGTTCATCCCATAGTAAAACATGTTCATAATGATAAGCACTATGATCTCTTAAAGTATTGTGTACTAGAAGTTAATAAATAATACGCTTTTAAAAAAAATACAACCGACTTCAACTTCGAATACCTGGATGACATCTTCATATTTTCTAGTAATTTTGATTAAAAAACCAGACAAATGAACCGATTTCAATAAAATTTATATGGGACCACCTCTGAAGTATTACCTTCCAAACAAAAAAATCAGTCATCAAAATCAGTCCACAATTGGCGTAGTAATCGCGTAACGTACAAACAAAATAAAAAAATTACATACAATCGAATTGAGAACCTTTTTTGAAGTCGGTTGAAAATAGTGGTATAATATCACATTATAGTACATTATGATACGAGTGTGCTATGTTGGTCATTACACTAGAGGCGGTATTATGCGCGCGAGCCGCAGGCGAGCGCGATAAGGAAGCCGAGAGTGTATTGAAACGTAGCACAAGAGTTTCATACGACTGTTTTCATCACACTTGCGAGGAAAACAAACTTTTTTTGATAATAATCAACCGCACAGAGAAAACGTCAACAAACATTTGCGGAAAATGGCACCCAATCCATCAATGCGCGCGCAGTTTGACATTTACTTCAGCGGCATAAGAACTCTTTGTTGGTATTACAAAAAAACTGTAAGTATTACCCGGCTATATTAAGAGTGCTTCGTATACATACGTCCAATTGCAGTCACGTACAAACTTGACTTTACGGGGTTATACCTATTATAGCACAAGTGCCGTAATGTAAAGTAAAAAGCACGGGTGCGTAATAGCCTGGCTTATGAGCCTAAAACCGATGTAATAAGATCCACTTTACGAGCAAGTGTGATGAAAATATTATATATATACTTATGCAAAAGTTTGTCGCTATGTCGTATGTGTGTGTGTATGTTTGCTACCTCTACACGCCAAAACAGCAGAATACATTTGGACTAAACTCGGAATGGAGATAGCTTCCCGGAATAACACATAGGCAACTTTTAATTCATCGCCGTTTTTCACCTATATTCGGGTGAAACAGCGGGGCGCAGCTAGTAAATATAGATGGATTATTATTAAACATAGATACATAGATTTCGCAGTAGAGGCTATAGTTCTTACCGCCAGGTCCGAGGAAGCCGAGCAGGCCGCTCCGCACGTAGTGCTCCTCGCCGATGGGCTCGCCGTCCGCGTCCAGCGGCCGCACCCGGAACACGGTGTTGGTGAGCCCCGGCAGGCCCCAGTACCCGGACCCAGTCGCCCCGGACAGCACGCAAATCTCGCCCACCTCGTCGGTCTTGCATAAGAACGAAGGGCCTTCCATTTTCACGACTACTATCACGCCTGAAAATCGTGCAAAGACTTTATTGTAGTTTATTTTTATCTTTCGTCTTTATTGTATTGTTTTGTAGTGGTAGGACTCTACTCCACTGCAGAGTCCGCCTGGGGAAGTACCACACCTTTGCCAGTAGTGTGCAAGCATTACTGTGATCCGGTTTGAAGGTCAATATTACTAGAGAAATTACAGGGTATGAAGAGATTTAACATCTAATATCGCAGGGTGACGAGCGCAGTGCAGGGCGGCGCAGGATTGTTGGCAAGTTCACAGTTATGGCACTGCTACTACTGTTAGTGGCAGGCGTGACGCTTACCACCAGGCGAACGTCTTGCTCGTCTCGTCACATGAAAGTATATAAAAAAAAAGATTATTTGTAAATTATTTGTAAAAGACACTGTAACTAGACATTGACGCGACCAAGACAAACACCGCATCCTTAAAGGAAGGACAGTCCTGATGCTAAATAACATAGTGTGCATGGGACCTCTCATCTACAATAAGGTACCAAAGTATATAAGGGAACAGAATACCAACCTATTCAGGAATAAATTGAAGATATTGAAAAAATGCTATTATACAATTAATTACTATTTAAATGACAAATTTTAATTAATATGGATTTCTTTGACATTTGGTATTTCATTATTAAGACATTGTTATTTTATATTAATTTTAATTTTGACATTATATATACTTACATATTTTTTTGTAAATTTTCATTTATTTTTTGTTAATATTATTATTTTTCATAATTATTCTTATTATTGACGAGCATAGTGCCATCTATCTGACATTTGTACGCCTAATCGGTACAACATGCTAGCTCTGTAAGACACTTTTATATTTGACATCTATTGTGCACAAATTGTATAAAACCAACCATGTTGTATGCAAATAAATGATCTTTATTTTTATCGCCTCTATATCGAATGAGAATAAGAACGTCTGCGATGGAGCACGCTGGCCTCAATCACCAATACTTTCGACTAATGCTGTTTTGTCGGCACCTTGGCAATCGAGGTGGTCTGTGTTTGGAAGGTAAGATTGGAAGCGCTTACATGAAGGCATGACTTGTCCACAATCTTGCAGCGTGAGCGAAGTGAGCGAGTTCTCCGCATCGACCCTGACGACCCCGTAGGAGAGGCCGGACATGGAGAGCACGCCGCGGCCCGCCGACGAGCCGCCGCGGCCCGCGCGCCGCACGCACACCGTCATCGACTCGCTCGAGCAAGCGCACGGGCAGATCGCGTCCCCGCGCACGCCTGAAAGACAATAAATATAAATAAATAAATATAAATAATAGGACCTGGCTGGGTATGTCCTAAAACTGCACCCAGGACCACAGGAGGACGGGCAGCAGCGTCCTATATAATATAGTATACCAGGTGTTCGTTTGAACACCGTTATCCTTCTAGGATATTATTGTACTCATCATTATGAACAACTTTTACTATGGGGCCAACCCTGAAATCACGAAAAAAACAGCTGTTCCATACAAAAAGCTTCATCGATCTTGGACAAAATGTATGGAACAGCTGTTTTTTTTTCGTGATTTTATGTTTGACCTTATAGTAAAAGTTGTTCATAATGATGAGTACAATGATATCCTAGAAGGATAACGGTGTTCAAACTAACACCCGGTATAAATAATAGGACCTTTGTATGTCCTTTTTATAAGTTTAACTATATGAAGTATTTAAATAATTGTAGCATGTATGTAACTTGTATTACTGTTATGGCTCGCTGTGCGCTTTAGTGTATGCTGTAAGCATGGAGAGCATTTGATAATAATTAATAAACGTCCTAAAACTGCACCCAGACCCACCGGAGGACGGGCAGCAGCGTCCTTTTGGGTAACGGTGGTGAGCATTCTGCGATCCCCAAGCCGCCTGCCAAGCGTGGGGATTATGGCAACCCCTCCCTATTAAGGGGGAGGCCTTCGTCCAGCATTGGACATTTTCTGGCTGACGATGAAATAAATATGGTGGACATTTATCGCACGGCGCCATCTAGCCCCAAATTAAGAAAAGCTTGTGTAATATGGAAATCAGATAGCTGATAAAATACTTACATATTTTAATACATACTACACCCAGACGCAGAACAAACATCTATGTTGGTCACATAAATATTTTCCCTAGGCAGGATCAAACCCACGCCCTACAGCTCTGAAGCTAGCTGCTCAGACATGCTACCAACTGAACTATAAGGCAGTCAACTACAACTACATTGAAGGCTGTAACTTCATCATAAGCCAAACTTCATCATAACCACGGCTGGACGTGGCCTCCCCCTTAATAGGAGAGAGATACCATAATCCCCGTGTTTGGTAGGCTTGGCTAGGTTTGGGCTTCGAAGGCTGTAACTTAGGTTTTAACAATGAATTATTTGTATGTGGCTTCTGAAGACAAGCAATGTAGTGTTAAAGCCAGTGTGCAAGTTTTGTAGTGGTAGGACTCTACTGCGGAGTCCGCCTGGAGAAATACCACACCTTTGCCAGTTATTCAACCGTCAAGCAGTAGTGTGCAAGCATTACTGTGTTCCGGTTTGAAGGGCAATGTTACCAGAGAAATTACTGGGTATGAAGAGATTTAACATCTAATATCTCAGGGTGACGAGCGCAGTGCAGTGCGGCGCAGGATTGTGTTCGCAAGCTCACAATTCTGGCACTGCTGCTGTTAGTGGTAGGTGTGACGCTTACCACCAGGAGAACGCCTTGCTCGTCTCGTCACATGATTGTATAAAAAAGAAAAAAAGAAAAGAAAAAAATAAATATAAAAAAAACTTATTTTCTGTTACACCTTGTTTAAGAGTTTTATATCTTACGAGTAGACGCGCTTACACGGGCATGGGTTCAGATAGAAACTATTTTGCATTTTATGCAAAAGATATGATAACCACTCCGGGCGACCTCCGAGCGCGCGAGTGTTGCTGTTTCACTCACACTACAAGTCACCGGGTCGTCCCAGCCTGCTCCTCCCTTTCATGTTTGCCTGGTACTTCAACATTTCAAATGCAATAGGGTAGATGACTGATGTTTATATCGTTGAAACCAATAGCTTTGATGAAGAATTTAAGTAAATATAGTATGTTTATTGATAAATATTTAAATCGGTTAATAATGTTCTGATATATGAGTGTTTAAAGTTTTTGTTAGAGACAACTCTGTCCCTTTCGCACAAAACAAAAAATGACGTCACGCCTTACTTGTCAGAATATAATTTATATGGCGTACAGAGAAGTGACGTCACGATTTGCTGTTTCGCCTCTCTGTCTAGCATGATATTAAAATGCTTATATGTTGCTTATTTTTGATTAGATTTTCATTTTCTTTTCATTAATCAGCTATATTTATGGGCCACATTTTAATAGGACAATAAAAAAACCAGTCATCTAGCCTATTGGCGCCATAATGTGGGCGCAACTAGCTATTAGCAAAGTATGAGGCGTGAACTGCAAAAACGTCAGTTGCTATCGGCTAAGTGTAAGGCGCGAAAGAAGACATTAATGAGGGGTTCTTTCTCAAATTAGGCAAAACGAATGTTCTAAAACTTCTTCACTTGAGAGGGACATTTAAAATCTTTTAGTATTGCTACGATTGTAAGAAATACGTTGTACATCTTATATTTTTATTTTATATTATATAAAAGTCAATTACCGTGCGTAAGTCTAGCATAAAAACGAAAATGAGTTTTGACGGGAACACGGAAAAATCATGTCGTTGCATTCTATTAATTTTATAAACTTGTGTTTTTTTCGTGAATTAATTATTTAAAACGGTGGTGTTTTATTCATTGAGTGTTGAATTACATGCACCAATGTGGGCAAGTGATATAATGTGGTGAAACATGCCAGTTCGTGTTGTTTTCAAAACTCGGTAGAAGCTCATAGTAAAGTCACCACAACTTTACTAGGGCATGACTATGACTAATTTCGTGTGACTGACTATGATTTCATGACATATTTGACTAGATTTTAATATAAAAACTTGAAAATTCATAAACTTGACACTGGCAGAATGCACAACGTGCGATGCCAACAACTAAGAAGAAAAATAAACACGAAAATGGTTCGGTAGACATGTTTTTTTTTGTTTTGTACGCTTTCAATATTAGTGTGGTTTAGGACAAAAACTTCGGTGTTACAAAGTTCACCGGGTCATCTACTCGTAAAAAGAGTATGTTTGACAAGAGTATCTTAATTTCAATATAATTTTAAAGTTACCTTTGCTCTGGAACACGGATAGGAACTGGTCGCAAGAGGACAGCGACCAAGGATTCGCGCCGTCGGCGACGAGCAGCATGCGCAGTGAAGACAGAGAGATCTCCTTGTGGTCGCGCGTCGCCAGCAGACCCCAGTGAAGGTCGCGCGACTTTACTATGGCGACAGACGCTCTGTAATGAGTAGAGTTTCAAATGAGTTACCCAGGCCGCGTTAACTGCAATATCACACGAATATTAGAATAGGCTAGACGACTGGTTTTTTTTTAATTGTCCTATTAAAATGTCGTCCATAAATATAGCTAATTAATGAAAAGAGAACGAAAATCTGATCAACAATAAGCAACTTATAAGCATTTTAATATCATGCCAGACAGAGAGGCGAAACAGCAAATCGTGACGTCAATTCTCTGTACGCCATATAAATTCAATTCTGACAAGTAAGGCGTGACGTAATTTTTTGTTTTGTGGAAAAGGGACAGAGTTGTTTTTAACAAAAACTTTAAACGCTCATATATCAGAATATTATTAACCGGTTTAAATTATTTTTTCAATAAACTTACTATATTTACTTAAAATCTTCATCAAAGCTATTGGTTTCAACGGTATACATATCAGTCATCTATTCTATTGCGACAGTTTATCGTTATGCGTGTGAGTGAACAAAACGGTTCAACGGATTTCGATGAAACTCGGAATGGAGATTATTTCTCGGAATAACATATCGGCTCCTTTTCAACCGACTTCAAAAAAGGAGATTCTCAATTCGACTGTATGTATGTGTTAATTTTTTAAACATTTATTATCCTAAAAATCTATTAAAACAATATTTTATCTATTGTCTAAAAATCTACCTTTTGTATGTATGTTACGCGATTACTCCGCCAATTATTCAACTTATTTCTATGGAATTGGATATTTTTTCATGTACTCTGGCAGAATTCACAAAGTCGGCTCACAAGGTTTGTGAATATTAAGTTTAAGCCAATTACCATAATTATAATTTTATCATAATTTTTATAAGATTAAATTTAGTTAATTTGTAACAAAAGTATCGGCTTGGTATAGGACTGTTATGATAATATTTGTTGTTGTTTTAATAAATTATATCAAATAAATTATGAATTGATTTTGATGATAATTTTTTTGTTTGGTAGGTGATACTTTAGAGGTGGTCCCATTAAATTTTTATCGAAATCGGTTCAGTAGGAAAATATGAAGATGTCATCCAGGTAGTTGAAATTGAATCCGTTTGTTTTATTTTAACAAGCATATTATATCATTATCGTCACCGTTTTCATAGTAATAATTAATACAGGCAAAATCAAGCTTAATGGCTGTGAAGTTAGGCGCGAGACGCTGCGCAGTAACAAAAATTTGGCGTGCGGTGTGCGCACACTCGCAAAGTCTCGCTTGCAGGGCACTTCACAGCTGCCATTACGTTTGGATCAGCCTATACTTGTAGGTAATATGTAGCGATGATTGTACTGACCTGTACTTGGTGATCATGTGCATCCAAGAGGCGGGGCTGACCTTCATGAGCGCGTACGGAATGAAGATGACGTGCATGCCGTTGAGCACGCTCGCGAGCACGGCGTGCCACAGGCCCGTCTCGCGCTTGAAGTCCAGCACGCACACCATGTGCTCGCCCTCCGTGTAGCAGCACGCCACCGACAGCATGCGGCAGTGCGCCAGCATCGAAGCCCTAACACAACGAACACACACATTGTTTGCAACCGACTTCAAAAAAGGAGGTTCTCAGTTCGACAGTATGTTATTTTTTTGTTGTATGTTACGCGATTACTCCGCCAATTATGAATTGATTAAATTATTTTTTTTGTTGTTTGTTCTGTTTGTATCATAAGGATGTATTTACAACAAAAAAAAAACTATGAGTTATCTGGTTTGGTTAGTTATTTTGTACAAGCTTTGCTTAGTTTGGGGCTAGATGTCACAGATTTGTCACAAATGTTTACCAATAATAGTTATTTATGATACTCGTGCGGTAATTGGTTTTTACAAACGAGTAGACGAATGTAAGCCCGAGACGAAGTCGAGGTCGAAGTCTTACCATAGTCACGAGTTTCGAAATTCCGCACGTGTGCCATACAACGTTTTACAACACATTTGCGAGAAAACAGATAACAGAAGTACAACAGATAATGAAACAAACATAATTATTATGTTTATAAATATCGGTCCGAAAGTCGCAACTAAATACTTGACACTGGCAAATGCACAAAGTGCGATGCCATAATCCTCCTAGGAGGAAATAAGAAAGAAACTAAAAACGTCTTCGTTGTAACGTTTCTTAAATGAGCGTCTTGTGTGTGTTGTTTCCAAAACTCCGAAGAAGCTTGTAGTAAAATTGCCACGACTTTACTAGTGCATGACTGGACTTGACTGTGACTTAGACTCATTCGACTTTGAAATTATCAAAAACTTGATACAGATAAATACTTGACACTAGCAAATGCACAAAGTGCGACGCCATTATCCTCCTAGGAGGAAAGATGAGATGACGCGAATTAACAAATAGCGCTACGTGCGCGTGGTGAAAATTAGAACTACATATTTCGTCACATTTTCTATTTATAATATTTATCTTCTATTTAGTATTAAAGTGAGACAAACGTATTGAGCAAAAGCGCTTTCAAGGAGGTTCGATCATTTAGCTTATTTATCCTCGTAATGTGAAACTTCTTAGTGGAGTTGTTATATATTTTTATGGAAATTATAAAAATACCGTAAAGTTTACGCACGGCGCTATACAACTGAGCGTGCGGTAAATGCTTTTCCGCACGCTCCGTTGTATGGTGCGTAATGTTTAACTTTCGAGCGATGTATACAGGCTTCGTAAATGAACTTTTTGAGCAAATGTGTTGTAAAATATATTTATTTAATGATACTTCAATATCGACGGCCATCAATTATTACGAATGGGCATAATTAGTATCACCAGTTTATTCTAATCCGTACTAGGATGAACCCGTTCAGCCTAAACGAACCTAGGTGTTCTTGTGTTCCTCCCCTCCTTATCCATTGAAAGAACCTTAGGGGGTCAACCTCAGCATCCAGCCCTTAGGGGGCTGAAGTCTTGGAGTAAGGCAGTCACCGTCCGTAAAACCCTCTTACCATAACTTTTTTCGATGAAGCTAAAATTAAAACACGCTCTGATTGTTCGCGCAAATACGTGTAGCGATCATTTCAAGGGTATGATAATAGCAGAACCTTGGCTCGGAAATTTACTTCTCTGGCCGAGCAACGAAATGTTAAGCAACCGATTAATCCGTGCGCAAATATCTGTGAAATAATGCGAATATACATGTCTCGATATTTCTGTCTTATATCTAGGGCAGGGGTGACGAACCTTGCTATTTTTTCTAAATAATATATTTAATGAGGCCATAGACGTGCCCTCAAATAATGTTGAATTATATTATGAAAACTGACGTGGTTTTGACACATTTTTGTTTTATTCATACGGGAATACTCACGTTTAATTAAATCGGATACTCCGACTATAGTTTCGATCACATCCGGTGACCTTTTTCAAAGAGTGAAAACAGAGCCCGACGCGCGTGCAGCTGCGTCCTGCTTAGCTAAAAAAGGACGCAGCTGAAAAAGGTCACCGGATGTGATCGAAACTATAGTCGGAGTATCCGATTTAATTAAACGTGAGTATTCCCGTATGAATAAAACAAAAATGTTGAATTATGTAGTGATTTTTATGAAAATAATAACCGTAGCGTAGACTCACTCGCGATCGTTCGTAATACTTACTGAGTAGGAAGTAGGTCATACCACAGAAAAAAAATGTGTTCTACGTCCTACTAAATATTTTTTACTAAAAATGCAAACAGTTTTGATACGTGGCGTGCCCAAAATATTGTGTCGCGTGCCACCAACGCAACGGAGCGCATGCCATTGGTTTGCCATCCCTGATCTAGGGAGATCGTAGACTTGATGCGCGATTGAGCTTTACTTGTTAGAATCCGTTCCAAGTCAATAAACAAGTATGTATGTAGATTGTCATCATCTCTAGAATAGGATTCTAAATGCAGTGTAGCCCACAGCTTTGTTATTTTTTGTTTGTTTTTTTTTAACCGGCTTCAAAAAAAGAGGAGGTTCTAAGTTCGACGGTATGTATGTTTTTTTAAAATTAATGTATGTTCACCGATTTCTCCGTCAATTATGGACCGATTTAGAATTTTTTATTTTTATTTGAAGGGGTACTCCTGAGCTGGTCCCATGTTGATTTGAAGTCGGTCGTTTTTTTTAAAGGAACTTGTTTTACTTCAGGTTCTGTTACTATATCTTGCCAAGTCGAGAGCGTCTTGTTCGTCTAATTACTGGTAATGTAAATAAACAAAGCAATTGTCATGTTAACATTTTCTATTATGTCCAAGTAGAAAATACATTTCAATATTCTTCATTCTCTTTCGTCAAAACGTAAACATCAACTCACACAGAACTTTAGACCTTTTAAAGATGTTTTTTTTGTTCCTCTACAGAGTAGTTTTATTTTTAAGAAAGTTGATTCATAAACAAGAGTGACGATGATGATGCTTTATGCCTTTTTTCCTTAATAGCTGCGTGAGTACCGTTCTTAACGATCGATAAATTTGGCATTAAGTCGTCGTCAACCATAAAACGTCCACTGCTGGACGAAGGCCTCTCCCTTTATAGAGGGGTGTTGGCATAATCCCCACGCTTGGCAGGCGGCTTGGGGATCGCAGAATGGTCACCACCGTTAACCAAGAGGACGCTGCTGCCCGTCCTCCGGTGGGTCTGGTTGCAGTTTAAGGACATACCCAGGTGTCCAATTTGGCATTTAAATCGATAAAATTCGATAATATAATCGGCATTTTCTCAAATTCGTCAAATAAATCAGCCATACCGACTTGTCAAATTTAGTGACATACAGAACGGTAATCGCGCTGTAGGTTCGTCTGACAACGCACTTCATTTAAGTAATACATTTCAGAAATTTTAGTTAAAGCTTTCCCTTAAGTTAGTGTTGAAAACCTGCGTAGAATCAAGTACTAACATCACATTGCGCAACACAAACTTCATGGAAGCAAAAGCGACAAGGCTCACTCAGAAATGCGGGCATTCACCATTCAAATTCAATACAAACAGCCAGCTTCGGAGCGCTGTAGTCACTGCAGGTTTATTCTGCAGTTGCGCTAAGTGGGCGACGCGTTATTTTCCTTGGTTACATTTGCAATTCACGCGTAGCATGTCCTTATTATACTGGTTGTGCGTATGTAGAGGCTTATGTGACGTTTTCCGTCTTTAAAATATTTTTGGTAAGGCACCGCAGAACTTCTTGTTGAGGCGATCGTCAAGTGATCGACCTGAATATTGTATACAAATGTATTTAATTAATTAATTATTACACTGTGCAGATACATACATCGTTCGTACTATTTTATGCTAAAGCTTTTTCCACATGATTTTGTCCGGCAATAATAGATACATTTAAGACATGCATCAAAAATCATACTTAAAGGAAAGTTCAATTTCAAAAGTGCCAAGACTATTAACATAATAAACATTTTGCTACTCCACCCCGGTAGAACTGAGTTTCAGCTTAATGCCGTAACTCTGTTACCGATTGATCGGCAACATGAAAGGTTATGTCGTACAAGGGCGGATCCAGGAGGGTCATGCCCTGGGATGGGGGTAGGTCGACTACTGATACCTTTTCTAGTTGTAATGGAATTGGAGCCTGACTGCTAACTAGACCCCGACTCGACTATATGACCCCCCCTGACTTAAAAGCTGGGTCCGCCCTTGATGTCGTAGTAGCACTGACCTGGTAACTATGACCCCCATAGCAGAGCCATCGGCCGCAGAAGTGTGCTCGATATGCGCTGGGCTGTCCTCGGCAGGGCGGGGCGGAGGGATCCAGTCGCGGGGCGGGCGGGGAAGCTTCTCTGTGGAAACCCACTGGAGTGACGGCCACCCGCGGAACGAAGCAACGTCGCCTGATGACGTCTTTGGTAAACCTAGGACCCATAATAATATAAATATGTACCAGCTTTATACTTTCTGGACGTGTCTCGTCGAGCAAAGGTTACAAATGTTAGTCTCCGAACTTTTGCGTCCCAGTATCTCTACTGGGTTTAATCCCAAAAACTTGAATTCGCAAAATGTACTGCTTGAAATTGTATGGTCTCTGACAAAATGTCCACTACCTTTGTCGCATAGCTCTCAAGTAAAACGATCCTAATTTTTTTTACGAAAATAAATGTTGTGTATTTAGAAAAAAAACATGTAACGATTAAAGGATTACACAAGGCTCATAATGATAATGATAGTGTACTCAAACTCACCTTTAAGGCAGGCGTCAGACGTGAGCGCATACTGCACACTGCAAGAGCCCAGCAAGAAGCCGACTTGTTGCAAGCCCGCGTCTCTACGCGTGAGCGGCACTTCTATGGGCACCGGCACCACGCCGGCTTGCAAGCAACCGTAGAACGCGCAGACGAAGTTGATCGGATCATTGTTAGGATAGACTAGGGCGACGCGGTCTCCCGGCTTGATAGAGTTATCTCCCGCCAGAGGTCCGCCACTGCTGTTCTTGGATGTGAATGTCTTGTTGAGCAATGCGTGAGCGATCTTGAGCGAACGGCTGAGCAGTTTGCCTGTAAGAAAGCAATATCGGTTTTTTCACCTTCAATCAATTTTTTCGCTGCAAATAAGAATAGGTATTTTTTTTTTATACAGTCAAGTGACGAGAAGAGCAAGACTTTCATCTGATGGTAAGCGTCACGCCTGCCACTAACAGTAGCAGTGCTAGAATTGTGAACTTGCGAACACAATCCTGCGCCGCACCGCACTGCGCTCGTCACCCTGAGATATTAGATGTTAAATCTCTTCATACCCAGTAATTTATCTGGTAACATTGCCCTTCAAACCGGAACACTAGTAATGCTTGCACACTACTGCTTGGCGGTTGAATAACTAGCAAAGGTGTGGAACTTCCCCAGGCGGACTCTGCAGTAGAGTCCTACCACTACATACCTACCAATACATAGGTTCTATCTATCTATCTATCTATATATATAAAAGGCTCTGTCCTGACTGAATGACTGATTTTGGGAGCGGCCCGAATTTCTTCCATACGTAGACGAAGTCGCGGGCGACCTCTAGTAGTAAAAATAATAGTTATACAGCATCATATCCATTCGATATGCATAAATATAGCAAGAAATTACATGCCTTGTGTAAAACAAAATTGATCAGTTTTTGTTGTCAGATGATAATATTTGAAAGCAAAGGTAAAGCTTTACCGGGATGTTCGGAAATAACGTGAGGTCGAAAAGCGCACATCTTTTTTATTACTATGGGAGCATAACTAAAATCGTCATAATACCTCGCTGGAATATGAAATAATGTAGTAGTCGACATGGTTTTCACTATTTTCGAATTGGTCTCTTAGTTTAGTAAAGTTAAATGAAATCAACATAACATGCAGCTTAGCTCTTTCAGCACTGCCTAGGCGTTGTGCGCACATGCCTATTCAAATCGGGTCAGTAAATTAAATGAGAAACGAATAAGTATAATACCAAATAAATGGGACTTTTGATCGTTTCTCGCAATAAGCTTTTTTATAAAGGTTCATGATTTGGTGAGTTTTTCTTGTACTCGAGATTTATTAAAATACCGTTCGGAAGCCTAACGAAGCAAAATCTACTTATATGTGAAATGGACATTATAAAATTAAGGAGCGAGTATTGAGTATTGGAAGTATACGCGTATATATAAAACCAGTGTCAAAGTTTTTTTTTAAATCTGATATTAATTATGTATTTTCGGGTGTCTACAACATGATATTTGCCTACACGATAATGTACGGCGTAATAATGCACAGCATGATAATTGGTGTACATGTACATCGAATATCATGCTGTAAAATCCATGTTGTAAAATACTGACCGTCCATTATCGGATCGTGTCTATAAAGTACGGCCCTATATTGTACAGCCAATAATCCGAGTACATTTCTCAAATTGACATTAAAAAAAATACCTGAACCTAACTGCTATACAAATAAGGAAATCGTGTACTTGTACATCAAATATCAGTCTGTACAAAATCGGGGTGTGCATTATTGAGCCGAGCCGATAATGTACGGCATGATATTGCACGGCACGATATTGCACAGCATGATATTCGATGTACATGTACACCAATTATCATGCTGTGCAATATCGTGCCGTGCAATTGTTATGCCGTACAATATCATGCCATACATTATCTGTGTCGTACATTATTGCCTCCCGTATTTTCGACTTATTCCCAGTGGTTCCATCAAAGATATTGGTTAATGACAACGCTGGTGCTGCGCCTAATTTTCGTACGTACACGTAGTGTTAGCAGTATGATTTCTTACCGTATGTTAAAGAATTACTGAGCTTTCCGTTGGGGTCCAGAACGGTAGCGACGTTAGCTTTGAAAGATGCCGTTCCATATCTTTGCAGGGCCGCTTCGAGGTTCCTCGGTAGCCCGGCCGGGACCACCAGCTGTTCTCCGACTGCCGGGGTCATGGTCCCGCCTTCGGGCTTGGGTGCGTTGGGATCTTTAGGGTTCGCCGCTAGCTCGAGCTCGATGTCGTCATCTTCGTAGAACTCGGGCAAAGGGCGACGCTTTGGCCGCTTGAGCGTATTGAGAAGCTGCTGAATTTTGGCGGATACCTAGGAAGAAAACTTGTGATTAGTCCTCCAGGCCTTGCCGATCCTTACGTTTTTACCCCCAAGGAACCTAGGTATGCCCTAAAACTGCACCGATAACCACCGGAGGACGGTTAGCAGCGTCAAAAGGACGATAACGTTGGTGAGCATTCTATGCTCCCCAAGCCGCCTGCCACGCGTAGGCATTATGGCAACCCCTATAAAGGGCGAAGCCTTCGTCTAGCAGGTGACATTTACCCCAAGTCAAGACCTCTCTTCTTATGCAGGCGTACCTTCCATCTGCCGGTGCCGGTGCCCGAGTCCTCGGGCTGAGCGTAGCACTGCACGCGGTCGGCCACGGCGCTGCCGCCGCGCGCGATCCGCGCCGACGACACCGTGTGGGTCACATCTGGCGGGACATCTGAACAAGTAACTTTTACGTTAGGACTGGCCACATCACAAATATTCTGCCGTGCGAAACTTGGAATCAACCGACTGTCAATAAGTCCAATATCTATTAACCCCTGTCTATTTATACGATAAGCAATAAACAATTTTTACATTGAACCATATGCGAGTCGGCAGATTTTTTACTAGGCACTACAGCATTAGTGGCCATTATCTTATTATAATTAATATTTGTCCTGTTTTTATACGATAGAATTCTTCTGTTCTAAACCTTTAGCATCATTGGAATTAGGCCAGACGGCATTAAACTTTAGGTTTGGGTTTACGAGACACTAGCATAAGGTTATCTTAGGCGAACCTGTGATATCGATTCGACCTATTCACATACTACGGATCTAAATCATTCATTCCAAGATCCTACATGTGACTCAAACCGGTATAAAGAAAAAACTAATAATATTAATATATATAATAATAATATTTAAGTATACTAACAAGATGGTGGGGGAAGCCGTGCAGCCAGCTCGGTCCAGTCGAAGTCAGTTTTCTCCCGAGGTGGTTGCTTTTTCTCTCGATGGTGCTGCGGTATGGGATGTGGGGCACCGCGGGGGTGAGGCGCAGCGGGGCGACGCGCGGGCGGGGACCCCAGCTCGGGGGGCGGCGGCAGCTCGGCCTCGCCCGCGCATGAGTCTTCATCCGAAGAGGAGGCTACGGGAACACGTAGTTCTCATTATGCTTCGGACCCACAAGCCATAAGTTCTTGGTTGGGTTTGTGTTGGCGGGGACCCGCCGGCTTAGGCTGGCGGCTCGGAGGCATTCTCTTTGTGAATTTCTAGAGCTTGCTGCATAGAAGCAGCGTGAAAGCTGATAGCAATAAAGTTTTTATTGTACTTCCTAAGTCATAATATTAAAACAATGGATGTGAGGTTAGCCCCAAAAATAGCCGAACCAAAAGTAGTAGGTATATTATAGCCATAGTAACCATTTTACTACTGTGCATTTAGAAAACTACGTACACTACTTAGTATTGTATATTATGTGCTACAACTATTGCATTGCATTGAATTTGTCTGCAAAATTTTTTGTTTTATTTATTTTAAATCTCTATCAGGTAAACTCGAAACACAGTAACATAAATATTATGCTAAACCAAAAAATCTATTGGTTTCTTTATCTTTGGTCAGAAATTTAATAATACATGTGTATGTACGTAACTGCTATATTCTACAATAACTCAAAATATCCACTAGAAATACAAGTTGTTTTCGCCCCTCACTACCTCAAAACCTCTTTTCACCACAAACCTTCCACAGCTTAAAAAGATGGAATGCAGAGATAGTTACCGTTAGCGATTGTGTTATCAAAGTTAAACGTTATCACCGTCTAGATAACCAGACCGCCCCCACCGTAGTTATGACAACTTACATAGATCGTGTCGCTCCCTGTCAGGGCTTTTGGCCATCATCGATGTTCTTTTGGAGGGCATCGGGAGCGAGGGCTTCGGCCTGTTCTGCATTTCAGCTAAGGCTTGTTGTACTGCCTCCTGCCTCACTTCTGCAATATTCCACTTCGGTCAATAAACACCAATAAAAAGAGTCAATGAATTATAAAAAAGAATCAAATAAAACAACAATTTGAAATAAAATCGAACATTCCACCAACTTTTCTATTCTTTTTGACTCATTGACACCAGGGTTCATATTATTCTGGTATGAAGTTCGAAAAGCTTTTATTAACGCGCTGAGAGATTCTGTTAATTGAGTGGCATCGACTTTATTCCATTGGTATTCTACTCAAAGATCTTGAGAAGCATTCAATCACTATATTATCATGCTTTAACTAAAACTAATGAAAATGATTAAAATTAGCACACAGACAAACATTCTTCTTAAGGTATGAATGAGAAATAGGACCCATGCATCGTATAGTAGTAACTATAGTCACGCGTTACAAACTGAGTCGTGCGGCCATAAATCATCCACTATGTCTATCTCGCTCGCACTTGTGAGTCTTGCTTGTGGTCGCACTTGTGGGTCTTGCTTGCAGTTGTGGGTCGTGCGGCCATGGTTTATGGCCGCACGACTCAGTTGGTAACGCGGTGACTATAGTAACAGACTAGCGAATACATCTCGCGCCGGCCACTGCGGATTACCGTCTGTTCAACGAGAAAGAAAAGAGAGAATATAATTATATCCGTTTCTTTTTCGTCTTATTTTTTTTTTGTTATATAATTAGTCCGCAGTGGTCAGATCCGCTAATCTATGAATGGTGTAAATAACACACAGCATACATGCCTGTTAGTGCATCTATTAGAACAAAGATGGAACAAACATGGATGCGAACACAATATTTGTAATAAATAATTTATCAACGATGATCTGATAATACATTTGTGTTTGATAATATAATTACGTTGGGCTTAGAATATGAAACGGGACAAATATCCACTGCATGGTATCTCATCTCGCAGAAGGTTTACAGAATCAAACTATAATGCACGAGTATACCAAAAAATACGCTTTAAAAAAAAATACAACTGACTTCAGCTTCGAATACTTGGATGACATCTTCATATTATCTAGTAATTTTGATTTAAAAACCATAATACTGAGCCGAAAAATGCATATGGGACCACCTCTGAAGTATTACCTACCAAACAAAAAGAGAACCATCAAAATCAGTTCATAATTGGCGGAGTAATCGCGTAACATACCATGCAAAAAAAAATACATACAATCAAATTGAGAACCTCCTTTTTTGAAGTCGGTTGTAAAGTGTGACCTTTCACGTCGTGGAAGACTCCAAAATAGAAATATTATACATTGACCTGAAAATTTGCCAGGCAAAAGGCAAAAAGGCTGAAGGGCAGATAACCTTATTATTTGTCAATGGCACCTTTAGAGCTATCGTCCTGCGTTGGTTTCATTGAGTTAGTTGTCGAGGTAAATGACCCCTTTTATTGCCTAAAACTACGTTGACCGTCGAACCTGCCAAGGTTGCAACCTTAGTGGTGTTCTCCAAATGCGTTTCTTTCACTTGTACTAACTTTCAATATATTGTATATTACACGTTAGAAATGTTCAAAATCAATCAATTTAACACAATTTACATAAAAGTTTGATTCTGTAACCTTCATTAAATGTTTATGGGCCTATCATAAATCCATAATCTGGAAAGTTATCGTTCATAAACATGGAGTAAACCTCTTAATAGTTAATCAGTTTTTTTTTCTTTTACTACCGAGTTACGAACTAAAGAAGAAAAGATAGACGGAACAACTATTGAGGCTAACCCACGTGTTTTTTATTAAGATTTTTGCAGTAAAAACATACTTAACGTTTATAATATTAATAATTTAATTAATTGGGTAATTATAAGTTGGCTGTACTCGTAGCTCCATTGCACCAAGACTACAATGTAGTGAAGCAAATCTTAAAACTCTTCTGCTTCTTAATCAATGGTTATAATAAGTATATAGATCACTAGTCGAGGACATAATGGGTATGTGTACAAAGACAGGTCGTTCACCATTCAGGCGTCGGTAAACTGAATACTAAATTAATCATAGTGAAGACACTATTTGAAACATGAATTTTAGTTCCAGAGTTTATTCCAGTTATACCCTGTATATTTATATAGCTATGTACAAATTCAGCTTACTAAAACTATGTATTTTACTGAATTCCAATACATAGATTGTTATAAAAATAAACATCAGAGTATCTGGCATACATACAATATCTCTATCAAAGCATCGAGCAGACCACGTCCCAGATTATTCAACAGTGTTTACTTTGCACAACTTCATATAACCGCTTGCAATTTACTTCATTATATTTTACGTTATAATGTACACAGAAATAGCGACGAATTAAATAACACGTATTCACGAGCACTGGGTAGGTATGCTAGCCATGAAACGAATTAAAGAGTTTCGCTGGGAATAGCACGTTTCACATTGTCCATCTGGAATATATCATAACTGTTTTAATTATTGAAATCTTCCTCTAGTAAGGTCGTGGACGCGCCTCACATTCGTGTGGTTGTGGGTTCTCTCCTGGGCTCGTAGCAATTGGTTCTTCGGCATATACGTGCGAGTTTAAGGCCAGGCGCATACGAAAAGAAAAACCGTACGGTTTCGACCGAAGGCGCTCCGTACATGCATTTTGTACTATAGGTCCCGCACACCGTAAGAAATTTCTCGAGAAGCCTGTCTCGCTCGCGCCAGTTAATTCTGCGCAGTGTGTTTCGATCGGTCCGGCGCCTGTCGGGTGCCTTGCTGAATCAATGTGCGACCACTCTAAAACATCATTTCACTACTTTGTTAACAAACCTGCATGGAGAGGGAATGCAAAAGTTTTACCATCATATCATTTTTATCCAGTAGTTGGTTGCGAAGATATTGGAGGGTAGGTCTCCTTTGCCAAAATGTCATCTAACAGGGGCTCCCAATGACCGGTTGGGGCTCCACTACACTACTGCCGGAGATTAGGGTCATTTTGGGACAGAGACATTTTAGGAAAGAGACATTCTACGACGGAGCCATACCATCTAGTAAATGCAGTTTCATATTTTCAATCTCCACGCAGTGGGAGCAAGCATTACTGTGTTCCAGTTTGTATGATTCTGTATTCACAACAGCGCTACAGTGTAGTGAATGAGATTCACCATCGCATCCACATAATAATAAAGAAAAAAATATAATTTATTTTGTAACATCAGCAAGGTCATAAAACTATGATTTGTTGATTCCAAAACTGCGAAGAAGCTTGTAATAAAGTTGGAAGTTTTGAAGTAAAATCTTTACTAGAACATGACTAGACTTGACTGTGACTTTGACTGTGACTTAGATTCATTCAACTTGAAAATTATCAAAAACTCGATACAAATAAATACTTGCACTGGCAAATGCACAAAGTGCGACGCCATAATCCTCCTAGGAGGAAAGATGAAATGGCCCGAATTAACAAACGGCACTACGTGCGCGTGGTGAAAATTAGAAATAAATCTTTCGTCTCATTTTCTTTTTAGTATTAAAGTGACACAAAGGTATTGAGCAAAAGCGCTTCCAAGGAGGTTCGATAATTCAGCTTATTTATTCTCGTAATGTGTAACTCTTTGGTGGAATTCTTATATATTATTATAAAAATTTAAAAAACACCGTTAAGGATACGCACGGCGCTATACAACTAGGCGTGCGGTAAAATAGGTTTGCCGCACGCCTAGTTATTTTACCGCATTTCTAGTTGTATGGTGCGTTATGTTCAACTATCGAACGATGTAAACAGGCTTCGTAAGTGCATTTTTCGAGCAAATTTGTTGTAAAAAAGATAATAGGCTAGATGACTGATGTTTATATCGTTGAAACCAATAGCTTTGATGAAGAATTTAAGTAAATATAGTATGTTTATTGAAAAAATAGTTTAAATCGGTTAATGATGTTCTGATATATGAGCGTTTAAAGTTTTTGTTAGAGACAACTCTGTCCCTTTCCACAAAACAAAAAATGACGTCACGCCTTACTTGTCAGAATATAATTTATATGGCGTACTGAGAAGTGACGTCACGATTTGCTGTTTCGCCTCTCTGTCTAGCTTGATATTAAAATGCTTATAAGTTGCTTATTTTTGATTAGATTTTAATATATTTTTCATTAATCAGCTATATTTATGGGCCACATTTTAATACGACAATTAAAAAAAACCAGGCATCTAGCCTATTATAGAAGTCTTAGTTCAGGCCGAACAACTGGTTAATTCATAAATCTGAATAAACCTTCAGTGCAAAACCGGATACGTGCAGATTTCAGTGTGTTCGGTATGTATTTATTTAGAACAATGATAATTGTGTAGATTCCATGAATGCTATTCTGAATAAATAACTATTAACTAGAACCACATTATTCAATGGTATACTGAATATATTGCCTGATGTGGTAAGATTTTTGACATTGTGGCAACTAGATAAACGGTTTATTCTTGACCGAACGAAGCGAATGTCTCTAAAGCTACTAGAACAAATCGACATTTGTATGTATTTAGTTACGACTCTAGCTAGGATACTATTAATATGATATTCATGTTATAATTTATATGATATGTGATAAGGGTCGCAGTTCGTGCGTTATACAGGATGTGGCGTAATGAGTGAATAACCTTATACCTACAGATAGGTGACATAAGTCTGGTTCAGATAATAACAAAGTAATTCTATAAGAGGCACACAATTTTTGAGTTGTCACAAGTTAAATATGTTTTAAGCTAAAATTATTACTCGCCACACAAAAATGGCAGTGTACAATCGATAGCACATCTGACCAAGATTTATCTATAAGCAGATCGCGAAAATTCCTTGATTTGCAACCTTATTTGAATAACTCGAAATATCAAATAACTCCAAAACTAAGCGACTCTCATGGAACACAATTTTTTATTATCTTAACCACCATGATTCTGTCATCTGTTGGTAGGTATAAGATTATCCACTCATTACGCCACACCCTATATATTATAGATACTAGATGACTGCCATATAGCTCAGCGGTAGCGTGTCTGCCTTCAGAGCTGTAGGGCGTGGGTTCGATCCCCACCAAGGGCAAACATTTATGTGACGAACATAAATGCTTGTTCTGTGTCTGGGTGTAGTATGTATTATAAGTATGTATTTACAAAAAAAAAAAATATAAGTATTCTATCAGCTATCTAGTTTCCATATTACAAGCTTTGCTTAGTTTGGGGCTAGATGGCGCTGTGTGAAAAAAAAATGTCCTGCGATATTTAGTTGCTACAAGTATAAATAATTTACTTAAGGCCGCGTTAAGCCCCCAAGCCGCCTGCCAGGCGTGGATTATGGCAGCCCCTTCCTATTAAGGGGGATGCTTTCGTCCAGCAGTAGACGTCTTCTGGCTGATGATGTGATGAAGGCCGCGTTATTCCAGGGATCAAGCAAATTTTTTACTACGGTGAATCATTAGTCTAAAGCTGAAAGAGATAAGACCACATTTAGCTGAGCAAAAATATGGTAGTTACGCAGATTCGTGCTTGCAGCATCGATTTTTGAGGTTTTTCTCAGATTACTCGAAAAGATTCAACCGTAAAAAGTTCTCTAAACTACTATTATCATTTAGTACATTATTTTTTGTGTGACTATATTTTGTAATTAGGATATAACACTGAAAAAAGTTAAAAAATAGGCACTTTTCGGATTTTATTCGTTCAAGAGAAATTTAATTTATCGTGTTTTCAACCGTAGAAGTTACTTAGTCATATGTTCGTCTGTAACATATTATATATTGTTGGTTTAAATATATTAATTTGATTAAATAGCATTGATTTTGCGAGGGGCAACTTTGGAATATAATGGCCTTAATTTATCTAAAAACCGCGCACGTTTGTGATCACTTGAGGTACTCGTAGATTGACTATGAGTAATCCAAGGTCGCGAGCATAGCTAAATACACAGGTTTCTGTTGAATGCATATCCTCGTCATTATTTAATCATTGCTGTTGTACGCAACAATGTTATACAAACAACAGTATGAATATTAATTTGGGAGTTTTAACGTGTAACGGTAATAACCAGCGCTTTATGTTTGATGTATTATATTAGAAGACTAGAGGTCGCCCGCGACTTCGTCCGCGTACGGAAGAAATTCGGCCCGCTCTCAAAATTCACCACTTTAAATCATCCCGAGCAATTTTTTTACTTCGGGCTGTGCGTTGTCTGTCAGTCAGTCACACAGGATCTGTCGTTAGTGACTGACTGACAGACAACGCACAATAATAAAAGGCTCTGGCCTTTTATTATATTAGACTAGAGGTCCCCCGCGACTTCGTCCGCGTGAGGAAGAAATACGGACCGCTCCCAAAATACTCTGCTTTAAATCATTCCGAGCAAACTCTACCAACTCTACCGACACGACCGACACGACCGACACGACCGACACGACCGACTCTACAGACACGACCGACTCGACCGACTCGACCGACACGACCGACTCTACCAACTGAAACAAAACTCAGCTCAGAATATGACGTTTTGATGGTATTTTGCATATTATTTTTGCAACAAGCATTTAACATTTTAGTTTAATATTTTTTTATTTATTTTTTATTTTAATTCATAACTATCTATATCTCTAGTGCACAAGTCTTTTACCGTCCGTTTTTCGTTGCATTGCGTATTTTTCATTGCATATTTTTAAGGATATTGATTGCCTGTAGCTATGGTAATTAAAGATTCAATTTATGTACTGGAATTGGCTTTTTATCTTTGTCATAAATATTTCACATTGAGAACCGAAGTGAAGCACGAGTAAGGCCCAAGTAAAATACTATTACACTGTTTTAAGAGGTTTATATTGATTTCAGGCCGATATTTAAGCTTTGTTCACTATAATCCTCATTATAGATGTAAAATGATGGTGTGATCGAAGATAGCAAACACATTTAGCTTGAAATTGATCTCAAATGTGGCTGCTGGCATACACCGTTAGGTGCTCAGCGATATATTTTCATTTTGAGGGCGGTAGCTAACCTGCTTTAAAGTAGAAAACAATAACTTTTTTTTTAAAAGCAGCCCAGCCAAGAAATTACTTTTTCTTACATAACTAAATACATACTTGACAAGATTACACTCTTTTTTTGGGCAGTCGTGTAAAAAGCACTCTTTCGCGATTTCAATGTTGGCCCCATAGTAAAAGTTGTTTGTTTTGATGTACAGAATATGCCCTTAAAAGGATGCTAACTGATTAGAACTCTCCCTGTATATGGTCTCGAGTTTAATTCGGATTCATAGAGCTTCCAAGTTTCATTGAAAACAAAGAAGAGGACAGAGTAAGATTGAAGAGTCGAGCTTTCTCAATTGCTTTACAAACTTTAAAGCAGCCATTTCGCAAGTTTAATTGCTTCGGTATCCCCGTCGGCTTACTACTGCGGTGAATCGGTGATGCTAAATGTCTAGACATAACAAAGAAATTCTATTACACGAAATCATGTTCTGGCGCCATTTCATTTGTTTGCAGCCTGAAATCAAATTTAGTAACAGAAATTCGGCAACTAGCGAATTTCGATACCCTTGTAGCCTTGTATTTTTGCAACCCTTGAACATAATTTGCTCATATTTCATTTTCAACCGACTTCTAAAAAGGAGGTTCTCAATTCGACTGTATGTTTTTTTTTGTATGTATGTTACGCGATTACTCCGCCAATGTATGAACTGATTTTGATGATTCTCTTTTCGTTTGGTAGCTAATACTAGTCAGAGGTGATGCTTTATAAATTTTATCAAAGTCGGTTCAGTAGTTTGGTTTTTAAATCAATATTACTAGCAAATATGAAGTGTCATCCAAGTATTCGAATTTGAAGTCGGTTGTTTTTTTTTAAGCGTGTTATTATAATTTGCCTATTATATTGAAATAACATTTAATTAAGATCATTTTAATAGTACAAGTTATCATCGAAGAAACATGCTATAAACGCAGATTAGATCTATATAGACTCTGAAGCCTCTGTGGTCTGGACCTGGGTATGTCCTGAAACTGCTTCCATAACCACCGGAGGACGGGCAGCAGCATCCTCTCGGTTAACGGTGGTGAGCATTCTGCGATTCCCAAGCCGCCTGCCAAGCGTGGGGATTATGGCAACCCCCCTCCCTATTAAGACGACGCTGCTGCCCGTCCTGCGGTGGTTTTGGATGCAGTTTTAGGACATACGCAGGTCCAATTGGCACAATATAAATAAGCTTAGACTGTAACCACAATCGTTAATATGCACATTTCACGGATGAGAGCGACTCTTACTCGCTCGAACGCAGGCGATACATTTCATCGACATTAGCAACACATCTGCTGTCTGCGGCTCAGCGCTGCGATCACTTTCCTAGTTCTTTGTAGATATTTCGACTATAATGTTAAAATGAGAGACTATATACCTTATATAATCAAAGATAATGACATTATTCACACAACTTATGAATGAGAAAGTAATTTTAAAGGAATAAAGATGGGATAAAGTGTATCACAAGGACGGGACAATGGATGATTTTTAGAAGGCCCGTAAAAGACGACCGTCATTGTTAAAATGAGGGACAGAGCTTCAAAGACATAAACGATCATCTACTCTATATATTTTTTTTAAATAGTTTATCCTCGTGCAACTTTATACATTGTAGTGGGAGACTACTTTCGGCCTCGCAGGTATAGGACCAAATACAAAGTATTGTAATTGGAAAAATTATACCGGAACGCATTTATGAGAAACAAAACGTTCGAAAAAAGCAAAACTTTGATATAACATGAGCTTTTTCCACTCACTGATCATTTTCAGAGTACAAACGCCAGGTTGATGCAAATGCATTTAGTAGAGCACTGATTGCGTCCCTGGAATTTGCTTCAGTAACACATGAAAATCTGACTCAGGCTGTATAGGCAACGTGCCATCACATAACTCTATCGTATTTACCTATTTCGTTCGATAGTAGGTAGGCATGTACTAGATAGTACCGAGAACGCAATACCTACGTTCAGAATGTGATGTATCAATTAGTTGAGCTGAATGCAAATTCCTTTAAGTATAGCTGCTATGAATTCGAAGGAGAATGCATAATACATGCAATGGAATTCATATTAACGGGTTTTTGAATTTTACCGATGTTGTCGCTTGCCAAACATGATAAGTTAAATTTTACGGGCTGATGTCGTCCATTTATAACTCAATAAAAGCAATAACATTAAATTAGTTTTGTGTTACCGATGCAGAGCTTTCATACGTATAAACTTACAAGTTACTGAACTTTGTATGTGCTAGGTGTTTGACCTCAGCTCACGTCAAGACGACTACGACTACGCGAGTACGTTTTATTTTATCTGATACTATTATGCATGATCCGCTAGCTGACATGTCTTTGGTGAAAAATGTAAAGTTGTGATATAAAATAATAAGTTGATATCTTTGCTTGTAATAAAAATCTATAATTGTAAATAGAAAGTAATGTGATCTGAACCTGTCTTACCGGTCTTGGTTTCGCGCTTCTGATGTCCAGTTTCACTGCAGTCTGCGAGTGTAGACTCTTCGAACATTATGCTGTGAGTATGACATAGCTTCGAATAAATTTCCGCAGCGAAAATAGGGTTGTCAGATAAGTACATTAAAATATACTAATATAATAAGCTTTACAAAAAAACGACTTCAACTTCGAATACCTGGATGACATCTTCATATTTTCTAGTAATATTAATTTAAAAACAAAACTACTGAACCGATTTCGATAAAATGTATATGGGACCACCTCTGAAGTATTACCTACCAAACGAAAAAATAATCATCAAAATCAGTTCATAATTGGCGGAGTAATCGCGTAACATACATACAAAAAAAACACAGTCAAATTGAAAACCTCCTTTTTTAAGTCGGTTGAAATTTAGGATTGTTCGGAGGAAATAACGAAATGGGTACGAAAAAGACTGATTAATGTAATGAAATGCTTAACACCGTAAAAATTTAGTTTGTTTTTCTTGCTTTCAACTGGTTTCAACAAGTGTCTTGTCAGGTTCCTGACATATAGTGATGACATATTGAACTAAAACGTGGTCTTTTGAATAGAAGAGATCGAAGTTTTTATGTGCGATAAAAATCGATCAAGTTGAAAGGTGAAGTGGCAATGGGTAGGCCACATCGCTCAAAGATCTGATAACCGATAAGAATGGTTCTTTAGTAGAGATCACGAACCGGAAAGCGTAGCGCAGGTAGGCCTCCCACTAGGTGGTCCAAAGACATTGTGAAAGTCGCAAGCAACCGGTGGATGGAAATGGTAGGTTGTCGTACAGTCGTGGTCTAAGTGCTCCCAGTTAGACCACTTTTTGTTCAGCAGAGGGATGATTATGATATTGCTAGAAATAATTGAACGTCTCAAGTAACCGAATCCACTAATTGGATCCTTGAATTGAATACGCGGCAATTGCAAATCGTGATGTTTATTATATAGAATGTTGCATTATGATGCACATAGGAAGATATGAAAAAATAGGTGTTAGATGTTTTTGCGGATTGCGGTATCTGCCAACCCTGAATGAAGCCCTATTGCTGTAAATGTAGAACACTGACAGTGACACGATCAGACGAGTGTTTTAAAAGGTTCCATGTAACGTTTCTATCACTTTCTTTTACATTAATAGACCCATTAATGGACAGAACTACTCTGCATTATGGTCGGCCAGTAATTGAATACAACTTCCAAGTAACTACACAAAATACAAATACAGGGTGTTTGGTACTAGGTGCAAAATTGCAAAGCGATGTAACAGATTTGAGCCTTGCTTGGCTTAGAGCCTAACCTGTTTTTAAAGACGACGTATTCCCCGGGGTTAGATAGGGGGGCTACCAAGTTTTTTTTTTTTTTTTAATGGCTAAATGATTTAAAAACCAATAAAAAAAACAAAAATACTTAAAATGTGATAAGCGTGACAATTTTTTTTTTTTTTGTAAGTGGTTTGCGATTAATGCAAAAAAACTCTTTTTTTCTGTAAAACCCTTACAACAAAAATAGTTGAATGTTAAACATTATTTCGAAAAGTATTAACTTTCGCTCATACATTGGGCTGAAATTTGATGTATGTTAGCCCCCCATATCTGGTCCTGCCGGCAATACATCGAGTTACCAGTAACCATGTATAGTTTGTCGTACTTACAGCTTCGCTTTACCAAACAGCCTGTAGCATAATCATTAGCAAAGTGAAACAGGCTCTCTAATTTTCTCAATCACAAAATCATATACTTTACTGCGAGATTTTTGCATACAACTAACAAGTTTAAACAGTAAAACATTAAACACAATGTAGAAGTAATAAATATATAATGTTTCTATACATACAGTACTTAGATATCATATTCGAAACCAGGTAGAAGAAACACACCAATGTACACCAACACTGAGAGAAAAATGCAATAGTTACAGACACCGACCCCAAAGAAGTGAAGATAGAGCTATGTAGGCACCATGACGTCACGCCCATGACGGCCTTCCACGGGCCGGCACACGCCTCGAGGCAACACAATGCAAATAATTATGCAATTTATATTAAAATTGCAGAGACCTTCGACACTTTAGCTTTATTGTGAGATTTATAGAAAGAGGCTTTAGGGTGAACGTACACTTGTACACGGCACGGCGCACGCGTCGTATTCATTGTAATTGCATACCAGTTATTTACTAAGCTATTATAATAGCTCAGTACAGTATTATAATAGCTAATACAGATCAGTAAGTAGGTATGTATTACGGACATTCCGGCAAGTGCGGCGTATTCGGGTAAAAGTGGGCGTACATTCCTCAAATCTTTATGCAGGGTTAGTTCTAATCAGTTAGCACCCTTTTAAGGCCATATTCTGTAAATCAAAACAAAACAACTTTTATACCGGGACCCCATAGTAACTGTTTAGAACTAGCCCTGTACATGTTTTTTTTTCTTGTTTCTAGCATTCAATGCCATCTGGCACATGGTACATACTTTTTTAGTTACTCACATTCCTATACAATTAATTTTATACATTAGTAATTCTTCCAGATTTTTATTTTTTACTTATGCATTATCGATGTGTTGATACACGAGTTAGTCGAAGTACTAGACATAGATATATGCGGTAAGTAATAGTATTATTTGCTGTGTGGCCTCGCGGCGCATTCCGGGGCGGTGGCGCGGTCGTTCGTCAGTGACTCACCGGAGTGGTAGCGACTCTCATTGCGCGTGAGCCGCCTGTTGGACCTCCCGGGCGGAGAGCGCAGCGCCGCGCCCCCGCGCGCTGCGACCCGAAACAACCACGTACACGTAACCACACGCACACTTATACATACATACTATACACACCACAACTACTGCGGACATGTCAAACTAGGAATCGCACCTGCAGTTTTGTACATAATTTAAACGTGTGTGTCTATCACATGAAAGAATACCTTTAACTGAAGAACTCTCTTCTCGTCAAGTGTGTGTTTTCTAAACGACAGCACTCAACAAACCAAATTCAACAAAACTGAATGTGAAAAACCATACGGCAAGGCCAGACTTAATCTATAAATCTGGCTTTTTGGTTTCGACAGTTAAAACAACCATATTATTTACATATCTTCACAATTTACCAATAGGTTTGTTCTTCACGTATATAAGTACTGTACATTATTTATATATTAACTATGTACCGCTCCGTCATTGGCACATAAAACACAAACGACCACATTTTACCAAAGCACTCAAGTCAGGATTTATTAATAAACAAATTATTCTGTATTCAGCTGAACTAACATTAAGTAATAGTATGGTGAAGTAGAAAACAACGGCGGACCAAACGAAATTATACTTTAAAAAACGGCAATGAAAATATAGGATAGATGCCCGATCGCACCTTGAAAACAGCAGCGTCAAAACAAGGCAGAAATAGCGTAATATGCCTTGTTTAGCTCTCAGTTGCGTGTGGCCGCATCAGTCGTGTGACGTAATACGATGACGAATGTTTTACAGGCTCACAAAGGTTTTAGAACGCTATTACAGGATCTTAATGTTCATAATTAATATGAAACAATATACGCTTTCGGACAATTTCTATATTATATATATAATATTTGGGTATTAATATTTATATAGGGGTATATAATATTTGTATAAAGTAAGCATTGGCGCGGGAACTTTATTGAGGTTTGATTTTCATAGAGACTGCGTATCTAAAGTATATTTGATTTAAGCTTTGAAACATGAATGGCGGGCAGCCAATAACATCCATGACCTATAAAACCTACCGCCCCGGCCTAACGCTACTCCATTGGTACTGAAACATGAAAAATTCAGAAATGTTACTCCAAGCCGTACATGTATCATATCAGAACGCTTCGCTTTTAGAATCAATTACATTATTTAACAGCACGTCGACAGTAATTGACTCGCCTCAACCCCACCATGTGAGTTGAGCTATCCGAATCGATTCTGGTTTTATCATACGATAAATTTATCTAGTGCAAAGCCTAGTGAAGGCATCTTCAAGAAACATCTTTGTAGGACAATAGACATTTCGCATTGATTTTCCATATTATTATATTATTTATAGGGGCGCGCGTTGTTCGTCGCGAGGTAGATCACGCCGCTATGTAAATTCAGACGTATGGTATAATATAAAGAGAGCGTTCACGTTGAAGCGTTTTGCGTTGCTCGCGTGACGTACCCCGCAACGCACAACGCGCCATAAGTAAGCACTAACTCGCTGTGGACACTATAACAAAGTTTTACCAAGTATTAGCAAAGCATATTTGGTGTGCTTTAGAAACTCTTATCTGTAACCCCTCTGCAAACTTAGAGATGAACTTATAGAGCTTAATGAACTTTAAGATCAATTATGAGATAAGCAGTAGGTACATGTCTATGACCGGCGGCTGTGATTGAACACGCGAGATGAGAACGGGGATGAAAGGTCGCATCGTGTCAACTACTCATTGTTGAGGCTTAAAAATAAGACCCGTTGCGCTGATTCCAATAGCTATTGATTTAGTTTTCAGACTATCATAAAAATTACAATTTGTATTGAAATACCAGTAAGTAGAATAAGTACATAAATTAAATTTTTGTAATATATTTTATATTCTGTACAAACATTTTAAAACTATGTATCTATATGGCACGACTACGAAATCAAAATTTTTTAGCTCGCTGGAACGATCAGATAGGTAGATTTTCTAGAAGAATAATAACAAAATTGAATCACAATTATTTCTATAGAAAAACATGTCGGTACCTAATTGATTATAATTGATCATTTTAAAATACTTGCCACTAGAGAATGAAAAATAAGGTAAAACGCGATAATAGTCAAGGAACGAAAGAATACCATAAAGGCGGGTCAACTAAGGTGTTAATCGTAAAGCCCTATGAACATCATAATTCATGAAACCGCTCAAAACTATTAAACAAAGGAGCTCAAGTGAATCACAGCTCATGCTAATGCTAGGGCTTCACCTGCGTGTATGCCATTATTTAGCGCGGTATTTGATACAATACGCAGCTATGGCCGGGTGTTAGCACGCTAAAGGGCTAGTGGCATTATTAATGTCGTTAGACGGTAGGCAATATTCAAAGTCAAAAGATAGTGTGGCCGCCCATGTAGCGCATTGTTAAACGCATCATTTATTGCACGTTAATTATTCCGATAAAAGACGTTAACGTCACGCAGGTGAAGCCCTAACATAACTGAGTACCTACAAGGTTTTCTCATCCACATATTTTTGTGCTGAGACTCGTATGATCAACACATATAATGGAGGAAATATACACACAATACGAAGTTATAGCTCTTGTCTGAGAAGTCACTGACCATAAAATGCGTCAATTATTTTATTAAGGCCTTGTTTATTTCAGTCTTTTGATATTTATGTGGCCATTGTGAGTCGGCAAGATATACCTTTGATATTTTTAGATAACTTGAATAGCTGTAGCCAAAATAAAATTTAAGGACATATAAAAGTCTAAATCTATTAGGGTAGAATGAGGTTAAACGGGCAAGGGTTAAAATGTGAAGGGCGTGTCATTGTCATTTGGTCGCCGCGACACAAAGTCAAAAGTCAGGACAATGACTTTAGACGAAATTTCACTAACTTGGGATTGTTTTTCTATACCTATCTATCAGCCAGAAAACGTCCACTGCTGGACGAATGCCTCCCCCTTAATAGGGAGGTATTGCAGGGGGATCGCAGAATGTTCACTACGGTTAACGGAGAGGACGCTACTGCCCGTCCTTCGGTGGTACTGGTTGCAGTTTTAGGACTTAGCCAGGTCCATTTTTTCTATACAATGTGAAACAGAAAGGTTCAAAAATACTGAAATATGTATGTACTCATCATTATAAACAAATTTGACATATGGGGCGAACCTTCAAATTGCAATTCATTGAAAATTAACTTTTTGTATGGAACAGCTGTTTTTTTCCGCGATATCAAAGTTGGCCCCAAATTAAACGTTTTTCATAATAATTAGTACATACATACCCTTCAATATTGTTGAACCTTTTTGTTAAATATTGTATATACCTATATGAAATATGAGACAACGCGTACCCCGATTTTAAAGACAATTGAGAGCATTGCTTTTGATATAGGTAATTATACTCTTAGATCGAATATCTACTGTTATGTACGCTACTTTTAGCGACAAGTCATGTAGCCACTAACTCACGAGATATTTGAATTTCTAGTGTATGTAAAAGAAAGTTTTTATCTAGGTACTATAGGTCGCCCGCGACTGCGTCCGCGTATGAAAGAAATTCGGCTCGCTCCCAAAATTCACCATTTCAGTAGAAAACAGCATTTTTTATTTTAAATGAACAATACAAATACCAATTTTCGTAACTAAAAATACAAAGACAAAGGACTTTCATAAAAACGTTTCCCCCCTTAGTGATCGAATTTCGAAAAATCTTTTCTTAGTTAACCCCTACGCATCGAGATGAATACACCCTCCAAATTTCAAGTCTGTACGACCAGCGGTTTGAGCTGTGCGATGTCTGTCAGTCAGTCAGTCCATCAGTCAGGACAGAGCCTTTTATAATAATAGATGCATGTATATACAAGCAAAATCATAATTAGCAACCCATTATCCAAGATAGACATAGCTTTCCATTTCACCGAACCAAATAACTAGTAGGTATTTGGGCCAACAATAAGTATTCCGGAAACAGGCATCCGGTAAGGTTGTTATAATGGGGTATAGATTATATTATAATAAGTTTCCATATAGCAACAAATGCAGCTATTAGTTGAGCAGAAGCTGGCCTTTGGGGACAGCTCGAGCTCGAATTGAAATCGTGGGGTTCAATACTGGGCCTGTACTGAGTTTTTTGGATTCACATACAGCTTTTAATAATACCACTGGCTTTTCGGTAAAGGAAAACTTTGTATGGAAACCTGCATAGTACGTCCGGAGCAGAAATTTAATGGCGTATGTCAATCCATTAACCTGCAACTAAGCCAGGTTACTGGCTATTCTGAAGAGCTATGCTCGGAGTTACTTTGCGCGATAAAATCCGGAACGAGGATATCCGCCAAAGAACCAAGGTCACCGACATAGCTCGCAGGGTTTGCAAGTAGAAGTGGCAATGGGCAGGCCACATCGCTCGACGAACTGACAACCGATGGGGACGAAAGGTTCTTGAGTGGCGACCGCGAACCGGAAGACGCAGCGTAGGAAGGCCTCCCACTAGGTGGACCGACGACATTTTAAAAGTCGCGTGCAACCAACGTGAAAGTTTGTATGAAAGTCCTTTGTTTTTGTACTTTTAGTCACGAAAATTTGGATAGTTCATTAAAAATAAAAAATGCTATTTAAAAAAAACAGGGACGATAATGGGTGTTCTTTGTTTTTGAAGTTATAGTGATGAAAATTGATATTTAGGTAGTTCATTCAAAGGGGGGAAGTTTGGGATTTGGTAGAGTCGATAGAGTCGGTAGAGATGAGTAGGCAAAAAAAAATTGCTCGGGTTGATTTGAAGTGGTGAATTTTGGGAGCGGGCCGAATTTCTTCCGTACGCGGACGAAGTCGCGGGCGACCTCTAGTAGGGAATATGCATGTGTTTTAATTATTAAAAATAATAGGATAAATTGAGAGTTTAACTGAATCTGATGCTGACGTCAAAAAATAATTGAAATCGGCTGGTAAAGTTCTGAAATATTAGCGTTCAAAGTATTTGGGAGGGATTCATCTGTCCCTTTTTAGCATCGTGAACTCGTGAACTTTGATGTCATATACCTAATTATTAAAACGTCAACAAAATAATTTGTAGTACATTTGAGACACGAATGACCACATGACACAAATATTCGTTCTTATAAACTTACATTACATCGGTAAGTCTATTCGAGAGGACAGTAAAACAAATCAGTAGTGTTAACTACCAGTATAATCACTACCAATGGCCCATTACAACCACTTTACGCGATAAAAACACAATTTCTACTTGAGTTGTAGCGAACGCTAAGTTCAAGGTTCCTCGGATTACAACACCGACTGAATAAATTCACAAGACACAATAGAGATATTACGTAGGCAAATGGTACGTAATTAAATTATTATTTGTATAGCAGCTACCGTATACTACCACTATACTACTGTAGCTACCTATTTTACAACGAAGTTAGTCCTGCAAATATTCTAAGTGATAATAAATATATCTACATGTATGACTGAACAATAATACTTACATTAGGATGTGGGACTCAGAGTTTTTTTTTGCGCGATTCTTGATTCTCAAGATATAACATTTTAATAATACGCTTTTTATAAGTACAACCGACTTTAATTTTGACTACCTGGTTGACATCTTCATGTTTTCCAGATATTTTGATTAATTCCAGTAATTTTGATTTAAAAACCAAACTACTAGACCGATATCAATAAAATTATATGGGACCACATCTGAAGTGTCACCTACCAAACAAAAAATTAATCATCAAAATCTATTTATAATTGGCGGAATAATCGCGTAACATACATACAAAAAAACCTACAGTCGAATTGAGAGCCTCCTTTTTTGAAGTCGGTTGAAAAGTAAGCAAATCTTTTAAAACCAAAATAAATCCGAATAAATTCGAATTCTTACCCGAGTACGAACAAATATTTTCATCTCTTATAAGATAAGATGTAGTTGATACTGTTTGTACATGTTTTACAGTTTAGGTAATAAGCTAGTAGTTTTAATATAATGTACATTTTTCCATGTTCTGAATCACGTAAGCAAATATATATTTTTCAGTCACGTAACAGTCAAAGCTTTGATTGGCCATGTAACGCTGGCGGCGATACTTCTCTGCTTTACGATGTTTGGTTTTCTGCAAAAATATTACTGGTTTTGCTGATAAAATAATACTTGCTCAAAAAATGAACTCACAAAAGACAAAAATTTAAAATATTACCGTAAGTAAAAAAATTCGCAATATACGAAAAACCCTCAACAGAACCAGATTTTTTGTAAAAAAAAACTCACAGTAGGGGTAGATGACTGATGTTTATATCGTTCAAACCAATAGCTTTCATGAAGAGTTTAAGTAAATATAGTATGTTAATTGAAAAAATAATTTACATCGGTTATTAACGTTTTAAGTTTTTGGTAGAGACAACTCTGTCCCTTACCCACAAAACAAAAAATTACGTCACGCCTTATTTGTCAGAATATAATTTATATAGCGTACAGAGAAGTGACGTCACGTCATAAGTTGCTTATTTTTAATCAGATTTTCGTTTTGTTTTCATTAATCAGCTATATTTATGGGCCACATTTTAATAGGACAATAAAAAAACCAGTCATCTAGCCTATTAAACTAATGAATTAATGACAAGAAAAAAAAAAAAAAATAATACGCTTTTTGAACAAAATACAACCGACTTCAATTGGATGACATCTTCATATTCTAGTATCTTTCCTAGTAATTTTGATTTAAAAACCAAACTACTGAACCGATTTCGATTAAATTTATATGGGACCACCTCTGAAGTATTACCTACCAAACAAAAAAAGAATATTCAAAATCAGTTCATAATTGGCGGAGTAATCGCGTACCATACACAAAAAAAAACATACAGTCGAATTGAGAACCTCCTCTTTTGAAGTCGGTTGAAAATATCAAACATTGTCTTTTAATCAACTGGTATTTGATTTTACCTTAAAACAAGTAAATACATACACTTGCTAAAAGCAGTAACCCATGCGTATTATTATTACGCAAAATATGTATGTCAGTAATAAAGCATAGTTAGTCGATCTCCATCCCATACAAAAAACTGGCCTCATTTTGACAAAATCAGTACCTACCTATAGCTGAAGTTAATTCTTGTGAATTAGTTATGAGTTTTCTCTTAAAGTAATTTAACCTTTTTTTTTCACAAACTTAATGAAAACTTATGATACGCGAGCTAAAGTAGCTTTTTACAAACCTGTGACGGAGATTGTGCACTGGACATTCGTTTACTCGTCTGTAAAAATAAACGTACCGATTCGTATCACAATGTATTCGAATTTGGGAGTCGAAAATCCCGTGACGAATGTCGTCACCTACAGTTTCCACGTACTCATAGTTTACTCACAACCTACTGACCTGCTGGGAGTTTCTTGCGAAACACTTGCACACGACGGCTCCCGGTCGTACGACCGGAATGCATTTAGATTTAAGACGGTAATCTGTCTGAAGTTAGACGTATGAAACAAAATACAGTAGAAGCAGTCACGCTGATCGGTTTTTTGTTGTGATCGACAAAGCGCTACACTTTAATTTTCAAATATCGACACAAATCCAGACGACTAGATTCATGCTCGTACTCCACTGCGAGCGGAAAGGGCTCCTTACGGACTCCATTTAACCCGCAAAACAATCGTCATGTAGGTAAGTGCTTCCACCATGAAGGCTAAGTGGGCCAAAGCGTACAAAGAGTACAAAAAGTGGTCGCAGTGTTGAACGGATTTCCAGCGGACTTCGCACGGACTTCGCTCGACTCGCAACGCTAGCCCATTTTCAGTGAAACTATTTCTTAGTAGATGGCCAGGACTATTTACAAGTTTCTGCTAAGCAATTATCATTCGCAAAAGAAGGCGGGCATCAAAATCGACGCGGTCGCAGACTGATTTACGAGTCATAGGGTTGCATGTAGGGGTAAACTACGGCTACCAATCTGATCACAAATTCACTGATATACAGCATCACTATTCTTGAGCACCATCAAAAACATGATCGAATCCACGATAAATAGCAGCAAGTTGTACGGAGAAAGGGTGGGATGCGTTTATCTGTAGAAAATCATCATCATGCAACAAAAAACATATGTAGCATTCTGTCCGAGTCTGACCAGTGGTTCTTAACCGGGGGTCCGCGGACCTTGGAAGTACCCGAAGTGGTCCGCGGACGAGTCGACACAACGACGCGTGGTGCGAGTTGCGCTACGATTGAAGTAGCGGACAGAGCAGTCGCCGCTTTGAACAGTTGTTTGCATGTTTTATTTATAGATAGAACAATCCTTTATTACAACAATCAATGCTGTATTTACCTCTTAGTAAGTGGTCCATGGCAAGACAAAAAAAAATGCCAAGTGGTCATTATTAAAAGTTACCACTGAGTTACATTAACAGTGTTCAACTTGAACACTATTGAAAGATAGAAGATAAACTCATCAATAGTGGTCTTCAAAGGTGGGTGTGTCGTTTTTGGATCCGTTATTTCGGACCGGTGCAAATTGCGAAGCGAGTGAACCGAGACTAAAGGTTTTCACTGTCATTTGCCTGCCTCTTATGTTATGTACAAGGGAAAGCTTTTCTCTTCGCATAAGTAATGCTAGAAGATAAAAGGTACTTATACTTTAAATTCGACGAGCCAGTCAAATTTGGGTCCGTTTAATATTTACACAAACACACTTACATACTTAACTATACACGGCTACATTTAGCGGCTAAGTACATTATAAAGTAGTGGTAGTTTAAGCGCGGTAGTCTATCTAATTTATCTTATTGCACTAGTAAAACGTACGCTTAATTAGATTGCACACTATAATTTAACTTTTGAAATAAGCTAATTTAGAAAGTCATCTGAACATAAGCAAAAGAAAATACAAATTTGCTATATATTTTTTTTGTTTTCATGACAATGGAAATAAAATTATCGCCTTCTCGCTATCCCCATCAACAAATAAGGGATCCTCATTGCCCAAACTTGTTGATGAGAATTGGAAAAAAATATAGACTTAATGTTATACCCATCAATGCTTATGGGGGATAAACGGAACACATCGACAAAAACCACTACTGTCAATATCTACAGTGTATGCAGTTTCAAGACAATGTGCACACTACATTTCTACAAAACTACTTACTACATTGAATTTTAAAATAAGCACCTAATTAAATACCAAAAGACATTCATAGCAGCTGTAGGCATATTAATTCCCAGATTTCCATCCCTTACTGACGCATTGATTAATGGTCTCCGACCTACTTTTCCGCACGGAATGATAGGATGATAAATACTATGAAAAAAACACATAAATAAGGGTATAGTTATAGTTTTTTTTTTACAAAACTACAATCTCTAATGTAGTTGCACACATTATTAAGTAGGGACATAAATTTCAAATACGTTTCATGCGTAAGCGCGTAAGTTCAAAACTAAGTCTAAACTAACCATTCAACATTACTAATAAACAATTATAAAAGAAACATCACAAAAAATTGAGCAGCTACGTGATTCAATAAATTCCAAGGTTGAAAGGGCCGTGAACATTGGTAGTTGCCACCTTTTTGTGTCGACCAACTTATGAATAGAATAGGAAAATACATTACCGACCTAGATAGCCTGCAAGTAAAAAATCTTATACCTACATCGTCTTTCCCCCTCTAAGATGGCTAGATAGCACAGGCCGAAATACAAAACGTACGCATATTTCAAGTTTCGGTTTATTTAAAGTAGACTAATTCTCCGCTTTTACATAAACTGGGACAAATTAACATTAACATTATTTTTTTATTTAATTTTATTTACACATTAACATTTTTTACAAGCAAAAATTAATAAAACTCGAGGAAAATGTCTGGATATAAGTAAATATTAAAAAAAGAGTCGGAGTCGGAGAAATTAATGAGAATAATTATAAATGTTTTACAGAAATTTCCGTATTGATACTTTTTAATATGACGAATAAATTCATCTCAATTAAATATGTTTTTTGGATTATATTACAATAGAAAAATACAAAATACACTTTTATGTGAAATCCATACACATACTTGCAAATGCGAGAGCGAGACAGACGAGTGGGTTACTCAAATACAGTAACAAGTAACAGTAGCGTTCGCGTGATCTGTACGTGCTCTATCTATATTGTAATCAGACTCAGAATATCATATCACGTTATTTGAGTTATTCGAGGCTATTAGCCTCGAATAACTCAATCTATTTACACTAATATAATTAATTTGTATGTTGTAGGGAGAGGGTGATTCTGAACCTAAAGTGATCGGTTGAGCTAATTAAAAGACCTTTGGGTTTGTAGGTGGTCATGTTCAGAGATTTATCTTATGTAGAGAGTGAAAGAAAATAAAGAGGAGGAAAGTGAATTAAACAGGAAAAATGTTCTCAGCATTTCCCGTATTTCGCTGGTGCTTCGTATTAAAATACCGGTGCTCTCAAGTCACCAAGGAATTATTGATAGATACAATCCTACAAATGCATTATTTTTAATCGACTTCGGTTTGCCAGCAACTCTCGTGGTAAAAAGTAACGGTTTGGCAGAAGATGAAGCATGATCACAGAATAAATAATAGTACTACGTACAGAAAGTTAACTCCGCAATGGAATTGAAATAAATAAGGACTCTATCTACTAGGCAATAAAGTAGCAATTCAACTCGCACAGCGGTATCCAGATACCGCTCGCTATATTCACCTAGATATACCGCTCTCTTTCTATCACGTAATGAGACTAGCGTGCGGGCGGCGACTGACTTTTGCCTTGCATTGTCCACCCGGACGGAGCGCCGGCCGAACATACCTAAACTGCGGAGTGACAGCCCCTTGGCAGAATGAATGGCGATGTAGAAAACTCTACTTCCTGAAAACGATCCAATCTGGGCCTCGAGGAAGATGGCTTTGAATTCCAATCTTGGAAAGTACCAACCAAATCATTGCGTAAGAATTTAATCTAACATAACCAGGCATGGTTTTGTTTAGATTCAAGAGCTGGAAGATTTCCTCGTTATGTCCAAAAGGGAGAATAGTCCACAAAAACTACGTATCTAATCTTTAAAATACTTTCACTAATTAGTTAGCTATACCGAGTGGGATAGGCTATGTTTTTTACACTACGCGGATGAATCTGCAGGCAAAATCTAATAGGTTTATATAGCTTGCTATATTATATTTTTGATAAAAACATTCAACTAATATTTGTGCTCTTCGATTATCGGAATGGATTTTATAAAAAAAACATATACACATACATTGGTGCCATGTAATCGCACGTGGCCATGCATCGCTGGCAGCATCGATCATGCGATAAGTATATGTGGTCGTATCTTCAGTGCGAAAACTTATTTCACGGGAACCATAATCTTTGTTAATATTAGATTAAGAGTGGACAAGCTGTAGTGGCATTGGGCTGGTCATATCTGTCGCAATAGAGGAGTTCTAGAGTGAAGACCACGAATTGGCAAACGTAGCGTAGGACGCCATGACGTCCTGACCACAGAGTAATAGAAGCAGAGATGTGATCAAAGGATTTTTCCTTAGAAAGACGCGTGACTGTGCGGGGAGGTGTAGGTTCGCGGGAGGAGTGGCAAATTGTACTGCCATCTAGCGGCTCTTAGCTGAATTAACACTTAATTTCTTAATATCACGCTAGATGTCACGTTTTTAAATTTTATAGAACGGATCACTAAATATAGAAATAAAATTACTTACGAATGAAATTAAATGTCAATCATGTCATCTGAATTTTTCCCTCGGTAATTTTTACATAAAGAAACAGAGCATCTTATTTCATTTTTACTGTTACTGGGTAAAAACTAATATGTAAGTTTGAATGACCGTTACTTACTACCGAGACTTAACTTCTTTTATCGCAGTGTAGAAGTGAATTGCACATCTCTTCACTCATAAGCAAACAAGCGAGACAAATCACAACATACACTAATGGGGAAAGACAATCGTATTCAGTGACGATGGATATAAAAGCAGACTCTCCCTTAGTAATAAAAGTGTATATAACAGCAACGGAATGAATCCGTCTTTTGTCTATATACACTGAACTAAAATATGAATAAAGGAAAAGACTAAACATTAACTATTCCGCAGTAACTCAGAAGCGGTGTAATTTTTTGTCGTTAGCTACCATTCCCACTCGAACAGCACGCGTCATCTGCCGCTTTAGAATTTCAGCCTTAGATGCACATTCGTGGTCGTCTAACCGCGAAAAATTTACGACTATAATTCGTAAACGCAGCTGACAGCACAGGTGCAATTCAACATCGATGCGTATTTCTGTTTTAAATAGTGAAAGTATTCAGTATTCGTAGAATTCAGTACGAAGTCAGTAGAATAAAGCACAATCACTTAACTATATCCTTTTATATGGCCTTATTTTTGAGGGCAGAAGACAGCGTGGTTTAAAGATATAGATGCAAGACACACAGAAGAGAATAATGAACAATGTGTTGCCGTAGGTAAGTATAAGGAATAATTATTACTTTCTCTGTGACCACACCCTGTATTCCAATTCAAAAGGAAATACAGCGTGGTTTCAAAATAAGTAGAGTTACACTGGGACAATACAAACTATTATTAACTGGATTATATTTAAATAAATAATTTCTTTGCATAACTGAACTCCAACCTCTAGATTATTTATTGTCATTTGCCTGTAACATTCAAAGTACTTTACGGCCAACAAATTGTTCTTAATACTGCACTTTAAAAAAAAACAACCGTCTTAACTTCGAATACCTGGATGAGATCTTCATATTTTCCACAGAACCGATTGCTATAAAATTTATATGGGACCACCTCTGAAGTATTGCCTACCAAACAAAATAACAATCATGAAAATCAGTTCATAATTGGCGGAGTAATCGCGTAACATACATTTAAAAAAAAAGAGACGCATAATTCATCGAATTGAGAATCTCTTTTATTGAAATCGGTTGAAAATATACTGATTACAGCAACTGATAAATCTGTGAAAGTTCGAAAATATGGCGAGCTATATTTAAGCATTGTTATCACCTCGGCATTCTATTCCAGTATTATTAAGGTATAATCAGAACACTTTTTCCTTTTATTCTATTCTAGACACTATGATTTCTTTGCAAATGTACGAGTTACAGGCAAATTCGCCACACCATCGTTTGAGGACGTCGAGATGGCTCGAGACGACAGCAGGTGCGTCCCACTAACACACTGAGCTAAGAACAAAACCACCGATGGACCGGAGACACGGAATGGATGTGGCATAGCGCGTCATTACTATTTGTTTTCTTTATCCATTAATCATGTTCAAGCACTCGAAACTAATTTTTGTTCTTACTTTTTATCAACCGACTTCACAAAAGGAGGTTCTCAATTCGTCTGTATGTAATGAACGGATTTTGATGATTCTTTATTTGTTTGATATGTGGTTACATATAAATTTTATCGAAATCGGTTCAGTAGTTTGGTTTTTAAATCAAAATTGCTAGAAAATATGAAGATGTCATCCAGGTATTTGAACTTGCAGTCGGTTGTATTTTTTTTTAAAGCGTATTATTTTTATCCATTAATCATGTTAAAGTACTCGAAACGAATTTTTGTTCTTTTTTTTTATTGGCTGACCGATACACGCTTTACACACTTCCCGATATCAATTTGCGAATGAGTCGCAGTCGATAGAGCTTCAATAAGGGTAATGGATAGCAGTAACACAGTAACTATAAATAATTAGTGTAGTAGAGCAAAACAATCGAAAGTTATCCTAGAACTGATAATCGACTTGTAAATAGACTTGTTTTAGAGCTACAAAACTGTTTGTTCACGTTTCTCAATAATCCCACAAAGTTTAATGCATATATGTATTACGATACAGCAATAAAAAACGTAAAAAGCCACGTATCTTGTATGCGTAAATGTCATAATAATATAACACAAATATACGTTTCGTACGTTCCTCTTAATGAGGCCTAATGGCGAAAATGGAGCTGTATGAGGTGATGGGTGGTGAAAACATTCTAGTAAATTCATTGAGTTTGAACTCATTAGGAAAGCCTATGCTCCATTATTTTAAGGAGCTCGGTTGGTTCGGGTAGGCTGTTGGAGGGAATTCACAATACACCCCAAGCGGACCGTCAGGGCAGGGCTCATTAGGAAAGCCTTTTTATTAAAATTTGAGTAGATATTATTATCAAAAACTAGAAGTCGCGAGAGTACACTAGTAATCTACTGTAGATGTATATTTTTAACCATTGTGCGCCGTAACGACGTACAGGCGATTTTACTGAAAAGCTATTAAATTAAACCGTAAAATTGCGTGCATACAAGAATTATTCCGGTATATGAATTAACTTTTAGACACACATATAACGGTGTAAACATCTTCAGTGACGAAACATTAGTAAAATCTAAGCAAAATGTCTTTTTAGTGTCCACCTGGACCCTAATATTAAGCTTATGCCGCCTGTGTGTTCTACTTTGAATGATTAAGTCGTTTTCCACTCGAGACGTTGTCACCATGTAGACGTTTCACTTAGCATGCCGACGTTCTGCATTGTTATTTATACTCCTTCTGATACGGAGCCATCTTTTGTACCTTAATTAGTAGCCGACTGAAGTTTCGGGTGTCTATAATGTACAACAAGATATTTGCCGACACGATAATGTACGGTATAATATTGCACAGCATGATAATTGGTGTACATGTACATCGAATATCATGCTGTACAATCCATGTCGTACAATACTGGCCGTCCATTATCGGCTCGTGTCTATGAAGTACGGCCCTATATTGTACAGCCAATAACCACCTGAACCTAACTGCTATACAAATAAGGTATTCGTGTACTTGTACATCAAATATCAGTCTGTACAAAATCGGGGTGTGCATTATTGAGCCGAGCCGATAATGTACGGCATGATATTTATTGCACGGCACGATATTGCACAGCATGATATTTGACGTATATGTACACCAATTATCATGCTGTACAATATCATGCCATTATTGCCTCCCTAAGTTTCCACAGATCATGAGTTATCATAATGAATATCGAACAAATCCTACTAATATTTTAAACTCGAAAGTTTGTATGTATGGATGTTTGTTACTCTTCACGCTGAAACGGCTGAACGGATTTAGATGAAATTTGGTAACTATAGAGGTAGCTTATACCTTGGAATAAAATATAGGCTACTTTTTATCCCGAGAAATGCGGGTGAAACCCCGGGCCAAGAGCGTCGCCAGCCAATGGCCCAGGGGGCTGGGGGGGGCAAGTTGATATATAATAGAAGATGGGAAAAGTCTGCATAGATGAAAGAACGAATATACTAATAAATAGCAGCACGAAATACTAAACTTGATATGGAATTTGTGAATTCACTCAAGTTTCGACATGCGGGAATTATCGGTCAAGCAAGTCAAGTGGACTTAGGACTGCGGTTACATTGCATTTTTTAAATCTCTGGAGGGGGCAGCTGCCCCTCCCTGCACCCCCCTGACGACGCCCATGCCGCGGGGCATAGCTCGTTGTAACATAATAAAAAGGGCATCCTAGTTGATAAGTGTTTTTTTTCGTTTAAGCTCAATTGTAAAGTCGGTAATACCAACGATGCATCAAACTTGGTGTGATTATAGTACAAACTTCTAACATGTAAAAACGGGCCAAGTGCGAGTCGGCCTAACACTAAAGGTTCCGAACTGAACGAAGGCAACCCCATTTTTAGTAATCTCAATATATTTTGTGGTGCTACGGAACCATCGCTGCGCGAGTCCAGATAGCATTTCACCGGTTTTTCATATCGTGGTTTCAAAAATCGTTGTATGATGTTACAGAGCATAGTGACCAGACATCGAGTAAAGCAAATCATGTACACTCTGTTCTCGGTTTAATAGTATTCTTTTTATAGCAGTACATCCAGCCGGGCAACCAAAGATTAAACATGGCGCAACGCCTATAGCCCCGGGCGCATTTGCGCTCGCATGCAGTAATCACAATTTCTTCTAGGCCACGAACAAGGCAGCTAGAGCGTTGCCCCTTGCAAACTATTATTCTCTTAGGCAACTGTAATCATAGGATTGTTAGACTGTTTTGAACTTGCTTGTTTGAGGGTTCCATCAACAGTGATAAGACATTATGATACGAGACAGGCTTTTACTACAAAAACTAATGGAAAGATAGCGTAGTCAAGTATGTGGTAGCCGACTCTGAACCTTGGAAAATTATAAAAAGGCTAGTTGTATTATGCAAACTGACGTGGTTTTGATATATTTACAACCGACGTCAAAAAATCAGTCTCTTAAAGGTTCTCAATTCGACTGTATATTTTTTTTTTATGTATGTTACGCGATTACTCCGCCAGTTGTGAACTGATTTAGATGATTATTTTTTTGTTTGGTTGGTAATACTTCAGAGGTGGTCTCATATACATTTTATCGAAATCAGTTTAGTAGTTTGGTTTTTAAATCAATGTTACTAGAAAATATGAAGATGTCATCCAGGTATTCGAAGTGGGCTTTGTTTTCACTCTTTGAAAAGGGATGTGATCGAAACTATAGTCAGTGTATCCGATTTAATTAAACGTAAATTATTCCCGTATAAATAAAACAACTACTGGACCTGGGTATGTCCTTAAACTGCAACCAGACCCACCGGTGGACGGGCAGCAGCGTCCTCTTGGTTAACGGTGGTGACCATTCTGCGATCCCCAAGCCGCCTGCCAAGCGTGGGGATTATGGCAACACCCCTCTATTGGGAGGCATTCGTCCAGCAGTGGACGTCTTATGGCTGACGACGACGACGAAACAAAACAAAAAAGGCCTGTTATTTTATGAAATTACTCCATTTCATGACAATGGGTTTTTTTTTATTCATTAAGTGGCCTTATTAGATCGATGAGTGTGTTTTCGATTTCGTTTTCGATTGCTTGGCCAACAAGATATGGTAACCAATTAAATATTTAAGGTATTCTAATATTCACAAATAACACAAATTCTTGTGTATTTGCATGTTTATAATTGTTTCTACAATTTGTAACAAAAAGGTTCAACAATACTGAAGCCCCATAGTAAAAGTTGTTCATAATGATGAGTACATACATACCCTTCAGTATTGTTGAACCTTTTTGTTACATTTTTTTTTGTTTGTTTTGTAGCCAACACAAAAGAACCCGGTGCTAAAACAAACCTCTGCGAAGCGTGAAATGGTGTTCGTTAGATAATTATTGCATAGTGTAAATAAATTATTTGAAATATGTATTTGGCTTTTCATGAAATAAAATATTCAAAGATGACTAGCCTTTTCCAGTTATGATCAACTCTACAGTCAGACTACAACATGCACAAAGAGAACAAATAGTTGCAGCCATTACAGGGTTATCTGATAACAATGACTGATTTAGGTTTATGGATGGTCTACTTCTAGTTTAGCGGAACATGTTGAATGCCTTGAAATCAGAACAACCGGGTCATTGTATTTTAGTATATTCGCTAAACTATAATAGAACTAAACAAAATACATAATACATTTCTTCACAAAAAGGGAAAGGAGAGAAGAAAGGAAAGGCCCGAATTAATTTCTTTGCGAGGAGCAGGATTCATAGGACGGGACGCTGCAACAAAACAAAAGTTAAATTTCATTGACTTACTTTTTAGCAATCATGACTTACGTCGACTGGGTGTTAGCGGGATGTTGAGTGACCGCGAGTGGCATTTTAGTTTAAGCGCTACTTTCGGTCAGATGACACGTTAAATTGTTGTGCACGGTATTTTTCTTGTAACAATAACCATCAAGCCATGAATATATTTAGCATTGAATAATTGTTTAATTTAATTGACATTTTTTATCTGTGTTCATTCATTAATATGATGTATAATGTTGACTACCTTATAGCTCAGTTGGTAGCATGTCCGCCTTCAGAGCTGTAGGGCGTGGGTTCGATCCCCACCCAGGGCAAACATTTATGTGACGAACATAGATGTTTGTTCTGTATCTGGGTGAAGTATGTATTTACAAAAAAAAGTATAGTAAAAAGTAATAGTATTTAAGTATTCTATCAGCTATCTAGTTTCCATATTACAAGCTTTGCTTAGTTTGGGGCTAGATGGCGCTGTGTGAAAAATGTCGACCGATATTTATTATTATTTTATTTATTTTTTTGTATTAAATTTATTTCATCTGAGAAAATCTGTTTTGAGAATTCCACATGATGTATTTGACGTGTAAATAAGATAATTTACCAATAAATTAATATGAATATGACAGAGACTTTTGGGCGGCAGACTAACACTAATTTAGGGTTGACTACTCGGTTTATGTCTATACGAACTTATTTAATGACTTTGACGTCTTTAACACTTCTTGTCCTGTACATGCTATTTAATCTGCTAGGGAGCGGATGCGAGGATGTTGTATACAAGATAACAAACAACTTATGTTGAACGACAAATTGACTTTGACAAATTCACGAAAAAAAAACAGCTGTTCCATACACATTATCGTGATCCATGAAAATGTTGTATATATTTTTTCATGAATTTTCAAAAGACGTATTACAAAAGTTGTTTGTTATCTTGTACACAACATGCTCAAGCGCATGCTCGCGCTTATGCGCTGCGCTCCGTAGTCGATTACATAGCACCATGTATATAACGTAAATATTACATTAGATTCTTACTAATACAAAGTCTCAACTTTTGCACGTACATTTTAACGACGAGAACAAAAATTATCAATGTATTTGGAGACAAGCCAGCAAGTCTAATTAAGAATTCCTTTGAGAAAGGTCATATACCCCGGCCGAATAACAAGCTTTAACACGCTTCGAGGACTTCAACTATAAACCGACACTTATATTGATTGTAACTAAGTATTAAACAACTGCGCGAGGCGTCTAGACTTAACTTTGAATAGTAGGTTAATTGAATTAGCCCTCATTCACAAGAAACCTGCGTAATACTATAGAGAAAGAAACTCCAAACAAAATGTGTACTTATCACGTTATCTCTAAAAAAAAGTTAATTGAATTCTAAGGTTCTTAAGGTACACTGTCGGGCATCGCGGCCGATGCGACAATACTCGCACTAAGAAAATGTATGGCACCGCTTCGTCGGCTGCGCCAGGGGGGTGTCCTCCGTAGTTTAGGTATGTTCGGCCGGCGCTCCGTCCGGGAGGACAATGCAAGGCTGAAGTCAGTGGCAGCCCGTACGCTAGCCTCGTCGCACGTAACTAAGCATACGTGATAGAAAGAGAGCGGTATATTTAGGTGAATGTAGCGAGCGGTATCCAGCGCTGTGCGAGTTGAATTGCTACTTTATTGCCTAGTATATAAGAGTCCTTTTTTTTTTTAACTTTCTGTACGTAGTACTATTATTGATTCTGTGGCTGCGCGCGTCTTTCGTAGTCCTTGGAGGCGACGGCACCACACATTTTTAAAGCGTAATGCTCGCCGCATCAGCTGCGCGGGATCATCCGCATCGGCCGCGATACACGACGGTGTGTACCTTAAGGGGGAATAGGGTGAGCTCTTCTCCATATTCCCCTATTTTCTTCCTGGATAATGCCTCTAGAGCATATTTTTTTTATAAAATCTAGGTCTACTGAAGACGATTAGATGAGACGCGGCGCTTAATTGCGCGTTCACCTTTATAAATATACCTATATAGCTGAGCCGAGTAAATACGCAACACCTAGAGTACTTTAGGCTTGTCTACACACGGTTTTGTACCTAAATAATGTGGGATAGAGTTTCAATCACGTACGGTGTAATTCGGTGGACGGGTGTAGTGTGAAAGTGGCAACTACCAAAGGTCGTCCCGTTAGGATACCTGAGTGGTATCTCTTCTCATTGTGCGTGACGCGCCGGTGTGTGCGTCGGTTCCTGGTATCTCTGCGGCCGCCGCTGGACTCGCCTCGGGGCCCGCGCGCCGGTTGGCTGCCCGCTGCGTCCGGAACATTCCACATATTCACAAACGTAACATAAGTTAATCTGCGCTATAAAATTCGTTGTCAACTTTTTGCCGCCGAGAAGCGTTACGCGCAAATAATAGTCTGACAAAGCTATTAACTTAAACGCCATGCTAAAATAAAACAAGCGAATTGAATCAAACCCGTTTTTTATATACTTAATTTTACTAAAAGCTAGAAAAATAACATTTTCGGATAACTTCTTCGGCCTCATCTTATTATCATTTTGCTTGGAGTTTAAAGATTAGCAAGATCAGTTGGTTCATGGAGAACATCTCCAACGTGTTGAGCGCCACCGCGACCACATTTAGTTTATCCACTTGAATGCTCGAGTGACGAAATCAGATTCGCTTTTTAAATATTGCTATCTTAAATATTATAACAATTAAATAGTAGCATTATTTATAAAAGTAGTCGCAGCTATTTCATTAATTTGTCCTCGTTGACAATTTAACTAGCAATCAATCAATCGCCAAACATTTCGATTCGAAAACTTCACATTCAGCCTCAGGCATACCACCAGTAAGCTAGATTGCGCCTCGCGATAAAGTTTGCTCATCACTTTATGCCATGCGATACCGAGACAGAGTTATACAAAGTTGTAGCTTTGTCCTGTTTTTTCATGACAGAAAGAATAGAAAAGATTGTGTCACGGAATTTTCTCCGCATGCTAGCCCTGCAGGGCACATTCACTCCCATATAAAACACGTCTTAATGAAAAGATAACTACAACAATGGCATATTCAGTGCACGCCAATTTGTACTTTATTTGTATGTGACGATTTTCCACTGTAGCACTTGACTTGTTGACGTCACGCGGCTCCCGCCGGCTGCTCGCGCTTTGCGGCGATGAGCTTGCGGCACACATAGAGTACAAAAATGTACTCACATTTTCTTTTTTATACGGTAAAGTGACGAGACGAGCAAGACTTTCACCTGGTGGTAAGCGTCATGCCTGCCGCTAACGTTAGCAGTGCCAGAATTGTGAACTTACGAATACAATAAGGGACCCTGAGATATCAGATGTTAAACCTCTTCATACCCAGTAATTTCTCTGAATATGACATGATTGTTTAGTTATAGATACTGAGATTGAACTACGTTCACGCGTTTTCTTGTGTAAATCTTCAGTAAGTAGTAATATTATGTTTTCTGCGGCCACACTTATTATAGAGGACAGTGACGAAGAATATAGATCTGGAATCAAAACTAATCCGACTAGCTTCAATAAGTCTAGAACCATATCGAACTATACGAAGTAGCTATGGCATAGGTCGATCGTAGAATAGGCCAGAACGTGAAGTTCTTTATGTAAATGGTGTTCGTGAAGTTACCACATCGTTCTAAGCATTTCTACTGCCACCACGTAATAAATGGCTGAGCACATCTTGATTGGCAAATTTTACGATCAGGCTCGACTGAAATGCAATAAATTTATCACGCAACTCAACAACGAACTGTAGTAACATCAATGACTTAGAATACTTAAGAGCTCGGAAATTTTATGTAATTTTCAAGGGAAACACTATAGCTTTGTAAGGCATTAACATTTAGCAAGAACTGTTAAGTCAAATGCTTTAACACCTTAAATTCTAGCTACTGGCGTAAGCAATGCACACAGAAAAAGCAAAATAACTAATATTGATAACGCCAAATAATGGTAAACCAAAAAAATCTACGTACAAAAAAAACTGGTTTATATCAAACTACAGCCCGTGGCTTTGTAAAAAAACTTAAATTATTTACTGTAACGAGTAATGTTGTGTTTATTAGAGAAATAATATTAAGTATAAAATCAGTGTTTCTGAAAACCGTATATGTTTCATTAAAAAACTCACAAACCTCTTTATAATATCAATCTATATTAGTGTAATCGTGGCGTTAGTGTAGGCAGGTGTGTTTAGTGTATGGCCTATTTTATCATGATCAGTGTTTTCATAGCAAATTAATAAATATTCATCACACCCCATAACTATGTGATCTACAACGTTATCATTACTACAATAGCTTAGATATGTGGTTACATAATTATATACCTATAACCCTATACCGACCTGGTACCTGGGTATGTCCTAAAACTGCATCCAGAACCACCGGAGGACGGGCAGCAGCGTCCTGTCGGTTAACGGTGGTAACACTCTGCGATCCCCAAGCCACCTGCCAAGCGTGGGGATTATGACAACCCCTCCCTATTAAGGGAGAGGCCTTCGTCCAGTAGTGGATGTCTTCTGGCTGATAATGAACCCTATACCGAGGACTGACCACAATTATGTTGAATTAAAACTCCCTAGTACTTAACTTCTCTATGGTTGTTCAAAACTATCAGCAAAAACACGTACTCCGTGAGAACTCATGGATGTGAAAACCACGATGGTATTACAATTCCATCAAGTAAAAGGTTATCCGAATGGTTCGGTTGAACTCTGGGAAAAATGAGTAAATCGGATACTGGCAATATAGCGGCCATGTTTTTGAAGCAGATCTTGGATACAGATTCACATTTGGGAGGCACAATGTTACGCAAATTAACATGCAAAGTTAGTGTTGAGCAGTTGTGCGATCAAATCATCGAAACTTGAACGCTTTGGATAAAATATAATAATTTATGTTTTCTCTAAATATGGATTATTTTGTACGCAAATAGAAGCAGCGACGGCCATTACTAATCACATTCCATCAAACAATCATTGAAATAAAAAGGTATTCTTCAATCATTCATCTTATTTTATTTTGCAACCGACTTCAAAAAATGAGGTTCAAAATACGACGGTTTTTTTTAAATGTATGTTACGCGATTACTCCGCCAACTATGAATTGATTTTGATGATTCTTTTTTTGTTTGTTAGGTGGTAGTAAATTTTATCGAAATCAGTTCAGTAGTTTGGTTTTAAAATCAAAACTACTGGAACAAATCAAAATACTGTAAAATATGAAGATGTCATCAAGGTAGTCGAAATTGAAGTCCGTTGTATTTTTTTTAAACGTATTTGTAGTTCAACCGCCTTTAATGGAAAACCCTGTACTTGAATATTAAAATAGTTGTGCGGCTTCAGTAGCGGCTAGACTGCCTCTGGTCTCTCTCTGTCTCTCTGACTCTCTGTCGTCGTGTAGGACAGAGACGAAAGAAGAAGTCGACGTCCGTACACAGGAGTGGAGGTAAAGCCAGTAATTGACAACTTAGAGGGTGATTGCACGTGTACGCCTTACATTGATTGATGTCAAGTTGTAGTGGTTATTGATCTATATTTAAATTACCCCTAAGCTTTACAGCGGAAATTTGTTTGCAGAGTATAAAACCTAAACTAAATAGATACTTCGCTCTCATTATACCGTAACGATATTCATTCTACACTATATCGAAATATTCGGAAGCGTGTAATTACTCGTATAATGGTGATAATGGGCTGCTTTTAGTGACCTTTAGAAATACTCGTAGCTAACGCAAAAAAGCAGTTTGAAAATGAGGATCTTTTTTTTTTCTTAGTTATTGGCATCGCACGTTGTGCATTCTGCCAGTGTCAAGTTTCTGAATTTTCAAGTTTTTTTTTAATTCAAATCAAGTCTAATATTTCTTGAATCACAGTCAGTAACACGAAATTAGTCATAGTCGAGTCCAAGTCATGCCCTAGTAAAGTTTTGGCGACTTTACTATGAGCTTCTACGGAGTTTCGAAAACAACACGAAAAGGCACGTTCCACCACATTATATCACTTGCCCACACTCGTGCATGTAATTTAACAGTCAATGAATAAAACACCACCATTTTAAATCATTAATTCGTGAAAAAACACAAGTTTAAGAAAATAATATAATACAACGACATGATTTTTCCGTGTTCCCGCCATAACTCAATGAGGAACTTGCTCATATAAGCATTTTAATTTAACGACAGAGAGCGTATTATTGTGGGATATGACGTCATGTCTCACATGCACCCGACAACAATGTCTATGCTCTAATTCCCGCCTAGCGGGAAATGAACAAAGTATTAGCATTTTATCAATTAGCACATACTTAAACTTTTTGAGCTGATTGAAATTATTTCTTCACTTTCGATCCATGTTGTGTAGTGGTAGGACTCTACTGCAGAGTCCGCCTAGGGAAATCACAGTTTGACAGTTATTCAACCGCCAGGCAGTAGTGTGCAAGCATTAATGTGTTCCAGTTTGAAGGGCAATGTTACCAGAGAAATTAATGGGTATGAAGAGATTTAACATCTATTATCTCAGGGTGTCGAGAGCAGTGCAGTGCGGCGCAAGATTGTGTTCGCAAGTTCACAATTCTAGCACTGCTATTGTTAGTGGCAGGTGTGACGCTTACCACCAGGCGAACGCCTTCCACGACTCGTGACATGATTGAAAAAAAACACTATCTATGCTCCTATTCCCGCCTAGCGGGAAATGAACAACGTATTAGCATTTTCTCAATTAGCACATACTTAAACTTTTCTAGCTGATTGAATTTATTTCTTCACTTTCCATCCATATTTTGTAGTGGTAGGACTCTACTGCAGAGTCCGCCTGGGGAAGAATCACACCTTTGTCAGTTATTCAACCGCCAAGCAGTAGTGTGCAAGCATTACTGTTTTCCAGTTTCAAGGGCGTGGGCTGTTTTCCAGTTTGATGGAACAAAAATATAAATAAATTTGTTGTATAATATTTTTCGCTAAACTGTTATTTTTAACAGACTTCAATAAATCTTATGAGTGTTGTTTATCAGTCGAACTCTGTTGTTATATATGCATCGTTTCTACCTTATAATCTAGGTATGATACAGTCACTTTCGGTTTATGTCAATGCACTAAACCGTATCGTCATTCGATAAGTTATCAGCTGATTTCTGTTGCTCTAATCATATGGTTCTAAGAAACATTGTAAAACAAACTTCAAATAGAAATGATAGCCGTCATATTCTTAGTATACTTTGCGCCTGTTAATTTTTAATGCTGAACTAGTGGTGGAGCTACCGCCAGAGGTTTTAGGTATATCCTGTTATATAGTGTTGTTAATATGAGAAATTTAGTATAGACTGAGCGGACAGAATCTAGTGCCCGAGTTAGTCAAGATGAACAATTTCTGAATATGAAGTTCTGAAACTCTAAATTAGATAGAGTACGACTACGTTACATAATAAATGTTTCAAAGAATATTCCGTTTTTTTTTTTTATTTGGCAATGAGGATATACTAGTTATTTTTTGTTTTTGATCTATATTATCGTTGCCAGCTCATAACCCACTGCATAAATTGGGGTGAAAATTGGCAAAAGAGAGACTATATAGGCCTCTTTCGCCAATATTTCCTATTTAGCGCCAGACTTGTCCAGTTGCTTCCACAGAAGTTCTGGACGATATTGACAAATAACTTCCTTCGACCTTACGAATAACCATTATTTCATTTTATTATCTTAGTACGTATAGCTTGCCAAGTCTTGGAACGAAAATATTTTCTCTCTTGTCAATACTGTGGATAATCACGTCTTTGTGGGTGAATTTATCCAATTATCTTCATCCGACGTACTACAGGGTTGCTAGTATACAGAACTATTTGCGACAGTGGCGTGGGAGTATTATTTATACTGTTTTTTACTGTTGTTCCTTTACTAATTTCAAAACAGAGATATTTCCGTAAACACTGGGTATAAGTCGCGTCCGCGCGTCCTACAAACCGGTTGTGGTTTATGAGGCTAAACAAAGCTTGGGTTATCACACGGGATCGTCGACCTCGCCGTGTGATAACGCGCTTGTTATCAGGTGGCGCAATGCAGACCCGAAAACTGGAGAGGTGGGCAATCGATACTCGAGGAGTCGGCACCGTGCTTTTTGACGCAAGGAGTACACGAGCCGTAGTTACATGGCGATAGTGACAGTGTAACTCTTTCTATGCCTCCCTATGTTGCGAGGTGGCTGTCGCTCGCCTCTTCCCAAATATCTACTATCCTACGTAACCTATCTGCAGTTATTTTACTTATATTGTGTCTTATGTGTAACATAATATTCATCTGTTATCGATATTTGCACCAAGGTTATATATATTTCTTATTGTTCTATAACTGTAAAACATTTATAACATTAATATTTTTTATATAAATTGTATAGAGGCATACATTTTACAGTGTCCTAATATAGGAGAGGCCAATGGCTCTGAAATACAGTAAATACTAGTTTAGAGCCACTGGGTTCTAATCTAATTTTGTACCTACTTATTTATGTCAAATAAATCTATTTGTATTTGTATAAGGTAAAACAAGAGATACGATTTAATAAGTAATGTTTTTACCATAGCTTTTTGGAAATAGGTTCTTCTTTAAACTAAAAGTGGATACGTTTTCATGAATAATTTGAAAATATGTAACTTATCAGGACACGTTATTTTGCAGAGATCAGACGTAGCTAGACCTATTTTCCCCGAAAACTCCTGCTGTATATATTATGGAAATCAGTAAAGCGTTTCCGAGAACGTTGTAACTCGTTTAATTATTTAGGGACATTTCCAAGACATTTACTAAATAACTAAAGCATTTGAAAACTGGAATTGTGGAGCAGTGGACTGATAAAGTGGAGAGTTATGTTCCAATTACGGTAATAAAATGATAGCATTAGGCTCTTGACGTACCTGTATAACGCTAGGACTTATTTAGTGTTCCTAGTAACACGTATTCAGGTTTTGAAATAAGTTTTAATACAATGTAAATATTAAAGTTGGGATCGCGGTAGTAAAATTCGGTTATAAAGTTATACGCGTTAAGTTTCTGGTGAGGATTGAGGTTTAGTTTACGGTTTAGTATAGAACATGTTTGGTGCATGTTAGGCGTGACTGGCGTGACATCATATCTACCAATAGTGCGCTCTCTGTCTGGAAAGAAACAAATCAGAGGAAATCAGATATTTAATAATGGATTATATGTGATTGGTTCAGGCGTTACTTTGCTGAAGTCCATTTTGATTTTGTAATAATAGTAAAAAAATAATTGATTAATACATTTAATTTCGTAGTAAACTAAATAACATGTACGGAACAGGAACATTTTCTGCATTCAGGAGCACGAGAGGTTCGCGTAATTCAATCCTCAGACTGTTTCAATAAATACTATTAAGTATGCGAACGAGACGCTTCACAAGTTTCGCAAATATCCAGTCAGTCATAAATCTGCATCAGATGAACAAAGAGATGAAGATAGCGGGGTCATATAAATGTAGTTTAGACCTGAACAAAGCAATAGGAGTAATTGAACCCATTCGTGTAGGGCTTCCGGCAAAGTACACTCAACCCTATTTATAGAGTACGGCTCCTGCCGCGAGAAAAATCTAAGCGTGGTATCAATGTCCTATTGTTGTAAAACTTGTCAGTTTTCTTTCTTGGAGTTTTAGTACACAAGCCTTGGCAATTAGGCATTGGACTCATTTATGTTTCGCACATATTTTTTGCGTCCGTCTAAGCAAATCTGTGTCTGTATACTTCTCTCTCGCTACGCTAGCATACAATGTATATGTTTTACTATAACCAAACTATGAACTAAAATACGTTTGTTTTAATGCAACCTACTTCAACTTCGAATACCTGGATGACATCTTAATATTTTCTAGTGATTATGATTTTAAAACCTAACTACTGAACCGATTTCTATAAAATGTATATGGGACTACCCCTGAAAAAGAATCATCAAAGCTGTTTATAATTGGCGGAGTAATCGCGTAACATACATATAAAAAAAACAGTCGAATTGAAAACCTCCTTTTTTGAAGTCGGTTGAAAATGCGCCTTCGGTCTATGATATCCTAGTGTACTTGCATGCCGTGGAAAGTTTTTTCTTTTTCATTATTACTGTTATTCCATTCAATAATTGATTTTAGCTATTGTAATTGTATGATATTTATAGTTAAACATCCAATAATATTCATCAAATTACTAAAAGGGTACTCGCAATTTTTTACAGTAGGTACGAGACACTTCTCGTGTGTGAAACATCGATCTTGCGAGGTGTCATTTCTGAAAAAGCCCGTTTTCAATTTCGAGCGTACGTCGGCGTCCGTCGCCATGTTTTAAAAGGCTGCTGAGGTACAGCACACGTTACATTATGCACAACTTGCGAGTGTATTTTCGGTTCATACCTAACCTAATTTCACTATAAAAACTTCTCCAATAGTATAGACAAAAATCAGTGGACTGAAGCCCCGATCCAAAGTAGAAGCTTATAATAGGAAAATTCAGGACCTCTTTATCATAAGGCAGACGTGCAACGACTGAGTCATACAGCCGTTATTGATATACTGAAACTGCTTAGTTTAAAATAGATAATAATACCTTTATTTAGTTGAATTGGACACTATTACTAAGTGTTTAAGGCATTTAATATAGGTTGGCGTGCACTCTACCGCAGACAGTCCGGAAAGCCATGAAACCATATGCAATAATGTGCATCCCATAAATAAGCTGTAGCTGATTTTCTCTTTTAAGTATTGCACTATGTTTTACAATGCTGTTATCATTTCAATATCCAAGTGTCGGATTTGATAAGCATGGAGGCGAAATGTGTTACAAAGTAAGATTGATAAAGAATCACCCAATTGAGACATCGAATGACGATTCGTCAGAACACAACTTATTATGCAGTATTGATTGTTTATCAACCGACTTCAAAACAGGAGGTTCTCAATTCGACTGGAATAGGGAACTATTTAGGGAACTTCAGATACTGTCCTTGCCGTGTGAGTTTATTTACCAGATATCCTTATTCACCCATGTAAACCTAGAAACGTTCCAACGTAGGTTCGTTCACAGCACGTTAGATTTACGAAGCAATAAAAAGAAAGACCAACTGAAATTTGGCTTGTAACTTTGGTGTTATCAATAAACAATTTGTATTTGACTGTATGTTTTTTTTTTTTGTATGTATGTTACGCGATTAATCCGCCAATTATGAATATATTATGATGATTATTTTGTTTTGTTTGGTAGGTGATACTTCAGAGGTATATAAATATAAATTTTATTGAAATCGGTCAAGTTGTTTGGTTTTTAAATTAAAATTACTGGAATAAATCAAAATATCTGGAAAATATGAAGATGTCGTCCACGTAGGCGAATTAGAAGTCGGTTGTAGTTTTTTTTTTAAATCGTATTATTATTTTAATTTAAAATTTCTTGTGGACGAGAATCGTAGGTCTAGCCTACGAATATGGGCATTAATAGGCATGTGGCCTAATGTTTAATTTATGACAAATAACAGGCTTAGTGATGAATATAACTAAATACATTGCACATACTGAAAAAATAAATTGTATTGGCTGATAAATCTCTGAGATATGAGCGTTTAAAGTTTTAGGTGGGGATAGAGAGGGGATGCTTTATCCCTTTCTCGCATAGCACGTGTTAGTACAGCATTTGTATGCCGCGCCTGAGGCTTGACGTCATATCTCAGTATAGCGCGCTCTCTGTCTAGCATGAAATTAAAATACTTAGAACTTATTTATTTTTGAGTTATTTTAAATTTTGTTTTCGTTGATAGGCTTTATTGATGATCAGCTTTTTTATGAGGTAATAAAAAAATAGTAGTCATCATGCCTATTATAATAAAAAAAATGCTAAGTTAACAAACTTTATTTAACATTTGCGTAATACAAAAACTGAGTACTAACTCATAAAAAAACGGTAATTTAACTTTAAGTGCTGACAAAATATTGTGCCTAGTTTTGATGTAAATAGAAATCAACGATTTACCAGCATTTTCCAAATCTTAGCACACCATCAATGGTTTCACATCAGCAGCAGTGAGAGCAGTATATTTTTACACTTCAATCGAGATGCAATTATTGTAAGTAGTAAAATAATCATCAGCAAGCATCAGTCCGTGCTGATAAAGCCGCGTTGACACCATCCGAGTCAGCTCGACCCGATCTCACTCGTACGAGTAAGCTTCATACGAGTGTACTAGGATTACTGTTGACATTACATAGTTCACTCGGATCGTTTTCTTTTCTTTTATTTAATTCTTTTGTTTTCTTTTCTTTTAGTTTTATTTTCGTTGTTGCTCACTGTCAAATCTAGTTGTGTCACTGTCAAACCACTTTAGTTGTCTCTAATATCCGCCATTTTATTTTACTACTCGTATACGAGCTAGCTCGGAAAAATAGAGTTCGGTCCGAGTCTACTAAGATCAGTCAACATCAGCCGAGTGCGTTCGGATTCTCGGTTACCACAATACGAGTAGCGTCCGAGTAGGTATCCGAGTGGGATCGGACCGAGCTGACTCGGATCGTGTCAACGCGGCTTAATGCGCGCCCGTTTTTCTCTCTTTAGAAAACAATAATTTCTCACGCAACTAGAATACAGCAAAACTCGATTACTATGTTTAAATAATTCATATAGTTTTGCATAAGACTGTTTTATTGTCTGAAAACATTATAGTTCAGAATTCGAAAATTGTTTGAGTGACCTAGACTTGTGACTGCGCCACCCGACTCGACAAATCGTGACCAAACTGTATAATGGCACAAACATTGACTTCCGCGTATTTATTTGCAAGTAAAACATTATTTTACCGAAAATGCCGCACTTTTAATAGGATTTATCGAAGATTAATTACACGTTCAACAATAAAACAATCCGCCTTTCCACGTATCCATTTTTTTTTATATACGTTCAAGTGACGAGACGAGCAAGGCGTTCGCCTAGTGGTAAGCGTCACGCCTGCCGCTAACAGTGCTAGAATTGTGATCTTGCGAACACAATCCTACGCCGCACTGCACTGCGCTACTCACCCTGAGATATTAGATGTTAAATCTCTTCATACACAGTAATTTCTCTGCTAACATTGCCCCTCAAACCGGGACACAGTAATGCTTGCACACTACTGCTTGGCTGTTGAATAACTGGCAAATGTGTGTTACTTGCCCAGGCGGACTCTGCAGTAGTCATACCACTACAACCATTCCATCCATTTCCTTGATTAGGCTTTTTCTCGTGTCACCTACGAGCTATACAAGCAAAGGCTGGCCTACGCGGTTTAACCTTCAATCCCAACTGTATTAATAACCTATTAATGTACTGGCGGGGTACTGGGTCGCTAATTGGTATTTCCATTAGCAACCCGATAGCTAGGAAGGGTGCTACGAAAGCAACTGAACTAACATCATATTGGCACTTTTCCTTTAAGAGGTCCATTTCCAATGAAAACAAATATTGATCTATTGATACAAGAAATAACCAGTTTACTATATCTTCGAGCTAAGGTAAACAGTAATTGTTTTGGTTCAACTAACATTACGTAAAACAGTAATATATAACGTAAAGTATTGTGCTTAAACTAGATGTTGCGAGACCCTTTTCGAACATTCTTAGCGATGATAACTTTAAAAAGTTGATAAGATATCTATTGCAGGTTTAGAACAATATATCAGAGTTTTGTACTCGGATTCTTAATTAAATGGACTAAACTGACATTTCAAGTGTTGCTACTTTTTGGCAAAATTTAAATAGTGTTGGGATAAAAATATTAAGTTTCTTAAGATATGTTAAGAAACTTAATATTTTTATTAACTTATGAAGTTATGCTAACAAACTTAATAATTTCATACTTATGAACTACTTCGATATATTTATATGAGTCTTAGTAAAAGGTAAAATTCCTTACTTTTGTGCGATTTCAGTCTTTTCAAGGTTATAAATCATGAAAATAATGTTGCATTTCCGTGTAGCAATTTACAGAACAACTTTTTAACACAATATGTTTTCCCATTTCTACCTGCGCTTCCACTGGCAGCACTTTAAATGTTCAACGGCACTTAATAATTATACAATAATTCTTTTGAACGATATAAACTTAACAATATCCATCACTACGGTTTTTTAGCAGGTAGCATTATTTTGAAAAGTAACATTTCAATGTGTCAGTTTTTTCCGTTTGATTATGAATACGAGTATAAAAAATCTTTCCTTGTACATCTATTTATAGCGGTTAGTGAGAGCAGTTATGATAAAAGGCAGAGGTTAGCGATGAACATGTTAAAAAACGTGTCTGGAACTTTAATTTTTATTATTTTTTATTTATCATGAATCTACTTTCTTAAATCGATATTGTCTAAACATTACCTCGTGTAACATAAAGTGCCGCTGATGCGCTTGTCACTGGTCGACACTCTGACTTTACATGTCGAGTGGCTGATAAACATAACTGATGAAATAGCTGCGTAATCTCCGTGAATTGAAACTGAAAACTTTACTGTTCATAGAGTTTATGCGAAAACTTAGCCACTACGAGATTGTATAACTTGTCTATCCTTAAACGAGAGCTTAAACTTTCAAGACAAGCGATCTTTTATTCACCGTATAAAATATGTTACGATTATTACGATTAGCGCGTTTTCCCACAGTATAATTCGTCAAATTGTCACGTACTTAAGTTAGAAGGTACAGGATTAAAACCCACCGAATTTTCATTTTCTCGCACGTTATGTCGCTACATTCATAGATGTAAATATGCAGTTGGTTAAACATAAACCGATAAGTATGTGCCAGCCAACCAACGTGTTTGCAACTTCGCACAGACAGGAGAGGAAACGGGAACTCTCCGAATCAGCAGATATGCCCGCGTCGTCGCACACTCAGACATACCGTTCTAAACAGATATTGCTTTCCAGTTTTCATACGAACAACATTTTAGGTATTACGATATATATTTTCCTTTTTATTACTTCTGGCTTGTGCATGTATTGATCCGCAGTTTTCAAGCTGCAATATATTTTCTATCTACGAATCACTGAAATTGGTTTTTAGATTTAAAAAAATATAGTTTAACCCTTTGGTAAAGTTTGGACTTGTGTCATTTGCAATGAACAACACCGTAAGCAATTAAGCGGTATCGCTTCGGCAGTGCCGACTACAGATATAAGGTGTCCATGAGTGCCGTGATAAGGTGTGGTTGTGTGCATGTGTTACCGTCTAACTAAACCAAACAATAAATAACAACATAATCTTTAAAATAAATCGAAATTAAATAAATCGCATAAGCAAATAAGTCGCAGTCGATGGTTGCCAGTCGGACCGAGCTCGTTCGCTGTTTAGTCTAGCGTTTTTTTCGCAGCAGCCGACGTTGAAGGCCGACCTCATTACTTTTAATAATTTCAACCTCCCGGCCTGGTACAAAAATTATTTGCTAGCTCTAGAGTTAAAAACTGTAAACAAAGAACCAACTTTAGTCAAAAACTTATCTGCATCTGAACAGCTAACAAATGTAGTATTAACGATCAGCTGCTGTAGACAAAATCTGCTGAGCATGAGATTGGTATGTTTCGTGATGGTTCACCGCACAGAGCGCAGGCGCAGAGCGGCAGGCGTTCTTAATTCCTCAAGGATCCAGATTCGAGGTGGCCTTACCGTTTGACCCTCATTGCTGAATCAGGACAAGCTATAGTTTTGCGATTGTCTGGCAACCATCGACGACGATTAATTGGCATTTGACCCTGCGACAATTTAGTCGCGATCTCGACTCATAAGTACTGCAAACCAAGATAAATTCGTGAATCTCGTCATTAATTTCGGCCAGTACTTACGGGCCTAAGTTAACTTATTATTAGTTAAAGCGTCAGGGTTAGCAGCGATATTGCATTTTATTAAAATTAACGATAAAGTCGAACTTACCTTGTGGTTGCTGTGGTGCAGTGTAAGGCGCGAGCAACCGTGTACGTTTCTTCTCATAGCCCTTCTGTGTGATGTCACCTGTAAAATGATACCCAACGTTAAGGCTTTGCAAAAATGCTTAAGACCAGGAAATTCCACGTTTCAAGCACATTTTTTAATTCGATAGATGAATAGTCTAAAACTGTATCAGGTAGGGTCACATTTAATAGCGCAAAAATATGGCGTTTATGTATATTTAAACATTTGAGCTTTGCTAGATCAAATGTTTTAGGTATTTACTATTAAATAACGGTCTTAGAATATTATATTATATTATACAACACACTTAGAGGTATTGTCTGAAGAATGTGATAATTTGTTACACGATAAGATGTACTTTGCTTGATCATATATAATCTTGAAAACAGGCTAAAATAAAAGTCAGGAACGAATTATTTAATAATAAAATTACTAACTTTGCATTTAATTTTTATATGGATTTATTTATCTTAAGTACTAGAGAGAACCTGCTAAATTTTAGTTTTCAACTGAACTCCTATATTTATTTAATTCAAATAAATCTCAAAATTTAAACATTGTCCAGCGGCTGCGCTCACCTCAAAATGCCTCGCCTTAACGAGGTAAGTCTTAAATAAAAAAACCGCAAGTTTATTTTCAGGAATTGCAAGATTTAATTAAATTCGCAATATTTTTACGAATTTCTGGTTTGGTCCGTTTTGGTAATAGGCTAGATGACTGTTTTTTTTTTATTGTCCTATTAAAATGTAGCCCATAAATATATAGCTGATTAATGAAAAGAAAACGAAAATCTGATAAAAAAATAAGCAACTTTTAAGCATTTTAATATCATGCTAGACAGAGAGGCGAAACAGCAAATCATGACGTCACTGCTCTGTAAGCCATATAAATTCTATTCTGTCAAGTAAGGCGTGACGTCATTTTTTGTTTTGTGGGAAAGGGACAGAGTTGTCTCTAACAAAAACTTTAAATGCTCATATATCAGAACATTATTAACCGATTTAAATTATTTTTTCAATAAACATATTATATTTACTTAAATTCTTCATCAAAGCTATTGGTTTCAACGATATAAGCATCGGTCATCTACCCTATTGACTGTCTCATCTACATTGGTTTTTACGTTGAATAACTCGCCATTAGCGTATAATACGGTATTTTGAAAAGCAATACAAAACAACAATATCCCTGTAATAGCGATAAAATCAGGGATAAGTAGACGGATGCAGCCGTCAGAGCCCACGTTTACAACCAGTTATTAAGGCCTCGAAACCGGTACCATTCGAAATTGAAGGATTTTAAAACATCAATTAACACGAATTAATAGTTGATAAATATCCGGCATAAAAGGAAATGGAACGATTGATTACTTGATGTTATTTGGAAAGTGATATAAAACGCAGCCTAATAACGAAATATGCTGTATTTATGTAGTTTTTTTTTGTTGTTTTCGTTTTGCTTTGTTTTGTTTGATGTTGAAGTCGACTACATTGTCGAGGCCTCGGGTCGATAGAAATGTCAACTCTCTGGGGAGTTTAGTCGACATTGGACCTAATTGCAAAACGGATTAACCTTAAAATGAATACCTATTCGCTGAATGACTTATTTCTAAAAAAGCTCGTTCGCCTAATTAAGGATCGACAAGTTGACGGCTCGAACTCATCGGTGGGCGCGGCTAAAAAGCATGCTCTCTTCATCAAACAAACTGTGGGAAAGCGAGAAAGAAAGATAAATGAGCGCGCAAATATTTTTTTGTCAACCTTTGGCTGCAGTAATGTGGTTGAATAAACTCTGAGTTAATTTATTCCAACTTAAGTTATTTGAAATGTTTATGGACTAAACTATGCCGCTTGATAAATTATTTTAGAGTTCTCGTACTCCTTATGTTATTTATTTACGTCCAATGTGGCGTTAAAATTGAGCTAAAATACAAGATGTTTCCTGGCTCATAACTTTCATGTTTATTAACTTTTTACTTTCGTAATAATTTACAATCCTAGATAATGAAGAGATTAATCGATATAATACTTAGTCTTGGACCTACAAAATTACATAGTGGAATAGTAATACTACCGCGTTTCTATGGAGAAGTGACTAACTTGTCTACTCTTAAAGACTTATTTCTAAAAAAGGCATATTTTTCGAATGATTTATTGTCAAAAAAAAAAAAATATTTTAAAAAAACATTAAGTAATTACTAAAAAAAAAACAAATCATGGTTTGTGTCAGCAGACGGCATAACCATTACCAATATTTAGTAACCTTTTAAAAAAGTAACGAAAAGTACTTAACGTTTTCTAAAACTTCTATGGCAAAGGGAGAAAGTGGTCTGTACCCAGAAGCATCAGAAGGCTATGTATTGTGGTCATGATAATTTTCATAGTAATGTAGCAATTTTCCCCTTCGATAATCCCCCCATCGATGTAAATGCTCCTGGCAGTTACCAAGTACAACAATATTGTAAGCTGTCACAGTTGTTCATTACTGTTCTAAGATTACGAGATATTTACCGTGATTATATTGTGACACGAACTCCCGATATTTCGATCGAGCTCGAGACCAAAACATTTTTCGCTACTTCAGGGTTGGCCTCATAATATAAAACGCTTTTTTTTTAAATACAACCTACTTCAACTTCGAATACCTGGATAACATCTTCTATTTTCTAGTAATTTTGATTTTAAAACCAAACTACTGAACCGATTTCGATAAATTAATATGGGACCACCACTGAAGTATTTCCTACCATACAAAAAAAGAATCATTAAACTCAGTTCATAATTGGCGGAGTAATCGTTTAACATACATTTTTAAAAAAACATACAGTCTAATTGAGTACCTCCTTTTTTGAAGTCGGTTGAAAAGTTGTTCATAATGATGACTAAATTAAATACATACCATTCAGTATTGTTGAACCTTTATGTTACACGTTGTATATGTATGTACTGTTTGTTGGACGATTTAACTTTATCTGTGCGAATCGACTGAACCGGTCACCCCAGCCCTATCGACGTTGGATCACTACGGATACTGTTGTACGGAAGATGGCGGATTCTCATATGTTACTCGGTCTTATAAAATTGCAAATAATTGATATTAAAGTGAATCCTGACGAGTTTATAATTCGACGACATTATATCTACAGTTCTTCGAGCGATGTGGCCTGCCCATTGCCACTTCAACTTGCAAACCTTGCGAGCTATGTCGGATTCGGCTGACAACCGATGGGGAAGAAAGGTTCTTGAGTGGCGACCGCGAACCGGAAGACGCAGCGTAGGCGTGGCCTCCACTAGGTGGACCGACGAATTTGTATAAGTCGCGGGCAACCGGTGAATGCAAATGGCAGGTTGTCGTACAGTGTGGCGGTCTAAGGGGGAGGCCTTCGTTCAGCAGGGCCGTCTCCGGGCTGATGATGATGATGATATCTACAGTTCCTGCGACAGCGTCACTCCTAACAGTAAGATAAATGTTCATTTGTATTTTTGTGATATATCTACAATCGATAACCCTGCAAGTAAAAGATCAAGCTATCTATACTTACGAATATACACGATATCGATATAAATAACGTCCCTGGATGAAGCTGCGAATAAATCACGTTTTGATTGTATGAATATTTTATAACTGTGTTGCATTTTTTTATCGTAATGACGTAATGATTATAGCCCCTGTTTATCATTATTATAGTTATCTGTAACGAACAACTGTTAAAATTTTGTTAAAATATTATTTTCCTATAGATCAAACTCAATCACAAATAGCGAGAAACTCAAATTTATAGGTACAGCAATGGCTCCGTCATATGTACATCAAATCACATTCATCACCAATATTTTATCATGGCTTTGTCTTAACTTACAGAAATTAATTTAATCAAGACGAATGTTCAAAAGCAATACAGATAAGTAGATTAGACGCTTATTTTTAAGGTTTCGTGCCAACAATTTTCCCTTTGGTAAAGATTATCGAAAATTTGTTTTGGTTTCTTGTTTACCCTCAGAATCGAGATCAAGATTTTTTTATTGCCATACTGTACAAATTGGATTAACTTTTTTGAGTGAGTTTGTTTACTTAACTGTTAATACCGAGTAGTTTAAAAACTGATAGCCGCTAATAAACGCTAATACCAAAGTCTGCTTTATACAAGCTTTGGTAAAGTTGAATATTAAACCACACTTAAATCGATAAAATGTTTTTGCTAGGATGCATACTTCAGTTTATCGAAGCATCGCATCAGCAAATGAGGAAACGGTTGTATAAGACGTTTCAAAGATAAACTTATGCGATAGCGTGTCTTGGACAGGAAGCTGTTTAGTTAACTAAATTCAAATACCTACAAGCTAATATTTTGTCTTAAAAGTTGCGTTTTTTTATACTATCAAGTGACGAGACCAGCAAGACGTTCGCCAGGTGGTAAGCGTCACGTCTGCCTATAACAGTAGCAGTGCCGGAATTGTGAACTTGCGAATACAATCATAATATATAGAATAACTGGCAAAGGTGTGGTACTTTCCCAGGTGGACTCTTTCTTTTTTATTACTTTATAGGCTTGCGTTTGACTGCCATCTTGTCTGATGTTAAACGAAGACGCAGTCTACGATGGAGCACGCTTACCTAGAAGAAACCGATTCACTCGCTTGAAGATACCCAGATTATAATTATCGGGAAACACCCACTGCAGTAGAGTCCTATATCATTACTAAAATAAGATTACTTGTAATTCGGGTTATAAGGTCAAAAATGATACGATTGTTTAATGTTTATTTAAGGTCTTGTAGCTTTACGTTTGCTTAACATCTAGCCATGGAGCCATGGACTTATGGAGTCCTCGTGTACGCGATTCCATATTTATAAACGCTCAGCGAAGGAGCTGGAACTCTCTTACGGAGTCTATGGTTTATTCCCAGACAACTACAGTTTAATTTGGAGTAAGTTTGCTCCAAATTAAACTCCAATTTGGGTGCCATCGTTACTTAAAAGGCAGATTATGATAAAAGCTGAACTTATTTTGAGTTAAAAAAAAATTGTTTGCAAGGACACGGAACAAAAGCCGCGTCATTGAGTTGTCTTTGTAACTTACTTCAAAAAAGGAGGATGTTCTCAATTCGAGTTGTTGCAAAGACTTCGCTCGCTTGGTCAAAAAGGTGGCTGAGAAGTAATCAACTATTTCAAGACAATATTTTTAAGCTTAGCATTAATATTTTCAACTACATTAAACTACAGGCACTTAGGAACGTAATTTATATCGGACAAAGCCAACATAAATAGTTATCATAGACTTATGAGGTTGCTAGATCCCAGCCTCTCCCTAAGACAGAGCAACGATCGATCGTCATGCAACTGTCGTCCTAATTGAACATTAACCCATTGACACAAAACGGGGCGAGGGAACGGCGCGGGCGCAGCACTCTGCTCGCTCTCAGTTAACACAAACATGCTATTTAACACAAAAAATAAATAAAAAATGAGCGACAGGAAGCTACAAAATAAAAAGCTATAACTTTGGAGCGCTTTTTTCATCGTAACCACATTTTCCCGCCTACGGGATGACATAAGCCTTTCCGGTTAAACAGTAGGTAACTGGTAATCACCCACATCAAATAAAGAAATTGGATACACAAATGCAATCACATAGCCTAGCTTTTTTAGAAGTAAGTATTACTATAGAATGTTTACATGTGAAAAATTGTACATTGTATATGCCTACCATTTATATACATTGCAGGCGACTCTATTCGAGTGAGCTGCAACTGTCGGCGTCATTTTTATTTTATTAATAAAAAATATTATAGTTTAAATAAAATCGGTCATGTGGGGATCGAGAGGGGATCGACACGTGACGCGATGCCATTCAATTCCATCATCAGATAAGCTCGATGGTACTAAGCCATTATACTGTTTTCAGGATGTGACAAGTAACATAAAATCCTTTTCATAGCTAAAAATGTAGATCACCACACAAGCTTGACTCCAAGCTTCTTTGTACGTTATATTGGAAGATAATGACATGACAACGCATTGACGGCATTGTGAAAGAACGGGCACTGCCGTATTCAGCTGCACAATGCACGAAGATAAATGGTATTTCGATAAAGGCGCTCTGCTAGCGAGAATAAAGGCACGGACTTAGGCAGTTAGTCAGATTCCACTGCCGAGGCTACGCACCTATTACTCCTACTTGTACATAATCCCGACCTAATTTAGTCGCTATTATGTACGAGTATGACACTAGCAGACGCTCCACATATACTGACTAGAGGTAAGTTTACGACCGATCTCTCTCCCTTATTTGCATAGTAACCATTTTCAACCGACTTCAAAAGAGGAGGTTCTCAATTCGACTGTAGGGTTTTATTTTCTTGTATGTATTTTACGCGATTACTCCGCCAATTATGAACTGATTTTGAATATTATTTTTTTGTTTGGTAGGTAATACTTCAGATGAGGTCCCATATATAATTTTATCGAAATCGGTTCGTTGGTTTGGTTTTTAAATCGAAATTACTAGAAAATATGAAGATGACATCCAGGTTTTCGAGGTTGAAGTCAGTAGTATTTTTTTTAAAGCGTGTACATGGACGATCCGGTCAGTTTTCTGATGAGACAGTGGCTGCCATTCATGACTGAGCGCCAACGTGGGTCGGGGCATTGTCCGTCTGGTTGTTAATCCAGGGGCCGTACCATGAACGCTTATTCCGAGACCAAATACGCTCAGCTACCGACGCTGCACGACAGTGAATTTTAACGCATCGCAATAAGGTTCGCGGTCGCGCAGTGTCGGCAGCTAAACCTATTCGGTCCCGCAATAAGCGGTTCACGGTACGGCCCCTGTAATAACAACACCGTCAAGCCATGAAAGAAGCCTTCGGTGTATCGACTACTGGCATTAGTGTCAGTGCCTGGAATCTAGTTGAACTTAATTGCATAATAATGCCTGCTAGACAAGAACAGAACCTGTTTATAATCTCTTTTTTTCTAACGTTTAAAGATAGTCAATAATGGACTAACTGATGTGGTCAGGCTTCCGAGCAAGGCAATGATTATGTCAGCGCAGGGAGGAAACATGGCGTACTACAAATGCCTAATAACATATCTATATGAGAACAGATAACTTCAAAAAACCAAAACAAAAAGGGACTATAGAAGTAAGCAGTAAGTACTATGGATGTTGCGGGCCGAAGACTCGGGACGAATATGGAATAAATCATATGGAGATTATAAAGACGAGAAAGCTTTATAGTAATCTAGACAACACTTAAGCTTTATTGACAAAAATTATACTCGCGTAATTCATATTTGCATAAATGTACGCGTACCTTAAGTTTACGCAACCGGTCGGTGACAGCAACGTGCGAAATGGTTAGGAAACAGTTTCAAAATAACGTAACTTTATTGGCGAGAGTGGTCCGTATTCATGTTTACTGACATGAGATGCGTGCCGTTAACTTAAAGGGCAAACATTTCGTAGCTCGGGATTGAGTGTGAAACTATCTCCGTTCGATGCGAAACTGATAAGACCATTTCAAATTGTTTTATCGGCTTTCGTCAATCGAGCGGGCTCTTGATTGACAAAACGACTGAACTTGACGTATCGATTAATTATGCAACAGCTGTAGTTTTATACAGTTTTTGGTCCTTACAAGTAACGCCACGCGTTTACACCGGTCTTATCCTACAGACATTTTTTTTCTGGATAAAGTTTAATCCGTTTTCAACCGACTTCAATAAAGAAGGTTCTCAATTATTTTTTATGTACGTTACGTGATTACTCCGCCAATTATTTTTGTTTGGTAGGTAATAGAGGTGGTCATATAAATTTTATCGAAATCGGTTCAGTAGTTTGGTTTTTAAATCAAAATTACTAGAATGTATGAAGTTCTCATCCAGGTATTCGAAGTTGAAGTCGAATGTAATTTTTCAAAAAAGCGTATTATATATATATATATATGTATATATATTATATTATATACATATATGTATATATATTATATTATATACATATATATATATATATATATGTATATAATACATACGTCGTTTGCGTGAGTCCGGCCCCTCCGCTTTCCTTGCTTCCGCGTACGGAGTCACGGAACTTGTCACTCAAATCTTACCAGCCACTGGTGACAGAATCTGTGTTCCGTACGCGTCGGAGGCTTATAGTGTGTGGTCGGCTGCCTGTACGGGTGAGAATCAACCAGCAAAACCGGAGAGGCAAAGGGGTTGGGACGATATTTTATGTAGCAAAGTCTTCTCGGAACTCCGCGAGGCAAGCTCTGGAGCCACACGTGCTCGTCTGAATGCCGCAGCTGTGCCAGAGTCGGGCGCCTGGTTGCATGCCTATCCTTCTCCTCAATTGGGCACGCTTCTGGACAACGACTCTGTGCGGGTGGCGGTGGCACTCAGACTGGGCTGCCGTGTTTGCGAGCCCCATACTTGCGTTTGCGGCACTTGCGTGGGTTGGAATGGTCACCATGGTCTCAGCTGTGCTCGAAGTGCGGGTCGGCGGCCTCGGCACCATGCTTTGAACGAGATCCTGAGGCGCGCTCTTGTGTCAGCTGAAGTGCCTTCAGTGTTGGAACCCCCGGGATTGTCCCGGGCTGATGGTAAGCGTCCAGACGGGCTTACTTTGGTCCCGTGGCAGAGGGGTCGGTGCATTGTTTGGGATGCCACGTGCGTGTGCACTTTCGCTGCTTGCCACCTCCGGGGATCCCAGCAACGTGCCGGTTCCGCTGCAGAGTTGGGCGCAAAGGGCAAGAGTCGTAAGTATGCCGATTTGGCCCTGGCCTACGACTTTGTCCCCTTTGCTGTGGAAACGGCGGGCCCGTGGTGTGCCGATGCAAGGAAATTGATAGGGGACATCGGGCAGCGTCTGAGAGAGAAAGGCCGGGACCCCCGCGCTGGGTGGTTTTTGACGCAGCAGATTTCTCTGTCCATCCAGCGCGGTAACGCCGCCGCTATAATGGGCACGTTTGGGCAGGGTGCATTACGGGGGGGAATTTTTGACGAATAATGTTTTCGCATTGAGATTTAATTTTAAATATCTACGAGTATCTAGTATTTTATAAGGAGTTTAATAATGTAAATGATATGTTTTAACTGTTTATATTATATTATATATATATATTATTTTTGTTTGGTAGGTAATAGAGGTGGTCATATAAATTTTATCGAAATCGGTTCAGTAGTTTGGTTTTTAAATCAAACTTACTAGAAAGTATGAAGATGTCATCCAGGTATTTGTAGTTGAAGTCGGTTGTATTTTTTTTAAAGCGTATATATATATTTTATATACAGTCAAGAGAAGACGAGCAAGACTTTCACCTGATGGTAAGCGTCACGCCTGCCACTAACAGTAGCAGTGCGAGAATTGTGAACTTGCGAACACAATCCTGCGCCGCACTGCACTGCGCTCGTCACCCTGAGATATTAGATGTTAAATCTCTTCATACCCAGTAATTTCTCTGGTAACCCTTTGCCCTTCAAATCGGAACACAGTAATGCTTGCACACTACTGCTTGGCGGTTGAATAACTGGCTAAGGTGTGGTACTTCCGCCAGGCGGGCTCTGCAGTAGAGTCCTACCACTACAAAACTATTTGTGGATAAAGTTAATCCTTTTAATCTAGAGTATATTATATGAACTACCTAGCCCCATAGCATATTTGTTCAATTCCGTCGAGACCTGATGTCTCAACGGATTCAATGGGGAAAAAAGTAGAGAACTAACAATTCACACACATGGACAGCCATCTAATCCTTTTTCTGGAAATGCAGAAAAACCTCTACAATAATATGCTTTAAAAAAAATACAACCGACTTCAACTACAAATACCTGGATGACATCTTCATACTTTCTAGTAATTTTGATAAAAACCAGCTTACTGAACCGATTTCGATAAAATGTATATGGGACCACCTCTGATTACCTAGCAAACAAAAAAAGGCAAAATCAGTTACATATAAAACATAAATACAAAAAAAAACATTCGGATTGATATCCTTTTTCGAAGTCGGTTGAGAACTGCACGCAGCTTATAATGAAACAACACTTCGTTGAAGCAAACGCTCAGATATAAGGTAACGCATAAACGCGCATTCGTCGGAATTTATTCTAACATCATACTGATCTGTGGCAATTTATAACAGCATAGTAAGTAGAGTGAATTCCAGTGAACGCAGCGTGTGTTCGGCGCGTGCGCAACGGACAAGTCCACGAATGAACGGCGGCATGATAACAACAGCGATACTGTTTACAGACGTGCGGACTTGACCACCGCCGATCAACGAATATATACAGGGTTAGTTATAATCAGTTAGCATAATTTTAAGGCCATATTCTGTACATCAAAACAAACAACTTTTACTATGGGGCCAACACCGAAATCGCAAAAAAAACTGCTGTTCCATACATTTTGCCCAAATTTGATGAAGTTTTTGTATGAAACAGCTGATAATTTTTCGCTATTTCAATGTTGGCCCCATAGTAAAAGTTGTTTGTTTTGATGTAAAGAATATGCCCTTAATCGGATGCTAACTGATTAGAACTAACCCTGTATATTCCCGATAGAGAGAAAATATATTTTTTCTTTTTCTCGCTTGTTTGTCAGACGGTCCGCCGTGGTCATGAGCCAAATAGACTATTTAAACGAATTAGATTAATGGCGTTTTAGTTAATTAGACAGCCTTTTGCACAATGTAGGCTTCCTAACTCGCCGAGTTCCCAAAATATTAAATTTATTTAATTTAGACTTTTTCTCTTTTAAGAGTAGACAAGTTGGTCACTTCTCCATAGAAACGCGGTAGTATTACTACTCCACTATGTAATTTTGTAGGTCCAAGACTAAGTATTATATCGATTAATCTCTTCATTATCTAAGATTGTAAATTATTACGAAAGAAAAAGTTAATAAACATGAAAGTAATGAGCCAGGAAACATCTTGTATTTTAGCTCAATTTTAACGCCACATTGGACGTAAATAAATAACATAAGGAGTACGAAAACTCTAAAATAATTTATCAAGCGGCATAGTTTAGTCCATAAACATTTCCAATAACTTAAGTTGGAATAAATTAACTCAGAGTTTATTCAACCACATTACTGCAGCAAAGGTCGACAAAAAAAAATTGCGCGCTCATTTATCTCTCTTTCTCGCTTTCCCACAGTTTGTTTGATGAAGAGAGCATGCTTTTTAACCGCGCCCACCGATGAGTTCGAGCCGTCAACTTGTCGATCCTTAAATAATGTAAAGTTCCTAAAACGTAGAGTTCATAGAATTCAAGACAATGTAGTTTATATGATCCACAGCGGTAAAAACTGATCACGTTATTGGCTCTTGTCAACGTCTCAAAGAAAACAACGACAGCGAAGGGGGGAAAATAGATTATTATTCATATAAACAAACTACAAATAACTCATTGCGGGAGAATAAGACAACCGCTAGTTCATAACAATCAAGGACGAGTGCTCAGATGACCTACTTTAAGCAACTTCTTCATCGTGTCGATATCTGTCGTTAAAACCCTACGGACTTTCCTAAATTATTGAGTACGAGGGCGGCACTGAAAATTTCGGGAATCAAGGAAGTGACACAACATTACTATTTAAAAATGTATTTATTGCTTTTCGAAGTATTCTCCGCGAAATTTGACACATTTTTCCATACGATGGAACCAATCATTGAAGCAACCATTCCATTCGGAAGTTGGGGTCTCCAAAATGGCCGTTTTGTAGGCGTCCACAGCTTCTTCAGGTGATGAAAATCTCTGTCCACGCAATTTATTCTTTATTTTAGGGAAAGTATAGAAATCATTAGGGCTTAGGTCGGGGCTGTACGGCGGATGGTCCAATAATTCTATGTTTTCTTGCTCTAAAAACTCTTTTGTTCTGTGCGCGGTGTGAGAACTCGCATTGTCGTGATGGAGGATGATGCGGCGGTTGCAGTTCTCTTTACGGAGTTCAGAAACGACCTGTGGCAAACAAATGCTAGCATACCATTCTGCATTAACCGTTCTTTGTCCCTCAAGAGGAATAGTCGTAACATGGCCGGTTTTGGAGACAAACGTGGCCACCATTTTTTTTGCAACACTCCGTGAACGATCAATTTTTGTTGGCTTTAACTCATTTTCGAACACCCAAACTCGTGACTGGTTTTTTGTTTCGGGTTCGTACGCATATATCCAGGATTCGTCATCTGATACGATGTTGTATACAGCATTTGAGGATCCTGCGTGGAATCTTTCGAGAGTTCTGACGCACCAAGTAACGCGAGCCGCTTTTTGCTCTTCACAGAGCGAATGCGGTATCCATCGGGAAAACAACTTTTTTACATCTAATTTTTCATGCAAGATTATTTGTATTTGACTCATGCCAATGTCTAAAGTTGCCTGAATTTCGCGGTATGTCACATGTCGATCTTCCTCAATCAGCTTACGCACAGCATCAACGTTTTCTTGGGTGACTGCAGTTTTTGGACGACCTTGACGGGGATCATCACTGAGCTTGACACGTCCACGTTGAAATTCAGCAAACCAGCGATAAATTGTGGTTTTGGATGGGGCTTTATCACCAAATGCAGAAATCATCCGGTCAACACACTGTTTTTGTGTTAAACCACTTCGAAAGTCATAATAAATCATCGCTCTTGAATTTTCTCGAGTCAATTCCATTTTCTCAACGACTAAACAAGTTTGACAAAACCTTGTGACAAGACCGAGAATATTTTTTTAAATAAATAAATGGTATTCGATTTTTAAAACCAAGGAGTTTTCAATTAAAAAGATTTTAATATGACAGAAACAGTGGAAATATTCCATTCCCGATACTTTTAGTGTAGCCCTCGTATTTGCTAACCTGGCGAACTTCGTACTGCCAATAATAATATTTTTTTCGATATTCTTATATTTATTCTTTCGCGGCGGAGACAAATCCAACAAATCAAAGGACATAATAATCGGTCCAGCCGTTCTTGAGATAAAAATGGTGTAACTAACCAGACTTTGTTTTATATAATAAGACAAGTAACTTATTACAAAAAAAACCGACTTCAAATTAATATGGGACAGCCCTCGCGAGTACATCCTTTCAAAAAGAATTTTCATAATCGATCCACAACTGCCGGAGAAATCGGTGAACATATACAGGGTTAGTTCTAATCAGTTAGCATCCTCTTAAGGACAAATTCTGTACATCAAAACAAACAACTTTTCAAGGTTGGCCTCATAGTTGTTTGTTTTGATGTACAGAATAAGCCCTTAAAAGGATGCTAACTGATTAGAACTAACCCAGTAGAAAAAAAAAACATACATACCATCGAACATAGAACCTCCTCGTTTTTTGAAGTCGGTTAATAAAAAATTGGTAGTATTATCAAATAATGTAAATCAAGCATCATCAATTTGGCAACCCTACTAACCTACTCATTGTTAAAGTTTTATATATGTTTTATTGACATTTAATACACTAGGCAAAGGTAAGTTAATTTTTCTGTTATGATCATCATGACTGTTATCATTTCTCATTTGGATGAAATTTGATATATGCGCTGTCTGAGTGGGTGTAACCCGATAGTGACTGTATGGATGTCTAAGGTCGCGAGTGAATGAATCAGTATCTTCTAGGCAAGCTCCATCGTAGACTGCATCTTTACCTAACCGAAGATCAGGCGAGGTATTCAAACGCAAGAAAATACCACATAAAAAAAGAAAAGTAGCTTATATACCTTGGAATAATAACGAAACGAAACAGTCCAAAATTAGTCCAAACAACCGACTTCAAAAAAGGAGGTTCTCAATTCGACTTATGTTTTTTTATGTATGTTCACCGATTTCTCCGGCAATTGTAGACCGATTTTGAAAATTATTTTTTAATTGAATGGTTATGAACTGATTTTAATGATTCTTTTTTATGTTTGGTAGGTTTAGTAGTATGGTTTTTAAATCAAAATTACTACAAAATATGAAGATGTCATCCAGGTATTCGAAGTTGAAGTCAGTTGTATTTTTTTTTAAAGCGTATTATGACATGACGTGTTAGATTCTATTTCAATCTGCAAGTTAAAGGCCGTCACATACGATGAAATGAAGTGTAAGTTTTGTAGTGGTAGGACTCTACTGCAGAGTCCGCCTAGAGAAGTACCACACCTTTGCCAGTTATTCAACCGCCAAGCAGTAGTGTGCAAGCATAACTGTGTTCCGGTTTGAAGGGCATTGTTAGCAGAGAAATTACTGGGTATGAAGAGATGTAACATCTAATATCTCAGGGTGACGAGCGCAGTGCAGTGCGGCGCAGGATTTTGTTCGCAAGTTCACAATTCTGGCACTGCTACAACTGTTAGCGGCAGGCGTGACGCTTACCACCAGGCGATGGTATTGCTCGTCTCGTCACTTGAAAGTATAAAAAAAATGCTATAATATTTATGTTACCTTAGAACATATTTCAATATCGCTACTTATTTGCATTTCACATACATTTTAATGACAGCATAAAATTACGAATATAATATATATATTTCAAAATTGTATGGCGAGCGATATTTTATGTTAATATAGTTTATGTTGATGTCGCTGCTAAGCTCATACGATAGAGAGAGTGGTAGATCATAAGCTTTTTTACGAAATTAGATCATATGTTTTCGCCCCAAAACGATGTTATTCATTTGGTTTCGCCCCAAATTTTACATTTATGTGGTTTTAGAGTATATCACTTCAAAATATTTCGCTTGTAATAAAGGCCCTCGTTACATTTGCGACCTAGCTATTTATATATATATATATATATATATGTGTCATCATCAGCCCGGACTACCCACTACTGGACGTAGTAGGCCTCCCCTTTAGACCGCCACAATGTACGACAACCTGCCATTGAAATCCACTGGTTGCCCGCGACTTTCGCTTTAGCTATACAGTAAGTAAGTACAGTAAGTTTTTTAGTATATTATTCTAACATTATGATCAAAATGAAATAGGAAAAGGTTAATAATATTTTAAGTAAGCAATGAGAAGTGTCTGCTTAAATTACAATTAAAATAATCATGACTGTACTAAAATATTATCAGTTGGAGCACGAGGACGGTTAGTACTCCGTGATTAACCCAGGTGGAATACTTAGGTGTAGCACGGGTCCGTACCCCTATGTAAGTAAATTTTTATGTTTTTAAAGCTTGAACAGGAAGAAAAATTATGACTTCTGGCAGGACTCGAACCTGCATGCGAGCAGTCTCTATGGGTTTCCGTCCCAACTGCTTTGCCAATTAAGCTACAGAAGTCTCTGCCTAAATGCCAAATTTCCCAACCTGTTATAACACAATTATACAATTTTTATTACAAAGCTGACGTGGTTTTGACACATTTTTGTTTTTTTAGTACAGTCGAAGTATTTGATTTAATTAAACGTGATTATTCTCGTATAAATGAAATAAAAATATATATCTACATATAATTATTTATGGGTAGGCGTAGTACTATATTTTTTTCTATGCCGTGGCTAAATCACCATAAGTTTCGAACCGATCGCATCTTTTATCCGGTACAGAGAATATCACAAGTTAGTGACGTCATTGGGGAAGTGTCCCGGGTAAGTCACTAGGTGCAGTTATCGTACGTGCTAATCATCGGTTGGCGTACAGAACGATTACTAGCGCGTGCATTGTTTATCAATAAGACGACGTTACCAATATTTTACACGAAATGCAAGTCAGTAACTTCAATGTTCGATATCAACGTTATCACGCTTATCTGGACAGTAACTCACTGCATATAATTATAGATGTACGGTAAGGCAACGTACAAGCGAGGTCGCTTGAACTCGCTTGTACGTTGACGTAAAAAAAAACATAGCTGACTAGCAATATCGAGAGAAATACAAGTTCATTTAGCATAAGGTAAAATTAAACAGTTCAACCGAATTGGTCGGCATGGACTTTGGTAAAAGGTGTAAAGTTAGGTAATTATGAAAAATGCATTATGACATGGAATTACACACTTTTGTGTCTATATGGATCAAATTGATTATTTAATCGAAATTGTTTTTTTTTTTTTTTTTTTTTTTTTTTTTTTAATTTATTTGCATTCAATTTTTAAGATCTGCATGTATTATATAAGTTACATAATGTTTGCAATAAAATATTGAGTATTGAGTATTTAATGATATACGCTGGTACGGTTTATATGAATTGGATGACGTGTTACAACAATATGAGCACCAGATTAATAAATAGTACGTACTATCGTAGATACGTAAATTCAGTATTGACCTCAGCCTATAAATCCTTAGTATTTATCGAGCATATGGCTAGCTATCTTAGTAAAACGAATGAATTGGAATAACAAAATTACACCGTCAAAACAATTATTACTTTCAAGAAGCATAATTGGGGCCACGGATCGGGCTGGTTAGTCAGTGGAGTCCGTCACGACGGAACAAGTTTGCGGTGATGCGTCACTATAAGCCGCGAGTCTCGAAAGGACTTATGTACCGCCGCTATGCGCAGACGGAGACCACGACAGTACACCAAATAAAGGAAACTTGCCACGAACACTGTCAAATGTATTAGGACTATCGGGATACCTTTAGTCATATAGAGGATTCTAACAATGGACATGAGTAATAAAGCCTACTCACTTTACATGAGATAGCGAGTACGTATATTCCTCGGAAACTAAAAATACGTATAAATATTAAACTAATACAGAAGCGTATAAAGAGTAGGCACAGCAGTACTGTTTATGTCTGAGATAGGAGAAGCTAGTTTGGGGTTTAGTTTAGAGCTCGATGCAACTTCTGTTCATGGGGTGTCCTATTTATTCCTTTGTATGACTTTTTTAATCTGGGGTTTTTCAACTTTTATTGAACTTGCATTGTTTGAGTATTTTGAAGACTATCGATTTAGTAATAAGATGGAGACCTACTGCAGAGTCCGTCTGGGGAAGTGCCACACCTTTGCTAGTTATTCAATCGCCAAGCATTACTGTGCAAGCATTACTGTGTTCCGGTTTGAAGGACAATGTTACCAGAGAAATTACTGGGTATGAAGAGATTTAACATCTAATATCACAGGGCGACGAGCGCAGTGCAGTGCAGCGCAGGATTGTGTTCGCAAGTTCACAATTCTCGCACTGCTACTGTTAGTGGCAGGCGTGACGCTTACCACCAGGCGAACGTTTTGCCCGTGTCGTCACATGATTGTATAAAAAGATAGAGACCATCTTCCGGTAAGGTTTTGCTAGCAACATTTATGACGTTCTTGCGGTATAGTATTTTCGCACTAAACCACTTACGTACTGTACCTAACATTTTCTGATCTAAACTGAAGACAGCTCGTAATATGAGAGCAAGTATCCTTTTCTCACTATTCGGAATGAAAAGAGACGCAGTTAGTATTTAGTCCTGGCTTGGATTGGTTTAGATCACGATTGTGGAGCTAATAAGCAAAAAACAAGTTTTTATCAAAAGTGCTCTTGCCAAGTATCTACTGAGCCCAAATTATACCCGTCTACAGCGACGGTGATAATAGAATGGACGGGCTCAGCGCTTGCAAATTGATCAAAATTAACAAGTCAACACAATCAAGCATACCTAGCTAAAAGTATGCATATTACATTTGCTGAAAAATAGAGACAGCGAATCTTATTACTGCATGACAAAAAGAGAACACATGTACATGTATTAGAAGTTTGTATTGTCGCATCGTACGGCTCGCATGTCGCAAAGACAGAGTATGACTGACGCGAGTGGAGAGCTGGCGCTCAATATATAGTCTTCAAAATCCGTGCGCCTATTTCCCGTCCATTAATTTTATCATTGTCGCTGCCCGTCTACTATTTGCCATTAGATAGCTATTGTCCATTCTCTTAATCATATTTATGGTACTATGATAGACTGTCATCGAAACCACACAGACCTGTGAAATCTCAATTTAATCGGAACAGCGGTAATAGTTAAAAGTTTCACCTTACAAATTACAATGTCGTCGTGAAGTTAAAAAATACTTGTATAAATTAGAAAACGAGCAAGGTTCGTCACTGCATTATGTTCGACGCTCTGTGGTGGATGCACAACTAATCGACTTGTTAAACAGGTTGGGATAGAGATAGCACCTCACAGGATATAGAGTAATCAAGCGTGACAGTAACAGTAAGTATGCCACAAAGAACGTTATTTTTATTATTAAACTTTAGACTTTATTATTTTTGCTTATTAGATCCACTTCCACTTAAACTCTGCTAATTCCGCTTGTATCTTTTTTATGCCATTTTGTCTTCTCAAAGAATTAAGTATTTAGCTATTGATATTTTTTTATCATAGGAGAACAAATTACATGCAAAGCTAATATATTAAATAATAAGACTAAGACTAGAAACTACAACTTGTTCGCAAATAAACTGTAGTTCTAAAATCTGTATCAAATGTGCATCTTCAGAAATGGCGTGCTTCCATCTAACAATAGGCTTGGTTTGCATTGTCTTTGCAGATTACGGGGAACTTTATAATTGATTTGATTGGTTATATTCGTGTTCGTTTACAGCCGGTCCCAATAAGCGATCTGAATCCTTTTTCCGATATTAAATCGAAATTTCAATCTGATTTCACTATAAAACGCATTTTTTTTTAAATACAACCGACTTCAACTTCGAATACCTGGATGACATCTTCATATTTTCTAGTAATTTTGATTTAAAAACCAAACTACTGAACCGATTTCGATAATAATATGGGACCACCTCTGAAGTATTACCAACCAAACAAGACAATAATCATCAAAATCAGTTCTTAATTGGCGGAGTAATCATACATACAAAAACATACAGTCGAATTGAGAATTTCCTTTTTTGAAGTCTGTTGTAAACTTGTCACAGTATTCAAACCGTAGATAGCAGTAAAAAAAATCTTTGGACTTTGACAAATCCATGAGAGAGGTCGATCCGGAGGGAGGCAATAATGTACGAAACAGATAATGTACGGCATGATATTGTACGGCATAATAATGCGCAGCATGATAATTGGTGTACATGTACATCGAATATCATGCTGTGCAATATCATGCCGTACATTATCGGCTCGGCTCAATAATGCACACCCCGATGTTGTACAGACTGATATTTGATGTACAAGTACACGAATTTCTTATTTGTATATCAGTTAGGTTCAGGTTATATATTTTTATGTCCATTTGAGAAATGTACTTGGATTATTGGCTGTACAATATAGGGCCGTACTTTATTGACAAGAGCCGATAATGGACTGCCAGTATTGTACGACATCGATTGTACAGCATGATATTCGATGTACATGTACAGTTGTACACCAATTATCATGCTGTGCATTATTATGCCATACATTATCGTGTAGGCAAATATCATATTGTACATTATAGACACCCGATCGGGAGATCGCATTTTATCTTGGATTGATCCAATCTCACGATCGGATTAAATATTGGGACCCGCCGTTAATGCATATACTTGTTTTACTATGTTCTGCTACTGCGACCTGCGAGCTCTTAGGCAGCGGGGCTATCATGTAACTTTTCGGGATCGCGATTCGGATACGAGTTGTCAAAAATAGACACTTTTCACTGTCACTGCCAAAACTCATTTGACCCTGCAGGGCAGGATGAAACGCTAAAAGACCGCCGGATTTGCTTGACTTAATTAAGGAAATCAATGCATTCGTTCGATAGCGATAGCGATAGAAATCCCACCGTGATACTGTGAACTTGTTACAGTGACATTTATGACAAATCGCGATCCCGAACAGTTACATGATTAGCCTGCTGCAGGCTAATCATGTAACTGTTCGGGATCGCGCAGCTTAGGCTTACTATTATTTTTACCCTTGTATGTGTCCCTCTGAACAAAATCGGCACCATACGGCCACTTGGATGATTTCTCTTTAGACTTACTATTACTACTTACTATCCATAACTAGTTACTTAAATGCAACTAAGACTTAAACTAATTATTTCGCTGTAGCATAATTATTAACATAAATCATGCACACAATAAAATAAATAAGGAGCATTCGCTACAAAGCACATTCGCAACACAAAATAAGCGGAACTAGAAGCTGAAAGGAGAGAAAAGGGTGGAGTGATGGATTATCAGAAAGCTGTGATATAGGATATATAGGTGTACGATGCAAAGTTAACACAATGTGCAAGACACAAGAAGTTACTTTTCGTTTTAGAACGTGGAAAATCTCGTTAGTTCACTTTTATTCACAGATAGATTACGCTTTAAATGAGACGCTTAAACTAACGCAACGAACTAGCTTTAACTAACTTACTAACTGAGGCTTACGCTAACTTTACGCTTTTGACTCTGCTTTGAGGTATTTTCAATCTATTTCATTAGGTTGTAGGTGTTATATATATTTTTATACATACATGTGACGAAACGAGCAAGACGTTCGCCTGGTGGTAAGCGTCACGCTTGCCACTAACAGTACAGTAACAGAATTGTGAACTTGCGAACACTATCCTGCGCCGCACTGCACTGCGCTCGTCGTCCTGAGATATCAGGTGTTAGATCTCTTCATACCCAGTAATTTCTCTGGTAACATTGCCCTTCAAACCAAAACACAGTAATGCTTGCGCACTACTGCTTGGCGGTTGAATAACTGGCAAAGGTATGGTACTTCCCTAGGCGACCTCTGCAGTAGAGTCCTACCACTACAAAGTAAAAAAAATATGTAAATTTATACTGAACGAATAAGGTTGACTTTCACAATGGAAAAGATGCTTGAACATGTCGACTATTTCGTCTGAAGTTTCCGTTCCCATTAACCGCTTAGGTTTAAGATGGACGAGGCCCGACTTGAAGACTAGATCTGAAAAGGCTCGTGTTTATCCAGCTTTTTTATTTATGGAACATCTTTTGAGTAAGAAATGCATACATGTAAAAAAGCATACGTGTAATAAAGGGAAAAGCGAAATGCGAATAACATTGTCTTTTTCTGTTTGTTCGCTGGTAACAACGATTTTTAAAATTTGGCTATCAAGTGGTGTAGCTATAAAAAGGATGGACATGATGAATACTTCTTCGTCGGAACTTCACCTGAAGAATGTATGAAGAATATGACGTGTGTAACAGTTTCCCGCGAGACAACTACGAGTAAGTAAGAGGTTTAATGGGTTAACAAATTGTTGTAGATCACATAACTTGGCGAGCTGATGGTCATAAAACGAACAAAAAAATATATTGAGTAATTTTCCTTCAAATATCAATTATTTTTATATTTAAAATTACTATTATACATACTATAAACGCGTGATACTTTTTAATTTAAAAAAAAATACTTAATTAAGTACAGCGGAGTCAATTTCGAGTTGCGCTCTATATTTTTAATTGATTTCAAAAAAGAAGGAGGTTCTACGTTCGACGGTGTGTATGTTATTTTTTAATTTTATATATATTCACCGATTTCTCCGTCAATAGTGGAACAATTTTGTAAATTATTTTTTAGCTTGAAAGGGTATACTCCCGAGGTGGTTCACATATTAATTTGAAGTCGGTTGTTGTTTTTTTTTTAAAAGTTACGTGTTTTCTTTGTAAACTTTATGTTCGCAGAATCTGAGACTGAAATATTTCAAAAGAAAATGACTAAGCACTGCAGTCAACCTTGAGTGAATTTCTCTGCAAGCCTGACGCAACACCTATATTCAATGTCGATGTCTTAAAACAAAAAAAGGGCCGGCGAACTAAGAATCAGCAAATATATTACCTTCACCCAAACAAATGTTGGTGCCAAAAAATGCCGATTTTATGACTTGCCCAGTTTATAAATGAAAACTTACTTGGATCAAAATGATACTTTTGCTGAGACTTTGTAATGGTATAATAGGATTTCCAAAAATACTATTTAAAAAAATTCGGTAACGAAATTTAGAGATATATTGTTACAAATAATAGAGTTGTGGTGCGCGGTATTCTGGACCTTAACATGGCGCCGTCGTCTCTACACTACACCTTACAAAGGTTGACAGTAGAATCTAACTCAATATATCTCACCTATTGTCCTTTGTTTCAATACTGTTGAAAGGACAATGCCGCGACTGCATAGGTAGGTATGGACATTGATGTCGACGTGCAACGAAGCCAGACGGCGTAACACGCAACTCGTGATAAAATCTTATACACTCTTTTAATCACGCAATGACACAGACATATCCATATTATTCTAACTATGGCAAATTTATGGAAAAGCCAATTTTTCTCCGGTGCATGCTAGGCGTGCACGGCTTGAATAGGCATGTTTTAATTTTTTTTATGTTTGTTGTTTGATGTGTAACAGATGTTTTTTTATTCAGAGAATTTTAGAATTGCAGCATAACATTTTTATTCATATAGGTCGACGTTTATGGCAGATAGGAAAAAAATTGGTACCTAAATACTAAGTACTATTTACTAGTCTTCTAGGAAAAAAAACGAAATGCCGTTAAATTATTTTTTCATGAGTAGCTCTCCAATGTGGAAAGCACGGATGGAAACCCTACTGTCAAGTGGGGTAGGCATAGTTGATAAATCTCACCAACATAATCCCTCAAACAAACCATCACTTGTCTGACTATGAGATGTATCTGACATATTTGGCTTACATCTGACATTTTAATGTGGTTTTTATCCCTTAACCCCAAGGATAAAAACCACATTTAAATGTCAAATATGTACACCTAATATTTCCGATACGTCACTTAGTCAGACAAGTAACGAAACATGGTCACAAACTTAATCTGTTTGTTTACAATAAAACAAACGAAAACATTTTTTTATCCCTTAACCCCAAGGATAAAAACCACATTTAAATGTCAAATATGTACACCTAATATTTCCGATACGTCACTTAGTCAGACAAGTAACGAAACATGGTCACAAACTTAATCTGTTTGTTTACAATAAAACAAACGAAAACATTACAAACTAAACTACGTAAAATAAAACTAAACTATAACTATAAGATACAAGATACCGTTTTATGTACCTATAGGTAGCAAACCTATAAATAGTTCAAACAAACTCTAATTTCGGGCAATGTGCCCAAAATGCTGGCCACCTTGCCCCGCTGAATTGCGTGGCAAATTTTCTGCCCAAAATCTGTTAATTTATGATTTGTTTACATAGCATTAGTGTAGATGTTAATGAATTTTGAGTGATTATCATTGAAATCAGGCTTGTTTGAGTTAGGCTTGGCTTCAACAAACTGTTTTTGTAAATAAATGCAGAATATAATGTATAAGTGATGTACCGTTACCGGCGGTATAATACGAAACGCATTTTGTATTCTTTTTCTATTTCTTAACACATCCATCATACGAAAATCAGAGCTTGTACGGAAGTAGTGAAACGCAGTTGACAGCAACTGTCATGCACCACGCACTCGTCGAATGGGAGCTCTGGATACTAGACCGAAAACCGCCATCTTACCGGCGCGCGCGCAACACCAAGAAAACCTACATTAATAGTGCAAAACGATCGAAATTCAACTTAAGACAATCAAAATAACCGTGGTTAAAGTGAAGGCGTCATCGGAGGACCGGAGCAGTCCCAGGTACGTGATAGTGCATGTGTATTTGCTACCGTCCTCAGCTCTGAACCGATACATATTTCGTTATGGTGCCGAAACCCGGGATGTTTTCACTTTAGATCATATCAATCATCGGATGCGTGTGGTATTTCTGGTCATAAATCGTAATAACCTAGCTCATAGTACGTATATCTACATCGATAGTAATCTAAAATCGTTTCATACTGCGTTCTAAGTTATTGCATCATCCTTCCATTGTACCTACTACCTACGTGTCACATCTTTTACGTTCACAAACATCACCATCGAACAAGTTCTTTCGCATACCAATCGGGAATTATTGCAAGATCTCACTAAGCAATCACTATTTTATCGGTGCTTAGTTCCATCGGCTTGTAATTATTCTAATCCAACATCGAGAACACAAAACAACTTGTTCAATCGTGAATTATTGTAAAATCTATTTAAGTACTTTCTTATATTTGTGCAATCATACAACCAACCACATCGGTGCACAATAATAATTTCGTCGGTTTGCAATAATTCATTCATCACATCAACGATCCAAAGTCCTGATAATAAAATCAAATCACCAATTATCGAATATTATTGTAAGATCAATCTACCTACTAATTATTTTGCAATCACTCAAACAAACTCGGTGCAAAATAATATCTCGGCTTACAATAAATATACATTTCATCAAAATCGTTAATCTTCATATTTTCTTGTATCAACCTATTTTGTTACATCACTTATTACATAAATACATCATAGAACCATACTGGCACGTTTTCATAAAATCGTAAAATCATCTTCGCAACTCATTTTAAATCTGCAAGTTGAAGGTAGTTCGCAGTTCAAGTCAAACACAACGTTTCATTCTGTTTCTGACCAATTCGTTCCGTTTCGTTCTAACGTTCGGTTCTCATCGTTTCATTCTGTCTTCCTCCTTCGTACGGGCTAAGCGCATACTCACTCGATATACTGCCGTAACCAAAGGGCGTAAGTGAGAAGTGCCTATTGTACGTTGTTATCGTAAGCCTTATTTCTGTACGGTTACGGTCGGAATTGGACGAAAGATATACGAAGTTACTTGGAATCGACGGAGCTTATCAGTTCTAACGTCTAACGGTTTATTCTACTATCTTTTATTCGCTCGACTTTCTTGATATTATATTAATTATCTAATTAATCATGTCACTACTAGCTAAAGGGTCGTCCACTCGTCGAGGTGTCTTAACGAAATCTAAATCTAAAGATGAGTTTTCAGCTAAGGATTTACCGGCATTGCGTCGGAAGCGAACTATCGCATACAAACGGATAGCTAAAGCTTTAGAAGTAGGTAACTTATCTGTGAGTGACGCATCGCAGCGCGACTTGTTCTTATCATATTATCAAGAAATCAAACAAATCGTCTCGAACTTCGAAGGCGCGCACTTTGCGATTATTCAACTTGTAACTTGTGAACCCGAATCATCTGATACCGAAGATAATGAAGATGATAAAATGCAACAACAATTCGATGATACGTATTTCCAGGTTTTATCGATTCATCGCTTATTATTCTCGAAATGCGACTCGTCTCAGCCTCGCAGTGGTTTATGCGCGTCAGCATCAAACATAAAGTTGCCTAAAATTGATTTACCCAAATTTTCCGGCATCATTAAGGAATGGCCCAAGTACATCGATATCTTTAACGCCTTAATTCATTATTCAGACAGACTTACGGACACGGAAAAGTTTCACTACTTGGTGTCGTCTCTCACTGATGATCCGTTACTAGTAGTGAAGACTTATCCCATGACTCATGAACATTATCACGATGCATACAATTCGTTGGTTGCGCGCTATCAAAGTACACGTACCTTAGCTTTTACATGCTGGCGGGACATTTTAAATATTGAGTTTAAGATTAATATTCCGCGGGAGTTTCAAAAATCGTTAGATATGTTTGACGAAAACTTAAGTATTCTAAAAACACTTCACTTGCCGATAGAGAGATGGGACTTTGTATTAGTTTATCACATCTTATCGAAACTAGACAAGGATCTGCGTCGCGACTTTGAAGAAAAACACTCGGATGTTGAACTACCAACATATGATTTATTAAAATGTTTCCTACGATCCAAGTGTGAAGCGTTGTTGCGAGACACTCACTTTTCCGAGTCAAGCAAGGCGTCTAACCCTACCCCTGCGTCCGCGCCTAAGTTTGCCCCTGCGCAAACACAGCCGAAGCGTAGTGCCCACTCACTCACACACACTCTCGTAGCGGCAACCGATACGCAACAAACCGGAAGTGACAATAAGATGAGCACGTATGCATATGCAGGCAAGTGCCCGTATTGTAATGAATCACATTCGATATTTTCATGTCAGGCTTTTCTTAAAAAATCTATTGACGAACGTATGGCCGTCGCTACCGCGAAAAACTGGTGCTATAATTGTTTGAAGCCTTCCCACCAGCTCAAGGACTGCAAATCGATATTTTCTTGTAAAATCTGCAAAAGGAAACATCACAGTTTAATTTGTAGACCTCCTAACAATCCTAATTCCGTCGTATCGACTTTAGTGTCGAGGTCTCGCTCGGATGCTACCGTGTTATTGGCGACTGCTATCGTGCAAGTCAAGGATGCTTCAGGCAATATGCAGTCATATCGTGCGATTTTTGACAGCGGCTCGCAGAGCAATTTTATCTGTGAATCCGCCGTGAAGCAACTGAATTTAGACGTGAACATCACTAACGCTAACGTTCGAGGACTGGGAGAAGTGGCGGCTCCTATAATTGGTGACGTCACTTGTTCCATAGGTACAAACAACAGTGTTCTATTTAATCTCAACATGCACGTTATCTCAAAAATATGTGGCGATCAACCTATTGCACATTTAAACACATCGGATTGGTCACATATTAATTCATTACCACTGGGCGATCCTGGCTTTGATATTCCAGGCCCGATCCACCTACTGTTGGCTGCAGATGTCTTCGCTGACTCCCTGCTCGGTCAGCATATCAAGGGAGGTGTCAACCAACCTACCGCGCTTAATTCTCTCTTTGGTTGGCTCCTTTTAGGCAAAACGTGCCTAGACTCGACATCATCGCTTACCCTACTGCACACTTTACCGGACATTGATAATGAGTTAAACTCTTTAGTTCAACGTTTTTGGGAATTAGATTCCTTACCGAATTCATCAGCGCTAACTCCAGACGAATCATTATGCGAAAAAAAATTTATATCAGATCATTATCGCGATCCGTCCGGGCGATATGTGGTTCGTATTCCATTCAAAGATGACTCCGAACCAACGTTTAAGGGCTCTCGCGATGTAGCATTACGTAGATTTCACGCTATCGAACGTAGACTGTCACGTGACCCTAACTTACGCTCACAATACTCGGATTTTATGTCTGACTATAACGAAAGCGGTCATATGTCATCAGTTCCAGCGGAGGAGCTGGAAATGGGCCGGTACTACATACCTCACCACTGCGTTACCCGTCCTGAATCAGCTACAACAAAACTTCGCGTAGTTTTTGACGGTTCGGCAAAGGACTCTCGTTCTGTATCGCTTAATGATGTTCAGCTTATCGGACAAAAATTACAACCTCCTATTTTAGAGATTCTTTTGCGATTTCGAGAACACAACGTAGTTTTCATGGCAGACGTTCGACAAATGTATCGTCAAGTTTTGATTGCTCCCGAAGACCGCGACTATCAGCGCATATTCTGGCGCGCCTCACCAAGTGAGCCTCTCCAAGAATACCGCTTGAATACGGTCACATATGGCCTAGCTTCGTCTCCCTTCCTCGCTTGTCGTGCAATGCGACAGCTTGCTGAGGACGAAGGAGACTCGTATCCACTTGCAAAACAAATCGTTTTATCGGAGATGTACATCGATGACGTTACTTGCGGATTTTCGTCCTTAGATGTCGCTCAAGAAGCAAAGGTACAACTCATTGCTCTTTTCACTCGTGGATGCCTAGAACTGAGAAAGTGGGCTAGTAACAATCCTCACCTACTGACCGACATTCCAATCGATCATTGTTTGACGGGCACCGTTTCTCTCGATAACACTGAAACGCGTACGCTGAAGGTTCTAGGTCTGAAATGGGATCCCACATCGGATGTGTTCCTATTCGAAATCAAACCATCGGACCAACCATGTACTAAACGTGCAATTCTAAGCGAAATTGCTCGAATTTTCGATCCATTGGGGTTTTTGTCCCCGATTTCGATTCTAGCAAAATGCTTAATCCAGACACTCTGGACTCTCGGTTGTACTTGGGATCAGACCCCTCCAAATGAAATCATCCGTACATGGAACACATATCGTGATCAGTTAACATTGCTGACGAAACTAAAAATTCCACGTCAAGTCACGTGCACAGACAGCGTATCATATGAGCTCATCGGCTTCTGTGATAGCTCAGAAGTCGCTTATGGAGCTGTTTTCTATCTTCGCGTCACCGATATGCAAGAAAAGGTACACATTTTCTTTGTATGCTCCAAAGCTCGTGTTGTGCCTCTAAAACGCATCTCGCTGCCTCGACTGGAATTATGCGCCGCTGTACTACTCGCTGATCTATATCAGCTTGTGCGTGACACTTACCTTTCTCGTATCAAACTCGATGCCGTCTATCTCTGGTCTGACTCCACTGTGGTGCTCTCGTGGTTGCGCTCTCACTCCTCTCGTTGGGTCACGTTCGTTGCCAACCGTGTCAGCCACATTCAAGATATAACCCCAATCGAGTGGTGGCATCATTGCGTCTCGGGCGACAATGCCGCAGATATATGTTCGCGTGGCCAAATGCCTAATGAGCTTTTGAACAATACGCTATGGTGGGCGGGGCCACATTGGCTGTCGGATAAGCACGACTCTTGGCCTATCAGTTCAAGCCCCGTCGCTCCCGAACACAAAAAGATAGCAGACACTGAAATGCGCAAATCGGTGGTTCTGGCCACCACTGAAGCTGAGGAAGTCGATATTGCTTCTTTCGACTACCTGCTAAACCGATTCTCGTCTCTGCAAAAACTTGTCAATGTAGTGACTTACATCTTTCGTTTCATAAAAAATTGTCGCAATCCAAATCATGCCAATCGCACCAAATTTCTTAACAACGTTGAACGTCATAACTCGCTACTAAAAATCATTAAACACGTTCAAGCTACTGCATTTGTAACCGAAATCACTGATCTGACATCACAGAAACCGTTATCGAAACCGTTTCGAAAACTAAACCCATTTCTCGACAGTCAAGGTGTCCTCAGGGTAGGCGGGAGACTCTCGCGATCAGGTCTAGAATATGAACAAAAGCATCCCGCCTTCTTACCGTGTGATCACCGGCTTACATCTCTAATTATCGACTTCATCCATCGTAACTACTTACACCCAGGCATCAACACAACACATTTCCTGCTCTTACAGCAGATCTGGATCATCGCTGCTAAGCGCACAATCCGTCGTCAACTCGCTAAATGCATTAAATGCTATCGAACAAACCCTCAACCGTTGCAGCCGTTCATGAGCGACCTTCCGTCATTTCGCGTTAATCAAGTGAAGCCATTTTCAGTGGTTGGCGTAGATTTCGCCGGACCTTTTCGCATCAAACTTGGACTACACAGAGGCGCTAAAATCGATAAAGCATATTTGTGTTTATTCCTCTGCCTTGTCACCAAGTGCTGCCACCTGGAGGTTGTCTCCACGTTATCGACTGACGGTTTTATCGCTTCGCTCCGGCGCTTCGTAGCTCGCCGGGGACGCTGTAACGTTATCCATTCCGATTGCGGAACTAATTTCGTCGGTGCTAAGAACCAGCTCTTGCCTCTAATGCAAGATGCCGCCAGCGCAGAGAAAATCGATTTCAAAATGAACGTCCCTTCGGGACCCCATTTCGGTGGAGTCTGGGAGATACAGGTTCGCGCCGCCAAATCACTTTTACTCCGCGTAGTCGGCGACCAAGTTCTCACTTTCGAAGAGTTGACGACTCTCTTCGCTCAAATCGAAGCCGTTTTAAACTCCAGACCTTTGTGCCCAATCAGTTCCGACCCTAACGACTTGTCAGTTTTAACGCCAGGACATTTCCTCACCTTAGAACCCCTCACAGCTGTCCCCGATGAAGATCTTTCCAATGTAAACCTCCGTCGGCTTAATCGGTGGCAGCTGATACAGGCGTTTCATCAGAATTTTTGGTCCAGATGGAAACACGAATATCTCAACTCCCTAACGCAACGCGCCAAATGGACCAAAGATTCCAAACCGTTATCAATCGGTTCGATGGTGATCATCAAAGATGACAACCGCGCACCACTGCACTGGTCTCTTGCCAGAGTAGTGGACTTGTTGGTCGGCCCTGATGGGATCGCTCGGAGCGCAGTAGTTAAACTCGCCAACAATCACATGATCAAACGACCGTTGGTTAAGTTATGCCCTCTGCCTGTAGAGGATTAACTTAATTCTCATTAAACATTGTATAACTACATAGGATTAGTTATTAGTTTTTATTGTATCATCTAAACGTATCGAATACTTTCGTAACTTTCATCATAATCATAAGTAGCATCTGTATTATATTAAGCGTACCGAATCTTTGGAAACTGTTCTCCAATTTGTTTACATTCTTTTGACCAGAAAATACCATAGGCATTTTGGTGGGCGGTATGTACCGTTACCGGCGGTATAATACGAAACGCATTTTGTATTCTTTTTCTATTTCTTAACACATCCATCATACGAAAATCAGAGCTTGTACGGAAGTAGTGAAACGCAGTTGACAGCAACTGTCATGCACCACGCACTCGTCGAATGGGAGCTCTGGATACTAGACCGAAAACCGCCATCTTACCGGCGCGCGCGCAACACCAAGAAAACCTACATTAATAGTGCAAAACGATCGAAATTCAACTTAAGACAATCAAAATAACCGTGGTTAAAGTGAAGGCGTCATCGGAGGACCGGAGCAGTCCCAGGTACGTGATAGTGCATGTGTATTTGCTACCGTCCTCAGCTCTGAACCGATACAAGTGAGGTTGTATGAAAGCCTCAACCCCCCACAAATCCAACTCACATTTGGCCCGTTTGTCTTTTTCTAAACCGCAAGTCACTGTTTTTGAGGTACATTAAATACATGGAAACAAATTGGTACTAACCACAGTCTACAGTAAATTATATTTAAAAAGCTACCAGGCCGAAGTTTAGAATCTGCATTTATTATGTACGTAGTTAAGATTCATCTTAATCAATAAAGCCAAACTAAAATTGTAACTGGATTTTCTTACAAATACTATTTATTAGCCCACTCATGTTGCTATTGTACCACATGACACACACCCCACATCAACAGCCAGAAGACATCCACTGCTGGACGAAGGGAGGGGTTACCATAATCCCCACGCTTGGCAGGCGGCTTGGTATTGTATCATCTACTTCAAATTGGATCATTAAATTCGTCCCAGGGATGAAAAATTTTACCTTTCAAATGGAGTAGGCATTCTTAGAGCTTGACAGATTAGCTTATTAAGCTTTTATGCATTACAGGGAAAATTGCAAGGTTATCTCTGTCCATTTGATTGGTACTTTTCAAGACAAGGCTAAACCAATGTTATTGCAATTAAGAAAAGATGTAGCGTGCAATTGTGCATCATGTAGGCAGACTATCAGAGAAAATGAACCTTATGTCAGCGACAGTGATAAGATGAATGGATGGGAAATAAGCGCACGGATTTTGAAGACTATGCCTATGTTGAGCGCCGGCTCTCCACTCGTGTCAGTCATGCTCTGTCTTTGCGACATGTGAGTTGTACGATACGACAATACAAACTTCTAATACATGTACATGTGTTCTCCTTTTGTCATGCAGTAATAAGATTCGCTATCTCTATTTTTCGCCAAATGTAACATGCATAGTTTTAGCTATGTATGCTTGATTGTGTTCTTTTTAATTTTGATCGTAAGTAAACAAAATTACATGAATTAGGTAGGTACTATAAAAACTGGCTAGTTTCAAATAATGGAACAAAAATTTGGTCTGTGCTGTCGTTTCTGGTGTTTGTACTTAACTATTTGATTTGTTCAAAACAAAAATGGACCAAAGAGGTCATATCTTGGTACCCCAGAGATGGGAAGAGATCAAGGGGAGGACCACAGAGAAGGTGGGAAGATGACCTACCAAAAGGGTGGCGCAGAATAGCCAGAGATAGAGAGGAGTGGCGTCTTTTAGAGGAGGCCTATGTCCAGGGAGGACAACCTGATGGGGAAACTAGTGCTGGTGTTATAGTTTAGTAATAAAACAAATATTAAAAGATGTATTAAATAGGAACTAGTACCTAATACCGTAATAGTTGTAATATGTAATGTCAGAGAATAAAGGCTATTTTTATATTATATTATTTTATATTATAGGCTATTATTTTTTATTTATTTATATTTATTTGATTTGTTAGAAATGTAAAGAATGATCCACAGTTGATTGTGCGTTGTTTATTTATTTTTTTGAATATTTTATAAAATAAAGTTATCTCGTCACGTAAAATTTAAAAAAAACGCGTATTTTAAAGTTGTAGGAGTCCCGGATATCTTTGAATGATGAATTATTATGAGTGCTAAACAAGGTGCATTGCTCGGCACGCAATGTGACAATGGGCCGAGTGGAGCGTGACCATAGCGCCGATACATCGTCTCCACATACCAGAAACTAGTCGTATCCTATCTTTTACTCTCTCAACTCGATCAAATGCCTTTTATGTATTGAAATCATCAGCTGTACTTGTTACGTGAGCGCTCGAATAACTTATTCATCACAACGCTAACATAAAGAATACAGGTCTAAGAACTTACTGAACATACTACAAAGCTATTATACAATTTAATAATTGTCAACAAATTATCAATTTATCGATTGAAGAGCGAATAAAAGCAAAGCATTACACACTTACCTTCTGACAACTCCAAGTCCAGTTCAGCTAGTTTATCTCTCACATCCTCCGGTAGCTTCGAAACATCAACACTTAAGTCAGCCATTGTGAAAAAAACACTTTTCTCTCACAAAATAAATAAAGTTTTTTAGCGACAACAATTCAAGAAACCATTACGACACATGGCCATTTTGAATTGGAAGGTATCCTGCAAGATTCCCGCACAGAACTATACTGAACCGACTGAATCTGCGGCAGTGAATAGTGATACCAACGTTTTACAATAATTTACCCGAAAACTCGAAATACATTATCCCGTACCTGACTCCTCTTTTTTACAGCAGAGTTTTTAATTATTAGGATCTGCAAAGCCTTTAGCTATTCACTTGTTTTATTTAACGCAGTTGACAGAATGCGGAAGAAATAAACGATCTGACGAATGTGAAATCAGGCGGATGTGTCCTAAATCGGTAATTATTACACGATGATATTTACCGGTGCTGGTACATGTGCGTAGCATCCAGAATTTGAGATTGGTTTGCCTACAAAAACAGTTAAACTTATGCTAGAAATGTAAGGCCAGGGGCCGTACCGTGAACTGCTTATAGCGGGACCGAATAGGTTCAGCTGTCGACACTGCGCGACCGCGAACCTTATTGCGAGGCGATAAAATTCACAGTCGCGCAGCGTAGGCAGTTGAGCGTATTCGGTCCCGCTATAAGCAGTTCACGGTACGGGCCCAGGCCATATCAAATGTAAACAGAACTAATGGGCAATTTTGAATTTGTATTGGCTTTGTTCTATGACTAGAATGCGTCTCACTTTTTTTTCTTATGGTACACTAATAAATATAGAATGATAAGAAGCTTGCAGCAGAAAAATAAATAAAATTATAGCGAATACGAATTTGATATCAATAACAAAGAAAAAGGCCAGATGGAGTTAGATTTTACAAGATTGCTGTAAAGAGGTAGGATGAAACATAAGCTACTTTAATCCATCAGTTGCAATCCAACAAATGCATAGACGGTCCTGGTGCTGTCACATAATATTGTTTTTAGTCATGAACAAAATTTCTTTAAATTCCAATACTGCATCAGCCATTAACATCTCACTGGTGGGCATACTCTCACTCTCAAAGAGCATTAAACTTAATGTCTCTGGCCTGCGCGTTGGTAGGTCCTTAATTAGTTAATTCAAATAAATCACCATTGAATTCACTCTGCGGACTCATTCTACGAACTTGTCGCTTCAGGCCCAGGATCAAATCCTCTCATAGCGTCACAATTCCTATTTTACTTTTTATTACGCCTTCTCCTAAGGGGCTACCACTACTTTCACTCTTTTCAACTTGCAAGTTGTCTGAAATGTCTGTACAAACCGCGAAGAACATGTTTGTGTAATGAGTAATTCCCCAAAGACCAATAAACATTGCAACAGGTCGATAAAGACATCAATGCCGTATCATTACACATTCTACCACTTCATGAAAGAAGAAGAGTAGCAGATATATCTTACCTCCCGAATATAGCAAATGTTACGATTGACTGTCCGGAGTTACTTGGGCAGTTGGGACTGCGCACACCCACCGCTTCGCTTAGAAGGCCAAATCTTCTTAATGTTCCATTTGTGCGATGTAATTATAGGCAAAACAGTTATATTATATGGGCATGCAGGTGTTATAACACTCTTGCTAAAGAAGTTGATGTAGATCTATTCAATACTTCTGCATTCAAATTGAAACAGCTTCTAAGCTCAAACTATTATCTTGTAAACGTGTTCCAATCTGTCCTCTATTCTCTATTTATTTATTTTTTCCGATATATATTTAGCAAACTTAACTTCCTATTCTCTATTTAGTGTTTTTATAGTATAATTATATGCGAGTCCGTCTTTTTACACCCTTTTTGTATTCTTCTTCTTATCTGTGAAAACTTTTAATTGGCCTTCTATTCTTAATAACTCTATCTAACTGTGTACCTACATAGCTCTAAGTTTTCATATGAAAATAAAATAAAATATAACGCATATTTTATTGACAATTGATGATGAGATGATAAGATGAGAGTACTAGAGAATATGATAAATAATAATATCGTTTTAATTTTGTTCCACAGTAATAGAACCTTTATATTTCTGCTCAGTATGTTGGTCTATCTATTTTTGTCTATGAATAAGCACATCAATCTGTATGTGTTTGTCAAGTCGTATCTTTTAGGGATTGTATGAATAATAGTGCTATTGTTTTACTAGATCTAATCTTTCCCGATGCCCAAATCAGGTGTCAAGTTTTATTCTAGCCCCGTTAGGAATTCTCGTCCAACAAGTAACCACAACAGCATCGGAACTTCCCCCGATTTTAGTAAACCGATACAAGTTGGCAACCCTGACAACCATGTTTCAATACGTGCACCATAGAGGTCGTAGCAAGCGAAAACCAGTACGTTCTCTTGTTATTAGATAAAGAAACAATAAAAAAAAACTTAATAATAATGATTGGTTGAAAAAATAAATTTTACATCTTGCTATTGGATTAAATATAATTAGTTTTTGATTTGCTTGTGAAATAAAACTCATAGATAAAAAAAAGTCTATGACTTTTAGTTTACAGTTCTTCTTTCCTCCTAGGATGATTATGGCGTTGCACTTTGGGCATTCGCCAGTGTGAAGTATTTATCTTTTCGATGAATTTTAACTCATATGAATCTTAGTCACAGTTAATCACAGTCAAGTCTAGTCATGCCCTTGTAAAGTCATGGCAACTTTTCTACAAACTTCTTCGGATTTTTGGATATATAATTACAATGTCACCTGAGTTCCAAGTAGAATATCTCCTCTGCATATCTCCTAGCAGGCTTCGAACACCTAACCTTTTTTGTAACACACACTTATACAGGTGATGGGTATAGCCAGGTGCAAAGCTTTAAGGCAACGATAGTATAGACCATTTAGACCCTTTTGAGCCATGGCTGATTGACCTGGGTATGTCCTTAAACTGCAACCAGACCCACCGGAGGACGGGCAGCAGCGTCCTCTTGGTTAACGGTGGTGACCATTCTGCGATCCCCAAGCCGCCTGCCAAGCGTGGGGATTATGGCAACACCTCTCTATTAAGAGGAAGGCCTTCGTCCAGCAGTGGACGTTTTATGGCTGACGACGAGCCATGGCTGTCTAAGACGAAGTGTGACTATTTATTTTAAATCATTTATTTGTGGTTTTGGCGAAAATCCCCGAAAATTGACCGTTAATTACTAATGATGCCTAGTTTGAGTAATAAGTAAATTATTTTTAATTTTATTTAATTAAAAGTAATGTACGATGTAATTTAATATGTGTAAGTATTCTAACAAAATATGCAATAAGCATGTGTGTCATCAGATATATTTTTTACAGTCAATTGAAATAAACAATAATTTAAAAAAATGTAAGAAAAGTGTTTACTGGCAGCTTTTAAAAAAATTACAAAAAATGCTGTTTGTGTTTTAACCTTTTTTAAAACATGCTTGGTTATTGTTCTTTCTTTTGAGGTATCACTTACGCGAATATCTCTAAAATTACTGAAATTAAGACCTAGAAACCAAATTGAGAGTAAATTTAAAATTTTAGGCAGACTGATTAAAACAACATTTCAATTGAAATTATTTATTTTTCGTGTTCAAAATGACTACCACGATTTCTAACACAAGCACGGGCCCTTCTTCTCACTTCTGTTGTAGTTGTTTTCATCATAATCTCCAGCACCAGATTCCACAAAAAAATTGTTAAAAAATATGTCACACTTCGTCTTAGACAACCATGCCTCAAAAGGGTCTAAATGGTCTATACTATCGTCGGCTTAAAGCTTTGCACCTGACTACCCATCACCCTGTATAGTAGTGAGTATAAACGCTGCACTGCATTGTTTACATCATATTCTTTAAGTATACATTCCCAATCAGCATTATTTAACTGATTGTACAGTGCAAAAAAAACAGCTTTAATGAAGTTCCAGTCAGTGTGCTCATAAATATTGCTAGAATCCACCGTGATGTTTCTGTATATTCTTTCTATGTAGCCTATATAGCTTATATACAAAGGTCTATATACATGTCAATATGACAATACGTCTAGCTGGGCGTTCCACAAAACTTTCATCAGCGATACATACATTCACCTTAGTCAAGATTTTGCTAATAAGAACAACGTCTAATTTACTACCCTAACCTTATCATTAAAAGTATCGTTACGTTCTACAATATCACAATAGTTTATAACATAGCCCATATAGGCAATGATATTATATGTATTTATCTCTATGCATATAGGTAGTTATTGATATATACATTAGCACTATTGAGATTTCAATCACCAAGAATGACAATTGTTTCGTTATGTAGTACAGGTTGAGGTGTTTTCTTCAACTTTACTAAACTAATTCAAATAATTCTGATCACTAGTTCTAGGATGCAAGTATACGACACATATGTACAGTGACTGACCATAATATAATAAACATGCCCACAAATCTTCACCATCATCCATCCTAAGTCACGACGACGACGTAATTCGAAGCCGGGTCTCGCAGCAAGGAGCACTCCACCACATCTTCTAGTAGTTCTATCGCATTTAAGGAAATACCAACCATAGGGAGACACTTCTGCATCAGTTATGGAAGAATCAAGAAATGTGTAGTATTCTGACCGTCATGACAGGTCTAGGCATATGAGGTCACTGTCGCTATGGCAACCAATATTAACAAGATATATTATATTGTAGCATAAGCATTATACCACAGTTCTTAATGTTGAATAAAACCATATAATTCATGATTTTGTCTTTAATTTGTATCAAAATGTTTGTTATCGCTATTATATCTAGCAGTAGTGATGTAGTAAATAGTTGCCAGTATTTTAATTTAATCTTTAGTCCTCTAACATTTTGAAAGTTTATATTTAACTTAGCTTTAGAAGTGTTATTTTGAATACGACATTCTTCCGACGACTTCGTCACCCTGCGTTGTGAGGTCTTGGCCGAGAGTATTGGGGTGGCGAGATTGTCTGGTGCTCCCGATGTCTCTGCGAAACCATTATCTAATTTCTGTTCCAGATGGCCAGGACTCAGGAGCCATACAGATATTGAATACACTCTCATGTACAGTCACGACAAATGACGAATAATGCTCATGTTTGAGTTTAAGTTTTAAGACTTCAAGCACGGTGCAGTTTGTTACTTGAATGTGAGCAGCTATTCGTCCGCAGGAGTATCACGCCGGAAGAAACAAGCATGTATTTTTCTATTGCGCTCAACTGCTTGTAATAGGTCGTGCGGTTGTGTGATTCCCTTAATTACATTTTGGCTGTTGTGATTTCTCCTAGGACGCTGGACGGTTTGTAATTGTTCATGTTGCTGTCCGTTTCCTATTGTTACTTGGGTATGCAAAGGTTTTGGTTTACGTTTTTGCACTATTCAATATAATGGGTTTAGAATATGAATGATAACTGAAGTTAAGTGACGATGTGGTAGACAATGGTGAGCACTCCTAGCTTGGCAAGTAATTAGTGACATTCAGAAAAATGAATTTGTTTTGCGATTAGATATTCATTAAAAGGCAGTGATTTTATATTTATTTAAATATTGTAATATGTGAGCGAGATAGCGGCCCGCAGCATTCTTCATTCTGTTGGTGAGCACTGGAGGAAGTGCCTCAATACGTAAACTTTCAGTTTGTTTTTATTTTCATGTTTTTGGCCATAAACAAGATGATAAATATTACGACTGGCAATACTAAAATGGACATTCATCCGCTAGGTGTCGCTAAGCAAATTCATTCTTCTTCCGTCATTCTCAATTCCTGCCTAGTTTTTTCTTTTTACTTTACATGTAGGTACTTTTAGTTAGCTGTAAAAATTTATTCTCGTAATGGCTGCCACGCTAAATGTGTAGCTTATTGGTTATGTCATGTACATAGAATCGGTATCCGTATGTGGTGTGGTTCGAGATCAACAAGTGCACAGGACAATGATCGCATGAAAGAAAGCTGTTTAGTATCAGCCTCCCTGGAACGTTTCCTCTTTCATGTTTCCTTTTTTGGCGATTAAGTTATGGACTCGGCGTTTGTATACTGAATGTAATAAAAACATAATCTATGCTGGGTGAAAAGTGCGGGGAAGATCCATATTAGTGCCAAGTGGTCAGTCGAGAGTGAAAATGACGGATAACAGGTCATCCTCGGCGCTGTTCAAGCGGGCCGAACAGTTGAAGAGATGGGAGGAGTCGGATACAAACAAGCAGAGTACATCGCCGAAACGCGCGTCCCGTATCCAGTTCTCATCAGGGATCGTGTTTCTGGCTGCTTGTACCGCTGGGGACAAGGACGAGGTGCAGCGGTTGTTGAAGATGGGAGCCGACATCAATACCGCTAACGTCGACGGACTGACTGCTCTGCATCAGGTCAGTAACACCACACATACCTACTCTCCCCATTATACAATGTTGCAATATGTCACAACATTGTACTGTTAATAGCACAGTAAGAACAGAACATAATCTATGTATTTTGTAGTAAAACTCTTTTTAGATAAGCTTGCTCCATCCTAGACTGCATCGCTGCTTAACATCATGCAGGATGTGGTTGAATGCAGACCTATTATGAATAAAAATTGGCACCTGCGAAATATAGAACCTTGCTGTAATTGACTGTTGGAACAATCATAGCATACAACTAAGATTTTATCTGTCAACATTTAGCGATGTGTAAAAAAATATTTTAATCAGTCATGTTATTGGATTCCATACTACGAGCTGGACAACATGCTCACATTACATTGTGAATAACACCTGTGTAACCACGGATGGGCTAAATATGACAGTACTCTTAGGCAAGCACCTAATTTTCAGAACAGTAGGTAAAAACCAAGCACAGGGTTCTATTTGCAAGCCTTGCTTCTTGGATCTTATAGGTATTTGTATGAGAACTTGGCCTAGGGTTAATGTGCTACCGAGCCGGACTAAATTAATCAAAAATCCTAACTGCATTTTCGATACTAAACAGTGTCTGTCCAATCTTTAGTTTTGTAAATCTAAAATGTCATGTTGATCCATGTTTTTGTAGTAGGTAGGAATGGAAAACATCAAGATTTCTTTAACATAGGCAATTTTTTCCCTATTGGGGCTAAATATTATGTTTGGTAGCTGGATACAGAGATATAAGAGTGTTATTTTGATAATCTTATATTTGATGATTGGTCTATTTAGAACAGTAAACCTTTTAGTGATGTGGGACCATTTAATAATTTTTTTCGTCTTTCCAAGGGCCACTTACTGCTTGGAGGTACATTATTATAATCAAAGATTGTTCTATCTATAAATAAATCATGCAAACAACTTTACTGTTCAAAGTGATGAAGGCTCCGTCCACTACTTCACTCAGTCCTATTTATATTTTACCGCTGGCTTTGCGGACCACATTGGCTGCTTCCAGCGACCACCAGTGGTCCGTGGGCCACCGGTTAACAATCACTTGTTTAGAACATAGTGATTAGAAACATTATTTTCTTCAAGAAAGTGTCCCTATTGTTTATAATGTCAAAGTTTTTTAAGAATACCTAAGTTGTTGAGTTAGCGGTCTTATGCAAACCTATAATCATTTAAATAATACAAACATAAATGTTTTTACCATTGACAAGCTATTTTTAGCTTAGATGGTTTGAGTATTGTCATCAAAATTGTATGTTTAGTTTGGCCCTGCAGGATCAGATTCCTTGCTTTTTATTTATGTTTGCAGCAATTTGTGGCATTGGCATAGAGTTTGCTATTAATTATTATTATCTGATTATCAGTAGACTCGTGTTGTAGCTTTGCTTGTAACTATTTAATTCATTCTATACCTACAAGTTTAGTTTTCATGGGAAGTAGCTTTAAAAAAGTGTAATCAGCCTATTTAATAGTCTGTTTAGTAGTAGTTAGTATTTAATAACTGGACTTGGGCCTACCCTCAAAGGGCGATAGGGTAGGGAAGAATAATCTGCTGTCAAATTTTAAGGTTAAAGAGGCATAGGCATAATTTTAAGGTTAAGGTTGTAGCAATTTTGAACATTTTTGAAATGTGGGAATAATCCAAAATGCCCGATATTAACCCAAAAAATATTTTATGAAAATTGATCATATATTTTAGATTTTTGTATTTTAGAAAATGCGATCTTGAATGTTTGGCTCGATAGACAAAAATTCAAAGTAGACACTAAATCAGCATTTCGATTAGATATAACTAAGAAAATACATTATGAAACCACATAAAATTTATAGTAATAGATAGAATATAGTATTATTTTGTATTTCTTTGTTATATTTTTCAAAACAAAGAATAAACTACTAAATTTAGCATTTCAAGCGCTTGCGCCTGCTCCTCTCTCGCTCGCGTCTACCATTTAGGGCCTATCGTTTACTCGCTTGGACGTACCTCGCTACAACCGAGCCTTAAGAATAGAAAAGTATTTTTTTTCAGCTGGTGCTATCATCATATTTAACTTCTCTTAAAATAGTACAGTCATCTTAGGCGAAAAAACGTTATAATTTGGAATGAACAGAAAGCTGTAACCTCATAATTATAGTTATATTATATATCTTTGCATTCACATATGTTTTGTACATAACAAACATTGTCACAAGATTTTGATGGTCAAAAGTCACTTAAAACACTTTTTTTTATAACCTTCTGTGCTTTTTTTTTTACGGTCAAGTGACTATACGAGCAAGACTTTCGCCTGGTGATAAGCGTCACACCTGCCCCTAACAGTAGCAGTGCCAGAATTGTGAACTTGCGAACACAATCCTGCGCTGCACTGCACCCACCCACAACCACCCTACCACCAACCAACTCTTCATACCCAGTAATTTCTCTGGTAACATTGCCCTTCAAACCGGCACACTATTGCCTGCACGCTACTGCTTGGCGGTTGAATAACTGCCAAAGGTGTGGTACTTCCCCAGGCGGACTCTGCAGTAGAGTCCTACCTCTACAGAATGTATAACCTTGCTTGTATATAATCATGACAGTAATGTTAAAAAAACTCAATATTCTTTACAAATTTGGTTCAAGCCAATATTTCACACAAACAACCATTCACAAGACATATATCATGAAGAATGGGAAGCACTAAGATGTGTACAAAATAACCCTATGTTAACTGTATCCAATAAATAGTTGGTTTTAAGACTGCTCGCCTTAAAAATATGACAAACTCTATGAAGTAGAGTTTGATCACATGCTGGCTTATATAATTGAGTATCACAGAATTTCAACACAGATTAACTCATACCACAAGCTTGATTTTCAGCAGAGGAAATCTGTATAGATAGGTCTAGGTAAACCGTATTGGGCATAGAGAAAGTAAAACTGCGTTGATGGGTTTTAACGTTTAAAAAGTTGAATGTCATCTAATAATGCTTTAATAATGGTTTTAAATATCTAAGTATTGTCTAAGATGGCATATATTGCAACTTGAAGAGCAAACATAACCAATCCTTGTAGGACGATTCCCATTGGGGTGTCACCTAATAAACTCAAGCCAATAAATCTGATTATGACTGGTACTAGTCGATGGCAGATAAAAGAAGCAAAAAAAAAAAAAAAGTATTGTCTTTTTTGTGTTGTGTATTTATGTGATGTGATGTTGGTCTTATGCATGTAATTGATGTTGCCATTACTGAAAATGTAATTTGTATATATATTATGCATATCATATTCGCCTACCAGGCCCAATGAAAGACCAGCGCCTGTTGTTCACAAGTTCGCATCCGGCATTATGCTAAGTTGGCCGGATTATGGCACGGGGTAAAACAAGGCTAAGGTGAATGCTAAGCCGAGTAGCCTAGTTGGAAAATTGCTCGACTTGAAAACCCAGGCCGCGTACTAATGATCTCTTTGAAGCTTATGTACTGATTTTTATAGCTCTGTCCTTTTGGTGAGGCAAAACATCGTAAAGGAACCTGGATATATCCAGAGAATACATTTAAAATTATATGTGAGCCCACCAACCCATGAACTGGGCCAGCATGGTGGATATAGCCCAATCACCCTTTCTGGGCAGGTATCCAGCAGTGACAATAAAAATGCTGAAATTAAGCTTTAGTTTTTTATAATACACATGCCAATAATTCTGCTTTATACAATATATATAATAATGCAGCTGTCTTAGAGTAATAACACCTAGAGTGATAGTATCATTCAAAATTCATTCATTCATTCATTCATTCATTCATTGTGCATAAATTTTACTTTACTTTCTTTGACATGCACACAAGCTTTCCAAACATGTTGTTGTTTTAGCCTTGTGTTGGGAATTGAAACAGAAGGGAGTAAAGAAAGCATTGTCATTGTGCGAAAAACAGGTTGAGTACTGTACTAAGCCTTTTAAGGCTTACTTTAAATTGCTTCACTTAGCTTCGGCTGACTCGGGTTCTAAGCTTGTTATTTCTATGGTAGCTGTAATACTCTGTTCCATTTGATACTTTTATACATAATAAGTATCACTTAAGAATTACTTCAGACCTATTTGCTTTGTATCAACGTCCCTAACGGTACATTTTAAACACCAACCAAAAAGATGGGTAGGTATTATAAGTTTGGTGTGTGTATCTATCTGTGCCACCATAGCTCCCAAACAACTAAACCGATTTTGATTATAATTTTTTTTATTGATGGGTGACATACTCGATAAGTTTTGTGTTCTTAGCTAAACGGCTGAACAGATTTTGGTGTAGTTTTTTGATTTTGCTAGTTCAAAGAAATATGACAGGGTTTTACGATTTAAAATGCTAATTTTATATTATGATCAATCATAATTCTGTTTTTTTATTGTTTTTTTTTTTCGATTTTTATCATAAGGCCTAAAGCATCGTAAATTCGTAACTTAGTAGGTGCAAACGTTAAATCAGTGTTATCTTGTCTACGCACTTGACAGTTATTTTTACTTATTTATTTAACATCCGTAGCATTAAATAGACTTCCGCGAATCGTAGTTTCGACTAGAATGTGGCGCGAAGTCACGTGTGCGAGTTTAGCACTCGGAATAACTTTCGATTGTTTCTGCCTTCCGACGAACATCACTCAGACGGATTTAGATCCTGACACTGTCCGTATACCCGTTCTGAGTACATTGCCGGTTTAGTTCGTCTCTTAATAGTACATTCTTCGTTAAAACCGGCATAGAGATCGAAAAGCGCTTTCCGAATAACAGTTTCGAACTGACAAGTGAATTTATGTTACGGCCGGCGTGTCAACGAAATTATGTCTGCTGATCGCTTGATATGTGGCATACTTCTCGAAATATACATACTCATTTATCTTTAAATTACCCTGAACTTGAGAAATACTGAAGAGATTTAAAATATATATATATTTTAAATCTTTGCACCTATACTCGTGTTCATAATCAAACGGACTAAACTGACAGATTGAAATGTCACTTTTCAAAATAATGTTGCCTGCTAAAAAACCGTAGTGATGGATATTGTTAAGTTTATATCGTTCAAAATAATTATTGTATAATTATTAAGTGCCCTTGAACATTTAAAGTGCTGCCAGTGGAAGTGCAGGTAGAAAAGGGAAAACATATTGTGTTAAAAAGTTGTTCTGTAAATTGCTACACGGAAATGCAACATTATTTTCATGATTTATTACCTTTATATTTATTTATATTTTAATGGAAAGATTGAAATCGCACAAAAGTAAGGAATTTTACCTTTTACTAAGACTCATATAAATATATCGAAGTAGTTCATAAGTATGAAATTATTAAGTTTGTTAGCATAACTTCATAAGTTAATAAAAAGATTAAGTTTCTTAACATATGTTAATGTTAATGAACTTAATATTTTTATCCCAACACTATTAAAATTTTGCCAAAAAGTAGCAACACTTGAAATGTCAGCTTAGTCCATTTAATTAAGAATCCGAGTATAGGTGATATCACCTGGGTTATTTTATTATTGGCTTCGCTGTTCCTGGATAAAAATAATTTAAATTCAAATTGTTCGCTCTAAACATGACTTGGACTCGACTATGACTGATAATGTGTAAATTCACCTTTCAAATCTCTGGGTGCCCAAGATACAGGCTTGCCTAGTTTGGGGCCCACCGCGATATCACCACAGTGTCGGTTGACTGTACTTACAATACAAGACTGTACTTTCTAAATGTTCCCGAAATAAATCATTTATTATTCATATATTTATTTGTTTTCTTAATTTTTTTGTTTATTTCAATACAAATATATAAATTATAAATATTATAAACACTTAAAAACTAGGGTGCCGCCAGCAGCGGGCAAGGCTCAAGCTGCCGGTGGTTAGGGCTGCAGAGTGAGGAACCTCCGGACAATGCGCGCCGTGTCAAGTACCACTGCATTTTGTATCAGACCCTTGACCCAACCGAGAGCGAGAGCCTCTTGAGATATTGGTCGAGGCTCTTCGCTATAAGACTGTTTGCCGAAACCACTATCGGGACAATGATCGTCGAGTCAACCTCCCACAAGGCGGCTATTTCGAAGGCCAAGTCAAGGTACTTGCTGAGCTTCTCGGCCTTCACGAGATTCTCGTCAGGTGGGATGGTGACGTGGACAAGCACTGCCCGGTGTTGGGACCGATCGAACACCACGTTATTAGTCCTATTGGCGACAATAGTCCTGGGGCTGGCAGTTATTATTATTATTATGAAATAGTTTATGTAGGTTTATTAGAATCGCCTAACTACTACACTGCTCCTTCAACTCGTTACGGCGCCGGCGTCGCAGATCAACCCGCTGCGAGATTGGAACGATCGGTCAGTTAACTCACAGGATATTATTAACGAACCTTAATAGATGTAATTAACATGACCAGTCCGAGTCTTTACTCTTGACGGTATATGCCAATCTGCTATTCGAAGTGAATAATGAAAGCAATATACTATGATGACGCTTTCCAACCTCTGATCATTATTAGGGATCCGTACTAAATAAGTAAAAAGGATCCTTGTGTGAGATTTCGGTGTTTGTAGATATGTTGATAGTTTGATCTAGATTAATCTTTTCTAAAAGTTTTTGTAAGTAATTTTTACTTTAAAAGAGTTACTGATGTGTGTTTCAAGGTATGAGTATTCGTGTTTCTCATTCATGTATTTATGTCCCCTTATCAACTAAGGTGTGTTGATTCGATATAGAAATTAGGGTTAGTTTGAAGGTTATGTGGCGTCATTATACTGCAATATAACATGGCGAACTTGTAAAATAATAAAGCCGTCAAGCATACGAGTACTTGCGACTCGGATAACGCGGGTTCCGTTCCACCACAAGTACAAAGGAGATCCGCGACAGTATCTAACGAATATTCTATGAAAACAACCGGCTACCTATTGGCTATTACGATTAACGACATATACGTCGTTATAGATCAAAAACAGACGAACTAACATATTTATAGACAAACAGAGACGAATTGCTTAGTCATAGGGTACAGATGAACACCCTTTGGGCAAGGAACCCTAAAAAAGAGTTTCAATTTACGTTCGACAAGATGTTCAAATTTTTTATTTTTTCTATCGTTTATGTACTTCGTTTTGTCTGTGGTTACTATGAATGTGCTAGGGTTACTAGACTAGAAGATTACTTACTACGAGGGCTACACTAAAAGTATCGGGAATGGAATATTTCCACTGTTTCTGTCATATTAAAATCTTTTTAATTGAAAACTCCTTGGTTTTAAAAATCGAATACCATTTATTTATTTAAAAAAATATTCTCGGTCTTGTCACAAGGTTTTGTCAAACTTGTTTAGTCGTTGAGAAAATGGAATTGACTCGAGAAAATTCAAGAGCGATGATTTATTATGACTTTCGAAGTGGTTTAACACAAAAACAGTGTGTTGACCGGATGATTTCTGCATTTGGTGATAAAGCCCCATCCAAAACCACAATTTATCGCTGGTTTGCTGAATTTCAACGTGGACGTGTCAAGCTCAGTGATGATCCCCGTCAAGGTCGTCCAAAAACTGCAGTCACCCAAGAAAACGTTGATGCTGTGCGTAAGCTGATTGAGGAAGATCGACATGTGACATACCGCGAAATTCAGGCAACTTTAGACATTGGCATGAGTCAAATACAAATAATCTTGCATGAAAAATTAGGTGTAAAAAAGTTGTTTTCCCGATGGATACCGCATTCGCTCTGTGAAGAGCAAAAAGCGGCTCGCGTTACTTGGTGCGTCAGAACTCTCGAAAGATTCCACGCAGGATCCTCAAATGCTGTATACAACATCGTATCAGGTGACGAATCCTGGATATACGCGTACGAACCCGAAACAAAAAACCAGTCACGAGTTTGGGTGTTCGAAAATGAGTTAAAGCCAACAAAAATTGTTCGTTCACGGAGTGTTGCAAAAAAAATGGTGGCCACGTTTGTCTCCAAAACCGGCCATGTTACGACTATTCCTCTTGAGGGACAAAGAACGGTTAATGCAGAATGGTATGCTAGCATTTGTTTGCCACAGGTCGTTTCTGAACTCCGTAAAGAGAACTGCAACCGCCGCATCATCCTCCATCACGACAATGCGAGTTCTCACACCGCGCACAGAACAAAAGAGTTTTTAGAGCAAGAAAACATAGAATTATTGGACCATCCGCCGTACAGCCCCGACCTAAGCCCTAATGATTTCTATACTTTCCCTAAAATAAAGAATAAATTGCGTGGACAGAGATTTTCATCACCTGAAGAAGCTGTGGACGCCTACAAAACGGTCATTTTGGAGACCCCAACTTCCGAATGGAATGGTTGCTTCAATGATTGGTTCCATCGTATGGAAAAATGTGTCAAATTTCGCGGAGAATACTTCGAAAAGCAATAAATATATTTTTAAATAGTAATGTTGTGTCACTTCCTTGATTCCCGAAATTTTCAGTGCCGCCCTCGTAGAAGTTACTTATTAATGCCAATCTCAGATAAGAAAAACGACGTTTCAGCCAAAGACTGTACGCGTGTGTGTGTGGCAAAGACTGTATTCTGTTTTGTGTTTCAATTAAATAAATAAAGAGACTATCATTTTATGAACGCAGCACGTGCCACCACAAGGACAAACGAAACAGTTGGGATAAAAGAGTGGCGCGGGCTAATTTTCTCTGTGGCGCCATCTAGTTCAGTTTTTGGGAACTAAAGAACGGAAGCCAACCGAACGGAATAATCATGATAAACGGTTCGGGGTTTAAAGTGGTTACCTGGTTTGGTGGTTCTGCTGCATCATCTCCTACTTCTTCAGAGCAGCCGTCCCGAAAATCTCTATTACCCAATGATGTCCAACCTCGGACAAGGGCAGAATGTAAAGATGGAATAGTTTAAAGTAGTAGCCTTACTAATTTCTTAAGATTTCTGTTACCTATTTTAAATGAGTTGGTTCTCTTGACCACCTCGGAAGTAGAAGTAATAGGGAATATGCATTTATTTAGATTATTGAAAATTTTAAGAGGTGGGTATAAATGGAGAGTTTAACTGAATCTGATGCTTACGTCGAAAAAAATAATTGTAATCGGCTTGTAAAGATCTGAAATATAAGCGTTCAAAGTATATGGGAAGGAGTCATCTGTCCCTTTCTAGCAAAACACGTGCATAGTATAGAATTTGTTTGGAATCGTGTACTTTGATGTCATAAACCTAATATAGTGCCCTCCCTGTCTAACATGAAACTAAAATGTTTATAACTTCGTTATTTGTGCACATATTAAAATTTTACTTTCGATGATTTGTTTTGTTGCCAGTCAGCTTTTTTGTGAGTATATAAAAAAAACACATGCATATTCCCTATTGTGCTATTGAACATAAGACACATAATTCAAACAGTATAAAGAGGATAAACACTTATCAATAACATGAATCATTGAAATGAAATGAAATTGATCTTTATTAGGAACATAAAACAAATGTACATTTATAAACACTGGTAGAACGATTTTACCCGCATAAGTTACATTACTAGTATAATGTTCCAAAACAGTTCTCGTGGGAATCACAGACTAAAACAAACCTTATTGAAGCAAGTATCAGCAATTTTAAGCCAAGTGTAGTAAAAATATCTCTACATTTCGGTGACCAGATTCACTATGTATGCGCGTGTCCTTAAATAGGCTAGATGACTGGTTTTTTTTATTGTCCTATTAAAATGTAGCCCATAAATATAGCTGATTAATGAAAAGAAAATGAAAATCTGATCAAAAATAAGCAACTTAGAAGCATTTTAATATCATGCTAGACAGAGAGCCGAAACAGCAAATCGTGACGTCACTTCTCTGTACGCCATATAAATTCTATTCTGACAAGTAAGACGTGACGTCATTTTTTGTTTTGTGGGAAAGGGACAGAGTTGTCTCTACCAAAAACTTTAAACGGTATATCAGAAAACATAAATAACCGATTTAAATTATGTTTTCAATAAACATACTATATTTACTTAAATTCTTCATCGAAGCTATTGGTTTCAACGATTTAAACATCAGTCATCTACCCTATTCACAATACGCAATCTTTTTTATATGTTTTTGTATATTTTTATAGGTTGACGTTGAAATGTGTGTTATAGCATAGAAGACAGTCTAGTCTTGTAACTGGTATAAATGATGTGCTGCAATCTTCAGTCCAACGAGCTCGAGATATGGCAGTGATAGACGTTGCCAATCATAGTTGTAATCTAGTGGTAAATTAATTAGTATTCACGTACGTGTGAATACTAATTAATTTATTATTATTTATTATTTTCGGAGTCTTCATGCATGAAGGCTCCGAAAATGCTTCAATAGCGAATGAATCGATGAAAATGTTAATATGCTTATATTCGAGTTGATGAGCTACTTAACTATACATATATATTAATTAGTACCGACTTCAAAAAAGGAGGTTCTCAATTCGACGGTATGTTTTTATTAATTTTATGTATGTTTCGCGATTACTCCGCCAATTATGAACTGATTTTGATGATTGTTTTTTTGTTTGGTAGGTAATATTTCAGAGGTCCCATGTAAATTTTATTGAAATCGGTTCTGTAGTTTGGTTTTTAAATCAAAATTACTAGAAAATATAAAGATGTCATCCTGGTATACGAAGTTGAAGTCGGTTGTATTTTTTGTTTTAAAAGCGTATTATTTTTAATCAATCCAATAGTATGCATATATTAATGTTAGGTTTTTTCCGAACTTCTTCATTTTTGACTAATAACAACAACAAACTACATAGACCACTTACTTGTATTTATTATCACACTAACAAAAACAAAAGGATTGTATCCAGACCGATGAAAGTCTAGAGACATTCCAAATGCTCAAACCCATTCGGCAGAGAATCCAGCATGCACCACGTTAAATGGCAATGCTTAAGGGGGCGACTAATGCCAAAAGTAAGTAAATAGTTTAATGATAAAAAACGTAAGTATTGAGATTAAAAAAATACTACAGGTAGGGGAAAACACTAAAGAAGCCGAGTAACCGAATACAATTTTGGCAAATAATCTGGTTTATTTAAAAAAAATATACAAATTACCAACAAAAAAATACAATTTTTATTGAAATACTCTAAATTATCAGCGATACCACCACATTATTTTTTACGAATTATATAGCCAAAATAATGTTTGAGCACAGTAGCCGTTTATTTTTTTTAATTCATGCCTACGTTTTGAATAATTTAATAAATCCCCACCTAAATTGCTCAAAGCCATCATCATCATCAATTGTATCATGCGATTTTAGACTCTAAACTAATGCAAGACGCACGGGTGAAATCTGTTATTTTTCTGGCATTAGTCGCACTCTTAAATGGCAATGCTTAAGCGTTGGGACAAATAAGCGCCAGCATTTTGATCACGCGTCGCGTCGACTAGGCGCTCGGAAAGATGAATCTGAATCTTTGAATTGATATGGGTTCAAATAATAAAGGCCGTCACACACGATGAAGAAGCTATGATATTTCATGTTAAGATAAAATATCGCTCGCCTTACAATTTTAAAATATTACATGTTATCTTGTAATTTTTTCTTCAATGAACTATGAGTAGCGTTATTAGAATATGTTCTAAGATAACATTAAATATTATAGCATCTTCACCGTGTGTGACGGCATTAAGCACTTATTTGTTTTCCTAGATGTTAGGACCTCGGACAGTTATCTAATCATTCTAGCTATACATCCTAATACTTTAGGTTAATTGGTTTGCTGGTTTTCACATAAACTTTTCAATACGACAATGTTCGTTCTGACTAGTCCAACTGACTCTCGGTCTAATTATATGCTCTATGTATTTCATTACTTAGCCAACTTCGTATCGATTGAAAGCAATACTGAGGCAATTAAAGCTAGGTAACTCTACAGCTATATAGTCAATTACAGTTTTCAATTTCTTTTATCAAGGTTAAGGCCGTGAAGATATCCCAAGGTTTTAAAACGGTTTACTTATAAATATTTAAAGATGTACCTAAGCGATTCTTCAAGGTTTCTCGCGATAAAAAATGGATCTAAGTTTGCGAAGAAGACAACGTCCGTGCATTTGTAAACACCATTGTCAGTATCGCGGGACAATAACATTTAGTTGTTTATTGAGAGGTAATATTAAGTAAGTAAGTAAGTTCGTATAGGCTGAGTGGCTAGCCAGTAGTGAGTTAATGTACCGCCCGAAGGCCTCTGACATGGCTGACAATTGAAGTAAGTAATTAAGTCATTGAGGTAATATTGAAGCACTGAGTAGGCTTTCTTAACCTGAAATAACTGCATATACTCTGAAGATATACAGGGTTAGTTCTAATCAGTTAGCATCCTTTTAAGGGCATATTCTGTACATCAAAACAAACTACTTTTATTATGGAGCCAACATTAAAATCGCGAAAAATTTATCAGCTGTTCCATACAAAAAGTTCATCGACCTTGGGCAAAATGTATCGAACAGCTGTTTTTTTTATTTCCTATTTGGCTATTGTTTCGAAAACACGTTAGCGAATAATTTCCTCGATAGGAAAAGATCGTAAAATAACCTCTAAAAATGAATATCTATGTGAATTTATCTTTGTATTTTTGTATGAAGACACATGAATAAAATGAGTACAGGTTACGTGTAATACTTTATTCTATCTCCCTATTGAATTTGTTTTTTTTCTTACGTAATAACTTTATTGTAATTATTTATTTTCCAAAAAAAATACTGTACTAAACGTGGCGCAACCGTGCCGGCTTGTCTTTTTTATCTAATTAATTAGACAGAGACCACAGACGCGCTGAGGATCAGCTATTGTCAGCCTTGTAATAGGAAGGGGCCACCTTTGCCAGTTATCCAACGCCAAGCAGTAGTGTGAATGCATTACTGTGTTCCGGTTTGAAGGGCAATGTTACCAGAGAAATTACTGGGTATGAAGAGATTTAACATTAACAGTCTTACTTAAAAAAACTTCTCAACCGTTAATCACTGCTTAAGATGCTCTGCCATCTTCTCTCTGACGTGAAGTTTAACATGCAAGAACAAGACAGAGAAGTTTAAGCAATTACTAAGTTTTAAGCGGCGTTTTTAAGTATGGCCGCTAATATCTCAGGGTGTCGAGCGCAGTGCAGTGCGGCGCAGGATTGTGTTCGCAAATTCACAATTCTAGCACCGCTACTGTTAGTGGCAGGCGTGACGCGTACCACCAGGCGAACGTCTTGCTCGTCTCGTTACTAGATAGTATAAAAAAAGGGGTTGCCATAGTCCCCACGCGTGGCTGGCGGCTTGGGTATCGCAGAATTAATTTACGTGTACTTTCACCTAATTTGCGTCTGTGCTGTAGTGATTGCATCACAACTCTGATGACTCATAGGAACATGGTATTGGAACTATGGATTAGCCGATTGCGCACAGACTGTTGTAAGAGTATGGACTAGTAGTTTGCATAGAATGTAACAGCAGCTAGTTGGACGGGGTTGACGTGTTTTCTTTTTTTTTTTTACCAATTTTACTGAGCTTTTTAATAGGATTAGTGAATATAAAATGATTGGTCAAGATTAGAAATTCGTTTTCCGAGACGGATGACGGAGGAAATGTCGGTTTCATCGCTTCACTACTTTTCAAAAAGTAAAACCACCTTCCGCTGATCTTATCAAAAATGTCCCTTGATGCCGAAGAGGATTAGTTAATCCAGTGACTGTTTACGCCTAAAAGGTACAATTTGGTTGTATGCGAATTCTGGGTCACAGATACATTCTAGATAGAGCATGCCCTACTTATCGTAGACTGCGCCTTTGCCATGAGTCAGGTAGTGGAAAAATGCAACCCTGAATAGGCATGATGACTACTATTTTATTATTAGCTCATAAAAAAGTTGATCATTAATAGAGCCTATCAACAAAAACAAAATTTTAAATAATTCTTAAATAAATAAGTTCTAAGTATTTTAATTTCAAGCTAGACAGAGAGCGCTCTATACTGAGCTATGACGTCAAGCCTCAGGCGCGGCATACAAATGCTATACTAACACGTGCTTTGCGAGAAAGGGATAGAGCACCCCGTCTCTATCCCCACCTAAAACTTTAAACGCTCATATCTCGGAGATTTATCAGCCAATACAATTTATTTTTTCAGTATGTGTAATGTATTTAGTTATATTCATCACTAAGCCTGTTATTTGTCATAAATTAAACATTAGGCCACACGCCTATTATAATTTAAATAAAAGCTATACACTTATAGCTCACTAGGATTTCCTGTGATGGGGATCATCGCAAATTGTGCATTTGCCATTGTCAAGTATTTTAAAATGGCTACTAAATTTATGTGACAATATTTATTTATTATGTAAACAAATATGGGCAAAGAATTCGAACCATAGTACTAGACATGTCCCAATGTGAAAGAGATTTTTACATGAACCGTTCATAGAGTATTTGAAAAACAGACGTTTTACCTCGTCACTAGCTTACACTCGGTGCACATATTCTAACGCTTCATCATAATCAGCCTATCATAGTCCACTGCTGGACATAGGCCTCTCCCAAGGCACGCCACTCAGCCCGATCTTCAGCTATCCGCTTCGAACCACTGCCAGCTGTCCTACGTATATCGTCGTCCTACACTATTCTAACGCTTAATAACCAATATTCCATCTTATCTATATTTAAAAAACACCAGTTACCAAGATCAATACAATGTGACGAGACGGTTTTTCACTATGCCGCTAAAATTGTGATAGATCGCCGGGCGTCGGCTGTAAAGCATTAGATTTACGACTGGTGGACCGGTGCCGGGTTAACAGTTGGCAGCCGTGCAGACGCCGTGGAGATAGCCGGTACCTCGCCCGACCTATAACTCTGATTTCCGATAGATATCACAGCTGCTCGGCGAACACCAATCGGTGCTAAAGTTATTTTATTTGCTTGTTACCAGGGCAAATACAAATTAGTTTATTGTTTCAAAAGGTTTCAGGGCAGGCATAAAAGTTTGGTTTACGGCGTAAAGGAGTACTTAACCTATGCAAAACTGAACCGATGCAAACGACATGTCTAATTAATGCCAAATAAAATCCCACCAAGGCATTTCTTTCTTTTAAATCTTATCGAGGGTATTCGTTACTGTGGTAATATCCGAACATCCATGATAGGATGAAAGTTATTCTTATGCTTAGTGTTTATTTATAACAAAAACCTAAACTACAATGTAAAGTCAATAAATGTATATTCTTCCATAAAGAACGTTGCTTCTACTTGATTTACAGCACTCGTTAAACTCACTAAACGTTAACTGTAAATCTGAAAGAACAAATTTAAATACATGGTTACCTTGTGTTTAAAAATAAAAATGTTATGTTTAAATATTCGCGGGGGACGAGTGGTAAATGAAACGGAAATATAGTAGCGTGGCGATTTCATTCTACGTCATATACCGCGGACGGTGGCAAAAGATTTAATGCCTACCAACGTCCCTAATTTTAGTAATCAAGATATCTCTGACTCATAAGGCAAACGTGCCGAGTTAAACAGTTCCTCATTAGCATGCGTTTTGTTTGTCCAAAGCTAGACATTGGTCATTTAATGTATGCCACTAAAATCAGTCTTCAGCTCTACATTTACCAGTACCATTTACAAGTACGTACTTACTTATATATGTCTGCCCGATTTTCGAAGCAGATAGAATGATTCGCACATCACCACCCGAAGCATTTATATTTTATCGAGTTTTAGTACCGTCGATAGGTGATCCGTATAAATAAACACTACTGAAATTGAATAATACCCCGACTCTTGGCAATACGACTCGTGTAGGTACACTAGTGTTGCCCTATATCGAACACGTTTCGGGCGTGTATCTCGGGCGGGTGCGCATTCATCTCTGTTTACATCATCGTAACCGCGGCGCACAGATCATTTTATCGATTCCTATATATTTTTACATTTATGTGCCGTACGCGTACCGCATCTGGCGTGTGAGCTTGTCCTATTTATAATGTGCGGTTAGTTACCTTAGATCAGATACACACGACAACGCACACTAAATAAAATGACGACATCTAATCTCTACGTGTAATCGATATTGCACTTTATTTTTATCGATAGACTGCGTTGTGTCAATGATCTCAGGAAGAAACTACCACAGATTACCTAATAGCTCTCTACTCATGTGCACTTTACATTACGATATTGTGTCGACACAATGTGCAATGGAAATAGGATCTAATGGATACATTATAAGCGGAAAATGTATTTCTATGTCCTATACCTACCTACTTCCAAGAAACTCATCCATCCACGCACTGCTATATAAAATACTATGTTATACAGGGTTGCCAGATCGGTAAACCAAAGTATCAGACCAAAATTTTAAATTGCCGGTAGTAAAAAAATATACATTTAAGTATATTTTAATTAAATAACACCTAAACGTGCTACAACAAAATATAATTATTTAATTAGCTACATAAAATAGAATATGTTGAATTATTAATACAATGAAAATATATGTTGTTGCCACGTGTGCCACGTGGCCATGTTGTATTTGGAGCTGGATTAAACAAAATCTGTTGGAAACAATTACGTGTTGATTTCATGAGTGACGCAATTACAAATAGTAATTGTGCTCCGATCATTAAGATAAGTTGATTGACGGGACATTTAGTATTTCGACTGAAGAATGCCGACCACATTATTATGACATCCTTAGCTCTACGGCCAACGTGTCGATAGTTATTGCGTCAGGGTTAAAATTATTGTGAGAGATGTCGTTCCAAAAAGATTGTTAAAGTGGGAACGGACGCGTCTACAGCTAGTCTGGGACGATCATTTGGCACGGCAACCCATGTGACATTATGCTTTTTTGTTTCACTTTATTATAAGAGGGACGTAGTTTATTGGCTCAAAGCTAGAACTAATTACATCGAGTGGTTCACATGCTGTCCGTTCATTGTATGAGAAGCACTGTCAACTGAAGTCAATCATTTAAAAGCAAATTGCAGCCACTATACGATTATACGAAACTTTCATTCAGTTTTTTGCAGCTTATTGCAGCTGTCAGGTACCATTATATTATGAACGGACTGTAGACAAATTTGTGCGGTACGTCGACCCGAGCTTTTCAAAGACGACCTAGGTTCCTTCAACTCTATTTAGATGATACCAAATTGTCCTAATAGTCTTATATTTTACTATTTTGATCGTCACATCTTATCATCAGCCAGAAGGTGACCACTGCTGGAAGTAAGCCTCCCTTTGAATAGGGAGGGAGGGGCTGCCATGATCCCCATGCTTGGGAGCCGGCTTGCGGATCGTAGAATGCTTTACCACTTTATCTGCTTTAACGAGCGGATGCTGCTGCCCGTCCTCCCGAGTTTCTGGATGCGGTCGCATCCATATGCAACACCGATGTGTCTACTGCTTGGAGGATTTAGCTCTCTCTCTCGTCTAGTGCCCACCTAGCACACATGCCGTGATAAACGTCTATCCACTTTTTTTCCCCGACGAAACGAGACAATACGTCTGTCTCGATATTCTGTCGCTCTGACGTCTGTCTCTCTCCATATTGTAGCTTTATCACGTTACCGCGCGGGGAAAGACCAATTAGTCCTCGGCGCGTGCTACTTGGCCTTGTGTACATAATTATTAAAATACACTTTCTACACTTTTTTATTGTGCTTTGTTTTGACGAGATGAGCATGACGTTCGCCTGGTGGTAACGCTTGTAACAGTAGCAATGCCAGAATTATGAACTTACGAATACAATCCTCACCAACACGGTGGTGACAATGGTCACCACCGTTAACCAAAAGGATGCTGCTGCCCGTGCTCCGGTGGGTCTGGTTGCAGTTTAAGGACATACCCAGGTCCACCCTGAGATATTAGATGTTAAATCTCTTCACGCCAGTAATTTTTCTGGTAAAATTTCCCTTCAAACCGAAACACAATAATACTAACACACTACTGCTTGGCGCTTAAATAACTGGAAAAGGTGTTATAGTATAATCTGTTATTTTATCGTTCTTTGAATTATTATTTGGCAACGTTTGATCGCGGATGCGTTTTGTCTTGGCCATACGTTCTATTATAACGTATGGTATTTATAGTTTGCGATCTTTGCGCTATAGGCTCGCGGGACGTTTTTAACTAACTGGGGCGCTTGGTGTTTTATTTAAACTTTACCACTACTGTCATTATAATAGGCTAGATGACTGGTTCTTTTTATTGTCCATTTAAAATGTGGCCCATAAATATAGCTAATTAATGAAAAAAATATGAAAATCTGATCAAAAATAAGCAACTTATAAGCATTTTAATATCATGCTAGACAGAGAAGCGAAACAGCAAATCGTGACGTCACTTCTCAGTACGCCATATTTATAAATTCTATTCTGACAAGTACGTAATTTTTTGATTTATGGGATAGGGACAGAGTCGTCTAACAAAAATTTTAAACGCTCATATATCAGAACATTAATAACCGATTTAAATTATTTTTACTATATTTACTTAAATTCGTCATCAAAGCTAGGTCTGCCGAAAAAACAGCATAACTTTTTGTAGTATTATCAATGTGGAAGAGAGTTTTGTTTGACCGCGTTGTGCTAATGTTCATTCTTCAGAATCAGAAGTAGAGTAACGCAGGCTTATGTATTATACAACATGTAACAAAAAGGTTCAACAATACTGAAGGGTATGTATGTACTCATCATTATGAACAACTTTTACTATGGGGCCAATCTTGAAATCGCGAAAAAAAATTCTGCTGTTCCATACAAAAAGTTCATTGACCTTGGACAAAATGTATGGAACAGCTGATATTTATTTCGCGATTTCAAGGTTGGCCCCATAGTAAAACTTGTTCATAATGATGAGTACATACATACCCTTCAGTATTGTTGAACCTTTTTGTTACACATTGTATAAGCCCACGTTATTATTGCATGCAGCAGTCTGCCTTTACACGTCACCATAACTTTAATAATAAAAATATCGCCCTTATGTTAATTTCTCATGTATATAAATTGAAACGCGGCTTGACTGCGGTTAAATGCTCTGAGATATAAGATTCCAAATAAGAGCGAACATTATTTTGCGAGATTCGTGATTAATTGATGTTCTTAAAATTATTCGATATTATTATATCCAAACCATAAAAACAAATGTGGCCGGTTACCATTTTAATAAAGAATTAGCCACTTCGATTTTTTATCGAGCCTACCCCAATATTAACCATTTATTAAGTGATATTTTTTTGATAAATAGCTGAAAATACAGATATTTTTCTGGTTGAAAATATTCCTAATAATCATTTTAGGGTTTATGTGTTTTCTTATTGCTCTAAAAGCTTTATATGTATTTTTACTTTTTAATATTTCTTCGAATGTCACTCGATATCGGATACTTAATACTAAAAATGTTACAAACAGACCGCACCTTAACATTTCATGACGTGGGCATTTACGTCACGGTAACCCTGAGATGTAAATGTCACTAACAGTCGTCCATTGAAGAAGAAAAAGACTGATCATACGTTGCTCTGTCAAGACCAGATAGAGGAGCGCTTATTGTTAGAAGGTTTTTTTCTCTTAATTATTGGCATTGCACTTTGTGCATTCTGCCAGTGTCAAGTATATGAATTATCAAGTTTAAATAGTATCATCTAGTCAAACATGTCATGAAATCACAGTTGGTCACACGAATTAGTCATAGTCGAGTCCAAGTCATGCCCTAGTACTGCTGTGGCGACTTTACTATCAGCTTTTACGGAGTTTTGAAAACAATACGTAAATACACGTTTCACTAAATAATATCACTTGCCCACACTCGTGCATGTAATTCAACACTCAATGAATAAAACACCACCATTTTTTATCGTTAGTTCGCAAAAAACACAAGATTAAGAATAATAAAATAGAATGCAGCGACATGATTTTCCGTGTTCCCGCCAAAAACTCTGTTAGAAGTTTTTAAAGCATCTATCTATGTTAAAATGCCTGGATACCAAATACCCTCTAGCTAGATAGATTCAAGTTTTGATGCTGTCATTGACCGACCCAAATACTCGGTGATGGCGCGACGTATCTGCTGAATGACATAGCGCCGCGTTATTTTAAAATCGCGCGAGAAAAATTTTCATTTCGAGGTCATGTAGAGAATTTTAGGACACGCACATACTTTTATTATTATTCGATTACGTCATCCGCGCGCTCTGATTAGTTTTGGTGTAAAATAGCATATTTTGTGTCCTGCCCGCGCTGGTGTTGTCGTTCAAAGATTTTCTAGTTACGTTGTGGGCACAAGATTTGTAGTGTCGATTTTTCTCACTTTATTCACTGCTTTATAATATCCCATTCCATCTGTTTCTATTGGATAACCCAAGTTTACGCTTAGTTGTGCTAAGCAGTACACCTATAGGTGTACATTTTCTTATGGTGGTTAAGACAGATGCGTGGTTTGTTACGGTCGTCTTTAGCGCGGTATCCGAAAGGAGATGCGTGGTTTGTTACGGTCGTCTTTAGCGCGGTATCCAAAAGGAGATGCGTGGTTTGTTACGGTCGTCTTTAGCGCGGTATCCAAAAGGAGATGCGTGGTTTGTTACGGTCGTCTTTAGCGCGGTGTCCAAAAGGAGAAGCGTGGTTTGTTACGGTCGTCTTTAGCGCGGTATCCAAAAGGAGATGCGTGGTTTGTTACGGTCGTCTTTAGCGCGGTATCCAAAAGTAGATGCGTGGTTTGTTACGGTCGTCTTTAGCGCGGTGTCCAAAAGGAGAAGCGTGGTTTGTTACGGTCGTCTTTAGCGCGGTATCCAAAAGGAGAAGCGTGGTTTGTTACGGTCGTCTTTAGCGCGGTATCCAAAAGGAGAAGCGTGGTTTGTTACGGTCGTCTTTAGCGCGGTATCCAAAAGGAGAAGCGTGGTTTGTTACGGTCGTCTTTAGCGCGGTATCCAAAAGGAGAAGCGTGGTTTGTTACGGTCGTCTTTAGCGCGGTATCCAAAAGGAGAAACGTGGTTTGTTACGTTTGTGTTAATGCGGGGTAATCTGTGATCCGCACCCATAGTTTGCATTTATCCCTGCCAAATTTTATGAATTTCAGACATGAGTTAATTTATTTTTTCTAGTAATTAGTACATAGTAAGATGGGTTCATATTAATTTTTCGGTGTACCCAACCGCTATCAACCATTTTGTGTTGTCTTGAAAACCGATATCGGTTCATGTGTAGGAAAACACCAAAGGATTTGATATTCAAGCTAAAATTGATCTCAGAGACGATACCTATATTGTTTATTTTCTAAATATAATATGTAGTTTGTCAGCAAAACAACACCAGCGTTAATGCGCCACCTAGTAGGATAAATTATCAGTATGATTCCCCTTTGAAAACGTTCCATTTGGACTGTCCTCACGAAATATACGATCAATAGCTTAAACTTATGCTAATTAAAATCATATTGGGTTGAACTGTCATGGCATGATTCAGTTCTATATTTGCATGCATGTATTATGAGTACTTCTCCGTAAACGAAGTCCGACACTAACGCTAAAGTATAGCGAAATACTAAGGTGATGTCAGTATTATTGAATACGCTATTCATTATTTGGGTTACATAAGCACGCTATTTAATAATAGATTCATTGAGTAGCAGCACTCGAGATATAAAGATGCGTCAATTGGATTTAAAAACTCGAATACGCAATTTGGGAATGCGGCGTCAGATAAAGAGTGTAAATACTGTGATAAACTACTATGCTACAAAGATTTTAGAGTAGTAACAGAAAGTTCTTGAAAAGTCTACCTTTCTTATTTATTTGTTTATTTATTTGATACACAAAACAGAATACAGTCTTTACATTTGCATTGTATAGGTTACAAATAATTTGTTCTAGATTGCATTCCTTAATAAATGTGTACACAACATGAACAACACAGAAGCAGTAGGTACCTACTGGTATCTATGGTAGGTATCTATAAGTCAATCAAACATTAAGTAGTATTGTAATTACACAATCAAACATAAGCAGTTATAATAACTCAATAAAAAATAATATATTAAAAGAACATTTAAAGGATTACGGTTAGGACAGGTGACATGCTAAAAAGAATAAAAAGTAGTTGTTAACAAGCAACTCATCGATGTTGTTTCTGTTTTACCAAAACGGCCAAGATATCACGTTTAAATTTAGTTAGTTTAAAGTTAAATATATCTATCGAACTATGATGGTCCACTAAGATATTGTTGTATTGGCGACACATTCTGACCAGAGGGTTATATAAAGAGGTGTTGTTTGTATATATACCTTAAGCGAAAAGATTCCTGTGTGGGGGTAGCGAGATTTTGGTTTGGTATTAAAGTTTATATTAGAAAGAAGAGAAGAAGAATCAATCTGCGAGTTAATAATTTTGAATAAGCAAATAAAGTCCAGGTATTTGCGACGCGTCTCAAGTGATAATAACTTAAATTTAGCTAATCTTTTGGAGTATGATCGAAGTTGGCGACTGAGACCTAGCCTGTAGCTTACATGATAATAGTCACGTGGTTAGCAAGAATGTATGTTGGTCATTGTCTCGGTGACGTATAAATGCAATATGTCGCTTATAGCTCCCCAACATGTATAACGGGTAAACTAAGAAAAACTGCATTTAGTTAATGTAAAATGCAGCAATACCTCTGAAATCACTGCCTATTCAAAGTTTGGGTACCGCTGAAATGTTCACATCGTCAGTATATCTAAAAGTATTTTTCCCCGAGAAACGAGACAGTTGTATCCATATTCTAACTTTATCACGTTCCCGCGCGGAGCACCAATTAGTCCTCAGACAGGGCATAAGCCTCCCTCTTCCGCCAATATTCTCTACTTAGCGCCAATCTTGTCCAGGCTTGAGGTCGTATTTAAATTACTCTCACTCACTCACTCACTGATCATCAGCCAGATTGCTCCTGTCCACAACAGGACGAAGGCTTGGGGATCGCAGAATGCTCACCACCGTTAACCGAGAGGACGCTGCTGCCCGTCCAGTGATCCTGGATGCAGTTTTACGAGATACCCGGGTCCAAGGAAAATGAGGCTGAAATGTTCATGGCAGGTCTCACAAAACAATATCGTTTAAAAGAGGTTTTATGCATCAGTTATTTATTCAGGATCGTTTACGAAATGTAGCCTATCAACGTACTTAGTTTTTTTTAACGTAAATAATCACATTGTATCTTTTGTATTAAATCTGCTCCACAAGCATGGTAGTTTATCGATCAACCTATATGACATTTATGGTCGACAAAGTAGGATTTGTCGATCAATGCTTACTAGCAAATTAATCGTGTTAATTATTGTCTAGTCTCCAAGTTTGAAACTACACTTATTTGCATCGAAACGATGCCGATGCTTCTATTTGATGAGATAACCGCCTGTTTTCTGCTTATATTTTATTGAGGACCGGTTTAAAAAATACTTGGGTATCTGCTAGTGAAATATACAGGCTGTCAACTGAGATAGTCAACAAGGCAACTGTCACTTGGGTATCTGCTAGTGGAATATACAGGACGTCAACTGAGATAGTCAACAAGGCAACTGTTACTTGGGTATCTGCTAGTGGAATATACAGGCTGTCAACTAAGACAGTCAATAAGGCGACTGTCACTTGGGTATCTGCTAGTGGAATATACAGGACGTCAACTGAGATAGTCAACAAGGCAACTGTTACTTGGGTATCTGCTAGTGGAATATACAGGCTGTCAACTAAGACAGTCAATAAGGCGACTGTCACTTGGGTATCTGCTAGTGGAATATACAGGATGTCAACTGAGATATTCATCAAGGCGACTGTCACCATTAGGGTTGTTTTGAAAATCAACTGTTTACTATTTCACATAGATTCATCAACATATTCATTCAACATTTTATACGAAGTGTTTCCTGCATTTTGGGTATTTCTATGTTTTTAAAGCAAACGGAACCCAGAGAGTGATCGTATGCAGGTTCAAGTCCTGCCTGAGGTCATCATTTTTCTTACTGTTTATCTTTTTAATACATAAATGTCATTTAGTACATCTAATACATTTACGAAAGTTTCTCGAGGTTTTTACCTATACTTTCTGGGTTTTAAGCTTAGGGTGTACAAATCCGAAAAGCCAATTACTGATCATAGTGGACAACTACTACTGAGAGGCCAACTCTGATCTCGTCATTAAAAAAACAATTAATTAATGGTTTTTTTTCCTAAGAAACAGCAAATAGTTTTTCACCGTTTTGTGGTTGACCTCATAGTAAATATTGTGCACAAAGGTGAGTACGTTTCGGCTTAGTACACCCCAAGCTTGTAATCCTGAATATACCTATTGTCAGCGACAGTGATAATGGAATGGACGGGCCCAGCGCTTGCAAATCGTTCAAAATTAACAAGTCAACACAATCAAGCATACCTAGCTAAAAGTATGTATATCACATTTGCCAGAAAATAGAGATAGCGAATCTAACTACTGCATGACAAAAAGAGAACACATGTACATGTATTAGAAGTTTGTCTTGTCGTATCGTACGGCTCGCATGTCGCAAAGACAAAGTATGACTGACGCGAGAAGAGAGCGGGCACTCTACATATACAGTCTTACTCAAAAAACATCTCAATCGTTAATCACTGCTTAAGATGCTCTATCAACTTCTCTCTCACGTGAAGTGTCACGTGCAAGAACAAGACAGTGAAGTTTAAGCTGTGACTAAGAGAATCGAGATTATTTTAGGTTAGGCCGTTAGTGTCTACTTTGTATTTTTTTTCTATCGAGGCACACATTCTTAATCGCGTTTTCTAAAAGACAAAAAGCTTTAATATATGATCAATTTAAAAAAAACTATATAAAATGGCAGATTTTGGATTATTCCCACATTTAAAAAAAGTTCAAAATTGCTACAAGCCCGTCTTAGGCAAAAGTGGTTTGAATATTATGGCCCTCGTTGACCGAGCTGCCGTTTCTCGACTATCACTTGACGTGACACCCTGTGTAGTAATCGATATTCACGAATGAATATTGAATAATGCATTGCATATTATTATCGTTGAAGATCTCCACAATTACGTATTAAGACGCTGACTAGCAAAAACGTTAAAGCATGGCACGTTTTTACTGCAATCGATAATTCGATTTATACTTTAGCATTTAAGCTAGCATTTGGCGGAACAGACATATGGAAGCAACGGCAGCTAGCGCGTCGACTTTTCGAGAATACAATAACGTATTTAACCATGCTAAGCAATCGCAAATAAAAATAACAAACCTATTGTGAAATGTCCACCATAATTTATTTTATTGTTTATTTATTGATTTTATTAACATTATCCGTTAATGAAAATTAAAAAGAAAAATCAGAACCAAAAAAAAACTAAAGTTAAAAAAAAATATAAGAATACTTCTACTTTTTTTATTTTTTATTTGTGAACTTATTTTAGTTTTACGATATGTTAAAAACAAAATTAAACAGCGAAAAGAACATGTTTGGTGTAACATCTCCGACATGTGTCGGAGGAAGTACAGACGGAACAACAAAAAAAAAGTGATAGTATTTTCTCCACGTCTTAAATAAAGTTTTAAGGCCAAATGTGCGAAATACTTTATTATTCTTTATGAATAAATAAATCCGAGTTTTTAAACTATAGATTGGAAACGGAATAGTTTTGGTGCATCAAACTTCGTATAGTTTTTTTCGATATATTTTACGTTAAACGTGCAAATAAGTATGTATGGATATACTAATTTGGAAAATGATTTAAAGAAGATTCATTAATAAAATGGGCTAGATGACTGGTTTTTTTATTGTCCTATTAAAATGTGGCCCATAAATATAGTTGATTAATGAAAAGAAAATGAAAATCTGATCAAAAATAAGCAACTTATAAGCATTTTAATATCATGCTAGACAGAGAGGCGAAACAGCAAATCGTGACGTCACTTCTCAGTACACCATATAAATTATATTCTGACAAGTAAGGCGTGACGTCATTTTTTGTTTTGTGGGAAAGGGACAGAGTTGTCTCTAACGTAAACTTTAAACGGTCATATATCAGAACATTATTAACCGGTTTAAATTATTTTTTCACTAAACATACTATATTTACTTAAATTCTTCATCGAAGTTATTGGTTTCAACGATATAAACATCAGTCATCTACCCTGCTTAGTCATGTGGACTATCCTTATTATGATATTTCTATATACACATCAATATAGAGTGTTAGTTATAGAGAGTGCTATTTATTATCAGGTGTACCGTTTGCGATACATGATCCGCTAAAGCTATACCGTTGTCGGGCATTTGAATTTTTTAACATACAAACTTGTTTATTATCTATCTATCTTAATTAATATGTAACCGCTTCTTATTAGAGGTGCACTTCACAATTCGAGTATGTATAATAAATACAGGGTTAAGTGGAATGGTAATGCTAAGCCGAAGGAGGTCCTTACACTCTATAGGGTCAACTATGAAACCGCGAGAAAAAAAACAGCTGTTCCACAGATTTTGTCAGGGTTAAAGGAGCTTTTCTAAGGAACGGTTGTTTTTTCTTTAGGGATTTCAGGGTTGGCCCTATAGTACAATCTGTTCACAATGATGAATACAATGACCTCTTTCGGTTTAATACTGCCGTTAAGCGAAACCCTGTATATCCCAGAAGTTGATTGTAGTTATGGTTGATATGCTACCTACTTCGTGTTTAATATGCCACAATATGACTTATAAAATATACTTACGAAATAGGGTTGTTTTTTCAACGCTACATTCATGTATTCTCGTCTGTAGGACAATGGACTTAATATTTTTGAGTACCCAAACTAGGTAAATTAAGCCCTGCCTTCCTTGACCCTAGAAAAAAATATATTATATAAGAATTCTCCTGACAGTTTCCTATCTAAGTACATAATTATTAGGGCTCTGTCGCAGAATGTCCGTTTCCTAAAATGTCTACTGCACGCAAAACGTCCCTTTCCCACAATGGGAATTTCCGGAAGGGATTGCGCAATATCTTAATTTCGCAAAATGTCCCTTTCGCAACAAAGGAGGCAGTAGGTTATAATAATGTCGCCGTCCAAAGTTTGGCTTAATCCAAAGAGCTTCATTCGGCCATTTTAGGAACAATTGAATTACGATAAGACACAAGCGCTCAAACATATATTGAACAATATACATGCGACATAACGTCTAAATTCGAACAATTGTGAACTACATAAGTCACGTATAGGTATGTACTACGGCACTCGGACGTTTATTGACTGTTTTCACTTAGAGATTGTAACTCTTTAGATATTAGCTCAATGTAATTATACAAAGAAGTGTCGTAACCGCGAGTATGCTTCCATGTTAATGGCACTCGCATCCGGAGTTCCCTGATAATGTTGACCCTGATAATACTGTTTCGTTCATTGTTCTCTGCCATTTGCATCTAAAGCTTGATTCAAGTTATGCCGGGCCGAATAGACGATGAGCTAGCGCCTCAAATGTAAACTCTATGCTGTGAGCTGTACATCAGAATTTCCAATGCCTTCTCAGTCCATAGGGACGTGAAGTACATTTCCTCGTATAATTATACTATATAAACTTGAATTTTAATATAAAACTCGCCATTTTAATTCCCACCATTGTTTTGAAGAAAATAAAATGTTACCTAATAATACACTCGTCATTTCATAATATATACAACAATTAATGTAATAATTAAATCCGTCATAATTTTAGCTGCAACAATCGTAATACATTTATTATGAGCATGGTAGCCCATTATACAGACAAGCACTTAAAAAAAACAACCGTCTTTAATTTCGATTACCTGGATGACATATTTTTTCCAGTTATTTTGTTTTTTTTTTAACCAAACTACTGGACCGATTTCGATAAAATTTATGTGACCACCTCTGAAGTTAGAAAAATAAAAAAGAAACATTAAAATCAATTTATAATTGGATGAGTAATAGCGTAACAGACATGAAAAAAAATACAGTCGAATTGAAAACCAGACAGAGAACAAAAAGATGTGAAGTCGGTTGAAAAGTAAAATCGATGAGTTAAAAATATACATTAACTAAAAAAAAATATTTGCATTAGCTTGGTATCAACAGGGTCCCATTAGGATTCGCTTCAATGTGAATCATGCTCTAAATGGTTTTGTTTTTCGTTTGATCTCGATAGAGATGGTTGCAAAGTCATTATGTGCAAGTCTTATTTTCCAATTAAGTTTCATAAAAATGTTCATAATTAAAAGATTTTGTATATTAATTGGTTTCTTTTTATTCATTGCTATCATCACCAGATCGTATCTGTCTACTAAAGAATATATGAGCTGGGCATCATATGCGGTGGTTCTGGTAGCAGCTTAAGGACATACCCAGGTCCAAATAAAGAACATTAATTTCTTATTAGCTGTGCGATTGGAAAATATTTAGGTACTTAATCAGTGCGCGATAAAATCCGGAACGAGGATATTCGCCAAAGAACCAAAGTCACCGATATAGCTCGCAGGGTTTGCAAGTTGAAATGGCAAGCCACTTCAGCCACTGCAGGCCACTTCGCTCGAAGAACTGATAACCGATGGGGAAGAAAGGTTCTTGAGTGGCGACCGCGAACCGGAAGACGCGGCGTAAGAAGGCATCCCACCAGGTGGACCGACGACATTGTAAAATTCGCGGGCAACCGGTGAATGCAAATGGCAGGTTGTCGTACAGTGTGGCGGTCTGAGGGGGCCCTTCGTTCAGCAGTGGACGTCTCCGGGCTGATGATGACTTTATCTTATATATATTATTAATCAGTGCTTTTTTTATACAATCAAGTGACGAGACGAGCAAGACGTTCGCCTGGTGGTAAGCGTCACGCCTGCCCATAATAGACTGATTTAGATTGCGAATGTTACATAACGTGTCACGTGTAGCGAATTCTCGGAATAATGTGTAATTCTAGGCGAAAGCGATGATTCGACTGAAGGAAGTATGTGTCAACTATGACCGATTTGTGGGTGCTTCGCGTCTAGTAAATGACACATTGATAAGTTGAAAATACAGTGTAGATCGATATGTACCATTACAACTCAGTTTCTCTCAGAATGTTGTACCTACTTAAACAGCTAAATAATCTGCATTTCAGTGCTTTGCGCTCGTATCTGTAAAGATGTTAAACCCCATTTTGTCTAGTAATTCGGCTGGAACATTGCCCCTCGGTCCAGATTACAGTAATGTTTGCACACTGCTGGAGGGAGGGCGACTGGCAAAGGTTTGCACTTCACACACATCATCCAGAAGACGTCCACTGTAGGACGAAAGCCTCCCCCTTTATAGGGAAAGGTTGCCATAATCCCCACGCTTAGCAGGCGGCTTGGGATCGCAGAATGTTCACCATCGTTAACAGAAAAGTGCTGCTGCGCGTCCTCCGGTGGTTCTGGATGCAGTTTTAAGACATACCCAGGTCCCTTGCACTTCACCAGGAAGTAATTGACGTTATTATATTACTCGTATCATGCGTACACCTCTTTAGCGGCTTTTCTAGAATAATAGTTACTTTTGCTTTATCGTAAAAGCTGTGAAAGCGTCAAACTTGGCATGAATAGACAAAGACTCGTGTACAAATAAATAAATAAATAAAAATACAGTATGCCCAGAATTTGCACAACATAGTTGCACCTGGCTCTTTCTATTACAAAACGGCCAGACAAACGCGACCTAAGCGCCACGCGTACATGGTGCATATTCCCAACGTACGCTCAAAGTGCTTCGAATCCACATGTGACACTCGCACAGCAAGGATGTGGAAGTCTGCCAGAGTCTTATATTTCCCGCCAAGTATAAATCCGGAGTAAACGGGTTTCTTAACAGGTTTCTTCTAATTAAGCGTGCTCTAACCTGGACCGCATCGTGGCAGGATGTGGTCAATCGCAAATCTATAACGACAAAAAAAAAAAACAATATATCGTGATGTGGCACAGAATTACGGAACCCCCAATACGTGAGTCCAACTTGCACTTGACCGGGTTTTCTCAACGATGGTTCTTGGTTAATCAGCGTCCCACGTAAGCGTGGTCGCTGCGATGGCCGCCGCCGGACACGCGCCAACGCCAACGGTCACGGCACTGACCCTACAGCGGTTCCGCTCGTTGAACAATGCATCTAATGTGTTATAGTTGTATCGTTGCATGAACAGACGTTTCTATGGTTGACGGGGTAGGTGCCCACCTAATGTTAAGTATAGTGTGGTCAATTATAAAGAGCTAACTATGGTAAAGCCACTTATGGCCTTGAATGAGAACTGACTGTCATGCGAGGTCATGGGAAAACAGGTGCTTGGCGCAAAATTTTCACATGAGGTTAGCCAGTGTATGTAGTAGTTAGTTGTGTTGATTAGCCAGACGAGTAATCGAAAGTAATTACCAGACGCTTTGATAGTTTACACGTTTATTATATTTTGTTTCGACAGGCTCTGTATTATTGTGTTTTGTAGTAGTTACCGCTAGGTAGGGGTGGACAGGCTTGTCGTAACGAAAAGTTGTGAACGTTTACTATCAAAACTCATACTAAGTTTCACAATGTTTTCTTTCCACCAACGACGCGACGATGGCTCAAGCTCATTGTTGGAATTTGAATGTACAATGGTCATTTTGAATAACAACAATTGAAAACCCTGATTATCAACCGACTTCAAAACAGGGGGTCCCCCTGATCCGACCACTCCTAGCAACAGGAAGTATTCCATTTTTGGTATAGGCGCCGGTTACCAGAGGCACACAAACACGCACCGACCTCACCGGCGAGGTCGAGGACTCCCCAGATCTGTCAGAAGATCGGTTAGAATCTCTCGAAATAGTCAACCAGATCAATAGGGCCCCAAGGCATGCCCGTTCTGGGGTGCCAGGGCAAGTCTGACCCCACTCCCGGCGACGGCCAAGCCGAGGTTCGTACCGTCTGAGGTGCCCTTGAGCTAGTCGCCTTTAACCTAAACTAGGCCGAGCGCCATTTGAGCTTGCCTAAAGTCTGTAGAGGCCATCTGAGGCCAACAGCATCAGTCATTCCAAAAAAAAGGGGGTGTCAATTCGACTGTATGTTTTTTTTTTGTATGTTACGCGATTACTCCTCCAGTTATGAATTGATTTTGATGATATTTTTTTTTGTTTGGTAGGTGATATTTCTGAGATGGTCCCATATACATTTTATCGAAATCGGTTCAGTATTCTAGTTTTTAAATCAAAATTACTGGAATTAATCAAAACAACTGGAAAATATGAAGATGATATTCAGGTAGTCGAAATTGAAGACGGTTGTTATTTTTTTTTAATGCGTATTATCACTGTTCTTCTCTTCTTACCCTGTCATTGTGAAACTGGGGATTTTGATATATATCAATAGACTACAATTTTTTATTACCCCATAAAAAAGCTGATTACCAATAGAGCCTATCAACGAAAACAAAATTTTAAATAATTCAAAAATAAATAAGTTCTAAGTATTTTAATTTCAAGCTAGACAGAGAGCACGCTATACTGAGCTATGACGTCAAGCCTCAGGCGTGGCATACAAATGCTATACTAACACGTGCTTTGCGAGAAAGGGATAGAGCATGCCCTCTCTATCCCCACCTAAAACTTTAAATGCTCATATCTCAGAGATTTATCAGCCTATACAATTTATTTTTTCAGTATGTGTATTGTATTTAGTTATATTCATCACTAAGCTTGTTATTTGTCATAAATTAAACATTAGGCCACACGCCTATTATTCAAACAAGAAAAGCGTCCCTTCTTGCTTCTGAAGCCGAATGAGTGCCGTGTTTTGCTTCCTTTATTGTCTTGATTTATGAAAACAGAGGCATCTGGGCATCTATTATATCTGCTAGGTCATTACGGTTTATCTGTGGTTTGTTCAGTAAAATAGCTTTTAGAATTTGATGATGGATAGACTGCGAAGTAATTTCAAATCCATTAATAGTTTAGTGCCTCTTAATGTAGGTACTTGACTAACGGTAGTATTTGGCAAACCTGTATGTGTGTATTAATGGAATGTTTCCAAAGGAATAACTAGAATTTGGCACCAAAACGATGTATTCAAATACGCTTATGCTGTGCGATTCTTATGTAACTTACTCATCTGCTGGTGTCTTTAATGAAGTTATGTTGATGTTTTGGAAGTGTGATGTCGACCAGCTATATCATCAACTTTTTTTTGCTGGCGAGTGACGGGACGAGCGTGACGTTCGCCTGGTGGTAAGCGTCACGCCTGCCTCTAACAGTAGCGGTGCCAGAATTGTGAACTAGCGAATACAATCTTGCGTCGCGCTCGTCACCCTGAGATATTAGATGTTAAATCTCATCATACCCAGTAATTTCTCTAGTACCATTCTGCCCTTCCAACCGAAACACAATAAAGCTTGCAAACTACTGCTTGGCGTTTGAATAACTAGCAAATCATAGCCCACCACTGCTAGTAGTCCTACTTATATCGTGACTACAACTAGAGTCAGGGTATCCTACTCTACGTTTGCCGGTTCGTGATATCTTACATAATATAGAAATAATCTGGTTCATCGGCCGTGGAACAGATTGCTTCTATAATAAAATAATAGAAGAACCTCTTGAGGAAACCTGAATACGTCCGGAGAAGGAATCCGTCCGAAAAAAAGGAGTCTATCAACCTGCTACTGTCACTGTGTGGTGGATAAGACCCAATCGCCCTTCCAGGGTAGGCCTAAGTCCAGAAGTGGGCTGTTAAAAGCTGATTATGTATCCTAGATGCGTACTTCCTAAAAGGCACCCTGCTGTCTTCTTTGTTGGAACTTTCTAAGAATTGTGATCTAGACAGGCATTTTCAAGGTTAGGGCGAATAGATTATTCTAAATCTATCTTTTTATCCTCGATGTTTCCTCGTACGTTACGTCGTTTACCATAAGGCGAGTTGAAAACCAAACTTAGATCTCACTCATCAGCCAGAAGGCGTCCACTGCTGGACGAAGGCCTCCCCCTTAATAGGGAGGGGTTGCCATAATCCCCACGCTTGGCAGGCGGCTTGGGGATCGCAGAGTGCTACCACCGTTAACTAAGAGAACGCTGCTGTCCGTCCTCCGGTGGTGCTATATGCAGTTTTAGGACATACCCAGGTTCCATTTCCACTAAATTCATGTAAATTATATCTCATTCCAAACGAAAATATCCTAGAAACAAAGTGACTATTTTCACTGAATAATCATTGCTCCATGTTATTATTAGATCTGAATAAATAATCTGTAGATTATAATTATCATTCCATATTTAGCGGAAGCGAATTTAAAAAGCTGTGCGATTAAAAAGCAAACGCCTTCAAACTTGTGTGCGTAAGCGCGTTAGTGAGTGCGGGGGTGTGTGAGTGTGAGTTTGTTACTGCTAAAGTTTTTGCGCTGGCGCTAGTATTTGTGTGCTAAAAGATGATTATTATTGCGAATAATATAGTCTTTATTGTATTCAAAGTTTCACATACCTAACATACATAAAATGTTATTCAAACTCGTCGGTTCCTCGTGGTTCTACCAAGCAATTTTTAACTTTATTGCAATAAAATTTAAATAGCAAGCGAATTTTAATTTACCAGCAATGAGGTTAATAACCTTACTGAAAAGTTGATTGGTAACAAAAGTATGCTAAATTAATTGTTTTAATTAAGGAGTGACTAATAGTGTTTGGGGAAAGTTAAAATACCTACTTAAAAACGAAGATAGGTATATGTCGTAGTAAAGAAAAAAATATCTCTGCAAATATTTTATACATTTCCTTCGCTTTGTTTGTTTCCAGGCGTGCATAGACGACAATCTTGACATGGTCGAGTTCCTGGTCAGCCACGGGGCTGACGTGAACCGCGGAGACAACGAGGGCTGGACTCCGCTGCACGCCACAGCCTCCTGCGGCTTCATAAGCATTGCCAGGTAATACTGCCCGTTGGCTACGAGTTTCATCCGATGCGAAGGAATAGAACATGTCTCTTTTGAACCAGTTCACTCGCGAATTTGTCATGACACAAGTCATGAATAAACAGTCGAAGCTAGCGTAAACATTTGCTTTTTAAATTTTGCTGTTTGTAATAGAATCTGCCATAGTTACCTGCTACCTTTTCCAAACGATACAGCTTTAAAGATTGAATGGACAAACAAACAAATATACTGTATACGTCAGAAGCTTACTAAAAAGTCTGTAGTTTATACTCAAGGATAATTAAACTAAACCCGTTATACGTTTAAATAAAAAATACGCTTATCTAACTTCGTTATACGCTTCGATCATATAACCAGCCAGATACTCAAAGGTAAACACCTGCCTCTACGTTTAAACATCTATTGTAGTCTGCTGTAGTTAGGAATAACCATTCAAACTATCAAACTATAGGCAAGTAATATCGCGGCAACCGCAGGCACTGTGACGTGTGAACGCCAGATCCTGCACTATCAACAAAGGTTGAGTCACTCTGACCCAGTAAGCAAAGGGTTGCGTGAATAATGATATTCCTCGTACTGCTCGTAGTATCGGTAATAGAGCACACAGTACCAACTTCCTGTGCTTTGTCGCCTTTGTAATGAAAACGACAATTTAACACGTGAAGACGCTAAAACATGTAAAATTGTAATTCCAATAAATATTATAATTATGTACATGTTGAGTCTTACACAAAAATCACGAAAAGTGCTTTAAAGGAAAACTAATTGTTAGTTTAGATACATTTTATAAACGACGGACTAATACAGAGCCTAAAAAAACAATCCAACATTTACCTAACAACAATTGCAGTTTTCATGCACAGGTCACTGGAAGTTATTTGTTTTTACCTTTGTCTACCCTTGGATCGGCTATTTTTGAGCGTTAATCCGAAACTCATACTTTTACATGTCTTCGAAAACAATTTTTTAAATATAATACACTATATAATACAAAAATATATATCTCTTTTCCAATTTAGAACGGCCTGTTAACGCCACTGTTGACTAGACTAAACGTAATAATGGCCTTAGCTTTTCATAAACTTCCGCTGTATTTTAGTGCCCAAAGTATGATAGGTTAGCCTTCTTCCAGGTTAGTCCGTAAAAAGATCTAAGGACTAATACACAAAATATGCGCACACGCACGACTTTTACCGAAACAGGCCTATTTCATATCAAAACTCATTTCCCTATTAAAATATTTCTAATACTACCTTAAAACAAAAACTTGTATAAACACACCATTCCGATTCTCCAAGTCAACATTCACAAAACCGTGCATCGTGCAGCTTTGCGATCCACTCTCTTGCGAAGCGCTCGTCTTCCACCAAGGTTACCGCGACATTTTGACACAGCACACGGTCACTTGCAACATGTCACCGAGGTTCAAACGTGGCTGGCTATATTTAAAGGCGCTTCGTGAAGCTACCCAGTTATTCTGTGCGACGTATGACGATGAGATATTGCTCCTAACTCACTGCCACCTGCGTGGCAGCTTCCGCTCAGTATTGGAATGTTCACCGTATACTGTACAATGTACTGTACACTTTAGGTTTAGGAAACTGTAAAAAAACATTGCTATGGGCATTTAGTGTCATGCGGATTTGCCCACCCATGCGGGCCTATACGGCGCTTTACGGTACTTGTCCCGCGGTGCCTCCCGCATCCTGCGTGTATGACGTATCTCAAAAACTACATGTATGAAAGAAGGATCGCGGGAGATACGCTTCCGGGGCATTCCACGCGCGTTATCAAATCGCTTAACATCAGGCGAGATGGCTTACATGTTCGGCATGTATAAAAATTCATTCATCAATTCATTCGGCATGACACTAGTAACGCCCTAACTTCACTAGCAGTTATGCTTGTCGTGGTAGCCCAGGAAGAATATGCGCCTTGCATTCGTGTTTGTCACCCACGGCTTCGCATCGGATACATGAGATCCGAGACATACTTTAAATTTTGTTTGCGCCCTATATAGGTGAGTAGTCTACTACTTTCTCGAAAACTTTAAAACTTTCGCCACTTTTTCACGCATTTTCAAATAAACTTTCACATGTAAAAGTAATTCTTGTTCGATTGAAGGCTTACTAAAACAAACTCACAACACTGCCAAAAGGTGGTCTTCGTGCGTGCCTTTTGGCAGAAGAATACGTGTTGGTTTGCCACCTCCCATATTATATACTCAAAGATTTGAAGCGACTAAACAGGAGCCTTTCTACCTTCTACTGAAACTTAAAAGTATTCAAATACTTGAAACACTGCAAATGCATTACCTATGAAACGTCAAAATCCTAAGGTAAAAAGAAAACATATTATAATAAGCATTTTTACAATAACTTATAAATTAATTCGTGTTTCAGGTACTTGCTGGAGAATGGTGCGGACGTGGCCGCCGTGAACTATGACGGCGAGTTGCCCGTGGACATCGCCGAGAGCGACGCCATGGGCAACCTGCTGCAAGCCGCCATCGACGAGAAAGGTACCGTCTGATAAAAACTCACGGCAGCTGTAATGTGCGTTGCAAGCGCGCTTGCGACGAAAAACACAACCACTCGATCTGGACCTAGAACTGATACTGGACCTGGGTATGTCCTAAAACTGCTTCCAGAACCACAGGAGGATGGGCAACGTCCTCTCTGTTAACAGTGGTGAGCATTTGCAATCCCAAAGCCGCCTGCCTAGCGTGTGGATTATGGCAACCCCCCTATTAAGGGAAAAGCCTAAGTCCAGCAGGAGACGTCTTCTGGCTGATGATGACAACCACTCACCATTTTGTAATAGCGCAGCACTTCCCGCGTTATGTTTACAGTCAACATCAAGTTTGAATTATATTACTGCCCTAAAAAAATAACATCATTTACGGCCAAAAAAAAAAGAAGCATAAGGTTTCCTGGTAGAGATCCCTTTTAGCGACGAGGCCGCCATTTGTGCACTAGTATTTAATTTATTTAATCCTTTGTATGTATGTTTCTTTGGTGTGAGCAATAAAGAGTTTATCTATCTATCTATCTATCATAAAAAAGAACAGACGAAAGAGGGTCGAAGGGCTTCGGTGTTGTTCTGTGTGTATGGTACTTAGATTTTATAATAATCTAGAGGTCGCCCGCGACTTCGTCCGCGTTCGGAAGAAATTCGGCCCGCTCCCAAAATTCACCACTTTAAATCATCCCGAGCAATTTTTTTCAGCCTTCTCAACTCTACCGACTCGACCGACTCTCCGACTCTACCAACTCTACCAACTCCCCCCACACCCCCCACTTCCCCCCTTAAATCGTCCCCTTTTTTTTAATATAGCCTTTTTTTATAATATAGCCTTTTTTTAAATGAACTATTTTCGTGACTAAAAGTACAAAAACAGAGAACTTTCATACTAACTTTCCCCCCCTTGGGAGTCGAATTTCGAAAAATCCTTTCTTAGTACACCCCTCCGCATCGAGACGAATACACCCTCCAAATTTCCAAAATCTCCAAAGTCTGTACGACCAGCGGTTTGGGCTGTGCGTTGTCTGTCAGTCAGTCAGTCAGGCAGTCACCAATCAGTCAGGACAGAGCCTTTTATATGTAAAGATTACAAAAAAAATTATATAGATAAAATCTATACAAAATTGTATTAATCTAGCTAGAAACAGTGGCAGCAAATTTGTCTGTTCTGAATATAGGACTTGAATGAGAGATTAAAGGTATAAGCTTATTATATGCAACTTCTTCTTCGTGTTGTTGTTTATAGCAATGAGACCTGCAGTGGAAAAACAACCAACAGTACCGTATAATCATTGATGAAGCTGGTTGTTACAGGCGTCGACTGCGAGAAGTCCCGGAACGCCGAAGTGGACACTTTGTTGACAGACTCCAGGAATTGGGCAGCCAACGGCTACGTCGAAGTACGGGATCTTAAGACGGGCGGCACGCCGCTTCATGTAGCCGCTGCCAAAGGATACCTTGAAGTTAGTAATTTAAATGGATCTTGGTATATATGTATATATATGTGTAAAACTTCATCCAGCTACGTCCGCTTGGTTAACGGTGGTGAGCATTCTGCGATCCCCAAGCCGCCTGCCAAGCGTGGGGATTATGGCAACCACACTATATTAAGGGGAAGGCTTTCGTCTAGCAGTGGACGTCTTCTGGTTGATCAGTGAGTGAGAGTAATTTAAATACGACCTCAAGCCTGGACAATACTGGCGCTTTTTTTTTTTAACTTTCTATATTGGCGCAAGAAGGAGTCTTATGCCCTGCCTGAGGACTAATTGGTGACCTCGCGCGGGAACGTGATAAAGTTAGAATATGGATACATCTATCTCGTGTCGCGGAAAAAAAGGGTATTTTCTTTTATCACGGCTCGCGTGCCAGGCGGGCTGCAGTGGGCTGTAATAAGCTGCCAATGCTGAATTACAAGTACCGAAATTATTGTCGGTGTTCTCCCTTCATCCACATTCGTAACTAACAATTAATAACTAGCTTTGAAAAATAACTTTCTTCGCGTTTTCATTATCATCAACAGCCGGAAGACGTCTACTGCTGGACGAAGCCCCCCTTAATAGAGAGGGGGTTGCCATAATCCTCACGCTTGGCAGGCGGCTTGGGGATCGCAGAATTCTCACTACCGTTAACTAAGAGGAGGCTACTGCCCGTCCTCCGGCGGTTCTGGTTGCAGTTTTAGGACATACCCAGGCCCAGTTTTCAAAACCAGTTATAAAACAAGACTCTTTTCTATCCAAACGATAACTTCGACTATAGATATCAGTGACGTTTTTCCCAGAAGTATATAATGGGCGTGAATTCGTTTTGTTTTTCTTGTGCGCGATGGTCAATTCATATTGAAAATGTATGATAGACATCGTCAAATTTATTTTAAATCAATAAAGGTTTAAAAACTATAATTATTGACCTTACATTCATAGATCGCATGTTAATGCGACATTTGTAACTGATGCAAATTGTATCGCATCATGTCATAAGTAAATCGCTTACAGCGCAACTGCTTTGTATTTAGTAGTTTGATTGTATGAGCCAATGTCTTGATTTACTTGGGAATAGTATCATCATGTCTGCACCCAAAATACTAGCAAAAAAAAGAATAAATAATAATTATAAGTCAATTATTTCAGATAGTTAAAATCCATAGTGTGAAATAGGTACACTTGTTCAAAATAATAATAATAATAAAACAATAAATACAGTAAAAAATTAAAGATAAAAATGTTTTTTTTTTATATAATAAAAACAATAATGAATAACAAATATTTTTATTATTGTATATTTGCATTATTATTATTCACATATTTATTTTCTTTCTTAAATCTAAGTTTTTTACATTATAAATTTAAAAACATAAATATTATAAAAACCTAAACCTAGAGTGCCACCGGCAGCAGGTGGCTCAAGCTGCCGGTGGTTAGGGCTGCAGAGTGAGGAACCTCCTGACAATGCGTGCCGTGTCAAGTACCACTGCCTTTTGTATCCGACCTTCAACCCAACCGTATAGCGAGATCTTCTTGAGGTATTGGTCGAGGCTCTTCGCTATGAGACCGTTCGCCGAAACGACTATCGGGACAATGATCGTCGAGTCAACATCCCACATCGACGAGCGCTGCCCGGCGCTGGGACCGATCCACCATCACGATATCAGGCTTATTGGCGACAATAGTCCTGTCCGTGATGATGGAGCGGTCCCAGTAGAGCAAAGCTCGACCATTCTCGAGAACTGGAGCTGGTGCGTACTTATAGTACGGCACCTCCGACTCGACAAGGCCGTATTGAAGAGCAAGTTATTATTATTATATGTCACATTATTTATTTACTTTCTTAAATCAATTTTTTTTTACAATATACATTTTGAAAACATAAATATTATTTAAAAAAACATTATTAATTAAATTAAAATTAATTAATTATTATTATTATTGTTTTAATAAAAATTAAATGTCATACATATTAGGCACCGCTAGCGTGTAGCTGCATTCACCTCTTTAACATCGGCGAGTCCCACCGCTCGGACAACACGCTCAGGATAAAGTTTGTTTTGATAGCTCCAAGTGACTCATAAAATTTGTACATAAAATCAGTATTCTCGATGTATAATCCGTAAATCCGCAGGTACAAGTAAACACTCAAGAGCTCAAAGCTCTTAAATGCCCAAGCTTTTACATTTATTGATAACTAACATTTTCTTTTGGCTGAGAGTTTTGTTTTGAATGTTACAAAGACATTTCAATCTTGATCGGTCCATTCAACTCGAATCAATGCCATCAAAACAGAACAATTTACTCGTTTTCAATTACAGTTTCTTTGTAAAGTTTCATCCTTTTGGTGCCTGTGTCGATCGTTGTATGTGAATGTATAAATATGATCAATTAGTGCTAGAAATTAAACTGTAGCTAAAATAAGAATGCAATTGATGGCAAGGACCTCGGTAAAACTGAATAAAGTCGTAAATTGAACTAAAAATCTTTTCAACCTTTTAACGCAAGGGTATCAGGCAATTTTGATTTATTTATACGGGAATACTCACGTTTAATTAAATCGGATACTCCGACTATAGTTTCGATCACATCCGGTGACCTTTTTCAAAGAGTGAAAACAGAGCCCGACGCGCATGCAGCTAGCAAGCAGGACGCTGCTTAGCACTAAACTACTAGCTGCTGCTTTGCTTGTGCTAAGCAGGACGCAGCTGCACGGGCTCTGTTTTTACTCTTTGGAAAAGGTCACCGGATGTGATCGAAACGATAGTCTGAGAATCCGATTTAATTAATTGTGAGTATTCCCGTATAAATAAAACAAAAATATGTCAAAAACCTCAGTTTTCATAATAAACTGGTATCACATCAGTTTATGTTATAAGTTGATAATATGAATACTCGAATCTGGCAAATGCACGCGACGCCAAAAATAAAGAAGCCAGGACGAAAGAAGAAAATGAAACCATTTGTCTTAAGAGCTTTATCCTTAACCTTATCACAGGTGGCAAAAATCCTGCTGGAAGACTGCAATGCAGAGCCGGACTGCATGGACTACGAGGGCTGGACGCCCCTGCACGCCGCCGCGCTCTGGGGACAGAAGGAAGCCGCGGCACTACTGCTCAAGTACGGAGCCGATTCGCAGCTAAAGAACTACTCTGTAAGTACACTATAAAGCTCAGATTACTTTACATCACAATAGGCTAGATGACTGGTTTTTTTTATTGTCCTATTAAAATGTGGCCCATAAATATAGCTGATTAATGAAAATAAAATGAAAATCTGATCAAAAATAAGCAACTTATAAGCATTTTAATATCATGCTAGACAGAGAGAAGAAACAGCAAATCGTGACGTCACTTCTCAGTACGCCATATAAATTATATTCTGACAAGTAAGGCGTGACGTCATTTTTTGTTTAGTGGGAAAGGGACAGTGTTGTCTCTAACAAAAACTTTAAACGCTCATATATCAGAAAATTATTAACCAATTTAAATATTTTTTTCAATAAACATACTATATTTACTTAAACTTTTCATCAAAGCTATTGGTTTCAACGATATAAACATCAGTCATCTACCCTATTAACAACCAAGCTCCTGGACCAGGACATGCCCTAAAACTGCATCCAGTACCACCGGAGGACGGGCAGCAGCGTCCTCTCGGTCAACGGTGGCGAACATTCTGCGTTCCCCAAGCCGCCTGCCAAGCGTGGGGATTATGGCAATCTCCCCCCCTATTAAGAGGGAGGCCTTCGTCCAGCAGTGGATATCTCCTGGCTGGATAAATCTCTGAGATATGAGCGATTAAAGTTTTAGGTAGGGATAGAGAGGGGATGCTCTATCCCTTTCTCGCAAAGCACGTGTTAGTATAGCATTTGTATGCCGCGCCTGAGGCTTGACGTCATAGCTCAGTATAGCGTTGACTGTCTAGTTTGAAATTAAAATACTTAGAACTTATTTATTTTAAATTTTGTTTTCGTTGATAGGCTCTATTGATGATCAGTTTTTTTATGAGGTAATAAAAAAATAGTAGTCATCATGCCTATTATTTCCTAACCTTAACACCAGTTCTTTCTGATCTACCTATCCGTACAGAGTTAACTAATAAGTACAAAGTGCCTGGAGATCAGAAATAATGAAGAGATATTTATACGGGAATAAAACAATAAGAGGTAAAGTGTAAGCATTTTTTGATAACAAAATATGCATGATGATAAATGTAAGTTGTTTGTGTTGTAGGGTCAAACGTGCATGGACCTCGTGGACCGGTCGATGTCGTCGTGGCTCGCGGACGCGATAATCAAGCCCTCGTCGCGCCGCGCCAGGAAGAACAAGAACAACAACAACATCAACAAGCGCAAACTAAGCCCGCCCAGACACGACGTCAAAAGAGTCGACATCGAAATTACTGGAACTACTGACAACAAAATTACAAATGGTTAGTATTTAACTATGGAGGCGTTTCCACTCAGAGTCACTCAGCGGGCAATGGTGAGAGCTGTGCTCGCAATTTCTTTGCCAAAGAACCAAAGTTACCGACATAGCTCGCAAGGTTTGCAAGTTGAAGTGGCTGTGGGCAGGACACATCGCTCGAAGAACTGACAACCGATGGGGAAGAAAGGTTCTTGAGTGGCGACCGCGAACCGGAAGACGCAGCGTAGGAAGGCCTCCCACTATATATATATGACGGAGTCTCTAACATCTTGGAGGGTATATCCGGTAGCAGATTCGATGGCCCTCGACGCCCGTCATCCATAGTTACGGTGGCAATGAAATAATAACAGCACTAGTGCGATAAAACGGCACTTTGATTATTGCCACGGTAATAATCACAATTTCAATAAGGATTGGTTAAATAATAATTGATTTTTAGAGCCAATGAGTTTGCACGTGTGCACAACGTTCCGCGGCTGTCACCACCACCCAGTCAAGTCCGCCACAGGACGCCATGCCTACAACCTCATTCGGTGTTACCCGCTCTAAATAATATTTCGCCGACCACAGACAAACAAAAATCGACTAAATAATTCGACATAAAATTATCTCGCTCATAACGGAGCGATTATATATAAAGGTGGACCGGGGACATTATAAAAGTCGCGGGCAACCGGTGGATGCAAATGGCAGGTTGTCGTACAGTGTGGCGGTATAAGGGGGAGGCCTTCGTTCAGCAGTGGACGTCTCCCTGCTGATGATGATGATGACGGAGGAGCTTAGGCGACGTGAAAAAATCTTGTTTCCCAAAACTTGTGTTTTTCTAATGTCGATATCGCGATGAATACGTTGGTACCATTAATAAAAGCATTCTAATTTTAATTTGGCCCAACGCATAAGCATTGCCATTCAGCGTGGCAATGCCGCCAGCATGCTGGGTACGCTGCCGACTGGTAGTGGGTTTGAGCATTTGGATTATCTCAAGACTTTCATCGGTCTGGGTACAATCCTTTTGTTTTATTGTGTAGTAGGCTAAGTAGTCATTGTAGTTTGTTGTTGGCTTTGTTGTAAGCTTGTTAAAGGCTTGTGCCATTCAATAAAATAAGAGCATTTAGTATATTGTCACGTGGGTCGTGCTCATCACATCTTTTTTTTTTATACTTTCAAGTGACGAGACGAACAAGACGTTCGCCTGGTGGTAAGCGTCACGCCTGCTACTAACAGTAGCAGTGCCAGAATTATGAACTTGCGAACACAATCCTGCGTCGCGCTCGTCACCCTGAGATATTAGATGTTAAATCTCTTCATACACAGTAAATTCTCTGGTAACTAACAGGAACACAGCAATCCTTGCACACTACCGCTTGGCGGTTGAATAACTGACAAAGGTGTGGTACTTCCCCAGTCGGACTCAACAGTGGAGTCCTACCAGTACAAAAAACATCTCCCATGTAACGTAGATAAGCCGCCGGCGCCTGAAATTATGAAAGTGGCGGAGTCGAAGCCGCCTCGTGCGCGCGCGCCCTCGCCCGAGGCGGCGGAGCCCGAGGCCCCGGCCACCGACGACTCGCCTTCCTGGCGCCGGTCGGCCTCCTTCCGCAACCGGCAGCAAGAACCAACCAGTTAGTATCGCTTCTATACCATCAAGGTGCACGATATACCGCGCCTCATTTCTAAATTTATGAAGCTACGGTTCAAATTGAGGTTTTATGTTTTGCCCAGTTTTGTGTATGAAAACTTGTTTTCTATCAAAATTATGATTTTGTTGACCTGTTAGAAATTTCTATTTTTCATAACTATACCTACTCAGTGATTTTATACCTAAAAAAAGGTGAAACGCTTCAACAATACAGTCTTGAACGGTATTCTGGACTTACACGCGCGGATAAGGCCGGGCGCATAAACGAGAAAAACCGTAAGAAAAACTGTCGGGTTTCGCCCGAAGGCTCCGTGCATACATTTTGTGCTAGGTCCCGCACACCGTAAGAAATTTCTCGAGACGCCTGTCTCGCTCGCACCAGTTAATTCTGCGCAGTGTGTTACAGTCGGTCCGGCGCCTGTCGGGTGCCGTGCCGAATCAATGTGCGACCACTCTAAACCACCGCGAATTAGCGACAGCGAAAACACAAATATTTTCTCTCTTTTCTCTCTTAACAGGTATTTAGACGTTATTTACAAGCTCCTTATGATAAATTTTCTAACAAATAATTACGTTTTCGCCAAAACTATCTTAAGTTCAATAAAATTATTCACTTCAGCTAAACTCCTGTTATTCAACCGTTGATTATTGTACTTGAATCTTCCAGGAGACAATAACAAGCCCGCAAATAACAACGTTGACAACGACACAATCCTGCGCCGGACCCACAGTTTCGAGAACGACAAGACGTGAGTACTCAATATATCATGCATTGGCGCTATTACTCATTCTCTAGTACAATGCCACCAACTTGTACGAACAAACATTTGGTGGCATTGCACTCTTCTCGCATGAGACAACTAAAATGTCATTACTTTATAAATAGTTATCATTTGTAAACAGTGCGCTGTGATATTTTAAACAGGATCCTTTCAATGTACGTCAGTACTTTTAAGTTATTAAAAAATTAAGTCTTTATTACATTTACATCTTATGGCAGCACCATTATAATTGGATTACTGTTTAAAGTATTGTTTGCAACGAAGATCGTCTAGTGCTGGTATAAAGAAGTCATCAATAAAATTTACTAATTATTTGTCGACCAATGAAATTAACCGAATGTTTGTTTACCAATAAAATGGGTCAAATTATCATCCATCAATGAAATGAGACAAACATTTGTCCCAGAGTCAAATGTTTCACTAATAAAATTAAATGTGCCAAATGTTTGTTCTCCGTTAAAATGGGCCCAATGTTTGTGCAAATCTGTGTTGGAGATTTGTTGTAAAATTTGGGTTTATCACCTTGTTACTGGCTTCCGCACCTGGGTAACGTTGTTTGTTGTTTTTATTGTATGTGCCATAAACATCGCTTTTCATATTACCAGCACTAAGCGATCGTTACAGTTAAAATTGTTAAAACGGCATCAAATTCTCTTTACGCAAAGTTAATTTTAATAACACTGTGCTAACTTTAATTATTCCATTCATATAATGCTGTTTTCAGAGCAAAAGAGCAAAGATCCATAGTCCGCTTACTAATAAGCAGATTTAATAAGTATACGCGGTCCTCCAGGGCTGTCGAAGATCTGACTAGAACAGAGTTAGTCTTTGACAATATGTTTTTCTATATGTTAGAGATTTGTGTATAGTTTTTGTCTAATGTCCGTCGTCTGGTGGCGGTGTGGGACGCGGCGTCAACTGTGCGACGGAATGTGCAGAGCTTTGTGTGGTGTTGTGGAAGACTGCATCTCACATTACTGACGATAGATATATTTTTTTACGACTGCAGTCGTTAAAGGCAATTCTCAATGACATGAGGAGGCGGCGTCAAGGAGCGTAGAAATGTGACTCTTCCTGGCTTACTAAGGATTCAAAATTGTATTTGACGAATGTTTATGAAGTAAATACAAGTAGGTACGATAAACCAGGAAGCATTGAGCAATAATGACAATAGAGTCACAAACGTGCAAAAAAAAAGTCCGCGCCAAAACTGTGCGCACGCCATACAGTGCGCCGACTTTTTGAACGACTTGAACTACGGTAAGACAAGCGCTCAAGCATACATTGAACACTATACAAGCGACGTCTAAATTCGTACAATTGTGAACTATATACCGCACGTATAGGTATTTACAATGGCACTCGGTAATTTTTTAACTGTTTTCACTTAGAGATTGTGACTCTTTAGATATTAGCTCAATGCTAGGAAGATATGACTTTTCTCCGCCACTTACACGCCTCGCCTCGACATCGTCGCTCCGCCTCTTTCAAGTCACTGAGCTATGTCTCTACGACCTTACTTAGAAACGCTGGTTAAAGTTAAATGACGTTAGTGTTGCGCAATTCTTCTGTTTTTTCGCGGAAGTTAAATGACGTTTCTTAACTTATGCAACGTCTATAAGTAAGGCCCTAAATGCTTTCACGAACGTTTAATTGAAGCAATTAAATTAGCAGAACCAAGCACAACATGTAAATGCAGTAAATTCAGAAATGTAGCACTGTCGTATCGTGACATTACGTCGTGCGGTCGCGCCGCCGCAGCCGTCAGCTTGCTTGTGTGTGCACAGCTTCTACCAGCGGTACCGTGACGTGACCGCCCGAATCAAGGCATCGTCCTGTCCGTCGATACCGCCGCTGCCGCACTCCACCTTAGCCGCCATCGAGCTAAGGAAAAAGCAGCCGACTAACGCGACAGACACTAACGAGGATGGTTACTCGAGGTTGATACTCACAACATTTTTGAGATCGCAAAAGCTAAGGCGTCACTTTATACTCATACAAACCGCGCAGTTGCGTGTTACGAACTATACTGTGTACATTATTTTAATCTCTTTTTGACGGCTCATAAAAACTTACGTCATAACTTTGTAAAGCGTCTAGCAAATTATATCCCATAGAAAAAAAGCAATTAAATTTGCCAATGACATGACCATGTAAAGACGTAATCCTAGAACTAACGTATTTATTTATAAAGAATATAATTTGCTAGTCGCTTTACAACGTTCTGTCGACAACGTTTTATGAGCTGTCAAAAATCGATTAACGTAACGAACAGAGTATAAGTACATAACAAATGCCGTCAAAACATTAGTGTTCCAGTATGTCAGGTCTCACATGAATAAATAACGCTGTCAACATTAATATGTAGCATCGTTTCAAATACGAATTCCACAGTTCAACGAGCTGCAACGACTGAGCTCAACAGCATAGTGAAATTGATTGGTCACTCCACTGAATAAGTTTCCATTGGGAAGGTTTCAATATCGCAGTCCTTGGGAACAATTGCTCTCAGACCAACGTATTGTCGTTTACTTTAACACCCTTAGTAAAGCTATTAGACTTTATTTGTATCCAGTTGTCATACAAACTAAACAACCAATTTATCTAAAATATGTGATTGAATCAGCGCCAAGCGTTACTTGGCGGAAGTTCATTTTAATCCATACTGTATCTCTAGTGTATTTTCATCACACTTGCTCGTAAAGTGGATCTTATTGCATCGGTTTTAGGCTCATAATCCAAGCTATTACGCACGGGTGCTTTTTACTTTACATTACGGCACTTGTGCTATAATAGGTATAACCCGGTAAAGTCAAGTTTTTACGTGACTGCATTTAGACGTATGTATACGAAGCATTCTTAATATAGCCGGGTAATACTTACAGTTTTTTTGTAATACCAACAAAGAGTTCTTATTATATGCCGCTGAAGTAAATGTCAACCTGCGCGCGCATTGCTGGTTTGGGCGCCATTTTCCGCAAATGCTTGTTGACGTTTTCGCTGTGTGGTTGATTATTATCAAAAAAAGTTTGTTTCTTCCTCGCAAGTGTGATGAAAACAGTCGTATGAAACTCTTGTGCTATGTTTCAATACACTCTCGGCTTCCTTATCGCGCTCGCCTGCGGCTCGCGCGCTTAATACCGCCTCTAGTGTAATGACCAACATAGCACACTTGTATCATAATGTACTATTATCGAGTAGCTACTAGGGATAAGGGGCTTCCACAGTTTTCATAAAAAAATAATGTGATAATCTAATCTGTAATAAAAAGCCTGAAACAAATATTCAATTTAATCAGAATGAAATCATTTATTTAATCTGAAAACAAATAATTGAATAAATATATAAGAAATAATAACAAAGCACAAAAAAAAAACATAAAAATATATCACCCTTAAAGGCCTTAATAGTGTGCGCCAATAACATAATTATTGTATACAACAATTGAATTTATTTATAGACCGAAACCTACCACGTAACCGTATCATGTTTAGATTACTCAGAAAGCAACCCCTTAAGAACTGTAAAAACAGTTCTCCGGTATTGAAAGGTTCGTCAAAATACACATTTTTACTTTATTGGCAATTTCATTGTTTATTTTACACAAAATCGTAAATATTGATGACGAGTTATTTTGGTAATTAACAGTTGTGATATCTGCCTTTGCTTTTGCGATCCGTGGACTTTGGTTGATATAATATCGAACATAATATCTTCCTCTCTCAATTTCTGGCGTATATTTATTGGTAAGCCTAATAATCTAGACCATTTATATTGTTTACCAAAACCATACAAAATATTCACATCTAAACTTGTTCTAAAGTGCATTATTTTTTCTCTTGTTTTTGCGAAAAATTAACACCCCAGCTATTATGTTTTTATAACATCATCTGTATCTATTCATATCTACATGTTTGCTTAAATCAATGTTTAGTTGGTGTATGTCCATGCAGAAATGTGTGCCTGTCTGTTTCTGTTAAAATAATATGTGTTGAGGAATAATCAATAGACAATAATTCTTGAAAATTTTAAGCGAAGTTTTTCCACACGTTGAATCATAATTTTTCTTACTGTGTATCCATTAAAAACAGACAATAATTATGTAAATAATCAAATAAACCCAAATAAAAAATGCTATATTAATAACTATTTGGTTCCGAATAACAAGTTTAAAGATCTTTATAAACACTTGTTGTCATAGTGTAGGTCATAAAATTTTTGCACATCGAATTAATTTACTTTCGCAGTAATTGATAAATTTTTGTGTCACCTTCGTAGAAATACTCTGATAACATATATTCCAGATTACTTAGTAAGTCTGGCGGAGACAGACAGAGAAACCCCTTTTTTAAATTGCTTGTATAATGCGGCCTCTCCTAGCCTGTTTATACGATAATACCTCTGGATAGTTTGTTGGTACGGATGTAAAATCAAACTCCTTTAGTATTCTGTTTCAAGTATTATACCTTGGTCAATTTAACAGCGTATAGATAGGTGAAAAGCTTTAAAGAGATGATAGCTTACTTCCCTAAAATAATTTCTATTTTCTTCTTTATTTCTTAAATACCTATATTTTTCTCTTTTTTTTTGTTTGTCTGCTTTTTTAATTTTTGTTAACACCCAAATAATGAACAAGACTCGAACATAATACATAAAATTTTCTAGTAATTTTTATTTAAAACCCAAACTACTGAACCGATTTCGATTAAATGTATATGGGACCACCTCTGAAGTATTACCTACCAAACAGAAAAAAGGATCATCAAAATCAGTTCATAATTGGCGGAGTAATCGCGTAACATACACACAAAAAAAAAACAGTCGAATTGAGAACTTCCTCTTGAAGACGGTAGAAAAAGATCAATTTCGTTAAAGATAAAATGCTCTCAATAAACTAAGCTATCATTCTATTACAGCTTTGCTCACCACAAAATTCCCTATAAGTATTTATTTATCTTTTTCCATTGCTTAAATCCTCTCAAACTGCATGTTCTCGTGAAGTTGACAGAATCCAGATAACAGATTACGTTAATGTATACAGAGTTAATCCATCGGAAAGACCAGAGCGGCCGCAACGGGAAGCAAACACTTGGACCGCGCCAAATACAACTACAGCTACAAGCCCTACTAGTAACACACAGACCACAGTCAGAAGGTATGTATAATTAGTATTTTATTATCGATCCATTTTGAGCTGTCAAACCTCGGCCCAAAATTTACTGTCCTACCTAACCGGTAAATGAGGCAATGCGACGAGATACGTGTGTCGCGTTAAGTCAAACCGTGATACGATACAAACCTTTTAAATGCCTGCACATTAAATATTCGGGAACATTCCGTCTAAATCGTATTTACCAAATACTATAGCCTATTTTTTTTTAATTCGTCAAATTGCAATTTCTTTACGACAATTTTTTTGCTCTGTTTGAATTTATGTTGTTAACCTAGGACAATAGGTTGGTCATAGGTTGACAAGGTGGTGGGTGGCATCAGCGACGGTGATAATGGAATGGACGGGCCCAGCGCTTGCAAATCGATCAAAATTAACAAGTCAACATAATCAAGCATACCTAGCTAAAAGTATGCATATAACATTTGCCGGAAAATAGATATAGCGAATATAATTACCGCATGACAAAAAGAGAACACATGTACATGTATTAGAAGTTTGTATTGTCGTATCGTACGGCTCGCATGTCGCAAAGGCAGAGTATGACTGAAGCGAGTGGAGAGCCGGCGCTCAACATATAGTCTTCAAAATCCGTGCGCATATTTCCTGTCCTTTCATCTTATCATTGTCGCTGGGTGGCATTATTACTAAGACGGGTAATATGTTAAAGTACAGTAGCAGTAAACCATAGTCCATTGAATTTTCTAAATAGAATTCGATAATTCTTCAAAGTCCTGTAGAGCAAGAGTTTATAACAACTATACATACAATTTAGGTCCTTACATAGAAACAGTTGGATAAGCCGGAGACATAAGCCACAAGAGATAATTCACTAATGCATGTACTAGTTGGTCACAGGAAGAACTGCGTATGCAACGAGAACTTTTCTGATAGTCAGCAATAAATAATAAGAGCTTCAAAAAATAATTGAATTCTATTGATCAAACATTTCGTAATTGTATTCACGCCAGCACGACGGATTCTGAGTCGAACAGTAGCAATTCGACGCCAAGCAGCACGACGCCGACCAGACTGTCGCCTGGCAACATTTTCAAGAACTTCTTCAAGTATATGCGAGCCTAGTACTACTCTTTTTATTTGAACACTGAATACTAAAACTTTGGTTTAGGACTTTCACATTAATAAAATAATGTATTACGTCGTAATAATGTAAATACTCTAATTCTCGCGACTTGCCTCGTGTGATCTTGGCCGAAGCAACAAGTGATCAAAATCAACGCAGACTTATTTGCTTTAGGCCGAAGCCAAACATTGGCTGTATTTGCCCAATAAAAAGGGACGCAGCTATGTAGGCTACATAGCTGCGTCCCTTTCCGGCCTTAGAAAAAAAAGGAAAGTTTCTTACTCACCAGACTGAAATTATTGAGCTATGGGTGTTCAAGTAAAAAAGTTACAATGTGTGTCTTTTCTAGTATTGCAGCTTGTTTATTTTGCGGATTTTTAATGTACCTGCATGTATTGTTTTGTAAGCTATTTTACACCTACAATTACATTAAGAATTTAAGCATCTAGATTGATATTTATGCTGATTTAATGAAATGTTTGTTTTCGGAGCACACGAGCTGTTTTCTTTACATAATATGCATGCATTTTATGTGTTTTTGTAGACGGTAACGTTTCATTTACGCATTTAATTTTGTTTTACTTTCCCATATGTACAATGAGAGCTTTTCAACTGACCCTTATTTCGGTAAACTTGACTGAATAGCGTCCTGGCGCCACATAATTTACGCGCCTAATAAGGCGTCAATGTTCATATATTTTTTCGTTATAAATTGAAAATGTTATCTACGGCGATCCTCACATTTTTTTTAAAGTAACGTGGAATACATTTTTTTTAAAGTAACGGAGAGTTTCCGTTACCCACTAGGTGGACCGACGACATTGTAAAAGTCGCGGGCAACCGGTGAATGCAAATGGCAGGCATGTAAATTCATCGTACAGTGTGGCGGTCTAAGGGGGAGGCCTTCGTTCAGCAGTGGACGTCTCCGGGCTCATGATGACGAACGTAGAGTTTGTGACGCATTACTTTGGCTATGCACCAACCACAAAAAAAGTTAATAAATCAGGTTCAGCCAATATCTTTCGAGTGAGTCAAAACTCGTGTCTGAAAAGCTCTCATTCTTATCAAGAATAAATACTTACTCTCATGTCCAAGTTCACTAATGGAAGGCTTACATCGTAGGTCATTCGTGCCCCCGGTGCGGGACGAAGAAAGCGAAACGCAGCGCAAGGCTCACGCGAAGCGAGTACGCGAAACGCGGCGCTCTACTCAGGGTGTTACCCTCGACGAGATCAAATCAGCGGAGCAGCTCGTCAAGAAGAAAACGGGCAACGGTACCACGGAACCTGCGGAGAGTCCGAAGATAAATGATGAGAACACCCCACCGCCTAATACAGACAATGGCGCGGTAAGTGACATTCTATGACGAAAATTCCGGCAGTATTCTAGAGATACCTCTACAATAGTATAGCGAAGATTCACAGGCCATATTCAGTGTTTCGGAAATTATTTATTCGTACATCAAAAATAGCTGACGCGTAACAAAGTTTCTCCATCAATAAATGCCGTAGTAAGCGGGCCCGCGCGTTTCTAATCACAAGAAACTATATGAAATTACTACACAGCAAATATCCTCCGCCCGAGCAACGCAGCCGTTTTCAAACAGTTTCTTGCCGTTCAAAAGTTTCTTATTATATTACATAACGCTGATTTACGAGTAAGGCTAGTGCGTTTTACTCAAAGCTAGATTGCTATAGAGCAATAAGTAAGTTAAGTGAAGTTTCGTTTTTAGCTTTCCATCTAATGTCCAACCGATATTGATCTGCAAACAAATTATTCTATAATTTCTGTCATACATTTCGGAATTAATTTATTGTTTTCGGTGTGCGATTAAATTGTCCTATTTCCTGTCCCTCTCGTTGAGAATCAGAGTGAAAGGAACAGAAACTAGAAGGCGCTGAATTTGTCATCCGTGTTGTTATATCAATAGTAAATATAATAGGGTAGATGACTGATGTTTATATAGTTAAAACCAATAGCTTTGATGAACAATTTAAGTAAATATAGTATGTTTATTAAAAAAATAATTTAAATCGGTAAATAACGTTCTGATATATGAGCGTTTAAAGTTTTAGTTAGAGACAACTCTGTCCCTTTCCCACAAAACAAAAAATTACGTCACGCCTTACTTGTCAGAATAGAATTTATATGGCGTACAGAGAAGTGACGTCACGATTTGCTGTTTCGCCTCGCTGTAGAATGTCTAGCATGATATTAAAATGCTTATAAGTTCCTTATTTTTGATCAGATTTTCAGCTATATTTATGGGCCAAATTTTAATAGGACAATAAAAAATCCAGTCATCTAGCCTATTATGGGCTGGGGTAAATTATAGTAATTTTGCAAATGGGTGTTACTTACTATGGAATTACTTGGATAAAACAATGTGTCTCTTAGAGCTATACTCACCCCCGCCGCTGATGTTTTAATGGAAAGGTGAAGAGGGCGGTGAAGTTTAGACAGCTCTTATGCGACCCATTATTTTTTAAATCTTTTGGCTATTTATTGGTGGTGGGTAGTATTAAATTATAGTATTAAAAGTATATTACACTGTTTTAAACTATCACGGTTGTTTATTACTTGTTCATGTTCATGTTGTTCATTGCTTTTATGACTTATGTCGTAATAAATGGAATTAGAATTACGTTTCTATTATTATTTACGGGATATTTACTGTGATTAAATATCGGTAAATATCCCGTAAATAATAATATAAATGTAACAGTACATGGGGTGTATTGTACAGGCATCTTATTATTTTTTGGCGGTTAGAAGTTTGAAAAGCAGTAATGATTAGATTAGATTGTATATACAATTGAAATGTAACATGACATGTGATATTATTTATAACATTGGATTCTATGATTGTTGATAACTATAGCTCATAGATGTACATACGTTGAGTTTGTTGTGATTACACGAATGACTTTTTAAATCTTTTTACAGTACAATTAATAACATGGTTGTTAAATAACTTACTTAGACCTTTAGGTCCATCGAGTGACTACCATTTTTTTTTACGAAAATTCAGATCCATAAAAGTTGAAACCTTTGCTTTTGTCATATCTCACAAGAAATAACAACCAAAAGGAAAATTTATTGAAATGTCTATTGGTTTATACTAAATTTACTAAGCGTTAACAATATAAATAGTCTTTTTAAACTTATAATATGTAAATATCTTCTACTTTAATTGGTGACATCAGTTTTTAAATCCATGCTTATGTATCCCGTTTAAATAATAAACGTTGTATGTGGTTCTAATTATATTCCGTGCTGTCTTTTTAAGTCAGAGGCTTTATTATGGATGTCAGTTTATGATTATGATTGTCATCGCGTAGTATCTCCCTTGTACATATGATCTTAGAAAGGTGGTGCGAGTGTGATAGCATGCTGTCATTACCTCTATCAGACTTCTATATTAAGCCGCCTTTGCCTTTGATTCAGCATTGTAAAGACATAAAAGGACAGAAAACGATTAACTAGAACCGGTATACCGCATCTGATGGGCCGGTCACAAGCATTGACATTTTCCAAATGCTGATTTTGAATTAAAAAAACGAAAACTTTCGCGATTGGAACACTTAATAAAGTTTACCGGGATTTTGAATAATATTTTTTGAATAATGTTATTTATCTGGATTACTTTGATCTAAAAATACGTGTGAATTACAATATTCACCAAAAAAAAAAATTTGTTATGTCTTGTTGTACTAGACATATGTAAAGGACGTACGGTCGTGACTGGACGGTGTGTACTAGACTGTATAAAGGGTGAGGCCTTCGTTCAGCAGTGGACGTTTTATGGCTGACGACTATCTCTAGTTGTACATCAGCGTTGATAGCTTTCTGAAATATTGCAAATAGATATATAAAGATTAATCTACTTTTTGGTATGGCCGTTATTACTAAAATAAATACATCAAAATCATGGAGAGTTCTAAGATTCAGAGCTTCATTCGTCATCTTGCTGTTATTTCGTTATAGTACAGTACCACTACCAGTAGAGCAAATTCATAAAAATAATTCATCTGTGAACCGCATTGTACCATAAATAAATAAAATTGGTACAAGATTCTGGATTCTACAAACGGATTGGAAATCTGCCTTTTTCAAGGTTAATTTTCACTGTACGAGTAAAACGAAAGCGAACTTAAATCGGTTGGAACGCTTTTTAGCGGGCTATCCAACTTGTTTGAATTTAGAGTCAGCAGGGTGTAACGTTGATGAATGACGTATTGTGACCAGCTCTGGTTAGAAAGGGATATAAGCATGTCGGGTATTTGGTAGGCGCGAGCGATCAACAGCGGCGAGGTAGCGGTGTCAGTGGCGCTGGCGTGCGCGACCGCAACCGCGACCGCCACCATCGCGGCGAACAGCGAACGCCGCCCCTCGTGGCGACTGCGACTCGACCCCACTAATAAGGTCCGCATGCTTACGGCGTACGGCGCAAGCGAGATTTTCGATCACAGCAGAATCAAAATCGTCTCGACAAGCGGTTGCAAAGTCATCCATTAACTAGTCATTGTGGTCTATTCTGGCGGTTTTAGTTGACAGTTCTAAACTAACTAAAGTATTGTTGTTCTTAGCTAACATGCCTAGTAAAAAAGTGACAACAATATTTTTATTAGTTTAGAACTGTCAACTAAAACCGTCAGAATCGACCACACTGTCTGATCAGAGATGGCTAGGCATAGAAGTAAAAGGACGTCATGTATTTGTCTATTTTGTGCAGTATTATTGGACTAAAGCTCGTTGCCTAGTTAGATATGGTCATTGCTTCATTAGATGACATACTTTTGTAGACGAAATTTTCGAGGAGTCTATCTCATTTTTAGGATTTAGGTCCTAGACTAGTAAAAAGACAAAAAAAACAACATCATACCATTGGTGGCCAAACTAGAAGTATGTAATAAAAAAGTTGTAGGGGCAATTTACATTTGTTGATCAAAAATCTTGCTTGGTCTCGTGTTCGTCCTTCTGGCATCACGGATGATGCTGTACTTCCGTGAACAGGAATGTTAAAAGCTTTGTTCGGTATTACCATATTACAATTCCTTTCCGAATTATTTGCGCTCGGCATGTAAACCTCGTGTGGTATATTCTGCACTCGCTACCCTGTAAACCAAAGCCAATTCCTTTGATGGAATTCAAGTATTATACGCTTTTTTTTATTTTATTATCACAGGTCACAGATAACACAGCACAGTTAATTATAATCGCTTACACGAGTAACATGCACTGTTTGGGAATAATTAGCGTTCGAGCTAGGTGCAAATGCACTTTTTGGTAATAAATTGCCGATGGGTAAATTCTGGGCACATTTCTCGTGAATTTTGTACCGGTCCCTACATCAATTTTATTATATCGTAAATCACTAAACGCTGTACCTACTTCATTTTATTATTTTATACAATTATACTTTTTTTTAATTATATTAATCGTTTTTTAAACGTAATAACTTTGTAAAGCGTCTAGCAAATTATATCGCATAGAAATAAATTCGCATTAATAACCATTACCTATTTACAAGGTTACTTCAACAGTTGACGTAACGTTGTAAACCTGTGATCTAGATCAAACGTATTTATTTCTATGGAATATAATTTGATAGACGCTTTACAAAGTTATGTCTTCAACCTTTTATGAGCTGTCAAAAAGCTGTTACTAGTAGTCTTAGTTGACCCATGTACTAAAGTCGAGATCAAAACTAACACAACTTCACTGTTTTAAACTATCACGGTTGTTTACTAAAGTTTTATTATTATTTACGGGATATTTACCGTGATTACGATGTGTTTTTTTTTATTATATAATAATTATGTTGAATATCGGGAGCTCATTTCACAACATAATCACGATAAATATCCCGTAAATAATAATATAACTTTAAAACAACTTCGTTGTTGTGCTGCATGTTAGTAGTATTACAATCAAAATTAAAAAAAAATGTGTGTATTTGTATAACATTTTGTTAGTGTGGTTGCTTATATGATTGTGCATTTTTTTTATTATGTACTGATTGGTATGTGAAACAAATGTATCAATATAATATAAGTGGGTGCCTGCTATCCCTGTTTACAACCGTTCTATTTACGAAAACAGTTCAGAACTGAGAACCAATTTAAGAAGTGTGTATTGTGCAGTGTCGCTTAGCGCACTTAACTTAGCGTCAGTACTAATACCACAGATAACAATAAATAAACTACGTACAGTTGATGAACTCCCATAGAAAAGCGTCAACACATCGTTGTCATATTCAGTGCAAGCTAATTTGAACTCTATTTGCATGTTAGACAATGTCGAAATTCTACTGTAGTGTTAAGGTGTACAGCCGGCGGGAGCCTCTTGTCGTCAGAGGGTCATTACGGTGAAAAATTTACACTATCTCATACAAATAATAGTAGATTATGCACTAAGGGAATAAAGCAGAGTCTTACGTCGCGGCATATTGGGCCCTGAGCGTAACGAGGGAGTCTATAGAGATATATACACGACACGTTTGCACGTCCCTAGAATACTCGCAAGACATCCTAAATGCTTACACATCCCTCAGTGTGTGACTAATTATAGACAGAACTCCTTCTTTCTACGAGCATCTAACTATATAAATAAACTGGAAGACTATCCCGAATTTGACTTATTTAATTCATCCGCGAACTCGATAAAACTTAATATTACCAAAAACTGGTTTGGTGTGTCTCCTTGACTTATACTTAGTATACCTACATATTATTAATTTAATTTCTTTTAAGTGATTGCAGACAAGTGTCTAATTAGTCTCAATATGCAGAAACTCTTAAATGGCGCATACTTTCTATATGTTTAGTAATTATGTTTTTTTGTCGTTGTTAGTTTCCCGAATAAAGTAATAGTACATTATGATACGAGTGTGCTATGTTGGTCATTACACTAGAGGCGGTATTATGCGCGCGAGCCGCAGGCGAGCGCGATAAGAAAGCCGAGAGCGTAATGACTAATAGCACAAGAGTTCCATACGACTGTTTTCGTCACACTTGCGAGGAAAAAACAATATTTTTTTGATATTAATCAACCACACAGCGAAAACGTCAACAAATATTTGCGGAAAATGGCGCCCAAATCAGTAATGCGCGCGCAGGTTGACATTTACTTCAGCGGCATAAGAACTCTTTGTTAGTATTACAAAAAAACTGTAAGTATTACCCGGCTATATTAAGAGTGCTTCGTATACGTACGTCTAATTGCAGTCACGTACAAACTTGACTTTACCGGGTTATACCTATTATAGTACAAGTGCCGTAATGTAAAGTAAAAAGCACGCGTGTGTAATAGCTTGGATTATGAGCCTAAAAGCGATGTAATAAGATCTACTTTACGAGCAAGTGTGATGAAAATTAAATGTACAGTCCTGAGTGAAGCAAGAGGTTCAAGCTGCCCAAGACGAAGACAGGCTTTATTGCAGAGGAGCATACTCTACTTTCCACACCTGCGAGACAATAAAAGCCAGGGCTCCAAATTCACTGACAATCACAGGACCAAACACCGTCTTTTGTTTCACATTCTTTGTAAACGCGGGTTTTTTTTGAGTTCTGCTTATGGCGGCCATTTCGATTTTCGAACAAACCTCTTTACAATGCCATATGGGCATAGAGTTTCCACGAGTTTCCACACGAATTTAACGTTCCAAATTCAAATCACTTTATTTCTTAGGGAGTTTCATACAACTTTATATCCCCTTTTCTTTACGTTGTTGTTGCATGATTTTTTATTGGACATTGTCGAGCAGGCGGTATGAAAATTGTAAAATAGCTTGCACTGAATATGACATTATTGTAGTTATAGACATACCTGTCTACGTTTAAACGCATTTTTTAGAGGAGTGAACCAGCCTGTTTTAGAGCAATGATGTTGGAGTGTCACGCGTCTGTAAAAGAACGTTGTAGACTGGAAGGCAGTATTGCATTGTCCGGTAATAGAATAGTTTTGCATGTGTTGGCATGGTTTAGTTCGAGCTGGAGGACGCGGGTAGGGTGTCGCCGCGGACAGGCGCCGCGGCCGAGACAACGGTGACGCTGCCGCTGCGGCGCGCGCCTGCCGCCTCCACCGCCAACACCACCAACACCACCTCCCCGCCGCCTAAGGATGACAACCCACGTAAGTAACTAACGTCAACTCTATGTATCTGAGTAACTTCTTTTTTATCGAAACTGAATAATTTGGACGCAACAGGTGTATGGAGTAAAAGGCTACTTGCTAATAATAAAACAAAAATGTATGAGTAAATAAATATTGGGGGACATTTTACACACAGCGCCGTCTTGTCCTATACTAAGCAAAGCTTGTATTATGGAAACCAGATAACTGATAGAATACTTATGTACTTTTTTTTTCATACATACTTATAATACACACTACACCCAAAATACACACTTAGATAATTATATAATAGATTTTTCTGGATTCGTAATTCTCTTTAGTATTAGTGTATTCGCCATACAATAAACATAATTTTTAAAACAGAAAAATGTGAAAACACATCATGTACCTGTCACGTTCTGATTTTTCCGTTCTTCTGTTCTATTATTCATCTAGTAATATATATTTTTAAAATAGGCTTGCCACCGTCTTATTTGATGTCTACGATGGAGTAAGCTTGCGTAGACTAACCGATTCACTCGTGACTCGAAGACTACAGGGAGTCTTAGTCTAAGACTTAGACTTGACTTAGACTATACTAAGACTTAGACTAAGGACTCTAAGAAGTCTTAGACTCTACTGATCTATTAAAGAAAGTAACCGTTGTTCTATGTAGCCGAAGAGGAGAAGGAGCGCGAGATCAGCTTGGAGAGCAAAGTGTCGAGTAACTCGTCTCCGGCTAGCACGCAGGCCGCTCTCAACGTGATCCAGCGCCGGCGCCGGCCCAAGCGGCGCTCCACCGGCGTCGGACACGTCGATATGGACGTAAGATATATATTTAATACCTTTCTCATGCCATCTTTTTTAGTTCCATCCATTTGCAGTATGTAAAATAATACGAAACGTAGCGCGTATTGCGTAGCAAGACTAGGTGGTTTCAAAATGTCATCGATGTTGAGAAAAAGATGATCTAGTCAGTCTTCGGATGGGTGATTGACTGACCGTGTGTGGCGTTTAAAACTGAGCTCTACGTTATATTGTCGGTCCCGATTGTTATTCCTGTATTTTTATAACATCGACCGTCAAGCCGAACAGATATCAGCGAGGAAGCGTTACTTTGCTCTAAGCTAAATGTTGCAGTACTGATAGCTAAGCAGACATCAGAATGTTAGGACTGTCATTATAAGTGACCGAATAAAGTTAACGTGGGACGCACGATGTGCGGAATCGCTACCGGTATTACTCGAGTATTATAGAACAGTTCCGACCGAATACATTGGATTGGAATACAATGGACCATTACTAGGATTTAAGTTAAGCAGAGGTCGTTTCTCTAGTGTTATGATATTATTTTATTTACAACTCGTACGAATCAACTGTGCACTCCGCTGGAATGCGACCCCTCTCCGCTCGCGCCTCGCATTCGCCGTAAGCGCTCAGTAGCGATAGCGATAGCGATAGCATGACGTCACAGAGCGAGGTGCACAGTTAATTCGTACGAGTTGTACGTGCGGGCTAGGATATATATATTTATTTATTTTTTGTTCCCTCTATACTTCCTCCGACACAGGTCCGAGACGTTAGACCAAACATGTAGTTTACGCTGTTCAATGTTGTTTTGAACTGATCGGCAAATAAACCTTTTTTTTTGTTATAATATAACTACACAAATCAATAAAAAGTATACAGAAAACTATCAAATTTTTTTTCTTACCTTTTTTTTTTCTACTTAGTTTAGGGCTAGGATTTAAAGCAGAGTCCGTATATAAATTTAATAAATAAATGTTGGTTGGACATTTTTACACAGCGCCATCTATTCCCAAACTAAGTAAAGCTCTATGGGAACTAGGTGTCTGAAAGAATACTTAAACTTAGGTACTTACTTATTTATAGTGTTACAAAGGGTTTTTAAGTGTAGAGTATAGGAAACGCAGAGTTCGTATTTCGAAAACTAATCAGATTATTTTTAAATGTCGCTTCGCGCTTTTTGTTTCTATTAGAAAATCTGATGTCCATGTAGTCCTAATAGACCTCCTTGAAGTCCGAACAGACAAGACCATACCCACGAAACTGCACCTACGATCAAGGTATATAAAAACATAAAATTACTAGCAGCTCTTCGCAATTTCTCTTACTATCCTGTAGGATTCTTTGAAATTGTCCGGGGTAGAATGCAGTCTTAGTTAATTAAAATGCTACGTTAGCTGTCATTCCAATTTTCATACAAATCCGTTCAGCTGTTACATAATCGAATGCAAACAAATATGCCTACTCCTATCCTCCTATGCTATTTACTAACAGAAAAAAGATAAATTTTCGCATTTATATTATGTGATAGCTCAGTACAAAATACACCACGCAAGGATCTACCTACACCCAGTGTAAAACGACTTAACGGCTTTGATAGACCTTACTTTGTTTTTCATCCTGAGAGTGTAATAGTTATTTTCATCACACTTGCTCGTAAAGTAGATCTTATTACATCGCTTTTAGGCTCATAATCCAAGCTATTACACACGCGTGCTTTTTACTTTACATTACGGCACTTGTACTATATAGGTATAACCCGGTAAAGTCAAGTATGTACGTGACTGCAATTAGACGTACGTATACGAAGCACTCTTAATATAGCCTGGTAATACTTACAGTTTTTTTGTAATACCAACAAAGAGTTCTTATGCCGCTGAAGTACATGTCAACCTGCGCGCGCATTACTGATTTGGGCGCCATTTTCCGCAAATGTTTGTTGACGTTTTCGCTGTGTGGTTGATTATTATCAAAAAAAAAAGTTTTTTCCTCGCAAGTGTGACGAAAACAATCGTATGAAACTCTTGTGCTATGTTTCAATACACTCTCGGCTTCCTTATCGCGCTCGCCTGCGGCTCGCGTGCATAATACCGCCTCTAGTGTAATGACCAACATAGCACACTCGTATCATAATGTACTATTATTATACTAGTGCAGTAAGTTGGTTTGAAACAATTCCACAAGTGTGTCATACAAAATTTTACAACTCATTTGCGAGAAAACAGTAATAATTAAACAAGCTTTATTATTTTGATTATAAATATCAATCAGAAAGCAACTAAATACTTGACACTGGCAAATGCACATAGTGCAATGCCATAAGGAGGAAAAATAAATATCTTTGATGTTTCTAATATGAAAATGGCGCGAATTTACAAATGACGCCACGTGCGCGTGGTGAAAATTATAACTACATATTTCGTTTCAATTTCTCTTTAGTACAAACGTATTGAGCAAAAGCGCAAGTGACGAAGATTGTCATGAGCTTTCTATGAAGTTCTGGAAATAACACGAAAGGATACATTAAGCAATGTTCGAATGTTTACCAAGTTTTGGATGCTCCGGCCGCGATCGCAACTGAGTTAGACAACAGTTAGACAGATGTCTATAAATAGACAAATAAAATCTAGAAGGGCTATCGAAAACCAATTGTGTGTCACGTTTTTTCATTATAGGCAATTCTTGGTGGTAACCTGAGTTAAACAACTAGTTGTATAACTCAGGTTACCACCAAGGCCGGAGCAGTTTTGGAAAATAAACATAATCGGTCCGACGATATGATTATTACACGTTGGCTTCAAAACTTGTATTTTCGTACTCGGAGATTTCTATCATACACAAATGGTTGAAAATATATAATTTTCAAACAGTCTTTACCTATATTATCCAGGCATCGAAGATGATCCATAGCATAACTTCAAATCATTTACAATTACATAAAAATTGGGGGACATTTTAGACACAGCGCCATCTAGCCCCATACTAAGCAACGCTTGTATTATGGAAACCAGATCGCTGATAGAATACATATATTAAAAAAAAAACGTGTATACTTATAATACATACTACACCCAGACACAGAACAAACATCTATGTTCGTCAGATAAAATTTTGTCCATTATTAATGTAATTATTTTTGTGAAATGAACTAAAAAGCTACGGGTGAAGTTTGAAACTCTATGCGTTACATAATACAGGTTAAAAGTATTCACACATCCGTGTCAAGGACCGAGTGGCTTATCCGAAAATACTCCATAGCATAATGTCAATTGAGAAATCACGAATTTGCATTCCTTTGTGATATTCACGTGGAATTTTACGAAACTGACGATATGTAGATTTAGAACAGAATTGAATTGAATATTTTACCAATAATTTTGTTCGTAAAGTTATAGTCTATTTCCATCATTATTGCAGTCAGATGAAACGTTATTGAATTAGGTTGTCTGACTCACAGCCCTAATGGGTTTCAAGTGCTTTTGAAGTTCATACAGAACAGCTGAGGGACTGAAAAGTTATTACAGATTGATTTTAAAGACGAACTAACAGAAGAGTGTGATAATACTGAAGAAAGACTATGTGATCATTATGAACAACTTTTACTAAGGGGCCAACCCTGAAATCGAGAAAAAAAAAGTCTGCTGCTCCATACATTTTGTCCAAGATCAGAACCTTTTCTATGAATTATGATAAAAATTATATGGGACCACCTCTGAAGTATGACCAACTAGAAAAAAATACATAATAAGGCCGAGTAATCGCGTTACAAACAACCAAAAAAGGTTGTCGAACTGAGAACTCCTTTTTTGAAGTCGGCTAAAAACTATCATGAAAGACACGAAGAAAGTGCAACAGCACATGTAAGCGGTTGTCTCTCAGGCTGACGACTCCTCCGGGGCAACACAAGCGATGATCAGCACGAAAACGCCTGATGTAAAGTTGGTAGCTATTAGGAAAGGTCTCCGGTATTCGATTAGGTGCGAGAGTGTGCGAGGCAATGTATTTATTAATTTATTGATCAACAAGAGCGGCTACCGCCAGTTACACTATTGCTACAAGTCATATGGTGTGGTGATACATGTCTCTTCGTGTACCGGGGCATAAGTTAGACTTAACCATGACTTCTTTCACTTGGACTTTCATTTGTATCATAACATTTATGTAATTCATGGCAACTTTTTGATATTCAAATAATTGACACTGAAATGCTGAATAGGCTAGATGACTGGTTTTTTTATTGACCTATTAAAATGTGGGCCATAAATTTTAACTGATTAATGAAAACAAAATGAAAATCTGATCAAAAATAAGCAACTTATAAGCATTTTAATAAACTGACCTGGGAATGTCCTTAGCTGCAACCAGTACCACCGGGGGACGGGCAGCAGCGCCCTCTTGGTTAACGGTGCTGAGCATTCTGCGATCCCCAAGCCGCCTGCCAAACGTGGGGATTATGGCAACACCCCTCTATTAAGGGGGATGCCTTCGTCCAGCAGTGGATGTTTTATGGCTGGCGACGAAGCATTTTAATATCATGCTAGACAGAGAGGAGATTATGACGTCACTTCTCAGAGGCGTGACGTAATTTTTTGTTTTGTGGGTAAGGGACTGAGTTTTCTCTACCAAAAACTTTAAACGCTCATATATCAGAACATTATTAACCGATTTAAATATTTTTTTCAATAAACATACTATATTTACTTAAATTCTTCATCAAAGCTGTTGGTTTTAACGATATAAACATCAGTCATCTACACCCTAGTCAGTTTGTGTCCTATTATCGATGCAGGAAAGAGATGTGGTTCCTCTATCTCGACGGTGTTTTTTGAACGAAACGTAGAATACCATGATTATTGATGATGTTTCGTTTGTAGGATATCGTGAATGACCGCGGGGGAGGCGGTGAAGGAGACGGCGACACTGATACAGCGCAGGTAAGCGACTTACAAGCTATTCCTTCTACAGCAAAGTCTGTTACGCACAGATATGATATTATGCAGAGACACAAAGACTCGGTGCTCGAGTCATATGTATCTCAGTTTTTTTTGTACGCAGCCATAAAATCACTCAAATAAAAAATCAAATCTAAAAATCAAAAAATCTAATAATCTAATCTTCAATCTAATCTAATTATATCTCTCTTCGGTCGTGTGTATTAAGAAATGGCTCAATTGAATGAGTTAGTCCTGTCTGCCCCTTCGTCCGGTTGTTCCCATTGGTCTTCGTCTTTTCGTTGTTTCCACGCGGCATAAGTAATTCCTATCTGTCCCCCATTTTAACTTGCGACTAGTCGAACTAAATCTAAATTATAAATTACGTACATACATTACCGTTGGAGTGTTATGTAGATGTAAAACTAAACTTGCGTTATACATCTAGGGGCTTCACTAGTCTCGAGTCCTAAGGCCTCGATATAAAATTATTATCTCTTTCCCTATAAGGTTCAGTGGTTTATGGTACAGAATATTTGAGATTGATTGCTTAACGTGCAAATGTTTGAATGATTATTTGTATCTGATCTAGTTGTAAGATGTTTATCTTTGTTTATATTTTATGGAATCATCGACACTGAGAGTCCAATTATGAAGTTATGAGTTTGAAGCGTAATTTATTATTTGCGATAAAAAAAACGTAGGAGTGCGAAATACGCTATTTTGCCATGGCATGAAAATAGATAGTGTTTTTTTTTTAATGTCCTACATATATACATCCGACTTCCAAAATATGTTTTGACAAGTTTCAGCGTGTGTTCTTTTTTTTATAACATTACTGTATTTTTTTATAATAATAAGCTTTAAAAAACCGGTCCGGATACACATTTTTTTCAAAGTATTTTCTTGTACACTACACTATATTTATTAATTAGATTTTTTATTTCGTTTCGTCACAATCGACGTTTAAAATGTATTGCCATTATAGAGTTACTCCCCCCTTCAACAGGTAAACGTTTCCGTAAGGCCGTGTGCATTTTGCACACTTCACTATTCTACTATACATAGTTATATACCGGTTTAAGGCCCAGTGGTACCCATAAATCCTTATAGCAAACCCACGCTTGGAAATAGCAATTAAATTATATTTTATTATCTGGTACGCCTTATTTGGTTGTAGGTGTACGTAATAAACATGCTTTATTTTTTAGAAATTAGACTAAAGACGTGATTTTGATTTAATAGGCTCATCTAACCTGGAATGTTTTTGGGTCTATAAGATGTCATAGATTTAGCAACACAGTGTGGTCAATTCTGAAGGTTTAAGTTGACAGAACTAAACTAACTAAAGTATTGCTGTCCTTAGCTAACATGCCTAGTAAAAAAGTGACAGCAATACTTTAATTAGTTTAGAACTGTCAACTAAAACCGTCAGAATCGACCACAATGTGTTTTTGAATTTTGATACATTTAAAGACATACGAAAAACTAATAACATTTTTCTACCTTCTATATAAATTTAACGTCATGTATCAGACTACTTCTTAGTTTCAACAGAGTTTTTTGCGAGTGCGATTTTAAAGGTTTATTCAGTAAGACAAAATTATGTGAATATGACTTCTAACAACCCAGTTACAAGGTCACTGTCGTTTTCTTTATTTTTTTCGTTTACTCCAAATACAAACAGATATAGCTATTAGGATCAGTAACCTATGAAAAATGAATGGCTGAAAAATTATGAAGAGAAACTAGAATTGTTATGATGCGCGTCCCCGGTCAGTGACCGACATTGTCACTTCGTCTTCTGATGTGAACAAAGGAAGAGAGTAATTCATTTTAATGGTTTTCTTCACACGTTTGAACGTATTTATTGCGCGGATATACTCTTACTGTAAATCAGTCGACACAACTCGTTGGCGACGTGAAAATGTCTACGAGAACGTTATTATTTTATGAAAAACACAATTTTCTCGTTGCACTTCTTTTTTTTAAATCAAAATAATAAGATTAATGGGGTTTCTGCCTCTGTGTAAAAGTATCTCTTACCGTAAACAATGTCAATCCAAAAATCGCTTTTCGTACTAACATTAAGCATAAATGCAAAAGTAACTTGTATGTTTTGATTGCTACCTTGCATGGATGGACCTTGATGAAATTTGGTAAGGTAGTATGTAGAACCCATGAGGATGGACATAAGACTTTTACATCCTAAATAAATATTATGGGAGTAATGGTAACTTGCACACTATCTCGGGTCACACATCTCGTCTTTATTTTCAACCATATGTATGTTACGCGATTACTCTGCCAATTATGAACTGATTTTGATGTTTTTTTTTTGTTTCGTTAATAGTAAGTACCTTTACTATTAATACTTCTGAGGTCCCATATAAATTTTATCGAAATCGTTTCAGTAGTTTGGTTTTTTCAAAATTACTAGATAATATGAAGATGTCATCCAGGTATTCGAAGTTGAAGACTGTTGTATTTTTTTAAGCGTATTATTGTTTTTTTAAAATCATAATTATGTTCGTGTTTTATGTTTTATTGCGCCATATCTAAAAAAAGCTAGCGACGTCCTCCATTTTTAGTTTGTAATAAAATATTCCGAACATCCTCCCCACTTCCTGTATGGTTCGACTGTGTTCACAATTTACAAAGATTTTAATCTCTGCGTAAAATTTTGTTAACGAAATATATCGGAGAGTAAACAACTGAAATAGAACCGCCGAAGGTCTTTGATATACATTCGCGAAACACTCGTTCTCTAATCAATGTATAGTTCGTTTACGTACTATTAGCACATTATACACGAATCTTGTGAATGTTTTGGTTTATTTTCGTGTCTTTTAATGCAGACTAGTTTAGTCCACCACCTTAATTATAGCTGTTTATAATTTATAAATAGTGTAATTAGGTCTCGTCTATTAATTTCAGTATTGAGACCACGACGTTAATTACATTATACATCAGTGTAACATTGTCAAATATATTTATTGGGTGTTTAGTGCGTTAGACAAGTTCGCAATTAGTCGCAGCTCTCGGATGTCACCTGTGCGATTCATTTCAGATTATGACTCTTGCGGCATAGTAAGCGGTTTCTCAGCAATGAGGGAACGATTTTGTACAGGAAAATAAATATTCTTACACATTCTGGTCACTGAGACCGTGTCTCAGCTGTCTGGCTTGTAGTTTTGTTCGATTTTATTGATAAGTAGTGTGAATTTCTAATAAGTGGAAGTATGTTGCAGCCGTTTATCATAACATTACAGTCATTACAAACAAATGCGTCAAAAAAGTATAAATGGTATGAATACCTATCGATTTAGTGGAGTGGATAAAGAAAATAGGTTTTTTAAATCGTCTCAGCCAAATTAATCTCTGTATGTGTGTCCGACAACTGCAGACGCGGCGAATAGCGCTGTCTTTTCAATACAAAGTAGTACACTGACGGTTTTAATCGAAATGAGTGTTTTCCAAATTCAGTTCCGCTATCGTCTCTAAAGATCTCTACAATAGGGTAGATTACTGTCTTGACTTATTGTCTTGTTAAAATGTGACCCATAAATATAGCAGATTAATGAAAACAAAATGAAAATCTGATCAAAAATAAGCAACTAAGAAGCATTTTAATATCATGCTAGACAAAGAGGCGATTATGATGTCACTTCTCTGTACGCAATATACATTATATTCTGACAAGTATGGCGCACACAGCCGTGACGTCCTTATTTGTTTTAATGGGAAAGGGACTGAGTTTTCTCTACCAAAAACTTTAAACGCTTGTATATCAGAACATTAATAACAGATTTAAATTATTTTTCAATAAATATATTATATATACTCGTATTACTTAAATTCTTCATCAAAGCTATTGGTTTCAACGATATAAACATCAGTCATCTACCCTATTATGGTTTTAGCCAACCTTGTCTTCATGTATTAACTCGCGATATAATTTGTGATGTTACATGAAAATCACGCTTCAAAATAACTCGCTATTTCAGCCTCGCCACGTATTGACGTAAGCAAACAATGGTCCGGGATATTTCTGTATGTCGAAAGATTCGTCAAACCTGTGCCGTTTGACAGCCCGTTTGACAGTGTAACCGATACGATCTTATGGCGGTCTTAATGCCCGGTGTTTTGACAGCTTGACAACAAACTCGAAACACTATTTGTCTTCCCAAATTTATCACAGTTTTTGTATATTTAAAAATAAATAAAGAACATTTATATGCCTTTCCGTGATACTAATTGACGTTTCTGGCGTCATTTAAAATAAACTTTGTTTTATTTTATTTGCTTATAAAATATCCTCAACATATGTAGGTAATATAAATTGTAGGTTGTTTAAAAAGGTTTATTTATAACATGCTCATTTGACCTTTTTATCTGTACACGTAAGACTAACATTGAAAATTACAGAAACATCTTCTCAAGCGTGTCTTAAAACCCGGTCGTTTCGTATTAAACGTGCACTGAAACATCGTAAATTACGACAATTATGTACTGCACACTCTAGCGCGAAGTGCTTTTAAATGTGAAGTGTACTTGTATTCGTATTATTATCACAGAACCGATTCAGGTGGAAAGTGAAATGGATTTAGGTGCGGGTGATACATTCACGTTCAGGCTCAGCGAAGTGAAACTATCCGCTGAAGAAAAAATATTTTAAAAACGGATAAATGTATGTAGGATAGTTACTTGAAAATATTTTTTTACTTATCTTTTATATATACGTATACACAATGAATTAAACAATTAAAAATCACTTTGTATTCATTTATATCGTGATGTCGTGTTATATCGTGTCTTATTTATACCCTAGTCAAGCTTGTCAACGATAAAAATGCTTTTCTCTTAACCCGGATTCTATCCCGGAAGGGCTGAGATTTCCCGACATTGTACTTATTATACGGTTGTTTCGAAAGTATATAATTGTCTACAAGAAATTAGCAGTGACTAGTTAGTTTCTTTAAAGGCGTCGAGTTGCTCGCGAGCATTCTCTGCGTCCATGTCACCGTTTATTTTCTCCTTCTTGGTGCAATGATTCATTGCTTGCTGGATGAGTGACGGCGCGATGTATTTGCGCGGCCGGGGAGCAAGGCCAGCGCTAGAAGGGTCGGTGCAAACCGCACATACGCGTCAAGTAAACAAATTGCCGACATGTACAGTCTGAGGGCTATATTTTATACTCTTCGATTCGATCGGGAATTTGATTACATTTGCGCCAATAATTTAATTAATTTTAATCAGTGCGCCAACATAATTTTTAGAATAATCGCACTGGCCAGCACGAAGATTGCATGAAAAAAAATCTCAAACATTTTCCTCTCTGTAGTGAGGTGAAAAATTGTGTGTTTCGCTCGACAGCAAAGTTATTCTGCGTTTTGTACCTTTGAAACACTCGCTACGCTCAGGATTCTATATTTGAACCATTCGCTTTGCTTCAATCCTAGAATCCTTCGCTTGCTCAGCTTTCAATTCAAGTACTCTCGCCAAAAAACAACTTTGCGGCCTTACATAACAAATAACTAAATCAAACTTTAGATAAAGCGTCCATTGCAAAAGTATATCCTCATAAGGTTACTTATAATAGTATTAATTGGAAAAATAAGGTTCTTCGAGGTTGCGAAAGGAGAAACTGTTATGATACAGCCTTACTAAGTAAGTACATTATAGTTCAGTCATGTACCCTTATGAGATAATATTTTGCAGTTTGATAGTTAATTATGCACGGATCCACGATTTCAGCCATTGCTGCTTCAATATTTCTAGTGTGCAGTGGTATTGTTTTAAAAATTATATAGATGTTGTCGGGATTAAGTATCGTTAGATCGTAGCGATAAATCGCAGTTGCTATGACAACATTGGCGGTCCTCCAGCCTTATAAACAGCGATAAATTGAAGCGCAACGATTGTTACAGGCAGATATATATTGCTATTGTTCTTTCCCGTGATCATTTCTTTTTGGACGCTTCCTAGGCCAGCACGTCGACCCGTACATTGACTTATGTGGATTTATGTTCTGAGATGTTTTGGGCTTGCTTATTTAAAACATCTTCAAAATCTTTGATAAATAATATGTCTAGATAGATTCTCGTACTGTTTATGAACGAAAAATGACAGGCCAACATTATTATACTAGTGTGCGTGACAGAGATGTCTTACACTCGCGTTGCACCATTGTCGTTGTTATAGTGTGCGTGCATAAGAGGCTAACAGTTAACCGCTATTTTTTCGACGCGTTTAGGATCCATCGGTCTATCTAGACATATAATTTATCAAACTTCAAAATATTGATTTAGATTTGCAATGTATATAAATAAAACATATATTAGTACATTATGATACGAGTGTGCTATGTTGGTCATTACACTAGAGGCGGTATGAGAGCCGAGAGCGTAATGACTAATAGCACAAGAGTTCCATACGACTGTTTTCGTCACACTTGCGAGGAAAAAACAATTTTTTTTTGATAATAATCAACCACACAGCGAAAACGTCAACAAACATTTGCGGAAAATGGCGCCCAAATCAGTAATGCGCGCGCAGGTTGACATTTACTTCAGCGGCATAAGAACTCTTTGTTGGTATTACAAAAAAACTGTAAGTATTACCCGGCTATATTAAGAGTGCTTCGTACACGTACGTCTAATTGCAGTCACGTACAAACTTGACTTTACCGGGTTATACCTATTATAGTACAAGTGCCGTAATGTAAAGTAAAAAGCACGCGTGTATAATAGCTTGGATTATGAGCCTAAAAGCGATGTAATAAGATCTACTTTACGAGCAAGTGTGATGAAAAATATTATTACATCACTATTATGGGCGTGGGTCATTCTTCCAAAACTAAATTATAGTAACATTTTTATACCCTTTTTTTAATTTTGTAAATGCTCATGACTGTACTCATAGATATAAATATCGTGGACGTGCGAAGTTATAGGTTCCCATCCAGGCCCTATACCAATGAGGTCTACGATATTCACGTAAGTTTTTTTTTTAATAATATATTATATAGGCTTGCGTTTGACTGCTATCTCGTCTGATGATAAACGAAGATGCAGTCTACGATGGAGCACGCTTGCCTAGAAGAAACCGATTCACTCGCGACTTGAAGACACCCAGATTATAATTATCTGGAAACACCCACTCGAGCAGCGCATTCCACTGTTTAGCAGTTCGAATAAAAAAAGTGGAATCAAACCGTTTCGTACGAGTTTTTGGTATATCAACCATAAAACGGTGTCGCTTTTTCGAGGTCCTGTCCGTCCGATAGAAAACTGGGCAGGGGGGAATAAGATCATGCAAATCCGAAGCACACTCTCCGAAATGTACTTATGTGTATGTATTTAAAAGAAGCGATATCGCATGTAAGAAATTCGTATCAGCGTAGGTACTGAAATGTGTGTATATATACAATTTCTTGACAAGCGAAAGACTGAATAAAGTGTCTTGATACACTACACTGAAATAAGACGTAGTCTCTATTCAAAGTTGCTGTTTAAAGCCAAGTTTTCTTTGTTGAGGCCGATACATAACATTTGTGTGGAAGTCACAACATTTACCGCTAGTGTGAATAATTTCCGAAGTAATGCGTTATGACGTGTGTTGGGTGTATTAATACTGGCGCATCCATCGGTCGATGACGACGACTCCGCACACATGGCCGTCTGACGTCTCACCACAATCGTGTACATTATAAACCGCAATACACATTTGAATTCAACATTCAAACACGTTCTCATACTAACTCAGATATTGAGCTGTGTAACATCAAGTAGACAAGCAATATATATTATAGAAGACTAGCAATGCCCGCGGTTTCTCACGCTATCCTACGGACGACGCATATAGGCTATCCTATCCCCTATACAAATTTCTATCATACAGCGAGCAAGAGTAACTTTTCATGTACATACACGCACACAAACTGAAAATACTCGTCAGTCATTGTCATCGAAAAGGTCACACAAAAACCTGGTTTCTGTTGTTCAAAATTTACGTTATGTCTTTACCTCTCGTTTAAGGGTTACCGTAGGATAGCAGGCGAAACTGCGGCGCTGCTGCCTTTAATAAAAATATGGTGTTTACAGATCTTATATATTTATTTTGGCACACAAAACAGAATATAATCAATACATTTCAAAGAAAGTAAAAATGAGATTAGTTGCAGAGCTAGACTATATTCCTAACCATGTGCAGACAATATGATCAAGGTAAAAGCAGCCTGTAAACAATGGTTAATATTATGTAATTAAATACGTTGAAAGCTACTAAAAATCAAAGATTGTAGATTTGATTCGCGTTAACAGCGGCGAACCAGCGATTGTCCAATGAGATGGAAAGAAATTTACCTTTTTTGCTCTCGTGCATGTTGTGTTCGAAGAGATCTTGCTAGTTTATTTGCTACTTCATTAAGAGTGCGCCTAATGCCAGAAAAATATCAGATTTCACCCGCACGTCTTGCATTACTTTAGAGTCGAAAATCGCATGATATAATTGATGATGATAGTGACTTTGAGCAATTTAGGTGGGATTTTATACAATTATTCAAAATATAAAAAAAACCGGTAACTCTGCTGAAACATTAGTCTAGCTGTGTAATTAGTAAAAAATTATGTGGTGTTGTCGCTGATAATTCAGAGCATTTGATTTAAAACAGTAATTTTTTTGTTAGTAATTTGTAATTTTCTTTTAAATAATCCAGATAATTTTCCAAAATTCTGTTCGGTTACTCGGCTTCTATAGAGTTTTCCCCTACCTGTAGTATTTTTTTTTATCTGAATATTTATGTTCTTAATCATTAAACGATGTGTTTAAAAATACACTTTTTACTTACTTTTGGCATTGGTCGCCCCCTTAAGTAGAAAATATTCCTTTGGCGTTTTGATTTTGGTTAATACACCGAGATAAAATACATCAGTTTCCTGGGACTATCTTATATTTCAATTAACTAAAATTACGATTGCATTTCGATGTAGGCATGTCCCAGTGGCACATTTATAACGTGGTGCCATTGAGCTAATACTTAAAGATTCACAGCCAAAAAACGTCCGAGTGCCGTTGTACACACTTATACGTGCATTATATAGTTCACAATTGTTTGAATTTAGAAGTTATGTCGCTTGTATAGTGTTCAATGCAGACTTGAGCGCTTGTGTCTTATCGTAGTTCAAGTCGTTCAAAAAGAGTTATGACGCGGACATTTTTTTTGCACGTTTGTGACTATAGATATTAGCTCAATGCGTAGTGCACAAAGAAACTAAAAACAACGAGTGTTTTGTCTAAAACAAAGTTCACTTAAAAACGCCTCAACAAAATAGCATTTAATAAATATTGTATGTATTGATATATTTAGTTTACAACAAAATTACTAAAAGTTACTGTGATAGTGAGTCTTTTTTGGCGCGTAGCTTTTTCAGCGCTGGCTCAAAATTAATAGTTTTTTTTCTTTACATAAGAAAATAAAGTTCGTAACATAGTTATGGAGACGATATTGATTTCTCAATATTTAATCAATAATAATTTCAAGCCTTAGTCGCGCATCTCTAGTTACGCGTCATTGAGTTTATTTACATCGGAATTTTGACAGGGGATACCGAGTTAGCGGTAAAACGCAGATTTTATAGTCTACTACTAATTTTAAAGTACTTTGTCAATGTCCGCAATATAGGATAAAGCAGAACCCGTCACACGCCCACGTGGTTAGCATCGATTAGCCACACGAAAACTTCCCACATCCCTTGCAGATGGCGACATAAAAAATATTGCATCGTATTTTTTATTCACAAGACGAGTTGTTCGCCCGCCCTACCCTTAAAAGTTTGTCATCCAGAACTCTGACGTAAACGTTTCTAAAGCATCTCAGTCACTGCTCTCCTCACCTTGGGATAAAGGATATTAAATAAAGGGAATGTACTAGCACAAAGTTGCCAAGAGATGGCGCCAGTTTTTTTACTCCATATATGGACTATTTACAATCATTGTACCGGTACATTGTGACATTGAGACATTTCTTAAGACACTTTTAAAGAAAAACAGTAATGGTTGCACACTAGTTGGAGGTTTAATAACTTAAAAAGGTGTCGCAGAAAGAGTCGCAAAGTTTGCAAAAGAGTTCTAGTACAGTAAAAGCGAATTAGCAAGCTGCGCAGTAGAAACTAAGAAAACACGAGGTCGGTGACGTCGAAGCCACATTAATGTTCCTGAAAAGACTCTCGTTTAATCATCTGCCGGATGTGGGGGCAGTTTTTACCGAAATACAATAATTTTGTAATATTATTTTGCGTAACACGAGGAGCGGCTGGCCCGTCTGTTGACGTCGTCGTTCCGCGGCTCCAAACTCCAGTAAAACGTTCCAGCGCAGAATCCAAACTCCGTGGCAAAACTACAGAATTTGGGTCACTGTTCCGAACAGGCGCATAAACTTGAAAATAGAATTTATTTTCAGCGGACTAAGATAAAAACTGACCGAGTTTTGTGAAATGTTTTGTATGAAAAAACTATTGGCAGTTGTCTTTTCCGATCTAAGTATTGCGTTTTCTCTTTTAACGTTCTGTGCGATTGTTTATATGAATACCGGTCGAGTACGAGTCGGACTCGCGCAACGAGGGTTCCGCACTAACGTATCTATGTGAATAAATTATGAAATACTTTGTTACTCTAGAGTTAGATCTAAAATCATATCAAGATAGACGCTTGTATATACATATTTTTTACGATATACGTAAACAAGCAAAGAACACATGTTGAAAATTCTTCATTTTATGTATTAGGAAATCTGCATAGCGACTCGTATTCTGAGACAAATTTTAGGCATCTACAAAATACAGGTCATTCTAGGTACGGCTGGAAACATGGACAGTCTAGAAATAGTAGCATGATCCCGATATATTCCTTCGAGTACGGAACCCTAACAATGTATACAAGAGGCACAAGTCTTATTTTTAGTATGCACTCGTGCGTACCTGCGGTACAGAAGCTATGGCCACGCCACCACCGGTCTCTGCCAACTCTCAGCAACTGTTAACTGATCGATGAGGCGTAACTGACGATATCACGGTACTCGTAAGTTCTATTTGCGAGCTGTCCTTGAGCCGCTCACTTGACCACACTCGAAGATATCGGCCGTCGATCCCGATGCGCAGTCGGTATATTTACAGGTGATGGTCCCTCACGTGTCGCGGACTCCGCCCCTCGGGCTCAGTGCGTCACCGGCGTCTCACCCGCGCTCTCCTGCCGGCGCGCCGCGTACGGCGTGGGCGCGACAATCATTTCACTAGAATTAAAACTCTGGGTGCAAAGTCAGTGTGTTTTCGCAACGCGCGGCGTCCGCCCGCCCGCCACCTATGAGCTCGAGAGTGAGATGCGATCGCAATGAGTCGGAAACAGGATAGGTACTCGTCGCGGCCGAGGAGCCTCACCTCGCAGTATGGCTCCTCGCCGAGCATGCTGGGCTCCGTGCTCGGCTCCCAGTACGGATCCTACGGGAACAACAACTACTCGAGCTACAGCCCTAGCACGTACAGGAACTACAATCCGTACACGGCAGGCTTCGGGAGGTCTTCCTCCAACCTCGGGATATATGGGGGCACGAGTTCGGGATACGGAGGGGTTTACTTGAGTGGGGCGTCTTTGGGATCATTAAATTTGATGACGCCAGTGTTGAAAAAGTTGGACAAAAAGTTGCTAGCGAGCAAAACGAACTTTAAGCCTAAACCGGTGCCGCCCGCGAAGGTGCAGGAAGCTCCAGCGGAGGCGGCGGCGGAGGAACCAGTCGCGGCCGCGGTCGCGGTCGCGGTCCCGCCTCCTGTCAGGCCGGAGAGGAAACCGCGGGCGAACAAAGCCGGGAATCTGAACAAGGAGCGCTCGCGCTCGCTCAACTCGCTCGACACAGCGGGCGCGCTCGGCTCTCGCTCTCTCAGCCTCACCTCGCTAGCGTCAGATGGATACTGTGTATGTCTTTTATTGTATTGAAACGATTCGGAACTCTCGTAAACTCTCTGTAACAAACGCTAACATTACGAGCACCGGTCGAGATACACTGAGAGTAGAAAAAATAATCGCATGATTTATTATTGAAAAACCAGTTTGACTTCAAATCTATTGGCATGTAGGTAGCTAAACAATAATTATTATGTACTTGATACTTACATCAAAAGTCTAACATTCACAACCAGACACGGATACTCGATGTATAACGATGAAAATCTCTTGTAAATAAACAAAACTAGCGTGATCTAACGTTCTGAGATGATTTCAAGTAAATATAACACAGCAACGTTAAACATAACACTTCCTAGAATAATGTTTTATAACACTATCGTTAGATTATATTTTTATGCAGTCTTAATTTTCCCAAACTAAGTTTTCCGTAGACGGATTTCTGTATTTTTTGTAGATTTCATTCAGGTGAACCAACACCGTGTACCAATACATTGCCAATAAGTTCACAAAGGTACAATTCTAATTTAGTAAGCGTGTTCTACGAAAATCCTAGACCCACACAGTGGCTTCATCTGAGGTAGTCGTGAGTATCCTGGAACAAAGCTACCGAACGGGCGTGACGAATGGTAGCCTGACGTTACATGTATCCGTTTATTGTGAATTAAGCAAACTGCTTAAAACAGAAAATACTGGGAAAAAAAACACTAATGGAAATTACTGAGCATGAACAGATTTGACATCTACGACGGCGCAGGATTTCGCAAGTTCACAAATCTGACACTGCTACTGTTGTAGGCAGGCGTCATGATTACCACCAAGCGAATATCTGGCTCGTCTCGTTACTTCATTGCATTAAAAGAAAGTACGCCCATGTTATTCTGCTCGGTAAACAGGCTATTTTGGTGAGGTTCTATAATATTATGTGTCACAGAATTCTTACAGTATTGTGGAGCTTGCCCCAAAACTTCTAGATACATTGTGTGTGGGCATGGATGTGTGGACCTAGGTATGTTCTAAAACTGCATCCAGTACAGGTGAACATTCTACGATCCCCAAGCCGCCTCCCAAGCGTGAGGATTGGCAACTCCTGCGCGGAGGCCACCGTCCAGCAGGGGTCGACTTCTGGCTGATAATGATGCATGGATGTTGTTGTTTTAGTCTGGCAGCGAACGCACGGAGGAGACGGAGGAGTGCGACTACAAGGCGCTGTACGAGGCGTCGGCGGCCGATGTGCGCCGCCTGCGCGCGCTTCTCTCCACCTCGGAGCAGCAGCTGCGCGACGCGCGCGCCACCATCACTAGCCTCACGCAAGTGGTCAGTACCTACCCGCCTGCCTAGCGAGCATCTCGTCTTTTCTGTGCCCTGGGGGGCTAAAATGGTCTCGTTTAGCAATTCTGCATATGTTATGATGATTCATTTCGCAAATCGTAAAACGGTCCTTAAGCGCCAATTCATACTATTGTTTTTGCAAATGATTCTATCATGGAATTCATTAGTTTGACAGTTTTCTATAGAAAGTCGTAAAATATTCGATGAAAAATGAATTGTATAAAGTCAACTAGCAGATTCGTTAGAAGTTACTCGTGAGCAACTTTTTACAATTCATTCTGCTATGAATTCGTAAGATGAACTGCTTTTAGGGGGATTGCTTAATGCGGCCATTTTAGAACCCCTGCTCTGTATTGCGTGTGTGTGTTCTATTCCTCGTAACTATATCGCTTTGTTAGTCATTAGAACTCTAAAGGAGCGCTAACCGCAATACTACTAAGATTTGGATTTTCTCATAGTCCTATTATAGAAAAGTAGCGTCGTATAGACTGAGTGGACAGTCCTAGTAACAGAGTTCAGTGGCGCCCGAAGGCCTGTCATATGGCTTAACGGCTGTTGTTACAGAATTATAGAACAAACAACCGGGATCAACAATATATCGTGTGATTCGACCCACGGAAGCGCTGCGATCCGATCAGTCTTCGGATGGGTCATCCGATCATCCGAAGACTGATCGGATCGCTATTTGCTTACCATCGGTGATCTTTCAGAACCACCTAAGCCACGAGCGCTTGACATGGTCCCTTGATGGGACTATACGATGGAATCACGAGGAATAAATCTATTTACTGAACTTGACAAATTGTTTACCCCCTACAAAAGATATGATAGATCATCTGTCGCGATATGCATTAAATTTTGAATCAAAAGCAAGGCGTTGCGATATAAAATTTCTCATTGGCCATGGCGTGCTTTTCTGGAAAGTTCCTTAACTTAGTATATTTATTTTTTAATTTGTAATTTTACGATGCAAATTGGCTCTGCGTGTTTTTTTTCAAAATTTTAAAATGTTGCCCGATGCTTGCACAGCGACTAACATATCAGTTCTTGTTATATTCCTTAATCATCCTGTGAAACTATAAATTTTAGATAGCCATAGAGTCCTATAATTACTTATTTTTTTCTTCTAAGTCTATATAAGTTTTTATCTCACGCGATAGAAAAACTAAGTAGTAAGTTCATATCTTATTGCAGAGTTTTTAAGCCAAAAGCTTGTGACTGTAGTATTCGATTGTTGTTTCAGACAAAACATTATTCGATTGTGTTAAGCACATCAATCGAATAATCACCTCATAATTTAGACACAATGAAAATGAATTTCGTGATGCACATTATTTGTGATGTCATCTTGTAAATTAAGCGTTTAAAATTTGATTGCAAGCCAAACAGTATTAATTAAGCCGGCAGCGAGTGCACGCCGATGTTCATATATTAATATTGTTATTACTGTTTAATCGAATGAATTAACTTATTCTCACATAGTATGAAAGCATATTCGCTAAAGCGCATTAATGTTACTAAAAGATGAGTTTCATAAAATGTGATAACTTTTTATGATAAGAGGAGCAGAACTCTTTCCTATGGTAAGAGATAATTCCTGCCCATGATGACCATTGCTTGCAACGGTGCTCAGAACTTGGGCTAACAACATAGTTTGAGTTTGAGCAACTTGTAAATTTCATAAATCAATAACCGGCATGATTCAAAATTGTGTGTGTGTGATCGAGTTAAAAAAAACATAATGAAAAGTTATTATAATCAGCTAGCGTAAACGAAAATGTGATTTGAACTACTTGATAATTATCCTAAACCGCCATGACATGTACTGGGTAAAGCCTTCCACGGTTTTTTGGCGGGAACACGGAAAAATCATGTCGTTGCATTCTATTATTTTCTTAAACTTGTGTTTTTTCGCGAATTAATGATTAAAAATGGTGGTGTTTTATTCATTGAGTGTTGAATTACATGCACGAGTGTGGGCAAGTGATATAATGTGATATAAAGTGATACATGTCTTTTCGTGTTGTTTTCAGAACTCCATAGAAGCTCACAGTAAAGTCGCCCCAACTTTACTAGGACTCGTATGACTTGGACTCGACTGTGACTAATTTCGTGTGACTTACTGTGATTTCATGACTTATTTGACTTCATGATAACAAATAAATGTGAAAATTAATAAACTTGACACTGGCAGAAAGCACAACGTGCGATGCCAATAACTAAGAAAAAAAAAGAAAAAAGCCTTCCACAGACCAAGCGCATGTCGGCAGCTGTCTAACTTGACGGCGGCTACGCTCGTTTTGTAATACTCTCAAGGAAATACATGAATCACAGCAGACCAAATATCTAGGCACCTGAGCAGTGCAGCAGCGAAGCTGTTTTCGTGTCTCGGATCGGTTCGGTGCGGTCGCTTACACAGTTCCTTGCGCATGTATTGAAGTAGATATGCCTTAAATCGATCTACCTTACGATACTCATACCTGATATTTTGTCAGGAGTTACTGTTTAACTGTTTATACTGGATAACTGTTTACTAAATTGGTTTCTTGACATTATGGAAGGTACGGAAATTTGACACGCTTGGTTATCATTTTATAGTTGAAAAGGTTTCATAATTTACTTTTCATCACACTTGCCCGTAAAGTGGATTTTATTGCATCGGTTTTAGGCTCATAATCCAAGCTATTACGCACGCGTGCTTTTTACTTTATATTACGCCACTTTTGCTATAATAGGTATAACCCGGTAAAGTCAAGTTTGTACGTGACTGCAATTAGACGTATGTATACGAAGCACTCAATATAGCCGGGTAATACTTACAGTTTTTTTGTAATACCAACAAAGAGTTCTTATGTCGCTGAAGTACTTAAATGCCAACCTGCGCGCGCATTGCTGGTTTTGGCGCCATTTTCCGCATATGTTTGTTGACGTTTTCTCTGTGTGGTTGATTATTATCAAAAAAAGTTTGTTTTTTCCTCGCAAGTGTGATGAAAACAGTCGTATGGAACTCTTGTGCTATTAGTCATTACGCTCACGGCTTCCTTATCGCGCTCGCCTGCGGCTCGCGCGCATAATACCGCCTCTAGTGTAATGACCAACATAGCACACTCGTATCATAATGTATCGTATCGTACTATAAATACAGGTTTATGGTTCCTTGTATTACAAAACTCGTAGTCCCGTGTTCAATTAGTGCGTCTGATTCTGCTTTTGGTCTATAAAAGCAAAATAATTTACGATGGTTGATAAAAAATATTGTCTATTTTCAGCCGAAAAAATGGCGCCACTATTTTCATATTCTGCGCATTAAACATGTACGTAAGATCGTGATGTGCCCTGTCGATTATTGTGTATGTTGTCGCACCATCACAAACACTTATGTGTGCAACTACACAAGAGGGCAATAGTTAAAAGGGATTGCGTACCTAAACCCTGGTAGGCTAGTTGCAAGAAGACGCGTCTCGCATTCTTGAGATTGTGGGCTCGATCCCGGGCGATACCTATAAGCTCATGGAATTTACTTACGGATTTAATCTATCTTACCGCTGGCTTTTCTGTAAAGGAATGTTTTATGTGTGTATGGAATCCTGCATTTTTCCTGGGAAGAAATTCGATGGCGCGTGAAATTCCGTTAAACCGCACCAGTCAGGCGGTCGAATGTATGGCCCAGTAACCCTTCAAGGGTGGCCCTATGTCCGGCCGTGGAATGCACTGTAGCCTTTTTGCACTACAGTAGTGGCATTAAATTTGTGCAGTGTTATTATCTGTATTTGTTAGCTTAGCATTTTATAATTTGCATCCGCAAAGTTTTATTTATAATTCAATGCTATGTTCCAGACACTATTTTAGAGCGATAAACAAATTCACTCCCACGGTAATACACTAATTAAGCACACAGGACAGCTGACAGATTGGCGCGTGTTATGACCTTCTTCGTTTTAATTTTATGCGCACACGTATTGCCGCTTTTAGCGAAATTTGCAGGAACACATTACCTGACTCATAAGCCAAATATACAAAGAACATCGAGTTTTGGCGGGAACACGGAAAAATCATGTCGTTGCGTTCTATTATTTTCTTAAACTTGTGTTTTTTCGCGAATTAATGATAAAAAATGGTGGTGTTTTATTCATTGAGTGTTGAATTACATGCACGAGTGTGGGCAAGTGATATAATGTGGTGAAACATGTCTTTTTGTGTTGTTTTCAAAACTCCGTAGAAGCTCATAGTAAAGTCGCCACAACTTTACTAGGGCATGACTTGGACTCGACTATGACTATTTTTGTGTGACTGACTGTGATATCATGACATATTTCACTTGATTTTAATATAAATACTTGAAAAAATCATAAACTTGACACTGGCAGAATGCACAACGTGCGATGCCAAGAACTAAGACAAAAAAAAAAAAAACATCGAGTGACATATCGTAATTTTTTCTGTTTTCAGAACCAGAACTCGTTATCTGAAATCGAGAAACGAGAAAAGAGAGCCATGGAAAGAAAATTGTCAGAAATGGAGGAGGAACTTAAGGTAAACTATCTCATACGCTTGCTCTAACACTACATACATGACACCACACATCAATTTACAAAGATTAGTCCTTAGAGCTGTTATAGTTTCGTTTAGTTAAGAGAATGGAGAACTATGGATCGTTATTGACATTTGTTGGTGTTCGTTTTATAGCAATTGCAAAAACTAAAAGCCGAGAATGAAAGGCTGAGGGCCGAGAATCGCGCCCTTACGCGGGTCGTGAGCAAACTGACCAACTCTGCCGCCAAATAGGTAACTGTGAACCTTGAACGTTGCGCTCTTGGGTGACGTCGCGTGGTGTCGATGCCAAACACGTAATCATTAGACACAGGTCCACCTGGAGGCCTTCTACAATATCTTAGAGCATTATTTTGACAATTTTAATTAGCTTTTATCTCGCTATCTATTAGAGAGGTCATGTTAAAGTTATTTGTATTTGGTTGCGGTTCGTGGGAACGAATAATAAAAAGATTTGATTGAAACGAAATAGGTTAGTTACGTTCTGAATTGATTTCGATGACATCTGGAATATACTTAATCAAATTAGGGGTATATTGTGGTCAATTTTGAAGGCTTTAGTTGACAGTACTAAACTTATTAAAATATTGTTGTCGCTTTTTTACTTGGCATGTTAGCTAAGGACAGCAATACTTTAGTTAGTTTAGTTCTGTTAAGGTAAACCTTCAAAATCGACCACATTAGTGCCTTAATAAGACTTAAAGAAACTTACAATACGAAGGATGATCTGTTACCGTATTTTAACCCAATCGGTAAGGTTATCCGTCTCCGTCATTCCGTAGATGGTGAGAGTAGTTCGATGGTTAGTTTTCGGATTCGATTAATTGGGCTTAGAAATACGAGGACTGATCAGTCGTAAGATAGGTTGCCGCGAATAGCATTTACAACTGAGTGCTATTGTAGACCGGATAATGAACTTTCGGTCCCGCTATCCTATAAGCAGCCTGCCACGCCAGAAGCTTTTGAGCGGCGTTTGTACTTTTATCCTTAGTTTGTTTTTTTGTCCTTCGTATTTTTATTTTTTTTAACTTTTTTGTTATTTTTTTTTCTTTCTTTCTTTCTTTTCTTTCTTCGACTGAGATTGCGGTCGATGCGCAGTTTGACTGACCACTCGGGTCAATACGAAGCTATTTCGTAAATTACTGGGTTTAGTTAGTGAAACTACTGTATTTTGTAAGAAAATAGGTACGGCAGGCATCACACGGCGTCACGTTTTGTTGCGCGGCCCCACATTAACAGTGTTATGGCGAGCATGTTTTGGTACGTGATTAACTTGCATCCGGTGCGGCTGCTGCGTGCGCGGACGTACCGAAACGCCGCGCGCGCATCTCAGCCGCGCGGTGAATGCATTGTGTTTTATCAGAAAACCTCGTGTCGATTTTAAAGCTTTGGCTACAGAACTAAACTTAATCACAGTGTTGCTGTCCATGTACAAAAATGTAATATATTTTTTTCTTACGGGATTTCTCTTCGTTATAATAGCCTGATGTTTCAACTATAGTTTCTTTCAAACACGTGTCAAAAGCTACGTCAGTTTCTATAGTAAAACAAATATTTTACTGTTACATAAAAACTTTTTAATATTTTTTACAAGTTTTTACTATTCATATTGACATATCTACAGATTTAACGCTTTTGACTTTGAAAAATAAAGCTCTCAGTTTACTCCCGTTGGCCTGTTAATAGTGAAGTGTAAATGTACTAAGGTAACTAAATAAAGAAAACTTGACGGATCTATTATTCGCCAATTATTCAATCTATTAAATACATTATTATTCATTTCAATTGTAAAATTTTCCCAGCATCAGTATGATGGTAAGAAAGTCTTCGCTTGTCATCGGACCTATACAAATGTGTTAAACCCCAACTCAGCGTCGTAATGCGTAAAGCTTTATAATAGTAGATGCTTTAAAGAGATAGCGAAATTTAGCTAGTTGTATCCTTCGAAATCGACATGACTGTCACATTAACTAGTGATACTGATTTCCTACCTTTTACACACATAGTGTGAAATCGTGATTTTAAAGTTTAGTACGTTAGTTTAGGTGTCACCTATTTTCAAGCACATGCAAATGATATTTGTATAATTCGAATGAAACAAGACGGTTGACAAGTACGCTGCGCGGCTTTGCGCCACTTTCCCTCGAACTAAATACATGAATGATGATAAGTTATTTCAATTTTAGAATGATAAAATTTTATGTTCTGCGTACACAGTTGTCGTAAAGAAGTATGTAGATAAGCTTATATTTATTATGGAACCCGAGGAGTCTTGCATTACAAAGTAATGTTGTATGGAAAACGTTGCACCTTATACTTTAGTCTAGTATCAAGACAGATATGATGCGTAAATTAAATCTGACCAAAACACAATGCAAGCAAAGTGTTCGCTAAAGTGTGTCTGCATGCCCTGTGTCCGTTCTATCATATAGCGAACATCACACTCGCACAACTAAAATGTCGGAAGTCGTTTTAAATACCATAAAGTAAAACTATCATTATAAAGACAAACGTAATGTAAAAATCGAATTGGGTGAAATTTCTCCTAAAATGCATTGTTATTATGTCCACTAGACCACACGTACACATGTCATTCCCACCCTAATTATAATCCTGATTCCCTATTCACAAACTTTAGATAAGGTTATCTATGCCATAAAGTGTTTTATCACGCCCTCGCTCATTTAAGGTCGTCGCTCATCAGATTGGCTCAACATAAACCCGGCTAGAAGCAAAGCACAATTTGAGCTCTAAACCGTGTGGCATAAGTGAAAGCTCAAGTGTCAAACATCGAGTGTACTCTGCGTAATTTATAATTAAAAGGCGGGCAATGTATTTTTTTGTTTAAGCTGTGTTTGTTTGTTTGTTTCTACATATATTACCTCTAGTAGTAAACGTCTTGAAAGGTGTGTGTCATTCGTTTCATATTTTTGTGCGGAGTGTTAAATGTGTTTTGTCAAAACCCGTTTTGACAAAACACTTTGTCACTTTGCAGTCGACTGTACGTCTCATGACATAGAACTCATGTTTAAGTGTTCTGCTTTTGGTCCGGTTGGTGTTGAGAGGATGTAATGGGTGACGGCTTTAAAAATGTCACGAAACAAAGCAAATATTTTTATAAATCCGCTAGTATAACTAATATTTACGCATTAGAATATATCGTACATGGCTGTGCAATTCATCTCGTCAATAAAGGAATAAAATAATTAACCCTTCACTCAACATCGAGCAATTACAACAGGTATCTAATTGATATAAATGAATTTAATTGCTTGTGTTCTTTTTTCTTATTTTTTCATATTATTATTATTAAGCAATGCATTCACAATGCAGCGGTAAGCTAGAATCTGACCAACGAATTCTGTCACAAGATAATTAGTAAAATATTTATCTGGCAACATTGAGGAGAGGACATTAAATCTGTTATAAATATTGATGTGTACAAGATGTTAGATAAAGTATATTTTCGCCTGTAAAAATCTTACTAACCCCTTTATCCAAGTAAAGGTAGTTTTTTAAGTTCACCCTGAAATGGTTTATAAAATGTTAGATTTTCTCTCTGTTGTATAATTTTTGTTCTTGTGACCGGTTTCGGTAACTCTGACTACTGCTTGAAGTGGTGTACAAACCAAAGTTTAACAGTTTTTTAAACTCGAATTACTTATCTAACACAAATTTTGTGCACCTGTACATATGGCTTATAGCTTTAGGTCAACATTGGCGTGCCGCTAAATTATAATTTCTGTATTTCTATGAAATTGGCTGTGATCATGTGTAAACACATTATTGATATCATACTTTTACACAAATCTATAGAGAAATCTAGCGTAGGTGTTTTAAGCCTGAAACTCGCCTATGTGACGCGGAACACATGATCAAGGAAATCTGCATATGAACGCGTGACGTCACTCAGGTGGGTTAAGGTACTTCTCACAAACGACCTGAAGACGTAGATGTGATTTCGACGCGACCATTAGTGTTCCGATGACGTCACAAACGAGAGCAACCACAGAAAATAGAATAGTACTATGTACAGAAGACTCAATTCCATGGAAAACGGGTCTCATTTCTATAACTATAATCATGTCATATTCATTGAAGCTAATTAGTGCTCTGTTTGTATAGAAATGATATTCCTGATTATGACTGTAGTGCGGAGGCGCGCGCGCAGCCGGCGGGAGCCGCGCGACTTCAACAAGCATATTGTTACAGCGATATTAGTTAGCACTAAATATGACATTGTTATAGTTATATAGCTATGCTTAGGTGCTTTTTGTTTGAGTGAATCCGCCCTGGTACGTACTGCTCACGTACAAGACTACAGCAGTCCTCTTACCGTCCCTCCCACCCTCACCGTTGGCTGTAACTCGGCCAAACGGATCTTAATACATACGTTTATCATTTTCAGTATCAGCAGGCGCTGCAAGCCGAGAATCAGCGGCTGAAGGATGAGAATGGCGCTCTCATCCGCGTGATAAGCAAACTGTCCAAGTGAACCTTGCCCCTGTGTCCCCTTGGCAACACCCCTCTTAGTCATCGGGAACCCTGGGAACCTTAATCAATGACACTCACACTTCATCCGTTATTCTAAATATTACAAAACGTCCCACAAAACTAACTGAAATGTGTTCTGTCTCGTTCGGGGCACCCTCAGTGAGATGACAATACGCATTTTTGATTAAAATAAGTTTATCTGAAGTTGTTATGAATATGCCAGTTGTTAGAATATTCTTCTATGCCTTTTATAAAGTACCAAAATGGCCTGAGTACCTGTCGAGCTGCTAACTTAATGAGAATTAATGTGAAAACTAAAATTGAATTAAGAAATCATATATATAAGTTCATTAGGTAATATACCCCCTAGTGAAGGGAATGGTTCACCCTTAATGTGTGAAACACATAGTAGCAAAAAAAAAAGTCACCATTCGAGTTTTGTGTCAGTCACTCGCGCCCATAACAGGTTCAAGTAATGTGTTTGATTGCTTCTTTTTTTATCCTATGAAATTCATGTCTTGCTATCCTTGTCGTAAAATAACTGACGGCGTTCAGTAGAAGCTTTGAGGGTAAACCACTCTTTATCACAACCAGTGGTTTAAGGTCACTTGGACAACGTGCCTAAAAAGGTTCCTTGTATTTGTATTTATAAATACCTAATATTTTATATGTTTATTTAGATTTGTACGTTGACGTGTTCTGTTATCAGATAATTATATGTTAGTCACAAACATACCTTATTTTATAGTATTATTGCATGTATTATTCTATGATATAACCTAGCGAAAAATGGTCACTTATGTGTTTTAGCTTAATATTTACAGTAAAAATTGTGGTATTTTTTCGTGTAAAATAGTTTGTTTGTTAATACTAGATCGCGGTAAATTGACTTGAGGCCTCATTAGTCGACTGGTCAACATTTATAGTAAACTCGTATAGTTTCTTTTAAAATGGCGGGCAAGTCGCATAATATTCAATGATAGACACTATGAAAACTTCTGAACTTTGTTACTAAATAATGTTGGTATGTTTTAGAGATATCCATTCGCGCGCGGCAAGCCGTAAATTTATATCCTAACAGGTGAACAAACCGTAGAAGTACTTTCTAGAACTCGACCGGCTGACCAAATTTATGTTGAAAATCTATTGCCTATTATATACCCAACGGTGCAGTCCAGCAGGCTGAATCAAGAGCCAGTTCCCATTCCAAGCTAGAACACCTGTCCCGTCAAACTAAACAAGAACGTTAAATGTTGACTGCCGAGCAATGCGTCCACATATTATTTATTCATTGATAGATTTAATAACGTGATTGTATATATAAGTCGCGACTACTGACTCTGGACAAGACCAATCGCATAATTATGAAATAGACGACTCTTCAAACCTATTTGAGTTTACTACCCTTATAGTAATTTTAATTTGTTATATCCGATGACAGTTTAGTGTTTGTAAATAGGCTTAGCAATTTATTCCGCTTGTGCGTTTAAATATATTTTATTTATTAAAAGTGCCTTTGAAATAGTATTCTGTTATGAAATAACGTAACGAAGTATTTCTGTACTTATTGTACAAGTGAAATTGTACAGTCTTTTGTGCTTAGATAAATAGTTGAGGCGTTTCACAGGAGTTGCGAGGGTTATGTCACTTGTAACACCAATCAACCGTATTTTTTTTCTCTTTGTTTGTTTTAAAAATTACATTTAGGCACACTAAAAGAAGAGTGTTCTTCTAGTGTGCCTAAAATAACACTCTAGACTCTAGAGGAAAAGTTCACTGTATCGTGTAAAAGTAAGTCCGGCCGACTCGGTGTATGACGGCACAATCTTAACTATTTAGATCTTTGGTGTCTCACAATAAGAAAAAATATGCCCTCGGGCATAAAAATTACCAAAGCTTGAAAACACACATAAATATTTAATAAAATGACTGTTTTAGTTCGTGAAAAAGCGCCATCTTGGTAAGCTTACCGACAGATGGCTCTGTGAAAAGATTCCATTGACCTACAGTAAGGTGTACGTAAACATCACTTAACTCTGTGCCATACATTTCTTTCTTTTTTACAAATTAGAGCATAACATCGCAACGTTTGTGTTCGTTATTACTCATTACTTACCTTATATTGTCGAAAATCGAATAATACAAAATAACATCGCGCACAGATGTAATACCATGAAATTATTTCTGTACGCTAATATTCCTAAATGAACTAAGTGTAAAGTAGATTTAGTTAATTACGAGGTACGTGTCCTGTCCGTCTCTCGGTAGCTTATACAAAAGAAGTGCGATTAAGTCCAGGCACGACGTCCAAGTCTTTACGACATTTTGAAATGATTTATGATTTAAATGAAAATATAAATAAAACTAAAATGTGTTCAATACGATTCCGACATCGATTCTTAGTAGTGGTTGCAAACCGCTATTATACTGCAACTGTTAACGCTTCGGTTGTCGAGCTGGCTCCGACGACGTTAACATTTTGACAGAAAAATGTGCGCGTTAAACTCGCGCAACGGGTGTTTCGCACTGTCACAAAAATCATTGCGTGTACCAAAAAGAAAAGTCGTATGAAATATTGGTTCAAGTAATATAATCTACAGTGAAAAGTTTAATCACTCATTGACATCGTTTTTGTGCGGATTCCTTAGTGTATGTCCGACTGACTCATGTCTAGGTTTTAATAGTATTAATAGTTTTTTTTAGACTTCGTCTTTTCTAAGTATTCCCGTTTTTACGATAGAGGGAAAAAAGGTTAAAAACGTTTCGCGTATAAAGTCTTCTCTTTACTTTTTGTACGGTTCTGGACAGACGTGGACGTCGTAGGCCCTTTTGGGTATGGACCATTGAGCTAATATCTATAGAGACACAAACGTGCAAAAAAATGTCCGCGCCAAAACTCGGCGCACGCTGTGCAGTGCGCCTACTTTTTGAATGACTTGATCTACGATAAGACACAAGCGCTCAAGCATACACTGAACACTATAAAACCGACATAACGTCTAAACTCGAATTATTGTGAAGTATATAATGCACGTATAGGTATGTACAACGGCACTCGGACGTTTTTTGAATGTTTTCACTTAGAGATTGTGACTCTTTAGATATTAGCTCAATGGTATGGACCCTAAAATGCATGACACAGCAACGCGACGTCTTGTCTGTCCGCCTCCCAAAAATACTCTTTTTTTTTTTTGTAATTATAACGACACATGTTATTATTATACCCTGACAAGTTTTTAAAAATATTTCTGTCGGATGTTTTAAAGATTCTTTTTTATATTTATCTTGACTTTAAATTACTAAGACAATGTACTAATGAGTGATGCCCTATTTTATATTGCACATAAAAAGCCGTCAACAATGTTTGAGTTGATCTATATGCAAGGTTTTTTAATGTTACTTATTTAATGCTTTTGTAGAAAGGCTTATTATATTACCCGTGGCTTAAACAACTGATCGTCGCTATAAATACGAGTTAACTAGTTTATGGTGTAATCTCGGTCAAGTTTTTTTAGTGAAGTTTAATGAATGAAGTTATTATAAACACTAGCATTTTATAAGTTTATTGTATTGTATAATTGGAAAATGTCGTAAAATGATCTTCGTTTACTTAGTGTGTAGGTAAGAACTTCAGTAATATATTGTATAAATTTGTATTCAACGTAGTTTCGAAATTTTTGTTCATTACAATTTTTATTTATTTCAAGAATTAAGAGTTTAATAAAATAGAGTTTCTTCATTTTATGTTTCGTTTTTATTCTTTGCTCTAAGTTTATTTTTTAATTACAAGTTGTTTTTTTATTACCCTCATATTGTTAAATATACAGTGACATTGTGGTCGATTCTGGCGGTTTTAGTTGACAGTTCTAAACTAACTAAAGTATTGCTGTCCTTAGCTAACATGCCTAGTAAAAAAGTGACAGCAATACTATAGTTAGCTTAGAACTGTCAACTAAAACCGCCAGAATCGACCACAATGACCAGGCAGCTTTAAAATCTACCAAAGTGTAATTTCTCACTCGCCGAGCACAGTGGACTGTGGACCTAATCTGTAATATTTTCAAGCCCCTGAGAATTATTTAAGTACTCACAAGGAGTACCTCGAATGTGTAACGGCAACTGTAGCGATGTTCTTGAAACAAGCCTAAATTCACTACTGTGGCCTAATAGAGAATGCTATCGACATATTAATTTTATCGATAGAATCGAAAAGTAGTGTCGCCCATTTTCTTGCTTGACGTTTTGGGATCAGATTTTATTATTCCTTATGAATACAATAACATTTAACGTGCCTGTGAAACGTAATAGTAATGAGTAGAATAGAAACTATAATTTGTACACCGGAAATTAAAACATACAATGTGTAACAAAAAGGATCAACAATACTGAAGGGTACGTATGCACTCATCGTTATGAACAACTTTTAATATCGGGCGAATCTCGAAATCGCGAAAACAGGTCGGCTGTTCCATACATTTTGTTCAACTTCCTAGCCCCATAGCAAAAATTGTTCATAATGATGAGTTCATACATACCCTTCAGTATTGTTGAATCTTTTTGTTACACATTGTATAATGAGAACCTTATGAGCTCTGTCGTAACGTATTATTCGATGTGGGGGCGATGAGTCCTCCACTGACATCCCGTTTGGGATGTGTTGTGCACTTCCCCCGCCAGCGTCTACCCGAGCCAACCCATCTTCTTGAAGTACTGGAGCCAGGCTCTGGGCCGCTGGCGTAGTAGCTCCAGTGGGTTAGATGGAAGCATGAAAGGTGGTGAGAGGCAATCTAGCTATTGCAGTGATATGGTTGGTGTTAAAGCTGTGACGTTAAATATTAGTAAATTATTAATAAGCGTAAATTTTCGAATTATAATGCATGTGCAATCATGTCGTGGCCAACTTGACATCTTTCAGCAGTTTATCTTTTGTTGATCGAAGATTAGAAAGTGTTTTCTTTCTATGGTTAATTGTCATCTACGTTTGTGCTCCGCTTTCATAAGCGTTAATGATTTATTGGTACAGACTGATTCAACTTAATGGCAGCTGTGAAGTGTGCTGCAAGCGAGACTGCCATTGTACGCAGACCGCACGCCTTATTTTTGCTACTGCGCAGCGTCTCGCGCCTAACTTCACAACCACCACCTGTACATATGTTTGATAAGTACGTACATCATTTTAGTTGAGATTAAAAAATAAGAAACAAAGTTTTTAAAGACATTCATTTATTTAACGATTCGGTTCTTAGTCTATTTGTTACAGTTAATACAAAAGATAACAAAAAATTAACTAGTGTATCAATAGGACATGGAAATAAAGAAAAAATAAAACATGACTGTCGTTTGAAAATACACATAAATGGTTTTGTTTTAAGTCGTCACTTGAATAAAAGTTCCCAAAGCAGTCATACATTTTCACAGTTTCAAATTTTAAGTCGTACAAATCTTAAATCTACACTAACCTAACTAATTAATATTTACAAAACAAAACAAAATAATTATTAATTTGAAGCATAGAAGTATAAGGCGTCTGTAAAAACAGTTCCTTTCACCTTTAGCCATATATCGGCCAAATGTAAAAAGTAATTTAAAAACTATTTAAATAATTGCTGTTATTTGAATTAGTTAAATATTTAATTTTAAAGGAACCAAGATCACAAACTTTTTTTTTATGAAACAGATACAATTTTGGCATCAAATAATTATCGATATACAATTATATAATGTACTTATTATTAATCATTATTTTCTCTAATAAGTAGGTACTGCTAATTCATTATCAAATATTTTATGGGCAATGTACAAAATTTCTTTATTTAAGGACTGTAACTCAAACATAATATTAAGATTCATTAATTACGTAAGTTCGGCAAGTACTCTCAACATAGGACAATGAAAAAGAAACTACATACTGTAAATGATAATGATTCATGTACTTATTTAAATATAGTGTTTAAAAAGCTATATAAGAAACATAAGTTTAGGTATTACACACATAAGTAGATAATATTATATTTTTAATACTTGTGTACCGAGAACAAGTTGTTATATCTAATACAAGTTACCCACAAAATATCCACCTATTTTATTGTATATATAAATAATGATACTACTATTATGTACATATTATATCATGTCATTAACATCACACAGTCTATATAAAGAGCTACAGTCCATCACGTCCATTCTAATCCAACACATTTACATCTTTGGTACGATACCTATAAAGTCGGTGATCGCAACGAACACAAATCGTACACCACTCGCACACTAACCTACGCTATAACGTCTACGGCTGACCCACACAGTAGTCTACACTACAGTCGCACAAGGAGATCTAGATAAGCAAGATGCAAGCAGATGACTCATTTTTATATTTATCATAAATAAAAGTTATCGAAGAAATTAGGAAGGCAACGCATTGATTTCAATGAGACCTACCTACATTCATATCGCTCCTTGCCCGACTGTATTGATAGGGACCTATACGAACAACCAATTTGCCTGTAAGCCAATATAGGCTACAAGTTATAAGGGAGGCTAAAATAGTTGCTGGTATAATAGTTCACTCAACTCTAGGGCAGCTAGGGTTAAGTTGGGAATCATTTTGTATCCTGCGGCGAAATATTCGATTCTCTTCCTGCAGGGCTAGGATGCGCACCGCAAGAATTTTTTCTCGATTCTTAAAAACAGGACAAGGCTCCGAATCTGTATAAGTTTGTCTCGTTTTCGCACGACATAAAGACACGACTAAATTTTCTCGCGGTGCGCATCCTAGCTCTGCTGGTAACCACTAGAGGCCGTCACAAAACGTTTACTAAAATTAATCTTTTCCCCTTATAGTCGATTAAATTCTGGGGAATGGGATAGAAAATATTTTACTACATATTACAGTAAGTATATGAAAAGGGTAATAAATATGTATGACTGGGCCTGGCATATTTCAGTTGTGTAAAACAAAATGTAGCATTTGTGTATAGATAGATAAAAAAAACTATTTTGAGTTTATGATGCTAAAAAGCTGCCAATAGGCACAACATGTACACTTGAATACAATAACGTATTGAGAAACACAGATTCTTTTATAATTGCGACAAAGAATGGCCCCGACAATTTAGGGCACCTAACATTTTTTAGTCAGTACACTGTAACTCGAATTGGTTTAGCACTTACACTAGGACCGTTTCAATTTGGCGAAGGTTCTAAAAACCACATCTTAGAACTACTTTTAGCTAACTTCTTTTCCTATAACTTCACACTTTCTTCGACGAAACAAGCGTACTTCTGAATAGCCATATTTAATAATTATCTAGAGAACTTCATATCTCAACGCCAAGTTAAAACGTTCCTAAGTACTATCATACCTCAGCGCACCGCTACTCCGTTGATAGTGACCACCGCGTTGGGCCCAGTGGGCTCTGGTTCATATGCTGAGTCGGTGTCGCTACGCCGTCCGTACGCTACGTTATCCGATAAATGGTCGCTGTAAGGGGAATCGTAAACGTTGTCTGTCACGTGGTCGTAGATGTTTCGTCCGTTCGTATCGTGAAGCGTGGCGTAGCTCATAACGGCTGCGTTTTGGTCCTCTTTCCGTTCGGCGCCTTCGATGTTCTCTGTGTTTTTGACTGGTGTAGCTTTGCGCCTGAAAGGAAGAAAAGACTTTAAAGCACTTTGGCGCGACCGCAGCTTTCTCGTTCGCACTCTTTCTTTGTAGGTACTTGATAAGAATAAGAATATACTTATTGCCAAAAACACGAGGAACAATAAAACAACAAAATAAAGAGTTTGGCGATAGGGGTACGCTCAGCGCTGTGCTGCGTGGTCCCGGAGGGTCACACAGGGCAATTGTAATTGTAATTCAATACAATATTTTGAAGTTTTTTAATACTGATAGAAGCAAACAATCTGACGGTTTGCCTGATAGTAAGCTCAGACCGCCTATGAAAATCTATGTTGTTGATACGTTGCACACCTAAGAAAGTAGGTATTATCACCCACTTGCTGATTTGGTTCGCGCAAACCACGGCGGAATATATTTCCCATTATTTTGCTGTCGTGGCCGGCAATGCATGTTTGTTGGCTTAGCCCGGCCTGAAAACTTAGCAGCTTTTCTTGGCCGTAAAGTACTTTTGGAGGAAAAGAGCGAGCGGGCGAAATGAAGCAGATAGAAATGAACTCACAGCCTGAGATAGATGACTCCAAGCAGCATCAGCAGGAAGAGTACGACTCCGCAGCCCACGCCAACGCTAAGCGGCAAGGCGCCTCCGTCTGCCGCCTCGTTGGTTGCCAGCTCGCAGGTGGGCTCCTCCCCCGACCACCGTCCGTCGTCGAGGCACTTCCTCAAGAAAGGTCCAACTCGCTGGAACTGTGGCAGGCAGTGGTACTCGATAGAACTGCCGAATAGAGTCGAGCTGTTCGCGATGATGATTCGCCCGTTCTCGATCGTGCCCGGCGACTTGCAATCGATTGCTGTGGATAGATAGGTAACAATACTGTACTTATAGATTAGGTAACAATTTCGTATAGGTACGCTATGTGTATAGTATGTGTGTCGAATAGATAGGTAACATTACTTTATGCCTAGATGGATAACATTAAGTACCTATTTATAAAACATTTTGAAGAGGTCATATTTCTGTGGATCAACTCTTTTTGTTTTGTTTTAACTTTCTGGATTGCTAACGTTTGATTGAGCTCGTGTTTTAATAATGCTTTCGATCACATTCGGTGACCAAGTTAGTCGAAGCATGAGGCTCCTAACGCTGCACGCCATTTCAACATTTTAAATAGGATATAAAATCACGTGAACAATCACAGTCGGTGAAATTATTGAGGTGTACCTCAATATAATTATAATGGATTAGAAAAAAAAACTTTATAATTATAATTTGAGTAAAAGACACATTTGCGAATAGGATTTGTTTAGAGAACGAGACATTCTGGGAATGGGATGCTTCGCGAGACATTTTGCGAATGGGACATTACGCGCTAAAAATAATACCACGCTGTGGTCGAAGATAGTAAACACCTAATCTGTAATGGTAACTGGTCTAATGACTAATAATACTTACGTATACAAACAGGCGGAGCGCCGATCCACTGGCCCCGCGGGAGGCAGGTGCGGGTTTGGTTCCCGCGCAGGCTATATCCACGCTCGCAGCGGTAGTGCGCCTCGCCGCCGATGCTGAGAGTCGACGTTGCAACCACTAAGCCAGCGCTGCCCTTTATCTGCACCGACGGGTCCGTGCACGTAATTTCTGAATAAGAATTAATATTTGTTGTACGTGATCATCATTTGTCTATTAGGTTTTAAAATGGCCTAGTATTCTTTTGTTAATCAAAAGAACAATCATTCATACTATGAATGAGGGAATGTAAAAACTATTTAGAATGTAAAAAGGTATTTTATAATGCAATGGAGTGATGAGACAAGTAAGACGTTCGCCTGGTGGTAAGCATCTCGCCTGCCCATAACGGTAGCAGTGCCAGAATTGTGAACTTGCGAACAAAATTTTTCAGAAACTATCTTATAACAATAAATACGGCACTGGCACAGCAAGAATACAGAGAGGGGATTATGGCAACCCCATTCATCTTCCGACCCCTAGCCAATTCCCCCTTGATAAGCATCTCAAGAGGGAGGTCTTCTTCCAGCCAGCTGTGGCTGGTTGATGATGAGAAATTTACCTACGTAACCATATCTACGTACTATTTTATTTCTATCAAAACTAGACAAGTATATGAAAATATCTGTAAGCAGTGGGCCACGAGCTCCCTAGTCAGCAGCTTACCCTTGCATACGGGTGGCTCCGAACTCCAAGTGCCGTCGTCCTGGCACAGTCGGCGCGACACGCCGTCCAGCTGCCAGTGCTGGTGGCACTCGTACAGCGCCGCCGCCCCGTAGTACGTCGCGTTGGTCGCTAACGTCACCACTCCGTTCTCTATGCGACCCGGGTTGCCGCAATCCACATCTGAGAAAATAATCACTGATTTTAGTCTCAGACCAAAAAGAGGCATAAGGTATGTGGCATCATAGCTCCCAAACGGGTCTTATTCTTATTTAATATAGGGGCGATAACCGATAAATTCTGCACTGAAGTCCCGCTTGGGATGTGTTGTGCATTTCCCCCGCCAGCGGCTACCCGAGCCAGCCCAGGTTCTTGGAGTACCGGAGCTAGGCTCTGGGCCGCTGGCATAGTAGCTCCAGTGGGTTAGCCCCAGTGGTGGGTGGTGGCTTTCCCAAACGATTGAACCGATATTGATTATATTTTTTTGTTTTACTTGCAAGATAATAGTAGTGCTAGCTAAAATTACAGTAGTTTAGAGTCACGCACGTAATATCTCTAACAAATAGGACAAGTCATAAAGTTTAAAAGTCCAGTAAGTATCAGTTATAAGTTTTCAGAAGCCTAATATAAGCCTGTTCACTGTGAATAGAATATAATACTTTTTATTGCAAACCGTGTACAAAGATCGTGAAACATTATAGAGAAAGTATCAACAGTTTTGTTGTAATCGAAATTGAAGATCATTATCTATCTGATAGAATAAAAAACCTATTATAGATTCATCATCAGTCCGGAGACGTCCACTGTTGAACGAAGGCCTCCCCCTTAGACCGCCACCCTGTACGACAACCTGCCATTAGCGCATCCACCGGTTGCCCGCAACTTTTACAATGTCGTCGGTCCACCTATATACTTATATATAGTGGGAGGCCGCGCCTACGTAGAACGGTTCGCAGTCGCCTCAAGAACTTTTCTTCCCCATCGGTAGTCAGTTCTTCGAGCGATGATTCTATTATAGATTGTAAGAAATAAGATAATTTATATTATGTATATATATCTCTCACACTGGCATTTAGGCGTGACTCCGCTCCACTGGCCATTGTCCTCGCAGGTGGAGAGGCTCTCCCCGACCACCTTGTAGCCCCTCTCGCAGCGGTACTTGACGAGCGCGCTGATGCGGTAAGTGTTGCCGCTGGTCGTCGACACGGAGGTGCGGATCAGGGTCCTTCCGTGCATTCTGTCGTTGCCGGTCACGGACACAATGCTGTTCTCCGGTACCACTGGGTCGGGACAGCGGATCTCTGTAACCGATTAATAGGAGCATAGAATTTTGGGCTACTACGTTAACGTATGTGAAAGTTTCACCAGTGAAGTCCGGTTTCCATCTGCAAGTGAGGACTAGCTCCAAAGTACATCTGCTCTCATGGCTAAATGAGCATAGTCTGGAGCCACAAATGCGGTCACATTTTGCAGAAGTATGAAGGGGAAGAGGGGGAGGGCAAGGCAAGGCAATCGTAGACCGCAATACGATTTTATTGAATGTGTGAGTAAGTACTTAATATACTCGACATGGGGAGGCCCTGCCGCCATGCCTCCAGATGATTATCTTCTCTAGTTTATCTTTTTTGTGTGGAAACTCCTTTCTTTCTAGCAAAAATCGTCATAGTATATATTTTGTTTGGAATAGTATATTCTGACGTCATTTGACTGCCTTATAACTCAGTTGGTTCAGTTGCCTTGAGAGCTGTAGGGCGTGGGTTCGATCCCCATCCAGGGCAAATATTGACATGTGACGAACATAAATATTTGTTCTGTGTCTGGGTGTAGTATGTATTATAAGCACGTATTAACAAAAAAAAAATATATATATATATAAGTATTCTATCAGCTATATATTTTCCATATTACAAGCTTTGCTTAGTTTGGGGCTAGATGGCGCTGCGTTAAAAAATCCATCAATATCAATATCTGTCTATTTACCACCACAGATCATGTGGTGTAGGTACAATTAAAACGGAACGAAGCGAAGGTCGAACATGATAATTGCAATAGTGTTGTACCTTCACACCGAGGTGAAGAATCGCTCCACTGGAAATCCTGTGTGCAGACTCGGCGCACAGGCCCTATGAGCCGGTAGTTGGCGGTGCAGGAGTACTGTAGCACGCTGCCCAGGTGCGTGGTGCCGTTCAACAGCTCCGCGGCGCCGTACGGCAGGGGCGGCAGCTTGCCGCAGTCCACGTCTAGACATCAACATACAAATGTTACAAGTTGTACACTTTGCCACTACACAGCTTTAGTTTTATCTTACGCCACCAAGGCAGATTCACTCCCATAGAAAACGTATCGAGACTAGTACAGGGTGTTCATTTGAACGACGGATATATTCTAGGATATAATTAGGTCTCATCATTATGAACAACTTGGGATCAACTATGGGATCCACCCCTGAAATCATGGGGAAAAATTGCTGTGCCATAGAAAAACGACATTCACTATCGACGAAATGTATGGAACAGTTGATTTTATTTCGCAATTTTTGGAGATAGTCCCATAGTAAAAGTTTTTCATAATGATGAGTAGTATTATATCCTAGAATATGCACGTCGTTCAAATGAACACCGCGTATAAACTACAACCATGGATAATAGCTTAGAACCCGAGTCGGCCTAGGCTAAACGAAGGGCCTTAAAAGGCCGAGGATGGTACTCGACCTGTTTTTCTCACGATGACAATTCTGTCTTTACTTATATCTTATCTTATACTTAAAGGAAAGGAATGAAGGAACTTACATTCACACTTGGGCGATTCTCCCGACCAATCCCCGTCGGGCTGGCAGGTGAGACTGGACTCTCCGACGAGCTTGTGTCCACGCTCGCAGTGGAAGTCAATTGTCGAGTGGACGTTGTAGTCGAACGCCTCCATGTACCCACCCGCGGGAACTTCGGGATCCGCGCAAGATATTACTGGAAACACGACCCACGAAAATCTATATTAAGTAAAACATTCAAAAAAGCTTACAATTTCAGCGCCAACGTACTCATATAATGCCCTAAAGATTCCATGTATCAGGGAAGCCAATACGCCTAGGCTAAGCCTAATACCTAAGCTCTTCGAGGGTGGGCCTATGGCCCTAGAGACTGGGCCATATCTACCACGCTGGCCCAGTTGCGGATTAGGGGATTCACATACGATTTATTGAATTTCTTCTCCGGACGTATGCAGGTTTTCTCACGTTTTTTTCATTCAGCGAAATGCCAGTGGTATGAAAATCCGTACATAAACTCCATATTGCTTATTGGTACGGACCTGGACTTGAACTCGCTTTTTTTTTTACAAAAAAAAAACGTTTTTTGTATCGATGCGTAGATCAACACCCACAAGTATCGTTTCACTTGTGACACACCCTGTTAAAAAACTCACTAGCACTCCCTAAGAAGATTTCCTTTATCAGAGATGTCATCGAACACACACAAACAGGTTACATGAGACCATCAGGAGATTCGCAGGAGAACTGGGCCACGGAGCCGTAGATTGAATCCAGGACCTCGGGCTTTAAAACTGATGCCACTACTGCGATTGAGCATCTCAAATAGGTACCTACAAGGCTTGCTCTCATATAAATCATTATTTACTCACATTCACAAGAGGGTATGTCATGCGACCACTTTCCATCTCTGTTGCAGACGAGTTCTTCAGCGCCTGCGAGCCAGTAGTCCGGCTCGCAGGAGAACTGGGCGACGGAGCCGTAGGTGGTGGTCCCGTTAAGCAGCCGGAAGGATCCCTTGTACACCTGCGCCGGAGTGCCGCAGTCCACGTACTTGCACGAAGGTGGTGTGCCCGACCAGCTGCCGCCCAATGTGCAGCTCACGCTCTATTTTTTAAATAAAATTAATTACTCTCACATGACGAGAATCTCGTGAAGGCCGAGAAGATCAAACTCAGCAAGTCACACCAGCATTCAAAAGTTGTTCACTGCTGGACGAAGGCCCTTAGTATTGGGTTGCCATGCTGGTGATAACTAATATGATACTTATTATTATTATTTCTATTAGCCGTGATTGTCCCACTGCAGGGCAAAGGCCTCCCTTCCCTCCCTCCACTTCTCACGGTCCTGGGCTTTTGTGGGCCAGTGGCTACAGTGGGAATCAAGCTTGTCTCGCCATCTCTTTTTGGGCCTGCCGAGGGGTCTCTTAGCATTTGGATTCCACATTGTAGTGGTTTTTGCCCACAGGTCTTCACGCATACGGCAGATGTGTCCAGCCCAATTCCACTTCACACTACCGGCCTTTTGTCCGATCTTCGTTTTGGAGCGCAGTACCGAGTTCTTACACTTACAATAAAAAAAGTTGCCGACGCCGGCTGTTATTGAACGGATATCCTTCGTTAACCTTTACCATCATCATCAGCCATAACAGCTAATCAAGCTGCATATACAAAGATAAAAAGAAAATGCGTATAAAACGATGTTTTTTGGTGTTTTAATATAACGAGAGATTGTAGAGCATTGAGTCAAAAATACTTACCTAGATGTGTTAGAAAATGTATATATGTATATATAAATGTAAAATGTGTATATATTAGAGATAAATTTTATCGAAAACTAAAAATTTCAACGTAAGTCCGCTATTGTTCGGAGCTTACACTTACCGATTGACCAAACAGTATGAATCCATTTTGGCACGAATACGTGGCAAGTGAGCCGGCTTTGTGGCCACTGACGGAGACGACTGCGCCGGCGACGGGTGGCGGGTCCGGACACCAGTCGAACAGGCACTTGGGCGGTTCTCCGTCCCAGACTCCGCCATCTCCGCAGATCTTCTCCGCCTCGCCCACGAGGGTGTGGTTCTCTTTACAAGAGTAGACGGCGCGAGCGCCGTGTGTGGTGCGCTCGTCTGCCAGACGGACCTCGCCGTCTTGGATGGGGGACACTCCACCACAGTCGACATCTGTGTAAGTACAATAACAATATTCTGTTCAATGTTACTTTCTTTTTTTGTTTGTTTTGCGTGGTTTTGTCGACTGGTGTTAAGCATCACTCCTGCCCACTCAGTGGAAAAATTGTGAACTTGCGGACAAAATCATGCGCCGCATGCAGGTCAAGCTTTTGAATCCTCTGGAGGCATGGGGAGGGGGGCAGCTGCCCCTTCCTGCACCCCCTGGTGACGCCCATGGTATCTACCGTTCACAGATACAGCATATGTACTTACATTTGCAACTGGGCGCAGTACCGGACCAGAAGCCATCTTTCATACACTCTCTAGTTTTGTCTCCGATGAGCATGTGGCCCTCAGGACATTTGTACGCGATGCTGGCGCCCACTTGATAGCTGCTTCCTTCTATAGTCGTGTTCAGTAGCTTGTCCGGGCTTCCACACGAAGGCGGCACTGAAAAGTATATTAGTAATGACTCACAGATAAAGAAAAAAATCTCAAACGCAAGAATAAATTACTCTACCAGAGGTCAACAAGCAGATTTCCTCACGAGTAAAGTGCTTTTTACCATGCATAGGTGAGTATTGCAAAAAATCCTCTTAGCCAGTGCAAGTACCTACTTATAAGTTTATACCTATCGGCAAATTTGAAATTTGTAGTAATAAACAAAATGTAAACAATTATTTATTGAGGGCAAGTGTATTAGAAAAATAAATAAAAATTGTAACACTTAATTGCAGCGCTTGGCGCTCGTGGCGTAGCTTGTCTAGGTGATTCTAAACGATCACCGATGTTAAGCATCGGACGGTCCGGTCAGTCTTTAGAGTGGCATTTATTTCTGAGCGCTACCGTGGGTTGGATGACACGTTAAATTGTTGGTCCCGGTTGTTTGTTCTAGTTTCTATAACAACAACCGTCAGCCACGTCAGAGGCCTTCGGGCGGCACTCTGACACTAGGGCTGGCCACTCAGCCTATACGAACTTACTTACTTTACTTAATTGTTTTCAGTTAAACGGTTTTGTCGACAGAATTAAAGGAGTGTACCAAATAACAGATCAATCTGTCAACAGGAAGGGGGTAAAATTTCAATTAGATCGAAATGATAAACAACAAACAGCGCAAGTTAAATAAAACAGTTTAAAAACAAGCATCCTGTCGATTGTCAATTTCGACGTTTGGTAGTAACCGTACAACATAGGTATTTGCACTAACACTCCATGCAGACGTGGTATAATTAACGATTTCGCCAGAAGCGCTACACTCGTACGTGACACGATATAAATCCCTTTGATGTAGGAATGCTTTTCACTCGTACTTTACAATGTGTGAAGAATATTCTGCAAAAAATTAGACTGGTGAATACAATTGCGTTTCATACGACAAAATAAAAATGCAAGCATGGAGTAGGAGTGAAGAGCATACATCAAAGGGGCTTGCTTCGTTTTCAGTACTTCAGGGCTGCAACCCTGTAGTAATATGCACAAAAGTATTTCGTCATAAAATCGCCTGTCGCTCGCTTTTGCTTCATATCATAAATCATGTTGTTCGCAAGCTATAATTATGATTACGCTGGTATAAATTAAATGCAATATTCATATTGCATAAATCTTGTTACAACTCTACATCACCATCGTCATAGATTAATTATACTAACATAGATTGTTCACTCTTTGTAAGTCTCACCACACTTCCACAAAAATCCACCGATGGCGTTACTTCGACTTCGGCGACGATAATAAGTTTTAAGTAAGTTTTTTCCTTTGTATGAAGTGAGCAATCTATGTTAGTATACTTAATCTATGCCATCGTTTATAATTGTTTTTTTAATTCGTACAACTCTGCGTTGACTACGATCACTAAACCATAACTACATTGGAAGGTTTGGTAGTATCAGTATAATATAATCTGTGGTATTACTAATAATTTCGAACAATACTCGAGTTGCCAACTTGAAAAAAAAAAGAAATTATTAAGTTTGCAATATCTAATTTCTGGCACGCGCAGCCAGATCTTTGCGAATAGAGATTTTTACATAAATAGTAGTTTGGCAGGTATTGTGTAACCTGGGTATGTGCTAAAACCGCTCCAGAACCACCGGAGGACGAGCAGCAGCGTCCTCTTAGTTAACGGTGGTGAACATTCTGCAATCCCTAAGCTGCCTGCCAAGCGTGGGGATTATGGCAACACCTCCCTATTAAGGGGGAGGCCATAGTCCAGCTGTGGACGTTTTCTGGCTGATAAGTGTTGGGCTGTGTTTGACATAATTATGATAATAGAAGGCGGTGTGGCCGAAATTGGGTCGATTACCTAAAAAAAGAAGCATCCACCAAGCTATGGTATTTTCCCAAAGTTATCCTTTCGCGACAGATCAAGTAGGTATAATTCGCATGCAAACTAAGTACACAATTGATGCAGAATACAATTAGTGAGATTAAAACATGCGCTTGCTTTCGCTTGGCTAGGCTTGTTATAAATTAAACATGCTTTGATGCTTATCATTCAGATATTTAGGGTAAGGTTTATATCTGTAGTTAGGTACAAACTTATTCGTACATATTAATTAATTAAAAGACGCCCTTCAGTAATGCTTTTAAATCATAGTATTATTATCATAGATACAATACATTTAAATAGCTTTATGTTTTTCGTATGTACACTATAGTAATGTAACATAACATAACTTAAATGTTACAATAATTTTACAACAACCAAATTTTATAGACAAATTATTATTTAATCGCAGTATCAGGAAATCGATTAAAAAAATTAAAAAATAACATCAAGATGGATTACATCACACTGATGAATGGATACACAATAGATTATGTTTTTCATGAAGTTAGATGAAATTACTAGTTTGAATAAGGAAAGCATAGTGTATGTGGGCCTCCCTCTAGGGAAACTGACGACATTGTAAAAGTCGCGAGCAACCGGTGAATGCTAGCTGGTTGTCATACGCTGTGGCGGTCTAATGTCCGAAGCATTTAATCATTCATTTATTTGTTCATTCATTCAGCTGTGAACGTCTTTGGGTTGATGAAGATGATGATAATATATAGATTAGGATTACATGCATGCCAACAGGCTGGGTACGCTGCCGACTGGTAGTGGGTTTGAGCATTTGTATTCTCTCTAGACTTTTATATCTGGATACAACCCTTTTCATTTTTGTGTAGGCTAAGTAGTTTGTAGTAATTAATAATAAAAAAAATGTGGCAATCTAGAAATGTAAATAGTACCTTCGCAAATTCGCGCGGCAGCGTAACAAAACAGATATGTACCTATCAATGGAGGTGACACTCACGGTACTGGCAGATCCAGTGCAGGTAGTCCAGGTTGCAGCCCACATCGTTCCACAGCCACGCTCGTCCGCCATCCAGCACCACGCAGTTCTGCTCGCCGTTGTAGTTGTTCGGCTGGTCTTTGCCCCACGTCGGCTTCGACACAATCTCACCTGAAAACACAATCAAGTGAGAACAAGAAAGTATAAAACTATTATTAACCACCGGAGGACGGGCAGCAGCGTCCTCTCGATTAACGGTGGTGAGCATTCTGCGATCCCCAAGCCGCCTGCCAAGCGTGGGGAGTATGGCAACTCATTGTTGCAAGGTTTATGTTAAACAGATCAGTAGTTCCGAAAATCATCTCGAACAAACAAACAAACATACAGACTTTACCTCATGCTATTTTTCTTTTGTGTTATGTTAGATTAGCTACGTTTGAGTAAAGATAAGGTCAGGTTCTTTTTATTTATTTTTACGTTCAAATGACGAGTCGAGCAAGACGTGGTAAGCGTCACGCCTTCCACTAACAGTAGTAGCAGTGCTAGAATTGTGAACTTGCGAACACAATCCTGCGCCGCACTGTACTGCGCTCGTCACCCTGAGATATTAGATGTTAAATCTCTTCATACCCAGTATTTTATCTGGTAACATTGCCCTTCAAACCGGAACACAGTAATTGAATACTGTCAAAGGTGTGCTACTTCCCCAGGCGGACTCTGCAGTAGAGTCCTATTACTACATGAGTCCAGGTGAGGCATTGGCGACAGTCCGATATTTTTGTATCCACGAGACCCTCTTGTACAAAAATCGTGTAGGAAGAACGTATGGATAAATAAATGACACAGGTATGCAAATAGGTCACAATATGTCTTAGTAGGTCGTAGCACAGAAAAATAGCTTAAGTGTAATGTTTTTTTTGCTGCATCCAATAAGAAACCTGGTTGGTAATTTTCTAGTCTTTGCTATTACCGTGATGCACTTATTTGCTTTTACTCAAATTATAATCAAATATTAACAGAGATAGAGACTTGCAGATGTTTTATTTTATTTTATTTATATCTGCTCTAATTCACTAAATAAATAAAATTAAAAAAAAAACAACTTAAACTTGTTTTACGTTTGTTAAACGTTTGGTCGGGGAGCCGGGCACGATCTTGGACATTATATTTTATAATTATTGACAATGAACTCTGCGGAGTTCAGCTTTATTTCTATTTTGACTCTGTAATATCATTTAAGGACATATTTATAATATGAACGAATAGACTTGAATAAAAATATTAAATAAAAAATATAAATATTGGGGGGGACATTTATTACACACAGCGCCATCTAGCCCCATACTAAGCAAAGCTTGTATTATGGAAACCAGATAGCTGATAGAATACTTATATACATATTTTTTTCCGTAAATACTTACTTATAATACATACTACACCCAGACACAGAACAAACATCGATGTACGTCACAAACATTTTTGCCCTGGGTGGGGATCGAACCCACGCCCTACAGCTCTGAAGGCAGATATGCTACCAACTGAGCTATAAGGCTGTCATGACTATCTTACTATCTAGATATGTCTTTTAGGTTTTTAGTAGTATTTATAATTACTTACGTTTATTTATTTAGTTTTACGTTTGACTACTAACCCTGCGTGATATCAAGCAAAGCTAGAAAGTTTTTTTTTCTAGATTTGATGAGACCCATATCGTACTTTTCGGGTACTGTGTTTCTGCGGGATTTGTGAAGAAAGTGGTGCAAGTGGAATAAGTGATTTTAAAGTAACAAAAAACAAATAAATTTAATGTTTACTTACCATCAACCCACTTCCAAACTCTCGATGTGAGGCCCGGCTCTTTCTGGGCCCCTATCCACACCATTTGGGTTTTCAACTGGGCTTTCCGTCGTTCCAGCTCTTGGATAAGGAAACTGGACGTAGCGCCCTGAAACAAACACAAACATTATGTTTATAGAAAAATCCGCCATATTAGAGTATTTACAACAAAACTATATGTCAAGATATACCCATTTTAATATGTATAGGAAGATAGCTTCCTATACATATTAGGAAGATAGCTTCCTATACATATTAAAATGAATTGTGCGTTAGTATCGCAAAAACTCTAAAATGGCTCTACCGACTTGAATTATAGTTTGTTGCTTGCGTCTGTACTGGGACGGTTTAGGAAAAAAATGGTGTACGAAGTTACCGCCGGGTTGGTGGTACCAAGTCATCTAGTAATTGACAGATAGACCCTTAGTTTTGATCTCTATATCTACAATATTAGGAATCATCCATACATTATAATATAAAATACAATTATACACTAAAATTAAATTATAACTAACTAACAACGACATAAAACCTATATATTAAAAACAAACCCTACATAATAAAAATACAAAACTTAAAAAAATAATATAATAATTAATAATATTATTTCTTTTACAAAATCTCAACTTATTAATTTTGAAACGTATTTCCTGTTAAACTCGATAAACAGTAATAAAATTGTGATACGACAATGACGGTTGAGTTGGGATGCCTTTGCGATACAAACTTATCAATCAAGAAAAGCCTGACTATAGCTTTCTCTGGGATCCAATCCGTGTACAAGACCATTACATACATTAGCGTCCCAGTTGCATTACGAAGCTAATTATGACAGAAACTTATTGTAATGACACCTCCTACCTATTGTTAGTCAAATGACTTTCAGATTGGACTAACGGGAGAAAACGACGAACTCCATATTCAAACACTGACATTATATTATTAACAACTTAAAGAATTTAATCTCTAAAAACTATTTAACACATAAAATAAACTATCCTGCTTAACCTACTACACAAAAACCTTATCATTTATTATACTTGACTTGTAAAATACACTCTTGACTTGTAATACACAAACAATACACTAATACACTTTACCAATAAATATGAATATTGAATTTGAATAATAAGATCGATTGCATTTTTCAGTAGTTATGGTTATTTTAATAATAGAAGTTTAAATGAACAACCGTGATGCTTTAAAACAGTCATCATCATCATCATCATCATCAGCATATCAGCATATATCGCATATTAAACTTTTTTTTTAACCACAACAGCGACGGATTCATGGCCGGATGTAAACATATTCATAGATTGTAAAGAAGATTGCCAAGTGGAGGTCCAATATCAAAGTTTTCATGCCGCCCGAAGGCCTCTGACAAAGCTAATAGTTCTGTAATCAAAATCCATTAATTTTGACTCTGGTGTTTGCTCAATTATGCAGAAAAGGTGCACTGCAAGGGTAACGCCATCGTATTTTTGAATGTCATAACCCCAAGCCAACGTGACCTTGGATCAAAATCTGTTAGAAACTCGTTTAACTCGTTGAATCGAAAAGCTTGAAGTACTTAGCGAGAATAAATTAAAGTGTCTTTAAATAGTTTGTGCTGAACAGTTTTGGACTGTTATTAACATGATCACTATCACTATTACTGTATATATGGAGAAATTACAGAAGTGAAGTTAGAAGTAAGAAAGAAAATAATTCGACACAATACAAATACAGTAATATTATAATGCCGAAAAAATGGAAATGAATTGAACGGACCACTCAGCATTGGTTCTGATTGACAGCCTTATAGCTCAGTTGGTAGCGTGCCTGCCCTCAGAGCTGTAGGGCATGCGTGGGTTCGATCCCCACCCAGGACAAAAAATTATGTGATGAACATAGATGTTTGTTCTGTGTCTGGGTGTAGTATGTATTATAAGTATGTATTTACGAAAAAGAAAAGTATATTAATATTCTATTAGCTATCTGGTTTCCATAATACAAGCTTTGCTTAGTATGGGGCTAGATCGCACTGTGTGTAAAGTGTTAAATAATATATTAATTATTATTATTATTAATAATAATAAAGGCAGTGTTACTTGACTTGTTAAATAAACACGTGAATAATAATAATTAGTTAATAATATTTATTTTATTTATTGTCATGGACAATAAAAAAAACTCTTATGACGTTTTTATCAGACTCTCCCTACAGTTAGTGGTAGTATAGGTAGTGGTAAGACTCTATTGCAGAGTCCGCCTGGAGAAGTATCTTTGTCAGTTATACAACCGCCAAGCAGTAGTGTGCAAGCGTTAAAAAACCTTAAAACGAAAGGCTCAATGTTCATTCCAAATAGGTTACATTTACAAACAAAAACGTGGCGTAACATACGTCGGTAGCTGAATAATTTTTATGTTGTTGTTTACCAAACCATGTTTTGTTCAGAAATGCACAGAATATGCTCCAACGAGGTAAATTGTAAAGTGAACTGAAAACAGTTTGTTCAACCCTTCTTACCGCTACGCTGTAGAAACCGAAGGCTCCAGGGAATTATTAAATTTTTAATGGAAACTAGGAATTGTGGTCGTAGAGCTGCGCAGCGCACCTAGGTACTTCATTGCATCACTGCAGGATTTATTGCGACTTTACTTTGAAACATTAATTAAGCTTAAAGCTTAAAGCTCGTCAATTAGCTTATAGGACCAGGTATAAGAGTATTAAAAGATTATAAAAATTATGTTATGTAACTATGTTCGTATAGGTAGAAGAACGTTTAAAAACAAACATAAACTACTAGTTGTTGAATACTAGAGAAACCTCGTTTCCCTCCCATAACTACGTACCCGTGCTAGCGACCCCTACAACCTCCACCCGGTGGGTTGCTGAGATCGTTATAGCTTTCTTCTTCCCTCCAAAACGTGTTAAGCTTCAATTTCATTTACATATTAATATCAGTTTCGTATGTTACAATTTGGCGGAACAGAAAAAAAATATAGTAAAGTAATTTTTAAAAATTCTTCATCAAATTAAAAGAGTAGATGACCTATCAAGTTTGGGGGCGGCGGGCTCTAGCACCGAGGGTTCCGTGCCTACCATCACACAAAAAAACCACTAGTTGTAAAAATAAGTACCTATATTATATAGTAAACCTACTTGCTTACAATCATCGCAAATACGTCAAGGCCAATTGCGTTACATAAATAATGGTTTCATGTGCGTATATTTCATGTATGAAAAGTGAAATTTTGGCAACTAGGAGGTTTCACCCTGCGCAACATTAGACACTGTAGTCTGGTAGGTATCTAACTTTTGTGTAATTAATTTAATTTAAAAAACTAAGATGAAATGTATTAATTTTATTTGATTGTGTGTATTGTTTGAATTTTGATGCTTATTAATTGTAAATTTTAATAATAATTTTAAATGTGACTTGTCTTGAATTTAATTGTTGTTTGTATTAATAATGAGACTTTGTTACTTGAATAAAGAAGTGAATTATTATTAGGTACATCTGCAATTCAGCACTTTTAATATTTTTGTATTTACAATAGATGACTTACTAAGTATGGCAAAAGGGTTGAATGAAACTGTTAATGCGAGTCCAACTCGTATTTGGTCGATTTTTAGTATCTTATACTGAAACAGATCAAGCGCTTGCTGGAGTGACGCGCCGAGTCGAGTCCCATATTACCCACCACAATATTATTTGTGTTTTCGGTAGTAAGTTTATTCGTTCAATTCCAGATAGGTACTAAGGGACTGAACCCTCGACTCGGCGCGTCACTCCAGTAAGCGCTTGATCTGTTTCTGCTATCAACTACATAAAGCTTTAAATATTTCCCGTAAAAAAGAAAGAAAGCCACACCTGTGGCTTTCTGGTGCAACTTCAAATTTTCCTGTATCCGCTAGTCCAAAATGTCTCATGCCTACCTGGAAGCCGTGAATGAGGTCCCCTCCGTGCTTCTGGCACTGTTTCCTGGCATCGTCGAAAGAGCCTCCCTTCGCCACGTTGAACTCGTAGCAGTTTCGGGAGAAAGCTGCTAGCTCTATGTCTGCAGGCGCACTGACAGGAGCGCAGCGGTCATTAGAGAATTCTGTAAAAAAATGATTATTTTACATAGGTATATAATCTAAGATTCTACTAGATCTAGATCTTCAAAACAGGTCGTTTAGGTAGGCACAGCCATATTACAAGATAAAAGAGTCCTTTCTAATATTAGGTTTATCCTAACAAGTATATTAAAACCTAAAGTTACTCTAAGATCTACGACATAATTATGTGAACGTCTATCACCATGTTGGTGGAGTGTTCGAGGAAGCCGTTTGTGAAACCTGCTCTGCTCTTAATTCACGCTCATCCAACATGGTTTCAATTTCTTGGACGTCGTTGGCATGCCTCAGAGTCCAGCCCTACTACGACTACTTGGATGAGATCTGCAGATTTTCCAGTTATTTTGATTTATTCCAGTAATTTTGAGTTTAAAACCAAACTTCTGAACCGATTTCGATAAATTAATGTAGGGCCACCTCTGAATTATCTCCTACATAATCATCAAAAACAATTCATAATTGGCGGAGTAATCGTGAACCCATAAATAAATAAATAAACTAACTCCTTTTTTGCAAATAGAATATGGCATGAAACGCATCTTCATCATTTTATTTAAACATTGACGAATTTGGTAGATAAGAAGGCCGATAGTGATAGCTAGTATAGTATTATATTATCTTTGGTGATATCTGGTGACGTCTCACCTTCAGTAGTGAACACCTCGACCTCACAGAGTGAGAGTGACCCTTCGACTCCAACTAGCTGCAGGAACACGTGCTGCCCGACCAGCGGACGAGCGCAGGTAAACGTCTTCGTCACTCCTTCATCTGCAATCACAATAATTGACAAAATAAATAATAAATAACAATTAAGTAGGTAAATAAATGGATATGGTGATAAATAATAATCAAATAAGTTTAATAATAAGTTATTAGTTTCTCCAAACGGTCTTATAGCGAAAAGCCTCGACCAACATCTCAAGAGGCTCTCGCTCGACGGTTGGGTTAAGGGTCAGATCCAAAAGGCAGTGACCCTTGAAACGGGACGCTTTGTCAGGAGGTTCCTCACTCTGCAGCCCTAACCTAACCACCGGCAGCTTGAGCGTTGCCCCAGTGCCAGCGGCACCATATAGTTTTTGAGTTTTTTATTATACTTGTATTTTTATTTTATGTAATTATTCTTAAAAACTTATATATTTATTCAGCATCAAAACGGCTAACGCCAGTTACATTTATTGTTACATGATAAAAAACCAAAACATACAATTATTACATTAATTCTAAAATACATGCGTTAGCCAAATTATGAAGAAAAATATATATATTATATAAACGTCAATAGTAATACGTCACTTACAATTGATTTAAAATAATAATATTAGTTAATAATTTTATATAAGTCTTAAACAATAGTAAATCAAATTGTGTGTTTTTGTTTTATTTATACGGGAATACTCACGTTTAATTAAATCGGATACTCCGACTATAGTTTCGATCACATCCGGTGACCTTTTTCTATAGTCGGAGTATCCGATTTAATTAAACGTGAGTATTCCCGTATAAAAAAAACAAATACGTGTCAAAACCACGTCAGTTTTCATAATAAAATTGTGTGTTGTTCGCAATAACATAAACATGAATAAATACTTGATTAATAATTATCAAATCACAATAATTAATCCATCTTTGACTATTCTTATTCGCTTATTTTCAGTAAGGTAAATCTTTCTGTGAGAAAATCGTGAAAATTCCTATTTCCTATTATTATAGCAGTTTATTGCTGACAGTTCTTTATATGAGCGGCGTAGTTAAGCGGGTTGGAGGGTGCATTGCCCCGAGCGGCAGTTTTATGGGGTGGCGGCGCGGCGGGCCGCTTATTGAATAAACCACCCACATTTCCAATAAATAAGAAAAATGAAAATAAAAACTTTATTGAAGGAAATATAATTATATTTCATGATAGGTACGTGGGTAGCAGGGAAGGTAAGCAAATATAATTTCAACAACCTAATTTCATTTTAGTGATCTTGGAGGATCTAGCTCTCTGGCTGGGTATATAATCAAAGTAGTGGGTACATATAAAACGACTAAAATGATGAATGAACTGGTGAAATCATTTTGCTCGTTTCTTAATAAATGTGGACCCTGAATCTCACACAAGTGCTTCCCCAAAGATAGAAAAATATATTCGAATTTAACAAAAGCAAAAAGGGCTTGTTTCACTTACGTATAGGTAGGTACCTATTTATCTATCTACCTTATTCGTGATGTACCTTCATGATCCATAATTTTGTCTACATTCATAAGCCCGTCACACACGTAGCTATAATATCATCATCAGCCAGGAGACGTCCACTGCTGAACGAAGCCCCCCACCCCTTAGACCGCCACACTGTACAGAAACCTGCCATTTGCATCCCCGGTTGCCCGCGAGTTTTACAATGACGTCGGTCCACCTAGTGGGAGGCCTTCCTACGCTGCGTCTTCCGGTTCGCGGTCGCCTTTCAATAAACTTAATATATATTAATATAAATCATGGCATATTACAATATACTATTTTCTATACACATTTTCGACTGAACACGCAGCTATAATATATATTTCTATTTTTATATAGAAAATATATCGTAATATGCCGTGCTATTATTTAATATTATTATATTATAGCTACGTGTGTGACGGGATTAAGATATGTCCGCGTCTGCCCGCCTGTGTATTGCACGGATTGTTACATTTGAGGAGGAGCAGCTTCTTCCAAAACTGTACTTTATTCAAACTGCGAACATAGGGGGTAGCAAGACTGAATAATTAATGCCTCACACACGTAGCTACGAATACAAGGCCAGATTATACAACTACAGTTGTGTAACCCACCTGCTTTTATAATGCAGTTTTTAGAACAGCTACGTGAGTGCTAATAATAGTGTTTGAAGTATAGCTACCGAACCAATTTGTTTCGAGTTGTTCAGTGACTACAATGCCTACATTCTATTTATTATGAATTCTCAGCATAGTACTCTGATGAACCACTCGCACGCAAGCTCGGCTGTCTGTTACACTGCTCACTACTCTCCGTTGATAATATTAATTTTAAGATAACAATAATTTTTGTCACCTTAAAATTCTCAATTGATTACTTCCAATTTTTTTTACATTATAATTAATAAGTACTAACCAAATTCCATTGCATTTTCCTTTTTATTTTTAATTTCCTGTTGACCATTCTGAAATGCAGGTGTACGCAAGCAAAAATAGTAAAACTACAAGCATAGTATACTATTTTAACAGTAGTTCTAGCTAATTAAAATCTACCTATAGCTGAAGCGCTTCCCAAGAATAATTCGTTCTCAATCCTTAAACGATAAAGATAGGTTTATATTATATAATTGGAACATTGAGCAAAACCAGAAACTAAGGTTTTGAAATCGTTAATGAGGGAGTAAAAAACCCAAGTTATAATGGGTTACTTTAGCCCCTCGTATAACAATCTACTATTATATCACATCTATTCAAAAATACCTACTTTGTTCCTCGTAAACAGGGCATAAATCTTTGCAACCAACTTCAAAAAAGGTGGTCCTCAATTCGAATGTAGTTTTTTTTGTTTATACTCCAATAAGAAATACTGCATGATGTTTGGAAATAAATATATTTCCTGACTATTTTATTGGCTTTGATTTGGGTATTGATGAAGGATTAGTTGCTTTGCGGAAGACCATATAAAAAAGATTACCTACAAGTAATTTTGAATATCCACGTGTCATGCTTAGGTCAAATTATTCTGTTCACATGAGTTTACCCGTAATAATAAAATGATGGGAAGTAATCTAAAAAAGTTCTCACCGTTCATTGACGTAACATAGGCGCATAGTATTATGACACAATTTAAACAATGTGGCCTCTATTCTAGGCTGTACAAGTACGAGAAGTATTTTAATATGTGACCTCCGAAATGTGACAATTACAGAAACAAAAGGCACTAAGACTTACGCAACATTAGTTACATCATTACATTGCGGTGTAATAGACGGCTGTTTTAACAAACCACTTAATTATAATAACGACACTTGTATAACTGTGGGAATCGCTTGAATTATCAATTGTTGTTAACCATCTTAGAAAATGCTTGACGGATTAGAAAGCGCAAGTAAAATTCGCTTTCGCATTATCATTAGATTTCGATAAAGATAAGGTGGAAATATTATCGACAAGCCAAAACCTGAATACCTACTTGTGTACACGTGAACTACTTGTTTATATTCGTTTGTAAACAATCTCCATAAAAGCAACGACCTGGTCAGTCTTCTAGGCTGGGTGACCGTGAGTGGTATTTACAACTGAGCTCTGCTGTAGTATGGTATAGTTGAATATTAAGGCTGGCCACGCAAACTATACGATTTTTTTGAATCAATGAATAATGTTGAGCTAGCTTTTTATAATAGTAATAAGTAATGAGATAAACAAGACACTCCCGTGATGGTAAGAGAAACGCAGTGCAGGGGTAGGTAGGTACCCGGAACTTTGAGTAACAAAACTAGGTATACCTGTAAAGTTATTAGCACTTGTTAGGTTATTGAAGTTATAAATTAAAGTGTTTAGGGAATATATTACCTAAGCACTTTTTTAAAATTTGCTTTTATTTTTGCTTTATGGCCAACAGCGTCCTTAGCGAAGCATAGGTAGTTAGTAGGGTTGCCACCTTTTTTTTAAGCAAATAGAGTATTTTTAATTATCTAGGCTAAAAAAAAAGTACAACATCTGAAAATAAAGTACTATTTATTTACCAGACTATTTCTCTTCCATACATATTTTTTTTTGCTTCTAGGAACATCCAACAAATATTTGTTACTCTTAAACATATTAACGGAATCTTTACAATCAATCCCTAAATTTTAAAAGCAGTCCGGTCCGCTCTGTTACACGTAATAAATAGAAGTCTATTTAAAAAAACTTCACAGGTAAATATAAAGAATTTTCACGTACTTAACTGCCCTCATAAAGTATAAAGTACGTTTGGCCAAAATAGAGTACAATACTTTATTATAAAGTACGGGTGGCAACCCTAGTAGTTAGGCACCGATGCCTAAATATATTGAATTGACCTTAGAAGTATTACCTACCTACTTTAGGTATGCCACCTATGAATCCCTATGTATGCTTGGTTGCTCGCCGGGAAATAAACTACAAGACTCTCAAGAATTTCGACATTCATTTAATTCTTAAAGACTCATTGAATAACAAAGTTATAATGAGGTATCCGTTTCGGAAATAATATGCGTTTTATTAATGAAAATCCTTTGAACTACGCATTCTCAATGGTTAATTAAAGGTACTTAGTTTATGCTGTCTACAACACTGAGTTGTTGGTCTATTTACCCACGAAGTGTAACGTTACTAGCTATATAATTATTATGTATAATTATTTTCTTTGTGTGATGATTACATAAGCCAAGTGATTTGCGCTTCACTGAGTCGTTTCGATCTTTTTTATTCATCATAAGATCTTATTTAGTAATTTTTTTTCTTGTTAGATATAGATATTACCTAGTTTTATTGACATATGAATATATTTAGGTAAAAACTAAACTAAAACTAACCTATTTACAAACATTTATTCCTGCCCTATTTTTTTTCTTGGTAGGTTATTGTTTTATTTTATTTATGTTTATTTATTTCTAGAAACATTCTTGAAGCGTTCATGGTACGGCCCCTGTCTACTTAGCCTTTACGAACTTACCTGATAACTCATAAATAGTTCCATGTGGATTTTTATTTTTCATTTAATAATTATTATTACTAAAACCTTATTACAGTAAATCTGTAATTACGAGTAGAAGAGAACATAATGACTAAAACGTCTATATCAATTATGCAAATGCGTTCTAATAACGATTAGGTTCACCATCAGTTGATCAAAAGAAAGTGGTAAATGTGTCAATGGGGTTTCACATACTCTCTCGCCATGGGAACTGCAGCACACTCGCTGATTGGTTCAACCATCTTTTCTCATGCACTTATGATATAACTTGAATATATGGATTGAATATAAAATATTAGCTTGGAATGTTTGAAATTTTATTTTTCTACTATTGTGTAGAGTAGGTACTCAAAATATAATTAATGTATTTCACACTGGGAAGGTTACCCACCAAAATATAGGTGTTGCACCTGGTTTGGTGGACTATTAGTCGTACACAAAATTATGAATTATCATGCAATATAATGATTAAGAAATATAAAAATAAACTCCTTTTTTTTCATTGCATTACTAGTAGGTATCATCTTCTCGTTTGTTAAAGCCGCGAAACTTGGAGGATCTATACTCTCTCGAGAAAACAAAATTATGTAGATTTTTAATTTTTAACCGCCACGCTACGCCTCGTGCGTACGATTTGCCGCCGCCAGCCACATGGGTCGCGCCGAGCACTCGCCGGCAGCCGCAGCTGAAGACGACGCTAACAAGAAACGGCAGAAGTACGTAGCGATGGAGCCGCATTATTTATTTGGGCCCATCGCTGTAGAAACAATGGGCTGTTGGGGCACAGAGCCCAAGGGTTCAATAGGCCGTCGAATAAGAGAGAAGATAGGCGACTCTCGCTCCGGATCGTACCTGATGCAAAGGCTAGCCATTGCCATTCAGCGTGGCAATGCAGCCAGCATTATGGTCGCCTTTGCACCGGATACAGATATGAGTGGCTTATTTTCGTAGTAAGTAGGTTTTTTTTTGACATAATTAATAATTATTGTTATTTTTAATTATTTTATGATTATTTCCTACTATTTAAAATGTAATGTGTTTTAAATTATTAAAATGTACTGGATAGCTAAACTAGGTTACTGTGGTTTTCCCGCACAGAAACAACGTTGACCGTTGACCAGAGAGGTGGGTCCTAGTTCGAGTCATCATCATCAGTAAGAAGTCTTCCACTGCTGGACTAAGGTGTCCTCCATAATAGGGAGGAGTAGCCATAATCCCCATGCTTGGCAGGCGGCTTGGGGATCGCAGAATGCTCAACACCTTAAACCAAGAGGACGCTACTTGTGGTCCTCCGGTGGTTCTGGATGCAGTTTTAGGACATTCCCAGGTCCAGACTCTAGTACAATTCCTATATTCTTGTTATTCTTTCTTGTTGCACCAACCACAACCAGGTCATGCTCAGGTGAGCTTTACAATTACCGGCAGCAGTGAACATTTCAATTAGGCATTGCGGTTTAGCGGAAAATTCATACTCTGTGTTTTGCATTCAGGACAGCTATTGAATATTATGTAACTATCATAACAGCTACTTGACTGTTCTTGTGGCACCATCAGTTCATGAGGTCACGCATTATGTTTAACTAGAGTAATTATTTATATTAAGTAATCACTGTTGTGAATATAGTTTGCCTTTATCTATGTATTGGATTATGCTGTGTATTCTGCTGTGATATCAAGTTCAAAAATACTATTGTATAATTAACAATCTATAACTACTTACCTACTTTATTATACAGGGTTAGTTCTAATCAGTTAGCATCCTTTTAAGGGCGTATTCTGTACATCAAAACAAACAACTTTTACTATGAGGCCAACATTGAAAACGCGGATAAAATATCAGCTGTTCCATACAAAAAGTTCATCGACCTTGGGAAAAATGTATGGAACAGCTGTTTTATTTTTTGTGTTTCCAATGTTGGCCCCATAGTAAAAGTTGTTTGTTTTGGTGTACAGAGTATGCCCTTAAAAGGATGCTAATTGATTAGAACTAACCCTGTATATATAACTACTCTGGCTCATACTTATGATTTATTTTGATTGATATTACAACCAAATATTATAGTATATAGCACTCAGGCAGAGGTAGTCTGTATGGCACTGTATTATTGTATAAGAAGACCTGTGAGAGAAGAAAGAAGAAGAGTAAGACGAGTAGAAGAAGAAAGAGAGACAAAGATGAAGATAAGAAGAAGAGAAGAGAAGAAGACGAAGAGAGAGGAAGAAGAGAAGACGTGTAAGACCTGTCCTACCTACATTCAGCAATAAAAATTCTTGATTCTTGATTCTAGGGATAGTGTAGAATTCTATTGATGCAAGATTTATGTAAAATAGATTGGTCTATATTCGAAGATTCGAAAAAACATTACAATAATAATTATACTCACAAACTTAAGGTAGGTAAATACCACCCTAATAAGGGGGAGGCCTTCGTTCAGCAGTAGACGTCTTCCGGTTGATGATGACTCACAAACTTTATTATCTCTTTGTTTTTTTTCTTCTAAAGGCATAACGCCTTTAATAACTACAAATACTACTTAGCCAACTACAAAAAAAGAGTAAAAAATATTAATTAATTTATTAAAAAAACTATCGATAAAACTTGAAATAACAAAATATTTACTTAAAAACCACTTACATGCAGCATCCCTGCGTAGAATTGTCCAAAAAAAAAAATACACTAGGAACGAGCCAGCTCCTATCGTCACTTAGTAATGGTTGTCGTACACTGTGGCGGTCTAAGGGGAAGGCCTTCGTTCAGCAGTGGACGTCTCCGGGCTGATGATGAATGGTTTTCTAAACTAAGACTGCCCGGCTTGATTGCAATCTCATTCAGTTCTACCTCGGAACACCCCACAGATGTCATGATCAGCAAATGCACGAGAGCCCTAACTAACCAAGTTTGCGTCAATACTAAACTCCATAAATTAGGTGAACTCAATAAATGTTAGCCTATTGCACGTTGTTTACAAGATTGTTTTTGATTCCCTTGAAAGTTAGTAAATTTAAGCTTACAAATAGGCCACGGACGGGCCGTCTGGCGCAACGTCAACCTACTTTACGGACTTACTAAGCTTCTTCACACGAATACTTATAGGTAACTACGTTTAGGTACTGTTTACAAAAGCGGCATTATTGTAATTATCGTGGTATGCCTTTTGTAGAAAATGTTTCTCTTTTTGGCATTGATCTCAGACTCATATTAATTAACTAGAAGTCGCCCGCGACTTCGTCCGCGTACAGAAGCAATTCGGCCCGCTCCCAAAATTCACCACTTTAAATCATCCCGAGCAATTTTTTTAGCCCTCCCAAGTCCCCCATCTCTACCGAATCTACCGACTCTACCGATTCTACGACTCTACGACTCTATCGACTCTATCGACTCGACCGACTCTATCGACTCGACCGACTCGTCCGACTCTACCGACTCTACCGACTCGACCGACTCGTCCGACTCTACCGACTCTACCGACTCTACCGACTCTACCGACTCTACCGCCTCGACCGACTCTACCGACTCTACCGCCTCGACCGACTCTACCGTCTCTACCGACTCTACCGACTCTACCGGCTCTACCGACTCGACCGACTCTACCGACTCTACCGACTCTACCGACTCTACCAACTCCTACTACTACTACTTTGATTACTAATGCACAGAGTCGCCAATATTTTTGGGGTTCCGTAGCCGAAAATGTCTAAAAACAATCCTAAATACTAAATTTACGCCATCTGTCTATTGGGCCCACTTTTAATTTCTTGTGTTTAAACAGTAATAAACAGACAGACAGACAGTAGTGTTGATTGAGTTTTTTGGGCAGATTTTCTACCATATAAATTATACTTAGAAACGTAAAAATAAGTGTGATTATAGTGCAAACTCCAATGATTACATTAGTATCTAGATACTATTGATAAAAAAATGACAAGTGCACGTCGGGCTCGCACCGAAAATTCCAAACTGCAATTTCAAATTTCTAACAAAATAAAACAATTAAAAATTAAAAGCACAATTCATACTGTTTGGCAGTACGGACTCTTGGTATGCGATGCACACTTGACCGATTTTTTCATGAATTCATAGTATAGTAAGTGAAACGAATAATCAAGGTTTATATTTAAACTCCACAAAGATCTATTGACTAATGAATAGAGAGTTCGGGGCAAGGTTGTCGCAAGGTTGGTCCAGAATTAATACGAGATGTTTATTATCGCACTAATAGGTCGCCTCGGGGTTGAACGTCATGGTGTCGGATCATAGATAAAAGAAAATAAACGAAATCTCCGCCTTAGAAATTACTTATTTGTGTTTTACAAATATAGATGTAACATAAGATGGGTAACCATCGTCCTTATATGATAGAGTAGGCAGAATTAGGGTTCCGTACCTGAAAGGTATCCAACATGGATAGTATCCCTGTCTTTCCCACCTTATCTTATGAACCGTAACAAGTAGGTGGTCAAAATATTAAATAAATGTGTTATTTAGTATCTCGTCATGTATGTAGCCTCTGCGATACAGGTTCCTATAGTGCAGGGTCTGCAAGCACTAAAAACTTTTCCCAGTTTCGGATTGTGTACATTTGAGTACATAATAACTATTCAGTTAAGGTTATTCTGCTATTTGTATTTAGTTTTTTGGCAAGCTGAAATTGAATTAAAAGAGATCTATGGACGTAAATGATTTTACACGATTTTTTTTCGAGAATTGTGAACTTGTGAACATAATCCTGCACCGCACTGCACTACGCTCGTCACACTGATATATTAGATGTTAAATCTCTTCATACCAAGTACTGCTTGGCGGTTGAATAACTGGCAAAGATGTGGTACTTCCCCAGGCGGACTCTGCAGTAGAGTCCTACCACTACAAAAATCCCTTTCGATTGAACAGCATGTAAAATAAAATGGTCGGTTTACCTATCGTCCCTGGAAACCACGCACAGAGCGGGTTGCGCTGTAAGTCCGAGCTGCTGTTACCCACTCTGATCTCCAGGTCTTGCAGCGGTTGATGACCTGTACGGAAAATAAATAAGGTTACTTAGAGAACAAGACATGTATAAACGAAATACTAAAACTTATATACAAACTAAGAACTAAAATTACTAATTTTATAATAAATTCAAAGTGTGTATGTGTTAATTTGTTTGTTCATTTCGTCGAAGCCACAGATTCTGAGAGAGCTCGAGAGGTTCCTCCATTGAACGGGCAATGGAGAAAGCTATGCTCGGAGTTACTTTGCGCGATAGAATCCGGAACGAGCATATTCGCCAAAGAACCAAAGTTACCGACATAGCTCGCAAGGTTTGCAAGTTGAAGTGGCAATGGGCAGGCCATATCGCTCGAAGAACTGACAACCGATGGGGAAGAAAGGTTCTTGAGTGGCGACCGCGAACCGGAAGACGCAGCGTAGGAAGGCCTCCCACTAGGTGGACCGACGACATTGTTAAAGTCGCGGGCAACTGGTGGATGCAAATGGCACGTTGTCGTACAGTGTGGCAGTCTAAGGGGGAGGCCTTCGTTCAGCAGTGGACGTCTCCGGGCTGATGATGATGTGTTAATCTGTTTGTTTGTTTCCGTTTAACGCAACAAGAGAACAATAACGATAGATGACGATGTATGACGATAGATAAAGGTTGCAAACTGACATCTATACAAACTATAGACTACTTTTTATAGAGAGCTGACTTCTGCAAGACCTACCGTGCCTACCTGCCGTGCTTTATGTACTGTTCCTGAGGGACTGTCAATGCACGTAAAATCTTGCAACGCAGCAAGTAATTCATACATTTCGATATTCTATCGTTTAGATTCTGCAGCACAAGCCGCTGAGTCTAAAAGCATAACGACGTGTAACTTTGGTGTTATCATTAAATGTACTTGCATAAAATGTTAGGTGAAAATGAAAACGAGCATGCGTGTTCGGGTACATGAAGATGCTATTCGTCATAGGTAATACAAACCATCTACTATTTTTCATTAAATTATATTTGTTTTTAAATAAAGTTTTGCAAAGGTTTTGCAAGAGATACTAAAGAGTTCCTATCATCTCTGTAGGAATACCTACTTTATGTAATTAAAGGTAAGAACTATGAAAGGGTTTGTGAGAAGCAAGGCTGAGCCTCTGTTACAGCGAACCGTCTATCCCCGAGTGACATAAGACGCTTTGTAAAATCGTCAAAGCCGGGGGAAGAACAAAGCTTTGTATGCAATATGATGACGAAAGCAAAAAATAGACCTCCCAGATATGTATGAATGAACTGAGAGAGAGATATACAGAGAGCATTTGATAATAAATAAATTAATAAACTAATTTACTTTAGTCACCGATATCGAAGCAAATAAGCTTTGCTAACTACTTATAATCAAATTTGTATGGCAACGAAACGTATTTTGATCGCAATTACTTTTGGTTTAATCAATTTGAATTTATTTAACAGTGTCCATAACACTTTTTCATCAATATTCTTAGTATCTTAATCAACTTAGTTTTACAATTTCTTAGTATTTAAATTTTCTTAATCATTAATTTTTAGAGAAAAACCTTAAACTAGCAACGTGTTACACAAATGTATGTGATTCAAAATTAATCTTAACAGTTTCAAAGTAGTTAAACACGTCCAATATACGAGTAGAGAAGAGTATTTCTGAAAACATGACTAAATTATTATTTTGTAACATACATAATTTATTAACATATTTCAATCAAATTCATTATTTTCTATTACCATCATTGTTATGTACTCATATTGTGCTAATCTATGTGATACAGACCAACACATATACCGACCGATGACATTGTGAAAGTCGCGGGCAAACGGTGGATGCAAATGGCAGGTTGTCGTACAGTGTGGCGGTCTAAGGGGGAGGCCTTCGTTCAGCAGTGGAGCAGTGCAGTTGGAGACGCAAACCTGATGATAATGATGATGTGATACAGTGGTAGGCCTAATGATGTACAGCGGTGAAATACCCGATAGTACCGGCTCTTGTCACCTCCCTAATCTAATTTCTCTAGGGTATTATGGCCCGTAATAGAAGTTCCTTTAGCAACACCATGTTGTAAGCGCTTCGCGACGGACGTCTCGACGTTGCGACACGTCTGACCATCTGTGACGGATGGTGAACACGTCCGACATACGCGATGAGTATTGCTTCAAGGAAAATATTTGGTAACCTCACTGGTTGTGCCACAATAGCCTGACGTCTTTAGTTACGCTTGTAGCTGTGACTGCGTTAACAACTAGCTATGTGGCTCATGTTGTCAGTTGGATGATTTTTAATTAGGGGTCGCAAGATACCCTGCTACTTTGGGGTAAACGGGAACTATGTGCCCCTAAAATTATCAAGCTCCCTTGTCGGGGCTCTGTCTCCGTATCTGGGGAGCTCTAAAACAAAATGTTTAGTAAATATTTGCTATATCTATGAGAGCTGGCTGGGGCATGTAGACAGCGGAAATGTGTCTTCAGGTCCTGCCACATGGACACTATTTTTAACCAACTTCAAAAAAGGAGGTTCTATGTTCGACTGTTGTTTATTTTTAAATGTATATTCACATGATATTCACTGATTTCTCCGTCAATTGTGGACCGATTTTGAAAATTCTTTTTTTATTTGAAAGGGTATAACTCTTGAGGTGCATGGCCCCTAAATTATTAGAAGTCGGTTGTATTTTTTTTTAAAGTTACTTGTTTTGTATTAATAGTTTTTTTTAGTTTGTTTTTTGGATAGTTTTAGAAATCTAAATTTCTTATTGGGATTTGTTTTATTGATAATTGAGTTTTTTACAGCCTAGTGTAACGCGAAGATGGTCTACGATGGGAAACGTTTGCCTGGAAGAAACATAATCACACGCGACTTGAAGATACCTAGATTGAAGTATCAGGAAACACCCACTCGAGAAGACTATTACACTATTTTGTTATAGTTTAATCAATTAAATTAGAGTAGTTTGGAAGTAGATTTGTTTCCGAAGTCCCTATTGACTTTTTATAACTAAAGAAATTGTTGAGAATTTATAATTCTTACTATCCCTATTGGGTAATTTACATAATATTATAATGTAGCGCTCGTGGCGTAGCTTGTCTAGGTGATTCTTATCGATCACCGATGTTAAGCAACGGACGAGCCGGTCAGCCTTCAGATGGGTGACCGTGAGTGGTATTTATTACTGTGCGCTACCGTCGGTCGGATGACACGTTAAATTATTGGTCCCGGTTGTTTGTTCTAGTTTCTTCAACAACCGTCAGCCATGTCAGAGCCCTTCGGGCGGCACATTGACTCTGACACTAGGGCTGGCCACTCAGCCTATATTAACTTACTTACTTTATAATGTTTATTGTAAATATATTAGATTAGCTTCCTACATAATCTAAATACCTTAGATTAGATACCAATTCTAAACTATAAACAAGAATATAAAGCTACAAATAGAAAATCTATATTGATTAGAAAATTGCAATCTGAATAAGAATGTGCAAGGTCATAAGATGATTCAACTCAAGATGTAATATTGCAAAGCTTCTGCAATTTCATGATTGATATTGAAGAAACTTGGAACATGCTCGAGAAGTATTCTTAACCTATAATAAAGACGTCAATACGAGTACTTGCGACTCGGATAACGAGAGTTCCGTACCACCACAAGTAAAAAGGATATTCGTAACGGTATCTAACGAATATTCTATGTAAAGAAAACAAGCGGCTACCTATTACGATTTACGAGATAAACGTCGTTATAAATAAAAACAGACGAACTAACATAATTTAAAGACAAACAGAGACGGATTTCTTAGTCATAGGGTACTGTTGAACACCCTTTGGGTAAGGGGTTTCAACCCCTAAAAAGGAGTTAAATTTTTTGTGACAGTTTAAAAAAAAGACTATCTTTTACGTAGTCGCGTCTTTTTCTGTAGTTACTATGAATAAGCTTGAACAGCCTAAGGGGGTAATTTTTTATGTACGCAGCACGTGCCACCACAAGAACGAACGAAACAGTTGCGATAAAAGAGAGGTGTGGGCTAATTTTCTCTGTGGCGCCATCAAGTTCAGTTTTTGGGAACTAAAGAATGGAAGCCAACCCAACGGAATAATTATTCAAGTTTTGGCTTGAGAAATGACGATATATAAACAAATTATTAATTTTGAGATTTTTCCCATAACCTGTGTTATGTGACCTTGCTTCTTGCCAAATTTCGTGATTCTAGGTCAACGGGAAGTACCCTATGAATTTTGATTTACTTGCGAGTATAAAAAACACTAAATACACTACAAAAAGGGCTGTAATTTTTTATTGCGTTGACTTAGCAGCTTGATTTTTTATCAGCTCTGAGGAACCATGAACTTACGCATTCGATATTAATTTCTACTTGATGCCACTCTTTTCAGAGAAAACGGCCTTGACAGACATTCAGACAGACGGACAACGGAGGATGACGGATAAGGGTTCCTTTTTTCCTTTTGAGGTACGGAACCCTAAAAAATATAATATTATACAGTGGGTAATAAAATAGCTAGATGGTAAAATTTATTATAGTTGTATAGAACGGGATATGTAACTGTTGATGTGATATTCTCCATTATTGGATAGCGTGATCACCTGATCGATTGTATGTCGGACGCCGAATATAATGGAGCATTTCTATAACTATTTGCGACCTGTTACATGGCTCATAAAATATTCCGTAATTTGTCTTTGTAGGAAAGGTGAGTTTTACTAAATACTTAACTACAGGTTGTATTGTGAGCGACCTCGCATGGTTTTGTTTCGGTTGCCTTCAAAGTTTGCGATAGTTTTAGAGTTATGTTCCAAAGTGTGACCAATGATGCCATAATACTAAGCTTTCGCCGTTTTTTTTAAGGAATGGATGGACGAGACGAGCGAGACCTTTGCTTGGTGATAACCGTCACGCCTGCCTATGGCAGTGTCAGAATTGTGAACTAGCGAACAAAATCCTTATCCTTACCTTAATCTCCTTTTGTTTGGTATGTATATCAGTCTATTAGAATGTCCAACCTTTAATGGTATCAGCAATGGTGGCAATTACAAAAAACCATAAACATGCCCAAACACGAGTCGTACTCGCATCAAGGGATTCCGATCTGAACCAAAGATAACACGTTTTTTTTATAAACAACATACGAGGAATGAGAATTTTTCTGACAGGCAATTAAAAAAAAAAGTTCTCTTCAACTCGACAGACGGCGCTAATATACGTGACAGTCAAAAATAGCACCAAAAAAAAAAAACACTAGACATTGACAGCCACGTCTGGTCAGCGCAAAGTCAGCGCCATCTACAATAAGCTTCTTTTTATTTTATGCCTGCCAGAAAATCGCCCATTATGTGATCAAGTGGTACGGAACCCTCGATGCGTCAGTCTGATTTGAGCTTGACCGGTTTTATTTTCAGTTTAATCCTCTTTGTGTCTATTACGTCCTTTATTATAGTGTTTGTTAATACTTTGAAAACTTTTTAGCTAGAGAAAGTCTGGATGAGCGACTTTTTTTTTGTGCGCGTTGACGTCAGTGTTGCCCCATCTCATGTTAATTAGACCTCCGCAGAGATTGTAACTTTTTCTTACACATTTTCGATTGAATTTTGTGTCTCATCTAGTATGATTATTTCTTTGAAAATTATTTGTGTAAATATTACGGAATAACTTATTTACGCATTTTGATTACAATTACAATACATGGAAATTGATTATAAGTATACATATCTACACCACAACCTATAACTTACGCTAGGTTTCCTGCCGATATGTTTTTTCTTTTTGTAAAAACTTGGCTGCACTCACGTTCCAGTTCATAGTTCATTGTAAACTTTAATCTTTCGGAGCAGGAACAGACTGCTCCGAATAGTGCAATACAATACTATTGATTGGAAACCCGTTCACTCGAATTTCTTCCATGTACGTTGTGTGAGCGAAATGGATATCCATGCGAACCATGATCAGGAATCATGCTGGATATGTCGGTCTATTCTGATAGGAAATCTCATGTTTTCAAGTGGATTAGTATCCACGTTGATTACATATGCATTGCAACTTTGAAACAAAGCGTATTAACTCGATCATACACGCGATGTCATTGGTGCGAGCTGTGCGAGGTCTCCCATCGGAGTAGACTTCATCAGTGTTTGATTAGATGCAAGGAATTTCATCGTTTAATAGTAACATATGAATCATAACATATGCGGATGAATAAATTTAATACGAAGAGTCTGGAAAGTCGTAGAACAATTACAGACTTATGTACCTTGTATACGGTTGTTAATGGTACATTTAGTAGTGAGTTGTTATCGAATATTAATTTTAAAATACCTACCCGATCTGTTCGTAATGTTCAGTTATTCAGCATTCCTCCTGCCTACAACAATATGTCACTCAATAGTCCTTTGGCTAGAATGTGCCGTACATATAATGATTTAAAGAATCCCAGAGACATGTTTACATCTGGCTTTTACTCATTTAAACTTAAGATAGATAAATTTATTTAATAAAACTTAGTTAAAAACTAAAACTAAAACTTAAAACTTAATGTCAGCAAGTTGGTTATATAAAAATCTACATTTTTATCCTTAGTTATAGTCAACTACCGTTAATATCAATGTTTTTTTTTCTTGTATAAGTTGTGTACGGTTTTAATTGGACTTTAGGTTCACAGTGCTCTATTTACTATATTATTTTCTTAATATAAGATAGCCTTTAGTCTGTAACTGTACCTTATTAAATAAAATAAAATATACACTGTACAGGTTGTTTCCCAAAGATATAGCAATATTTCAGGGTCTTGATCTCCCTATCAATGTGAACAAAGTTTAGAACACAAGTTTGCTTTTGAACAAAAACAAAATGACCAGCCTCAATATTTATCGTGGAGCTTATGTCATCATCAGCCGGAAGACGTCCACTGCTTGCCTTTAGACCGCCACACTGTACGACAACCTGCCATTTTCATCCACCGCGCTTGCCCGCGTCTAACAATGTCGTCGTTGCATATTGTGGGAGGCCTACTACGTGCCTACTACGCTGCGCCTTCCGGTTCGTGGTCGTCAAGAACCTTTCTTTCCCTTCAGTTAAGTATTAGTTCTTCGAGCGATGTGGCCTGCCATTGCCACATCAATTTGAAAATCCTGAAGCTTGTCGGTGACTCAGTTCTTTGGCGAATGTCCTTGTTCCGGATTTTATCGCGCAAAGAAACTCCGAGCATAGCTCTTTCCAATGTCCGTTGTTTGACTCTGAGTTTATTTAAATGGCCGGCGGTTAAACACACAAGACCAGGGGGACTAATGTATCCCGGGGTCCCATTTCTGTCTCAAAAGTAAAGTTGTTTTTTATAAGCTGATCTCTTTGATGTGTTGACTTAGAAAGTTATTACTCCCGGGTGACATTATGTATTTTTATATTTTATTATGTTGTTAGCTTGCGGTGGACCACATCGTACCAGATGTTAAGCGCCGTTGCGGTCTAGGAAGGAGCACGCTTACCTAGTAGGAACCTGTTTACTCTGGATTTGAAGAAACTCATATTGTACTTTAAGGGAAACACAGACTCTGGCAGAGAATTCCACAATCTCGCTGTGTGAATAAAAAATGTGGAATCGAAGAACTTAGTGCGTACGTGGAGAGTATCTACCATGAACGGGAGGAGCTTAGGTTGCGTTTGTCTGGCCGCCTGGAAAAGGGGCAGGTGGAATCAAGTTATGGAACTACAGGGCACACTCTCCAAAATGTATATGCTTAATAGCAAGACTCACCGCAGCATCCTCTGGTGGTGACTCTGACGACTTTGACCGCATAGTGTCGGAGCAGATCCACCTGCCACCAAGGCGAGGCTTCTCTCTGCGTCTCCGTGCATCTTTTGCCGTCGTGTTCGGTGGTGCGCTCGCCGTCATTGCCGTTGGCGGCGGCGCCGCCACGCACGGTCGTCGACTGGTTGGCTGGCTTCCGGAAGGCGACATTTGTTCCTGTTATAGGGCATAGTTTCATTAGAGCAAGAAGTAGGTACAACCTTTGTGGCTCAGTGGTAGTTACTCTGCTCTATGGTGGTAGCACGATTGCTTAAGGAGGTAGAGGTCTGGAATCGATTTTCGGTCTACAGATTGTTGGACGACTTTTCGGAATATTTGTATTGTACATTTGTCGCTAACTATACAAACAATAATTTTGGTATAAGGGACGAACAAAGGCAAATATAATCAAGCGGGACGAACAGAATACTTTTTAATGTCGTGGGCCGAAGACTCGGGACGAGTATGGCATAAGTCATAGTGACTTCTTAAATTATCAAAAAGACGCGTCGGCAGCTGCAGCAGCTCAATTTTTTTATTTAATCCTTTGTAGGTATGTATCTCTTTGGTGTGAACAATAAAGAGTTAATCTATCTATGTTATTTTTAACAAGTTTTGACCATGTTTTGACCATAATAATTTCCTCTATCACAGAATGGAATATATTTTATTTTTTAAATTCTGTGTTACAACCCGCTCGCTTCTAAGCTGCTATGCTAAAATCCTATCAATCATATGCGAAACCATTGGAAGAGGGGGGACCTTACAAACATGGTTTATTATTTTTGTACCCACGGACTTTGGATATTGTTTGATATTTTATATTTTATTACCATGATTGTACTATCCTAGCAATAAATAGCGTTCGTGGTGAAGCATGACTAGGTGGTTCTGAAAGATACGGCCAATATTAAGCAACGAACAAACTGGTCAGTCTTCGGATGGATGACCGTGAGTGGCATTTATATTTGAGCGCTACCGCGGTTCGGATGACACGTTAAATTGTTGGTCTCGGTTGTTTATTGTACATTTCTGTAACAACAGCCGTCAAGAAGAGGCCATCGGGCGGCACAATAACTCTTGCAATAGGGCTGGCGACTCGGCCTGTAACGTGCTAAATATTGTTTTTATTCGCTAACAAAACAAAAGGCATTTTGCAATCTAAAGTTTGCTCAAGATGACATAAAAGGAGAGAATACAATGACTCCACCATACCTGACATCTCGGGTAGAGCAAACAGTTCATTGCACTTATGGGATGACCGAGCATCGGAGTTAGAACTTACGTAGGTATTGGTATAACGTATAATATTGCAGTTGAGCTGACAGTGACTGAACTTTGTTTATTTCTTTTGTAATAAACCTTGTTAAAAACAGTTTCTAACAATATATGTTGTAATTTTAGAGCGTGTCGTTAAAATCGACATCAACTGCCTAATTCCTTTCTAAACATGCGCAGCACTTAAGTTTATTTTCACAGAAAAGCTTGTACTTTTGAACCCTTACTCAGATTCCAGAAAACTCATATTATTGGTACGGACCTGTGATCAAACCCATGGTCGATAATGTAGGGTGTGCTTCCTCTATGCTACTACGATCACCTTTCAGAAATATTTAGCTACTGGTAACTTCTAGATCAATCATCGAGTTATAATATCCTAGAAGTACATAATATTCATTTGACAAACTCAGCACCGTTATCAGTTCTGAGAGATCACGATACTCTAATCATGCGAACTTATTTTGATGTAAATTACCACAAAATGGCGGCTCAGCGGTCCAGTCGCCCCTGAGGGTGCATTCCCTCTGGTGGGCTCCGAAGAGCTCGTACCCATCGTCACATTCGTACGAGGCTATCGTTCCGGGAGCAATGTCGTTGTCGTTCGGTAGCGACACTCTGGCGTTGGGTGGCACTGCCGGGTGCCCGCAGCGGCGTTCGCCTGAAACAAACAAATGTCTTTTAATATTACTTAACACTTTTTCTGTAGCTATGATACGAGTAGCTTAGTGGTAATTGCGTTCAGTTCATAAGCTGCGGGGCGTTCGGCATGGGTCCGAATTCCAACAATGAACTTAACATCGCCCGTGCAGGAAAATACCGTGAGGAAACCATATCAGTTGAGCAGATTCCTTTCTATAACAAAGAAAAAAAAAGGTTGGCAGTCAGGGTTTGTCTTTCAAAGCATAAATAAAACACGCACACACATAAAAAAAAGATGAACATGGATGATAATGATGGTGAAAAGAAAAGAACACTACAATATAAAGGTTTGTCCTTACTCATCCTTAAGATAAGTACTGATAAAGGCCCCTCCTGCGCCTTTATATTTACAAATAAACAGAGATTATTCGATCATGGTAGGTAAAATGATAACAAACCTTGATACAACTAATTAACAGAGATTATTCGATATTGGTAGGTAAAATGATAACAAATCTTGATACACCTAATTATTAATATATTTAATATGAAAACCAAATAATAACAATACCTATTTTGTCAAAATAAAACGTTTTCGCATTTAATACCAAATGACTTAATGGAACTTACTGGTAGAAATGTTTCGTTTCAGAACATTCGACCTACGCGTTGAAGTTGTTTACAGTAAACAGTTGCTAGTTCGAGGAAAAGTCTATTTCAATCAAAATTATTAGCGTTCTCTTGGTTTCGCTTAAAGGCGGTATTCACTAGAAATTAAGTTACTTACAGACATCTCTTGAAACAGAAATTATCGTCCCACATTTTGCATCTAGCTACTATCATTATCAGCCAAAAGAAGTCCAGAGATTTGCCATAATCCTCACGCTTGCGAGTCGGCTCGGGGATCACAGAATGCTCACTGTTAACCGAGAGGACGTTGCTGCCCGTCCTCCGGTGGTTCTGGATGCAGTTTTACAAGGTCACAAATAGATTTAAAAAATAATTTTGGGGGACATTTTACACACAGCGCCATCTAGCCCCATACTAAGCAAAGCTTGTATTATGGAAACCAGATAGCTGATAGAATACTTATATACAATTTTTTTCGTAAATACATACTTATAATACATACTACACCCAGACACAGACCAAACATCTATGTTCGTCATATATTTTTTTGTCCTGGGTGGGGATTGAACCCACGCCCAGCTCTGAAGGCAGCCCAAGCCAAAAATAAATTCAAGAAAAATGAAAACTGGCATAAATTTCTAGAATCGCAATTTTATTTAATTGTACAGGATTACGCGGAACGTTAGTAGAAGGCGAAGAAAGGTCATTACATTCAATATTGTGCACAACTTTTTTACTATGGCAGCAGAATTTTCTTTCGCTATTTCAGTGTGGGCCTCATTATCCTCATATTTATAGTGATTCAAATCGGATTGCCCAAAGCATAAGTGTGCATGCATTACATACTGTGTTTCGGTTTGAAGGGCAATGTTACCAGATAAATTACTGGGGATGAAGAGATTTGACATCTAACATCTCAGACGTAGTGCTGTGCGGCGCAGGATTTTGTGCGTAATTTCACGATTCTTGAACTGTTAGTGTTCCGGGGAAGGCGTGAAGCTTACCACCAGGCAAAGACTACGCTCATCTCGTCAATCCATTGCATACAAAATATGAGGGTAGATAACTGATGTTTATATCGTTGAAACCAATAGCTCTGATAAATAATTTAAGTAAATATAAAATGTTTATTGAAAAAATAATTTTAATCAGTTATTAATGTTCTGATATATAAGCGATTAATGTTTTTGGTAGAGAAAACTCTATCCCTTTCCCACAAAACAAAAAAGACGTCACGCCTCTGTGTACCATACTTGTCAGAATATAATTTATACGGCGTACAGAGAAGTGACGTCTTAATCTCCTCTCTATCTAGCATGACATTAAAATGCTTATAAGTTGCTTATTTTTGATTAGATTTTCATTTTGTTTTCATTAATCAGCTATATTTATGGGCCACATTTTAATAGGACTATAAATAAAACAGTCATCTAGCCTATTACCACCTTACGACATTAGGTACTTCCGTTCCGCCTAACCCGGTATTGTGTAACAGATGAGATGCACTCATAAGTAGTCATTAAATGGTTTATAGCCGCTGTCATGACAGAAACATCCATTAGTAAGAACTAATCTAATGCAAAAAGAAACGCGGAAAGTTGTTTAGTTGCATCCTAGATGTAACTATTACACGACTGTATCTACGTACATAGCACACAATGCGCGTCGGATTAAGAGAACGTTGCGAGCTAATCCTAACTGCCACGCGTTGTACCTCATCCAAGCGACATGTTAACTATTCTAGCAGTTAGGTAATACAAAATTGAAGAATACGTGGCGGGAAAGAAAATTATGTACCGAATTTATGTACAATGAGGTCGATTTTGAACGTTTACGTTGACAAAACTAGAGTAACTAAAGTATTGCTGTCCTTAACTAACATGCCTAGTAAATAAGTGACAGCAATATTTTAATTAGTTTAAAACGGTTAACTAAAGCCTTCAAAATTGACCACATTAACGCGGTAAAACTTATATTTGATAAAATAATTGGTTGCTGAAAGAAGTAGCGTAAGGCGATAAGGCGGCACCTGTATTGTACATAATATTGTTTGCAATATAAATTAGGAAATAACAGCAACGAGAAACTGCTGCACAGAGGTAGTGAAGGACAGTCTGACATTTCGCTCGAACTGTATTTATGGACAACGTTGCAAAACCAAAAGCATTATGGATTTATTGGGCAATGAACGGATATAAAATATTCCTACAGGTATTTGGCGAATAAGTTGAAAGTCAACAAGTGTCTGCGTTGCAATTGGTAATCAATCATATGAGAGGGATTTGTCCAGCAGTGTACGTCTTCCGGCTGTTGATGATGTAATACATATTAGATGTATTGGCGGATCATATTTAGCTGAAACTCCACCTGATTAAAAATGATGTCTTAAACCGACAATTTTTTTTATTATATTTTTTTTATTTAAGATATCTTTTGTTTTTCTCCTCCTCAATAAACCTGTACGGGAGCTAACCTACTTTTGGCCCATTCCGATTCTTTACAAATTTTCAACTGAGGCGTTGTGGCTGTGTGGGCGGGTAACAATCCTTATTTACAATACCTTATTTCGATTTCATGATCTATAAATATGTTTTCCAATAATAAGGTATCCAAAACAAAATAATTCTTTGTTGTTTTATTAATCTACCTATCGTATAATAACGGTAATACAGGTATAGAAGCGAGCTAATTGGAAACCGTGAATACAGGCCAAACTCTAAATTAAACCAAAAAATCAATAAAAATACCCAAGTCAGTCGAGCTCGCACTAAAAATTTTCAACCGAACTAAGAAAAGCCAATACTTTTCAATAAACACAGTTATAGGGGGTGCGTCCTTAGTGGCAATTTTGTTTCCATTCTACCTCTAGGAAGTCCTCCAAGTACCATCTAGGAAGAAGTTTACTACCCTCTAGTAAGAATCTAAGATAGGTAGGAACACAAAAAATAAAAAAATTAGTCCAAAAAGGTAAACAATCTTGGTAAGTAGTTAGTTTTTGATTAATCACCCATTTTCATTACCTATTTCGAAATACGAATAAAATACGTAAAATGACATTAAAAAGTTAAAAAAAATCCTTAGAAAATACGTATCGAAATCGAAAATCGAAATATTTATGCCATAATACCGTTATACCGACAAAATACCGACATCATTCTCCTCCTCCTAATGTACCTATCTAGATTTCAAGCTCTGATATTGTCTCTATCTCTTTCAACGTTTTTTTTGCCACGTAAAGTGTGTGCTTCACGCCAAAATCCTCACCACTGAAAACTTCATGAAAATTGGTTTTGAAAATGCAAATATTTAGTAATTAATAAGTCATAATTATCACCAATGTGAGATAATTACTCGCATCGTAATTCCGAAGTTAAAGGTAGGGTTTGATGAGGATTCTGGTGTGAAGTTCACACCAGAGCGTGACCACCTAGATACGTGATTTTGATACCAAAATTTAGTCGTCAATTGGTTAACGACCAATATTATGTTGTACCTAGTTAATAATAGCGCTTTTGGTATACATACTAGTGTACAATCCCGGAAATTGACGTACACATTCCAACAGATATTGCAATTTGCAGTCAATAAAAGCAAGTTCAGTGATGTCTACCGACACGACACGCTCAAAGCCGTCAAGTACCTACACAAGCAATCAAGTTAGAAATGCGGCTAATCGCTTATACAAGACACGAAGATAGGTACTTAGAATATAATCATTTCTGTTTCTACATTATCGGGGGGAGGGGGTTATAGTATTTTAACAAGCACTTTTTAGGTTAATGTTTGACTGCCTTACAGCTCAGTTGGTCTCATATCTCTGCCTTCAGAGCCGTATGGCGTGGGTTCGATTTGATACTTCTCTTTGTAGTGGTAGGACTCTACTGCAGAGTCCGCCTGGGGATCACACCTTTGCCAGTTATTCAACCGCCAAGCAGTACTATGCAAGCATTACTATATTCCGGTTTAAAGGGCAATGCTACCAAAGAAATTGCTGGGAATAAAGAGATTTTTCATCTAATATCTCAGGGTGACGAGCGCAGTGCAGTGCGGCGCAGTATTGTTTTCGCAAGTTCACAATTCTAGCACTGCTAGAACTTGACTAGCACTAGACTGCACTTAAGGGGGAGGCCTTTGTCCAGCAGTGGACGTTTTATGGCAGACGACGACGACGACGACGACGTACATTTATGTGACGAACATAGATATTTGATTTCTGTTGTCGGGTTAGGTTAGTTTATAGTGATGAAAATTGATATTTGGGTAGTTCATTCAAAGGAAGGGAAGTTGGGGGGGGGGGGGGGGGGGGAGTTGGTAGAGTCGGTAGAGTTGGTAGAGTCGGTAGAGTTTGCGCGGAATGATTTAAAGTGGCGAATTTTGGGAGGGGTCCGTATTTCTACCGCACGCGGACGAAGTCGCGGAGGACCTCTACTGTATAATATAATTATGTATTCTTTACTTAGCTTTGCTTAGTTTGGGGCTGGATGGCGTTGTGTGATATGTCCACCAATCATTATTTATTTAATTCAGAGGGCTTTGACTTTGTATTAGGTACATAGTTCGCAGTGTATATATATTAATAGTTTTATTTTATTTAAAAAATAAAACTATTATTTACTTGTTAAAATAAACATTTCGTAAATCTTATGCGAAATTCCCATTTGTTGTTTGATGATGGAACTGATTTAGACGGAATATTGCATAGTTGTAGGGTATAATCACGATAATAGATCTAATAAATACTTATTGCTTATTACAGATCTAATAATACCGCAAAATTGAAAAGTAGTAGACATTGCTAGTAAGCTTTCTTACAGTTTTTTGTCTGGTTTATTTGAACTTAATTCTCTTTAAAAACACTGTTTTAAACTATCACGGTTGTTTACTATAAGAAAATATCGGGTAATATCAGGTTGAATATCGGGAGCTCATTTCACAATATAATCACATTGATCACGGTAAATATCCCGTAAATAATAATAGAACTTTAATACTCTTTGTTTGTTTCTCGGTAGAGCAATCATTGGTTACTTTGTAGAGCTTCGTTCTCTAGAATTGTTGCTGCCTCTTATAAATAGCTAATATTGTATTTTGTTTCCTAAGTTTAATTCCACAGAAATAAACATCGCGTAATCATTTATCAATCAATGAACTTTTTGTATGGAACAGCAAATTTTTTATTCGAGAATTTTCGAAATTCTCTGTACAAAATGTTGTCAGTAGTGATAACCAAAGTCGCCTTAAAGAGGTTTTGCGCTAGTTACAAATTACCCTGTATTTTTTTTTACTATACAATTTAGTGAAGAGACGAGCGAGACGTTCGCCTGGTGGTAAGCATCACGCCTTTCCGTAACAGTAGCAGTGCCTGAACTATGCCACAATGCTGCGCTCGTCACCCTGATATGTTAGATGTCAAATCTCTTCGAAAATTTACCGAAACACAGTAATGCTTACACACTACTGCTTCAAGGATGGAAGACTGGCAAAGGTGTGGTAAGTACTACCCCAAGCGAACTCTGCACCCTACCCCTACAATTTGCGTCTCTTTCATGATAGTCATAGTAATTATGAATAAAAAGCTGCATTTTCTGATGGATTTTTTTTGAGCCGCTTTGCACAGTGATATTAGGGGCCAAAATAAGCGATTTGATCCGAGGATACATAAGATTCATCCCTTAGGAACAGAGATGGCGCCACTTGTTCAAAAAATCTTTAAACATTTCTAAAACCTGAACCGAAGCTCTGATTTTGATGATTGAGGTATCAATCTACAGCAAATTGAATAATTTATTATAAAAAATATATTAGGTGATATTTTTTTTTTTAGGTTTTTATGTAATTATATAAATAAAATGTATAAGTATGGTTCTTTTTTGTTTAATTATATTGTTGCGCAATTCATTGCGAGTTTATTAAAAAAACCGTATATCTAAATGTTGTATAGTTTTAAAGTTATTGAAGAATTACACTACATGGTGCCGGTGCGACGCTGCCGCAACATGTGCAACTAATATTTTGATGGCTGGTATGCCAATCGAAATATTATTTATTTATTTCTCATTAAAAAAAATACCTTGAAAAAAAAAATGCGAAATACATTATTTTATTTGTTTATGACTAATATAATCACGTTGAATAATACATATCTATCACGTAGAAAATGTATGTACCTATTTATATCCATATGTATATTTAAATATATATTCTACCGTTTCAAAGGTACTTGTTACCATACCATACCTACTATCACTGTGCAAAGCGGCTTGCTTCCATCAGAAAATGCAGTCTTCGGGCCAAAAATGTCTCTAACACCTATGACTATCACAGAAAAGCGAAGGCCCTAGTGATGACTATGATAACAGATGCATTATACATCATACTGTCGTCAGATAATTATGTTTAAAAATAGTACAGCAGTACTGACGTCATTTTGTATTCGCACCTCCTGATTACAATGAATAAATTATTAACGCTTCGCAGTGCACTACAGGAAAATTAAAAGCTCTAACAGACTGGAACTAAACTACATAATATACTCGTAGATAAGTGCTCGTATAAGTAGGTACTAGTAAGCATTGGGGTACTTGCTAGAATGGAACTGTCATGATATGCTCATATTTGCATTTGAGCATCATCATCCACAGCCTTCCTTAACCTACTGCTATACAGGGTTAGTTCTAATCAGTTAACATCCTTTTAAGGGCATATTCTGTACATCAAAACAAACAACTTTTACTATGAGGCAAGACATTTAAATCACAAAATCAATCGCAGCTGTTTCATACATTTTGCCATGAACCTGTTGTATGGAACAGCTGATAATTTTCTCGTGTTTTCAATGTTGGCCCTATAGTAAAAGTTGTTTGTTTTGATGTACAGAGTATGCTCTTAATAGGATGCTAACTGATTAGACTGGAAACTGGGGCTCAGTGCCAGCTCTCCTCTCGCGCCAGTCATACTCGATCTCTGTGACATGCGAGCCGTACGATACGACAATACAAACTTCCAATATATTTACATGTGTTCTCTTTTTGTCATGCAGTTATTAGATTCGCTATCTCTATTTTCTGGCAAATGTAATATGCATACTTTTAGGTATGCTTGATTGTGCTGACTTGTTAATACGATTTGTAAGCGCTGGGCCGGTCCATCCCATTATCACCGTCGCTGCATATAATAGTTTTTTTTTAAACATCCTACTTCAATTTCGACTACCTGAATGACATCTTCATATTCCCAGCAATTTTGATTTATTCCAGTATTTTTGATTTAAAAACCAAACTACTAGACCAATTTCGATAAAATGTATATATGTATACCTCTGAAGTATCGCCTACCAAACAAAAATATCATCATCAAAATCAATTAATAATTGGCGGAGTAATCGCTTAGCATACATACAAACAAAAACATACAGTCAAATTGAAAACCTCCTTTTTTGAAGTCGGTTGAAAATATATAGTTTTCGACACACCCAGTACATAGGCCAAGAATCAATTGAACGGACGTAGTTTAATTGCATGTCCACATACCACACGGCTTCCACACGGGGTGACTTTGCGTAACAATCATGTAACTACCTGTTGCGTTACACGTGTAACGAATATAGCAATGTCTTGTCTGTTTCCTTGTAATAAGTATGTTGCTCCTTCTTTAGGCAAACGCCTTGCGAGTACCTTGCTTTTATATCGAAAATTAAAGTGGGTTTAACATATATTTTATTTATTTATATAGGGGGTTGTTGTTTTATTTTTATTTAATAATGTAGTCATAGTATCTGGTTCAATTAAACGTGAGTAATCCTGTTTAAATAAAACACAAGTCCTTAAAACTACAAAAAAAAAACCATTGACTTCAATAACGTTTACTTGGATGTCGTATTTTGTCCGGTGAATATTGTTTTTTTTTATGTATCTGAGTTCTGTCTTGTTAATGCAACGCATGACAAAATGCTAGCGTTGATTTGGCCCAATATACATACGCATTCAACCAGCAACGTAGACAACCGATGGGAAAGAAAGGTTATTGAGTGGCGACCGCGAACCGGAAGACGCAGCGTAGGAAGGCCTCCACTAGGTGGACCGACGACATTGTAAAAGTAAATTTTTCTTGTCATTTGATCTTTTTCTTTTTATGGTTTCAACGTAATGCTTGAATGTTTGAGTACATGATACATGTACTCAAAATACAATTTTAAAATTATTCAGGATTTAAAAAACCCTATGTCTCCCCCAGACAATTCCCATTCAATGTGGCAATGCCGCTGGCATGCTGGGCTACGCTGGTACCTGTCAGTGGGTAAGTATAGAGCGTTTTGATTGTCTCTAGACTTTAATCGATCTCTAGCTAGGCCATTCAACTACCATTCTGTGTAGTAGGATAAAATAAGCATTTAGATTGAATATTAGGTATGTTTCAGTAATAAAAGGGGTTGTCTACTTAAAATGTATCCACAATATATAAATAAAATCTTCATTTCAAATGTGAAAAACTTAATAAGACAATATAAATATTAATTTTTAATGAGGCTGTCAATAAAACTAAATCTCGCTAAAACTCAGTATAATTGTACACCCATATCCAAGGTCACGTAGATACTTAAAATTCGACTAAACTAACTTGGAAATAGTAGTGATGATGATGATGATGGTGGTGATGATGATGATGGTAGATCACGCGTCGATCGCTCACTTCTTACAAGTTGTGCTACAAAGCGAAATATAAGAGCGATCTAGTCACGCATCGGTTACGAACTGCGACGGATTGGAAGTCACCTCGTAACCGATGCTTTGAATATGGGACAAATACTCAATGGCACGCAATAAACGGAGAATTGTCACACTTACCGCCTCTAGTTGTAAACATTATGTCCATTTTATGTTTTATTCGTTCAGTGACTTTCTAAATTCTGTAAAGGGACAATGAATAAAGGTGGCCACAAAACGAATCGAAATTTGGATATTACCACAAGAACTAAAAAGAAAAATACTTGCTAAGTACATTAATGCTCAACCTTAATCATTTTAAAGGCATGTTGGGTATGATATTGCCTGATGCATTCGAATTGTCACTAGAGAAAAAATAAACTTTCATCGGTTTTTATGTATCTAAACTATTTATTAATGTGTCTCTACAACACAATTTAACAATTGGATTAGGTAAATAGATTGTTTACATTCTGTTCCAGTTTATAAAAGCATTGTTAAAAAATATACGCGATGTACGAGTAACAGTATAGGCCAGTATTCGAACCACGGGCAGTTCAATGATTCGCGCGGTAAAGTTTCGAGTAAGTAAAGTTGTTTTCCTTTTCTTAAAGTGGTTATTTTTATTTGTGGTCCAAAACCGCCGATACGGTTTTATTCAGTATCGAACTGATTATAATTTTCCATTTTTGTTAGTCTGTAGTTAGTTGCTGTGGCGTCACACTGAATAGTTGAGACTAAAACAGTTTCAGAAAGACGGTTAGGGCTGTAAGTAATTTAGTGTAACGTTTAAGGTAATTAGCAAAATTACCTAGTTATATTTAGTAGGATAATAATAACGAAGTTCCAAAACTTCACTAACCAAACTACAGAACTCCTAACAGTTCGATACGTCGTCATAACTTATTATTGGTGAACAACCTAGAGAGCTAGAATCCTCCAAGACAACCAATAATAAGACACAACAAGACTAGTGAACTAACTAACTAAAAAAAACCAAAGAAGTGAGTGAGTGACCAAACGAAATAACCATACTGCTGAAACTAGAGTGGCTATCTTTCAGCAAAATTAGGTAAATCTGTCAATCACCACTTCATTTTCCGCACGGGGCATGAAAGACGAATTGTATGTAATAAAGTTCGGCTAGAAATAAAAGAGCAAACGAAACGGTGGGGCTTCTTATATTATCGGTTTGTTCACGTATGGCGCGTTGGTAAAAGCTTAGAATTAGATAAGAACCTGGAAGCTACCTAGCTGTCACAAATGCCATTAACTTGCTATTCCTCACAGATTCACGTGCGTGGAGGTCGAACGTTTGTTGGGTCCGAATGGCTACTTCGGCCCACATTCCAATAACGGTAGCCAATTGTTCCGAACACAAAACCTATATGCGGAGACGCGTGTCCTACATAGGTTCTATTTGTTTAAGTTAAGAGAGCGAGCGTATCAATCATCGATTGTTTGAGTACGAGTGAATTAGCAAAGAACATGTTCTAATGAGTTAGTCAATCTTTCTCATTAGACGGACCGCGCTTAGAAACATTCTGCTAAATACTCAGTTATAGTAAAAATAAAAAGCTGAATAGCAATTGAGAATTTCTATTACTAAACATTGACACATGTATTACTGCTGCTAGTAACTTCAGTGACATATTACAAGAAAATGTTTTTTTCCAGCTTTCTCGTAATCATCATCATCATTGGCAGCTTAATTAGCTCACCGCAGGTCAAAATTAAGCCTCCTCTCTTTTTTGCCAATCTGGGAAGATCGGATTCACGATTCAAACTCTTTACCGCAGCCTCATCATGAAACGTTCATTAAGCGGTAATATCATTTGGTAATAAAAAAAAACTATTTTGTAAGAAACTGAAAAACGATGACATACAAAAGTTCAGTGGAAATTAACACCTGAATGTTTCTTAGTGTGGCTGTGGTAAAGAGTTTGTATCGTGGATCCGTTGTCGGACATAGATGACTTTAATTCACAACCATGTAAACACACAATCGATAACATAACTGAAAAGTTCATGCGGGCGACTGATCAATCAACTTGTGGAATGTACCATCCAGCCCGTCAAGTCACGACGTTCACGTGTATACTCAAACGTATGACGTCATCCTTGAAAATACTCTAGATTTCGAGAGATGTTGTCTCTGTTACACGTCACTAACTAACGCCTACCTTTGTTTTCCTACAATTTAGAATTAATTAATGTTTGTACCTGCTTTGATAAGGAAAGTATAGTATATAAGTATGGAAAAGGTATCAGAACGATGCTTACTTTCACCGCTGTAACCGTGGGATAATTTATAGAAAATTCTTGAGAATTTAGTCTTTCTGTTTTATTTGTTTGTGTAAATAGTATAAAAGATAGTCGCCCTCCGCGTCTGTTTATCCGCTAAATCCATCTAAACTACGCAACGGACTTTGAAACGGTTTTCAATATCATGTAGATTATTTATTCTGGAAGGTTTATCAGGTAGTATATTCTAATTAATATCTAAATTGCACCCGTGTGAAATCGGGGTGGGTCGCTAAGTAGCTTATGAATAAACGAATAAAATAAAGTATTGGTGAACTTCTTGCAGATGGGCCTATAGGTAAGTTTCTCTCCCACAACAGGGTAATGACTGTTGCTTACCGAATAATATTCAGTTTTGTAGTATACCGATAGTAGAGTATAATCAACCTATGAGGGGTTGCTCTACTCTACGTCACTTAGAAAATCTTAACTATAGACATGTTATCCATATCTAGTCTAGGATATATTTATAACAATTATTTTCTGTGTAGTAGATTAAATAGATAGTTACTTAGATTGTATATATTTAGTTTTCCTTATAAAAAGAGCCAGCAAAAATATAGCGATTTCGAAATTCTCCAAAGATGTGTAGCGGCATTGCTATAGATTTTGGTTCAAAGAATCTCTATCAACGCTTGTGGTGCTCCGTTAGTTGACCGCAACTTTCTCTACTATCTAAGTATAACGAAGCTATTATATTGCAATTTTAACATAATTTGAGTATTTTTTGCTATTTGACGTAGGTTTCCTACGTATATACGTCAAACCTAGTTCAGCAAGGTAAGTTTGATAGGCTGAGTAGCTGAGTGGTATAATTAACATATAGCTATATGTTACAGGTGTTTCCATAGTCTAACCACCGAAACCGTATCATCCGACCCACGTTAGAATACAATAAATCCCACTCATCCATCAGAAGTTGAAAGGTATTCCCGTTTGCACACCCATTTCCTGAGCACCCATGAAAATAGCACCTATTACCGTATTCCTAGTTTATAAGTGTAGGTAGATGTACTTATAAAATTGTATCACAGTTGTTTTCTGAACTAAAAGCATTTGATTTTCATATTCCACTAAACTAATGGCACCAATCAAATCTTTGGCTTGGTTCTATTAGTGGAATTACACAGCTCCTAGTGATGGAACATTATTAAAACTCTGCAGCTTTTATATTTACTAGATACCAATACGATAACATCGATACGTTCGATGCGATATCTATACCTACGTTCTGTAGCAGTAGAACTTTACTGCAGAGTCTGCCTGCGGAAGTATTCAAACGCCAAGCAGTAGCGTGCAAGCATTACTGTTTTTCGTGACCAGATCGTTAATTGCCTAAAAAGTATTTCAGAGTTAATAAGACAATAGTTAAACCAGTCGTTAAGCTGTAGTACTATAGTCTATATTGGGTTATTACCAAAGTACTCCAAGAACTGTTTTATTTAATTAATGTTTTGTTTTATTTTTTAATTCCAAGAACTGTTTTGTTTTTTTTAATGTTCTCAAACTATAAAATGTATAATACAAAAGAGAAGATTCCAAAAACACTTATTATCTTTCATTCGATAAATAAGTTATAGTTAGTACCTAAGTTCGCATACGATAAATACCTTTATAAGATTTTGGTGCGTCACGCTTACGTGAAGGTGTTGACTCACATTGATTCGTCACTTCTTTTCTTCACATCATTTCAATACATACTATACAGGGTTATGCGAACTGAGTTAGTAAGCAGGATGCACGCACAGTAAAGAGATGAGCTCCCATTATACTATTGAATAACGTAGATAGCGCTTAATTTGAGAGATGAGCTCCCATTATACTATTGAATAACGTAGATAGCGCTTAATTTGAGAGATGAGCTCCCATTATACTATTGAATAACGTAGATAGCGCTTAATTTGAGAGATGAGCTCCCATTATACTATTAAATAACGTAGATAGCGCTTAATTTGAGAGATGAGCTCCCAATATACTATTAAATAACGTAGATAGTGCTTAATTTGAGAGATGAGCTCCCATTATACTATTGAATAACGTAGATAGCGCTTAATTTGAGAGATGAGCTCCCATTATATTATTAAATAACGTAGATAGCGCTTAATTTGAGAGATGAGCTCCCATTATACTATTAAATAACGTAGATAGCGCTTAATTTGAGAGATGAGCTCCCATTATACTATTGAATAACGTAGATAGCGCTTAATTTGAGAGATGAGCTCCCATTATACTATTAAATAACGTAGATAGCGCTTAATTTGAGAGATGAGCTCCCATTATACTATTGAATAACGTAGATAGCGCTTAATTTGAGAGATGAGCTCCCATTATACTATTAAATAACGTAGATAGCGCTTAATCTGAGCCAAGTAAGTGACAAGTCAAACAAAATGAGTAATAACAATGTAAAAAAATCTATCTATGGTCCTGTCCCATCACTAGAAGCTGTCGTAGGTGCGCAAAGGGGAAATGTTTTTTTTTCTTTCTATTAAGCACGAAGCCAAAATGTTGATTGGTGCTCTTTTGGGAATATGCAAGGAGCTATTTACATGGGTACTAAAGAATTGGTGCTCAAACGGGAATACCCCAATTTTACTCTGGGGCCAAGTTTGAATTATCAAAAAAACAGCTAAGTGCAAAAAGGGAGCACATGTTATGGATAAGGTTCAGTAAAGTGATTGGTGGGGCGTGTTCGCTAATTGGCAGCGTAAATCGCAATCTATCAATAGAATGTTCTCTGTTACATGATTTTACCACATCATCATGGAATATCACGAAGCCATTCAAGTCGCTAGCGACAGTGACGTAAAAATTAGTAAAAACGTGACCTTGATAAGCCGATAAATAACTTTAAAAAAACTATACTAGCTGCTACACAAAACAGTGCATAGGTAGGTACTTACCTACTGTGGCGCCGGCCACGGGCCGTCATAACTAAGTACTTGTCAATTTGTTTACACCTTGCAAGGGTCGCATACCTGCGCTAGTTAAACAATAGGACCTTTCTGGATGCAATGTTTTTAAAGGTCATGACAATAGGTGTTTACTTCAATCTTTCCGCTTTTATCTGAATATTCCAGAAAAGCTTTTGTTGTTCTTACAGACAAACAATTTGTTGTTTGTTTACGTCCTTTGGACTTCCGATAATTCTAGAGCATAGGACCGGTATAAATACGCGGACATCCGTCCATTAGGGAGTCAGTTTTCTCTTGCACTACGAAGTGATCAGACCGAAGTACACGAAGTGTCTAAGTGCTCAGTGCAATTTGTACCGTGTTTGTTTGTGTTGAAGTGTGTGTACCGTGAATAAATTGTGCGAATCGTACGGATTGGCATTTGATTATTTTATCCCCGAACCGAGCTCGTAACATTTGGTGTCAGAAGTGGGATAAAATAAAAATGCCGTTAACTCCGCACGACGACGATTCGGTCCGCACCCGGAATCAACGCCAGCAAGAGGAGGTACGTCGCCTAGAAGAGCAAGCACGCCGGCAGGAAGGGGTCGACCAGAGGCGTTTTGGAGACAGCTTCCTAGATGATGAGCCACCGGCCGATGGCCGAGTACCGACTTCAGCGGCAGCTGCTGGTCCTACTGCATTTGACATAGCTGCCATGATGGAAATGCTTCAGAAGCAGACTCGTCGGCAGGAAGAAATGGTTCGTCGACAGGAAGAAGAAGCTCGTCGTGAAAGAGAAGAGTCTCGTCGTGAAAGAGAAGAGTCTCGTCGTGAGAGAGAAATGCAGGCTCGACGCCTTGAAGAAAACCTCATAAAAAATCTACATGAGATTTTGGGGACACAACTCGGAGAAATGAAAGAAAAGGTCAAGCACCTGGAAAAGAGCCACGAGACGCGCTTCGTTGAAATAGAATCACAGATCGCTGACGTACGAAAAACTTTGAATGTCCTGAAGACTGGAGACAAAGTGGCCGCTTCTGTAGCTGCTGCACCGGCAACACACGGATTCAAAGTTCCACCTTTCGACGGGAGTTCTTCATGGTCAGCCTACAAAATCCAATTTGATGCCATCGTCAAGGCTAACAGATGGAACAAAGAGCAAGCTATGACTGCGCTCACAGTGGGCCTTCGTGATCAAGCCTTGAATGTCCTCGAAGCCCTCGGAAAGGACGTTACCTACGAAAAGCTGCTTGAGACACTGGAAAACCGCTACGGAGACGCACACCTGGAGCATGCATACCGAGCCAAGCTGAATGACAGAGCTCAGCGTCGTGATGAAAACCTGCAGGAATGGGCTCTTGAGGCAGAAAAGATGGTCCGGAAAGCTTACCAGACTTCACCTGTACTCATCGAAGAGCGATTAGTTGAAGTATTTGCGAATGGAATACGCAACTACGAAGTGCGGACTGCAGTAAAGCTTGGGCATCACAAAAAGCTAAAGGATGCTTTAGCCCACGCCTTGGAGGAAGAAGCCGTACGAGAAGATCAACGAGCTACCCATCGCGTCAGAGAGGTAAAAAGGACATCGCCTAGTAATCCCAGACCAGGTCCAAGGTGTTACAACTGCAACGAGAGAGGCCACATGCGACGAAATTGTCCAAAGCCATTGAACAGACGTGATGATCAACCCTTGGAAGGGCGGGCGAATCATGATGACACGCAGCAGCAGGGAAACGAATAAGCGCCAGGACCAAGGGGCGGGTACTGGCCGGTCTTGAAAAGGCCCCAAAGATTTAAATCTCGCAAGCTCACGATGGAAACAGCTTAATCATCAGAGGCGAAATTGACGGAATACCCTGTAAACTGACATTGGATACTGGAGCATCTCGAACAGTGATCAGTAATAAGCTCGCCAAATGTTTTATTCGGGACCTCCAAAACGGCAAGTCCACTCCACTCCTGACAGCAACTGACCAGCACATATCCGTCCGAGGAGAAAAGTTGGTAGCGCTGAAGTTGGGTGAGAGAAAGTTCCAGCATACAGTGATTGTGGCTGATATAGTCGACGATTGCATTCTGGGCCTGGACTTCTTGCGTAAACATAACTGTGAGATCGACGTGAACCAAGGAATCTTAAAATGTGGAACAGAAGAATTCTTCATGGAAGGTGCTACGTGCGGGAAGGTCTACAGCTTGGAAAGAACCGTCCTTCCACCCAGGTCGGAGACCATGGTGGCAGTAAGATTACCACGGGAATTGGGACATGAACGACGGTGTGTACTGATAGAACAATCGGATGGTGATCAACCATGGATAATAGCACGAGCTTTAGTGAGAACAACTGATACTACAGCAGTGCGTGTATTGAACCTGAGTAATGAGGAACATCTCATTAAAGGTGGGACGTTAATAGGCACTTGCGAGGAAGTAGACTGGATGCGCAGATGTCAAGAACTGCCGAGCAACGACAACGATTGTGGGAATTATGATGTGTCTACACTTCTGGAAGATTGCCGTAAAGATCTTTCTGGCAGAGAACTTGCAATGGCGAAGAAGATGCTACTGCGATACGCCGATATCTTCGCTTCAAGTGATGCTGTCATTGGGAAGACCGGATTAGTGAAGCACACAATAAATACCGGAATCAGCCTCCGATACGTCAACGGCCAAGAAGAATACCAGTAGCTCGGGAGAAGGAAGTGGAGACCATGCTTGAAGATATGGTAAAAACTGGAGTCATCGAACCTTCTTCCAGCCCGTGGTGTTCTCCTGTGGTGTTAGTCAAGAAGAAGGACGGCAGCATGTGGTTTTGTGTGGATTATCGACGGCTTAATGATGTAACAAAGAAAGACAGTTATCCCCTGCCAAGAATCGACGAACATGTCAGACATTCCGGCCAGCATGCTTCTGAAAAGATGAAGACTCGATATGACCGAAAATTTAACAACCCTGGGTTTGTTGAAGGATCACTGGTATGGCTGCATAATCCTGTACGCAGTAAGGGAAAGTCGCCAAAGTTGCAACCCAAATGGAATGGACCATACCGCATTTTGACCAAGATCAACGATGTCACGTACCGAATACAGAAGAGTCAGCGAGGAGCACCTAAGATTGTCCACGTTGATCGACTGGCGCGATATCATGGGTCTAACGATGCTCGGGACGAGCATGTCTTAGGAGGGGGTAGTGTGACGCCGGCCACGGGCCGTCATAACTAAGTACTTGTCAATTTGTTTACACCTTGCAAGGGTCGCATACCTGCGCTAGTTAAACAATAGGACCTTTCTGGATGCAATGTTTTTAAAGGTCATGACAATAGGTGTTTACTTCAATCTTTCCGCTTTTATCTGAATATTCCAGAAAAGCTTTTGTTGTTCTTACAGACAAACAATTTTTTGTGTGTTTACGTCCTTTGGACTTCCGATAATTCTAGAGCATAGGACCGGTATAAATACGCGGACATCCGTCCATTAGGGAGTCAGTTTTCTCTTGCACTACGAAGTGATCAGACCGAAGTACACGAAGTGTCTAAGTGCTCAGTGCAATTTGTACCGTGTTTGTTTGTGTTGAAGTGTGTGTACCGTGAATAAATTGTGTGAATCGTACGGATTGGCATTTGATTATTTTATCCCCGAACCGAGCTCGTAACACTACTTTCATCCGGGATTACGAAAAACGATTGTACTGATACTGACCCAATAAAGCTCTTTGCACTCTTTACTGTAAAAAAGTAAGTTCGTACAGCCAGAGTTAATATGCCGCCCGAAGGCCTCTGACATGAATACTTTAGTATTAACTAGAGGTCGCCCGCGACTTCGTCCGCGTACAGAAGAAATTCGGCCCGCTCCCAAAATTCACCACTTGAAATCATCCCGAGCAATTTTTTAATAGCTTATTACAAAATGTATGTACAATAACAAGATTCTTCATATTTTTCCATTCTCCAGACAAAAAGAAGTCCGCTGCTAGACGAAGGCCTTCCCCTTAATAAAGAGGGTTGCCATAATCCCTACGCTTGGCATGCCACTTGGGGATCCTTTAACTGAGAAGACGTTGCTGCCCGTCCTCCGGTGGTTCTGGATGTTTTAGTACATACCCAGGTCCCATCGTCTCTGTTATAAGTAGGTATATAATAATAAGAAGATTCTATCCTGCAGTAGGTACTTAACAACATCAAAAACGCCTAAAATCCTAATAGGCATGATGACTACAATTTTTTTATTACCTCATAAAAAAGCTGATCATCAATAGAGCCTATCACCGAAAACAAAATTTTAAATAATCCAAAAATAAATAAGATATAAGCATTTTAATTTCAAGCTAGACAGAGAGCGCGCTATACTGAGCTATGACGTCAAGCCTCAGGCGCGGCATACAAATGCTATACTAACACATTCTTTGCGAGAAAGGGATAGAGCACCCCCTCTCTATCCCCACCTAAAACTTTAAGCGCTCATGTCTCAGAGATTTATCAGCCAATACAATTTATTTTTTCAGTATGTGTAATGTATTTAGTTATATTCACCACTAAGCCAGTTATTTGTCATAAATTAAACATTAGGCCACACGCCTATTACGAGTATGTATATTATAGTCTGCTAATACTACCAGTTTTCATATGACAAAAGTAATATGAATTTGTGCTAGTTACTAAAACTAGCTTCAATTTTCTCAGCATCAAGCAAGGCCAGCCGGTACGAAAACATGCCATGTCCATTCTAAGATCTATTAAATTAATCTTAGTTACCATGTAAGTATAGTTATTAGGTATTTAAGAAACATCTCGAATGTATCTAATATAATTACTTATCACTTATAGCAAAACAATGAAAATGATAACCTGGGGAGCTTGTAAAAATGTTTGCTAAATGTGGGAAAATATAAACAATAGGCTGTGTATAGCAATAGTGGTTGGCCTTGACGGACCACTCTTTAGATTTATATTTATATATTCTCAGCTACTTAAACATCTATAGTTGAAGAAACCTTAGCTGGTACTCACTCCTTCAAGGCTGGTCTGCGGCACAGAAAAAGGTTACAAGGCGCCGTCGCATGCGACAAAAAGCAGGTTTTTTTTTATAAACCCCAAACCAATAACCTTTTACACCATACCATTTTCACCTTTTTATAACCTAAATTCGCATCTCAAAAAACTTTTTATGTGACAAATATATTATTTTAAAAATTAAAGGTCATTCAAAATATTACAAATAACTTGTTAGTCAAAAATGTGGCTTCGCTTAAGTATTACACTATAGTAGATTACTCACCTAGGGATCAAAAGTAAAGAATGTCTCAGATCTCATGTAAGTATATTGTCTCTCGAGGCGAAGCCAAGGATGACAAACATGAGATCCGAGGCTTCTTTTCTTGCTCCCGTGGTGGGTACCTTACGATTTATAATTGGCGCTGCGGTGAGGAAGTGGTTCCTTTCGCTCCGCCTAGCGTATCGTATCGTGGGGTAAGTTACGATAAAAATGTGGCATAGCGTAAGCAAGTACGTGGGTTTGGATTTTCCAACATACACATAGTAGCAATACGGCAAATCGGCGCCCGAGGCTAAATTTTAACGAATCCCTGCTGGTTTCCACAACGATTTTGATATATGGGTTAAATTTTATGCGAGTTAGGATAGTTTGCTGCTAGCGGGATTAACGCTGAACCGTAGCGGTTACCCCATGATATGAGGTCAGACTCGTTGCCATATCGCGAGTGAAGATGGCGTCTCATAATAAATATAATTAAAAGTGGAAATAATTACAGCCATTGTCTTATTTTTTCGTTTACTATTTAATATAAACGAGGTACAGTGTTCTGAGTAACCATGCTCATTAATAGTGAACCGTGTCGCTACAGGCAGAGCTTGACGGCCTGGTTTGTTTTACATCATGTTAAGGATTGCCAGATCTACACGACATGTCAAACAACTGATAGTAGAGAAACTTTTATCTAAACAGAGACTACAGTTTCATCTGCGGCTCTGTAACACGCCAGTTTCGAGGAGCATTGTTGAAAGATGACCTTTTTTCTTTTTATTCCCCATAATATAATTTGGGCTTTACGTGGAGTAGCTTCAGAGCTAATCTAATAAATATGTATATCCAAAATAGGGAATAGATATTTCTAAGGGACGGTTTGGCTATGTCGAGCCTAATCCACGTTTATGAAATGGTTTCTGTTATTATTCACAGTGTGCTTTATTATGTATTCCTGTACTTATCGAATTTTGATGTATGTTTCACCAAACATCGGAAACGAGTACGTTACTTGTCCGATGGTAAGCGTAGCACTTGCCCATAATAACAAAGCATTTTTTAAGGAATACGCTGTTCCCCTTTCGGCAGCTTTCGCATAAACAGGATTCTTGGAGAAGATGGATATAGAAACTAGGCTAGACCGCTTTAATGACTGATTGTTTTAAAGCATGCCGCCGTCGGTCGTTCATGCCCTACTCACTCAGAACTTTATAGGGCAGGCAAGTCTATTTTGGGCAAAATGACTAAACCAATTCGTCATTGACATCTTTATAACGTCATCGGTTTAAGTACATCTCGAACTGTTAGGAGCTCATAAGACAAACCGTCCATAGTCAAGCGTGTCCAGATGACGAAATAGCAAATGATACCTACTTGTACCACCTTGTTTCTTGTGTTGTTGTTCCACTTGTGCACCAACTGGACACACGAGTGTCCAGCGCCTCTGCCAGGTAAACATAGTGAAATAAACCGTGTCGAGTTGGTGAATAACCCACTTCATTTATGTCTTGAGAAATCAGTGCAACCAAATATAATTACTTGAGTGTAAGTTTTCCGTCATTATTATCATGACTAGAGCCATTCGATTTTAGCACTAAAATAATAAAAAAAACAACGTGAATAATTTCTGACGGGTTTGTTTTAATTAATAAAATAAAGCTACCTTTAAAAAATACAAGTAGGTACCATTTAAAAAAACAACCAACTTTATATTAATATAGGATCACCTCGAGAGCGTGTAAGCGAAACACGTTTATACACTTTCGTTTTTTTTTTATTTATGCCATAGTTGACGGAGAAACCGGTGAACATAAGTACATCAAAAACATACATACAGTATCCATAGAATCATAGATCAACATAGAATATCCTCCTTTTTGGAATTCGGAAAAAAAGAGCATTTTTGCCTTGTATTTATTATCAATCTATCAATGCTCAACGATTTCAGTAGGGCTTTCCAACAGGTGGGTCTTAAGATGAACATGACGATCAAGGGTTTGCAAGTTGATGTGGAATGGGCAGGCAATATCGCTCAATGAACTTATAAACGACGGGGAAGAAAAGTTCTTGACTGGAACTTGACACAAGCCGGAAGACGCAGCGTAAGTAGGTGTGGCAACCGTTGGCACAGAAGAAATAATAACCGTTGGATGCAAATGGCAGGTTGTCGTACAGTGTGGCGGTCTAAGGGGGAGGCATTTGTTCAGCAGTGGACGTCTCCGGGTTGATGATGATGTCGGTTTGTAGCAAAAAGTTAAAAAAAGTTTTTTACTTTTCCGTCTTCAATGTAAATTTATTGTTATTTTGTTTATATTTTTTGGCATAAATAAAATATTTTCTATTTAGTATCTACCAAATAAGTGATGGAAATTGACTCCTAGACCACTTATGACATATAAATCACAAACTATTGGTTAAATTGATAGTCACTAGTAGCACAGAATAAATAATAGTACTATCTAGTAGTCACCCCTTTATAAACATCAAAAACAAATAAAATACTTATACTTAAGTAAAATAACGTGTTCAAACATATTTTGCATTATAAATGAATGAAATTAAGTAACAGCAGGCTTTTTTGTCCTAGCAAAGAACATTCAATGGACCTTGTAAAGCCGCACGCGCATGTGTCCCAGATGTCGTCAGAAATGGGTCTGTGGACTGATTTATAGACCGCTGTCGGTAGTTTTTGTGACCGAGTTTACGACATGGGAGAGCTTGCAGGTCAACGGGACCGTTGTCAGTTGAATCGGAAGCATCAGTACTGACCTCCCTGCGAGTAAGTTCCTGATTATTTTTCTTTGGATTTTTAATGGCATATAGGCTTTTCATTAATCAGCTACATTTATGGGCCACATTTTAATAGGACAATAAAACCAGTCATCTAGCCTATTATGTTAGAGATATAATGTTAAAATATATCGCTCTCGTCATTCGCTTTTTGACGGCTTGTATGATTAGCGATATTTAAATTTGTTCTAAGATAACATTAGATATTATAACATCGTCAATGTGTGTGGCGGCTTTAAATCCTAGAAAAACACATATAACAATAACACAAAATAAAACGTTTTAAGCCTAGGAGCTTGTACAAAAACTTATTACCAGTTGAATTATTACGCGCCAACAGCACTTGATTATTAAAAAATCGGATGTAGCCATGACAATAATGTTACTAATATTTGTGAGTTTTAGATATAACATTACAATAGTAAGTGGAAACAAAATTGTAATTACTTACTAGGCAGCCCGTTACTAAGTGAGGAAAGAAAGCTACGACAACGTAATTATTATGCGAACTTTATGCAGCGACACACCCACGTTAGCAGCGCGTCTTCGCTGTTCTTTTGTAGACGTACAAAAATTATAATAATCGTCAGAATTCAATATGATACGTCGCCTTACAAACGGCATCGTCTCTTTATAAGCCTCGCTCGTTTGAAATGCTCAAGGCAATAAGGGATAATAATGTAGGTTTAAAAAAACATATTAAATTGCTGCTGAATGAAATACGTTATTTATGTTCAGCTGTGTGACCGAAAAATGAACACATCATTTCGGAAAATATTATTTACTTATATGTAATTTTTTAACAAACAATCAATTACTTTCTCGGATTATAAACTAAACTACCTAAACAAAATGAATAAATACTACACTTCTAATAATAAATTAAACTTCCGAAAGAGATACTATATACACATTCTGTTTAAAATAGTTTAACTCAGTGCTTTGCGTTATTGGACATAGAATTAACAAATCTTAATTTTCATAAAATTAAATTATGTTATGATTTTTTATATAATATTACAATGCTCGTAGTTTCGGTATGTGTAAAATTTCCAACCATGTTTATTTTATAATCATAATCATAATCATTTATTGGTAACAGTTTGGTTACAGGTCATCATAATTTAAAGTAATAAAACATAATTAAATTTGCTAAATGCCAAAAAAAAGTTAAAAAAAAGAAAAAAAAAAGAGTAAAAAAAACCAATTATAATAGGCTAGATGACTGGTTTTTTTTATTGTCCTATTAAAATGTGGCCCATAAATATAACTGACTAATGAAAAGAAAATGAAAAACTGATCAAAAATAAGCAACTTATAAGCATTTTAATATCACGCTAGACAGAGAGAAGAAACAGCAAATCGTGACGTCACTTCTCAGTACGCCATATAAATTATATTCTGACAAGTAAGGCGTAACGTCATTTTTTGTTTTGTGGGAAAGGGACAGAGTTGTCCCTAACAAAAACTTTAAACGCTCATATATCAGAACATTATTACCCGATTTAAATTATTTTTTCAATAAACATACTATATTTACTTAAATTCTTCATCTGAGCTATTGGTTTCAACGATATAAACATCAGTCATCTACCCTATTACATATGTCAAATAAAAAGTATTATATATGTTCTAAATCGCCAGAGAACCAGTCACCGTCATGGCTAGTCATATCATCTGTCGCAGAACCTATAACGGAGTAGACATTATATTCTAGCTACGAATCGGCGAACGTAGCGAACGACGCCCGGGAGTTGATTGAGTGACAATCCTCCTTATTATTATCAGCCGGAAGACGACCACTGCTGGACAAAAGCCTTCCTCTTATTCAGGAGGGATTGCCGTATAATCTCCACGCTTGACAGGCGGCTTGGGGATCGCAGAATGCTTACCACCGTAAACTGAGAGGATGCTGCTGCCCGTCCTCAGGTGGTTCTGGATGCAGTTTTAGGACATACCCAGGTCACATCCTCCTTATAATATATCAAATTGCGCATTGGTGGCAATATACGTAAAAAAAACTGACAGTGGTTTGAAAGCGACATTTCGATTGAGTGGCGTGCCTTTGGAGAAGCCTTTTAACGCCCAGTAATTAACTATGACAGGCTGATTATGAAGATGATGATAAATCCGCTCCGTGTCAGAAGGACTGTCAGGGTAAAGACAATGTTTGCAGAACGTCGGCATTCACATATTATGCAAGGGAACATTATAGTATCTCACAAATTCATTGAAAAACGTTGTCTGATACGGAAGCACCAATTCGATCGCGTTTGTGACGATAATGATATAATGTACTCGGGTTGGTTTCGTACAGCCATCCTGACCTACTTATTTAAAAAACCAACCCACAATGTTTGTATCACAATTAAGATTTATCTTTCACCAGAATATCGTTATTACACATTGAAATATAATTCGGTAAAATGTAGTTATGAAAGCTGTTAGAACGGTATTATGTCAACATTTGATATAAACATTTTCGGAACATTCAGCTTCATTCGCAAAAACGTTTTCGGTAATCTTGATTATAACATGTTTTTAATGTTTGCAGAGATTTTCCCACTTAATGATTGTATTAATGTCATGCACATAAATACAATACCAGCCTGTTAGTAGTCCACTGCTAGAGATAGGCCTACCCCCGACAGTTGCGGGTTGGCGGATTCATATACTCCTTGAATCACTTCTCCGAACGTATACACTGTGGAACATGTTTTTCTTCACCGAAAACCCAGTAGAATGAAAACTACCTACGTAAACACCAAAGAGCTCATTTATGATCTCGGGATTTTAACCCACGACCTCACGTGTCTAGGTCTTCCCATTTGGCAACTCCTTATTCACACGCTTGTCTGCACATAAACGCGCGTGCATGTGCATGCATGATCGATGCAAATGTACTGGACCTGTGTGCCATGGCATGAAGGATTTATCGCATAAAAATATCTTCACAAACGTGATGTTTGAATCGTAGCGCAACTACGTAGGTTTATCGCGATTGTATTATGACTTGTGACATGTTGCGTGGCGATTAGATGCCAATATGGAATGTTCAATATTTGCTTTTAGTATCAAAGTACAAGGCAGTGTTCCTTGATACTATCATCACGGGCAATTTCAAACTTCTTAAATAGAAGTTGCAATGATAGTTCTACTTCTACGGGTGAGAAAATAATAGTTTTAAACGTTATACATTTTATTAGTAGTACCACCGAGAACCTGAATTAACTCTGATACTATAGGACTAAGAGGCAATCAAGGGCAATCAATTAAGATACACAAGTACTTGTATAGCTTCATACTTCGACACTCGTATAGATAGGTACAAATAAGTAACCCAGACTTGCGTGGCCACGTTTTGAAAGGGGAGCATTTCCCCTTTTATTCTCCCCCACACAGGAAACCTGTTATTATAGGTACCTACCTACATTTAGAAAACAAGACAGGTGATTTCATTGTACAGCAGTACAAATGAACCCATGTCCACAGAGACCGGACACCAGTGGGCAAAACAGAATGAGATAACGAAAACAGAATCATGACATCCTTTCTTCCACACTAAAATTGCTACAATGTGCTAGTTTGTTCTTCTGCGGTGATGCTGTAGAGGCCATGTGAAGCGAACAGCAGAAGTCAATAATAAAAAATAAAACTAGAATAAAATATATAATTTTGAACATACGAGTATTATGGGATTTATGTAGTGATTGTCGTTATTTTTAAATTCATAAAACGTTAATCCTTTATTGGCTGTCAGTTGCACTATTCTTTTAAAGAGCTGTCAATGTGATTTTTAGGGTTCCTTACCGAGCATCGAATTGTTCTCGCATTTTGGACTCTTTATATTGCATTATTATGTGGCGGCTTGGAACTGTTGGTGCCCTACAAGCTATATTCATTTAACCGATCGGGTGACAGATTTCAATAACGATTTTTTAAAAAAAGGAGGTTTTATGTTCGACTGTATGTATTTTTTTTAAATGTGTGTTCACCGATTTCTCCGTCAATTGTGGCCCGAATTAATAAATATTTTTTTGATTGAAAGTTTGTATTCGCGAGGTGGTCCCATAATAGATTGGTCCTTTTTAAAGTAACATGTTGGAAATAATAGATAAATAACTTGTGGAATAATTAACAAATTATTATAATATAATACTAAACTAGATTCTACCGAAAAATAAAATAACAATAAAACGATTAAAAAAAAACAACAACCTACCTCAATTTCGACTACCTGAATGACATCTTCATATTTTCCAGTTATTTTGATATAAAAACCAAACTACTGAACCGATAAAAATAATAATCAAGATCAAATCATAATTGGCAGAGTAAACGCGTAAGTAACATTAAAAATAACATACAGTCTAATTGAGAACCTCTTTTTTTGAAGTCGGTTGAAAAATAAATAAAATAGGTATTGTTATTGAGTGTTGGATAGCAACACGCCGTAGGGATTTAGCTTTGCTGTGAGTAGAGATATCCCAAGTATTGTATTTCATTTCAGGGATTTGTTTAGACTAATTAAGAAGAAAAACAAAAATAATTACCCTGGGCCCGGAGGCAATACAGAGAAGTATGAAGATAGAAGAAGGTTGAGTTCTCAGTTCTTAGAAACATCTTGGAAGTAAGAATCTTAGAAAGTCTTCTTATAAATAAATCTTCTTAGAATTACGTTTATTCTAGAAAATAGTATAACATAAATTAAGTTGACGCGTGCTGTCTTAACTTTTTCCATAACAACCAAATTTGCGCCAGTAATCTTTCTCTAGAGAGTGATAATGATATACATAATAACTTTTACCGAAAGGTTAATGTTTCATGTGGTATTGTAGCCGAGCGCTTTGGGTCATTGCGAGATGGGTTCCTTTATCACCATTGCATGATCGCGGATTTTATGCAGGACTAAAGGATGATGCCATAGCAAGGGAGGAGCATATCCGGCAGTTTGGATTCAAGAACTCTGTGGGTAATTATGATGTCGATATGACGTACCAACGTAACACGGTTTCAAATACCTATCCTAATAAACTGTGAAGCTTTTATTGCCAACTCGTTACTATCCATCATCGCCATAGATACTCCTGAAAATAAGACAAGTTTAGTTAACCCACTTAATCAGATCGTGATTCAGTCTTCACGCCTATGGCGTGTATCTATTGTTTTACCATATGTTCGGGGTTACCAGCGGCAAGGTTTTATTTTGCGCTATCCTCAAAATTGCTTTAGGAGAGAATTGTGTAAGATTGTTATCTTCAGTAATACCTAAGCATGAAAAAAAAGGTTTAAACATATATTTGGTCAGTTTTTAGTAAAATACCATTACATCTTTTTTCCTGTGTGTTTGTTAAAAAATTCTACAATCTAGTACTAATATTAGTAATTTAATCTAGTAATTTTTTTATTACGAAAACTGAGGAGTTTTTACACATTTTGTTTTATTTATACGAGAATAACCACCTTTAATTAAATCGGATACTCCAACTGTAGTTTCGATCACATCCGGTGATCTTTTTCAAAGAGTGAAAACAGAGCCCGACGCGCATGCGGCTGCGTCCTGCTTTGCACTATTGCACTTGTGCTAACACTATAGACGGAGTATCCGATTTAATTAGAGTATTCCGTATATTATAGTGTATATTATAGTGAGTATTCCCGTATAAATAAAACAAAAAGTATAGTATTTATTATCTTTGCTGCAATGAAGAGTTAGGGGAGAGGAGTGTCCCGTTATTATTATTTAAGAAATGTTGAGGGAAAACGTACAATCTAGCAACCCTAGAGAGAAGCTTCTCGAACAGATCGCATTTTCCATTTCCCAACGTACGCGATTGTTTATGGTTGTTGTTTTTGTAACACTTTATTGTTTATTATTTGAAGTCGATCGTTATAGTGTCGAAATGTTTTCGTCAGCCTGGCCGAATGCTCAGACAATACAGGACGTTGATACGAATGTTAAGCAGCCGCGTAAACCGATGTTGTAATGCCAGTTTGTCAATTGCAGTGATATAATCGATCACTTTATTAGTTAGCTAACGAAATCTTTATTGAAATGTACACTTTCCTAGATACAACTTAAACACCTAAGGATAGGTACGTTTATTTGCCAGATCAACGGCGGTGATTCAGTTAATTGTATCTCGGTATTTCTTTTATTCACGCCTTCAGTTAAAAAGTTACTCCCTTTTGAAATTCCCTCTGATAAACTTGGGGTTTCGTTTTTCTGTAGTACCTACCGATTTTTCTACTTTTAGCATGCCTGAAAGCATAAGGTAAAAATTATACTTAATTAGTAAATTAATTAGTCTTCTTTTTCGTGTCAGACAGTGGCTTGAACGGCAGGGTCACATTGACTAGGCCTTCACGTGCTACAAGTAAGTGATGATCTGATAGAGATAAATTATAGTTTACTTGTATGCACTAGATTCATCATCATCATCTACAGCCAGAAGACGCCCACTGCTGGACGAAGACCTCTCCCTTAATAGGGAAGGTTTGCCATAAACCCCACGCTTGCAGAATGCTCACCACCTTTAACTAAGAGGACGCTGCCCGTCCTCCGGTGGTTCTGGATGCAGTTTTAGGACATACCCAGGTCCTGTACTAGATAAGCTCATTATAATGATGTATTTTTATCCAGGAAAATGTACGGTTACTATGTATGAAATCGAGGGCATATCAGGTACCTACCTGTTTAGTACCACCTGCTATTTAAAGCTGTAGACAGCAAAAGCAATGTAGCAATCAAGGTCACTGCAAGTGAATGTGCCTTTTATACAAACCGACTGAGTGGATATCCAATGTCTTCGCTGCTCTCTGTTTAACAAAATGATGGTTGGTCTTTTCACACATGTGCCTTTGACCAGTGGGTCTAATACAAATAACATCTGTTTGGCCCTTCTTAGAACAAGAAGAGGCATGTTTTTTTCGATTTGGTATCCATGAAAGGTTGTAGTGACAAAAAAGTAGAGAAGGAAATAATATATTTAGTTTGACACTGAAAAATCGATCTTCATTGATGGAAGAGTCTGTAACCTTCTAGCTAACATTTGAAGACGGTATGGTTTGACTTACTCATAATGTTTTTACAATAATACAGCTTGCTTCATGAAAGGTCTTCGGGCGGCACATTAACTAGCTGGAACTAGGGTTTTTTATACGTTCAAGTGACGAGACGAGCAAGACGTATGCCTGGTAGTAAGCGTCACACCTGCCAATAACAGGTGGTAGAATTGTGAACTTGCGAACACAATCCTGCGCCGCACTGCACTGCGCTCGTCACCCTAAAATATTAGATGTTAACTGTCTTCATACCCAGTAATTTATCTGGTAACATTACCCTTCAAACCGGAACACAGTAATGCTTGCACACTACTGCTTGGCGGTTGAATAACTGGCAAAGGTGTGGTACTTCCCGAGGCGGACTCTGCAGTAGAGTCCGACAACTACAAAAATACACTTATTTAAGTAAACACTTATGACAGATGTCAAAAGCTAAATATGTCACTTGTACTCAAACAATAATTCCGTTAGGTATCTAGTCACGAATGAGGATGAGCCTTGAAGTAAATGGATAAGTAGTCTTAAAATACAGTTACTCAGTAAACTTCCTAATAAAGCGCCTTCTTTGCTTTGTATCCAGAATATACACGCCCACATTATATAGCGGACACTACAATTCAGCTGTCAAACTGTATTTGACATTTTTATTGAAAAGTCAAGGATGTATCGCCACAGTTTCGCCGCGAGCTGTCGAGTGCAATGTACTGGTTCGCCTACACTCACACATATTTGTTAAGTTCCCCATACTTAGAGCGGAGCCTAAGATGTTGCGGAGGTTTGTTTTTGTTGTGTTTTACTACATACCCAACAATTGGATAGGAAATATTGATTTGAGAGAAAAACTGTCTAACTGTCACTACCAGGCAGTAATGCCGCTGATGTCTATAAGTCTTGTGCAAACAATATTTCCTGATGTAGTCCAATGTTTTCAATAAATTACAGTCAATAAGACTTAAACGTCTTATGCTGCGTTCCGTATTGCGCTATACGTGATAATACCGTGAATCTGACCAAAGTGACAAGTATTACTCGATCATATCAAAGCCCTTATATTTTGTGACTATTACATTTGGTGGGATTCACGATATTATCACATTTAGCGCATTACGGAACGCAGCATTAGTTTTCTGAACTAAACCCGTAGTAAAATTGTAGTTTTCTGATATCCTGAAGCACTACAATTGTCTTTATTTAGCAATATTGCTATGTAGAGGTAATTTACGAAACAAAAAAAAACCAACCATAAATAAACCATTGGTTTAAAAATAAACCATTTTATTGATTGATTGATTGATTAACTCTTTATTGTTCACACCAAGAATTACACAGAAATAATTTAATAAACTTAAATATTGTAACAAGTGGTGGCCTTATTGCTAAAAGCAATCTCTTTCAGGCAACCTTTATGATAACCTTTTTTTATGGGTAAGCAACTCAAAAACGAGTTCAAAGAGAAGCGTCATTTTAACTTCATAGTTATCCAAATATGCGGTGCGTAGGCCACAATACATGTTCATTGACATAGCAAAAAGCTGCCGGTAGCACAACAATACAGATTTGAGACATTATAAGTTAGATCTAAGATAAATCTTTTTTTGTTATAGTGTAGTCTTGTGGCGGATAAAGCTAAGTCTTGACTTATGAAAATTTATCGGATTAGGTCCGATTTTCGGATTATAGGCAAAATTACTTAAAATTTGACCCATGCATAGACCCAAATAGATTGACAGTGCACATTCGTTGCTACCAATGATATTATATTATATAAGAAGGAAGATATGTCATTTGGCGCCTTCAAATGGCCCCGTGAAAAGGGCCCCAAGGACTGTCTCGCCTGTCTGCGCTCACTAAGCGAGACGCGCGCTATCCCGTTTGCTCTATTAAAAGTGCTATCTTCTTTGGCACCCCGGCGCAACTCGTAAACATGACGGCTGGGGAGTAATTTTCAAACGTTGTTTTATTACGCGATGGCGCATCTTTCGTAAACTTTGGATGCTAAAAATTTAAATAAATATATATGTGAACACTGAACAGTTAGGTTGACTGATTCAATCATCATATAATAAAAAACTATAATAATAAATTCTATCATATAATTAGGAAGTATAGTGCTGAGTAATGGGAGTCGCACAGATGAGGCCGGGCGGCAGATTCCAAGGGACAGTTTGTCGATGACGCCATCGAAGTAATCGATCGCTTGCAGCTTTCTTTTATTACCACATTTTGTTATTTTTCTTTATTTCCGTGTGCTATGTTTTTTTGTTGCAAATAAAGTATTGTCTATTGTCATTCAAAAATGTAATCTACATGATCACTGTTGTTTTATATTGATCAAAATAGCCAAAACATTGAACTTGTTTCGGTAATTTATTTCAGTATTTTGCTTTAGAAATTACACGACATAAGTATGTAGTTATACATAACAAAACAAGTAACTGCAAAAAAACCCAATTCACTAACTAATATGCGAACATCTCGCTCGCCAAGTCACTCGATTGCATAAAAAATTTACTACTCCCGAAGTAAATGCACCAGTGTAGACAATACCTTGTATTTCGTACCTAGTTATTGCCACGGTCGGTCACGCGTTAGCGATACCGGGGCTTTTGTTTTCGAAACATTTGCTTGTGAATATAATTATGTACTTACATTATTATGTTACTACTCATTACAATAAATAGGTATGGCACGAATCCGTTACAATGTGAAGTTTCAAACATGTACTGAGGTTCCTGAATGGAGATAAAGCCTTAATATGACATCAAGATCACAAAGCGGATGTTTGAAGGCTTTTGTGCTTCTAAAAGCCCAACTCCAGTTTTCAGAAGCACAAAATTTTCAAACATCCCCTTTGCGAACTAAACTAGCATACCTGGAAACCAACTCCAAGGCTGCCAGGTATGTTAGCTTAGCTCTACCATTCATTCTTAGGACCGAATTACAGAATTTCATTTTATATTTTTTATGTTTATTACCGGCACCATATAGCGCAAAAACATTCTATTATTTACCTCGGCGGACTAAAAACGGCAAATGAGACCTTGAACTATGATATGACAATGAGATGTCGACATTTGTGAGGGCTTGGAGATTGGGCCTGATCAAGTCATATACATGTAAACTAGGTTACCTAGGTAATAAAAGTAAAATACTACACTATAGGTAGATGTCATTAGGTTATTTAAAATAAAAGATTTTATCATACACTATTTCTCAATCAAATCTACAGCAAAAAGGCATTCGATAAGTTGTCAAAGGAATGTAGGGTATTTCAACCTAGCTCTTCTATTAATTAACCAGCTAGGCAGAAACTGTTATATAACATTGCAATTAACCACAAACGCCTTACAGCTTTCTTTATCTAGGGCTAGCTAATTGCTTTGTGTGACCATCTGTGCAGCTAATAAACACGTAATTATAAACTACTGTATAAAGAATTACCCAGTGTCGTTTTAAAATGAGGGCAGACACTGCGGTCATAGAGCTGTTTCGTGCTTATGTATTAATCGCTCAAATTTCGCCTCAATTACAACACTTGTTACACTTTTAATTCCTTTGGCATGTCCTTCTTAATTCGCGAATAGGCTGTGAGTATGAGAACTGCAAACGAGGTCATTTTCGGAACTGCACTCGTCTAAGTAAAAAGCTTTTAGCGTATTTGTTTTGCGGAGCAATATTTATAATGAATTTATTTATTGTATAATACAACATATTATTTTATTAAAGTTCTATTATTATTTACGAGATATTTACCTTGATTATGATGTGAAATGAGCTCCCGATATTTCGGCGTAGCTTCATGCACCTCAACTCGCAGTTGCATTCAACTCTCTAGTAAGTGGAATACAGTGTTAGGTTGCCTTAAAAATACTAAGTCACGTCCTAAATAACATATGCAGTGATTCGATGTGATTCAAGTCCCAGTGATAATCGTAGTAAAAATCTAAGAAAGATGGTTCGTTATGAATGCCGCAATCTTCAGTCTGTCCGTGAACATGGACATGGTGAAATTATGGATTTGTACTTAATATATTTAATTTGTCGAAAAAAACACTTTAGAAAGACGAGCTAAGGCGAGTTTGCCTTTGTATGGCTACTAAAATAAGAGAATTTTCTTTACAATACAAATACTTACGATCTTACATAAAAAAAAAGTTATTTTTCATTTCGTTTGAAAAGTTGATAAGTTTGCTATGCAAAAAATACAAAAGCTTTTCACTGAAGCCACATCCATGTCGAACACTGCTTGACCTCTCTAGAATGAGCAAGTTGTTCGTTTTAAGTATCGTTTTAATTAATATCTGCAAAATTCATCATATGAGGCAGTGTCTGTTCTACTGGTTATTCCATTGTCATTTGAGACGTAGTGGTGTTCTAGCCATGCGAGCCAATTTTAATGTAATTTGCATAAACTGTTATAATTATATACAATGTGTAACAAAAAAGTTCAACAATACTGAAGGGCATGTTATGTACTCATCATTATGATGTTATTATAACCTTGAAATCGCGAAGAAAAAATCTGCTGTTCCATACAAAAATTTCATTCTCTTGGACTAAATGTATGGAACAGGTGATTTTATTTTCGCGATTTTAGGGTTACCCCATAGTAAATGTTGTTCATAATGATGAGTACTATTACATACCTACCCTTCAGCGTTGTTGAACCTTTTTGTTACACATTGTATATTGCAAGTTTCTTTGATATACTAAGCGTATTTTGGGCAAACTTTAAAGTTCCTGTAAATTGATTATTAACGGTTACGAATATGGATGGAATACGAATTTATTATCAATTACCATTTCGTCGCTTCCACATCACAAACATAAAACAAATTAAATATCGCCTACGTAACATACCGGCATGACATAAGAATATTAATTTACTTAGTTTCAAGTTCAAGTTGAGGATCAACATTATACAACTGCAATTTGCACCTTATCACAACACCACAAGATCTAGGTAAAGAGGCCCTGCATAAGGCAAGATGTGTTGGCGGAAGACGAGCAACGCTATTTGTTTTGTACTCAATCAAAATTTAAAACAGAAATAAAATTGTGACAAAGCAATGCTTGCCGAATGCCAAAGCTTCGTATGTTATGCTCGCTAAAAAGTTATCGCGCTAATGCCGTGGTCACATTAGCGGCTTCATAATTTTAATGTATTATCATTCAATAATACAAGATTACTGTTTTAGACGCATTTGACCAGAGAAAAGATAATCATTCAGCTGTATTGGCAATGGACAACGACTTACTTACTTCTACATGTGTTTTAACAATGACTTCAATATTTCTATATTCACTTCAATATAACTTCAATATAGAAATTTTGAAGTCATTGTTAAAACACATAAACACATTGTTATTGAAAACTAAAATGCAACCTAAACAGAGAAGACGGTGGTTGACAACAGTAGAATTGAAAAACGCTAGTCCAACAACGCACTACGGTAATTAATACGCTAGAAACCCCTTAGGATAGAATAGAATATTTTTATTGGCCTTATAACTACAAATGTTACACTAGGCAAGTCAAATTACAATTTCACTTAAAAAATAGTACGACATGATTAAAATAGTTACAATGTAAAGTTAATAATAATTAGATAAATAAATTGACAAATACAGTCAAAATACATTAAGTTGGCAGAAGACGGATAATTTGATATAAAATAAAATAGTATAGTAAATCATAATTATATGACCCCCTTGAGGTGCCGCCGCCCGGGCAATAAGTGCTACGCAGCTCGAAATGCCGCGACGACAGACTATAATGTGGTTGGTCACATCTGCGTGTAACGTGTCACTATGCGAAGCTTCGTCACGAATTCACGATAGGCGCAGGTGCAGCCACAGCATAACAAACATCCAAACAGCAAAACTTTATTGATTGATATTTTATAATATTAGTAGCATAGTAGATTGACGCTATAAAACACATGTTCTGTGAAAAACCTATAATACTTTAGGCAGTACCATGACCTAATTTTAATTTATTTTTTTAATTTGGGCAAACGGATAGATTATTATACAAATTGATATAAGTCATATATGCCTGCAGTAAAAAATTGTGTCCTGTAATTGGGTACGAATCTCTAGAAGTTGTCTGTCTGACGCAATAGTTATGCGTACCTATCTCAATTTCGGCAAAATAAATTGCAACAATGCAAACCTACTTATTTTGCAACAAATTCTTCAAACTGAGAAAGTAGCAATACTAAACAACATTTCTAAAATTGTAACGGCGTGTATGGTATAAAATATCGCCATCAAGTTTTGTTAATGGATTATTTTACGTGTAGTCCGGCAATTAATACGGACTATTAAAAATGCTAACTTGTGACGAAAACTTGTTAAAATGAGAACCTGTTTGAGTCTAACCTTCGTGTTTACGTGAGTTTCACTTGTCTCAAACAAAAAGATGTTGAAAAAATAAGAGGAGCTTTACAAAAACGTCCGTTACAATGAGTTGCTTTTCCACTAGACGCCAATGGCATGGCGTCCGGAAAACCGTTGTTAAAACCGTTGTTGTTTTGTTAGCTAAGAGTAATCCTACAAAAGATAACACCTTAATGTGTTCACCGTCCAGTTAGAGAAACGTATCACACGTTTACATACATGTTATGGAGAGATAAGAACAACGGAAAAGCTTTAAAATACTAGATCGGGCTGCTATCGTGATGTCCAGTGAAAACGCGTAAACAGAACAAAGTCCGGTAGTTGACAAGTAAAGACAGCAATACGGGCGTGGTTGTGAAATGGAAACTTTTTCTAAGTTTATGTTTATCTTTTTTATTCTTATACATATACATTCTTCGTACGTGTGTTTGTCTGAACTCTTCTTTAAACGGCTGGGCAGTTTTAATGACTTTTTATGTGTGCGTTCGAGTGGGTTTCTGTATGGCTTAGATTCACATATGGAGTGGAGAGGCAGGTGGCACTGCAATGGGATTCCAGCTTTTGATTTTTTTGTCAGGACGACGGCTGCGAGCTCCGCTAGTCTTATACATATTATTCTTCAGTAAGTGATTATACTTCTAAAAGGCTGGACCTATTTTAATTTAAAAAAAATGTCTGCATTCGAGTGGCCCTGCATGGTTTAGATTCTCATGTTGGTCCGGTAGGTGGCGCTGCATTCGGCTTCTAGGTTTTTCTTTCAGTGCAAGACGACGTCTCCCAGGTCCGCTAGTTATTTAAAAACTCCGGATCTAGGTACTATAGTGCATATTCTACATAGATAATTACATAAATGCTCTGAAGAATTCTGCTCCGAGATATGAACTATAGATATATACACCTGGGGCTATAAATTTATGAACAGTGATAATACAGTGTTACGCGTTACGGTATTACTAAATCGAAACAAGGTCATAGTACTCATTGTGACTAACTTTTAATATGAAGCCAATCCAGAATTCACCAAAAAAGATGTTCCATAGAAAAATGTTACCCTCGACAAAATGTATGGGATAGTTTTTCTTTCGGAAATTCTTTCTAATAAAACTTGTCCGTAACGATAAATACATAAATAAATACAGGTGGACATTCTTCAAACAGCGCCATCTAGCCCCAAACTAAGCAAACCTTGTAATATGGAAACTAGATAGCTGATAGAATACTTTTTTATGTAAATACATACTTAAATACACCCAGACACAGAACAAAGATCATCAACATAAATGTCCTAGGTGGGGTTCGAACCCACGGCTCTGAGGGCAGACGTGCTACCAACTGAGCTATAAGGCAAATTGAATTGAAATGAATAAGGCAGGTAATGATGAGTACAATGATCACTTTTCAGTTTATTAACACCGTTCTACTTAGCCCTGTATACTAGGTACCTACACACACCAATAAAATTTACTTTACGTTTAGTACTGAGTTTCGTTAGCCCGAGCAAAGAATAAATTTAATCCTCTAACAACTCACTTGTATACAAATAAACCCCTACAGTAGGTAACCTGTTGCTTACCTGTAAACAAACTTAGTAGGTCACCTGTTGCTATACAAGGTGGTCGTATTGTATTTTTCTAAGAGTTTTCCATTCACAAACCTTTGAATATAAAGTTTCTTTGAAATGGTTGATCATTGATGCGATAGTTGGCCCAAACGAAAAAAAAATTGACGAGTAAAATACCTTACCGCTTAATACAATACAATAGTTTATTGGTTACACCAAAGTTACACGTCAAATTATAAGTATGTCACGAAAAATAATCACTTAGGGTCAACCCACACGTACCACAACCACACCACATCGCAACGACAAAATGTGGTGACACTGTGGCTACGTGTGAAGTGTCGCTGCAGCTATTTGCAGTTGCGTTGTGGTACCGACAATATGTTGATGTGGTTGCGTTGTCGCTAGCAGTTGCGATGTGGTTGCGTCGTGTGCAGACACAGTTTGACTCTGGCTTTCATAGAGCGCGCACTGTCGTTGCGTCGACGCAACGTTGTATCTGCGATGTGGCCGGCCTTTATTTCACTGTGTAGCTGGTGGTTGCGTTGTGGTTGCGATCTGGTTGCGTTGTGGTTGTGATGTGGTTGCGATGTGGTCGGTATTAACCACGCGGTCGATAACGACGGCAAAATGTGGTTGGTACCTGTAATGTCTACTATTCATTTTCAATACAAAATATGCGCTCGACCACGTGTTGTGGTTGTGGTGGTTTGACCCTTAATAAAATTTTGTCATGCACTCAGTCATGACACCTTGATCAAAATTTAATTTTATAGGGTTCCGTGTTTGAAAGTTATGCAAGGGGATCCCAATACAAAGCCTACGTGGTCTGTCTGTCGGTTCTGTGATATGTTGCCGGTTGACAGAATGCAGAGCACTTGGCGGTTCTCACCGCGGTGTGAACCACGTGTGTGGTGATGCGCGCCAAGACTCTGTTATTATGGGTGGATTTTCTAACATCATCATTATCATTGAGTTCATTTAGACGCAAGTCTCTTGTAATATGCACGCCACTCAGTCCCCTTGTCAGCTTTCTTTTTCTTGTATAAGAGATGTGTATTTTTTTTGCTCTATGGCTCCTTACTAAACCAAGAAAAGGTTTTTTTTTGTAAACAGTCGTAATAAATTTGATCGAAGCGACTGAGCTCTGTAGAGGTACGGAACCCTTGGTGCAAAAGTCTGAGTCTATCTCTAACCGTTTTATTTAATAATTCCTTGATATTTTAAGTTTCATATAATTCGGTAGAAGAAGAAAAATTAAGGATACTATTTTTTATTTATTTAAATGACATCTCAATATCCACGGAAAATAATACATAAAGATACCTGACTACAAATTCCAAATGAGTTAAAACGTGGTCCCCACTGGGCTACAGACAAGAGTAAGTAATGTTTATGGTTACTCTACGGGACAAATTCGTAAAGAAGTGATAGTGAATAGAAGTAAGACATAGCAGTGTGTAAAGCCTTTAGCTTTATAGTTATTAAGTGTAACTTTATTCGTAAAATTTGACAAAAGGCATGGACCCGCAGTCCGTGGAGCTAAGAAATAAATAAAAAAGCATAGCGTAGCAGTAAAAATACCGACATTGAAGAATAAGTAAGCTGAAATGGAAGCGGGCCGGCTACATTTCCAGAAAAACTGATGACGCGCTGTGATAGACGAGATTTAGAGTGTGAACAAAAATATGCAAGCGTAGTGTATGGTATTCAACTTTTTGGTAAAGCGTCAAGTGGTACAAAAGCTACTAACCAAGCTTACGACAACGTCCAGTGGTGGACTAAGGTGGGGTATGATGATGTTAGGAAACCCACCATATTAACAAGGTTATAGTTTCCATACACACCTCGCACGTGGTCCACACTTCGGTGCAAATCAGCCTAGTGCTCTACTTTCAGTCAAGCGGCTAGCAGACATACCTTAGAAGACAGACAGTAAAAGATATGGTGATGATGACGTTCGAATGTTAAAAATAGTTTTTACGGGCAAATAAGCGTCTATGAATCGACTATTGAAATAGTACTATCTATCGACGTACTCATGTAGATATCGCGAGTGGGCACATCTCTAGCAATAATTGGTGTTATCTAGCGGTAACTTCTAGTTTTGGGCTGTTAGCACCTGCGCTCAGTGGACCTACACGCCGCGCCGTCCGCGCTGATTGGCCAACGGTAAATATCATTGTATTGCTTTTTGGAAACCATTGACACACTATTGGAGGAAATACAGATAAATGGCTTAAGAAACTTAGAAAACTAGGTCGATAATCGTAGCTCCGGTACGGTTTGGCAGGCCCGCAATATGACTAAGTCATGTGACGATTCGTCAATAGCATAAATAGGCATAGATCTAGTAATAATAAAAAAAACACAACCGACTTCAACTTCGAACGAATGTAAACCCCTATTTTGTTAATAAATTTCATTTCATTTCATTTCGAATACTTGGATGACATCGTCATATTTTATAGTAATTTTGATATAATAACCAAAGTACTGAACCGATTTTGATAAAAAAATTATGGGACCACCTCTGAATTCACTCGGCAATACATTAAAACATTTTTTTTTCTTTACAATTCTTCCGTTTAATCAATGTAGTTGTTTTAGTCCAATTATGTTGGCTTGACATAAGAACTTACCTCATCTCCCTTTTTTCAACCGACTTTAAAAAAAAGAGGTTCTCAATTAGTTTCTCATTCAATTAATCTGTTTATTGAATGAGAAATTGAGAAATTTATCTGTTTATTTTTATTTTATTTTTATTACTCGATTACTCCGCCAAATATGAATTGATTTTGATGTAATTTTTTTTGGTCGTCAGGTCATACTTCAGAGGTGGTCCCATCTTTAATCGAAATCTGTTCGGTTAGTTGATTTTTAAATCAAAATTACTGGAAAAATTAAGATGAAAAATTAATGATGTCATCCAGATAGTCGAAATTGAATTCGGTAGTTTTTTTTTCAAAAACTACAATGACGAGACAAGCGAGAGGTTTGCCTGGCGGTGAGCATCTAGCCGCCAATAACAAGCCTAGCAGTGTGTTAGCTAGTCTCATTTGCTCCGTAACGTCTACATGCTACTACTTGACGCTGATATTTTGACATTTGCCTGTAGTATTCGTCGAGAAAAATGCAAGCTTGCCCAGATTCTGACTTGCGCGTTCAGTTGCAGAATAGACCGTAGCGGCCGAGCATGGTATACCCGACGGCCGTGGCGCCCCGAGTGAGTGGAGGTCAACCGCCACCTTTATACCATTTTCCGGCAAGCGTTGTCATATGGACACGACAGCCCACATGCACTATGAAAAATAAACCATAGCAATAATAAAGTGGGTGGGTAATGATATAAGGCGTTTGATTTGGTGATTAAATTATAATAAAGAGCGTGCGAAAGATATTGTGTGATTGGTAACACCGTCGATTAACACCGGTGAGTAGTGGTCAAACACCTAGCCGCTGTCAACCATAGAACAATCTCGTTATAATGGCACATTGGTTTTTGAGGTTTTATTGGGCTTTAATGAATCTAATTGGTTTTGCATATTATGTTAATTAGATTAAGAAGTTAGCTTTTAGGTATGTATCAGTTAAAAAGCTCATGCAAAGAAAAAACATTTTTTGCAAGAAAATAATACCGTTTATTCTAGTAGGTTGCTCCAGATCCTACATTATTACAACATTATCAGAACATAGCATAGAGCGTAGGCATGGGCGTATCTAAGGGGGGTTTAGAGAATCCGGAACCCCTCCCCCCCATCCCCTTAGCATCCGACGAAAATAATAAATATGGGTGTCACATTATGACACCCGGTGGGAAAGAAGTGCCTATTCGACAAATATATATTATCGTCTTCGTGCTACCACCTTGCATTGTTTACCCCCGCAAAAACTAGTATTTTTGTAAATTTTTGGACCCTCAGACCCCACGTGAACGCTATATACTACGTCCGTGAGTGTAGGTATTCAGGTGAAACATAGTAAGTATTCTATATATATATATATATATACTTATCTAGGTAATCTTAAGGTATTTTTTTACCACACATAATAGTGATTAACTTGGTTTTATTACCCTAGAATACTTACTATGTTTCATATATATATATATACATATTCATATATATATATATATACATTTTAAAATAACAACAAAAGGCGAAAATAAGCAGAAAATCTAAAATGTTGACCTACACGAACACTTGACCGCAGAGAAAGCGTGAAACGAATGACAATATGCGGTGCAGATTAAATCATTGCACCAATGACCAAACTCGTGCTGAATGTATTCTGGAGCGTTCGACATTATCTCTGTCGCTGTATTTATACATGTATAGAAATGTCATGACAGTGAGAAATGCAGATAATCTCGTGCGCCAGAATTGAGCTCCAACCGCTTGGAAGCGAAATGACAGAATGTCCGCTTCGTTCGTTATTGAACACGGATTGTGGAACCGGTCCGGGTGGTGACGTCATGGAGTGGGCTGTCGACGGCATTCGAGGTTTCCTGCTGCGACAGCTGCTATGGTCAGTCAAAAACAAAATCGCGAACATTTTCTTAGCTATAGTGAAGTTCAAAATCAAGTGGGAGCCGGACTCCTGCACTGAGAGTTCCGTACCACTATAACTGATACCATTATTATTATTATTTATTATATTATCGAATATACATGCTTTAAAGTGTAGGTAGTTAAATTTCGGGAGCGAATTAAAGATTTTTTAAAAACTAAAATTAAACTAGTTTAAAACTAAAATAAAACTAGTGTTGCCGATTCAGAGGCTCTATTAATAATGACGTTAATTCATTCAAAGCTTATAATGAAACCTACTCTACAAAGGTGGCCTTATTTCTAGAAACGCTTAGTCAGGTCTAGACTTGCCTGATAAGGTCCGGCACTGCGGTGGCCGTTACGCAGAACTGGCCGCTAACTGCAGTGTCAGCTACTTTACGCTAGAGCGGAGGCTTGTGGAGGATACATAACTCCTCCCTCCCTAAGTGAAAAATTATCGGGGCGTTCGATTTGAGAAAGACCTCGATAATTTTGTATACACGGAATAACTTTTATGTATAAAACGTATAAAATAACTAAAACTATACATAGTGATACGAGTCCTAATGCTATAACACTGATTTTAGAGTCTTTTTCTCTGTTAATCACTTTATCAAACACTTCACTATTTTTCAGGGCGAAAGCCATATATTTCACTTCGTCTAGTCTAACCTCGTGCATGTTAAGTGCGCGTGCACCGGATAAGTCCTCGGTCGCGCTCAGTTTCGGTAGGTTGATGATGGGTAGCGGCTTTACTGCATCTGTCTCGGTGTAGACGCGGTGGTGGCGGATGGTGATCCCGTTAACCTTGACGTCACAGGGCTTGTTCAACGTCACGACGTATGTACCTGATATAGGCTGTTTAGAGACTTCATCCCCACATGTTTCCGTAAGGGTTGTTTCTGTTTTGGTGAAAAGTATCCAATTGTCGTTGTTAACCTTCTGCAGCTTTACGTCTTCCACATAGATAGGGTGCTGCCTGCAGCTGGTATTGTTATCTTCGTACACCATGAGTTTCTCTTCACAAGAGGGTCCGCTGTAAACGGCTAGATTGTCGTCGTCGCAAAGGAACTCGTCTCCAGCAGCGAGTGGGCGGCACGGCTTTACGATCGGCTGGTACTTCAACCCTTTCGCCAATAGGTAAGGGTATTTAGGAAATATGGCTACGGTTTGGTTTGTGGATTTGAGGAAAATAGGTAAAGTGTACATTTTGAAATAGTTATACGTGTAGTCATCGGTTAGTGGAATTTCCAAGACAAAAGTGATTTGGTCTCTTTTAATATAAGATTTCACAGTAATTGTTTCCTCTATCTTGACTAAATTTAATTCGGTGGGTACATACACCAAATTTCCTGAATTCGCTATTATTTTTAAATGATATAATAGTTCGGTAGAGTTAACTATAGACTGATGTAATATAGAGCTTTTGCTTAGAGCTAGTGCGGTTTCAATTTCACTTAACCTAATGAATACAGTTCTAAAGCTACTTATAAACAAAGTATATAATCCTAACACATAAGAGGATACAACTAAATTATTTTCTTGTGCCATTGTCTCCTTAAGGATAGTTTCAACCCTTTTCAATCGGTTGTCTACTATTAGCGAGTTTTGATAAATTAACTCTGTTGCATTTATGAGGCTATCTAACATTTTTGAGACTATAGTGATTTTCTTAGAAAGAATAGTTTGGTCGTGACTTAGTTCAGAGGTCAATTGATCATATTTGATTGCGTCATCATGGTCTAGGTTACCGGTTACTATTTTAATTATGGACCCTAATGGGTTAATTAAACCTCGCTTGAAGCGTTGTGGAATCAGCTGGCGATATTTATCTATAGTTATATCGCGCATATACTCTGCATGCATAAATATTCCAATAAATTCGTGAGGAAACGTTTTGTTAAATGAAAGCCATTGCTGGAATTGATTGAATTTTGAACTGATAAGGTTTAAGTCAGTCCAGATATTATTTAATTTAATAGTTTTTAGAATTGTCCAGTTGTCGGTTTGTAAGTAGGCTCTACCTTCCTTTACAGGTAGGAGTCCCGGGTTTCCTTCAAGTGTTTGAAGATGAAGGGCGACTGCCGACGTCGCTATCATCAGGCTGCACCTGCGGAGGGCGTTTGATGTTTTTAATAGGGGCTTTCGTGTTTTTCTTTTCGGTTTCTACCTTAATTGGGACAACGTTTTTATCGGTCACGCCTATTATTTTTGCTTTTCTGTACTTTGGTTTTTCTTTGCTTATTCTTTTATTTATGTCCTTTACGAAGACTGTCTCCGGAAGTTCTATGTTAGTTTCGCCGCCTCGTTTTTCTCTTACCTTTGCCTTTCCGGCCTTTAACTTCTCGGCTATGTGTGCGTATAGGAATTGCGTTCGTTTCTTATGATCTTTAATCAGTTGTTGAGTGTACAGTTTTTCAAGTTCTACGTCAAATGGGTTATCAGAGTCGGTGTGTCCAAAGACAACTTCAAAGGGTGTTAAGCATGTCGCTGTGTGTATTGTATGATTGTAAGCCATGACAGAGTACGTCATGACGGACGCGGCATCGGTGCATTTTCGTTCATACTTAGCTAGCCTATATATCTCTATTATGGTTGAATGAAACCTTTCAACAAGTCCCATGGAGTTTGGGTTATTTACTGTGCCTATGTGTCTTTCTATGTTGTGTAGACTGAGAAATTCTTTCATGAGTTCGTTATTAAATTCGGTACCGGGGTCTGAGCTAATTTTCTTAGGTATACCGTAAAATGAAAAATATTTTAATAGCGCTCGTACAACTTCGGGGGTAGATTTGTTTGTAATTTCAATGGCCTGTCCTAACTTGCTAAAGGCATCAATTAGGGTGAGGTAATATTTTCCTTCGATGGTGAAAAGGTCTATGAAAATTTCTTGAAACGGGGCGTTTTGCGTTTGCGTCAATTGTAGCACGGGTTTTAGTGGTTTTCGCTCATAGTCAGGATACTGTAAGAGTGGGGCGTGAGTCAAAAGTTCTTTACATTTATTAAAGGCATCGATATAATTTTGGTCAATGATAATTCTGTTGCGTTTTTTCAAGCATGACGTCAGTGGTTGGGTTACTTTAGCGAAATTGGGTATAAAGCGTCTGTAGTAGCCTACGAGTCCAAGAAAACTTTTAATTTCTGTTGTAGTCTTTGGAATCGGAAAATTCATTACTGCTTTTATTTTGTCGTTATTCGGTTTTAGTCCGTCTTTAGTGATGGTGTGTCCGAGATATAATACCTCTTTACGTAAGAATTCAGATTTATCTAATTGTACCTTTAAGTTTGTCTGTCGCAATCTGTCGAAAACTAGTCTTAATTTTTGTATGTGCTCTTCTAGGCTGGATGAAAAAATGATGACGTCATCAAGGTACACCATACAGTGTAATCCTTGAAGGCCTCGAAGGACATGGTCCATTGTACGCTGAAAGGTTGCGGGGGCCGTTTTCAGGCCGAACGGCATTCGTAAAAACTCGAAGTGACCATTTTGTGTGCTGAAGGCAGTTTTTTGTCTGTCTCGCTCTACAACCTCTATCTGATGGTAACCGCTTGCTAAATCGATCGTGCTGAAGTAAGTACTTTTTCCTAATTTGTCAAACAGGTCGCTTATATTGGGGAGTGGGTATTTGTCGTCTGTGGTTATTTCATTGAGTCGTCTGTAGTCAATTACCATGCGAAATTTTTGTTCTCCTGATGCATCGATCTTTTTAGGCACCAAGTGCACTGGGGCATTCCATGGAGAGTGTGATTCCTGAACTACGTTGTCTTGTAACATTTTTTCTACTTGCTTATTTATTTCCTCTGCTTGTGCAGGGGCCTGTCTATACGGTTTCACGTAAATAGGGTCTTCATTTTTCGTACGAATTTCATGTTTCACTTGGTTGGTGAAAGTTAGGGGTAGTTTGTCGCAATGGAAAATGTCTTTGTATTCTGTACAGAGTCTGTAAATTTTCTCGCGTTCCTCAGAGTTGGTATGATCTAATCTTATCTTGTTCAAATTTTCAGTCAGTATTTTGTCTATTTGTATGTCTGTAGCTTTAGTAGCGTTAGTCGCATTAAGGTCACACTTGGTAGTCGCGTGCTTAGTTACTTGCAAGGGTCGTTTAACTGTAAGAGTTACTATTTCATCCGAAACGTTTTGTATAACTGTGGTCGCGTATCCGTTGATACAGTGAACTAGAGCACTGGGCATTCGTACTCCCGGGCCAAACTTTCTATAGTCTAGTATAGCTTCACCTGAGTGTTGGTCTATCGGAACCTTGACTCGTTGTTCCGATCGGGGTTGCAGTTGAATTTCATAATCCAAATTTGTATTGATTATAGGGATGCTTGTGGTTTTAGTTATTAAAACAGAGTTTTTCAGGTCTATTATAGCGCTGAGCTGTCTCAGTAAATCATTTCCTATTAGTCCATCGTATCGTGAGTCAACGTTGTATAAGTAAAATTTGTGAGTGTCATTAGTTTGGAATGTCGGTAAAAGCGGAATCTCTATTACTTCGTTGTGTCGACTAGACGCGTGTGTGCTAACTACTTCGAATGGTTCGTTTCTAACGTTCTGATAGAAAAACTCATATGCCTTTTGAGGGCTCAAAAATGATCTAGTACTACCCGTATCTATCATAAACTTCGCGTCAATTTCAGGGATGTGAATATGGGGTAGTTTCAGTGTAGGGTCGCAGTTCAGTTCTATTATTTCTTTTCCTCTATGGAGGCTGGTGTCATAAAATTTTCAGTCCGTTGTTCCTGAAGGGAATGTGTCTGTTGAGTGTCATATATCATCTCGTCATTTTCAGCTTCATTCATGTACTCGTATTGTCCGTCGTACACGTCATAGTCATTGTTATAGTCGTTGTCATGGTAGTAATAGTCTTGGTACTGTTCGTCGTCTAAACCTATTAACTCGTTAAGCTTAAAGCCTTGCGGTGCGGGACGGGCTGTCCTCATGGACACGTCTGTCGCTTGTAGGTGCGGAGGGTTGACTTGAGGTGGTTTGTACCCTATCTGTGGGGGTTTGTAACCAAACTGTGGTGGTTTATACCCAAATTGTTGCGGTGGTCGGTAACCACTCTGAGCAGGGGCTTGATTTCCAAACTGAGGCCTATAGCCTAACTGAGGAGTAGTTCCGAATTGAGGGCGGAATCCCTGTTGTGGTACTGAATTAAATTGCGGACGGTACCCGAATTGAGGCACAGGTCCTAACTGGGGGCGGTAGCCAAAATTTAACGATTGCGCTTGGGGTAGTTTTGTTGCTGCAGGTTGTATACCAAAATTGAATTTAGGCGCGGTATTTACTGGAGGTGTCTGGAATTTAAATCCACTCGAGGTGTGTGCGGGCGCAAAGGTTGGCCTTGGCGCGGCGTTGTTATAGACGTACATACGTTTCCTCGCGTTATATTGATCTAAGAAGTTCACTTCTTCTAAAACTATGCTTAGGGCGTTCTCTAAGCTCGTCGGTGCTTTTAATCGGACTATGCGCACCATATCTTCGGATAGGTTGTATAGGAAAACGTTGAGTGCCGTATTGTTATAGATTACTATCTTAGCGCGTCGTAAATTGATATCCTCTATCATGTTGACCTTGGAAATAAGCGTGGATCTAACACTTTGGATGCGATTGCAAAAGTCTAAATAACTTTCACCGGATTTAATTCTTAGCGTCTCTAACTCAATACCTATGCAGTATTCACTTCGCGGGTCCCCAAAATGTTGTTTAAGTACCTCCTTGAGGCTGGACCAAGTGTTTATGTCTTCCCGTTCTGACAAGAGCGAAGCCGCTTTGTCACTGAGTCTACTTGTAACCGCATTGAACACGTATAAATCTTGAGCTGCGTCACCTCTATATCTGCTTATTACATACTCGCATTTTCGCAGGTACAAATTTAGTTGCCCTTTGTCACCTCCAAAAATGGGGATGAGATTCAATATTTCTCTAGGGATGGCCTTGAACTCTGCTTGGGCCATTGTTTTAGCGTATAATGAGCAGGTATAGACAATTTAAATACACACAAATGTATAATATAAAAAGCTTAACTTATTTTCCCTATTTATTAAAATTTAAGCCTATTTTGAGGCAGATATCGAATATTTAATCTACTTAATTACACTATTTTAACAAAATTCCGATCGATTTGAGACCAAAATTCACTAAGTTATTCTAATTACACAATTCTAACCGATGACTAAGGTCTGAATATACTAATACACAATTCGAGGAGAGTCTCGGGATAGGCAAGGATGGCGAAGAGTCTACTCACCAACCGACCAGCATCATTTTCTCAGCGTCCACTATTTAACACATTTATTTGTTCGAAGGATTCACTCGCAATTTTGCTCCGCGGCAGGTAATATTGAACCTTGACGATCGCTTTAAACGAGCAAATCCTACCGGCTGCGCCAGTTAAATTTCGGGAGCGAATTAAAGATTTTTTAAAAACTAAAATTAAACTAGTTTAAAACTAAAATAAAACTAGTGTTGCCGATTCAGAGGCTCTATTAATAATGACGTTAATTCATTCAAAGCTTATAATGAAACCTACTCTACAAAGGTGGCCTTATTTCTAGAAACGCTTAGTCAGGTCTAGACTTGCCTGATAAGGTCCGGCACTGCGGTGGCCGTTACGCAGAACTGGCCGCTAACTGCAGTGTCAGCTACTTTACGCTAGAGCGGAGGCTTGTGGAGGATACATAACTAGGTGTTAGTTGTATATTCAATATTTTCTACAAAACCAATTTATTTTGTATTTAGTTCGATAGCTCGCTTATCGAGTCGCTTCGAATAAAATTTCTAATGTTTACGAAATGTCTATATCAAGGTCTGCGATTTAGCACTTAATTACTTAGAAAGGCGACACTGGCACGATAGAAACGTTTGTTGATCAAACATTCTAAAGCCACCTCGAGTTCATCGACAGAAAAATTCGGCGTATTCCGTACGGATCCCAAGGTCTGATCCCACACTATTTATTTTTAATGTAAATTTCCGGTCTGATCCAATTATTGAAGCACTCGTACAATAATTTAATTTTGTTTCTTGATAATTATTATTATTATTATCTAGCTAACGCGACAGACGTTGTCCAGTAATAAAAAAAATACGCTTGTTTATAGCCTGAATCGTGAGTTAGGTCTCCAGTTCATATGTAAATCCTATAAAAAAGAAAACGTATTTCCCGAATTAAAAATACATCCGAGTTTTTTTTCAATTCAAACCTAATTAGGACTATTGCGAACATTTGGAAACAAAAAATAGCCAAATCGGTCCAGCTATTTACATGTGATGCGCTTACCAACTAAGAACATTATTTTTCTTAATTTATGATGAAGATTATTGTTTTTTTGAAAATTGTAGCTATTGATTTCACAAAATTTCCCTGTGACACAATTACTTTTATTTTATATTTATTCAAAACCAGCCAAATCAAACAAACCAGTCAAAAGTACCTACTTTTGACCGTACGCCATCGAGAATAGTACATTTTGACTGAAATAATAATCAAAAGTACATAGTGCATAGAGATTGCACATTACTATTTCAAGCCTGACTACTACAAACTCGGTAGGTTAGTTAGGTTGACTTGACAGTGACCCAACAATATAACCGCATTTTTTTTTTCAAATCTTACCAACCGATGATGTTCAGACAAAACTACTTTTGACCAACCTGTTCAGAATTTTTAGTTTTATTTATACGGGAATACTCGTCATCAGCCATAAAACGCCCACTGCTGATCGAAGGCCTCCCCCTTAATAGAGGGGTGTCGCCATAGTCCCCACGCTTGGCGAGGGGCTTGGTGATCGCAGAATGCTCACCACCGTTAACGGAGAGGGCGCTGCTGCTCGTCCTCCGGTGGTTCTGGTTGCAGTTTAAGGACATACCCAGGTACAGGTCACTGGATGTGATCGAAACTATAGTCAGAGTATCCGATTTAATTAATCGTGGTATAAATAAAACAAAAATGTGTCAAAAACACGTCAGTTTTCATAATAAAACTGTTCAGTCAAGATCACTTTTTCCTGTTTTTTTTTAAATTACTTTTTGACTGCAACATAAATACAATGACGTCTTAAATGACTATACTCGGTCAGATCGGTCTTTTGTGACACAAGCTCAGATCGCTGTTGTGGTGGGATCGGCCCTGAGGACCTCTAGAGAAGGCGCGGTGTTTCATATTAATGTATAACGACCTGCTTATATGGGATACTTAACAATGAATTGGCGTGCCTTTGAATGTTTGGCAATGTCGTCAAGCTGTAGCCATTTTGTTACGGTCACTTATACTAAACTTTTAAATATAACATAAATATTGTAAAGTTAAGTTAGGTGAAATAGTTAATCTTTGAGACTTTATTTGTTAGAGTTGATCTCCGTAAAGTTCCGTAACTACAACAAGACAACAGTTGGAAAATGTTGACTACTTTCTTACGCCAGTCTCGTTGTCAGCCATAAAACGTCCACTGCTGGACGAAGGCCTCCCCCTTTATAGAGGGGTGTTGCCATAATCCCCACGCTTGGCAGGCGGCTTGGGGATCGCAGAATGGTCACCACCGCCAGTCTAAATGTTGCAAACTACCAACTTTTTATATATAACGTTTTTAGTTACATATAAATCATAAAATGTAATACATTTGGAATTTAATAATAAACAGCCCTTTCTTTTGATACTATTTAGGTAGCAATCTTTTTTCGGAACACCTCATTTAGTTATGAAATCCGCCTAGCTTTCTGTGTTCTTTAAACTATTGTATTTTCTGTGACGGTATCATCATAGTTATCCAATGGCACGCAGAGTAAAGACTCGCTGAAATGATTTATGCCATATTCGTCCCGAGTCTTCGGCCCACAACATTAAAAAGTATTTTATTCCTCCAATAGGTACATCTTTTTTTCGCGGTTCATATCCACCACAATTAAATACTACAACGAATACTCTAGCCTCGATTATTACATAGTGCAATGTGACGACATTTTTTACGTTTGTTGAAGTAACTTGTTTTATTGTCGTGCTCGTCATGCTCTAATCTGATCCTTCGAAGCATAAACCGCTTTGGTTTTACTTTCAACTACCCGTCGCGTCGTCCATATCGCGCCGTCAAAGTATTGTGTTGGTTATTACTTTCGTTGATCTCAATTGCATCAGTGAAAGTTACGTCAAATACGATCGACACACGTTTCAGTATGATATACTAAGTACCTATATTATAGTCTAGCAGTTTTCCAAATAGGCGGTCGCCTCGCTTGGTGGTCTTTGCCGTGCCTTCTATAGAAGTTTTTACAAAAGCTGATTAAAAAAAGCTTTGTTAATAGCTACTACAGATTAGCAGATGCTATCTCGGACAGAACCATTTTTAAACCGTCTTAATAATTTTTTTGCTGACTTTTAATATTTTTAAATTGTTGTTTTATTTGTATATTGACTTGGTAGTTTTAATTTTGACGATGCTTATGCTGTTGATATTCTTCAATCCTTATCAATTTCAAAGTGAGCTGTTATAATATATGATTGTATACCTAATTTACGTTTCTAAATGCAAGTAATATGTTAACAGAATAAAATGAATTTGAATTTTGAACTAAAATTGTACTGTTTTTCTACACATTAATCTTCAAAACTAAAATCAAACTATTTGTTAGTTTCGGACGTGCTCATTTTATTACCTATGCATATAATTATAACTGTCTATAAAATTGTAAATGCCAATCAGTAAAAGGAAGCTCGGAGAAAGTTTATGACAAACCAGCTTCAGCTTATTAAATGAGCAGTTATAGGTACTTGCAAACCGAAAGAAAGTACGGAAAGTACTTGACTAAACTACTATGTAAATACGGGCATGGAATGTAGTATATTTATTTTTTTAAACTCGTTTGCAAGTATATAATTTTATTATGCAGCAGCTTAGTGAGGGGGGGGGGGGGCGTGAGCGGCGTCCATGGCAATGCGGGGGCATTGCCATGGACGGCAAACTTATCATTTATATTTTACATTAGTTTTACGAATATATATTTCACTAGAACAGATTACATAAAATGTAGTTTAGGTGTGCCTTCCTATCTGTCTTCGCTTGACTCTGCCTTCTGCTACCCTTGTCCATGTCTAGTATTGTTCCGAGGTATCATAGCACGCAAGGTTTGCAAGTTGAAGTGGCAATGGGCAGGCCACATCGCTCGAAGAACTGACAACCGACGGGGAAGAAAGTTTCTTGGGTGGCGACTGCGAACCGGAAGACGCAGCGTAGGAAGGCCTCCCACTAGGTGGACCGACGACATTGTAAAAGTCGCGGGCAACCGGTGGATGCAAATGGCAGGCTGTCGTACAGTGTGGCGGTCTAAGGGGGAGGCCTTCGATGACTCTATACTTCTCTTCGTTGCTTTAGGACGTTTCTGTCTGTGACTTTCCGTAAGGCACCCATATTTTATGCAGGGAAGCAAGTATTTGTCGTATGGAGCTGATGAGTTTCTTCTTTTTAAAATGGGTAAATACTTAGTTAATTCTTCACTCTTCTTAATTATTATAGAGACCGATTATTATTTATTTAGAACCGTTACTTCTTTCAGTCACTTACTGTTACTGATTTTCTTGGCGATCAGATCACTGGGAGTTATATTTTATTCCAAATAAACATACTCAAATCTGTTTCCATCCATTTGTAATATTTTCATTCTTGTTTTGTTTGCATTTATTTGCCTATTTCTTTGCTTATAACAGTTAGTGTTTGTATTTCTAGTAATTGACTAGGATCTTATAAATTACTGGAAGCAGAGGACATCAGCAAATCTCAAATGATATAAACGGTACCATGTATGTTGAGGCTAATCTGTTCCCAGTCACATTTTCTAAAGATATTCTCTAGTACGACGACCAGCTTGGCAGACAGCCGTAAGCTTAGTAGTAAGTACCTTCGATATATGTATTGTGTATGTCATCGTACTCATCTTGACCTTAAATTGGAGAAAGCTGGTCGCAGACCATTGTATAATTTGCACATTAAACAACCTATGGCCGTGATAGCTGACTGTTCAGAAATCGGTTTCGTGTAATAATGTGAAGTGTCACGTGCTAAAGTGAAACAGTGCACGTTCTTCGCTAAAATACTGTATTTATGTTAATTATGGTAACTAATTTGTATTAGAATTAGATATACTTCAAATAAAGACTTAATTATTTTTTTCGACAACGATTCTAGCGACATACCTATCTTGGCATTGACCAATGACTCATTGGACGAACACCCTTAACTACTAAGGTATAATATATCTACATGCTTGAATTACCCGATATTATGTAGTGTTCTATGTTTATTCAAATACAAATAGTTAAGTAAGTCAAATTTCATTAAGTATGTCACAAGAAAATTATCACTTACTAAAATGAAATAATAATTATAAAAATACGTTAACTTTTTTGTTCCCATAATAGCACCAGGGCAACATTTTGTTTGGTGCTGTTTTGGGAATATGCTATGTGCTTATTTCATAGGTGCTCAAGAAATTGGTGCTCAATCGGGAATACCCCGGTACGTCGTGTACATCACTGAAGAGAGAAGAGGTAAGGCCTTCGCTTTTCTGTGGTGTAGTAGTTCTGTTCTAGTACACTTCTATGGAGTATAATTATTTGGCAAGTTTAATGACGCAAGGTATAAATTTTTTTTTTCTTTGTATCTACACTTTTTGACAACTTGCGTGGCGATTACTATATCTCTGATTTGGACGCATCTTCAGGCTTAACATGAAGTTAAAGTAGGTATTATAGTTATAATGTCACCAAACGGATGTTTCCACTTATGTTTAATGCAATTAAATATATCTTTATAGAGTAGTCAGCACTCCTGTATGTATTCTAAAGATGTTTAACACAAACTATTTAAATCCGAACAAAGGACCACGTGGCCCTATACATTCCCAGTTTCCCAGCCCTAGCAGTAACCGGTCAGAATATCGTTCAGTAGAACAACATACAAGCGAGTTTCACACAACTCGCACTAAGGATAAGTGAAAGCAATCTGCACCAGCGCACGCAATCTCACACGACAAATCGATCAAAGTATTTTTATTGTTGGCCGTTCAAATCTAATTTGATAATTTTTTTGATGTTGTAAGAATGAAGTAATTATGACTGTGCGTGAGATTGAAATACCGGCCGTTTTCAAGTCACTGACTTTTTTCAGTATACCTACTATTATATTTTCTGATATGCAAGCATATAAATATGACGTTTAATTTGGTATAAAATGTAACAATAGAACATAAAAAAAGAGCCTTAGTCTTGAGCAAAGAACATTATCGATGAAGTCACCATTAAAATTATTTCAAACAAACAATAAAACTGAAATAAAGGAACCGATGCCTCAGATACATTCATAGATTATAGATACACACGTTACTTGTACTAAGTAACTATACTAAGTACTGGTAAATAAGCTCACACGGCAATGGCAGTATCCACTGAAGAGAGACTAACGGCCTTACCTAAAATAATCGTGATTCTCTTAGTCACTGCTTAAACTTCTCTGTCCTTTTCTAGCACGTGCAACTTCACGCCAGAGAGAAGATGGCAGAGCATCTTAAGCAGTGACTAACGGTTGAAAAGTTTTTTAAGTAAGGCCGTAAGAGTAGGTCCTTCGCTTTTCTGTTTCTGCAGTATCTGTAGTTTCCTAAATAGCTCTACGCATGAGACGTCGGACTTACTATCAAAAGGTCATCAAGGTTTCAGTTTCTCTAGGTACGTTTTTATGGTGTCCGGATCGTTTTTTGTTTTGCATAATTCAATTGTGTATTTAGTAGTTCTATATAAAATCAAATCTTAAATATACATAGAATAAGTTATAAAATAAATAAATAAGCTTGTTCACCTATTATTTACTTAAATGGGTGTACAAACTTTCAAAACGCTCTACTCAACAATTTTGCATTCATTTTTCAGGGCGAGTTCGTTGGTTTTTCTCTGACCCAGCGACATTAAGTAAGTATAATTTTAAATACTTTTTTTATTACACATATTTGTAATATTGTAAACAGGTAGAATACATCCGAGAATTGAATGTTTTATAAATATAAAATTAATAGAAAAGAAAATCTTAAACACAAACTTATAAACTCAAAAAAAAACTAAAATACAAAATAAAAACTCAATTGTTTAAGCAAGCTTTAGGGTACTAGAGGCACACCTTCTTGGTGGAAATTAAAGATGCAAAAATAAATACGAGTTTCTACATTTTATATAAACAGCAATGTGTTTGTCAGATTCAATGAAGGAGAAGATTCGAATTGAGAAGATTGGAATACCTTCGTATCTTTTAGCGATAGAGAGCCGACTCCAACGATGAAACAGCGAAGAAATAGTTATTTGTTATGCACGGCTGCAAAGTTGTTTTTTGACGCGAGTACTTGTATTGAAACCTGACCTGAAGGTTTCAAAAGTACGAGACGCAGAATAACTTTGCTGCCGAGCGAAACACAACTTTTCAGCTCACTAAAGCGAGGAACATGCTATTTTTTTTCATGCAGTGTTCGTGCTGGCCAGTGCGAATATTAAAAAAAATATGTTGGCGCACTAATACCTAGTTAAGTTTTTCACAGTTGTTCACGGAACATAAACTTCATTGCTAAAACCAAAATTATGTACATCCTTCATTTGAGGGCACGGCTTCAAAGTTACATTCACTAGCAACAATCGCCCTTATATTTTTGTGTGAAGACAAAGTTTCGCAACAGTTGTGCATTGCTTACCTATCATAGCGCAACAAATGGAGGTTAAAGCTATCTAATATAAACTCGCCAGGGCGGCGCGGCGACTGGTGCTTATGCACGCCGAATTTTTCGCATAATAACCGAGAATTGTTCATTGTTCCACTCACCTTGGGTCAGAGCCGGCGCAAGAACTGCGCTCCAAATAAAAAGGCAAACACACACCAACATTTTGTTTTTAATGTTTTTTAAATCAAAATAACCGTCACTTGCTCATCACACAACACATCATAATAAAATAGAAAACTCCGCGCGAAAGTAAAAGTTTGACATTTGTGCTAGGAGCGCACAAGATCGTCGCTAATAAATGTGCTCGCGCGCGTGTCGCGTCTTGTCGGACTTAGGGCGGCGGTGGACTGTGCCTGCGCGCCACATTACTGCCCCCACTGCTGTCCGCCTTTCACCGTTACAATTCGTAACCAGAAAGACTGCGTTGAGCAAGGCTATATGACGATTGACATTCAACAAAAACGGCCGCCTGCTATACGGAAATAGCGTGCTTACACTTCTAATGGCCCTATAAGGCAGTGCGGCTTGCCCTATATCCTATATCCACTGTCCTATTTTTCTGAAATAAGTAATTATCTAGTTTGCATAGGCGCAAACTAACAATTTTAGGTCAAATGTTTTATAGTGAAACGTAAGACTTTTCATTTTATTGCAATAACAAGACTAGGTACTTGGTATATATAGTAAGTATAAATCCAAAGTAAATTCGCCACAATGTACTCAACATTGGCAAATTTACTTTGGGGCGATTTTTAATGGAGTCATTTTGATGCCTGAAGAAAAAAAAAAAAAAAATTAATTCAGACAAAATGATACAGAATATTTACAGGTTATCTTTGATCCCCAAACTAGGTGGAGTAGCCTCTGCTATAGGGTTCTGAGCTCGAGTGTTTGAGAACTGAGTAAATGGCCGATTAACAAGTTTACAAAATTACAACATTGATTCAAAAAACACTAAATAAAATATTAACACGATATTTCCCCACTTTTAGCTACCGTAAATTCGTGTACATATTTCTTTTAAATAAATATTATTTTGTATAAAAATATCAAGAGTAGCACATTTAACATAATATTATGTGTTTTCAAGGGCATCAGAAAAGTTCAAGCTTAGTGTAAGATGATAGAAGCATGCTTGAAACGTGGGGAAAACCCGCCTTAACAAAAACAAGGTAAATGAGGATATATATTATCCAAAAAATATTATATGTATGTTAGTAGTAGATGCGTGCATGTTAATATGGGTGAAAGATAGGATGGATGCGAGCCTAAAATTAAAACTATGCTTGATAGTTTTACAGGGAGACTTGTGCAAAGAATTTTTTTCTGTCTTGTCGTACGAGAGCGTCAGCAACCCTCTTGAACAATAGTTTTGCAGGCTGAGACACTACTTCCCAGAATCGCACAGTACCTACATACATTATTATAAGTGTTGGTTGTTGGTTGAGCAAAATCCGGACTTCTGTTTCCTAGCAAAGATTTATATGTAGGGGTGGCATTCTGAAAGCTCGACGAGCCATCAGAAAGTCTAAGTCATCGCGATTGAAAAGAGCTTTAAGTGTCTTTACTGTGGCGCTTAAAATATAAAGCTGTCGCAAAACTTTAAGCTCTTCGTATATTTTATCTGTAAAATATCTGAACGGATGCTTGAGTATGACTTTGACTAGTGCTCGCTGTGCTATCTCGACTTTCATAATGTGAGATTTTCCTACCCCATACCGAAACACAGTACTGCAGTATAGATTGGCATAAGGCCAGATAAACCTGTAATAGTATCAAAAGGAGTACAGTCCCTAAGCCTCTTCATCACAAATATTAGTTTTCTCGCACGACTGGAGAGAGCAGTTATATGGTCAATGTAATTCAGGCGTTCATCTATCATCATGCCCAGATATTTTATAGATCTGGTACGATCCATACTGCTGCAATCACATCCATTATATTTCAGGCCTCCGAAGATAGGACAAGAAAGAATTTTTAAAACAAGGTCATTTGGAGGACTACCTACACAGGTTTTGGAAAAAGGTACGTATTTGGTTTTCTTTACGTTGAGTGTTAGCAGATTTATATCCAGCAGCGACGCAACTTTAGCCAGACCCTTTTCGGCAGAGGAGTACACTTGGTCCCAGGTATTCTCGTGAAATATTATGACAGTATCATCAGCGTACGTTATTATTTTAGCATTTACTACAGAGCAATTTACAATATCATTAATGTACAGCGTAAAGAGTGGGGGACCGAGTATACTGCCCTGCGGGACACCAAAATCAATTGAGAGGTCACTGCTGGCATAGGAACCCACCTTCACGAACTGTCTGCAATTATTTAAATAGCTCTTGTTCAGAGTTCGGGCCTCAAAATGTCTTTATCTATTAACTTTATATTTATCTTTAGGTAAGCTTATAGTTTGACGTCTAACCTGACGTCTTGTTATCAATAAACTATATTTTTTCTGTAATAATACTTTGCTTAATTGAAACCATTGAAATAAGATAATTATAACAGCACTCTCGCTTTGTGTTTTAGGTGCTCGATTGACTCTTACAAGTCGACGGCAAATGGACGTCTTCTTCTCCCAGCCGACGATATTAATCCAGCGGGGAACACTCCAGTTAGATTTATGGCATTCAGATAAGATCAATCAATAAATACAATTGTTTATAGACAAAAAACTGAATTACTTAACACATCGTTATTGTAATGCGGTTTATCTTAAATATTTAGAACACAGGTCGTACGATGTAATAATAAAGATCTTCGACTGCCAATATATTTTCTTAGGACGAAGCTATAATGATAAATTGTGAATCGATTTGACCTGCGTCGCGTCTGATCGATGAAGAATCGTATACGTGGGCAGCCTAAAATGTTTTCCTCAAATAAAGTTACTTTTATTTGTGTACTTAGCTTACTTACTTGAAACCTATGTAGGCGTTACACGCTAGACGAAGCCTAATTGAAAAAAATCGCCCGGAGAACACCGCTCGCCAGCCTCTCAGCCAACCAAACCAAACGGAAATAATGGTTGAACCAAATGGAAATAACAATGGATGATATAATGGACGAAAACATTAGGAAAGTATAAATTCAAAACGGGATTCGCTGTGATACGTATCTCATTGTAGGATTTATTTATGTTACTAGCTTCATAAGAAGGCTATATTACTTATACGCCTATTATACGCCTTGGACAACTCTAAAGCGGTGGAGTTTTGGCGGGAACACGGAAAAATCATGTCGTTGCATTCTATTATTTTCTTAAACTTGTGTATTTTCGCGAATTAATGATTAAAAATGGTGGTGTTTTATTCATTGAGTGTTGAATTACATGCACGAGTGTGGGCAAGTGATATAATGTGGTGAAACATGTCTTTTTGTGTTGTTTTCAAAACTCCGTAGAAGCTCATAGTAAAGTCGCCACAACTTTACTAGGGCATGACTTGGACTTGACTATGACTAATTTCGTGTGGCTGACTGTGATATCATTATTGACTTGATTTACATATAAATACTTGAAAAAATCATAAACTTGACACTGGCAGAATGCACAACGTGGGATGCCAAGAACTAAGAAAAAAAAAAAAAAAAACTAAAACGTCAGGTCTCGGACACAATTACCGGTGTAAATGAGCTCATTGGTACGGGACCAATGGAAGTTTATGTACGGTTTTTCACATTATTGCTTTTCAGTGGAGAAAAACATCATGAGGTAAGCAAGGTGCCTTCGGAGAAGAAATTTAATGGATTATGTGAATCCACCAGCCCACAACTGGACCAGCGTAGTGGATATGGCCCAATCGTGTAGTGGTAGGACTCTACTGCAGAGTCCGCCTAGGGAAGTACCACACCTTTGCCAGTTATTCAACCGCCAAGTAGTAGTGTGCAAGCATTGTTAAAAATTGTTGTGCAATTTGTTATGAGTTTCTATTGTCTTGTCTCGTGTACAAAATTTGTTTTTTTCTACAAATAAAATACTGTCTATTGTCTATTGTCATTACTGTGTTCTGGTTTGAAGGGCAATGTTACCAGAGAAATTACTGGGTATGAAGAGATTTAATATCTAATATATCAGGGTGACGAGCGCAGTGCAGGGCGGCGCAGGATTGTGTTCGCAAGTTCACAATTCTGGCACTGCTACTTTTAGTGGCAGGCGTGACGCTTATCACCAGTTGAACGCTTTGATCGTCTCGTCACATGATAGTATAAAAAAAACCTCTTTCGAGGGTAGGCCCTACAGAGGACTATATTACAAAAAAGCTGACTAACATCTACGAGCCATGGGCGTCGCCAAGGCGTCGCCAGAGGGTCGTCAGGCTCTAGATATTCATTAATATTCAAAGCAACCGAAGTCCTGAGTCCACTCACTTGACTTTCTTGACTGATAATTCCCACATTTCGAAACTTGAGTGAAATTACTAATTCCATTCCAAGTTTAGTATTTCGTGCTGCTGTTAATCTATTAGTTCTTTCGTCAATGAAGGCTTTTCCCTTCCTCCAATATATATCCTATGTACATTAAAAGTTAGGAGCTTGATTTTGTATAGCTATATGGGACCGTAGAACTACGTAACTGATATTAATTTCAACTTGATATCTCCACGCATTCCTGAGAAAAAGTTTATTGGATGACCGACAGAGGGACAACGAAGTTTTCCTATAAGGGTTTCTATTATCCTTTTAAGGTACGGAACTATACAGAGTACGGTTCCTAGATAGCAACCAAAACCACGAGGTTCTGCTAATAAAACGTCTATGATGTTATATTTATTTAATAATAAATCAATTACAGACATAGTTACATTAAAACATTAAAAAGCTCCTCATTTATAGGGATATATTATACTTAGCGCAATTAATATATTAGACATACAACATCATCAAATAGACACAATATAGCTTAAAACTATATACGAAACACAATAGGTACCGTTTATTTACAATAAAATTAAGCATTATAATTTATAAGTGATAGGTAAGTATAATTGAAAGGGTCGAATTTAATAAAATGAAGAACATAATATTAGAACTGTAATCATTATGCTTGCAATGCTTGCAATGTGTGCTCTTTTATGATACGCCATCCCTATCATTACTACCTACTTATGTACGCGATTCTAGACGATAACACTTTATTTCAAAGTTCATCGAGTACCTCTACCTTTTTCGCACCATGTTTTTTATTCTTACTCTTAGCCTAGCACCTACCATTTTCTATCATTCTCAATATGAATCACAATTTGTAGGTAAAAGTTACAAGAATAATATTTCGAAAATAGATGTATATGATTGTGATTTGTTTTGTAATTGTTTAAATGGGACGGATGTAAAATAGCCATCCAAAAGCCCGAAAATGGAATTTTGTAAAACATTAAAAATGATTATTTTTCTTGATTCACGAACAAAATAAATGATGTTCGAATAAAATCTTATACTAATTCCTAGTAGTTAATACAAGTAATATCTATACATATGAACATTATTTAGGTACCTCATTAAAAAGTCTTAGTAAATGCATCCAGATTTCTACTCTAATTTAAGAAACGTTTGACACGTCATTTTCAAAATACTAAGTATAAGGCAACGTTGCTTGCCACAACTATAACCTACACACACAGATGTTTTGTGTGTAAGTAATATCAATACATAGTATATAATAATATTACAATAACATTAAACAGGTTTCTAAAAAGGCTCATAACATTTATGAATACATATAGTTTACAACACCGATTTTACTATAAGTACAATACAAAACATCGAGTATCATAATAGTAAACACATATTATAGTAAGTACATCAAATAGTAAGTTAAGTAGGTAGGTACATATTAATACAGAATGACATTGGATTTATTGACATTATCTAAGGGGGCAATTCAACTCATCATAATAAACAACTTGTACCATGGCAAGAAAAAATGCACGAATATATGAAGCAGCTGTTTTTTTCACGATTTCCGCGTTGATTCGCTTCAAAGTAAAAAAAATATCCTTGCGATAAGTTTCCCTAAGATAATGCCAATGAATTAAATATCTCTTTACAGGAGAACGAGTTCGTACATAATATGCTTACATCTAAGAACATCCAATATTAAACAAGTTTTCTTAACCTGCCACCGAGGTGTAAAGTTGGTGGTCTTATAAGAACAAGTTTTTCTAACCAGCCACCTAGGTGTAAAGTTGGTGGTCTTATAAGAACAAGTTTTTCTAACCAACCACCCAGGTGTAAAGTTGGTGGTCTTATAAGAACAAGTTTTTCAAACCAGCCACCCAGGTGTAAAGTTGGTGGTCTTATAAGAACAAGTTTTTCTAACCAGCCACCCGAGTGTAAAGTTGGTGGTCTTATAAGAACAAGTTTTTCTAACCAGCCACCCAGGTGTAAAGTTGGTGGTCTTATAAGAACAAGTTTTTCTAACCAGCCACCCGAGTGTAAAGTTGGTGGTCTTATAAGAACAAGTTTTTCTAACCAGCCACCCAGGTGTAAAGTTGGTGGTCTTATAAGAACAAGTTTTTCTAACCAGCCACCCAGGTGTAAAGTTGGTGGTCTTATAAGAACAAGTTTTTCTAACCAGCCACCCAGGTGTAAAGTTGGTGGTCTTATAAGAACAAGTTTTTCTAACCAGCCACCCAGGTGTAAAGTTGGTGGTCTTATAAGAACAAGTTTTCATAACCAGCCACCCAGGTGGATGATTTGAGTGGTTCGTTAGTAATAAACCTATAGGTTGCCAACCCAGACAGATTGTAGACGTTAATTTGCAGACGTTTTTTGAAATACTCCATGTATTCTATTCTAAGAACATCGCAGGAAAAGAAATTCAACATTTTGCGCGGAGTGTTGTGTTGTATGTGTAGGTTTCTAGTGGAATGAGCGCTAAAACCGTACAGTGTGGGATTTAACAAATTTAAGTATTTAGGCATCCGCAGCAGCTCTAGGTAGCTCACCTACTATTACGAGTATAGTTAGGACGGTGATAAGAGCTAATGTAAAAGAGCGAGCAAGTGGTACCTCATTCGATCTAAAATATAAGAGGAAATGCATTTTAGAAGTCTAGATATTTACTTTACTGACCAAATTTATTGTATTTTGGACTTTATCTTTTACCCTTAGAATTAAAATTAACATAAATGTTTTAGAAATAACAGTCTGTATGAATTGAGTACAACATTTGTAAACTTAAGTAAATAGGCTTTACTGACTCTTATTAGCGATTCAATACTACTTAATATACGAACTAATAGGTACTTATAATTATTTATAATTATATTATGAGAAAAAATAACGATCTAAGTATTATTACATAATATTATCTTATGATATAACGAAACAGCAGCGCGAGTACCGTTCTATGTCGCTAAATTTGTCGTGTCGGTATAGCAGATTTCCACAGACGAATATGAGAATTATATTGATTTTTTATCGATATTTAACGATTTAAATGTCATATATACGATTTAGATGTCAAATATTATAACGATCGTCAAGAACGATACTCGCGCTGCAGATCGTGATAAATATTTTTTCCCCTACACACACTACCAGCGCGCCAAGATGGATTGTCCCTTCTTCACCTCATGTGCCTCGTCCCATTTCTTGAGTAGTCCCGTATTACCAGCTCAATACTACTACTAGTACGTTATTTTATTTACGGGATAGTTATCGTGAATGTGTAATTCAGCTCCCGATATTTTGGTGCTGTTGTATGCACCGTGTTCACGATCAGTATGAATGTGCATTCAGAACATAATCACGAGTCAACATCCCACAAATACTTATAAGACTCAATGAATACTGATGTACAACCAAATATTAAGACTTATCTTTAAATGATTTGCTTATTAGTGGTAAGCAAAGAATTTAAAGTTATGAACTAAATAGTTTGTTGAAACTATTTATAGTTCCTGTGATCATCTCAGTGGGGTCCCAAGAATTGACATACTGATTCTTATCCTACAGTCATAATGATGCATGAACATAAGTTTGACTGGCATAAATGTTTTTTGTAGTATGACATAATGTAGTGTATAGTAGTGTGACATAATGGTTATACGTTCTAAGGTTTGTCGCATAAAATGCAATATTACTAATTACTTTGTCCATAGACTTATTTGGTCTTAAGAATTTTTTTAATCCTTTTTTATATTTACGATATATTTTATTACATTAGTTATGTCAGGCCAGTAAGTTAAGGAATCGAAAGTAGAATATTATATTTTGTAATTTTTAGCGAAGCAAGTTATGAAATAAGAGTGTATAAATAATACAAAAATGTTTTAAAAGTACGTCAGTTTTCATAATACAATTGCGATAGTGGATTGTAAGGTTTTTAGGATGAGTAGCTGTTTTGTTTGTTTAACATTTGTTTGCTGTAGGATTCGTTATTCTTATGATGTGAAATTCTATGAATTTCTATTATATTGTATCTAATTTATATTAGTAGATGGTATGTGTATGTGGACTACTATTAAGATGACTGATTATTAGGACTTAAAATAGTATTTAACAATAATTAGGAAGCAAATTTTTATGTCAATTATAAAGGAGCCCATCTGAGTCTGAACTCATAAATAATAGTACTGTTGAAGATTATCTACAACTAATCACAAAATATAAATTAAAATACGTAATTTATGTGTCAACTTATCATTGACGAGAAGTGTCGCATGTGAAAGCGAGAATATAATGATAAGGAGACACGCGCCTTATGAAGAAAATTTCAGACTTATACATACCTATACTTACTTAAAATGTAACAATTTATATTTAATACATAATACCTAAATTATTAAATACAAGCGACAAGTATTTATAAGTACCTACCTACTATATATGTAAAATATGTATAACTATATTTAAGGTATTCCAGCCCAAATTTCATCCTCCTTCCAACACGTTGACACTGTGTCAGAACAGTCTTCCAACTGATGTTAACATTTAAATTTTAGAAGAAAGTACAAAGACTTACAAACTTATTTTTTTTTACAGATTGGCAACATTAATATTACTTTATAATAAGACGCCAGTGTTTATTTATGGCGAATGCTGGAGTATAGTTTACAAAATAGTCCTAATAATCAACTAACCATCAATAACAACAGACGTAAAAATCGAAGTTTATTTAGAATAATATTACTATTTTTTTAAAGTTTACGTTATATTGATTGGTAATCTGACTTTTATTGTCATTATATCACTTTTTACAGCGACACAATAATAATAAGTTATTTTGTATTAGTTATTTGAAATAAGTATTTTGTTTGTTTTTTGGGTATTTTTTTAATAAAATTACTAGAAATCGGATCGAACTTCTCGATCAGAAAAAAAAATCAGACATTGATCAGAACCTAAGCTAATTAATATATTTACAAAAAAGGAATATTTAGTGAAATAAAATATTTTTATATTTGGTATCTAACAATTACAGTTATAATAAAAAAAAAACTTTGACCTTTTTTTTACGGTTACTATTTAGAACAATTAGGTGTATGTGTATGCACTTATCATAATACAAATAAAACTTCCAGGAATACATTTATTTTCCAAACACACGGGACATTTTTAACCTATTATTAATTAACTTTTAACATTAACATCTAAAGAAAATCTAGAACTGTAAAGCCTACTGTGTAGAATAGATTTTAGAAAAAAGTCACTATAACCTTTTTTCCGCAATGTAACGACATGGTGGGTACAGTTCAACTTGAAAGTCTCCATATCGTTTTTTTACAAACTACAAGATATGGTACCGACTGAAAGCCACATTGACGGCCATTAATATAATTATCCGAAACGGTACACCTGACATGTCCAGTGTGTTCAGATAAAGCCTATATAGTATGACGCATGTCGTCACCCCGCGAGCAGCCCGCGACGGGCGACCGCTGTGTAGCCAGGGAATGGTGCATGATGTGCACGCGTACATCGGTAGTCCCAACCTTGTACTCGCAGGTCCTGTTGTGGCGGTTGTTGAACGGCACATTCATCCTAGTCTTACAACAACAATAATAAAACAGGTGAGCGAAAGCGCGCCGAAAGCTCTTGTCCAATCCGCTGTATAGAAAACTCGTTATGATAGATCGAGACAGACCAAACCAAGCGCAATTGTAGTAGTTGCTGTCTGATGTGCCGGGGTATTTGTTGACGATTACCAAATACGGCAACCAGACGATGACGTAGAGAGCGTAGCAGCCGATGTTGAGATTAGTGAAAGCGTAGTCATTTACGTATTGTTGAGACCTCTTGTAGTGGGCCAAACGAAGTGCGCGAGCGCGCACAACTAAACGTGTCCAAAAAAGCAAAGAAACGATGCAACAGAACGGGAAGCCGTGGAATAGTACAGAAGTGATAAGGCGGAACATGTAATTGCCGTAGGATTCGCGAGCACAGTAGTCATAATCCATACCGAGGTACACGCCTACGCTGGACACGGTGAAACTTAAGCCGAAAATCGTGATAGAGACAAACCCGACGGGAATGCTGATAAACCGTTCGTAGCAGCGGCTTGTTCGGCACAGTCGGACGTAGTTCTCCACAGCGACCATCTAAAAACAAATAAAATGTCGAAAAGTGCATTTTGGTTGAAAAATCCGGCAAACGTTTAGTTAAAAGTCATTTAAGTTCACCTATTTGAATATTTATTTATAATAAACCGTAGTCTTCAATGATGGTTTTCATTCGCGCAGAATCTGCTGTTTTTAGATGTATCTACAGAGTTAAAATATCTGCTTACGAGTAAGTATCTATGTCTACGTCTAAAGGTATCTTCCCCAAACACTAAGAGTAAAGTGATTTATAGGAGGGTAAGAAACTACGTACTAATGGAACTGTCTGTCTGTTGTTACCTTTTCAAAGTCAAAAATCCTAGGCCTATCTTGATGAAATTTTGCAAAAAGCACACAGGTTTCATTCGTATCATTAACGTCATCATCATAAAAAAATTTTCATCGCGTATGAAACCCTTGTGCAGGTTTAATTAGACATAGTTAACGCCTTATCGCCAACATCGCAGGTTGGACCTAGAATAGATTAATTCAGCGTAGCATAGCAAGAGGCTGATCCCCAGCAGTGGGGTAGGGAAGGTTGTGGACGAAATTGATGATAAGCTAACACCAGATTCAGTCACTTACCGCAAACAGTAGGTTATAGGAATACGTCGAGGCCTGGGCCAAGCACTGCAGTGCATAACAGAAGGATGGTATTTCCCACACCTTAGAGATCATTACCACGCCTACTATAGGGATCACTCCAGTCGTTATCATCATATCGGCTAAGCCGGCACACGCTAAATAAACGTTTCCTGTAACAAAATAGTACATTATGATACAAGTGTGCTATGTTGGTCATAACACTCGAGGAGCCATTATCGCGCATAATGTAATGTAATAAGAGACACAGGCGACGGTGATAAGGGAGCCGAGAGTGTAATGATCAATGTGATCCTCGCAAGTGTGACTTTTTTCGTCACACTTGCGTATTGTTATTAACTTTTTGATAATAATCAACCACACATGAAAAACATTAACAAATATTTGCAGAAAATGGCGCACATGATTTTTTTGCGCGGCGCTAGAGTACACGTTTTCTTTAAAACTGTTTGATGGTATTAAACAAAATTAAAAACTGTATTACCCGCATAAATTAAGAAGGCTTCGTATACAATATACATAACATATGTACCTATATATAACTTGCAGTGAAGTACAAACTTAACTTAACTGTAAACACGCGTGCTGTAATATAATGAAAAAAATATCTTGCTCATAATGCATAAAACCGATGTAATAGGATCCACGTTACAAGCAAGTGTGATGAAATTACAATCTTAATAAAACATTTTCGCCAACTTCATTTCCAAAATACAATCAACTGTGTCATCATCATCAGCTGAAGACGTCCACTGCTGAACGAAGGCCTCGCCCTTGGACCGCCACACTGTATGTCAACCTGCCATTTTCATCCGCCGGTTGCCCACGAATTTCACAATGTCGTCAGTCCACCTTGGTAGGCCTACCTACACTGCGTCTTCCGGTTCGTGGTCGCCAGTGTCGCCACTCCAGAATCTTTCTCCCCCATCGGTTATCAGTTCTTCGAGCGATGCCGTTACCACTTCAGCTTGCAAACCCTGAGAATCCCATAGCTCTCTCCATTGCCCGTTTTGTGAGTTTGAGTTTCTCCAAAAGTCGAACAGTTAAAGACCACATCTCAGTTAAATTAAAAAAAACAAAGTAGGTACAGCAGGCTAAGCACTCACCAGCTCTCTTCAAAGTATTTTCAATAAAAAAGCTTGAAATAAAAAATCCATTGATTATAGTCCCGATGATGGATAAAACAATGATGAAAATTAGCCTCCACAGGGAAGGCCACTCATGGTTCAGGGTAAGGGGAGAATAGGTCCGGGTGGTGTTGCCACCTAGCAAGTGTCTGAGACCCACTCGGTGCATCTTGCTGCCAGCTGCAAAAAATAATATCATTTTAATTAATAAAATAAAATTAATAAATTAATTACACTTAGTGCGATAGTTTACCTATAACCTAGATGTTGAGAAGTTCCACTATACAACTTACTACAGGGTAGGGTTTTTGGGTCCGGGTCTGACATCAGGCCCTCGTCAGTAAGTTTAAAGTATGTGTAAATGAGCCAAAATTAAAAAAAGTCGAGACGAAGACATTGAGCAGTTCCACTACACAACTACCGGCCTACTAACTATTTTTTTAAGCGTATTATTTTATGTCAACCCAGAAATCCTCACTACTCGTGCAAGAAGATCGGTGCCCAAGATACAGGCCTTGCCTAGTTTGGGACCCACTGCAAATTACTCAGGCAGCTACCTATATTTATCTACTCTCTAACACAAAATGTACTATTTATTCTTATAGAAATAAATAAATTAAATCTTTTTTTTTTACACTGTATGTAGCTGGGTGTGTGATCCAACTCAGATATGTCACCTACATAAGAAGGCCGTTTTCCACGTTATGTTATCGAAAGAATGCTGAAACATGTGAGTTGGATCTATATTTTTCTTTTGCGTACTTTATCATCCCGGCAATCAAACAGGTTGTTGTTGTCAAATATGTTTTGTTATGGAGCTTGAGTGAGAACACCGAGTGCCACACTTGACATTTAGGTAGTGGTAGGACTGTACTGCAGAGTCCGCTTGGGGAAGTACCACACCTTTGCCAGTTATTCAATCGCCAAGCAGTAGTGTGCAAGCATTATTGTGTTCCGGTTTGAAGGGCAGTGTTACCAGAGAAATTACTGGGTAGAGATTTAACATCTAATATCCCAGGGTGACGAGCTCAGTGCAGTGCGGCGCAGGGTAGTGTTCGCAAGTTCACAATTCTGGCACTGGTACTATTAGTGACAGGCGTGACGCTTACCACCAGGCGACCGTCTTGCTCGTCTCGTCACTAGAAAGTTTTTTTTTTTTAACTGATTTATTTCAATACCTACGAGCAGAAAAGCGAAATGCCTACTTCGTGTCACCCCGAGTGAATCTGGTGGGCGCAGCTATCTCATTTTCATGTATATGATTTTGTAGAACTAACCCTACTCCATTTTCAGTCGTCGCCGGTTCCGTATACCTACTTACCCATCTAGCTCAGCGACAATGATAACATGAATGGACGGGAAATAAGCGCACGTATTTTGAAGACTATATGTTGAGCGCCGGCTCTCCACTCGCTTCGTCATACTCTGCCTTTGCGACATGCGAGCCGTACGATACGACAATACAAACTTCTAATACATGTACATGTGTTCTCTTTTTGTCATGCAGTAATTAGATTCGGTATCTCTATTTTCCGGCAAATGTAATATGCATACTGTTAGCTAGGTATGCTTGATTGTGTTATCTTGTTAATTTTGATCGATTTGCAAGCGCTGGGCCCGTCCATTCCATTATCACTGTCGCTGATCTAGCTTACATAATAATAGTAGGTGACTTTACGAAAAGCAATTTAAATTCTTCTTCAAATTGAATTGCAAAAAATCCGTCGTGAAATAAGAAAATTCTATGATAAACGGGCTCTGACGCCATCTCTTGGAAATTTTGGGTTGCCCACGCCGCGCCGGTCGTCTCGATCGCGCAAACAACGCAAACCATTGAACCGCAAACGTTACCTACCGCAATCTCAAAACTCTTGACGTGGTTAATGTTAAACTACTCATCAATGGGAGATTTTCTGACAGGCAATAAAAAAGCTCATTGTAGATGGCTCTGACTTTGCGCAAACCAGACGTGGCTGTCATTATCATGATTTTTATTTTATTTCATGTGCCACATATCAAAAATGTTAATTATATCATATTATATCATATTTTCATAGAAAAAATATCCCCCGCCCTTGATCTATGATATGACCGATGACTGCAGTTACCGATTTAAAAAAACTACTACCCGCTATTTTGTAGTTTTTTCGTATTTTCCAGGGAGAAATGTATTTTTCTTCCGTTCTATTGATATTGCTATGCTGTGTTGTGACAATTCACATCACGATCGGTCTAGCCGCTCGACCGACCATTCGACCAATCGTCGATAGATTTAAAAAAACTTACTTATCAAACACTCATACTTATTAGGCAATGTCACTTCTGAATTTAATCATCAGACCTGAGAATTAGATTGATGCGATGTGTAGGAAGCTATGGCATTTTTTCTTGTTGCACTTGTGTCCTAAATAACACTCACTATAAATACGTAAAACTGTAAATGCGCGTCAATCCACGCTGCCATTATATCCCGCTAGGTGGCGCACAGTCGATGTGTCCATAGTCAACTGTCAATCTCATACATTTTGTTATTTTTTCGACATTTTAATGGTTTTACTCTTATTCAATATGACTTTGTGTTCTGTGCCAGGATTTTCCAATCTTGGTAAACATCTGTTCCCAAAAAACCCACTTTGAAATACTCAAAAAGCACGAAATATCAGAGTAAAACGTAGTGTTTAAATCTTCTTCATGTCAGAATTACCAACCATTCGACCCGCTTTTTTCCAGATACTTATCCTCAATGATCTTAATGTTACATATAAAAGATCATTGCTTTTCGTCCTCGTTTCTTTAACTCTTCTTTGAGTTTCGCAACCTTCCAAGTTGAAAAAACTGGTGGCAGGCGGTGGAAAAAGAAGCCAAACATAACCCGTATTCGTAAAATACGCTACAATTACAACAAAGCTTTAGATTACAAGTTGATTGTCCATATATTTTCTTAAACGAATGTTTTTTTTTTTCATTATTAGGGTAGATATGACTGATGTTTATATCGTTGAAACCAATAGCTTTAATGAAGAGTTTAAGTAAATATAGTATGTTTATTGATAAAATAATTTAAATCGGTTATTAATGTTCTGATATATAATCGTTTAAAGTTTTTGTTAGAGACACCTCAGTCCCTTTCCCACAAAACAAAAAATTACGTCACGCCTTCGCCTTGTCAGAATATAATTTATATGGCGTACTGAGAAGTGACGCCATATAAATTTGCTGTTTCACCCCTCTGTCTAGCATGATATTAAAATGCTTATAAGTTGCTTATATTTGATCAGATTTTCATATTTTTTTCATTAATCTGCTATATTTATGGGCCACATTTTAAAAGTACAATAAAAAAATCAGTCATCTTAATAATGTGGTGAAACATGTCTTTCCGTATTGTTTTTAAAATTCCTTGAAAGCTATTAGTGGTCGCCATAACTTTCAAAGGGCATCACTTGGACTTGACTGTGACTGATTATGATTTTATCACTTATTCTTTATAACTGCAATAAACAAATTGAGTATTGAGTATTTGACTTGATACAATAAAAACTCTGGCAGAATGCACAAAGCGAATAACGAAAATGAAAAATTTATTGACAGTTGGTTTTGTTGACATTTTGACATGTCCAGATCGCTGCTGGCGCCATCTGCGAAAAGTTGTGCGTGTGGATCCCCATTAGCTTTTTACGGAATCAACTAACGAGACGAACAACGATACCTAACGATACTGACGATGTATGTTTGTTTATATATGATAGATTACTTTAACTCAAACAGAAAGCAAACTTGCCAGCAGCGGCAAAAAAATAACAATGTTAGGTATATAGATTGCGGTGCGACTCCAGAATGCAACAGATGACAGCCAAGAGGGGTCGCGCTTGCTTGTTGAACTCTGCCAAACCTTGATAGTTAACACGTTGATTGCTGTATAATTCTGTTTACTTACCTAGTGGAGCAATGCGCCTCAGTCCTCAAAACAAAAACAACTCGACTGCAACTTACCCGTTTATTACTCTCACAAAATGTTCCACAAACACTCAACGCCGCCGGCGGGTGATAACGATGCTCACTATCCAACGGTATCGAAAAAAGACTACCAAAAAAATTAACCACATGTCCGGAAAACTAGATATTACTATTACAAATGTTGTAAGTTTAAACGCTGACAAAATTTTCAAAGTTATAAGATGTGCGTCGCGCGTGACTGCAACTCAGTTTGTGCGGATTTCTCGAATGGTTTGGGGATATTATCACTCAGGGAGTCAATGGATGGGCTGGGGGTTAAGGGTGGCGGGCGATCGGGGTCAAGTTGCGCCGAGGCGGATTGCGCACCCACACGAAAACGCCGTCCACCACGAACGACTGTCGACACCATGACGCCAGTCTTTACCATCATTCCTATTTATAAATTTCAACATGACAACCTCCAAATAATCAAGAATACATAAGTAATTTAACATTGTCGGTCAGCGCTGAATCGCATCGATGAAGTAATTGGTATGTTCAGTGCCGTAAATAGGGCGGTGCCAGCGGTTCCCATGCAGGCACAGGGCGCAGAGAAATTACCAGACCTAGACCGAGTTTTGGGTCATGCATGGGCGCTGTTATACAGGGGTAGTTCTAATCGGTTTCTAAAGGTAGTTCTTTTAAGGGCATATTTTAAATTTCATGATTTTTATTAGTCTAGGTACAAAAAAAATACAGTTACCAAAACGGCGCTGAAATACTTATTTAATAGTTGAGTACGAAAAGGGAACTGAAATTCCTATATCGTAGCTGACACGGAACTCGGCTACCAAAACGACAACAAAATTCTTATTTCATAATTGATTACGAAACAATAAAAAATAATTCTTCTTTCGTAGCTGACTACGAATATCAATTACGAAAACGGACCAAACCTATTCTATACATCAAAAGAAACAAATTTTACTATAGGGCCACCATAGTAATCGCGAAAAGAATATCAGCTGTTCCATACATTTTCGAAGGACGATGAACTTTTTGTATGGAACAGCTAGCTGATAAATTTTTCGCTATTTCAATGTTGGCCCCATAGTAAAAGTTGTTTGTTTTGATGTACAGAATACGCCCTTAAAAGGAAGCTAACTGATTAGAACTAACCCTGTATACAGTAGGTACACATTAGCTGCTACAAATTAATAATTTAATAATTTGAGTGAACACTGAACAGCTACATGTCGTCTGATTATCATATAATTAGGAAGTATAGTGCTGAGTAATGGGAGTCGCACAGATGAGGCCGGGCGGCAGATTCCAAGGGACAGTTTGTCGATGACGCCATCGAAGTAATCGATCGCTTGCAGCTTTCTTTTATTACCACATTCAAAACTGTCTCCTGCATCACAAATCAAAAACGAATCTACATGATCACTGTCGTTTTATATTGATCAAAATAGCCAATATATATACCTATATAAGATCCTATAAATATATAAGCTCGCACCGGGTGCATGAAAGGCTAGTTACGACACTGGGTATGTTTCCGAAAGCAAACGAATGTAGGGCGGGAGCGTTGGTAGTGTTACCTGGGTCTACAGTGGATTGTTTATCTACAACCTACCTACTCGGGTTACACCACGGGTATACGTATACGGACGTTCCTACGTTCGTAGCAAGTACCTAATTACTTACGTTGTATCGACTATCGAGCTGATGCCTTAGCAAATGCGTAGGAGCTTAGAACCCATCATTTTCTTGCTAATGGGGTTACGATATTGTTAACCACTTGTTAACTTTATGACATACATTTTTGTTTTCACACAATTTTTGGAGTCCTTAGTAAAATCCTTAGTACACCTGTACGCGTCGAGAAAAATACACCCTCCAAATTTCTTATCTGTGGTAGGTACCAACTACCGGCAGTTTAGGCCGTGTATGTGGTTAGATTATCTAAAAAAATATGGTGTCTTCATCAATGATTCCCAAGCCGCCTGCCGAGCGGGGAGTTATGGCAAACCTACTATTGAGGGCGAGGCCTTCGTCCAACAGTGGACGGTTTTCTGGCTGATGGTGATGTCTTCAATATTTTTTGACAGGGATTACTTATGGGGATGAAATGTGGGATGAAACTTTGTACTTTGTTCTTTGTTTTTGAAGAATGAAAGGCTGAAAGGCTGCCCCGCCAACTAGTGAAAATCCCGGGATGTGCAATCGTGCCGGTCGGCGACCGGATGAAAGGGCCCGATGGACATCCCCGGGGGGGCTCGAGCGTCCCCGCAGTCTCCAGACTAGTTCCCCACTGGTGCGGCGTAGCGGAGTATGTCTACTGGTCGGAAGCATGGAGCCTCGTTCCACTGCTGTTCGAACACTCGGCTCACCGAGTATCTGAGTGAGGCGGCGGATGAGGCTCAACTGAAGTACCCCACAGCCTAATTAGTGTTACTGGGGGATTTTAATAGCCACTACAAGGAGTGGCTATACCCATAGCGGGACACTGGCCATTCTGGGTTAGAGAAGCGAAAGCTTGCTTTAGAGTTAGATCTTACTCAGCTGGTCCAAGGTGCTACAAGGGTACCTGACGGTGATACGCATACACCTTATTCTGGACCTTATTCTGGACCTTATAATAGACTCCCTGGCTCGGTCCAAGTTACAAAGTCTTATTCATCGACGAAAAGTAGCTAGCCTGTTGGTACTTTATCGGATACATTTCGGATAGTGTGCTTCGGATTTGCATGATCTTATTCCCACCTGCCCAGTTTTCTATCGGACGGCCAGGACCTCGAAAAAGCGACACCGTTTCATGGTTGATCTACCAAAAACTCGTACAAAACGGTTTCATTCCACTTTCTTTATTCGAACTGCTGAACAGTGGAAAGCGCTGCCCGAATGGGTTTTCCCCGATAATTATAATCTGGGTGTCTTCAAGTCGCGAGTGAATCGGTTTCTTCTAGGCAACCGTGCTCCATCGTAGATTGCATCTTTGTTTAACATCAAACGAGATGACAGTCAAGCGCAAGCTGTAAAAATCGTATAAATCGTAAAAAAAAAGTTATTAGAAAAAAAAAACAATATTTCTTGACAGTCTTGGATGAAACATTGTACGGTAGTTCTTTGTTTTTGAAGGTATATATTGATTGCATAATGATGAAATTAGTTTTTGGATAGAACAAAAAAGAAATTGATGTCATCAATATTTTTTGACAGAGCTGACTTAGACTGGGGGTTAAAAGGGGGATGAAATTCTTTGTTTTTGATGTTCTGATGATGATCATTTCGTATTTGGATCGTTAAATTTAAATTTGACAGTTAACTATAATTATTTAATTTTAGGAATTATTTTACTTGACATACTTGACCTACCTATTAATTTTACCAAGCGCCAAGCAGTTATATATCACTTTATTTTTGTAAAACCAAATTCGCATGCCGATTATCGGCTAAATAGGAGAACTTAAAGGTATAATTATGATGAAACACCTGAGATCAATGTAAAACCCTATTTTTAGTTAGGAACTAAAAATATCATTTAATTAAATTAAAATAAAGAATGGTAGGTATATTTTAAATATTATATTTTTACCTAAGGGGGTGAAATGGTGGATGAAACGTTGCATGGAAAGATCTTTGTTTTAAAGTTATTGTGGTGCTATTGCTACCTATTTAGTTTTTTTTAATCAATAACAATAATATTTTGTGCTAGGGTTGATCTAAAGTTATGAATGAAAAAAATGGGGTATGTAGGGACACTCGAATGCTTAAAAGAAGTGTAGGTATGTCAATGAACTCTTCCTAAACAGCTGGGCCGATTGGTTTTTTGTTTCCGCGCGTTCATGTACCCACACGGACAAGCTATCCAGGGTATGTTCCGGGTATCCCTGTATGGCTTAGATTCACATTTGGGCCCAGTAGGTGGCGCTGCCGGGTTCTCCAGGTTCCAGGTTTTATTTTTATTTTAGGGGCAGGACGACGCAACATCTGCCAGGTCCGCAAGTAACACACAAAAACGACATAGAAGCTCATGAAACGAACCACTATAATAATTGGTAGAAATATAATATAGGTACGTCCTCCATCAAGGTAGATGGAGATTATTAGCCATATATTGTGGTCGATTCTGACGGTTTTAGTGGTCAGTACTAAATTTCTAATTAAAATATTGCTGTCACTTTTTTACTAGGCATGTTAGCTAAGGACAGCAATACTTTAGTTAGTTTAGTTCTGTCAATTTAAACCTTCAGAATTGACCACATTGTCTTTTTAAAAGATTTTTTGCTATTACCATCGACAGGTAGAAATATAAATCATTGGAGGATCTAGCTCTCTCTCTCACCTAATCAAAGGCTATTACTTATCTTTTCTGCTACGATCTCAAGCTGGGCCAAATTGAGGCCAAATTAAACTCGGCTAGACTGTTTGGTGTTTTCATGAGAGTGATTACGTATCTGAAAGGGTATTATGTAGGTATTAAGCATGTTGCGCAGCGACCAGTAATATCAATAGGATCCTATTGATAAATCTGTCTGTCCTTCAGTCCGTCCGTCCCACCTATAAGGACATTATCTTTCGTACCGTAATAAGTACCCAAGCCGGTTAAAGTTTTCACAAAATATACCTAGGCTACACTGTGATGGATTCCTTAAAAAATAAAATAAAAAAAATAAGTGACATAAGTGGTCGCGGGTTCAAACCCAGGCCCGTACCAATGAGCTTTTTGGGGTTTAAGTAGAGTAAGTTCTCTAAATATGGACTGGTCAAACTTTATGGAACACTATACACTGTAATAAAAAAAAAGATGGTCATTCACAGAAAAGTGAAGGCCCTACCTCTTAGGGTGGTGACGGTCTCGTGTCTCCCGACGATTTTTCAGTCCTGGTGTCTCCCCCAGGCCTGGGAGATAAGATAGATAAAGATAAGATAAAGATATTTATTTAACAGAAGAAAAATTACAGTAATTATACAGAGAGTAAGTACACAGACTTATCCAGTAACAAAAACAGCGTATTCAGTCAACTCTAAGTATAAAAAAACGGTTAATCGACGGGCCCCAAACTAAGCACAGAGCTTGTTGTGTAGCTATCTGATAAGCTTAGCTATTTGTGAGGTGGCAACACCCAGGTGATTAAGAAAATAAAGTCTCTCTCTCTCTCTGCCCAACACACATGGTGACAGCGTGTAAAAAATGTTTTTTCTTCCGAAATAGTTTCCAATAGTATTAAAGTAATAATATAACAGTGAATCTACAATGGAGGACCTAAGAAAACAACTAGACGCACAATTGGCCCTAATAGAGCAATTGCAGGGACAACTTCTAACCCAAAGTCAATCTGCTAACGCCAACTTCCTGCCCGGCATGGCGACGCCGCCGCCACAGCAATTCAATTTCAAATCCTGTGACTGGCCAAATTGGATCACAAGATTCGAGCAGTACAGGGAGACTACGAAACTCAAGCTCCTACCAAGCGAAACCCAAGTCAATTCGCTCCTGTACACGATGGGTGGTCAAGCTAACAACATCCTAACCTCTATGAAACTCAGTCCAGAACAGATGAAATCATACGAGATCGTAAGGGACAAGTTCGATGCGTACTATACTGCCAGAAAAACCAAAATGTACTCAAGAGCACGATTTAACCAACGGGTGCAAAAAGACGACGAAAGTGTTGACGAGTTCATCACAGAACTGCACACTCTAGCAAAAAAATGTGAGTTCGGCCATTTGGAAGACGAACTTATCAGAGACCGAATAGTCGCTGGAATGAAAAACGTCGAGTTCTCCAAAGCGATCCAAAATTTGGAAGAAGAGCCTAAGTTGGAAAATGTAATAAACAGAGTTCGTCACGCAGAAACAGTCGACGCCAACATAGCCACATTAAAACGCGATTCCCCAGCACCAGAAGTACACTTCGTACATAAAAAGACAGCAAAAAAACCCATCAAACAATATGCGACAGATGGAAGCTGCAGAAAGTGTGGTCGTACACCAAAGCATAAGTTTTCAGAGTGCGAGGCAGCAAAATCCACATGCAACTCCTGCGGCATAAAAGGACACTGGAAAGCGGTATGCAAAAAGAAGGAAGACTCGAAAGACAAGAGAGTCAATGAAATCGAAAATGAGATATTCTTCGGAAGCATTGAATCGAGGAGTAATACTATACACTCAATCAATACACCTAAAATATCTCCATGTAGATCAAAATGTGCTACCATTTCAGTTAATGGCCAAAAAAATCAAATTCAAAATTGATACAGGTGCCTCCCAAACAGTTTTAAGCCCACAGCTGCGTACAATGTTAAAACTGTCCAAACCTATAGATGGCAGTGAAAAACTGATAGGTCCATGCGGAATAATACTACCAGGACAAGGAGTATGTAAAAATGTCAGACTGACTTGGCAAGGCAAAACCATACTAACTGATGTCTACATACTGGAAGGCCAGCACACGCCACTGCTAGGATTGGCAGAGTGCGAAGCATTTGGAGTCGTCAAATGGCACAAAGAAGCTCAAATCATGCAGCTACAAACTTCAACCAACACCAGGCCGGAAGATGAATTTAAACAAATATTTAAAGGTCTAGGCACAATGGCAGGGGAGTACCAAATAAAACTAAAAGAAGGTGCCACACCCTATTCCGTAACAACACCCAGACATATATCCATCCCAATCCGACCAAAGGTTGAAAAAACTCTGCAAACTCTACAAGATATGGGAGTTATAGAACCAGTCTCTCGTGCAACTGAGTGGTGTGCTCCAATGGTGCCTGTACCAGACAAGAATGACACAGATAAAGTACGCATAACAGTGGATTATACTGAACTTAATAAAGCAGTAATGAGGGAATATCATCCACTGCCTACTGTTGAGGAATGCTTGGCACAACTCTCTGGATCCAAGATATTCTCCAAAATCGACGCCGTTAAAAGCTACTTTCAAGTAAAATTAACCGAGGACTGCAAAGATCTCACTACATTCATCACACCCTTTGGAAGATTTCAATTTAATAGAATGCCTATGGGGATGAACTCATCCAGTGAAGTATTTCAGAGGAAAATGGCAATACTGCTTGCAGGTATTAAAGGTTGTGTAAACCATATTGATGACACTTTGGTTCATGGTAGAACCGTGGAAGAACATGATGCAAATCTAAGAAAGGTACTCAAAGCACTAAGCGATGGAGGAGTAACTTTAAACCAAAAGAAATGCATCTTTAGAACCAGCGAGTGCACATTTCTTGGTTACAAAGTTAGTAGCGATGGCATAGAACCTCTGCAAGATAAAATTAAAGCCATAATAGAACTTCCCATACCTAAAGACTTGACAGCACTTAGAAGCTTCATGGGCGCTGTAAACCAACATCTGAGATTTCTACAGAACACATCTGATGTGACAAAACCTCTTCGTGACCTACTGAAAAAGGATTCTTCTAGGGAATGGAATGAAGAACACACCAAAGCATTTCAACAAATTAAAAAGTTGCTAACTTCAGCCCCTCAATTAGCACATTATGACCCGAACCTAGAAACAAGAGTCTCCGCTGATGCTTCACAGTATGGAATGGGAGCAGTGCTCGAACAGAAACATGGAGATTTATTTAAACCTGTTCACTTTTGGTCATCTGCATTCACACCAACTCAACAGAGATATGCAATGATCGAAAAAGAGGCATGCGCAACAACAATGGCTTGTGAGCGATTTAAATTGTACCTCGTAGGGCTTCAAACATTCACTATACGCACTGACCATAAGCCTCTCATATCTATACTTGGATCAAAGCCAATTGCAGACCTCCCCACAAGACTTCAGAGATTCAGAATGAGAATGACCCCATTCAACTATAAAATAGAACATGTGCCTGGAAAATACATGTACACAGCCGACATGCTATCTAGGGCCCCACTGTCAACCCAAGACAAAGACAGAGATATCCTTGATAAGGAAGAGAAACTGGAGGAGACAACATTTCTAACTATTATCAAAGAAATGCCCTTTTCAGATGAGCGCTTACATAAAATCAAGGAAGCCCAAAAAGATGACAGCCTCTGCAGAAAAATACACAACTGTATCATGAACGGATGGCCCAAGCACAAGAACTGTGATGAAGACCTGAAACCCTTCCTGAAACAAAAAGATAACCTGATTCTACTGAATGACATTATAGCCTGTGAAAAAAGACTATACATTCCTGCAATCATGAGACAAGAGATATTCACAAAGCTTCATACCGGACATGTCACTAGCTTCAAAGCCCAACTGCGAGCCAGACTAGCAGTGTGGTGGCCAAACTTAGAAGATGATATTAACCAATGGACAAAAAAATGTGAAGTCTGCGCCAAACTTGCTATACAAAGACCTGAACCGCTAATCAGTGGAGAAGTACCAAAATACCCTTTTGAGATAATAGCCGCTGACTTATGCACATATAAAGGCAAAGAATATCTAATAGTAAGAGATGTACTGTCCAACTACCCCGAAGTAATCTCACTGACATCTACTACATCCATAGCAATTATTAATCACTTAAAAAGTATAATGGCGAGACACGGTATCCCCAGAGTTCTACGAACTGACAATGGTCCACAGTTTTCATCAAAACAATTCGAAGAATTCACGAGGAAATGGGACTTTACACACATTACTTCGAGTCCCCATTTTCCACAAAGCAATGGAGCCGCAGAAATAGGTGTAAAAATAATCAAGAAGATCTTCGAAAGAAACCCAGAAGACCCACTACTTGGTCTATTACACTACAGAACAACCCCTACACAATTAGGACCAGCTCCAGCACAAATTGCTATGTCAAGACTCCTAAACTCAACTATACCTATAACAGCCACAGCATTGAAACCACAAACACAAGATTTGGATTTGTATAGAGAAAAACTCATGTTAAGAAGAGAAAAAGCAAAAGAATCTTATGACAAAAGACACAACTCCAAGGAATTACCAGGACTTGACATTGGAAGGAAAGTTTTTCTACCAGATGAAAAGTTATATGGCACAGTAATCGTAAAGAGAAAAGAACCTCGCAGCTACATAATAGCCACAGAAAAAGGAGGAGAATTGAGAAAGAACAGAAAAGCGATTATTGAAATGCCTGTACATACCAAACAAGACAGCCTACTAATGGATGTTCCAGCTTCTGAGTCCAACACTCCTACTACAAGCGAAAATCTCCAGACATACACTCCCAACTATAATACCGAGGATGAAACTCTACATGTGAGTCAACCACTAGATGTGACCTCTACTAATGACACTGAGACGAATCTTCAGATATACACCCCTAATTATGACACTGAGGAGAGTATGCCCTCACCAAGTTCACCGACTGAGGAAACTCTAGTTAGTACCCCAACTGACCTAACTCCTTATGTCACCCCTGCGTCTTCTACCACAACAAGCGTTGAGTCCTCACCAGAAAAGATCATTACCACCAGATCGGGAAGACAAGTTAAATTAAAGCAAAAGTGTTCATGCAAAGACTGCTTTTAACTCGATTAACACTACTGTAATTGTGTTAAAATGGTGTTTAATCTCTAAGTTGATTAAGTATACCTACAGTGACTGATTTAATAGTTTTAAGTTTTTGTAAGTTTTGATAAGGACAAGTTAATATAGATTTTGTGTTCTCAATTTGAAAAGTGTTCAAGTACATGAGTAAAGTATATTTAGCTCACTCAATAATATGTTAAGGATAGCTTAGTAGTCTAAGTAAGATAATAAGTAGCACACAACTGGGTATAACAATTTATTACTACTAGTATTGATACAATCACCTTAAAATTAACTATCAGTAATTGTTTATTCTTATATTAGCAAGAACTCTTCACTGCATGATATTCAATGTTAAACTTCTGTCTTGCATAATTGTCTCAACGCCTTGATTCAAATTAGTAAATTTAGAACATTTTAGAATAAGCACTGTTCATGTATCTTGTTTATTTTGCCATGTAGAAGCACTAAAACTGTAACTTAACCTAGGACATTTTTGTAACCTTAAGTTTTGTTTGTTTACATCTCGCGTCAGACAAAATATGTCAATGTCACTTTCAGACGTAATGCCAAGTAGTGATGTGAAAATTTTGTAATATTTTTTTTATAAAAAGGGAAGATGTGTAGCTATCTGATAAGCTTAGCTATTTGTGAGGTGGCAACACCCAGGTGATTAAGAAAATAAAGTCTCTCTCTCTCTCTGCCCAACACACACTTGTATCTTGGAGTCCGAGTGCCGAGAATACAGATACAAGTGTTTTTCTAATGTGTCTAAACTAACTATTATATAAGGCATCATATTTAAATGACGGAAAGTATAAGTAAAATACCATGCACTTAAAATACTAACTCAAGAAAACAATACAAATAATCATAAACATACTCATTTCATCGCTTTGATACACTCACAAAAAGACGGATATTTATGTTTCGAAACTACCTCTCACTATATAAGCCATGGACAAGACCTTCGGTCTCATCATAGGACAACATTAAGAGCCATTCTCTGATGGATCTCTTAAAGGCAGTTTTAGTGACATCTGGCTTCTGACAGACTCTCTTACATATGATGTTGTACACGCACGGAAGTGAATATGCAGGACTACGTTTAGCCATCAGTGAACTGGCTCGAGGAACAGGAATTCTATAAGCACGTTTATTTTTGACAGCATCGTAGTCAGAGTGGGTTTTTACGCTAATATGAGTTTTAAGGGCAGCATTGAAGAGAAAGAGCTGCCTAACACGCAAGACTTTGAACTCAGCGTAAAGTGAGTCAGTGGGGAAGCGAAACGGTTTGCGTAGCATCACTTTAATTAAAGCTCTTTGTGCTCTCTCTACTGTCATAAATATAGTTTGTCCTGCGCTGCCCCACACTGTGATGCAGTACTGTATTATAGATTGACATAACGCAAAGTAAATTTGTTTCAGTAAAGGAATAGGGGTGCAGTCCCGGAGGTTCTTCATGACAAATATCAGTTTGCGCGTGCGTGATGCAACGTTTATTATCTGCTGCTTGTAAGATAGGTTCCCGTCAATGATTACGCCGAGATATCTCATATTGTTGACACGGCTTATGGATGTACACGAGCAGGAGGGAGACGAAGACTTACTGTACGAGCAGTAGTGGATTTTTAGTTCCAGGTGTTGAGATGGAAGAGAAACACAAGTCTTCGTGAAGGCAATAAATTTAGTTTTGATGGGATTCAGGGTAAGCAGATTTCTATCCAGGAGTCTGGCCACAATAGACAATCCATCTTCTGCTAAGCTATATACTCGGTTCCACGTATCCCCATGAAATACGATTGCTGTATCATCCGCGTATGTGACAATTTCTGCGTTAGGCAGTTTACAATTTAATATTTCGTTTATGTAGAGAATAAACAAGGTGGGACCGAGTATACTGCCCTGTGGAACCCCAAAATTGATAGACAGATGATCACTGGAGTAGTTAGCAACTTTAACATATTGCATTCGGTTTGATAAATAACTTTTAAACCACTCCAGTGCCACCCCCCTAACACCGAAGACCTCCAGCTTCTTCAGAAGCAGACCAACCGAGATCGAGTCGAAGGCTTTAGCCAAGTCAAGGAATACGCCAATGCATTTGTCTCCCTGGTCAACGTGAGAGGACACAAGGTTTGTAAGGCGTGAGGCAGCGTCTTCGGTTGATCTGCCTCGTCGGAAACCAAACTGTTTTTCGGAGATAAGATTATGTTTATCCAAGTGCTTGATCAGTCTATTGTTTACCAGCTTCTCTAGCAATTTAGAAACTACACTAAGTAAAGCAATGGGCCGATAATTGTCTGGAACATTTTTGAGGCCACTTTTATGGATAGGGGACACTGCTGCCACCTTCCAATATTCTGGGAAAGTTCCGGATTCTAAACTTAGATTAAAGATGAAAGTTAACGGTATAAGAATAGAGCTTAAAGATTTTTTTATTAATTTGACTGTTATAGAGTCTGGCCCAGGGGCACTGTCACTTTTTAGGCTGGCGATTGCATTTGAAATTTCATAAGGATCGGTGGGAAAGAAGAAGAGCGAGTCATTGCAGAGAGAGGTCAATCTGTGGGAACTGATCAGAGATTCTTCAGTTTCGTTTAACTTTGTAAGAATAGCATCAGCGAGGTTCTTCCCTACCGAAGTAAAATGCTGATTGCAATGATTAAGAGGATTTTCATTTCCTTTAAAGCGAAGCAACTCAGATGATGCATCAGACTGTTTAGAGGTGTAGCATATATTTTTAATCGTTTTCCATAGACGCCTAGGATCGTCTTTGTTCTGTGCTAGGAGTTGACTGTTATGTTGATTTTTAATATTATGCAGTAGCTTGTTACAGAAGTTTCTGTATCTGACATAGATTTTTTTACATAAGGCATCATTTGGGTTTAATTTGGAATCGCGGTGGAGTTTGTCTCGATGACGTATACACCTGATTAGACCTGGGGAGATCCATGGCTTCAGAGGCGCCACCTTTCTACTCAATTTTACTTGTTTAGTATATTTGGTTATAATAGGACCAATAATATCATGAAAGGCCCTGACAGCTAAATTAACACAAAGACAAGAGGTGACCGGTGACCAATCAGTATGGTTTATCTCCAAAACCGCATGATCCAGGTTAAATTTTGATTGAAATCTTAAGTGTTTATTTTGGGGCTGTCGCGTGATACCGGCTACAACAATGGAGTGGTCAGTAACTGAGGATTTACAGATCAAACCGAAGGCCTTTGTATTCATTTTAATAAATATATGGTCTATGCAGGTACGGATTCGGGTTGGGCTGGTGATTGCGGGGAGTAAGCCATGTGATGCCATCAGACATAAATAGGTAGATACCTGTTTGTCTGTGGCGTCACATAAGTTTATATTAATGTCGCCAGCGAGGACGAGTAAGGGATGACATTTGAGAGTATTTAAGACTAAATCAAGGGAATCTAAGAAAGGCGTGATATTACAAATGGAAGGCGTGCGATAAATACCCAGTAAAGCAGCATGATTATCAATCTGAATCACCAGAGAGTCCGCGTCAACAATGGTTGTTTCTAAGGATGCTGATCGATATTGATTTTTGATGTAAACTACTACTCCTCCATTTTTATTTTGTTGTCTGTGTGTCCGAAATACATTATAACCAGGTAGGGGTTGGATTAAGCTACCCTCAGAAAGCCAGCACTCAGTCAACACAATAGCATCAAATTCGGTATTAAAACGTCTCAAAGAAACGATGAAGTCGTCAAAGTTACAGGCGTAACTTCTGATGTTTATGGATATGACCTTAAAGTTATGCTCAGCGGTTTCAGATAAAAATGAGCTGCTAAATTCAATGGACTCATGTGTATGACATTCAATCGAGATTTCGTCATCAATGTCATTAATAGCACTAACTAAAGCCATCATTGAAAGTTAATAGAAATTGAAGGCGAATATTGGACTGAACCTGTCGTGTCAATCGATTGTAGTGCATATCTAAAAGAGAGCTAGCGTGAAACACATGATTTAATGAGTTAAGGTCGTAGTGAACCTTGTTTACATAACAGCAAGATAGATGCAGAAGTATGAGTTGAATTTGAGATAGCGAGAATGTGAGTTTGATACGTATGAATGAGATACATGACAATGGTAGGCAAACTATGTAACTAATTAAAATAACTAAGATATTATCGTGGCAAAGCGAAAGGTAATTAAATTTAGATGTCAGAGGTAAGACGGTAAGATAATCACTTGAGCGGCGGTATTGTGTGAGCGTCCTGTGACGCCAGGTGGCGCTCCAGATCTTCAGATGTCCTGATGGCGATAGCCGGCGTACCTTCCTGTCTACGAACGTGGACAATGCCGTTTCGAATCCAGCAAAATGTAAAGCCGGCTTCCTTTGAGCGCGTACGTGCCGATCGAAAAAGGTGCCTATTTTCTTGTGTGAGGCGCTCATTGAAGTAAATTCTACTACCCGGACCATCCACCCCAAGATCCGTGCTAACCAGATTTCGTCGGATTTTGGCCGCTTTCATATATTCATCGCGCTTTAGGCGTCGAACAAAGCGAACCACTAAAGGCCGCGGGAGTTTTGAGGGCGCGGAGGCATTGTCAACATTTGTATTGCGAGGCCCCACACGGATCGCGTAGTCGAGGTCACCGTCATCCATGGAGACGCCAATTATCTGAGCTGACACCCGCACCAAGTGAATGAGGTTTTCGTTCTTGTTTTCGGGGACTCCCGATATTTCGAGTTCATTTTTTAACGTAGCTTGCGCCCTCGAATTCAGTTGTCCTCGTAGATCTGACACAGCCGATCTTAGGAAGCAAAGTTCAACCTCATGTGCGGCGTCACGTTCCTCTAGCTGGTGGCATTTATTACTGCATTCGTCCAATCTGGAGGTAATATGTTCAGACAGGAATTTCAATTGCGTTTTTAAGTCTCCCATCTCCTCCCGCATCAACTTCATCTCTATGATCATCGTCTCTATTGGATCGGGTTCTGGAGTGACAATAGGTGAACCTGCCGGCGTAAATATCTTGCTACCGCCCGAGCCCGTAACACTCGCAGATGGCACGCGCAGGTCGCTGGGCGCAGTCGCGCGGACCGGCGTATTCGAGTTATCAGACTTCGGCATGTTACTCTTGCATAACGGACAAACCCAAGCTGCCTTCGCCTCTTCTGCAATGTTGCGGAGATCAGTCACGTTAACGCATATGGCGTGAAAGTAACTGGCACATTTTGAGCATTTTATTTGCTGCGCTGTTCTAACAACTTTCGTGCATGCGGAGCAATAATTTGCAATTTTGCTAACAGGTACGGTGGGCATCTTATTAGTTACGCTAACTCACAGCGTAGTAGATAAGTTAACGTAGCTTATAGGTAGCAATTGACTCGTAGCGCAAGAACCGGTTTGCCCGACGAGCACTCGACCGCCGCGCGACAGAGATGGAGTAATTTAAAAACAGAGCCCGTCTCGTTTTTCGAGGTGTGGAAGAGCTTACCTCGGCGCGCGGCGTAGCGGCACCGGTTCGCTTGGAACTTTGTAGCAGTAACTATTATAATTACGTAGCACACAACAGTGAGGCTAGGGTGCTTGACTTAGGGAGTATAATGATGTGCAGTTCGGGGCAGAAATTAAAAGACGCAGCGACACACGTCCACTCGGTAAGCAAGTCAATTCCGCACTCCAAAGATCCAAGATATATGAACTTACTTTTAAAATAATATTTTGAGTACTCCTGTACCCCTCTGTCAAGCATTACATTAATGAAATCATAAAAATAATTAAAATACACAGCGCCATCTAGCCCCAAACTAAAAAATGCTTGTACAATGGAAACCACATGGCTGATATAATACCTTTACACTATATTTTTTTTGTAAATACGTAATATAATGCATGCCTACTACATGCGACACAAACAGACATGATTGTATGTTCTTCATATAACTTTTTGTTCTGGGTGGGGATCGAACCCACGCCCTACAGCTCTGAAGGCAGACATGCTACCAACTGAGCTATAAGGCAGTCGATGTAGCTGCGGACATACTGTGTTTATCAAACTATAGTACATAATATAATATTATTATGTCTTTGATACTATTTTATCCTGACGTATAAATAAAAATATATTGAACAAATATATCATAATACTGCATTCTGGGTATGTCCTAAAACTACATCCAGAACCACCGGAGGACGGGCAGCAGCGTTCCCTTAGTTAACGGTGGTAACACTGCGATTCCCAAGCCGCCTGCCAAGCGTGGGGATTATGGCAACCCCTCCCTATTGGAGAGCAACCCCTCCCTAAAGGGGAGGCCTTCGTCCAGCAGTGGACGTCTTTTGGCTGATGAGTGACTGCATCCAGTCCAGAACCAACGGAGGAGGGGCAGCAGCGTACTCTCGGTTAACGGTGGTGAGCATTCTACGATCCCCAAGTCAAGCGTGGAGATTATGGAAAGCCCTCCCTAATAAAGGAGAGACCTTCGTCCAGCTACCACGTCGAATCACCACTCGTTTCGGAAGGGAAGTGATACCTCCTGATCGGCGGACCTGCCCTGAGGAGTTGCGCCACGAGCCAGGCCGCTGATGTCGCAATACTCGATGGAAAGTCTAAGCTGTGAAGTGGTAGTGTTATCAGCGCCAGATAGGTATAGTTAGTTGAGCTGAGTAGTCATTGTAAAATATAAAAAGTAAATAAAAATACATTAAAAAAAACAATAAAAATGTCATTCTTTGAGTCATTGTAAAATGTTATAAGTACTTACTTATTCAATTAAGCATAAGTTAAAGACTAAAGTAAATTAAATAAGTACATAATTATCGTTTTTTTAATTAGATCTTTGCATTACCTATAATACCTATTAGATGTGTTTATAGAATAAGAAATGAATAATATGTGATATTAGTATATTACTAACATCAAATGCATGTAACCTGGACCTGGGTAATCTGGGTATAACATGGCCTTAAACTGCAACCAGACCCACCGGAGGACGGGCAGCAGCGTCCTCTTGGTTAACGGTGGTGACCATTCTGCGATCCCCAAGCCGCCTGCCAAGCGTGGGGATTATGGCAACACCCCTCTATTAAGGGGGAGGCCTTCGTCCAGCAGTGGACGTTTTATGGCTGGCGACGAAACTTATCAAAACTTAATTGATTAAATAATATAATATTTTCTTCAAAAATAAATATAATTTAAAAAAATATGTTGATGAAGGTAAATAAATAATTATGGAATCCGGAACGAGGAGGATATTCGCCAAAGAACCAAAGTCACCGACATAGCTCGCAAGTATGCAAGTTGAAGTGGCGCAGGGCAGGCCACATCGCTCGAAGAACTGACAACCGATGGGGAAGAAAGGTTCTTGAGTGGCGACCGCGAACCGGAAGACGCAGCGTAGGAAGGCCTCCCACTAGATGGGCCGACGACATTTTAAAAGTCGCGGGCAACCATTGGATGCAAATGGCAGGTTGTCGTACAGTGTGGCGGTTTAAGGGGGAGGCCTTCGTTCAGCAGTGGACGTCTCCGGGTTGATGATGATGATGATATTGGAAAATATTGGTTCTATAATCAAATTAATGTAAAGGATATGATTGTATGAATTTAAATGTTATTCGGGTAAGTATGTAATGTACCTACCTAAGTATAATCAATTGCGTATAAAAATGAGGTATAATGCAGCAATAATAGACTAATTGTATTTGAATGGATTAGAATAGTACATTATGATACGAGTGTGCTATGTTGGTCATTACACCAGAGGCGGTATTATGCGCGCGAGCCGCAGGCGAGCGCGATAAGAAAGCCGAGAGCGTAATCACTAATAGCACAAGAGTTCCATACGACTGTTTTCGTCACACTTGCGAGGAAAAAACATTTTTTTTTTATAATAATCAACCACACAGCGAAAACGTCAACAAACATTTGCGGAAAATGGCGCCCAAATCAGTAATGCGCGCGCAGGTTGCCATTTACTTCAGCGGCATAAGAACTCTTTGTTGGTATTACAAAAAAACTGTAAGTATTACCCGGCTATATTAAGAGTGCTTCGTACACGTACGTCTAATTGCAGTCACGTACAAACTTGACTTTACCGGGTTATACCTATTATAGTACAAGTGCCGTAATGTAAAGTAAAAAGCACGCGTGTATAATAGCTTGGATTTTGAGCCTAAAAGCGATGTAATAAGATCTACTTTACGAGCAAGTGTGATGAAAAGTTTAATATTATACTATAAGCTTTCGTTATTAATTATTGTTTTTGTAAGGGTATTGTAGGTAGTTGTAAATAATACTTAACTGTAGTAGGTATGTGGGTATGTAATAAATCAGCAATTCAAAATTCAAAAATTTCAAAATTATTTATTTCAGACAACAAGGGTCCAGGTTGTTAGTAAAAGAAACTTAGTTAGATACTAAGTTTCTTATATATATATTAGTAAAAATTTAGTTATAGTGTTATCTAGTTCTTAAAATCTACTAATAATACACCATATATTTGCGAGGCTAGTAATGGCTACGACACTAAAATTAATTTCTCTGTGGCGATCGAGTTTAATGAAACGAGGCCTTGCTGGCTGATGATGATGTTGATATAAATGTATAAGTAGTTTCACGTAGCCACAGAGAAATTAATTTTATTAAATGTTTTACAAGCACGTCAGCTAGTAGGTAGGTACCTAGCAATAAGCACGTGGCTATATGGCCGTGAGACATATACCTACCAGATTAATAAAAGTTTAGTGAATTTTTGTTTAGTGAATCGAGATTATTTTAGGTAAGGCTGTAGATGTTTTGTAGACAGTAAACAGCGGGGGGGATATCATGTAACTTTTCGGGATCGCGATTCGGATACGAGTTGTTAAAAATAGACACTTGTCACTGTCACTGCCAAAACTCATTTGAACCTGCAGGGCAGGGTGAAACGCCAAAAGACCGACGGATTTGCTTAACTAAATGAGGCGTTTTCTTAAATAAAAAAGGGGTAGTTCCAAAAATTATAATAGATGGCGTGAAGTCGTTTGAAATTTGTTCTATCAAACTTGTCAATTTGACATTGATTGTAAAACAGTTAATTTCGTTTAAAAACAAAAAAAACTTTTTACTCATTGCAGTTTGCAGTTTGTTTCATAGAGAAATTAAACACTACGTTTTAGTTTTTTTCGAGCGTGGAATATTATTGTTATTGTTTTTTGCGCTTTCCAACGCCTCAGCTTTGTTTTCTGGACCCATCGAACGTGACCCCTGCATATCTACCTTCGATTTGCTTACGTTTTAGGAGCGTTCACTTTAAGTTTTACCCAAGATCATGCCTCAGGGTGATAAGGCCGTAGTCCAGCAAACTGGATAAGGCTAAGTGCGGATATTTAGATTAAAAACGCCACTGAGTTTCTTCTCCAGACATAAGGCCGATTTCCTCACTATATTTCCCTTCACCGAAAGCCAGTGGTCATCCAGTGGTATTTGAATTCGTACATAAATTCCAAAGAACCCATTGGTACGAGTCGTCGGGATGTGAACCGGCCAACTCACGAAAGCAAAGCGGCCCGTCTCCTACTGAGCTACCACTTTACCGATATTGTTAATTCTATCCAAGGTAAAAAAAACATTTATTAGATTTTTTCTTTACCTTGGACGCAATACTGTTTACTAACACATCTCAAAACTGCTTTGGGTGAAATGATTAGAACCTACAAAGTTTATTCCAAACCGAAAAATTTAAAACAACCAACAAAACATTGTGTTGATTTGATCTCCTGATTGTTTATTGTTATAAAATTGTTCATGGCCATAGATCAATTAACAATCCATTATGGATCGATGGATCAAGGATGAATCATGGTTGTTCAGGGGAAAACATATTTCTTCATCAACCCTTCTTAATCTAGTTAAATGAGTCTTAGTCACAGTCCAAGATACACACAGTCACGGTCAAGTCTAATCATAGGGTATGATTAGACTTGACCGTAAATACATGGCAACTTTACTACAAGCTTTTTCGGAATTGTGAGATCTGACTCGATGGGATTTCATTCTTCCCATCGACTCCCTGTTACTGATGAATCTTTTTTTTCGACAGGTTTTCCCAACAAGTCTCGATGGGAAGAAAAATCCCAACGAGTCAAACTGTGACTGGTTTTGGTATAACTCGTTACGAACCCACCACCATACGTAATCGGTTTGACCGTGTTTCGGCCGAAGAACTTGTATCCATGGCCAGGAATAACTAAAAAAGATTAAACGGGGTTTGACAGAACAGATTCTGTGCTTCTTACGCCATCTAGTAAAACATCAGGAATTATTCTTTTTGTAAAACAAACGCCTCATTAAGGAAATCAATGCATTCGTTCGATAACGATAGCGAGAGAAATCCCTCCGTGATATTTCTCTGAAACAGCGGGTTTCAGAGGAATATTATAAATCCTGTAACTGTTCGGGATCGCGATTAGTCATAAATGTCACTTGTCACTGTCACAGCTTCACGGTATCACGGAGGGATTTCTCTCGCTATCGTTATCGAACGAATGCGTTTATTTCCTTAATTATGTTAAGCAAATCCGTCGGTCTTTTGGCGTTTCATCCTGCCCTGCAGGGTCAAATGAGTTTTGGCAGTGACAGTGACAAGTGTCTATTTTTGACAACTCGTATCCGAATCGCGATCCCGAAAAGTTACATGATAGCTTGCAAATTATGATTACCCCAAAAAGTAGCTAGAAGTAGCCAAAGTTAACCTAAGATGTTTTTACCCTTTATTTCAACTCACTGAAGTTAACAACTAAATATTGCTAGTAAAAAATCTTTCCCTACGTCAAATGTAATTTGTCGTAGGTGTTAAATGTGTAAAACGAATACGAGTGAGCCGCATGCTATTAACTCTGTATTCTTACTATAGTCCTTAACTACTATGTCAAAATGCCGCCTCTGCACCATCATACATTGGCAAACTGGACTGCCATAGGTGAAAAAGAAAACTCAAAATCAGACACAGTCATGCAGCCATAAAGGCTTAGGACATTTCCCATACGCAGGTGGCCAAGTGGTACAAATTTCCCATACTTTCTTGTATGAACTAGGCCAAAATTTCACATGCCTTTAGGTTTTCTATGACATAAAAACGTTTAAATGTTCAAATAAAGTCGCTATGTTGAAAAGTAGCTATATATTTTAGCTATAACTTTTTGTAAAAGTAGCTGACGGGGGTGCAAAAATAGCTATATGTAGCTATAAAGTAGCTGTCTTGACAACGCCGCTCAAACTTAGCCACTGCTTAAAGGAGATATTCCTATTCTTGGCTAGTTGCTTTACAAGTTTAGAGGTGATACAGAAAAATATGACGAATTACGGAAAAATAATTAAATAATTCTCATCAATTCAGAAAAAATATATACAATTATAATAATATAGTAACCCCAACAGGTCGCCATTTTTTGCTCTCGGCTCTTAAAAATACTGTGGCTCGACACGTCATTGGACGAATTTATCCAATCGCCATTCTATTTTAATTTTTTTTCATGGCCATGGATACAAGTCCTTCAGCCGGTCACGCCTTCCTCAAACATTATACTACATATTTTCAATAGTGGCATTCTTTTAATTTTTTTATTGCTTTGCTTTTTAATGCCTGAGGAATAATTTAACTACCTAAATCAGGTTTTCCCTTGATATGTTAAATATTGACACATCGCATATTATAATTTACTTTCGACTTTACTAGGGCAAGATTGGACTTGACCGTGACTTACTGTGTGTGACTTTGACTGTGACTAGGACTCATTTGACTGGAGAAAGGAAGATCGATGAAGAAATATGTATGCGGCTGGAGGACTTGTATCCATGGCCAGGAATAACTAAAAACCAAAGCCGGCGCTCACGTCTCGTTGTCAAATAAGGCGTGCGTGCATCAATAGTATTATTTTAAATTCTCTTTGGTGGGTGCTGTGACGGACAAAAGCGACGCAATACATTTACGGCCTTACCTAAAATAATCTCGTGTCTCTTAGTCACTGCTTAAACTTCTCTGTCCTTTTCTAGCACGTGCAACTTCACATCAGAGAGAAGATGGCAGAGCATCTTAAGCAGTGACTAACGGTTGAAAAGTTTTTTTAGGTAAGGCCGTGAGCATTTAACTATGCAATATAATTCAACGAAAAAAATGTTTTGCTTTTTATTCAGCTATGTTTATGAAAAACACTCTACTGCTTCATAATAAGATATAAAGTTTACTTGAAACGTAGACGGAGAAAGTTTTCTCTGTCTACGACTTGAAAGCAAGCCATGCGTGTTTACCTTGTCTCTGGTAAAAAGTGCCAAAAAATTATGGACGCCGGTTTAACTTCAGTAGCATCTCCAGTGATATAATGTTCGAAGGTACAGAAAGTAAGCTAGTTTACAAAATGTATGATAGCAACACTGGTTGGCTGAGCAGCCGGCGCCGCGTGCAGCGGCTACTTCAATCTTTAATCAATCCAATTTGGGAGTATTGGCGGGAACTTGGAAAAATCATGTCGCTGCATTCTATTATTGTCTTCAACTTGTGTTTATTCGCGAATTATTGATTACAAATGGTGGTGTTTTATTCATTGAGTGTTGAATTACATGCACGAGTGTGGGCAAGTGATATAATGTGGTGGAGTCTTTTCGTGTTGTTTTCAAAACTCCGTAGAAGCTCTTAATACAGTCGTCACCACTTTACTAGGGCATGATTTGGACTCGACTATGACTAATTTTGTGTGACTGACTGTTATTTCATGACATATTTGACTTGATTTAGTAAACAATCTTGCAAATTCATAAACTTGACACTGGCAGAATGCACAACGTGCGATGCCAATAACTAAGAAAAAAAACAATCCAAGGTTACTCAGCCAGCCAGCAGTCAAGTCAAGTCAAAAATTTCATCAAAAACCTCAATCAGATAGAGGATAGAGGTTTCAAAAAATTTCAAAATTAAAATGTTTGTGAAAAAATAACATAAAGTGAAAAAAGGGCTGTGCTCTTTTCTCAATTCTTCGGTGCAAAAAATACCACAGGTATAATCTTGTACTTCTACATGGCGACCTTGGCAATAGATTAATAATTTTTGTTCCAACAAAAATTGGCGGCTCAATATTTTGGTCAATTGATTGGTATTCTTTTTGGCTGCTTTCTACCACGTTTCTAATCTAATTTCAAACCGCCTCTTTATTTCTATTTACGGGAAATTATTGTGATGGCATGGCGCTCAGGACAATATTTTCTGTAAGACGTAACTGACTGAAACCTATTGCTGCAAAACGAAGATTATTTTTACAAAATCCTGTATTAACTATCAGCGGTTAGTGATTGTATACATAAGGGCTAACAAGTAGGTTCACCCACGCACACTCCCAAAAAGTTAAAGCGGTCTAGGGCGCATCCCGACGCGCACGTCTGAAAATCAATAGGCATCAAATGCAATCGTGATCCGGGGTGCAATACAACCTGTGGCTAGGACCTCCTAGCATACAAAATTTACATGGATAACTGGTCGGCTTGCAAAATTATGGTGAAAGTGTTCTCTATATCCATATGGTTGGGTAAGTGCTTTTGTAATAGGAACAATGTTAAAATTCGAACTGTGATAAAATATTGGGTCTATGATGTACCTACAGGATTAAGTAGAGTGCAACCTACTGACCTATTTGATAAATTTGAGGCAGATAGAGCATTTTCTCTCAGACATTCGCTGTCTTTTTACATAGGTTGTTAAACTCAAGGTAGGTAGGTACTTACAGTAGGTAATTTAATCCATATTCTTGGTAAGTAATAATAATAATGGAAGCTGGTTAGAATTTTTACTTATTATACCAAAATGTGGATTACGGTGGTGAAATTCCAACAATTTTTTTTTATAAGTTCACTGGGTCTGTAAATAGTACATTTAGCAGTTGGGTTCATCACTACCCATCCTTTAGAAGCACCTAGGTACATCTCAATACAACTCACTTCTACCCAGCGACAGTGATAATGGAATGGACGGACCCAGCGCTTGCAAATCGTTCAAAATTAACAAGTCAACACTATCAAGCATACCTAGCTTAAAGTATGCATATTACATTTGCCAGAAAATAGAGATAGCAAATCTAATTACACACAAACACACAAAAAGAGAACACATGTATATGTATTAGAAGTTTGTATCGTCGTATTGTACGGCTCTCATGTCGCAAAGACAGAGTATGACCGACGCGAGAGAGCCGGCGCTCAACATATAGTCTTCAAAATCCATGTGCTTATTTCCCATCCATTCATTTTATCATTGTCGCTGGTTCTAGCAGTAAAAAATTATGTTTTGTGGGCCACGATTATTCATAGGTTATTCGTATTACAGGTATAATGGCGACGTCAACGCTAACTCTGGACATGCCGACGGCAATGAAGGTGATTGCAAACTGCCTCAGCAGTCTCACCATTTTCTCATGCCTCTTCTTGAAGGTACCACAAATCCTCAACATCAGGGAGAAGAAATCTGCTGAAGGAATATACATTCAAGCTATGGCTATGGAAATTGTTGGGTAATGCTCACTTGTGATATCACCTTTCACCAATATTTTCTCATTAGCATAATCGCTAGTATCCTAAAACTGCATCCAGAAACACCGGAGGCCGGGCAGCAGCAACCTCTCAGTTGACGGTGGTGAGCATTCTGCAATCCCCAAGCCACCTGCCAAGCGTGGGGATTATGGGTACCCCTCCCTATTAAGGGGAAGGCATTTGTCCAGCAGTGGACTCCTTCTGGCTGATGTCTGTGTGTGTGTGTGTGTGTCCTTTAATTATAGGTATAGTTATTAATGAAATTTTGCTTCATTTTAGCCATAAAATAAATTCATAATGTTGCTACAATAGCTTATTTGGATCAAATTCTAACGGTTAAAATCTCAACGGTTACTGTAAGCTGCTGGTGAAAAAAAATCTATTGTTTCTTAATAAAATGCCTAGAATAAAATAAGATGTCATTATCAGGGTGATTCCACTGTAACTCACATTACGTATTTATTCCTCATCCAAACTAAGAAGGCTTGGCATACCTTATTATCTTTATAAATATTATTATTGTTCATTGACATTAGTTGTAACAAAGACAAACAGTATGAATATTGTTTTATTTTGAATTTTGTACGAGCCATTTTTTTTTAGTTTCGATTAAAACAATCGGTAACTCACGTTACATTTGTAGACATGAGCTTTTAGGTAAGTATGTGTTCATTCAAAAGTCTGTTCCATTTATAGTAAAAAACATATTTAGAAGTCAAATTGGTTTTTATTAAATGTGTTACATAAGGGTCATACACAATTTTCGTGCATTTAGCAACATATATTTTTTGGCGAAATAAATATGGGTCACTCATGTTACACAGATTTTGGTAACTCATATTACATAAACTTTCGAGTCTTCAATTTAGATCTTTTCTTGACTTAAAGTAAAGTTTAATTAATAACATAGTATTTAAACTTCAAGCTAACATTTTTCCTTTAATAAAAAAAGCGGCATATCATCATCTGAGCTGTAATTCTCACCAGATACAAACACAGATTGAAAAAAAAAACTTCTGAAATAGTTTAGTCTGTTGTTAGGTTTTTTTTTCTTTTCTGGCAGTCTAGCAAACATTAATTTTGCCTTCTCTCTACTTTTTTTCTATTGTTGCTTATGGATAGCCTTATTTCTTCGCATTAGTCAAGTCTTTTTAGTTTTTCTCCTCAATGCTTCATCTTTTTAATTCCCGTCCAAGGAACGATCAGATTGGAAATCATCACATAATACTATATTATGAATTCACTCGAATTGAAGTAAATTTAGACCTTGGTAGGAGTTGCCAGTAACTCACATTACAATGTTTGTGACGTATTTTAAAATAAATCCTTATAAATAATACAAAATTGAATTCAGGTTTCTATTATTCTTCATACAAAGAAAGTAAATAAAAAAAAGAAATCTTCTATGGTGAACATCTTACGTTTAAACGTAAAATAATTGCCTTTTGGTCACTCGTGTTTCCTAATTTAGCAACACTTTACATTCTTAGTAAAATTCAACAATTTCACTGTAATATTTACCAATTATTTTACGGGTAGTACAAAATGGTTTACCACACAATATTGCTCAGTTACTTGTACAACAACAGGTCTAGACCCTTGAACATTAAATAAATCCCCTTTAAATACAAAATAAAATCTTGTTTTATATCTGTCGGCAAAGTTGAGAAACACATGTTTTTATTCCATTATGTTTCATAAAACGGTAATTTTTGTTTTAAAATTGAGTGTTGCCTGTAACTATAGATATCCAGCTACCATTAGCTTGTTAATTCGTCCCGAATATCCACATTTTATTTTGAGTCTGTCATGTCGCATTTCAGTGGAATCACCCATCAGCAGAAGACATCCACTGCTAGATGAAGGCCTCATCATTAAAGGATTGCCATAATCCCCACGCTTGACAGGCGTCTGGGGGTTGCAGAATGCTCATCACCGTCTACTGAGGGATCTATCTATCTATCTATCTATCTTTGGTTATGGCCTCTGCGGTATGGCCGCAATTTCGCCAATGTCGCGTGTATAGCTGAGAAGACAAACGCTGATAGGATTGGCCAGTGGTCAAGATGTAAACTGTCAATTAACAGATGCTCAGTTATCTATTGTAAATTTAGACTCTGAGCTTATTTTCCACCATGTACCTGAAGCAAACACAAGGGACATTTACAAAACAACACAAATATTAGTTCACATTATACATAATATTACTATAATGTTAAGAATATATATTATATTTATCACAGTCTAATATTGTTAACTACAATAAATTTAAAAAGGACATGCACAAATGGGGAAAATACGAGGGGAAGGAGATTGGAAAAGTTAAAAGGACGGGGAAGATCATTTGGAATCATATCATAGAGGGAGCAGCAAAGCCTTGGACACTCAAAGAAAATATGATCAGTGGTACCTATGTCTATACCACATTCACACAGAGAGTGGTCGCGTATTTTAATTTTGGCTAAAAACACCGGAGTGCAAGCATGACCTAACCGAAGCCGACATATTGTAGATGTAACCTGTTTGTAAATTTTTTTGAATTTCGAAAACCAGGGCTTGTTTCTACTGAGGGATACTGCTGCCCGTCCTCCGGTGGTTCTGGATGCAGTTTTAGGACCTAAGTCCAAAGAGCTGTACTAACACGAAATCTTATCTTTTCCCTATTCAGGTTCACAATTATGACTCTATACAACTATGTGAGCAGCTACAGCGTGATGACTTATCTCGAGTATCCAATAATCTTGTTGCAAGTGTATGTGATGCTATACTATGTGCTAAAGTATAAATGCATGATGGATATGACCATCGTACCGCTGCTCACGGCCACTTACTTCGCGTCTATTGCCGGTGTGCTGCTTGATATTCTACCGAAGAGTGCTGTTTCCTACTTGGTGGTGAGTTCTTTTAGTGTAAACTCCATGTCATTTGAAGATAATCGGCTAGTATCTATAGAGAAACTCTTGGTAGCACATTCCCTTGAATAGAGGTTCGCAAGTGACACATTCAAATTTTAAGAATACAAAAAAAAAGTTTCCTGTATATTTATAGGCGCATCAGCATAATGCTGCTCGCCTATCGCCTATCGTTAAATAAACAAAAATACATTTCTTTGGGTGCAAGCTTTGATCAATGAAACAGAGGATTTTGCAACAGCTGCTGGTTTGCGGCATACCTGACACTCTCCCCTGCACCAGTTTCCATACAATAGGCTAGATGACTGATGTTTAAATCGTTGAAACCAATAGCTTTGATGAAGAATTTAAGTAAATATAGTATGTTTATTGAAAAAATAATTTAAATCGGTTATTAATATCCTGATATATAAGCGTTAAAAGTTTTTGGTAGAGCCAACTCTGTTCCTTTCCCACAAAACAAAAAATGACGTCACGCCTTACTTGTCAGAATAGAATTTATATGGCGTACAAAGTGACGAAGAACAAGAAAACACTGAGACTGAGAAGTGACGTCACGATTTGCTGTTTCGCCTCTCTGTCTAGCATGATATCAAAATGCTTATAAGTTGCTTATTTTTGATCAGATTTTCATTTTCTTTTCATGAATCAGCTATATTTATGGGCCACATTTTAATAGGACAATAAAAAAAACCCAGTCATCTAGCCTATTCGGCGACGCGACGTTCGGCTGTCGTTCAAGTCGTGTCAACCAGTCACTTTTAGCATTTATAGCCTTACCTTCTTGCTTACAGTTGCTAATTGTTTGGTTAGTTACGAATTTCAATTACGAAGTGTGATATCCTCTGTTTATTAAATCTATGGGTTCATTCAACGAAAATAGTACAATGAATTTTAAAAATTATGTGGTGTGTGGCTATCGATGGGCTACCCAGGGATACTTTTAGAACTTTTAATGGCCTTTAACAATTACTGGGTACATAATTTAAAAACTCTTTATCAAAGAATACCATAGATTTACTTTTTTTTATTTTTATGAAAATGATGATTTATATATTTTTTTGTCAATGTATTGTTTTTTTTAGCCCCTTTGCACCCCATTGAGTGGATTCGCGAAGGTGACCTACATCTATGGCATCGTGAAGACTGGGAACGCCGACAATGTGTCTTTGACTACTTGGATTATTTCCATGCTTAGTAATCTGGGTAAGGAGTGACTTATCAGTAAAAATATCCACATACTAGAGATGTATGAACTACAGCTCTAGCTTAAAATAGTTTAATCGGAAGACCGCTATAGTCGAATGCATAATTAAACGGATTAAACTGACTTTTCGAGTATTGCTACTGGCAAAATTTAAATAGTGCTAGATAAAAAGATTAAGTTTGTTAACTTATGTTAAGAAGCTTAATATTTTTACTAACTTGATTATGTATTTATGCTAAAACAAACTTAACAGTTTCACACCAGAGAACTACTTTGATATTTTCATAGTCATGTAGTCAACATTGTAAAATATATGATACTACATCGTTCCTGACTTTGGTATGACTTCAATCATTTCAAAGTAATAATTTATGAAAATTATGTTAGATTTCCCTGTAGCATTTTACTGCACTCACACTGGCAGCCTTTAAATTTTTAACGACACTGTTATTTGATCATTCTTTTAGAACGATAAGAACTGAACTACACTCGCGTCCAGCTAAGTCGACTCACCCGACAAAATTTTTTTTTTTCAAAAAGGGTAATTAATGTACATAAATGTCATATATTTTTTGAAAACAATGGCATCGTTTTAAAGCTTAAATATTACTTTTTCAAATAATATATAATTTTATATACATTGCTTCAATATTTTTTTTACCCTTTTTGAAATAAATAAATTTTGTCGGGGTGAGTCGATTTAGCTGCACGCGAGTGTATATCCATCGCTACGGTTTTTTAGCAGACAACATTATTTTGAAAAATTTAATTTCAATCTGACAGTTTAGTTCGTGTAATTTTGAATTCGAGTATAGATCCGGAATCTTGAGGTCTTTTAAATCCCGGGCCCGTACCAATGACTTTATGTACGGGCTTTCTTTCTTTGTTTGGCTTTTCGATAAAGGATAACATCGCGAGGAAACCTGCAACCTTGCCTTGCAACCTTCGAGGCCTAAGTCACCTAACATGTCCAGGCTGATTATTCGTATACTATGCTTTAGCTCACATTGATGTAAAATATTTGTCGCAATTTTTCAATGTCTCTTTTTTTTTAAAGTTTTTTTTACGGTCTTGAATGACAAGACGAGCTAGACTTTCACCTGGTGGTAAGCGTCACGCCTGCCCATAAAAGTAGCAGTGCCAGAATCGTGAACTTGCTAATAAAACCCTGAGCCGCACTGCACTGCGCTCGTCACCCTGAGATGTTAGATGTGAAATCTCTTCATACCCAGTAATTTCTCTGGTAACATTGCCCTTCAAACCGAAACAGTAATACTTGCGCACTACTGCTTGGCGGTTGAATAACTGGCAAAGGTGTGGTACTTGTCCAGGTGTACTCTGCAAATAGAGCCCTACCACTACAAAAACGAATATTTAACATACATGTACCAAAAAGTAAATTCAGTTAATGTTTATCCTAGAAGTACAATAGGAATGAATACAGAACCTTAGCTTAAATGGTCGCGTTTAGCAATTCTGCATATGATCCTATGATGATTCATTTCGCAAATCGTAAAACGGTCACTTAAGCGCCAATTCATACTATGATTTTGCAAATGATTCTATTACGGAATCCATTAGTTTGACAGTTTTCTATAGAAAGTCGTTAATGGTCGATGAAAGATGCATTGCATAAAGTCAACTTGCAGATTTGTTAGAAGTTACTCGAGACCAACTTTTTACAATTAATTCTGCTAAGGATTTATTAGATGAACTGCTTTTAGGGGAATTGCTTAATGCGGCCCTTTTAGACCCCCCAGATCTGACGTGTCCTTCTTCTATACTTACAGTCATATGCATAAAACGCTAAAACGTATTTCACACCTATTTTAGTTAAAAAGTGCCTTTGTCTTCTTTTTTCAAACTCAAGTCGTAATTCGCTTGTAATTCGAAAGAAATTGACAAAACACTTTTTAACTAAAATCGGTTTAAAATAGGTTTTAGTGTTTTATGCAAAAGATGGTAAGATTTATCACTGTTTTCCTTCATTTCCAGCTTAATTTTCAATTGGTGTTTTTATATTTATTTCTACCTATCGCAAATTTAATGTGAATTTTGTGACAGCCCGCGTGTTCACCGTGTACGTGGACTCGGCCGACAAGAAGCTGATGGCGAACTTCTTCATCTCGACGCTGCTGAGCTCGGGAGTGCTAGTCACCGCGCTGTACTACCAGTACGCGACGTCTGCCACCCCGCAAGGGCAGCGCAGGAAGGCGGCGCGGCGCCGCAGCCACGCCGACTAGAACGACAACCGAATTGCATTCCAGTATTACTCAGACCGCCTCGAATACATACCGTTCGACTCGGAAGAACCCCAAAACGAAGCCGTTATAGAAGAGGAACTGTCACCGAAACGCTTGGATACGAAGAAGTACCCCGCGCGCCGCAACCGAAGCAAGAAGGACGACGCCAAAAAGAAGACCGTAGTGATGAGCCGTCGTGAACGCATACAAATGCAAGCAGCAGCTGTCGCGTCTACCGAAGGTAAGAAGCGGCGTAAGCGCAACAAAAAATCTAAAAACGGTACCGAAAACCAAGATGATAACGACAGTTTACCCGTTGGAGAATAAAATTTACGTGGTTAAAATTATGTACATGATAAGTCCAAAAATGTTTTTTTTTCTGTTTTTTTGTCACCCGTACTCTAATTTTATCGCTTTCGTTTGACTTAAACCAAGTAAGTCTACTATGGCTAGAAATGTGCGCAAATTTTTGATGTGCTAATGTTAAAAAAAAATACAAAAAAACTTATGATACATTTGATTTTTGGACTGATATTGTAAATACCAGATACCACAGAATTGTTACGAACATAGGCTAGGTCCCATTTTGTGCTTCAAATAAACGTAAGCTTTGAATGAAGCCCTATAAATTGAATGCCATGAGTAAAAAACAATTAAGCTTCCTTATCTATACTTAGATAAGTACTACTATACCACTTACTACTAATATAAGAGGTAACATTTGTGACTTTGTAAGTTTGTTTGTTGGGGGTAATCTCCGAAACTACTGAACAGATCCTAAAAATTATTCACTACTACAAAGTATATTATCCATGAGTATATCATATATCATTCATTTAAATATAAGTTCACAACACGAAATAACAGTCTTAGCAAATCAAAATGGAGAAAAATTTGCTTAATGGCTGCTTTAGCGGCTTAAGGTGGCTAAACGGTTACAATGTTATTGTAATGTTCGAAAAAAAGTTAGACCTAAAGAAGGCCTACAAAAAAAACCGCGACACCAAGTATTTATCTTTTGTATTATAGCCACAATAACTGTTTTTATGGTAAAATGTACAAAATAAAAAAGTAACGTTTGTTTAGATGTAATTGTGTAAATATGTTATGAATCAATATAAACTATTTCATTACCACAAATATTTTTTGCAGATACATTTTGCTCTGGAGTACGTTATTTGAATGTACTTATAGTTTTTTTTGTTGTTGTTCACAACTATTGATTTTTCTAAAGGGCAATTAACTTCTCAACATGCCTGAAATAAAGTCACAGCTTTTTAGACTCCTAGGGTGAACGAAATTGGATGAATCATGAAATGGACATAGCTCTTATTTATTTCACAAAAATATCATGCCAAAGGGCTTAACCAAATTTATAAAACATGAGCATTGATTGAAGCGGTATAAATTTAATGCCATGAGTAAACAATTTATTGGGCTTCCTCATAAATTATCTAAAATGTTACGGTTATGTATTATTTTGAACGAATCGAAGGCGATTTTGAAAGCGTTTGGCTTAATGCAGAGCCTTGGTCTGTTTTAAGGCGCGATCGGGTCGTCAATGTATAAAACATAAGCATTGAATGAAGGTCTATAAAAAGGCCATGAGTAAATAAAAATTTTGGGCTTCCTCAAATGTATTTTAAATGTTTGAAGCATGGAAGCGCGGTATGTATTGAACGAGTTGAAGACAATTTTGTTAGTGACTAACCCAACGCTTTGGTTTGTTTTAAGGCGCGGTCAGATCGTACATTGTACAAACGTGACAGACAGGCCGTTCCTTAGTCTTTCACTTGCTAATGTTGTATCCGTGAAGTAAGGATGGTTCGTACGGTCTGCAAAATATAGTAATTGTAGTCTTCAAAGGTATTTTGAAGTATTTATAACTGAGTAAAACTGGAATGCAATGCCACACGAGTGGCTTTTGTAAGGGTTATAAACCCTTTATAGAATAGTGTTTACAGTTATTGTATATTTAACCTCGGGTCGGTATTTATTGGGTTGAGCATGGAACGACTGGAAGAGGCATATTACGAGTACAAGACGGGCATTTCAAAGCCATGGGACGGATATCATTCTGCATGTAGTCTTGTCACTAAGGGCGGATCCAGCATTTAAGTCATGGCCACTATAGTCGAGTCAAGGTCAGGTTAGGACAGGCTCCAATTCGATTACAACTAGAAAAAATATCAATATTATAGTCGAACTACACCCGGTGGGGGTCATGGGGGGTCATGACCCCCATGGCCCCCATGACCCCCCCTCGGATTCGCCCTTGCTTGTCACAGAGTATGTTTTCGGGTAACGCAAGATATTTTTAATAACTATAATATGTAGTTTATAATACGTGTCTAAAGTAGTAATATATCGCACAATCTATAGATGGCACAGTAGTAGAATCAATGAGGTATTAGTCAGAAAATATTGTGAAAACTGAATACCTTTTCAGTGGTTAGATAAGCTTTTAGTCAGAATTTCGTTCGATATTTAGTAATAGGCAATTCTTGTATTAAAATCAGAGTTATCCAGTGAAGTCTCGATGTTCTAGTCAATATTATGAAATAGCTCGAATCAAATATATTTCACATCCATTCGAATGTTATTATGAGTATGTATATATTAATTGCACGTATGTGTTACGGCCGCTCTGGAATAAGATTTCCATTTTATTTATATTAGGTTAATTAAGTTATTTCGGCTCAACTTGTTGCGAAACATTTACATTAACATTTTTTTTTGTTTTGTTAGCAGTCTCTTCATACGGTTGTCGCTACTGTCGCAAGCGAGGTGAACCTACACTATATAGTAAATTGAAAACAGTGTCAGTGAAACTGATCGCGTGCCGTAAAGCTTACGAAAAAAAGAGTATACAAATAGAAAAAAGAAAAAGAATAGAAGAGATAAATAGGGGCGCTACTGTCGCAAATAGTCCTAAATACTAGCAACCCTGTAGTACGTTAGAAGAAGATGATATTTCTCTGACGTACTTGCGTCCACAGTATAGTATTACCGGGAGGCAATAATGTACGACACAGATAAAGTACGGCATGATATTGTACGGCATAATAATGCACAGCATGATAATTGGTGTACATTTACATCGAATATCATGCTGTGCAATATCGTGCCGTGCAATAATCATGCCGTACATTATCGTCTCGGCTCAATAATGCACACCCCGATTTTATACAGACTGATATTTGATGTACATTTGTTATTTTTTTTATGTCAATTTGAGAAATGTACTCGGATTATTGGCTGTACAATATAGGGCCTTACTTTATAGACACGAGCCGATAATGGACGGCCAGTATTGTACGACATAGATCGTACAGCATGATATTCGATGCACATGTACACCAATTATCATGCTGTGCATTATTATGCCGTACATTATCGTGTCGGCAAATATCATGTTGTACATTATAGACACCCGTATTACCGGTATAATATAAATGTATATCGAGCTACCCATTGCATTAGGTATAAGAAGTATTTTAATTAGTTCTTACTTCATCATCTTCAGCCAGAATACATCGATTGCTGGACGAAGCCCTTAATAGGGTTGCCATAATCCCCACACTTGGCAAACGGCCAATAATTAATTAGTACTTTTATAATTCCAGTTATAAAACGCTTCAAGAGGCGACTGGATCGCAAAACTATTTTGAATATTCCGTAGAACATTATTATTCTCCTCTCTGTTATTTCTCGTTATATCTTAAGTTGTTCCTATTTGCTATTAAACTTGATGTAAAAAAATTGAGAGTTGTATTTGTTAAGAGATTTACTAACAATGCATATGAGGCTTTAATTTATATTCTTGTATACAGTTTCAATCCGTTATTTTTAGAACTTCTGTGCTGTGAAATAAACATTTCGAAGACAACGCTTTGAGCGTAAAATTATATTTAATATTTTCAACGTACTTTCCTTAGTATAATTTTATAATGTATTTTAATTAATTATGTTTGAGTATTACCATCAACACGTCAGGTGTTTTTTTTTTAGTCAAATTGTGCAACTTAATTTTTACTGTTGTTATGATTGTTATTCCTATCGTTTTATAGTCTGTAACACTGACAAAAAATACTGGAAATGCACTTGGTGTGGTGACTCCATCTTGATCCATAAGATTTAACTATAATAAACTTCTATTATTATTAACGGGATATTTACCGTGATTATGTTGTGAAATGAGCTCCCAATATTTCGGCGCAGTTGCATGCACCATGTTCAAGAGTAGACTGAAGAATGCGGGTGGTTGTCAAAAGAGTTCGAAAAAACATTAAGGGCAAACATAATCACGGTAAATATCCCGTTAATAATGATAGAAGTTTAGTAAACAACCGTGATAGTTTAAAACAGTGTTTTAACTATAATGTCTAAACCCCACCTATGTGCTATGTGACCTCTCAAATCTAATAATTTAAACGTATGAGTAGTGGTAAGATACGCGCTATGAATACTCGTCAGAGTGCCTATAGTCACCGCGTTACCAACTGAGTCGTGCGGCCATAAACGTCTATATATATATATATATATATATATCGGGATAGTGCCAGTGCGAGCGAGATAGACATAGTGCGAGCGTGCCCACAAGTGCGAGCGAGATAGACATAGTGTAATGATTTATGGCCGCACGACTCTGTTGGTAACGCGGTGACTATAGTAAGAGTGTTTCCATCTATTTATCTATTTTAGAAATTTGCTGATTTTCTGAATGAAGCTCTCGGAGCTCTTATTTTAATATATGTACTTACATAAGAAAAAAAACATACGGCGTAAGAACAATTAGGTACCTGCTACAATTTTATTGTTACAATTCATTTCATTAATCGTTAGTTTGCTCAATTTAAACGAACTCTTAATATTTTGTATATTTGACTATCCTAAAACATCCAAAGTTAGGGTTAATAAATATTTCTGATTTATGGATACTAGATGGCGCTGCTGATGTAACATAGAAATAGTAAACGTTATCGCAATCGATAACTCCAATTAACGTCAAATTTTAACAGCCTTATAGCTCAGTTGGTAGCATGTCTGTCTTCAGAGCTGTAGGGCGTGGGTTCGATCCCCACCCAGGGCAAACATTTATGTGACGAACATAGATGTTTGTTCTGTGTTTGGGTGTAGTATGTATTATAAGTATGTATTTACGAAAAAAATATGTATCTAAGTATTATATCAGCTATCTGGTTTCCATAATACAAGCTTTGCTCAGTATGGGGCTAGATGGCGCTGTGTGTAAAATGTCCCCCAATATTTATTTATTTATTTAATGGAATACTATACTCTGTCCATTATATTAATCGGTTTTTGTCAGCTCTAGAAAAGTCGAGCACATTGTAAAAAGTCTAGCAAATTATAGCCCATGCAAATAAATTCGTTCTAGCATTCCCACTTTACAAAGTTATATCGTCATTTTCAGGAGCTGTCAATAACCGATTCACGCAATGGACAGAGAGTATATATATAGCACTTGGCACTTGGAACACGTCACATGGGTGGTGTTTAAACCTAAGATTAGAAGTTTCTTTCTTAGTATTTTATTTATATCGTGTAGAATTGGTTCTGACCAAGATATTAATCTAGAAATCTCATAATAGACAGCTTATTGCATTTTTTAAAGGTTTTTTGTGCCATTTATGTTTAAAAGACATTCTAGAAGGCCCTTCGTCGCGCCTGTTGCTGTCTCTCACACATTTTCACTTAATATTACCTATATTGATTCAAATAATACATTAATAATTATACAGTATGTAACAAAAAGGTTCAACAATACTGATATGTATATATGTACTCATCATTACGTACATCTTTTATTATGGGGCTAACCCTGCTATCGCGAAAAAAGACAAAATGTATGGCAAAGCTGATTTTTTTATCGCTTTTTCAGGGTTGGCCCCATAGTAAAAGTTGTTCATAATGATGACTACACAAATACCCTTCAGTATTGTTGAACCTTTTTGTTAGATATTGTATAATTAATATTTATCAATATCCTCGGTCAAATTAAAATGTACAATAATACAAGTACAACAAAATGTACAAGTTATTTATTTGAGGCATTTGTTATATTGTTATAATTGAAAGACAAATAATATATTTGGAAATTTTAACTATCTACAAAACAGTCCTATGTGTGCGAGAGAGAGCCGAGAGACGACTGCAAGGTCCTTAAATTTAGTGTGCCAAATGTCTTATGTACGTATATGTGCATAATATATAATCGTGTCATAGAATTTAATTCAAATAAATTGATCGTCGTAGAAACTTTCTTTTAATTTCATTGTATTTACTGTTTTATTGCTAAGTTGGTAGAAGGAAATCCTTCCTCCGAGAAGTTGGTAGTATCGAGGTATGTGTGTGTGGGTTCGAGTCCCACACAGGACAAACATTTATGTGATGAACACAGATGTTTGTTCCGAGTCTGTGTTGGTATGTTTTTAGAGGAAAGTATATTCTATCAGCCTCCCATAGTGCAAGATTAGTGTTAAGGGCTAGATGGCACTGTGTAAAAAATGGCCACCAATATTAATTAATTCATATTATATTACTTAGGTAAATAACAGACAGAGACAGACTTAAGAGTAAACAAGCCGGTCAATTCTACATAGAAATGGGGAAGTAATATTACTCCACTATTTAATGTTGTAGGTCCAAGACTAAGTATTATATCGATTTGTCCCTTCAGTATCTAGGATTGTAAGTTGATAAAGTAAAAAGTTAATAAACATGAAAGCTATGAGCCAGGAAACATCATGAATTTTAGCTCAATTTTAACGCCACATTGGACGAAAATAAATAACATAAGGAATACGAAAACTCTAAAATAATTTAACAAGCGGCATAGTAAACTATCCATCCGTCCATAAAAATTTCAAATAACTTAAGTTGAAATAAATTAACTCGGGAGTTTATTCAACCACATTACTGCAGCCAAAGGTCGACAAAAAATATAATTAGTTGGAATAAATATATTTAGTATAATATATTTAGTTGGAATAAATTAGTTCAGTAGTTTATTCATCACAATCCTGCAGCCAAAGGTCGACATGAAAAAAATTGCGCGTTCATTTCTCTTTCTTTCTCCCTTTCCCACACTTTGTTTGATGAAGAGAGCTTTCCACGCCCACCGATGAGTTTGAGCGTTGGGCGGTGCATCCTTAATACGATAGCGCTACTTTAGTATGTTTCAAATCTAGCTTTTGTGATCAAATTTTATCCAATGGGACTATAAGGAACGTGCACAACAAAGGCACGCCTTTATTATTTGCTATCAAGGGCGGATCCAGGTTTTAAGTCAGGGGGGTCATATAGCCGAGTCGAGGTCTATTTAGGAGGCTTCATTTCGATTACAACTAGAAAAAAAACAGTAGTAGACCTACACCTAGCCCATGGGGTTAGTCAGGGCACCCCCCCCCCCCCCCCCCCATGGATCCGACCTTGTTTGCTATAGAGGTAGCTTAATCTTAATATACCTACCGTAGAATAAAACATGGGCTACTTTTTATCTCGAGAATAGCTGCTGAAGTCGCGGGACACTGCTGGTCGTGGTGTTAATAAAACAAGTTAAATATTTGAAGCACTATTTAATTTACTTCAAAGTTACCATAACTATAGAAATGATGATAATAATAATATTGTCTACGGCAAATCAATTACAGCGGTAATAACCTTAGAAACTACGGGGCTACCTCGACAAAGGGATAGCTAGCGCTACAAATTCCTGCAGGGCTAACATGCGCACCGCAAGAAAATTTTGTCGTGTCTTTATGTCGCGCGAAAACGAGACAAACTTATACAGATTCGTAGCCTTGTCTTGTTTTGTAGAATCGAGAAAATTTTCTCGCGGTGCGCATGTTAGGCGCTCTGCAGGCCTAGGCGCTGTGCGAGTTGAATTGCTACTTTATTGCCTAGAAGATAGAGTCCTTATTTATTTCAATTTCTTTGCGGAGTGAACTTTCTGTACGTAGTACTATTATTTATTCTGTGATATAGGCTGCTATTTGTGGCTCTAGTTGATAAATTTGTTCTTTTGTACCTACGTTCGTTTAAATTACTTCTGTGCCTAGTACCTAAAGAGTTTCTATCTATTAGTGATAATTATACGTGGTAATGTAATTTCACATTGTAAAGGTCTTTAATACATATCATCACGGCCTGCATACGTAACTATTAATATGAGCTCTTTCTTCAGGGTTCTTCGTTTTCCTCACATCCAATTAAAACATTGTCATCGCTTTTCAATTCTTTAAATCTCTGAAGTATCTTATGAGGCAGTGACTGATTCATGTAACCGGATGATTTAATGGTGAGTAACTCTGGTCGTGTTTTGCGAGGTAAACGGGATTTTTTATTTTTCTTCGAAAACAAGCTACTCCTGGACAAGTGTAAATGCTTGCCTAAAAGTAGTCTGGAGCAAAGTAGTCTAGGCGATGCCATTTCTGCAGATGATGAGGACGTCAATTTAGTTTTTGGCGAAGAAATAGAACCATGCCGTGGCGAACTCACGAAGCTCTGCACGCATCTGAAAGCTTCATGCGTTGATTCTTCAGTAAAGCTCGTTACTTCGGGAAGGACAGGCAAAACGGGCTCGCCTGGAGTTGATTCTTCTGTATTTATAAGATTATCAACCATCATCAAGCTTTCAGGCTTCTCCACCGCGGAACTCGAGTCACAAGCCATTTTTTGACCTATCCTTCTAGCTCTCTCTTTAGCGACGTCTGCGGCATGTTTGCTGGCCATCAAATGCATATTTTGATCGATATATTCACAAACAACTTCCGCTTCTTCCTCGGGGGAGAAATGGGCGTCCCTAAAGAATCCATATCCATCACGAATATCGTGGATACCCTCTATAAAAAGGCAGACTAGCGTACCTAAAACGAGAGCTAGTGTAGTAAAGACAGCTACTGTCGTTGTTAAATCAGGACCAGAGAGTTTGTGATCAATTTGTCCAAGCACACCATAGGTGACAATATTTTTGTATCGTTTGTTATGGTGTGCTCTGCAAGTGTAGAAGCTTCTGTCAATATCATTGTTAGCAGTGGCAAGTAGCCTTAGCACCTTCCCGTCATCAATAGATCGTACATGCTTCCCCGTATGAGCACTGCTAGCTGTAATGTCTAAGAAAAGCCAGTGCGCAGAATTGGGTGACCTAGCAGAACGCGCATGAAGGCATGTTAAATTCAGTGCTTTAGACTTTCCCCAAGCAGTTTCGTAATACGAACCAGAAATACTGGCAGTTCTCGAAGATACCTGCACGATATTATCCTTAGAACGCTCCATGGTTAACTCGGTAAGATCGAGAAGAACTTTGTTTATTATCATTGATGCTAAGAGTCCTGACAATGGAGTAAAATCTTCACTTGACATGCTCGCTTTTACTTCATTCGGTACTCCACCAATAAAGTATTCGTCGGAACACAGTACCACACGGGAATCGTAATCTGTACTCTTTGTTTTGTAGTTTTCTTTACACACTTGGTGCAGGTTTATATTAGAAAGATCTTCCATATCTTCAAAGTGGACATGTAAACGTTCGTGAGCATTGATCGACGCTTCAATGGCATAGATGCCTTGAATTTTTGACAGAACAACGTCTAGCCACTGGTTTGGTGGATAATCTGTAGAACTAATGCTCTCTGTTCGAAATTCTTTTACCGCTAATTTAAGTTTTATTCTCATGTTCTGTAGGTGTAAAAGAAGCCATGAGTTCTCGCCTTTCATAAAGAGTATTACTCCGGTTTCGGTCTGAGATTTTATTGTCAACTTTATTTGCCAATTATCTTGATCACTACTACACGGGATACGTATGTATTGACCATTTTCGAGTGTTAAGTATGTTTCTTCTGGGCCTCCATTTTCGTATGCTACGTTAGACGCGATTCGAGGACAATAGCCAGACATATTTTCATTACCACTACGTTCGACCACTAAGCATAGTTGAATAAAGTTTAAAACTAACTCTTGTATTTCTCCGTGTAGTCTTTCCCCCACTACTATATCGACTTTCTCATTAGGGAGTTCCGGATCGCAAGTGAATGTGTTTTTTAATGGTTCTGCCTCATCGTCAAGCCTCATCGTTGTACCACTACTAGTGACAGTAACTAGAAGTGAATGCCACATAGCTGCTTCTATAACATTACGAGAACATAACCTTGATACAGTGCATGACGCAGATACCCCGCCAGCGTCCAAGCAAACGTGCCACTTTTGTAAACGTAACCGGATAAGAGGGTTGTGCATATTCCCGCGGCGAACCAAGGTTCCATGTGGAGAGAGCGGTAGAAATCTGACATAAAAATGAAAAAATGTTGATCGTTTGTTCTTAAAGTCATATTGTAAAAACGATTCACCATTGAACACGGCTACAATATGCGAATGGGTTTGGCATGGTTTTAAATGACACGACCCCACTTCTGTCCTAGGGCCGCTACAGAATTCTCCACTACCAGACGGTTCTGGCCTGGAGCAAGACCTAGACCTTGAGCGCCTGCCAGCTCCGCAACTTTGAGAGCACGGGCCCCAAGTTCCCCAGCCTGACCACCCTCCGTCAAGTTTACATTCTTTATTCTCACACACTTCTAACTGATCATGTTGTCCACGACAATGGGTGCCCCAGGAACCAAATAAGCGGGGAGTACTTGTTTCCAAGCAAATGCGTTCGCGTCTCCTGATACCCATGCTACAACTTTCAGAGCAAGGAGACCATGGTTTCCATTTGCTCCAGTTTCCACCGGAATCACGTTTATGAAAGGCACACTGGTCTCCTTCGCATTCTTCGACTTGCAGCGGAGTTCCGGAACAAACGAGATGCGAGTTTGATGGCGGAGGCGTATCACATTTTCTATGCCTCCAGCGCAGACCGTGCCCACAGCGGGCACCACACGCTGACCACTCGGTCCAAGAACCCCACTCTCCAACAACAGGACATCCTAAATTATGCTTAAGGCATTGTAGAGCGTTCCATAAAGATTCGGCATTTAACTGCCAAGTGTTGTCGCTCAATAGCTCCGCTTCAATCGCTTCAAAAGGACACTCCATCAGTAGACAGCGTTCCAAGAGAATTGGAACGGCTTCTAGGAGTTTCAGAGCCTCACTCCTTATAGCATCGCCTTCAAAGAGCTTGCGGTAGTCGTCTACTGTACAGTTGGTGATGTAACAAGGTTCAACTTGATGATCTGTGCCTGAGCATGGCAGACCATCTGACGTAGGAGATGGGTTGTTACATTCCCTGGTTCTGCGGCGCTGTCCGATGTCGTCACAGGAGCCGATACATGCGGACCACGGGCTCCAAGGGGTCCAGCCTCCGTCGACTGGACACTCTACATCAGTTATTACTCCCAACTCACATTCAAGACGCCACACAGCCTGTTGTTGTTTGTCACTAGGTTTTTTGGTTTGTACTAAAATCAATAAGCATGCCAAAGTAATACATTGGTAATGCATATTCCTCATAATATAGATATTATGCGGCAAAATTAATCCATTTTTTTTAATGTGTTAACAAAATGAAAATAAAGAGCAGAGAAATAAGCAGTACGTTTTGGAGAATCTATGATAGCTCTCTCTCTTTATTATACAATGTAGTATTTATTTACTCTATGATACAATGGCGTGTTATTTTATAACCTACGTAATGTATAACCTACGTAGTCAAAGAAACTTCAATACAGAACTAAATCCTCCAAGCTGACTATGACCACACAAGAAATAATAGTAGACGGTACATCTATGACGCAACCAATGTTATTATTTTCACGTATCCACCAGCATTCAACTGAACCAACGATATGGCATTCGAGGATAAGCCGCGGTGGACTATAAAGGCTGATTAGGCAATGGGAAATTAAATTTAAAAAAAATACCCCGTACCCGAACATGACAATACGTGTCATGTTCAGGTACGGGGTATTTTTTAAAAATTAAATTGTACCTACTTAATCAAAATATTATTATATAATAAGTTCTGATATCTCCCGGCTATGGGAGACACGAGTATGCGGCCTTTTAATCGACAAAAAAATAGATAATTATAGACTAAAAAGTATTTTTCATTACTCATACTCGGAAAGTAGGTCTGAACTTGCCTGAGGAGCGGGTTGCAAGTAATACATTTCAGCCCTAGGGAGAATCACTTTCAACTGGCAGTGACAGTTGACAAATGACACGACACTCAAATTATTAACAAAAAACTAGTTCTATTTTCACATACATTTGTATTGAAGCATGTTCCAAAATGTTTTCTCATTTTCATCATTTTTAGTTTCCTTGTATTCGTAATGAAAAGCACATACCTCGGGGTTAGTCTTATTTAGTCCCTCGCTACGCTGGGGCGCCAAACCCCGTCTCGGGACTAAATAAGTTACTTTCGCCCCTAGGATAACAATGTACTATTGTAATCCCACTAGCTATTAATAATTATGTAGTACTTAAATACCTACTTATAATTTTAAAATTAAACTCATTTTAATTAACTATTTATCACATTTAATTGAAAAAGATCACATAGATTTTATAAAGCATTCATAATGCCTCAAAATATACGTAGACGACAGACGTTATAAGCTTGTCTCCTTTATTTTATAACACTATGTCCTCTTAGGAAGGTAGGTAGATACTAAATAATAGAGGTCATTAAAGCTGGTATAAAAAAAACGCAGATAAGTCCGTGTATGACCGTCAATTCGGCTGTTGGTAAGCGACGATGTGGTCGAAGATAAAGCACTCAGACTTAGAAGAATCCTATTCACTCGAAATCTAACTACAAATATTTTATTCGACATCATTAGCGCGTGTACCGTTCTGTGTATCGCTAATTTGACGTTTTGGTATAGCTGATTTCTTTGACGAATTTGAGAAAACAGCGACATTTATAGAATTTTACCGATTTAAATGTCAAATTTATCGACCGTTAAGAATGGTACTCGCGCTGTAGCTTAGCGAAAAGAAGGGTGTCAGTGGAAGGTAATGTATGATACCGTCGTACAGGTTTTGCTAAGAGCTGCTATAATAGAATCGCGGAGATACCAGGAAGATTGGACATGCCTGGCCACTGCCAGTCACTGGGTGACGTCATAATAAATACAATATGGCGCCTATATAGCTCCCATACAGGCAAACTGAGGTGAAAAAAGAGAATGGCTGCAACAGCCTGGGAAGCTGCGTCGTAGCCGTGTTTTTTCCATATTAAACTTATTTGAATTATCGAAGCAGTTTAACGTAATTACGAGTATTTAAATTTCGCCATTAGGTACAGTCATTTAGAGTAGGTAAGAGTCGTTAGGTATCCGTTGTCAATCATTCTGTTAGATTGATCTGACCATGGCCACTGTTTAGTGTCCTCGATCAGACTGATTAAATAGGGTAGATAACTGATGTTTATATCGTTGAAACCAATTGCTTTGATGAAGAATTTAAGTAAATATAATAATGTTTATTGAAAAAATAATTTATATCGGTTATTAATATTCTAATAAATAAGAGTTTAAAGTTTTTGGTAGAGAAAACTCTGTCCTTTTCCCACAAAACAAAAAACGACGTCACGCCTTTGTGCGCCATACATGTCAGAATAGAATTTATATGGCGTACAGAGAAGTGACGTCATAATCTCCTCTCTGTCTACCATGATATTAAAATGCTTATAAGTTGCTCATTTTTGATCAGATTTTCATTATGTTTTCATTAATAACTATATTTATGGGCCACATTTTAATAGGACAGTAAAAAAACAGTCATCTAGCCTATTACAGTATTTACTTAAGTTGTAATCAAGTATCTGTCATATTTTATACTTCCACACGTTAACAATATTACAAGAACAACAAACAACAAATAACAGTACATAGGTATTTTAAATTATTATAATATAATATAAATACATAAGATGAAAGGCCCAGCAGTGGGACCCAACAGGCTAAATACAATACAAAACAGTACAATCTATGACACCGAAATATAACATTTATGTAGTTACTATTCGATTAATTGATATGGAGTAGTTACCTCGTATAGGGCCTTACTTAAAACGTAATTTAACTTCAGCGCAACACTTACTAACGTCATTTAATTTACGGACGTTTTTATGTGAGGCCCACAGTGTGTTACAAACACATAAACCGAATACGCGTAGATATTATTTTTAGTAACAAGACTAGACAAATAATTAAGGTTATGCATTTAAAGAAACAGACAAGTTTCCTTCTAAAATAATATTATTATTGTCTGTGAAGGGGTAAATATTTAAGTAACATGAAAAAAGCTTAGAAAAATACCTTAGTTTTAAAAAGTTTGCACCTACCAATACGAATGTGAAATAACAGGTATACATTGTTTTATATATTATATATATTTATTATATTTAATACTGTTCATAAAGCCACGACAACAAACAAAACATAAACTATAACTATACAATTTCACAATTTTCACCTTCACAAACCCACAGGGCCCTATTTTATAAAATTGTAGCATTATAAAACAGGTCTTGTACTTCTAGTGAAAAACTGGCAACACCGCAAAAAATATCGAGTACGGCGTTTTCTAAAGCTACAAGACAACCACAGTCTTACTTAAAAAAACTTATCTTCCTTAGTCACTGCTTAAACTTCTTTTTAAGTAAGGCCGCCAGTGTACAAACTACAAGTACAAAAACCTGTATATAAGTTAAAGGCAAACCACCTACCTGTAACTGGTAACTTGTAGTTACTGGTACAAGAAGCTAGTACAATAGGGTAGATGACTGATGTTTATATCGTAGAAACCAATAGCTTTGACGAAGTATTTAAGTAAATATAGTATGTTTATTGAAAAATAATGTTCTGATATATGAGCGTTTAAAGTTTTTGTTAGAGATAACTCTGTCCCTTTCCCACAAAACTAAACATGACGTCACGCCTTACTTGTCAGAATAGAATTTATATGGCGTACACAGAAGTGACGTCAAGATTTGCTGTTTCGCCTCTCTGTCTAGCATGATATTAAAATGCTTATAAGTTGCTTATTTTAGATCAAATTTTCATTTTCGTTTCATTATTCAGCTATATTTATGGGCCACATTTTAATAGGAAAATAAAAAAAAACACTCATCCAGACTATTGTAAGCTTGTACTTGTAGCTTTATAAAACAGGGCCCAGGAATTAATAGATAATTTGGCCTGATTATTAATTAATCACTCGGCATCCTGGACATAATGCTATATATGCTTTCTAATCATCATTTTACTCAAAGCCAGTTTACTTACGTCATTAAATAAAAATAATGTAATTTAAACGAGTAGCAGTATAATGAAGGTTTTGGTCAGCTCAAATTATTTTAGGTCAAACTTAGATCATCAAAATAAAAAATCACAGAAACAAATCAGATGATCAGAAAATAATTGTATTGTCTAAGTTGGTCGTCTCAACGATGTTGTAAACTCCAAACCTGTATTGCGCTCATCGAATAGGGTAAATTATACAAAACTAAACTTTAACTTTAGTGTCGTAAAGTCGATATTAGACTATGTCTTGTTTGGAGAGAAACGCGGTCCGAGCGAGATAGCACCGCGAGAGCCCTCCGTCTCTATAATGCTAGGGCTTCCTGCGTGTAATGTCATTATTTAGCGCGGTATTTGATACAGTACGCAGATATGGCCGGTTGTTAGCGCGCTAATATGCTAGTGGCATTATTAACGTCGTTAGAAGTTAGGCGATATTCAAAGTCAAATGATAGTGTGGACGCCCATGTAGCGCATCGTTTAATGCGTCATTTATTGTACGCTAATTATTCCGATATGGATGGACGTAAAGTGTCACGCAGGTGAAGCCCTAGCATAATAGTAAGTAATACCATAGCATATTTTTCATAAAGGTTTTTTGTTGTTGCGCTCTACTGACGAGGACAGAAGGCTCTCGTAGCGCTATCTCCCTCGGACCGCGGTCCCTCGGAAAAACGCAATCCAGGTACTTAGTATTCGAAATCCTTGGTTGGACTGACCTGATGACATGAGAAACATATATATTCAGCTAAAAGTTTTACAAAACTAACCTGTCAAGTAACTCTAGTACACAACTATAGCTCCACTTGTAATGTTATGACAACCTTAGATGGAAATCTAGATATAAACATGAAATACAAAATCGTTTATGGCGGTTTTGTAGTCATGTTTTGCTCAGATGGTTGCTATCACTTCACAAACCAAATTACTAAGTATAAAAAGCGGTTCTATCCGAATTTTCAGCATTCTCGAATTTTCCGATAGTTTCCTTTTTGTTTCAGTGATAAGTACTTCCTAACTTCGAGAGCAGCCATTTGGTCAAAAAAGGTAAAAAAAGAGGTTAGGGCAATCAATGAACAGACCCTTTCGTATTTATAGTTTGACAACCTGATAGCTCAGTTGGTAGCATGTCTGCCTTCAGAGCTGTAGGGCGTGGGTTCGATCCCCACCCAGGACAAAAATATTTGTGACGTACATCGATGTTTGTTCTGTGTCTGGGTGTAGTAGGTATCATAAGTATGTATTTACGAAAAAAAAATGTATATAAGTATTCTATCAGCTATCTGGTTTCTATAATACAAGCTTTGCTTAGTATGGGGCTAGATGGCGCTGTGTGTAATAAATGTCCGCCCAACTTTTTTTTTGATCCTAAATCAAGCCCTTAGAATTCTTAGAATGTTTTATGTTACCCATATCAATATATCAAAACCCAATTCTGAGGATGGTTGTATGCAAAGAATATGGGGCAATGTAATATTAACGAATATGACATTTTATCTACTTGCTCTGATACACTGAGCCACTTTGTGAGCCATTCTTTCATGTCTTTGTTTGCCAAGTGTTTGTCATTCAACCCTCGGATATAACAAGCATTTCTTAAAGCTTCCGTACCTAACTGTTCTACGCCACCTTCCCTTATTATCGCTCTATCCATTTCTAGGAGTAAGAATGCTTTGTACTTTAGTTTTTTCGATCTGAATATCGCTTTACGTAGGCCGTGCATCTTGAGCAGGTAACCCTGAAACAATATTAATACGTTATTAAAATACACAACATTGAACTCTGATATAGATGGATTATTTCTATAAGGAAAGCCCATGCAATAATAACAATAAAAACGTCCCACCCACATGCTTAACATTTCAGAAAAGAACTTTCTTCAATATATTTTTGAATTTCGGAAGAAAGTTAGCAGTTGGAAATTTTGCTGTTTACAGCATAAGACACAGACGCGGCATTGTCCAAAAAATGTTATGTAATATAACAAAAAAACAAAAAACAATATATCAAAACACGAAATGTTTTTCGTAACTCGAAGTTGGCTAATAACACTGGCACGAAGTGTAGTCAGATGCTAGCGGGACGCGGGCAGGGCGCGGGAGCCGCGGGCCTGTTTCCGGCTGCTGATCGGCCAATCACGTGGATGGTGGCGTCGGAACTCGCACACCCTTCGATCCGCCAAAGAGACCGTAATTTCGTTACTGCGCAGCCAAGGTCATTGGCTGAAGTTGTCTGCCAGCTACTATACATTGAAGATACACTTCGTAACTCTCCCATTAGTTATGGTGAAGAAACACATTGTGAAGAAACCTGCACATTGTCCAGAGAACAAGTATCACCCAATCACTCTTTGAGGATGGGCCTATGCAAGCGGTGGGATGTCAAAGATAGAATCTTTGCTTTTACACTGGTTCAAAAACCTACCTTATGTGCATAGGTTAAGTTCTGCAACCTGTATGGCCCATTTGTGAACAAATCCTTGCAAGCAAGAACTTCTGACGGGGTAGGGTGTACCCCGGAACCAAGCAAGGCCACTACCCTTCTAAAGTTCTTCTTCATTGTCTCCTCAGTTATAGAATCAAGGTTTGATTGTAGAGCACGAAACACAGGCTTGTTATTCTTGAGACGCTCTTTCAAATCCTGTGTAGAAAACTCGGCTTTCTGTTGTATTGACCAGAAATGGGAACACAATAATGTTTTTGGTTTCCAAAACCTGGAAAAATCACAGTTATTTGAGAGGATTAGATGGATGGAGAAAAGAAGAGATTGCTTGATAAAAATAAAAATGTAATAAACTAATAACTTGTTTTCTTCTAAATTCAAAATTTGTTTTTTTTAAGTTTTTTTCTTTTTGAGGCTCATGACCTTTGCCTTAGTATCAGATAAGTGAGTCATCATCATCATCATCAGCCCGGAGACGTCCACTGCTGAACGAAGGCCTCCCCCTTAGACCGCCACACTGTACGTCAACCTGCCACTTGCATCCACCGGTTGCCCGCGACCTTTACAATGTCGTCTGTCCACCTAGTGAGAGGCCTTTCTACGCTGCGTCGTCCGGTTCGTGGTCGCCACTCAAGAACCTTTCTTCCCCATCGGTTGTCAGTTCTTCGAGCGATGTGGCCTGCCCATTGCCACTTCAACTTGCAAACCTTGCGAGCTATGTCGGTAACTTTGGTTCTTTGGCGAATATCCTCGTTTCGGATTCTATCGCGCAAAGTAACTCCGAGCATAGCTCTCTCCATTGCCCGTTGCGTGACTCTGAGTTTCTCCAAAAGGCCAGCAGTTAAAGACCACGTTTCAGTTCCAAATGTCATCACTGGCAGCACACACTGGTCGTAGACCATTGTCTTCAGACACTGAGGGATTTTGGACGAGAAGATATTACGCAATTTCCCGAACGTTGCCCATCCGAGTTGGATCTTCGGGCGACCTCTTTGTCGAAGTTGGACCTACCTAACTGAACAAGCTAAGCTGATAAGTGAGTATTACACTACAGTTGAGTACTCCTCTCCAGAAGATACTCTATTATCTATACGCTAAGGGTCAACCCACACGTGCCACAACCACACCACATCCCAACAACAAAATGTGGTGACACTGTGGCTACGTGTGAATAGTGTCGCTGCAGCTTTTTGCAGTTGCGTTGTGGTACCAACAATATGTTGATGTGGTTGTGTTGTCGTTAGCAGTTGCGATGTGGTTGCGTCGTGTGCAGACACAGTTCAACTCTCTCTCTCTATCAAATATAAATGCTCACAGCATATTCATTAGAATGCTGCCGGCATTTTAAAATGTTAGATAATGTGAATTTTCCTTTGCAATTATGTGAATTTTGACAAAGTTTAATAATTTTTATACCATACATAATTAATTAATCAATACTATTGTTTTTTATTGCAAATTATATTGTGAATTTTGTGGTTGTATTTCTATCCTAGTTATTAATTTAATATTATTGTTTACAAACATGTATTTTGTAGTGTTGTTTGTAGTGGCGACATGGCGTTTAAGTTGGTTAATAATTAATTACTTTCGTGAGGTAAGTGTAACTAGGTCTACATTTGTTTTTATCCGCGATAAACAAATTTAATTTAATTGAAATGTTTGAAACTGTGCTGCTGACACGTTTGGTTTGTGCAAAGCTTAAATGCTAACATCCTAATATAAGTATACTTACGCTAGAGGAAAAATTAAGTAGTTTCCAAAAGGTATAGCTGATAATATTAAGACCGGTGCTATCTTACACATATCTGATGGCAACTTCTGGTAGAGCTCTATCTCTTGGCGGCTTAGAGTCGAAAATCCTTTGTCTTTGACTATTTTTATCCTCAATGATATGTAGGTCTTAAGGTCTTTCAAAAAATCTTTTATCCCAATACTAAATACTCTATACATCTTCATAGCAGTGGGGAATCTTTCTTCTAGGAACCTTGTGTAGTTCTTTACATAGTCTAAGTATCGCTGGACAACATAGGTTCGAATTTTTTCTTTTTCTTTCTTAAGTGCCATATGTTTGTATCGGTTTATACAGGTAAACCTAAAATCAGTATACAAATAATACCGGGAGTTAGTTTGAACACCGTTATCCTTCTAGGATATCATTGTACTCATCATTATGAACAACTTTTACTATGGGGCCAACCCTGAAATCACGAAGAAAAAACAGGTGTTCCATACATTTTGTCCAAGATCGATGTACCTTTTTCTATGGATCATAATGATGAGTACATTGATATCCTAGAAGGATAACGGTGTTCAAACTAACACCCTATTTAGGTTACATATACATTAGGTTTCTTAAACATGTACGGCCTTACCTAAAATAATCGCGATTCTCTTAGTCACTGCTTAAACTTCTGTCCTTTTCTAGCACGTGCAACTCAACGTCGATGCAAGCGACGGTGCAACGTCAGAGCATCTTAAGCAGTGACTAACGGTTGAAATTTTTTTTAAGTAAGGCCGTTAAGAACCTACCTATCAACTTACTTATTATATTTATGCATAAACAACTTAAACTTAAAAGCATTATAAGACGATAATACGACTATATAGGACGTAAGGGCAATTTCTGAACACAAGGGTAGTATTTTCACAAGTTTTCGAATTTAGTGTTCTATTTAAAACAATTTCTTATAGGTACCTATTGGGTACACCTGACTTTACATAACTCCTTTATAACGTTTCGTACGTCGTACATAGAAAATCAATAACAAGTTTTTGGCTTGAGATCTGTTTACTAGTAGTTATTTTTAATAACTGTGGGTATCTAATTACGCACTAACCTGTTCAAGTTGTTTTGCTGAAAATTTCTATTTAGAACAGGATTGCTGCAATACAAGGCCATTCTGGAGAGGGAAAACACTCTGTGTATAGGCATTATGATGCCTATCGTTTGTTTCAAGTCTAATAACAATCCAGGAAAGAAAAACAGTGCTACAAAATAAAAATAAATCGAATTGAAAAACGCCTATTGTTTTTCTCGTGTTCGTCTGTTTTGGTGTAGTTTGAAGTCAGTTGAAGTTTGATTGAAAGTCTCTTCATAACATTTTTTTTTCTTAGTTATTGGCATCGCACGTTGTGCATTCTGCCAGTGTCAGGTATATGTTTTTATTTATTTATAGTATAATCAAGTCAAATAGGGAGCTCTGTCATGAAATCACAGTTAGTTACACAAAATTAGTCATATTCAAGTCCAAGTCATGCCCTAGTAAAATTGTGGCGACTTTACTATGAGCTTCTACGGAGTTTTAAAAACAACACGAAAAGACATGTACCCGCCAAAACTCCTTCATAACATTGACAACGTCGTTATTTGGAGATTTGGAGGGAACACGGAAAAATCATGTCGTTGCATTCTATTATTTTGTATGATGAATTACATGCACGATGATATAGTGATGAATTACATGCACGAGTGTGGACAAGTGATATACAGCCTTACCTAAAATAATCTCGATTCTCTTAGTCACTGCTTAAACTTCTCTGTCCTTTTCTAGCACGTGCAACTTCACGTCAGAGAGAAGATGGCAGAGCATCTTAAGCAGTGACTAACGGTTGAAAAGTTTTTTTAGGTAAGGGCGATTATGTGGTGAAACACGTCTTTTGTTGTTGTTCACAATGTTGTTTTCAAAATTTCGTAGAAGCTCATAGTAAAGTCACCACAACTTTACTAGGGCTTGAATTGGACTTGATTATGACTAATTTCGTGTGACTGACTGTGATTTCATGACATATTTGACTTTATTTTAGTATAAAAACTTGAAAATTCATAAACTTGACATTGGCAGAATGCACAACATGCGATGCCAATAACTAAGATGAAAAAAATAGTAAAAACACCTCGTTATGACTGCTAACTTTTTTATTATGTGTCTTGCTCGCTTCGCTCTTTAAACATTCTATCAGTGTCAAGTTTAATTTCATGTTTTAATGGTTTTAGTAAGCAGTACTTCCTCTGTGTAATCATGTATTTCCTGTGTAAATATAACGTTTAATAAAATTATATTTGAATTTATATTTTGTCGTATATTTTTAGTTCTTAGGTGTTTATAGCAGTGAGTTGAAATAAAAGGTAAAACATCTTAGGTTTATAGTCATTATTATTGTTGTATAAATTATATAGTGTAATGTAATATTCACGTTTAATGACCCATTTCTAAGACAATAAAGTATTTGTATTTGTAAGTTTTGAAATGATATTATGCACCAGGATTATTATTCTTTCGGTATCTCTACATACAAATATGATACACATAATAGTTCATTATTTAATGTTAATTATAAAAAATACATTTGACGTAAGGTACTTTAAAGGGACTAAGGCAATATGACATTTTGCCCAAGTTGATACAAGGAGGCAAGGAGGTATTATTAGGCTACCTGCGTATGGGTAATGTCGTAAACCTTTACCCAAGATTTTGGGATAAGCTTTCTTGTGGCAGCACAAAGTGTGGGAGCAAGAAATAACTAGGTGGCCACGCGCACAAGCGACCTAAAATAATCTCGTTTCTCTTAGTCACTGCTTAAACTTCTCTGTCCTTTTCTAGCACGTGCAACTTCACGTCAGAGAGAAGATGGCACAGCATCTTAAGCAGTGACTAACGGTTAAAAAGTTTTTTAAGTAAGGCCGTAGATTTCTACTATTCATTTCTCTGTTAGTAAGTATACTTCGCTAAACAAGTCGTAGTCACGGTCAAGTCCAAGTCATGTCCCATTAAAGTGGTGGCAATTTTAGGCGCTAGGGAAAATACGGTGTAATATATTTTTATAAAACAACAATTTTATCGCACAAATCACTATTTATTGGAAAAACAACATAATTATATGTTACTAGAAGTGTAATGAAGTGCAGTTTTAAAATAAAAGAAAGTATAGGTTATAAGAATTTTAATCTCTCTCTTGTTGTAAAATAGATGTCCTACCTAGTGTTTTAAAGAATTTGCCTATACTGATAATTTCCTATATGGAAGTGGTAACCTTACGGATCCCTAATATCGAAAGTCAAAAGAAGAATATTTTATTAGAAAAATCTAGCCACCATGAAGACTTCCGCAGTGGAGATTGCTTGAAGCTTCCAGAAGCCGACACGTTCACTGGAGAGCTTCTGTACCAGATGCAGACACAACCATGGGACACCAGATTTGCTTGTAATTCTCGCAACCCGAAGTAGGCACGACATAGGACACCAGGGTTGCTCGGAGTTTCAGCTCCCCGAAGCAGGAATACGGGTCTTGAGGCAGAGTCACGACATAGGACACCAGGGTTGCTCGGAGTTTCAGCTCCCCGAAGCAGGAATACGGGTCTTGGGGCAGAGTTCCCCAAGAACTGGAGCTGGCAACCGTCTAGGGAATCTGAAATAATTTGTGATGAGAAAAGAAAAAGGAACAATGAAGGGCCTAAGGTTTGCCCAGTAAGAGATCAAATCGGACCAACTCGTCCAAAATTAAGACTGGGTTAAATTTAATCACAATAACCCTTAGGGCATAAGTATCATTGATCTCAGTAGTAGTTGTAGAATCAGAATCCAAAAACAGAATCCCGCACCAGGGATGGAAGTCTCCCTTATATACGGATTTTGAAAGTATTCTAGAGCCATTTCTAAAATTCTCTGCAGCCTGAAATTTTGTTCACAGAGCGAAGAGGTACTATTAATAATATAAAAGACCTTACCCAAAAATACTCCATGTAGTCGAGATTTCCAGGCAAACCTCTACTCACGAAACTACATGGAGACTACAGACGGTCAAATTTGACAACTGTCAAGATTGACAGCGCTTTGTTTACCTAATTTTAAACCAATATTCAAGTAAAACCAATAAGTTATTTCACAATCTAACTACACCAGATGAACCACAAAAATTCGCTCTCCAATCGATGTAAGTTTCATGCAGATCGAAGAGGTACCAGGAAAATTTATTATTTCCAAAATTAATCCGAAAACGTCGATCCCGGCACCAGAAGAGCATGAAAGATTCAGCATGCGGACCCAAAGAACGCCCGTATGCCGACAAACCAGGAAAACATTGGTTCCTAGCAGGAGAAATCGTGTGAACACGAAAGAAGGAAAATTATAACAACTTGCCCTAAACATACAAGGTAAAAGAAGGCACCTAACTTTCTACAAGGGCCTAATCTAAGACGAACATCATGCCTCAAAAACGAGATGTGAGAAACATTATCCAAATAAAGAAAAGTAATACATAAAAGTGTGTTATTCAAGCATGTTCAGCTATTAGGAAGCTAAACACAGGAATTACCTATAAAATAGTAAGTCAATAGGTACCCGTAGGGAAGCATATCCCTACAGAAGTTATGAAGAAGTTTTGTTCTATAAGAATATTATTGGTAATCAGAATATTTACATGGATACTTATAAAAAAAAAACAAAAAAAATCTATATCTGATACGAACATCTCCTCATTTTTGATAATGTTCTGATTTAATTAATCTAATTAAAAAAAGAGGTTCTCTACCCAATTGTAGTTATGTTTTTTTTGCATGTTTGTTACGCGATTCCTCCGCAAATTTCGTTTATCTTGAATCTAAGCTCTTATTCCGCATTCACAAAAATAAATAAAGGCAGAAATGATACGATGCTGCCAAGATGTCATCATTGTTAATTAAAAAAAAAAAGAAACAAAAAGCGCTTTACATATGGTTTCAAAACATAGAAATTAACTTTTTCAACTAAAAATAAACAATCAGTAAGTAAAAAAATGGCTCAGGAGGCGACTCATTAAGTATTTTTTTACAAAATATTATCCTCTGCAAATTGCGATAGATTTCTTCACCGTTATCATGATTCGACGGTTGATGGTAAATACGTGCTGATTACGGATTTACCGTCATTACGGTGCACATGGCAACACTGGTACCGGCTACAGAGGTGTTAAAGTCTATTGACAATCGTGCCAAGAGGCTCATTATCACTGACTCCCTTTACTAGCCGAATCTCCAAAGCCTTGAATATGATGTCTGATTGTATTTTAAACGGATTCTTACAAATTAACAGAATAAATTTAACTGCTGGCCTTTTGGAGAAACTCAGAGTCACGCAACGGGCATTGGAGAGAGCTAAACCACAGAATAAATAATAGTACTCGTAGCTACACTAATGCTCGGAGTTACTTTGCGCGATAAAATCCGACACGAGGATATTCGCCAAAGCACCGACATAGCTCGCAGCGTTTGCATGTTGAAGTGGCAATGGGTAGGCCACATCGCTCCAAAGACTGATAACCGATGGGGAAGACAGCTTCTTGAGTGGCGACCGCGAAACGGAAGGCGCAGCGTAGGTAGGCCCACTGAGTATGGCTTTCGCTTTTCTGTGGGTTTCTTTCGTTTCTGTCATTAGGTGGACTGACGACATTGTAAAAGTTGCGGGCAACCGGTGGATGCATAATATGACAGGTTGTTGTACAGTGTGGCGGTCTAAGGGGGAGGCCGTCGTTCAGCAATGGACGTCTCCGGGTTTATGATGAACGGAATTAAACAAAATCAGACATTTGAAATTTTTATTTGCCTACGTCTAATTCAAACATAAAGTCATTAATAAGCACGGCTAGTTTGAATGATTATTAAAAATATGAGTGGGTATATACTTACTATAATGATTGGTGATAATTTTACAGCGATATTTTTATTCGTCTCTCTGCAACATAAAAATGGATAAGGTTTTACTTACATACACTTACATAATATACATTATAAAATGTCTACCCTTTGTCTACCCAATACTTATTTATTATTCTTAATAATTATCTACTTACTTTAAATTTAACTTAATTATTATGTCATCATCATCATGCGCCGAAAGACGTCCACTGCTGGATGAAGGCCTCCCCTTTATTAGGGAGGGATTATCATAATCTTGGCAGGCGGCTTTAAGTTCGCAAAATACTCACCACCGTTAACCGAGAAGACGCTGCTGCCCGTCCTCCGGTGGTTCTGGATGTAGTTTTAGGAGATACCCAATTACAGGCAATATTGTGTACCTATGTATGTTCAAAGTGCAAAACCATGGTGCTTTGGCAGGACCTGTAGTACCATATTGGGGGGGACATTTATTACACACAGCGCCATCTACCCCCATACTAAGCAAAGCTTGTATTATGGAAACCAGATAGCTGATAGAATACTTATATAAGTACATTTTTTTTTCGTAAATACATACTTATAATACTTACTACACCCAGACACAGAACAAACATCGCTGTACGTCACATAAATGTTTGCCCTGGGTGGGGATCGAACCCACGCCCTACAGCTCTGAAGGCAGACATGCTACCAACTGAGCTATAAGGCTGTCAAGGTATTTGTGGTTAATACATTATACTTATACCTTTTCTCTTGCTTTGATAAAGTATGTTATTAAATCAATGGGCAGAGGGAAAACTATCGTCGAATTCTTCTCTGCCGATATTGTGTTCAGCGTCTGAAAAACGAAACAGATCATTTTTATATCAATAATCAGGAGCCTTATTTTTGAATCGTGCGCAAAGTTGCGCATGCGAGCGGGGCCGACTTTTAAACGATATTGAACCTTATTCCAAACAGTATCGTTCGAAGGTCGGCTCCTTTCGCATGCGCAACTCTTGCGTACGATTCTAAAAGAATGGCACTCTGCCGTTTCGTACTTTCCTACATTATTAAACATATAATAATGATTAGGTACTGAATATACCTATAGAAAGGGAAAAGGTTCAACAATACTGGACGGTATGTATGCAATCATCATTATGAACAACTTTAACTATGGGGCCAACTCCGAAATCGCGACAAAATCAGTGTTCCATACATTTTGTCCAAGGTCAGAGAACGTTTTGTATGGAACAGCTGTTTTTCCGCGATTTATTGGTTGGCCCCGTAGTAAAAGTTATTCATAATGATGAGTACATACATACCCTTCAGTATTGTTGAACCTTCTTGTTACATGTTGTATACATAGTTATGAAATTCGCTTTCCGTACAACTGCTGGAATTAATATTTTATGAGAGGCCAACAGAAGCATCGCGGTAAACAAAAAGTCAACGTAGCTCAAAGCAATGCGTGCATTTACTTGTCCCAGATCGCAGGTTCTAATCCTGTTCCCGTCTACGAAGTATGAACCAATTTGAAAAAAGACATAATAAAAAAGTGTGTTAGCCTTTTTAAATATTACCGACTTCGAAGTAAGCTTATACCTGTAGATAGCGTAGCTGCAATGCTGCAGGGCTATCGCCGATGACTTCGGAGGCCTCACGTAGGGCCCTGGAGGCCTTCTGCTCGCCTTCCGCTGCGATCACTTTGGCACGTGCCTCTCTGGCTGCCTCTGCCTCGGCTGCCATGGCGCGTTGCAGTTGGACGGGCAATCGGACATCTTTGCTGTAAAATTTATTTTTATAACGATATCCTTTTTTAACCGACTTCAAAAAAGGAGGTTCTCAATTCGACTGTACGTTTTTTTGTATTCTTTTTTGTTAGGTAGGTCATACTTCAGAAGTGGTGCCATATACATTTTATCGAAATCGGTTCAGTAGTTTGGTTTTAAATCAAAATTACTAGAAAATAAATGAAGAGGTCATCATATTCAAAGTTGATCTCGGTTGTATTTTTTTAGGGTTCCGTACCGTCTATCTGTCTGTCTGTCAAGACCCTGATCTTAGCTGCCAGGCCCTGCCCTTTTGCTTTGTACCGCGTGGATATATCAAGTTGAAATTATTATCAAATACGTAAATCCACGGTCCCTTGGAGCTGTAAAAAAATCAAGCTTGTAAGTCAACATAATAAAAATTTACGGCCATTTTTGGGATTTTTTTAGAGTGAAGTAAATCAAAATTCATAGGGTACTTCCCGTTGACCTAGATTCATGAAATTTGGCAAGAAGCAAGATCTCATAACAGTAGTTATGGGAAAAGTCTGAAAATCGATAATTTGTAGATGTATCGTATTATTTTGTTTATTTCTTTAGTTCCTAAAAAAATACTAGATGGCGCTAGCTAGGTGTTAAAACTCGCAAACGTTCCGTTCCATTCGCCGTTTCTAGGTCGATACGATCTAGCAGCCTTTAGACAAAATAACACACCTCTACAGATGAGCGAGCGAGCCACCATCTCTTCTGAATTCTTTTAGTTCTTCCTTTTTACCAATAGTACAATTCAAAATAAACCCTCTATATGAAAGGAGTTTTACTTTAGTTTTTAACCTTTGCTTACCCCAATGTCATTCTTATAGAGAAAAGAGTTTCACATTGTATAAACTTTTTCCTCTGCTTTTTCCCAAGTAGTAGGTATCAGTGTCTTTCTTTTTCTTTCTTCATTTTTGGCATCGCAGTTTGTGCATTCTGCCAGTCTAACAAGCATTATAACTTTTCAAGTTCTTTATAGCATATCAAAAATAAATAGGTAATTAAAAACAGTAACGATCAAGTACAAGTCATGCCCCACTGCATAGTCACAGCCTGTAGTGTTCGTCTGGGGCGACTTTTCTATGAGCTTTTACGGAGTTTTGATTGGTCCTGTGAGTTTTTTTTAGTTCTAACACTTTGACCAATAGTACAAATTTTTAGGGCTATACAGTATACAATTCAAAGCCATTCAGTTGTGAATGACTTTGATTTTTGGACTGACTGTTTTGTGACTGTTTTTGTTGAAAAACAGTCACGGTCGAGTCCAAGTCATGCCTTAGTGAAGGTGTGGCGGGTTTGTTAAGAGCTTTGACGGAGTTTTGAAAACAGCAAGTAAAGATATGTCTGAGTTATCACCACACATATTTTTTAAAGTTCGCATTTGGCTTAGCGAACGAAAGTGGAAATTATATTTTAGGGTTTCGTACGCAAAGAGAATCCAACTGTATCCTATTATTAAGCCACCTACAGTGTCTGTTTGTCTGTCCATCTGTCTTTCCGATCGTTACTGACCTATAATCTCGTGAATCGTAATAGATAGCCGGTTGAATCGTTCACAGAATATTCGTTACTATCGCGGATTATCTAGTACACGTGGTGGTACGGAACCCTCGTTGTCCGAGTCGCAAGAAGAATCGTACCTTGACGGCTTTATTTCTAAAAGTGTATTATTAAGTATGTCAGTCTCCAGTGTGATACCTGCGCCGTCGTATCTGTGATTCGAGTGATAGGACTTTTTATGAAAGTATTTGTATTTGATGCGATGGAGATTTTGACATACTTTTCTTATGGCGTTAAGTGTGCAGATAGTCGACAAATTATATAGAATTCACATTGTTAATTATTTATTATTGTTATTAATTGTTGATATACTTCTAGACTTCGTTCTAGATTTTTGGTTAGGTTAGGTTAGCTAGTTTGACCTTTCTAAGTGATCTATTAATAATTATCTACTAGAACGACCGCCGGGAATTATTAAGTAGCTTATGGGTTATGGGCAGGCGTGACGGTTACTACCAGGCGAACATCTAGATTGTCTTTTCATTCAATACCATAAAAAAAATAGTGCATTTTCAAAACTATGTTTTTAGTAAGTTTTTGCTTTTAATAATTTCTGCCTACACTGTATAAAAACTCTGCTGTGCACGCCGCTGATACTCGTATAATAGTATAGAATCTACTGTATAGTCCGCCTAGGGAAGTACCACACCTTTGCCAGTTATTCAGTCGCGAAGCAGTATTTGCAAGCATTACTGTGATCCTGTTTGAAGGGCAATGTTACCAGATAAATTACTGGATATGAAGAGATTTAACATCTAATATCTCAGGGTGATGAGCGCAGTGCAATGCGAAGCAGGATTGTGTGCGCAAGTTCACAATTCTAGCACTGCTACTGTTAGTGGCAGGCGTGACGCTTACCACCAGGCGAACGTCTTGGTCGTCTCGTCACTTGAATATATATTTTTTAAAAAACAGCCTTCCATTTTTATTTTTTATCACCTCTTGAGTGGGATAGTTGTAAGGATTTATATATGGATATACAGCTTAGAGTAAGAAAAATATATATAAAGATATAAAGTGCAACAAACTTGTAAATGCCGATTTATTTTAAGTGCACCGTGTATTTACACACCCATTAACTACGGTAGCTTTTACTCTTTTCAATGAAATAACATTATACTGAAATTAGAGTCAGGTTGCGTTTGTTGCCCTATTTCACATGGAAAGTCCTTCGACAACTTTCTACTCAACTTTTCTTTTTTTGCAAGCGACTACGGACCTTATGTAGTAGGCGATATAGCTCATAACATACAAATGCCTACAAAAAGTATTGTGTTAGTAAATTCTAATGAAAAGTGATGTCAACTTAATCGATTGGTGATGTGATAATGTACAATATGAACATGACTGATGTCATAGTGTGTGTACTAAATGTCCTATTATTTATTTTTATCGCAATCGGATGAATGATAAAGGAACGCGTTAGTGACAAACATACAGAAAGACTCGTGTTTGTTAAATTGTTTATGTTACGTAGAGGTCCCGCACGGTTAATCGAATAGGGTAGATGACTGATGTTTATATCGTTGAAACCAATAGCTTTGATGCAGAATTTAAGCAAATATAATATGTTCATTGAAAAAATAATTTTTATCGGTTATTAATGTTCTGAAGTTTTTGGTAGAGAAAACTCTGTCCCTTTCCCACAAAACAAAAAATTACGTCACGCCTCTGTGCGCCATACTTGTCAGAATAGAATTTATATGGCGTACAGAGAAGTGACGTCATAATCTCCTCTCTGTCTAGCATGATATTAAAATGCTTATAAGTTGCTTATTTCTGATCAAATTTTCATTATGTTTTCATTAATCAGCTATATTTATGGGCCATATAAAAAAAAAACCAGTCACATAGCCTACCCATGAACGGTACAAATTGTACATTAAGCACGGCTAACCATTGAACAACACTATATTTACAGATACTATTATTTATATATATGCTACTGAACTGATTTCGATAAAATGTGTGGCCATCTCTGAAGTATGACCTACGAATAACAAGACAAAAAAAAAAAAAACTAAATCAATTTTAAGTGGCGGAGTAATCGCGTAAAACATACAAAAAATATAAAGTCGAATTAGGAACCTCCTTTTTTGAAGCCAGTTGAAAATAATGCTGGCCTTTATTTGGTCCAGAAAATTTGCCTCGCAATCCAGCGGGGCAACGTGGCCAGCATTTTGGGGACATTACCCGAAATTAGAGACCGTTTAAACTATCTGTAGGTCATTTTGCTACCTATAGATACTTTAAACGGTCTCTTATATCGATTATTATGATTTTTTATTTTAGTTTAGTTTTAATTAGGTAGTTTAACTGTTTTTAATGTATACTTCGTTGGTAATAATAGCCAGTTTTTCTACCTGTGCTTATTAGAAAGGTACTACTGGATCTATTTTTGTTGAAAAGTGGCCTAGATATGTTATTCCAGGAAACAATCTCCATTCCAAGTTTCATCCAAATCCGTTCAGCCGTTTTGACGTGAAGAGATAACACACATACACACAAACAACAAACACATACTGACAAACTTTCAAAGTATTTAAAATACAGCTTACACTTCAACTCTTTCCACCTTGATGCCCCATGCTTCGGTAGCCTCGTCGAGAGAGAGTTGCATGTTAGCCGACAGGGTCTCTCGCTCGCTGAGGATCTCGTGCAGCGGCCGAGTGCCCATGGTGTTCCTCAGGGTAGTCTGCGCTAATAGCCTGGTGGAGTGGTGAGAGTTTTCCACGTTCACGATGGAAATGGTGGCGTTGCTGACGCGGTAGTACACCACCGCGTCTACTGACACTGTCACGCTGTCTTTGGTGAGAACCTGGAATTTGAAACTTACACTAATAACACATTCTCAATGCTCTGTTAGCCCTAAACCAGTTCAGTTTATCTTGTTGACGAAAAAATATAGAAAAAGTATAGTAGATTACTCACCTAGTAAAAGGAGAAGTAAATAATGCCCCTGATCTTATGCATATTGTCTCCCGAGTCGAAGCCGGGAGTGACTAACATGAGATCTTTTTACGTACTTGCTCCCGTGGTGTGTATACGATTTTACGTGCCGCTGCGGGGATGAAGTGGTTCCATTCGCTCAGTGTAGCGGTGTCAGTGTAAAGTGGCTACTTTAGCCCCGCAGGCACTTAAAGTTATTTTTTATAGGCTGAGTGGCCAGGCAGTGTTACAGTTACTTCGCCGACAGTAAAAAAATTATGACGTTCTTCCCATGCTAAGCTAAACATGTTACCAGGTTCGTAGCTACCAAGCTAAGCTTTTGTTTATTATGGCATCGCAAATTATCGCAACGATTTGGTCGAAGATGATACACACAGCCTTAGAAGTAGCCTTCACTATGATTCACTCTGACCTTGAAATACCTAGATTTCGCAGCCAATTCCCAGCACTATAGCAGTTTGTTCTTCCTGGCCGTAGCTACGTAAGCCTCGGCCAGGTAAGCTAAAACTATGACAATGGTTTTACTAAGCTAAGTTAAATTAAACTAAGCTAAAATAAACTAAACTAAAAAGATACCTCTTGTGGTGGCACGTCGTACGTGCGCGTGCGCAAGTCCACTCGTGCGTATGTATCGATGCATGGGAGGATGAAAAAAATACCTGAATAGAATAAAAATGTATATAGAACTCCGACGTACAAGTTGAAATATGGACTTAGTATCTCATTAAAGATGATATTTGTAATTTTATAAATTAATTGCTTTGTTTTAATTGCCAGAACATCTTCGCTGATCCATCCATAATGCTGATTATAGGTCTTTTATAGACCGATTCTCCATACAAAAGATTTTTGAACAATTTTTTAGCAATTCGTTTCTGAAAACAAGAAAATTACAGAGACACATTTACAGTAGACCTAAATTGATAAAAAAAAAATTGCTCTAGACTCTAGAGACATTATCCAGGAAGAAAATAGGGGGGAATACGTTTGTATGGAGAATCGGTCCCCGGATTCCCTCTTAAGTTTCAACTACTGCTTTCCCGTTCCCATCAGCGAGTTCTGCTCCGGTCCCTTTAGTGCATTGCTATGCAGACACCGGTGCCCTCCGTCATGATAGATAGATAGATTAACTCATTATTGCACACACCAAAGAAACATACAAAGGATTCAATAAACTAAATACTAGTGCACAAATGGCGGCCTTATCACTATAAGCGATCTCTTCTAGGCATGGAAGTAAGCTCTAGTCGACGCAACGATGCATAACCTGGCTCTACCCCAATACAGTCAGGTGTCTTTACAGTCCTCCTTTACCAAAAAAGCCACATAAATGAATTCCAAGGGCTATCCTTGCTTATGAGATTTCCTTATCAAATTATTTTATGTGTTTTCTACAACTACGTGACCGAGGTGTGGCCATGCTCAATGTATATCAAATCCCTTGTGTCTAACTTACTCCTAGCACAAGACTCCACTTTCATTAATTGGTTTTGTCGAATAGGTTACTTTGGAACTAATAACACTTAGCGCAAAATAGTGTGTATACAATATACATACATATTTATTGGCTCCGTGTCAGTAATTTTTGTTACTGGCTTTATATCCGACCCGGATTTTTTTAAGAGTTCGATATTTATTTATATTTAAGTAAACATAAAAGAAACTGTCTTTTTATGGCATGCGTTTGACTGCTACTCTCATGAAAGAAAACATCCTAAGGCAACCATAAAATAAATAATTCAGAATGTAGTGTATGGAGATACAATAGGTATAGGTATTCAATGGTAGCGTATGTGAAGCCACCAACCGGCCAGCGTAGCGGAATATGGCACAATCTCCCCGTGGTCGGTTTATGCCAAATGTAGGGGTAGGATTATAAATTTAGTCTTTACTATTGTTGTACTCTTATTCATGGAGTATAGACGCGCTTACACTAAACTAGAGAGGTCAAATTACTAAATCAAATTAGTTGACGTTTTTACACACTGTCACTCAAACTATAGTTGAGTGGGGAAATACAATTTTAATTTCTAACTTCCCCGCTAATAAAGACCGTAGCCAGGAATTCATTTCGGGGGGGGGGGGGGGGGGGGTTGCGCTAATGTAGACCATGGAAACGTTAAGACATTATCATCATTAAAATAGATTGCCGTCAGTATCAGGGCAGGATCCAAGCTGCCAGTGGTTACGGCTGAAGAGTGCCACCTGACTAGCATGATATTTATATCCTAATGTCGGCGATGTCCTGGGCGAAGGTCTCCCTCTTCTCTTCCTATAACTCCCTCTTAAGAGTTTCAACACATCTCTTCGGGTGTGGTCCAGGTTGCATTTTTCTTTTGATATTCTACGAGGACGTCTAATTTCACTGGGTGGTAATTTTGAACCAAAGTTATTTTTTTATTTGACCGCATAACTGGGTGAACATTTTGTCATGGCCACTAATTTAGAAAGAAAAAAAAACGAACGAGCACATTCACCCTTCTAGATGTAGTCCTAACATACATCATCCAATAATTCTCTCTACTTTGTACTATCTACTATTGTCTAACCGTTTACTAAATGGTATAGGTGCCATATTAATGTCTAAATTACGCTCACCGGGTCCTTTAGCTCCTCCCGCCACCAGCCGACCTAGACGAAATATTACCGCTCGCTCATATTCCTGAACCACCTGAGAACCAATGTTAGTATTTATTATTAATATTATATTACGGTTAAATTAACTCATTTTTAAATTCACAGTAAAATTATACTGTTCTGAACATTTTCTAAATGTCCTATAGATAATGGTCTTACGTTCTGTAGGTTTACTTGAGGACGAAGTCTAGTTTTCTGGTTAAGTACTAAACTAGAAATGTATTACTATTCTTGAGTTGAAATTATTGGTCCGGAACCTTTTTCGTAAATTGGGAATAACTTGAATAACGACAATGTAAAGTATGCCACGTGCAACTATGTATTGGTGATACGAAAGCTACGAGTCTACGAGTGCGCTACGGTGCTACAAACAATGAAAAACTTCGCTTTGCGCTACTTTTACGTAAAATCTAGACATATTTAAGATTTTTGTTTTATTTATACGGGAATACTCACGTTTAATTGAATCGGATACTCTGATTATAGTTTCGATCACATACGGACTTTTTCAAAGAGTGAAAACAGAGCCCGACGCGTGTGCGGCTGCGTTCTGCTTTGCACTGCGGGCCGCTGTGCGTCGCGCGCTTTATGACAGCGGAACTAAAACTTGAAACTATAGTCGGAGTATCCGATTTAATTAAACGTGAGTATTCGTATTTCCGTATAAATAAAACGAAATGTATCAAAACCATGTCAGTTTTCATAATATTTAAGATTTGTACTTGTATCACTGAAAACACAAAACGGAAGATTTTCACGCAAGCACAGCAAATTTTAAAAAAGAAACTCTATTTCTTACTTTAAAGCAGATGAAGAGAGAAAACGGCATCGTCATAACAACTAAGAACCACGATAGGCCGACCAATATTTTACCGCAGGTTTTCGTTTCACTATCGGCAGCTTCATTGGCTGAGAAAAACAAAATCAACTTTTATAAAGACAACATATTTCCAAATCTATATAGTGAAATGACCCAATTAAACAATGTGGACCCACTGCTGGCGATCGTAGGGTGTAGTTGCTGTCTACTAGACATTTCTACCATCATCATAGCGTGTCACTGACAAATGTCGAGTGAACGCGGACGGCGGCCACTTATATATGAGGTCAGGCGAGGCAATGGGGTTGTTAAGGTGTCCGTTAATGTTTAACGTGGGAACAAAAACTGGCAGGTGGCTTGAAATATGGATAATTATAAATCGAGAATTGGACCTTCTACGTCGATTATAGTACTCGTAGTGGGTTCGACGTTTCGGATGTACCGTTCCATATTTACGTGACTTATTGATTTACAATGCGTGTGGTAAGCTGGCCCGCGACTGCCGCACTGAATATAACCTGACCTGATGTTTATAATGATATGTATGTAAAACTACTCGTAAATTACTCGGATCGGTCGCTGTGAAATTCTTGTAAAATAAACCACTTAAAATAAGCATAAATGCAAGTTTGTTTGCTGGCAAAACTAAGTTTCCTTTCACAGTTATATACAAGACATTCCATGAATATAAAAAAAAACAAGTGGATAACACCTTTAGGTAAGTATAATGCAAAATAATTGCTACTACAACAGGTTCAATAACGTACAAACACATTCTCACTCTTGTTCACACATACACACCGGCGCGCGTTTCCAATAAAGTAATGTACTAAACACAAACTAAAAATTATGCAACAATCAAACTTTGACATAAATGTTTCATAACATTTTTATTGATTAGCTGCGCGCGGTTTCACCCGCGTGTTGATGAAAAACGGTGATGATGATGTGATTAAAAGTAGTTTATGTTATTTCGGGAAATAAGCTATCGCCATTCCAAGTATCATCTAATTCCATTAAGTCGTATTAGTGTGAAGAGGTAACAAGCATTTATATATAACACACACACAAATACTTACTCCTTTTAATGATATATTTTAATTGTAATATTATTTTTTATCAAGTTTTTAGTTTTAGGTTAATTATTCTAATATAGTAGGTATTTCTTCCTGTTTATTTATGTATTTCTTGTGCAAATATGACGTTTAATAAAAATTAAAAAAAATACTTACAAAATTACGCATTTATATTTAATACTTCCTGCACAACCTGGTTTCAACCACGTGAAGATGAAAAACGGTGATAATGATGAAAAAAAAAGTAGCCTATATAAAATGTGTATCAAAAAAGTTCAACAATACTGAAGGGTATCTATGTACTCATCATTATTATAAAACAGCTGTTCATACATTTTGTCCAAGGTCAATGAACGTATTGTATGGATCAGGTGGTTTTTTTCGAGATTTTAAGGTTGGTCTCACAGTAATAATATAAGGCTATAATATAATTTTAACCTGGTGACTGGCGGTGATATCTTACCACCAATAGGCTCAGTTACCTGTTTGTTGCCAGTGGGTATTTCCGGCAGTTAAATTTGCCGTTTGCAAGCAAAACTTCATCATCAGCCCGGAGACGTCCACTGCTGAACGAAGGTCTCCCCCTTAGACCGCCACACTGTACGACAACCTGCCATTTGCATCCACCGGTTGCCCGCGACTCTCACAATGTCGTCGGTCCACCTAGTGGGAGGCCTTCCTACGCTGCGTCTTCCGGTTCGCGGTCGCCACTCAAGAACCTTCTTCCCCATCGGTTGTCAGTTCTTCGAGCGATGTGTCCTGCCCACAGCCACTTCAACTTGCAAAGCCTTGCGAGCTATGTCGGTAACTTTAGTTCTTTGGCGAATATCCTCGTTCCGGATTCTATCGCGCAAAGTAACTCCGAGCATAGCTCTCTCCATTGCGCCAATGTTCAGTACTTATTCGGTGTCAATATTATCGAGATGTTTCCGCAGAATTTCGTGATGCCGTCACGCGGCGGCTGACCTTCTGAACTACGCTTACCATTAATTGGCTATTTTGTCTATGTACCTTTCTTAAATCTCATCAAATTAGATATCAAATCTCTTCATGCCCAGTAATTTCTCTGGTAACATTGCCCTTTAAACCGAAACACAGTAATACTTCTGGCACCACTACTGTTATGGGCAGGCGTGACGCTTACCACCAGGCGAACGTCTTGCTCGTCACTTAAATGTATTTTTAAAAAAACTTGCATACTACTGCTTGGCGGTTGAATAGCTGGCAAAGCAAAGGTGTGGTACTTCCCCAGGTGGACTCTGCAATAGAGTCATATCAATACAAAAAAGATTCAGATTACTTGTCTCTAAGACTACGTAGTACTATTATTTATTCTGTGCTAAGCCAAGTATTTTAAATATATCATGACCATAAAAAAATCCTTAAAAGAGCTACAATCAGGAGGATTGGAGAAAAAGTAATCACAAATGACCTATTAATAAGAAAAAAAAACCCACAAGTCCTATTAATATGTATAGGAACGCATAAAGAAGAAAAGAAACATAATTTTTTTATCGTTTATTTTTATTGCTATTAAAATAGGTCTAATACGAAAATTGTAACAAACTTTATGCTACCGCTACGTTAGGTTCAAATTGCTAATTCCTACATGACGTTGTTGGTGCATGGTTGTTGCACATAGTTGAGACAGAACCCTCTGTTGCCGACGTCGACGGGAGCTTCCACGTTGTCCGTATGGAACCACAAGCGGAACGGCTTCACTGTACCTGGAAACAACATAGAAGAGTGATACAGTCAAGAGACGGGATGTCATTGGATACAGTCAATTCGCGAAACTTTATTTATATATAACTTCAGGCACCCATATATTTACAACAAAGTTAGCAAACAATGTGATATCCGAAATAAAACAGTAAGGGAATGTAAAGTATTTACACTCCCTTACCTACAAAGAAACCGAGGACTTCCTAAAAATTATCAGATAAACAACGCCAACATACGTACCCAACACATCCTTTCTCTCTCTCTCTCTCTCTCACACACTCACACACACATACACACACACATACATACTCCCTCCTCCACCCACACCCACCCACCTCCTACCCCACACACTTAGTCATCTCACGTTGCGCCTAATATTAATATTTTAATTTTTCTTAACATCATTTGTTCGTATACCGCGAAAATAAAAATTATGTAACTATACAAATAGAGGAACTTTTACCGCACCGTACTTGTCATATTGATAATTATATTGTAATCAAGTGTATCCATAATGGACCCTGCGATGCAGGTCTCTCCTAGTGCAGGGTCTACTAGTATTTTTGTATAGCCTTAAATAGTGATTAACAATGTTTTAAAAGCCTACAAATGAAAGCTTTTTTTATGTAATATGTTTTGTCAATATACAATTTAGAATTTTTGAATATATATATTACTCACCTAAACTTACTAAAACATAGCTTTCTTTTTCATTGCAGAAAGGACTGCTAGAATTTAAATAAGTGTTGCTCTGTCAAGAAGCCTTCAAAATTAGAGAGCATAAAATACAACGCTTACATGGTTAAATAGTCCACGCGGCGTCGAAGTGCGGACATACAAGCGGCGCGGAAAAATATATTCTTTATTGTTTTCCTTTCGGTTCAAAATTGTAATGTCGGCGCCAAATGTTGACGAAGTAAATAAGATACCATTTTAAACCTAGGATTAGCTAGGTAGAGATAGCTTTTGCGCGCCGCTTGTATGTCCGCACTTCGACACAGCCTCGACTTTTCGATCATGTGAGCGCTACCCCAAGTCTTCTGTATTAATTATACACACCCCCGTTTGTTCTATGATTGTGAATGATCAATTTATATACAGAAAAAATTGGCGCCACCAACATTTGAATTGGTTTACATAAATATTAGTTAAAAAAAGTAACAAAAATCGACTTTAAATTCGATAACCTGGAAAACCTGTTTTTTCCAGTTAATTTGATTTAAAAACGAAACTACTTAACCGATTTCGATAAAATTTAAATGGGACCACAAATCGGTTATGAGTATGACCTCCCAAACAAAAATATTATCATGAAATCAATTTATAATTGGTGGACTAATGGCGTAACTTACAAAAATAACGTACAGTCGAATTGAGAACCTCTTTTTTTGAAGTCGGATGTAAACTCATGTAATCGCAACGACTTGGCATGTCACCGCAACGGCTTGACTATGCTTTTCGCTGTCATGCCACTTCCAAGTAGCCCACTGGAACTACTATGCCAGCGGCCCAGAGCCTCGCACCGTTACTTCAAGGAGCTCGGTTGGCTCGGGTAGACGCTGGCGAGGAATACACAACACTCTCCAAGCGGGACGTCAGTGCAAGACGAATTGCCCCCACTTTGAATAAGGAATACGAAAACAAAAACTGTATCATAGTACGACTTACTCATGACGGGTGAAGACTGCATGGAGAGGTCCGCCGAGAAGGTCCCGCCGCAGATCCTGTCGGTGCAGAGCGCCTGGTTGGGCTGGATGCGGCCCACGTTGGTGGCGCACGGCACCAGCAGCCAGTCGTTGGCGCAGTTGTTGGGTCCGGGGCCGGACCCGGTCATGGAGTTCACCGGCGTATTGCTGTTGCCGCTGAGTGTGAATGAACGAGACCTGTTGTTCACTGCAATTCATTTTTTTTTAGATGTAATGTAGTTTGTTGCAAGGATGAAAAAGTCTATAGCAACAGGTTAAAAAGCTCCGGTTTCGTACCCCTTCGTTATCTTGTATAAAAGGGCTATTTTTTCATTTATTTTTTATTCTGTCAAGTGACGAGACGAGCAAGACTTTCGCCTGGTGGTAAGCGTCACGCCTGCCACTAACAGTAGCAGTGCCAGAATTGTGAACTTGCGAACAGAATCCTGCGCCGCACTGCACTGCGCTCGTCACCCTGAGATATTAGATGTTATATCTCTTCATACCCAGTAATTTCTCTGGTAACATTGCCTTTCAAATCGGAACACAGTAATGCTTGCACACTACTGCTTGGCGGTTGAATAACTGGCAAAGGTGTGGTACTTCCCCAGGCGGACTCCGCTGTAGAGTCCTACCACAACAAAAAAGAAAAGGAAAAAGGTATAAAACGCTATAAAGGGATTTGGCCAAAAAATACTTGTGCCTGAAATATCTCACTAAAATGAAAGTTTGTCAGGTTTGTTTGGTATGTTTGTTACCTCTACACGCCAAAACGGCTTAACGGATTTGTATGAAACTAAGAATGGAAATAGCTTATTTCCCAGAGTAACAAATAGGCAACTTTTTGTCATCATGATCATCACGATTTTTCATCATCACGCGGGTGAAATCGCGGAGTGCAGCAACGTTTTCTTGTTGGAAAGGCGGTTTCAGGCCAGGCCTTTGTGATTAAGCCTGAAGTCGGGGGTCGCGGGTTCAATTTCCGAGCCTGTACCAACAAGCTCCTTGGAGTTTATATACGGAATTTTATAGCACTGGCTTTTTGGCTCAATCTTTTTGGTGGCATCGTGAGAAAACCTGAATATATCCGGAGACAAAATATAATGGTGTATACTTAATGTATGTGAAGCCATCACCACGCAATTGGGCCAGCTTAGTGAATACGGTCCAATTATCTTTCGAGAGCATGTCTTTGTAAAGGTCTGGATTATTAAAAGGCTGATTATGTATCATCATCAACAGCCAGAAGACGTCCACTACTGGACGAAGGCATCCCTCTTAAAAAGGGAGGGGGGGGGGGGGGGGGGGGGCATAATACCCACGCTTGGTAGGCGATTTGGGGATCGCAGAGCTCACCACCACAATACACTGCTGCCCGTCCTCCGGTGGTTCTGGATGCAATATGTATGGATTATGTAATTAATTGACGTATCAAATTCTCAAAAAGTTATGTTTAGATATAGCCTATCCTTACCTTTAATCTGTGATTGAAGCAGTAGGTTCTTTCTTCATAAAATATTAGTTAGATATTCAAGCCAATTTTAAGTATTGATCGTTCACTGTTTGAACAGATCAAGGTAATGGTTTTATTTACTTGTACACTGTCCAATGTTAATCGTTTTTAGACAGCTTATAAAAATGGACGTTTTTTTTCAACCGACTTAAAAAAATGGGTTTCTCAATTCGACTGTGTGTGTTTTTTTTGTTTGTATGTTACGCAATTAATCCGCCAATTATGAACGGATTTTGATGGTTCTTTTTTTGTTGGGTAGGTAATACTTCAGAGGTTGTCCCATATACATTGTATTTAAATCGGTTCAGTAGTTTGGTTTTTAAATCAAAATTACTAGAAAATATGAATATGTCATCCAGGTATTCGAAGTTGAAGTCAGTTGTATTTTTTTAAAGCGTATTATTTTATTTTACTATCGAGTGACGAGTCGAGCGAGACGTGCGTATAGAAAATACATAAACTTCGAAAGCGTCTAGCAAATTATATCCCACACAAATATACGTTTGATCTAGCAATACGTCGTTACAAGTTTACTTCAACTGTTGATGTAGCCTTGTGTTTTTTAATGTATATAATTTGCTAGACGCTTTTCAAAGTTATGTCGTCAACTTTATATGAGCTGTCAAAAAGCAATTAACACAATAGACAGAGTATAATAGTTAATTTAAACTAGATACATTTTTTATGCTATACGGTCCGGTCAGTCTTCGGATGGGTGACCGTGAGTGGCATTTATTTCTGTGCGCTACCGTGGGTCGGATGACACGTTAAATTGTTGGTCCCGGGTGTTTGTTCTAGTTTCTATAACAACAACCGTCAGCCATGTCAGATGCCTTCGGGCGGCACATTAACTCTGACACTAGCTGGCCACTCAGCCTATACGAACTTACTTACTTACTTACTTATACTATATGGACGTGTTCTGGTAAAGAAATCACAAATCGGCAAAAGTACCATACGGCCGTAGTTGGCCCATGTCTCGGTGGAGGTGGAGTAGCGATATATGAAATACAGTGTATGCAGTAACTGGCAGGCAGCTAGCAGTTGAATATTGTGATCTGCAGAGCAAGCATGCGCACCGCGAGAAAATTTTCTCGATTCTTAAAAACAGGACAAGGCTACGAATCTGTATAAGTTTGTCTCGTTTTCGCACGACATAAAGACACGACAAAATTTTCTCGCGGTGCGCATGTTAGCTGCAGTGCTAAGTGTCTCAGCGGGATTTAAAAAAATAAAAAGCTATTTAAAAAAACAACAGACTTCAAAGCAAAATACACAAATTTCGTTAACTCGGATGACACATTTTGACCAGTTATTTTGATTAAAAACCCAAACTACCGAACCAAACTAAAACTATAGCCATTCAAATTATAATGAGTTTTCAAATTCGACTTATTAGTGACGGAATACTGATACAAACACAGAATTGAGAAACTACAAAAAAAAATTGGCAAAAAAAAATTGCTTTTGGCCACGTCCTGCCTGATGCGAAGCAACTATGCGGTCTAGGATGGAGCACGCTTAGCTGCTACACGCAACCTAGTTACTCTCGATTTTGGTAGAATTGTGCTTTGCGTTGCGGCTACAGAAGGAATTAAGAAATACCTCTAATAGCAGTAGTTCGGTTGTTAGTCTGGTTGGCCGAACTAGAAAAGAAGGCATTGGCGAAATCGCGAAATCTGTAGGGTCGACTTAGGGTGAAATTTATCACCAATTTATCCGTCAATTGTTGACCGATTTAAAAAAATCCTTTTTATTTGAAAGGGTATACTTTCGAGGTGGTCTTGTATCCCATATTAATTTGAAGTAGATTGTATTTTTTTTGAAAAAGATACTTGTAAAACCGTGAAAATGTCATCATCTGAGAATGGAGAGCCTAATTTGCAGATGGACGAGAAAGGAAAATAAACTATTTTAAATCTGTTGCCGTCAAAGTCACAAAGCATTTATTATGTATTGGAATATTTTATTTTCTCGCAATCGTAGTGAAAAGTAGTGTGTGCACACGGCGCCAAAACCCATTGTAACTTTGATCCTACCTCGTATTTATATATACATATAATATAGTAGGTCAATTTAGCCCCTTGTGTAACATGCTACTATTTTTTGTTTGATAACAAATAGGCTTGCATTTGACCGCCCTGTCGCCTGATAAGCGATGATGCGGTCTACTTATTATAAGCGTAGCTCACCAGGGTCCGGGCAAGTGGTGTACTGGACTCCGCAGAAATTCCTCTCCATTCTGATGCAAAGCCCGTAGTCCTGATTACTCAGTTGCAGCCCTGAGGCGGGGTCGTAGTTGAACGAGCGCAACTGACCGGACACTCCCGTGTAATACTGAAGACAACCTTCATCAGCTGCAACAATTTGTTTTAATGCAATGGGGATCTACACAGCGATTTTTTCCGGTAGATGGCGCATTGTTGGCCATGGACAACTGTAAATCTCATACATTTTAATGGTTTTACTCTTATTAACTTGTGAAAGACTTGTGAGGGCACTTGTCTTTCCCATTTTTCTTTATGCTGCCGAGACGTGGACCTTAAGAGAAAGTGAGAAAAAGAGGATAGATGCTCTATTGCTGGTGGTGCTGGAGGAGAATGCTGAATATTTCGTGGACTGAATTTAGATCGAATCAGTCTATTTTACAGGAGCTTGGCATAAAGCAGCGTCTATCCTCCATCGTTCAAGCTCGCATTCTCACTTTCTTTGGACACGTTTCGCGACGTGATGATGCCTCCATTGAGCGTCTCGTGGTGCAGGGAAAAATCGAAGGAACAAGACCACGCGGCAGATCTCCGTTACGTTGGACCGACCAAATAAAAGCTGCACTTCACGGTCCCGTAAATGATTGCACAAGGAAAGCGTCAATACGCGAGGAATGGAGACGGATTATTAGGCAAACCACCACCGGAACCGATGACCACGACCACTCTGTCAAGAGTGGAAACGACTAAGAAGACTCTTATTAAACTCGGATTACGAGGGAGAGTCTGCATAGGTATACCTACTGCTTTGTACAGCAATCCTTTGCCTTGCTGTCCACCATATAATGTAAACCAATAACTAACTTACAAATCTATTTTAAAGCCGTCAACAGCTGCATAGATTCTTAAAACATAGCACAGTAATAGTTTTTTTCCAGGTGGTAAGCATCACGTCTGCCCATAACACTAGCAGTTCTAGAAGTTGAATGTCATATCTCTATTCATCATCATTGACAGCCATGATGGCCACTACTGGACGAAGGCCTCCCCCGTTAATAGGGAGGGGTTGCCATAATCCCCACGCTTGGCAGGCGGCTTGGGGATCGCAGAGTGTTACCACCGTTAACCAAGAGGACGCTGCTGCCTGTCCTCCGGTGGTTCTGGATGCAGTTTAGGACATACCCAGGTTAAATCTCTTTATGCCTAGTAATTTATCTGGTAACTTTCCCATTCGAACCGCAACACAGTAGTTGACACACTATTGTTTGGCGGGTAAATTACTGGCAAAGGTGTGTACTATGTTTTACTTTTTTCCTCAGGCGGACTCTGGAATAGAGTCCTACCACAACAGAGTTAGCTTACGATTAAGGCTACAAATTTTAGTTAGATTGAATATTGATTGGATAGTATGGACCTTTTAAGTACTACCATAGCAGGCTGGATTAATATTCATAAATTCGTGTAACCTCATGGTCAATGTAAATAGGATATACAAAGGGTAGTATATGACAGTTGTGATATTTACTTCATTAGGGTAGATGACTGATGTTTATATCGATGAAACCAATAGCTTTGATGAAGGTTTTAAGTAAATATAGTATGCTTATTGAAAAAATAATTTAAATCGGTTAATAATGTTCTGATGTATGAGCGTTTAAAGTTTTTGTTAGAGACAACTCTGTCCCTTTCCCACAAAACAAAAAATGACGCCACGCCTTACTTGTCAGAATATAATTTATATGGCGGATAAGTTACGTCACGATTTGCTGTTTTGCCTCTCTGTCTAGCATGATATTAAAATACTTATAAGTTGCTTATTTTTGATCAGATTTTCATTTTGTTTTCATTAATCAGGTATATTTATGGGCCACATTTTAATATGACAATAAAAAAGCAGTCATCTAGCCTATTACTTAATTTCGATAGGATCGGTGCTTGACCGCACTCACCTAAAATTAAGTGAGAGTGTGATTCAAGATGGTAAACACGACCACAGAAAAGCGAATGCCCTACTTCTTAGGTAGAACGGCTGTCAAAACAATGTTGTAAAGCAATTGTATGGATAACCGCTGTCGCCAGTTTCACACTTATTTATAGAAAAAAATGGCAATTATTGGTCGCGCATTTGAAGTAAAACAGTCGAAATGCCATTTTGCAACAGATTAAAATTGATCTAATTACGATGCAATGTGGTTTGGTTTCGTACGCGTCTATTTAAGCCGATTATTATCGGCTTAAAAACATTTATATTGGTAGAATTGTCATCAAGCGCATTTGCACTTAATGCCGGCTAGCGCGGCCCGTCACATTTCCGTTCTATTCACTTCTCTCGTCAGTGAACACGACTGTAATGGGGACTTGCTTTCAAGTGAGTCTACCAAAATCATCAGCTAGGCAGGCGGATTTCTACTAGTACTACCCTGCTAGGGTTTCCTCAATATTTTCCTTCACAGACAGCCCAAGATTTGAACCCACACCCCTTGACATGCAATCCGAAGCCGTCAATTAACAAGCTAACACGCTACAAAAACGTTCTATTCTTTTCTAAGTAAATGCGAAGCGTGACATAATTGCCGTTTCCTCGATCCATTTGACAATAAGATTACCAATTAGGGTTAAGTAATTAGGTAGGTTAGTTCATTGTATGTATTTTATTTTAGTTAATTGCCCTTATAATCGTATGTTTACGAAAACAGCTTACCTTTATAAATAGTGCTACAGGGTATTTGCGTGACTTTCACCTTCCACATCCTCTCGAAGGAGTTCCCGCTGGTAACGAAGGTCAGTTTCACCGGATTAGTGGTCCCTATGCCAGCGTCCACGTACACTGAAAAGCAAAAATAGGTTATAGATAGATGAATGCATTAAGCATGAAACGTGCATAATGATGACATCTTAGATAAATATAATTAATCATGATTCTACTCATGTTTAATACAAATAAAATTTGAATACTGATACTCACTGAGGATCTATGCAGCTGAAATTAGGCAGGTAGTAGTTATATTAGTTTTTGTAGTTGTAGGACTCTACTGTAGAGTCCACCTGGGGAAGTACCACACCTTTGCCAGTTATTCCATCGCCAAGCAGTAGTGTGCAAGCATTATTATACATATGATACATATTATGATACATTCTTTAATACTGTTGTACCGACTTGACGCAGTAATGATACCTACCTACATTTTTTATTACTGGTTTGAATAGTTTTAAAATAAAATATAGGTATTTATTTGTTGGAACAACATTTACCTACTTTTTAGTTTGTAAATGATAATATTATGGCGTCAAGTGTTTGTTTATTAGTTCATTTCTACTTTATTTGTTCGCCGATCCAAATTTTCTTGTTGTTATTCCATGCTAATCTTATGCCTATTTGTGGTAACTTATAATTAGCCTTTAAGTTAAATATAATTGAGTTATTTAAGTGCTAGCTGTTAGTTATCCTAAAAGAATAAAATAAAATAAAAATAAAATTACTGTGTTCCGGTTTGAAGGGGGCAATGTTACCAGAGAAGCTACTGGGTATGAAGAGATTTAATATCTGATATCTCAGGGTGACGAGCGCAGTGCAGTGCGGCGCAGGATTGTATTCGCAAGTTCACAATTCTCGCACTGCTACTGTTAGTGGCAGGAGTGACGCTTACCACCAGGTGAAAGTCTAGCTCGTCTCGTCACTGGACCGTATAAAAAAACTACTCATTATACAAACTAAAGCCTACCTAGACTCTCCGTATTGTGAAATTACTACCGTCTCTACTCACTGTGGCTCCCCTGATTGATCCCACAGATGGCCGGTATAGGGTTGCCTCCAGACACGATGAACTGGTCCTGATTGCAGACGTGGTTCATCTGTTCAGGGCCTGCTATTGAGAACCGGTCAAAATCGAACCTGTTGAATATAATAGAATAATATTTATTATAATAATATTTATTACCATTTTACTACTCGTAATAATAAAATATCATGAATGTTTCTACTCGTATAATGGTTTCGTCACCAAAACATAAAAAGGAATAACCTTTGATAAATTATATGTCTAGATAGACTGATGGATCCTAAACGCGTCAAAAAAAATAGGGGTGAACGGTTAGCCTCTTATGCACGCACACTATAACAACGAGAATGGCGCAACGCGAGTTTAAGACATGGCTGTCACGGACACTAGTATAATAATGTTGGTCTGTCATTTTTCGTTCATAAACAGTATGAGACTCTATCTAGACATATTATTTATCAAAGGGAATAACAATATATTAACAAACTATTTTGTGGGCATTATAATATTTTATCTCCTTCAGAAAACGACAACAGTATGAAGGTAGTTAATAATAATAATAAGAATCATAATAATAATCTTTTTTTTAAATTAATTTGCAAAATATAATTGTCCTCGAGAATACATTAAAATTCTAGTAAAGCAAGTATGAGGATTGGTAATAATTACAAATAAGATCATGTACATAGTAAGTCGGCTGTACAGTGGCATCGTCTAAAAAAGGAATAGCTATAAATTTATTATAAAAATTGTCCTAAAGCATAAAATAAAAATTATAATAAACATGTTAAAACAACAATAATAATAATTACATGTTAAATGTTTGTCAGTCTCACAGGTCAGTTTCTATTAGTTGATAGTTTCTGTAGTCATTGTTTAAAAATTCTGATATCTTGTTAATTGATTTGGACAGTAGTAATTTTTTGACATTAGCTTGAAACTTTCCTTCAGTCTCCATTAGCTGGATGCATTCATGGAGTTTAATGTACAGCTCCTGTCTCATCTGTTTTGGCAATATTCCGACCATATTAAGTCTGTGCTGTATTGTTAAGAGGAAGTTATAATTTTTACAGCTTCTAGTTTTTGGTTTTTGCTGCTTTTCATACTTGTTGGGAAAAACATACTAAATAAAAGATCCTGTCAGTTTTCGGATGGGCGGCCATTAATTAAAGTGCTCGCGTGGTTCGGATGACTCGTTAAATTGTCGCTCAGCCTATATGAACTTATGTTTTAATATTATACATACTAATAATGAATCTGTTTGTTACCTTTTAGCGACTGCTATAATAATTGAATCGGCAATTGCAGCTGCATTCGTATTAGACGATGCTCCTATAAACTGCATTCGTATACTTATTTTAGTTAAAAAAAAAACTAATTCCGAACGATCTACGAATTTCACCGACTCGGGAGGGGTGGAGGGAGTCGGTAAATTCGTAGATCGTTTCACATCCATAACTTTAAGAAGTACTTCGTAGTCGTGATCGTTGATATCAGTATAACAGGTATTAGTATAAGATATACTACTTGAACCTTTTAGAATAGAAATAATTATTATTTTACCTTATTTGGCACACGTCTGGATGTGTCTTAACGACGGTAAGCTCACACGATCCGGTGCCATCATAAGAGGATGGGTATCCAGAGTTGACGAAATATGTGCCATTTTCAGATGTGGTACTTCCACAAGATGTCATAACTGCAAGAACAAAGTTATTGTTTTTACTCCAACAATACCGTTCATATGACATGCCGAGCACTTCTAGTGCTGCTCTCACACAATTGCCTATGGCAATCTTCCTTCTAGAATGAGTTATAATAGCGGTTGAATGCGTTTCCCGATAGATGTAATCTGGTTGTCTTCAAGTCGCGAATTAATCAGTTTCTTCGCTTAATATACGCGAATTAGTGGTCAAACACAAGCCGATTAATCAAATTAAAAAAACTGCCCCATACGTTATCAGTTCTAGGAAAGGCCGCTGCTACTTTACTTCACATGGTAAAATAATAGTATCCATTCACTCGTACGCTAAATCAATTATAAATACGTATAGGTCATTCAATTCAATCAGTTGTTGATATCATTTCCTTTCATTCGCAAAGTTAAATAATCGTCGTCAGCTATAAAACGTCCACTATTGGACGAAGGCCTCCCCCTTTATAGAGGGGTGTTGCCATAATCCCCACGCTTGGCAGGCGGCTTGGGGATTGCAGAATGGTCACCACCGTTAACCAAAAGGAAGCTGGTGCCCGTCCTCCGGCGGGTCTGGTTGCAGTTTAAGGACATACCCAGTTCCAGGTCAAGTAAAATAATACGGACTTAAAATTGAGTCCAGTGACTGCGAAAGCTACGTTCTACAAACGTTGGAGTACTAGCTCACTTGCTCAAAGCCCCAAAATCTGGACTTCCCTACAAAAACTAGACCTGAAATCACAGAAGAAAAAGCAAAACACGGCATTGTTTGAAGTGAAAGACTATAAATCTCGTTGACTGATCGTCCGACTTTTCCTCACAAGAAAATTAATAATTTAAAAACCACTGCTAGCCACTGCAAGTACTTCAAAATCTCATTGTATTTCAGATCTCAGATTGCGTCATCCCGGTGATTGGCCAATGACAAGCATAGAACGCTACCTCGTCCCCCGCAACAGTGAGTTGTGTTTGTAGGAGAAATTATGTTCACGAGCCATCAACAGGCTATATGATCTGTGTTTGAAGTCAACTAACTGGACCACTTCGTTAAAAACAATACACATTTTAAGACGGAAGGAAGGAGGGACTCACAGATGCAGCATAATCCAAAACCATTAGCGCAGTAGCCGTTCGCAGAACCAGATCGAGCCGAGCACTCTCGGGCTGTCATGCAGGTGCCGTTGTCTCCAGATGCGCCAGCACACGCACCATTAGGAAACGTGACCACCGTAAATAACGAGAGAACTGAAATAAAACTTTAAATGATAATATGGAAAAGTTTCTTTAAAAAAGTAACGATACAAGTAAGGCGCTCTAGTAAGACCTTCTAGAAAGTGTCAGCGCGTGCTCATGACCATTCTAGCAGTAGGTACTCAGAATTAATTCCACGGCATCACTGCACTGCACTCATTACTTTGAGATATTTGACGGTGTGATTCAGTAGCCCTGTAATTTTACCAGCTGTAGTAACCAGTGGCAGAATATCTGATACTTTGTCGTACCTTCTGTTATTACATACAGTTGACTCACACGCTGAGTTATTGTGCATCTCTGATGAATAAAATATAATTTATAAAATATGGATTATAGTATCTCTATCACTTCCTCAATTTCTTCTCTCGAGTACTTATACCTATCTACATACGGCGCAGTGCTGGAATCATATGACTACATTATTACTAAAATTGACCAAAATAAATACATTTCAATCCAGTCCAGCTTGCATACAGTGACAGATTAAGTTACAGTAGCTGCTAACAATTCAGTGCCTGCATTCTACACTATACCATACGACTATTATTATAGATTATATATGTACTCTACCATATTTTTAAAGAAGTCGCCTTTAAGAAATGTAGATAGATACTAATCTAGTTCCACTGGATCTCAGCGACACTTGGTCAACAAAAAGCAAACTTACGGTAAAAAGCCCGAACGGCTCAACTAATTGAGCCAGTAGAACCTAAGTTACGAAAAGGGACTCATACTTACATCGACCTTCTTTCTGCACTGGCCAAAAGTTATCCCGGTTTTGTATTTTCCTGATACCAGCATATCCTCGACTCCATGCGCTGTTCACTCCATTCAACGTACTATATCTTTCATCGCCAAAACCATTTGTTTTGCAAAACTTTAGCAAAACTAAAACCACAAGCAACGATTTCATTCTGAATACAATAATTTTCTTTACGCTTTTTAGTGTATAGACACTAAACTCTAATCCAAACTGGATTTAAATCGGATCAGTATTTTGAAATAACTGGCAAGTAGGCGCATGTGCACGTCTGTTTGGACTTTAAATGTGTGTTTTTTTTATTTTAAAGGTGTTAAATTGGCTTCACAATTGCGAAAGTTTTTCTTTTGAAGCGAATGCGACACAAAACGTGATTATTGCCACCATTACCATTTATAACATTTTAACGGGAAGGGGAACAATGTATTTTCTCCTATTATGTGCGGTGACAATGGCCACTTGGTGATAATTTCTATTTCACGAACATGGATCCGCAACGGAGTGTAACAAACTATTACACAAATGTTTTACTACAAGTAGTAGATGACAGAAAGTCTATCGGTATAATAATAAATTACTCAATTTAGATTATTTTCCAATGTCAAAAAATAAAATAGTAAACAGTTTTGTGGTCTAGTAAAAAAAATATGTTAAAAAAACTTGGTAATATTTAATTGAGGCTAGTTTTCAGGGTTCCGCTTCCTAACCTAAAGGAAGTTAAACAGATCCTACTGCCAACTCTACGACGCCGTCTGTTGTTCAGTGGTAGCTCTGTTTTAAGAGCCTGAGGTCTCACGATCCTCAGCTAAGTAGATGTTAGAATGTCTTTGAATTTCTGCTCTGGGAATGATAGTTAGTTGTCAGTCTTTATGTGCTTCAATGAAACATGAGAACGTGTGTAGTTAGTAGTGTAGTTACGTGTGTAAAGCGTTATATGTTTGTCCTAGCTCGTCTAACCACTCTTGGAAAATGTATATATTTTTCCAGTTATACTATGGAGTGACAAAACGAGCCAGACGTTTGCCTGGTAGTAAGTAGCATTGCCAGCACCGTACAGCACCAGCACCGCAATCCTACCCCGCCCTGCAATGCATTCGTAAACCTGTTAACTGTTATAACCTGTTTTTTATTTTTATTTTTTAATATACTGTCAAGTGACGAGACGAGCCAGACTTACACCTGGTGGCAAGCGTCACGCCTGCCACTAACTGTAGCAGTACTAGAATTGTGAACTTGCGAACACAATCCTACGACGCAATGCACTGCGCTCGTCACCCTGAGATATTAGATGTTAAATCTCTTCATACCCAGTAATTTATCTGGTAACATTGACCTTCAAACCGGAACACAGTAATGCTTGCACACTACTGCTTGGCGGTTGAATAACTGGCAAAGGTGTGGTACTTCCCCAGGCGGACTCTGCAGTAGAGTCTTACCACTACAGTCTACAGTAATTATCTGGTAACATTGCCCTTCATGCCTTCATTTATGTAAGACTTTAAGATGTAAGACTTTAGTGAATTTTGTGATTATTACGTCTGGCAAGGAGGTCACCATCGGGAGCTTTCCTGAGGTTGCAGTACCATAACATCCGACCCGTCACAAAGAAGCGAAAATATAAATATTGCCTTCTCACCAAAACAAAAGGGTTTATTTTTGTTCAGTATTGTTTCCAGAGAGACAAATTAAAAACTTTTGTCCGCTGTTTTTAGTGATTTATTTGTATTAACTACTCTAGATACACTTAGTGACATATACTTACTTGGATACCTGTAAACTTTTGTAAAAAGAATCAGCCTCAGTGATCGCTTAGCGTCACAGATTCCGTAACAAATGGCGTCGACTCTGTTACACCGCTCACTAAACTACTAAATAAATCCAATTGCCAATCTGGAAAGGCTACAACAAATAAAAAAATTATCTCTTTTATATTGTATTCCAATGTTTTAGGAAATTACGGCAACCATAGATTTATTATCTACCGTAGATGGCAACCGATTTAGAACTGTCAAATATTAGTTTAGAAAATGATGTAACAGAATCGAAGTCAGTATTTATATATAAATACGATTATTTTTCAAATGCAAGTAAATATTATTAATAAAAAATTATCGTTTGATTTTTAGGTACATTCAAATTACGAGTTTCTTATAAACTATGTTGATTTTGAGTTTACCTTAGGTAAATATGGTAATGTATATAGCTCAAGTGATAGCAATTATAATTAACATTTAGATGAAATGGTGCATTTGCCTAAAACTTAATTCTAAACAGCAATAATAATTATGAATAAGTGAATTAATTAAGGTTTTTTTTTATAGAATAACTTGATAATTCTACAAATTTGCAAAAACAACTGATAGAATACATACACCTACATAAGTGATAAACATGGATATGGTGTGACTGTGTGATTTTATAAATGCTGAGTTGTTATTTTTTTTTATTAAGGTATGTCGTCAGCCATAAGACGTCCACTGCTGGACGAAGGCCTCCCGCAGGTGTTGCCATAATCCCCACGCTTGGCAGGCGGCTTGGGGGTCGCAGATTACTCACCACCGTTAACTAAAAGGACGCTGCTGTCCGTCCTCCGGTGGGTCTGGTTGCAGTTTAAGGACCTACCCAGGTCCAGGTTATTAGGGTATGGGTGCCAGTAATAAAGGGTGATCCTTCCATATATTGGTACCTTATGGGTAGGTTTAGTCTAACTTTCCTTTCTAGTTATTATCACCAAAAATTACTACCCCAAATTTAGCATTTACTACTATTTGTGTTCACCGGCATCAAAGTAAACATTAATTAATTTTATTTGTTTTGTCAATTGAACTTCAGACACGACAAATTATCAGAAATCCAATTCTCGGACTAGTTAATCAGACTAAAGGTCTCAATAGTCCAATTCTTTGGTAGGACCGAACTTTAGAAACAAAAAAATCTCATTAGTGCGATCATCGGACGAATTAATCGGACTACTGAGAAGAAGTCGCAAGCTATTTCTAAATGTGGGATTGTTTGATTGCCGATAAAGAGAGCAGTATCGCGGTGTGCGGAAAGGGGGCTGGTCGCTAGCCGCCCTTGCTGAAGGACTGTGCTGTTCGCAGTTTCTTGCGGATCCTGGGGGAACTCCAGCGAGGGACCACGCGAGTATCCCCCGGAGACACACCCTCGTCCACGTCGTCCGCCTCTGTTTTTATTTCCATTTTCTAGAAACAAAATGTTATTTCAACATCATCATCAGAAGTCAATATAAGTGCACCTGGATTGAGAAAAATATATATATTATATTGGTGGATATTTTACACAGCAACATCCAGCCCCGAACTAAGCAAAGCTACGCATTTCTATTGGAACTATACCACTGATAGAATACTTATATACTTATTTTTAGTAAATAAGTACATACTTACAATACATACAACATCCAGACACAGGACAAACAGTTACGATCGTCACATAAATGCTTGTCCTGGGTGGGAATCGAACCCGCGCCATATAGACTTAAAGGCGGCATACTCCAACTGGGCTATAAGGAAGTCAATAAGATAAATAATAATAAATAAATAAATAATATTGGGGGACATTTATTACACACAGCGCCATCTAGCCCCATACTAAGCAAAGCTTGTATTATGGAAACCAGATAGCTGATAGAATACTTATGTACAAAGATAGATCTATGGCATAAGTAAACAAGATACCAACAAAATTCGCAAATTGAAAACTGCGCGTTGCAATTTGATTTATTTTACTTAAATTATTATGTTGGACAAATAAACAGGTTATTTTATTTACGAGAAAAAATGCTAAGGCGTAACATTTGAACAAAAATCATAAATTTTTACAATTAAGTATACATTAAAACAAAAAATTATCAACTATAGATTTACTTTTCGAACTTATTAAGTGGGTCTATCGCAAAAAAAAACACTTTTAATAGCCTCACTTAAAAGCGTTGCTTAAGTTAACAAACGCCATTTAAATGCTGCATAATTGAAAAATGATGTACACAGTACATACCTACTTTATATTTTATTAAGTAGGTACTTGATCCTCGCAGTAGTTTTGCAAATAATTTTGAGCATTGATTAGTCAGGGAGGATCTTAACTACTTAGAAACGCTAGGTAGCGCTGCGTACATCACTTTTGTGTTGCGTAGAATTTAAGTGACGTGTTGTTAATTTAGGCAGCGTCTTTAGGTAAGACACTTAGTATCTATAGAGATGAAGAAACAAAATCGCGACGACAATATTCACACAGAACAAGCATTTTTACTAAGTACGTAGCATTACTACATAATCAATCAATCGCTCTATGATATTTTATTTCTATTTGGTACAATAATAATTAGCAAATTAAGCATAAAAATCTAAAAACCAACAATCAAATGTACACAAAAATCTGTTAATACCTATTCCAAAAAATTACATTATTTTGCTAATAATTCAACACTGTTTAAAATAACTTTACTTAGTTAGTTACGTCAAACTATATATTATATTTTGGGCACAAACCATCCGCACAAAGATAACGTTGCTTAAAGGTTAAAAAATTCAATCGATATTCAATAAGTAGGTATCGTTTTCGCCATACAAATACTGTCGCTTACTTGCCTTTTAAAGTATCAAATTAGAGTATTATAAAGTTAGATGTTACCTGCACGATGAGCCTGACAAGAGTGTGTTGTTGTTCCATCATTTGTGAAATGTCTCGCAGTCGACGCTTCTGCTTCTCAAGTTCCGCGGTGATGTAGTCTTCGTTGCTTTCCAAGACAAGATCGAGCCCGGCTGGAAAATAAGTTATAACATCATATGTCACAGGGCTATTGAAGGGTTGCCTCATTATTCCACCATCGTCGCTGGCCCGGTACCATTTGGTCAGATATTTAGATTTTGCAGGAATACTCAAGATGTTTTCTTTCGCCGAGGCCAGAGATATGTTTTTTTTTTTAACTTAATATCTGAATAATGATTCAACCGAAATCCAATTTCTCGATCTTGCGACTACGCTATATTTAAACTTCAGACTTTCAGTATCAGCCAAGAGACGTCCACTGCTGGACGAAGGCCTCCCTTCATAGGGAGGGGTTGCTATAATCCCCACGCTTGGCAAGCGGCTTGGGGATCGCAGAATGCTCACCGCCGTTAACCGAGAGGATGCTACTGCCCGTCCTCCGGTGGTACTGGATGCACTTTTAGGACATACCTAGGTCCAAACTTTAGACTTTACCCAGTCATAAAAACACCAACTAGTCCAGTCGCAGCGGGTTGTTCCTTCAGCTAGTCTTAATAATTGTATGTATAAATATTTAATCTAAGGCACACATACCATCATCTGAAAACGGATTACAGAACCATTTGCGCAAAATCAAATCGAGGAACCCAAGTTTGCACTTCTTGTTGTTTGGATACTCAATGAGTTCATTTTTGTCGACCTTTTCTAGCAGGAATGTTGGTAGCTTTCTCTCTAATTCAGTGTGCAGGACCACCTACAATCAGAAGCAGGTCATTTTTTTTTGAACAAACATTAGCGTTGATTAAATTGCGTAAATGCAAACTATAATCTAAATAATGATAATATTCCTTTATCCACATTCGTAACTAAAAGTTTATAACTTAACGTTTATGTATTGCGCCCCATATCATACATCAACACAATATCACAACACAAATGTAGGTAACAATATCTAAATGCTGAAACAATTATAGGCTCATCATCATCCAGTAGACGTCCACTGCTGAACGAAGGCTTCGCTCTTAAAGACGGGTGTTGCCAAAATCCCCAAGCATGGCAAGTGACATGGAGATCGCAGTACTGACCGAAAGGACGCTGCTGCCCGTTCTCCGGTAGTTTCGGATGCAGGTTTAGGACACCCTGGTCCTTTGAATTATAGGCACTGACGACATGCAATAATGACACGAGCGATATTTTGAATGTTAATATGTTGTAAATCGAGTTCCCAATATTACAGCGTATATAGTTGCATGCAGCAAGTTCACGAGTAGATATAGGAGTGTTTATGATTTTGATAGCAATACCTGCATAGCGAGCCGCTTAAGCTGGGCATTCCTCCGAACACTTTCAATATCACCGACAGCCAAACCAATAAGCAAGTTCATCAACAAGATCGGCATTAGAACCATAAACAGTCCAAGAATGAAGAACGTCGGCAAAGGGAACGGCAGCATGATGTCCGTGTCGGATTTATAATAAGGCTGCACGTAGGTCCCAACGAAGTCCAGCTCACCGAGCATCATGGCGAAGGTCCTCATCAGAGCTATCGGTATACTACTGAAGGATAAATGATTGCCCTGGAACAAAACTTGGCTGAATTTGGATACCTTGCAAAATAACCAACATCTCTCAATAGAGTTGTGTGACTCGTGAGTGAGTAATGGAAAAACATATAGCTCTTCTATAAACAACACACGGCTTTGAACATCCCATTGCTGGGCGTAGGCCTACCCTCGAAGGATGATTGGGCCCACCATCACGGCCTAATAGGCATAATATAATATGATAATATATTTTGGCCTAGTTGATACAAAGAGGTATGGGAACGCATGGGAAATGTTCTAAGCCTTCACAGTTATTATTATAATAAGGTAGTTCAAGATTTAAAACCTCACTTGACGTTAACAGTTTTTTTATCGCGGTTAATTCCGCTTTCGACCACCAACTCTCTTGTTGGTGAGACTCGCTACAAACAAAATTACCTATACCTGTATTTTTCTTAGCGAAACACGTAAAGAAGTTAACATTGTTTCTTTGTAAAATGTATTAACAGTCGAACTTACCTTTGAGAGTAAAATAAAGAACGCCAAGCCAAACGCGATGATCAGGATCGAGAAGACCATCAGGACTTTTATGAGAGTCTGCAGTATTTCGAGGAACATCACGACGTAGATGCCGACTTGGTCGAATCTTTGCAGCAATAGAAGTAGCTCAAACCACGAGAGAAACACTGTTATGGACGCGGCGGAGAACTGTAACGATAAAAGACAATTATTAATTGAAACTTAATCGGTAGTTTTGAGCCGAAAGAAAGCAATCGTATTCATTTTTGGGAACAATTACTTTAATTATACGACCAACTCTTAAATCGCTGAACCAAACCAGCTGTTCCATACATTCTATCGAAGATGACTGTTTTTTTCTATGGAACACCTGAATGTTTTATCGCAATTTCAGAGTTGACTACATGGTAATAGTTGCTGAAACTATGAGAGGTCCTTACGCCTTAGTATTAGTACCTGCTATCGTCCCGCGTAACCCTGCACATTTTCATAAGTAATTACATAGTTGCGTTAGAATGTAATAATACACTGCCCTAAATTGTACGCTTTTTCAAGCATATAAAGTTCATAATTGCACTAATATTATAAATGTGCGTGATTGTGTATGTTAGTTTCATCATCATTTTTCATTTGTTTATGCTCAGACTTCAGTGAAATTTGAAATGACGATAGCTATTATGACCTAAATGAACAGAAAGGCTATTTTGTAGTGGTAGGACTCTACTGCAGAGTCCGCCTGGGGAAGTACCACACTTTTGCCAGTTATTCAAACGACAAGCAGTACTGTGCGAGCATTATACTGTGTTCTTGTTTGAAGGGCAATGTTACCAGAGAAATTACTGGGTATGAAGAGATTTAGCATCTAATATCTCAGGGCGATGAGCGTAGTGCAGTGCGGCGCAGGATTGTGTTCGCAAGCTCACAATTCTGGCACTGCTGTTGTTAGTGGCAGGTGTGACGCTTACCACCAGGCGAACGCCTTGCTCGTCTCGTCACTTGATTGTATAAAAAAAATATAGATATAGAAAGGCCTTTCTATTTTACTGTTCCCGTAGAGTTGCGGGCGAAACCGGGCGCTGATAGTATAATAGAATGTCAACGCAAGGTTCTTCTTATGGTAATGTGCCTATATATCTTATTATTTATTTATTTTATTAATGTATGTTTTTATCGTATGTATATGGGAGGAGTTTGTCTCCATGGATCCCGGGATGGGATTTTACTTAGCCAGGTATCACGGAGAGAGGTTTCCGGGGTCCTCATATGGAAATCCCGATACCCTTTATTTAGGCCCAAACACAGGTCTTAGCAAGGATTTTTCGGAACCTAAGGTTTTTTTTAATTGGATATGTTTGGGTGGTTATTTGTATGCGAACTCTGAATACTATCTCTTACCCACGGCGAGCCGGGCAAACACACTGAGCGCCACAAAACAGGGGTGGCAAAGACATCAATATTTTTTGCCAGGGTTGACTTAAAGGGGTGAAAATGGAGAGGAATAAAATAATTGAATAACTCAGCGGTATGGATGATATTTGGTAGCGTAGCGAATTTCTTCCATATACGGACGGAGCATGGTGTGTGAGGTGTGGTGTTGTGACCACCACACACCACACACACCACACACTACACCTCGCTAGACACAAGTCGCTAGAGGTGTGGTGACCTCTAGCGACTTATAATGGTGCTAGTGCAAAGGGTGGCGAATATTATTTTTGCCCGGAGCAGCTAAATAGTTAGATAGGGCCCTGCTTACCTGTACATCGCTGTAACGTCCGAACACTGTAGGATAGACAGTGAGCGTGGAACTGATGTAGAGCATCCAGGCGACCAGGTTGGAGGGGTCCACCACGTAATGCCACTTCTGCTGCTTCACGTTGTAGAACTCGCGGAGCATGCACATTGAGTTGTAGACAAGGATCCCCACCGTGCTCACGTACATTACAAGCTTTGCTTCGAAATCTATAGAACAATATTATAATGAAACATTTCTTCACAATACTTGAGGATTTACCTAGTTGGCAGATCTAAACTTAGTAAACACATAGGTATATATCTGTCTTTTTCATAGCAGTCCATCAGATAATGATTTATTACACTGAGACTAACTACAATGAGACTAATAATAAATGATTTATTATTAGTCTCATTGTATTATTTTTAAGAGCTGTGGATTTTGTAAATAAATAAAATAAAAATAAAATAAAATAAATGACTACACTTTTTTAGTAACTTTAGATCTATCAACTTAATGGCTCAAATCAGAAGGACCTTAGAACATCGTCGTCGGCATGTTAAAACGTCTACACGGTGACATCGTCTTGAGCGAAAATCGGCTTACTAGTAAACGTCCAAAATGTGAAAACATCCATCATATAAAAAGCCAGGGACAGCCAGTAACAAAACAAAACAGTAAACATATTTTACTATTTAATTGCCATATTGACTTTTCAATTATATATTTTTCAATCTTTTCAGAGTTTAAAGATATTCTTAATGAGAGTGCAACGAGCTTCTTTCAGGTTATTACCGTTCCGCTTATACCTTTATTGTATACAACGTACCTGGTTCAAAATCCGTGGAATTTTTACGAGTAGTTTTATCAGCGTCTGAAGTGGAGTTCAGTACGTCAGTTTCGTTCTCGGTCAAAACACTTACAGCGGCACAGTTGCCTGATAGCTTCTTCATGGCTGTCGTGCTTGGATTGACATTCATCATCAGAAGTGACGTATAAACGGTGACAAATATCAGATATATGCAATAAAACAAGAGGTTCGTCAGATGAAAGTACTTTCCGTAGGAATTCCATTTCATTTGCAGATATTTTTGACTCAATGGATGAGCTAGTAGTTCAACTCGACCGTGTGCTACCATCGCCTGAAAACATATTACATTCGATTACTGAAATAATACCCAATTCATTTGCGAACTCGATAAAATTCAATAGGTATCATCAAAGACTGGTTTGGTGTGTCTCCTTGACTTACTATTTGGACCTAAAACTGCACCTAGAACCAACGGAAGACGGGCAGCATTGTCTTCTTAGTTAACGGTGGTAACCATTCTGCTATCCCCAAGCCGCCTACCAAGCGTGGGGATTATGGTAACACCGCTCTATTAAGGGGGAAGCCTTCGTCCAGAAGTGGACGTCTTCCGGCTGTTGAGGTGATGTGGCGTAATTATTAATTATATGCACATAAGTAATTGTAAATAACTGTAACTAATTAGTCTCAATATGCGGAAACTTTTATTGGCGCATAGTTTCCAATTTCTTGCTTATAAAGTTATTTTATCGCTGTTAGTTTCTCGAATAAAATAAAATGAATAACTGCCAGGGATTCGATTTTGCAACCGCACACTCCCATTTTTACACAATAATATTACAGAATTTCGATCTATCTAAAAGTTAAGCCATAGATCAATGGCATTACTATATATACGCACGAAGTAACACGGGTAAAAAATAAAATTCTATATATCTATCTAATAAAATAAATTTTCATGGTACTACTGGATCACCTGGTAGTAGGTACTACGGGGTATTTTTTTACCCGCGGTACTACTGGTAGTATGACTGGTAGCACCACGGGCAATAAACGACTTATAATCACATAACTGCGCGCAACCGGCGTCCGCATCAGTCTAATTCAGCACTTAGATATAAAATATAGAACAGACAGACAGATAGACAGATCATCATCATCATCAGCCCGGAGACGTCCACTGCTGAACGAAGGCCTCCCCCTTGACCGCCACACTGTACGACAACCTGCCATTTGCATCTTTTACAATGTCGTCGATTCACCTAGTGGGAGGCCGCGCCTACGCTGCGTCTTCCGGTTCGGTTCGGATAGACAGATAAATTGAGTTAATTTCGCATTTCGAATAGTTTAAATAATTAGCTAGTTTTGTTATTCACAAAAATTTCGTGCCAGCCAATCCAATCTGCAGTGAATGTTCTATTTAAGTATTTACAAAGAAATCAACAATACAAAAGCAAAAATAACGACCAAACCACTTCCTCTTCCTCCACACAAAAACCGTGAGTCAAGCTTTGCGTTGTAACCAGTGTATTATGAAACATGTGACAGAAAACATGTGTCAAATGCCGCAAGAAACAACAAAGTTATACATTCCAGCCTTCAACATGTTAACTAAAAAACTTGTTGTCTAAAAAAGTCAAATGGTTACCCGCGTATATCTACGAATGCCTATAAAACTATGAAACGTCCCAGTACCCAAATCGAAACGGCGTTTCTCAGTCAGGACTCAAATATATTTTGTGGCTGAGTGGACAAAATGTTGATCAATAGAAGTCCATAAAAACGAATGTAATTACATATACATACAGGATTCAAAAGGATCATCGTACTCATAATTGTACTTTTACTATAATATTAACTATGGATCTTCGTACAATGATTGGTGATCAATCCATTTACATTTATATAATATAATTTAAAAAGAGCGGCAAATAAGCGGTTCAGTCTGATAGTAAACCTACTGACACCTATCGTCCTTGCATGGGCATTTGAAATACTAGTGGTGTTTTTAAACAATTTATCCTTCAGATGGAAGAACATTTTACGTCTTGCGAATACGTGGAAAGAATCAGCGCCAAAACTGTAAGGTGTCGTGAAACGTTCAATGAAAAATACGAGATAAGTAGATGGTACTTTTCTTGATTTTCTGGTCGATTCCAGAAAAACATTGTTCACAAGAATGAGTACAATTAGATGTTTAGATCACGAATTCCGTGAAACCCTATGGTAAATGTAAATAACAGTATTGTTTCTTGGGCGAGTTTGACAAAGGAAGCGAGGCTCCAAGTCGCCAGTGGATCTCACTCACGTTGATTACACTTAAAGGCTCGGGCCGGAACTTTGGGTCATTGAGCGCCAGTCTCAGCGCATCCAGCTCGAGCTTGGATTTTTGGTAGAATTTGAAAGAGTACTTAATCTGTATAAAACCAAAATATAACTTTAATAATGTAGGTATAAGATTCAACTTACATTTAAAGCCGGCAACGGAATTTTCTGCGAATTGGGAACGCTCTCAGACTTTCTTGTATCTTCCTCGTCTATCAGTTGTGGACATAGAGTCTCGAAACTGTATTTGATCTAGATTTTCCAAGGTGGTTTAGTATTACGACATAAATTGGTCATGCAAACTCTACTAAAAACGTGTTTGCACTATATATAGCTAAAGTTCTTGAATGACATGTTTATGTAATAATTAATGATTCATACATGAGTAGTGTACTTATTATGAAGATCTGAAATCAGATCAGTAGGTAGTTTCGTAGATTACCTGTTACATCCAAAATCACAAACAAACATTACCTCCTATAATACGTGTAAAACATAAAACACATCTTCCTAGCTAATAAATATAGTAAATCCATGATGATGACAGAAAGAAAGTTTCAAGTGAATTTGTATCTAAACAAAGTAATATATTTTTCGTATTTTTTTTGTTCGATTTTTTGTGAGAACAAAACTCACGTAAAAGCTCTTCGAATCCTTTTTGCAGTTAGCCTTGGTGATGCATTTATCCTGGACTGCTTCGAAGACTCGCGGCATGTAAGCGATGAGAGCCAGCGTCACGCATGGGTGCCGGTCCGAACGAAGCGCCATTACTTCTTTAGCCCTGGAGTCAGAAAAATTACAATAAATAAGTTTTATGACCACCTGCTCGACAATGTCTAACTACCTTCATATTATACCTTAATTTTAAGGGAGAACTGCATCTGGGGGTACTACTAAAAAGTTCCTGTTACTAAAATGTGGTAAAAACTTTAAACGGTTCTTTTAAGGCCCTACCTACATGTCAAAGAAAAGTATATTGGCGGTAAGTTTGACTTATGTATTGATCGGTTCACATTACGATTGTGTGCATGAAAAGAAAGGGTTTAAATTACGCATACTGTATACGACCTTCGTGAGTGACATTACCTTTGTTCATGGGTGACCATAGCCAGGGCCGCTTCAGGAAACTTGTAGTAGATGGCGTAGTCAATGGCACTCATGTCCAAATTGTTGTAAACGAGACGACATCCCATGGAGAGTAGGAGGGCAATCGAGTTAGGCTTGTTTTCCATCGTCGCGAGGTGCAGCGGTGTGTTCTGTAAGTATGGCGGGTTGTACAGTGGCCTGTACCTCTCTCTCGCACATCATCCACAGGTACTGCGTGCATTACAGGTTAATAAATACTTATTGTAAGAGGAAATACTGGTGTATACTTTTGTAATATCAAATATAATTAGGTCCAACAATATTTCAAAAAGTGTTTTTAAAGCCAAGCTCTTTGAAAGCAAGTCTGTGATAATATTATAAGACAAAAAAATATACGCGCCAGCGATCATGACCAATCTAACATCTTAAAACTTTGGCAGGCAAGGAAAGCGTAGCGTTGGTTGTCTTGCCGCAAGATAAATCGACGGTATCGTCATCATTGTGGGTCAAATCAGGGCCTAATCAACACAAGATCGAGGCAGATACCAAAGTAAGACAGAGGTATAGGGTAGAGCCGTGAGAAAGGAGGATGATGATAAATCGGTCAAGTTGAGTTCCATATATTCTACAAAATCTAGGTGTAGACCATATATTAAGAGGTTGTAGAAGTAAAACTTTGCGGCTTGTGTGAAAAAAGTGGCATGCGCTGGCCGAATGGTTGTTTCCCATTGTTACAACTTGGGTCGTTAAGTCGAGACTGAATCGGTTTTATCTAGGCAAGCGTGCTCCATTGTAGAATGCATCTTCACTCAACACCAGGCGTGGTGGCAATCAAACGCTAGCCTATATAGTATCCATTAAAAAAAGCTTATGATCCAAAACTCACTCCATCTTTATCGACCTGGTCCAGCAGGTGCGAGTGCACCGAGTGTAGGAGCTCGATAGTCTGCGTGTAGCCGCTCATGGCCGCCAGGTGGAGTGGGTTCCTGCCGTTGTGGTCGCGGTGCAGCAGGGCGCCGCGATTCAGCAGCAGCTGCACGACCCTAGTGTGCCCCTCCCGGGAGGCGATGTGCAGCGGGGTCAGCCCCTCGCCGTCGCTCTCGTTGATAATAAACGTGCCCTTGTCAGAGTCGAGGAGCTGACACGCGGTGTGGAAGCGGCCATATCTGTCAATTGTTAATAGTAACATGATGGTCAGGGTGAATTATTATATCTGCATGGAATGGCTATTTTTGTGGGCACCTTCATCTTCAGCCGCAAAACGTCTACTGCTAGACGAAGTCCTCCTTAGAGGGGGGGTATTGACATAACTCATGTCATTGTCATAAATCGCAGGTGCAAAGCTTGGGGATTATGCCATATTATGGCTTGCGAATCGCAGTGTAGTCATCATCGTTAACCAAGAGGACGCTACTGCCTATCCTCCGGAGGTTCTGGATGCAGTTTTAGGATAACCTGGGTATATCCTAACACTGCATCCCAGGCCCCAGCACTACCCAGGTGGGCACCTTAATTCTACTATAATCTGTGTAAACCCATACTTTCTTATATTGCACGCCGTGTGACGAGTGTGGCGTTTGAACACGGAGACTAAAACATCCTACCAACCTTGCAGCAAAGTGCAGAGGGCTCTCATTATTGTTGTTCTTCAAATTGATGCAGGCGCCCAGACGGATCAGGTTCTCCAGGGATCGGATGTGGCCCTCGCGGCTTGCGTAGTGCAGTGGAGAACATCCCGTGCTGTCCTTCTCGTTAAGTAATTGCGCTAGGCTCGTCTCGCAGCGATCCTGAAAACCACCAAATTCAAATTATAAAGCGTCGTTGGCATAAAAGGCACGTTATTTTATTAGGGCCAATTTGCACGATTATTATAATTTTTGGCATCGCACAAGTGTCAATAAGGACTCCTGGCACGCGCCGAGGACTAATTGGTCTTTTCCCGCGCGGGAACGTAATAAAGCTAGAATATGGATACATCTGTTTCGTTTTCGCGGGGAAAAACGAGTGGATAGACGTTTATCACGGGCTTGATGCTTGAAGCTTGATGTCGCTCGCGAGTCCGTGCAACCAAAGTTCGCGCGAACTAGCGATAATATAATCGCATCGGGTTCTGTTAGCGTTCGTGTCTTTTTGTTGTTCTGAGTAAAAGAGAGAACAGTAAAAGTCAAAATCATTCAATGGTGATATATCTAGTCATTGATTTTACAACTTAAGTCTCTGCCTTATCCTTGGAGGATCTACCTCTCCCTCTCGCTTTATAGGATCAGCAGAAGTTGTCCTTAATTAATCATATAAATTTTACCATTAGATACAAAGGAAACAAATGTTCACTTTGAAATTTGTTTCGACGTGACTATAAAAGCTTACGAAATAATGAGATCTAAGGCTAAAGACTCAAACCACTCAGCTTTACTATTGTAACATTTGCATATTTGCATCGTTTGTTTTTCTCATCTCGGAGTAGCTCCGTACCTAGTGCAAACTGCACTTAGGTGAACACCGAGATAGTAAAACTAGAAGTAATAACAAAACGGAGCACCATTCTTAACAGCGAAGACAGGTTCCAGACGCGGAGGTGCATAATAAAATCTGGATACCTATTCTGTAACGTCGTGGTTGGCACGTATTGTACAATGTACATTTCATGCTGTGCTCTGCGGTTTTTGCCGTAATTTCTGGGATAAAAAGTAGTCTGTGTTATTCCAAGGCTACTTCCTTCCTCACTTGTTCTTACTTGGCTTGGCTACCTCTACGCGAAATTTCATGCAAACCTGTTGTAAACATCTAAACATCCAAACAGAGTATTGGCAGCACAGATCTTATATTTAACTAGAGGTCACCCGCGACTTCGTCTGCGTACGGAAGAAATTCGGCCCGCTCCCAAAATTCACCACTTTAAATCAACCCGATCAAATACCACCCCCACCAACCCCCCGCCCGAAATTTGACGATTACAAATAATTATATACAGCAAAAATAGTGACAATGTTGCTGAGTTTCCAAAGACTCACATAAAAATAATATACACGTTGGGAAATTATTGTGACTATTTCACAATCGAATCACGAGATATCTCTCCTTTTTGACTTTAATTTATATCAAAGAAAAACTTATTTTAGTAATCAGTATAGTAAAATGTCGTATTACATTATGTAACACTGACAAAATATTAGCAATTTTTTTTCTGTCTTCTTCTTCGTCGAGTCGTTTTCTCACTAACTTTACATCTTTTTTTTTTAAGTGTGCAAGAAGTACCTCTCATCAATATGCTCCTCTTATCTTGTAGATGACGTCAAACCACAGAATAAATAATAGCACTCCGTCAAGCTCCGCTTGTTGCAATTTGAGAAGCAATATTTAACGCGGTAAGTTCGACCAATCGAATCAGTTTGGAGAGTTCATTCCACCATTGACTTACATAATAATTACTTCGCAAGGACACGGCAAAAGGTTTTTTAATAGTATCTTGTCAGTGGAGGACGAAAGTTACTTTATCTCCAATGTGTTTACAATCAGCTGCCATGCTGACGTCGTAGGTAACCGGTCTTCTAACTTGAGAGCGATGGTCAATTTTTTAAATGTATTATAAGCATAGGTAGTTCAAACAACGTGATAGTGGTAGACTCACAGATGGCGCTGATTTTTGTTTGTTTGTAGTACCTACTGGTAAGCTGGGCAAAATGCTTAGAAGGGATATCCTTACTTTCAACATCTCTATTTTCTATCCAATCGAGTTAGTCGAGAGGTTTATTGACCTTGGCTCTTATAAGATAAAGTTTGTAAATGTATGACTGATTGCCCCTAACGGAGGTTATCGCTGAAAAGTATCTATATTTTGCGCGACAAGCGGGCGGCGATCATCGTATAAAGCCTAATCTAATATGATTGGTGAGAAAATTCTAGAGCAGCTAAAGATAAAAGGATTTTATTAATATAAATCAGGCTTTTCATGGAAAACAGTATTATTCTAAAGAGGATGTATGAGCTGTTCGTAGTCAAAGGATATTACGCTGTTTTCAAGACTACGCCACAGATAAGAGATTAGATAGGCTTTACCTACGATTACGAAGTTTAGCACAGTGTATGGAAGCAAAAAAAAAACAACTAAGTAATTAGGTACTTAGATTAAGTAATTTTGATCATATTTCTGAGGGTAGGTAAACAAGACTCCAGAACAACACTTCAAATATTTTTTAATGCACCACTGTTTAATTTTAAATTAACTAGATATACTATTATCTAGTTTTTTTTGGGAACTAAAGAAACAAACAAAATAACTATTTCAGTTTTGGCTTGAGAAAGGACGATATATCTACAAATTATCAATTTTCAGATTTTTCTCGTAATTACTGTTATGTGATCTTGCTTCTTGCCAAATTTCATGAGTTGTCATATAATCTTTAAATTATATTATTACTTTATTTTATTAGCTCCCATTTTGCAAATTGGCGCACAGGATGGCTTGTGCTTTGCTCCATAAAATATATCAGGAACCAACATAAAATGTTGGTGTGAAATTAATTATCAAAATTGTATTTAAATAACAAATTAGGATTTTTTAAGCATTTATTTTGGAATTGTAAACTAGTAATAAAATTAGTTTCAAATTTAGAATCTATCGGATAGCTTTATATAAAATATTTGGTTATCTGTTGGAAGCCGTATTACGACATGACGTCATATACGCTGACTCGCTCGCACTCGAAGAATTCTTCCGTAAGCGAGAAAGAGAAGCTAGATCGAGGAGACCATTTTGAAAAATAGACATTCACGTCGGAGCCGCCGTTGCGCGTGTTACGGGGTGAATCACCTTTTGGATTTTTTTACATCTTTTTGAGAAGAGAATGACCTGAGGGAGCCAACGCCGATCCCGCAGGGGACACCAGGTCCATGTTTCCGTCTGAGATGACGTAAAACTCCAACTTTCAAGAATTATTTTGTGACGCGCCATGCGGTCACCAAACTAAGGAACTCGAGCGAAATTCTCATTTGAAGCTTTGAAGACAAGGCAATGTCATTTCACTGGAGGAGCTCCATGAAGCGTTCGAGAATCGGATGATCCTGCAGAAGACACCATCAGCAAAGGATCCATCAGATAACCTCCTTTCATTTATTTTATTTTACCAAGTTTTCTCGTCATTATCTTCCATCGAAACAATAGCAATCAGCTTATTTAAATATTATTCCAACATATTGTAACTTTGCAAAAAATTTATTTCTCTTCTCCAAAAATTTAATTTTCTTATGACAAATGGCGCCCGAACAATTATTTACTTAGAATTTAACTTAAAAACAAACCAATTTTATCTTGTGCAAAGGTGTATGTTGGAATTTATAAACAAAAGATTACAATTTAATCTACTGTAGAAGTAGGTATTTTCACAATTGTGTTATTGCATTTGTATAACAATTTTTCTTGTAAAGATGTATAGTACACCGTCTGTTGACCGTAAGTTAACAGCGGAGCAAACGTCAGATTCACCTCAACCAGAACTCCAAAATTCACAGAGCTTAATAGATATACCTGTTTCAGATTCAGAAGAAATGAATTATGTCAATACCGATGTGAGGATGGCTCAAGGAACAATCCAGTCGCCATTATGCAAAAATATCCACACAAATCCTAGCACTAGTGTTATAGATCCAGCCACAGACGGTGACAAGTATATTCCATTTATGAAACAAAGGCACTCGACACAAAACAGTCATGTACCAGTCACCCAGGTAACATATGCAATTAATAACAGTTACAACTCCAATTTGAAGTCCTGGGGACTGAAGTATAGTGGTGATACGTGTGTTGTTGAAAGTTTGAATCGAGTGAACGAAATTAAGTTAGCAAGAGATGTGTGTGAAAGTGTACTGTTGAGAGGTTTTTCAGAGTTGTTAGAAGGCACTGCTCTGAAATTTTACAGATCAGTTCGCCATTCGTTACCCACTCTCTTCTCAAACTTTTTATTAAAGTATTTTGTTTACTACCCATAGTAGACGCTAACAGAAGTCAATATATACTTTTATTGCAAAATTCAGATCAATAGTTTTTGAAATATAAACAAAAACAATATTTATTTATTCAAAGCAATGCAGAATGTAAACACACATATGGCGGCGCTTATAACTTTTTCAAAATTGTAGTTACAGACAATTATTTTTGATTTATCGTACCTACGCATATCTAGCTACCTATAGATACACAATTTTGGCTATCGGTTCAGTATTATTCAAATTAAAATGAAAACCGTATGTTCACAACCAAGATTCTCAAAAGTAAAAAAGAAACACATAAGTTTTAAGTTTGCGTTTTTACCCACATTATTATTTCTACGGATACTTTAGGATACTGTAAATCCATAACAAATACTGATAAAATCATAAAATCAATAATTATTTCTTTACAAACAAGTTTAGAATTTAAACATTGCAATTTTCCTTGTAAACCAACAAGTTCATGTAGGTAAAATGACATACTATATGGTCTATACTCAGACTAAGTATGACTTCTATTCAGACATTGAACTACTTAAGCGTTATTTATACAAGAATTTACTTATTTTGATTTCCAATTTGTATAGAAAAGACGATTCTTTTTCTGTCTCAAAGACAAGTTTCAAGTATTAACAAAGTGTTGACCTACATTCAGGGAAAGACTTAAATACTTACTTTGAATTAACTTAATAACAGTATTCAAAGCTATTGTTTTGTTTTGGACAAGTATCCATTGCTATATAAAGCAAAAGCAGTATATTTAATACCATTTTTTTTGTGTTTTGAGACTTGGTAATTTTTGTTAAAACCAAGTCTGTGAAGCAATTTTTTAAGGTTAATACCATTTTTTTGTGTTTTGAGACTTGGTAATTTTTGTTAAAACCAAGTCTGTGATGCAATATTTTTAAGGTTAAGTATGAGTAATTATTTTTACATAACCAACAATAAACCAAACGTTCAATAATGCATATTTTCGTGTGCTTATTAGTTCTTAGCCTACATATTGGGCAATTTTCTGGAGGATCCTATTTAAAGGCAACCTACCATTAACTATAGCTTATTAGCTAATTATTTGGGAACGATTTAGTTCTAGTCTTTTTGTTACATGCTAACATACATACCGGATTTGACTAACGACAAGTTTATACCTAGTATGACTTAAAATGTTTTCTTATGGCTGAGTTAAAACACTCGGACATGCTAGCAATATTTAGTAGATCTACATACATACATACATACCAAACTTACCTTTTTGTCTTGTAGATACCAAAGGTTGTCTGTGAACCTTCTAAGATTAACAATTAGTCTTTAATTATAGTTAGCAGCATCTAGTGCACGGATTCACTGCGTAGATTTAATTTAGGTTTAAATAATTAAGATTTACCTGTACTTAATTAAAGCTTATACTTAGTTTATCTAATGTTTACAACGATAGATATTTACTTTAAACATTAGAAGTTTTCACTTCATACTATTAGACAATAGTGAGACTTTATTCTCATAGAATTAGGTCATTACTAGAAAACCCAAACTGTAGGGTATAGATTATTATAAGAATTACAAACATACTAACACATATTTACTTACCGTTTAAAACCATTTAGATATCATTGTTTTTCAGATAAGTTTTGTCCGCACCTACATAAGAGTGAATGGATATTTATATTAACAGTTACCTTTTAAGCTACTTGCTATATAATACTTTTGTTTTATTACACAATGTGTTATTTCTATAGGTATATCCTATACCATCATGTTATGTATGGAGTCATGAGGATTATGAAAAGTGAAGCAAGTATGTCAGAATAGCTCAATTTAACTATGAGATGCAAGGAGATTTATGAAGTTCGATGTAAGTTTAAAGGTGTGAGTGGTGATTTTGTAAGAACTAGGCAGTGTGAATATTATTTGAATTCCTTATAGGTACCTATGTATGAAAGAATGTGAGTGATTTATTTTATGAAAGTGGAATAACAGTTTATTTTGCTAGATGGAATGTAAGAAGCTTGCTGAAGTATCAACCTCACTATATTTCAGGATTCCAACCTATAACAAAAAGTTTCTTTTCATGCCTACCCCGTCTGTTCAGACAGTAAACTGTCTTTTGTTTCAAAAGGGGGATATTGTCATATAATCTTTAAATTATATTATTACTTTATTTTATTAGCTCCCATTTTGCAAATTGGCGCACAGGATGGCTTGTGCTTTGCTCCATAAAATATATCAGGAACCAACATAAAATGTTGGTGTGAAATTAATTATCAAAATTGTATTTAAATAACAAATTAGGATTTTTTAAGCATTTATTTTGGAATTGTAAACTAGTAATAAAATTAGTTTCAAATTTAGAATCTATCGGATAGCTTTATATAAAATATTTGGTTATCTGTTGGAAGCCGTATTACGACATGACGTCATATACGCTGACTCGCTCGCACTCGAAGAATTCTTCCGTAAGCGAGAAAGAGAAGCTAGATCGAGGAGACCATTTTGAAAAATAGACATTCACGTCGGAGCCGCCGTTGCGCGTGTTACGGGGTGAATCACCTTTTGGATTTTTTTACATCTTTTTGAGAAGAGAATGACCTGAGGGAGCCAACGCCGATCCCGCAGGGGACACCAGGTCCATGTTTCCGTCTGAGATGACGTAAAACTCCAACTTTCAAGAATTATTTTGTGACGCGCCATGCGGTCACCAAACTAAGGAACTCGAGCGAAATTCTCATTTGAAGCTTTGAAGACAAGGCAATGTCATTTCACTGGAGGAGCTCCATGAAGCGTTCGAGAATCGGATGATCCTGCAGAAGACACCATCAGCAAAGGATCCATCAGATAACCTCCTTTCATTTATTTTATTTTCCCAATTTTTCTCGTTGCCGTCATCCATTGGACTATCGCCATCAGCGTTTTAATATTAATATTGTATTAGGACTTATCAAAATAGTAAACGCATTGTAACCTCAAATAATCTTTTGTTCTTTTTTTCTCCCATATAACTTTAGCACAAGATAGATAGGTAAATTATAAATCATCAATTTCATTTTCAACAAGAGGCCCCCTGTACTCCAGAGGTCTGATGTTTCGTGACTGATACGTATCCAGGAACCCTAACTTTTTTGTTTTATTTTTTTTGTTATTTGTTTTGTCTTTCTTTGTCAAATCACAATTTTCTTATGACAGAGTCTAGGTCAACGGGAAGTACCCTATGAATTTTGATTTATTTCACTCTATAATACTCACAAAATGGCCGTAATTTTTTATTGCGTTGACTTGGAAAGCTTGATTTTTTTCAGATCTAAGGGACTGTGGACTGAAGTATTTCTTGATACCTCCACGCATTCCAGAGAAAAGGGTCTTCACAGACAGACAGACAGACGGACAACCGAGTGATCCTATAAGTGTTCCTATTTCCATTTGAGAACGGAATCACGGAACCCTAAAAAAGCGAAAGTGTGGGGTAAGTGTCTGTGTGTGTGTGTGTGTGTGTGAACGTAAATTTTGCTTTATCATGTTGTAACGACTCGAGAAATATTAAGGAAATTTGAAACGGTATCTCCATTCCTAATTTCACTAAAATTTCATCTTAGGTATTCCATGGATAGGCATATGCTCACTTCCATCCTAGAAAAACATACAGGTCTCGTAGGATAGTAGGTGACACCGCGGGCCGCTGATAGTATTACACCAATATGATATAATTATAATTAATAAAAAAGTAAACACGCAGCCCCACGCGCATCGGGTTCTGTTTTCACTGCTTGAAAGGTCACCCACAATGATCGAAACAAAAGTCAGAGTATCCGATTTAATTAAACGTGAGTATTCCCGTTTGAATAAATCAAAAATGTGTCAAAACCAAGTCAGTTCATCAACAGCCGGAACACGTCCACTGCTGGACGAAGGCCTCACCCTAAAAGGGAGGTGTTGCCATAATCCTCACGCTTGGCAGGCGGCTTGGGGATCGCAGAATGCTCACCACCGTTAACCAAGAGGACGCTGCTGCCCGTCCTCCGGTGATTCTGGATGTAGTTTTAGGACATACCCAGGTCCAAACTACGTCAGTTAATATAAAAAAAAAAACCTTGCAACTAGCAGCAAAATCTTCGAGGCGTCCCCCATTCATGACCACCAAATGGAGAACGTTCCTTGAGTTGATGTCCTTCAGTTGGATATCTGCACCGAGACGTATCTGAAATGAACACAAAATAGTTATAGAAAAAACTTTGATGAAATCATTTCGAGAAAGTCAAGAAAATTGAATCCGTAAAACATAATTTAATTGCATGGAAATCTTAGTAAACAACTAGTCTCAGTTGTCTCTCTGACAACAACCTCAAGAGCGTGACAAAAAGAGGTCATTACCTGGATAGAGAAGAATAAAGACACTTCGCAGAGCTCAGATCAATATTCTGAATAAACCAACAGAAGAACTTAACTCGAAATGACGTATACTTAAAAAGATACTCAAAGATAAACGTTCTATGCAAATTGACTGAAACTACAACGTACCAAAGTATGAACAGTTCTCCAACCAGCTCTGGAAGCAGCCAGTAACAAAGGTGACCTTCTCTCCTTGTCCAGAGGGTTCACATCAGAGCCTTCAGATATCAGGTAGTTAACAATTTCGGGGTGGTCGAACATCGCCGCGCAATGGACTGGAGTCATTCTCTGAACATCGCACGATGTAAGACACGCTAGCTTTTCCTTTGGTTGCATTGTGAACATTAGCTTTACTATTTCCAAAGCTCCCTGTAAAGTAATTTTGCCATCGGTTTAATTATACAGGGTTACTGGTAACTCAACGAATTCCCAGAGGGGGCTAACATACATCAAATTTAAGCCCACCAGAGTATGGGCAAAAGTTAATAGTTTTCGAGACATTTAAAATTATACAATTTTTGTTTTATGGGGTTTTTAAAGAAAAATTTAGTTTTTTGTCATTAAAGGTAATAATAAAAAAAATAAAAAAAATAGGGTCTTATGTTAACGTTTGCGATTTTTCCTGGGCAACCTATGCCAGTTATTCAACCGGCCAAGAATTAATATTACTGTATTCTTGATTAAAGTGCAATATTTTTAGTGTAATCGCTACGCATCAAAAAGAAAAAAAAAACATATTAAACCAAAGAAATTATAATGTTGCGGTCCACTGGCGCGCAGAATTGTTTATTATTCAAAACAATATTGTCCGACTCGTTGCCTATAAACACAACTGATACTTTGCACGAATATTGAAGTAAGATATGCACACCGCAATTTTTCAAGTAGAGTAACGTTAGCATAATCGTTATTTCTGACTATTATTGTAATATAGTATAACAAATTGCAGAACGTTATCAAGTTGCGATATAATGTTGCAGCATAAAAAGTAACTGATAAAGGTATAAGCATTATAATTAGGGTTTCTGATTTCTCGACTTTTTTATATTCTAGAGTTTCGAAAATTCTCGAGGCCGACTTCTCGAGTTTTCTCGGGTATCGTCTTTTTATAAAAAAACATAAAACTGTATTGAAAATTAATTTTAAAAAGCACTTCTTTTATCAGTAATAATTTTTTGTTGCACCATTAATTAGTTTGTGGTAGATCTCTTTAGAACCTCTTTAGATAAGGAAACACAAATCGATAATGAAAATATACTTACGAACAAAAAATATTAAAATCTTCTTACATAAGAATCAAAACTGAGTACCTACAACTACAGAACTAGGTACTAATACGACCAGATTACTATGTGCGCGCGAGTTAATTTTCATTTTAGTTATACGTTTTTTTATCGTGGGCGTGAATGTTAAGATGAGATATAAAAAAAAATACATAAATCCTGGATCATGGTCAGGCGTACCTCGAATATAAAATGTGACAAAGTGCTAGGAAGAAGAATCAATCGATTGGCGCACAACCTATATGCACGAGAACGCAACGCGGGCGACGTAAAAAATAGTCTCACGACGCGTCCGGCTTGTAGCGCGCAATTCAATTTGGGAGTCCGAGAATTCCCGAGTTCCGGTCACTTTTTTCTCGTCTTGAATGATGAGAAATATCTCGAACTCGAGAAAGCTCGAGCAGAAACCCTAATTATAACATGTCCCTATAAAGCTTAAAATCATAAAACATAAGTAGAAACTAGATACTTAGTAAGATCTTCTTGGGTTTGTAGAGGTAAGAAGAAAATGTTTAACATTTTTTACATTTAAAAAGAGCACGTTCCTTTTGAGTTAGATGCAGCTTGGATTAAATTGCAAATAAACTTCGTTTGCAGCACCTACACCTTACCTGAGCGCATGCCAAATGAACGGGGGTCGACAGGTCATGTTGCTGTGTTGATATTTTAGCGCCAGATTTTAAACAGAGCTCCACCGCTTTGATGTCCCCTCCATGTACCGCTGAATGCAGCGGCACGTTCCCTTCGTTGTCGTACAGAGATATCATGGACTCCCGAGTGCAGCCCTTGGATTCTCCCCATTGGAGAAACTCTTCCATGGTGCGGGAAGATGCGTTTTTGGCTGCCTCATGGATAGGATAGTACCCGTTATTGCAAGGGCGTTTCCATTCAGCTTCTAATTCTGTTATCTAAACAAAACACAACGATGAATCAAGAGTCAAAATAAAAACATATTGCAAAAACATTCAATTGTCTTCAATTTTCAATTGAAAATGATCCTTATTATGTTCCACTTAATGCCTGCAAGTAATAAAGTATTCTTTACTTAAAACCCGTATAGCCCTCGTTAGAAGAGTACACTGGTGTGCCCATATTTGAGGGTAAATTAATTGATCCAAAGGGCGTCTACATCCAGTAAAGGTCTACGCCCCGCATTTATGACAAAACATTTGAATTATACATCTATCAGTCATCATAATGATGTGGTCATTTTTACATTAATATAATGTTTAGGTTACATAACATCTAGGTAATCCAGCATAAAAGTTGGGACCTTCAACTGAGCTACAACTACTCTACCGACCATCCCAAAATCATCTCAAAAGTCAATCGTAGAAGCTTTTCATTATTTCCAGAACATTCTATGATACTCACCAACACTCTGGCGCACTTGTCGTGGTCATGGATGGCTGCGAAGTGAAGTGCGGTACGTCCGTGCTCTCCTCCCAGGTCCACGTTGAACTGACTTTTGTACTTCGCGAACACTTGGAGAACTGATACCTGTTAGCACAAATCACGCTGATAGATCTTTAACGTTGAGCTGGGTTGAAAAAAAATGTACGCACCAGAAATTAGTATGTCAGCGCCGCTGGTCAGCGGGTCACTACTAGACAACATCCGCAATGACTAGGAAAATAAGCGGGAGTTTCAAAGTTTGTTTATAGTAAACAAGGTAAAAAAATAAAGTTTATGGTAGTTTGGCCAGACGATTATAAGGTGAAACATGCCCTAGGCTGGACAGTAACGAAGCGTACGCGTGGCAAACCATCCGTCACATGGCCAACGAATTTTCAAAAAGACCTAAGATAAGCTTAATTATCACCTGACATGGCACAAATCCGTGATAAATGGAAAATGTAAACAACGAAGGCCGTCCCCAGGTCAGGAAGAAGAAGAAGAGATCTATAGGCTGAGGAAATAATCTAATTCCACCAGACATTCCACATTTAGGTGAAGAAAAGATTTATTTCATTTATTTATTTTATTATGCCCAGCTGTAGGATGTCCAAGGCTGGTTGCGTAAGAACTTTGCTCCAGAAAGCCCGAAGGCCTAAAAAATAAATTTTTAAAAAACTTACTTACTTAGAAAAAATACGTAAAAGACATTTTGGGGAACCTTTGTCACAGTTCATAGGTTTTTTTTGCTTTTTATTGCCACTTATTCTAGAATACCTCAGACCACAATGTAAAATAAGATAAAAGGAAACAGTACTTTGGATAACCTGTAAATTATCATTTCTTTTTCATCAAAAGGTTTCAGTGATAATCGCATGAAACAAGTACGCGAGTGATCTCAAATAAGCTCTCTTTTTTCTTTTGAGACCTTATACATTATTAAGTGACATTAGTTTCTATCCTTTTTAGAGCATCTTGTCGAGTAAACACTGCCTCCAAACGTCTCAAGCACCCGTAAGCGTGAGCTGAATAGAAAATGAGTAGAGTAGGTAAATAGAAAATGAGTAGAGTAGATAAATAGGACAGCCTGATAGCTCAGTTGGTAGCATGTCTGCCTTCAGAGCTGTAGGGCGTGGGTTCGATCCCCACCCAGGACAAATATGTTTGTGACGTACATCGATGTTTGTTCTGTGTCTGGGTGTAGTATGTATTATAAGTATGTATTTACGAAAAAAATATGTATATAAGTATTCTATCAGCTATCTGGTTTCCATAATACAAGCTTTGCTTAGTATGGGGTTAGATAGCGCTGTGTGTAATAAATGTCCCCCCAATATTATTATTATTATAATATTATAATGAGTAGTGTAGGTAAATAGAAAATGAGTAGAGTAGGTAAGTAGAAAATGAGTAGTGTAGGTACATAGAAAATGAGTAGAGTAGGTAAGTAGAAAATGAGTAGAGTAGGTAAGTAGAAAATGAGTAGTGTAGGTACATAGAAAATGAGTAGAGTAGGTAAGTAGAAAATGAGTAGAGTAGATAAATAGAAAATGAGTAGTGTAGGTAAATAGAAAATTGAGTAGAGTAGGTAAATAGAAAATGAGTAGAGTAGGTAAATATAAAATGAGTAGTGTAGGTAAATAGAAAATGAGTAGGGTAGGTAAGTAGAAAATGAGTTCATATAGAGTATAATATAGTAGTCATCTTCCAACTATACCTAAGCCGGGGTATTAAAACTCTACTATGTGCCGTAACATGATCAGTTTTAGTATATAAGTTACAAATATTAATAAACATAAATCACCCGAAATAATTATTTTTATTAATTCTTGGATAATAGTGGTCGCATTGAGCAAAAATATTTTTCGCTTCTGAGATTATTTAGTTTACCTTAGAAAGGAAATACAAATTTGCGCAATATTCCACATAAACTCTCGAAAAATTTAGGAAATATTTCGGTATGTGTGCTTATTTTTGCATTTTTAAAAGATTTCAAGTAACATTATCCAGGTTTCAATCAACGACATTGTGATAAATCGAAATGACTGCCTTTAAAAAATATTTAATGCTTTTCAACGGCTAGCTAGGGTTTGAGCATGTTACACGTTTGTTTAAAGATATATACTTAGTCAGGATAACAGATGATACTCCTTGTGCTAATGGATGGACAGACGCCACAAAACTATGAGGGTTTTTAATTTTAGACGGAATCTGCGGATATGCTATCAACAGATATTTAGTGAACAAACATACAAAAAACTAAGCCAAAAAAAAAACATTTTCACTCACCTTATTCAGTTCTGTCGCTAAATGTATTGGTGCTTGTGTCTTTTCATTTAGTACGGATGTATCAACATGTCTGAAAAATATTTATTAAAGTTTTTTTTAAGTATTCTAAAAGTATAACATATTCCCGGAACAGCGGTCATACTGTTACATATACACATAATAGAAAAAAAAAAACATGTCAAGATGTTAAAAAAATATTCATAGCCGAATTCTATGAAAATCTATAATTATCTTATAAATTATATAATTCTTCCGTAGGGTGACTGAACTCCTCCTAAACGGCTGGGCCGATTTTAATGAAATTTTCTATTTTCAACTACGTAAAGAATAAGTAGAAAACACGAAAAGATAACAAATATATTTTTCATCACACTTGCTCGTAAAGTAGATCTTATTACATCGCTTTTAGGCTCATAATCCAAGCTATTATACACGCGTGCTTTTTACTTTACATTACGGCACTTGTACTATAATAGGTATAACCCGGTAAAGTCAAGTTTGTACGTGACTGCAATTAGACGTACGTGTACGAAGCACTCTTAATATAGCCGGGTAATACTTACAGTTTTTTTGTAATACCAACAAAGAGTTCTTATGCCGCTGAAGTAAATGTCAACCTGCGCGCGCATTACTGAATTGGGCGCCATTTTCCGCAAATGTTTGTTGACGTTTTCGCTGTGTGGTTGATTATTATCAAAAAAAATTGTTTTTTCCTCGCAAGTGTGACGAAAACAGTCGTATGGAACTCTTGTGCTATTAGGCATTACGCTCTCGGCTTTCTTATCGCGCTCGCCTGCGGCTCGCGCGCATAATACCGCCTCTAGTGTAATTACCAACATAGCACACTCGTATCATAATGTACTAGTATCCAATATAATGTTTCAATTTTTTGAAGACGAAATAATTAGAACATTATCCTCGGGCTATAAACTGTCTCGTCTATGATGTGCGCAAAATCCTGCTCGTTAATGTCAGGTACACTAGTTTCTCCACTTGGGTGGTAAAGAATCTTTTACTTACTGTTGTAAAAGAAATTCGATGCCATCTAATGCTTCATTTTCTACTGCGATGTGAAGAGGTGTGTTGCCGGAATTATCGTGTGCGTTTAGATCTGCAACAAAATGTGGATTCAAAATGAGTATGCCGACCGAAATGACTTGACATTATGTGAAGCCAGTGTGTAACCAGGCAAAGTGCTCATTTCACCTAGCCACAGTATTTAGTTGGGCATCTTGCCTAATCTTATGTTACACACAGTCGGTTTATAAACTAATTATATTTGAAGGTATACCGTATTACATAACTTTTTATTATTTTTCAGCTGTGTGTGGGTGACATGATGGGTCAATGAAACTGTCAAGACAATGTTTTATTACCAGATAACAAATATTTTCAGAAAAAATTAAAAAACTTTAAAATATGTTTTCTATTTGAACTTGAAAATATTACAACAACTGGATGGGGCCGATAATAATTTAAAATACCACTTGACATGGAGCGTGGTAGCGTTTGACCACTGTGCAGCGCTCAGTAGTAAGTTCCTCTGACGATTACCCATTCAAAAACCGACCGGTTCGTCCCTTACTTTTGGCGATCTTTTACAGAACACCGAACTTACAATATTTTGTAATTATATTTGAAAGAAGGCCATCCTAAACCGATGATCACGATGGCAATAGATAATCAGGTAAGTAAGTAAATGAAAGAGTGCAGCAAGACCCACCTCCTCCATAGTTGTTGATAAAGTGCAGAATGTTGGTGTTGTTGCGAGCCGCCGCTTGGTGCGCGGCGGTGCGACCACGTCCGTCTCTAACAGTCAGTCGAGATGGCTCGCTCAAGTACAAGCGCATAAAATCTTCCACGTTGCCACTCTCAGCAGCCTAAGAAAAAAAAGATTATGGAAAATTATAACATTGATTTTATGTAGGTATATCTAATAAAAGCTTGTGTAATTTAGCGGTACGTTCCGCTTGCGTTTTTTCGATATGTCTTGTTCGAAAAAAGTCCTGAGGCCTTTTATTTATCGTACGCAAAGGTGCGCACGTAAGCGAAGCCGACCTACGAACTATATTGTTTAAAATAAGGTTCAATATTGTTCGAAAGTCGGCACCGCTCGCATGCGCAACTTTGCGTACGATTAAAAAAAGGCACCTTCTGGATAACTGTGTAAGAGAAATGACGGTGAATCATGGAAAACTCTAGACATGATAAGACTGAGCGCATCAGAAGCTTTCAGTTTCAACTTACCATCAATAAAAAAATTCGATAGTAATGTTGACATTGAAGTTTCTGACAGAATCCTATTTGATAGTTACTTCCCAATCTCGATAATTTGTGGGAGTGTACTGTATCCATACAAACAGGGAGTGCTGCTAAGTAGAAAGAGAGAAAGGCATAAGCGAAGATAATACGTCTTTTAGGGAAGCATGGGAAGCTATGTCTATGAAGACAAAAGTTCAAACGATCGGTAAGTTATGTTTTTGTTCAAAGAAGTGGCTTTCGGTAGTTAGCGAACAAATCTTGTGGCGAGGGCAAATATGATACCTAGGAGCAAGTAACCTTGAATTACTGAAACTTTATGAAATTTTCACTTAAAATGTGGTCTCTGAAGAGCCTCTGACTAAACAAGATCTGTTACCTAGAGATGATAGTGAGAAATAAAGAAAAGCAATCCAGGAAGAAATCCAGAAGTGCAATATTGGCGACTTTAAATGACTATTTAGAATCAAAGAAGAGCCAAGGAATAGAACTCAACATAAAGCTAGTTTGGTCGCATGGTGTTTCAGCCAAAGGAATGGATTGCGACCGGACATTTTCATCGGCCGCCCGACTCATTTTAGCAAGCTGCTAGAACAAGTCCCAGCATTGACTAAACTTTAACTTTACTTTACTTTTACTTAAACGGAATAATTTCAGAGAAAATCTATTAGTATTATGAGAATGCCGGAAGGGTATGCTAAAAGGGAAAAGAAAACTATATCTGTCTCTATATGGAATGAAACAAAGCTATACAAGCAAAAAATATGCGCACTACGTGTCGTCCGGGCTAAAACTAGGAGAGCAGAAGATTATTGTAGACATACTTCTGGAAGGATTCAGAGTTTATTAGCTTGTGTTTGTAGTCCAAATCCCAATGGTAAAGTTTTACTTATTTAAAACTTAAATATTAACACTTTTACCCACAGAAAAGCGAAGGCCCTACTCTTCTCTCTTCAGTGCTTATACCGTTACCATTTCACCATTGATTATGATCAGAACAATTCACAAAATTGACGAGTAGGTATGCTTTAAATGAAAGCCTAGCATCTTTATCTATCTAGTTCAATTAATGTTTTCACTTTTGTTGATTGCCACTTACTCCTGCATTCACCTATCATGTCAACGTTTAAGTGCCAAAGTTAATTTGCCCTGAAGTGAATTGTATCCAGGCATATACCTAGTCTTTATAGATTATATCGATAAAACATCGTACTTGAAAATTGCAGTTAGGTAAGCGTAACGGTTCCTGGCATGCTATTTAGATGCCACCATTTTGTGAGCGAAAATATTAATTGGTATTTACGAGTATATAAAAGTAGTAGGTACATTATTTACTATGCTATTCATTTATTTATACTATATTTAACAATAGTTGAACAACTTACACGAATGTGATAAAAGACTTGTATAGGTTTTTAAAACCTTTTTTTTTCAGTTTTGACATTATTAGAAATTAATCAATATTTAGACGAAATTTAGAATATTGTTCAAAGTAACCACCAAATAAGAAATAGCATGAATCATATTTTATAATATATATTAATCATGTTCCAATAGTATTAAATAAGTGAATAATTTAAATTTCGACATAATATTCCGAAAGGAACCTAATCCTCTAGTGTATATTATGTTAAATACTTATATTATTAATGCAGCTAGGCATACATAGTTTTAGAATGTAGTACAGATCTTTAAAATGTAATTTATGAGATAGCTTTAAATTATTGCATTCTGTTTTGTATGTTTATTAAATAAATAAATAAATAAAGGGTGAGGTTAAACACAAACCTAATTTTAACATTTAAAAATGTTGGATTAGCAATTGGATTGGTTGGGTTGAATTGGTTTGTTTTTTCTCAGGTTTTAGGAACTTTGTAGAACTGAAAGTAATTGCACATGTGCACAAAGCTATGAAAGTATGTAACAAGTTTTAGACTAGTGAAAATATATATTTATAAAGTAGTGTCTCGTTACCACCAAGTTATAATATTTATAAGCAGTAATTTTCTGAAGCTTGTTATTAAACCAACTGCCTCTCACAAGATAATTATTTAATTGGCTCCTGAAAGTAAGAAAGTTGAAAACTTATTATGAAAGTATCTCAAGTATTTCGCAAACAAACCATAAACAAATTTATTAAAATAAGATAACATAAATAAAACATTTTAAAACAGCAAGAAACGGTTTCAAATAATAGAATCAAAAAACACAGAAAGTAGAGTATTTAAATATTTTTCTACCTCGAGTAACGAAACCGTGCTATAACACATTTTTACTATTTTTGTACATAAAACAATTCCGGGAAAAATATTAGTACTTATGTACGCATTCGTTTACATTTTCATAGGACAATCAGAAATACCTAAGTGTCTACAAAAATCTTCTTTCCTGTCTTCTTTTTTTCAAGAAAAGTCTACTTTCTCATGACTCCATCGAATAATAATTAATTTAATCAGACGGAAACTGAGCAGATATTATTTTGTACGTAGGTACCTGTATTACTAGTTTTGTACAATTAGTCGAGTGTCATAGTCGCCGCGACTTTGATTTTTATTATTTCACTATACGTAAAACTCTATAATTAGCCCTCTTTTTTTTAAATTAGTTTACGTGCCTGCTGGGCTCAAGTGGCTACTTTAGCCCCACTACGCAGAGCGAAAAGAACCACTTCCTCCGCGGCACGTAAAATCGTATACATACCATGGGAGGAAGTAAAGAAGCCTCAGATCTCATGTTTGTCACCAGGAGACAGACAATATACATGAGATATGAGCCATTCTTTACTTTTGCTCCTTAAGTGAGTAATCTACTATTATCCACCGTCAAAAACACAACATAATGTTGTAACACTTGTTTCTGTAACTGTATTAGGAAAAAGCGACTTCATCACGCAGACACTACGAAAACAATTAAAAAAATACGATTTGCCGATTTTCCAGATGCAAAAGGCTGTGATCCTTGACGCGGCACGCATTTGTCAAGGTGTACATCACTCTGCAGCTCTAACCACCGGCAGCTTAAGTTCTACCCCGCTGTCGGCAGCATCTTAGTTTTTATCATGGTTATACATTTTATTTAAACAATTATTATGGTAGAAAAACAAAATAAGTAAGAAACAAAATATCTGACTCAGGAAACAGCATATACGATATCGCTGCACTAGAGTGAGTGGTTAGTAATCAAAAGATAGCATGCACGACTTTCATAAAGAACTTTAATTACTTATAAACAGATACCTACGAGGCCTTTAAGGAAACAACCCATACAAGCAAAACCAAGCATATTTAAAAGTGCTTAATGCATTATTGTAAAAACATAACGAAATTTATAGAGGCCTAATTTCTTTCAATCTCTCAATTTTTTTAATGTATGTTGATAATAATGCACAAAAGGAACGTGCTATAAAATTTGCTGTATTTTTCTTTTATGCGTTTAATACCCTTCGGCTGCGTACGAAACTGGAACCTCGTAACCAGTTAAGGCAGAAGAAAAATTCTTCGTTACACGATTGGTTACGACTGGTTACGACGATAAACGTTTTTTTTTCTTTACACGATACATAGTAAGAAATAGATGCGACAAACATATATATATTATATGTGTTTATATGTGATTACGGTAAAAAGTGTGAAATACAATAAAAACGAACCTTAATCAACAAAACGCAAGACGAGCTTGCACTAAACGGATCAAACACAAACAAATTTTTCATGTTCACACATGGCGCCCAACATGGGGCTGGAACATTTATGGCTTAGGGTTTCATTACAACTTTTTATGAAAAGGTATCTTTAAAAATACCCATTATATTCATTTTACCATAATTATTATTATTTTACACAGTAAATAAACGTTTAAAAAATACCATAAGTGTGGAAACACTTCATATAAAAATATTCAAAAATGTTTTAATATTCAAACCTATATAGTAAAATAATTTGATACGTAGGTATCATGCTGCTTAGATGGTGAACACAATAGCGTAAAGTGGGAACCTTAGATGATAGAACCTTAGGGAATTTAGCTTTAATCTGAACCCTAAAGAGTATTTGCATGGACGGAACACGGGACCGGGCTGTTATGTTCAAAACAACTGTTTTGCATAAATATATCCATTATAATACTACGAAACGATCTCCACCGTCTGAAAGTGAAGCAAACAGCTAACGTAGATAAAACTTCATAAATATAAAACTACCTAACACAATTTATGATCGCTCATTGCGGTGAAAATATAGCATTTTTGATGCGAAAATATAATACTCTTCAGACAACTTTGCTGTTAAATTATGATGTAGAGAAAACTCTAATAACAATAAATTTTCAGATTACGATCGCAACACTATGCTTGTGTAACTTCTGCTAGGGGCAAACACTTACCATCAAACAAAATACTTTGGTCGTATAATATTGACAATGAAAACAGGCGCGGTACTTCCAGGGAATACATATTATGTATATAAATTACTTTTCCATAATAAATATGACCTCTAAACATAGGTTGACCCGAGATTACCAGCTTACAGGGAATTCAAAACTGATTTTGAAAAACTGCAAAAAAAACATTAATTACCTGTAATAATTCTTCAACACGAGGTTTAGTCATATTAACGAGACCAAACATCTTTGACCAATGCCGGGGCAGTTTAATGGCGCCACTTTTTAAACCTTGCAAACTTTTCAAGCGTCTACTTTGATTAAAAGACCCCATCTCAAGTGATTGGTGAGAGAACAAATCGGCGGCAAAATTATTTTTCGGTACAGATTTCACAAAAAAGTCTCATGATGTCACGGCGGTAGAGCGCGCAGGAGACCACTGAAAAGGCGTGCGGCGCCGCCGACATTTTCTCCTTAACTGAGAAATATGCGAGGAGTGCGTTGATAATTTTGAATTTCGACTGTTTTCGATTTTGCTTCAGGCAGTACTTTTAAGAGTTTACGAACAAACAAAAGTATTACTCTACCTGTTGCCAGTATTTAATATTCTTGTAAAACAGTTAGTTTGAAGCAAGACATTATGGCCGTGTTCCAAGTAAGATATTGACTGACGGATAACTTTAGAAAGCGTTAGGATAAATCCAGCTTTCATCGAAACTTTGCAATATCAAGATACGTTTGCACTTCGTTGAAGTAAAAAACCTTATGAGCTCTATTTCTACTGCCTCTTGATAAATATATCTACTCAAGCGTTTTGAATGCAGGCATATTATAAAGTAATCACTTTTAACGCATCTACGTTCACACACAATATCTACAATTTGAATGAGTTGTATTTTATTTCCACCTGGTCTTGGGACCAAAAAACCTTGTCCTAAAACTGCATCCAGAACCACCGGAGGACGGGCAGCAGCTTTCTCTCAGTTAACGGTGGCGAGCGTTTTGCGATCCCCAAGCCGCCTGCCAAGCGTGGGGATTATGGCAACCCCTCTCTATTAAGGCGGAGGCCTTCGTCCAGCGGTGGACGTATTCTGGCTGATGTGTGTGTATGTGTGTGTGTGTGTATTTTATTTTGACTACTCACCTTGTCTGGATTTCTGAATTTTATTAAAACTGGAATTAAAAAAGAATTTCAAAATTCAGTACCATCAATAACACATTTTTAAAGCAATTGTTATCTTCTAATATTAGATATTAATGTAGTGTTTTCGAAACTTTTAGCATGATCAAAAATACAAACTTTGCGCGCAATGCAGCTGAATACTTTGATGGTATATAAAAGGACTTAAGAAGCGTAGATTCGCCCTCTCGCTCGCGCTTTGTGTGTGTACCTATACACTACCGACTTTTTTTAATAAATATATATCCGTATTTGATAATAAAAATAAGTCGATAATAACGCAGCGCAGGACGCTGCCGCACGCGCGTCAAGCTCTATTTTCACTCTTTGATAAATGTCACCGAATGTGATCGAAACTATAGTCGGAGTACCCGATTTAATTAAACGTGAGTATGCCCGCACAAATAAAACAAAAATTCTATAATACATTATGAAAATTAAAATAGGTCTTATGAAGGGGTTTGTCTCCACAGATCTCTAGATCAGACTGCATTTTAGCCACGGACCCAGGAGCGTTGTCTCCACTGATACCGTGATCCGTTTCCCTCAAAGAAAAAAAATGTTTACACGCTGATCACGATATCTGTGGTTACAAGAAATAAAATAAAAAACGAAACTGATCACGGTGTACCAAGAACATTTTCGTTTTATGTTAATTTCCAAAATAAAAGAAGTTTACATTAAATCAATAATACATACAAAATAAAAAAAATGTACGTATAATTTTGTATTCATATAATTATAATTAATACACTATTATACTCCGCCTAGACAAGCAAAGTATGTTGCACAAATCAGATAATAATACGTGATAAGCACATAAAATGTGTACAGTACGTTTCAGAAGTTCAAAGTCAAGCTACGATCGGGAAGGTCATGACCGCAGTCATTCGAGGATTGGGGACTCAAAAGGGATTGATTGTTCGCACAAAATTGTATGGTATCCTTTTTAAATTACAAAATAGCTTTGTTGTACATTATCTGATGAAAAAGTTCGAAGGTATTTTACTGGTGTGGCCAGAAAAAGGGGCGTCAGGCTAAGTTTAATACAAGCTCGAAAAAGGAAAGTTTATCCGAATACGTACTATTTTTGGTAATCATTATATTGCGAAAAACAGTTTATTCCCAGTGTTTCAATTGATGTACCCATCAGTAAAGATACTGGATTTAATAATGCTAATAGATCAATCCGTCCTTATATATTAATATCATAGTAATAGATATATACTTTTACAAAACATGACGAGGGTACTTAAGTTACGGACAAGCGAGATGTCTACGTTACTAACTGCGAAAGTATAACTTGCACGTCAGCCCACCTTTATGCGCAGCCGGGTAAAAAATATTAAATACATCATGATGAATGTTAGACTTTACGACGTAACTTATAAAAGGGAAAATGTTTAAAGTAAAAGTACCTAACAAAGTCAATTTCTGTTATCTAAAGAAAATATTACTCACAGCATAAAGCTTAGTCGGTGTCACGGGCAATATAGGGACGGTGTTCGCGCGGCGGAATAACCACATTTTCTAGGCACCGGCAATATGATAAATACTCTGCACCCGTCCTAGCATTGTGATCCTGTCGATATGACACTACCACGATAGTGTGCCGTGATGTTGAGAGCTTACTACTTATCTAACGTAATCCAGAAACATCGAATGCCCATTAATATTGTTTGAAGTTGCGTTCTCATATCAGTGCGCAATGCAAACACTTCGTCAGTTTAGTCACGGTGAAATTATATAGTCAATACCACCAACAACTATGATATCGGACATTTGTTTAATGGCTCTAAGTTATTGTAGATAAGATGGACCTGGGTATGTCCTAAAACTGCATCTTTAACCACCGGAGGACGGGCAACAGCGTCGTCTCGATTAACGGTGGTGAGCATTCTGCGATCCTGAAGCCGCTTGCCCAGCATTGGTATTATGGCAACCCCATCCTAGGGAGAGGTGGCAACCATTGTAATATAAATAACGTGTTCTGTTATAAATGTAACGATCATTTTAGTCATTCTCTCATCAAACTGAAACGATGTATGTATGTTAATCAAAAACAAAGCGTTTACCTGAAAGTTAGAAACGACCGTTCAACCCTTTAAAACTGAACAAGAATAAATATTCACTTTAAATTGCTAACAAACCATTATGTTGAAGCAAAAACTATCCCTTATTTTATTAAGAGAACATTTTAGTAACTACTAAATTAGTACAGTAAAACTTGTTCATTAGTATTTGTAACTTTAAAACTATAGTCGTAGTAAAAGGTATTCCATTTTACATCGTGACTCTAAAGTTTCCATTGACTTGATCTTACAGAATAGTTTTTATTTCTCATTATTGTTTTTATTACGCTACTGCTCAAAAAAGGAGTATGTTTTCAGGGTACATGTGAGTTTATTTATTCCACCATAACTCCTAAATTACTGAATAGATTTATGGGGTATCGTTAGAATCCTCACATCTTCACGAGTGGTTTATAGGCTATATAAAAAAAATGTGGCTGATAAAAGATGAAAAGACTTTATTATGAAAACTGACGTGGTTTTGGTTTTTGTGGTTTTTTTTTTTAAACGTGAGTATTCCCGTATGAATAAAACAAAAATGAAAAGACTTGATTTTTTTTACATTTTATTTTGTTTTTGGGAGCGCAGTCGTGCTTTTTAATTTATTGTTTATGAAAACACATAAAGCGATGCTTAAAAAAATATATATTTAAACTGTATTTCCAAAATTAAGTCAAGTGTTTTTAAAGATTTGAGAATCTAGTTTTAATTGTAGTTTTTTTTAAAGCTGTCAAACACCTAAAGGCTTAGGACATTTCCCATAATGCAATGCCTAGTGGTACAAATGCCCATACTTCTTTGTATGAACTAGGGCAAAATGTCACAAGCCTTTACTATGTGATGAGTTCTCACAATCTAATCTAATATTATAATCTATTCGTCACGTGGTATTGATTTATTAACGTGAAAAAGTTAATAAAAATTGAGCACCATACGTATATAGTAATACTAGAGGTCCCCCGCGACTTCGTCCGCGTGCGGAAGAAATTCGGACCGTCCCCAAAATTCTCCATAAATCATTCCGAGCAAACTCTACCGACTCTACCGACTCTACCGACTCTACCGACTCTACCGACTCTACCGACTCGACCGACTTTACCGACTCTACCCAAATATCAATTTTCATCACTATAACTTCAAAAACAAAGAACTTTCCATACAACATTCCACCCCCCTTTCCCCTCCCCCATTAAATCGTCCATGTCAAAAAAAAAATGTAAACAGTTTTTTTTATTGTATATGAACTATCCAAATCCAAATTTTAAAGTACTAAAAGTCCAAAAACAAAGGACTTTCATACAAACTTCACCCCCCTTTTCCCCCCCTTGGGCGTCGAATTTCGAATAATCCTTTCTTAGTACACCCCTCCGCATCGAGATGAATACACCCTCCAAATTTCTCAGCGGTTTGGGCTGTGCGTTCTCTGTCAGTCAGTCAGTCAGTCAGGACAGAGCCTTTTATTATATTAGATTTTTTAGCGCTACCTTTGTTAACCTAACAAATGCAAGTAAAGGGAAAGATTGTGAGTTTGTTTAAGGTAATTCGGTTATAACCTTTCTACTAGGTAAATATATATATAGCTATTATTATTTTTATTATTAGCACCCAATGATATTTTATTGACACCTAAAGGTACTGGTTATGTCCTCAAACTACATCCAAAACCACCGAAGGACGGGCAACGACGTCCTCTCGGTGGTGAGCATTCTGCGGTCCTCAAACTGCCTGCCAAGAGTGGGTTTTTTGCAATAGGGGTTGCCAAAATCCCCACATGAAGGGGCTTTTAACAGGGGGGGGGGTCCACCAGCAGTGGACGTCTTCCGGCTGATGATGATATTTTATTTAGCATACTTTCACAAACTTTTCTTTCATGTTTGTAAAAAAAAATGATAGGACGGGTGGAAGATAAGCAGGCGTTTTGTCTGATGGTAAGTTCACTGTCCCTGCAACATTCTTCAAATAACCAAAACAAATGTTAGTAAAAAGTTTTTTTTTAATACCCCTTGATTTTGTTATGACTTACAAAACATGAGCGAGGTCACGCAGGTAATGGACAGAATCCTTCAACATTGAGATGAAAGCTTTCTCGTTTCTAATGGTTCTTAATTTCATGAGTTTTATTAGATCTTGGCCTTTTCCACAGAATCTCGAAGATATATACAGCTTTATATGGTTTGCATGGCTAATATTCATAAGGGATCGGATTTCTAACTAGTTTTATAGCATTACTACATTATTAGGGTCAACCCACACGTACCACAACTACACCACGACCACAACCACACCACAACCACACCACAACCACACCACAACCACACCACAACCACACCACAACGACAACACGTGGTCGGGCGCATATTTTGTATTGAAAATGAATAGTAGAATTTACACGTACCACATTTTGCCTTCGTAATCAACCACCTGGTTGATACCGACCATATCGCAACCACCACTTGTACAGTGAAATAGCCGCCGGCCACATCGCAGATACAACGTTGCGTCGACGCAACGACAGTGCGCGCTCTATGAAAGCCAGAGTCAAACTGTGTCTGCACAAGACGCAACCACATCGCAACTGCTAGCGACAACGCAACCACATCGAAATTTTGTCGGTACCACAACGCAACTGCAAATAGCTGCAGCGACACTATTCACACGTAACCACAGCGTCACCACATTTTACCGCTGCGATGTGGTGTGAATGTGGTATTTGTGGGTTGACCCTTATTGTCACATTACAAAATTTTATTTAAATGCGACAGTTTGTTACTATGACAACTTTTACAGACCATTTTTCGGAATAGAGCCTTTACGGCTCCTAGATAGGATCCTACGAGTATAACAAAGTGTAAGCCTAATAGGTAAGTCGTCTGTCTGCCTGTTTGTAATAGGAATTCAGTTTAAATGTTTACGTAACTATTACGGATTGAAAAATAAATAAAAAATATGGGAAGTCGGGATCTTCCCATATTTTTTATTTATCCCCAAACATAAAACGCGGTTTTAGAGGTTTTTTTTTGTCATAAAACGATAATATTATTAAACAGAAATAAATAGAAGATCAAACTTGACGTGATTGTAGATAGAACACTTAAATCTAGACAGGGTTACTGGTAACTCGACGTATACCAGGCGGGAGCAGATAGGGGGCTAAGGGGCATGCATCATTTAAGCCCCCAAATGTATGGCCGAAAGTTAATAGTTTTCGAGACATTTCAAATTTTGTAATTTTTGGAAAAATACGCTACTTCCCTACGTACCATTTTAGTAAAAATTACCAACTGTTATATCTTTTTGGATAGCTAAGCTAGGACATATTATTAGTAATTTGTATGCTCAGTGTCGTAGTGTTTTTTAAAGAAAAAACAAATTTATTGGCACTAATCGTGAAAACCCACAAACAAATTAACATCATTATAAGTCATAGTTATCACATTCTTAAAATGTATTAATATTTTTTTATTTCCTAAGCTTTATCACTAAGTTTAAATGAAAAATAAAAATTACAACATTTCATACGCCAATTTAAAAAAATGGATACTTAATTTGCTACGGAACCCAAAAAATAATTATTAATGAGCTTGTGACATTCGCCTAGCGTTTCAAAATAACTCAATTTATTTCAGAATCACTAGAAATAGCCTGTTATGAAGCAGCCATTGTAAGCTTATTTACATATTTTATGCGTAGTAAGCAACTCACTTATTAGTTACGTTTAATAAATTGGTTCAAAGCCGATGAATATGCCAGGAAATCCGTCAAGTACGTAGGTATCGCGCCACGCTCGTGATAGATTCCGTTGCTTTATTAGAAACAAACTAGTGATATAGTCCATCCACATTCATTAACTACGTCGTATAGTTTACTTCTGGTTCCACCACCGTCCTCAATTGCGACGACCGCTCAACAAAAGATTCGACATGAGTTTCGACTTCACTCGAAAAGAATAAAGGAATAGAGTACCATTAAAAGCAGGAAGGAAGTATCATACTTTTCCCCCAAAAAAGGGGGTTAACATTTTATTATCAAGTCAATGAGTAGCATACTAGGTGAGGGCCCAGTGCTACGTGCTACTCGTGAGCTTCGTGACGCGGCTTGCATTTTATGATTTAGCGGGCTTCTTACTCTTAAGATTCTAAAAGGGGACTCCGCGAGCAAACAAACTTCTCCCGAGTTGGAGCGGTCAGGCGTCTGCGTCGGCAGCATGATTTGCAGTTCGCCGCCGGGGTCCAGAGCTTTCTCTCGTCGTCGACGGTCTTGCCCAGTTATAGTCCACATCCATTCCTGAAACAAGTAATTGAACATTATTGTAGCGGTAGAAGAAAATTCTTTCGATGGACGTGATTGCAGTGAATCTGTATCACATAATTTAGGCATATTGGACGTTTTACTAGTAAGTCGTTTTGCCACTCAAGACATTGTCACCAAGTAGGCGTTTTTACGTGCCGACGTTCTGCAAACATCGTCATTTACCCTGATAGTCCTTTCGATACGGAGCCTTGTTTTAATGGGTGCTACAGCTCAGCGCTACGCTGCTACGTTGTTGTCGAAGATGGAAAACGCGTTAGTCTATAATGGGGATTGACTCTTTAGTGAGGCTTGCGGAATACACTGTCCTTGATGTCAGGTTTTGAACTCTCATTATAGTAGCTACAGCTACCTAAACGGGTAATTATAAGAAATAAAGATATAAGAATTTTCTCACAATGTTTTCTTTTACTTAGTTTGAATAGTTGAATATATAAATCATTGTATGTATATGTATGTATGTATTCATCAAGCACCTAGGATATTTACTTTTACGATCCTGGCGAGTAACCCTTAAAATGCATCAGAAAAGCTGAGACAAGTAATTTAGAGTAGACTTATTTACCTAGATGTCAGCCTCAGATATTTCACTTAAGAACGCGCTAGAATGTGTACCTATTTCCAAGTTATTGTCTCCCACAGCGTCAAATTAAGCCAATTTTACGGTTAATAAAGGAATAAAGGAACAAGGACGATGTCTTATATTTCTTGGCTTCTATTTTAGGACTATAATTGCGAGGAAAACGGGACCTAACACTTTATTGGGTCTCATGAAAAACGCATTATCTAAAAATCATTCACTATCTATGTATTCACTATTCTAAAAATCATTTTAATAAATAACACAGGCGTTCGTTTGAACACTATTGCGTATTGCGGTTTATAATAAAGATTGTTATCACAGCTTTCTGAAATCTACCAGGAAATATCACCTACTTATTTTATTGTCTAAAGGCCAACTATGTTTGGGTTTTAGTTTTTTGTGCTGATCATCATAGTAAATGAAACAAGGACTCGCCTGGCACCCCAGAAGGGGTATGCTCTTGGGCTCTAGTAGGTTGAACTGGTTGACTATTTAGAGAGAATCTAACCGATCTTCTGACAGATCTGGGGAGTCCTCGACCTCGCCGGCGAGGTCAGTGCGTGTTTGTGTGCCTCTGGTAACCGGCGCCTATACCAAAAACGGAATACTTCCTGTTGCTAGTAGTGGTCGGATCGGGCGAGCCCAGCGCCGCCGAGGTGATGACGGCGATCGGCGAGGTGATGGGTCGTCCGGGTCGCCCAAGACGTGTCTGGGGCGTCTACGGAAGGGGGAAGGACTCATTTGCAACGTTTCAAGCTAATATCAGGCCTGGCTTGCTTTGCACAGTTTAGATACGAGTTAGTACGGACCTTGCATTTGAGTTTGCAATGGCCAGCCTGTAGCCCTCTTTCTATAAGAGTAATATTTCTGTAGTTAGTAATTAGTACAATTCATTTCTCTGTGCTTATACTTTTCAGCTTATCTTGTAACTATTGGGCCTACTAAACATTAAAATTAAAAACTTATTTTAGGGCTGTTCTCAACACTTTGCAGTTTTGCACAAATGTTGCCAGTTTTTTTTACAGAAGATATTAAAATTGGGAAATTACACCAGTTACAATAGCTACAAGTAACATGTAAGAAAACTGAAAAAAGTAGAGCGAAATATAGTGCACGTCCCCCACCACCTGACCTATCGTTTCCAAATGTTTCTTCGGGGGGTAATGAGTACATCACCCCCAGAAAACAAGCACCTATCTAGTGACGTAATACACGGTTAGTAACGAAAAAGATACATTTTCTATAACCTATAAAGTAATTTTAATGTCAGGTATTCGGGTGGAATGATTGCTAAGAATTATCAGCAAATACAACACCATACAAGAAAGCTATTAAAACATTAATCATTTCGAAAGTGGCCTCGGCCGTTTTGCAGCGGAAGGGTATTTAATATACAGTAGATAATCCAAAAAATCATCATCATCATCGGCCCGGAGACATCCACTGCTAAACGAAGGCCTCCCCCTTAGACCGCCACACTGTACAAAAACCTGTCATTTGCATCCACCGGTTGCCCGCGACTTTTACAATGTCGTCGGTCCACCTAGTGGGAGGCCTTCCTACGCTGCGTCTTCCGGTTCGCGGAAATCCAAAAAATACTTTGTATAAATATATGCATTCATTTCTATTACCTATTATTACCATATATTATTAGGAGCTGGGTATGTCCTAATACTGCACCCAGAACCACCGGAGGACGGGCAGCAGCATCCTCTCCGTTAACGGTGGTGAACATTCTGCGATCCCCAAGCCGCCTGCCAAGCGTGGGGATTATGGCAACCAAATATTAAGAGGCTTTCGTCCTACAGTGGTCGTTTTCTGGCTGTTGATGATATACATATATTAACTGAACTGTGTGGGTCGCGGCCACTCCAGGCGTCAGGGCCCTGCGAACCTAACTATCGCAAGCTCAGCTTCTTGCTGGTGATGTAATACCGACGCCTACAAGCACCTACGATGGGAGAGAAACCAATCTGCTAGCGTACCCCATCTCATGATGCTTTATTGTTTTATAGGTTTTGATCCGACTGTCACCGTGTCCGATCGTCCAAATCCAGGTCAATTGAGGGGTACGTTTGTTTTTATTGGCCATTGATGGAGCATCGTTAAACTTAAATCACCCATCATCCAACTCGTTGTCGATACTAATTAATAAACGTAGAGCAGTTTCGGAACAGTTAATCTGTGTTTTGTCTTTATCCTCCGATAGGTATACAAATTAGAAAATTTTCAGTGTATAAATATTTTGACAACAACAGAATATTTCTCAAAATAATCCAAATTTTGTTTTGGCTTCTTGAATTTGTCTTATTGCGGGTTAAAATATCCTATATTTCAAGCATATTTTTTTCTGTAGTCGATCATTATGAATATTTATTTATTTATTTAGTGAACATACAAAACAGAATGTAACATTAGACTAAAATTCTATTGCAGATCTGTATCACATTCCAAAACTATGTATGTCTAGGTGCATTTAAATAGTCTAAATTTTTGCCAGATAATGTTACATTTTTGTTTTATTTATACGGGAATACTCAAGTTTAATTAAATCGGATACTTCGAATATAGTTTCAATCAAATCCGGTGACCTTTTTCAAAGAGTGAAAACAGAGCCCGCCGCGCGTGGTGCCGACTCCAACCTATCGTGGAAATCACATGTTGAGCATGTTTGCAAAAAATTTAATCAGTTTTCATATGCATTGTACATGCTACGTAAGGTTTCTAATGAAAAGGCACTTCAAACCGCGTACCACGCCTATGTAGGTTCCACATTAAATTACGGAGTTCTTGTTTGGGCAAACTCCACTGAAAGAGAATCTGCCTTTAAATCTCAAAAAAAGTGTATTCGAGCTATATGTGGACTAAAACAAAGAACCTCTTGTAAGCCCTATTTTAAAAAATTAAAATTGTTAACTCTTCCTTCAATGTATATCTACGAATCAGCTTTATTAGTCAGAAAAAATATAAAACAGTATGCCAGGTTAAAAAGTAAGCGGCATAATAATAAGCTACAGATAAAGCGCTGCAGAACTATGCTCAGTTCTAACAGTACGTTTAATATGAGGTTGTTAATTTTTAACAAACTACCGCAAAGTTTAAAAGACATCGAAAATAATGGTATTTTTAAATTTAAACTTAAGAATTTTTTGATTGACAAGGCATATTATTCCATCTTTGATTTTATAAATGATAAATAAATAAATAAGGACATTTAATAAATAAATAATGTATGGACATAAATAGTAATTATAAGTGAATAATTTTAATTATTTTATAATTACAGATGTGTCTAATTGTAAATGCCGATAGGAAAAATTAGTATAGATTATGATGTATATCTTCTTTTACTTCGTAAACATTATAATAATATTTTGCATGCCTCACTAGCGATCTATAAACTTTCTATTACCTTCTATATTGCATCTCAATGTACCTATGTTTCTGCGAAATAAATATTTTGAATTTGAATTTGCTTCGGACATCAAAACAACCAATAAATGGTCCAACCGTAGAAAATGTTGCATTTTAGTAAAACTAATTTACATGTGGCTTTTTGCTGTAATTAGATAATAATACAGAAAAAACTTGAAAAATAGACACTATTTAAGTTATTTTTTCGATCGAGCATTGAATATTTTTTCCTTTTTGCAATTAGTTTTAGTTATGAACTTAAATCAAATCAATTATTTGCATGAACACAAGTAGGTACATAAAGATCTTCTTAATATTTTACGGAATACTGTGTTCAGTCTGCAAGCAGACAATGGTCGAATTCTAATTCACACTGTTAAATATTACTGACTTTATATAAAAAATACTGTTACTTATTCGAAAATTCCATGAACTCTTCAACATTATAGAAACAATTGTTATGAAGCCAATCAATTAAGCAAATAACTTTATTGTCTTATTTTTTTCAAATTAACGGATATTCGTCTTTTCAAGACTGAAAAGTAAAAGATCGATTCGTAAAACTAAAGTTTATTTATATTATTAGATAGGATCTCGTATCAGCACTGCATCAATTCGTTCCATGTATTTGCACCGTTCGTGCACATCTATATGCCTAACCAGCTTGGATAATTCCACTGCAACATAATAAAATATATAAAATATAACCTTATACATATTTTCTGGCTTTAACTAGAATAATTTTAACTAAGTTAATATAATTGATTTCACGAAAGGAAATATTCAGATACCATGCCTTATTCTTGATGCTGATACGATCTCGTTTTAAAGTGGAAAAGAAAACGAACGCTTCATAAGAATGCCGTCAAGACAATTTATAAATATCATTAAAACGATTGATTGAATGAAGCCTTTCATTAAATACCCAGCAGAGAGCTAGATCCTCCAAGAATGAAGCATAAAATTGAACGTCAGACGTTATAAAATGACATATATTATTAGTGTTTTTCTATATAGCGAAATAAGTATATCTTTTTTATCCTCAGTTAGCAAAAAGTCAAGATTCTTCAGAATTTAAATCAGCCTCTTGAGAATATATAAATATTTATTTGAACTAAATTATTCTGAAAAACGACCTAATGGATCAGTTTTCAACAAATCTAACAGCTGGCCCCTTTGAAAATTTACTGTTACTAGGCAAGATATTAACCAATATCGAACCGGAAGACGCGGCGTAGGAAGGCCTGCCACTAGGTGGACCGACGACATTCTAAAAGTCGCGAGCAACCGGTGGATGCAAATGGCAGGTTGTCGTGCAGTGTGGCGGTCTAAGGGGGAGACATTCGTTCATCAGTGGACATCTGCGGGCTGATGATGATGAACCTTTGGTTCCGCGTGCAGTGAAAAATTTAAAAACAGCTAAATACCCATCCTAAAACAACGTCGTAATAACCCACCGACTAAGCATTCAAATGCGTCACGTGCCGTCTATACTTTAGCGAAATCGTTTTTAGGGTTCGCAAGACCAAGAAAACCTTCTGTAGTTTTGATAGAGCCACAAGTTGACTCAAGGTTGCTGAGAGCTAAAGTTTCCTTCCAAGTTAAAGGTTCAAAATATACAGAAAACAAAGAACCTTTAACGAAAGTGCAGTCAGAATTTTCTTCATTTTGATTTCAGTTACATTGTCAAAGCCAATAGGCAAGTTAAAGAAGTTATGTTGTAAAATGTCACAAGTTACTCTATCATTCATTAGATCCCCGGTAAGATTCTCTGTATTCGTTATAGCCAAGCCATAATGGACGTCAAAGTTGGATGTTTAAAAAAAAACCGCTTCTCTTTAGCCGTAAAAGTATCTGTGTTGAGGATGCACTAACACATACAACTACACGGACAACTTATGGGTTTAGATAAAGAGTATCTATTATTTCAAAAAATAGGTAATGACTTGAGGTTAGGCGACGGCGCGCACTTTGCCAGCTTTTGTTTTATGTATCTTTTAAGCAAATTGTTTGTGAGGGTTCGTAGGTTACTTACATAGACGGTTAAAAATGTCTTCCATATTTGAAAGCACGTGTAAGTAGAGTCACGAACAAGAGTAGATACAAAATAACTTTTTATTTGGATGTCAAGACATGAGTTTCATACGAACAGCTATGAATACGTTTTGCGTTATAACGTAGTGATGTGTTATTTTCTCATATTCAAGGATAAACGTTACAATGTTTACAATATTTCATGAAAAACGGAACAACGGCTTACAAAGTATCGTTACTGATATACCGTGGGTTGGGATATCAAAAGTTGAATGACCATCTATCCCTCTGGACATAGGCCGACTGACGAGCGATTGAATGAAATTTCACCACCCTGGCCTGATGCGGGTGTAAATTTAATTTAAGCTATACATAAATTTAATGTTCAAATTTAGAATTAGTATGCTAAAGACTTAGACTTTGACGGCCGCTTGCCTAAAGTGGGACTGGGTCATCCATGTTAGCCGCATTTTGGAAGATGGTTGGGCTAGAATCACAACATAGTTTTATATTTCCGAAGAAAGGCAAATGACCTCCCGAACTACTCAATCGGAGATGGAGAGATGAACCTGACTCTTACCTGAAAGATTGGACCCAAGTTGCGCATATGAATATAAGAAAGGAAGGGAAGGGAGGCCTTTATTCTACAGTATAGGATGGCGCAGTCTAATATAAAACTATGTAAATTTTTAACTCATTGTCTTCACTCGACTGGGCTTCCATAGGGTTTGCATTGCAAGTTATGCTTAAATATTGTTTCAGTGGTAGGACACAATTGGTCTGGGCAAGTATCACACCTTTGCCAGCTATTCAACCGCCTAGCAGAATGCAAGGACTTCCGTGTTTCGGCTTGACGGCTATGTTACCAGATAAGTTTGAAATGTAATATGTCAGGGTAACAAGCACAGTGCAGTGCGACGCAAGTTTGTGTTTGCAAGTTGGCACTGCTACTGTTATAGGCATGTGATGCTTACCAGCAGGCGAACTTCACGCACTCGTCTCGTCACTTCATCGCAAATTCAAACAATATTATTAAAACTTACAGCCAAGCCCCTCGACCTGGGCTGATGGCAGATGTCATGGCTGATGATTTGGACTGGTGGAGTAGCGCCGTCAGCGGCAGACAGGATAGACGGGATGTGAAACGTAGTTGGCTGAGGTCGAGCCCTTCCTCGTGACCACTTGCCAGTCATCACGCCCACCTGAAGCAAGACAAGTTACCAAAACTATAATTCAAGATATCATTCGAGATTTCTTTGTGTGCAACTATTTCCAAAAAAATACCACATCAGATATCAGACATGCTGTATTTTGCAGGAAAAAGCCTCAGCCCACTTAAAAAAAAATTGCCGCGGTATGCAAACTGATATTTTTGTTGATATATTATTTTTTTGTTTAGTGTTTTAATATAATAATCTGTAGTTAGGATTAAAATACAGTAGGAGTCTATGGTTCACATTTTATCAGACGTAATAATCGATTTAAGAAACTGTATCTATAGGTCATATCGCACGCCGCCGTTCAAAAATAGTGGCTCATTTTGCCCATTAAGTGACTGGTTGTCTCGATCCGAACGTCACCTCAACGTCGCCGAACAGGCTGTACGTAGATAGACGTATGTAGATCAGTGGTCAGATTATTAAGGTGAAACCACGGACACCAAAAAATAAAGTCGTCAGGAAAAATGTCATCTGGGGCAAGGTCGATAAATTGGTATTCGTGGTATTCTAAGCTTAGTAAAAATATAAATCTATAAATATAAAATTCAAAGTCCTGACTGATGAATATCAACACACAGCCTAAACCGCTCGTCCTACAGACTTGAAATTTGGAGGGTGTATTTGTCTTGATGCGTAGGCGTATACTAAGAAAAGATTTTTTGAAATTCAACCCCTAATGGGGTAAAAATGGGTAAAAACTTTAGTATGAAACTCCTTTATTTTTGAACTTTTGGCGGTAAAAATTGTATTTGGATAGTTAATTTGAAATAAGAAATGCTGTTTTCAATTATTTATTCACAGGGATGGTTTAAGAGTGTACAATGGGGGATTACATGTTGTATGTGAGGAGACAACGCTCCGGGATCCGTGGCTAACTCAATCCTATCCCGGGATCCGTGGAGACAAATCCAAGTTTATTGGTGTTGAAGTTATAGTAATGAAAATTGGTATTTGGATAGACTTTTTAAAACAAATTTTTTTTGCTAGGTTTGATCTAAGGTGGTGCTTATGTGGAGGAAAAAAAATTGTAATAATAATGAGTTATCCCAGCGGATTACGAGTATTTGTGAGCGGGGCGAATTTCTTCCGTACGCAGACGAAGTCACGGGCAACCTCTCGTAATTTGTATATCATATCATAATACATTTATTAGTGACTTATTATCAGTCACTAATAAATGTAATTCAGTAAAATAGTCGGGCACAACGGGGTATTTTATCGAAAACAGTTTCTATTCCTTAGGTGCAAAAAAAATATGAAAATGACGGGTACCTAACGAAAACTTAGCATAGAGTTGACCGGAATAACGACCTTATTTGCTCTTACTATCGAAGAGCAAAGAAGGTCGTTGTACTCATCACTGTGCGCAACTTTTACTACACCACTGAAATCGTGAATCAGTTTCTTCTAGGCAAGCGTGCTCCATCGTTGGCTGCATGTTTGTTTAACATTAGACTAGATGGCAGTCAAAAGCAAGATGATATATAGTTTAAAAAAATACGTAAAAAAATCTGCTGTTCCATAGAACAAAATGTCTTTCACCTTTTTCGAAATATATGGAAACAGAAGCTTCAGTCGCGTTTTTAGGTAGCCCCATACTAAAAACTCTAAGAAACCTTGATTGCGACAAAAAAAAAATGAACCCCAGCTATACAAAAGACAATTACAGGAAACTGCTGTTCCATCCCTGAGACTTACTACATACTAAGCCACCCTCTGATCATTAATTAATAAAGTTTCCTTGTCACCTTTATAAAGAACTACAGACACCAATCGAGTCATGGTGTCAATAACTATTTCGCCACACAATTCACCCTAAATTACAAATCACAGATGACAGAATTATAATTATTTCTTTTCTCTATTACATAACGTTAGTCTGCCGACGATTCAGTGATTTGTGATTGTCTGGTCTGAATATGCGGCTAAGCCAGTAATCACTTTCAAGACAAATTCATCCTGAAAAAAATGTTCGCGTGAGATACTATACGAGTGAAACCACGGGGTGCCTAACATCTAGTTAGTTGTACAATAATTAATAATGTATTTATTTTGTTTCAGGTAGATCACGTTTTCATCGAGAACAGGAAAAAGATAAAAGATTTTCACAAAATTTAAGGCATGCAGTGTTTTTTCGGTGCAGCGCCGCATTATTTGTTCACGTGCTGGCCGGCAAGAAGGTGAGACAACATAATTTCTTCAACAGCCAGAAGACGTCCACTGCTGGTCGAAGCCCTCCCCCTAATAGGGAGGGGTAGCCATAATCCCCACGCTTGGCAGGCGGCTTGATGATATCAGAATGCTCACCACCGTTAACCGTTGTCTCTCACAACACAATTTGACAAGGCTCTTGTACATTAAAAATAGATCGAAAATAATTTGGTTTTTAGATGCACATTTTTAATTTGTTTTGTTGTTATTATAATTATGTTTTTCATCATATTTCATATATTAAGTTTCATTGGCGTCCCACAATAGTATAAAATGAATCGCGTAGGTAAGTCTGTGCGCTTACTATTTACCCAACGGATTTTGAAACGGTTTTTATTAGTTAGAGAGTTTCTTCCAGAAAGTTTAAACGTCATAATAAAACATCTGTGGGAAGCCAGCGCCGCTAGCTTAGTTATAAATAAAACTGTTTTACATATGTCAGCTAAAAAAAATAAGTAATGAAGCTTGCTTGTTTTGTTAACTTTTGCCACTAAGTAATTAATTACCAGTGGCACCCGGTTCCGAGTATAATATCGTTAAAATTTATGTAGCACATCTCTAGTCTCTAATCTATTCGATAAATTGTGACATATTTGACTTGATAATACTACATAAACTTGAACATGGAGTTTAGGAGGGAACACGGAAAAATCATGTCGTTGCATTCTATATTTTCTTAAATTTGTGTTATTTCGCGAATTAATGATTAAAAATGGTGGTGTTTTATTCATTGAGTGTTGAATTACATGCACGAGTGTGGGCAAGTGATATAATGTGGTGAAACATGTCTTTTTGTGTTGTTTTCAAAACTCCGTAGAAGCTCATAGTAAAGTCGCCACAATTTTACTAGGGCATGATTTGGACTCGACTATGACTAATTTCGTGTGACTGACTGTGATATCATGACATATATCATGAGACTTGATTTTAATATAAATACTTGCAAATTCATAAACTTGACACTGGCAGAATGCACAACGTGCGATGCCAAGAACTAAAAATAAAAAAAAATAAAAAACTTGATCATTAATATACTTGACTCTGGCAGAATGCACTACGTGCGATGCCAATAATAAAGAAAAACAAAACTGCCCTTTGTTTGTCACTTGTCAGGTTTCCTCAAGGAGGTCTATTACGCTTACGAGAGTTTCCTCTTTGAAAGATTTCAAGATTTTGATCAAGTCTCAGATAATCGAATATTATAATAAGAGTAGGTACCTACTATACTACCAGATAAAGTCATGTTTTTTCTTCCGTAGTATTAAATCTTCTGAACACTTTGTTTACCTGCAGTTCTTACTCAAATATCGATATTCAATGGTTCAAACTGGAGCGGAATAACGTTTGCACACTAATGCTTGGTGGCATAATTTCTAATGCTGTAGTGATACCCACTACCTAGAATACCTAGGCGAACTTCTGCAAACATCCCATGGCCAGAACCCATAATCCTTCGTTTTGCATAGTAGACCAAAAACCGTGACACCTTTGTAAACTTCCTGTTTATAACAAAAATCATTAGGTATTTGCTCCTCCAGGGGCAATATAGTTACAGTGACAGGCCCATGAGGGATAATTACATTACGTTGATTACGAATTCCGGCTATTGTACAAACATGTTAAAATAAGTACCACTAACGTCAGAATTACTTACCTATTAGAGAAATATAAATGAAATGGTTTTATTGAGTAGATACATCATGCATTTATTTAACCATTAACAATAGCTTAGTTTAGGTTATTATTATTATATTAATTATCGAGATCATTTTTAAAAAAGACGATCAAATACGTGCTGAGGTCTTGCGCGGAGGGTTCAGCTCCACCCCACTTTAAGTTTATGTTAGATTATTAGTCATTCACTCACTGACTAAACACGAAATCTCGAAACTACTTGATCTCTGAAGCTGAAATTTGGCAGGTAGGTAGTTTATAGGTAGGAAACGTCAGCCAAGAACGGATTTTGCGACAGGGCTGACTCAAGAGGCTTAATTAAGAGGGCGGGGGATGAAACTTTCTATAGAAGTTCTTTGTTCCTGATAGTGATAAAAAATATTTTTTTTTGACAGGGATTATTTAAGAGGTTCTAACGGGGGATGAAACTTTCTATGGAAAAGTCTTTGTTTTTGAAGTTATAGTGATGCATATTGATAACTGGGTAGTTAATTAAAAATAAAATATGTTTTTTTTAATTTATTTTGACAGGGATAATTCAAAACAAATGAAACTCGAAATGGAGAGCTTATATCCCGGAATACTCGTAACATATAAGTTTTTTTATTATTACCACGGGGCACAGCTGATATTGCATACATAATTATGTGTCAAACTGATAAACTCCTTTTTTTTAAGTCGGTTAAAAATGGGTATTTATCCCCGTGCGAAGCCTGGGCGGGTCCGCTAGTAAGTATATAAAAGACAAGCTAGATGGCGGCCTTACGAGGGCTACACTAAAAGTATCGGGAATGGAATATTTCCACTGTTTCTGTCATATTAAAATCTTTTTAATTGAAAACTCCTTGGTTTTAAAAATCGAATACCATTTATTTATTTAAAAAAATATTCTCGGTCTTGTCACAAGGTTTTGTCAAACTTGTTTAGTCGTTGAGAAAATGGAATTGACTCGAGAAAATTCAAGAGCGATGATTTATTATGACTTTCGAAGTGGTTTAACACAAAAACAGTGTGTTGACCGGATGATTTCTGCATTTGGTGATAAAGCCCCATCCAAAACCACAATTTATCGCTGGTTTGCTGAATTTCAACGTGGACGTGTCAAGCTCAGTGATGATCCCCGTCAAGGTCGTCCAAAAACTGCAGTCACCCAAGAAAACGTTGATGCTGTGCGTAAGCTGATTGAGGAAGATCGACATGTGACATACCGCGAAATTCAGGCAACTTTAGACATTGGCATGAGTCAAATACAAATAATCTTGCATGAAAAATTAGGTGTAAAAAAGTTGTTTTCCCGATGGATACCGCATTCGCTCTGTGAAGAGCAAAAAGCGGCTCGCGTTACTTGGTGCGTCAGAACTCTCGAAAGATTCCACGCAGGATCCTCAAATGCTGTATACAACATCGTATCAGGTGACGAATCCTGGATATACGCGTACGAACCCGAAACAAAAAACCAGTCACGAGTTTGGGTGTTCGAAAATGAGTTAAAGCCAACAAAAATTGTTCGTTCACGGAGTGTTGCAAAAAAAATGGTGGCCACGTTTGTCTCCAAAACCGGCCATGTTACGACTATTCCTCTTGAGGGACAAAGAACGGTTAATGCAGAATGGTATGCTAGCATTTGTTTGCCACAGGTCGTTTCTGAACTCCGTAAAGAGAACTGCAACCGCCGCATCATCCTCCATCACGACAATGCGAGTTCTCACACCGCGCACAGAACAAAAGAGTTTTTAGAGCAAGAAAACATAGAATTATTGGACCATCCGCCGTACAGCCCCGACCTAAGCCCTAATGATTTCTATACTTTCCCTAAAATAAAGAATAAATTGCGTGGACAGAGATTTTCATCACCTGAAGAAGCTGTGGACGCCTACAAAACGGCCATTTTGGAGACCCCAACTTCCGAATGGAATGGTTGCTTCAATGATTGGTTCCATCGTATGGAAAAATGTGTCAAATTTCGCGGAGAATACTTCGAAAAGCAATAAATATATTTTTAAATAGTAATGTTGTGTCACTTCCTTGATTCCCGAAATTTTCAGTGCCGCCCTCGTAACTCTGATGCTAGGGCTGGCTACCCAGGCTACATTAAGGTGCTTATATTAGGTTTTAAAAAGCACTCTTAGTTTTTGGTTTTACCAGCGCAAATAACAACCATCAGAATGTGTGAACGCTTGCGTTTAAAGCGTTAAATAAATTCCATAATGTCTATTTTAATTACTCTCAAATCAAAAGTCTACAGCTTCATTAACACTAACTCCCATGTAAAAAATGTAGCAGGAACACGCATCAGTTTTGACCATATTTCTTGTTCTAGTCAATTAAAAAGTCACTGTCAATGTGTAGAGGTAATTTGATGTGACTATTACTTCCATCGGGCAAATGGAACCACTCCCTGAGCAAAGTTTGAAGGGGACCATCACATAACAACACTTTGCAAATGAGTTCTCTAAACTGTTTATAGCAAGTAGATGTTACCAACTCAGCTTCATCCAGTGGTTTCACTCGTGACTTTATAGTTTTTAGTTTTAGTTTTTTTAGATATTTATTCAATCTGAGTCTGAAAATCCATGCGAAAGTTCGAGATTCCGGGGGTTTTTTTTACAATATAATACAATACAATAGTATATTAATAACACCAAAGTTACACGTCAAATTTCATTAAGTAAATATGTCACAAAAAATACTCACTTAATAAAATGAAATAATTATAAAAATGTAGTTTAAGATCCGATGAACAACATCCTTCACCCATCTGTTGAGTCGCTGAAAATTGTAATGTTATCAAATGAAGTACCTATGTTAAAAAATACATCGGGAGAAGGTTGGACTAACAACCTTGCTTCAATGTTCAAGGTTTTGAAGTTTCCGCGAAAATAGCTTAAATTCGGTTTATCATAAAGTAATCAAACTAAATTATTAAGAAGTCCTAATTAAATCGAGAAACCCTAGATTCACGTGGCTCGTCACGTCACCTCATCATATTATTTTGTATCAGATATACGAAATAGAAATGGATAAGACGCCATACAACCCTTTAAAATGTAGGCATGCTCTTAGATCAAATATACTATAGATAAAATAGACAGTCTTTAAGAAAATTAAACCACAAAAGTGGCCCTCGCCAATTTTGATTCGGCGGCACCCAAATTTTAGACGACCACACTTAATTTCTCCAAAAAGTAATTTGAACCTTGCCTACTTCGTAACAAGATATTTTTGCCCCTGGCATCTATTCTTTAGCACCACTTAGTTTACTTGACAAGTCACTAATACCTACCTATCAGCGAAAAATCAACTTTGTTACTTCGCGTCGAGGGTTCCCATTTATCAAAGTGTCATCCCAAAACGTGTTTTAAAAGCAGCTAAGATGACGTCATTTTAATCTACACCTAAAGGATGAAGGCACAGAGTAATAAAGAGTTAGAACAAGTACATATATTTCACCTTAGAATGTCATTAAACCAATGGGGACTCTCATTCTGTGGCGCCAAAGTTCATTTAAGGCTTGTCAAGCTATCGACGATGTACAAATCGCTGATTTATAAAAGAACAAATGTTACCTTCTTTTTTAATTTAATAAAGACCTTGTTTCAAAGAGTAAAGGGTTCGATTTACGTTTGAAGAAAGTTAGTCGATCTTAATTTAGAGGAAAGTCCACAAGCAGATAATATTTCATTTTAATAATGAACCCTGTAAAAGCGTTGTAAAATATTTGTGAGCGTGTAAAACATTTGGCATCGTAGCACGTCACACTATTGGCGCGGTCACACATGACTGAGAGCAAAACAAGGCATATTATGCCTTGTTTTGATGTTGCCGTTTTGGAACGGCGCGGTGATCGGGTATATACTACCCTATATTTCATCGCAGTGTACGCTTTATAAAAATGGCCGCACGTGGTTTGAGATACGAGTTAGTAGAACGTACCAGCGTAGTCTTATTTTAGTTATAAGAGAATCAAATATAATTATATTACCATTCCATTAGAAATTTGATATTGTTCATTCTTAAAGACAACACACAATTTTACAAGTAAAAACGTCAAATTTTGTAAGCTTATAAGTAAACACTCTAAAAAACAACAAACATTAAAAAACAAGCCCGGTGCGGATCTGGCACTCACTAGGGGATCTTAAAATCAATGAAAAAAGCTAATAAAAAAAAATAAAAAATTATAATATGTCATGTGGTAGTTTGGAAACTCTGATGGGCGAGTCTCAGAGACAACTTACAGTTGACTGTTTTTTTTAATGCGAGTTACTTTTACAAGACGACATTTTCAACTGCCGGCCAAACCCTCAGCCTTTTTGTATGAGATTGGTAATCTTATAATAAAACCGCATCCAGCGATAGCTACGTGCCATAAATGATTGAGTCAGTTTAATCAAGGCCTGAAGCCATGTTCTAGCACCCTCCTACGTAGTCCACGGTTGAAATGTTTACTGTACTTACTTATATCGGTAGTTGAGCTTATTTCTCAGTAATTATTATGCGTAATAACAACCACCAGTTTCATTAGAGTTTAACAATGATATTAATTTCTGCAGAGGGCCCTGAACCCCCGCCATTTTCTTGAGTAGGTACCATCGATCTATTATTCGCGTATTAAATGTACAAATTAACATTTCTGGTAACTACTAATCTGCTTACGATGAAGATTGGTGTGCAAATTGAAATTGACAACAATAATTATGAATGTCTGCAGTATCTTTGTTTATTGAATATTTTTATAAAGTGTTTCTACACTTTGGGTATTTCTATGATTTATAGTGCATGCCGAAAGGAGATGCCAGAGGTCATAATTTTCTTACTATATATTTATTAAAAATCATCTTTTTCATAGCCCAATCAATCTACGAGACTTAGTATGACGTTACTCGCATTAATTCGTCATCAAATATTAATTGAGGTTGATTACATTTGTCATGTGAAGATGTCATCCAAGTATTCGAAGTTGAAGTAAGTTGAATTTAAAAAAAAGAAGTGTATTATCATCATCGTGCCTCAACGTGCCTGTCACATAGCCCACTACAGCGCCTTGAATGATATAATATCGGTATTTTGGGAGTGCCAAAGTCGCAGCTGCTTTGGCATTGAAAGCTCTTCTGCGTGACAACGCTATGGTGTCTGACAGGATATGACTCTCATTCTTTGACGACTTCTGGTTCACAGGCTTAGGGCTACAACGCTACATTGACTGGAGTGTTGGAATGTCTGCCACAGACTCCGGGAATAAATCAACAAACATCACATCAATAATCTGGTGATGCGGCTATAATAAGTATGTTTTTTACAATATATCCAGGTAATAAAAGTTGGCTCTGAAATTATAGGTTTGAGCTGTGTGTTTCATCATCAGTTTCATTTCATTCTTGTTATATTGCATCATAATTATTTTAATGGCCTAATCATATTGCACTGCTAAACATGGCCTCTGGCAGGCACGCCACATGTTGCTTGTGATTTCGCGAAGAATAGGCATGATGACTAAATTTTTTTTATTACTTCATAAAAAACCTGATCATAAATAGAACCTATCAACGAAAACAAAATTTAAAATAATTCAAAAATAAATAAGTTCTAAGTATTTTAATTTCAAGCTAGACAGAGAGTGCGCTATACTGAGCTATGACGTCAAGCCTCAGGCGCGGCATACAAATGTAATACCTAACACGTGCTTTGCGAGAAAGGGATAGAGCATCCCCTCTCTATCCCCACCTAAAACATTAAACGCTTATATCTCAGAGATTTATCAGCCAATACAATTTATTTTTTCAGTAAGTGTAATGAATTCAGTTATATTCATCACTAAGCCTATTATTTTTCATAAATTAAACATTAGGCCACACGCCTCTTGAGCTAAATTTATTATTAAACTATTTAAGAAAGATAAAGGGGGAAATTGGCATGGAAAGTTCTTTGTTTTTAAAGTTATAGTGGTGAAAATTGATTTATGGGTAATTCATTCAGGGGAGTAAAAAAGTGGTGAATTTTGGGAGCGGGTCGAATTTCTTTCTTACGCGGACGAAGTCGCGGGCGACCTTTAGTATTTTATAAATTTATTTCAAAAGAGCAATTCAAGTTGCATAAATTATTCACATATTAATAAATTTAGAATTGTATTCTAAATTGAGTAAAAAACTAAACGCAATTACATAATATGTACTTACGTGCAAAGTAATAAAAAATGTGTGCATATCCTATTTATAGCCATGCTTTGCTAACTTTACTTTAGTTAATTAAACCATAAACCTAAAAGATAACAATCAAGAGTTTAAAACCAACAGAACCTAATTGCTGATAACAATACTTACCCAACCTACTCGATTATACTTAGATATAATATGTCATCCATCAACATCGAGTAAATTAACTACGTATAAGCATTTTAGGTGGCATTGCCGCTAGCTCACTGGATACACTGCCGGCTGCCTGATCCTCCCCGCGTCTGTGGTCTCTGTCTAATTACACAGGTAAAAAAGAGAAGCCAGAGCGCCGAGTAATTTTGTTGGAAAATAATTCATTGCAATAAAGTTATTGCGTAAGAAAAAAAACTAGTTCAATAGAAAGATAGATTAAAGTATTACTCGTAACCTTTACTAATTTTGGTTATTATGTCTTCATACAAAAATACAAAAAAATGGATTTAGAAATTCATTTTTAGAGGTTATTTTACGTTTTTTTTCTATCGAGAAAATTATTCGCGAGCGTGTTTTCGAAACAATAGCCATCTAGGAAATATGATCTAATATAACATAAAAAAAAATCAGTGCCGTCGAATTTGTATATTTGGCAAAACATTAACCCGAATGAAGCCAATTTGGGTGTACTCGTCCTCTTAATCGAGAATTTGAATCTCTAGTCTAGAGTTTCACCAGCCTATACTATAGTTGGTCAGTAGAATAAGTACCTAGTAGATAAGACTTAATCCTGAAACATGAACTGCACATTAACATAAAACACACAAACACATTTTTATAGTATTTTTATATTTTCTTACGACGTATTAATAATATACTGGGAAGACAATTAACACAATTAGAAATAAGCAAAGTTATATCAGGGAGGTGTCACTCCGCAGTTTAGGTATGTTCGCTCCGCTCCGAGAGGACAACGCAGGGCTGAGGTCAGTAGACGCCCGCATGCTAGCCTCGTCCCACGTAACTAAGCATACGTGATAGAATGAGAGCGGTATATCTAGGTGAATATAGCGAGCAGCGGTATCCAGCGCTGTGCGAGTTGAATTGCTTTTTTATTGCCTAGTAGATAGAGTTCTTATTTATTTAAATTCCTTTGCGGAGTTAACTTTCTGTACGCAGTACTATTATTTATTCTGTGGTTATATGAAGTGTGGTTGAAACACACATACTTGCTACAGAATAATAGTAGGTAATATAACTATAACTCTAGTTACAGTTTCTGATTTAATTTGGCATTGGAGCGGTTGTATTATAAATATTATTAATAATAATAATAATTTTATTATTATTTTTTGGGACCTGGGTATGTCCTAAAACTGCACCTAGAACCACCGGAGGACGGGCAGCAGCGTCCTCTCAGTTAACGGTGGTAACCATTCTGCGATCCCCAAGCCGCCTGCCATGCGTGGAGATTATGGCAACACCTCCATTTAAGGGAGAGGCCTTCGTCCAGCAGTGGACGTCTTCCGACTGTTGATGTGATTTTTTGAACATGATTTAGTTTAGTCTCCCCATAAAACATCCTTGTTTGTGAAGATAGCCGAGATTAGATAACTCATTATTTTTGTAAGCTTTGTTCAGCTGTGAGGCTAACAGGCTAAATACAACACAGTGCAGTTAACTGTATAATGAAATAACATTTTAATAAGTAATTAACCTGCAGAAATATGAATTCTCGCAGATTGCCTACGATTATGTCTGTCAGTTCCTGCCACGAAAATGTAATCGTTTATATGTTATACGTTACGTTTAACATGAATTGTAGTGGTAGGACTCTATTACAGAGTCCACCTGGGGAAGTGTGACACCTTTGCCAGTAATTCAATCGCCAAGCAGTAGCGTGCAAGCATAGAGTAAAATACAATAACATCATTGCGTGCAAGCATTACTGTGTTCCGGTTTGAAGGGCAATGTTACCAGAGAAATTACTGGGTATGAAGAGTTTAATATCTCAGGGTGCTGAGCGCAGTGCAGTGCGGCGCAGGATTGTGTTCGCAAGTTCACAATTCTGGGACTGTTAGTGGCAGGCGTGACACTTACCACCAGTTGAACGTCTTGCTCGTATCGTCAATAGATAGTATAAAAAAAAATATTGTTATAACATTTAATGCAGAACAAAATTTGTTTTCACCCTCTGGTTGTTACAAGAATTAAATTCTGATCAATGCTCATATTTTAAAGCAGTTTGAAAACAAAATGCTCATCAATATTTTTAAACAAAATTGTAATAGTCTAATAGGTTAATGCACCCGAATACAATATTAGGTTCGTTTTCGAGCAAACTAAGCAAGTCAAGCTACAAGCAAGTAAGCAATCTTTAAACACTACCAATAATAAATACATAATAATTAAAGTTAACATAAAAGTCAAAATTAAGATTTATTGGCATTGTGCTCAGAACACTTTTTTTCGCAAATATGGAATATCCCATAATTCCCTATTTTTCATCAGGTTGTCCACTTCACTTAATGTTTGGGGCATTTCTTTTTGAGCCGTTTCAGGTAAGTACAAACATATTGAAGCTGAAAATATCGAAATAGCTCCAACCACGAGCGAAGACAGCCAACTAACATAGTTATCTGAATAAGCTATAAATGGTGATACAGAAGTGGCGATATAGCCACAGATATGTACGATTGATGTACCAGAAGCTCTTACGGCAGTGGGTAATAATTCTGCTGACCATTGAATAAGAGAGTCAATTGCCATATTGCATGTAAATCGAGCAGCCACCGCGCACAAAACAGTTTGTAAGCCACCACCAATAAACGGAGTAATAAAACTAAAGATACCACACATTGTTAAACTAGAGATAGCCAACCACTTTCTACCTATGTGATCTAAAGTAAACGACAAAAGAAATAAGGAAGGAAATTCTGTAGCAGATATAAAAGTAAATGAAAGAAAAAAGTCATATTTGTAAGATCCTATGCTCCTAACCAAAGTGTCAAAAACAATCACACAACACATATATGTTATACAAATACACAGAAACATATTTCGAAGTGTGGGCCGTTTCAATAGTTCAAGTAAACTTAATGATTCTTCTTTTTTATTCTTAGCATATGTTATTTGAAATTTTTCTATTAGATTCGCAGGTATGCTTCTCTTATTTCTTCTCGCAATAGCTTCAACGTTTTTAATAACCTCATCAGCACGACCTTTGGTGAGCAGCCAACGCGGACTTTCCGGTAATAGAAATGGTACTAACAACGCAAACGCCAATGGAATACTAGTGACCCAAGATATTACCTTCCAATCTCCACAAGCCAATGATATCCATGGAAGAGCGGTCACACCGATTGTGAAAAATATTGCACAAGATAAATTTGACATCAGCGTTCTATATTTAGGAGCAGTGTATTCCAATACGAGAAGATAAGTCATGTACATGCAATTATCATAAGACATGCCCATAAAAATACGACAAATGGTAAATTCTATAAAGTTTCTTGTAAAAGTAGTTGCGACACCTGCAACACATCCGACCACGTTGGCGATCACAGTGGCAGGGATTCTTCCAAAATGGTCTGCTACCCATCCAACTACAACCCTCCCAATTATGGATCCAACAAAGAGAGATTGTGAAGTAGCTTGGTAACTGTTCTTGTCACACACCCAACCAAGTTCACTAGATATTGTCGCATAAGGTATTTCTGTTTTGTTAAATTCCCATCCATATTGACACTTTTGGGTTGGCCAAGATTGATCTGGCTTATTGCCTGTTATAAGTACTTCAGTCCAGTTGGCAACATAGCTCTTACAATGCGAATAACCTAATGGAGAATCCTCGTCTAGAGGAATCGCTAGAATTCTTCTTTCAATTGCTGTCATATTGTCCAGTTCGGGTATCAAACACCAATGATTTCTGGAAACTTCCGTAAGAAATAATTGCGTGAAGTACACAAAAGCACCAAATACATAAAAAGGGCTGGTTTTGAAAAAGAGGAATATTTGATAGAGTCCAAATTCTCCAGCTGCAGACAGTAATTGGTCATATTCTACTCCCTTTTCAGGTTTATCTTCATTTGATTTCAACGTGTTGTCTTTTTCTAAATCACTTTTTCGATCCATGACTATTGTTTGTCCAAAACACCGTAAAAAGTTTTCGTAAAGATTTTTGAAAGAAATAAATTAACCATTACAAACGAGTATCCACACATGGTTAATCAGAGAACTTGTGATGTTTCACGTATTTAATCCAAACACGCCAGGCACTTTATCTTTCGGATATTATACTTTAAGGCAAATGCACACACTATTACAATAAAAGTTTTTGCTTTTCAGAGATATAAATTCCGTCATAACTATAGATAAATGTATTCACGAGGAAACTAGGTAGGTATAATGTATAATTATTTGGTAGAGCACACCAAATTAGTCTCTGTTTGTTGAACAAAATCGACATCGGGTACAACCACATACATTTTAGCTCTGTGGATACAACAAATTATGTAATGTTGTTATTCTAGCACATCTATAATTATAATCCCTACCGGTAGGGATAACTTGGTAGGGATAAGCGTACCTGGCCAAATATGTATGCACGTGCTCATTATAAACTATCAAGTTATACAAATAAAATAGCAGTAGGTAGGTACCTACCTATTGTAAATTTGAAACTTCGTAAGTACTCACCTATCTTTATTAACATTTTATTACCTAATTAAATCACTTATGATACTTGTAAAGTATAGTATTTAAAAACATTGTATGTACTTATTAATACAAATTAAAGAACAGACACTAAATTGTTACAGGGCACATGGGACTAAATCGGCTTCTATTTCAAAATAAGTATTACAAAAACTTTATTAATATGTATCTTCGTTCGTTCTGTATTCGTTTCGATCCAAAATAATTACATCGCTAAAAAGAAAATACTTACACAGACAAAAATGCTCTATCATAAAATAAACATGTCCAAATTATCAAATAGACATCGATTTGCACAGATTTAAATCGATATTTTATTTGACAGCTCGATATTTAGCTAATAAAAACTAATCGTGAGTAGGGCATGTAGAACTTGCAACTTACCATAAGAACCGATCATCAGAAAATGACGCGAGTAGTCAGGAAATTGTTGCACTATTTTACGGCACTATTTCACAAGTATTACAGCGTAATTTCTTTTTTTTTTTTGCTAAATTGGCGTGGCTGCGGCTGCTTTGGTCATCGCGGTTTGAATGTTGTAGTACTCACTACGGGGTATCTGCAGTCTTTGTGTAGGCATGCGTGCCGCTACTAAACCGACCGGATAGCTGTCCAGCGTGAAATTTCCTGATAACGAATACGCATTATGTGATTTTAGAAGCTTTCATAAAAAAAGGCTGATTAACGTAGCGGAAAGGTTTGCAGATTATCTTGTACTTGACAAGTTGTACTAAAATTATGTTCATTATCTATTTTGTGATAAAATAGCTGAAAATTATAATCATCGTCGTCGTCGTGTTTATCATAACTTGCTATCTTTTGTGTATATATATAAAATATATATATATATATAAATAAATAAATCGTATTTGAAATAGGTATCAGTCAACACATATGTGATTCCAAAGTTTATGTTTTCTAATATCAGTTGTTGATTTAAATTAAAACCCAAACCCATCTTTAAAAAAATCATGATTTAAAGAAAACTAAGCTACTTATTATATTTTCAAAATAACTTTCTAACAGTAATGAAATAATCCAACTCTCAGCTAAGTTGTGCCTATGGTAAGCCCTCGACTTCGTCTCGGGCTTACTCTCGTCTACTCGTTTGTAAAAACAAACTTACCGCACTAGTATCATAATAGTACATTATGATACGAGTGTGCTATGTTGGTCATTACACTAGAGGCGGTATTATGCGCGCGAGCCGCAGGCGAGCGCGATAAGAAAGCCGAGAGCGTAATGACTAATAGCACAAGAGTTCCATACGACTGTTTTCGTCACACTTGCGAGGAAAAAACATTTTTTTTTGATAATAATCAACCACACAGCGAAAACGTCAACAAACATTTGCGGAAAATGGCGCCCAAATCAGTAATGCGCGCGCAGGTTGACATTTACTTCAGCGGCATAAGAACTCTTTGTTGGTATTACAATAAAACTGTAAGTATTACCCGGCTATATTAAGAGTGCTTCGTACACGTACGTCTAATTGCAGTCACGTACAAACTTGACTTTACCGGGTTATACCTATTATAGTACAAGTGCCGTAATGTAAAGTAAAAAGCACGCGTGTATAATAGCTTAGATTATGAGCCTAAAAGCGATGTAATAAGATCTACTTTACGAGCAAGTGTGATGAAAATAACTATTTTTGAAGTTTATATTGAAGGTTGATATGAATTCGTCACATCGGATTCGTCACGTATTTTATAGCTGGAATCATTTTGTGACGCTCCGGACCTATTAGGCTGGGGCTACATTTTTTTAACAGATGACTAGTAATAAATTTAAAATAAGTCTATTAATATTATATTATAAGTCACCGGTAATTTACGGAATGGCTGAACCGATTTGGATAAAATTTGGAATATACAGAGTTATCAGCTTAGGGTGTACTAGCATGCCGTTTTAGCTTAGTTTTTTCAGTGTAACCTTAGCTTACTTTTTCCAGTGTGCCACTTAGGAATTCTAGATAGTCACTGTCCCATACTTTTACAGAGACAAAAACGAATGCTATTCAAGAAACATTTAGTTATTTGTTAATATTTATGTAAATTAAGACATTGATGTTACATATTTTTATTATTTATTAGCTCTAAAAGTTCAATGCCGTTAAAAGTAGTCAATGTAATGTTTTTAAGGTCAAAAGTTACGTGATTACTACTCAATAATTATAGTGATTTATTTATGTTTAGACATTGTATTTAAAAGGTCAATTACTGAATAATAATAATAAAATAACAGAACAACTCATATTTTCATTTTAATTAATTATTTATTTTGTGACTAGCCGGAGCGTGTTCCTGCAAACGCTTGCACAAAAATTAAGATTATGACGGGTTTTTCATATTACTGTATTATTATTTACGATTTTTATTTAATTAAGAGTATATTTTATCAAATAAAACAATAAAATACAACAAAACGGATATAACACAAAAATCAACCCCGGTTCGTCACGTGTACAGATATTCTGAAAAACGCCCTTTTACGACATTCATATAATTTTGAGTAACTGTGCATACCATACACTATGATGCAATATGTAAACGCTTTAAAAAGTTGATAGTTGCGTCAATTGAAATTGCTCCTTGTCTTGGAAGAGGCTCCGTGTACCTGTGCATGTGTGCATAGCACCTAAAAGTTATTGCTACGAGCTTTTGACAGATGTAGTTTTCTATAACGCCATCTGTCCAAACTTCCAGACACTAGTCTTAGCGGTAGCAGAACTTCTGGGTTCTTAATAATATAGCCTGACAGCGAGGAGCAAAGAATTCAGTTGCAGGGTAATGGATATAGATGGCGATAGGACTGTATATTTTTTATTTGTTCTAGTCATGAGAAAAATACTTTGACGACAGAGAGAGAGCTAGATTCTCCAAGCTAAAACACAACGTGTTGCGAATATGAAAAAAATATAATTATGTTATTTAATTTATTACAAAATAAATAAATCTATTACACTCAGTAGTAGTATAGTTCTCAGTAGTAATAAGCAAAATTACTGCTCAAAGACATGGGCAAATCCCAATAAAACACAACAAATAATAATGTTAGAAGGAACCCTATAACTAGATATTCAACACCACCACGATGAAAGATACTTTCATTAGCCGTTGATTTTAGCCTTGTTGATTCGGGACGGCTGAAATAAAAAATAAACTATCATTTTAGCCATGATCCCCACGCTTGGGCAAGCAGTTTATTGATATCTAGAAAGATATTTGAGAGCTATGAGTGAAGATTTAGTACCCAGGTAGTAAAATAATTGTATAATTCTTAATCTTTGCTAAAATAATTATTGTAATTATTCTGTAAGTAAGAACCTATAATCGTATCATCTCTGTCCATATCTCTTAGAGCAATATCGAAGCCGGTAATTCATATTAGTTTTTCTTGCAAACTCTGTAATAGTCTCAAATAAATATGATTAGTGAAACTCACTTGGGCATTGGCAGAGGAAAAGGAGCATCTCTTCCGATCCCAACAGGCATTATAATGGCTTTGCTTTTCGGCAGGAGATGCAATTCCAAGTCTATCATGCCCTAGACATACAACAAGCATATTTATTAACAATCTTACTCAAAAAAAAGGTAGAAAAGAAAACTGGGAATCCTTTAACATCATAATCAAACCATTCCAAGAAACAAAAAAATATATTTGAGATTCCTCGTAATAGTCTTGGTGTTAATTGATCCATTTCTACACCTAAGCGTATTATTTTCTTTTCTGTCCCTTACCACAAGACCCAACAACAGGGTCTCCCGGCAAAAAATAGTATAAGAAATATATCACTATCAACAGCCGGAAGACGTCCACTGTTGGACAAAGGCCTCTCCCTTAAAGGGAGGTGTTGCCATAATCCCCACGCTTGGCAGGCGGCTTGGGGATCGCAGAATGGTTACCACCGTTAACTGAGAGGACGCTGCTGCCTGTCCTCCGATTATTGGTCATTATGTAAAAGAAAAAAGTGATTCTTCGACGGAGTGATTTTATTTTTTAAGTATTTATTTTCTACACCAATCAACCCCATCAGAGATAAAAGACAAGATAAATCGATCTCCGAATAATGAGGGGTTATTCCTTATATCCACACGTAACGCATAGCGTTTAATTAAGTGTCTAAAATGTACAATACACTTTATCACAAACTGAACGAAACTCTTATGTTATCGTTAATACGTGCAGATATACAAAAATAATTTACCAATAAACGTTGGTTGTCTCCTTGGGTTTGTGTAAGCTTAGACTATTTAGCTCGGTCAGTCAACATCAGATCGATATGAAGTTTTGAGCTCAAACACGACGCAAACTAACGGTAAGAGGGAATCTGGTATGCGATTCTCTATCTATACTACAAACCTATTCCCGTATTTTCTTACTGGATAATGCCTCTAGAGCAATTTTTTTTTTATTAAGTCTAGGTCTACAGTAGACATGTCTCTGTAAATTTTTTCGGCAACTAATTGTCTAGAAAATAGGGGAACACGTTTGTATAGAGAATCCCTCACCGGATTCCTTCTAAAACTTTTCTCAATAAATAATTAGGAAATAACATTATTATCTTCCTACTTGAAATTTGGCAGCCCCTGACTTTTGATCGATAGTCTTGAGAGGCCACCATGACCGCATCGATCGCGTAGAGAAAAGGTTTATCTTCTTCGCATTTTCCATGTTGTTCATTGAACATCGCTGGATATCTTTCGATCCTCGAGGTATTGAACTCAAGTCAAGCGTCAACGTGGCTAAAACGTGATTAATTACGAGTAGTTGCGATATGGGTAGAGATCGCCAGCCAAAGAGAGACATTCATAAGTTTTCGCTAAATAAGACTTAATCTTTATAATTTTAAAAATGATATCAAAAGTTGCAGGGAATAAATAGATAAGTATCTAAATTTTTGGCATGACGAACATAACTATTAACTTAGAGCCTAACTAACTATTATAAAATATCAGAAAATCCACTTTTAATATGAAAAGCAAATTAAATTGTGTCTGCGACTGTACCAAAAGTTACGTTTTGGTATTCGTTGGGAATAAGATTTTGTATTTCAATTGAATATTTAAAATGTGCTATTCGTTGGAAATAGAAATTAATTACGATAATAAACTAATACCATGTATCAGAAGGGAATAGATTGCTGGTATGCAAAATTCATTTAGTTGAAGTAAAAGACAGAAGATAACGAATAAAAATAAACTATGTTCACTATGTTCTCCTGGGTGAAAATATGGTTTCCTTATTTCACCTCGAAATGCACCTAAGTTTTAGGTTAGGTGTAAAACATGTTGTATGTGGGTGATTAAAATCCACAAGAATAATAACAAAGCCGTGTCTCGGCTGTTCACCTGGGTGATTTAATTCCAAAGTGAACAAATGACATCAATTATGTCGAAACTCAAGACAAAGATCATGTCCAATGTCCATGTTGTGCCCGTACCGGTTGTCGTTGGGAACGATACTCTCGAAGTTGTTGACCACTACAACTACCTTGGACAGATTGTTCAGTTAGGTAGGTCCAACTTCGTCAAAGAGGTTGCCCGAAGAATCCAACTCGGATGGGCAGCGTTCGGGATATTGCGTAATATCTTCTCGTCCAAAATCCCTCAGTGTCTGAAGACAAGGGTCTACGACCAGTGTGTGTTGCCAGTGACGACATATGGAACTGAAACGTGGTCTTTAACTGCTGGCCTTTTGGAGAAACTCAGAGTCACGCAACGGGCAATGGAGAGAGCTATGCTCGGAGTAACTTTGCGCGACAGAATCCGGAACGAGAATATTCGCCAAAGAACCAAAGTTACCGACACAGCTCGCAAGGTTTGCAAGTTGAAGTGGCAATGGGCAGGCCACATCGCTCGAAGAACTGACAACCGATGGGGAAGAAAGGTTCTTGAGTGGCGACCGCGAACCGGAAGACGCAGCGTAGGAAGGCCACCCACTAGGTGGACCGACGACATTGTAAAGGTCGCGGGCAACCGGTGTATGCAAGTGGCAGGTTGTCGTACAGTGTGGCGGTCTAAGGGGGAGGCCTTCGTTCAGCAGTGGACGTCTCCGGGCTGATAATGATGTCGAAACTAATCTCCTAGGTAATTTCACCCAGGTGAACTTAGTGGAATAAACTATTTGAAAGCAGAGAGACTTGAGGTAGGGATAAACATTGTACTTGTAAGTATATACCCAAATAATCATCAATAGAATCAGCATCACCGTCAGCAACTTGTATTACTAAAATAGGCGGTAAGCGCTCTTCATATTCCGTAAATGGACCTTTTTCCATCAATACTAGCTGCAGAAAAGAATATTTGATTAATGTCATGTACATAGTTTGAACTTAGGTATAAGTATGTACTGTGTAATGTACATGTAATACATGTACGAGTTTGAACTTATTAGTTGTGTAGAGTCCGAGGGCTTCAAACCACCCAAGCGAAAGACAGGCTTTATCCCAGAGGTAAATACTCTTTCTCAACTTTTTCTATCTACTGCGAGACAGTAAAAACCTAGCCGCGCTTTTTTTGTGATCTGCCTGTGGTAGCCAGTTCGATTCAATGAGAGATTCGATTCGTTTTAAAGAAAGTTTATTCGATTTTCGAATAAATTTCTTTACAATGCCCGTATTGTAACATTATACGCTAAGGCTTTTCATACGAATTATAGTTCCAAATTCAAACATTATAGCCCAGTTATTAATTGTTGGTATGCGCAATCGATACTTACCAAAACAAAGAGAGAAAAGTCATTCGTGGTCTGCGACCAAGCAGCAATCAAGCAAGAATTGTCAAGAATTGTCAAGCTCTACGATTTTCCACCGACTTCAAAAAAGGAGGTTCTCAATTCTACTGTTTTTATAAATGTATGTTACGATATTACACCGTCAATTATGAACTGATTTTAACGATTCTTTTTTTGTTGGTAATACTTCAGAGGTGGCCCTATATACATTTTATCGAAATCGGTTCAGTAGTTTGGTTTTCAAAACAAGATTACTAGAAAATATGAAGATGTCATCCAGGTATTCAAAGTCGAAGTCGGTTGTTTTTTTTTTAAAGCGTATTATCTAACATTAGCAATAACAGGTTTTTCGTAGGTATCTTATAGTAATGGCAATTGTACCAGACAAATAAAACAACAAAAAAGTTACGTAAAATAAAACCCAAAAATTGAAAAATGCTGAACTCTACACAAGCTGTTGTTTTAGAAGGAAAACGGCTAATTTTCTGGCAGATTCAGGAGCCGATATAAACCAGATAAAACGACACAGTTGCTGGAAATCCGAAACAATAGCGGAGGTCTAGATTGAAAATTAAATGCAGACACATAATAGATTTTCCTATTCTTATTCTGCATTCTGCGTTGCAGTATTATGAACATGCATCAAAAACATCGTTGAATATTTTTCATCTCTAGACGCACCTTTATCCCCACAGCTATCGACATCAAATAACTTCACGTCAACCATGTTCACAATCCAAAACGAGACTAAGACAATAGGCTAGATGACTGTTTTATTAAATATAGCTAATTAATGAAATAAAAATTAAAATCTGATCAAAAATAAGCAACTTATAAGCATTTTAATATCATGCTAGACAGAGATGCGAAACAGCAAATCGTGACGTCACTTCTCTGTACGCCATATAAATTATATTCTGACAAGTAAGGCGTGACGTCATTTTTTGTTATGTGGGAAAGGGACAGAGTTGTATCTACCAAAATCATTAAACGCTTATATATCAAAAACATGAATAACCGATTATAATATGTTTTTCATATAATAAACATACTATATATACTTATATTCTTCATCAAACCTATTGGTTTGAACGATATAAACATCAGTCATCTACCTTATTACTATGAAGACAGCAATAAATCAAAAAGTAAACATATTTTTTTTCTCACAAATGTATGAACAATTTAGGGAAGTTAACCCTAAATTTTGACAAAACAAACAAAAATGTCTGTCGACAGAACTAAAAAACTTTAGATACATTTATCAGTAAAGCAATTAAGAATTGAATAAATACGAACTTTTTTGTCAGAGTGTTGGTATTTAAAGTCAAATATCATCCTCCAGTTGAAATTAGCTTCACCGTTTGTACTGTTGTAATGGATGTCGGTGTAGTGGGCTTGTTCCACATTTCCAATCCATCTAGAACATTAGCAACCTGTTTAACATTGACAGATGGCGTAAGATGAAAATACGGCTGTGAAATTGAAGCCAAAGTATTGGGTCGAAGTCGAAACGAGGTAAATGAGCATGCTCATTATTAGCAATGTTAGCAATACACATGCTACTAAAAGCGTTTGCTCAATAAAAGAATGCTTTCGTGCTAGTAATGAGCATGTGAACTGTAGCTTAACTCCGATGACAGCAAGAATATATTATAAAGATTGTGCGATTGCGATATCATCTATACAAGGCTACTTGTAACTCAACGTATTCCCGACGGGATCAGATAGGAGGCTAACAAAACAGAAAAAAAATATATTCAAAAATACTCAGAATGTGATAAGTGTATACTGTTTTGTTACTTTTTTACGATTTATGCAACAAACATTTATTAATTTTAAATATCTCGAAAACTATTAACTTTCGCCCATAAATTGGTGGGCTTAAATTTGATGTATGTTAGCCTCCGTATCTGGTCCTGCCGGGAATACGTCGAGTTACCAGTAAGCCTGTATATACATAAATAATGTGGCATATTTTTTGGCAGAAATCCTTTTGATTCCTAATCTGTGCAGCTCTGCTAACCTCAATGAATTTTAGATTTAATATATCCATGCTTAAATGCCACGATAATCATTACTCACGCTTTAACATACAAATCCAATTTTTTCTTCGACGAAAAACTTCCTTGGGTTAAACTTTGTACATGCCATACAATGACTCGTAGTTCATAGTCTTCGACCTTCCGTGAAGTTATATCCACTGGGAGAGGCATAAAAGCACCAGTTTCCAACGGAAATATGTCTATCCACATCAGGACATTTCCCTGGTAGACGTAACAAGAGAAAAATGTTTTAGTTGACAGATCTATCTTACTCAAAACATAACTGTTTTTTAATTGCAGTATATTAGACTAGTAGGACTGCGTAAGGCCGCCCTCATCCATGTTTCAAGCACATTTTTAACTGCGATCAATCATTATTCTAAAGCTGAATGAGATAGGGCCACATTTGGCGGAGAAAAACTATGGCAGTTACGCAAATTCTTGAGTGTCAAGATTGTTTTTATTTATTTTTTTACCATTTTTAATTTATTACAAGCATAAAATAAATATTTTTTCAATACTAAAGCCGTCAAATCGTGACAAACTATGTTATTTACTGTTGTAATGTGTAAAAATAGAGGTGTTTTGTTAGTTTTTTTTTTCTTTTACCGGGTGTTAGTTTGGACACCGTTATCCTTCTAGGATATCATTGTACTCATCATTATGAACAACTACTTACTACTTTTACTATGGGGCCAACCCTGAGAACACGAAAAAAAAACAAGATGAGTACAATGATATCCTAGAAGGATAACGGTGTTCAAACATCCTGTATAAAATTTATAGAAAGATTACTAAACCGTTACTTCACTTGTCACATCTTATAGATACAAATATTTTGTTTGGGAAAACACAACTCAAAAACCTAAAAAAAACTGCTATGGCTGCACGTGATTTATTTAACAGGCCCTTAAACTCTTTTATTTAGTCAATTTAACACCGTAAACAAAAGCCTTCGAAATCGGCTGTACCTACTTACAAGTATTTTGCTCATAAATTTAAAGTGATAAAAATAAATAATGAATGTTGTTGACATAGAGTTACTATCTTATTTTTTTTAATTATGAAAACAAGGAACCATCATGTTCTAGGCCTGCGTGCTCCATATAAGACCGCAAAGGTGATTAAAAGAAATATTTGCGGCTGATCCCAGCACGTTCATTATCATAATGTAAAGGTAAAGCAAGCGTAGGCAAGCCAAAGGAGGTAAGAGAGTCGTATGAAATTATGACGAATCTGTAAATTTTGTAGAAATAGAACTCCTTAAAAAGGATTTGTAACTGTCGTAGTTATTGTTACAAACTTACCTTCTCAAATATATATTGTCACGTTTTTATTATAAAGTTAAACTACTTTAACACACGAGTGTGATTCCAATTTTAATTCAATATTATTTTACGTTTCAACTATATATATAAGAGGATAAGCCACGCTCAGGGCCGCAGCCTGCCCGCTATACTACCTGTTCTACGCCAGGCTTTTCTGGATTAAGCAAGCTTCGGGTTTCAACGTGTTCAGGTACGAGATGATACCCGCACACTGGCAGAGTATGCCATCTGCGCAAAAGACTCAAACACAAATTTTCCTTCCGTTCAGAGGCCGATATATACGTTTTATCTAGAAAAATAAAATGCAAATTTTAAACACATTGCAGGAATATCAAATAGACATCAGCAGTACTTATGAGATGAGCTGATACGATGGCGAATCGTATGTTATATTATAGATACATTAATTTTATCTTCGAATCAAAGTCGTCTACCAATTATAATAAAATATGAATGTAAACAAAATCCATAATACTTTTTCAAAAAATTTTTTTTTTCAAAATTCATACAACTTTTACTATGGGGCCAACCCTGACCACGAAAAAAAACAGCTGTTCCATACATTTTTTCCAAGATCGATGAACCTTTTTGTATGGAACAGCTGGTTTTTTCGTGATTTCAGGGTTAGTCCCATAGTAAAAGTTGTTCATAATGATGAGTACAATGATATCGTAGAAGGATAACGGTGTTCAAATTAACACCTTGTATGTAGAGTTGTTATATTTTTGCTAGCTAACAACACCGCCACATCTCGGCAAATAATAACTGTGCAGAATTTCGTGGACAATTCTGTGGATGGCCTAGTTCTCACATCATTATTATTTTCACAGCTTTAGTCTACGCCACTACTTATATTATAAAAGTACTTGCGGTCTTATTAAAATGATACTTCCTCAGGAAATTTGGTTTTGTGCTACTTTTCAACCGACTTCAAAAAAGGAGGTTCTCAATTCGAACGTATGTTTTTTTTTGTACTTATGCATGTTACGCTATTTTCCGCTAATTCTCAATTGATTTTGATGGTTTTTTTTGGTAGGTGATACTTCAGAGGTGGATCCATATAAATTTATCGAAATTGGTTCAGTAGTTTGGTTTTAAAATCATGTCATCCAAGTAGCCGAAACTGAAATTGGTTGTTTTTTATAATAACCCTATTTTGGTCTAATAACATTATCTTGACCCGAATATTTACTTTTTTTGAGTCGTTTAAAATTAAATTACCCGGGCCCATGACTTACTGCTTCTGTCCGCGTTTTTGTACTCTACATCATTCACGATCACAGTGTTCCCGTCCGGAAAACTGGGCGGACGCAAGTGGTTTTTGGCACACAGTTTTGTTAAAATGTCGGAAGGCTTTTCACAATCTCTCCATTTTGCAGGCCCAGTGCTACAATAATTAGAATATATTATATTGATTTAATTCTACAATATTTAAAACACGACTTTATTAGAACCGGAATACAGAGTTTTTCTGGTTTCCATGTTTTTACTGCCCATGTGGGTAATATATGGGATATACAATGTGTAACAAAAAGGTTCAACAGTACTGAAGTGTATGTATGTACTCATCATTATGAACAACTTTATTTTAATAAGGGGCCAAGCTCGAAATCGCGAAAAAAACAGCTGTTCCATACATTTTGTCCAAGATCGATGAACCTTTTTGTATGGAACAGCTGTTCTTTTTTCGTTATTTCAGGGTTGGCCCCATATTAAAAGTTGTTCATAATGATGAGTACAATGATATCCTAGAAGGATAACGGTGTTCAAACGAACATCCTGTATAACAAACAAAACATACATATTATAATCAGAAGCTAATCCAACACGTCCTCTATGCTTGGAATAGATTCGATCTTCCAAGTCAATATTAGTGTTCCCAATTAGAGAATCGTCAGCATTAGTACCGTGACTATATATCGAAACAGTCATCAAATAATCTTCTGGCAAGGACAACTGGATCTCATAAGTTCTGGAATTTTATTATCAGTTTTTATATTACCTGTAGAGTACTGAGCTACATCTAGACCAACGATAGGCTGGTTTTTTATTGGACATTAAAAATAGCCAAAAAACAATACATCCATCCCAGCAACTTGTTTTCTGGACAATAGGCTAGATGACTGGGTTTTTTTATTGTCATATTAAAATGTGGCCCACAAATATAGCAGATTAATGAAAATAAAATGAAAATTTGATCAAAAATAAGCAACTTATAAGCACTTTAATATCATGCTAGACAGAAAGAAGAAACAGCAAATCGTGACGTCACTTCTCTGTACGCCATATAAATTATATTCTGACAAGTAAAGCGTGACGTCCTTTTTGTTTTGTGGGAAAGGGACAGAGTTGTCTCTAACAAAAACTTTAAACGCTCATATATCAGAACATTATTAACCGATTTAAATTATTTTTTCAATAAACATACTATATTTACTTAAATTTCTTCATCAAAGCTATTGGTTTTAACGATATAAACATCAGTCATCTACCCTGAAGCATTTGTGGGGCATAATAATATCTAAAACTTAAAAAAATATCTTAGATCGTTACTTTATGAAGATTGGAAATAATACCGTAAATACCTTCCGAAAATAGGGTTCATAGCGTTTTCTTGAAATTCATTCCGATCGCCACACTGCTTCGAACCGCATTTGATGACCACATACGGATTGCATTTGCCGTTGGGTGCTAAATTTAATCCCCTTACCATATAAATTCGTACTAGAAACTTGCTGTCATCATTATTCGGAAAATCGTCAAAGAATCTGGAAAAAATCAAACAAATGATATTTTAAAAACTCATTAACTCAAACTTGAAAGATAAATGATTAAACACAATTTTAAATGTAAGTAGGTACTGGTCCTAACACATAATTTTGTTGAATTTCAATGTATTTGGGAAAAAAATATACTCTTAGGAACCTATCGCTTAGGAGCCTTTTGCGTCTTTTATATGTCAGACTTTTTTCACTTGTTTACTATTCTGAACCTGGGTATGTCCTTAAACTGCAACCAGACCCACCGGAGGACGGGCAGCAGCATCCTCTTGGTTAACGGTGGTGAGCATTCTGCGATCCCCAAGCCGCCTGCCAAGCGTGGGGATTATGGCAACATATGAAGGGGAAGGCCTTCGTCCAGCAGTGGACGTTTTATGGCAGACGACGACGACTATTCTAAACTAGTCAAATTTAACTAATTGAAATCAGACCTATCAGTAATGTAATTAAAAAGCTACCCTCGATCTAGATTCACGCCATGGCAGCTAACTGCTACTGTGTCAGGCGCTGGTGGCCATCTATATATCGCGATGCCGACCTTCAAAACACCGCATAGTAACTCTTTATCTTTTTCAGGTATACCAGTCTTTGTGCCGTTATACAATTTTAAACCACTGCACCAATCTTTAAATTTATCGAACTCAGGCTGGCGTTCTAACTCAGAACTGTATATCTGTAAAGTTAATGTTATTAATGGGTTGTAAAGTTGGTTGTGTCCTGTGGACCTGGGTATGTCCTAAAACTGCATCCAGAACCGCCGAGGGCCGGGCAGCAGCGTCCTCTTAGTTAACGGTGGTGAGCATTCTGCGGTCCCCAAGCCGCCTGCCAAGCGTGGGGATTGTGGCAACCCCTTCCTATTAAGGGGGAGGCCTTCGTCCAGCAGTGGACGTCTTCCGGCTATTGAAGTGAAGAAAAAAGCTGGTTGTAGGAAACTGACGCCTGAGGTGTGTCGTACCCAAAGCTCGCTTTGGTTTGGCTTTGGTTTCCACCAAAGAAGAAGCAGAGTGGAGAAGACCAAATGATATGATAAATATCCAATCAAATATCTTTAGTTCCATAATGTCTCAGCGCAGCGTTGGTGGGCACTATTCAAGTGGGACGGAGAAGCGTTTTTTCCACTTAACCCACTTAACATAATAATTCTTTTACAAATACTATATACGCGTACCTATGTTTATTATATATTTTTTACTACTCTCTTACTATCTTACACTCTATGTTTTTCCTAGTAGTCCCGTGCGTCTTAAGAAGGTTAGTGCTGAAAACCAGCGCCGCTAAGAAATTAGCAGCATCATGCCACAACCACCAATCATCATCACCAACACAACACCACCAACACAACACCACCAACCCATTTACTAACCTTTTTTTGTCGCACGTGGCACTGCAACGACAACTGTTACATATTATTATGTTTTTATACCTACTCATTTGTTATATTGTATTTCTGTGTAATTGTTTTTTATTGTTGTAGTGTCTTGTGTGATATAAATAAATAATTTCTTTCTTTCTTTCTTTCTAGTAGCAAACCGCAAAAACACCTTAAGACTATCGTCCGTCGAATTTGTGTAGCTACTTATTTATCTTACCAGAAACGAAAAACTCAATAAATTATCGGAATCCGAGTCGTGGTCTCGTATAAAGTAGTAAGATATGACGAACAGACCATTCTTACTTTAATTTTTCTGCTGCCGCTGCTCTTCTCTCCATCACGTTCCTGAAAATAAACCCGTTATTCATTTGTAGAGGTTACAAACAAACTTACACATTTATAAATTCACAAATGCTGTGTAAAGTTTGCACTGTGCCCGTACTTTTTGAGAAGAAAAGAATATGGACCACCAATCTTCTTTTTCCGCCTCAACTTTTTTTTCTTTAAAAGTTTTTTCATTTACATGCATCGGAAGCAAAGCATATTCTTGTTCATCTGGTTCTGTTCTGCAGAGAAACCTTCTCCATGTCGCCCACTTTTTCTGATCTGCCATACTGCTGTTGATCGTCATCTTGCTGCATTCATCCATAGATTCGATTGTTGCGGTGCTTTTCTTTATGAATAATGTTTTGTTGACTGCAAAGATATAGTCTTATTGTCCTGATGCTGGGACCATTGAACTTGGGACTGGATTGAAGTCGTGACTATATATGTCTTGCCAAGATTAAGTTTAAAACTAAGGGCATCTTCGGACATGCTCGCAGGGTTTGCAAGTTGAAGTGGCAATGGGCAGACCACATTCGCTCGAAAAACTGATAAAAGTAAGCAAGTTCGTATAGGCTGTGGCCAGCCTTAGTGTCAGAGTTAATGTGCCGCCCGAAGGCCTCTGACATGGCTGACGGTTGTTGTTATAGAAACTAGAACAAACAACCGGGACCAACAATTTAACGTGCCATCCGATCCACGGTAGCGCTCAGAAATAAATGCCACTCACGGTCACCCATCCGAAGACTGACCGGACCGTCCGTTGCTTAACATCGGTGATCGATTAGAATCACCTAGACAAGCTACGCCACGAGCGCTACATATTATATTGGTGTAGAGACCTTCGTTCAGCAGTGGACGTCTCCGGGCTGATGATGATGATACATGTATGTTCTGTGTCTGGGTGTTGTATGTACTATAAGTATGTAATTACAAGTTAAAAAAAAAACAACGGACATCAAATTAATATGGGACCACCTCGCGAGTATAACTTTTCAAATAAAAAAATAAATTTCATAATCGGTCCACAGTTAACGAAGAAATCGATGAACATACATTAAAAAAACATACATACAGTCGAACATAGAACCTCTTTTCTTTCTTTAATTCTTTTTTGTAGTCACTTTAAAAAATATTTAAAGTATTCTATCAGCTATCAGGCCCCCTAGCACGCGCCGAGGACTAATTGGTCTTTCCCCACGCGGGAAAGTGATAAAGCTAGAATATGGATACGTATATCGCGTTTTAGCGGGGAAAAAAGAGTGGATAGTAGTTTAATTTTACGGCTCGCGTGCTAGGCGGGCAGGTTCCCATGGTAGCCCAAACTAAGCATAGCTTTTACTAGCTATGCTTAGTTCGGGCTAGATGGCGCTGTGTAAAAATTACTACCCAATATTTATTTATCTATTTATCTGCGATCTCTTATGGTTTGAGTTAAGGCTCCCACATAAAACGACTGCACCCCATGCAGTCGGGCAAGGTCTGCCACGGTCATGTTGACTAAATTTTAATAGTCATCAAACAGATGTTTAAATTCTTCTTTGCTCACCCTTAATAAAATCTGAAGACGAGAAAGAAGCTGTTCTCAAAGACGACTCTCTTTCGTATTTCGGTACCCAGTCTATAAGATATTTTGTAGGATTCTTTACAGCGTTTGTGCCAAAAAAAATTATCCTTCCGAAGGTACTGCTATCGCATAATTTTATAGTAAGCGGGGAAGAGTAGGTGTTTTCAAAATTTCCTACAAACTTCTGAGAGATCCGACCATTTGGAAAGTTACAGTTGGTCTTTTTCTCAGAGATTACATCCGACTTCACGGTCAAGTCGTCAATTTCTAAAACAGCACAGCGTTTTCGGGTAATGTTCATGTCACGTAGTCCCCACCAGTAGATGTCAACCCTAAAAATCATGTTTAGGTTTAAGCACCAAGTTTTTTTAGAATATTCGGGCACCATTATGATTAACAGGTGGTTAAATTAATTTTATTATTATCCTAAATAGGTTTGTTTTTGATCACACCTCGCATAATGTTAGAAACCGTATTTTTTTTATTCATCAACAATTTGTGAATTGTTAAGTTACCATATCCTATTGTTAATACTACTGTATTACACGTGATTACCCAAATATACAAAAATAAGAAAATATAAATAAACTACACCTTGTCAAAAGAACTGAATTAAATAATTAATATTACACAGTAAGATAACAATTAACCTAATCAAGCAAACTTGTAGTCGTAAGCGAATTCCATCTTTTAATTGTAATGAATAAGTTCAACTCTACGCCGTTGAACTGCTGGGACATAAACTCCCACAAGTGGGACTAATATGGAATATAGTTAGCAAAAAAAGTATTGGCATTATGACAAACAGAATTCTTAGTAACTTACTTGTAAGTTGAGTATCGAGGTTTCACACTTCGAGGAAGCTCTTCGATTTTATTGTCCTCGGCGTCCTTGAAAACATCTTGGCCGTAGCTTGTGTCGTCAAGTTCATTTATTGAATTGTATATGGTAGATTTTACTAGAGTTTCTGGCATCTAATTCATACAAATACATAATATAAGTATGGTAAAACCGTGTCATGTGTTTGAACGAATAACACCGCTTTAGCTTTAGCTAAATTTACTACAAAGTAACCGTACACAGCTGATATAACAGAATTCTCAGCTCGCATCACTTCATTGGCAATACCAACATCACACCACACGCTCAATAAGGTCTTCGCATGCAAAAATTAGGGAGGGATTGCCATAATACCCACTATTGGCAGGCGGCTTGGGGATCGCAGAATGCTTACCACCACTAACTGAGTGGATGCTGCTGCCCATCCTCCGGTGGTTCTGGATGCAGTTTTAGGACATACCCAGGTCCCTCCTTCCCTAATAAGGGGAAGGCCTCCGTCCAGCAGTGGACGTCTTCCGGCTGATGATAAGATACATCAAAATATCAACGATGTGATGTGATACAAAAAAAAAGTGTCTTGTGTCTTTCACACAGAAGGTGCGTGTACAGTAAAATAAAGAAAGAAATGTAATTTAGAAAAAAATAAAATTATTTTTTTATTTTTTTCAGTAGATCCGGGCGATGTCGTTATGCAAAATGAAAAACTGTATAATGTTCGCATCAATTAGAAAAAGTGTGATAGTATCAACAGACCGACTAAAACTGACCTACATAATGGCACACGTAACTAATGACGCCCTAAGTAGTTGAACGGCGATTCCTCCACCATCGCGTCATCCAATATCTACCCCGTTATCCACTCCTCGGGACGCACAGTGTGATTCCCGAAATAGGTAATATCATCATTGACGGTCTCTAAGGAAGGGAGTGGCGTGCTGGACGATGGTTTTTATATCTTTTGATTAGCATACTGTCCAAGCAATACCTCAGCAAACCACCCCGCCGCGCCGCCGGCGCCGTCCGACCAACGAAAGAGAACGACAGAAAATAATTATAATCTCATTGTAATAATGTTCCTCTCCTTTGCTCTATTGGAATCAATTTTAATTTTAGCAAACAAAACCATTTTGTAAAATAATGTTAAAAGAATTGATATGATTTTAAAATCTATTCTTTTCGCAGCATAGGCACTTATTTAGTTACCATAGATAAAAGTGGGTTAAGACCACTTTTTAAGACTCGTTAAGACTCGGGTGTAGTCTTTGGTTTAGACCAAACGAGCGAATGCTCATTCTATCCCTTAGAAGTATCAATAATCAGTGTAGTACTCGTAGTTCTATCCCCACACAACAATCGACATCTCACGTCAACTTTTGGAACTCACGACAACCTCGTACCTTCATCGAAAAATGCACACACTTTATCTACAGAAACGAACGTCATGAAACACGAGGGGTGAAATAGTTTTCATCACAATACATAGATGGCGCGAGGTGCGTGAAATATTGTGTATTTAATAGTTTCGTAAAGCAGAGTTTTCCAGGCAGAAAAGTAAAGTAAATGTTCATTTCTAGTATGATTTACAGAGACAGACATCTACTCTTGAGTTTTGGCGGGAACACGGAAAAATCATGTCGCTGCATTCTATAATTTTCTTAAACTAGACATTTTGCGCGAATTAATGATTAAAAATGGTGGTGTTTTATTAATTGAGTGTTATATTAAATGCACGAGTGTGGGCAAGTGATATAGTGTGGTGAAACATGTCTTTTTGTGTTGTTTTCAAAACTCCGTAAAAGCTCATAGTAAAGCCGCTACAACTTTACTAGGGCTTGGCTTTGACTAATTCCGTGATATCATGACATATTTGACTTGATAATATATATAATACTACATAAACTTGAACATTCATATACTGGACTCTGACAGAACGTACAACGTACGATGACAATAACAAAAAAATAATTAAAAAAAAAACATCTATGTTTTCAATTATCTGTCACTGTCACTTATCATAAAAACTTCTAAAAGCGACAGGGGCTGTTAAGAATACTGGGCCAGATTCAACTAACACTTGCCTGTTGAACTAACGCTGACATCAATATTTGGCCGGTGCAATCGGACCCGAGAAGTAAATCGTGCCACCTTAAGCTAGGAGCATAATCAGCGGCAATTGAGTCCGCCACAATTGGCTGTATTTTGGCACGACCGATCAATTCTGCTTTACTCTATAAAAGAAAACGGATGACAGGTTAAAATAAAATAAATAATGATTTATTTAATAGATTATTTGGTTTAGCCTTAAGGCCGGGTATTTCACGTTTCAAGCACATTTTTTTATGAGTTCAATAATTAGTCTAAAGCTGTATCAGTTAGGGTCACATTTAGCGGAGCAAAAATATGGCGGTTACGCAGATTCGTGCGTGTCAAACTTCGATTTTTGAAGATTTTCTCAGATTACTTGAAAAGTATAGAATTTAATAACTTTTGAATCTCAGCATGCTCTCCAAAATACTATTAACTTATAATACATATTTTTTTAATGTGTCTATGTGCTGTAATTAGGACATAAAACTGAAAATGGTTTAAAAATAGACACTGCTTCGGTATTTTTTTCTATCGAGCGAGTTGTTACCAATCATGTTTCTAAATTCACAATTGTCTAAATAATATGTTCATCTATGATATTACACTAACTCCGTATTTTTTTTCAAATTAGAAGTATGCGAACTTATGTATCAAAAGTTGCAAAAACCTAAATAAGCCCGTCTTAATAACGTTTTATTACAGATTATATTGTTACGTTAAATAAATAAATATCGGTGGTCATTTTTCACACAGCGCCATCTAGCCCCAAACTAAGCAAAGCTTGTAATATGGAAACTAGATAGCTGATTGAATAATTATATACTTTTTTTTTTGTAAATACATACTTATTATACATACTTACTACACCCAGACACAGAACAAACTATGGATACAACAAACACGTTAATGGAAACTATGGATTATTAGCTCCCTATTCCTATTAGTACTCGATACGATAGTACACTAGATACAGTGTTCAACAGTTGGATGTAAGAATGTTTAATTTCGTTTTTTCTAGAATTTTATCTCTTTATCTCTATTGTCAAGACAGCGAGATTATATTACAGGTACATAGTCATCAGTTTACCGGTGATTCATAATGATAAACCTCCACCATCAGTTCCGGAGGACATGTTGTTATTCTCCCCTGTGAAGATCGTACCATGCTGGTTACTGTCAACGTTTGATCCCAGATAGGCATTGAAGTTTTTGCTTGTACCTGAAACAATATTTTTTTTAAACGACTAAATCGATGCCATGTAATTTTTATTTAACGAATGAACAAATTAGATAAACAATTACAGAAAAAAATTACACACAGCCTTATAGCTCAGTTGGTAGCATGACTGCCTTCGGAGCTGTAGGGCGTGGGTTCGATCCCCACCCAGGGCAAACATTTATGTGACGAACATAGATGTTTGTTCTGTGTTTGGGTGTAGTATGTATTTACGAAAAAAAAAAATGTATACAAGTATTCTATCAACTATCTGGTTTCCATAATACAAGCTTTGCTTAGTATGGGGCTAGATGGCGCTGTGTGTAAAAATGTCCCCCAATATTTATTTTTAATTTTTATTTACCTTTATTACATATTTTTTTCGGTCAAAATTTAATGAAGTATAGGTAGTTACTTTACTAACTAGTGATTCTCTGACGGCATTTAAAACGTTGGTCCTCACAAATGCACTAGGCGGAGTCATACCATCAATGGCTGTTAGTTTCGCTCGGTAAATGAACACACGACATTTTACCATCTGAAAATTTTAGAAGATTTTGCTCGCGTCAGCTGGCCAGCATGCGCACTGCGACAAAATATTTTCTATTGTTACTGTCGTGTGGAAACAGAAAAAGTAAAGAAACAATTTATGTATAAGTGAGTATAAGATGGTATAAGTAACTGCTGAGCTGACGCTAGACCATACAGTATGAAGTAAAAAAAACATCATACGTAAGACTATAATAGGTAGGTACTACATTAACCATCTGGGAATATTGTGGTCATGATAAATGTTCGGAATTTGTCAGCCAAAGTAAATTGGCCAGCTTCAATCAAAACACAGAATTAAAAGAAAATCATACTTACTCCAATAACCAAACAAAATAAAATATTAATGAAATCGAGAAATAGTAAAAAAATAAATAAAACATATTCAAATTATTTTCGATAAAAGCAGTTCATTTCTAAATACTTTTTGTGTTGCTTTTCTAACTTTTATGGACTAAAACTAATTTACATTACTTAGGAAGCTCTTGGACCCTTACCTAATTATTTATCTCAGTTATAACTTATCCCAGGCAAGGTGCACTCGGCAGTTTGAATGAACGATGAAGCTAGCAGTACCGGAGGGAGTGACATGACCAATATCGATAAGAATGCTCTTGGAAGGGTCTGTCTAACAGACAATGTTCTGACAAATTGTGATAAATGCACAATTTGTGACGCCATAATCCTTTCAATAGCGAAGAAAAGTATTACGTTGGACCCGTATTCGCATTAGTCACTCTTATGTGTCTATAAAACAGGGTTTAAAATAACCTAGCAATTAGTCGCATTGCCCGATTGTATGAGGAGGTACCTAGTACCTACTTAATATTAAACAATCGCCGCGATATTTTTTGTCGTGTAGAGCAGCTATTAGAAAACATCATAAGTGGGCTAAGACTAAAACTGAGCCGTTTTATCAAAATTATCATGAAAAAAAGACTTGTGCACAATTATGAGAAAACCTGATTCGCGCTCTTCTCTATGTCTAAATTTTGCTGTTTCTACATCATATAAACCAGTAAGTATAATGAAAAGCAGAGACTAAAATCTACACTTACTATGACCGGTGCTTTCAAGCAGATATCGTATTCTCTAGTTTTGACTCTTAGCCCTCGAGGCAAGCAGGAATCGAAAGAAGATACTTCAGAGAATAGCCCTGCCCACAAAATTAGCTCAATTTTGCCAGTGATGCACGTACAGCTGTTTGGGACGACATTCAAATGCTTTGGGCATTTTAATGGCTGCAATAATAAGCATCGTCATGAATTTCCTCATAGATGTCCTCTGTAGTGGTAGGGCTCTACCGCAGAGTCCGCCTGGGGAAGTACCACACCTTTGCCAGTTATTCAACCGCCAAGCAGTAGTGTGCAAGCATTAATGTGTTTATGGTTTGAAGGGCAATGTTACCAGAGATATTACTGGGTATGAAGAGATTTAACATCTAGTATCTCAGGGTGTCGACCGCAGTTCAGTGCGGCGCAGGAATGTGTTCGTAAGTTCACAATTCTGGCGCTGACGGGCTGGCGGTGACGTTTACCACCAGGCGAACGTCTTGCTCGTCTTGTCATTTAAACGTATTAAAAAAAGCTATAATATAAGATAAATAAAAACTCACTTTTAAATAGACAGTTTGTACACGACCGGTATCTTTTCCACATAACTCCGGCAATTCAGAAAAGAGCACGTCAGACGTAGAAAATTTGTGAAATGCAAATCTGGACCCGTCATTTAGTAACCATACGATAATATCTGACCATCCTTCAGCGCTCTGAAAAACTTCCATGGTTGTATTCAAAATTAAGTCCACGGCAACCGGTAAGGTGTCGAACTCGTGCGCCGTATCGTACCTAATATAGATATTGTGTTGATCAAAACATTGTTGCTTTAGTGTAGCTTGGAATACCTAGTGCAGGTTCGAGTCGACTTGACTTTTTATTCTTATTATTTTTTAAACCGCTAATATCACTTTTCTGTGTCAATTTTTGTTGGCTACTTTTTACTTACAGTTCAAACCATAAATGCCATGAAAATATTTAGTAGACCTAGACAGAACCACCACCAGAGACCATTACTAAAGAACCTGAGTATAGTACCTAATTGGACCCTGATGACATCGTTCGCGTACGGAACCCTTCAAATTATAAATAAATAAAAACTCTACATTAAATATAAACGTACCTTAAAAACGAGTGTTTTCAACTTTTGAGCAAATACGAGTGACTCGATCAAAAGCTTTTTGATACTCTTCTTCGAAATTGAGTAGCATTCCGTGGATGTCTTACTGACCATTTTCATTAGGTTTACATCGGAGTTAAGATTAATTTTCTCCCTCATCTGATGGTATATCTTTTCCTGTGTCACATAATAAATAATAGTACTGTACCTGTGTTACAATGTAACGATTTTAATGAAAACGACTAAGATAAATGTAAAGTTTGTGAAAAAAAAAACATGTAGTAAATAGTACCTACTAGAGACGATTTATAACGCACTATAAAACCTCGAATAAAGATGGATTTGGCACACTAAAAAAAAAAAAATGGTGTTGTAGTGTTCGTTTAAATACGCACAATACGGCCGTATTCTGAAACTAACTCCGATATATTTATGCAAATAATTAATACATTTCTCCCTTAGAGTGACTGAATGAAAGGAGTGCATGAATGAAGTGCGTCGATCGACATCTTCACAATCAATGGTCCTATAAATCAGGGCATATCTAGTAAGTAATACATTGGATGGTTTGTTGAACACTTACAAGCTCTTCTTTCTGTAGAGCTAGTTGCTTTTGATCTAGGACTGTAGAGTAACGATTTGCACTACTACGACTGTCAGTAGATGGCTCAAAACAATGCACGATCTCAAGAAAGTTAACAATATGGTCAGCAGTAACGTTCACTGCGTTGACGAGATCTTCCAGAATTTCACTTGGATATGAGTATATGTAGTTATTGAGTCTAATTTCCACGTCCCGTAACGATTTTTCCTGTAATTCGTCAATGTCAGATATTCTGAAATGTGTTGGGTTATAGACAGCCATACAATACAATACAATACAACTTTATTGCACACCAGAAATATAGAACAACTTACAACTAATCAGTGTATATTATTTGGCAGTACAGGGGGCGGCCTTATCACCTTAAGCGATATCTTCCAGGCAACCTTTGGATGGACTGGACTAACGGAGGCAAATGCAATTTGGTCGGTGGTGTACATAATATAAAAATATAATAAATTAATATAGCAAATTAAAAAAATTGTTAAAATACAATAAAATAGTGATACATAATTAATACTATAGATAAATAATACAATATATACATAACATATATAAGTACCAATATAATATATACATGTATATACATGTTTTAAACGTACCAATTAATTTAGGGAAAGATAGTGTGTATAGACAAGAATATTAAAAATAGGAAGCGATTTAGCGTGTCTGACAGAAGAAGGGAGCGTATTCCACAGCAGGACGGCTTAGGATAGCCATGCTTAGGATATATTTCTAGTATTCTTTGCGTATCATGTGTCGAATCATGTTTTTATCTAACCGTACTCTGTATAAATTTACTAGCTTTTTAATGTAGCTTTCCATTGGTGCAAGAATTTTGTAAATCAGATCAGTAGTTCCGAAGTTAACCTCAAACAAACATACAAACTTACGAGCATTACATAATACTTTATAATATTAGTGTAGAAATATAGATACCTACTTATAGATTATTCTGCTTTAAATATCGCTGTTTAAGTTGTAAGTATACAAAGGCAAAACTAAATGTACATTTATCTTTGAGCGGAGTGTTTAAGTAAAGACCTTAGAGCAAAGCCAACTAAATCATATTTTACTATTTTTATTTTTTGTAAAGAAGAAATAACTAACGAAATTTTCAACTATTTTCTGAACAAAGTTGTTTCTATAAATCCGAAATCTGAAATTCGGTAGACGGGTGGCGTATTGAAGTACTGGAAACGCATTGGCAAAATCCAAATATCCGTAGGGGTCAGCGTCCTTTACTATAGCCATTGGTCCAGTATAGTGAAGTTTTCTTTTCTCTATTGAAACATAATAAGTGCATATTATTTTACAGGTTAGGCAGCGTTCGGGAAATTGCGTAATATCTTCTCGTCCAAAATCCCGCAGTGTCTGAAGACAAGGGTATACGACCAGTGTGTGTTGCCAGTGACGACATATGGAACTGAAACGTGGTTTTTAACTGCTGGCCTGTTGGAGAAACTTAGAGTCACGCAACGGGCAATGGAGAGAGCTATCCTAGGAGTTACTTTGCCCGACAGAATCCGGAACGAGGATATTCGCCAAAGAACCAAAGTTACCGACATAGCTCGCAAGGTTTGCAAGTTGAAGTGGAAATGGGCAGGCCATATCGCTCGAAGAACTGACAACTGATGGGGAAGAAAGGTTCTTGAGTGGCGACCGCGAACCGGAAGACGCAGCGTAAGAAGGCCTCCCACTAGGTGGACCGACGACATTGTAAAAGTCGCGGGCAACCGGTGGATGCAAATGGCAGGTTGTCGTACAGTGTGGCGGTCTAAGGGGGAGGCCTTCGTTTAGCAGTGGACGTCTCCGGGCTGATGATGATGATGACATATTATTTTACTAGATCTGGTTATGTCCTAAAACTTCATCCAGAACCACCGGAGGATGGGCAGCAGCGTCCTCTTGGTTAACGGTGGTGAACATTCTGCGATATCCAAGCCGCCTGCCAAGCGTAGGGATTAAGGCAACCCCTCCCTATTAAGAGGGAGGCCTTCATCCAGCAGTGGACGCCTTCTACGCGTTGATGTGTGTACATATTTCACAAACGCACCACAAAAGCTAATCTTAGCACGTAAACTATCGAAAATACGTTGTAAGCATCTAACTATGATGTTGACCGAAATGTTGGCAGAATACAGATAGCTTCGTTGCGTTGGTCTCTATAAAAAATCCTCTGGGCTGCCATTATAACTGAGTTTTGTAACCCGATACCTAAGAAGATGTTTTCCTCGTCACTACTTAGTTACCTATCTACACGCGAAGAGCATTGCGGCCGCCATTGTAGATATGTTTTGTAATCCGATACCTAAGGAGTTATTTTCCTATATTCCCGTTACCAGTTACAAGCTCTCGCAGCTTGTAGCGCTTGTAGCGCTCGTGGCGTAGCTTGTCTTGGTGATTCGAAACGATCACCGATGTTAAGCAACGGACGGTCCGGTCAGTCTTCGGATGGGTGACAGTGAGTGGCATTTATTTTTGAGCGCTACCGTGGGTCGGATGACACGATAAATTTTTGGTACCGGTTGTTAGTTCTAGTTTCTATAACAACAACCGTCAGCCATGTCAGAGGCCTCCGGGCGGCACATTAACTCTGACACTAGGGCTGGAGAGTATAGTAGTATAGTATAGGCTGAGTGAGCCTATAAGAACTTACTTACTTACCAGTTACTAACTAATAATCACTTAACAATACTTACTTGGAAATATTATGAAAGATAAGTAATATTATACTGGAAATAATAGAGATGAAAGATATTATGTACTGTTCTTATATTGTAGGTATTCTTTCTACTAAAAACTTCTGCTACTACTGCTAGCTATTCTTTTAACATTGAATTTATTATAATTAGGTACCTATATTTGAAGTTTTGACTTTATTTGTAATAATTATGTAAAATTAATCATTCTTGCATTGGAATTTTTATTTTTTCTTTAATTTAAACGTGACAAATGTGTATCAGCACATACTATAACTTGTGCCTACCATTTATTAAATAATGTAATTGGTGTGTCTACCGTATAAGTTAAATAAATAAATAAAATAAATAAATAAAGGAATCTACGAAAGAGAAACAAAAGATGAACAGAAACAAAACAAAAAGTTTTAAATTATACTCGTACTCGTACCTGATAGTTTCTGTGCTAAGGTAGAAGTTACGAAAAAAGCGGAGGTTTGTTTATTTAAACAAACTGATTATCATAAAGTGCGTATAAATAATTATGTGAAAAAGTAAAATGTAAATCAATCAAAAAGCAATTAATATTTATAAAATTTTGACTTAGAACATTTGGATTCTTGATAAGCATAGGTAAGCATAATCAGCCTTTTTGAATTGTCCACTGCTGGACTTAGGCTTACCCTTGAAGGGCCAATGTTTCACCACACTGGCCCAGTTGCGGGTTGGTGAATTCACATTCGCCATTGAATTTCTTCACCGGACGTTCGCAGATTTCCTCACGATGTTTTCCTACCGACAAGCAAGTGGCTGAGTACCTATCCGTACATAACAGGATTCTTGAAAAAAACAGAATTTAAAAAAAGCACCCCAAAATTTACTACTTACAGCCAATTTTAAACATTGAGTACTTATACAAAACATCTGAAAACACTTACTGATTTCTTTCATGATTGACATGAATTCTGAAAAAATATAATGTTTGTAAAATAGATATAGACAGCTCATCACTAAAAATTGGTCTTCGTAGTCCCACTAAGAAATGGGACCACTAATAACTAAAAAAACTTTCTCGTAGTCCCACTTAGAAACAGGACCCCTAAGAACTAAAAAAATACTTTTCACACCACCTGCTCGACAATGTCCAATTACATATCATGCAACCTCAACGTAAAATAAAGCATTATCTCATAAGGGATATAAAGTTGTATGAAACTCCCTAAGAAATAAAGTGATGTGAATTTGGATCGTCAAATTCATGTGGAAACTCGTGGAAAACTAAGTAAAAAAATACCCACATGGCATTGTTAAGAGGTTTGTTCGAAAGTCGAACTGGCCACCTTAAGCAGAACTAAAAAAAAGGTGCGTTTACAAAAAAATGTTGAGATTAAAAAAAGATGGTGTTTGGTCCTGTGATTGTCAGTGAATTTTAATTTATGAAGACCTGGCTTTTTATTGTCACTCAGAAGGTGTGAAAAGTAGAGTATGCTCCTCTGGAATAAAGCCTATCTTCGTCTTGGGCAGCTTGAACCCCTCGCTTCACTCAGGACTCTTTATAACTCCCTCGCTACGCTCAAGGGTTCAATATGCCGCCCGCGACGCAAGACACTGGTTTATTCCCTTAGTGCATAATCTACAATTTTATCACATCTATTCCATAAAAGCTAGTTTATTCTTCGCAAACAAGGACCAAAATTGCTATTTATATCCCTAGGGACGAAAAGTAACAATTTTAAGCTCGAGTGACGTACTTTGAATCCCTCGCTGCGCTTAAGATTCAAGGATACACTCTCATCTTTAAAAAAGTTGTTTTCTCCCTTGGTAAACAATCTACTATTATTGTTGACCCTCTAAGAAATGGGACCACTATAATATAATAACTGGATTTCCTCGTGGTCTCATTGATGAAACTATTCAATGGGACCACGATTAACGTATCAAAAATTAATACAAAGATAGGGACAGAGTAACTTTAGTGAGGACATCAATTCAATACTTGAAATTAGTGCAATTTAATTTAACTTCAATACCTTCATTATTACTAAATTCATAAGGAATTTCACCAATTGTAATAGCCACTCCACAGCGTTTCCCAGCGAGTTGCCGATTAAGCATGGACACTTCTAAAACTGGACAATAAATGCAGAAATCTTCCATAGTCCACAAACTCTCCTGCAGTTAAAAGGCAGACTTATTTTCATGGCAAATTTAACCAAATAATTACAGTCTATAAAATTGTATATTATATTTTTTCCCTATCGAAGACTGGACCCAAAGAATTATTTATAGGCCCAGTATGGGATTCGCCGATATCTAGCTTTCTCAGTTATGAAAAACCGTAATTTGTAAAGAATAATAATATTACAAAGAAAATATCTTATTGATACAACAGGTGCTTTTTTTTAATGCATAAATGTTTGGTTGGATAAAGATGCCGTCGCAGAATATCCCTTTCCTAAAATGTCTACTGCACGCAAAACGTCCCTGTCGTATCTCTTTCGCATAATGTCTCTTTTGAACAATGTCACTTTCGCACAATATGCTTTTCGTAAAATGTCCTTTTCGCAAAATGTCCCTTTAGCAAAATCTCCCTTTTGCACAATATTTCTTTTCTCCGGCAGTAGAAAACCCTGTTAGTACCCTTAAAACCGACCCATGACCAAACTTTTACACAGAGCGTGACCGCTATCTCGAATTCAAAAATAGCATCTATAACAGGCCGCCTTAAAAAAACAAAACAAATTTATACATGTTTGTATAGAAACTGAAAAACGAAAACAAATTTTGGGACAGGCGAATAAAGGATAATTTTGATCAAATATACAAAAGAGTACTAATAAAGTTCGAACAGAATTATAGTCATTTATATTTGACACATGATTTTTCTTAATGTTTTTTACACTACGTAAAGCAATAAATATACCATAAAAACATTGTTTCATTATTTTTCTCTTTCTCTTTTCAGTGTTCATTGTCCCAACTCTGTTGTCATTTGTGTGAAACTCTAATAAAAAGAGATACATGGAATTCTGCATATGTAGCATTCGTTTACGTAAATACCAATAGGGACCCCACCACCGCTGTTATGGCACCTATGAAAACGATGGCCTATGGAAACCTACTTATAGTTTTTAAAGGGAAAGAAGGCATCATTCATGAAGACGAAAAGTGCTATACTCTGTTTGGGAAAAAGATCACAGGAGTAGGTGAGAAAGTGGATTCGGTAAAGCTGTTCAATGGGTCGCTTTCAGGATACAGGTTCCTGCCGGAGCAAGACAAAGAGGCATCAAAGAGTGGTAGTACATCTAGAAAAAGAGGCTGACAAAATAAAGAACGCGACGAAATATAGAACATTTATTTGTCGTGAGATCTTCACTGTCATGAGAGACACTTCTGCAAACTTTTACATGAGCAGCACCATAAACCGGCACCTTGAGGATTACGTAGGAAGCATTTCAGGGGAACGACATTGGCCGATGAGAAAGCGGACCTTCATGGATGCTTTCGATGATAACTCACATGGTGGTCCCTCCAGCAAAATGAAACCAGTTGAGATGGAGCGAAGGCAACTTGAAGAAGGGATTTATGACGTACCTAGTGAAGATGAAATATCCTTTGGGTCCGAGTACGATCTGGAGATTCTTGAGGACTAGTTAAAACTCATGATGTCGCGTCAATTATAGTGTATAATTTTCTCGTGACAGGGTCACAGGGGCCACTACACCACTAATAGTGTATTATTATCTAAAACAATATTTTGATTAAAAATAGCCTTACCATCTGTATGGCGGCAGTAGGTTCTACGTTTGTCATTTGGATGCCGTATTCCAGGTAAGGAACAATGGTTCTTAAAGTTACGAGCAAAGCCCCTCTATAAAAAGGACCTTCCCCAGCTGGAGTTTCCATTCCCGATATAGCATTGCCGTACATATGAAGCAATGACGGACCAAATGTCGGAACGAATCCTGCAAATGTTTGTTTTATAAATGTTAATCTTTTACTCGGAGGTATCTCGGATATTCTTGACAAAATGGTTGTCAGAGAAAAAAAGGCGAAATTGAGCGATAGTGCTTCCGGAGAGCTTCAATGAGATGACAAGCGTGCTAAACAAACACCAAGGCCTGAATTCTTATTTTTACTCCTCAATATACATAATACATTTAAATAAAAAACTAACAAAACGATTTTACTCATAAATTAAATTCAAAATGAAAGATATGCCCCTGTGCAAAGGCACTCCGCCAGGACGAAGCCAGAATAACAAAGATCTTATCTGATCATCACTCCGACGAAATGCTTCAGCACAGGCGCACGCAGGTTGTTCAGCAAAAATTTGCAGGATGCTGTAAAGCAAGCTGTAAATAAAGTTTTTTATTTTATTTTCAGTAATGTTCGGTTAAGCCCTTTCGCAGTGGCACTACACCCTACCTATCATATTCACAATCTACTTACCATTGTCTCCGTCATGTGAAATTTGATCTAAATTCAAGTCAATACTTCCTAAGACTTGATTCAGCAGTTGGTCAGTAGAACATACCTCAAGTCGCATTGTATGACAAATGCTAGGGAATACCTCTGCAATGGATATCTGTTCGCTGTAACATGGGTTACAGGTCCGTGCTTGCACTGCGGTTTTAACCTATAAAAGAAGAAGATGATTGCGTTGATGTTTGAGACAACAGCCGCTTTAATTTCTTGGTAACATCAAAATTATATTACGTTATGTTTTTTTTTTTTCTTAATTGTTGGCATCGCACGTTGTGCATTCTGCCAGTGTCAAGTTTATGAATTTATAAGTTTTTTATTAAAATCAAGTCAAATATGTCATGAAATCACAGTCAGTCACACAAATTTAGTCATAGTTGAGTCCAAGTCATACCCTAGTAAAGTTGTGGCGACTTTACTATGATTTTCTACGGAGTTTTGAAAACAACACGAAAATACATGTTTCATCACATTATATCACTTGCCCACACTCGTGCATGTAATTCAACACTCAATGAATAAAACACCACCATTTTTAATCATTAATTCGCGATAAAACACAAGTTTAAGATAATAATAGAATGCAACGACATGATTTTTCCGTGTTCCTGCCAAAACTCTTCTTACGTTATGTTATTCGGAATACACCTGAATAAATCGGAATACATCGGAATAGACCTGGCATCACTGTACACAGTTTATTGACAAGCTCTGCTTGAAACGTTCGCTTAAACTTTGTGAATAATGCTTAAACGTCTCGCGGGTGATCGCAATCATAAAATAAATTAAAAAAAAAAAACAATGTAACATGCGAGATGCTCTTTTAACGGTTACAGATAGCAGCCTGCCCATTACCAAAGGAAAATTTGTTTGATTATGATTAAGTTTAATAAGTTTATCCTAGAATAAAGAAAAGAACCAAAGTTACCGACATAGCTCGCAAGGTTTGCAAGCTGAAGTGGCAATAAGTAAGCCACATCGCTCGAAGAACTGACAACCGATGGGGAAGAAAGGTTCTTGAGTGGCGACCGCGAACCGGAAGACGCAGCGTAGGAAGGCCTCCCAGATCAGTTGGACCGGATGGACCGACGACATTGTAAAAGTCGCGGGCAACCAGTGGATGCAAATGGCAGGTTGTCGTACAGTGTGGCGGTCTAAGGGGGAGGCCTTCGTTCAGCAGTGGACGTCTCCGGGCTGATGATGATGATGATCCTAGAATAATATCCGTCGTTTAGCCGAACACCTAGTAAAACGTCTCATTTACCGTAATGCCGCAGAATGTGACTTTGACGTAAGTACTGGGCAGTTTATCTTGTCGTGCTTCCTGGCGTCGCGCTGGTATACCAAACGCATTGTAAATTGTTACCACGTAATTAGCGGTTTGCTGTTCAGATGAAGAATGCAAAACATTTCTGCAAACAAAGCTCAAGTATAGATATAACTTATTCGGTATAATTATAGTGCTACAAATCAGAGTGAATAATTGGGTAAGTATAAATACATAGAAAAACAAAATGGTGAAATATAACGCAGCCTTTACGTGCCATTTAGTTTTATCTTCATCAGGTGTTAGGTGTGTTTTTTATTTTTTTTATGAGCAATCAGTTTTTATTTTTTGATGTTTTTTTTTATGACTACTCGATTGAAGATCAGTATTATAAATGCTTAGTATTTTACTTATACTTGCGACATCTACATTTACACCGCTCTTTTAACTGAATTTGACCTTATTCGAACTTAAAAAAAAACCTTTATGCATAAACTACTTGCGGGATTAAATTAGTATAACACTAGTATAACTGGTATACATATTTAGTTATTATTGAATTTAGTTCTAAACTGAAGAGTCTAACTAAACTGCTAGCCAGCCGACTAGTAGAAAGTACTCTATCACTATGCAGTGTTTCTTATCGATTTTTTCCTTCACCGGTAGCCCAAGTTCATTGTTAGGATAAATGAACCCACGTTTTACGGCGCGGCGTGCGGCATCTGCTGGAGTTACCAAAAGATTGCTCTCATAAGAGCAATTGCTTGTGATTGCTTTCATTTTTTTTGGTCAAAGTGTCCCTCGGGTAACATATTAACTCTGGCACCAGGGTTTGCCACTTAGGTCTGTATATATTTTCTGAGCAAAATTGTGAAATTGAGGATGGTTATGAAACGTAGAGAAAATAAAGCGGAAAAAAATAACTCACTCCTCGAAGTCCTCACGGGAGATGATAAGAGGCATGTCATGTACATCTCCTCTGCACGTTATAGAGATATCTATTTTCAGAAACCCAACGATACCCGCAGCGGGGTTTCTCGGTAGAGTCAACTGTGCCCACTTATGAAATACTTGATGATCTGCATAGTTTAAAACCACTAATGTAGACAAGAAATAAATAATAAAAATAAAATCTATAGTGTCTGCGTTTAAAATCTTATCATTCCTTATAACGTCACATTCAATGCAATACTTAAAGGGAATTTGCATTATACTATAGAATACAATAGTTCTTTTTTAATATAGAAATTTTGTCTCTGCAAGCAACAATTCTATCTCGCGGATCTGATGCTCTTATAATTGCAAGTGTATTCACAATATTTTACAAAGTTATAAAGCTTAATGATTGAAAAAAAAAGATCACATCACACTTCTTAACCTGCCATTAACACAATGTATTTATTGTGACTTGTTATGGGTGCTTTAACTTCTCTCTAAGAGCTTGGGCAGGATTGTAGCGACGCTTTTTGGAAGCCTGATGCCACAATCAAACACTCTTTGGTACATAAATAAATCTCCAGAGTTTGCGATCAAGTCGTTAGTTGGACTCTCGGCACGGCGACTAAACGCCCGTGTCGCCAATCCTGCCTCTCCCTCCCGCGCTTTACTTCTCCGCACGCTCATACAACATCGATAGAAACGCTAAATCGTGCGATACCAATCCTGCATCTGGACACAGAAACGATACATTCGCAAAATCGTCGATCGCAGATGCTACTAGATAACCGCTAGTTTGGCCGAGCCCTAATTGCTACGAAATGACCTCATAATTTCACGCCACTTACTAGGCTGTGCCCATATGACACCTAGATCAATGTTAGCCTCCCCGAGGAGCCGCGGCGGGGCGCAGCAGCGCGGCTCCATCAAAACCATCCACAAGTTCGACCGTTGGATCTCTCTCAAGCTCGTATACCATTCGAATAACAAATACTGTGAATGAAAAACAAACTTAGTGTCCGTATGTTTTGGGCTGCACTGCATCAGCCTCTAATGTTCCAATGTTAGACGTAAGCTTACCATCAAAGCCTATTTCAGCCATTTTTCAACACACAACAGTCTAGTGCGTGTTGGCGTATTCAAATATGAAGATAATGAGTTTTAAAAAAATTGAAAAACACAAAACATTAAAATAATATTTAAAAAAATACTTTACTTCTCTACAATTTCCGTCACTTCTTCTCTTTAGAAGAGTCTTATATTTTTCCTTTCCCAATGCAACAACCACATATAAATCACTCTGTGAACTTGCACAAGCTAAGTTCTTTGCTTCTATTATATTCACAGAAACCTAAAAAATTTAAGAGAAATAATAATTAAGATTCACGTCAGGTTTTCAAGCAGTGATTTTAGGAACCTGTATTTGAATACAATTAACTACTTGAGATAGCTAATGGGATTATAGTATTCATTCATTCTGCGATTGGCTTTCAAAGAAGTAATTTAAATTACATCTCGTTTCCATTTAAAAGTACGGTGAGCGATATTAATATAAACCAATATAATATTATTAGGTTTTAAGTTTGCAATGCTTTGGGGCAAGATGGCGCTGTGTGAAAAATTTTCACCGATATTTATTTAAACTCCATCTCGAGCTATAATATTATTATTATATCTCATAGTGCAAAGCCATCTTTAGCCATGACTAATATTTTGTTCAACTTTAAGTGATACATGTAAATTGCGTGCAGATTTTAAAATTAGTAGAAATTATTTTCATTTTGCAAAGCAAAGCAGGAGCAAAAAGTCAAAGAGAAATTATTCTGAAAACCTATAACCAGATGCGTCACAAACTTGCCTTTGGCAGTGAAACAACATATCAGTACCGCGTGCTGTCATCAGCCAGCCATTGTGTAGCAAAAACAAACCAACAGAAGCTACCAATAAGGCAGTCGATAAATAATGTATGACCGCATTGAATAGCTACAGTCAAACCTGAAAACATTGCGGTGCGGCTTCCGGGTTGGTATCCTCGCGTATTCTGTGTTTCTGTTTTTGTCGACCTCTCCACTCCGGCAACTTGGCCAGCATTATACAGTGATTTATTATCCACGCTGTTCACTCGTATGCGAAAATACAGGTATTTTAAACAATTAATATTTGGAAGCTAGGTGTTTACCAAAAGCATATGAGCTTACACAATAAAACAGTTATCTTCTAGTTTCGTTTCGTCTCAGTTCAAGAAAAATGTTATTTGATAATATTGAAACTGACAACATTGACACAAGGTATTTTTTTTATAACAAGGAAACGGCAAAGAGGTTTACGACGTAAAATCTTATTTTTTTTTATCAAAAGTTATTTCTTGTCGTATGGATTCTGGTTTCACAGTCATTATCATACGTCCATATTGCACTATTTACCATATAAAATTACCTAGAGAATTATGTTTTCTTCTATTGTCTTATATCCGTTCCTGAACCAGTTACTAGAGTGTTTAAAACTGTAATTGAATTTGCAATTAACAATCTAATACGATCAAAATTGAAAAAAAACAAGTGAAAATCAGTAATTAAATATAATAAAAACTCCGAGTCAAAGCTTTTCGATTCTATCCGGGCAAATAAAATGTTAGGCTACGCAAAGAAAAAATCCGGAAAATAATAAACAAATATTAGTATAGTCGTTCGTATTCTTTACTCCTAGGAAGATTATGGCAACAGACTGTCGATTTTAAAATTATTAAATTCTCTTGCAAATATTTAACGCAATCGCTAAACACTGGGCTACACCAGTGATTAAGTAAGAGATAAAGGTACTAAATCCTCCAAGGGCCAAAGAGATCGTCAATAAGTAAAAAAAATTTGCAATATTGAGGTTTTGAATAGAGGAAACGTATGTAGCTATGTATAACCACCTTGTCATATCACATAAATTTATTTTAATAAAAAAAAATATCTGAAATATTTAGCGATACGTAGAAAACAATTATGATTACCTTGTAAGATGCCAATCCAATATTTCTCTCTCGATATCAATCATTCACGAACAAGTAAATCAAGAAGCCAAATCGATGGTAGATTTACAATATCGATTATTATCAATACAAATTTATGGGAGTGGGATTCGAATCGATGTCAAATCTAGAGCGGCCGAAAATACCCGTCTCGTTAAAATAACTCTTACAGATTTATAATGGAACATCACAATTTTAATTACGTCCTATTAGACTATTCAACTTTATTTTATCATTGACGGTTTTTGGAATTAAACATCCTACGCAAAGAATGAGGAAAAGGGCGGCTCTATTAAGACAACAGTGAAAAGGTACCTGGATGAGGTCTTAAATACGTACCTACCTAAATAAGATAAAAACAAAAAAAAACACTTAGGATGAGTTCGCGCTTGACCTTGTCTCATCGAAGCGTAGACAAGCTCTTTAAGGTGGAGCACGCTTACCCAGAAGGTAGATAGTTTTGGCAATTCCGCAAAAAATCGGACTTACAACAAACAAGGACTTACTTGAGACTTCGAGTACGAGAAGAATGTGTGAATGTGAAGGTGTTTTAATGTGTGAATGTAAATACGCCAGGCAAGCGTTTTTTTTTGTTTATACTATTCAGTGACGAGACGAGTAAGGCGTTCGCCTGGTGGTAAGCGTCACGCCAGAATTGTGAACTTGCGAACACAATCCTGCGCCGCACTGCACTGCGCTCGTCACCCTGAGATATTAGATGTTAAATCTCTTCATACCCAGTAATTTCTCTGGTAACATTGCCCTTCAAACCAGAACAGAGAAATGCTTGCACACTACTGCTTGGCAGTTGCATAACTGGCAAAGGTGTGGTACTTCTCCAGGCGGACTCTGCAGTAGAGTCCTACCACTACATCAGTAGAGTCCTACCACTACAGTAGTAGACTCCTACCACTACAGCAGTAGAGTTCTACCACTACAAGCGTGGTGGAGTGTCACCCAAACGCTCTATGAATATATTTTATTGGTGGAGGTATTACAATAGGTAATAACAACCTCATCGTAAAAAAATTTACAATAGACAATACCTTACTTACCTGGACCTGGGTATGTCATTAAACTGCAACCAGACCCACCGGAGGACGGGCAGCAGCGTCATCTTGGTTAACGGTGGTGACCATTCTGCGATCCCCAAGCCGCCTGCCAAGCGTAGAGATTATGGTAACACCCCTCTATTAAGGGGGAGGCTTTCGTCCAGCAGTGGACGATTTATGGCTGACGACGAATACCTTAATTGCAACAAAAAACCATAACACACGGAAATAAAGAAAAAGAACAAAATTATACAAACAGGTAGTGAGATTAGATTAGAGATTAGTAGAGAAGAGATTTTACATTTTATACCTCAGGGTGTCGAGCGCAGTGCAGTTTGGTGCACTGCTACTGTTATGGGCAGGCGTTACGCTTACCACCAGGTGAACGTCTAGCTCGTCTCTTCACTCAAGAGTATAAAAAAATATCAATGAAATAAAATTTCGGACGCCTTACAGGCGTACATTCGCTGCGAAAGTACCTACTGGTGTATTCCAGATAAACTGGTAATATAGGCAATTGTAATAAGTACACACATTTATTCTAATATCAATATATTAAATTATTCTCGCGTATAAATAAGCTACTGGTACATCTAATACATAAATAGCTACATACTATCAAATAACTTATTTTCCTATACATAATATAGGTACTTATAGGTGTTTAGTTGATACGTTTTAGATTATTTTCTGAGATTGTCTTAAACTTGAGACATAACATATATATTTTGATAATGTGTTTAAAGTTTATTTGTGTTTTAAACAGTTTTCCTTAACTTAACTTAGGTGTTAAACAAACAAAGAATTTTGACAAAAATGTAGCAAATTTTCTCTGTGGGGAGTTGTCCCTGTCCACTCTTTGAATAGCTTCTTTCATGCCGAGGATCTCAGTGCTCTCTTCCAGTGCTTGCATATATATGGCGTGGTGCTAAACCCACATACTTAAATCCAAGTATCCAAGCGCTGCGCAATCCCTCTGTAGAAAGTATGCGCAGGTTCCTTAGTCTTGGTATGATAAAGTTTTATCGTAAATACCTACCCAATGCGGCATAGGATCAGGCGCCGCTTATCACTACTCTACCATTTATATCATGTAATTTGGACGCAGAAGTTTAAAAAGAATTTGCAGCCAAGCAAAGCTTGAGAGTGATCACTATGCTAACCCGCCAAAAACTCAACTTGGTCTTTTCACAGACGCATCAAGCGTTCATATTGGCTCATGTTTTCAACAGCTCCGATGTGAAACCGACAGTTCTGCGGGCGACTTCGCTTTTTTTGCAGAGAGCTAACAGCAAAGCAAAGTATTGCCTACCGGCAGCTAAAATTTTCACCAGCTATGATAGCGTACGCTACTTCAGGCATACTTGGATGTCCAACATGTGACTATTGTCGTTGATCACAACTAGCTAGTTAGTAAACCACCGGCCCAACCCAAACAGAGCAAGGGCCGTACCGTGAACTGCTTATAGCGGGACCGAATACGCTCAGCTGCCGACACAACGCGACCGCGAACCTTATTGCGAGGCGATAAAATTCACAGTCGCACAGCGTCGGCAGCTGAACCTATTCGGTTCCGCTATAAGCAGTTCACAGTACGGCCCCTGGGTTATAAGCCAATTTTCCACAGCCATGATACTCGTACACTTCAAGGGCGATTCGGTAACTCGCTCAAGCCCAAGATTTTAACAAAGAAGTAAAGCGTTTTATGTAACTAAAATGCGGCTTAGGTTGCGTTTTTGACACAAGTATATACTTAATTTGCTAAATTTTTGCGCAACACGATCAGTTCGTATCTCAACTTGTGTTGGATTAAAATCTAAAAAAACACATGATATTGAAATACATAAAAAAAAAGTAAGGACCTACTGCTTGTTGTACCCTTATAGGAAAAATTATATTGGTGTAGATAAGTAAGTAGAAATCCATAAGAATAATAAGTTTGTTTTGTCGCCATTTTAGTTTATGGTTGTCCGACGAATCATTTATAGACGGCTATAATTCTTTAGCAAACCATAAACTTGATTCAGAGTTTTGCAAACAATTTGAACTAAGACTAAAGTTAGTCTACGTTTTAGAATATAAAAATATATTTGTTATGTTTAACTTGTTTGTAGTAATTGGCCAAATCCTTCCTGTAACCATTAGGTATATTAAAAAGTTTTGTGTATTTAAAATTAGTATATCTACCCACAACTTTATGTATTTTGGATGTTTCATTAATAGTTAAATATTTCCATATTCCATGAAACGGTATGGAACGGTATTAAGTTAAGGTTCTGTTTATAACTTTCATGTGATGAACACTTTCATGTGAAGAACACTTCCATGTGAAGAACTTACTTCATGGTAAGATATATATTTAGACAAAAATATTTGATTAGTTCTTATACTAATTAGTTAAACATAATAAGCCCGTCATGGATATCAAAATAAAATCACATTTAAAAAAAACTTATTGAATCAGCTGTGGCTTTCCTGAATTTCTAACTATAGTAGGTACGAGATATGGTACTTACAATAAATATATAATATACCCTCATCTGTTAATTGATGATGACAAAGATATATGTTAGATAATATTATTGACCTGGATAATCTGGGTATGTCTAAAAACTGCATCCAGACCCACCGGAGGACGGGCAGCAGCGTCCTCTCTGTTAACGGTGGTGAGCATATTCTGCGATCCCAAGCCGCCTGCCAAGCGTGGGGATTATGGCAACCCTGTTTTTACGGCCTGCAGCCAGCAGTGAACTTGGACTTCTGCTGATGACTTCGGCTGTTGATGATATTATGCACCTTGAAAATGATGAGCTCCTAATGAAGTCTCACATAAATTTTTTACTTGATATAAAAGCGGAAATACACACTAAAATTCAGTCAAATTATAGATACACCGAGAATGATAACTTACTGGTAATTTTCAACTATTAAATATCATAGCATTCTTCAAATTTACTTTAACGAAGCAGGTAGAGACAACATAAAAATAAAATATGGATGTTATTCCTAATACAGTAAACAGGTTACACGTAACGCCGACTAAGCCGAAAGAAGGTCAATGAGAGCAACTTTTACTATGGGGCCAAATCAGAGTACGCGAAATCAACTATCCTATAAAAAAATTTCATTCGCCCTCAACAAAAGATATGTAACAGCAATTTCTTTTAATATACGTTGTACAAAGTACGGACCAAAGTAATTTTTCTATGCTATTATTTTGATATCTCTTTTCAATCGTGTATGTTTTCGTAGTGACAATTACACAGTCATATTATATTAATATACCTTAGGAACTAGATATATATTACTAGATATATGATATCACTACAGATTCGGTTAATTATAGATACTATTTTGTATTTTTTTGACTAGTATCACTTATTTACAACATAAATAGTATAGTAGGTATTCATAAACGCTTGGAATGTGTAACAGAAAAACAAAATGTTTATTCTGGTTAAATATCAACCTGACACCAGAAATTCAATAAGTTATTTTTCATTTCATCAAGAGATTTTCCAAATACAAAAACACGTCAAATTCTGTCTTAAAGAAAAAAAAACAATAAAACTCCGCACAATCACATAGTTTGATGCCAGAGGCAATATCTCTTATTTTCTTGTCTGTTCTGTAACAAACATACAAAAAAAAGTGGTTGAGAATAACCTCCTTTTTTGAAGTCGGCTAAAAAGGGTGGCAAACAAGCTTACTGTTCGCCTGATATTTGTTTTAATGATTCTTCAATAGCTATGTGATCCTGAGAGTTAATCAGTACATTTCACTAAAGGCCATTGGATGCGGGTGAGGAGTATGAACCCTCATGTCTTCGATGGGAGTCATTTCCATCATCATGCCGGGGCCCACGGAGGAAGCCGGCCCCGGCACGATGGCGCCGTTGGGGAGGCCTGGGTTGCCGTTGGATTCCTGCCGCATTATGTTACGTCGCCACTTGGCTCTTGCGTTTTGGAACCACACCTAAAGGGAAAACGTATAGTTAAGAACACAGATCATATAAGTAGCCTGTTGATGGCTCGTGAACAAATTTCTCCTACAAACACGACTCACCGTTGCGGGCAGGGGGCGGGGTAACGTTCTATGCTTGCGATTGGCCAATCACTGGGATGACGCAATCTGAGATATGAAATTCTGACGTACTCGCAGTGGTTAGCAGTGGTTTTTAGACTACAAATTTTCGTACGAGGGAAAATTGGACGATCATCAACTATAGTCTTTGGTTAAGAATAATACTAAAAAAAACTACTTATTTTTGTGTTTATTTTTGTAAATTCAACGACATAGACACCTAAAGAATCACGTAGAGTCATTACTTCTTATGCCAATTTGAGCACAGAATGCCAATAAGCATAATAAGAGCTTAATGAGCTTTAAAAACCTGATATCTTAAAAGCATTAAGTGTGTGCGCTGAGCTCATTATTAAGAAGGTGATTGATGTAGCCGGATAATGTGTCAAATATGGAGTCATCAAAGGAAACAACACATTATTTAACTGTGAGAATATTTAGCAGTAAGTAATTATAGTCCGCGAACCGGAAGACACAGCGTAGGAAGGCCTCCCACTAGGTGGACCGACGATATTGTAAAAGTTACGGGCAAGCGGTGGATACAAATGGCAGGTTGTCGTGCAGTGTGGCGGTCTAAGGAGGCCTTCGTTCAGCAGTGGACGTCTCCGGGCTGATGATGATGATGAATTATAGTCCAGAATTTATACTGATGCTATGTCAGTCAAGCGGTATGGTTTTTATTGCGTATTGCAACTCAGTGCAGTGATTCGGCGTTGCAAGACAATGTTGGCAAGGCTTAGAGTATACAGTTATAGTTGAGTTCTCTAAGGGCCAAGGCTATATAGTGAGTGTGATTTCTTAGATCCTGATTATACGTGGAAGCGTAAGTAAGGAAGCAATGTTTCTATCCACGAGTGTGAACAATCATCACAAGCAATGTATAGAAGTAGCTTTACGGTGACACCACTTTGGTATGTAGTATAATTATATTTTAAGTATATATAAGTATTCTACTCGTATCAGCTATCTGGTTTCCATAAAATAGGAGCTTTGCTTAATTGGTGTCTAGATGGCGTTGTGTGAAAAACTTCCACCAATATTTATTGATACACGTTTATTTATTTAATTTATCTCCTTATAAACCAACCAACCTGAAGCACCCTCTTCGAAAGTCCAGTCTTCTGCGCTAACTGCTTCAGATCCTTAGCGTCTGGGTTCTGGTTGATCGCAAAGTAAGACTTCATTGTCCTCAGTTGGTGGTGTTTGAAACTGGTGCGCATGCGCTTTGTACGCTGGGTGTGTCCAGAAACACTGCCGGGGGATGCTGCTGAGGAGTCGTAAGCCAGCGACTCCATCGAGGATGACAGATCACCTCGATGAAGAATTTCTGCAACAAACGACGAAACATGATCTAGTTGGACTTCACAATAATAAACAGTGACTTGGTGACTCTTAAATCGTCAGAAGACTCCGCCGCAGAATGTCTACTGCCCGCAAATAGTCCCTTTCGCACATTGTCCCTTTTCTCCGGCAGAAATGTAGTGGAGCCCCTATGTGATCTTTTCACCCACCCCACCCTGTTAGCAACCTTAAAAACTCATGACATGACCCATGACCAAAATTTAAGTCTAGAATTATTTGTTTTAAGTACGCGTTTTCTCACAAATGTATTAAAAAACGTCGCATGATACGCGAGCGAAAGTAGTTTTTACAAACTTGTGACGACAGTGCTCGTGCTCAAATTACCATAGCTTATCGTTACTATGAAGATTTCAGCCGGAATCTATTTATCTGAGGTCACGATTGTGCCAAAAAGAACACGTGAAAGGTCTTCATTATAAGATATTCATATCATAATTTTTTTTGAAGCAAGTCGCAGCACTTTACAGCCCTCTGTGCTGTATCTTCCATAAGCTAGAAATCTAAAACTGCGGTTACTCAGAATACTCACTAAACCAACCTCTATACTCGTATTCAGAATCAAACGGACTAAACTGACAGATAGAAATGTCACTTTTCAAAATAATGCTGCCTGTTATTAATCGTAGCGATGGATATTGTTAAGTTCATATCGTTCAAAATAATTATTGAATAATTATTAAGTGCTGTTGAACATCTAAAGTGCTGCCAGTGGAAGTGCACGTAGAAAAGGGAAACCATATTGTGTTAAAAAGTTGTTCTGTAAATTGCTACACGGAAATGCAACATTATTTTCATGATTTATAACCTTGGAAAGACTGAAATCGCACAAAAGTAAGGAATTTCACCTTTTACAAAGACTCATATAAATATATCGAAGTAGTTCATAAGTATGAAATTATTAAGTTTGTTAGCATAACTTCATAAGCTAATAAAAAGATTAAGTTTCTTAACATATTATGTTAATAAACTTAATATTTTTATCCCAGCACTATTTACATTTTGCCAAAAAGTAGTAACACTTGAAATGTCAGTTTAGTCCATTTAATTAAGAAACCGAGTATACATCCTATCATCAGCCAGAACAACTTCACTGCTGGACGAAGGCCTCCCCTTAATAGGGACGCTGCATGCTTACCCTCCTTCGGCGGCTCTGGATGCAGTTTTAGGATACACCCAGGCCTACCTCTATAACACATCATCATCGTAGCGCTCGTGGCGTAGCTTGTCTAGGTGATTCTAAACGATCACCGATGTTAAGATCAACGGACGGTCCGGTCAGGCTTCGGATGGGTGACCGTGAGTGGCATTTATTTCTGAGCGCTACCGTGGGTCGGATGACACGTTAAATTGTTGGGCCCGGTTGTTTGTTCTAGTTTCTATAACAACAATCTTCAGCCATGTCAGAGGCCTTCGGGCGGCACATTAACTCTGACACTAGGGCTGGCCACTCAGCCTATACGAACTTACTTACTTACTTTTATCATCATATTCATCGAAAACAACCAAAGAAGTCCTCTGCTGGACGTAGGCCTCTCCCTTAATAGCGGGGATGTAATACATACTACCCACAAATTAAAAAGTTTTTACTAATTAGAAACGCAAAAAAGTAATAAGTTCGAAAAGTGCGAAAAGTTCCTTTATTCTGTCATTGACCCCAGTGAATGTGTCAATGAAAGAAAAGGGAACAATATTCTAGGGTACTTCTAGCAAACCTGTATACTTGATATTTTGCATGCGGTTAGCGTTAAGTGTTGACACAACTTGAAATATTTAACATTTCATGTTTTTGATAGGATAAGGTTTAATTTCAAACTTATAGAAGAGATAAACATCTCTTCTAATAATAAATAATAATAAATATCGGTCGACATTTTTCACACAGCGCCATCTAGCCCCAAACTAAGCAAAGCTTGTAATATGGAAACCAGATAGCTGATAAAATACTTATAATACTTCTTTTTTTTTGTAAATACATACTTGTAATACATACTACACCCAGACACAAAACAAACATCTATGTTCGGCACATAAATGTTTGCCCTGGGTGGGGATCGAACCTACGCCCTACAGTTCTGAAGGCGGACATGCTACCAACTGAGCTATAAGGTAGTATAGGATTCGTACCATATTGATATGATAGATACGGAACCATATTATAAAACAAAGCCACTAAAACTATGTTTTAACAGTTATGTCCTGGAAATAGAAACAAAAGTTCCATTATTCATAAATTATCTTTTCGATCGACTTCGATAAACATTCATAATTAAAACGAATGTTCTCTAAATAAACTTAAAATTCTATCACACCTTTGCTCCTAAAATGTTTAGAAATAAAAAGTCTGGGCTATCGCGAGCCCCTCGCCTTAAGGCCCAGAAAATGACGCACTGCTATCTCGCTTGCACTATTCTCCAGTATTTCATTATAAATAAAATAACCAAACATCGCCAATCGCAATCAGTGAAAAACTGACCAAATCATAAAATCGCAATCAGGGTACAAAACTTGTTTGGGTCAATGTACCATTTTCGTGTAAATCAATTCATAACAACATATCCTATGCAGTAATTATCGATAAGGAAATTGTAGTCAGTGATTCAAAATTTAAATCATACAAGAAAGCAGTCAAAAGTCTCTCAAAAAGTAAAAATATCTTCAAAGTGATAAAGGTGCGAGTGAGGTAACAGCACTCTGATTTCTGGGTCTTAAGCTGTCCGGGTCATCTAATAGATTCCATTACGAGTTTAATAATTAGCCTGTTGTGCATCGCTGCTCCCACTTCACTAACCACCCAAGTGTTTTGAGTCCAGTCTCATAAATTAATTAATTTACATATTATTTTAATTCCGCTTTTTTAACCGCGCGTGATAATAAATGTTGAATTATAAGAAAATGCCATTGATCAAATTAAATTCCATTTAATACAGCACGAGGCAACCACGTCAGTTGGCAAATTTTTATAATTGGTAATTCATTACTGTCGCAGCAGCCAAAAAGGGTTTTTGATGAACGAAAGAAGCGAAACCGAGGCACATAATTATACAAGATTTTATTAACAGTTTGTGATAATTTAAAAATATTTTTTAACTTTGAAAATGTTATGTACCTACTAGAAACACTTGCAAACGCACAATGTACAATGTATAATGCCATAACCCTTCAGAAGGCAACAAGAAAACTCTCCCTTAAACATTATTTTAAAAGGTTCATTAATTCATAAAATAAATAAATATCGGTGGACATTTTTCACACAGCGCCATCTAGCCCCAAACTAAGCAGAGCTTGTAATATGGAAACTAGATAGCTGATAGAATACTTATATACTGAAAAAAATGTCAGACAAAATAAAATAAAATATAAAACACATACAGCGTCAGCACTCAGCATATTATATATTAATAATTGTCAATAGGACAATTTTAAAAGTTAAAAAAAATACGGAACCCCATGTTGTTTGTGACCCAGAGGCTGCTTGACCGCCATTTTTGGTATCACAGATCGTTCATTACACGTTATCACTTGATCAAAATGTACTATTATCGGGGCATTCATCATTTCGTATATTTGTTTTGACATTCGTGTAAGTGGGCACCCACTGGGCTTGGTCCCGACAGTTGTTTCCAGAATTACTTCCGGCGTTCTAATGACTGGAGATACGAACCCATTTTCAACTATTTTGAAGCTCCGTTTCAAAGTGGGTTTAATTTCTAATAAAATAAGGATATAATGCAGTCATATGACATTCAAACGTAACGCATGGTTAAGTCTCGTTAGAATACCTAAGCCAATACGAACGTTAATAGCTTAGGATGATTTTGATATTAAAAAGATAAATTCATTACTATTCCAGGAAGATATTATTTTCAACGGTAAAGTTGCCTCTTGTAACACTAGTAAACACATTTATTTACTTTGTATATAATTGTTTTCTATAATATTTCATCGAATATTTCTTTCTAGTTTTTCATCTATTGATCCAACTTTTCGTAAACTTAATTTTATGGTAATTTATGGAATGAAGTTCACTTAGGTTTAGCTTAGGATTTACAAACTCAGTATTAATTTTGAATCTGGCCAACTATATTCATTATATCAAAATGCTCTTGATAGGGCAAATGCCTGAATACAAAAAAAAAAACAAAAAAGTAGTGGTCATTTTACACACAGCGCCACCTAGCCCTATACTAAGCAAAGCTTGTAATACGGAAACTAGATAGCTAATAGAATACTTTTTTTTGTAAATACATTCTACACCCAGACACAGAACAAACATCTATGTTCGTCACATAAATGATTGCCCTGGGTGGGGATCGAAACCACACCATACAGCTCTGAATGCAGACACGCTACCAACAGAGCTATAATTAGGGTATTCCTGTTTGCAATAAGCGACTAGGGTAAAAATACGGCGTTTTTACACTACTTATATAGACATTTACGATGTACGAGGTATATCTGCTAAAAATATAGCCTGTAAATTACCATGTATTAGATTTTTAAGTACCACTCTTGTACCTTTGACGGTAGGTCAACATCACAGTGTAGGCTTATCTACCGTAATCACCGTCTAAATGGAGACACTGAATCTGTGTTTTTTATTTTAGATTTGAGTCTTATCTATTCTTGCTTATTTCACAGTCGGTGGAGTCAGTTTTGAATGCGTCTATAACTTTGGTTTCGTCTTCCGAGCGAGAAGCCACATCCGATGTTTTTTCGAAAGTTGTAGGTGTTTGTTGGTGACGGGAAGCAGGGTGATTGCAACTGATTATGAGATCCGGTATTGCGGTCCGCCTCGCCACGAAACTACGCTTATTTTTTGCTAATCATCTAGATTTGCTCCAGATTTAGAAGGCTTGGGAACTAAGTACTTTTGACCAAGCGACACGGAAAGATCTCGATATTTAATCCCCGTACTAAAGAAATTCTAGTAATCCGAAATTCTACCAAAAAGCATTAAAAATATGAGGTGCACGCCAATCAAATATCATTGATACTGCGTCAGTAATTAAGGGACTTATTAAGGTAACGGAATTTTTCACTTTATTACTAGAATTCTTACAGTTACCAAGCAGAAACCAATACTATAATTATATATATATATTATGAAAACTGACGTGGTTTTGACACATTTTTGTTTTATTTATACGGGAATACTCACGTTTAATTAAATCGGATACTCCGACTATAGTTTCGATCACATCCGGTGACCTTTCTCAAAGAGTGAAAACAGAGCCCGACGTGCGTGCAGCTGCGTCCTGTTTAGCACTGCGGGCCACTGTGCGTCGCGCGCGCGTTACAAACTGCGACTATAGTCGGAGTATCCGATTTAATTAAACGAAAGTATTCCCGTATAAATAAAACAAAAATATATTTATATTGTAATAAAAAACGCCTAAAACCCATTTCCAGATTTTTATTTCAATGTATACCTACTTTTTTAATGTTCTAATTTTATAAAATTTAGTATCGATTTTCGCTACAACATAACTTATATTTTAAAATCATTTTTATTAAAAAAAAATACAGTGCGCTGCGTCAATACATGCGCTGACGCCACAAATTATTCAAAGCGGGCGCCGTGCTTCATCGCCTTACGTACCTACCTAGTTTTTTTTCTGTGCTTTGATAGCGCCATAGCATGGATTACATGGCGACGAGTTACGTTATAATATAGGTAAATTATGCACCATTCAAAATATGAAATCAGAAATTGCGCTGTTAAATATGTTCGCCGGACATCATAAATTATGTCTTAACCATAGGCATACATAGAAATCATTGGTCTTAACATACTTAATCTACAAAAAAGGACAGCGAAAAGTATGGCATGATTGTGACCTTTAACATGCGCCCGGGGTCGAACCACCTATCCCAACTTTTCCCTCGATTTACTATCAAGCATAAAAACCTATTGTGATAACAACAACAGATAGTATTGTATTGTAGATAGATAGTGGGTTTGAGCATTTGGATTGTCTCTAGACTTTCATCGGTCTGGATACAATCCTTTTGTTTTTTTTGTGTAATAGGCTAAGTAGTCTTTGTAGTTTGTTGTAGATAGGTAAACTTGTTTTATATTATAATATTATGTAAGTATTTAGTTATTTTTCAGTCCATTCCTAAGATCATTACATTCATCACACAAAAGTAAATATACAAGCCAAGCATATTTTAAAACAATAAATACCTAAACCAAATCGAATCCACCCGGACAATGTTTTTATTTTTATGATCTAAATTAACATGTTGAAAGGGATTGAAAGATTTTTCTCTTAAAACTCCGTAATAAAGCATCTGGACTGTAAAGGCTTCGATATTAACGATAGGTAATAAAAAAAATAAAGGAGCTATGCAGCCATACGTGTTTTATTGCACGAACAGGCGCCGCCGCCGCAGGCTGTGCTCACAAGCTATAAGCGCAAGCGTTTTTACAATAATCCCGATAAAGCTTTATTTTGGAATTTATTTATATTTATAACTATTGTCTATTGTCACACGATCGCGACTGTCGCGTACAATGCACACTGTTTAAAATTAAAGTCTTTGAAAACGACAATCTCGATCTTCAAATTATTTCATTTTATTGTGACATACTTAATGAAATTTGACGTGTAACTTTGGTGTTATCAATAAACGATTTGTATTTGTATTTGTATTTGTATTTTATGGATCTTGTTTAAAACTCCCAACCTGATGCGATGATGTATTTTTTTTGGATCCTTATAATAGAGTTTTTTTTTAGTATTATATTATTTTGTTCAAACTTAATTTTATAACAGCAGCACAAGTTTATTTAAAAATGGTTATGTAGCTTGTACTTTGGATACATCTTGTCAAGTAATTCCTCTCTGCCCAGCCAGATCCAACTGCTGGAACTGCACATGGTTCTTGTAAGATTTCAGGTAATATTGTCACTGCTAGTTTCCATATTATCAGTTAATAATATGGAAACCAGGAATCCAGGTTATGATATGCCAATGGCATATCATAACCTGGATTACTACATTTTCTTTCCAACCACGTCCACGGCAAATATTTACCAAATGGTTCTATTACCGTAAAACTGAAACTTTTAAACTTAATACAAATACTTAATTTATTTGTGCGCGATTATGTCCCGGTGATAAACATAATGATGATATAATCTGAGCTCTTTCGTACCTGATCGTCTTCTACATTAGCTCGCGGTGAGCAAAGGTACATTAACTTTGATCATACGCTACCTCTTATCTCTTATGCCATAAATAAGTCAAGTTTGGGATGTTGTAAAATAATAGGAATCAAAACGAAAGCTGCTAGCTCGAGAGGAATGTTATTCATGTATTTGTTGTAAGTAATTAAACTTTAGTCCATGGAAAATAACATTTGATTTGAAATTGACGTAACATTAAATTATAGGATATATTATGTTATAGTCCGTGAGCCGACTGCAGATTTACCTACGTCACATGATATCATCTTGGGATGCTTGGCAGCATGTGGGAAAATATACGGAGATCCCATCATAAAAAAATCAGCATCTTCTTCTTCTTCTACGTCGAGTCGATGATCCAAAAAGATATAATTATAAAAAACCTATACTATACTATTTTAGAAAAAGTGATTTTATGTTTTTTTTATTAAGTCGCAAGGCCAAAAGTTTTTTTATTTTAGTTTTTCTTAATCAGCACCTGGAATTAGGCGAAACCGTAAGTTTCTTGTAAATCTTGATCCCAGGTTTTTTTTCTGAGTAAGTAAACGATATTTGTGTTAGTATAAACATACTTAGAACGTACGCATATACCTGGTAGCTTAGGCCGACGGCCAATTTAATGGTATCAGGTAGTTACTAAAGGGACGTACAAATATTGCTCAGTCCGAGTGCTGATTTTTAAGTATGTTTTTAGTTATTGTATATATTGTATTTGTTTTTAATATTTTGTGGGACTCAGCAAGGAAACTCAATATGAAGCCTGTACAGTACTTAACACCTGGCGAAATAGGAGTGGAACAAGTATACTAGCGACCCAAGACCATGCTCCGTTATTTCAAAGAGCTTGATTGGTTTGGATAGCCTGGTAGTAGCACAGAATAATAACTAGTAACAGAAGCTTTACTTCGCAATGGTTTTCAAAGAAATATGACTCAATCTGATAAACAATATGATTTAATTTAGCTCGCGGTCCAGTCGAGCACGTGTTCATTTACATACCTACCAATTTCTTTTTGAAGGAATATGGGCCTTAATTCACTATACTACGGTTCATAATAAGTTATACATGGTTATACGTATTGAAAGAGCCGCCGAGCCGAGCCTACTAGATTGGCCCTTGCGCAATGGCCGCCGCCCGTAGGTATGTTTTTAATACCTACACGCGGAGTGACACAGGCCTACAATACACCCCAAACGGGATTTCAGTGCAAGAGTTATCGCCCCCACATAGAATAAGAATATTTTGTGAGTAATTACTTAGCGTTATTAATGAAACTCTTTAACTATTCGCGTCGTATAATAATCATGGCCTAAGATACCAAAGACAATAAGGTAAACAAGGTAATGTAATTAAAGTAATTTGAAACAAGGTAATGGTGTCGATTCGGCAAACCGTCATCTATAATTTATCTAATATTAATTTAGACCTGTCAAACGCCACTTTGCTATTCAGATATGATACGTATTGGTAACTAAAATTTAGAGACGATACGACAAATTTATTTATTGAGCAACAAGAACGTCTAGCGCCAGTTACTATTACACAGTTAATTTTTTAGTTATATTATACAGTTATATTATTGACTAAATTACTCAACTTAGCTTACAAACACGTTAAAGCCATTCGGTTCAAGTGTGGGTCTACTATTTAAAACGTCAAATGTCATAATAGATTTGGATTTGGCTACTTAAACATGGCGAATAAAATTTGAGCTCTATTAAAGAGTTCTAAATAAATTTCAACGTAAATACCGAATAGCACTTGTGTCGCCTTGCGCCTAAACTAAAATTTTAAAATGAGTTCAAATTAGAATTATCTAAAATCACCGAATCGATACTAATATATACCTAACCTCCCAGTGTCACTATACTGAGGATAATGTCGAACTTTTTGTTGCACTAACATCGGAAAAGAGTGTAGTTTTTCATTAAAAGTTTAAGTAAAAATATTAAATAAAGACAACCCTTGAAGAATTTTAGGTTATCCGGAGTCACGCAGCTAAGACAATAAAAGCTCGCATAAACTGGGTAACTGCAATAACTTATAAATTTTAGAGATCGTCAGCTACGGGTAATGGACAGGATAGCGCCCTTCATTTGGCTTTAGATCTCGCTTTCTATAGTGCAGCGTACCCCTTTGCTGGCCGCTATTACGGATAAAACGAAGCTCGTAGACGGTTGTTTTCGATGAATCAAATTTTCATTAAAATTTCAGAACAAAAAAGAGAATCATCAAAATCAGTTCATAACATTGGCGGAGTAATCGCGTAACATAAATACAAAAAAAACATACTGTCGAATTGAGAACTTCTTTTTTTAAAGTCGGTTGAACGCAACACTATCTAAATATTGTTAAATTCGCAATGCATTATTATGCATATTCATATCGAGCTATAATTTATAACTTTACGTCGTGTGGTAGAGCGTTAAACACAATCAATACCTACGTTTGCTAATTAAAACAAAAACAAAAAATAATGAACTCTCATTTCCACCCACAAATTATCAATAAGCAATAATAAACGTTTAACAGGTTGACCGCAATCAAAAAATAAGTCCGTTAAACGTAAAACTCTTGATCACCTGTCGGTTGTACGTCTAAAAAGCTGTCAAAATTTGGGGTGAGATAGTAAATAAACAACAAAAAATCTATTGAACAAAACCGGTGAAGATACTTAAATTTAAGTAATATTTTCAAGTATAGTCGCGATTCATTATGTTAAAACCTTAGAGCGTTTTATAGGGAACGAGTCGTATTAATTGAGTCATCTATAACGATTTCTTGATCGACGTGAACCATTGATTTATTATACCTATAGGTAAGTGAAATCTGTATAATATAATATTAATTTTAAATTTAAATTTAAAACTGCATCCAGAACCACCGGAGGACGGGCAGCAGCGTCCTCTCAGTTAACGGTGGTAACCATTCTGCGATCCCCAAGCCGCCTGCCAAGCGTGGGGATTATGGCAACACCTCCTTCATCCTAGGCCTCCACCTCCTAGGCAAATGATGATAATGATAAGTTTTTCGCGTGGCTGCGCGGGCCGCAAGCGGCCCGCGGGGAGTGCATGTAGCCACTTGAGGTTCAGTTGAGAAAAAAAGTTAAAAACGAAGAGGAAGTATGGAAAAGGTAAAGAAATCACATTCATTAGAATATAGGCTGAAGATGATGATGGATTTAAAAATCCGTGAGGCGTTCTCCCTATTGCAGTATGAGCGCATCTGGGAATGGTGATTCGGTCGTAAAGCGGGTAGAGTCTCGTGATTCATTAGAATAATGGAGGCTGATGATGATATTGATGACTTTTCCGCTTGGACGCGTGTGAGTGCACGCCCTTGTCCACATTGACGTCCAGCAGTGGACGTCTTCCGGCTGTAGATGTGATGTGAGGTAAGTGAAATTGGCTTTTAACATTTTCTTGTATGAAATTTGCCTATTTCGCCTACTTATTATTCCCCAATAACAACATGCAAAATATACATGAAACAGATATTATACTAAATAGACAGAATGGCTAGAGTCAAAACTTAAAAGAAACAAAAAGTTACCACAAACAAGGTGATAATAGTCAATCGTCCAAATATCCTGCTTTGTTTGGGCCCGAAAATGTGTGGTTGAGAAATTGTAAGCGTTAGCACGAATTACAACCTTATATATGGGGAACAAAGTTTAATTGCTTAGGAGATATTATCGGTCCAATTTGATTGCCGATAAGGTTTAAACGTCTATTTTGGGCTATCGGTGGGTAAATTGTTATTTTTTTCTCTTTATAACTTTATTAATTAAATAAATTCCAATAATAATACGTTTGCCAATGCATCCGTGCACTTCACGTTTTTTTCATTGAGGGCTTTTTACAGAACCACGTTCTGACAAGCTTCAGCAGATGGTTTGCACTTTCACCACATATCACATGATAAAATAACTTTTTTTTTATATAGGCTTGTGGTTTCCCGCTAACGCGAACTATACTCTGTAAATAGGTAAGTACCCAGCTACCCTTACTAACGTACCTAATTACTCTAAATAGGTAGGTATCATCTGAGCGAGGGTCCAGAGATACTACAAACCCAAATGTAACTATCTCCTTACCCAAACGTAGTTAATTATTCTTAAGGGGGCGACTAATGCCAAAAGTAAGTAAAATGTGTATTTTTAAACACATAGTTTAACGATAAAGAACGTAAATATTTAGATAAAAAAAATACTACAGGTAGGGGAAAACCCTAAAGAAGCCGAGTAACCGAATAGAATTTTGGAAAATAATCTGGTTTATTTAAAAAAAATATAAAAATTACCACAAAAAAAAACTTATAATTCAAATGCTCTAAATTATCAGCGACAGCACCACATTATTTTTTACGAATTACATAGCCAAACTAATGTTTTAGCACAGTAGCCGCTTATTTTTTTTATTTCGTGCCTACATTTTGAATAATTAAATAAAACCCCACCTAAATTGCTTAAAGCCATCATCATCATCAATTGTATCATGCGATTGTCGACTCTAAACTAATGCAAGACGCGCGGGTGAAATCTGTTATTTTTCTGGCATTAGTCGCACTCTTAAACGGTATGATTATGTATGTCAATGTATTGTAATTGTATTGTATGTTCAAAAATAGTTTCAGTATAATTTGCGCGCTGATTAAGGCAATGCATGTGAGGCGAGCGCGGCATATTGTGAAACCGTTAAACAACGTTTAAATTTTGAGAGAATTTTAATACGATAAATATTTTTTTTTTAAATTGCAGTTCAGAAGCAGTTTCTTAAAGAAAAAAATATACATATAAAAATTATATGTAAAGTTAGTAATTTTATTATTAAACAATTCGTTTCAGACTTTTATTTAAGCCTTCAAGTTCTTCCTTCTTAAGTTTTCAGGATTTTATATGATCAAGAAAAGTACATCTTATCGTGTAACGAATTAGCACATTCTTTAGACAATATCTTTAAATGTGTTGTATAATTTTTGTAAGACCGTTATTTAATAGTAAATACCGAAAACATTTGATTTAGCAAACCAGTTTTCTTCGCTTCTTCTCCGGTGACTAGCCTTGAATATAATGAGCCTAGTGTTTTTTTTTGACAAATCCTGTACTTTAACATGCCAGTAACCTAGAAAATATCACGCGTCTCTGGGAGAGTTTTCGAATCAGATTGTCGATAAAAGATAAGACACGGATCGCCGTGAAGAGCTACTTAGTTCCCGCTATTGACGTCACGCACGTCATTTGAGTGGCGCTGTTGTGCCAACACTATAAAGACACTTCACGAGAAAAACAAAATAAGTTAGCTGAAAGGTCAAACATCAAAAAGTAAAGACAGAAAAAAAGCAAAAATCTGTAACTGTTATAAACACTTGCCTTCTCCGATACTTGCTCGACAATTTGACCTTTAGATCGATTACGCCTCCTTCACAAACTGCTATACCTATTTTCAAAATATAATAATCCCTTATTGGTTATTTAGAATAGGCAAATCATGACAATGATTATGACAATTTAAAAGTTGCAGAATTTCATAAAATATCAGCTCCATTTCTTTTGCGCTAGTCACACATCTATCTACTTACGTTTGTTCATATAGGTTGAATCACGGAAGTGTGTTTTATGTTTCATGTACAGAGGGCTCAAACATATAAAAACAATTAAAAACTCTTCGACGATGTCTATGATGATTTATTTATAAGTCATCTGTTTAGGAGATTAAAATACCTACAATCTAATTATAACAAACTGCCAATCGATAATAATAAAAATAAAAAATATTAAAACAAACTAATGCGATCTACTCAGCCTAGCGCCATGATTAATCGGGTTGAGAAGTCACAACCTCTACACGTCTATGAGAGCTTCGCATTTCGATGCTATAAAGAATAATCCAGACTGCCAGCCCTGTCAGACGGTCCAACACCGGGAGCTACCAGCCTCTCGCTCTACCTTACGAAAATAAAACGCGCGGGAGAGAGACGAGAGCAGTTTTGGCAGTTTGTCGTCTATTCATTAGTCGTGATTACGGCTCGGGATAAATTGACATCTGGGACGTGGGGTAGACCTCGGCTCGGCGATCCCTTGTGAGGTTTCTGCTAAATTTTAAGCTACCGTTCGATGAAATATGTATAAGGTCGCCGACGGAGCCTCCGCGGAAGCCGGAAAATTTAAAACTTTCTCACGGAACAATGATAGCGGCGGCACCTTTGAGCCATGAGGAAACTCAAACACCCATAATAAGCCTACTTAACACCGAATGTTTAATTACAGAGTATTTAATTTAAAGAAAAATTCGCAGAGCAATATGAATACTAACGATGTTAAAATTATAATGGACTTCATTGGTTAAATATAGCTTACCTAAAGCATTATTGGCCATCCTCATAGTGTGGACTTGCATGTCTTCAGGGGAGCCTTGTGTGACCTTCCTCTTCCTTGGACGTCCTTTTGTACTGGGCCCTGCATAGTAATGCGAAGGAGAGTCACCGCCACCATTCATCTCCTGACACCTGTGTACCAAAATAATACTTTTTAAGAAATGTTATCTCTTAAGAAAATACAATAATATGTGTCACTGTTCTCTGTGATCGAATCAAACTTTACAAGTTTTTTTTACAAACTTTTATTGACAATACATTTGTGTTTTTTTTTAACGAGAATTAAATATTTTGCAGAGACCCAAATCTGGAAAGGCCGGACTACACCGGCAAGTGTTTGTTGATAGATTTGCAATTTGGGGTGGTAGTTAACCTTAACCATTCAAGCAACTACTCGCAACAGACAAACATGTATAAAAACCACATGAAAGTAGAAAAAGTGAAAGTGCATTAGACTGGTCGTAAGTGGAGTGATGTAGTCTTTGCCTCCCTAAAAGGCATGAAGCGTGTCCCACGAAAAGACACATAAATTAAACTATTTTGTTCACCTGTAACCATGACTGAGATCGTCCTCGAACTCGTCAAGACTCGTGCTGTCATAGTGAGGCCTGCAGTAGACCAGCCCGTCCCGCATTCCGAAGACGTCTCCTTTGGAGAGCTGGGCACCGCACGCGACGCAGTTGAAGCAACCCACGTGGTAGACCAGATCGCGAGCCCTCATAACCAGCTCGTTCGCGGTGATGCCGCTACCACACCGAGCGCAGCGTTTCATGCAGAACAATCTGCAACAAGGAAAATTATATTTATGAGTGCAGAAAATCAAGACGTTTTCGACAGTTTTTCGTTGGTTGAAAGTAAAATTGTGTATTGTGTTGACTGTAAGTTCGAGTTATAAGAGACGTGAGAAGGGGTAAGAAACAAAAAAAAAAAAAAAGCGAGAATCCTTATGCCGAAAGGTACTTATATTTGAAACATTAATAAACAGAGCTAAGTTAAAATGATAGGTCAAAATACCCTAGCGGACGAACTTTGTGTCGTAAATCGGTCTTAGGGCCGACCCACACGTACCACAACCACATCGCAACCACAACGCAATCACCAGCCGTGAAATAGCCGCCGGCCACACAGATAAAACGTTGCGTCGACGCAACAACAGTGTGCGCTCTATGAAAGATGGAGTCGAACTGTGTCTGCACACATTTTGTCGGTACCACAACGCAACTGCAAAAAGCTGCAGCGACACTATTCACACGTAGCCACAGCGTCACCACATTTTGCCGCTTCGATGTGGTGTGGTTGTGGTACGTGTGGGTTGACCCTTACTGAGTGAAATTGAAATGATGGAAAAAATTGACGTAGAGCAGCTTTTTAGCATTAATTTAAGTTTAAGCTAAAAGTTACGGAATAAGCATAAGCAAAAAAAATGCAAATTGTAAATGAAGCCTCCGTATTCTGAATTTTATATGTTAAGATAATAATGCGTCACACCTAAAGGCTTGAAATAACAAACGTCGTCAACCCTCCACAAAATCAATCATGCGTACATAATCGTAGGCACCATCTTGACACTGTTTGTGTAATACTTTACCCACATGACAATTACACCATATGTCAAGCGGGCTGACCCTTGACAAGGCGACCCTTGACAGATCATGAATATCAGATCTTTAATAGCACCAATTACCACTATTATCCGATGCATAGAATTTGTACAGGGAATCTGCAGAATCAATTAAATTGTTACTGAAATTTACTCCGATCACCGTTTTTAGACTAGTGAGCTACATGTTTCATACTTACATATTCATCATTATGTAGGTACTTATCGCACAATGCATTTTTTTTGTGAAAATCAAGTTTAGGAATTATTTATGATTTACGGAATGAATGGAACATTATAAGGAATATAATTATATAGTGAACAACATGGAACCGTGTCTTAGAAATGTAACGAACCACAGTGACAGTTTGATCCAGTGTTCACAGTTTTATGTTTCAGAAGTGATCATCTATATATATAAAATTCAAAGTCCTGACTCACTGACTGATATATCAACGCACAGCCTAAATCGCTGGTTTTAGAGACATGTAGGTATCCACTAAGAAAGGATTTTTGGAAATTCCACCCCTAAAAGGGTAAATAGGGGCTCAAAGTTAGTATGAAAGTCCTTTGTTTTTGTACTTTTAGTCTAGTTTAGGATAGTTCATTTAAAATAAAAAATGCTGTATTCAATATCTCGTTGACAGGGACGATTTAAGGGAGGGAGGGAGGGGGAGTTGGGGGGGGGGGAGTTTGCTCGGGATGATATAAAGTGGTGCATTTTGGGAGCGGACCGAATTTCTTCCGTACGCGGACGAAGTCGCGGGTGATCTCTAGTTTAATAATAATATACAAATATTTTTCAAACAAAAACTGTTTTTTCGAGAATAGTGACTTATCTCCGATTTGTAGCGTACGAAATTAATTCCAAAATATAATATGTCACCAACACGATTTTACTAATGTTTAGTACCTATAATAAATAAAAATAACAAGATGATTTCCCTTGATTGGCATTTCCCCTGATCCAATATATATTTCTTTACTTGCTTGGATTGTCCAAGCAAAAGAAAAAAAAACTCAAAAGAGAGTTTTTTTTACAATCTAGTGACGAGACAAGCAAGACGATTGCCTGGTGGAAAGCGCCACGCCTGCCACTAACAGCAGCGTGTCAGAATCAATAATAATAATCAATATTCCCATATTCTTCCATTCGATACTATTCAGTGTAAGTATAGTAGTTCAATTAGTTCTTATCGTGATATTTATTCTAAATCATGACGCTTGTTTCGTGTAGGTCAACCAAGCGGCCATTCTGTACTTTAACGACTACATACATCACAAAACCATAGTTTGTTTGACTGACGTCATTGTATTTTGGTTAGATAAGTGAACTTTCATACAAAAAGGGTAACAATGTTGTACGATGGGCCAGTACAAAATGTCATCAGCAATAAATAAAATAACATGACAGCTCGTCAGCTATGGGAAAAGCCAAGTGCGCTCGGCGTGTGTGCTGTGACTGACGGCTTCAAAACAGCTTTTATACGCCCTTATGCTGATACGTTGACACCTCTACCCACTACCTACAAAAATCGACTTAGAAAGCTGCCGTGCTACAAATTTTGTCAAAATTTATTCCTTACTTTTGTAGTGGTAGGACTCTATGGCAGAGTCCGCCTGGGGAAGTACCACAACTTTGCCAGTTATTCAAACGACAAGCAGTACTGTGTATACATTACTGTATTTCGGTTTATCAATGTACCAGAGAAATAAATCGGTATAAAGACATATGACAACTAATATCTCAGAATGACGAGCACGACTGTGGCGCATAGTTTTGTTCGCAAGTTCACAATTCTGGCACTGCTACTAGTATGGGTAGGCGTGATGTTTAGCAGCAGGGGCCTTATTTTTGAATCGTACGCAAGCGTAGCGCATGCGAAAGGACCTTCGAACGATACTGTTTGGAATAAGGTTCAATATCGTTTGAAAGTCGGTTCCTTTCGCATGCGCAACTTTGCGCACGATTCAAAAATAAGGCCCCAGGCGAACGTCGGGCGCGCTCGTCTCAGCACTCCGTGGCATTAAAAAATAATGTATAATAGGTGTACCAAGTAGACGAACGAATTTATATATACTTTATTTACTATCATTTTAACACATCTTGATCCCCTGACGGTTCATTATATACCGAGTGAGCGAAGCGAACGATGTCTTTACGACAACTGGCAAAATTTGCTGTCATCTGTATGAATGTAATGTATAGATGTTGGTACTTGCAAACAGGTGATATTTTTCAACAAATTTTTACAAAAATTCAAATTCAAATTCTTAGAATTTTTGATTGGAGGGGTAAGTCCCCCAAATAGAGGGGAGTTAACTGCAGGGCTATTTACCGGGCAATCGGCTTCATATCACATGAGATGGAAGTTATTTTTATTGGTTGCTCTGCTCCACGGACTCCGAGGTCCGTGCCTTTTGTATTTTTTTACTATTTTGTCAATTAAATTGAACACTTAATAACTTATAAGCTAAAGGCTTTAAAATATTTGAAATGTAAGTTTTTTACTCGTTAGGCATGTTGTTCGCAAAACTACTGTTATTTAATAATTTTCAATCGACTTCAAAACAGGAGGTTCTCAATTCGACTGTATATTGTTTTTTGTGTTTTTGTATGTTTGTTACGCGATCACTCCGCCAATTATTAACTGATTTTGATGTTTTTTTTTTGTTTGGTTGGTATTAGTTCAGAGGGGATCCCATATACATTTTATCGAAATCGGTTTAGTAGTTTGGTTTTTAAACCAAAATTACTAGAAAATATGAAGATGTCATCCAGGTATTGGAAGTTGAAGTCGGTTGTATTTTTTTTTAAAGCGTTTTATTTATTACTGTTTCGATACTTGATACTAATTTTGTTCAGTTGTCTTGCTTTTGTTATTCTCGATATGTACAAGCCTTCTCGATATTTCTTTAAATAGAAACGTATCGGACGTTGTTCATAAATATCTAGTTACACGTTTTGGCAAACACACCTGTGTCTGAAATGACAATTGAGATTGAGATGAGATCAACTGTAGTGGTAGGACTCTACTGCAGAGTCCGCCTGGGGAAGTATCAGCCAGTTATTCAACCGCCAAGCAGTAGTGTGCAAGCATTACTGTGTTCCGGTTCGAAGGGCAATGTTACCAGAGAAATTACTGGGTATGAAGAGATTTAACATCTAATTATCTCAGGGTGACGAGTGCAGTGCAGTGCGGCGCAGGATTGTGTTCGCAAGTTAACAATTCTGGCACTGCTACTACTGTTAGTGGCAGGCGTGACGCTTACCACCAGGCGAACGTCTTGCTCGTCTTGTCACTTGAAAATATAAAACAAAAGCTTCCCGCCGTCGCGTCGCGTCGGAATAACTTTTTACGGTATAAGAAAACAATTATTTTGGAACACACAATAATTATAAAAAACTTGTCTACTACAACCTACAACCAAAGAGAATGTTAGTAATAGAGTGGAAGGGAAGCACATCAAAATAAAATAAGGGATGATATTTTGCTATTATATTCTCACACACACACATAAAATTTTATAATATTATAAATAATTGACCAAAAATAAAACCATTACCTTCAATTTTAATATTCGCATTAGCAATAGGACACATTTCGCAGTTGCTTAAAAAACGTGACAAAATTATAACTAGTAAAATACAAGAATTACAGTGCCATAAAAATTCTAACCAAATAAATAAAATACTGACTTATTAAGTTAAAAGAAAATTAGACGTATATTGATGTCAGTAAAGTCAGTTTTTTCTGGTAAAGTCAGTTTTTTTATTCGCACAGCGAGTATGTGGAATTCACCGAAATGTGTGTTTACAGAAAAATATAATTATGGGTGTCTACAAATCCAGACCAAACAGGTTCCTTCCAGGTAAGCGTGCTATCCAATACCACACTGTCGCTTAGCATAGGCATGATGTCGTTAAAAGCAAACATACAATGTACAAAAAAAAACGTAGTATATGTAAGACAACATGTACTTACCTATAATAGTCCTCTTTGCAGTAGATGTTTCCATCTCTCGAGAAACAAGTAAGTTCGGAGTCCAGAGGAAGACGACACTCGCAGCAGCGGAGACAAGACCCATGCCACTGACGGTCTACTGCTAGAAGATAAAACCTGCACAGAAATATATAGGTGCTATTAAACGGCGTTATTTAGTGATTTTTATGGTATTAATGTAGCTCAGCCTAGTGTAACACGTAAATGCTTTTTAATAGCTCAGCTTTTGCTTCTGCTGCGTCAGAAAATCACTATTTTATAATCATCATCATCATCAGCCCGGAGATGTCCACTGCTGAACAAAGGCCTCCCCCTTAGACCGCCAAACTGTACGACAACCTGCCATGTGCATCCACCGGTTGTCCGCGACTTTTACAATGTCGTCGGTCCACCTAGTGGGAGGCCTTCCTACGCTGCGTCTCCCGGTTCGCGGTCGCCACTCAAGAACCTTTCTTTCCCATCGGTAGTCAGTTCTCCGAGCGATGTGGCCCGCCCATTGCCACTTCAACTTGCAAACCTTGCGAACTATGTCGGTAACTTTGGTTCTTTAGCGAATATCCTCGTTCCGGATTCTATCGCGCAAAGTAACTCCGAGCATAGCTCTCTCCATTGCCCGTTGCGTGACTCTAAGTTTCTCCAAAAGGCCAGCAGTTAAAGACCATGTTTCAGTTCCATATGTCATCACTGGTAACACACACTGGTCGTAGACCCTTGTCTTCAAACACAGCGGAATTTTGGAAGAGAAGATATTACGCAATACGCATTATTATGTCGGTAACTTTGGTTCTTTGGCGAATATCCTCGTTCTTGATTCTATCGCGCATAGTATTACAAATATTTTGTGTTAAGTACCTATAACTACCAAGACTAGAGTTTACTATGAGAATTCGCAGCAAAATATCAGTTTGGATTTTGGAAAGTGTTAGTAGCACCTGTCCATTTGTAATGCTATAATGTCAATAAATATGACTGCTTAGATATTTTCTTGCTCATGATATTAACGTATGATTATTATCTATTGTTCTTGTCAGTAAGTAGATTTTTTAAATAAACCTGTCTTGAATCCTGCCTCCGCAGCCAGCGCATTCATCAGGGGCAGCAGGTGACCCTTCAGAACTGTCGCGTTCCTTCAGCATCGTTTCTTGGTCCGTCCTGCTCTCGGAGGCGTCCCTATCTCAAATAACAAGGTTCAATTCTTCTTGAGACCCGGTCTCGTTGTTGCTTTTTAGTACAGCCATCTGACAGCTTTCTGTTTTCTGTCCGGACTCAATTTTTGGAGCCGCAGCAAAACCTGTTGGATTAAATTGACTTTAAGATATTGGTGTTTCAATCAATAAGTCAAATAGGTAAAAAAAAAAGGTAAATTTTACTGAATAAAGGAAAAAATACAAACAACATTTCGTTAATTCCAGATTTGCATCTATCAATTTAAATATTGTATAACAAGACCAGATACGAGCGTGTATCGTATCACCTACGCAAAACCAACGAAATAAGCTGCAAGTGTGCAAAAGGAATGTTATGGAGCAAAAAGAGGGAAGAAGAATCGTAAAAAAGAGAACTGTTCACGGAATGGCAAATAGTTTTATTACAAGTCTCCACTCGAACCGATTACCTGACCATTTTTTAAGAGTCTAAATAAATATGAACAGCATAATAAGTTTGACAATATATAATATAAAGTCACATATCTGTTTAATTCGTACTCTAATATTATGCTACCTCCCAAGCACATCTGCGTGCAATACAAAATACATTTAAATAAAACATATACTGTGTTTGTTCATATAAAACAGCAGCATCTTGGCATATCATTTATTATTCTCACGACGCTCACAAATCAGCAACTGTATACAATGGCTTGACTATAACATTCTATGGGAGCTGTAGGTAGGAGGGTCTGTTATTCCAAGAGACAATGGACCAGTGCTGAATGCCTTGTTTATTTTTATTCCCCAACTTTTTCAAACGTGAATCTTTTATTTTACCACATATAATTATGTCTGCTCGATACCCGACATTGTATGAACTGAGAACGATAAAAAATATTTATTATTTACAAAGGTGCAAAATTTACGCACAGATTAAAAAAAGACCAAGTTACTTGGTTTCTGTGGAGGAAAATATTGTGTGGAAACCTGATGTGGCAAAAACATTGTGTGGGAAAACGAGCGAGACAGAAATTCAATGGTGTATAAATATGTGAATTAAACCCGTACAGGGACAGCGTGATGGAATCCAGATGGAATATGATCACCCCTCGAGGGAGGCAATGTCAAGCAATGGGATTTGATGCAGTGCAATATTTAAATTACATCACCATTATCAATTACATACCGAAATACAGTAAAAAAATTAATTATAGATTAATGATTAGTGAATTCTTACAACCTATTCGCATTGTTATCGAAAATGTGGAAATACGATCTAAAATCGCTGTCAAAATATTTATTTTAATGTATTTTTTTTTTTTACTAAATTCCATGATTTTCCTAATCCCAGCACAAATTATATCTACACCGCAGACAAATTATTTAATGTTTTTAGCTACTTATATTATAATAAAACTCCGTTCACTGGTAGACACTTATAATTTCACAACTGGGCAGAGTAACGGCGTAGGCAAACAAATGAGTTTACTCGTTGGCTGTGCAGCACAGAATGCCAACCTCGCTCCGACCACAACCAGCCATGGCTTTCTCCTCCTTCCATTTTAGTCAATACATATACCAAAAGCCGTTGATTCAAATAAGTACTACAGCCGAGTCAAATCACGGAATTGCTAGTCCGTGTCAGAGTCAAATCAAATACTCGCATTAATATTAAACCTAACACTCGTCCGTCCTGACCTCGTGCATGCCCTCATGCACGTTGCCAGGAGAACCTAACACATGGCCAGTCGAAGCGAGAAACAAGTGAAAAATATATTATAAAATAATTCTAAATTATCTTACACAATAACTAAATAAATGAGTGCATCAAATCTATATAGATATTCTCAAATCCGATTCCATCCTAGATAACCTAATACATATTATTATTCTTATTTATATATTTATTACCTTCTAATTACATATTCTGTGAACCAATCAATTCTCACAGAGTTGGTTTTCCCGCAAACCAATCAATTCTTACGGGTGAAACCAATTTAACGGTATTGTGGCGAACCAATCAATTCTCGCCACAGTATCTTCTTTATTTTCTAGCCGTAAACCAATCAATTCTTACGGAAGAAATAGTTTTTATATTGCAAACCAATCAATTCTTGCTTATCAAACATAACATAATATATTATTTATTCTTAAAATTTCTAGTTATTATACTCAACTTCATATTTGATATGTATCGCTAAACAATAAATCAGTCGACATTAATTATTTAGACATGTGATCTGTAATATGAAATGTTTGATTACATGACTACACATTTTAATAGTACTACATAATACCAACATTTTAACTCACTGTCGTAATAAAATAAATATCCTAGTTAGTAAATATAGCCCGTGTAACAAAAGTGACGTTACTCTTCAAAATTATTTTTATAACACTGTTTACACTAACTATCACTGTTGCTACCGGTGCCATCATCATCAGATTCATTTATTTCTAATGCGGCTACATGAACCCAAGGCAACATTCTATCTGAAGCGACGATCGTTTTACGTTTATTTTTGGTACCAGTCAAACCTGGCACGGATGCAAGTCTGTACCTATCATGACCCAAGACCTTCGCAACTCTGTAGGGACCCACGAATGATGGAAGGAGCTTCTTGCTCTTTCCATCATTCGCAAACGAAGTTTTCGTTATTTTTACCAAGTCCCCTTCACTGTAAATGCGAGCAGGATGCCTATATCTGTCATACCTTTCTTTTTGCCTCTCTTGCTCTTCATCAATTTTGTCTTTTACTTCTTCTCGGAGAAGAGTTAGGTCACAATCTTCACGCGTCTTTTGAGTTATTTCATTAAGCCTCGGATCATTTTCGGCGTTCATACACACACCGAACATCACTTCAGAGGGAGTTCTACCTGTCGTCTTCTGACAGGTGTTGTTCAAACCCCATTGCACCTTACCTACAGTTTCGTCCCAATCTTTCTCGTTACAATTCAAATTTTGAGCAGTGAGAGAACTGAGGATAGAGCGATTGTACCGCTCGACCTGGCCGTTGGAACGTGGGCTAGCTACGGCATTCAATATATGCTTTATACCCTTGTCTAAGCAAAACCTTTTAAATGCGTGCGATGTGAAACTTGTCCCACGGTCGCTTATAATCCGATCTGGATTTCTGAAAATATAAAAGATGTCCTGCAGGGCTCTTATCGTATTCTGGGTTTTAGTGTTACGTACAGGTTTTATGAAAATAAATTTCGTAAAACCATCAACGACAACTAGCAGATGCGTATTCCCTCGTTTTGACTTCACAAAGGGCCCAAGATGATCAACGTGAAGCGTGTGGAACGGTATTTCAACCTTCTCAATAGGGTGCAATTGCCCTTCTTTCGAAGTTCCATTTTTCTTTGCAAAAGCACACTCAATACAGGCCTCAACATATTTTTTGATGAATCGTGACATCTTAGGGAACCAATAAGATTTCTTTATTCGTTCCATGGTCTTTTCAATACCAAAGTGCCCTATATCGTCGTGATTCATGCGACAAAGTTGCCATCTTGCACCCTTTGGAACAACCCAACGAATGTTAGATTTGTCGCCATCGACACACCGATAGAGTTTGTTATCTCTCATAACGTAATTGTCTTTAATGTACTGGAGACCATCGGCATCGACATCAGAGATAAGGATGTCTCTGATACGACGTAATTCCGAGTCACCCAGCTGGAGAGTGTGGAGCCAATCATCATTAGAAATTGTCATTACTAATGGGTACTGTTCAAGTGTGTCCCGTGATTCTTCGTCAGGAATTGGGTTACGGGACAGGGCATCAACGTGTGCCATTTTTACACCTGGCCTGTATTCCACTGTACATGGAAACTCTTGCATCAGCAACCACCACCGCGCTATTCGCGGAATCAAATCGCGTTTCGAGAAAGTAGACCGTAAGGCGCCACAATCTGTCACTACTTTGAAAGTCTGTCCAAGTAAATAAACCCGAAATTTCTTTAAGGCACAGATTACAGCCAGAGTCTCCAGCTCGTAAGAATGAAAATTCTTTTCTTCTGGAGATGTCTGTCTGCTGTAAAAAGCTACCGGTTGGAAAGGTTCGTCTTTGTGCAAACGTTGCAACAGAATTCCCCCGATACCAACTTTGCTGGCATCGGTGTGAAGTTCTGTTTCAGCCGCTGGATCGTAGATAGCGAGAATTGGGCGATCGACGAGTTTGCTTTTCAGGGTACTGAATGCTTCTTCTTGTTCTTGTGTCCAGACCCACGAAGCATCCTTTTTTAGTAATTTATTCAGGGGATGAGCAACAACAGCAAAGTTCCGAATAAATTTGCGGAAATATCCAACCAGTCCCAGGAACTGGCGAACAGAGTGTTGGTTCGTAGGCTGAGGAAATTCAAGAACACATTGTATCTTTTGGATACCAGGGCGTACGCCAGCTGCACTGATCTCGTAACCGAGATAGTTTATGTTGTCCTTCAAAAATTCGCATTTGGAAAGGTTTAATGTAAGATTTGCCTTATCCAGTAGCTGAAGAACATGTTCTAGTCTGATCAAACATTCATCTACACTTTTTCCATATATTAATACATCATCAATATAAGCTGTAGCTTCGGAATAGCGTGACGAACCTAACACTCTATTCATCATCCGCTGGAAAACCGCGGGAGCATTTGCTAAACCAAAAGGCATACGGTTAAACTCGTATTGTCCATCTGGTGTAACAAACGATGTAAGCGGACGGGATTGTTCCGAAATGGGTACTTGATAATAGCCCGATACAAGGTCCAATGTGACGAAATATGCCTGTCCCGATAACCGTGAGATTTCGTCTTCGATGTTAGGCATAGGGTAGTGTTCTTTTACCGTGACAGAGTTTAGCATTCGAAAATCAATGCACATTCTTAGCTTCCCATCCTTTTTACGAACTAATATGATAGGACTAGCGTATTCCGACACGGATTCCCGAACTATTCCCGCATCCAGCAACTCATTGACCATTTCACGTACATGTTCACGCTCTTTATGAGAGAGTCGATAGGGACGATAAACTATAGGGCGATTACTATTCAACTCTATAGTCATCTCGGCTACGTTCGTACAGCCAAGTTCGCTCAAGGTTGCTGCGAAACAATGATTGTATTGCTTAAGCAAATCCATCAGCCTATTTTTATCACTTTCTTCTATTGTGTTACCTACCTTGACTTTACTTTCGTCAATGTACTCTTTCTCAGTAGGTAATTGTGTTAAGGGAGAGAGAATACGATTCACCATTTGAATTTTAGTGGCGCGACCAATTATGATACCTGCCGGAATCATGCATGACTTTGAAATCGGTGCCACATCTATGGTGACAATCCCTCCCCTAACCTGGTATACCCCGCCGTAAACTGAGTATTGTTGAGTAGGCTTGCCGATAACCCTACTATCTAACAATACACTCCCATCGTACTGGGGTTCGACGTAAGCCTTAATTGAAGCTGGCCCATGTAGGAGAGTACAATCAGTAGTAAGGATTCTAACAACATAGTTGTCATCGGTGTCAGTATGAGGGAAGGGCATGTCATGACCAATGTTGAAAAATTGCAGCTTGTCAACATTTTTATAGACCACCACATGCGACTGCTCAGTGAATGATTGTCCGATGAGCAACGGAACATCCAGATACCTGTCATCGACCACATGGCATAGAACCGTGGCCTTAACTCCATCGACAGTCAAATTGACCGAAACTTGTCCGATGGTGGGCACCGTGTCGTTACCAAACCCCTTCAATACAGAAGAAGTATTGTCACAATTAATCCCCAAAGAAGTGATATTAGACCTTGTCAACAAGGAAACTTCGCTGCCAAAATCTATAAAGGCTTTGACAGGAACCTCATTTACAAGGACTTCCTTGAAAAACTTTGAGTTTGGACTAGAATTAGTAATACACATAGTTTTCTTTGTGACATTATCTTTGCTACGAGATTCTTCCGCTTTGGTCTTGCAAATATCTGCTTTGTGACCAACACGAAAACATTGAGTGCATCGAACTAAAGGTTTGGGACACCTTAAGTAGGGGTGACCCACTTCTTTGCAGTTAAAACAAAATATACCGTCAGCCTGAGAATTAATAGGCTTGTTGCCAGTTTTGTTATTCGACGTATGACCTGCGTTAAACCCAGTACCTGGTTTGTTTTTATAAGCATAGCGATCCGCAAGCTGTGATGTTTCTTTGTTGCTTATCAGAAACTGTAACAACTGGTCAGGATGTGTACACCTTAAAGCCAAAGCACTTGACTTTAGAGTCCTGTCGCTGAGTCCATGTATTATACAATCGACCGCTCGCTTGCCCTCAATTTCGCATTGGTTCAGTAAAGCCAACTTATCGTAATAGTAAACCTCTATTGCTTCGTTAAATCTACTTTTTCGTCTAAGCATCTCCTCCAAGGATAGGCCATAGTTCTGTTCATAAGGAAAAGCTTTGGTTATCTTTTCTTGCCATTCTGCCCATGTAAAAAGGATTGAATTGAGGCTTTCGTACCAAACCTTGGCCAATCCTTGAAGCTTTTGCATAGCAAAATGGATCGTAGTTTTATCATCCCAACCGTAAACTGTGGCGCACTCGTTCACCTTTTTAATCCAAATGTCAACTCTTTGACTCTTCGATGAAGGGTCAAAGTCTGGCAAAATATTTTTATGGTTAGTGCCACTCGCGTGAATGGGTGCTGCCAATGTTGACGGTTGCGTTTTAGATTCTTTAAGAGCGTTAAGAATGTTTATAATATCATTAGTAGTAAAGGAAGGACTTTGTGACCTTTTTGAAGGCTGCGCGGCTGTTTCCGACGGCCTCGACTCCGCCGGACGTCGCTCGTCTGCTTTGTCGTTGGTTCCGCTTCTTTCGCGACGCTGGCACCGGAGAAGGCTGCGCTGTCGTTCGTGGCGCTCCACAGAGCGCAGTCGACTTCGCTTCATGTATACTTCATCTTCAAGTTCACGAAGGCGCTTTCTTTCCCGATGAAGGTCTTGCTCCCGTTCTCGTAGGCGCTCCCGATCACGCGTAGAGCTGCGGCTTCGAAGTGGGCTGCGACTACGGCAGCGATGCCGGCTGCCATCATGCTGCGTATGGCTGCGGCTGCGCCGTGCATCTTCTGCTCGCTGTGAAGACACCCGATCAGGAGTCTTCAAGCGTCGTGGATGTGGTTCACCGCGGTCTCCCATTTATCGACAACTCGGAACAGAAAAAGAAGCGGTGTTAATGTTAGCGTCAACAAATTGTTATTATAGCAGGGATTGCCTTTTTTGCAAAAATATTAACTAGTAATTATTATTTGTTACTATTGGCTCTTCTCTGCATCACACGGAGGTAAGCAATAGTAACAAACTTTCGAAAATCAATAACACTCAACTATATAGAATAGAAAATCAGTTAAGCGAAGAGACACTACAATTTTTTTTTTTTTTTTTAAATTAATTAAAGTGTGATATCATTAAGCCTATCAGCTTTAGTAAAAGAAATCATCAATCCAGTTTTAAACTGGATAGAAACTACTACATTGCTTTTGTAACCTCACTCCATGGAATAACCATGCACAGCTATTATTCAGATTCAGAATAATATAAATTCGCATTCTGACCAACTGTAAGTACAAACTTTATCTACATGTAAATGTAGATAGATTTAGTTTAAACATGGATATAAATCTTAGCTAACCAATCAATGTGTAGTGTTTAGCTACAGTTAACACATTTAGCTAAGACTTAAGATTAAAACATGCTTTTTCAACAAAATTTACACCGGACTTTACTATTTAAACTTTGTGATTGGAATGAGGTCAACAAGACAAAAGTATATTGATTCCTACTAATGTGCTAACAAAAATAAAAGTAGGCACTTACCACTTCTGATATATAATAAAACTCCGTTCACTGGTAGACACTTATAATTTCACAACTGGGCAGAGTAACGGCGTAGGCAAACAAATGAGTTTACTCGTTGGCTGTGCAGCACAGAATGCCAACCTCGCTCCGACCACAACCAGCCATGGCTTTCTCCTCCTTCCATTTTAGTCAATACATATACCAAAAGCCGTTGATTCAAATAAGTACTACAGCCGAGTCAAATCACGGAATTGCTAGTCCGTGTCAGAGTCAAATCAAATACTCGCATTAATATTAAACCTAACAATATCTATTGGAAAAATATAGAGTGACACTGCGAGGGGGCCCAAATGAGACTCACTTAGGGTCCCAGCATTAGACGAACAAGTTACTGTTAACACATTTTATTACTATGAAGTACACAATCAACTTAATGTCTTGCAATGTCTAAGAAAATTCACAAAGTTATTCAGACTGTTGTTATACCAGCAAATCTTGCAGTTATTAAAAATTTTATTTCTCAAACGTTTATCGTCTTTCTAAACACTGAAACTAACAAGGCGTACCAATTTCTTTAAAATATCCAAATCGATATTATAAATTGCCAATTAAGCGAATTTTTCATTGATTTTATTGTGGGTTGATAAATATGATATTTGAACAAGGATTGTGTGCGCGTGAGTGAGATTTGAAAAGTATGTTAATAAAGGGTTTGTAAATGAAACTAGACCAGTCTTACTTCAAAAAACTTCTCAACCGTTAGTCACTGCTTAAGATGCTCTGCCATCTTCTCTCTGACGTGAAGTGTTACATGCAAGAACAAGACAGAGAAGTTTAAGGAGTGACTAAGAGAATCGAGATTATTTTAGGTAAGGCTGTACATTGGTAACAAGTACCCTCATTTTTGCATCTCTAGGCAAAAGAAAAAAGCGAAGAAAATAAGATGGGATAATAAGGCAAATAATTGATAAGATGGGAAGACGAACTCAAACTCACAGCGGATTCAAACTGAATGAGACGGAAAAAAGTGGAAATTGTAGGAGGAGGCCTTTGCCAGGAGGCACACAACTCAAGATAGATACTATAAAATTAAATCAATAACTTGAAACAAGTTCAGGATAAAAGGGCTTATTATTATTATTACTATACCCACATTTATTATAAAAGTAACATATTACGTTTGTCTACTATTTCCGCTAACTGAATTCGAACGGCTGCGATGCGTGACGCCAGACAGAAAGTGTAATTAATTAAATTAATAAAACAACCTGAAAAACGTTACCATATACTATAGTCATGGCGCCCTTCCTAGCAGTTAATTATAGGTTTTCATTCAATTTAACTTAACACGTTACGTTGAGCAAGGCATTAAGCTTTCATTACTGGTAGGTAAATTGTAGAAGCTCGTATATTTTTTATTATGTGGCCAGCAATCGACAACGTTCCACTTACCTAGTTAAGTATTTAAATAAATATGTTAATATTCAATATGTGTGTATGTGTAATGTGTCTCAAATTTTTCTTTTTATCACTTCTATTCAAAAAGAGCTAGTTTGCTCTCTGCAAATAACTAAACAAAATAGCTCGTTTATGCCCTAGGGACGAAAAGCGATTTTAATTTGAAAAGTGGATAGGCACTGTTAGTAAAAGTTCCAATCACCAAAGAGATCAACCACAAACATTGTAAGAACAATTAACATAGGCTGTACGACAAAGGAAGGTGCGCGAGTTATTTTTTATAAAGAATGAGAAAAAAACAAAAACGCGCGAAACGCATTTCGCTTTCGTTTGTACCTAATTATTCGGATTTGACTTCCTTTTATTTTAACCGAGTGTATCTTGTTCAAGTAAGAAACTAGTTAGGTAGGTACATAATATTATTATCCATAAGTTGCACTTACTTTTTTGGTGATAAAAAGTAGAATGTTCACCTCGGGACCAACACTTTTTTAAGCTCGCCAAGCGTATAGATGGCTTTGAAATTTTGACACAATGTTGCATTCACATGAAACACACGCTCGTAGTTTTCTACTCTTTCTACGTCGATATTTAGAAACATAGCTACACCTGTACCCATGAAACATGTTTTAGATACAGGGTCGGAGTGAAACGTGGACTACTACGCCAAATAGTCCGAAAAAATAGTTTAAAAAAATCCAAATAAATAATGGTTCCAAATTAAGCAAAGCATGTATTGTAGAAACCTGTTAACTGATACAATAATAATATAATTTTTATAAATACATAGGGGAGCGGGGGGCTAGTTGTAACATTTTTTTTTTCAATGGGGAAGTCAGAATATTGAGTATTTTCATGATGAAGCACTGTAATATGAGAGAACATTTATTCAAGTATTGATTAGAATCATTATTGGCCATTGGGCCTAAATTGATAACAAATACTTGTATAAATGACATTTTTGTGAAAGTAGTAGCATGTTACAACTAACCCCGTTCTTGGGGTAAGTTGTAACTGGCATGGGGCAAGTAGTAACAACATAATAAAACAGCATATTTGGTGATTTTAAGAATTTATAGCAAATCAATATGAAAAATATTACTTATTACTCATGACATATTTATTTATGGGGTTACAAATGGGGTTATCAGTTTTCCTTTATCAACATTTAGAGTACTTTCTTGTTGTTTAATATATATTTAGTCTTTTAAACAAAACAACAATAAAAATAACAAAGGACATGTTCAGAAGCGGTTTAGGGCTTCTTACAGAAATAGTGCGTATATCAATCGAAAGCTTATTTATTCATATTCTTAAATATATTTTATATATATGTTTTATTATAGCCATTTAATTTATAGAATATAATTAAAAACATGTGTAAGTTAATTAATTGTGCTACGCCAAAACTTTGTTCAACGGTTTTTAGTTGACAGTGCCATTGTCATCAATATGTCAATGTCAAATATAAGACCTGCCTGAGTAGCACCACCTATTCGTTTATTTCGGAGCTCCCTCGGAAAGATCCTTCATGTTCATTACTTATCAAAATCCATTATGATAATATTTTGAGACAATTAAAAATTATGTTAACCAATTTAGTTTAAAGGTGAGATATCAAAATCGTTTTTGGAATTAATCAATTATCAATAACAGACCCATCGTAATTTAATCGATGCTTCGAATAATACATATATTATAAAATGAAATATCCAAATCCAAATTTTCGTGACTAAAAGTCCAAAAACAAAGGACTTTCATACAAACTTTCACCCCCTTTTTCCCCCCTTTGGGGGTCGAATTTCGAAAAATCCTTTCATAGTACACCCCTCCGCGTCGAGACGAATACACCCTCCAAATTTCAAGTCTGTACGACCAGCGGTTTGGGCTGTGCGTTGTCTGTCAGTCAGGACAGAGCCTTTTATTATATTAGATATAGCACTGTACAATAATACAAGTCATGTTACTGTAATTTTCCCTATCCCACCTACACTGTAAAATGATGCTCTCATTTAAATAGCTAATATCATTTTTGGTCGTTAAACTTTCATAGTATTCAAAACATACCTTAATCAAACGGCTTATCTATACTTTTGCTGGTTCAAAATCAACATCAACCAGTTTACTGATTGAAGCAATCCAAGTAGAGATCATTCTCTTGCTGCTTGTTCATAGACGTCTTGAGCCTTAGCGGTTCTTCCCTACTTTTTCTTATAATTACTCATCCTAAAACACAAAAAAGAATCATATTAATAACAAATCTGTTAGGTCTGCAATGTGTAAAGCCTTTGCCTAGCAGTGTAACACGCTATTTAACAAAGCCATTGTGCTTAAATAACGATAAAGATAGGTACTCACATGAAACAAAAACATGAAGGGTCAATTTGTAACATGTTACAATATGCCCCAAAATTTCGTTACAACCAGACAAAATTTTGTCATTTATTGTTTTATTGAAAAAAAAAATGCTATAGTCAAATGAAAGTAGTTGAATATGAAAGCTTGTTAGATTGACTACACAAGTTAAGAGATACTTGTTTCAGAAAAACATTCCAGTAGCTTAGAATCAAACTTTACTAACTTACTTTTTTATATTACCTGTCAAAAATGGTGCACCTGTTCACAACTACTAACTGCGCTCACCCGTGCCTCATTGGCATTGATTACGTAGACCTCTTCTTAGGGAGCAAGTTAAGTGTAAATTCAAAACTAAACCTGCTGAGTAACTAAGCTGTTACTACTTTCCCCTGTTACAACAAGCCCCCCGCTCCCCTACTTATATAATTCATAGAACAGACACAGATCAAACATCAATGTTCATCACATAAATGTTTTCGGGACAAACATTTATGTGAATCGAAATCGTAGGAATCGAAACCACACCCTACAGATCTCAAGGCAAAGGTATTAACAACTGAGCTGAGGCAGTCAAAGCATCAATAAACATAGCACCTTCTAGCAATAATCATCTTCTAGGTCTAAGTGGACCTGGGTATGGTCCTTAAACTACATCCAGAACGACCGAAAGACGGGCAGCAGCGTCCGCTTGGTTAACGGTGGTAAGCATTCTGCGATCCCGAAGCCGCCTGCCATCCGTGGGGATTATGGTAACCCCTCCATATTAAGGGGCAGGCCTTCTTCCAGCAGTGAAAGTCTTCTGGCTCGTGAATGAGGCCTAAGCGCACATTTTTTTACCACATCGTCGCTTAACAACAACACCCCATCAAATCTATGGCTAAAAGTAACTTATAGGTACGTAATGAAAATACATTAAGTAATTTCAAGCACATTATTGAAATTAAAATAATATTTTTATTATTAGCAATTTCTTAGAAACTGTGATAAAATACAATTCCCCGTATCTTATCGAGAACACAAATACGTTTTTTGTTATCAAATACGTTAGAACCACAAATAATATATCATTTTATGGCGCCCGTTAGGTTTGATAAGGCTTAAAAAGCGAAGGTTTTATTATAGGCGAGTAAGTAATAAAACGAAACTGGTTGCTGGTTCGTTAGGAAAGCCGCGTTTTACATTAGACGTCGTAAAGTTTGACGACTGACCGCGACTTTCGTGGTCACCTTACCTCAAGAACACCGCGTAGGAATTGAAAATAACAATTAATCAACGATACAGTAACAAATTTCAGTTCTAAAATATCTTTAAACTTTTAAGTGTTGCCAGTTATATACCTACAATTTTCTAAGCGGTTCTTTTATTTTCATTTGTTATAGAGATATGTTTATATTTAGTTTGTTATGTTTGCCTTATTGCCAGTCTATCGAATCCCAATGGCAGATAAAGGCCATTATTATTACGGAAGGTATGGTATGAGTAAAAAAATATCCTTAAGTATACATTCTAATATCATTCTGCTGATACCAGCAAAAAAGAAAAAAAATATCGTTATAGATAGATAGATAGAAACACTTTATTGTGCACACCAAAAATAACATTACAATAAAAGAAAGAACCTTAAGAACTAGTGCCACAAGTGGCACGATATATGTATTTATAAACAGTTTAATTTTTAGCTTGTTCTGTTGACATATTGATCTTATATTTGGTACACAGCTTAAGTTTTGATGACAAACTCGTTTAACTGTTTTTTTTTTTAAGTACTACCATTTTATTTTATCTCTTAACTGATTTACCTTGTTTGGCACGAATCAAATCCGTAACATAAATAGATTATCATGAAAAATATATGTGGGCGTAGTTCGACTATAAATTCGTTCAATAGGAGCACATGCACAGCACATGTAAAAACTAGCAGAGGAGTGCGAGTTGGACTTGCACGCCGAGGGTTCCGCTTTCGTTTCATCTCACAGAGTTGTATTTCCTCAGTTAACATTGTAAATTTACCATTTGCTGGTTATTCCAAATAAAGAAAAGTCTGTAAAAAAGAAACTAGATAGAGTCCCGCTTAATTTTTCGTGTTTATTGAGAAATCTGTTACTTAAAACCGTAATAATACATTATGGAACTTTTTATTTACTTAAAAGAAAAGAAAGACAAATAGACAAGCAGACTGACTTTTAACGCGGTACACTTAGGTTTAGTGACAACCTCACAGTCAGTCAGCGTGTAAAAATTTAATATTCGATATAGGAGACCGCTTCGTCGCAGTCATAAAACGTCCACTGCTTCCCTTTATAGAGGGGTGTTGCCATAATCCCCACGCTTGGCAGGCGGCTTGGGGATCGCACAATGGTCACCACCTTTAACCAAAAAGACGCTGCTGCCCGTCCTCCGGTGCAGCACCGGTGGTGCGGTGTAGGAGACCGCTTAAAGTATCTATATTCAACAAACCTATAGATAGTGCAAGCGATCTCTAATTTCGGGCTATGTGCCCAAAATGCTGGACTTGTTGCCCCGCTAGTTTGCGAGCCCAATTTACTGCCTCAAATAAGTGCCAGCATTGCGGGCACGTGTAGATTCTTTAAGTTTATTTCATTGTGCTAATATCTAAAGAGTCACCATCTCTAAGGGAAAATAGTCAAAAAACGTCCGAGTGCCGTTGTAGGATATACCTCTACGTGCATTATATAGTTCACAATTGTACGAATTTAGACGTTATGTCGCTTATATAGTGTTCAATGTATGGTTGAGCGCTTGTGTCTTATTGTAGTTCAAGTTGTTCAAAAAGTCGGCATACTGCATAGCGTGCGCCGAGTTTTTGCGCGGTAATTTTTTTGCACGTTTGTGACTCTATAGATATTATGAATATCAATGTCAAGGTCAATGGTTTATTATATATATATATATATATAATGAAAAAACCATTTTTTTTTCTTTGTTCATTTCTATTATTATTTTTAAAGAATGGAACACTCTTCCGGCACGGGACCCTAAGAATCTGCGGATTCGTTATGATGAATCCTAAGTACGCATTTATTAACATAACAAAAATATCAAATATACCTAAATAATAATAACATAACACGAGTATACGCGTATCGCGACATCGTTATGGCGATCGTTAATTAGTCATTTCCCATTGTTTCCTAAAATAAAATATCGATAAAAGTTATGAAATAACGATGTAATTAAATCATACTTTATAGAGATTGATAAAACATTAAGTACTTTCGTTTCCTTGTTTACGCTGAAATTGTTTAAGTTTTACAATCGACATCGAAAATTTCAACATCACGCGGAAATATTTTGTTAACTTTGTTTAGGTAAAAATTTAATGGGTTCTTTGGAGAAGAGCGAATTAAAATAAAGGTATCTACTGTGAATTTTTAAAACAAAGCTACGTTCGCTTGAAATAACAAACACATTTAATATGATATCTTGTGATTATTATAATAAATATAGTATAAAAATTCAATTAGTCATAATCTTGTCAAGAGAACGTATTTTCAACCGACTTCAACAAAAGAGGTTCTCAATTCGTCTGTATATACCTAATATTGTTTTTGTATGTATGTTAAGCGGTTACTCCGCCAATTGTGAACTGATTTTGATGTTTTTTTTTTGGTAGGTAATACTTCAGATGTGGTCCCATATAAATTTTATTGAATTGGTAAAGTAGTTTGGTTTTTAAATCAAAATACCTAAAAAATATGAAGATGTCATCCAGGTATTCGAAGTTGAAGTCGATTGTATTTTTTTTAAAAAGCGCATTATAACCCTGTGTATTTTGTTATATAACAACCCTAACATTCAGAAATACGTGAAGAACACTACAAATTGCAAGTGCCGATTTTTTGTAGCGAGGGTTGTAGCCACCCTTTTGTAGGGCGGGCGGCAGTTGCTATGGCCGCCCTTCCTGAAAATAGAGACGATGCCGATTTGCCGAAACGTCCTAGCAACGAATTGTCAAGATTTTCCTTGTCTCCCGTTTCCTCAATTACTTTGCTACACTCAAACAAGATTATGGGAAGATTTAGTCTTGAATATATAAATCAGGTTGAGATTGAATACTTGTAAGTTGTGATTAAGTGTTTTATTATAGTTATCTATCAGTGCCAAGGTGGGTTATTTAAATAGTATTTTTATTAAATGTTGGTAAGTATATTGTTCTGTAAATCGATCACAGAATCCTCCGACAAACCAACACAAAAATAAACATTGTAAACTAGCTTCTTATCTCATTTATTATATACCTACACTAGAGGTCGCCCGCGACTTCATCCGCGTACGGAAGAAATTCGGCTCGCTCCCAAAATTCACCACTTTAACACCGACTCTACCTTACTCTACCGATTCTACCGACTCTACTGACTTCTCCGACTCTCTACCAAATCTACTAACTCCCCCCCCCTCCTCCCCCCAACTTTCCCCCTTTGAATGAACTACCCAAATATCAATTTTCCTCACTATAAGTTCAAAAACAAAGAACTTTCCATACAATATTCCATCCCCTTTTCCTCCCCTTAAATCGTCCCTGGGCGCTTTTTTTTAAAACAGCATTTTTTATTTTGAATCCAAATCCAAATTTTCGTGACTAAAAGTCCAAAAACAAAGGAATTTCATACAAATTCCCCCCCCCCCCCCATTTTCCCCCTCTTGATGGTCGAATTTCGAAAAATCCTTTCTTAGTACACCCCTCCGCGTCGAGACGACCCTCCAAATTTCAAGTCTGTACAACTAGCGGTTTGGGCTGTGCGTTGTCTGTCAGTCAGTCAGTCAGTCACTCAGGACAGAGCCCTTTTATTATATTAGATAAGTACTCAATACATAAACGTTTATATTGAACAAGGGATCCTGGTGGACTTCGGCTCCACAACACATTTAATTACATAATGTTATCGGAATGTATAATAACCCGTCATGTATACACGTAGAATTCCCAATAAATACTAACAATGTCTGAAATCTATAGGAAATAAAACCAATTACACATTACCAATATTACCTAGGAAATCTAGACACTTAACAACCCAAACGTGTAAAGTGATGTTATGTGACCCCACCGCCACTTAAGGGGGCGAATGCCAAAAGTGAGTAAAAGGTGTATTTTTAAATACATAGTTTAATGATAAATAACGTAAATATTCAGCTTAAAAAAATACTACAGGTAGGGGAAAAACTTAAAGAAGCCGAGTAACCGAATATAATTTGGAAAATAATTTGGTTTATTTTAATAAAAAAATACAAATTACCAATAAAATAAAACTGTTTTAATTCAAATGTTCTAAATTATCAGCGACAGCACCACATTATTTTTTACGAATTACATAACCAAACTAATGTTTTAGCACAGTAGCCGTTTATTTTTTTTATTTCATGCCTGCATTTTGAATAATTAAAGAAAATTCCACCTATATTGCTCAAAGCCATCATCATCATCAATTGTATCATGCGATTTTCGACTCTAAACTAATGCAAGACGCGCGGGTGAAATCTGATATTTTTCTGGCATTAGTCGCACTCTTAACGCTAAGTGAGTCGTGGTAAAACCTAGCTTATGTTATGGGTCAAACATAAAAGAGACATCGGCTAAGAGGATCGATACAGGAGCCAGATCCGTTAATAATAAGGATATATAATAATAGGAGAATAAAGATAAGTTTATAATACTACCAATTATTACTTGTAGAAATGATTGAAATTATTTACTGAATCTGTTATTTTCAACCGACTTCAAAAAAAGAGGTTCTCAATTCGACGTTATGTTTTTTTTTGTATGTAGGTTACGCGATTACTCCGCCAATTATGAACTGATTTTGATAATTCTTATTTTTTTGTTTGGTAGGTTACTTCAGAGATTGGTTTTTAAATCAAAATTACTAGAAAATATGAAGATGTCATCCATGTATTCGAAGTTGAAATCGATTGTATAATATTTTTTTAAAGCGTATTATTACTATAAATAAAACATCAATCATAAAGGTAAAATCGATAGATTTCTAAAGAAATATTTAGGCTTTGCTTCATGCATCATTTACTATAAATACGCCACAACACGTTTTTGTAAGCATAAACCTTTATTAACTACAACAAACTACAAAGACAACTTAGCCAAAAGGATTGTTAAAACAAAAGGATAGTAACAAAAAAATCTTTTTTTACTATTTACTTATAGGCTTGCGTTTGACTTCCATCTCATCTACATACTTTTAAAAAGCATATCAAAGCACACCATCCAGGAAGCTGAAATCCTTCAATGTTAGATAAGATGATATTCCAGTAACAAATATGTTTATTCTGGTTAAAAAAAAAGAATCTCTATACAGGATTTCCCCCACCTAGTTGCAATTACAGGTGCAAGGCAATTTAAGGCTTTTGAACTGCCCATCTAAGTCAAAAAATTAAAATTAAAAAAAAAAAAACTAAAAGTTGTTCACTTGATGTGTAGTTCAATAATCTTGAGTATTGTTATACCTACTTGTCTGAAAAACCCAGTGTACCTACTTTGTCTTATTTACACTGTAACACTTAGGTATATACTCTAGTTAAGTACAATGTGTGTATTCAACATTCTGAAGCAGTTCCTAGAGTTATGTAAATGTCTTCAAGTCAATTCAAACTTGTTTGTAAACAAAAATCGCCCAAAAATAGTAAAAATACTATTTTAGTAGCATTCGTTTAAATTTCTTCAGGCAAGAATACTACTAGTGCTAGAGACTAAACATAACTAGGATAAAACAATGGTAATTGATAACATTTTTATTTATTACTGTCGATAGTTTTTAATTTTTTTGGCTTTAAGGTATTATTATGTTTGGTCTCGTGTAACTAACACAACATGCTAACGTCTTCACCAACACAAAATGAATACTGTCCAAACAGCAAATATTTCCTCCAAAAGCACAACTCAAGAGAAATAGCTTCTTTCGGAGACACTGGTCATACCATCAAAATCATAATTTGAATTTTACCTCCTAAATTGTTAGTGAGGACTGGCAACGTCGCGGTCGGACTGCGCTGTCAAACAGTTTACAATACGCATTCAACTGTTGGAGATCGGAACGCGGCACTGTTCAGGCTTGTCCGACGTCTGAATCTGAGGGGCAACGAGTGACTGCCACGTTGCCACGCCTACACATAGCTCGCGAATAACAACACTCCGTACACAAGGCTGGACGCTTACTACGACTCTCTACTATCCCTTTCTATTATCGCAATATCTTGTCATAGAGAGAGGGAGATGACAAATTGCAGTTGCGGTGTACTACATTCAAAATTGATCGCAAAAGGACGGTTTTGGTGGTGCTTACTGACTAATTCTGAATTTGAAGCTCGATTGATAAGTACCGCTTCATAAATTGCTAGAGAGGTTATAATAACTTCTTCAAAAATACTCTGAACACGGCTTAGAGTAAATTCTCGTAATTTGCACAAAAAGCTAAAAACCCCAAGGTAGCAAGGGAAGGTAGGATCACCCCTAGTAATATATGTAAGTCTGAGCATACACCATTGGAGGTAGCAAGCAAAAGCCCTATGCCAAAATTTGGTCAGTGACCATAATTTCTATTCAAAATTAAAAAAAAAAACAAAATTTATTTATTTCAGGTTAAGGTACCCATAATTATGCACATGATTAAAAAGTTAAAATACACATTATTACAAAAATACAAGAAATTGGCCAAATAAAATCATCAAATCAAAGTTTTTATACAAGTCATTAGTCACATCCATAAAAATTCAATAATGTCAAAATTTAAAAGATAAAATTGATCAAAATTAATATAGTTATTTAAATATATTATATATATACATATAGGTATATATAAATATTATGTGTGTGTCGTGAGTTTGTTTTGGTGTACGTTACGAATTAGTTTTATTAGTGGGAAAGTTTACTTGTAATTATGTTATGCTTGTTTACCTCTTCCCACGCAAAAAGTGAAAGAAAATGATGTAGACAGAATATCGCAATTGGCATCTCCAATTGTAAATACTTGAACATATATTTATTTAAACAGAACTGAATGACTACAGATTATGTATTATTAGAGTATATTTATTAGGTAATACTAAGATCTCTTTGGTTTAGATCAGTATCAGAATAATTATAATGTTCTTTGAACTCTTTCCTTCCTAATGCCTGGAAGAGATCGTTTTTAGCGATAGTTCGGCCCATTGCTATACTAAAAACGTGTTGTGTATTTACTGTTAATTAAACGTGAGTACATACACACACACATACACATACATATTATTTACACATTACAATACATACACATACATATTATTTACCCGTACATATTATTTTATTTATACGGGAATACTCACGTTTAATTAAATTAAAATTAACTATACTTATAAAACCTATAAATATATATATACTTATAATTATATGTTGTGTATATTCCCTTATAATTGTATATAAAACAAAAATTGCTACTCTAGGTCAAGTTATTTTTTCTTATACGGTTATTATATATATTATTATTATATCGTGACTGGATTAACTATAATTATTTGGCTTTTGGTTTGTATAATTAAATAAAGAGTTTATCTACTTATCTATCTATGAAACCATTAGTGCTAGCGTGACTCGCATTTCTATTTCAAAAATTGTTTTGACTTTCAGTTCTTTCCACAACCGTGGCTGAATTTGGATACGTCCAGATGACGTCTCTAGTGGTACGTAGGACTTTACTGCAGAGTCCATCTGGGGAAGTACCACACCTTTGCCAGTTATTCAACCGCCAAGCAGTAGTGTGCAAGCATTACTGTGTTCCGGTTAGAAGGGCTATTTTTCCAGAAAATTACTGGGTATGAAGAGATTTAACATTTAATATCTCAGGGTGACGGCGCAGGATTGTGTTCGCAAGTGCACAATTCTGGCACTTCTACTGTTAGTGGCAGACGTGACGCTTCCCACCAGGCGAAAGCCTTGATCCTCTCGTCATTTCAAAGTATTAAATAAAAACAAATATGTAGGATTGTATCTGTTTCGCCATAAAATTATAAATATTTTGAAGATTGTATGTTTTCTAAATATTTTATATAATATATAATATGGGGGTAAAAATAAAAACAAAGTTCGTTTTTAATTCTGCACTGAACTTAAAAACAGATAGGTATCCAACCTATAGGTAGGTATAGTAATATCTTCAATACATTTTTCAGCACATTAGCAAATCAACTTTATAGAAAATCTCACTCTATCTACTACAAGTTGCAAGTGTGCGAGCGAGATAGCCAAGTCACGGCTATAATTTCCTAAAGCGGAGCTTGATATAAAATCGGAACATATTTTAAACGAACATCCCAACACTTGTTCGTGTGAATTCTGTCGCTGCAGAAAAAAAGCTACACAATGTCGTCTCAGCTCGTCGACGATAGATTTTACAATAATTAGAAATTATACACACAAGAGACTTAAGCTGCGAGTAATGGCCAATACACACGGCAGACTTTTTGTGTCGAATAGAACAGAAAAGAGGTTAAAATTAGTATCGGAGTTTTCATAGCTTATAGACTGCTAAAGGCATCCGCAGGCTATAGGGCCGTATACCGAAAAACCAAGCCTATGGCCAGCGGACTCTAAATAATTCATATCTATACAAAATAACTTAGCATAATTTTAAACTTAGCATAAACTTAAAAAAAAAATGATTAGATCATTACAAAATTTGTGTAAGTGCATATAATATCAAGATTAAGACGCTAGCCGAGGTCAGTTTTTACGGGATGGTATGGTTCCGATACCAATATTGATGACCAAAACAACCGATCTGATCAGATGGTGAACTGGAAAGTTAGATTAGCTAAGAGGCATTAGGTAATATTGAGTACTGGAATTACCTGCTATTACCTACAAACTCGTGAGGTCTATCAATAGAGACCCGACACAAGATGTAGTTGAGCTATTATTTAATTAGTTTTTTTAAATGTGGCAACAACATTTGTTTATCAAACTACTCAGCCATGTGTAGTGCGAGGGTGTTCAAAAATAGACGGCGCTGCTTTCATCTCGTTATACCGCGACAATTACACGTCCGATGATAGATGACGTCACTTTCATCTCCTAATTCGAAGACTTAAAGTTCAAAACGTGTGTATTGCTGGCTTTAAAGTTCACAAACTCTCACATAAGCCAAAATTAAACAACACTATGTTTTCACTGTTTACGACTTGTTTACAATCGACATAACTATATTATAGATAGATAGATACCTGGTAGATTTTTAAAGCCATCAGTATTTGTTCTACTTGAGTCCCGCGATTTTCCAGTTTAACTAAATTTTTCCAGGAGAACATATGTCAGTCGTTGACTCGTTGTGATGCATCTTACCGCTATGAAGATCGAATGAAACGTTTAATTAAAAGATATAACGAGAACTTATACGTGCTAGAAAAAAGCTGAGATACTTTAGTACTTATAATGTGGTGTGATTTTTTCCGAGAAATAAAAGATTTCATCGTCATCGTCTACTTCTGGACGAAGGTCTCTCTTTTAATAGAGGTGATGGTTGCCATAATCCTCACGCTTGGTAAATGGCTTGGGGATCGCAAAATGCTGTTAACTGAGAGGGCGCTGCTGCCCGGTGATACTGGATGCAGTTTTAGGACATCATCATCAGCCCAGAAGACGTCCACTGTGGAACGAAGGCCTCCCCCTTAAACCGCCACATTATTGTACGACAACTTGCCATACGCCTGCCATGCCTACCCTGCGTTTTTCGGTACGTATTCGCTACTCAAAAACCTTTCTTCCCCATCGGTTGTCAATTCTTCGAGCGATAGGGTCTGCCCATTGCCACTTCTACTTGCAAACCCTGCGAGCGATGTCCGTGATTTTGGTATTAGACAGATCTATTTATAACTAAAAGGTTTGATCACGCGAAATATAAAATCTTTAGTACGCTTCTGTTTATTTTTCCACAGGCGTTGAACGAGACAGGCAAGCTACACTTAATAAATATGTATAATAAATACAGCATAGACCGGAGAAAAGCCGCAGATAGCGGACTCGGTAACAAAGCTCGCTGGCTCAGGCTGATTAGGAAAGCCGACCATAATGACAGAACATGGAAAAATGAAAAAGAACAACATTTCTAGGGTCCCTTATCCGGCAGGTCCAATGGGACCTATTACTTAAGGCAACGCCACTTTTTTTCTGTACTTACTGTCTTTATCTATTTAACCATAATAAGGAGCAAGTGGCAATTTTGACAGAATATGCGTTGTAGTTGTGAATATGTGTTGGATAATTGCTTTAAATAAACACCAAACAAATGAGAAGATAGTAATGAGTATGTAAAAGCGTCAAACTGATAGGATCAACGGTGTATACACCACAACAATCAACCTTACAATCTTACCTACTAATATAGTAATATTGTTTGTATGTTTTTGTTTTATTTATACGGGAATACTCACGTTTAATTAAATCGGATACTCCGACTATAGTTTCGATCACATCCGGTGACCTTTTGCAGTGCTAAGCAGGACGCAGCTGCACGCGCGTCGGGCTCTGTTTTCACTCTTTGAAAAAGGTCACCGGATGTGATCGAAACTATAGTCGGAGTATCCGATTTAATTAAACGTGAGTATTCCCGTATAAATAAAACAAAAATGTGTCAAAACCACGTCAGTTTTCATAATAAAATTATTTGTATGCTTGGATATTTGTTAATTAATAACGCAAATACGACTGAACAGTTTTGGACCTACCAAATAATAGAGGTAACTTATACATTTCAATAATACAAGCTACTTTTTATCACAGGATACGCAAGTGAAAACGCGGTAAAAAAGCAGTCAATGCACTATTCATTTGAAACAAATAAATAAACAACACATTTTTGATAAACATATCAAATTATGTGGTGGTACGATAACCTGTGCGCGAGTATGACTAGCACTTTGGCTTGTTTTTTACACTTATGATATCTGTTAATGATTAAAAGAAACCTTCGAGGTATTTTATTTAATTGCAACAAAGATCCCGCACAAAAACTTCTCTACATGTTCTTCAGCCTCTCCGAGTATTCTCGTAACAATCTGTTCGAAGGCAATGAAGGGCTGTGGACGAGCGTACAAATGATACATAATGCAGCTTGCAATATTGTGAAACATGATTTACGATCTCCACTGCTCGATTAACGACGTCTACTCAACATAAAGTATTTCACCATCAGGATTCCATGCCTGAATGTTCTCCGAGACCATATTACTAAGCCACCATCTGTCCGTCTATCATACATTTACCCTCCTATGCATAAAACACCAAAAAGTATTTCGAACCTATTTTTGTTAAAAAGTGTTTGTCTTCTTTTTTTCAAACTCATATCGTAATTTGAAAGAAATTTGACAAAATACTTTCTAACTAAAATAGGTTTAAAATACGTTTTAGCGTTTTAGGCATATGACGGTTAACCTATACTTAACCATTAGCTAAAAAGTTCTGAATATTAGTCACTATGGCAAACATGAAAGAAATACGACTTTTTCTAGATCGTTTGTTTTTGCTCAATCATGCAAATAACTAAGGACTTCGAACTGAACGTAAGAAATTGCAATTTTATTTTAATAACGCAATATAAAAGTTTATAAATATTAACGGTAATCCAAGTCAAAGTCAATAGGAGGTCATTGTGAACAAGTTTTAAAATTGGGTCGATCCTGAATTTAACAAAAAAAATAGTTTTTCGTACCTACTTAGTTAGGAACTGTTAGTTACGAATGTGAGTGAAGGGAAAATATCAACTGTTCCAAAGAACTATGTCATTCGTTCGCACTCAAAAAAATGGATAGAAAAGAAAATTTTATTCGTGAAAACAGGGTAGGGCCCATAGTAAAAGATGCTCACCATGATAAAATACTAACTTCTTTTCGGCTTAACCTTTCCTTGTAACCCTGTATTATTTATGACAAGAAACCTTTTTTATCTTCGTACGGATTTTTACGGGTTACGTTTTCTTTATTTAGCAATTAATTGCTGAAAGAAAGGAAAGGACAGAGACTTATAAATGTCTACTGTAGACCTAGCCATTATAATAAAAGATTGCTCTAGGTGCATTATCCAGGAAGAAAATAGGGGAATACAGAAAAATATATATGGAGAATCAGCGATTCCCTCATGCTAGTATTTAATCCAATTGTTAACGACATGCAGCCGGACTCTTCCATGAGGGCATCAACCTGCAGAGAAGGCCGGGTGATGTCTCATTTCTTATACATTGATTTTATTTTTCTGACTAGATTTTCAACATACTTCAAAAAAGGAGGTTCTCAAATCAACTGTATGTTTTTTTTTAAATGTTTATTACATGATTACTCCGCCAGAGATGAACTGATTTTGATGTTTTTTTTTTGTTTGGTAGGTAATTCTTCAGAGGTGGTCCCATATACATTTTATCGAAATCGGTTCAGTAGATTGGTTTTTAAATCAAAATATCTAGAAAATATGAAAATGTCATCCAGGTATTCGAAGTTGAAGTCGGTTGTATTTTTTTTAAACGTATTAAAGTGTTCTATTATTTTCTGTAAAGTTGCTTATCTATTCGTCGTGTTCACTGTACATCTGCAACACCAATAAAGATGAACAGAGAATATCGAAGTGCAGTTGCCCATCGTCTATTTTTGAGACCTAGCGCGTAGCACCCTTCAATTAGCGCCAATTGGTTGCGCATCGCGGTCGAAACGGGTTTCACACGTTCAGTGAATCAACATCAATTTATCAAACAATAACACCATTGTCTCTACACAGCGTTTAATATTCAGTTCAAATTGAAGCGTTCACACTTCGACACCTGCGAAGGAAAAGAGAGAACCATTTTTTTTTCTTATTTATTGGCATCGCACGTTGTGCATTTGGCAGAATCAAGTCAAGTTTATGAATTTTCAAGTTTTTATGTTAAAATCAAGTCAAATATGTCTTGAAAACACATTCAGTCACGCAAAATCAGTCATAGTCAAGTCCAAGTTATGCCTTAGTAAAGTTGTAGCGACTTTACTATGAGCTTCTACGGAGTTTTGAAAACAACACGAAAAGACATGATTCAACACATTACATCACTTGCCCACACTCGTGCATGTAATTCAACACTCAATGAATAAAACACCACCATTTTAAATCATTAATTCGCGAAAAAACACAAGTTTAAGAAAATAATAGAATGCAACGACATGATTTTTCCGTGTTCCAGCCAAAACTCCACGCACCTTTTAGCAATGTTGATTATATTTATTAAAAAAAATTAACAGTGTAATAATGTAAATTGGGTGGTTTTTAATAAGAAAACTACTTAAATAGTAGAGTCCACATAATATTTTCAGATGCTTATACAGCGCTTAGGTTACCAGTAGATGTATTCCACTTTGTTCACCTGGGTGAAATCACCCTGGTGAATAAAGTAGATATTAAAGCCTCTTCATTTCACCTCGGACTCATTGCACCTAGGTGATATCATCTGGGTGATTTGTTTCGACATTATTGGTGTCCTTTGTTCACCTTGCAATTAAAGCACCCAGGTGAACAGGGGCGACTTTTTATTATTCTTGTGGACTTTAATCACCCACATAAAACATGTATGGTAGGTTTACAATACTTAGTTGAAAATAATTGTGGCAAATTAACTATATAAAAATTGGACTGTGACGAGTTTACACATATTTTTTATGTGTGGCGAATTAACTTTGGGGCGAGTTTACAATAAGCCAAATTTAATACCTACTTGAGAGTGAAATTGTAATAATAATAATCATCAAAAAAGTAACTACTACGAGTACTTAAAAGATATATTAATAAACACAATTATTATTTGTAATCTGTTTCATGTACCTAAGTACTATTATCTACGGAAAATTGGGTTCAATGTGCAGCCGTTGAAGTAATGTTATTGATAACCTAAATTCATGCCCAATGACCCAACAAGCTGATCACATTGTTACGCTAAAATGAACGACAGATAATCGGGCAGCGTCTCCTAGCATAACAGCTAACCCGGTAACTATAAATTTTATACAATAATAGAAAATAAATTTTAGTGATTACGTCACATTCTATACTCTATTCATAATATCTGGCTCTACGCTATACCAATTAAAAAATTGGAATGAAATCAATTTTTATCATAATGCCATGAAACGCATGTCTCCAATCATGTTTTATGCAAATAAAATATCTTATTATCTTATCTTCCCTACCAGTACAGACCAATAGTGATATGTGAAACAGGCGAAATGGCTTTGGATGAAGTTTGGTTGGTGAGAGGGTGTCATAAGAAAATTGTGATTTGACAAAGAAAGACAAAACAAATAACAAAAAAATAAAACAAAAAGTTAGGGTTCCTGGATACGTATCAGTCACGAAACATCAGACCTCTGGAGTACAGGGGGCCTCTTGTTGAAAATGAAATTGATGATTTATAATTTACCTGTCTATCTTGTGCTAAAGATATATGGGAGAAAAAAGAACAAAAGATTATTTGAGGTTACAATGCGTTTACTATTTTGATAAGTCCTAATACAATATTAATATTAAAACGCTGATGGCGATAGTCCAATGGATGACGGCAACGAGAAAAATTGGGAAAATAAAATAAATGAAAGGAGGTTATCTGATGGATCCTTTGCTGATGGTGTCTTCTGCAGGATCATCCGACTCTCGAACGCTTCATGGAGCTCCTCCAGTGAAATGACATTGCCTTGTCTTCAAAGCTTCAAATGAGAATTTCGCTCGAGTTCCTTAGTTTGGTGACCGCATGGCGCGTCACAAAATAATTCTTGAAAGTTGGAGTTTTACGTCATCTCAGACGGAAATATGGACCTGGTGTCCCCTGCGGGATCGGCGTTGGCTCCCTCAGGTCATTCTCTTCTCAAAAAGATGTAAAAAAATCCAAAAGGTGATTCACCCCGTAACACGCGCAACGGCGGCTCCGACGTGAATGTCTATTTTTCAAAATGGTCTCCTCGATCTAGCTTCTCTTTCTCGCTTATGGAAGAATTCTTCGAGTGCGAGCGAGTCAGCGTATATGACGTCATGTCGTAATACGGCTTCCAACAGATAACCAAATATTTTGTATAAAGCTATCCGATAGATTCTAAATTTGAAACTAATTTTATTACTAGTTTACAATTCCAAAATAAATGCTTAAAAAATCCTAATTTGTTATTTAAATACAATTTTGATAATTAATTTCACACCAACATTTTATGTTGGTTCCTGATATATTTTATGGAGCAAAGCACAAGCCATCCTGTGCGCCAATTTGCAAAATGGGAGCTAATAAAATAAAGTAATAATATAATTTAAAGATTATATGACAATATCCCCCTTTTGAAACAAAAGACAGTTTACTGTCTGAACAGACGGGGTAGGCATGAAAAGAAACTTTTTGTTATAGGTTGGAATCCTGAAATATAGTGAGGTTGATACTTCAGCAAGCTTCTTACATTCCATCTAGCAAAATAAACTGTTATTCCACTTTCATAAAATAAATCACTCACATTCTTTCATACATAGGTACCTATAAGGAATTCAAATAATATTCACACTGCCTAGTTCTTACAAAATCACCACTCACACCTTTAAACTTACATCGAACTTCATAAATCTCCTTGCATCTCATAGTTAAATTGAGCTATTCTGACATACTTGCTTCACTTTTCATAATCCTCATGACTCCATACATAACATGATGGTATAGGATATACCTATAGAAATAACACATTGTGTAATAAAACAAAAGTAGTATATAGCAAGTAGCTTAAAAGGTAACTGTTAATATAAATATCCATTCACTCTTATGTAGGTGCGGACAAAACTTATCTGAAAAACAATGATATCTAAATGGTTTTAAACGGTAAGTAAATATGTGTTAGTATGTTTGTAATTCTTATAATAATCTATACCCTACAGTTTGGGTTTTCTAGTAATGACCTAATTCTATGAGAATAAAGTCTCACTATTGTCTAATAGTATGAAGTGAAAACTTCTAATGTTTAAAGTAAATATCTATCGTTGTAAACATTAGATAAACTAAGTATAAGCTTTAATTAAGTACAGGTAAATCTTAATTATTTAAACCTAAATTAAATCTACGCAGTGAATCCGTGCACTAGATGCTGCTAACTATAATTAAAGACTAATTGTTAATCTTAGAAGGTTCACAGACAACCTTTGGTATCTACAAGACAAAAAGGTAAGTTTGGTATGTATGTATGTATGTAGATCTACTAAATATTGCTAGCATGTCCGAGTGTTTTAACTCAGCCATAAGAAAACATTTTAAGTCATACTAGGTATAAACTTGTCGTTAGTCAAATCCGGTATGTATGTTAGCATGTAACAAAAAGACTAGAACTAAATCGTTCCCAAATAATTAGCTAATAAGCTATAGTTAATGGTAGGTTGCCTTTAAATAGGATCCTCCAGAAAATTGCCCAATATGTAGGCTAAGAACTAATAAGCACACGAAAATATGCATTATTGAACGTTTGGTTTATTGTTGGTTATGTAAAAATAATTACTCATACTTAACCTTAAAAATATTGCATCACAGACTTGGTTTTAACAAAAATTACCAAGTCTTAAAACACAAAAAAAATGGTATTAACCTTAAAAAATTGCTTCACAGACTTGGTTTTAACAAAAATTACCAAGTCTCAAAACACAAAAAAAATGGTATTAAATATACTGCTTTTGCTTTATATAGCAATGGATACTTGTCCAAAACAAAACAATAGCTTTGAATACTGTTATTAAGTTAATTCAAAGTAAGTATTTAAGTCTTTCCCTGAATGTAGGTCAACACTTTGTTAATACTTGAAACTTGTCTTTGAGACAGAAAAAGAATCGTCTTTTCTATACAAATTGGAAATCAAAATAAGTAAATTCTTGTATAAATAACGCTTAAGTAGTTCAATGTCTGAATAGAAGTCATACTTAGTCTGAGTATAGACCATATAGTATGTCATTTTACCTACATGAACTTGTTGGTTTACAAGGAAAATTGCAATGTTTAAATTCTAAACTTGTTTGTAAAGAAATAATTATTGATTTTATGATTTTATCAGTATTTGTTATGGATTTACAGTATCCTAAAGTATCCGTAGAAATAATAATGTGGGTAAAAACGCAAACTTAAAACTTATGTGTTTCTTTTTTACTTTTGAGAATTTTGGTTGTGAACATACGGTTTTCATTTTAATTTGAATAATACTGAACCGATAGCCAAAATTGTGTATCTATAGGTAGCTAGATATGCGTAGGTACGATAAATCAAAAATAATTGTCTGTAACTACAATTTTGAAAAAGTTATAAGCGCCGCCATATGTGTGTTTACATACTGCATTGCTTTGAATAAATAAATATTGTTTTTGTTTATATTTCAAAAACTATTGATCTGAATTTTGCAATAAAAGTATACATTGACTTCTGTTAGCGTCTACTATGGGTAGTAAACAAAATATTTTATTAAAAATTTTGAGGGGAGAGTGGGTAATTTCGGTATATAGGGATATTTTTTCTTGAATATAATTTATTTTTATTGGTTTATAATCCGCTTTATAAATGAAAATGTTAGAAATCTTTTGGAAGTAATGGTGTGTTCACACTTGAGTTTTTTTTTTTTTTGATAAAAATAAAAAAAATCTCAAAACAACATAATTTTTCTATAACCAATGATTATGCCTTAATATGATTCTGCTTATATTTGGAGTGCCTGACATTTGCTAGGTACGCAAATACATATTGTTTTTATGCAGTTGTGATTTATAACTCGTCACATTTTTTCTAACTTTTAGAAAAATGAGAGAATATGAAATTAAAAAAACATAATAATTAGCTACTTATGAACTTTGTTTAAGAATATCTTTAATATGGTATTTACCGGTGTTACCACCCTCTATTTCTTTTAAAATATACGCCAAATCTGATAGTTTTTTTGTAACCGTGCATTTTATGAAACGTGGTGCTAATTTACTTGAAAAGAAATTGGCAGCATTGGATTGAACGAAGTTTCTTCTCCATACGGTGTCTCCGATCTGATAGACTACTTGCTTACGCCTACGATTGTACCTTTCAGCGTTGCGTCTAAAAGCTTCTACCATAGCGTTTTCGACATCTACGTATACATCTGACAATTCTTTCAAAGCAGTGGCAGCTGGTTCCCTATCAGCTACCTGGAGATTTTGCAAGTCTTTGGGAGTTTTTGAGTAAAGAGTGTGTAAATTACCATCTACTATAATTTCTCTCCCTGTTGCTAAAAAATAGGGCGTGTAGCCAGTAGTTATATTAACTGAGCTATTTAAAGCTAACTGAATTCGTGATAAGTGCTTTGACCATGTTCGGTGGTCATTTTGTACTAAAATCGACAAACATGTTTCTACGGTTTGATTATACCTCTCCACAACGTTACTTTGTGGGGTATAATAGCAATTATAAAAAACTTTGGCAATATTATACCTATTTGTAAATTTCTTGAAATCTTTGCTTCTAAATACAGTGGCATTGTCACATATCAAAACAAATGGGGTTCCATGCTTGAAAATGATTTCGCTCTCAATAAAATTTGTAATTGTTTTGGTTGTTGCAGTTCTCAGCGGGTGCAACCAGCAAAATTTTGTAAAAATATCGACAATGGAAAGGATATACCCGTGGCCTGAGTATGCCTTAGGAAATGGCCCTATTAAATCTATTGACAGCGTATGATTCGGGTACGAGACTTGTTTCTGCTTGCTCATAAAGCCTAGGGGAGCAGATGTGCTGTGCTTATACGCCTTACAAACTTCGCATTCGTCTATATATTTGACGACATCCCTATTCATGTTTTTCCAATAATACAACTGCCTAAGCTTGTAATAAGTTTTATTGACTCCTGGATGGATTGAATCGAGGCTACTGTGGCACTCCTTCATACAAGTTTCGATTAATTCCCGTGGTATAACTATTTTCCATTCGTTCTTGTCGAGAGTTGACTTGGGCTTGTTATACCTATATAGAATATTGTTATCTATAAAGAAATTTTTGTAATTGTGTGGTTCGTTTTTACAACCATCATAAACTTTAGAATACCAAGTGTCGGATGTATTGCCCGGCCCCTGAGAATAGGTTATAAGATCAATCGAAATTCGTGATAAAAAATCAGGTACGACATGAAGTTTACCTTGTCTATGACGTATATCAAAATTATACTGTGAGAGCTGCATGGACCAACGTGCTAAACGACCAGAAGGGTTGTTCAGTGACTTTAGCCATTTTAGACTCATGTGGTCCGTGATTACGGTAAAATGAAATCCGTCTAAATAACTTCTGAAATGAATAATAGAATCAACTACTGCCAATAATTCCCTCTCAGTCGTACCGTAGTTACGCTCTGGTCGCGAAAGTAGTCGAGAATGGTACGCGACTGGGTGTTCAACACCATCTATTTCTTGTGTAAGAACACTTCCTAAGCCTACGGATGACGCATCGCAATGCAAAATGAAAGGTTGGGCAAAGTCTGGACAAGCTAACACTGGAGCAGACAGGAGAGCTTGTTTTAGTTTTTCAAACGATTCTTTTGCCTGTTCTGTCCATTCAACCTTGTCTCTACCTTTCCTTTTGCCTATCATTGCGGTCATTGGGGCTATTATTGACGAAAAATTCTGGACAAAACGCCTGTAATATGAACATAGGCCTATAAAACCTCGCAACTGTTTAGCGGTGCTGGGTAATGGAAAATTCTTTATACAAGTAAGTTTGTCCGGGTCTGTTTTAAGACCTTCGGAATTTATTATGTATCCTAAATACTTCAGTTCAGGCATACAAAAGTTGCATTTATCTAAATTAACCGTGAGTCCAGCATCTTTTAACGCGACGAGGACTCTTTTTAATATTTCAACCTGCGACTGAAACGTATCTGTCGCGATGAGCAAATCGTCAAGGAACGCGAATACTTTCTCCCCAAATTGATGGGAGAGAAGTTTATCCACTAGTCTTTGTAATTCTGCCCCTGCATTGGACAGTCCAAATGGCATACGCCTAAATTCAAATAATCCTCTATTGGGTACTATAAATGCTGTCTTTTGACATGAATTGCTGTTATCTTGCATATTTATGCAATTTGGGTTTAAATTTGGGGATAGATTCGGGGAATAGCCGTCTGTATTATCTAATTTCACCTGCCAAAAACTACTGGAAAGGTCGATTGAAGTCAAGTACTTCGAGCCTTTAAGGTTATCTAATATGGAAGAAATATATGGAACTGGATAACTATCCTTCACAGTTACATCATTAAGTTTTCTAGCATCTAAACAGAACCTTAATGATCCATCTTTCTTGGTGGCCATAACGACTGGGTTTGCCCACGGTGAACGTGATGGAGCGATGACACCTAAATCCAGCATTCGATCAACTTCTTCATTAAGTGCTTTCAACTTGACAGGAGAGAGCGGGTAGTAACGTTGTTTTATCGGCGGGCCTGTAGTAACGATCGTATGTGTGACGAGGTCGGTTTTACCTAGCCCAGCTACATCCGAAGAAATATCCTTGAATTGTTCAACTATTTGTGATAACTGCCCTTCCTGTTTACTTGTCAGTTGGTTGCGTGGTACTATTGCTCTTACTTCATTGAGTTCAAGTGAATTCGTACAAAAACCTGTGTTATTGTTGTTACTTAAACAAAATTTATTAATCTTGAATATATCTAGCAAATGAAAAGCATAAATAAAATCCATACCTAGTACAATATTATTATATATGTTAGGCATGACCAAAAAATCAAAAGATTTTGAAATATCTTTGTATTGAACCTGTAATGACATAGTTCCTTTAATAAATATGGGAGAACCATCAGCCGTGCGGGCGTTAATAAACGTCTTTTGCATTCTAGCTGAGCTCAAAAATTCTTTGTAAAAATCTTTACCGAGAACAGAAAAATTTGCCCCGGTATCCAATAAACCTATGACCTCCTTACCGAAAATTTTAAATTTTAGAAATAGTCGGTTGTCATCTTCTAGTACTAGAATTTCAGGAGAGATCAAGTCACATTTACCACCCTTAGATACTTTGAGTTGGTCTCCCCTACTAACTAGTTTTTTTAAATTACAATTTTTTAAATTTCCCCTAGTGTCGGACTTTGCCCAGTTGCCTTTTTGTTTGGTAGCTGGAGTTTTGTCTGAACAATTTGGACAAAAAGCAGTTGTAGTTCCAATAGCTTTGCAATTAAAGCATATTGGACCTGGAATAGTACGACATACCTTATAGTTATGCCCTATTTTATTACACTTTAAACATGTCTCACCTTGTTTTTGTGGGGTGGACTGTATTCCACGAAACTCCTTCCTAAATTGAGGAATAGCTGTGGGTAAAGTAGTAGTCGCAAAATATTGCTTCTGCGGTTGTGTAATGGGTTTGTTATTTGTTGTTAACAAGCCTGAATAAGCTTCATAGTTTTTACTAATTGCTTTTAATTGTTCTAATGAATTTACTGGGTTGTTTGCTAACAATTGTGCATAAACTGGCAATAGATTATGTTTAACAATTTCTAACAATGAGTGTTCTGGTATAGGTATGCTCAGTTTTGAATTTAAGTCCTGTATATCGATGACAAAGCTAAAAACGGTTTGATATTGCTTCTGCTTTGTATCTCGCAGCTGCTTTTCTGTTAGGTATTCATAATCGATTGCTACAAAGTTGTGTTTGAATGTATCGCACAAAGATTCCCATGTGGGTAACGCATGGCGAACTGATCTGTAAAATTTCAGAGCAGTGCCTTCTAACAGCTCTGAAAAACCTCTCAACAGTACACTTTCACACACATCTCTTGCTAACTTAATTTCGTTCACTCGATTCAAAAATTCAACAACACACGTATCACCACTATACTTCAGTCCCCAGGACTTCAAATTGGAGTTGTAACTGTTATTAATTGCATATGTTACCTGGGTGACTGGTACATGACTGTTTTGTGTCGAGTGCCTTTGTTTCATAAATGGAATATACTTGTCACCGTCTGTGGCTGGATCTATAACACTAGTGCTAGGATTTGTGTGGATATTTTTGCATAATGGCGACTGGATTGTTCCTTGAGCCATCCTCACATCGGTATTGACATAATTCATTTCTTCTGAATCTGAAACAGGTATATCTATTAAGCTCTGTGAATTTTGGAGTTCTGGTTGAGGTGAATCTGACGTTTGCTCCGCTGTTAACTTACGGTCAACAGACGGTGTACTATACATCTTTACAAGAAAAATTGTTACACAAATTCAATAACACAATTGTGAAAATACCTACTTCTACAGTAGATTAAATTGTAATCTTTTGTTTATAAATTCCAACATACACCTTTGCACAAGATAAAATTGGTTTGTTTTTAAGTTAAATTCTAAGTAAATAATTGTTCGGGCGCCATTTGTCATAAGAAAATTAAATTTTTGGAGAAGAGAAATAAATTTTTTTGCAAAGTTACAATATGTTGGAATAATATTTAAATAAGCTGATTGCTATTGTTTCGATGGAAGATAATGACGAGAAAACTTGGTAAAATAAAATGAAATGAAAGGAGGTTATCTGATGGATCCTTTGCTGATGGTGTCTTCTGCAGGATCATCCGACTCTCGAACGCTTCATGGAGCTCCTCCAGTGAAATGACATTGCCTTGTCTTCAAAGCTTCAAATGAGAATTTCGCTCGAGTTCCTTAGTTTGGTGACCGCATGGCGCGTCACAAAATAATTCTTGAAAGTTGGAGTTTTACGTCATCTCAGACGGAAATATGGACCTGGTGTCCCCTGCGGGATCGGCGTTGGCTCCCTCAGGTCATTCTCTTCTCAAAAAGATGTAAAAAAATCCAAAAGGTGATTCACCCCGTAACACGCGCAACGGCGGCTCCGACGTGAATGTCTATTTTTCAAAATGGTCTCCTCGATCTAGCTTCTCTTTCTCGCTTATGGAAGAATTCTTCGAGTGCGAGCGAGTCAGCGTATATGACGTCATGTCGTAATACGGCTTCCAACAGATAACCAAATATTTTGTATAAAGCTATCCGATAGATTCTAAATTTGAAACTAATTTTATTACTAGTTTACAATTCCAAAATAAATGCTTAAAAAATCCTAATTTGTTATTTAAATACAATTTTGATAATTAATTTCACACCAACATTTTATGTTGGTTCCTGATATATTTTATGGAGCAAAGCACAAGCCATCCTGTGCGCCAATTTGCAAAATGGGAGCTAATAAAATAAAGTAATAATATAATTTAAAGATTATATGACAAGGGGTACACCGGCGGATGAGATTGTTGATTGCGTACCTGAAGGTGTCGCCACTATCACATGGTCCAAGGTAAAAAACTTCTTACGTGTACATAAAGTGTCTGTCAATCTTTTCAATGATTTGAAATCTGAGAACTGTACTCAGACATACACATAAATGTGGTATGACAATGGACAAAATTATCACTTTAGTTCAAATCTTCAAAAAAACAGTAAGTAATGGAAATACTAGTACAAAAAAAAGTTCACAGATCGACCGATCCCATAGTCTCTGCGAAGACAAAGTCCTCGGAAAATCAGTATTTGGACAAGCCTCCCTCCAAACATTCTTGGCCTCATTCAAATGAGCTACTACTACATCGGAATGGTGTAGTATTCTTTTAACTTCATGATCATTCATATCCATCTCTTTTGTATAAAATTTGTAAACTTTTTTTTCTCGATAGTAAAACTTTTTGGCATATCGTTCGCCTCCGCAAGTCGAAATTTTGTTTTTTAAATGGAACGCATAAAACCGTGACGGCAAGCAAAAGGAGCAAAAGCTTCAGACTAGAAAATGTCTCGAATGGATAAACTTGAAAAATAAAAGGTGGTGAAAAAGTGGCTGATCAACCGAATGCTGTAGTTTACCTACCCTGAAGGAAGGACGCGGACAGACGATAAATGAGTAATAAACGGAGCTATTAAGCCGTCGAGCGGAATAAAACCGTGAGTTGACCTGGTCATAATTCCCGGAGTCGGCCGTCGTCCTGGGACCTTTCCTCCGCCCAGCATCGTCTTTGCTTTTCACCCAGCTACACCCAGCTGCACGTCGCATAGCGATACTACGCTTCCCGTACCACTTCTCCGAGTACCTGCCGCCCACTGCGAGAGAAGACTTGCGGAGCCACCCAAATTCGATAGGACGTTAGGTCAACCTTCATTTTTTTAAAATTACTGAATCTGTTTTTTTTACCTAGCGAAATAAAAAATATTACTACTTGATATTTTGGTTGTTTTCCTTCTCCGCCTTCAAGTAGGTTTAGGCAGGCCCTAACTTCTCAAATACCTAGTAATTGTCGCGTGACGTCTGTTTTAATCCAGTAAAACAGGTGTACAACGTTACAATGGCCGAAAGAGGAACAAAGATTTTTTCAATATATTATGTGTACTATGAACTGAGGACAAGAAAACTGGTAGAGCTACACTTGAAATTTTGCGGATCCCTAAGCCTCCTAATCTTCCTGGTAGTGAGGCTTGTGACCATGTCCTGTCATTCATGTCAACATTCAAAACCGATATTAGAGTTTCCTTTACGACTTTGTCTAAGCTCTATAGGAGCTCACTGTGTTTCCACAGTGGACTACATCGTGTAAATAAATTTTGACATAAACAAAATATATATATATATATATATTTGATAATGGTTAACGCCATGTGGGCGTTAATATTGAGTAACCTCCTGGAGGCACTCATAAAATTTTGTTTTTTTTCTTCTACGAAAGGTGAAAAAGTCTCATCTAAAATCGGTGAACCCAGTAGGCAAAGAGAACATATATCCACAGATTTGATGTTTGGAGCCAAATCATTAAATTTTGCAATAACCAAATCTTTGTTCGGACATGAATCGCAAACATAGAGTTCGCATTTTGAATAATTTTGTTCTAAGCCAATAAGACGAAATTCGTCTATGAGAATTTGCAATACATTTAGGACAGTGCTCACATCATCTCCTAAGGTTCCGTCATCCAAATACCAAACATTAAGTTTGGATTGGAGACGTTGAATAATTGGATGAATGGCCAGGCTGAAAATGGCGGGACCGAATGGATCACCCTGTTGGCAACCTACCGAAAATAACAAAACATTGTTTTGGTATGTTAATTTTGTGGGATTGCCGTAGCATTATTGCCAAATAAAGTTGAAAACGTCTGAAATTTTGTCTTTGATTTGTGTCAACAGGGCGCCTCTATCGACCAAATAAAAAGCATTTTTTACATCCACCTTTAGTAGCACCTCTGCACAATTTTGATCCAAAAAAGTTCGGAGAGAATGAACAACAGCCTCACACCCACCTCGCGAACCAAAACCAAGCTGTATTGGTTGGAAAAGGCTGCTCATAAGAGCGAGTACACATTAGACGCTCGGCGTTGCGTTAGGCGCGCGTTGGTAGCGTACATACAGCGCGCTTAGCACGGCGTTTTACAAGCGTTAGTAGAACGTCCACACTCGGCTCAGTTCGGAAATAGAAGTGATTGCTTGTGTGTGGCTTCTATACCGTCGCTACAGAAGACGACGGCAGAGACAAAGATAATTTTGGGTGCACCCAATACTACGAGATAGACTGACGCATTCAACAATCTCCTCCCAATTCCTTTTTTTTAATATTTTGTTTTTATAATCAGGACTTTCCATGTCCTATATAGCTTTTGGATTTCGTCGATAAATAAGTCTGTGTCAAAGTGCTCGGTCTCCATTTTGGTGAATACGCGTCTACTCTACACGAGGGCGCGCGTTCAAATGTACAACAAAATGGCGGCTCATGTATCTCGAAGCGCGTGGCTGACGCCCTCCCAACGCGCGTTTGAACGAAAATCTCAAAGCGCGCGTTCGACGCGCGCTTGATCTGAAACGCTCGCTTGCATGTGTACACCTAGTTAAGAACTACTGGTTCTCAAAACGCGCGTTACCAAAGCGCGCGCTTCAAAACGCCTAATGTGTACTCGCTCTAAAAGCAACCTTTTCCCTACAGTCTGCCTTGGCCGCGAGGCGACAGTATGTGGTGCCAACCGCAATAGGCTTAATGCCACCATCTTTTTTGATAAGTGCGCTTAAATTTGCGCCGTACAAAATTTCGATAACGTCCCTATTGACTCGTCCCAACAACATAAGAGTTACCAAAGCTGTAAGGTCTTTTAAGAGGGTCTCGCCCACCTCACCAGAGCTAAAAGGTAGAAGATCTTTTAGATGTTGAGGTGTTAGGCCATCAAGGCCGCCAGCTGAGCCACTCTGAAAAGACGCCACAGCCGTTGCAATCTCCTGAGCCTGGACTTCAATGGCAACGTCATCGGGTTGTAGTGGCTCAGGGAAGTGGAGGTTTGGCGCTGCAGGTGGATGTTTGTCACGAAGTGGCTGAATCGTTTCTAATGTGTTAATGTTGTTTCTATGTTTTTTTGTTTACTAAAAAACCTAGTTCTATCAATGTAACAACTATTAGAACCAGTGTGAATAGACCACAAATACAGAGAAATAGAGTCCATAATCTAACGTTCCGCACCCCTTTATTACAAAGTAACCAAATTATACAAGACTGTGCTAAAACGGGCGCGCGAGGTGACGAGACACGTGAGTATCGACCGCGGCTCCTTTGAAACCGGAGCCCTGCCCTCGTGCCGCCGCCTGCGACCGTTCATGGTGTCATCTGAACCCTGGAATGGCACGCGCGGACAGACTCCACCCGCCCTACGCCGAGCGTGGCCCGGATCACTATATAATAAGGATATGCTCTAAGGATGGATTCGCTGTTAAACAAACATTGAAGATGTGATTATTCCACCTTTAGCTACCTTAGTTTGCCAGTTAACTACATACATAGAACTTTTGAATAAAAAATACTCGGTATACTAAAATGAAAATTATATATTCAAGGGCACCGGAAAAGTAGAAACGTAATTTATGATGATCGAGTCGATAGAAAATATAATCGAAGATGAGACTGAAATAAAAAAATTTCTTTGCCTGCTAACAGATTTCAAAGGCAAAACATGTAAATGTCATAGCAATAGGTAAGTATTTTTATTTTTTAGGGATTATTACAGCAGAATTAGATTTATTTTTGTAGAACTAGCAGTGCCACAAATAGCCTTTTATGCGCCCGGTGCGCGGCTTCTATAATAGATGTCTATTATATATTATATAAAAGATGTCTGGTTTTTTTATTGTTCTTTTAAAATGTGGCCTATAAATATAGCAGATTAATGAAAAAAAAAACTGATCAAAAATAAGCAACTTATAAGCATTTTAATATCATGCTAGACAGAGAGGCAAAACAGCTAATCGTGACGTCACTTCTCAGTACGCCATATAAATTCTATAACTAACTATTACTAAGGCGTGACGTAATTTTTTGTTTTGTGGGAAAAGGACAGAGTTGTCTCTAACAAAAACTTTAAACGCTTATATATCAAAACATTAATAACCGATTTAAATTATTTTTTCATTAAACATATTATATTTACTTAAATTCTTCATCAAAGCTATTGGTTTCAACGATATAAACATCAGTTATCTAACCTTTTCTATAATTTGATAAAAGTGTTATAAGAGGTCAATGTTCTATTTTATGGATGAGAATAGTCCATCCAGTAGCGAAAAGTGGATAACCCTTTCTTCCCAACAGAAGGGAGATGTGGAACAAAAGAATAAATTGCGTTTTAGCGTTATGTACCCATTATTTTGTTATCTCTGCGGCTATTTTGGGGTATTGTTGATAACTTGCGAACTGTTTATCTAATCTTCATACAATTTAGTAAGCAAGTATTTCGTGAACATACAATTTTAATTTCAAATATGAGCTAAATCTGCCAATGGATTAAAAAGATATCGCCAAGTCACAGTTCGGGGCGAACACCAAGTACTCAACAAGGCTATCTAAACTGAAATATGCATTATGTGAATGTGAAAATGTGTGTATATACAAAAAATATAATTTAGCTCCTTTACTACCCAGTACTCATATTTGTTCTGTGCCTTTACGTTTTGACTTACATACATTGAATAAATAAAATAAAATAATGGCCAATGACTTGCCAATTGAAATCATAATAATTAAATATTTCTTTATTTGCAACTATCATAATATTTATTAGTAATATTTATTATATTAGAAGATAACCTCGTCCACATCCACAGATTTTGTCATGAAATCTTTTTGGGAGCTATTAAACCACTCCATGGGGAACGTCATGTTCGCTAGTTTTAATCCAGATCTACGGTATATGATGCAAGGGCCTTCTCTTCTAGACTTCTGTTTCAAACACTTCATGATACACCCGTTAACGTATGTGACGTTGTCCCAAGCACACACGGGATAGTATACCCTAGGGCAGTCGCAATGTGTAAAATTTTCCATTGGTGTAAATCTTGTGCCAACTTTCCACTGCCATGGATGGACGAGTCCGTGACGTTTTATTAAAGAGTCAAAGTTATTCCTATTTTCTATAAAAATCACTTGAGTAAGAAGAACTGAAAAATAATAGATTTTTAGGGTTCCGCAAAGAAAAAAATATTAACGAGATCCTAAGATTAAGAAAAATATGAATCATAAAATACCAGTACCTACTAACTATATAAATATGAATTCTAAAATCTAAATATATTATGTAGCAGCTACACCCCGCGATTTCACCTTCACCTAAACCTGATTAGCCGTTACAGCGTAATGTTAAAAACATACACTTTACACGTACACACAAACTTATGCATTTATAATATTAGTTTGATTTATTTAAAGTCTTGATCGAATTAACGCTATTGATAAGACTCTAAACGCGTTTTGTAAATTTTCGCTTAATTGAAAAATAACTTAAATCTAATACCTATATGAATCTAATACTATAAAAATCACTGTCCTGACTGGCTGACAGACAACGCACAACCTAAAGCGCTGGTCGTACAGACTTGAAATGTGTATTAATCATTTCTCTCACTGATCGTGAATTCATGGTGATGTCGGTATATATGCCTACTGATAATTCCAAACACATTGATACGTTTGTAGAGTGTCTCGGTGAAATAAGTGCTATAATAGAAACTTGTGGTATAGAGTCAGTCTACATATTAGGCGATTTTAATGCACATCCCGGTTCATAGTTTGGCGCGGAGCTTTTGAACTTTTGTGTCGACCAGAGATGGACATGTGTAGATATAGAATATTTAGGCTTGCATTCAAACTCGTATACTTTTCTAAGTGTCGCTCATGGGACCACATCATGGTTAGACCACATAGTTACAACAGAAGTCGCTGGAAACACAGTTTTGGATGTTAAGATAAAATATGAAATGTCTTGGTCCGACCATTTCGCCGTTGAGTTGATATCCGATTTGAATATATTGGTGCCAAAAGTCAAAAGCCAAAAGCACTCAGAAATTCCGTGCCGGAGTATGCAGTTTGGGGTGAAAGAAATGAGTCGCAGATTGACCAATATTGGCGTATATGTTCAGCTAAGTTGCGTGACATAGACTTTCCTAGAGTTTTTGAAAAATGTAGTGACGTAATGTGTAACAATTTAGAACATAGACAGACGATAGACAGAATGTATAGTAGTATAGTAGTTACTTTAAGAGATGCTGAATCATTGTGTAATAATTATAATAATTTAAAAACTATAAAAAATTGTAAGTCTGTTAAGAAAAAAAGGATATGTTACAGGCTGGATTAAATATGTCAAAACAGTGCATGAGGAGGCTCGGCTTCGGTTTCGTGATTGGATTTTAAAATTGGAAAACCTACATCTGGATTCGTGTATGATAGGATGCGTGACGCACGTAAAGCTTTTAAATCCAAACTGAAATGGTGTAAGAATAATGAAACTCAGATAAAAATGGACATCTTGGCTGAACAACATTCAGCTAACAATTTCAGTAAGTTTTGGAAGGAAACCAATAAAATTAATCCGAAGCAGAGTGTTCCGGTGAGTGTAGAGGGTATTAGTGACCCCGTCCAGATAGCTAATATGTTTAGGGAACATTTTAAGGTACGTTCTACCTTGGGCCCTGTGGAGGCGGAGACTGAATCGGAAAAGGTGCATACGGGAAAGCCCAGTATCCGTATCACAGCGAAACAGATTGCGCGGGTGGTGAAAGACATGAAGCGAGGAAAATCCCCAGGGCATGATTCCCTAAGTATTAAACACCTACAACATGCAGGTTTTCATTTGCCAAGGGTGCTTGCCATGTTTTTCACCTTCTGTATCGCGCATTCATATCTACCCGAAGCTATGACTAAAACGTTAGTAGTGCCTATAGTCAAAAATAGAACTGGGGATGTATCAAGCCGAAGCAACTATAGGCCAATATCACTAGCTACCGTACTAGCAAAAGTGTTGGATGGTGTGATCGAGATTCAGTTAACAAAACATCTAAAACTACACGACGCTCAGTTCGGATTTAGATCTGGACTATCAACTGAAACGGCCATACTGAATCTCAAGCACACCGTCTAGTACTACACCAACAGAAACACACCTGTCTATGCCTGTTTTTTAGACTTATCGAAGGCTTTTGACCTAGTGTCATATGACAGGCTGTGGCAAAAGTTAGCTACTGATACGGACCTTCCCAGTGAGCTTATTTCGATCTTGGAGTACTGGTATGGAAATCAGAGCAATTACGTAAGATGGACTGGGTCGCTATCGGACGTGTACAGGTTGGAATGTGGGGTGCGGCAGGGCGGTTTAACATCGCCGACCCTCTTTAAATTGTATACTGACCGCTTGATTGGTGAGCTCAGCAATGCTGGTGTCGGCTGCTCGATTGACGGGGTATTTGTGAATAACATTAGCTACGCTGATGACATGGTGTTGCTGAGCCCATCAATCAGTGCCCTCAGGAAGCTCATTGTGATCTGCGAGCGTTATGCGGATCTTCATGGGCTTAGATACAATGCCATCAAAAGTGAACTCTTGGTTTTTAAGGCAGGTTCCAAAACTTATGACATTGTCCCGCCAGTCACAATAAATGGTAGTAGCCTTAAAAGAGTCACGCAGTTTAAGTATCTGGGCCACTGGGTCACCGAGACCCTCGCAGACGATGTCAATATGGATAGGGAGCGCAGGGCGATGTCAGTTAGGGCCAATATGCTGGCCCGTAGGTTTGCACGATGCACTGTACAAGTTAAAGCTACTCTTTTTAGAGCTTATTGTCAGTCGTTTTACACGTGCAGCTTATGGGTCAAGCATACAAAGAAGTCCTATAATGCCCTGCGCATCTAGTATAATAACGCTTACAGGATGCTGATGCGGCTGCCGCGACACTGCAGCGCATCGGGGATGTTTGCTGAAGCACATATTGATGGCTTTTCAGCGATTATGCGCAAGCGGGTCGCGTCCCTGATGCGTCGGGTGCGGGGCAGCCCCAACGGCTACTTGTAGCTGTTTGCTTGGAGGATGGATCTGGATTGCCCAATAATGCAGCATTGGACAAGGATGCACATTGAGCATTCCGGATCCAAGCCTAAATATAGAATAGGATAGGAATTTATTGATTTATTTTATGTTATTGTTGTGTATGTTGTACAATTGATATAAATGTTTAATAATGTAACTAATTAATTAATTTCAATTGACATAGTTTTAATCGTAATTTTTTTTTAAATAATTTTATGTAATAATGACTGTATGTTCTTTATGGATCTTTTTATAGGATCTGAAATAAATGATTTGAATTGAATTGAATTAATGCGTCTCCCATGCACCTCTGTACTAAGAAAGGATTTTTCGAAATTCGACCCTTAAGGGGCTAAAAATGGGTGAAAACTTATGTATGTCCTTTGACTTTGAAATTTAAATCTTGAAAATGTGTATTTGTATAGTTCTGTTGTTTTCAATACTTTTGAGACAGTGTCTTAAGGGGTTGAAATCGGGTATGACATTTTGTATGGAAAGTTCTTTGTTTTTGAAGTTGTAGTGATGGTAATTGGTACTTAGATAGTTAATTTAAAATAAAAGAATGCTGTTTTTAATATTTTTTGTTAGGGATGACTTAAGAAGGTGAAATGGGGGATGAAATGGTGTATGGATATTCGATAGTTCTTTGTTTTTGGTGTTATAGATCAGTTTTTGGGTAGTTCATTTAAATTAAAACATGGTTAATGCAATTTTTTTTGACAGACGTGACTTAAGGGGGTGAAAGGGCAAACGAAACATTGTATGGAAAGTTTTTTGTTTTTTATTTTAAGTTATAACAATGTTATTATTGGTATTTGGATTAACTTTTAAAACAAAGACAATTATCTTTTTGCTAGGGTTGATCTAAAGTGTGAATATGGGGCGGAAAAAAGTGATTAGGTTGTGGTAAAGTAGATATTTGGACCGGGGTAAATTTCTTCCGTACGCGGACGAAGTCGCGGGTGTAATTGTAAAAATAATAAATAATTAAATTAATAATGATAATTATAATTAATTCAATCATCAGTTTCCTGTTTCATATTATGATCAAAATCTTCGAAATTCTTGTTGTATTGAAAAACTGTGAGGCTCTTTCGTATTCAATTTATATTTCTTTATAAAATATGAATTAAAACTAGTGAAACTTTCCCATAGACCACGGGACTTTTAGTTTAAGTTTAGTAAATTATAAGTTTAAGATGTATTTGGTATATAATTGGTTTATTTATTTAGTTAAATAAAAGCCTTTAAATTAACAAGATTCCTGGCGCACCATCTTGATCATAACGGCGCCATTAATATCAGGCCTGAATTGATATACGATGATTTATTTCAACACAACAATCAATATCGGCTGATTTTGGAACTGATTTCTTCTTTTATTATAATTATCTACGGAACTCTATATTTGAATTGCCTTGCTATTATTATGGTATACGAACGAATTCCTGACACATTAATATAGCAGCACAAAGTCAGACTCCAGACTGACTGACAGACTCATCGTCACACCAGTGTCATAGATTAAGTATATTAATTATTCTTAATCTATGCCAGTGTGGAACAGAAGCATATTTTTCTTAATAGTGACACCAGTGTGACACTCGAGAATTTAATTCTCCAGACTGACAGACTCATCGTCACACCAGTGTCATAGATTAAGTATATTAATTATTCTTAATCTATGCCAGTGTGGAACAGAAGCATATTTTTCTTAATAGTTACACCAGTGTGACACTCGAGAATTTAATTCTTCACAGTCACACTATCATCCACTGGTGTGACAGGTATGTAGGTACACATAGCTAAACAAAACTTACTCAAAAAACATTTTTTTTGATGTTTTTGGTATGAAAACGCCATTGTTCAAGATAATAATTTGACACACTTCCGACTCAAGTATTGAACTCTATGAAAAACGATTTAATTAAACGTGATTGATCGAAGGTTTTATGATTCTTAAAACGACTAATTACGCAGATTTTCTGATTGAACAAAGTTAATTTTACAACCCCTTTGTTTACCAAGTCAGCATTTAATATTGCCATTTAGAGGTTAGGCGGCCAATTACTGACTAGTACTGTACCTTTCTAATTGATTTTGTTAACTGCTAATGCTATTTCTGAAGTGCATTATATAGAATGTTCTTCTTATCTTACTTCCGTTATTATCAGCGTTGTTAACGTCAAGTATATACCTACATAATTGAACAATTCAAGTTTTTGATGAAATCGAATGATGCAACATTATTATTATGATCCGGTCACTCTTCCCATGGGTAATCGCAAATGGCAGTTCTCTACAACTGCGGTTCACGTTGTCTGATGACAGATGTTTTTATTGTCGAGTTCGATAAGGGCACTTTCAGGGGGTTTTGAGTAGCATTTCAACTCAAGTTTAAAGAACATTATACTTTTTTTTTGTGTACTCTGCCTACTGGTATTGTGTTTGAGCATTTGGATTGTCTCTAGACTTTCATCGGTCTAGATACCTCCTTTTGTTTAATCCTTTTGTTTTTTGTTGTGTAGTAGGCTAAGTCTTTGTAGTTTGTTGTACATAGTTGATAGATAAATTATTAATTTAGTTTAAAGGCAAGTTAACAAATCCGCTGGCGTTGCAGCAGATTTGTTAACTAACATGCCTACATAGGCATAGTTACTGAGTCGTCTCGTTTAGTTAGACTTTCAGTTGGGACCATCATTCTGGTTTCATCTCACTCGTATATTTCGACCTACTTAATTTTTTTCTCCACGTTACACACTATAATAAATCCCAAATTTCACACACACAAAACGTCCTCTAAAATATACACATTTACGATTGTCATAAAACATATTATATGCTTTTATAATGCTACGGCGCTTGGGGTGTAATCAAACGTTTATTAGGATATAGAAACTCTACCGACAGCTCGCATCCATCGTGAGAAAACAGACTAGAGCGTTCCGAGAAACGTTAACTTTTAATTTCAGAAATACAGACGAAATCCCACTTTTATAGGACCTATTGAAGCGCTTTATTTTTTATTTTTTTGCTACTTGGAATAATAGACCGGCCGAGTGTCCAATAAAATTGTTTTTTTAGACTCGAGTGTTATGAAGAGGTCTCGGCGTGTTTGTGACCAGCTAAGAAATTCACAGTAGCGAAGAGTAAAAAGTCGGACGGATTTACGATGTTACGTATGGGTTCCGCATCTTGATTTACAATTGAATAAAACTGACGAAGACTAGAGCTTTGTAATACCTGTTCTCAAGTCATCACACATACTCGTAAGAAGTATCGCTAGATTTTTACTCCTCTAAGCGCTATTTTCAACCGGCTTCAAAAAAAGAGGTTCTCATTTCGACTGTATGTTTTTTTAAATGTATGTTTCGCTATTCCTCCGCCAATTATGAACTGATGTTGATGTTTTTTTTTGTTTGGTAGGTAATACTTCAGAAGTGGTCCCATATAAATTTTATTGAAATTGGTTCAGTAGTTTGGTTTTTAAATCAAAATCACTAGAAAATATGTAGATGTCATCCAGGTATATTCAAAGTTGAAGTCGGTTGTATTTTTTCAAAGCGTATTATATAGAATATGAAAATAAAAAATAGTATAGTATATTAGTATAATCGTGTAGTACTTACGCTGCAGGCCTAATAAGTAATCAACTGCAGAAAAAAATTTCGCATTGGCTCTTATTGCCGTCTTAAAATAATGTTCCAATGAGGTTCCACAGGCATAACTATTCGCAGATTGCGCCAACGCAGCGGCGCGGCGCGGCGGTCTGAGTGTGGCAAAATCTAGTTTTCTTGTCAATCGTTGCTTATATCTATCTGATCTTGATGAGGGCATTGTAAATAATCTAGTCCAAGGAAAAATACTGGGTACTATTCCTTGCTCTTAAGAATCTATGCTGCTGTTGACGGCCTGAAAATACTGAAATGAAATGAAATGAAATGAAATGAATTTTATTCCACCAAAAATAGAGTTAAATAATTATGATCGTATTGATACGAGTAGGTGTAGTCCAATCTATTCTGCCGTTCATTGGCATGTGGAAATGTCACAGATAAATCTAAATATTAGCATAGATACAATACATTGTGCTTGTTTAGAAACTCGTCCAAGCAATAGAAACATTTTTCTAAAAGCCACATCTTCAATTTCTTGCGAAACTGACCATAAGGAAGTTCCTTTAATGACACTGGTAATTTGTTATATACGGTGATACACATAGCATAGCAGTTTTTATCAAATAGCGCCAACCTTGGCGGCCGTTCAAAAACTAGTCTTTTTTCATATTTTGCAACTCTTGGATACTTATCACTAGCTTTTTGAAAAATGTTAGATTGTTTACGAACAAACATAGATATTTCAAAAATGTACATAGAAGTCAGCGTTAAAATACCTAATTTCTTAAAAAATGGTTTGCAAGACTCATGTGGTCGAATTCCTACCATAGCACGAATACATTTTTTTTGTGATAGAAAAGCTTTCTTTATATTAGTAGAATTTCCCCAAAGAAGCAAACCATATCGCAACACAGAGCTTACATAACCATGATATGCCAGTAATACGGTCTGTTGTGCCGATGTTCTCCGAAGTTTATTTAAAACATGAACAAATCTATTTACTTTAGTACACACAATTTTTATCTGCTCCTTCCAGTCTATATATTGATCCAATGTGATGCCTAGGAACTTAACATAATTAGCTTCCTTCAATTCAATGTTTTCATATAGCAAGTGTCTTGATACTGGCTTGGTTCCATGTGTCAAAAATTGTACATAATTCGTCTTGGTCAAGTTAACATTAAGATTATTATTGTCTAACCATTCAACAATTGATTTGATCGTATTATTAATTTCATTGTCAAAGTTATCATCTTTTTTATCACATGTCATCAAAATCGATATATCGTCAGCAAATAGTGTACATTTATGTTCTGTGATATCAGGCAAGTCATTAATTAGTGAAACAAATAATTTGGGTCCCACGATACTACCCTGCGGAACCCCACATTTATTCTCTAGAAACGTTGATCGATCGTGGTGTATTTCGTAATTTTCCGTCAATTTAGAAACTTCTACACATTGCTCTCGATCTGATAAATATGATTTTATCCACTCTAAAGCAGGTCCTCGTATACCATAATTTTCTAATTTATCAAGGAGCAACGAATGTGGTACGAAATCGAAGGCTTTAGACATATCAACGAAAATTGCTACAGAGTCCTTCTTTTTATCTAAATTTAAGAGAATGTTCTTTACTAAGTGGAAAGCAGCAAGAGTGGTAGATTTTCCTTTTTGGAATCCATTCTGTTCTTCTTTTATTACGTCAAATTTGTTCCAGAATGTAGTTATTTTTTTAAGCATGGCCTTTTCAAAAATTTTGGACATTATTGGGATCAGTGTAATAGGTCTATAATTACTCATGTTAGTTTTATCTCCTTTTTTATAAAGTGGTTTAACGATAGATTTTTTTAGTATGCTTGGGAAAGTCCCGCTTTCAAATGAAAGATTAATTAAGTGTGTTAGTACAGGTACAATGGCATATATACTCTTCTTTAAAATATCAGTTCTTATATCGTCATATCCGACAGAATTTGTATTATTTAGAGACATAATTATGTTATGGACTTCTATACAGCTGACAGGGTTAAGAAAAATGCTGCTGTTTAATCGAAATTTATTAGTATTTTTCAGTGTTTTATTCGTTTTATTAGTTAGTTCAATTAGGTATCTATTAAATTCATTAGCTATTTCCTGCGAGTCACTTATTAATTTATTTCCTACATTTATGCTCTCGATGAAATTTTTATGTATAGCCTTTTCCGTGTCATCATTTATCACTTTCCAAGCTGCTTTACATTTGTTTTGAGAGTTAGAGATAAGCTCATGATTAGAAATCTGTTGTGACCTATTTATACATCGACGCAACATTTTTGAGTAACTTTCATAATGACTCTTACTTTGTTTGGTTTTTTGTTTGTAAAAATTAAATCGCAACGCCCTTTTTACTTAGGTTTGTAGGTTAGCTCGTTGTTTACATTTTATGTCGGACAAAGCTTTAATTAGCAAAGCTAATGATTGCTGCAAAAACCGATATTATTATGCAGATTCTCCCTGGTAATCCGAGCCTTTAAAATGTTATCTGAAAAAACAAAACAAAAAACAACAAAATGTTTGAGATGTCAGTTGATCATGGCCGCATCGACGATGCGCCACCAAGCGGATAAAAACGCAGTGTGGATCCCCATTATATTAATAAAAATGAGAGAGAAATCCCTGCAAAATGGCTATAACATATTCAGAACAAACCGGCTATATACCACGTGGCCTTATTTGTCACTTAGTTTCCATTATTATAAGTAAAAATGTGTATAGTTAATGCTAACGTTGCATATCTGGACATATTATTAAGTTTTTGTTTGTTTCTTTTGTGAGTAAACTAATTATAAAGAATTAAATGTAATTACCCTACCTACTCACTGAAAAAGGTCGTCACTTACTATGTGAAAATATCCGTTCAAATACTACTAAAGTGTGTTTATTTAAGGCCACGACTGAATTAAATGTATTGTCTATTAAACAAGTGTTTCATTTTCAATTTACATATTACCTACATGAAAAACATTCGATACAATACCATTTTTGAAATTAACGTATTTAGCAAAAGTATTGAAACAAAACTTTGTTCTCTTGGCAATGCTGTGGATATACAGGTCGCGTCATGTAAAAAGAACGCTGGAAGAAAGTAGAGGGGGTGTGTTTGCGCATGTGTACACTTGCGCACAAAAGTACTGAGCCTATTGTTTTAATTTTTATTAATAATATAATTATTAATTAGCTTTTTGCTTGCAGCTTCGTATATTGGTTATTGCTAGGTACATGGCAAAATATATTAGATATCGCCTGATTCGCCTACTGCGCAGCTTAACCGCTAGCGTTCTTTTTACATGACGCGACCTATACGAACGTACTACAGTTTTGCGAGTGTATTTATAGTATTTGGGTTAGGGGCGCCCCAATTAATTCCTACTCTTTTTTGCTAAGCTATAAATCTATTAATCCTAATGATACTGCATCCCTTACAACTCAGAATCCCATAGTACAATTAATTTTATTTTACAAGAAACTCTCTGTCGACAGAGTCTGGAACGTAGTACAATTATTTATTCAGTGGCTCTAGCATAATACTCAAACGATAGAAATCATTATAATAAAAAGAGTTTTTCTTCAAGTCCCTGTTGGGCTCTTGTCAATTCTTTTTTCACCCCTTTACATTTTTCTATCGTTTAAGTACGCAAATTGGTATGCTGAGCTTCGGTATGATATGACCAACGAAACAGTGGAAAGTAGAATTGAAAACCAAACGGACTAGAAAGCATTGTAGCTAGAGATAATGATTACAGACTTTATCTCATTACAATTACAAATACAAATAGTTTATTGATAACACCAAAGTTATACGTCAAATTTCATTAAGTATGTCACAATAAATATTCACTTAATAAAATGAAATAATAATTTTAAAAAATACGTTAATAATCTCTTATTTTAAAATAAGCTTCAATGTCATAAAACAAATTCTCTTACAACCACGCTCTGAGCTTGGTTTTGAAGCACCCAGTGGAAGGAGCATCCCGAATGGAAGCTGGTATACGGTTGTAGATCGCGGGCCCCAAAACATACACTGACCTCTCCGACTTGACGAGACGGTGCGTCGGGATTATCAGTTGGTCTTTATTTTTATTGCTTCGTAAAGCTAACGTGCTGTGAACGCCCCTACGTTGGAACGTTCCTAGGTTCACATAGGTGAATAGGGCTATCTGGTAAATAAACGCACACGGCAAGGGCAGTATCTGAAGTTCCCTAAATAGCTCTACGCATAAGACATTGAGACAGACGTTCTGGACACCACATATAGCACGTATGGCTCGTTTCTGCATGACAAAAACTCTGTTCCGATCGGCAGCGCGGCCCCACAGCTCCAACCCGTACGTGATGTTACTGTGGACGGTCGCGAAGTAGCAGGAGCGCACAACGCTGCGGGTGGCGGTGCTCGCAAGCCGCCGGAGCGCGAAGCACGACCGGCTCATCTTCCCGCAAAGCTCGTCTATGTACGTCTCCCATGTCAACGCACCGTCGAAGTGGAAACCCAGAAGTTTCGTACTATGTACCTGTTGGAGCGCGGTATTGAGTGGCCATTGAGGTTGAATGCAAGGAAGCAGGTAATCCGTTAGAATGGAACCAGCTATCGAGCTCGTTTGCTACCGTGTTCAGTTTCGACTCCAGCTGACTGTGCGTCGGCGCGGTGATCACCGCAGCGACGTCATCGGCGTACATGTACATCTCGGCGCCATCGATGGCACCTGGTAGGTCGTTGAGGAGGAGACTGAACGAGGTGTTAGATAAGCAGGAGCCCTGTGGGACGCCCATCCCGTTCTCCATCTCAGACGATACTACGTGGCGTCTGTCACCCACCACGACCTGCGTTCGCTTAGACATGAACAGAGCCGGACTGCGGATCCCGTAAAATCGTAGCATATTTGCAACGAGATCGTGATCGGCAGTATCGAACGCGCTCGATGGGTCGCAACAAAGAACGGCAACCTGCAATCCCGCCTCGCGCGCGCTCAACACTCGCCACACCACCTCACGCACCAAGTCTGTGGTCCCGCGGTTGGCCCGATATGCGTATTGCCGTTCTGACAAAACGCCACGATCTACGATAAAATTAAGAAGTCTCCTGTTGAGTCCGACCTCAAACACTTTACTGACGGCAGGGACGAGGGATATGGGCCGATAGGACTTGATCTCTGATTTTTTGCCCTTCCCTTTGTACAAGGGGCATATTTTAACTTTCTTGAGTGCTGTAGGGTATATTCCTTCCCGCAGGCATAAGTTAAACAAGAATGTCAAGAATGTCTTTTGCTTAGCGAGATCGTAGCCAATAGGCATAATAAATAAAACCAGCACATTGTGTAACAATTTATCTATTACCAATAATTTATTACAAGTAATAAAACTCACACGCACTCATCGACGCGGTGTCAAAACTGTGGCAATGTACATAATGCACATTGCCAAGTCAAAGCAATGACAAGTCGCGGGGGACCACTAGTATAAAATAAAAGGACTTATGTTAGAAATTAAAGTTTTAGGTAAATAGCTCTCATAGGCAAAAATGACACCACCCACAAGGTGGACAGACGATCTAAAAGAGGTTGCTCCGTCGTCATCTCGAGCACACTACGACGTGACTAAGGTGTGAGCTAGCCACGGACACCAATGCCATCTCCACCTGCGAGTCGGGGACGTCCTCTGCTGCGGGCAAGCCGGGGGCTTGCGGGGATACCTGCCTCGCGTCCGACTCTCGCTGGCGGTGATGTAGTATGTCGCATGCGATGGTCTCAAACTAATAATGATGCATACGCGCCTATTATAGGGCTAAAGAGTGTAGTGTTCTTTTCTTTTCACCATCAGCAACATCCATATCCATTTTTAAAAAAATATGTAAACTTATTTAACTTTATCTAAATTAATACTTTTTGACCATCGCATTCGGCAGTCCTCTAATAAAAAATTCACATTCAGAATTTTTTAATAGAACGAAAAAGCTGTCAGCTGACAGACATGGTGGTAGTCTTGGGCAGATCTCTAAAAATAACACTGAAAGTTTAAAGTGGATTTTTTTTCAAAAGTTGATGCTGAAAAGCAATACACCAGTGTTAATCTCCAAACTTGAAAAGGGGTCTGAAACCCCGACTTTGGAAACCATCTAGAAGATTAAAAGCGTGAGTTTCTCCGTCTATTAAGTCAAACGTGACCAGGGCCTGCCATCTTCTCGTCTATATTTGACCTAACTTTCCTTGAAGGAAATCATTCTTGATATCAGTAGGCGAGGCTGATGATAACCTTAATTAAAATCAAGAGAGTGGAATCCAAAACGACATATCTAGCTGTTTGGACTGTGCCGAGTATGTACGCTACTATGCTATCTAAGTACCTAAATTCAAAACGTTGGACTGGCCGACCGATAATTTCAAAATTTACTTAAGATCTTTTTTTAAATAAAAATATGTATATTGTATATCGTAATAAAAATTGTAATAACCAGGAAATATTGTCTTTCTTTTATCTATATTAGGGTCTTTCTGCCTAAGATAGGTAAGCCCTAACTTTCTCAACCACTTAAAAATTGTGACGAAACGTTTATCTCTATCCGGGATAAACGCTTCGTTACAAGGGAAGGGAACTAACCTTTCAGCGAATCGTGTAAAGATATTGTTATTCCGAATATTGTTATTTATTGGTATGTTATTGTTATGCCCTTGTTATTCCGTCAACTGCTCACTGCGCATCACATGTTATACCCACGCTCGTCTGTTATGAGACTAGGCTGCCGCTCTCCTTGACGTAAAACAACTGGCGTAAGTCATCGGTGTTAAGCATCGATAAACATGAGGAAGTATGAGAGAGCTAGGAGCCACACGGGCGGTTCTATCGAGCCTTAACGGGCCCCGATCTGGATTTGCTCGCGTCGGTGAACTGGTTACGCTTAGGGGACCTCTTTGGGGAACCTGATGGTTTTTCCTGGGCAATTATTGTGGACGAAGTTTTCAAGATGAACAATTACCGGAAAATTATTATGAAGGATGGTACGATCGACATCTGTCGGGCATGCCAAAGACCCGGAGAATCTCTCCACCGACATAATATAATACCGACATTATCATTTCCGGTTGTTCACATCTTGCTAACGGCGAGTATTTAAAAAAATACAACAAGCTGGCCAGGATCATCCACCAGCAACTTGCTCTTCATTACGGCCTTTTCGAGTCAGGGATACCGTATTATAAGTACGCGCCAGACCATCTGTTCTCAAGAATTATTTGCTGTATTGAGACCACACATAGTGGTGGTTGATTGTGGTGGTCGCAACGCCTGGCAGTACTCGTCGACGCACCATCCCACATGACGAGAGTCTCGTGCAGGCTGAGAAGGACAAACTCAGCAAGTACATTAATTTGGCTCACAAGATTACCATCATGTGGGATTTTGACTGGGATGGTGAACGATCTCATAGCAAATAGCCACGACAAACGTCCTAAGAGGCTCTCGCTAGGAGATTGGGTCAAGGGTCAGATCCAAAAGACAGTAGTCCTTGACACGGCACGCATTGTCAGGAAGTTTCAAACTCTGCAGATCTAACCACTGGTAGCTTGAGCCCTGCCCCGGCGGAACTCTAATTTTTAAGTGTATTACAATATATTTATATCATTATTATGAAAAAATACTTTTAAGGTCTAAAATAAATACGTGCATAAATATTGTAATGAAAATCGACCATCATTACCATCATATCGACTGTACCAGAGTAGACGAGGACAAAAAGTAATAAAAAGTGAGATCATTAATAATAATTGTCTTTTCGACTCTGCAAAATTTAAAGAAAACGGAATTTCTTTAAAACTCACGCAATGGCAATAGTACATTATGATACAAGTGTGCTATGTTGGTTATTACATTAGAGGCGGTAATAAGCGCGCGAGCCACAGGCGAGCGCGATAAGGAAGCCGAGAGTGTAATGACCAACATAGCACAAGCGTTTCATACACTGAAGAGAGAAGTAATTAGAAAGGAAATAGGACGCTTCACGCTAGCCGGTTACAAGATGCACCTAAACTATTCACCGACTCGAATTCCGTTTGACAGTCGCTCATGCCATCTAGAAGGCGTATCAACTCTACCGATTTATTGTACAAAATGCCGTGTTGCGCTATCATTACATGCCGTCTGTCTAGTAGAAATTGTAATTTAAAAAACGGAGGAATTTCCTACCACATGTAAGTCCACATTGTTTTGTATTAATACATTATTTATTTATTTTTGATTAGCCTGAAGAAAGAAAAATAGTGATTACCTAAAGTTTTTCGATAGCGATATTTTTCATGTAGGTACTAGATGGTTTTTCATATTCCACTATTATGCTTTGTATGGCAGATTATGAATTTTATTTCAGTTTTCCTGGCGATCCTTCTTCCAGGCAAGAGTGGATTGATGCGACTGGAAGAAAAGATTGGATTCCGACTAAATCAAGTACCTTATGCTCTAAGCTTTTTTTGTTGGAAGACTTCTATATCACAGAAACTAGAAGCATGTATCTTCCCTTTACAATTCCTCAAACAGAAATTGTATCTTTACTTTCCCTGGTACGTGATACACTTTGTAAATGATGTTTTTCTTACATAGATTAATTTCAATGCTATTTCTTTTTTAACCGTTTTAGGTTACAAATGACGCTACACCATTGACGCGAGCTACAGAAGCTCGCGTGTCTACACATATATTGAATATTTATTTTGCTCTACTATTATATACTATCTAACACTTAATGTCCTTGAAACAGTACAAATTTATTGAACAATTGGCGTACCCTCTTAGGAGACTCAATGGCGGAATGTGATGTCAATGGTGTAGCGTCATTTTAACCTAAAACGGTATATAGAATGAATATCTCTGAGCTCCTTTCGGTCTCTCCAGCGCCAGCGCAACTTGCTAAACGCTGATTGGTTGCCATCAACTGGCCAAGGACCAGTAAACGAGTGAACGTCACCAATATTACACCTGAAATGAAATGGCGCCACAAACTTCCATCTTATTCAAAAGGATGCTAACTGATTAGAACTAACCCTGGATATGACGTTAAATAGATGGTGATTTTTGCGTAAAAAAATATTTAGCACTAGTTTTTGTAAATAGTAGTCTTTGAGTTGTTTTTGGTATTTAAAGAAACACATGTTTAGAACGTTGTTTTATAAACAATTAGTTTTATTGTTTTTTCGCCCCAATGAAACAAATCAACAATACTTTGACCATTGAATGTGTCCACTGATGGCAGATCATTATCGTTCTGTTGTATGTCCCGAACTCGATGTTTTCTTTCATGATTTTCTCACAGTAGGACCTTTATTTTATTAAGAACTAAGGGTAGAATAACAAAACAATAAGCTTAAAGTAAGTTCATAGGTAAGCCGCGGTAGCCTAGTAAGCCCTGTTAGCCTATTCGTGAGACCTTGAGACTTGAATCGTAAAGTCGCGGGTTCAATCCCAGGCCCGTACCAATGAGCTTTGAGTTTATGTACGAATACTCATACCACGTCAAAAAGTTGATCAAACCCTCTCATATATCAGTTTATTATACATTTTGACTTGAACATAAAATTATTGAAAAATAAAAATTATAATTGATCAAAAACTCTTTATGTCATAGCATAGAATATAATTTGTACCTGCCACTTTTCGTGCAATTCAATCTAGAAGTATTTTACATAATTTATCATTTAATTTATGTTTCGTAGGTTCACATGTTTTTTTTATTAACTTTCCACTATACCAAAAAAAAAAATACAATCGTGCAGTTTTTTTAGTCTGGGAATACTCAAAAAGACAACTCGAATAGATGCGTAGGAAACCAAGCCTAATTGCATCGTAATAAGATCAATTTTAAATTGTTATAAAATGGCGACTAAAGCTTTTTAAACTTCATATGCGCGACCAATGATTGCGTTAGGTCTTGCGTAGTGACAATACGATTGATGCGTTTGGATGTGTGAAACTGTCGACAGCAGTTTTCCATACAATTGCTTTACAACATCGTTTTTACCCCGTTCTAACCTAAGAGTAGGGCCTTCGCTTTTCTGTGTTTTCAAACGACTGTTTTCATCACACTTGCGAGGTACGAGGGCGGCACTGAAAATTTCGGGAATCAAGGAAGTGACACAACATTACTATAAAAAAAATTATTTATTGCTTTTCGAAGTATTCTCCGCGAAATTTGACACATTTTTCCATACGATGGAACCAATCATTGAAGCAACCATTCCATTCGGAAGTTGGGGTCTCCAAAATGGCCGTTTTGTAGGCGTCCACAGCTTCTTCAGGTGATGAAAATCTCTGTCCACGCAATTTATTCTTTATTTTAGGGAAAGTATAGAAATCATTAGGGCTTAGGTCGGGGCTGTACGGCGGATTGTCTAATAATTCTATGTTTTCTTGCTCTAAAAACTCTTTTGTTCTGTGCGCGGTGTGAGAACTCGCATTGTCGTGATGGAGGATGATGCGGCGGTTGCAGTTCTCTTTACGGAGTTCAGAAACGACCTGTGGCAAACAAATGCTAGCATACCATTCTGCATTAACCGTTCTTTGTCCCTCAAGAGGAATAGTCGTAACATGGCCGGTTTTGAAGACAAACGTGGCTACCATTTTTTTTGCGACACTCCGTGAACGAACAATTTTTGTTGGCTTTAACTCATTTTCGAACACCCAAACTCGTGACTGGTTTTTTGTTTCGGGTTTGTACGCGTATATCCAGGATTCGTCACCTGATACGATGTTGTATACAGCATTTGAGGATCCTGCGTGGAATCTTTCGAGAGTTCTGACGCACCAAGTAACGCGAGCCGCTTTTTGCTCTTCACAGAGCGAATGCGGTATCCATCGGGAAAACAACTTTTTTACACCTAATTGTTCATGCAAGATTATTTGTATTTGACTCATGCCAATGTCTAAAGTTGCCTGAATTTCGCGGTATGTCACATGTCGATCTTCCTCAATCAGCTTACGCACAACGTCAACGTTTTCTTGAGTGACTGCAGTTTTTGGACGACCTTGACGGGGATCATCACTGAGCTTGACACGTCCACGTTGAAATTCAGCAAACCAGCGATAAATTGTGGTTTTGGATGGGGCTTCATCACCAAATGCAGAAATCATCCGGTCAACACACTGTTTTTGTGTTAAACCACTTCGAAAGTCATAATAAAATCATGGCTCTTGAATTTTCTCGAGTCAATTCCATTTTCTCAACGACTAAACAAGTTTGACAAAACCTTGTAACAAGACCGAGAATCTTTTTTTTAATAAATAAATGGTATTCGATTTTTAAAACCAAGGAGTTTTCAATTAAAAAGATTTTAATATGACAGAAACAGTGGAAATATTCCATTCCCGATACTTTTAGTGCAGCCCTCGTAAAAACAAACTTTTTTTCGTCTTCAATTAACCACACAGCTGAAAACGTCAACATACATTTGCAGAAAATGGCGCCCAAACCAGCAATGCGCGCGCAGGTTGACATTTACTTCAGCGGCATAAGAACTCTTTGTTGGTATTACAAAAAAACTGTAAGTATTAACCGGCTATATTAAGAGTGCTTCGTATACATACGTCTAATTGCAGTCACGTACAAACTTGACTTTACCTGATTATACCTATTATAGCACTAGTGCCGTAATGTAAAGTAAAGAGCACGCGTGCGTAGCTTGGATTATGAGCCTAAAACCGATGTAATAAGATCCACTTTACGAGCAACTGTGATGAAAATAAAAACACAACAATACACACTTCGAAATTTATATCGTCCCAATATGCGAGCAAGATAGCTACATCTATAGATTCTAGCAAATGTGTAGGTAGAAAATGGATTAGCCTAGTAGTTTCTCAAGCTACAAGCAGCATTCATATTAGTTAAGCTCTCCAGAGCAAAGGCTTGGTACTCTAACATTAAATTATTGCAGGTATTTGTTTGAACTTAAAACCTTCAACCCTTAACGAATAATAAAATAAAAAGAGCTATATTGATACTCAGGTTGGATTAATTATGAACCGGCTTAGTAAGGGTGGGTACTCTAATAACAATATAATTAATGTTACAAATGTTGATGTAATAAATCAGCTTATTGCTGAGCGATACTTGTTTAAGCAACTCAATGACTAGGCTAAGCGAGTCGTTTGCTTGACAGTGAGCGGAACGTTGTCATTTAAAACTGGGCCACGCAGAATGCAGCACTAAACGTACATCTATTCTGAAGTAAAGCACCTAGTCTATCAAATATAAAAAAACGACGCATGTAAAATCATTAGCAGCATTATAAATCCAGCAAAAAGATACATTCGATGTGTTCATGTGAACGTGGGGCGGTCCATACATCAGGCAAAACACACAACCTCCAAAGGTTCCATTCCAATAGTTATGCAAATACTCGATTGGAAAATGTAATGAGCGTTCGGCAGTTATTTAAAACTGCGCCGTAAGTCAAACTCTGCTTTGAAATTGGAACTGGAACAGGGACGGCAATAGAGTCGAATTCACTAATTGTTTTACTTAGTTACTAATAATATGACAGACAACTGTCGACGCAAAAAGCCACCTCTTTTCTTCTGATCTTATTTTATTTTATTTTTAATAGTTTCAAATATTTGAATTAAAAATCCCCGTACTGTATTATAAAATGTACGGTGTACATAAAAATAATTGCACCCAAAAAAACGTGTTTCAATGTACAGTTACAAAAATTGTTGTTACCCTGATAATTCGAAGTATGAGTAATTAAATGAGTAATTAAATATGAAAAAAAGATCGAAGAAGACAGAAACTGCTGAACTACGATTATACAAAACCACCATAATTCCTCCGTCCTTTTCGACGTTTTGCTGTTTTGCGAATTGATATCCGGCCCGAGCAATATTTAGCCAACAACGTTAGAGAAGTATACGAAGGCATCGACTATTTGAAGAGAAGTATTTAGTAGTATATGCGGGGCCGAATCTTGTTACCCGCGTGTGGATAGATTTTAGCAAAATCGCCTCTCGTAAAGTGACCCAAGAATGGTGTACCAAAACAGGGACAGAACCGAACGACGTGAACGTGTGAGCGACGGCCAGCTACGCTAGCGCCTAGTACCATGACCAGTTTCTGCCATGTCTGGTCAATTTCCTTCGAGGATACCGATGGTGATTGGAAGTTATCCACCGGAAATACGAGTCCATCAAAGCCATGGGCTATTTTAAAGAACGCCATAAATTTTAACAGAAAACTCCTGGGACAGACGGGTTGCACAACTTCTGGATATAATGGTTTCGATGCTCACATGGTCGGTTCGCGACGCAATGCCATGAAGTTCTCTAGTTTAGTTTTCTTCCTAGTTCCCCCCCCCCCCCACTTTCCCCCCACTTTCCTGCTCCGTAGTACCACGGAATAAAAAAACTACCCTAAAATTGTGCTTTGGCGCACGTAAGAGGCAATGGTGGAAAGGCTTGTTTGCTCCGCACCAGGCCACCCACTAGGTAGACTGACGACATTGTAAAAGTCCCGGGCAACCGGTGGATGCAAATGGCAGGTTATCTTACAGTGTGGCGGTCTAAGGCGGAGGCCTTCGTTCAGCAGTGTACGTCTCCGGGCTGGTGATGACTCAATAAGGATTGAAAATGAAAAAATGAAAATGTTTTTATTTCTGTAACCAAGATTACGCTTCAAAAAGTAGGTTGGGACCTTCTAGTAAGTATAAAATACTTGTAGCAGAAAATTGAACGAGGCATCTTCCAAGGCGAGAGTCTGAGTTAATTATGGTTCTGTGCTAGGCAATAGCACAGAATCCTCTCAGCATTTGGTTGAGGAATTCAGGACTAAGCCATCGGCTCCGAAGGAGAGGTAAAGTTATATCATATAAAAAAAGGTTGACCGCAAAGAATTCACGTCGTAAAGATACTCCACGGCTTTCACAGTGACCTCATCTCACACCTCAGTCGGGCACGAAATTAATAACACGTGGTTATATTTTTTAATTCTTGTTCTCTTGCACTTATTATTATTTAAACTGAATTTCGAGGCATTATTTATGACTATTTATATAACATATGTTGATCATTTTTCAATGCTTCCATGCAATTAACACTTCATTTCACCGTTAATCTCTTTCTGAATGTAATGTTTTGTTTTTAATATATTTATGCGGTTGAGATGTGTGTTGTCGTTCAATAAATAATGTGTATGCATGTTAACAATACAGTAATGGCTTTTAGGGCCGAGGAAGACAAATAATGTACCCAACCTATGCGAGACTCGGACGTAGGCCGTAACGTTGTGCGCTTTTTTGTATTTCATGGTGTGCGTTCTGGCATCACTAACAAAGACAAGGAATGAAAGATTTCGTTCTTCAAAGCAATTATAGTTACAGTGTGCAAACTACGTGATATTGTAAAGTGCACTAATAATTTTCATTTATTAAAAAAAAATACTTTGCTTTTAACTAAGCTTTTTGAAAAATATATAATATATATATGATGTTTTGGCTTAAAAAGAAAGCCAGCTCTGGCATCTGGCATGGCTTGACATGTTTTATCATAATGCTGGATTAGAATAATATTTCCACGATTTTTTGTATATATATACAGCCTGTTCATTTTTATGTTCAGAATTTATTTTATCTTGAATAACGTTTTTAATATTTGAACGGGTTAGCTTTGTTTATTTAATATCGAAATTGAAAAATACCAACTGACCTGGCCACGACCTTTTCAGGTGACTATATTGTTCTACAAAATCCCCAGTTTTATGACTGCACAAATTATGAAGGGATTTTATACTATTCGGTTTACAATGGGGCGAGGAACACGGCTATCGGGATTCTGCGCGTTGTAAACCTTGATTTTATCACATTTAATTGCTTTGGTGCGTCGGCACTTGGGCGAGGACTGTTAAATGACGCACTTGTGTTTAGGTTTAACACGACCCACATAATCGATATTATTTTATTAGTTTCTTTTTCTGAGTGAAGATGTTGGTAATTTTGGACATTTAGTTTAGAGTATTGGAGATTGCGTTATATTGCGGAAAGTTTATTTGGGTAAAATAGCTACGGGGCTTAAGTGGGTGGTTGATACTTATATCTTTGTACGAGGTGCTTCGGATAATTATGATAGAACTTCACTTAGTTTGTTTAATCACTAAATATCCTTGCACCTCATTTACGAGACAAAATAAGATATAAGATAAGAAATAATATAAATAAGATAATATATATATAATAAACGGCGCTCGGCCTAGGTTTAGGTTAAAGGCGACTAAATCAAGGGCACCTCAGACGGTACGAACCTCGGCTTGGCCGTCGCCGGGAGTGGGGTCAGACTTGCCCTGGCACCCCAGAAGGGGTATGCCCTGGGGCTCTGGTAGGTTGATCTGGTTGACTTTTTGGAGAGAATCTAACCAATCTTCTGACAGATCTGGGGAGTCCTCGACCTCGCCGGCGAGGTCGGTGCGTGTTTGTGTGCCTCTGGTAACCGGCGCCTATACCAAAAACGGAATACTTCCTGTTGCTAGGAGTGGTCGGATCGGGGTTCGAACCCACTGCTCAAACGGATGTCTTTATACTACAAGTGTTACCATGATGTTTTTATGTAAAGTGAATAGAAAGTAAATGATAATCTATTAAATGTACCAGATTATATCTGAGTATATAATATTGAGTGAAATGAAGTGTCCTTCTTTATATTATAATAATTATTATCTACTAGGTAATGACTATGACTTCCAGCCTTGTAGGTAAAAAGGTTTCGACTCCAAACTTGCGTCAACCCTTTCTTTCAATCTTCTTTTCTATACAATTTCCTTATTTTTCAAAAATAAATTTTTAATATTTACCTTCCTTATAACTCCTATTAAATAATAAATTAATAAATCGAAAACAAATAAATTGAATCGAAACAGTATATATGTTTTTTTTATGGTACGAGTTTTTTACAGGCTCGGTGGCCAGCTAATCAGATGACATGCCGACCGAAAAGTTTTGATATGACTAAATATCCTAATTGAAATTACAATTTAGATATTCTCTACTATTATTATTGCTTGATTATCGAAATTTGCTTAATTTAAAATACAAAAAATGCATATTCCTTTGAAACTTACATACTTACTCTCCATCTCCTTACTACAATAAAAAACAACGTACAACAATAACTTACAATTACAACTTACTACAATAAATCGACGAAATGGCAACAGACATTATTACCTATATACATAAAAGATAAATAATTACCCGCGTGATATTTTCTGTGTTCACCACAGTTCATCTTATGGCAAAAGTTCTTTACGAATGTAATTATAAAAAATCTATTACCCCATCAGCTTCGTAATCTTGCCCTTCCCGAATAACCCAGTGTTTACGCGATATAAAACATATGATTTATGGGACAACTTTAGCGCGTATTGTTGATTGTTTAATTATGCGTCTGTGATAAAACTTCGCTCGGATCAGAATCGATTTCGAAATGCAAATAAGGAAACTTTGGTTTCATTATTGCGTTGAGTTTACGACGCAATAGCTCACACGCGGACGGATCGCCTCGCAGAACAGACGCCTGCAATTAGGTTTTACTTCATGGATCCGTTCATAAAGTTTGAAAGTAACTTGCGTCTAATTTTTTTTTCATTGCTTACATCGCATTTCTTAAGCACTCGTTTGGCAAAACTCCATATAGATTCAGATCAGACGCGTCTTGTTTACCGTCGGAAGCATACGAGTCTTGATCCAACGAGCTCAGTAGATTGAATGCGCAGACCCAGATGATTCACCTAATTAGACTCTAACCGTCATAAGCATAAAACACTAAAACGTTTTTCATAACTATTTTAGTTAAAAAGTGTTTTATCAAATTTCTTTAGAATTACGAAACGAGTTTGAAAAAAGAGGGCAATACACTTTTTAACTAAAATAGGTTTAAAATACCTTTTAGTGTTTTATGCATAAGCCGGTTAGTATATAGTACAAACCTTTTTTTTTTATGGATGACATCTTCATATTTTCCAGTTATTTTGATTTATTTCAGTAATTTTGAGTTTAAAACCAAACTACTAAACCGATATTGATAAAATTTATATTAGGACTACCTCAGAAAAATCACTTACAAAATAAAAATAATAAAAAATACATCAAAATCAATTCATAAATAAATAAATAAAACAGACAAATTATCCATAATATCCATAATTTTTTATAATCATAATTGCCACATAATTGGCAATAAATAAAAAACACATTAAATAAAACAAAGATAACATACAGACGAATTTCTTATTTATTGAAATACTTTCGTTACAATATTTTTAATCTATCAATGAATGGCTGTATAAAACATCTATCCTTCGAAGATTCTGGGTGCACATTGACTTCGAACTTTGGATACTATGACTGAAACTCAGCCCAACCAAATAAGTAGGTACAATTTTTACGGATTTATTACTTTCATATGTTTTTGGTGATAAACCCATGTTTTTAATTTCTTAAGGCCTGTCATTACTCACTCGTTAATTATATCTCACGTAAAATAAGATTTGCAGATGTTTACACAGTTTAATATTTAATTTGAGAAGAGCATTCATTATTTATGTTTTACGATGTTCCGAATAATTAGAAGCTGTGGTTTTTAAAAGCTTCATTCATTCTGTAATTTTAGTATCCCTGCAATCTGAGCGCTACCGGTAGTTAAATATCTCAATAATATTAGTAATGCAAAAGTGCATTTTGTGTTTTGTTTTCTCCTCCTTCACGGAACAAATCAAAACAACAGATCTCACAGAAATATTTAGATTAGATTAGAATAATTATTGCTCACACCAAAGAAACATACATACAAAGGATTAAATACTAGTGCACAAATGGCGGCATTATCGCTAAAAGCGATCTCTTCCAGGCAAACTTATTTAAATATTTGTAAGCAATGGGAGATTTTCAGATAGGCAATAAAAAAAAGAAGCTCATTGTAGATAGCTCTCAGTTTGCGCAGACCAGACGTGGCTGTCGTTGTCAATTTTTTTTTATTTTAGTTCTTGTGTCTACAATCATAATATGCGCAAAGTCAGAGACATATACAATGAGCTTCTTTTTTTTAATTCATCATCATCATCATCAGCCCGGAGACGTCCACTGCTGAACGAAGGCCTCCTCCTTAGACCGCCACACTGTACGACAACATGCCATTTGCATCTACCGGTTGCCCGCGACTTTTACAATGTCATCGGTCCACCTAGTGGGAGACCTTCCTACGCTGCGTCTTCCGGTTCGCGGTCGCCACTCAAGAACCTTTCTTCCCCATCGGTTGTCAGTTCTTCGAGTGATGTGGCCTGCCCACAGCCACTTTAACTTGCAAACCTTGCGAGCTATGTCAGTAAATTTCCTGTCAGAAAATCTCCCCTGGCAGAAAATCTCCCGTTGATAATATCAAAAATACTATGCTGTTTTTGGCTGGCACGTATAGTCTAGTAATTACTAGACCTAGTAAAAAAACAGCTGTTCCATACATTTTGCCCAAGGTTGAAGAACTTTTTGTATGGAACGGTTGATAATTTTATCGCGATTTTAATGTTGGCCCCATAGTAAAAGTTGTTTGTTTTGAAGTACAGAATATGCCCTTAGAAGGATGCTAACTGATTGGAACTAGCCCTGTACATAATTATATATCGAGTAGAAGAAAACTACTAACTTTTTTATTGTGTTCGGAAAAACGCACACTGCCCTTAATAACTACTACAAAATACAATCTAACTATAAATAATTAAACGCCTAGAAAGTGACTTATCGACATACATGGTTCCTATAAACCAAAAAACGAGCTAAATTTGGAGAGGTCTGGTCCTAATTGATTTATCATGTCTTGTAGATATCGGCGCGAACAGAATCCGTAGGTCTCTTATTACTATTAAAATTAAAATCTTATACATAAATAATTCCTCGTCAAAGCGTCAATGAACTCAACCTTCCTGTCTAAATCTCGGGAACAAAACTACAGGTACCAACAACAAGGTTTAGAGTGTATCGTGCTAAGCGACCGTTAACAAGTTACCGTATAAGTAACTGCTTAGCTCTTAGTCTATAAAACTGAATAATCGGAATAATTGATGTGCAAACGTGTAACGACGGGAAACTAAGAGAAAAAACATAAAAACTGTAAACAAAACGTTCTCGGCTAGACCAGTTTCAAGTTTTTAGAACGTCATTCACCATGGCTCGTTAATTTTGTGAAATTTGCGCATTTGGGAAAAAATCGCGTGTTCGGATCCTACACTGCGAAGCAACTTCACCGCCTCAATAACTAAGGTTGGATCCAAGAGCTCAGAAACTATAGAACTGATGATATTTAGCATTTTTAGATAACTTCAAACTAAAGAAAAGTTTTCAGTTTAATCCAAAGTTTACGAAAGGTGCGCTATCGCGTAATAAAACAAAGTTTGAAAATGACTCCCGTGCCGTCATGTTTACGAGTTGCGCCGGAGTTCGAAATAAGATAGCACTTTTATGAGAGCAAAAGGGATAGCGCCCGTCTCGCTTAGTGAGCGCAGACAGGCGACACAGTCCCTGGGGCAGTATTCACGGGGCCATTTGAGGGTTTGATATGACATATCTCCTTCCTTATATATATAACTAGAGGTCGCCCGCGACTTCGTCCGCGTACGGAAGAAATTCGGCCCGCTCCCAAAATTCACCATTTTAAATCAATATTTCTCTTTAAACTCATTAACTCAAACTTAAACTCGTGACTATGGTAAGCCCTTAACTTCGTCTTGGGCTTACATTCGTCTACTCGTTTGTAAAAACCAACTTACCGCACTAGTATCATAAATAACTATTTTATTTAACTTAGGTTCCTTTTTTTTACCAGTTGCAAAAATATAGTTTACGTCATACCTGTATGAAGTGTCTGATTTAAAGTAGTTTATTGAAATATTATTAAACGTTTTCGTATAGTCCAAAGGAAATAACTCAGGAAGTATCTTTTAAAAGATCAGATTAGTAATAGCACGACATGAAAATCCTTTTAAAAGTATTATAAGTCTATCTTGTTCTATTATCTTTCTGTTGCTCTGTAACTCTACATAAAAAATTGCATTCCATCCAACTCAGCACAACTGTGATACAAGTACCAACATACGTGCTTCTTATTACAGTTTTTTGGAGCAAATACTTACTACAAAGAAAAGTAACGAAAAGCAAATTGCAGATTAAAGTTATGGATATGGTAGGAGACAGCGACGGTGATAATGGAATGGACGGGCCCAGTGCTTGCAAATCGTTCAAAATTAACAAGACAACACAATCAAGCATACCTATCTAAAGCTATGCATATTACATTTGCCGGAAAATAGAGATAGCAAATCTAATTACTGCATGACAAAAAGAGAACACATGTACATATATTAAGGTTTGTATTGTCGTACCGTACGGCTCGCATGTCGCTAAGGCAGAGTATGACTGAAGCGAATGGAGAGCCGGCGCTCAACATATAGTCTTCAAAATCCGTGCGCTTGTTTCCCGTCCATTCATCTTATCATTGTCGCTGGTAGGAGATGGTGGATGCTTGGATGCTGCAAAATGGAGATGGCAGTCAAACGTGACGTGTAAACTCAAAATCAACCGGCACATTTTACTTAAAAAAAATTGTGGCTCAACGTTTCGAACCTCCTTATAAGATAATAATGTTCTCGAAATCAAAGTACAATTTATCCAAAATTCAATCCCAGCCTACTAATATTATAAATGCGAAAGTTAGTCGGTGTGTGTGTGTGTTTTTGTTGCTCCTTCACTCTGAAACGGCTGAACGGGTTTGGATGAAATTTGGTATCATCACGCTGAACGAAGACCTCCCCCTTAGAGCGCCACACTGTACGACCTGCCATACGCCTGTCCACCGGTTGCCCGTGACTTTTTAATTTTAATCTTTAATCTTATTGTCGTCGGTCCACCTAGTGGGAGGCCTACCTACTTACGCTGCGTCTTCCGGTTCGCGGTAAAATTTGGTATAGGGGTAGCTTATATACCTTAGAATAAAACGTAGGGTACATTTTTGACAAGAACCGCGGGGTGCAGCTAGTTAATAATAAAAGGTAAAAAATACAGCAACAGGCGCGGATGAAGAAGGAGAAGGGGGTCAAACGGGACCGAAGCACTTTCCAATTTTTTGTTTGTATTTTTGTAAGACAAACATATTCTAATGCTAGTAGTACCTACAATACAAATAACAAATAAAAAAAACGAAATACAATCGAATTATACTTTTGTAATAAGTAGTAACGTAGCCTTCGATCAAACAGATCAATAAGTTCGTATAGGCTGAGTGGCCAGTCCTAGTGTCAGAGTTAATGTGCCGCCCGAAGGCCTCTGAAAAGGCTGACGGTTGTTGTTATAGAAACTAGAACAAACAACCGGGACCAACAATTTAACGTGTCATCCGACCCACGGCAGCGCCACTCACGGTCACCCATCCGAAGACTGACCGGACCGTCCGTTGCTTAACACCGATGATATCGTTTAGAATCACCTAGACAAGCTATACGCCACGAGCGCTATTATCAGATGAATGATCAACAGATCAATGATCGTGGCATATTATAATTTACGCCAAATGGTACCACGTTTTCATGTAGACACGCAAAAAACCTACGATAAGTCATAACTCGCAAGCTTCATCATCATTCATAAAACCACACATAATGCTCAAATTTTGGTTTATGGCGAGACCAGACGTTACTTTTTTGGTTCCGTTCAAATTGTTTATTTTTGTTTACTTTTGTTTTTGTCTGAACAAAAAAATGGCGAGTAGAAGTCAAATCGAATTTGAGAATAAAATTTGTTAGGTATTTAAAAATGATGGTAGTACTGTTTGGTTGATGATTTAGACCATGTTTATTTTAACTGGTTGACTAAGGTTGGAAGGTTATGATCATAAGTTCGTAAATTGATCCAAACAACGCCGACTGGGGATTAGAGATTCTAGATTATAGATTTATTAAAATATTTCTAATTAGTTGATAGTTAAAGTTTGTTTTTGTTTGCTTATTGCAGCTTTCAATAAAAATAATAAACACAGAAATAGAAATATTACTGATACAGATCTAATTTCAACTGATACACTTGTATTCTCTTTTGTATTAAATATAATATTTACTTTTTATAATATTTGGCCATACAACGCGGAAACGCTGCCAGCCTGATGGGTACGTTTGGGCGAGTGGTTACGGATAGGTAGTATAGGTGTAGACATGTAATAACAATTATTATTATGTAATTTTTCATATTATTTAATTCATAAGACGTTAATCATTAAATTAATAATTATATTCGCTTCACTAAGAGAACAAACAATCAATTTTATTGCTTCCATATTTGCTTTCTTAATGTGTTTTTACAAATTACCCAAATTTTTTAAATCTAACCTTAAAATTAAATATCTACATTTTTTTGTTTTGGACCAGATAATATAAATGGTTGATTTGTAGAAAATTTACGCAAAGCAGAATTACAATAAACAAACTTGCTTAAAGTGTACCTGCCCTGGAATCATAAAGGTGTTTCCTTTTGTGCTTTGTGATTCCAGTGTGCTACATCATTTTCCGTTGTAATATTTGCCGTTATGATCTCGCGGTGTAGGATAAACCCGCTTACCTAGTATGAATCTATTGACTCTGGATTTGATTTCCTTTTTACTTTACAAGGAACACAGACTCCGCACAATGTATCATCGCTTTAAATCTCACTGCGCACTGAACCCTAAAATCGTGAGCGATTATTTTGAGGATGTGTCGTGTTTTTGTCGATTCTCGCATGAGTGCAGACGTGGCGACGGCGGCGCCGCGCGACCCGTCTTGGGTTACAAAGCTAGCGAGCGCCGCTGGCGACATTACCCAGAGATCTCGGATCTCATAATAATGCGCTAAGCCCAAAAGAATCAGTTTGTTGGATGTCCCAAACTGCACTGGCCAATCTGTCCTTTACAATTATCTATGATTATTTATGGGATATTTACCGTGATTATGATATAAATCCGATATGTGCAAACGCATGCAACGGTGCTTCCAACTACGCCAAAATAATCAGCAGCTCTCTTTTATTCGAAATAGGTCTTTGGCCATTGTGGTGCGGTCGCTTGATCACACCTTACCTGATGTTGTTGTTGAGATTTGTACGCCTTTTCAGGCTTAACATAAAGGTGAAAGTTCAAAATGTCTTAAAACACATTTTTAAACATTCGCATGTTTTCCTAACGTTATATTATAAAATACAAACAAATCAATTTATCTTTCTCTATTATCTATAATTATGTTTTGCAGAGCAAACATCTCCAGTCTAAACTTGAAATCGAGAAGCAGTGGTAAGAATAAAACTCACAATGTCGCCTGTTCCGTCAAGGAGTGGGTGTTACGGTGTTACATGTCATAATTTATGATATATTCGCTTTAGAAAAAAGAACCATTAAGGGACTAAACGGTAAACTGAAGATTTAGTTACCTACCTTCCAGAGAAGCTTGGAGACCACTTTGCTTTTTTCTGCCACCATTTTTAGGTTATTCAATTTTGAACCCAATTTGTTCTACATTAAGGTTTGTGCTTTTCTTTAATGCTCCATATTTAAATATGTAGGTCCGTAATTCATTAGACCGTGCAAGACCCTTTTCCTATTTTTTAAACACACTTTTGATGGATTGCAATAGGAAGTTGGCAAGTATAAATTTGATTTGAATCCCATTATAAATTGCTTTGCAGATGTTTTGTTTACATATAAATACTCGTACCTAATAATTATTTAAACTCATATCAATACCCTTTAAAGTAGACTCTATTATTTATTGTATAGGTTTATATTGCCTATTTGCCTTTCGACTTTTCGAACCTTGACTCCAAAGTATATTATTAAGTAGGAAACTAAACTTCCGAGTAGGTACATGGTTATATTAGGTATTGTTGTAATGTCCGAGTATTGTTTACGTTCCCAAGCTTTTTCTTATGTAACTTTGCCCTATTTATCACAATAAAGCTCATGTCTATACAAGTAATCTAGTATCTGTCTTTTACTACAGAAAATGATGCTGTTTTTTATTAAATAGGTATTGACTACAAATTAGACTATTCTCTATTTAACAAATTTTGTCGTAAAAGCCAGTAAATATGAAAAAAATGAGTAAAAGCCAAACTAACTCCTAAACCATTATGGTTATTTCACGTAGGTATATTGAATTTCAAAGAACTCCGTATTTTTAATTCCTTGTATCAAAATAGCTCTAATAGAAAAGAGTTATGCAAAAAAGTTTATTCGCCATTTTTTTTTTGAGTTTTCCATAATATCGTGTTTTGGCTTTTACTACATTTGAGAATGGAAGGGTCGATAATATATATTAATAATAATAATATAATGATATGTATTAACCGAGTACAACTAATTATTTATTTACTAGATTCTTTATCTACTATGAAAACTGGCGTAGTAATGACAGATTTTTATTTTATACGATTCCATTTCCATTTTTGTTCCAATTAAAATCAACGTGAATAATCTCGTAAAAGCACAGTTTTACAATCCATGTAAAACTGTGGTACCAAATAGTAAAACAAAAATGTACTAACAATTGCACCTAATAACGTTTAGAAAATCATAATAATCATATATGAGCACTTTACATAATTATAACTCTTATATAATATATTTTTAATTATCTGCTATACTATTTAACAATATTTTAAAGATTTGTGCCTACTTGCCAAGAGATAAAAAGAGCTCTATACTTCGTTCTATGTCGAGCTTCTATACTTTGTTCTATGTGGTATTTCAACGTCTTACGGTATTTATACAATATACATTCCCTATCAATACGTTTGTGCGATATCATCGCTGCTACCATTCGCCACCGGATTCTGGCCAACATGAGAACGTGAGTCGTCCGAACTGACTGACGCGTTAACTCTTCATTGTAGTTAAGAATGTAACGCGAGGAATGATGGCTCGGGACGTAATGAGTTGGCATATATTTAATTTGGGGACGGATTAAGTCAGTGACTTTCACAGAACTATCTACTGTAGCATTGCAGCTGGAGAAGCTATCAGCGAGCAGTCTATGCGACTAGGTTAGGCTAGGTTTTTATTACCAGAGAAATTACTGGGTATGTTGAGATTTCACATCTAATATCTCAGGGTGACGAGTGCAGTGCAGTGCGGCGCAGGATTGTGTTTGCAAGTTTATAATTCTGGTACTGGTACTGTTAGTGGCAGGCGTGACGCTTACCATCGCAGGTGAACGTGTTGTTCGTCTCGTCACTTGAATGGATAAAAAAAAACAGACAAAGCTAATGACAGTGTGATATATTCATAATTTCACACTGTATTTTTTTTTCATAATATTTAGCTTTATTGAATACTCTCAGGCCAAATTAAAGTACTTAGTAAACTGTGTGTGTATCAGCTTCTAATACAAATAAGTAATTGTCATTGTAAAATATTAAAACCCTTTTGCTATGGAAACTGTGGTTTTGCCACATTTTCGTTTTATTCCCGTATAAATAAACAAAAATACCATTACACGCGTTGGACCATGCTACTGTAACTTAGCTTAATTTCCTATCTATTAATGTTGTATCTGGTTTGAGCAAGCAAGAGACGTATAGCTCTATACGTACGTACTTGGTTATACCAAGATACAACATTATTAAATAGGAAATGATGTGAAAAGCTTTAAATAGTTTTAAAGCTTTTCACTCAAAAGCTCTACTTACCTAAATGTGTTAAAAAAATAGGTGGGATCAGCAGGCTAATCATGTAACTTTTTGGGATCGCGATTCGGATACGAGTTGTTATAATTGTCACTTGTCACTGTCACAGCTTCACGGTATCATGGAGGGATTTCTCTTGCTATCGTTATCGAACGAATGCATTGATTTCCTTAATTAAGTTAAGCAAATCCGTTGGTCTTTTGGCGTTTCGTCCTGCCCTGCAGAGTTAAATGAGTTTAGGCAGTGACAGTGATAATTGTAAATTTTTGACAACACGTATCCGAATCGCGATCCCGAACAGTTACATGACAGCCCCGCTGACCGGGATATTAAAGTAATAATTATTTTTTGTATGGATCCCACTTTTACGACAAAACATGGGCTCAGACCGGCATAAAAAAATAATTCTAAATAAAACGAATCGCACGTGGTATCTCTTCATGGGATTGGACATGGTATACACCGAAATATATAGTCAATATATTTAAAAAAAAAACATGAATATCACGCCAATCTTTTACTCTTTGGACCACATACACCGGCTGCAACAAAAACCGACCGTAGCTATCGGGTCGCAATCATCAATAATGATTATCAGTAAATCTGTCCGATGGAATGCTACGGGAAACGCGTAGAGTTCGTGCCATTCAACGTTACAGTGACGGTCGGTCCGGTACGGTCATAGCCAACAACCCTAGAAAAAAATAGTAACGAAATGTTTAAAATCACTCCTAATTCAACAGAGTTCATAAACAAAGCCACCAAAAAAAGAGGCTGCGCACCACGATTTTTAGCCTGTTCATTAGAGTTCGATCTTTTGATAAATTTTATTACCTACTCTTACATTTTAGGTGGTAGAAGAAAGCAATAGTAGATACGAGGGCTACACTAAAAGTATCGGGAATGGAATATTTCCACTGTTTCTGTCATATTAAAATATTTTTAATTGAAAACTCCTTGGTTTTAAAAATCGAATACCATTTATTTATTTAAAAAAATATTCTCGGTCTTGTCACAAGGTTTTGTCAAACTTGTTTAGTCGTTGAGAAAATGGAATTGACTCGAGAAAATTCAAGAGCGATGATTTATTATGACTTTCGAAGTGGTTTAACACAAAAACAGTGTGTTGACCGGATGATTTCTGCATTTGGTGATAAAGCCCCATCCAAAACCACAATTTATCGCTGGTTTGCTGAATTTCAACGTGGACGTGTCAAGCTCAGTGATGATCCCCGTCAAGGTCGTCCAAAAACTGCAGTCACCCAAGAAAACGTTGATGCTGTGCGTAAGCTGATTGAGGAAGATCGACATGTGACATACCGCGAAATTCAGGCAACTTTAGACATTGGCATGAGTCAAATACAAATAATCTTGCATGAAAAATTAGGTGTAAAAAAGTTGTTTTCCCGATGGATACCGCATTCGCTCTGTGAAGAGCAAAAAGCGGCTCGCGTTACTTGGTGCGTCAGAACTCTCGAAAGATTCCACGCAGGATCCTCAAATGCTGTATACAACATCGTATCAGGTGACGAATCCTGGATATACGCGTACGAACCCGAAACAAAAACCAGTCACGAGTTTGGGTGTTCGAAAATGAGTTAAAGCCAACAAAAATTGTTCGTTCACGGAGTGTTGCAAAAAAAATGGTGGCCACGTTTGTCTCCAAAACCGGCCATGTTACGACTATTCCTCTTGAGGGACAAAGAACGGTTAATGCAGAATGGTATGCTAGCATTTGTTTGCCACAGGTCGTTTCTGAACTCCGTAAAGAGAACTGCAACCGCCGCATCATCCTCCATCACGACAATGCGAGTTCTCACACCGCGCACAGAACAAAAGAGTTTTTAGAGCAAGAAAACATAGAATTATTGGACCATCCGCCGTACAGCCCCGACCTAAGCCCTAATGATTTCTATACTTTCCCTAAAATAAAGAATAAATTGCGTGGACAGAGATTTTCATCACCTGAAGAAGCTGTGGACGCCTACAAAACGGCCATTTTGGAGACCCCAACTTCCGAATGGAATGGTTGCTTCAATGATTGGTTCCATCGTATGGAAAAATGTGTCAAATTTCGCGGAGAATACTTCGAAAAGCAATAAATATATTTTTAAATAGTAATGTTGTATCACTTCCTTGATTCCCGAAATTTTCAGTGCCGCCCTCGTAAGTACTACAATAATATTTTAAAAGCGAGTTGGCAATTTTACGAAAAAGGCCGGAGACTATGAAGGTACACGGTATTCCACAAATAGAAAATTAAGCATTATGAGTTTAAAAAAAAGCATTATGCGTAAAATGAAGCATTATGCGTACAGTAAACACAAATGAAAGAATTGATGCATCGTGCACAATGACATCCGCGCCGCAGTAACAAGTGGTCAGCGGTAACGTTTCAATCGACGGCGCACTACTGCTGACTCACGCTCGTGGCGCGCTCCGGACTACCTGGATTCCACAAATCTGGATAAGAAATATGAAAAAATCCACTCAACACGCTTACGCTTCAATTTTGGAATTGTGCAAACAAAGTAAATTTTTTTGCTATTTGTGTAACCTATTATCAGAACTGGGGCCGTACTGTGAACCGCTTATAGCGGGACCAATTAGGTTCAGCTGCCGACACTGCGCGACCGCGAACCTTATTGCGAGGCTATTAAATTCACAGTCGCGCATCGTATTGAGCGTCCTGAGCATATTCGGTCCTGGAATACGCGCTCATGGTACGGCCCCTGTTCCTATAACAGATCTATTGTTATGAGAGGACCTCTTTTTGTCGGTAACTATCAGTGTACGTAATTGTTGCTGCCAATGGATAAAATTATGTAAGAAGGTGTAGCTAAGTATTTTTCTGCATGAGTCTCGAATGCGTTCTTATAAAACACACATCATGGTCACAATGATATGGATAAGCTAAGACATTGCTGGTTGTTACAAGTCGCGTCATGTAAAAAGAACCCTAAAAGAAAGTAGAGGGGGTGTGTTTGCGTATGTGTACACTTGCGCACAAAAGTACTAGGCCTATTGTTTTATATAATTATTAATTAGCTTTTTGTTCGCAGCTTCGTATATTGGTTACTGCTATGGCAAAATATATTAGATATCGCCTAAATCGCATACTGCGCAGCTTCACCGTTCTTTCTTCAGCGTTGTTTTTACATGACGCGACCCAGCGTCAATGATAAGATGAATGGACGGGAAATAAGCGCACGGATTTTGAAGACTATATGTTGAGCGCAGGCTCTCCACTCTCGACAGTCATACTCTGTCTTTGCGACATGCGAGCCGTACGATACGACAATACAAACTTCTCATACATGTACATGTGTTCTCTTTTTGTCATGCAGTAATTAGATTCGTTATCTTTATTTTCCGGCAAATGTAATATGCATACTTTTAGCTAGGTATGCTTGATTGTGTTGTCTTTTAAAATTTTGATCGATTTTTTTAAGCGCTGGGCCCGTCCATTCCATTATCACCGTCGCTGACGCGACCTATACCAGCAATGGTACATTATTTTTTCAAATAATTTCGCCCCACTGGTTTCTAACAACATTCTAATTCGAAAATAACATGAGGGATAAATGTTTTGACTAACTTTCTCTCAAGATTATACGCTATGTATCCGCTTAATTAGCAGTTAGTATATTTACTATCAGTAAATAGTTGTTATTCCGCTAAATACTAATCTATGACTTCTGGGAACTGTAACAATTCTCGTAGTATCTAATAACAATTGAGAAAACAAACACAAGACAAGACAAGACACAAGAGTTTTTTGCTTAAGGCCGGGTATTCCACCTTTCAAGCTCATTTTTTAATGAGATCAATCATTAGTCTAAAGCTGTATCAGGTAGGGTCACATTTAGCTGAGCAAAAATATGGCGGTTACGCAGATTCGTGCGTGTCTAACTTCGTTTTTTGAAGATTTTCTCAGATTACTTGAAAAGTATAGAAATTAATAACTTTTGAACCACAGAATGCTCTCCAAAATACTATTAACTTATAATACATATTTTTTTAATGTGACTATGTGCTGGAGTTAGGACATAAAACTGAAAATGGTTTAAAAATAGACATTGTTTCGGTATTTTTTTCTATCGAGGAAAGTATACTCAATCGTGTTTTCAACCACAAAAGTTACTAAGACGGATGTTCTTCTGTAACATTTTGTATTTTTGGGCTTTAAATACAGTTATTTGACTAAATAAATTTGATTTTGCGAGGGGCAAATTTGGAAAATACAAGCCTTAATATCAACTTAATAATATATTTAAGGCCGTGGTAGCCCAATCGGGAGACCACTTGACTTGTGATCGTAAGGTCGCGGGTTCAAACCCAGGCCCTTACGAATGAGCTCTTTGGAGTTTATGTACTGATATTCATACCACTAGCGTTTCAGTGAAGGAAAACATCGTGAGGAAACGTACATACGTTCGGAGAGCAAATTCAATTGCGTATGTGAATTCACCAACCCGCAATTGGGCCAGCGTTGTGATATGGCCCATTCGCCCTTCGAGGATATGCCTAAGTCCAACAGAGGAAAATTAAAAAGGCTTATTATGTTAATATACAGGGTGTTAGTTGAACACCGTTATCCTTCTAGGATATCATTGTAGTCATCATTGTGAACAACTTTTACTATGGGGCCAACCCTGAAATCACGAAAATAAAACAGCTGTTCCGTAGAAAAAGGTTCATCGATCTTGGACATAATGTATGGAACAGCTGTTTTTTTTTCGAGATTGCTGGGTGGGTATCATAGTAAAATTTGTTCATAATGATGAGTACTATGATATCCTAGAAGGATAACGGTGTTCAAACTAACACCCGGTATTTAAAGGTAAAATTTTAAAATACTTTTATTTATAAATTGTCCAAACTAAATTCGAAATCATGACGTTCCATTCAGAGATTGATAAATGAATCGAAGAATGAACCATTCCATCAGCGCATCTCAACACGTCTTCATTCTGGGATTTTCGACTGAGTTGGTCGACGACGGTCGAGTTTGATCTGTTTGACATGAGTTCAGCGGGCAACAGCGTGTTCTAAACACTTGGTAAATTTGTAAGAATCGTTATATGTGCACGTTGTTTATACCAATTATATTTGATAAATAATCCACAACACTTTGATTTTTTAGTTTAACTGTACGTAGTTTCTTTTGACCTTTTTTTATTAGATACTTAGACCAAACGTTACATATCTGAAGGTATTGCTCTCAGCTCGCTAGAACAAGTAGCAATCACGGCGCATTTCGTTTCGAATCTTTTTGTTGATACGAGACTAGTAGTAAATTAGTTTATCCTGCAGTGAAATGATTCGATTGTAAAGAACAAGAACTTGTATTAGATGATTTTTTTTTATAAAACGTCTGGAACAAGACACAACATGTGAGCGACTGGACTGGGTGCTAGCTCCATTATTATTTCGGAGGGAGGTATGATTTTTTCCACGGGGGAAGCTAGTGCTCATTTCGGATAACGTCTGAAAGGTCTTTGGTGCCTTAATGTCACTACTACCGAAACTACTCCAACTGAAAAACAGTGACATTATTATTTAAACGCTAGAAGAGTGAACGTACTTAACAAAAATGCAGTGATTGTTAGTCTTTACTTTAGCTAAATCTGTAGGAGTAAAAATACATTTTAAAACTGTTAACGGCAAATGTTAAAAGCATGTGACATTTTGGCATCATACATGGAAGCATGGGAAATTAGTACCACTAGACCACCTGCGGATGGGACAACTTTGTAAACGTATAACTTAGGCAAGTTAGGTCAAAGAATTTATAGCTCATATCACTTCTTAAAGGAATTTGTAAGTGTAATTCATGTTACTGTGGCGCCCAACATGGGACCTTCCTCGATATTTCAATGCATCGCTATCAATTTTTCGCAATCAAATACCTATATAGCTATCAATTTTTAAACCTAAGCTTGAAACTGAGTAACAGGGCTTCAAATCTTTTTGAGCACTTGACTGTATGTTAAGGTTTGGAAAGATAAGAATTTTAAGTTTAAGAAGTTATGGGTGTATATTCTTACAATCGAAAAAACAACGAAATAAAACCGATTAATCGCAAATTGCCATGAATTGGATCAGCTATGAAATGGATTATTCACATTAGGTACGTACCTACAATAGATTAAGTGCCCAATATCATATGAAATTATGCCACTATGCCAAAGGTATTTCTTACCCTACGTAGTTTGTGATAAATCTCTATTCGAGTTAATCCAAAACGTAAGTTAGATCTTGGTTGACAAGCGGATTTATTGTCTCCACCAATTTGAGGAAATTTGTATTCCCACATAAAACTAGAACGTGTGTCGCACGTACGCGGCCGTAAGTGCATGTACGCGCGCTATCGCGCCGAGTGGGACGCGCGATCAGGAGATAGCTCCGTCACTACGTGGTGCACCCAACGGCAACGGGCCGGCGCGCGGCGCGGCGGCGGCGGCGAAGCTTGGTTAAGGCAACACCGCACTAGCCGGAATACTAAAAACGATTAATTAACGCGGAGTTTTGGCGGGAACGCGAAAAGCTATTGTATTGTATTATTTTCCAAGAACTTGGAAAAAAAATCGGGTGTTAATCATTGAGCTAATATGTAAAGAGTCACAATCTCTATGTGAAAACAATCAAAAAATGGCCGAGTGTCGTTGTACATATACCCATACGTGTATTATATAGTTCACAATTGTTCGAATTTAGGCGTTATGTCGCTTGTATAGTGTTCAATGTATGCTTGAACGCTTTTGTCTTATCGTAGTTCAAGTCGTTCAAAAAGTCAAAGAGTTTTGGCACGGATTTTTTTTGCGCGTTTGGGACTCTATAGATATTAGCTCAATGGTGTTAATGCATATAAATAGTGGCGTTTTATTCATGTGCCAACTGACGTGCATGAGTGTGGGCAAGTGATATAACGAGGTGAAACATGTCTTTTTGTGTTGTTCCCAAACTCTGAAGAATTAAGCTTGTACTCGTAGTAAAGTTGCCACGATTTTACTAGTGACTTGGACTGCGATTACAGGTCATTTAGCTGAAGAAAGTAGGATTGATGAAGAAATAAATGTATTTGGCTGTAGGACTAGTATCCATGGCCATGAACAATTTTAAAACAACAACCGGAATACGCGACGAGCCGCAATGTATCGCAACATAGCTTCTCTTATCGTTGTGTCTCACCACGTGGTCTACGCGATACGATATAGTCCGTCACTACGTAGTGCATCCAAACTGGGGGCGACGACGCAGCTTGAGGATACACGGCACTACTTAACCGGACTACGCGCCGATTTGAAATGCATTGCACCGTCGTCGCGTCGCGTTTGTTTGTGGTAGCGTTGGAACACGCAAACGGGCTATAGCACAGCTTTTTTTTTTAATTGTCATGTAGGTAGATGTAGAAAATATTTATAATGTACCACTGAACTGTTATTGCTACTAAAACACGGTCTATTCAAATGTAGCAAGAAGGGGTGTGTCGTTTTCGCATCGTTTCTAACAACATGTTCTATATAATGATTGATTGAATGAGTTTACAGGTGTTAATGTATATGTTCAGTTTCTTAGATTTAGCATCAGTTACATAAAAAATAATTCATCGCGTTGTGACGACTCGTGCAATGCATCCTAGTGCATCCTCACCCTGATTTTTATCTAAGAATTTGAGCGAACATACGTTTGATCGCAGATTCGCATTTGAAATTAGCTTTCTGCATTGTCGGAAATGTTGGGAACGCTATCTTGCTAGATATAAACTAAAAAGTCGTAGTACCTAGCAATAATAAATAGCTCAGTGGTTAGCGTGTTCCGCTCGCATACACCATAGCGTAGGCTCAAATCTGATGTGATGGGTGTCACGTAAACTGGCATCACATGCTGCCAGTTGTTCAGACTAACTGACAAGTAGATGTCAGTGACAGTCAGTCTCTCTATCTAAAAAAAGGTGCTCTCTTTTGTTTTGCAGCAGACATTTATTTATATGAATTAATCTATTCATATTATTTGATATAGTATCATGTAAATAAAGTGAAAGGCAGGAGGTTGGAGGCACCAAATGGGCGATTTTCTGACAGCCAATAAAATAAAAAAAAACATAAAATTGCCGTTAGGTGGCAATGAAGAGACATGGCCCTGAACAGTTTCAGTATCTTGTCTGTAGTTCAGAGGATTTAGAACCAATGAACCTAAGTAAAAAGGTCACAAAATAAAAAGTAACCTTATTTCATTTACTTAGATCAGATCTGACATGCGTTTGTTGTGGTTATTGTTTGTATAAAAAAGTACTTAATTCCACGTAAATTAGTAAGCGTGCCTTGCTAATTGAATAATTAATGACTTCAATAAAAATAACAATTACTATCAACAAAGAATAATAACAATAACGTAACGTAACAATAATAATTTACCAGTATTTTAACAAAATGATAAAAGAAAACTAGAAAAGCACTTCCCCAACGAACGCGAACTCTGAAGTGAAGCAGTGAAGGTGAGTGAACAGCTTTTTCACAAGAAAAATGCGAAAAAAGTGGGTCATATCTCGCCAGCGCCGTCTATCCGTTCGCTGTAGAACTACGTTTTGACAGCTGTCAGAAAACTTCCCATTGAAAGCAGAGCGTGGTTTAAGGTAAGAAAAAAAATTGGCGTCGTATACGAATACTAATCGCATTGAATTTTATTAAGCAAAAATAATTAAACACGCGTTGCTTTTCAAGCAAAAGCAGTGCTCATAAAAAACAGTTTGTGGAAATATATTTCCACGCCGCTTACGCCACAACCAGACCAAAAAGAGAGCTTCATTCAGACATGGAGCTGACGGCGAAATCTTATCTCTTTCTATTAATTTCGCTACCAGAATTGAGATAAGTAAAAACTGCAGAAAAGCTCAAGATATTTTATCTAGAACACATTACAAAACGCTTATGAATGCAAAGGTCCAGCGCAAAAAGCAACCTTATTGAAGCAAACGATCATGAATCGACTGACTGAAAAACTGACAGTTTCCTCGTATCACTCTCAAAAATTTAAAGAGTTTAGCAAAATTACATATATTACACCTATATAGATAAATACGGCTTTGTGAAAATTTGTCTTTGTCAAAATCATGTCAACACTCCAGTATAATATTTCCCAAAGTACACAACATAAAATAAGTAAACACTAGAAAACAAAGAAAAGTAAATTCATGATGTTTTAATAAAACTAGATAACAATCCTTGTTTTTCCACTGATTCATATCTTTTGATCCCGGTCGGGCCGGAAAGGTCCCTATTGAACTAGTCATTTCACACTCGTAGAAAACACTCATAATTACATTATTCGGCAGTCTTGGTTTTTTCTAAACTACAAATTATGAGCGAATGAAATTATTTTGAGGAGGCCATGATTACGGGGTGTCGCATGACGTAGCAGTTTCAACATCAAACGGAGCTATTCTGGAGGCGGCACTTGAGTTTTGGCTTTCTTTGAATTCTACAGAAATTCGTTAAACACAGACAGCAGTTTTTAAGCAGCTGGAAGGTAAACGTGACACTTGCCCAAAACAGTTTAAAGCCACTTAGATTAAATTAATTATAAATTCATATGACGTATTACTAATTCGATAATGTTGCTTTAATCTCATTACGAGTATTATGCGTTCAATTAGGTCTACAAGTGAAGAATTCATTTTAAAACGTGGCTAATGAATTCATGATAAAATCAATCATATGCTCTTAGAGTGTAGACTTAAATCCAACGGAGCAATATTAAAAAGCTGATTATATGCAATCATAGAGCCGAAGTTTTTTTTCAGGTCGTTGTTATATAAAGCGTACTTAATAGGGTTTATCAATAGTCTTATGATATTAAAAGTATGTTTTTTTTTTATTAACAAGGAAAGTTAAATATACCAGAATAAGGTTGGCAACATACCGGAATGAGGAGTCTGCCCGATCACCAGCGATTGGCGATAAGCGATTGGAGTTAAAAGCCTAATTCGCACTGTGTTAGTAATTTAGTAAAGTAGCGAGTAATTTAGTACCTAACTAAATATGTCTGAACAGCAAAGTCGAGTAAAGTTTAGTACACGATTTAATCAAGTCAATCAATTTTACGCAGCCAGTTGCCGAGAACGATGTACAGTTTATCACAACCAGCATTATTTACTTTTGAGTTTCACTACCTTACAATAGTTGGTAGTTGGTTGTGGTTGTGGTTGTACATTCTTAATTAACAACTGGATCGTATCCAATGATGTATGAGTTTTTTTTTTTACTTTATACTTTTTTGTCTTATTGGTTAATACTTTTCTGCGTCCTTACAAATGGATTTGTGATAGATATTTGTTTTTCAAATAATTAATAAATAATAAAACGTAACCCAGCAGTGGGATGAATGATGTTGATGATTTAAAAATATAGACCGGCAACTCACTAGATATAATACAGTTCGATTCAATCGCATATCTTAGGTAACTAACCAATTTATTTTAAGATAAACTAAAGTTTATTCTTTGTACGATTATGAGGAAAATATACGTAGATACTCGTATATAACACCTATTGTTAAAGAATATAGCCAGACGAAAACGTTCATTATCCTCACAAAAGATTCCATCGAGTGTCGGCGGCGGCAGCTCCGGTCTGGCCGTCCCGGGCAGGTGCCAGCCACTCGAACCTCTTCAACTACTATAGCGTTTTTTCACAAAGTAAGTATTCAGTTGTTTTCCCAGATAAAATAACAAAGCTATTTGAAATAGAATTATTTATCATTTATTCAGAACACCGCGCGCCACCATTTCGCTCTATAAATGGTGGCGCGCGGTGTGTTATGTAGATAGATAAATATTATAATACATACGAATGATTATTTTTTACTACGTATACTGATGAATTTTATTATTTTATTATTATGTATAAAACATTATTATTAAGTACTAATATTATTGGACATAATTTATTGTTAATATATTATAACGAACCTACTAAAATATCTCTAGTTAATAGGCACCTTATTATATTATGAAAACTGACGTGGTTTTGACACATTTTTGTTTTATTTATAACTACAGCAGCTGCAGCTGCACGCGCGTCGGGCTCTGTTTTCACTCTTTGAAAAAGGTCACCGGATGTGATCGAAACTATAGTCGGAGTATCCGATTTAATTAAACGTGAGTATTCCCGTATAAATAAAACAAAAAGGCACCATATTGTAAAATGAAGTCCATCCTCTTCCTTCTACTATTGCTGCGCCCGACGGGGTCCATATGCAACTTTTTGACAATACCTATGTACACTATGGAAGCAATAAATATCTGAATCTGAATCTAGACAGACGTGATGCTATCACATCATGTGATTTGAGATTTATTTACCTACTTACCTATATAGGTACAAATCTATAAATCTGCCACTTTAATAATTAGATGATCAAAGTAACTTACCTGTAAGTGAACTTCGATCATAATTATATGAAGTTAACGCCTCGTCTGTGTTTACTATGTAGTCGCGTCCTGACGTACCTTAAAACTCACAAGCATTCAAAGCAAAAAATTAATAAATAAAGCTTTCAGTGGTCTAGGAGTGACCATGCCTCTGTCGTCGTTGTGTTTTTTCATGCCAATCTCACGGACGTGTCGTCACTATGCTATTTATTTTTTATTTTTGACAAAAGTTTTAAGTGTCCTTGATCCTGCTACTCGAAGTTAAATCAACAACAAGCGTACTCGTGTGAAATGGAATGTCGTTAAAGCACATATTACAATATCTAAAAAGCACAGTGGATTAAGGTCATTTTCAAATTAATTAATTTTATGGACATTTCAAACAACACCATCTAGCCCGAAACTAAGGGAACCTTGCACTATGGGAACCGGATAACTGATAGAATACTTACCAGCATGAATGTTTGGCCTGGGTAGGAATTGAAAATATAAATTAAATAAAACATGGATGCTTGTGTACTTTTGTTTTAACAAATCTCAATGATGTACAAATTGAATAATTATTATATACAAATACAAAACACTTGATACAACATACTTGATTGAACGGGCCCTAATTATTTTAAATAATTCGTCCTTTTTAACCATTATACTGATGATCAATTCCTAACACCAATAAGAAAATCATAATCAGCAATTAAAATCTACCTTATCCCATCTGGTAGAGTTCAACAAAGCTTATCGACAACCCTACTTGCAGTGGCTAATCCAGGAAATCTGTTACAAGTGACGCTTGACTGTTGGCTAGGGTTGGCACAATAGAACCACCCTTACATTTATCACCCTCGAGACTCCCTGCGCACCTGTGCCCTTTGATTCAAAGCTATCTAGCCATCGCTCCAAGAGAACTTTTCAAGCATAAAACAAGATCAATACATTAAGCTTCACTTAATTTTCAAATACGATGAGATTATAAACCTGTCTAGTTAGTGATAATCTTGATAGCTGAAAACAGTAAACATTTCTATGTTCACTCCATACAGTTATAGAGTGATAGTAGTTTTATACCGCAGCACGCAGTTTATTTATTTATTTAGTTGATAAATGATTAAAGATACCTGCCTCATATTTATCAATTCTTGTTTTTTTTTTATTTCGCGAACAAATTGCATGGATTCTGTAAATTTATTGGAGTCTTTTAGATGCTTAATCAGCCAATCATTTTCATAGCTCATTGTAATTGATATCGCAACAAAAACACGAAATACGAATACAATGGCAGCAGTCATGGAACCAACAATGAGCCGCACCACTACACCGCACCATGCCACACAGCTCCCAAACACACAGCGAGTCAAGCGCCATAAGGCCGGCTGCACACACCTATAAAACGCAATTTGTCGCTAATGAAGTGATTGTCGCGCGCATCGCGCGTCGGGTAATTGTTCCATTCACTGCGCCCAACCCTATCCTCAATTTTATGGTTTTCGCCGCACGATATGATAATCATCGAGTTAAAATTATTACTTGTCAATTTGTGCTCGGCTAGTGGATACCTTTATTACTCGTTTCCGTGGCGACTAAAGTTAAAATACACATAATCAGGTGCAGTAATGATTATTGCACTTTCTCGCCTCTACTGCTCCGGAATAAGGCCTCCGTTTGTACTAATGAAATTAATAAAGAGTGTTTGCCTCGTGCGTGGTAATTGAATTTATTTTTTCGTTTCCTGGCTTGTAAATCGTCGATCCGTCGTAATTCTGTCTCGCTGACCCTCTTTAAATATTAGATGCCTGTTTGTAATTAAAAAATAAACATTTAATTTTTATTAAACCGACTTTAAATCAGGCTCTCGAACAAACCTATGTACTAAAACTTCTGAACCTAAGTTTGACGCAATATTTAAAAAGACAGCTTTAGAGCTAAACTACATAAAAAAGAAAACGCTTCAATAAAAATGCTTTTTATTCGAATTCGATCGGTTCAGTAGTTTTGTTTTTGAATTATAATAATTGTAAAAAAGGCGAAATCCAGGTAGTAAAAATTGAAGTCGGTTGAATACTAATTTTAAATGTTAAGCTTAATTATTGTTCTCTTGTTTGTCTAGCATTTACGTATATATATATTTTTTTTTGGCAATAAAGTTCTTTTTATCTTTATCTTTATCTTAAAAAAATATCGTTTCTTTTAAATGCAAAACTATCCAAAGTTATTATTACTGGTACTATATAGTGACATACTCATAATAATAATGACGTCGAGCAACACGATCCTTCACTTCTCACCGCATATGAAACAAAAAACCGGTCAAGTGCGGAGTCGCGCCTGGGCAAGGGCTCCGTACAACACACCACATAAATAGGTACTTAATTCCAAAAATATTCAAAAATTGTTTGGATTAAGCAGGTGTTAATTATTTATTTGTTTTAAAAATGTAAATTAATGTTAAATGACGTTAGTTATCTTAAGCAGTGTTATAATAAATGACGATTTTTTTATCAAATCAAGCAATACGTTTTTGAAGACCTTCAGAAAGCTTTTATTCTGTGAAAATGTCCTTTAATATGCGCATTTAACGTCAATTAAACGGTTAATTTTCTAAAGGGCATGCAGACAGACAAAAATCACGTAGGCGTAATACCAACCCGTTTGACCGTTCGACTTTACTGGAATGGACCCCTAAAAATACGTGAAATAACAAATGTCTATAATATAACTCATTTACGCCCTTTATACCTTTAAAACACAGCTCGAACCGATAAAGCCCTCTCGACTCTCAAAAAAAAATAACAAGCATGAAAATATAAATTTGACAGACATACATTCCGTTTGATTGCAGATAATGACGTTCAGAGGGCGGAACATATGCCACCGATGCACCCCCTACACCCCAATGCCAATTACTCTGATATCAAGGGATGCGACTAACTATTAGAGAGGGTGCTGGATTTATTGGTAGAATTACCGTTAATTAATTCATTCCCGTTGTCAATTTTACTATATTATATTGATGTTAGCACCAGAACAAAATAAGGTAAATATTTTTTGTTTTACTAAAATAGATTTGTTTAGCCAATTCTCATGATTCTACATGAACTTTATTCAGAGTATTGGTGTACTGCGATGGTATTTTTTTTTTTTTTTTATTAAATGTGTGGAAAGGCATCAAAAATAAAAGCAAGTGACTTATTCGTCAAAATAATCATAAACAATTTAAAATATCTACTACCTAGAAGTGTAAGGAATCTAAACACAGAATTGATCCAAAGAAATCACAAACTGAAGATTAGTCGATAGGTTGTTCTTTAGATATGGAACAATTCTGAAGGTGTGCACACTAGTTTAGATTTATTTTTCGCACATATACAAATTATAACACACATCAAAATCATTTCACCCTCATTTTGGGTTGAAGTTTCAAGAAGATAAAAACAAGTTCAATCAGTTACGTAGATGGTTAACAAGGTCGTCGCAGACAAGTCTCACGATTTACCCGTGCTGTTGACCATTCATTTTAGATCTGTGTTCGGAAACAGTCACTGAGGTTAATTCCCTATTTTTTTTTAAATGACTTATGCTGTTGGCCTCAGATGGCCTCTACAGCGTCACCGGACTTTAGGCAAGCGCAAATGGTGCTCAGCCTAGTTTATCTCTGGTAACCGGCGCCTATACCAAAAACGGAATACTTCCTGTTGCTAGGAGTGGTCGGATCGGGGAGGTTAATTCCCTGTCAATCTCTGGAAGAGGCCGTGGAAGCCTAATCGGGAGACCGCTTGACTTGTAAACGTGAAGTCAGTTTGAACCCAGGGCCGTACCAATGAGCTCTTTGGAGTTTATGTACGGATACCCATACCACTTGCTTTTCGGTGAAGGAAAACATCGTGGGGAAACTTGCGTATGTACGTTCGGAGAAGAAATTCAATGGTGTATGTGAATTCACCAACCCGCAACTGGGCCCGCGTGGGGAAAATGACCCATTCGCCCTTCGAGGGTAGGCCTAAGCCCAGCAGTGGACAATTAAAAGGCTGATTATATGAAAAATAGTTATGTAAATAGACCAAATGTTATAATAAACTATCATCACAATGAAAAAACAAAATATTTATAAATATAAAAAAGGCTTTTAATAAAACTGAATAACAAGAAGCAAATAAAAAAGTACGAAACTCCTGCAAACTACAAAAGTAGACTAACAAAGTATTACAGATGCGTCAGACAAACAAACAAACCTGAATGTATCTACACAATGTCCGGCTTGTCCGGCGTAAAATGTAAGTTAGAGCGATCACTCCAATGGGCAATTTCCTGACGACCAATAAAAAAAAATATAGTTCCTAAAAATCCGATAGGCAGCGACGAAGTGACATGGCCCTAATCAGTTTCACTATCTAGTCTGAGGTTCTGGAGATTGTGAACGAATGAAGCAAAGTAAAAAGGTTAAAAAATATAAAGTAACCTTATTTCATATATATTAGATCTGTCATGCGTTGTAAGTGGTTATTGTTTGTATGACAAAGTATTTGCCCATAGTATTTCTTAAGTTTTAGTTATTCCACGAAAATTAGTAAATGCGCCTTGCCAAATAATTAGTTAATTACTATTAATAAAATAACAACAAAAACGAATAACAATTTATCAGAATTTCAACCAAATGATACAAGAAAACTTGGAAATGCACTTCACCAACAAACGCGAACTGTGAAAAGAAGCAGTGACGAGTGACTGCTTTTTCACAAGAAAAATGCGAAAAATTGTGGGCCATATCTCGCCAGCGCGGCCTATCCTTTGGTTTGTAGTTACGTTCTGACAGCTGTCAGTGTGATACGTTCTGACAGCTGTCAGTAAACTTCCCATTGTTTTTTAAATAGGTTGAGACTTTTATAGATTCCAGTTTTGCCAGGGTATAATAATAATAATAATAATGGTTGGGTGATGCCTCTACTGATATACTCCTTTGGCATACTTAGGTGGACTCAGACTGAGCTGGACGCCCTGGATAGAAGAGTCCGTCAACTGCTCACTGCGCATCGCATGCTACACCCACGCTCATCTGTTATGAGACTGTACATTCCACGGAAGTGGGGGGGTCGTGGCTTTTTAAACGCCAAGAACCTCCACAATCGTGAAGTGTGCAGTCTTAGGGATTATTTCCTTAACAATGAGTGTGGGATGCATCGCGATGTAGTGACAGTTGACAAGGGGCTCACGCCGCTCTCCTTGGCAAACGAGAACTGGCGCAGACCATCGGTGCTAAGCACCGACGACCGCAAGGATGTATGGAAGAGCAAGGAGCTGCACGGACGGTTCTATCGGGCCCCGATGTGGACTTGCTCGCGTCGGTGAACTGGTTACGCTTCGGGGACCTCTTTGGGGAAACTGAAGGGTTTGCCTGTGCAATTGCGGATGAAGTTATCAAGACGAACAACTACCGGAAATATATCATGAAGGACGGTACGGTCGACATCTGTCGGGCATGCCACCGTCCCGGGGAATCCCTCCGACATATAATTTCCGGTTGTTCGCATCTTGCTAACGGCGAGTATTTGCACAGGCATAACCAAGTGGCCAGGATCATCCACCAGCAACTTGCTCTTCAATACGGCCTTGTCGAGTCGGAGGTGCCGTACTATAAGTACGCACCAGCTCCAGTTCTCGAGAATGGTCGTGCTTTGCTCTACTGGGACCGCTCCATCATCACGGACAGGACTATTGTCGCCAATAAGCCTGATATCGTGATGGTGGATCGGTCCCAGCGCCGGGCAGTGCTCGTCGACGTCACCATCCCACATGACGAGAATCTCGTAAAGGCCGAGAAGGACAAACTCAGCAAGTACCTTGACTTGGCCTTCGAGATAACCGCCATGTGGGATGTTGACTCGACGATCATTGTCCCGATAGTCGTTTCGGCGAATGGTCTCATAGCGAAGAGCCTCGACCAATACCTCAAGAGGCTCTCGCTAGACGGTTGGGTCAAGGGTCAGATACAAAAGGCAGTGGTACTTGACACGGCACGCATTGTCAGGAGGTTCCTCACTCTGCAGCCCTAACCACCGGCAGCTTGAGCCCTGCCCCGCTGCCGGCGGCACTCTAGGTTTAGGTTTTTTATAATATTTATGTTTTTAAATTTATATTGTAAAAAACTTAGATTTAAGAAAGTAAATAAATAAAGTGAATAATAATAATATTTTAGTTTTTTTAAATATCTATAGGGTGTGATCTATACCCACATGATTTTTTCATAACATAATAATAATTGAGAGTTTTAAAAAGAAACTGAAAATTAAATCGTGGTTGGAAATATCTTTTTCATTTGTTAAAAAAGGTTTTTCTCCAATATCAGGAATACAAAAATATTTTTAACAAGTCATTTCTTCCTATAATATCAATAAAGTATTTTTGTCCTCAACAGTCTCCGAACACGTAAACCGATGACGGGAAGTCAGACGAATACAAAAATTACTAGAAAAGTTATTCAAATTGTTGCGGAACCTTAAAAGAGGTACTTACTTGCTTTCTTGTTTTCGTTATATTACATTGTTTTAATTAAACGGTTAGATCCCACTGCTAAACAAATAAACTTCCGAAAGCTTTAACGACGAACTGGTGAACAAAGCACCATGTTTTACACCAAAGGCCATAAACTGTATGCTAAGATCTAGAACCCTAATTCAAAATTTAAAGGAAAAACAAAATTATTTTTTCTCCTTTATATTCCTTATATTAAATGTCTAAGCACAGTTTCAATTTACAGTACAATAAGCACCTCTTAACTTGCATCGGGACACAATACAAATAATAAAGCTGCTTAAAAAAACAAATATGTGGGGTGTAAACAATAAGCTTAGTGTCCAGGGGTTGAGTTGGCAAATATTATAAAATATTGTTATCAATTACACGCTGCCACTGGTGATTTTTATTTTGTAACTTGCTTTTGTACGCGCACAGATTGTATCATCTATACTCTCGAGTGAAATCACCGTGTGATTGAGGCATTAACGCAATGTTTTATATCGGTTTGTGTTTGTCCACAATCTAGCTAATGTAAAAATGCAGTTCAGGGTGAAATCATAACTGCAAAAATCGACTTGTGATTATGAATATTAAATTGTATATCGGAATACAAGTATTTTCTCATCAAATATTCAAAGTATCTTTTATGGTGTTTCTTATAAAAACTCTATAGACTCCAATTATGTATAATGTCCAACTCTTTCTTGTGTTATAAGTTTGGTTTAATCCGTGACATGCTTCGGTTTGACTGGGAATTACTTGATTGTTCAAAAATGTTTGAAACTGCCAATAGTAGAATGAGCGACGCCATAATAAAGTAGATGACTGATGTTTATATAGTTGAAACCAATAGCTTTGATGAAGAATTTAAGTAAATATATTAGTTTATTGAAAAAATAATTTAAATCGGTTAATAATATTCTGATATATGAGCGCTTAAAGTTTTTGATAGAGACAACTCTATCCTTTTTCCACAAAACAAAAAATTTCGTCACACCTTACTTGTCAGAATAGAATTTATATGGCGTACAGAGAAGTGACGTCACGATTTGCTGTTTCTTCTCTCTGTCTAGCATGATATTAAAATGCTTATAAGTTGCTTATTTTTGATCAGATTTTCATTTTCTTTTCTTAAATCAGCTATATATTTAAGGGCCACGTTTTAATAGGACAATTAAAAAAAACCAGTCATCTAGCCTATTCTCTCAGGAGAAAAAAAAACGTGAACTTATACGTACGTACTAATAAAAAGAAAGGTACATTGATACATTTTTCACTTAATTACCCAGAGTATAGCAAACGTGGATGGGCTTTGATTTGATCATGTCTTACTAAGTGTTTAAGGATTTATTGAGACTTGTCAAATTCGTGGCGTCTCAAAGATAGGTATATTATAGATTGAACGCCGCGAATCAAGCGGAAACAGCTTATCAAGAGCTGCATGTTATCCAACGTGTCTATCATCTCACGTGTGAACGGATTTCAATGGGACCTGTCGCCATCGGTTCAAACCCTTTTTAAGATGTCTCCGTTCTGATAAAACGGAGCGCGCCCTAACAAAATGTCCGTTTGTATCTATAAAAAAATCGAGTTTGTGGACACCTTCTGGGTTGGGCCATAAGACTGGAGTTTTTTGAAGAACTGGAAGACTGAAATTGACATTGGTGCATGAGAACTTTCATAGTGCAACTGTATTTTTGCATTTTGTTGATTCCACATTGTGATGTTCCTTTGATCAAAGAGATCCCATTATCCGATTTAAAATTATCAAAAAATAATGGATTAAACTGAAAACAAATTATATGACGCGTCCGTCAGCCACGACTTGTACGAGTTGTGTGCACATTAATGATCTTAAGTCGTGGATGTGTCCTTAAATTGCCTTGAGTGATCGGACGTCCGTAGGAGATCTGGCGCGCCGGATGTTTTTCTCAGGTAAAGCGTCCACGGACAGTGTGCACACGAGTGGGACGCGTCTTTGACACACAACAAGCATTGATCGAATGTCCGAACAGCGGAATCAGCGGATGATGCCCATATAACTGTACTATGCAAACTACTTTGCCTAAGTGGGTGTTTCCCAATAATTATAATCTGGGTGTCTTTAAGTTGCAAGTGAATCGGTTTTTATAAGCAAGCGTGCTCCAACGTAGACTGCATTTTTGTTTAACATTAGACGTGAAGGAGAGTCAAACGCAATATAATAAAAAAAAAAAAAAACTCTGACGCGTCCGTTACTCGCGGCTGCTAGACGCGTCCGATAGTTTGTTTTCAGTTTTATTCCACGTTTGGCCACAATGTAGTCTTACAATACATATTCGATGATGTAGTCAAGAATGGAGCATGCAAAATTGACAAGCTACATAATCACTCTGGCCTTGAATTGAAAAGACCTAAAAGAAATCCATTAAATAAGAAACAAATCTTTGATATGAGCCAGTATTATACGGAATTCATCTAGGATAGTTAATACAAAAAGCCCAAAAATTGTAAATACATTTGTTTTGAAGTTTTGAAAGTGGTCTCAAAAGTTTCATAGTATCTCGAGTCTGAAACTTGAGTTATTCAAGGTTAAAGGTTGCGAAAACTAATATTTCGTGAATATCTCGGTTTCTATGCATTATATCATATTTGAATTTTCTTGAGAGTTGTAGAGCACAAAATTATCTACCAATTTGGTGTTATTTTATTTAAATAGTATGTATTGTTTTTGATATAGAACGCGAAGAATGCGGAGCGCTCAGCCATACATACCATAATACAAGGTCAACCGTCAATTCCAATGACGTACGGCTTGTAAAGCGTATGTTTAACTTTTTTTTAATGATCATATAAGTCTTTCTTTTTTTCATTTTAAGGACTGTTCATTGAGATCAATGATTGACCTTGCATTATGCTATGTACGGCTGAGCATTCCGCATTCTTCGCGCTACAGCTCAAAAACTATTAATTCATTAAAAAAATGTCAATTTTGTGCTCTACAACTTTTATTAAAATACAAATATCATATAACGCATATAAACCGAGATATCAGTTATCACGCCCTTTGACCTTAAATAACTCAAGTTTCAGACTCGATATACTATGATACTTTTGAGCAAACTTTCTAAACTTCAAAACAAAGGTATACACAAATTTTTGGCTTCTTGCCTTAACTATCCAAAATTCCACGACTTTTTGAGACAATATGACTGGATAAATCGTTCAGATTTGAAATGAACACCCCGATCATAAAATTGAAGTAGATAATAGAATATCACTCTAATCGTGGAGAATAGAATTTGTAGTAATAAATTAAAATACACTACAAAGAAGAAAGCAGAACAAGATGCCCAGAATGAGGACATGCAACTTGCCGAAGACTAGTACCAAACACAGCAAATGGCTCTGTCACCATCTAGGTACTGGATATTTTTTATAGTTTTTTTTAGGACTGACGTTGTGGTTGGGCTACTGTTGCTACCATTGCTTTTGGAATCGATTTTCTAACTAAATTCTTAGCCACGCCGACTTTAATGCCACCACCTGTCTACACTATAGACACATACAACCTCTCCGAAGTGACAATCGATCATCGCCTCTAAAGCTTTGAATTAAGAGTTTTGACACAACACAAAACCAAAAATAAAGAGAAACACAACGCAGGTGACTACATTTGATTTATCGAGTGAAGAAATCGAAATGAACCTTTCATACATGTAGTTATTTATATAGACGGCTTTAAAGTATGGTTTATCGTTAGACTTTTTTATGAAGCTAGCAAAATAACTTTAAATGCACTTGAGATAAATAATAATAAGAAAATGCCGCGATTATTATTAGAATATAGTGTTGTAGCCGTATTATAGAATTGGGGTATTCTTGTTAGAGCACTAATTTCTTGAGCACTAATGAAAAGAGCATCTATCATATTCCCAAAATAGCATACATTTTGGCTTGGTGCTATTATGAGAACAACAACATAAATTTGTTTTCATTCCCCTTTGCGCACCTACGTCAGCTTTTTATGATGGGATGGGAGGGACCATAGATAAATTGTTTAACACTAAATGTATGAGATTGTTGACTATGGCCGCATCGTCGATGCGCCACCTAGTGGAAAAAAGCAGTGTGGATCACGTAGGTGAGCCATAGACCATTTTTTTTTCCATTAGCTACCTACAAATAATAATTATTCCTTCACTGACACTAGTTACGAAATAAAAAGTCAGTATCGTGTAAAGAAAATAACGTTTTTCCTAGTAACCAGTATCGTATAACGATGAATTTATATTCTGCCGTAACTGGTTACGAACCACCGGTTTCGTACGCGGCCAAAGGGCTATTATTATTAGCCAAACATGAAAAAAGAGGTCACAAATTCTATTAAATGGAGCTATTATTTGTAATTGGAAAGAAAATAAATTCGCTACTAAGGTTTCCTTTATTGGAGATGCACACAAACCACACTGACTCAGAAAAATTCAATCCTTGCCCGACCGGCCACGACCCTCTGGCTCAAGTAGCAAAAGCGCTAAACAATCGTTTCATAATATTACTTAAAAATGAATGGAACATTCATATAATGATACCGACTAATATGCATAGCATGTCTCTCTCCAGTGTGAACTGAATCGCATGTCAATATCGCTGGAGAGGATCGTTCGCACAAGTTCTACCAAATAGTTTTACGGTACAATACAACTAGTAAGAGGTTTTTCCGCACCTCTCTATATATTTCTTGAGCGATCGTTGGATTTAGAGCGATGCAATGTAATAGTAATTGCGTTAATTTAAAAGTACTATTTGTCTAGTCTAGCTATTTATTCAGCTTCTGTCCACTCACTGCTAGTTAGTCGTCCTTCCGTTGATGGCATCCGTTCCGGTCCTATACTAACCTCTCTTTCCAACATAATTAACAATTTCACCTGATTTCTGGCTGATGGACTGCCTGTAAGTCTTTGCCCGTTTTGCGTTACTGACACGGATTTTTTTGGAGACACTTTTATATTTGCTTTACACGCTGTGTTTCTAGAGCTTGTCAGCCCAAAGTTCTCACCATGCGCCTCCCAGACCCTAGGCTGCTCGCGGGCCTCCATGCGGTCAGATCGTCTCCCTGCGCTCTCATTACGAGCGGCGCGCGCCGGCACGTGTTTCGTGTTCATTATCGAGCATTATTATTTTTCGACACGTGCCTATTACCAGCGGTTTTATTATTTTCTTTTTTCATAAAAAAGCTTTCATTCGTAATCGGATCGCGGATTATGCTGATAAGTTATTCGATAGACATAAACAAACTGTTTGGAGAGGTTAATAGCGGTATTAGTTTAAGCCGCAATTTTATTGTTGTTTTGAAGTTGATTAAAGCTCGTAAATGTTTCACTAAATTGTTTAGATTATCCATTATTTAGAACGACGGTATAATTATTATAGACATACTAATACTAAATCATCTATTATTTAAATATAAGTATAATTGCTTTACTTGTAGTAGTTGGTAGTCTTTCAGAGCCCAAACACAAAGCTACAAAAATAATAAAGTTTTTACAGTTCAGAGCTGTTAACGTGTTTTATATCTAGGAATGGGAATTAATTAATTTAACACATTTAATTAAGTGAGAATAAAATAGTATCTCTATACAAGTTGAACCTTCAGACAGCAATAACGCAAACAGAATAACAAGAACGTTAGCAAGTGATTGTAGCTTCAACGCTACAAGACACGCCAATACAAACGTTAGTACAAATTAGTGGGTAAAATCTCGCCCCACGCAAGCCCAGTAGGGAGTCCTCCAGATTTCACGGGTTGTAGAAGGCACGCGCTCATTACCGCGCCTGTCGGCTTTTTCCGGGGCGAGTGAATTGAGCGGACGAGGCGTATTCGGCATTATTCCGCTTGCCACCAAAGGGTGGCACAGTACGCCGAGCGCACCGGCGTAGTCTAGGTTACGTGGGGCCGCGTGCCGCCGCGTGCCGTGCGCCGCGCGTCCTCTCTGATCCTTCAATGCCCGCTTGTTTGTTCCAGTGTGTATTTGCCGTGATATTTGGTAGGTTTTGTGTGCACGAGGGCCTGCTGGTATTTGTTATTTGATCTAATGCTTTGTTAACGGGTTTGTTTGTAGATTGCATAAAATTTGTACAAGATTTTTTATGTCAAGATAACCATTAAGTTTACTCAGTCTAGACTAGATGGTAATGTTAAGTTTCTTTAAGCGTGTACTGTAGACAAGCAACCAATAGCAATGTAAGAAATGACCCAAATCGCCTGGTAAGAACTTATGGCGGTTTAAAACCACAACAAAATTTTAAATGACCGCTGTTTAAAATAACAGCTTGCTAAATATGCCATTTCTTTAAATTACCGCTTTTTAAATAGGCCGCTTCTTTAAATAAGATCACTGTTTAAAATGACTAACTTATTGTTTGGTTGTAAGTTTCTTTCGTTTCATTTTATTTTTAAATTACCACGATTCATTCATCGTAATGGTTTGTCAAAGGTATCAAAATATTTTTTTGATTACGGACTAACTAGAGACGGGTTACTCACCAACCGATGTAATTCGCTGAAATTATGATATACTATTGCTGAGTAGTACGAGTATGTCAATAATAAGCTAGCCTAGCCTAGCCTACATAGAGAAAACACAAGATATTAATTATTCAACGAAATTCAACCGTCTTCAAAACAAAATACACAATATCGTTTACGTGGAACACATTCTATTTTTATTCCATTTATTTTAATTTATTATCCTTCACTGCTACTATGTCTGTAGCGTACCCATAAAGAAACAGCAGCATAAGTTCAAAGTGCAATAAAACAAGTCTTTAAATGGACTAAAAAGTAGAGGATAAAGTTAAATTAATCTAAATCGATTCACTAGGCTTTACTAATAAACAACATCGCTGTTCTCCAATCTACATCAACGGCCAAGTGATACCGTATGAAAATAAAGCTAAATATCTTGGGAAGACTCTTGACGCCAAGCCACGCTGGAAAACGCACGTAAAGAGAAAAAAGAATAAGCTTAAATAAGCTTACGCTAAGAATTAAATAAGCTTACGCTACAAACTAATGCATTGGCTACTAGGAAGATATTCTTCGCTGTCACTGCTGAATAAACTATTACTCTATAAGCAAGTACTGATGCATGTTTGTACTTATCGTATACAGCTGTGGGGCTGCACTGGTCAGAGTAACTTACTGATAATTCAAAGTTTCCAGTACAAAGTACTGAGGGCCATTAACAATGCACCCTGGTACATAAGAAACAGCGATCTCCATCGGGACCTTCAAATAGAGATCGACGAGCGAGTAATACAAAAGTATGCCGAAGCTCACGAAACCAGACTTCATCATCACGTGAACATTGATCCAGCTCGTTGCCCACACGAATATAGTTATACGATTGAAATTAACAATACCTTTCGAGCTTGTGTAGTGTTATTATTTACAATAATAAGTGTTAGTGTTACAGTACACATTGTACCTTGAAGAACACGCGATCAAAGTGACGTGTTTTTGGACACATTCTTAGTAATATAAATACCTATCTGTAGCTTAAGTTAGAACCAAATTACTTATTAACCTAATTAAGCTAGATTGTAATGAAATTAAGGCGATCAATTAAAAGGACACCTTAATTTTTTTTATTACAAACCACTAGTTTAATGTTTACCCAACCAATTTTAATGTAATTTCTATGAAACTGAACTTTTTTGTTTTTGTCGCCGAAATCTATTCAAGATGTTGTATTATTTTTAGTTCTGATAAATATTGGTTACTGTTGCATTATTACTCATGAAGTTTGAAATTACGATACCTTAATGATGTCAAAATACTTGCACATTGACGTTGGAGTGCACAACATGCGATAATCCTCTCAGGAGAAAGCAAAAAAAACTTTAGTATTATTTAACAAAATACCCCACTTCTTTTCTATTTGACTGGACATAATCATTCAGTTAACCCCTAACAAATTCATAATTTTATTTGCTAATCAATGCGATGAGTGACAACATTTGAACACACCTGCTTCGCATTGAAGAACCTTTAATAATATTAGAACTAGCTAAGGGAGAGTCGAACTCTCGCACAGAGGATTCCGTACCAAACATTACCTACACTACACTTTTTGATTTTTATTTAATTACTAATACACTTCCAACTTGTAATATAATTTCCTTTTTTACTTAAATATATAGATAAGTAGGTACATACTTTTAGTTATATTACATTAGCTATCTATCGGATTTAAAATAGAATGAAATTTTGATTTTTGAGAACTGTCTGCGAACGAGAGAGAGGGATGGCAGTCAGTCTCACGAGTTTTGAAAAGACGATACGACGATACGACGAACATAGATGTTCGTTCTGTGTCTGGTGTAGTTTGTATAATAAGAATGTATTTCCAAAAAAAAAAGTATATAAGTATTCTATCAACTATCTGGTTTCCATATTACAAGCTTTGCTTAGTTTGGGTCTAGATGGCGCTGTGTGAAAAATGTCCATCGATATTTATTATTTCATAATATTGAATAAACTTTTTCAAGTAAACGAAAAACAAACAACACCAGAGTTTAGGTACTGTCAAAGATGTTTCGGACGAGCAGTTGCCTGCTACACAATTTATGGGTAATTGTATCAACGCAGGTGGACACCCTACCGATGACGACCGCTCGATACGCAACAAGTTACGTTGGGACGGAGCCCTTTGATGACAGAAAATAAGTCAGACAGATTTTAGTTAATATTTAAAGTCAAATTTTAGTGATTCATTGTATCATAATTACAACGTCTTATTAAAATAATATGAAAATATCTAATAATATATGTATTTCTAGAAAAACTGTTGAAGTCCTTCTCTAAAATGTTGTTGCAAAAATTTGGGTTAAGCCTTAGAAGTAAATAAATAATGCAGTACAATTTTCAGAAACTTTACAGAAGCCTCCAGTTTACAGTATGACTAAATTTGATTTTGACTGTGACTTGTTTTACCTAGTTGTAATATATGTGATTGATTCAGGCGTTACTTTGCGGAAGTCCATTGTTACCAAAATTTGTTTTAATTTCTAGTGTTTTTCCGCTGTAATATCGTTTCGAGTACTTATAGGATGAAGGGACACACTAAAACCTACTGTAACTATCAACCTTAATTGAAATTGAACCTAACCTGAAACAAAAAATTAATTAAACCTGAAACAAAATGTCACGAAACGAATGAAACGATATTACAGCGGAAAAACACTAGAAATTAAAACAAATTTTGGTTACCTAGTTGTGTTCAAAAGCACGCCGATACCGGAATTAAAAAAAACTCAACCAAAATCTGATTTGCAATAAACCAAACTAATACTAAATCCTTTTTTCCACCCACTAGAGTCACCAAAACTCCCCTGTAAATTAGAACCACGGGAAAAATATAGTACAAAGCTTGTTAACAATAGCCACCTTCAAAATGTTCCAATCCCTGTTTCCCAAGAACCGGCTTATTGTTTTGCTATAAAAAGGGCGATACGTGAGTTTTGGTTTGTTTTTTGACCCTAACAATAGGGCGCGAGAGTGTGCAGGGGCGCGCCACGTGCCCTGCCAAAACCGAAGCCTTTTCAAGACGTGAATAATATGCAAAAATGGACTCTAAAACTACATAGAGCAGTTTTATTATAAACTAGTTCAGTTGAGAACATAAAAAATTGCGAGCAGATTTTGTGTGACCCGTAGTTATGTACCTATTTATTAAGGTAATCTTACGTATTTTTGCACTACTTGGGTGACTTTTACTCCACGCTAGGATTTTAGCAAAAGTTTGGTAAATATATATTGGTGGATTTACACATCGCGCCATCTTGCCTCAAACTATGCAGTCTTTTGAAATATAGCTGAAAATATAGATGTACAAATGCTTTTATGGTTAACACATATTTAAAAAAACATGCAACACCGAGACACAGAACAAACATCTATGTTCGACACATAGGGGCTTCATTATAAAGTGAGAATGAGGTACAAGCTGTTTGGAACCGAAAAAAGTAAATACTGGCTGGTAAAGCTGGAATAATGATAAGATTAAAAAATAGAAAACAATTTTAATATCTTTTGTTTTAAAAAAAAATAAGTCTTTTGTTTGCAGTCTATCGTAGCGTGTTGTCGAAAAAGGAAAAAATGTAATTGCTTGCGGTTATTAAGTATCTGTGCATGAAAAATTTCACTACGGAACGAACTAATCAAGACTTGCAGGATACTTTAGAAGCAAATGCACCACCTTATTCTACAGTTGCTCGTTGGTGTGCCGAATTTAAACGGGGAAGAACATCCACCAAAGATGTCCCTCGCCCGGGCCGCCTCATAACGGTAGTGACCGAAGAAATGGTAAAAAAAAGTCGAGAACATTGTTTTAGCAGATCGTCGTGTCACGGTACGTTTTATAGCCGATGAAACAAAGATTTCGACTGGTAGTGTGCATAAAATTTACACGAACGCTTGGGGATGAAAAAAGTATCCGCGCGCTGGGTCCCCAGAATGCTTACCGATGCACAAAAACAAACCATGCTGAACATTTCTCGAGCTTCATTGGAGTTACTACAAAATCCTGATCGTTTTTTGTCTCAATTTATAATAATGGATGAAACGTGGCTTCACCATTACGATCCTGAAACAAAATTACAATCTATGACTTGGAAAATACCATCATCTCCAACTCCTAAGAAATTTAAGGCTGGTCGTTCCGCCGGAAAGATCATGGGCTCTCTTTTCTGGCATAGTAAAGGAGTGGTCATGATAGAATAACCATGGAACTACTGTAACGGGCTCTTTGTATGCAGAACAAATTAAAAAAATGCGTAACAAAATACGCGAGACACGGCGAGGCAAACTAGCAAAAATTGTTTTGTTCCATCAAGAATGCCCCAGCTCACAAGTCCGCCGTTGCTATGGCTGCAATTCGTGATGCTGGCTTCGAAATACTTGAGAATCCCCCATATTCACCCAACCTTGCCTCTAGTGATTTCTATCTATTTCCGAGGTTGAAGGAGTCTCTGAGAGGACAGAGGTTCGAAAATGATAAAGCAGTAGTCGCTGCAGTACCGGAGTTTTTAGGTGCTCAGAATAAACAGTTTTTTAAGATAGGAATGTTTTAGCTTAGAAAAAAGATATTCCAAGTGTATTACGCTAAAAGGCGACTATATCGAAAAATTAAATAAAATTTTATAAATGTTACCGACAACATATTCATTCTCACTTTTTATTGAACGGCCTACGTAAATGTTAGTTAGTTACTGCGGGAATAGCACAGCTACTACTAATTACGTGACAGTCAAAAAGAAATGTCAACATAGTTTGTAGGTATCCGTAATATAAATCTATAAAAATAAACATTAAACCATCATTCCTTGTGCCCGACCTCAAAGGCATTTTCCGGGTTGCTTTGTTAGTAAAATAAACAATTATATAAGAAGTTAAATATTTGCATAAACAGAGGATAGGCATAATAGACGTGTTGTTGCTCTTAGAAATACATAATAATTCTCGAACCCCCGAACTGTCAATGAATACTCCAGCAATGCGATCAAACAAGGAACATCCGATAAACGGACTGACAAAAAATCAACACGAAAGTGACAAAACTTCGTGTCGCATGACAATGTCTTCACCACGATTGGTTCAAACGATCAATTATGTTTGATCAATCGAACCAGGGTGCGTCTGCGCCGAGATCTCGTCCAAAATATTGTGATTTAGATCATTATCTGCGTGTTGATGAAACTCTGTTTATCTAAGGAGAGTTTGGTGAAATACGTATAAAAATAAATCATTGAACAGACTCTACGTAGTATTCGCTGAGACTTTTTTTTATCCCAGTTTATAAAATTAGGTACAGTGTATCTCAGCGAAAATAATATTTAGTTACAATGTACCAGTAATCTTATTTTATTTATAGTATTTTTGATAATTATGTTTAGCCCAAAATAACATTAACTACCTACCTACTCATGAAACTCAGTGAATTCACTTCGCTTGGCCAGTGGTTCTTGTGATTAGAAATCAAAGCTAAAGCCCTGCTGCATTTTTCCAATCAGACTAATGGATGAAAGGCTAGATCAGTTCTCGTTACTGAATGCCACCGACCACTGACGCCACGGCTAGTCACGTCCTGCCAATTGATTGCAAGAAGTGGAATTGTGAATTGGAATGCGAGTTGTTCCGAGATCTTTTCATAGCGTAAATACTTTTTATTTTGGATTAGCGATTCGACCAAAAATAAAAAGTAACCTATCAATGAAACCGACCGAATTTCTACAATCCCATCAAAAAAGCCTAACAGACAAAATGCGACGCCAAATTTATGCTACAAGCACAAATAGAAGCGGTAAACTTACCTACCTGTATAGAAAAAGAGACTAAAGTATTTATCATGTACTTATTGCCTTTTCCTAAGCCTACGAGCGTGCGACTTTATTGAAATGAACTATTCCAGGATTATATCACTCGTGGAAAGGTTTTTGAGTAAACAAATTATTCTAAGAAACTATGTTCTTGCATATAAGTAGGAAAATTAAAATTTTAGAGTACCAAGAAACAGCAGGGCACAAGAAAAAATACATGTTTCACTACATTATAACACTTGCCTACTAATGTACTAGTACGCGCGCAAGCACATAATGAATAAAATGACACTAAAACACAAGTTTAACAAAAACCTACGACAATATAATCGAATGACATTCGTCAAATATTTTTTATTTATTTATGATTTATACAAGCAAAATGCAAAGTGCGGTGCCAAAAAGAAAACAATACTTTTTCATAGAGCTCTCCTGCTTCCCGCTGCTCATAGAGTTCGCTTAAATCTGCCCAAACGACCGCACCTCTCGCTTCTTCACCAGACATTTACGAGTGTGGAGGAAGATTCAATGCAGCAGGCTATACCTACTACTTACTGTTTTGTGCCACTTTGTTTGGTTAAACGGCTGCTGCTGGGAATCTTCGTGGATTTTTCCTAACTCCAGAAAGTTACCAAACGTATTCAGAATGTTAAAAGATTCTCTTTTTCCCGATAAAACTGAAGCCGTTCCAACTTTATGGTATGTAGAAATCATATCTTGCATTTGCCACGCACACAAAAGATGGTGTGGAGTCGTGGGACCGGCGATGAAAGTCCTTGATGGATAAAAAAAGTTGGACTAGGTATATCAGAAAGGAGACAAGGAGGTCTGCTCGAGACCTATATTACGGCCACACCAAAAAAATGAATTGAGGAACCGAATATCACGACTCACTAAATCGGAAGAGTTCTAAAGAACTTCCCACAAATGGCTCCCAAAACTGAATTAAAATTCAAGTAAGTACTACTACCTAGGATTGTGTAAAAAAAAATACAATGAGTAGGTAGTAGAAGTACTGACTTTTTGAGGACGAGTATTTTCCCCACGAGTATGACGCATTAACTGCAAGCCTATCACACTCACAAACAGTGATATAACTATTAAATCCGATAAAAGAACCACAAACGATTTTTTTTCTCAAATATTGGCAACGTGAAGTGATAGTATCCGTTTATATTTTAATTTATGCAAAATAAATTAAAATTGTAAAAAAATAATTGAAAGCAAAATGACAGTAAAACGCAATCAATTTTTTTTAAGCATTGAGTGGTCATACCTTCATTTCCCGCTAGGACTCAAAGAGGTTGAATGCTGCACGAAAGAGGTCGGTTTGACTGTGTCTACATGGAAGTTAGTATTTAACAACATTCCACAGGAGTTTTGGCGGGAACACGGAAAAATCATGTCGTTGCATTCTATTATTTTCTTAAACTTGTGTATTTTCGCGAATTAATGATTTAAAATGGTGGTGTTTTATTCATTGAGTGTTGAATTACATGCACGAGTGTGGGCAAGTGATATAATGTGGTGAAACATGTCTTTTTGTGTTGTTTTCAAAACTCCGTATAAGCTCATAGTAAAGTCGCCACAACTTTACTAGGGCATGACTTGGACTCGACTATGACTAATTTCGTGTGACTGACTGTGATATCATTACATATTTGACTTGATTTACATATAAATACTTGAAAAAATCATAAACTTGACACTGGCAGAATGCACAACGTGCGATGCCAAGAACTAAGAAAAAAAAAAACACATTCCACAATTAAGCTTTATATAAGCTGTAGCAAAGAATTTCTAAGTAGACATTTATTAATTTACATAATCAACGATCTATTTCATACATTAAACGCAACATAAAAGTCGGCGCTGCTGTACAAAAACTGCCCCCCGCCTTAAAGCGCGCCACTAAGTTGGTTTTTGCCCCCGTCGCGGGCCATTTGCCTCCGGAAACGGCGTTGCCGGTGGGGCCACGACCTATTTCTGTTAGTTTTTGCCCGAGGCGCCAGGGCACTGCGCCGCTCCACTTGCAATCGAGCTAGACCTAAATAACTCAACAGTCTTTTGATTTAAAGCTAACTTCAATATACTTTGTTGTACGATTTCAGTATAAAAACAAATCTTTGCATTTTTTTTTGGTACACTGCGTTTTATAAATTTATATGTAATGGTTAACGGCATTTTATTACTAAACGGGCTTGTGCTGGGTATATCCTTAAACTGCAACCACACCCACCGGAGGACGGGCAGCAGCGTCCTCTTGGTTAACGGTGGTGACCATTCTGCGATCCCCAAGCCGCCTGCCAAACGTGGGGATTATGGCAACACCCCTCTATAAAGGGTCCCCCTTATAGTCCACTGCTGGGCCTTCGTCCAGCAGTGGACGTTTTATGGCTGACGATGACGACGGGCTTGAGCTCTCTGCTTTTCCTCTTGAATACGCGAGAAAACTGGAAAATGGCAAAGATTTTCCAGTAATTTCGCAGTTACCAGGCAACAAAAATATTGTATGTCTGCTTTAATAATATGTACTACCGCCGTGCCGTATATTATCTGTTGATAATATCTGTTAGAGCGTCGCTCGCTCGCCGTAGGACGTGGGGTCAAATCAACAATGGGCTTGATCTGCTACGATGAAGGAAAACATCGTGAGGAAACCATGGCATCGTGGATCACTGTCTAGTACGACTAGCTAGCTACTTTTCACCATCAAGTTGTTTGTATTGTTGTTTTACCTTTTGAATATCAAACAGCTCGACCGATCTTGATAATAGTCTGAAATAAGACATTTTTATAAATTGTCAGGTCTTCATCATCACCATTTTTCATCTATTCTATCGTTTGTATCATCATCATCATAAGCCCGGAGACGTCCACTGCTGAACGAAGGCCTCCCTCTTAGGTGCAGGACAGACAGAACCAGCGTTCACAGAGCTCCTTTCAGATTTCACACTAAATACATTGCAAAAAGGCACAATTTAGGACATGCCGAACGACGTTCATCGAGCGTGCATCGGGCGCGGAGGAGCCCGATAAACGTCATTCGGTATACCTAGACCACCACACTGTACGACAACCTGCCATGTGCATCCACCGGTTGCCCGCGATTTTTTCGATTTTGAGGTCTTCCTACGCTGCGTCTTCCGGTTCGCGGTCGCCACTCAAGAACCTTTCTTCCCCATCGGTTGTCAGTTCTTCAAGCAATGTGGCCTGCCCATTGCCACTTCAGCTTGCAAACCTTGCCAGCTATGTCGGTAACTTTGGTTCTTAGGCGAATATCCTCGTTCCGGAATATATCGCGCAAAGTAACTCCGAGTTTCTCCAAAATGCCAGCAGTTAAAGACCACGTTTCAGTTCCATATGTCATTACTGGCAACACACATGTTTCGTTCGTTTGTATATCTAACTACAAAGCTAAAAAATATAAACGTTATATGTTTATTGAAAATGATAAATTATCGAATGTTTTTCCGATTTATTTGTAACTAGCTTTTGCCCGCGGCTTTGCCCGCGTAGTAATGTTGAATACTGGAATTCGGTTAAATCGGGGCCCAACTCAATTGAATCACTAAAATACGTATATTATTGCATTTTTTCCAAGCCGCTTGCAAGTCTTTAAGTTTGCTTGAGGATGACCAAATTTAATATTAAAAATTAATTTAGCAGCTTAGGCTGTACAGTATCTATAATAACTGTACTGTACTACCTATCCAAAAATGCAGCTCCATCTGTTCAGCCGACCAATAAATACGCCCACCCCCGTCCCCATTCCCAGCCTCATCCTTATAAGCGGCCCCTTCCCTATCCCCATCCCGATACCAAATGTCATTTTAATATGAACACGCCCATCCCCGTCCCCATCCCCGTTCCCTCCCTCATCCCCATCCCGAACCCCATCCTCACCCCATCCCATCCCCACCCCCATCCCGATTTCAACTTTCATCTTAATATGGACACGCCCATCCCCGTTCCCAGCCTCATCCACATCCCATCCCCACCTGTCCGCACCAAATCCCCACCCCATCCCCACCTATCCCCATCCTCACCCCATCCCCATCCCGATACCAATTGTAATCTTAATATTAACATGCCTATCTCAGTCCCGTCTCCGTTCCCAGTATCATCGCCACCCCCACCCCCACCCCCATCCCCACATCTATCCCCATCCCTATACCAAATTTCATTTTAATATGTACAGCCGTTACAAAGTTAAGGAGAAACAAACGTACTATCACTAAAACTTAGTTTTTTTTTTAATACTAACGGGAGCTGATTTTGAAAAAACGGTGACACCCGTATCTTCTTATTTTTATAGTAGAATATGTATACCAAGTTTTGTATCAATCGAACCAGAGAATAAAAAGTTTCATACAAACTTTAATACCCCATTTAACCCCCTTCGGGGTTGATTTTCGAAAAATCCTTTCTTAGTGGGCGTTTACACCTCTCCAAAAACATACCCTCCAAATTTCAAGTCTCTACGTTTAGCGGTTTGGGCTGTACGTTGTCTATATGTTAGTCAGTCAGTCAGGACAAAGCCTTTTATAGTTATAGATTTTTTCGCAAGGTTGCATTAAAGTTCGTGCCTGTCTTCGCCCTTTTTTTGACCCACGCAACGTCTGTCCAGCTGCAGCTAGCTTAAATACAAGTTAGATTGTCGGTTCATAATAGTAATAATGATTCAATATTTTAAAGCAAGGTTGAAAGGTAGATGGCGTGCCCACAAATCTCCCAGCCCGCATTAAAGATCACTTCACACGACATCCGACACCGACGCCGCCGCCCATAAGCTTAAAACTGCACGGAACATTTACTTCGCGCATGATTTATACGGTGGCTGGTACAAAAACAACGGGCAAGAGCGTGTAGGGCTTACACATTGAAGGGTTCCGTACCACCACGAAAATTCGCATTTTTATTCCTATCATTTTGCTGATAAAATGTTTTTTTATTATTAGAGCCCGAAAAGTTTGACGCTATTGTGTTCTCTCTTTTATAATATAGCTGAAAAGAGAAAGAAACGACTATTACGTTTCTTATACCTATGGCGACTAATAATTATGTTAAGTTTTACCATGAAGACAAATATTGTTTTAAGGAGTTTCAGTTATCAGTTCGTTTTTATTATTATTTGTAATGCTATCCATCACCATAAAACTTTAACAGTTTCTAGCAGTGAGGTGCTACAAGCCAATTCGTAAAGAGACAACACACATTGCGTGTAATTTTTAGGCATTATTTGCATTAGCCCGTATCCATCTATAAAATAATATCTTATGTTTTCGACAAGCTGCCTATCATAATAGCCACAAGATACAGGTGGTTCGGTAATAGGATCCCGCGAAAAGATTTGGGTAAGGAACCTAAAAATTGTCTGTAGAACGATATTGGGCGCTCATTTGTCCCCTAACAGTTCCAGCATACTTGTCTTATTTTAAACATGAACATGCTTCCTGTAAAACATTGTAATATTTATACTAGAAGCACGCTCGTAGCTGATAAGGTAGCCCTTACCTTAATAGGCTCTATAAGAATCGTGTACTCGACTTAAATACTCGACTATTGTAGTGGTAGGACACTACTGCAGAGTCCACCTGGGGCAGTACCACACCTTTACCAGTTATTATATATATATATATACCGCCAAGCAGTAGTGTGCAAACATTACTGTGTTCCGGTTTGAAAGGCAATGTTACCAGAGAAATTACTAGGCATGAAGAGATTTGACATCGAATATCTCAGCGTGGCGAGTGCAGTGCAGTGCGGCGCAGGATTTAGTTCGCAAGTTCACAATTCTGGTATTGCTACTGTTATGGGCAGGCGGGGTCCGAGCTGACGTGGCATGGTAAGGAAATACTGAGGTAATTTTCCGACCAATAATATCTTGTAATTTTAAAACAAAAAAAAATAGCAATATGGTCATGAAATTATTTAATTTTAAATGCAAGCTACAAAATCGACTTCATTACATAAGAACTGTTGCACATCATCTCAAGAGTCTGCCTCGCGTTCTCTTCCAAGAAAATTAAAAACAAAAGCTTGCGTTTAAACTGAATTCGAAAACCTATCCCGTTATATGCCTACGTTTGCGTCTTTTTCTTTCTTACAACAATTGTTTATTTTCGTCTCTTTTACCCTTCAATGGGCATCCGGATTGCAGATTCTGTAGGAGCGGCGGGACCAGTTTTTGCGACAGCGACGAAGGCCAACCTAAATTCATGATGGAGTCCAAACCAGAATATTGTATCTGATTTTTTACCCGCCCTCGGGCGAAGCCCTATGCTTATTTTTCCAGCTTCACAGCTGTCCGAGTAAAAAGTCCACGTTTGGGCGAGTTTGCCTTCGAATCTCTAAGTTGTTGTGGAGGTAGTAGGCCGTCATATACTTACGAGGTTAAGCAGAACTAACGAAAACGCGCCAAAATAAGCTCATTGTAGATATCATTATGAACCAATATCAGTATAGCACCAACTAAGAAATCCAAAATAAATCAGCTATCTTATATTATTTTTTACTTTTAAATATATGTTGAACAGCAGAAATTTTCGCGTTTTCGGGTTTGGACTGAATATAAAAGTTGTTACTAATGAAGAGAATAATGAGCTTCTTTCGACTTAGGGCCACCGTTCTACGTAACCCTGCATGGTACTTCCTCATTACAGAACAAACAAAATATTTTCAATAGTAAGTACCCGCTGATGTACTACACCTCTTCAGTGGAAACTGAGTCAAATGCCGTTACAGGATTTTTTGACAGATGGCGCTAATTTTTCATTTCAAAGATAATGTTTGTTTTAAGAGGATATGAACTTACTCTTTAGTTTAACCAAAATTACGCGCGCTAGTTTTTAAACTTAAAAACAGGACTTAATGATTTGCCCACTTTTCTATTTAAGAATCTTTCTTGGATCCAAATGCTATTATTGCTGACGCTTTGTAATGGTATTCTTAGCAATTTTGTCGATTACATTTCTTCATATCGATGATAATATAGTCAATTATTTTAATATCAAAAATGATAAACTACTTCTGCGTAATTGCGATGTTTCGGATTCTGGGCCTTAAAATAAAACTTAAAACTTATGCCCTAACCTGTCATTCCAGCACAGGCTTACTTTGGCAAAAAAGGCTTTTAACCATAAAAGGATACTTTTTCTCTTCTGGCAGCACTATGGAAAATACGGCAATGGGAATGAAAGAATTTATTAAATGGGAAGATTTCTGACAGCTGCCAGGACGTAGTTCTACAGCCAAAGGATAGATGGCGCTGACAAGAAATGATTCTGTTTATTCTCATTTGTTTTACAAGCAAATACACTACTAATTACTTTCAGTTGTGGAAAAACAAAAGCATAGGAAATACCATGGGCAAGTACTTTGTTAAACAAACAATAACCACAAAAAGCATGACAGAACTGATGTAAATGAAAACAGCATATTTTTATTTTTGTCCTCTTGGCCTTAATTAATTTATTCAAATCTACAGAACCACAGAATAGATAGTGATACTATTCAGAATCATGTCTCGTCAACGCCATCTAACGGATTTTATGAACTATATTTATTTTTATTGCCTGTCAGAAAACCGCCCATTATCTTTTTCAGCATAGTTTGCGATTAGTGTTGCCCCTATTAATTTCTGCTAAATCTTTTTTTCAAGTTAAAGAAGCAAAGCTGTATGCAGATAATAGCTTATAAGCTATTATTACGGATACAAAATGTCTACATACCGCCCTGTATTAAATTACTAAGTACACAGATAATGTTTATCTAACACTTTAGTTAATCGGACTACAGCGAGATTGAAAAGTCAGTCGACACCCCTAACACGGTGTACAAAGTTTTATATCAATATTTACTTAATAGCGTTGATTGTTATTCCTCACACATGCACCCACTGAAGTAGGGCTTTCGCTTTTCTGTGCATGCACCCCTAAAGCAAATAGTACTTTAAAAATGACGACAAACATCGTATGAGAAATAAAGACCAATAAATTTTAAAGTACCTAGGTAGGTACAATAAAAAAAACGTAAATAGTATTTCATCTTGTTTTGAGCTCAGGGCTACTTTTTGGTAAGCTTCGCTACGTGTCACTCTTGCGCAACAATTTATGCACTAAAACTTATAGAGTCAATGGTGTCCATTTTATTGCACCAGTCACAAAACTAACCTGGGGCCTCATTTTTGAATCGTACGCAAGCGTAGCGCATGCGAAAGGAGCCGACCTTCGAACGATATTGTTTGGAATAAGGTTCAATATCGTTTAAAAGTCGGCTCCTTTCGCATGCGCTACTTTGCGTACGATTCAAAAATAAGGCCCCTGACAGAACTATGATTATCCCATTTCATTTCAATGTGTGATAATAATATAGGTAAGTACCAATAGTTTTAGTACAGCCACATAAAGTTAAGTTTAGTAAGCGGCCCTTGATTATATACCCAGCCCTAGATCCTCCAAGTAAGTGGCACAGCAGAATAGTCTCATTACCAAATTACTTCATAACTCATCTATTTATTTAAAAAAAAACTTGTTTTATAAACTCGGAGGAACTAGCTCTCCTATATAATCAAAGTCTATAAAAGATTAAGGCCGTTTTATAGTAGCCTTTTTATATATAAAGTAGGCCTTATTGAAGTGTCCACACTTGTTTGTTTTATGATGGTCACCTGTCTCGTAGAGTTTAGACATATTTATCTATTTCTTTTATACCAACGGAAAAAAGAAACGACATCATTCACATCTGTTTACTCTCTTTCCTTATTCAAACAACACATTATTTTTAATTGGCATTGAAGTCAGTAAACATATAAAATAATATTATATTATAATATATATAATAATATAATAAAATAATATTAAATAATTTAATTTATGAAAAATTATCTAGGTATATAATGTGTATTTTTTTAAATGCATAATTTTGAAGCAGTTGTTCTATTTTTCAATTGCGCCTTCATTGCCACTGTCTTCTGAATTATCATGAACTATTCTACTACTTCTCTGAAAACTTCTCATCAAAGGTTTCAGGTTCAATTTTTTATCCAAGTAGCATTATTATGTTTACATTATTTATTATTATTCTATTTTCAACCGACTTCAAAACAGGATGTTTTCAGTTCGACTGTATGTTTTTTTTTGTATGTGTGTTACGCGATTACTCCGCCAATTTTGAACTGATTTTGATGAAACTTTTTTGTTTGGTAGGTAATACTTCAGAGGTGGTCCTGTATAAATTTTATCGAAATCGGTTCAGTAGTTTAATTTACAAATCAAAATTACTAGAAAATATGAAGATGTCATCCAGGTATTCAAAGTTGAAGTCGGTTGTATTTTTTTTAAAAGTACGCACAATAAATGATTCTATATGTTTAATGTTTTTATTTAAGAATGTAAGATATTGTAAGATTCGTCTTTTGATCTCTACGCATTCAGTGTCATGGGTTTTTGCTGTCGTTTTTTTCCTTTTGACCGTGGTCTCACTGATGGATAACAAAGACGTGATCGAAGATGGCGCACGTCCCTCGCAAGTGCCTACATACTTACATTATACGTTATAAATCCTAATAATGGAACTCTTCACCTGTCTCTATGTTTTTGCTAGAAAGGCTGTTTGGAATCAGAATTTCCACCGAAAGGTTGTTATACTTACTGGTTTTGCTTAGGGTTGGGGCGTAGTGAGGGAGTAAATATATCAGATACAGTTTTTTGTAGACTCTTTCAATCGGGACACTGGATGATGAAAGAAGTCATAGTAGAAATCTAGTTGCTATATCTTCACTTTGTATACAGACAAAAGCCAGGCTATATGATCTAAGTATACAGGGCTGTTAATAATAATGCTATCGTAGTATATAGCAAGCAGCGTACCTAAATCATAGTTAACACATCTTTGGAATAGGTACTTTGGTGCAAATTATAAAACAGCGAAGAATATTTCTTTTTTGTAACTAGTTATGAACTTTTAGTTACGAATGTAGATGAAGGGCAAATGGCAGCTCCTAACGCCTGAGTTAAGACCACGCCACCTCGCTCCTTCTCATTTGAAAACCTAGTTAATTGCACTGGGAATGTCAATTTGACTATTATTTAATTTTGTTTTATCTATGCGGGAATACTAACGTTTAATTAAATCAGATACTCCGACTATAGTCTATATGATCACATCCGGTGACCTTTTTCAAAGAGTGAAAACAGAGCCCGACCGTTGGACAGTTGGTCACCGAAACTGTAGTCGGAGTATCCGATTTAATTAAACGTGAGTATTCCCGTATAATTAAAACAAAATGTGACAAAACCACGTCAGTTTTCACAATAATATTATTTAATTGTTGCTCTTTTTTAAACTTATTATTAAAAATGATGGATTTTTTTCCGAATATTTTGTTAACTAATTATCAATAATGCTGCGTGATCAAACAAAAACAGCAAGGTTTAATTTTTAGGCAGAAACCTACAAACCGCTCAGATGTTCCAAATACAGATAACATAAGGAATTTTTCGAAAAAGGCATTCGAGGACCACCCAGCGTCCAGCTGCCGGCACCTTGTTTATTGTTTTAATTAAAACTACATAACTCAACCTCTTCCCTCGATCGTGCCATCTATAGGACACGTCGTTACTCTTTACTTAGCTTCTTAAATATTTCGAAACGTAATGCCTTGGAATGATGGAATATTAAACACTTTGTAGCCACAGAAAAGCGAAAGCCCTACTTCTTAGGTAGAACGGCTGTCAAAACAATGTTGTAAAGCAATTGTATGGAAAACCGCTGTCGCCAGTTTCACACAAGATTGCATAGAAACTACGACGAAAACATACCAATCATTGGTCGCGCATTTGAAATGAAACGCTCAAAATGCCATTTAGCAAATATTAAAATTAATCTAATTACGATGTAAGTAATATGGTTTGGTTTCCTACGCGTCTATTTAAATTGTTTTTGAGTATTCTCAGCTTAAAAACATGTATATTGGAAGAATTGTCATTAAGTCTAATGCCGGCTAGCGCGGCCCGTCACATTTCAGTTCTATTCACTTCTCTCTTCAGTGTTTGTAGCTGTGAAAATTACTATAGGTACTACGAGAACAAAATTATTCTTCTGGACATGGGACTGCAACCAGACCCACCGGAGGAAGGGCAGCAGCGTCCTCTTGGTTAACGGTGGTGATCCTTCTGCGATCCCCAAGCCGCCTGCCAAGCGTGCCAATAGTATCGAAAAAAAAATGGCATCTGGGTGGTTTTCAGAAAGGCAATTAAAAAAAGTTCATAAAAATCCGTTAGATGGCGTTGACGAAACATGGTTCTGAATAGTATCACAGCCTAGTATATGGTTCTGAAGATTTTGAATTAATAACTCAAGGTCGAACGGTCAAAAAATAAAAAAAGTTTATTTAATTTGCTTAACTTGCTTTTTTTGTGGTTATCGTTTGTCTAACAAAGTACAATCCCAAGCTTTTGTTCTTCCACAACTTGCAAATTAGTAGGTTCGGATTAGTAATTAGTAGTGTTAGCTTTTTCATTAAAAAAAACGCTAAAAAGGAGAATTATGTCTCGTCAGCGCCATCTATCCTTTGGCTGTAGAACTATGTTCTGACAGCTGTCAGAAAACCTCTCATTCCTTGTATAATAGTGTAGATGACTGATATTTAAATCGTTGAAACCAATAGCTTTTTTGTTGAAGAATTTAAGTAAAATATAGAATGTTTATTGGAAAAATAATTTAAATCGGTTATTAATGTTCTGATATATAAGCGTTTAAAGTTTTTGGTAGAGCCAACTCTGTCCCTGTCCCACAAAACAAAAAATGACGTCACGCCTTACTTGTCAGAATATAATTTATATGGCGTACAGAGAAGTGACGTCACGATTTGCTGTTTCGCATCTCTGTCTAGCATGATATTAAAATGCTTATATGTTGCTTATTTTAGATCAGATTTTCATTTTCTTTTCATTAATCAGCTATATTTATGGGCCACATTTTAATAGGACAATAAAAAAAACAGTCATATAGCCTATTATATTATTTTAAATTCAAGTAAATATTTATCTTCATTCATAACTCGTCAATGCAAAATGTATTATAGGTTACAATAGATATAATAGAGGATAATAAATAATAACAGTTTTGAACGGTACTTTCATACTTTGATTTAAAACTCTATTAAAATTATTCTTCCCGTTAAAACGTTCACGAAATAAATCGTCACCTATTGTTTGCTTTTAGTCTTAAATTATTTACAGCAGCTTACACACGTGATAATTAACAATTAAATTAATTTAATTGCTGGACTGGATTCTGAATGAAAATTACGTATACATTTGGAATATTTTTATTAACAGATCGTTATAATTTTCGGCTGAGTTTATGCCGCGGATTTTTACAATGTGTTGATTAGCATGGATTTACTAACTTAACTTACTAGCGATATCCAAATAAATAAAAGGCATGGAACAATTTACATGTCATATGTATAATCTTGCTGCTGTGGATTATATACTTAATGTAATTAACAAAAAAGGAACTACCAGTGCGTGCGCTTAGCCAGAGTTAACCTATATAATGTTACTTATACAATACTTAAAACTACACAATAATAGATGTTTATTTATATGTTGATGTTTTGTAGCCGACGTGTACGATTTCCTTTTGAACGTTCTTGCTAGTAAACAATGGGCGAAATATTATTAATAACGTTAGTAAATAGGATAGAATTCTATATGAATCTCAAACTTGAAAGTTTAGAATTCGTTACAAATTTACGTAGATACTAATAATATCAATGTGAATATTTATACATCGCCCAAGGACGTATTCGATTAGGATTTCTATTGGCGTGTTACGAGTGCTTTTTAAAAAAAAATGGTTTACAGGCTAGACATGTTACCAAAATTAACCAAATTCTAGCAATGGTGTAGTCAAGATGGTAAAATGCTTAGTAATGGAAACTTGCGCTCAAGTCAGGTTCCAGGAACGCACTGTTGGATTCTTGGCACAGATTTTTAACTTACCGTGAACATTTTTATAAAAATTTGGTATACAATCAGAAACGGCTAAAAGTTCAAAAATAGCCATGTATCAGTAAGCAAGTAAATCCTAACTACCACCGTTTTAAATTTACCTTCGATGTTTTCCGAACTTCACTCAACGCAATGAACCCATCCCCAACAGTCGCGCGCCAACCAGTGAACTATCACAGCTACAAAGACGACGTAAGTACGTAAGATGGACTTACCGACACAATACATTACCACAGCCACCCTCACACGCCCATAAAAATCAATCTGACACATCGCTCTATCTATACCATTATGCTAATCATTATTCTATGGAAATTTTTACATGAAACTACAAAAATATCTACGCTTAACTTACACTAAGCTTTAAATATCAATTAATTAATAAATAAATAGTATATATTAAGAAAACATTCTTTATTATTTAGATTCGTTGAACCGATGTCCTGTTGAATGTCCGAACTTTACAAATTACATTCTTCCCATCTTGCCTTTGGAAACTTCTTTACAGCCAGAGAAATAATAATTTAAGTATGTAAATAAATCATATAAATCTCCTTAGTTCACAGTAAATTTCAGGTAATTGTTACTTTTTATATTTTTTGTTGACAAACTGAGCAACTGCTTGGCTTGTAGTCTCAGGCATGATATGAAACGTAAAGATCATATTATACTAGTGGAATAATATTATGAAGTGGATACTATTGGAGTGAACTCAAACGTTAAGATTGAGAGAGAGAGAGGACGGATACATTTTAATAACACTGCATCACTTTTTTGTTTGATTTCTATACCAACTATGTAGTCTGCGATTCCATAATATTATTTATGTAATGTAATCGATTAACATTCGGGCCATCAAGACAGTCAACCAGCCAACCATGATTCTAGATTTTCTACAACCATATTTTAAATTACAACACGTCTACACAACCATTACTGTAATGCTCACTTATATCACTGTTCGTGTAAAGTCATAATTTGATGAACGCTGTGCTTGTTACCGGCACACGGCCACCCGTCAGTTCGAGCACGACCAGTGTCAGACACAGTGCTAATTGAACGCGCGATATGAGAAGTGTCCCAAGAGACCGCAGTGGGGTATCGGTGCTCATAAGGCGCATAGGAGAGGCTATGCGCAGTCCATGGAGTTGGGGCTGGGCGGGCCGCCCATCACGCTGTAGGGCGGGCTGTGGGCCGGCAGCGACTGGATCGAACCCATGGGCCCGTGGTACATGTCCATGTCCAGTGACGCGTCCGGCGAGCACTTGTCCGCCATCTTGTTTTCCTGCTTCGTCACCATTCGTCGCCACTTCGCCCGAGCGTTCTGGAACCATACCTGAGAACAAAAAACACGCCAGGTTGGTGACGACGGTCCGAGAAACAAAGCGCATTCAAACGTCGCCAGCAAAACGAAAAGTTGATTCGCCATAACGAGTGTACGGTCGCAGAGCGAAACAAAATAAGAAAAAAGTGTAGCGGCTTCGTAGTCGTCGCACGACCATCGAGATATACCCTCGTATTTGGAACAATGCGCTTCCGCCCGCGCGCCCCCGCGCTTCCAGCTATGCGGAAGCCCCTTATTGTGTGCATTTTTGCGGAGTTTTTGCGATGCGTGTAACAGCGTTCCTCGGATTTGCCGCTGGAGGTTGCGTTCCGAAGTTTACAGATCGTATCTTTTAATTAGCAAGAGCTGCCGCTGGACGGCGCGCGTCGACCGCGGGCGCCGCTGCCCATGACGTGCTGACGCCGCCACTTCGCTGACGTAGTGCGTCGACTTACGCATGCTGTACATGCAATATGGAGACCTGCGAATCATTCCATGTTACGTAGGTACAAACGATATTACTGTATCTAAAATTTAAACCATTTGAATATTGTAAACAGAGCTTTTAGTATTGGAAAATAAAAGCCAAACACGATTGTTGGAAAAAAAAACTAGATTTTTTCAGGTGATGCACAATCGGTAAGGTCCATACGCGCACAATATTCGAATATTCAAGCGTAGATCGATCGAAGAGCGCGCGAATGTTGCGGCCAATGGCACGCACGCAGCCACGCTGCTGGCCCCGCCCCCGCGTCATGGCCGCGGTGGATGTTGCCTTATGCCAAATTTAGACGATCGTTTCTTTATCGGCTGCCAGCATCTGTAGCTCGGCATTCGTATCATACTTTGATTCCTATTATCCTATCCAAAGAGTTTTTGATTTGTGTTGGCGGTCATTAAATCCAATGAGTATTTTGTTTTTGTGTCACAAAATTATAACTTTGATATGTTTGTAATCGTTTAGAGTGAAACTGTATCAGTGACGGGGAAACTAATCACCGTAAACCGCCTGAAGCAGTCGTCGTGCTAGTAACGAGACGGTATCGTCACCGAGCGTTTGAAAAATGTTCGGAAAGGCGCGCTTGCGCACGATTGATGACCGCGCGTCAGCACGCCGCGCTGACAGCTCGAGATAAGCCACGGTGGTCCCAAACTATGTTCTCGTTATGAATGACATGCTTCCATTCATTGGGTTTGCCCGAGATTATACTGGAAATGAAAATATTAGATTTTGAAAGTAACTGAACACGATCATGAAGTTGTTCGGTCTTACAACAGACGTAGAGCCATGTCAGGGCTCTAATCTAACGCAATCTTCAAAGCATTCTTACTTTACATATTTACATACTAACTTTACATTGTAATATTATATTACTTACTTGCTTTCTTTACATTAAGTTTACGTTAAACTGTGTCTCGCTGTCTTTACACTTAAAAAGCGAGACAAAGTTATATTATAAAATATAAATTTACTATAGTTTTCATACGGACAAGGTAAAAAAATATTTGCCAATTGTGATATGTACTTTAGTCCAGTCCATCCAAAGGTTGCCTGGAAGAAATCGCTTAAGGTGATAAGGCCGCTCCTTGTACTGTCAAATAATGTACCTGATTAGTTGTAAGTTATTATTATAATTTTAACTAATATTAATTTTAATAGTAATTTACCAATGAAAATGAGGGAAAGCAGGAAAATCGTGAGAAATGCCGCGGGACGGAGCTAACAGCTTTTAAATCGGGCCGAAGACGCTATTCTCAAGACAGACTGAAATGAGTCTGCACTGGCAAGCCATCGGACAAGTCATTTGTTACACTGTCACACGGGCCCGAACGGCGTTCTAAAATAACTTTTCACGATCATAATTTACGTCTCAATTTGCTTCAGGCCCATCAGCGTCATATAAAAATTGTATACACGCAGACGTGTAATTTTTCAGCACAATTTGAGATTAATTATAAATATGTTTTTTGTTTTAATTTAGTTACGATATCTCTGAAACTTTTACAATTACAAATTTAATAAAACTTAGCATAGTATAACATTTTAGGTGCATAAGTACATGATGTGTGATTTTATTTATGTGTATACATACACCCAGTCTCTTATTACTACATACTAGCAGTTCCCCGCGTCTTCACTCGCTATTCCTGGGATAACACTGTGTTATTCCAGATTATAAACTACCTTTGTACCAAACTCACATCCGTTCCGCTGTTGTAACGTGATCGAGTAACAAACATACAAACTTAGTCGTTTTATTTTAGGATTACCTATTTTGTTTCTGTAGCTTGTGATGAAACTTTCAATGGAAATAGGGCAACAAAAGATTCCTCCCATGACTAATATTTAGAACAATACAAAGTTAACACATTAGAATATTTTATTTTCACCGCGGTGGAAACTCAGACCTGAGATTGAAAACCACTCTGTAGGTCAGAAGTGGATTTCTTCCCTATTCTTGTTATAGTCTTTAATAAAATTTATTGATAAGAATCCAAAGTTTAACTACGTAAGCACTCTAACAAAAAAATACTCTAGTTAGAGCTAGGCGCACTCTGCGCATTGTCTGTCTAGATCGTCTTCAAATTGCTATAAACCTTAAAAGTTTATTTTCTCTTTAACCTACTTTAATAAAGAGGAAGAGAGATGTCCTCAATTCGATCAATATTTTTTTTCGTTTATGTGGCCGCGGTAGCCAAGTCGAAAGACCGCATCGGAATCGAAAGCGTGCTCGCAGTTAAACTCTAACTGAACTGATTTACTTGCTAAGTTTTCTATGTAGATAAGGCTTTTCTTTCAAATGATCTTTTTATAAAGTTCGAAATTTTCTTTCAGTGGGTTTAAACACGTTCCTATATTGAGAATATTTTCTTTCGGGCGCCTTTTGGTTTATATCACAATAGTTTCCTGGGTCAACAAACAGAAAATAATTCCATCCATTCCAAATAATAAAAATTCGGTTCAAAAATATTTTTTGGTATCTTTAAAAAGAAAACTATCATCATTTCAATGTTATCAGCGTTATTTTTTCCAACATTACAACATTTTTCATAGCACTGATTCTATATTAGTTCCGACTAACAGATGGACTAGGATCATTCGTCATAAAGATAGTAATCTGGTCTCCGGTAGCCGAACGCAGACATTGACTAAATGCTCCTGAGCGTTTATTTATGTCATGACTCGTAATAGAGACGTTGCTTTCGATGTTATTGTTTCTCTGCTCGTTTGTCGCCATTTGTTTTCTACTTTCAGTTACAATTTCTTAACTGAAAGGTATCCGATGGGACTATGCTTGTTGTCTGCCTTGATGTCTATCCTCCCCTTAACCGTTTATCTGCATTTTTATGGTAGCTTTTGAACTATAAGTGGCAGCTGGTAAAATGGAGTAGTTAGAGTATTTTGGCTGTGTCGGAAGAGTGGTGACAACAATCCGTCAAATAAAACTGATTACTTATTTTTTTGAAGTTTTTTTTTGTATGGCATAAGCCTTTATTCACTACAACAAACTACAAATACTACTTACACTACTTTGCCTACTACACAAAAAACAAAAGGATTGTATCCAGACCGATGAAAGTCTAGAGACAATACAAATGCTTAAAACCATATTTGGTTGTCTAATATTATTTGAGTGTTCCACTTCCGTTTCTACCTTCTTGGAAGTCCAACAAATGTCTATTCAACTCTTTTCAAGTCTCCTATTTCATATAACGTTCAATTCCACCAAATGTTCTTCTTCATAATTATGTATATTCCATAACCATGAACCATTTACCACCTCGCAGACCTTCCTAGAACTCGTGTAATTGGTTGTCTCCTACAAATTTGCTTGCGACACTGATATAATGTGACGTTTCAATTGAGTTCTGGTCTCATTAGGCTAATATAGCTCTAATTCGCCTGTAGTTACATGATAAGTCGGGTAACTTAGTAGCTAATGGGCTCGCGCGCTGGACTAGAACAAACGAGGCCTCACTCAGGCGTCCGGTGCCTTCCCCGGACATTAGACACAGCCCACTGTGCGTCCTGGCACACGAGGTAATTGTGCAAACACATACAACGCGCAGTAGCGTCATTTGTCAAATGATAGAGCTCGTACTTTAGCTTTGTCATTCAATCAAGGATATTATGCCGTAATTCTGCTGGCTTGCCTCATGCTTGCACTTTTGTATATAGTGTGATTTTGTATTTGGCATATTCTAAACTGTGTTTTTTCATATAAAACACATCAAGACAAACTTTTTAACAATTATAGGTAATAGGGTAATATTATTATAATAGCTAATTTCAATAAACTCTTTTAGATAGATGTATTAAGAATATCCACAAAAAGAGATAGTATCTGACTACACGTGGTAATGCGCAACGGTAGTACTAAGCCGACAGGAGGTCATTATTGTGAAAAACTCTCACCAAAGGATCGACACGAAAATCCAAAAAAAAAACAGCTCGCAAGGGAAAAGCTTATTGTTAAACTTCGACTAGCACCATTGAACAAAAAAAACTACTCATTTGTAAGCACAATATACTTAACTAGAGGTCGCCCACGACTTCGTCCGCGTACGGCTGAAATTCTCCCCGCTCCCAAATAAGTACTCGTAATCCATACCGCGGGGTTAACTCATTATCATTGCTATTTTTTCAACTCTAGAAACAAGTATTATTGTTTTAGTTTTAAAAAGTATATCCAAATACCAATTTTAATCAGCAAAACTTCAAAAACACAGACCTTTCCATACAAAATTTCATCCCCTTAAATCATCCCTGTCAAAAATATTGAAATTAGATTTCTTTATTTTAAGTGAACTATCCAAATACAAATTTTCTCGACCAAAAGTTCAAAAACAAAGGAGGACCTCCTTATACAAAAGTATTTACCCTTTTTTACCCCTTTAGGGGTTGAATTTTGAAAAATCCTTTCTTAGTACACCATTACGCATCACGACAAATACAACCTCCAAATTGCAAGTCTGTACGACCAGCGGTTTAGGCTGTGCGTTGATATATCAGTCAGCGAGTCAGTCAGGACTGAACTGTTTGAATTTTAAATTTATAGATTAATAGATATTCACATCCTATCAATAGATTTTCACATCCTATCTCATAAAATATTTTGAAAGTGGTCAAAACTCATAAACACAATACCACAGCGTTCTTAGATTCCATAGATAACGTCTCGTTTATAAATTACAGGAAATATTCAAGTCGTGAACACAAGTGAACCAAAAACGTCATTATTACAAAAACCAAGTGGTAACTAAGCATGAAGGGAGACCCGCTCATAAGGCGGGCGTAATATATTTCAAAACAAGCACGATCAAAGACGCTCAAACATTCCGCATATGTAAATAAAAACTGTAGAGAGGTGATTAATAGTCCCGTATTCTTTAAATAAATAATATATGAATAAATTAGGAGGGAGACGCGGGACGTCCGCTGGGTACGAGTTCGCGCGACTAAATGACAAATGGGTTGCCTTTTGAAAGTACGGCGGAAATTATCTACCCAACCGAGCGTTCCAAAACGATGCGCCTGTACTAATTACTAGACCGTTTGATTGTGATCTTCGAGCGTTCACGTGGGCGATCTTCAACTCTCCAGGCGGAGCAGAACGCTTAATTTCGTCTGAGCCTCGGTGTTTATTATTGTCACAAAGTGTACTTAGAAAGTAAAATTATATCTGGCCAAATGTCGAGGTGTGACCATCCGATACTAATTGCGGGGGTTGGAACGGAATCTCAGTTGTCGGCGTTAATTTGTGTGCCGTTAAGAGGCATCTTTACAGCTTTTGTGACCAGGGCATGAAAACGATCTTAAAATAGATGCGTCAAAAATTTCAACTTTAATAAATTAACGATCATGTTGATATCGAATAAAATTAAATTAAACGTGTCAATAACATAAATGATTCGAATAAAATTCAAGTCGTGATAATATTGAAAAATCCGGTAGCATCACGATTGATCGTACAATAAAGGAGAACAGCAAAAGGCACTTTTTCAGCCAGCTAATTACCGCGCTACTTGAACCGCGCTCGTTTTTCAAGATGTTAGTGGAAGAAAAAGGTATCGAGTGACAAATCACGTAATTGCGGACGCAAGGAGAGAAATATGGCGCGGTTTGTTCTAAATGTGCCCTCTCAGGGCTCGACTGACGCGCGTCTATATATCAACGGCGGCGCCCGCGCAGCCGGGGCAATTAGACGCGCGGCACGCACCTGTTCTGTAGGTTTGTTTTTAGTAAAAAAAACATTTTCAGGTTTCTTTTTACAGTTAAAATACATCGTTTGTTGTGAATTCATCGTTAAAACTGATATTGTACCGAAAAATATTAATATATAATTTTGGTAAGTTTCATTAACCAATATCATAATTTTATCTGTGTAGCGAACACATTGCGTTGAACCAAGATTTGCCTTCGAATAAACAATTAAAAAAAACCTACACAAACTTTATTTAGCCAAAGTTAAAATGAAGCTTTATTTAGATGTAAACATGCACGGAAAATGATATAAAACTTGTGATTCAAAATTATTATTTTTTGTCTACGCTATATTATTATAAAGCAAAAACTATCAAGTCCGAGTATCATATATGGCAAGCAATAGTACTAAATAATTTTGTACTAAAGATTTATGCCTCTTCCAACTGTTTGAACAAAGTATTATCAAAAAAAAACTTTTTTAAAACTAAGTTAGCTTTTGAGTCACCGCTAGACATCGAATACGCTAACATCGACTTCCCTCGTCACTAAGACCATCAGAACACTTCAAAACGCCATCCATTCGACGGCAAACCTTTGAGCTTTCCTTTTAAATCTCAGCTCTAATCGCTCTTACTGCACACAGGATAAGGTTCCTTTTCAATTTCAAAAGCAATTAGTCTCGTAAATACTGAAAAGGTGAAAAACATAAATCTCTTGGACTAGTTTCAGTCTCGGTATATTATTCGATTGCGTTAAGTTGCTGAACACACAGGATTCATATAAACGTATTTTACCCATATACCTATAATAGTATATTATGATACAAGTGTGCTATGTTGGTCATTACACTAGAGGTTATCGAGCCGCCGGTTACGAAGCCGAGAGCGTAATGACTAACATAGCACATGAGTTCCATACGACTATTTTCATCGCACTTGCACTTGCACACTTCACAAAAAACAAACTTTTTTTGATAATAATCAACCACACAGCGAAAACGTCATTGGTATTACAAAAAATCTGTAAGTATTACCCGGCTATATTAAGAGTGCTTCGTATACATACATCTAATTGCAGTCACGTACAAACTTGACTTTACCGGGTTATACTTATTATAGCACAAGTGCCGTAATGTAAAGTAAAAAGCACGCGTGCGTAATAGCTTGGATTATGACCCTAAAATCGATGTAATAAGATCCACTTTCCGAGCAAGTGTGATGAAAAGTTATTATTGGAACAGAAAAAATATTTGAAGTACCTACATAATTTTGTTAACTTAGAATATTAAGTTTAATAGACTTCTAACGATATGCGGTCATACACATTTACACGTAAAATAAGATTTATCTAGAGATAATATTTGTCTTTATTTAAACAAAAAATCACAATAAACAAAATTATAGCCGTAGTAAACAACTGTATCAAGGTTGTTTAATATGTGTCTTACCTTTAAAAATACCTTCTACCCAAAATTACTTATCAACTTTAATTGATAACATAACAAACTAGTCCGAAAGATTAAAACAAGTGCGGAAGATCAAAAATAAGGCTAATGGAAAACTTTTAAATTCCCTGATCGGACCGGCAGAATTTAAAACTGGAAACCAACACTTAGATAGTTATGTAAAACTTGGAGGATTTAGCTCCTCTCTCTCGTGTAAAGACAATTCAGAATTAGCGACAAACATGACGTAGCTCAATGGCTAAAGAAATCAGGGTACCTGATTGTTGAGAAGATTTAAATACTGTTCAGTGAATTTTCGAACCATTTATAACATATACACGGTAGAAGTATCAATATATATTTGTTTTCATGTAACTGTTCATAAAATATTAGAGGCGCGAACATACCTTGCATACCTAAAGAGTTTTTTTTTGTGTTTTAAATAAATAATCCCCAAGCCGCCTGCCAAGCGTGGGGATTATGGCAACACCTCCCTTTAAGGGAGAGGCCTTCGTCCAGCAGTGGACGTCTTCCGGCTGTTGATGTGAAATAAATAAAATAAATTAATTTCGGTGGTAATTTTTCACACAGGGCCATCTAGCCCCAAACTAAGCAAAGCTTGTAATATGGAAACCAAATAGTTGATAGAATATACTTACCTGTATGCATTTTTTTTTAATACTTCGTTACTTAAGATCCATGCGGAATACTTGACTGGGGTAAAAAACATGCTTAACTGTGTGCTATACGTGCATTACGTGCATTAACTGTTTGTTGTCCACCGTCGTAACTGAAAATTGTTTTCCTTTATACACGGCCGTTTGAAACGAACTGCACTCATGCTGGCTATTCGCGTTTTATGGTTTCATTGAGGACCATATTTCTTTTGATGGCTGCGGTACAATCAAGTACGAGTGCTAAGGCATAACGGTTTATGGGTAACTAAAATTACACATGCATTTTGCTAAGAATGTGGTCACCTTTGTAAATAGCTTCTTGGCTTTTTTAGTTATAGGTTACAAACTTTCATCAATAAGTATGTAATTTAATATTGTTGTACGGATTCGAATACGGTAGAGAAATGAAAGCAAAAAAAAAGTACATAATATATATTTTCTCTTTTTCCCTCTTTTTTTGGTTGGCCAAACGACTAAATTAAAATTAAAATAAATTAAAATTAAAATTATTTATTGAGATAAAAACGATAAGATCAATTACTTTTACCTCACACAATAATACAGATAAATAAATAAAAACAAGGTCACGATAGTTTGCGGTGATCTGCCCGAATCAAATACTCTAAGTCTGTTGATACCATTAGGTAATGTGGTGTGGTGTGGTGTTAATGGTAGTTTGGTGGTTTTTGGTTTCCCATCAGACGATTTATTTTCTTATTTGCTGCATAGGTACTTTCGGCATAAAAACGCTCTCATTTACATTAAGAGGATATTTTTTGTGCTTTTTAAAAATAACGTGTATCACATAAATAAACAGAAATGTTTACTTCAGAAAGAAGATAAAAGTTAAAAAAAAAGTTTGTTTAGCTTTACCAGTTATCTCGAGAGCGATCTGATTTTATCGACACAAAATAAAAGCGTTTTCTGCATGAGCGTATCGTGAAGCTTCAAAAGTAAGCAAAACGAAAAAATAGCAATCTTGGCAAAATGGCGAGAAACGAACTGAGGGAGGGGTTGTGGAAAAAATCGATCGATATTCGGGGTCGAGGCATGCGGCCCACTATACCTCCCAAAACTGGACGGGTTTCCAAGTGGTGTCTGTTTCGTGGCGAAAGGGTGTGCCTCCCGTTCATTTATGCATTCATCTAAATATTCTGTGGCAACTTGAGATAGAGTTTTGGATTTAAAAAAATGCCTTTGCTTATACATAGTATTCTTTTTAACTAAACGTAGGTCCACTTAGGATAAGGTGTTGTAAGCCAATGCAACCACGTTTTTTGTCGCAGTCAATCATTACGCCTGTAAGAGTCGCGTATGTAGTCTTATTTGTGTCAGTTAGTACTTTTACATGTTCAGTTTACTGTACACGATATATTTTTTATAAGAAATCACACGGCATCATAATCAGTGATACGTTTACGCTCGCTCGTATTGCGTAACAAAGGGCTTTGAGCATACCGGAGCCCTATATTAAAGGGCCGCGTACTGCAAACAAATTAGTACCAATACGAAGTTCTAACTACGAGAGATGTGCCGATGTGTGCTCGAACAGTTAGTGCTAGAGGGCAAAAGGCTTTAAACGGACCGCTGCCTGTGTGGATTCCGCCTTATTTGACGTGTAAATGAACGAACATACAGCTGTTTTATTGTTATGCAAGTGGTAGAAATCAAACCATTACGATTGTTCTGTTTTCAAAGTGCTTTTTAGGGTTCTGTACCCGAATGATGTTCACCGAGACTTTATTACTCAGTCCTACGCCCTTTGTAGGTTGGCTGGTTTGTAGTTGAAGCGAAGTAGGTAGTCGGTTCAATGGTTAAACTCAATACTACTAGGTAATTAATACGGTTTTGGGGTATAGTAGTAGTTATTCAGTACTACTGTGTATAGGGATCTCGGATTTAACTTCAATCCCAGAACCATATTAGTACTTACTCGAGTTTACGTATCAATTTCAACAACCGCACAACTGTCTTTGTGGTACAGAAACCTATATTTTGTCCCAACGCTCAATGGGATAGTAACAGAAACATAAAAATGTTAGCTTTCAGAGATCTATCAAGATTGTTTGCCTTTTTGGACTCTCATAAGGAACAGATTTTAGTTTTATGTTCAAATTCCGTAATACAAGAGTAATCTATGAAACACGCAACCCGCCGATCGTGTCCAGGATTCATTTGGCGATGTTCCGTGTCCGTTTTCGGTCTGTAATCACTGCTGCCATACAATTACCGACCGAGGCAGCAATTTCTGTGCTACCACACGCGAATTCCGAGAAACAATCGCACAGGACCTGTTGACAACTGACTCCAGTCGAAATTTGGGCGAGACTCGTTTTGATATTATAGAGTACCTTTTTGAAACGCTTTTTGTCGTATAGGTTCACTTAAATGTATATAAGAACCCAAATTGTGACCCGTGTCGGTTCGTATGGGAAGCGCTAATGCTAGAGATAATTTGTTGTCTAAAACTTAGAGACTGTTTATGCTTTTATAACTCAAAATAATCGGTACCAAACATGTAAAGTACCATTCGACTCACGACAGCGCTCAATTACAAATGCTACTCGCGATCACCGCATCAAACGAATTGTCGGTGACAATGTAGACTGAGGGGGCTAAAGCATGGGTGAAATGCCCTTGATGTTTTTTTTTATCGTATAACACTTACTAAATTCAAATAATTATTTTTGAATTACAAGGTGGAAATAAGTCAAAAAATAAGAAACATTGAAGATTATTGTAAGATACACACCAAGTAAGTACTTACATCGGCAACATCATTATCACAATGCCGGTAGTTGACTTGAAACCTGTAAATACTGTAAACAAACACATACGCAAACACACAATAGTTTAACTTTAACACCTTAAATACCACCTAAAAGTATATTCGCATTGCAATGATATCGGGACACGTCGGCGATATCGATTACATTAAAATCGCATTAGCTTGCAACTACCGGTTTGCTCCGACTTATTTTATCCGTTTGACACAGTTGAAGTTTGCGATTGACTCGGAATTCAACCCAAAACTAAATGCCTTAACATGGCTTTAGGCTAGCGCCGACTTTTATCTATCTAAATTAGTACCTACATTCGAAATTTTACAAATTTAGAGTTAGAAATCCGGCGTAATTTCAGGGCTTGTTTGCAAAGTACTCCATTCGTTTATTCTAAAAAGCTTGCAACGAACTCTTGCAAATATTTAGTGAAGATTTTGACATAATATAGCGCAATTTTGCAAATTTTGTAATATCTTGGTGTCATACAATTTTTTTTTCAAATATGATCTAAGTACGTATTTCTGATATGGCATCAGAAAATTACTAAATTTGTAGAAAATAACTTTATCAAAAATGTGTCGCTGTCCACCAGAGGATCCGCGAATGGTGGACAACCGGAATAATCGACATTTTTAACCAATATTTTATTTGCTAATCATATATTTTTCGTCTGAGTTACCGGGGTTAGTAAATTAGCAATATCCAGTTTATTTTACATTAACTGCGTTCCCTTGTCGTTCATCGATCAAATATTTTGCAAGGTTCTAAACGTAGGTACCGTTCCAAATGTAACAATATTACATATTATAGGATTTTGTTGAGGGCAAACAGAGAAAAAATATTTGTGCTGCTTCATTTTATGTGACGCATTACTAATTTAACCAGTATCGGTCTGAACGATTTGGACTGATTAGAAGAATTCAAAATCTTACCAAGAACATCCCTGTTATTCCTGTCATTCATGTCCTATTACAAAAATTCATATATTGTGTAAGATTGTGATTATGACTCTAACTTGAGATTCATCAAGATTGAAGTGTCAGTGTCAGTCATGAAAACAGTATGGGCAGTCAAACTATTGCCAAGAAAACAAGACACGCTACATTAAAAACGTAGAAACATAATCTTACGGTAAAGTTCATTCTAATTGGGGGGTACTCTGCCAATCTGCTGCACAATGCCACAGCGCAGCAAGAAAGAAAGACTGTGAGACATTTCCCATTCTCACATAGCCTAGTGGAGAAAATGTCACATACATACTTACTTTTGTACCTATTAGGCCAAAATGTCAAGTATGCTAGACTATTTTAGAGCAATTTACACCGAAATATCGCGATTAATTACCGAAATGCCATTTTGAAGATGGTCGCTTGTTTGTGAAGTTGGCGAATATGAAATGTTTGTAGATTTGTATTTTTTGATCCGTTAGCAAAACAACAATATCTGCTTAGTTCGAAGACGACGGTACAGTGACGTGGCGGCGATGTGATGGGGTAACTAGGCAGCCATGATTGTCATTGGAAAAATCTATAGATTAGTTAGTACCTATTGTATTATATACACAACTTCTCCTTATAATAATATATAATAAACTTTTTGAATTTGAATGGTATGTACATGCCACGTAGCGTGCTACGAGACCACATGAAATTATCGCCGTTGAGTACTAAATTTAAGGGCCACGGTCTCATTCTTTAGCGGATCTACGTAGCGTGAAACAACTGCCCATACTGCGCATACATACGTTTGGGTCGGTGTAACTTGATCTCCAAAAGAATTGTGCGTAGCAATTTGTAAAATGTTCTAATGGCATATGGAGTTATTTGAAAAGTAAATGGATGTTTCATTTTATCAAAAACCACGATCTCTTATTTCTTGGGACAGTAATTATTGTACATAGCAAATTATGTTCAAGAAGATATTTAGAGATATGATAAGCAGTTGTGGTGATAATAAACTGGCCGATTTAGTATTCTGGTTTCAACATTATACCGAAGTTTATCTCGCTTTCTCTACTGCTGAGAGAGCGAGACGAACTCAATATAACATTAAAATGAGAATGTGAATGAGATTGCGGTGCAAGCCTCCTGATCAGTAGTTGTAAAACTTCAGTTTCAATATCTGAGAATACATAAAATTGTCATTCTACGCCTTACTAACTCAGATACCTAATCAAATGTATGGTAATGAGTAGAAGTCGCTATCTGTATTGAGCAACGACTGACAATTTGTATTTCAATAAAGTTATTAGTGCCGCCATATCAACTTTTTAATTAATTGTTACTTTTTTAATCACTTTTTATCTTATCTCAATATGTCAAACGGTAAACAATTCAGAGCAAATTTGAATGCTGTATAAATGTAAAGTAGTTCATTACTTTTAAAAATACGTAGATAATAAGATTTAAGAAAAATACTAGTACATTGTGCTCGATTCTGATGGTTTTAGTTGACAGTTCTAAACTAATTAAAATATTGCTGTCACTTTTTTACTAGGCATGTTAGCTAAGGACAGCAATACTTTAGTTAGTTTAGTTCTGTCAACTAAAACCGTCAGAATCGACCACGATAACGTTCTTATCGGACGCAAACGCAAGCTAATTTTTTTAGCTGCATAAGTGGGTAACGCTTTACATGCGTTGCATTCAACGTAAGGACCATGTAATCATACCTACTTCAGCTGTCTCGGTCGCACATTTAGACGTGTTTTCATAAGTAGTTTTTTACTCAGTACATCTAAGATAATATTATGAATATGTGCGAAAGAAACAACTATAGATGCGACCTTCCTTAAAAAATGAAGTAAGAAGTAATTACCTGCAGAACCCTTTTCGGCAGTCCGGTCTTCTGGCTGAGCTGCTTCAGGTCCTTAGCGTCCGGATTATGGTTGATCGCGAAGTAGGACTTCATGGTCCTCAGCTGGTGGTGCTTGAAGCTGGTGCGCATGCGCTTGGTGCGCGACGTCCCCCCCAGCCCGCCACCGCGGAAACCCATCTCCAGATACTCGGCGTTTAGATCTGGTTAGAGAAGAACAGTCACGCTGCTGAATGCTGAGGATGATTTCAACTGGTTAATTTATGATCCACTGGTGCGACAGAATAATTCGTGTTATTACGACAGGCTAGGTGTTTAAAGACTTGTTGTTGAAGTAAACACAACTAGCCTGAGATGGGAATTGGTAATTGTACTGATAATAGATAATACTTCATAATTTTGTATTATACTGATGTTCTACTTCTAAAATAATAGTGCAATCAAAAAATTAAGTTTTGCTCATAGTTTTAATGTATTTATGACAATACAAAAGGGCAGAGCAATATATGAGGTAAAAAGTAAACATTTAAAAACACGTCAACAATATTTACTGACAAAAATATTTTTGACTGCACATTTCCCAAAGTTGACAACTTATAATATCTCAATGTACATATGAGCAAGGCGTGCAGTACACACACGTGTGTGTGTGTGTGTCAATCTAGAAATAAATTTTAAGTGAGTAAATCAATTCGCACACTCGCATTGCCAATTCGCTGTTTCTTTCAAAAGAAATTTGAGCATGAAAATGAACAAAATTGCGTCATTAGTTAGGTAAACGAGAACCAGATCGACTTTTATCGAATAAATTGAATTAATTCACTCGATATCAGTTACTCGTGATGATAATGTGCATTTTAACATGTGTATACGCAATTATGGAAATTGTCAATGTTCTTTTTACGACTGCAGCGTAATAAAGATAAAATTATATCAACATTACGTGTAGATATAGACCTATATTATACCAGTATGAGTCTCTATACTAAGGGCAAAATTTACTTTAATACTTACGTATTGTGCTAACGTACTCGTAGTATCTCTTAGATGCTAATGACCTGCTCGTATCAGATACATGTATAAGTAGGAGTAGTTCCTATCAAAGACAGTTCAGTTGTGGAATGCGCTGCCCGTGCCTATTAGACAAGCTCCTTCACTCGCCATTTTTAAGGAGCAAATTAAGCAATTCTATTCATCCCAAGTGCTTCCTCTTTGATGCTAGTAAATTCTCATCTCTATATTGTCATATATATAATTATATATATATATATATTCAGATATACATTTATATGTTTTATTTATTATAGACATTGTAGGCATTTTAAGTATTAGTATGTATTTTTACTATTTTTAATTTTAGAATAATTATGGTATTTATGTTTATGATCTAACACACTTTTCTTTTCTCGCACACCCCGTCTTCTATGCATTCCTTATATCCTCTCCATCCAAAAGTTGCCTGGAAGAGATTGCATTTAGCAATAAGGCCGCCACTTGTTCCAATATTTAAGTTTATTTAATTATTTCTGTGTAATTCTTGGTGTGAACAATAAAGAGTTAACCAATCAATCAATCAATACCACTTATCCAAGGGTTATTCACAAGCGGTTTTTTTAATAAGATTGTAGTATAGGCAGGGCTTGCAAGGCATGCAAGTTGAAGTGACAATGGGCAGGCCATATCGCTCTTCGAACTGATAAGCGGTGGGGAAGAAAGGTTCTTGAGTGGCGACCATGAATCGCAAGACGCAGCGTATTGATAGATAGGCCTCCCACTAGGTGGACCAAAGACATTGTGAAAGTCGCGAGCAACCGGTGGATGCAAATGGCAGGTTGTCGTACAGTGTGGCGGTCTAAGGAGGAGGCCTTCGTTCAGCAATGGACGTCCCTGGACTGATGATGATGATAGGCAAGCGGACATTCTGGGCCCTGTTTTATAAAGCTACAAGTACAAGCTTACAATTGTACTATAGCTTCTTGTACCAGTAACTACAAGTTACCAGTTACAGGTAGATGGTTTGTCTTTAACTTTTAGACAAGTGATGTACTTGTAGTTTGTACACTGGTTGTCTTGTTAGAAAACTCAGTACTCAATATTTTTTGCGGTGTTGCCAGTTTTTCACTACAAGTACAAGACTTGTAGCTTTATAAAACAGGGCCCTGATTCTATGAGGTCGCTGCCATATAAGCAGTGGCAACACTGCATTATTGATGCGCCTTTCTTGCCACTATCTGCGATTTTTCGATAAGTGAACGAAGTAGGTACATATGTTGGCGGAATGGTTGTGAAGCGACCAAATCGTAATGATTATTTAACTATTATTTAGTTATTTTTGTTTTTCATTGTTTTCCTTTTTGTGTTTAAGTGTTGTTTTACCCGATTCTTTTAATTCTTGTATATTTCTTGTACTAATTGAAGAGCGCAAAATTATTCAAGATTTTTTATATTTTTCGTTTATCTGGAAGAAATTTCGGACGCCGCGCCGGTTCCATTCGATCCATGAATCCTACTGCCAAGGGCAATGACAACCTCTGCCCTCCTCCCCCTCGACCATACCCTACACTACCCCACCGTAAACAATGAGTTTAACTACGTTCAGTTAAGGGGCCTGTTCAATAAAATCACGTGCAGTCATAGCAGTTTTTTGACGGTTTTAATGAGTTTATATTATCCCAAAAAAAATATTTGTATTTATAAGATGTGAGAAGTGATGTGACGCTATTGTAATCTTTGTCAAAATTTCAGATAATATAAAAGTAAATTGAGGAAAAGCCTCTATTTTTACACATTACAACAGTTTTAATCGTTCAACAGTTCTTGTACAAATTTAGCACGAAAATTTACTCACTTGTAAATAATATAGTTTGTCACAATTTGTAGCTCTTAGTTTTGAAAAAATACTTATATTATGCTTTCTATAAATTAAAAATGGGTAAAAAATAGAAAATTGAATCTTGACACGCACGAATCTGCGTAACTGACATATTTTTGCTCCGCTGAAATGTGGCCCTATCTCATTCAACTTTAGAATAATGATTGATCGTCGTAAAAATGTGCTTGAAACATGGATGAGGCCTTAATGAGGGAAGTAGGGAGCTGTAAGTGTAGCGCCATCTATGCAGTGGTTTGAGTATGTTTAACTCCCTCTGTAGAGATACAAAGTTTGCCCTTAAAGGCCGGACAAAAAGACGGTTCGAAGTCTCCGGAGTCTACATAAATAATAAATAGCGTGGGATCAGGCCTTGGGATCCGAATGGAATACACCAGACGTTTGCACATAAAAATAAAATTCATACAATATTTTTTTTGGTTCGTTTTTATAAATAAATGACATACCTAGTTTCTAGTTTCTATAACAACAACCGTCAGCCATGTCAGAGGCCTTCGGGCGGCACATTAACTCTGATACTAGGGCTGGCCACTCAGCCTATACGAACTTACTTACTTTTTAATAACATACATATATATAAAAAATAATTGAAGTCGCTACTGTTAGTGGCAGGCGTGATGCTTACCACCAAGCGAACGTCTTGTTTGTCTCGTGACTTGATGGTACAAAAAAAATATTAACAAAATACTAAGCGCATGCTTAATTTAAAAAAAACCTTTTTTGAGCCAGAGCAATATTTTTCGGCAACTGGACCAAATGCCCAGTTGTGTAACTATAGCAATTCGCGCTTTTATAACTGAAGTGCCTACAAGAATGTCATGGTGAGTTTTCGCGACAATTTGGTTCGTTCCGAAGCCTGGCCGAGAACAATTAGTTCGTCGGTAATTATGCAGGGACCCGTTGGAGCACTTTACTTGCGAGTTAATGGTCTTGCACCCGATTCGCGCAAATGCACTGAGATTTCAAACTTCCAACAAAGCCGCGACAGAAATCTACATCTATATGTATGTATAAGTCTATAGCACCATAGCACATAAACCATCAGCTGTAAGTTCGTACAGGCTGAATGGCCTGCCTCTGTGACGACTGTTATAATAGAAATATTTTATAAATAACCTGCGTCAAAATTTAATACGTCATTCGAGCCACAGAGCCACTGTTTTCAATGCCACTAGCGGTCACCCATCCGAAGACTTGCCGCAACGTCCGATGCTTCATTTTGGTGAACTTCTGGGAATACCTAGTTAAGCTACGTCACGAGCGCAACACTACAGTGTAAAAACCGTACTTGCACTATTGCAAGTGCCATTTTTTATTGCTCTACAAAAATTTAGGAAGTGATCCACAACATTCCTAATTTTTTTTTCGTGTGCAACATAAAAACGGCAGTTATTACATTTTTAATAATACATTGAGACCGAATGTATGGAATATAAAAAAATATGAAACCAATAGGCCTGGCCATGGCCAAAAAGGCCCATGTTGAATATAGTTATTTTTTATCTGGGGTAGAATTAAACTTTTTTTTTTATTGAGCAGCTTGAGAACAATTTTTGGAGTAGCTACTGTGCAAATAACCAAATAATAATAATTAATAAAAATAACCCATCTTTGCTATCGCTATAAAAACTACAATTATACTATCACAAATCTTGTAGAACCTCTAGCGATGTTCTCATAGAATATTCAGTGTCAACGTGCCCAAAAGTACATTTTATTATTTATTTCAATAAATTTCAACGCTTTGCCGTCGTCTCAAACATTCAACACTTTTCATAACATTAGTTAACTATATAACAACTTAGGATTACTTCTATATATGTACATCATAACAAAATACTTAATGAAATAATGAGTGAAAAAAAGTGATTCTAAATGCCAAGAACTGAATGCGTTCTCAAATATGAAAGAACGGAGAGGTCTGAATGAAGCTTAGGAACCTTGCTTTGCAAGAATAAAACTCAAAACTTGTCGTAAAGTTAATCACAAAGCAGCTTGCGTGAGATTAGTGATTAATTTTCAATAACCCTCTTATATCGTTAAGGATTTACGACAAAAGATACATAAGAACCGTTGAATCACATTATTGTGCTGTTAATCAAAACTTTTACAAGTTTTAGAAATATAATTAATATTAACAGAGGTAAAGTTATTTTATTAAACAACGCCGCAAGCAATAGTGGCTTCACACCGATCGAAACACTGCGATGGCAGTTGACGGCCCGTCTTGCCTTCACCGGCTTGATTTACTCTTCACTGATAACATGCTAACAAATGTAATCGAATCCCTTTAGATACGAGACAGTACCCCTTCCCGATCAGCGGAATAAATAGCCCCCGGGGGCAGAGAAGCTCTAAGTAAACTGGTGACCACGAGGACGCTTCGGGCGTTCGTGCAAACCAGATAGCGTCTCACTCAAACAGAAAGTCTGCGGAAAAATAAGTAAACGTCTAGTATTTGAAGCGGTATTTTTAATTTCAGTATACCGCAAACCGAAGTTATGAGGGCATAAAATAAAAATGTTAAAAATGTCTTCGAACCCATTTAGAGATGGCCTAGGTATGCCTCCGGTTATCGATAAACATCACTGCACAAAACGTCTCATCCGCTAAAAGAAGACATTATTAATAGATTGAGACACAAAATGTAAAGAGATAACGCGCAGGACCAACAAAAAGTGCATAAAAAAGCTCGGGTGGGCTAAAAAGATCATTGTGATCTCATAAATCGTACACACCATTCATGTTTAAGGTGAGCAAAAAATAAGATTTCCTACAAGATAGCGCTTCGTCCGGTGAAGTTTTTATGCGCTATTATCGTCCGAGTGACGAAGCATAAATCTAGGGTTTGATCGCTCGATAAACAGAGTTAAGTTAGACAGCCGTGGTTTTATATTTGAATATAAAAAAAACTAATTGTCAGCATGCCCGACGGGTGTAAAAAGGGAAAATTATTAAATTCATCGACATTAGTGTTGTATCGCATGACACGCCAGCGGGGGGCGCTACCGGCGGCTTTAACTCAAGCATCTCGAGGAGCGCCCGCGCCGCGTCGCGAACGCACGGCAATGCTCATATTTTAGATGTTATTAAGTACTACTTAAAAAGGTAGAGTTATATAGCGTCGATAGATATCAAACGGACATTGAGATGATGACCAAATATATAAAAAGTAGGGAAGTTAACTCAGCTTATTTTTTAATACTTCTATAGAGCTTCTATTTGAAAACGCTAACGATATTCAATATTTTATAAAAAAAAACACATATCAATTAACACCTAACTAAATTGTTTAAAGATAAGTATGATTTATTTTTCACCACATCAACTAGCAAATGCCAATATTAATTTATACATCTAACATAATAATTTATTTAGTTTAAAAATATGAAGCAAGTAGTACGTATTTGAGTCAGAGAAGCGCGCATAAAGACACAGCCAACTGACTCCTAGAAACACTGGTTCTAAAAACAGACACCACTGATCCACTGAAACAACATTCTGTCAAATTAATTTTATTTCAGAACAAAATATCTAGATAGTAACTAGAGCGATGTAATGCTTAAGTAAAGACAAATTATCGATAAGAATTAGCACAACACTATTTATATGGCCAAACAAAAATTTTACGATCGTAGAGCTTTTAATGTCTGTACCTGCCAAAGTATTTTTATTTCTCATCATAAATTAATAAAAACACTAATAAAAAAAAACTGATTTCGATGTCTCTGTCTTATTGAACCATTATGACATAAAAACAGAAGTTGATTACCATAGTGTTGAGAATTTAATTATTTAACGAATAGTCGTTTATTTATCATAATATTTTTGTACAATATATTGTTTTTATGTATCATCGAATTTGAAGATTAGGTACAATCTATTGCTTTTTTTAAATAAACTTCGTTAATTTATGCAACGGCTTCTATTGACCATTGTTATAAAGTGACAAGTTTGTTTAGACTCCTTCTTTAGTCGCATGTCAACGTCAATATTTCAACCCGCAGCCGCTCACGATGCTCTCGGCTTCAAGCTCAAGGCTCAAATCTCTCGTGAGAAACCTTTAAAAGACAAGTTTGGAAAATAAATCACCAACAGCTCATTAGACTGCCACAGTTAAATATTTCAATAGCATCCCGCACACAGCTCATCAATGCTGATAAATTATACTAACTAGTATGTGATAGTTGTGTTCTGTGCAAATACTTTATTATTGTCAAAAAATGTATACCTACCAAGAACAATACCATGGCCCAAAGGCCATATACTAATTCAAATAACTGTGCCAGACCCAATAGCCTGTATTAATATTAAAGTATAAAATGCTTTTTCATTACTCATACTCGGAAAGTAGGTCTGAAGTTGCCTGAGGAGCGGGTTGAAAGTAATACATTTCAGCCCTAGGAATAATCACTTTCAACTGACAGTGACAGTTGACAAATGACAGACACTCGAATTATAAAAAAAAACTACTTCTATTTTCACATTAATTTGTATTGAACCATGTTCCAACTTTTTTTTTTCTCCTCATAGGATTATGGTCCCGCACTTCTTGTGCATTTCGCGTTGTCAGTTCATGTTTTTATTTTTTAGTTTCCTTGTATTCGTAATGAAAAGCACAGTTACTTTCACCCCTAGGATAACATTGTACTATTAACTGACTTTTTAATGACTTGTTGGTAATTTTAGTTTGGAACTAGTAATTTTCTACCCATGGGAGAATACCCAATAATGTCGCGGCCACGGATTCAAAACTCAATGCAATGGAGAGCAAAGGCCCCGCTTTTTGCTTCTCTTGATCAAGAGGTTTTGCGATCCACTCTCTGCAGTGGGAGTCAAGCTGACCACGCTCTTTTTGAGTCTGGGTCGCCACCTTCTAGTAATTTAGTATCGACATAGTAGTTTTGGCTCTCAGGTCTTCGCGCCAGTAGTATACTAATAATAATCACATTATATCGATTAAAAAACTCATAGGCCCAATTCGACGGAAAGACCGAAATATTTTTTCCGAACTTCTTAATTCGAAAGAGGTTTGATTCCGAGTAATAAATTAAAGCACCGATATAAAGCCATAGGGTCGCTGTGCCACCGATACAGATGTCTCACGCGAGATAGCGGCAGCAAAGAAATGAACTAACATGGATATCACATTAACCGGCTGACATGACTGTGTTATAGTGACCATGATGTGAGCACGATTTGAAGGAAAGTTCACTAGTCCAATATATTTTTATTTTTAACCGACTGTTTAGTAGAAACATACTTGGTTTTGACACCATGATTTGTATTTAACCGACTTAAAAAAATGAGGAGGGTCTATATTCGAGGGTATTTATGTTTTTTAGTGTTCAAATTTTCTTGTTTTTTTCCTTATTATTGGCATCACACTTTGTGCACTCTGCCAGTGTCAAGTATGAGTCAATTTTCAACTTTATAAAGTATCAAGTCAAAGAAGTCATGAAATCAGTCAGTCACAGTCGAGTCCAAGTCATGCCGCTTTTACGTAGTTTTTAAAGCAACACGAAAAGACATATTTAATCCACATTATGTCACTTTTCCACACTCGTGCATGTAATACAACACTCAATGAATAAAAACCGCAATTTTTAATCATTAATACGCGAAAAAACAGACGGTTAAGAAATTATTAGAATACAGCGACATGATTTTTCCGTGTTGAATCTTATAAGAATCGTATGATTGCGTTGACATATGACCTAACTACTCAAGGAAGGTGGGTTTTTCGAGTGTTAATAAATACTTAAGTATGTATATACGTTGGATCAACAACAACAACTCTTCCCTATTAGGGGGGAGGCCTTCGTCCAGCAGTGCACGTCCTCTGGCTGATGAGTGTGTGTTGGTTTGCTGTGACCTAAACATTTGGCTTAAGTGACAAAATGTCGCTTATATCGTACAAAAGTTGTAGAATACGTTTTGCAGACGAACGTTTATTTTCACTACTTGTACTTGCAAATTTTGAGGTTTTTTTTATTCAGTCAAGTAACTAGACAAGCAAGATATTCACCTGATGGTAAGCGTCACGCCTGCCACTAATAGTAACAGTGCTAGAATTGTGAACTTGCGAACACAATCCTGCGCCGCACTCCACTGCGGTCGTCACCCTGAGATTAGGTGGTAAATCTCTTCTTACCAGTAATTTCTCTGGTAACATTGCCCTTCAAACCGGAACACAGGAATGCTTACACACTACTGCTTGGCGGTTGAATAACTGGCAAAGGTGTGGTACTTCCCCAGGCGGACTCTGCAGTAGAGTCCTACCACTACAAAAATACATCGATATTTTCGCAAAATAACGCTAAAATACCTAAATATGATTCTTATTTCAATCGATGCTTTCACTTGCTTTCGAGATCTCAACACAAAACGACTCATACTGTTACTCATAGTAAATTAATTGTTGGGATTTCTAAAAAAAATTGTCAAAAAAAACACTCAATGTAACTTGCAGCCCAAAATTTCCCAACGAGAAACATTACTAAATTGTTATTTAACTTGTTGGTATACGTCTGGACGAAGCTTATCAATATAATTATTATTATCGATATTAGGTATAATACACACGCTGTGTATTTAATGTAATACTACTCATACCGTATTTATTAACATAGTGTATTTAACAGTAGGGTAACGATAAAAGAACATTATTTTATTGCACGCCATAAGGAAAACCAGTTGAAAATAACGTAAGTAGGTACTCACACTATATACTTGTACATAACGCTTAGCTCTGAATAGCTAATATTCAGAAAGCTTTAAAACTAATCGCTGACCGAGAACAAAAATGCGAGATTTTCCGGCACACTTAAAAAAGGCTCATTGTAAATGGCGCTGAGCGCTGTCCTTGCGCTGACCAGAATTGTCTGTCGTTGTCCGTTTTTTTTATTTTACTTTTTGTGCCACAGATCTAAAACATGACGCTGTTTTTGAATGGCAGGTATATAATAATATATATCTATCGAGTTGATAAGAACTTTTTTTTAAAACATGTTTGGTAAATCTCTTTTCAAGTGGGTTGTTTGAAACATGTTTCGAAAATCTTTCATTAAGTCTGGAGAGACTTAAAACGTCCTATTTATTTTTTATTAAGGAACAGCAAACAGTTGTATTATAAATTTTACATAAGGGTATACTTATAAAATAAAACTTAATAATAATACAACCCACAGCGCTATCCACAGGTTACTAAAAGACTTATGTCATGTTACAGTAGACATCTAGGTACTTGCCTTGTTTTGCGTGCGTATAGCTACGTGTGTTACGGAGCGTCATTTTAACTACCCCTAAGCTAAATTTTATTGTTACTAAAAGACTTATGTCATGTTACAGTAGACATCTAGGTGCTTGCCTTGTTTTGCGTGCGTATAGCTACGTGTCTATTGTTACTAAAAGACTTATGTCATGTTACAGTAGACATCTAGGTACTTGCCTTGTTTTGCGTGCGTATAGCTACGTGTGTTACGGAGCGTCATTTTAATTACCCCTAAGCTACATTTTATTTAGCGTTCATAAACATAAAACCTATTTATAGAGTGATACATTAAAAAACTAATATATTCTTTTTTATTTGTTGTCTGTACCAGATTTGAATTAAGTTTGATGACCGTAAGCATTTTTGTTATTTAATTTACCCAAAATAAAAACAGTCTAAAGTGACGAAAAGCGAGGTGTCATGTACAATCCCAACTTGATTTAAAAGCATCTAGTTAGACTTGTTTTATTTTAAATAACTTCGAGGAAATAGGTTTGAAAACGCTTAAAATATTATATTAAGGAATTCTAACTGGTATTGTTGCTACTTAGCTTATTACATCGCCACAGAATAAGTCTCTGAGCAGTCATAAAAATATAACCAAACATACTGTCATCATACTCAATTCAAACACTAAAAAGAGTTCTCGAGTCGTCATAAAAAACAACCTGAACTAACAATCATTGGATTCGTCATTTGGCAACTTGGAGGAGTCAGTTCTTGGAGGTGTCCGTTTTTTTGGAAATCAGTGACTGTAGTCATGATAAAAATACCTTCAATGAGCGATTTTCCAAACACCATTTAATAATAGTTGAGTAGTAATAGTAATAATTTTCCTTAACTCGATAGATAGCGCATACTAAACGTGCCAGTCAAAAACAGCATAAGATTTTTGTTATGTGACACTTAAAATATAAAATAAAAAACTTGTCAATGACAGCCACGTCTGGTCTGCGCAGTCAGAGCCATCTACAATGAGCTTTTTTTTTTTAATTGCCTGGCAGAAAATCTTCCATTCTCCAAATTCACTATAATGCCGGTTTTATACTCTAAGCAACGAGTTTGGTCTATTTATGTACCTATAATGCAAACGGGACTGCGTAAAATACCATTTTAATATGTTCATAAATCCGCACTTTTGCTAATGGCAAGAAATAGAAACGTTAGTGCCTTATAGACCGAGTAATCTAAATCAAAGTCAGGCGATTGTTTTGTTGAAGGTAATCGAGCATGGATATTACACTAACGTACCTTTTTATTGTTTTATACTATTATACTAATCGATTCTAAATGCTACTGCTATTGGCGTAGGTACACTACTTTACTTGATAGAAAACCATCTGGAAAATACCTTTGGTCCATTTAAATGCCCATTTTTCATAACTAGCTACTAAAGAAGGTTTTTCTAAAGTCATTTTATAAATGTGTCAATATTATACGATATTTTTGTTACATTATTTGTACAACTTTTAGAATACGTATTCGATAAGCACCATTCAGAAAATGTTCATGACTATCTTATATCGGGTGTTAAAAAAAGACATGAAGCAGTTGGTGTCTCCAAGCTTTTTGTTCCAATAAAATAAAAATAAGAAAAGCTTTTTTGGAACTAACTACCGTCGGCGACGGAACGCGGCCGCCTATCAGTATGATCGTCGACGCTACCCGTAATGTCCGAAGCCGAAAAAAAATACCGGTCACATATTTTAGCAGGAAATAAATCACGCCAGGCCGTAGTCGCGGCTATATTAAATTTATGGCGGTACCACATTGAAACCGAATGCTGGTAGAAAACACTAAAAACAAAAGGTGAAAAAGAAAGATACCACGTGACGCTTGAGGCAGATGTGACAACTTCATTACGGGGTATAATTTACTTCGGTCCCGTTATTGAAGTAGGAAGCGTTAGTTTTTTTCTGTCCGCCCGTTAGTGCGTAATTTATGGTCACCCAGTTAGAAATTTTAAGGGAAGATCGACAGCTTACGGTTTGTGACGAAAACGTTACTACCTCTCTGGGCCAAAACACATCTCACCAGATGTAATTAGGTATAAGAGTTTTTGGCGGGATCACGGAAAAATCATGTCGTTGCATTCTATTACTTTCTTAAACTTGTGTTTTTTCGCGAATTAATGATTAAAAATGGTGGTGTTTTATTCATTGAGTGTTGAATTACGTGCACGAGTGTGGGCAAGTGATATAATGTGGTGGAGCATGTCTTTTCGTGTTGTTTCCAAATCTCCGTAGAAGCTCATAGTAAAGTCGCCACAACTTTACTATGGCATGACTTGGACTCGACTATGACTAACTTCGTGTGACTGACTGTGATTTCATGACATATTTGACTTTGGTTTTAGTAAAAAACTTGCAAATTCATTAACGTGACGCTGGCAGAATGCACAACGTGCGATGCCAATAACTAAGAAAAAATATATTAGGTATAAGAAAAGTAAGGTGTAAGGTAATTTTCTCAAACACGCTCAAAATATTGTTCATTTATTTGAACTACTTTGAGTTACGTTACGAGTAAATTGATATATTCAAGCATTGGCCTTTGAGTAAGTAATAAATAAATAATAAATTTAACGATTTTGTACTCCGAAGAAGTATTTTTATGCAAAAGTAAGCGTCAACCCGTCTCTAAAAATAGCATAAAATATGTTAGATATAAATGCTACATTAATAAATCGTCTACAAAATAATAATTTTATAAGTTAGGTGCCTCGAGCTTGCTTTACAAGTTTGATACAAACTTCCGTTCTTGATTAGCCAAGAAATAATGTAAGGTACTTATCGCATAAGTAGAACAATGAATACATATACATATATTTTGTTATATTTATACGGGAATACTCACGTTTAATTAAATCGGATACTCCGACTATAGTTTCGATCACATCCGGTGACCTTTTACAAAGAGTGAAAACAGAGCCCGACCCGCGTGCGGCTGCGTCCTGCTTTGCACAATATAACAAAATGTGTCAAAACCACGTCAGTTTTCATAATAACCATATAAATATAGAAACAGAATGAGGAAAAAAAACAACTGCTTGCGTAAATTTTTGCTAAAAAGAAAACTTCCGTTGTTCAGCACATTTTAAATTCTAAACGTGAGCGTTGGATAAAGAAACACTAGTTTCAAATATAAACCAACGATAATTGTATATAATACTAGCTACGCCTCGAGATTTCACTCTCAATTCTTGGAATAAAAACTAGCGTATGTTTTATCCAAAATGTCTGAAGTGTTTTTTTTTCTTAGTTATTGGCATCGCACGTTGTGCATTCTGCCAGTGTCAAGTTTATGAATTTTCACATTTATTTGTTATCATCAAGTCAAATAAGTCATGAAGTCACAGTAAGTCACACCAAATTAGTCATAGTCGAGTCCAAGTCATACCCTAGTAAAGTTGTGGCGACTTTACTATGAGCTTCTACGGAGTTTTGAAAACGACACGAAAAGACATGTTTCACCACATTATATCACTTGCCCACACTCGTGCATGTAATTCAACGCTCAATGAATAAAACACCACCATTTTTAATCATTAATTCGCGAAAAAACACAAGTTTAAGAAAATAATAGAATGCAACGACATGATTTTTCCGTGTTCCCGCCAAAACTCCGTCTGAAGTGTTATGTGTAATGCGTGAAGGAGTATCAAACATACACACATACACACCAAACAAAATTTCGTATTTAAAATATTAGTAGCATTTTAGATAATAGTGTGATGAACATCTCCATCATTATACATTACGTTTAAAAAAACTATAAAATTGCATCGTTTACAAGTGCGACTGAGTGCATTAAAATCATTATTAGCAATAGTGTTGTATAAAGCCTTGCGGCATACTTACGAGTCGTTTGATTCGCTCGGCGTTGGTATTCTTTATGATTATTGTCTGAACGTGGACGACCAACGTTCAAATGGTTTAATCCACTAGGTTTCCGAGTCGATTTATTCAAAGATAGAGTTTTTTACTATCAAGAAAATATACATTTATTTTGTGCAATGCTGTACGCTCTATCACTATTTAAAGTTACTTGTACGTACCAGAAAAGTGTCCTCCGGGCCTAATATGTCTATTTTGCTTGGAGGATCTAGCTAACTCTCTCTTATTTTGTCATGATCTTTTATTTAATATAAATTTAAAACAAGTCCGGCTAGTTACACAATTTATAACTCAAGAACGGCTGGACCGATTTTAATGATCTTTATTTGTTGGATTTGTCTCCGCTAGAATAACTACACAAAACTTTACATAACATCAGAAAAAAACACGAAGTACATTATGTTATTAAATTCTGTTAATAACATAATGTTGTTAAGTTCTGTTAATAACATAGTTATGTTATTATTATTGTATTAAGTTCGGCGGGCCAAATAGTTGCTTATTTATTTAATCATAACATGTTCCCGATTCTAATTTTTGCATAATATAATTCTTGAGCGAGCAATAAAAAAAAATTAGGAAAAACAATAATGAGAGTTTCCGTAAGTACAATACACTAGTTTTAAACATTTTAATAAATGTTTTTGCTCTATCTTAATAATAAATTACGTTAAGGTTTGTGAATCTTTTTGTGATTATGGGATGTGACGTAATGTTTTACTAAAGTTCTATTATTATTAACGGGATAGTGATAGTTTAAAACAGTGTAATGTTTTATCAATGCATAATGAGTAATTTTGTTTATTCATAAAATCACGATATCTTTTCGCTAGATCAAGATCTTGGGCTCTAACGCGCCGATAGCCATACTCAGCTTTTTAAGATCTGCTTAAAATTGCTTCACTCCGCTTGTGTCTACTCGTTTTCTGAGTCTTTTAATTGAATTCAATGCTTGTACGTACGTTTACGTGGGCCCCTAGTAGGGCCCGGCCGGCTTCTCACGTAGAGGCGTGGGACAGGGCCTCGCCTAGCCACCTTTCACTGCTCTTACGTAACCGCGTTCCCTTGTAATTGATATGGCCATAGAACTGGTACCGACCTCGTCCCAAACTGGCCGATAAAAAGCCACCGCTTGCAAAAATGGCCGCGCGGACAAAAACTGACTCGGCCGGAACCGGGAGCAGCGGGTTTGGCCGACCGCGCGAATGCAGAATACCCAATATAGTGTCGTATAAAATTTATTGCTCTCAGCTCCACGCTTGCATCGTGGATATACTATAATCGCTTAATCTTATACTGGACAGGACTCTTATTAGGCAAAAGCCGCGTGCTGCACTTTACTCGTACAATTCACCAACAAAAAATAAATATTATGCTAGCGAATACGTCGTTTTTAGGAATCCATGGCTGAAAAGTATTAAACAGGATCCCTAATGCTAAGCCTACCGTTGATCTATATTTCTGTGTTTACTTCAATTTAAAATTTACTTTTAATAACAAGTATCTTTGGAACCGATATGTGGCCAGTCGGAAATATTTCAACATATTTGTTACTAAAGGTCACCCCGCGACTCCGTCCGCGTATGGTAGAAACTCGCCCCACTCCTAGATATCTTCCATACCTCTGTATATTCACTTATTTTTTCTCCCCATTTTTACCCCTTTAGGTCAACTTTGGCAATTTGTTTTTTGTTTTATAAGGTCTACCCAATACCAATCCATGATTGAGTAATACCATGCTATAAAAAATACCAATTTCTATCACTATAACTTTAGAAAACAAAGTACTTTCTATAAAAAGATTCATTCCTCATTCCACCCCTTAAATTATCACTGTAAATTTTATTTTTGAAAATCATCCTTTATCCTTTTCTTATTTTAATTAAACTATCCAAGTACTAATTTTCCCATATATACAAAGGACTTTCATACAACATTTTTCACCCTTTAGGGTTTTAGGGGTTCGAAAAATCCTTTCTTAGTACACCTCTACGCATCAATATCAAGTAAGTATGTATGACCAGTGGTTTAGGTTGTGCATTGTCTTTAAGTGAGGACAGTGATTCTTATAGTATAAGAAGAAGATTGCGGTAGGTTTACTAACAATAAGAAATTCAATAAAAAAGAAAATGTATTAAGGTAGCAGACTTCCTACACCAGAATTGTGATTATAAAAAACTTTAATTTTTACTCTATTGTAAAAACCGTTATACAAAGAAATTACAATATTGGTATGATAATTATTATAGTAGAAATTTAAAAATATAAGACGAAATAATAACATCTAGCCAAGTGTGAAACGCCTTCATCCAGCAGTGGACGTCTTCCAGCTGTTGATGTGAAGTGTGAAACGGTCTCTAGGGATGCAGAAGTGAGCCAGATAAGATACATTTTTACATGACACTATAATGTATTGTCTTGCGGAACCCTATAGGCGCGACTCTAACTCGCATTTAACCTTTATTTTATTTCTTCATATCTTTTCTGGCAAAGTTGCCAGTTGGCCAATCGTATCTACGGTATTTTGCACATGCTCAATGTACCTTTAAATTAATGCAATAAATTGTCAGTTTGTATTGTGCTGAGAACCATTAATTTCTTATTGGTCGGTCTACGAAGTAGTTAAATAACTTTTTCTTGATTCTTGGATTCGAGTTGAAATGTCGCCTGCATGTCAAAGATGGAAAGATCTTCGAGACACTGCATTCTTAAACTTTAGGATAAAATTCAAGACCTTTTCGAGATAACGAGACGTTCATGTAAGGTAAGTTGTTAAGTTTACTCAACAAAAAAATCTTATAGGGACAAATTCAAAAAATAAAAATACATTCCGCCCCTTTCCGGGGGATGATTTATTACCGTTTGCAACAGAACTTGTATATCGCGTTTCAGTTTCTTATTATAGGGGGTGACTCACCCTATCGAGAGTAAGATTTGGATTACTAAGGACCCGCCCTCTTTTGGGGGAACTATAGCGAGGAATTGTAAAAACGAATAAGTAGCAAGCATAAAAATCTGAACAAAATGGACGGATACAATTTATCAACGACTTAGTAATGTAGAACCTTGACCTGTTACCAGAAAATAAAAAAAGAGCCGGTTAAGTTCGAGTTCCCGAGTCGGTGAGTGTTCCGTACCACCACACAATATTAGTTTACCAAAAATAAATGCGTTTGTTTTTGTTTAGTTCAAGTTGCTTTATGACCCGACTCACATTTATCCATTTTTCATATTTAATATATATACGTTAGAGTTGGCACTGAATTCACATCAAAAATTACAATTATATGCAAGTAGGTACGTATCTACTCGTATTATAATATTTACAAATTAGTAACATTAAAAAATCTTTAATAAGTATCTTATTGGACCTGGTTTTTTTTAATTTCATATTTGCTATAGGAAATCTGCTATAGTAAACTTTGTAAAAATGTCTACCATTTGTCTAGTTTAGTTCAAAATGTATATAATGATAATATAGGTAAGCCAACAGCGAGCTTGTTGACTTTATATTACAAAAGTAAATTTTCTTGCCATATTTTATATTAAGCATGTCCGTTAGGATAAACTGTTGTGTCTATAAAATATTTTTTTTAGCAACAAATCTGTACATTCATCAGGTACGAATCTCTAAAAAGATTACTAACGATACTTAAATAAATAATTGTATTTTTGGTTAGTACATATCAATTATTGAACATTCATTAGCTTTTTATTTAGTTAATAAATCAGGTACGATTAGTACGAATGTTATTTTAGTTAACTTAAACACTTGCTCAGAAAAATTACTAATTACCTACCATCTTCAGTCCCACACAACAACGTCGGGGAAAATGTTAGAATAAGATATTGCCCAAAACAATGTTCCCACGTGTTTTTACGATATTTAATGTAAACAATAGGTCGTTGTCATAATCGTGTTGGCTTTCATCTTAACACAACAATGGACGCCAACTGGGTTACTTTAGCATAAAATATTATAATTTTTATATTACCTCTTGCACTCAGCTTCGCTTGTTAGACATTGTTTTTTTAATAAGATGGTATAACTAGTCATGCGAGGCTTTCACCTGGTGGTAAGCTATACAGCTACCCATCATAACAGATAAAGCAGTGCCCGAATTGTGAACTTGCGAACACAATCCTGCGCCGCACTGCTCATCGCTCGTCACCCTGAGATATTAGATTTCAAATCTCTTCATGCCCAGTAATTTATCTGGTAACATTATCCTTCAAACCGAAGCTTGCACACTACTGCTTGACGATTGAATAACTGGCAAAGATGTGGCACTTCCCCTGGCGGCTGCAGGATTTCACCATTCACAAAACTTTGCACATTTTGCGGTACTTCATTAGACTACAAAACTAGCGCCATGGTTTTCTCATACTATACTAACTTTGCTGCAATGAAGCTAGAAAATGGATTATCCGATCGAAAAAACTGAAGCTTGTAAGTATCTATGTAGGTGAATTATGTTTGTTCGACGATAACTTGCGTATAGTCGATATTCATGTGAATTATATGCAAATATTTATTTTATATTTGCCAAACTTTATTTAAGAATTCGGAAGTCACAATTTGGGGCGAGGACCTAGTCGTTATAACATACGAAGGGCGAAGCGACGTGCGACGGGTCTATGACTTATACTTACCTATTTTAAGCCATAAATATGCGTACTTACACAAATAATTATGAGTCTAGCTTTTCTAAGAGACTCAAAACTCACTCTAGTGACCAAGCATTTGTTAAATCTTTTATGGGCAAAAATACTCGAATAGCCAACCTTCAAGAAAACATTTCAACACGATGCGATGTACGTATCTCACACATTGCAGTTATTTTAGTTCTACGTTTTGAATCTAACCTGCCATTGAATTAAATAACCACACATAACTTCGATAGTAACTTTACCAAGTAACAAGACAACGTACAAGTAACAAGTAGATTACAAGCTGATTTTAGAGAAATGAGTTAAGAACTTGTTTAATTTGGTTTCCAAAAAATCTTTGAACTATCTTTGTTAATATCCCTAAAGTAGATACCTAAATACTTATTATTCATATCTAGCAACCTAAATGCTATTATAACCTTATGTTATGCCAAATATAATGTATGTAATTCATTTAAATCGTACAAAATAAACTAGATTATAGGTACGTTTGTATAAGAAAAGTGTGATAATAATTGGAGCTCTAACAGAAGGATAAAATTAACTCAGTGCTAGCGAATAGGTCTAAGAAGTGGTTCGTTGAAATGCTGCGTGGTATGATGGTAACACGTGAGGAACAGGTTCCTTCGCTATTTTAGGACACCTCCGCCTGTACAACAGGAAGAAGAGCCTGCGCTCTCTCAACAACCGCGGTATTAACACGAGTGCGCCTTGTACGGGGCGCGATCCCAATGAAGTCGTCACACTCCGCACTCGACGCCGACGCGCAATCAACCGTGTAGTAGTTATTTTATGTGTTTCATTTCAATTATTGCATGTGCTTCATCGAGTACGTAATGAGCGCAAAAAAACAACGGGTTTATCTTAGATTTTTTGTCTCGATACAAGTGGCGAACATGTCCGCTGGCTTTTTCTCTTCGAATGTTATCCGACAGTCCGAATAGGATTTATTTTTCGTTTCACGTCGCCCCTCGCTCACGCAACGTTCTAATTTCAAAAATTCTCGTGAGGTCAGATCGCGCTGCGCCGCCGATGGAACCAGCGCTGCCGGTCAGATAAACGGACTGGTTTCGATATCTCGAAAAAAGTATTTTAAAAAACGTACACGGGAAGTCGCCGCTGATAATCTGGCGAAGGTAAGTGCAGTTTTGACTTTAATGTGTTAATAAAATTGTACAAGCGTTTTGTCGGCGAAACGGAGGAAGGGATCTGTGTCAATATTATTTGAACAAAATGGCGGCACGTTTCGCGACATTGTTACGAGACGGAGCGTATCGCTGGCCGCATCGATGGATATTTTGTATTCGGCAGGAACGCAGTCGACATGAAGAGAGCTACAATTAAAATAATTTGAAGCAGAAAAAGGTTTAATTTCGCAGCGGCTCGTAACTGTTAAATGCTATGACTCACCGAGACTCGCTGTCATGAGATCTTGGTCTTTGGGTTTCTTTTTTCTGGGTCGACCTTTCTGTCGGGGCGGCGGTGCTGCAGCTCCGTTAAAATAGGGGACTTTAGGAACTTCGTTGTCGATCCGAGCGAACTCGGGTGACGGGTAGGGGGGGTAGTGGGGCCCTGGAGGCGGCCCTGCGTAGGGGCCCGGGCACATCTGCGGGGGTCCCGGTATCGGCATATTAGAACCGTACTCCGGCATAGTTTCATAATGTAGCCTGGAACAAAAGGAGAATTAGTAACTACGGTATTAGTTAGCCCACCTGCACCTCAAGTAAAGTTGACCGTCGTTTTAAAAGACAAGAACTTCAAACTTTAGACCTCATGAGCAATAAGCCAAAACGTTATTTACCATCAAGTATAGGCAAGTTGTGTTCAAGGCAAGTTGTATTCAAAAGCAAGACTAATAAAAAAAAATAAAAAAAAAAGTACATTGAGTTGCTACGGACGGACGATAGACACAGAAACACAGAACAGAAGCACACAACAGCACACAGCACACACAGCACACACACACAGCACACGTACACGCACAGCTCATTGTAGTTATCTGCTCACAATTATTGTGAATACAGTAAACTTCTCTCGATAAAAATGGTTTCGATTTAGTAAAAGTATAATATTTTTACAATTAAATGTTGTACAACTTTTACCAACCGATCGACTCTGACCTCGAAGAAAAAATCTGCTGTTCTTTTAATTCCTAACTTTTCCATAATTGCATTTTCCTATTAAACAGGTGCAGGAGGTACCTCCTTCCCTGTTCTTCCGACAGGGGAGGGGCCTGAATTAAATTGCCTGTGCCGGCACCTGCAGTAGACAGCGGAGTCTCTGATGCCGAAGGTGTCACCTTTATTGACGGACGTGCTACAGAGCGCGCAGGAGAAGCAGTGCATGTGAATCACCATGTGCTAGTTACCTGCAGTAGACAGCGGAGTCTCTGATGCCGAAGGTGTCGTCCTTGTTGAGGGGCGTGCTACAGAGTGCGCAGGAGAAGCAGTGCAAGTGGATCACCATGTGCCAGTTACCTGCAGTAGACAGCGGAGTCTCTGATGCCGAAGGTGTCGCCCTTGTTGAGGGGCGTGCTACAGAGTGCGCAGGAGAAGCAGTGCAAGTGGATCACCATGTGCCAGTTACCTGCAGTAGTCAGCGGAGTCTCTGATGCCGAAGGTGTCGCCCTTGTTGAGGGGCGTGCTACAGAGTGCGCAGGAGAAGCAGTGCAAGTGGATCACCATGTGCCAGTTACCTGCAGTAGACAGCGGAGTCTCTGATGCCGAAAGTGTCGCCCTTGTTGAGGGGCGTGTCACAGAGCGCGCAGGAGAAGCAGTGCAAGTGGATCACCATGTGCCAGTTACCTGCAGTAGACAGCGGAGTCTCTGATGCTGAAGGTGTCGCCCTTGTTGAGGGGCGTGCTACAGAGTGCGCAGGAGAAGCAGTGCAAGTGGATCACCATGTGCCAGTTACCTGCAGTAGACAGCGGAGTCTCTGATGCCGAAAGTGTCGCCCTTGTTGAGGGGCGTGCCACAGAGCGCGCAGGAGAAGCAGTGCAAGTGGATCACCATGTGCCAGTTACCTGCAGTAGACAGCGGAGTCTCTGATGCCGAAGGTGTCGCCCTTGTTGAGGGGCGTGCTACAGAGTGCGCAGGAGAAGCAGTGCAAGTGGATCACCATGTGCCAGTTACCTGCAGTAGACAGCGGAGTCTCTGATGCCGAAAGTGTCGCCCTTGTTGAGGGGCGTGCTGCAGAGCGCGCAGGAGAAGCAGTGCAAGTGGATCACCATGTGCCAGTTACCTGCAGTAGACAGCGGAGTCTCTGATGCCGAAGGTGTCGCCCTTGTTGAGGGGCGTGCTACAGAGCGCGCAGGAGAAACAATGCACGTGGAACACGAGATCACGCGCACGCATCACCAGCTCCGACGCGGAGATGGTCGTGCTGCAGCGCGCGCACCGCTTCGACCCGTATAATCTGGAAACAACGACATTGTTCTTTTCAACCGACTTCAAAAAAGAGGTTCTCAATTCGACTTGGTTTTTTTTTGTTTGCATGTTACGCGATTACTCCGCCAGTTATGAATTGATTTTGATGATGCTTTTTTGTTTGGTAGGTGATACTTCAGAGGTTGTAGGAGGATTGTATCGAAATCTGTTCGATAGTTTGGATTATAAATAAATCAACATACTAGAAAACATGAAGATGTCATCCAGGTAGTCTAAATTGAAGTCGGTTGTTCTTATTTTTTTAAAGCGTATTATTTATTTATTCTTTGTGGGCACGTGTTTTTATTCATCATCATCATCATCAGTAGCAGCAAGAAGAAGTCGACGGACGAAGGCCTCCCCCCTTAATAGGGAGGGGTTGCCATAATTCCCATGCTTATCAGGCGGCTTAGGGATCGCATGCTCACCGCCGTTAACCGAGAGGACGCTGCTGCCCGTCCTCCGGTGGTTCTGGATGCAGTTCTAGGGCATACAAAGAAAAACTTTAAAAAATTACAGGAAATTATTGTTTTATTCTGCAGAACATTTGGGCGCTAAACAGGGAATATTGGCGAAAGAGAGAGGAGCCTTATATCTTGCAGTGGGCTGTATTAGCTGTCAATTATGCTTATGATTATGTTTTACCATAACACTTGTATTAAAGTCCTAAAAGCTAGTGTTCGTTTACGGGAGCGTTTCCCTTACATGGTTTAGTTTGGTTACAATTTACATGGTTACATGCAAATTGGCCTTAAACCACATGAATAGTAAAATGTGCTCATTTCAGAGGACATTTTAGTGATCGTGATAAACTAGTAGTTCGTAGCAAACTGAGACCTTACGATCCCCATATCTTCCAAGTCCCTTGACCAAGTCGTCTCATATTTGAACTTGATAATTGTATTTTTACGAGCTACTTGCTTATAACATTTTATAAAGATCGGATCGGTTCTCAAGTTATCATCGTACAAATATCCAATTATACCTTACATATTTTATGCAGACACAATTAAACGCCGACTCGCCCTCTAAGACACATAGACCTTTGATTCGCTTCGGTCTACGAGTTTTACTGTAACTATTCCACACATGTGTTTACATATGAAAGACAATTTTCTACAGAACAGCGTTTTATCACAATTTCGGATCGCCATAAGTTCCAGCAAGTTTGCCACGAAATGCCAAAAAGATTTGCAAGAGTCAACTCAGTTCAAATATGAAGTGTGAATTATATTTGCAGATCTCTACCAAATTTAATTATGACAGAGTTGGTAATTTATATGTAACAGTTACTGCCGGCCGGCCGCGGGTGATAAACATAATAATCACCTTCTTCAAACAAAACACCGAAATATTTCCGAATAATGTCTACCTTACAAATTGATTGTCCCGTACAGATAAATCAAATTTGCACGTTGGCCTTTATTTTGTCTCGCGCCGATGTCTAGATTTGTCATCTTTAAATTAATTGATCTATTACTAAAGATTTTGATAGAGCTTTTTCTTCTTATTTATCTGTTTTGTACGACCCACCTCTAGTGCGCTCCACCTCTAGTAGAGATAAGTAGATTAATTTCATAGGTTCGACATGGGTTCAACTCTACATTTCTTATCCATACAGCCAAGGTATGGAATAAGCTGCCTGTTTCCTTGTTTCTTGAGAAATATAATCAAAACCTTTTCAAGGACGGAATATCTTCTTATGTAAGCTACGAGTCGAGCTATATCTTCGATTACACCGTCGGTTGCCAACAGGTGAATCGGTAGTAAAACGTGTTAAACGTAGGTAAGATTGAAGTTTTGAAATTAAATTTGGTCAGTGGAATGCGCTTCCGGTGTGGGTTTTCCCCGACAAATAGAAACTGGGTATCTTGAAGTCGCGAGTGAATCAGTTTCTTAAGTTCTGATGGCGTTCAAAAACAAACCAAACAGGCAATTAATTCAAAGTTAGAGTAAAAAAGTAAGCTCGTATAGGTTGAGTAGCCAAAACTATTGTCAGAGTTACAGTCCCGCCCAAAACCCTCTGATATGGCTTGGCCGTTGTTGCTATTGCTGTAGAACAAGGACAATATAGCTTACTTATACATTTATAGTTTGCAAGCAAGGACGACCTTAAATTAACCACAATAAAACAAGCTCTGAATAAACCTTAACACTCCCAGCAGGATGTCACAAAGAAATTTAAATCTTCATTTAACAATCTCAGCACTTGAATAATTAACTAAATATAAAAAGTTATAGGTACTCTAAAATATTATCCCGGGCACAAACGTCTGATGTTTTTAGTATAGTAATTAAAACTGAGGACAAAGTTCCGAGATGAGAGATACGAGGAGTGAGCCGTCCCAGTGTGGTCCCGATTCCACGACTGCTCTATCATGATCTTAAACTGAATAAATAAAGACGTTTCGGAAATTCCTTAGGGAACTTGAGTTTTTGGATCGAATAGATAGCTAGTTTATTACTGCTTAGGAATCAGTAGCGGGAGCCAGGAGAAGCATTTAGAAATGCAATAATTACAGAGATACTCGTATTTCACTGTCTTAGCTCACTTTAGGATTGCAGCCCTTCTATTTCAAGTTTCATTTTAAAACAAAAAACATAACAAGCAAATTAAAGTTTTGTTAGTGCTGATAGCTCGGTAGTGGTACTCTACTGCAGAGTCCGCCTGGGAAAATACCTAAAAACCTAAATACCTTTGCCAGTTTTTCAACCGTCTAGCAGTGTGCAATCATTACTGTTTCAGTTTAAAGGGCAATGTTACCAGAGAAATTACTGGGCACGAAGAGATTTGTCATCTAATATCTCGGGGTGAGGAGCGCAGTGCAGTGCGGCGCAGGATTGTGTTCGCAAGATCACAATTCTGGCACTGCTACTGTTATAGGCAGGCGTGATGCTTACAACCAGGCGAATGATTCGCTAGTCTGGTTACTCGACTGAATAAAAAACTCACTGATTATCGCCATTGTATCGTACGACGAGGGCGTGGGTACAAATTGCAACAATGAGTTTCAGTTGCCAGTTAAGAAAACATCCTGAGGCGAGCATAGCATGATGGTAGAGTACTGCCTGGTCCTCGGCTGGCAAGCTCCTCTCAAATTTAATGTCTGCCTCCATGCATCCTGGCTAGATGTATTTACCCTCATCGACCTCAGTCTCAGATCCCCACGTGCCGCTATCTAGGTCGCGTTTTTCACCATTATTGAAGATATAAATTCACTGAACATAGTTATGAAACATTTCTGAGAAAAGCATTACAAAGATTCAGCAAAAATATAATTTTAATATAAACAAGTTTTAGTGCCTAAAATGGGATCTTAGGTTCTGCCCAGTTTTATAAATGAAAACTTGCTTGAACCGATATTTTAGTTTTTCCTGGACAACTGGACCTGGGTATGTCCTAAAACTGCACACAGAACCGCCGGAAGACGGGCAGCAGCGTCCTCTTAGATCATTCTGCGATCCCCAAGCCGCCTGCCAAGCGTGGGTATTATGGCAACCCCTCCCTATTAAGCTGGCTAACGCTGTCTTCTCGAGCATACGTTCTACAGCTACAGAGAATTTGTAATATTAAGGAGTAGATTTAAATTTAATAATTTTATTTCTATGAATATGAATTATTTTTACATTGTATAATTATAATTGTTTAAACTGAAATTATTAAATTATGTAATTCATTCGTACTCTTATTATTACTTAGGTATATTATTCTATTGATATTCTCTAAACCTGTTACAATTTGTTATTAATAATTTATGATTATGATTAAGAGCCTTCGTCCAGCAATGGGCGTCTTCCGGGAGCTTGTTGAAGTAAAGTATTTTCAGTGATTATATATCATTGAAAAATTTGAAGTGCGCTAGCCAAATAGCGTTGCGCAGCATTCTGAGTCTTAAGACCAGGTGAACTCGAGTATGTCCACAAACATTTATTCATTAAGCCTTATTAAAATCGTATCCTCTCTGTTGAAGGTGGGGAGCATTCCGCAATCCCTAAGCCGCCTGCCAATCGTAGGGATTATGGCAATCCCTCCTTATAAAGGGGAGATCTACGTCCTGCTGTGAACATCTTCTGACTGATGATGATGACCATATCTTGTCGTGGCTTACCATAAGGTGAGTTGGTGGCCAAACGTAAATGTATTTTCAATAAAAAAAAAATATGTACGAAAAAATTTACTTGGTAGAAATAGAAGGATGTTTCGTACACAATTAAAATTAACTGCACATTTTATGAATTCCTCAGCGAACGTTCTCAGTTTCACAGCAATGTGCCAGGTATGCGGCTCCAGTGCTAGCGTCGCGGAATTCTAGATGATAAATATGTATTTATTTCAAAATATTTCAAGTGCGTGCTCATACAGACGCGCGGGAATTTGAAAAAATTGACTTTGCAGAGCACAGGATTAATTTATGTCCGTCATCCGTGAAATCGTTAAATATATCGTATAATTATTTATTACACTGGCTACATACAACATACTGTTGCATTGCAAAAACCTTATCATGTTTTTTTGTTGCAAACCTTTGTTTTGTGTTCTTCGACGCTCAGACGTATCCTGTGGGTTTTCTCCCATCAGTCGAAGGGGTTCTTCAGGCAAAGAAGTAAGAGAATCTAGAAACATTTTTGTTGTCATTTGCTTCGTATCTTCAGGAGTCCTTCCTCACTGAAGAACGCCGGTGGAACATAATAACTTGTTAAATATGATGTGGCTTATCATTTTGTGTGGGATATCACAATATTTTACACATCTTTTTATAAAACTTTCGTTTTAGAATCCTTTATGATTTTGTTTACATATCGCTTGACAGTATGACGTTTGAGACGTTGACATTGACATTTCGTAGATTCCTGTAATTTTTTCATTGAGAACAGAATTCATTAGGTCTTTCCACACGTTGCCAACGCGGACAGCGTGTAAACAGCCCTTTATTGATTTATCGATTCAGAAAGAAAAGTTTTGTTTGTTTTTACGCCGGCAAGTCCTGGCAACATCCTTTTTAACTTTGGTTTTTGATGGAGTAAGCGGGCGAATAATCCGCTCCTGTGAATTAAATACCACACCGCGGAATAGTAAGTTATTTTACTTGGTTTTCAACCTGATTCGTTGCCCGCTGAAGATTGAAGCGAGGATTATCATTTTCACTGATTTCCACAGTACTTGGGATGGTTACCGTGCAGATAATGATAGCATGGCGGCCAACAATTCCGTGAGGTCCAAAGCGGTGGATTGGTAAGAAACCCATCTCGTCTTGTTTCCAAATCCACGTACCTAAATTATAGTAGAATTAGAAGTAACGTCGTTGTCTCATTGTTGCAGATTCCGCCGCTCTTTGTTTTGGTTTAGTGTTTGTGCTTGTAAAGCGTCCATGTCTGCGAAATGACTCGTAGTCTACCATTTTGATTTCGACGTCGATACGTCGCAATAACATTTAGAAGCAGAAATATGTCTTGGTGAAGCTCAATTAATCAATATTAATGCCACGCGCATTTGGTATGTCAATTTTCTCTTAATTTTCTCACGTCAGTCAAGTGTCTACAACGAAGAAAGAACTTAGAATGTTTTTTGAACTTTAACTAGAAATTATGTGATCAAGAATTGTAAATTTAACTTCAACGAGCAGAACTGGCCCCTCTGTCTCTATCCTTTGGTGTAACTTTAAAACTTAGAACTACAATGTTAAAGGTTTAACTTATCTATACTTAACCTAGTACCTAAGTACTTAATTTTACATTGTTTAACAAATGTACTAACATAGTAGAAATATCTTAAAGAATGTACCTATAACCAACAGAACCGCCATTGATGTACAATGGTAAGAAATTGAAGAACATATTTTACAATACATAAGATTTGGACGCTAATTCCTTGTCTCATTTCCCAGCATTATCGTGCTGGTGGCGCCCTTGTTAGAATTAGTTATCTCGGATAGGTAGGTCTAACCCCATCTCACCCGCCAGAGGCAGGCCCGCAGAGCGCACACAGAACCCACTACCCCTCGAGCTAGCCGTTCACCACACCGGTGACCCGGTAAGGTAGCAATACATATGACAGCGGACTCTCATGAGATCTGTTATATCAGATGGCTGAATTGATATCGATTTACGATACTTAATCGACCGAAATAATGATGTAGGTACCTAGATTTTTAATATTATAGGTACTTAAAATCTATGTTATTAGCATTTCGTTGTAAATGATATATTTGGGGGAGACTATCCAGCTTGCGAAATATAAATTTAATTTCTAACCGAAAGGTTCAAAGGGTTATCTTCAAAATGTAAGTTTTTGTTATACTTAATTATCACGCACTTCTTTATTATTGTCTTCTTCTTCCCTTCTTCTATTTACTCTCGAATCTTTTCTAATGTGCTTCTTGTGTGAAAAAGAACGCTATTAGCGATAAGGCCGTTAGTTGTGATACTAAGTAGTTACCGAGTTCTCTTTTCCGTTGTAGGTATATAATTACTTTGTAGAGTATGCAATAGTAGATAGATAGTATATAGTATAGAGTCAATCTTCCTAATTAAGGTCTAAATAAACTTATCATTATTGAACGTTAGGTTGGAACTATATTAAGCAAATACGCTGCCCGCGGGTAGCAGGGCTGCAGCCGCACTCAGAATGAAGCTATCGAAGTTCGTGGGCACCGGTCACGCGCGGTCCTATCGCCCGCCGGCCACACAGTCCGGCCCTGGGCTCGACTGCTACTAAACTCTACCATCCGCGAGTAATTAACAAATATATTAAAACTAAAATTAAAAGGATATTTAAATATGCACCTAAAATTAGATGAGTTAGACTATTATATTGAATATTTCGCGCGTGAATATTTCCGTGTAAGTAAGGTGAGGTAGTCAGGGTGAGGAGGGAAGGGACTTCACATTCTTGTAGTGTTGTGTTCGACCCGCTTAAATTGCCCCTTGGAATATAGATACGATCCACGATATATAGATAAAAAATCCTCTAGATGTTCAATGAAGATTTCATTTTAAAATAAAGATTAAGATAAAAAGAACTTTATTACCAAAATAATATATATATATATACGTAAATGCTAGACAAACAAAAGAACAATAATTAAGTTTAACATTTAAAATTAGTATTCTAACGACTTAAATTTTGACTACCTGGATGACGCCTTTTTTACAATTATTATGGTTCAAAAACAAAACTACTGAACCGATCGAATTCGAATTAAAAGGAATTTCTAAATTCAATCTATAAATGACGGAGTTCTGAGGTAACAAACGAGAAAAAAAACATACAACCGAGTTTAGAACCTCCCTCTTCCTCGAGATTGGTTTAAAATTATTGTTATTTAAAGTTTATAGGTAGTTTGACAAATAAAATAAAATTAAATACAATATAATTATTATGAAAATGACAAAATGTAATTAGTTTTTATTAGGTGTTTATATAATTACAACACAAAAAGAAAATCATCCAAATGAATTCATACTTGGCGGAGTAAGTAAACGCGAAACAAACGTACAAAAAACGAAAATACAGTCGAATTGAGAACCTCCTTTTTTGAAGTCGGTTAAAAAGAGACTAAGCTATTTGGCAAAAGGGACAATTTCAGCTCATTCTGCAAGAATAACTTAATATTCTAGCAGCGCTGGTTTTCATTTTGGCCCTCTACTCGAACTCAAATTTTACACACCTTGTTAATTCAATCTCTTTAACTCTACCTACTTACTGTAAGTTAAGTGATGACTTTTGATTGATTTTGTGACTTAGATATGATCAGTAAAATTATATCTTCGTTGAATAGTGCAGGTTTAAAGACAAGACGATCTGTAATGGCAGCCCTTTTCTTTCCGTAACAAGTGAAAAAAATATAGCATCAACGGTTTGTTTATATTTTTCAATTGTTCAAAAGCAAACAGTAAATAGAGTAATTCGTTACCTATGTAGCTTTGAAAGTCATTTTGCGAACACTCGCCAGAGGTTTTACGACAAAGCGCCCATAAAGGCGATTGCACAGTTCACGGTGCCAAGCCGATCGCGCGATAACCGTTCCGGTGCCAGTTGCAACGCTAGCTTACTCCTTCACACACCACAATAATTAGCATTCATTCATTAATTCATCAAGTTATTCCGCCTATTATGTTGTGGATATCTCCACAAAATGATGTAAAGAAATTAGTATCTATCTGCTCGGTCGGGGCGAGCTTTTCTGTGTACTTTCTGTGATGTTGATATTTAATTTCCATTACGGACATCGTCGATGTAATGATAAGTGGTGAGCAATTTGTAGCTGTTTATAACGGCACCTATCATCAATGCGGTAACTTAAAAATAACGAGCACAACTGTTTCGTAACCTATGTTTGATTTCATTAATATAGAATGCAGCACGATTTTTGCTTATGGTGTTCGTACACCCCTATTAGAGAGCGTGTGCTACGTTTTCGAATCACACCAATAATTCCCATTGGATATTTAAGACGAGGCTGTTATGAAAATGGGCAGCGTTCGGGAAATTGTGTAATATCTTCTCGTCCAAAATCCCGCAGTGTCTGAAAACAAGGGTATACGACCAGTGTGTGTTGACAGTGATGACATATGAAACTGAAACGTGGTCTTTAACTGCTGGCCTGTTGGAGAAACTTAGAGTCACGCAACGGGCAATGGAAAGAGCTATGCTCGGAGTTGCTTTGCGCGATAGAATCCGGAACGAGGATATTCGCCAAAGAACCAAAGTTACCGACATAGCTCGCAAGGTTTGCAAGTTGAAGTGGCAATGGGCAGGCCACATCGCTCGAAGAACTGACAACCGATGGGGAAGAAAGGTTCTTGAGTGGCGACCGTGAACCGGAAGACGCAGCGTAGGAAGGCCTCCCACTAGGTGGGCCGACGACATTGTAAAAGTCGCGGGCAACCGGTGGATGCAAATGGCAGGTTGTCGTACAGTGTGGCGGTCTAAGGGGGAGGCCTTCGTTCAGCAGTGGACGTCTCCGGGCTGATGATGATAATGATGATGTTATGAAAAAACACGAATCAAATCCACGGCCCGTTTTTCTATAAATAATCAAACCGATCAACTGCAGGTCGGGTTTACACACCGAGGGGGTATGGGAATAGCACAACAAAATGTATTTTGCTTATCAACAAAACTTGTGTACGTATCAAGTGGAAATCATTAGTACGAGTGCAACTGGAACTTGGTCTGTTATATGAATGTATCATACCAAGTTTAAATATGCGATGTTTTTTCTATGTATATAAGTATAAATAACTGTTACCGTTTTTATGAATGAGTAAAACACACTTATTCTGTGGAGACACCCTACATTTTTTTTTGTTTATTTATAATGGCCGCCATTGGAACTAAATTTCACAACCAGTTGTTTAATCGGCAACAACAGGACTTTCTACATAACATTTTTTTATCGAACTGCCACCGGCGAGATTATAGAAACATACTCAGATTTAGTAGACCGTTGGATGTTCTTCATGCACGGGACCCTAAAAAACCGAAAAATAAAACTGCTAAAGTAAAGTTACAAATTAAAAGCAAACGATCATCGTCGATCCGAGCCCGCGTTAGCCTAACGAGGGTCGAGTAACTTTCGGCATCGGATACCGAACGCTGCGCTGGCCGTCCGGCCGAACGTGCGACGCTTCACGCAAAGTATCCAATTTGTCACGGCTCCAACAACAATAGCATGCCGAACGGCAAGCTTTATTTGTAAATAATACGTCACGCCAAACGAATACTGCACGCCAATCCATCCGAGATAATCACGATATCGAACATTGACGGTTCGCCTTCGGTATGCAACCTTTACTTTCTGAAGGGCACGTTATATTGTATATAACGATAGAGCCCTCTGAAGTTTCAATTACCTGTTTCCGTAACTCCATAGGAACATGAAGCTTTTGGCAGTCTATAGGCTTGATAGCATGAGGCTTTTGGCAGACTATAGGCTTGAGATAGCTTGATTGAGAGACGTCGTCGTTACCAGAATCGTCTTACCCAAAGTCTGGTATGGCGTAAGCGGCAATTCGTATTTGATATCTCCAGTTGAAATGAACCTTACATGACTGTATGACCAATAAGAGACAGAGAGAAAATATTGTGTCCTTTTTTGTTTTCATTGCCGTGTTTTGAACCGCAACTCTATTGTAATACAGAGTGTAATACCACAGACTTAATATTGTATTATTATGCTCTCAAAACTGGAACGACGTATGTCCCACTGTTATTGATTCATAACATTTAAGTGTTGACATTTAAGACATGGTATTAGACAGGTGTTGTCGATGCGACGTAGTGAACAAGCCGTATTGGAGCCTAAGCCTGAAGACATATAGGACATTTGTGTGACTGTGATTAATTGACAATATTTACATTACATTTGATTGCATTTAAAAACAATCTATATAATATATACTGAGCGGAAAGGCGCGAAGCAAACTCAACAACTGCTGGAAGCTTAAATCCCAAAAATAACAGATGTATCAAATAAGACATTAAGTGTGAATGGCGTTTATCTCTGTCCAATCTACTTGGAATCTACTGGTTTAAAGCTTTTTAGTGGCTTCGAAACAGTTTATCGCGGAATTCATTACTATGATATGAAATAATAATGATGGACCAGCTTTTATCACAGAACCTGCCGGTGCTGCAACTGCAACTCGTAAGTGACCGAGCAAGTAATAAGGTGTCAAGATAAATGAATCTGTACACAGAGAAATCTGTATTTTCTTGACAATGTTTTCAAAGACCAGTCAAAAGAAGATTATAAACTACTAAAAACTACACTACTACACAGGAGGAGGTCACTGAGCTTCCAGAAAAGACAAATTGTTCTAAATGTTCTGAAAGTTATTATGTTGATCTCATATTACAAGTTGTTCACACAAACTTTTAATATCGTAATTTATGCCCTATTTTACATTAGGTATATTTTTGTTTATCTCTAAATTAAGATGGCTTTCATATTAAATAAGACGGAAAATCATATGGAAAAATAAATATTAACATAGGTTTTTCCACGAAGTATTTTTTTTTTACTACTGCTGGTATTAGACCTCTCCTAATGCACGCCACTCAGCCACTCTGCTTTTCGCTTCCAATCACTGCCCGCTGCTTTACGTATGTCGTCACTCCATAGGGTCTCAGGACGTCCTACACTAAGTTTGCCGTTTGGTGGTCTCCACTTTTAAACTCGTATACTTCTTAAAAAATAACCTAAAGCAACCTGTATACTTCGGATAACAGTATTTTTTACAGTAGAATGTAATGTTATACGGCCTTGACGCGATGGTTACAGTGGGTAGCCGAGTAGATTCTTACTACCGAATCTCGCAGCAACCCGCGACAAAGGGCGACAACTGTACGCGAGTGATTGATAGGGCGTCACCGACTGCGTCGCTTCTAGTGATGGACATCGCTGCTAAAAACGGTATTAAAACGAATAGGAATATCACGTTCTTGCACGATAGATAATTACCTAAATAGATATTATTTATTGTCATTAACGTAAATCTATTTTATTGACAGTATTAATATTAATAATATTAATATTTTATTTAATAACTACTGCGCGTTATGTACTCGACGGGTTTTACAGATTGATTAAGCATAGAAATACGGTGTAATTAAATAAATACCTACATTTATACATGTTATTTTATGGTTAACAGAAGAACTTTGACAAAGCTCTTAACATGATGTAAGATGACAGTGATCAAAGATGGTAGGACCAACTAGCCTGGAACGCGAAATAGCTCTCCTTCTGTATTAAAATTTATGTAATATGTAGAATTTTCATTATCATCTTTTTTTATTTTGAAATTAGGGTGTCAACTTGTCAAGTCGCCAGTGAATCGATTTTTTTGGCAAGTGTGGTTCATCTTTCAGAAATCTTCGTTTAAAAAATTTGAGCGAGATGGTGGCCACAAACAAGCCATTTGAAATAAAAAATCAACGAAACAAAATATTTATGGATTTGGAGGATTTTTGTAAAGGAATCATAATTAATTGCCTGGCGTCCCCTACGTTACCTTTTAATACACAGCTGACTATCCAAGCATTTTATTATTATTATTCACATATTAATTTGATTTCAACATTTTTTAGTTTATACAAATATAAATATTATAAAAACTTAAAAATTAGGGGGCCGTCAGCAGCTGGGCAGGACTTAAGCTGCCGGTGGTTAGAGCTGCAGAGTGAGGAATTTCCTGACAATACGTGCCGTGTCAAGGACCACTCTGTCTTTTGGATCTAACCCTTGACCCAACCACTTACCGAGATGCTCTTGAGGTATTGGTCGACACTCGACCAATAATAAATAAATAAATAAATCTCTTGAGGTTATTATTATTATTATTTGCACTTGATTTTATTATTTAAATCATGGAATTCAAAAATGCTACGAAACATTTTAATCATTAGAACCTATATTTTATTAGGACTAAAGGCAAAATTTCCCATTGAATAACAGAATAACAGTTTTAGGCTAGAGTTGCTAACGGTTTTTATTTCACAGCGAGCAAAATCAACACGCGACTGCGAATTTTAGCTGTCTCATGGATTTGTGACAGCGCTTAAACAGGTTATTTATCTTCACTACTAGTTTAGTATAATATCTGTATCTTTACGCATAAACTGAACATGCTAATGCTAACTAATGCAGCACTAGTTGCCGCTATTAACTATCGCGCCCGTTTGCGGTTACGCCGGGTCCGGAGCCGTCACGCTGCCGGTCGTCAATCGGCCGGAGACGGCGGCACTACCGCGACATAATGTACTACTCAATATTCTGTCGTGATTTTAAAGCGTAGCGTCTTAGGACGTACCTATTTTACCATATGTACGTGGCATAGTGGTAATTTCCCATAGGTACCTGTTTGTACCAACTAGTTTAAAACAACTTAAGTCTTTGTACACGGTTATTATAAGCTTGCGATGTACTAAGCCGAAAGGGGATCAATGTACCCATCATTGTGAATAACTTTTACTATGTGATCAACCCCTAAAAACCCCTAAAAATATCAGCTGATCCTTACATTTTGTGAAGAGGTAATGAACTTTTTTCTATGAAACAGCAGATTTATTTTCGTGGAGTTGGTGTTGACCCCTTAAAACATTGGTTGTCCATAATGATGAGTACAATGACCCTCTCTCTGATTAGTATACCCAAAGCTTAAAGCCTATGGCTTTATTTATTTTACAAAGAAAAATCAGTCAAATTTGGACTACACTGAGAAACTGGCATAACTCTTTATTACGTATGACTACGAATTTGACCACTTTTGTGTCAAATTGGTAACACGTTTTTCTTAATTCAAACTAGGTTTGCGTTTGACCACACTATATAATCATGACGTATTTTTGCTTTTTCTTTTTAGAATTTCTATTTCACATCTCGTTTGGGTATTTCTAGAGTAGCTGGCTCTTAGCGATAAGACAAAATATGTGCTTATCTCAATACTTTATTTCTTTTATTATGCCCTTTCTGAAGTGTCAAAAAATGTTATTGTAATGTATTAGAAAGCGAAGCGATGTGGAATACGGTGGAGCACCAAACACTCAAATCAAAAGGACCTTGAGTTTTTTTCTGTCTTACGCATAAAACACCTTCTCAGAACCACCTAAAGAACTCCTCCTTTTTTGAAGTCGGTTAAAAAGAAGACAAAACACTTTTTAACTAAATAGGTTTGAAATACGTTTTAGTGTTTTAGGCATAAGATGGCTAGATTATAATAACACTAGCTGCACCCCGCGGTTTCACCCGTGTGAAGACGAAAAGCGGTGTAATGACGATGTTGATAAAAAAAAATATCCATTCCGAATTTCATACAAATCTCGATTTGACGTGAAAAGGTAACAAACATATTGTGATTGGTGTGATATTATCTTTCAAGAAACGAGGAAGCAGGTAAGTTATTCGGGAGGCAATAATGTACGACACATTTAATGTCCGGCATGATATTGTACGGCATAATAATGCACTGCATGATAATTGGTGTACATGTACATCGAATATCATGCTGTGCAATATCGTGCCTTGCAATATCATGCCGTACATTCTCGGGTCGGCTCAATAATGCACACCCCGATTTTGTACAGACTGATATTTTATGTACAAGTACACGAATTCCTTATTTGTATAGCAGTTAGGTTCAGATTTAAAAAAATGTAAATTTGAGAAATGTACTCGGATTATTGGCTGTACAATATAGGACCGTACTTTTGAAGACACGAGCCGATAATGGACGGCCAGTATTGTACGACATGGATTGTACAGCATGATATTCGATGTACATGTACACCAATTATCATGCTGTGCATTATGATGCCGTACATTATCGTGTCGGCAAATATCATGTTGTACATTATAGACACCCAGTTATTCCATTGTTTGGCTATTCGAATTTCGAATACGAAAAAGTGCAATCCGGATTGTTCAAGGAAACCGTGAATATGTACTTCCAAGGCCAGCTTGTTTTATCTTCGATTGCATCAACACTTGGCATCGTAGTCAGAGCCAACCAGCAACAAGTTAATTTGTAGTAGAAAAAAAAACGCAATTAAAAGTTTATTGATTAAATTATACGCATTCAAAGAAATTCCCAAATGTTTGTATCGCATTCTGCGATCTCCAAGCCGCCTGTCTAGCCCATTTTGGCAACCCCTCCCTATTAAGGGCGAGGCCTTCGTCCAGCAGTGGACGTCTTCTGGCTGATGACGACAAGTAGAAAGATCACACACTCACACACACACACACCAACCAGAAGAAGGCCTCCCCCTTAATAGGGAGGAGTTGCCGTAATCCCCACGCTTGGCAGGCGGCTTGGGAATCCACTAAGAAAGATCACACTACTACATAACTACTAAACGAGGCTCTTACCATCATGTAATAAGACACGGATAGTCTTGTCGTTAATTATATAAAAATTAACTAGAGTCCATGAGACGGTTTGTTCACCTGGGTGAATTCACCCAGGTGAACAAAGTGGAATGGCTTGGCGTTGGCTTTGATTTGAAAGTTTTAATACGTGTTGTATGTGGGTGATTAAATTCCACAAGATTAATAGAAAAAGTCGCCCCTGTTCTCCTGGGTGCTTTAGTTCCAAGGTGAACAAAGGACACAAATAATGTCGAAACATATCACCCAGGTGATATCAACTAGGTGCTTTAAGTCCAAGGTGAAATAAAGAGACTTTAATTTCCACTTTGTTCACCTGGGTGAAATAAACCCATAAGACTGCTAAAATTTGCTGTCGCGCCAATTAACTAACGCCGAGACCCATTCTTGAAACCGTGGTAGACCCGGCTCAGGACACATCGACCGAATGATTTATTCTCGAGTTTCAGGCGATGCATATCTAAATTAGAATAAATTGATGACCTAGTTACATCTGAAACAGATTGTATCTGAACGTCTTTACTGATTTTCCGTTACCATAGAATACAATAACAAAGGAAAAGTGATGCCTAAAATTCGTTTTGGTAACGAAGTTCCGCAAACTAATTTCTTAACAAGACTTTTATTTTGTCCGTTTGAAATTCACTTATTTATGTAATCGGATAGGTTTTTTTTGTGAACATGATTGTAAATGCCACCGGCAATGGAGTTTATACTTTGTTAGGACTTAAGTATGTCCTAAAACTGCATCCAGAACCACCGGAGGAAGAGCGGCTGCGTCCTCTCGGTTAACGGTGGTGAGTATTCTGCGATCCCCAAGCCGCCTGCCAAGCGTGGGGATTATGGCAACCCCTCCCTATTAAGGGGGAGGCCTTTGTCCAGCAGTGGAAGTTTTCTGGCTGGTGATGTGAATGAAGTTTATTTAAAGTTTGGTAGAGATGGTTTATAATAACAATTTAAAATGTAGCGTCATTGCTCAAAACAGTTTTTTGCACACAATAAATATAAATGTTTTTTACTTTATAAAAATATATATATATATATGAAGTTTTTACACAGTTACAAACAGCGCATATTAACATTTTATGATAGAGATATGCGTAAAGGTCTTTATCGTCTGTTGCTTTTATCCTAGTCTCTAATTTGAAAGAAAGGAGAAGACTAAAATACGAATTACTGATATTGTTGACAATTACATTTCATTATATATTTTTACTTATATTTTTTTATTACTTTCTACAAAATTTAGATTATTTACAAAAGTATTAAGATAATAAGTAAGAAGGCTTATTATCAGATTGGGTTATATAACTGATTCACTTAGTGTGACGTTTTGATCATAACATCATAATACCCCTAATCTATTCTACAGCATGAAAACGATAGGGTAGTTATTTTCCGAGCCATTTGAACTGCGGGACAAAAACGGACGCGCGTGTGCAAAAAACACGGAGTACATTACAAAGGCTATTAAATTAACTATCCGTGTGAATAACGTTTCACGGTGAAATAGTGATGTATTCTTGATCTAAAGTGAAAATGATGAATAATTATGTTCATGTATGTAGATTATAGCCAGACTATTTGCTATCTGGCCAGGAAATCAATAATGTACAGCCCATAAACCGTGTACATGACTTTGTTTCCCGAATTACGGGACAGGTTCAGGTTATCAGGTTAATTAGAGAAATGTACACGGATTATTGGCTGTACAATATAATGACACTTTTGCCACGGGAAGGTAAGCGGAGTCGCGGAAAACGATGGCGGGAGGACAAAGAAACCAATAGAAAAGAGGGAGGGTAAAACCAGGACAAGATTGGCGAAGTAGAGAGACTTAGACTTAGAGGCTTATTACCTACCTGCACTGGGCTGATTAATCTGATGATGTTGTTGCTATTGTAAATTAGTCTACTTACAGACCATCTACTATTAAAAAATAAACGTCATCTAGCCTAACTAAACGTCGTGTTCTATAGTAACTACGTTCATTGCTTAGTGCGAAGATCGCTCACCTAAGAAGTCAGCGTGCGACTGAGCTCACTTTAGAGATACATTTTACTGTGCACACCGCTGAGTCTGCACCACTTGCCCCGTCTTTATGAAGCAACAAATAAGTCAATATTCTACCCATTTATATATCGCATCACATCACATCACATATCAACAGCCGGAAGACGTCCACTGCTGGACGAAGGCCTCTCTCTTAAAGGAAGGTGTTGCCATAATCCCCACGCTTGGCAGGCGGCTTGGGGATCGCAGAATGGTTACCACCGTTAACTGAGAGGACGCTGCTGCCTATCCTCCGGTGATTCTGGATACAACTTTTTTTTTTTTTTTTTGTTTATTTTGTCTTAGGGAATTAATTACATAGCTCAATTTATAACTCTGCCAAACTGCATAGCAGTTTGTAGGCAGACATCGACTCTCATATTCATTACTATTTACTACGAGTATGTAGGAGTAGGTATTGACATTTTAGCGATAAATAAACTTATAACTCAATATATGTTAACTTATAGGTACACGGGTTATTTACATAGATATTCTATTTAACAGTAGTTTTTTCAAGGCTAATTTAAATGTAGCTTTGTTTATAAATTGTTTCTCAAAATTATCTGGCAAATCATTGCATATCCTAGGCACCAGCCACTTTCTCGTCCGTAGGACATACCCAGGTCCCATGCATATCGCATGCGTACAAAAATCTAAACGTTTTAGCAAATAATGTGTTAACAAATAATAGACAGTGTTTGGCTGAGTTGGATACCCTTTGGGTACGGAACCCTAAAAAGATGCACAAAAATCTGAACCAAAACAACAATTTATTGCTCCACCCAAAAAAAACAAGCTTGACTAAACAGGTGGAATCTACAATCTTTTTAAAATGTGCTGTGTGTGACAGATTTCAATCTCAAAGTCGTACGTGTGAGATTAAAATGCAAACTTTGTAAAAGGAGACGTATAAGTTGGTACTAAATTATGTGAACGAAACTATAGGGAGGCGATTTGAAGTCCGCTGGATCTGGCATTATGCAACATTTGTATGCGTACTGAGACATTTAGGCAGGATCACGTGTTCAAGCGAACTCAATGTGAACTTCACAAATCTGACCCTGCTGCCACGAGCTCAGGTCGTTAGTATGGACATCGTACTCTTTCGCAGATTTGTACGAGAAATATCATATAAATGTATGCATACTTTATATGAATGAAAATAGCAAAATATTGGATAAATGGTGAATCACAGCCGCGGAATACAAATACCAGGGAAATGTACAACTTGTAAATAAAATTACTTAATGTTTCAGTGAGAAGAGTTCCAAAATGCCGCCCCATTGCCAGTTTAAATAAAGGTCAGCGTTTTGGTAAGTCTCCCTTTTGGACACCCTCGGAGTATGGAACCCAAATTAGATCGCAGCGTAATTTTTTTTTTTTTTTTTTTTTATGAATGACTATGCTGTTGGCCTCAGATGGCCTCTACAGCGTCACCGGACTTTAGGCAAGCGCAAACGGCGCTCGGCCTAGGTTTAGGTTAAAGGCGACTAGCTCAAGGGCACCTCAGACGGTACGAACCTCGGCTTGGCCGTCGCCGGGAGTGGGGTCAGACTTGCCCTGGCACCCCAGAAGGGGTATGCCCTGGGGCCCTAGTAGATTGATCTGGTTGACTACTTGGAGAGAATCTAACAGATCTTCTGACAGATCTGGGGAGTCCTCGACCTCGCCGGCGAGGTCGGTGCGTGTTTGTGTGCCTTTGGTAACCGGCGCCTATACCAAAGACGGAATACTTCTTGTTGCTAGGAGTGGTCGGATCAGGCGAGCCCAGCGCCGCCGAGGTGTTGACGGCTATGGGGTCGTCCGGGTCGCCCAAGACGTGTCTGGGGCGTCTACGGAAGGGGGGTGGGTCTGTCGTGTCTGTCGTATAGTTCGAGGCTTGGACTATGAGTGGATTGGGATGGTGGGGGGTCGCATCGAAATAGCGGCGTGAAGCGTACTTAATGTACTGACGGATGGAGGGGAGTTCGAGATCGCAGTGCAGGTCGGAGTTTCGCATGAACCAGCTAGCACCGACTGCTCTGCGGATGAATCTATTTTGTATGACTTGGAGTTTCTCTAGATCTATGCTGGAGGCATGAGCGAACGCCACGGAGGCGTACGTCATGACGGGGCGAATACAAGTTTTGTAAATTGTAACCTTATTTCTAAGGGACAATTTACTACGCTCGTTGAGAAGGGGAGTGAGCCGGCCTAAGAAGAAGGCTGCTCGGTTGCGAACTAACTGGATATGCTTAGAGAACGTGAGTCGACGATCAAGGGTCACACCGAGATACTTGGTCTCGGTAGCCCATGGGATGGGCTGGCCGTTGAGCGTGATATGCTTAGAAGGAGGTCTTTTGAACGGATGAAAGTACACGGCTGCACTTTTATTGGGGTTAACGGTGATAGCCCACTTCTTGAACCAGTCTCCGAGGAGATTGAGGGCTCGTTGAAGGTGGGCTAGCTGAATGACCTTGTTCCACCCTCTGGTGTAGAGGGCGGTGTCATCGGCAAAGAGAGCAAGCTCCACTTTGGGGGTGCGGGGGATGTCACAGGTGAAAAGCGAGAAGAGAATCGGGGCCACAGCGGAGCCCTGAGGGACTCCGGAGCCGATGTCGTGGGGGGAGGAGCGTTGTCCCTCGACGCGGTATCGAAAGCTTCGAGCCCTGAGAAAGTCTTGTATTATGAGTACAAGACGGTCTGGCAGCCCGAGCTGATACAGCTTGTATATCAGCCCGTTGTGCCAGACTTTATCGAAAGCTTTCGCGACGTCGAGGAACACCGCTACAGTCCCTTGGGGGAACGGCTTGTGGGTGTAACCATGGCCGGGTTTCTTGTTGAAACCTTCTAGGACGTACTCCGTGATGCGGTGTACTTGTTGGACGCAAGAGTGTCTGGCTCTAAAGCCGAACTGTTCATCAGGGAGGAGGTTGTTGTCTTTGACACAGGACCAGATGCGCTTCAGAAGGACGCGCTCGTAGACCTTGCCCAGGGTACTGAGGAGACTAATGGGACGGTAGCTAGAGGGCTCGGAAGCCTTCTTGCCGGGTTTGTGGATGCCGATGACGTCGGCGGATTTCCACGCGTCGGGGAAAATGCAATTGGCGATGGCCGCATTGAAGATGCTAACTAGAAGGTGAACTAGCGTAATGGAGAAGTGCTTGAGCACTTTGTTACTGATGCCGTCCGCACCTGGAGCTTTCCTGGTGTGGAGGCCTTTAATAATCGACTCAACCTCGGAAGCTGTGACAGGCTCGAGTTCATCAAAGGGGGGAAGTGAGGATCTGTATTCGACTTCACTGTTCACCTTATCGAGGTGAGCAGGGTCGACATGTTCTAAACTGGGGCTGCACTGCGTTTCGAGGCTGTCGGCCAGGCATTCGGCCTTTTCCTCGTCGTCAAACGCGGGGGGGAGGTCAGGTCGGGTGAGAGGGGGCATAGTCGTAACAGAGTCTGATTTCAGGGATCTAGTCCGCCGCCAGAATGCCAGGTGGGATGGCTCGATCCCCGAGAGTAAGTCATCCCACCGTTGATTACGGAGTTCACCCATGCGGTTTTTTACGGCACGTTCGTAATACCGCAGAGTGGCTCTGTTATCCTCGGTGCGAGCTCGATCGAATGCCCTAGTGGCAGCGTGTTTCGCTCTCAGTAGGTCCCTCGCATCCTCAGGCAGGGCCCAGCGTTGGTCTCCCTCGGCTGGAACCTGCTTTGAGGCCTCACCAACGGTGGTGCGGAGGTGGCTAGTGAGAGCGTCAATGGAGGTAGAGATGTCGTCAGGGGTAACAATGTCGTCAGGGATTCTGTCCAAGTCAGGGGAACTACAAGCTTTCAGGGCATCGCCTAAGTGCTTCCAGTTGACCACGGTCTTAGTCAGAGGAGGTCTGTCAGTCGGATCGGGGCCTAAATGCATGAGGACGTGTCGGTGGTCAGAGTCGAGTTCGTGTAGTACTTCCAATGAGCGTAACTGGAGGGTCACGCCCTTTAGAAGCGCTAAGTCGAGTACGTCAGGTCTGTAGTTCAAGTTCAGGGGAAAGTGGGTCGGAGTACTGGGAGGAACTATGTCAAAGTTGAGGTCGTCAGAGAGGGAGTTCAGAAGGTTTCCCTTCGTATTGGTCGTGTTGCAGCCCCATAAAATGTGCTTGCTGTTGAAGTCGCCAGCCAGAATGACTGCGCTTCCGAGAGAGAGAAGAGCCTCGAGGTCACTCCTGAGGAGAGTCTGATTACCGGAGAGGTAGCAGGATACTAGGGTAATGGGTTGATGACCGGTCATCGAAAGGCGGCAACAGGAAGCTTCCATTGCTGAGAGAGAAGGGGTGTCGATGGGAATGCAGTGAAGGGACCTTTTGTAATAGATGAGAGTACCGCCTTTTATGGTGGTAGTCCTATCATTACGAACGAGCGAGTAGTTTGCGATCCTGGGATCCCTCTTGCTAGGTTTTAGAAAGGTCTCGTTCACTAGCATAACATCGGCCTGGTGGGTTGAGAGGAAGTGCCGAATCAAGGGACGCTGGTCCCTTGATTCGGTGGTGATGCCGTTGGCATTAAACCATGCCAACGAAAGGGAGCGGGGTCTAACACGTTTAGGTGTACTATGCATATTGGTTCCTAAGGACGTTGGGGGCGAAGCGCTGTAGTGCACCGAAGAGCCTATAATGCTCATCGAGGATGTCGATGAGATTATGGTTCTCCCGGACCTTCTGGGCTACATGTCGAACCTCGTCGAGGTTAACCGACATCGCAATTTCAGCGAGGAGGAGTAGATCCGCTTTCGGGCTGGAGGAGCCAGGGGCGGATCGTTTGGAGGTGGAGGGCTTGGGCGGAAGGGCAGGGCGGGCCTGGGTCTTGGCATGAGCGGGAGATGGCGCAGGGGCGGGTGGGAGCGGTTGAGTCGCCTGAGGAGTGCTGGGCGGATTTGACCATGCATTAGTCAGTGGGACAGGGGCGTCAACGAATTTTGACACCTGGCGGGGTTGGGCAGGTTTTGGCTTAGGGCCAGCTGCTTTTGGGCGAGACGGTAAGGGTTTCTTGGCCTTAGGGGCCTTGGGACAGCCGCGATAATTCGCGGTATGGCCCTGGGTGCCACAGAGGACACAACTGGGGAGAGTAGGGTCGTCCTTCTTACGAAGGCACTCCGCGGTGCTATGATCGCCCGCGCACTTCACGCACCTGAAGGGTGCGTAGCAGTAGCGGGCAGAGTGTCCGTATAGCTGGCAACGATGACACTGTCCTGGAATGGACTTTTTGTGAGGGACTTGGAAGTCGAGGCCGGAGAGATGGAGAATAGATTTGGTAGTCCAAATTTTCTTCCCTTCCTGGGTATTCGTAAGGGTGACCAGCACCATGTCGTAGGGTTCTTTGGTCCTGCCGTTGTACATCCGGCTGACCGAAAGAACAGGGAGGTCTTGGGTGAGGAGGTCGTTATGGATTGCCAGGAAGGGAATCTCCTTGGGGATGCCCTTTACGACAACTCGGATGTCTTTCTCCTCATCGAGAGCGTATCTATGGAAGTGAATATTCGCGTCGCGGAGGTAGGTAGTGGCTTTGCGGTAGTCGTCGGGGGAGGCTAGACGGACCATAATGCCGTCTTTGTTTGGTTTGGCGGAAAACTGGATCTGTAGATCCGAGAGGTTACGCGAGACGAGTTCCCATAGTTCCCGGTTGCGGACAACTATGGTACTGGTCTTAGGATGGGGAGCAGGGTCGACTATCGGAGCGTCCGATTCCGAACGGAGCGGAGAGTCCGATTGGGCGGAGTCGGAGGCAGGTTTAGTCGCTGAAGTGGGGCAAGGGGCCTTGGGGGGAGGAGGGAGGGAAGCAGTGGTAGCGGGACGCTTTTTACCCTTCTTGGAGGCGACGACTGTGAAGCCGTCGTCCTGGGTAGAAGTGTCCATTTCTGGAGAATCGGGGCTGTCCGAAATGGACGGACGGAGTGGACGGGGGGTAGGGGAGCACGAGCGGCGTCCGTGGCGGGAGCGACTTCGCGACCGGGATCGGCTCCTTGCTGGAGCGCGACCCCTAGGCCGAGAGTGGCTCCCGTCACGGGCGGAGGGTTTCGGAGGAGGTGGAGGCTTGGGAACTGAGGGACCTAAAAATTCGGCGTCAGTTTGCAGGCAGAAGCTGCCTGCCCTCGTGGAGTCTTAGGACGGGCGAGAGACTTTTGCGCGTATGTCTGGGGAGCGCGTACGAATTCCTCCATTTCGGAGGGGTTGGCCTTCAGGTGGTCCAACAAAGTTTTCGCGACGAAGCTGATGGCTTCGTCGAGATCCTTTTGGGAGACCATCCTAAGGCGGGACAGTTGCGGGGGTTGGGGGAGGAGGTCCCCAACAGGAGAAGAACGTGTGTGATCCCTCTGCCGGGGGTAGACAGGGGGCTGCGTACCTAGTGTATTACCTAGAGGGTGTACCAGCTGCCAGTGTTATTTTATTGTGCAGCTGGTTGTGTGCCTGCGATATCTGGTGTCGACTAGGGGTGACCCCAAGGCCGGTGGTTCCAGACCCAGCCGGATTCTGTTGTTCCCCAGACGGGGGAAAAACAGGCGCTCCGGGGCAACGCCCGATCGGTTTCGTTGTCACCGTTAGAAGTGTCAGCCGATCGACCACCCACGTGGATTTTATGAAAACACTAAGAGTGGATCGCTCTGAAAAGAGCGGTTTGGACGAAGGCAGCAGGCCCGGAAGCCCGGCTGCGAAGCGGTGAGAGCCCTGCACTCACAATCACACTCGACTCGTTAGAGTTTACGCTAATAAATTAACGCAAACACCACGTGGCCGAGGTAACGGGTGCTAGGACTCGAAGCTGCGCGGCGGCGGCTTCGGAGGCGGAGGCGTACGAGCGGCGCGGTTGCGCCGAGCGGAGTGAGTCCGGCGGCGGGGCAGAGCCTCCGGCGGACAGGAGCGGACAGCGAGCAGCGAGTAGCGGGCGGAAACGTCCGTACAGCGCGGCGATGCGGAGCGAAGTGTTGCAGCGTAATATAATATATATTATATATTTATTTATTATATATATATATATATATATATATGTGTGTATATTTCTGTAATTCTGGTGACACTTTGCGGAAGCTCGTTTATATTCCAGAATACGATTTTTTTGTTTTCCATTTGATAATAACTTTTTTATGACGCAGCGATAACCTATCCATGTTTTACCAAAGTCCATAGCAAATTATATTGAAATCTCTTTCAAAATACGTGATAGGTACATCACATTTTACATTTACAACCATTTATTGGAGCTCAAAGTAAACACATTAAATACCGTTTCTTATTTATATTTGTGTTAATTGAAGCCATATCAAAAGCCTTAAGAATTTTTATGTTGCTTTGACAAAACGCTTCTTTGCTTGAATATTTTTTTACTTTATCCAATGGACATAAGGCATATTTTATTTCGCTATATTAAAAAACTTTTTCGGGTAAGTGCTTTTATTTACTAAGCACTATAAATGTAACTACCTAAATTACTTAACCCACTGCACAATAACAAAAGAACATTTTGAAAAATCAAGTACTTATCCAGACGCATGAAAGTCTATTAAGAGAGTAGCAGGTCACTTGGCAGTATATATTTTAAATAGGTACTTAAAGACATTATTTATTATTATAAAATAAACATTATTACATTATATACTCGTATAGACAACTTAAAATAAATAACTTTCTATTTATACTATACCCATCATCATCAGCCCGGAGACGTCCACTGCTGAACGAAGGCCTCTACCTTAGACCGCCACACTGTACGACAATCAGCCATTTGCATGCACCCCGATTGCCCGTGACTTGCACAATGTCGTCGGTCCACCTATATAGTGGGAGGCCTTCCTACGCAGCATCTTCCGTTACGTGGTCGCCACTCAAAAACCTTTCTTCCCCGTCGGTTATCAAATCTTCGAGTGATGTGGTCTGCCCATTGCCACTAGCATACCCATCATTACCTAAAACACTCAGTGCTTAGTACTTAGTATCTCTACCTATCATTACGAATTGAGAATAGACCTTGAATGTTCCTACGTAAATAGTGACTTAGGGCTATTACCTATTACTTATGAGTTATTACATATTTATAAGTTACCGTTTAAGAGTATAACACATCTAAGGGTCAGTCGACTGAATTTGGAAGAAATGAGTATACTGCTAGACTTAATTCCCGGTTAAGCTAAGGTTTATCAATGCTTTATCGACAATAATACCACTACTAAAAGTAACAAGTATTTATTTATAGGCGACGTGTGGTGTGCTTACCATCGGGTAAAGCGTCCGCTTGTTATGAGTAACAATAATTAATAACGATACTACAAACAAACAAAACAGTTATATCACCAAGCGTTGCGTAGTGATTTCCACGCTGCATTTAATCGATATTATCGTACATATTTATTTTATTTGTCGTAGCAAATAGCCGAGTCGATAAGGGCAAAGGTCACTAGCTCGCCAAGTTGCCTGAAGGACACACATAGTGCTTAGTTTTTTGTTTTATGTATTTTTACTTCTATAATTACCCACGGTCGTTCTACTGGCACTCGATGAAGATGTCTCCCAAAAGTATAATTGTAAAAAAATACTTAAGTTTCTTTGGGCCGAGTGTTCTATAAAAGAGTTGTCTACGCAGGCGAGTAGCGCGATCTACCTGTTTGTATACGATGACCTAGTGACAAATATATTTTCACAGTCCATTACAAAATGTTGCTGATATATAAGAACTCAAAAATTGTGTTTTTACGAACTACTTGCCTACAGAAGGTCAGTTAAGCTCGCTTTACATAAAAAAACTCCTATTCATTCCAGTAGACGCTGAGACCTTTGCTTCGCACAGTCAATACAGTGCCTTAGAACTTTCTAAAATTACAATCTTTACTATTCGACAAAATAAATAATTTGTCAAATTCTACAGCCAGACTGCAACGAATAAACAGTTTTGTGCTTATAACAGAAATAAAGACGTCACACTGTTCGGTAGAATAAAACGTGAAATAAGCAAAATAATGCGATTTCTCGCTTCGCAGCCCCCGAATGTACGCGTAGTCTACCTTAACAATCGAATGCCCGCCGAAGCGTGTGCTCTGCGGTCACATCACTACGCATCACTACATCATTACATTCCACATTTTATCGGAATGACATAAGGTTTAAAATCAATAAATAAATGTTAGTTGTCACTTCATTTTTATAGACATTATAAAAGGGTAGAAAGCTCTTGACTGTTGTAAATAAATGATTATTTTGAGTGCGAGAGAAGAGTTGTGATTATATTCGAGTGACGCTTTGTTGATCGAGTGGTTTTTGTTGTGTTTGTTTTATTCGATGATTTTCTATTGTTCCAACATTGTGAAATGTTATAGTTATATCGCTTTGCGAGTTAATTATTGCCGATGTTCTATAAATACCAAACGGTTAGTTGTGTAAGTACTAGCATAGAAAACTTACGTGGTAGTATATCTGTGTAGAGCCAGGGGGGTGTCACTCCGCAGTTTAGGTATGTTCGGCCGGCGCTCCGTCCGGGAGGACAATGCAAGGCAAAAGTCAGTGGCCGCCCGCACGCTAGTCTCGTCGCACGTAACTAAGCATACGTGATAGAAAGAGAGCGGTATATCTAGGTGAATATAGCGAGCGGTATCCATCGCTGTGCGAGTTTAATTGGTACTTTATTGCCTAGTAGATAGAGTCCTTATTTATTTTAATTCCTTTGCGGGTGAACTTTCTGTACGTAGTACTATTATTTATTCTGTGGTAGAGCTCGACCTATTTTATTACGACCTCTGTGGCTCCTTGGTAAGCCTGAGGTCCTGGCCTCAGTTCCCGGCTGGCAGATGTTTGATTTACGAATTTGAATGTCTGTTCTGGATGTGTTTGCTGACCCGTGTCTTTGTCTGTATTCCTGTGAATATTGAATCTATGTGACGAGCTATGACTGTTACGTAATTATTTATTAATTACCCTTAATCTGTAATGTTCCCATATGAAATGCACTATGTATGTGTTAAGGATCGACAAGTTGACGGCTCGAACTCATCGGTGGACGCGGCTAAAAAGCATGCTCTCTTCATCAAACAAACTGTGGGAAAGGGAGAAAGAAAGATAAATGAGCGCGCAATTATTATTTTTGTCGACCTTTGGCTGTAGTAATGTGGTTGAATAAACTCTGAGTTAATTTATACCAACTTAAGTTATATGAAATGTTTATAGACTAAACTATGCCGCTTGATAAATTATTTTACACTTTTCGTATTCCTTATGTTATTTATTTACGTCCAATATGGCGTTAAAATTGAGCTTAAATACAAGATGTTTCCTGGCTCATAACTTTCATGTTTATTAACTTTTTACTTTCGTAATAATTTACAATCCTAGATAATGAAGAGATTAATCGATATAATACTTAGTATTGGACCTACAAAATTACATAGTGGAGTAGTAATACTACCGCGTTTCTATGGAGAAGTGACCAACTTGTCTACTCTTAACGCAGCTGTACGGAAAATATCTTAGTGATAAAGTAGGTAAACGAGGAGCAAATAACGGAAATATATGAAAAAGTACAACGTGGAGAAGCGACTTACAAAAATCACGTTGTACTTATGGGAACCCGAGAAAAAGAAAATTAAGCAAATTAGAAGAACGCTTGCCTTTACTAACTTGAAACTGAAAGTAGTTTTGACATGTTATGTCAAAATTTGCCGAAGTATCAGACTCACGCATCTCACAAACAATTAAAACAATGATTTTAACAGACACTACTAATAAAATTATAGCACGATACTAATATTATGGACCTGGGGAAAAACAACCACCGGAGGACGGGCAGCAGCGTCCTCTCGGTTAACGGTGGTGAGCATTCTGCGATTCCCAAGCCGCGTCCCAAGCGTGGGGATTAAGGCAACCAACTATTAAGGGAGAGGCCTTCATCCAGCAGTGGACGACTTCTGGCCGATGAGTGAAAAAGCTAATATAAAAAATGCGAAAGAAATGCTTGTATACTCGTCGCCTTAACATGGATACGTGACGAAGTTTTCATGGCGGTTACAACGACGAGCATACAAAATCCACAAGTGCCAGATAATACGAGTATACTATTCAAGTTCTTGGGCACCATCCTACAAAGATTCTTTAAGGTAAAGCATGTGCAACACGGTGAGATTTTTCGCATACTTACCTCATAACTTCTGACGGAGTTGTTACTATATTCGGTAGGCTACTATACATACATCAGCATCATCATGAGCACATGCTTAACCTCTAAGAGCTAAGCACCATCATCATCATCAGCCCAGAGACGTCCACTGCTGAATGAAGGCCTCCCCCCTTAAGAGCTAAGCAATTGATCCATATTCCACCATGCTGGCTCGGAACGGGTTTTCTCTTAATAGTACGCCATTGAATTTCTGCTCCAGATAGGTTTCATCATGATGTCTACAAGGTGGTTAAAAAAATCAGCAAGGACGCGTCGGTTAAGACGCTTGTGGCTCACCGTCTAGCACAGGCCGTACATATAATCGGCCGGTTTGCCTCCACACACGGAAGTAGGAAAGTATCATATTTTGCCGAGGATCGTGTTACCGGTTGTTAGTTGCTACAAATCGCGCGAGGGGTCGTCTCAGCGGGCGGGCGCGCGCTCTGTTTGCAAATAAACACCCGGCGAGGCGCGCGGTTGTGATCCCCATTCTACTGCACTGTGCTGTAGTAATCTGTGGTACCCCGGGGTAGCTCCGAGGGTAACAAAGCCCGCTGGAGGTATGCTTGTACAATAGTTGCCAGCGTGTCGTCGGAACGCACCGTCGAAGACTATTCTCACGCGAAATAGGAAATACACGTATGGGAATTGGACGAGTGAGGTGTACGCCTCGAACTGTTTAAAATATTAAATATTCATCACCATCATCATCATCATCAGCTATTTTACACCTAGTGAGCACAGATCTCATGTTCTACTCAAAATGTCTGATAAATATACCTCACGCCGATTCTGTTGCTACCCTTGATTTTTGGAGGAATTTGTTTTTTTTTTATTGCGTTGCAAATAGCATGCACTTATAACTTATTATTCATATTCTATACATTAGATAATATTTCTAGAAATGACCCGACGGGGTAAGATAGTAGGTACGTTGATTTACTATAACATATTTATTATCATACATTTAAATAGCAATACACATATATTAACTGATAAAGGTAGGTAATATAACGTGTATTTATTGTTTCGTATTTGCCGTTGAAGTGTGCATATTTAATTTGATTTAATGCCGTATACGTATCTTTATTATTGAACGCATAAATAAAAATCTCGTCCCATTAGTTAGGTTTTAAAATATTGTAATCAAGTATTTTAAGGTCGACATTAAGTTGGTTTGATTAAAAAAAACAATTCTCACGAAAAGCTTTCAATGTTTTGTCATTAACAATGCAATAAAACAAAACGGTAGGCAGGAGACAAATAAAATATACATTTAGATAAAGTTAATAGACATTGTAAAATCTGAATGACAAATCTCTTTGGTTTACAACGCTGTAATTCGTCCGAGTTTATGACATCCCTATACGATACCTGCAGATTGAAATATCGGTATAATTCCTAATGGAAGCTTCTCACAGCGACGATTAAAATTATACAGCTACTCTCGACTTGATGTATGGCGACACTAACGTAATTATTTAGTTTTTTGAGGTTAGTACAATATTTTCAAAATGTATCCGAAGACTGAACGAATCATCCGTCTGAGATGGCAATTGACGACTATTTATTTATTTGCAGCCTAAAAAGTCCCACTGCTGGGCATTGTCAACTACAGCTAATATAATAACAAGGAAGAGAGATAAGCTGTCTTAAATTTGAATACAAAACTAACGATTAGCGTGTGGGGAGCGTCTGGTAGAGTCAGATTATTCGTACACAATCCTCCGACTCCGTAGCCTAGGGAAGAAATTCTGACTCCGCCTAAGTGCGTGACCTTATTCTAGTTAGCAGAGCGCACCAGTAAGCTACGCCACAGGCTCCATCCACTCTTTCCTATTTTGACTATAACCATGACCTTTTACTGGAGAGACTACCTCGAAACGACAACATTCCGGTCCAATGCTCTATAGAAAATAGAGACGTCACGCACAATAGGGTTCTATGGACCCAAAACCACTAAATAAAATTGTCAATATACATTTGTCAGCACTCACAAAAGAACACAAACCCTTATTACAATAGCATAAGAGCTTGACTTTCAGAAGAAAAAAAGCTTCCGCTGGTGCATCTGCTCTCGTTTATAGGTCAAATGTTTTTGTAAACAGGCTTTATGCCGAGCTAATACATTGTGGGTTGTGAATACATCTCCAACGTTGCGCATTACCCATATTTTATTCAATACAAGTTTGTTTAAAAATTATTGTAGAAAAAGTGTCACTCTAAAGACTTGTAGTTAAGTAGTAAAATTTAACAACTTGCTTTTAGATTAGGAAAATTATAATCTAACCTAGTAGTTAATATTATAACAATAGGGTTCACGTACTAGTAGTACTAGTATACTCATTAGTTGTAAGTGATGAGTTATAAACATACATAGAGAAATAGGGATATGTCAAAATTTGAAGACAAAACGTTGTACTATGGCGGTCTCTTTCTTTAAAATCTCTTCTGCAAGTGATAAAATGAGATAAAAGATATTTGTTAACTTATTTTTTTTATGTTTATTTTTCTACTATTCTGCTGTGCTATCAATCAGTTGGCTCGTTCGCACATTTGCACGTTTTTGTAGTCGGAGTGTAAAATATTGTGTGTTTTCTCTAGTCAGATTGTTAAAATAAAGTGGTTTTTATAGTTATTTATTACAATTAGGTACATTTCTACGCTTTATAGAATCTATCATTTTTATAACTAATCATTTGACTGTAATGCTATCATACAAGGCCAGTACAAAATTTTTAAGAATTATCTATTTTACTTACACTAAACGTACCTACTCACTAAGTCGTATTATAAATCTATGTCTCTCGGCGTTACGTAAACTGGTCAAGAGTTTATCAATAAAACTCTTAAACTAAATGACGGTAAACATCGACTTTTTTTTTAACGGTCCCCGTCATTTTAGAAGGGATAAAAACAAATTTTGTTTAAATTATTGACAATTTAATTTGCAAACTTAAATCTGCCTCTTTCTATAATTATAATACAACTTAATCACAAAAATTGTTTGTTTAAACGGCTTTCCGTCTTCGCCCCTTGGGTCTCATCCCATTCATAGATATTTAAGACTAGTGTACGGTAAGTTGGTTTTTACGAGATTTAAGCCCGAGACGAAGTCGAAGGCTTACCATAGTCACCAGTTTGTAATAAATGTTACTTGCCTCATGAACATCGACATTGAATATATTTTATCAGAAAATTGCGTAACAGTTGTAGACCCACCCGCGAAGTACGAGTAATGTGTGTATTTTAGAGGTTTATTTTTATTATAATATTATTATATGCCGAATCGATAACGCGTAGATGATAACCTCCGCCCTCTGCTTCTCGAGAACTAGCGGCGGCTAGTTTGCTAACAGCAAGGCTGCTATGACGCCACCTGGGAACCTACTCTGAAACTTCAACGTTCCACGTCTAATAGCTTGCACAGCTGATCTTTTCTACCAAGTGCTTCGTAAACTTTTTGCTCACGAGTAATCAATCAATCAATGATCAGCCAGAAGACGTCCACTGCTGGACGAAGGCCGCCCCTTAATAGGGAGGGGCTGCCATAATCCCCACGCTTGGCAGGCGGCTTGGGGATCGCAGAATGCTCACCACTGTTAATTGAGCGGACGCTGCTGCCTTTCCTCTGGTGGTTCTGGATGTAGTTTAGGACATACCCAAGTCCAGGTCGAGTGTGTAATGCTAGTCACCAATATGAAGAACCTATCTTTTTTAAAATTAACGGTTAACCGTAAACCTTGCAAACTTCATCTTTCCAGTGTGTTTGTATTGTATTTGTACTTTTTAAGATCAACAGGCTAAGTTTGTGACACAGTAGGGTGTCTATAATGTACAACATGATATTTGCCGACACGATAATGTACGGCATAATAATGCACAGCATGATAGTTGGTGTACATGTACATCGAATATTATTATCGGCTCGTGTCTGTAAAGTACGGCCCTATATTGTACAGCCAATAATCCGAGTACATTTCTCAATAGACAAAAAAAAATTACCTGAACCTAACTGCTATACAAATAAGGAATTTGTGTACTTGTACATTAAATATCAGTCTGTACAATATCGGGGTGTGCATTATTGAGCCGAGCCGATATTGCACGGCACGATATTACACAGCATGATATTCGATGTACATGTACGCCAATTATCATGCTGTGCATTATTATGCCGTACAAAATCATGCCGTACATTATCTGTGTCGTACATTATTGCCTCCCACACAGTACACCAAATTATGAGTGATGGTGCGATCCAAGATGACAAATACAACTAGCCTGGAAAGGAAATGCAGCGGACTCCTGGGCTTTGTTGTTACTCAATGTTACTACTATACGCAAAGTCAAGTTTTGTTTCTAATTTGACAATATGACAATAAAAACATCCAGATATTAGCCTCTGCACGGCTTCAAGGGTAATTTTCACCCTTAAAATGCATTGCCAAGTAAGTCGGTCGATTCGTACACGTCTCTTCTCCGCGCTGCTTGTGTCCGCATCAGTGGGAACGCGCCCTTATAGTGAGTTCGCAGTAGCGCGGCGCGCGGCCGGCTGACCCGGACGCGAGGGCGATAACGGGCGCGCCGTCTGCGCGCCGCCGCCGCGTGAAACGACGCCACTTTACACAACTACCCGCGTGCTTTTCAGACGGCACTCGCCGCGCGCCGGCACGAGCTATCATATCGCGAGATAACCGACTTCATGTCATCGACTTCACCTCTCGATAAGTATTTTGCCTGAACTCTACATTTAACAGAGATCAGAATATGACGCACTGCTAATATCTCTCTCGCGCATTTCAATATTTTGATGACTAGAAATCGCTTAAATAAAAAAACCATTCGGGAGTTTTTGAGAGTAACATTACAAAAGTTCATCAAAAATAAAAATAAAATCTAGCACGTTTTCGTGCATAAAGCTGTGCTAGCCATACATGAGCCATGCAATCTCTTCTACTCATTTATTTTCTGGATCAAAATAATATTTTTGCTGAACCTTTGTAATACGAGTATTACTTGTATGATAAAATTATCATAGAAGTGATATTTACCGTGATTTTGTTGTGAAACGAGGTCCTCATATTTCGATCTCGATATTTATTAGATATCTGTCTCATAGTTGTAATAAACAATCGCGGTAGTTTTTATTATTAGTCCTACTCTTAGCGATCACTCTTATTATCGATTTCATAAAAAAAACGAATGATAGTCTGCTAACGTAACTTTGTTTTAGTTCTGGGTACCATACTTAGCTGCAATGGTCATGGGCAGGCGTTATTTCTTCTGTCACAAGAGAGGAATTATTCCTCTCATTATTTATTACCAAAAACTAAATTTTTCGTTAACGAACTCTATTTACGTTTTTATGGAAAATCCAAAGTGTGTAAGCTACTTCTATAAATCATTATACCTCAACAAAGGCCTTCTAGAAGTTTATAATAGCATAACAGTAATATTGTGGCTTTTGGAGAAACTCAGAGTCACAACGGAAAATGGAGAGAGCTATGCTCGGAGTTTTTTTTAAATATTTTGTTATAATCCAGAACAAGGATTGCAAGTTAAAGTGACAATGGGCAGGCCACCTTGCTCGAAGAACTGATAACCGATGGGGAAGAAGAGCTATTGAGTGGAGACCACGAAACGCAAAACGCCGCGTACGCAAGCCTCCGGACCTAAGTGGATCGATGACATTGTGCAAGTCGCGGGCAACTGCAAATGGCTGGTTGTCGAACAGTGTGGTGGTCCAAGGGGAAATCCTTTGTTCAGCAGTTGAAGTCTTCTGGCTGATAATGATAATACTAAGATATTTATTGCAGATAAGTACAATTGTGCCAAAAAGTGGAATAGGAAATAAAATAACAATACACTCTAACATTAGTGAGATCAGCGACAATGATAAAATGAATGGACGGGAAATAAGCGCAGGGATTTTGAAGACTATATGTTGAGCGCCAGCTCTCCACTCGCGTCAGTCATACTCTGTCTTTGCTACATGCGAGCCGTACGATACGACAATACAAACTTCTAATACATGTACATGTGTTCTCTTTTTGTCATGCAGTAATTAGATTCGCTATCTCTATTTTCTGGCAAATAGCTGTAGGCTGTAATATGCATACTTTTAGCTAGGTATGCTTAATTGTGTTGACTTGTTAATTTTGAACGATTTGCAAGCGCTGGGCCCGTCCATTCCAATAACACCGTCGCTGTGTGAGATAGCAAAATAGACGTAATAAGAAATGTCTGCAGTCATTAATACACATGTTACATTATGTCAATGTTTGGAATTCCTCGACCTCTGAGATAACTAAATGACATGTTAAGTAGGTACCACAAGCAATAATATTGCGAGCACGCTCGAGTACAAGGTACAACCTTATCAATAATATATTGATAAGAGATAGAACAGGCCAAATGGGAGTCGCACTCGCTCGCCGGGTTCCGTAGCACAACATGCACTAATTGTTTAGAAAACACAAACACGATATAACTGTTTGTAAACAATGTTTACCAAAGTTCGGAATTCTTATTAAAACCCCGACTAAAACACAACTTGATGAGTTGTATTATGTTGTTAGACTTTATAGTTTGCATATTGACCGAAGCGAAGCGAAGGTTTCTGAGTCTAAGAGGACAAGACGGCTTTTTTATAAATTTTAATATTATTTAAAATAAATAAATATTGGGGACATTTTACACACAGCGCCATATAGTCCCATACTATACAAAGCTTGTATTATGGAAACCAGATAGCTGATAGAATACTTATATACATATTTTTTTTCGTAAATACGTACTTATAATACATACTACACCCAGACACAGAACAAACATCTATGTTCGTCAAAAAATGTTTTGTCCTGGGTGGGGATCGAACCCACGCCCTACAGCTCTGAAGGCAGACATGCTATTAACTGAACTATAAGGCTATAAAATTTGTTCGACAATAGCTTGCAAAACGTTTATCCAATCTTTATGAAATTTTATAAGCAAGTTGTTCATGCACTACTTCATATAAGAGCCATATTGGTCAGGTGGCTTGGTAGATAAGAGGTCGCGAGGTCTCAGTTTACTGCAAACTACGTGTAATTACTTTAAGTTTAAAGTTTCAATTCATTATCATTTTAAGATAGAGTTAACTAAGAAAATATTTTCATGGTTCTTATCTAGGATCTTTGACTTTTAAATAAATTCTTAAGCGTACACTTAGGGCCTTACTTAAAAAAAACTTCTCAACCGTTAGTCACTGCTTAAGATGCTCTGACATCTTCTCTCTGGCGTAAAGTGTAACATGCAAGAACAAGACAGAGAAGTTTAAGCAGTGACTAAGAGAATCGAGATTATTTTAGGTTAGGCTGTAAGTGTTTAAAGTCCCGTTTGATATTCTTCAAGTAAGGAATCCTAAAATAAAGTTTCTGAAGCCACCGCCTCGACTTGACGGCTTGACCCTTTTACATTGTCATACATCAAACACTCCAGATTTATTAACAACAAATTAAGCGAGGACACTACTGGAGAACTAAGTGCTTTTCTTTCGGATTCGGTAATAAGGCGGCTTATCGGTAACACTCAGTTACCAGCGTCTTTACCTAGATAAGTATTAAGTTTGCTAGCTTTATTGCCCCATCACAATCAGCGTGTCATAGTCAACTGGACTAGGCCTTTCTTGGTCTCTCTCGGCGTGCCTTGGCACACCACTCAGCCTGATCCTCAACTATCCGCTTCCAACCACTGCCAGCTGTCCTCCATAATTATATCGTCTCTCCATCAAGTCTCACTGTTTGCACAGGTAAGAAATCACCATGGCCAACGTTGTCAGAAGACTGATTATTTTACCGCGTACCACATTTTTTACAAAGATTTTTCCAGCACTACTATTTCAGTCCAGTTAAAAAACAACATTAAAACACTGTTTTAAACTACTCTATGGTTTTAAACTATCACTCCCGATAAGCTCCGGAGCTCATTTCACAACATCACAGTAAATGTATTGAAGCTTGAAGTTTGGCATCTACGACAGATACTTCTGTAGCTTAATTGGCAAAACAGTTGGGACGGAAACCCATAGAGACTGCTCGTAAGCAGGTTCGAGTCCTGCCGGAGGTCATAATTTTTCTTCCTGTTTAAGCTTTAAAAACATAGAAATAGCATAAATATGGAAACATTTCATAAAAATAAAACAAATAAAACAGTAAATATCCCGCAAATAATAATATAACTATAAAAATTACATTACTACTTTACAGTAGTAATGTATTATCCCGAATCTTCCCAAGTTTCAGCGCAACTCTACATTTATGAAGGTCATACGAATAATAATTTCTAAAAACCCATTTGTAAACCGATACTTCTCGTAAATTACACTATTATTTCAGATCAAGATGTTTTTATTGACTTACTTATAAATACATACCGGTTAAAAAAAACAGATTTCAATTTAAATATTTATTATTTAAATCTTTCGTATAATCTTAAGTATGAATTGATAACTAAATTTTGGTAACTAAGTTTTGTAGTGGTAGGACTCTATTGCAGAGTCCACCTGGGGAAGTACCACACCTTTGCCAGTTATTCAACCGTCAAGCTAGAGATTTTTTTTCTTTGCGTCAAGCAGTAGTGTGCAAGCATTACTGTGTTCCGGTTTGAAGGGCAATGTTACCAGATAAATTACTGGGTAAGAAGAGATTTATCATCTAATATATAAGGATGACGAGCGCAGTGCAGTGCGGCGCAGGATTGTGTTCGCAAACTCACAATTCTGGCACTGCTACTGTTAGTGGCAGGCATGACGCTTACCACCAGGCGAACGTCTTGCTCGTCTCGTCACTTGATTGTATAAAAAAAAATTGGTAACCAACTGATTGGTTCTCACAATTGTACGGTTAACACATTCACTCTTCCATAACATAAAAAGTCGTGCGTCTTGCGTATACTCGGATAAAAATCACTGTCATAACGCGCAATATTTGTTATTTATTCTGGGTATAATTGTTTAAAAGTGCTCTCAAAGAGTTGCCAGAAGGCGACTCTTGGCAAACATGCCTTGCTTTTACATAAATTAAGGACCCTAAAAACATTACGCTCCAGTTCTGCGCTTAGCTTTGCTAACTTTAAAATAAGCCAAAGAAAATATCGCATCAAATATGCAAATTGCAAATGAATTGCCGGCGAACTGGAATTTATTATAAGGTGAAGGTGGTCCCATAAAACCTGCGACCTCGGTACTCGGGCCACAGTTGTCGGTGATGAGCAGCGGGGTTCGAGCCATCTCGATGCCAAGCAGGGTTCCGTACCCGAAACCTGCCCAAAGAGTATCAAGGGTAGGGTCACCACACAAAAAAAGCTAAGCTAAGTTAGTAAATGGCAGGTTGTCGTACAGTGTGATGGCCTTGTTGGAGTACTGGAGTAACGAGAAGTGAGACGTTCGGCTGGTGGTAAGCATCACGCCTACCCACAGCAGTAGCAGTACCAGGATTGTGAACTTGCGAACAAATCCTGTGCCTTGCTGCACTGCACTCGTCACCCGTTTCTCTGTCTCTTTTCATAACGTGATTCGATTAGAACAGGACCGAGGCTGAGAGCATAGCAAGGAGCACGGGAGAGATCAAGGTACACACAGTAGTGGGAAAGGGAAGGCAGTAAATGCTGATGAATATATACTTCAATTAATAATACAACATATTGTGATGAATTTCATTTCCTATCCTTCCTAGATTTTTTATAATTATGCTCTACCATACAGTTGATAATAAACACATATCAGTTTCAAACTTTATGACTTTAGAAAATCAAAGTCTCCCTCTGCCGTCCGTGTCTAAAACAGGTCCTAAGGATTTTGAACTTATCCTAAGAAGACACATTTTTTTGGTAAGCTCAAGTATTGTGGTGGTACGGAACCATCGGTGCAAGAGACCTACTTGTAACTGGCCAGTTTTTGTGCTCTTGAATAAAAGTTTACCATCGATATCTGGGACATATCGATATCAAGAGCCAAGCAAATATAGTTTGTATTGACTGATGTCAGGATTGGAATCTAAGCTTTTATGTTGATGTAACATTTATGAAGCAAGAACCTTTTCAAGTTACATCAAAGCTACGGAAACTCAGACGTTATCTTGAAATCAGTTGGCACAAACTTTTCATACCGAAAATTGCGATATCAATAAAAATCAGATATCCGTTGCCACGAAGCAAAATGGATGACGGTTGAGACTCATATTCTCACACACTCGAGATTATCTCCCGCTCACACACTCATTACATTTGAAGTGAGTAAAAGGCAATCTCGAGCGCGCGATAATCGTAGTCTCGAGCCCATGGTCGAGAGCGATGACCAGCCCACGCATTAAGCAGTACGAAGCAAGCCAGTATAAAACATGGAAACAGTAAATACTGCTGTAAGAAGCACTATTACCATGCTATAAAACAATGCTCTCCCACAGACGATACACATCGTTTATGAATGAACGAGAATAGATCGCAATACAGATATAAAGAAATGGATTACTGCTCTGTGGTTACCACATGATAAAATAATAACTGTTTCCAGTAATCTTTGGCATGCAACTCTTTAATCGAGACAATCTCGCTTTGTTAGAGCAAGTTTTGCGCTTAACAACGCGTTATTAATGTAATTTACTGAATGCAATCCAACAAAAGCTTTTAAGTACTATACGCCCGCGTCGTCGTCTCTAATAATATCTCAAATGGTATTATTTAGTGTTGTAATTTTCACAGATATAGTTATGATTGATAACGTCACAAATAATAAAAATCAACAATAAATATTTAAACTAAACAGTAGACACTCCTTGATAAACAATAAATAGTACCTGGAATTCGCTAAGACATTTAATGTGAATACTAGAATACAAGCGTGGAAGCGTGCTCTATCTATGGCTGCACTGACAATTCCCAGCAGCTAGAGGTATACAATATTTGAAGTACACAGTTTTCGTATCTATTTTATGCATATTACATAACTTACATAAGACCCATAGAGACCATAAGATACTTTGTCCAATATTTTAATCGGTTTTTGACAGCTCACAGAAAGTTGACGACATAACATTGTAAGCAGCTAGCAAATTATATCCCATACAAATAAAATCGTTTGATCTAACATTACCTCTTTACAAGGTTATGTCGACTGTCGACGCAACCTAAATTTGCTAGACGCTTTACAACGTTATCTCGTCAACTTTATATGAGCTGTCGAAAAGCAACCATAAAGGACAGAGTATAAGTACAACTTAAGTAATAAGTAAGTTTAGTATAAGTTTTCGTTTTTTTTTTTCATTTTTAATTACCGAGATATTGACTATTTGATATCGACTGGTATGCGGGCTGGTAGCAATTTTGAACTTTTTTTTAATGTGGTAAAAATCCTAAATTCCCGATATTGACAAAAAAATATTATTTAATTAAAATTCATCATATATTTTAGCTTTTTGTTTTTTTATAAAACGTGTTTTTGTAGTAAAAAAAAAAAATGTAGACACTAAATCGGTATTTCAATAAGCTAGAACTAAGAAAATGCATTACAGAACCACTTAACATTTATACCAATAGATAGAATATAGTGTTATTTAGTATTTCATATTTTTTAAATCAAAGAAAAACCTACTAAATTAAGCAATTCAAGCGCTTGTCCACTCTCTCGCTCGCGCCTACCGGTTAGTGCCTATCGTTTACCCGCCTGAACATACCTCGCTACAAGCGGGCTTTTTATTATATAGGCCGAAATAAGCATTGCGCCGGTCAGCTGCCAGTACTCTAGCCGTTCTACCACAGGGCTTTCAGATTAGTCATAAAATTTTGTGAAATTTTTAATATCGATGAAATATGTGCTTCTAACCCTTTAAGGTTTCCCAGGCGATCAATATCAATTGACAATCTCGTAAACATTGAAAATTGCAATAAACGTCTCGGAATGCCTTTACTTTTGAACATCCCTTAAGGCCTCCTGTACGATCAATATCAATTGACAATCACGTAAACATTGACAATTGCAATTGATCGTCTCGGAATGCCTGTGGAACAATCACGCAAGAATCGAATGCTAGCGAATTTGGCCGCTATCGCTATGTTTACATTCGCAAGATACTGTGTTATAACAATTATAATTAAGAGACATCAAATTTAATTGAAATTGCTTTTACATCACTGTTGCATTTAGCGACGTTTCGCATTTAGTGCGGTATCATTTTTCAAAGTATATCATTAACAAGGCATTTATTTTGTAATTATACCTACAGCACAAGATACAATTACATCATGAATTTGAGATTATATCAGGTAATAAAAAAATACCATAGAGCAAAATATGACCTATACAGTGTTAATAGTAATATGTTATAAATCTCCCGTCGATATCTTTTCTACGCCATACTTAACTAATCCTGACTTTTCACGAAACTCCATACATTTGGTGTTAATTAAAAAAGTATGAACTGGTATGTTATCTTTCTAGTTTTCTATGTACCTATGTCGACTCCTAAACTTAGCTCGGATTCAGACAATTCTTATTATTTGTGATCTTATAAGTTATAAAATATTAAAAGACATGAGACCAAAGTCTAGTTATGACGTAGGAAAGTTTATCATAAATGATTGTTAGTTAATTAATAATAACCTTTTAAATTGTCATATATCAACGGGCTATCTGCGGTTCAAAAGACACACACCACTCAAGATAGAGACCAGACACGCATTGCATATAGCATGAGGTTAGTTTAATCAATTCCATTTGATTTCGAGTCCTTAAAAATATTCTATACAATGTTCTGTAATGAATCCGCTCCGAAATTAGTTGAACTTTTTTTTAATTATTATGACCGCCTTGACCCGCCTGTCATCAGAAAAACTCCAAGTCAGTCGCGTGATCCGAAGGAGTTTATTCGGCTAATCCAAAGGCGCGCGCGCATCGTCCGTGACGTCACGCGAGCTTCCGGCGGGAAAATCATTTTTATAACATTACTAATACTTTGATAAGCTATTCTCTACTTTAATGCGTGGTAACAAGGCCTCGGTAGCCACTGTTGAACGAAGATGTTTTATGAAGACACGGTCTGTTGAGAAAATTATGACAGACTTTAGCAAAGAGTTACGATTGTCAGTAAGTCTACCAGCTACCATTTTTCGCGGTATCATCATGTCTTTGAAACGAAATGCACTATTAATTCAAGTTTACGGCTAGTAAGCTCTGTGAGCACCGAATTACCTAATATAATTAATTTATCGGTAGCCGTCGGGCTACATGTGCCTGTGAAACTTACGACCCTTGAGATCGTTATTTATTAATTATTACTCGTATTCTTGAAACCAATTAAAAGTAAACAATATGGTTTATTTATTTTATTTTATTTATTTACAAAATCCACAGCTCTTAAAAATAATACAATGAGACTAATAGTGAAACTGACAGCCAATAAAGGATTTACATTTTATGAATTTAACTTATACAAAAATAACGACAATCACTACATAAACACCTACATAAAATAAATCGAAACAAACAATTTTATGAACGCTAGTATAGTATAAATTTTTTTTATGAAAACTGACTTAGTTTTGACACATTTTTGTTTTATTTATACGGGAATACTCACGTTTAATTAAATCGGATACTCCGACTATAGTTTCGATCACATCTAGTGACCTTTTTCAAAGAGTGAAAACAGAGCACGACGCGCGTGCAGCTGCGTCCTGCTTAGCTCTAAAAAAAAAGGTCACCGGATGTGATCGAAACTATAGTCGGAGTATCCGATTTAATTAAACGTGAGTATTCCCGTATAAAACAAAAATGGATAAATAATTGTTAGTAAGTATAAAAAAAGATTAAATTATTAAATTACAAACGGCATAATTTTATTGGTATTCAATATATTATTATGTATTAAACTCAGTAATTCTCCTTCTGAATGCTGTAACCGGCTTCCTAAGACGGTTCCAAAATACATGTCATTAGAGGTAGGACGGAGAGGCATGATTGAATAGGGTTATGATCTAAAATATATATCTATTGGAAACATTCCGGATCCGGAACCCTAAAAAGATCGTAACAAAGATAGACAGAGAAGCCTTATTTTTTTATAAGGGTTGTTAATTTGCTACGGACGCGTAATATGAGGATTTTTATATTATGTATCAGGTTGCGAGTATGATTACGCGAAATATATCTTTAAGCTTTGTTAAAAATAATTCCACTAAACATTTCCGAAGCCTAAATTGCCCGTATCTAATTGAATTTGAATAGAAAACTTATAGACTCATGAGTCGAAAACTTTTCATTAGATTATACTTGGATAGGTCGGCTAAACGCTTCTCGCCTCTATGCATTTTAATTTCAATTAACAGTTCATAAGAGTCTATCAGATGGCACACAGATAAGCATACACGAAGTAATTTAATTAACCCCACACTTACTGAATAATTGAACGGTTAGTTATAGCAAAAAATTATAAATTTATTTTCTTTTATTTCACACTCTTATGTTAGGTCGTGTTAACAGATACTTATCTGATCAAGAACGCTTTCCCGCATTGCGCTGTCTCGCATTTGCATTGAAGAAATAAAAACAGTCAAGTGCGAGTCGGACTCGTTCACTGAGGTATTTCATTATAAGTATTAGTTATTGTTTTATTTATACGGGAATACTCACGTTTAATTAAATCGGATACTCCGACTATAGTTTCGATCACATCCGGTGACCTTTTTCAAAGAGTGAAAACAGAGCCCGACGCGCGTGCAGTGTAAACAATAATGTGTCAAAATCACGTCAGTTTTCATAATAAAAGTATTAGTTAAAAACTTTATGGTTTGACAAAAGGCACTGACCCCAGAGTAAGAAGTAAAAAATATAAGTATTACAAAAAAAAAGATTTCTAATACGTTAAGTTTTAACAAATATTTTTCGTATCGTAAAAACAATACATTTATTTTCATTTAAATAAAACTAGAAATAAACATTTAATATATTAAATCGCATCAATGAAAACTTGCTAGAATCAACACGAAAATATTATTTCGATTGAAACATTTTAAATTCCTGTGGTATATATTAAGTTTATATCACCTATTAATTTTATTAATTTATATTAGCGTTAAAAATATTGGATGTGAGCTAAACAGCTATCTCGCTTATTCATTTTAAAATTAGTTATAAAAGAGAGTGATCAAAAAGCGGTTCCTCCACTTTAAAAGCTGCAAGTGGCTACGCGTAGAGTTAAAATATTTGCGCGTATGTTGTCACATAATGTATTGTACTAAACAAATAATTATACAATATTTATATACTTACTCTATTCTCTTCCAGATAAAGTTACAAATGTATTACCTACTGTTTGTGTTATTTATATTACTTACTTGACATTACTATTAATGGACGTGATCATAATATTATTACTATATCTATCAGTATTAGACCTTCTATTCTGCTATCTATTTGTTATTATGTTTGTAATAACAACGTGAATCGTAACTTTTCTGTCCCTGACCTAGCAATGTGGTGGTGGCGACAGTCAATTGGGTGAAAATTATTTTAAGGCAAAATGTTTTTTTTTTCAAAATCCGTTTAGCCTATGACTGTTTTCGATGGTATTGCCTGCAACTTATGACAGTTTTTGTCGGTTGTGCCTGCAACCTCTGACGGTTTTTATTGGTAGTTAGTGCCTGCAACGTATGACGCTTTTAGTCGATAGTGCCTGAAAGCTATAACTGTTTACGTCGTCGGTAGTGCCTGCAATCTACGATGGATTAAGTCGGTAGTGCTTCCAACCTTATCTTAGTTTTGCTCGGTAGGGTGTAGAAAAGGCTTACAGTGGAAGTACAGCTGTTACGACACTGACCAGAGCCGCCAGCGGCGCGGGCGCAACCTCAAGACAGCTGCGGCGGTGCGCGGCGACCACTGAACTATTATGTAGGTACAAGTACTAGATGTGACAGTATCTATCTATCTATCGACGAACGCAAGACGATGCCCATAAGGGCGTAGCCGTACCTCAGCCGTCTCTTTCACACATATAGGTACACGTTATTATAGATAGAAAAGATATCAAAAAGCTATATTTGAATAACGTACAAATACATTTGTATTTCTCGCATTAAAAATATACAAAGACTTCCAAATCATAAAAAATGGCGGTATATAATAACGAATATCATTTAAATCTATTCTTTTAAATGTAAAAGATACTACAATGAAAATTTGTTTAACACTATTTTGTAAGATAACTAGAACTATAAGCAACTAAAATTATTCATAAATTAGCATCAGTCAGTAAACTATGTGAATAATGGCATCAAAAACGTGAAAATTAGCGAGAGAGACATTCGTGGATCTCTTGTCCATCGTCGTCTCATTCACACACTCGAGTGAGCTAAGAGATTTCACGGTGTGTCGTTTGTGTAAAGTATGGCTATACGTCTATATGTCGTAAAACGCTGTATTTGACATATCTCATGTTGTATTATTCTCATAAATTAACAAAGGTGTGCACTGAGATCCTCACATCAACAGCCGCAAGACGTCTACTGCTGGACGAAGGCCTCTCCCTTAAAGGGAGGTGTTGCGATAATCCCAACGCTTGGCAGGCGGCTTGGGGATCGCAGAATGGTTACCACCGTTAACTGAAAGGACGCTGCTGCCCGTCCTCCGATGGTTCTGGATACAGTTTTAGGATATACCCAGGTCCCAACTATTCAGATACTGAGATCCTCAGTCAGAGTTAATTCTCTCTCTAGTTTTCTTTCTATCTATATCTCCTGCTCTCTCTGTCTCTCTTTCTCCAGTGAATAACAAAATCAAGTGCGACGATATCGCTGGAATGACCATGCCACTTCTAGTACGAGGAAAGTAGCCCAATGGAGCCGACGCGACGTGGGCGCGTAATTAATGCAGCTAATTCTGATAAAGCCACTGTCATTCCCAGGCTCGCTCACAGTGGGAACACTCATAAAAAATATATTCTATATTATCTAAATTTCATAAACACACCCGAGAAGCTGAGATCAGCTGATAGCGCGCCACGGGAGCCGCCCGAACCTTATACAAGAAGCGCACTATAATAATTACTAGACGTTATGCATCCGATATGACAACGCTGATCGTTTAATTGATTTTTTTAATGTCTTCTTCAATACGTGCGCAGCTGTTTGCATAATAATAACCTATGTAACCTTACCATGATCTCAGATTCTCGGATACAGAATCTTAGAAGATATAAAAGTTCATGTTAAAGTCAGCCAATGATATTATAATATACTAGCTGACCCTTCCCGGCTTCGCATGGGGGTAAATACCCATTTTTAACCGACTTCAAAAAAAATATACCCATTCAAAATTTTAATCATCCGCGTTTTACCCCCTTAAGTCAGTCCTGTCAAAAAATATTGAAAGCATCATATTTTATTTTGAATAGTCTACCCAAATACCATTTTTTATCACTATAACTTATAAAACAAAGAACTTCCATATAAAGTTTCATCCCCCATTTTAATCCCTTAATTCATCCCTGTCGCAAAATCCGACGACGATTCTTAACTGACGTCTCCTATCCATAAACTACCTACCTGCCAAATTTCAGCTTCGGATATCAAGTAGTTTTCGAGATTTCCGGCCTCACTATAAAATGCCGCTCAAACCTTAGTCACTGTTTAAGATGCTCTGACAACTTCTCGCTGACGTGAAATGTCACGTGCGAGAACAAGACAGGGAGGGCAGTAACTAACTTTGAACGGTATAGTAAGGCCGTGTGTGTTTAGTCAGTGAGTGAGTGAGTGATATTCGCTTTTATATATATATATATAGATAAAAGATAAGAAGGGACATATGTCATATCGCGCCCTAAAATGGCCCCGTGTAAACCACCCTAGGGACTGTCTCGCCTGTCTGCGCTCACTTAACGAGACGCGCGCTATCTCTTTTGCTCTCATAAAAGTTTCATCTTCTTTCGCACTTCGGCGCAACTCGTAAACATGACGGCACGGGAGTAATTTTCAAACGTTATTTTATTACGCGATGGCGCATCTTTCATAATCTTAGTGGTCAGCCTTATGTCAGAAGGCCGGTTTCTCAGATAATATGTGCAGCCTACTCATTACTGGATCATCCGTATGTTCTAAAACTGCATCCAGACCCACTGGAGGACGGGAGTAGCGTACTCTCGGTTAACGGTGGTGAACATTCCGCGATCCCCAAGCCGCCTGCCAAGTGTGGGGATTATGCCATGGGGAGGCATTCGTCCAGTAGTAGACGTCTTCTGGCTCTTGATGACTGGGTTATTTGGGAAAAGTATACTAAGACAAACAGGCTCATTTTACCTTCACGAGAGCCTTGTGTTCGTCGCGTTATTTATTACTACAAAAACCCTGGAGTTGCTAATAAATTGAACAGTCATATAAAAATATATACATGATTTTCCAGTTTACAATGAGCCCTGAACCTAGAAATAAAATATTTTTTTACGTATTCAGGGTTAGTCCTGTAAAAGGTTTTTCTTATATTATAAGTTAATGATAACGAGCTCCTTTCAGCATATCATACTCTTTGGGAATAATCCGGCTCACACGCCGCGATTAGCATAGCATATTTTTAAACACACAACTGGATCATAAAGTTCTTGACGCCGACGAATCCGATCGACGAGCCTTTCACTTGGAACTTTATCCGCCGTACTTACAGTTAACTACTACTTGTAGTTGTTCGCCCCTAGCTGTGACCTTGCGACAACATCTTCACACAGTTTTGCTCTTATGTCAACTTAAAATTGAAAATTATGGAAATCGGTTAATTTTACGCAAATTACCGTTGAAAAATTACTAAAAGTGGTAAATTACGCTTGTTTAATAGACATGACACGAATTATAAAAAAACATAATGTGTACGCAAATGTTTTTTTTTCTAACAACAAATCATTTTTAATTATAAATCAGTTAATTTCTTAATTACCTTAGAATATTAATTCATAGATTCTCTAAGACCTTCATGTAAAGAGAATAAAATTAGTTTTTTAACTTCTGAATGTGTTATAAATCTAACCCGTTCCACTCAGCTGTAATCATTATCACCCGCAGTAAGACAGATATCAAGTTACATAATATTACACTTGATATGTAAATGTCACTGATTACAATCACAACTTGTCTCAAGATTTTACTGACAAGCCTTTAAAAAAATAACAGATGGACCGTATACTAACTACCTACTACAACAACGTTTGCTTTACTTACAGCTTCATCAATTACTATAACCAGAGAGCAAGTAGAGAAGAGCAGAGCAGAACAGAGTAAAGCTGTATAATAAACCACGTTTATAAATAAAAAAAATCAAAAAAAAATCGGTGGACATTTTTCACACAGCGCCATCTAAGCCCAAACTAAGCAAAGCTTGTAATATGGAAACTAGATAGTTTACTATTATTATACTTATCCATCTTGTCCCACTGCTGGGCAAAGGACTTTCTCCCTCTTCCCATGTTTCTCTATTGGTTTCTATGGTCATTTCATCTCTTACTACGCCAGCCGGGCCTTAAAAACCAATAAAAAAAACTGTCTTCTTAAGCACACATGTTCTTGACGCTTATACAAGAGGCTAGATGACTGGTTTTTTTATTGTCTTATTAAAATGTGGCGCCTAAATATAGCTGATTAGCAACTTACAAGCATTTTAATATCATGCTAGACAGAGAGGAGAAACAGCAACTCGTGACGTCAGTTCTCTGTACGCCATATAAACTCTATTCAGACAAGTAAAGCATCACGGCATTTTTTGTTTTGTGGGAAGGGGACATACTTAGTTGTCTCTAACAAAAACTTTAAACGTTCATTATCAGAACATTATTAGCCGATTTAAATATTTTTTTGAATAAACATACTATATTTACTTAAATTCTTAATCAAAGCTATTGGTTTCAATGATATAAACATTATTTTGCACACTAGTACAAAATTGTACGTTTCTATAACCACCGGTTTAGTTTGTCTATCAGTGAAGGATCCATCAACTCTTTTGAACCCACATTTTATTATATAAGGTACTTTGTAATATCAGGAATAATCGATTATTTTAATGGAAGCGCCATAGTGGTTTGCATAAGTATATTCCTTTCCAGTTTGACCTCAGACGCACGCCGACTTTGTTACTAAGCGGTCGTCGCACATGAGATACAATTTACTAGAAGTCGAGAAACGGGTCGACACTTTCCCTAATTCAATACTTTAATTAATTCGATACTTTCGCTAATTCGACGCTTTCATGGATTCAAAATGTTTATTTCTTCTTACTGGACACTACTATTTTCATACTTCGGTACAGTAGTAGTAGAGGACGATGCTACATAGTCATTCAAGTTAGAAATTTAACAGACTGATTTGAAGTTTGTTGGATTTAACTAACCGTTTTGACTTTTGATTTGAATGATTTCGGCTAGCACATGAAAATATTGATGTTCTTTTTGAATCAAACAAGTTAGTAATTACTAAAACTTCCAAAGTAGACTACATTAAATTTATTCGACTAGTTCCAAATGGATCAAACTACTTCCAACAATAGCAGCGCTGGCGATTCGTTCCCACATAGCTAGTAAGTACGTCCTAGAATATACCAACATTATACGGTTTATTATAAAACCGTTCAAATGCCGTAATCTAGTTTAGATTGTTAACTGTTATAGCTTTATTATTAACGGTACGTAAACGCAAACGTGGAAATAAATAGCCAAGACTTTGTGCCGTTTGGGGTCAAGACTATAGGTCTGAAGGGGCGCCCATGACTTTTACAACTACAGCAGAGAATATCTAATAGTATAAGTACCAGTAGTCTCAGCTAGCATGCGCATGCACATCAGCACAAAATCGTTTACCCTTTTCTAGAAAAAAGTGATTTTCAAAATCATTTACAAATACGTCGTTTACAAAATCGTTTACCCTTTTCTCAAAGTGATTTTATAATATATTTTTTATAAGCTTGATATTTTTGTTGTAAAGAACCGCGAGTTCGGCTCGCTTATGGCCGGTTAGTTTTGCTATTGTGTTTTCCAAACCCGAATGATAAACAAATGCGTCATTATCACGTAATTACATAAGTAATCATAAATGGGGTCATTGCAACGGTCATCTTTATCTGTCGACCTTTACCTAGCTCTCAAACCCAAATACTACTATCAGCTGCCGACACGTTCCAGTACAGGGATACCAACGCCAATCGTGCCAGTTTGTCCGGAGAGTGGTAAAATTTTGAACCTTCAGTCCGGAGTTTTGTCTAGAATGGGAGATTTTCTGACAGGCAATTTAAAAAAAAAGCTAACTTGTAAATGGCACGGACTTTGCGCTGACCAGACGTGGCTGTCATTGTAAATTTTTTTATTTTATTTTAGTGCCAATGATCAAAAATATTATGATGTTTTTGACTGTCACGTATATTCATTGCCATCTATCGAATTGAAGAAAACAACTTTTTTTTAATTGTCTCTCAGGAAACCTCCCGTTGGGAAAAATTGCGCGAAGTTTTGTGGCGAAGATACGAAAAAGGTTGACACATAACTTGCACAAGCGGGCTAGCGTTTACCAGATTAAGCTAACACTATCTATTTTACACGTACCGAATTAACGCCCGTTTCCCTAAAAAATTGAGCTACTTGTGAGATTATTAGACCCTTTCTACACAGTATAGGTGACCAAGGCGACCTAAGTGATTTCTTACCTTGTAGACAGGGATAAAGCAAGTTTAAGATTTAACACTGTCTACAGGCACGTTTTTAAATTAACAATCTCGCGTCGTCAAAGACGCTTGTGACGTTACAATCTAGAATAAGCTTTACGTGCCTGCGGGGCTAAAGTAGTCACTTTCGCCCCGTTATACTGAGCGAAAAGAACCACTTCCTCTCCGCAGCAGCACGTTAAATCGTATACGCACCACAGGAGCAAGTAAAGAAGCCTCAGATCTCATGTTTGTCACATTCTTTACTTTTGCTCCCTAGGTGAGTAAACTACTATGATTTATTAATTTCAGTGTAAAAATTACGGACTTTTCTTTAAAATCCGTGCGACTTTTTTGTATACATAGGATTTTTTTGGATATGGCTAATGTTAGGACTTTTTGAATGTGGAGTTGGTAACCCTAAATAAGCAAAAGACAATAAACGGCCATCGTAAATGCGCGTTATGTTCGCGTAAATCAAACGTTTCACGAGACACTTGTTGAATTACTAATAAAAGTCGACGATGCAACGAACGCACATATATTTCGTTTTTGTAATGCACTCCAAGATCTCAAAACTAAGGATACGTCTCTGCGATATGCTTCTTGATAAGTATGTCAACTAAAGAAGAAATCACTATCAAAATCCCTGAACATACTCGTATTTAATGATTACAAATGTTTCAGTAAATTGTAACGCTCTCAATGATGACGACCAACAAAGTCAACGTTGGACTGAGTTCTAACTGGAGAAGAAAATTAGTGCTTATGCACATTGCACATTTCACGTCATGGTCAGTGAGTAATTTTTAACAAGATAATTTTTAATTACACCACGTTCATTGTAAGCCACTCTTGCAGTTTCTCTAGTAAAAAAGCTTACCAGACAACACTTTTCAAACTTTTGTTAGCTGATAGAAAAGTGTACATTTTGACCATGTCTTCATCGAAGTCTCATCATCATCTTTACCTCAAAAGCAAAACAGAACGTTAAAGCACTGAAATAAAGTAAAAATGGTATCCTTCATTCCTTTTTGTCTTTAGCAAGATATAGATGAAAAGACCTAGTCAAAGGAAAAAAGATTCAAAATACTCTAAATCTCCAAAGCAAGCTAAAGATCTAGACCCTAGCTCAATGGTCCCAAGCCACAACAATAATCCTGTAAGTTTAGCTGTCAACTCATTTATCAAATAATAATCCACTCCCCAGTAATCAACGCAATATGCAGAGGTCATTTATATTTTTTACACTCACATAACATGCTCACATGCAAAACAAAATATCGGATGCTTTTTTGTGGATCGCTAAAGAGAATTTTTCTTGACATCGTACCGGAATGAAAACATGTCAGTGGACGCGTCAAATTTAATATATCGATACATCGACCGATGTCGTCGATGATAATAATCGACTGGGTGCACACGCCTCTCGATTAATTTGAAACAATTTTATTTGATAAGTACCTGCTCGTGCCGTCGCTGTTTCATTGGTCTTGGAGCTTTTTAAATTACTTTATTTTAAAGTTTTTATAATGCGAACGGCATATAGTTATTATTTCGTAAAATCGTTAATGAAGCATGATCAACGATACCGACTCTGTGGTTGGTGTGCAAAAGAGAATTTCTCTCCAATGTGCTCGTTCGCTCGCTGACATGGTAGTTTTGAGGTCGTTGACCTTGATAACTAAGTAATGGGCCATATGGTTTAGTTAATAATAACGAATTTTACTGGAGTGCTAATTCTTCGAGAACTACAGATAGATTCAGAGACGCACTAGGCATATCCTTACTTTGATATTGTGGCTTATGGTTGTATTAGAAAGGAATGTGATAAGTTTGTAGGCATTTTGCTTTTTCGGCATTTTGCTTTGTAGGCAGTCTGATCATAAAGAATTAATTCTGTCATTTTTTAAACTAGTTAAGATTAGTTGCCTTTACACACTAATATTAAAAACAGAAAATTAGCTTGTGGCTTTGGAATTTGTATATAGAAGAAGGATTATAGAAGATATAGATAGATCTTCGGAACAATTACTAAACTTATTTTGCAATTTTTTTTGATTGATAGAATGTTTTACAATTCTACGCAAAATATTATAAACTAAATTTGAAAAATAAACAAGGTATATCGGGTGCAACAGCTACTTCTATATATAATCTAAACGAAATTATATATATTTCTAACGCTTGCTCTACATGGTTAGATTACCAATCCTTTACCAAGGAGACCATGGTGTTCTGTTACAAACCTTTACAAAACTTACTAACGTCAACATGGTCTAGACAGCCAATAATAAATCATCAATGTTAGATTAGGACGACACTTAGATACGTAAACTTACGTAACACTTAAGAGCATTCACATTAACACCGAGACATTCGCATTGTGGTAAGCATTACGCTTGCCCATAACAGTAGCATTTTGCATTTATACCCAACACCTACACCATAAAATAAGTTGTCTCAAAATGAGCTTCTATATAAGCGTCCTGATAAGTCGCGTCATCGACGTGACTTATCAGCACGCGAGATCAGCGCGAGACCGTACATCGACACTGCGTAACTGAGAAATGACGTCTTATGTAAATTATACCAAAAAACTTACAGCCTAAAGGTGCAGTTACACTGGCAATTTTTTTTCAGGAATAATTGCTGAAACACTTGTTGGAGCTAATGGAGCAATCTGGAGCAAAAAGTTAAAATTATGGCGATTATTTTGGCAACATCGTTTTTAATTGCTCTATATTGATTTCATAATTTTGAACGATCATTGCTGAAAAGGTTTCCCGTGTAACTGTGGCTTAAATCACTGGTCGTTTATTGTCCTCTTACATTCATAGTTATTTTAAATCATTAACAGGCCTACCTTCGTAATTGGTTAAAACCCGACCACAGCCGGATAGCTGTGCCGTCTGGTCAACGAGAGTGAAAGAGAGATTATATTTATCTCTCGTTTGTGTGTAATCGTGTTGACCATTGGCTTATTGAATGATATAGACTAGAGGAAAGTTGACCTAATGGTGAATGGTCAAGTTTCTAATTGGGTTAGCCACCAACTGCAATCACAAAAGTGCAGTTGGTGAATAACCAACCCAAACTATTGATACTATTTAAATCTGTTAAAAAACAGTTGAAAAGAAGCTTATTCAATTTTTAAGACGTTTTCCAGTTGAATAAACAAATAAATCGGTTTACAAAATATCTGAGTAATCACCTTACTTAAATTAAATATATTTTCAGCTTTAGAGGTTGATTAAACGTTTTAAATAAGTATTCGATATTATAGTTATAATTTCGAATCGGCGTCATTAAGCCCACCTTAGTCCACTGCTGGACATACTCGCCTAACGCACTTAGCCTAAAAAGTGGCGGTTCTTAAGAGATTGTGTACTATATCCACTATAGTTCCGCGACCAGCATATAAATAGGTAAAGCTAACCAGCTGGAAAGTCAGTGACCCAAAGTCACCCCTAAAGCTAGATACATAACGGTCGCGTCGCGTCGAGCCGTCACGTTCGCGCGCGACGCCCCGTCGGTCGAGATGTAGCCGATGGGACGTGTCCTCCGGCCCGCGATAACTGCGACCGACCCGACTCGCACGTAAATCTTACATCAGATACTAGCGCTGGGTGACGGATGACAGCCTATCCACGCTACGCTACCGGACTCGCAGTTTCACCCAGAGTTTTAAATGTCATTTATACTGTTTATATTTGAAGCTTTAGACTATGTTTACTAATCTAACGAGTGGAAATATTCTCCAAAATTCCGTTGTATTAACTTGAATTAAAATCTAACAAGTGAACTGGACAGTTGCAGGAACTCAAATTATAGGCACAGATTAACAATAGCTATTTATACCCGAAACATATTTATGCACGTCTCTATCTCTACGTTATACGTGGGCTCTTTCTATTTATCCCTCTCTTTCTAATTACATTACGCTTTGTAAGCTTTCTACTATGCAGGACCGTTGCTTTGCTATAAATTTGATTTGAATTGCAGGTATTTTACATGGCCGGCAATTTACTCCGCAGACCATCAACCACTTGGCCATTATAGATATTTCATTTAAGCATTATGCATTTTAGAAAATTCGATCATAATTGCGTCTGGTGTTAACGGATAATTCCAAGCAATACTGTTCTGAATGTCAAATGAATAAAAAATGAAATACTTATTTCATTTAGAAATTATAATCTATTCGTGGTAAGACAGCTATGAGAGTGCCTTTGTGAAGCAAAGCATTGTGAGCAGGTTAACTTTACGATAGACGTATGCAAATCATTTGCATGGCGATTAAATATCATTAATGTAGATAATATTATTATGTCCAAGTTAGATTTACCTACACATGTTTATAAACAGAACAGGTATCGGCTCCTCACAAAAGGCACATAATAACTCAAATATGGTTATAAACTATAAAACACGTTCGAGTCGGGGCATCTCGCAAGTGTGAATTGGCATGCCAGGGCATTGGCAACCTCATAACTCTCGCGTTCGATGCCTCACGCAGTGTGGTCTCACCTTTATCCAGCCGGACGCCAACCATTCATCATCAATATATTTTGTTTTTATTTAAGGAAGTATAACTTGACATAAAAATTCAAAGCAAAGTTTATTGTCCTATAATAATTTACTCCTTTTACTAGATTCACAGTGACCTATCTATCATATCTTTCACCTTTTCTGAATTTAGTGTTTAACATCCTCGACCACACCGGAGCTGTAGTCAAACATTTAGTAATTTAAATAATAATTTTGAGTCATAATCTATCCCCCCCCCCCCCCCCTCCCTTATGCTTATGTGAACGCTATAGCTACACCTGTTGTTTTTACAATTCAATAATATTACTGTATTAGAATATAATCTGTGTCATGTATCGTTAAAGTAAAGGAGTGAACAATGGCCAAAAATTATTTGTTTTCGCTTAATGTTGCTAAAATTATTATAATTATATTATATTATTAAAATTATTATTATTAGAGTATATACTTAAACTACTACTCTTTGAGAATATGATCTTTTAAGTGGAGTTATTTTCCGCCACCATCCGGGGGCATAAGATAATGTAAAAGAAGACTAACCTGAAATAGTCGTTCTTGCAGAGAATGTTGCTGTCGCGGGCATAGCACCTCTGTTCCGTGTCGAGCGGCATCTTGCACTCGCAGCAGCGGAGGCAGGGCGTGTGCCAGCGCCGCTCGAGCGCCAGCAGGTAGAACCGGTCAGTGATGCGGGCGCCGCAGCCGGCGCACGCGTCCTCGGCCGCCGGGGGCTGCGGGGCCTCGTCCGGGGGCTCGCGCTTGCGGCACGACGTGCAGTCCCTGGGCGAGCCGGGCGACGTGGCCGGGGCTACCGGCGAGAGCTCTCCGCCACCTTCGTATGCTGACGATATGTACCGCTCGCTTTGTTGCTGCAACAAGTATCGCCTTTAAAACATTTGAAGAACCGTTTGCATGCCTTTTGAACTGGATGGCTCTGGGTCGCTTGATCGAACCGTTTGGACATCAAATAGCAAATTTTGCGCAGTTCGATTATTGAATCGAACCATAAGGACGTCAAAATCCTCGTGGTTCGATTGATCGAACTACGCGATCGAACCTCGCGGCCGGAGCGTCCCGACCCTAGGCCGACATATTTTGTTATAGGATGAATATGTATGATGACAATATTACAGCCTCTTATAATAGTAAATCTAAACAAACTTGGCAATATTCCATTATTTGGTGTGATACTTTTTTTGCACTGTAATCATAACGAGTTTGACGTTTTTATGAAGCTATTACCGTTATGATGATAGAATAAAAACAAACCAAAAACTTTAAAACACGTTTCTTATTTTTAGGGAACGGGAATACACTGCCATTTTTTTTTAATTATTTGTTAGGAAATTAGGCACAATAAGACATTCATTCGGCTAGCTACTACAGTTTGGAAGATAGAGGTCGTGATGGGCTGGAGGACAGAAGATGACGCGGCGACGTAGGATAATTAAATAGAATTCCATTGGACAGTCTGGGATACGAAACTCAAACAAATAAGAACATTTGTAGTGGTAGGAGGACTCTATTGCAGAGTCTGCCTGGGAAACTACCACACTTTTGTCAGTTATTCAACCGCCAATAACAGTACTGTGCATTTTTTTGCATTACTTACTGTGTTTCGGTTTGAAGGGCAATGTTACAAGAGAAATTACTGGGACGAAGGGATTGGACATCTAACTTTATTGATTCATATAAGGTGACGAGCCACAAGGTGACGCGCTGTGCAGTGCGGCGTAGGATTGTATTCCCAAGTTCACAATTCTGGCACTGCTACTGTTACGGGCAGGCGTGATGCCTACCACCAGGCAAACGTCTCCTTCGTCTCGTCAATACATAGTATAAAAAATAACATAAAAGTTTTCCTGATGCCTGAATACCCATCAGCCAGAAAACGTCCACTGCTGGACGAAGGCCTCCCCCTTAATAGGGAGGTCTTGCCATAATCCCCACGCTTGGCAGGCGGCTTGGGTATCGCAGAATATCTGCTTTACGGTTGAATAACTGGCAAAGGTGTGGTACTTCCCCCAGGCGGGGCCTATATCCGGTCCTTTAAATCTGGAGAATATATTAAATATTCTATACGAATCCACCAAGCAGCACCGGATCTTAGTGGTGAAATATAGCATAATTATATAGCATTATAGCAATATAGCAATATAGCACTCTTCAATTGTTCTGATAAATATTCCTAAGATTATCATTATGAAGGTTTAAAATGGTAATGAATATAGAGAGTTAGGGCCCGGACAGCAATGGCCTAGATAATTACATAGGCGATAAGCGAAGCAGTCTTATTTTGACGATACAATTTCTTATCATTGACAATATGTTCTATTTGTTATCTAGTCGCATGACCCGTGATTTTCCAGTTCTTTCCGCGTTGTCTGGGCGAAATGTTCTTCTCCTTAGTCGTGATGCATACTACCGTCACTGCATTTTGAGAAAAGGTCTATTTCAGCCGTGTTAATAACAAAAAAGTAAAAGGCAAAATCAAGGCGAAGAAATAGGGAAGCATTTAAAAAAAAAATTTTAGGTCCTTTATTGGCCTTTAATATATCAAAATACATAATGCCAACTATAATACCAAAACTTCTTAATCTATATTACACAAAAACATTGCCAAAATTGCTAAGAATAACATTATAGAGGTTCAGCAAAAACAATATTTTGATCCAAATAAGCGTTTTAAAAATATATTTTTAAGTTTTGTACAGATTTATGCATGAAAACTTGCTTGTTTTTTTTTCCTGGGTCTTTGTAATGTTGTTCATTGTAATTTAACCGAATGCAATTTTTATAACGATATTAGAAATCATATCTTTGAAACGAAGGAAATGTGCGGCGATATGAACCTTAAGAGAAAAATGCATTAAGTACCTATTTAGATTGTTTTAAATGTAGGTACCATTTATGCCGCGCATTTTTTTTATGATGCCGCGATTAGAAAGCATTATAAGTACTCAGCAATAGAGCCACATTATTATTTCGTGCCCATTGCTGTAGAGATTATGGGCAGTTGGGGTGCTGAGGCTAAGAGTTTGGTCAGAGAAATCGGGCGCAGAATTCGGGACAGAGGTGGTGACTCCCGCTCCACCTCGTATCTGGTGCAAAGGATAGCCATTGCCATTCAGCGTGGTAATGTTGCCAGTATTTTGGGCACCTTTGCGCCAGAAACAGTGAGGGGCGGGTTATTCAATTAAATGTGACGATATGTTTAGATTATTATTATTTTGAACGAAAAAAATAATTTTGACGTGATTTATGAATTAAATTAATTTCCTTTTATAATGTAATAATATAACTCTAAATGTAGGTATCAGCAGCTATTACATGTTCTTATTTTAAACGCACTCTATTTTACAACAACTGGGTATACAATACGCTTTTTAAAAAAAATACAACCGACTTCAACTTCGAATACCTGGATGACATCTTCATATTTTCTAGTAATGTTGATTTAAAAACCAAACTACTGAACCGATTTCGATAAAATGTATAAGGGACCACCTCTGAAGTATTACCTACCGAACAAAAAATAATCATCAAAATCAGTAGACGCGTAACATACATTACAAAAAAAAAGTCATTTCAATGTAAATAAAACAAAAAACCTTCAAAAAATGTTCAATATGAAAACCAAGTATTTATTTACTCTATGATGACAACAGTAATGTTGCAATAATGAAATTTTCGTGTTCAATAAACGGCGTTTTTTATTAATAAATAAATGAAAATGTATGAGCAAAGTTAAACAGCCGGCGTTATACGTTTCCCGGCGCATTTCCGAGAAGCGGCCGGGTTTTTCGAGGAATTTGAGCCTAGAGGGCTACCGCCGGCGCCGGCAGATGCGGGAAAAGATTTTCACATTTTTCTATTTCTATACAAAAATATCCAGAACGAGAATACATTAAGCTTAATATGTATTTATATAAAACGTAAGAGGTTTGTGAACACAATTGAAGTACGTAGTTATATTTTATTTAAATTATTAGCTGTTTATAGTTAAAAAAAGACGTTCAAACTATCATGGTACGAGAATGCATAATAAGATATGCTTTTGTTTGATTATATACCTGTCTATATAATCAACGGCATATGCATTGTTGTTCTTTACAGTTCTATGATAAGTTATATTTAAGAATAAGAATATATTTATTTAACGTGATTATGTTGCAAATAGAGCTCGCGTAATAGCAATACCAAACAATTGAATATCGGGAGCTTCAATTCCCAACATAATCACAGGAAATAACGTAAATAATCATATAACTGTTTATTACTTCTTACCTCCTTATAAATTTAAATTAAAAAATTGGTAGACAGTTTACACAGCGCCATCTAGCCCGAAAAACTAAGCAAAGCTTAACATACCATTGAAATTCTTACTTTTTTTTTTAAATGCTTGATTTTGTATTTTTAACTAAGTATTTATTCAACCGACTTTAAAAAAGGAGTTTTCAATTCGAATGGTTTTTTAATTTACTTGTTTTATGCGATTATTCCGCCAATGGGCGATTTTCTGACAGGTGGGTGAGTGAACTGCTTCTTCACAAGAAAAATGCGAAAAATAGTGGGCCATATCTCGCCAGGGTCACCTATCCTTTGGCTGTAGAACTACGTTCTGACAGCTGTCAGAAAACTTCCCATTATGAATGATTCTTTTTTCGTTTGGTAGACATATACATTTTATCGAAATTGGTTCAGTAGCTTGGTTAATAAATAAAAATGACTGGAATAAATCACAATAACCGAAAATATAAAGACGTAATCCAGGTAGTCGAAAGCGAAGTAGGTTTTTTTTCTTCAAAATGCGTATTATTAATTATAAGATCCATTATACCTTAGATAACCGTTTTCACGTGAAAAGGCATGAATATTCCTGCGTGACTAAATATTGTATTTATTTATTGCATAAGGATTTGTAATCGGTAACAGTTTAAGCGTATGGGTTGTCGTTATGTTCGTTCTAGCGATAGTGTAGCCGCCCACAACATTGTCCGCCTTAACACAAGGCCAGGGTAGCCGTGGTGGGTACTGTGAACTCAATCAAACCCTCACTTGCCTCGCATACTACTCGAAATTTCCAAATTAAAAATTTCATTACGTAAAAATATTATTATTTTATAAATTCCTTACCCCAGGGTGTCGGTATGTGTGGACTCTATTAATGAGCTTAAACCACAGAAAAGCGAAAGCCCTAATTCTTACGTAGAACGGCTGTCAAAACAATGTTTTAAAGCAATTGTATGCAAATCCGCTGTCGCCAGTTACACACATAATTGTATAGAAACTACTACGCAAAAAAAACGCCAATCATTGGTTGCGCATTTGAAGAAAATGCTCGAAATGCCATTTTGCAACAGATTAAAATTGATCTAATTACGATGCAATATAGTTTGCTTTCCTATATAGGCGTCTATTTATATTGCCTTTTTGTATATTCTCAGTTTAAAAACATGTATAAAGGTAGAATTTTCATTAAGCGCATTTATACTTAATGCCGGCTAGCGCGGCCCGTCACATTTCCGTTCTATTCATTTCTCTCTTCAGTGGCTTAAACCATCTATCTCAGCTTTATTTGCATTTTGAGTACAGCTGGCTGAAATTTTAAAGAAAATAAAGTCAGGTTTTAATACGTCTTCTTAAAAGCTTTTTTTTGTGCTCTGTAGTAATAGCAGTACATATTAGAAAGATCTAAAGTACAACACCATGCACACACATAAAACTGAATCGAACTGAACGAAAAACAATGAAATAGGTATATTGCGGTCTACGCTTACTTTTAAGCAACTTAAGTATTTATTAAATTAACGTAGAGTTTTATTTATTTGCTTTAAAAAATCATCTAAGTTAGGTATTCTGTAAGAATAATTTACATAAAAATTAAATGCATATTTCGTTACAAAAAACCTTTGCATTGTTTTAAAAAGAATTATAATCATGTGATAAGAGTTATCAAACAACAAAATTAGCACCCGAAAAATAATTTATTAGTTTGAAAATATTATACAATATTACTTTTGTTTTGTATTACAAAAACGTAATTTAAAAATACAATTATTTATTATTTATATATACTAAAATAATAAAATTGGTTTGATAAAAAGTATGTCATTGATTGAGGCTTAGGCTTTATATCCATTCAAAGATATTCCAGAATTTGACCATATTTGAGATTTAGGCGAATTGAGTCGATTAATTTAAGTTTAATTAAATTAAATAGATTCTAATTAGTAAAAAATAATAAATAGTTAACTCGATTCGACAAAGAAGAAGGATAGATAAACTTTAAACTTATAAATAGTGCTCCATATATTGTTAAAGCCTATATGCTGGGCTATTAGTAAAACTGCTTAAAGTAACGCTACGTTGAAATATATTTTTCATTCAAGACAAAAATATGAGCGTAACACGGATAACACCGTTCGTCCTAGTTCTAAGAAGTATCCAGTGCCAATAAATTAAAAAAAAAGTTCAAAGAAGGATTTTTGGCGGGAACGCGAGAAAATCATGTCGCTGCATTGTATTATTTTCCAAAACTTGTGTTTTTTCGAGTGTTCATGCATAAAAATGGTGGCGTTTTATTCATTAAGTGCTGATTTACGAGAAAGAGTGTGGGCAAGTGATATAATGTAGTGAAACGTGTCTTTTCGTGTTGTTTCCAAAACTCCGAAGGAGCTCGTATTAAAGTTGCCACGACTTTACTAGGGCATGATTGGACTTGACTGTGACTTACTGTGTGTGACTTGGACTGTGACTACGACCGACTCATTTAACTGGAGAAAGAAGGATCGATGAAGAAATATGTATTCGGCTGAAGGACTAGTATCCATGGCCAGGAATTATTAAAAACAACAACAAAATAGTTCTAAGAATATATTGTGATTAATAAAATGATAATCCAATGCAGAATCGCACCACGCTGCTTTGGATACCGGGTCTTAGGCCCTTGGCTCCTTAACAGCGAAACGAATTTGTAAGGCGATTATATTTCAAAGTTGCCCCTCGCAAAATCAATGTTATTTATTCAAATTGCCTCTATATTTTAAAGCAAAAATTCATATTATGTTACAGACCGTCTTAGTGGTGTCTTCCCGATTGAGCACCAATTTTTTGAGCACCCATGAAAATAGCTCCTAGCATTATGCCCAAAATAGCACCAAAGTACATTTTGGCTTGGTGCTATTAAGGGAACAACATAATAAAATAGATTTTATTCCCCTTAAACTTATACGGTTGAAAACAAGTTAAATTATATTTCTCTTGATAAAAAAAACGAAACAGTGCCCTTATTTAAGTTTTTTCTGTTATATTATATATCCTAATTACAGCACAAAGGTATAAAAAAAATTATGTACTAAATGATAATAGTATTTTGAAGAACTTGCTACGGTAGAAAAACTATTAAAGGCTTAGGACATTTCCCATGCGCAGATGGCCTAGTGGTACAAAATTCCTTGTATGAACTAGGTCAAAATGTCACATGCGTTTGGATACTTTTAGAGTAATCAAAGAACAACCGCAAAAATCGGAGCTTGGCGAACACGATCTGCGTAAATGCCATATTTTTGCTCCGCCAAATGTGCCCTAATGTGCTCTTGGCCCTATCTTATTCAGCTTTAGACTTAAACTTAGTTGTTAGTTATTTGTTTGCAACTTAGATACTATACAATACAATATACAATATATATACTATATATATTATATAGATACTATACAATACAATAACACTTTATTGACACCGTAGAACGGGCATTAAAAACACGCTAATACATAATACACTACAGAGAGGCACAAAAGGCGGTCTTATCGATAAAAGCGATCCCTTCCAAACTAACCTCGGATATAGGAAAAGTTAAAATGTGAAATAGGGACGGTGGAAGTGCAAAAAAATTAAATGAGATGAATGAATACTTTTTTTTTTAAATAGCAAGATTAATAAATACACTACATACTAATAGTTTACACAAATAGATATAAATATTGATATACATATGACAAGTTTCTAAATATACATAAATAGGTACTTAGTTGCAAAAAATAAATATTAATATGACTAATGATTGATTGCATTATAAAAAGGTGCTAAACACAAGGAATAATCGTGGTCTTAAGTACCTAAACATGATTACCTAAACGAAAAAATGTGCCTAACATCATTTTTCATTTACATAAAATTGTTGATAATAGGTTAGGTTGGTATACCGTCGACATCCTGGAGCTTGTTCCTGGTAATAATATGTGAGCTCAGTACGTTTTATACACGGTTCCTTTAGGATTAGGATAACGGGCGAAACTCCGGCCCGCTGTTCCCACAAAAATACTCTCACATACGTTATTACACGTACATTATTTATGTCACCTAGGTCTTAAGGTCTTCTCAAATAACTTAACTTATAAGGGAAATTGAAATAATAAATAAATAATTAAACTCTAGAATATTTAGTCACACCGCGGACGTAGAAAAAACATAAATGTAATAAAGAAAACGTCAAAATCAATGTCCGGTAAAGAATAACTGACCAGAAAATCAAAATTAAAAATAATAATAATACACAAGTAACTTTTAAAAATAATATTCAACCGACTTCAAATTAATATGGGACCACCTCGGGAGAATAACATTTTAAATAAAATAAAAAAAATCACAATCGGTCCACAATTGACGGAGAAATCGATGAACATACATTAAAAAAAACATACATACCGTCGAACATAGAACCTCTTTTTTGAAGTCGGTTAAAAAGAGAGCTAAATCCACCAAGTAAAAAATAGATTACTTTTACTTAGATAAGGAAACTCATATAGTTTTATATATATTTAAGAACAAATACATAATTATAAGTAACAAATGTAAACAAAACTTAAAAAGTTGTATTTATTGTAATGTAAGGCCAGTTATGTGTAATATATAATTATACCTAGTTAATTAAAATTGGTAATTCGTTTACTGACCAAAGTACCTAAACACTAAAACAACGGTTTAAATTAAAATTAGAGATTGATGACAATAATATAGTAAATTTTCCGATTTATATAAATTAATGATTGCAACTGGATTTGAGGACTAGCAAGAACTGCAATAGTAAAAAATATTAAACTGCAACGACTACTAAGGCATTTATACGTATTTTAAGTTTTTAATATTGACAAACAAAGTTTTAACGATTACTGATTGAAAACATGAGATGAGACATAAATATTGAGAAAAATTTAAGTTGTTTTCATTAGTACACTTGAGCAATTGAGCTTATCATGAAGCATGAGAAGTTATGATTACCTATTTGGTGATGTTTTTTTTTTCGTAACATATCTTATCAGCTCTACTTGAAAGCCAAACTAGCTCACCCAATGCATCGCTCCCCTCTCTTCGTAAACTCCCATTGGGGGGTTAATTTTTTCGTTTTCTATTTTCGAATGTTTGGGCTTGTGCCCCACCACACTGTCACTATAACATAACAGGCGCGCGTCTCTCGCCACGACCGGCGGGCTACTGAGGGACTGCGGCCCAGAACAGCAGCGTAGAAGGAGTTACCGGTGACGCCCAAGGTACGCCCATCGCCCACTAGACTCGAAGCACGAACCACGGTTGCAACGCACCATTTTTTAAACACGAACTTTCGGCGCGCGAGCGGCGTTTTCACATGAAAAAAGGCACGCCTGATATTTCTGCGCGACCGAATATTGTATTTATTTTTTGGGTTTGGATTTGTAATCGGTTACAGTTTAGGTGTTAGGGTTATCGTTTTGTTCGTTCTAGCGATGTTATGTGCGCCTGTTCACGACATTGGTCATAGAACAAGGATGGATCTATGCATATTGTTTTGAATTTTCTTATCCAACAGGTTTTGGACCTTATTACGCACTCGTATAATATAAATTAATTAATTAATGTATTGTATTAATCAGTGAACGAAAAAAACGACCTCTAAAACGTTTACCTTTTAAGCCGTAGGGTAATGGGTAACCGGTTGCTTTTTTCAAAGAATACAAAGTGGGGTTTCAATATTTGCGTGATAATAAAGCTTTTTTGTTTCTACTCTATCATAATAGCAGTGCCTTTGTCGAATTAGATGCGATATCTGCGCTAGAGGAGTGACTAATATATTATCTATAACAGTTACACGTTAGGTATGTGTAACGTAACTTAACTTAACATAATCTATGGGCCTAAATGTTACAAGATAAATTTAAGATAATACTAAATAATACCTTAGCAGCACGTAAGCGATATATGAATAAAACAACAGCAAATGATTTGTTGATGTGCGCTTAATCCCACACAAAGGAGACCTGCAGCGCGAGTACCGTTCTATGTCGCTAAATTTGACGTGTCGGTATAGCGGATTTACTTAGACGAATTTGAGAATATACCAAATTTTATCGAATTATACGAATTTAGATGTCAAATATACGATTTCAATGTCAAACATAACGATCGTCAAGAACGGTACTCGCGCTGCTGTGTCGTGGCTTTTCCTTTTGAAATACAATAATTAAAGAATATAATATCTAAAAACTTACAACAATAGAAAAAAATTACTAAATTATTTAGCTACACTTTTAATTTAACAGATAATATATCTTAAGAGAAAAGGCATAAATATGTCCAAGATAATGATTATTTATACGTAGGTAGGTGTTACGTATCAGCAAACAATGATTGGTAATTGCGTGTGGTAAGTAGTATTTAAGCAGTCGATAAAGTCGATACTTAATAACAGTTAAAATAAATTATAATAATATTAATTTCGAATGTGGCTAATATAGCCAAAATAAATGTAAATAATTATGAGGATAGTTCAAATGTTTATTTTGACGCCTACTCTCACACTACTCGTACAAACGTAATGATGAGGTACTTAGTGTGAATGAAAAAAGGAGCATCGTGCGTTGATGTCCACTCACCAGGTTAAGTGTGCGTTAGTGAAGGAGTATGGATTTTTAAAGATGTGTGAGTATGTTAGAATAGAATTAACGTTACAGTGTAATAACACATAGTAGGGCTTCTCAGCAGCTAACTGCTACGTCTGGGATGTCCTCAGTGTAGTGTCGGGTCAGTTTAGCTCTTGTGTCCCAAGCATTACAGAATGGGTTGCCGTGTTGAGGTGTACAACTGTCCATAAAACCTCTCGAGCTGTCTCAGAATCTGTGGCTTCGACGAAATGATACTGCCATCTTCGATCTTCAGCTTCGTCATTTGGCTTTGCCCAATAGCCATGTAATAATGTTATGTAGATGTTATTCACAACTACCATAAATTATGCTACTCAGTAATAGTCAAATAACAGTTTCTTACTCGTTCGCGATTACGCTCACTGCAATACGCGTTATTTGACTATTCCAAGTAGCTGTAAGGAAGTAGTACAAGCAGAAATTAAAGTGTTATTTTCAGCATTAGGCATATTGCATATATCGACCCTAATATAACATATCAGGGGCTCGATTTTTTTATCGTTCGCATGGTTTTCGCATACGCCTAAGGTCAACTTTCGAACGATTTCGTTTGAAATTAGATCATATTCGTATTTGCAAACTCTTGCGTATGGTTCAAAAATCAAGCCCCTAGTCTGCGCAAGCTTTAATATATACAACAGAAAGCACACGTTACACATCATGAATACTTTATGAACTCTGAACTGAACAAAAGAAATATAAGGCAAAAGTTTTTTTTTAATTTTCTTTGAAAAAAAAAGCATGTCAAAATACCCTATTCGGTGGATTCGGTGGTATATAGATGTAGGTGTTTACTTCTATATTAAAAAAACATATTTAATCCTGTTTAAAAATATTTTTATTAATAAATCTTGATATGGCTAACAACAATCTAAATGTTTATAGTTAAGTACAGTCAGCAACAAAAAATGCTAAATGAACTTGTAGATTCATGAAAATTACTGTAGATATATTTATAATATTGAAAGAAGGGATTGAAACAATGTTTTTAACTATCAGGGTTGTTCTTCACAGTTCTATGGTATTGTTATTCACGGGACGCTCTTTTATTTATGGGATTAAAATCCCTCGAGCGAATGAAATTCATTTTAGGAGCAAACGAAATTAATACATGAGGAATTTTAAATTTTAGGTACATTTAGTTATAGTATAAAATAACTAAATTGAATTGTAAAAAATATAGTTTAAAGACAAAAAAAAAGCAAATAAAATAAGTAATAAGCTCACATAACTGTTACCTAGGTTTATAATTATTTCAAACGTAATTAATCTCAATTCAATTCAAGTACCTACTGCCTTTACATATAGATTAAAATATTAACTGGAATATCTGTAGTAGTAATGTATGGAAATGAATATGATCTTCATATTATTTCCATACATTATTACTTATATCCATACTATGCGTTTCCAATGTATTTTTTTGAAATTTAGGATAAAGGATATCCTGCGCTAAACTATCTTTCAAACCTATTTTAGTTAAAAAGCGTTTTGTCAAATTGCGAGTTACGATTTGAGTTTGAAAAAAGAAGACAAAACACTTTTTAACTAAAATAGGTTTGAAATACTTTCAGTGTTTTATGCACAAGACGATTAATTTATATTTCCTTACTAATGAATTGTTCTGGTTTTGTATTCTAATGCAGTGGCATGCAAGGACGATTGCAGATGGAATGACCTGAAAAAAACAACGCTTGGTTTACTGTCTGGCCTTAAATCACTGCGTCATTTAATACAAAAAACTGGTCAAGTGTAAGTTTGACTAGCGCAGAGGGTTCCGTAGGCACAATCACAAGGACTAACCGTAAGTAGGTTCTGTACCTATGGTAGGTAAGTACAAAATCAACTCTCACTTGGCCTGTTTTGACACGACTGCCAAATAACTTTTTTTTAACTTTTAACCTTTTTTTTAATTTACCTTTTTTTTAATACTACTGCTAATACTTCAACTTCGAATACCTGGATGACATCTTCATATTTTCTAGTAATTATGATTAAAATGCGAAACTACTGAACTGATTTGGGACCACCTCTGCGAAGTACTACAAACAAAAAAATAATCATCAAAATAAATTCATATTTGGCGGAGTAATCACGTAACAGACATACAAAAAAAACAGTCGAATTGAGAACCTCCTTTTTTGAAGTCAGTTGATAAAGGAAGTGTAATGTTTCAGGCGCCATCTATGTGAGTTCCTGTGTTCCACCATAACTTCTAAAAGCATGAATTTGGATGTGTCGTTAGAATCCATACATCATCCCGAGTGACATTGGCACTTTTTAGGCCGGGCGTTTGTTTTCAGCCGTGTTTTTTAAATTTTTCTATTATTTGATTGTAAAAATCATCATCATCATCATCAGCCCGGAGACGTCCACTGCTGAACGAAGGCCTCCCCCTTAGACCGCCACACTGTACGACAACCTGCCATATGTATCCACCGGTTGCCCACGACTTTTATAATGTCGTCGGTCCACCTAGTGGGAGGCCTTCTACGCTGCGTATTCCGGTTCGCGGTCGCCACTCAAGAACCTTTCTTCCCCATCGGTTGTCAGTTCTTCGAGCGATGTGGCCTGCCCATTGCCACTTCAACTTGCAAACCTTGCGAGCTATGTTGGTAACTTTGGTTCTTTGGCGAATATCCTCGTTCCGGATTCAATCGCGCAAGGGTCTTAAAATGAACATGGACAAGACAAAGATCATGTCCAATGTCCATGTTGTGCCCGTAACGGTTGTCGTTGGGAAAGATACTCTCGAAGTTGTCGACCACTACAACTACCTTGGACAGATTGTTCAGTTAGGTAGGTCCAACTTCGACAAAGAGGTCGCCCGAAGAATCCAACTCGGATGGGCAGCGTTCGGGAAATTGCGTAATAACTTCTCGTCCAAAATCCCTCAGTGTCTGAGAAGACAAGGGTCTACGACCAGTGTGTGTCGCCAGTGATGACATATTGAACTGAAACGTGGTCTTTAACTGCTGGCCTTTTGGAAAAACTCAGAGTCACGCAACGGGCAATGGAGAGAGCTATGCTCGGCTGTAAGGTGTTGTAAAAATAATAGTACATTATTATACAACAATTGGTGTGTTGGTCAAAATCATATCCCTGCATTCTATTGTGGTCGATTCTGGCGATTTTAGTTGACAGTTCTAAACTAACTAAAGTATTGCTGTCACTTTTTTACTAGGCATGTTAGCTAAGGACAGCAATACTTTAGTTAGTTTAGAACTGTCAACTAAAACCGCCAGAATCGACCACATTCTTTTCTTAAGACTGTGTTTTTTCGCAAATTAGGGCCTTACTTAAAAAACGCTACTCAAACATAGTCGCAGCTTAAGATGCTTAGACAACTTCTCACTATCGTGAAGTTGCACGTGCTAGAAAAGGACAGAGAAGTTTAAGCAGTGACTAAGGTTGAAAAGTTTTTTTAAGTAAGACTGTTTATGAAAAAAAAAGGTAGTGTTTTATTCATTGAGTGTGAATTACATGTACGAGTGTGGGCAAGTGATATAATGTGGTGAAAAGTATCTTTTCGTGTTGTATCAAAACTCCGTAAATGCTTAGGTATAGTAAAGTCGCCAAAAATTTACTAGTGCATAACTTAGACTTGACTATGACTAATTTCGTGTGACTTTACTGTGATTTTAAGACCTATATATTTACTATATATAAAGGCATGTGAAATTTTGGCCTAGTTCATACAAGGATGTATAAGAAATGTGTACTACTAGGCCACATGTGTTTGGGAAATGTCCAAAGCCTTTAGAAAATGCATAATACTTGACACTGGCAAAATGCACAAAGTGCGATGCCAAAAACTAAGAAAAAACCCATAGCTTCGCCGGACGGTCTTCCGGGATTACTCTAGGCCCGATAAACTACTTAGAGTTTTGGAAAGGATAAATGTATGTAGAAGAGGAAGAGTCTCACCGTCCCAGACGTAGACCTGGGGACGTGAGGTGCTGTAGGGGTAGTAGGCCTGCTCCGTGCCGGACATGTTCTCCTCGGGCGGCAGCATCCAGCACTGCGTCCAGGAGCAGCAGTTGAGGCAGTACTTGGCCCAGTCCTCGCACGGCAGCCGGTCCGTCTTGTAGTGCAGCCACCCGTACCACTCGGGCGGCACCTGTCGGCCAGCACATGCACCTGGCCGTTAGTATCTACCTAACGATCTATTGCGATCAGCTTCTGTACAATACAATGCTGATGTGATGTGTTTTGTTTCGTTGTATTGTTTTGTGTTGTGTTGTATTGTGTTATATTGTACCGTAATTATATTGTATTGCATTATGTTCGATTGTACAGATTTTGGACCTGGGTATGTCCTAAAACTGCATCCAGATCCACCGGAGGACGGGCAGCAGCGTCCTCTGCGTTAACGGTGGTGAGTATTCTGCGATCCCCAAGCCGCCTGCCAAGCGTGGGGATTATGGCAACCACTCCCTATTAAAGGGGGAGGCTTTCGTCCAGCAGTGGACGCCTTTTGGGCTGACGAGAGTACAGATTTTTATTTCTCAAGTTTGCAAGCTTCATTGAAGTACCATCACGCTTTAAGGCCGTCACAGACGACGAAGATGCTATAATATTTCATGTTGAGCTTAAAAATCGCTTGCCATACAATTTTGAAATATACAATGTGTAACAAAAAGGTTCAACAATACTGAAGAGTATGTATGTACTAATCATTATGAACAACTTTTACTACGGGGTCAACTCTGCATTCGCGCAAAAATATCAGCTGTTCCATTCATTTTGTCCAAGGTCAATGAACTTATTGTATGGAACAGCAGATTTTTTTTTTGCGATATCTATGTTGACCCCATAGTAAAAGTAGTTCATTATGATGAGTACATACATACCCTTCAGTATTGTTGAACCTTTTTGCTACACATTGTATATTATCGAATATATATTATTAACGAGACGTCCCGCGACTTCGTCCGTGTGCGGAAAAAATACGGACCACTCCCAAAATTCTCCTTTTTAAATCATTCCGAGCAAACACTACCAACTCTACCGACTCTACCGACACGACCGACTCGACCGACTCTACCAACTCTACCAACTCCCCCCCAACTTTCCCCCTTTGAATGAAGTACCCTAATAGTAATTTTCATCACTATAACTTCAAAAACAAAGCACTTTCCATACAAAATTCCACCCCCCTTTCCCCCCTTAAATCGACCCTGTAAAAAATATTTAATCTTGTATTTGTCTTTTTTTATTTTAATTGAACTATTCATATCCAAATTTTCGTGAAAGTCCAAAAACAGTACTTTCATACAAACTCCCCCCCCCCCCCCCCCCCCCCCGTTTTTCCGCCCCTTGGTGGTCGAATTTCGAAAAATCCTTTCTTAGTACACCCCTCCGCATCGAGACGAATACACCATCCAAATTTCAAGTCTGTACGACCAGCGGTTTGGGCTGTGTGTTGCCTGTCAGTCAGTCAGTCAGGACAGAGCCTTTTATTATAATATAATATATTAGATTTAAGATTTATATTCTTCGTCACTTGTTCGTCATTTGTTTTGTATGAGTAGCGATATTGAATTATGTTCTAAGATAACATGATATATTATAGCATCTTCATCGTGTGTGGCGGCTTTTACTGTCGAAATACAAAGATATACAGGGCCTAACGGTTTTACTAAGCCGGAAGGATGTTATTGCACTCGTAATTGTCAAAAACTTGTACAAAGTGGCCAACCATATGATAGCGGGAAAAAACAGTTGTTTCATATATTTCGTTGTGGGCGAGTAACATTTTTTTATGGGACAGCCGAATATCTTTTTCGACGTTTTCAGTATTGGTCCCGTTGTAACAGTTCTTGAGGATGATGACGTCCTGCCGGCTTAGTGACACCGCTGCGTGTAACCCAGTACAGGTAGATCTGGGGCCGTATCGTGAACCGCTTATAGCGGGATCGAATAGGTTTAGCTGCTGACACTGCGCGACCGCGAACCTTATTGCGAGGCGATAAAATTCACAGTCGCGCAGCGTCGACAGCTGAGCGTATTCGATCCCGGAATAAGCGTTCATGGTACGGCCCCTGGACGCCTGGCGATTGTGCCGACTGCCGAGCCACCTGCCGGCGAGGTTTTTCGGGGTTTTACCGTGTTTCAAGGACTTTTATTACTGCAGTCGATCATCAGTGTAATCCTGTGTGAAAAGGTTACCTACATTTAGTGAGTCATTTGGCGTATACCAGGGGGGTGTCACTCCGCAGTTTAGGTATGTTCGGCCGGCGCTCCGCTCCGAGGGGACAATGCAAGGCTGAGGTCAGTGGCCGCCCGCACGCTAGCCTCGTCGCACGTAACTAAGCATACGTGTTAGAAAGAGAGCGGTATATCTAGGTGAATATAGCGAGCGGTATCCAGCGCTGTGCGAGTTGAATTGCTACTTTATTGCCTAGTAGATAGAGTCCTTATTTATTTCAATTCCTTTGCGGAGTGAACTTTCTGTACGTAGTACTATTATTTATTCTGTGCGTATACGCAAGTTCGTGCGTGTCAAACTTCGGATTTTGTTTATTTTTTTATTAAATTAGGTACGCGCTAAGGACAAAGCTGAATAGTTGTTCATTAACTTTTTTTTTGATTCCTTGAAAAAAAATAACTTGCTGAATATTATAATATTTGCATTATATCTCTTAGCAGGACACAAAGTACATTGTTCATCATCTTTGATTTATTTTTCCTTCGAGTCAATAATCCCAAATTACGATTCCACTTTTGTGATAGGTACCCTTGAATATAACATGTTAAATTTTAACAAAATAAGGATGTTTTAATCATATTGAAGGTACAAACGCAAACTGTGCTCACATAATAAATAATAGTAACTTCCTGTGGTAAGTAATATTATACAGGGTTATTGGTAACTTGCGTATAACCTCTTAAAGACGTCTTTGGTACATCAAGACAAACTACTTTAGTTCTGGGACTTGTAAAATTATCAACAAACAAAACAAATGTTCTATGCAAAAAGTTCATTGACCCGTGACAAAATGTATGGAGCTACTGTTTTTTTTTTAATTTCCATGTACCAAAGACGTCTTACGCGCAAGTTACCAATCAACACGTGCATTACCCATCAGAAAAGATACGAACCTCTCGTCACCTTAGTAAGGTAGGTACTAAAACAAAATGTATACAAACCATTGAAGCTTCGTACTCGAAATTGACATTAGGGCTGTATTCGACCCAGCGGCTCCGACCGATCATGTAGTTCTTGTTCTCGTAATATCTGTTGTGCATGTAGTCTCTTCCCATGTACTTGCCCTCCTGTACAAAAAAACGAGAGAACGCTTATTGAACATCCTCTAAGTATACCTACAAACTTCGAAACTGGGCCAAAATGGTACGTACGGATATGTGCCAATAGCGTACCTAAAAATAAACCATAATTACCTTAAGGAAAAGATAACATAGTAGGTAACAAGCGTTAGATGAAAATCTAAACCAATATTATAAAGAGGAAAGATTTGAATTTTTGTATGTTTGTAACGAATAAACTCAAAAACTTCTGCACCGATTTCAAAAATTCTTTCACCATTAGAATGCTACATTATCCCTGAGTAACATAGGCCAATTCGCCAAAGAACCAAAGTCACCGACAGCTCGCAGGGTTTGCAAGTTGAAGTGGCAATGGACAGGCCACATCGCTCCCCCCCGGGGGTACCCGCCTTGTCGGGGCGGGGGGGCTTAGTAGCCGTGGGCAGTGTCCCCACGGTGAAGCTAAGAGGTACCTGAGGTGGGGCCGTGGAAGCGGCCGCAGTGGGGGGCTAGGCCACTGCACGGGTCTGAGGGATGGAGACAGGCCAGAGGGGCCAGAGCTCTCCATTCCCAAGGGCGTGGCCCGGGGCTGGGCCCGTGGGTCCGGACCTAGTCCGGACATGAGGGCTCTCCGCGTGTCCCTCTGATCAGCAGAGGGCACAGTGAAGAGCGAGGAGGGACGGCCGGTGGTGGCCTCATCAAGGGCTTTCCTTGAGGGGGTCGTGTGTCGTGGTGGGCCTGCGGGTGAGGAGGGGCCAGAGCTCCCCATTCCCAGCGGCCGAAGTGGCAGGCGGCGGGGCCACTCACCTGACCCGCCGCATGGAGGCCAGGGCGTTCGGACGTGGGGCCGTCCGGCGCCCATCACGCTGGCATGGCCTTCGAGGTGCAGGATGCACGATGTGTCTGGTGTTCCGATACATCGTGCATCGGCTCGCCGTGGTGGGCCCGAAAGGGCAGCGCCGTCGAGGTCGCGGATGAATGCGAGAGCGTACCCGTGACCTCGACAATAGGTGTAGTGTGGGAACACCGTTGGGTTTTTAGCCGGTAGGGGTGCCATCGAGTCTCACTCTGGCATCGAGTCCGACATAACCCTCCAGCGCCCTGGCGTATGGGTAAGGGTATGAGTAATATGAATATGAAGGCCTCCCACTAGGTGGACCGACGACATTGAAAAGTCGCGGGCATCCGGTAAATGCAAATGGCAGGTTGTCGTACAGTGTGGCGGGCTAAGGGGGAGGCGATCTTTCAGCAGTGGACGTCTCCGGGCTGATGATGATGATGCTATGAGATTCATGTCAGGCAGCACCACTAAGAGGTTGTTAAAAATACGAAAACAAAATATTTTGTGTGAGAATGTATAGTTAACCTACATAGTGTTATTTCGTTCCGGATCTTACGTAGAATATAATTATACTGACAGCGCCATCTGACAAAAGCAATTTTTTTTAAATTAACTTTTAGGCTTGCGTTTGACTGCCATCTCGTGTGATGGCTTCCATACATGGTAGCACTAATCCAAGTAGGAAGCGCGGTTCATATTTTATGAATCACATGAGCCCTCTATCTACCGCTTACGTGGTGGTTCTACGTTCCGCTAGGTGGCGTTCTATTGGAAATTGCTGTCACACCAGTCACACAGATAGGTATGTAGCTAAGTTCGTAGACTTTAGTTCAAAAAACTGTCCTGTGCGTGGAGCCGTGGAATATAACTTTTTCCATACAGTCCACCTACATGTTTAAATAAACTATTTCATTTTCTATAGGTAAGTTTTCTACGGCACGGCTGAGGTTCTCAGAATAAAATCCACAAACCGAAAAGAAAATAGTAGCATAAACGCCGTCACATACGATGAAGATACCTACTATAATATTTAATGTTATCTTAGAACATATTTCAATATCGCTACTGTTACATTTAATTGACAGCACAAATCACCAAGATAATAGTTACATAATATATGATATGTCAAAAATGTATGGTGAGCGATATTTTATATTATAGCATCTTCGTCGTATGTGACGACTTTTAGAGTGGTCGCACATTGATTCGGCATGGGGCACCTGACAGGCGCCGGACCGACCGAAACACACTGCGCAGAATTAACTGGTGCGAGCGAGACGGGCGAGACGGGCGTCTCAAGAAATTTCTTACGGTGTGCGGCACGTATTACAAAATTTCTTGCGATGTGCAACAAAATGTATGCACTGAGTGCCTATACCGGCGCGACCGTCCAGTTTTTCTATCAGGTTTTTCTTATGACGTGCGCATGGCTTAGGCTGAGCCACGGATCTGAGGCCTTCTTTAGGCTCAGGCTTACTTTTAGAGTGTCCATCCTCCACAGTTTGCGCAGCGCGGAAACTATTCCGCCGTGTTGTTTTATAATCTTGAACAAACGTGCCCATTTATCCAGAGCTAACAGCGACATTTCGTTATGTTCAATTGTTCACCAATGCTCACTATACAATTTTCGCTATTGGTATATTTATTTTTGCTTTGATTAAATGTGACAAACAATCGAGCCCAAAGAGAATGTAAAATACTACGAGCCTGTCAAAGAGACTTCAATAAACTATTGTATCCATAGAGTGAAACATATAACATCATTGATTGTATCCATTTCTCTGATTGTATCATATTTGATGTTTGATAATTATGAGAGCTGTGAGAGCTAGATCCTTCCAAATATTTGATACTGCGTTAGAATGGGCCAAAGATAATTAATTAAGGAATGAACAACGGCAGCGAAATATTAGAGAAAGAGGTAAATCCTCCAAGTACCACGGAGCCTGGAATTATTTGACATCAGCCTGCAATCCTGGCATAGAAAAATTGTTATTCCAGGTTATTACACAAGGTTCTGGGTATGTAAAACTGCATCCAGAACCACCGGAGGACGGGCAGCCGCGTCCTCTTGGTTCTATCTATCTATCTATCTTTGGGTATGGCCTCTGCGGTATGGCCGCAAGTCCTCTTGGTTAACGGTGGTTACCCAAGCGATCCCCAAGTCGCCAAGACGTCAAGCGTGAGGATTATGGCAACCCTTCCATATTAAGGAGGAGGCCTTTGTCCAGCAGTGGACGTCTTATGGCTGGCGATGACACAAAACATCTATGATGGTCATTGATAATGAAGTATTATTATCTTGGAGGCTGCTTAGAGGGGTCGGCGCTTTATCGTAAGTCCATGACACTACCCAAATAACGCCTAAACTCCATAAAATCCTTGTATTTTGATTGGTGCAACCAATAAAGCGTTAATAAAAAATCTACTTTTTTTTTCTTAGTTAGTGGCATCGCACGTTAGCGAAAAAACGCAAGTTTATGAAAAGAATAGAATGCAACACATTGATTTTTCCGTGTTCCCGCCAAAAAAAACAGCTATCTACTTAGACCTAACTGAACTTTTGAATACGTAGGAAATTTAAACACAGTTAACAAGTACAACAGTAACTTTATTAAGTAGTTTTCAAAATACGTACAATTTATTGTAAATTCAGGGTTCTTATTAACTAATTTCGTAAAACGGTTTTGTCGACTTTGCGATACCAAACGTAAATCCAGAGCGAACATAATTACTACGTTTTAGTTAAACCGTCGCGCGTCGCCTGGTCAATACGGAAAATGTACATTTCGTAAATGCCTAACGCACGTCACAATACCCATTGGTTGCCCGTGGTCCTACTGCTTAGTCCTACTGGTAGTAGCAGGAGTAATTTAGATTTTCGGTGATGTAACAAAATTCATAACCTTACAAACTTTTATTTAATTGCATCGAAGATACTTGATACTATTAGTGGGACCTTGGAAAGAACAAATTTTTCATAGAATAGAACTGGTAGAGTCACGAAGTAAATAAAATTCATTGGTCTTACCGCCACGAGTAAGGCTAAGGAAGCACGGGCAATCAATGACAACATTATATAATACATACATAACAATAATGGAATCGGTAACATCGTATAATCGGCAAAAATAATTGAGGCCCTACTGCAATCTCAAAAACATTAATTAACACACAGTACATGGAAGTTTCTTGGTCCGTTTTGCAGTTGAGTAAACGAGACCAAGTGTAGTGTACGGTTTGTTTTTGATATTGTGGTTTGCTTCTTAAAATGGCACATAAGGCTTAATACTAGGAATGATATTTTCATATATTATTTATTTAATCGTAAGTACGTTCTATCATCACGCGCTATCGTGCCATCCCGCTCACACCACCCTGTTCGTGCCATAAATATCTAATGCTAGACGAGATGCTCACTATTTATTACGATTCATATCGCGATATATCTATACTCGGATTCATAATCAAACGGACTAAACTGACAGATTGAAATGGCACATTTCAAAATAATGCTGCCCGCTTTAAAACCGTAGTGATGGATATACTTAAGTACTTATCGTTCAAAAGAATTACTTAATAATTATTAAGTGCCGTTAAACATTTAATGTGCTGCTAGTGGAAGTGCAGGTAGAAAAGGGAAAACATATATTGTGTTAAATAGTTATTCTGTACATTGCTACACGGAAATGTAACTTCACTTTCATGATTTAACCTTGAAAAGATTGAAATCGTACATAAGTTAGAAACTAAACCTTTTACAAAGACTAATATAAATATATATCGAAGTGATTCACTGGTGTGAAATTATTAAGTTTGTTAACCTAACTTTATAAGTTAATAAAAAGATTAAGTTTGTTAACATTTTTATGATATTAAACTTAATATTTTATTCCAGCACTATTAAAACTAATTATGAATCCGAGTATATACACAAGGACTTGACTTATACATAATAAATCATAATGTGCAAACGTTTTTGCTAAGTTATCCATGCATGATCCCGTTTTAATCCCTCTCCCATTCCACTCTCACATTTTATGCTTATGCGGCGCGCGGCGCCACTCGCGGCCTTTCAAGTTTTCCAATAACACTATGATGGCGCTTTACTTTTTATTCTTACGTGCGTCCGTTTTTATTCTGCAAACATAGGCGAAGTGAAGAGCCACGATAACCTTTTAATGCAGAGACAAATAAATGTGTAGCGTACCGTACCAACAAGTTTAAACCTATTTTGCCCATACTATTTTACCTGCACCGTTCGGTGCCGAAATCTTTAAGTCTGCACCTGTTTCATTCAGCATTTTCTCGCTCACACATTCAACGGTGTCGACTAGTCACTAAACTTATCTGACAGGCACAGGAATAAAAATTATCTATGTTCACTTCATTTCAAAACGTGAGAAAAAGATACCAACAGTTTTAGTCCCGATAAATTAAGTTTAGTGAGTGGTACAACAGAATTGACACCATTGTACCAAGATATAATACTTCCAGTAAGCTACTATTGCTAAGATTAAACTTATGTAAATACAGCCCTCCAAATAAGTCGTCCATATTCAGGAAAAGAGTTAATAGGAACGAATGCATAAACATTTTACTTACGACGATTTACTAAGAAATCTCAATTTTTTCCGTTGTTAAACTATTCCGGCTGTAAGGCAGAATCGTCTCAAGCGATCTAATTAAAGAGAGAGAGAGAAAGAGAATGAATTCATATCGAACATTGTTCTTATTGTCCACAGTCGTCGGACCCGCACGTAAGCAGTATTATAATTTTTGTTTCCGTCTCGATGTCTAATACAGGCACAATTAACAAAAAACTTACTCACTAACTTTACAATATAACAATTAACTAGATTTATAGAGATTACTTATTTCATAAAGATCCGATTACAAATTTCATTTTAAGTACATCCTTATTTGTCGCTACAGGCGCCATGATCTAACGCCTGCTCTGATTCGCTATCTGTGTGTGGCACTGTTTCACCCGTAGACAGAGAAAACAATGGACGCAATCACATTTCCATCTCTTTTACTCCGCAGTGAAACAGCGATATGGAAAAATAGCATGCGTGAAAGAGAAAAGTATATGCGTTTTCTCTCTTTGCCGTTGTAACTGGTTGACTCCAAGCTTCTTTAGAAAGTGTGGTGTCAAACATTACCCATGACTGAGAGATTTTTGTGTTTATATCATTTATATTTAAATCTAATTGTTATTCCCGCGTGTTGAAGAGTTTTGGACATCTTTACAATGGTGCAGTGTTGTATTTTGGGTTGTCAGTACAAGGTTTATGTCGAAAATATCGCTATCTCATGACCGGTTACAAAGTACTTGGGTCCATTGGTTTCTCCGTCTACGGTTTCACCACATATTTAGCATTTAGTGTGGGCGTTTTGGTCATGTGCAACTCTGGCTTAGCTATTGTTTGATGTACTACTCACACAATCTGTAACAAAAAGGTTGAACAATACTGAAGGGTATGTATGGACTCATCATTATGAACAACTTTTACTATGGGACCAACCGTGAAATCGCGAAAAAAAAACAGCTTTTCCGTACATACATACCTTTCAGTGTTGTTGAACCTTTTTGTTACAGATTGTATAAATAAAACAGGCATGTATTGGAAACTGTATTACTTGCACAACTATGCATTTACGGTAATTTATTTAACCCTGAATGCCAACATAGCAACATAAATTTACGCTGATTGTGCCTTGTCCTACTGCGAGAATAAAATAAAATTAAAATATTTATGATACCTTAGAGATAGCTAGACAAGAATTTCATGGAAGTAAAAGAGATAACACATAGTTTCTATTTTCCACCTCTGTAAAATTTATGCAAATCAGATCAGACGCGACATCATGTCGTGTAGTGGCCTTTATAAAAAACATAACAAAACCTATGGTAGGTAATACGATCATATTTTTATTGATGTCTCAACCGAATTGCAGAATTCGCCGTATTAAATAACGCCTAGCCGTTTTACAAAGCGGAGCTTTTTTATAATAAGGCGACCAACGTTTAGCCGAATCACAATGCAACCTGATCGAGCACACTAACAAAATAATACAATACTTAGTACTTAAAGTATTTTTTTCTGGAGTGCTTAATTATGTATTAGACTAATAAATATTTAAAATGTTACACTATATAAAAGCGCCGCGTACCGACGGAAATTTAAACTGAAGACCATCAAAGCGACCATGAGATGACCCGCTCAATTAAATTACGGCTAGCCGTGTTGGAGATCGCGAATAGGGTTGCCACCTTTTTTAAGCAAATACAGTATATTTAATATTCTAGGCTAAAAAAAAGTACAACATCTGCAAATAAAGTACTATTTATTTACCAGACTATTTCTCTTCTATACATATTTTTTGTTGCTTCTAGCAACCTCCAACAAATATTTGTTACTCTTAAATATATTAACGGCATCTTTACAATCAATCCCTAAATTTAAAAAGCAGTCCGGTCTGTTCCGTTACACGTAAAAAATAGAAGTCCATTAAAAAAATCTTTACAGGTAAAAATCAAGTATTTTCACATACTTTACTGCCCTCGTAAAGTATAAAGTATGTTTAGCCAAAATAGAGTACAATACTTTATTATAAAGTACGGGTGGCAACCCTAATCGCGAACCACGCCTACAACACGGCCGACATTCGTTCCACCGAAAAACATACAATCCGGCTAAAATATATTCAAAACGGCCCCATTTTGTAAAACGGCTAGACTTTATGTGAGTCGACAAATTCTACAATTCGGCTGCTACAGTTAGGTACATAACTAGTAATTAAAAATAACAACATAAAAATCATTATTGGATAACAGCCGGTAGATATAACTATACACTAGGTGTTTCTTGTTTCACTATAAATAATGTAATGAAATGAGGCAAAATGATCTACATAATTATATAATAGTTGTAATAAACTATTTTTTCTACAAAATATCTACATTACGAATTACGATGTTCAATAGGTAACTATAAAAATAGTTTTAGACACATAGTACTATTATTTTCCATAATTGTGCTACAGCGACAAAATTTTACTTACAGCTAATATACAAATTACAAGGTTACACGAACGAATGTGATAAAAACTGTAAACAATAACTTTATAAATATAAATAAATCTATTACGCAGCTATTTGATAAAACCCTGACTTTGACTGGCGGACAACGCGCTGCCTAACACGGTTAGATTAGCCTGTGAGATTTTAAAAAATAATTTCTTGGCTGAGAGGCTAGCCAGAGTAAATAGGTTCACTTGATACACGGGAGATAAGCACCCTTATCAAAGTGAGCTCGGTTATTTCTTCGCGGCGTTACTTTCTTAGGTTGACCTCTGCAGTCTGCACGGCAAAAAGTCACAAAGTTCGCCTCAGTAAAGGCTTGTAACGTTACATGGGCGTCGCCAGGTGGATGCAGGGGGTAGCTGCCTCCCCTTAGAGATTCAAAAAAATGCAAGTCAACCGTAGTCCTACGACTTGACTTACTTAACCGATAATTCCCGCACTTCGAAACTCGAGTGTTCGAAACTCGAAATTACTGCCAGTAAGATAGAGGGTCAAGTAGGTGCTGCTCTAACCTGGTGGGAGAATGGCAGAGAAGTTAAGTATTCGACCTTCAAGCTACACTCCGAATGCACGGTCTTCCAATCGGAACTTTATGCTATTTACCGGGCGACTCAAATGGTGAAAACGAGCCAGGACCCAGAAGTTAATGTCCTAAGTGACTCACGATCTTCACTCGATCTGCTAAGAAATCCCAAAACGAGCCACCCCCTGGTAAAAAGTATTAAGGAAAACATTGGAACGATAACCGCAGAAGGGAGATCTCTTCGTCTTTTCTGGTTGAGAGCGCATGTAGGCACCGCTGGTAATGAGAGAGCTGATGAACTCGCAAAATCGGCGGCACTCACCGGCTCCCCCAGTGACTACGAAGGGATCCCCCTGTCCTACGTCAAAAGGAAAATCCGAGAGGAATCAGTCCGGAAGTGGCAGGACCGGTATGAAACATCGGATAAAGGAAGAGTCACACAGACGTTCCTCCCTGATATCGCAAACGCATATCGGGTGACGCGAGCCACGAAATTGACTCCTTTCCAGGCTTTCCACAAGCCTTGACGGGACACGGAGGAATAGCAGAATACCTGTACAGGTTCAAGCTCAAGAGCAGTCCTGGCTGCGGGTGCGACCCTGATGTGCCCGAGACGGTCTGGCACGTGCTCATCGATTGCCCTAGATTCATGGCCGCACGACAGGACCTCGAAACACAGATAGATAGAAAGTTAGTGGTCTCGGATCTTCCCAACATCTTAGCAGATCCAGATAGCAGGCCACACTTCTTGTCTTTCGTAGAGAGGTCTTTCCGCATAGCGGCCAAGAGAAATTCCACCCTCCATGCACTACCCTCCCCTCTAGTAACACACACACAGTCCACTGAAGCCCCACAGAGAATGATCCCCAGCCGAGAAACTTCCTCAAAAAGCGTATCCATTAACCAGCTTTTGGAAAACGCAGAAAAAGGAGTGCCAGGAATTCGAATTCGCGGTGTGGCTCTCTTCATGGACAGCAACAGAGAAAGATTCGGAATAAGCTTTTGCCTTGCTCGGATCCAGAAACGCGTACGCTTGTCGCCGGGACTGGCATGTCTGCTTAACGGAAGCACCGCCAAAGTGACCATGAAGCGGAAATCGTACGACGCTATGCCAGTGTGTGAGGTAGACGGGCACCGATTCCGACTAGTGCGATCGAAAAACAAAACGATCGCACTATTTGAGTGGGATGCACAGACAACTTTTGCGCAAGCCAGCTCGTTGCTCGAGTATCTGAGCAGGAAAACAGACAGCACGCCCCGAGTGATAAGCGTGGATGCGATGATGGTTGAATACTCGAAAGCGGAAGTCGGAGACCGGCTGGGTTGCACCAATGCCTCTGAACACCATGAGGTTGTCGTGTATGAAGACAGAGGAGAAAATTTAAGTTTCCTAAAAGCTCCAACACACGACCCCACAAGTGCAACAGATAGCTGGGGACACCCCATTCCGAGTGCAAACATTCAATCTGGTTCAGAAAGAGCACAACAAAAAGCAGCCGCCGAAAAAGCCGCAGGCCATCCAAGTGGCAGCCGGGAAGGGGCAGGCCACATAGCGGCTTTTGCAACGGCGTTTAGTGCTGCGGCGCAGAGCTTGTTCCGAATCACGCACAAGTCACCACCTCCTCCAACAGCAGTGTCCCCGAGAGCAGCTTCACAAGCTCAGGCAGTCCGGACGAGAGCCGACATGGGACAGGTCGACCCGCCCCGCTACATCTCGGCCAAGGAGCCACAGGGCAACGCGAGAAACGCCTTTCTTGAATTTCTAGCCACATTGAGAGCGACAAGACAAGTCAATCTTAGGAACTGCCAAAACATCCTGCAGTCCTTCAGGCTAGGAAGCGAAAGTCTTCTAAAAGAGGGACTCGAGGAGGCCGAAGCAGCCATATATAATAACGTCACTTCCCAGGTCATCAGAGGAACCATGAAAGGACAATATATGGCAGCTTACAGCGCAGAAAGTGGTTTTGTGGCTCTGAACGAGACTGAGACGGGGCGAACAGGCAGACCGAAATACGCGATATCATCGAATGACCCAATTGTAGTCACCGCCAAGTGCACCAAGATAATGCTGGACGACAAGATCCTCGAGATGGCTAAGCCTATCGAAGGGAACTCAGATGTCGAGGCAAAATGGGAGAACTGGGTGGTACCAAAGATACAATGGGTCAACGGAGTTCCAGGATGTGGCAAGACAACATGGGTGATCAGACACTTCGATGTGGACCGGGACGCTATTATCACCACAACAACAGAGGCAGCAAAAGATCTGAGGGAAAAGCTATCGCACCGCATCGGAAACTTGGTGAAAACCAGGGTGCGGACCATGGCTTCTTCTCTTGTAAATGGTTTCGGAAGGAGAGATTCAGTCGCCTTCTGGTAGACGAAGCTCTCATGAACCATTTTGGAGCCATAGTAATGGCCGTACGGTTGTCTGGTACCAGCGAACTTGTCCTCATCGGAGACGTCAATCAGCTACCTTACATCGACAGAGAAAATCTCTTCGAAATGAGGTACCATCGCCCAAATTTGGTCACAAACATCAGCCAAGAGTTGCTTTGCACACATAGGAACCCAATGGACGTCGCGTATGCGCTGAGGGAAATATATTCCGGTATATATTCCTCGGCTACCCGTATTAGGTCTCTTGAGCAGAAAGGGTACAAAGTTGCGATATCACGGCACACCGGGACCTTCATTTATTACGCCGACGACATCGAAGACGATGCCATCAGTCGATTCGTGCGGCGAGCGTCGGCTGCATCACCGAAGACCATCAAGGAGTACAACCTCCAAATGGCCATAAAAGATCGGAACGTGGCGGTGATGGAGGCTCTGGGCCGGGAGGAGGCGACGAATCAGACGATATTAAAGTGACCACTGATAGAATCAAGCAAAGACTGGATGTACTGGTGATTGCTTTAATTGACAAGAGGAAAAAAAATACTAGAGTAATACAGTATAGTATAATTAATAAAGTAAGTAATCGTACTGTTGTAGGCATTGCGTGTATACCCGGAGCACTCACGCTCACTAAAAAGCTTCTTCTTGCGGCGGCGTCGTGTGTCGGGTCGCCCTCTTTCCTCCAATATAGTTGAGGAGAGCGATGGCTGGCACATGCGTCAACTCGTGAACGGGTGCTGCTTGCGGGAGCTGGACTGCTCGGAGTATACACGCAATTCTAGCAATAATTAGTAATACTTAGTTAGGTTCCTTTGGTATATTCTTTTTGTAAAGCCTTCAGCTTTTAAGTTATTAAGTGTAAAATTTAGTTAATAAAAAAATGTAAAAGTTTACAAAAGGCACGGACCCACAGTCCGTGGAGCTAATTTAAAAAAAAAAAAAAAAAAAAACTCGAAATTCACTAATTCCAATCCAAGTTTAATATTTCGCACTGCATTAGTCTATTCTTTCTTTCGTCAATGCAGACTATTCCCATCCTCTATATATCATCCCCCCGACGCTCGTTACTTTCCCTTACAGCACAGGCTTATACGTTCACCTACACAACGTACGTACCATAAATTCCTTTTCATCACACTTGCTCGTAAAGTAGATCTTATTACATCGCTTTTAGGCTCATAATCCAAGTTATTACACACGCGTGCTTTTTACTTTACATTACGGCACTTGTACTATAATAGGTATAACCCGGTAAAGTCAAGTTTGTACGTGACTGCAATTAGACGTACGTATACGAAGCACTCTTAATATAGCCGGGTAATACTTACAGTTTTTTTGTAATACCAACAAAGAGTTCTTATGCCGCTGAAGTAAATGTTAACCTGCGCGCGCATTACTGATTTGGGCGCCATTTTCCGCAAATGTTTGTTGACGTTTTCGCTGTGTGGTTGATTATTATCAAAAAAATATTGTTTTTTCCTCGCAAGTGTGACGAAAACAGTCGTATGGAACTCTTGTGCTATTAGTCATTACGCTCTCGGCTTCCTTATCGCGCTCGCCTGCGGCTCGCGCGCATAATACCGCCTCTAGTGTAATGACCAACATAGCACACTCGTATCATAATGTACTATTGTGAAGTTGCATGCGTCACACCTTTGATAAATAATAATGTCTAGATAGAGTCTCGTACTGTTTATGAACGAAAAATGACAGGCCAACATTATTATACTAGTGTGCGTGACAGCCATGTCTTACACTCGCGTTGCACCATTGTCGTTGTTATCTAAGATGTTTTTACCTGTAGATGAGTTGTCCCCCCCGCCATATTTACTAGACGAAATCAAGGCAATTGCCGTGATCGCTACCAGTCTTTCACTTCCGAATGTCCGGTAATACGCTGCCGCTAATCGTATGTTTTCTAGCAAAAAGATGGTGATATAATGCCTTTCTGTGTATTTAGACACTGCACAATCTACACAGGCACTGTGAGAGACAAAAAAATGTTAATTTCACGCGTAAGTACTGTATTTTTATTGCAATGGGAAAAAAATAAATTTACTTTATCTTAGGCGACTGTTTCTCACTTTGAAATGGATGACCAAGATAGATAGATCGTCTTGTGTGAGAGAGTGAAAGAGAGACACACCGGCGCGACGAGGGCGCTCGCTCTGGCCAATCACATTGTGTAGCTAATTACGACGTAATAGAAACTAGATATTTGTATCTTTCTAACAACAGGTGTGGCGTATAAAGTCGGTCATATTCATTTCTTTTCTTCACAAACTGCATAGAAACATGAATAAGTATATTTATATAGGCAACTTCTAGTGAGTTTTTAAAGCAGTTTTGTTCGACTATAACTACTCTATTTATTTCAACTCACTGGTTGTTATAGTGTGCGTGCATAAGAGACTAACAGTTAACCGCTATTTTTGTCGACGCGTTTAGGTTTCATCAGTCTATCTAGACATAGAATGTATCAAAGCTTCACGCCTATATTGGCTGGCGCTGCGTTATCCGACAGTCAGTGTTAAGAAAGTTACTGTGAGGCGAAGCCGGAGACTTGTCAGGCGAAAAGGTGCGGGCATTAGGTAACTTTAACCGTCCTCGTTCCCACTCTTCTTACCTAAAGGTAGGCGTGCACTTGCCAGCATCACACGCATTAAGGGCGTCACAGACGACGAAGATTATTATTTTCATATTAAGATAAATTATCGCTCGCCATACAATTTAGAAATATTGTATTATTACCTTCGTAGTATGTGCTTCTGCAATTATGTATGAGTAGCGATATTGAAATATGTTCTTAGATAACATTAAATATTATTACATATTCGTCGTGTGTGACGGCTTTGAGACGAATCGGATCGCAATAAATACGTACGTACTAATCTTTGATAGCAAAGAAAATAAATAAAACCTAAAAGATTTTTTTTCAAAACACTAAAATACTCAAATCAAAGTGATAATACTCTCGACGAGTATATTAACGACAAAAGAGTAACAGAATATATCGTCCTGCTCTGCATGAATGCATATATGCCATACCCTTAAAGGGACATTAAAAAAGTACCATATAATAGTAGATTGTGTACCAAGGGAGGAAAGAACTATTTTGAAGGCGAGAGTGTTTTGTTGTGTTGTTAAAAATAGTGTTGATTCCGAGGTGCACTCTACTTTTTATCAACCTCTATGAGAAATTAAATAAATGCAGCTTATGAATAAGAATAGTACCTACATTTATTTCATTCTCACTACTCATTCTAACTTCTCACTTTTTACTGAGGAAGATACTCTGAGATAAAATAAAAAAAGTTAAATTCGAATTTGAGTAAACAATTAGAATCGAAGGCGGAATGCATTTCCCGCGTTTAAGTTTTTTTCACAAACTATTTTGAAAATCGTATTGAGTATTGACTGGTTATAATTTAGAATAAACTAGTTCCCATATTTTTTAGTAATGAATATCATGTAAAAAAAGTTTGTAATTTTTGTTACTTTTTTATATTTGGTATATTTTAATCGGAAATAAAGTATTGTCTATTGAATTTTGGCACGATCCGATATGGTGATGTGGACGTCTACCTATTAGTCCTCATTAAATATTTCAAATAGTAAACATTACCGTTTAAACGTGTGTATATTGAATAAGCCTCTGAATATAATACTTTCGATTTGGCACAGATACAAGATTTAAGAGTTTTCTAATTTATACTTACTTGTGTAAATAAAGCTTTTTTGAGGGGTAATACAAACCTAGGTATATAATATAATCAATATACAGGTGTCTAGCAGGTACAGCAATATTTAATTGTGTTGATCCTACCTATCAAAGTGAAAAGTTTTAAGATCACACGTTTGCTATATCAGAGAAAAGAAAATCCGATTCCGAATCCGGGTCCGATTTGTGCCAGAATTAAATGATCCACTTAATATTTTTGTTTGCCTTTACTGTCGTATTATTGTTATCAGTGTTTATTTATTATTTGCCATAAATAAATGATTGTCTATTGTATATTGTAACATTAAATTCCTGTTGAAAGTGTCAAGAAAACTGCAGACACAGGATCGGCCGACCAGGGTTTTGATAGGGTTGTCAAAGCCATAGTAATACATTACATTGTTGGTCGCCTAGGCCGACCAACTTTTTTAAACAGTAGTCTAGTACGAGACCGTGATTTTTCTTATGGTTATTTTTGCGCTGTTAAATTGTAAAAACGTTTAAAGTCGTATAATAGCTCGATATAAACAAGTAAGTATAAATAGTTGGCATCTAGAATGGAAGAAATTGGTGATATCTTATGTTTATACTTTTAAGAACAACATTATATTCCCGCCGCGCTAAGAAGCACTCTCACAGCCCACAACGTACAATCATTGTGAAAGGCTAAATAAAAACATGTTCTTGAGTTCTTTACAAGAAAAAAAACATGTCGTCACGTTTCAGTAACTAATCCTCATTAACATTTCGATTTTTATGTCACTTTTGGTCAAAAGATCTGCAAAAATAAGCAGTTTTTTTTCCAATTCATTTTCTAACAATGCTATTCCACATGTCAAACGCTTTTCAGAGCGTTTCGAGTGTAACCATTTTTAAAGAGCTATTGCATAGTATAGCTTATAGGATTTATAAATATTTACATGTGTATACAAATATTAATCAATTTTGCTATGAATAATTACATTCAATGAAATAGGCAAGTAATCTAATATTGTTTACAAACATTGTACCAAGTGCAATAAATAACTAAAGTGGCTACTTCGATAATTTCGATAACTGAATGTAAAGAGAGCTATATATACTCCATAACCTGAAATTTCGAGTGTCAAACACTTTAATAGTCATAAGTACTTAATTTTAAGTATATTTTGTGGTCTGAGAGACCAATAATTAAACGCAACGACTTTGTGCTCCGTAGAACTGATAAAGACCGAAATATTCAGACAACACATTAGCATTATTGCATTCACCAATGACACGCCAGAGCCGATATCGTGAGCTTAAGCGGACCAATCAGCTTTCAGTATCCGGACCCCGCGTATCTCAGCCTATAGCATAGCGTGGATATTCCTCACCCGGGGACACATCAACCATGATTATAGAAGATTATTAATACAGTTAGCACTGCACCATAACCATAAACACATACAATTTTGTGCGAGTGTGAGCGATTTTTTTTAAGTTGTTTTGTTATTAACAGAGTAAGCACAAAACGTAAGCAGCAGACATGCGACTCAAATGAAAAGTTTCGGCAAATATTTTAAAGGATTTTTGTTTATCGGACACGCACTAAATGAAGGTTGCCTCCATCTGCAGCTACGGCTATGTTTCACTGCAGCCGGCGCTCGAGTTTCAATACAACACGTTACGTCCGACTTCAGCTATTAACCTGGATAAATTGCATCACAAATGAATATGACTCAGTCTAGCCTATACTCAGTCTACGGGGACAAAGTCGTTGATAAAAACGAGACTATCATTCTACCTCTATTAAGTTTGGTACAACCACGATTGCCGTTTAGCATTTCTTCGCTAGTTCTTTATTTTTGATTATTTCTTAAATAGATTTAAGTATAGTTTAAGTTTGCGTTGTCCCGTAAGTGCCTGTCGGTGGTCGGTAGTCCGGCGGTAACGCCATTATTTGTTTCTTAGTGAACGCGTACTTTTTGATCCCGATGTTTTTGAGAGTGTTCAAGCGGCGACACCCTTCGCTAGAATTAATAAACACTCGATTAGAAATAGCAAACGAAATAGCAATAATACTATTTTAAATGTTTTTTAAAACTATTGCAATTACTAATTCATTCGTTAATTTATTTAAGTGCACGGCTCTTGACAGTGGAGCTACTTCCATCTTTCTCTATCTCCGGTCAGTTCCTTGACCTCCTTGTCTGACATGACTTTGGCCCTCTCCTTGACTTGATCAAGCTTGACAAAGCTTCTCCTCGGTTTTCCGGTTTCTCGCTGTGCTTCTATCTTCAAGTAACAATAATTTATCATAGTTTTCAAAAATAAATACACACCTAACTGCCACATAGTGTACGTCTCGTTGGAACAAAACAAAAAGGACAAATTCGAGGACTCTAGTACCAGCCACTGAGAAGTTCCACTATCTACCTGCAATTGAGAAGTTCCACTATCTACCTGCATAGTCCATTATCAGACCCTCGCTACCCAGGTGAGGGTACGTTTCCACTGAGGCAGAGATGAGCGGAACAAAGCAGAGACGTGCAGTAATCGACCAATCACAAAAAAGTAATTTTAATAGGGTAGATGACTGATGTTTATATCGTTGAAACCAATAGCTTTGATGAAGAATTTAAGTAAATATAGTATGTTTATTGATAAAATATTTTAAATCAGTTAATAATGTTCTGATATATAAGCGTTTAAAGTTTTTGGTAGAGACAGCTCTGTCCCTTTCTCACAAAACAAAAAATTACGTCACGCCTTACTTGTCTTGGAATATAATTTTTGTGGCGTACAGAGAAGTGACGTCACGATTTGATGTTTCGCCTCTCTGTCTAGCATGATATTAAAATGCTTATAAGTTGCATATTTTTGATCAGATTTTCATTTTCTTTTCATCAATCAGCTATATTTATGGGCCACATTTTATAGGACAATAAAAAAAAGCAGTCATCTAGCCTATTATAATCAGCCTGTTAATAGTTTACTTCTGGACATACGCCTACCCACCAAGGGCGATTGGTCCACATCCACCCCGCTGGCCCAGTTGCGGTTTCGTGTGTTCACATACGCCATTGAATTACTTCTCCGGACGTATGCAGGTGTTTAGACCAAAAAACAAGTGGTATATGAATCTATACATAAACTCCAGAGAGGTCATTGGTACGGGCCTAGATTTGAACCAGCAAGCTCACGATTTCAAGGCTTCCTTCCAGTTTCCCTGAGTACCCGAGCGGGATTTCGCCACAAGGATGCTTCACAGAAGGTAACTCAGTCCGGTAATAACTATGGATCCAGTAGGACTGCACGTGAAACTGCGGGTCTAGTGTTCTATGACTAACCTTCTCATAATATTCAACGCTTTCTTCTGTTCATGTTCGGCCAAATGATACTCGGAAGCGAGTATGGAGCACTGTTCCAGAGTAACCGCCATTCCCGTCCTGTCTTTCGCACTTTTACAAGAAGTGAACCTAATACCTGAAACCGTTATATGATCGCTTAGCAAAGAATCTACTCGTTAACAAAGTGTCACTTTATTTCGAAAATTTTGGTGATAATATGAAAAAAAAACCAACAGTGTGAGTGTGTGTGTGTATATGTTTATGTGGTGTATGTTAGTGTATGTTCCGGAGTGCATTTTTTTTAAATACCGTTCATGAGCCGAGTCGCTAACGCCGCTAAGTGTAGCACTTCTGTATTCTTTGGTACTTTTTTGTGTACAGCTATTCGTAGATTTTCCATCACTTCTTCTAACGGCTTAGTTCTTGAAGAAGCTGAAAACATACCAAGATACATATTGAAATACTTACCCTACTTATTTGCGAATTTCTTCCGTACGCGGACGGAGTCGCGGGGCGATCTCTGATGAGATAAATATAATCTATAAAGTAATTTTACGTGCCTGCGCACGCAGTAGCCACTTTAGCCCCGCTACGCGGAGCGAAAGGAACCATTTCCCCGCAGCCGCACGTAAAATCGTATACACATCAAGGAAACAACTAAAGAAGCCTCAGATCTCATGTTTGTCACCAGGAGACAATATACATGAGATCTGACACATTCTTTACTTTTGCTCCCTAGGTGACTAATCTACTATTTTTAACATAGGCTCCTAATAATAAACAGTACCTCGGCCCGGCTCCATGGGGTCTGTAGGGAAGGCTTTGGTGTACTTGTGGTAGTATTTGTTGAGCCGTTCGAGGTTGTCGCTGTTAGAGTGCAGCTGCGGCGTCGTCTCGCCCAGGGCTTCGGCCAGCGTCGCCTTCTCGTTCACGCCGATGTTGAAGAACACCGCCGTGATTGTAAATGACACGTGCTGGGAACGAACATCAAACACGCATAATTTAATTTGTTTGATTTAAAATTTTAAGCTAGTAACTCCAAATTTAACTGAATCTAAATATATCTAAATAACTGAAACGTTGTCTTTAACTGCTGGCCATTTAGAGAAACTCACGCACGGGCAATGGAGAGAGCTATGCTCGGAGTTACTTTGCGCAATAAAATCCGGAACGAGGATATTCGCCAAAGAACCAAAGTCACCGACATAGCTCGCACGGTTTGCAAGTTGAAGTGGCTGTGGGCAGGCCACATCGCTCGAAGATCTGACAACCGATGGGGAAGAAAGGTTCTTGAGTGGCGACCGCGAACCGGAAGACGCAGCGTAAGAAGGCCTCCCACTATTATAGGTGGACCGACAACATTGTAAAAGTCGCGGGCAACCGGTGGATGCAAATGGCAGGTTGTCGTACCGTGTGGCGGTCTAAGGGCGGCCTTCGTTCAGCAGTGGACGTCTCCGGGCTGTTAATGACTCCAAATATAATGTTGATCAAACCCGGCGACCTTTATTTATATTTTATTTATTTATCGTGAAGTAAAATCAGAGCACGGCCCGCGTGCGTGGCCTTGTCATAATCATGTGATATAGGTCACTGGATGTGATGACCACCGATCTCATAATAATCTATGGAACTTACTTCTTTGGAAGGGAACCTTGCGTAGAGGGAATCTGAAATGGGCAGTTGCACCGTCAACGCGCCCCGCGTGCCGGTCACCTGCGGTATCGCGGAGTTGCTGAAATGTACAATTATTATTATTATAAGCTAGCACCAGTTTAAGAAGGCGACCAATGTAAGTAAAAGTAAGTAAAAAGTGTATTTTTAAACACATCGTTTAATGATTAAGAACATATATATTCAGATTTTAAAAAAACTACAGGTAGGGGAAGCCGAGTAACCGAATATAATTTTGGAAAATAATCTGGATTTTTTAAAAGGAAATTTCAAATTAATAGCAAAAAAAAACTGTTTTAATTCAAATGCTCTAAATTATCAGCGACAACACAACATTTTTTTTTACAAATTACACAGTCAGACAAGTGTTTTAGCAGAGTAACCGTTAATTTTTTTATATCATGCCTATATTTTGAATAATTAAATAAAATCACACCTAAATAAAATTGCTCATAGTCATCAATTATATCATGCGATTTTCGACTCTAAACTAATGCAATAAGTGCGGGTGAAATCTAATATTTTTCTGGCATCAGGCGCACTCTTAACACAGAGCATCTTCTGAATAATTGATTAGGTAGCCAATCGACATACAGAATATACATTACAGGTTATATGTTTTGCATTGGTGGAGGTTACAAAGTCGACAGTAAATCGAGGCACACCGCATGAATCCTGTCATGCATATCACAAAACAAACACATTGTGGCAAAAGTACTAACTGGCGATTAGTCTTGACATTGCCAAAGCATTTGACAGGGTCTGGTATAGAGTGCTATAACCCAAACTGTCGATGAGTTTTGGCGGGAACACGGAAAATCCATGTCGTTGCATTCTATTACTTTCTTAAACTTGTTTTTTCGAGAATTAATGATTAAAAATGGTGGTGTTTTATTCATTGAGTGTTGAATTACATGCACGAGTGTGGGCAAGTGATATAATGTGGTGAAACATGTCTTTTCGTGTTGTTTTCAAAACTCCGTAGAAGCTCATAGTAAAGTCGCCACAACTTTAGGCATGACTGGACTCGACTATGACTAATTTCGTGTGACTAACTGTGATTTCATGACATATTTGACTTGATAATACTACATAAACTTGAACATCAATAATATACTTGACTCTGGCAGAATGCACAACGTGCGATGACAATAACAAAGGATAAAAAACCAAAACTGTCATCATCTGTCACGGTTTGCACCGTTGGCGCTGTGCACGACATCCAGCTTCCTCTACGGGCAAACGGTTAAGATTGTTGTCGATGACTCTTATTCCGACGCCACGCCCATCAATGCTGGAGTTTCGCAGGGTTCTATGCTGTCGCCTACACTATTCATCGCGAACATCAATGACATGATGAAAAATGACAACACATTGCTATGCGGGTGACAGTTTGGGGACTCAAAAGAACCCTGACCATCTCTTTCTTCGGAGGAAAGAAAAAAAATTACCTGTGTCCAACTTTGGTTAGTTTGAACACGATGGTGTGTAAATCTTCTACGGCGACGACCATGTCTCCCCACATAGCTTTCTCGGTGGAGTAGAGGCTCAGCAAGCCCTCGAACCCGCACAGCGGGCCGAGACCGAGCGTCAGCAGCTTCACGACCACCTCACTGGGCACCGAGCACAGCCAGCAGATCAGACCGCTCGTCACGGTTGTCAACTGAATAAAGAATATCTCTTTTATTGCTTGGAACAGAACTTATCACCCCCACATTGAAAAAGAATAGAATCCAGCACTATAGCAAAAATTTCTCATTCCTAGTGAGCCCATAGTTTGACAGAGGACGGTAAATTCAGCTCACTGGATTCATTCACCCACGATCTTCCTAATTATCCAAGGTATTATTACCAGGAGAGAAAACGTTTCCGTTTCAATGCTTTTTTCAAGCTTTACAATTGCGAAAGTAAGTAAAAAGCCGTGATTGCTTGATCGAGAGGCCACAGCTCGACTTAAAATCGTGAGGTTTCAAGTTCAAACTTTAAACCCAGGCCCTTCCGATGTACGATGTCCGATATACAATCAAGTGACGAGGCGAGCTAGACGTTCGCCTGGTGGTAAGCGTCACGCCTGCCACTGCACTGCACAACAGGAGCAGTGCTAGAATTGTGAACTTGCGAACACAATCCTGCGACGCATTGCACTGCGCTCGTCACGCTGAGATATTATATGTTAAATCTCTTTATACCCAGTAATTTCTCTGGTAACATTGCCCTTCAAGCCGGAACACAGTAATGCTTGCACACTACTGCTTGGCAGTTGAATAACTGGCAAAGGTGTGGTACTTCCCCAGGCGGACTCTGCAGTAGAATCCAACCACTACGGCACTAGTTGCAATAGATTTAAGTTGTTTTTGCTTAATTTATTTAAATTCTAGTAAAAGTAGTTTTTTTTTCTGTAGTAAATATGATGTCATGTACTCACGGCTTGTGCAAAGCAGATATCCCGCCTGGTTTGCAAGTTGACATGCTCCCACGACCAGGCTGGTGACTCCCAGCGCAGGCGCAGCGCCGCGTGCGACAACCGCATCCAGCGCAACGCCTCATCTGCGCTCGCCTTTGCACGTTCCGACAGCGCCTGCGCCTCAGCAAACTCTTCTTCTGTGTATTCACCTAAGGCAAGACAGATTTACAAGGTTTTTATAGCAAATGCAAAAAGACCTAAGTGCCATCCATAGACGTGGTGAATATTTCCCACGTACGCACTAAGCACTGATTCTTTGGGCATTATTGGAACAAAACGAGTCGTTGTGCCACACAAGGTCTTCAGTAGCGATTCTAGTGCTGAGACAGAAACTTATGCCGGCAGGGGACTTTGAGGGAAATGATTTCATTCAACAGACTCATATAATATTGCACGAGATAATAGAGATACAATTCACATTATATTCACCGTTTTAAACTGTCACTGTTGTTCATAACATTACTATGATTGTTGACTGAGTTTGCGCGTGAGCATGGTGCATGCAACTGCGTCGAAATATCGGGAGCTAGTTTCACAATATAATCACGGTAAATATTCCGTAAATAATCATAGAAACCTGACCTGGGTATGGCCTTAAACTGCAACCAGAAACACCGGAGGACGGGCAGCAGCGTCCTCTTGGTTAACGGTGGTGACCATTCTGCGATCCCCAAGCCGCCTGCCAAGCGTGGGGATTATGGCAACACCCCTCTATTAAGGGGGAGGCCTTCGTCCAGCAGTGGACGTTTTATTGCTGATGACGAATCATAGACATGTCACATAATAGGGAAGATAACTGATGTTTATATCGTTGAAACCAATAGCTTTGATGAAGAATTTAAGTAAATATAGATTCAGATTCAGATATTTATTGCTTCCATAGTGTACATAGATATTGTCAAAAAGAAGTTTCATATGGACCCTGTCGGGCGCAGCAATAGTAGAAGAGAGGAGGACGACTTAGTTATAGTTACATACTATATGTATAAATATAGTATGTTTATTGAAAAAATAATTTAATCGTTTATTAATGTTCTGATATATGAGCGTTTAAAGTTTTCGGTAGAGACAACTCTGTTCCTTTCCCACAAAACAAAAAATTACGTCACGCCTTACTTGTCAGAATAGTTCTTATATGGCGTACAAAGAAGTGACGTCATGATTTGCTGTTTCGCCTCTCTGTCTAGCATGATATTAAAATGCTTATAAGTTGCTTATTTTTGATCAGATTTTCATTTTCTTTTCATTAATCAGCTATATTTATGGGCCACATTTTAATAGGACAATTAAAAAAAACCAGTCAACTACCCTATTGATATTAATTTTATGGATCTTACCTTTTTCTGCAATGTTAACAATGGCATTTAATACAGCAGAAAGCGCATCTTCAATCCCTGTGCCAACTGATCTCAGCAACACTAGGTTACTGTCTCTGGTTGTTTGGTCCAGCTGCGCTCCGGGTATTGGCATCGAACTTATGCTAATTTCTGCACTCTGCAAAATATTAGCATGTTTGCCTGTTCAGACAGGCTGACGGAGATAGAAATGTCTATAGTTGAAAAATGCGGAGTTGCCAAAATAAAAGTTTCTGGTGTTTTCAGTATATTAAATTAAGTAAAGTAAACATTTCAAGGCATTTCACTTGCACACATTTTTGCAGAGAATACTATACAGGCAAAGATAAGTAAGCAGCAGCCGGGCAACATTGGTAAAATAAACAAATATATATACATAATATTATGTGCTTATCATCAGGCTGGGTGCAGTCAAGCAAATGCAAACCTACATTTTAATCGCATATAGGCTTGCATTTGACTGCCATCTCGCCTGATGTAGCAATGATGCAGTCATAAATAGGATTTAAACACCAAAAAAAACATATAATCGCCTATATGCCCTTGCCATTCGTTTCTTCCTCTCAAATTATTTGTAACTTTTATATGTATACCTTTTTATCGTTCTTGGTTAAATTATCCACCAGACTTCTGTATGAGACTTGTTCTAGAGACGCGGAGCTCTTAAAGTCGTATCGGAGGCTGCCGTGCCTTTTCGTCTCAAACGACCGAGACTGCGCTTCGTCCAACTTTGGCTTCGCCGGTGAGCGGACCGAACGAAACGAGTGATTCCAACTCCGGTCACTTCGGTCGTCTCGTTCGCTTTTGAAATAATCATTGTGGAAATGAAGCTCCGCGCCTTCTGACACTTTGTGCTTGATATCCGGGACGCTGGACGAGAAGGGAGGATGGTCGACAGTTGGGGAAGTTTCCTTTGAGCTTGAACTCGAAGATGCGTCGAACGTTTCGTAATCAGGACTAAAGGAGTCCAGCACTCGGAGCTCTTCGGTTAGTCGCGTTATTGTAGACATTGTCTAAAACATGATAAAATTAATAAATAAATAAATATTGGGGGACATTTTACACACAGCGCCATCTAGCCCCATATTAAGCAAAGCTTGAATTATAGAAACCAAATAGAATAGATAGAATACTTATATACATATTTTTTTTCGTAAATACATACTACACCCAGACACAGAACAAACATCTATGTTCGTCACATAAATGTTTGCCCTGGGTGGGGATCGAACCCACGCCCTACAGCTGTGAAGGCAGACATGCTACCAACTGAGCTATAAGGCTGTCAATGAGGTGATGAGAGTTTTTCACGCCATCTTTCGGTAATAATAGTAAACTGAACATTGCATTGGGCGTTTTAACACTGCCACGACGACACCGACATGACGCCGCCACGACACGACATTGTTGTCAACTTGGAGTCTAATACCGATGTAATAAGATCCACTTTACGAGCAAGTGTGACGAAAAACAATTAATTAAATAGCTTTAAGGTACCTTCTGATTTACCTGTGAGTAGTTTCCATCGTTACGATTATTCTTTGGCCATCCTATGTATGATAATGATTCTTCGACTACTAATGGATCCCATAAAGACAAAATGCTTTTTATTTTGGTTTTGATACCTGAAATAAATAACTAGTTAGAAGCATTATAAAGTACCCACTAGGTGGACCGACGACATTGTAAAAGTCGCGGGCAACCGGTGGTTGCAAATGGCAGGTTGTCGTACTGTGTGGCGGTCTAAGGGGGAGGCCTTCGTTCAGCAGTGGACGTCTCCGGGCTGACGATGATGATCATAAAGTATACTACTTTAGCATCTAACACAAACAGAATAATTCTACTGCAAGAGTACTAAGAAATTTTCTTTATAAAAGACTAAATACTTAATTTTTGGGTCTTGTTAATAAGCGAGAAGTTTACAGGAGTAATCGAATTCCCTTTTTTTCCTTCGAGTTACAAATTAGAAAGAAAGAAAAAGCCACAAATGGTTCACTCGCCCGAGGCCATAAAAATGGTGACGGTCTCGTGTCTCCCCTGATGTCCCCCCTTGGGGGAGACAACAGGACTTTCCAGTCCTCTGGTAACCAACCAACTCACAAAGTACTTAACAAAATATCGTAAGTCGATTTAAAAAAAAATGCAGTATGTATTTGGAATTTTGCAGGTTTACATAGTTCCGATGACAATACAGTGATTTGGTACCATCGAGCTGATCTGATGATATCTATGCAATGTTCCATATTCCTTCCATTTGTTCCATATTGGTCATTTGGTTTTGTTTATGAGCCCCAACAATTACACTTAGTGACGAGGGTCTGATGATGGAGCCGGGAGGTGAATTCGTTTAGTTCGACAGGAAGGAAAATAAATTAAAATAAATTTATTTGTGCGCGATTAAGTCCCGGCTATAAACATAATTATGTGTTCAAATCGCGAAAGTTTAAAAGTTTCATTCGACAGGAAGGTCTAAAATGGCCGCATTAAGCAATTCCCCTACAAGCAGTTCATCTTATGAATTCCTAGCAGAATGAATTGTAATAAGTTGCTCTCGAGTAACTTCTAACGAATCTGCTCGTTGACTTTACGCAATTTATCTTTCATCAACCATTTTACGAATTTCTATAGGAAACTGTCAAACTAATGTTTTTTTTTTTGCAAAATCATAGTTTTAATTGGCGCTTAAGTGACCGTTTTACGATTTGCGAAATGAATCATCATAGGATCATATCCAGAATTGCTAAACGCGACCATTTTAGCCCTCAAGATCAGCTTGTGACAATTGTTTTTCATCTCAAAATTTTAAAAGGGGTCCAGGAGATGTATTTTTTTTCTGTTTTGGCACATTTTTGATATCTAGTCTTACTAGAGCAGTTTCCAATAATCCTGTCTTATGGAGCACTGTTCCCTATTATCATCAGAGTAGGCCCAGAGGACGCTGCTGCACGTCATCGGGTGGTTCTGGATGCAGTTTTATGACATACCCAGATTAATATAGTACTACCGATCAACCAGTGAAGCTACTAGGAAGTCCACGGTACCTGCGAGGCAGGTGAGCGCGTCGCTGTACTGTCCCGCTTGGAGCCGCATCAGCGCCCGCTCGAGCTCCGCCGCCAGGTGGTCCCGCTGGCGCCTCACCGCCACCATGCTATCGTACTCCGCGGCGAGCTTATTCGTCATGGAGCTCAACTCCGCCTTGCTGCTGTTTATGTCTTTCACTTGTTGGACTAACCTGGAACGGTATACTTTTTGATTGAAAATAGCTTTAAGCTATTTGCCGCTTGAAGACTAACTATGTAGTCTAGGCTATGTCATGTTTACCTAAAAGAAGCCAATGGATAATTTGTATGATCTAAAATAGATCTTTTTGGCCACCAACTGCACTAGCCTGGTGTAGCCTTTAAAAGGCCGAGATACACAGAAAAAAGAAACACGTACAACATTATAAAGGTTTTTGTTAAATTTTTATACGGATGCTATTATATTCCTTTCCTTATCCCACTAGTTGGGATCGGCGCCGCAAGTTTCCTTTCTCCACGTCAGTCTATCGTCATCCATTGCCCACCTGATAAGTCCGCCGGTGCGCGCCGTCTTGAGCGAGTGCGCGGAGAACGCGCCCACCGTGACGGTGTCGTGGAAGCCCGTCTTGCTGAGCGTGTCGTTGTGGACCCACATGCGCTGCAGGTGGAGATTGATCGGCGCAAACTGCAGGCTCGCCTCCTCTGCAATTATTATTAGTCAGCTGTCAACACAACAGCTGACTACCGGGTTTTTTCTTATGTTTTGGCATCGCTCCTAGAGCCAAGTCAAGTTCGCCAGTGTGAAGTTTTAATCATTTTCATGAAAATTTTATCACACATGTCACTGTCACCAAATTAATAAAATAGTCTCAAGCAAGTCAGTCTTGCCTCAGTTTCAATTAAGTGGTAGCGATTTAATTGGTAGCTTCTATAGAGTTTTCGTGTGCAATACGAAAAAACTCACTACACCGTATTGTATAACTTTCCAACTTTTATGCACGTACACAAATTGTTGGGTTAGAGAAATGCAACCACTTTTAGGACAAAAGTTATATACTTTTTTTTGTAAACAAGTTTTGTAAAACAATACAAATGATTTTTTCACGTTATCGCCGAAAACCTCTTATATTGTGGTTGAAACAGTGTGACAAATACATAATACGCAACTGACCCGCCAAGATTTCCAGTGGGCCACGACAACTTACGCCAGAGTTCCTAGGGCATCAAGATACACTCACCCTTCCTGCTGCTGGGCTTGAAGCAAGCCTGCGCACTGCTCATTGCCTGCCGCGAGTGGCAGTAATACCTCAGCACTGCCATGTGCGTGTCCATCAACTCCAACTGCCGGCTCTGCCACTGCCCGCTCACTTCCCCCACCGACATCAACTCCTCAAGCAGCTCCTTCTCACGCGTTATGAAGATATCTCTGGAATATTTATGTATTGAGCTCTTACAATATAAAAAGTTTACAGGGCAAAACAAATATTATTCAACAACACACGTATAACAACACAACGACAAGTATTAGTCTTATTAATTAAATAAAACTGTTTGTCTCTAGATCATTCTAGATCGCGACCACATTATTAAAAGTTACACATAATAGAAGTTGAGAAACACAAGCCTTGTCTACATTAATCCACACTAATTTAAGATAAAGAGAAAAGATTTGATTTTTGTATCTATGTTATTTTGTAATGGATAAACTCAAAAACTACACAACCGATTTTAAGAATCAGTAGAGTAATAATAATGTACTAATGTAATAAGGCTGTATTTAATATTCGAAAAAAACCTACATACATTTATAATAATGTAACCCATGGTATCAAAAATTCGCTTATAAAAGTAATTATTTGGCACAAAATAAGACATGGGTGTAATTTTCTAGGTATTTTACCAATGGTCGAATTGGACTTACTGACGAACCGGAACGCATTTCCCTTCAAACCTTGCGATATTTTTACGAGCTTTAACTTTTTCACTTGCCTCATTTGTTTGGGTCAAACCTTACAAACCATTTTTCAACAATTTGCTGTTGTCCGGTTGTCTGATCTTTGAGCGCGGAGAGGGAGCGTTGTCGGTTGGTACCGCAGAAAAGCGAAAGCCCTACTTCTTAGGTAGAACGGCTTTCAAAACAATGTTGTAAAGCAATTGTTTGGAAAACCTCTGTCGCCAGTTTCACACTTATTTGTATAGAAACTACGACGAAAAAATGCCATTAATTGGTCGCGCATTTGAAGTAAAACGCTCGAAATGCCATTTGGCAACAGATTAAAATTGATCTATTTACGATGCAATGTGGTTTGGTTTCCCACGCGTCTTTTTAAATTGTCTTTTTGAGTATTCTCAGTTTAAAAACATGTATATTGGTAAAATTGTCATTAAGCGCATTTGCACTTAATGTCAGCTAGCGCGGCCCGTCATATTTCCGTTCTATTCACTTCTCTCTTCAGTAGTTATGGTACCTGCCGTTTCCCGAGTATTTTCGAACAAAGGTTTGGTACCTATAGATTTATAAAGATGATTTTTATAGATTCTGCGATTCCCAAGCCGCCTGCCAAGCGTGGGGATTATGGCAATACCCCTCTATTAAGGGAGAGGCCTTCGTCCAGCAGTGGACGTATTATGGCTGACGAGGAGGGAGGACCTATAGATTTTTGACGAACCAGAACGATATAAGAAGATTTTTTACGAAAACGGTTATTTCACAAACCGGGACAGCGTTGCGGTGCATTCCGGTTCCATTTGGGCACTGTATTTCATTGAAAATACAATCCAAAGATTTTTTTCCAGAAAAAAAAAGGCTTAAAAGGTGAGACAATACGATAATTCGCACAGATGGATAAACAATTATAGGACAGCTCAGTAATAGGCTCCCGCTAGTACTCACTGCGTTAGGAACCAAGTACTTACAGCAACTGTATAGGCATTTGAAAGCATATCTTCGATTCCGCTATAGTCTCATGCACAGTTATATCTCCACCGAGTCCCGAATGGAATCTGTACGTCACTTGGTGGCTATTCACGAAGTTCTGTTTTATCAGGTTACTGTACGAGGGGAATTTCAACTTGAGCCCCAGCCGCGGCGGTAATGACTGGGAACGTCTATGGCATAGGACTTTCTGTGGTATGTCTATGGAGTTCCGCTCGTTGTTGTGGCTCGGGCTGGCGCCGATGTATGAAGGTTCTAAGCTCCAACCGTTTATGGTGACGAATCCGACGGTTTTGTTCTCCTTTGTCTGCAACGCCACTCTTAGCCTTTGTGCTTCCTAAAAAAGGACAAGTTTATTTTGAAAAACTTTCAATTCCTGGGCGATTTCAATTGATGGATAAAGGTTTTCATCATCAACATCATTATTACTCTATCACAATCCACTGCGAGATTTAGACCTCTTCCAAGGCAGAATCAAAGCGCGATATTCGGTTTTCCGCTTTTTTTTATATATTCAAGTGACGAGTCGAACAAGACGTTCGCCTGGTGCTCAGCGTCACGCCTCAGCCTCAGGTGGTCAGCGCCTGCCACTAACAGTAGCAGTGCCAGAATTGTGAATTTGCGAACACAATCCTGCACCGCACTGCACTGCGCTCGTCACTCTGAGATATTAGATGTTAAATCTCATCATACCCAGTAATTTCTCTGGTAACATTGCCCTTCAAACAGGAAAACAGTAATGCTTTCACACTACTGCTTGGCGGTTGAATAACTGACAAAAGTGTGATACTTCCCCAGTCAGATTCTGCAGTGGAGTCCACTACAAAAACCACCACAATTCTTATCAATTGAACAGTAGTGATGTTGATTGCGTTTTGCCAACCTAGACAGATAATTATTTGTAGACACCCTTTTTAAAATGATACATGTTAGAATTTTGCGGAAAGACCTTCGCATGAAGGACATATCGGAAGTGAGCAGAAAGAATGAACGCCAAAGCTGTGTGCCGTGTGGGATTCCCAAAAAATCAAAATGAGTGTCAAAATGTGGGGAGAAACTTCTGATAGTGACGGGAAGTGCGGTAGTGGAACTGCGACGCAGGAATAAGGTCATAAAGCTTACCAGAACATAAATAAATAATAATAAATAAATATCGATGGACATTTTTCACACAGCGCCATCTAGCCCCAAACTAAGCAAAGCTTGTAATATGGAAACCAGATAGTTGATAGAACACTTATATACTATTTTTTTGTAAATACATACTTATTATAAATACTACACCACCCACACAGAGAACAAACATCTATGTTCGTCACATAAATGTTTGCCCTAGATGGGGATCGAACCCACGCCCTACAGCTCTGAAGACAGACATGCTACCAACTGAGCTACAAGGCAGTCAAAACATGATTTATTTAGTTATCTTTCTTTTCTGTTTGTGTGTATGTCACTAATTTTCTCCTAAACGAAGGTTTTTTTTTCTGTGTGTCCCTGGATGTTGTAGATTCACAACAGGGGCCGTACCGTGAACTGCTTATAGCGGGACCGAATAGGTTCTGCTGCCGACACTGCGCGACCGCGAACCTTATTGCCAGGCGATAAAATTCACAGTCGCGCAGCGTCGGCAGCTGAGCGTATTCGGTCCCGCTATAAGCAGTTCACGGTACGGCCCCTGGGCCTGGTAGATGGCGCTTCAGTCGGGTTTTAGGTTTTGTTATTTCAGGGCTGGACGACATCTGCCGGGCCCGCTAGTTTGCTAAATAGATTAAGTGCCTCTTTACAGACCATACCAAAAAAAAAGCTGCAGAGAAAGTATGGTATATAGAGCTTGCCTGTATAGTGGCGAGTTTCATAGCCGTGAAGCCCATAGGCACTGCCGTGTCCGAGACGCGTTCCTTGACGTCGTGGACAACTAGGCGGACCAACGCTTCGCCCGTCAGGCCGTCGCTGCCGCGGAACACCACAGTCTTCGAGAAACATGGGTTGCTGCAGTTCTACACACAAGACAGTCTTTTATCATTCGACAATTACTGAATGGTTTCAACCACAGATAATATCCTGTAGGGGGCTTAACGCTAGGCCAACTGTAGAGGGGTCTACAGAATCAAAATGTACTGAGTTCTACATAATGTTGAGTCAAGCATTGAGTATTCTGGCCTCTTTGCAGAATATCATGTCTATAGAATAGAATATCATCTGTGTTTTCTCATTTGAACTATTTTTCAACCGACTTCAAAAAAGGAGGTTCTCAATTCGATAGTATGTAATATTTTTTTTTGTATGTATGTTACGCGATTACTCCGCCAATTATGAACTGATTTTGATGATTCTGATTTTTTGTTTGGTAGGTAATACTTCAGAGGTGGTCCCATACACATTTTATCGAAATCGGTTCAGTAGTTTAGTTTTTAAATCAAAATTACTAGAAAATATGAAGATGTCATCCAGGTAATCGAAGTTGAAGTCAGTGGTTTTTTTTAAAGCTTATTATTTCTTAGGTGTATCGTCCTCCTTGACTTGTCCGTCAATGGCGAACTTTGCTAGGCTTGCCTTGTTTTTTTTTTATACAATCAACTGACGAGACCAGTGCAGTAGCAGTGCTAGAATTGTGAACTTGCGAACAAAATCGTGCGCTACACCCTGAAATATTAGATGTTAAGTCTCTTCATTCCCAGTAATTTCTCTGATAACATTGCCCTTCAAAACGAAACCCAAATAACTGGCAAAGGCAACTGTGGTAGCAAGGCAGGTGTAGTTCCCCGGGCGGAGTCGGTAATAGTGCTATCACTACAGTTACCTCCACAATCTCTGTGGCATCGTACTGCACACATTGTCCCTTGGGGTACTGCACGTATACCACAACGAGAGGCGACGGTGGCCGGCCGTGCGTGTCGCACAGCAGGTTGTCGCACGACAAGGCCAGCTCGCATAACGGGACTTCATTCATATCTGCAACCATTTTTAACAAGTAAATGTTTGTTGGGATCTAAGAGAAATTCTACAACTTATATGATTTAAAAACATATTTTATAGCATTACTTTACTATACATAATTATAGAACTTGCAATTGTTATTAATATGCCAGAAATATTATTTATCCTTTAAACACCCGTTACACACATATCATATTTATTTATTGGTAAATGATCATATTTACACGTCAAACTTGGAAACAGGACATGGGTATTTCCTAAAATTGCATCCAGAACTGCCGAAGGACGGGCAGCAGCGTCCTCTTGTTGTAGTTGACGGCGGTGAGCATTCTGCGATCCCCAAGCCGCCTGCCAAGCGTGGGGATTATGGCTACCCCTCCCTATTAAGGGGGAGGCTTTCGTCCAGCAATGGACGTCTTCCGGCTGTTGATGATGATGTCAAACATAAAGTACCTACATCCCAGATCAATAAAATTGAAGACAAAAAATAATATACCAACATTATTAATAAAAAAATATTCGATGTCACAACCTTCACAATAAAAATAAATAAAAATTGGCAATAGTAAATAATTTTAACAAAATAAAATAAACAATTTGAGTTCGTCTTCAGTTTCATCATGTCATTGAACGCATAGAAAGCCTGTACTTATATGTTATGCCTTGCCTATGTGTTATTCTAAGGTACGCCACTTTTAGCGCAGTGGCGTACCTTAGGAGGCCTTATGTAAATAAAATAAACAATTTGAGTTCATCTTCAGTTTCATCATGTCATTGAACGCATAGAAAGCCTGTACTTATAGATAAAAATTTGCCTATGTGTTATTCTAAGGTACGCCACTTTTAGCGAAGTGGCGTACCTTAGGAGAGGCCGTATGTCCTGTTGTAGACTATGATAGGCTGATTATTATGTGTTATTCCAAGGTTTAAGCTACCTCCATACCAAAGTCTGTCCAAATCCATGTAGTTGTATGAACGTGATTGAGTGACAACTTTGGATACTCAGTTCCAAACATACAAACTTTCACATTTATAATGTTACAAGTTAGGCTAGTAGGATAAAAAATACACAAACATATAACTTACCAATGATAATACCCTTTTGTAATCTATAAGCAGCCACATCAATAATTGGCCTGATTTTATTCAGTCTTTGTTTCAGTTCTGTAATCTTGGCGTGGATGTTGTCATATGGAGCCAGTTCTATGGCCTTCAGCCATAGTGTGCGCTCTGACTCGTGAAATGTTGCCAAGCGGTAACAAGCACCATTGTCCCAAACTGTGTCGAAAAATTATAGTTTTAATGTTCGATCCTACGCCAACGTAGCACTAGCTCAACCACACCGCTAGCACTGTGTGCCCCTGTGAGGAAGCTCACAAACCAGCGCTTTGCTTAAAAACATTGCTTCAGCCTCAGATCACCACACACCGCTATCTAGTTTAAGCATTTTTAAATCAAACATTTATGTGATGGACATAGATGTTTGATCTGTGTCTGGGTGTAGTATGTATTATAAGTAAGTATTTACGAAAAAAACATATATAAGTATTCTATCAGCTATCTGGTTTCCATAATACAAGCTTTGCTTAGTATGGGGATAGATGGCGCTGTGTGTAAAATGTCCCCCAATATTTATTTATTTACTTAATTTATTTATTTTACAATTTTGGAAGGCATAAAATCACTGAATTTAGTTATGAAAATCATAGCATATTGCTGCATTTTTATTCGTTTTATTTTATTTATTTATATAGAAACACCAACAGTACACATATTAAATAATTTCTATGGTAACATCTTTATGACTAAAAAGTGTTACAAAGGTTTGCAAAAATATAATGTTGATCTAAACAAGTTTTAGTATAGACTGATTCAAACATAAGAGTGCGACTAATGCCAGAAAAATAACAGATATCACCCGCGCGTCTTGCATTAGTTTAGAGTCGAAAATCGCATGATACAATAGGCATGTGGCCTAATGTTTAATTTATGACAAATAACAGGCTTAGTGATGAATATAACTAAATACATTACACATACTGAAAAAAAATATTGTATTGGCTGATAAATATCTGAGATATGAGCGATTAATGTTTTAGGTGGGGATAGAGAGGGGATGCTCTATCCCTTTCTCGCAAAGCACGTGTTAGTATAGCATTTGTATGCCGCGCCTGAGGCTTGACGTCATAGCTCAGTATAGCGCGCTCTCTGTCTAGCTTGAAATTAAAATACTTAGAACTTATTTATTTTTGAATTATTTTAAATTTTGTTTTCGTTGATAGGCTCTATTGATGATCAGCTTTTTAATTAGGTAATAAAAAAATGTAGTCATCATGCCTATTGATGATGATGATAGCTTTGAGCAATTTAGGTAGGTATTATTTAATTATTCAAAATGTAGGCAAGAAATAAAATAAATAAACGGCTACTGTGCTAAAACATTAGTTTGGCTATGTAATTCGTAAAAAATAATGTGATGCTGTCGCTGATAATTTAGAGCATATGAATTAAAACAGTTTTTTTTTGTTGATAATTTTTTTTATAAACCAGATTATTTTCCAAAATTATATTCGGTTATTCGGCTTCTTTAGGTTTTTCCCCTACCTGTAGTATTTTTTTAATCTGAATATTTACGTACTATGTGTATTAAAACTACACCTTTTACTTACTTTTGGCATTAGTCGCCCCCTTAATGGCAGCTGTGAAGTGCGCTGCAAGCGAGACTTTGTGATTGTACGCACACTTTAATTTTAGCTAGAGCGCAGCATCTCGCGCCTAAGTTCACAGCCGCCATTAAGTTTGCTTGAATCAATATTTTATGTTTTTAGACCATTGTAAATGTTATTCTCAGGAATTTCATCAACTGCAATTAAATGCATGATTTTATATCTTTAAAAATGTTGAAATGCACTAGCGAGATAGCGGCTCATAGTATTCTGAACCTTAAATGACCAGGTATCATTCAACTTCTGCACAATATCAAAATTAAGTGTGCTGTACTACCATCATTTAACTTTAAGAAAACTGTTTAAGAACGAAGCCGACAAGGACGTCGTGTCACGAGGACGTGTGAAGACGCAGCGTCGGCGCCGCCTCCCACTAGGTGGACCGACGACATTGTAAAAGTCGCGGGCAACCGGTGGATGCAAATGGCAGGTTGTCGTACTGTGTGGCGGTCTAAGGGGGAGGCCTTCGTTCAGCAGTGGACGTCTCCGGGCTGATGATGAAAGTGTTTAAGTAAGCTGGATCACAAGTTTTTAATGAGTGATATATTCTATGATATCATTATACATAATTAAGGAACTGTTATGATGAGTTTTTTTTTCTGTGTAATTAATTATTTTTCTGGTTTCTCAGGCAACCATTGGCAACAATGACTGCTTATCATCAGATGAATCTATTTATATATTAGTATGTATATTATCTATGGAAAATATGGCAATTTATCAGAAATTTACTAAGGCTGTAGTTAAAACAGTTGTGCTTAAAATAAATAACAGCTTATGTTCATCATCATCAGCCTGGCCTCCCCCCTTAGACCCCCACACTGTACGACAACCTGCCATTTGCATCCACCGGTTGCCTGCGACTTTTACAATGTCCTCAGTCCACCTAGAGGGAGGCCTACCTATGCTGCGTCTTCCGGTTATCGGTCGCCAGTCAAGAACCTTTCTTCCCCTTCGGTTGTCAGTTCTTCAAGCGATGTGGCCTGCCCTATTACCACAGCTTATGTTATGTAATTTAAAATAGACCGCTTTACAATAGCTCCAAATGTTACACAAACAAAACCATGGTTTTACCAGGCGACATTATTAAGTAAGACTCTCATCCAGCAGCAAACGTCTTCTGGTTGATGATGTGAGTATAAACATCCTGTAACCCGAGTATTTTTTAGAACTTGGTAGTGTAAGATCTGTACAATGTTTAAAACACCTAGGCAAAATTTGGCGGTTGAGTTCTTATTGTACATTTTAATGCTACCGGCAGCGAGGAATAAAATTATGCTATACCTACCCATATGAAAGGGCCAGTGTCCATTCTCATCTATTGTTTGTACTTTGATATGATGATGGCCAAGCACTATTACACCCATAGGTTCATACCATGGCTCCGGTCCCTTCAAATAGAATAATAAGTTTCCACGAAGACGGAACCACCTGACCGCGCAGCCTGCATAAACATCAAGACAATTTATTGGCTGTATAAATTATGCTATAGAAGGTTATTGGAAAATAACAGATCGATAATTGTTTTTTATTGATTGGATGAAAATAGTTCACATCTAATTAATAAAAGTTAGCCCAGTGTACCTATGCGTGGTACACATCTTTGATAAATAATATGTCTAAATAGAGTCTCATACTGTTTATGAACGAAAAATAACAGGCCAACATTATTATACTAGTGTGTGTGACAGCCATGTCTTACACTCGCTTTGCAACATTGTCGTTGTTATAGTGTGTGTGCACAGCATAAGGAGCTAACAGTTAACCGCTATTTTTTTCGTCGCTTTTAGGATCCATCGGTCTATCTAGATATAGAATTTATCAAAACCCATCAAGATTTGGATCTGTTGTTATTGTTGAAAATTGCAAGATTAATTGTATAGTTTACCTTCAGATCGACGAAAGAAACCGTCCTGGCGTTCCTTAAGTATCAGCACACCCTCGCGATCAAAGTTCGGTGAGGTTTGCGAAGCCAGCGCAAATAACTCTTGCTTGTTGAATCTCATCATAAAGTGCAAAAGGCAAGCAAGAGACTACGAAAAATTACTGGTACTTTCAGGATACCGTGCTTCTTCCATAGCATACATTTGAGCTTGTATTCATTTACATGATTAAATGTGAATTGTGGGAATGTTCCTGCGTCTTCGCGTGATAAATGATCGATAATTTATTCGCATTAGCACAAAACAAAGCGATTGCAAAAGCAATAATGTATCATTTGATCACCATAAATATAAATCCTTTTCAATTAAAAATAAACTTTACTTTCTATTCCTTTTGGTTTATTTCATCTTACTTTATTCTATGCTCCTAGAGTATCCCCAGGGACAAAAAATATTTCAATTCAACCCAAGTTTATTCGATTTGGATTTGGGATTTGGATTGGTTTGACGGGAGGTAATAATGTACGACACAGATAATGTACGGCATGATATCGTACGGCATAATAATGCAAAGCATTATAATTGGTGTACATGTACTTCGAATATCATGCTGTCCAACATTGTGCCGTGCAATAAATCATGCCGTACATTATCGGCTCGGCTCAATAATGCACACCCCGATTTTGTACAGACTGATATTTTTGATGTACAAGTACACGAAATCCTTATTTGTATAGCAGTTAGGTTCAGGTTATTTTTTTAAAGTAAATTTAAGTAATGTACTCGGATTATTGGCTGTACAATACACCACAACTTTTTTTAAGTTAGCTTAATTTTAACAGCGGTATCTATTTCCGATACCGAACACATTCCTGAAGAAAAAAACGGAAAATATGAGGTTAAAAAAAAAATCTCGAAAATTTGGTAATTATTGGACACTAAATATGCAACACAACCATTTACGCAATGAGTATTAGGTTTACTTACTCTATGGCAATGAGGCGTTTTCTATTTAAAGTTAGTTAGTAAGTTTTAAAAATTGTAATAGATGGCGTGAAGTCGTTTGAAATTGTTCATGTCAAACTTGTAATGTGACATTGATTTTAAAACAGTTCATTTAGTTTAAAAACAAAAAACTCTTTACTCATTGCAGTTTGTTTCATAGGGAAGTTAAACACTACGTTTTAGTTTGTTTTCGCTCACGAGCGTGGAATATTATTATTATTGTTTTTTGCGCTTTCCAACGCCTCAGCTTTGTTTTCTGGACCCATCGAACGTGACCCCTGCATATGTACCTTCACCTCGGCTTCGATTTGCTTACGTTTTAGTAGCGTTTACTTTAAGTTTTACCCAATATCATACCACAGGGTGATGAGGCCGTAGTCCAGCAAACTATATAAGACTAAGTGCGGATATGTAGATTAAAAACGCCACTGAGTTTCTTCTCCAGACATCAGGTACGAGTCGTCGGGATGTGAACCGGCCAACTCACGAATGCGAAGCGGCCCGTCTCCTACTGAGCTACCACTTCACCGATATTGTTAATTTCGTCCAAGGTAAAGACAACATTTATTAGATGTTTTCTTTACCTTGGACGCAATACTGTTTACTAACAAATCACAAAACTGCTTTCGGTGAAATGATTAGAACCTACAAAGTTTATTCCAAACCGAAAAATTACAAAACAACAAACAAAACATTATGTTGATTTGATCTCCTGATTGTTTCTTGTTATAAAATTGTTCATGGCCATGGATCTATTAACAATCCATTATGGATCGCTAGATCAAAGATAAATCATGGTTTTTATGTTCATGGATGGTTTGACTGGATTGTGAACTAATCCTTGAGGCAAAAACATATTTCTTCATCAATCATTCTTACTCTAGTTAAATGAGTTTTAATCACAGTCCAAGTCACACACAGTAAGTCACGGTCAAGTCTAATCATACTAGGGTAAAGTCATGGCAACTTTAATAGAAGCTTTTTCGGAGTTTAGAGATCTGACTCGATGGGATTTCATTCTTCCCATCGAGTCCCTGTTACTGATGAAACTTTTTTTTCCAAAAGGTTTTCCCAACAACTCTCGATGGGAAGAAAAATCCCAACGAGTCAAACTGTGACTGGTTTTGGTGTGACTCGTTATGAACCCACCACCATACGTAATCCGTTTAACCGTGTTTTCAGCCGAAGGACTTGTATCCATGGCCAGGAATAACTAAAAAAGATTAAACGGGGTTTGAACGGAACAGCAGCTTTATCATGTAACTTTTCGGGATCGCGATTCGGATTGCGATTTGTCATAAATGTCACTTGTCACTGTCACAGCTTCACAGTATCACGGAGGGATTTCTCTCGCTATCGTTATCGAACGAATGCATTGATATCCTTAATTAAGTTAAGCAAATCCGTCGGTCTTTTGGCGTTTCATCCCTGCAGGGTCAAATGAGTTTTGGCAATGACAGTGACAAGTGTCTATTTTTGACAACTCGTATCCGAATCGCGATCCCGAAAAGTTACATGATAGCCCCGCAGTTATACGCTTCTTACGCCATCTAGTAAAACATCACGAACTATTCTTTTTTTTTTAAACAATCGCCTCATTTACTCTATTACTATGTGCGTCAGCTGATTGAACTCATTCATAAGCAGTGCGTCCCTCTCTTCGCTCAATTCTGCGCCACCGGCGGCGGGCGGCTGTAATCAAACGAGCCGAAAGACGAGCATTCAAACGAAGCCGTCAGTCGCGTGCTAATTGCGGTCAAGGTAACACCGGTTGCAGCGACCTTTCGCCCCCCCGCGTCGTCAATGCGCTATTTTGATAATGGCGTATCAATATAGTGCTCGTGAATACACATTAATGTTACGTGCATATTTTATGTGTAACGAAAATGCCACTGCAGCCGTGCAGATGTATCGGAGCTGTACCCGGATCTCGTCAGCCGACCCGAATAACGATTGTGAGTGCGTATCAGAGCAATTTAGTGAAACGTGCTAGAGTGTGCATTGACAATGGAGGTGGACATTTCGAACAATTATTAAAATACCTGTAATGTAAGTGTAAATATCTTTTTAATTGCCAATCTTTGTAAATAGTTGATTCCAACTTTTTAAATACGCCAAAATTACCAATTTTTTCATTCAACATTTAACTTACATTTCAAAGTATTTAATAAAAAAATACTTAATCAGTCACATAATTAACGTAATTTTGCCGGTACTAAGCCCGTAAAAGTATGAAGGGAAAGTTAGAATCGAAATGTACCTATTTAAAATCGTTTCAGAGACAAACTACCTTAGCCTAAGCTACAGTAGTAGGTAGGTATTGTTTCTGGAACACAATAAGGTCGGTGATTGTGATTTCGCGGCATTTGTAATAAAATGCCTACAAAGCTACCACCCACGCTACTCCATTATGACTTGACACATCAATCATTGCGGCGTGAAGAGGCGTGTGAGGCGGTTTGAGTGAAATGGGTTATAAACGTAAGAGAAGGAATGAGCGCGTTCATTGATAAACGGTGACGTAGTATTTTGATTGTACTATCATAATACGGTGTTCATTATTTGTGGCAGGATATTTGTAATTATAAACTTGTTACTGAAGCACTATGGCATATAGAGGTGTACTGACAGCGTATTTACGATGTATTTATAGGTATAAATCGCGTGTTAAAATTAAGCTAACTTAAATAAAGTAGTTGTGTATAAGCCGGAGGGATAAAGAATAGATCTGAAAATGGCGGCGGGTACTCATGGTACGGTTGGCAAAGCACGTTCTCTTTTGAACACATTGACTTTTAGTTTTTCGTTGTTAATTATTCTTTTTTATTATTATGATTTCAAACGGGACGGGACGGGTTAATTGTAATTAATTAATGATAGTAACAATAATGACAAAAAGGTTATTAAAATAAATAAGGAGCAAGGGTAAATTTAAGAAAAAACAACATGGTTTTAGTTTAAAATTATTTATTTTATATTATTATGTATGATTTCCGAAAAAATGTCGACAATATCATTGTTTGCTAACACTGATTATTGTCATTATTGTTTTTGCAGCGCGTACTTAATTGTGCGAGTATAGACAGCGATAGATTGTGAGCGAGATAGCATGCGGGCGGACGCCATTTTTAGATCTATTATTTATCCGCTCGGGTTATATAGGGCCGTACTTTATAGACACGAGTCGATAATGAACGGCCAGTATTGAACGACATGGATTACAGCATGATATTCAATGTACATGTACACCAATTATTATGCCGTACATTATCGTGTCGGCAAATATCATGTACATTATAGACACCCAAGTTGATTTCAGGGCTAGATCAACGCCGCGTTCCGAATTGAGTCAAAATCGCTATTGGCGCTGTGAGCGATAAATGTCGTTCCGTTTTGATTATTGGGCTGACAGCGCTATCAGCGCGATATCATTTCGGAATGGCTAAACATGGGAAACGAATAAACTAACCTCTTTCGATCTGGTCTGCACAGAAATATAACTGGATTTGGTTATCACCAGTCTCATCATTACTCACGACCAACATTATTTCTCTTTTATAACAGTTTTTCTTCTTCTTAAGTATTTACAAACAACTCGCCTTTTACTTTCCATACTTATCTTGTACGAGTTAAACGTCAGATTTGACAGCGCTCACAGTGATAACGCCGGGAAGCAATATCACTGTGAACGCAAGATGGCGCCAGTAATGACGTCATCCATGACGTCGAAACTGCTATCGTAGACGCGCTAACGCCAATTCGGAATGGGTTTTTATCGCGCTCACAGCGCCAACATCGATTTTGACTCAATTCGGAACGCGGCGCAAGTGTCTAAAATTTCCCCATATTCAAGTAATCTTTTCCCCAAAATGATATGTTTTGCAACTTTTTTCCCCATTTTTTTAAACAGGAAATAATACAAATCTACACCAATGTAATGAAGAGGAAAGATTTGTATTTTTGTATGTTTGTAACGAATAGGGTCAAAAACTACTGGACTGATTCCAAAAATTCTTTCACTATTAGAATGCTACATTATCCCTGAGTAACATAAGCTATATTTATAAATAAAAAAAAAATAGGGGTCCCTACTCAAACTTCAATAATGTAACCCAAGGTGTATTTTTTTTTGCCATAAAACGTGTTTCATCGCATGCGCTGCGGAAACTATTGATGATAGAACAAAAACATGTTCTACAATATTAAAGAACATACCAATATCTACAAAAAACTTCTTTCTCTTTGGTACGGGGTTATTTTTTTTTTTATGTGTCTGAAAATCGCCTATTTTTCAATACGAATTTTAGATCCATTTCAAAAATGATGTTGGCAACATGATGATTCATCCAGTGATGCCATATGAGTTGGTTTCCCTGCTTTCGGGGTATGTTGAGGATGGCATTATCAAAGGAACTTTCGTAGGGATAAAATTGTAATGAGGGTTTTATTACTAACTTTACAGAATAAGATTCTTAATCTTTTTAATAAATCAACATGGAACACTATATTATACACATACCAGGCACGTACGTTACAGATGGGCTGGCATTTTCTTCTTCGGTTACCTAATTATTTTGGGATTTAGGGGAATATCGGGTGACGTTTGGGAAGTAATTTGTATGACCTTCTGGCAGCACTGGGTTCCTCCTTTTTACTTTCCTTCTCGCCCGGTGCCGGCGTGTTCTGTCTGTTTGAAGAACAATTTTATTTTTGTAATCAAAATCAGTTATATAGTGAAATCATGGATACTGTGAAGCTGACTGAAGTTTTGCGAGCATCTATTGATCCAAATCAGAGACTGCAAGCCGAGGAACAGCTTTCGCAGGTAATTTTCTTCCGGTCCACATGCTCGAGATTTACGCGACCATGTTGGAATGGCAATAAGTGATGAAGACTTCTCATTGTGCTCGAGACTTGGTTATTTTCATCGTGTTATGACATGCCGCGCTAGAAGAACACCATGTTTTCGCATGCTTGTTGAATAACCAAGTACCTACGTTGTTTATGTTTTGTACTTATTTACTAGGGACGGCGTTCGCTCCAAAAACCATTTCTAGCCATATCCAAAGTATGTGCCCAGTGTAAATTTTTTGGGGCTTATTTACTAGAGACAGTGTTTGCTCCAACAAGGATTAGTTACCAACCAGACCTGATGTTTGTGCCTAGTACATTATTATAATTGTAAATGCCCGCATTTAGAAATCCATAAACAGGAGCCAACCTCCTAAAAAGTCAAGAAAAACAAGTCTTATGTAGAGAATTTCAAAATTTGGGGCTCTGTTTTGGCAATGTGTGTTTGATATACAATTTCAGTGTTTTTAAAATGGGATATATTTAATCACGGTCTAGTTCTAATCCTGTACGAAGCAGGTTCATTCCACTGTGTGCGTACTGCAAAACAGGAATACGTTGCCTGAGTGGCTGATAGTTATAATCTGGAGGTCTTCAAGTAGCAAGTGAATCGGTATCTTCTAGGCAAGCAATTTTGGAAATGAAAATTGCGCTTAACATGCTGACCCTTTTTTTATACATTTTATTGGATGAGACGACTTAATATTTTAAATAAAGTAATAAAAAACACTGGATCTACAATTTATGTACCTACTTACCAAAAAAATTATGCATTACATATAGGTGCTCAGTTCACTAAAACCACAACTTAGCTTAATCAACCGTTTAATAGTTCACTGGCTACGTCCCAAACTCCTCAGCTGGCTCTAAAGTCCAGAGGCCTATCCACGAAGGGCAATAGGACCAAAAATTTAATGAATTGTAGTGATTACAAACCTGGAACCCAATTGTGAGGACACCTACCGGGTACAAATAAGAATCAAAACCATCCAAGGACCCACTAGAATACACAAAAAAACCCATTAAAATCGGCCCAGCTGTTTATTGTTTCAGTCAGAAACACTTGTATATAAGAAATATATAAAGTTACAAGATGTGTTTAATGGCACATTTTTATGTAAATGTAACTATCAAAGTATTTGTTATATCTGTATGTTGTAAGCATTCCAAATGACACATGGTACAGAAATGGTTGTGTCACGTATTGTGTAGAGCCGAGGCAGCAGCATTGTAGAAGAGTCAAAGGCGCAGCCATGGCCGTCCCTGACGCCGCCTCGACTGCACTGCGACGCTGGCAGTGTGCACTGACCAATTCGATTGTATAGAAAAGCCAGAAGAGACGTGCTTCTGCTCCGACGTCTCCTAGACTCTTAATTTTTTGTGCGATGCGCCCTTCAGGATAAAAGCTACACGAAAATGTCAGACATGTCAGATGCGTTAGTTACTTGATAAATTGACATTTATACTTATAAAAACTATCTAACTAAATACTCATCATCGTCATCAGCCCGGAGACGTCCACTGCTGAATGAAAGCCTCCCCTTTAGACCGCCACACTATGACGACCTGCCATTTGCATCCACTGGATGCCTGCGTTTTGGTTGCGCGCCTTTTAACTAAATACTACTTTACTTAAAATGTGGCACTGCTCCTGTTACAGGTAGGTGTGCCACCAGGCACGTCTCGCTTGCCTCTTCAATCCATCACATAAAAATACTATACCAATTAAATTGTCTAATAACATATCTATTGTTCGGTTAGTTCTGTAACTAACGCAATATATAGTTTATTTAGGTAAAATTTAGAAAAAACAGTAAACACAAACTGATAGTTTAAATTGTGATTGCGGTTTTAAACCCAAGCCCGAACCAATGAGATCTTTGGAGTTTATTGGATTTTAATCATTATCAGCCAGAAGACTTCCACTCCACATGACTTTTATTTTCTATCAGTGATTCGATCTTTTGTTCCACTTGGTAATGTGCAGTTTCTGTAGATTCGCCTGATTGGTCTCTTTATCCCGCAGTGGTCCACTACAGATAAAACTGTCACAAAATCTCTCAAGTCTATTACAAAGGAGCTTAAGCTAAAGGCCTGCATGACTTTGAATTTGTATAATCTGTTTTTGTATTGCAAAAATACTACTTTGACTTCTCTCTACGCCTTTGGTATAAATTTCCATCAAGGCACGTTCTGAATACTGAAGTGAGGTGATTTCGTATCTTGCTTACTCTCCAGTGTACGGGTGCTGGAACATCGTCGTTTGATATGTTACATTCAAGCAATGGCAGTTTGTGACAGTAAATAAGGAATTTTCCACTGTTTGTTTGAATATGAGATTTAAGATGTAGCCCATCAATGCTGGAAAGTGTTGGTTCAAAAAGTTTTAGGCAACAGTGCAAAAACAATGTAAATTTTATATTACGAGGGCGGCACTGAAAATTTCGGGAATCAAGGAAGTGACACAACTTTACTATTTAAAAATATATTTATTGCTTTTCGAAGTATTCTCCGCGAAATTTGACACATTTTTCCATACGATGGAACCAATCATTGAAGCAACCATTCCATTCGGAAGTTGGGGTCTCCAAAATGGCCGTTTTGTAGGCATCCACAGCTTCTTCAGGTGATGAAAATCTCTGTCCACGCAATTTATTCTTTATTTTAGGGAAAGTATAGAAATCATTAGGGCTTAGGTCGGGGCTGTACGGCGGATGGTCCAATAATTCTATGTTTTCTTGCTCTAAAAACTCTTTTGTTCTGTGCGCGGTGTGAGAACTCGCATTGTCGTGATGGAGGATGATGCGGCGGTTGCAGTTCTCTTTACGGAGTTCAGAAACGACCTGTGGCAAACAAATGCTAGCATACCATTCTGCATTAACCGTTCTTTGTCCCTCAAGAGGAATAGTCGTAACATGGCCGGTTTTGGAGACAAACGTGGCCACCATTTTTTTTGCAACACTCCGTGAACGAACAATTTTTGTTGGCTTTAACTCATTTTCGAACACCCAAACTCGTGACTGGTTTTTTGTTTCGGGTTCGTACGCGTATATCCAGGATTCGTCACCTGATACGATGTTGTATACAGCATTTGAGGATCCTGCGTGGAATCTTTCGAGAGTTCTGACGCACCAAGTAACGCGAGCCGCTTTTTGCTCTTCACAGAGCGAATGCGGTATCCATCGGGAAAACAACTTTTTTACACCTAATTTTTCATGCAAGATTATTTGTATTTGACTCATGCCAATGTCTAAAGTTGCCTGAATTTCGCGGTATGTCACATGTCGATCTTCCTCAATCAGCTTACGCACAGCATCAACGTTTTCTTGGGTGACTGCAGTTTTTGGACGACCTTGACGGGGATCATCACTGAGCTTGACACGTCCACGTTGAAATTCAGCAAACCAGCGATAAATTGTGGTTTTGGATGGGGCTTTATCACCAAATGCAGAAATCATCCGGTCAACACACTGTTTTTGTGTTAAACCACTTCGAAAGTCGTAATAAATCATCGCTCTTGAATTTTCTCGAGTCAATTCGATTTTCTCAACGACTAAACAAGTTTGACAAAACCTTGTGACAAGACCGAGAATAGTTTTTTAAATAAATAAATGGTATTCGATTGTTAAAACCAAGGAGTTTTCAATTAAAAAGATTTTAATATGACAGAAACAGTGGAAATATTCCATTCCCGATACTTTTAGTGTAGCCCTCGTATTAGCACACTTAAGAGATTGCAACTATTCAACAGCTAGTTGCAGACCCCTTGTGTATGGGCTTATTTTTTATCTATGAGATCTGGACAAGTGGTTGAGTTTCGAAAAATCCTGTCTCCAGCCACTCTTCGGTCTATTTTCTTGTGTGAGAAGACAGCAGTCTTGTCTTGCAAGACAAACGGAGTTTGCACGGGAACAATGTCCTGCAAAAACAGGATTTCTTTCGCCAGTTAGCCACTTCTTTTCTCGACAACCATATTTGTCGCATTTATGTCAACATTGCGGGTCCCCGTTCATTATACGAGTAGTTTTTTAGGTAGGTAATCGATGAATATAATGCGTTCACAATCCCACAAAATAGTGGCCACTGTAATAAATATGCTTGGATGCTGATTTTTCAACTTTGAATTTTTTCTATCCATTGCATCGACTCCTGTTTTTGACTCGATTGTACTGAGGGATGTTGACATGTTTCATCAACAGCCACAATGCGAGAACAGACATCCTCAAGATTGTCGCCAGGTGTCCAACAACTTTTGCGAAGTTGTGCCTGGAGTTCTGGATGCTGCTTGTCGAGCAGCTGCAGTCGAAAGCATTTTTGGCACCCACCGCGCGCACATCTTTCTATGTGCAAATGATTATGTAAATGTCGCCAATTCGCTCCTTACCTTGCCTCCTTGTTTGCCACAATTCGATTTGCTGATCTTCTAGAACAAATTTTTTAATATTTTCTTCAGTAATGGCAGTGTTTGCACGTCCTGACCTAGGATCAGGTCTAGGTTTTTAGCGGCTTCTACCATACTTGAATTTTCGACTCCAACGTTTTATGCTGGCAAATGAAGGAATAGACATCTCTTCAAATATTTCCTTCCGTGTTATGTTCCTCTGTGTGAGGTATATTATGACCGGTCCGTAGGTACTCCACTTCAATACAACGCGCGGTTGACTCAGACATGGTGGCATGGTGACATGGTGTTTACGGTTCAATTACTAAAAGCGTAATGATGCTATCGACATGAAACTGTATTTATACTACCAACAGTACTAGCAATTAGTGATATGCAGTGCGAGGCATTAGTGACACTTACAGGTACTTAGTCTCAACTTTTCAGCTGGCCCTCATACCGCCCGTAACGTAAAACACTGCTTTGGGTCCTTGGTGCATAATCTACTATTATGAAACTTGAACCAAAACATTCTGAAACATCTCTCAAATGTAAAACTGCTATACTCTAGCTAGCCTGTGATGCTGCAGATGAAAATAACTTCATCTGAAGCACTATGTTCAAACAAACTTTAGAAATGTCCATGTTTACTGCGATATTTTTTTGTTCCTGCCTTATAGCTCTGTTGGTTGCATGTCTGCCCTCAGAGCTTTAGGGCGTGGGTTTGATCCCCACTCAGCGCAAACATTTATGTGATGAACATAAATGTTTGTTCTGTGTCTGGGTGTAGCATGTATTATAAGTAGGTATGTATTAAAAATATATATATAAATAAATATATGTATTCTGCAGCTATATCTTGATTCCATATTTCAAGCTTTGCTTAGTTTGGGGCTAGATGGCGCTGTGTGAAATATCCACCGAAATTTATTATTTATTAATTTGCTCCTGGACCTTGGTATGTTGGTTTGGACCTGGGTATGTCCTAAAACTGCATCCAGAACCACAAGAGGATGGGCAGCAGCATTCTCTAGGCTTACGGTGGGGAGCATTCTGCGATCCCCAAGCCACCTGCCAAGTGTGGGGATTATGGCAATCCCTCTCTATTAAGGAGAGGTCTTCGTCCAGCATTGGACGTCTTCCGGCTGTTGATGTGATGTGATTAATTGGCTTGAAAACGCATATAACTGAGTAAATAAAATATTATGATGACCCACTTGTTAAAACCACTTAATGCCTAAATTTTTTGTTGAATGCTATTTCTATTTCTAGGAGCAAAGCACAAGCCAAGGGCCTTAGCTTAGCACCATTGTGCTTGATAACAGAGTATTCATTTGTTTTGCATTTCTGCAGCAGTTATTTACAAATAAATGATACTATTTATAACTGAGCAGCATGGGTTGAATGACCCGTTATTGTTGGACTGGTATTTTATCCCTTCCCAGAAACCTATTACTCGCTCTAGAGGTATAATCTAAAGGCTTTGGGGCGAAAAATTTAACTAACATTAGGGCCGGCTGCCTGTCTATATTTATAAGCCTACATAAATGATTCATGGATTGAACATACATGCATATGAAAAGTTTCTAATTATGTTTGACTATTAGTAGTGGCTAAGTTATATGTGGGTTCGTAAGTACGTAATTATAGGTTTGTAGAGGCACTTGGTTCCAGGTAGTATACATCTAGGATGATGTTTCTATAGAATACTGTGCAACTGTTGAATACTGTATCTCTAGTGTATTTCCGCTGTACTATCGTATCGAGTACTAATAGGAATAGGGAGTTAATAATCCATAGTTTCCATTAATGTAATAATATAAACTGTAATAAAAAGTTAGTAAGTCTGAACCAAATAATCAATTAAATCTGAAAGAAATCGTGTGTATAATCTAAAAATCTACAAAAATCTAACCTGAAATAAATATTTATTAAGCCTGATCCAATTAATTTATTTAATCTGAAAGAAGTTATTTATTTAATCTGAATACAATTAATTGTTAAATCTGTAACCAAAAAATGTATATTGGCTGAAACAATTTATTTTAATCTGTACACAATTATTTGTATCTAAATACATTAGAAATAATAATAAAGCACAAAAATTAATTTAAAAGAAAAAATAGAAACATATCACCCTTAATCCTTAGTAGTACGCGCTTGCTTGTTTTTTTTGTTTGTAGAGATACAGTATTCAACAGTTGGATTAAGATGAACTTCCGCAAACTGTTTACCTCATTGCATTTAATTTGCGAGTACATTTAGGATAACTAGAGGTCCCCCGCGATTTCGTCCGCGTGCGGAAGAAAATCGGCCCGCTCCCAAAATTCACCAATTTAAATCATCCCGAACAATTTTTTTAGCCCCCCCCCACAACTCCCCGAACTCTACTGACTCTACCGACTCGACCGACTTTACCGACTCTACCAACTCCCCCCTCAATTTTTCATCACTATAACTTTAATAACAAAGAACTTTCCATACAACATCCCCCCCTTAAATCGTCCCTGTCAAAAACAGTATTTTTTATTTTAAATTAACTATCCAAATCTAAATTTTCGTAGTAATCCAGAGTTTCATACAAACTCCCCCCCCCCCCCCTTTTCCAACCCCCTTGGGGGTCGAATTTCGAAAAATCCTTTCTTAGTACACCCCTCCGCATCGAGAAGAATACACCCTCCAAATTTCAAGTCTGCACGACCAGCGGTTTGGGCTGTGCGTTGTCTGCCAGTCAGTCAGTCAGTCAGGACAGAGCCTTTTATTATATTAGATAAAGGAGATAAAACAAGGAACCCGTGAACTGCTTCACTCATAAATAAGATTTAATTTGAGTCCACGTTAATAATACAAAGATGCTCCTCTTATCATGCTTGTGGAAAACGTAATTACTAATTACTGTCACTATTACTATTGATTTATTAAATTTAGATACACTAACTTAACCTATCATATGTTTTTAACGTACCTAATTTTGCATGTGACGATTTGCATCCAATTTTGCGCAGACTTTTTCCATAACTGGCAAAGATTGCGTTTTTATCTGGATTGGTAATTTTCGCTGCTGACCCAGATGGTGAAAATATATCCTTATGGATCTTTAAACTAGTTTTAAGGGATAAGGGATAAAGGTTTAAGAACTATAGACTCTTTGGAAATTGGAAATCAAAATACTGTTGCAAATTAGAGGATGTGAATGTGAAATGCCAAATCCATAATTCAACACCGTCATTCTGTTTTCAAGTCAATTTCCACTGTATCAATAAGTATCTGGGACGAATTCTATTAAAACGAGCCCTGAGGGCATACCGATATAAACAGTCTTGTATTTATTCGAAGCCTTAACTCAGATTATTCCACAATAATAAATCGTATGTTTGGAGCTTTGTCCTCAATGTGACTGAATCAACTACTAAGTAAAGACCTAAGTATTTTCATCTCGACGTTGCTTATGCAGTACCTACTAGCTGTACCCTGGCTCGCGATGCTGCGGGATGTAATAAGTAATTGTACTTGTAAAATACTCGTATTATTATATTTGGTACTTGTTATTAACATGACTTTCATGCGATGATTCGATGATTCGCAAGAAAGTCGCGTGCCTGCGACAGCGTATACGAGCCAGTCGCAATGGTATCCTGCAGATGATGGCAGCCCGATGTTACTGTCCCATTCAGAACAAGTGGATGGGTGTCCTTATGGGACAACAAAAGATATAATTTTTAATAATTTTTGTTTTAATATGTGTTACTATTTTTGTTTTGTCGTGTCGATTCAATCTGTTTAATTTCCATTCAATGTGTATTCTAATCTAATTATAATTTATAACGACATTCTTTTAATTATTTTTGTGCTATATGGATCTATGTAATCTGAATTAAATGATATTTGATTTGATTTGATTTGATTAGGAAACATAATCTACTAGAGGTCGCCCCGCGACTCCGTCCGCGTACGGCAGAAATTCTCCCCACTCCCAAATATGACCACTGGGTTATTCACTTATATTTTTCATATTCATTTGCATCCCTTTAGATCAAAGCTGGCAAATAAATTATTAATGAAATGAATTGAAAAATCCTTCTTCCTATATTATGTATCAAGACAAATACACCCTCCAAATTTCAAGTCTCTACGTCCAGTGGTTTAGGCTGTGCATTGTATGTCAGTCAGTCAGGACATTGATTCTTATAGTATTAGATAGCACTCAGGCAGTGCCCTACAGTGTATCTTTGTATCGTACAAGAGTTTTGTAAGACTAGTTGCTGCCCGCAGCTTCGGCCGCGTGGGTTGTATAACAGGGAGGTTAAATGGGCATACGTTTTTAACAATAAAAGGATTAAAAAAAAATGCATTCATCAAATATTTTTTTAATATCGTGTCTTATTGCTTAGTTGTGGATGTTGCGGCAGAATTTACTAACTTTAATCTGCCTTGTTTCATCCCTGCGTCTTTTAAGGCTGACAGGCTAGTTTGGTCGGTGAAATATTGATTACAGGCTACTTGTAAAACATAGTTTTTTGAACTCATAAGTATAAGTCATTGAGCTAATATCTATAGAGCCACAAACGGGCAAAAAAATGTCCGCGCTAAAACTCGGCGCACACTATGCAGTGTCCGACTTTTTGAACGACTTGAACTATGATAAGACACAAGCGCTCAAGCATACATTGAACACTATACAAGCGACATAACGTCTAAATTCGAACAATTGGGAACTATATAATGCACGTATAGGTATGTACAACGGCACACGGACGTTTTTTGACTGTTTTCACTTAGAGATTGTGACTAGATATTAGCTCAATGGTACAAGTACATGTTTTCTTATCTTTGCAGATCCATAAAATTATCGGATTCGCGCCATCTCTGCTTCAAGTAGTCATGCAAAATGACGTGCCGATACCTGTCCGGCAAGCTGGCGCCGTTTATCTGAAGAACTTGGTAATGTCAGGATGGCAGGAAAAAGAGCCAGAAGAAGGAGAGCCCATACAGTTTAGCATACACGAGCAGGACAGAGCTATGGTTAGGGATATGATAGTAGAAGCTATCGTTCAAGCTCCAGACATGATCCGGATCCAACTTTGTGTTTGTTTAAAAACAATAACTAAGAACGACTTCCCATCTCGGTGGACTGAAGTTGTTGATAAAATACACATTTATCTGCAAAATCCGGACCCAGGCAGCTGGATGGGAGCCCTGCTGTGCCTGTATAACCTGATTAAGAACTATGAATATCATTCCGCTGATAAGAGAGGCCCTTTGATTGAAGCCATGCATCTGCTCCTACCGATGATGTACAGCCTTATTGTCAACCTACAGGCTGATCAGTCGGCGGAGTCTATGCTTATTCAGAAGCAAATTTTGAAATGTTACTTCGGTTTGGTCAAGGTAAGAGTTGCATTGTAATAGTACATTATGATACAAGTGTGCTATGTTGGTCATTACACTAGAGGCGAAATTATGCGCGCGAGCCGCAGTCGAGCGCGATAAGGAAGCCGAGATCGTAATGACTAACATAGCACAAGAGTTCAATACGACTGTTTTCATCACACTTGCGAGGAAAAAACAAACTTTTTTTGATAATAATCAACCACACAGCGAAAACGTCAACAAGCATTTGCGGAAAATGGCGCCTAAACCAGCAATGCACGCGCACGTTGACATTTACTTCAGCGGCATAAGAACTCTTTGTTGGTATTACAAAAAAACTGTAAGTATTACCCGGCTATATTAAGAGTGCTTCATACGAAGCACACGTTTAATTGCAGTCACGTACAAACTTGACTTTACCGGGTTATACCTATTATAGCACAAGTGCCGTAATGTAAAGTAAAAAGCACGGGTGCGTAATAGCTTGGCTTATGAGCCTAAAACCGATGTAAAATAAGATCCACTTTACGAGCAAGTGTGATGAAAAAACAGTTATAAATCAAAGGTTTTTTTTTGTTATTTTCATCAAATGCACTTTATTCTTTAATTAACTTTGTACTTCTACTTACAGTATTCTCTCAATTTGGAGCTTCTTACTAATGACGTATTTACCAAATGGATGGAAGTTCTTCGCATCATACTCAGTCAACCGATACCAGAACACACATTAGCAGTCGATGAAGATGAACGATTGGAACTTCCTTGGTGGAAAGTCAAGAAGTGGGCCATTCACATACTGTATAGGCTTTTTGAGAGGTAGGATAATTACTATTGTTTGTACTGTGTGTCGCAATAGCACTCTTTTTGGAAGGACAGAGTAGCCGTCGCTCTTTTTGCAAGGGACCAATCGAAGCCATTACTCTGATCATTGGCGATTTGTGGCATGGGGCCATTGGAGTAGACGGACACAGACAGTTCTTGTGGAGTAAATGCCGCGAATGAGACTGGAAGGCGTAGCTAGTGAAAGTATAACTAAAGTGTGTCAACTACATGTTAAGAAATAATTGTGACAAGTTAGTTGATATTTGATTTTCTATGTCCTAGATACGGGAGTCCTATAAACGCTCGCGAAGAATACATACAGTTCTCAGAGTGGTATCTATCCACATTCACCGGTGGAATACTTGATGTTCTGTTCGAGATTTTGGACCAGTATCGGAAGAAAATTTATGTCTCGCCAAGAGTGCTGCAGCAGGCCCTTAGCTACATTGACCACTGGTAAGTCTGCCATGTCTTCTTTTTTCGAAGCCGAAGGACGGATTCAATTGGATTCTGAGAACATGTTTGAATAATGGATTTGATTTGAACTGGTCGCAGGAAACGATTACGGCATAATAGAATTGCTATCTTTAGCGTAAATATATTTCCAATAATTATTATTTTACGCGCCACCGCGTCATTAGAAAAGCCAAAACTGTAATAGAATTACTAAAACCTTTCTGGTCACTCGGTGAAACCAACTAATACCTTTCATAAACATGATAAAATGCATGTAGATATCTTGTCTGGTGAAATTGAATTTTAGTGATTTATTATTACGCTATATTCAATGTACTACGTCAGCAACGAGTATTGTGTTACATGTGAAGGAATAATATGATTTCATGTCCGCACACACATTATGTTGTGTTGGAATAACTGTACAAACATAGTGTAACAAGATCCCGTCGAATATCCCTCTGGTATGGAACCTTAAACACAATAATGCTGCTGTGATTGAATTTAAAATAATGTGATATTGTTTACTTGACATTTCAATTTGAGGTTCACGAAGTTCCATATTTGCTAGATATTTTAACTCTACTATTTTGTTGCCACAGTGTAAGCCACAGTCATTCATGGAAACTCCTCAAACCGCACATGTTTGCCATCATCCAGGACGTGCTGTTCCCTATGCTATCGTACACGGACACCGACGAAGAGCTTTGGAACACAGACCCTCACGAATACATTCGTATCAAATTCGGTAAGAATGACAGTTCAACATATATAAATAAATAAAAATAGCCTTTATTCACCGACATTATTACTAACTACTACAGTATTAGGTATTAGTTTCTGTTATGCATGATTTAATACTTATTTTATTAATCTGCATCACCAGCGCCAGTTTCGCCATCAGGTTGTCCTCCCTGGACATGGGCCTCCTCTAAAAGTCTCCACTCCTCTCATTCTCTGGCTAATTAATCTGCGCCACCCTTTTGGTAGGTTGTCTTCCCACCTTCTCTGTGGTCGTCCCCTTGATCTCTTCCCATGTATCACTATATCTTCAAAAACAAAGAACTTTCCATACAACATTCCCCCCTCCCCCTTAAATCGAACCTGTCAAAAATATATTTGAAAACAACATTTTTTATTTTAAATTAACTATCCAAATACACATTTTCGTGACTAAAAGTCCAAAAACAAAGGACTTTCATACAAACGTTTCCCCCCCTTCCCCCCGCCCTTAGGGGTTGAATTTCGAATAATCCTTTCTTAGTACACCCCTCCGCATAGAGACGAATACACCCTCCAAATTTCAAGTCTGTACGACCAGCGGTTTGGGCTGTGCGTTGTCTGTCAGTCATTATGTCAGGACAGAGATTCTTATAGTATTAAAATATTTCTCGTTCTAGACATATTTGAAGACTTCGTGTCACCGGTGATCGCCGCTCAGACTCTTCTATCGTCGGCCTGCAGAAAGAGGAAGGACATGTTCGCTCGTACCATGCAGCTGTGCATGCAAGTGCTGACTAACCAGGAAGGAGAATATGGCCCGAGACAGAAGGACGGCGCCTTGCACATGGTCGGCACGCTCAACGACCTTCTCATGAAGAAGAAGTACTACCGCGAAGAATTATGCCCTTTGCTAAACCAATACGTGTACCCCGAGTTCCGCAGCGAGCTAGGCCATTTGCGCGCCCGGGTCTGTTGGGTGCTACAATGCTTCTCGAGAATTCGCTTTAGAACTGACGCGGTGCTCCTGGAAGCGGTCAACCTTACCGTCGGCTCCCTGCTTAACGATTCGGAGCTGCCCGTTCGCGTGGAAGCGGCCATCGCCATACAGATGCTGCTATCCTCGCAAGAGAAGGTCCGCGCGTATCTGCTACCGCACGTGAAGGAGGTGACCACATCACTGCTTGAAATCATACGCGAAACTGAAAACGACAACATAGCGAATGTGTTACAAAAGGTGGTGCCTTGTTACACTGAAGAACTTCTGCCCATGGCGTACGAGATCACGGAGCATCTTGCTACTACGTTCAGCAAAGTGATTGAAACGGATTCGGGCACAGATGAGAAAGCTATCACAGCGATGGGACTGCTCAACACCCTCGAAACCGTCCTCAGCGCTATGGAGGACAGCCCCGAGATAATGGCGCAAATTGAACCGACTGCGCTGCGCGTGGTCGGACATATCCTGCACCATAATATTATAGGTGAGCTTATTACTTGTAGTTACCTACTTAGTAAAGTTATCTTATCATGCCCCTTTTCTACATATTTACGGCCTTACTTAAAAAAACTTGTCAACCGTTAGTCACTGCTTAAGATGCTCTGCCATCTTCTCTCTGACGTGAAGTTGCACGTGCTAGAAAAGGACGGAGAAGTTAAAGCAGTGACTAAGAGAATCGAGATTATTTTAGGTAAGGCCGTTAGTGTTCGAGGTCTTGGGTGGTGGTGGCAGGAAGCATGTCACTTGATACTGTCTTATTATATCTTATTCCTATTTCCACAGTTATGTTAGCCTCATCACTACCTTTGATCCTTCGAATAGCCCATTATGTTTATAAATCAAGTTAATAAGATCTACCGAATTGTAAATGTAAACCTATACACTTTTAGAGCACTAGTTAGTGTTAGTTTATTTCATGTTATGTTCTATAAAATAAAATGTTAATGTTAATCTGTGGTCAACGTTGCTGGTGCACACACGCAGCTACCTAGCTTATTATTAATACTACTTTAACATTCTATTTTGCTGTGTACTTTTTGTTGACTATTTAATAAAAAATAATTTAAAAAAAACAATGTCCCTACCCTCCATGTTAAGGGGAGGCCATCGTCCAGCAGATGAAGTCTTCTGGCTGATAATAAATCTTATCATTTCTAATAGCTTATCCCTAGCGACCACTCTGAGCGTTAGCCCATATCTTGGTAGTTAGTTCCTACCTAAATGAATTTATAATACAATTGTGGAAGTAGATCACTAATACCAAATATCAAATATCATTGACATTTATGCAAATAAAATAAAAATGTATTGTTAATAAAATTTCTATAGCTAGTTAAGTTAATTTAAATAAATACAGTTTGAAATAATTTATAATCAGATCAATTTTAAAATAATGTTTGAATAAAATTATAATAATATTAATAAAATTAGACTACATTATTAACTATTTAAAACATTAGAAATACGTTCCCAAAATATTTAATTCACTCACTACACTATTCTAGAAAGGTATACATTAACTGTTCTGGGCAAATATGTATAATAATGTACTGATTTTTAATTTCTGTTTCCAGAATATTATGAAGAAGCGATGTCTCTCCTCTCCAACCTCTCCTCCAAGACCATATCAGAAGATATGTGGAAAGTCCTACAGCTCCTTTACCAGGTGTTCGAGAAGGAAGGATTCGACTACTTCACTGACATGATGCCGGTGCTCTACAACTATGTCACCGTCGATACAAACGCGTTCGTCTCCAATGAGAATCACATTCTGGTCATGTTCAACATGGCGAAAACTGTGAGTAAACTGACATTCGAAATAAATAAATATATTAGCTTGGCGAAACTCTTGAAAGGAAACTTTTTTTTTCCAATATAAAACCACGTCTGTCGGTTCGTCTACCAAATGTTCATCAAATCGTCTTCCAACGAACCGTAGGTTTGCTAATGTTTAGAACTATTTGCGATAGTGGCGCTCCTTTTAACCGACTTCAAAAAAAGAAGAGGTTCTATGTTTGACGGTATGTATGTTTTTTTTAAATGTATTCTCACCGATTTCTCCGTCAATTGTGGACCGATTTTGAATCGAGTATACTCCCGAGGTGGTCCCATATTAATTTGAAGTCGGTTGTTTTTTTTTTGAAAAAGTTTCTTGGAATTTATACTCTTTATTGCCAAGCTATAAGTTTGTTTTAGGTAAAGTAGATACAAATGGAGGTCGAATCGAGTAGTTTTGTATTCTTCTGATAAAACTGTATGTTGCGAAGCATATTAATTAGCATTCTCGCAGCATCACCTAGCTTTGGGTCAATAAGGCTCGTTTTCCACACATGCTATTCCCTTGCTAGTGGCGGTCGAGACGGCAAGGATCTCTCTACTACACGGTAGCTTCTCGGCGCCGGCGCACTTCCACCTTAGCAAATCAATCCAGCAGGCCTGTGGCAAACTCTTCTCTATTCTTATTGTCATGATACAACAGGACGAGGCTACCATTCTGTATAAGTCTCGTTTTCGCAAGACAAAGACATAATAAAACTATATCGCGAGGCGCATGGTAGGCCTGGTGGTTTAGTGATACTTTCTCAACAATCTATGTTGATGAAACGCAAATGTGACCTTAGAAATTCTAAGTGATTTATTCCTTTTTTGTTTGTCTGGGTTTTGTGAATGTATTTAAATAATGTTTTTCAAGATACTTTATTCGTAGCCTCTTTTTGAATATCATTTAAATATGGAGTGACGAGTGGATTCGGTCCGGCCGCGACACCGTCTGGATAATGATGAATGCATGAGCGTTTTATCTCATGATAGGATCGCCAATGCGAACTAACTCCGCAACATGCAACTGAACACGTGCGATGGTCTAAATCTTACCCGGCATTGCTTTGCGTATAACACGGTATAATATAATGTACCTAATTACTGATTATCTAATATTTTTTGGAAATGTTGCTATAAATTATAAAACATTCCTATTTTTGGAAGCGCCCTATATCCAGCAGTGGATGAAGAACGCATGCGCACTACATTATAGAACAAAGTTATGTTGAGCTGGCATTGTATGTAGGCATGTATTGGTTGGCCAGGGTAGCCTAATCGGGAGACCGCTGATTCAAGCCCAAGCCTCTACCATTGAGCTCAACTGGCATTGTATTTAGGCATGTATTGGTTTGCCAGGGTAGCCTAATCGGGATACCACTTATTCAAACCCAAGCTATGCCAATGAGCTCAGCAAGCATTGTATTTAGGCATGTATAGGTTTGCCAGGGTAGCCTAATCGAGAGACCGCTTATTCAAGCCCAAGCCTGTACCAATGAGCTCTTTGAAGCTGCATGTATAGGTTTAATACCACTGTCTTTTCGGTGAAGAATAACATCGTAAGGAAACCTAGATACGTCCGGAGAAGAAATTCAATAGCGTATGTGAATACCCGCAACTGGGCCAGCGGGGTGGGCGTGGGAGGGTAGCCTGATTACATTATGAAGAGCAAACAAGACCAGAGCCAGTGCTGGTTAGATGGCTGTGCCCAAGAAGAGAATTGTAATAGCTTTTGGTTTAAATGTATTATATTCTGCGCGACTGCTGCTTATGTTGACAATTGTGGGCATTGCAATGATATCTTTTCAGTGTCGATTTAAAATAAGACAAATTTTTTTTGTGGTCGGGTCCGAAACAAAAATAGGATCTCACAAACACAAGACAATGTCACTTGATTACAAACTAACGTAGGCGATTCCCTTTTTGTAACAAAATAATAATTACATTGTCATTTCATGCCCTATTTTAGACGATTTATACTGCGTAATTAGCGCAAGGGCGTCTAGCTAAGCTTACCGTAGAATTAAAGATATTACAGCTAGCGGAGCTTCATCGAAGCGAATGACTTGTTCTTTTCGTCATTAAAGGAACAAGTGTATTTCTAAAATTATAATATAATTGTTGGTAGGTCCTGAATTCAGACTCCAAGGACGAGTCCGAGGTGTACGCAGCCAAGCTGCTGGAGGTGATAGTGCTGCAGTGCGTCGGCAAGATCGACAACTGCCTGCCTTCCTTCGTGGAGCTCGTCCTCGGCAGACTCACTAGGAAAGTGAACACCTCCGAACTGAGGACTATGCTGCTGCAGGTAATACATTCTAAGAGCTGTCCAATGGGGACACGACTGTCTGATTCGGACCAAGCTACAAAGTCTTGATCATCGACGAAAAGTAGCTATAGCCTGTCGGTATTTTATCGGATACCTATCGAAGAGTGTGCTTTGGATTTGCATTTTTTTATGCTTTCAAGTGACGAGACGAGCATGACTTTCGCCTGTTGGTAAGCGTCACGCCTGTCACTATTAGTAGCAGTGCCAGAATTGTGACGTTCGAACACAACACAACCCTGCGCTGCACTGCACTGCGCTCGTTACCCTGAAATATTGAGTGTTTGATTAACTTTTTATTGTCCAGTAGCATTACACAGAAATAATTAAGATAGATATTAGATGTTAAATCTCTTCATACCCAGTAATTTCTCTGGTATGATGCTTGATCTTATTCCCCCCTGCCCATTCCAGGCTAGGTCCACGAAAAAGCGACACCGTTTCATGGTTGATTATAATCTGTGTCTTCAAGTCGCGGGTGAATCGGTTTCCTCTAGGCAAGCGTGCTCCATCGTAGACTGCATCTTCGTTTATCATCAGACGAGATGGCAGTCAAACGCAAGCCAATAAAATACTTAAAAAAAAGAAAAATAGGTACTCTAGTACGTACTAAGACTATGTCGTCTGATTGTCCAGCTGTCTTTTTCTTTCTTAGTAATTGGCATCGCACGTTGTGCATTCTGCCAGTCAAGTTTCTGAATTTTAAAGTTTTTATATTGAAATCCAGTCAAATTTGTCATGAAATCACAGTCAGTCACACGAAACCAGTTACAGTCGAGTCCAAGTCATACCTTAGTAAAGTTGTGGCGACTTTACTATGAGCTTCTACGGAGTTTTGAAAACAACACGAAAAGACATGATTCACCACATTATATCACTTGCCCACACTCCTCGTGCATGTATAAAACACCATTATTTTTAACCATTAATTCGCATAAAATCACAAGTTTAAGAAAATAATACAATGCAACGACATGGTTTTTCCGTGTTCCCGCCAAAACTTTTGTCCTTTCCAGCTGTCTCTCCATCCGACAATTGAGTGACGAGGCGAGCGAGTCGTTTGCCTGGTTGTAAGCATCACGCCTGGGGATGTTTCGCTAGTAGAAATGCTAGTATGGTGAACTTGCGAAGAAAATCCTGTGCCGCACTGCACTGCGTTTGTCACCCTGACTGATGAGATGTTAAATCTCTTCATGCTCAGTAGTAACATTGCCTTTGAAACCAAAACAGTAATGCGTGCGCACTACCACTGATCTCCTTTTCTAATTTGTATTCTAAATTTATTTTTACAGGTGTTGATCGCGATTCTGTATTACAACCCTCATCTGCTGTTCACGATCCTGAGCAAGCTGCAGGAGTCCGTTCCGACAGCTTCCATTGTTCAGCATTTCATAAATCAATGGATCCAAGATACTGATTGCTTTATGGGGTAAGATACTACCTAACTACTAAAACGTGGTCTTTAACTGCTGAATTTTTGGAGAAACGAGTCACGCAACGGGCAATGGAGAGAGCTATGCTCGGAGTTACTTTGCGCGATAAAATCCGGAACGAGGATATTCGCCAAAGGACCAAAGTTACCGACATAGCTCGCACGGTTTGCAAGTTGAAGTGGCTGTGGGCGTTCTAAGGGCGGGGGACTTCGTTCAGCAGTGGACGTCTCCGGGCTGATGATGATGATTGGAACACTAGTATGACCACTGAAGAGAGAAGTGAATATAACCGAAAAGGGACTCGCTGCGCTAGCCGGCATTAAGTGTAAATGCGCTTAATGACAATTCTACTAATATACATGTTTTTAAAGTAATAATACTCAGAATGACAATTTAAATAGACGCGTAGGGAACCAAACCACATTGCATCGTAATTAGATCAATTTTAATCTTTTTCAAAATGGCATTTCGAGCGTTTTACTTCAAATGCGCGACAATTTTGTATGAAACTGGCGACAGCGGTTTTCCATACAATAGGCATGATGACTACTATTTTTTTATTACCTCACAAAAAAGCTGATCATCAATAGAGCCTATCAACGAAAACAAAATTTAAAATAATTCAAAAATAAATAAGTTCTAAGTATTTTAATTTCAAGCTAGACAGAGAGCGCGCTATACTGAGCTATGACGTCAAGCCTCAGGCGCGGCATACAAATGCTATACTAACACGTGCTTTGCGAGAAAGGGATAGAACATAAACGCTCATATCTCAGAGATTTATCAGCTAATACAATTATTTTTTTCAGTATGTGTAATGTATTTAGTTATATTCATCATTAAGCCTGTTATTTGTCATAAATTAAACATTAGGCCACACGCCTATTGCTTTACGACATTATTTTGACAGCCATTTCACCTAAGAAAGGCTTACCTAAGGCTTTCGCTTCTTTCTTTTCTGTGAGTCCGACCTCGTAACGAAGGGAAAGAACTTAGTACGCACACAACGTTCGTAAAGTATTCTTAGGCAATATGTCAACGTTCATAGACTACACATTAAAACACTGGCAATGATTTACGCTCTAATAAAAATGCAATATAGGCCGAATCAACAAAAAGACATTGTTCGCTCCGTCATACGACGACTAGGCGGCTGGGTGGAGCACGTCTTATTCTACGGGTAGAGAATAATGTGTCGTGTGTGTGCTGCAGCATCCACGACCGCAAGTTATGCGTGCTCGGCATCTGCACGCTGTTGGAGATGGGAGCCAACCGGCCCAACATGGAGGAGGTGATGCACAAGGTGCTGCCCTCCTGCCTGGTGCTCTTCGACGGCCTCAAGCGCGCGTACGAGGCGCAGGCCGAGGCGGACGACTCCTCTTCCGATGAAGACGACGATGATGAAGAGGACGACGGTCAGTAATAAATAAATATCGGTGGACATTTTTCACATAGCGCCATCTAGCCCCAAACTAAGCAAAGCTTGTAATATGGACACCAGATAACTGGTAGAATTATACATATTTTTTGTGAATACATACTCATAATACATACTATTTATGTTCGTCACATAACTGTTTCTCCTGGGTGGGGATCGAACTACCGCCATACAGCTCTGAAGGCGGACATGCTACCAACTGAGCTAAAACGCAGTCACTTTCACATCACATCATCAGCAAGATGTCCACCGCTGGACGAAGGCTTCCCCTGAATTTTGCCATAATCCCCACGCTTGGCAGGCGGCTTGGGGATCAACGAATGCTCACCACCGTTTACCGAGAGGACGCTGCTGTCCGTCCTTTGGTAGTTCTGGATGCAGTTTGAGAATATACGCAGCTCCATATCACTTGCCACTGGAAAAAGCTGTTGAGAAAACGTGTCTCGTGATCATCTGATATCAGACCACCTATAAGTTTATAAAAGGGCGCTGCAGTATGCCACTGACTAGCAAAATTTCCATTTCACCCAGACTAAGCCGCAGTGAATAATCCTTTTCGGCAATGTACGTCTACACATTTCATTCATAATTAATACAAAATGAAGTCTGTTCACGAGTTTTAGGACCTGCCTATGCTATTGCTGCACAGTTGCTTGCGAAACTTTAGTTTGTAGTATACAATTTGTACCAAAAAGGTTCAACAATACTGAAGGGTATGTGTGTTCAAGAAATCGCGAAAAAAAACAGCTTTTCCGTACAAAAAGTTCATTGATCTTGGACAAAATGTATGGGACCGGGTTCTTTTTTTCTTGATTTCAGATAAAAGTTGTTCATAATGATGTGTGTATACATACCGTTCAAAATTAATGAACCTTTTTGTTAAACATTGTATAAATAGTCGCATTAAAAAACTTGGAACAGGATTTATGACAATATTCAAAGTTGACCATTTGTCAGTTCTGATTTCTATCGCTTGCAAAGCTTACACTGAAATGCCAAATAACGTGAATGCTACCTATATGACATCTTTTCATACATTTTCACGAAGGCTAGCGGTAAGAGAGACTAGACTCCGCAAGAGACATCACCAGTGAACAAGAAACAGAATAGAATCGTTCTGTTGTGTCGGACTCCCGTACTATCATCGGTCGTCTTTCATTACAGAGGCTCTTTTTGACTTGAAGTAAAAAAAAAAACTTGTCTTGTTCTGTCAGTACCGTAATCTTAACGAAACATGGAGTGTTAAAACGCATTAATAAACATTTTTCAAAAATATAATTAGTAGCTTGGGAGGAATAACACATTAAACATTATATACATAAATAAATCATAGCTCTCCGTTTTGACTAGCCGGATAAAAAGTAAGTCATTGAAACAGTCATACTGCCAATTTATGCACACCGTCATATCACCCTTACGTTTTTTTTTGTATGGAAGGGAATATCGAGAGCTTGATCACCAGCTTTAGCATATAGCTTTTACGGCATTTTTTAAACCGCAACTAACCGCTTTGCTTCGCTTTCATGAATAACCCCATTTAAATTCAGGTATAATTGATTCAGAGGTGCTCTCGAGCGATGACGATGATTTCGATGACGACTACCTGGAAAACCTGGCAAGGATGGCCGTCAAGAACAGCGCGGAGCAGGGAATCACCATGGCAGCAAGAATCGTGGAAGACGAAGAATCGGACGAAGTAAGTAGCTTTGTAGCGTAGCGCTCGTGGCGTAGCTTGTCTGGGTGTAAACGATCACCGATGTTAAGTAACGGACGGTCCGGTCAGTCTTCGGATGGGTGACCGTGAGTGGCATTTATTTCTGAGCGCTACCGTGGGTCGGATGACACGTTAAATAGGCTAGATGACTGGTTTTTTAAATTGTCCTATTAAAATGTGGCCCATAAATACAACTGATTAATGAAAAGTAAATGAAAATCTGATAAAAAATAAGCAATTTATAAGCATTTTAATATCACGCTAGACAGAGAGAAGAAACAGCAAATCGTGACGTCACTTCTCAGGACGCCATATAAATTCTATTCTGACAAGTAAGGCGTGACGCAATTTTTTGTTTTCTGGGAAAGTTGTCTCTAACAAAAACTTTAAACGCTCATATATCAGAACATTATTAACCGATTTAAATTATTTTTTCAATAAACATACTATATTTACTTAAATTCTTCATCAAAGATATAAACATCAGTCTTCTACCCTATTGTTGGTCCCGGGTGTTTGTTCTAGTTTCTATAACAACAACCGTCAGCCATGTCAGAGGCCTTCGGGCGGCACATTAACTCTGACACTAGGGCTGACCACTCAGCCTATACGAACTTACTTACTTTTTTTTACTTTAGTAGCTTTGTCTTTAACAATATAACAGGCTTTAACTGCAATGTTCTCATTTAACTAAACTGTACTTATACTCCGGTTTTTAAATTCATGGAAAAAATGTCAACAAAGAAATGTCACTTTATGTCAATAACAAAGTGACAGTTCACGTGTAATAAACATTTTTAGCGTTTGCTTGTTTTTATTTTATAATTTTAAGTTTTACTACTGTAAAAGATAATTTTATTACCCTTTGCTTCATAACCATATTGAGAGGACCGGGGGATACTTCCCGCTACCTGGGACAGCCCATAGACAAATCAATCAGATTCCGAGCTGGTTTACTTATTCAGATTCGGAGACAGAGTTATTTACATTTAAAATAAATGTTGCATTTATAACAGATACGTTTTTCCAAAGAAACCGGACGTTTTTCCAAAGAAAATCGAACGTAACAACAAAGTTTATGACGATAGGTCACTAAAAATAAAACGAAATAAATAAATATAATACGCTATACAATACCTCTCAAGGGTTTCCTCTTTTATGGAGCCTCCCCCTCCCCTTTCCCTCTGAAGGGGGAAGCCTCCGTCCGGCACTGGACTTTTGGCTTATGATGATGATGAGGAGGGGATTTGTCATAATCCCCACGCTTGGCAGGCGGCTTGGGGATCGCAGAATGCTCGCCACCGTTAACCGAGAGGACGCTGCTGCCCGTCCTCGGGTGGGTCTGGATGCAGTTTTAAGACAAATACCAGTCTGAGTTTGCTTATCCCTTGTGATATCTTTTACTGTAGGAATTGCTGGTCAAATAACACGCTTCAATAAACACAATATGTACATTGTGTTTGGGATGAAACTTGGTTGTACGCAGGTCCAACTTGATAGTGTTCTAATCAATAATTTTGTTTATAGGATGACGAGGGATACATTCCTGATGATTTCCCTATCGAGTGCTTCACGACGCCTCTTGACGAAAAAGACTGCACTGTGGACGAATACATCAAGTTCAAGACCACCCTACTCAGTAAGCTTCCGAATTAGACTTTTACGAGAAACTGCAGTGGTAGGAATCTATTGCAGAGTCCGCCTGGGGAAGTACCGCACGTCCACCGTTGCCAGTTATTCAATCGCCAAGCAGTAGTGTGCAAGCATTAGTGTGTTTCGGCTTGAAGGGCAATGTTACCAGAGAAATTACTGGGCTTGACCTAATATCAGGGGGTGTCACTCCGCAGTTTAGGTATGTTCGGGCGGCGCTCCGCTCCGAGAGGAAAATGCAAGGCTGAGGTCAGTGGCCGCCCGCACGCTAACCTCGTCGCACGTAACTAAGCATACGTGTTAGAAAGAGAGCGGTATAACTAGGTGAATATAGCGAGCGGTATCCAGCGCTGTGCGAGTTGAATTGCTACTTTATTGCCTAGTAGATAGAGTCCTTATTTATTTCAATTCCTTTACGGAGTTAACTTTCTGTACGTAGTATTCTTATTTATTCTGTGCCATAGGTGACACTTGAACATTAGTGAAAACCAAATTTTTGTATTAATAATATTATTAATATACAACGTGTAACAAAAAGGTTCAACAATACTGAAGAGTGTATGTACTCATCATTATAAACCACTTTTACTATGGGGTCAACCCTGAAATAGCGAAAAAAATAATCATCTGTTCCATACATTTTGTCCAAGGTCAAAGAACTTTTTGTATGGAACAGGTATTTTTTTTCGCGATTTCGGATTTAGCCTCATAGTAAAAGTTGTTCATAATGATGAGTAAATACACGCCCTTCAGTATTGTTGAACCTTTTTGTTACACGTTGTAAATGTTTAAGGGTTCACTTAAACTCCGCTATGTGATCCCAAAATTTAAGGTATTTATGGTGAAAACGGGCATTAGACACATTTTCTAGGGGAGTGAATCTGCTCTGGTATAATTAGTTGTTTTTGTTGAACAGCGATATCAAACAGCGAGCCCGCTCTGTACCACGCGCTGATGTCCTCGCTGACGGAACAGCAGCAGAAGAAGCTGAAGGCCGTGTTCGTGCTGGCGGACCAGCGCAAGGCGCAGCAAGACAGCAAGCGCATCGAACAGAGCGGCGGTGAGTCTCATTCACATAACCTGCTTAGAATCTACACCGAGCGGTGAGACCCACGAGCGCTTTCGTGGCAATACAAGACGTCCTTTATTGAATACTCGGCTAGTTAATAATTTTTTCATGACACTTGCTCGTTATTTGGTTCTTATTACATCGGTTTTAGGCTCCTAATCCAAGATATTACACACGCGTGCTGTTTACTTTACATTACACACAGCACTAGTGCTTTAATAGGTATAACTCGGTTAAGTTTAGTTTGTACCTGACTGCAAGTTTTAATGTATGTTTAAGAATCATTATTAATAGCCGGGTAATACTGCTTTTTATTATGATACCAACAAAGATACGGCTTAAGAAAATGTCACCTCCGCTGTGTGGTTGATTATTATCAAAATTCGTTTGTTTTTTTCCTCGCAATTGTGATGACAATCGTCGTATAGAACGCGTGTGCTATTGGTAATTACACTCTCGACTCCCTTATCGCGTAATACCGCCTCGATCGTAATGACCAAAATAGCATACTTGTATTATAATACTGGACACTTCAATTTCTTCCTCTATAACGAGTGTCCTTTATGGTTTAAAATAACACAGCGTAAGTGCGTTAAAATATTAAGCATAATTTATAAAGCTGGGAATTAAAACTAACTTTGTTGCATTTATTTTAGATATAAATTGTATATTATCCGAACACATTACGGTTATCATTATATTGTTTTCGTTCGGATACACGTTGCGTCCTAGTTCTAATTGTCTAGTATCTGTCAATGTCATCGTTATATCGTAGCGTTCCGAAATGCGAAAAGTTATAAACCAAGAAATCAAGTCAAGTCCGAAATGCGTCAAAATCGCTGTCGGCGCTGTAAAACCCCATAGCCTAACCTAACAGATGTTTTTCCGAAATAACTTTTTTCTCCATACTTCTAGAAAAATGGTCCAATTTACAATTTAAATATATTTAAGTTGCTCTATCAGTTCGTACAAGTTTCATTCATGCACGCGGTTTCTTTCTACTACGCTGAAACTGTATAGGAGTCTGCCATCCTTCTTTGCTTACGCATTGTTCATTTTTTTACAGGTTACTCGTTCACGGTGCCAGCGCAAGTCCCCACCAAGTTCAAGTTTGGATCATAAATCAATTAAAAATATCGTATTTATATCGTAATCGGCAAACCGTTTCGCTGGATAATCTGATAAAATATAAATGTGTGGCTATATTTATACCGTCATATGCATAAAACGCTAAAACGTATTTCAAACCTATTTTAGTTGAAAAGTGTTTTCAAATTTCATTCGTATTACGATTAAAGTTAGGAAAAAGAAGACAAAACACTTTTTAACAAATATATGCTTGAAATATAGTGTTTTATGCATATGACGGATAGTATTTTATCGAAATTTGTCGATACCATCACAAATTTGCAAGGCGTTACCTCCACGTTAGGCAAAATATTGAAAGCAAGGTAGGTGAGTGGTGCTGATACTCTAGAATGCATGTTACTGTAATATAATTAATGTTTAATTGTCGTAAATCAAACTGTTGAGTGATATTGGATGCCCTTCGTTGCGTTTAGTACAGCCGTCCTAGGCGAATAAAGAATTAACACCAGGAATGAGACATAAATAAGCTGTAAACTCGTATATGAGAATTATTTGTTTCGTTTTAATGGGCTCAAAAGTCTTGTAGAATCTCGTGATTGTATTATATGAGAGCCAAGATTGGACCTGGGTATGCTTTAAATTTGCATCCAGTACCACCCGAGGATGGGCAGCAGCGTCCTCTCGGTTAACGGTGGTGAACATTCTGCGATCCCCACGCCGCCTGCCAAGCGTGGGGATTTTGCCAACTCCCCCATTAGAGGGGAAGGCCTAGTGTTAAAGGCAAGACATTGACGGTCAATAATTCTTAAACCGACTTTTTGTAAATATCTCGTTTTATGTGCTTTATTTGGCGTTGAAAGTTATAGAAAAATTATAGAGTTCAAAATTCGTAACATATTGTGTCTTTGCCAATAATTGATACAATTAAGCGTAATTCGTGCCGATTTTCGTGCCTACGGCCACGTGCGGTTGCGATCGGCCGCGATGACGTTAGTGTACCTAATTAGCAAGATTATAACTATATACAGACTGATTCAAACTTAAAGGCGGCTGTGAAGTGCGCTGCAAGCGAGACGTGATTGTACGCACACTGCAAAACCCAAATTTTTGCAACTGCGCAGCGTCTCGCGCCTAAGTTCACAGCCGCCATTAAGTTTGAATCAGCCTGTACTAGAATGTTTTTTTTAAATTTATTTATTTATATTATATTTTTAGGATTTAGGGTTTTACTTTACACGATAGAGCGAAAATAAACCAAATCATAAAGACGTTTCGAAAGGCGATACCTTTCAGGTAATTAATTGTAAAAACCAGCTATGTAACCCAGTAAACTCAGCGTTATTTTGCGTATGGCCAAGCGCTTCCTCTCTTTGTGTTATATCTCAGGAATGGTTAATCTATCAACTATTATTGGTTAAGACCTAATTTGTACTGAATTTTGAGTTCTACAATTTTTCCATAACTTTTAATGACAAATAAAGCACTTACAAAAAAAGGTTTTGTATCTTTTAGCCTTCAATATCTTTACTCGCGTACACGGAATTCTACAAGACTTCCGAGTCAACATACCAGTTAGTTTGTGAGTTTAATTGAGTTAATCTTCGGAACTACTGACCTAATTAACAAACCTTGCACAGACCAGCGACAGTGATAATGGAATGGCCCGTCCATTCCAGCGTCCGTCCCAGCGCTTGCAAATCGTTCAAAATTAAGCATACCTAACTAAAAGTATGCATAATACATTTTAATAGAGATAGCGAATCTAATTACTGCATGACAAAAAGAGAACACATGTACATGTAATAGAAGTTTGTATTGTCGTATCGTACGGCTCGCATGTCGCAAAGACAGAGTATGACGAAGCGAGTGGAGAGCCGGCGCTCAACATATAGTCTTCAAAATCCGTGCGCCTATTTCCCGTCCATTCATTTATCATTGTCGCTGGCACAGACAAAGCTATACCTACTATCCCCCAGTGCTATAGGCTATATTTTATTGTAATACGAAATTGGCGCTACAACTAGTAAAGTATACTCGAGTTGAGCTTAGTCTATCAGCACCATAGGTAAAGTAACGTAATAATAATTTTTTTTATGTCGATAATGGAAATTTCAAATGTAAATATCCTTTGAAACTTTCACTGTCGAGTTGTTTATATATATTTTGGGTTGATCTCACATGACATGAGTTTGGCCTCTTCTATTCTGTACCGTATATATTATGTGTATATATAATCATTTGGTAGCCGGGCGCGGAGCTGGTCGGACGTTAGCTTAAATCATATTAAGCTTGTTTTTATCTTTGACATAGTATGGTAATTTTGTTGCGGGTGTTCCCTTGTGTAAGTCTTCAAAACTCTCATAAATGACTAAAAATAGAGAGATGTAACTACGACAAGAAACCACAAGGCGAGTAAGCCATTCGTATATCTGTTTGCCCCACTGCACTCGGCTATCGAACAACCTGTATGTTAAGCTCGAGTCATAAGTCTTAGGAAAACCTATGTTATTGCTTACTCACACGAGATAATGTTTTCACGTCGATAAAAACGAGAATACCTTGCTGGACTAGACGGAAAGGTGGTGCAAATCCGAATGCAGTTCATTGTATTCATTAATTTAAACAATTTTCGGTATGGATTTGCTATTGCTCAGTTGCTTCCGGGATTAACATTAAAATCATGGAAAAAATCGTAAATGACATTTTATTATGAAAAATGACGTGATTTTGACAAATTTTTGGTTTGTTTATACGGGAATATTCACGTTTAATTAAATCGGATACTCCGACTATAGTTTCGATCACATCCGGTGACCTTTTTCAAAGAGTGAAAACAGAGCCCGACGCGCGTGCAGCTGCGTCCTGCTTAGGACTGCGGGCCGCGGTTGATAAAAAAAATTCATGTGTGCATTTAAAATTTACGCCGAAGTGTAAAAAAGCTACTACATTTTGTTATTACTATTTCAAGGTTTCATAGCGAATGGTTTCATAATAAGTACGATGACTTGCAGGTTTGGAGTACTATCTTTCCGCATACTCCAGTCGGCATAGGATGCGGGTCCGAAATACGTCCTCAGAGCTTTTTCTCGTTTATTTTTATTTAGGTTTGGTGCGTGGCTTGGTGGACTCGCACACTACCCTGCCAGGGATTGACTCGCCTTCCTTCATCTTTTGTATAGCTAAATTCGAGATTATATATTATCAATGCAGGAAACAGTTTAATGACCAAATTCTAGTTTTGCATTACGGGAATAAAATGTTGTATTATACTAGTAAATGTATTTTATTACTATTGTTTTTAATGTGCGCCTAACTTTACATGAGGTAAAAATAACCTTCAATTTGTATTTAATGTAAAATTATTAACTATTCAATTAGATATGGGAGGAAAGTTTTCGGAGAGGCATACCTTTACATATTATTTGGATGCGCATCTTTAGATGCGTATATGTTATATTACAATGTTATTGACTAAGGAATAATATAACTTGTTATCATATAAATGTATTTTGCGTTCCAAAATATTGTTTGCCGCCTTGAAAGGATACCGACTCTGTGAGAATCCTTCTACGAGTGTCTGTGAAGTAATCCTACAATTATTTACGAATGTGAGTGGATAGCGATTTTATAAAATGAGAGTTCACTGCGGCATTGTAATTCTATTCAAAAGTTTTCCTTTTTTTTGTTTTGTTTCTGTTTTTGTTGAAATTACGTCAAATAAGGCTTTCGACTGTGACTACATATAGTCGAATTCGCAAAAAATGAAGCAAGGTAGAGACAACTGAGTGCCTAGTGCGAGATTTTCCAAGAGCGTTTAGGTATTCGTTCACGTTAACGTAAACTACAATTTGTATGAAATAAGAGCCACCTAGTGTCAAACATATCAAACAGAATATGTGAGTGTGAGTTTTTTTTACGTCGTCGTTATCGACCATCGAGCAAGAACTTCACTCGAAAGTGAAAACGTTGGCGCTCGTGATCGGTCGTTTCAAGCGTTTAGCAAGTGAGAACGAGTATTTTGAGAGTTCGACGCTGTAAATTCGAGTAGACTTTACTACAATAACAATCGAAAAGTTGTTCACACGATGGTGAAGTTTTTAGAATAATTTTGTAACACTCGCACTAGGCACTCTACTGGAAGTTACCATGGAGTTGTCTCGAGAAACGCATTGAAGCCACACTAGAAAACCAAGTAAGGTTATGGTCCCAGTTTACTCTCAACGCTTTCAGCTATCGGTGATTGTTTATTAAATGTATTCCAAGCCGATTAGGCGCTGGGCAAGATGACTGATTATTATTTATTGTAACACAACAAAGTTGACGTAAAGGTACACTGTCGTGCGTCGCGGCCGGTCCCAGCCGCGAGCCCGCGGTCGGTGCATTCATAGTGTTATTACCACACCGGCCGCCATGCACGACAGTCTTACCTTAAATGAAGTATTTATGAGCATTTTTATTATTATGTCGTCACTTTTACGTTTTATATTCAACACTAACACTCGAAAGGGGTATAGCATTTTAATCACTATGAAATACTAATATATTATGTACTTGCCGATTTTAATGATGTCTTCGCTACACACATTTTATTAAAACTGACACGAAACCTGTTTTGACCCACTGTTTTTTTTAACCTGTCATCAGTCATCTACCTGTTCATCTTGTTTGATTTTCTTGTGACACCCATGCTATTGTAAATAATGATTTGAAGAACGCCTTCTATTATCGATTCTGATAAATTGAGGACGTAATTCAATCAAATGTTTTCTTGTACTGATATTTAACTAATATTATACAAGTGTACAGTTGTTATAAAGGTTTGCGATTCGTTTTCATTTTGAATTAAAATTTATACTGTTATAACTTACTTTTAATTCTTGTAATAAATTGTTAACAGTTCACTGTTTTCATTATGTAAAGCTCGTGTAGGTTATTTCAAGCATATTTTACTGTACTGAGTCGACATAATGCTTTGCAATAGTAAGAACGAAACGCTGGTTGTTAATGTAAAGGTGTTAGTTTGTAAGTTTGCACATCGAGACTTCAAGTACTAGGGCCAAGCTCTGATATATTTTTTGTTAAAAAAAAAGGGTTAGCTGGAAATAACTAGTAATAAAAAATAATTAAACAGTTTTCGTTGGTAAAACCGGCCAAACTCTGGCAGAGTACAGTATGCAATAATCGATTTGAGTAACTTATGACATTGTCTGTACCTATGACGCCCACCGGTGGTACCTGATAGGCCAAAATATACAATGCGCTTAACTAGACGGAAAACGACAAAAGCGCATATTGAATTTTCAGTTTGTATAAAGTTTAAACGAGTAAAGTAACACTTGCGGAGCGAAATCACTTTTTTTTAAACACCTATGTAGTTTTAATTCACGGAACCCTGTTGTGAAAAGTGTAAATCAGTTTGAGACGTATATGTTGACCTAATTGTGACGATACTGTAAAGTGAAGTCCATTTTAATTTGTGAAAAGCTGTAATTAAAATATCGCTGGAACCTTCCCTGTATACTAACACATTATGGATTATTTGTATTACTATTATTATGGAATATATCGCAGCTTAGATGTATACACGAATAATGAATAAATTGTATTTTTAAACAATTTTTTATTGGAATGGCACATTTCCCATTACTTTTTAAGGCCAGAATATTCCACGTTTGAAGCACATTTTTTAATGAGATCGATCATTAGTCTAAAGTTGTATCAGGTAGGGTCACATTTAGCGCAGCAAAGTATGGCGGTTACGCAGATTTTTGCATGTCAAGCTTCGATTTTTGAAGTTTTTCTTCGATTACACGAAAAGTATCGTTTTTTTTAATAAGTTTTTTTTCTAATTGAATCGAAATGAAGCCTGTGTCCTAAATAGACCTCGACTCGATTATATGACACCCCCCTGACTTAAAAGCTGGATCCGCCCTTGTCAGTAAGCCTACCTGCAAGGACTACTGCCCCATGTTTGAAGCTTGGTAGTCACTTGGGGCATTATGACAGTGTCGTTGCCAGTAGGGCTATAGCCCTACTTAGTTGCATAATAACTTAGGCTGCCGCCGGCGTGAGGCTTGCGCGAGGAACGAGCTTATACTTGTATCTTATTTAGTGAAATAGATTCCGTACTGGTTGCAAATAGCGCCAGGTTCGGCGGAGAGCGTAGTATCGAGCCGCGCGAGTACCGTTCTGTTGCTAAATTTGACGTGTCGGTATAGCTGATTTATTTGACGAATTTGAGAAAACACTGATATTTTCGCGCGGGCCATCTGCGCTATACGAACGGCGCCGGCGACAAACGTGACTACAACCAGTAGTATACACCATCCATCGTAGACATAGAACCCTCAACCATGCTAACCCGGTCTCGCGATCCCGAACAGTTACATGATTAGCCTGCAGGTAGGCAAATCCACAAATCATATAGTTGTATGTCCAGGCAAATCCATTTATGTTTACCCTCCGGCCGTAATGGTAAGCTTTTTTTTGCGAAAGGGAAAAAGTTTCTATAAATTCCAACAGATGGCTCTAGTAGTCTTATAATGATTAGGGTTAGGGCTAAAGGAAGGTTTATTTTATTCTGTACACAAGCGATATATTTTTTACTTATATAATTCTGTAAACATTAATACTTAGAATTTTTGCAGCGGAAGTTTTTAAACTGAGAACTGCAATATCTCAGAAAATTTCAACTTGTCTAGAAAAATTATGAGTATTAGGTAGTTGTTCATTAATCAAGGGTAGATGACTGATGTTTAAATCGTTGAAACCAATAGCTTTGATGAAGAATTTAAGTAAATATAGTATGGTAATTGAAATCATTATTTAATTCGGTTAATAATGGTCTGATATATGAGCGTTTAAAGTTTTTGTTAGATACAACTCTGTCCCTTTCCCGCAAAACAAAACATGACGTCACGCCTTACTTGTCAGAATAGAATTTATATGGCGTCCTGACAACTCCTGACGTTTTCTGTTTCGCCTCTCTGTCTAGCATGATATTAAAATGCTTATAAGTTGCTTATTTTTGATCAGATTTTAATTTTCTTTTCATTAATCAGCTATATTTAAGGGCCACATTTGAATAGGACATTTTAAAAAAAAACAGTCATCTAGCCTATTCTTTGCTATTTTTTTCGTGCTATCGATATTTTCAGAGTTAAAAGGGAAAAACGGGGGGAAATGTAATCATTGAATTATATATTATTGACTCAGCATAGTTCAATAAAGTTTCAGTTTCGAACTAAACTTATTTAGAGTGGAAGGAAGTAAAAAAAAGATTTAAAACCTCTATTATACAAGTACTTATGTATAATAGTGTTGGAGGGTTTTGCAAAGGTAAAGGTCGAAACCAAATAACTTTTATCGAAACAGCAGCGCGAGTACCGTTCTATGTCGCTAAATTTGAGGTGTCGGTATAGCAGATTTATTTAGGAATATACCGATTATCGACATTTTCCTATTTAAATGTCAAATATACGATTTAAATGTCAAATATGACGACCGTCAAGAACGGTACTCGTGCTGCAGATATAGGGCCTTACTTAAAAAAACTTTTCAACCATTAGTCACTGCTTAAGATGTTCTGCCATCTTCTCTCTGACGTGAAATTGCACGTGCTAGAAAAGGACAGCGAAGTTTAAGCAGTGACTAAGAGAATCGAGATTATTTTAGGTAAGGCCGTCAGTTTCAAAATGAACCTTTTTCGACGACATAAGATTTTGACACCTCATTCTTGAGGGAGAGAGGGGCCCTAAATGCTCCAAATGTTCGGCACACAACTGCCGATATCAACATTGCAGGAATTTGAGGAATTGACAACTATTTAATTCCACACAACTTTATCCTGTAGGTACATTTAGACCCTAAAGTCTAAATGAGATAATTCAAAGTGTAGGTACAGTTATTCCCCTTAACCGCTCGAATTTGGTCGCAATTTTGAATTTTCTCTCCCTAACTAACGTGACTAAAGACTGGTAATATATTTTTTTGGCCTAGAGTTTTTTCGCCGTTCAATGGAGATCCACACTGCGTTTTTTTTTGTACTAGGTGGCGCATCGTCGATGTGGTCATAGCCAACTGTCACTCTCACAATTGTTTTTTTTCTGCGGGTTAATGGGTTTACTTTTATTAGCATCGGATTACCAGTGAGAATTTGCGCTTACTGGTCTGTACAGCAATCCTTTGCCTTCCTAATTAAAGCTCGCTATCCAAAATAAAATGTAAACAACTAGCTAAGCATTGCTGCATAGATTCTTAAAACAAGGCACAGTACCCAGTTTTTTTTCCTGAACTAGATTATATCGCCCTCATCAAGAGCAGAATATATATATAAGCAAAGAAAAAGAAAGCTTAATTTTACCATATGCGGACCGCCGCTGGCGCCATCTGCGTAAAGTTATGCATGTGGAACCTGGTGGAACCTCATTGGATATAAATATGACGACGAACTCAAGTATATATCATATATCATAAAGTACTCAAAGCATAAAACACTAAAATCAGACTAAAACGCATTTCAAACCTATTTTAGTTTAAAAGTTTTTTTTCTCTCTTTTCTAATTAAAAGAGGTTTTAGTGTTTTATGCATATAAGACGGTACCTCTTTGTTTATATTTTTAGGGCTTCTATTGTAAAATGCACTCCGACTCGTTCCGTTCGGTCTGATCCGTAGGCAACTGTAGCCTTGTGCTACAGCAACAAGGTCTACGAGTCAGTACGAGCTATAAGTATTTGCTACGCTACGGTATGATTTACATGGAACAATTAAGGGGGAATAGGGTGAGCGTTTCTCCATATAAACGTATTCCCCTATTTTCTTCCTGGATAATGTCTCTAGAGCAATCATAATTTTTTTATAAAATCTAGGTCTACTGTAGACGCGTCTCTGTCTTTTCCTTTTTTTCAGAAACTAATTTTTGCTATAATTCCCACGCTTGGCAGGCGACTTGGGGATCGCAGAGTGTTAGCCGCTGCTGCCCGTCCTCCGGTGGTACTGGTTGCAGTTTTAGGACATGCCCAGGTCCAAAAAGTATATAAGTATCAATAATTTCGTCGATTGTCCTTTAAATGCTCTTCACTTTGAAGTATTAATTAAAATATTATTTTCTACTTTTTAGTTTAAGTTTGTACGTAATATAGCTATTACAAGAGGTTATCCAAATATTAAGTAAGTATGTTAGATTGTTACTTACAGATTACACTTTATTACAATCTATGCCTTCTCCGCTCTTCTACAAAAAACGTACAACACAAAGTTTTATAAATTAACTGACATCTTCCACAGAAAAAAAGGTACTTTTAAACGGGATGTGTTTGATATTATACACGACAAGTGTGCTACGTAATTACCTATATCAACACCCCACACATACACGCACACACACACCTACTCACCCCCACACAATCACACAAAATTACTCTCACAACAACTTTTCTTTTTTTTTCGTATTTTATTTTATTATAATATACGTTTAAAATTGTTTAGTGGCACATTATATGACTGTAATATTTATAAGTTCTTATTAATGTAATGTAAATCGGTTATTGGCCATAAGCTACTTTATAAGATACTGTTTATATAATATAATTAAGGGCTGTGGATTTTGTTTGACATATAAAATAAAATTCTCATCTCTTCAACATTCCTTGTGGCAACGTTACCATGGAATACACCTAAAATATGGGATGTGAACGCCCAGAGTATGCCGTTTTTCGAAGCCCAAAGCAGATATCGCATTCAAACATCTACCCGGCCGGGAATAAAACCTTGGGCTCGTAAATAAGATGTGCTACCACTGAGCCACATAGCCACATATTGACAGCCTGATAGCTCAGTTGGTAGCATGTCTGCCTTCAGAGCTGTAGGGCGTGGGTTCGATCCCCACCCAGGACAAAAATGTTTGTGATGTACATCGATGTTTGTTCTGTGTCTGGGTGTAGTATGTATTACGAGGGCGGCACTGAAAATTTCGGGAATCAAGGAAGTGACACAACATTACTATTTAAAAATATATTTATTGCTTTTCGAAGTATTCTCCGCGAAATTTGACACATTTTTCCATACGATGGAACCAATCATTGAAGCAACCATTCCATTCGGAAGTTGGGGTCTCCAAAATGGCCGTTTTGTAGGCGTCCACAGCTTCTTCAGGTGATGAAAATCTCTGTCCACGCAATTTATTCTTTATTTTAGGGAAAGTATAGAAATCATTAGGGCTTAGATCGGGGCTGTACGGCGGATGGTCCAATAATTCTATGTTTTCTTGCTCTAAAAACTCTTTTGTTCTGTGCGCGGTGTGAGAACTCGCATTGTCGTGATGGAGGATGATGCGGCGGTTGCAGTTCTCTTTACGGAGTTCAGAAACGACCTGTGGCAAACAAATGCTAGCATACCATTCTGCATTAACCGTTCTTTGTCCCTCAAGAGGAATAGTCGTAACATGGCCGGTTTTGGAGACAAACGTGACCACCATTTTTTTTGCAACACTCCGTGAACGAACAATTTTTGTTGGCTTTAACTCATTTTCGAACACCCAAACTCGTGACTGGTTTTTTGTTTCGGGTTCGTACGCGCATATCCAGGATTCGTCACCTGATACGATGTTGTATACAGCATTTGAGGATCCTGCGTGGAATCTTTCGAGAGTTCTGACGCACCAAGTAACGCGAGCCGCTTTTTGCTCTTCACAGAGCGAATGCGGTATCCATCGGGAAAACAACTTTTTTACACCTAATTTTTCATGCAAGATTATTTGTATTTGACTCATGCCAATGTCTAAAGTTGCCTGAATTTCGCGGTATGTCACATGTCGATCTTCCTCAATCAGCTTACGCACAGCATCAACGTTTTCTTGGGCGACTGCAGTTTTTGGACGACCTTGACGGGGATCATCACTGAGCTTGACACGTCCACGTTGAAATTCAGCAAACCAGCGATAAATTGTGGTTTTGGATGGGGCTTTATCACCAAATGCAGAAATCATCCGGTCAACACACTGTTTTTGTGTTAAACCACTTCGAAAGTCATAATAAATCATCGCTCTTGAATTTTCTCGAGTCAATTCCATTTTCTCAACGACTAAACAAGTTTGACAAAACCTTGTGACAAGACCGAGAATATTTTTTTAAATAAATAAATGGTATTCGATTGTTAAAACCAAGGAGTTTTCAATTAAAAAGATTTGAATATGACAGAAACAGTGGAAATATTCCATTCCCGATACTTTTAGTGTAGCCCTCGTATAAGTATGTATTTACGAAAAAAAAAAATGTATATAAGTATTCTATCAGCTATCTGGTTTCCATAATACAAGCTTTGCTTAGTATGGGGCTAGATGGCGCTGTGTGTAATAAATGTCCTCCCAATATTTTTTATATTTTTTTTTTTTTTATAGGCTGTCAATAAAGACACACTATTACACTGTTTAGGTACTAGTACAACTGGCAGCCTTATCGATAACAGCGTAGTTTTAAAGCAATCATATGCACGAAGGCCTCTCCCTTAATAGGGAGGGGTTGCCATAATCCCCAAGCTAGGCAGGCGGCTTGGGGATCGCAGAGTGTTACCACTGTTAACTAAGAGGACGCTGCTGCCCATCCACCGGTGGTTTTGGATGCAGTTTTAGGACATACCCAGGTCCACGCCAGCCTTAATAGCAGAGCTAAATGTGCCCGAAGGTATATGCCGTGGCTTGACAGTTGCACCAGTTATTAGCATAAAACAAACACGGCACGTCATGGCTTAGTTGTTAGAGCGGCTCACGGTCGCCCAGCAGAAGGCAAACCGGATCGTTTGGTGCTTATATTCGGAATAACTTCAAGTTACGCCGCGAGCGCTATGCTGCGCTGCAAATCAGTTCTGTTTGGGTTGAGTGGCTAGCCCCAATGTCAGAGGTAAGTATCGGCCGAAAGCCTTTGTGGGTGCAGCCTAGAGTGCAGTTATTACAATTGATTTGGCCCCATCCACCCCGGTGCCCCTGTCTCGTTACCGGGACAGATGGTAAAAAATGTTCCTTTGACCCCGGTGGACCCGGTGTTGGCGCTTAACGGGGTGGATGGCACACATCAAGTTTCATTTACCTCGGTATCGCTTATAACGGGATGGATGGCACGCATCAAGTTTAATTTACCCCGGTATCGCTTCTATCGAAGAGGATTGCACGGACCAAGTATCTCGTATAAAGGTACAGACCACGCGTAGGTGGCACAGACCACGTATTTTTTGCCCCGGCATTAGACTTCACATCATCAGCCATAAGACGTCCACTGCTGGACAAAGCCCTCCCCCAAATAGGGAGGGGTTGCCATAATACGCTTGGCAGGCGGCTTGGGGATTGAGTTATTATAATTATGTTGGAGCCAGTCACTCGGTTTGTTATAAAACTCCTTTAAGGTGCAGGTCCACTTATTTACTATTTATAGTGTAAACAGCGTACAAAGGAAGCGGCTACACGGGCGTACATGGCCTCTATTCAGATTGTTCGTCGGAGCTTGGAAATATGACAATGCTTTAGTGTATGCCGGCGTGAACACACCTTAGCAAGCACGTTGGACGGCTAAAATGTTGCTGCGGTCTTTTGGAACAGTAATCAGTACAGTTATATTGTTATATACGGGATATTTACCGTGATTATGTTGTGAAATGAGCTCCCGATATTTCTGAAATATCGCCGAATGCACCGAATTATCGGGAGCTCATTTCACAACATAATCACGGTAAATATCCCGTAAATAATAATAGAACTGCAGTGGACACCCGTGGAGTAATCAGTACTTTGGAAATCCTAGTTTTTAGGTACATCTAATGTAACGCTTAGGATCAATAGCAATAGCAATCGATTCTAGAATAAATATTATTTTTTGTTTTCATTTTCTTCTAAAATTATTTTATTCTAACGTTAAGTTTTTGTTTTTCGTTGTATGTAATATTTAGGTTCTTAGAATTAGTTAATTAGCAATTATTAATAAGCTTAAGTATTTAATTTATATGAATGTAAGGTGCCAATGGCACCCATTTAAAATTCAGGAACAGAGTGTAGAAGATATTTAATCAAGTAATTTTACAACAAAATATAACATGAGATGCGGTGCGAGAAAAATATTCAAGAGAAGTGGTTTTGAAAAGAAATAAAAGAACATCAAAAATATGTAAAACTAAAAACATCTCTAAAAAGTATTTATGTGGCGAATGAGGTCACCACATCACCCCCCCACGGAGAAAAATACAGCCGGAGAAAAAAAAAAAAAAAAAAAGAAATATTACAGATCTAGAACACGCGGAATCTAACTTTGCGACCGGCGCGTGTGACTACTGGAGGTGTAGGGGAGGAAACAGGTTGCGAAGGAGCAAGCAGTGCGGATGTACCAGTCGAAGGAGTCGGTGATGCGGAGACTGTAGCTGGCGCTTGGGGATCTTGGTCTACCTCCAAATGCGCTGGCTTTATGCGGTCCACACTGACTTCGAGCTTCTTGCCTGCGACTTGTAGCGTTATTGTCTTAGGACTTCTAGCCAAGATCTTGTAGGGCCCAGTGTATGGTGGCTGGAGTGGGCGCCTCACCGTGTCGTCCCTCAGGAAAGCATGAGTTGCCGTTGACAGGTCTTTGAAGACAAATGTCGACGGACGTGCGTGTCGTGATGCGGGAGTGGCTCGTAAGCTGGCCATCTTGGTACGAAGTCTGGTGACAAAATCCTCCGGTTTAAGGTTGCCGCTGTCTGCGACCTGTACAACGAGCTCTCCGGGTACCCGTAGAGGTTCGCCGTACAGTAGTTCTGCGGAAGAACATTGCAAGTCCTCTTTTAGGGCTGTGCGAATTCCAAGCAGCACGAGTGGCAGAGCTTTACACCAAGTGCTGCCGTGGCACATCAATGCTGCCTTTAATTGGCGGTGTAAACGCTCTACCATGCCGTTGGCTTGTGGATGATAGCTGGTCGTCCGGATACGTTTGGTGGCGCAAATCTGCAGCAGATTGGCAAAGAGATGAGACTCAAACTGCCGCCCCTGATCGGTCGTGATGATGAGCGGGACGCCAAAACGTGAAATCCACCCGGAGATGAAAGTCTCAGCTACCTCCTCTGCAGTGATGCCCGACATCGGCCAGACTTCTGCCCATCTAGTAAATCTATCGACGGCTGTCAAACAATAGGTATACCCACAGGAATGGGGAAGTGCGCCGATAATATCCAGGTGCACGTGTTGAAAGCGAGCCGATGTACCTGAGAAATTCCCTAATGGCGACGTTACGTGACGAGAGACCTTGCAGCGTTGGCACGCGACGCAAGTGCGCGCCCAGGACATGCAGTCTTTGCGCATGCTAGGCCACACGTAGCGCTCAGACACCAGGCGGGCGCTTGCGCGCGCACTCGGGTGGCTGAGGTTATGAAGTCTCTGGAACGTCGGACGGCGGAATGACTGAGGTAGGTAAGGTCTCGGCTTGCCTGTAGATGTATCGCACGTAACTTGAATGACCGTCCCTGGAATGAGAAGAGATTCCAATTTTAAGGACGAATCAGTGCGCAGTTCCTCAAGATCTTCATCAACATCTTGTGCTTGAGCGAGTGCAGCGTAATCAACTGCTAAAGAAATAGCCTCTATGCGAGACATGGCGTCTGCTACAATATTGTCCTCGCCTTTAATATGAACAATGTCTGTAGAAAATTGACTTATAAAACTTAGTTGGTTGAGCTGGGCCGGTGGAAGTTTTTCTCGCCGTTGCTGAAAGGCGTACATTAGCGGTTTGTGATCGGTGTAAATAGTCACGTGTTGGACTTCCAATATGTGCCGAAAGTGCTGTACGCTTTCATAAACGGCGAGAAGCTCCCGGTAATAAGTAGGCCACTCTGTTTGCTTCGCAGTTAACTTTCTGCTAAAGTAAGCCAGAGGTCGCCAGCTGTCAGTTTCTTCGCGGCGCTGTTGAAGGCAGGAGCCAACATGCGTGCCTGATGCATCGGTAAAAAGACCGAGTTGTGTTTGGTGGTCAGGGTGGGATAACAAGGTTGCCTCTGACAAGCTTTGTTTGCATGCCTCGAAATCTTTTTCTAGCTCCGGCGTCCAGGGGAAAGGCTTTGCACCTTTGCTACCTGTAGCTGCAACGGCATCAATAAGCGGTGCCTGATGTTTTGCCGCATTGGGAAGGAACTTGCGATAAAAGTTTATCATGCCCAGAAATCTGCGCATACCTTGCACGGTTTTGGGTGGGGGAAAATCACGCAGAGCTTGGATGCGGTCCTCTGGCGGGCGTGTGCCTTGTGCACTCACGCGGTAACCAAGGAAGGAAACTTCGTCTACACCAAAAACACACTTTCCAGGATTTATTACCACACCGTATTGATTCAGGCGCTGAAAGAGAGCTCTGAGATGCTGAACATGAATGGATGGATCTTTTGAATAAACGAGTATGTCGTCAACATACGCATAACAGAACTCCAAGCCACGCACTACTTCATCGATAAACCTTTGGAAAGTTTGACCGGCGTTCCTGAGCCCGAAAGTCATGTAGGGAAACTCGAACAATCCAAAAGGTGTGATTATGGCCGTTTTGCTAATATCTGCGCTACTTACCGGGATCTGCTGGTATGCTTTGACCAAATCGATTTTTGAAAAGCAGGTTGAGCCAGCCAGGTTCTGAGAAAAATCCCCTATGTAGCGTACTGGATACCTGTCCGGAATAGTGCGGGCGTTGAGCGCTCTGTAGTCGCCGCATGGTCGCCATGTTGCATCCTTCTTAGGAGCCAGATGCAGTGGAGATGACCACGAGCTGCTGGAGGGTCTGCAGGTCCCGGACTGGACCATTGCGTCGAACTCTTGCTTTGCGATGCGGAGTTTGTCCGGGGCTAGGCGGCGGGCACGGCAAATAACCGGTGGGCCATCAGTGGTATGAATGTGGTGGACAGTTGTATGCTTGATGTCTCTACTTGCTCCTGGAGGGCGCGTGATGTCTGGGTACTCAGTGAGCAGTTGCTCAAAAGGTGAGTTTCCAAGCGCTACAGCCCTAATGCTGTCCTGTGACGACTGCGCTGTGGACGCTGATACCCAAAGCTTGGTAATACCATCGATCACTCGCTTGTTTCTGCAATCCGGCAAAATGTTATAATGGCTGAGAAAATCTGAGCCGATTATTGGAGTGCTGACATCTGCTATAATAAAATTCCACAGGAATGCACGGCGTAGCCCTAAGTTTAATATCAGGGCCATACTACCATACGTTTTGATGGACGTTCCATTTGCCGCGTTCAAGTCATATCCCGTGTCAGTGAGACGGCCCTTGGTTAGTCGCCGTGGAAAACAACAAATGTCTGAACCAGTGTCAACCAAAAACTTTTGGTTGGTAGACCGGTCTAGTACAAAGAGGCGACGGCTTGCATGTGGGCGGTCGGTACTCGCCACTACCGACCGCTGTTCTGGTTTTCCTGGTTGCCAGACCAGGTGCAAGGCTGGGTGCATTTCGCGGCTTTGTTTCCAAACTGGTCATGGTACCAACATAAAGCTGGGTTCCGCGACCGAGAGCGACTGCGGTTGCGCGACCGATTAGGATTTGGACCGCGAGATCGACCTCTAACGGGTAAGCTGGTGGCTGACAGGGCAGCGACGGCACGTGTCAGTTCAGCAACCTGATTTTGCAAACCCAGTAGTGTGTTTTGTTCTGACGGTGGAGTAACTTGCGATGTGGTACATACCTCCGGTGGCTGGGACTGAATGTCCATTAACCTGTCTGCAAGTTCCGCTAGTTCACCAAGTTGGTCCAGGCGCTGAGCAGCCAAAACTATTTGCAGCTGCCTGGGAAGTCTGCCTGACCAGATTGATTTGAGCAGGTTGTCTGGGAACGCAGGTCCTGCGAGTGACCGGAGGTGCCTCAGGAATGACGAGGGCTTCCTGTCTCCCATTTGCTCTTTTTCTAAAAGACGGCGAATTCTTTCCTCATATGAATCGGAAAATCTGGAAATCAGAGCTGATTTGAGTGTAGTGTACGGGTTGGTTTGTGGGGGAGAAATTATAATATCCTCCACCTCCACAGTCGCGTTGGTATCGAGGAGCGCAACAGCGTAGCTGAACTTAGTCAGCTCGGTAGTGATTTTATTTATTGTGAATTGCGCCTCTAAACTAGCGAACCACAACGCCGGCCGGTCTTTGCAAAAAGGCGGAGTGCGAATGGAAATACGGCTAACCTCGAAAGATTTCTGCTCGCCTTCGGCATTATAAAATTCCGCAGTATTGTCACTATGAGCCATTGTGTCAGATTAAATGAGAGCAGAAAAATAATAACTAACCCGCACCGTATTTTTTTCCGTTAAGGGGTTACATTATAATATTTACAAACAATAACAAAATAATATAAAAAAAATACAATATAAAAAACAATATTATTTACAGCTCGTCGCGTTGTCTTGACAACGACGTCAACCTTATTATAAATGTTTGCACCTAGCTGCGCCGTGTTGGAAAGTGGCGCCACTAATGCAATGTTCAACGTATGTACGTCAAAATAAAAAAACGAAACTAAAATGTTCAAAGACAAATAAAAATGATAAATTCACTTGTACTGGTGCATGTGCGGGAATGGGCCTCCGCACACGACACGGTGCTCTGCTCCGTCGCGCGCAGGGCTCCCGGCAGGTGCGCAGGCAGGCAGGGAAAACTTGCGGGAAAACTGGAACTTGCGGGGTACTTCTCGAATACTTGAGCGTAGACCAGATTGGCGTGCGGGCATGGGCCTCCGCACTCTTGTCACTCTCCTTACTCAATACCACATCGATGGCGGTAGCGGCGTCAATCGCCGCGCCGGCTATAAAAACGCTGCAGAGCGATTCCGAACGTTCCGCGTCGGTAGGTCACCAATAAGGTCCAGGCGCTGAGCAGCCAAAACTATTTGCAGCTGCCTGGGAAGTCTGCCTGACCAGATTGATTTGAGCAGGTTGTCTGGGAACGCAGGTCCTGCGAGTGACCGGAGGTGCCTCAGGAATGACGAGGGCTTCCTGTCTCCCATGGTGACCCCGACGTGATGGGGTTGCGTTGCGTTGCGTTTGCATCAGAAGGTTGCGTGTTCATATCACGTCGGGGTCACCAATAAGGTGCCAATGGCACCCATTTAAAATTCAGGAACAGAGTGTAGAAGATATTTAATCAAGTAATTTTACAACAAAATATAACATGAGATGCGGTGCGAGAAAAATATTCAAGAGAAGTGGTTTTGAAAAGAAATAAAAGAACATCAAAAATATGTAAAACTAAAAACATCTCTAAAAAGTATTTATGTGGCGAATGAGGTCACCACATCTGGATAGATAATAACACCTTAGATAAGAGTCTGTAAAGTTATATCTGTCATGCTAATAAAGAATTTGAATTTGAAATTTGAATGAGTGGGCATTTTTTTATTCAAAAGCACCCAAATTTGGTTTTTAAAATTCATTAATAAAATACCTCACTGCAACTAGTACATTATATACTTTTTGGTATTATGTTTGTACAAAGTAATATACCTTTTGTAGTTTCTTTAAAAAGGTTTTTTTTTAGTTATAGGTATAACGAAACAAAAAAACTGTTTTTTTGCTTATTAGTTATAAAATTATAAGCAACTATACTAAGCTAGTAGGAACGTGAAAGAACCTAGTAGGTACCGTCATCTGTCTCCTATACAAATAAAAATGCAATTCACAGTCGAAAAAATGTATGAAACTGTTTTTATTTTTTTTATTTTTTTGTGTTCGGTGCCAATGGTGCCATAGTAAAAGTTGTTTACTAGAAGGTGCTTTCAGTACGAGTATAAAACAATTCAACGTTCTAAGTTCTAACTCTATGTAGGAAAGATAAAGGAAGCAAACATATTAATTTAATTTAATTTTTAGTCTGGCTCGAAATTATACCTAGCTAATAATGTATATGTTTTGACTATGTTCTGTTTTGTGTATCAATAAATAAAATTAATTAAAAAACATGTAGCGTACCTACCTGCACTACATGTTTAAGAAAATTCTTAAACAAAATTTTAAAAATAATTGAGATTTACAAATGATACAAGTCCCTAGCTCCACAGTAGGGATAACCTGTGTTTCAGGGAACTAGTTCTCTTCCATGTCAGTAATGTGGTGTTAATAAAGAGTTCAGTTCGAGAAGCGTCATTTTAGCACCTCCGGCAACCTTTATTGTTCCCAGCGGGCAAGCGCGAGTTCTCCGGCAAAGAGTAGGCACACCTACACCAAAGTTTATTGCGCTCAAATTGTATGCATTATTTATTTAATTTAAAAGCGAAGAAACCCGCCTGCAATCATACGCCTCCACCTGTACGGGAATGGGAAAGAATTCAAAAATGTACCCAAATAAGGCCGAGTTGGTGTAAGGCGGTGCTTACACTCATGTTTAGATTCTCGGTTTGCTGTTTTTATATTTTCGTATAGTATAAAAAATATGATTAGTGGTTTATAGGTATCGTTCTATGAAACATGAGCGGTTAAGATGAAAGCCTGATTGTCTTATAGCTCAAGCTGTTGGTAGCTCGTCTGCCTTCAGAGCTGCGGGGCGTGGGTTCAATTCCCTCCCAGGATTAACGAACGAATGATGTGACAAACATACATGTGTGTTCTAAAAAATATACGGGAAATGCTAAGCGTTAGTTTAGCGATTTGCAACATGACAGCGACAAATACCTAGCTAGCACAACTAAGTGAAAGTGGGAGCCACCTTGCTCTGGTTTCCTTCACTGGCAGCTCAACCTAACCGTGGAATTTGAACCCATACATACCATAGAAAACATAATAGTACCTATGTCCATTGTCCATGACCTAAGGCGAATGGAACAAACGTGGAGCGGTGATTCGATTCGCGTCATTCTGTGTGCCACAAAATGTGTTACAAACTCTTCTAGTCACCCATTGATCTGGGGCCGTACCGTGAACTGCTTATAGCGGGACCGAATACGCTCAGCTGCCGACGCTGTGCGACTGTGAATTTTATCGCCTTGCAATAAGGTTCGCGGTCGCGCAGTGCCGGCAGCTGAACCTATTCGGACCCGCTATAAGCAGTTCACAGTACGGCCCTGGTCCATAAATAAGTACTTTTAACACGACTGCCCAAAAAAAGGAGTTCAATGTTTTCAGGGTTCATGTATGTATCTATGTATGTGGGTACACTAACCTTTCAAATCTGTTGAGCTATTACTGTTATGTTTTCCCGTTGAATCTAGGCTACCAATGTTATTGGGTTTATATCCGATGTAACAGCAGCCTTACTCGAGGTTAAAGTGAGATAGGCACTTCACCCACAGATGTGGATGGAAGTAACATTCCGTGTGCGGGGAATGGGTGCCAAAGTTACCAATTTGTGTCGGAAAAGGCACTTTCCGACTGTTAGTAGCTTTTACGGACTCCGAAGAGATTTCTAATTGTTTTTACGTTTTCGTGGCATAGTTGTGGTAGGTTACAGCTTACGTAACGACGAAGTGGCTTCTCCAACCTAACTATCAACTTATAATAGAACACCACACAGTGCAGAAACACAACATACCTAATGTTTTTAGTAGACTACGCGAAAGGAGGACTATTTATTTAGCAGTTCATACCTATGTACGAGTATCGTATTTTCCAAGCTACATAGAATGTTTTTACATAATAATAGGATGGCTGTCTACGTGTCTCAGCACTTAGCGTGTATAATTATATTATATAGTTTACATTGTTAGTTCTAATCAGTTAGCATCCCTTTAAAGGCATATTCTGTACATCAAAACAAACAACTTTTACTATGGGGCAAACATTGAATTCGTTAAAAAATTACGCGATTTCAATGTTGGCCCCATAGTAAAAGTTGTTTGTTTTGATGTACAGAATATGTCCTTAAAAGGATGCCAACTGATTAGAACTAACCCTGTATAACGTAACAGGCATTACAATATGGCCGATTCTACAGCCGCAATGTATGTCTGAAATTATTTTTTTTGTCTAGTATTTATTGTGTTGTAATAAAGCAAAGGCAGGTGAAACCTGTATTACTTATAATTTGCATTCAAAAACGTGGTTTGCGCCGAGGTAGTTTATTTCAATTCAAGTTTATTATTTTAGTTTATTTTCTTTATTGTATATTCAAGTGACGACACGAGCAAGACGTTCGCCTGGTTATAAGCGTCACGCCTGCCACTAATAGTAGCAGTGCCAGAATTGTGAACTTGCGAATACAATTCTTCGCCGCACTGCACTGCGCTCGTCACCCTGAGATATTAGATGTTAAATCTCTCCATACCCAGTAATTTCTCTGGTAACATTGCCTTCAAACCGAAACACAGGTAATGCTTGCACATTACTGCTTAGCGGTTGAATAACTGGCAAAGGTGTGGTACTTCCCCAGGCGGACTCTGCAGTAGAGTCCTACCACTACAAAAAAAGGAAAGGAAGGTCTTTAAAAGGATGCTAACTGATTAGAACTATCCCTGTATACTTTCAGATAGGTCCCATCTGAAAGCACAATATGTTCAGTAGTCACTCTGCAGGAGAGACCTACCACTACACAGAAAAAGCAAAGGCAGGTAAAACACGTATTACTTATAATTTGCATTCAAAAACGTGGCTTACGTGCGAGGTATAGTTTTTTAAATATCATATTTGTTTTATTACCTAATCTATACATATAAAAAGCTCTGTCCTGACTGATTGGCTAAAAAAAATGCTCGGGATGATCTGAAGTGGTGAATTTTGGGAGCGGGCCGAACTTCTTCTGTACGCGGACGAAGTCTAAGACCTCTAGTATAGACTAGAGGTCGCCCGCGACTTCGCCCGCATATAATAATGCACTTTCATACAAACGTTTCCCCCCTTGTCTCCGACCTCAGGGGTCGAACTTTGAAAAAATCTTTCTTAGTACACCCCTACGCATCGAAACAAATACACCCTCAAAATTTCAAGTCTGTATGACCCGCGGTTTGGGCTGTGCGTTGTCTGTCAGTCAGTCAGTCAGGACAGAGCCTTTTATATTTATTTAGAATAGATATACACTTTTGCTATCAAGACACAGGGTTTGTTATTTATGTAATGCAATATAAACTTAATTCAAGGCAAAAAATATATATTGTTCCTACTCTTCGATTCGTACTGGACCCAACATTCATTGTTTTTAATATCGAGTTTCGAGTTATACTATCTAATAAAAATTTAACTCACAATCGATAAGCTATTCTATTGCTAGCAAAGTAAAGTGCTTTGTCGTGTCAACTTCTCATTGACAAGAAGCGAGTTCGTGACACTGGAACGCGAGATAACGAAAATGAGGCACATTTTACATAATGTACTTTGTTTACGTTATAAAGCTTTCAGGCCGAGGTGTATGTATAAAGTCGTACTTAGGTTGAATGGATGTTTAATTGTTTATTCACATTTTTTTTATTTCTACTTTTAAGGAGAATTTACTTCCAAAACTAGCAGACCGAAACGATATGTAGGTATTTAACATCGATTGTAAATCTAAAGATTAATTACAGTCCAGACTTCATTGCATTCGATTTCTGACTAAAATATATAGATAATGTATTTACCATGTAAACATTACCTACACGATACTGATTAATAACAAGTGCTTAAAATACAAGTAACTTGTTAAAAAAAATTTCAACCGTCTTCAAATTAATATGGGACCACCTCGGGAGTATACCCTTTCAAATAAAAGAAGGATTTTCAAAATCGGTCCACTATTGACGGAGAAATCTGTGAATATACATTTAAAAAAAACATACATACCGTCGAACATAGAGCCTCCTCCTTTTTTGAAGTCAGTTAAAAATACAACAAACTTCAATTTCGATTACTTACGTGGTTGACATGTTTTATTCTGATATTTTGAATTAAAAACCTAACTACTGAACATATTGTACTTTCAGATGGGACCTATCTGAAAGTATACAGGGATAGTTCTAATCAGTTAGCATCCTTTTAAAGACCTTCCTTTCCTTTTTTTGTAGTGGTAGGACTCTACTGCAGAGTCCGCCTGGGGAAGTACCACACCTTTGCCAGTTATTCAACCGACAAGCAGTAGTGTGCAAGCATTACTGTGTTCCGGTTTGAAGGGCAATGTTACCAGAGAAATTACTGGGTATGAAGAGATTTAACATCTAATAACTCAGGGTGACGAGCGCAGTGCAGTGCAGCGCAGGATTGTGTCCGCAAGTTTACAATTCTGGCACTGTTACTGTTAGTGGTAGGTGTGACGCTTACCACCAGGCAAACGCCTTGCTCGTCTCATCACTTGAAGGTTTAAAAAAAAGAGACATTTTCTGTACATCAAAACAAACAACGTTTACTATGGGGCCAACATTGATATCGCGAAAAATATATCAGCTGTTCCATACAAAAAGTTCATCGACCTTGGGCAAAATGTATCAAACAGCTTGTACCTATAACTATAATCTAGAAATGACATGCAGCACTACTGTTGTTGCTGTTATTTTAATAAGTTTATGCTGTAATAAAGATATTTTCATTTTCATTTTTTTTTTTTCATTTAGCTTTTTTTTTGAGATTTCTATGTTTGTCCCATAGTAAAAGTTGTTTTGTTTTGATGTACAGAATATACCCTTAAAAGGATGATAACTGGTTAGAACTAACCCTGCATATTCTTTCAAATAAATTTTCCAATACAGAATTTTTCAGTTTCTAATTGACGGAGTTATGAGGTAAAAAACATTTAAAAAAAAGTTTTACGAGCAATTGAGAACCCTCTCCCTTTTAAGGTCGGTGGACAACAGGTAACGTATTAAAAAGCCTAATTTTCAAGAATTTTTCGATGGAGCGAAATGCTTAGGGATTACAAATAGTTTTTATTTTTGTTTTATACGCCTCAATACTGGGCTGGTTTAGGATAGCATTTTAGGCTATACCAAAGATAATATAATACTATACTAGGTTACTTAGACGCGATAGAATCCGGAACGAGGATATTCGCCAAAGAATCAAAGTTACCGACATAGCTCGCAAGGTTTGCAAGTTGAAGTGGCAATGGGCAGGCCACATCGCTCGAAGAACTGATAACCGATGAGGAAGAAAGGTTCTAGAGTGGCGACCGCGAACCGGAAGACGCAGCGTAGGAAGGCCTCCCATTAGATGGACCGACGACATTGTAAAATTCGCGGGCAACCGGTGGATGCAAATGGCAGGTTGTCGTACAGTGTGGCGGTCTAAGGGGGAGGCCTTCGTTCAGCAGTGGACGTCTCCGGGCTGATGATGATGATGATACTAGGCTATACGAAGATCACAGAGTCATTAAAACATAATACAGAGGTACCTCCCTTATTATTAAACGAAGGTAGTAAATAGTTTCGGAATATTTAACCCGTCTTTTGGCTTTTTCCACCGAGTTATAAGTTTGAAAGAAAGGAAAGGAAAAGACGGATTAACTTAACTTACTACACATTTTATTTACATTACCTAGATCGATGGCACTCGAGAGTGCCATCGAGTGTTTGGTGACAAACCAACCCAAATACTCAAGTCCACTACTGGTCGGCGGCACACCCAACATGCTGGTCGAATTATCACGTTGAATGGGATGCTTGTGCGTTGAACCAAACAAACATCCACATTTGGCCACGCGTCGCGTGGACCGAGTGTGGACCTCTGAAGTATTACCTACCAAACAAAATAAGGATCAATTTATAATTAGCAGAGTAATGATAGCGTAACATACATACAAAAAAAACATACACTCGAATCTGAGAACCTCTTTTGTTGGAGTTAGTTGAAAATGGGATGAGATCCCGGATCCCATGGAAGCAAGGATCAAACAACTGAAATATGTAACTCAGTGGTTACAAATTTGAGCTTGATATGATAAATATAAACTTGGGATAAAAATAATTTTATAGAGCAATAAATTCGATACTTAAATCTGGGTAAACATTCATAGCGAGGCTAGTATTATTTATTATGTGGTTCTGCGTGGATCCGTCCAAGCGCGCGCTATTAGAATATTTTATAATGGCAGATATCGTACGAGCTCCACTGAATAGCAGTTTGCGATTTAGAAACATGAAGCTGTAACTATTTAGCTAGGTACTTTTGAAGGCTATCTTTTTATCCGAACTACTCTGGATTATCCGACTTTTAAACTAATAAAAGCATGAGAAATTTTGGCCTAGTTCATACAAGGCGGTATGGGAAATTTTTACCACTAGGCTATTTGCGTATGGAAAGTGTTTTATAATATGTAAGCCTTTATAAAAAAAAATAATGTCAAATTACATTATAACATAGGGATCATTAAACTATTCTCGTACGCACGAAGCCTAGGTGAAAGTTGTGCGAAGGTATACTAGGCCAAATATGTCTTTAATTACACAATCGATAAAATAATAATTACACAATCGATTATAGAATAATTACACAATCGGTAAATCTGAGGTTTGTTTGACTGTTATTTTAAATGTATATCTCTGGTAAGTAAAGTATTTATTACGTGCTTAAGTGATAAATGTGGTGAAAGTTTTCACTCAATAGAAGCTTAGATACTGTAGATCTGGGACAAGACTTAACCGTGACTTCATAGCTTGAGTTTGACTTGTTTGCCAATGTTTACAAGATATATTTAAGATTGTAAATACTAAGTCATGGCAAATAAACCCTATCAAAAATATTTATATAACTCGGAGTAGGAAAATCGGAGTAAAGGTTATATTTAACTATCGAATAGTTAGATCTTGATGAAAAATTATGTACTTATAGATAGGTTAGCCAGCTGGTGAAACGAAGCACATCCAAAAGAAGCAACGCACATCAGAACATTAGCGTTACGCACTCAAGCCACGTCCTCTGAGGGTAGATGACAAAATGTACCGTAAAATACAACCCAAACGCGCCGCCCTTGCATTTTACATGTGCACCCGAAATATGTGTTTAGTGTCGCGACTTTATGTTTTAGAACTCGCGTGTCGGGAATATTTTAGAGATTGACTTCTTCAGGTATCATCTATGTACTTAAGGCGGGGTAGTAGCAATTTTGATCTTTTTTAAAAAGTGGGAATAATTCAAAATGCCCGATATTGAACCAAAACATACTTTTTTTTTAAATGTATCATATATTGGACCTGGGTATTTCCTTAATCTGCAACCAGTCAACCAGACCAGACCCACCGGAGGACGGGTAGCAGCGTCCTCTTGGTTAACGGTGGTGAGCATTCTGCGATCCCCAAGCCGCCTGCCTAGTGTGGGGATTATGGCACCAATAGAGGGGATTGGGAGGCCTTCCAGCAGTGGACGTCTTATGGCTGACGACGACGACGATCATATATTTTAGGTTTTTGTTTTTGAAAACGTGATTTTGAATGTTTGACTCGATAGAAAAAAACTCAGAGTAGACACTAAATCGGCATTTCGATTAGCTAGAACTATTAAAATACATTATGAAACCACGTAAAATTTATATGAATAGATAGAATATAGTATTATTTAGTTTTTTTGATTTTTAAGATTACAGTATTTCTTTGTTATATTTTTCAAAACAAAGAAATACCTACTAATTTTAGAAATTCAAGCGCTCGCGCCTTCTTTTCTCTTTCGCTCGCGCCTACCGTTGGTTGCCTATCGTTTACCCGCCTGCATGGACGTACCTCGCTACAAGCGGGCCTTAAGCTGTGTACTTGGAATTTTACTAGAACTTAAGACAGAAAAATATATTATAGCTCTTTCTCACTCGTTTGGTCCTTTAAAGCTACAGAAACCGGCTTTGTGAATAACCCAATATTGCAGCTTATCGGAAAAACATCAGAAGATAGTAGTTTATTTAAAATTTTGGAGATAAAGAATGCAGAATATATATATTTTTTTGGGTTTGCGTAAATGTAACAGTTGTCAAAAGCTCAGCTCTACCGGATCTCACTCCAAACACCATTTAAAAAAATGTAGGCTGTAAGTATAAACCAAGTTGTCTATACATAATGCAAAAATATATGCAAGCCGAATTGGCGACTAAATGATCCGCATCCAGAACGTTCATTCCATGCAAACATACACACTTGTGTTATTATAAATTCATTGGCTCGCTGACCGGCACAACGAAATTACACATAACAATACCCACAAAATTAACAATGAAAATAATGTTACATCTATTAATTCCCCCGACACCCTATTAACAAGGGGTACCACTCGTATTAAAATGATAAATGATTCTAATCATCATTCTCCTCAACCGCCTTGCCGTGGTCCTTCTCTCTCTCAGAATCAAGCAGAGCTTAGCGTTTTCGGGAGATCAGACTGAACTGGTCGATTTTACCCCAACTTCTGCTTGCGAGTGTGTTAACTTTAACAAATTACCGAGTCAATGCGAGAAGAGTTCAGCGACTGGGCTGTAAGAGGTGGAAAATAAGATGAATTGTTGTTTTGACCCCTTACTGTAAAAATATTATGCTCATTTACAGTCGGGACTCGGTTAGAAGTGGATTGATGGAAAGCCGCGCGAATGAGCTAAAAGTTCTCAAATTAATTGAATGACGGCATAAATAATGGCTGCCAAGACCAATCATACTTTTACGTTTTTTGTCGTAGTAGGTACTTTTAATTTCTAAGGTTCATTCGTGAACGGATCTTTATATTAGGTACTTACTTACTGGGCTGTGTAGTATACAGGTTTAGTCACTTTTGATCCTAAATGTCTGCTGTTATTACACCGTAGCGCTCGTGGCGTAGCTTGTCTAGGTGATTCTAAGAATGTCTGCTGTTGTTACACCGTAGCGCTCGTGGTGTAGCTTGTCTAGGTGATTCTAAGAATGTCTGCTGTTGTTACACCGTAGCGCTCGTGGTGTAGCTTGTCTAGGTGTTTCTAAGAATATCTGCTGTTGTTACACCGTAGCGCTCGTGGCGTAGCTTGTCTAGGTGATTCTAAGAATGTCTGCTGTTGTTACACCGTAGCGCTCGTGATGTAGCTTGTCTAGGTGATTCTAAGAATATCTGCTGTTGTTACCCGTAGCGCTCGTGGCGTAGCTTGTCTAGGTGATCCTAAGAATGTCTGCTGTTGTTACACCGTAGCGCTCGTGGCGTAGCTTGTCTAGGTGATTCTAAGAATGTCTGCTGTTGTTACACCGTAGAGCTCGTGGCGTAGCTTGTCTAGGTGATTCTAAGAATGTCTGCTGTTGTTACACCGTAGCGCTCGCGGTGTAGCTTGTCTAGGTGATTCTAAGAATATCTGCTGTTGTTACACCGTAGCGCTCGTGGCGTAGCTTGTCTAGGTGATTCTAAGAATGTCTGCTGTTGTTACACCGTAGAGCTCGTGGCGTAGCTTGTCTAGGTGATACTAAGAATGTCTGCTGTTGTTACACCGTAGCGCTCGTGGTGTAGCTTGTCTAGGTGATTCTAAGAATGTCTGCTGTTGTTACACCGTAGCGGTCGTGGCGTAGCTTGTCTAGGTGATTCTAAACGATCACCGATGTTAAGCAAGGGACGGTCCGGTCAGTCTTCGGATGGGTGACCGTGAGTGGCATTTATTCCCGAGCGCTACCGTGGGTCGGATGACACGTAAAATTGTTGGTCCCGGTTGTTTGTTCTAGTTTCTATAACAACAACCGTCAGCCATGTCAGAGGCCTTCGGGCGGCACATTAACTCTGACACTAGGGCTGGCCACTCAGCCTATACGAACTTACTTACTTACACCACACTCCTCGGTTTGAAGTCCAGCAGCACCAGAGTAGTAGTGGTTCATAATACAGCGGACCCATTTTCAAGCTCTAGTGCTGCTCACACGTAACGTTCTGCGGCAGCCATCGCATTGGAAATCAGAACATCATTACACAATTTTCTCGGCAGCAATGCATTTTACAGAAATCATACCGGATTCGGTCCGGAAACGCGTCGAACGAATTACAATCAAGCGGCTGATAACATAACCCTTCCTTCGAGCCCTGGGAGCTTATCATCGTCTGTACGGAAACACGGGAAGCCATGCTCAGTGGCTGTTATTAAAATTAGATTACTCTTTTTCGGCTAATCCTTGTTGTTCGTGGATAATTACCCGGGTTGGGGTACGGCAAGAGTTCATTAATATCTGAACGTTAGAACCCTATCACGGTAAACCTTTGGGTTTTATTAGTGACTGGCTGTTGCGTGCGAGGTCGCCCACGTGGCATAGGGCATAGCATAGGCTTGAGAACAGCTAGGGCTTCTTGACAACTACGACTTTTGATTGGCAATACTAGGGCACAGCCGTGTAACGTATGATGCAAGAAATCGAATACTGACTTACTGTGTGCTATACAACAAGATTTACTACCTTCTATTATCACACTCCCAGATAAACGCAACCAAAGGCAGGCGACACAGAATGCCATTATGCTGTTGAAAAAATAGTTTTTTCATTTTTTATTATGAAAACTGACGTGGTTTTGACACATTTTTGTTTTATTTATACGGGAATACACACGTTTAATTTTTTTCATTACTCATACTCGGAAAGTAGGTCTGAAGTTGCCTGAGGAGCAGGTTGAAAGTAATACATTTCAGCCCTAGGGAGAATCACTTTCAACTGATAGTGACAGTTTACAAATGACAGACACTAAAATTCTTTTAAAAAAACTAGTTCTATTTTCACATAAATTTGTATTGAACCATGTTCCAACTTTTTTTTTCTCCTCAGAGGATTATGGTCCCGCCCCTCTCGTGCATTTCCCAGTGTCAGTTCATGTTTTTATTTTTAGTTTCCTTGTATTCGTAATTAAAAACCCAGTGTTTACCTCGGGGTTAAAGACTTATTTAGTCCCTCGAACTATTAGCGCGCGAGCGTAGCGAGGGCGCTAAACCCCGTCTCGGGACTAAATAAGTTACTTTCACCCCTAGGAAAACAATGTACTATTCTCTAAGTCCTGGGTCCTGGAATTCTACGGTCGCTGTAATCCCGTCGTCTTAAAATCTTCGGACCATACAGATTTTTAATTTTTGAAAAAAGGCAAAATGCTACTGACGCCAGGTGTGGACTGTAAGAAACTTGTTAATTTCTGAAAATCCTGTTGATCAATCCATATTTAGAGCATCCTGGCATTCCGGCTGGTGTTCACGGGCAAGTTGTCTTACAGCGCCATCAGCAGCGTCTCCGCGATTCAAGTCCCTCTTGTACGACAGCTTCACGTGCTTGAATTATTAACATTAGCCTTTTGAGTCGTTTGAGTATCTCAATTAGTATTGCCATCTTAGCCGCACCAAATATTTCAAATAGATTTAAACGCAACCGTCGCACTCTACTAACCTTACTAAATGGTTTATTTTTAGACTTAGTTTAGGTTAATAAAGTTAAATTTTGTAGGCTTTTGGCAAAAGAAACTATTTTCATATTCATCTCTTAGTAGTAGGCCTTCGATTTTCTGTGCTTACGAGTACTTTACGTGCTTTACGTACTTTAATTACGCTTTTGCGTGCTGTACGATTTATAAGCCCACGCGTAATTGATTCACTTGTCATATCCAGGACTATATTCTGCTCGGTACCCAGAAGTAAGTGAGTGCGACAAGGTTGCTCGCTCCCCGTATTTATGAAGTTGGTGGGGGGAGGAGGGGGTGTGATTATCGCAGCATTGTCTAATTCGATAGCTGCTGTAATATTAATAAGCGATCTCGACGAAACAGTTTTTGGTACGTTTTTGATTGCCGCTCAGTCCAGATGATAATTACTTTTGGGAAAGGGTTGCGCGATGGATGGGTACAGGTTGTTGCTGTATATTTTTAGAGGATTCAAACATTTGCTTTACTTACTTCTGTTAAAAGGTATTTACAGATTTTAAAATCTTTTATGCATTATTACATTTGTGAAAGAATAGCTCCCGAAGAAAGTTACATAATTTTGTCCGGGGAAGAAATTCAATGGCGTATGTGAACCAGTATATTTCCATTATGCTTGCGTAGTGGGTTATGACCCCACCATCATTCACACCTCCTTATTAAGGGGGAGGCCTTCATCCAGCAGTGGACGTTTCCTGGCTGTTGGTGACCATTTCCGGGTAGGCCTAACCCCAACAGTGGTAAGAACAGATAAAAATTATGAAAATGGAAAAAAGGATCTGTTTTATAACTGGTTATGAGAATTATTATTTCTTCGTAGCTGGTTATGAAAAATATATTAAAATGGAAGAAAAGAATACCTAGTCCTATTTAATAACGGGTTGTGCCACAGCGAAGAAAATTATTTTTTCGTAGCTGTAAACAGCGACAGTGATAACAGAATGGACGGGCTCAGCGCTTGCAAATTGATCAAAATTAACAAGACAACACAATCAAGCATACCTAGCTAAAAGTATGCATATTACATTTGCCGGATAATAGAGATTGCGAACCTAATTACTGCATGACAAAAAGAGAACACATATACAATGTACAATTGTACATGTATTAGAAGTTTGTATTGTCGTATCGCACGGCTCGCATGTCGCAAAGGCAGAGTATGACTGAAGCGAGTTGGAGAGTTGGCGTTCAACATAATACGACCTAGTCTTAAAAATCCGTGCGCTTATTTCCCGATATCCCGTCTTAACATTCTCGCTGCCTGTAAATGATTTTTTTGTTACGAATGTGGATGAAGAGTTTTATTTACTTAGTCATTGGTTCTCATCGAAACAGCATACCTCATTAGGTATATATAGGTCTGTGATGTGGTTTAAAATGTATGCTCGCCCCAATCGCTTTTTCATCCGAAAGATTGAATAGACTTTTAGTCGTACAAATAAATAACTAAATAAAAAGGTTAGTAGCAAAAATAGCGTCGAGACTTGTTTGGTATTGTCAAGAGACTTTAATTAACCTCTTTACTCTTGACTTGTTGGGAATTGAACCGGTTTGTACCGGTTTAAAGGACGTACTGCAGCTAATAAAAATTACAATCTGAGAGACATTGAGCTAATGCTCTGTTGCCTCAGAATTTGTTGTGTTACTGAATCCTCTGGATAGGCTACAATGGTCATAGACATCATCATCGCTTACCACCACGACAGCGTCTTGTTCTTCTTGATAGATATGTAACTGTAACCACATTATCGCAGGCTTCTTACTAATAGCACAGAATACATAATAGTACAAGTACAGAAGATTCACTACGCAAAATCATTTAAATAAAGTGACTCTTGCTACGACACAATAAAGTGCAAATCAGGACGTGTGAGCGCTAACTACGAGTACCTACAGCTATATTAACCTAGAAGATGCCTCTCTGTCTAGCGCGTAAATTTTATCTCTTCTGACTACATTCTTTCCATTGGATAGGCCCGTCTAGACGGGCACGCCACGTACTTATAGCTTCATACATAAAGTTCGGAGTGCGCCAGGCCTGCAATGGTTAATATGTCTAGATACGCCTGAGTTAAGAAATCGTAAGACTAATTTCTCTTTGATAACAAGTCAACGCCATCTCTTGGATTTCGCGGTCACTACGTGCAACGCCAGTAAGGCGTGGTAGAAGAAGCGCAAACTGTACGAAACTAGAAACGACTTACCTATTACCTAAAAATAAAAGAGTGTAAAAGCAAGTTTAGTTTTACTTTAAATTTGACGTACCGGTCATAAGAAACGCCACCTTTATTTTTACTGCTTTTTGAAATGTAATTCATACAACCGTTCACCACGCAGTTTGTCATTTACACTCAAGTAATCACGTCGGACGTGCGTCGCAGACTGTGTCGGCATCGGTGTCAATGCGTTTTTTGACACCGACGAATGGGCGACATTACAAAATGGCGTCCAACTCGTCCAACTCCCTACTATGTATGTCTATGCAGGCCTGCCTATTGGTAGGTTGGTGGTGATTGGTGTACGATTGAAGCTGAAGTTCATAATGAATGTTTCGAAGGTAGCGCGTTCATGAAACGGACATCCTGTATACGGACCGGTTGTTATTGTTATAGTGATTAAGGCCCGACTTAACCGCGCGCCGTGTGACAGTTTCGCCCCGCCATACATAAGTAATGCACTTGCTTATAACTTGCCGTGTTTCGCCAAGTTCGAAACGCGGACTCGTTGGCGTGCGCGGCTGGCTACCTTTCTTCACTGCTGGCGGACTTTTAACTTGTCAATTTGGGCTGACAAATCGCTTTGTAGAGATCTTAACAACACACGACACGGTGATAGGTATGCGGAAAGCGTAGGGTATGCTGAAATGAAACTGATCCGGCTGGGTATTAGTCTCATCATCATCAGCCCGGAGACGTTTACTGCTGAACAAAGGAGTCGACGTTAGACCGCTATACTGTACGACAACCTGCCATTTGCATCCACCGGCTCAAAATGTTTCCAAGTCCACCTAGAGGGAGGCCTATCGACAAAAAAACAGCTGGTCCATACGAAAAGATTGACTTTGGACAAAATGTATGGAACATCAGAATTTTTCGCTTATTCAGAGTTGGCCCCATAGTAAGAGTTGTTCATAATAAAAATAAAATAAAAATAAATATTGGGGGGACATTTATTTACACACAGCGCCATCTAGCACCATACTAAGCAAAGCTTGTATTATGGAAACCAGAAAGCTGATAGAATACTTATATACAATTATTTTTTTCGTAAATACATACTTATAATACATACTACACCCAGACACAGAACAAACATCGATGTTCGTCACATAAATGATTGCCCTGGGTTTAATGATGAGTACATAAATACCCTTCAGTATTATTGTCATCCTTGAATGCCATTAAAAATCAGCAATTCATCGTCAAAATGTAATGCACCCTCGATGAAATATATCGGACGGCCGTTTTTGTTTTAGAAGTCACAGCTATGAAAATTGGTACTTAGATAGACTTAAAAAAAAAAAATGTTTTACCAGTGTTGATCTAAAGGGGCAAAAATGGGGAGGAAAAAATAAGTGAATAACCCAGCGGTATGGAAGATATTAGCGAGCGGGGCAACAACAATCATCATCATCAGCCGGAATACGTCCACTGCTGAACGAAGGCTTCCCCCTTATTTGGGAGGGGTTGCCGCTTCACTCTTCTCTTTCCTCACGCTTGGCAGACGGCTTGGGGATCGTAGAGCTCACCACCGCCAACCGAGTGAACGCTGCTGCCCGTCCCCGGTGGGCCTGGTTGCAGTTTTAGGACATACCCAGGTAAGGTACAAACAACATAAGAATAAAAAAAGCGTTTTATTGTGTCTTATGACAAATATGGTTCCCAGATGATAAGTTCGTTTTTAAATCATTTACTATATAAGCATCATCTTTCCACTCTATTCCCATAATCTAAGATTCCACGGTATAGCTACAGGTTATGATAAAGTTGCAGGTTCATACCAATACTTGTAATAAATAAATGTCCGTGGATATTTTTCACACAGCGCCATCTAGCCCCAAGCTAGCACAGCTTTTACAACGGAAACCAGATAGCTGATAGAATATTTAGGTATGTACTATAATTATATTTTTTGTAAATACATACTTATTATACTTACTACACACAGACACAGAACAAACATTTTTTTTGTCCTGGTTGGGTCAAACCCACGCCCTAGAGCGCTGAAGACAGACATGCATCCAACTAGATGAAGTTTTGGCGGGAACACGGAAACATCATGTCGTTGCATTCTATTATTTTCTTAAACTTGTTTCGCGAATTAATGATTAAAAATGGTGGTGTTTTATTCATTGAGTGTTGAATTACATGCACGAGTGTGGGCAAGTGATATAATGTGGTGAAACATGTATTTTCTTGTTGTTTTCAAAACTCAGTAGAAGCTCATAGTAAAATCACAACAACTTTACTAGGGTATGACTTGGACTCGACTATGACTAATTTCGTGTGACTGGCTGTGATTTCATGACATATTTGACTTGTTTTTATTAAAAAAAACTTGAAAATTAATAAACTTGAGACTGGCAGAATGCACAACGTGCGATGCCAATAAATAAGAACATAAAAATGCTACCAATTAAGAAATTGAATGCACTAACAACTTTTAAAAACAGCTCTTCAGCTGGGACGGAAAATCAGAGATTGCTCGTATGCAGGTTCAAGTCCTGCCAGAGGTCATATTTTTCCTTACTGTTTAAGCTAAAAAACATAAAACTTTTAAAAAGTCCGTGATCGGTGTAAGCACCTAAACAATTTGTACCGTACAAGTATGACTTGTAAAATTAAATTAGGGTCCCGCGGAATGGCCGGCGGGGTCGCGTCCCCTGCTTGAGATACCTAATCGACATCCTATGGTCTCTATAAAATCACATTACAGCGGCTGCGTGCGCCTCGGGCATCTAACGATCCAACAGCTTAAAGTTACTGGATATGGTACCCAGCGAGCTAGATCCTCCAAGTGGATAAGTCATGGCAAACCGTGGTAACCCCTCGCCTTCTGCCTAGAGAAGCGACTTACAGCTTACATTTTGTTTTATTTATACGGGTATTTATTACGTTTAATTAAATCGGTTACACCGACTATGGTTTCGAGCAGCACAGCTTACTGCTGTTTTTTTTTTGCGATTTCATGGTTGGCTCATAGTAAAAGTTGTTCATAATGATGAGTACATACATACCATTCATACATATTGTTTAACCTTTTTGTTACACATTGTATGAAGATATAATGAGAGTTTTTAAGTCCCTAAAAGATAGCGTACAATACAATACAATATAAAAGTTTACTGATAGCACCAAAGTTACACGTCAAGTTACATTAAGTATGTCAGAAAAAAAAACACTTAATAAAATGAAATAATTGTAGAAATAGGTTAATAAACTCTTTTTTTTTTATATGCTGTATGTGAATCTGTCGTCTAGAATGGTGGAATATCGGCCAATCGCCTTTGTTTCTATAATTATTGAACGAAGCCAAGCTGATAACTTGTCGAGGGTAGACATAAGCCCAGCAGTGGGACGTTAAATGCTCATGTGTGTACTGTGTACATTATGAAATTATAAATTACTATGTTGTATCGTACGAGATGCTACTATTATTATTATCAAATATAGTTTCTTAATAAAAACTACAAATAGAATGTACTATCTGGGCGATCTGCTCAGATCAGATTGATGTTTCATTATAGTTATTAGCATATTTATTAGGTAGCTAAATTGTTTGTATTATAATTTTATAAATCAAGATTAAAATTTCCAAAAATACAACAAAAAGTACACTATTCTGTATTGTATTATAAATTGTATCTGCCTCTTCCAACAATTCTACATCCGTCAGGTTTTCTTTCCGCTCACGCTTTTGTAGATTAAAAATGTAAATTAATTTTTCATTTAGCAAATGTTCTGTTGTTTTTGTGGCGCAAACGCCCCGCAGCCGCTTGGATTAAAAAGTTTGTCGAATGCAAGGCCCGCTTGAAGCTGGCGGAGTCATTTCCGAATATGTTTTACGTCACAGAGACCGGTGTGAAGTTGGCAGTCAAACTTAGCTGCCTATAATACGACCAAATAAAGATGGTATTTTTTGTGAATTTAGCAGCCAACGTGGTTACGTCCTGAAATCGCCTGAAAACTTCAACAAACGTATTGCAGGGGGCTTCAGAAATGTGTAAACTACCATAATTACCTTTAAAAAGTATAAAATCATAACTAAAAATTAATAATTAAAGAAATTTGGGTTTTGAAAATCGTTAAATAATACCAATCTGAAACTGAATCGAGCTGAACCTGGTATGCGGAATAAAAGCTTGTATATCTAGCTACAATATTAGCCCTAACACGTTCTGGCTAAATAATATCATCATACGAAAATCGCCAGCTGAAATTACCTAAGTAGCAAAAAAATATTTAAAAAATAATCTAAATTTGGAATATTGTTCTATAATACCAATCTGAAATCGAATTCAGCTATACCTGGTATGCAGCATGAAAGCCTGTATATCTAGCTACAATATGAGCCCTAACAGGTTCTGGCTAAATCATATCATCATACGAAAATCAGCAGCTCAAATGACCTAAGTAGAAAACAAATATTTTAAAAATTCCAAAAACTAGGTTTTGAAAATCGTGCAATAACTCCAATCTGAAATCGAATCGAGCTATACCTGGTATGCAGCATAAAAGCCTGTATATCTAGCTACAAAATGAACCCTAACAGGTTCTGGCTAAATCATATTATCATACGAAAATCAGCAGCTGAAATGACCTAAGTAGAAAACAAATATTTCAAAAATTCCAAAATTTTGGTTTTGAAAATCGTTCAATAACTCCAATCTGAAATCGAATCGAGCTATACCTGGTATGCAGCATGATTGCTTGTATATCTAGGTACAATATGAGCCCTAACAGGTTCTGGCTAAATCATATATACCTGGTATGCAGCATGAAAGTCTGTATATTTGGCTACAAAATGAGCACTAACAGATTCTGGCTAAATCATATCATCATAAGAAAATCAGCAGGTGAAATGACCTTAGTAGAAAACAAATATTTTAAAAATTCCAAAATTTAGGTTTAGAAAATCGTTCAATAACTCCAATCTGAAATCGAATCAAGCTATACCTGGTATGCAGCATGAATGCCTTTATATTTAAGTACAATATGAGCCCTAACAGGTTCTAGCTAAATCATATCATCATACGAAAATCAGCAGCTGAAATGACCTAAGTAGAAAACAAATATTTAAAAAATTATCTAAATTTGGAAAATTGTTCTATAATACCAATCTGAAATCGAATCAAGCTATACCTGGGATGCAGCATGAAAGCCTGTATATCAAGCTACAATATGAGCCCAAACAGATTCTGGCTAAATCATATCATCATACGAAAATCAGCAGCTGAAATGACCTAAGTAGAAAACAAATATTTCAAAAATTCCAAAATTTTGGTTTTGAAAATCGTTCAATAACTCCAATCTGAAATCGAATCGAGCTATACCTGGTATGCAGCATGAAAGTCTGTATATTTGGCTACAAAATGAGCACTAACAGATTCTAGCTAAATCATATCATCATACGAAAATCAGCAGCTGAAATGACCTAAGTAGAAAACAAATATTTAAAAAATTGTCTAAATTTGGAAAATTGTTCTATAATACCAATCTGAAATCGAATCGAGCTATACCTGGTATGCAGCATGAATGCCTGTATATCTAGGTACAAAGTGAGCACTAACAGATTCTGACTAAATCATATTATCATACGAAAATCAGCAGCTGAAATGACCTAAGTAGAAAACAAATATTTCAATAATTCCAAAATTTAGGTTTTGAAAATCGTTCAATAACTCCAATCTGAAATTGAATCGAGCTATACCTGGTATGCAGCATGATTGCTTGTATATCTAGGTACAATATGAGCCCTAACAGACCAAGCTATACCTGGGATGCAGCATGAAAGCCTGTATATCAAGCTACAATATGAGCCCAAACAGATTCTGGCTTAATCATATCATCATACGAAAATCAGCAGCTGAAATGACCTAAGTAGAAAACAAATATTTCAAAAATTCCAAAATTTTGGTTTTGAAAATCGTTCAATAACTCCAATCTGAAATCGAATCGAGCTATACCTGGTATGCAGCATGATTGCTTGTATATCTAGGTAATATATGAGCCCTAACAGGTTCTGGCTAAATCATATCATCATACGAAAATCAGCAGCTGAAATTACCTAAGTAGCAAACAAATATTTAAAAAATTATCTAAATTTGGAAAATTGTTCTATAATACCAATCCGAAATCGAATCAAGCTATACGTGGTATGCAGCATGATTGCTTGTATATCTAGGTACAATATGAGCCCTAACAGGTTCTGGCTAAATCATATCATCATACGAAAATCAGCAGCTGAAATGACCTTAGTAGAAAATAAATATTTTAAAAATTATCTAAATTTGGAAAATTGTTCTATAACTCCAATCTGAAATCGAATCGAGCTATACCTGGTATGCAGCATGAAAGTCTGTATATTTGGCTACAAAATGAGCACTAACAGATTCTAGCTAAATCATATCATCATACGAAAATCAGCAGCTGAAATGACCTTAGAAGAAAACAAATATTTTAAAAATTCCAAAATTTAGGTTTAGAAAATCGTTCAATAACTCCAATCTGAAATCGAATCAAGCTATACGTGGTATGCAGCATGATTGCTTGTATATCTAGGTACAATATGAGCCCTAACAGGTTCTGGCTAAATCATATCATCATACGAAAATCAGCAGCTGAAATGACCTTAGTAGAAAATAAATATTTTAAAAATTCCAAAATTTAGGTTTAGAAAATCGTTCAATAACTCCAATCTGAAATCGAATCAAGCTATACCTGTTATGCAGGATGAATGCCTTTATATCTAGGTACAATATGAGCCCTAACAGGTTCTGGCTAAATCATATCATCATACGAAAATCAGCAGCTGAAATTACCTAAGTAGCAAACAAATATTTAAAAAATTATCTAAATTTGGAAAATTGTTCTATAATACCAATCTGAAATCGAATTGAGCTATACCTGGTATGCAGCATGAAAGCCTGTATATCTAGCTACAATATGAGCCCAAACAGATTCTGGCTAAATCATATCATCATACGAAAATCAGCAGCTGAAATGGCCTAAGTAGAAAACAAATACTTTAAAAATACCAAAATTTACGTTTAGAAAATAGTTCAATAACTCCAATCTGAAATCGAATCGAGCTATACCTGGTATGCAGCATGAATGCCTGTATATCTAGGTACAAAGTGAGCACTAACAGATTCTGGCTAAATCATATTATCATACGAAAATCAGCAGCTGAAGTCACCTAAGTAGAAAACAAATATTTTAAAAATTCCAAAATTTTGGTTTTGAAAATCGTTCAATAACTCCAATTTTATATCGAATCGAGCTATACCCAGTATGCAGCATAAAAGCCTGTATATCTAGCTACAAAATGAACCCTAACAAATTCTGGCTAAATCATATTATCATACGAAAATCAGCAGCTGAAATGGCCTACGTAGAAAACAAATACTTTAAAAATACCAAAATTTACGTTTAGAAAATAGTTCAATAACTCCAATCTGAAATCGAATCGAGCTATACCTGGTATGCAGCATGAATGCCTGTATATCTAGGTACAAAGTGAGCACTAACAGATTCTGACTAAATCATATTATCATACGAAAATCAGCAGCTGAAGTCACCTAAGTAGAAAACAAATATTTTAAAAATTCCAAAATGTAGGTTTTGAAAATCGTTCAATAACTCCAATCTGAAATCAAACTCACCTATACCTGGTACGCAGCATAAAAGCGTGTATATCTAGCTACAATATGAGCCCTAACAGGTTCTGGCTAAATCCTTAGCCATTGACCTTTTCAAAACCTAAATTTTGAAATTTTCAAAATATTTGTTTTCTACTTAGGTGACTTCAGCTGCTGATTTTCGTATGATAATATGATTTAGCCAGAATCTGTTAGTGCTCACTTTGTACCTGGATATACAGGCATTCATGTTGCATACCAGGTATAGCTCGATTCGATTTCAGATTGGAGTTATTGTACTATTTTCAAAACCTAAATTTTGGAATTTTTAAAGTATTTGTTTTCTACTTAGGCCATTTCAGCTGCTGATTTTCGTATGATAATATGATTTAGCCAGAACTTGTTAGGGTTCATTTTGTAGCTAGATATACAGGCTTTTATGCTGCATACTGGGTATAGCTCGATTCGATTTCAGATTGGAGTTATTGAACGATTTTCAAAACCGAAATTTTGGAATTTTTTAAATATTTGTTTGCTACTTAGGTAATTTCAGCTGCTGATTTTCGTATGATGATATGATTTAGCCAGAACCTGTTAGGGCTCATATTGTACCTAGATATACAAGCAATCATGCTGCATACCAGGTATAGCTCGATTCGATTTCAAATTGGAGTTATTGAACGATTTTCAAAACCAAAATTTTGGAATTTTTAAAATATTTGTTTTCTACATAGGTAATTTCAGCTGCTGATTTTCGTATGATGATATGATTTAGCCAGAACTTGTTAGGGTTCATTTTGTAGCTAGATATACAGGCTTTTATGCTGCATACCAGGTATAGCTCGATTCGATTTCAGATTGGAGTTATTGAACGATTTTCAAAACCTAAATTTTGGAATTATTGAAATATTTGTTTTCTACTTAGGTCATTTCAGCTGCTGATTTTCGTATGATGATATGATTTAGCCAGAATCTGTTCGGGCTCATATTGTAGCTAGATATACAGGCTTTCATGCTGCATACCAGGTATAGCTTGATTCGATTTCAGATTGGTATTATAGAACAATTTTCCAAATTTAGATTATTTTTTAAATATTTGTTTGCTACTTAGGTAATTTCAGCTGCTGATTTTCGTATGATGATATGATTTAGCCAGAATTTGTTAGGGCTCATATTGTAGCTAAATATACAGGCTTTCATGCTGCATACCAGGTATAGCTCGATTCGATTTCAGATTGGAGTTATTGAACGATTTTCAAAACCTAAATTTTGGAATTATTGAAATATTTGTTTTCTACTTAGGTCATTTCAGCTGCTGATTTTCGTATGATGATATGATTTAGCCAGAATCTGTTCGGGCTCATATTGTAGCTAGATATACAGGCTTTCATGCTGCATACCAGGTATAGCTTGATTCGATTTCAGATTGGTATTATTGTACAATTTTCCAAATATAGATTATTTTTTAAATATTTGTTTTCTACCTATGTAATTTCAGCTGCTGATTTTCTTACGATGATATTTTTTAGCCAGAACGTGTTAGGGCTTATATTGTAGCTAGATATACAAGCTTTTATTCCGCATACCAGGTATATCTCGATTCAGTTTCAGATTGGTATTATTTAACGATTTTCAAAACCCACATTTCTTTAATTATTAATTGTTAGTTATGATTTTATACTTTTTAAAGGTAATTATGGTAGTTTACACATTTCTGAAGCCCCCTGCAATACGTTTGTTCAAGTTTTCAGGCGATATCAGGTCGTAACCATGTTGGCTGCTAACTTCACAAAAAATACCATCTTAATTTGGTCGTATTATAGGCAGCTAAGTTTGGCTGCCAACTTCACACCGGTGTCACAGAGACGAAACTAAATAAAAACATTGTGCCGTAAGTACCAAATTACTGCATACTTGTAATACTTGAAAGCTGTAGAAAATGATCTATCTAGTCTCAGTGTTATAGCAAAAGTCAAAGTGACAAGTGTCAACGGGACAGGTGTCAAAGTACCAGTCGTAACACGGGTAAAAAAAACCCGCGGTACTACTGGATCGCTTGGTAGTACTACCACAGAATAAATAATAGTATAGTTTACGGGGTATTTTTTTACTCGTGGTACTACTGGTAGTACCACGGGCAATAAACGTGTAATTCATAGAAAGTCATTATTGTATCGGAGACATTGTTACAAAAATTCGTTATCTAACAATGTTTTGTGATATTTGCAAAATATATTTTTATTTTAATGAAAAAGCTTTGAGTATTCGCTGTTCGCGACGTGTTGCACTGACGAAAGTAACTGTTGGACCATTTTAGTACGGACTTCAGTGTAGAGTGTAGAGGGTCCATAAAGACAATCCGTCAGAAATCTGTATAAACTGGCTGCTGATATGTACTTAAAGGGCCAAAACTTGTATGTTATGATACAGATAGTATAGGTACTATGCAAGCTGACGGGAGTACTCTGCCTCTCCCTCCTGTGACGGCATAAGCAGCGAGCTTTGAAATCGTGCAGTGATTACGCGTCAAATATGCAAATTTTGTGCTAATTAATCCAGCCTACCTTTTCCGGTTGCTAGTGTAAAATGTATATACGGCTCGCAAATGTAACGACGTGTTTGATGCAAATTACCTATCTACGTTTTATTATTCAGGTAAATATTCATTTGATGTAATTAAGTTGGTATATAGAGACTTAAAGTGCGTGTTAAAACGATGCTGACCTTTTTACTCGACAACAGCGACGTAAAATAGACAGCGAGCGCCAGTTTGACATTACACAGTCTCAACTGCCTTATGGCTCAGTCGGTACTATGACTGCTTTGGGGACGTGGGCTCAATTCCCACCCAGGACAAACATTTATGTGACAAACATTTGTTCCTTCGGGGTGTTGTATATATTATTAACTATAATTACGAAAAAAATAGTAGTATTCTATCAGCTATCTGGTTCTCTTAGTATACGCTTTGCTTAGTTTGAAGCTAGATGGCGCTGTGATAAATTACTTTAAAAAACCCTGCACGCCACGCCTAGCGCGTGGACAAAGAGTTACGCTCGAAGAGTGATTAGGCCTTAACCCATCAAGCTGGACTGGTGCCTGGACCTGGAGGACGGGCAGCAGCGTCTTCTCGGTTAACGGTGGTGAGCAATCTGCGATCCCCAAGCCGCCTGCTAAGCGTGGGGATTATGGCAACCCCTCCCTATTAAGGGGAGGCCTACGTCCAGCAGTGGATGTCTTCGGCTGATGATGTGGACTGGTGCCAGCCTGGTGGGTTGCTTAATTCACATACGCCATTAATTTTCTCATTCGGACGTATGCAGTTTCCTTATGATGTTTTTCATTCATCCGTCTGTTATAAACCCGCCCCAGTTACTTACATTTCAAAGAGTCCATTAGTACGGGCTTCGAAGCCGCGGGAAAAACAATATTTTATAATACCTATCATAGTTTTAAAAGACGAAAGCATCACGCCACCGCATCCTAAGGGCATAACCCTGTATCCGTCCAAACGTCATACGATTGCAGCAAACATAATCAGATCAGGGTACAAGTGGAAATTGAATTAGGAAAAGGTTGACCCTCCCTGCACTCAACCGTATCAACATATTTTATGAAATTCAACCCTACGTCTCATAAAACTAGGTTGACTATTATTTAAAACACTAGATAACCACTCGCCGAGCAATAACACATTTAATGGAGCTGTTCGTAAGGTTGGGATTAAGTTTTGTCCGTGTTGGTGGTGTGTTCAACAAGGGGTGACCAGTAACATCAATGCTTATTTGTGCCTAATAGCAAAAAACCAACAGATGCAAGCATTTCACGGGTATAATAATGTACTTAGTTGGATTTTTATTTGTTTGCTTTGATCTCACCCGACAGCTTTTTTGCGAGTAGCTAGTTGTAGGGTTCCGTGAATCTGATTGAGTTTATTAGGTGTTGTCTATTTAAATTTGTCCATTATAATATACGAGAGTAGGCATCTGCAAGGAAGAGGAAGACGCCATACAGGCAGTCATCAGCTTTCTATTTGACACTAATTTACTAATAAATCCTTCCTAAATATTTGCCTTTTAGAACCGCTTTATTAGCTCCATACCGACCCGGTGGATTCTCGCCTTCATTTCACATCATAGAGATAAATACATAAATATCATTGTTTCACATAACATATTTTTCCGTCTAAGGTTGGAAAATAGTAGCGCCTGATAATCTAAACCGAAGATTTATCTAATCTAAACAAACAACTTTAGGCAAAAAATATTATTTTTTTCTCTACCTAATAACGAATTACTAAATTATAAAGCTTAATAGAATAAAAAATGCTATCTCTTTAAAAAGTAAATCTGTACGGCCGAGTGGCCTTCCCTAGTGTCAGGGATAATGTGTCGCCCGATGAATTAAGGTTGTGGATAAAAATATGGAACATACGATCAGAACCGAAAATTTGATGTGTCATCCAACCCACGGTAACGCTCAGTTGTAAATGTCTCTCATGGTCGCACATCTGAAAACTGACCGGATCATCAGTTGCTAAATTTTTTTGGTCTATTGGGAATACCTATTAGCCAAGCTATGCCACGAGCTCTCCTAAAACAGTATAACTAAGTATGAAGTGTGATTTTATTTTAGTGACGTCAGATTTGTTTATTTTAGTGAGTCGACACTACTTAATACGTTTTAAAATACATCATTGATAGTGAAAATTGTCGGCAAAAAAATCCCGATGTCCAAAAGACTAGATGGTGAGCTTGCCACCTCATTTACTAAGTGACCTTGGTGAGTTCATAATGTTCATTCAGGGGTAAAGCTAGACCGTAATATATCATCAAGATAGTCCGTAATATATCGTCGCCGTCACACTCTAGTGTGATATAATAATGCATAATGCCCTAATCTTATTGACAGAAAAACTAAAACAAGCATAATGAGTTAACAAGGGCTCAAACTCTAACAGCCGGCTTCCTCCCTTGATCTTTGTAACAAGATATAATATAACATAATCGATTATACGCCCCGAATTTATTTCTGCGCTCACAAGCATAGGACATATTCTTTCTTCATGCAATTCACATATCCCCTAATGCGTTAAGCGTAGGGCTCAGTTCTGTTCCATATTGTGAATGAAAAGCTTGGTTTTGCGAGTAGTGTCTGACTTGGTGGGCCATTTGTTGGTCGCTTTGACTTGACTAACGCTGGATTAGAAAATATTTATTTTTATTGTAAGTATCGAATCTTGAATCCTACGCCAGTAGGTATGTGTAGACAGTAGACACTGTAGGCACTATATCAATGTCTCAAAAGAATTTAGATGTAGACGATATTCGTTAGGTTAGGTTAGGTTATTCGTTATCAGATCAGTTTCTGCTTAAACTTAAGAACTCTACTGATTGCATTAATGAAGTAAATTTGTAATTGGAAAACTGAGAGCAGCACTGTGAAAGAACGGGCTTTTCATATTTCACACTCTGATTTCATATTACAAATCTTTATTAATTAAATTAAATTATCATTATTATTAAATTAAATTAAAACTAAATAGTATACTTAATTATTCCTAACTTTTCTTTCTGTTTTTGTAATTTCGCGCATAGCGGCACTTTTTGGTAGATATTTTTCGAGCAAAACATAGCGGAACTAACACGAAATTTATTTCCTACCCAAAAATATTTTACCATAAAAAAAATTAAGCTTAATTTTTTTCCTAACACGTCCATGTCTATCTTATCTGAACTAGGTACAATATGCACAATATGTCTTTTATTTGGAAGTGAATATAATTTGTACGGACGTGGGTAAGTCCTTAAACTGCAACCAGACCCACCGGAGGACGGGCAGCAGCATCCTCTTGGTTAACGGGGGTGACGGTGGTGGCCTTCGTCCAGCAGTGGACGTTTTATGGCTGACAACGATGACGACGAACATAATTTATAACGCCTTAGACACGCTTAAATAATAAATAGAACTTCTATGTTGGGGATCTAATTAAATTAGTCAAAAAATAAATATTGAATGTGTCATTAATACAGTGATTGTTTTGCCGGTATTAAAAACCTGGGCGCAAACAGAGGAAGTAGAGTGGTAACTTTCACAGATTTATCAGATTTCAATATTCCCATGAAAAAAAAAACACCAAAAATACTTACTAAAACAACTATGCTACATGTGTCTGCTCAATTTACATGCCACGACAGATTTTTTCCCATTCGGTAAAATGACAAAAAAAACACTCAGTATAATAAGGTGTATAGAAGTTTTTTTTATAAAATACCTATCCAGGGTTGCGTTAATCTATGCTCCCTGCTCTAAACTCATGGGCGGAATGTTGTCGGTGGCGTTGTCTAATTTTATCGTTATTTCAATTCCATTACGGCGCGCGGCCGGCCGGGGAGCCCCCGGGCTCCGGCCTCGCCGGCCGCAGACCCCTTTACACCCTCACAGGGGTGCACGTCTCGCAACTCATTATTCTCGTAGTTGACATTTATCGCTTGTTGATTAACGGGTCGCTGCCTGTATTGTAGTTTTATAGCTTTGACACCTGCAGCTTAAGCTTTTAAAATTTATTCTACAGAAATTTACCAAGATCTTTGCTGTGGACTAATTTGTGTCTCGTATTCTTTGGCCAAGAGATTTTTTCTCTAATAAGAAAACAGTTTTCGCTCATAATTCGGAGCGCCTACCCCCGCGATAGAGGATAAAAAGTTGGAGCGGCCATCTCGCAAACATCCAAGTTAATATCTCGTAAACGGCGCAGTTCGCACATCATTACAATTTATTGTCCAAACTTTCATCTCGGCCCCTAATTTGAGAAAAAAGCCGTGTAATCGCGCGGACGTACCGAAGCTGTCAACAATTTTATTCAGTCTAGCGAGTCTCCGCGCGGAATGGCGCCATAAAGTGACGTAATGCAGGAAACAGGCCTTAACGATGCGCTCCAGGCGAGCGAGGCTTAATCCTCTAAATAAAATATCAAGAAGAAATCAGCGGGAACGGGCGGGTGCTGCCGAGTTTATTGCGCAAAGATTGGACATATTTACGTCTGCCAACCGGATGAGCACTCCTTAAGAAGTGAACGTAGGTACCCCGTAGTTGCTTTATTTTATGTCTGGGAGTTTTAATGTTCTGAACAAAGTATCGCGACGCGCCCCGAGAGCGCGCATGTTACGGGACATCCACTGAATTGGGGTCGTTTAATTTTTTAAAGTAGCTCTAAAATTTTATCATAAACCGTAGAGAAAAAGTTTTTGTAAAGTTTCACTGTCCTTTTAAAGTCCTTGTATAATTATGCTTAGGGATTACGAAGAGAGTCTAATCGTTTTTAGTATTAAATGAAATGGTGAGATAATTATTTTACATAACGTATACATTTTGTAATTATAATTGAATAACTCTTTAACATAAAATGGTAACTTCGATGTCAAATCCTCATATAATTAAAATAAGTTTCTGATAACAGAAACTTGTTTACCTCTTACTTTTATACCCTCTTAGTAGATTAGCTGCGGAATAGTTAATCTGTATTTAACCCTTTATTCACCAAGTTATTTACCCAGTTATAGATTTATAAGAAAGGATAATATATAAAATACGGATTAACTATACCTAGTTTCATCATCATCATTAGCCCGGAGACGTCCACTGCTGAACGAAGGCCAGCAGAATTTGCAGATTCGCAGAGTTTTATTATTTTCCTAAATTTGCAGGTATGTAATGGTAATTTTAATAATAGTAGATTAATAACTATGAGTTAACATATAAGTGCATAAGTAACATAATCATCATCATCACCCAGAAGACGTCCACTGCTGGAAAAGGCCTACCCCTTAATAGGGGTTGGATTATCCCCACGCGTGGCAGGCGGCTTGGGGATCGCAGAATGCTTACCACCGTAACAGAATTGTTTGGTGATCATCATCATCATCATCAGCCCGGAGACGTCCACTGCTGAACGAAGGCCTCCCCCTTAGACCGCCACACTGTACGACAACCTGCCATTTGCATCCACCGGTTGCCCCCGACTTTTACAATGTCATCGGTCCACCTAGTGGGAGGCCTTCCTACGCTGTGTCTTCCAGTTTGCGGTCGCCACTCAAGAACCTTTCTTCCCCATCGGTTGTCAAGTTACTCCAAGTTTATTAATAAGGAGGTTAGATGCATCTCACTGTCATCTTACTTATATAAAATATATTTTACTGGGCTGCGTTCTTGGAGGATTTAGCTTCTGGGTATACTTAATCACTGGCTGCGCTCCATAACAACGCTGAAGCTTATCGCTGAATGTAATTATTTTACTATTTTTGAGCAATCTGTAGCAGATATAGTAAAATCACGATGTATAATCTGAGTAAGCTTAATTATTTCTCACTCAGAACTTTCAAAGCAGAACTTACTTCAACAAACGTACGAGTATCTTCTGTCTGCGAGAGAAGTTAGGGTCATAGCAGACATATCAACTCGTAAACGGTTTGTCACTGCATCAATACGAGTCGTTCGTTATTCTTTGTATGAAATTCCCTACTGCAAAGCACACTAATCAGTGTCGTATCGTCTCGCCTCGAGATAAGCTCTGCAAAGTGGTGCGTGGATAACTCGCAGTCTCCGCGCTAGGCCAGTCATCACCTCACTTACGCCTCTCTGCCTCCGCGTTTGCGCCTCGTTCTACAACTTCAAACTGATGGAAAATTGAAAGTAGCATTAGGATCAAATTGCTCCCAGGTGATAATTTGCCATAAGCGCAGAGTCGACGCGCAGGAGCTGCTGATCCGCTTTGGTTACGTGCTTACGTTAGGTTGACTTCTGGTATGACGGCGAAGCAAAAAGGCGAGACGGTGATGATCCCCTTTCGAGCTGATGTGTGTGCTATAACCCTTATCCGGGTATATCCGATATGTATAGTCGAGCTCATTAAAATATTTAATACTTAGTGTTGAAAATATTTCAGTTTAAAGTAATTATTTTGAGTAGTTTAAAAAATAACAATTCGATACCTTTGTTTCCTTTACCAAAGGCATATTCAAGTTAAGACACGTCGAAAGTACGATAGTGGACATTTACACGACAGGAACACGGAAAAATTATGTCGTTGGATTCTATTATTTTCATAAAATTGTGTTTTTTCGTGAATTAATGATTAAAAATAGTGGTGTTTTATTCATTGAGTATTGAATTACATGCACGAGTGTGGGCAAACGATATAATGTGGTGAAACATGTCTTTTCGTGTTGTTTTCAAAACTCCGTAGAAGCTCATAGTAAAGTCGCCACAAGTTTACTAGGGCATGACTTAGACTCGACTTTGACAAATTTTGTGTGACTGACTGTGATTTGATGACACACTTGATACTATATAAACTTGAAAATGCATACTTGACACTGTCTGAATGCACAAAGCGCGAAGCCAAAAACTAAGAAAAAAATATTACTACGATAGTGTCAATATCAGCTTCGCAAAGAGTGTTTTATGCTCGCCGGTAATATATGCAGCATTCTTGTAAGCTGTAGCGGTAAGACACTCAAAGCAAGTTTCCATTGGCTCCGAAACGTAGCACTAGAGATACTCTGAGTAGTTTGGTCAGGGGCAATCAATATCTTTAGGTGCCTCTTCATACAGAAATTTGGAGGTCAGTAGGCAACATTTCTTGCGATCCCGTGTTGCTGTTGTCGTCTAGCCATCCATATCGGACGTCATGGACTTCTTTTCTATAGGTTTTTACTAACTAGGATCAAGCTTTAAGTACTAGCTTTGCATACATATGCTCATTGCTTTTGTCTGAAGGAGACGGTCTTGCTTTTGACGACTAAGGACATTCACTACTGTAATTACTTTTGCGACTGGCGTTCTGTACTGCCTCAGAGGCAAAGGGCTCATTATTGTGTTTTGTAAAAAAGGATTTGTATTTATGTACTTCATTGTAAAAAATCATTTCCAAGATTTAACGACAAAGGCAATTAATTAGGCCCAAAGGATGGCGGCTCGCCGACTATATTAACATTTATTCCCTTTGGTCTCAATCGTCTTACAATTTTAATGCGCGTGAGTCTTTGGGTAGGATAACTGGAATAATGGCTTTCCATTTCTTTTCATACTAATTACTTATTATCAAAGGACGGATTTCTTTGAATTGCGGTAAACTACGTTTCTAGACTTTATAATTTTTAGGCAATAGACTACATTTCTTAAGTAATTTGCTAACATGTAGGTACTCAATTTGGACAATTACTTTTAACCTGAAGACACTAGAAATCACGTCTGTTCAGGGGAAGCAATGTGGTGCTCACTGCAGTATTCTGTTTGTGATAATTACATGAGTACGATTAGATAATCAGGGATATTGAAATGTAATAAAATGGGTTTTCCCATCAAAATTCGCGGAAAAATTCAACACCATAATATGTACTGTGAATCTCCCGTGTCAGCAAACTACCCCAAACCATCCCAGCAGCGCGAGTACCGTTGTGTGTCGTAAAATTTGACGTGTCGGTATAGCAGATTTACTTAGACGAATTTGAGAATTGTATCGTCTTTATTCGTATTGATTTAAATGTCAATTATACGATTTAAATTTAAAATATAACGATCGTCAAGAACGGTACTCGCGCTGCAGCTCCTCAAAGTACTGAGCAAGGATACCTCGTGCAATCCGGTAGTGATGCCAGTTTATTCTGTTTTGTTGAGCACGTCATGTTCTATAGTTTTGTTCTCCCCCAAGTTCAAGGCTTCAAGTCCAAGGCTTCAATAAATCTTACAACATACTTGAATTACATACTCTCTCTAAATCTTTAGGGTAAAAGTGCTTTTTAGCTAGTAGAAACATTCTATTAACAAAACATTCTATTTTATTTTGCTAGTTCACAAAATACTCAAATAATATTACTTAAAACATGAAATTACGTGTCAAACTCAAACGATTTGTCTGATCCAAATGATAACACAAAAACATAACTGCCCGTTGTATTCTCACGAACATGTTAAAAACACGCTCCAAAAATTAAATAATAAGAAAAATACAAGATAAGTGTTGTCACCTTAAATTTCAACCAACATATTTGAGCTCTAAACTTGTGGTCTTCAATTGGATTACCGGTCCGAGTGAGCTGGTCGTCCTCGGTAGGGTAAGCGCGGCATATTTCGCCACGTGACTCGCACGTGCCTGCTGCCGGCTTAAGTTTATATCACATTAATGTCAAATCACTAATTGATGAAAGCGATTTGACAGTTATATTTTATATTTGTATGTCAACTCATTTACTTGATTAATAAAAACACTTAACCCACGGGAAAGGAATATAGTTTACATGCTTCTATTCCTCAGTTTTCTAAATGTACCAAAAGAGTGTTTCCAAATCATAGCTGGTTTCTACTTGGCTAGCTTATTTTAATCTAGTCCGCACTGATAACTTTAAATTATCTGACGCAAAACATTCTCTCAAACAGAAAACAAAAAAACTGTGTTGTATTCTAGACAGCACAATTGTGTTATTACACACATACACATGTTTAAAAAAACAAGAACCTTTTGGTTTCCCTGTTAATTCCTATAACAAATATTCAAACTGTACACACACATACACTGTACAGCTGTATGTACTGTAACCACATTTCTATAGCTTTCGTGACATGTTCAGTAAAATGAGTTTTAAATAAATGGGAAACCGATACCGGCCGCTCTCGATGCATAATCTAATATCGGAGATGTGAGTCGCGCGCGTCACGTGTGTCTCACGGGACGAGTGACGTTGGCACGTTTACCGTCGCTGGCATTACCCGCGCTGACCCTATCCAAACCATCGGGAAAATCGATAACTTTATCCAGTTAAAAGTTATTATATACAAATAGTAAGACTAATCATTTCAATCACGGTCTTGTGAAATAGCATACTCAACCAGTACACATACAAAAGGTTGCTTAAGGAAACATTAAAATGGCGGTCCATGGCTACCTTGTAGGGGCTGGTTAAAAGATTGAACTTCGCTACGCCACCACACCGCCTCATGAAAACTGCCGCCCTGGAAAATGCCTTTCCCTTTCTTCACGCTACAACACCGTGTATCTGAGCGCTATAATAGCATATAACTACTACACGGAAAAGGGACGAACTAGAATTATTAGTATTGTTCATTTTCTTGCGTTTAAGTATCTCACAGCATTGCAATTCGCATGCATTACAACAGTAGACGTAATTGAATAAGTTGTATCCCAATCGAGCAGTAAAGTGAAGCCCTCAAGAGGCCACGGCACGTGTCCTGTAATCATACAAATTGAGACAAGCTCCATTGACAGAGGGTGCACACTGCACACCACACAGCACAACATAACTAAACTCATCCGAGCCAGGAGCTGGCTGTTACTGACTTACGCGTTCTTTTTAGTTCATTGGGATTTTGGCTAGAAATGCCGATGTGACCCCGTTTTCACGAATTCAACGTTGGGCCCCCGTTGTTTACAATGACGAGTACAATGACCTTTTGACTGACCAGAGAAATTAGTGGGTATGCTGAGATTTAACACCTAATATTTCAGGGTGACGAGCGCAGTAGAGTGCGGCGCAGGATTGTATTCGCAAGTCTGGCACTGCTACTGTTTTGGGTTAGCGTGACGCTTACAACCAGGCGAACGTCTAGCTAGCCTCGTCACCTGATAGTATATTTAAAAAATAAAATTAGTTTTGCAACCCTGAAACTTTCCCTAAATTCGCGAAGAAATCAACTGCTTAATACATTTTGGGTAAGACTCATTGACATTTTTAACTGTTTTTTTTTTCACAAATTCAGGGTTGGCCTTTGATTTGTAAAAGTTGTTCACCATGACTAGTATAAAATGAATGATGACCTTTCGACCTAATACTACCGTTACACGTAACACTGTTGCTGAATTACATTATGATTTATATCCTCCTCAGTATTATGACGCATGGTAAATTTGCCGGCGTTGAATATCAATTCTTATATCTTCTTCTAATACTATAAGAACCTCTGTCCTGACTCAACGACTGACAGACAACGCACAGCCTAAGCCGCTGGTCGTACAGACTTTAAATTTGAAGGGTATATTTTTCTAGACTAAATGCTTAAGGGTGTACTACAAAATAATTTATCGAAATTCAACCCTTAAAGGGGTAAAAATTGGTAAAAAAAATTGTATGAAACTCCTTGTTTTTGAACTTTTAGTCGTGAAAATTTGTATTTGTATTTCATTTAAAATAAAAAGTACTGTTCTCAATTTTTTTTTGTAAGGTGATTTTGGTGATATAGAGGATGAAACTTTGTAAGAAAATTTCATTGTTTTTAAAGCAGGATATCGCAGCATACTTATAAAAAATTGTATTTGGGTAGTTAATTTAAATTAAAATATGTTTTTTTCAATATTTTTGTGACAGTGATGACTTAAGAGGGTGAAGTGGGGAATGTTCTTTTTTTTTTGATGTTTTATTGTTGAATATTCATAGTACATTTAAAAAAACGTACGTTGTTTTTAATTTATTTTTGACAGAGATGACTTAAAGGGGGTAAAAGAGCGGGTGAAACTTCGTATGGAAAGTTCTTTGTTTTAAAGTTATGGTGATGTTATTGGTATTAGGATTTAATTCTAAAAAATATGCTCCGGATAATCTAAAGTGGTGAATATGGAGGCAAAAAAAAAAGTAATTTACCCAGAGCGGTATGGAAGATATTTGGAAGCGGACGATTTTTATCCGTACGCGGACGAAGTCGCGGGCGACCTCTAGTAATAATGTAAATATGGACCTATAAAGCAACTCAAGCAAAAGAAGCCAAGAATAAATCCACGATAAGCCTCAGTACTGAAATAAGTACTGAAGACTACATGAAGCTTTTATCGAGTTTTGAAAACAATAGATAAATACATACAGAACATCGAAAACCCTACTTACTCGTATCAGTCAGTGGAAATACCCAAACTTTATGAAAACTGTGGTATTTTTAAATATTTTACTGTGGTTTTTTTTAATATTTTTAAATGTATTATAATGTCTTGTTATAGCTGTCTGTTTGTCAGTATTAAAAACCGTAAAAGTACAAGATGGTACTTTTAAAAACAAAATCAATTGGTACTTGCGTATGGGCCGACGTACCCAGCAAAACACTTAATACAAATATCAGTATTTCCACAGAAAATTCCGGTAAACACCGGAAACGCTAACTTCCGACTATGATTTACGACAACGTGCGGCACGCGGCGTGCACGCTCCGGCACCGCCCGGTATCCGCACCGCATCCGCTGCGCGACAGAGTGACATTATTCAGATTTTATTGAACTTCCTGAGACGATTAATTAAGAGTAGAAGTTGGGATTTAGGAAACCGAAATTATTAGTGACATTATGGTATTTACATATTTGGTATGTCACGCATTATTTCGGGTTGTCGTATAAATGCACATTGCTGCATTTATTGCACATGTGCTATACTACACTATATCTTATAACTAGAGGACCCCCGCGACTTCGTCCGCGTACGGAAGAAATTCGGCCCGAAATTCAAAAACAATAAAGAACTATCCCCTCAACACACAGGACGCAGCTGCACGCACGTCGGGCTCTGTTTTGACTCTTTGAAAAAGGTCACCGGATGTGACCGAAACTATAGTCGGAGTAGTATCCGATTTAATTAAACGTGAGTATTCCCGTATAAATAAAACAAAAACTATCCCCTCCCTGTCATATTATTTTTAATAGCATTTTTTATTTTAAATGATCTATCCAAATCCAAATTTTCGTGACTAAAAGTACAAAAACAAAGGAATTTCATACAAACTTTACAAAATTGTGGGTAGAATTTCGAAAAATCCTTTCTTAGTACACCCTTCCGCATCGAGACGAATACACCCTCCAAATTTCAAGTCTGTACGACCAGCGGCTTGGGCTGTACGTTGTCTGTCAGTCAACCAATCATTCAGTCAGTCAGGACAGAGCCTTTTATTATATTAGACAGATAGATAGATAGATTATGCTGAAGGTATTGTTAAGGTACAAATTATTAATTATTATCTAATTACACACCAAGAGAAAGTGATTAGTGACTATTACATACGATTCGAACATGTCCATTATGGGGTTGTAATATATTTTAATTTCTACAATATTGTCCTGTTAACGAAACTCAAAATCTCTCGTAAGGATTTTTGCCAGAAGAGACCAGTTTTAAGAGGGAATCTGGTGAGCTATTTTCCATACAAACCTATTCCCCTATTTTCTTCCTGGCGAATGCTTCTAGAGCAATTTTTTTTAATTAAGCCTGTGTCTACTGTAGACATGTCTCTGTTATTTCCTTTTTTTCAGCAACCGATTATAATCTATTAAAAAATAAAATAAAATGCTTTACTGGAAGCATAATATCCAGAAAGAGGGGAATACGTTTGTATGGAGAATCACTCACCAGATTAAGGTAAGGTAATCTACCTTAAGGTATGAATATTCGTAATATTGATAGAAATGATCACCAAACAATTCTGTTACGGTGGTAAGCATTCTGCGATCCCCAAGCCGCCTGCCACGCGTGGGGATAACGCAACCCCTATTAAGGGGTAGGCCTTTTTCCAGCAGTGGACGTTTTCTGGCTGATGATGATGATTATGTTACCTATGCACAAATATGTTAACTCATAATTATTAATCTACGATTATTTAAATTACCATTAAATACCTGCAAAATTTTGGAAAATAATAAAATTCCGTGTCAGAAAAGGAGAGGAGATGAATTATGCCATCACGTAGAAGACGAAACTCAAATACGCAGACGTCTAAGTCACTATACATCATCATCAATATCAGCCAGAATACGTCCACTGCTGGACTAAAGCCTCCCCCTTAATAGGGAGGGGTTGCAGTAATCCCCACGCTTGGCATGTGGCTTGAGGATCGCAGAATGCTCACCACCGTTAACGGAGAGGACGTTGCTGCCCGTCCTCCGGTGGGTCTGGATGCAGTTTTAGGACGTACCTAGGTCCTAGCATGGCACAAACATGGCAGTTCATAACTTGAACAATTCATATTATATTCGACGAAAATAATACCTAATGTAACAAAACAAAACAATTATAATTGAGATTAACGCTCGCATTTAATACGCAGTTAATTAGGATTTTAATTGAGGGACGAATAACGAACGCGCCTGTGAGGCTCTGTTCGGAGTAGCGTCGGAAGAATATGTTGCGGGTAATACAATACCTTACAGAACACTAGATATGTCACACATACATTTCTATGATTATTTACGGTATATTTACCGTGATTATCTTGTGAAGGTCAGTCTGTCCGTGAACACGGCGCATGCAACTGCGCCGAAATATCGGGAACTCGTTTCACAACATAATCACGGTAAATAATTATAGAAATGTAATGAACAACCGTGTCAGTTTAAAACAATGTTATACATATTAACTACTCAAGTTTATTAGACCCGCCGTATAAGCATTGCCGTTCCACGTGGCAATGCCGCCAGCGTGCTGGGTGCGCTGCCGACTGGTAGTTGGTACTGATACTGACTTAAGCATTTAGATTAAATAAATAAATATCGCAGGACATTTTTTCACACAGCGCCATCTAGCCCCAAACTAAGCAAAGCTTGTAATATGGTAACTAGATAGCTGATAGAATACTTATATACTTTTTTTTGTTGTAAATACATACTTATAATACATACTACACCCAGACACAGAACAAACATTTAGGTTCGTCACATAAATGTTTGCCCTTGGTGGGGATCGAACCCACGCCCTACAGCTCTGAAGGCAGACACGCTACCGCTGAGCTATATGGCAGTCAAGATGAGGATTGCCTCTAGACTTATATTGGTCTGGAGAGCTTTTTGTTTTTGTGTAGTTGTTAAGTTAAAAATTACAATGGGTCACTTGTCAAACCTCGGCTCCGCGATACATCCATGGGGATTGTGTTTTGGATGCAAGGAAAGATTAGGTAAGCGGAAAGGTGAGAAGTTAACTAACTCATAGAACATTTTTACAGGTTTCAAAAAGGAGGAAGGTTCTCAATATTATTTGTTTCCAGGTTAAAAACCTTCTGTTTATGTAGTTGTAGGTAATCTATGCGTTAATCAAATAGTGTATGCTACTTTGAATTTCACATATATCCGTTGAGTCGTTACAGCGTGAATAAGTACTGCCGAAGAAACAAATTAATGAAAAATAAACAAACAAACACACACATAAAACGTTGCATTTGGAACGTTTTACGTGCATATATTTTTGTTATGTAGATAAGACCCTCGATATGTTCCTATATGAATCAAATGATCCATTATCAATATTTTATTATCTTTATGTAAATAAATAAATGGACTTGATGAGGTTTTTTGGATTTAAGTTTGTGGAACTGGCAGAAAATCCTAACCCGACTATACTGGACGAAATTACGGCCAGTGGCAAGCATGCTATGCAAAAAAAAAATATGACAATAAAAAAATATATTTTTTTGCTTACCCTTATTTACATTTTCACCTATCGCTACATAACGTTTGTCGGAAGGGCTCGAGTGCTTCCGGCGTGTCCGGGGCGGGAGGGGGTGACGCCACATCCGGCGGAAGCTGCAGTCCGCCCCCGCGATCCAGCCTACCTCGCGATACCTACCTCATAAAAAACAACAAAGAATTAGGTTGAAACACTCGCAGCTTTGTTAAAAACTCGTAACTCGGAAATCAAACGTTTAGACAATTAAAAGTCTTCAAATAGTTCCTATCGTGGCGCTATTTTATTAAGATTATAGATTTATAGATACTAAAACGCAAAGAATTGAGGGGTATTCTTAATTTAAGCATACATTATTGACTCAGTTAATAAAGATTATTATTTAATTTATTATTTTCGTTTATTTCTGAGCGCTACCGTGGTCCGGATGACACATTAAATTGTTGGACCCGGTTGTTTGTTCTAGTTTCTATAACAACAACCGTCAGCCATGTCAGAGGCCTCCGGGCGGCACATTAACTGACACTAGGGCTGGCCACTCAGCCTATACGAACTTACTTACTTACTTAACGATTTAATAGATAGATAGATAGATTAATTCTTTATTGCTCACACCAAAGAAACATACATACAAAGGATTAAATAAATTATATACTAGTGCACAAATGGCGGCCTTATCGCTAAAAGCGATCTCTTCCAGGCAACCTTAGGATGGAGAAAAATTATGAACACGAAAAGACGGGGTGTGCTGTAAAGAAGAAATTCCTACAAATCATAAACATTACTTACAATCGAATACTAATACACAATATTATAATACAATATTTTTCTCGAATTATTTTATTTCAGTGTGAAAAGCTTATTCCAAAGTACCTCTACAAACACTGGCTATACACGTAATTAGTTCTGCCGTAAAAAAGATAACAGGTTATATCGACCATTCAGTAACGGAGGCTTCCAGAGGACCAAGAAAACTTTAACCCTCTAACCACTCAGCCTATTATAGCATACTTATTATTATTACTTACTTACTTACTTAGTAAAGAACATTTATGATTATGTTTATTCCAGGGGCTCTACTCACGAAGTTAACAGTAAGAAACAAACCAAACCTGCATTATATTCCGGCTATAAGGGCGCTGTTGCGACAAGGGTAGAGAGGTGCAGTAGAGCAAGCATTGTGCCGCTCGTCAGAGGATCCACGCCGATTCGCAGCCCTAAAAAGGGTATATGTTCTGGGCGTGGTGTTGGTCATGAGAAATAAGCGGTTTGAGGGTTCGAATCTATTTTATTTTCACTTTTTTTTGGTAGCTTTCTATAAGGTTAGTCATTTTTTTTCAGGCCTTTATTTACTACATCATCATCATCATCGGCCTTTATTTCTTTATTTACTACATCAAATGACCTAATATCGTTATAATTAAGTAACTTAACCTATTAAGCTGACTGTATTTTTCAACCGACTTCAAAAAAGGAGGTTCTCGATTCGACTGTATGTATGTTACGCGATTACTCCGCCAATTATGAACTGATGTTGATGATTCTTTATTGGTTTGGTAGTTAATACTTCAGAGGTAGTCCATATAAATTTTATCGAAATCGGTTCAGTAGTTTTGTTTTTAAATCAAAATTACTAGAAAACATGAAGATGTCATCTAGATATTCGAAGTTTTTAAAGTGTATTATTAACAGCACAATACTCGTTACTCGTTACGTATCGATAAATATTCCTGAATGACGTATTGTCGAAACTTTGATTATATAGAGAGAGATCTAGTTCCTCCGAGTGTCGAAAGCTTGCGACAACATTGATTAGGTGCTTACTCCGCTGTGATCCGAAGTGGGTTTAACCGGATTTACTTTTAGCGAACCATTGTAATAAATATTTTTTATTTACTTATTAAACTTTAAATTTTTTATGTAACAATAATATGTATTTTCTAGAAACCTATTTCAGGCTTCTTATAATTATACAGAATGACAATGAATTTATTGGCATTATCTTAGGGGATCATTTAACTCATCATAAAGGACACGTACCACGAAACCAACGAGTTCGCAAACGCGAAAAAAATCGGCTATCCCATACACAATTTGCAATAGAGCACGACAAGTTCAATGACTTCCTAAGATATCTATATTCTATATATATATATATATAAAAGAAAGTCGTGTTAGTTACTCCACTTATAACTCAAGAACGGCTGAAAGGATTTAGCTGAAAATTGGCAGGGAGGTAGTTTAGAGCCAGGAGAAGGACATAGGATACTTTTTATCCCGTTCGACAGCATAGTTTTTTTTTTTTTTTTTTATTTATTTATATATATTTTTTTATTTTTTTTTTATTTTATTTTTTTATAAAAAATATTATTAGAAAATTAGCTGAAAATTGGCAGGGAGGTAGTTTAGAGCCAGGAGAAGGACATAGGATACTTTTTATCCCGTTCGAAAGCATAGTTTTTTTTTTTTTTTTTTTTTATAAAAATTTATTATTAGAACATTAGCTGAAAATTGGCAGGGAGGTAGTTTAGAGCCAGGAGAAGGACATAGGATACTTTTTATCCCGTTCGACAGCATAGATTTTTTTTTTTTTTTAAATTTTTTTTTTTTACTTAAATGAAGAGCAACCTATGTACTAAAATACAGAAATAATTATGAATGATTAATGTAGGTTTTTTTTTTTTTTTTTTTATTTTTTTTTTTTCCAATTAAAAAAAATAATGCTTATATATTGCCTTTAAGGCGGAACAAAGTTCGCCGGGTCAGCTAGTTGCCAATAAATTCAATGTCATTCTGTATATATATTTTTCCAAGCCAGTAATAACAACATGAACACCCGCCATCTCTTATGCCGTAAACCGCGCGTTCCGTACTCCCGAAGGAACCACAGCGAGCGATAAAAGCGTCATGCATAATGTAGTCGCGTCCGAAATCGAAAAATTAAAAAGTGCCGCCATCTGCCGACCGCGCGGGCGGCTGTTTTGACGGCTTGTCCGGCGAACAGATAATTACGCGGATCCTGTAACGTATCCGAGTAATCGACTATGAAAAGATTATGTGGCGCGGCTTTTGTACTACTTACAATAAATATAAATGTGATGTTATAGGGTTCCGTGGCTAATTAAGAAGTATCGCCCTAAGTAGGTATTTGTTTGTTCATCTATGTGTCATAGAACTTTTATTCCTAGACTGGACTTCAGCGCTTAAATTTGTTATAGCATAATCTGCCTTTTTAATAGTTAACTGCTGAACATAAGCCTACCTTCGAACGGTGATTGGGCCATTTGGGATTCGGATTGGGCCACGCTGGTCCAGTTCTGGATGGTGGGTTCAAAATAATAAAATAAATAAAAATAATATGTTTAAAAACGCCATTGAAAAAGCCATGGAAATCTAAAAAATAGTAAGTAAAATAAGAATATAGCTCATAGACGCTGGTGTGGTGTGGTGTGACCCGAAGTGGGTATTGGCCTCGGAAACTAGAGAACGCCATCGGCTCCGGTCACGCGCGGCCTCTCGCCAGCCGGTGAACTGAAAAACTTACACAACTTTAAACATTTCTTAAAATTTATTTCGCACTCGAATAATATCTCTACTAAGAGGAGTCAAACAAACAAAACAAACAGAACATCTGTTTGTTTTGTTTTTTGTCCATTCTAATTTTAATCAATTTTGGATTGTCAATAGCACCCTTATTAAGAAACGTGACCCACCTCGGGATAGTTAATCCTTCTTTTGTTTTTATAATAATATCATGTTAGTTAGAAAGAAAGAGACGAAGGTTCTGAGGCCACTCCACGCTTATTAATAAGAGTCGTAGAGTCTAATGCAATTCTTAGTTATTGGCATCGCACGTTGTGCATTCTGCCAGTGTCAAGTTTATGAATTTTCAAGTTTCTTTTATTAAAATCAAGTCAAATATGTCATTAAATCACAGTCAGTCACACGAAACCAGTCATAGTTGAGTCCAAGTCATGCCCTAGTAAAGTTGTGGCGAGTTTTCTATGAGCTTCTACGGAGTTTTGAAAACAACACGAAAATACATGTTTCACCACATTATATCACTTGTCCACACTAGTGCATGTAATTCAACACTCAATGAATAAAACACCACCATTTTTAATCATTAATACGCGAAAAAACACAAATTTAAGAAAATAATAGAATGCAACGACATGTGATTTTTCCGTGTTCCCGCCAAAACTCCGTTAGAAACTGTTATGTCTTATTTTAAACTAAATTCGTAATTCAAAATAAACTGTCAGTTCACTTTATAACTATAATAGGTTTAATAACTGTTTTAGTGTTTTATGCATTACATTGTTAGTATACGTAGTTAATAAAGGCCAAAAAAAAATATATTTTATTCATATTATTTTCATATTTTTTTATATTTTTTATATATCCATACTAGTGAGTTCCGACTTCCGACAACCAAGCGCGCATTTATCAGTGAGGTTAGGAGAAGGTTCGCTAATAGCTCGGAGAAACGCTTCTTTTCTGCGTTCACTGTGAACTTAGCTTTATTTTACCTTTTCTTCAGAATTGTTCACTTGGTTTCTAGATTCTAGCGCACTAAAAAAAAATAAGTTTATCTGCGTGAATCTAAATGAAGATCTATTATGTTAACCTTTATTGAACTAACAACGAAATATTAAATAAAAACAGTCAAATTACCTAATTAAAACTAAGTAAACTAAAATAAAAAAAAAAACAATTATCGATATAAGTTACCGTTTAAAGTATCTATGTGTAGCAAATGACCTATAGATAGTTCTAGGGTCTCTAATTTCGGGTAATGTGCCCAAAATGCTGGCCACGTTGCCCCGCTGGATTGCGAGGCTAATTTTCTGGACCAAATAAAGGCCAGCATTTTGGCCACGTGTGGATTCTTTAAGTCTCCCCGACAAATCCTTAAAGAAATCCTTATTTACAGTATTAACCTTTACATTTTCATCAGCGTACATATCTATACAGTAAAATTTAATATATTACTACTAGAAATGTAGAATTTACCGACTATCATCATTGGTAGCGCGTCAGCGTCATCCTATGATGTCAGGTTCGATTCCCGGCCGAGCAGGCGTTTGAATGATGACTTCGAATGTTTGCTTTGACAGTGGGTGTTATTTGTTCGTGTGCGTTACATGACGCGGCATCTCTGAAACAGAGAATCCTCGTGGAGAACTGTGAGGGTGAAGCTTTATTCTCATGAAACGACTAAAACTGGTATTATCGCTTACTTATATTATGTAACAGTTACTGTTTTAAAACTGGACTGCTAAAATATAGAGAGCAAAGTGAAAATGAAAAATTTCCCATACACCGTTTCAGGAGCGGCGAGTGTCTCGCCTACGGGGAATGATATAGTTGAGGCGCTCGCTCTCCAAAATTGCAAATTAGGGGTCCTTGTCTGCCGGCCGGGCGTAATTAGACGTGCCAATCGCGCTCGTGGCGATCCGTCAAGCTCTTCCTGGTCGGCGTCGCGGAGAGGTAACCAGCGGGAGAACTGAATGGACCAATTAAATAATTCAGTAATTCGCGGAGCCGCCGCGCCGGCGGCGACGTAAACATGCGTGAGACGCGGCCGAGGGCGGGCGGCGGTGGAGGGGCGAGGGCGTGGCCTGTGACGTCACGCGCCACCAGCCTCAGTCGGTCAACACCCGGCGCTTGCAGCGGTCGCGGCGACGCGTCGCCTTTTCTTACCCGAAAGTACGATACAAGACGCCAAGATTTTCGACCGCCAGTACCACTCACCCTCCAAGGTGTTGAAGTTGGAGGACGACCCGTGGGGGTCGTGCGCCATGTACTCGCCGGACAAGATGAAGTCCGGCGGGGGGCTGATGGCGCCGCCGGGCTGCTTCCCGGGCCGGTACAGCCCCACGTACCGCAGCGGGGACCCGCGGCGGTGCGTGCCCAACCCCAGCGTGAGTACCGACACTTACCTCCGCGGAGCTGCTCCGCTCACTCGCTGTGCCACGCTATCACCCGGCTCCGCACCAATGCCGCGCGTGCTACTGGGCACAGCACAGCACAGCACGTGAGTCGAGCTCTCCCAACACCTGAAATGTTCATAAATTACGGTCATCTAGGTAGTTTTCAAGTCTAGTATGACTTAAGTATGATTTCACATTGTTTACGTTACGGAATATTTAATAAGGTTACGATTTAAGAGAGGTACAAAGATTTATTTTTCGTCCGGCATTTTAGGAAGTGTATTATCTTGTGTCAAAGTATTTGTTTTCAGGTCTGAGCCTTGTTTTAATGGAAATGTTATTTTCAGGAAGTGACTTATATTTGCTTGGCGAATTTATTTGCTTGCTACGCTACAGCGATTGTATAATGGAGCTCCATGGGGTTGTGTTTACTAGAATTTATTTTTGTATAGACTAGCGAAATTGCTCGTGAGGTCGAGGTCAAATATATAGTTTTCAGTACAGTTTTAATTTTAGTGAAACGCTTACACCATTTTATTTCTTGCATTCCTAGCTATGAAAATACTCATAAATACTACAAACCACTAACTTAATCAAATGATTAATTGAAATGATTTGATTAATTTTTATCTTGGTCCTCTATCAACATTAATGAACTTTATTAGGATATTCTTTGTTTGTTTGACTAAAAGTAATAATTCAAAATGATATAATAACACTAAATGAGATGAAATGTAGCCATAAAAATACAATCCAATTTAATTTTGTGGTAAATATAATATTACCTTAAAAGACATGTCCGCAGAAATATTCAGAATGTGTTAAAATGTATATAAACCCTAATGGTACAATTGACCACCCAAATGAACGCCTATTAAAAAGTTTGCATTGAGCAGGGTATGCGCTGCCGTACCTACAATAATTATTAAAAACATCTACAAAATTAATAACACGAGGTTTCTATATTGTGCAGAACGATTTTTTAAACGGTTATTTATCGACTGCACTATAACCAGTAATATAAATAAATACTCTTAATGCAATTGCAGGTTGTATAAGATAATTTAATATTATATTTTAACAATTACATAAGTATATATATCGTAATTCTTCCTTAAAAACAAAAGCAATGTTATTGTTATTATGTAATCAATCAATCAATAAACATCTTTTTGCTTTATTTATACGAGAATACTCACGTTTAAAAGGTCACCAGATGTGATCGAAACTATAGTCGGAGTATCCGATTTAATTAAACGTGAGTATTCCCGTATAAATAAAACAAAAATGTGTCGAAACCACGTCAGTTTACATAATAATAAACATCTGTTTTAGCTTGGTAAAAAAAATACACAGGAATTTTAAGAAATTCTCGAATTCGTTTTTTATGCCATAGATTTATGCATTGTAAACAGTCATCGCCTATGGATATTTACAATACCAGACGGAGCATAAACACCTTTTAAAGATTTTACTGACAATCCTTATGAAGAACCTGATATTGTTAGCTTCTTGGATACTGCGTACCGCGTCAAAATACAATTAAGCTTTTGATTTGATTTGGAAATATAAGTATAAAATATGTTATGTGGTGAAGTATAAAATAAGGTAAAAGTATAAAATATGTAAAATTAAAAACGTACACTTTGGAAAGGTTTACAACGGCAGCGCTTGCCGACGGCCGACGGAAAAGTGCGAGTGACTATATCCGTGGAACAAAGGAGATGCCGCCGGTAAACCAAGGTTCTTTCTTAACAAAAAACAATGACTGCCATTCGATTAAACAATATTATGGATCATGACTAGACAAAGAAGATTAATAAAATATACTTTACTAGAAAAATGCTATCTTATTTATTAATCAAAAAGTAAATATTATTCATTATCATAATTTATTAATAACAAATTGTTACAAGTCAATAGAATAAAATACATACATACCAATAAGAGTACAAATGAATTACATAGTATATAACAAATATAAAATTATTTAAAATGATTTGTAACTTTGACTCATAACTAAAAAAATACCTAGTGTTGTTAAAAAATTAACAGTGTTTTTGATAACATTAAGCTCTAATTCAATGACTACTATTTCCATTGGGTATCTTCCCGATCCATCAATCAAATAAAAATAAGTCATAAAGTGTTTACAAAATGAATATTGTTCGTTTTCCTGCTTGTAAAACAAATCTATTTAGTGGTAAATAGAATAAGGAATAAAAACTAAAACGATCAATATACGAGTTATATCGATAAGGGTAGTTTATTAATGCTTGTAAGCTTTTAAACCTTTTTGTACATTATTAGGAAAACCTTGGTAATAGAGGTAAACTTAAATATTTATACAGTTTAATATAAAATAGCATACTTATCTGTATTCGAAGGCCAAAAGTTTCTACAACCGTAGTACGTGGTCGTAGAGCTACGAGCGCTACGCCGACGGCGCGGCGGCAGGCGGCGTAGCGCGTAACCAAACATGTATCATTGTCTACGGATTTAGTTTTTATTTATTGAATATTCTAAAAATATATTTAAATAAGCCGTTAGCATTATAATGAAATTACAATTATTTTAAAGTTTTATTCTGTCTTGTTATTAGTCAATTATCACTGAAAGTAGCTGTTTTATAATTAATTATAATCCAAACCTTTTATGATGTAAATACAAAAACATAAAAAGATATTTTCTTAGCTTTTTTATTACAATATTTGCTTGAATGTTTGGTACTGAAAACTATGTAAAGTTTTTTCATATGAACTTGTCCCGTTGATTTTTAGTTTAGATGCAAAGTTAGAATCATTATTTTAAAAAAAACTTTTCAAAAATCCTGCGGGACCAGTGACTTTGAAACACTTTTGAACCTCCGATATAAAATTGGCAATTATTTTATTCCATTTCACAGGTAGTTTTCCGGCGTCATGGTCTCTTCTTTCTAATATTCATTAATTGGTGTTACAGCCTGCAAAGTCAAAGTATAAAATACGAACAAATACAAATAATTTTACTAACAAAAGATGACAACATTTTAACCTTAATAAACTTAACGAAATCTGGTCAATGCTATAAGTATAAAGAACTATAATTAAGTATATTATAAGTATATTAATGAAAACTACGCCATCTTTTCATATCTTAGTTATAAAGCAAGAATAGGAATATTTCAACATTGGCTTGTTTTAACTTCAAGCTAAATATTAAGCTTTCTTATATTATAACCTCTCGTAGTTACATTTCTAATACTTTTTTCTACATCAAAATATTTGCGCAAGAAAATTTAAATATAGATTTGATCCGTGAATACTTACGAACGTCGTTAGAACAACGTCTCGTGACTTGTTCCACGTCTACGTACATTTACGCGCAGATAAATCTCTATTAATATTACGTCATGTAAGTAAAATTCGTAAAGAAACAACGTGTCAAAAACGTTGGGGTATTATATTATATACCTAGTAAATGTTTATAAGTAGAAACAAAACAAACAGATCACTTTGTAATTCGAATGTTCTTAAATGTGTCATCTTGAAGTTTAAAGCTTCTTTTTGATTGACTTGACATAACTTGAATTTTATAATGAACAAAATATGAAAGGCTTTCGAATCATAATTAAATTTACTTGAACAAAAAGAACTTGTCTAGTTGAATTTTTGTATAATTATAACCATTACTGTAAAAATCAAGTTCTTTGTTATAAAATACCTATTTACACACCACCGCCACAAAGGGTAAAATATTAAAAATTGTTTTTTAGATTCTTTACCGATACGGCTTTGTGGTTACGGCCAGTAAAACTTGAGGGCAAAATGTAGAGGTAATTTAATAACTATTTGTTTTGTACGCGATTAAGTCCAGGTATAAACATAAATAAATGTGGATGAACCTGGGGGTGTCCCAAAATTGCACCCAGAACCACCAGAGGCCGGGCAGCAGCGTCCTCTCGCTTAATGGTGGTAAATTCACGAAAAAAATATTGCTGTTCCATACAAAATGTTCATTGCTCTTGTGATAAGTGTATGGAACAGCTGTTTTTATTTCGCGTTTTCATGGTTGGCCCCATAGTAAAGGTTGTTCATAATGATGATCGCAAATAAAAAATCAGCTGTTCCTTACAAAAAATTCATTGGCTTGGGGATAATAGCAACTCCCTATTAAGGCTTCACACTGCAGTGGACGCCTTCTGGCTGTGTGATATACATGTGATAAACATAATTAAGTGTTCTATTCATATTATCAGCACGCTAATCAGTTTAAGTCTCGTTTTTAACCAGCCATCTTCTCCGTCCACTACGACCATTTTTAACAACTGTTTTTCTTAAACAATAAACAACTATTGCTTGCAAATGAGACATAAATCTAATACTATAAGAATCACTGCTATGACTTAACGACTCACTGACTGACTTACTGACTGACAGACAACGCACAGCCAAAACCGCTGATCTTACTGACTTGAAATTTGGATGGTGAATTTGTATTGAATTTGTGAACTTATTTATGAAACTCCTTTGGTTAAGAACTTTTAGCCAAGAAAATTTGTATATGGATAGTTCATTTGAATTAAAAATGCTGTTTTCAATATTTTTTGACAAAAATGACTTAAGGGGGTGAAATGGGTGATTAAATGTTGTATGGAAAGTTATTTGTTTTTGAAGTCATAGTGATGAATATTTGTTTTTGGATAGTGAATTTAAAATAAAATATGCTGATTTAAATAATTTTTTTCAATTTTTGTCAATGATGACGGATTAATTTTGTAGGGAAAGTTCTTTGTTTTTCAAGTTATAAGCAGCTATGAAAATTGGTAATTTGGATAGTTCATTCAAAATAAAATATGGTATTTGCATGACTTTTTGACAATTATGACTATGAAAACTCAGGGTATGGAAAGTACTTTGTGTTTGATAAGTTATAGTGATGAACATAGGTTGATTTGGATATAATTATTAAAACAAAACAAAATATTTTTTGCGAGGGGTGAAAATGGTGAGGAAAAAATATGAAATAGTGAGGGAAAATATTATAAAAAAAATGGGTTGTTTTATTCCGCACGCGGACGAAATCGCGGGTGACAATAATAAGCATCCTAGAAAGTAAGACTGGTCTTAGTGCGCGTTGTATCTAATTTAGGGAACTTTTTTAAGGCTGTCAGTTAATTATTAGGGCGTTTATTAAGGACAGTTAAAAATAAACAGGCAGTAGTATTTTTTGTACTGGCAATGGAGTTTTTTTTAATGATTAATTATAGGAGAATCAAATAACCGACCAATTTGATTTAATAACATCGAGTCGGGCTCTTCAACCCGCACTTGGCTGGATTTAATTGTGTTTGTTTTTATACTTTACAGATTGGTCTATAATTAAACCATGTTGAATGCTTTTATGTACTACCGTGTTACGTTAGACAGAAAACTCTAGATGATATAGAAAGTAACTTGTATGGGACCATTCTTATTTTTTTTATTAGTTGGGGTATCCGCCGTATACAACTGTGAATAAATGTTGAACCGTTATAGGTATATAACGGTTCAGAAATTACAGTTCACAACAGGTAGGACAGACGGTTCCTACGTTCCTAGATCTGCAGTTATGTAAACTATAAAGAAGGGCGGGATAATAAATAGGCAACGGACGAAATAGACAGTCTTCGGATAGGTGACACCGACAGTCTAACTGTAACGGTAACTGCTAATATCATTTACAACTGAGCGCTGTCAATTTGCCTGCCAAGCGTGGGGATTATGGCAACACCTCCCTATTAAGGGGGAGGCATTCGTCCAGCAGTAAACGTTTTCTGGCTAATGTGTGTGTGTGTGTCAATTTACAATGAAAATGTTGTTCGCTGTTGTTTATCCTTTAACAATAATTGATAAACCAATTCAGAATTTCAATAATCCTTGCCATTTGGCCTAAACGAACTTATTTATTATTAGATACGTTTAACAGCGTTAATATTTTAAAACAGTACAACTATTTAGATGAACTATCATAACGACAAGTTCTGATTTGATAAATGTCCATGTCCACATGTGCTCGTATTTAACAATTTTACCTGATTTTACCGCTCAATAAAATTTTCTCGATGACTCAAATGATTAATCGTTACGTTTCATTTCTTTTTTCCCTCGTTTCTTTTTTACTGCTCAGTTTTTATTGCCTGAGTTGTTATTAAACACGCTCTTTTTTTAAATGTATGAATATTATGTATTTATATATTTAAAAAAACAAAAGGATTGTATCCAGACCGATAAAATCTAGAGGCAATCCAAATGCTCAAACCAGTCGGCAGCGTACCCAGCATGCTGGGGGCATTGCCACGTTGGATGGCAATGCTTATGCGTTGGGCCAAATAAACGCTAGCATTTTGATCACGCGTCGCGTCGACCAGACGCGATATATTTATTTATTTATATAGATATATTTTTTTCAAGATGATAATAACGGAACTGCAGCGCGAGTACCGTTGTTAGATATCCAATGTCTTACTGTCTGGTTTGGACAGACAATGAAATGACATTCATTGTTTTGTTGTTTTTAATAATTCCTGGCCTTGGATACAAGTTTTTCAGCCGCATACATATTACTTCATCGATCTTTCTTCCTGTTATTTATTCTTTCTCTTCAGTCATAAATGTCCTATTTACAGTGAAAATCATTTACAGTAAGTCACGGTCAAGTCAACAGCTTTATTGTACGTGCGTGTGGGACTTTCAACAAGTCTTGTAGCAATACCGACTTTGATTTGTTCTTCTTCGGCATCCCTTCTATGAGAAAGGGGTTAGGAGACAAATTCTTTCGTCAATTTCTTATTCAATAGAATAAATAAATAAAAATAAAAAAGTTTAGTAGGTTTCCATTAATATATTTTTTTCTTTCTTCTCGGTGAGTGCAGATTATTATAATAATATACGATAGTTTAACGTTTTTTTTGATCGTATATTTCTAGTGCTTATTGCTCTTTATCTTTATATTTGGTCTACATCTACATTAGTTTATTTCTATTCTAACTATCCAACTTTTTATAGCGTCTTGTTTTTTATAATATTGCCAAAAGTGGTAACTCTAAATGGTTTCCTTTGTGTTATATCTAAGTTTATATATGTTATTTAAGACAGCGAGTTTTGCAAAAAATGTAAAATAAGTAAAATAAGTACTTTCGTGCCATAATATAGTTGAGGCAGTTTTACTTCATCTTATCAGTTCTGAAAGCAACGAGAGGAGACCATGTTTCACCATATTATATCACTTGCCCACAATCTTGCACTTAAATCGATTGATTAATAGATTGCCACTATTTTTATACAATAAAAATCTCGGAAAAAGATCCTGGCACGGAACCCTGTAACCTCTATTCTTAATAGTTATTTTGATTTGACACCACGATCATTTTGGAGCGTGATGAATCATTTTATCATTTCATTTTAGTTTAATTTTAATCATTTTAAATTAAAATGGGATCTTACTCTATTGAACGGATAATTGCTAACATCAGCTAAAATTGAAATATCTAAATGAAGGTTCGAAATATTCTTTTTTTTTTTAAATGTATAGATTAATTTTACAGTAAGATTAATTTTTCATATTTTTTTTAAATGTATAGATTAATTTTAATAATTTTACGATTAATTTTGTTAAATGTATAGATTTAATTGGCAGCGACCGTCGGATCAGCCCGCTATCCTTCATGAACTTACACTTTTTGTATGATAAAAGAAACATATAATGTAAATGTTAATCCGGGGCATAAGCTACCTCAGCACCAAATCTTCCAAATCCGGGGATATGTTGAAACAGCGTACAGTAATATTACCCAAAACAACTTCTGTGGAGTTATTCATAATGTTGTAGTCGGGTATAGTTATTGTGACGCTCACATGGTATTTTTGTGCTTCATTGGGGCATTTCACTTTTGTCTACGGCGGGAAATGTGTTGGCACACATTAAATACTCAGTTTGGAAAGCTGGCTGAGAGAATTCTCCCTGAGACGCAATGTGGGTTCCGCCCAATCAGAGGGGCTATTGACGCCATCTTTGTCATGAAGTTAATACAAGAAAAATGCGTGGAACTGAGTACTCCCCTGTACTTATAATTTGTGGACCTTGAAAAAGCTTTTGACCGCGTGTCAAGAAAAGCTTTTGGGTCCTGGGAATTTCACGAACCTGGTTATGCAGTTCGACGACTATATGAAAGCCCAGGTTATCCACGAATGTGATTTCTCGAAACCTTCATCTATGATCAGTGGAGTAAAACAATGATAACATCGTCTCTTTTCTCTCCCTATTTTGCTGTTGTAGTGATTTTCTCGAAAAATGCATTGAACGTATTCAACATAATGTGCGCACGGATAGGACTGTATTCGACCTTTACCGATTTAGAACAAAATCTTAAACCAGTTATATGTTATTAGTGGATGTCCTCGCCTGCCAAGCGTGGGGACAATGGCAACCACTCTCTGTTAAGGGTCTTCGCTAGCAATGGAAGTTTTCTGGCTGTTGATGTTAATGGGTGTCCTGTATGCCAACGACGTATGCCTTATGGCGGATAGCATGGAAGCGTTACAGAGGTACATGAATGCCTTACAGGAGTCGCGCCACAAGTTTGGGTTGTTAAGACTCAGATACTCAAGCATTTAGCAATTAAGAGGCTGTGATGCTAATACTGGTGTGCTGACCATTGATGGGGCAGGCTTTGAAGAAGTCACTAATTACCGGTATCTGGGCACGTACATTAGTAACGATAACCGTTTTGCGTCTGAAATCCCCACACGTTTAGCGAGAGCTACTGCCACCTTTGCGAAATTGAATCAGCGAGTATGGAAATCCTACAGTATTACCCTGCAAACGAAGCTGGCAGTGTATCGGGCCATAGTACTTCCAATTCTTTAATATACCTCAGAAACTTGGTGCTTAAATGAGGCTGAAATACGAAACTTAGACGACTTTCACATAAATTGCTTACCCTATGTATCAAGTGGCAAGATCGGGTAACAAATGCTGATGTACTTCGTCGCTTACAAACACACAGCATAGAGGCTGTGTTGATGAAAGACAACAACACAGCTGCGGTGGTGCGGGCGTGTCCAGCGAATGGACGACTGCAGACTGACAAAAAGTGTTTTCTACTCTGAACTTTCAAGAGGGAAACGAAGCTCCGGTGGGCAATACCTTAGGTACAAGGACGTCTTCAAAAGTAATTTAACTGCGTGCAGTTTACCCACTGAAAACTGGAAGGAAGCCGCTTATACTAACTATTAACTTGTTTAATGTCTGTAATCATAAAATGAATGTTATGGAAGAGCGGGACTTTCTGTTACAAGTATTTTATACTTACTAAAAGGTTCCCAACCTACTTTTTGAAGCGTAATCTTGGTTACAGAAATAAAAACATTTTCATTTTCATTTTTTCTTTTTCATATAGCAGAGGCATATTACTTCGTAGGCTATAAAGCAAATTGATCTCAAACTATACCCGAGCTCAGTTAGGCCTGTGACGTTTTAAGCTACCTCACAGGGTATACTTTGTAAACACGCTACGAAAGCGAGTTATGTAATAACTCAGCACACAACAGCATCCAGGAAATTGTTGCTGAAGACCTGCGTGCGCCTGTGCTGAGGCATTTCGTCGGAGTGATGATCGGATAAGATCTATATCTTATTCTGGCTTCGCCCTGCCGGAGTGCCTCTGTACAGGGGCATATCTTTTATTTTCTATTAAACTTATATGTATACTAACAAAATAGTTTGTAATTTTTTTAAACTTTTGTTACTAACCCGTGGATCCGGTTTATCATAATAATAGGTCTTTACCTATGAAATTGCCGTTCTGAAGTATTGGTCATTTCATATAGAAAAAAAGTTTGGAATGGCTTTGTATTCTGATTCTTAAAAACATGACATTATTTTTACAAACTCAGTCTTTTGTTTATTGATTAGCGTTGTATTTTCATTATATTTGAACATTTTTCGTCATAATGGATACTTAAAAAATTCGTGTAATTATGGAATATGAGTTCCGTCGTGGCACCAACGCGACATAAACGGCACGTAACATCAAAAACGTTTACGGAGAGAACTTTACTAACGAACGCACAACCCGTTATTGGTTTTCCCGATTCCGTTCTGGAAATGTTGACTTGAAAAATGAAGCTCGTGGTCGTCCGGAGACTTTGGTCAACAATGATGAATTAAAGGCGATTGTGGAAGCTGACGAAACTCAATCTACAGCTGAGCTAGCAGCAGCATTTGATGTTAGCATCAAAACAATTTTGATCCATTTGCGACAAATAGGCAAGGTAAAAAAACTTGATAGATGGGTGCCCCACGAACTTAACGATCGCCAGCGCAACGTACGCGTCGAGACCTGCCTCGCCTGCAGCTACCTACGGACAGTCTCCAAGGTGCAAGAGCTGGGGTTGGAAGCTCTCCCTCATCCACTATACTCACCAGACCTTGCACCTACCGACTATTACTTTTTCCAAAATTTAGACAACTTTTTAGTGGGTAAAAAATTCAATTCCCGAGAGGCAGTACAAAATGCCTATGAAGAGTTTGTTCCCATCCAGCTAATTTTTACAAGAAGGGCATCAATAAACTGCCAATTTGTTGGCAAAGATGCGTCGATTGCAGGGTGATTACTTTGAATAACAGAAATAAAAAAGTTTAAAAAAATAAGTACTTCCACTTATTCCATACAAAACGGCAATTTCATAGGTAAAGACCTAATATATAATATTTGAATTTGAATAATTGATGACCACCAATATGTATTTATTTATTGTGTTCATTGATCACAATCATTACTAAAAAGCGGACACGAATCATCTTGTATAGTATATTTATTTGTATTTCTCTAGTGTAGTATCGAAAAATTTGTTCAATTACCTACTCTGTATACCCAGCTTTTTATTTCGACATAACATTTTAAATGCAAATTAATGGACATCGTTTAATAGGATTTACTTTTTAAATCCCATGATATTATGGTAGACATTACAGCATTACACGATTAATGTATACAGATTGTCCAGTAATTGAAGGATAATAAATATCCTTGTATCTAAGTGGGGATCACACAGTTCTTGTGTATAGTGGGCTAAAAAAATATAAAAACTTATTTTATAAAAATCTCACCCTCCATTAATCTGTTTTCGATATTAAAGAATTTGAAATAATCAAATCCGTTAATCCGTTTGAATCAAATCAGTTTACGGTGTTTTGGCGGAAACACGGAAAATCATGTCGATGCATTCTATTATTTTCTTAAACTTGTGTTTTTTCGCGAATTAATGGTTAAAAATGGCGGTGTTTTATTCATTGAGCGTTGCATGTAATTCAGAGAGTGTTGGTAAGTGATATAATGTGGTGAAACATGTCTTTTCTTGTTGTTTTCAAAACTCCGTAGAAGCTCATAGTAAAGTTGCCACAACTTTACTAGGGCATGACTTAGACTCGACTAGGACTGGTTTCGTGTGACTGACTGTGAATTCATGACATATTTGAATTGATTTAAATAAAGAAACTTGAAAATACATAAACTTGACACTGGCAGAATGCACAACTTGCGATGGCAAAAATTATGGAGAAAAAAAACAGTTTACGTAAGTACACATTTACCTAAGAATATTTTGAGATATTTTCCTAACATTTTAAGGCATTTTTAATGGCATTTCCTTTAAATGACTCAAGTCCACGAGTAAATATTAAAGGTAACAGGGTTTAAAAAGTGATAATTTGTAAACATTTTGAGGGACTTTTAACTGAATATAATTTTTGCATATAGTAGGACATGGTGTAACCTATCCTTAGTTATAGGGAAATCACACTAATATTATAAATTTGCGAAAGTATGTCTGTATTTCTGTGTGTGTATGTTTGTTGCCTCTTCACGCCAAAAAGGCTGAAAGGATATGGATGACGCTTGGAATGTAGATCGTTTATTTCTAGGAATAATATATAGGCTATTTTTTATCAACATAATTTTCCATCATCACGTAGGTGAAACCACGGTGAGTCCATCATATTCTGGACATCCTGTGTGTACATCTTATCTAATACTATAAGTATCTCTGTCCTGACTGTGCGACTGACAGACAACGCACAGCCTAAACCGCTTATCGTACAGACTTAAAATTTGAAGGGTGTATTTGTCTTGATGCGTATGGGTGTAATAAGAAAGGATTTTAGAAATTCAACTCCTGAAGGGGTAAAAATCGTTTTTTTTGTATTATAGTTCAATTAAAATAAAAAAAATGCTGTTTTCAAAATTTTTTTGACAGGGATTACTTAAGGGGGTGAAATGGGGGATGATTGTTTAGAAAGTTCTTTTATTTTTAAAGTTGTAGTAATAAAAAAATTTATTTCAATAGGTCTATTAAAAAGAAAATCTGCAATATTTTGTGACAGGGATGGCTTAAGGGGATAAAGGGGCGGATGTAACTTTATATGGGAAGTACTTTATGTTTTAAGTTACTGTGATAAATATTGTACATATTTGGATAGACTTTTTAAAAACAAAACGGTTATATTTTTTGCTAGCTACACTTTACACACACACATACTGACTAATATTCGCATTTATGATATTAGTTTGATAAAAGTTTGAAACCCCTTTTGTCAATTTTTTATAATTCTACGGAAACTTGTCTAATTCCGTCCACCAAGGTCTCTGAACTAATTAAAGGCATTGTTGCTATACCTTACTCGTATCTAATTATATAAGTATTCACATTAGAAATTTAATAGAGGTAATTATTCCTCATTATAAAAACAACGTGAGTGTAATTTAGGAAAAGCAATAACTGTATAGGTATATTGTGAAACTGAGTCTACAAGGAATTCATAATTTTAAGAACATAAATAAGTACCTAAGTACCTAGCTTAGTGTGCAGGTAGATTTAATTCTGAATAACGGTAGGCTACTTTGGAAAAAAAAAGCAAAAAAAATACGAAGCAAAACCTGGCTGCCGCCATTTTGTATAAAAATGTAAAACGTATAATAAAGTAACTATTACAAAACCATTGCATCGCAAGATTTGCCAGCAGCGTTTAACAGAAATTAACACGTTCACTGCCGCGGAGGGTAAACAAATAAAACTACAGCGAAACCTTTAACTATAACCTTCCATTATATACGAACAAATCTACCGTGTCGGTCCCGGGTTTATTGCATTTCGGCGGCATATCGCTATCTCGCTTCGCTCTTTGTTTTGGGAGTTAGGCGCAAAAGGGACAGATAGCAGCGACGGTTGCTGTCTTATATTATTCATGCGCAGGAATGCGAGATGGACAGATGCCGAATTTGGTGGGTGCGACAAGAAAGCAGCCGGCTCCTCAAGGCCGTCTGTGACTGAAACGCATGGGGCCAGAGACCGACGATTGTTATCCGACTTACTTACATAGTAAAGCCTACTATCATAAAGGAGGAACGATATAATAAAAAGGAAAATGCATCTATTGAATCGCGCCCGACGCGGCGCCTTTGAAATATTGTAAGCACGTTTCGTTTGACAGAAATATCTTTTCTGTGTTTCATTTTATTTTAAAATTTTCTTCTAAAATTTTTAGTTTTCTCAAACTGGGTTGTGCAATGTACCTATACATTACTTAAAATAGTGGTCAAATAAAGGTCAGAATACATATATTGCGGCATTTTCTGGAATGGGAACGTATAAAACATTATGCACTTCGGCTTTTACATGTACGTCACATTTGTCCGTGACTACGAAGTAGGTATTCGTCAGTCTCTGAATAAAATTTGTCTTGCTGCGATTATTACGAGTATTTCTTAAATACAATAAATATTGGAAGAAAAAGTACTTCCTCATTGACGTTAAAGATTCGATCCCGGTTGTTTGTCATAAGACATCTCTGTGGTTCAGAGGTTACACGTAGTTTAAGGGTCAGGGGCTCGGGATTCGATTACCGGCAGGACCGATGTTAACTTTTTTAATTTAAACACGTATCTGGTCTATATAGGAGTAGGTTTAGTTAGGCAATCTTGTATTGTTATTTGTGTTCCATGCATTCACGTGGAAACGTTATAAACATATCAGCATCCGCCAATCTACATAATTCAGGGACTCTCAAGTTAGGTCCGCTCACTTGACTTCTACGAACTTATAAATTTCACGTTGACATATTGTGCAAGTTTGTCTTCTCCTCGTCTAATCGTTAGTCGGAATCTTTTAGCTTCACCTGTCCCTTATTCCTACCTAATATTGTAACGGTGAACTAGTGTAGGCTCCAAACGGCTATCTCTGAATAGGCTAAAATCTAATGGAATAAATCAGCGTGCTTATGTTTCTTACCTTTATTTATTTAAAATTTAAAATAAAGTATCCAATAATATCTAAAAAAAAAGGTTTTAAAAGATCAAGGTAAATCTCGCGAGGTCACAGTTCACGACGAACAAATAGTTATTCAAAATGAGTCCAAGTATCAATGCACACCGAGCCTCACCAAGCTCATCATGACAGGACATCATAGCAGCTCTGCCTCTCTATTTTACAACGTTTTACGTATAGTAGTGAAATGAACTATACGGCGACTGCTTCGAGGTATAATACCGCTTAACTCAAATGACATGCTTGTCAGACAAAGTAAGCTTTGTTAAATTAACGTTCGTAGACCGGTAAGAGCTAGAATCCTATGAAATAGGTATTTTATAGTACTTAATACTCTTCCTAAAGAATCTAAAAGTCGTTTATAGGTTGTACGAGGAATAAATTTGAAAGTTTAAAGCGCGGTCTGACCTTAAAATTTGTAATGTATGTAGTTATGTAGTTTTTTTTAAATAAAATCTAATGAAACGTACATTCGATTTTATATAAAATAATATAATTAAAAAACTCAAACAAATTATATGGATGAAAAATTCATAGAAAAAATTATAAAATAGAAAAAGTTAAAAAATAAAAATCCATTAAATAATAGGTACAATATAAATTAGGTAAGTATCTGAACTGAGCAATGATATTTTGGTTAACTACAAAAATAATCTTTAGCGTTGAATACTTTCGCTTCTATTAAGCATAGGTACATTTCAGATAATATGTGGTAAAGTTCCTGCCTTGTCAAGAAAAAACTGTACTTATATATAATTTATCCTAAAATAATTATACGAAAATATACTAGGCTATAAAGCAGGATTCACACACCTTTTAATTTAACGTGTAATCCACAACAGTTTCTACTTAAATAAAAGACATTTCTTAACAAATACTAAGCGTTGTTTAAATCGAGCCGCACGCAGTAACCCGCTCGCCGGTACTCAATTACGCGGTAACTGCACCGTGGGTGGACCCCGCGGCGACGCTAACACCACTTTAATATTTAACCAGTTAGTATTGTGAGGGAGCCGGCGACGTTTTTTGAGCGCGGTGTGCGCCGGACTTTACGCCGGCTTTGTTGCTTTTGTTATTCGATCAGCGCTGTAAAGAAAACTGTAATTTTTGGATTGGATATATACTGTAGCCTTCTATACGCTCTAATTAAACATGTTCCATGACTAGTAACGTCGTATTATCAAGAATTCTGGTACTGGGTGCATTCGAGTCGTTTCTAGGCTTTCATCAGTCTTAGGCTACAATTAAATATAGGGTAGATCCCCGAGCGCCGCTCGAAAACGGCACCGTCTAAACAAGGCATAAATAGCGTAATATGCCTTCTTTTGCTCTCGGTCGCGTGTAACCGCGCCAATCGTTTAACGTGCAACGATGCCAAATATTTTACATGCTCACAAATGTTTTAAAACGCTAATACAGGGTTTTAAGGTTCATTATTAAGATGAAACAATATCCGCTTGTAGACTTTTGTATATTAGCTGAAGAAGTATGATATCTGTATAAGTATTTGTATAAGCATTGGCGCTTTGGACACTTTTGAGGTTAGATTTTCATAGAGACTGTCTATGTATAGTATATTTGATCTAAAGTCTTAGGCAATTAAATTGTATACCTAATAACATGGTAAGAACTTGAGTGTCAGTTCCCATTCCAAACTAGGTGTAGATACTTGGACCGCACTGTACGTTTCATATGAGGTGAGTTAATGTCAAATACTTAGCCTGACAAACTTAAGAAAAGAACATTTGGTAGTTACATTATATGTATTTATTTTAGTTACGTAAAAGGTACTTGCTCAGTTTATGTGGTGTATTTTTATGGGATTCTTTGTTCGAGGCGCTTTAAATAATTATTGCGAGTTCGTTGGTTAAGTACTGCAGTAAATAATAGACAATAGACAATAGACAATAGTTTATTCGTGGCAAAAGTATAAACAAAAAATCAGTTACACAGAACACGGAAAAGTAAAACATAAATAAATAAATAATTGTTTACCTTTTGCCACAAACCGGCCCCAACTCAGCAAGATGCCGGTTGCGAGCAACCGGCGCTGGTCTTCCGTTGGGCCCGGCAGGTGACGTCACGCACGCGAAAATCACAAGATACACATACAAGGCAAATGAAAGATTAATTACATACACAAAACTAATATCACATCACACAAACAGGTACACGACACAAAACAGATAAGTTTTGTTGTAAGTATATAAAATATACTTACAACAAAAACTTAAAAATCATTATCCAATCCGACGAAATTCAACAAATAAAAGGATAAAAGGATAAAAACCCATATAATTAGGCACATATTTGTATAAAACAGGGTCGCATTTAGCGAAGCAAAAGAATGGTTATGTATAAGACTGCGCGTCGCATCGATTGTTCATTCATCGTGATAGCTTTCCACGACGCTTGTGTGCCTTCGCCTTTCTTCGTTGCAGTGACTTGGTGCTTAAGACGAGTAGTCCGTGCCAAAGCAGGCCTTAACTTAATATTTTTTTTATTCTATCAAGTTTCGAAACGAGCAAGACGTTCGCCTGGTGGTAAGCGTTACGCCTGCCACTAACAGTAGCAGTGCCAGAATTGTGAACTTGCGAGCACATTCCTGCGCCGCATTGCACTGCGCTCGACACCCTGAGATATTAGATGTTAAATCTCTTACTACTACTATACCCAGTAATTTCTCAGATAACTTTGCCTTTCAAACCGGAACGCAGTAATGCTTGCACACTACTGCTTGGCGGTTGAATAACTTGCAAAGGTGTGGTATTTCCCCAGGCGGACTCTGCAGTAGAGTCCTACCACTACAAACTACAGTTACGTTACAGCTTGTTGAGGTAATGTAGACAGACCGAGTTACATACATAGCAAGAAGCATGCGTACCTACATACCCTTCATCCACATTACTACACACACTATTACACAATACTAACTAAAAGTTCATAACTAACTACGAAATATAAAAAAAACTTCGTTGTTTCATAACTAGGTTTAAACAAGATTCTTTTTTCTGTTTTCATAATTTCGAACCCTTCCATTTTCATAACCCTGACCGGCTACGCTCAAAGTCTTTTATTTACTGTCCCATAAAGCTCCAGTTTAATCGTAGCAGTGAGATTGTAAGAGCTCTAGTGATAGAGACAGCGATTTCATAATGACTACCGAAGGTTGTGTCTTTAAATCTACCAAAAACAGGTTCCTCCAAGTAAACGTTATAGAGGCAGATAGCATGGCAAGAGATAAGGATAAGAGGCTGTGGATGATAATGATGGCGAAACGTGTTGCAGTCTAGATCGCTTGAAGATGTAAACAGAAATTAACCATTTTGACAAATAAAACAGGCAAACCTAGTATGAACTACAAGTGTTTCGACAAGTTTATTTTTAAAGAAAAGATAAACGTTCTATTAACTAAAACAAAAGACAAAAGACAAAAGACATGCTAAATACTATCTTTCTCACTTAAACTACTACACAAATTGACAAAGTAAGGTACCTAAGATTAATCAAACCCTAGAGGCAATCACAATGCTCAAGCCCTCTACTTGTACCAGTTGGATGTGTATCATGCTGTCAGCCACAGAAAAGCGAAAGCCCTACTTCTTAGGTGTCAGCATTGCCACGACTACTTGATTTTTTTAAATTAATATGAGTTCTGCCCATTTCATACGAGTATATGAATATAAACCTAATATTACCTCAACACAAAAAAGATGATAAAAATATATATATGACGGAGTCTCTAACATCTCGGAGGGTATATCTGGTAGCAGATTCGATGGCCCTCGACGCCCGTCATCCACAGTTACGGTGTTCTACTAGACTAGTTCGATAAAACGGCACTTTGATTATTGCCACGGTAATAATCACAATTTCAATAAGGATTGGTTAAATAATAGTTGATTTTTAGAGCCAATGAGTTTGCACGACGTTCCGCGGCTGTCACCACCACCTAGTCAAGTCCGCCACAAGACGCCATGACACACAACCTCATTCGGTGTTACCCGCTCTAAATAATATCTCGCTGACCAGAGACAAACAAAAATTGACTGAATAACTTGACAATAAAATTGATCTCGCTGCGTTATATATATATATATAACATATTTATTACCTACTTGACAATGGCAAATGCGTTGATCGCGCGGAGCCAGAATCCCCAGTAGGGAAAAAAAACAAAAAAAAACTTTGTATTTAAGTTGTTCATTCCTAAGTTTGTATTCAAGTACAAATAATAAGCACGTGTATTGTGTTAATACTAAGTATTTACTGCTACTATATTTCAATAAACTATCTATTCTATTATATATCAGAGTAGCAACGATACTGCAAAACTTTGCACACTACTGAAGCCAAAGATGTGAAATTTAAACAAGTTTCCTTTTATAATGTAAGTTCGCACTTTGTGATATTCATATCCTAAATGGTGATAAAAAGGGGGAGGGGAAAAAGAATGTTAGGTTATGGTTTGAAGACCAACATCTTACATGGTCTATCTTCTTATAAGATCATATACTAAGAAAGAAAAGCTATAAATAAAAATATGACCAGACAGCTAAGGCCCAAGCTCTTCACGAACGTGCTAGAAGACTTCGTAACATTCTTGAATGGGATAAAAGATGTACTTAATATCAATGGCACGCATAGCTCGTCTCCGTTTTGCAGAATACTAGCTTAGCTCAGAACGTGGCTGACCTCTAGAGTATGCTTAAAGAACTCCATGAGTCGTTCCTGAAAGTAGGTTTTACGATGAACAAGGGACGAACAAGACTAAGATCATAAATCACGACATCCGCGTTCGTAAGGGTCTTATTTTTTTGTATTTTTTTTTGTTGAACTTTGTATGACTTCTTTGCTCAAGATCCCACATAGTCTGAAATTCAAGGTGTATAATTAACGAGTCTTGTCTATCATCACATACGGTGCAGATACGTGGTCATTAATGACCAGTTTAAAATCCGAGTGGCTTAAAGTGCAATGGAATGGGCCATGTAAGCCATCTCTCTCCTAGACCGTATGCCAAACGTAGAGATTCAACTGCGAATAAATGGACAGCGAGACTCCAGTGAAGATGAGCAGGACACTGGTCATAAGGGAAGATGGTTTGCAGGCTAAAGCAGACAAAGGATGGTGGCCGCGGAAGGGAAACTGACTACCGAGCAGGCCACCAGCTCGCTGTTAGGGTGACATTGTTAAGGCGGCAGGAAAGCAGTAGACTAGACTGGCACAGGACCGGAAAAGATGACGCGCCAAAGAAGATACCCATACTTAGCAGTGGGTTCAAAAATTACTGACGATGATGACGATGAAAATGTAAACCGGATATATTATGTATTTTTCTCAAATTGTAATAACGATAATACATTGAAGCATCAAACTCGATGTGGTTATAGCGTAGCATAAGCATAATCAGCCAGTTCCATTCCACTGCTGACTTAGGCCTACCCTGGAAGGGCAATAGAGCCACGCTGGCTCAATTGCGGTTTGGTGGAATCACGTACGGCATTGAATTTCTTCTCCGGAAGTATGCAGGGCCTCACGATGTGTCCATCACCAAAATGCCAGTATGAGTATGAGAATCCGTACCTACATAATCTCTAAAGAACTCATTGGTACGGACCCAGAATTTGAACCCGCGACTTAATGGTTTCGAGTTGACGTCGAGCGGTCTACAAATTGGCTCAGGTGGTAGCCTATCAGTTTAAAGCCACGGTGTGGTTATAGACCAAATTCTAATATCGTACCTACCTATAACAGCTAGGTAGGTACGATATACCTTATAACCCACGCTGGCGAAGCCGCGGGCAGCAGCTAGTCTATATTTATAAAAGAGAAGCACATACCATAGCGCGGATAAGAAATCTCAAAGACTACCAAAGCCACGATTCTGTAACTTTGCATGTGGTTTGTTGTTAGGACGTAGATGATCATTAAGAAAGGATTTTGCGAAATTCCACTCCTACGGGGGTGCAATGGAGGGTGCAAGTTTGTATGGGAAAAAATCTTTTCTCCTCCTTGTTACCTCTTGTTACCTCGATGAAATTTTGTACACATATTAAGGAATGAGAAAAAATAGGCGTATTATTAATATATTTTCAATATCAACCTGTAGAAGCGATTTATGGGGATATGCAAAATCTCAGAAACTGCCAAAGCTACGACTCGGATTTTTTGCACGTGGTTTGTTCTTAAATCGTAGGTTCTACATAAGATGATATTTAAAAATTCCACCCCTTAATAGAGGGGCAAATTGGTATGATGTCATTTTTGTACTAAGTTAAAAAAAGTAAAAACTTGGAAAGCAACCGACTTCAATGCCGTGCAGCAATTTTTGCGTTATATTTCACTCACATCTTGGAAGTTTTAAATAGAATATTTACCAAATTACTATTTAGCCAACTCTGCAATATACCCGTTCATGAAATCTATATATATATAAAGAAACGAAAGCCTTATCGACAATCAGTGGACGTCTCTTGGCTTGTGATGATGATGATGATTTATAATCAAAAACATTATGAACAATTTTATCATCTCTATTTACAGTCTATCTATCTTTAGTTCAAACATACGTGAATTTATTGCAATTCCAGTAATATGACGTAATAGTGTTGAATTGGTAACCTTCAGTTATTGAAGTCAGTTAAAATTTGGTTTTTGCCCCCGTGCGAAGCTGGGCGGGTCAGCTAATACTCATATAAGGGGCCGCAGATCTACCAACTATCCCGGAATAAGCAAGATAAGTAAGTCCTGGGATAAGTCCAGGGGCATTATTTTTGAATCGTATATACGCAAGACTTGCGCATGCGCTTCGAACGTTATTGTTTGAATCAAGGTTCAATTCGTTCGAAAGTCTGCTCCGCTAACAAGTCTTTTTCATCCCTCACGTGCGAGACTGCTCGGTCAGACTTTTGATTCGCCATTGTAAGACGTTGGTTACCAAAATACCAGAAACGTAGTTAAGTGTTCAGTTCCGCTGTAACTGTGGCCACGGCTCCATTAGTGAATCCGAGTGAGCTTTCTGTCGGCTTGCTGGTGCGTCCGACTGGCTTAGCCCTGTGAACCGGCTTACGGCGGCTTGCGCTGGATCAGAGCTAAGCTGAGCCACGATCATAGAATACTTTTAAATCTGGAGTAGAAATATTATATCAGTGGACCAGGTTCTAGGTTTAAAACATTCTTTCAGTTCGTAGTTCTTCTTTTAAGCAGGGAGCCATTTATTATTCCATGGTCGAAGGGTGGTGAGACCATAGCCCTATCTGTTAGATGTACATTTAAACCAAAACAGTTAAATATTTTGATTCGGCTTTGCTCACGCTATTTACTGAAAGTATGCTTTTTGCATTTTGTTCTTTCGTGGCACATAATATGTAGGTACATTGCTGAAAGACTTTTTTTTGCCTCAATAGTAGATTACTTACCAAGGAAGCAAAAGCACAAACGTACTAGGGAGTAAAAGTAAAGAATATCTCACATCTCATGTATGTTGTTTCCCGAGGCGAAGCCGAGAGTAAGAAACATGATCTCTGAAGCTTCTTTACTTGCTCCCGTGGTGTGTATATGATTTTACGTGCCGCTGCGGGGAGAAAGTGGTTCCTTTTGCAACGCAAAGCGGGACCTAAGTAGCCATTTTAGCCCCGCAGGCAGTGACAATGATAAAATGAAGGGCCGGGAAATAAGCGCACTGATTTTGAAGACTATTATGTTGAGCGCCGGCTCTCCACTCGCGTCAGTCATACTCTGTCTTTGCGACATGCAGTCGTACGATAAGGCCATACAAACTTCTAATACATTTACAATTGTACATGTGTTTGTCACAGTAATTATTAGATTCGCTATCTCTATTTTCTGGCAAATGGAATATGCATACTTTTAGCAAGGTATGCTTGATTAGATATATTAACTATTTAATTTTGAACGATTTGCAAGCGCTGAGCCCGTCCATTCCATTATCACTTTCGCTGCCCGCAGGCACGTAAAAGTAATTTTTTGTTTTCAATTTGTGCAAGATTGCATGCCTATTATTAAGACTTTGGGTCACACAAATTCTCGCTACGCTTCTGTTGTTGGGAGCGTCTTCTCATCAGAATCGCAGTTTTATGTTACAACTATTTTAGAAACTAAATAACTACAAAGACTGATTGCGCGTCACAGTATCATAACCTGCCCGGAGTACTTGTACCCCGGTACCCGCGGGTACAGGTACTAGGTATGAATACAGCGACGCAGCAGCGCACCGCACTGGCGCACACCTCACCAACTTTTGTGCTAAAGCGCACTTACCACAACCTGTTAACTTCCAAGATGTTGGGATTTTAATAAGTGAACGCTCGTCGTCGCCACTTGCAAAACTTGAAATTAACTTGGTGCCCACGGGACGTGTACCGAGCTGCCATGAATACCGCGCCATCGCCGCCCACCTATTGTTCTACCATCGAGGTGCCCTAAGCACCAATTCGAGACTTACCTAGCAAACGTTTGTTACAACTTAGATGTCTTGTAGACTAAATTAACGCCAGCAAAACACTTTGTTAATATTAATGTGTTTAATCATAGCTGTAAGTATGTATATAGTTGTTGAATCTGTACTTGGCACGACCTTTTTGATCTTATTTACTTAGATCCGTAAATAATATAATTTATTTTTTAAACTAATATAATTATACTCGTAAACTCACCTACAAACGAACCAACGGCAAGGGCTTGCCAGTTATAGTCGAACAAATTAAATACACCAATTTTCCGCTAGCTTCCGAAGCCTTTTCTCCGTTGTAGAATGTTTCTAGTGCTGACAATAAGTAAATAACAAAATACCTGGTACTTACTTAATTATATAAATGTAACCATTTTATAAAACTCAGTTGCTCAACGTGAGCTGCGACTTTCTTTCACAACCATTGAGCTAATTAATATCTCATCATCTTTCATCATCAGCCTGGAGACGTCCACTGCTGAACGAAGGCCCCCCCCTTAGACCGCCACACTGTACGACAACTTGCCATTTGCATCCACCGGTTGCCCGCGACTTAAGATCTATAGAGTCACAAACGTGCAAAAAAAATGTCCGAGTCAGCACTTTGGCATAACTTTTTGACCGACTTGAACTACGATAAGACACAAGCGCTCAAGCTACATTGAACACTATACAAGCGACATAACGTCTAAATTTGAACAACTGTGAACTATATTATAATGCACGTATAGGTACAACGGCAGTCGGACGTTATATGATTGTTTTCGCTTTGTGACTCTTTAGGTATTAGCTCAATGTTCACAACCCTTTTTTTTACCTCCTATTGTAACAAAAAAAAAGTACTGAAATTGATTTGCCAACCAAACTATAAGATCATGGATCGGATCAAGGCTTCTGAATTTATTCCCATACAATATAAACACATACAGACACCGATGTTTTCCCGTAGTCTCCGAAGCTTTCAATCAGTCAGTTCATTCAGTCGGTCATCGCTACCGCAGCCTTCATTCAAGTTCTTTGCAAAATACGTACGACGTAAAAACTGGATAAATCAGTGGAGCCTACCGTGAAGTGGACATAAATACGAGCAGTTTCCACCGATATCGCCGACATAACTGCTGGTAATGAGGATGCCGCTCAATAATTCAAATGGATAGCAGGACCTACCGCTTGCAGACTCGGTCAGCGTTCATACCTACCTGTTGCTATATTTATCGTATAATAATTATATGATCACATTCGAACTCAAATGGTTTACATGGAATAATCGAGTCGGATTCGCGAACTGAGGGTTCCGTACCTCTCACATAAAAGCGAAAACCCTACTCCTTAGGTTTAATTTTTCTTCAGTGGTACCATTCTATTGTACAGGGCTACTTGAAACTGCTTTTATAATCTGAAAGGACGTGATTGAACTCATAATTGTGAACAACTTTTACTATAGGGCCAACACTGAATTAGCGATAAGCTTTTTTAGTGGTAGGTCTACTGCAGTCTCCGCCTAGGGAAGTACCTCACCTTTGCCAGTTATTTAACCGCCAAGCAGTAGTGTGCAAGCATTACTGTGTTGTGGTTTGAAGGGCAATGTTACCAGAGAAATTACTGGGTACGAAGAGACATTAACATCTTATATCTCACGGTGACGAGCGCAGTACAGTTCGGCGCAGGAATGTATTCGCAAGTTCACAATTCTGGCACTACTACTGTTATGGTCAGGCGTGACGCTTACGAATAGGTGAACATTTCTCTCGTCTAGTCACAAAATGGTAAAAAAAAATAACAGCTTTTTATTTATTGAAATATTGCTCCCCTGTAATAGTAAAAGTTGCCCACAATGCTGAGCACAATGACGTCTTCTCGACTTAGTAATACCGTTACGTGTACCGTAACGTGTAACCCTGTAAATTATGTTCACTTTGCCATACTAATTAAAGCTCTGTCCAACATAAAATGTCAACAACTATGTACTAACCTTCAATCTACTTTCAAGCCGTCATCAGATGCATAGATTCTTAAAACAACGCACAGTACCCAGTATTTTTCCTTGGACTAGATTATCGACAACGCCCTCAAGAGCAGATAGATATAAGCAACGATTCACACGAAAACTTGATTTTACCACATCTGGACCTGTGACCACACCTGTGAAACCTCATTGCCAGCTCAGTCAGCACGCCAAGGAATAAAATCACTGCAGTTGCCACGGCTGAGTGCCTGTTTACTAAAATAGCGCCAGTTTAGAATTAATAAATTAGAGCAGCACCATCTAGTGGCAACGTTCTGCTCTTATTTTAAACAAATCAAGGTCCGACTGGCAACACTCGCATCAGGCACTCAGAACATAAGCTTCTTCCCTCTTTAGCCAATCAGTTTAGCGCCGCTCTGACTATATTTATAGGCTTTCGTTTGACTACCATCTCGTCTGATATTAAACGCAGATGAAGTCTACGATGGAGCACGCTTGCCTAGAATAAATAAATAAATATCGATGGACATCTTTCACACAACGCCATCTAGCCCCAAACTAAGCAAAATTTATAATATGGAAACCAGATAGTTGATAGAATACTTCTATACTTTTTTTTTGTAAATACATACTTATTATACATACTACACCCAGACACAGAACAAACATTTATGTTCGTCACATAAATGTTTGCCCTGGGTGGGGATCGAACCCACGCCCTACAGGTCTGAAGGCAGACATTATGCTACCAACTGAGCTACAAGGCAGTCAAAGAAACCGATTCACTCGCGACTTGAATACACCCAGATTATAATTATCGGTAAACACCCACTCGGGCAGCGCATTCCACTGTTTAGCAGTTCTAGAAAGTAGAATCAAACCGTTTCGTACGAGTTTTTGGTATATCAATCATGAAACCGTGTTGCTTTTTCAAGGTCCTGGCCGTCTTATAGAAGAATGGGCAGGGAAAATACCGATAGGCTAGCTACTTTTCGTCGATGATCAAGACTTTATCCATGTTCGTGCAATGCTTCTGGCTATTATCACGATATCGGCTTTGTTGGCTATTTAAGGCTGTGCTGACCATTACGTGGCCATTATAGCCCCACGTGGTCTAACCACAGTATCGATTACCTCGCAGCGCCAGCTCTCATTAAAGTCAGGCAGCGGTGGTTGTGCCACGCGGTGGCTCCCACGGCCAGTCACGCACTCCCTTGTGAATACGTGGACGATGGCTAAAGATCAGCCCTTGACACTCGGCTCGGGTTCACCACTTCTGAACCTGACCAAATTATTTTCATACCTGCCAAATGACAATAGACAAAAAAACTAGCATCTAAAAGTTTAGATAGTTTGGGGCTAGATGGCGCTGTGTGAAAATTAAAATGTCCACCGAAATTGTATTTATTTTCTATGAAGTTCGTATCTTTTGATTTTCATCTCAATATGGAACGGGCGATTTTCAACAGCCAATAAAAAAAAATATAGATCATAAAAATCCGTTGGATGGCAATGAAGAGACATGGCCCTGAACAGTTTCACTATCTTGTATTCTGAAGATTTTGAACGAATAAAGCAAAGTAAAAAAGGTCTAAAAAAAAAATTTACCCTAATTTCATTTATATCAGATCTGTCATGCGTTTTTTATGGTTATTGTTTTTATAACAAAGTACTTGCCCATAGTATTTCATAAGCTTTCGTTATTTCACGCAAATTAGTAAGTAAGCCTTGCCAATTGATTAACTAATTACTATCAATACAAATAACAATTACTATCAACAAAAAAGAATAACAATAACGTAACGTAACAATAATAATTTATCAGAATTTCAACAAAATGATACAAGAAAACTTGGAAAAATACTTCATTAACGAACGCGAACTGTGGAGTGAAGCAGTGAAGGTGAGTGAACTGATTTTTTACAAGAAAATTGCGAAAAAAAGTGGGCCATATCTCGCCAGCGCCGTCTATCCTTTGGCTGTAGAACTATGTTTCGGCAGCTGTCAGAAAACTTCCCATTGCACATTGTGCATTAGCTAGTTATTTTAAAATTATTCTCTATACTATGTAGTCACAGTCTAAAGTAAAATTTAGCAAGCCACGGTCAAGTCAAACTGATACTCCAGAAAAGTTGTTGAGGACTTGTTGAGCACTTTGTAAGAGGCTTCTATGGAGTTTTGGATACAATACGAAAGACAACTTTTAACCACATTTTTGTTTTATTTATACGGCAATACTCACGTTTAATTAAATCGGATACTCCGACTATAGTTTCGATATCCGGTGACCTTGTTTAAAGAGTGAAAACAGAGCCCGACGCGCGTGCAGCTAGTGCAGCTGCGTCCTGCTTAGCACACAAAAATCTGTCAAAACCACGTCAGTTTTCATAACTTTTAAATGCACAACGTGCGAAGCCAATAACTAAGAAAAAAATACCAATATATTACTTATAGAAAAATCTCCACAATTACAAAATCCACAAGTTTTGGAATCAATACAATGTGGCGACACGATTTTTTCCCACATAATTATGTTTATAATTATATTAAATTCAAGTCGTCAAACTTAGAAAGCTCGATTTTTTACCTTGACGCTATAATCCTTCTACCTACCCCCTTTATTGCTGGAGGTAGAAGGATAGTAATCTACAAAAACTGTCTACGAATAATTGAAGTACTTAGCTTCACTTCTCAGCCATCATAGAGCGCATTCAATCTCCACTGCGAATAGTTTGAAGTTCATCAACTCCAAACCTACGTTTATGACCTTTAATAAAAGAGTCATCGGATATAAAACTGTATGATTAAATTGTATCGTAAAACATGGAGTTGTGTAAACCGCGTGCATTTTTTACGAACTCTCCCCGAGCAGACGACTTTAAGCTCTACCACTTTGGTTTAAGCACTATATGTGATAGAGTTTCTGATTCAGCTAGTGGAAAATATTAGCTTGTGGTATCGGGAATAGATTTCAGTTGAAAGGTTGTTATTTTAATAATAATATGACACTCTTTCTTTTGATGCGGACACATATTATTATTAATCTGTTTGCTAGCATTGTAGGCATTTTAGTCTTTCTTTGTAAGCTTTTAAGTAGAACCCGAACAAGTGGACCGTTGGTAGTTATACAACGACATAATAAAACACTGTTTTAAACTATCATGTCTATGGTAGCCATTGAGAACTCGGAAATGACGGAATTTTAATCAAGGAGATGATTTTCAACGTGCCAGTGCATGGAATTAACTGTTATGTTGCTTCCTGATGTTGATTCCTTGAAGTCTGATAGTGACATCCACTATCAGACATTCAATGGCATTCTTCAGACTGAAAAAGGAGCATGCAACTGCGGCGAAATATCGGAAGCTCGATTCACGAAATAATCACGGTTTATTTGCGAGATATTTATATCCCATAAGTAATCGTAAAACTGTAACACATAGTAGAAGTGTGGATGTAGTGATTTATGATTGAAGGCCAATGTTTCAAACGAAATAATAGGAATACAGAGGTCTAATAACATCTTATATCTGCAGCTAGATGCCTGGTTTTCTCTACCAACAACTTTAAACGCTTATACGTATATCATAACATTGATAATCGATTTAATATATTTTTACAATAAACATATTATACAGGGTGTTAGGAACGCCGTTATCCTTCTAGGATATCATTGTACTCATCATTGTTATCAAATTTTACTATGGGGCCAACGCTGAAATCACGAAAAAAAAACTGCTATTCCATACATTTTGTCCAAGATCGATGAACCTTTTTGTATGGAACAGCTGGTTTTTTTTCGTGTTTTCAGGGTTGGCCCCATAGTAAAAGTTGTTCATAATGATGAGTACAATGATATCCTAGAAGGATAACGGTGTTCAAACTAACACCCTGTATTTACTTAAATTCTTCATCAAAGCTATTGGTTTCAACGATATAAACATCAGTCATCTACCCTCTACCCTAATAGGATAGATGACTGATGTATGATGTGTACTGATGATGCCTTGCACGGACTTATGCCGTTGAGGTTCAAAATTTTGGGTGAATTTGAACTGTTATAAACCAGCTTGGCGCCCACCTCACCGTACGGGGACGACTAAAATGCTAGAATTTAGTCTTCTCACTCACCACTCATAAAATAAAACACAAGCTAGGGAAAATAACTAAAGTAGAGATGATAGCGAAAGCGATAGTGGATGATAGATAGAAGTTTTCCTGGCGTAGCTTGACTATAAGGTTTATTCGACTATGGTGGTTATAAGAGATCACTGATTTTAAGCAACGGATGGTCCAGTCTTCGGATGGGTGACTTTGAGTGGCATTTACATCTGAGCGCTACCGTGGGTCGGACGACACGTTAAATTAGCGAGTTGTTTTTTCTATATTTCGATAAAAACAATCGTCAAGTCATGTAAGAGGCATTCGGGTGGCAACTTTGACACTAAGGCTGGACACTAACTGTCTTATGCATAAAACACTAAAACCTCTTTTAAACCAATTTTAGTTAAAAAGTGTTTTTAAATAAGACTAGAAGTCAAAATAATGAGACGGTAAGCCTATACGAACTTACGTATTTATAAACTCTTTGTATGTTTGTGCACCATTTATCTATTAAATTATTTACTATTTGCTCATTATTAACGTAATTACCATAATTAATTACATCTACGTACATATTGTCTTTATGCATACTTAAGATTCGGAAAATTCATTACAATTACGTAACATAACCAATTAAGATTTATGTAGCGTAGGTATAGGCGCTAAGTTAAAACTTCTTTTTTTTGTGTAAGTAAAAATCTAAATATATTAATAAATATTGTTACTTTTGAAAATCTTACTAGTTAATAATTATATATCAATCAGCATAATGTCACTAAGTAAATATAACATTTGTCTAAGAAAGTAAATGTGTAACGCTAAGTAGGTGGCACTGTACGAGTTGGAGCCCTCGACCGGCTGTCCGGTTCCAATCCGGGCCGGTGCGGTGCCGTGCCGTAATTAGTAGCACGTGCGGTGGTCGCGGGGACGATATTTGGACAGCGCGCTTCCGGTCTCCCGCACGCAATCTGGCTCTTCGCTCCAGGGGTCACCAACAATTCCACTCATTCGGGTATCGCACAGGTGTAGCAACACTTATGGATTCGACGTCGAAGTGAACAAATATTGGAATATTAGTTCAATGAAAATTAGCAGCGCCCCGCGGTTTCACCCGCTATCATACGAGAACCGTATATTTTTAAGGGATAAAAAGTTGCTTTAATCCAAGAAGGTAATCAACTTTTAGACCACCCTTTTACTCATCAGCCAAAAGACGTCCTGCTTGACGAAGGCCTCCCCCTTAATTGGGAGGGGATGCCATAATACCCACACTTGGCACGCGGCTTGGGGATCGCAGAATGCTCACCACCGTTAATTAAGAAGACGGTGCTGCCCGTCTTCCGGTGGTTCTAGGTGCAGTTTTAGGACGTACCCAGGACCACCCTTGTAACACCCTTAAATAGTGTTACATCTATCAGAAATAGGTTATATCCCAACTCAAATCGCCCAACATTTTAGGAGTAAGCTTAATTAAACACTTATAAAGCTCTTTTAGTGATTCTGGCCTTTCAAATTTATGCGTTATAGTGAATCTGGGCAGTAGTCCCAGAAACAGATGCACTATAACGCATCAATTCTAAAAGTTTAAATCTTTATTTTTGGGGTGTTAATTTCCTTTTAATCTAAAAGCGCCAATTTTTGATGTTTAGACCCTCTAGTGCTAACATGGTCAGTGACGTGAAACTTCGAAACATCATTACAATGAGGAAAGAGATAGACACAAATCTCAGAGTTCGTATCACAAGTTTCCCGCTAACTTTAGTCGACAGCGTGTCAATAAAGCCAATAAAATCGCCCAACTTTCTTAAGTAGCTGGAGAACACAATTTATCGATTTAAGACGGCCTTTGCCACCCCATACATCAGTTTACAACCCGATATTGATAGTCGGTGACAGCAGCTCCTCTGACATCCCCTATGTTAGCAACTAACCCAGTAAACAACATCAAAAGCTCCGTGAAATGAATCTTGTTCATACCGCATAAGGATCACAATAGCCCCATGAACGGCAGTAGCTATATTTGCCAAAGCAAGAGAAACTTACGCGACATCTAAGAAAATATTTTCTTTGAAAATGTACCGAGGTTTTCCCCGGTCGCTGGCTTAGGTGGATTTACTTTTTACTCTCCACCAAATGCGGCCTTTTCATAACTGTCGGGGATCGATCCGGTCAAGAGATTAGGTTTCTAAATCCGGTTACATCCGGGTTTTGCAGGTGGCATTTGCTACTAATGTGGTTTTTTACTTGCCTTTAACTTAATGCTATGAGTTTGTTTGAAACACTCAAAACTTTTCCTGTTATGCATGAGCTAACCTAGCTTGTTTACTTTCATCAAATGTACGATCTGATCTTTTGTTTTGCTTTCATAAGTGATGCCTACTTCTCGTTTGCGAGACTAATAATTAGCTTATGCTTATGCGTTTATGTACAAGAGGGTAAGTTTTTACCCCTCTTAGATTGGATCCTATTATCACAAAACTCAAAACTCGTGTAATTTAAAACAATATCTTGATGACTAATAATGACATCTAAAATTAAGTTAAATAATACTGAAAATACGAACTTAAATATAATATTATAGAATTATAGATATTATAGTTTTCGATATATATAATTTTAACATTTAGAAAAAGAACAAAGGTATATTAACAACAATTGTGGACCCCTGAAAGTCCGTATCGAGCGGAAGTGTGTAGTTAAACAAGATGGCCGCCGGCCACGTGACCGCCGGATCCACCCCGACTTCCGGCACTCGACGGCGTGTCAAGTGTATTGCAGGTAGTTAGATAATTATCTCCGCCATTACCGCACGACATGCGCTACCCCTAATGTTTATATGAGTAACGAATTATTGTAAGCACATCTGTTACGATTTCGCATGAACGTTTGTTTATACCATTACAGAATTGACCGTGATTGCCTGCTGCCTAGGTAATTGTGTGTGATTGCCGAGTTCAGTAGCGTCCTGCGGTTTTCCGCGTTTTATGTATTTTACTAAAAGTGTTTTTTCTAAATAATTCTATGTGTATTGGTATTACTAAGCCGAAAGGAGGTCTTTGTACCTTATTTGTACATTATTAGCAATTTTTATTATGGTGACATCCATAAAATCGCGAAAATAACTTTTTCGCTCTTTCAGGGTTGGCTTCATAGTGAAAGTTGTTCACAATGAAGAGTACAATTACCTCCTATAATAAAAGGCCTTATAATAATAATGTACATTGCCAAAGAATAGCAATTTATTTGATTTAATTTTTGCTTGTACAGAAGTTCTTCAAAAAAAGAGCCCGCCGATATTTCTTCATAGCTTTGCATTAATTTTTTTAATGTCCTTGTTTGTGTGTCGTAAAAAAATCTCAGCCATACATGGTCTTACTAAACAACCTAGAGCTAGCCCCTCTAACCAGTCACGTTTCTATAAGAACATTTTCGTTTTGGCGTAGTTTTGGAAACAACATGATAAACAACAATAAGCCTCATTATTTATATCACGTCTTGCTTAGACTTGGGTATACAATATTTAATAAGCAATAATATTGTCAATATTTACGATATATGTAGGACACGCAGCTATATAGTTGGAAGCGGATAGCTGAAGATCGGTTAAATTCCAAGGACGATATCAAAATGATTTAAAGATGTGTGGCATTGTGGCTAAGTTGATACAACCGGTATGATAAATTTGTACCATTAGGCCACCAGCTTATTGGAAATGTCCTAAGCCTTTATTGGCATGTTACATTGTTAATTGTCTAAGGTAACTTAATTCACTATCAATCTTTCCATGACTCGCTATTTTAAACCCATGTAGTCTGCACCTATAATTGTGGTGACGTTTACCTTAGTAATTACCATGGTTTAACGGGGAGTGTTCCGATGAACTGTTCGACCTTATACCGGTGTCATGGTTTTATAACCGCCTAGCCGCCATCGTCAGAAGGCTTGTCCCCAATAATCGATATACGGAAATTGCATTGCGATTCACGCAATCCTTCAAAATCAGCGTTCAAAATGCACCTGGACAATGTGGAATAGACTTCCTTCCTCGATCTTCCCGTTGAGATACATTGAGTTATTCAAAAGGCGTGTCTTGAGTATTGAGTCTTTCACAAAGGGAGGTACGAGGGTCCAAAAATGTAAAGGAAATGCAATACACGAAGACGAAATATACATTTGATATTATTGTCAAATAATAGCGTCATGGCACTTCATTCCCGTCGGAATATTAGGATACGATGGGGCTGACATAGACGGATAGTCGAAAAATCCCTAAAATAAGGAGTAAATACCCATCGGAGGTCATAGTATGACACCTGGATGCTAAGGGGGGGGGGGGGGGGGTTAGTACTAGGTAGGTAATGACGTACTACACATTACATAAATAAAATAAAATCGGGTTGAATGTCGTGCCTCGGACGAGGGCTCTGCCCAGCAGTGATAGGCTGATTACATTATATTTTACAAAAAATATAAGTTTACAATAATTACGATATGTAGCGTCATTTTGTATATAGGTACTTTGAAGCCAAAACGTTGTGTAGCACTAGCCACTATACCAGAGTCCAAACACATCAGTCCCACTCAATTAATCAATGTGTTTCAGTTTATTTCAGATATTAATAATCGGTATGTTTTAGAAGCATCATGCATCATTGTCATGTTAGAATTGAGATGACAAAAGTTATATTTAAACTAAAAATATAAATTACAGATCATTTAAAGTATCTACAGGCTTTTGTTGTCTGTAAACGGTTGCTTTTCATTTTATTTTAATTAAGTTTTAGCAATTGAGTTAGCCACAGACAGGACAGAGTTTTGCCCGTGGCTTAGACCGAAATTTTACGAAACAGCCTATAGCTATGTACCTATATTAGTCTGTACTACAGGATATTATGTAGCGTTCACGTTATGTTCTAAAATATTTATGATTAATCTGTGGTCAACGTTGCTGGTGCACCAGCTATAGCTGGTATACCGAAGATGCAGCCTACGATGGAGCTCGCTTGCCTAGAACAAACCGATTCACAATAGCTATCTGTCTTATACTTTTCTGTCTAATGTACTATTTCTTGATTTTAAAATAAATATATTATTATATATTAAGAAATAATAATTCCGGAAGTTGTCTATTGCATTAACATTTATATTTTAGTTACTTTACCTGTTATTATTGTAGAAGCAAACACTACATATATTATTATATATATTACTTCGTGTATATTTTGCGATGTAGCGCTATCTCTGGCGCTAGGTCTATCTAGTAGTTACTACAGTGGCGTATTTACACTTTTGCCGCCAGTAGGCTATTCCAACTTTGCCGCCCCTCTGACCTCTACAATTCGATACCCACCCAGTGAACTATCACAATCAAATTAATGTTTTTTTTAAATGTTTTTGTGCCCTAATTGTAAATCCTAATTGCACCATCCTTTTCCTGTGATTAGTATGAATTTGAACCAGAGGATCGATGTGTCAGTTCCTAGAATATTTCTGCAACGATTTAGTTAAGATTGCACAAGAAATACTTAGTAAATAATAACTAAGTAGGGTTGTCTGTAAGAGATCACTTTTAGCGATTCGACCACCTTTTGTGCCTATCTCTAGTGTATTATGTTTGTAATGCCCTTTTTATAGTGTCAATAAAGTGTTATTGTATTGTATTGTAAGTATTTGTTGTGCAACGTTAACTAATCAAAATGTTTGCTCAAAATTTGCCGCCCTAAGCTCTAGCCTACTCAGTTTGCTGGTAAATCCGCCACTGAGTTAAGTACTATATCAAAAAATGCTTAAAAATATTCAGAATAAATATTGCGTATAGTACAGGCGACCCTGGCGCTTTAGTAAATTTATTTGAACTTTGGACGGACAGGATCTAGATAATCAGAACATAGTCGGTGGTATTAATGAAACACATAAACTTAATTAAATATTAACAATGTTTGTACTCGTACTATTCATACTTGATAAGGAGATATCAGCTATCATGTAGCGCTCGTGGCGTAGCTTGTCTAGGTGATTCTAAACGATCACCGATGTTAAGCAACGGACGGTCCGGTCAGTCTTCGGATGGGTGACCGTGAGTGGCATTTATTTCTGAGCGCTACCGTGGGTCGGATGACACGTTAAATTGTTGGTCCCGGTTGTTTGTTCTAGCTTCTATAACAACAACCGTCAGCCATGTCAGAGGCCATCGGGCGGCTCATTAACTCTGACACTAACTGGCCACTCAGCCTATACGAACTTACTTTTTTAGCTGACTTTATTTTTTGTTTCTACTTTCGGAAGACGATTAGGTCATGACATATAGGTACACAATCGACCACATATATACACAGACAAATGCACCCCGAAATGTGTGCATACCACACACACGCCATAGTATTATGGTTTCCGTACTACATGCCTAAACCACATCAAAGCCGCTGCACAAAATGTATTCTTTTCTGAAATGCAAATATTATGCTAGTAGTGTACTGTGTACACTAACTTAAGATAAGATTTACACAAAAAAAAACATAACAAGTATTTTTTTATGTTTATGCTCAATTCAAGAAAGTCACCTAATTATTATGATGTTATTTCTATCATTACTTAAATTATGGAATGCACCTATCAACTGTACTTAATACTTATCAACTACACTGCACCAAAACTCATTCCAACATTATTGAATAAGTATGAAAAGTCTAATCAAAACCTGTAACACCCATCCAGGATAATTCTACGCTAAATATGAATAGTACGCTACATGTCATCCAAATACGAGTGAACACATAGAACTAAACCCGCGGGGTTCAGGAAGGGCAACAATTGCAGCAAGTCAAAATCACAGCCGTAGGCTGCCTCCACACAATAAAAAGCCGCCAAAACGCGCGCGTCCGGTCGTCAGTCCTTCTATGTCAATCAATTTGAAGAGCGAGCAGCGCAGATACGGTACGCAGAGGGTAGCCCCGCCCCCTATCGATCGCCACTCTCCGCCACTCTCCGCCCAGCTGCGCAGGAATGCGCACCGCTCGCACGTCGTCGTGTGCTGCCACAAGGGTTGCCAGGGGCTGGGATTCACCTGACATTTCCCGATTTTCGTGTCATCTCCCAATTCTCGTCAAACTGTTATATGCTCATAATACAATATAAATAAAACAAATATTTGGGAATTCCTAATAAAACTAGTAGTTCCCAGTAATTTGAACTTGATAACTCCAAATACTTGCTTACAAAATGTCATAAAGATCGGATCAACGGTTCGCAAGGTATCGTTGAACAAATATGCAAACATACATAGTTAATTATTTAATTACATTCCTCCCCAGTAGACCCGGAGACGACGTTCGCTTCGCTTCGGTAAATAAAAAGTATTTGTTTTTGGAATTAATAATAAAATTAAATTTATTAGTACTGTTTTAGTGACGTATAATGCCGACGATAAAAAACTTGTCTCGTGTACAGCACTAAATTAATAATTAAACCAATAATTAAAATATATTTTTTTGTACTTGTTTGCCCCGAGCTGTGACCTCGCGATCTCTATTTCATCACATCTATTTGATTGATTTGACACATATACGAATGCAAAAAAAATATGCAATGCAACCGAAGTCCTAATTCCACTCACTTGACTTGCTTGACCGATAATTCCCGCATTTCGAAACTTGAGTAAATTGACTAATCCATTCCATTCCAAGTTCAGTATTTCTTTCGTCAATGCAAATTTCCCATCCTTCATATTTTTTTCCTTCGATGATAACTTCTCATACATTTTGCTGTTATGATGAGATATTTCGGTGTACCAGCCTGGCAACCCTAGCTGCCTCGAGCCTGCCACGCGCGCACAACGCCTCTAGTGCGCCACCCAGCATTATTTTTTTCGGTGCACTTGTTATGGTGGACGGCCAGGACGACGGCTTGAACTCTTTTTACCCTTTTTGAATAAAAAGCATTTAGAGTCGTGGAATTTGCGCAGTAAATTGAGTTTTTGCGGAAAATACAATTAAGTTTAATAAGATTATTTTGATGTATGTACGAGATTTGCGACCTAGCCAGTCAACCACAAATAAACTGAGTATGATTTTATGTGGACTAATAGTCAGAGCTCTGACACTAGATCTGCGGGGCTATCATGTAACTTTTCGGGGTCACGATTCGGATACAAGTTGTCAAAAATGGACACTTGTCACGCTCATTGCGAAAACTCATTTGACCCTGCAGGGCAGGATGAAACGCCAAAAGACCGACGGATTTGCTTAACTTAATTAAGGAAATCAATGCATTCGTTCGATAACGATAGCGAGAGAAATCCCTCCGTGATACCGTGAAGCTGTGACAGTAACAAGTGGCATTTATGACAAATTGCGATCCGAATCGCGATCCCGAACAGTTACATGATTAGCCAGCTGTTAAGGTCATGTTTGTTTCAAGTTCATTCCAGTGTTGTTCTGTAGTCACCCTAGGTATGACTATGACGTTTCATATTTTGTGGGTACAAAATCTTTATTCACCTTATATGTCAAGAAACTATTCTAGCTCCACCGATTAAATTCTTGTCAAATAATTGTATAAATTAACTGAAATGTATTTTTTATTCATCTAAAAGTTCCTAAATGGAAATGAAAAATATATCTACGCTATTGTTTTTTCAGTTTAGAATATAATATAATTATTATATTTAGCTTTATACTTACTTACTTACTCGTATTATAATATTATAGACCTGAAACGCCTAAAACGAAAAAAATACTTCTAACTTGAAATAAAATAGAATATTTGAAAAGGTTTTGTATTTGTAATAAGAGACTTTTTGAACTAAGACAAAACTGACATCTGCATAGAGCATTCTGCTGAAATTTTATTTTCGTATAAGCAGATATGCAGTCAATCAAAAGCTTTGAGCTTTAAAGCTAGTAGCGGGGAGTCCAGGCCCTCTGTACATATAACACTTTTTCGTTTTTGTTAGATGTACGAGTGCGATTTAAATCTAGAGTGCAATAGAGCGTAGACACTCGGAAAAGTCGGAAAGGTTCCACTAGCATCGGCGCTGTATTTGAAACTCAGCGTTTATTACCGCTGTTGATAATTAGCCTTATTTTACTATATATTATAATTATTATAATAGGTACATTTCTCACTATTATACTGTTTCATAATTTAATGTATTATTATTTTTAATTAAGGGCTAATCTGTGGTGAACGTAAAAACCGAGTCTTATATATCTAAAACAATAAAAAGTATAAGTATACCATAATTTTTATTTGGCCCAACGCATAAGCATTGCCATCCAGCGTGGCAATGCCGCCAGCATGCTGGGTTCTCTGCCGACTGGTAGTGGGTTTGAGAATTTGGATTGTCTCTAGACTTTCATCGGTCTGGGTACAATCCTTCTTTTGTGTAGTAGGCTAAGTAGTCTTGTAGTTTGTTGTAGTTAATAAAGGATTTTAAAAATAAAATAATAAGTAGTCTAAGGACGTATATTAAAATTATGAGAAAGTCATCAAGTTTCTGTAAGATTTTTCTCTTCTTCTTAGAGACCCTAGTGTTCAATCTATCTTTACGTCTATTAAAGACAGAGTAAAACGTTTTCTACGTATACGTGCTTTCATCTTCGACCACTACATCTTTTAGCAACAGGCGAGTTGAAAATCAAACATTGACTTTATACTCGATTATATTACGCGAAAAATATACAATGGCATGGACATCTAATTTTTTTTTTTTAAATACTACCGACTTCAACGTCGAATACCTGGATGACATCTAATTATTTTCTAGTAATTTTGATTTAAAAACCAAGCTACTGAACCAATTTTGATTTTATTTATATGGGACCACCTCTGAAATATGAACTAAACAAAAATAAAAACATCAAAATCTTCATAATTGGAGGAAAAATCGCGTAAAATACATTTAAAAAAAACATGCAGACGAATTGAGAGCCTCCTTTTTTGAAGTCTGTTGAAAATCAAGACAGGGGTCAGCCAGTTTAGGTAGGTATATTACGTTATATACTAAGTACCTACGTGAATGGCGTGCACTTATACGCCTATGTAACGTAAAAATAAATTAGCGCTCCCTCCCTACGTCGTAAAATGAATCTCCAACCAGCTCGAACGTATAACAATTAACGTTAACTGTTACTGTTACAGTTACTGCTCACCGCTAATGCTGTGCGTTACCTCGTAACGACGGCTAACTCCGGCAGCACACCCTCGGCGAGATGCCTACAGATACCGAGTATCGTACTATATACCGAGGAGTGCGCCACACTTACCAAGAATACCAGTCATAGCATTAATGAAAACTTTTAAATATCGTTTTAATCTATTGTAGGAGCATTAAAAATTACTACAATTTTATTTAGAACTGAATCGAAAATAAATGGTGTATGTATTTCGCTTTGAGATAAAAGGAAATTAATAGAAAATTTCACATTAAGTAGATTTTAGATAGGCTCTGGCGCTGGCTTACCAAACTTAGTACGTTCTACACAATATTATATTTATACATACATTATTTTATGATTTTAATTTTATAAAAGCTCAGATATTGTAAAAATTTACAAACAAAATTAATTATGTACATCTAATAAAGTGTATGGGACTGGCTGGCGCTCGCACTAGTATTGAAACTGTATTACGAGCGTCAGAGCCATCCGTATTTTTTTTGGATCAAGAAATTACTTGTGTAGGTTACAAGGACAAGTTAACAAAAAAATACAATTTCAAAATTATATCTCTACAGGGATGTGCAGAAACTAAAGTACATAATTATATACTATTATTAATTTAAGTTATTAATCATGGTTCCTACTTGTATAGTGTTACAAGCAGTCAGTGCAATAAATTTAATGGTGGCGCGTGTTGTGTGTGTGGTAGTGTGTGTGAGTGTGGTTATGGTTGGGTGTGTGGGGGGGGGGTTATATAACAATATACGGGGGTTACATAAAATGAGTTTATGGAGAGTGAATCCAGCACAATGTTATGTACGTAGGTAATCATTATCATCTCTGAGGAAAAATCTGGATTCGCAGAGTTGTATTGAGTTATATATTATAATACCAGATTTTAAAATTGTGTAGTAGATAAAAACGTAGTAATAGATAAAAAACAAATACGTGAGCGTTTCGAGCGAGTATATTATATCTTCTCAGCAATGTAGTATGTAGATGACGTGGTTACGAAACGTTACTGCTAACGTAAATTCGGCTATTTTGGTTCATCAGCCGTTTAGATATTCTAAATCTTGCAATATTGTTTCTGTAACAGTTCTCATTTCGATTTAAAAGGAAGACATATATTGTGACGAACCTGGGGCCTTATTTTTCAATCGTACACAAGATTTGCGTATGCGAGCGGAGGCGACCTTCGAACGATATAATTTGGAATACGGTTCAATATCGTTTGGAAGTCAGCTTTGCTCGCATGCGCAACTTTGCGTACGATTTCAAAATAAGCCCCTGCTATTTTGGACGGCAGTGAAAGAAAAGTGATCGGCATAAAAGCGCATGGTGGACTCTCCAAGACTATTATTTTGAACTAGGCGGTCCCAGGCTATAACACCGAGAGTGTACATACAGTTCTGGATAGCGAACACTGTCGTTATTTTAGGGGGCTCATTCACGGCCGAGACGCCCAATACATTGTTATGGTTGTTAAAATTAGCTTTTATGCTCTGTTATGCGGGTTTCGGCTCTTCGAGTACGATAATGTATCAATTATTCGTATTAAAAGTATCTGAAACTTTTTTGTTACGTGTTGTATGTTTTATTAGTCTAGATATTAAGCCTGATAATTATAGGAGTGTGTACTTACTTCTTAGTTAAATCAGTGTTAAGGCCCGTTCCATTTACGAAATACCTATAATGAGCTCTGGAATTTTACACTTTACTTTGATTATGTGAGAGAGAGCTAGATCCTCCAAGACATTTTAGTACTAGAAATCTTACCAAGCGGAAATAAATATTTTCGAACGTTTAATTTGATAAAATTATTTATCCAAACACGATTTAAATTATTACACACCAGAGAGAAAAAAAACAAAGCTTTTTTTTAAATCGTTGTCTGTTTTTTTCTATTTTATTATGAAAACTGACGTGGTTTTGACACATTTTTGTTTAATTAAATCGGATACTCCGACTATAGTTTCGATCACATCCGGTGACCTTTTTCAAAGAGTGAAAACAGAGCCCGACGCGCGTGCAGCTGCGTCCTGCTAAGCACAAGTGCTAAGCAGGACGCAGCTGCACGCGCTCTGTTTTCACTCTTTGAAAAAGGTCACCGGATGTGATCGAAACTATAGTCGGAGTATCCGATTTAATTAAACGTGAGTATTCCCGTATGAATAAAACAAAAATGTTTTTTTCTACTTAGACTTACTTTTTTCATGTTTTATTTTTGATCATTTTCATGTTTTAATTTTCGTAAACTACTGCTTAGGCATCGATTTACTAAAATCATTTATAAAATTTCACACAAACATTTTTTATATATATTCATTTATTTACAAAAATGACAGCGCGCAGCGTCAGTACCACCCCTGTGCCATCCTGTATTCAAAGCGGGTGCTTCACCTCCTTACGTATTTTTTTTAGAAATTGTCGTAAGGAGGAAAACGAATAGAGCCAAATATAGGTATCATCTCTCTTCACACTCTTCACACAATCACCGAGCCATCACCGTTCCAAAATACTTGATATATTTTCTACGTACACGAGTAAACTAGCCGGCACACGGCATTCTGTATATAATGCACCCCCAGTTATCATTTAAAGCCCTGCGTGCATCCGACCCCCGAAGCCTCCACTCCAGAACCCTACTTCGTAACATTAAATACAATATCTTCAAATTGGTCTTAAGTATCCCACCCTCATTGGGTATTTTTATCATTACCATAATCTTAGCGGTGTCTCTCTCGCACCGCACTTAATGCTCCATTATGGCTAAACAGCTATCTCTGTCGCACTGGCTTAAATTATTTGGTGAATTTAAAACTCATTCTCTCATGATTTAAGCGAGTTCGGAACTCTTAGAATGCTATTAAGTCTGTTTATTGCCTACAATGAGTAGAGTGAGGTAGAGTGCTTTTTAAAATTATGTAGAAACAAGTGAATAATGATTTTGTTACAAAACCGCGCTATGGAATGTTATAATCACAAAAAGGAGAGAGAGCTAGATCTTCCGAGACAAAAAGGTAATGAAACGTATCAATAGTAGATATACAATAGACGAGCATAAAATAATCTTATAGTTTCATGTATGAATTCTTGTATTTTCGACTACAATGTAGTAGATATTTCTACTATAATAATGACATATATAAAAGCCTTTATTAACTACAACAAATAACAAAGACTACTTATACTAATATAGCATAATATTAAAAAAAGGATTGATTCCAGACCAATGAAAGTCTAGAGACAATCCAATAGCTCAAATCCACTAAGTACTTACCAGTCGGCAGCGTACACAAGACAAGATAATTATTTGTCGTAAGACTAAAACTTGCCTATATCCTGAAGCCGCCTTGTATTTTAGGAAACCAAATTTTACCTATAGACATTGTGTTTATTGAGTACTTTTATAAAATAAGACTATTTTGACTGAATCGTTTCTTGTATACAACGCAAAATAAGATTTAAAATAAAGGACCGTGAATACACTAGAAATTGGTAGGTTATCTAAATAGCTGGGTAAAATAGCCTAAAGACGAAGCCTATTTAGAAAATTGTTCATAATGACGACTACAATGCCCTACTTTAAACTAGCTTAAGCAAGTAATAGAAATAGGAATAGAAGTAGTTTTTATTACCAACCACATAGAGAAGTACATATTTGCTTAAATTAGGTACATACTTAAAACAGGTACAGTTTTTTTTAATCAAGATAATTAACGGTGAGCCCCTAACTAGGCTCGAGGCCTGTATCTTGGGGCTCAACTGCAATGTTACCATTCAGAGTTATGTTCGGTTACGTAAATAAAATGCTTAAAATATAGGAACCCCAGTGGGTAGGTATAGGTAGTAGGTACATTGAAAACAACTGAAAGCTAAAATTTCCACTTATTTACATTAGTATTAAGCCGGGTATCTTTGATTTATAAGGTTATGTATACCAATATCCAATCACATTCCTTTAAAGAGATTTATGAGCTGAGTCCCATATGAAGTGAGCACGCGGCCCAAGCGCCATCTCCACCCGTAATACCATGCAGTCGCGCGCAGACGTCACGAGCGACTCGCGACTGTGGGACGGTGGCGACTCGCGACGGTGGCACGCGCGTGCTTGTGTGCGTGCCTAAACCAGATTCCTAGTGATCTAGCTACAAGCGAGCGTCCTCGTAAAATTTCAGCCTACCCCCAAATGCTGATCCATTTAACACTAGTGAAATACAAGGTAACAAACTATCTTGGATTACAATCTATAAATCTTAGAAAACAATTCAAACAAAAAACAATTGGATTGCATACCTATATATCGACGATACAGACCTCATTCTTTATTCGTTTCTATCGATGCTATGTATAGAGAGTATATTATACGAGTGGAACTTGAGTTATTGAATATTCGCATGGTCTCGATATGTGTCAGGCACGGCCAGACGACAGGCTAATATTCCTAATAATAGCTTCATTATGAGGCTTGCGCGGTGCCAGCTTGAAGACTTGTCGAACGTTGCCCACTACGGTTGCTTCTCTCGGTTACTTTTACTGTTTCATATCGCAGTTATTTCTCGCTTGATGGCGGTCAATGCTTGCCAAGAAGAAATGGATCCATAAATATATGGTATCGATATATAAATATATTCAATACGAATACACCTGATAGGGAAACACCCACTTGACCACCACACTCCACTATTTAGAAGTCCGCACAATGCTCTTCTTTTTCGCTTAGCTTCGTTCAGTATTTTTGAACAACAGCTATGAAATGTTGTCGCTTTGTCGAGTTTCTGGTCGTACGAGCTTTTATCATTAACTGCTCGCGTCTGGACTTTTAACGCTCCGCCTTTTACCTATGCTTTCATAATAAAACAATTAACTGAGATTCATATATAAAAAAGTCATACAACCAAACATATCCTCCTTTTAGTGTAGACAGGTAGAAATAAAAATAATCATAACCATTATAGCAATAGTGTGTGAAACCGTTTGAAATAGTAACATAAACCACGAAGGATACTTCCTGCTAATCTTGTCCCCTACGTGGCCTGCGTGGCCATATACAGGCCAATTTGATCCCCGTATTAAATTGAAAGTACCGGACTTAACTTTCGGATTCCCCACCACTTCGCGCCACTCTAAATTATACCGAAACAAACGTTCCATATTAAAAGTTTCCGGCGGGGGTGCGGCGGGCTGGAAGGGGTTGCGGGGGTTCGAACCTACCCTTATTTAGTCACTCCATTTAACGGGCTCGCAAAGGGCTTCTGGTTAATTATTCAAGGGACTTGTAGCAAGGAGGATGTCACTGCGAGCTTTGTGCCTCGTTTTTCAGCGTGAATTCGTTTTGTGATCATAACTTTGGACTATAATTAAAGTAAGCCTATTTTAAGTGAAGTATCACACGCTACATTGTTTTACCCAACAAAGAGCTTTTATTAACTCAAGCAAAAGATATATGTAATACAATCTAACTAACCTTATAACTCGAACGTAGCTCAACGAGGCGTATCTAAATGAGAAAGTCAAGCAACGGACGACCCTTCTTGATTTGTAGACTAGTAAGCAGGTAGTAAGTTCGTTCAGCGAGAAAGACAGCATTGTTATCAGATTTTGCAGTGGTATAGGACTCTACTGCAGAGTCCGCCTGGGTAAGTACCATACCTTTGCCGGTTATTCAACCGCCAAGCAGTAGTGTGCAAGCATTACTGTGTTCCAGTTTGAAGGGCAAGGCACTGGTACTGTTAGTGGCAGGCGTGACGCTTACCGCCAGGCGAACGTCTTGCTCGTCTCGTCACATGATAGTATAAAAAAATGTGAAGGCCACCCGAAGTCTCTAACATGACTCTGAAATCGGTTTACGACAAAATACGTGAGCATTTAACGGGTCATGATGCGACTCATGATAGCGCGCAGTGGTAAATGCCACTCGCGATCACTCAATCTCTTTCTCTTCCATTAGACAGACGGCGCAGTGGTTTATTGTGGTCGATACGAACCAAACCCGTAGATCTCCTCACAATGTAACAAAAGCTTAGCATTGCATAATATTCACATAAACTTTACTTCTATACAGGGTTAGTTCTAAACTTTTAGCATCATTTTACGGGCATATTCTGTTCATCAAAACAAACAACTTTTACTATGGGGCCAACATCGAAATCGCAATAAAAACAGCGGTTCCATACATTTTGCCCAAGGTCGATGAAGTTTTTGTATGTAACAGCTGATATGTTTGTCGCGATTTCATTGTTGGCTCCATAGTAAAACTTGTTTGTTTTGATGTACAGAATATACCCTTAAAAGGATACTAACTGATTAGAACTAACCATGTATACGTTGTATACTAACTAAATAAAATAATCGATATACCGTATGTAACGTCTTTGGTTACCTATTAAATAACAGACCTTTGAGTCGGTTACAAATGAATTCTAGACTTTGACAAACGGTTCCTAATAATCGTTGGTCATTCAGGTTAATGGCGCTGTTTGTTCTTAAGGCGGCGATCAATTACTCCCCCCGCCATGACGGCCTGACTCGAGTCTCGAATGAACGGTCGTTATAACTCCATGAATATGGCAACAATTACAAAACAGTTACTTAAATACTGACTATTTGAGAATAGTTTCGCTAAAACGTGAGTAATCTTCGTTTGTCGTACCTGTAAAAGACTTGTGTTTTAATTACAAAAAAATATTATCACTAAATACTAGATATACTAGTAAGTAGATAAACATGAAGTCATATGTCGCGTGTGTCTATTTGTGCGCGTGTCTAGTATCAACATCGTCATCAGCCAGAAGACCACCTCGATGATGGCATCCGTCTAATAGTGAGGGGTTGCCATAATCCCCACGCTTGGCAGGCGGCTTGGGGATCGCAGGATGCTCACCACTGTTATCCAAGAGGACGCTGCTGCCCGTCCTCCGGTGGTTCTGGATGCAGTTTTAGGACATACCCAGGACAAGCAGGTCGTATCTAGTATAGTTATTTTAAACTACAAAATGAGGTTTGATACGCTTTTCACTATTTTTTAGAGAGTTTCTTTCGGAAGGTTTATACAGAGTGTAACGAGAATGCTTAGGAAAACAACTACAATGATAAAATATTATTGCTACTATTACTACTATCATAATAGCACATAAAAATAACCCTAGCTTAAAATTACCTTTTTTCTTAAACATAAAAGGTTAAGCCATTATTAATAAAACGCGTCAGAAGTGTTTTATTTAGTTTTATGTTCGTAAGTCAAGAAACGTTTACTTTCTAGAATTGTTTACTTGTTTTTAACACTTTGCTTTTAAAAATGAGCATTCCGACATCAGCATTGTAAGGAGCACCATATCTTGTACTCGAGAGTCTCCCAAGGTCCTATTTGTGCCGTCCGTTTCTGTAGAGTCATAACGTGTAGCCCTTGTAGATAAAATATATATAATACATTTATAATAAATAAATAAATATTGGTGGAAATTGCACACAGCGCCATCTAGACCCAAACTAAGCAAAATGTTATTACTAATCAGAAAACTGATATAATACCTCTTCATTTACATTTTGTAAAAATAATATTATATACCCAACCAGAGAGATAGATGCTCCAAGAAAAAAAATTTTTGTACATTTTTTTTGACACTTCCAGTTTTAAATATAGTATGTACCTAAATACAATGAATATAGTTTCGATTTAACAAACAGCTTTTTCTCTTTGCAGAGTCGGATACTAGAGGACGCATCCTTGATGTGCAACTCCTGGTCACCCAGGCACAATGTAAGTTACGACTGTCTGCCTGCAGCTTGATTACTCTAGCTGTCACTCTCTTCGCGCCTTGATTACTTTACCTGTCAGTCGTGATCGCAATGGCGCCATCGTCTTCCCATGTGCGAGAGCACGATGACACTATATATATTAAGAGTGACAGCTAACGTAATCAGTTGCCATTCTATTCACTTATTTGGATCTTATACTGTGTATGCGATTTTGTAAATACATTAATTAATTTCATAATTTCTTTTCACACTAAAATAAGCTTTTGTTATTTTTATTTCAAAGTTTCCTTGATATCTAATGAACTTAAACTTAAACTGTACGGATGAAACATTTGGTATTAGATAGCTTCAAGGTCCAGCTTCAAGATCCATCATCAGACCACCTCGATGGCATCTTAATTATAGATAGTCATCTTAATCTTCGATGAAAACTCTAAATACTCGTATAGTACATTTAAAACCTCGGTCCCAAGTGGGACCAGCGCAAAAAGTCCTAAATAATTTATTTTGAAAAGGTTTGCCGAGCAGGCAAATAATATTAGACGTGAAGTAATAAAATCTAGTAATGGTATAAACATTATGAATCATCATCATCATCAGCCCGGAGAAGTCCACTGCTGAACGAAGGCCTCCCCCTTACACCGCCACACTGTACGACAACCTGCCATTTGCATCCACCGGTTGCCCGCGACTCTTACAATGCTGTCGGTCCACCTATATATATATATATACAATGTGTAACAAAAAGGTTCAACAATACTATGTATGTACTCATCATTATGAACAACTTTTACTACAAGGCTAACAATGAAATCGCGCAAAAAAAAAACAGCTGTTCCATATAAAATGTTCCTTGACCTTGGACAAAATTTATGGAACAACTGATATTTTTTTCGCGATTTCAGGGTTGGGCCCATAGTAAAAGTTGTTCATAATGATGAGTATATACATACCCTTTTGTGTTGTTGAACCTTTTTGTTACACGTTGCATATCGTGGGAGGCCTTCCTACGCTGCGGCTTCCGATTCGCGGTCGCCACTCAAGAACCTAACAAAACATTATGAATATTTAATTCATAAATATTATCCAAATCGAATATAAACTAACCTATACTGCTAAAAACATAACACTTCCTTTTAGCTTTGCCATAGTAGGGAAATAATGTATTCTGCGTCATTAAGGTAAGTCATATGCAGCTGAAGATGGTCTATAAAGATTTTTTATTTTATTATTAAGGTTACATTTTTAACATTTTTGTTGAATAATTGGCCAATATTATACTAGTAGTTCAGTTTAAAAATCTATAACATACGTACCTACCAATAGGCTAGATGACTGGTTTTTTTTATAGTCCTATTAAAATGTAGCACATAAATATAGCTGATTAACGAAAAGAAAATGAAAATCAGATCAAAAATAAGCAAGATATAAGCATTTTAATATCATGCTAGAAAGAGAGGCGAAACAGCAAATCGTGACGTCACTTCTCTGTACGCCATATACATTATATTCTGACAAGTAAGGTGTGACGTCATTTTTTGTTTTGTGGGAAAGGGACAGAGTTGTCTCTAACAAAAACTTTAAACGCTCATATATCAGAACATTATTAACCGATTAAAATTATTTTTTCAATAAACATACTATATTTACTAAAGTTCTTCATGAAAGCTATTGGTTTCAACGATATAAACATCAGTCACCTACCCTATTGACAACCTATGAGACTATTGTATCACTATACCATCATGGTTTAAATCGAGCGAGTTTTACCCTTGAAAGTAATATCTCGTTAATGTAGTTTCTTAACACTTATTTTGGGTTATTCGCCAAGTGGACTCAAGGTGCTGGACACGCGTGTGTCCAACTGGTGAAACTCAAAATTGGTATCAGTTGTTATTTCGCCACCTGGACACGCAAAAATTTTCATGCGTTTCCAGATAGTGAATAACATGTCTGTATCGTCAACTGGTCATTATACTGCTTTTTGAAAATAAGTACAGTCAGGTTAAAAAATGCTAGAAGTTTTCGCTGGAATCTCACTAATCGCTACAATCAACCTCATGGTTTAATCACTGTCCCCCTAATTAATAAATGAGAAGTAGCCCCGGAATACATAATTCATCTTTTGTCTTTTCCCTTATTTTTCGTGGTGGATAAACAAAATAAGGACTAATTATTTAGAAACTACTCCACGTTTATTACAAGAGGGTGTGAGCTGTTTTGTAAGAACTAGTAGAGGCCACGTAGTTTCGTAGAATCTGCGTAGCTTCGTAGACCCTGTAGTTTCGTAGACGCCGTAGTTTCGTAGACGCCGTAGTTTCGTAGACGCCGTAGTTTCGTAGACCCTGTAGTTTCGTAGACGCCGTAGTTTCGTAGACCCTGTAGTTTCGTAGACGCCGTATTTTCGTAGAGTGAAACTTTTAGAGGTTGCCTAGTAACCTTATTATCACACATAGCATAATGCCACAAAACGCATAGACTCAAACAAGACTTAGGTATTCAATCTTTATTTTTCTTTTAATTCGCTTTTCTCTTGAAATGCAACTAAAATAAAATTGAAAAGGCTACATATCATACAATATCATTAAAAAAATTGAATATTGTGTGTTGTTGTGTATTTTTTTTCAAATATATGTTGTACATTTCGGTTTCCCACAACAGTTGAACGGATTTTGACGAATTTTGAATGGCTGTTAAAGGGGGTGTAACGTAGGCGGTGGGGCTCTGTCAGTAAATAATAATTGTCTGTTGTTTTGTATTGCACAAATCAATAAATATGTTAAATCAACCATCAAAATTATAAACTGAAAGCTACCTGGCTAACAGTGCCAGGTAGCTTTCAGTTTATATATAAGTAAGTATAGTTTCATAAACAGTTTGATCAAAAGCGGCTGGAAGTAATTACCTTCTAGCTGGCGTGATATGCCAGTTACCGGCCGAACAACCGCACACGTGTCCTATACTAATAGCTCAAGCGCCTACTGTTAAAAATCTTACGTAAGGTTTAGTAATTTGGCACCTCGGTATACCACCACCGAGGTGCCAAGTTACCAAACCTTACGTAAGATTTTGATTTTGAACACACATCTCACTATGTTATATACCGGAATTTTAAGACGTAAAAAATGTGCTTTTTCGATTATATCTAACCCATAAAGTATGAGCATTACGGTTTAAATATTTAATTAATTTCTTTGACTCTATGATCTAGTATCATAGCAAAACTTAATGAAATTACATTTGCTAGAATAGTTTTTAGTTTTAGTTTTCTCGCTTAGAAATAGCTGAGAAAATAATCGAGTGCTTTTAGTCTTTCGGTTAGGCAATTTTAATTTCTAGTATATTGATCAATACAGGATTGTGATTGATTTCGTGGCTTTGTTGTAGCTGTGTTTCGGTTGAAGAGCAATGTTACCAGATAAATTACTGGGCATGAAGAGATTTGACATCTCAGTGTGACGAACGCAGTGCAGTGCGGCACGGGTTTTATTTCACAAGTTCACAATTCTGGCTCTGCTACACTGTTGTAGGCGGGCGTGACACTTACCACCAGTCGAACGTCTCGCTCGACTCGTCACTCAATAAAATTAAAAACAGCACTTTTTTTGACTAGAGCGCATTTATTCCGCCTTTTTTCAACTGCATGTCTCGTGTTATTCAAATTTTTTTCGCGAACTTGCTGGATGTGACTAATTTTGTGACCATTCATAATCCACTACAGTTGCCACTTTTAATCCCGGCTGATTCCACAGTCACACAAGTTTATCTTGCAAAGAAAAATATATAAGGTACCTCTTCAGTTATACAATGAAACTAACGAAGAAAAAAATGCCATTAAATAAAAAAATACAAATAATAAAAAAAAAAAAACATTATCGGAGGACATTTCACTCCGTGCCATCAAGCCCCAAGCCAAGCAAAGTGTACTATGGACACCAGATAGCTGATAGAATACTAATATTATATTTTGGCTAATATATAAAGTTGCCATTGACGAATATTAATTATCCTAGTATAACCTACCACTGTTTGGCAAAAAAAAAACAGCCACCTTAAAGTGTACTTTTTTTAAGTATCCTAGTATAACTTACTTCTGATTGGCAAAAAAAACAGCCACCTTAAAGTGTACTTTTTTTAAGTATCCTAGTATAACTTACTTCTGATTGGCAAAAAAAAACAGCCACCTTAAAGTGTACTTTTTTTAAGTATCCTAGTATAACTTACTTCTGATTGGCAATAAAAACAGCCACCTTAAAGTGTACTTTTTTTAAGTATCCTAGTATAACTTACTTCTGATTGGCAAAAAAAACAGCCACCTTAAAGTGTACTTTTTTTAAGTATCCTAGTATAACTTACTTCTGATTGGCAATAAAAACAGCCACCTTAAAGTGTACTTTTTTTAAGTATCCTAGTATAACTTACTTCTGATTGGCAATAAAAACAGCCACCTTAAAGTGTACTTTTTTTAAGTATCCTAGTATAACTTACTTCTGATTGGCAATAAAAACAGGCACCTTAAAGTGCGCTTTACCTAATAAAAATGTTTTTATAGGGAAAAAAGAAAGAAAAACCTAGGATAAGGGCTTACCAAGTGATTGCAAATTTTTTGTTTATTTCTGTTACCTTATGAGGTAAGCTTTTTTTACAGCGGAAACCTCATCTATAGCTAAAATAAGAACGCCGACGACGACTCTAAAACATTGAATAAAGTTGATTTAAAACTTTAATATTCTGGTCGTATTTTTTCTAATTATTCAGACACGCCATCTTTCTAAATTATTTATTTGTTACTTAAAATGTATTATGCTTATGGTATTGATGGTATAAATATTACACCACACCATCGAGTAAATAATTGTAAAGAAAGGAAAATACACCACATGACGGATTAACTATTACGAATTTAATTAACGTGGAGTACTTAACACGTTTATTAATAAGGCCGTAGATGCTTTAAATAATTCCATATTGATTAAGGTATCGAGTTGAATTAACGTTTTTGTACATTACCGGATAGGTAGATACAACTCTTTATTGCGTAGATAATAAAGTGTCGATCTTATCGCTAAAACCGTAAGCACTAATTTCAACCGACTTCAAAAAAGGAGGTTCTCAATTCGACTGAATGTTTTTTTAATGTATGTTACGTGATTACTCTACCAATTATGAACTGATTTTGATGATTATTTTTTTGTTTGGTAGGTCTTCAGAGGTGGTCCCATATACATTTTATCGAAATCAGTTCAGTAGTCTGGTTTTTAAATCAAAATTACTGGAAAATATGAAGATGTCATCCAGGTATTCGAAGTTGAAGTCGGTTGTATTTGTTTTAATGTGTTATATTATATTTATAAGGGATTCATCATCATCAGCCCGGAGACGTCCTGACTGCTGAACGAAAGCCTCCTTAGACCGCCACGCTGTACTACAACCTGCCATTTGTATGAAGTGGTTGCCCGCGACTTTCAAAATGTCATTGGTCCACCTAGTGGGAGGCCTAGACTAGACCTTTGTGTCTAATGCCTATTTACGGAAATGTATAAACATATTTTTTTATATATTGTCTTGCTCGAAAACGTATAGTATTTATTGAAACGTCACCTTGATATTATTGAAAATACTTGACAATGGCAAATGCACAATGTGCGACGCTTTAATTCTCTCAGGACTCAGGACAAAAGAGAAGCGTAGGTATTCATAAAAGCTTTAATAGAGAAATGTCAAAAATTTGCGAAGTTCGTTGCTTTATGGTATTAATAATCCGAATTAAGCAGCTGTGATTACTAGATCAAAGGTAGTAGATCACAATATCTCTCCCCCCTACGCCCCTGCCTTGCGCCGCCCCTACATAACAGTAACTGCTAAGTGCGCAACGCATAATCCCAGGAAAGCTGGATACAGTACACTTGCAAACAAAAGTGGTGGATAATGACTTAGTTTAAAGATAAAGATATTTATTCTCATATAAGACATTACATCACTTCCAAATATACAAATTAATAAACATACATCGTTCTTTTTATTTGCTATAATTAATAATCTATTCTTATTTTTTTAGAATAATATTTTGTACTGTATAGCCATCACAAGACACAAAATAATGCACGGCCAAACTAACATGAAATGTTATAAACAATATAGTTTTGAAAATTTCTAGATGATATTTGTTTTTTTTTGGTAAGTGAAGAAGTTTGACATCGCTAAGAATACCTAGTCAAACAATTCCAAGTAATAATTTATTTTATACATTCTTAAAGATTTACTAAGCAGGTACTCAATAAGTAAAGTAAGTACTAAGTAATTGTAACAATAGTTAATAATTAATCAATTAATTATTTGTTTATTGAATACGGAAGCTACATACATAAAATGATATTATATTTAACATGTCCGTTGTTAAGTAACTGGATTAATCTACTGTTGTTACAGTTGTGTTCTCGCCAGTACCACGCCGACTAATCGACAGGCCCCAGCGTTCAGATCTTTGTGACATTTGATAGCAACATTAGGTGAGCGCCCGGGGATTACGGGATGTCGCCATTTAACCCTAAAATGCTGATGAGGAACTGTAGTAATGGATCAATGCAGCGAGGGTGCGTTGTAGGATCTTCACTTCACCCCGCGTGACGCGTCTGCGTTGCTCGAATGAGTGATAAGTTTTTCACTCAATCGAACTACGCATAACAGCAGCGCAAGTACCGTTCTGCATATCACTAATTTTCCGTGTCGGTATAGCTGATTTATTTGTCAAATGTGAGAAAATACTGTTTTTTATCGAATTTTACCGATTTAAATGTCAAATTCATCGATCGTTAGGAACGGTACTCGCGCTGCTTAAAACAGCGCAACTCTGGAAATGGCGGGCATAACCACGAGACGCAGTTAATTAAAAATATAAAACCTGGTCAAGTGCAAGTGTTCCAATAATGATTTTTGATTCAATTCGAAATATATAGTTGAATAATAAAAAAACTTTGACTATAATTGCGTAGGTACACCAAGTGTGACGCTTCTGTATTACATTATAATTATATAGTGTATACCATAGTAAACACATAAGATACAACCTATTTAAAAAAACAATCAACTTCAAAGCAAAATACGCAATTTCGTTTACTTACTTGAATATCATATTTTTCCAGATAACTTGATTTACAAACCAAACTGCTTAACTGATTTTGATGAAATTTATATTTTTTCTAATATTTAATTTTGGGACAGATCTGAAACTATATCCTTTAAAACCATATCGGGCTATAAATGGTGGAGTTCCGAGACAACAAACTTAAAAAATAAACCTTTTTTGATATCGGCTAAAGACTCGTTTCTTTAATCGTTCATTTGTCGGGGAATCCGCTCAAAAATATGCCATACCGCCATATCATATACCAGCTGCGCCCCCGGTTTCACCCGCGGTTCTTGTGATAAAAGTAGCCATGTTTTATTCCGAAGTATAAGCTAGAGTTAGCTATACCAAATTTCGTTACTATATATTTATTTTTTACCAAATTTTATTTAAATCCGTCAGTCGTTTCAGCGTGAAGGAGTAATAAACATACATACACGCACACTCCGACAATTAGTAGGATAAAAACTATGAGACAATTTTCAATCGGCTAACAATTGTGGTTCAAAGATATTAAAGTTAAGCTATTAAAGTTAAGACAGAGAGAAGCACACGCGAACGGAACCCTAACAAGTTAAATCGTTTGATAAACCATTCGTGCGCGGCCGAACACCCCGGGACAACAGTTCACAATTGTCATCCAATTTGTAGATGAGCATCATATAATTGCTAGGGAGTCAATGGAACTACAATTGAATCAGAAATCCTGAGGGGATGACACTTCCCCTAATAAAAAATTATAATATAAGCTTAGATGGGCTAGGTACTTTTATCGTTATGAGACAAAAAAAATGTCAATTTTAAACGTGTAGACTACAGCGTAGTGTTCTTGAAATAAAAATGCACAAGTGAGAGTCAGAGTTTGAACCATTTTTTAAGCAATTATTTTCATCGATGCACATTTATTAGTCATTAATTAGTTCCTGCGTATTTCCTAAAGCTGCATCCAGGATCACTGGAAGATGGGCAGCAGCATCCTCTCGTTAACGGTGGTGAGAATTTTGCGATCCCCAAGCCGCCTGCCAACCGTGGGGATTATGGCAACCCCTCCTATTAAAGGGGATGTCTTCGAAGTGAAAGTCTTCAAGCTGTTGGTAGATCTATCTGTGGCGTCGCAGTTCCTAAATTTTGATGGATCAATCTCAGTGAATTCAGGGGCCAGATTCACGATGAATCGAGTGAGATTTTATTTTATCCTTGCTCTGTTTACAAAGATGTGATACGAGTACCTACAGTGGTTTTTTTAAATGTTTCGTATCATCAAATCAGAAATTGATAGGTTACAGAAATATGATAGGTTTTATTCTCTCTAAATCACCCGGCAAAATTAAAAAGTTTAGTTTCCTTTGTATTGAGAGAGACAACACCAGCTTTAGCATTTGTCTGGACTCGTTTAACAATCACAATGGTCCGTGTCTCGTTACAGAGGTCGCGCCGCGTGGGGCGGAGTTTCGTTCCCACGCTCGATTTGGCTCATTTTTAGAGCCTCTCAGATTGACAGTAATTTACACTTAGCCGCTCGTGTAATTCAAACGCGTTTTTCATCTTTTACGGTGGGGAGCTACGAGAGGACGGGAGTAATTGCGGGTTAAGGGGCGCTAATACAAAATATTTTTTATCATTAAATGAGCGATAAGATACATATTCATCATCATCAACCCGGAGACGTCCACTGCTGAACGAAGGTCTCCCCCTTAGACCGCCACACTGTACGATAACCTGCCATTTGCATCCACCAGTTGCCTGCGACTTTTACAATGTCGTTGGTCCACCTAGGAGAACTTCCTACGCTGCGTCTTCCGGTTCGCGGTTACCACTCATGATCATACATAATTAAGCTCGACGTAATTAGAGTACCTACTCTACCTACAATGCAAACACAAAAATTTGATAATACATTTTTAAAGTAAGTATAAAAACCTCATTCTTCTTCTCCCTCGCCTTATCCTGTTATACGGGGTCTTTCCTTATCTTGGATCTCTAGGTGGCTTTATTTTAAGTGTTGCATCAAGTTTAGGCTTTTTGATATCCTTAGGGATTTTCGTCAACCATGAGGTTACTGGTCTTCCTCGTCCTTTTTTTTTGTGTTTATTGGCTTGCGTTTGACTTCCATCTCGTCTGATGATAAACGAAGATGCAGTCTACGATGGAGCACGCTTGCCTAGAAGAAACCGATTCACTCGCGACTTGAAGACACCCAGATTATAATTATCGGGAAACACCCACTCGGGCAGCGCATTCCACTGTTTAGCAGTTCGAATAAAAAAAGTGGAATCAAACCGTTTCGTACGAGTTTTTAGATCAACCATATAACGGTGCATTCAACATTTCAACATTCAACATTAACATCAACATTTCACAGGTCAACATGTTGCTTTCGATGGAAATGCATTTCTTGAGAATATGATCATCCGATCTTCGCATGTTCGTACCATTTCAATAGGGACTCGGACAGTGTGTCGGTTATGGGTACTACTTTATAAAGTGATGTACTCGTTACGTATTGACTCCCACTGACCACCTCAACATTCACATTTCTGCTACATGGAGTTTTTGTCCATGCCACTTTTTAATTGGTCAGGCTTCGCTACCTTACAACGCCACTGGTCTTACTGTTGATTTTTACACTTCACCCATTTTTCTTATTGATATTTTAGTATCACACAAGACTCCAGTGGAGACACTGGATTAGTGATGCAGATTTGTTCTACGACCTTCATCTTATGTCAAATTGCTTCTAAACATCGCATCGTGCAGGGTCTTCGAAGTGCTCGAAGGGCAAGGTGACACCAAAACTAGCCAAATGGACGCGGCGGATTCCCTACTTACATTCCCTATTTATTAACCGACTTCAAAAAAGGAAGAGGTTATATGTTTGACTGTATTATGTTTTTTTTATGTATGTTCACCGATTTCTCCGTCAATTGTGGACCGATTTTGAAAATACAGCATTCATCATCGTCATAATCAGCCACGGCTGGAAAAGGGCCTCTCCCAGGCACCCCACTCAGCTCGATCTTACCTTTTGAAAAGTGTGTGACTCTTTATTGATCAAAGGCTACCTTGTTGATTACTAATTTCAACGAATAATTGATCGAATTGCCAATCGATAAAACAAGAAAAGTTGAATCTTTTGTTTGCTGTCTATTACTTTTGATTGGCGTTACTATGATGCTATTACAGCTAATTATAGGATACTTAGGTATGTGAGTAAGTTACTTCTTTACTTCAGTTTTTGCCGACCTTTAATGAAAATGATAGGAAATAAGCGGTAAGCCTTTTAACCATCTGTCATTCAAACAAAATGTCTAAACTAGGACCGGAATATAATAGGGAATATGCATGTGTTTCAATTATTAAAAACAATAGGATAAATGGAGAGTTTAACTGCGGCTGGTAAAGTTCTGAAAAAGCGTTTAAAGTATTTGGGAGGGAGTAATTTGTCCCTTTCTAGCGAAACACGTCCGTGGTATAGAATTTGATTGGAATTGTGAACTTTGACGTCATAAACCTAGTATAGTTTGTCCCTGTCTAACATGAAACTAAAATGTTTATAATTTTGTTATTTGTGCACATATAAAAATTTTACTTTCGATGATTTGTTTAGCTGCCAGTCCCTTTTTTAAAAACAATAAAAAATGCAATTTCCCTATTAAGACTGTTTTATAAATTTACTATTTACCAATGTGCATTTAAAATCTAAACACAAAAAGTATTACTATGAATATTATGTCTTGTTCTTAAAGCATGCTGCTATAAAAAGTTACGTAGAACGGTATTACTAGGCCGAAAGGAAGTCGTCGTACTCATCGTTGGCAACAACTTTTCCTACGGGGCAAACCCTGAACTCGCGAAAAGAATCTCAGCCTTTCCAAACATTTTGTCGTCCCCGTCCCCGAATGGTATTTTTCTGGAACAGCTGATTTTTCGCGAAACCAGGTTTAGCCATAAGAAAAGTTGGTCACAATTCTCAAATTATGAGTACAATGACCTTTCGGTTTAGTGAACCGTTATCTTGTATAATATACTTACTCACACATATTAACAATGCATCCAAACTAAACATTTCTTCAAAATAAAATAGATGTAAAGCCTAGTTTGTGAATTCAGCTTGTACCCAGTTGCGGACCGTAAACTAAAAAGGGCTAGCCGCGGAATCGAGAGAAACTATTACTTACTTTAAAAGTGGTCTTCGGACGTAAAACGTGTTGTTTGGAAGTCACCCCGCGCTCCAAACATGTGTCGAGACTTAGAAATGACTGCCTAGGGATGGGAAAAGCCAAATACAAGACACATACCCGAATAATTGCAACTAGAGCTGTTACATGGCAAAAAAACCCAGCTAAGCAGCATATTACCAGCGTTACATCAGAGATGGCGCCACTTCCATCTCTAGTCTACCAAAACTAAACTAAGTTCGTGGTGTGATACTACATAATCAAAGAGGTATTTAAAGCACGCACCGACAGATATTTATAACTCAGGGTATAATTATGCGGGTATTTATAATTTATCGATATTCCATTATTTCACTTCATGAAATTATCGTAGTTCAATAGTTTTGTTATTAAACGGGCGCAATTAGTTATACCTATTGTAGTTACAAGTAGGTACACAATATCAATGCTAATAAGATAAAGTAATTAAATCATTATTGAATAAATATCTGTGCAGAAAACTATATTCAGCTATAGTTATGTGTAAAATATAAGTATTTAAAGATGGTAACGATTTTTTTTTTCGAGCCAATTAATTTGTATAAATATCGGAATCCGATTTCGATACCAGCGAACGTACACACACGCGTACACGTTCATTTAAAACACACAGAAAGTCCTAATCATGTGTAACTATAGTACTTATCAAAATACTAATGGATGAGATAAGACACACTCGTCAATATTTGTTTGTAACACAAACACATACTTGTACTAATACAAACACATTAGATCTAGTCTAGAATCAAAATATTAGTTCCAAAAACTAGTACCAAATAATATACTAGGTCCAGATACTGAACAGCCCTCACTAGGAAGCACGCTTTACAACTGCGGGTCCGAGTCACTCATAAATAATTTAGAGTGATCCCGGGAAAAACCTGGCGTTGGCCGCTCGGTTGAGTCGTCATGACTATTTGATGCGATACATATTGCGTCTTCCGAATTAGCGAGCCAAAATACATTAGATCTTTCACGTGTGAACTACTGTTGAGTTCTTCCCCAAAACGAATATACTCTGACGGTTTTCCGGTTATATTTTCATCAAAAACTTGTATGATAAGAGGGTTTAAGTATAAGTAGGTAGGTAAGGAAGGTAATCATCGAGGTGCTGTCCTAATGCGAGCTGTTACTCTTTGTGCGGCACTCGTATCCATACTTATCTATTATTACGGTAAAATATCGACTGCATTTGTTAAACTAGAATATATTCTTGGTTAAAGTTAAGTTAACTACTATATCTACTTACGAGTTTGTAATTAAACATGGCAGCTCTTCTTCAAAGGCAATTTTGAATAAAGCAATTGTCTTTTCTTTCAATTGATTTTAAAATAGTACGGTTCACCATAGTTTTGTAAAAGTGATGATTAAATTATTTGAGCTTATTATGTTGAGTTAATTTTTGAAATTTACGTCATTACCAAAGAAAAACCTTACTTAGCTAACACAGGATTTCTAAGCACCTGGACAAAATTGTCGAATGGAACATTCCCGAAAGAGGCAGGATGTTTTTTCTAGACAGGAATGGGATCTGGCAAATAAGTGAGGCTGCTGGAACACGCCGTTAGATTTGCCGTATTTAAAAAAAAAAAAAATTATAACGAGTAGCGTTTGATAAGCGAAGATGCTTTCTATGATGGAAAACGATTGCCTAGATGAAATCGATTCACTGATTTATATTTTTATGAATGATAATTATTGTTTTTGTCTATTAAATATATTCCTTGCTGTACCTAAGTAAGATTTTTATGTTTACTAATTTATTGTGAATTTCAATAAAGATCTTGATTTAAAATAGTGAAGATACCACAAATAATTGTTACGGACAGGCTGTTCGTTCACAGTTTCGGTACTATTAGTGATTTAATTTTTTTATTTTGATGGACTTTTTGACTTTCGGTACAGCGCCATCTAGCCCCAAACTAAACAAATGAGGCAATTAATAACTATTTAAAACTCGTAACAAATTGCTTATTTTGCATGAGATTCGAACTTACAGTCAGTGGTACCAGTTTCTTCATAATGAAAAAAATATACTAAAGATAGTTTTAACAATAGTTTAGAATTAAGTATATCCGAATGTATGTATATTGATCTGAGTAAGATTTTGTTTTTTTTTAACTTCCTTGATTTATTACCTACTACTACTAGTACTATGTTGTATAATATAAGTACAATCTGTGCTACTACTTAGCATATAAGAAACTTTCCGGAAGTACAAAGTTCGTGGATGTGGTTTTGTTTAACGCAGACTTTGAATGTATAATAGGATCGAATAAAGCTTGTGCCATGAAGCCTTGCAAAACTTGATTAGGCTGTTTTACCTTTATGTAACAAGTTTGGTACTTCTTCCTACCACGCACCAAAAAGGCCGCAAAGTGCTGTGAAAGTTGAGTACATTAACGGGGCTAGAAACATTTTTGTGTATAGTGTACTCAGTAGGTAAATTAGAATAGTTGCCGAGTTAGATTCGTTATTTTTATATTTAACTGAATGGCTGGTGTTTGATCTCTGATGGCAAGTGACGCTGTGGATGAAGATGGTAAATAAACACGCCTAGCCTGTAGAACTGGCGCTCAAGTGATTCTACCGCAGTGCGTCGTTAGGAGCTTGGCGGAGATTCTCAACTTGAAGGTAGTAGCCAGCCGGGTACCTACTAAGAAAGTATCCTACCACCATGCTATGGTTTCTTTAAGATGTTTTCCGTCACCGGCAGGTTAGGGGAATTACCACGACCTACGGAGAGCGAATCTAACGCGCTCATAACTGAACTATTATTGCCACAAAAGCTGTAATTCGAGTGGCTTGCCATAAACTTACTTCAAACTTTACTATTCAATGATGTTACTTTTAACAATCATGGAGTTACAATATAATGAATGTTCTCATTAAATGATTGCAATATTCTTCCAGAAAATAAAATCTTATACCATCGATGTCGAAGCTCAGAGTATATTGATACAAGGTTCGATAGATAGATAGATGAACTCTTAATTGCTCACACCAAAGAAACTCATACACAAAGGATTAAATAAATTAAATACTAATGCACAAATGGCAGCCTTATCGCTAAAAGCGATAACGATCTCGTCCAGGTAACTTTACGATGGAGAAAAATTATGAACGAAAAAACGTTTTTTTCTGGTTCCCTCAGGGCGACATCTTCGGCGGGTTGAACGATGGGCTGCTGAGCCGCGCGGAGGCGCTGGCCGCGGTGGACATCGGCAAGCACCAGGCGGGGCCGCAGCCCGGGCCGCCGCTGCCGCAGCTCAAGCACGACATGGTGTACCACCACGGCGTCGGCGGCCCGCCCCCACACAACGCCAGGCCGCATCAGGTACACTTGTACTTATGATGTTCCCTACTACCTAGACGGGGTTAGGTGGTACGGTGGTACTAAGCAAGATGCACGTCGTACTAATTATTTTATGTATAGGTACAACTAAAACATGGCGAAAAATAAATCAGCTATTCTATGTAGATTCTGTTGAATGCGAATGTCAGTTCAGGGAACAGCTGTTTTTTCGCGATTTCAGAGGTGTTTCTCTAATAAAATTTGTTTCGTTTCGCGTAACTTCCAGGGCTTTCCATTTGACCAAAAAACCGAAGCCTATGTTGTGATTTATTTTTTCCAGGTCTTATGCACAAAGCTTTCAATAATATGACGTTGGTTTTTAACCTAAAAACTTACCCACTCACATACATATCCAAAGCTTGACTAAGTTAAAAGCAGACGTAGAATTACTTCGTCCGAAACAGTCATGTCACGTGCTTTACTTGTTATTTGCAAAAAATTATATATTTACTTAATAAAAAATACCAAAAGGTATGTCTTAAAATGGTGCTCAAATCAGCGGAATCCGTTCATGAGTTTTGACACGGAATCCGATCCCGTAGCTGTAAAAATGCTTGCTAGGTAACAATCATAAAAAAAACGAGATGCCGGCGTGCCACGCAAGCCATGCATGAATCTATAACGCCGGCGAAGACTGCATCGAATCTCGTTCAACTCGACGTTACTAAATCCATTCTCGAAGAAAAACAGAGTTAAGACATTAAGTTACAAACGGAAATATACTAGAGAAGATGCCGCCATCGACTCCGTCATATCGGAATTACACATTAAAATTAGTAAGTTTACAGAATGACTAAAATAATTAAAACTTTAAGAGGGATTCCCGAGACCGATTCTCCATACAAACTATTCCCTTATTTACTTCCTGGATAATGCCTCTAGAGCATATTTTTTCAACCGACTTCAAAAAAGGAGGTTCTCTATTCGACTGTATGTTTTTTTGTATGTATGTTACGCGATTACTCCGCCAATTATGAACTGATTCTGATGTTTTTTTTGTTGTATGGTAAGTAATACTTCACAGGTTCTCATTTAACTTTTATCGAAATAGGTTCAGTAGTTTGGTTTTTAAATCAGAATTACTAGAAAATATGAAGATGTCATCCAGGTATTCGAAGTTGAAGTCGGTTGTATTTTTTTTAAAAAGCGTATTATTTATAAAGTCTAGGTCTACTGTATACGTGTCTCTGTCATTTCCTTGTTTTCAGCAATTAATTCGCAAAAAAAAACCCTTTAAATACCTCACAGTAATTTTTGGATATTTATGTGGAGATCAGCAGAGCCTATATCATAGGTTTTTAACCTAGCATAGGCATCTGATTGACAATTTATCCGTACCCATAATTGTTGTTTGCTGTTTTAGTTATGTGAAAATTGTATTAAGTACAGTACTCGTGTTAATAATTATATTATAGGTACTGTCAATAAACAAATTTGAAGTTGACTAAAATTCGTTGATAGAGCTTGTACCTGTTTTTTTTATTAGTTAAAAAAATTACTTCGTTCTTATAATTGTGGATCGAGATACATAATAATGAATCATCCAATGACTAAAGAAAGTTGTTATAGCGTTCGCAATCACGAATCAAAAGCTCGAGTGGCAGATATCTCGGTACCTCGCCAATAAGATTTCCATGTGCCATCTCCCATCCCTTCCGCCAATAAAAATATGCGCCGCCCTTTGCATCAAACGGAATCCATACCAATCATACCAATCGAGTTTCACATCCATAAAACTAAAGCGCACTCGTAAAGTTGTAGCCAAATTGTATCGCTCCACGCCTCCGCCGGCATAAATAATAATAGTAAATGCATTTCGCGTATGTTTGTGTACCGTATGTAGGAAATCTTTAAGACCGGAATCGCTGGAATCATAATTTTGCAGTGATCAAGCTCCAACTTTTTGAACAAATTCAAATCAGATGCATATTGTAATATGTAATGTAATAAACTATTATTATTATTATTGTCTGTAACGGCTAATTGGAAGCTGCAGACTGGGGTTGAGCTCAATCCGCGGCCAAGCAGATATTTAATTGTATAAAATAAAAAGTGGATTCTATCACAGCGCCATCAAAGCAAAGCTTGTACTGTCTGGATAGCTGATATAATATTTACAAACTTATTTATTGTAAATACATACAATACCAAGACACAGAACAAACATCTTCGTTACATAAAGTTTTGTCCTGGGTGGAAATCGAACCCACACCTTACAGCCCACAAAACAGATACAATACTAATGGCAATCTGTTTTGAGTCTAAGTGTTAGTTGTCCGTGTATTTGTTTGAGTTCCATGACATTTCTGAATCTTGACACAAGGAAGCCTAGTAAGGAAATATTAATGTGAAGCGCTACTTACGAGTAGGTATTTATTAATTACAAGACGATTTAGTTACAAGTTAACCATATCATACAACATACTAAATGATCAAAGTTGTAAAGGTGATTTCTTTAGTCACGTCGAAACATTATGTGAACAAAAGCGTTTCTTCCACGTGGTTCACTTACGTGGTTCACCTACGTGGTTCACTTACGTGGTTCACCTATGTGGTTCACCTACGTGGTTCACCTACGTGGTTCACCTACGTGGTTCACCTACGTGGTTCACCTAAGTGTGGTGCCTATCAACCGGACTTACTAGAGTATATTCCTTTGCAGAACATTCTCTGGGTCGACCGTTGTAGTTTTTTCAGAGATGCCTTCTTATACTGTTTCCATATTGAATGAGCTTGCTCACTAAAATATAAGACCAATTAAGAAATAAGTACAGCTATCATTGTTCGATATATCTCCCGGATTGCTATTTTTACATAGATGGAGAAGAGTCACTGTTTTCCAGCGTAGTCCGTGAGTATCGATAGCAGAGAGGGTCGGGCCGGCCTCCTCTGGGACCCGGGGGTTCCATATAAGATACAAGTTCTTTGTGCTATAAAAATGAGGTAATTTTATGCACTATTCGATGTAATAGCGATTGTTGGGCTCGGTATTGTTAGCTAGAGGGGTCGTTTATTGTTTTTCATAAATCGTTGACTAACTGATTCAATGAAACTACGAATGCTGTCTCATTATCGGGAACATATGTCGTCGTAATGAGAGAAGCGCAATATCATAAGTGGTTTTCTAACAACATTCTATTTTATACTGTGTTTTTAGCAAATGAGGTTCAGAAACCTCAATAGCAACTTGTTTGTTTAATGAATACAATGTTACAAGTAAAATAGAAAAATATAAATTGTAATATACAAACTTAGTAATCATAATTTGCCAAATTCAACTACAGTAAGTTACAATTATACCTTTTATAACCTATAAACCCAGGTCAAGACGGATGGCATTAGTAAGTTAAGCTTAATTTGTGAAAGACCACAGTTACTTCTCATTTGGGCCTACATCAAAACTTACCCAAGTCTGGATTTCCTGATTCAACTTATAAGATTACTTCTAGCTCTCGAACTTATAGACGACTGCAGTTTACCTTCCAACGTGTTTCCGTGACATACAACTATAAGTAATATGTCTATTACTAGAAAAATTACGTACATTAGAAAAGTTTCTAGAAACAAAGCATGGAGGTAAGCGTCGTACTCGTAGGTACTATAGAAGAAAATTCGGACTCGGCAGCCAACCTCATAAATTATTTACCGCGTCATTCTTTAGTAAAAGAAAAATAGTTTTGGGGTCTTAACGTGACAGACGGAGCCCTTAACAAGATTTCCTGAGAATTGGCCGCTGGCAGCCGTTTCTAGTGATGATTCTCGCTACATACACAACACAATGAGTTATTCCAGTTTTTGAGGTCGTGTTCAAGGTGCTGCTACGACAATCGATCGATTTTATATAGTTGGACATTAAGTGTCGGTCAAATCATGGTTTCATACCGTCATAAGATATAACTTTATTTTAAGATATAATTGTATTTTTCCTTAAAGAACAATCGGTGTAATCACACTGTATTCATTGTAAGTACGACTTTCCGTTGCATTATTATTTCAACGAATAATTAGTTTACTTGTTTTAATTAAGCTCTATTCTACTATTATTATGTTTGTGTAAACACCTTCCTTATATTTTTATCCTAAAATTTAGGATGCATACGAATATGTAGCAAATCAGGTAATAACTTTACATTCGTGAAGTTCGTATTTAAAATACACATACGAGTGTGAAAAAATATAAGAAAAAAGAACCTTTTATACTACTCCCTTTGGATGGGGCCGGAGGGTCGGCTTGGAGCCTGTAATGCGTGCTTTATGGCTCGCGGAACCCTAACGCGGCAGTTTGGGGTCCCGTACAGGTCTCTAATCTGTAAATACAGTTGTAGGGTTCTTATCAATGTTTTGAGGGACGCTTTTTTGGATATTAAAACAAGATTGGAGAGAGATTTAGTTGGGGACATTGCGTGAACATTTATGATAAGTAGGTATGATTATGATATTAGTATGATTTTTACGTAATTAAGACATGCTTATTTTACGGTTGTAAAGTTTGCAGAAATACAGATAGACTGCAATCGATATCGATCTAGTTTTAAAAGATGTAAGTCTATAACAACGTCCACTTAAAACATTTTTTTCAGAAATGGAATGAAATGTTTTATTATCTAAAATTCTCTACTATTTATTTTAAGATGGTTATACTTCCGGAATAAAAGTGTTAGTGGCATGTGAATTTACATAAGCAAGCTAAAATTTTCAATCCACATCTTTCTTGGAGAAGTTATATCTTCTATAGTGTCCACGCCTTCGATTCTATAACCAGCCTTTATAGTACAACTATCTGTCTACTGTCGCAAAACTATTTTCACCACGTCCACGTATAACAACACGGTGTAGGCACTGTGTACACTGCAGGGAGGCAGGCCGGAGTAGGTACATCGTGAGCTCGTGCCTAGTGCGCCGCGCCAGTCCCCAGTGACTCCGGCGACAATTGCCGGGCGTAGAGCCCGTTTGTCCTCAATCCCCATGTGTGGCCACGTTTTTGTTTGCCTTTTTCCCACTTTATACTTAGTTTGTTAAGCTCGCGACTTGGTTTTTGGTAAATTTGTATTTTTTATATTTCCGATTCATACAGCAACTATTTAATGTTCCATGTAATCATATTTTACACTAGCCAGTTTATTTTTTTTTCTTTTATGAATAGTCGATTTTTTTAATTTATAATGCCGGCAGCGAGGAAGGATACAAGCTACCGGTGATTATTAGCAACATCATTATTTATGGATCAAGTTTCTTTTGTGGTGTAAACTAAAATATTTTTTAGCCTTTGTGTTGACACCCGTCCACTCGTAGAATTAATCAAAAGTTCAGCACAATATTATACTTACTTACATTTTCCCGAGAATCCCATTCACACCCACTAGATAATTATATATTTGTATTAAGTAAATAACCATAAATTTATCCTTTGCCTCGGCTCAACAATGCCTCCAAATGCTCCAACTCTTTGATTAGCTAACTAGCTTGACTCATCCAAGCTCCAACTAGAGCCGACAGTCAAAAGAATATTATATTTTATACTAAAAGGGAACTTACAAGAATATGAACTATTAAAAATTTACCAAGGTCTGGAAAACTTATGGCCCAAAATGTTATTAAAAATAAGTAAATGTTGTTAATTTGGATACAGGAGGTAAGGTTAATAAGTTCCTATCCGTCACTATAAGTACCTAGGACACTTCCGATACTTAACGTTGTGTATACTACTCCGAAGTGGCAGAGGCACATTGTTACACTTATACGAATGAATCCGCACACAACAAGCAACATAACAAATAAAAAAATTACGTAAAAAAAGAAAAAGAAAATTCATAAAAAAAAACAATTAATATACCAAGTTCTTTTTTCCAAAATATTTACTTAAGAAATTAGTTATTTAGTCTAAGTTTGTATTTTAAGTAATTTTTTAGAGCGCTCGTGATCTATGTGGATAAGCGCTTAGGTAAGGAATGATGCATTAAATTAAAATTACGCGATATGCCTGTTACATTCAATTTCAATAGCATGTCCAATACGTTGATTTTCCAACATTTATCTGAATTGTCTGGTACTTTGCCGATTAATAATTCCTCTCGTCGTTCCAAAGAACAATGCCCTTGATATATTTTTCGAAACACTTAGTATGGTCACGCTGTAGTCGCATTGCGTTCAATTTTGAGTCTTTTGTTCTTCACAATACGATCGTTTTGTTGACAGTGTGTCGTGAGAGATGAAAATGCATTCGTGAATAGGTTGGAGCGACGTATGTCATTCGTGTAAAGAGGGAAGCGATGTGTGTCGGGCCACGATAACAGCGTTGATTGGAATCAGGAAATCAATGATTGGAATATAATATTTGATGTAAATCCTACGCTTACTAATTATATAAATGTCAAAGTTTGTATTTATGTTCGGATGTTTGTTTAGTCACGCAAATATACATTGTGACTCCAGCAAATAATGACTGTACCTAACCAACTCGATTATTTATGCGAATGACAGAATATTGTAGCTATACCCAGTGACGGTGATAATGGAATGGACGGGCCCAGCTCTTGCAAATCTATCAAAATTAACAAGACAACACAATCAAGCATACCTAGCTAAAAGTATGCCTAATACATTTGCCGGAATATAGATATAGCGAATCTAAATATTGCATGACAAAAAGAGAACACATGTTTATGTATTAGAAGTTTGTATTGTCGTATCGTACGGCTCCCATGTCGCAAAGGCAGAGTATGACTGACGCGAGTGGAGAGCCGGCGCTCAACATATAGTCTTCAAAATCCGTGCGCTTATTTCCCATCCATTCATCTTATCATTGTCGCTGGCTATACCATGCGTCTCGACCAACCGGAGCAGCAATAGATCGAGGCAGATGCTGTAATAGAAACATGCCAATAGGGAATTAAAAAAGACTTATCATAGAAATTCTCCCGGTTTTGTTTTGTCTTCCGCTGATTTGATGGCCATGCACCACGCATGATTTTAGCCACTTGTCTAAATCATAACGTTGTGATACAAATCACTATTAAAGAACATGTTATTTATTTAATATTCACCTGCAATACTATCAAATGAAAGAATAGAGAAGGAAAAAATATTATCGATGGTTTAATATCGATCATCGCAGCAGTGAACATTGAATCAACGAATATTTTAAAATCAGTTTGATGATACAGACAGTATAATAGACACTAAAATGTAATCAGCCTTAAAATAATTTAACAATAACACTACTGCGACACTCCCATGACGTACAAAAGACACAATCAAGATAATAATACTTTTGAAGTTATAATATATAATAGTATACCTGCCTATGCCAGCGAGAAGTAATGCCTGTTACAAGTGTACGTGTTTTTTGTACATATTAGTCTTAGCGGGTCTTTTATTACATTAGTAGAGGTTAAATAACTATTTACTTTGGTTGGTAAAAACAACTGTAAATATGCGTTTTAAAAAAAAATTATTATGTCTGAACAATACAATTCATACAAACATATGGCACAAATGTAGCTACAATGTGGTTTAGTAAAAAGCGGTTGTTTTATCAACAATGTAAGTCACTAGTGAAATTCTCGATGTCGATAAAAGAACGCATAATTTGCGTCACCTCACTATCATTTCATAATTACACAGCCCATAGTGAGTACCCCAACACAGATGCATTCGAACCCTATAGCTGGGGTGAAAACTGTTTATACAAATTGTTACTAGATACGTTAACGCAAATCGTATTTTGACTAATAGCAACCACAACTGGAGCAGGATCATAAAAAAACAAATAAAGTCACCAGGTGTTTTATAAAGCTACAAGTCTTGTACTTGTAGTGAAAAACTGGCAAACCCCAAAAAATATTGAGTACGGCGTTTTCTGAAGCTACAAGACAACCAGTGTACATTGTACAAACTACAAGTACAAGCACTTGTATATAAGTTAAAGACAAACCATCTACCTGTATCTGGTAACTTGTAGTTACTGGTACAAGAAGCTAGTACAATACAATTGTATATAAGCTTGTACTTGTAGCTTTATAAAACAGGGCCCTGGCGTCTACGCAGTAGTTTTTATTTACTTTTTAACTTTTTTTGGTGGTTTTATTATCGTCATTAAGTTCATCACAGTCATCATCATCGTCATTCCCTGAAAGAAGCGAACATACACCAAAGGGAGGATGTATACCACCTTCTGGTGGAATGCACCCGCCGCCAGCGTGAGAGACGGGCGCTTGAGGTGGCGTACCAATTGAACAGACTGGATGTTGGGAGGTTTAATGGACTGCTGTCAGAACCCGGCTCTGACGCAGCTCGTGAGCTGTTCAGTTGTGTGAGTCGCCTTAAGTGACCCGCACCGCCAATTTTTCCAGTAGATGTGTTTGTATTAGTTTTTAGCACTAGGTTAAGAAGATACGATGGGACTGAAATGTACATGTACAAAAGTCCCAAAAAAAAAGATTAAAAAAAAAAGAAAACACAGACAATAGTCCATAGTAATTAGACCTTATTCTTTTTTATCTATTTTGTCTTAGAGTATGATATAGGAGTCTTAATCGTGCCATATAATCTGTCTCAGTCATACTAATCCAGATTTGTTAGATATTTATTTTAAATTCGAGACTAAAGCCGGTTTCCGTAGTGGCAATTTATATTTTATGAATCTTCACAGCTCACCACCCCCACTAGGATTTCTTGTGTCAGAAGTCGGTACTAGGTACAATGTTGTAAATCAATTGTATGGAAAACCGCTGTCGCCAGTTTCATACAAAATTGAATAGAAACTACGACGAAAAAATTACAATTGAAGTAAAAACGCGCGATATGCCATTTGGCAACAGATTAAAGTTAATCTAATTACGATGCAATGTGGTTTTGTTTCATACGCGTCTATTTAAATTGTATTTTTTGAGTATTCTCAGTTTAAAAACATGTATATTGGAAGAATTGTCACATTTCCGTTCTATTATTCACTTCTGTCTTCAGTGCATGGCTAAGATATATAAGACGTAATCAGACGAAGACACACTACACAAACTTAAACATAAAGATACAACACACTAAATTACAAACACTACACTAGGTACAGCATAAAAGATCCATTTAAAATTTAGTCAGAGAGATATTTAAACTCAATAATTCATCATCTGCCCAGGCTACGTCAAACTTGGGACCACTAAATATTCATTTGCGCTGCCATTGAGCCCGATACACATTAACTTTCTCCTGAGACAAATATGGCTTAGCACATTGGCATTGACGAGTATTTTAAATTTGATTTTTCGTGTAAATATATTTGACATAGTAATTTAGATACAAGTCAAATTCGGGGAAGTAGGTCACAATATCATCTCAGCCACCACACAGAGACGTCCACTGCTGAACGAAGACCTCCACCTTAGACCGCCACCAGTGACGGCTTATCTGTAAGACAAACTAGGCACGTGCCTAGGGGCGCGAGGATACACAGGGGCGCGCGCGGAAAATTTTAAACGAAAATCAATCCATCTGCAAATTGCTTATGATATTACCAATAACTATCTGCAAAAATACATAAAGTCACGTTAGTCACGTTTGTTTTACTTGGAACAATTTGCAAGACAATGGTGTCTATTCTGTTGCACCGCTCACTAAACTAAACTAATCTGACAGGACTAAAATTATACGCGTCTCATTTCATTTCAATATGTTAGAAAAGGATGTCAACAGGTTTCGTCCTGTCAAATTAAATTTAGTTTAGTGAGCGGTGCAACAGAATGGACACCATTGTATGGGCACCAGATTCCAGAGGGGCACCGATTAGGGACTAGCCTAGAGCGCTGTCGACTGTCGACATTGAATCCGCCTCTGACCACCACACTGTACGACTACTTGACATTTGAATCCACCGGTTACCCGCGACTTTCAATGTCTTCGATCGGTCGTGGGAGGCCTATCTACGCTGTGTCTTGTTGACGCTGGCCGTGACTTGCCGTTACTGTGACACGGTCAAGTTTCATCACTCTGCAGCCCTAACCACCAGCAGTTTGAGCCCTGCCCCGCTGCCGGCTGCCGCCCGCTGCCGGCGGCTCTCTAGGTTTAGGTTTTATAAAATATTTATGTTTTTATAGTTATATTGTAAAAACTTAGATTTAAGAATAAAAATAAATACAGAAGAATAATAATAGCCTTTATTCAACAATCTTATAAACTTGACTATAACACTTTTGTATGACACCAAGGTCGAGATTGTCTTGCTTTCCAGCATAGGCCTCCCAGAGCTTTCCAGGCTCACTATTACGATTTATAATATTATAAATTCACACTCAGCGGTATCATTTATTAACTACCTACGAAAACGTAAATAATTGCACTGTGGGGTAGCGCTCTATCATACTATCTATGCTCTCTCTATTTTTTTTTGTCAATTTGTGCAAATATTCCTACACAAGCTTCTGTGTTTTTTAACAGTGAGACACGAAGCGACGGTCGCTTTTCTGGTGGGTATCGGTACGTGCAACACGCCACGGTTCTTGTAATTGTGAAATACAGTCCCCGTGGGACCTGCAACTACTCCGACATGTAATAACGCGGCCCTCGGACGCGGCGCGAGGCGGCGAGCCTCGGCCTCGCTCCTCTCTCCATCCTTACCAACATCCACTTACAATGCTCGCACGCAAAATACGATACAAATTGATCAAGTGTGAGCCGCACTCGCTCATCTAGGATTATTACACAGGTGAAGGTTACACCTACCACCACAATATAACCAATAATTGTTCATGAAATTTTACTATAGGGCAAAGTCTAAAGTAGAACAATAAATTTCGCCAAGTATGAGTCGGCTTCGGTCTCATATTAATTCAGAGCTTCTATAGCTAGAGGAAAACTGTATCAATTCATTTATAATATTGTAGTTATTTAATGAAAGCTTGACACGCATTTGGTCCGGTTGTATTATTTATGTTGTCGCATATGTAGAAATTATACGTAAGTAAGTACCACTTATGCGACAACATTGACTCTTGCCGTGTGTGTGCGGCGACTTGCATTTATGTACCTGGTTGTTTATTTTTATGCTAAACTCTATCGAAGCTTCTGGGATGTTTTTTAAGCTTCCACAAAACAATAAACTGATAAATTGCTAAATACTTGACGTTGGCTGGGTCATGATACTAGAGAGAAGTTCTCTCCAAAATATGACCGTTCAGCACATATGGGCGATGCGCGACGGCTCAGGCTGCGCGCTCTCACTTCAAACATTCATTTTCGCAACAAAGCCGGTCAACAAGTTAAGCATATTGGCAGAACACTCGCTACCAATCAACGTCACAACGGCGCTCACCCCTCTATAAAAAAACAAGTGTTTGCTCTCATAAAGAATGACTGCAAATCTGCACAAAGATGATTGTTTATGTTTCCATATCGTCCCCGAGCGCGGCTATTGTTGCGCCCCCATTTTGTTTGCAATAAAACGTCAGATTTAACATGAATGCACGAGTTAATTCGGCGGACGACAATAACGAGCGACTCCCCGCCAGGGCCGCCTCTCAATCGCACAGGATTTGACAGTACGATAAAAACGAATTACAAAAGGGTTTCTTCCCGCAGATGGGCCACCACGGCATGGAGGGGTTGGACATGCTGGACCCGTTGACGTCGTCCTCGATGACGACGCTGGCGCCGATGGGCGAGCCGACGGCGCCTCACCACCAGCTGCACGGGTACGGCATGAACCACGTGATGAACCACCACCACCACCACGGCGGCGCGCTGGGGCACGCGCCCCCCGCGCACCTGGCGCACCCCGCCGCCGCGCTCCACCCCGACACCGACACCGACCCGCGCGAGCTCGAGGCCTTCGCGGAGCGGTTCAAGCAGCGGCGCATTAAGCTCGGCGTCACGCAGGCCGACGTCGGCAAGGCGCTTGCCAACCTAAAGCTGCCCGGCGTTGGCGCGCTCTCGCAGAGCACCATCTGCCGGTTCGAGAGCCTCACGCTCAGCCACAACAACATGATCGCGCTCAAGCCGATCCTACAGGCGTGGCTCGAGGAGGCCGAGGCGCAGGCGAAGAACAAGCGGAGGGACCCCGACGCGCCGAGCGTGCTGCCCGCCGGCGAGAAGAAGCGCAAGCGCACGTCAATCGCGGCACCCGAGAAGAGAAGCCTCGAGGCGTATTTTGCGGTGCAGCCGCGCCCCTCCGGCGAGAAGATCACCGCCATCGCGGAGAAGCTGGACCTCAAGAAGAACGTGGTCCGCGTGTGGTTCTGCAACCAGCGGCAAAAACAGAAGCGCATGAAGTTCGCGGCGCAGCACTGACCGGCGGGCGGCGGCTCCGCCCTGCTGTACCCGGGCGCCGGGTACGGGTACTGAGCCGCCGCCGCCGCGCGCCGCCCCGCCGCCCGCGCCCCACACACACACACACGCACTGCGCCTGTTCCCTGAGCAATAATGAAAGACCTCATTTTGATCTCATTCTTAACACTACATATCGAGTCGAATCGCAATTTTAGTAGTAAATCTAGACTAGATGTATTATAGGACGAGACCAGATATGATTTTTTGATTAATTCACAAATAATAATTCACGTTGACTTCTGATATATTTTTCGAGACACAGGGTATGTAATAATGGATTATATACATATCGTAACGGTGAACAGAAGTCGCTTTGTCAGTTCGCCAACCACACATTACGAGGAACACATATTTTTTGTCACAGTGTTTTCGGTTTAAATTAAAGACCTTAAACGTAAAGTAAAATGTACATGAAAAATTGAAATTCAGGATTTTAAAGAGAATGTGCCTTGCAAAATAATCAATATTCTGTGTTTAATGTTAGTACTTGATCCCTGCGCGCCGCAGGTTTCGGCGGCACGTGACGCTGCGCGCCGCACCGCACCGCACCGCACCGCACCGCGCGTGTCGCAGAGCGCTGCGTCGCGTCGCGTCGCCTATTAGCTCTTATCACATCGTCAATTACACTTGCTAGGATGTGATGCATGTGGAACAGATTAGGCTTGTGACCTGTGTACGTGTGACGTTATTTTATAACATTTTTGTTAATTTTGTATTACTGTAAAATAATTAGAATACCTAGTTTTTATTGTTACGGGCACGTCACAAGTTCCTAATCTGCACACAGCCTAACCTAATGTATTAAATTTGACATTCATTAATAAAATTGTTTATGTTTTGTTTGATATTTTCTAAAATTGTACAAAATAATTATAAGATTCCAGTTATTTTCGATAAGTTGTAGATAGTATTTATTGAGTTTGTGAATAAATTTTAATTTTGTGTAATTAATTTGTAAGTAATTTAATTTTTTATAATTATCATGAAATGGCACAATTTTAAGATAAGAGTTTATAGTGACTTTAGCCAAAATAGTCTTAAAATGCATTTGTAAATAAATCACACTCTAGAAACTAAGCATTAGTCTACATACTTACGAGTAGTAGGTAATTTACAACAATTGAACTAGTACAAGCGAGGTGATCGGATTCATGCAACCATATTTACTTAAATATAAATATTCCTTAATGTCTCGGTTCAGCCTACTAACTAACTAACTAACTAACTAACTAACTAACTAACCTACTTTTTTGGTTAATATGAACATGAATGTAAATCACTGCTTATACAATTACAACATTAATGTATTATTGTTTTTTTTAAACAAGGTTTTATAATATTACAAAAGAAGTTAAAAGTACCCGGGGTGTTCTAGCTTATAATGATGGATTTTATTGTGATAGCTAACACAATTAATTGTGATTACCCGTTTTTGTGTATTTATTCGTGAAATTTTGGTATGTACTTAAATGCATATACAAAATTTCGTGTCGTCTGTGCTGTTCGCGTTGAGGAGTTCCACAATCCATCTCCTGTTCCCATCATCAGATCAGCTTGGTGATACCAGATTATTGTATTGTCACCGAACATACATAATTAAAGTATGCCAAATTTCACCTCAACCGCTCGTCGGTTAATGGTCTAAAATTAATTTGCAAGATTTGATTACAGACAGACAGACACCGGGAAAGGTGAAAATACAAGTAACTTTAAAAAAAAGAAAACATCCGACTTCAAATTAGATATGGGACCACATCGAGAGTATAGCATTTCAAAAAAAATAAACGAATGTTCAAAATCGGTGCACAATTGACGGAGAAAACGGTGAACATACATAAAAATAATACATACTACAGTCGAACATAGAACCTCCTGTTTTTTGAAGTCAATTAAAAATAAAATGATTACACACATATTTTTTTAGTTTTACTGTTTTGTCATCACAAATAAAGATGTATACTAAATTGGTAAAATATCAGATTGATCAATCTGTCAACAGGCAGGGGGCACAATTTCAATTATTACATTTGACCCATAGTCATAGTATTTATTTATAATAATTAGTTACATGTCAATCTAGAATATGTATAATTATAAAAATCGCAATGTAATACAAATTACATGTAAAAAAAACTGTCAGAGCATGCACTTATTTCATAAAAATTATAATTTAAAATTACGAAATAATTTAATATTTTAATAAAAATTCGAATTGAAATACAAAGTAATAATTAAAGCAATAAAATAATAATAATAGTTAAAAATAAAAATTAAATTATGTAATTTTTATATAATTATCACAAAAACAACCAGTGGAAACACATTAATTAAGTGACTTTCAGTTTTGTCATGTCGTCAAACTTATAAAATACCTGTTCGACTAGCCAATTCTTTAATTTACGCTTAAAAGATCCTCTAGAGGGAGCGCCTCGTACCGCGGTCGGTAGCCTATATTGTAAACGACCATCGCCATCACATGTACCAATAGGCTAGATGACTGGTTTTTTTTATTGTCCTATTAAAATGTGGCCCATAAATATACCTGATTAATGATAACAAAATTAAAATGTGATTAAAAATAAGCAACTTACAAGCATTTTAATATCATGCTAAACAGAGAGGCGAAACAGCAAATTGTGACGTCACTTCTCAGTACGCCATATAAATTCTGTTCTGACAAGTAAGGCGTGACGACATTTTTTGGTTTGTGGGAAAGGGACAGAGTTGTCTCTAACAAATACTTCAAACGCTCATATATCAGAACATTATTAACCGATTTAAATTATTTTTTCACTAAAAATACTATATTTAATTAAATTCTTCTCAAAGCTATTGGTTTCAACGATATAAACATCGGTCATCTACCCTATTTGGAGGTCTTGGTGAGCCGAGCCCAAGAAGAACCAACAAACAGGGCAATCTAAATAAAACTGTTTAATAAATAAAAAAAGCTTGTACTTAATTAAACTAAAAAGGTTCTTAGATTTAAATTATTTGTTACAGCGATTATTTCTGTAGTGACAAAAAAAGAGGAACACTAAAGTGTTCCACTAAATAATGATAAATCATAATTTTTCCAAAACAGTTTTTACTTCTACATTTGCCGTTTTCTTGTAAAAATAATGACTGTTTTATTTATTTTTCATTCGTGTTCAGTAACATTTATGAACTTTCCAATATGTTGAATATTGCGAAAGTAATATCTTTTAATTTTTTCATAGGTTTTAACAAAGTTACATAAACTGTCACCTAAGTTGTAGGTACTGTATTTATAAGTATAAACCGTATCGCTATCTATTGTTTTCACAATATTATCGTTTTGCCTTCTTCAGTATTTATTTGTTATAAAATATATTTCATTATCTAGAAGTTAGCGAAAGAAAGTGGCCAAAATGTTGTTTTTTGAAAACTAAACAATAATTTTGAGGCCAAAAAGAGTACGCGTAAAATGAAAATACAAAGGAGGGAGTACTGGAATTATCTAAACTTGCATGGATCCAAATTGTGCTAAAAACAGTACTGCAAACGAAACTGAAATGTTATTCATATAAATATATTTTGTAAATATAGATAAACATTAGATAAGTTAAATGAAACGTGCAATCTAGACCACGATTATATAATTCACAACATTAAACGGTAAGAAATTGACCTACGACGACAATCAAAACGAAAATGCTTTCTTATATTCTAGTCACCGCTCTAGTGTTTAATTTATTCCAGGTTGCCATTAGATTTTGTAATTCCTTAATTATGTTAATTTCAAATAATTATTCGAATAAATATGATACGGAATAATTTATAAACATTAAGCGTTGTTATTTCTATAATATTTTCTGGACAATAAGGCAGGTGACTGATATTTGCATTTAATCAACTCTTATTTATAAATAGGTTTAATACAACATTCTTTAAGTATAAGAAAATGATAAAATTTGCTAATAAAGCTCTGAGATTTAAGCGCTTCAACTTTTAGTAGTGATTGAGGGAGAATGATCTGTCCTTTTCACGCAAAGCGAATGCTAAGATAGAACTAAAACTGACGTCATGTCTATCTTTACTGCGCTCTCTTTCTATAATGAAATTAAAATACAACTCGCTCGTTTAAATTAATATAGGTACCTACGTCGCTTATTTTTAAACAGATTTTAATTTTGTTATAATGGATCGACTCAGGGGACAATAAAAAAATATCAGTCATCTCGCCTTGCTATCCGTTTCTTAAAAACGTCTTATAGGTACTTAAAGACGCTACTTGAGTTAAAAAACGTCATTTACTTTGAACTTATTAATAATTATGAAGTGCGCTGTACTTACTAAATAATGTCATTTAACTAAGCGTGGTATGCCATACCATAGCAACCCAGTCGGGGGACCACTCAACTTAGAATCGTGAGGTCTTGGAACCCAAGCCTGTACCAATGAGCTATTTCGAATGTATTTACGATTTTTTATATCACTGGCTTTTCGGTGAAGGAAAAGATTTTGAGAAAACCTAAAAAAGTCCGGAGATATTCAATGGCGTAAAATAATGCTATGTACTAACTATAAGCAGCGTTATTAAGTAAGACCTATCATGTTTCACATTCGTTATCTACCTAGCTATTACACTTTCAAAACTAACTGCTTACGTCACAATTTTATTCTTATGTATGTATATTATATAACAAATGCTCACGTTTAACAATACTATTCCAATATTACCTATATTTTAAGAGCTTTCGAAAGATTTCTTCACAGTTAGAAGTAGATGTACACCGAGTCAAATTAGTTGCTTCTAAACTTTGTGTGAATATAGATTACTTACCGTTTTCATAATTGTTTTCTTCCAAGTTTGTTTTTTAAAAGTTTAAATTAAATAATATGATGAGGTGTTACGTTCCTAGCAAATGTGATGTAAGCTGTTTTATAAATATCGTTTTGTACCAACTGGTGTTTATTTTTGACATAATACTGTTACATTTCATATTAAATAATAAACCGAATCTGTAATAACAATTAATTGATATTAGTTCTCACAAATAAGTCAGTAATAAGTTAAAGTAGGTATTAGAGAAGTTTCTCGAGCAATTTTTGATTCTTAACTATGATATAAGGAAAAAGGAGACAAACTTATTTGGAAAACCAATAAACAATAAATTGAAAATAGAAATATTAGTAACATTGTGTTGTTTCATTGCAATTTCCCCTGCACGCGTGAAAATCTTAACATGTCCAGATGACGAAATAAAAATGTATATCTATTTCGAGTATCACGAACTGGACACACGCGTGTCCAGCCTCTCGTGGCGAGTAAGTGAATAACCCGTAGCACATATGCTCATACTATGAAAAGCAGCTGAATTTATTTTGGGCGTTGTTGTCTGAATGAAACCAGCGTAGCAAGCGCTACGATAGGCACTGTTAAGTAATCTGTGACAATGCCGCGGCGTTTCACTCCGTCCGTAAATTTTGCCTGGCATTTTTATATTATACTATGTAAGTATGTATAGCTGAATCCTACTAATATATTTCCCAATTTATCTGTTTTTTTTCTGGGGGGAAAAGTATTTTATGTCCGAATGCTATTTCAAAGTTTCAACAAGATCTTTTCTATTTAGCGTTACATCTACTGAAACCTCCTTGTCATATCACAATATTATATGCCCAGATCTGAGTGTTAGAGTGTTTAATTAGCAGAATAAACCTCGTTGTGAATGCAACAAATTAGTACAATGCCGTCAAATATAGTTTTTTTTTTACTTTGAGTCTTGATTCCAATTCACAGAAAATCTTTTGTCTAGTGGCGTTACTGTTAGATTTGAGAGACTTTTTCATTCATGTAAGTCTATTCGTCGTCAGCCATAAGACGTCCACTGCTGGACGAAGACCTCCCAATTGAGGGGTGTTGCCATAATCGCTGCACGCTTGGCAGGCGGCTTGGGGATCGCAGAATGCTCACCACCGTTAACCAAAAGGATGCTGCTGCCCGTCCTCCGGTGGGTCTGGTTGCAGTTTAAGGACATACCCAGGTCCAGGTAAGTCTATTGGATAATAACAATGCATTTATTTAGGTTGAAGTTTCTTTTCCTACTCTGCTTAAGTACAGGACTATTACAGTTACATGATAAGGTAACGTATTTTCATATATTCTACACTTTTCATATAATTATGATAGTGGTGGAGAGACCTATGCATAGAAGTGGTTCCGGCAGCGGCCAGCGAAGCGCTAAAAAGTATGTAACATCACTAGTTTAGGTTAGGTTGAAACTGCGACAACGACAACACAAAAATGTGAACCTTTTTTTATGTTTAAATCTATATATGTAAAAGCGAAAATCACTCACTCACTTACTCATATATTCTCATGATATCTCGAAAACTACTTGATCCCCGAAGCTGAAATTTGGCAGATAGGTAGTTTATAGGTAGAAGACGTCAGCTAAGAACGGATTTTGTGACAGGGCTGTATTAAGGGGTGAAATGGGAGATGAAACTTTTTAGTCCCTTTCTAGTCACTGGAAGTCCTTTGTTTTTGAAGTAATATTGATAAAAATTGGTATTTGGGTAGACCATTCAATATAAAATATGATGCTCTTAATATTTTTTGACAGGGATGATTTAAGGGGGAGAAACGGGGGTTGAAACGTTATATAAGGCTAAACACGAAATCTCGAAAGCTACTTAATCTCTTTAGCTGTAATTTGGCAGGTAGGTAGTTTATAGGTAGGAGACGTCAGCTTAAAACAGATTTTGCGACAGGTCTGAATTAAGGGGGGTGGAACGAGGGATGAAACTTTCTATGAAAGGTCTTTGTTTTTTAAGTTATAGTGAAAAAATTGGTATTTGAGTACAGTACATTCAAAAGAAAACATTCTGTTTTTAATATTTTTGACAGGCATGATTTAAGGGGTTAAAACGGGGGATGAAACTTTCTATGGAAAATTCTTTGTTTTTGACGTTATAGTGATGGATATTGATAGTTGGGTAGTGTATTCAAAATAAAATATGATTTTTTAAATATATTTGAACAGGGATGAATTAAACGAATTTATTATTTAATCGGGGGTTTTTATTAAAACTTTATAAAGTTCAAAACAAAACAACTCGAAATGGAGAGCTTATATCCCGGAATAACATATAGGCAATGTTTTATTATCACTTCGTCGTTTTTCATAATCACACGGGTGGAACCGCGGGGCACAGCTGATATTTCGTACATATGTGTCGGACGGGTAACCTACTTTTTTTAAGTCGGTTAAAAATGGGTATTTATCCCCGTGCGAAGCCGGGGTGGGTCAGCTAGTACTGTATAAACTACAAAATAGCAGTTTCCTATGGATGCGTACTACTTTGTATAGAACGCGTTCTCAATCTCGAATCATGAAATTGCTGAACTGCATAATTGTAATCATATAAGTAATGTACAATATATCTAAATTCTTTGACGAGTAATAACAGATCTAAGACTAAAGTAAACAATTTATGCTGCTGTGCAGACTTACTTGTCACAATGAGATGCACGACGGCACGTATTCTGTAAGTACGAGAGATAAGAACAACAAATCGTGCCGGTACATTACGTACCTATTAGCGGTGCTACCTTTTACGTTGGAGGCTTTCTTAGCTACAGGGGCCGTACCGTGAAATGCTTATAGCGGGACCGAATAGGTTCAAATGCCGACATTGCGCGACCGCGAACCTTATTGCGAGGCGATAAAATTCACAGTCGCGCAGCGTCGGCAGCTGAGCGTATTCGGTCCCGCTATAAGCAGTTCACGGTACGGCCCCAGGTCGCTAATTCGCGTAGCGTCGTAAAGACAGGGTTTAATGGCCCCAGCATTAGCCGAACGATCGCGTCACGACGCCGCTGCAGCACCTGGGTTGGTTCATCCACGGAACTTAGGTAGAGCAATGTAACACGGGTATTTTAGTCTTAAAAACAGGACGTGGGTTTTCATTTTATCTAAATAGGAATGAATATAACTAGGTTTCGATTTTATTGTGATATAGAAGCCCAATTGTAACTTGGTGGCCTAATGTTAGCCGTGGTTGCGAAACTGTTCGATTTGAAATAGTGAGGTTCGCGGGTTCAAGTCCAGGCCCGTACCAATGAGCTTTTTGGAGTTTATGTACGGATTTTCATACTATTGGCTTTTCAGTGAAGGAAAACGTCGCCGTCGTGAGAAGCTTGCATACATCCGAAAAACAAATTCAATAGCCAAACTTTTCCTACAAATTCTAATTATTGTCATATTATTTTTCTCCTGTAATTTGATTTATTCTATCGAAAATATTTTTTTTTAAAGTTTAATAATACAAATTATTAAATCATAAAATATTATAAATCTAATATTAATAAAAGACTCTGTCCTGACTGACTTATTCAATGACTGGCTGACAGATAACGCACAGCCCAAACCGCTGGTCGTACAGACTTCAAATTTGGAGAGTGTATTCGTCTCGATGCGGAAAGGTGTACTAAGAAAGGATTTTTCTAAATTCGACCCCTAAGGGTCGAAGTCGGTTCTTTGTACTTATAATCACGAAAATATGGATATGGATAGTTCATTTAAAAAAAAAATGCTATTTTCAATAATTTTTTGAATGGGACGATTAAAGGGGGCTGGAATGTTGTATGGAAAGTTCTTTGTTTTTTAAGTTATCGTGATGAAAATTGATATTTGGGTAGTTCATTCGAAGGGGGGACGTTGGGGGGGGAAGTGGGGGGAGTTGGTAGAGTCAGTAGAGTGGGGGGGGCGTAAAAAATTGCTCGGGATGATTTGAAGTGGTGAATTTTGGGAACGAAACGAACGAGCCGAATTTCTTCCGTACGCGGACGAAGTCGCGGGCGACCTCTAGTTTAATATATTTTGTTTTTAACATGTGTTATTTTTTTTGTTTGTGTTAGTTATTTTTACAAAAAAATATCAATTGCGTATGTGAATCCATGCACCAACCCCAGCATGGCGGACATGGCTCAATCGCCCTTCGACTACGACAGTAGACACAAGTCCAGCAGTGGATTATTAAAAACGCCTTTATATGCATTATGCTATAGAATTATCCAATTACAATAAATACATCATACATACATCAACAGCCGGAAAACGTGCACTGCTGGACGAAAGCCTCTCCCTTAATAGGGAGGAGTTGCCATAATCCCTACGCTTGGCAGGCGGCTGGGGATCGCAGAGTGTTACCACCGTTAACTAAGAGGACACTGCTGCCCGTCCTCCGGTGGTTCTGGATGCAGTTTTAGGACAAATACCCTACCAATTACAATATTTATGGCCAATTACAATATTCCACGAATAAAACTAATGTGTTTTCACTAAACTACTGCAGCTCAAGTTTTGATCTGTTAATAGTCAATACGTCGTAGTTGTTAGTAATCTTTATTTGAAGTCTACACATGTTATAAATGTGGTGACGACGTTTAGCTAAGCAATTATCCTGTCTCCGTCAGTGTTGAAATAACGTACATCATGATGGTTCTTTAAATAAATTATATTATTAAAGTTGACGCCAGCAATACAAAACAACTCTAACTTAGATGCACCAGCGATTGTAAGAAAAGTCACGTTCAAATGCGAGATTATTTTGTAAATAAAAGTTAAATATATTTTCCACAAGCAAAAACAACTACGCAGAAAAAAAGGTCAGAATTCTCAAATGTTAAAATCTCTCGCTTGCCACCAGCTTGCGGCTTGTATCAGCTAGAATAGAATAGAATAGAATAAAATTTTATTGTTCATAACTGTGCTTACAAGGTCTTAAAGTTAATTTGGGTATCAACAGTTATTATCCTTACAGACGTACAATAATTAAAAGCTAATTTGCGCATTACATAAACAAGTGATTAAACGGACTTGTACAGTCAAAATATTCATTTAGATCGTAAAATACCTTATTTATGAGCCATTTTTTTAAACAATGCTTAAATTTATTGCCATGTAAACATTTAATATCTATTGGAACATTATTATAGATTTTTATTGCAGTTATGTATGCACTTTTATGGAACATTGCGTTTTTAACTTGAGGCATACATATCTTTAACTGATGCTTCGGACGTAATGTTTCAAAACGTGTAGATTTTTTCTCAAAAAAATAATTGTAATTTTTTTTAACAAACAAACAGATCTCTAGAATATATATGCCGGTTAATGTTAACATAAAATTTTCTTTGAAGATATTTCTAACAGTTTCTTTGCTTTGTAGTTTGTAGATGGCTCTAATACATCTTTTTTGCATTAAGAATGTAGATTGCACGTCTACTGAATTTCCCCAGAAAATAATACCGTACGTTAAATGAGGGTAAACGTAGGCGTAGTATGCACTTTTTGCAGTGTCTTTATTTGCAATACTACTTAACATAGATAGAGCGTAACTGTATTTTGAGATCTTTGCATTTACTTGGGATATGTGTCTTTTCCAGTTTAAGTGAGTGTCTAGTGTAACGCCTAGAAATCTTGTCTCAGTTATTTCATTTATTTTGACATCTCTATTTACAATGTTTAATTGGACAGGGGAAGCTTTGTAGTTACGAAATTGCATAAGTGTTGTTTTTTGAGAATTGATTTTTAAATTTATAGATTCGAGCCAGTTTGTTATTTTGTTAAGTGTATTATTCACTTCAGCTTCTAATTCTGATTTATTTCGTTTTTTTTGTTCTATGTAAATTGTTGCGTCATCTGCGAACATGACACATAGATGTTTGGTTATCAATGGTAATTCATTTATGTATATTAGAAAAAGTAAAGGGCCAAGAATACTTCCCTGAGGTACTCCCATTAACACTTTTTCTGAATCCGATAGAATTTGTTCGACTGTTTTGGTAGACTTGTTGTAGTAATCTATAGCAGTTGTTTGACTTCTGTTTGTTAAATAACACTTAATAAGGGACAGTGCTGTTCCCCTTATTCCTATAGCTTCTAGTTTACTTATAAGAATTTCATGGTTAACGCAATCAAACGCTTTTGATAGGTCTAAGAATACTGCTATACCTTTCTTTTTATCGTTAATATCTTCCCAGACTTGCTTCAGAAATTTAAAAATTGCTAATGAGGTACTTTTACCTTTCTGGAATCCAAATTGATTACTATTTAGGATTTTGTTTGATTCTAAAAAGGACGTTATTCTATTGAAAATTACTTTTTCGAAGACTTTGGAGAAATTTGGCAGAATAGCTATCGGTCTGTAGTTTGTCATGTCATTTTTAGGTCCTTTTTTATGTAGTGGCTTTACTATAGCTTTTTTCAAGTCGTTTGGGAAATGACCTGTTTCAATAGATAAATTAATAAGGTATGCCAGTGGTGTTGCGATGATATTTATGGTATTTTTAATTAATTCCATAGGTATTCTATCATGCCCTATACTTTTTTTATTTTTTAGTTGAGCAACGATATTTTTTACTTCTTGGGGACTAACAGGATCAATAAAAATGCTGTTACAGTTTGTAAAGATCGGGGATGTATTATGAGGTTTTGGTTGCGTATTATTGTCTTTATTTAAATTCACAAAATGATTATTAAAAGCGCTGGTTATCGAAAAAGGGTCTTTTATATCTTTATTGTTAATTTTCAGGTTTTTTACTGTAGATGGAACGTTGTTCGTTTGGGAAGTGTTTTGTTTAATCACGTTCCAAGTAGCCTTACTTTTATTTGTACTCTGATTTATATGCCTAATGTTCGATATTTTCTGAGACGTGTGAATTGTTTTCTTTAGTATTTTGCAGTATTTTTTATAGTAGTCTAGATGTTCCTTATTATTGTCAAACTTTGTTTTCATAAATAACTGCCTCTTATTTTTGCTGGCAGTTTTAATTCCTTTTGTCTTCCAGTTTAATTTTCGTTTATAAGTAATCTTTATTCGTTCTATAGGAATACATAGATCAAATACCAATTTATAAAGATCTATAAATTCTTTGTACGCACTGTCTACATTGTCGTGGCTAAATACTTTGCAAAAGTTAATTTGTTGAAGATATCTTTGAAAAATTACGATGTTATTTAACACATTACGTTTCTCGACGTACCAAAACTTTTCCTTGAAACTTTGGCTGGTTGGTAGCTGAATAATTTGAGCAGCGTGATCTGATAAACCCAAATCTACAACTGTTGATTTGTACTTTTTTATATTGGTTAATATGTTGTCGATGCAAGTATGTGATTTTTTTGTTATTCTTGTTGGGTCTTTAATTACTGTATTTAAGTTGAACGATCGTAGTGTATTAATAAACAGATTCGTTCTTTTATCATTTTGGAGAATATTGATGTTGAAGTCTCCCATTATGATTACCTTATTGTTGCAGCTTCTTCTTCTAAGTTTGTACAAGAGAGTTTCTAGATTTGCTAAAAATATGTCAAAGTTACTGTTTGGTGTTCTATACAGACCTATTATAGTATAGTTCAACTCGTTGATATTTATACCACAGCATTCAAAGTGTCGTTCTATGCCCATTTCAGCTATCCAATCCAATTTATTAAAATTGATAGAGTTTTTAACATAAATGCATACACCCCCGTGGGATCTTTTGGTTCTAGAATAATGAGCTGCTTTTTTGTATCCGTCGATTTGTAACACCTCAGCTTGATTTCCTTTTAGAAAAGTTTCTGTTAAGCAACAAACATCTATATTGTTTAATTCATTTGTGAGACAAAGTTCTAAGTCTTCTACTTTATTTTTGATGCTTCGGATATTTTGGTGCATTAACGTAAAGTGACTATCATTTTCTGTGCTATTAGTTACGAAAAAGCTGGGGTGTACTAGTTACTATTTTACTTGGAATATTTTTGGATGGTGTTTGCGTATTTTCGATCATGGCAAAGTAAAATGGAATGGTACCTGGTTTTGGTGCATTTTTCAGAGATACGTTCATCTGAGTGATTTCATTTTGTTCATAGTTTGAGGATGCGGGAGTCTTACTAAAATAGTATGGAATAGTACCTCGTATAGGAACGGTGTTTTTTTGAGTAGATTGGGGGCTTGCTTTAATTTTAGTATTCCTGAACATACGCGTTAGGTTTTTACCTAAAAAACAGTTTTTGTAGTCGCAAGAATTTATCAAATAGTTAATATTTTGACACGATTCATAGTTTTGTTTGGATGTCTTAGTGGACTTTTTTTGCAGGTAATGACAGTTTTGGAAAGTGTTGATAATCGTTTTAAGACTACGGTTCAGTTTGCCCTCATTTAAATAACGGTTTTGTTCTATCCCTAGTACAATTATTTGAGGCTTTTTTTGGTTCTTTAATAAGGCAGACATTTCGACAAGAAACGTTGTAGGATTTCTGTCATTTGCCCCCACAGTCAGTATTATCCAGTCATCTTCTGTTAGTTCTTCATCTTTGATTTTGGAGGTAGTTATAATATAACTAGTAGGTGCATCAGGGTATGTGTAGCAAGAGATTAAGTATTCCTTGGAATTCCTGGTTTTAGCCCTAAGTTTCATTAGTATGGATGCATAGTCTCTAGAGCTTTGGTCACCAATAATAATAATCTTGTGATGTTTTGAGATAGCACCATTATTTTCTGCTTTTTGCATTAAATCCGTTTGTTTATTTCTTTCTTTAACTCTTGAATCGTCTTCATGTTGGTATTGTTCCGTTTTTATATAGTTTTTTTGCCGGTTATATTCAGTCTCTTTGATTTTCTGACTTTTTTGTTGATGAAGTAGTATGTCACTAACGCCGCTTACGTTACAATCTTCTAGAGTTCCCATGTTCTTACTTCTGTTTTTTTTGTATTGTTTGCTTTCGCAAATACTCTCTTTATTTTGTTTTTCCAACGCAGAAATCTTCTCTTTCATCTTATTATTTGTTAAAAGAAGCTCATTTATCTCTTCTCTTGCTTTAATCAGCTGTGCCATTAGTTCTTCATTTTCAAGTTTTAATTGCTTACTATCTTTGTGTTCTTTTGCAGATAATTCTTGTAGGCTGTTTGAGCTGCTGCACAAAGTTGCATATTCTGAGTTATCGTCTGAGTCACTGGGTAAAACGTCCATTGAAATCTTTGGCAAAGCTTTGTTGTGTTTTCTTAATGTAACATTTTCATAGTCATGTTTTCGTATTATGGCTTTTTTGGCATTTGGTGTATTTTTTAACGGATTCCCTCTTAAAGCCAGCGATTTTTTTTCAAGGCAGGGTACACATTTCCATGCACTCTTGTGGTCAATAGTCATGCGTAACCATCTGACAATAGAAACATTCCCACAAGTCAAATCATATGTACGATTACATTGATTGCAAATTAAAAAATCTCTATTTGGAATTTTGTGGTTGCATTTGTCGCATTTACGCGATGAGCGCTCCGTTGCAGGTATCATTGCAATATTTCGAGCTCGCAAGTTCACATACATTTAGCACTAAGATAGCAGTCAATTTTATAACTATTGCAGTTTTGTAAGATACACTTCCCTTTGTTCACTGAGTTTAGATTGTAGTTTTATTTAGTTGGATAGCTCTGGGCTTAGGGTAATATTGAATTTAGCGCCATCTATGATGAAATGAAAGAACCACTTTGTCACTTGACTTAGGTTAGAGTTTAGAGTTCAAAGGTCAATAAAAGATTATGTTTCGTGCTTATGTCCCCAGATGGCGTTTTGGACAGTCTTCGTTACAGAGCGCGAAAAAATAAAAAGTTCAGTTTCACAAAAAAGAACATTGAACACGTTATAGCACAGTTTATAAGCTTATAACCAACTATTCAGCATTTATTTTTAATACTTGTTTCACTTTAATTGACAAGATGGTACAAATAGTTTGTACCGGTCACTTTGGTAAATAATATTTAAAATTTACAGCTTGTTTGTCCGAGATTTTAACAGAGCATATTATTTACAATCTGAACACTCCGGTTATAGTTCGATTACTTTGTTAATACACTCGTGTCGCTTTTATTGTCAAAATGGTAGATTTTTCACTAAGAATTCAAATAGTTTGTACCCGCCACTTTGTAAAAACTGGATTATTTCAAATTTTACAGCTTGTTTGTTCGAGATTTTAACAGTACATATTATTTACAGTTTATACACTTCAGTTATGCACAAAAATTAACAAAAACTAAACTAAAATAATCAGAAAGCAGTTTAGGGCTTTCTTACAGAAACAAGGCGTATATCAATAGAAAGCTTATAATATTCATAATCTTAAATACATATTTTGTATTTTTTTTAACACAGCCATTTAATTTATAACTTGCATTTAAATAAATGTTAATTTTAATTAATAGTGTAGCACTAAACCTTTTTTCATAGAGTAAGTAACGTAATGTCTAGCGTGTCACTATTCAGGGCATAACTAGATAGGTTGCTGTAGTATAATTTAATTCTCCTTCCGACCAACGTCCGACAATAAAACGGCGGCCCGCGCCCGAATCCAAACCATAGAACGTCATTTTGTTGCAGTTACTTATTGAAGTAGAAACGTTTCTTTGTGATATTTAGGTACATAATATTGCGTTTGTATAAATTGAGTATTTTATGAAACAAGGGTGAAAAATTGGTTTTACAGACGAATTGTCCCCAGGAAATCGACGCTCGTCGCTTTTTAGAAATTAACACTTGGCAATTTTATATCTCAGTCTCAGTTTTTTTGTAGTGATAGGACTCTATTTCAGAGTCCAGCTGGGGAAGTACTACCACCTTTGCTAGTCATACAATCACAAAGCAGTAGTGTGCAAGTATTACTGTGTTTAGGTATGAAGGGCTATGTTACCAGAGAAATTACTGGGCACGGAGAGATTTGTCATCTCAGGGTGACGAGCGCAGTGCAGTGCAGCACACGGTTTTGTTCACAAGTTCACAATTCTAGCACTGCTACTGCATAGGCAGGCGTGACGTCTTGCCAGTCCCATTTAATTAAAAAAACTACTGTAAAGTTGAAAATGTGTAAAAGAAAATGCTGTGGCACGACTATAAGATCTTTAACAGTAACATTTTGAGAGTTATGTACTGAAAAATTAATCTCTTTTAAACAGTTCGTATTAGAATATAATATACGTTACATAGTTATACAAGTTTTCCAGGCCGGTTTATTGAAACTGAACAAAGTAGGGTATAAGTGGCTAAACGTTAGTAACCGGGCTATGTACTTTACTCCAAAGAGCAACGTGTTGGTCGCGTTACGTCGTACGTCTATGTTCGGGGAGCAGCTAGCCCCAGCGCGTGACGTATGGCGCGCGGGGGCTCTAACTCACGTCCGTCCGGCGCTGCTTCCAGCCTTCTAGCTTTCAAACGTCTTAATCTCGCTTCACGTCTCGTGCTTTTAAAAGTTCTCATGTGACTATGCCTTTATAACAAATAATTAGAAAACGTTTGGCAGGCGTGTGAGAAAAAACGATGCGCTGGTAAATAAGTTTAATGGGGTGAATAATGTAAACTGACGTGGTTTAGTAAACATTTTTGGCAAGCAGGACTCGGCCGCTTTTTTGATGTCGTGTAGTTGGACCACGACCCCCTACCCGTGTCCGTCAGGTTAAAATTAACTTACGTTTATTTTACAAAATATCATCTCTGTTTTGTCTACAATTTACTCCTAAAAACCCATACTTATATGCGTTTGTGCGAAACGAATCACTGCAGTGCTGAGCATATTGTTACCTCACTTTAAGGCAACACAAAAGTAAAAGATGATCTAAATAATATAAAAAATCCTGTTTATAAAACGAAACGAATGAACCAAAGACGTATTTGAAAATATAATAATAAAAAGAAAACTGCTATATCAATGTCAGTTTGTACCTCGAAATCAAATTTTCTCAGTCAGCACAAATCAGATTATTCAAACAAATGAAATACAGTTCGATTAATGCAAACAAGTAAAGCTTTTTTAATCCAATCCCAAGTGTTTTGAGCAGGTCGAGGAGTAGCTTGCCCTTAACCGTAAACATGGTATGTTATAGTAAAAGTGCTCCGGGCGATTACTGCGCTACCACTGTTTGCACTCTCTTAATTTTCGGCGCAAACCGATCGAATGAATGTACGCAAATGTTTAAATTGCACGAATTAAATAGGGGAGAACATGCCGAGTGAATAAATTCATGTAGTTTAGGTAATGGCCAGTTTGTTTCGGATACAACATAAATGCGTTCAAAATTAATCTATGTTGGTAAGTTAAGGTATTCACTAATATTAGGTAGAGTAGGTTATATTTTTTTAGTTTTTCATTACCAGTTTAGTATTTTTGCATTTAACAGTTTCCACACCTGGATATATGATTTAGATTGTTATAAACAGTAAGACAATTTAGCGGACCGAGTTTGAATCTGCCCAATAATCCGGATAAGCATCTCTATCTAACCACTGAGCTAAAGTAGGTTTTCATTTATTTATTTATCTTTACTCACTTGTAGGTTTACACCTACAAAAAAATAACGTCTACCTAATGTTCTAATTATAAATGTTTTTACATGCCTGCGGAGTCCTGCTACGCGGAGCGAAAGGCACCACTACCATCCCGCAGCGGCACGTACAATCATATACTCACCACAGGTCTCAGATCTCATTGTATCTCCTGAGGCGAAGCCGAGGGTGACAAACATGAGATCTGAGACATTCTTTACTTTTGCTCCCTAATAGGGAGCCTAAATAGGGTAAGCCTGTTAAATGCTCTGTAAAACTGTACCCACAGACAGTGGTTTATTGAACATGTCAGCACGATAAGAATTAACTCGCGGCTTAAAAATAACCCGACTTCAAAACAAATGCGCAATTTCGTTAACTTGCATGGAAAACATATTTTTTTTAAACATGTTTTTTTAACCAACTGAATAACCAATTTTCTTGAAATTTCTAGAGAGCTAATCTGAAAGTATCGGTTTATCCTTTTTTAATAAAAAAATATTTTAAATGGCGGATCATCAGGGATAAAAAACATTTAAGCGTTTACAAAATAATGTATTCAAATTATGGCGTAAAAATTATAAATTTGCCCAGAGACGAGTCAATAATAGATAAAGGGTTAAGAAAATTACGTCATGGGTTGAGATTTCTCGGGGAGTCAACACGGAACTAACTCAGTAAAGTTTGTTATATTTTTATACCTAATGGAGGAAAGTAGTGCGTGAAAAAATTTCAATAAGTTATTAAACATAACTCTAACTATGGTTTTGGTAACTATGGTAACTAAACTAATAGTTTAACTTATGGTTTATACTTAAACTAAGACAAATAGTACGAAACACTAGCCAAGAGTGTATCCGGTAGCAGAGTAGGGTCGAACAAGCTATCGGTGAACTGTTTTTGCAAACGTTTTCCATTGTAGTAAGTAGCATAAACGACACGCACGATGGCGGTCAAAGGCAAGCCTATATGAACACGTACAAAATAGTTATTTGTTATGCAAGGCAAAGTTGTTTTTTGGCGCGAGTAGTTACTTGTATTGAAACCTAAGCGTAGCGAGGGTTTCAAAGGTACGAGACGCAGAATAACTTTGCTGCCGAGCGAAACAAAATTTAGATATTTAAATATACATTTTAGCTCTGTGGAAACAAACAACTTTTCACCTCACTACAGCGAAGAAAATGTTTTTTTTTTTCGAAGCTTTGTGCTGGCCCGTGCGACTATTCTAAAAATGATGTTGACGCACTGACATGAAATAAGTATTACATATATTTATACCTACCTATGTATTTTCAGTGGACTGGCAGTATAGAAAATTATTGATTATAAAGGTTAGAATTTTAAAAACTCTTTCTAAGTTAGCGGATACAATGCACTTTTGCACTCAGATTTCGAATGATAAATAGAATCTTTCAGAGCTTATGACGTGAAAAATGACTTTATGCGTTTACGCATGATGTAAGAACTTCTATATTTACAAATTTGAAGTGAAACAATAGGTTTATTAGAGAAATTAATCAGAACGGCAGAGTATCGGGGCTGGCCACAATGCCACTCGCTTGTTTATTCATCCGGTCGGAGCCCGCGCACCCTTATATCGAATGTATGGAGATCTGTATTGTATTACAAACAATATTTGACTAATCTAGCTGTTTGGATTGGCGTCTAATTGGAAGCCGCTGTTTGAGCTCCGCTGTTTGCCGGATTTGAGACGATTGTACGCGATTCAATGCCATGTTTGGATATTGGCTAAGTATTGACGAGCTAACGAACAATGGCGTTCGATAAGCTTTGTACTGGCTCGCTTCTAAGCCTCAGAGACGTTAGTAGGCCAAACTAACGTAGAACCAGGAAACCGCCATTTCACTAGAAACAGATAACTAGAAATACATTTCAGTAAGTATAGGTAATATAATTTATTCTGTAATGGGTGACGTAGGATAAGTAAATTTTTCTATTTCTCGAAGAATCACTTCATTTTCATTGTTCTGTATATGAGAAATTCAACTATTTTCAACCGAATTTCAAAAAGAAGTTCTTTTGTTTTGTTTTTTTTTTGTTTGGTAGATAATACTTCAGAGGTGGTCCCATATAAATTTTATCGAAATCGGTTCAACAGTTTGGTTTTTAAATTAAATCAAAGTTACTAGAAAATATGAAGTTATCATCCTGGTATTCGAAGTTGAAGTCGGTTGTTTTTATTTAAAAGCGTGTTATTGTATAATCTAAACTATCTAATTTATTTGGGTTATTCACCAAGTAGACTCGACGGGCTGGACACGCGTGTGTCCAGCTGGTGAAACTCAAAATTGGTATCAGTTGTTATTTCGCCACCTGGAAATAGAATAGCATGTTTGAATAACATGTCTGCTATCGTCAATTAACCTTAAGTGGATCAGATAGTTAGAATATATTTTGTTTTAGTTTTTTAAAGGCACCAGCTAGAAAAACAACAAAGTCCTATTATTCAGTAATTCAAAATGAGGAACGTATTGTTACAAGTAGATACGAGTATTTTTGCGAGTCCAATAAATCCATTATTGGCATCGCGGTTACATTCTGACATCTACGGTACTGGGCAACAATTTGATTGCACATGATGAAGGTTGAGAGATCATAATTACAATGAGGATCCACATAAAAATGGTTATTTTTCCAGTAGGTGGCGCAGCGTCGATGCGGCCGTAGTCAACTGTCAATCCCATACATTTGGTTGTATTTTGTTTTGTTTTTACAGATAACATTTTAAAGACTCGGATTACCAGGGAAAATCTGCATGTAATACTGGTTTGTACAGCAATCCTTTGCCTTGCTAATTAAAGCTCCATCCAACATAAAATGTAAACAACTAACTAACCTACAATCTATTTTCAAGCCGTCAACAGCTGCTTAGATTCTTAAAACAAGGCACAGTACCCAGTATTATTCCTAGGACTAAATTGTCGACAACGCCCTCGTCAAGAGATGATAGGATAAGGATATAAACAACGATTGTAACACTAGTTTTAAGTTTCTGTTTTGTGTTGTGATCATCATGACTGTTATCATTTCTTTTGGTGTGTACAATAACGAGTTAATCTATCTATCTCTATCTATCTATCGATAAACAAGAAAACTTGATTTTGCCGCGTCCGGACCGTCGCTGGCATCATTTTTTTTGCTGTGGAACCTCATTGGTCAAGTCAAGAAACTAGGCAGCGTTCCTTGCATGCTAGCAGCTCCACTCACCGCAGAACCGGTGATCAAGCGTGTTAATCAAGTAAACAACATTAATCTAGGCGCATGGGTACGGCGACCAACAACCTACCTCGCTATGAATAGTTGAGGGAATACCCGGCGGTGGATTTTGATTTACACAATGCATCCGTGTGATATAGTGAAGGCTACGGCCTCCTTGTTGGAGCCCACAGCAACGCTTGAGAGTAAGAAATGAAAGCCAGAAGCTTATATAATATACTATATGTGATATAATACCTATGGATATGTTGGGTGTGGAACTATGGACTAGGTGCCAACGACCATTAGATGGACGATACTTACGAACCGACAAAGCATAAAGCAAATAAAAATTACTACACATTCAATGACAAGCTCCCATTAATTATTTCTGATAAAGAATAATATACTCAGTTTTTGTTCTAGTATAAAATTTTGTAAAACACGTTTGTGCTTAATTGGAGTGCTCTTTCTGTATCATTTGATGGCGTCTTATAAAGAGATTTTAATGTATTGTTTCGCAAAGTGTTTGTTTTACTAGAATGAAACTTTCCATAAGATGATAATTTGTAATCAAAGTGCAAGAAACCTTTTCTTTGATTTAATCATCTGATTTACGAAATATAATGGCGCTCCTTGACCGCCTTAGACATTATATTTACCAATAACGATGATTTAATGGCACTCCGGCTAAATTTAGGGTTCCCCAGGCGTGGTGGACACCCCTCCCGAGAATTGATTTATTTATAGCACTGGCCGTCGGTTCCGTACCCACCTGGTATGCCTCTTACGACACACCGGAGTTTGGGATAATCTTTTTAAAATTATAATTTTATTGCTTAAATATTATCTACTTCTTAAACGGTGGGAAATATGAGTTTAATAAAGGTTTAATAAAAATTTAGGTTTACAGTCATTCAATCATTTGTAATTTTGGTTTGGTTTATTGGACTTTAAAATAAATAACTATCACATTCAAACTATTAAACATTTTTAGAATGTTTTAAATTATATAATGCACATATTGTTATTTTTTGCCTGCTATAAAGAATCATTTTGTGAACAATTTATTCGGGTCCCAGCTAAGATTCAAAAGACGGAGAAACAGACAGAAAGCGTTTTAAAACAACGTTGTGCAACTGCGTTGAAGTGGTATGGCTCTATGCTCTATTTAGGGCTTATAATATCGGAAGGTTATGAATTCCGATACTGAGCTACGGTATTGGGTCTCAATACCGGAATCTCGGTATTAATATCGGAATTGCACACACACCTATATATATATATATATATATGTATGTGTGTGTGTGTGTGTGTGTGTGTGTGTGTGTGTGTGTGTGCAATTCCGAATAGAAATATATTATAAAAAAGGTGGATAAAATAATGTTTTTTTAATCTCAGGTACAAGATATAGTAGCCCTGTTACCTTTATTTACTATAGCACAGATTTATTTTCATTATTACATATTTTATACTAATTAAACTAATTCAAAATTAACATTTTTAAACTTCTTATTATAATTTAAAATGCTCATGCAAAAACAAAAAAAAAAATTTATTTAAACGCAGGTTTTTCTTGATAATATGTTCTCAAAAACAATAGAGCGTCAAGCATTTTATCAGACAGAGAACTTCGTACTCTGTTACAAAAATATCCGACTGACGAAAAAATACGTTCACTTTCGACACTCGTAGGCAAAATCGATTTGAGATATGTGTATGCCTGAGATAAATAAATTCCTCTTTCACCTCTATTGTCGTAAATTGCTTTTTCTGTCATTACAAACCCCAAAAGATCAAATTCTTAGTTCGAACGCACTGGCTTCTTCTTCTCTTTGCATTTTCCCATTTCCTTTTCAAATTCTAGTTGCAAGGTTAGCTTACTTGTCGTAACCAACCTAGCTAGGGGGTTCATGATCTTCGTCGGAAGATAATGAAACAACCGTGGTAGATTCACTATATGTTTCTGTGATAGCGATACTGCTAGTTGTATTTTTTTTATATTTGAGACGTTTTGACAAGTTTACGATTACATCACATATCTCAGTATCACATCGCTTGCACAACGTAGAACGCCCTACACTCTCTACGATTCAGCCCCAGCTCTATTGCATAGTCCGCCTGGGGAAGTACCACACCTTTGTCAGTCATTCAACCGCCAAACAGTGCAAGCATTACTGTGTTTTCGTTTGAAGGGCAATATTACCAGATAAATTACTGGGCATAAAGAGATTTCACATCTAATATCTCAGGGTGACGAGCGCAGTGCAGTGCGGGGCAAGATGTTGTTCGACTATTCATAATTCTGGCACTGCTACTGTTATGGGCAGATGTGGCGCTTACCACCAGGTAAACGTCTAGGTTCTCTCGTAACCCTATTCATTAAAAAAATCGACTTTTACGTATGGATTTAAAAAAAACAATTTAAACATCGTAAAACATCTTCAATACAATAACGATGTGATGCATATTCACATGCATCCACCAACACACCGGGCTTGCGTGGCGGAATATCATCCAATAACTCTTCAATAATATAATACCCTGTCGCCTTGCCTGTATGTGATAGACCCGTGCGACCAATATTTTGTCAATGCTAAGTAAGTCTAGACTAGGCTAGATTAAAGTAGCAAAGCTCTTCTAATTCTGATTTCCTGGTGAGCCAACAGTTGAACCGCACCATTATAGTTGAGCACAAAGGAGCTAATACAGCAGTGTAAACAATCTTCCATACTATCTGAAGACAACGAGCAGAGCGCTTGAACTAAGGAACAATAGGCAGCTTGCTTCACAAGAAGTAAGGCGGTAACTGCAAAATAGCTCGTGTTTTGTAGTGTGTCTTTGAGGCTTTATTTTTACGTATAAAATTGCACAAGAAAAACTATTGCATCAGGCTTGTTACTTATATATGTCTGTTATGGCATCATAAAATAAGAACTGGTGCGTATTTATTTGTTTATATTTTTTGGATATTTTGGCTACAGCTTCCATATAGCAACATTATTATGACCCTTTGCTATCATGCAGCTTGCACTCTTTTTTTAGACAATTGGGTAAATAGAAACTCTTTAATGTGCACACCAAATAAATATAATAAAAAAATTGCAATAATATTTTATGAGCTAGTGCCACAATTGGCGGCCTTATTGTTATAAGCGATCTCTTCCAGGCAACTATATGAAGGTAGGATATTCACATTAATAAAGACAGGAGATGCTACAAACACTTTTAAATTATAAAATATATTTATAATATACTGACGCATATACATTATGACCAACTTTTACTATGGGACCAACCTTGAAACCGCGTAAAATATATCAGCTGTTCCATACAAAAAGCTCATTGGATCTTAGACAAAACATATTGAACAGCTGGTTTTGTTTTCTCTAATTCAGGATTGGCCCCATAGTAAAAGATGTTCATAATGATGAGTAGGTACATACATACCCTTCAGTATCGTTGAACCTTTTTGTTACACGTTGTGTATATTACTTAATGGGTTTTTTACCAAGTAAACGAACACTTAAGTAGGTATCGATATACCTCGAATGAGCTCATATAATTTTACTATTATGCGAGTATAAATATAGCAACAGGTAGGTACGCATGACGGACGAGTCTGCAAGCGGGATAGCAGGACCTACCTGCTATCCTTTTAAATTATTGAGCGACATTATCAATACCAACAGCTAAGTCGGCGATATCGGTGGAAACTGCTCGTATTTATGTCCACTTCACGGTAGGCTCCACTGATTTATCCAGCTTTTATGTCACAAATATTTTGCAAGAAACTTGAATGAAGTATGGGAATTAATTGTGGTGTAAGTAAATAAATAAAAAAAAACATTATTTGCTACTATTTTAGTATTAATAATTACTTAATTTAAATAGTAAAAGCAAAGTTTCAGAAACCACATCATTTAGAAATTAATGACTTAACTGGTCACTAGAATAATATCTCGGTATCTTTTAAAGTATTAAGATTTAGTAAATCCCATGCTTTACCTATAATAGCTGGGAGCTGTGAGTTTAGTTTCTTCAAGTAATATTATAATTATTTATTAATTTATCTATTTAAAACAAGTAATACCTACTATATTAATAGACTAAGATTGGAAAGTGTTTATATTTATGGAAACCCTCAACATAAATTTTAAATTATACTCACGCCACCTAATTGTTCGCAAGTATTATGTGAAATAGGTATATAAGAACCAACGACGTTATATAAATCGTCGTTGTTAAGAACCCTACATTAAATTATACAAAATCGTTCAACCGAAATCAGATTTGCGATTACGTCGTTTTTCACGGGAAGAGTATTACGAGTAAAACTTGCACGTTGCAGTCACTATTTACCTTGAAGCTCAGTTGACTTGGTAGTGATGTCTACTGTTTTATCGATATCAAAAACCAAATTATTTTTATACAACATTATTATAAGTCCCAACTCTAATACTAGTACGCCCCTGGTCTTTCCGCCAAACTGAAGAGATATTGACTAGTTTGTTAAAAGTGCACAATCTTTCAAATTAAGCTTTCATACCTAAATGATTGGATTATTTTCACAGCACTAGCAGGTACACCATTTGATAGTTTTCTTTTATATGTATAGGTAGTTTTTGAACAAAACTCCTTAAGCATGCACTCTACGCACCATCTTGCATGCTGTAAGGTAAGAGCCCCTAATTCCGACAGTGTCCCAGTACTCGACAGATTTAAAAAAATAGCCTGCTATTTATTTCTACCGCGAACTAAATAAAAACTTTTTATGCCAACACATTTTTGGTAATATGCTAGATAATTAGAATAGAAACATAAAGCCATTAAATACAATAGCGCTGAAGAAAAGATTTTTCAAAGTTAGCGATTCCGAAATTTGTGTTTTTTGTGAGGTTTAGTTACTGAATTGTAGTACTGCGCACCACAGTTGTTTCTAAGTTTCGGATGTTCAGTGGGCCGCTTTGGTAAATGTAATTATTTTGTGTAACACTTAAGTTAGTTACCTAACGATCAAAACCTATATAATTGTTTTCTGTTTATTACTAGTATCTTTTTTTGCATGTGACATCTACTGGTACATCATATCCCTAATTGACCCAATACTCGTCAATATTAAAATTAAACTTGACGGGTACTGGGACATGTTTGACTAATTGCAGGTAATGTCGACATAGAGTATGTTTTAAACCCTATTGCGTCGTGACACGGTTTACGGTTGTGACAGAGGCGGTAGCTTTCTTTCACGTGCCTAGATTTTCACGCGAATAAAAAATAATGAGGGTACCATATGTATTTTAAAGTCTGGAAGATATCAGTGGTTGGCGATAAGGACATCGATCGCTCATTGCACTAGTCGCTATATTTTTGTGTAAGATACCTACTTGTGTTTATTCATGCAATTTTTGTTTTCAATTTAATAATAGGCTAGCGTTTGACCGCCATCACACATGCAGATGTCAAGCGACGATGTTGTTTGAAAAAGAGCACGCTTGCCTAGAACTTTGCGGTTCACTGACGATTTGAAGGTTATCATCATCATCGTCAGCCCGGAGATATCCACTGCTGAACGATAGTACAGTGTGGCGGTCTAACAGGTAGATATACCGCCACACTGTACCACAACCTGCCATTTGCATCCACCGGTTGCCCGTAAATTTCACAATATCGTCGGTCCATCTAGTGGACTTCCTTAAATGCGTCTTCCGGTACGTGGTCGCTATTCAAGAAGCTTTCTTTCCCATCGGTTATTAGTTTTTCGAGCGATGTGTCCATTGCCACTTGCAAACCCTGCGAGCGATGTTGCTGACTTTGGTTCTTTGGCGAGTATCCTCGTTCCGAATTTTATTGCGCAAAGTTACTCGGAGCATAGCTCTCTTCATTGCCCGTTGTGTGACTCTGTGTTTTTCCGAAAGGCCAGCAGTTAAAGATCACGTTTCAGTTCCATATGTAATCACTGGCAACACATACACCCTTGTCTTCAGGCATAGCGGGATTTTGGACGAGAAGATATTACGCAATCTCCCGAACCCTGCCCATGCCAGTTGGATTCTTCGGGCGACCTCGGATTAAAGTTGGACCTACCTAACAACAACTTCGAGATAATTGTTCCCAACGACTAATGGTACGGGCACAACATGGACATTGGACATGACTTTTACTTATCCGTCTTAATTACACATGCACCCTTGTCTTCAGGCATAGTGGGATTTTGGACGAGAAGGTATTACACAATCTCCCGAACCCTGCCCATCCCAGTTGGATTCTTCAGGCGACCTCGGATTAAAGTTGGACCTACCTAACAACAACTTCAAGATAATTGTTCCCAACGACTAATGGTACGGGCACAACATGGACATTGGACATGACTTTTACTTATCCGTGTTAATTTTAAGACCCACCTGTTGAGAAAATTTACTGAGATAGCTGATCTTAGTATTAAGGTCTTTCAGCGACTCTGCTGTAATGACTATATCATCGGCAAAGCGAAGGTGAGTGATGTATTCGCAATTAATGTTGATGCCGAAGCCGTTCCAGTCCAAGAGCTTGAAAACGTCTTCCAATGCGTTTGTGCACAGTTTCGAAGAAATAACGTCTCCATGTCTCACGCCTTTCTGCGATTGGACTAGTTTCGTGCTCTCAATGATCTCGATTGTTGATTTGAATATACTCCAATTATATTTTTATATAGAATAAATAGTTTTCTGTCTATATCATTTATATCCTTAGCGGAGATCATGGCTGAAAAAAATGGATGAAAGAAATAGCAAAAGCTATTGAGACAGTATCAAGAGGAACTTCAGCTTCCTCAGCTGCAAAAGGATATGATGTGCCACGGCTCAATAGCCTGAACAAAGGGCTCACTCACTGTTTAGACAGAAAAAGAGGCAAACAGTGGGTTTTCTGTCATCAAAGATCAGTCACAGGACAGTGTCAGTATATTACAAAAACAAAATAGGAAAAAAAAACAAACCGACAACCCTGATTACCAATGGTTGGAAGTATTTGTTAAACGGCACGCAAAAGTTGGGCAGCGGGTTTCCCAAAACTTGTCACAGACAAGTGCCCTAGTCAGAGGATAAGATATCCGCACGTGGTTCAGAGAGATCTAGGAGTACTATACACCGCACGATCCCTCTGTAGATTCACGAATTTTTTTCAATTGTGATGAAAATGCATTTTTCTTATCTCCAACAGCAAACAGGGGTGCTAGCGTGGTTAAAAAACGTGTCATGTCTCAAATGTTGCGGAACACAAGAGTGTGTCACCGTTCTCTTAATAACATAAAAGTCATCGGCTAAGCTAGTCAGCATTTCTTGCAAGTCTTGCAGCGATTCTGCCATGACCAGGACCACGATATCATCGGCGAACCGTAGGTGAGAGAAGTGCGCGCCGTTGACAATTATGCCTTTTCCTTTCCAGTCCAGGGTATTTAACATATCTAGGGTGTTAGTGGGTCGAGACCCGAATCAAGATCTGGGCAGTATTGCAGTCCCTTCAGCGATGTCATATCGACTATAGGTATATCGAAATGTTGAAGTGTATAAAACTGCTATCATGTATAAAAAAGCTACCATGTCAATCCGATTGCAGGACAAGACCACAAAACCAATCCAATTGCAGAAAGGGGAGATATGAGGAGACGTTATTTCACCGAAACTGTTCACGAACGCGTTGTTGGACGTTTTCAAGCTGTTGGGCTGAAACGGATTCGGCACTAACATTAATAGACATCACTCACCTTCGATTTGTCGATGATAAGGGTCATCATGGCAGAGTCACTGGAGGACCTCAATACAATGCTCAGCGACCTCAGTAATGTTTCCCAATAGGAGGGTCTCAAAATGAACATGGACAAGACGAAAATCATGTCCAATGTCCACGTTGTTCCCGTGCCGATGGTTTATCTATCTATCTACCTCGGACAGATGGTTCAGTTAGGTAGGTCCAACTGCGACTAAGACGTCGCCCGAATCTAACTCGGACGGGCACAGCGTTCGGGAAATTGCGTTATATCTTCTCGTCCAAAATCCCACAGTGCCTGAAGACAAGAATCTTCAATCAGTGTATTGCCAGTCATGACTTAAGGGACTGAAAATTGGTATTTGACTGTTGGCCTTTTGCAGAAACTCAGAGTCACACAACGTGCAATGGAAAGAGAGTTACTTTGCGCAATAAAATTTGGGACGAGGGACCACACGACGAGGGTTTGGATATTCACCAAAGAACCAAAGTCACCGACATAGCTCTCAGAGTTTGCAAGTTGGAGTGGCAATGTGCAGGACAATTGCTCAAATAACTGATAGCCGATGGGGAAGAAAGCTTCTTGACTAATGACCACGAACCGGAAGACGCAGCGTAGGCAGGCCTCCCGCTAGGTGGACCGACGATATTATGAAATTCGCGGGCAACCGATGGAACCAAATGGCACGTCGTCGTATAGTGTAGCGGTCTAAGTGGGAGGCCTTCGTTTAGTAGTGGACGTCTCCGGGCTTTCTTAATACATCTCTACGCATGCAAGCAAATACACCCTTAAAATTTTAATTCTGTTTGACCAGTACCTTACGCTGTGCGTTGTCAGTCAGTCAGTAAGTAAGCCAGGACATTGATTCTGATAGTACTGGATTTTGCAATTATAGTTTTACTTTTGTCACTGACATTTAGCTTTTACTTTGGTTATTTTCGTTCTATTTATTCTCTGTATTTTCAGTTTATTGGGTCACATTGCAAAAAAACAATATGAAAATGTAATTAATGTGAACCTTAAAGCTGAAGTACTAAAGTTCAAATCGGTGTTAATAATTGTCGAGTACTGGGACAAATCTGTCGAGTACTGGTACAAATCTGTCGAGTACTGGTACAAATCGCCTCTTGTACGGTTTTTCAATTATTTTAATACTTAATTGTTTTTCTATCACTCTAAAAATAAATTAAATGAAAAGAATGATAAATCAGCAACCACGTCACGAAATTTCATTTTCCTAAGTTAACAAACAGAGGCGTAACGAAGCTGTAAAAACAGCTAGGTTCAGAAACTGTCGACTACTGGGTCTCTTACCTTACAGCCCGCCGGTGGCCGCTGTGCTGGACGTAGCATCGTGCACGTCGTGCGTGCATCCAGCTGCGGGATGCTTAGAGAGAGAAACCAACGTATGTAGATTTGTCAAGGTTACATCAAACTTTCGAGTTTTGAATGCACACACACACTTTAACATGTTTTTTTCTTAATTTATCACTTTATGGGTCGTCGTCAGCCATAAAACGTCCACTGCTGGACGAAGGCCTTCCCCTTTATAGAGGGGTTCACTTTATGGGTAATCAGTCTGAATTGTGATGTTATTGATTTGTTGTAATGCTGAAAGTGTTGTGATGGTCACCCATCCAAGTACAAACCAATCTGATAAGATAAGATAATATAACGTTTATTGCTCAAAACTGAACTTTTGTATCGTCATTGCGGGAGAAGAGAGTGATGTAGCTGCACGTACCTAGATCAAACGACTCTACGCTACTTCAGGCCTGATATCGATAGTAATTCTTCACGTTCCTACGCACGTTAAAGTTTGATGAGCGCCCCTCATTAGGTACCAGTTTTTTCGTGTGAATACTTCAGCAGGCAGTCCAGTGATTTTCTCGGAGTTTCACCCACTGTTCCCCGATACAATTTACTTTTCCCACGGTATTTCTCGGTCAGCACTTTGGAGCTTTGCACATTGAAATCTACCACAGGTTCAAACAGTTTAAACCTCAGAGAATTTCTTCGTTTTTTTGTTGCTGTTTGTATGAGCTACACCGCGAGTACCGTTCTATTGCACAAAATTTGATGTGTCGATATAATAGGTTTAAGTAAAGGTTTGGAGTATACCGATTTTTATCGAATTATACCGATTTAAATGTCAAATACACGATTACATGTCATATATGACGCTCGTCAAGAACGGTACTCGCGCTGCAGCTGTTATTTAATAAAGGTGATACTTTCTTGCTATATTAACCTTTATTAACAGAACAAAGACGAAAAGTTGAGTTAGGACGCAGCCATTCTGAATAATCATTTAAAAAATATACATATCTCCCTTGTATTTCCTGGCAACTTGAAGGAGTTAGCTCTCTTTCTCTTAATCATTGGCTGGCAAAGATAAATAGATAAGTATTTATTTTTATTTACTTATGGTTCGCTTTCTTTGGGTAGTAATTATTAAAGTTCATAAATTATATATTTAAATTATTAAAATGATAGAATGAAAAATGCAGTTAATAGATAGAAACAAACTTTACTTCAATAACAAACTCCGCAAGTGCTTTCATAAAGACATCAAGCGATAAACTCTGCTTTAGCGAGAGTATTTTTATTTCCATTTCAAAGAAAACTTGTTATAAATTTTCTCCCTTCGTAAGTTTCGTCGGGGCGTTTCGCAGTCTAATTAATTTTTTTAAGTCCAAATTAAGTCCCGCCCAAATTGTGCCCATTCGTGCGAAGATTGCTGAATTTATGTTTCGTTTTATTACCTTCACCTTTTTAATCACTTTTTTTGATTGGCCCCTTTAGTAAAGTTGTTTGAAAAAATTAAAGTGATTTTTCGACGTTGAATTTTTCGTTACATGAATATTTAAAGGGTTCAGTTGGAGCCTGGTATTTTTTGATTTCTATTAAGTACTACATTCTCTTACTTTCACTATTTGAAACATACGTATCTATTTATATATACGAGTAAGTATAACACACTTTAAGCTTCTATAAACCAAATAAACTACCTACTATTTTCATTATTGTTTAGCTGCTAAAATTAAAAGTCTGTTAAATTTTAAAAGTATACAATAGTTACAACGAAAAGCTTGTATATTTTTGGTTTGCTAATAAAATTACGAATACAATACCTAGATGAACTAAAAGGTAACATACAAGAAAAAAAAACTCACAAGTTGTTTTAATATACAAACTAGATAATTTCACAAGCAAAGTGAAAATTTAATATATGTAGCTGTGTTAGGGACTAGTGTAGTCTGTGTAGCACGCACTAGATTCGTTTTTAAAAGTGCAAAAATCCCCGCCCGTGGTGCGAGTCCGGGCATGAGGCCACCGCTGGCCCCGAGGACGAGTTCATAATCTGATTCCGGATTTCACCCAATTTCATCTCACACTTAATTCGTTCGGGGAGTTAGTTTCCTACCGTAATTAAGAAAACTTTTCGGATTAACCGCCTTGTTTTTCCACTGGTTACCACCGCCGTCAGTGGAGCTACGAGCCCTCATATGCCGCAAACGAATGAGGGCAGTTTTCACGGCTCTATGTAAAGCGGTCGGTTAGGCAACATTTTTCGCCCACTTATTTAGTTTTAGTTTAGCGCAGTATTTCGGAAACTCTGCGCCCCCGGACAGTGAGATATTTGCTAATTTCGTTGTTGTAAATTTGTTTTGTTAGCGGTTAGTTTCGTCGCTTACTGGAGCAATTTTTCCCGTGACAACAGTTTTATTACGTCGGTCCGGGAAATATATATATAGTCGAGTTAAAGCCAGCTAGGGCGCGCACTAAGTGCCGCCTGATTGACTCTGCCTCTCTACTTTTTCTAAATAAATGAGTTTATTTCAGTCACACTATTGTCATTGATAGGTACCTACTAAATACTTAACCTCCTAAAATATTAAACTACAACCACCTTAAATTTAATAATTGATATAAGAGGCTGTTTAAAGTAGGTATTTATATGTATAAGCAGCAGAGATAAAGGTAGTTCAAACGATCTCAAATTTTATCCATTTAATGTTTTGATGGACAAAAAGGTTAGTTTTATAGTAGCATAATTTTATTTTTTTCTGTATTTTTATTGATAGTGGACATCATTGCATAAGTATAGAAAGTTCAAAGTTTTTATTGAAATGTATTACCTAACTAAAGGATACATACAATATACATAAGTAAGTACTGAATAAGTACTGAACCCTCATCAAGCCATACGCGTCGCAAATCTGAAAGGTTTCCGTGGGTTTATTACGGAACCGTCACTAATTGGTTCTTCAGAATTTATCTTCGGATTTTAAAATCATACCTTTTCGTTTCGTAGCCTTTTCGTTGAAGACAAACATCATGATAAACCCTGTTTAACATCCGGAACAGAAATTTAATGGGTAAATAGGTAAAGCTGCCGTCCTAAATCGGGCCCGCATGGTGTGATATGGCTCAAAGTTCCATCTGGACACATTTTAATAAAGCAATAAAACTGCTTTATTAAACAGTTTTCAAATTTAGAGATAGATTTGAAGAGCGAGAAAGCACCTTCATATGTGATTAAGGTTGATGATACATATACATTACATACCTTAAGACATATTTAATCATCATCATCAGCCCGGAGACGTCCACTGCTGAACGAAGGCCTCCCCCTTAGACCGCCACACTGTACGACAACCTGCCACTTGCATCTACCGGTTGCCCGCGACCTTTACAATGTCGTCGGAGGCCTTCCTACGCTGCGTCTTCCGGTTCGCGGTCGCCACTCAAGAAACTTTCTTCCCCATCGGTTGTCAGTTCTTCGAGCGATGTGGCCTGCCCTGCGCCACTTCAACTTGCAAACCTTGCGAGCTATGTCGGTAACTTTGGTTCTTTGGCGAATATCCTCGTTCCGGATTCTATCGCGCAAAGTAACTCCTAGCATAGCTCTCTCCATTGCCCGTTGCGTGACTCTGAGTTTCTCCAAAAGGCCAGCAGTTAAAGACCACGTTTCAGTTCCATATGTCATCACTGGCAACACACACTGGTCGTAGACCCTTGTCTTCAGACACTGAGGGATTTTGGACGAGAAGATATTACGCAATTTCCCGAACGCTGACCATCCGAGTTGGAATCTTCGGGCAACCTCTTTGTCGAAGTTGGACCTACCTAACTGAACAATCTGTCCAAGGTTGTTGTAGTGGTCAACAACTTCGAGAGTATCGTTCCCAACGACAACCGGTGCGGGCACAACATGGACATTGGACATGATCTGTGTCTTGTCCATGTTCATTTTAAGACTCACCTGTTGGGAAACATTACTGAGGTCGCTGAGCATAGTATTGAGGTCCTTCAGCGACTCTGCCATGATGACTATATCATCGGTAAAGCGAAGGTGAGTGATGTATTCGCCATTAATGTTGATGCCGAATCCGTTCCAGTCCAAGAGCTTGAAAACGTCCTCCAATGCGTTCGTGAACAGTTTCGTAACGTAACGTAGTAAAGTCTCCCTATCTCACGCCTTTCTGTAATTGGATTGGTTTCGTGCTCTCGTCCTGCAACCGGATTGACATTGTGGCGTTTCTATACAAACACTTCAGCGCTTCGATATACCTATAGTCGATATGACATCGCTGGAGGGACTGCAACACCGCCTAGGTCTCAATTGAATCGAAGGCTTTTTCATAGTCCACAAACAAACAACAAACAAAGACATCTTTAATACAATTCAACAAATAAGTACCTACAATAACTAGGTGGGCAGTATATATCTCTACATTACAAGTATACACACATCTAAAGCAGTGTTCAGGGCTGCCATCCCAAGAGGTTCTTTAGGTAGATATACATAAAGAACTATGTACTTATATGTAAATACTACGGCAGTCCAAGGAGAGCAGAGAGCGCGTTACTTTGGAAAAACAAAAGAAAATTCAGTGAAATGCTAGCCATAAATTGTACTACACTCGGGAGTCGCGTTTGCATACCGCCCGAGTAGGGTGCCCACAGTCTCTTAACTTTATTTTAAATGGTACTTATTTCTTATCATTTACTTTTTTAAATTGACAAATAAAAGCTTTTCAAAATTGATTAATAATGGCTTCGCAAAAAAACGTACCTTAAGTTATGTAACAAGCGTCGTTTAACTTCTGCGCAATACGATAACTTAATTAGCATTTTTGAGTAATAAGTACCTATCGAAATCAAGAGAATCTTGCTTCGAAATTAATGCTACAAAAAACGTATTGACATAACAATCCGTTTTTTTTGAACAGAAAAAAACATGAAACTCGAAATCCCTTTATGCAAGTATTTAGATATCTTCATAAAACTTCAACAAAACAATTTTATTACATTAAAATATTTTATGGCTGCAGACATAGCCGTCAAACTAAGTGAGCACAGTGCGGCAAAAATTGTACTTCTTCTGATGAATTTATAGAACTATCGTTTTAATTTTTTGTTGTGTAAAAGTTATATAAGGCCAATAAATATACAATTGAATGAATTGATTTTAGAGAATAACTTTTCTCAAGTGGCGAACACAACCAATAAACAAAGTCTAGCCCTCCCTCCCCCGGTGGATGGAGGCGGCACAAGACCATTCATTATGGCGCTGTTTAGGGGAGGGTTTATATTCAGCAACGGACTTCTAAAGGCTGAAATGATGTTGATTTAATGACGAGCGGATGCAGCTATTCACAAGTGGCGACGAGGCTACTTAATATAATATACACCGTAAATAATTACAACTATCCCTACATAGATCCCTCCTTGTCCCCCATTGTAGCTCTTCGAAGGTAGGCCTAAATCCAGCAATGTACTGTTAAATAGGCTAGTTATGCTGCTGCTACATAGATATTATCATAAAGGCTGTGGTATTGTGGACTGTTTCGTGGTATCGTGTGGTGACCCGAGCGCAACAGTCTCGCCCCCACACACGCTCGCCGTAGGGCGCGTCACCGGCGCGGCGCGGGCGGCCGGGCGTGGGCGGCGCGGCGGCCGAGGTCGAGATGATTTCCCGCGTGGTACAGCCCTGACTGAGCCCACCACTTAAGGTTTATCGTCTGGGCCCATAACAGCGCGACCTGCACGTTTCTATGTAGATTTTAGCTTAAGCTGGTAGTGTTGTTACTCGAGAAACGAGAACGTAGCGCTACTAGACAGAATATAGTTATTTTATATTTTTGCAAGTATTTTTTGTGCCCTACAATTGTGTTGTTTTTGTGAGATAAAAAGTATTTGCCTTCATAAGCCATTTCTCCAAACGAAACAGAGTGGGTGAAGAAAATGAAATCAGAAAATAGTTCTTGTATTTTATTGCAAATAAATAAGCTAAAATACAAATTATATTACTCACAAAATTTCATTTTAATATACCATAAAATTATAAGAAAAATTGTCTTTGGCGAACTTCACGAAGAATACACTAAACCAATTATTATGAAAACTGTTGATCACTAAAAGCACTTACATTCATCGACGTTGTTTTTAACTGTACTTATTCGACATATTTTATTGTAATATTTACAAATGTACCAAACAAAAATATGGCACATGCATTATTTCACTAAAATTGCTAAAGCCTCTACTTACTCATAAATAGAATCAAAATTAATCATATTAAAGGCAAAAGTAGGTAAATGCACTGTCTTTAAGTACAATATTAAATTAACCAGACCAAGGCACAATGGCAACTTGGAACCAAATCTTATAATCGACTATCATTTCTTCATCCTCAACACATTCTTAATTAGGTACAAAGATTGGTCTTTTAAAGTTATTAATAGACATTCTAATTAGAACATTGCCAGTAATATTGCATGTTATTTATTAAACTAAGTAATATCTTAAGGCACACTATGATATGAGAATAGGACGTCGAGCGCTACAGGACAACACTGCAATAATAATATTGTGTAAGAAGGTGCATAATATAAATAGTATTCTCGAACGAGAAAATTCAAAATCAGTAGGTTTGCCCACAAAGAATCGGTCTATTTCGGTATATCGGTAGGACAGGCCCAAAGTCGGTAGAAGTACCGAGGATTCGGTAGGTTTGTTAGTAATCTATAGAAATAAATGCCTTAGAAAAAAAACAATTCCTCATCGAGGCCACGCTAACAATAATTTCACTTTTCAGCAATACAAGTTGGTACAATACAATCATATCATTATAAAGGCTTGAATTCACGATCATAGATAAGTAAATTAAGTCTGAAAATTGGCTGCAGTCTGACTTCTCTTAAGTTTTTATAATATGTGAAATACCTATTGTGTAATCTGATATATGTGACATATGTGTGTGTATACATGATATAAATGACATTTGAGAGACACAGTTAATGTCACCGGTATATAGAATAGTAGTGGGATCTTCTGACACATATATTTTTATACGTACTAAACTCTGTATATAATGTTATTCGCTTTTTGACAACCATGAGTTGTCATGTATTTATTTGTGTCAACGTATTTATTTTTATGGGATGTAATTTGCTAGACGTTTTACAAAGTTATGTCGTCAACGTTGCGTGAGCTGTCAAAACGTGATTAGAATAATGGGCAGAGTCTAGTAAGTCTCAAACAATATATCTTAGTTTAAGGGGTTTCTTTATTTTGCATTGGTCGATGGTATGCCTGTTGTTTTGTGTGTGATCTCATAGAGCTCGCTTGTGCTTGTCTATCTGAAGCTGGCTCCTCGGCTGGGCCCCTCGGTCGGCTCGAGTACGATTCGCTTGAAACAACCCTGGGGCAGCTGTTCCAGGATCACCTTGATATTGTCCACTTCGCCGCGTAGCTGCTCGTGCTCGTCTTGATACTGCTTTATCCATCTACGAAAACATGTGGTACTTATAGTCTATTAAATGTAGCTTGTTGTTAACAATAACATGACATCAACCATATTTTTCCATTTCTCTGACATCCTACAGAATGGAAAAATATTGTTGATGTCATGTTATTGTTTTGTGATAATCCACGCTAAATGCAGTTCCATTTTATAGTTCAAATATAGTTTTACTATTTACACGTAGCTCTTGTAATTCATAGTAGATTTACGCGCAGAAAACCAGTGATCTTTGTGTTACAAATAACTGTGATTTGTCCAACGATATAACAAAGTTACGCCGTGAAATTCCGTGAGCTGCCAAATCGGTCAAGCTTCTGACGACGTTTTGGACTTCAAATTGTTATTTTTTTCTTAAATGAATCCCAGCGCTTGCAAATCGTTCAAAATTAACAAGTCAACACAATCAAGCATACCTCGCTTAAAGTATGAAGTATGAAGAAAGTATATATTACATTTGCCAGAAAATAGAGATAGCGAATCTAATTACTGCATGACAAAAAGAGAACACATGTAACTACATGTATCAGAAGTTTGTATTGTCGTATCGTACGGCTCGCATGTCGCAAAGACAGAGTATATGACTGACGCGAGTGGAGAGCCGGCGCTCAACATATAGTCTTCAAAAGCCGTGCGCTTATTTCCCGTCCATTCATTTTATCATTGTCACTGTGAATATTGTCATTTTTATTTTTTACTTTTATGTAGATTTTTTTTTTACTTTTATTATTGCACTGTAAACTGTATTTTTTTTTAAATTGTTTTTGTGTGTAATTCCTTTTATTTGTCAATGTATATTTTAATGATTGTGAGATTCTATTGTAATTGGCCTGTCCTTTTTAAATATTAATAAATACAATTTAATTTAATCACATAATAAAAAAATAAAAAAATTGAAAAAAATATTGGTAAGCATAAGCGTTACGAAAAGATTTCAAAGAGTTAGTAAAAAAGTAGTCAAAGAGTAACAAATTGCGTTTGCGTTCTTACCTCTGATGCGTATTCTTAGCTTCAGTCAAGTTTTTGATTTTCCCCTCGAGGTCCACCTCGCGCAGTGCTTTTTCAGCCTCATCCAAGCTTTTCTCTGCAATTGAAATTAAGTCAGTCGCATACATTAATTATTCCTGAAATAAATAGATGGCTACGGCTACTTGGACATAAGGTATTTTAATAGGGAATCTGGTCAACGATTCTCCATACATTATGTAATCTCCTATTTTCTCCTATAGAAGATTTAATCCTCAAAAATCACTATGAAGATTTTTAGAGAGTTATATGTTTTTTAACAATTACCTACTTGCTGTTAAAAGGAAATGACAGAGACATGTCTACAGTAGACCTAGACTTTATAAAAAAAAATATTGCTTTAAAGCACTCTAAAGGCATTATCCAGGAAGAAAATAGGTTACTACGTTTAATACGTTTGTATTGAGAATCGCGTAATATGTAATATAATTCAGATATGGATACAGCGCAGGCAGATGCATCAACTCGGCAAGTGACCTTACAAGTGACACGTGCCCGGCCGCGTGATCGACTCATATCATTTACAAATTCGGTTTTAACAAGAAAGTTTCCACGCAATGTTTTGTTATATTTTATAATTGGATCAAATATACATCTTTATTTATTCAAGAGCTCGGCTCTTGTAGGTAACTAACTTCCATCTTTCTTTATCTTCAGGTAGTGCCTTAATCTCCTTGTACGTCATGACTTTGGCCCTCTCCTTTACTTGATCTACAAAACTTCTCCTCGGTCTTGCGGGTCAAGCCTTTGTTTCTATCTTATTATGTTTTTCATAAATGTGTCATGTCGCACAAGGTGGCAAAACATTTTTCCTCCTGTGACATCTACGTTTTCTATGATCTATGATATATGATGAACTTGTTTTTGTCATTAAGAACAAGAATCAAGTACAGGAACTGCTTCGTTATGTCAAATCTTTAACCAATCCCCCTGTCTTTACGCGATGTTTCAATGTGCAGTAATTTTACTAATGACTGTGTTTTAATATTACTTACGCAGCCTGTCGAGAGCATTGTCATCGAGAGTTGGGAGATTCTGCAACTCGTCCATGATTATCTTCAAGTCTTCGAGACCTTTGTTCACCTGTTTATCGGCTTCTCTGGCGTCAGTGTTAGCTTGGCCAACCTGTCAAAGAATAAGCTCCGTCAAAACATATCATTCAGTTTTTTTTTAAGTTTTTCAATATCTGGACTCTGAATAGTGACCTTCATCTTAGCATCACGTGTTAGCTGCATGTTGTCGGCTGCTTCTTTCTCCAAGTCTTCGATTTGTTTTGCAGTGCCTTGGACGCGAGCTGCAAAATGTAATAGAATATTTATCGGTTTTATCTAACTTCAACCTCTATTTATGTAGGTACATAGTTCTTCTCTATCTTTAATTAGCAAGTTTTGAGGTAATCATCTACAAAAGCTATAATTGTTTAGATTACATACTGGACAATTTATCGGCTTCATCTCGTAGTTTGACAGCTTCTGCTCTTGAAGTAGACGCCTTCTTTCTGATCTCATGCGCTGCCTAAAACAAAATCCATTACGAGTATGTTATTAGTGCACTTATTTTGCAATATTTTATAACGTGACTCGTCAACGTTACATTAATTTCTGCTTCGTGTTATATGTTACTCTCTGTTTTTGCAATTTTTAGCTATAAGCACACTGCACTAGACGTAGTGTTGAAATTTTTACAACCTTTTTTTTGTGTACTTATCAGGTCTCACTTCTGGTCAAAAGTCTCCGCTCCCCCCATTTATTGTGTTATGACTTGTAAGCTCGAAAATAACTTCCATCTACTTTCTTCAAAGAAAATTAAATAGAATTGGATAAGACTTTGAATTCATTCTGTTTGGGAAAAATGAAGTTAAATAGTTACCTCCGAAGCTTTGTCAGCGTATTCCTTTTGTGCGGTCTGCGCCAGGTCTCTCGCCTCCTTGGCCTTGTCGCTGGCGACGGTGAGCTCTTCAGCGATGTTATTGATGCTCTCGTCAGCGGCGGCGACCTTCTGCTGCACGCCAGGCACGTCCAGCGCGGCTTGCTCCGCCAGCAAACGGGACTCCGTCACTTGGTCGCTGAATTCTAGTAACAAGAGGGATATCTCTTATTTTATGTTTATTTTCAAGTAGTTACTATCGGTTTTTATCGAATACATTTTGAAGGGCTTCGGATCTGCATGTTCCCTGTCCATTCTACTAACCAACGGCTAGAAGCTCGAAAAAACGACTTCGTTTCATAGCCAATATACCAAAAACACGAGCGTTATATCCGCATAGTAGCTTAAAACCCTTTAAAACATATCAAAACAGCAAGTCTCTAAAAATCTTACACCTACACTTTCACTAACCTTTGACTTCCAAGCGAGATACGCTGTGTTCTGACCTGATTTCATTTTAGATTCAAGGCCGGAGTGCGGTCTCTAGTGCAAATTATTTTAGAACGCTCATGGACAAGAAATACCAATTAAGGTATGCCGATTGCGGCACTGGACTTTACATACCCACACAAAACAAATGTTTTACCTCTATTTATAACCGACGTCACTATCGAGCTTATTAAGTTAAGTAGGTACTTTAAGCATAGAATAAATGACGGTCTCGATTGACTCCAAATATCTTTTCGAGTTCAATTTGGTATTTCGCCTGAACTGTTATTGATTTTCAAATAGTTTAGTAGATGTTCAAGAGACGGCACGTTTACTTTGCATTAATGTTCAAGGACATTAATATTAATTATTTTTATTTTTATTATTATATTTCTATTATTATTATTAATAAGTAATTAATCATTTCTGAAATTAATTCCTTGAATCTAAGTTGCATTGATTCATGCAAGCCTAATCTCATAAGCCCAACGTCATTCTTGAGCTGTGATGATAACTTGTTTAACTTCGAAAAGAGCTTTTCCAGTTTTTTTTTCTTGGTCATACTTGTTAGTGCACTTACCTTTCAATGTCTTATAAATTTCATTGGCGTCCTTAAGCGTGGCCTTGGTGAGTTCGACGTCGTTTTTCGCCTGTGCCTGGTGCTCGTCCAACTTCGCCAGCAGTTCGTTCAGTTCGTCTTGACGGTCGTGGCCCTGATCCAGCAGCTCTCGCCCGCGACGGATCGCATCCTCGAGGTTGCGGAGTGTGTCCTCGTTTTCTGCGGTAAGTCGCGTCAGCTCGTTGGCTTTCTCGTCAATCTATGCGTGTAAAATATACTGAGGATATCAAACTTATAATGAAATTTGTCTTGCGTTTTTTTTACCGAAGAATAATAGGTTACTCAAGTCGACGCTCATAATGTTTTTTTTAAATTATTTACTGTAATAGAAGAGCGATGCAAAAGTGGCAAAATTATTTTAAGATTTACTATACGATGTCATCAAAGTCAGCAGTTTTGCTTATGAGCTTCCCGGTTGATTGTTTTATTGATTATTGTATTTTACCTTTAAGCGGCCTGCAACTCTGACATCTAAATTTAAGACTAGCCACTTATAATTATAACCCATTTAGGTGACGTACCTAATGTAGTGCATATAGACTGTTGACGACTTTATTAACACCATTTGTTTACCACTTTGTTAGTGATGAATTTCCACAAATAAATGCTTGAGTAAATTGCTTCTTACACAGCAATCTCGATTCTAGACAACTTTAAGTTACAAGTTACCTAACAAAGATAAAAAGTAAACGTATAATCTACTAACGGTCTTGTTCATCTCTATAGCATCTTCGTGGAGCTTGTTGAGCTTGATGTCGGGAAGCAGAGTGGTGTTGACCTCCGCGTAGAGCCCCAGCGCCTCGTCGTAGACGGTCCGCGCTCGCTTCAGGGCCTGGTCAGCCAGCTCCGTCATGCTGCTCAGCTTGCCCGACGCCGCGTTCAGCTCATTTGTCAGGATCTGGACTTCGTTGCTACAAGAAAATATTTGTTATCATTGGAAGAACAGTATTAAGGAGGGCTAGAAGCTTCACGATAGAGCCTAGAAACCGCACGACAGCGACACCAACCCATCTCAACACATTATCGCAACACATTATGGACGACTATGCCACTCTCGGATTGGTTTATTTAGTAACCAAAGAAAATGAACCTCTTGACGCACTGTTTAAATCGTAGTAATAGATATAAAGGCCGTGTATATAAACCTATCCTAGATCGCAAAGGAATATCAAACATCAAACCTAATCTGAATAGTTTAGATTAGTATTTCCATCATCAGACGATCCAAATACAACTATCGTTACAATCGGTACATATTACTTAATAGTATAATAATGCAGATGAATTTAGGCCTTGATGAATGTAGGTAACATCTGCCGGTTTCAAGTAGCAAGTGAGTTACTTAGTTCTAGTTCTACTTTATCGTTGTTCACGTCGTCATTATCGTCTCTTACTGTTATAATAAACTCCTTTTGGATGTTAATAAAAATCTAATTCTACGTCTAAGTGGAACCTTGAACTAATTTATGGATGTTAGGATTACGTTTAAAGTTACCTAATATTGGCCTGCTTAGTGAGGCCATCCTTAGCGATCTGGTTGGCTGCGAGCGACGTGTTGAACGCTTTGTCGGCGATGCCGCGGATGTTTCGTGCCTCGTTCTCTAGCTTCTCCGCCAAGAGGCGCGACTCCTTCGCCAGAGCAGACATGTCGACGGACTGCTTGCCGAACTGGTCGGAGCGGTTGCGGGCTTTGGCGAGTGCGGCGGCTCCCTCTCCGTCTAGGTACTCTGATGCGCTCTGTCGGCGATAGCAGAAAAAAATCAAATCAGCTGATATTTTTTTCGCGATTTTAATGTTGGCTCCATAGGAAAACTTAATGTTGGTATTGATGTACAGAATATTCCCTTAACAGGATGCTAACTGATTAGAACTAACCCTGTATAAACTGTGATAAGACACCTACCCAAATGATCTGAATTTGGATAACTTACGTTGATTTCCTTTTGCGCAGCTTCTATCGTATCTTCTGCCTTAGACACGTTGCCCTTGCTTCTTTCCACGGCTTCGTTACCATCGAAGCTTTCAGCTTCAATCTTATACAGCATATTCCTGAGATCAATAAAGAAAACCATTGCTACGCCTTGCTCTTTTGACAAAATCAATGAAGAAACCGTTTCATCTAAAACTACCTCGTGCAACATAATGAATCTAATTTATTTAGGGGCCATATTTGTATAATTTTATTATTAAATAACAACTAACTAGTAGCGTCGTGTGAATTCAGATTTTCTAATAGCATGTGTGTTCATTTTGGATATAAGCTAACTCCATTACAAATTGCCCTGGGGACCTGGGTATTTCTAAAAACTAAGAAATACCCTCCGGTGGTTCTGGATTAAAACTAAGAAATACCCAGGTATTCAGAATCCAGAGCCACCGGAGGACGGGCAGCAGCGTCCTCTTAGTTAACGGTGGTAACACTCTGCGATCTCCAAGCCGCCTGCCAAGCGTGGAGATTGTGGTAACCACTCCCTATTAAAGGAGATGCCTTCGGTCAGTAGTGGACGTCTTCTTGCTGATATTTACAAATTTATTTTCAATTTGCTTATATGAATACAACAAACACACAACCAATCCCAATCTTTCACTTTTATTGGAGAATCACTGTTTCAATGAGGAGAAAATTATTTGATTTTTTTTTATCAGTATCACATATTGTTCCACTTCTATCACATCTATTTACAACGACAGACTAGCAAATATATTTTGCAATTAACATAATTTTACTGCAGCCAAAACACGCCAAAAATAAACGAATTAGGTCAATTAGCATATCTTCAATGGAGGAGACAGGAACATCGGCACTTAATTTGGAGCTATTAGTCTATCGGCTGCTCTGCTGCTAAAACTGGTTCGCTTATATTATTCTAACCGAACTTGGCACTGCTTATAAATAGTGTTCTTGTAAGCCAAGTTTGGCAGAGTTTTTGTTTCGCTAGGACGAAAAAAGATGCAGGCTCAGGTCTTAAAAGCCTGAGTCGGAGTTCAATATGAATTTTGACCCTTTATAAGCAACATCTGTAATAATATAAAATTTTACTTAGAAAAATAGAAAGCATGTGTTCTTAAGACCTGTCTTGAGACCGATCCGGCCAATCGCCATTGTGGAGCAATTATTGTTGTTCTGATACAATTGTGGTATATTTTAGATAACTACATGTAATACTTAAAAGGACCATCGGTATACTGTTGCCCCGCCATATGGTAAACTCGGACACTCTGGTTGCTAAATAAATGCACATCTGACAAAAGCAATCAGATTCTGTACGCGTGCTCGTCTACTTGGTCGATCTTGGCCGTTCGTTCGTTTCTTGGTTTACATTAATAAACTTCGTTTTCCTATAACTTAATATTTGTCATTCTCATTGAAGCTGTAATTGCTACTGTTCTACATGTTGGAAAATCTAAATAAATAAACAAGGATCGAAATACTATGTGTTTCAATAACCATCATCATCATCAGCCCAGAGATGCCACTGCTGAACGAAGGCCTCCCCCTTAGACCACCACACTGTATGACAACCTGCCGTTTGCATTCATCGGTTGCCCGCGACTTTTACAATACGCGTTTTAATAGCAAATTCTAAAAAAATACCAAATAAATAAAACGCATAAAAAACATTTTAATACTTATACTATTTAATTCTACTTTGTTATCTCACCTGACGTCACTGAGTCTGTCAGCTAGTTCTCCCAGGTTGTCGGTGAGTCTGGTTCCGGAGCCGGCTCCAGGGCCGTTGTCCAGCTCGGCCTGGGCGTCTTGCACCAGCAGTTCGATCTCCTCTCTCACTCTCTGCAGCTCTTTGTCAAAGTCTGCATTCTCTACCACCGTGGGAGCTTTTGCGATTTTTGACAGAATCTGTATTGAAATAGATGAAAAATAATTATAATAAAGCCCACAATGGATTGCGCTTCAACTATGAATGGTACAATAGTTTTTCTTAATGGTATAGTAATTTTTGGAGATCCCGCCTAATGAAGTAGGCGGACTACTACTTTACCACGGAACTATCTGCGAAACTACGAAAGTATTGCCAGCAATTCAACCGCCAAGCAGTAATGAATAAATATCACTGTGTACTGGATTGATTGGCAATGTTTCCATTGAAATTATCGCAAGGTGGTGCACAGTGAAATGCCACGTAGGGTCTCGAACTGTTAAGTTCTAAATGTCACTGTTCTATTATGGTCAAACGTAATGCTTACAATCAAACGATCGACATGTCCGTCACATTACTCAGTAGCAAAAAAAGATAACTTTTTTGTACATTGCATAGCAAGCTTTCCCTGCAACATTCCTAGCCTGTTCTAGCACATCTACTCAAAGAAGTTGATCTTAAGTCAAGTACTAACACATTTTTTTTCTCTATTATAATCTCTTTTTGGAATGTTGGCTTTTATACTTAACAGCACGACACAAAATACGTTTTGGTGTAGGCCAAGCCTTAATTTTTGCCTCCCGGTAAAATAAAGGCACGGTGTATAGAGGCAGTGTACTCACATCGTCAAGTTCCCTCAGCTCCCGGCGATGCTGCGTGACGGCGTCCAGCACCAGATTGTAGCACGGTGGACAGTCCTCGCAGCCCTGTCCGTCCGCACGACGCTTCTTGTTCTCCATGCACCTGAGATACGTGCGGGAGATCAGTCAAGGAGAGCTGAGCAGAGTTCTACTACTGCTACTGTGTATGCTACTACTGTGTGTGCTACTACTGTGTGTGCTACTACTGTGTTTGCTACTACTGTGTGTGCTACTACTGTGTGCGCTACTACTGTGTGTGCTACTACTGTGTGTGCTACTACTGTGTGTGCTACTACTGTGTGTGCTACTACTGTGTGTGCTACTACTGTGTGTGCTACTACTGTGTGTGCTACTACTGTGTGTGCTACTACTGTGTGTGCTACTACTGTGTGTGCTAGGACAATGCAAGGCAGAAGTCAGTCGCCACCCGCACGCTAGCCTCGTCGCACGTAACTAAGCATACGTGATAGAAAGAGAGCGGTATATCTAGGTAAATATAGCGAGCGGTATCCAGCGCTGTGCGAGTTACAGTGCTCACTTTATTGGATTCTTTTTATGTAATGTACTTACCGTTAAAACAAATAATATTACCTAGATATAATTACCTTACTTACGAAACTTTGCCTTTACCCAGGCTTTAGTAATAAGGAGATGATTTTATGACTTAAATCAACTGCGCTCCGCGGTCTTATCCACGTGATGATGATTGTCTGAGTTTAATTCAAATCCGTTCAGTTGTTTAGCATGAAGAAGTAACAAACATATACAAAAACAAAACTCCCTAGCTTTGTTATAAAAAAATGTAGTTTAACATTTTATGTAATGGTAGGTCTTGGTATGTGTGTAAAGGGAGTGGATGCAAAGATGACAAATGATAGAGTGAAGTGGAGAAAGGAAACATGCTGTGCCGACCCCACCCAGTGGGATAGGGGCAGGAAGCATCTTAGAGTACGCTAGCCCTGTTTGGTCTCCACACTATAAAGTGCATGTTCATGAAATAGAAAGGGTCCAAAAAAAGTGTTTAAGAATGATATGCTACCGTCAGCAGATAGGACGTTCTAAAATGAATTATGAGATGAGACTATCTAGATTCAATGTACAAAAATTGGAAATACGTAGAAAGTTTTTTGATCACATTTATCTTTATAAAATAGTTCACTCCATAGTAGACACTCCGGAGTTGCTGTCTCAAATGAATTTTAATATTAAATATAGCGCACGGAGGTCTAACCAAATTAATGTGTTTGCTCTTCAAATATATAAAAATAATATTTCCTTTTTCAACCCACTAGTAAGAATGGCCCGTCAGTATAATGACTGTATTAACAACAAATTTCAAATTGACATTTTTAGCCCTAAATTATCATTTTATATAAAATCATTGAAAGATATCCTCTTTACCAAACCCGTCAAATCAGATGCATGCGTGTAGTGTGATCATGCGGAGTGCGCCGCCTCCCGCAGGCTGCTCGAGGTTATGCGAGCTCTGCAGGTTCACGTTGCCATTTGATTAACTGCTGTCTTATATATATCTTATATATATATTATATATTTATAATTATTAATATCCTATGTAATTTAAGTTAGTTACTGTTTACTTTAACTTAGTTTAAAGCTTTTTAATTTCGCTAACCTTAAACTTAAGAAGCTAAATACGGTTTTTGTTGTGTACACATATTTTGAATTGCGATCCAGGTCATAACTCTTAATGCTGTTATCATATTTATTAATGATTGTAATTTGTATTGTGTGCTTATAAAATAAAATAAATAAATAAAAATAGGAAGATGATGGTAGATCTCTACTGCAGAGTCCGCCTGAGGAAGAACCACACCTTTGCCAGTGTGCATGCATTACTGTGTTTCGGTTTGAAGGGCAACTTTACCAGAGAAATTACTGGGTACATTTAATAAATAAATAAATAAGTATCTGAGGGTGGCAGGTGCGGTGTTCCGAAGTTCACAATTCTGGCACTGTTACTGTTATGGGGAAAACGCTTACGACCAGGCGAAAATGTTGCTAGTCGCGTCACTTGATTTTATAAAAAATAACATAAGGCAATAAGGAGTCTTTGCAAAAAAGGGGAGGGGAAGGGGAAAAGGCATTATTTTTGACTCTACTGCAGAGTCCGCCTGGGGACGTACCACGTCTTTGCCAGTTATTCAAGCGCCAAGCAGTAGTGTGCATGCATTACTGTGTTTCGGTTTGAAAGGCAATGTTACCAGAGAAATTACTGGGTATGAATAGATTTAACATTTAATATATCAGGGTGGCAGTGCGGTGCAGCGCAGGATTGTGTTCGCAAGTTCACAATTCTAGCACTGCTACTGTTATTGGCAGACGCTTACCACTAGGCGAACGTCTCGCTAGTCTCGTGACCGATTGTATAAAAAAGAAAGAAAAAGGCAGCAAAGAGTCTTTGCTAAAAAGGAGTAAGGAGTATTTGCTAAAAAAGGAACAAGGGGAAAAGGCGGTCACCTATCACAGCGCCTGCCCTCGACGTTGTCCTGGCAGGAACACTGGCCAGTCATGTTACACTGGTAGTTGGTGGAGCCCCACTCGTCGCAGTCACAGTCGTGGCACCCTTCCGACGAGAAGCCGAAGTGGTACGCGCGGCACCGGTCACAATGAATACTACAAATAACAAAAAGTTTTGTAAACATGTAATTAAACAATGAAATGAACTATAAAAATTAATACTTGGAACACTACCCCTAGTGAAGGCCGTAGTCCAACTAGTTAATTCAAACCTATCAAACCTATAATTAGCTTTCTGTTTTTAATTACCCTATTTATAAATTAAAATTCACGACCCCGGTTTGAGACGGACCCCGGTCTCATTTGGTATGAGACGATAACAACTCAAAAAAAAATATACTCGTAAGTTACGTTATTAAAAACTGTACAATCTACAGTTCGACAGATAAAGATAAAAAAAGATGATAAATAAAGAAAAAAAAGAGACTAAGATCTTTTTTTCCAAAGAAGTTTTTTATTTATTAGGAAGCGCTCGTGGCGTTGCCTGTCTATACTCGGATTCTTAATTAAACGGACTAAACTTACATTTCGAGTGTTGCTACTTTTTGTCATAATTTAAATAGTGCTGGGATAAAAATATTAAGTTAATTAACATATGTTAAGATTCAACATTTAACTCTATCGCGCCTAATATTATTATATTTCATTATATAAAATGTATATAGTAATTTTAAATAAAAAATAGAAATAGTAAAGTTCAAGTAAAAATAATAAGTTTATGTAAATAATATAGTATTCTAATAAAAGGCTTAACTCCGTTGCGCCTATAAGTAGTATTTAGTAGTAAGTATAGTCTATATACTATATCAAATCCGTCAGTACGTTCAAGCTCATTCGTATTTAATGATTTAAATTCCCAAAAGTATATTTAGAACAAGCTGTTTTATCTAAGAAATCACTATGTACCAATGCTATAATTATGTCGTCAAATTAATTAAATTAAAGTACTTAAATGTGGCAAATGACTCAATTGTAGATGTGGAGCCTAAGTGGTGTAATTCAGGGTGTAATATTAAGTAGTTTATCCCATGGAGTAAGTTGATAGAGCAAGCTTACCCGTCGATTCCCGGCTTGCAGTAGCACTGGCCGGTGAACGGGTGGCAGGTGCTGTTGTAGGAGCCTTCCAGGTTGCACTCGCAGGCTTTGCAGCCGTCGCCGGACTCGATGTTGTAGTAACCTTCCTGATATACGGAAAAATCTAGTTACTAAACCCATTGGATTATTAGTTAACCCAGGTGTTGAAACAGCCTGTAAACTAGTTGTAGTACATGTTATTTCACAATGTCTTCGGAGCCGTCAAATTCAAACCGAATTAAATTCCTTTCTACAATATTATTGTCGACAACAGAGCATATAATATTATGCATTAATGAAGACCTACGCATAAAACACTAAAACAATAAAATTGCTCTTCTAGGGTAGGCCTAAGTCTGCAGTGTACTATTCAAAAGACAACTTATTCTAATGCTACGCTATAACCACATCATGTTTGATGCTTCATCAAAACATCAGTCTGATCCCTTATCCCAAGCATTACATTTGATTAAAACTCGTCCAGCTATTTACACACATTCTCGTAGGTTTTCTTCGAAAGTTTTCATTTTATTGCATTTTATCATGCATAATTGTCTTACCTCGCACCGGTCGCAGTTCCTGCCGATGACGTGCGGCTGGCAGGAACAGTAGCCAGTGAGTCCGTCGCACTGCGGCGGCCCGTCGGCGCTCTCCACGGTGCCCGCCACGTGGCACGAGCACGGCTTGCAGTCGCCCTTCTTCGTAGGGTCCAGTGCGTCTCCGTAGAAACCTAGTTTTAATCAATTTTTAAGTCAGGCCACGTTTGAGGGATAGGTATTGGGCATCTATTCTGGGAAACTTGCTTAGTCTTAGCAAGTGAGAGGTTGTGTCCGGATTTTGGTAGTGGTAGAACTCTACTGCAGAGTCCGCCTGGGGAAGTACCACACCTTTGCCAGTTATTCAACCGCCAAGCAGTAGTGTGCAAGCATTACTGTGTTCCGGTTTGAAGGACAATGTTACCAGAGAAATTATTGGGTATGAAGAGATTTAACATCTAATATCTCAGGGTGACGAGCGCAGTGCAGTGCGGTGCAGGACTGCGTTCGCAAATTCACAATTCTGGCACTGCTACTGTTAGTGGCAGGCCTGACGCTTACAACCAGGCGAACTTCTTGCTCGTCTCGTCACTTTATTGTATAAAAAAATATATGTGAAGGTTGAAGCTTGTGCCAGACAGTGATAGGGAGAAGAAAGTGTCCTTGCATTTGTTTAGCGGCGGTTCTTAGCTTTTATTTGATGAAATCCTACCAAACAGTTCGAAAGTCGTTGCCACGACTTTATAACTTGTAGCAATTTATCTACTTATTTCTATCACTTACCGCTCAAGCACTTGTCACAGTGCTCGCCAGCCGTGTTGTAGATGCACTTGAGGCACTCGCCGGTGGTGCGGTTGCAGTTGCCCACTGCGTTCGGGTCCACGTTGCCGTTGCACTGGCACTCCTCACACTCGCGTGGGTTGCCGAACTTGCCCAGGGGGTCACCGAAGTGCCCGTCGGCGCACACCTCGCATTTGGGCCCTGGAGTTAAATACCCAAGGTATAATCGCAAGAATATCGAATAGTATCTCTAAAAATCCACATGTTCAACTGGTCATGCACTTTTCAAGACATTACCACAAATAAACAAAGATACATAGAACACAAGTTAAAGGTCTTTGAATTATGACGATGAAGCATTTTTATTTATGCCCTGTTAGAAATATATCTAAAAACATTCAAATAAGTGTCGACATACCAGCGTACCCTACTGGGCAGTCGGTGCACACGATGTTCTTGTCCATGAGCTGGATGCAGCCGCTATCCTTGGGGCAGGGGCAGGGCTTGCAGTCGTCAGGCGTACCCGCGATCGCGTTGCCGTAATAGCCCTTAGCACACAGCTCGCAGTTGCTGCCGGTCGTGTTGTGCTTGCAGATACAGAAACCTACAGATTGATACCATATTTCATAACTGTTAAACATATCTAATCGATTAAAAGAAGCGAAGGTAGCTACTGGAATAAATCGGCAAAAAATTGCTCGGGTGATTTAAAGTGGTGAATTTTGGGAGCGGTCCGAATTTTTTCCGTACGCGGACAAAGTCGCGAGTGAACTCTAGTTTTAATATAACTAAGTTCAACTGTGAGCATAGTCGGCGCTCAAGGGTTCCAAACATATACGCGTTGTAATGTAAATACCGTGTATTTAAATAAAGGAACGAATACAAAAAAAAACTTCTTTACTGATTTCTGTCTTACCAGTAGCAGTGTCACAGATATGAGCGTGTCCGTTACAGTCGCAAGGAATGCAGGTTGAGTATGGGCCTCCATTAGCAGGCTCGTGCTTGAAGCCTGGCGCGCACTCCTCGCAGTAATCCCCTACGTACGACTTCGGACACGAACATTTCTCCACCCAGTTCGCGGCGGCTGAACCTTTCTCTCTCCCAATTTTAGCTGTCTCCAGCTTAAAGTTCATGAGATATCCTACTCCGCCCTTATTGTAAGTACCCCTTATCTTTATAGCAGTTAAATTTTGAAGGATGGACATGAATTCGAAGTTGGAGAGAGTGGGGGTCCAGCCGTAACGAGGGTCCTCGTGTAGGCGGAATGTGTACTCTTGACTCTGGAACAATCGAGAACTTGTTGTAAAGTGAAAAAAACGGACTTCGCAGTTCAGCTTTATTCATATAAAAACACTCGCAGCACTAAAAATCATTCGCAAAATGTATCGCATTGCAAACAATCAAAATGATACGTATTAACAAATTTTATGTAAAAAAAAAGCTTTTACTGTTACTGTTTTTTATTATTAATACGAACCTGATCGGAAGGCTCTGGGTTGTTCTGTCCGTAGATATTCAAAGATACAGAAGTTCTCGGGCCCTCGAGAATGATGTCCTGAGAAGAAGGGTAGCCCCGGTTCTCTCCCAGGCGCAGAGTGAACTTCAAATCGTGGTTGTACGATGGCCTCTGATCGCCGAGGAACTGGTTAGAAGCCAGAAAATAGAGGATTTCAGTGCTCCTAGATGATACAGCTGTAAATAAAAGATTTGGTTACTGCACAATTAGCCACACAACCTCATTTTGCAATTCAGAAAATTCAACTAGAAGTAGTAAGCATATGAACGTAGTCACTAAGTATGCTTTCCAAATAGATATATTTAGTACATCTTTTACATTAATGTGGTCAAAATAAGTAGGTATAGATCTAGTAAAGAAATCTAGTATAGAAAGAAAAGTAAAGTGATCAAACTATGATCACTATGGTGTTGATCTCTCTATATCCTAGCTTATCAAACGCTCACCAATATTCTGCGTGTTAGCGTTGAACTGCAGCGCAGCCGCCTGTCGCTGCTCGTCCTCCGCAGCCCACTTCTCCGCGTCTCTGATGAAGTGAGCGCTGGTCTCATGCGCCTGGTACTTGGGCGCGGAGCTGCACTGGGAGGAGTGCCCGAAGCAGAAGCAAGGCGTGCAGCCGAATTCGTTCAGCAGGTCCAGGTTAAAGAAGCCGGGCTTGCATCTGGAAATTGCGTTTTGTGCAACTTTTCACTAAAATTACGATACGGTTTTCATTACTGATTTTTTGTTATTTGAAGCGTGTTGTTGCCAAAATATCTATCTTTTTAGGGAAATAAGTTGGCGCCTGCCAAGCGTGGGGAGGATGGCAACCCCTCCTTATCAGAGGAGAGGCCTTCGTCCAGTAGTGGACGCCTTCTGGCTGATGCGAGTACGAGTGCGAAGTCTGCCTAAATATATCATTGTTATTACGAAAAAAATATATATTCCTCGCTGGTCTATCCAGAGTGAGTAAGTGATAAAGATTTACCCTCTTAAATAAAATATAAATATAAATATCGCAGGACATTTTTTCACACAGCGCCATCTAGCCCCAAACTAAGCAAAGCTTGTACTATGGAAACTAGATAGCTGATAGAATACTTATATAATTTTTTTTGTAAATACATACTTATAATACATACTACGCCCAGACACAGAACAAACATTTATGTTCGTCACATAAATGTTTGCCCTTGGTGGGGATCGAACCCACGCCCTACAGCTCTGAAGGCAGACACACTACCGCTGAGCTATATGGCAGTCAAAGTCAGCATAAAACATTAAAAAGTATATCATACTTCTTTATTTATGTTAAAAAATATATCATAAATATGACAAAATACTTTATAACTACATACACACAAACTCACATAACTGCGCATTCTCCATCAGAGAAAACGGCTTATTGTAATCTACTTTCATCTTGGAGGATTAACCTCTTTCTCACTTTCATAATTTTTAATACTTACTATACTTACTGTGTTTATAAATTTTGCATTTTTAAGCTGATTGTCATATAAATTCTTACCTATTGATACTTACATTTATGTACGATAAATACACTCATATTTGTAATGGTTATAGAAGAGTGAGGTCTTCTGTCACAAGTATTGCTATACTCAAAAGAAGGCCTCCATAACTGTTGTTTAAAACGTGTATTCTAATGTAATAAACATTTTTTCATTTTCAACTAAAATAGATTTGAAATACGTTTTTGCGTTTTATGCTTATGACGGTTAGAGTTTATCAAGTCAAATAAGAGCGTTCTTTTTTTAGATGTGTGATGAAACTATAGTCACCAACACGCCCACGATATGAAAATCAAGCCAGCAGTCAGCAGGACTTAGTCATGTAAATGTAATAGTTAAAATAAATGGTTCCACTCGGCAGTGGGATAAAGAAATGTATGATTTCTATACCTAAAATGCTTAGAAAGAATTTATTAATTTACTTAAAATTACAAAAATATGGAGTAGGATGAATGCATCAAAAACTTACTCTCTACACTGTTTCCCTTCAACGTTCTGCTTGCAGATACAGACGCCGGAGACAGGGTCGCACTGCGGCGTGTTCCCGTAGGAGCCGGACTCGTTACAACCGCAAGGCTTGCAGCCGTGGCTTGTGAACTCGAAGTGGTTGGCGGCGCACACGTCGCACCGGTCGCCCGTCACGCCTGTCTTGCACTGGCATTTGCCTTCCGAGTTGCATTGGAGACTGCGCGATCCTGTTCATGGATTAGATCATTTACACCACGACATAGTGAAGAAACCCTACGTCTACATAATTTTATGGAACTTTTCCGCGATATTTCCGAGAAGCTACGTAAATCCGTCCGGATTTTTCAATAGGCGGGTTTTGTGACACTAGAAACATATTATTGGTGTTATAGATATCCATAGGCGTCAATTATTCTCATTATTAGGCGACTCTCCATATTGTCAGAAAAAAGGAAGCATTACAAATGATTCTTCTTATTTGGCCCTAGAAAAATTGAATGCCTAATTTACGGGTTTATCTACAAGTTTCCTCAACCAATGTCATATTGCCGTTGCTAAACATAAGGTAAGACGTCAGCCTAAAAAATGCATAATAATCATAAGGCCATGGTGACTAAATACTAAGAAAATTTATTGTAAAGCTAGCAGCATAAGAAGAGGAAAGAGTAAGGGATCATCGACTCGATGAAGGAGAAGACTTGAAATAATAAAAACTAAACACTTGTTCATAATAACTCTGTTCGCCACGATGCGAAAGGGCCTGTGGGGAAGAGATTATACTAGTGTAGGTTGGTACTCACCAGTAGGGTTACAGTTGCAAGGGATACAGATATCCTCGGCGCCTTGATAGAAGTTCTCCTTACAGCGCTCGCAGTTGGCGCCGTCCCTGTTCTCGGCACAGTCGAGGCAGTGGCCGCCGTGGCCGGTGCGCTCGTACAGCTCCTTGTCGAAGTAACACTTGTTCGAGAACCCGTTACAGTTGCACGCTGTAGGCAGGAAATTCATTTTGACATGGGCCTACACGGCCATGCTTACACATGCAACAAGGTACCTAGTTGAAGTGATATAAAATAGAATACCATACTCAAGCGTGTGAAACGTATATTAATTGGACATGGTTCAATTGATCTAACTTCGTGGTCGAACTACGTTTCTACAGCCCCTACTGTGGAAGCAGGACACGACCCTCGAAGAGAGAAATTAAAAGTAGAGTTTACACTTTTCTTTAGACATTGCGATCACCATAAAGCAAAGACTGCAAAAGAATGAAACATAATGCGGCAGGCTGCCGTGGTGAACGAATTGATAGAGCTTAACAATGTAAAGGCTTCCATCATGTCACAAACATCGCTCAGCGTTTATAGTTATAATATAAAATAGCACATTGACTGGGTGTTGGACCTGGGTTTGTCCCTCTGCTGCATTCAGAACCACCGGAGGACGGGCAGCAGCACTCTCCCGGGTAACGTTACTGAGCATTCTGCGATCCCCAAGCCGCTTACCAAGCGTGGGCATTATGGCAACCCCTCCCTATTAAGGGCGGGAGGCCTTCGCCAAGCAGTGGACGTCTTCTGGCAGACGATGATGATGATGACATTGACTGATTGTCAAATAAATTTACGTCATCAGATTAAGTTCGAGTATTAAAGCCTAACAATTTTTCTGTTAACATATTTTTTGGTATTTACAATAATTTATTTACGTAACTAAGTAGAAAAAAATAAGAATTAATGCATTTTATTTTCTATTGTTCAGTAGGAAGTCTATTCGCAACGGCTAGTGATTCAAGTCAAGATACCCATAAATTACCTTACAGTCATTTATTACTTTCCCCTGAGTTATTGAGTTTCCCTCTGCATTAGTTACTATTTTCCACATTTGTGGAATCTAGATATTATCCACATTGACAAAACAGTTTGATACTTTCGCCGCGCAGCAGCATTAATGAGCTCCATCCCGCTCAAGATCATCTCTACCACTCTCACGACATCTGGAGCTAGAGGAGAGAGATCTAGACGATCTAGCTAGAGTGAGAACGGGCTCAGTTTTTTGTCGTACCTTTGCACTCGTGCACGTTGGTGGGCGAGGCGCGGCCCCACGGCGCGTCGTTGTAGAAGTCGAGGCAACGCTCGCATTCCCGACCGGCTGTGTTATGCTCGCATCTGGGAACAAGCTCTTGACCTTACTGCTTGAAGTTCACTTCAAAAACAGCGCTATGATTATACCTACTATTTAAATTCATAACTCTTATCGCCCAGCCAGAAATCGATGGAAGTTCTGATACCCAACCCTACGTGAAAAGACTAATTCTATGCTGCTGCTACCTTGAGTCCGTCTCGGGGAGTAACAAAACTAATGTCAGTTATTAAACTGCCAAGCAGTAGTGTGCAAGCATTACTGCGTTTCGGTTAGAAGGGCAATATTACCAGATAAATTACTGTGCCAGAGAGATGGCCTGAGATGAGATGCGTATTTTTTTAGTGTTTTAAGGGTGTAGGAGGTGGGTATATATAATGTCAGACGGCCATACAGTCGGTTGGGCTATGCCTAAAGACATTACCTGCAGTTCCTAATCCTGGTGCCGTCAGGGTACTCGTCGGTGTCGCAGACGCGCGCGTGTCCGTTGCACTTGCAGCGCGCGCCGACCGCTACGTCCGCGATAGCGTACCAATACGACTGCAGCACTTGCACGTCGTGGAAGATCTCGTCTCCGAACGTATTCAGCCGGTCCAGAGTAATGCGTAGGTCAGTTGCTGTTACCCATTCCTGGTGGATAAAGAACATAGGTGACGGAGATATTATATATGAAGCTAATATTTAGTTAGTAAGATATTACTAGATGAGATGATGTTTGGTCTGTTTATGATTACTGATTTACATAACAGAAGTGCTACTAATGAAGTACTGAATAGTCTACAATACATAAGTCTACTGAATTAACGACATTGCACTGCACTCGAAGCACTGCAACAATTAGATAGGTACTCATCCTTCGTCATTATCTCGTTGGCAAGGAAGCTTCACAAGCGGACGGTGACGTACTTCGACCAAGGAAACATAAGGATCAATGGTGACGTAACATATTTTGGCTATACCATAATATAATAATAGAGCCCTGTGTCTACTTACATCACTTACATGGTTATTACTGGCCTCTTGAAAAAAATCCTGATATCGAAATCATTATTGTGGTATGTACACATCATTTTGCACACATTTTGCAGGTATTTTCGTAACAATGAGTAAGATAAAGATAAGATAAGATAAGATAAAGATATTTATTTAACAGAAGAAAAATTACAGTAATTATACAGAGAGTAAGTACACAGACTTATCCAGTAACAAAAACAGCGTATTCAGTCAACTCTAAGTATAAAAAAACGGTTAATCGACGGGCCCCAAACTAAGCACAGAGCTTGTATCTTGGAGTCCGAGTGCCGAGAATACAGATACAAGTGTTTTTCTAATGTGTCTAAACTAACTATTATATAAGGCATCATTTTTAAATGACGGAAAGTATAAGTAAAATACCATGCACTTAAAATACTAACTTAAGAAAACAATACAAATAATCATAAACATACTCATTTCATCGCTTTGATACACTCACAAAAAGACGGATATTTATGTTTCGAAACTACCTCTCACTATATAAGCCATGGACAAGACCTTCGGTCTCATCATAGGACAACATTAAGAGCCATTCTCTGATGGATCTCTTAAAGGCAGTTTTAGTGACATCTGGCTTCTGACAGACTCTCTTACATATGATGTTGTACACGCACGGAAGTGAATATGCAGGACTACGTTTAGCCATCAGTGAACTGGCTCGAGGGACAGGAATTCTATAAGAACGTTTATTTTTGACAGCATCGTAGTCAGAGTGAGTTTTTACGCTAATATGAGTTTTAAGGGCAGCATTGAAGAGAAAGAGCTGCCTAACACGCAAGACTTTGAACTCAGCGTAAAGTGAGTCAGTGGGGAAGCGAAACGGTTTGCGTAGCATCACTTTAATTAAAGCTCTTTGTGCTCTCTCTACTGTCATAAATATAGTTTGTCCTGCGCTGCCCCACACTGTGATGCAGTACTGTATTATAGATTGACATAACGCAAAGTAAATTTGTTTCAGTAAAGGAATAGGGGTGCAGTCCCGGAGGTTCTTCATGACAAATATCAGTTTGCGCGTGCGTGATGCAACGTTTATTATATGCTGCTTGTAAGATAGGTTCCCGTCAATGATTACGCCGAGATATCTCATATTGTTGACACGGCTTATGGATGTACACGAGCAGGAGGGAGACGAAGACTTACTGTACGAGCAGTAGTGGATTTTTAGTTCCAGGTGTTGAGATGGAAGAGAAACACAAGTCTTCGTGAAGGCAATAAATTTAGTTTTGATGGGATTCAGGGTAAGCAGATTTCTATCCAGGAGTCTGGCCACAATAGACAATCCATCTTCTGCTAAGCTATATACTCGGTTCCACGTATCCCCATGAAATACGATTGCTGTATCATCCGCGTATGTGACAATTTCTGCGTTAGGCAGTTTACAATTTAATATTTCGTTTATGTAGAGAATAAACAAGGTGGGACCGAGTATACTGCCCTGTGGAACCCCAAAATTGATAGACAGATGATCGCTGGAGTAGTTAGCAACTTTAACATATTGCATTCGGTTTGATAAATAACTTTTAAACCACTCCAGTGCCACCCCCCTAACACCGAAGACCTCCAGCTTCTTTAGAAGCAGACCAACCGAGATCGAGTCGAAGGCTTTAGCCAAGTCAAGGAATACGCCAATGCATTTGTCTCCCTGGTCAACGTGAGAGGACACAAGGTTTGTAAGGCGTGAGGCAGCGTCTTCGGTTGATCTGCCTCGTCGGAAACCAAACTGTTTTTCGGAGATAAGATTATGTTTATCCAAGTGCTTGATCAGTCTATTGTTTACCAGCTTCTCTAGCAATTTAGAAACTACACTAAGTAAAGCAATGGGCCTATAATTGTCTGGAACATTTTTGAGGCCACTTTTATGGATAGGGGACACTGCTGCCACCTTCCAATATTCTGGGAAAGTTCCGGATTCTAAACTTAGATTAAAGATGAAAGTTAACGGTATAAGAATAGAGCTTAAAGATTTTTTTATTAATTTGACTGTTATAGAGTCTGGCCCAGGGGCACTGTCACTTTTTAGGCTGGCGATTGCATTTGATATTTCATAAGGATCGGTGGGAAAGAAGAAGAGCGAGTCATTGCAGAGAGAGGTCAATCTGTGGGAACTGATCAGAGATTCTTCAGTTTCGTTTAACTTTGTAAGAATAGCATCAGCGAGGTTCTTCCCTACCGAAGTAAAATGCTGATTGCAATGATTAAGAGGATTTTCATTTCCTTTAAAGCGAAGCAACTCAGATGATGCATCAGACTGTTTAGAGGTGTAGCATATATTTTTAATCGTTTTCCATAGACGCTTAGGATCGTCTTTGTTCTGTGCTAGGAGTTGACTGTTATGTTGATTTTTAATATTATGCAGTAGCTTGTTACAGAAGTTTCTGTATCTGACATAGATTTTTTTACATAAGGCATCATTTGGGTTTAATTTGGAATCGCGGTGGAGTTTGTCTCGATGACGTATACACCTGATTAGACCTGGGGAGATCCATGGCTTCAGAGGCGCCACCTTTCTACTCAATTTTACTTGTTTAGTATATTTGGTTATAATAGGACCAATAATATCATGAAAGGCCCTGACAGCTAAATTAACACAAAGACAAGAGGTGACCGGTGACCAATCAGTATGGTTTATCTCCAAAACCGCATGATCCAGGTTAAATTTTGATTGAAATCTTAAGTGTTTATTTTGGGGCTGTCGCGTGATACCGGCTACAACAATGGAGTGGTCAGTAACTGAGGATTTACAGATCAAACCGAAGGCCTTTGTATTCATTTTAATAAATATATGGTCTATGCAGGTACGGATTCGGGTTGGGCTGGTGATTGCGGGGAGTAAGCCATGTGATGCCATCAGACATAAATAGGTAGATACCTGTTTGTCTGTGGCGTCACATAAGTTTATATTAATGTCGCCAGCGAGGACGAGTAAGGGATGACATTTGAGAGTATTTAAGACTAAATCAAGGGAATCTAAGAAAGGCGTGATATTACAAATGGAAGGCGTGCGATAAATACCCAGTAAAGCAGCATGATTATCAATCTGAATCACCAGAGAGTCCGCGTCAACAATGGTTGTTTCTAAGGATGCTGATCGATATTGATTTTTGATGTAAACTACTACTCCTCCATTTTTATTTTGTTGTCTGTGTGTCCGAAATACATTATAACCAGGTAGGGGGTGGATTAAGCTACCCTCAGAAAGCCAGCACTCAGTCAACACAATAGCATCAAATTCGGTATTAAAACGTCTCAAAGAAACGATGAAGTCGTCAAAGTTACGGGCGTAACTTCTGATGTTTATGGATATGACCTTAAAGTTATGCTCAGCGGTTTCAGATAAAAATGAGCTGCTAAATTCAATGGACTCATGTGTATGACATTCAATCGAGATTTCGTCATCAATGTCATTAATAGCACAAACTAAAGCCATCATTGAAAGTTAATAGAAATTGAAGGCGAATATTGGACTGAACCTGTCGTGTCAATCGATTGTAGTGCATATCTAAAAGAGAGCTAGCGTGAAACACATGATTTAATGAGTTAAGGTCGTAGTGAACCTTGTTTACATAACAGCAAGATAGATGCAGAAGTATGAGTTGAATTTGAGATAGCGAGAATGTGAGTTTGATACGTATGAGTGAGATACATGACAATGGTAGGCAAACTATGTAACTAATTAAAATAACTAAGATATCGTGGCAAAGCGAAAGGTAATTAAATTTAGATGTCAGAGGTAAGACGGTAAGATAATCACTTGAGCGGCGGTATTGTGTGAGCGTCCTGTGACGCCAGGTGGCGCTCCAGATCTTCAGATGTCCTGATGGCGATAGCCGGCGTACCTTCCTGTCTACGGACGTGGACAATGCCGTTTCGAATCCAGCAAAATGTAAAGCCGGCTTCCTTTGAGCGCTTACGTGCCGATCGAAAAAGGTGCCTATTTTCTTGTGTGAGGCGCTCATTGAAGTAAATTCTACTACCCGGACCATCCACCCCAAGATCCGTGCTAACCAGATTTCGTCGGATTTTGGCCGCTTTCATATATTCATCGCGCTTTAGGCGTCGAACAAAGCGAACCACTAAAGGCCGCGGGAGTTTTGAGGGCGCGGAGGCATTGTCAACATTTGTATTGCGAGGCCCCACACGGATCGCGTAGTCGAGGTCACCGTCATCCATGGAGACGCCAATTATCTGAGCTGACACCCGCACCAAGTGAATGAGGTTTTCGTTCTTGTTTTCGGGGACTCCCGATATTTCGAGTTCATTTTTTAACGTAGCTTGCGCCCTCGAATTCAGTTGTCCTCGTAGATCTGACACAGCCGATCTTAGGAAGCAAAGTTCAACCTCATGTGCGGCGTCACGTTCCTCTAGCTGGTGGCATTTATTACTGCATTCGTCCAATCTGGAGGTAATATGTTCAGACAGGAATTTCAATTGCGTTTTTAAGTCTCTGAACTGAGCACATGACCATACCAGCCGTACCTAGAACTTTGAGTAACAACAAAGCCAAGGGCATCACTGCATTGACTTTCATTGCTTTAAAACATAAGGTGTATGGAAAGACGGATTTATTATTATCGTTACAGATCTACGCTTGGCTCCAATCAACTCATCTGGTTGTAAGCGACGGCGTGTCCAAAAATGGAACACATCGATCTACAAGTAGAATATATTTATTCACTCCACAAGACGCCCAGATTGTAGTTCGTTAGAAACGTTGTTAATAGGGGGAAACTTGTGGCGTTACCTGCAGTTCGGGGCTGCTGTCGAAGGTGAAGGCAGAGGGGCGCCCCTCGAGCGTGGAGAAGAGCACGTTTCCCCCGGAGAGCGGTGAGATGTCCGAGTACTCGGAGGTGCAGAGCGCGCTCGTCTCGGCGCCCAGCTCCGCCGCGCGCCGCTCCTGCACCTCGTATGTGTCTCGGCAGGACGCGCTGCACGCAACACGCATGTTACCAAGGAACAACAATACTAATAGCTATGCATGTATGTTTTATTGAATGTCAAAAACAAAATTCAAACGTGCACAAATTCCAAATATTTCAGTTTTATGTTAGAGAGAGCGCGCACTATCGTAGCGGTAGCGGACGCATGATGTCATATTCCACGATTCCAATCAAATTCTATACTAGCACGTGCTTTGGTAGAAAGTGACAGATACAGATCACTACCTTCCAAAAATGTGTAACGCTACATTTAAGAAACTTTGCCAGCCGATTTCAATTTATTATTTGATGTAAATATCAGAATCAGTTAAATTCTCCACTAATTATTTATTTTTGATGATTGAACTAAATGCAAAATTATACCTTATAGAATCACCCTTTTCGGAACGGCGTTTGTCATATTTGATCACTTGTTAGCATCGTGCATTATATAGTTTCCTGATTCAAAGCTTGTTAGGGAAGTGGAGAGAAGAAGGAGACGGCGATAACAGTTCGTCTCTTCTTTAAATTTTGACGACTCCATTTCTCTATGTATACATCTCTATCGTGAGAACGTCCGTGGTATATTATCCCCCGGAAAATGCACAAAACAAACATGATCAGGAAGTCTTTACTAGTAAAAAAAATACAGGCTTACTGGTAATTCGACGTATCCCGGACTAACATGCATAAAATGTAAGCCCATCCCAAAGTATGGCCATAGCTGAATATTTTATATAGTATTTTGCAAATGCCGTCATACTTATTTATCAGACATAAGTCATTCACTGCTGGACGAAGGCCTCCTCTAAGCCGTCATAAAAAGTCTCATAAATTGGTTGGGCACCTACCTGAAGAATTGGAAGGGCTCCCAGTCTCTATCTTCAGCAGTCTTCTTGTAGATTGCAAAACTCTGCGGCCTTGGTGAGTAGAACACGATCCTCACGTACGTGATATCGTATGCCTTGCCTGATCAAACAATCAACCATGTAGTGGAACATTATATGGCATTATTATGGCATCCATATGGCTCAATTGGTAGTGTGTCTGCCTTCAGAGCTGTAGGGCGTGGGTTCGATCCCCACCAAGGGCAAACATTATTCTGTGTCTGGGTGTAGTATGTATTTACAAAAAAATATGTATATAAGTATTCTATCAGCTATCTAGTTTCCATATTACAAGCTTTGCTTAGTTTGGGGCTAGATGGCGCTGTGTGAAAAAATGTCCTCCGATATTTATTTATTTTATTTATTTATTTTATTATAGGAGGCTCTACCGAAACTGTCACACAAATAATTAGATCAAATTAACAAACCAAATACAACATACTACAAACAATACGTTACATTTTTTTCATAAACAAGAGTATTATTTTGTTGGTGACGATTTTGTGAAATGTTGTACTAGAGAACTATCAATTTGTACAAATCTCGGCGCACAAATAACTGTTAACTTAGCCACACTTGGGCACCCCAAGATACAGGCGTTGCCTAATTTGGGGCTCGCTATTTTATCTCTAAGAGTTTGTATGACCTTAGGCAATAGTTTTATTCTTTTTCTGGCAAATAAATTATTATTATTAACTTAGTTACGTACATATTTTTACAATCTTGTTTAAGCTATTTTCTCCTAAGTTTTAGCTTAGGCTGAATGCCAATGTGTAAAGTGTCGCCTTTTTGGCTTATTACGAACTACGTTTGAATTATGCACAGTATTCAGTAGTAGATGTAATGAGTAGCCTGGGTTGATGGAACGAAATAACTTCGTAACAGACTCGTTTTTAAGTTTCATCAGGCAAATGTACACTCACCCAAATGCAACGTCAGGTTGACCTGCTTAGGGTACTTGATGCCTTCGTTCATAGTCTCCGACTGCCACCAGGTCTGGTTGTCGGAGTCATGATGCAGGTCCGTCAGGAAGTAGGGAGAGAACTGCCCCGGCTGGCAGAAGTCACATGACCTGGATAGTAAACGCAAATAAGTATTAGGTACTCGGTTGTCTAATATGTATGAGGTATTTTGATAGATTATTTCTACACTATTAAGTGGTGGATTCAAAAGGTTTACGCTCAAACACTCATTGCTTCCACAAACAAAGTAACACGCCTTGAGCTGATATTCAAATTAATCATTCAAATATCTGCCCGATCCAGAATCGTACTGACTTTAGAGCCGATGCGCAACTACGGAGGCGTAGAAGTTTTTGAAAATTTAAATGAAAAGAAAATATATGAACGACGCTGTACCTGGTGGATGTGCCAGCAGATGTCTGGATGCAGTACAGCTTGGGGCCGTTGTCTCCGCAGGTGTTTGTGGCTTCCATCGGCACCATGAATGCCGCATTCTCGAACTCTGGTATGCATCTCTGTTCAACATAATGTATAATTAAAGAGAGCAAACCAAACTACTGTCTATCTCTGGAGTGACTATGTCAGCCTTCCTTTCCTTGTACTTTATCCTTCATATCACGATATCAAAAGCTTGGTTGGCTGGGGTACGCGCTGACAATAGGAACCCACAAGCAGAATTCCCAATCTAAACTTTATGGAGAAGATAAAAAGAGTACCTATAGTATCCGGGAACAGAACCCCAGAAATACTCAGGAGCTGTCAAGAATTTTATTAAATAAATTTGCAACGAGGAAAGCTTCGATGCACTGGTCTCTTATAAACTTACTTAAATCGACAGTCTCTTTACCGGAAAGAAACCTCACAAACCTGACCACATACCTAACGTGGAAAGCCAAATAGGTAAGTAAACTCTTATAAAATCTCGAGCCACACGCGATAGTATTAGACGGTCACGAGCGGATTAAAACCTCAGAAAACCTTTAACGGTAAATCTAAGATGAAATAGTACATTCACGCGATACAAGTTCACATTTCGATCCAAATATTTTAAAATAAGCAATCAATCAAGACAGAGCATAAGAAGCACATGGCAGCTTATTATATTATGCCATACTATCTTCTATAGAACTGGCAGCAAAGCAATTTGATTTAACGTGTCTAACTGCCCATGTAATTATTGCCTACTGCTCCTCTGTGTCTAAAATATAAATAACGCTTCACACTCGAAGCTTCTCAGTCAGGAAGCTAAGTGGGAAGTCCCTTGTAGAAAGAATCTCAAGTGTTGAAATGTCATCATAGAAAGATAAGGCAAAAAACGCGCAGACCTAGAGAAGATTCATCATTCAAACATCTGGCCTAAGGCAAACGCGCTAACACTAAACTATTTATAGGAAGTCACAACAACTATGAAAATGACACGAAATGTCCTGCGAGATGGAACATCCCATTCAGAATCTATGCAGTCCAGCCAACCGAACATAGACGCAAACAAAACATCGAAACAACTAGGAAACTCGTTTTATAGCGCCCAGATGCTGGAATTACCGCCAAAATAGTATATCTATATTTAGTCGATGCGTCGCCTTCAGGACGTTCACATCGTTGCACCACAGACTACAAAATGACTACTTTATTTTAATGACGATAACGAATCATGTTACATAATGAAATCTGGGAAAGAAAGAAGACGACACAAACAGTTAAAGATACTGGCCTGGGTCGGGAAGAATAGTGAATAGGAAGAATAGAATAGGAATTACTAATCCTGTATTCTGCAGTGGGGTGAAAATGGTTGATGATGATGATGATTGCACTTTGATTCCTCAAAGCGGAGCAGATTTATCAGCGATATCGCGCGAAGCTTTCTTACCAATGTGCTCATACATTACCTATGTTAAAATGACAATTTGCAAATTTGAGTTTTTTTTTAATAATAAGTTTGGTACGTTTGGTCAACTTGTCAATTGTTGAATAGTACTTGAATCTGGAGGAAAGAACAATAATAATACCTTACTTACTCCTGTTCACCTCTTACCTCACATTCGTTAAAGTATTGAAACTCATGGACAGAAATGGAATGGATAGGTAGGTACCTATAATAATGTAAGTTCAATTCATGTAGAACTGACAATGAGGCCCATCTCCCGGAGAACGGATGCGAGCTGATAACACGTTCCGTCGGGTGCTGATAACGCAACATTGGGCACCGGACTCCGAGTAAACGAACTCATTACATTAATATTGTTCTCGATAGACCCGACTACTCCGATAACCCCGCGATTATCTGCCAAAACAAGCACTTGGCAACTCATTTTAGGGCAACATCGTACGGGTTTGATTTCCGCGCCATATATTACCTACACAGACTTAATTAGTAGGTAGGTACCAAAAGAAGTAAGTATGTATAATATTCTAGTTAGTACTTGCTCTTCTGATATTTAATCTTTGCCGGACTTATTTGAAACAGCAAGCATGGCAAATCGTTGACACGGGATCGTTTATTTTTGCTGACAATTCTCAATTCCAAGAATGTTAAGTAAGTTGAGCTGTGGTAGAGCTCGCAAACAAGAAATTTCTTCTCTAATCACTTTGATTAAACTAAAACCAGATGCAGTTACTATTTCATAAACTTTGTAACACGAACGTAACTACACCAAACAAAAACAAACGGCGTTCTATTCACATGAACAAAATGACCACGTCCAAAAAGTTGTAAAAGCTCGTGTGGAGTGAACTCACTTGCGGTAAACCTTCGCTGTTGTAGCAGGAGGCGAGCTGGTGCGAGGACCGCGGCGCATGGTTGTTGTTCTGTGCGATGACGACGGGCAGAAGTAACAGAAGCCTGAGACAGTTTATGTGCACGACAGGGCGCGCCATTTTGTGGAGCGCGAGGGACGCCGCCGTCGACACGGCCGATCGTCGGCTGAGCACTGACGCGGCCGCGTTTCACAACACGGTCACAGAGCAGTCGCCGCTGGAGAGAGGTGCCGAGCTTTGCTCGCCTCTCCGAGGCACAAACTATTTCGCTTCACTATAGACTCCATATGACTGACTCCATATGATAAAAGTGCCTACTTAATTTAACTTTTTTTTTCTTCATCAAAGCTATTTATTTATTTATATTTTACAATTAGGCTTTACACAAGTATTTAATAATTTAAAGTAAGTAGGCACTGGTGTCCAACGGCATTTTATTACCTACTAAGTCTCCGCCGTCTATTTGCCTATAAGTTTTTCCTACATTTAACGATTGGTATCTTATGAATCGTATTAGATTTACAGATTATCTACATATTGTATTATAAGGGAACAAAAAAAAAGGAAAAAACCTGTCGATTCAACTTCGGTGAACCAACGAAGACAAGAGGTAGGAAAAATCTCTCTTATTCCCTCTCTTTAGTTAGATAGCGGTCCATCGCGGCCTGCGTTATGTACGCAAACCAAATCTGCAAGTTTGTTGTTGCTATAAAATGTATATAAAAGATTTTATGCATTGACCTTTATTTCTCCTCTGCACGAGCCATAATCATTGACGTAAAGCAGCCGTACAGAACGAGGCCCCAAACCACCGTTTTTTTGTGAGCGAACCTGAAAAGGCCGAGCTTTTGTTTAGAGCCGCCATGTGCGCATTGTGCGCCCATTCGGAAGAAATCAGCGAACTATGAAAAGGGTTCTTCAGTATTAAATGTCTGTAAAAGTCATCGTTGGCCTTTTAAAGTTATCATTAGGTTTAAACTTTTATCTTAGGTACTTTGCAGCGACTAGAAAACTAAATTTTATTTACTTCTGGGTACTGCTTACTTTAAAAATTATGAAGACCCCATGTTCTAGGATAACTTTCGCAAAAACCGGTTAAACAGGTACCTATTTATAGCCCCGATGATAAAATCGATGGTTGTGGTACCGATGGTTCTGATGGTGAACCAGGAAGCCTGACACAGGAACTAGCTAAAAACCGGCGAGTTTGAGCTCAGTTTATTCATCGAGAGTACAGGTAAATTATAAATTTATTATAAATTGTAAATTATACTTGTTTTTATAAGTATTTTTACATTTACTAACATTCACCTTGATATTTTGATCAGAATATATTTAATATAATACAAAATATTTCACATACTTAATACGTAAATTGTGTGCTTTTAAGCTATCTTAGTAAACGGTAAGTATTTTTCCAAAAGCTCTACCAATCGACTTTACTCCATCGAACGTCTATCCAAGCATTTTCATACTCAAATTTAGATGACGTAATAATACAAAAAAAAACTTGTACATGCGTGTAGGATTGGAGGTACCTACCTACTTTATCATAAAGTAGGTAGGTAATTAAGTATGGACTTCTTAATATTACTGTATAAAGAACGGAAGTGGGTATCGAAAATGGCCAGTCTAAGAAGACTTAATTCATAATTCTACATTTGTTGGATATCGCTTGATAATTCGTATCTTATAGGTAGTTGTAAAATATAACAATAATTGTTACATAATTAGGTTTAGTTCAAGTTGTCGTATATTATCTGCCCTTGTCTGTTTGTTTATGTAACTTTTTAGCAACTTCAGGCTGAATAAAAATGTGGGACATAGAAACTTGTATTACGATAGCGCTAACGTAATAAATGTGGCTTTCAAAAAGTATTTTAACATGCATTATTAATATTAACGTAAACATAATATTAGTAGGACAGCTTATTAACTTCGCTCCGATTAATAACAGGAGATTTGGCGAATGATATACGACGACGTAGAGACTTTTCGTTTCGTTCCCAAAACAAAAAGGTAGCCTCCAGCTTCACCTTTGTAATGGGATATGACTTACACTCGACCGTAACTTGCGTCACTTGACTTTGACTGTGATTCTTTTTGAAATGTTCACTCACATGATACTAATATGAGTTTGAAGCACAATAGTCAACAATATTATAATCATTTCAGCAGAAAAGAAAATCATATAAACGAAATAGGCTTAAAATAATTATGTTCACATTATATTGTAGTCGCGGACAAAAGCTAGCTTTATGTAATTGTAAAGTTTGATGCGCACTGCCCACCAAATCGACTTGCGTCGCTGACGCATAGTGCATTAGGTCATCCATTTTCTGTACTTGTCTCTCGTATAGCGTTATCCCGTTTGTTCTAGGGCCCCAATGGCCGGTGCCTTAAAATAAACGTTTGATGATTTTCTGGATGAATTCCTGATAACGGCAGTTGCAGGTACAATTGGGGTAACAGACAAAACACGACTTTTCAGAAGAAGCATTTAAAATATTTTTGCGATAAATTTATAACTTCATTGTGTGTGGTTTTTTGGATCTATTTTGACACAATAGTTTAAAATTCACCTAATTTTCAGCCACAATATGAAATGTGTTCATATAAGTACAGAGAGTATATAGAACACTTTACGGACATAAATTTCAGTTACACTATTTTGTTTTCAAACTTAGGACAGTTACACTAGTCTGACCTCAAGAGCTTAAGACTGCAAAATCTATTTCAGTTCTGTGCCAAGACACTTACACTAACTTTAAATTTTTTGGGGCTAGAGATACACCAATTTGACTTGTGCAAATGGATAACATGATCAGTTACAACATTATTTCGAAGAAAATCAAAAAGTTTATAGTTAAAATGTATGGTGAAACCGACGATTATTAACGTATTTTTTTAATATACCATCCGAAAGATCAGACATAACTGAAAATAAACTGTATACTTAACTCGTTTTACGTGTTTTGTCAGTTACCCCAATTGAACCTGCAGCGATACTACATCCTGAGAACATAAAATGATTAATTAATTAATTTTTTGCAGCATACGCTTCCCAAATAAAAACAAAACAGGTCTTAAATATTTGACCTGGTTCCTAGCATGGTAATTTATAAGCAATAACAATAAAATTACAATAGTAGCCTGGACCTACCGGACCGACTACGTCCGAAAATTGCAATCCGGCCCACCTAGCACGCGAGCAGTGAGAAAATTCTATCCATTCTTTTTTCCCCTCGAAAACCAGACAGACGTATCCATATTCTAGCTTAATCACGTCCCACGCGAGGAAAGAAGAAACAACGAGTCCACAATAACAGCAGTCGACAATGAGTACTCCATCCCCAAGCCGCCTACCAACCAACCCCTGTAAACTAACGGCTAACGGTGAGCAACCCCTCACCGTTAAGGGAGAGGCCTTCATAAAACAGTGGACGTCTCTTGGCTGATGATGTGACAATAGTAATAGCTACGTGCAGAAAGTACTGATAACGAGACACTGGGTGATTGTTTCGCGGATGCTATCCTTCTAGCTAGGGCATACCCAACCAAGTAACCGCCGTTACACTGCGAAATTAATGGATTTCAAGTTCCTGAAAATTTGTAGTAAAAATGTATAAAAGATGAAAATATAAAAAAATGACGAATAAAACGTAAAAAAAATATAACGAAAAAAATAATAATTACGTAAAACATATAACGAAGAAAAAAATATTTAAAAAAAAAAAAACACATATAACGCAACGCGTGATCAAAATGCTGGCGTTTATTTGGCTCAACGCATAAGCATTGCCATCCAGCGTGGCAATGCCGCCAGCATGCTGGGTACGCTGCCGACTGGTAGTGGGTTTGAGCATTTGGATTGTCTCTAGACTTTCATCGGTCTGGATACAATCCTTTTGTTTTTTGTTGTGTAGTAGGCTAAGTAGTCATTGTAGTTTGTTGTAGTTAATAAAGGCTTACGTCTATTAAAAAAAAAAAATTACCATGTTTTTGTTTGGTCGTCATCTTGCCTAACGATAAGGACATGGTCTGCGATGGGGCACGTTTGCCTAGAAAAAACCGATTCACTAGAACTGAACACACCCAAGACTATTTTAGTCATAATTATGAATTAGGCGGCGCGGGCGGCGCGGCGTCTAGGCTAGATGCATGTGGTGACCATCTGCGCGACACATTTAATTAAGATGCTTAAATGTCTACGTCCGTTGTTTAACATAAATGTTAATAGTGAACACATAGTTATTATGCCATTAGGTATTTCTAGAAGGAGTCAGCTCTTTATTTAGATTATCAAAGCATAATATTCGCTGCAGGTAGCTTTTCAAATTGATTCAAATGAATATTTTTTTAAACGTGTAGAATGTTTCTATAAGTTTACAAAAATGCATTCGCATCAATTGATCAAGACTACATCAAGACTAGTGTCTTGATTATGACTAGACGACTACCAACGACTACAGTTTTAACCTTTTTGCTGCATGCGCCATGGTTCAGACTACATTAACTGCAACATTTCTTGAATATTTTCTTCGCTTAAAACTTGTCATTCCTCCAAACATATAATTACAGACCTCTGCATATACAGGGTGTTAGTTTGAACACCATTATCCTTCTAGGATATCATTGTAATCATCATTATGAACAACTATTTTTAACTAATTATTTTAAATATTTTTTTTACTATGGGGCCAACCCTAAAATCACGAAAAAAACAGCTGTTCCATACAAAAAGGTTCATCGATCTTGGACAAAATATATGGAACAGCTGTTTTTTTTTCGTAAGTTCTGGGTTGGCTCCATAGTAAAAATTGTTCATAATGATGAGTACAATATTATCCTAGAAGGATAACGGTGTTCAAACTAACACCCTGTATAATAATTCAAGTAATCTGAGTCCATATTGAATGGGGACAACGAGAATAGACCGTCTAATCGGGAGACCGCTTGACTCGTAATCGTGAAGTCGCGAGTTCAAACCCAGGCCACACCAATGATCTCTTTGGAGTTTATGTACAAATTTTTATACCACTGACTTTTTGGTAAAGGAAAACGTCGCCAGGAAACCTGCATATGTGTCAAGAAGAAATTCAATGGCGTTTGTGAATTCACCAACTCGCAACTGGGCCAGCCAGTATATTACTTTTCTCTATGTGGGCCAGCGTTGTGGATGTGGCCCAAGCGAAGAGGGTAGGCGTCCAGCAGTGTACTATTAAAAAGGCTGATTAAATGCTTTGTAAGAACAAGCCTTATACAAAACTCAAGAAATATCTTAAATCATGGTGAGTTTCAGCCTTACCTAAAATAATCTCGATTCTCTTAGTCGCTTAAACTTCTCTGTCTTGTTCTTGCATGTTACACTTCACGTCAGAGAGAAGATGGCAGAGCACCTTAAGCAGTGACTAACGGTTGAGAAGTTTTTTTAAGTAAGACTGATTAGATCCACATTAAAAGCCCATTTCAACAGTGAGTTGAGTTGGTCGATAACCGATACAAAGGTCATCAGTTCAATTTGTACAACAACTATGAAATACGAAGTGATTATTATTCAACTTAAAAAACTAGTCAAGTACCGAAGGTTCCGTGTAATACTACTACATAACCAACTGTTAAGTTCACTTTGGTTTCGCGCAGAATCTTTAGTGCAAGACCTATTCGCACTAGCTAGTTTTGATTAATTAGGTAAATGTTCTTCCAACGTTTGATGCTTCTACGTCCAACTTGATCAAAATATCTGTACCCCTGGATCTGATTAAAACTTTTTTTGTATCCAAATATTATAAAAGGCTCTGTCCTGAGTGAGTGACTGACTGACACAAAGACAACGCACAGCTCAAACCGCTGGTCGTATAAACTTGAAATTAGGAGGGTGTATTCGTCTCGATGCGTAGGGGTGTACAACAAAATAATTCGTCCCCTAAGGGGGGGAAGGGGGGAAACGTTTGTATGAAAGTCCTTTGTTTTTGGATTTTAAGTCACGAAAACTCGGATTTCGATAGTTCATTTAAAATAAAAAATGCAATTTTATATATTTTTTGACAGAAACTATTTAAGGGGGAAATGGGGGGGGGGGGTGGAATTTTGTATGGAAAGTTATATATTCTGTACGTACATCAAAACAACCAACTTTTACTATATGGCCAACGTTGAAATCGCGAAAAAATAACAGATTTTCCATACAAAAAGTCCATCGACTTTGGGCAAAATGAATGGAACAGGTGTTTTATTTTTTGTGATTTCAATGTTGGCACCATAGTAAAAGTTGTTTGTTTTGATGTTACTGGCTATGAAGAGATTTAACATCTAATATCTCAGGGTGACGAGCGCAGTGCAGTGCGGTGAAGGATTGTGTTCGCAAGATCACAATTCTGGCACTGCTACTGTTAGTGGCAGGCGTGACGCTTACCATCAGGTGACTTACTTTACTTAGCAGGTTACTTGCTCGTCTCGTCACTTGACTGTGTAAAAAAAATGTACAGAATATGCCCGTAAAAAGATGGCAACTGATTAGAACTAACCCTGTATATAACGCGTCGTCTTATTCTAAACGGCATCGATCGATGGAGTAGCCATTGGCGATAATTTGCCTACATACTTTTCTGCCGCTTTTTGCGGGGGACGAGGTAAACCTGCAAGGCACACTTTCAAGTAAACTTTCGAATTATAAAACAAATTCGTCTTCATATGAACGCACACTCACACATAACCAAATTAACAACAATACCTTTTGGCAGAGACGCATTGACTTGCCATCTCCATTGGTATACGCTCCAAGTTAGACTAATGGTGTGCAAGGTACCAGGATAACACAATGTACAAGAAGTAAACTTTAAACGAACGTTACGTACATCTATTCTGAGAGGTTACGGGGTGCATGGTACCAGGAGAACATAATAGGCACTATATAAAAGAAATAAACTTGGCACGAATGTTAAATCTATTCTGATTCTGGCACTTTACAGTTCACACCTTGGAGGATCTAGCTCTCTAGGTTCACACGTATGCAGGCAGCATAAGTGCGTCCTTTTTTATTCAGAAAAGATAAAGGTGTAAAGTACCAGTATGAGAAGAAGGTAAGGTACGAGTATATTTGCAATCTAGGTCATACATATAAAGAAAGTTCCTGGAACTGGCAATTTATAATAAACTTCTAAAAATTTTTTTTTTAATGTGTCTCTGAGACGATGCTAATCCAACGACCATTACAAGTATAAAGTGAAAAAAAAAAAAAAAAAAAAAAAAAAAAAACAAAAAAAAAAAAACAAAAATAAAACAAAAAACAAAAAAAAAAAAAACATAACGAAGGACGTTCATAGACTGTACAAGGTTACGCGTATTGACTTTACAAAGCCAAGAAGAAGTCATTGTACTCACCATTATGAACTACTATTATTATGGGCCAACATTGAACACGCAAAACAAAAATCCTCTGCTCCGTACATTTGAATGAGGGTGAATGGCACTTTCTGTGGAACAAAATAATAATACGCTTTTGCAAGTAGAAGTGGCTGTGGGCAGGCCACATCGCTCGAAGAACTGACAACCGATGGGAAAGAAAGGTTCTTGAGTGGCGACCGCAAACCGGAAGACGCAGCGTAGGAAGGCCTCCCACTATGTAGACCGACGACATTGTAAAAGTCGCGGGCTACCGGTGGATACAAATGTCAGGTTGTCGTACAGTGTGGCGGTCTAAGGGGGAAGCCTTCTTTCAGCAGTGGACGTCTCCGGGCTGACGACGATGATGAATACGCTTTTAAAAAAAAATACAACCGACTTCAACTTCGAATACCTGGATGACATCTTCATATTTTCTAGTAATTTTGATTTAAAAACCAAACTACTGAACCGAATTTATATGGGACCACCTCTGTAGTATTAACTAACAAACAAAAAAAGAATTATCAAAATCAGTTCATAATTGGCGGAGTAATCACATAACATACAAAATAATCAAAACGTATAGTCTAATTGAGTACCTCTTTTTTTGAAGTCAGTTGAAAAGAAATTCTATTTTGTGGTCAAAACGCGATTTCATATAGTGGGTTTCGACTCAGGGAGCGGGTCCGACTCGCACTTGACAGGTTTATATTTACTCACTAACTAGCTGTTGCACACGTTGTGCTGTGGTTCTTATTTATTTGGTGTTACCTTCGATCAAAGATACAGACCAACAGGTGTTACAACCAACTATGTAAAGCATACCTATAGGATTCAGGGATATTGTAGCTTTCAATTAGTGATAGCTTTATGTATATCAGGTCATTAATTCCGAAGATTACCTGGAGCAAATATATTTATAATATACTCACTAAACTTAACCTCTTTATAATATAAGTAAGAGTAGATTTATTCTACTTCCGTCACTCAGTTGTTTAAAAATCACTTGGAGGATTCAGCTCTCTCTCTCTCTCTCTCTCTCTCTAATCACTGAAAAAACTTAAACAAACAGGGGTCTAAACGATCTTTACGGGTCTAAAGTTAAGACCTTTTTGTTAAGTTCAGTGATAAGAGTTAAGCCTATATACGAGTATTTAGATGAAAGCAACTGGCTCAGAAGCTCTCGATCCGATAACAAAGTTCAAAGAACTCATGACATCATTCTGTGACGAAATGTATCTGGAGTACTTAATAAAGATAGTGATACAAATAACCCATAAATAACGGCTCAAATCTCAGAATTCCTTAGGTAAACGTTGTAGCACAAAAGGCGCGCCTCACGTTCTTGAGGTAGAGGATTGGGTCCGACTCGCAACAATAGGTTCCTCGAAATTTGCGTACGGATTTAAAGAAATATATACACTGGCTTATCGGTGAAAGAAAACATTGCGACGAAACCTGTATACAAACTGAGGAATTAGTTAGACAAAGAAAAAGTTAGACAGATTAGGTAGTTCGATTATAATAGGGACAATTGGGTCCAGAACCACCGGAGGACGGGCAGCAGCGCTAACGGTGGTGAGCATTCTGCAATCCTCAAGCCGCCTGCTAAGCGTGGGGATTATGGCAACCCATCTCTATTAAGGGGGCGACTAATACCAAAAGTAAGTAAAAGGTGTATTTTTAAACACATAGTTTAATAATAAAGAACGTAAATAGGCAGATTAAAAAAATACTACAGGTAGGGGAAAAACCTAAAGAAGCCGAGTAACCGAATAGAATTTTGGAAAATAATCTGGTTTATTAAAAAAACAAAAAACAAATTACCAACAAAAAAAACTGTTTTAATCCAAATGCTCTAAATTATCAGCGACGGCACCACTTTATTTTTTACGAATTACATAACCAAACTAATGTTCTAGCACAATAGCCGTTTATTTTTTTTATTTCATGCCTACTTTTTGAATAATTTAATAAAACCCCACCTAAATTGCTAAAAGCCATCATCATCATCAATTGTATCATGCGATTTTCGACTCTAAACTAATGCAAGACGCGCGGGTGAAATCTGCTATTTTTCTGGCATTAGTCGCACTCTTAAGTGGGAGGCCTTCATCCAGCAGTGGACGTCTCCTTTTTAGTGAGTGAGTGAAGGCCAATTTTGGAGACTTTTTTAAAGATAAGATAAATTTATTTCGTAAACTTAGATTTTACATACAACACCCTGAGTACCCAGTAACCGATATAATATTGATAAAAACTTTAAGGATCTGTCAGTGTGCCCTGGATGCAACACTAGATAAGAGTAAATAAAACCCTCTACTTATCAAACATTACGACGCTCACAGGATTAACTTGAATTCAAATTATAAAAGCACATATATACTCCTACATTAAAGCATATGATATAAAAGCTACATGCAAGGCAATACTTTTTTTTCATCATACTTGCTCGTAAAGTGGATCTTATTGCATCGGTTTTAGGCTCATAATCCAAGCAATTACGCACCCGTGCTTTTCACTTTACATTACGGCACATGGTGCTATAACAGGTATAACCCGGTAAAGTCAAGTTTGTACGTGACTGCAATTAGACGTACGTATACGAAGCACTCTTAATATAGCCGGGTAATACTTACAGTTTTTTTGTAATACCAACAAAGAGTTCTTATGCCGCTGAAGTGAATGTCAACCTGCGCGCGCATTACTGATTTGGGCGCGATTTTCCGCAAATGTTTGTTGACGTTTTCGCTGTGTGGTTGATTATAAATTTGTTTTTTCCTCGCAAGTGTGACGAAAACAGTCGTATGAAACTCTTGTGCTATGTTTCAATACACTCTCGGCTTCCTTATCGCGCTCGCCTGCGGCTCGCGCGCATAATAATACCGCCTCTAGTGTAATGACCAACATAGCACACTTGTATCATAATGTACTATTATGTATTATTATTGTTCATATCTGTGACTGTAGTACATAAACTGCATGCATACAGCGTGCTGAAAAGGTGCAATATCAATAAAGTTTGACTATATAGTTTGACTACGAGGCAGGACCGAAATTTCATGCTTTCTGCCAGATGGGACCGTATTTGGACTATATGCCGTGAGAAATAAAAATTATACAAACTGGCCAAGTGCAAGTCAAATTCGCACTAAAGGTTCAAAATCGGGCAAAATATATTTTTTTATCTATTCAGAACCATCAACGACCGAATGCAATCACAATTGACCAGCTCTATAAATACTATAATAAGCAAGTTCGTTTAGGCTTGGTCAGAGCTAATGAGACGGCCTATTAATATTAATGAGTAAGTAGTACCTTTAAACTAGAGTGATCTTATTCATTCTAATCAAACGTAATCCGCGACCCATCTTCTAACTGCATGTATAATCAGACACAACCTACTTTTTATCAATTTCACATTTTGACATTTCACCATGGATCATTGTATCTAAGAATTAATTGATCTTGATTGAATTTAACAAAATTCTAATTTATCATTTATAATACAAATCATTCATAATTATGTACCCAAAACCAAATCTAAGTAATTATATTATTACCTTGACCTCGAAACACGCCCAATTACTTCTGTACAATCACAACACAACCCAATAGTTTATCATTTTAGTGGAAGGTAATTAACAAACGAGCCGACGGCGTCGTCTCACCCTTTTTTTACCACCCTCGCGCAGTTCGCGCTAATTACCGCCACCTCGATGGAAAACAGCATAACTCGAAAAAGTTTCTATTTGAGTTCGTATAAGACGAGCAAAAAAATTGTTCTAATATTGTTTTGTAATATCCGATTTGTGAACGATAAGACGTAGCTGTAGATGTGTTTTTTGTTTTTACATACGTATGTTTATTAAGCTTTAATGGCCGTACGTTAGACCTAGCCTAAAATAAGTACTTAACCACACAACGAAAGAGAAACAAAACGGCTAGCACAGACTACATAATAGTAACTACCATAATAGTGACTACCTTCTAAACGCAACGATCAAGTAAAAACGTTCGTTCAAGTAATTTTTTGTCAATTAACAGAACGTTCATAAACCATTCACAGCTACTTCATAGTCAAGCATTAATTAATCTAGTAACAGACTGCGATACAATCGTAAAGTCTGTCATGTGAGGAGCACTCATAATTTGAATAATCGCACTTACATAGTTTTCCCAGCGGGGACGTGATGACACGCGAAAGTACAACCAGTTGCTGTCTTCGTTTGGCGGTGACCACTTGCCGCTGATCACTTGCTCCGGTGACATGGACGCTAAGGTGAGCACTACCTGTACCTAATGCTTCAACTACTAAGAGTTTGATCAAATCAAGACAATAGTATTATTACGGCAGCCAAGTACAAGACTATTTAGAAGTAAAATAATATAGCTGACCAGTTATGGTCATTTATATATTTCCATTCCGTTAGCACTACAGCACAGAAAAAGATGTCGCTTAACATCATACTCACGGTTTGCTCGTCTTTTAACTAAAAACAAACGCTTGACCATCTTAGGAGGTTTTTTTATCACTGCTTTTTTATGAGTCTGTTTATCACTCTCATAGCTACTGATCACTCTCTCATTTCCAGTGGCGACATCTTTAGCTCAGTGGTAGTTTGCATTTCGACTCAGGAGTCCGGGTTGATTCTCGACCGGGAAGATGTTTGAATGGTGAATTTGAATAAGTGTTTGGATTGTGGGTGTCTTTGTGTTTGTTCCGCGGCAATCTCGATACAAGTTATTCTAGTGAGAAGTTATGAGTTTGAATCGTTATGCCTTTATTTTTATTTTTTTATTAACTCTTTGTTCGCGTATAATAATTATGTATCAACCAGCCCCCCTAGCACGCGCCGAGGAGTAATGGGTCTTTCTCCGCGCGGGAACGTGATAAAGCTAGAATATGGATACGCCTGTCTCGTTTTCGCGGGGAAAATAGAGTGGATAGACTTTTATCGAGGCTCGCGTGCTATGCATATAGATAACATAAGTTAATTATTTTAAATTAATAGATTATTTATGTTTTTAAAGCTTAAACAGGAAAAATAAAAATTATGAAGCGTATGCAGGTTCGAGTCCTGCCGGAGGACTCGAACCTGCATACGAGCAGTCTCTATGGGTTTCCGTCCCAACTGCTTTGCCAATTAAGCTACAGAAGGCTCTGCCTTTGATGCCAAATTTTCCCAACCTGTTACAAGCTACCAACTAAACGGTAGTTAAAAGCATACTACCTGCATACTACTTTTTAGTACGGTACTAAAAAGTAGTATGCAGGTTCGAGTCCTGCCGGAGGTCATAATTTTTATTTTTATTGTATTAGCTTTAAAAACATAGAAATACCATAAGTGTGGAATCACTTCATACAAAAATATTCATATAAGATTATATACATATTTTTTAAATCATAACTAAGGCTTATTTGTTTGTAATAAAATATTTTTCATGTGCAGGGCAAAGAACGCGGGATTCTGAAGTTGGAACCTCGACCGAGAGTGATAATCGACTCATACAGACATGAGTTAACTCCTCAGGTAACAGAGCTTTATCGTAGAGATATTCTATAAGAAGTGACCCTTCACAGAAGCGCAGCCATGCCAATGGGGCCGAGGATGATAATGAACTCTTTATATGTAGAGTCTGTTTATACAGCGACTATAGGTCCCCCGTGACTTCGTCCGCGTACGTAAGAAATTCGCAACGCTCCCAAACCTACTCGTATCTTCCATACCGCAGGGTTAATTATTAATTATTTTCCTCCCCATATTCACCACTTTAGATCGTCCCGAGCAAATTTTTTTACCCCCCTACTAACCCCAAAAACAAACGACTTTCATACAAAAAAAACCCTTTCCCCATTGGGCTCGAATCTCGAAAAATCCTTAGTACAACCAGGGGAGGTGCACTCCGTATGTTCGGCCGGTGCTCCGTGCGGTTGGACAATGCAAGGCAGAAGTCAGTCGCCGCCCGCACGCTAGCCTCGTCGCACGTAACTAAGCATACGTGATAGAAAGAGAGCGGTATATCTAGGTGAATATAGCGAGCGGTATCCAGCGCTGCGCGAGTTGAATTGCTTTTTTATTGCCTAGTAGATAGAGTCCTTATTTATTTCAATTCCTTTGCGGAGTTAACTTTCTGTACCTAGTACTATTATTTATTCTGTGGTACAACCCTACGCATCAAGACAAATACACTCTCCAAATTTAAAGTCTGTACGACCAATGGTTTAGGCTGTGCGTTGTCTGTGAGTAATTAAATCAGCCTGTCAGTCAGACAAACATTCTTATAGTATTAGACATAGAGATAAATGTATTAGATTGGTGAAATTGTTGACCGATTGCATCCACAAATCTAAAAAATATTACTATTAAATAAATAGTACTTTTTCGCTTCCAGTCACTGTCCACTGTCTTACATATTATTATCTCTCCTAATTATTTTAAATTATTTTTTCTCTTTATGTATGGACTTGTTCTGAAATAAATTGATTATTATTATTATCATTATAAGGCACGTGACCCTTTTCTCTTCTAATCCCAGCCCACTGCCTAAAACATAATGTAGTTAACCGATCGAGTCTCAGGTCCAGTATTCCAAAAATACTTCGGACGAGTTTGTGTGACTAGCCTGCATCGGCTATTTACCCGAGCCATTAGCCAAAGAGCTGTACGGCAACAGCAAACAGCGTGTTTATGTAATTACAAAATGAATCGGGGCACGGCCGCGCTAAAAAGCGTCGAACCGACGCCAATTAACGAAATGTAATACTTACCTGCCTCCTATAAGTAAGTACTTCCCTACATAATAAGTACATAGTAGGTAGGTACTGAAACTGTTAAATCAATGTTAATATTATAAGGCTACTAATTTGAGTTTTAAAAAGTTATTTTGATAATGAAACGTTCATCTTTCGGTTGCTTTAATTGTTGTACTATATCTCTTATCGCTGGAGAAGAGTGACTGCCGGTATGTCTGTCCACAATAATGCCTTTATTGCTGGACCAGCCCACAAACATGTAAAAAGACACCTTTTGGCTGACAACCAGGTGCAACTCTCGTCGCAATACAACTGCAAATGATGTAACCGCGCGCACCGCGGCAGTGGTTCCCAAATAATTTTGCCACGAGCGACGTACTTTAGGCACTTCATAAATCATCTCTTGTAGATAGAAACGGGCAAATGATGCTGGTCATATTATTATTCACTGTGATCATCGGCTGTCTTCGGAACCACCACAGAAAACTTCCTTCAGTGGGACTACACATTCTACGTGTTCAATCTCAGTTCGATTGGACTAGTGTAAGTTGTTCACTTGGAGGATTTAAGTACCTCCCTGGGTACTTAATGACAGGTCGTTCAGTTTTTTTTTGTTTTTATTGGTTAAACAATTAGAACCGTGGTCGTGGAATAAAAAAAAACAATCTTAAAAAGCTATAAATAAATATTACCTAGATGCTCTGTAGTAGCAAAGATAATATAATACTATACTAGTAGTAGGTACGTTTGAAGAAGATGATTGGATTGAATTCAGCCACTGGGTAGGTATAGGCAGGGGGGTGTCACTCCACAGTTTAGGTATGTTCGGCCGGCGCTCCGTCCGGGTGGACAATGCAAGGCAGAACTCAGTCGCCGCCCGTACGCTAGCCTCGTCGCACGTAACTAAGCATACGTGATAGAAAGAGAGCGGTATATCTAGGTGAATATAGCGAGCGGTATCCAGCGCTGTGCGAGTTGAATTGCTACTTTATTGCCTAGAAGATAGAGTAATTATTTATTTCAATTCCTTTGCGGAGTGAACTTTCTGCACGTAGTACTATTATTTATTCTGTGGTATAGGTACGTGATATAACAGTATTGGCATTTTGCTTTTGGCATTTTCCTATTTTGCGTATTGACATTTTCCCATTGGCATTTTATTTTTCATAATGACCAATTGCGAGGGTGGCGTACTCCACCAAGTACACCAGTAGTAGGCTCAACGTATCAGGGTGGCATCAGATTGACCTCTGTTTCGTGAAAAATCACTTCTTCATTATTATGCGAGTGATATAAACTCGCCCGAGGTGGGGCGGCAGTTAATGGAATGAACAGCTAGGGCTGTTGATCCTGCTCTTGATATTTTGGTGTAAAATAACAAATAAGTATTTTATGTATAAATGTAATTATAAATAATAAATAGACAGGACCCACACAAATCATCACAAAGAAGATCGAATATTTTTTCAACGCCATAGCCAAACAAAAAGGTATCAAAATAAAGGTCTTTAATAATACGCTTTTTAAAAAAATACAACCGACTTCAACTTCGAATACCTGGATGAAATCTTCATATTTTCTAGTAATTTTGATTTAAAAACCAAACTACTGAACCGATTTCGATAAAATTTATATGAGACTACCTCTGAAGTGTTACCTACCAAACAAGATAATAATCATCAAAATCAGTTCATAATTAGCGATTTCTCATTCTCATCTCATTCTCGATTACGCGATTTCTCAGTCGCTTAACATAAAAACAAAAAAAACAGTCGAATTGAGAACCACCTTTTTTGAAGTCGGTTGAAAACGCAATGCATCATAATCATATTCATCAGATAAAAACTTATTCTTTGTGAAAAGGTGTGAATTAGTTAATTGTAGAAGCGACAAAGGGCTTAAATAGAACAGCTCATTTTGGAATTCCTCAGAAATACCTGAAATTAAGGTCGTGTAACGTTAACTTGAATAATTTTATTGTGTTACCTACTAAGTTAATCGAAGTATTTGGTTAGTTAAATTTAAGTTGTAGGTTGGTTAGGTTAAAGCAAAGTTAAAAGTTTAGCTAACTTTACCAAACTAATCAATAAATAAAAAATATATCAAGAATAGAATACATTTTATTGTGAAACTATGTAATAAGATTGGGTAATATTACAGTACGTAGGTATCAACAGTTTATTAATGTTCACATAATTATAAAATCACCTTCTGATTCCTCGGAAATACCCAGCGAAGCAAACATGAGGCAGCCCTAATGACTACAGATAATCAGAGTCGCCGATTGGCACTCATTAACGCCAGGAGAAGACTGACTGCGATCGGTCACGTGATCTAGAACGACCCACGACTACCTACAAGTATTGTTTCTACCAAAAACGGATTCCATATATACATATAAAATAAAATAAGTTGAAACCACTGGATAACTTTATATGAAAATTGTAGCGAAAATGATATACTATATGATAACGATACTACTAAGTAGGTTTTGACGCTGCGTACTCACATAATGTTTAAAGATCGATAAACAGTAAAATTATTTATATTTATCAATATAGCGGTAAGGTTTTGACGCTGCGTACTCACATAATGTTTAAAGATCGATAAACAGTAAAATTATTTATATTTATCAATATAGTTATATTTATCAATATAGCGGTAGAAAAGGTTTTATGAACAAACGTGAAACTTTGGACAATGCCACGGTGCGATCGCTTTCATTCGCCAAGACTTCTTTATCTTCCAAGAAAAAAAAATACAATTAAGGATGATGTTTGAGAAAAAAATCTTTAGTTTGGTGCTCACACAATGACATCTGTAATGCGATGATCACACAAATAGAGAGAAAAATTAAATTATGTCTAAATAGTTAAATCAAGTATGTGAATAGAAAATTATAAATCTTATATAATATATATAATACTTATTACGAGTAATATTTTCCTTAACCTATAACGTGGTTTGTAATATATATCGGTATAAAAATGTAAAATAAATAAATAAAATATATTAGGTCTAGTCAAAGCTAGATAGTCATGTTAAAAGATCCGGAAAAATAAGAAAAGCTTGTATATCTCTAGACAGAAGAAAAGCAGCGGGAGAAAAATGGTAGCTTCGCGTGTTGCCCGTTACTATATCATATTGTACAACCAAATACAGAAGTGTTTATTAGCTTCAATATTTTGCAACCGCCTTCAAAAAAGAAGGTTCTCAATTCGATTCTCAATTATTATTTTTGTATGTTTGTTACGCGATTGCTCCGCCAATTATGAATAGATTTTGATGACTATTTTTTTGTTTGGTAGGTGATACTTCAGAAGTGGTACTATATACATTTTATCGAAATCGGTTCATTAGTTTGGGTTTTAAATCAAAATTACTGGAATAAATCCAAATAACTGGAAAATATGAAGATGTCATCCAGGTAGTTGAAATTTAAGTCAGTTGTATTTTTTTTAGAGCGTACTTACTATATTATATTCATTGACTGAGTGTGAGAGAGGAGAATTGAAGAGAAAATCACACTTTAACGGTACATTTTAACTAACCTTACGTCAGCGTCGTCTTTTCGTCTAGACTACAGTAATTTATTTTTTGAATGTAACAGTTAGCCAGATAGTAACTAGTTAAAATTTTGCAAATTATACGTTACTACGAGTATAGCAGAAAGCCCAGCGAATATTAAAAAAATAGGGCACGTCATGCGTGAAACGTGTATTATTCATGCTCTATATTAAAAACGTTAATATAAACATGAAGGCGTAACTATTTGTGCAAACTCTAAAGTACGTATAATAAAAACCGGCTAATAGCGAGTCAAGCCTGCACTAAACACAAAGAAGTAAAAAAAATTACGCTTACTTAATTTATGAGTACCTCTAAATACTCGACTTATGAAACAGTTGTGCTCGCAACAGTCTTTATAAGCAGAAGTTATTTCTCACCGCACCTCCCAATAACAAGCCGTGGTCTGTATTAATTTACTGAGAAAGGTACAGCGTACACTTACAAATTAATATTTTATGAAGAATTTTCTTCATAAATTATTCACTTCTCTTAATTTCTTAACCCACAATAATCATCAATACACTTTATCTATTATTTGATAGCAACATATTACTACCTAACTACTGAAACGTGGCCTTTAACTGCTGGGCTTTTGGAGAAACCCAGAGTCACGAAACGGGCTATGGAGAGAACTATGCTAGAAGTTACTTTGCGCGATAAAGCCCGGAACGAGGATATTTCAGCGACGGTGATAAAGGAATGGACGGGCCCAGCGCTTGCAAATCGATCAAAATTAACAAGACAACACAATCAAGCATACCTAGCTAAAACTATGCATATTACATTTTCCGGAAAATAGAGATAACGAATCTAATTACTGCATGACAAAATAAGAACACATGTACATGTTTTAGAAGTTTGTATTGTCGTATCGTACGGCTCGTATGTCGCAAAAGCAGAGTATGACTGAAGCGAGTGGAGAGCCGGCCCTCAACATATATAGTCTTCAAAATCCGTGCGCTTATTTCCCGTCCATTCATCTTATCATTCTCGCTGGGATATTCGCCAAAAACCAAAGTCACCGACATAGCTTGCAGAGTTTGCAAGTAAGTAGGCCTCCCAACTAGGTGGACCGACGCCATTGTAAAAGTCGCGGGCAACCGGTAAATGCAAAAGGCAGTTTGTCGAACAGTGTGGGGGTCTAAAGGGGAGGCATTCGTTCAGCAGCGGATGTCTCCGGGCTGATGATGATGATATTACTACATATAATGTTTATCTCCTGTAATTTTTGTAAATTTTAATCCATCATTTTATTTCTTGGATGAATAACGAAAATTAGATATATATTCATATGAGCTCCCAAGGAAACCAATGTGAGTCCCATATTTAAAAAAAAAGGATTTTACGATTGTCATAGTTATTACAAAAAAAATATATGATGAATAAAGTTGGGGCAGTCACAGTGCCACCTACGTTAATGCCACCACCTACTTACCTCTTTTCCACGACTCACCTCTTTTTAATTCACAAGAATATACATAATATCTAACTACTTAACATACTAGAATAACAAAAGGACTGTAAGTATACAGACCGATGACAGCCAACCGATGACAGTCAGCCAAGAGACAATCGAAGTGCTTTAAGCCCACACTGCCAGTCGGCAGAGGACCCCCAGTATGATGGTGGCGGCGTTGCCACGTTGAATGGCAGGGGTATTCCCGTTTTCACACCCATTTTTTGATCACCCATGAAAATAGCGGCTAGCATATTCCAATAATAGCACCAATCCAATTGAGGGCTTGGTGCTATTAGTAGAACAAAAAAACGCTAAAGATTTCTAATTACCAAAATAAAACAAGAATTATGAAAAAAATACAAATCCGGAAAAGGACTTTTTCACTTATATAAAACTCATTTAAGTTTTTTAAATATAAATTTAATTATTTTACTTAACTATTATTCTAACAGTAAGTACTACAATAATGCACTATCATCAGTATGAAATGCTTATTTCTTAGAAAACTCGCAAAAAGATTTTCAACGCGGTTGTCAATATGCGCCGCCCCTTACCTATTTCTCTTCATTCGATTTCGTATGTACTTCTACGCAGTCTAACTTTTGTCCTACTGGGCACTACACTCGACCGACAGAGAAAGTTACTTAAAACAAATTATAAAGTAAGCGGTGAGTGACTAGTAAAATACAACATAATATTTTAGTTAAAATCATAACATAAATTAAACTCATCGCGTCGAATTGTAAATTTAGAAACTAGCCTAGAAAAACAATTTTCTTTCAATTAAAAGGTAGTTAACGTGAAACGAAAATTCGCACTTTCACAAATTAAAATCTAACGTGAAAAGTTAAGTGATAATAATTATTATTACGAGTACAGTTTGCAGAATGTTTTGCTAAGTAATGAAAATGAAATTACAAAATCTATTTTAGTTTTTAATTGGACGTGCATGGAACTTTGTATAAAGCCATGTGACATTTTGGCCTAGTTCATACAAGGTGGTATGGGGAATATGTACCACTAGGCCACCTGCGTATGAGAAGCCTTTAGTTACTAGGTCTAACAGTACCTACAGTCAGATGTGGTCAAACATCTAACCAGACAATTAAAAAAACACATAGTGGTGTGAACCTTGGGACTCTTTGTATCTTGAGATACGTCCCGGTATCTCGGAATAATATATTCAACACAAATAATGATTTAAAAATATTAATTTTGTATTTGTACCTACTTTGATTAAGTATATCAGAACAAGAGATCTTGTTCTAATGTCTGTGGGGTTAATGATATGATGGATCCTACGTCGACACCTTGTTAGCCTAATAAGCCGTGGAACCCTAATCGGCCGACCGGTACAATGAGGTACGGATTTTCATATCACTTGTTTTTTGGTGAACGATAACATCGTGAAGAAACCTGCATACCTCCAGGGAAAGAATTCAGTGGCGTATGTGAATCCACCAACCCGCAACTGAACCAGTGTGGTGGATATGGCCCAGTTACCTTTGGAGGGTAGGCCTACGTCCAGCAGTGGATTAGTACAGACTGATTATGCTATATGACAGATGGCGCTTCGATGCGTTTGCAGCTGTACTTGGCTTTAGTTAAAGGATAATATGTCATGGTGCTTGGTCATTGGGACCTGGGTATGTCCTTAAACTGCAACCAGACCCATTGGAGGACGGGCAGCAGCGTCCTTTTGGTTAACGGTGGTGAGCATTCTGCGATCCCCAATCCGCCTGCCAAGCGTGGGGATTATGGCAACACCCCTCTATAAAGGGGGAGGCCTTCGTCCAGCAGTGGACGTTTTTATGGCTGACGACGATGTCATGGTGAATAGGGTAGATGAATGATATTTATATCGTTGAAACCAATAGCTTTGATAAAGAATTTAAGTAAATATAGTATGTTTATTGAAAAAAATATTTTAATCGGTTAATAATGTTCTGATATATGAGCGTTTAAAGTTTTTGTTAGAGACAACTCTGTCCCTTTCCCACAAAACAAAAAATTACGTCACGCCTTACTTGTCAGAATAGAATTTATATGGCGTACAGAGAAGTGACGTCACGATTT